>CAKJTW010000018.1:17500-10017500 GCA_917880005.1 Nanger dama | reverse complement strand
CCACCTCTAGATGTATAGGGATCCTAAGGCCCAGAGAAGGCAAAGGACCCGCCTAGGGTAACACAGCAAGTTGGGACTGGAGGAAGTGCTGGAATCCAGCGCCCTCTCCATCTGTCCAACGGCTCTACTCTACCCGGACCTGGGAAAAGGAAGGGGGCAGGAAGACAGAAAAAAGGGATGTAATGGCTGTCCACAAGGCCGCGAAGAGGCCTCTGCACCGCTGGACTTGGCAGCTTTGGGACCTTTCCTCGAGCATTAAAGGGAATCCAAGATGACTGCAGAGTATGGGAGGGGCCTAAACGCGGTGGTCTCAGCCCTCCCCCTACCCAGCGTGGGGCCTGAGCATGCGCCTGCGCGGTGCGGGCTGGAGTTGGGGGGCACGCTGAGGGGGGCAGGTAGAGGGGGCAGGTTGGGGGGCAGGTTGAGGGGGTGGGGGGGCGGTGAGGCACCAGAAGGCGGGAAGGGAGCGCGGGGGTGGGGTGGGGGCCGCCTGGAGGAGGGGCAGCAGTGATGCGGAGGCGGCTGAGTTGGAGCCTCCGTGGGCCCGCTTGCCCCTAAATCACGCGGCTGCATGAATAATAAATAAGGACCGCTCGGATCCTTAATAGTAGTCGCATGTCTTATTAAACTAATATTTCACAAACTTTTATTCTCCCTGTGGTTGGAGGTCGGGAACAAAGAGTCCCCCTCCCAGCCTTGTGGCAGGGACTGGGGGACCTGGTGGGGGGGACAGACCCCAAGGCAGGAGCTCAGCCTGCGCCCCCAGAGGGCCCTGGAGGGGACCCATCTATCGCTCATTCATTCATTCTTTCAGCACACGTCCAAAGGGCTCCTCCGGAGGTGCGCCCTGCACACTGGAACACATATGTAAATCGGTGGGACCCTGTTCCTGCCCTGAGGGGCCCTCAGGCATGGGTATGGGACAGACAGACCCCTCAACAAACCGTTGTTCTTGGGAGCCACCGGTGCAGGAACAAAATGACGCACAACACGCCCAGTTGCTGGGAGGAGGGGAGGCTGGGAAGGCTTCACGGAAGGAGACCTTGCCCCTGAATCATCCTGCAGTGAGCAAGGCAAGCACTTCAGGTAGAAGTTACTATTGGCACAGGGCACCCTGGGGTCAGACAGGCCCGAAGTAAACCCACCTCGGCCACCACCACGTGGCCTTTGGGCTGCCTCCTCGCTGTCCCTGGTCCAGAGGAGACAAGGGACAGGCCGGGAGAGGAGGTCTCTGTGCAGGAAACTGCTGGGGCTTGCGGGGTTGAGAGGGTAGGGGGTAGGGAACCAAGAGGGTCACCCCAGAGCAGAAAGAGCAAGGAACCTGTGGACCTGAGAGCCAGAGTAGGGGCCCACCTGTATCCATCCTCTTCTCTCAGCCAGGATCTACACTTGAATCTTGGCTCCCTCACCATCTGTGCAAGCAGAGTCATCAACTGTGTGCTCACGGGTTCCAGCAACTCTGGCTGAGGAAACGTTGTGAGATAAAAGAATTGTAGTGGGAGCTTACTCACTTCCCCTTGAGACCAGCCCCCTCCCCTCTCCCTGCCGGTTCCAGGGGATAGTCTCTGGGTACTAGTCCCGAATATCCCACCCCCGTTGCGCTGCTGGCCACAGCACAGCTCTCCCTTCTCGGGACTATGTCTCCCTTGGCTTCACTGATGCATCCTCCTTGCCTCCCCACCTGGTGCCAGGCTGTGCTGAACACCCGGCTCTGGACTGGGTAGAATCAAGGAGCTCTGCCCTGGTTGCCAGTCTTCTTCATCCTGTAGGAGAGGCAGAGGGCGCTGGTCCTGCTGACATCTCATTCCCTCCAGCAGCTCGAACCACTAACCCTAGCTTGCCAGATTTCCAGCCCAGACCACTCATGTGAGCGTCAGACTAAGGCTCCAAGCACTCCCTACACATGACATCTCCCAGGCTCTTTGACTCCGCAGGGTCAGCACTGAATCTCCCCCTGCCCTTTGGCCTTTACTCTCAGCTGAAACAGCTTTCTTCTCCCAGCGCTTAGCATCACCCCTCTGCTGATGGGGTCAGATGGCGTGATTTCTCCCTCTCCCACCCCCAGCCCCATCCACTCCACTGAAATTCAGCCAGTCCTGCATCTCAGCTGGTTCTCCAATCTTTCCTCTCCACCTGCTCCCACTGCCCTGGCTCTGGCCTCCCCTCTCTGTCACTTGGCCTATTTCCCCAGGCCCTTCACAGATCTTCCCGTGTCTCCTCTCCCCCCAGCCTCATTCATCTTACATCCACCGTGAGATTAATCTGCCAGCCACTCAGGTGTAACCTCAGACAGCTTCCGTGGCTCTCCACTGCCCACAGAATGTCAGGCTCCATAACCTGACATTCGGTGCTCTTCTCACCCAACAGCTGCTCTTGACCTGTTATTCTAAACGTAGTTCCTTCTGTGTGTACACACACACACACACACACAAGCCTAGTTACCCATCTTCAGCTATGTCCTGTGAATATATATATATATATATATTTTTTTTTTTTTAAGACAGAAGATGGTAGAAGAGAAGTACAGAGTACAGAAGAAAAGTACAAACTACATCTCTTGGAATGGGCTGTTTAACCTTTTTGAGCTTCCTCATCTATAAAATGGGAAAACAGCAATATCTTAAATAGCTTTTAAATAACTCTTTAATACTTATTTTATATTGGGATATAGTTGATTCCCAGTGTCCTGTTAGTTTCAGATGTACAGCAAAGTGGTTCAGGTATATGTATATGTAAATCCATTCTTTTTCCCATGTAGGTTATCACAGAATATTGAGTAAGTTCCTTACTTAATAGAGTAAGTCCTTATATGATTATCTGTTTTTATATATAGTCCCCGTTTATGTTAATCCCAACCTCCTAATTTATTCCTCCCTGCCCACCTTTCCTCTTTGGTAACCAGAAGTTTGTTTTCTAAGTCTGTGAGCCTGTTTCTGTTTGGTAAATAAGCTCATTTCGTTAGTAGTGGCTTTGTATAAGTTTCACATCTCAGCCAAAATTCTATAATGGAATAGAAAGGAAAGATCTATGAGCACCTAAGAGGAGAAGGTGTGTAAACCCAGGAGGGTGATGGGTTTGCTAGGAAAAGGCCACATTGGATTGGTCCATGTTCTTGTCTGTAGGTTAGCTGGTCCAGTCGGTTAGAGAGGGGAGGCTCTGAGCGAAGGGATCTAGGTGCCTAAAAGGTGGTTGATGAGGTCTCTTGGGACATACTTATAGAAGTGATGGGAAAACACGAAAACACGAGATAGACAAGAACCGAGTGAATGACTTCCAAGATGGCAGGCTGTGTCCACACAGGGGAGCCCTTGGTGGCATACTTCGAGGCCCAGTGTTATTCAGCGGTGCTCTCAGCCCCTTGTGCATGAAGGTAGAGGTGGCTTTGCTGGAGGAAGAGAACTATGCTGGCTCCAGAACCAGGGCAAAGCCAGGTGCCAGGGCCCCTGAGACTGCTTGTTTGGAAATAACTTACAGGAGAGAGTCCCAACCTGCCCCGTGTGCGTGGAAGAGGGGTGGCGGCGAAGGGGAGGCTGATAATAGCGCAGTGATTGCTAAAGGGGGCTTCTCTCTGGTATTAAGCCTCTCACACACAGGCTTATGCTGGAAGAAAGTGGGGGTTCCAGCAGGTCAAAGGACCTAGCAAGGCCACCTGATGGCAGGGCCAGGACACGCGGGACACACGGCAGTAGCACCAGCTGCTCTGAGCTGCTGCTTGTCAGAGTGGCAGCCGCGACAGCCTGGAGCCTTGGGGGTTTCACCCTTTTTACTACATGGGACAAACCACAGGGGAGGTGGAAGAGGAGAGGCAGCCCCTGGTACCTCTCCAAGAAACCTCAGAGCAGGGTCTGAACACTGTGCACCAGGGTGGAGGGAATAGTCCAGACCCGTCTGCCCTGCTCAGCCCAGGGCAAGTCCCTGGCTCAGCCCCCAGAGCACCCAGGAGAGCAGCCAAAGCTGGGAGGGGACTGGCTGGCAGGCCCAGGGGGAATATTTGGAGCAGCTGAGAGTGGTTGCCTCTGATGATCAGAAGTGGAGTGTGGAGGAGTGCTGTGAAGAGCTCCTAGTTGCTGACTCAAACCTCTGGGGAGCTGATCTGGAGTGGGCAAGAGGGTAGGGGCAGTGGGGGGCAGCAGAGAGAAAGGCTGATTTTGGAAGTAGGACCTTCTCAGAATCAGAGTTCCCCAAGGATGGTAGTGAGTCCCCTATCCCTATAGGTGGTCAAGTGAAAGCTGGGTGGTGACACTGGGGGAGATATTCTGGAGGGCGTCAGGTATTAGAGGATGCTCCAAGTCAGGGGCCTCTGACCTCGGGGCTCTAAGGCCTGATGATCTGAGGTGGAGTTGATGTAATAATAATAGAAATAAAGTACACAGTAAATGTTATGTGCTTGAATCATCCCGAAGCCATCTCTCCACCGCCAGTTGGTGGAAAAGCTGTCTTCCATCAAACGGGACCTTGGGGCCCAAAAGCTTGGGGACTGCTGCTCTAGGCCATCAAGGGTTCTTTCAACCTTGAAATTTGTGATGTTTTTGCACAAACTGTCACCTGGAATACCTTGTCTTCTAATTCTACCTCGGTGCCCAAAGGAAACCCCACTCGTTGCGAGGAGTCTTACCAAAGCTTCAGACCGAATCTCATTTCCCCTGATTCACTCGTGGTAAAGGCGACACCCCATAACATGGAAGCGAGTGAAATCACACAGAATTGTGTTAAACTGACAGGAGCCAGGACAACATGCTTTTGGAGCGCCATCAGGGCCAGCCACTGGTCCCCAGGGCCCAGATGTAGACTGGCCTCATCTTTCCGCAACCGCCGTTGGCGTGGGGATGTTGGCTCCACATTCCAGATGGTTGTACTGAACACCTGTGAGTAAGCCGACCTGCCCTAACTGGGATTTGAACCCTGGCAGGCTGGCTCTGGAGTCCCTACTCCCGAATCAGTCCTGCGGCTGCCAGGACGATGCAGTGAGAACCCTAAGCAGATCCAGCATATAGCAGGCACTCAGTGCAATCAGCCTTCATACCGCGATCTGTCTGTCACTGTCCTCGTTCCTCCGCCTTGCCATCCATGCCCTGACCAGCCCTGTTCTCTCTGTTTCTCGGTTTCTGGCTTTGTCTGTCTTTTTTTTCTCTGTCCCTGCCCATCTCCATGTCCTCACCTCTGCCTCCTCTCTCCCCTGCCTTGGCTTTCAGTCTGTGTCCCTGTCCTTGTCTGTCATTCTGTCCTTCTCTTGGTGAATCCTGGCCCCTTTCCCCGCCAGCCCCTCCACACGGCCCCCTCGGCCTTGTGCTTCTGCTTCTCTTGTCTTCCTGGCGCCTCTCCCCATGTGTCCTTTGTCTTTATGGCCTGCCTGGGGTCTCTCTCCCTCTCTCCTTCCATTTATGAGCCTGTGTGTTAGTGGACAGGGCAGTGGGCTGGAGGCCACTCACTAGTGACCCGTCTCTGCGATCACCTCATTATTTATCACCAGGGACGCCAGTGTTTCCATAAATTACCCCGACCCGGAGCCGCCTGCGCCAGAATCAATAGTCACTTCTCGCCTAATACCCAATTATTAATAACCACAGGGGAAAGGTGGCCAGACGTGGCACCCTGGGCCCTTGCCTGGCCAGAGGGAGGGAGGGATTCCTGGGAGGGAGCTGGTATCCATGCCTGGGCAGGGCAAGAGGTAGGGTCTGGCAAAGGAACTGGGGTGTTCACATTCCCTCCAGGACCAGAGAATCAGACGTGGTTCCTCCCTGAGGTCAGAGGAGGGAGGCAGCTCCCCGGCTCCAGGCACCTCTAGGCTGAAGATGGAGACCCACTAAAGCCTGAAGTCTGTTCCTTTGGGACCCACCTGGGACATAGAGATAAGGTGCAGCATCCCAGGGAGGGAGCTATGGTAGGACCCCAGCCTGCCTGGCTGCAGGCACATTGGGTTTGGTTCTGTGGGGGTAATGGGGTGAGGAGGTGACCTGGGCCCTGCACCTGGAAGGCAGCTATGCTCACTGCTATACCAGTGCGCATACGCTTGGTGCCCCAGATGGATGTCTGAGTCTCTGGGAGCTGTTGTTTGGTGGGAGAGACACCAGAGAGAAAGCTGTAAGAGTGGGGGAGGGGGGTGGGCAGGGTACTCCAAGGGGGTGCCCAACTGGAGGGGCCTGAGGCAAGGGGCTGAGGAGTCAGAATCAGTAGCTGTCCATGCAAGTAACAGGGAGAGGGACAGGGGCCAGAGGAGGGGGGGTCTCTGGGAAGCCCCTGTCCTTGGTGTATCCTGGTATCTAGACATACACAGGTGTGTGTGCATGCACGCCTCAACTATTCTCTCTCTTCATTGTGCCCAGAGGCCCAGGGAAACACACACATATTCACACACACACCTCAGATCAATCAACACCATCACAAAACAAAGACAGACACACTGAGAAGTGCGTGGAGGCAGAAAGAGACCACACGCAGTCAGACGTGCACCTTGTTAGGCACAATTGCACACACATACAGGGACACTGGGACAGAGCCAGAGACACAAAGACAGCCGATGAACATGGGTGCCAGCAGGCACACAGAAGCATCTACATACAGAAATACTAAGACAGGTTTGTACCTAGGTACCCGCGTCCCCCTGACTCCCCACACACACAGGCACTCACACATGTTGAAGCAAGCATACATTCACGGCCCGTCTCGTGCAGCCCCTCTTCGGCATCGCGACCTCTAAGGGCATCTTGCCGGAGCCAGGCTGAGGCTCTGGCAGCGCTGGAGCCTGGTTGGTGCCAACACTGCCACCGTGTGGCTACAGGGGCACAGTGCACAGGCCACAAGGCTGGAATGCGGGCCAGTGGCGATGAAACTGGGGAGCTCGGAGGTCTTGCCCCCGCACCTGGGTCTCTTTGTCTAGATGAGCTTGGCTGCCATTCTGTCCACTTCCCAGTGAGACCAGACACGGTCCTGGAGAACTGGGGTCATATTGGGTGGCAGCTGGAGTCAGCTACTATGAGCTAGTGCTGTCCGCCCAGTAGGGCCTGGGCTGCCTCCCTTGGCCTGTGTTTCTGTGACCTTTTATCAATGCCAAGTGGTGGGCAGGAGCCCCCATGTTAGTGTAGGCTGGGTACCAAGTTACTTAAACTCAACAGAGAGATCACACTCAATCCCAACCTGCAACTTCATTATTCATTCACTTACCAAAATGTCTCAAGATTATTCTGAGTCCAAGAATGGTGCTGGGATGATATAGTGGTGGCCCTGTATTAGTGGTGAGCATTTCCTAGGTGCTAGGGAGCTTGGCACTGAAGGGACCACACAGTAAATGTTTATCAGTTTGAACAGGAAATTGCCATTATTATAAGTCCAAAGTGGACAACTACGGGCAATTTCCTATGATGTACCCTAATGATGATAAGTGTGTATGTTACAAAGTAGGGTAGATGAGGACAGTTATGAAAGGCTTTCTTGAGAAGGTGAATCTGAGCTGAACTTGGAAGGATGAGTAGATATCAAGTAGCTAAAGACAGTGGAAGAGCTGTGCAAAGGCCCTGAGGCAGGATGGAGTTTGTATTTTGTGAAAACCAAGCACTTAGAGCCAAGAACTAAGAGGTAAGGGGTGTGAGTGAAGCTGGAGGAGTCTAGAGACCCAGACTTTTCATGAAGGACCCCAGGTTGCCATGGTTAGGACTTTGGACTTTTCCCAAGGGCCCTGGGGAGATACTCCCTGAAGACGTTCATAAGCAGAAGAATGTAACAATTAGCTCATTGTAGAAGGATTGGGTGAGATCTTGGTCCAGTCATTCTCCAGATCTAAGTTTTATCCTCTGTAAAGTGGGGCTGTAATTTCTATTTTGCAAAAAGGATGCAATAAGAAAAATGTATATAAAGCACATAAGTGCTTGGCACATAATGAGTCATCAGCAAATAGCAGCTCTGAGTCCTTATCTTCTTAGAAATTCAAAGGACGCCCCCATCCCCACCTCCATAGCAGTTTCGAATGCCTCTTGGGGCCAAGTTCACCAGTGGATCCCAGAGCCCACTGAGGCATAGTTGTTCTCACTCTGGTTCTCGGAGGCCCTGGAGCCCTTAGGCATCTTCCTCCCTGCCCCACCTTAGGTTCTAGATCTCCCCAGAGGTGGACTCCCTCAGGAGAGTAGTGGCTGGGAGGGGCAGGTTCTCCATCCTCTGAGACACCGTGCAGAATCAGGGCAGAGACCCAGCCATACAGGCCTGCCAAGAAGGGAGCATTATCTCCCCTATACAGATGGGGACACCGAGGCTCCAGGAGATGAAGTCACACACTTAGTAGCCATGCTGGGATTTGAAACCCCCAAATTATGCCCTTTATTTTTTTAAATCTGTGCAGCAGGTTCAGTTAATCACGTATTGGTTCCAGTCAAGGTATTCATGTGAAGTCTGTCTCCTACCTGACTTGTTATTACTAGGAAACTGATACATGTTGACTGTTCCTAGGTCCCCACTGTGGTGGAACCCTGTGCTTGAGGACCCACGGGTGATTCAGGGACAGTCCCTGTCCTTGGGGAGCCCATGGCTGGTGGCAGTGAAGTCTTGGGCAAAGAGCTTCAATTCTCCTGCCCAGAAGTGCTGATTGGAAGAATTTATCTTAGAGGAAAATAAGAACAAGGATCTATAAATGTGTTTGTATCAGAATGATAATAAAAATTCATGCCTTTCAATGAGGAATGAATGTATTATCATACAGCAATTTAATGGAATACTATGTAGCCATTTTGGAGAAGGCAATGGCACCCCACTCCAGTACTCTTGCCTGGAAAATCCCATGGACGGAGGAGCCTGGTAGGTTGCAGTCCATGGGGGGTGCTAGGAGTCGGACACGACTGAGTGACTTCACTTTCACTTTTCACTTTCACGCAGTGGAAAAGGAAATGGCAACCCACTCCAGTGTTCTTGCCTGGAGAATCCCAGGGATGGGGGAGCCTGGTAGGCTGCCGTCTCTGGGGTCACACAGAGTTGGACACGACTGAAGTGACTTAGCAGCCTCAGCATGCAGCCATTTAAACTGATGATGGTGGTATCACTTTATTGATGAGGAAAGATGACTCAAGCTTTGTTGTTTAGATTTTTAAAAAGTAGATGATAAAATAGTATTCATAGATTTCCATTTTTTCAAAAAACATAGATATATGTTTATATAATATTTTCTTGAATCTAAGATGTACATATTTTTCACATTTCAACCATATGAAATCAGTGTGTGATAACAATCACCGTAAATGTTTAATGCAGTAATTCTTTTTCCCTAAAGATATGCAATTAAATCAATGATATGCCCTACAGTATTGTCCTAGAAGCAAGAAACACACACACATGAAACATATTCACACACACATATGAAAATTTCAGAAAGATATAAATGAGACTGCTAAGTCACTAACTCTAGGTGATTTTCACTTTCTTTTTAAACTTCTCTGTACTATCTGAATTTTATAAACTGAGCACAACTTATTTTTATAATCAGGGGGAAAACCCACTATTTCTATATTAGAAAACAACAGAGGCCCAGTTCAAAAAGACAAGGCTTCTCAGACACAGCAGACCAGGATGATCAGCAGGAAGAGCCCCCAGGGTAAGCTACAGGAACTTAAAGGAGAAAGAGGGGAAGGCAGAGAAAAGGACTGGGGTAGGTGGACCACAGGTTTGGGTGCAGCAGGCTGATGAGACAGCCTAAGAGGAGGCCTGGAGCTCCTGGGGCGGGAGGAAGGGAGTGTATGTGACTTGAGGCCACAGAGATGACAGTGGTGGTGGCAGGGGTCATGGCTGGAATAATAACACAGCTACCACTTATTGAGGGCTTATTCTGTATGAGGTTCTAAGTATTTCATGTGTTTTGACTTATGGGCTGAATTGTTAAAACGAGGTCACTAGGGTGGGCCCTGATCTAGTATGACTGGTATCCTTAGAGAAGAGATTAGCACACAGATGTGCAGAGGAAGACCACCGTCTCCAAGCCAAGCAGAGAGATCTCAGAAGGAAGCAGCCCTACTGACACCTTGATCTCAGATTTTCAACCTCCAGAACTGTGGGGGAGAATCAATTTCTCTTGAGTCACCCAGTCCATGGCGTTTTGCCCTGGCAGCCCTAGCCAACCAACACGTTCATCTACCCCACCACAGCCCTCCAGGGGTAGGTGTTTTCCATTATCTTTTGCTGTGTAACAAGCTGCCCTAAAACTTAATGGCTTAGGAAACAATGATCATTTATTTTGCTGTAGGACTTGGCAGGGTCAGCCCATCTCAGCTCTGTACGGTATCAGCCAGGGCAGATGGCTTTCAGGCTGGCTGGCCGGTTAGCGCTGACTGTCAGCTGGAACACCTACAGTGACCTCTCCAGGCGGCCACCTGCCTTCCTCACAACATGGCAGCCAGATTCCGAGAGTGAGCATCCCAAGAGAATAAGACGGAAGGACCTGGTGTTTTTATGATCTAGTCCTGGGAGTCTTGTAAGATCACTTTTATCATATCTGTCAAGGTAGTCATAAAAGTCTACCCAGGTTCAAGGAGAGAGAATATCATCCCCACTATTCCCTGGAAAGAGTCAATAGTTCTTAAAAAAAAAAAAAAAAAAAAAAAGCTCATTGGATAGAATGTGTGTTGTGGCTGATATCTCAGGAAAATGCAGTCTGCTCCCTTGTGGCTCAGCTGGTAAAGGCCTCCTGCAGTGCGGGTAGACCTGGGTTCAGTCCCTGGGTTGGGAAGATCCCCTGGAGAAGGAAATGACCTCCCACTCCAGTATTCTAGCCTAGAGAATTCCATGGAACGTATAGTCCATGGGTCGCAAAGAAGTCGGACACGACAGAGCAACTTTCACTTCATAGTAGGTATTATTATTGTTCCCATTTTACAACTGGGGAAACACAAGTGGAAAAATAATTTAAGTGATAGGCTAAGATCAAGCTTGTGAGTGGTGACACTGGGTAGGTTTGTGCTGGATCATGAAAAGCTTTGAATGCCAAGTTTAAGGTTTAGCTTTGAAGTAGGTGGGCGATGGGAAGCCACTGAGGGTTTTGAAGCAGTGGAGGTGACATCATCAGACCTGTGTTTAAGGAGAATCCCCTGGCTCCAGAATAGAAAGAGGAAGGGAGGAGGAGAGTTTGAAGGCTGTGAGGAGGCGGGGCCACAGTCCTGCTGAGCAGGGATGCAGCCCAACCCAGGGCAGCTTAGGGGATGGAGCGAAGGGCCTGGCTGCTGCTCTGCTGCCCGAGGGCCTCTGAGTGGTGTACAGTGACCATCCCACCCTTCCATGGACCAGGTGATCCCTTGGTTCCTCTAAGATCCACTACCTCACTAGATGCCTTGCAGGTGGTTCTGCAGCCTCTCCAGAGAGGCTGGGGCCCTGCCAGCCCTCTCACTGGCTGTCACCACATGCTGATTTCATCTCACTGTCCCTGTGTGTATGTGCTAAGTCACTTCAGTTGTGTCCAACTGTTTGCAACCCTATGGACTGTACCCTGCAAGGCCCCTCTGTCCATAGGATTCTCCAGGCAAGAATATTGGAGTGGGTTGCCATTTCCTTCTCCAGAAGATCTTCCCAGTCCAGGGAAGGAATCTGCATCTCTTATGTCTCCTGCATTGGCAGGTGTGCTTTATCATTAACACCTGCCTGGGAAGCCCTTAGTGTTTCTCAATGATCAAACGAATGAGTAAATGAATGAAAGAATAGGAGACAAGCCATAAAGAAAATCCCAGTAACCTGAGTTTTAAAAAGGGAGGGGGGTATACCCTAAATATAAAACTGTACAGAATCGCAGATATGGGGTCTCTAACCAGAAACCCTGGCAGGAATCGAGGAGCCGAGAGGAGTTTGAGAGGCCTCCAGAAGTGAGTGGAACCAGTTCAGTTCTTTCAGTCACTCAGTCATGTCCAACTCTTTGCGACCCCATGGACTGCAGTATGCAAGACCTTCCTGTCTATCACCAACTCCCAGAGTTTACTCAGACTCAAGTCCATTGAGTTGGTGATGCCATCCAAGCATCTCATCCTCTGTTGTCCCTTTCTCCTCCTGCCTTCAATCTTTCCCAGCATCAGGGTCTTTTCAAATGAGTCATTTCTTTGCATCAGGTGGCCAGCGTATTGGAGTTTCAGCATCAGTCCTTCCAATGAATATTCAGGACTGGTTTCCTTTAGGATGGACTGGTTGGATCTTCTTGCTGTCCAAGGGTCTCTCAAGAATTTTCAACACCACAGTTCAAAAGCATCAATTCTTCAGCACTCAGCTTTGTTTATGGTCCAACACTCACATCTGTACACAACTACTGGAAAAACCATAGCCTTGACTAGACAGACTTTTGCTGGCAAAGTAATGTCTCTGCTTTTTAAAAATGGTATCTAGGTTGGTCATAACTTTTCTTCCAAGGTGCGTCTTTTAATTTCATGGCTGCAGTCACCATGTGGAATAGGAAACAAAAAGCCCAGCTGGGACTGAATTCTGATTGGATACAGTGAAGTGAAGTCTCTCAGTTGTGTCCAACTCTTTGCAACCCCATGGACTGTAGCCTACCATGCTTGTCATCCCTGGGCTTTTCCAGGCAAGAGTATTGGAGTGGGTTGACATTTCCTTCTCCAGAGGATCTTCCCAAGCCAGGGATCGAACCTGGGTCTCCTACATTGTAGGCAGACGCTTTACCGTCTGAGCCACCAGGGAAGTAGGTGTCATAACTGCAGCTGCTCCATCAGTGAGCCAATCAGCTAGTCCACAGGGATGAGTGAAAACAGGAGTTTCGAAGTTCAAATCCTTCCTTGCTCCATGACTGACTCCGGCCAGATCTAGGGAGCCTTGTTTCCATCCACAGACTCAGTTTTCTCAGCTGCAGAGTGAGAGTGAGAGTGGCGCCTCTCAATCAGTTTTGCTTCACTGACTCAGCTGTGGGAAAAGCACCATCGATGAGTCCAGCTGGAACAGGGGCTCGGGAAGTGAATACCCATCACCTGGGGACTTCTGACCTGAGAGCTGCACCTGCAGAGTGACATGTGTCTGGAGTGAATGTCTGTTCACACTTCTCTCCTGCCACCCCACTCCTAAGAGCAGGGCCTGTGTCCCAGGGCTCAGCTAGAGCTGGGCAGGAGGACGGCTGGGGAGAGGCCACGCTGCTGCGAGCTATCAAGATTCCTTATTGGACTTTTCCATAAAAGGAAGGCGGGGTTGTGCATGGGCAGAAAGGCAGCTCTGTCTTAGGCAGACCCTTCTGAATGCTAGTCAGGATGCCCGGGGGCCACAGAGGCCACATGGGAGAGCCACCTAGACCCACGGGATTCAGGTCAGGGGTGAATGAGGGACTTCCAGTGGCCAGGAAACCAGAGAGAGGAGGCAGGAGGGTATATCTGAGTTGGCAGAAAGCCTGTGATATGTCAGGAACCACCACACAGCCTCCTTCCAAGGAGGCTGCCATTTCAGTGTCCCTATTTTACAGATGGGCAAACGGAGGCCCAAACACATTGCACCTAGTCCGTGTCTTGAACCTAGGCCTGTGTGATTCCCAAACTGTGCTCTTTATCCTACATGCCCTGCCTCTGGAGAGACATGGAGGAGGATGCATCGACAAGTCAGACCCCAGCAGGGGCATCCTGGGGCCAGAGGAAAGCAGGGTGCCCTCTCCTAGGTCCCTGTGCCCAGGCACCTCTGCGTGGGCTCCTCTAAGCTGGTTTCCATAAGTTTCTCCTGAACCTCCAAGGAATATTCCTTTCTGATTCACAGCTCCAGCCAGCCTACACTGAGGGGGAGAGCAAAGCAAAAGTAGATTTCTCTTCTGTGTGCCTAAGACTGGGACAGCTGAGTGTCACTGGTCCAGCCAGCTGTGGCAGTGGGAAGCGGGAGCCCTGGAGGATGGGGCCAATGGAGAGACCCTGGCAGAGCAAATGCAAGTGAGGAAGGACCACTGGACAGGCTGGTGGCTCCTGGATACCCCACCCTCTCCCCAACATCAGATTACCGTAGGATTCCAGGGCCCCCACCTGGAGGCCCAGCACTGCCTGGAACGATGTTCTAGTGTTTCCAGGGCTCTTGGGCTGGACTTTGTGCTTCAAGCTGAAGGCTTCCCCATCTTCAGATTCTTGTGATCTTCACCTGCCTGGTATCCCTGCATGTCACCCCATGCCCCCTCGGCTGTCCTGATCAGGGCAGGAACTCTTCTGGTGCCAGGAGCAGACAGGAGAATTTGGCCATGCTGCCTTAAGGTCATCGGCATCCCCACAGGGCCCCATCTTGCCCACACTCTCTCCAGCTGGATCAGCTCAAGGCCAAGCTCTTCCAGCCCTTTGGACACGGGTTTGAACAGCTCCCCGTGCAGCCAGCTGGCCTATGGCCAGTCCAGGTCCTGAAATATGCCCCCTTAACTCCCCCAGCCCACTGTGTCCAAACACCCCATGCCCTTCCTGCTCCCAGAGCCAGCTCCCCCCACCCCCATTTCTGTTGGGTTTGACATTCGCCCTGTGGCCCAGACTCCCCAGACCCCCCCTCAGCCCTGCCTGGGACCCTGCCCGGGTTCCAGCTGGCTGGCGAGCCCAGCCAAGCATCACGGCTCCCACGACATCCCTGAGTGACAGGAAACAACTCGCTCCTTCCAAGAGGCGAAGCTCTGACAAACACTCACTAGGAAATAATAAAGTGGCAAAATAATTCTGCATCGGACACACTTACCAGAGCAGAAAGCGTCTGTGGAGGAGACAACATCTTGTACCATCTATCTTCCTTAAATCCCCACGCTGTGACAAAGTGGAGGGCAAAATCATGATGAATGATCGGACACATTTAGCCAGTACCTGTGTTCTGTAATGAGTGCGCCCGGGAAAGGGGCCCCAATGAAGATCGGTGCCCCGCCCCCAAACCGGGCCTCGTCAGAAACAAGTCTTTATTATGAAATTGGCGCCTGGTTTTCATCCCAGAAAGGATGGAGGCGCGAGGTGTGACATGAATTAACGCTGGCACCTGCAGGGTCAGCCTAGCCCTTGCTGGCGGTAGAGAGACAAGCAGGTTCGGCTCCCGCCACCACCCTGCGTCTGGTTGACAAGGTGCCAGTTGCCTTCCGATTGTGCGGGAACACGCCTGGGTTTTGTTCCTACCCGGCCCGCCATCATTTATTCTGCTGCCTCATTTGAATATGATGAATACTGTAGTCCTTTATTTGTTCACAACAACCAAATAATTGTAGATCCATGGGCTTCGGGGCAATTAATCACATTTTTCCCTCCACCAATCCACTATAAACATGACATTGAACAATAAAGTACATTAACCTCTGCTTTGCACAAAACTTTGCTTATTTAAACACCGCAAGGTTATTTGTTTTCCTTCTTGCCAGGGCCCTGCCACCAGGGAAGGGTGGTGAGGAGAGAGGGCCCAAGCCATACCAGCCAAGCCATTCCGGCACATCCTGGCCCCCAGCTCAGCCAGGAATGAGGCAGGGAGCAGGCAGCTATGGCTGCAGGTGTTGGAGTGAGCATCTCTGGGACAGAGTTTCTGGCTGTGAGCTTGTGTGTGTGTGCATTGGTGTGCCAGGGATAACTGTGGGTGAATGTATCTGCACCCCATGTGTATCTGTATACATGTATGTGTTTATCTAAGTCTGCTCTCAGAACAGAGCTTCTGAGGAGAAGGCCTGAGTATGTGTGTTCACGTGTAGATGTGTATTATGTGTGTGTATATACATATATATGTGTGCTTGGTCGCTCAGTCGAGTCTGACTCTTTGCTACCATGGACTGTATGTAGCCCACCAGGCTCCTCTGTCCATGGTATTCTCCCAGGCAAGAACAGCGGAGTGGGTTGCCATTTCCTTCTCCAATGCATGAAAGTGAAAAGTGAAAGTGAAGTCGCTCAGTCGTGTCCGACTCTTAGTGACCCCATGG
Source organism: Nanger dama (assembly GCA_917880005.1). Lineage (NCBI taxonomy): Eukaryota > Metazoa > Chordata > Mammalia > Artiodactyla > Bovidae > Nanger > Nanger dama. The sequence continues at coordinate 10,001,656 of CAKJTW010000018.1, read as the reverse complement.
ACTGCAGCCCACCAGGCTGCTCCGTCCATGGGATTTTCCAGGCAAGAGGACTGGAGTGGGGTGCCATTGCCTTCTCCAAGGTCTTGGTCATAGTGGAGCAGAAACAAGCTGTCCCTTGAGAGCCTACTAAAATGGTTATTGCTTTTGCCACCAAGTTCAGGGTAGTCTTGCTGTGCAACCGTAGATAACCAGAATATTATGTACGTGTCACACGCACATATGTACTGAGTGTGTACCCCCTAGTGTGTCTCAGAATAGACGTTCCTAGGGCAGGGCCTGAAAGTCTAAGCATGTGTGTAGGCGGTGTGTTCATGTGGGCATGTGTATAGGTGCAAATGCTGTATATGAGCGTGTAGGTAAGGTGAGTGTGTATAAGTAAGTCTGTGTGAATGTCAGCTGGTATATCTGGATGCACTGTGGGCTCAAATGGGTCTGGCATTTTTGTAAATCTATGGATAAACATTTCTGTCCTTCAGATCCTGAGTGGGTTTCTACCTGTGGATGCACATCATTGGAGGGACATTGCTGGAGAAGCCAGCCTCCCTGCCAAAGGGCTTGTCATGGGTGGGTGGAATGGAAGTGGGTTTCATAGGCAGGGATGTGCTCAAGAAGCTCATGGAAGCAAGACCCCAGGGCAGGGAGAGCCCCTTCATGCAGCACCCCAAGGAGAAGGAGATGCCGAGAGTGGTGGGCCTCGCAGGGATGTGGGCTGAGCCTCAGCTCTACTAGGTGGCGCCTGTGTGTCAAAACAGGGGATTGGTCAACTGACTGGGATGAGATGAAATATGAGATTGCCTTCAAAAATGGCATCTTCAAGAAAAAATCTCCCCCAATAACGATAAATGTAAATGGCAATCCTTCATAAAGGAAAGAGAAGCCGTCAGTTGCATAGCCACTCTGCTCAGTCACCCAGCATCTTGGTTACAGGATCTGTGCCCTCCTTTCCCCTCACAGGTTGCTCACAGGTTGAACAGAGGAGCTGCCCCTTCTCTTTGAGGCAGCCTCTTCCCACCCACCCCCACCTCCACCAGAAGAATCTCATTCTACCCGTCAGTCTCAGTGGTCCTGACTGCACATGTTATGTCAAGGGTGGTATCACTGGAGCAGATTATTAAAGCCTCAGGTTCGTGGTGTGCGGCCATTGATTTGGTGAACTTCTTTTCTACTCCAATCCGAAAAGAGGCTCTGAAACAGAACAGCAAACATAGTTATTTATAGTTTTGCCCCAGGGTAACATTAAGTCTCCCATCCTCTGTCATCAAATAGTCCAAGGAGTTCCAGCCTTCTTCCTGATTGCACAAAACATCTCATTGATCTGTTACATCAATGACATCATGCTGATACAGACAAGCAGAAAGTGGCCGGCTCACTGGAGGTTTGGGGAGGATACATGCATACCATAGGTTGTGCATGTATTTCTAATTTATGTAAGTGGTATCCTATCTTATTACTGTTCTCTTATTTTTCCAATTGGCGCTATTTTTTTAGGATCTATCTGTGTTGTTATCTGTATATTTGCTACTTTGCTTCTTAATAATAGTGAGAGCTAACCCAGATCGCTATTCTTTCCCTTCAAAAACCTGCAGCAAACATCCTTCTAGATTTCCCATTGTGCACATGTGTTAGAATTTCTTTGGATGTGTGTGTTTGTGTGTGTGTGTGTGTGTGTTAATTTGCATAAGTAGTTTGGGATCTCTCTCCAGAAAGGCTTTACCAATTTACACTCCCATCAGCCATGTGTGAGGGATCCTCATTTCTACCATTAATTGGTATTACTCAGCTTTGTAGCCTTTGCCAGTCTAAAGGTGTAAAGTGCTATCTTGTTTTAATTTGCATTTCTTTGACTACTAATGAGTCTGAGCATCATTTCATGTGCTTACTAGCTTTTGGGGTTTCCTTTTCTGTAAATTGCCTGTCATATCATTTGCCCATTCTTCTATTGGAGTTGATGTCCTCTTCTTGTTGCTTTACAGAGTTCCTTGTAGATTCTAGATGTTAATCCCTTGTCAGTTTCAGACTCTGAAAAAAATCTCAGTCCTATTGTATGACTCTTAATTAGTCCACATTATTTTTATTTTTTTGAACACAACCTCTCAATTTTGACATAATCAAATTCAGCAAAGTTGTGCAGTATATGGTTTGTGCTTTTAAAATTTTGTAAAATAAGCTTCCTTACCTTTCCATAAGCCCAAAGGGATCCTCCCACATTTGTTCCTATTAACCCTATGATTTTTAACTTTCACGCTGAGATCTGTAGTTCACCTAGAGGCCGCTTAGCATGTGAGGCTGAACAGGGACCTAGTTATGATTTTCTTAATAGATTGAGTTCGTTTTCACTACTCTGTGTACAAAACAATCCATCCTTTTCCCATTGGTGTGCAGAGTCACCTCTTTTTGCCCTGTTAAGTTCCTATATATACAGAGGTGGGTCTTTGAGGTCTCCATTTATTTCTGTTGATTTATTTATCTGTTCTTGTGCCAACACTACAGATTTATTATTATTATTATTATTACAATGACTTTATCCCTGATCTTATTCCCTGGTGGCTCAGATGGTGAAGTATCTGCCTGCAGGAGACCTGGGTTTGATTCCTGGGTCATGAAGATCCCCTGGAGAAGGGAATACTCACTTCAGTCTTCTTGCCTGGAGAATTCCATGGACAGAGGAGCCTGCTGGGCTACAGTCCATGGGGTTGCAAAGAGTTGAACATGACTGAGCAACGAACACTTTCACTTTACTATTTGGTAGAAAGTTGTACCTCCTTATTCCTCCCCCTCTCTTTAAAGTTGACTTAGTTCTTCATGAATCTTCCGTTACTGCATGTAATTTTTGGAGCAGATTTACCAAGTTTTTAAAGCAAACACACACACATATACACACATACATGTATTAATATATATATAGGGCTTCCCAGATGGTGCTAGTGGTAAAGAATCTGCCTACCAATGCAGGAGAGACAAGAAACTCAGGTTTGCTCCCTGGGTCAGGAAGATCCCACAGAGTAGGAGGTGGCAACCCACTCCAGTAATTTTGCCTGGAAAATTTCATGAACAAAGGAGCCTGGTAGGTTACTGTCCATGTGGCTGCAAAGAGTCAGACATGACTGATCACATATATATCTGGGCTTCCCTGGTGGCTCAGATGGTAAAGCGTCTGCCTACAATGCGGGAGACCCGGGTTTAATTCCTGGGTTGGGAAGATCCCCTGGAGAAGGAAATGGCAATCCACTCCAGCACTCTTGCCTGGAAAATCCAATGGACGGAGGAGCCTGATAGGCTACAGTCCATGGGGTAGCAAAGAATCGGACACGACTGAGCAACTACATATATATACGTAACTGTAATTATGATTGGGATTGTGCTGAATTTATGAATTAATCTGGGGAAAGCTGACTTGATTATAATGTTAAGTCATCCTATCCAGGTGGTCAATTACTCAAGTTTTAAAGTTCAAATCACAGAGTTCTTATAGGTTCTTAGATTAATTCTCAGATGCTAAATAATTTTTGTTGAGATTGTGATGTATTTTATTTTTAATTACATCCTCTTATATTTATGATTTGCCAATATCTGCTGGATCATGGAAAAAGCAGGAGAGTTCCAGAAAAACATCTATTTCTGCTTTATTGACTATGCCAAAGCCTTTGACTATGTGGATCATAATAAACTGTGGAAAATTCTTCAAGAGATGGGAATACCAGACCACCTGACCTGCCTCTTGAGAAACCTATGTGCAGGTCAGGAAGCAATAGTTAGAACTGGACATGGAATGACAGACTGGTTCCAAATAGGAAAAGGAGTCTGTCAAGGCTGTATATTGTCACCCTGCTTATTTAACTTCTATGCAGAGTACATCATGAGAAATGCTGGACTGGAAGAAACACAAGCTGGAATCAAGATTTCCAGGAGAAATATCAGTGACCTCAGATATGCAGATGACACCACCCTTATGGCAGAAAGTGAAGAGGAACTAAAAGCCTCTTGATGAAAGTGAAAGAGGAAAGCGAAAAAATTGGCTTAAAGCTCAACATTCAGAAAACGACGATCATGGCATTCAGTCCCATCACTTCATGGGAAATAGATGGGGAAACAGTGGAAACAGTGGGAGACTTTATTTTGAGGGGCTCCAAAATCACTGCAGATGGTGACTGCAGCCATGATATTAAAAGACGCTTACTCTTTGGAAGAAAAGTTATGACCAACCTAGATAGCATGTTGAAAAGCAGAGACACTACTTTGCTGAAAAGCAGAGACACTACTTTGCTGACTAAGGTCCATTTAGTCAAGGCTATGGTTTTTCCTGTGGTCATGTATGGATGTGAGAGTTGGACTGTGAAGAAGGCTGAGCACCAGAGAATTGATGCTTTTGAACTGTGGTGTTGGAGAAGACTCTTGAGAGTCCCTTGGACTGCAAGGAGATCCAACCAGTCCATTCTAAAGGAGATCAGCCCTGGGATTTCTTTGGAAGGAATGATGCTAAAGCTGAAACTCCAGTGCTTTGGCCACCTCATGCAAAGAGTTGACTCATTGGAAAAGACTCTGCTGCTGGGAGGGATTGGGGGCAGGAGGAGAAGGGGACGACAGAGGATGAGATGGCTGGATGGCATCACCAACTCGATGGACATGGGTTTGGGTAGACTCTGGGAGTTGGTGATGGATAGGGAGGCCTGGCGTGCTGCAATTCATGGGGTCGCAAAGAGTCCGACACGACTGAATGAGTGAACTGAACTGAACTGAATAACTCGTACATAAAGATGTATACTATATTATGTATATTACTTGTTTGGGGATGTATAGACTTTATCAGATTAAGTAGATAGTTCTTCTGCTCTAAGTTGACTCTGCCGGGTCTTGATTGATGTGTGCAGGCTTTCTCTAGTTGTGGTGAGCAGAGACTACTCTCTGGTTGTGGTGCTTAGGCTTCTCGTTGTGGTGGCTGCTCTTGTGAAGAGCATGTGTATTCTGGGGCACGAAGTCTTAGGTGCCCCAAGGCATGTGGAATCTTCCCAAAGCAGGGATTGAACCCATGTCCTCTGCTTTGTCAGACACATTCTTTACTGGACTACCAGGGACGTCTTCTACTCCAGGTTTTATAGAAGTTGTTTTTCGAATCATGAAAGAGCCCTGTAAGTTATCAAATGCCTTTTCTATATTATTTGAGATTATCATATATTGTTTTTCTCCCTCTATTATTGTTGAATTAAATGGTAACTTTTTCTGATGATGAACTGTCCTAATATCCCTTGAATACGATTATTACTTTTAATACATTGCTGGATTCAGTTAGCAAGTAATTTGTTTTGGACTTTTGATCTGCCTATAAGTGAAATAGGCCTGTGATTTTGCTTTTTGCTTTTTCCCTATCTGATTTTGGAAGTAGCATTGTATTACCCAAAAAAATCAGCTGGGCCAAGTTCTCTATTTTCTGTCTTCTGGAGCAACTTGAATAAAATAGAAGATAGTTTCTTAGAGGTTTAGGAAAATTCTTATGTACATGCATTTAAAATCATCTGGACCTAGGTTTTTGTTGGGTGGAAGGGTAGAAAGAGAAGATATCTGACTGCCCATTCAATTTGCTTAATGTTTATTTGTTCAAGTTTAATATATCTCTTCAAGTTTGTTTCCTTTTGAACAAATTTTGGCACTTTATGCTTTCCTATATAGCTAAATAGTTTTCCTATATATCTAAGTATTTGTTAGCATCTAGCTCTTCATAATACTTTTTATTATTACTAACTTCTCTCTCTTTTAATTATTTTTTTCTAGAACATTTTGGTTTTGTTAGTCCTCTCTATTTCTTCTTAACTGTTTCATTGATTAGTATCTCTATTGTTTTTTCCTTTTTGATTTGTGCTGATTTGTTCTTATTCATTTTCTTATTTCTTGATAATTAAACATATTTATTTGCTGCCATAAATTTCCCACTAACTATTGTACTTAGCTGTGTCCATGTTTTTAACAAGCCCTGCTTCCGTTATCATTTACTTCTGAGCACGCCTTCAGCCCTTTCAGGACTGTGATAGAGCAGCTAAAATTCAGGGGCCCTGGAGCCTGTCTACGTGGGTGTGAATCCTCCTGCACTTCACTGGCTGTTTTGACCTTGAGAAAATCACTTAACCTCTCAGTGCCTCACTTTTAAAATAATAATTAATTGACTTTTGGTTGCGCTGGATCCTCGTTGCTGCGCACAGGCTCTCTGTAGCTGCGGCAAGGAGGGGGCTCCTCTTCCGCGCGGCGGGCAGGCTTCTCACTGCGGCGGCTTCTGTGTTGTACAGCACAGGCTCTGGGTGCAGGGGGCTTCGGTACTTGTGGTTCACAGGCTTTAGAGCTCAGGCTCAGTACTCGGGGTGCATGGGCTTAGCTGCACCACGGCATGTGGAATCTTCCCAGACCAGGGATCAAACCTGTGTCCCCTGCATTGGTGGATGGATTTTTATCCACTCTACCACCAGGGAAGCCCCATGCTTCACTTTTTCATTTCTATAGTGGTATTATTTACATGAGTACTAACTCATAGAACCTGCCTGCATATAGCAAGTGGACATTTTAGCCTTCCTTCAATTGTTCCAGTGAGATCGTAATCCTAGACAGAGGACACTTTCCTAATTCCTCTGAGAAAGATAGAAGACAGAAAGTGTGGGCCTGGAGGTGTACAGGAGATGTTGGTCTTCCAGAGGCTCAGTCCTTGTGGTTGTCGCATTCTCCCCTGGAAGGCTTTTTTGTTGGGTGTATGCAGGAAGGTGGGCTTCCCTGGGGGCTCAGCAGTAAAGAATCCACCTGCCAATGCAGGAGGCACAGATTCAATCCCTGGGCCGGGAGATCCCCTGGAGTAGGAAATGGCAACCTACCCCAGTATATACTTGCCTGGGAAATCCCATGGACAGAGGAGCCTGGCAGGCTACAGTCCATAGGGTTGCAAAAATGTTGGACACAACTTAGTGACTAAGCAACAAGCAGGAAGAAGACAGGTTGCTCGCAGGATGGGAGACTGCAAAGCAGATGAAACAGAACAACAAGTGAACAGGAATGTCAAGGATACTGACAAGAAAATGTTCAAGAGGTGATTCATGAAAGATAGAGCAAACTAAATGTGGGCCCTGAGGGAGAAGAGACAAGAATGACCCCAGATTTCTACAGCTGAGCAGACAGGAGTGCAGAAGGGAGACTAGGAGGAGGTGAGTGCAGAGGGTTTTTTGGGACGTGTGATGCTCGAGTTTGGGTTGGCCAGGGCCTGGGTTAAGGCTGTGGAGCAGGAGAGAAACAGATGAGAGAGGAGAAAAAGTGGGCTGGCCGAGGTAACCCCGTCTTATTATAGGAGAGTGATGGGAGGGGTAAGGGGGTGGAGTTAAGAAGGAGGTGGGTGTGGTTAACTCTGTGTTTTAGGAATACATTGATTCCAATATTGAGAATGGGGTATCGCAGAGAGAGCAGAGGAGGGAGATAAGGTGGATGGTTTACCAGACACTGGGCGTCTCCCAGAGATGGTTTCATGTGCTTGTCTAACCTGTGCAATCACACAGGGTCCTGCACTGCAAAGGGGACCACGTTTGGCTTAATGCTCTGCTTTTGCTCTCCTAAGATTCTTAATGATTTTCTCTTTGAATCTGCGTTTTGTAAGTCAAGTCTGATGGGACTTGAGCCTGAGCATGAGTGAAGGAGACTTTCCTAGTATGTCCGTCTGCCACTGGTCCTCGTGATGTCCATGAGCACAGAGTCTTAGTAGACCTGAAATCCACGGGGTCTTGCATATTCATAACTATTTGATTAGTATTCTTTATATTTGAAGGAGAATTTGACCTAATCTAAAGTCTTTGGCCATTTCCCCTCCCTTAAATATCTTGAGATTCCCTTGGACTGCAAGGACATCCAACCAGTCCATTCTGAAGGAGATCAGCCCTGGGATTTCTTTGGAAGGAAAGATGCTAAAGCTGAAACTCCAGTACTTTGGCCACCTCATACGAAGAGCTGACTCATTGGAAAAGACTCTGATGCTGGGAGGGATTGGGGGCAGGAGAAGGGGACGACAGAGGATGAGATGGCTGGATGGCATCACTGACTCGATGGACGTGAGTTTGAGTGAACTCCGGGAGATGGTGATGGACAGGGAGGCCCCGTGTGCTGCGATTCATGGGGTCGCAAACAGTCGGACACGACTGAGTGACTGAACTGAACTGAAATATCTTTAAAATGTTGATCCATTTTTAAAACATAAAATGTTACTGTCTAGAATCTTGATGCCATATAGATTTTATTTTCCTTAAAAGTAACTTTGGGGACTTCCCAGGTGGTCCAGTTGGTGAAGAATCCACTTTGCGATGCAGGGGACATGGGTTCGAGCACTGGTCAGGAAACTTAAGATCCCAAGTGCCACAAAATCTATTTGTTGGCCATAGGAAACCATTCAACGACTTAAAAAGTAACTTGGACTTTTAACTTGAATACCTAAAAGATTTTTACTGGAAGGAACAACAGTATCACTAAGCTAAGTGTTGGTATAGACCACTCTAGATTAATTCTCATAGGACTGAGTATGCCCTTTCAAGATTTAGATTCAATCTTTTATAAATATTTTAATTCAGTTTTAAAACACTTATTCTGCTTCTGTTTTACTTTTAGGGCCTTCAATTATGCGTTTGTTGGATCTCATTTGCCTTCTGCATTTGTCACTTTTTCTCAAATCCTTTTATCTCTTTTATTTCTGTTTTATTTTCTTCACTTCTATTTTGTATCCTTACTACCCTTGGGTTCCTTCTAATTTAACTTCATCTGATTTCCACCCCTGCCCCTCCCTTTATCTTCTGATTTTCTCAGATTGTTTAAAATCCTCCTGTTGTCCAGCCATCTCATTTCTGAGTGCTTCTATTTCTCATATGTGCTGTTCTCTTAAAGCTTCTCACATTTTCTTAATTGCTTTCAACTCATTAACTTAGTATCCACATATGTTCTCTTTGTCTGCCAGACTAGTAGTCAGTTTATTTCCATTTCTATTTTTTTTCCTTGCAAAACCTTTCTGTGGAGTTTTATTTTTCTTCTGTTTCTTAAATTTAAAAGGTGGGTTTTTCCCTAGGTTTTAAAAATGTTGCTATGGAAGTGGCAGAAATGGGCCAGGTGTCTTTCTCTACATTTTTTGTTGTTGTTGTTAAAAACTCAAATGGTAGTCTAACTCAAATGGTAGTGAAGTGAAAGATGCTCAGCCCTGTCCCACTGAAGGAAAGTTACATGGCTCAAAGTAGTCTGGAGTTAAAACTTCCCTCTAGGTCCTCCCCACCATTCTATGCAAGAAAGAACTCTCTCACCTGAAGGAAAAAATGGACATTAGGTTCGTTACACCCAGCTCCCAGCTGGTCCTGCGTCTCTGGCTGATCTCCAAAGTTTCTTGCCCCAGCCATTTAAGAGATAACTACTCCCAGCAACCCTGGAGAATAGCAGGCGCCCTTACAATGCAGCTTCCCCATGCATGCCTATATGGGCTTACTCTTTTCTTGGGTAAGCGCAGCAGCTCACTAATCTGACTGCTGCCCCTTCTCACCTCATTAAAGGTGATCTGTTCCTGTAAAGTGTCGGTCTCTTTCTTGTTCTGAACCTCACCTTCTCTAACTCCCTTACCTTACACAACTCTTTGCAACCTCATGGACTATACAGTCCATGGAATTCTCCAGGCCAGAATACTGGAGTGGGTAGCCTTTCCCTTCTCCAGGGGATCCTCTCAACCCAGGTCTCCCACATTGCACGTAGATTCTTTATCAGCTGAGCCACCAGGGAAGCCCAAGAATACTGGACTAGGTAGCCTATCCCTTTTCCAGCAAATCTTCCCAACCCAGGAACCAAACCAGAGTCTCCTGAATTGCAGGTGGATTCTTTACCAACAAAGCTATCAAGGAAGCCCCTGATTCTCAGAAGTTAGCCTGAATTTTTTCCTGGGTTTCTTATTGTTCTATGGGCCTTGTTCTCTAATCTTTAGACTCTAGCTGTCAAATGTGGTAACCACTCTTGAAATGAGTCTAAGTCCAATTTGAGATGTAAAATACAGCTTAGTATGAAAAAAGACTTAATATGAAAAAAACACAAAATAACACATTAATAATTTTTGTATTGATTACATGTTAAAATAATATTTTGAGAATATTAGATTAAATAAAATACATTATTAAAATTAATTTCATTTACTTTTGACTATGGATACTAGAATATATAGGCATCCCTGGTGGCTCAGTTGGTAAAGAATCTGTCTGCAATGCAGGAGACGCAGGTTTGATCCCTGGTCTGGGAAGATCCCTGGAGAAGGAAATGGCAGCTCACTCCCGTATTCTTGCCTGGGAAATCCCATGGACAGAGGAGACTGGTAGGCTGCACTCCATGGGATCACAAGAGTCGGACATGACTTAGCGACTACACCACCACCCCTAGAATATATAAAATCACGAAAGTGGCTTGCGTTGGTGGCTCATGTCATATTCCTGTTACACAGTACTGCTTTAGACTTCACATTTTGCTGTTGCAATACTGCAGAATGTGCTTCATCCCGACTACTTCCTCCCTATTGCTTGAACCTTTGCTCTTACTTCCTCTTACTGTTCTTTCCTTGTTCAATTCGTTTTGGTTTCTAGCAATTTTCTTTCAGGCTTTAACACCTTGGGGTGTGTTTTTTCTGGATATTTATTAAATCCTTGAGAACTTAGACCCATCATAGAATTCACCTTTCTGTATCACCTTTTCTGTCCTCACCTATAGCTTGCGTTTTGAGGAGACACATCCCAGATTATTCAGTGACTGTCAGATTGCCTTGCTCAGAGGATGGCATGTTCATCTACTCAGGATGGATTATTCTCCTTTTGGGTATGCAAATATTTTAGAGATCTTTGGGTTCTGTGCCATCAGTGGTCCACTTTTAGTCCCTGGTGCTCCTGATCCCCAGCTCTCACATGCTTCCTATTACTCTCAGGGGTTGGGCCACATCTGCTCATACACTGGCGTTCATGGAGAATCTTTAGCACTCAGCTGGTTCACCCCACCCTCTCCCTCCCTCCCGTCCTTCTTTCCTTTGTGCCCTGCTGTGTGGCATACAGGATCTTAGTTCCCTAACCAGGGATCAAACCTGTGCCCCTTGCATTAGAAGCATGAAATTTTAACCTCTAGGTTTCCAGGGAAGTCCCTATCACCTAATTTTATTGAAGAGACTGAGTACAGACTTTTTCCCCTTTTGCTGCTATGTTGATTTTCAGGGAACGTTTTAGGGATAATTGAAAAACTACAGAGATGCCACAGTCTCAGGATGATTAGACTTCTCTCATTTATATGTATATATAATTATTTAATCTATCTGGGATTAATTTTGATGAACAGCATGAATTGGGGAATCTAACTTTATTTTTTCCTTTTAAAAAGAGCAATTCCTCTTTTTCATATTATAAAAGTTATATGTATATATTGAAGAAAACATACAGCATGGAAGAGCAAAGAGAGAAAAACTATAATCCTTACACCCAGAGAGAACCATTTTAACATTTTGATCTATAGGTTTCCAGGCATTTTTAAGTTGGCTGACCTTGAGCAAATTACTTAACATCTTTGAGATTCAGTACCATAATCTATGAAACTGGGGAAATAACATATTTCACTGAAACTAGTATGCCATCAATTGTAAGAATTACCTTTTTGCCACTAAGAAAGAAAGAAAAAAAAACACTGCCAATTAAACTATGACACACAAGCAATTAATTTTAGGTATGTTGATATATAAAAATTTAATCTTAGAATCACTTGAAAATGGTAATAATGACCTTCCAGGACTGTTATGGAGATAAGATGATATAATGTGTATAAAGCATGATAAGTGGTAACTACTATCATTCCATTATATTAATATATTGAAAGTTTATTTATCTAGCTTCCTATTGTTGAACATCTATGTTGTATCTATTATAAACATTAATGATTCATTAATAGATAAGTGCAAATGATGATAAAATAAATCTTAATGCTAGCCAAGAAATGCAAATCAAAACAACAATACTATTTAGCACTTTTCAAATTAATAGGATTCTTTCACACTAAAGAAAAATTAGGAAAACCTCAATATCTGACAATACAACGTAACTAAATAAATTGTGATTCAGTGGTATTCTTAGCCATAAAAAAAGGTGATTTACAAAGGTGAGCAATTAATAATGTCAAATGCTACAATTCATAATGAAAGCCCAATTATGTATATCCATGTGCTTATACATAATTGTTCAACAGGAGATAGAAGACAAGACAAAGACTGACAAATTAGTAGCCAGAGGCTTTAATTCACCTCTCTAAGTTCATGACATTTACATTAAAGAGTAATAATATAAAACACCTATAAACATAATTAATGAGGTAGTTCTAAAATATAATCACATCGACTTATCCTTAAAAACAATGATTGCACATTCCTTTCAACTGGTCCTATTAGTCTACAAAATTGACAATGTATTAATTCAAAAAGAAAACAAAGGTAAGAACAGTGAGACAACATTCTCTGATCACAATGAAACAAAACCAAAAATTAATAAGATGCAAAAATATTTTTCTGCCTATAAAACTTAGAACTTTCAAACAAGTCTTGAGTCAAGAAGAAATCAAATTCCAAATTTCAAAGTGTTTAGAAAATGTGTATGTGCCCAGTCATGCCCTACTCTCTGCAACTCCAAGGACTGCAGCCTGCCAGGCTCCCTCCTTTGTCCATGGAGTTTTCCAGGCAAGAATACTGGAGAGGTTGCATTTCCTACTCCAAGGAATCTTCCCAACTCAGGGATCAAAAAGGTGTCTCTTGTGTCTCCTGCACTGGCAGGTGAATTCTTTACCACTGTGCCGCCTGGGAGCCCATGTAAAAATAGCGACAGTGAATATCCTAAATATTAGACCCGGAAGACAGAGGTAGGACTGTGGTAAAACAAAGGAAAATTCATGGTCTTGAAAAATCAGAAGGAAGGAATCTTAAAGAAAAAAACAACCAATGAATTAGAAAAGAAAATATGTAACACTGCTAAATCCAGGTGCTAGTTCTTTAGGGCAAAAACAATAATATATCAGTGGTTTGGTAACCTAATAAAAATGAGAAAGTAAAACTGTACAAAATTTGTACAAATATAATCATGCCAACTGGAAAATAAATACAAATAAATAATTATAAGCATTGTAAGCACTCAATATGCCAACAAATTTGGAAAACTCAGCGGTGGCCACAGGACTGGAAAAGGTCAGTTTTCATTCCAGTCCCAAACAAAGGCAATGCCAAAGAATGCTCAAACTACCACACAATTGCACTCATCTCACACTAGTAAAGTAATGCTCAAAATTCTCCAAGCCAGGCTTCAACAATACGTGAACCGTGAACATCCAGATGTTCAAGCTGGATTTAGAAAAGGCAGAGGAACCAGAGATCAAATTGCCAACATCCACTGGATCATGGAAAAAGCAAGAGAGTTCCTGAAAAACATCTCTTTCTGCTTTATTGACTATGCCAAAGCCTTTGACTGTGTGAATCACAACAAACTGTGGAAAATTCTGAAAGAGATGGGAATACCAGACCACCTGACCTGCCTCTTGAGAAATCTGTATGCAGGTCAGGAAGCAAGAGTCAGAACAGAACATGGAACAACAGACTGGTTCCAAATAGGAAAAGGAGTACATCAAGGCTGTATATTGTCACTCTGCTTATTTAACTTATATACAGAGTACACTTTCACTTTTCACTTTCATGCACTGGAGAAAGAAATGGCAACCACTCCAGTGTTCTTGCCTGGAGAATCCCAGGGACGGGGAACCTGGTGGGTTGCCATCTATGGGGTCACACAGAGTTGGACACGACTGAAGTGACTTAGCAGCAGCAGAGAACATCATGAGAAACGTTGGGCTGGATGAATAGCAAGCTTGAATCAAGATTGCTGGGAGAAATATCAATAACCTCAGATACGCAGATGACACCATCCTTATGGCAGAAAGTGAAGAGGAACTAAAAAGCCTCTTGATGAAAGTGAAAGAGGAGAGTGAAAAGTTGGCTTAAAGCTCAGCATTCAGAAAATGAAGATCATGGCATCCGGTACCATCACTTCATGGGAAGTAGATGGGGAAACAATGGAAACAGTAGCTGACTTTATTTTGGGGGCTCCAAAATCACTGCAGATGGTGACTGCAGCCATGAAATTAGAAGACTCTTAATCCTTGGAAAGGCTTACCTGGTGGTCCAACAGTAAAGAATCTGCCTGCAATGCAAAAGCCACAGGCAACGCGGGCTCAATCCTGGGTCGGGAAGATCCCCTGGAGTAGGAAATGGCAACCCCCTCCAGTATTCTTGGACTTCCTTTATAGCTCAGTCAGTGAAGAATTTGCCTGCAGTGCAGGAGATCTGAGTTCAATCCCTGGGTCAGGAAGATCCCCTGGAAAAGGAAATGGCAACCCATTTCAGTGTTCTTGCCTGCAAAATCCTATGGACAGAGAAGCCTGGTGGGCTGCAATCCATGGGGTCTCAAAGAGTCAGGTATGACTGAGCTACTAATACTTACTTACTTAATCCTTGGAAGGAAAGTCATGACCAACCTAGACAGCATATTAAAAAGCAGAGACAATACTTTGCCAACAACGGTCCATCTAGTCAAGGCTATAGTTTTTCCAGTAGTCATGTATGGATGTGAGAATTGGACTATAAAGAAATCTGAGCACTGAAGAATTGATGCTTTTGAACTGTGGTGTTGGAGAAGACTCTTGAGAATCCCTTGAATGCAAGGAGGTCCAACCAGTCCATCCTAAAGGAAATCAGTCCTGGATGTTCATTGGAAGGACTGATGTTAAAGCTGAAGCTCCAATACTTTGGCCACATGATACAAAGAACTGACTCATTTGAAAAGACCCTGATGCTGGGAAAGATTGAAGGCAGGAGGAGAAGGGGATGACAGAGGATGAGATGGTTGGATGGTATCACCGACTCAATGGCCATGAGTTTGAGTAAACTCTGGGAGTTGGTGATGGACAGGGAGGCCTGGCGTGCTGCAGTCCATGGGGTTGCAAAGAGTCGGACATGACTGAGTGACTGAATTGAACTGAAGGTGAAGGTGAAGGTGAAGTCGCTCAGTCGTGTCCGGCTCTTTGCGACCCTGTGGACTGTAACCTACTAGGCTTCTCCGTCCGTGGGATTTTCCAGGCAAGAATACTGGAGTGGATTGCCATTTCCTTCTCCAGGGGATCTTCCCAACCCAGGGATCGAACCCGGGTCTCCCACATTGGAGGCAGACGCTTTAACCTCTGAGCTACCAGGGAAGAAAGAGACAATTTACTTTGTGCAGAAACATTTGACAACTAGAAGAAATTGATACTTCTATTAGGAAAAATAATTTTTCAAAATTGACCCCAGAAGAGAAAGAAATAATAAACAAATTGCCATAGAGGAAAGAGAAAATGGTGTTAAGTATTTACTCACTTTTTGAAAAATAATTCAACCTGAACAGTTTTACAGGGAATTCTACCAGTGTTTTAAGGGACAGATAATTCTAATGATACTCAAACTGTTTCAGTGCCTAAAAGAAAAATATGTTTAATGTTCAAATTGATTTTGTCAAGCAAAGGTATACAAATGTACATACTCATCTCGTGTACATACATCTCTGAATATGGATATAAAGGTCCAAATTAAAATTGTAGCAAATAAATAAAATACAACAGTGCTTCAAAACAAAACTAATACACTATGACCAAGTATTTACTATACTAATATATGAATAATTCGATACTGTAAAATCTAATAGAATTACTTGAAATTTATTTAAATCAATATTTAAAAATTATTACCAATTATGTAATAAAGCACATATAGTAGCATGTTAATGGAGGTGGTAGATACGTGCTTGTTCACAATGTAAGATTCTTTCATCTTTGGTATTTGTTTGAAAAATTTCATAATAAAATGGGAAAATATCTATTAATATAATCCATCATATTAATAGGTCTAAAGAGAAAAATCATAAGAATATTTCCATGAACATTGAAAGGCATTTGACAAAATTCAATATCTGTTCTTAATTTTTAAAACATTTAATAAAATAGGAAGAGAGAATTATTTCTTTAACATATCAAGTAGACTCATTTCACCCCATAAGCCAGCATTATACTTAGTGGGAAAAACACTAACAGCATTCCCATTAAAGTCAGGATAAAACAAAAGTGTTCAATATCATATTGGACCATTATTTAGCATTGTTTTGTAAGAAGTAATCAATGTAATTAAGGAAAGACATTAGAGGTATGAATATAAGAAAATGGGACATTATCTTTATTTGAAGATGATATGATAAGATTGTATGATTGTATAGCTGTAAAACCCAAGAGACTAAACCACAAAACTTATAAAAATAACGTAGCTCGATGTTGGGTACATAATTAAGAGTCATGAGTGTGTGTGTGTATACATTCTTGGTACTTAAAATAGTATTTTATCATAATGAGAAATATGTGATATCTGTATAAATAAAACTTTGAAATACTAAAGATCACAAATGATGACTTTAAAAATGGAAAGTTTTTGAACAGGACATTCAAATTTAGGTGTCAATTCTTTTAAAATTCATTTACAATATGATGAGATCCCAACAGTATTATTTAATGAAACCAACTTTAATGATTTTAAAGTTCAGAAAAAAAGAAACCAAAATAGGAAACCAATTTTTAAGTGTCAAGAAATTAGAAGGAAAGAGGGCACCAGACAATAAAATATTTGAGCTACGTTAAGCACTGCGGTGCCATGACAGTGCATGTGTGTATAAGCGGGTCCATAGAGCAGAGTAAAGTTAGAATCAGACCCAAAGCTGCACCGTGGTTTACTATACAACAGAGGCGGCATTCCAGTCCGTGTGAAAAAGATCTTTCAGTAGTCAGCCCTGAGGTAACTGTATAGTCGTCTTGGGAAAAAAGTCAGGTCCCTAGTTTGTACTTTACACCAAATAAATTTCAGGTGAGTTAGAGATTTAAACTTGGAAACTGAAACCATTAAGTTGCAGAAGAATGTTTTTATAATCTTGGAATAGCAAATGCCTTAGTAAGTATGACAAAAGCCCAGAAGCCATAGAAAGATTGATAAATTCAACTATCTTTTAAAAAAATCTGTAAGGCAAAAAACCATCAGAAGCCAAATCCAAAGAAACTGCAGACTGAGGGGGAATTATATGCAACTCGCATCACAAAGAGCTAGGTTCGGTAACATACAAAACAATCCTAAAAAATGGAAAAAATAAGAACAGCAACCCCAGAGGGGAAGATGTGCAAAGCCTCTAAAGTGCACATTCTCCGTGGGTGTTAACAGGCCCTCAGGGGCCAAAAATGGATTCTTGGCAGGTAAAATATCTTGGATATTACAATGGTTTGTGACCCTCCAAAGCTCACCTCTAAGGAATAAACCTTATTCCTTAAGACCGTTTTAAATTAACTAATACAAATTAAGTTAATTTGTATTAACTAGAGAAATTAAAATTTTCTGCTTATGGAGTTGATAATGAAGAATTGTTGAGAAATATGAATTTACGCAAGTGGCTGACAGAAAAGAAATATAGATGGTTGTTGTGTTTTCAGTCTCTCATTCGTGTCCGACCCTTTGCAACTTCATGGACTGTATCCGCCAGGCTCCTCTGTCCATGAGATCTCCCAGGCAAGGATACTGGAGTGGGTTTGCCATTTTCTTCTCCAGGGGATCCTCCCGACACAGGGATTGAACCTGTGTCTCCTGAGTCTCCTGCACTGGCAGGCAGATTCTTTACTTCTGAACCACCTGGAAAAAGTACTCTCACACAAAAACTTCATGTAAGGGTTCGAAGCAGCATTATTCATCATAGCCAAATGGTTGAAACAGCCTCAACGTCATCAATAGATGAATAAATAAAGAAAATGTGATATATTCATGTAGTGAAATATTAGACACGCAAAAGGAAGTGCTGATGCATGCCACAGCACATATGAATGATGTTAACATGATGTTCATATGTGCTGTTAACAACATGATGTCGTGTTAAGGCAAAAAAACTTGGAGAGAAACTGGTCACAGCAAACCACATATTATATGATTTTATTTATATGAACTGTCCGACTTTGAGACCCCATGCACTGTAGCCCACCAGGCTCCTCTGTCCATAGGATTTCCCAATTAAGAATCCTGGAGTGGATTGCTACTTCCTCCTCCAGGGGTCTTCCCCACCCATGACAAATACCATTTTATCATCATCAGAGTTTTGGATTCCCGCCTATCTGTTTAACCTCATTTCCCCATGGACATCATTTTCCTTAACAATGGCATCATTCCCATAGGTTTACAACATAAGTATGTATCTACAAGTAACACACACAATTCTTTGGGATATTTTAAGTTTACATGAATAATAGCACATTGTCCATATCTCTGTGTAAATTCTTTTTAGATTTTATGTTTAGGTCTATGATTTGTTTTGCATTAATCTTGTATACAGTGCAAGGTATGATACCTTGGTGCAAACAAGGTATGATTGTTTTTGCACAGAGGTATTCATCTTTTCTTGTATCATCTGTTATTCTGCACTGTACTGTGTGTGAGATCTTAGTTCTCTGACCAGGGATCAAACCCAGCCCCTCTGTGTTGGAAGGCAAAGTCTTAACTGTTGGACCTCCGGAGAAGTCCCTGTCCATATCTTTTCAAGCCTTTTTCTGAGATTCACTTATGTTGATGTACATAAGTTCAGTTTATTCATTTTACCTGCTCTGCTGCCAGTATTTCATTGTATGAATAATCTTCCATTTCCCTTCTATGGTATAGTTGTTTCCATTTTTAAACTATGACATATAGTGCCTGATACACATTCTTATCCACATGTTCTTAGTACACAGGAAAACATTTGTCTTGGGTAGCTACATGAAAATGAAATTGCTGAATTGCAAGGCAACTTTAACTCGACTAGGTCCAGCATTATCAAGCTTACAGGCCCACCAGCAATAAGAGTGCTTATTTCCGTATAGCCTCTCTATCACCGGGTATCATATGATTTTTGAGTTTTGCAGCGTGATGGCTGTGAGATGTATCTCACTGTTGCTTCAGTTGCATTTTCCTGGTTACCTGTGAGGTTGCAGAGCTTTTTACATATGTATTTACTTTTGGGTTTCCTCTTGGAATTGCCTGTTCGTAGCCTTTGTCATTTCCCCATTTTCCCCTCACTGATTTGTGAAGGTTCATTATATATTATGGACACTAATATTTTGTTGCAGGTAGTTTCTCTCAGACTGTGGTTTGTCTTTCACTTTGTTTGTAATATCTTTTATTGTATACAAATATTTTTGTATATACTAAAATGTATCCATGTTTGCCATATGGTTCATGTTTTTTTCTGTCTTAGGAAGTTTTTCCCCCTCCAGTGTCATAAACAAATGTTCCTATATTCATTTCTTAAAGTTTCAAGATTTTGCAACTTATTCTTAGTCTTTAATCCACCAAGAATTAATTTTTTTATATAATGTGAGGAAGGGATCTAATTTTATAATTTTCTCATAGGGATAACAAATCATCCCAGTGTTGTTCTTCCTTTTTATTTTAGAAAATTGCAAACATAAAAAATATTACAGAGGAAAAGATAGTAAACTTCGTGTCCTCATCAATTAGCTTCAACAGTGATCTAATCATGGCCAATCTTATTTCATCAATACCTTCAATCATTCTCTCTCCTAAATTATTTTGAAGCCAGATGTCATGTAATTTCATCTCTATTTAAGCATGAATCTTTAAAAGATCACTTTTTAACCCCTATAACACTATTACATCTAAAAAGACCCCAAAAGTTCTTCAACATCAATAAGCAAATTTCTACATGTTTTATCAGTTTTCTTTTTGCAGTTGATTTGAGTCAGGATCCAAATAAAGTCCACATATTAAATTTGGCTAAATGTTTCCTTACTCAAGTTTATTATATAAGTATCTCCCTCCTCCTTTTTTCCCCCTTGATATTTGTTTATTAGAGAAACTAGACTTGTTCTATACAGATTTCCACATTCTGGGTTTCTCTGATCGCACCTTTGTGGTATCACCTAGCGTCCCCCTCTGTCGCTGGGTTTTCTGTAAAGAGTTACTCCAGAGTCGTGACCAGATTCAGGTTTGACATTTGGCGAGACTACATCACATAGGATTTTTGTACTTTCATGAGCAGGTACATCAAGTCTAACTTCACATTTGTGGGAGGAAATGTTAGCTACCGTGGATGTGCCTAGATCCGTTATTTCATTAGGGTTTGAAAAATGGCAATATTCTAATTGCATCACTTCTTTATCATTTATTATAGCATCGTTTATTCGGAGAAGGCAATGGCACCCCACTCCAGTACTCTTGCCTGGAAAATCCCATGGATGGAGGAGCCTGGTGGGCTACAGTCCATGGGGTCGCTAAGAGTCGGACACGACTGAGGGACTTCACTTTCACTTTTTCACTTTCATGCACTGGAGAAGGAAATGGCAACCCACTCCAGTGTTCGTGCCTGGAGAATCCCAAGGATGGGGGATCCTGGTGGGCTGCCGTCTATGGGGTCGCACAGAGTTGGACACGACTGAAGCGAGTTAGCAGCATCATTTGTTAAATAGTCCTTCCTTTGGCCAGTCATTTGTGCCAGTTCCTTGTATGTGTGGGTCAGGTTCTATGTTCTTTCCTCTGTTCTTTTGATCTGTTTGTCTGTCATGGCACTAATGCTATGTGGTTTAAATTACTCCAGCTTCATAGTAAGTCTTCATATCTGGGAAAGAATACATACTGAATACATCAGCTTACATAAACACAACAACAAAATAAGAGCTAGTCTTGACTCTTTATGATTCCACATACATTTCGAACCAGCTTATCAAGTTCCTTGAGGAACTTTTTATCAACTTTTATCAAGTTCCTCGAAGTTACTTTTTCTGGCTTTTTGTTGCTGGTGTGTGGGATTGCAATTAGTTTCTGTATATGGAATTTGTATTTATCGGCTTGCATTTTTATCAAGCTCCATTACCCTGATAGCTTGTTGGTAGATTTTCTTGCAAATTTTCAAATGTAAGCAATGATTTTTAAATCTTGGAATTACTTAAATAAGTCATTAATTAAATTAATATTAATTAATTAAGTCATTACTTATTTGTCATTTTCCATCTATATGTCTTTTTTCTCCTATTTTAAAATAATTATTATTTTCAGGTTATGAATTTTAAAAAGATTTTTAAAGGTTTATTTATTTATATTTGGCTGTGCTGGGTCTTCATCGCTGCATGAATTGTTCTCTAGTTTCAGCAAGTGGGGGCTACTCTCTAGTTGTGGCGTGTGGGCTTCTCATTGCAGTGGCTTTTCTTGTTGCAGAGCAGGGGCTCTAGGGCATACAGGCTCAGAAGTTGTGGCTTCCGGTTCTAGAGCACAGGCTCAATAGTTGTGGCACACAGCCTTAGTTGTCTCATGGCGACTTCCTGGACCAGTGATCAAACCCATGTCTCCTGCATTAGCAGGCGGATTCTTTACCACTGAGCCACCAGGGAAACCCTTTTACTTTTATTAATTGTATTTGCCTGGGAAATCCCATGGATGGAGGAGCCTCGTAGGCTACAGTCCATGGGGTCGCTAAGAGTCGGACACGACTGAGAGACTTCACTTTCACTTTTCACTTTCATGCATTGGAGAAGGAAATGGCAACCCACTCCAGTGTTCTTGCCTGGGGAGTCCCAGGGACGGGGGAGCCTGGTGGGCTTCTGTCTATGGGGTCGCACAGAGTCAGACATGACTGAAGCGACTTAGCAGTAGCAGTATAATATTGAATATAAGTGGTGATAGCAGTTACCACTTTCTTTATGGGGGGCCTTTATTTTTGTCCAACTTTATTGGAGAAGGCAATGGCACCCCACTCCAGTACTCTTGCCTGGAAAATCCCATGGACAGAGAAGCCTGGTAGGCTGCAGTCCATGGAATTGCTAAAAGTTGGACACAAGTGAACGACTTTACTTTCACTTTTCACTTCCATGTATTGGAGAAGGAAATGGCAACCCACTCCAGTGTTCTTGCCTGGAGAATCCCAGGGACAGAGGAGCCTGGTGGGCTGCATCTATTGGGTCACACAGAGTCAGACACGACTGAAGCAACTTGGCAGCAGCAGCAGCAGCAGCATTCTGCTATATTAATAATTGACGTGTAACACTGTGAAAGTTTAAGACATTCCATGTGATGACTTGAAGTGTATATAATATTGCAAAATGATTATCACAATAAGGTTAGTTAACACATCCTCACCTCAGAGGAGAGTGAAAAAGTTGGCTTAAAGCTCAACATTCAGAAAACGAAGATCATGGCATCCGGTCCCATCACTTCATGGGAAATAGATGGGGAAACAGTGGAAACAGTGTTAGACTTTATTTTCTGGGGCTCCAAAATCACTGCAGATGGTGACTGCAGCCATGAAATTAAAAGACGCTTACTCCTTGGAAGAAAAGTTATGACCAACCTATATAGCATATTCAAAAGCAGAGACATTACTTTGCCAACTAAGGTCCGTCTAGTCAAGGCTATGTCTTTTCCAGTGGTCATGTATGGATGTGAGAGTTGGACTGTGAAGAAGGCTGAGTGCCGAAGAATTGATGCTTTTGAACTGTGGTGTTGGAGAAGACTCTTGAGAGTCCCTTGGACTGCAAGGAGATCCAACCAGTCCATTCTAAAGGAGATCAGTCCTGGGTGTTCACTGGAAGGACTGATGCTAAAGCTGAAACTCCAGTACTTTGGCCACCTCATGAGAAGAGTTGACTCATTGGAAAAGACTCTGATGCTGGGAGGGATTGGGGGCAGGAGGAGAAGGGGACAACAGAGGATGAGATGGCTGGATGGCATCACAGACTCGATGGACGTGAGTGTGAGTGAACTCCGGGGGATGGTGATGGACAGGGAAGCCTGGCATGCTGCGATTCATGGGGTCGCAAAGAGTCGGACATGACTGAGCGACTGAACTGAACTGAACCTCTGATAATAACCAGTTTGCACCAGTTTGTGTGTGTGTGTGCATGTGTGTGGGTGCATGTGTGCCTGTGTGTGGTGTGTGTGTGCGGTATGTGCGTGTGTGTGTATGTGTGGTGTGTGGTGTGGTGTGTGTGTGTGTGTGGTGTGTGTGTGAGGTATGTGCGTGTGTGTGTGCATGTGTGTGTGTGTATGTGTGAGGTATGTGTGTGTGCATGTGTGTGTGGTGTGTGTGCATGTGTGTGTGTGTGTGTGGTGTGTGAGTGTGTGTGGTGTGTGTGGTGTGTGTGTATGTGTGGGGGTGTGTATGTGTGGAGTGTGTGTGTGTGTGCATCTGTGTGTGGTGTGTGTGCGTGTGCGTGGTGTGTGTGTGCGTGTGCGTGTGTGTGGTGTGTGTCTGTGTGTGTGTGGTGTGTGGTGTGTGTGTGTGGTGTGTGTGTGCGTGTGTGTGTGTGGTGTGTGTGTGTTTGTGTGTGTGTGTGGTGTGTGTGTGTTTGTGTGTGGTGTGTTCTGTGTGGTGTGTGGTGTGTGGTGTGTGTGGGTGTGTGTGGTGTGTGTGAGTGTGTGTGTGTGTGTGGTGTGTGTTGTGTGTGTGTGTTGTGTGTGTGTGTGTGTGGTGTGTGTGTGGTGTGTGTGTGTGGTATGTGTGTGCATGTGTGTATGTGCGTATGTATGTGGGGGGAGTGTGTGGTGTGGTGTGTGTGTATGTGTGTGCGTGTGTGTGTGGTGTGTGTGTGGTGGGTGTGCATGTGTGTGTGCATGTGTTTGTGTGGTGTGTGTGTGTGTGCATGCGTGTGTGGAATGTGGTGTGTGTGTGTGTGTGTGTGGTATGTGGTGTGTGTGGTGTGTTTGTGTGTATGTGTGGTGTGTGTGGTGTGTGTGTGTGTGTGTGGTGTGTGGTGTGTTTGCATGTGTGTGTGGGGTGTGTGTGGTGTGTGTGTGTGTGTGTGGTGTGTGGTATGTGTGTATGTGGTGTGTGGTATGTGTGTGTGGTGTGTGTGTGGTGTGTGGTGTGTGTGTGTGTGTGTGTGTGTTTGTGTGGTGTGTGTGTGTGTGTGGTGTGTGGTATGTGTGTGTGTGGTGTGTGGTATGTGTGTGTGGTGTGTGTGTGTGTGTGTGTGTGGTGTGTGTGGTGTGTGTTTGTGTGTGTGTGGTGTGCTGGTGTGTGTGTGTGTGGTGTGTGTGTGTGTGTGTGTGTTTGTGTGTGTGGTGTGTGGTGTGTGGTGTGTGTGTATGTGTGGTGTGTGTGTGTGTGGTGTGTGTGTGGTGTGTTTGTGTGTGTGTGTGTGATGTGTGTGTGTTGTGTGTGGTGTGTTTGTGTGTGTGTGGTGTGTGTATGTGGTGTGTGTGTGATGTGTGTTTATGTGTGGTGTGTGTGTGTGTGGTATGTGTGTGTGTGTGTGTGTGTGTGTGGTGTGTGTTTGTGTATGTGTGTGTGTGTGGTGTGTGTGTGTGTGTGTGGTGTGGTGTTTGCGTGTGTGTGTGTGGTGTGTGTGTGTGTGGTGTGTGTGTGTGTGTGTGTGTGTGTGTGTGTGTGTGTGTGTGTGTGTGTGTGGTGTGTGTGGTGTGTGTGGTGTGTGTGTGTGTGTGTGTGTGTGTGTGTGGGGTGTGTTTGTGTGTGTGGTGTGTGGTGTGTGTGTGGTGTGTGTGTATGTGTGGTGTGTGTGTGTGTATGTGGTGTGTGTGTGTGGTGTGTTTGTGTGTGTGTGGTGTGTGTGGTGTGTGTGTGGTGTGTGTGTATGTGTGGTGTGTGTGTATGTGGTGTGTGTGTGTGGTGTGTTTGTGTGTGTGTGGTGTGTGTGGTGTGTGTGTGATGTGTGTGTGTGTGTGGTGTGTGTGTGTGTGGTATGTGTGTGGTGTGTGGTGTGTGTGTGTGGTGTGTGTTTGTGTGTGTGTGGTGGTGGTGATAAAGCATTTTAGATCTATTCTCTGAGCAGTTTTCAAATACACGGTGCAGCATTGTTAACTGCAGTCACTGTGTTGTGTGTTTGATCTGCAGATCTCATTCATCTTGCGGTGAAAGTCTGTGCCCTTTGACCAGTAAGCAGCCCTCTGAGGCGCTGTGAGCGAGCCGACTTTGTTGCGGTGAGCAGGGCTCCTCTTCCCTGCAGTGCCCTGGCTCTCCACTGCAGTGCTTCCCTTGCTGTGGAGCACAGATCCCAGCTGCCCGGGCTTTAGCCCTTGTGGTGCGCAGGCTCAGCAGTTGTGGCTTATAGGCTTAGTTACTTCTCAGCACGTGGGCTCTTCTCTGACCAGGAATTGATCCTGTGTCTCCTGCATTGGCAGGCGGTTCTTAACCACTGGACCACCAGAGAAATCCCCCTTTTCATTCTTAATATTGTTTATGGGTGCTTTCTCTGTTTTTTTCTTGATAAATTATACTTGAAATTTGTATATTTTATTAAATTTTGCAAAGAACCAATTTAGGGTCTTTTAATTTCATTATCAGAGTATATCGTCTGCATGATATTGGAGTTTCTAAGACTAATCTGATCTAGTAGTTGGCTGTTCCATGTCCTGTGCTGTGCTAGGTTGCTTCAGTCGTGTCCCGTTCTTTGCAACCCTATGGACTGCAGCCTGCCAGGCTCCCTTGTCCATGGGATTCTCCAGGCAAGAATGCTGGAGTGGGTTCCTGTGCCATCCTCCAGGGATCGAACCTAAGTCTCTTATTTCTCTTGCATTGGTGTATAAGCTTTGAAAACTTGGCTGTCTCTAAAGTTGAATGCAGGGTTCTAAACAGCTTTATAAATTTGAGCTTGTTAATTGTATTGTTCAAATCTTATTTACTACTAATTTTGCTTTTCATCTGCTTGACATATAAATAAGAGACAGTACATTAAAATCTCCCTGTTTGATTGTGGATGTCGCTAAAATTTCAGTAGTATTTTGCTTTATATATTTTGAGGTTGTTATAGACACATGTAGGTTTAGGATTCTTGCATTTTAATTGTTTCTTATTATGCAATGCTGCTCTTTATCTCTATTAGTGCTTTTGCCTCAAAATCTATTTCTCCAGATCTTAATATAGCTATGTGCGTGTGTGTGCTCAATATGTCCGATCCTTTGCAACACAGTGGACTACAGCCCACCAGACTCGTAAGTCCATGGAATATTCCAGGCAAGAATACTGGAGTGGGTGGGCTTCTTCCTGCAGGGGATCATCCCAATCCAGGGATCAAACCTGCGTCTCCTGCACTGGCAGGTGGATTCTTTACCACTGTGCCACCTGTCAGCCTTAATATAGCTACATCAGCTTTTAAATTGGCTTGCCCTGTGCCTCAGTGGTAAAGAATCTGCCAGCAATGCAGGAAGTGTAGGAGACTCGAGTTTGATTGCTGAGCCGGGAAGATCCCCTGGAGGAGGAAACTGCATCCCACTCCAATATTCTTGCCTGGGAGATACTGTGAACAGCAGCCTGGCAGGCTACAGTCTGTGGGATCGCAAAGAGTCGGATACGACTGAACATGTATGCAGCTTTTAAATTATTTTCAATTAAATTTCTCTGACATAACTTTTTCTGTTTTTTTATTTTAACTCTCTGAGATGCAGTCTTTTACTATATATAGCTGTCTACTCTTCCCACCTCCCATCCTGCCCCAATCTAAGTATCTTTGTTTTTTAACTGGCAGGATTGGTCCGTTTATATTTACTTTGAATACTAATATATATCTCTACCATCTTATTTTGTGCTCTCTGTTTGCCATCTCCCCCGCCCCTTATTCTGTCTTCTATTTTATTGGTGAGATTTCTTTATTTCCTCCCCTCTTTTTTTGTCCTCAGTGGTTTGGAAGACTATTTCTCTGCTTTTAGAAGGTATGCTTAAGTTTTTATGATGCATGCTTGAACAACCAAAATCTGAAGTTAGTGAGTACCCTTGTCTATGTTGTTGCGGCTCAGTCGCTAAGTCGTGTCTGATTCTTTGCAACCCCATGGACTGCAGCAAGCCCAGCTTCCCTGTCCCTCACCATCTCCTGGAGTTTTCCCAAGTTCATGCCCAATCGGTGATGCCATCCAACCATTTCATCCTCTGTCGCCCTCTTCTCCTTCTGCCTTCAATCTTTCCCAGCATCGGGGTTTTTCCCAATGAGTCAGGTGTTTGCATCAGGTGGCCTAAGTATTGGAACTTCAGTTTCAGCATCAGTCCTTCCAAAGAGTATACAGGGTAGATTTCCTTTAAGATTGATTGGTTAGATCTCCTTGCTTTCCAAGTGATTCTCGAGAGTCTTCACCAGCGCCACAGTTTGAAAGCATCAGTTCTTCGGCAGTCTGCCTTCTATATTGTCCAGCTTTCTCATCCATGTAAGACTACTGGAAAGACCATAGCTTTGACTACATGAACCTTTGTCAGCAAAGTGTCTCTGCTATTTAACACACTGTCCAGGTTTGTCATAGCATTCCTGCCAAGCAGCCATTGTCTTCTAATGTCATGGCTGCAGTCACCATTCACAGTGATTTCAGAGCCCAAGAAGAGGAAATCGGTCACTGCTTTCACCTCTCCCCCTTCTATTTGCCATGAAGGGATGGGGCCAGATGCCATGATCTTAGTTTTTTTAATACTGAGCTTTAAGCTGACTTTTTTACTCTCCTCCTTTACCATCATCCAGGAGTTCTTGATTTGCTTTCTGTCATTACAGTGGTATCATCCACATATTTGAGGTTGTTGATATTTCTCCTGGCAAACTTAACTTGTAACTCATTTAGCCCAGCATTTTTTATGATGTGCTCTGCATATAAGTTAAATAAACAGGGTGACAATAAACAGCCTTGTCATACTCCTCTCTCAATCCTGAATCAGTTAGTTGTTCCAAACAGCCTTGTCATACTCCTCTCTCAATCCTGAATCAGTTAGTTGTTCCATACAGGATTCTAACTGTTGCTTCTTGACCCACAGACAAGTTTCTCAGGAGACAGGTAAGATGGTCTGGTATTCCCATCTTTTAAGAATCTTCCACAGGTTGTTATGATCCACACAGTCAAAGGCTTTAGCGTAGTCAATGAAGCAGAGGTAGATGTTTTTCTGGAATTCTCTTGCTTTCTTTATGATCCAACGAATGTTGGCAGTTTGATCTCTGGTTCTTCTGCCTTTTCTAAACCCAGCTTGAACATCTGGAAGTTCTCAGTTCACGTAATGCTGAAGCCTTGCTGAAAGGGCTGTGTAACTCAATGAAGCTATGAGCCATGCCATTCTGGGCCACCCAAGATTGATGGGTCATAGTGGAGAGTTCTGACAGACTGTGGTCCACTGGAGGAGGGAACGTCAAGCCACTCCAGTATACTAGCTGCGAGAAGCCCATGAACCCTTGTCTATACCCTTTCTCAAACTGTTCAGGGGTCTGATGACCACTCACTCCTTCCTACACTGTCCATGTTATCCTTATCTAGAGATTTAATTTCTTTTTTTTTTCATTTTAAATGAAAGCTGAAAAACTTTATTCAGTATATCTAAAGTAGATTATATAATGCAGCCTATTAATTTTATTGAAGTATAGTTAAGTCCACATTGTTTTAAATCTCCAAATTAAAATTCTCCAGCATCTAGTTTCCTCACCTCAGGGTGACTGAACTTCAGTTTGTACAGACCTGGCTTTTGGAACTCTCTCTATTTCTTACAACTTGACATTCATTTATGTGTATTTGTGTTTATGGGGAGTGACTGACTAGGTCTCTATTTTGAAATATTATAGAATATTTTATATAAGATTTCTAGAAAGATTCTAGCTGATAGCAGAAAGGGATGCCGCATCATCTCAGCTTGCCATACTGAATGGCACTTCAGCTTTTTTGGCATTTATGTATGTCAACTTAGAGAAAACACAGTTTGTCTGTGGATCTTTTTTTAACACATAGCATATCATATTGTATATGTGATACTGCGTCTTCTGTGAATTATAAGCATCTTTTCCATCAATCTCTATACATCAAACAGATTCATTTTAATCTATCGTGGTGTATTGCATAGTATGGACTTCATATAGTTTATTCGGCTGCATTCTGTTTGATGGACTCTTAGGTTATCCAGGTTTTGCTTTTATAGGGGAAACTGAAAAGTCAACATGCATGCTCCCTTGAAGTAGATACCAGTGTTTCCCCAAGGTGGAAGCAAAGATGTGGCATTATTATGTTATAGAAAACATTTTTTTCTTCTGGTCCCGCCCAAATGGGGAATGGCATTTTATATGCATTTTCAAATATCCATTTTACACTCCTCTCATAACATGAATGTATCACCCTTGTCCTGCCAGTACTTGTGATACTCTAACTTTAAAAATATCTGCTAAACTAGTGAGTAAAAAATCGTATCTTTTTATTTTACTTTGCGGTTAGTCCCCTGATGACTAGGGAAATGAAAGATCTTTTAAAATATGATTACTGACCATTTGTATTTCCTTTTCTGTGAATTGCCTGTTCATATTCTTTGTCCAGTTTCTATCAGATTGTTCTTTTTTTTTTTTTTCATTGACTTGTAAGAACTCTTTATTCATTCTTGGCCCTAATTCTTTGTCTCTTAAAGAGATTGTCGATATTGTTAACACATTTGTCACTGTTCAGAAATTTTGTGGTGTCATCTGTCACACAGAACAATGGCTTAGAATGTAGTCAATATATTAAACTTTGCATTTATGGTCTTGTGCTTTATTTAAGAAGCAGCACATACCCCAAGTTGTTAACACATTCTTCTGTGTTTTTTCTAACATAGTTTTTTTGTGTTTATTTTTTAGAACTTTAATCCATTGGAACTTCTTCCTCATGGATAGTGTAACACTGTGTGAAAGTTACTCGGTCGTGTCTGACTCTTTTGTGACCCCACGGACTACGCAGTCCATGGGATTCTCCAGCCCAGAATACTGAAGCCTTTCCCTTTTCCAAGGGATCTTCCCAACCCAGGGATTGAACTCAGGTTTCCCGTACTGCAAGCAGAGTCTTTACCAGCTGAGCCACAAGGGAAGCCATTATGTAAGGTAAGGATCTAATTTTATTTTTTCAAAATGGGAGGCAGTTTTTCCAATATCATTTATTGAATAGCACATAATTTCCTTATGCATTTGACATTGTATCTTGTTAGATTAATAAGCCAATGGGCAGACTATACCTGAATTTTCTGCTCAATTCTTTTATCTGTCTATTTGGCTTTTCCTACTCCAGTGTCATGACACTTTAATTTCTATAATCCGACAAAGTCACGAATCTCGTAGAACATTATGTTTAATACTTGTCAATTCATATACATCTGCTCTTCCATATTAATTTTAGAATCAGCTTATATGATTCTGTGAAAATTGTATTGAGCTGGAATTGATATTACATTGACTTCTTTTTAAAAGTTTTATTGGAGTATAGTTTATTTACAATGTTGTATGAGTTTCAGTATATAGAAAAGTGATTGTTATACATATAGTCATTTATTTTCAGATTCTTTTCTCCTTTAGGTTATCACAGAATATTGAGTAGAGTTCCCTATGCTACACAGTTGGTTATCTGTCTTATATACAGGAGTGTGTGTACATTAGGGCTTCCCTGGGGGCTCAGAGGTTAAAGCATCTGCCTGCAATGTGGGAGACCTGAGTGTATGTTAATCCCAGATTCCTGATTTATCCCTCCCCTCGCCACCGTTTCCCCTTCAATAACCATAAGTTTGCTTTCTATATCTGCACGTCTATTTCTGTTTTGTAAATAAGTTCATTTGTATCATTTTTTAAAGCAGATTCCACATGTGAGTGACATCATATGCTATTTATCTTCCTCTGCCTGATGTGCTTCGCTTAGTGTGATAATCTCCAGGGTCATCTCTGTTGCTGCAAATGGCATAGTTCCATTCATCTTTATGGCGGAGTAATATTCCATTGTATATAGGTACTACATCTTCTTTATCCATTCTTCTGGATGGACTCTTTGGTTACCTCCATGTTTTGGCTATCATAGTGATGCAATGAAATTGGAGTGTGTGGGTCTTTTAGAAATATAGTTTCCTCTGGATATATGCCTAGGAGTGGGATTGCTGGATCATATGGTAGCTCTATTTTTAGTTTAGTTTTTTTTTTTTTTTTTTACTTTCAACACGTACACTTTATTATATGACAAATATATCTCAATAAAAGATGTTTAGAAAATTTAATACAAAGAATTGCATATATAATATAAAAGTATAGATTATTTTGAAGTCTGCATGTATTTTTAAAACTAATTAATTTATTTTAATTGGAGATTAATTACTTTACAATATTGTGGTGGTTTTTGCCATATATTGACATGAATCAGCCACAGGTGTACATATGTCCCCCATCCCGAACTCCCCTCTCACCTCCCATCCCATCCCTTTGGGTTATCCTGGTGTACTGGCTTTGAGTGCCCTGTTTCATGCATCAAACTTGGACTGGTCATCTATTTCATGCATGATAATATACATGTTTCAATGCTATTCTCTCAAATCATCCCACCCTCTCCTTCTCCCACAGAGCCCAAAAGTCTGTTCTTTATATCTGTATCTCTTTTGCTGTCTCACATATAGGATTATCATTGTCATCTTTCTAAATTCCATATGTATGCATTAATATATTGTTCAGTTCAGTTCAGTCACTCAGTAGTGTCCGACACTTTGTGACCCCATGGACTGCAGCACACCAGGCCTCCCTGTCCATCATCAACTCCCAGAGTTTACTCAAACTCATGTCCACTGAGTCGGTGATGCCATCCAACCATCTCATCCTCTGTTGTCCCCTTCTCTTCCCACTTTCAATCTTTCCCAGCATCAGGGTCTTTTCAAATGAGTCAGTTCTTTGCATCAGGTGGCCAAAGTATTGAAGTTTCAGTTTCAGCATCAGTCCTTCCAATGAATATTCAGGACTGATTTCTTTTAGGATGGACTAGTTGGATTTCCTTGCCGTCCAGAGGAGTCTCAAGAGTCTCCTCCAATGCCACAGTTCAAAAGCATCAGTTCTTCAGAAAGCACTCAGCTTTCTTTATAGTCCAACTCTCACATCCATATGTGACTACTGGAAAAACCATAGCTTTGACTAAATGGACCTTTGTTGGGAAAGTAATGTCTCTGCTTTTTAAAATGCTATCTAGGTTGGTCATAACTTTTCTTCCAAGCTGCAAGCGTCTTTTAATTTCATGGCTGCAGTCACCATCTGCAGTGATTTTGGAGCCCCCCAAATTAAAATCTGTCACTGTTTCCCCATCTATTTGCCATGAAGTGATGGGACCAGACACCATGATCATAGTTTTCTGAATGTTGAGTTTTAAGCCAACTTTTTCACTCTCCTCTTTCACTTTCATCAAGAATCTCTTCAGTTCCTCTTCGCTTTCTGCCGTAAGGGTGGTGTCAGCTGCATATCTGAGGTTACTGATATTTTTCCCGGCAATATTGGTGCTTTTCTTTCTGGCTTTTCACTCTTTATGATAGGCTCCAGTTTTGTCCGCCTTATTAGAACTGCTTCAAATGCGTTCTCTTTAATAGCTGATTAATGTGCGTGTGTGCCACAGCTTTCTCATCCATTCGTCCGCCACTGGCCATCTAGGTTGCTTCCATGTCCTGGCTATTGGAAACAGTGCTGTGCTTTAGTTTTTAAAGGAATGTCCATACTATTCTCCGTAGTGGTTGTACCAATTTACACTCCCTTGAAGAGTGCAGGAGGGTTCCCTTTTCTCCACATCCTTTCCAGCTTTTATTGTTTGTAAGCTTTTTGATGATGACCAATCTGACTGATATGAGGTGATTCCTCACTGTATCACCTCAGAAAAACGATTCATTTTTAAAATATACTAAATGAAATGTGTTAAAATTATTCTCTCTATATATAGATTATATATTTTTAAATGTATCTAGTAAATCATCCTATCAATGAAATTATTCATATCTTCCATATTTTTACTTCTTTTTGCCTAATTGATTTGACAAAGACAAAGTGATGCAATAATATTAAGGTATCCTATTAAGACTGTAATTTTTCCAAATTTGTCTTGGTATTTCTAATTGCTTTTGCTTTGTATATTGCTGTTTTAAAAATACCATTAATTAGATTTTTTAATAAAGAAAATGTTAAAGAATATCCCATAATCTCACCATCAACATAATACTTAACAATTCCCCAAACACACTAAAATACACACATACCCACATGGTGAGGAAATTCAAATTGTATAGAAAGTCAGAAAACAAAAACTCAAATTTCCTGCTTCACTCTCCCTCCTCCCAGAGGTAACCAGTGCTAATAGTCTGGCAAATTTTTTGCTGAGATCACCTTCTTTCCTTCCAGCCTTATTCCACAGATCCTTTGTTTCTGGATTCCCAGTTATAAACTGAACGCGGGCCCTCTATGGTGGTCTAGCTGCTGGTGTCTTGGAGCAGGTGTTTTCAGGGCTCCTGTTGCCAATGCCTCTTGCTCTGAAGCTGCTTAGGCCTAAGAAAGCTGCCTTCTAGAGCAGTGCTTCTTAGATATTTGTGTGCACACAGATCCCTGGAGATATTGATAAAACAAAGTTCTTTGGGTCCAGAGGAAGACCTGAGACTCTGCATTTATAGAAGGCTCCCAGATGGCACACAGACTGTTAGTAGTAAGACCCTGTCTTTAAACTTGGCTGTACTTAGGAATCTCCTGAGAAGTTTTATAAAATGTGGATGCTGGGGTACCAGCCCCAGAAATCCTGATTTAATTGGTTGGGTTGTGGCCTATACACAGGGCAGTTTGAATGCTCTCCAGGTAATCCTAACACTCAGAGAAGTGTGAGAACCACAGTTCCTGACAAGCTTTCTTCCTCTTCGGCATACTTTGCTTTTTCTGCAAAATTGCCCTCAGCAGTTGCCTGAACTTAAGCTGCAATTGAAGCTTCTGTAACCTGTTCCCCTGCGGTCCCAGTGGGATCCAAGGTCTCTCCCATGTGCTTGCAAGGCACAGCCTTCGCTTTGGGCTGGTCCAGCCTCAAGGAGACTTCTTCCTTAATCTTCTTCTACAGTCATGGAATCTGTCCCTACAATTCCATGCCCCTATGTGTTTGCTTTCTCCTTTCAGTAAGGCACTGTTTTTGTCCCGTGGTATCTCTCAGAGTGAAAGACAATGATAGCAAACAGTTGTAGCTATGGTAAAAGTGTCCATTGAACAAACACATATTGCCCCATTTCCACGTCCAGGTTGGACAATCCTGCCAGTTGTGCTCCATCAACCAGCATCTAACCTAGGCCTGGCTCCATCTGTCATTATCCCACCTGTCCCCCTGCTTCATGTATCTTTACGTCTGCAGTGCCTTCCCTTAGAAAACATGGTTCTCAGGGCCTTCCTGGTGGCTCAGTGATAAAGAATCCTCCTGCCAGTGCAGGAGATGCAGGTTCGATCCCTGGTCTGGGAAGATCCCACAGGCCGTGGAGCAACTAAGCCTGTGCATCACAACTTCTAAGCCTGTGCTGTGGAGCCCAGGAGCCTCAGCTGCTGAAGCCCGAGTGCCCCAGAGCCTGTGCTCTGCAACAGGAGAAGCCACTGCAATAAGAAGGCTGTGCGCCCCAGCTGGAGAGTAGCCCCCATTTGCTACAACTAGAGAAAAATCTACCCAGCAACAAAGACCCAGCACAGACAAAAGTAAATAAATAAATAAAATGATTTAAAAACAAAAGTATGAGGTCCCTGGGTGGCAGCCTCAGCATCACTCGGCAATTGGCTAGAAATTCAAAATCCTCAAGCACCACCCGAACCCTGAGTGTGGGACACGGAAATCAGTGTTTTATCAAGCCCTGCGGGGGATTCTTATGCCTACTCAAGCTTGAGAGCCCTTGCCCAAGACCATCAGTCAGAGGCTGACGGATTTATTTGATCTGGGTTGGTGCTCAAGCGTCACTATCTTGAACAGTTTTCCCAGGTGATTCTAATGTGCAGCCAGGAGTGTGCACCACAGCCTTTGAGAGTTCTAATTCCTTAGATTTATCAGGCCATTCTCTCAGGGGCTAGGCAATAACTTGATCTCCAGCAACAGTGGTCCTATTACCTTGAGATTCACCTTGTGATACTTCTGGTATTTTATGCCGATTAATTCCTCTTCCCTCTCCAATTTGCATGGACTCTCTGTAACTCCTTGGTTTAGTGGCTCCTAAGGGGAAAAGTCCAGTGGCTCCAGTGATACACTACTGTGTGTGTTCATGCGCGTGTGTATGTGAATAAGAGGCCACCTCCCGGTCAGGTCCTGGATGTGATAACCTTAGGGAGACTCGTTCTAGTCTCCCTCTGAGATCATGCTTCTCTTCTCTGGTAAGTTCCTTCAGTCATTGTTTCTGGTGTAGTCAAGGCATGGGCCTTCCTCTAATGCTGTCTATACCTTTCCTTTTCATATCCGTCTATTCTGCCTTCAGGATCACCTTTGCTCTCTCATATCCATCTAGTCCTTGAAAGTGAAAGATGCTCAGTTGTGTCTGACTCTTTGTGACCCCACAGACTATACAGTCCATGGAGTTCTCTTGGCCAGAATACTGGAGTGGGTAGCGGTTCCCTTCTCCAGGGGATCTTCCCAACCCAGGGACTGAACCCAAGTCTTCCACACTTCAGGCAGATTCTTTTTACCAGCTGACCAGCAGGGAAGCCCAAGAATACTGGAGTGGGTAGCCTATCCCTTTTCCAAGCAGATCTTCCCGACCCAGGAATCGAACTGGTGTCTGCTACATTGCAGATGGATTCTTTACTAGCTGAGCTACCAGGGACTGCATCTAGTCTAGTCTGGTCCCAAGGTCTTAATCTTTCTCTTCCTCCAGCTCAGTGGGGCTGTTTTTAATTCTTTCTTTTTTCCCACTGCTCCTGATCTGATAGGTTGTCTGGGGATACTTGTATCTGTATACCTCAGTTTTCTGGACAACTTAATTCTTAGAGACAGAGTCCTCCACGAGCAGGCTTCTTTAACTCCTTCTGTAGTCTTGAATTTGCAATAATTTTTTAGCTTATTCTCTATGAACTTAAGAAGATAACACCTCTCTTTTTAACAGATTCCCCTTCCCTTTTTATTTGTCCATTAATAAAATATGCTTTTCTTCTGAGAGTAAGTCCTTGATTTGGATCTCTGAAATTCAAGGCCATGACATTTCAGAGCCAACTTTAGACCACATGGTGGGGTACGTGACCCCTAAAAGCCTATGCAGAAGCCACATAAATGCACAGCTTGCTTCGGCCCTGAGTGTACCAGCAGATAACATAAAACCACCTGGGGTTTTGACAGCCTACCTACACTGTCTATCTCAGCCTCATACTAATAGTATAAAGGTGAGGGCTCACAAATGTGCATTCATATAGCATGCATGGAACCTGAAAGAAAGTGGAAGTGAGAGTTGCTCAGTTGTGCCCGACTCTTCGCAACTCCATGGACTATACAGTCCATGGAATTCTGCAGGCCAGAATACTCGAGTGGGTAGCCAGTCCCTTCTCCAGGAGATCTTCCCAACCCAGGGATTGAACCCAGGTCTCCCGCATTGCAGGCGGATTCTTTACCAGCTGACCTACCAGGGAAACTGAGCCATACATGGGACTTTGGTGCAGGATAAATTTTGTTTAAGAAACAGTAAAAGCAAAAAGTAATTATTCCCTTGCTGTCTAAAACATCAGTTTGGTAGGCTGAATAATATCCTCCCAAGATGCTCCTGCCTTAGTCTCCAGCACCTGTGACTATGGTACCTCACATGGTAAAAGGGACATTGCAGATGTGTTAAGTGATGGATCTTGGGATGGGGAGATTAGATCATCGCAGTGGGCCCTAGATGCAATCCCAAGGCTGCCTATGAGAGGGAAATTCAGGGTAAAGAAAAGCTGATGCAGCAACAGAAATAGAGGGAGAGAGATTGGCAGATACTCCGCAGCTGGTTTTAAAGATGGAGGGAGGGATCATGAGCCTAGGGAAAGCAGGGGGCTTGTAGAAGCTGGAAAGGGAGGGAAGCAAATTCTTCCTGGAGCCTCTGGAGGGAGCACAGCTCTCACAACACCTCAAATTTTGGTTCAGTGAAACTCCTTCTGGACTTCTGATCTCCAGAACTACAAGAGAGTAGATTTGTGCAGTCTTCAAACATAAAGCTTGTGTTAATTTCTTAGAACAGCAATCAGAAACTAATACAGTCTATATAAGGATAACTATACTTTTTCTCCTCTGTAATAAAAGCGTCACCTTGCTATACCTGTCCACTGAGAACCCACAGCCTAGTGTGTGTGTGTACATATATATCCTAAGAGCAACCACATGAGTCACAGCCTGTCATTTTCTTGATGAGGAAACCGAGGCTCAGGAAGGCTAACAGTTTGCTCAAGGTCACATAGCTACAAAGTGACAGAATTGGGATTCCATGTCCATGTTTACCTTTGCTGCTAAAATAAGCAGCGGAAGGGACAGATAGATCAGAGCAGACCACGCTCTTTGCAAATATATTGCTTCCAGATAGCACAGGAGAACAAAGATCAACTAAAAGCATGTTTAGTCTTGTGTGTGACCCTGAAAAGATGCAGGCAGCGTGCCTCTTAGCTCTGGTTGGCTGAATTGTAAAGAAGCACTGGGACAGGGAAAAAATAACTTTTATAGTATATTATAGTTGATTGTCTTAGATATGTGACATACATGCATATTTTCAAAAACTATTTCATAGACAACATTATGGGTGAATGAGCGTTAAATGCAATGTGATTTTATGGCAAGATTTTGGCTATTTTCTATGCATTTAACAAAAGTAGTATCTTCTCGCCATGCCCTTCCCTCATGGTAGAAGTGATTGTCCAAATGCTGCCTAGACACTGGGTCTTGGCCCAGACCCATTCACTGATGTGTCCTGGTTTAGAGGAAGTGTAATCAGTGTCTGACACTTCCCAGGATTTAAAAGAGTTCCCCTTAAAGAGAAAACAAAACGGCCACAAGAAAAACAAATCAGGCATGTGGCCCCATAGAAAACAGTGGCCAAAATATCTGTAATGTTATATTGTGAATTAGCTCCCTAACTTTCAAAACTTGGAAATAAGAGATAGAGTGATGAAATACCTTTACACTTCGTGCTTTTTTAAAAAATGAGACAAGTCAAATTTATCAGCATAACACCAGCTACTAAAATAATTTTGAGTTTCCAGCCAACTCATTTAGCAGGAATCTGTTCACTGGGTTCTTGAGTTGAGCCCACATGACCCTCCTCCAGAAACAAGGGCAGCCTTGTGTTGGAGCTCTAGTGAATGCTGGACA
The DNA here is from genome assembly GCA_917880005.1 of Nanger dama. Taxonomy (NCBI): domain Eukaryota; kingdom Metazoa; phylum Chordata; class Mammalia; order Artiodactyla; family Bovidae; genus Nanger; species Nanger dama. The sequence continues at coordinate 9,963,504 of CAKJTW010000018.1, read as the reverse complement.
GGGGAGCAGGGGGTGGTCAGCTTTTCTTTCTTTTTTCCCATCTGCCTTCAAAATCATGGTCTGTGTAGCACTCTGTAAGGCAGGAGGGCCCCAGATTAGGAGCGCTAACCTGAGAGCAAGCCATCTCTCCATACTTGAATCTTGGATAATTCAGGATGAAGGTCAGCCTGAGACATTGCAACTGAAAACAAAGTCTCATTATAGAAAAACAGATCTGACATTGTCACTCCTCTTCGGAAAATCCTTCTATGGCTTCATGTGGCTCTAGGGAAAAATTTTAGCTGTTGATGATGGCCTGTGAGGCTCTGCTGGGTTGGTGCCTCTTCCCTTCATTTCAAACTACCTTCTGATTTCTTTTTTTTTTTCAATTGAATTTAGAAATTTATATCAAAATTCATGTATATGATTTAAAACAATAATAGTCCTTAACCTTTTTGACATCAGGGACTGGTTTAGTGGAAGACAGTTTTTCCACGGACCGGGACAGGGGGAGGGGAGGAATCGTCTTGAGATGATTGAAGCACATTATATTTATTGTACACTTTATTCCTCTTATTATTACATCAGCTCTACCTCCAATCATCAGGCGTTAGATCCCAGAGGTTGGGGACCTCTGATTTAAAGAATCAAATAGCAGCGAAGGTTTATAACCAAAAAAAAATGGTCCCTACTACATCTTGAATTTCTAAGAGACAACTTTGAACTTTGCACAATCTCTTTGCTATTTGCCATCATACTTCAAGACAACTATGTACATTGCTAGTTTCGCATTACAGAAAAGGCTATTGACTTTCTGGTAAGAAAGATGAAGACTTAGTTCTCTTACATCACACCACACACTTCTCTTCCCATTCTTCTAACATAGTTCCATCACAATTTTTGACAATTCAATATCCATATAATTAGGACTATGTAAATATTGGTCACAGTTGAGCTAGATAGTGCTATTAATGCATTCTTTTCTTGTTCAAGTTTTGTTTTTCCCAGAGTTAATAATTGCTTTGTTTTCGGCATTTGACTGGTTTTCTATGATTCCTCACCACTTCAGCCTCAAACTTGCCAATGAACTATTAAAAACCCTTCCCAGTGTGGTCAAATTCACCAGGTAAATCCAGCTTTTTTTCCTCCCCTGGACACAGTCCTTCTGTGGCCTTCCACGTTACTGCCATAGCTCAGGGTGACTTTTCTCAAGGTCCTCCTGGTACTCAGCTGTCATCCTGATACACTTCATTCCCATCATTCTAGGTTTTCCCTTGGTCTTTCTGTTGCATCTCATTCCCCATATCCCATGCGCTCCTCTTTCTTAGTTTTCTCCCTTGGTTAGCTGTAGCGTGTCTTCCAGTAGCCTCCTGAAAAGAAATGCAGAGGAGCTAATATTTTTTAAAAGTCTTGCACATCTGAAAATGTGTTCATTTTTCAGTTAATTGATAACCAGGTAAGATTTAGAATTCTTGGTTGAAAAGTGTGTTCCTTGTAATATGTAAATCTTTGTTCCATGTTTTCTAGCTTCCAGAGTTGTTTTTTGGGAAGTTCAGTTCTCTTCTGGTCCCCAGTTCTTTGTATGCAGCTTTCTTCCTTTCTGGAAGTGATGAAGGTCTTTCTTTATTTTTTATGTTCTAAAATTTCACAGTAACATGCCTAGTTGAGAGTCTTTTTTTCATTGGGATGGGGTGTTTCCTTTCAATCTATAAGTTCATGTCCTGCAATTCTGGGGAATTTTCTTGTATTATTTCTTTGATAATGCTCTTTTCTCTTTTCTCTTTTTCTAGAACATCTTTTGGCATCATTCTAAATGTCTTGCACTGATGTTATTTATCCTCTATTTCTTGATCTCTGATTAGTTGTATGTTGGATCTCCTAGGTTGATCCTCTGATTTTCTCATTATTTTCTATCTGAAAGAAATTCTTTGTATCTTTTATTCAAATTTCTGGGTTTAATCTTAACTTTTTCTTCTAACCCTTTCATGTTCTCTCAATATTCCCTTTAAAAATACACATATAACATTCTTATTTTATAGCTGCAATGCCATCTCTTATCTTTCAGAGAAATTTATTTATAGGTGTTTATTTAAATGTTTCCCTGATCCCTGTGCTATCTCTCTTTCTCCTAGTTGCCTTTTCCTCTTCTCCTGAATCTTTTGCCTCTTGTCTTTCATTCTAGAGTTGTCTACAAATATTTGGTGAGAGATGACTCACTCAACATATTTCAAAGTATTGTATAAACAGCTGAGTGGAAGCTCTTTACACACAGGTAGGGGTCACCCAAGGGTCATTAGGCTGACACTGTTTCACTGGAGGGACTTGGAGGGTCTCTGTAGACCTGTTCCTTTATGCCAGGCACTTGCCCCAGGGGGAAAAAAAATTCCAGCTTCCTGACCTGAAGGGAGAGGGAAGCATGGAGACAGCCCTCCGTCCAGTTGCCAGCATCCTGTGCACAACCTGGGGAGATAGAGGTCTGGGCCTCATCTTGGCTGAGCTAATGCCCCAGGTCCAAAGTCTTCCTGCCATCTTCTGAGAGGGTGAGCTTCTTGTCTTCAGCAGTGGTAGGAGGTGTGGTTGGTCCTCTGGCTGAATGAGGCTCCTCCCACTCTCTCATGTCCCTCCTTCCCAGCTCCCTTTAGAAGCAGCCAGCTTCCCATCCCTGAGTCCATCCCAGGCCCGTGGGGCTACTTGGTTTGCTCCTAGTTCCCTTCACCCCATCCTATAGACTCTACTTTCAGTTTTGCCTGCTCTGCAAGTCAGTTACTGTTATCCATCTTCTTTCTAGCTTCCAAAATTTGGTTAATAGACCTTGTCTGCTTTTGTCTTCTCTCCTGTTCTCTTTGTCCTATGAATTTACACATCTTTAAATTCTATTTAAGCCCATGTTGGTTAGGTTTCAGGAGTGAATGGGAATAAACGCATTTTCTACCACCACCCACTTTATTTATCTTTCTTTGTGACTATTTTCTTTGCTTGAGCCATCTCTTTCTCTGAAATGCTAAGTTCCTTCCTGCCCCTGGGCCTTTGCACATGCTGCTCCCTCTCCTGGAGCACTCTGCTCCTCTCTCACCAGCTCATCCGCTGGCTAACTGTGACTGAGCAGACATGTCTCAACTTAAAAGTCGCCCCCACAGAGGGACTTCCCCAACCCCGGGCCTTCTAGCTACTTCAAGCAACTCTAGGGGCTTCTCCTGCACAAACCAGAGCTGCTTCCTCTGGATCTTCTGTGACCTCCCCTGCTCCACGCCCTGCCCAGACTCCACAGGTTTTCAGAAAGAAGAAGAGAAGGAAGGAGGGAGAACTTCCTTCCAGAGCCCTCTCCAGCCCAGCTGCAGCCTCATCCACCCTCTGACCATATGTCCGCTGCCTGAGGGGCTTAGCTGGTCTCTGGGATCCCTCCCAGCTGCTGGTCAAGAGCCATGGTCAGCTGACACACACATCCCTTTGTTCTCTCGGCCTACCCCTCATCAGGGACTTTTTACTACCTGCTTGCTTTCTCTGCTCTGTTATTCAGGGTCTGTGTCTCCGTGGCTCTCTGGGTCTCCATCTCAATGTCTCTCTGGGTCTCTATCTCAGTGCTGTCTGTCCCTTTCCCCACTCTGGCCCTTCTTCTCTCTCCACTTCTCTCTCTCCCCCTCTCCCTAGCCCCTCCAACTTTTCTTCTCCCATCTTCTCTCCCTGTGTCTCTTCCTGTCCACCCACCTCATTTCCCCTTTGTCTTTCTGCACATCCCTCCTGTGCTGTCTCTGGCTCCCACTCTGAGAACGCCCCTCTCTCCCTGGAACCCATACACTCAGAGGGCTCTTTGGGGTCCCTGCTCTGCCTCTCTTTGGGTGCCTGGGTGGTAGGGGGCCTTCCTGCGGTGGGCCCCAGGTGTGGTGGCCTTCCTGGTGGCCGGCCGGACCGCCGGCTGTCTAACACTCTTGTAAGGTTACTATTTATCTAGTGCAACCAAAGTTGGCACACACATCTGGCGCCTGGTACTTAGTGCAATTATTTATGATTTCCACCAAGATTTAAAAGCTCATCGCCGGCCTTGTAATGCGGTAACTGATTGCGCTGCTAATGTAATTAAGAAAAGATTATGATGTCCACGTGGCGCACCAGATGGTGGCATTCATAGTAATCGGCGTGCACAACTGGCAGACAACTGCACAAGGGCAGCCGAGCGGAGGCAGCTGGAGACCAGCACCTTCCTCCAGCCACTTGGAGGGGAGGGGGGGCTGCTGGGGGGTGCTGGTCAGTGCAGGGTGGGGAGGGGAGGAGGAGGGGGCGAGGGGGACTGGAGGTGCGAGAAGAGGTCCGTCTCCCTGACCGGCTCCCTGAAGTTGCTCTCTTTGTTACTACTACTCCCCACCCCTGAAACACACATACACTGAAAAGTTTTACTTGTATATGGACAGGCACACACAAACAGGAAAACACACTCAGACTGCCATAAGTAAAGGACTCTCTCCTTTCTTTATTCAAAACTTTTGATTAAGCGACTCCTTCTGCTAAGTCCTGGGACTGTATTGATGAAGCAGACATGCTATCCTTCCTTGCAGAGCTCAACAGACTTAGAGTAGGGATAAATATCCATCAAAGAACCACAGGAATTAGACATGAAATTGAGTAGAGTTCTGTGTTACTATTCAGAGGCTGGTGGTGTGATGAGGGCTTCCCCAGGGCATTTGACCTGGTCCAGGGGGCCCAGGGAAAGCTTCTCTGAGGAAGTGACAACTGAGGTGTCATCTGAAGAGTGATCGCTAACCAGGTGATGAGAGGAGGGAAGGATGCTTCAGCAGAAGGAACATGTGCAAAGGCCTGGGGGTTGGAGGAACCATGGCAAACACACACATCTAAAAGGAGGCCAGTGACCAACAACAGCCAGGGCAACCTGAGGAAGAGAAATGAAACTGGATGCCAAGACTTTCAATGAAGCTGTAGGAATTAAGGCAGCGTGGTATTAGTGCAAGGAGGAACAGACTGAGCCACGGAACAGAGGCGAGAGCCTGGAAACAGCTGTATACACAGGCGCACCGTATTTATGGTAAAGATGGCACTATAATCCAGTGGCAAGGAGGAGCTCTTTTCTATGAATGGTGCTGGGCTGATGCAATATTCACATGAGAAAAAGCATATCTCAACTCCTACCTCACGTTATACACAAAAATCAGTTCCAGACTATTTGCAGAGCTAAATGTGAAAGGTAAAACAGCACAGCTTTTAGAGGAAAACCTTGGAATAGGCAAATATGTCTTAAACAGGAGACAAAAAGTCTAACTAAATAAGACAAAATTTATAAGTTGAATGCATTAAACCCGAGAAATTCTGTTCCTAAAAAATACCAGCAAGAGAGTGCCAAGCTAACTAAAAGACAGGGAGGAGACAGCCACAATTCACATATTTCACAAAGAACTTGGATTGAGAATATATATTTTTCAATGCCTACCAATCAATAGGAAAACACAACAGGCAACCCCACTTTTTTTTTTTAGATTGCAACAGACTCCTTACAAATGAAGATGTTCAAAAGGCCAGAAAACATGTGACAAGGTGCTCAACTCCATTAGTCAGCAGGGAAACACAAGCTAAAATTAGGAGTGGCTAAAATCAAGAAGACAAAGTATCAGGTATGGAGGATGTTGTCCAGAACAGGAAGTTTCAGGCACTGCAGGTAGGATATAGATTGGTACTTTGGCGGATTGTTGGTTATTATCCGATAGAAGCAGTATATTCTTGAAACGGAGCAGGACCCTATGGCCCTTGCCCCCAGCCATGTCCTTTGCCTGCCTTTTGCCTTGGAAAACTTTAGCCAAAGAATAAGTTTAATCAGAGAAGGGAGAAATGCAGAAACAAGGAAAGCAGTCAAAGGAAACTAAAAATAACGATGCAGTCATTAAACATAGTCAAGGACCTCTAGTTCCTTCTCAAGGGCTACAGATAATGTTCTGAGCCATATCCTGTGAGCTGTCTCACAGACCTCAGAACACCAAGTGGAGAAGTTAACTACACGATGCACAGACTGCACCCAAGACATGAGCTGCCACAATTCTGAGAACTGACCTCAAAGAAAGGGGAACAAATGGACCCTGGAACTGAAGATCAACTGCACCTAAAACATTCGAGATGATGCTGGTCAGACCACTCATGACCAATCTGAAGATGACTGTTAGAGACGACTGTGCTGTTCCCGCGTGTAACTCCCCCTCCCTAGCTCTGTCTGTAAAAGCTCTCACCCGTTGCTTGTCGGCCTTTGGACATATGTCCACCATCCTCTCCTCCCAGTTGTGGCATCTGAAGTAAAGCAAAATTTCCTTTCTACCAGCCTGGCCTGTTTGTTGGCTTTTGATCAGCGAGCAGCTGGACCGCACACACATACTCTTGATGATGTTCTCACGAGTGACCCAGCAGTTCCACTTCAGGATGTGTGGATTACACCACACTAAATGTTCCCCAAAGGCTTGTACTGCATTGTTGCACCACCCATAAGAGTCCAAGCCTCAAAACTGCCGAAATGCCTGTAAAATAGCAGAATGCATACAGTTATCAAAATAGATAAATTAGGTGTATTTTTATGTTGGGATACTATACCAAAAGGCAAATAAATGAGTGACTGATACATTCAATGTGGATGAATCTCACCCATATGCTTATGGATGAAAGCAGACAGAACAAAGGCACAGATACTAAGGACTTCCCTGGCAGTTCAGGGGTAAAGACTCCCCAGTCCCAATGCAGGGGACCTGGGCTCGATCCCTGGTCAGGAAACTAGATCCCACATGCTGCAACTAAAGATCCCGTATCCCACAGCTAAGACCCAGTGCAGCCAAATGAATACATTAAAAGAAAATATTTTTCTTAAAGATGGTGGATTGAGCATGTGCATTTATCTCTTCTTTTTCTCCTAAGATGCCACCAAGAGGAGTGGAAAGAGGTAAAAGAATATTCACTTACAGAGATGAAAGGAACCAGGAGAAGAGATATCCTGGACTAAACCTTCACTGAATTTCTGGAAGCCAAAAGCTAGTTGGGGAAGAGATATGCTCTCGGGAGGAACTGTGGTTTCAATGCAATGCAGAGGCTCTCCTTCCAAAACAGTTTAATCCCACACAACCTGGGAGGAGCCTGGTCTCAAAGACATGCATGCAGAGAAAGGTGGGAGGCTTAAAACAAGGAGATTCATTGAAAGCTGGTGGGAGAAGCCATCGATTTCTATACCTTCCTGCCCTTCTCCTGCACATACACAATGCACAGAATAAAGACTGTCAAGTAACAAAGACTCTTAAGAAATTAAGCATTGTATGGCAAAACAAATACAGTATTGTAATTTAAAAAAGAAAAAAAATGTAACTGTTATTCTTAAAAAAAAAAAAAAATTAAGCATTGAATCGCTCAAATGAAAAAGTCAGTAGAATTAAAAGATGAGTGCAATGAAATCTCCCAGAACATAAAACTGAAGAAAAAGAGGCAGAAAATATGAAAAGAAAATAAGAAAAATAAAGGATTTGTTTAAGGGTTTCAATAACTGTCTAATGGTAGTTTTGGGGGAAAAATTAGTTTCCAGAAGTGGGTGGAAGAAAGAATTAACAAAGAAATAATACAAGAAATTTTCCTACAAATGAAGAACCTGAGTATAAGGAATAGACAGGCCCATGGAATACTTGATGGAAATGAATGCATCAAGATCCATTAATAGGGGCTTCCTGGTGGTACAATGGCTAAGACTCTGAGCTCCCAACACAGGAGGCCCGGGTTTGATCCCTGGTCAGGTAACTAGATCCCATGTGCTGCAACTAAAAGTTCAAACGCCACAACTAGAGACCCCACATGCCACAACTAAAGATCCGCATGCTGCAGCTAAGACCTGACAAGCCAAATAAATATTTTTTAAAAGATCCATATATAGACACATTGTCTGGAAATGTCATAGAACCACAAATAGAAGCTATTAAAAGCTTCGAGAAGCAAAACTACATGCTGCCTGGAGAGGGCTGAGCACCAAAATGGCATCAGATTTTCTCCTAGCAACATTAAGTGCAATATTTCCAATATCAAAATTTTGAGGGAAATGAGTTTTGACTAGCATTTATATGCCCAGCCAAACCGCTGGTCAATGGGAAGTTAAAAGAAAGATTGTCTCAGAAAGTTTACCTCCAACGCACCCTTTTTAAAGGAAACTACTTGAGAATGTGCTCCAGTAAAATAGCAGAATAAATCAAGGAAAAGGAATACATAGTGTCCAAGAAAGGTGGGACCAACTCAGAAAGACAGTGGAGAAATTCCAGCAGAGAAGTAGTAGAGCAATCCACACTGAAGATGGAATCTTCTGGAAAGGGATACTCCAGGGAGTAGCAAAACACAAAACTGGACAGGGTGGCCGAAAACAATCAAAATACAGCCGTGGCAAACAGCACTAGTGGGAAGGGCAGGGGGAGTTTCTTGGAGGGGGGAAATGGTATTCAAAAAGAAAATGCCTCTAAGAATAATATACTACTTGACTCGGCAGTGAACAGCATTTCCGTTGTGTTTTCTGTGAGCTAAACCCTCACCTATCACAGCAGGAATTCAATGAACGTCTAAGATTTATAAGAAACAGAAATGGAAGCATATTATTGGAAAGCATCAGGGCTGCTGTGAAGAATAGCTACAGGAGCTGAAATTCTGCCCTGAGATGAGGGCTAGGGGATCAGGGTACAGAGACGGTGGAGATCCATTGTTTTAACCCACAGCATATAACACTTGGGTATAATTTTTTAAATTGCTGTTTCACTCTGGTTACAGAGTGGAAATCTGACTGGGGGAGGTCAAATGCTGGGAGACTGGTTAGAATAGTGCAGCGGCACAGGCCGAAGCAAAGGTTTATTGGACTGGATCGGTGGCAGTGGAAGTGGGGAGGAGATGACGGATAGAAAACTCTACTAGGTCACATTGACAGGACTTGCAGGGTGTTCAATAAAAGAGTGAGAAGGACAGGAATGACACCTGGTGTCATGCGTCTATATTTGAGTGGACAGTGGAGCCATCTGCCGAGAATTCTGGCCAAGAACTAGGTCATTAGGAAAGTGCAGTGAGTTCAGCTGGACACATGTTGAATCTGAGGTGCTTTGGGGCCGTCGAAGAGATGTTAGGTGGACAGCTGTAAACATATCTCTGAGCTCAGGTCAAATATCCAGGGATAGGCAGTGACTGAGGCTGCTAGTACAGATAAAACCTTTTGGGGGAAACAGTAAGGTCCAGTTACACTGGAGGGATTGTGTAAACAAGAGAGAACTGATGATGTAAGGTTGACATGAAGTCTCTGGTTAGATACATCTAGCCCAGAAGACACAGACATATCATCATGGGCACAACGTCCTTACAGGCTCATAATAACTCAGAGGCTCAAAATTGCCTCCTTTGTTGTTGTTTAGTCACTAAGTCATGTCTGACTCTTTTGTAACTCCATGGACTGTGGCCCCCAGGCTCCTCTGTCCATGGGATTTCCCAGCAAGAAATACTGGAATGAGTTACCATTTCCTTTTCAGGGAATCTTCCCTGAACCCACGTCTCCTGAATTAGCAGATGGATTCTTTACCACTGAGCCACCAGAGAAGGGAGCCCAGATTACCCCTTATTTCACATTGAAGTCAGAGAGCTCAAGTTCCTATCTGATGGGCTGTAGGGTGTCTCCCCCAGTATTTCCAGGGGGGTCCAGGCAGATTCTCCTGGGTCGATATGCACTGAAGCCACCCTCACCAGTATTCCCAGCTCTTGTGACTCTGACCTCCAAATTTGGCCATTCACACCCGTTTCTATCCTGTTATTTCCCTCAAACAAAGGTTATCGTATGAGCAGACTTACTGAAGGTTTGGAGCAGTGAGGACAGTTACAGCGCATAGCAGGAAGCAAATGGAAGCTCAGGATTAGACATCACCATTTCTAGAAGACCAGCAGCCATATCTCACCATAGGAATTTGCACTGCCCATGACCTTCTGTGGAATCCCTGCCTTGGTCCCTCTTGGGGGTCCTCTTCCCACTCACCAGCCTTTCCTTCCACCTCCTTTTGATTTGTGTCTGTGCCTCTCACCCCCTGCCTCCCAGGCTGCTCCCAGAAATTCTGCTGGGAAATTCAGCTCTCTCTTTGTTGCACGCTTTGCCTTCCAGGGCTTGCCAGGCCACTTACAACGCCTAAGGGAGCTAACAATATACTTTTCGAAGCAAAGAACCTTCTCCCCTGAGATGAATTATGTGCATCCCCTACAACAGCAAACTGACTGCCTGCTGTTCAGTCTTTAAAAACTCAAACTCACACACACTCACCTGCAGACAGGCAGACAGACTTTGACATTCATTCACATACATACATACTTATGCACTCACCAACAAGCATATACTCATATATGGATGCGAGCACACACTCACAACTGCAGGTCCACACTGTGTGCACACACACTTTCATACAGGCTTGGACATGCAGATGCACTGAAGGCTTTTAACGGCACCCAGTGGTCAAGTCTGAAGCCTTCCCTCAGGTTAACCCCACCCTGTTTGTGTGGGCATGTGTCTGTGTGTTCATGGGTCTGCCCTTTGCTGCTCTGGTCACTGAGCTGTCCTAAGGGAATGTTCTGTTCTTGGATGGATGCCTGCCACCTGGGAAAGAGCCACCTCCTTTGATCAGAAACTAGAAAAGTGAACTGATGAGCCCAAAGGGACTGGGACTGGGTTCTGAAGCAAGACCTTGTCATAACATCACCAAGGCAGTCCCCATCCTGAGCACACAGCCAGGAATTGGTGGCTATGGTGGGTGGAAAAAAATGGTCCCCCAAAATGTCCACATCTAAAACCTGTGAATGTGACAAAGGGCATTGCATGTGATCTGGCTAAGGATCTTGAGATGAACTGGGTGGGCCCAATGTAACCACAATAGTTACAAGGAAGAGAGGGAGATGGGAGAGTCAGAGGAGGAGATACAAAGAAGCAGAAGGCAAGGTGTGAGCCACAGAATGCAGATGCTAGAAAAGGCAAGGAAAAGATTTACCTTGCTTTGTAGCTATTAAAATATACAGTAAAGCTATTAGAGGGCTTCCTAGGTGGCATAGTGGTAAAGAATCTACCTGCCAATGCAGGAGACGCCAGGGATATGGTTTTGATCCCTGGGTTGGGGAGATCCCCTGGAAGAAGAAATAGCAACTCACTTCAGTATTCTTACCTGAGAAATCCCATGGCCAGAGGAGCCTGGCGGGCTACAGTCCACAGGGTTGCAAAAGAGTAGGACACAACTTAGCATCTAAACAACAACAAAGCTACTAGAATCTGATAGTATGGTAATGATATAGGATTATCGGATTGACAGGAAACTTTGGAACAGAAAAAAGAGTCCAGAAATATATCGCACTATATGTAAGAATTTAATACATAATAAATGTTTTACTCTCAGTGAGGAAAAAAAATAAGATTAATTGGTAAATGATGCTGGATGGAAAAAGCACCTATCCAAGTAAGAAAATGGAGTTGAATCCTCATCTCATATCATATAATAAATTAAAACCAAATTGATTAATAAGGAAGGCTTAAATGAAAAAATAGAATATAAAAGTCTTAGGGGGAATTTTAGGTGAATACATGTGTAATTCCTCCCTGGTGGTTCAGTGGTAAAGAACCCACCTGTCTATGCAGAAAACCTGGGCAATCCCTGGGTTGGGAAGATCCCCTGAATAAGGAAATGGCCGCCCATTCCAGTACACTTACCTGGGAAATCCCATGGACAGAGGAGCCTGGTGGGCTACAGTCAATGGGGTCACAAAGAGTTGGACATGACTTAATGACTCAACAACAATGTGTAAATCAGGGATTGTAGGCCAGTAGAGGGGGAAAAGAGCATTTTTGTCTATAACAGGAAATATTTCATCCAGCTAACTTTTAAATTTTAGATATTCTATGCCTTGGTTCCGGAGAAGGCAATGGCACCCCCACTCCAGTACTCTTGCCTGGAAAACCCCATGTACGGAGGAGCCTGATAGGCTGCAGTCCATGGGGTCGCTAAGAGTCGGACACGACTGAGCAACTTCACTTTCATTTTTCACTTTCATGCATTGGAGAAGGAATTGGCAACCCACTCCAGTGTTCTTGCCTGGAAAATCCCAGTGACAGGGGAGCCTGGTGGGCTTCCGTCTAGGGGGTCGCACAGAGTCGGACACGACTAAAGCGACTTAGCATGCCTTGGTTCTAGAATCCTCATTCGCTTATTCTTATAGTTTATTTCTCTGCTGAGGTATTCTATTTAATCATTCATCGCTAGCATATTTTCCTTCATGTCCTTGAACATAGTTGATCATAGCTGCTTTAAAATTCTTATCTCTGAATCCCAAGATCTGGCTCACCTTGAGATTGGTTTCCATGATTGCCTTTTCTCTTGAATATGGTTCACATTTTCCTCTTTCCTCCCATGTCTGGTAACTTTGGATTATATCCTGGATACTGTATTAGAGACTCCGAGGTTCTTTAATATTGCTCTGGAAGAGTGTTGTTTCTCTATTTCACTAGGCAGTTCACTTGACTGAACTCAAACTCCAAACTCTGAAATCTGTTCAGTTATTTTAGCCACAGTCAGACTTCTAGGAGTTTCCCCACTGAATTCATAGTTAAAGAAAAAAAAAAACACTCCAAGGCTTGGATGAAGTTTATAAGCAGAATCGGAACACCCTCTCCATGAATTTCTCTTTCTGGGATTTCCTCCTTCACGTTCCAACTACCATGGAAGCCCTCAGTTTTGTTCTTTGATCCCTCCTCAAGTTAAAAAAATAATAAACAAGGCCCTGATGCTGGGAAAAATTGAAAGCAGAAGGAGGAGAGGGCAGCAGTAGATGAGATGGTTATTTGGTATCACTGTTTCAATGGACATGAACTTGGGCAAACTCCAGAAGATGGTGAGGGACGAGAAGCCTGGCGTGCTGCAGTCCATGGGGTCGCAGAGTCAGACACGACTTGGCGGCTGAATGGCAACACAAGTGAAGATGCAGATCTCTATCCAGTTTTTAGCCGACTCATGCGGCACCGCCTGGGGCCTGCTCTTAGGCAGAAAAATGTTACAGTGAGAAATTCACTTACTGTTGTCCCTTTCTTTCAAGTATCAGACTCTCCAGTTTCTGCCAGAGTTTGATTGTTTTCAGTGCCTTTACGTAGCCTTTTAAATATTTTGCCCAGAATTTATCATCGTTGTCTGTCAGATTATCTTTTATAGGGTATTCTGTCATTATCAGATATGAAACTTTCTGACCACATAAAATTTAAACTATTTTAGATGGATAAAGATGCTCATAACAAAGTTAAAAGACACACACTAAGTTGGAAAGAAAACATTACTGTGTCCATGACAGATAGAGTTAATTTCTAGCTCTTACACATTGGTAAGAAAAAGATAAAGCAGCCAACAGAAAAATGTTCCCAGGGTATGGATAGGCTCAGAGAAGAGTAAACCCAAATGGCCAACAAACACGTGACTGAATCTCCCAATACTCAGGAAAATGCAAATTAAAGTAACTTCTCACCCATCAGGTTGGCAGAAATTCAAAGGATGTTACATCTGCTACTGATGGGAGTGCAAGGAGAAGTATGTTTTCATATGTGACTGGTGAAAAGAGAATTAGTATTGTCTTTTTGGAAAGCAATATGAAAAATATTTTTTGAAAAAATCATGTCCTTCAACCCAGCGATCCCACTCATAAGAATTTGTCTCATGGAAATAAAACAGTGCAGTCATACATAGGAATATGTAAAGGTGTTTAGTGTTGCAATATTTGTAGTGGCCAAAGAACAGAAAAGAGTCCATCAAGGGGTGAGTGTCTAAACCAAAACACTTCATTTCATGGAGTAAAGATGTTGCCATTAAAAGCATGAATTTACTTGCAAGGGTTTCCACAATATGATTAACTTAGAAGTTCAAGAAGTATATGTAATATGATCCATTTTATCAAACAATCATGATCAAGATTGGCAATTCCTATATATGTATATAACTATGGCGTGCCAAGTCGCTTTAGTCGTATCCAGCTCTTTGTGACCCTATGGACTGTAGCCTGCCGGGCTCCTCCGTCCATGGGATTCTCCAGGCGAGAATACTGAAGTGGGTTGCCATGCCCTCTTCCAGGGATCTGCCTGACCCAGGGATTTAAACTGCATCTCTTGACTCTCCCACTGGCAGGTGGGTTCTTTACCACTGGCGCCACCGGGGAAGCCCAGGATAGCTATATGAGCATTTAAAAGAATATGGGAGGGAATTCCCCTGTGGTCCTGTGGTTATGACTCCATGAGTCCTATGCAGGGGCCACAGCTTTGATCCCTGGCTGGGGAGCTAAGATCCCATATGCCACCAGGCAGGGCAAAAAAAAAAAAAAAAGAGAGAGAGAGAGAGAGAGAGAAAATATGGAAAGATTAACACCAGATTTTAACGTTGGTTGTTGAAATGTTAGGGAAGGAGTAAATTTTACAAGAATCAAAAGGAAAACTTTTAAATTGACTTTCTAAAATAATATGCAATTCAAAGCAAACATTTTGCAACTTAATCTCAGAGACAATAGGTATTTTTACTGTAATAGATCACGTCTGTCATCATCACCACCATAATTATCAAAATATTATTACTAGATGTATTTCTTCAAATAAGTCTTTTATAATTTCCAATAACTTCTCACATTTTTGCTTAATTATAATAAGTGAGATATATTGTTTGAAAATAAAGGAGACAAGCAAATTTGAATATGGATTGCATATTAAAAACTGTTAATTTTGTAAGCTGGGATAATGACATGGTTGGCACATACTCTTTCAACTGGCAATGCATAATGAAGTATTTATGTGTGAAATGAGATAATGTTTGAAATTTGCCTACCAGATTGGAAAAATATGGATAATTCTTGAAGCTGGATAATAGGTTGATGAGAATTTATTATACTTTTTCTCTTCTGTATGCTTTAGATTTTTCACAATGAACATTTTTTAAATGTTTCAAAAATGCCTGTGGAAAAAACATGTATGATACTTTTATGTACAAACATACATATGAAAGAAGAATAACAGTAAGGTATTTCTGAGGCACAATCATCAAAGTGTGAATGGCGAGGTTTCAAGGATTATAATTTGTTCTTTATACCTTTACATTTAAAAATTCTTTTAATCATACAAGAGAGAAATTAAAGCTGTTTTGATCACAAATAAAAGATTTTAAACTATAGAAATTGACTTCTTCCTTAGGTGATGTTATCCAGCCCACAGCTACCTATATGTCAGTGACCTTGAATTTCCATCTCGTCTCTAATCATGGTCATAAACTGCAACTTCACAGACCAGGATTGCCTCCTCAACAATTTCATCTGCATAGGGATTTCGAGCTGGACAGAGCCTGCGTGGATGGCTTCATTCTCTCCCTTCCAAAGGGCTCTTGCACCAGTCTTTCCTATCACAGTAAATGCTAACACCATTTAACAGGTTGTTGTTGCTGATGTTTAATCGCTAAATCATGTCTGACTCTTTGCGACCTCATGGGCTGCAACACGCTAGGCCTCCCTGTCCTGGAGTTCGCCCAAGTTCATGTCCATTGAATCGATGATGCCATCCAACCATCTCATCCTCTGCCACGCTGTTCTCCTTCTGCCTTCAATTTTTCCCAGCATCAGGGTCTTTTCTAATGAGATGGAAAAAGTTTTGGAGCTTCAGCTTCAGCCTCAATCCTTCCAACAAATATTCAGGGTTGATTTCCCTTAGGAGTGACTGGTTTGATCTCTTTGCTGTTCAAGGGACTCTCAAGAATCTTCTCCAGCAAATTAATCTCTTGGATGATACTTTGAAATTATGTGAATATTCTGTGTCAAGATTTTATCCAAAGGTTTTTAGCATCCATTAGTGAGCCTTGTTTGAGTCAACAATTATATTGGTAATTGTAAAGCAGTGATTTTTCTAACTTTATTATTTCCTCTATTTTCTAACTATTCTGTAAAGTGAAGTGAAAGTCACTCAGTTGTGTTCGACTCTTTGCAACCCCAAGGACTACACAGTCCATGGAATTCTCCAGGCCAGAATACTGGAGTGGATAGCCTTTCCCTTCTCCAGGGCATCTTCCCAACCCAGGAATTGAACCCAGGTCTCCTGCATTGCAGGGAGATTCTTTACCAGCTGAGCCACAAGGGAACCCTAATTGTTCTATAAAGAACTTTTTTTCCCTGTCTTCTCCTTGAGTACTGATATAAATGCGTGGGTTATTCAATTCAAAGTGCTCTAACTCATTACTGTCATTCTTTTTATGCTCAAATTGTTCAGAATTGGGCCAACTCCATCAAGCCATCTTCCATATCCTTTTGACATGTCCCCACCAGTCTTGCAAGATACCCTTGTTTTCTGGCACAATAGATTAGAGATAATTGGAGAAATTAAAACATAAACTTTGTATTAGAAATTATTTTATCAGTGTTAAACTCTGAGGTGTGATCATGGTGTTAGAGTTATGTAGGAGAAAGTCCTTGCTCTTAGAAGATATTCTAATGTCTCTCAGGGTGAACTGTTGTGATGTTTGCAAGTGACTCTGAAATGCAGGAAGAGGGGAGTAAACAAGTGTTGCAAAAAATTAACCATTCGTGAGGCTAGCTCTTATAAAATCTATACCTTTCTTTCAACTTTTTTTGTGGGGTTGAACTTTTTCACAATAAAAGCTGTGGGAAATATTTGTCCTGCAGCCAGGCGCTGGTCAAGCCCTTCACGGCTTCCATGCTGATTCTGCCCCTAGGTTACTCACGTGCACTCCTACCGCTCCTGGCTTCTCCCCTCCCCTAAGTCCTTGCTCACGGAGCTGCCAAAGTGAGTGTCTCAAGACTTAAAGTCAGAACCTGCCATTCCCTTGCCTGAAGCTCTCCTTAATTCCTGGAATAAAATCCACATTCCACACCAAGATCTTGAAGGCCTTCTATGGTCTGGCCCTACCTGCTGGCTTTCCTCACCTCTCACGCCTTGCTCACTCACTCTCCTCCAGCTTAAGGTCATCCACACATGTGTTCCCTCTGTCTGAACACTCTTCCCTCAGATTTTCACATTTTCTTTTTCTCATCATTCACACTTCTGCTCACACTTTCGTGCCCTCTAAAAGCCCCGTCTGCCCACTCATTAATAGCTTCCCCATTCCCACCCAAACTCTGTCCTTGATCCAACTTAATTTTCTTCTTGGTGCTTATTTGTCATCTCTCTCCCTGCTTGAATGAAACAAGCTCCCAAAGCAGAGACTTTCTCTATTCAACGTTGTACCCTTTGTACTGAGAGCAAAGCTTAGCACATAGTAGGTACACAATAAATATTCATGGAATAAAACAATGTAGTCATTCACTGATGTAGGTACATGTACACAGACATGCTGGTACCCCCAATTGCACACTCACACAAATGCTTACTGAGGTACATGTAGAGAAAAAGTCACAGAGAAACTCTATGAGCAGACGTACAGTTATACAGTTCCTACAGACAAACACACAGACACAGTCATACAGATGCACAAAGACACACTCACACAATAACCCACACTTATCTTTAGACCTTTATCCCCTGGTCCAAATACATTCAAACATTGACCCGCATAGGCGCAAACATGCTCACACCACCACACACATGCACAGAGACACAGACATTTAGGCGTGGGAGCATAAATGAACACCTGCACACACTCCTGTATGTACATGTGTGCACGCAAACACTTTGCCTTAGCCTGACCGGGCCTTTCGTGTACTTGCTGAGCCCGGCCTGGGAGTGCCACAAACCTCCTGGTGAAGCTCCCCTCCCAGGACAGAGGATCCGGGAGGGGGTGGAGGCTACTGAAGAGGTGCCCCCTGATTTATTGCTGCTCCAAGGCCACCATGTGGAGCAGCAATGTCACCAAGGCCATTAGCTGTCTGGGCAGAGCTGTAAACCACGCCTGGCCTGGTGCCCTGTGCTCCAGCCGCACTTGCCTCTGCAGTCACCTGTCTCTCTGGGCAGCAGCCTCTCACTGCCACACACGCAGAAAACCAGGGCAACAAGGAGAGCTCTGAGATGTCCACCTACATGGCTGCATGGGGGGAGGGGACCCTATGGGGAGGGGGCAGATGGAGAGTAGTGGTCCTCAGCAATGCCAGGCACACTGGCATACTTTCCACCCACTTACAGCTGGAGCGAGCAGGGCTGGGGGTGTGGAGAGAGCGGTGGGTTCTGGGGGAGGGGGCTGAGATGGCAGCTGCCCCGCCAGGTGGGCTCTGCTGGTGCCAGGAACTGCCAGGGCACACTTGGTGCCCGACTGGGGAGCAGACCGCTCCAGGAGGAGCTGGGGCAGCCCCAGGCTACACAGGACTCCGGTCTGAGCTCAAGAAGTCTTCAGAGGACTGGACTTCTTCCTCGTCCCAGACACCTGGGATGGGGAGACCCTGGGGACACCTCTGGGCTCCTATTCATATGGGACCTTTGGGTGACACCCTTCGCTGGGCTCGGGATGTCGGGGGCAACTCCCAAGGGGTCCCGACAATACACTCAAAAACTTAGAAGCTGGAAGGGATAGTTTGTTCTGAGACTCCTCGACATAGCTGTGAACAAGGACTGGCACGGTGGAGGGGCAAGGTGGGAGTGTGCCCCAGGCTTGAGAAAAACCCAGGCCAGCTGGAAGAGAGAGAACGAGGAAGTGCACAGTGGAACAGACCAGAGGCCAGTGGAGGCCACACACTGAAGCCCCGAGATAAGGATTTGGGGCTTGAACCCAAAGTATTGGGGAGCCACAGATGGGTCTATAGCAGAAGCGGTGTAATCTGGTTTGACACAGTGCCCCTTGCCATGTCATACAGCACAGGCTGTTGTGTACTTGCTAAGTCATGTCTGACTCTTTTGCCACTCCCTGGACTGTAGCCTGCCAGGCTTCTCTGTCCATGGGATTTCCTAGGCAAGAATACTGGAGTGGGTTGCATTTCCTTCTCCAGGGATCTTCCTGACTCAGGGGCTGAACCCACGTCTCCTGCACTGCAGGTGGATTCCTTAGCTCTGAGCCACCAGGGAAGGCCCACACGGCATGCGGTTATCATTTTATCATAGAAGTGCAAGGGTGGGCCAGATAGGGAGAGAGGGGGAGATATTTTACAGTGCTGGGGACTGCGCACTAGTCCCCTGTTTTTACCAGTAAAAGGACTGCTTGCAACTAGTGTTCAAAGAAAAGTCGGGTTTCTTCTCTTCATTCACACATTTGTGCATTCATGCACTTATCCGTCGTCATATACGCTCATAGGAGAAATAAACCAGGTCTTTACATCTGGGGGTGTCCTGTCCAGTAATGGAAGAGAAAAGGGAAGGGGCAGAAGCTGAGGTCAGCATTTATGGAGTGCCACTTGTATGCCGCCACTGAGGTGGGCATCTGACACATGTGATCTCCTTTTGGCTTCAGAATCATGCAGTGAGGCAGGTGCTCCCCACCCCATTCTACAGACTAGAAAACTGAGACTCGAGGAATGAAGCCATCCGCCTAAGTCCTCACAAAAGGCTCTAGCCCCCAACAGAAAGTCTTCAGAGAGTGATAGAGAACAGCCTGAGGCACTTCAAGGGTAATTTTCATCCTTGTCTTCAGGCCTGGCGAGGTTCTGAAGTTCCCAGAAAGGATGAGACCCTGGGGACTGGACCAGGGGCCCTGCGCTGCCTCCCCTCCGCCCATGATTAATGCCTGACAGTCCCTCCACTCGCAGGGAACTCATCAGACTAATATTTCCTGATGTGAACTCCATGTCGCCCTCGAATGAGAAATCCCAGCCCCCTCGCATTCCGTGCCCCAGATGAATGGGCTCCCGTCCTGGGGCTGGTGAGTGATGCGGCCTGTGCCTTCAGAGGGAGGTCGATAAAGGCCCTTCATCAGCAGAACCGTGGCTTCTCCCCACTAGCCAGTGGGCCCTGCTTCCCCTTACCATGCCACTCCCCCGGGGCTGGGGCTGGACTGCCTATCAGAGATGTGTAGGCAAGGTCAGTGCCCAGCAGGTGGGGGCGGGGCTTGTGAACAGAGGGACAGGCCTTCTCCAGTCCTGCACTGAAGTCAGGGCCCATAGAGATCAAAGGGAAGGGGCAGGATCTGCCTACATTTTACCTTGACTTTGAAGCTCCAGTGAGCCCAAAGGAGGGTATAAGCATGTAGCCCAAGGCCACGGAAAATGCCTCTGTAAGGAAACCTGGGACCTGAAAGAAGCCCCCCACTTGCTATAACTTAGTAATTCTAGGAATAGAAATACCAGTGTTTGTTGCTTTAGTAAGATAAAATGGAAACAATAACTGGTACCATCTATCGAGTGCTTATGACATGCCAGAGGTGGAGCCAAACATTGACGTGCATTATTGCACTCAGTCCTCACAAAGCCTCATAGAGTAAGGTGGTATCATCCCATTTTACAGAGGAGAAAAGTGAGGCCAAGGGCAGTTAAATGATACTCTAAGTAGTAGTGTCAGGATTAAATCCTAGATTTTTGTACCTTGAAACCTGTGCTTTTAGCCATTCATCATCCAGCCATTCAGCGGGTATTAGTGACTTCTTCATGTCAGGCTCTGAGCGGGTGCTGGAAACATGCTCCATGCCTGCCGCCGTGGAGCTTGCCGTCCCGTGAGAGTCACCACCAGGCAAGATGGCTGTGGTGCTTGGCTCATAATGTGGCTGAGAGTGGGGGGCTCGGGAAGGCCTTATGCAGAGGAGGATGCATGTCTTGTCTTTTCACAGGAAGAATCCAGTCCACCCCCTGAGGACAAGTCCTACCTGAGGTTCCAGAAGCGGAAAGAATCCAGGGCCAGAGGTCAAAGCCTTGGAGGCCAAAGCAGGGCAAAGAACGGGCCTCCTGTAAAGCAAGCACTAACGACAGAGGAGCCTGGCGTGCTCCAGTCTGTGGGGTTGCAGAGTCAGACAGGACTTAGTAACTGAACAACAACAGCAGCAACGGGCTGTAGCAGAAGGCGGCCTCAGGATGTGGTGATAGGAAGGAAGCAGGGGTCCCCCTTTGGAAGGGAGGCACCATCATGATCTGAGTGGTGTGGTCCCGGGAAAGGGTGGCATTTGGCCAGCTTAAAGATGGAGCTCGAAAAGGACAGTTCTTCACACCTGAGACGGTGGAAAGGACATCCTCCTGAGGGTGTCCTTCAGCAGCAGGAGATACTTAGAGTCAGATACACAGCAGCACCAAAGTGATCCATTCATGCGAGGTCCCCAGCCAGCAGCCGGAAGCTTGGGGAGCAGTTGTGACTTTGGAGGATGGGAGCTGGTGTGGTTTATGCAGGGGGTTTCCAAGCCCAGCCCATCAGGATGGGTTCAGGGCCGAGTTTGAGGCCTAGCAGCAGAGGAGACTGAGGGTGGAGGCCAGAGCTGAGCAGACTCTGAGGCCACCAGATGGTGGCGCTGCGGCCGCCAACATGCTTTCCACCCTGTCAGCCTAGGAAGGGTGGAGAGAGGGCTCCGCCTGGCAGAGGCAGGGAGGCTGAGCCACCCCAAGCCTGGGGCTGCTAGGGTCCGTGAGGATGCGGAGGGCGGCAGCCTCAGTCCTGCTGCAAAAAGCTTGTCCCCCATCTGCGTTTTGTTAGTGCTTTGGCCCCCAAGACTTGAGTTTGAGCAAGCTCCGGGAGATGGTGAAGGACAGGGAAGTCTGGCGTTCTGCAGGCCGTGGGGTCGCAAAGAGTCAGATGCGACTGAGCAACTGAACAACAGCCTCAAGACACCAGGTTCAGCTTCTTGCATTGCAAAGTGTGGGCCTCTTAGACTTTCTCCACCCCATACCTCCTTGAGGCCCTCCTATTCAAGCCTCCACCCCGTTGCTGAGCCTGCCCTGAGCCTTGACCCTCAGTTTATCCTTGACACTTACCCTGTCCCTGACTCTCTCCCCTCCTCCACGCCCCCTATTCAGTTCCAGTCTCTGAGTCCTGCCCCACCCCCTGCCATTTCACACCCATCCCAGATCCCTCCTACCCATCTCGCTTCTGGAATGGGGTCAAGACCCTGTGCAAGACTCCAGGAGGAGAGGAGGGGTATCTGTTGCTTGTATTCCTTATAAAGTATTTTAAAGCTGTGTGCATGCATGCTAAGTCACTTCAGTCGTGTCCACCTGTTGGCAACTCCATGGACATTAGCCCTCCAGGCTCCTCTGTCCACGGGATTCTCCAGGCAAGAATACTGGAGTGGGTTGCCATGCCCTTCTCCAGGGATCTTCCTTACCCAGGGATCAAACCCACGTCTCTTATGTCTCCTGCACTGGCAGGCGGGTTCTTTACCACTAATGCTACCTGGGAAGCCCCATATTAAAGCTGAGAGGTCCCTATTTTCTTTGGGGACCAAAAATTGGTGGGAATTTCAAGATGACCTCATTAAAATGCCACGTACAAAATCAGTCCACAGCTTGAGACATCAGAATAGTGCCCCCTCCTTGTGGAAGATGGGAGGCAGGGGGTAGAGAGAGCACAGAGGGGGCCATTTGTACATTTCTGTCCTGTTTTTTGATCTGTGTGTTGGGTAGACAAGTGGGTTTATTTGGTGACCTTAAATCAAGCAATGGGATTTGTGCATTTAGTTGCAGCTATGTTATGCTTTAATAGAAAGCTTTTTAAAAAATGCAGTCTGGGCATTTCAGGCCCTCAGGGCAGCAGAGCTGGCAGTTGGGACATGACTACCTAGAAGGCTGGTCGGACTGATTCTGCCTTAAATGGGCCCTTGGAAAAGCATGATCAGGCTCTCAGTGTTCCCAGGACAAGCTTTCACCCCAACAGGATGCTGACAACAAGCCCCCCACCCCCCGCCATGCACCCCCTGTCCACTGGGACCCTGCCTCGGTGCCAGCTGCCTTTCCTAGCCTAACAGCTGTATTTTTCAGGTACAATATGACAGGCTCAATCTATTCCTGTTATATATTTCCCAGTAAATGGACAAGGTGAAAACAGTGTCAGTTCAAATCACTATCATGACACTTAATTCTGATTTACTGTACCTTTTGCTGCAATCTTGAAAGTGCCCGCGACTGTGCTGAGCTGGATCGCCCAGCCGGGCCCCACGGGGTCGACGTTAAGATCAGCTTCAATAAAAGAATTTAGGGTAAGGCGGCCCCCAGTGGGCAGGGGGCAAGCCGGGGCCCAGAGGACGAGCCAGCAGAGACGTTGGAGCCTGGCTCTCCCACACCTCCCTCCCGCCGACTCTTTGTCCCAGCCCTGTGTTTGCAGCAGCTGGGAAATTTATGGAGGCTCCATAAACGGGTTTTACAGACAGCTGTTAGAGCGTGTGGAGCAAGGCTTGGCTGTCGGGGGACCTAGTCGTAGGCTTACAGCCAAGACACTTAAATATTATGGCCCCACATATATAAAAAGTGTGCTGTGCGTCCTCTGCTACCTCCCTCCTCCTGACCCAGGAGCATGGGGTATGGCCAGAGAATAGCATCGCTCCCAGTTGCCAGCTATCCAGAAACCAAATGCCTGCAAACTCTCACTCCAGTCCCCCCCTCCCAGTCCAGGAGCCTCTGGCTAGGCAGACAGCATGAATGAAGGGAGACTCATCCAGACAGCAGTGCCAGGCGAGTGCCAGCCCCCAGTCCTGCCCTCCTGACCCACTGTGCCCAGGCTCAGCTCAGCAAATTCCTTTAGCCTCAGGACCTGGTTCCAGCTCTTTTCTCTGCCTTGAAATCTTCCTGCCCACCCCCAATCTTTTCTTGCCCTGGCCGGTCCCTATCAACCAGAACTCAGCTGAAATCTTGCTTTCTCAGAGGCAACATCACTGCCTTTTAGAATCAGATACCCTGTTATAAATGCTCATATCCCCCTGGACTTCTTCATAACATTTATAACAATTGTAATTAACTAATTATTGGTGTCATTATCTGTTTAATGTCTATCTCCCCACTGGACAATAAACTCTGTGGAAGCAGGGACTCTACTTGAATATACCCCTAGTGCCTTACACAGGGCCTGGGAATAAATATTGAATGAATGAATGAACAAATGAAGAGCAGACACAACTCTCAGACCTCGTACAAGACAGAAGGTGCACAGATCCTAAGAGCAGGTGGAAGGTCTGTGGGGGTTCGGTAAAGAGAAACCACTTTGACAAGGGGGAACTAGGAAGGCTTGCAGGAAGAGGTGCCATGCGATCTCCTCTTTAATTCAGAAGTCCCTACTGTGAAACTTAAGATGTGAGTCAGAGGGCTATTTCTTAGTCTTGTTGAACCTCAGCTTCCTTGTCTTTAAAATGGGGCTAATGATAGTGATGCTGAAAGCTCGACCTCTCTGCACCTGTGCTGAATCAAATCTCAGAGCAGAATTTAGGGCAAAGCAGAAAACAATAGCTTTATTGCTTTGCCAGGCAAAGGGGGAACACAGCAAGCTCCCACCCTTGAAAACTGTGTCCCAACTCAGGGTGTTTGGTGAGGAGTTTTATGGCAAATGCTTCAAGGGTGGGGGCTCCTGATAAGGGTCAGGTGTGTGCAGGGCCTGCATTCCTTTAATCTGGCTTCAGGTAATCTTCTTGATGAGCTCTTCTGGTTCCTTTAGCCCCAGGTGGTCTTTCCAGTATGAAGAAAGCTGACATCTTCCATTTCCTTGAGAACCCCATGAAAGTATGAAAAGGCAAAATGATAGGATACCAAAGAGGAACTCCCCAGATCAGTAGGTGCCCAATATGCTACTGGAGATCAGTGGAGAAATAACTCCAGAAAGAATGAAGGGATGGAGCCAAAGCAAAAACAATACCCAGCTGTGGATGTGACTGGTGATAGAAGCAAGGTCTGATGCTGTAAAGAGCAATATTGCATAGGAACCTGGAATGTCAGGTCCATGAATCAAGGCAAATTTGAAGTGGTCAAACAAGAGATGGCAAGGGTGAACGTTGACATTCTAGGAATCAGCGAACTAAAATGGACTGGAATGGGTGAATTGAACTCAGATGATCATTATATCTACTACTGCAGGCAGGAATCCCTCAGAAGAAATGGAGTAGCCATCATGGTCAACAAAAGAGTCCAAAATGCAGTACTTGGATGCAATCTCAAAAACGACAGAATGATCTCTGTTCGTCTCCAAGGCAAACCATTCAGTATCACAGTTATCCAAGTCTATGCCCCAACCAGTAATGCTGAAGAAGCTGAAGTTGAATGGTTCTATGAAGACCTACAAGAGCTTTTAGAACTAACACCCAAAAAAGATGTCCTTTTCATTCTAGGGACTGGAATGCTAAAGTAGGAAGTCAAGAAACACCTGGAGTAACAGGCAAATTTGGCCTTGGAAAGCAGAATGAAACAGGGCAAAGACTAATAGAGTTTTGCCAAGAAAATGCACCAGTCATAGCAAACACAAGAGAAGACTCTACACATGGACATCACCAGATGGTCAACACCAAAATCAGATTGATTATATTCTGTGAAGCCAAAGATGGAGAAGCTCTATACAGTCAACAAAAACAAGACCAGGAGCTGACTGTGGCTCAGATCATGAATTCCTTATTACCAAATTCAGACTCAAATTGAAGAAAGTAGGGAAAACCGCTAGACCATTCAGGTATGACCTAAATCAAATCCCCTTATGATTAGACAGTGGAAGTGAGAAATAGATTTAAGGGCCTAGATCTGATAGATAGAATGCCTGATGAACTACGGAATGAGGTTCGTGACATTGTACAGGAGACACGGATCAAGACCATCCCCATCGAAAAGAAATGTAAAAAAGCAAAATGGCTGTCTAGAGAGGCCTTACAAATAGCTGTGAAAAGAAGAGAGGCAAAAAGCCAAGGAGAAAAGGAAAGATATACCCATCTGAATGCAGAGTTCCAAAGAACAGCAAGAAGAGATAAGAAAGCCTTCTTCAGCGATCAATGCAAAGAAATAGAGGAAAACAACAGAATGGGAAAGACTAGAGATCTCTTCAAGAAAATTAGAGATAGCAAGGGAATATTTCATGCAAAGATGGGCTCGATAAAGGACATAAATGGTCTGGACCTCACAGAAGCAGAAGATATTAAGAAGAGGTGGCAAGAATACACAGAAGAACTGTACAAAAAGATCTTCATGACCCAGATAATCATGATGATGTGATCACTCATCTAGAGCCAGATATCCTGGAATGTGAAGCCAAGTGGACCTTAGAAAGCATCACTACGATCAAAGCTAGTGGAGGTGATGAAATTCCAGTTGAGCTGTTTCAAATCTGAAAGATGATGCTGTGAAAGTGCTGCACTCAATATGCCACCAAATTTGGAAAACTCAGCAGTGGCCACAGAACTGGAAAAGGTCAGTTTCATTCCAATCCCAAAGAAAGGCAATGCAAAAAAATGCTCCAACTACCGCACAATTGCACTCATCTCAATTCTCCAAGCCAGGCTTCAGCAATACGTGAACCATGAACTCCCTGATGGTCAAGCTGGTTTTAGAAAAGGCAGAGTAACCAGAGATCAAATTGCCAACATCTGCTGGATCATGGAAAAAGCAAGAGAGTTCCAGAAAAACATCTATTTCTGCTTTATTGACTATGCCAAAGCCTTTGACTATGTGGATGACAATAAACTGTGGAAAATTCTGAAAGAGATGGGAATACCAGACCACCTGACCTGCCTCTTGAGAAATCTGTATGCAGGTTAGGAAGCAACAGTTAGAACTGGACATGGAACAACAGACTGGTTTCAAATAGGAAAAGGAGTATGTCAAGGCTGTATATTGTCACCCTGCTTATTTAACTTATATACAGAGTACATCATGAGAAACGCTGGACTGGAAGAAACACAAGCTGGAATCAAGATTGCTGGGAGAAATATCAAAAACCTCAGATATGCAGATGACACCACGCTTATGGCAGAAAGTGAAGAGGAACTAAAAGCCTCTTGATGAAAGTGAAAGAGGAGAGTGAAAAAGTTGGCTTAAAGCTCAACATTCAGAAAACGAAGATCATGGCATCCGGTCCCATCACTTCATGGCAAATAGATGGGGAAACAGTGGAAACAGTGTCAGACTTTATTTTGGGGGCTCCAAAATCCCTGCAGATGGTGATTGCAGCCATGAAATTAAAAGATGCTTACTCCTTGGAAGAAAAGACCCACCTAGATAGTATATTCAAAAGCAGAGACATTACTTTGCCGACTAAGGTCCGTCTAGTCAAGGCTATGGTTTTTCTGTGGTCATGTATGGATGTGAGAGTTGGACTGTGAAGAAGGCTGAGTGCCGAAGAATTGATGCTTTTGAACTGTGTTGTTGGAGAAGACTCTTGAGAGTCCCTTGGACTGCAAGGAGATCCAACCAGTCCATTCTGAAGGAGATCAACCCTGGGATTTCTTTGGAAGGAATGATGCTAAAGCTGAAACTCCAATACTTTGGCCACCTCATGCAAAGAATTGACTCACTGGAAAAGACTCTGATGCTGGGAGAGATTAGGGGCAGGAGGAGAAGGGGACGACAGAGGACGAGATGGCTGGATGGCATCACAGACTCGATGGACGTGTGAGTGAACTCTGGGAGATGGTGATGGACAGGGAGGCCTGGCATGCTGCGATTCATGGGGTCGCAAAGAGTCAGACACTATTGAGCGACTGAACTGAACTGAATTCTATAAAGAATCTGTCTGCAATGCAGGAGATGTTGGTTCTACCCCTTGGCCAGGAAGATCCCCTGGAGAACGGAATGAACCCACTCCAGTTTCTTGCCTGGAGAATTCCATGGACAGAGGACCCTGGTGGGCTACAGTCCATGGGGTCACAGAGTCAGTCATGACTGAGCAACTCATACACGCAGCACTATAAAGGGCTTAAAGACCTTGTTATGTGTATCCTTTGTGGTAGAATCAGGACCCTGCCCCCAAGGCTGCCCCTCTGTTGTCTTTGCATTCCATCTTTTCCCTTCCTGGGTTAGAAACTGTTCAGATCTGCCCTTTGGAACTTAGAGAAGGTCATGGAAGTTGGAGTCAAGAAACAGGGTCAGAAAGACTTCCAAGCCCCAGAGCCCCGCAGGGTCCTGCTCAGTTTCGATAGGCCTGTATCATATGTTAGTTGCAAAGATTAACTGTATTCATAGTACAGCTCATGAAATAAGTGTTCCTTAACGCACATGACTTCTGGAAATATATAGCCAGAACTTGGTAATTCCAGGCAAAGGGTATAGCATGTGTGAAGGTATTTATGAGGGATAAAAATCATTCACCTTGATGCACTGTGGCTCCAGAAGCCATGTTTTGTGTCTCATAACCTTTTACAGAACATGGCTTGTGAGCCAGATTAAAATTAAATATTAAAAAGCTAAGATCATGGCCCCTGGCCCCATTACTTCATGGCGAATAGAGGGGGAAATGTGGAAACAGTGACAGATTTCCTCTTCTTGAACTCTAAAATCACTGTGGATTGCAGCCATGGTATCAGAAGACGTTTGCTTCTTGGCAGGAAAACAATGACAAACCTAGACAGTGCATTGAAAAGCAGGGACATTACTCTGCTGACAAAGATCTGTATAGTCAAGGCTATGGTCTTCCCAGTGGTCAAGTTTGGTTGTGAGAGGTGCACTGTAAAGAAGGTGGAGCGCCAAAGAACTGATGCCTTCAAACTTTGATGCTAGAGATGATTCCTGAGAGTCCCTTGCACAGCGAGGAGATCAAACCAGTCAATCTTAAGGGAAATCAACCCTGAATACTCATTGGAAGGACTGATGCTGAAGCTGAAACTCCAGTGTTTTGGTTATCTGATGCAAACAGAGGACTCATTGGAAAAGTCCCTGATGCTGGGAAAGATTGAGGGCAGAAGGAGAAGAGGGCATCAGAGGATGAGATAGCTGGATGACATCACTAATGCAATGGACATGAACTCGGCAGACTTCAGGAGATGGTGAGGGACAGAGAGGCCTGACGTGCTGCAGTCCATGGGGTCACAAAGAGTCAGACATGACTGGGTGACTGAACAATAGCAAACAGTAGCCTGAGCAACTTGACAAGGGGAGAGTGTCTGACCAAGTGAGAGCCAGTCATAGGTTGGCCAGTGACCTGTGATCTGACGTAGAAGACATGGAAGAATTGGCGGGAGAGCCAAAGCATCATTGCACAACAAAGTGGAAATTATCACTAAGCATGCAGAATCAGGACGAGGCCTCCGATGCCTCCGATTCCTCAGCTCCCAGCCTATCTATAGCCTTATGATAGAAGTTGGTTTTGTTTTTGTTTGTTTTGCTTTTTCTATTTGAAGAGGCAGTGCAATTAAAATTTTGACTTCTCACTCAAAGACGTATTAGCTGTGTGACCTTGGACAAAGTACTTAACCTCTCTGATCTTCAATTGCCTTGTCTGTAAAAAAGAGATCATAAAAGCACTTATCTCAGAAACTCATGCTATGAATTCAGTGAGATGATGAAGTAGATGGTGCTGACTTTAAAAATATGCACAACATAGAGAATTGTGAGTTAAGTTTTATTTCAGGCAAAATGAAAACTATAGCCCAAGAGACAGCATTGCAGATAGCTCTGAGAAACTGCTTGAAAGAGGCAGAGGGAAGGTCAGTATATATATGTGATTTTGATGAAAGGGGAATACATGCAATCAAGCACATTATTTTTTGAGAAGGTTTCTGCTAGTCACAAGGAGCAGATGTAACCAGGAAGGAATTTAGTGCTTTTCTAGATATGAGGCAATACAAAAATTGGGCTCATAAAATCAGCTCCTGAAAATATCTAACTGTCTGAAGACCTGTTCTGCCAGTTTTTCCAGAGAACAGAGGGCCTCATTTCTGCTCTCCACCCTGAACTCCCTCAGGGGTGTTGAAGGTCAGCAGCTGCAGCAGCGCCTGATTTAATTCTTGTAGAGGTAGATGGCAAGTGCCTATGGCAAGTACCAATTTGTAGTTGACAATGGTGTTACTCTTCACCAATATTGTCCTCATTAAGAACAACCAGCCTAGTGTAACAGAGATTGTGACTGATTAACCTCACCCTTTGGGCTCCAATCTTTTGTGGAAAGAAAAAAGGCAGAGAAGTCTGATCAACCCCCAAACTGGGCATTATTCTCCAATGCTCTCATCATAACATGGAAGAGGAAAGGTTTAGTCGTATGAATTGTCATTATTCAATGTTTTACAGACATCTTGGCACATAAAAGTGGATTTCCATGTGGTTCAACCTCAGAAAAGGGAAGACCCCCTAAGAGCCAAGGGCCACAGGGATTACTGGACCCACACATTTCTCCCAGGAGAGATGGACTTGGGGCCTAATCAAGGTCTCTTCCCCAGGCCCTGGGAAGAGGCCCCTGGAAACGTGTGTGCCTAGAATGATTTCAGAATCTACAGAGCTGTGACTGCCATGTGTCTCCTCTTCTTGTCCCTTCAGAATGGAAATGTTTCCCTTGGACTCCCCTGTCCCATTTCACCACATAGAGCGTGCCTGTGGGTGGCAGATAGCTAGCCGCTTTGGTTCACAGATCTCCAAATCAAAACAAGTCAGTTCCATCTTCTCTGATGACGAGAGCTCCAGGCATCACACAGGTATCTTGGGCTTGGAGCTTGAGCTAGATGCAAGAAGCTTCTACAAGGTGGGGGGTGGAGGGGAGCAGTATTGAATATGTGATGACCAGAAGGGCAGACTAGGGTAGAGTATTTTATTGGTCGTCAATGTCCCAGCCCCTTGAAGCTAGTCTTGGCCAGGCAGCTTACTTTTAGCTAATGCAATGTGAGTGAAACTGACACATCATTCTAGGCAGAAACTCTAAGAGCTAGTTTGTGCTTTGCCACCTTCTTTCCTGCTGAAGTGACAACTACAACCAGACAGAAGAGGCTCCAGAAGCCTAGGTCCTGGAAGAGTGAAAACATGTTCCCAAGCCATGACCAGTGGACTCCATGCAGGCAGCATGAGTGGGAAATAGACTTTGGCCATTATAAGACCCTGGAATTTTGAAATTGTGTGTTACTGCAATGTAGCGGGCCTATCCTGACTGATAAGATGGTACACAAAAGGTTTAGCACACAGCCTGGCTCAGAATAAGTGCTGTCATAATTTTTCTCCTATCTCTTGAAAGCCAGTGAAGTCGCTCAGTCGTGTCCGACTCTTTGCGACCCCATGGACTGTAGCCCACCAGGCTCCTTTGTCCATGGGATTTTCCAAGCAATAGTAGTGCAGTAGATTGCCATTTGAAAGCCAAGGGATCGTATTATTAATAAAAGGCCTGGAGGCAGAAGGCATGATTTTGGTTTGGTAAAGAATTTGACGTAACTGGAGAGAAGGGTACGTGAAGGAGAGTAGTTGTCAATGAATGTGAAAAAGAGAGCCCAGATCATGGAGAATTTGGAATAGAAACAGTATGTCTGGCTTAACTAGCATAGAGGATACAAAATAAAGTCACCTTTTAACATTCCAGTGACCCTCAGATCCCATCTGCCCAGAGCAGAAAGAGTGTCTTTCTTTGCTTCTGAGAGCACTTACGCTATAGTCTCCCCACTCACCCCAAGTAAAGTCTGAGATCCTTAGCAAGCATCCATTGGAGTTACTGTTATCTCACAAAGAAGATCAGAAAAGTGAATCTGTCCACCAGAGGGAGGGCCTGTGTTTCCCTGCCTCACAGTCTCACTGCTGCAAACAGACTGGCCAAGAGGAAGCCGTGTGAAATCAACAATAGACAGAGCTCACTATACGAAAATGTAAACCTTCAAATGACAACAGACACCATAAACAAGCTAAAAACAAGCAATAGCCTGGGAGAAAATATTTGCAATTTATGTAAGAGATAAGGGATTAGCATCCAGAATATATAAAGTATTCTAACCAATCAATAAGAAAAGACAAATGGCCCAATAGAGCACTCTGCAAAAAAAAAAAAACAACAGTCAATTTATGGAAAAGGAAATTCAAATGGCCAATAAACTTGAAGAATATTCAATTTCACTAGTAATCAAGGAAATAAAACATTAAACTACCACGAACTATATTTTACTCATCAGACTGGGGGGAAAATTAAGTTTGATATTAAGTGTTAGAGAGGGTGTGTGGAAATAGGGCCTCTTGAATAATGCTCATGACAGTTCAAGTTGGCACAACCACTTTGAAGGCCAACAAAGTGGTAGTATCGCCCCCAGAGAACAGGTCTGCACACATGCATAAGAAGGCCTGTGTTAGGTTCTTTACTGCAGTATTGTCTGGAAGAAGGAGAAACTGGAGAAAACCTAAATGTTCATCAACAAGGGATTAGCTAAATAAACTATAGCTTGGGCATCCTATGAGGTACTGAGACAGGAAGGGGCAGAGGCACAGCCTTTAAAAGGATGATATAGTCTGGAGACTGTGAACTGATTAGAACCAAATTGGTCCAAGATGGCAAGTGAATCAATTTCTACTAGACTTTGAGCTTCAGTATATGCTGAGCACAGAAGAATTGATGTTTTGAACTGTGGGGTTGGAGAAGACTCTTGAGAGTCCCTTGGACTGTAAGGACATCCAACCAGTCTGTCCTAAAGGAAATCAGTCCTGGGTGTCCATTGGAAGGACTGATGTTGAAGGTGAAACTCCAATATTTTGGCCACCTGATGCGAAGAGATGACTCATTTGAAAAGACCCTGATGCTGGGAAAGATTGAGGGCAGGAGGAGAAGGGGACGATAGAGGATGAGATGGTTGGATGGCATCACCGACTCAATGGACATGAGTTTGGGTAAACTCCGGGAGTTGGTGATGGACAGGGAGGCCTGGAGGGCTGTGGTTCACGGGGTTGCAAAGAGCCAGACATGACTGAGCCACTGAATTGAACTGATATACTCCTTGTAACACATTAGCATGTTTTCCTTGGAAGGAAAGCTATGACAGAACTAGACAGCATGTTAAAAGAAGAGACATCACTTTGCTGACAAAGTTCCATGTAATTAGAGCTGTGGTTTTTCCAGTAGTCATGTACAGATGTGAGAGTTGGACCATAAAGAAGGCTGAGCACCAAAAAATTGATGCTTTAGAATTGTGATGCTGGAAAAGACTCTTGAGAGTCCCTTGGTCTGCAAAGAGACCAAACCAGTCCATCCTAAAGGAAATCAACCTTGACTACCCACTGCGAGGACTTCTGCTGAAGTTGAAGCTCCATGTTTTGGTCACCTGGTGCGAAGAACTGACTCACTAGAAAAGACCCTTGTGCTGGGAAAGATTGAAGGCGAAAGGAGAAGGGAGTAGCAGAGGATGAGATGGTTGGATAGCATCACTGACTCAGTGGACATGAGTTTGAGCAAACCCTGGGAGATTGTGAAGGACAAGGAGCCTAGGATGCTGCAGTCCATGGGGTCACAAAGAGTTGGCCACCACAAGTGAGCAACAACAGCAACAAGCAAGCAAACTAAAGGACAGACCAGGCCAGCTCCAAGGCCACCCATAAAGTCACAAAGTGGGCAGTGGCCCAAGTCCCGGTAATCCCCTCCTTCCCCCAAGCAGCTGGAATACTCCTCCCACTGCTTAGCCTATGAAATTACCCAGCCCGATAAAACTGACAACCCCATAGCCTGTGGGGCCTCTCTTCCCTTTCAAGGTGGCTCATACTCTGTCAGTGGAGTGTGTTTCCTCCCTGAGTAAACCTTCTTTCACTTCACTATGGCTTGCTCTTGAATTCTTTCCTGTGAGAAACCAAGAACCCACACTTGGCGGCTCTCGCAGGGACTCGGATGTGACCTGGGATGTGGCCTGGGATGTGGCCTGGGATGTGACCTGGGATGTGACCTGGGATGTGACCATTTTCTCAAGCCGCACCCTCTTCCCTGCAACAGCACTCTGCGACTGGTTATGGGAATGAGATAAATATATGACATAACATGAAAGGATACCACTGGGTGAATAAAACAAGTGGCAAAAGTGCACAAAGCGGGAAGCGTTTTAAATGTAGAGATAGAGGAACAAATTCACATAGTAATTTGTTAATAGATAAGAATGCATAAAATATCTGCCAGGGTGATTCAAAGAGTAGCAACTGTGGGAAAGGACCTTGTGTGGTGGTGACGGGAAGGTGTAAACAAGTGGCGGTAATAGGAAGGCGTTAAAGGGGACTTGAACTTAATTGTCAATAGGTCTGTGTTTTTTATGGAAGAGAAAAAGGAGAAGGCATTAATGGACTGCTTGTGTGATGAACAATGAATCATTTATAAAGGGAAAGACCAGCTATGTGGCTCGTGAACCCCCTCCCCACTGGCAGTAAGATAGTCAGGAACCAGGAGCACACACGTCACCATCACTGAGGCGCTCATTCTTCAGGTGCCTGTCTCAAGAATGGGGCGAGGAACTGTGGACCCCTCAGAAGGTCACTGCGATAACTAACACCACCACCATCTCAGGGCTTCAACACAACAGAAGCTAACTTCTCACTCAGGTCACAACTCAGTGTACATGGGGCAGGGGGGAAGCTCTGTGCCACGCAGATGCTTAGCAACCCAGGCCCCTTTCATGTTGTGGTTGTACTATCTTGTGGTCCCTTGTCTTCCTCTGCAATTGGCTGGTGACCCAAGAAACAGGAGGACCGCTCGGGAGACTTGTAGGGGTCAGACCCAGAAGTGACGAGAATCTCACATTCTACTACCTGGAAATTAGTCATATGGCCCCACCTAACTACTAGGGACAGTGACTGCAGCCATGAAATTAAAAGATGCCTACTCTGTGGAAGGAAAGGTATGACAAACCCAATGTACTGAAAAGCAGAGACATCACTTTGCTGACTGGAGCCTGGTGTGCTGCCAACCACAGGGTGGCAAAGAGTCCACAGGGTCGCAAAGCACTGGACACGACTTAGCAACTGAACAGCCACAAAACTACTAGGGAAGCTGCAAACTGTAGGCTCGCTGTGTGCTTGGTGATCACAGAGCAGTGTCTGCTTCACACCAGCTCCCGTTTGCATAGATGTTTTGGGACACACCTTGGCCTGGCTCCGGCAACACTTCCCCCGACTCCCCTGCCCCTCCCACTGTCAGCTTAGGAGGGCTTTCCATCTCTGACCATCCTCTGAGTCTAGACCCACCCTCTGCCCTCACCTCAATGTCTTGGCCCTGGAGAGAGGTCCTTCCCCACCCCCATGTCCAAATGCCCATCCTATTCTTAGTCCAGTGGTTTGATGGGGGTATACATGTGAGCAGAGGAGACACCCACAATATTTGTGAACCCCATTCTTTGCCCCCTGTTGATGCATAGTATTTGCAACACCACATAAGCACAGATTTCTGGTGGACCCACTTCATGCAATTAGAAGCTGCCCATAGCCCCAAGTGGTCACACTTTCCCTTTAGGTAAGAATTTGCTTCCCTGGTGGCTCAGACGGTAAAGCATCTGCCTGCAACGCAGAAGACCCGGGTTCAATTCCTGGGTCGGGAAGATCCCCTGGAGAAGGAAATGGCAATCCACTCCAGCACTCTTGCCTGGAAAATCCCATGGGCGGAGGAGCCTGATAGGCTACAGTCCATGGGGTCGCAAAGAGTCGGACAGGACTGAGCAACTTCACTTCACTTCACTTCAAGAATTTGCTTGGAACATAGAAAGAAGGCAGTTGTGTTCTAAGTAATATAAACTACCAAGCAGCCCTGTCACATCCTTTGGTATTCAGCTCCTTTCCGGTATTAGCCCACCACTTAGGTCGTAAGCAGTGACTGGAAGGAAAAGATAGAGCAACTGTAGTTCCTATTCTTCTCCATACTTTCTTCTTTCTCAGTAAGCTCAGGGTAGATAATGCTAGCAGAATGTGCATACCAAGAAGTAAATGAGAAGGAGAAACAACTGAGTTTGTTTTGTGCAGTGTCCCTATTATTCTGGTAAGAAGAAATTCATCAGTGTACGACTGAATATGTATGTTGTTGTTCAGCCATTGTTCAGTAGCTTGGTCATGTCCAACACTTTGGGGCCCCATGGACTGGGGGACACCAGGCTTCCCTGTCCTTCACTATCTCCTGGAGTTTGCTCGAAGCCCATTGAGTCAATGGTGCATCCAACCATCTCATCCTCTGTCACCCTGTTCTCCTGAACTCAGAATTTCCAGCATTAGGATCTCTCCCAATGAATCAGCTCTTTGCAACAAGTGGCCAAGATATTGGAGCTTCAGCTTCAGCATTAGTCCTTCAAATGAATATTCACGATTGATTTCCTTTAGGGTTAACTGGTCTGATCTTGCTCTCCAAGAGAATCTCAAGAGCTTTCTTCACACCACAGTTTGAAAGCATCAATTCTTCAGTGCTCAGCCTTCTTTATGGTCCGAAGTTCACATCCGTAAATGACTACTGGAAAGGCTTGGACTATATGGACCTTTGCTGGCAAAGTGATGTCTTTGTTTTTTAATACACTGTCTAGGTTTGGCATAGCTTTTCTTCCAAGCACCAAGCGTCTTTTAATTTCATGACTGCACTCACTGTCCACAGTGATTTTGGAGCCCAAGAAAATAAAATCTGTCACTTTTCCCCATTTGCCATGAAGTGATGGGACCAGATGCCATGATCTTTATTTTTTGAATGTTGAGTTTTAAGCCATCTTTTTCTCTCTCTTTCACCTTCACCAAGAGACTTTAGTTCCTCTTTGTTTTCTTCCATTAAAGTGGTATCATCTGCATATTGAGGTTGCTGATTCTGCCTATGAGTTAATGCTCTTATATATGCATGATAAAATATAAAGTAAAGTTCATGCTAATAACTTTACACTGTGTTATGTCTTTATCTAGAGCAGCATTAACTAGCAAATAAAAATATTAAAAGTCAAGAGAGACCCCACTGAAGAAAGAAAAAAGCTGTGTATTCTAATATTTTTTACTGCACTTTTCCCCTGTTTTTGGAACAAGGGGGCCATGTTTTCATTTTGCACTTGCCCCTGCAAATTATTTTGCCAGCCCTAAGGGCAGAATTGGGCTTTGGGCCTCAAGACCAGGGAAATTGTGTGCTCTGGGGGAGGTATTTGGGCTCGCTTATTTCTTGACCAGGTGGTCCAGCTCTTGTGTAATTTGACCCTGTCGCTGTCTCTGGAGGTAGATTGCCCCACAGTTCAGAGCTAGGCTTCAGCCAGTCTGCTCCAGTTCAGACCCCAACTCTGCTACTTTTGCTGGCTGTGTGATCTCAGGCAAGTTACTTGATGTCTCTTGAATGGGGATTATGATAGCAGTACTCACCTCAAAGAACTGTTGAGAAAGTTAGGCAAGTTAATACCAGCAACATATTTGGAATAGCCCATGGAACCTACAATTTAGACTCAGTTTATGTGAACTATTATTATTACACTGTTTTCCACGATTTTGCTAGCCCATGGAGGAAGTCTCTGGGTGTCCTCTCCTCCTGCGTCTTGGTGATGCTGAAAGATGGGACCAAACTCAGTCCCTGTACTGAGGAAGGGGACTCACCAACAGGAAGTGGGCTTCTGATCTGTGCATGTGGGATGTGCGATGAGCTCTGAGCAAGGCTGTGAGGGCAGCAGTAGGCCTGGGGTGGTGTTTGGGGGCTGCCGGAGGTTGCTTGGTCTCTCCATGTCTATTTCTAGTCTGCCATAACAAAATACTACAAACTGGGTAGCTGATGGCAGAAATTTATTTTCTCAGAGTCTGGAGGTTAAATGTCTGAGACTAGGGAGTGGTAGGGGTTGGTTTCTTCTGAGGCCTCTGCCCTTGTCTTCCTAACAGCTGTCTTCTCCCTGTGTTCACGTGGTCTTCCCTCTATGCACATCTGTGCTCAGATCGTCTCTTATCAGGACAGCAGTCCACACTGGATTAGGGCTCACCCAGGGACTTCAGTTGACCTTAGTTACCCCTTTAAAGCTCTGGCTCCAAATACAGTCCCATTCTGAGTTCCTGGGGGTCAGGATTTCAACACGTAGATTTGATAAGGGACACAATTTGGCCTGTAATAATGTCTGTGACTGAGTGGCTGTCCTGTGGGTCCCTCTCATCACGTGACTGCACACCTGTGGCTCTGTGTCAGTGTCTGTGTGTCTGTCTGAGTGTGTTACCTTCAGAGACTGTCCCTGTGCCTCTGTGAGGCTGGGTCCAGGTGGGCCTGACCTGGTAGACTCTGATGGCAACCTGCTTGTATTGTGTGTCCTCCATGAGTTCATCTGTACTGTAACCTGTAATTATTCAGAGTAGGTCTGTAATCCAGGATGTCATAGGTCTGAGGGAGAGGGGGTGGGAGTGTGGAATGCCTGGGGAACTAGATGGTCTCACCTCTGGGTCTCTGTGCAGGTGAGCCCTATTGTGTGTGTGTGTGTGTGGGTATGTGTGGAATGCCTGGGAACTGGATCTTCTCACCTCTGGGTCTCTGTGCAGGTAAGTCCTATGGCGCACACGTGTGTGTGTGTGTGTGTGTGTGTGTGTGTGTGTGTGTGTGTGGCTGTGAATCTGAAATTGTGTGTGTGTATATGAATCTGAAATCTGACCAGGCGTGTGGCTGGCAGGCAGGGTTTGAAAGGAGGGCAGAAGGATCCTATTAATTTGAGATTTGAAAGAAGACAGCGTGTTTACAAACAAGAGAGACCAGCGGGTTAAACATACGTTGGCGATCACAGTGAGAGGACGCAGCTGAGGCTGGGCTGGCTCCGGTGTGAATTCCGCGGCATGTTGATGTCTCTAAAACAGTCACAGACCCAGACACGGAAGGAAACAATGAGACTGAGCCGACGCCACGGTGGGGGCAGGGAGAGGAGGAAGCAGAGGCATCTGGGAGGTGGGGTCCTCGTGAGACCACTGTATCTCCATCTCCACAGCAGTCCCAGAGGAGGCTGAGGGTTGGGGCTGGGGGACTCACTCTCCCCACTACTTTTGAGCTGAAAGCAGTCTGCACCTGGAGCCCTGGGGCAGTGGAGCGGGTGGGGGAGCCTCACATGCAAAGCCCCGACTCAGGCTGTGCTGTGCTCTCTACTCCTCCCTACAGGAGGCCTGCAAGGGAGTAATGATTATTTCCATCTAAGAGCAGAGGAAACTGAATCCTGGAGAGACACGTGGCCTTGGTCAAGGCTTTAGCTGCCAGGATTTGAACTGTTCAGTTCAGCTCAGTTGTGTCCAACTCTGCAGCACGCCAGGCTTCCCTGTCCATTACCAACTCCCAGAGCTGGCTCAAACTCAAGTCCATCGAGTTGGCAATGCCATCCGACCATCTCATCCTCTGTCATCCCTTTCTCCTCCTGCCTTCAATCTTTCCCAGCACCAGGGTCTTTTCCAATGAGTCAGTTCTTCACATCAGGTGGCCAAAGTATTGGAGTTTCAGCTTCAGCATCAGTCCTTCCAGTGAACAGAGATCTGTCTAATTGCTCTCAGGATTCCTGGATGGCGTTTGGTTAAGAAACAATGAATGAGTGAATACATGCCTGAGAGAGAGAAAGGAGGGAGGGAGGAAGGAAGAAGGAAGGGAAGAAAGAAATGATAAAATAGTCCCCATGCTTTGAGGTGCCATCTATGTCCAGGCACTAACTATTTCATGCCTTGAAGGGCAGTAACTAACCCGTATTTTCTCCACCACACCCATCAATCCTGTAATAAATGGGGTTAAGCACTTTGATTTATTCTTTTGGAAAGATCAGTAGCAGTCAAGAGACCGTGGACCCTGCTGTCTTCTCACTCAGGGAGCAGCCTTTCTCTTGGGAAACAAACAGGAAGGAGATGATCTGAACAGAGATTCTTTTGTTCCCCACCCTTCCCCCAACACTCAGTCACTAAGTGCCAGCCTTGGTTTCGCTCAGCTGTGGCCCTGGGTTTGAGTGTGAGCTCTGCCACACACTAGCCTTTTCGTTCTCCTCTTCTGGACTTGCCCTTTCATGCCCTCCTTTATTTCACTGAGCAGGCTTCATGCACAGGGTTCTCAGGTTGTTTTCTCATCACCAGGGCTTTTAGATACAAATGTGCCCCATGTATGTACCCCTGGGTCTTCCTCTTGGTGGCTTGATTCCTTGTGTGCTTTGTAATTGTCATCTGTACACTTACACTAAGCTTGTGCCCGTGGGTGTCTCACGTGCCCTGGGCGGTAGCTGTAGAGCAGTGGGAAGCTTGCCTCCATTGGAGATCCCAAGACTTTCTTCTGGTCCCAGATGAGGTTGTTTATTAATTTTCCAGGATGTCTCCATGGCTCCAGGCTTTCTACAGGAGCATGCTGCAGCCCTGGGCTCCTGTTTCCTTTCCCACTGCTGATACAGGTGGAGGGCAAGGCTTTTGCCTCTTTCACAGGCCAGTGGGCAGAAAATTTTCCCTAAAAATTAAAAAAAAAAGTATTTAGGTGTAATTGCTTTACAATGTTATGTTACTTTCTGCTGAATAGCAAAATGACCCAGTTACAGATATACATATTCTTTCCCACTGTGGTTTATTACAGGATGCTGTACAGCAGGACCTTGTTCTTTATCCAACCTATATATATAGCTTGCATCGGCAAATCTCAGACTCATGAGGCCACCCCCACATCCCACACTTGGAGACCACAAGTCTGTCTGTGAGTCTATCTCATAGGCACATTCATTTGTGTCGTATTTTAGATTCCACACACGAGTGATGATCGTATATTTGTATTTCCGTTTCTGGCCTCTTTGCTTATATGATCATCTCTAAGTATGTGTGCACACTCAGTCACTTAGTCGCTCAGTCATGGCTGACTCTTTGCGATCCCATGGACTATAGACCACCAGCCTCCTCTGTCCATAGGATTTCCCAGGCAAGAATACTGGAGTGGGTTGCCATTTCCTTCTTCAGGGGGTCCTCCAAACCCAGGCATCGAAACTTCATCTCCTGCATCACCTGTCTTGGCAAGTGGATTCTTTACCACTGAGCCACCTGGGAAATACCCTAGGTCCACCCAAGTTTCTGCAAATGGCATTATTACATTCTTTTTGATGGCTGAGTAATATTCCAGTGTGTGGGGGGTGTGTGTGTATGTGGTGTGTGTGTGTGAGGGGGTATGTGTGTGTGCGCACACGCGCCCTTGTGTGTATACATACCACATCTTTACCCATTCATCTGCCAGGGGACGTTTAGGTTGCTTGCATGTCTTGGCTATTGCAAATAGTGCTGCTGTGAGTCTAGAGGTGCACCGGTAAGCTTTGCTAGGTAGAGCTTCTGTCCTTGTTTACTTGTAAGTGTGGCCCTTTCTGATTTCCATGACAGTGTCTTCTTGGACCCATCATAATCTGGAAATATCTTGGCAACTAGGTCCTTTTTTCCTCTACAGTTCCTGTGTTTGTACTGTCATCTTATGTCGCATTATCTGTGGCCTGATTCTTCCACCACAGATTTCTCTGAGGGTAAAGTTCCCTTCTAACCTTAGGCTTTGGCTGCAATCTCTGAGTTTTGATAAAGTGTTCTCCAACTCAAGCAATCTAACAGTCATTGCAATTTCTTCTTTGATCTTCCCTGGATTTATAAGTGCTTTGTTTATTTCCCAAGGTTTCTTTTCTCTTCTTTATCTTCTGTCAGTTCTAACAGACTTTTAGAGTGGATTCTAACTAGCAAAGACAACTAGAGAGGCATCTAGAGATGGCTTATTCCAAGTTGAATGTTTAAATAAATTGACAGTGTCTGATGGTCAGTACACAAGATGGGAATCTGGTGGCCAAGTGGAACCTCTGCTCCGGGCGTGACTTAGTCATGTCACTTGGGTGATCCAGTTCCACAAAGGTCTCAGGGCCTCTGGCTGTTCATTAGGAACATGGTGGCAGAGAGCCCTGGGCAGAGCCATTCTGGTATCTCTTTCTCTTAGCAAATACTTGCCTGTGGCTCCTGGCTTTATGCAGGTAGCTCAGTTTCTGCCCGTTGTGTTCAGATGGCCCAAGGCTCCCACCAGCCCCTTCTCCAGGGAGCCCCTCAACTTCAGGTCTTGCTCACTGTCCCAACCCCAAATTCCCTCTTTATCTAGTCCCTGGGGTTTCCTCTTTTATTGGCTTTGAACTCAGCTGGGCATTTACATTTTGGGAGGTTATAATATATCAAACATTTTAATGTGTGTAGAAAAGAAGACTGGATTTCCCATATTGACCCAATAATATATGACATTAACTAGAGAAGGCAATGGCACCCCACTCCAGTACTCTTGCCTGGAAAATCCCACGGATGGAGGAGCCTGGTGGGCTGCAGTCCATGGGGTCCCTAAGAGTTGGAGATGACTGAGCGACTTCACTTTGACTTTTCACTTTCATGCATTGGAGAAGGAAATGGCAACCCATTCCAGTATTCTTGCCTGGAGAATCCCAGGGACGGTGGAGCCTGGTGGGCTGCTATCTATGGGGTCGCACAGAGTCAGACACAACTGAAGTGACTTAGTAGTAGTAGTAGTATGATATTAACTAGAAGTTTCTGGTGTGATTAACTTTGTGTCTTTGAGCAAGACACTTAACTTCTCTGACACTGTCTTTTCATCTATAAAATAAGTAGGTCCTATGATAGTAATGGCAACCCACTCCAGTATCCTTGCCTGGAGAATCCCATGGATGGAAGAGCCTGGTGAGCTACAGTCCATGGGGTTGCAAAGAGTCGGACACAACTGAGCGAGCTCACTTCACTTCACTTCACTTCATGATAGTAATATCTACAAAATGGGTTGTTATAAGAATTATGTGACAGACATGTAAAGAATTAAGCATATACAGTGCAAAGAATATAGTCAAAGTCTTATAAATGGTAGGTGTGATTATAATTTCTGATCCTGTTTTACATATAAAGATCTTGAGCTCGAAGAGATGAACTTGCCTGAAGTCACTCAGCTGGCCAATGGATTAAACCTCAGATGTCTGAGTCTTGTCATCCCAGGAGCTAAGCATATGAGTGTAGAGGTCTTTAGAATGACTGGGGCCCAAGTCACCATCTGAATATACCCTCATAAGGGACCCCCAGTGGGAACTGCCTAGCAGAAGCCAGGCAGTCCCCAGCTGCATGAGCAAAGTCAACAATGGCTTTTATTGTGTCAGTGTGTGGGGAACAGTGGTCACACAGCAGCAGCCAGCATGAACGCTGTCTTGTTGCTTACTAGGCACAGTTAAGTCCTGGGCAGACAGCATGGCATCATTTGTTCATCTGTCCATTTACTCAGCGAACAGAGGTTGAGTCCCATCTGTGCTACAGGCTCTTTGCTAGGCACGGAAGACTCAGTGGTAAACAAGACAGGCAAGACAGGAAACAGACAAATAAATAAAAAGGAAAATACCCAGTAGTGATAAATGCCAGGATGAAAACAAAGCTTAATGAGACAGAGTGACAAATGGAGTCTTTTCAGCTTAAGTGATCAGGGAAGTTTCCTCGGAGGCATTTAAGGTAAGATGAAGGTCAGGAGGGAGCAAGAGCTGGCAGCAGAATATGCCAGGCAGAAAGAATTGTCAGTGGAACTGTGCTACAGTGGGAGTGAGCTTGGCATCCTTCAGAGGCTGGCATGACCACAGTGCAGCGAGTGTGGGAGCAAGAGGCAGGGGAGGAATGCCAAGAGGTGTGCAGGGGCAGAGCATGCAGGGCTCTGCTGACCAAGGAAAAGATTTCAGATCTTTTTCCAAATGCAATGAGAAGGCACTGGTAGGCATTTTAGCAGAGTGATGTGTCAGTAAGAATCAGTTGGCGATGCTGCAATAGCAAATAAACCCCCAAATCTCAGTGCCTTCCCACAATAGAAGGTTATTTTCTCCCTACATATAGTCTACAGTCTGTCTACACGATCTTGTCTACTTGGCACCTTAGATGCTCAGGCTGCCTCCCATCTTGTGGCTCCAGCATCTTGCAGCTTCAAGGTCAATGTGATATCATCTACCCAGGGACAGGAAGAAGGAGAACAAGGGATGGGAGAGGCACACCAGATACTTATCTCCCTTAACCTGGAAGTAGTATAAGTCAGTTTGCTCACATCCCATTGGCCAGAACTAGTCACATGGCCAAGCTAACCATCAGGGAGGCTGGGAATGTGAGAGAGCATACAGATCCATCTGAGAGCTCTGAATATTCTCCACCACAGGTAGTAATAGGATCTGATCCATATTGCAAGTTGGCACTCTGCTTGCTAGGAATAAAAAATGTGAGTCATGAGTAGTGGGGAGTAGGCTATGGTTAGGTTCTGAAATGAGAGGTTAACTTTTTTGCCTCTGAATTTGTCACTTGTGGCCTTAAATGCTGGGCAAGGTTTACCTCCTTGAACAAAATATACTGAAAGTTGTGTCCTGAAGGAATGTTCAGATCAAAGCTGCAGTCTGGAGTGCAAACCCAAATGTTTAGCTCACACCAGTCAGGATGGCCATCATCAAAAAGTCTACAAATAAATCCTGGAGAGAGAGAGAGAGAGAGTGAGTGTGTGTGTGTGTGTGTGTGTGTGTGTGTGTGTGTGATGAGGCATGTGTATGTATAATCTGTGTAAAGTTGTCAACTGTCTTTTCTAGAAATGTTCTGTATTGCGCTATTATTTCCTTCTCATTTATAAATATTAAGATGCCTTTTTAAAATGAAATGATGGTGACACTATCTACTTATAAGGCAAAATAATTCTTTGTTGGTTTCCAAATTAGTTATGGAATTTACCAATCCAGGATCCCAAATTCTGGGAATCAGGGCCTTCCTGATAAACATTTGGAATTTGTTTTGGCTTTTGATTGGAGTATAGTTGATTTACAATGTTGTGTTAGTTTTAAGTGTACAGCAAGGTGATTCCATTGTGTATATATATATATATATATATATATATATAAAATATATATTTTTCAGAGTCTTTTCTGTTATAGTTTGTTATAAGATATTGAATATAGTTCCCTTTGCTATATAG
Source organism: Nanger dama (assembly GCA_917880005.1). NCBI lineage: Eukaryota > Metazoa > Chordata > Mammalia > Artiodactyla > Bovidae > Nanger > Nanger dama. The sequence continues at coordinate 9,918,890 of CAKJTW010000018.1, read as the reverse complement.
TAGGTCCTTGTTGCTTATCTGTTTGTTATATAGTGATATGTATCTAGTAATCCCAAACTTCTAATGTATCCCATCCCCTTTTTCCTCTTTGATCACCATATGTTTGTTTTCTAGGTCTGTGAGTCTGTTTCATAAATAAGTGTATTTGTATTATTTTTTAGATTCCACATGTAAGTTATATTATATATTTGTGCATATTTGGCATTGGTGTGCTTTCTGAATTGCCTGTGAGAATCTTTTATCATCATCCAATGAGGGAGATATCCAGAGTCACCTGTGTGAGAAGCTGCTTGAGGCAACTTACCCTTTTCATTCAAAGAGTCATCCTCAAAACTTTCAATTTGGGAGTCACAATTGAAGTCACCTTGGCCTTTTACTGTGATACCTTAATCTCATGTCACGTGCCTCTCGATGCGTCACTTGACAGGCCTCTTATTATAAGAACTGCCTGCCAGTTTGAGGCCTTTCCTCTTAGGAAAGTCCCAGCGTGACTTCTGTGCTCACCACGTAGCTTAAACGTGAAGCCAGAGCTTTCCAGACTCTGCACTCACATTCGTTAGGTCCAGCCATGCTCCTGGGACTCGGTAACAAACAGACGGAAGTGTAATTCTGCTTATGTGATGCCATATTGCCCTTACCTTTCTCACTTCCCTATTTGCATTTCTTGTCTCATCGACAAGCACTGGCCCATGAACTGTATTTGGAGGCAGCAGGCCTGGGTGAACAACAGCAGCCAAGTCCAGAGCCAGACACAGAGCTTTAGGAGCCAGGATGCCAAGGGCGGCCACGCAGGCCAAGGGCAGGAGTCTGGGTGGCTACAGAGGGTGGGACACATGTCTTAGGGATTGGTGACAGGCCGCAGCAAGCCTGCAGGGTGAGCTGGGCAGCCCAGCGAAGGCGTGTCAGGCCCAGGAGGAGCTGGCAGGACTCCACACCCCTCTCCCGCCTTCCCTCGTGTGGCTGCCTCCAGCCAGCCTGACCTGCCAGTCACCCCCACACAAGGCCTCCTTCTGCCGCCCCTGTGCTCTGTCCTTCCTGCCCGCTTCACCCCCTTTCTGTGCTCCAACCCCACCATTTTCTGCCTGGCCAACTTATATGCCTCCTTTAAACAGAACATGCTCTGTTTATCTTCCACACAGATAAAAAGAGACTCGGCAGAGAGTGGAGGCACCTCCTTCACTGCCCCGAGCCTTGAGGCTTACACAACAGGTGGGCGAGAGGAGAGAGGAAGAGGGGGCTGTCAGAACAACTGGAAGGTAGAGTTTCCAGCAGCTGAGCTGGGAAGACTGAGGAAGGGGTGGGCTGGGAAGCCACCGTCAGGGACTGAGTTTCAGATGTGGTACATTTGATTAAGATGTAACTTTTTTATTTCTTTTGGCCAAGTCATGAGGCATGCAGGATCTTAGTTCCCCAACCAAGGATCCCTGCATTGAGAGTGCAGAGTCCTAACCACTGGGCTGCCAGGAAAGTCCCTAGATGTGGTCCATTTGAGATGTTCACTAGGCATTCAAGTGGGCATGTCAGATACCCTTTTGGATACACATGTTTGGAGTTCAGGGAGGAGAAACAGGTTAGGGACATAAATTTCAGCATCATCAGCATAAGGCTGATATTTAGTCATTTTTTGCAGGTGCTTATGTGGTATGTGGCTTCCAGAGTCCCTCGGCCTGGCACATCAGAGCCCTCCAGCTGGCCTTGGGCATCACTTAACCCCGCTGTTGCCCCTCCAGCCATGTGCCCTTCAGAGCAGCTCCAGCAGCACCACTCTGGATATTTCCACAGCTCTCCTTCTTCGCCTGTCACTGATGGCTCCTTATTCTTCAAAAACCAACATTTTTTTTCTTAGTACCTTTTGGGAAGATTGAATATTCCTATTCTCACGGTTACAACAACATTTTGACTACATGAACTGAAACCCTAGGGCAAATTACTTCATGCTATATTATTAATATAATACCTGTGTCATTGATAAACAGTTTGAAATATTACCCAAGGTGTTTTCTCCTTGGCAGTTCCTCTGATGTCTCAACCTGAGCCTCTTCCCTCTTTAAATCATCTTCTCTGAGGCTTAATAGCTCAGAGAAGTTATACAAAACAAAATCAACAAATAAATAGCAAAAAAAAAAAAATCTTGATTTTGAGTTTTCAAGTTTCACATTAAAAACAAAATCCATAGCATCAAGGGAATAAGAAAAAAAGCCACAAATTGGGAGAAAATATTTGCAGATGACAGGGCCTGAACCATGGAAGTAGGTCAACAGATATGAGCCTGCCCTGTGCCCTAAGTTATTGGGTTCAGGGTAGACCTGACCATTATTGGGTCTTTCAGATTCCTGCCCTCCGACCCCCACTGCTACCCTTACTCTGGAATTGGGGCTTAGAGATGCTTGTTCATGTCTGCAGGTCACTGGAACTAATAAGATAACAGTTCAGTTCAGTTCAGTCACTCAGTCATGTCTGACTCTTTGCAACCCCATGGACTGCAGCACGCCAGGCTTCCCTGTCCATCACCAACTCCTGGAGCTTGCTTAAACTTATGTCTATCGAGTTGGTGATACCATCCAACCATCTCATCCTCTGTCATCCCCTTTTCCTCCTGCCTCCAATCTTTCCCAGCATCAGGGTCTTTTCCAATGAGTCAGTTCTTCACATCAGATGGCCAAAGCATAGCATCAGTCCTTCCAATGAACATTCAGGACTGATTTCCTTTAGGCGAACTTGTTTGATCTCCTTGCAGTCCCAGGGACTCTCAAGAGTTCTCCAACACCACAGTTCAGAAGCATCAGTTCTTCGGCACTCAGCTTTCTTTACGGTCTAACTCTCACATCCATACATGACTACTGGAAAACCATAGCTTTGACTAGACGGACCTTTGTTGGCAGAGTAATGTCTCTGCTTTTGAATATGTTGTTTAGCTTGGTTATAGCTTTTCTGTCAAGTACAAGTGTCTTTTAATTTCATGGGTGCAGTCACCATCTGCAGTGATTTTGGAGCCCCCAAAAATAAAGTTTGTCACTGTTTCCATTGTTTACCCACCTATTTGCCATAAAGTGATGGGACTGGATGTCATGATCTTCACTTTTTGAATGTTGAGATTTAAGCCAGCTTTTTTACTCTCGTCTTCTACTTTCATCAAGAGGTTCTTTAGTTCCTCTTCACTTTCTGCCGTAAGATTGGTATCAGCTGTGTATCTGAGGTTATTGATATTTCTCCCAGCAATCTGATATAATATACACAGGCTATATGGTAACATCACAGGAGCCCCATTAGACTGAACAGGGAGGAGAGAAAATATGAGAGGCAGACATAGGAAGAAGGAGTAACAGGAGGAAACATGACTCTGAAATTGCCTGCCTTGTGACTGCAGCCTTGAAAATCCCCATTTGTTCCATGACTTCTCTTTTTTTGCTGAAGCTGGCTTTAGTGCATTTCTGCTACTGATGGCCAAAGTCCCCTCCAGACTGTGAGCATTTTGAGGGCAAAACTGCTTTTTTATAGAGTAGCAGGGCTCTGTCCATCAGGGTGTTTCTCCAGGGCTCCAGGAATCCTGTTGGAGCGTTTTGCACACTAAAGTTACAAGCATTTGATTTGGAGTTTGGCTTCCAACCCTCCTACTTAGTGCAATGTAACGTAAGAAGCCCCAGTTTCCATAGCTTTAACATGCAGATCCCGGTTCCTGGTTCACAGTCTCGATATTGGTATGGAGTGAAATAATTTCTGCAGAAGTTACCTAGCCTGATGCCTGGCACAGAGGAAATGCCCTGTGAATGGAAACTGGCATGATTTATAACTGCTATCAAGAACTGACCTTATCCATTCAAGAAATATTCGCTGAGTACATACTGTGCCCTGGAGTAGTGAAGAGAGAGACGAGATCCTTGAGGCACCCGCTCTCATAAAGGTTACAGTCAAAAGAAAAGGAAGTGGCTTTTCCGCACTGCCTCTGTGTTCCAGTGCTCCAGGTCAGGCTCCTCTTGATCAGGGAGGGTATCGAAAGACTCACACCTTGGGTCTGTCAAGATGCGGTGTCTCTGTGTAATAAAAGCAGTTCTGCACGTGGTTATGGTTTCTCAGTTTCAACAGCACTGTTTGTGGTTATGCCATGTTTATTTTTCACATCCTTCCAGTTAAACTCTTGTGAGAGAGAGCCAGGCATGCTTATACACCTGTCCCACAAATATGTTCCTCCCACCTGCCTGTCTTCTGCTCCTGCAAGCATCTGGGTTCAATCTGATAGCACCGATCAGATTAAACACTGTGCAGATCAGGGGAGAGTTCTGTTTAGCTAGCGAGACTGATAACTGATGAGAGGTTACCCTCCCTCCCTCAAGGCAAAATCGATCCATTCTAGTTCCTACGGATCTATACCAGAGAACAGCCTTAGGAGTAGTGATGAATTCATTAATTGAGAGAACACTTAAGGAGGCCCAAAAGGATGAAAGTGATCAGTGGTGATCTCAGGTTCGGGATGCTGGCTACTTGGTCTCCGACCTGCATGGGCTTGGTCTGGCAAGCAGATACTACCAAGCTGTTCCCAGTACTCTGCTCAACTCTCTCAGAACAAATACATTTTGTGATATTGACCACCTTTAGGGATCGCATCACATTTGAAATACACTGACCATTTTTTCCCCTGACAATATGTGTTCATTATTAAAATTTAAAAAAAAATCTTAATGGCCTTTCTCCATAATAAGGAAATAGTGATTATTTTGATTTTATTTTTCCTCAGCTTCTGTTGTTCAGCCACTAGGTTGTGTCCGACTCTTTGTGACCCCATGGACTGCAGCACACCAGGCTTCCCTGTCCTTCACTGTCTCTTGGAGTTTGTTCAAACTCATGTCCACTGAGTCGGTGATGCCATCCAACCGAACATGATGATTTGCTAGATGCACATATTGTGCAGTGACTACCACAATTACCACAATAGCACATCCGCCCCTTGTACGTTATCATTTTGTGTGTGTGGCATGAGAACTTACAAGGTCTACCCTCTTAGCATCTTTCTAGTATATAATAGAGTATGGTTAACTGTAGTCACCGTGCTATACATTAGAGCCCCAGTACTTACTCACCTTACAACTGGAAGTTTAAATCCTCCCACCCTGCCCCCTGGCAACCACCAATCCACTCTCTGTTTCTACAAAATGTCTTTTTATATTCCAGCTCACCATATATAAGTGAGCTCGGACAATACCTGTCTTTCTCTGTCTGACTTACTTCACTCAGCATGATAGCCTCAAAGTTCATCCCTGTTGTCACAAATGGCAGGATTTTCTTCATTTTGTGGCTGAATAATATTCCCTTTTACATACCTATGTCTATATCTGTCTCACGCTTTCTTTATCCATTTGTCCAGCACAGGCACTTAGGCTTTCCCCCTGTCCGGGCTGTTGTGGATAATGCTGCAATGAACATGGGAGTGCAAAGAACCTCTCTGAGGACTTGTTTTCATGTCTTTTAGATATATATCCAGAAATGGCATTATGTATAGTTCTCTTTTTAATTTTCTGAGGAACCTCCATACTGTTTGCCGAGGGAATAGTGATTTTTATTGGCCAGGCAGAATGGGCAGCCTCAGGCAGTGACTGACAAAACCAGTTCCCTAGCTTCCTTTACAGTTAGCAATAGCCAAGTGACCCATTTCTGACCTTCTGGATCACAGCAGATCTGCTAGGGAGTTTCTGGGAAAGATTTTGCGATTCACTCCATGCCCCATCCTGCCATGAAATAAGAGGCCGCGGCACCTGAGGCCGGAGGAGCCACTTTGTGCCCGTGAGGCAACAAACATGAGTATAAAAGACAACCACTTGAGGAGGTCCACAAAGCCTGGAAGGACTTGTATTCTTTTTTTTTTAAAGCTGCGCTGGGTCTGGTTGCTATGCAAGCGCTTTCTCTAGTTGCAGCGAGTGGGAGTTACTCTTCGTTGCAAGGCCCGGGCTTCCCTATTGCAAAGGCTTCTCTCATTGCAGGCTCCAGAACGCAGGCTCCAGTAGTTGTGGCTCATGGCGTGTAGCTGCGCTGCAGCATTTGGAATCTTCCCGGACAGGGGAAGGAACTCATACCCCTGGCACTGGCAGGTGGATTCTTAATCACTGGGCCACCAGGGAAGTCTAGGACACGGATTCTTACTGTTTTCATTTTCCCAGAACAAGAAGACAGGAGGTAGATACTCCTGGCCAGAAAAAATAAATGCTTATTATTCAAGCTCCTGTTGGTTGGGTGATCTATTTTTTGCACCCAGATTCCTAAATATGCTAAAATATAGACATACAGATGTTCCTTAACTTATGGTTCAGCTTAACAATTTTTCAACTTTATGGTGATGCAAAAGTGACCCATATTCAGTAGAAACGGTGGGCTTCCCAGGTAAGGAATATGCCTGCTAGTGTAGGAGAAGCAGGAAACGTGGGTTCAGTCCCTGGGTTGGGAAGATCCTCTGAGTAGGAAATGGCAACCCACTTCAGGGTTCTTGCCTAGAAAATTCTAGGGACGGAGGAATCTGGTGGGCTACAGTCTGCGGTATAAGACTCAGTCACACCTGAGAACACACTCATATAGTCATTCAGTAAAAATCGTACTTAAGGCTTCAAATTGTGCTCTTGTTCCAGTGACGTGTGGTAGGATACTCCCTTGTGATGCTAGGCAGTGGCAGTGAACGCCCACTCCATCAGCCACTGGATCACAAGGGTAACAACTAGTACACTTATAGCCATTCTGTAATCATACAATGGTTCTGTTTTGCACTTTCCACAGTGTTCAGTAATTTACATGAGCTATTCAACAGGTTTTTTTTTTTTTTAATAAAATGGGCTTTGTGTTAAATGATTTTGCCCAATTATAGGCTAATGGAAGTGTTCTGAGCACTTTAAGGTAGGCTGGGCTAAGTTTTGATGTTCGGTGATGTATTAAAAGGATTTTTGACATGATATTTTCAACTTGTGTAGATTTTTAATTTTTTTATTTGAAAAAATATTTATGATATTTTGACCATGCTAGGTCTCAGTGGTGGCACATGGGATCTTCAGTCCTTGTTGTGGCACTCAGGCTTTTAGGTCAAGCTTGCAAACTCTTAGCTGTGGCATGTAGGATCTAGTTTTCTTACCAGGGATAGAACCCAGACCCCTGCATTGGGAGTGTAGAGTCTTAGCCTCTGGATCACCAGGGAAGTTCTTCAACTTATGACGGATTTATCAGGGTGTTTTATGATGTACTCCATCATAAGACAAAGAAATCTGTATTTGTTTGTTTTGCTGCCTCGCTTGTGGGATCTTAGATCCTTGATCAGGAATTGAACCATTGCCCACAGCAATAAAAGTCCAAACCACTGGACTGCCAGGGAATTCCCAAGGATGATCTGTAGATACAGTAAAACAGAAGATGAAAGTCTCTGTTCTTGCTCCAGATATAGACACTGTTAAAGTTTGGTATAGATTTTTCTAAGTATTGTTTGCATATATTAGTACATATAAATAATCACAAAACATATAAAATTAATGGACTCAGAATAAATGCATTCTGTTTTATAACCTGCTTTTTTTTATTAACAAAATACCATGGCTTATTTCTGTCAATACTGCTTTTTTTTTTAACAACTTAATCTTCTATTGCTACACATTTAGGATGTATCCAATATTTTCTCATTATAAGCAATGCTGAAACAATTATCCTTGAACATAACATTATTAGACATGGACAAAGGGTATGCACATAGTAAATGTTGATATATCTATCTATTAAATGTTTATTGAAGGGCTGGTATATGTGGCACATTTATGCTTGATGAACAGGTACTTTAGTGGAGTTTTTCGTCTGGTGGGGAGACTGACAGTTGAATAAGTAAACAAAGAGTTGTTGTTTAATTGCTAAGTCATGTCTGACTCTTTGTGACCACGTGGACTATAACCCACCAGGCCCCTCTGTCCATGGGATTTCCCAGGCAAGAATACTGCAGTGGGTTGCCATTTCTTCCTCCAGGCGATCTTCCCAACCCAAAGATTAAACCTGTGTCTCCTGCATTGGCAGGTGGAGTCTTTACCACTGAGCCACAAGGGAAATCCAAATGACTAGTAAATAGTTACAAATTGTGATAAGTGATAAGCAGGAAATGAACTGATATGGTATGAAAACACTGGGAGACCTAACTTAAATAGATGACCAGTGAAGGCCTCCAAAGAGGTAACATTTAAGCTCAGAGTTTAAGGATGAGAAGAGCCTAGGAGGAGTGCGCTAGGTGAAATCCCCCAGGGAAGACAGAACTTTGATGTTTAAGGATTTAAAAGGCAATGGGTGTGACTAGAACAGCTGAGAAGGAAATGAAGGGGACCCAAGGTCTAGACGAGATCACGTAGTTCCTGTTGGAGAATTTGAATTTATTTTATGGAAACTCACTGGAGAGCTTTAAGAGAGGGGGTGACTTGCTATATTTTATTGTTATTATTATTTAATGATCACTCTGGTTGCTATTTTCCATTGTTTGGATGAAGTCAGGCCAGATCAGTAAAAAATTCATTGAAGTGGTCTAAGCAAGATAATATGATTTGGAGTGGAATATTAGAAATATGCAAATAGATCAGTGGATAGAAGCAAAGCATTTATAAGCAGGCATTGCAGGTGGATTCTTTACCAACTGAGCTATCAGGGAAGCCAAACTTATACTAGTGGCCCACAATTTTATTTAATGAAGTTTTACATTATTCATTAAATAAAATTGTGGACCACTATGGACCACTAGTATAAGAAGAGGTGGCAAGAATACACAGAACTGTACAAAAAAGATCTTCACGACCCAGATAATCATGATGGTGTGATCACTCACCTAAAGCCAGACATCCTGGAATGTAAAGCCAAGTGAGCCTTAAAAAGCATCACTACAAACAAAGCTAGTGGAGGTGATGGAATTCCAGTGGAGCTATTTCAAATCCTGAAAGATGATGCTGTGAAAGTGCTGCACTCAATATGCCAGCAAATTTGGAAAACTCAGCAGTGGCCACAGGACTGGAAAAGGTCAGTTTTAATTCCAATCTCAAAGAAAGGCAATGCCAAAGAATGCTCAAACTACCACACAATTGCACTCATCTCACTTTCATGCATGGAGAAGGAAATGGCAACCCACTCCAGTGTTCTTGCCTGGAGAATCCCAGGGGTGGCAGAGCCTGGTGGGCTGCCGTCTATGGGGTCGCACAGAGTCAGACACGACTGAAGTGACGCAGCAGCAGCAGCAGCAGCAGCAGCAGCAAGTCAGCCTCACAGTCCTTGCTTTGGACCTCTGTGGGTAGCATAAGAGGGAGACAGATATTGCTAGGAATACAGGTCAGTCCCCCGTATTGGCACTGGGGACTGTGGCCAGGCTAAGCTTGTGTAGGGTCAGCTGGGCAGTGGGTTCTCCTGAACCCGAGTGAGCTGAGCTGAAAGATTGGTCTGGGGGTCCCCTAAAGCATAGGAGGGCTGAGTGTCCCTGCAAAGGTGTGTGTATGTGTGTGTGTCCCTGTCCCTGCAAGAGGCATGTGGGTGTGTGTGGGTGTGTAACATTTATCCCAGGTTCCAAGAGGCCTGGGGGCTTCCGGAAAAGCATAGGAGGGCTGGGTGTCCCTACAAAAGGCGTGTGTGTGTGTGTGTGTGTGTGTGTGTGTGTGTGTGTGTCTGTCTGTCGTCTGTCTGTCTGTGTCTGTCCCTGCAAGAGGCATGTGGGTGTGTGCGGGGTGTGTGTGGGTGTGTAACGTTTATCTTAGGTTCCAAGAGGCCTGGGGGCTTCCAAGGATGTAAGGACTGGTCTAGGGTATAGTGCTATAGTGAGGCCTAGGAGTGCAGAGGGGGCTGCGGGTCCCTGGAAGAGATCAGCTTGGGGAGGGGGGACATCGGGGCCCAGGCTCCAAGAGGCCCGGGGCTCCCTCGGGTCTGGGCTGCGCCGGGAGCCGTTGCGGACTCTGAGAGGCCGGGTCGGCGGCTCCAGGGCCCTCCCCGGGGCTAACGGGCCAGGCCGTGGGGGAGGCTGGCGGAGGAGGAGGGGTGCCGACCGGGCGGCGGCGCGGGCTCCGGACGCGAGGGCTCCCGCTCCCCTCCTCCCGCCCGAGCCAGCCTCAGGCGCCCGGCGCCTCCCGGAGCCAGAGCCAGAGCCGGGAGGCCCGGAGCCCGGCCTGCCGCCGCGGCCCGCGGAGGGAGCCGCCGCCGTTGCCGCCGCCGCCGCCGCCGCCGCCAGGCCGCGCCCCGCCCCCTGCCGCCGCCGCCGCCGCTGCTCCCCGGTGAGGCTCGCGCTCGAGCTGCCGGCCCCGCCGCCTGGGCCCCGGGCCCGGCCCCTTCCGCGCCGCCCGGGCGATGAGAAGCTGCTTCTGCGTGAGACGGAGCCGGGACCCGCCACCACCGCAGCCGCCGCCGCCCCCAGCGGGGAACAGTTAAGTGAGGGCGGGCGGGCGGGCGGGCCGAGCCGGCCCTGATCCTTCGGGGGACAGGCGGGCGGGCGCGGAACCCGGGCCGAGGGGCGGGCGGGCGGGCGGAGCCGGGCTGCGCCGAGGCCTTGCGGGCTCCGTGCCCGGCCAGCCGCGGGGACAGGCCCGGCGGCCTCTGCTCGGCCCTGCGCGCGCCGCGGCTTCGCGTCCTGGCTTGGCCTTGCAGCCGGCAGGCGGGAGGATAGCGCGGAGACCCGGGCCGGGGCAGGTGAGGTCGCCGAGAGCCACGTCCGTCCGGTGAAAGGTGAGGCGGCCCACCTGTGCCAGGGCGCGGCGGCCACCTGCACAGACCCGGACCGTCGTTTCCCTGGCGGGGCCCGGGGTCCACTATCTGTGGTCACGTGGGTGCCGAGCTGATTGCACCTGAGCCTTGGGCATGATCTGCGGCCTCATCTGTGACCTGAGCAGAGCAGAGAGGACAGCCAAACTCCAGGGCACCTGTCTGCAAGGTGACGTGCTGGTCGAGGCACCCAGGACCCAGAGTACCATCCTTGAAGGGTAGTGGAGCCTGTTGATAGTCACCCTATGGGGCAGTGCAAATAAGGCTCAGGGCCAGGGGCCAAGTGAACAAGGCAGACACATGAGCATCTTTGTCCTTTGTTACCAACACACAACTCTTCCTAAATCATCAGTCTTTCCCAGCCATTAAAAATGATTCTTGAATTCTCTACCCCTCCACAGCCTCTTCAGCCTGACCCAGAGGAAGGCCCACTGGAGGGCAAAAGGGAGTGGCTGATGCCCCTTCTCTGCTCCCTGCCCCCACCCATGAGCCAGCCTCCACTCAGCTTTCTGCCACAAAGCAGACAGCAAGCTGGAATCTCTTTAGGGGCCTTTGTCTCTGGTGGTTCCTTCTCAATATAATCTCATTGTACATTTCTGGACAGCTGGCTGGATCTCATCTTATTTTAACAGGGCAAGAAAATCTTATCAGCGGCACCAGAAAAACCTCAGAAAAGTTAGGAGATAAGCTCAGTGGAAGCCAAGACTAACTCAAAAACTCAGCGTACTCAGAAAGTTAGTACAGGAGACAGGTGACATCTTTCTTGCTTGCGGGAAATTGAACTGGCTATTTCAAGATGTTGTGCCTTGCATAGAATATTTAAATGGGGCCTCTGAGAGATGGGGCCTCTTTTGGGACCTGGGCACCAAGACCTGTGCAAAGCAATTGACATAGCAATTACTGGTTCACTTGAGCCCAGAATCACCTTCTCTGATCCACATTTTTCATTCCTTCCTTCTAGCTTTTAGGCCACACTCCTGATTTATACTAAAGGCATTTCTCTGCTTTGTCTCCTTCCCACTGGTGGGCTTTTCCTCCACTTCTAGATGGAAGAGTACATCATGATTAAATGCGAGGATGTCAGAATTAGATCTCAGCTTATGCCTTGGCTCTCCTTATTGTGTGTTCTTACGCAAATTAGTGAACTTTTCGGAGCCTCAGTTTCCTCATCTGTAGAGTGAGGCTCATGATAATGTCTATCTCATAGGATTATAGTAAGAAGTAAGAGAAATATAACAGGAGCAATGCTCAGCTCCATGCCTGCCACAGGGCAAGTGGTCAGTAAAAATTAGTGGTTAGTATTCAGGGTTTGTTGACTGGTTAATCAGAAGAGTAGCTTCAGTTTTTTTGGTGTGCTTCTCTGTTAGTGGTTGTATTGAGGGCCCCTAGGAAAGGATGGGAGTAGAAAGAACACTGGGCTTGGACTCTCGGGATACCTCCTGGAACCTAGGTAACCCTAGGCAAGTCATGGAACCTCATGGGGCCTTTCAGAATCCCCATTTGCTTATTTATTAAAGAGACCTAAGCATAAAACCTACCCTGTAAGGCTGAACGAGCTAAGGTATGTGAATATGTGTGACACTGTGGAGGGGGTGGGGGATCCTCACTAAATTTAAGTGGGGTTTAACCCTAACCCCTAGTCAATTAACTAGGGGTCTAGGACCCTAGTTTTGTGGGTCTGCCATTTTGAAAATTTGTTGTGAGTGGGAGGGGCTGGCAGAAAAACAATGCAAGAATATCTTGCCATACATTTTACAAAACCGCACAACCACGTGAACACATTGTGATCTGCGCTCAGGGCCTTGGAAGGGGTGAGTGGGGGGCTGGGGTGGGGACGTCTGAATCCAAGTGTCCTGGGCCCCGCTGCCATAGCAGGTTGAAAGTGCTCCAAGCCTCGTGCTTGGAGTGCGGTGTCCTTGCCACACTGTAAAGCAATGATGGTGTCGAGTCAAGCATGGGAAATGTCAAAGGTGCCGTTATGACGATGAAGATAACAAATGACTACATGGCTGGATGTGATGGGCTGAGAATACCGCGTTTAGTTGGCTGCGGCTGGGTGAGCAGGGTCTTGTTTGCTCATTGGGTTGTGGGAGGGGAGGCCTGGGTTCCCTGAATGAGCTGCCTTTCTGCAGGCTGTCCTGGCTCTTTCTGAGGCTCTCCCTGGCCTGTGGTGCCTGGCTCCACTGGCTCTCCTTGGCCTCCTGCTCACTGGGCCGCCACTGGGAATTGTGGTTTCCCTGAGTTGTCTGCACTGTTTGCAGTGGGGTTGCCTGCCTCAGATCTCTTCTTCCCCGCTGCTTGGGAGGCAGGGTGTGCTTGACATTACCTCCTTGCTGGGGACATCCTGTGGGTAAGCGTTGGTTTACACAACACACTTTTGGTGAGATGCAGAGCTTGTGTAGGCTGAAATGTGAGAGGCCTGTGGGCTCAGAGCCCAGGGGTCACATACTTGAGCTTTGTAGCAGCTCAGACTCCCCTGAAAACTGGAGGGCCATCTTGTTGGGCCTGTGGCTATGGGATTGTTCTACACACATACACACACTTTTTTTTTTGTTTTCACTTACTGATTGGCCTAGGAAAATGTTCAAAAGAATATCCTTGGATCCTTTAGAAGAGAGAAATAAATGAATTCTTAATAAGCTAAATATCCCCAGGATGTTTATTGAAATGTAGATCCCAAGGCCTCAAACCCAGACTTTGAATCAGAATATCTGGGGAAGGGACCCCAGAATCTGCCTGTTGAACAAGAATCGTAGGTTGTACTTAATGCTTATTGAAATCTGAGGACCACAGTTACAGATGCTTTTTAAAAATATGGTGAAACACACAGAATAAAATTTGTCATCCTAATTTGCTACCTAATGCATTGGTGGCATTAAGTACATTCATGTTGTTGTACAACTAACCACTAGAACTTTTAATTTTGTAGAACTGAAACTGTACAGTTGACTCTTGAACAACATGGGTATGAACTGCACAGGGCCACTTACACATGGAATTTTTCAATAATAACTGTTGCGGTACTACACCTTCGCCAGTGAGTTGAATCCCCAGTATGGGAGGGACCGTGAATTTGGAGGGCCACCTATAAGGTATATTCAGATTTCTGACGACTCGGAGAGTTGGTATTCCTAACTCCTGCATTGTTTGAGGGCCGTCAGTGCTCATTATGCAACTCCCATTCTCTCCTCCTCCAGCATCTGGCAACCGCCATTCTACTTTCTACAAATTTGACTACTGTGAGTACCTCATACCTCATATAAATGGAATCATGTAGGATTTGTCTTTTTGTGACTGTCTTATTTCACTTAGCATAACAGCTTCAGTGTTCATCCAATCTGTAGCATGTGTCAGAATTTCCTCCCTTTTAACAGTAGTATACTCCATTGTATGTAAAGACCCCGTTTTACTTATCCATTTATCTGTCTGTGGACACTTGGGTTACTTCCACCTTTTGGCTATCGTGAATAATACTGCTGTGAACATACACATACAAATATCTCTTCGAGATTCTATATCCAGTTCTTTTGGGTATATATCCAGAAGTGGAATTACCAGATCATGTAGTCATTCTACTTTTAATTTTTTGAGGAATCACCATACTGTTTTCCATAGTTGCTGCATTCCCTTTTCCACCAAGGGTGCCCCAGGTTTCTAATTTTTCCGCATCCTCAACTATACTAATTTTCTGAGTTTTGCTAGTAACCGTCTGGAAGGCATAGCAACCCCTTCCAGTATTCTTGCCTGGAGAATCCCCACGGACAGAGGAGACTGGTGGGCTACAGTCCATGGGGTGGCATAGAGTTGGACACGATTAAGCAACTAAGCACAGCACAGTAACTGTCCTCATGGGTCTGAGATGATATCTCGCTGTGGTTTTGGTTTGCATTTACCTAATGAGTAGTGACACTGAACATCTTTTCAGATGCTTTTTGGACATTTGTATATCTCCCTTGGAGAAAAGCCTTTTCAAGTCCTTTCCGCCCCCCTTTTTTTTTCATCATTTGCTTTTTGTTATTGCTCTGTTGTAGGAATTCTTTATAGACTTGGATTTTAACCTCCCATATATTTTGTTTGTTTGTTTTTCTTTCGTTTATTTCTGGCTGTACTGGGTCTTCATTGCTGCGTGTAGACTTTCTCCAGTTTCCGTGTATGGACTTCTCACTTTGGTGGCTTCTCCTGTTGCTGAGCACAGGTTCTAGAGCACAGGCTCAATAATTGTGATGCACGGGCTTGGTTGCTGCTTGGCATGTGGGATCTTCCCAGACCAGGGATCAAACCCATATGCCCCACATTGCAAAGTGAAAGTGAAAGTTGCTCAGTCATGTCCAACCCTTTGCAACCCCACGGACTGTAGCCCACCAGGCTTCTCTGTCCATAGAATTCTCCAGGCAAGACTACTGGAGTGGATTGCCATTCCCTTCTCCAGAGAAACTTCCCAACCCAGGAATCGAAGCCAGGTCTCCTGCATGGCAGGCAGACTGTTTACCGTTTGAGCTTCTCCAGGCCAGAATACTGGAGTGGGTAGCCTTTCCCTCTTTCAGGGGATCTTCCCAACCCAGGGATCAAACCCAGGTCTCCTGCATTGCGGGTGGATTCTTTACCAGCTAAACCACAAGGGAAGCCCAAGAATACTGGAGAGGGTAGCCTATCCCTTCTCCAGGGGATCTTCCTGATCCAGGAATCAAACCGGGGTCTCCGGCCTTGCAGGCAGATTCTTTACCAGCTGAGCTATCAGGAAAGTGTGCATTGCAAGGTAGATTCTTAACCACTGGACCCCCACGGAAGCCTGGGTTTTTAACCTCTTATTGGATATGTATGGTTTGCAAATATTTTCTTCCATTCTTTTGTTTCTTTTGATGAAAGTTCTACAAGCTCTTTATATACTCTGTAAAGAAAATAATATGCGTTGTTACAGGTTTATAGGAGTGGAAACTTAGACCCAGTTCAGTTTGCCTGCCTGCGGTCACACAGCTGTGTCAGAGTTGCAGCTCAAACCCTGGTTCCTCTGAGCCCAAAGCCCACACCTTTCCTATTCCTCTACTTTACCGCCCCGCCTCCCCTGAGCTAACAGCGTAGAGGCCCTGCCGGGTCTGCAGGAAGTGGCGAGGGCTTGAGAAGCGTTGAGCTTCAGGAGAGGAAATGGGAACCCAAGACTTGAGAATCTCCCTTCTGACTACTGGGGTGCTCCTTCCTGTAGATCCTCATCATTAGTTGGACCTTAGAAGGAGCAGAGAAGCGCAGACAGGTTTGGACCGGTTTTGTCTGTTTAGCATTTCATAAGCTTGTTTCAGAGCCCCTTGCTCCTCAGTTTCCCAGACAGCCTGGCCCTTCATGCCA
This sequence comes from Nanger dama, assembly GCA_917880005.1. Lineage (NCBI taxonomy): Eukaryota > Metazoa > Chordata > Mammalia > Artiodactyla > Bovidae > Nanger > Nanger dama. The sequence goes on along the minus strand of CAKJTW010000018.1, from coordinate 9,902,825 downwards.
CCGCTGTTGCCCTGTGCCCTCCCTGCACTCCTTGCAGCGCTGTGTGCCCGCTATCGTTCAGGAAGGCCAGCTCCCACCCCTGCCCCCGGCAGAAGGGAGTGTCCCCTTCATTTACAGTTCCTTTCTTTGAGGACATTCCCCTCCAGCCTGTGAGCCCTGTGGGCGGTGGCCATGACTTACCTGTCACTGTGTCAGCCAGCACAGTGCCGCTGCACCTTCGCAGTGCATTATCCAGCCTCTGCCCCAGCGTAGACCAATCAGATCAGAAACCTGGGGGTAGCTGTAGTTTTTACAAACTCCGCGGGAGTCTTCACGGAGCCCCTGACCAGGTCCTCATCCAGCCCACTCGCTGGATCTAGGGCAGACCCACTTCTGGAACCGCCCAGAGTTCTGAGGTCCCACCTCCCTTGCTTGGCAGGTGGCTTGGCCCTGGAGTTGTGGTGTTTGTCCTGCACCAGGCATCAGTAACCCCAGCGGGGCACGCTCACCATTGCTCCTGCTGCTTTACATGCCTCCTTAGTCCAGTGGAACACAGACAGTTTTGAGAGCAGGACAGGGACTTCATTTATCCATCCTCCCATCCGTCCATCCATTTATCCATAGTCTATTTATTGATGATGCAAATTTATTGAGTATTCACTATAGACTAGGTACTGTGATGGACATATACCTTTGAACAACGAATGCTCTGCTTGGGAAAGTGTTGTAACCTTCTGAGAGACAAGACCGTCTTTCTTTACTTGTGTGTGTGTGTGTGTGTGTGCATGTGTGCCCGTGTGGTAAGGTCATGTCCTTGGACAACATCAGGATTCTTAGTGACAGCATCTGGCTGGCTGGGCAGTGGGGAAGGTTTGGGGTGAATAGGAGATGTGACCCAGAGTTTGAATGGTGGGGTGGGTGCCATAGGGGAGGGACTGGGTGCTCTTGGGTGCTCTTGGTGCTCTTAGGGAGGGAAAGACTGAAGGACTTACTCTGAAGCTGCTCCCCAGGAATGATGACCTTTAGGTTCCTTCTTCCCTTCTTCCTTGCCCACCTCAACTTCCTTCCTTCGTCAAACATCCGATGAGTTCCTACTGCTTTGTTCTCAGACTTTGGACTGTGGACCAGCTGTTTCAGCATCTACCTGGATCTTGTTAGACATGCAGCTTTTCAGGCACCGAGTCAGCATCTCGGGGAGTGGGTGTAGGACTCTGTTTTCATGAATTCTCTAGGTGACTCAAGCATGCTAGAGTTCGAGAATGTCAGACTTCCTATCTTCGTCGCTGCTCCATGCTCAGCACAAGAGCTTTTACAAACATTTGTGGGCTGACTGCTATGTACCAGGTCCTGTTCGGTACTAGGGATGTGGAGATGCTTCAGGGGAGGATGGCGAGGTCAGCCAGGTTGAAAGTATCAATGGGACGTGCAGGTGACAATAGCCAGCAGGGTACCAGATACACATATCTGAGTCTCAGGAGAAAAATCCCAGCCTTGGAAGTATTTGGAAATCATCAGCACACGCAGGTAGAATGATTATATGACCAGAGAAACTCTTAAGGCCCATGTGAAAGTCAAGAGCATGGCTGGTGATGAGGTGGGGTGTCTACTGACCTGAAGCCAGGTGTTCTGATGATTCTGGCCTCAGGGCCCATTTGTCCAATGTCGAGGTGACATGTTAGCATTTTTACTCAGCAGACACTGTGGCCATCAAGCCAAGGCTGTGACCGTTTCCTGTCACTGAATATTAGGCAAACGGCCAGCCGGCTCTTGGGGCCTCCTGGGATGGTTTCATTTGTAGGGCATCTGCCTTCCGTGGGGGTCCACCTTCTGCCTTCTCTCTAGGGGCCACTATGGCACTAAGACTTGATGGGAGTGGGTAGGAATGACCTTCATCTGCAGTAACTGTGAGTAGGTTGGGGTGGGGCTCACAGTGTCCTGGAGAATGCCCCCTCCTCCCCAGCATCAGGCTCCCTGGTTTTGCAGAGCTGGGCCTGTTGGGGCAGGCCTTTGGCCACAGCCGTGCTGTAGAACTTGATCCAGATTTATTTTGGGAGAGTGTATTCTGGGATCCAGCATGCACTGTACTGCGGCCACCCAAACCCCAGGCCCCCCTCACATGGTTTGTGATAAGTCTGTTTGACTATCAAATGGTTAATGCCAGTCTAAGCAGAGGTCTGATGGGGTGGATGCATTTGTACACCAGATTCTTCTATTAGAAGTAACAGACTTTTACTGGAAAAAAAAAAGGAAATGCTCACCATTGTTAGTTCCCTGGCTGGAAAGTTCTTTGTGATCCAGGGGAGCTTAGGAAAATTCTTGCTTTCATTCTCCAGTATCTTAGCAGCCTTCCCAGCAGCCTGTGGCCTGTTGCCACCAGATCGTACTCGACAGCATTTGTCAGAACGATTTGGTTTCTAACTGGTCACTTGGATCAAATGTCCAGGCCAAAGTACAGGAGGCACCAGGAGGCTATCCTGAGGTTGCGCAGCGGCCGCCTCTCAGCCAGTGTGCACTCTCCCTGTGGGTGGTGCCCAGAGCCGGCTGGCCGTTTGCCTGGGTGCTGCGTGGACCCTGACCTTAGCCTGCAGTCTCCTGAGGAGGTAGGGCTCTGCGTGCACCGTGGCTGCCTGGGTTTGTGTCTTTGTGTGTATGGTGGGTACATGGGTAAAGCCTAGCCTCCGACTTCCTCCCCTGTCCTTCTGTCCCCTGCTTAAGATTTCTTAGCAGGAAGGAACTGGTAGTTATGGGGTAACAGAGATGAGCAGGGGTTCCTGCAGCCCGCCGGCGCCACTGAGCTGCTGGGAAGCAGGCAGAGAGCTGCCGCACGTCGGGCTGCAGCTTTTCCGCAGGGAGGCTCTGCTCTTCAGCCGTTTGCCACGGGAGTGAAATATTTATCCGCTGCTTTTCCCCCAGCTCTGCAAGCTGGTAGATGTGGGCAGACAGTTTATGTCTTTTCTGCCCTTGACTTTGGATTTCAGACAATCCGATCACAAGTTCATCCTTCTGTAGAGACTTAATTAACCCACTGGTTTTGTCATTTCAATCCCAGTAGCCCTATCTAACCTGCCCCGGCACCCCCCCAATACTTTGATATTACTCTCCTCCAAAGCTGTGCTTCAGTCCCACCTTCAGCCCTGGTGGGCAGCACAGGCCCGCTTCTGAGCTGGTCTTCCTTCCTTGCCCTGGGATCCTGCTGCGCCTCCTTTGAAGGCAGCATCCCCTGCCCCCGGCAGTTGTTGCCTCCCCCACCCCCAAAGTGCTTTAAACTCCTCTGCTCATGCCCTACCCTGCTGCTGGAGGGGCCTCGGTGGAGAGAGGCCTGAGCTCTGTTAGTTGGGTTTTGATTTCAGTACAGGAGTTGATAAACGAGATAAACCCCGGGCTCACAGGGCCGGGGAAATTAAACAGAGATGATATCAAAGTTCCCCTGAGTTTTCAACTGTGATTCAGTAGCTTAGTTTTCTCTCAGACTGCGGCCGGGAGGCACGCCTTTGATTCTGAAACAATGTTCAGCATCAGTTAAGCCCAGCACTGCTGACTTTTAGGGATTAAGCACACTGTCGTAGTAATTCTTTGATCAGCTACAAGGGAGCCGTGTGCTGTCTGTGTGAAGGGGCTTTATAGTTAAAGTTCATTTCTCTGTGAACCTGGGGTGGCAGCCTTGGTGAGGTGCTGCCGTGCTGGGGGGCTGGGACCTCCCCAGGCACTGTTTGCTGCACACGCAGGAAGCTCTTCTCTTACCCAGTGTTGGTGGATGGAACTCACTGAGCACGGCTGGAAAAAGTCCTGCTGGCCTGGAAACCACACCTCACCCTAACTGGCCGCATCCAGTCCCTCAGTCCCAGGAAGTGCCACACACACACACACACACACACACACAGACACACACACACACACACACACACACACACATCTTTTTCTCTCTCTCTCACTCACTCTCCACACACACATACATACATACATTCTCTCTCTCTCATTCTCCGTCACTCTTCATCGCAGTCCCTCAGTCCCAGGATGTGCAACGCACACACATACTCTCACCCGCCCGCCTGCTGCCTCTCTTTCTCCCCTTGCCTTGTGTAGAAATCCTCTCGGGACAGACACAGGCACAGCTGCCCAGAATGAGGCTCTGTAGCCCCCAGCCTTGGCGATGGTCTGAGTGAGGCTGGTTGCACGCTCAGGATAGTTCAGTTCAGTCGCTCAGTCGTGTCCAATTCTTTGCACAGCACGCCAGTCCTCCCTGTCCATCACCAACTCCTGAAATTCACTCAGACTCACATCCATCCAGTCAGTGATGCCATCCAGCCATCTCATCCTCTGTCGTCCCCTTCTCCTCCTGCCCCCAATCCCTCCCAGCATCAGAGTCTGTTCCAGTGAGTCAACTCTTTGCATGAGGTGGCCAAAGTACTGGAGTTTCAGCTTCAGCATCATTCCTTCCAAAGAAATCCCAGGGCTGATCTCCTTCAGAATGGACTGGTTGGATCTCCTTGCAGTCCAAGGGACGCTCAAGAGTCTTCTCCAACACCACAGTTCAAAAGCATCAATTCTTCGGCACTCAGCCTTCTTCACAGTCCAACTCTCACATCCATACATCACCACAGGAAAAACCATAGCCTTGACTAGACAGACCTTAGTCGGCAAAGTAATATCTCTGCTTTTGAATATGCTATCTAGGTTGGTCATAAATTTTCTTCCAAGGAGTAAGCGTCTTTTAATTTCATGGCTACAATCACCATCTGCAGGGATTTTGGAGCCCCCAAAATAAAGTCTGACACTGTTTCCACTGTTTCCCTATCTACTTCCCATGAAGTGATGGGACCAGGTGCCATGATCTTAGTTTTCTGAATGTTGAGCTTTAAGCCAGCTTTTTCACTCTCCACTTTCACCTTCATCAAGAGACTCCTTAGTTCCCCTTCACTTTCTGCCATAAGGGTGGTGTCATCTGCATATCTGAGGTTATTGATATATCTCCCAGCAATCTTGATTCCAGCTTGTGCTTCTTCCAGCCCAGCGTTTCTCATGATGTACTCTGCATAGAAGTTAAATAAGCAGGGTGACAATATACAGCCTTGACATACTCGTTTTCCTATTTGGAACTGGTCTGTTGTTCCATGTCCAGTTCTAACTGTTGCTTCCTGACCTGCATACAGGTTTCTCAAGAGGCAAGTCCAGTGGTCTGATATTCCCATCTCTTTCAGAATTTTCCACAGTTTATTGTGATCCACACAGTCAAAGGCTTTGGCATAGTCAATAAAGCAGAAATAGATGTTTTTCTGAAACTCTCTTGCTTTTTCGATGATCCAGCAGATGTTGGCAATTTGATCTCTGGTTCCTCTGCCTTTTCTAAAACCAGCTTGAACATCAGGGATTTCACGGTTCATGTATTGCTGAAGCCTGGTTTGGAGAATTTTGAGCATTACTTTACTAGTGTGTGAGATGAGAACAACTGTGTGGTAGTTTGAGCATTCTTTGGCATTGCCTTTCTTTGGGATTGGAATGAAAACTGACCTTTTCCAGTCCTGTGGCCACTGCTGAGTTTTCCAAATTTGCTGGCATATTGAGTGCAGCACTTTCACAGCATCATCTTTCAGGATTTGAAATAGCTCCACTGGAATTCCATCACCTCCACTAGCTTTGTTCGTAGTGATGCTTTTTAAGGCCCACTTGACTTCACATTCCAGGATGTCTGGCTCTAGGTGAGTGATCACACCATCGTGATTATCTGGGTCATGAAGATCTTTTTTGTACAGTTCTTCTGTGTATTCTTGCCACCTCTTCTTAATATCTTCCGCTTCTGTGAGGTCTAGACCATTTCTGTCCTTTATCAAGCCCATCTTTTCATGAAATGGTATCTCTAATTTTCTTGAAGAGATCGCTAGTCTTTCCCATTCTGTTCTTTTCCTCTATTTCTTTACATTGATCACTGAGGAAGGCTTTCTTATCTCTTCTTGCTGTTCTTTGGAACTCTGCGTTCAGATGCTTACATCTTTCCTTTTCTCCTTTGCTTTTCACAGCTATTTGTAAGGCCTCTCCAGACAGCCATTTTGCTTTTTTGTATTTCTTTTCCATGGGGATGGTCTTGATCCCTGTCTTGGGATAGACAGGGACCAAACGACCTGTGAGGTTAAGCTAGGAGGACTAGGTCAGGGTCAGTGCTGCCAGGGTACTCTCTACTCTTCCGACCCTGCCCGACATCAGACATGACTCCGAGGTGCTGCTACCATCATTCCTCCCCTAACATTTCCTAAAAATCCACTTAGCTTCAGGTTTGCTCCTCTCTAGAGTTCTCAGAAATCTCAGTCTCTGTTATCTTGTCATCTAAAACACCGAGTGAACTTTTGGCTTTTCCTCTAGAGACCCTTCTTGCAGCCACAGCCGGGGCAGTAGAAGTTTCCCCCATCCCCTGCCCCCAACTCCGTTGGCCCTGCAACTTGCCGTTGGTAATGGAGGCCCCCTCCCACACCCGTGTGCTGTTGATTGTGTTCATACCATGCTGTACATCACCCTGTTCCCTCCTGTGCATCACGTGGGTCTCCCTCATTAGGCCTAAATTTACCTCTGTCCTACACAAACATGGCCTTAGCTCATTTTTATTGCTGTAAATTATTTATGAGGGAAATGTTGCATCTTGAAACTGAGGTGTGAGAAAAATTAGTCCCATGTTACTTTTATCTCTCAATACTTTTCTCCCCCTCGCTTCACTTACTGGGTTACTGCTAGAGAAAGGAGAGCTTTGGCATTTTAAAATATAATTGGTGCTGAGAGCAGTTTCTTGATCAGGTATGGGATGGGAAGTTGGTTCTCTGTCTGCCCAGTGTGTGGAAAGTACACCAGACTGGGGAAGGAGGGTCAGAGGCCTCTGGGGCTCTGCCTTCTGCCAGCCCATGGCGTCTGAGAACTCCAGGCTTCTGTTTCTTTCCTCTAAAATAGGGATTAATATGCTCCAGTCCCATTCCTAGGTTTGGTGTGCGCATCAGTTGAGAAGGAGCCAGAGAAAGCTTTTTGGTAATTGCAGGGCACTGCTCAGATGCGGGGAGGTGTGTTAATGCGTTGGTGTGCAGCTAGAATTTGGAGCTGGAGGTGGATGCTAGGCTGGGCAAAGAGAGCTGAGAAGGTCGCCCGTTGTTGCAAGCAGGCCTGGCATTTTCTGCTTCAGCCCAGCGTCAGCGTCTTGCCAGATAGGTTAATGGACCCCGCTCGTCTGCCCCTCTCCCCAGGCAGCTCTGCTCTGCAGCTCCCCCCCATTAATGGCCTCTTTTCCCCTTCGCCGAGGCCTGGCTTGTGACCCGGGCAGCCGCGGCCGCTGCGGTGCCATCCCCTTCGGGCCGGAGGTTCCGCGCAGCCCAGGGAGCGCCGAGTGCTAGTTAATAAATGGCCTTTTGTGAGGAAGGTCAATTGAAGTGACGGTAGAGACGCTGTTAAGAGTAATTTGCAGTCAGAAAATATGTAATTCAGGGCAAGCGGCTCTGAGTGATTGCCTCTGCCATGGATATCTTGGGCGTTTCTCATTAAAAGCTTCCTTTGCTGGTGGTGGCGCTTTCCTCCGCCGCCCGGCGAGGAGTCATTTGTCTGTATTTCACAAAGGCTGCTGGATCCCCCAGGGCACTGCCACTGGGGGTGTGTGTGGGGTGGGGGAGGCGTGCATCTGAGATGCTCAGTGCTAATGCCCTGCCTGCCGCATCCTCCCAGCCTGCAGGCCCGCCGCCCGCCGCCAGCTCCTTTGTCTGCTCGGGAGGCTGCCCGCAGCCATCTTGGGGCCCGGTGCCCGGCTGCCCGGTGCATTGTGGGAGCAGCGGCGTCAGCCTCCCCTGCTCCTGCAACTTGCTCGCGCTGCAGAGCAGAGGAGGGCGATTGGTACCTGGACCGGGATGCAGTGACCCGAGGATGGGGCATCTCTCAGCGGATAAAATATTTCTTATTTATCCCCATGCTCCCCACCCCCACCTCAGATAGTAGAGGCAGCACTATCTTAATAATAATAAAACTTACGTCTCATGTTCTTTATTAAATTCACAGCATGATATTTTAGCACTGGCAGAATTCAGTGCCTTCTGTTAATGAGTTGTTAATTGCAAAACATTTCGGTAACCAACAGCAGGTATACCAGTATTTTGCTAACGGCAGCGATGTTATTTCCACGTTAACCAAGAATACCAAGTTTTCCAAATGAAGTACTTTTTGATCAGTGTTTGCTTTGGATTCCGCTGGTGCAGATAGTGAATTCTAAACCTTCCTGACTGGGGGCATCCTTGCGGATTCATTCAGTAAATATTCACTTAGTGCCTACAGTGTGCAGGAAGCATTGAGTCCTGTGCTTTATGCAGATAAACCTGCCTGATAAATGAGATCTGAAAATAGAAAATGATTCAATGATTCGGTGTGGTGTCCTGCCCCCCTGCCCTTTACTTCCAGAAGCTTATTTTCAGTAGAATTAAGTAAAACTTAACTTAGTTTGGCTTTTGTCAAAAACAGAAGCTGAGACTGTGGCTGCTGCCAGGCGCTTCCTAGCCTTGATCGGGGAATTAGCTCCCTGGCACTGACAGGCCTGTTTCCGGAGCCTTTTGTGGGTTCCAGGGAATGCTGATTACACGGTGACTTGCATACAGCCCTCTGGTTGTTTCTGCAGAGGAGGCTGTAGTCATTTTTAACGTCCTCTGCCTTTTCTGATTCTAGGCTGAGAACTTACAATGTTCCTACTGGCTGCCTAGTTAGACAAGAGTGGTTTGCTTTAGCAGCAGTAACCAGCCTTGAGAGATCTGACAAACCTACAGCCAGTGGAATGTAATCGCTGCAGAAGGAGGTAGAATTGAACTTGCTGTTCTCCGCTGCTGGTCCTTTGAAAAAGCTCTAGAAGTCATTTGCATAAGGTGTTACCATTTTATATGCTTTCTGGTGCACTGCCACTCGAGCTGCCCAGACCCAGCGCTCTCTATATTCTGCTGGTCTCCTCCAGTCACATCAGGAGGCAGGCAGCAGCAGAATAATAATTTCATTTCCCTCCCTTTCTCCCAGTGTCCAACAAGAATTACAGTCATTGTTAGTGTTTAGCTTTGAGTAAGTGTCCACATGACTCTAGGATTAAACACAACAAAGGGACCCACCAGTCCTCTTGGAAACAGCAGTAACCACGTTTCTGGCTGATTACACTGGATCCTTGTGTCCCTCACCTACCCTTCTCGTCTGCATTTCGTTGAGGGCCTACTGTGTGCCAAGGAACCTCTCCAGGCCCTTTGTTTACGGGATTCCCTTAGCTCTCACAGCAGCTCTGCAGCTGTCGGTATCCTGAACCTTTGCTTGCCTACTCACCGCTATAAGTCATGGAGCCTGGACTCCATTGCCTTGGTGTGTCCTCCATGGCAAGAGCACTTTCCTCTATGTGTTCACAAAGCTCTGCCCCCCCAACAGCCCACCCTTAGGTGTAGTCATGGCTGTGGATTTGGAGGGCTGTTCTGCCAGGAGATGCTGTGAGGAGGAGAGATAGAAGGTGTTGCTAGATTTAACCATGTCTGATTTATCCTCAGAGAAGCTGCTGGTATCTGTACAGAAGTCAGACAGCAGGGTGGGAAAGTGTTCAAAACTAACTTGAGAAAAGCAGGGGCTGGAGATGACTTGAATTCTTTTTTTTTTTTTTAATATAATATTTGTTTATGTACTTGGCTGTGCCAGTTCTTAGTTGGGGCACATGGGATCTTTTATCTTTGTTGAAGCATGCGAACTATTAGTTGTGGCATCTGGGATCTAGTTCCCTGACCAGGGATCAAACCCAGGCCTCCTGGCTTTGGGAGCGCGGAGTCTTAGGCACTGGACCAGCAGGGAAATCCCTATGTGAATTCTTGATCTGAGGAAAAGGTCAGGTAAAGCCAGGGCTCCCTTAGCTGGTCCAAGCTAAGTTCCAGATATTTGCCCCAGGATTCTGGTTCTTTTTGAGACTTTGTATTGCTCACTTTAAATGCTCCATTTGAATTTTGCACTTTCTTTTTCCTTTTTGGAATCAGGAGCAAGCCACCATGCCTGAAGTCAAAGACCTTTCGGAAGCCTTGCCAGAGACGTCAATGGATCCCATCACAGGAGTCGGGGTGGTGGCTTCTCGAAACCGAGCCCCGACAGGCTACGATGTGGTAAGTCAAGATTCACTGATTGGGCAGATATTTGTTTCCTTTGTTCAAGACCCTCTGAACGTTGTGTGTAAGATGTGTTTCTGCACTTTAAGAACTTAAACAGGAAGGGAAAGCACCACCAGCCGCAAGGTGTGGGGAGTGTCCTGGCTGGACCTGAGCCTATCTGGGCTGTTGCTTGGCCTTAGCTGGGTCACTTGACCTCTGTGATGGTCATCTTCACATTCTATAAAATTAAGGGATTGAATTAGTTGATTTCCAAAGTCATTTTTAGTTGTAACATTTCATGAAAAGAATCCAAGCATCTGAAAGACACTTGGTTGTCACAGATTGTCTTGTATAAATGTCAAAAATATATTGACATGCGTTTATATAGCTTCTTACAGTTTACAAAACAGTTTTTCCCACCCATGAACTCAGCTGGCTCTCACAATTCCCTGGAGGGTGGGAGGGCAAGCTGCCTTCCATCCACTGTGCTGATCAGGAGAACACAAGCTCTGAGAAGGGAAGGAATGGAGGCCTGGTGCCTGGGAGTGGTGCATCAGGCGACTCAAGTCCAGGGCTGTGATCACTGCATCACCGCACATGTCTGAAAAGCAAATGTCTGTGCTGATGTTCAGTAGTACTGATGGCTCGAATTAATTATATTGTTTTTTCAGTAGATAAATTCCAACTTGGGTGGGGCTTAAAATGTGTAGAGGATCTATTGGGAGGCTTTAGTTAACAGTGACTGTTGTCATGTGTTCTGAACTTCTAAGGTGGACTCTTTAAAAATTATCATTATTTATGTATTTATTGTTGGTTGTGCTCGATCTTCATTGCTGTGTGAAGGCTTTTCTCTAGTTATGGTGAGCGGGGGGCTACTATCCAGCTGTGGTGCGGGGGTGTCTCCCTGCAGGGGCTTCTCTTGTAGCAGAGCACAGGCTCCAGGGCGTGCGGGCTTCAGTAGCTGTGGCGCATGGGCTTAGTTGCCCTGTGGCATGTGAGATCTTCCCGGATCAGGGCTCGAACCTGTGTCTCCTGCATTGGCAGGTGGATTCTTTACCACTGAGCCACCAGGGACGCCCCTAAGGTGGTCTTATTTTTCACTTTCCTTATTTTGTTTGATGACAGAGGATGAGATGGTTGGATGGCATCACCAACACAATGGACATGGGTTTGGGTGGACTCTGGGAGTTGGTGATGGACAGGGAGGCCTGGCATACTGTGGTTCATGGGTTTGCGAAGAGTCGGACACGACTGAGAGACTGAACTGAACTGAACTGATTTTGTTCGGGATGACGTTTTATTCTTGCTCATTGAAAATGTATACCAGAATACGTAAAAGAATAAAAGTCCCATTTGTCAGCACTGAAAACCTGGCACAGTGATAAAATCAGTGTCTGATGTGAGGGGCATGCCACGCCTAGTCCAGAAGAAGCCCTAAGGCAGGGTTTCTCACCTTTGGCATTACTGACGTCTTGGGCCAGGTGATCGGATAGTAGTATGTGGCGGGGCGGTCTCGTGCATGGCGGGGACAGCATCCCTGGCCTCTTCCTGCTCGATGCCGATAGCCCCAACCCCCAGTGTGTGACAGCCAAAATGTGTTCAGACTTGCACACGTCCCCAGGCAGAGGGGCCAGGCAGGCACAATCAGCCCCATGGTGAACAGTGCCTGTCGTGTCAGCCCACGCTGGCTCCCATGTGAGGAAGAGGGGGAGCCTGTTACAGTCCTCCACATCACTTTCCCAGCTGCTGGAAAGCTTACAAACATTTTTAAAGTGAACGAACGGGGGAATCTTTTTTTTTTTGACAAAGATTTGAGTCTTACCTGCTGCCTGACTTCAAAGCACTGTTTGAATGTATAACTTGCCATAAAATAGAATCATTAGATATGGCTTTGTGCCATAAAACTCTTGGGGAAGCTAATAAAAATGCTCCTTATTTGAGAAGCCCAAGTGTCTTTTGATGAATTAGATATGAAGCAGTGTGTCGTGAATCAGGGCAGGGGCTTGGTGCGTGCTTGTCTCTGGGAGGACCATCTCCAGGGTGACTCTCCGGGTGGGGGGCAGGGCTGGGGGAGGTGGAAACCTGGGTCTTCTGGCTGTTCCCTCATATGGATCTGTGTCTTTAACATTCTGCTGGCCCCTTTGGGGTCACTGTGAATGCCGGGCGAGTGGGCGGCAGATGGCCTTTGGTAGTCTGGTTTTCTGAAAGTCTTGGTGAGTCTGACAGGAGCAGAATCTATCCCTATCATTTTCTCCTAACGTCGAGCTCAGGGCAGAAGAGCGTGGTGTCAAATGAGTGAGATTAATAAGCACATTTCACGGTGGGGCTGCACCAGGCATCATCGTGAAAGGTGAGCAGGCCAGGAGGCTCTAGAGGGTCAGCTCGGCAATTACCCAGCCTCCACACGCCAAGACTGAGTGTCCGAGCTGCTCCGAAAGCCCTTCTGGGGAGAGATGCAGGACTCCTGTCTTTATGCTGACCGCCAGACTCTTCTCAGACAAGCATCTGCTTCCTCAGAGGCCTGACCCTGTTCAAGGGGGATGGGGGAAGACACCCCCCTTCCCTTTATCCAGAGTTTAGTGGAAGGTCGACATCCAAACCGAAGTGCCAGGCTTTTGGCAGTGGCCAGGCTGCAGAGGTGCCGAGCCAGAAGTGCAGTGGCCAAAGGAGGCTCTGCTGCGGACTACGGCCGGGGCTTCTCCAGCATGTGCTGGAGGCCTAATCCCTCCGTGCACTCAGAGCACGCTAAGTACCATGACACATACCCGAGAGTGGACGCCAGGTGGACCGCTGACTCTCAGTGGCACAACCATTTTAAAATGAGCAGAGACCCTGGTGCTGCTTGAAGTAAAAGATGCCAAGTGTTTGTTTATAAAAATTGAATTTGACAACTTCCCTGCCAGTCAGGGATGGTTCCTCAGGTAGGGGCTGGGGATCACTTGGCTAAACTTCTCAGTTTACCGTCCCTGTTTCTGCAGCTGCCTCTGAAATAGCCTCTCCTTCCTGCCCGGCAGCCGCAGGCTCAGATCTAGGACGTTTCTGCCAAGGCCCAGGTCTGTCCTCTGGCCCCTCCGTGCCCAGCCTCTGCCCTCTCCCGGCTGCCTTCATTCTCCCTGACAACAGCGTTTAGAACTGAGTCTTGGCCTCCGAGAGACTTGGAGATTTGTTTTGTCTTTTTCTTCACTGCGCTCTAAGATCTCTTTCCTTCCTTTCCTGAGAAGCCCTATGTGCAAATGGGAGTCTTTGTGGCATGGTGACCCAGAAGTGACAGTTTATCACCTAGTTCAAGGACTGTTCCCAGACGCCCAGGTCGGGGGTTCTCGCACTTTGGAGGGCCTCAGTCCTCTGGAGAACCCCACACCCTGGATTCCTGCTGCAGTAGGTCTGGGGTGGGGCTGAGAGCTTGCATTTTAACCGATTGCCCACTGATGTTGATGCTGCTGGTTCAAGGGCCACACTTTGAGAACTGCTGGTCTAAGTTAAGTCATTCTTAAATAATATGTACCTGTGGACCCCACAAGTCTAACTCAGGAAGGGCTGTACTAGCTTTTCCTGTTAATTTTTAACATGTCCTGATTTAGAGTCTAGAAAGTCTCAGGGGATGTGTGTATGTGTTTGTGGGTTTTTAAAAATACAAATGAGAATGTACCATTTATATGCTCATAACTTAAAAAATTCATTGTGGGCTTAGCTCGATATCAGTCTATATAGAAGTATCACCTCCTCTTAATAATGGATATTTATTGTTTGGCTATTTCCTAGGTGGTGCTAGCAGTAAAGAAGTTGCCTGCCAATACAAGAGACATAAGAGGAGTGGGTTCAGTCCCTAGGTTGGGAAGATTCTCCTGGAGAAGGGCATGGCAACCCACTCCAGTATTCTTGCCCGGAGAATCTCCTGGACAGAAGAGCCTGGCAGGTTACAGTCCATAGTGTCTCAAAGAGTCGGACAGGACTGAAGTGACTTAGCACACGTGCACACCAAAATTTGGCTAATAACTCAATATTGAAGAATGTTGAATTTGTTCCCATTTTTGTTTTTAATGCAATAAACAACACCCTTGTGTCTGTATTTTGGCATAGCCATCCTATTAGTGCCATAGAATAATTTCATAGGTTGAAATTACTGGGTTGGAGTGTTCACATTTTAAACTTGAGAAGTGTTGCCTATTGTCTTCGAAAAATGTTGTTTGTTACATTTTATGTTTTGTTCTCACTCAAGCAAGTGTTGAGTAAAGTGAAATTGGGGGCTGGGGGATGAATTAATCAAGTCCCCCTCCCTCCAGACTCTGTGTCCAGTTTCCCATCACCAGTAAGTCGGGGCAGACCTCCAGAGGTGAGGGCCTGGGCAGGAGGCAGTAAGTGGTGGCCATGGGTCTTCTCCCTAAGAGCATCCTCCTCTCAGACTACCAGAGAGAGAACAGATACCCAAATCCTTTAACTTGGCACATGTGTCTTCCAGTCTCACTTCCTTCTACTTTCTTCTCCTCCAACCTCATCAAACCTCTAGTTTCTCACATTTGGAATAAGGAGCAACTTTGTACCATCAAACCCTTGAACCCACTTGGCCCATATTTTCAAAATTCCTGTGCTCCCACCTTTTGGATAAAATTTTTCTCATCCTTCAGAACCCAGTTTGAAAACTCCTTGGTGAGGCTTTTCCTGATGTTATGAGTTTATTGCTTCTCAAGTGTTTGTTGACCCCCTACTATTGTGCAGAAGCCCCAGGAATTCCAGTATCCTGGGAGGGGTTCTGTCATGTGAAAGGGGAAGAGTGAGAGATGAGGTAGTGGGGGTGGATAAGGTCAGGTCACACCAGAGGATTATAAGCTACACAAAGGCATTGCCCATTATTCTGAGGATGGTAGGAGTCATTAAGGACTTTAAGAAAAAGGTTCTTACATTTGTGTTTTTAAAAGTTTCCTTGATGTGTGTTGAAGGAGAAGTAACTTGGTGTCCAGAGCCTGGTCAGAGAAGCCCAGGAAGTCGTGTATCTTCAAACTTAATGAATTTTTTGACTATGCTAGATCTTCTTTGTTGCCTGCCAGCTTGCTTTAGTTGCGGTGAGCCGGGGCTACTCTTCGTTGTGGGATGTGGGCTTCTCATTGCGGTGGCTTCTCTTGTTGGGGAACGCAGACTCTACAGCGCAGGCTCAGTAGTTGGGGCGCACTGGCTTAGTTGCCCCTTGGCTTGTGGGATCTTCCCAGACTAGAGATGGAACCTGTGTCTCCTGCATTGGCAGGCACATTCTTACTCAGTGGACCACCAAAGATGTCCCAGGAGGTCGTGTTTGTGTCATTCTTCGTCCTTCCCAGGGCTGGTGCTGGGAAGCCAGCCTTGGTCGTGGCCTCTGACCAGCAAATGGGCCCCCGAGGGCTGTGCATGGCCCTGTCCTCCCCTGGGTCTTTACTTCCCCTTCTTCTGTGCTTCCCCTTCTCCCACTTCCTTTCTCTCAAACTCCCATTTATTTCTGGGACTGATTAAACAGCAAAACATTTGTTATAAACTGCTGGACCTGTATAGTTTATATAGTTGAGATTTCCTAAGTAATGGGAAATTATTCAAAGCTTCTGATGCTTAAACTGCCAAATGAGAGGGGCTTTGGGGGTGCTAAGGAGGTCAGCTCCCTTCTGGGGCTGTGGGCTCTTGTCTAGTGCCATAGAGAAGGACGAGTTTAAACCTGCAAGTGAAGTTCAACCTACAAAAGTGGAGAAAGAAAAAATAATTCGCCAAGTGCTGAAGCCTAATTCAAGCACATTGGTGTTTTTATATACAGCTCAAGAAATTTTAAAAAGTCAGTGAAAGACATGCGAAGATGGTCATGATATCTAATTAAAAACTTACGGTAGATATCAGGTGGAAACTATGGAACGTAATTACCCGTCCGGCCTGAGCACAGCTGTCACGTGAGTCTCCAGAAAGCTGATGTGGAGAGGGCCGAGCCAGGCAGGAGGACCACCCCGCGCCTTGGGGCCAGAGGACAGGAGGGCCGCGCCCTCCTCCCCGCCTCCAAGCTCTGGCTCCACAAAGCAGATGCAGAAGCAGGTGTGGCAGCCTCTTCCCACTGCCCCCAGCTCCTGCCCCATGTGGCTTTGCTACCCAGGGCCTGCTCCCAAGGGCGGAAATGACCGCAGACCCGAGCCCCACCACACGCTGGTTCATTTTCAGAACCAGAGCTAGTTTTCATGAAAGGCACCAGGTGTTCCTCCCTTTTGTTTTGTGGGAAAATAACATGAAACTGAGATTCACTGAAAACACAGAAGGTGACTTTATGGCCAGCCCTTGGGCCTTTGTTTCCTGTGGTCTGGATTAGCCAGCTTTGGTAACAGCATCGACCCTGCACCTTCCCGGGTGCCTGGCCAGTGGAGCTGCACCGGGCAGCTGGGCAGGGCCACTTACATGCGCACATGCCTGCCTTCCGGGAGGCTGTGCAGGGCAAGCCTGTTGTCAGGATGACTCTCGGAGATCCTGGCTTAAGTTGCCTCCTTCTAGGCTGCTCTCCCCCACCAAGTATGCATTTTGGTTTTGACCCAAAGACTTTATTCTCGCTAATGACTTGTTCCATAGTGGGATCAGTGGGAAAGGAGAGAGGACCTGGGGGCACTGCAGCGTGCTGGCACTCCATCCTGCTCGCTGCAACCTCCTATTCCCCATTTACAAAGGCTCCTGACAAAGAAACCTCACAGAGTGGGTTAATGGGAAAGAAGAGGAATTTGCTTTAATCTTTCTTTCATTTTTTTCAGGCAAACTTTTAATTTTGAGATAGTTAGATTCACATGCATTTGTAAGACATACTATTGGGAGAGCTTGTTTTTAACCTGTTTCCCCCAACGGTAACATCTTGGAAACTCTAGTAGAGCATCATAACCAGGATATGGACAGGGATATGGTCAAAATACAGGACATTTCACTTCTAAAATGTACTACCTGGGATTTTATTTTTGTTCGGGTGTGGTGAGGCAGATCAGCAGAACAGATCAGCAGAACACTGCCATTGGAAGGAGAATTTATTCTCACAGTTTAAGAGGAGGGATCCATCCACTCCATGGGGGTCCCGCATGGGGAGGCATCAGGGGTTGGTCAGCAGGCAGAGGGAGGGAGGAGCAGGCCTAGGCAAGAGCCTTCTTTGTGGTTTCTGTGGGGAAGGGAAGGCAAGGCAGCATAAGCAGATTTAGGATTGTCTAGTTTAAATAATTTCAGCTTGCTCTGGGCTTTCAGGGTGGCCTTAGTTGTCAGATAGCTGGCCTTGGGGTGATTTAGGGCAGGGAGAGAGTGTTTCAGACTGAAGGAGCCTGAGGAAAGAGGGCAGGTGGGCATATGGCCTCAGGATTGGTTGGTTTGCATATCAAATTGTGATCCATCTCTAGGAATTAACTAACTCCTCTTTAACCACTGACACCCGCTAATTTGTTCCCCATTTCTATAATTTTGCCTTTTCAGGAATGTTATATGAATGGAATCATATACCATGTAATATTTTGCAAGTTTTTTTGTTATGTTTTCAGAAGCTCAGCATAACTCTCTGGAGATTTCATCTGGAAAATCTATTGCGTGTGTCAATAGTTTTTCCTTTTTATTGCTGCATGGATTTAATTGATACGACTGCAGTGCAGATTGTCTAACGATTTACCCATTGAAGGACATTTTGGTTGTCTATCCGATTTGGAGCTATCATGATTAAAGCTGCTATAAATGCTTGTGCACAGGTTTCTGTGTTAACATGCCCTTTCATTCCTCCTGGATAAATGCCTAGGAGTGTACTTGCTGGTCATATGGTAGTTGGGTATTCAGTTTTGTAAGAAAGAAAATGCCAAACTGCTTTCCTGGGGGCTGGTAACCTTTTACATTTCTACCAGTTTTGCTGCTTCTTTTCCAGCATCTTTTGCTGTCGACCTTTTTGTTGTTGCTGGTTTTAGCCATTCTGATAGGGTTGTGGTAGAAACCCATTTGGTTTTCATTTGTGTTCATCTAGTGGCTAATGATGTTAAAGATCTTTTCTTGTGCTTATCTGCCATCTCTGTTTCTTCAGTGAAATGTTGCTTCATTTCTTACTCATTTTCTGATTGGATTGTTTGGTTTTTACTGTTGAGTTTTAAGAGTTCTTTGTATATTATAGATGTGGGTCTTGTTGTTTGGAAACATTTTCTTCTAGTTTTCACTTGTCTTTTTATCTTATCAGGATCTTATATAGAGCAAAAGCTTTAAATTTTGATGAAATCCAATTTATCAGTTTATCAATCATATTTTTGGTGTTAAGTCTTAGAACTCTTAGTCTAGCCCTGGATCCTAGAGATTTTCTCTTATATTTTTTCTACATGTTTTACAGTTTTACACTTAACAAGTCTGTGTTGAATTTTGACTTAGTTTTTGTATAAGGTGTGGATTTAGGTCAGAGTTCTTATTTTCCTCAGTGCATGAACAGCTGGTCCCGTACCATTTGTTGAAAGTTGAATTGCTTTTGAACCTTTATTAAAAAAAATCAGTCGAGCATATTTGTGTGACTCACCATTCAGTTTTATTCTGTGTGTCTAGCCCTCTGCCAATACCACTCAGTATTGATTGTTGTAGCTTTATAGTAAGTTTTGAAATTGAGTAAAATGTTTTCTTCAGCTTTATACTGCATTTAAGGTATTGTTTTTATCTATTCAAGTTCCTTTGTCTTTCCATATAAATTTTAAAATAATCTTATTCGAATTTAGATGGGAATTAATGTGTAAAAGGGGTTGTGGCCCAACAGGAAGGTGGTTCCCTATATCAGCAACAAGCAGTTCCCAGACACCACCTGTAGGTGCCCTATAGTTGAACAGTTCTGACACTGTCTACCTGGAAATAGCATTGGAGTCCACAGGTTAAGAGCACTGCAGTGCCCCCCACAAACTTCGGTGCTAATCACCAGCCCAGATTGTCACCTGCGTGTCTAACCATTGGGCTGTAGTTCAGGGGTTCCAATGACCTCATTCCTTAGGTTCAGTTACTTTGCTAAAGTGACTTAGAGAACTCAGAGAAACATTTTACTTACTAGGTCCTTGGTTTATTATGAGAGGCTATACCGCTGGAGCAGCCAGATGGCAGAGTTTATAGAGCAGGGTATACGGAAAGGGTGAGGACCTTCCATGCTGTTTTTCCTAGCACGCAGCTCTCCCCCAAATCCCCTATGTTCACCATCCCGGAAGCTCTCTGAACCCCATCCTTTTGGGTTTTTATGGATGCTTCCTTACATGGGTGTGACTGATTAAATTGATGCCCATTGGTAACTGATTCAGCCTTTAGTCCCTCTCCCCTTCCTGGAAATCAAGGAATAGGACTGAAAGTTCCAACCCTTTATTCATGGCTGGTTTCCCTGGCAACCAGCCCCCACCTTCAGGTGCTTTCCAAAAGTTACCACATTAACATTAACCCAGTTGTGAAAAGGGACTTGTTATGAATAACAGGACACATACTTCACTTTTATGGATCTGAAGTGATTGCAGGAACTAAGGAGAAGAGACCAAATATTCTGACAAGGGACTTCCCTGGCAGTCCCAGTTGAGACTCCATACTTACACTGTAGGGGCCATGGATGTGCTCCCTGGTTGGGGGAACTAAGATCCTGAATGGTGCATGGCATGGCCAAAATTTCCTTTAAAATATGTGTTATGACAAAAGATGCTCCCATTGCTATTATTATTCAGGAGATTCCAAAGTTTTGGGGAGCTGTGAGCCAGGAACTGTGGGTGAAGACCAAAGATGTATTTTTTATTATAAATCACATTATCACAGCCTTAAATTTGTAAATTTAAGGAGACTTCACATCTTTATTATGTCTTACAAGTCATGAACATAGTATGTCTTTCCATTTATTTATTACTTTAAAAATCACTTTCAGCAGCATTTTGTAGATTCAAGCAGATAAGCTTTGTATGTGTTTTGGTTGATTTAAGCCTAAGTGCTTTATTTTTTTATTTTGAACAATTGTTAATGGAATTGTATTTTTAATTTTGATGTTCATGTGTTCATTGCTATTACATAGAAACATTGCAGTAAAATTGAGTTTTGTATGTTTGTTTTTGCTGAATTTTAAGACCTTGCTGAACTTATTTATTAGTGTATATTCCTTGGATTTCTCTGTAGACTATCACATCATCCTTTTCTCCTTTCTAGCCGGTATGTCTTTTATTTCTCTTTCTTGCTTTATTGTAATGGCTAGAACTTGTAGCACTATTTTGATAAGAGTGGTAAGAGTAAATGTATTTGCTTTATTCTTGATCATAGTGGGAAAGCATTCAGTCTTTCACCATTAAGTATGACATTAGCTGTGGAACTTTTATTATGAATGGGTATTGAATTTTGTCAAATGCCTTTTTTGCATTGATATATCATGTGATGTTTTTCCTTTAGCCTGTTAACATGGTGAATTACATTGATCTTTAAAGAATGAACCAACCTTGCATCCCTTGAATAAGTCCCAATTAGTCATGGCGTATTGCTGAATTTTCTTTGCTAATGTTTTGTTTAGGATTTCTGACTCTGTCTTCATGAGGGATGTTTATCTGTAGTTTCCTTTTGTACCATTTTTATCTGGTTTGGTAATACTGGATTCATAAAATGAATTGAAAAGTGCCCCCTCCTGTTCCATTTTCTGGAAGAGATGATGCAGAGTTGGTGTTAATAAAATGTTGTTATTGTTCAGTCACTCAGTTGTGTCCGACTCTTTGCGACCCCAGGGACTGCAGCAAACCAGCCTTCCCTGTCCTTCACCATCGAGTTTGCTCAAACTCATGTCCATTGAGTTGATGATGCCATCCAGCCATCTCATCCTCTGTTGCCCCCTTTTCCTCCTGCTCTCAGTTTTTCCCAGAATCAGAGTCTTTTCCAATGAGCTGACTCCTCACATCATTTCAGCTTTGGCTCAGCCTCTTCATTCCTTCTGCAGCTATTTCTCCGCTCTTCTCCAGTAGCATATTGGGCACCTACCAACCTGGGGTGTTCATCTTTCAGTGTCATATATTTTTGCCTTTTCATACTGTTCATGGGGTTCTCAAGGCAAGAATGCTGAAGTGGACTGCTATTCCCTTCTCCAGTGGACCACGTTTTGTCAGAACTCTCTACCATGACCCATCTGTCTTGGGTGGCCCTACATGGCAAGGCTCATTGTTTTATTGAGTTACAGAAAGCTGCGATCCATGTGATCATTTTGGCTAGTTTTCTCTGATTGTGGTTTTTATTCTGCCTGCCCTCTGATGGATGAGGATAAGAGGCTTGGATAGGCTTTAAACATTAGGTCAAATTGTCTAGTAAGGTCTGGACCTGGAGATTCATTTTTTGAAAGTTTTAAAATGATGAATTCTGTTTTCTTACTAGTTATAGGGCTATTCAAATAGTGTATTTCATATTGGGTAAGTTGTGATAATTTGTGTTTTTGAAGGACTTGACCTATTTCATCCAAGTTACCAAATTTACGTGTGTAGAATTGTTCATAGCATTCCTTTATTATCCTTTTGATGTCTGCAAAGTCTATAATAATACTCTGTGTTTCTGATATTAATAATTTGTCTTCTCTATTTATCCATCTTCCTAGATAGAAGTTTATTGATTTTACTAACATCTAAAGCAATTTTTATTTATTTCATTGTATTTTCTATGTTGTTTTCAAATTCATTGATTTCTGCTTTTATCTTTATTATTCCTTTCCTTCTGCTTGCTTTAAGTTTATTTTGCTCTTTTTCTCGATTCTTGAGGTAGGAGCTTAGATTATTGATTTAAGAGTCTTCTTCATTTCTAATATATGCATTTAGTGCTAAGAATTTCCTTCTCAGCACTGCTTAAGCTGTATCCCACAAATTTTCATATGCTTTATTTTTGTTTTCATTCTCTCCAATATATTTTAAAATTTCTCTTTAGAGTTCTTTGACCCATGGATTATTTAGAATTGTGTTGTTTAGTTTCCAGGAATTTAGACTTTCTGTAATCTTTCTGTTATTGATTTCTAGTTTGATTCTACTGTGATTGGTGAACACACTCTGAGTGACTTCAGTTCTTTTCAATTTGTTGAGGTTTGTTTTATAGCCCATGAAATGGTCCATTTTGGCGTGCATTCATGGTTACTTGAAAAGACTGTGTAGTCTTCTGTTACTGAGTGGAATTTTCTTTAAATATCAATTAGATCCTTTTGGTTGATAGTGCTGTTTGTGTTTCTCTGTATCCTTGCTGATTTTCTGTCCAGTTATTTTATTAATTTTTGAGAAAGGAAAGTCTCAAACTGTAATTTTGAAATTGTCTTTTTTCCTTTCTTCACATATTTTTCAGCATTGTTGTTTGGTGTACACGTACCATTTAGGATTGCTATGTCTTTTGGTGTATTGGTCATTTTATCATTATATAATATCCCTTTCTATCTGAATTTTCTTGGCTCTGAAGTCTGTTTTATGTGATATCAGTATAGCTACTCCTGCTTCCTTTTTATTAAAGCTTTCATAATATATCTTTTTCCATACTTTCAACTTGCCTATAGAATTATGTTTAAAATAAGCTTCTTGTAAATGTCACAAATTTGATCAAAGGTTTAAATCTCCTTTGCCAATCTCTGTCTTTTAATTGGTATATTAAGACTGTTTGTATTTAGTGTAATTATTGATATGGTAAGGCTTAAAGCTGCCATTTTATTTTTCATTCTCTTTTTAATTTAAATTTATTTTAATTGGAGTCTAATTACTTTACAATATTGGTGGGATGACTTGGGAGAATAGCATTGAAACATGTATTTTTTATTTTCTAGAGGTTTTTTCCCCTGCATTTTTCTCCTGACTTCCTGTGAGTTACTTGAACATTTTTTAGAATTTAATTTTTAGCTTATCTGAGTGTTTTTGAGTGCACTTCTCTGTATAGCATTTTTAGAGGTTGCTCTAGGTATTGCATTGTTTGTGTCTATGTGTGTACCTTGGAACAGTCTCCTGGTGACATCGTTTTACTGGTTTGTATAACGTGCGGAACCTTTACTCTCTCTTATATCCTTTTGCTGTTGTTTCAGTTGTCCATTCGCTAAGTCATTCATGTCAGACAGTTTGCGGCCCCATGAACTGCAGCACACCAGGCTTCCCTGTCCATCGCTATCTCCCTGAGTTTCCTCAGACTTGTGTCTGTTGAGTCGTGATGCCATCCAGCCATCTCATCCTATGTCTCCCGCTTCTCCTCTTGCTGTCAGTTTTTCCCAGTGTTAGAGTCTTTTCCAGTGAGTCAGCTCTTCACACCAGGGGGCCAAAGTATTGGCGCTTCAGTTTCAGCATCAGTCCTTCCAGTGAATATTCAGGGTTGATTTCCTTTAGGATTGACTAGTTTGATCTCCTTACAGTTCTTCGGCACTCAGCCTTCCTTATGGTCCAACTCTCACATTCATACGTGACTACTTTTACTCTCCCTCTTTTATAAATATGACCTTAAATATTTCTTCTACATGTATATAGAACCATGTCAACAGTGTTACAATTTTTGTTTCTAATTATCAAACATAATTTTAAAAATGCAAGAGGAGTGAAAAGTCTACTTTATTTGCCCATATTTTTGCTTGGCATATTTTTTTCTTCCTTCCCAGTGTTTCAAAGTTCCTTCTTTTATCGTTTCTTTTCTGCTTAGTGAGTATCCTTTAATGTTTTAGAGTATGTCTGCTGGAGACAAATTCACTTAGTTTTTCTTTATCTGAGACTGTCTGTATTTCTTGTTCATTCATGAAGGATATTTCACTGGATATAGGATTCTGGGTTGATAGTTCTTTTAGCACTTGAAAAAGGATATGTCATTTCCTTCTGGCCACTACGATTGCCAATGAGAAATCTGCAGTCATTCAAATTGTTCTTCCTCTTGTAAATAAAGTGTCATTTTTTCTCAATTCTTCAAAAATTTTTCTTTGTCCTAATTTTTCAGAAGTTTGACTGTGATGTGTCTTGGTGTGGATTTATTTGGATTTATTTATGTGGATTTATTCTGTTTGAAGTTTGCTTGACTCTGTGAATTTGTGCCTGTTGCTAAATTTGGGGAAGTTTTTAGACATTATTTTAAGTTCTTTTTCAGCGTCACCCGCTTTCTTCTCTCCTGGAACTCTGATGGCAGGAATGTTAGATCTTTTGTTATAGTCCCATGGATCCCTGAAACTGTGTTCATTTTTTGTTCAGTCTGTTTTCTCTCTGTTGTTCATATTGGATAATTTCTATACTCTGCTCCAGCAGTTCCAGTCCCTGGACCTCTTCAGGTAAGAGTACTGGAGTGGGTTGCCATCGCCTTCTCTAGGCCTCACTTAAACCTTCCTGGCAGGAGTTTCTCGTTACAGCGCCCCTTGTGGCCTCCACTGACATCACAGGGCTAGGGAGCTGGCCTTGGTAGGTAGATCATCATGGTGAAAGTCCTGGCTTCCTCCTTGGCCTTCCCTGGCACCATCTTGAGGTGTGGGGATGTCTCGTTATAGCTTGGTGAGGATGGAAGTCTGGGCTCCCTACTTTGGTTTTGCTGGCATGAGTAGGAGTGGGGCTGCTGTATTTTACGTGGTGTTTGGCTGGAATCTGTTACTGCCTGAAAGTGTCTGTCTTGCTAGGAGACCCTCTAGAGGAAGCAGCTGGCAGGGGCGGGGGGCCAATATTTAGTCTGTGTCTGTTGCTGTTTCCGGGTTACTGGCCTCTTTAGCTCCAAGTCAGGGATGTGTTGGGCTGACGGAAACCCAGAAACTCACCACCATGTTGTACCTTGGGTTCCAAGGTCCCTACCTGCTTGCCTTCTTCTCTCACCTTTCAGAGTCCACTTACTGTTTGTTTCATATAATGTTCAGGGTTTTCAGTTGTACGCAGGAGGAATAGGGAAAAGTATATCTATTCCATACTCCTGGAAGTGGAAGTCCTGGTTCACTTTAATTTTATGTTAATTCAGGGTTAACTAGAGAATCTGTTTGTTTCTAAGCCTGTCAGAAATCTTCCCCTACATTTATGATCCAGCCTTACATTACATATATAGGCAAGAAATATACTATTGCATGCTTGTGAAATACTTGTCGCGTTACTCCTTAAAGCCTACAAGACTCAAAATGCTTCAGGGCCACCTTTCTCAAGTTTTGTGGTCCATATTTACAGTGTTAAGAGGCTGTTTGTGTGAGGATGGTGTTTATCAGGAAGAAGAGATGTGGCTGGAGTTGAGAGCTGTGGGTGGTGAGCTGTGTCTTTGAAAGGGAGAGTTGGCACGTTTCCAGATAAGGGAGATGAGACCTGAAGGGCGCATCTGCACTGGTTCTTGAATAGGCAGACATCCAGGGTATCTAGTAACCAGTTCTGTTCGTTGACAAGCGCATTATTTCGGAGAAGGCAATGGCACCCACTCCAGTACTCTTGCCTGGAAAATCCCGTGGACAGAGGAGCCTGGAAAGCTGCAGTCCATGGGGGTCACTGAAGGTCAGACACGACTGAGCGACTTCACTTTCACTTTTCACTTTCATGCAATGGAGAAGGACATGGCAACCCACTCCAGTGTTCTTGCCTGGAGAACCCCAGGGACGGAGGAGCCTGTTGGGCTGCTGTCTGTGGGGTCGCACACAGTCGGACACGGCTGAAGTGACTTAGAGGCAGCAGCGCGTTATTTGTAAAGTATTGTTTTACCTTAATAACAAGTAACTATTGTTAACAGTTTGGTCTGTATCCTTCCAACTCTTTTTTGTGAATTTGCAAACACCTGTTTATGTATAGAGAGAGGCTGTGTAGTCTAGTGGTCAGAAGTGTAGACTCTACCTCTCCAGCCTGGGTTCAGCTCTTGGCTCCTCCACTTACTAGCTGTGTGACCTTGGTCAGGGTACTCACCTCTTCAGTTCAGTTCAGTCCAGTCGCTCAGTCGTGTCCGACTCTGCGACCCAACGAATCGCAGCACGCCAGGCCTCCCTGTCCATCCCCATCTCCCGGGGTTCTGCCTCTTAGTGCCTCAGTTTCCTTGTCTCTAAAGTGGGGATCAACAGCAGAACTTTCCTTTCCTGGTGAGAATTAAATGAGCTAATAATGTTCATAGAGTAGCCTGAAACTGCCCAAGCTATGTAGCTGTTAGTATGTTGTTATTATTATTTGTATAAGTGCTACACATAATATTCTTTGACTTTCCTTAACAGTATGTATAAGAAATCTATCCATGTTATGTCTGGGCAAATATATCCGTCTCATTTTTTCCAGTGGCTGTTTTTCTGCTGGGTAGTAAGCTTGTTGAAAACTCAGTTTTTTTGTCTTTGTAATGCAATGCTAAGTATCCTGGTACATACATCTCTAGGTGTGCACTGATGGATCAAAAGATATGTACATTTACAATTTTACCATCAGTAGTTACTATCAGTAGCTTTTCAACAATGCTTTACCAGTTTATCTATACTCCCTGTAAATGATTTACAAAAGTTTCTATTTACCCTCATCCTTACCATCACTGTTTATTATCAGTCTTCCTATTTTTATTTTTCCAGACTAGGGGTTTGTGGTATAAATTTGCAGTTCTGTAAATAAGGTTGAGCACTTTTTCATGTTCATTGGCCATTTATGCTTTTTCTATTAGTTTCCTGTTTTTACAGTTGATTCATTTGGTTGGCTTTTTCTTATTGATTTATAGGAATCCCTCATATTTTCTGTTTATTAATTCTTCATCTGTTATATTTGTTACATATATTTTTCTCCTACTATCATTGTCTTTCAAATTTGTTCCTAGTATCAAACTTTGATTGATTCATCTTATCAGTTTTTCATTTTATATAGTCACATCTGTCAGATTTTTTTTTTATAATACTTATTTTTGGCTGCACTGGATCTTTCTTGCTGCATGCGGGCTTTCTCAAGTTGTGGTGAACAGAGGTTACTCTCTGTTGGAGTGCTCAGGCTGCTTATTGCTGTGGCTTCTCTTGCCGTGGAGCATGGACTGTAGGCCCACTGGTGTCAGTAGCTGCGGCTTGAGAGCTCAGTATCTGCAGCACGCAGGCTCGCTAGCTTGAGTTCTAGAGCTCAGGCTCAATTGTTGTGGTGCATGGACTTAGTTGCTCTGTGCCATGTGGGATCTTCCTGGATCAGGGATTAAATCTGTGTGCCCTGCATTGGCAGGCAGACTCTTAACCACTGGACCACAAGGGAAGTCCCCAGTTTTTTTCTTTTTGGACTTAATGGTTTAAAAGATCTGTCTAGATGCTAAAACTAGTAGGTAGAAATTTTAGGGGAAAAAAAAAGTATATTTACATAGTCTTGAATTATCTCTCACAAAATACTAATTACAAAAGGATAAAAGTGGGGAAACCAAGCAGATACAACTTAAGCAAGTCATAGAAGTTAACATTACCAGTGACAAATCAATATCATGTTCCCTTGACATGGTTATAAAATGTTACATGTATAATATATGTGAGAGGAGAGGAGAGGAGAGAAGAGAGGGAAGACGCAAATGTGGTAAAATGTTAACATTTCAGGAAGTCTGGGTAGAGGGTATGTAGGAATTTTTATATTATTTTTGTAACAGCTCTAAATCTTACAAAATAAACATTAAAGGTACAAAGCACCTTCCTCTCTCAGGATTATAGGAATATTATCCTATAGTTTTTACTAATACTTCATCTTATCTTATTGATTTGGCTTTTTAAACATCCAGATTTTATTGTGGAGTGCAGTGTAAGGTGGAGTCTAACTTATTTTTTCCAAATGTGCAGCCACACTCTGAGCACCGCCTTCTACCTATCTGATGTGCTGCTGTTGTAAGCTCCATCCTCCAGTGGGTTGTGCTTGAAAAGCTTGTTTCCTGACCCAGCGGTGGAACTCTTCTCCTTAGGGACAGGACCCTTCTGCAAACAACACAGGATGTGAAGCAAGCAAAAATATTACAGTCTCCTTCAGACCTCTGCTGACCCCCCAGCCAGACCACCAGGGTTGAGGTTATGGAGTAGGGGAGAGAGAGAGCTGCTCTGGCGGTTGTGGGCTAGGGTGGGGGAGTCCTGCAAGGAATGCTGGGTAGCCCTTGCCTATAGGGCTGGGATGTGAGGCCCATGTGCCTTGTTAGTAGGTTTAATAGCAGCTCCACTGCAGCAGGCCCAGGGCCAGAGATAACATCCCAGTTTGGTCAAATTATCCCACTAACAGCAAATTGTGCCCTTATCATGCAACCCTGGCTTTTGTGCTTAAATCTAAACTACTGTATTATATCAGTGTGGTAACATCTGCTTCTCGCTGGAGGCCTGCAGCCATCAACTGGTTTAGGAAGTGGTTTGTTGACCAGTCTTCTCACAGGCTAGCATTTGCTGGAGTCCCAAAGAGGGGAATTTTCCAGACTGTTTCTAGGCTCACTTCTGTTCCATTAATTTATCTAACCTGTTCTTCTACAATAACACACTGGTTTAGTTATTGAAATTTTACAGCGCATGGGTTTTCTTGAAGTCAACCAATTCCTTGGTTTTCTAAAAATTTACATGAAATTCCTGTAACATAAAATTAACCGTTTTAAAGTGAGCATGCGGTCACAGTGTCGTGCAACCATCACCTCTGTCTAGTTCCATAACATTTGGTCACCCCAAAAGGAAACCCTCTACCCCTGAAGAGAGAAGGCAATGGCAACCCATTCCAGTACTCTTGCCTGGAAAATCCCAGGGATAGGGGAGCCTGGTGGGCTGCCGTCTATGGGGTCGCACAGAGTTGGACACGACAAGTGACCTTACTTTCAAGCATTGGAGAAGGAAATGGCGACCCATTCCAGTGTTCTTGCCTGGAGAATCCCAGGGATAGGGGAGCCTGGTGGCTGCCATCTGTGGGGTCGCACAGAGTCCGACACAACTGAAGCGACCTAGCAGCAGTAGCAGCTACCCCTTAAGAAGTCACTGCCTCCCATGCTCTGGTCTCTGGTAACCAGCACTGAGGTTCTGTCTCTATGGGTTTATCTTTCTGGGGTATTTTGTTTATTTGGAATCATCTAAGTATGACTACTTTTTCTTTCACTCAGCATAAAGTTTGCAAGGTTTTCATCGTGTGTGTGATATCTGATGGAGTGGTTTCCTTCCTTTTGTTCTCATTTTCCCCAAATTTTTGGTTATTACAACCTATGATCTTTTCTGAAAGAACTTGAGAATCAACTTGTCAGATTTCCACAAAATACTATGTTTTGACTCTCAGTACAATTATGCTGAGTTAAACGTTGATTTTAGGGGAATCCATATATTTATGATACTGAATTTTTCCATCTAGGCACATGGTTTACATTTCTATTTATTTAGGTCTTGTTTTATCAATGTGTCCTTAAGTAAAGTTTGTAGTGTTCCTCATATGTCTTATCATTTCTAGAAGTGCTTTACTTTGATTTCTGTTATATATGGGTTTTTTTCTAATACAGATTGTTAAGATATAATTGATCTATTGCATACATCTAAAGTGTTCAGTTTGATGGATTTTGATATAGGTATGTATACATTTGTGAAACCATCATCACGGTCAAGTTGATGAGCAGGTCAGCCAGTGCCCCAGACCATCCCTAGAACAATACTGGTCTACTTCCTTTTATTGGAGACTAGGTTGCATTTTTTTGCAGTTTTATATAAATTTTTTTTTTACTTTTTTTCTCTCAAATTTTTTTTTAGTCTGACTTTTTTGTCTCAGAATATTTATTCTGAGGTTCATTCATATTGTTGAGCATGTCAGTAGTTTTTATTTTCTTACTAATGAATAGTAAATGCTTCATTGAATACTTACAGTTTTCTTGTTCATGACTTTTTGGGTTTTTTTCCAGTTTGGACTATTGAAAATTAAACTTCTGAACTTTCAGATACAAGTCTTTGTGTGCACATATGCTTTCATTTCTCTTGGGTAAATGCCTAGGACTGGATGCTGGTTTGAATGGTAGATGTATGTTTAAACTTTTAAGAAACTGCCAGACTATTTTCCAAGTTCTTAAATCATTTTACATTCCTATCAGCAGGACATTAGAGTTCAGTTGTTTTTATACCCTTGTTAATACTTAATATGTTCATTCTTTTAAATTTTACCATTCTAGTGCACGTGTACTGACCCCAGTGTTCTTGCCTGGAGAGTCCCAGGGACGGGGAGCCTGGTGGGCTGCCATCTGTGGGGTCGCACAGAGTCGGACACGACTGAAGCGACTCAGCAGCAGCAGCAGTGCGTGTGTAGTGGCTTTAGATTATGGTTTGGGTTTGCATTTCTCTAATCACCAGTGATTTTCAGTATCTTGCCTTGTGCTTTTTTCCATTAGTATATCTTCTTTGGTGAAGTGTTTGCCTGTTTTCTTATTGGGCTGTTTGTCTCACTATTCAGTTTGAAGGGTTCTTTATATGTTTGAAATGCAAGTCCTTTATTGGATATATGTTTTACAAATATTTTCTACCAGTCTCTAGATTACCTTTTCATTTTCTTCACAATGTTTTTGAAACTTTTAAACTTTGATGAATTCAATTTGTTAAATTTTTTTGTAGTTAGCATTTTGTATTACATTAAAAAAAAACATTGCCTAGTTCAGATCAAGATTTTTCTTTATAATCCCTTCTAGAAGTCGTATGATTTTAGTTCTTAACATTTAGGTCAATGACTTCTTTCAAATTGATTTTTGAATGTGTTATAAGAATCAAGTGTCGCTTTTACATACAGCTGTCAAATTGTTCTAGCACTCTTGTTTAAAAAATGATTATCCTTTCTTCATTGAATTGCTTTGGCACTTTTGTTAAAAATCAGTTGATTTAATGTATAGGCATATCACTGGACACTATTCTGTTACTGACAATCCTTCAGTTCTGCCATCTTCCACCTCCTCTCCCTCCAGTCAGTAACTCTTCTTGCTTCTTCACTTGATGCCAGTCCCTGGATGCCAGCTCTTATACTGTACTACTGTACCTTTCAAGGTATTATTCAGTAAGTTTTGGAATATTTTTTTCATTGTTTGTATTTGTCTGTTTGTTGTGTATTATTTGTGTGAAAAGTATTATAAACCTATTACCGTACAGTGCTATATAGCTGATTTTGCTAGTTGAATACCTAGGCTAACTTAGTTGGACTTAACAGATGTACTCTCGGAACTGAACTTGATCACATTAGGGAACTTACTGTCTACTTATGTTATTAACATCTTATTTAATTCCACGTCATCAGAGAGTAACTCAGTTTTATGGCCTAGCATGAGTCAGCAAGAGATGCGGGTTTGATCCCTGGGCTGGGAAGATCCCTGGAGGAGGAAATGGCAGCCCACTCCAGTATTCTTGCCTGGAGAATCCCATGGACAGAAAAGCCTGGCAGGCCACAATCCATGGAATTGCAGAGTCAGACACGACTGACCATGCATGCACGCGCATGAGTCAACAAACAAGCTTTTTCTGTAAAGGTTCACATAGTAAATATTTTGATTTTTGTGGGCCACATACGGTATCAATTGCATACTGATTTTTTTAACCCTTTGAAAAACATGAAACCCATTTGTGACTCACAGTCTGTAACTGCCACAGTCTACAGTCTGGATTGGCTTACATGGCCCCAAGCCTAAACGATGATCCATCTCGGTAAATGTTTCTTTTCTCCTAAAAGGAATGTAGATTCTGCTGTTGCTGCAGTTGAAAAGTTTCTGATGATTATTAAAATTAAGTTTTTCATCTCTCCTTTTCTCTGAGACTCTGATTACATGTATGTAAACTATATTGTCCCAACCATATCTAGATGAACACATGGAAGGAGATAATACAAATATGATCAGAAATTAGAAGAAGAGAGGGGAGTTGTTAAGTGAGAATCAGTTCTGGTAAAAAGCATAATAAACTTGGCAAATATAATAGTAAAAGATAATAAAATAATTATAAGCAGAGTTTAGATGGCAAAGAGTGAAGTAAAGTATAAGGAGATTTGAAAATTAGAAAAGAGTATGTTGCGTAGCTCTTTTGTGTAGCCTTATACAGCTAAGATTGAAATTTTTGATGAGTTAAATCATTTCTACTGCTGTTTAAAAAGAAGGAATTTGATGTCAAACCATATCGAAGGAAAAAATCGGAAAAGTCATTAGAGAATTATTTCCAACAAAAGCACTTGACCCAACTCTTTTAAGGTAGCACTCTATAAAATTGTCAACAAAAGGTAATTCCCCCATTCTGCGAACTATCTTAAAACTTTGGAAAAAGATGGGAAGCTTCTCCAGTTTGTATAGCGGAAAACTAATCTTTTAAAAATACATTTATCTTATGTTCAACAACCTCATTGAATTCTTTTATTGTTTCTACTTCCCTACCCTCTTTCTTGGCTGTTTCATGACCCTTTGGATTATGTTTGGGGCTGATAAGTTTATGAGTTTTATGTGACAGTTATGTGATTGCAGATTCCATGATGTTTGTGAAAGAGGAGCAAACGAGAGGGGAGAAGTTAGCGAACGTCCAGCAAGTCCCTTCTCCACTCCTTTTTAGTCCTGTTGAATGGGCTCCCAGCCTCTCTCCCTGACTCCATTCTAACCTGTCTTTCCTGCATTCTCACCAGTGGAAATTTTCTAACGATCAGATTAGTCACCTGCTTAGAATTGTCCTCCAACCCTCCATTTTTAGATTCAAAGGCAAGTTCATTGATTTCTTTACTACTGGATGCTCAGCAGCTAACAACTCGGTAGGTGTCTGTGCAATGGGTGGACCTCACTGGAGTCCAGGACGTTTTTAGGTTTGCCTCCTCCCTACCTTTCTAGCCCTCCTCCTGCATGGGACCTCTGTGCAGTTCTCCAGACCTGCCGTTGCCATCTTTGCCTTTGTGCACACACTCCGTTCCTCTCCCCGTGGGTTATGTTTGGGCTCTGTGTTGTGACAGTGCCTTTATTTCCCTCCCACTGCAGCCCGTACCACTCTAGCACACGGGCAGTGAGCTTGCCTCTCCCTGCAGCCAGGGCCCCTGGAGGCCATACAAGGTGCCTTTCACCGGTCCTCCCTCCAGCACGGTGCTCCTGGAGGCATGCAGCAAGCCTTCATTGAGTTGTAGTCGCTGGCTCCTTTCTGGTTGGCGTTTCTATGTCTGGAATATTGCATGCCAACCTCCAGCTAAGTTATGTTTGTGTTAAACATGAATTGAAATGCAATTACAGCTGGCAGTGTGGTTTGGAGGCTGAGTAATAGAGTAAATAAGAAAGGTGGCTTCGTCCCTAGCGCCAGTTCATCTCCTTTGCTTTCCTGCCTCCTGTCGTTGAGCGTGACTCATGAGTTCAGCTTGTCTCCTCTTAAATCCCATCACTTTCGCTCTTCCTGTCCTTCTTGCCTTGTAGGAGCGCTTGCAGAGCCCCCTTTGTTAAAGCCAGTCAGAAGCCCACAAGCCCGGCCTTTGCGGTCTGGTTGGCCTCCACAGCACCTCCGGGGCTGGCTCCAGCAGTCTGTGTGGAGCCTGGGCAGAGGGGCCACTCAGTAGCTCTTCCCTAATTCTTATTCTTCTTGACCTCATCTCAACTCTGGATGCTGTTGACCAATTTCTTCCTTCCTTAATATATTCATTTTCTGAATATAGAACTAACGCATGCTCACTGTAGCCAACTTGGAAGAAAAATACAAGGGAAAAAACGGCTCATAATTCTACAGCTCAGAAGAAATAAGCTGTTAACATTTTGAGGTGCATCCTCTAGTTTTCCCCTCCATGTGTTGTGAGCGGTACTGGGATTCTGTCGTATGTGCTCTTGGGGAACATGCTGTTATTCCATTGTATGTTGTTATGCTATTGCACTGTTTTCTTGGGTCATCAAGTATTCTGTAGCCCTTCTTTCCTGAAGCACTCTCATCCCTTAGATGTAATCTCAGCTCTCTTCTTCCTTGTGTTTTCCCGATTTCCCCTTCGCTTGGGGTCTCTGCCACACTGCACACATGACCCAGCCTCCTTCACTGTGAGTCCTCCTCCAGCTTGGGGCCCAGCCACTCCCTTCCCCACCAGTCACCTGTGCCAGCCTCTCTCCGTAGCCAGGCCCATGTTTCCTGCCTGGCATACAAGCCCACCCATCGCAGCTGGCTGACACTCATCCTGAATATTCCCAAACTCCACTGTCTTCTGTGTCCTCTCCACTCCCCACCCAGGCCCCCAACCCACAGCTGCCCCTGGCCTGAACTTCCTCCCAGGTGGAGGCCAGGTTCCTCCCAGGGCTCCTCTGCCCTCCCCCACC
Source organism: Nanger dama (assembly GCA_917880005.1). Classification (NCBI taxonomy): domain Eukaryota; kingdom Metazoa; phylum Chordata; class Mammalia; order Artiodactyla; family Bovidae; genus Nanger; species Nanger dama. The sequence goes on along the minus strand of CAKJTW010000018.1, from coordinate 9,868,641 downwards.
CCTTCCATACCCCATCTGGCAGTTTCTTGGGTTCTCCTTCTGCCTCATCCTTTGCATAATCCTTTTCTGTCTTTGGCTCCCTGCACAGGTCCTCACCATTCTTGTTCTGGATGGGTTTTTCCAGGGGGACTCTAGTCCTTCCCTTCTCAGTGCCAGGTTTTCTCCTTTAAGCATCACTTAGAATTCCAGCTCATGCTCTGAGCTCCCCAGAGACTGTCCTCTTGCACGGGGCCGAGTCCTGACTCCTGCACTTGCCCTGACACCCCAACCCTCTGTCTGTTCTCACCGTCCAGCCATCCCTGTTCCTCCCATACAGACCTGTTATGACCCAGGTCCCTGCTATTCCTGCTCCTGTCTTTTCTGGGGCCATGCCTTCGCCTCTTCCTTTGCTCCATTCCCGGCTGTTGATGCTTTACAAGACCCCCACCTAAAGCTGCCTTGGAGTCTCCTCTCACTCACCCTTCCCTGCATCCTGAATGTCCGTGCTAGGTCTACCCCTGTGCTAGGTGCTTCCATGGATAGTGTTCACCGCACAGAATCACCCCACAAAGATACTATTATAATCTCACTTCACAAATAAGAAAACAATCTCAGAGAGCTCGAGGGCTCCTCCTAAGATCACACAACAGGTGTGGATGAGCCAGAATCAAACCTGGGGGTCTCCTGTCTCTCAGCGTTGTGCCCTCCTGCTGATCCAGAGTATCTCCGGGCTTTCCTCCATGGGAGGTTCCCCGTCTTACTCATACTTGTAAATACTGAAGCATGTGGTGCAATGCCTTGCACATTGTAAGTGCTTAGTAAATATTTGCTGAAAGAAAAGTTAAGACTTGTGGCCCAAAGAGATGAATTGCAGCCTAGTGATGACTGTACCTGCAGGTAGAAGTCTCTACTTAAAGCCAGGTCAGGCCCAGGGCAGCACAGGAAAGACGAGGGCACCGCATACAATTTGAGCACCAGTATTTGCCACTGAGGAAGTGTTTTCTGTGTGCTAAGTGAAGTGAAAGTGTTAGTCAGGCATGTCCAACTCTTTGTGACCCCATGGACTGTAGCCTGCTAGGCTCCTCTGTCTATGGAATTTCCAGGCAAGAATACTGGAATGGGTAGCCATTCTCTTCTCCAGGGCATCTTCCCGACCCAAGATTCAGACCTAGGTCTCCCTCATTATAAGCAGATTCCTTACTGTCTGCACCACCAGACTAGGTGCTGGGCAAAGCACATTACTGACACTTTAAATTATTACTGCAACTGCTTGAGATAGAACCAGCTGTCTCCATTTGCAGAGGTAGACTCAGAGACTCAGAGAGGTCAAGGAACTCAGCCAAGGTCACAGAGCTACTAAGTGACAAGGCCAAGGTTTGAGTTCACATCTGTCCTGTGCCATGGTCAATGTGTTTTTTTTTAATTTATTTATTTATTTTAATTGGAGGCTACTTTACAATATTGTAGTGGTTTTTGCTGTACATTGACATGAATCAGCCATGGGTGTACATGTGTCCCCCATCCTGAACCCCCTCCCACCTCCCTCCTCATCCCATCCCTCAGGGTTGTCCCAGTGTACCAGCTTTGGGTGCCCTGTTTGATGCATTGAACTTGGACTGATGATCTGTTTCACATATGGTAATAGACATGTTTCAGTGCTGTTCTTTCAATCATCCTACCCTCGCCTTCTCCCACAGAGTCCAAAAGCCTGTTCTTTATATCTGTGTCTCTTTTGCTGTCTTGCATATAGGGTCATCGTTATCATCTTTCTAAATTCCATATATGTGCATTAATATACCATATCGGTGTTTTTCTTTCTGACTTACTTCACTCTGTATCAGTTCAGTACAGTTCAGTCTCTCAGTCGTGTCTGACTCTTTGCAACCCCATGAACCACAGCATGCCAGGTCTCCCTGTCCATCACCCACTGCCAGAGTCTACCCAAACCCATGTCCATTGAGTTGGTGATGCCATCCAGCCATCTCATCCTCTGTCGTCCCCTTCTCCTCCTACCCTCAGTCTTTCCCAGCATCAGTGTCTTTTCAGATGAGTCCACTCTTCGCATCAGGTGGCCAAAGTATTGGACTTTCAGCTTCAACATCAATCCTTCCAATGAACACCCAGGACTGATTTCCTTTAGGATGGCCTGGTTGGATCTCCTTGCAGTCCAAGGGACTCTCAAGAATCTTCTCCAACACCACAGTTCAAAAGCATCAATTCTTTGGCACTCAGGTTTCTTTATAGTCCAACTCTCACATCCATACAAAAACCATAGTTTTGACTAGACGGACCTTTGTTGGCAAAGTAATGTCTCTGCTTTTTAATATGCTGTCTAGGTTGGTCATAACTTTCCTTCCAAGTATAATATATAATAGGCTCCAGTTTCACCCACCTCATTAGAACTGATTCAAATGCATTCTTTTTAATAGCTGAGTAATATTCCATTGTGTATGTGTCCTGTAGATTTCTTATCTGTTTGTCTGCTGGTGGCATAGTCCACGTTTTAAGCTGCTGTGTTCTCCTGCTTCCTTGACCCAGAAGGGAAGGTGTTTGGTGGTATGAGGTCTAGCTTGTCAGCCCAGAGTCCAGCCAGAGAAGGACTTAGAAGCGTCGTCCCATGGTTAGCAGGGACAGAGAGGGTGCTCTTGAGGAGCTGGACTAGGCTTCAGCAGGAGCTTCTCTTTTCTTCTCTTTTCCTTCCTTCTCTGTCAGCAGACACATCCTCCATAATGAAGGTCTAACTCTCCTGATTCTGTGATAGAGAAGCGGTGAACCCTGCCTGTTTTTAATTAAAAATATCTTCATGACATTTTAAAAACTATAAAAGCTCATTTCAGAAAATCCAAATCATGTAGAATTATATAAACCAAAGAGCAAAAATGCTACCTTTTCTTCCGTGTAATCCCACGCCTTTTATTAACAGTTTGGAGATAGCCTGCTTGGGTTGTGTTTCCCTTCTGCAAGAAATCGTATTTATTTTTAATTAAATAAGGAATACAAAAGCTTCTTATTTAAAAATATCAAACAGCACAGCCAAAGCTCAAGCACCTTTTGACCACACTCCTTATTTCTGTCAGTCGCTGTCCTCAGTTTGCTTTTTCGTCCTTTTCCCCTTCATTTGCACATGTAAATAACTGTCAGAAATATAGCGTCATGGCTTGTCCTCTAAGTATGACTTACATCACGCAGTGAGCTCTCGCTTTGTCTCTACAGGAGGATGCACGTGTCATTTAGATCTTTCTGTATCAGCGTGTGTGTCTCGCGGGTTCTCACTCCCCCGTGTGTGGTGTGTATGTAGGCTGAGCGCTCTGCTCCGGCAGCCCCCTCTCACTGCTCAGATTCAGTTTCCTCCCAGTTTTTCACTAAACAAAGACTCAGTAGAGGCCTCTTGTTTGGATCACCAGATTTAGCAAATAAGAATACAGGATACCCAGCTAAATGTAAAATCTTTGAAATTTTTTTAAAATTTGAAAAAAATGATTCATTGTTTACCTGAAATTCACATTTAAATGGGTGTCCTATGTTTCCTCTGGCAACACTCCTCCTTATGCACATTTGCAAGTATTTAAAGGCCCCACTTCTTTGCTTTTAAAGTCTCTTGTCTGATTTTTCTTAAACTAAAAATTTTGTTACAAAGCATTTCATATATGTACAAAAGTATAGAGAATAAAGGAGCAAATATCCATGTAATCACCATGCAGCTTTTCTAGGTCTTAATGTTTCACCAAGTTTATGTGGTTTTTTTCTTTTTAATAAAGAAACAAAACATTATTGGTGCCTGTGTACCCTTTAGGGCCACGTGTCCTTCCTAAGCTAGAGTAACCACTGAGTTCGGTGTTTATTGTTCCTGTGTATTTGTTTTTGCTTTTATATCGATGCTGTCATCATGTGGAAAGCTTATCCTACTGTACATATTTTCAACTTGCTTTTTGCTTAGCATTGTTTTTGAGATTTATCCTTGTGGGTACATTTAACTCCAGTTCACATGTTTTTAAAGCTGTGTGGATTTTTGTTGCATGAATAAACTGTGATGTACTTATTCACCCTTCTCTTGATGAGGATTTTCACTGCTGCCAATAATTTACTACTATAAACAAATAATAATCCTTACATCTTTACGCTAAGAATTTCTTCTCTAGGGAACAGTTTAGGAGCAGAATTGCTAGGTCGTTTCCCCCTTACCAGAGTTAGTAAGTGTGTTTTCCAAAGGAGCTGTGCCAGCTTGTGCCCCACTCATTTTGGTCAGATAGTTATTATGGGTTAGTCAGTGGTTTACCATGGACGGTATAAAATTGTCATTTTAAATTTGTTCTTAGCCACTTTCCTGGTGGCTCAATTGGTAGAGAATCTGCCTGCAGTGCAGGAGACTGGGTTTGATGCCTGGGTCAGGAAGATCCTCTGGAGAAGAAAATGGCATCCCACTCCAGTGTTCTTGCCTAGGAAATCCCATGGACAGAGGAGTCTGGTAGGCTACAGTCCATGGGGTCGCAAAGAATCAGACATGACTCAGTGACTAAACCACCATCAGAGTGGTTGAACATTTTCTCATGTGGCTTTTACATGTTGTATATTATTTTTCTTTTCTCTTCCTTTTTTCTTATTGAAAAGTTCTTTATTTATTTTGGATATTGTCAGTTGTGCATTTCTCACAGTATGAGACTTGTCTTTTCACTGTTTTGAGTGGCCTCTGTTGTATCAAAGTTTTTAGTTTTAGGTTAGTAAGTTTCAATGAAACTATGAGCCATGCCGTGTAGGGCCACCCAAGATGGACAGGTCATGTTGGAGAGTTCTGACAAAATGTGGTCCTCTGGAGAAGGGAATGGTAAACCTCTTCAGTATTCTTGCCTTGAGAACCCCATGAATAGTATGAAAAGGCAAAGAGATATGACACTGAAAGATGAACTCCCCAGGTCTATAGGTGCCCAATATGCTACTAGAGATCACTGGAGAAATAACTCCAGAAAGAATGAAGAGATAGAGCCAAAGCAAAAACAATGCCCAGCTGTGGATGTGGCTGGTGATGGAAGTAAAGTCCGATGCTGTAAAGAGCAGTATTGCATAGGAACCTGGAATGTTAGGTCCATGAATCAAGTAAATTGGAAGTGGTTAAACAGGAGGTGGCAAGAGTGAACATCGACATTCTAGGAATCAGTGAACTAAAATGGACCTGAATGGATGAATTTAACTCAGATGACCATTATATCTACTACTGTGAGCAGGAATCCCTTAAAAGGGAATGGAGTAGCCATCATAGTCAACAAAAGAGTCCAAAATGCAGTACTTGGGTGCAATCTCAAAAATGACAGAATGATCTCTGTTTCCAAGGCAAACCATTCAGTATCATAGTAATCCAAGTCTATGCCCTAACCACTAATGCTGAAAAAGCTGAAGTTGAATGGTTCTATGAAGACCTACAAGACCTTTTAGAACTAACACCCAAAAAAGATGTCCTTTTCATCATAGGGGTCTAGAATTCAAAAGTAGGAAGTCAAGAGATACCTGGAGTAACAGGCAAAGTTGGCCTTGAAGTACAAAATGAAGCATTACAAAGGCTGATAGTTTTGCCAAGAGAATGCACTGATCATAGCAAACACGCTCTTCCAACATAAGAAAAGACTCTACATATGGACATCACCAGATGATCAGTACTGAAATCAGATTGATTATATTCTTTGCAGCCAAAGATGGAGAACCACTATACAGTCAGCCAAAACAAGACTGGGAGCTGACTGTAGCTCAGATCATGAAATTGCAAAATTCAGATTTAAATTGACAAAAGTAGGGAAAACCACTAGACCATTCAGGTATGACCCCAAATCAAATCCCTTATGATTATACAGTGGAAGTGACAAATAGATTCAAGGGATTAGATCTGATAGACAGGGTGCCTAAAGAACTATGGATAGAGGTTCATGACATTGTACAGAGGCAGTGATCAAGACCATCCCCAAGAAAAAGAAATGCAAAAAGGCAGAATGGTCTGAGGAGGCCTTACAAATAGCTGAGAAAAGAAGAGAAGCTAAAGGTAAAGGAGAAAAGGAAAGATATACGCAATTGAATGCAGAGTTTCAAAGAATATCAAAGGGAGATAAGAAAGCCTTTCTCAGTGATCAATGCAGAGAAATAGAGGAAAACAATAGAATGGGAGAGACTAGAGATCTCTTCAAGAAAATTAGAGATACCAAAGGAAAATTTCATGTGAAGATGGGCACAATAAAGAAGAGAAATGGTATGGACTGAACAGAAGCAGAAGATATTAAGAAGAGGTGGCAAGAACACACAGAAGAGCTATACAAAAAAAAAGATCTTCATGACCCAGATAACCACAATGATATGATCACTGAACTAGACCTAGACATCCTGGAGTGTGAAGTCAAGTGGGCCTTAGGAAGAAGCATCACTACAAACAAAGCTAGTAGAGGTGATGGAATTCCAGTTGAGCTATTTCATATCCTAAAAGACGATGCAGTTAAAGTGCTTCACTCAATATGCCAGCAAATTTGGAAAACTCAGCAGTGGCCACAGGACTGGAAAAGGTCAGTTTTCATTCTAATCCCAAAGAAAGGCAATGCCAAAGAATGCTCAAACTACCTCACAGTTGCACTCATCTTACATGCTAGCAAAGTAATGCTCAAAATTCTCCAAGCCAGGCTTCAACAGTACATGAACTGTGAACTTCCAGATGTTCAAGTTGGATTTGGAAAAGGCAGAGGAATCAGAAATTAAATTGCCAACATCTGCTGAGTCATAGGAAAAGCAAGAGAGTTCCAGAAAAAGAGCTACTTCTGCTTTAATGACTATGCCAAAGCTTTTGACTATGTAGATCACAACAAACTGTGGGAAATTCTTCAAGAGATGGGAATACTAGACCATCTTACCTGCCTCCTGAGTAATCTGTATGCAGGTCAAGAAGCAACAGTTAGAACTGGACATGGACCAACAGAGTGGTTCCAAATCAGGAAAGGAGTACGTCAAGGCTGTATATTGTCACCTTGCTTACTTAACTTATATGCAGAGTACATCATGTGACATGCTGGGCTGGTTGAAGTGCAAGCTGGAATCAAGATTGCCAGGAGAAGTATCAATAACCTCAGATATGCAGATGACACCACCCTTATGGCAGAAAGTGATGAAATAAAGAGCCTCTTGATGAAAGTGAAAGAGGAGAGTGAAAAAGTTGGCTTAAAGTTCAACATTCAGAAAACGAAGATCATGTCATCCAGTCCCATCACTTCATGGTACACAGATGGGGAAACAGTGGAAACAGTGACAGACTTTATTTTTTTGGGCTCCAAAATCACTGCAGATGGTGACTGCACCCATGAAATTAAAAGATGCTTGCTCCTTGGAAGAAAAGCTTTGACCAACCTAGACAGCATATTAGGAAGCAGAGATATTACTTTGCCAACAAAGGTCCGTCTAGTCAAAGCTATGGTTTTTTCAGTGGTCATGTATGGATGTGAGAATTGGACTATAAAGAAATCTGAACACCAAAGAATTGATGCTTTTGAACTGTGGTGTTGGAAAAGACTCTTAGAGTCCCTCGGACTGCAAGGAGATCAAACCAGTCAATCCTATAGGAAATCATCAGTCCTGAATATTCACTGGAAGGACTGATGTTGAAGCTGAAACTTCAATACTTTGGCCACCTGATGTGAGGAACTGACTCATTGGAAAAGACCCTGATGCTGGGAAAGATTGAAGGCAGGAGAAGGGGATGACAGAGAATGAAATAGTAGGATGGCATCACCGACTTGATTGACATGAGTTTGAGTAAGCTCCAGGAGTTGGTGATGGACAAGGAAGCCTGGCGTGCTGTAGTCCATGGGGTCACAAAGAGTTGGACCTACTTAGCAGCTGAACTGAACTGAAGATTCATCAGTTTTCTTTTTATAGGTTTTCTTATGCACGTGTTTGTTTCTTTAATAATTCTCGCTATTAAAATTATAAAAAGAGCTTATGTCTTTTTTTAAAAAGTTCTGAAGTTTTGCTTTTCACATTTAATCTTTAATCAACCCAGAATTTTATTTTTATGAGAGGCAGAGCTCTAGTTAATCTTTTATTCTGCACTGATTGTCACATGTCTGCATGCTCTTGTTGCGTAGTTTGTGCCTTGGCCCCTGGTGTGTCAGCAACAGCTCTGTCTCAGAGTAAATATCTGTGGCTAAGAGGACGCACCCTCCACGTGGTTGCCCACCCGCCATGAGGAAACCTCTGTGCGCTGATAATGCTCTCCAGGAGGCCTGTGGAGGAGGTCTAGGGCTGTGTCCTGGACTGGCCGTCTGGGGGCGGCAGAGGCAGAAACAGGGCTCCTGTTTTCCAGGGGTGTCCTGGGGCCCTTTGCTTTCTTCCACCCGCCCAGCCTCAGGAACCAGTCCTCTCTGTGCCTGCAGTAACCGTGGCAGCTGTTCAGGGGTGGAACAAAGAGTGGGCCGTTCCCTGCAGCTCAGGAACCATGGCAGCTGGTCAGGGGTGGAACAAAGAGCGGGCCATTCCCTGCAGCTCTGATGTGCTCCTTCACTCCATGTGCATTTTTCAGACTGTATGTTCTTTCACTTGTTCACTCAGACATCTGGTCAGTATCTCATTGTGTTCCACCAGCAGGGCCTTGGGCTGGGTACTCTGAAAAACACCCAAGGAGTAAAGTAGGATCCTTACTTTAAGGAGCAGAAGTAATCATAAAGAACTCACATTTTGGAGTATCTGCTACATGCCAGGTCTAAGGCTTTTTTCCAAAATACAGCTTTATTGAAATATAATTAACCTACCAGAAAACCCTCCCCCTTAAGACTGTATCGTCCAGTAGTTTTTTGTATATTCACAGAGTTTTGTAATCTTCAGTTTCAGAATATTTTCATCACCCCAGAAAGAAATCTCATACCCATTGGCAGTCACTCCCCATCTCCCTATGCCTCCAGCCCCTGGCAACCATGAATCTACTTTCTGTTTGTGGATTTGCCTTTTCTGGGCGTTTCACATAAATGTACAGTATCCTTTCACTTGTCATAATGCTAACAAGGCTCATCAGTGTTGCAGCGTATGTCACGTCTCCATTCTGTTTTTATGGCCAAGTAATATCCCTCATGGCAGAAAGTGAAGAGGAACTAGAAAGCCTCTTGATGAAAGTGAAAGTGGAGAGTGAAAAAGTTGACTTAAAGCTCAACATTCAGGAAACAAAGATCATGGTGTCCAGTCCCATCACTTCATGGGAAATAGATGGGGAAACAGTGGAAACAGTGTTAGACTTTATTTTTTGGGGCTCTAAAATCACTGCAGATGGTGACTGCAGCCATGAAATGAAGATACTTACTCCTTGGAAGAAAAGTTATGACCAACCTAGATAGCATATTCAAAAGCAGAGACATTACTTTGCCGACTAAGGTCTGTCTAGTCCAGGCTATGGTTTTTCCTGTGGTCATGTATGGTTGTGAGAGTTGGACTGTGAAGAAGGCTGAGCGCCCAAGAATTGATGCTTTTGAACTGTGTTGTTGGAGAAGACTCTTGAGAGTCCCTTGGACTGCAGGGAGATCCATCCAGTCCATTCTGAAGGAGATCAGCCCTGGAATTTCTTTGGAAGGAATGATGCTGAAGCTGACACTCCAGTACTTTGGCCACCTCATGCGAAGAGTTGACTCATTGGAAAAGACTCTGATGCTGGGAGAGATTGGGGGCAGGAGGAGAAGGGGACGACCGAGGATGAGATGGCTGGATGGCATCACGGACTCGATGGACGTGATTCTGAGTGAACTCCGGGAGTTGGTGATGGAGAGGGAGGCCTGGTGTGCTGCGATTCATGGGGTCGCAAAGAGTCGGACACGACTGACTGAGCAACTGAACTGAACTGAATATTCCATGGTATGGATAGATCATATTTTGTTTATCTGTTTATCAGTTGATGGATATTTGGGTTGTTGCCACGTTTTGCCTCCAAAAACTCAAGTACTTTCCTCTGTTGTACAGTTTCCTTAATATTAGAGAAGGTTTGATGCAAGAAGCTGTGAGAAGGGAAGATCCTGGAAGAAGAGAGCATAATCCTGGCTGGTGGGAGCAGGGAGACCCGGCAGTGGGCTCTGTCAGCAAGGCCCTGAATGACGAAAGGAAACCATGGGGACAAAGCCAGGAGGTCACCAGGCGCATTCAGGGAAGGTGAACTCGAGGAGAGAGAGCTGGGGTGTGAGTGGAGGAACCAGCCCAGAGGCGGAGGGAGCCGTGGCAGGCTCGGGACGGAGCCACGCATTAATTTCTCTGGCTAAGAAATACCCGAACTGTCAGCTGAAGATTCCTGGCAGGCTTGAGTCTCCATTGAGGATTTAACACAATAAGATGATGCAAATCAGATCAGAACCAAAAGCGAAGAATTCCTGGGCTCGTCACCAGATAAGTCAAAAGGCTCATTTCACTTTATCATTTTTAGAAAGCATTTTGGTCCCACCTCCTATTAGAGATCCAGAAGGATGTTGTGCCCACACTGGTCTGAGTAAGGGTTGAAGTGGCTCCCTGCCTGGCCACTGTCTGACCTGGGCCAAGTGTGTGTGTTTCAGCAGTGAATGATCTAACACTTTCAGAGCCCTTTGAACGCGACTCTTATTCCTAGCATCTGCCAAGATATTTCCTCTGGAATGTCTGCAGAATTTCCTGGCCCTTTGACTGCTTTCTGTCTGCCAAGCACATCTTTGAATTGTGGGTGGGCTCTCTTAAAACACCAGAGTGTGAATGGGTTGATGAAACCCATGGTTAGCAGTCTTTCAATAGCTTCTCCTTGGGCAAGAGTACTTGATCCTGACATTGAAGGACCTCTGACAGTTTTAAGGATTTACTGCCAGCCCCTCTCCATTCAGCTTAGTTGGGGAGCTGATTTACAAAGTGTTTCTTAGGTTTAAATCCAGCAGATCGTTATTTCTCATTCCATCGAATGAAGTCTTTCAAATTGTTGTTTTTCTTTTCTCAATATTAAAATTTTTGTTTTTCTCATTATGAAAACCGTAAAGAGTTAAAAGGTATAAACTTCTAGTTATAAAATAAGTAAGTGATGAGATATTATGAACAGCATGGCAACCACAGTGATCTTTACTTGTGACTGTGTCACATTTTTGAAACTTGCTCAGTGAGGGTAGGTCTTAGAAGACCTCATCACACACACACAGTTCTGTAAGTATGTATCATGACAGATGTTAACTAGGCTTACTGTGATCACTTCACAGTGTATAGAATATTGAATCATATGCTATATAACTGAAACTAATATAATGCTGTATGTCAGTTACACCTCAATAAAAATAAATTTAAAGCAGTAACATTAAAGAATACCCATAATGTCAATTGTGCAGAACCAAAAAGTATTATAATACATTGCTTTGATTTGTTTAGATCCTTTCCTGTATAGCTAACTTCTAAAAACAAAATATAAGATTGTATTTTTAAGAATTTATTGGAGTATAGTGGATTTACTGTGTTGTATTAGTTTCAGATGTACAAAAGTGAATCATTTATATATATATATGAAAAAATGTTAGTTGCTCAGTTGTGTCTGACTGTTTCTGACCCCATGGATTATAGTCCTCCAGGCTCCTCTGTCCATGGAATTCTCCAGGCAAAAATAGTAGAGTGGGTAGCTGTTCCTTATCCAGGGTGTCTGCCCTGCCTGATGATCAAACCTGTGTCTCTCATGTCATCGCATTTGTAGGTGGTTACTTTGTTGTCTGAGCCCCCAGGGAAGCCCATATATATACATGTGTGTGCATATCCATTCTTCTTCAGATTCTTTTCCCACATAGGTTATTGCAGAGTATTGAGCAGAGTTCCCTGTGCTATAGTAGGTCCTTGTTGGTGGTCCGTTGTCAGGGGAAGTTTGACTTTAAGGAATCCAATATGTTGTTGATTCTCAAGGATTCTCTGTTCCCTATCGGTTCCTATTCCGGGAACGAGTGAAACAGCGCTGTTCCCAGGACTGAGGTCACAGGATGAGACATGTATGAATCCCCTTCAGTGACTCTTTCTGCGTCAGCGACCTTGTATGTATTAGACTCCAAATTGTGACTGTTGATAAAATTTCATCGTGTAATCATCTTACTAAAGATATATAAGCCTGCATTTCTGCTAATAAAGCACCCTTGCTCCATCAGAGCTTGGGTTCCCTTGTCTTTCTTTCTTTCTCTCTCTCTCTCTTTCACTTTCTTATCATCGACTCCAGACCGCCAGGTTCCGGTCTGTTAAAGGACCCCAACAGTCTGTTTTTGATATATAGTAGTTTGTATATGTTAATCCCAGTCTCCTAATTTATCACTTCGCCCACTTTTCCCCTTTCGCTGCTTTGATTTGGAGACCTGTGAGTCTGTTTTGTAAATAAGTTCATTCATATCATTTTTTAAATTCGATCCCAAGATTGTGCTTTAGAAGCCATTGTGTCACTTACTCTTTCCAGTCCGCTTCCCTTGTCAGGAGATGTGTGTTCTCAGCGTCGTTTGAGATGCTGTGAAGCCCTGCACTGTAAGCGCATCCTCTGGTCACTGGAAGTGTGTCACTTGCTCCCCTTATTTGCCTCTACACTGTTGAGACTCCTGCCCCCTCCCAGGCTTTGGCCCCAGAGCCCTCCCCTTCCCCCTGTGGCCCACCCATGAGCCTCATCTTCCCCTCGCTGCACACAGCTCTGCCTCCAGGTCTCAGGACAGCATCTTCCCATCACAGGTGTCGGCACTGAGGCCCCTCCTCAGAGAGGCCTTCCCTCAGTCGCTGTCTCCATTGCTCTCCTTTATATAAGACTCTTATGACTCCTAAAATCATCTTACATATTTGTTTGTCTACCTGTTTGTTATGCATCGTCCTCCATCTGGAACGTCCCCTGTGGGGTCAGTGCTCAAGTCCATCTTGTCCAGCCCTCTGCACCTCATCCACGTCTGGCGCCCAGAAGCTCAGTGTGAAGGAACAGTGATGATCCACTCTTGTGCACAAAGATGATGGTCTCCTTCAGACTCTATGCCCAGAAGTGATGTTCCTTGGTCACGGGACATATGTAGCTTTAAGGCTTTTGATAGGTAGCACCAAGTTAATGGAATTTAATACTCATTTCAGGAGTAACTGGTGTGTCCATGACCCCCTTATATGGATTTCTAGTACGAAGATCCCTGCTCCCCGCTTAATACATTATGGACATAATTCTCTACATATACATACTTCGTCCTTTCTAAGAACTGAATATGTGTCCTTCAGTTTTGCATTGGTTCTGCACAGTTGACATTATGGATATTTTTCAATGTTATTGCTTTAAATTGATTTGTATTGAGGTATATCTGACATGCAGCTTTATATTAGTTTCAGTTATATAATATGTGTCCTATGTCTGTCCATTACATAGACATACCATAATTTATTTAGCCACAATCCTTTTGTTCCTCAATTTCCTCATCTATAAAATCAGCTAGTAACCAATTATTACAGTAACTCATATAGGGCTGTTGTGTTAAATGAGGTAACTTAACACTAACGACTTGAGAATAAAATACTCGGGGCTGGTCACGGCACCTAGAATGCACACAGTGAAGTGTGGTGTTGTTGGGATCCTTGCAGCATTTAGAACGCATTGAACAGACTGGAGAGTGGGTTCGTCTGTGACGAGTGTGCAGTCTCTCGCACAAGCCCCTGCATCTCTTCTCCAAGCAAGTGAACCCCAGTGTGTTCTCTTCCTCAGGCCTGCCTGCCGGCTGGGGTGCTCCCTGGTCCCCGTTTGCCCATGTCCTCCACCCTCCCCTTGTGTGGGTGAGCTCAGGTGTTCACGTGTCATGCAAGTTAAAGAGCAGCATTAGCACGCTGGGCCCTGTGTGAGTGCACAGGATCTTTTAAAGCCTTCCAGTTATTCTGTTTCCTTCTCTCCTCTGTCATCACAGCAAAGTCTCCAAACCCACGGGCTTCCAGAACCGTTCCCGAGCGCTGTCTTCTCTGCAGGATTCAGGGATGCCCTTTCTCAGTGGCGTCCTCTCTGCAGCATTCAGTTCAGTTCAGTTCAGTCGCTCAGTCGTGTCCGGCTCTTTGCGACCCCATGAATCGCAGCACGCCAGGCCTCTCTGTCCATCACCAACTCCCAGAGTTTACCCAAACTCATGTCCATCAAGTCAGTGATGCCATCCAGCCATCTCATCCTCTGTCGTCCCCTTCTCCTCCTGCCTCCAATCCCTCCCAGCATCAGGGTCTTTTCCAGTGAGTCAACTCTTTGCATGAGGTGGCCAAAGTACTGGAGTTTCAGCTTCAGCATCAGTCCTTCCAGTGAACACCCAGGACTGATCTCCTTTACGATGGACTGGTTGGATCTTCTTGCAGTCCAATGGACTCTCAAGAGTCTTCTCCAATACCACAGTTCAAAAGCATCAATTCTTTGGCACTCAGCTTTCTTCACAGTCCAACTCTCACATCCATACATGACCACTGGAAAAACCATAGCCTTGACTAGATGGACCTTAGTCGGCAAAGTAATGTCTCTGCTTTTGAATATACTATCTAGGTTGGTCATAACTTTCTTTCCAAGGACTAAGCGTCTTTTAATTTCATGGCTTCAGTCACCATCTGCAGTGATTTTCAGTTCAGTTCAGTTCAGTCGCTCAGTCGTGTCCAACTCTTCGCGACCCCATGAATCGCAGCACGCCAGGCCTCCCCTGATTTTGGAGCCCCCAAAATAAAGTCTCCAACTGTTTCCACTGTTCCCCATCTATTTCCCATGAAGTGATGGGACCAGATACCATGATCGTCGTTTTCTGAATGTTGAGCTTTAAGCCAACTTTTTCACTCTCCTCTTTCACTTTCATCAAGAGGCTTTTTAGTTCCTCTTCACTTTCTGCCGTAAGGGTGGTATCATCTGCGTATCTGAGGTTATTGATATTTCTCCCGGCAATCTTGATTCCAGCTTGTGCTTCTTCCAGCCCAGCGTTTCTCATGATGTACTCTGCATAGAAGTTAAATAAGCAGAGTGACAATATACAGCCTTGATGTATTCCTTTTCCTGTTTGGAACCAGTTTGTTGTTCCATGTCCAGTTCTAACTGTTTCTTCCTGACCTGCATATAGGTTTCACAAGAGGCAGGTCAGGTGGTCTGGTATTCCCATCTCTTTCAGAATTTTCCACAGTTTATTGTGATCCACACAGTCAAAGGCTTTGGCATAGTCAATAAAGCAGAAATAGATGTCTGCAGCATTCAGGGACGCCCTTTCTCTGTGGCCCTGTTTTTAAGTGACCTAAGTGGTTCTTTGTGTCAGAGAGGCCTGCCCATGGCTTGTCAGCCGTCCCCAAGGCAGGGCCCAAGGGTTCCCTGGTTTTGACCCAGAAGGTGGGCTGTCCTTCCCTGGGCTGTGTGAGGGTGCTCTGCTTACTGGGTGCTGAGGGGGCAGAGCCAGAGGGCACAGATCCCCACCTCTATTCTGACCATGGAGTGACTTTGAGTTAGTTTATGGAAGTTCACCAAGCCTCATTTTCTCATCTGTAAACTGAGGGGGAAGTAGCACCCCTTCCATCGGGTGACTGGGAGGATTCAGTGAAACTCTGCACAGAAGCTGCCTGGACCGGAGCCCCGACAGCAGTGAGTGCTCGGCCAGGATCCGGCCCCTCCACCTGTCCTCAAACCAGGAGGCTTTCCTGCAGTTATGCTCAGGGATTCCTTCCCGCGCCCCGTGGGCTCTCTGGGCTTCCTGAACACGTGTTTCCTTCTGGGACTGCCTCGTGGTCATGTGACCTCTGAGCTGGAGCCCGAGAAGGAAGGAAGTCAGGGGCCTGGGCTGCATGAGCCAGGGGCTGAGCCCGGGCTGGGCAGGCAGCTGTACAAGGCCCCTATGTGGTTCTGCCAGGCTTGGGGCCGCGGCTCCTCCACGTCTCCTGTTCCCTTGGTGGACTCGGCAGTGGAGGAGTCATGTGCAGCTTTGGACGTTGTCACACGCTGGGACACACTATGGAGATAACTGGAGCCGGGTCATGCTGTACCGCAGGAACATCCCTGTGGTCCTCAGAGTAACGGCTTCTCTCCAGGAGTATCGCCCCCATCCTGTCTTCCATGAGACATCCCCTCAGCTCTCTTGAGTTTTTAAAATTAAAATTCACTTTTCTGTTTTTAACAAAGTGATGCCTACGCAGTTAAATCAGAGAGTACTAAGGGACTTTTGAGAAAGCATAGCCACCCCGGCCCTGTCTCTGCCTGCTCGCCCTGTTTTATTCCCCAGAGGCAGTTACTTTCAGCTCTTTTAGATTTTTTCGCTTCTGGTACTTCATCTCCATATTTCTAAATAATGTGATTGTACTGTTTATTTCTTGATCGCCTATCCTGCACATGTAGTTTTCTCATGTTCTCCACCCATCAGGCAGTATCACAGTTTTGGTACACTAGTGGGGAGCTTATATATCACAACAAGGCAAACATTGGGTACTACTGGCTCCAGCGAGCGATGCAGCAGGACTGGAGGTTCTTTCTTGTAACTGTTTCCTTTTCTTGGAGTTAGTTCTTGACTTGTCTCTCTCGTTTACTTACTTGTCTAGATGCCTACCCATTTTACATGAGAATTTACAGTTTTTCTTTACAGTTTTCAGGTTAGTTACTAAGGTATATTTTCACGCAGAGCCTCATTGCCTATAAATGCTCGCACGTCTGTCACGTGCCCATCCGCACCTCTTCCCATCCGCACCTTCCCAGGGTGCAGTCCGCATTGCCTCCTCCCCCAGAGACGGCCCACATCACTCTTCTTTCCACAACCTTCTCTCCTTTCCCTCCGTCCAGGCCGTCCCTGGGCTGTCTTGTGTCGGGGGGCTGTTCCTGGAGCTCTAGGTTCCTCTGTCTTGATTCCGTCCCCAGTCATGCTGGCACATCCTCCTCTAGGCTCCCCGGAGAAGGCAGCGGGATAAACTTTGTAAGTCCTTGAACGTCTGCTAAGATCTTCTTCTACCTTCATGCTTACTTGACCCTGGTTGAGATGGAGAATTCCAGAAATCCTTGGAATTTTGAAGAGGCTGTTCGCACCTTAGTTTTCAATGTTGCTGATAAGAAGTCAGGTGCATTCTGATTCTGTTCCTCTGTACATGGCCTGTTACTTCTCTCTGGAAGTTTTAAGGGCTTTTTTTTTTCATCCCCAAATCGATGGGATTCTCCATGGCTGTGCTTTGGGGTGGACTTTTTTTATTCACTGTGCTAGAACTCTCAGGATCTTCTTACTGTGGAGGCTCACCTTTTCTTCTGTTTTTATTTCCCTTTCTGGAAATTTCATTGTTGGATACTATATTGATTCTTCAGTTCTCTTAGGTTTTTTTTCCCCACCTCTAGTTTCTCTCTTCACCTTTGTATTTTATCTTCTGGGAGATTTCTTCAATTTTCTCCTCCAATATGTTTTTTTTTTTTAATGTTTAATTTTAGCTGTAAGTTTTTATGTCTAAACTCCTTGTGTTGTCTTAAATTGTTCCTTTTAAAACGTTTTCTACGATATTCTATTCTCATTTAAAAAAAAGTGAAAGTGTCAGTCAATCAGCTGTGTCCAACTCTTTGCGGCCCCATGGACTGTCCATGAAATTCTCCAGGCAAGAATGCTGGAGTGGGTGAGCCATTCCCTTCTTCAGGGGTCGAACCCGAGTCTCTGGCATTGCAGGCAGATTCTTTCCTGTCTGAGCCACCAGGGAAACTCAGTTCTTGCTTGGTGACTGCAGTATCTTCACTTATCCCTCTGAAGATGTTCATTACAGGTTTGGTTGTTAATTCTTTAGTGTTTTTTGTTTCCTCCTGTTTTCTGTGCTATTTTCAGGTTCCCTTTCTTCTAATAATTTGGAGCCTGTTGTCATATTTGCGATTCCCCCGGTGCCTGGCAATTCTTTGTTGTCAGTTAAGAGCCAGGCCCTAGCTTCTGGGTTCGGAGCCCTGTGGTAGGGGTGGGGCCTGATGACTGGTGGGCGGCACAGCGGCTGGTGCACCGGGAGTTGGCTCTTGTAACCGTAACCAGAGACCTCAGAGCCTGTGGGTGCTGGTCTTCTCTCTGGCGCTCTTTAATTTCTCCAGAGATACATCCTTCAATTTGCAGCATTTAGGGGGTACCCCTGGCTCCCAAGGTGCCAGAAGCAGGAAGGAGGGTGGGCCTGGCCCATCCTTCAGTCACTGCTCAGCTAAGCGTGCCGTCATTACCCCCTGCTCTGACTCTGGAGTTTTATTTCCTCCTTTACCTCCTTCCCCACCAAGCTGGTGTCCTGGAACCCTGAGCCCTGCTGATGCCATTTCTGCAGAAAATACTTCCGAAGCAGAGTGGGGCTCTAGGAATCCTAATGGCTTTGTTCTGCCTGTCTCCAGTTCTAAATTCGCATCGCACCCATCTCCAGGCCCTCCGCCCTCATCCCAGTGGTGTCTGGGGCCCTGGGATGTCCATCTCCGCTCCTCTGCTACACCCTGGACCTTCACACGTCTTCACACGTCCGATGGCATCTGCCTCAAGCTGTACTCCTCTCTCGCTCTCTATTTTAGTGGCTCCCTGCTGTCTGCACTAGACTGTCATTTTAGAAGAATATTGGCGGGGAAGAGCGGTAAACCCAAGTGTCCTGTCTGTCGCTGCCCACCTCTTCCTCCGCATGGGAAGATAAGAGAAGGAGAGGGAGAGGCTGAGCACGTGAGTGTGTAAGGGGGGTGTGTGTGTGCGTGCACGTGTGAACCCCTATGACAGACACACCCAGGGCACTGCAGCCAGCAGCAGCGTTGGGCATCCTCTAGTCATTTTGGGAACAAGACAGGGTACAGAGAAAACTGAAGGAATAAGTGGCCTCTCTGTTGAAATGGGGGTTTGGCCTGTGAGTGGTGATTTTGAAGGGGACACATACACTCAGCTCAAGGGATTAAGTCCGGGAAATTTCATTTTTAAAATTTGTATGACCTTACTCGAACAGCTAGCGGGGTTTCTTGGCTTTTCAGTTTGCTGCAGATCTACGGGCTGATTTGTCCGTCCACTCCTTCAGCCAGTTGTGGTTGAGCCCTTGCGTATCAGGCAGGATGCTGAGTACAGGGGATACACGGCCATTGGACATCGTCCTCAGCTTGGCAAAGCTTTTGTCAGTGGCGAGGCAGTAGAGCCAATAGAGGTTAATCACACAAGTACATAATCTGTGTTGAAGACCAGGACTAGTCCCAGAGATGGGGAAGGAACTCCAGGGACCAGAGGTTGGAGCCAAGCCCCCATGTGACAGTGCAGGGCTTTTCGAATCCTGATGTAGTATAGACCTGTCATTTGGCACTGGCTTCATGGGTTTGTCACATTTGCATAGAACTGTCTGTTGTCGCTGGCTTCATGGGGTCATCACGTTTGCATAGACCTGTCTGTTGGCGCTGGCTTCATGGGGTTGTCACATTTGCGTAGACCTGTCTACTGGTTTCATGGGGTTGTCACATTTGCGTAGACCTGTCTGTTGGCACTGGCTTCATGGGGTCGTCATGTTTGCATAGACCTGTCTGTTGGCACTGGCTTCATGGGGATGCCATGTTTTCATGGACCTGTCTGTTGGCGCTGGCTTCATGGGGTTGTCACGTTTGCATAGACCTGTCTGTTGGCCCTGGCTTCATGGGGTCGTCATGTTTGCATAGACCTGTCTGTTGACCCTGGCTTCATGGGGTTGCCATGTTGTGTGTAGCCTGTCTGTTGGTGCTGGCTTCATGGGGTCACACGTTTGCATGGACCTGTCTGTTGGTGCTGGCTTCATGGGGTTGTCACGTTTGCATAGACCTGTCTGTTGGCCCTGGCTTCATGGGGTTGTCATGTTTGCATAGACCTGTCTGTTGGCCCTGGCTTCATGGGGTTGTCACGTTTGGACCCTGGCTTCATGGGGTTGTCACGTTTGTGTAGACCTGTCTGTTGGTGCTGGCTTCATGGGGTCATCACGTTTGCATGGACCTGTCTGTTGGTGCTGGCTTCATGGGGTTGTCACGTTTGCATAGACCTGTCTGTTGGCCCTGGCTTCATGGGGTCGTCACGTTTGTGTAGACCTGTCTGTTGGTGCTGGCTTCATGAGGTCGTCACATTTGCATGGACCTGTCAGTTGGTACTGGCTTCATGGTGTCATCACGTTTGCATGGACCTGTCTGTTGGTGCTGGTTTCATGGGGTCATCACGTTTGCATGGACCTGTCTGTTAGCGCTGGCTTCATGGGGTCCCAGGTGAGCACTGAGGCAGTTCTCGTGCATTATCCCCTCTGTTCCCACAATGCCCTCAGGGGTGGGGGCTTGCTTAAGCCTGGAGTGTTAGGTTGGGGTCTGCTGTACCTAGAGTCCTCTTCCTCCACCCCCAGCCTGCCTCCCTGTCCCTCCCTTTCCATCCTGGGACTCAAGACTGAGTTCATGGGGACAGAGTTTAGAGGTGAACTTCTGCAGGCCACCCCTGTAGCTACTGACCATGTACTTACCTTGTACGCTCAGTCACTTCAGTCATGTCCAACTCCTTGTGACCCCATGGACTGTAGCCTGCCAGGCTCCTCTGTCCATGGGGTTCTCCAGGCAAGAACACTGGAGTGGGCTGCCATTTCCTTCTCCAGCTTACGGCGTAGCTATTCCAGCGTGCCATGGGGAGAGTTGAGGTTGGGAAGCGCCTTTACCTGCCTGGGTACTTCTGCTCCAAGGAAGGCAAGCTGTGAAGGCCCAGCCTTGTTCCTCCAGGGCCACTTCCCTAGTCCTGCTGCTGAGCCAGACCTGGGCTCCCCACACCCCAAGTAGTCTTGGAGGTGGGTCCATCCCAGACTGTGGACCCCTGGCTGCAGGCGTCTCTGTGCTCTGCACACCCCACACCCGCCTATGCACATGCATGTGTGCATGCACACCCACACACACACTTCTCTCCCTCCTCCTTTCTCACTCTCACCTCCCTCCTCACTCCCCTTGGCTGGGGTTGGAGGGCGTTACACGTTTTCACTTCACCGCACATGAGTTGTGGCTCAGGGTAGACCTGGGCCATGGTGGACCTTGTTGAATGGGTCTCCAGAGCAGGTTGGAGGCCTGTTGACTGCAGGGACAGAGGGAGAGAAGGGGGCCTCTGAGGAGGGAGCAGGCCTGCTTCTGCCTCCCCTCTTTGCGTTCCTGCACCGGCCGCTTCATCATACCAGGGTGTCTTCTCATTCCAGAAAAGGGAAGATTCTAACAGTGGGACAAGAGGAGGGAATCCTCATTTTCAAACCCTAGACATGATGGCCTTGAATGAGGGGGCACACCACCCCACGGTAGCCAGGAAAACCCTCCTGAACCCCCAGACTTTTCCGTGGAAGGCTGGACCCAGCTGTCTCTCTTCTGAGATACCACAGCTTTTGCGTGTTCTGCAGACTCTGTTTTGTTTTTTTTTAATTTATCAAAAATAATACATATTATAGAGAAACTACATAGGTTCCCTTCTTTCTTTGTTCCTGTGGCATCTCATCACATTTTAATGGTTCCAGAATTGCAATGCATCTGAGAAATGTTTGTGCAATTTCACATGATGTTTCTTTTTTTCCTAAAGGAGCGTTCTTTAAATCCACAGGTGATTCTCAAATGGCTACATCTTTGAACTGAGGAAATACAAGTAGAGTTTGGGAAACAAAAATGTTTCAAACGTGGAACCTGTGGGAGAAAACAAAGCATAAGGGATCCTTGGTAGTAGAAGTTGGGGCCACGGCCTCAAATCTCAGGTTTTCTGAGGAACTTTATGTATGACCATTATGGGGGCAAGTGTGGACAAGGCCTGGTCTGTTCGGCCGTGTTTCTTTCTGTGGGAGTGACGTGCTTGGACCAGACTCTCCCTGAGATTGTCACCATACCATTCCTCCTTCAGATTTCAGGCCAAACATCTTTGCATATTCAGCATAAGGACCCTTCTTTTCCCTTATGGCATTTATGAACTTAACAATTGTTCGGTGTGAAAGCAAGGACTTTGCTTTTGCCAGCTGGCCTTTGGTCTTTTCAGGGGCTCCCTCGGAGAACGTGGCCCTGGGGGCTGTGGGACCCTCCTGGTGGAGTCGGCCCCCACACTCCCGGCCTCGCATGTGACAGTCCGAGCCGTGTGGGCCTGCTGTGCCATGTGGACACGGGACGGGGCAGAATCAGGGCAGTTTTGTGTAAAGAACAGAGGCGTTTTTAGCAGTTTGTGAGGACAGCCCAGAGCTTGTCAGATCAAAGAAGGCTTCCCATAGTCTTCCCTGGCAGCTCAGCTGGAGAAGAATCTGTCTGCCGATGCAGGAGGCGCAAGAGATGTGGGTTCAATCCTGGGTTGGAACAATTCCCTGGAGAAGGAAACGGCAACCCACCCCAGTATTCTTGCCTGGAAGATTCCATGGACAGAGGAGCCTGGCTGGCTATAGTCCATGTGGTCACAAAGAATTGGACCCAACTGAGCACACATGCCTCCCACAGTCTAAGCCTCAGAAGGAGGAGCAGGGAGACCCCAGAGTGCACTGCAGGGGGCCGGCTGCAGAGGGTGCTGCTCCCCAAAGGGCGCTGCTCCCAGGTCTTCCCAGAGTCCCCTTGGGGTGCAGCCAGGATGTGGATTCCTCCAGCCTGTTAGATGCTGAGGGAAGAAGCAGCACCGAGCCTGATCGTTCCTTAACGAGCATCGTGGAGAGAATGGGGAGAGCCTGTCCCAGCCAGCCTTCTTCTCCTCCTCTCCTGTCTCCTTGTGAGCTCTTCCCACTGATGGCCTTGGTCCCACGGCCCAGAGCCCAGGCCCTATAAGACTCGCATCAAGGCTGGCTTCATCCTTGAACGCTTCTTGAAACTAAAAGTGAAAAGTGTTAGTCGCTCAGTCACGTTCAACTCTTTGTGCCAGGCTCCGATGTCTATGGAATTCTCCAGGCGAGAATATGGGAGTGGGCTGCCTTTCCCTTTTCCAGAGAACTCCCCAACCCAGGGATCGAACCCAGGTCTCTCGCATTGCAGGCAGATTCTTTACCATCTGAGCCCCCAGGGAAGCCCTTAGAGGGAAATGTCTACAGCCATAGATGAGAATATCGCTCCTCAGTGAGACTAGAAACTAGCAGCTGAGTCTTAATTTTCCTATCACGCTGGTTTTCAACCTTGAATTCCACTCACAGAACTTGTGCTGAAAAGAAGCTGGGCAGGGCAAACCTCTCTGACGCCCTGCCCGCCCCCCCCGCCCAGTGATAGCAGCCCCTGGCCAGCCCAGTCAGGCCCAGAGCAGGAAGCCACGCCAGGCACCTGGCAGGCGGGCCCCCTCTCAGGTGGCACTGCATGCTCCATTCTGCCCTCTGCGCCCTGGACTGTCCCTGGAGTGACTGGCAATGAGCAGCCTAATGTGCTGACTTCTCCAGCCCCTTCTTGGTCCATGACAAACAGAAGTTCCTCTTTTCTCATTAGAAGCACTTTTGTCAGGGTGTCTTTAATCACTGACTTCCCCAGGGACAGTATTTTTAGAAGTTGTATTTTTCACACTCTCCCTTGGCCCCTCTTGGAAAAATCTCTTCCCAGGGCCTGGTGAAGTGGACTAATGAGATGCCGCACGAGTCCGGGCCGGAGTTAATTGGCGCAGGTACGGAAGCTCCTCACGCCCGCCCTCCATGGCCCCCCTGCCTCACCTGTGTCCCCTTCCCCGTCTCTCTGGTGCAGGTCGCTCAGACAGCAGATGGTGTGGACGCTGACCTCTGGAAAGACGGCTTATTTAAATCCAAGGTTACCCGATACCTGTGCTTCACGAGATCCTTTTCCAAAGAAAATGTAAGTCTAGTAGTGGCTTTCCGTTTGCTAAGAGAGCACGAGTCATTTCCATTCGTGTTTGAAATTCTCCTCACTTTTGGTGGTGGTTTATTTTCATCGCTGTGTTAATTTATCGGTGGTTTTTAAGTGAACAGGGTAGGATCAGCAACCACTGCTGGGTTTCATTTATTAACAGTATTATTAACCACATACCCAAGTGTGTTGTGAATTCCATTAAAACCCATTTTCCAAAGGAAACACAGAAAAGATTTCTCTCACAGCTCTCATCCTGCCTGCCTTTCATCCGAGTAACAAATTGCAGGGTAGTATGATGTGAGCATCTTTCAGGGGAGCTGGCTTTAAAGCTGAGCAACAGTGGGAAACACAGCCAGAAGATGCCTCACGGTCACCCCCTCCCAAGACCTGGCCGTGTTGACTTTCTCCCCAGGCCTCTCTGCCACGTGACATTTCATTGTTTCGGCAGGTAGGTATCCAGCTCACATGCAGATTACTTTTACTGTGTTGTTTTTAATACTTAAGGCCATAAATTAGGAAATTTTAAAGGCACCTACTAAAGATGTTCTAATAGGTGGTTTAGGAAAAAGAGAAGTGGCTCTTGTGAGTATCCTTTCCATGTGAGGCCTGACCTGGGCACTCTGCAAATATGCTGCCTCCATCCTCAGACTCTTAAAGTAATAGCTCCTGAGATCAGGGAGTTTATGTGCTTATCTAAGGACACCTGTCTTCCCTAACCCTAATAGGGGCAGTCAGATTTTCATTTTTAGGGTGCCATTTTATTTTGGGCCTAAATACAAAAAAAAATCAGACGGGAAATATTTTTATTACTTTTATAAATCTTATGGCAACAGTGAAATATGTTCATAAGTGATTTTTAAAAAAATCAGGTTCAAGCATCCCCATTCAGAAGCCTGGAAGGAAAAAGGTCACCATCTTTCTCTCCGTCACAAGCCCACAGCCCCGTGGTCCTGTCACAGTCCTCGTGCGTCCCTGCAGCATTTTCTGGCCGTGGATCGTCACATGGATCTATGGTCTGCACTCTTGTCCAGCAGCCATTCCCATTTGTTGATAAGTGTTTGTTAGGAAAATGATTTCTAACATACTCAGGGAGGGCTCGTTGCTCTCATTTTTTCCCACTCATGATGAGAGTAATAAATGCTTGCTATAAAGGACAGAGCTCCTGATGGAGGAGGGAAGTTCCTGGCAGCTGGGCCCGCGGTGGGTCTGAGCAGGACCTTCAGGTCACAGTGCAGTGAGGAGACCTCAGGGGCAGGTCTGAAGGCCCGGTTACCTTTCCAGACGTCAGGCCTATGAAGTACGGGCAGTGCCCCGGGCTCCATCCCTCCATCCTGCATCCATAAACACCTATGGCGCTGTCTCGTCACCTTTGTCCCTGGAAGCTACTTATACCCTCTTTGAAACCATCCATATTCTTAGCTTCTGTCACCTCTGTTCTGCTGCTGGCTACCCCTTTCCGCAGGAAGTCGGGCGTGTTCACTGCGCACAGGGCTGTGGGACCACCTCCCCAGGCTTGAGCAGCTCGCGTCCACACCCTTGCCCTGCCTGGTGGTTTCACATGTTCACTCCTGACCTCCACTCAGCCTCGGCCCCTCCTGCTGAAGAGGAGCCCGCAGCTGCAGAGGACAGACGATCTCACTGGCTGTTTTTGATTTGTGTTTTTGTTGCATTTCCTTGAAGGCTATCAGGTGTCGGTACTCTCGGCCAGAAGAGCCCCTGATCCCTTGGAGTAGGGACACTAACAAGTTAAAAATGGCAGGCAGAAGTCACTGGGGCTTGTTAATTTTAGTGTCATGGGTAAGTGGATGGTAGAAAATACGTCGATCTAATCATTTGTCAAACGTTCAGGAGATGTGTGTTGAGTGCCTGCTTTGTGTCTCTTACTCTATGAGGGCCAGGCAGGCATGGTGAGGTGTGTGTGGGAGAGGGTGTAAGACGAGGACAAGGGCAGTGGGAGAATCCTCTGCCCCCTTTTGAGGCAGTAAGGAAATTAGGTGCATTTTATTTTCAGAAAAAGAATGAATGGGTCCTGTAGTGAGACGCAGAGGGAAGGCAGTTCAGAGGGGCGGCAGGAGCCCCCTTGCCAGCCCAGGAGTAGAGCAGGAATGAGCCGTATTTTAATCTGTTAACAGCCAGTCTGTCCCAGCCCCGCTGTCAGAGCCAAGAGTTTGCATGGCATAATTTTTACAACTGCAAAGGAGGGATGTAGAATCTCAAGACTGGACAGATTCTTAATTAGGCGACTTGAGACTCCCTGTGTAGGAGTTTGGGGAGACTCCTCTGGAACCTGAATTCCTTTCCCCCAATAATGCTGTTAACACAGAAACCTGGCTTTGGAGTGACATTGCTTCCTGGGGAAGGATCGAGATTAATTGCACTTTTCATGCCCTGTACTTTCTGCATTACCTGTAATAATAATGTACATAGATTAGGTAGGGAGGATATTAAACAGAAGGATTTATGAACATTTGAATATTAAGTTGGTTATCTGTGGCTACCTTAAATGCAAGGTTGTCAAAAATAATTACAGTATACTAGCAAATACTGGCTACCAGAGACAATATAAATACCCTGAGTCAGTGCATATTGGGCTTTTGGCATGAATCATTTGCTCAACAAGGATTGGGAATACGTTCTTCATATTTATGAGGAGGAAATGAAAGAGAGCACAGGATGGGGGAGGGGGAGGGAACAGGCAAAATTAATGGTGTCGCAGACCTACTGTATTAAACCCGGTGCAGCGGCAGCCCAGGGCACCGAGGGGCCTCACTTGGGCTGCAGGAAACTCTGACAGTGCAACCTCCTGTTCCATGTGCAGCGGAGGGGGTCTTCATGCCTCTTTTAATGGCTGCACCACTGATGCTCTGGCTTTATGATCAGGGACATTCGTAGAGTGTGGAGGGTGAGGTCGCTAAGTGGTTTGCAGTTGACTTCTGTTAAAACCCAGCTTGTCAGATAGAAGACGTTGGAGAAGGATATTGATGAACGCCCATCCATCTATAGGGCAGGGAAACATACCTAGCTGTTAATTTCTCAATGCAGAAAGCAGTGATGACATGGAAAAGCAACTGCCATGGGGGAAAAAAAAAAGATAGATGAGGCGATTGTGAAAGCAGCTGATGTTTGCGAGTTGGGTTAATGGTTCAAACCCTTCCTCCATGGTCAGAGATTTATTCCGCGTTAGGGTTCCGCTCTCCACTTGCTGTGCTGGCCTGTGCGTTGTTTTCCCGAGACCCAGCTACCTGAAATGTAATCATTTTAAATCCTCGGCAAATACCAGCTTTTGAGAGAGACGGCTTTCTGACCACAGTGCCAAGAAAACACCGGTCATAGTTTACACTCGACACTTTGACCTTCATGGCTAAATTTCAGGAATTTATTTCATTTGTGTACTTTTGGTTTATAATGCACTTATTAAATATACTTTTAATATTTTTGCTGGCATTATTTAGATTTGTCATCCGAGCAAGTCCATTTTGATTTCGGATTCTGAGTGGCCCGTCTGGTTGAAAATGTACCCCAAAATAGTAATTTATTCAGCAGTAATTATTGAGTACCTACTGTTTGGCAAGATCTATGCTAGGCTTGGATATATAGTAGTAGCAGAGATGGTTTTGGTCCTCATGGTTCTTAAAACGCTGGTGGGGAAGCAGATACTACATAAAAACCTCACAAACGTGCCATTAGAAACTGATACGAAGGAAAGTTGAGCGTGCCAAGAGAGAACAAAGCATAGAGTATAGATGATAGGAGTTGTCTGCTTGGTTTTCAGTGATGGTGTTGGCACTGGGCAGGATGGGCGGGGCCACAGAGACTGAGGGCCACACCCTTCTCTGAGCAGGCCAGGCTTGACTCCAGAGGAACTGCTGTGCAGGGCAGGGCAAGGTGGTGGGTCTTCTGGGAACGCAGAACAAGTAAACTGCACGTGTGCTTATGGGGGCTTGGGCATTTCTGGAAGATGAGCATGCCAAGTGCATTGTTAGCATCCTAACAGGAGAGATTTGGGATGGGAAGGCATCATTCTTTTTCTAACTGGCTCTAGAGAGAGGGGAGCTAAGTTTTGTAAATGACTCTGAAGATGTTAATGAAACCTCCGAGGTGGCCCCACTTTGTTTAAGTTGTAGGGTAGATCTTTTTAGAGCTCGTTTCCAGCTTGAAATGTGGGCTGCAAGTGCCAGGGCATTTGCAGAGAATTCTCTCTCGCAATTATAGGACGGCGTGCCATCTTCGAAGATATTTTTGCTCCGGTTACGGAAAAGCGGTGCACTGTGGGCCCCATGCACCGCCACCAAGCAGAAGCTTAAAGAGGCCCCTGTGCACGCCATCCTAAAAGCTGTGTAATATTAGGCAGCAGCTCTTTCCCACTCTGTGTGAGTTTACGATTCGTGGGATTTTACAGAACATACCTAGCCACCGAGATGCGTGTCAGTATGCAGAGACCAGCAGCCACTGGGGAGTGTGGTTGATTCTGTTAGAGACGCAGCTCCTCCGCCTCCCGGTGCAACAGCCACCGCAGGAGTGTGCTCTTCTAAACCCGCTGCCCTGAGAGCTGATGCTCAGGGCTAAGGGGCCACGTGGCCCGGGACGTGGGTGCACAGCTGCCCTCTGCTCGGTCACCTCTCGGGCATCTCCTGGGCCACTCGTTCTGCTAACCAAGGCCACGTCTAAGTGAGTGGCCTTGAGGTTCTGCAGACGAAATCCTTTTCTGGGGGCCTCCAGAGTCCCCGTGTAGCCGCTGGGGATCATTAACTGGCATCTACTCTAATTAACCTGCTGTCGTAAAGCTGCATGAGTCATTGTGTTAAATACGCGTTTTGAAGCCAGAATGGCAGACCCACCACAGGCGTGTTCAGATTAATCGTCTGTGTCTCTTTCCTCTCTTCCCAAGAGCCATTTAGGGAACGTGTTAGTGGACATGAAGCTCATCGACATCAAGGACACTCTGCCCGTTGGCTTCATCCCGATTCAGGAGACGGTGGACACACGTGAGTCACCCTCTGGCTCTACTCACTGCAGTAAGAGTTTTCTTCCTCCAGGTGTATGTGTAGACACTTTTATGTGCGGTTTGCTTCAGAAACATTTTAGGCAGCCTTACTGCGCGCCCACAAATAAGCCCTGCTGCTTCTGACACGTGTCTGACTCGGCTCTCCTTTGGCGTGTTCTGGGTAGGGGCATGGGAGTGAGCAGAATGCACCCTCCTCTCTGAGAATGGGGCTCCCTGCTGAATCAGTTCACTCAGGAAACCGGTTGTAATTTGTCCTTAGCCCATCCTCCAGCGATGCTGAAGCCAGGCTTCACACAAGACCCAGAAGCAAAAGGAGGAAAACCCAGAAGACGCTCAGGGAAAACAAGTGCCCTGATACCCCCACTTTTGGCTCTTGGGTGTACAGGAAAAGTCAGAACCAGAAAGACTGCGAGTTAGAGTCCTCAAGATCTGAAATTGAGGGAAGACCCTGAGCCACACGGAGCAGGAGTGAGTGGCTGGCACGTCGGAAGCTTCTTCAGGATCGCATGGCAGTTTGAGGTTCTTGTCGTGGCGTCAGTTCCTAAACAGTGCTGGAAACCTCTGGGGGTTGACTCACCTCAGTTTGATGTAAGGCGCCTAATTTGCTTTATTTTATATTACTTAGGACCAGCAGCAGCAGTGTTAGGATATCCACAAGAGTATGTGGCAAATAAGAAAGAAACCCAGAGAATCCTTCCTTTATGACACACGATCCATTATGAAACTTTGCATCTCACTTTTTGTCACATATTCTTTGTTTTTCCCATTTTAGACCTACTTTTTTTTTTTTGGGGGGGGCTGTTTTCCTGCAAATGTTTCTTATAAATCAGACTTTCCATATCTACACGGACCCCACATAGCTATTATTTTAATGAAACAAGTGGATTCTATGGAGCATACTTTTCATAATGTTCTCTTCACTTTTGGACATTGGTCTACTTCTAGTCATTTGTTATTAACATGTATTAGCTAATAATTTCACAGCAGTCAGTGTTTAGTTTGTATTTACTATGTAGCCCCTGTCATAAATGTTCTATGTACCTGATCACATTTGATCTTCAGAAGACCCCTGAAGATAGGTACCTATTTGGAGATAGGTATTATTAATACATACTCATTTCACATATGAGAAAAATGAGGTGCAGTAGCAACTTAAGAATTAAAGAGCTTATTCAAGGTTACACATCTAGAATGGAATGAAAAGAATACACAGAGGAACTATATAAGAAAGATTTTAATGAACCAGATTACCACGACAGAGTGGTTAGTCACCCAGAGCCAGACATTCTGGAGTGTGAAGTCAAGTGGGCCTTAAGAAGTACTACTGTTAATAAAGCTAGTAGATGCAATGAAATTCCAGCAGAACTATTCAGATCCCTAAAGGATGATGCCATCAAGGTTCTGCATTCATTATGTCAGCAAATCTGGAAGACCCAGCAGTGGCCACAGGACTGGAAAAGGTGAATCCTCATCCCAATTCCCAAGAAGGGTAGTACCAAAGAAATGTGCTAACCATTGGACAATTGCACTCATCTCCCATGATAGCAAGGTCCTACTTAAAATCTTGCATGCTTGGCTTCAGCATTATGCGAACCAAGAACTTCCAGATGTCCAAGCTGAGTTTAGAAAAGGAAGAGGAACTAGAGATCAAATTGCTAACATTCACTGGATTATAGAGAAAGCAAGAGAATTTCAGAAAAACACCTATCTCTGTCTCATCAACTACACTAAAGCCTTTGACTGTGTGGATCATGACAAACTGTAGAAAGCTCTTAGAGAGATGGGAATACCAGGCCATCTTACCTGTCTCTGGAGAAACCTATATGCAGGTCAAGAAGCAACAGTTAGAAACTTGTATGGAATGACTGATTAGCTCAAAGTTGAGAAACAAGTACAACAGAGCTGTCTGCTGTCACATTGTTCGTTTAACCTACACGCTGAGCACATCATGAGAAATGCTAGGCTGGATGAGTTACAAGCTGGAATCAAGATAGGCAGAAGAAACATCAACAACCTCAGATATGTGGATGATTCCACTGTAATGGCAAAAAGTGAAGAGGAACTAAAGAGCCTCTCGATGAGAGTGAAGCAGGAGAGTGAAAGACCTGGCTTAAGACTTAAAACACACACACACAAACACACACACACACACAAACCCTAAGATCTTGGACACCCAGCCCAATTGCTACATGGCAAATAGAAGAGGAAAAGGTGGAAATAGTGGAACAGATTTCCTCTTCTTGGGATCCAAAATCACTGCGGATGATGACTGCAGCCATAAAATCAGAAAACGATTGCTTCTTGGCAGGAAAGCAATGGCACACCTAGACAGTGCATTGAAAAGCAGAGACGTTACTGTGGCAACAAAGGTCCATATAGTCAAGGCTGTGGTCTTCCTGTGCTCACATCTGGTTGTGAGAACTGGACCGTAAAGAAGGCAGATGCCAAAGAATTGATGCCTTTGAACTGTGGTCCTAGAGAAGACTCCTGGGGCAAAAGGAGAAGTGCTTCAGAGGATGAGATGGTTGGACGGCATCACCAACGCAATGAATGTGAACTTGGGCAAACTCCAGGAGATGGTGAGGGACAGGGAGGCCCGGAGTGCTGCAGTCCATAGGGTCACAAAGAGCTGGACATGACTGGATGGCTGAACAACATCAACAACACATCTAGAAGTAGGGAAAGAACTAGATTACACACAGAAGCGTGACTCCCCACACTTTTAACCACAGTGCCACCTGGAAAAGCATGTATTGAAGCACCTTTTACTGATAGATTTTATATATTGGTATATTTGAGGATAACAGCTTTATTGAGGTATAATTCACATACCATATGATTTACCCATTTAAAGTTGCAGCCCAGTGGTTTTTAGTATATTCACAAAGTTGTGCAACCATCAACACAATCAGTATTACAAAATTTCATTACCCCCAAAGAAACTGCATACCCACTAGTACACTCTCCTTTTCTCCCTAGTCCTCACCTCCCTACCCTCTACCAGCCATAGGCAACCACTAATCTACTTGCTGCATAGATTTGCCTATTCTAGACATTTCATGTAAGTGAAATCATATCATCTGTAGTCTTTTGTGTCTATCTCCCTTCGGCTAGTATAAGTTTTCAAGGTAGGTGCATGTTGTAGCATATCAATACTCCATTCTTGTTATTGCCAAGTAATCTCCATTATATGGATATAGCATTTTGCGTATCCATTCAGTTGATGGATAGTTGGGTTGTTTCATTTTGGGTTATTGTAAATAATGGTGCCCTGAACACTGGATGCACAAGCTTTTGTGTGGGCATATGTTTTCACTGCTCTTGGGTATACACCTAGGTATGGAGTTGCTAGGTCATATAGCAACTCTATATTTAACTTTTTAAGGAACTTCCAAACTGTTCTTCAAAGGAGCTATACCCTTTCGCATTACAACCAGCAGGGTTTGAAAGTTCTAGTTTCTCCACATCTTCACCAACATTTGTTATTATCTTTCTTTTTAGTTCTAACCATCTTAGTGGGGATACAGGGTCTCTCATTGTGGTTTTGGTTTGTGTTTCCCTTGTGGCTAGTGATGGTGAACACTTTTTCATATGCTTATTATCCATTTGTATATTTTCTCTAGAGAAATGGCTATTCTAATTCTTTGCCTGTTTAAAATTGGTTTTTCTTTTTATGGTTGAGTTATAAGAATGTTTTCATATATTCTAGATGTAAGTCCTTTATCAGTTACATGATCGGGAAAAAATTTCTCCCATTCTGTGGATTTTCATTTCATTTTCTTTTTTTAAATCAAGGTATAGTTGACATATATTCATTTCATTTTCTTGATACTGTCCTTTGAAACAGAAAAGTTTTCTATTTTGATGAAGTTCCATTTATCTATTTTTTTCTTTATTGTTCATGCTTTTGAGTCATACCTAAGAAAGCATTGCAAATCCAAGGTCACCAAGATTTATGCCAATGTTTTCTTCTAAGAGTTTTATAGTTTTATCTCTTTCACTTAGGTTTTTGATCCATTTTGAGTTAATGCTTGTGAACTGTTCAGGATAGGAGTTCAAATTTATTCTTTTTAAAAAATGTTTTTTGTTGAAGTATAGTTGATATACAACAGATTTATTCTTTTTCCAGAATCATTTGTTGAAAAGACTATCCTTTCCCTCACTGAATTGTCTTAGTATCCATGCTGAATATCAGTTGACTGTAAATGTGAAGGTTTGTTTCTAGACTCAGTTCTTTTCCTATGATCCGTAGGTCTTGCCTTATCCAAAACCACAGTCTTGATTACTGGAGTTCTGTAGCAGGTTTTGAAACCAAGAATCCTCCACCTTTGTTCTTCTTTTTCAAGCTATTTTGGTTGTTCTGGGTCCCTCAAACTTCCACACCAATTCTAAAATTAGTCAATTTCTGCAAAGAAACTATCTGGAATTTTGATAAGGAATGGTGTTGAATCTGTAGGTCAGTGTGAATATGTATAGATTTTGAATGATTTTCTTGTGATAAGTTTACAAGTACTTGAGGTTACTGGGTCCTGGGTCCTCTATGCCTGCCCCAACCTTCCTCTGCAGGCATCTTCATCATCTGCAGGCACCTGTGCTTGACCCAGATGAAGCCACTCACTGTGCCCTCTTGTGCATCTTTCTTTCTTTTCGTTCTTTTAAGAAGCTCCCTTCTATCTGTTTATTTATGGCTGTGCTGGGTCTTGTTGCAGCTCATGGGCTTTCTCTGGTTGAGGCTAGTGGGCTTTCTCTGGTTGTGGTGGCTTCTCTTGCTGCAGGGCGCAGGCCCTGGGGCACGTGGCTTCCGCAGTTGCAGTTCCAAGCTCTGGTGCACAGGCTTAGTTGTTGTGCGACCTGTGGAATCTTCCAAGACCAGAGATCGAACCCATGCCCCCCACTGTGCTGGAGGCAGATTTTTAACCACTGGACCGCGAGGGAGTCCATCGCGAGGAAAGTCCATTTGTGCTCCTTTCTTTTCTGACTCCACGGATCTGCTTTGTTGTTTTCCCTCCCTGAGAGGCCCTTTCCCTCAACTCTGAATGTCACAGCCCGTATCTTTGCAGGGTGAGCTCTGATCTCTAGATGCAAGTGTAAAGCAGGCTCTCTTCTCTCCTCAGTCAGCTGCCGTGGGTGCCTGTCTCCTGCAGGCTCTGCAGAATTGGCTGTGGGATACAGAGATGAGCCCAGGAAAAGAACCCGCAAGGGGGCTTAGTCCAGAGGGTGACTGTAACCAGCTGGTCAGGAGCCCTGTCTGCTCTCTATTACTCTCCAGCTGCTTGGCACAGCACATGTTTGTTGAAGGGCGGGAGGAAAGTAGGCAAATGTGAAGAACAGTGGTGGAAAGCCCATACGATTCTGGTCTTGAATGCCTGTCATTCCCTCCGTTAGCACAGACTGCACTTGGCATAGTGGGAGGAACTTGGACTCTGGAGTCAATCTCACCTAATGTGGAGTCTGGCTCTACCACTTATAAATGAGGGACCCTGGGCAAATGACTTCACCTTCCTGGGCCTCAGTTTCCTCATCTGTAAAATGGGGCAGCACTCATAATGTTGTTCTTAGCTTACATTATAGCCATTTACATGTTTTCTTCATGTCTTTGCTACTTACCTCTTTCCTGAAGGGCAAGACCTGTGTTTAATTCATCTTTGAATCACGTAAGGTACCTGCCATACACAGCTCAGAGAATGAGCTCAGTAAAGATAGGCTTTATTACCCTCTATTGTCAAATAACTTCCAGAAACACCATTTCACTTTGCCCCTGATGATACCAACTTGTACCTTTTTCCACAGGCCTGTCAGCATAGGCTTTATATTTTTAATTTAGCTTTACTATTCTCATTTTATTTAATTTTTACTTATTATTTATTAGCAATATTGAACATCTTCACAAGTTTTTGCTTGCCTCTTTTACTTACACTTATATGAATGGTCTGCTTAAGAAATAAAATTGACTTGTATTAATTTCCAACTTCTCCCCATGTTTTTCTTAGTTTTAAAATTTGCACTGTCATTTGTTTTTGACAACTAAGTGGCTTAAAGTGTCTTTATATTGATTTACTATAGAGTCAAGGAATTTCTCGTTCTGCATTTTCCTCTCAATTTGTTGGATCTGTTTAGCGAGGAGGCCCAGGACTGAGTCCTGGTCCAGCTGCTGTGCAGCTACGTGATCCTGGGAAGTTGCCCCGGTGACTAGGGGTGTGTTGGTCACTACCCGCATGGACAGTGTGAGGTTGGGTCCTGGTGTCTCCAGCAGGTGTCATATCCCACAAGGAAGGGTGACTGTAGAGTCACCTGTTCATTTAAGGTCATCCAATCTGTGGTCAGCTCTGGGACATTTGAGAGCATTTAAGATCCTGATTTTTTTTTTTTTTAAATCAGCTGGCAAGATGAGACTGCTGTAATTAACTTAAAATACGTTTTGTTGCAACCCATATAGCACTTAAAAACTGGAAGACTGTTTGTTTTAGTAAAGTGCTGTGTCCTTTCTCTGTGTTCATTAGCATGACTGAACACATTTCTATTGACTCTGTATAATATGTTTACTTAAAGTCAGGCCTGTTTAAGCATGTGTAATTAGCAGCTCCATCTCTTACCCCCAGTTTGCTGTAAATGGAAGAATGGAGTAAAGAGCAGCTGGCAAAGCAAGTACATAAAATACCTGCATCTTTGTTTACTTTGAGGAAAGGTCTCACCTCCTTCACACTTTCAAAGGCCTGAGTTTATTGGCTAATAGTTTTTAGAGCTGCAGGGTTGCTGTGGACAGTCTCCCCATAGTAACCCTTCCTGGCTTGTTGGATCCCGTGTTCAGGGTCTAGATTCAGTTTCCAGTATTATTACTCAGAGCTAGTATGTCTGATCAAGCGCTCAGTTTCCTCTCCTAGGAAGAGAATTTACAAAGTTTCTGAGTTTCCAGCTGGTAATCCCAAAACATCAGCACCTGATTCTCATCTTCCCTTGATAAAATCAAGACTAACAGCAACACAGTGCTTTCCTCTTGTGTCTTGCTCTCTAATGTAAATATGCTTATTTCCTGCAACAGAACTGAAAGGCCTTGAAAATCAGTACCAAACACTGACACAGATTGCGTGCTCAAGGCTTCCTCACAGTATTATGATAAGAATGACCACGACTATTCTTTACTGATCACTTACTGCATGCCAGGCACCAGGCTAAGCGAAGCAAATGTGTCATCACGTTTCGTCCACCCCATGTCCCTACAGTGTCAGGCTTCATTAACTCCCTTTTAGATGATGAAACCAAGGCTCAGAGAAGTTAAGTCCCTTGCCTAAGATTAAGGTGCTGGAAAATGATGGTGTTGGAATTTTAACCCAGATCTGTCCCATGTATTGAATGGCTGCAGTTGATTGAAATTCATCATGAACAAACCAAAACCATGTGGGTGGTCACCCCTTGTGGTTGTTAGGCAGCAACTCATTAGCACTTGCTGCTGCTAAGTCGCTTCAGTCACTTCCCTTGATTTTATCAAGGGAAGATGAGAATCAGGTGCTGATGTTTTGGGATTACCAGCTGGAAACTCAGAAACTTTGTAAATTCTCTGTGCAACCCCATAGATGGCAGCCCACCAGGCTCCCTAGTCCCTGCGATTCTCCAGGCAAGAAAACTGGAGTGGGTTGCCATTTCCTTCTCCAATGTATGAAAGTGAAAAGTGAAAGGGAAGTCGCTCTGACTCTTAGCGTGTCTGACTCTTAGCGACCCCATGGACTGCAGCCCACCAGGCTCTGCCATCCATAGCATTTTCCAGGCAAGAGTACTGGAGTGGGGTGCCATTGCCTTCTCCGACTCATTACCCTAAGACTTGATAAATTAGAGAAAAGAATCACAGGTGTGTCTGTCCTTTCCTGTACTAGAGCATGTTTCAGGGAGACTGAGCAGTTGAAGAATGGAAGATTTTTTATATAGAAAAATTCCAACTAATAAATGCAGAAGGAATGACAGAGTTAGAAAATCGCTATTTGACACCTTTAATGAAGTTACAGATCTAGGCACGGTTATCAGGGGATGAGAAGACCACCCAGAGCAGGGTGTTAGGCTTTATAACCAGGGCACCAGGCTGAGGGCACTAAAACCCACCGAGAGTGTCATCACATTTCATCCATCCCGTCACCCATCAGGTGTACGTGCACCACCCGTGGAGTGCTCCCGCCTATGCTGTCTAACCCGAGTAGAATCAGACCTTTCACTCCAGCCATGTTACAGGAGATACAGCAGGTGACCCGAGCTCTCCATCCTATGAGTGCCCTGAAGATGAAGGGTAGTTGGAGAGGTTACCACAGAACAAAAGAGACATAAGCACCAAATGCCATGCACAGACAGTGTTTGGCTCTTGGTTCAAACAAACCGACAGCTAAATGACCTTTTTGCGATAATGGAGAAAACCGGAATGCAGACTATTTGATGATATTAAGGAATCATTGTTTGTTAAGCATAATAACATCTTATTATTAAGATCGTTACGGTTTATATATATATATATATATATATATATATATATATTAGCCTGCCCTGGATGCCTTCCAAGATTTTGGTGGGTGAAATGACATCGTGTTGGAGAGTCATTTTCAGTCTCTGTAGAGCTCAAGAGGGTGGGGGAGGAGACAAGAGGGTTCCTCCATTGTTGACAGTATTGAATTGGGTTCATAGGAACACGTGGATTCAGCTTATTTCCTGTTCTCTCTATTGGGGGCAATGTAATGGCACCCCACTCCAGTGTTCTTGCTTGGAAAATCCCATGGACAGAGGAGCCTTGTAGGCTACAGTCCATGGGGTCGCAAAGACTTGGACACGACTGAGCGACTACACCTTTTTTCATCTTCTTGAAAATCTCTGTAATAAAAAGTGAAAAAGAGAAGGCCTGTGTAGTGAAATGTGTCAACGCTGGGACCTTCCGTGTGCTTGTGTCTGAGGGCTGGAGCAGCGAGCAGGTTGCAGTCGTGGATTTATCCTAGGCTTCTCCTGGCAGAGGTGTGTGTGTGCCCTGTGGGCCCCTTCCCAGCAGTGGGCGTCGGGGATCAGGCCCTGAAGGCAGAGCAGGGTGACCGAAACTGTCCACTGCAACCTTGCCCCAGACACCCTTTCTGTCGGGCGTCTTGGATGACCAGTCATCCAAATGACCAGTCATTTCCACCGCCAGGAAGGGAACATGATGGGAGACATGGTGTTGAGAATAGAGATGTGGGCACCTCTGGAAGACTCATACCTCTTCTTGTGGTCCTTTCCTTCAGAGGAAGTGGCTTTTAGGAAGAAGAGGCTATGCATTAAATTTATCCCGCGGGATTCAACCGAAGCAGCCATTTGTGACATCCGGATCATGGGCCGGACCAAGCAGGCCCCGCCTCAGTACACATTCATCGGGTAAGTCTCAGCAAGGCCAGGCTTGTCGCTGCCGTCTGCCGAGAGCTCTCAGGTCCCTCCTAGGGGCTAGGTCTGGAGACCTGTGTTACCCACAGCCTCTCGGCTGCCTGCCTCTCGTGGGCCTCTGTCGGGCCTTCCCGCTTCTTACTGCCCTTCCCGCCCAGACGACAGCCAGTCCAGGACACCACCCTCCCGACCTCTCCTCCCGTGCTCACGCCACCTGCTCCACCGAGGGGCTCTCCTCCCTGCTTCCTCCTGTGTGTTCATCCTCAGGCTCTCAGGGGTCTTTCCAGATGCCTTGAGCCAAGGGGCTGCCTCCTTTCCGACCACTGGGCCTCAACTCTCCCCACAGTTTACTCACCCCATCACAGTTAGGGGACATCCCGTTTGGTGCACAGGGCCAAAGCCCCTGGATATGGCAGTGAGTGAGGCAAAGAGCCTGCTCCCCTGGAACTGGTATTCAGAAAGAAAGAGACGAGCAACAAATAAGAAACCTACGGGTGAGACCTATTTCAGCTGGTGAAGAAATGGGGGCAACTAGGAATGAGGGGTGTCTGCTCACCAAGTGCAGAGGGGAGGTAGAGAGTCAGAAGGGGGATGAAGGGGGTGCTGGCTATTCAAGAGATAACAGGTGTTCACCCATCAGGCCTCTGAAATTTGGGTCTCTCAGATTAACAGTGTGGTAGATGGTTTTGGCCTCTTGGCCACGTGCCATCTCCCTGGCTGGCTTTGCAGGCTTCTTGCCTGTCCCTATGGGTCCCCCAGGGATGCGTCCTCCTACTTGACTTTGGAGGTCAACTTCCTGGATCTTGCTCATTTGAGCCTAAACCCTCCTCCTCTTTATTCGAAAAGCCATGGCCTTTCCTTGAAGGCTGTACACAGGCTGGGAGGTAGACATATAGATGGATAGGCGGATAGATAGATACAGCCAGCTGTAGTGTTTGCTTGAAGCTCTTGGGGGAGCAAGTGTCACAGAAATAGAGTTTATTTTCATCTTGGTGCACAACAGCTTGTTTGACTCTTCAGCTATGGAATCTGAACGCTCTTCTCTGAGATTTTGAGGTCCCTAAGAAGGACTCTGTGATCACACTGTTTCTACACACTCAAAACTCCCATTTTGCAACACAGTTTAAACTCATTATGTAAACAAGATTACTAGAGTAGAAAACAGTTAAGAAAATAACCATACTTCAGATATCTTAGAAACAGCCACTTACATACAAATAGTAGAAACCAACAATTTAATAATTGCTACATCTATTATATATATTCAGTTACTATGTGTATTCAAGTTTTTAAAATTACACCCTATACTCTTTTCAGAGATTCAATTTTTAACCAATTTAAGCAATTCTAAAGAATAGATTCTTACCATATATGTCTTGGTAATCAAAACTAGAAC
Source organism: Nanger dama (assembly GCA_917880005.1). Taxonomy (NCBI): domain Eukaryota; kingdom Metazoa; phylum Chordata; class Mammalia; order Artiodactyla; family Bovidae; genus Nanger; species Nanger dama. Next base: position 9,829,194 of record CAKJTW010000018.1, on the reverse strand, counting down.
CCTTTTCTTATATCATTTTGAGAAGATTGCTAAATAAAGTATATTTTTGTCTCATCTTGGGGCAAAAATTCTTTTCCAGAGAAAGACAATTCCAGTGTTACTTGTAAGGAAAGAGATTTCAGTGTTCAGAAGTCTTAAGTCACTTTTTCTTAAAAATGGGCACAGCCCTCCAGGTTACTTGGCAAAGGTGTGGAGTTGTCGGCTCTGAGGGACAGAAACCTCAGACCAGGAACAGCTCCTCCAAGCCCTGACTGTGGCCGTGACTGAGAGGTGGCCAAGTCAGTGCAGCTGATTGGACTCAACCAGCTAATAAGACTCGACTGGTTGAGAATAGTTCCTGCAGTGTGCTGGTACAGAGAAGCTACCAGAAGAATCCACGGAGCAAATCTCTCCTTGCTTTTGGGAGAGATGACCTTCCTCTACATCCCAAGATGTGGATCTATGGGGTAGCTGAGAAGTCGGAAGTTGGATGTGGCTGAGATAATCTGGTTACAGTTCCAAAGAGTACACCTGTCTCATGGGCACCTGACTGGGGGGGTGGGGCTGGGGTAACAGGAAGCCAGACGTGGCCAGCTGTCAGCCCCTCCGTCACCAGCCTCAGCTGTGGTGGTTCATGGGGCACATGCGTAGCACTTTGTGGTGCAACGATGCCTCCCAGACAGGCCCTGAGGATGACGGGCAGTGAGGGGCCTTATCCTGGAGGAGGGGCGTGGCCTGGAGCTGGGGGGGGCCCGTTCTGGCAGTTCAACACCAGGCACAGGTGGTCTGCCCTCTTGAAGCAGATTATGGCACAAATACCCTCAATGAAATGACAGAGTAAAAAGAATTTTGCAGACTCAGAACCGAGGAACACGTTGACAGCACGTATGTAGGATGACAGGCCCTGGGATGGAGCAAGATGACCACGGCCGACAGGCCTACGGGGTTGGGACAGTTGCCATCACCTCAGGCTCTGGACCGTGACACCTTCACAGGCCAGAATCGACTCCCTGAGGTCTGAGGCCATGACCCTCTGAAATGAGTCGGTCTGCTTTGTTGCTCAGGTCATTTTATGCTAAACCGCCTCCAAGATGATTTCTCTTTTCTCTTAAAGGGAACTGAACAGCATGGGGATCTGGTATCGAATGGGCCGAGTACCACGAAATCACGATTCATCTCAACCCACAACGCCTTCCCCGTCATCCGTTGCTTCCACCCCAGCCCCCAACCTTCCCAGGTGAGGCCCTGTCCGTGGCACTGTTCTGTTATGCGTGTCACAGAGGAATGTGGTCTTGGGTCCCCCTGCGTAACTTCTTAAACATCTCCACTTAGGATCTGCAGAAACACTGCCGGAGCAATATACCTTTAGAGGAAATTTTGCAAAACCGGTTAGAAATCTTCACATTACATGAATGTAAAAGCCATTCTGTGTTCTGTTGTACATATTCTGCAGGCTTCTAAAATAGCAGAATATGCAACTTAAAATGGGCTTGTTATTCTAAAGAGTTCATAGCTGCAACCAGTCACGTGATCTGTAGCCTTGCTGTTGGGAAGGCTAGCCATGGAAGGTGGAGTTCCTCCTCTGCCTTGGCCAGCAACTCGTTTCACTCTAGGAGAGTTGGTAAGTGATTTTGTTCATTTCCATATTGTTTCTTTTCCCAAAGAGCTGCAGACTAAGAAACAGGTAGTTTGAGTATGAGAGAATAGCAAGAAGTTTTTCAAGGGCTGTTCATTTTAATAGTTGTTTCCACAAAGAAACGTGGCTGAGCAGACTGGTCTCTGCACCTGATTTAACCTGATTTCCGTCGCAGCAGAAATCTGGTAATAGCAGATTACCTGAGTAGTAGTCTCAACACTTTCTATCTGATCAAAAACCTCTGCATCATTAGCAGTAAATTATTTGAAGACAGGGAGCAAACAGCAATGATAGACTGAATTTCAGAAAGGAATTACAAAAGTAAACAAGCAAGTAAGAAGTGGTGAGGCAGTGCCATTGGAGGTGGATGAACGTTAACGAGAAGGGATCTCAGAGCTTCCATTTGGGCGAACAGAGGTGACAGACTCAGTCAGGAGCAGGACAAAGCTGTTACTGGGCGCTTGCCCCTGCGCATGCCCCAAGGTCCACACCCTGCACCCCAGAAGTCAGAGGAGAGAGCGGCACAGCTGGTCCCTCACACCCTGTTCTCCGCTGAGCCTCCGCTGCCTTCAGGGGAACGTGCTTGCAGGAGCTGGCAGCTCAGAGGCCTATCCTTCGGAACTTTTCCGAAAGACAGTCAGGTGTTTCTTGCTCGAGACAGGTTCACACACCAAGAGTGGTGGTTAATCGTAACTATCCCTGGCCTCACCTGAAACTTGAGAAGTAGTTTCTAGTTTCACTTTGAGGTGAAGAGAAGTGAACAGCTTCCCAAAGCTTCCCAGAGTTGTGTCTTTAGGAGTACGAGGCTCAGGCAGCTCAGTCCAGCCCTTTGGAGTTCCGCTCTCACCGCCCCCAAGCACCATCACAGCTGTGATCACTTTCACATGTGCCCAGGGTCGGCTCGGGCCCATTGCCTGTGCCCGGGGTCGGCTCGGGCCCATCACAACGGAGAGGTTACAGCTGCTCCCTGTTGACATCATATGGTCTGGAAGGGCTTAGAAATAGGTGCCACCTCTGGGCAGGTTTAGCTTTTTGTGAGATAAAGAGCTCCACTACCCCAGTTAAGGCAGGAGGAGCGCCCTCTTCCCACCCAGGAGCTAGCCGGTCAGTACGAGAGCGCAGTCACTGGGAACTGAAGCCAGGGGATGCGCGAACACAGGCCACGGAGAGTCTAAGCTGGAGGTAGCACATCAGGAGGAGCCTTGTAAGGCTTGTGTATTTTATAACCTCTTGTTGTTCAGTTTATGGTTTACAATGGCTGCAAGAAAATTGGATCAGTTTCATTTTACTTGCCAAATAAAGCAAATGTCAAAATAGTCAATATAAAATGTACTCTAATTTGACGAAGTCAGCCAGGGTGCAGTAGGATAATTGAATGTTACATTAATGCTTCCCTTGTCTGTCCCGAGCCTCCTCTCTCATTGTACAGTCATTTATAGGTGGCCCACACACCTATGGGCCTCCCTAATTCAACAGGGTTTTTAGGTTTTTTTTTTTAATGTTCTTCAGTTTTTGTATTGTTTTCCTATTGGATGTGTTTTTTTTTTTTAATGAAATGCTGATAATTCAGATTATCCACTGAAAATCTGTGAAGTGATGAATGTGTTATTCCCTGCGGCTTCAGATCCTGTGATCTGTCCAGCAGAGGAACCTGGCAGCTTTCTCTCTGGCAGAGAGCTGTGGGTGACGCTTGTGTTCCCACCGGGGGCCTGCAGGGGGCCTGTGGGATGGAGGCCTCTGTGCCTGGTTCCCAGCTTTCTCTCTCATCCGAAAGCCTCCAACTTAGAACCAGCAGCCTGTTTTTCCTTCACTGTCTTGTGCTTCTGCGCCTTTGTTCATGTGGACGCTTGTGCGTCTGATATGTCTCGCATTCCCTGCCTCGGATGTCAGCTCAAATACTGCCTCTTGCAGGAAGCCTTCCCTGAATGCCCTGTGCCAGGCTCTGCCCTCAGAGCCTTCTCAGCCGTTACCCCTTCACTTTGTGATCATGTTGTATGTAACCTGGAAGGCGGAGACTGTGTCTAGTGTCTGTTACTTCCCTGAGCTCAGCACAGGTACAGACACATTCAGTTATGCAGGAAATGCCTCTCCAACAGCCTGGGACCCCATGCTGTGGCCTCCTCAACCGCAGTTGACTCGTGAGCCCCTGAAGACTCCTCAGGCTTTTCTGATAATGAGAGGAAAAACAAGCTGGTTGAAAACAGCATGGAAAATAATGTAAGAAAAAAAGACAAATTCTGACTCCAGTAAGCAAAGGCTCGTTACCTTTGGGTATATTTCTTTCAAGTCATTTTCCTGTGTACTTTTTACATAAGTGCTATCATATCACAAAAAAGCAAAGTCTGTGTTTCACTGCTGCTTTCTCTTGTGAAAGCACAAGCAATACCTCAGCTGTGGTCTTTGTGTGGACGCAGGGATCAAGTTGCAAAGCCAGGGCTGCAGTGAGAGCGCGGTGAGGCAGCGCCCTCTACTGACCAAGTGTGGAGGAGGCTAGAGGATGGGCAGGCTGTTGGAAGCAAGGGCGGTGGGCTATTTTCCCGATTTCTCCTTTCCCTGGGGACGGGAAGGAAGCCAGGGAGAGCCAGTAGCAGGCCTTGTTGCCTCCGTGAGCTTGAGTTTATGTCTCAAGAGCCAAAAGCATGCTCTCTGCCTTCATTACTTTTGTTGTTGACTCAAGTTTCAAGTAATTTCCGGTCGTTTCTTGGAGAGCTGTCACCCCCGTTGATCTTAGCCCAGAGGGGCAGTTGGCAAGATGGTGGGTTACCACCCAAGGACCTCGCAGTCCTGGCAGAACCGCCCTCTCCTTCCAGAGGCAGGTACTGCCCTGCTGAATGCATGCTTCCTGCCTGTTTCTTCCCTGTTGTTGCAGAGAATGCCAGCTGCGGGGCCAGACGTAGTGGTGTCCTTTCAGGATGGGCAGGCCCCTCGGCCGTATCCGGTGAATGGGGCAGAGTGTTTGAAGTTCATGGCAAGATCCAGGATAAGGTGTGTTGGCAGAACTCCTCTTCTCGTCCAGCTAATCTTTCTCTCACACGTACATCTCTCCACTCGTTTCTTGGCAATTTTACCCACGTGAAGAAGGGCGTGTCACTTCTCCCCCGGGGGCTTGGAGCCTCCATTTCTCCCTGGGCCCCAGCGCTGCTCCGTCCTCTGCCATCTGCTTCACGAATGTTGACCAGCAGGCTGGGCCTGGCCATGGGCCTCGGGCATGATCCTACATGCCCACCCGTCTCCCGGGCTGTCTTCAGATTTTTGGGTCAGCCCGGTGCGTGTGAGCAAACACTGGTGTCCCTGGGTCCTGGCCCTTCTGATTTCAGGGTGGGTGCAGACAGAGCAAGCACCTTCCTTCCCCCTTCAGCCTGGGCAGCCCCCACCCCAGCCCTCATATGTGATTCTGCCAGGATGAGAAGTTTCAGCTTCTGCTGGTACCAAGGTCTGGAAAATCTTGGGGAGGCAGAAGGACTTGCAGCTGATGGAGCACCAGCTGCCCCAGCGTGTGGGAGAGGGAACGGTTCTGTGCCCCCCCAGGAGGGGCCCTGGTGAGCGGTTGCCCCCGGCTTGCGGAACAGTAGAACCTGTAGCTTGATAAAGACATCAGAGGCATGCTTATCAAATGTGCAGATGACACGGAGTCATTAGGGAGAGCTGATGTGCTGAATGGCAGAATCAATACCCCATGTCTCCTCTACAGTCAGAGCATCCTGCCGCATCCAGAAGATGAAAGGTGATGGGTGAAAACGGACAGGGGCCCCCACGGTTCAAAACATCCCACTGCACGGGAGCCAAACTGAGGAAACCTGGCTTAGGCGCGGTCTGTGTGAAGCGGGCACAGCCTTGGGTGTGTGGAATGAACGCAGCCTTATGCGCACAGTGGGACAGGTCACCTTGTAGAAGTTAATGCAAATCGAGCAGTGAGCTTGAGTGCGAGGAATCGCTGAGTTTTGATCTGAGTAAAGATGGGGCAGCTGGCTTCAGATGTCCCAATGGTTACCATGTAGAAGGAAGCATAGAAGTGCCTCCAGGTGGGGCTGGGGCATTGGGAGCCCCTGGAGTTGGGCTGAAGTCACAGGAGGTAGATTTGGGCTTAACCTTTTAAAGTCAATAAAGAGAACTCACCAAGGGTGAAAACCCCGTGGCATTAAAGGAGCCAGCTTAGGAGGCCGTGTGCACCCAATCGCTGGGAGGATGCCAACAGCAAGTGGATTTTTCAGGCCTTTAGCGGTTCTTCTTTAGCGCGTTAAGAAATGTGTCCCACTCTCCAGCCCCAGCTTCAGGAATCCAGATTCAAGCTGGCCTGCACGTTAGGGCTGCAGACCCTTTGCCCATGGGGCGCTACAGTGGGCGCCTGACACCCGAGTCTGCTCACACCGTGCCCAGTGCTTCTAGCCCGGCTTCCTCCAGCTCATCGAGAGCCAGTGTCAGTGGGTCAGAGCTTGGGGCCTGCGGGGTGGCAGCAGAGAGCCCTGTGTGGTGTAGCCGGACTGGTTCCAGCAGCTCCTTCTGCCCATTCTGCTGGCTGGGGGTCCCCAGGGGGCAGCTGCCCCCTAACTCTGCTCCCCGCAGACCTCAGGCCTTAGTCTGAGGTCCTGTGACCCTCCACAGACACTGTCACCCCACCCCTCGCCCGGGAGGAAATGTCGTCTTCCCTCCCGGAGCCACAGGGCACAGCCTCCTGGGAGCCTCTCCCCATCAGGCGGGGGGGCTGAGCCTCCCTTATAAGGTGCGCGGCGCTGCTCCGAGTTGTTCAGGAATCTTCCGGTGATTTGTCAGCTTCCAGCAAGTTGTCAGTCACAGGTTCCGAGGTATGTTTCTCAGTGACAGACATAATTGTACTTAACTTTTTGCATGGATGTTATCAATCTGTGACAGATACTCTGGGAAATGGGGCATTTTGATTGCAGAAGATCTGTCACTCGCATTACACTCTTCCACTCAGGGACACCGGGATTCAGTCACAACTTTTGCATGTCCGTGTCAGGTTTTTGAGAACATAGATCCTTGCTGACCTCAGAAATGGTTCCATCACTGCCATCCCGGGGCTGTCATCTGAAAGGTTAATGGCTCCTCCTAAAGGAGAGGCAGCATCCCGCCGCGGCGATCTAGCATTCAGGCCGCACATATGCAGGCCTGTCCCCTCCACATCTGTTGTCAGGAGCCTGCAGGCTGCCGCGCTCCATCCTGGCCCCCTGACCCCCGCTTCCTATGGACGTAGGATCTACCGAGCCATTTGATCTACCCACAGAATAAGCCGACAGCAGGGACGGAGCCTTGCTCCCCAGCTGCAGTCCTGCTGGCTTAAAACCCTCGGGCGGCCTTCTGTCCGTGTTTGTTTATAGAGATGCTCTTTGTATGACTAGACCACACCTGTTGTGGCAGGACTTGAACGGGAGGCCCAGGGCTGCACAGATCAGGGAGGCTCTTTTCGCTTTCCTGCCGAGGTGCCTGCCCCCGCCCCATGGGGCAGCGGGCTTGGCGAGGGGACATTGGCCTATAAGGAGGCCTGGCAGTTTCACCACTTCTGTAGCTTTACTAGGAGAAGGCTTCCCTGGTGGCTCAGCGGGAGAGAATCCGCCTGCCAATGCAAGAGTTGCAGGTTCAATCCCTGGGTCAGGAAGATCCCCTGAAGGAAATGGCAGCCCGCTCCAGTATTCTTGCCTGGGAAATCCCACAGACAGAGGAGCCTGGCAGGCTGTGTATAGCCCATGGGGTCGCCAATATTTGGACACGACTTAGCAACTAAAGAACAACAGCAAAAGGAGAAAGCCCAGTGCAGAGGACTGTAGGGAATTCATTTTCGAGTTGAAAGCTATTTTGTAACAAGGGTTCATCATTTATGAGAAGGGTTTCATGGGTCCCACATGAAGGTGAGATTAGAAGGCGAGTCCAAGGGCTGATTCTGGTGACGTTCCCCCCACCTCCTGATAGCAAGCAATTTAGAACATGGATTTTGAGCTCGACTTCCGCAGTAGCAACAGTTCGGGGGTGCATGAGCCCAGCGAGGGCCTGTGGGACCGTGCCTGTCTGCAGGGCAGGTCCAGGCACAACTGCGAGTCTGGCTTTGCTTAGGAGAACTAGACTTCCTTTCTGTTCACACGCACACCACATGCCTTTTTTGTTTCAGTCTGAAAATAGGACACATGTGTTTGTATCCTTCCTGCTGTGACCGTCCTTTGAAGATGGAGATGGTAACGCGGCTTTGCCGCCGCCTCCCCCAGCTCATGGGCACCCACCCACCCAGCCAGCTAAAAGCACCAGCCTCCAGCAGCATCCCAAAGAGGAGCCCGCTGGAGGGGGCGGAGCCAGAACATGCAGTCAAACTTAGACTCAAGGCTCCTGGGGCTCAGTATTAATTTCACCTAAATAGCACACACCTACATTCTTTGTCTGGAACTTTAAAGTCCTAGGTCGCCTCCCATCCCGTTGGGGTTTTCAAACACACACACACACACACACACACACACACTCCTTTTTTTTTTTTTTTCCCCCAATTCGGAGCCTTCCCTGGCCTGTTACCTGGTCTCACGTGAGTCAAGCCCATCTCCACACACACACACACACACACACACATACCCACACCCCCACACACACACGTCCTTTTTTTTCCCCCCAATTCGGAGCCTTCCCTGGCCTGTTACCTGGTCTCACGTGAGTCAAGCCCATCTCCTCTTGGCTCCTGGGCACATTGTCCTTATCCCCCACCCATCTCTGCTTGGGCCATTGCTGTGTGCTTCGCCGCCTGCCAGCCCCCGCACCCCCTGAAAGTGGCAGATTAGACTCCACAGAGTGTGGAGGCCTGGTCCTGTCCAGCCTCCAGGCTTGGCCTCTCCCTCGCCACTGCTGGAAGGCCTTCCGCCCCTCTGGTTGCCCGCACCCTGCAGTCTGGCATTTCACATTTCCCTGCCATTGCCTTGTTTATTTATATTTGGTCTTGTGACTAGATCTGCTGGCTTATTGATGACAGGGAGTCTCACATTCCTTTTTTTTTTTCCCCTCCTTTAAAGCCTCAGAAGAGGCTAGTCATAGAAATAGAGATGATAACATTGCATCACATATATCAAAATTTACCAGGTACTTTAGGCGACATCCTCTCATTGGAGACTGTAAGTATTCAGTGGAAAATGGTGTGGTTCTAAAATGGTAGGGACCTGTGAACTCCAGATGCCTGGCACGTGGTGGCCAGTGTTTGTTGAATGTATAAAGTGAGCTGGTTAGACACATAGGACCAGGTATCATATACATCTCTCCTTTCATCTATCCAGCCAGCCGGCCAGCCGACCGAGACTTAGGCTTGCATTCTCTTGGTGTCAGGCACTATTCAAGTGCATTACAAAGAAAAGCTTATCTAATCCTCATAACACTTCTTGAGTTGGGTACTGTTTTTCCCTCGTTTTCAAAATGTGGAAACTAAGATCAGGGAGGTTACACTCCTTTCCCAACATCACACAGCTACTAAGTGTCAGAGCTGGGATTTGAACCCAAGCAAAGATGAGCTACCAACTCAATGGACATGAGTTTGCGCAAACTCTGGGAGATTGGTGAAGGACAGGGAAGCCTGGCGTGCTGCAGTCCACTGGGTCGCGAAGAGTCAGACACAACTTAGCGACTGAACAACAGCAGGTGAGCTACCCCCGGTTGGCAGACTGTCCTTGTGCCCCTGACACTTGAGGTCCCAGGCTCCCTGGTGTGAAGCATGTCCCTGGGGAGCGAAGCAGGTGCCTTGAGGGACTGGTGGTTGGGGTGCAGCATCTCCAGGCTCCTTCGCAGCCACTGGAGAGACTTCCCAGTGCCTGTGGGCAGCACTCTTCCCGGGAGGCGTGTGGGCATTGGCTGGGGGCCAGTCCTCTCGAGTTGTGATTGCTGCCTGAGGAGAACATGTGGGGAGCCATACCCCAGCGGGTCCCTCGACCAGCTTCAAAGCCCTCGATTACGCAGGGTTACAAGCGGTTTGATTTATTCTGGTGATTATGAGAGTGGTGTGAAAGAGACCTGCAGAGCGAGGTTATTTGAATATCTTTGAAACGCTTGTGCCGCAAAGCCTAGGCTGCCTTTATAACAATACCCAACTTAGTTTTGGTGTCAGAGTAATTCTGAAGGTGAAATTTCATTAGAATACACTTTGGTATTGTTAGATATGAATGATGAGTTTAGGCTGAGCGATATGCTTTTTGATATTAATTTTTAATATGGCTTCTTGGGAAGTCAGAGCTTCTGTTTAATGAGGAATTGACTGGTAGTCAGTACAACTCCCCCCTCTGAGCAAGCCTTCTCTGTTTTCACTCTCCCGACTCAGATTTTTGACAAGGTAAAAATCTGCTTGTAAATGTGTGATCTTTGTTACTTTGTGAGTGTCTTATTTTTCTTGGTGGTTATGATGGTTATGCAGGCTTGTTGCTGTTGTCCCAGAAGGCAGGGTTATAAATGTGAAACGATCCCCTCCAGTGTCTGCTTCTCAAATGTGCAAGTGCTCTTTGCACAGTGGGTGTAAGCTCTGGGGTTTGGAGAAAGGTCTTTTCAGGATTATGAAAATAGTTTTCCATGTGTCAGAACAGGTTTATCAGTTCACTTTAGGGTCAGTTCTGTGAACCAGACCATTTAGAGGAGGATATTTTACCTTTTATCAGAGTGGAAGCTGACAGTCTATTTGCAGGTAGCTCTCTGGAATATTTCACCTGGGTCTCTCCGTGTAAATCCAGCCGCTGAACAAAGTAAAAATGAGTGTGAAGTGGAATTTCCTGGTATTTCACCACTCCTGCATATGCTGCCCCCCCACCCCGCTATTCTATTTCAAGACAGGGTTTCAACAATTAATTTGTGTATTTAATAAAATTCTTTGCTTGTAGTAACTTTTCAAAGGCCTTTGGATTTCCTCAGGTGGGGCTTTTGCCCATGAGTAGGGTGGCATTCAACTTGAACTCCCTTCTGAGCGGCAGATGTCTTGTTTCCAGTTGAATAATAATAATAATAATTATCAGAATAAATACAATTATCACCACCATCATTATTATTTCAGCTACAGGGTTTTGTTCTTCTTCTTTTTTTTTTTTTTTTTTTTGAGCATCTTGTGCCAGGCATTGTATAAACACTACATATTGTGTTTAATCGTTCTAATCTTTACAACCATGCAGTGAGGTGAATAATCGTGTCCTTATCTTAAGAAATGAGAAACCTTGAAGCTTGGAGTGATGGCAACTTACCCCAGGGCAGAGGGTTAGGCTGGGAGGAGCCAGGATCAGAGCCCAGGTCCCTGCCTTCAGGGAGCCTCAGCTCAGCTCAGTTCAGGTCAGTCACTCAGTCGTGCTCAGGGAGCCTCAGGCATCTAGAATTTAGAGCCCTCCCCACCTCAGTGTCCTCTGCAGCCAGTGGCAGAACCAAGACCAAACTCAGCCATCAGTGCCTCCAAACCAGGGCCCACATTCCACCACCCAATTAGTCATTGTTTCACTTTGTTTTCCACAGTTCTTGACATTGAGTGGGCAAGAAGGGGAAGAATGTGCCTTGGGTTCTTTATGAGGGTTTGTTTTCCGCCCCAGGCCCCTCCCGGTCCTCCCTATGCTCTCACGCACATGGGGCCTTTCATGAATCTGAGTTTTGGCAGGCTTGCTACCCTTGAATTTTGGAGAAGCGGATATTTTAGTAGGCTGGAAGAAGATGAAAAGCTCGCAGTGCCCATATGTTCCTTGTTTTTAAAAGCAAGGTCAGTGAGGTTTAGAGACTCTTTAAATACTTCAGTTTATAAGATGAGACTAGATCATCTGGAATGGACATGCGGTGCCTCGAGTCCCCGGCTTGGTTTTTCCCTTCTGTAATGGAGGTAGGTGTTTTGGCATTGCAGGGTTCAAGTGTAATAAAACTTAAATGTAGTGCATAAATGCCATGATTTGGAACGTTGCTGCAGCTATGAAAGTTAGATTTCCCCCACCCTTTTTTTCACCCCCCTCTTTTCTTCTTGTCGAGTAATCAGTGACTTGAAAAATAGATTGGTCTAAGGATGGTAGTTTCAGAAACCAAAAACTCCCAAGCTTTAAGGGAGTACAGTCTTCGACATTTTTCTAAGAAAGTGTTTTCTTCGTTCAACTAAACCTTCCCCAGTTGAGATCAGACATAATATCCTGAAATGTATGGATACTGTACTTTGAAATGCTACACAAGCACCCATTTTTAGTTAAGACACTGCCACCCTCTGCCTCCGTTTTCTCTTGAATTTTGCAAAACAAGTGACATGGTGAGTGTTTTTCTTGATCCCAAGTTATTTATAGAAGCCCAGCATCCAAGTGACTATCCATCTCATCCCTAAGGACACAGTGAGGGGCCACTGCCATGACATGCTGATGCTGGCATGTGGGCACAGGATCAGGTCTGGGGCCAGGTCTCACCTCCCTGTTACCATGTGCCTGGGAGGTGAGATGCTGGTCACCGATCCAGGTGCAGGCGGGGGATGGCTGTGGTCATAGCCTTGGTAGGACCTCCGAAGGCCCAGAGAGGCGGGCGCTTGACCTTCATTGTTTTCCAAGGCCTGGCCTTCCCCACCCCCAACACCCCACCCCATGGAGGAAGCAGGAGCTCCGTGCTGCCAGTGTTTCCTGTCATGTTCCCTGCACTCTTCATACCTCTCCGATTCTAAATTTCAGAAGTAATTTGTCAGTCTAGAGGCGGGAGTCATTAATAACCATTATTTAGAACTGTCGAGTCTTCCTCTGTGTGTGTGTGTGTGTGTGTGTGTGTGTGGAGTTAAGCATCCAAAAAATTGGCCTTGTTGGTGGCAAACAGGGCATCTCTATTGACAGATCAGGCCCGCCCCACCTCTGCTGGCCTTTCTCAGGTCCAGTTATTCCAAGTCTGTCTTTAATCACCAAAAAGGGCGGTGGCAGAGTGGTTAACGCATGTCCTCCTGGAATTCATTAGTATTATTACCAAAGACCGTGTTGTAAATTGTTAAATTTTTTTTTTAACTGCTTGGAAAAAATGTCTATTTCATTTTAATGTACTTAAAGAAAAAAATTTGTTTTTTCCTCGCCAAACATTTGAAACAGAATAGTTGAGAAGCTGGGACTTAGGTCGTGCTGGGGTGGGCGCTGCGTGGTCGCCCTCAGTGGCGCTGAGGCTGCGTCACGAAGCTGGGACTCAGGTCACACCAGGGTGGGCGCTGCGTGGTCACCCTCAGTGGCACTGAAGCTGTGTCATCAGGTTGGGGTGCAGCTTGAGCCCCCGACCGTCCAGTGGCAGTTACGGAGAGGAGTCCGCATTCAGTGTCTGTTAATGCAGGCTGTTATTCTTTAACATTAAAATTCCACTAAAGGACTAATAATTACTGTTAATATCTTTCCGTGGAAACTTACAGTAAAGGAGCAATAGCAGAAACAGTATTTAAGGGAGAGCTGCCGGCATGAGAAGAATGCAAATAAGTGTTATTAGCCTAATGATTTTGCCGTCGCCATGGTTGTGCAGCAGCTCTGTTGTGAATATGTCATCCGGCACCCGTGAATTTGGAAAGTGTGTCAAAACACAACTTCAATTAGTTTGCTCTAATTATGGCTCTGGAGAGTTTGTAACTACATCACTCCTCATTAAAAGAGATTTTCTTATATGGATTAATGTAATATACAAAGGAAAGTTTCAAAGTTCCCGACGCCATTTGCTCCCGCAAGGAGCAGGCGCTGAGGAGACATTCTGGATCCCAGGTTTCCCGCTGCCCGCTCGGCTGGGCAGCGGGGCTGGGCAAGGGGCTGCATGGCCGGCTCTTCCCTTCCTGCTGGAAGTGGCCACTGCCAGAGGAGCTCTGGCCACATCCACGTCCACAAGAGGGTAACCGAGCCCATCTCCAGCTTCTGGAAGAGAACCACTGATCGGAAACCATCAGGACTCCCACTCCCACCCAAGCTCTTCTGTGCAGCCTGGAAGCAGAAAGATCTCTGGACCCACCACGGCCAAGTGCAGAGTGCAAAGTCAGCCTTTGTCCCCGGTCTGGGGGCCATGGGGGAGATTGCACAGGAAAACGTGTTACTTTTGGTCATGCAGAAGCTCATGGTCTGCGAAATGTCTTAAGTCTTTTTCATACAGTGAAAAAGAAGACCTTAAGGAAATGGATTTCTCTTGTCCAAACTGATAGGTAGTTATAAAGGCTATTGCTGAGCTACTGCCATTTCAAAAGATAAAAACCAGATTCACATTTTCTTGTCCCGTTACCAACCTTCACCCCCTGGCCTGAAACCAGTGGTGTTCCACAGCGGCCACCTTGGCACAGCCCCCTTATGTAGGGTTGGGGTGGGGAGGAGGGGGCAGGATGGGCAACAGCTCAAGGCCGCTTCCTCAAGCTTTGCTACCTGTCCTTTTGTCTGGCTCCTGAGCAGCTCGCCATAGGGGCAGAGTGATGTCCCAGCTTGAGGAGCTCAGGGATGTATTTTGAATCCAAGAGTTGAAGTTTAGAATGCTGCTGAGGAGGCCTGGGTCTGTTGCCCTTCCCTTCCAATTTATTTGCAGAATGCAGAAAACCAACAATGCAAAACGATGCAGCTTTAAATACATTTCTGTTAACCATTAAGTGTCCTATTTGTTACTTTTGATGAATACAAGGTAGGGGTGTGTGAGTGATGAGTAACTTGGCCTTGAGACTACTCAAAAGCAGTGTTATGTTGAGTAAGTTACATCACTCCTCTGAGCCTCAGTTTCCTTGTCTGTAAAACAGACAACCCTTCTCTGCAGGGTTGCTGTGAGAACCAAGTGGGAAGACACATGGAAGTGCCATGCTGGGCACACAGTGGGCACCCATGTGTGTGACTTTCTGTCTTGGTCCAGGGTTTGTTTCCAAGTTTCCTTTGGGCACAAGCTGCTAATCCCCTTAAGACCTTTCTATTGTCCCCATTCAGCCCCTCTCAGCCTTGATCGCCAGCATTCCCAGAGAGTTCCAAGAGCATCAGGCTGCTGCTTACAGGCCTGCTCCCCTGCAGAGCTGCATTCACAGGTGAGCAGCTGGGAAGGGGTTAAGATAGTAATTGTGTAAGTCTTCCAGGCTTTCTCCCAGTTCTGCGATAATTTGATGAAGAACTTCACCCTAATTAAATATTCAAATTAGGAATAAGTGTCAATATGGTTTCCCATTGCCTGGAATGATGATTAATTGTATTCAAAACTCTAGTGGCCCACTGTAATCTAAACTGAACCGTTGTTCTTGATTATTTCTGCACCACACTTGCCATGTTTTTGTTTTAAGATTTAAACTAGTAATTGATTTGCCATATGCTGTCGAGCTGCACATAGTTTAAAGTTATGCGTCTAGGAACTTGGGGAGTTTGGGACTGAAATTTCCTAGTCTTGCAGAGGCAGCCCTTTTATTCCTGGTCCACTGCAGAGTGATTTGGTTGGAGGGTGCGTGTGTCTGTGAATGTGTCGGTTGTCGTCCATGAGGAAAACTCATTATATAGTCAGGTCGGTAGGTTGAAGTTATATTGATCATGGCAAATGGGTTGCTTGAATGGAAAATGAACAAGTCTGCATTTATACTTTTGTGCTTCTGCCGTCTCGGTAAAGCAGAGTGGAAAACATGGCAGAGTGGAAAAAGCATGAACTCAAATCCTAGCTCAGTCAGTTTCTTTAGCTGTGTGACCTTGGACAGGTTCCTCAACCTCTCTGAACCTTCTTTCTTCCTACCGGTAGAACCTGCCCTGGGTTGAGAAGATTAGAGGTGAGTGAGAAGCAAGTTTTCGGTAAGGGGTGACTGTCGCAGTCACAGGTGATTCCAGGAACAAAGCCTTCAGTGGTCCCCTGCTTCCAGGAAGCCACTTCCAACCCTGAATCAGAAATGCCGTCCCACTGCTCTCATTGCAGGAGTCTCTGTTGCCCCTCTCTTACTTTGTAACAAGTCTTAGGTCATCGTCTTGACTCTTGAGTTGCTGTCGCTGTTCCGTTGCTCCAGCCTTTTCTTCCCTACCACATTCCTCCCACTTGGCAGGTAACACTATGACTCCCACGTCCCTGGGTACTTCACAGGGCCTAGTCGAAGGCCTGGTGTGTGCTAGTTGCTGAACAAATGTTTGTTTTGTTTTATGCCATTGTTTTAAAATTGAAGCATGTAGCCATATAGTTTTCTATTTGTATATCTTGTGATATTTAGAATTTTTAAGTTTTATGATAGAGGGGCTTCCCTGGTGGGTCAGTGGTAAAGAATCTACCTGCCAATGCAGGAGACTCAGGTTCGATCCCTGGGTCGGGAAGATCCCCAAGAGAAGGAAATGGCAACCCACTCCAGTATTCCTGCCTGGAGAATTCCGACAGAGAAGCCAGATGGGCTGCAGTCCACAGGGTTGCAAGAGAGTCAGACACGACTTAGCGACTGATCACGCACGTACTTTATGATAGAGGGAAGCTCCAGTTTACTTACAGATGCATCTAAAAGGGAATGATGAGTCTTAATTGAGTCTTTAATCATTTTTAAAAGACTTTCTTTTTAAAGAAGTTTTAGCTTTACAACAAAATAGATACAGGGATTTCATGCCCACATCTAGCTTCCTCCATGATCAACATCACTCACCAGAATGGCTGTTTCCTTTTTATTTTTAAAAGAGGAACCTACACTGTCCCTGTGTAATCACCATAGTTTACCTTAGGGTTCCCTCTTGGTCTTGTGCCTTCTGTGAGTTTGGGCAAACGTATGATGACATGTGTTAATCGTTATATTATCATAAATGGTATTTGCACTGCCCTGAAAATTCTCTGTGCCCTTCCTGTTCATCTCTCCCTGTGGCCCCTCTAGCAACTACTGCTCTTTTTCCTGTCTCCATAGTTTTGCCTTTTCTGGAATGTTGTAGAGTTGGAATCATACAGCATGTAGTCTTTTCAAACTGGCTTCTTTCATTCAGTAATAGGCACTTATCATTTAAAAAAACCTCTCAAGAGCCAAACAGTGCTGGGGCATACAGTAGGAGCTCAATTAAGAACCGGCAGTCTGTGTTGGTCACAACATATCAATTCTGGCACCCCCAGGTGCCTCTGGACCCCGTGGTCTGTCTCCCCTTGGATGGCATCAATTTATTGGCTATATTTGGAATTAAGTTTCAGGTCTGGGCGTGGAAAGTGTGAGATGGCGAATTGTCCTTGCAGAAGAAATAGGTCCATTGTTAGGTTTTTATAAAACCTCACTTGACTTTGCTGGTGTCATTTACAAAAAGAAAGAAAGCAAAAGGTCTCACCAATAGAAAGGGTAGTAAACTTTGAACTTTCTGAGGCGGACTCCAAGTCAGTGAGGGAGAAAAAAAATCACCTCACCTAAAAATATTCTAAGGCCCAGGTCATTAAAATAGCTGACTCTCTATTTTAGTAGAATCTAGTTAGAAGAAAATGCATTGTTTTCTCACCTCCCTGGGTCTGCAAGGATCCGAATGGTAACTCAGGATCTCGGTCTGGAAGCACAGGGGACCTGGTGCAGAGATTCTACCTGTGAAGTCTTCAAGGAGGCTATGCATGCTGGCCAGGCCCTTCCAGCTGAAAATGATTCATTTTAATTACCTTCCTGGACGCTCCGTTACCTGAGCATATGGTCCTTAAGAAATCAGCTTCCCCAGACTGTCAGCGAGTGTGGGCAGTGGTCAGGGACCTTGGTTCTGACACCGCTGACCAGCCTTGGAGAGCGGACGCTCGAGAAGGTGCTTATTAAAATGCCAGCAGGTGAGGCCAAGGTCCCCCTTCCTGTGGCTCCCTCACCCTGCTTGTGCCAGGTGTTTTATAAGAGCCTTTTTCTTCATTAAATGGCATTCATTAAGCACGTCCTTACACCTGGCACAGAAGCTGTGTGTCACAGATGACTTCTTCCCAGTGGTGTTTTGCAGGAATAAAGTGGAATTTCATTTAGCCATTTGCCGTGTTTCTTTTCCCCTACCCACCTTAGCTCAATCACTGGCTTTTGCATAATACATTCCTCCTCCATCCCTACCCCCTTTCTGTGACTTTCTTTTGCATGCGTTATCTCTGGTCCTTGTACCCCAGCAGCCACATTAGCACCGAGTGCCATGCAGGACGTTTCTGTAGACCCTAGCTCTTGCAGAATTCTCCTATTGTCTGCCATCTTTGTTTTCTGATAAAAAGGAAAATAATTTCTCATTGAAAAAATTAACATAAAATATATGAAAAGCAAGGGGAAGAAATCTCTGCTCTGACCTCAGACAGTGATTTATGTCATCTACACCATGGGCATAGTCCTGCTGTGAGCCCAGGGCCATCACTGCTCTGAGCAGGCACGTCCTTCCAAGTCATTTTCATTCTGGGGCATGTGTGTATCTGTTGCCTGTAGAAAGATGTCATTCTTGGGGTGGTTTTCGTATATGTCTTTCTGCAATTTGGTTTTCGTTTCGTTACCTTTTGTTTCAACCTAACAACCATGTCTTTGAGATCTGACCATGTTAACATTAGTATAAAAATGTCTAGCTCATTCCTTCTCCTTGGTCTGTCTCGCTAGCATCATATGAACACTTTCCCAGGTCCCTGCTCTTACAGACACCACCCCAAGGATCCAGTGTCTGCCTCTTGCTGTAGCCAAGATCGCTCTCCCCACACAACCTGCACCTGAGTTCCTCACCTAGCATCATGTCATAAACACCATCCCCCAGTTCCACCCAGAAAACTTGTAAACATCATTTTAAGTCTGTAAAGCATTCTGACATCTTATAATGTTACTTCCAGTTTTTGAGTAGAGCGTCGTGACTCAGAGCTGAATTTTGTAATTTGCCCCATCAGGGTTCACATCCAAACTGTACCCCCTCAGGGCAGCTGCTGAACCTTTCTGAGACCTTCTGTCCAGCAGAAATGATCTCAGCGCCTGGTTGTAGGATTCAAGCAGGATCACACAAGGCCTGTGCAGGGTAAGCCCTGCAAAAATGTCAGTGAAGGCTGTTTCACTGTTTCTGTCTTAAGTCATCTCTCATGTTTCAGATGGTTTCCTCAGGCTAGGTTTCCAGAGGGAGGGAATAAACGTTGGTCTTTTGTCCCATTACTTCCCCATTCTTAGGTCTTAATTTTGAATCACCTGGAGCATGTTGTAATGTGTTTCTTTCAGGGAAGGGACATGCTCTTCTTTGTTGTCATGTTCACATATAGAAGACAACCTGGGATTCAGGAATGTTTCATCTGTTGAGCATTCTTTCCCTTCCTAACTTGGCTCCCTAGCCTTCAGCATGTCGTGCAACAGGAAAGGTGTGAGGTCACCGTCAGTGTTTGCTGGGATTCGTCCTGGGTCTCTGTTTACTGCCCTTTCTGGAATACTGGGAACCCCATTGGCTTCTTTATCTAGGTCCTTTTTTCTAAGATCAGGAAAGTGTTTTCAGCTTTGCTGAAATACACTAGATGCACAATAAAGCGCACATATTTAAAATATAACCTGATGAGCTTTGGCGTAGATAGGTATACACCTGTGACACCATCACCAAAATCAGGATCGTATATATCCACCACCCCCAAAAGTTTCTCTGTGCTCCTTAGTAATATATCCTCTCACCTCAGCCGGCAACAGATCTTCTTTCTAACCCCGTAGGTTAGTTTGCATTTTCTAGAATTTTATACAAATGGAATCATACCATGTGGATTCTTTTTTGTCTTTCTTATTTTACTTAGCATCGTCATGCTGAGATTATCCATTTTACAGGTATCACCAGTTCCTTTTTGATTGCTGAGTAGTATCCATCATATGGCTGGACCACAACGTGTTTACTCAGTCACTTGTTACTGGACA
This sequence comes from Nanger dama, assembly GCA_917880005.1. Taxonomy (NCBI): domain Eukaryota; kingdom Metazoa; phylum Chordata; class Mammalia; order Artiodactyla; family Bovidae; genus Nanger; species Nanger dama. The sequence continues at coordinate 9,809,866 of CAKJTW010000018.1, read as the reverse complement.
TTTGGCTTGTTCTTAGTTTTTCACTTTTACATGTAAAGCTGCCCAGTACATGTGTATTGGCCTCTTTGTAAAGACATATGCTTTTGCTTCTCTTGAGTGAAAATCTATCCATGTAATGGCTGTCTTGTACCAACGGTATGTTGAAGCTTTTAAGAAACTGCAGGCTGTTTTCTGAAGTGGTTGTACTATTTTACATTGCTACTAACAGCGCCTAGGAGTTCTAATTGCTCATTATCTTTGTCTACAATTGATATTGTTGGTCTATTTAATTTTTGTCATTCTGAAAGAGGTGTAGTAACATCTCATTGTGGTTTCAGTCTGCATTTCCCTAATAACTCACTGGTGACGCTGAACATTTTTTCATGTACTGATTAACCACTTGTGTACTTTCTTTAGTGAAATGTCTGTTTAAATCATACGGTCTTTTTAGAACTGGCTTGTTAGTCTTCTATTAGGCTGTAAGAGTTCTGCATGTATCCTAGTTATAAGTCAGATGTGTGTTCGCAAATATTTTCTTTAGGTCTTTAGCTTGCCTTTCAATTTCTGTAATAGCACCTTCTGAATAACAAGAGTTTTAAGCATTGGTGAAGTCCTGTATACCAACTGAAAATAGTTTGTGCTTTTCTGTGTCCTGTGTAAGACGTCTTTGCCAAACCTAAGTTCACAATGATTTTCTCCTGTCTTTTCTCTGACAAGAGGCCACTCTATACCTGGCCAGTCAAGATGCATTTAAATAAAAAGTATCAAATCCTGGGGCCTGGACTTAATCATTTATACCTTCCTCTTTTCTGGAATGGTTCTGTGAATCTCTTGGGTTATTTTATGTGTGTGGTGTGTGTGTGGTGTGAGGTAAGTGTCAAGGTTCTTTTTTTTTTTTTCTTTGCATGTGGCTATCCAATTGTTCTAGCACCATTTGCTGAAAAGATTTCTCTTTCCCCACTGAATTGTCTTGGCACCTTTGTTGAAAATCAATTGATCATGTATGTGTAGGTCTATTTTGGACTCCGCATCTGTTCTATTGATCTGTATGTCTGTGTTGATGCCAATACCACACTGTCTTGATTACTGTAGCTTTACACTAAGTCTTGAAGTTACATAGTCTTGAAATTGGGATTTATTTAGCTCTGAGTCTGTTTACTGATTTTGCTTAGAATCTTGGAAGCCCTGTTGGCTTCTATATTTTGTTGTTTGTTGGTTGGTTGGTTTTTAATCAGGCAAGCTTTCAAAAAGAATTTTTTTGTTGTTTTCACTTTTAATTGTTCTGACGTCTTTCTAATACCTGGAATGTTTAGGTTGGTCTTTGTTCTCCATATTTATCATATTTTTCCTTGTCGTGATCATCTTTGTTTTCTTTTTCTCTTCATTCTGGAAACTCAAGGGGGAGGGGGTTATCCATCATGCTACTGATTTAGTTTTGAGGGATTTTATTTGTGTATTATTTCTAATGCAGATAGCTTTTTCTACATCCTACAGAAAATTTTTTTTCCCAGAGGTAATGTTCTTTTCTCCTGTTGTGTGACACTTCTTTTTACAGGCCCTCACAAGGAGATGTATTTGTAGACTGGGTGTTGGCCAAAGGGAGGCTGTGTGCATGCCTCCTCCCCTCATCTCTCCTGGGGAGAGATGAATCATTATTTGAAAGATTCATCTTCCGAATCTTCATTACCGCTCTCTATTCTCGTTAGCTTTTGTGGACCCTTGGTGACCGGAGGCTAGCTGGAGCTATCACTGCCTTACAAGTCATGTAGTCCTGGTGTGTTTTTAAGACATGTAGCATTTCATCCTCCTGGTTTGAATTTTTCTTTTAAGTATTTTCAACTAACAGTTCTTTACACCAGTGAAAGTGAGTAAGCACATGATGTTTCTGACTGTGGAGGGGATTGCTGTTGTTCAGTCACTCAGTTGTGTCCGGCTCTTTGCTACCCTATGGACTGCAGCACCCCAGCCTTCCCTGTCCCTCTCTATCACCCAGAGTTGGCTCCAGCTTATGTCCATTGTGGGAAATGCTGTTTAAAAATCCAGAGTAGCCTTGTCATTCTGATTCAGGACGCTTATGTCTGGGGAACATTCTGACCCAGAGGTCGTACAACCAGACGTCTGCCTCCGCCCCACTGGCCGGATGTCGAGTCTTCTGTAGAGTTATGGTTAACACATTATCCCCTATTAGTAGCTTTCAAACCTTTTGGTCTAGGACTTTTGTTTGTTTGTTTTGATGTGGACCATTTTTAAAGCTTATTGAATTTGTTACAATATTGCTTCTGTTGTTTATGTTCTGGGTTGTGGGTTGTTTTTGTTTTTTTGGCCTTGAGGCGTGTGGAATCTTGGCTCCCTGATGAGGGCTCAAACCTGCACCCCCTGCACTGGAAGGTGAAGTCTTAACCATTGGACTGCCAAGGAAGTCCCAAGGTCTTAAAAACTGAGGATTCCCTCTTGCTGGGGAAAAACAAATTGAGAATTGAGGCTAACTTTTGTTTGTGTAGGTTATGTTCATCTGTATTTATTGTTGCCATCATTTAGTTGCTGTGTCATGTCCAACTCTCTTACGACCTCATGCTCTGTAGCCCACCAGGCTCCTCTGTCCACGGGATTCTCCAGGCAAGAATACTGAAGTGGGTTGCCATTTCCTTCTCCAGGTGATCTTCCCAACCCAGGGGTTGAACCTGCATCCCCTGCACTGCAGGCAGAGTTTTACTACTGAGTCACCAGAGAAGCCTTGTCTATATTTATCTTATAAAAATTAAAATTCAGAAAAATGTAAAACATGAGACTACCTATGCAAACATCAGAGTGGACAGCCTCACGAGTCACACAGCTTCTGGAAATTTTGTCTGCCTACTTGTGAGGATGGAGAAGGAAATGGCACCCCACTCCAGTACTCTTGCCTAGAAAATCCCAAGGATGGAGGAGCCTGGTAGGCTACAGTCCATGGGGTCGCAAAGAGTTAGACACGACTAAGCAACTTCACTTTCACTTTCACTTTTTGAGGATAAGCGGGGAAAAGACCAGTGATGTCATATTATTATGAAAGTAGCGGTGACCTGGTGGACTCCCTGAGTTTGAGGAGCCCCCAGAGGTTCCCAGAGCACACTCAGAAGACTGCTGCCAGAAGGTAGTCTTAGTTTAAAATGCAGAAGAAAACAATGGCAATTGTGATTTTAACACCACAGAGTGTGTTGGTTGCAAGGGTACGTGCAGGGGGTGGGACATAAAGTAGCACCCATCTCTAACCACGAGGCCGCCTCTGCCGTTCCACCAGCCACTGGCCCCTTGGCGCTGCCCTCTGACAATCTGAGAGGAGAGCGGGCATCGTGGCTGTCTGGGCAGGGCCATCTTCATTACATGTGGCCACTGGGTTCAGAAGATTAATAGCAACATTTTAAAAATTCACACAGACCTGGAATCAGCACGAGAAAATACAGATTTAAATTAACAAGGAAAAAGCAGAATCCCATCAAAGGAAATAAATCGTACTGGCAACTATTGTCACATAATAAAATGTATTCTATGACTGAAGGGCTTTTCTATGGAGCTGTCTGCGGCTTAGTGGCCATGTTAATTGAATAAGGTGCCAAAGACTGACTTAGGGAGAAAAATGAAATTTCCCTCAGCCTCTATTTAGCAGGAGCTGTTGTTGGCAGCACATGCGATGCTGACCTATTTGTTACAGAACAGCCAGGGCCCCTGCAGACAGACGTGATGGCTCCCGGGGTATGCCCGGTCTCCTCTGGGCTGTCCTGGGGCAGGGGCCAGGGCGGAGAGCTTGGTAAAGCTCCCCCAAGATTCAAGGGCTGTTCTAGTTGGAATTCTCCAGTGACCGAACAGATTTTGGAATCATGATCCATCGTTTGAGTCAAGAGGCAGAAACTGTTGGCCTCTAATGGTCAGCACCCTGTGCCAGTGGTCCAGAACCTACTGGGGATGATAGCCAAGGGTCTTCATCTCTAGGTGACCCCCAAGATAGGGCCAGTCTCATGAGTTCTAGGGTTTACTTCTCCTTGGTCTGCTGGTAATCTTTATGAAGTAAAGTGAAGTTGCTCAGTCATGTCCAACTCTTTGTGACCCCATGGACTATAGCCTATCAGGCTCCTCCATCCATGGGATTTTCCAGGCAAGAGTGCTGGAGTGGATTGCCATTTCCTTCTCTAGGGATCTTCCCGACCCAGGAATCAAACCCAGGTCTCCCACATTGCAGGCAGCTGCTTTACCGTCTGAAATACACTCTTTAGATCAATAGAGCGTGGTCTGGAGGGATCACAAAGCGATCAATAGCTTGGAGTCCGTTGAAATGACTCCCAGTAAAACTGCTGTCTGTGGAGGCCCCGGCCAGCATCGTGTTCACAGACTTCTCAGCTTTGTCTGATGCTGTCGAGTACCGACTCTTGTAACTCCCCTAGGCTTAGGTACTTCAGAACACCTCAGCTTTAGTGCCATGATCTACTGAAGTGCCTGCCTCTTTCTTTCCTCCTCCAGTAACCCCCAGTGTCATGAATCCTTCAATCTCATTTGACAATCAGGTTATGGGAAATAAGCCAAAGAGTGTTGAGTTAACTGATTACAATTCCAGTGTAAAAATAAGGATTTTATATTTTTTTCTCAGTAGATGGCTATGGTACTGGGCATGGGCCCAGGCTATTAGTATTCTAAAATATTTCAAGTGACTAAAACATTTTATCAGATGGCTGTACAATAATTTTTAAGTAGTCCACTATTTGATCTCTAATTTGACTCAAGGTTTTTGGCTTTGTAAGCGGTGCCATGATGAATGTAATTCTTATTTGCATAAAAATGTTCATGAATCAGAAATAGTCACATTTTCCAAACTGTTACCCAGCCCAGCCCCAGGGATGAAAAGACAGGGGGAAGCCCTCCCCAGTGATCTCTAATTGCAGGTCAGAGTCAGATTCATTCATTTTTTTCAGCAGCATTGGGTGATCTTGTAGGGTTCTCCCTAATGTTTTCTTAAATGCCCACTGTGTGCCGGCCATTGTTGTAGACACTGTGGATGTGGTAGAAAGTGCCACTGAGATCATATTCTGGTGGCGTGTGAAAAAATCAACAGTCCTACAGAGCTGGAAGGGCTGTGCAGAAACGGGGAGGTGATGAGGGGAGAGCCCCAAGAGGAGGCGGGGGTGGGGGGCTTCCCCAGCATTGCCTCATACAGGAGGAAACAGCAAGTGCAAAGCCCCAAAGCAAGAATGAGAGTGGGGAGGGGGAGGGGAGGCCCAAAGGCAGGGGGTGAGGCTGCAGGATGTGAGTGCTGGGAACACCACCAAGGCCAGGGCAGAGAGGAGGGATGGGCCAGAACCGGAGAACTGGCAGGGCCTGGCAACCATGGGCGGAGCGGGGCTCAGATTTCCTTCTAGAGCAGAGGGAAGGTACAGATGTGCTGTCATAGTCCTGTACTGAGGCCCTCGTGAAACTGTTAGTCTCTCAGTCATGTCGGACTCTTTGCGACCCCCATGGACTGTAGCCCCTCAGGCTCCTCTGTCGATGGGATACTCCAGGCAAGAATACTGGAGTGGGTAGCCATGCCCTTCTCCAGGGAATCTTCCCCTCCAGGGATCGAACCCAGGTCTCCCATATTGCAGGCAGATTCTTTACCCTCTGAGCCACCAGGGGAGACCCAAGGCCCTCATGAGTGGGACTTAATGCCAGGGAAGCAGGAAGGGGAAGAATCAAGACAGGAGTTGTGCTCCCATGCGCTCAGCGCATCCTGGTTCTATGCTGTCGGTTCTGCCCACATCTGTGCACTGGGAGACAGCCCACCCATGCTGAAGGGCACCCAGCTCCTGCTGCTGGCGCTGGGACTTGAACCTTTGTTGGCTGGACATTGGGGTTGGTAGTCTTCACCACCGCACCTGCTCTGCCTTCCCAGGTAGATGGTTGGGCTGTTGGTTGTCCGCGTCTGTATATATCTCTTCCCATAGTTACCACATTAGACTGACTGTGACCAGTCGTCAGGGTCGCTGAGCTAGCAAGTGGCAGAGAGGTGGGGTCCCCGGCACCATTGCTTTCCAGGGGGACCCCAGTTTCCTGGTTGAGTGACCTCAGCCTGTGTACGGACGGTGAAGATGGTCCATCAGGGTGACTCTGAGATACTGATGGTGACCCCCAGGGGACTCGTGAACCCGCCTTTTCATGAATTCTAGCTCACTCTGTCAGCTTTGCCTTGGAGGACCTATAAATGATTGTTCCTACCTAAAAGCTTGCTGGGAGGATCAGGCAGGTGATGTCCATGGAGGAACCCAGCCCAGTGCCTGGCAGGGGGGCTCCCACCAGACGCTCCAAGGTTCAGCTGCCCACTAGGCTGGGCCGGCCCATCCTCACTTCCAGATCATCTGACACCGAGCCCCTGGGTCACTCCTGCTTCACTGGATTTAAACCACGGGTGTCCTGTCCCCTCAGCCTGAACTGCCCACTCTCATTAACAGGCCCGGGTGCCCTGTCCCCTCAGCCGGAACTGCCCACTCTCATTAACAGGCCCTGGTGTGCCTCGATAAAGGACAAAAATGGTAGGAACCTAACAGAAGCAGAAGATATTAAGAAGAGGTGGCAAGAATACACAGAAGAACTGTACAAAAAAGATTTTCACGACCCAGATAATCACAATGGTGTGATCACTCATCTAGAGCCAGACATCCTGGAATGTGAAGTCAAGTGGGCCTTAGAAAGCATCACTATGAAAAAAAAAAAAAAAAGGCATCACTATGAACAAAGCTAGTGGAGGAGATGGAATTCCAGTAGAGCTGTTTCAGATCCTGAAAGATGATGCTGTGAAAGTGCTGCACTCAATATGCCAGCAAATTTGGAAAACTCAGCAATGGCCACAGGACTGGAAAAGGTCACTTTTCATTCCAATGCCAAAGAAAGGCAATGCCAAAGAATGCTCAAACTACCGCACAATTGCACTTATCTCACATGCTAGTAAAGTAATGCTCAAAATTCTCCAAGCCAGGCTTCAACAATACATGAACCAAGAACTTCCTGATGTTCAAGCTGGTTTTAGAAAAGGCAGAGGAACCAGAGATCAAATTGCCACCATCCGCTGGATCATGGAAAAAGCAAGAGAGTTCCAGAAAAACATCTATTTCTGCTTTATTGACTATGCCAAAGCCTTTGACTGTGTGGATCATAACAAACAGTGGGCAATTCTTCAAAAGATGGGAATACCAGAGCACCTGACCTGCCTCTAGAGAAATCTGTATGCAGGTCAGGAAGCAACAATTAGAACTGGACATGGATCAACAGACTGGTTCCAAATAGGAAAAGGAGTATGTCAAGGCTGTATATTGTCACCCTGCTTATTTAACTTCTATGCAGAGTACATCATGAGAAACGCTGGACTGGAAGAAACACAAGCTGGAATCAAGATTGCCGGGAGATATATCAATAACCTCAGATATGCAGATGACACCACCCTTATGGCAGAAAGTGAAGGGGAACTAAGGAGTCTCTTGATGAAGGTGAAAGTGGAGAGTGAAAAAGCTGGCTTAAAGCTCAACATTCAGAAAACTAAGATCATGGCATCTGGTCCCATCACTTCATGGGAAGTAGATAGGAAACAGTGGAAACAGTGTCAGACTTTATTTTGGGGGCTCCAAAATCCCTGCAGATGGTGATTGCAGCCATGAAATTAAAGACCCTTACTCCTTGGAAGAAAATTTATGACCAACCTAGATAGTATATTCAAAAGCAGAGACATTACTTTGCCGACTAAGGTCCGTCTAGTCAAGGCTATGGTTTTTCCTGTGGTAATGTATGGATGTGAGAGTTGGACTGTGAAGAAGGCTGCGCACCAATGAATTGATGCTTTTGAACTGTGGTGTTGGAGAAGACTCTTGAGAGTCCCTTGGACTGCAAGGAGATCCAACCAGTCCATTCTGAAGGATATCAACCCTGGAATTTCTTTGGAAGGAATCATGCTAAAGCTGAAACTCCAGTACTTTGGCCACCTCATGCGAACAGTTGACTCACTGGAAAAGACTCTGATGCTGGGAGGGATTGGGGGCAGGAGGAGAAGGGGACGACAGAGGATGAGATGGCTGGATGGCATCACTGACTCGATGGACGTGAGTCTGAGTGAACTCTGGGAGTTGGTGATGGACAGGGAGGCCTGGCGTGCTGCGATTCATGGGGTTGCAAAGAGTCAGACATGACTGAGCGACTGAACTGAACTGATGTGCCTTTGTGGCCTCCTGTCCCCATGCCCCTCCCTCCTCATGTCCAGTAACCAGAGAAGTGACGATGCGAAAGCAGCTGCTGTTGTGTGGGATCTCCTCCCTTTAGCCCTCTCTGGCCGGGGGTCTTCCTGCTGCTCAGATTGCTGCCCTAAACCCCCCTCCCTACCTGGTGGCTATCAGCCACCAGAGCTAGCTTTGGTGACTTGACTTCAGTTGGATGGATTCCTGTTGAGCAATTAGCTTCTAAAAGAATCAGGCCTGTGACTTGAATTCTCTTGGAATTTCCCACTTAACTGTATCAGCCCCACATTGTCTGCCTGTTGTATAGTGATCAGAACCTTTTCTTACTTTTTTTTCCCTTGTGAATTCCTGGTCACTGCCACCACTGACTTCTTACATCTGACCTGTTTTCCTCTGTAGTGTCAGGGAGTGGGGTGTGTGGTGTTGTGGGTCTTCTAGAGACCCCTGAGTCTAACTGAGCAAGCCCACAGGCAGAAATGCAGTAATGGAGGCAACAGCAGTTCCTGTCCAAAAAGACCCAGGGGTTTTAGTGGAGTCACTTCAGCACTCTTAATTGTTCAGTGATCGTCTGCCTTGGGGAAGAACCTGTCCTAGAAAATGGGGTACCAGCTTAATGAGAGTTGGCCCTTTCCTTGAGGTGTCTTGGGACAACTGGAGTGAGAGAGGACATACAGGCACCCAGTTCCCTGCCCCCCTCCCTCCCCCGGGACAAGCCCAGGAAGGGGTTTTACCAAATGAGGATGCTCAGATGGAGCCTCGAAGGACCAACAGGAGTCTGGAGAGGAGGTAAGGAGGAAGTGGAGACCACAGGAGGAGGGAGCAGGGCGGAGGAAGGATCAGGCCGAGGCAGACTCAGAGATCACAAGACTTTCACGCTTTCTGGTGGAGGCAGGAGTGACAGGCGTGTCTGGAGAGGGCTGGTGTGTGAGGACGGCTCAAACCAGGGCACAGGTGCCGGTTAGGCTGCCCAGGGAAAGTGCGTGGAGTGAGAAGAGAGCTAAACCAGAACCCTTGCCAACAGCAGGCCCCACAAAGTGGAAGAGGAGCCAGGAGGGGCCATCTGCGAGGGAGAAAGAGAATCAGGTCCCATGGTGGGGGTGGAGCTGAGGGGGTTGCGGTCTACAGGATGGTGTCAGCCAGGCAAAATCTGATGCCCTCAAAGGCAGGCAAGCTTGGATGGAGAAGTCCTTGTGGATGGGGCAGCTGTGGAGCCAGGCAGCTTGATTCTCTGATCTATACTTCTCGAGTTCTGTGGGCCATAGAATACCCCTGGAGGATCCGTTTAGAGGCTCACAGCAGGAGATTTGGGTGGGAAGCATTGAGTCTGCACACAGTAGGTGCTGCATAACTGCTTGCAGTTCCATGATAACCCTCATAAAGATTGGCTGCTCTCTTCCCCGTCTATAGTACATCTCAAATTTTCCCCCTCACTTTCCCACAGGGAGGTAATCTTTTAAAGTTGTTCAGTTCAGTTGTTCAGTCGTGTCCGACTCTGTGACCCCATGAATCGCAGCACGCCAGGCCTCCCTGTCCATCACCATCTCCCAGAGTTCACTCAGACTCATGTCCATCGAGTCCGTGATGCCATCCAGCCATCTCATCCTCGGTCGTCCCCTTCTCCTCCTGCCCCCAATCCCTCCCAGCATCAGAGTCTTTTCCAGTGAGTCAACTCTTCGCATGAATTGTTAATTGGAGCTTATCCCTTCTCAGCTTAAGAAACTCTTCAGGGTAAAGTCAGAACTTGTGCGGGGCCCTGTGTGCAGTGACCCCAAAGTGCTCTCTTCAGTTGGGCCCCCCAACCTCCCCCAGGCCTTTAGGCCCTAGTCACCCCCACCTCCTTCCAAGCCCTGCCCCCTCAGCCAGACCTCTTGCTGCTTAGGAGTTACCCCAGAGCCCCTCCTTGCCCCCCCATCCCCAGCTCCTAGGGGAACAGCGCTTCCTGGGGGAGCGTGGAGAGTCTTCCCACTCACCCCGCGCTAGCCATGGCTCCTGTAACCTGGTGGCGTGTCCCTGACCCCTGCTACAGGGTTCAGTTCAGTTCAGTCGCTCAGTCGTGTCTGACTCTTTGCGACCCCATGGACTGCAGCACACCAGGCCTCCCCTGTCCATCACCAACTCCCAGAGTTTACCCAAACTCATGTCCATTGAGTCGGTGATGCCATCCAACCATCCCATCCTCTATCGTCCCCTTCTCCTCCCACCTTCAATCTTTCCCAGCATCAGGGTCTTTTCAAATGAGTCAGCTCTTCACATCAGGTGGCTGAAGCATTGGAGTTTCAGCTTCAACATCACTCCTTCCAATGAATATTCAGGATTGATTTCCTGTAAGATGAACCGGTTGGACCTCCTTGCAATCTAAGGGGCTCTCAAGAGTCTTCTCCAACACCACAGTTCAAAAGCATCAATTCTTCGGCACTCAGCTTTCTTCACATTCCAACTTTCACATCCATACCTGACTACTGGAAAAACCATAGCCTTGATTAGATGGACCTTTGTTGACAAAGTAATGTTTCTGCTTCTTAATATGCTGTCTAGGTTGGTCATAACTTTTCTTCCAAGGAGTAAGCATCTTTTAATTTCACGGCTGCAGTCACCATCTGCAGTCGGGGAGCTCTGCAAAAGCAGGACCCTGCCCGTCCTGCCACCCTGAGTCCCCCCTCCCCAGGTCTGGGTTGACTGGACCAGGGCTCCCTTCGCCATCTCTGATGGCCATCTAGCTGGTCTGGCTCTGTCTTCTCAGCCAAGGAAGAAGCCCCCTGTGCTGTCGCCCAGGTTGGCTTGTTGTCTGAGGTTCCGCCAATACCCTGCCTCCTCTGCGAGGCCCCTGGAGCACCGCTGCACCATGCCAGCGGCTTGATGTGTCCTTAGTTAGGGCGGCATACCTTCTTAGGGCTTTCAGGGCTCAGTGGTCTCAGGGCATGGCAGTGCTGAAGCTCAGTTCTTCCCGGCTCCTGCAAAAGCTCTCCGGGTACAGTGGATGCAGCGCCAGCATGCGGGGCACACCAGCTGCACGAGTGTGTGGCCAGCGCATCGCACAGGCCCCCATTCTGGAGGGCCCCACACTGGCTTCAAGGCTCTGCTATCGCCATCTTGAAATGCTTAAAGCTATTCGACCCAGGTCCCCACGTTTTCACTCTACATCAGGCCGGGTTCCTGCCTTGCAGGGCCAGTATGCAGAGCCAGGAGAGAACCCGGGAATCTGCTGACCCCGGGGGCCAGCCAACCTTCCGCAGGGCCGCCTGTCATTGTTTTAGCTCTGCTCAACCACAACCACAGTCAGTAATTTATTCTTCTGTTTGCTCAGCTCTGCTGACTGAGTGCTGCGGTCGGAGGCATCGATCACCTGCTTCCACCCTCTGCAGCTCTCCACCCCTTCCCAGGGTTCCCAAACCAGCCTATCCTCAGAGTCACTGCTGGCCTGGTTCCAGGGATTTCTGGGGTGCACCCCCCCCACCCAGGCCTCTGAACAGATTCCCCAGGTTGGGGAGCTGAGTCTGTGTTTTTAGCGAACTCCCTGGTGCTTCGAGCACTGCCTCTGCGCTCTGATGAGCAGAACAGAGTTCGAGAACCTTCATCAAAGCGGATAGATCCCAAAGCCCATAGAGTGGCTTCTGGCATTTTTTCGGTCTGGTTGTGGCTTTGTTTCCCACTCTAGCCCTGCAGCAGAGTGGCTCCCTGACTGCCCGTAGGTCGGTCCTGTCCCCTTCTGTAACCCACGTCCAACTCGGAGGGGCTGTCACCGGAAGCCCTGCACCCCCGCTTTCATGCTGAGTGCGTGGATTTTATCCTCCTTGGAGCGCATCTCCTGGCGCACCGCATTTTGTTCCAGCCCCTCTGTCCCCTGTAGCTGCTTGTGGAAAGAGCTCGGCTCGGCTTGCCCCTTTCATCAGGAAGGAGCCAGCGGTGCAGGTTCACTCCTGCGCATCCCAGTGCCCTGTGGATACTGCCCTCACGTGATGTGCCACTGGTCCCCCTGCGCCCAGCAAGGCCCGGCCGCCTGCTCCAGCGGCTGGCCCGGCAGCACCCATGTTCACCTTCAGGGCTCACCCCACAGCTCAGCCACCTCATTTGGAGCCCTCGGCTCTCCTCTTGGCCCTGGGAGGGCCTCTGCTCCTCCTGGACCCGTGGGAACAGGCCCCGCCTCCCTCCCAGGGCCGTTCTAAAAGACTACGCGTTTGTCCTATGAAAAGGGCAGCGTACTTTACGCGATCGGTACCCTCCGTCCCAGCCTCTCCCGTGCTGGGAATGACTGTGTGACTGGAGCTCAGGCCGCTGAGCGACTTCAAACCAGTCCCAGTCGTACCACCAAGGGGTGACTGTGCCCCCAGACCTGTTGGGTTTTAAAGATCTTTCCTATTATCGTCTTTTCTTCTCAGCATTCACTAAAGGGCAGCTGATAACCACATCAAATGGAATATGTGCTTTGAACGAGGATGCGCTTACGCTCTGGGCATTGTGAGCCTTAATGGCCAACACCTGCGCCATAAAAAGACGCACTGGGTCAATGGAAGGTGCTTTCTGAGCATCTGCTGTGTGCTGCCGCCTAAGGGGGACATGCGCCGCTCACAGCATTTCAGAGGAACATGCCATTCTGATTCTCAGTGGGCCTCGTTTCCTGGGCTCACCTGGTAATAGCCCCTAACATCTTCCTTCGCCGAGTGCTTCCTGGGACAGGTGTGGAAGCCACTGGGTGGGTAATGAGACCAAGACAACGGGCTTGTGTTCAGAGCTGAGCATCCTGGTCCCCTTGGTGCGCTTTGCCCAGTGAGCAGAGGTCAGGGTTAAGTCACCCGCATCCTCCAGGCACCTGGGACATCACGTAAGGCTTGGGAAACCCTTTTTTCCTCTTGGATGTCCTTCCCTGTATGGAAAAGGTAGCCGCTGATGTCCAGAAACTTCTCAGTTCCTTGGGGAACTCGAGCTGCTTGGGTGGATGGAGGCCTGCTGCGCTGCAGGCTAATGGTGGTGCCTGTGCTTTCTGAGCCTCGGGGACTGCCCCACGCTCCCTGTAACCTCCTTTTTTCTCCTCTGTCTTCCTCAGGCACATCTCTCTCACGCTCCCTGCTACCTTCCGAGGCAGGAACAGCACTCGGGCTGACTATGAATACCAGCACTCCAATCTCTATGCCATCTCAGGTAGGTGGGCCACCGCCAGGGGCCAGCGAGCATGCCTGTGTCCCGGGCACCACCTCCCTCTGCGCGCCTCCTTGCTTCTAACGCACCTGTGTGTCCCGTTGCTCTTTCTTCCCCTGCAAGGGGCCTGTTCCCCTGCAGGGTCCAGGCCTCCCCTTTCCTCCGTGTCACTGCAGCACTTAGTGAAGGGCCAGATCCTCAGCATGTTTTGAAACTAATGATGAAAAACAGTGTGTGGATTTCACAAGCTTGAAGGGAGGTTTCCGGAGAATAGTGAGCACATTGTTCACCTGCCAGGTCCAAGCCAGGTTCCCCACAGGGACCGGGGACCACGCAGACCTGAGGCCCGGTGCCGCCTGCCCTCCTGTCCACATCTGTCCTCACCTCTCATTCTCAAGACCGGGTTTGTGACCAGAGGGTACACAGGGGGCCTCCCTCCCACCACCCCCAACCCCGTCATCTGAGTCTGTGATTTCTGAACTCGGCCTTGAAATGGATAGTGTTACCTTGGCAGGAACTTCAGCAGTCCCAGTTTTCTTTTCACCTTCACCCAGAGAGGGAAAAACTTACAAAGCCTTATTACGGAATTGAGATTCATTAGGTGGCGGGCAGTGCAGGGGAGTTGCTAAGAGTTGAGGAGACCCACGAACTTGACTCTGATTATACAGGGGCCTCCAGTCGGAGGCCTTGGTGTATCGGGGAAATGGCATATCGGTGCCACTTACCAGCACACACCCCTAATGGTGAGTGACGTTTTGAACACAGGAACATGGCATTCATTCATGTACCATAATGAACCAGTTATTTGAAAGGTAATCTTTTTTTTCTAAAAATTGCAACTTCAGGGTACTAAATAGATGAAATAGAACAATGATATAATTCATGTCAGTATTCGTTTTTCTTTGTTATGATAGCTCCCTAATAGGTTTGGAAGGATAAGCAAAGGCCAGTTGTTCCATTTCTGGGTGGCACTCCTGCCGGGAAAGAGGAGCGACAGGGAGGTCCCCATAGCCCTCATCCTAGCCCCATACCAGGAGCCGAGTCCCCAAGGGGAGCAGGCACGTGTTGTCTGAGAACAGCGTCTCCAGGGAGAATTTCTTCTGTGCTCTGGCTATTTCAGCAGAGTCGACAAGGAGCATAACAAGTGTGGAAAGATGACCTATTTTGTAGAAAAGCTGAATATTTCCCTAGATGCTTAGTGGCAGAGTGGTGCAAAACAGGCCTGTGAAATCCAGCGGGATGAAATCCCGCTCCAAATGCACATACAGGCGGCTCAACCAAAGCAGAAGTCTTTTTCCCCCCTCCAGCTTGCAAATCTTTTTCCAGCCACAGGGTCCAGCTGCCCCCACCTCACCTGGGTTCTCTGATGGCTTTCCCAGCTGTTGACATTTCTGCAGAGAAGGGCGCATGGAGTGAAATCTCCTCTGGTTTGGCGGGAATGTTCCTGTCTGCCCCTGGGCCACTGCTTCCTCGCCCCGCAGCTTTGATGAGGTGTTGTCTGGGTTCATTTCAGCTGTTAGTTTAGCAGTACCGAGGTAACAGCCTCAAGACACAGGGAAAGCCTTGCAGGAACTTCCTGTTACATTTATGTAAGTGGCAGTCAATTGGATTTTATCTTCCAAACAGAGGTGGTTGAGGCCGCAGCCCTCGACAGCAGGCAGCTCAGGCCTCCTCGGCGGCTGCAGGCCCCAAATTGCTCTGCCAGGGTCCAGGACTGCTTCATTGTGAGGCTGCCAGGCGTGCCCTGCAGGGCCCGCTGGCTCCGTAAGGCCTGCAAGCTCAGCACTGGGCAACCATGGTGCAGCTGGGAAGCTTGCCCACCTGCCCGCCCACCAGCAGCCTGCCTGCAAGCCGATCTGGCTAGAGGGAAGCAGAGACACCCTCCCCGCCGTCCCCCTGTTCCAACAGTGCTTGGCACCGAATGGCACGTCTCAGTTTGGTGTTGCAAAGTTAAGGTTTCAAAGGTTTATTCCAGAAACAGTCAAGGCAGCGGGTGCCCCAGGCCCAGCCCGGGCCCAGTGCCTGCTGCCATAATGGCTGGTGCTCTGCTGGTAATGGATTGAGCCACCACACTGTTCTTCCAAACCAGCCCTGCACACGTTCGCTGCAGGCCTCAGGTCCTGAGCCTTTGGGACAAACTCCTGGTCTGCTCTGGTTCATTCCTGAAAACACTTGATTACCGCTCCCTTCATTTGCAGTCCCTTCCTAAGATAAGTAGATTTCCAAACAAGGTAATTAGAAATTTGAAAAGCAGCCCACATTTCATTTGTACGTATGGTTATTAAAGTGATATTTACTTTTGCATATTTTCCCAAGGGCATACCTGTTACGATTTGCCCTCTGTACTTTCACTGAGGCCGTTCATCCACGTCCTGCCTGCAAAGGCAGTGACGCTGCTGGGAACCTGGTGCGGACCATGTGTAGCTCCGTCCCCAGCACACAGAGGTGCTTCTGAAACAGTTGTGGGAGGAAGGGAGGGAGGAAGAAAAAGCTTTTAGCCCATGTCTACCTTGCCCAGGAATACCCTTTATAGCATCTCAGGAGGCGATCATTCTAAATGCTACTTGAGCCCTCCAGCACCTGGGGCCACCACCTCCGAGCAGCCCAGCCCATCTCTGCAAGGTCCCCTGCGTCGTTCAGCTGTGCTGTCTCGCTGTACATTCATATCCGCCCAGCCATTTGGCGTACCACACATCCCATCAGCGATGCGTGCCGACTATTCTCCACTATCCAGCCCGGGGGTAGCTCTCCTCCTGCCCACAGAGTTGGGGTGAGGAACTTGTAAGCCTCTGTGCCAAAATCCTGAGATGCTTACTCCCTTCTCTGCCAGCTATTACCCTCATCAGAATGGCCACGAAGCACAACTTTGATCCTCACACTTCCTCTCCCAGGAATTTCCTCTGGAAAATGCTTACAGATGTGCAAAAAAAGATTTATCCGCAAGGGCGAGCAGTGCTGCTTTTTAAATGTAATAACTCAACAAAAGAGGTTGGGGGTGGATATCCTAAATGTCTAAAACAAAAGGCAAGTCGGTTAAATTATGAAACCTCCATACAGTGACCTTAACTTCTCAAGCATCAAATAAATTTTTTATTTAGATAAAAGGTGTGCATGAATACTGCTAAGTGACAACTGGAGTGTGCAGTGTGGTCTCATTTTAAAGGATATATCCACAGACCTGGAAACATACACACCAAGACATTCACAATGGTTTTCACTGGGTTGTCCAGCTCTTCTTTTTGTTTCTTTGCAGTGTCTCACTTTTCTATGATAGCACATGTTACTCCCGTAATAAAAAAATACAGGCTTGTGGTTAACTCAGCACACTCTTGGGAAGCTTCCCAAGTGGCCACCGTCTTTTCTGAGGGCTCGCAAGCCCTCCTCTGAGTGCTTCACAGGGCCTTCCCTGTGGCTCAAATGGTAAAGAATCTGCCTGCAATTCAGGAGAACCTGGGTTCGATCCTTGGGTCGGGAAGGTCTGTGGAGAAGAGAATGGTGATGTGCTCCAGTTTTCTTGCCTGGAGAATCCCGTGCACAGAGGGAGCCTTGTGGGCTGCAGTCCATGGGGTCGCAGAGTCGGACACGGCTGAGCAGCTAACACTCTCACAGACTCACACTGTGCTTTCAAACTCTGATGGAAATCACTTCCAGGCCACAGATCAGTAGCTGCTTCTTGTCCCTTTTTGTGGACATGATTGTTTTCTGTTGTCCCATTCCCTGGACTGTCCTGTCCACTGATGTTCCTCAGAGGTCACTGACCATCTTCTGCGTCTGCTGGCCCTCCAGTCCCCAGCTGAGCCCAAAAGCACCTGGACGCAGCTGCTGCCACCTCGCCTTTCTTGCCCCTCAAATCCATCGTCACCATGTTATTCACTCTCTAGGGTTTGAGGGTGGTTTTCCTTGAAAGAGTAGATGAAGTAAAACGGTGGGTGCCTGGTGTGGCCCACTCTGTAGCCCGCGTATATTCGGGTCGGCAAACCACTTTTAAACTGGTCTCACTTGTGGTCAGTGGCAGCTGGCAGGCGCATGCTCTCCTGGTCGTGTTCTCACTGCTGTGTCTACCCCGGCTAGAGGCCCTTAAGGTCTTGTCCCCTGGGAGGACTCTCTTCAAGGCCGTGTTGATTTCCCTAGATTGTCCCAGAGCCCCAGCTCCTAAGTTTCCTTGTCAGAACTTCTAGTGACTGTTAGTTTTCTTTTAAATAATGTCTTCTTGCTCCTGAAAGTCTTCTATTTTGGTCCCAGGTGGTGGTGTCCTCCCTTTTTTTCCTTATTATTATTTTTTAGATGTTTAAATGTCTGTCTTATTCATTTCTCTTCCACTTATTCCAGAAAGACTTAAGGTAGCTCTGAAGTGAAAATGGGAGGGGCAGAGCAGGAGTGAATGAAAATACAGGATAGCAGAGGAGGGTGCAGCCTTGGGTGAGGTTTTGCATGAAGGGGAGATTCCAGGTTTGGTCCAGAGTCGAGTCTTTTTATAAACAACCTAGAAACAAGCCAGTTGTTCGGGAAGAATGTAACTATTCCTTTTATGAATTCTTCCTCATAGAGAGGGCCCTGCAAGGTACTGGAAACAACAGAAGAGCCGCTTTTCAGTGAGCTTAATAAGGATAGACTGTGACCTACTCATGTTTGAAACCCTAAATGTTTGGAAGCTGAATGCAATGATTTTACTGCGCTGAGTCATCATTGCTGCGCACGGGCTCTGTCTAGCTGAGTGGGGCTACTCTAGTTGCCGTGCACAGGCTTCTCATTGCAGTGGCTTCTCTTGTTGTGGAGGGAGGGACTCTAGGGCACACAGGCTTCAGTCATTGGGGCGCAAGTGCCCAGGGGCTCCGAGGCATGTGGAATGGTCCCCGAACAGGGATTGAACTGGTGGCCCCTGCATTGGCAGGTGAGTTCGTAACCACTGGACCACCAGGGAAGCCCGAGTGAGATGCTTCTTAAGAAATGTCCTCGTGCCGGGCGTCAGAGCAGGGGCTGGAGACCTGGGGGACGTCAGGAAGGAGGAGCTCCCTGGCGTTCTGTCCACCTTGAGGGCTTCCTGTGCTGAGGGTCCCTGTAACGAGCAGCTCAGTTCAGAGGCCCCAGGATTGTTTTTCCCAACCCAGGAACGTCCCATCAGCCTCATGGCAGGTTTTACTTCATGAACAGGGAAACGACACTGTAACGTTCTTTTTGTGTGTGTGGTGGTTATAAACTGATTCATAGCTCCACGTGAAGAATTTTTTCCCCAAAGAACTTATTTTTCTTGCTTTTGAAAAAATCAACATAGTTGTATAAAATAGTAAAATAAAGCAGGTGCATATTAAAACCAGCACGTAATAAAGCCAAAACTCTCAGAGAGCCCACGGTTTCAGGGTGAGCCACACGCAGAAATGCATGGAGGCCACACAATGCGGGGAAGCACCTTTCAGCGCTTGACATCTCCATCTGTCCGTCAGTACCAGGCCGACCATGTAGTGTATTTTCCACGTCGTCACTTTTGAGAGTGCAAGGGGCATGGAGCTGCCCCAGACAGAGCCAGAGAACCCGGAGCCGGCCTGGTCAACTGGGAGTGCGGTTGCCTGTCTCAAGCTCTTCTGGGTTTTTCAGGTTTTGGGTGGTTTTTTTCCCTTTTGGTTTTCTTTTGAGTGCTGGAAAAGCCAGCTTATTGCCCTCCACAGCTGTTCCCTCTTAAAAACCAGTCCGTTTTCAAGATGTTTGACATCAGGACACATGTGCGCATGGACAAGCCCAAGTCCATCAGCAGGCAGTGTAGCCATGACCCTCATTCAGAGAGAAGGGGGATTTTATCTGAAACACAGAACCCCATACCAGCTGTGTGACTCTGACATCAGACCAGGAAAGCGCAAAGCAATTAAAAATAATTAATGATTTCTGAATATCAGCCTTCTCCATGCAGTTTTAATCTAGTCCTCATTTAAATTGGAAGATGGACATTTAATTATCAGTATTATGAAATTCATGATTTATATATTTCATCCAACTGGATAAAATTTCTGCCACTGGCTCTTCATCTTATTATGAAAAGAAAAAGAATCTGTGTGTTTTACAATGTGATCCTTTAAAAACTCGTCTATAGCATACCAAACAATTACGAATGTATTTTCCTTTCATTTTTAGTGATTGCATTATTTCTGTCTTTTAATTAGGAGAAGAAAATCTCTCCAGGAAAGTCAGAAATAAACTTGATACTTTAATGACCATAAAGCAATGCCAGGTGGGAATACGACCAAAAGACTAAAACAATCGGGCGCGTGAGAAATGAGAAATGCCCTTCTTTTCTATGTGAGGTGTTCTGACCGACAGCCGTCCACGCGCCACGTTTATGCCACAGAGTTTGCATGTGTTTTGTGTGTGTTTTCCTCTTTCCCCATGTGTGTGGGTGAGTGCCAGCCTGCGGGTGGGTTCACAACCTCAAAGCTGGGGAAGGGCTGCCGGCTTCAGCAGGAGCCCCAGAGTAAACGTTAGTCACCCTCTGCATTCACAGGTACCTCTGCGGCCTGTGAATTAATGGACATGTTCTTGTGGCTTCTGTGGCCTTGAACTTCAGACCTCCTTCCGCCTCCTTGCCCACCTCTTTTCCTGCACCCTCCACTGAGGATTTCAGACTCACCTAGGACTGCTCAGAGTGGTGGGGGGTGAGCTGGAGGGAGGGGAGGCAGGGAGCCAAGGGAGCAATGTGGGTTTGACGGGCCCCAGATAACAGCATATGGGGAAGATTCCTCAGTGGAGTGAAAAAAATATATATATTTATAATAATGGTGCTCGAATCAAGAAGGAAATAAGTCATTTTAAAGGCATATAAATTTTTATCATCCCCTCTAACAGCCATGGCATCCCTTGTCTATCCATCTCTTCCTGCCCTGACAACAAAACCGAGCACAAAGGAAACCAGGAGAAGAGCAGGCAGAACCGGGCGGGCGCTGGTGGGGACTTGCTCGCGTAGAAGATCTGTACATCCTGATGTGAAGGTGGGGTGACAGGTGGCCAGGTTTGCTCTGCACACAACCATGTGTGTGCTGTCAGGCGCTCACACGCCGCCTTGTTGCGATTGATGAATTGCCTGCTTTCTTGATTAAACCTTCCGTCACTTAAGAAACAAAAAGCCTGTGTTTAGATGGCAGAGTGGGACACGTCAAAAAAATCTGTCTCCTTTACCTTTGTGCAGATGTTGGGCACAGACTGTAACATGTATTATTAAAATGAATGTGGCATTTACTGTGCATTATTCCTTTCCTGGGAGAAAGGACTGTAAATTATATGCTAATAATAAGCTTTAACCCTTTCGAAATGCAAAAGATTTAAGAGTGCAAATATTCATGGAGGCCCGGCTAATTGGACGTGCTTTCATAACACCCAGCCGTGGTTGCCGTGTCACCGGAGTTAATGAACAGAGTGTGCGAGCAGACACGCAGGGCGCTTGGGGAGCTCTCGCCTCCTGGAGGGGCTCCACTCTGCAGGCGCCCCTGCTAGGATTTTGCAGAGAGAGCCCCTAAACCCCTGGGCTGGGCTCTTGGTCACCATTCTGACAGATGAGAGCCAGAGCCTTGTCCAATTCCCCTGGCCCATCTTCTGGACCTGAGCGTCAGGCGTGGTCCTCTCTGCTCTGTGTTCCCACCTCCCGGAGCCAGCTGGGCTCGGGCCTGACAGGTACCTTGTTGGCACTCACACTTCCTTGACCTGGCTTATCAGTCCCCAGTCGAGTTGCCCAGGTGACAGACTGACGTCCCCAAGGCACACCTCGTCAGATCACGTTCACGCCAGCCCCAGCCAGCCCACTGCCGACTGCGTTCATGCGAACCTCACCTGCCCAGAGTGGGGGGCTGTCGATGGCCAGTCTCGACCTGTGCGGTGTCTCTTCCTCCAGGACCCCCAGCCCAGGTAGCTCCCAGTGTCCCTCTCCACTGTGTCTTTCTGTGCACCTGTCCCTGCCGGTCCTGTGGCCTGATGGCCCCAGCATCTCCTCTGCTGACCCATCCTTGAAGGCCTGCTTCCACGTTGCCGCTGCCATGAGGCTTGTCTCATTCCCTCCCAGTTGGGGTGCTGGCTTCTTCCCCCTCGTTTTTGTGTTGGAGCCATTTCACCTGTGAGCACGCTCAGACAGCAGAGGCTGTGTTTAGAAGAGAGGATGGAGGCTGTCTTCACTCCTTTTGAGTCGTTGAGGATGTTATTAGAGGCAGAGAGAGGAGGGACGACTGCTCACTTCTCTCTTCATTCACCAGACAGTGCTGCCGTGTGCCAGGCCCCGAGTTCCCCTCTTCCAGGGCAGCGGGAAGGTTCAGCATGTGACTGATGGGGCATTTGGGGTCAGAAGCGCATGCAGCCGTCGCACAGAGCCGCCGTGAATGGCCGCACAGGTTGTCCACTGAACAACCCACACAGATGGTTCCCAGGTAGTGTGTGACCCTGAGCAAGTCACTCAAAGCTAGTTATTCACCCCGCTCAGATGGTAAGAGCTTGCCCGCAATGCGGGAGACCTGGGTTCGATCTCTGGGTCAGGAAGCTCCCTGGAGAAGCGAATGGCAGCCCACTCCAGTATTTTTGCCTGGAGAATCCCCATGGACAGAGAAGCCTGACAGTTGCAGTCCGTGGGGTTGCAAAGAGCCGGACATGACTGAGTGACTAACACTTTAACGTTCGAGATAACGCAGTAACCGCCTGTTGCCTTCCCAGTTGTTGTTACGAGGGTCCAGGGCATGTAAGAGTACTTCATAAATCG
Organism: Nanger dama; assembly: GCA_917880005.1. Classification (NCBI taxonomy): domain Eukaryota; kingdom Metazoa; phylum Chordata; class Mammalia; order Artiodactyla; family Bovidae; genus Nanger; species Nanger dama. Next base: position 9,787,810 of record CAKJTW010000018.1, on the reverse strand, counting down.
GGAAGCACCTCCCCTGCCAGAGCCCAGAGGTTTGTTGAGAATTATCACCCAGGGCACACTGGCTCGTCTTCTCAGTCCTGCGCTCCGTTGTATGATTTTATACATAAGATTTCATCTCGGCAGTCGGCATGCTCTGAGTGCTCAGGGAAGACATCTTCCTGGGGCCAGAGAAACTTGCAGTAAAGGCTCTGGCACAGCCCTGCTGGGCACCGCCCAGAAAGGAGACAGCCTGGCATGCATTGTCACTTAGACGTGGGCTGTTTCGCGTGGCCAGTGGCCCACCAGCCCTTTCCCGGGAAGGTGACAGGATGCTGGTGTGGGGGCAGGAAGGGAAGACGCACTTGGCAGAGTGAGCCGGCGACCTCCATAGAATCTTGGAACGCGCCTTTGGTTTTTCGGAGGAAAAGTGCTTGCGGCGGGGGTTGGGAGTGCTGCTTTCGTCTCCAGGTTTTCATTTCTGCTTTTCCTGTGCTCCCCCGGCAGGACAAAGTTAAGACTTTTTCCAGTTTCGTCATGGTGAAAAATAAAAATATAATGAGGTGACAGATACTTGAGTGTTCTTAAAAGATGGCCACCCCTGCTGCGCCTTCATTCTCCATATTTTTTCTTTCAAGCGTGGCAGAGAGTAGGCGGCGTTGGTTTAATGGGCCGCGTCCCCTCCCCTCTTAAATCCTTGAGTGAGGCAGCTGAGAGGTGGTGGGAAGATTCCGGGCAGGAACCAGAAGGGTAGGTGCAGCGAAGTTTCTGCCACGGACCTGCCCGATGGCGTCAGGCACAGCACCAAGCCTTTCTGGGCCTGGTGCCCCCGTCTCGTGACATCAGTAATTGCAATAATAACGTTAATCGTTCATGTGTAGCAGTAGTTCAGCTCGTGTTTTTTGGAAGCATCCTCTGTATCGGCCATTGTCTGGCCCCCTAGGGGAGTGATGACACTTCCAGGGGCTGGGGGCCGTGTGGGAAGGAGCTTGTGTGGTTTTCACATTGGGATACCCAAGACATCACCAGCAAATGTGGACTTCCTGCCTTCACACTTCAGAGAAAGGCCATGCAAATACTGTCTTAACCATAAAGGTCCCACACAGGGTCAGAGAAAAACCATCTCTCTGACACCTTTCTCTCTGCATGTGTATCTTCTTTGTCTAGTTTTTAAGCAGAAATATGTCTCCATTTCCCCCTCATAATTCGCCTCCTGGCAGCCGGGCGTGACTGTGGCCCTTTCTGAAGGCCTCGCCAGAGAAAGGGCCACCCAGATGGCGCTGGTGGTGAAGAAGCCTCCCACCCAAGTAGGAAAATGCAAGAGACCCAGTTTCCCTCCATGGGTCAGGAAGAGCCCCTGGAGAAGGAAGTGGCACCCCACTCCAGTATTCTCGCCTGGAGAACCCCATGGACAGAGGAGCCTGAGGTCCACAGGGTTGCAGAGTCAGACACAACTGAAGCGACTTAGCCCGCAGCCAGAGAAATGCTGAAAACAAATGGAAGACACTCAATCTCAGCTCTTCATCTGCTCTTAGCACTTCTTCAGAGGCTCTGGGGTGAGTGAAGTCATCGGGGTTACCAAACACTCCTGCCTAGGAGCAGCTTGTATCAAACTAGCCTTGTGTTTCTCTTTATACCTCTCTCTGTCTTGCAGTAACAGACTATCAGCTAAGAGGGAAAAAAATGATTAAGGTAACTTCTTTAAGCACATTTCGGGAGCTGAAGTTGTTTTTACTTTTATTAAAATGGATCACTTTAATTTATTTTAATAAATCTAACCTTCCTCTAGACTTACCATGTACAAAACTCTGTAGTAAGCCCTTTCCATGCATTTTGTTATTTAATCCCAGCAAATCCTTATCAATAACCTTACAGAAAACCTCTCAGGGTTTGTACTGTTACTGCTGTGATCTCTGTTTTACAGATGGAGCTTCCCTTGTTGCTGAGTCCCCATGTTCAAGCCTTGTGCAAAGCCTTAGAGAATGAATACCTGTAATAATAATGAAAGTGAAAGTGCAAGCCTCTCAGTCGTGTCTGACTGAGTGTAGTCCATGGAATTCTCCAGGCCAGAATACTGGAGTGGGTAGCCTTTCCCTTCTCCAGGTGACCTTCCCAACCCAGGGATCAAAGCCAAGTCTCCTGCATTGCAGGCAGATTCCATACATTAATATGAAAATAATAATAAATACTGTACAGGTGGAGAAACTGAGGTTTGAGTGATTTACCCATAGTTAGCAGTGCTAGTCAGCGGAAGGGCTGACATTCACGCCCAACCAGCCCCTAAGCTCCCTGCCACTACCCTGGGGACAATGCCTTATAGCTGGGGACCCTGTCCCTTCCTTGTCAAGCAAAGTTGGAAGGACACACACCCCCAGAGTGGCCACATGAGGACTCATTGGCTTATTAGGTCTCAGTGTTGTTTAATCTCAGGTGGCCTCTGGACCATCGTCTCTGGGACCTTGTCAGAGTTGAGGCCTTCCATGCTTGACTGAAGATGCCCTCCCCAACCCCCACATCCTCAGGGCACCTCCAGGGGTAAGTGTGGGTCCTGCTGGGCAGAACAGTGCAGAGCTGAGCACACAGCCCCTCTCATAAAACTGAGTGGCCTTAGCCAAGCGCCTTCACCTTTCTGGGCCTCAGTTTCCTTGTCTGTCAAATGGGAACAGCAGTGGTTTGCAGTGAGGATTAGAAGCAAGCCTGGCACATAGGGGGTGATCTGGGGGTGTCCTTATGCCTGTAACTATCCCACAGCTCCTCCCTCCAGCCCTTCTCAAATCCTTTCCAGACCAGCAAGGGCAATACTCCGGTTGCTTCAAGGAACTGCGCCGCCATTAGCAGGCAAGGCTACCACTGGTCCTGCTGTTGGAGACCTCTGTCTGGGGTTGGGGGGAGCTCTGGGCACCTGGATGTCCCCTTGCCATGGTCTTCCCTCAGCCCTGAGGTGACAGTGGCCGGCCCAGGCACACCTTCTCATGTCTTGGGACTGAGCTGTAGGCGTCTTCCCCCACTCCAGCTCTCTAAACCCTGCCCACAGCAGGGCTCCCACCTGAACTGACAGTCACCGTGGTGCCACCTGCTCTGAAGCGTCACCCTCTAGGCTGGGCTTCCCAAGGTGCCAGCCTCTCCCGAGCTGACCGAGCTGTTCCAGACCCTGTGCGACCCCGTGCGCTCCTGGTCCCAGCTCCCCTCCTGCTGGCTCTGCTGCCCACATTCTGCTGCGGCCCGTGTGTTCCCGCTTCCAGGCTCCAGCATGGCTGACCTACCTCAGTAGTCCTCGGGAATCAGCTGCCAGGTGGGCATATGTAGACTCCTGATGACTTAGTAAGTAATGATGGGGAAGTTGGTAGAACTCGGCTGGACGGCTACACAGGATCCCATGATGAGACGGAAAGTTTTCTCTGTCTCCCACACAGGACGTCAGGATGGGTGCATTTAACTGCTGGCCTCAGGACCAAAGAGTTCTGTAGCAGTGAAGCCACCTTTCCCGTGGACGGAATACCTGCGTCCATTCGTCGTTGTGCATTTGGCGTCCGTGTCCTGAATACCCAGTACTTTTTTTTCCCATCTGTTTATAAATGGCCAGTGACGGTCTTAACCTGTTTATGTCTAAAGAACAGACTTCATGGCTCCAGCCTAGAGTTGGGATGGGGTGTATTTATCACATGTCCCAGAGAACGCGGGGCCCTCAGTCCTCAGATCTGTCTTTCGATTGTCTCCGAGACAATGAGTGATGCAGAGCTCTCAGCCAAGGTTGAGATCCTTTGTTAGCGCGCAGTTTCTTGTGCCTGGCTTGTTTTATAGCGTGAACGATCTGATGATCCACCGGCGAGGCGACATCCATAATTTTGAATGAGAGAGCAAAGCTTGCCTCGTCAGCCCTAAGCATCGCTCCTGGTGACACGCTTAGAAGTGCTTAATCGCTTGCTACCTGGAGGCAATAAACGCACCCATCTTTCTGTTCCATTGCCTCCTGTGTTTACCTTAAATATGCCCTGGGCTAACAGAATGCCAGCGTCACTCCTGTCAGAGGGCCCCTTGGCTTGTGAATTACACAGCCGCCTCTCACCCTTCTTCTGGCCAAAGGTGGTTGGGCCTCCCAGAGGCCCAGCGTGGGCGCCTTCTTTGGCCTGAAGCCTCTTGGCTGTTGATGCTGCTTGTAAACTTTGCCGTCTGATTGGTTTTCCCAGTTCGGAGAAGGGTGACCTGTTCTTGGTTGTAACGCCTCGTTCAGTGCTCAGTTCTCCGCTGGAGTCCCCAGTCTGTCCTGGGAGGTTAGGACCACAGGTCTCACACCCAGGCAGCCCAGCCTGCCAGAGGTGCTCTGAGATCTTCATTGTTGGATTGATTCTTGAGACCCACCCTTTGTATCCACCCTCCCCAGCTGCATGACTTTGGACAGTTTATGTAACCTTTCAGTCATTTCCTCTTCTAAAACTTGAGGATTAGGGGTAATGTATGTGAAGTGCCTTGTACTGAGTGGGCCCCCCAGAAATGGTAGCTCGAATGACTGTCATAGACCCTGGCATTCCAGGGAGCATGGGTCTTATTTCCCCCTGAAGTAGGACCCCCAGCCCCACCCCCACCTAAAATGCAGTCAGGAGGCGGGGCTTAGGTCCACTAAGGCAGGGCTGGAGGGGGACTCACGGGTTGGAGCCTGCGCAGGTCAGGGTCCAACCCTCCACCCTAGTTCAGAAATCTATAATTGCTTGAGATGCAAGTTTGTTAGTGGGTGAAACAGTTTTGTACAGAGAACTTCTCAGTGTTTAAATCAGCCTCCAATTTCTCCCTTTCCTTCTCCTCGAATCAGATCTGGACTGAGAAAGGAGTATTACCTGTTCTCAGCACTCGAAACATTTGACTCCTTTCTTCTTTGTCTTTTGGCTTTTTCTTTCCTGCCCCTCCCATCCCAGGACCCTTGCCCCAGAGTCCTTATAGACCTGTGAGCCAAGGCTTGGTCTCAGCATATGTCGAGAGTCCCACCACCCACCGGGCACATCCTGAAGGCTCCCTCATGCTCCAGAGCGGCCACCGGGCCAGTGGGGCTCCAAGGCCTGTGCCAGAGGCTGGCCTGGCAGCCGTGGGACACACCATGCACTGAAGACCATCTTTCTTGGGGGTTGGGGGAGTGTTTAAGCAACTTTCTGAGACATTCCCATCTTAAGAAAGGATGCCAGACTATCTGTCGATGCTGAAGGATTGCTCCTTTCTTCAGACTACCTTTTTAAAAAGATATTGTACCTTTTATTTGGATTTAATGAGGGCAGACATTTTAATCAGAGGTTAGTCATTTATTTTTGCAGACTATTGTTTTGATTCATCATTTATGCAGATAATTAAATGGTTCAATTGGCACAGTGTGTCTACTTTATTAAAACAGGTAATTTTGGGGGGGATAAAGAGAGAGATGCTGTTTTTGGATCACTGCACAAGAATTGCTTTTATCTTCATCTCTGTGCATAGTTTCTGGTTGTGTTGCCAGAAGGCTCTCTCACTTTCAAGCGTTTGGTGTCCTCTCTGGTCTGGAGAGTGCTTGCCCTGGGATGATTGGGGTATGCCCTTTGAACTGGGAGATGAAGAAATCCTGTGCTGTTACCTTTCAGAAAGTCTCCAAGGTTTTAATTGGATAGGGGAGAAGAGCCTACAAGTTATGAACTTTGCAGAGCAGCAGTTCTTATGCTAAAAACAGATTAATTGTAGCCCTCGCAGGGGGTGGAGTTTAAAAGTCAATTACTACTTGTCCTATTATAATTTATACACCTAGGATTTGGAAAAGTCTGTCACTTGGTGCAAAAATGAAAAGGTTACGTGTACTAGTGTGAGTATTCCCGTGGCTTTTCATTTGTAAATGCTTTAGCTACACGCATCTGCACGTATGCAGCTTGTAGGTGCAGAGCTCCGAGATTATTGCAGCTTAGAGCAGGGTTCCTCAGGAAGAGTAACCTTTAAGATTTCATTCTTTAAATCCATAATGGCTTGAAACTTAGTCCTTTGTCTGGCAGTTCACTCCTTTTGTAGGCACCCTGGCAGCCCCAGCTAGGGGCCTTGGGGACACTCCACTCCTGGGTCACAAACCAGTAAGAGATGGCCCTTTAGGGGACAGTTTTTAAAAAATAACAAATTGCTTGCGAGGTTTGCTCTCCTTGATTTTTTCCATGCTTGCAACCTGAATCAGTTCATTCACTCATTAAAAGGATTTATTTTAGGCAGACCAATTAAAAGTTTGGAAGCTAATTTTTTGCTGAGCAGCGCACAGACCTCAGAAAGCACGATTTATAACAGGGCTTCCGCCCTTTTCCACCAAGAGCTGTCTGATGGCGCTGAGATCCCCAGCGCTCAGAGCGCAGAACGTCAGTCCTTCGCGGGTGGGTGGCTCCTGGCCTCCATTGTTTCCTGGGGAACCCGCAAGTCTGAGAAGCCTAGCCCAGCCCAGGAGAGGCTCGCAGGATTTGTTTGCTTGCACAAACCCCATAGTTTATTTTTTTTTAATAGGAAGCTGCTGTGTAGTTTGGATATTTAAACAGTTATTAACCGAATGACAATTAACAGATTGCATAGACAGATTTTCTTTTGAAAACCTCTGAAATTGAGTACAGTTTGCAAAACTATCACGGCCTAGTAATGACAATGAATTTTGATTTCCCGGAACTGATATTAGACTCCTTATTAAACTATGTGCATCTGCTTTTAATTTACTCCAAATAATTGGAAAATGCAATGAAGCTTTCCAATTAAAGCACGGCTTTATGCTGTTTAATAATACCCCCATAATATTATAGCTTATGAAGTGACAGGTGAGTTGGTGTATGAATAAAACATAAAGGCAGCAATAAGGGACAGAAAACCGGAGACAGTTGTGGGGATTTTAAATGCTGGATGTAATTTGCATATATTAATCTCTTCTTTTCAGCCTTATCAGGCGTTCTTCAGTATTTGAAGTTAAAATAGCGTTGACAGGCGGGAGTACGCTTAGTTTTTTCAAGGATTTATTACTTGTATAATTTCTGATCTTTAATAAGCAGATATGACTGATCCTCATAGTTCTATAGAAATCGGTTAATTGTTCCAGATGGCGTGTACTGATTATGCAAAATTACTTTTCACACCATTTTTTTTTGTGATGGAGTTTGGAGTAAAATTAAATTTTTATAGCCTTCTTATCATGCTGTTTTACAGTGGTTTTTCCACAGAAGTTGAATTTAATCTACTATATTACATTGACCAGCACAGTTATTCTAATGTAGCATTTTGTGATTTGACAAAGAATAATAGAACATATTGCTCATTGTTCATTACTGTGTCCCTAATAAAAAGGAGCTCCTGTGTATAGAACATAGCTGTTATTTATGAAGAATGCCTAATTCATACAGTTAAAAATGCAAAATTGTACTATGCAGTAGTTCCTTGTAGGGAGAGAGTATCTGAGAAAAGCAAATGGAAATAGGCTTGTTGCTATAGATTTTACATGCTAGAAGAGGGGTCTTCTTTTAATGACCAGAGAGTTTAAATTGTGCTACTTCTTCTTCTGTGAGTAGGGGAAAGAAAAGGCTAGATAATCTCATTCTATTGATATTAAGAGAGGTGTCACCGGTTGACTTGTCTTGATTTGCATAATCCCAGAAGCCTTTCATAATTGAATAGCATTTATAAAGGTGGTTATACTTTGGTATAAAGTATCAAAAAAAAAAAAAAGCCTAAAAACCTCAAAGATAATTCGTCTCTAACGTTTTCCAAAGCGTCAGTTTTTGCAAAGCATCTTGTGCTGGTGTCAGATCCAAGTCCAGGCTGTGCATTTTACCAGGTGACATTAATCTAAGCTTATTCTTGTCCAGGTTCTCGGATAACATTCTCTCTACAGTTCAGCTGGTAGCGGGAGGCAACTCAGGAGGTGCACCCCAAAATGGGATTGTAGGGCTGTTACCGTGATGCAGGGAGAGATCCAGTTTCTTTCCTTTGGGAGAACTCCTCCCAAAGGCAGAGGGAAGGAGGACAGGTTTTTCTGATGCATGAGAAGAATCCTGTTTGAGTCTGTAGTATTTTAAATACAGTGCAGAAAGAAGTAACCCGTTTCTGTGTATATAATCTGAACTTTGACTTGTTTTCAAGGGACCACTGTGTGTCTGTAACCTTATCAGGATTTTTATAGACTTGGGATGTACATTTCTGTTTCAGGTAGAGTTGAGTCCCTTGTGCAGAGAGACTCCCAGATCTTTCTGTGGCCCAGCTTCTCCGTCCAGGTAGTTCGTTTAGTTCTGTGCCTCATCTCCCCTTGCCCGTAGCCGTCTTCCCACAGGCCTTGAGAATGCTTCCTTGTTTGAACAGACTTGAGGTGGATTTGGATCTGTTTAAAAGGTTCAATTCCTTTAGCCCTGGGGGAATCAAACTTCTTTTTAAAAATATATTTTTCTGCTAGCAACACCGATTGCTGTTCACAGTGCTCCTTACCCCTTTCCCCACCAATCCTCGAGTAGAAGCGGGACTTCATTGATGCCTCTCTGGCAGGTTCAAGGGGACCAGACAAACAGGTTGCAGACTTCAGAGGTCATCTGTCCAGCTGTGTCCGCTGAGGGTGGGACTGGGGATGCAGGACAGGGGTGCTCTCAGGGTGTGAGCTCTCCAGAGGGCCCAGGAGAACAGATTCAGTTGGATGCCTCCATTACCATTGCCAGTATTGTGTAGATTGCACTGTTTTCTGATCTTCAAAATATTTTCAGTTAAGTTCTACTCCGTATCCAGTCTGGTCTTGAAAGAAGTTAAATTGGAAGGTAAATGTATTTGGCTGCCTGCAGTACTGGAATGACTAATTAGACCAAATATAAAGAAATGTAATTCAGAGCCCAGAGCACTTTGAATAATCTGTACTAACTGAATTCTATATTCTCTTTACCTCCAGGGTACTTAAAAACCTGAAACCTTTCACCTGCTCTTTTTGTAAACTCAAGATATATTTTTGTGAAAATGAAAATTATATGAAAAAGAGCATGCATAAATCAGACATGATTAAAAATATTTGTTCTAATGCAGTAATAATGTGGTAGTGATGCTTTCATCAGTATAGCTTAAGGCTACATTAAGTGGACAGACTTTATATGGATTCTCTAATTTTAATCTTCAAAATGCTATCTAATGTCTCATTAAGACTTGCATATAATGTATCTTAAGTACAGTCATTAAATATAGTTTAGGGAGATTTATGTTCAGATATTGCTTAAAGATGTTTTAATAGGCCCATTTACTCTGATGATATTAATGAGCTCTTAATACAGACTAAGCTTCTAAAACTAGTTGTAAAGACTCCAGCCTGAACACAACAACTTGGGATTAAAGCCCGGTTTGCACGAGAGCCTGCAGGTTTGCCCCACTGACAGGCAGAGTCAGGGCCACCCCTCTGCGGAGCCGAAAAGAGTCTCCCTTGCCTTGGTCTGGCTGCTGACTGAGACTACTCCTTCCTTCTGCCAGCCCTGAGTACAGTCCCAAACCGTGCGCTGGACACGTGCTAATCTGGCCAAATCGCCCGTCTCCAAGGTCATCTGAGCGGCGCTGGCACCCTTGGCGGTATTGCCGGGGCACGGGAGGGTTAGAGGGGCTTTGCTGTGCTTCTCCCGTAAGCATCTGCCAGGCAAGGTGTGCACAGTCTGGCAACATCATGTGAACAGCTTCAACCTGCCATAAGCAAACTGTAAAAGGTCGCACGGGTGTGCGATCATCACAGACATTCGTAGTGACTGAAATACATGTATTAACGTGTCCTGCAAATTCAGAATTGGAAAGAAAAGCCCAGACCACCAGGGGTCTCTATGTGTCCGCTCTTGTGTATAGTCACCCCACCCCACCCCACTCCACCCGACCCCTTGCCACCAGGCCCCACTTTTAAACATGTTGCAAAAAAATAACCTCCATGTTGGTGTTTCCTTTTCTTTCAGAAAAATACTGAAAAGCATTTTTTGTTTGTTTGTCTCAATTATTTTAGGGGAGGGGGAAAAAAAAAGAACCTGTGAATTCAGAGACTTTTCTAATTACTAAATCGGTTTGTTATAAAAAGATAATAGCAAATTTCTTCTTTTCATAATTGGACATCTCTTCCCTGTAGGCTAATGCGTGCACAGCCCATGCATGCACAATAAGTTGTGCTTTTGAAAAGCCATAACTAGCTAATAACAGCTACAGTGTCATCAGAGAGTAATGGTGTGCTGATTAGCATAATTAATGACAAATGGTGGTGCAGAATTGGTGGATTGGTTTAGCGGATGATGAATGCGGGCGAGGCCTGGGCTGGGGCCTGCCAACTAGGCCTCGCTGGCTGTCAGCCCTTCTGTTCTCGCCGAGGCAGCCCTCATTAGTCACGATGGGAGGTGCCAGTTCGTATTCTGTTTGGAGCACAGAAAACTTAATAATCCAAGCGAATGTGGCTTCCCGTCTCTCCTGTGTATTTACTCACAAAACTCTCTCCTCGCTCGTTCCCACTGTGGGCTGACCCATGAGGACGCAGCTCCTGCGAGAGGCTGCCGTGATCCTAGAGGGGGAACAAAAGGTGGTGCTGTAGAGACACACGCGTGTGGCCTGGTCCTCCCCGACCACAGATGAATTACTCCCGTTTGGAGGACTTCTGCTTGTGACTCTGTTTATCTGGGACTTTATAAGGGGAAAAGAAATGAACTCAGTAAGCTATACATTCCATCCTGAAATAAGACTAGCACATTTATCTTTGGCTTGATTAATCAGACCTAATTTGCATTCTCAAATGAGACTGATAAAAATGGATTTACCTTTTAACCTTTAGAGGGGGGAAAAAGTATTTCTCTGCAAGATTTCCAGGGCTAGCTTTCCTTAACTGATAAGAAGCAACTCCTTTATCAATAAAGATGAAAATCCTTAATTTGCATTAGTGAATGAGACTAATTATTATATAGTTAATTAGCATCTGGAAATGAGGATTATCTTAATTACAAAGCACAATTTCCCTAATAGCTACAAAACTGTAAGTTTGATCCGTGTGGAAATTGGTAACTATTATTATGTAATTAGTGATAACATTAATAGTACAGAGTATTTAGACACATTTGCATATGCAAATGTAATTTACCTGAGCCAAACAAGTGGACCATTAATGATTAAAGCATGATAGAGCTGAGTGAAAGTTCTAGATAGCTGCATAGTATCCATTATGCAGAGTATCTAAACAAATGTAGAGTAGATAAGTGCCTTTTATATTTAGATGGTCAGAATGGTTTTTAAGAATAAGGACCAGAAAGATTGAACACAAGGCTTCACTGCTTAGGGAAACAGCTGGCCACATAGTCTTGACTCTGCTTTCCCCATGCTTCCCCATGTCCCCTGAACCTTAGATGTTCTTTCCCTATAGATCTTAACATTTCTGAATATTGGCTTTGTCTTTCAGTTGATGCATACTCCTGAAGCAGTTTTACACACACAGGAGTGTAGTGAATTATGAAGTTGATGGTGCAGCTTACAGTTCTTAGGGGAGTATTCAGAGCTCTCTGAATTTTATCTGTGTGGCCCCAGAGTCTCCTCGGCTCAGAGCTGCTGCGTTATCTGCATCTCCTCTGGTGCCCAGCCGCTCCCCCTTTCAGGCTATAGCAGTGTTTGCCAGAAGATGGGGTGTGTGCCCGTGAGGGAGTGTGAGATGTGGATGGCCGTTAAGATGTTTTTATTTCAACTCTAATAGCATGTCAGCAGATAGTATTGTTGAGAATAAGATTAAAGCAGGTGAAGTCAACAAACAACCCTCCAAACCACCATGGCTTCCCATACCACCATTTGGTATGCCACTCAAGTTCCAAGTTGGGGAGTGCAGGTTGATGGCGGTCCTGCTTCAGGTGTCATCTCTTCCTGGGTCCTGGGCTGAAGGAGCAGCTCCCATCTTCCAAGACATGCTGTTCTTGGAGCAGAGGGCAAGGACAGGAGACCTGGAAGAGACACCCAGTGGCTCTGAAGCCTCTGGTCTGACATCAGAAGCCTCTGGACAAGGCATCCAGACCAGTCAGGTCCAGGTGCGGGGTGCCTGCTCTTCCCCAGGAGACCCTGACCTCCCACCTCTCACAGGGAAGTAGGATCATACACCCAGGAATGGTGACTTTGTGCGGTTTAAAAAAGGAGTTCAGGAAAAAAATTTTTTTAATGAAATAACATTTAATTTTTAAAAATTTTAAGTGAGTTTTTAGATGTAACGGAAAATATAAAGTCAGTAATTATACATGGAAAAAAACAAGTGAATCTGAGAGATGGGATAGTTTCCTGCCATGTGGGAAACGTTGGCCTAGAGTGTCTGTTGCTTACCTTCAGCATGGCAGGAGCTTGAATTCTGGGAAGGTTGGGACGTCACTCGGGGATTTGCACAGCTGTTCCAGTGTAGTGGAAATAGCACTGCCCTCTGGGATTTAAGGCTCATTTTGACCGCTTCCAAACCCGAGAAAGCAGCTTCCTTTGCCTGGGTTTCACTTTTCCCAGCTGCAGAATGAGGCTTTGGGGCCAGGTGCTCCCTGTTGTTACCCCTTTGGAGCACCTGTTGAGAGATTGCTCCTCGCAGGGGCTAGAACAGAGGTGCTCCAGAAAGTTCTGCCTCAGGGCTGATGGGATTCAGTGGTTCCTGTAAGAACCTAAAAAAGTTTGTTGCTAGCCAGAACAATTTATGATAGCTGTTTTGGTATCCATGTCTGATTTTCTTAAAAAATCAAAAACAGATACAAACTTTTCCGATTTATAAAAGTAGAAAAACGGGAAAATATATAAGCACATACGGAAAAGCATACGGAAGAAAGTAAAGATCATTCATAATCCCATTATCCAGAGAAACAATTATTTTAAGGTATACACCATGTATTTGTTCTTGATTATTAGTTGCTAAGTGTGTCTGACTCTTTGCTGCCCCGTGGACTGCAGCCCGCCAGGCTCCTCTGTCCATGGGATTTCCCAGGCAAGAATACTGAAGTGGGTTGCCATTTCCTTCTCCAGGGCCCCTTCCCAACCCCGGGATCAAGCCCAAGTCTCCTGCCTTGGCAGGCAAATTCTTACCACTGAGCCACCAGGGAAGCCCCTATACACCATATCTATTTATATGTAAAAGTATATTTCTACCTAATTGTCCATTATGGGGTTTTGTGGTTAGAGTCAGTGAGGTATAATTTACATACAGTAAAATTCACCCTTAACTTTATTGTGTATTTCTTAAAATTATAATGTGTGCAGTTAATGAATTTTGACAAATACCAAGTCACATGATAAATGTCATGTATCTACCACTGGAAGTAAGGTAGGAAATTTCCCCACTGCCCCCGGAGTTCTCTTGTTCCTGTTTCCAGTCATTGCGTGCACGACCCGCAGTCCCTGGCAGTCACGCGTGTCTTCCATGTACGGTATTGTAGTTTCACGTGTCACCTGGTGTGATATTTCTGAGATTCGTCCATGCCGTTGAATGTATCAGCAGCTCCTCTTTACTCCTGAGAATGTCCACTCCTTTTGACTCGTCATTTCCAGAGCCTTCCTCAGGGCCCGTTGAACAGATGCACAACCTGCCTCCTGAATCCAGTGCACGTCTTCTGACCAGTCCTCGGTGGCAGGATACTTCCGTCGTCTTTGCTTCTCAGGGTAGCACTTTGGTGAGCATTCCTTTAGACAAATCTTTGTTCTTTAGGGCACATATGTATTTTTAAACATTTCGATGTGTAATGGCAGATTGCCCACCAAAATGGTTGAATCCCTCTACAAGTCCATGTCAGCCAAAGAGGCACTCTTGCCCTGAAACCTTACTAACTGGCTGCAGTCTCCCAAACTCCTTATCAGTCTGAAAGCTGGGGTGGTGAGGCGCACTTCCCTCCAGCCCTCTCCTAGGCCAGCCATCCCTCTTTTCTGTTGAAGTCCAGTTTTTCTTATTGAGCTGCAGCGTCTCCTTAAGGAACAAAGTCTTTTTGACTCTCACCTTGCTACTGCTTATTTTCAGTTTGTGATTTGACCTTTAATTCTCCTTTTCCTTTTTCTGTTGTGCTTTTGCCATCACATTTTTTAAATGCCTTTTCCATCTTATCATATATTCTGGAACCTTCCTTTTTTAACATTTAAATCTAAATTTCTTCTATAAATTGTTCTGATATATGGCATAAGGATCTAATTATGTTATCCTAAATTATTTGCCTTTGACCCAGCTCTACTACCCTGGGTCAGGAAGATCCCCTGGAGAAGGGAATGGCTACCCTCTCCAGTATACTTGCCTGGAGAATCCCAAGGACAGAGGAGCCTGGCAGGTACAGCGCATAGGTTCACAAAGATTTGGACATAACTGAGTGACTAACATTTAACAGCACTACTTATTAAATCTTTTTTTTACCAACTCATTTGAAAACAATCTTACATTAACCTCCTGTTATCCACTATGATAGATTTTGTGGCTTATCCTGTTTCATTGGCCTGAATTCATATTCTAATGAGTAGATCACACCACTAAGTATTATTCATGTGTGTGTTTAGATATCTTGTCTTACTATTCTTTGTAGTTGATTTTAAGAATGTTTCTGATAATTCTAGCTCAATTTTTTATCCAGTTAAAATTTGGAATCACTTTATGGTCCAGTGAAAATACTTTCAAGGTTTTGATTACAACTCAGTGTTGGGAGAATGATCATCTTTAAAGTACTTGATCGTTCCTTCTAGAACTGTAACATGAGTCTCCATCCGTTCAAATGTTCCTTTATATCATGCAGTAAAGTATTACAGTTTTTTTTCCTGATGATCTAATTCCTAGGTTTTATATTTGTTGTTATGATTGCTTTGCCCATGATGTTTTAACTGAGGATTGCTTATATATATTTTAAAAACTACTGTTGGTTACTATTTTATTGTTTTTTTCCTTTTTAAAATGTATTTATTTATTTGGGCTGGCACCGTTGCTGCTCGCGGGCTTTCTTGAGTTGCTACTAGCAGGGGCTGCTCTTCGTTGCGGTTTACTGGCTCTGGAGCATGGGCTCAGTCGTTGCAGCGCACGGGTTTAGTTGCTTTTGGGCATGTGGGACCTGCCCAAATCAGGGATGGAGCCCAAGCCCAGGTCCCCTGCATTGGCACACAGATTCCTAACCACAGGACCATCAGGAAGTCCCTACTATTGCTTTTTGAATATTCATTTGGTGACTGGCCCCCTCTCTGTTTGCTTGTTATTTCCAGTAGTTTCCAATCCATCACCTGGGTTTTCTTGGTAGACAGCAGTGCCATCTGCAAATATGATTTTGTCTCTTTGGTAACATTGATATCACATTTCTTTTTCTTGCTTTATATTAGCCAGAACATCAAGAATAGCAAATGATGATGGCAGTAGCTTACATTCTTATTTGGTTCCCAGCCTCAGAGAGGATGTTTCTAGCATCCTGCAGTCAAGGCTAAGGTAGGCTAGTAATTTAGGAGAGAGAGTTTGATTATGCTAAAGGAATAATTCTTCCCTTTCTATATTCCTGGGTTTTTTTTTTTAAATTCAGACACTAATTTCAATTTCTTATGAAAATTACTTCAGAAACTATCAGTGTATTATTATATTATTCTTACTTTATTGATATGAATAATTTTATTTTGATGATTATCATCTAGAAAATTATCACTGTATTTTGTACTAAATCTTATTTTAGTACAGTGCATTATTTATGGTACTAGATTTGAGCTGCTGTTATTTAAGTTAGGATTTTGATATATTTTATATATGTGAAGTTGGATTTAATGCTTATTAAGATATTGTTTTTGTGTGACCTAAATATTGTTTGTTTGTTTGTTTCAAAAATAAGTATATTTTCATTTCTTTTCTTGGGAAAGAAAATGAAAAAAAATCCTTGTAAAAACTAAATGGACTTGGAAGCATTTGGGAGAGCTAAGGATGCTTTGGGGAAAAGGACACAATTTCAGTTTCTTTCACAAATGATAGATTTTTTTTTTCAATTTTATCATTTACATTTTATTTGGGAAAAATCAGTGCTTTTCACATAAGTGTTAAAGTTTAGTAGTACAAAATAGTGCCTAAGAGTTTATTTTGATTTTAAAAGTAGTATACCCATGGTCATATATATCACTATTGGGCTTTTTTTTGCCTTTTTTCTTAGTTATCCTTACTAAGGGCTTGTTTTATTTATCTTTCAAGCAGCCAGTTTTTAATTTTTTTATAAAGGCATTAGGCTTTTGCTTTACCTTTCATTGTTTACTTTTATTTTTATTAGTTTCTTTTTCTACTTTCTTTTGGCTCATTCTGGGATTTTTGTAGCTTCTTGGGTTGGACCATCACCTTATTTGTTTTCAACTCTTAATGATTTTCAGTGAAAAGTGTTCAAAGCTATATAAACATTCTTGTGTGTTATTTTGATGGCAGTCTTTTTTTCATGTAATTGGATCTTGCTCTGTCTTCTAGCATATGATCAGTTTTAGTAAATGTTCTGTTGACAATTGAGCTGTGTCTTCTTTCTGTGAGGCACAGTGTCTCACACACACTCTACCATTCTTTGATCAACTAGGAGGAATGGGTCCATATCCACGTGCACATATACATCTGTCCATCATATTTGACCCAAGATGGTAACCCTTATTGTCTGTTAAATTTCTTCTTGTGTCGTTATCATTTTTAATCATTGGTTTTGTTTGTTTCAGCAGAATGTTATTCGGGCCATGAAGGTTTACGATTGTATGTTTTCTTGTCCAGTCACTAAGTCGTGTCTGACCCTTTGCAACCCCATGAACTGCAGCACACCAGACTTCCCTGTCCTTCACCATCCCTCAGAGTTTGCTCAAACTCTTTTCCATTGAGCCAGTGATGCCATCCAGCCATCTCATCCCATCTCACCCCCTTCTCCTCTTGCCCTCAATCTTTCCCAGCATCAGGGTCTTTTCCAGAGAATAGACTCTAATTTACATCAAGTGGCTAAAGTACTGGAGCTTCAGCTTCAGCATCAGTCCTTCTAATGAGTATTCAGGGTTGATTTCCTTTAGGATGGACTGGTTGGATATCCTGGCAGTCCAAGCGATTCTCAAGAGTCTTCTCAAACACCACAGTTCAAAAGCGTCAATTCTTTGGCACTCGGCCTTCTTTATGGTCCAACTCTCACATCTGCACATGACTATTGGAAAAACCATAGCTTTAACTATACAGACCTTTGTCGGCAGAGATGTCTCTGCTTTTTAATATGCCAAGTTTGTCATAACTTTTCTTCCAAGGAGCAAGAGTCTTTTAATTTCATGGCTGCAGTCACCATCCACAGTGATTTCGGAGCCCAAGAGAATGAAATCTGTCACTGTGTCCACTGTTTCCCCACCTATTTTCCATGAAGTGATGGGACCAGATTCCATTATCTTTGTTTTTTGAATGTTTGGTTTTAAGCCAGCTTTTTCACTCTCCCCTTTCACCTTCATCAGAGGCTCTTTAGTTCCTCTTCACTTTCTGCCCTTAATGTATCATTGGCATATCTGAGGTTGTTGATATTTCTCCTGGCACTCTTGATTCCAGCTTGTGCTTCATCCAGCCCTGCATTTCACATGATGTGTGTTTTACCTTTCATCAAAATAAAATTCCACTTTTTGTTCCATTTGGGGCCTCAAGTTCTATAGTGTTCTTGCCCCATATTGGCTCTCAAGTGATTTGCAGGCCCTGTAGCTGTGGGCTCTATCACCCCTGTGCTCTGGCTGGGTGAGGCTCCACGGGGTGCTGCCCACACGGTCCTTGCCTGGGGCTTCCTCCTGCCCCAGAGAGCCTTCCTGTCCCCTCCACATCTTCGCCAGCACCCGTCCTGCACTCCAGCCCCAGTTGTTCCCAGAGACCATTTATCCTTGGTGATCCTTGCTGCCCTCTGGTTCCTTCTGCAAGTGCATCCAGCCTCCCTTTGTACCTGTGTGTGAGCACAGTCTCTCAGTTGCCCTTCACATGCACGTCAGCTGCCCTGCATGGCTTGGCCCACTCCCTGAGGACAGGAGCTCTGCTCTATGAGTCTCCCAACCCTGGCACGTGGTACCCAGTCCATCCCTGCTCAGTCTGTCTTTGCCACATAGTTCTCTTCTTCCACAGGGGCTGATTGCTGCTACTGGACTGTTTTGTTCTTAGAGTGCATCATGAAACACCAGCTATTTCACCTTTCAGAAATTACTCTAAGGCCCTTGCTCTGAAACTTTGATCACTGGTAGTGCTGTGTAAGCCATGCACATTCCATTTCAATACTCCAGTGACACACACACACAGAACACTAGGCAGGGGGACGTAGGGGAGAGCAGTGGCTTTGGAAACCCCCGCCGTCCAGTATCTTGCAGCCGCTCTCACTTGGACTCACAAGGCTCCCTGCATCCGTGTCAGACTCAGGCCGGAGTGTTCACGAGGCCATGTGCTCATTCAACAAGCAGTTACTCAGAAACCTCTGGCCAGGGCGGGGGGTGGTGGTGGGGGTGCATTCAGCCTGGGGGCCAGGTGTGGTTGATGAGAACACGGCCTCCCTGGCTTCCTGTCACTAGCGTGGTTTCAGATGAGAATAGATGTGCCCAGGCGCCTCCTCGCTAAGGCTGATTGCCACAGGAAGGCAGAGATTCATCCTTCATGGCTAAACGTAAGGAACGGCCTATAATTGGGACAGATTTAGGCACTTGCTACTCTTCCTGTCCAGAGACCCCAGAAGTTTCTGAACCTGGAAGGGCTGACCTAGGCCCAGGAAACCCTGAGCCCCATGGGCAGCTGTACCTACGCTGAGATGGCTGCTGCATCGTCATTCATACTGAGAAGGGTCGGTCCTTATTCTCCCCCGGACCAGCCTTCCCACAGAGGAGTGTGTGGCATGCTTCTGCTTGGTTTTAGGAATAATAATATGCACTGAGTGAAACTGCTTTCACCACAGGGATTTATTAAACTGTTATTCCCATTTTATACATGAGGAACAGAGGTTCAGAGAGGTTAGCGGCTTTTTCCCAAGGGTACACAGTAAATCATGGCCACGCACCTGGCTGTGTCCATAGTGCCTTCCACAGAACTCCGTCACGGCTTTGGACCATCTCCTCTTGGTTTCAAGTGTCTTTTTTGTTTCCTGGACTGGATGCTCGTGGGGAAGTGCTTGGCCTCGTCAGTCTTTGTACCCTCAGCATCTTGATGTGTACAGCAACTGAGTTGACTGTGAGGGCTCTGTGGTCAAGTTCATATCGCCGCTGGGTCCCCTCACCAACTCCAGCCTCACAGCACAGCAGGGGCAGAGCGGCACGGGCTGGGCAGGTCCCCAGGTGACGAGCACTGCAGGTTACCCACCTCATGCAGCACCAGGATTCCAGCCCTCCCTGGGAAGGAAGGCCTGGCTCCCAGGGAGCGGCTGGGGGAAATTCCATCTCCTCTCATTAGGCAGTGTAACTGATGGCCTGCTGAGCTTGCAGTTCTGTCCAGGGGCTGGTGGGCCCTCCTGTGGGCTCCCAGAGCAGCCTGGGAAGCCGGCCCCGTCGGGGTAGCACAGATGGCAAGCCCAAACGACAAAGTAAACTCCAATATGTCTTGGAGACATTGTCAGCCTGCAGCTTATTTGTCATGTCACAGCAGCCTCGAGGAGCAGGGACCCCACCCCATCCAGCTCCCTTCCTGTGTGGGGCTTATTTACAGGAAACTGATTTTGGTAGGATTGGGGGAAAGCACAGAGAGCATTTCCACAACAGACGTTGGTCGTTTTCCTTCATGTTTAGGAGGTGAATAATAACAAGAGCAAATACCTGGCACTGATGAAGTGTTGGCCCCTGTTCTGGGTGCTGTACCCAAACCGTTTCTCTACTCGTAATAGCCCTAAGGGGCATAGGTATCCTTGATCCCAGCTTACAGATGCAGAAATGTAAGCTCAGAGAGGTCGGTTAACTTGCCCACAGTCACACAGCTCTGGCAGGGTGAGTCCACAGCAACTCCTAACCCCCACACTCTAGCGTCCAGCATGTGGTGGAGGCTGAGAGGTCCCTGGCCCCTTAGCGCTGGGACTGCTGGTCACTGCTGCGGGATCCCAGGGACACCCTGGGGGCCTGTGGGTGCTGACCAGCTGCTCCCCTCAGCCTGAGACCAGAGACAGTAAGGCAGGGTGTCCAGGGCATCAGGTCCTCCTCCCCCAGCGACAAGGCCCCAGGGTGACAAGCCGTGGCAGGGCCGGGCGGAGATGTCTGCTCCAGCCCAGGTTGTGGCCTGGCTCCTCAGTGGTGACATCTTTGCATCCCTCGAAGGGCAGGGGTCAGAGGAGGAGCACAGGGCCTGGGGCCCAAGCCTCCCCCAGCTCCGCCCTCCAGCCCAAACCATGCCAGGAGGCGGGCCATCTGGGCCTCAGTTTCCTCAGCTGCAGAAACAGAAATGGAGGCACGAAAAGCCGTCTCAGAGAAGACAGTGGTGCTTAGAGATAAATGCCTGGCCCACAGCAGGAGGAGAAAGTGGGTGCAGTGAGGAGGGGACACCTGGTGGCCCTGCTGGGGACAACTCTGAGGGGTGGCTGTACCCACAGGCCCCGCAGTGCTCTGAGGAGGAGCCCTGGATGCCAGGCTGTGGCAGGACTCTCCGAAAGGGGTTCACTCAAGCCACATCCCCAGCCCCACAGGCAGCAGGAGTCCACACATTCTGGGGGAGCAGGGAAAAGAGTGAGAGGGGACCAGTGTAGCTCCAGGTCTGACTGCCCTCATCCCTGCCTTCCAGAGGCGGAAAGAGAAAACCCTCAGGGCCCGGCTGGGCACCCAGAATGCGTGTCCCTCGAAAAGCTTCATTTATCTTTCTTCCGATTGAGCTTTAAAGATGCCCTAGAACTCACAGCCTCTGGCCACAGGTGAGCCGTGAAAAGCCAGGTGGAATGTAAAGAGCCAGTTCAGTGAACCATGATGGGTCGAGAGCTGTGTGCCCAGTCTCTGTGTGAATTCCAGGCCGGTTGGCTGACAAGGACCACCTGGAATGTCCCAGGCTCGGCAGCGATGAGTCACACGCTTTATTCTTACTGCGCAGGTGGCTCTTTTAGGAAAGCCCGTTCCCAGCAGCCCGGGTGCAGGGGCAGCCGGTGAAAGCCTTCTTCAGGCATTCAAAACGAGGCGCCTTTCTCCCCTTTGGAAGATGGAGGGAGGAGAGAGGTTGCTGAATACCCTGGAGGGTCTTCACGCTGCGTGTGCCCTTACAGTGTACAGGATATGCACTAGCACGTCCGTGTGGCCGCACGCACACACCCAGGGCTCTCAGGTAGAGTTTGCATTGTGCCTGCTGCTGGGCGTCAGCCTTTCAGCCAGTGGTTTATTAAACCCAGAAGGGCTGCTCCGCAGCGGTCTTTCTGCTCGATTCTGGGCTGCCAGCAGCGGAGAAGGCAGCCCAGGCTGGGGCTCTTCTGGGGACACGTGCGCCCGGTCCCGTCTCCTGCCCATGTCGTCAGCATCACCAGTCCTGCCACAATCCAGACCTGGGCTGAGGGTTCTCCAGGCCCCAAGAGGGCAAAGTGAGAGAGAGAAAACCAATGTCTTTCGTGCCATTAGGGAACTCTAAGCCAGGAGACGACACGGTGAAACCAAGCATCAGAGGCAGGCGTGCGAGCCCGTAGCTCTGATCTGGTGGCACCTGCCACCCATTAGCGCCTTCCCTTGGTCCCTAGGCAGTTTGAAACCATCTCTGTGTACCAAGGCCTTGCCCTTCTGCTTTTACTTTCAGACTTCAAAGATTCCTTTTGAAATAGTTTTTCCAGTGAAATTCCAGAGGTTTTACACATGTGTGAAAGGAGGAGTTTGGCTGTTAAAATGCATTTGCTCTGCCCTCAGTCCTCTAACTACAAAGGTTCCAGACCGCCCCCACTTTGTTCCCTTAAATGTTAAACCAGCTACCTCGCCGCCATGTGGGGCTTCGCCCCAGCCTCTTCCTGGCGTCCCCAGACTGGTTTCTGTTCAGCTAGAACCTCATGGGGCAAAATTGATCATTTTCTTTTCTTTTTTTTTTATTACTGGAAGAATTATTTTGTGTTTGGGCACTGTTCACAGCTCACTGCCATGAACCCCGGTCTGTGCAACTGAGACAGCTCTGGTAGTGGCCCTGGCTGCAGCTCAAAGCACTTCCCATCTGAGAGTGGGAGTAAGTTTTCGGGGGGTGGAGTGTGGACATGGTTGATTTTAACCCCTGTGTGTCTTTAGCCCCACAGAGAGAGACCCAGCTAAATAACTGGGGTGAGGGTGGATTTCTGTGTCCCTGACGCCCTCATCTTGTGTTTTTGCTGTCATGGGTGATTCCAGAACAGTAAACTTTGATTTTAAACATCTCTTCCGAATACAGTAATCAGACCACAGATGTTTTCAGGGAATGGCTCCCTGAAAAATATTCCCCAGATTTGAAAACAGCTCTTTAGCCCATAGTTTCTCCCACAAAAGCCTAGCAATGTAAAAGTGAAATGTTTTGTTGAGCATGTAGGACAAACGATTCTATAAATAAAAGTTGACATCATTTATAAAGTTTTTAAAATAAATTTTGCCATTTAAATAAAATCCTCTGTATATTACATCACTGTTCGTAATAATTTTAACTGTGGGTTTTATTTATGTAAAAAGAATTGGGCCAAGACCCAGGCTTTTGCTGATCAGGCTGTTGGTGTACTTGGCCCAGGTTCCCGTTTCACCCCTTCCCATGCCCCAGATCAGGACGTTCAAAGCAGTGGTGTGAATCCAAAGACAGCCGCAGGAGGGACTTCTGCGGCAGTCCAGTGGATAGGACTTGGTGCTTTTGCTGCGGGGGCTGGAGTTCTGTCCCTGGCTGGGGAACTAAGATCCGGCAAGCCACACAGTGTGGCCAGAGAAATAAAGACAACTGCGGAGCCCCAGGAGCTGCTGTCGTGGAGCCTCCTCGGACTAGGAAGCTTCCTCTGCTCCAGGATATTAGGTCAGGGGTGGTATTTTCTTACAACAGAGGCCAGTTTTGTCTGCACCGACTCCTCGGCCCTCAAGCCTGGTTATGAGGCTTCACCAACAGCCGCGTCTGCCCAGAGCCCCTTCTCTGACACCCGCTTGTAAAACGCAGAAGAGACAGAAAGGCCTCTGAAAATTCTCAAGCCGCCTTTAGTCTTGGAGGTGTTCCCAGGCCCCTGCTTTCTCTGGAACCACCTCAAGAATCTGTACTTTATGCGAACGTCCTCACACCGCAGGGCAGCCAGCTGTTTGCTGTCACCCAGGATCGCCCTCCGTCCCTTGGCAAGCTGTCCTCATGTGCTCAGCGCCCCGCAGCGCCCCTGCCCCACCTCCCATCCCACTCTGTGATTGGCCCACACTCCGCCTCTTACCCCAGCGGCACCCCCTTCACTGTCTTAGCCCGTTTTGACTCCCTTTCCCTTCCAGCACCAGCAGTTGGCTCTTGGTTGGGGTCAGCTTTTTAACGTAAAGAAAGTTCCTGCTTTTGCAGGACAGAAGCGTGGGGTAGCCCGGGCTGCGATTCAGGTGCGGAGTATCTGATGGGCTTCCCTGCTGGCCAGACGCCCCACTCATGGAATCCCAGTGGTGCCTTAGCAAGGTGACCAGTTGCTTCACATCACAGCCTGCAGGGCTTACGCCGATAGCAGACACCAGGAGTCCGAGCCTTGAGTGCCAAGTACTGAACGGGAGGCTGTTTCAGGGGCAAGGACAGCTCCCTCTCTGCTTCAGGTCACGCTGCAGATGACCTGGGAAACAGGGTGGTGGTGCCTCCGCTCCAGAGGGAAGAGGTGTGCTGGAGGGGCGCCCTCCCCCACCGCCAGGGCCTTTACCGGCAGAACCGGTAACGCCGCCTGGTGCTTCACAACCCTCCGTGGAAATGAAGTCACAGCTTGGTGCTCGTCCAACAGCCTGGGCGGCATCAAGCTGCGAGCCTCGACCGCGGACGCCGGTTCGCTCTCCACCAAAAACTCAACAAGAAAAACAAGCAAATGAGGTGTGCTTTCAAAGTGCATCTGTCAGAAGACAATTTGGAAAGTCTTTCACAATAAGGACTGAAGTCTGAAAGTGAAAGTCACTCAGTCATGTCCAGCTCTCTGCAACCTGCGTGGACTGTATAGCCATTCTGGCCATGGAATTCTCCAGGCCAGAATACTGGAGTGGGTAGCCTTTTCCCTTCTCCAGGGGATCTTCCCAACCCAGGGATCAAACCCAGGTCTCCCGCCTTGTAGGCAGATTCTTTCCCAGCTGAGCCGCCAGAGAAGCCACCCCCGCCACCCCTCCCGAGCAGACTGTTAATGATTTGTGTCCTTGGAGTCCCCAGGGCCCTGAATTTTCTCTCACTGAAAGGCGGCCTTTGATTTTGGATTCAGGGTCTGCTCCAGGCCTCTGCTCAAACGGTTCTTCCACTGACCCAGTAAATGACTACATAGCAGTCAGGAGACCCGTATCCAACACTCGACTTTGTTACCAGCCTGCTGGTCACACTGAGCAAGCCAGTAACTCTCTCTGAGCCCGCTGTCATCCTGGTGAAACTGGGCCAGGGTCAGCCTCACGGGCATAGGGTGGAGGCTAAAGGGAATCCTGGGTATGGGGCCCAGAGGCCAGTTACGAGGCCCTGCGGGCGTCCACCTGGAGCTGCTGGGACTCGAGTGAGTGCTCCCTGGCCCAGCCCAGCTGTCCCTCCCCACTGGCCTAGAGCTGTGCCCACCTGCAAGGGTTTCTGTTCCCCTGTGGGGTCTGTTTGTTTTTTTTTAAGTTCATGTAATATTACCCCTTCCCTGGGACTTGAAAGAAATGTATTTTTAAGAACAGGCCCCTGGTTTCCTACTGACCTGCCTTTCTTCATTTTCTCCCTATTTTTCAATTTTATTTAGTTATTTATTTGGGGGAGGGTGTGGGTCTTCGTTGCTACCCAGGCCTTGTCTCTAGTTGCGGAGAGCGGGCTTCTCGTTGCACTGGCTTCTCTTGTCGAGGGGCACTGGCCCCAGGGCATGAGAGCCATAGTGCTTGTGGCCCGTGGGCTCAGTCCTCGCAGCTCCCGGGCTCCGGAGCTCGGGCTCAATCGTTGTGGTGCACGGGCTTAGTTGCTCCGCAGCGTCGGGGGTCTTCCCGGACCAGCGATGGAAGCCGTGCCTCCCCGCTGGCAGGCGGATTCCTTTATCACTTAGTCGCCGGGGAAGCCCTGACCTGAGTTTCCTGAAGATTGCCTGCTCCTGGCCTGCAGTTTTTCCTCCCCCGTTATTACCTCCACAGCCCTGAAGTCCTCTCAGTGGAGAGATCACTTAGGTGTGTCTTTTTGAGCCCTTTGTTCCTACTGAAGTGTGGGCTTTCACACTTTTTCCTGACAAAAAGATTCCTTTAAAAACTCCAGGGCAGATTTTCAAGCTCCTGGAAGTCCTCAATCGAGAGAAGCCCAGAGGGGTTTAAGGAGGAAGCTTGTGTCTCACTTGAGCAAGTGAGAGTTGAGTTCCTCAGCTTCAGAGTGTGCCAGGTTCACTTTGAGTGAGGTAGACAGAGAAAAGCCTTCGGTCTGGAATCCAGAAAGACAGCCGCAAGTGACGTGAATCTCTTTTTCCTGATATTGAAGGTAAAAGCCATAGAAACCCTTGCCAGGGTCCAGCCCCGGTGTGTCCAGGGTAATTCGAAGCTGGGGACAGAATCGGCGTCCTAGGAAAAAACTTATTTAATTACAGATATAGAGAGAGATTAGAAGTGGATAGTGTAATAGGAAATATTAGTGGAGAAAAAGAGGCTGAATAACTTGGTTTACATAGAATACCAATCACCACCTATGTAGGCCACAGGCGTCTTTCCGTTCTCCCAAAGGAGAGGAGGCACTGAGGCCTCCCCAGTCCAATCTTAGAAGCCCAGGCAAAATTAGCAGGCTTGGTGAGTACCCCACATTCCAGATGGGAATTCAGCCAGAAAAATGGAAAGCAAGAAAGAAGCAACATGGGGAATCAGTCTTTCCAGAAACTGATCCGATTTCTTTATTTTTCAGGTTTGTTTATACACCTTTTGTTACATGTAAGGATGAATACAGAGTCACGTGGGGGTCAGCAGACCTGACCCTTGTCAAAATCAGATACTTTACATAAAAAAAAAGGTCTTACGGGTTTTACATCATCTTCTGGCCATGAGGCCTGCTGACATTACAACCCTTTCTTTCTGATAACCAAAAACTTATTTTTTCCAAGGGTGTTTTTTCTTAAACCAGGCACTACTCTCCAAATAAAGTTGCAATCCTATAGTGTGAGGGTGTAATAGGTTACAATCAAGAAAGGAATTTATTTAACCTAAGGTTGTGGCTCAGATGGTAAAGCGTCTGTCTACAGTGCGGGAGACCTGGGTTCGAGCCCTGGGTTGGGAAGATCCCCTGGAGAAGGAAATGGCAATCCACTCCAGTACTGTTGCCTGGAAAATCCCATGGACAGAGGAGCCTGGTATGATACAGTCTGTGGGGTCACAAAGAGTTGGACACGACTGAGCGACTTCACTTCAAGGTTAACATGATCAATCTTAAAGGTTAATACTTATTTCTCCTATATGCTAGTTATATTCATTATAAGAGCAGGGAATATGGAGAACTCAAAAGATCTAGTATTGCTAACATCAAAAACTACTATATTTCCTTTTCTATATTCCAAATACATTGATTAATATATTCCCAGGTGCCTAAGGATATGGAGGCCTGGTGGCAATCATTGACTCAACAATGAGAAAAGCCCTATGTTAATTAAGACTCTCAGAATACTCCAAAACTCTCTGTGCTGTTTATGGTTGAGAAGTAGTAAACAAGCATGTGCTAGTGGCAGGAGTATGGATAATTCTGTCACACAAGCTAGTTTGCCAGCAGAGAGGTTTGACCTGAGACCCCCTTGTCCCACCCAGGGCAGGGAATTAGCAGCAATTACTGGCACAACAAATGAAAAAACTCTTCACCAACATAATTCCTAATCAACCCAATATACCAGTAATTTCTAGGTTGACTCTGGCTTTGGGGGTAGATGCTCAGGAACAGGGGTTTCCTAAGGCTTGATCACGCCTTTGCATATGCCAAGCCTCCTTCTCATGACCTTTGCCATGGGCGGAGTTCCTCACGCTGGCTCTTGGAAAACCCTGAGTATTCAGAAATCTGAGTACAGACAGATACAGAGACAGAGAAACCTAGGATTGTCCTGGGTTCCTTCTTGCTTGTGAGTTTTAGAGGCTTAGTCCACAGAGGGTCTGGACCAAAGAGACTCCCAGGGTTAGAATACAGCATAGCAAATAATCTCCCTTATGTATCACAGCCTTGTTGTGGCAAAGGGTCTTGGGTAACCCAGTGAAGCTATGAGCTATCCAAAAGGAAATCAACCCCGAATATTCATTGGAAGGACTGATGCTGAAGCTCCAGTACTTTGGCCACCTTGTGAAAACAGCTAACTCACTGGAAAAGACCCTGATGCTGGGAAAGATTGAAGGCAAAAGGAGAACAGGGTGGCAGAGAATGAGATGGTTACATACAATCACTGGCTCAATGGACATGAGTTTGAGAAGACTCTAGAAGATGGTGAAAGACAGAGAAGCCTGGCGTGCGGCAGTCTGTGGGATGGCAAAGAGTGGGACACAACTGAACGACTGAAAACAACATAGTGAATAATCCATTAGTGAATAGAGTCTCTGATTATACTTTGGCACTGGTGTTACTTGACAACAAATTTTACAGGAGTGTCAAGAGGCCGGAATCTGAGCTAAATGTGGGTGATGGTGCTGCCTTCCCCTTTCGACTGGAAGCAGGGCTCCCTTGCTTCTCGCAGACACAGGACAGAGTGATGCCATCTGCCCCGCAGGGTTGTGACAGCTTTCTCCAAGTGACCGCTGTGGCCAGTGCTGCCCACCCCCCAACCCCCGCCCCCTGACACTGTTAGTCCTTACGGATAATGGAGAGCCTTGCTCGTGCAGAAAAGCTTCATGGATCTACACCCATGAAACCCTCAGCAAAGCACTCTCTGGATCCAAGCTCAGAGAGGAGTCGCTCCTGTTGCCATTGTCTCTAGGTTCCTGAGCCGGTCTCTAGAGGTTTGGGGCTAGGAAGCTGCAGTTTTAATGAGCACCCCAAGCCATTCTGACATACCTAGAACTCTGAGAACCTGCTGTAGGAGAGTCTGGAGTCTGGGACCAGCTCTGAAGACACTGTCTTTAAAGCCCGCCCACCCTGCCTCCCCGGCCACCCACCACCAGTCTGGACCAGTACGTTGCCCATGAGGCTGCCCTTTGTCTTCTCGCGAGATGTGGTTTGCTCTTTAAACAGGGCGCGTGTGGCCAAGAGCATGAGCTGGCTTCCTGAGTGGCGGGGCCCTGGGCGAGCAGCAGTGTCCCTGGCAGTTGGGATCATCTGCCTGGACTCTGCATCACGGCTCCTATGAAAACCACTTGTGTTTCCTGCATGGGGCATCTGCGATCTCTTGGAGCTCAGTCAGCTGCTCTGGAGGTTGCCTGCCTGTACCCTGAGGAGCCCCTGGCACTCCCCCAAATAAATCTGTAGTGCCCTTCGCAGCCTCTAAACCTGGGTGAGTTCCATCAAGCCATGTTTGCTTGTGTGACTCTGCTCTGAAACTGCCCGGATAGGACAAAAAGAAGCCCTGCTCACCGCGTGGGACCAGCGCTTACTGCAAAACAAGGCAGGATGTGAGAGGAGGTGCCCTCCCTGAGGTCTTAGGCAACGTGGACCTGAGCTCTGGCTCTGTGGCCACCTTGCTGTGAAAATCATGAGACCCTGACCCATGTATCTTCACCTGAAAAAGTAGGCCTTTGCACAAACAGGCCTCCAGTCTGCTGGCTTGGGCCTTCCCCGTGTGTCCTTTGACTTGTTTATCCTCAGAGTTCTAACACCCACTTCAGCCCCCACCAGCCGTGTTTTCAGTTGTTCCGCTAGGTGCCCCGGATAGCCCACTTCTGCTATACTTCCTGTGATTTAATAATAATAATACATAACCTCATGGGATTATCATGAGAAATCAGTCGACACACAGAAGACACCCAGACCAGGGCCTGGCCCAGGGCAGTTCAACTGAGACTGAACCGCCACCACCACCCTCTTTGGATTTAAAGGACTTTGGACTCAAGGTGGGTAGGGACAGTGGAATTTAAAGGAGCAGGGTCCTGTGGCTCTAGGCGACCCCCAGGTGGGGGTGAGGGGGTGAGGAGTGGTAGAGCCTTTCCCCAGGATTGGGAAAATGAAACAGGAAGCTGTCTCTAAGCAAGTGGGAACCAGATCCACCCTTGCTTGCTTCTCTCTCGGAGGAGGGCAGGACAGTGCCTGCGGCCTCCACCGTGGTTCCCTTGTGGGCTCAGCCATGTGTAGCGAACAATTCCCGCCCACAGGCAGCACTGCAGCTCTTTAGGGATTGCAGTCTCCTATCTGTGAATCACACTGCTGGGAAGTAGTTTGCATAGATTCCCAAGTTTGTAATTAAAACAATTGAGCAACAGTTTTCACTATATATTTTAAAAAAAAAAGCATAACTGAACAGGAAATGTCTTTTAAGCAGATGTTGTGCTATGAGCCCCGTAGAAATATTATCTTCTCATCAGCCCAGCACGGTTATCTCAAGGCTCAAAAGAAACTAAGGGAGCATCTTTTCTCCTAACCTAGAATCTCAAGGATGGGGTCGCACAGAGTCGGACACGACTGAAGCGACTTAGCAGCAGCAGCAGCATTTCTTTAGCACCTAATATCATTTCACGTTTAAAGGTGACAGCAATATCTTTAACATTTTTCTATTGGATTAATAACATTTAATGTTCAAAGCAATAAAGCGAAATGTTTTTGTGAGGGTTCCTTATATCACTAGCGGAAAATTCAAGTTAAAAAAAAAAAGACCACACACACAAGTACAACAGACGTCGAGAGCCATAAACTCAAAAGGGCGTGGGCATGGAGGTGGAGCGAGGAGTTGGTGGGTGTGGGTGTGCAAGGCCGGCCCTGCCTGGTGCCTGGAGGGACCTGTGCACTTGGCAGGGAGCGCTTTGCGCCCTCGCCCACTCCCCCAGCCATTCATCTCCCCCCACCCCCCGACCGGCAGTGGAATATGACAATGTTAGCATTTTTCATTTCCCTGACGTTACCATTAATAAAGCAATGATCCAAAAGGGGCTTTGCTGACTCTGTTCTTTATGCTTCCATCACTCACGACTAGATAATTTCACACAGGATCGTTTTAAAATTAAATGACGATAAAAACGCTCTGCTGTTCTGTGTTCACCAGTTCATAGAAGTCTATCAAGTCATTAATGTGTCATGACAAACTGCTCGATGGATACAAGAGTAATTAATTATTTGAATAAATAACAAGTTGAACTTGGGGCTTTGAACCACAATGACACCACGCATCCCATTAAGGGCATCTTGGAACCTTTTCAGGGCGCCGGTCTAAAGACTTAAAACACAGGCCCATGTATTTGGAAACGATGAAAAGCAATTTCGTAAACACAGGGTAATGTTTTAACGGGGAGAAAGCCAAAAGTGTCACGTTGCCATGCCCACATGGAGTCCAGTGTTAAAAAGTTCTCTGGCTATGGTCGTTTCAAGATACCACTTCCTCAGTGATGATTTCAGAGAACAATTATACAGATTTTCATAATCACCATTAATCTCTGCATGTTTTAAAAGATAATTACAGCAATTATTATTTAGATTTCTCTTTCTATGTGCCCACTGTAGAAAGGAACAAGTGCTTATTATACCGGATAGTTCAAAGAATCTTGGATTAAAATTCTTTGTCATCTCTGCACTCATTATTTCAACTTGTGTTGCCTCTGAAAGTTCATCAGCTCTAGAAATGAGCGCAGTATGAGCAGGGCTCTATTATTAAACCTTAAGGCTGAGCTCACACCGTGGTGAATTGTTCGTCTGTGGGACTGCGGGGTTCGGTTAGAATTACTGTCAGGTAGAGGGAGACCCCCTGACAGATGCAGTCGGAGACAGGTGGCAGCCTCACACCCAGCTTCCATGATCGACTTACAAAGTGAGCTCACAGCCAGTATTCAGAGTACATTTCTGTGACATGCCCTTTAAAGGTTAATATTAAATCTGAAATCTGAGCACTTGGTGGCATTGTACTTCAGAGACACTCCCCAGTATTCCAGATGAAAGCGGGTGTCAGCCTAGACGTCAGTTTTGTCTCTGGCTGCTCCTTTTTCTGACATCACTGTGGTCCAGGGAGCTTGTCGGCCAGAGCTGAGTTTGGGGCATGTGATGTACGGCTCTCGTGAGAAGCCATTTCCAGGGAAGAGCCCCTTGAACGTCCCGCTGGTTGGAAAGGCACCTCTGGACAGGTTGACGGGCACGCCTGTGCTCTGTGCCTGCCATGGGGTGCCATTTTGTCACCCCTTATCATCGCACGCTCTCCGTGGGCACCAGCAGCCTGCCCACCTCAGCCAGAAGCTGCAAGTCTGGCTAGGTGAGAGGGAGGAAGGCCAGGCCTTCAGTTTTTAACTGGGAAGTCCAGTGTTTGAGAAAAATGCAAGACAGAGAAATGTTTTTTTTTTTTTCTCTGTTCAAATTAAGTTTTATTATAAAGTTATGACCTGGTTCAAAGGCACACAGCAGTGCAGTCTTACTTACAGAGGTTGGATTTCAGTTGCTACGAGACTCCCGCATCATTCGGTCCGTGTCTGTCCATTGCTGTGCCTTGGCTTTTGGAATCACCTGGCAGCTTGGGGAGGATGAAACTTGGGGCCTTCAAGGGTGGCTGCCCCTTTAGGGCTCAGGCCTTGGCTCCAGGGTGCTCATCCTGAGTTCTCCCATGCACTCAGGGGTGCCCAGGCCCTGGTGAACGTGATCCTACTACTCAAGATCAGGAGATCTCTGTGCTGTGGAGCCAGAGGATCACATTTTGTTCTATTTTCCTTTAACCTGTGGGCAGTCTCTTTCCAAATCTTAAAATTTATAACATATACCTTTCCAGCTGTGTGATGCTCTAGCCTGTTGTCTTATCATTAAAGTACTTGGGCAAATAAACAGTTAATTAACAGCTTACTCATTGATCATGGAATCAGAGGAAAAGGAATTAGAATGTCCTACTAGAGAATTCCCATCTGGAAACACAGCTTCCTTTGGGAACGCCGGCCTTCCCTCATTTACCCGGGGTTGCCTTGTCCTTGCCGGCCCCAGGCTAGCTGGGACCTCGTGATCTGCGGAAAGGCACTGGGTAACATTACTAGTGGGTAACGGGAGCAGGGTAGTACTGGGAGCAAGGCATTGGCTCCAACGATGACAGCTCAGGATGACCCCAAGGGGGAACTTTCAGCCGGTTTAGGGGGTCGCAGGCAGGAGTGGGCTCTCCAGGCTGAGCATAGAGCAAGGAGACAGGTGTACGGTAAACAGAAGGCCTGGCTTGGTCAGAAGTGGCAAACAGGTTACAGTAACTGGATATTAAGATGTACAAAGCCAGTCGGGAGACTGCAAAGCTAGGTTGGGGTCAGCTTTCCAGGGCCTGGGCTAAGACCTCTGGATATCAACCTTTAAACTTGAATCAATTGAAGAATTCAAGTAAAGTAATAACACGGGGGAGTCCTACACTGAAGCCAGCTCCAAAGATCCCTGGGGTGGATGTGTCTGTCTCGGCCACGAGTGTTGTATCCCTGGGGCGAGTGCTCAGAAGACCCTGTGGGGACCCCCACCACCACCGCCCGCCCGTGCTGGCCGCTTCACAGCTTCCACTCGGCATACCTTCCATCCATGTGCTCGCCCTTCCTGATTGCGGCTTTCATTGAGACTTTCTGCTCCCATCCTTCCCTGACTGCTTCATGCCACGTAGGGAGGTGTCCCCCTTTCTGCACCAGTTTTGTGGCCCTGACCTGGCCCCTCCCTTCTGGGCTTGGAGCCCTTTGCAGAGCAGGGGTGGTGATGCTCATGGGGCTGTGCAGAGGCTTAATTCTTCTTCAGTCACCAAGTCGTGTCCGACTCTTTGCCACCCCAGGGACTGCAGCACCCCAGGCCTCCCTGTCCCTCACTGCCTCCCGAGGTTTGCCCAAATTCATGTCCATTGAATCAGTGATACCATCCAACCATGGATGCCTGTGTAAGTGTCCCTGACGCTGTCCTCTGGACAGGCACCCCCATTGCAATGCTCCCCTGAGCGTGGGTCAGTGCTGGACAACCTGGACACCTTCTCTCTGCCCTTTAATCCCAGGAGAGGGGAGGCCTCTGGTCCAGAACTTACTATAACCCTTCGTGATTGCTGCTTTTGAGAAGGCTTTTTGTGTAGAATCTAGAGGAGGGGTAGAGAAATCAGCTGTTACCTACAGTGGGCCAGCCTGGGTGGTTTTCATCCGTTGTTTCTTCTGAGGTTTAAATCCAGGTCTCCAATCACCAATGCATATTTAATACTTAGAGTGATTCTTATCGTTTGTGAGACTGAAGGTCAAGGCTGGGACAGATTTTTGACATCATCTCGTGGCCCAAGGCTGTGCAGACCTAGCTGCATGCTACAGTCACCTGGGATCTTTGAAGACTGACTGATACCTCAGTCCAGCCCCTCAGACCAAGCAAAGCAGAACCTCCAAGGGGTTACAGCAGCAGCAGCAGCAGCAGCAGCAGCAATTTTTAAAGTTGCCAGGTGGGCACCAGCCAGGTGGCTGATGTAGCCCAAGCCGTCCACTCACAGATGAGGATGCTGAGACCAGACTGGCCCCATGTGGCCCCCCCACCCCCGACTCCACGGCCAGCTCTCTTCACTGTTCCTTATTCTTGGTGTATCATATCAGGAGGTCCGTGATGTGGGTGTGACTCGGCCATGGTGAATATTTGCTGGTCGAAGTGCTGTGTGCCAGGTTTCTTCACCCTGAAGTTTCTGTTTTTCCTTTTGTAATTAACGCGTACTTTGTGGGAGATACTTCAGACTATGTAAATAGCTCATTCCAAGTCAGATTTTCACCTCCTAGTTCAGCATCTGTTGATTTTGTCACTCCATCCTTCCTTCAGTATTTCTGAGTTGGTATTTTATTATAGAGAAGAGTTTTCTCTTATCCCCAGTTTGTGTATACTGATGTGGACTAATGGATTCGTACTAATTCTTACCATTACTTATTTTGATGCTCATCGCTGTGATGGGAGACCCGACCTTCTGCTGCTTTGAGAACGTCTTTACTTTCTGGTACAACAAGATGTTGCATGTTCCTTCCCTGCCCAGCACTCAATCAGCCACTTCTCCAAAGAGCCCCGTTTCTTTTAGAGAAGAATCCTGGAATCCCAAATTGGAGCACTGGGCATTCTCATCACTTTCAGGGCACCATTGCTTCTCTGGCCCCAGGAGATAGAAGTGTACTACGTGTGAGTGTGTGTGTTGGGGCATGTACACATACATGTAAATGTATGCACGTACATACATGTACATATCTATGTGTGTTTACCTCTGAACCTGCTTTGCTTCTTTTGAAGCATAGCTGATTTCAATGGTGTGCTGATTTCTGCTGTACAGCAGACTGACTCCATCCAGTTGCTCAGTCGTGTCCAGCTCTTTGCGACACTGTGGACTGCAGCACGCCAGACTTCCCTGTCCCTCACCAGCTCCTGGAGCTTACTCAAAATCATGCCCATCAAGTCAGTGATGCCTTCCAACCATCTCATCCTCTGTCGTCCCCTTCTC
This sequence comes from Nanger dama, assembly GCA_917880005.1. Taxonomy (NCBI): domain Eukaryota; kingdom Metazoa; phylum Chordata; class Mammalia; order Artiodactyla; family Bovidae; genus Nanger; species Nanger dama. Next base: position 9,753,326 of record CAKJTW010000018.1, on the reverse strand, counting down.
CTGCCTTCAATCTTTCTCAGCATCAAGGTCTTTTCCGATGAGTCAGCTCTTCACATCAGGTGGTGGAAGTATTGGAGCTTCAGCCTCAGCATCAGTCCTTCCAATGAATATTCAGAACTGACTCAGTTATACGCATGTATTCATTATTTTTATATATATTGTTTCTCCACTATACAGGCAGATCGGATATAGTTCCCTGTGCTGTACGGTAGGACCTTGTTGTTTATCTGTTCTAAACGCAGTAGTCTGCACCTAGTAACCTGGAACTCCCAGTCCATCCCTCTTCCCCTCCCTCTCCCTCTCGGCAACCACAGGTCTCTTCTGTATACGGTGGAATACTGTGTTCAGTCACTCAGTCATGTCCAGCTCTTTGTGATCTCATGGACAGTAGCTCTCCAGGCTTTCCTGTCCATGGAATTTTCCAGGCAAGACTACTGGAACTGGTTGCCATTTCCTCCTCCAGGAGATCTTCCCAACCCAGGGATCAAACCCATGTCTCTTGCATCTCTTGCTTTGGCAGGCAGATTCTTTACCACTGTGCCACCCAGGAACCCCACAGTGGAATACCAATCAGCCATAAAAAAGAATGGAATGTTGCCATTTGCAGCAACATGGATGCAACTAGAGATTATCATGCTAAGTAAGTCGAACAGGGAAAGATAAAGACCGTGTGACTTCACTTATATGTGGAATCTAAAATGTGGCACAAATGAACCTGTCTGCAAAGCCGAAACATACTCACAGACACGCATCTGCTTATTAAGCCCAAGCTCCTAGTGGCACATCTAGTTGCCGAGCAGATTCGCATCTTCTCCCCGGCATTTTGCCAGCTTCTCTGCCTCAGCCTGCACATTAACAGTCAGCATCCTTCAGTGTTCCATTCTGGGCCCACCTGTCCTCAGTTATCACGACGCGGGCAACAGCCACACACTCCCTTCGGTCTCACTCCTGTACTTGTATCCGGGCAGTCCTCACCAACCAGCCTTGCATTCCTGGCGCTTGTTTCCCCACCAGTGTTGGCCAGTGTCTTCCCTTGGATGTTTCACAAGCCCTTCAGACCTCACACATCCAAAATGGGACCCTCCAGCTCACCCTGCGCTGCCCACCCCCGCCCCCACATCCATGCCTCGCACCCTGTCTCCCAACTGTTTGAACCTCAGAACACCTCGGAAGCACCCTTGACTCCTCTGCCCTGGCTCCTCCATAGCCCATTGCCGCATCTCTCGATTGTGCCATCTAAATGTCCCTCCCTCTGTCCCCTCCCCTCTGTTCTCACGGTCACAGTCCTAGCCCGGGATCCCAGCATCCCTTGATTTGCTGTCAGAACCTCCTCCAGGTGGTCCCGCCTCCAGCCTTACTCTCATCACAGCATGGGAGACATCCCTAAAATATAAACATATGTCCTCTCCAGCTCAGGACCCTTCAGTGGTTCCCAGGGGCCTCACGGGGACATTCAGGCCACTGTAGATGGCAGTCAGGTCTCCTTGTGAGCCGGCCCTCGGTGGTCTCCACCCTTTCTTCTGTGCAGCTGTAACAAGGACTGCAATAAATGTGTAGCCACCCCAACACAAGTTCTCTGACAGGTGGAAAAAACAAACTACAGGACAGTCAGTTATGCTATGATGCTATTTTTGTTAAAAACACCAATGAAAAAGGAAAAAGTGACATTTTTAGTCGCTTCACTCATGAAGTCTTTGCAACCCCATGGACTGTAGCCTGCTAGGCTCCTCTCTCCATGGAATTCTCCAGGCAAGAACACTGGTGTAGGTAGCCATTCTCTTCTCCAGGGGATCTTCCTGACCCAGGGATTAAACCTGGGTCTCCTGTGTTAGCAGGAGACTTCCCTGGTGGCTCAGAGGTTAAAGTGTCTGCCTCCATTGTGGGAGACCTGGGTTTGATCCCTGGATTGGGAAGATCCCCTGGAGAAGGAAATGGTAACCCACTCCAGTATTCTTGCCTGGAGAATCCCATGGATGGAGAAGCCTGGTAGACTACAGTCCATGGGGTCACAAAGAGTCGGACACAACTAAGCAACTTCACCTCCTGCGTTAGTAGGCAGATTCTTTACTGTCTGAGCCACCAGGGAAGCCTATACCCCCAAAAATGCTACATTTCTTCTTGACTTGCAAGCTCATAGGTAAACACAGGAAATGGAGGGACTGCAAGGCTGTGTGCAGACCACTACCCCACTGTGCCCAAAGGACAGGGCTCGGGAGTCAAGGGGCACTTTCCCATAACTGGACTATTGGAATTGTTTCTTTAGAAAACATTCATTTATTGAGAGGTTGAAAAAAGAAAACTTAAAAATATGTATGAGTTGGTTTTGAGATGGTGGAAAGAGCCCTGGAGAACAAAGTTCATCTCCTGTGCTGGCTCCGTCCCTGCCAGGTCTGCCCCGTCCCCGTCAAGGCTTGGCCTCAGTCACAGAACAGTGGCTCTGGGTTGACTGGCTCGGTTTAGACCTCGCCCACCTCCCTGAGCAACGTGCTTGCCCCTGGTGGCAGTACCCCTGGGCTGGCCCCTCGGTTCTGCCTCTTGTTCTGCACTCACAGAGCCCCTTGTGTTGCTCGAGCTCATGGAGGAGTTTTTGTGCGTGTGCACTGGGGAAGCAGGTGTGAACACGTGGTGATAGTGACCCGCCGGGAGCCCCTCAACAAGCCACAGGGGAAAGTGTCACTTAACTGGATTTCATCTTTACTTTGAGGGAAATGCAGCTGGTCCCTGCCCCAAGCCTTGAAGTACTTACAGAGTTTGATACTTCCCTGGTGGCCCAGACGGTAAAGTGTCTGCCTCCAGCGCAGGAGACCCGGGTTCCATCCCTGCGTCGGGAAGATCTCTGGGAGGGGAAATGGCAGCCCACTCCAGTGTTCTTGCCTGGGAAATCCCATGGACGGAAGAGCCTGGTGGGCTGCAGTCCACGGGGTCGCAGAGAGTCGGACACGACTGAGCGACTTCACTTTCACTTTCTGCAGCCAAGTGACCTGCATGTATTTAGAGTCCATGGTGGGCGCGGCAGCCACCCATGGCCCAGCTGCATGGGCTCCCGCCGCCCAGCAGAGACACTTGAGGGTCCTCCCGCACAGCCCCTGGGGCCCTCTGGGGTGCTGCTTGGAACGGTGGGGCAGGAGGGCTGGTGGGCCCCCAGACTCCTCCCAGGATGTGGGGGTACGGACAGGGGAAGCAGCTACAGGACTGAAGTGACGGTTATCGTCAGGTGCTGTGCATTTGGAAGGTAGGGGCAGAGAGATGGGGGGACTCCCTAATTACCCACACAAAATAGAACCTCAGAGACCATTCATTTGTGGTGTGAAGGCATCTTTATTTGAAAAGTGCAGTATTTCTGCCTCCAGTTCAGTTCAGTCGCTCAGTCGTGTCCAACTCTTTGCAACCCCATGAATCACAGCACGCCAGGCCTCCCTGTCCATCACCAACTCCCGGAGTCTACCCAAACCCATGTCCATCGAGTCTGTGATGCCATCCAGCCATCTCATCCTGTCGTCTCCTTCTCCTCCTGCCCCCAATCCCTCCCAGCATCAGTCTTTTCCAGTGATTCAACTCTTCGCATGAGGTGGCCAAAGTACTGGAGTTTCAGCTTCAGCATCAGTCCTTCCAGTGAACACCCAGGACTGATCTCCTTTAGAATGGACTGGCTGGATCTCCTTGCAGTCCAACGGACTCTCAAGAGTCTTCTCCAACACCACAGTTCAAACGCATCAATTCTTCAGCACTCAGCTTTCTTCACAGTCCAACTCTCACAGCCATACATGACCACAGGAAAAACCATAGACTTAACTAGACAGACCTTTGTTGGCAAAGTAATGTCTCTGCTTTTCAATATGCTATTTAGGTTGGTCATAACTTTCCTTCCAAAGAGTAAGCGTCTTTTAATTTCATGGCTGCACTCACCATCTGCAGTGATTTTGAAGCCCAGAAAAATAGTCTGACACTGTTTCCACTGTTTCCCCATCTATTTCCCATGAAGTGATGGGGCCAGATGCCATGATCTTCGTTTTCTGAATGTTGCGCTTTAAGCCAACTTTTTCACTCTCCTCTTTCACTTTCATCAAGAGGCTTTTGAGTTCCTCTTCACTTTCTGCCATAAGGGTGGTGTCATCTGCATATCTGAAGTTATTGATATTTCTCCCGGCAATCTTGATTCCAGCTTGTGCTTCTTCCAGCCCATCGTTTCTCATGATGTACTCTGCATATAAGTTAAGTAAGCAGGGTGACAATATACAGCCTTGATGTACTCCTTTTCCTATTTGGAACTAGTCTGTTGTTCCATGTCCAGTTCTAATTGTTGCTTTCTGCCTAACCTGGTAAAATAAGCCTCCTGACACCCAGGGGCAGTTTTGTTCTCTTGGCTTTGGGGGCTCTTTTCCAGGGGACGTTTAGCACCTGGACCAGCATGGGCCTTGCTCTTGCAGGCGAGCTTGACCTGTGACTGTAGGGATGGCAGATGCCAGGAAAGCTGTGGTCAGGGCATCCAGGGAGGCCCTCCTGGGCAGGCTTTACCTCTGCACCCCCAAAAGCCTTTGGCCTCAGATTACATAATTGAATGTGGATGCAGTTGTGTTTTTATGTAAAAGCAGAGAGAAAGACAAAAAGGTCTGTCTTGGAGGGGCTTTTCCATCTAGCGCAGGGGTGATGACAGTTACTGAGGACTTAGTTTGTACCTGGGGCTTTATGCTTTTAACCTCATCTAAACTTTGCAGCTGTCCAGGTATGACTTCTTCCTTCTGCAGTCAAGGAAGCAGGCTCAGAGAGATGACATGCTTGTCCTGAGTCAGAGGTGTGGGCAGGGGTTGCCTGCCACAGGCCCCTGACCTCTTCCCAGCAGTGTACTGCAGACTGGGCATGCCGGTCCCCCTCCACGAGGACAGGTGCCTCCTTCCTCCCACGGAGCCGCCTCGTGCATGGGACTTGGGAGGCTCTGGTCGTGGCCGATAAAGCACTGCTTTTGGCTTACAAGTAACATGGCTAAACTGATTACTGCAGGGATCCAGAAGGAAGCTGTTGGCCTTGTGTAAACTCAATTGGAATGTCACCTAGCAGACAGCTTTGGGGCGTCCACAAATATCTTCCAAGGAATTTCCCCAAAGTGAAATCACAGAGAAAGCAGAACGGGCTTGGCCATTTTGGTTTGCAAATGAGTTTTGAGAAATGGCCCTGAGATCTTGAGTTGTTGGCATTTTTCCCATCACAGACTGTAAAGGACTTTTGAAACGCTCCAGGAAAGGGGGAAAGAAAGGGCCGGGTTGCTGATTATTTACAGCTCTGAGCCCCAAGCAGGTACACAGAATTAAAGACCTCCCACCATTCCAACTGCATGTAATTTTATTGTGAAAATGACTGCCTGCCAATAAGTCACACTGTTCACCCCCATCTCTGCGAGGACTTCTAAGGAAGCACCACTTGGCATCTGTAAGCAGATGACAGTTGAGATGCTGGTGATGGAGGCTTTTTAAAAATTTTACATTTTCACCATTGCTGTTCAGTCTCCTAAGTCATGTCCGACTCTTTGCGACCCCCTGGACTGCAGCACGACAGGCTTCGCTGTCATTTACCATCTCCTGGAGTTTGCTCAAATTCATGTCCATAGCGTTGGTGATGGCATCCAACCATCTCATTCTCTGTCGCCCTCTTCTCCTCCTGCCTTCAGTCTGTCCCAGCATGAGGGTCACATTTTCACCATATGACTTTATGAATCTCTGGATCGAGTGTGCTGGAAGTAATTCATGTGTCGACTGGAGTATTTCCTCTTTGAGGAAGGCATCAGCTGGTCCTGGGCCCGGTGCCTTTGGGAGCTGGTCAGCAGTGGGTTTGTGTTGGGCCTGCAGAAGTCCAAAGGTGTGTGTGTGGAGGCGAGAATGAAGGAAAGGCACCCAGGGATTGCCTTGGCAAGTAAAATTATAGTTCCCATACGCAGGAGCTATGGCCCTCTCCTGTTGCCAGGCAGAGTTCCTGCAGGTTCATGGCAGAGGTGTCTGTGCAAGCAGGAATCCAATTTATGTCCAAACTGAAATGACATGCAAATCGGACTTCTTCCCCCAAGGAAGGCAAAGGCAGGTAGCACGGTCAGTTGGGGAAAAAAAAAGAAATAACACCCCCCCCCCCCTTTCCTTTCCTTCTTTAGAAGAGGGAGTGGTATTAATATAGTAGCAGATTAGAGCTTTATTTGTTTAAAGCTTGCAGATTCTGTAAGCATTCACAATCCTCTTGACTTGTAGTGCCTGATTGTAAAAAGAACAGTTGAATGAGCTCATTGTTTCCTGGTTTTTTTCTGTAATGTATTTTACAAACACTCCGGTGACAGGCCTGACACGCTGATTTCTATGTAGTCGCACTTCAGTTTGGGATTACAGCATTAATAACAGAGTTCCATGCATCATGCCACTTTTAAGCATGATCGTTATGATAAAGGGCATATACTTAATTACAGGCCTGCTTAATTACAGCTCTGTTGAAGCTCGTTTGTTTAGGAGAATGCTAATTGCGCTACGGAGCCCACGGCGCATCCTTGCTTTCATCTGCTGTGGGCCGCGCGGTGCCGAGGATCAGCGTTTTGTTAAAACTGCCACCAAAAATAAAATTGAAAAAGAGAAACAGGGGGAGGGAGGAATGAAGAAGACGAAGAAAGCACGCGTCCGAGTCCTGAAAGGCGGGCTGCCTGGCGCGGGGCTGTGGGCCTGCACAGAAGCCCATGTCTGCCGTGTGCCCCTTCCACCCTCACGGCCCCTCCCGGGGCAGATGCTGTGTGGCCCCCGCTTTACAGGCAGGGCGGCCAAGGCCCAAAGAAGTGAGATGGCCACGTGTCTGCTGCACATGCTCCCTGCCACAGCCACGGCGTTGCCACCGCCAGCTGGGCACCTGGGCTCAAATCCCGGCCCCATCCAACTCCCTAACTCCTCAGCCTCGGGTTCCTTAAACATGAACTTGCCTGTGATCATCGCGGACGTGACGTTATTTGGTGCATGTCGGCTCTCTCGGGTGTGGTCAGTAAATGCGGTTTCCTTTCCCTTCACACTCTCCCTGGCCTAGAGTTGGGCAGGGGAGAAGTTCTCCTACATCCAGGGTTTCAGAGGGTCAAAGGACCTGGACGATGGACTGCTCTGGGCCCTGGAAGCTCCACCTTCAGTGCCAGTGAGGAAAGGACAGACCTCTGTGTCCTGCTTCTGGGTTGTGCCCAGGGATCGGTCAGGCTGTGTCCATGTGAGAACCCTGTGCAAGCCCAGGCTGCCTGGGAGGCCTTGGGGGAGCGGCCGGGGAGCGAACATGTCCCCCCAAGTGGTGGCTCTGTGGGGCTGCCCCTCCACCGGCTGTCACTCTGACTGGGACTCGGCGGTGGTTGAAGGCTGGGGGAGGAGTGGGATGAGGACAGAGCACCAGAGCACGGTGAGGAAGACACGTGCTCCCCCATGAGGAGCATGGGCGATGATTGATGAGATCTTTTGGAACATGTAAAAAATGAGCACCATTGATTTTAAGAATTATGTCTCACAAGCCTCTAGATATCTTAAAATGTGGAAAAACTGCCCAGATAGGGAGAATAGAAATGGATGTCCTGGAATTAGAAGGAGACTTAGCAGTCCCACAGGTCAGCTTTTCTACCGCCACACAGCATTCCTCTCTACCCCCAAGAAGCGGCCGTGCGTCTGGAGCTTTTCAGCCAGTGCTGTCCTTCCTCCCGGCTTCTCCAGAGGAGGCCAAGGTCTCCCCTGGAAACCGTGCCCTGACGCCAGCCCCTCTTCTTGTGACAGCTCTCAGAACACGTGCAGACGCTTGACCACGTTCACCTCCAAGGCTTCTCTTATCTGGTGATGGTTCTTTAGTCGCTCAGTCGTATCTGACTTTGTGCGACCCCATAGACTGTAGCCCTCCAGGCTCCTCTGCCCATGGGATTTCCCAGGCAAGAATACTGGAGTGGGTTGCCATTTCCTTCTCCAGGGCATCTTCCCAACCCAGGAATCAAACCTCGTCTCCTGCCTTGCCAGGCGGGTTCTTTACTGCTGAGCCGCCAGAGAAGCCCCTCTTCTGTCTGGACCAGAACCCACTTAGCTGCACTTCTTCCCGCGTGTGGGACACTGGGCTCTTGGGTGCCGGGTATGGTCAGGCCTCCCTAGAGCAGTAGATCTGATGACTTACTCTCCTTCCCTCCTGTGGGCTGGCCTCAGGTCCCTCACCAAGCTGTCCAGGACAACGCTCTGGAGAGTGCAGTCCCAGAACCCCCTCCCTTGAGCCCAGAACAGACCAAGGTGGTGATTTCCCCACCCTGGCATGGGGACAGCTGTGTTGTCGCTTACGATGGCAGCTCCCAACTTCTGAACAGTCAGGTCACGTTGTTGACTTGTTCCACTATGGACAAGTCTTTTTTTTTTTCATGTCTTCTGCTGTTATTCCAGCATGAACATCTCTTTCATTCCATCTGACGCAGTTGGCATTTTGGACCTAAGGTACAGGACTTAACACTGACCTTTAACAAATTCCATCTATTAAATTTAGCCCATGAGCCTGACTTTTTGAGATCTCTATTGGATTTCTCTCCCTTATCCAGTCTGTGGGCTGTCCCCATCGGCGCATATCGGATATGCCTACTCTGCGTGCCTTCACTGAAGTAATTGATAACGCCCTGGGCACCCTCCAGAGAGGTTGCTTGAGGTCAGTGTCAATCTATTAATCAGCTTCTTGAACATCTAGTCCAACCAGTTATGGATTCTCCTACCCTTAACATTGTCCAGTCGTACTTATCTGTCTTGTCCGTTTGGATAACGTGAGAAATTTGTCAAATGCTTTGTTCAAATCTGCCTTCTTTCAGCCTACCATAATCTTGGCTATGCTAGATTTTTTTTTTTCTTTAATAAATGAAGCTTGGTTGGCAGATCATCTGTTCAGCAGACTCTCAGCAGCTCCTGGGGACCTGGCTCCCCTTTTCAGGGAGTCCGAGCGTGTCACCCCAGAGGCTGTTCCTCTCGAGGCAGCGCCTGCCCATTCAGCAGCTTCTGCCCCCAGGACCCTGTGGATTCACTTTCTTTTCCTCCACGACTGTTAGAGTCTGTTCTCTAGAAGAATGCAAGGAGTGTCTGGCTGTGCCCATCTTCCCATCCTGAACTCTTAAGATGAAGTGGAAACTTATCCGCAGATTCTCGTCTCTCTCTCCCTCCCCAGGCGGCTCTCCTCTAGGTGGGAGTAGGCCCGCGTGGTTCTCCACGGCGGCCCCGCTGCTGCTCAGTCCCGTCAGGAGGCCATCCCCACTGTGCTCGGGGCCACCTTCACATGCCCGTTGCTTCTCAGTCTTGGGAATGCATCCTCCCTTCTCCCCAGAGGCATCCCAGGCTGGAGCCCCGTTACAGGGGATGCCAAGCTCCCGGGCACCCCCTGTGCTGGGACAGGAATGCAGAGTTGACCCAGATGTGGACAGTCGGAGGCCCATGGCCAGCAGAGGAGACGCGGCCCTAGCCAGGGATCCGGGGGGTGGGCAGGGCTTTGGGGACAGCGTCCTGCAAGAGGGTACGCTGAGCTGACCCCAGAGGGATGGTGGAGGGACGGGGTGGCCATAGGGTGAAGGGGAGGGGCAGGGAGCACCCCTCCTTGGCAATCCCCGTCCCTTCCCTTTGGGTGCAGCTGTGACTCCAGCCTCGTATCTCTCACTCCTACCCAGTGCTCCCCAGGACTCTCATTTCTTGTAGTACTCCGGCCCTTGCAGGTCAGCGTACCACGTTTTCAGAACACGAGTTCACGGAACAGACATTGACAGTTTGATGGAAACAGATGTCACCAGTGAGAAGGGCAATCTTCATCATATCTTTCCAGAACCCGCAGACACTATGATGGGCAGAAAGCCCAGTGAATGACCAAACAGGGTTCCCAGCCCAGGAATGCAGCCAGGGCAGGTGCCCACAGGGGCTTTGAGAGTTTGAAGGAGAAGGAAAGTAGGCTGTGGTTCCCAGCATCTGACATGGGGTGGGCAGGATGTGGCAGTGGCTTCAGAATGAGGGGACTGACTATGGTGGGAAGTGTGGGTCCAGAGGACAGTGGTGGGTGTAACTTGGGGCTGTTGGCGCACACAGTCACCTCCTGGCCCGTAGGTCTAATGAAAAAGAGCTGGTCAGAGGCCAGCTAGACACTTGGTAAGCGTGCAGTATTGTCAAAACCATGAAAGGCCCTGGTGTGGAAGAAGCAGGTTTGCCGTCAGAAATAGCAAGTATCCCTCATAGGAGGGCCGGAGGTTAGAGTCACTGCTTCCACCTATGTGGCCCCCAACCGCCTGTCTGCGAGTGATCAGAAATGCTGCCAGTGCCGCGCGTCCACCGGCCTGTGTGGCATCAGGAAGCAGCTGGGGTCAGAGGGCCACATGAGGTGAGCCTTGACTTCCAGCCACGGTGGGTGGACGGTGGCAGCTGCGGGGAAGGGAGCTTGGCCCTTCCCTTAGGCTCTGAGCGGGCCTGTCCTGTCTCTTCTAGAAGGCGTCGCAGCCTTTCAGGGATCATCTGCTCAGGGCTGTGTTTTCCCAGCTGTGAATGCACAAGCGTGGCTGTGTCTCTGCAGTCATGTCCAGCTCTTTGTGACCCCATGGACTGTAGCCCACCAGGCTCCTCCGTCCATGGGATTCTCCAGGCAGGAATCCTGGAGTGGGTTGCCATTTCCTTCTCCATGCATGTAGAATGCGTGTAGGTGCTCAGATTTCCTTAGCATATTTTTGTATATGACATACTGTGTAAGGTGACGGTGGGCTGCGCGCTCCTTCCTGGGGAGATGTCATGCTGTCCCCAGTGCTTAGCTGGGTCTGCAGGCAGCGAGGGCAGGTCCCTGGGGCCCCTGTGACGCAAGGCCTCTGACCACAGATGTCTCCGTCCGAGCCCATGGCCCATGCAGCCCTCCTAGGAAAGGAGGGTGTGTCCCGTGCTGTCGTGGGACTAGTTCCTTTTCATACTTCCCAGAGAAGGGTCCATTTTTTTCTTCCCCAGAAATGATGAAAGTAGCTTAAAAATGAGACTTTTGGCTCATCTTGTTGATCAGAGAGGATTTGTCCCAGAGTTCTTTTCTTACTTCCTTTTCTTCATTCTGCTTCTGTGACTCTCTATTTCTTAGGACTGAAAAAAGAAAAACCATTTGTCCACCACCAGTGTCCCAGAGAAGGCCCCCCCTTCCCAAGATGACAGGGAAAGTGGAGACCTTCATTCCCAGGGAACTAGTTTATCACTCCACACCTTTCCGTGACCACAACTCACCAGAAACCCGTGAGGCACGCCCCTGCCGCCGTGCCTGTGGCTGGGACTAGCGAGGCCAGTTTGGCCTCTGCTCGGGGCTGATGGGGACACTGGACCCCGGGAGAAGCCTCTGCCCACCTCCCCAGCCTGTGGCAGGCCAGCCTTCATGCTAGGAGCGTCTGTGTTACGCTCTGTCCAAGGTGACCTGTTTCCCTGGGTGCCAGCGTTTGTTTCCTCATGGACATCGGAATCCCTCATCCTGGGAGAAGAGGGGCAGCCCCAGGTCATGACTTGGAGGCAATGATGACCTGGGGGCACGGTGGATGCGGGGCCACGGGAAAGGACCTGAACCCCTGACCCCTGCCTTCCCTGTTTTCCCTTCCAGGGGCCCATTCCCACCGCTTCTGTGTCCTCTGAACACTGAGCAGATAGTTGAGCCTCCATCCAGCCCTGAAAGACCAGGAGCCAGCAGTGGTGGCCGCATAGGCCCGCCTGCCGAACTCACATGGACAGCTCACACCAACTCCTACACAGGCCACACCACCCTCCTTTTAAATCCAAGCACAACGAAAGTCGTGGCTAGGGTTCAACCCAGTCTTTTTGACTGCAGAACCACTATTTCCCCCTAACCTGGACCTTTCCTATGAGCCTGACAGCCTGACTGTGATCAGGACTCAGCCAGGAGGGCACCTCATGGACACAGTCACTGCCCACCTCCGCCCCCAAGCCCCCAGCCCTGTCCCTTCTACCCCGTGCACCTCTGTCCTGCCCCCAGCCCCGCAGTGGCTCCCCCGCTTACAGCTGGGACCCTGGGTGGGCTCTGGGCCATCCCTGCTCTCACAGCTCCTGTCTGCACTTCCCGCTGGGTCTCTGCCTCGCTCACCAGCTGTGTGTCCTGGGAGCACGGATGGCACCTGGGCACATGTCACCCTTGGCCCCACTCACCTGTGCACGTGTCAGCCGGCTCCAGCCCCTGATCAGCCTGTACTATCCGTGTCAATAGCTCAAGTTACTGGATGTCAGTGGATCTGCAATGCCATTTATTTTCACTTTTTTTCCCCCTCTTCTTTTGCAGCCATGGATGGTGTGCCTTTTATGATTTCAGAGAAGTTTTCTTGTGTTCCAGAAAGTGTAAGTTTCTTGCATGATTGCCCTCCGCCTCGGCTCCCTCCACCCCTGGCCTAAGCCCTTCTCTTCCACAGCACTGCAGGGCCATCCTGGCAGCCCCCAAACCCCTCCCTTGCCAGAATCATCCATCCCTACCCTGTGCCCCACCCCCCACCACCGGAAGCTCAAGAGCAGGACTCTGTAGCTGTGCCTAGAAGGTTCTTGATAAGTGAGAAAAAGAAGGGATAAGCGTGGGGAGGGAGCAAGAAGATGAACAGACACACTCAGACGCTGCCACAGCCGAGGCTTCTTGATTCAGATGTGATGGTGAATTGTTCTGAACCTGATGGTGAATTGTTCTGAACCTTGCTGGCTATAAATATTCCTGGTTTCCAAGCTCACCTTGTTAATTTCTGCTCTTTTTTATTTAACATTGACAACGTTTAGCAGAAAGCAAGCTGCTAACCCTTTCCCATTGTCATTGCCACATCCTGTGACGACCACATTCTCCGCTCTGAGTCGCAGGCGTCTGAATGGCAGGGCTGGGCCTGCTCACGCAGGCTGCTGCCCGGCAGCTGTGGGTCCATCACCCACGGCAGGCCAGCACAGACCCCACGGTACACGAGAGGGAACCGAGGCCAGGCTGGGCCCCCAAGCCGTCTTTAGTGACGAGGGACTGAGTGGAGTAGCCAGGCCTGAAGGCCGGACCCCACACCTTGAGAGGCCTTGTGGGGCCCGCCTGGCACCCCTGTGCCCTGTCTCTGGCGGTTCCTGCACCCCTCAGTGGGGCAGGCCTGGCCTGTGGGCTCCATAGACTTGTTCCTGGATGTTTTTCAAATCCTTGCTGCAAAAGTTTGCTCTTGAGTAGTTAATAAACACGACATCCCTGGTTTGGGCACCAGCTCAGAGTCCTTCAAGCAAAAGTGTTTTTCTTGGATCCAGCTTAAAACCACCCAGCTTGCGATCTGACCTGCCCTGGAGTTTCCATTTTCATGAAATATAATAGGCCTCCTCTGAACCCTTCTGGTAAGCAGCTTAATCTTGAAAAAGAAAGAAAGAAAAAATCACACCCGTGATGTTGACACGCGGAGCCTGTGTAACTTCAGCCGACCACTCACTGCACTTGGCTGTGTTGCCATGGAGACGCTGGCGCCTCTCCCGCCCGCGCCGTTGGAGAGGCCATTCTGTCCTGCGCTGCGGCTCCAAGCGGGCAAGTTTAGTGGGGCAGTTAGAGCCTAATGATGCAACAGCTGGACCGCCGCTGGATCCCGGGCCGTGCGGGCAGGCCGCCCCGTGCTCACGCCGCGCGGGCTGGCAGCAGGAAAAAGCCAAACTGTTTTGTGGCAGCGCAGCTCCAGGAGCCGAGAGTCTAATTCGGTGGCCCTGTCCCAAGTCTGGGATCTGCCGACTCAGCGAGTGCTCAGACAGGCGGCCACAGGCCAAGTCCAGCGCTTCCCCTCGCTTCTCTCTCTAATCTCCCAGCAGCCCAGCCTGGCCGGGGAGGGGCCCGCCCACGATGCTTTGTAACCGGAGAGGAGGTTGCTGGAGGGATTAACCTGTCCTGCTACATCCCGCCTAGAGGCAGGCGGAGGCGCTGAGTCCCATCAGAATCCAGGTCCCGGAGCTCAGAGCCGGCCTTCAGGGAATGCCCTCTGCCCGGCCCAGACTCCAGCCCCGCCTCCTGGGCTGCAGTTCAAAACCACGAAGGCCTCCGGGGGTTTTATCCTTCTCTCAGGTTTCACCTGTCACCTCCAGCTGCTGGCCCCAGGGGGCTGTCTTGGGAATACGGACGATGGGGATCCCAGAGGGGACCCCAGAGACCTCGGGGGCAGGGCTCCCTCTGCCCCTCACCAGGCGCTTCAGCCCAGGCTTCTCTGGGCCTCCAGCTGACTCTCGTTGCCCTGTGTGTTTCATTTTTCATGCTGGCTGTGGAAAAGCCACCTTCTCAAAGAAGAAAGGTCCCCATCTCTATGAAGTTTTAGAAACAAACACTCCATTAAAATGGTGTTGTTATTTTCCACCACTGTTGATTTCTCAAACGACCATTGATGGGCAGTTGGTTAGTTCATTCACCTGGCATTTTAAATGAGTAAGAATTCCCTCCACCTCCTTCCCTGATGCTAAGGAGTCCCAGGCAAGAGATGGGCTGCCTGCCTCCCGGAGTTCCTCAGACCCGTTCCAGCACACAGGCGGGGGGTGGTCAGGGCAGTGTAGTGAAGCCCTGGGCACCTGCATCCCGCTGGCTGCAGAAAGAGCATACTGGTCTTTCCGGGGTGGGGGCGGGGTCCGGTCAGAGAGAGATGGGAGGCAGAAGTTACTAGTGACAGTGACGGTCTTTCAGGAGAGCTGTGACCGCCCCCCCCCCCGACCTGGGTGCTCAAGCAGGAGTCCCCACCAGAAGGGACCCGGTGGCAGCCAGGTTTTCTGAGTCTGCTCACGCAGCACTGTGGAGTCACACTGATGGTTTCTGTGGAAAGGGGTGGAGAAAACACCAGATCACAGTGGGGCTTGAAGTGTCGCAGTTGTGAAGAAAAGCAAATGTGGAGCAGCCCTTTTTCCAGCCATGTAAAAGGATGACTTGATGTATTTTCAGATGCAGCCCTTTGATCTCCTGGGAATCACCATCAAATCTCTGGCAGAAATTGAAAAAGAGGTAAGCAAGCTCCCCAGAATGGGGCAGGTAGGGCCCAGGTCCTCGCTGGCAGGCCCAGCATTTCCCTTCCACATTAAGGGTGTGTTCCAGGGACGAGAAGGGACCTCAGGATGGGGCGGCCCTCTGAAAAAGACGCTTTCACTCAAGTTTACTTCTAAGGAAAAGGAACTCACTTTTTAATGTGTGTGTGACTTAAAGTAATAAGACAGAAGGTTTTACGTAATAACACAGAACAGTCAACGCTGCTTCATTTTGTTAAAAAAAAAAAAAAAAGGTCTCAGCTTAAAGAAGGCAGAGGTTGGGGCCAGGGCGCGGAGTTGGCTCGTTCTCCTTCAGTTTTATTATTTGCCTCCAGTAGGGGTTTTAGGAAATGTCCGAGCCGTTTCATGATTTAGAGGAAGGATCAAGACACATTCCATTGTGCTTGATAAAGCCAAACCCCGTTTGGCGGCCTGGTTAGAAAGAGTTTGGGTGTTTTCCTAATAAAAAGAGATCCCAGGATTTGGAAGCACATGTGACGCCTCTGAGGAAAGAGAGTGGCGATAACAGAACGAAACTGGGGGTCAGCCCTCCCGGTGGTCTCCCCACTTTCGTCAGACAGCGCCAGCAGGCGTGTCGTCTTCCCGTGTGGAGACGGTTGTTAAGCGGTCACATGCTTGCAGCCGACTCTCCTCGGAGAGGGACATTCGTCTCAGAGATGGAAATGGAAGAACCATTTCAATATTCTCAGCTCCTCTGGGTGTTCTCTCGTGTACCCAGCTAGCAGAAGCAGGTTGCATTATTGAAAGATGGCTGAAATCAAGGAAAATTGAATCAATATAGTACAACAAATTTCTAAACCTGTCACAGCAAAAACAAGACAAAAAGTCCCCCTTTGTCTTGGATTTTCCGTAAATCATAAAACCCCAAGCTGACTGTCATCTATAGATTTTGAGAGGGGTAGAACAATGACCGGCTGCCACATCAGAAAAACACGTGTGGGTGGAGCCCCAGGTCAGCCCTGGCTGAAAGTGAGTTGATGCCCCCCAGACTGCCTTTGTGTGGGGTCCCCACAGGGTGGCGCCGGTGAGCGTGTCCAGACGGCCTTTGCAGAGACCTGCTCTGGCCACAGGCTGTGAAGCGGGGAGCCGGCCTGTGACCTTTCAGGATGGACAAGGTTGCACAGACTTTAGGGGGTTGGGGGGCCAGGGGTACGTCCTTTCTCCTTAAAGCTTGGATGACAGGAAAACCTGTCTAATGAACACTAAAGGGACAGGTGTGAAAAACACCATAGATAGCAAGTGCCCATCACCGTGGGTTAGTGGGGGTGGGTGGTCAGTGCTGGAGACGGGACAGCTGTGAGCGTCACCCCTCCTCTCCCCGCCCGTCCTCCCAGGCTGTAGCCAGAGCCCCGTTTATTTAAGCACCTGCCACGTGCTTGAAGTCCAGGCCCAGAGCCTGGACTTCACCTCCATCGTCACTGATTCTCACCCCGGGCTGACCAGGTGACAACATTCCTCCTCATCTCGTGGGTCAGAACTTGAGGCTCAGAGAGGCGAAGTTATCTGCCCAAGACAAGATGGAGATCTCGCGCGGCGTACTCCAGATGCCCTCTGTTACAGCGTAAAGTCCATGGCCCCCTGTCCTCGGGCTGGTGGGGGCAGTGGTACCTGGGAGGCCCGTCAACCTGGGTCCTGACCCCACCCGGGCCTTCAGGTGACCAGGCAGGATGAAATAGAGAGCCCAGTGGCACAGCCAGTACCCGTGGAAACCACCATCAATCCTCTTAACTCTCTTCCCATGGAAGGGCCAAAAATGTGTTTGTTTAGAGTACAGTGTGCTGATGTCGGGCGCTCTGAGCAGAGCTTGGCAGGGGTAGCATCCTCAGTTTTTCCACATAACCTGTCTGAGCCTCAGTTTCCTTTTCTGTAAAACCAGGAGAGTATTAATAATGAAAACGTAGCATTTATGGGTGTCACTGAGACAGTCACGGAAATGGCTCAGAGCAGCACTTGCTGAGGCAGCCGCCCGGTTAGGTATCAGTTCAGTTCAGTCGCTCAGTCGTGTTCAACTCTCTGAGAGCCCATGGACTGCGGCACGCAAGGCCCCCCGTCCATCACCAACTGCCAGAGTTTACTCTAGGTCACGTCCATGGAGTCAGTGATGGACCAACCATCTCATCCTCTGTCGTCCCCTTTTCCTCCCGACTTCAGTCTTTCCCAGCATCAGGGTCTTTTCAAATGAGTCCATTCTTCACATCAGGTGGCCAAAGATTGGAGTTTCAGCTTCAACATCAGTCCTTCCAATGAATATTCAGGATTGATTTCCTTTAGGATGGACTGGTTGGATCTCCTTGCAGTCCAAGGGACTCTCAAGAGTCTTCCCCAACACCACAGTTCAAAAGCATCAACTCTTTGGTGCTCAGCTTTCTTTATAGTTCAACTCTCACATCGGTACATGACCACTGGAAAGACCATAGCCTTGACTAGATGGACCTTTGTTGGCAACGTAATGTCTGCTTTTTAATATGCTGTCTAGATTGGTCATAACTTGTCTTCCCAGGAGGAAGTGTCATGGTTGTCGGGGGGTGGGGAATATTTTTAATTTATTTTTGGCTGCACTGGGTCTTCATTTTTGGCTGCACATGGGCTTTCTTGAGTTGCGGCGGACCGGGGCTCCTCTCTCGCTGCAGTGCACGGGCTTGTTATCGCGGTGGCTTCTCTTGTTTCGGAGCTCGGGCTCTGGGGCGCGTGGGCCTCAATAGTTGTGGCACACAGGCTTAGTTGCCCCGGGGCACGTGGAACCCCTTCAGGACCAGGGATCGAACCCACGGCCCCCGACATTGGTAGGCGGACAACCAGGCAGGTCCAGTCGTGTCCTGGTCATTGTCACCCCCAGCCCCCTGGTCCACAGGAAGCGGGCGAGTCGGTGCAGGTCCACCCCCATCGCAGCCTGACGCGCTGCCCTCTGTGGACACGCCCGGCTCCCTTCCTTGCTTTCAGTGGTGGGTTAAAAGCACATGTCTGAGTTCTCTTGTTGAAGGAGATTAAAGTGGAGTTAGAGAAAATGTAGGGAGATGAGGAGAGGTTAGACATGCTCATTAGGCTGGGAAACGATCACAGACATCCCCACCGTCAGGGATGCCATGAGGGTTTTCATTTAATCTGAGGATTTAGAAGTTACTTCCACCAGCCAACCGCATGCACGTAATGGTGATTAGCATGTTGACATCCACACACTCCTTCTGCAACAACGTCAGCGAGCATTCTCCATAAATAAACTAGAGAACTTGCCCCTCTCAGCCTCTGAAATCAGCATAGCTCCTGGAGTTGGAGGCAGAGGAGGAGCTGAGCCCACAGCTCCCTGGCCCCATTCTCGGGCTCTGTGGGCTGGCCCTGAGCACCTGGGGGTCCCCCTTGCTCAGGGTGATTTTGCCCTTTTCACTCGCACCCAGTCTGGCTGTCCTTCGGGGGTGAGGGGCATTGCTTGGGGAGGAGCCTGGGGGCAGCAGGAGCTCGGCCGGGGGCTTGCTTTGCTCTTGGTTACAGCATCAAGCTGAGCACCCTCCCCCAAGAAGCCAGGAGACTGCCTTTGGGCTCAGGGCTGACTGTGACCCGCACCGTCCCCTTGCCCCTACCCAGCCCTCGCCCGGGATTCGCAAGCAACAGGGAGAGCCTGGTGTCGGTGAGGGCTGCTTTGTGGGGGCAGGCTCTCCCCTCCCTTATCCCTGCATGCCCCCGGGGAGGTGGTGTCACCCCGCTCACAGCAGAAACGTGGGCTGTGGGTGGTCCTGGCTGTAGAGGAGATGGGAGCGCTCGCCCCCGAAGCAGCCCGTCCAAGAGTGGCGTAGGCCTGCTTGCCCTTGCCAGCCTTACTGTCACCCACCTGCCCTGCCTGGGGATGCTGTCACCACCATTTGGCCTCAGGGACAAGTCAACCCCTGAACCAGCCCTGTCGCTCCGTCAGTCTTGAGCTTGGTGATTTGGGACCAGAGAGAACACCTGTCCCCAGGTGCCCCCCACCGAGAGCAGGGACCCACCGGACCCCAGCCACTTCCAGGGATAACAAGTGCAGGGGAGACGGGGTGCCACCCCCCCCCCCCGGGCAGTGGGCGGCAGTGCTCCTTCCAGCTCCCCTACCGTGGAATCTGACCACCTCACGGAGAGGGTGCCACCTGGCCCCGCCAGCAGGAGGGTGGCACAAGGCTCCCTGGCGGTGTGGACCAGAGCCGTCCGCCGCTGTGTGGGCACCGATGTTTGTGGACTGTGCGGACCGTGGAGGAGACATGGCGTAGTAGAGGGACAGTTTTCGAGTCCAGGCTCCCCCCGCAGCCCCGCCCCAGATAGCACGCTACATCTGCCACCTATGCTGGGCCCTGGAGCAGGTCCCCTGGATTCCCCCATCCTCAGGGGGCGTGCAGGCCTGGGGGGTCCCACTGTGGCCGTGGCACCCACAGGAGGCCCCACGCAGGCGTGGTGACACCAGGCTGCGTTTCACGAATGGCCCCCAAGGAAGGTCACGATTATAAAGTCACTGGCCGTGCCACCCGCCGCATTTGGGCAGAATTCTTTAGGTGCTTGCAGGCGGCGTGGGCTGTTGGAGTGAACGAAGCCGCGGTGAGTAAACGAGCTCCCACCTTGACGGCTGTCGCTCTCCAGGCTCCAGCAGCCACATCCCATGCCGCCCACGTCTACCCTCGGCTTGGGGCAGGGGCTTTGCCACATAAATCACCCCTTAAGTCAGGAGAGCATGTTTTTGCTCACCTTCTCTGGGCCACAGGAGGTGACCAGGGGGCAGACAGCAGTAGCTGTCGGGGTGGGCGGGAGGGGGGGTTTGCAGGGGTCCCTTCTGGCCCTGACCTGGCCCCCATGCCCCAGGCAGCAGTCGTTGGGCTCTGCAGGAGGGCGGCGGGGGTCCCCGGAGGGCTGCATCCAGTATGAAGCCCTTATCGTCCTCCCTGTTGCCCAGACAAAAGGTTCTCTCCATTCATGAGTCGGGAAAAGTGTAATTTCGCAGCCGACCCAGTGATAAAGCGTCTTCTCTCAGCGCCAGGAGATGGGCATATAAATATTCTCTGTCTCTGCCGCTCTTTATTTCCCTTGTAAGCAGGCGCCCCATCCCTCCCTCTGATGGATGCCCCTCTCAGCCAGCCCGGGAGCTCCCCAGCTCCTCAGTTCAGCAGCAATTCTCCGGTCTCCTGGCCTCTCCCGTAGCCTGTTCATCCTCCCCCGGCCCCAGCCCCACCTCCCTCACCCACCGCCCTGTCCCTTGTTTCCGGAGAGGTGGCCCAGAGACAGTGGCCTTGACCATAGATTCCATGCTGTGTGCACAACACCGCAAACCTCTAAAAATAGGAGCCAAGGGTTTCTGTGCCTGAAAGGGCAACCCGAGAGCCTCCCAGCTCCATACACAAAGACTTTCCCCCGCCGTGGCTGCTGCCCTCCCCTGGAAAAGACCACAGCGTTCACCCCCCTTCAGTGGGCACCCCACTCAGAAACGTGGCGAGGAGCGTCATCATGAGCCCAGCACACTCCCTGGTGGAGCAGACGGCCTCCATTTCCACTCGACTTTAAGGCTGAAAGACAAGGGAGAGTATAATTAGTAAAGGGACTATCTGATATTAATCACTCCCTTAAAATTGACAAGGGAGGCAGTCCATTTAACCACTTAATGGCTACAGGTTTTTATGGGCTGCTGTTTGCAGACGTATTTAATGATGAAGTTATAAATCCAAAGGAGCTTAAAATTTTAATTTTATACCTAAATATTTCCCTTGTTCTCATGTTTGTAGTCAGTCCTCCAGAGTGTAGTCACGTGGAATGTTCCTTAAATGAACATATTTGCTAACTGGCGTGATTTCAGTTTTTAAAACATTGGTTCCAGCAATTAGGCTTTTTTTTTTTTTTTCAGTTCCCAAATGACTAGAGAAATTCGTCTTGATTATAATTGCTCTTAGCCACGCATATCTAATTTGTGTCTTTTTAAGTGTTAATTAGTAAACAGTTTGAGCTGACATCTTTATGTGTTTGTGTGTTGAAAAATGGGGCTTATTGCTTATGTAGCTTGGGGCTGATTCCACTCGTATTTACGTCACGACACTGAGGTGAAATTAATGGAAATGCATTTGGCATCACGAGGTAAAAAGAATTTTTGGAACCAACTTGTGGACGTCCACTTTGCATGGACTTCTGCAAGCACTTCCAATATATGAGATTAGAGTGGATTTGGGAGCTGCACGTGCGGGGAGAAAGTGAGGCAGAAGATTTTTGTATCAGTAATGAAATGGCAGAGTCCCAATATTATAAAAGCAAAATGTTCATATCCCAGCGCAATTGTTCATTCTTCCTACTTTTGGAAAGCTTTCATTGTGCATATTAATGTTAGAAGAATTTTGCAGAGGGCGATGTCACAAAATGCTTGATCACTTTGCACCATCTAGTGGTCAGGTCTCAAACTGCAACAGGAAATAAAGTGTCCTTTATCCGTGAGAGTCAACGTTTTCATCCCACAGCATCTTTTTTTTTCTTTCGTTTTCAGTCCGGAAGCTGATATGTTTGGGGAAAGAAATTCGCCTACTTCATTTATTAGATGAAAGTTAGTTAATTAGATAGACGCTAACCTTTCTTATGTATTGTTCTCCTCCCCTTTTTTTATATGGTTTTCAAAGACCCAGTTGTTCAGTCATGCCGCTGAAGTTTTACAGAGCTATCACACTAAGCTGAGATCATTTCCGCCAAAACCAAAGGAACCTAGTGAATTAGCTTAATGGATAGCCATTCCAAAGGCATAAAAGAAGGGTTGTTATTGTTGTTCAGTCGCTAACTTGAGTCCAACTTTTTGCCACCCCATGGACCGCAGCAACACCTGGCCTCCCTGTCCCTCACCGTCTCCTGGAGCTTGCCCAAGTTCATGTCCACTGAATCAGTGATGCCATCCAACCATCTCACTTTCTGCCACCCTCTTGCCCTTTTGCCTTCAATCTTTCCCAGCATCGGGGTCTTTTCCAATTTGAAATGTGGAAAGTAGCTTGGGCATCTGCCTCTCATGGACGCTTCAGGAGTCTGACCACAGCTTGGGAACCACTGTTCGATGCCACAGACAAGACCAGTTCTCTCCCCATAAAGTGTGGCAGCCATCGTGGGCAGTTTATCATCTTCAGCATCCACCTTGCCAATCAGAATCAATTTTTTAACATTTAGTGTTTTTTTTCCAAAGAAAGAAAGATGGATTTCCCTGGTGGCTCAGACGGTAAAGCATCAGTCTACAATGTGGGAGATCTAGGTTCAAGCGCTGGGTTGGGAAGATCCCCTGGAGAAGGAAATGGCAATCCACTCCAGTACTATTGCCTGGAAAATCCCATGGACAGAGGAGCCTGGTAGGCTACCGTCTATGGGGCCGAAAACAGTCGGAGACAACTGAGTGACTTCACTTTCACTTTACAAGTGCAAAGGTCATGCCTGTTTTTTAAAATGCAAACACAACAGAAACAGGAAAAAGGTGAGAGTCCCCCATGGTCCATTCCTGGGAGAGAAAGACGTGCCCACATCCAACAAGCATCATGTGTTCAGTACTGGACATAACGTTCCTGTAGCTTGCTTTTGCACCGACTAGTATATCTTGCACAACCTTCCGTGTCATTGCACACAGATCTGCCCCATTCTTTTTAATGACTACATGTGGTTCCCTTTTATGATTGTGTCATAATTTATTTAAGCAATCCACTATTGATTGACTCTTGAGTTGTTTCCAATTATTCACTATTACACTGCTGCAGTATATTTCCTTGAACATGTCTTTGCTCCCCTGGGTCTTTCTTTAGAAGAATGCATAGTATTACCGTTTTGCTTTCCAAAAAGAGAGTGCCCTTTAAACCCCCCTGCCTGGCCCCATCCTGTGGTATTTAAAGGTGGACATCTTTTCATATATTTATCAGCCATTTGTGTACTTCTTTTGTGAACCTATTCTGTGTGTGCCCTTTGCCCAGTTTTTTCTATTGGCTTATTTAGTTTTTTCATTCATTTTTGAGTTTATGTTTTTGTAACAACCTTCATGTCCTATGTTCAAACACACATACACACACATACACACACTTTAACCAGTGGCTTTTCACCTTGTTAAAGATGTGTTTTGCTATACAATAGTTTTTAATTTTTCATGGGCAATCTTGACTTTAATGTTTTGTTTTTGGTTTCATGTCATACTTAAGAGTCCTATTTTCTCATACCCTTTCGTCTTTTAATATCTTACAGTATTAAACAGTTTTCAACTATTTGATCCATCTGAAGTTTATTAGAAGGTAAAACCTAGAACCAGCTTCGTTTTATCCTAAACCATTAACCGGTTTTCTTATCACTGTTTACCTTCTTCAGTCGTTTTAAATGTTACTCTTATCGTATAGTTCCATCTGTAAGTGGACCAATGGACGTTTTTCTTGACACTCATCTCTGTTCTTTTTGTATGATTACCACACTGCTTTGACTCTGATAGCTTTATAATAAGCTTTAATATATGATAAGCTTAGTTCTTCCTTCTCCCCCAACCCCAGATTTTTCGAATTCTAGTCACTTGATTATTCTTCCAGCTGAGCTTCAGGCTCTCTTCAGGGGGAGAAGCTCCACTCTAGATGTTTGTTACTGACTGCACTGAGCATGTAGGTTAATAGATGTTTGGTGAGGAGTCTCCACCTGGGGCTTTGTGTCTGTCGCTGAGCAGGGTAGAAGGGTGTTCTTTGCAGAGAGTCTGCACACTTCTTTGTAGGTTACTGCTAAGTGTTTGATGTTTTTGTGGTTCTCATGAGTAGGGTCTTTTTTCCATTATATTTCCTGTCATTTTTTGTATCAAAGAGCCGTTGACATTTGTGTTTTATTTCAGGGGCTGGCTCTCTCCCTGGCTTCTACTTCTGGTGGTTTTCAGTTGCTTTTCTTTGGTTGCGCAGGCTGGCGTTAATGTCGTCTGCAAACACTGGCACCGCCGCCTCCTGCCCCCTTCCTGAACCTTCAGCCAGCGTTGCGGCCGGACGATCAGGTCACTGGGCCTCCCTGTCTGAACGGAAATTTCTAGTTTCGATACTCACCCATAATGCTGCATTTTGGCTTGCTATATATAGGCATCATTTTTTTTATCATGTTAAAGAATTAGCCATCTATTTCTATTTTCCTGAGTGTTTTTATCAGGAATGGATAGTAGCTTTTGATAAATGTCTTTTAATCATCCATTGAGATGATATTTTTTTCTCTGCAGGCATATTAATATGGTAGATTATATTAATAGAGTTCCTAATTCTGAGAGCCTGAGTCCCCGTCCCCCACCACCCACTCTGGTTCGATCAGTAGCAGGGCCACGAAGCGCCAGCCTCTGCCCAGGTCTCCAGGTTGCTTGCGCAGCAGCCCAGGGCGTTCATCATACAGATGAGGGAGCCAGGCTGAGCCCTTGGAAATGAACCTGAGGCAGAGCTGATGTTTGACAGACAGAATTATCTGCCCTGGATACCATCATGAGTTATACCTGGCTCATGTAGAATAGAGCTCAAGGTGAATTATTTGGTCTTTTGAAAGTTCAACCTAAAAGGATTTTTCTGTCCTTTTCTTGTGGTGTGGGGAACTCTCATCCCCCAAGTTTTAAAGTAATACCCCGTACACCCCAGGGACTTCCCTGGCAGCCCAGTGGTTAAGACTCTGTGCTTGCATTGCAGGAGGTGGGGCATGAGTTCGATCCCTGTCAGAGAACTAAGACCCCACATGCTACACAACGTGGCCAAGAAAATAAATACCCCCCCAAAATAGTAACACCCCCCAATCTGAACTCTTAGAAGGCTGCCTGACATGTAGGTAAAAAATGAGCATGAAGATGACGAATGAGGAGGGCATCTTCCTGTAGTGATCACACAGCTGCTTTTTCACTCAGAAATCAGTGTCAGAAAGCCGCATTGTTCCAAATATTTTCCACAAATAACCTGGGAGAGGGAAAATCCAATGCCCATTTTCTAGGCAATATTTAGATGAATTCCTGGAATGCCGACTCACGGGGGGGGCTAGCCCTGTGGCTGTTGACACAGAACCAGTGTTTCGTTGGCCACAAAGGCATCTGCCAGCCCCTAGCCGTGCCCAGAGCCCCACGCAGACCACGCTGGCTGACACACAGGTGCCCGCCAGGCCCCCAGCCCCGCAGCACAGGAGGGGCCTCCGAGAAGCATAGCTCGTTAATACTCACACAGAGATCTAAGTCCCACCGTAGAATGTATGTTCCCCCATTTTCCTTAAAATGCCTGGCCTCAGTCTGTACTTCGTTTTCCTACTTTTAAGCATCATGAGTACAAGAAATATTTCTTGCTTACTCTGTCCCCATCAGTCCACACAAAATGCAGTCACGGTGATAAAATGGCAGAACCCTCTGGTTTGGTGATTTATAGGGAGTGGTGGGGACTGCAAATTGGAAAAGCCATGTGTTTCTCAAGGAGCCTGCCTCCATTCACTGTGTGAGGCTCATGGTCGAGGTGCGAGAGTCAAGGTCCCGAATTGCCATAGCCCCCTATTTTTTTTTTCTAAAACCTGGAAAATGTTGGCATTTTATGCCAAGTCTCTCAGCTTTCCCACGTTTATGACTATTTTAAAACACCACACAGGCCAGCAGCATATGAGCCTCCAGCTTGCACATGTCTGAGCATGAAGATACAAATCACATCTCTACTTATACCTTCACCATTCATGGCGCCGGGGGAAGGGGGGGCGGCAGTGGGGGCAATGTGGGTGAACCCTGGGATCAGCACTTTGCCTCCATGAGTTAGACAACCCAGGATAGGGGCCATGACACCATCAGCCCAGAGGCCGTGGGAATGCAGAGGACCCGAGGCTGGGCCGACACACCGCTGCTTCCACAACAGACCGAGAACCCAGACGACCTCTCCATTGTCTGAGATCTGAGTCCCCAAGCTAGCTGTCTGCTCTGCACTGAGCTGCCCCTCACCCACCCAACCATCCACTCGTCCATCCACCCACTCACCTCTCACACCCTGTACCATCTGCCCATCCATCCATCATTCGTTCATTTGTTCATCTCTTCTGGGGCACAGCCTCTACCAGACTCTGGAGCTACAGAAATGGCCAAGCCCCCCACCCCAGCCTTGCACTTAAGAGGAAATGGACAGTGATGTGGGGCCCTGAGGCGAGTAATTAATTGTCCCCAGAGGAGGACAAATGTCCCGGGGGAGTAGCCTTCCCAAAGGCACCAAAGTGTGGTGCTTGGAGGGAGGTGGGGTCAGGGGTGGGATCTGAGAAGCCACGGGTGGGGACAGGTCTGTGCAGGAAGCTTCCACACCTCCCTCCTGGGAGTGGAGCTCTGCCCCGGGTGGGGACTTGGGAGGCACTTCGCCTCTCTGTGCTCCATCGGATTCTAGGTGGAGATGCTCCTGAGCAAGGGTGTCCTGCCCTGAGTGGGGGGCTCTCCCAGTACTGAGCCCAGGGCAGCAGGCCATGAAGGGTGCAAGTGGGTGTCGCCATCCCCTCCCAGGAGCCCCAGGCCTGGGGCAGGAAAGGGAAGGGGGTGCTGACAGGCATTGACGAAGATGACCTGGGTGCCCTGGAGTCAGAAGACGCAGGAGCTGACTGCACGTGGTCTCAGTCACCATGCAGCCACACTGGGCTCGGTGCCCAGACAGACGTGGTCCCTGCCCCTGGAGCAGGGGCACCTCAGAGGGCAGCTTTTCCAGCCCCTCATTTAGGGTGAGACCGAGCAGCGGGACTGGGTGGGGCTCAGGGTTTCTGACTCTGGGGTTGCCACTTGCGGGTTAGCGCTAGGGAACCTGAGGGGAGTGTGAAAGGTTGTTGTTGAATCACGATGACTGATTCTTGGCCCCCGGAGAAGAATTCAGTCTGGGGCCAGAGACGAGGCTGGATCGCTTAGAGCTTTTGTGTAACAAAGTTTTATTAAAGTATAAAGGAGATAGAGAAAGCATCTGACATAGGTATCAGAAGGGGGCAGAAAGACTACCGGCTTGTTAGTTTTAGCAATGAGTTTATATATTCTCCAACTAATCCAAAGAAGGTCTGGAGGTTGTAAAGACCTCACCAGACCTACTCCCATAATTTACATTTTAAGATAACAGAATTAGCCAGAAGGTTTAATCCAGAGACTGTCCTCAGGCAGAATACATAATACATTGCTGATATATAATCCTTGTAAAGAGAAGGTTTAATCCAGAGACCGTCCTCAGGCAGAATACATTGTTGTTATATAATATGAATGTAGAGAAATAAGTTTGTCCTTTCTTCCTCCTTGAGAATTCCAGACCCCTCTCTCCTTGGGGACCCCTAGACTTCTTATCAACCTGCCTAGGAAATGACTCAAGTGCAGAAGAGGCTTCCCAGAAGGTGCACACCGACCCCGCTGTGGGCTTGTCGTGGGACCCACCTGCTTCCCGACCCGGAGGCCTCACTCAGGACAGTCACCCGTCATCGGAAGAGTGGTGGTACCAGCCTCACTGGCAGAGAGGATTCTGTCCCCAACCCTGACTGGGGACCCAGCAGCTCCTGCCCCTCCCGTCCCCTTAGGAGTGGCCACACTAGTGACCAACGGCTCGTGGGCTGTAACCCGGGAGCCCTGACCTCCAGGCCCAGCTGTGGACTCTCAGCAGCTGCGGGGTGAACAAGGCACCGCCCCAGCTCCGGGGAATTCTAGGACCCCCTCCAGGCCTGGGGGCCCGTCTTGGCTGCCCCATGTCCCCTAAGCCCATCTGCATGTGACAGCCTTTCCCTGGAGCCCCTTTTAGCGCCTTTCTGTGGCTTCTCAGCCCAGGGCCTTCCCCCTTTCACCCAGGCTTTCGGATGTCTCTCTGGAACCATAATCCAGGTGTGAAACGAGACTCCTGTGGGAAAATGGGGAGACCCACACTCGGCCCTGGGCCTCTAGGCCTCCCTGGCCCTTTCCACAGCCCAAAGGGGTGGACGTGTATTCACATCAGCTGGACGGGCCCTCCCAGCACACAGAGGCCTGCTCCTTGGGGCCCCTCAGGGCCCACTGCTCACAGGGGCACCTGCCCCTTCCCTCCCCTGGGGAGGGGGGCCGAGATCCAACAGCCAGGCTTCAGGAAGGAGATGGGAGGACACGAGGCCTCATGTAGGCAGAGGAAGCTTCCAGAGCTGGAATTCCCCGAGGGTCTGAACAAGGCATCGAGGGTGGCAGGTATTGTGTCCTGGCCCCCGGGGCCAGGCAGGTGCCAGGACAGGCTCCAGGGGAGGCAGGCTGCGGGCCGGTGGGGCCGCTGCTCAGAGCTCACCCACCACCGTGTGCCCCAGGCACCCTCACAACTGAGGCTCCAGCCCCAAGCCAGACTTGGCATTGCCCAGCGTCTAGCTTCTTCCCTCCCCGAGCCTGTCTTCACCCAGCCAGGCCCCTGAGGCCCAGCCTGGGCTCCTTCAGGCTGCCCCTGCTGCCATCCTTCCAGGCCCTTCTGTGACCCCACCTGCCCCCCATCTCAGAATCCCACCCGTGTAAGTGGTGAGTACAGACCCCTGTCCTGAGGCCGGGTCCCTGTCCCTGGCGCCCTCAGGGCCTCGTCAAGCCCCCGGACCTTGGGAAATCTGATCCTCCCCTGAGCCTCAGCTCCCACATCTCAAAAATCAGGTCCTAAAACAGCCCCTCACTGCCGTCTCTCGTCAGAGCCCTCTCCTCGATGTGATGGTTACGAGACCCAGGGAGGGAAGCCGGGAGGGTACATGCTTGCCTCACTCCTCTGCTGTCCGTTTTATTTAGTAAAAGGTCTCAGGTAGTGGTTCTCCACCTGCCTAACTGTCGAAATCACTTTAGTGCTTTTAAAAAAGCACTGATGCCTGCCTCGCCCACCAGTTAAACCAGAACCACCCTCCCTCCGCCCGCTGCCAGGCAGGGCCCAGGTTCAAACCCTTGACTCTCCTATGCAACCCTTGACTCTGACAGAGGACCAGGTTTTCATGGTCAAGGTGCTTTCACGGTTGTCTAGGATGATTCTCACGTCTCCACGAGTGGATGCGGGCTTGCTCCCTCACCCCACCCCTGTCCCTTCCAGCCTCGAGGCTGAGGCTAGGTGCCTTTGGCTCCCCGGCGTGGCCTCCCAAGGCCAGGGTGTCTGCCTCACTGTAAGAAAAACTCTTGGAATCTGGGAATTGAGCGCCATGGCTTAAGAGTTGTCATAATGGCCCTTGTCCACCAGAGGGCGCTGTGGCTGGGGCGCTGCTCCGCGGGGGTCTCAGCTCTGTGAACCAAAATGCTTTTTAATTGAAAAATTTTTTTAATTCAAAAAGGATTTGCTGTTTGTGCGCGAGTGCAGGTTCTCCTTATGCAGGAGACTTAATGTCTTGAGTAAACAGATCCGGGCCCAAATCCACCTTCAAAGGTACTCACTGTTTGCCCAAGGGAGCGAAAGGGCTTCCAGAAGCGGCCTAGTCTCTTGGGCAAACACTCGGGACCAGCCCGTCCCGGGCAGGGGACAGCGTCTGTGGGAAGGGTTATCCGCGGCCTAAGGGGGATTATGGCGGGGGACATATGTTGAAATTTCATTTGGAGAGTTAAGAGAAAACAAGAGGTGGGGGAGCAGTGCTTTTCTCCAGCCAAGATGACCTAAAAGGGAAAAATCTCAAGGGCAGGGGCGGGCCGGCGGTGGGGGTGGGGTGCAGGCTATGCAGTTGGTCCCTGGCCCTCTCGGGGGTGCGGGGGGTCGGGGGGAGGTGGCATACTCAGCCCCGAGTCAGGAGATGGCGGCTGTGTACCCCTGATTTACCCCCAACACATGCCCACACCCCCTCACCCCAGAGAGTAAAAGAAGCAAGAATTTGGTTTATCCTTGAAGGCTCTTCTACACCACCAGCCCGCACCCCGCCACCCAGGGACCCTGTCCCTTCCTGGCCACAAAGACCGGCCTCCCAACCACCTACCCCTCAATGCACCCCCTTGTCCCCACTGCCCCATGCCCTCAGAAAGTGCCCTTTCTGGGCCTACCCCTGGCAGCATCCAAGTCTCTGGGCCTAGCCCTGGGCCCCTGGTGTGCCCGCTGGCTGTGGACGTCTGGGGGCCCGTCCGCCCCCTTTTCACACACCCTCTGTGGCCAGCTGGCCCCCAGCAAACTCAGGCGGCTTCCCTGCCCTGGGCGTTCCTGCCGCCTGGGAGCCGGGCACAGCAGGTGCTGCAGGGTAGAGGTGACCCATCCCACAGCTGGTGGTGCCACTCCAGCAGGCTGACACCGGGCTGGCTCCCTCACTTAAGTGCCTCACCTCGGCTGTACCCCAAGCAAGGCCTCAGAGCAGCCCAAGTGGAGCCCCCACCACCACCACCAGCCTCCTCCCCACAGCCCCCATTCCCTCCTCAGCACCCCCCTCAGCCCTACAGTCTCTGGCCCTTCCTCTCTGCCCTTCCCGTCCACTCCCATGTCCCGCTGGTGCGCCACAGAACTGACCCGCAGCATCGGGTCACCGGGGAGCTGGCTGATGAGGTGGAATCTCTGGCCCAGCCCCCGGACCCACTGAGGCAGGACCTGTGTGTGTCACAGGCTGACCAGCCGCCGCTTTCAGTCTGGGTGCCACCCTCTGTCCACCCCCGAGGAGAGACCACACTCTGCCGTCCATGTCAGCACCGCCCTGGAGCCTTTGCCCACCCAGCCCTGCCCCTGCTGAGGTCACCACGTGTTTTTAGTGACCCCGTCCCCCCACCCCCAGCCTGTGCAGCTCAGGTCAGCTGCTGGGCCCTGATCCCCCCATCCTCCTCCCTGGCCCTGGGTCCATCGCCAGGCCTGGTGCCCTGCCGTCCAGGCCCATCCTCTTTGTCTTCTGATCCTGTGCACTTTCCTCCAAACATCTCCACACTGTAACTCCAGATATCCTCTCCCCTAAGGGCTCCCACTTCCAACCCTTCATTCCTGGTTCATCCACGTCTCTGCAGCCGGGCAGGCGGCACCCCTTAATACTCCTCAGGGACCACCCTTGGCCATTGGCAGAAATGCCCTCATGTTCTCTCCCCCAGGCTGCTCTCTTCCTATTTCCCATTTGGGTTCAAAGCATAGGAGTGCTGGCGTCCATCCCCTGGCCCTCTTGTAGGGCCCCCTCCTGACCCCAGAGCCCAGCACAGGTGGATGCAGGTGGGTGAATGGGTGATGGAAGCAGAGATTGTTTCCTGCCGTGATGCTCCTGAGCAGCCACCAGGTGGCGGTATTGTCCCAAACTTTGCCCGAAGTCCTCCTGGTCTGAGGCCGCACTGCTCCTCCAGCTTCCTGGAGCTAAAGTGCCCGGACCATGGGACCATGGCGGAGCCTGGGTCATTAGCAGCAAACTGGGGCCGCGCTGATGTCTTCTCTTACGTAGCCAACAAATGTACAGTGAGTGCTTGCCTGGTGCTGGGGCAGGCGGGCCCTTAACCTGCCGCACCTCATCCCACCCTCAAAGAGGGCCCCTGGAGTAGAGATCGTCACCCCCGCCTTCTTTATTGAAGTGTAAAAGGCATATTGGCTTCAGGTGCACAACATGTTTCGATAGTTGTATATATCGCAAAACAATTATCATAATAAATAGTTACCATCTTTTATCTTACATAGTAACAACTGTTTTCTTCTGATGAGAATGTTTAAAATTTAACAACTACCAAAATACGCATTGCAGTGTTGATATCTATATTCACAACGCTGTGCAGTATATCTTCAGGACGTAATCACGCTGTACCTGGAAGTCTGTGCCTTTTCACCCCCTTCTCCCATTTCACCCACCCCACCCCGCCTCTGGCATCTCCTCTGCCCAGTGAGCTTGGTCTTGTTGTATCCTGGGTTCCACATATAATTGAGATCTCCAGGTGTTTGTCTTTCTGTGTCTGACTGACTTCATTTAACACAATGCCCTCAAGATCCATCCATGTTGTTACAAATGCCAAGATTTCATTCTTTTATTCTTTAAACTTTCGTACTGAGTATAGTTGAGTTACAGTGTGGGGTTAGTTTCAGGTGTGCAGCAAAGCAATTCCGTTTTTACACAGATACACACACACACGTATGGATACACCCTTTCTCAGATTCTTTTCCCTTATAGGTTACTATAAACTATTGAGTATAGTTCTCTATGCTATACAATCGGTCCTTGTTGGTCACCTGTTGCATATACAGTGGTGTGTATTTGTTAATCCCCATCTCCTAATTTATCCCTACCTCCTGCTTCCCTTTGGTAGCCACGCGTCTCTCTTCTATGTCTGTGGGTCTACTTCTGTTCTGTATATTAAATTCATTTGTATCCCTTCTTTTAGATTCCACATATAAGTGATATCCATGATGTTAGCTTTTGTCTGACTTACTTCATTTAGTATGATAATCTCTGGATCCACCCACGTTGCTGCAGATGGCATTATTTCTTTTTATAGTTGAGTAGCATTCCGTTGTGTACATATAGGCAAAATTACTGGAGTGGGTTGCCATTCCCTTCTCCAGGGGATCTTCCCAACCCAGGGATCGAACCCAGCTCTCCTGCATTGCAGGCAGATTCTTTACCATCTGAGCCACCAGGTAAGCCCATACATATATATTTATTTATATATATATATATATATATATATATATATATATCATTTTCTTTATTCATTCCTCTGTTGATGGACATTTAGGTTGCTTCCATGTCCTGATTATTATAAAGGGTGCTGCAGAGAACATTGGGGTACATGTATTTTTCAAATTATTTTCTCCGGATATATAGCCAGGAGTGGGATTGCAGGATCATATGGTAACTCTATTCTTAGTTTTTTTAAGGACCCTTCATACTGTTCTCCATTATGGCTGCACCGATTTACATTCCTTCACACCCTCTCCAGCGTTTATTATTTATAGACTTTTTGATGATGGTCATTCTGACCAGTGTGAGGCGACACCTCATTGTGATTTTGATCTGCATTTCTGTATCAGCAGCATCGAGGATCTTTCTATGTGCCTCTTGGCCATCTGCATGTCTTCTTTAGAGGGATGTCTGTTTAGATCTTCTGCCCATTTTTTTGATTGGGGTGCTTGTCTTTTTATATTCAGCTCTATGAGCTGTTTGTATTAATATATTTTGGAGATTAATACCTTGTCAGTAGCATCATTTACAGATATTTTCTCCAATAGGTTGTTTGTGGCTGTTTTGCTTTGCATGAGCCTTTGAGTTTAATTAGGTCCCATTTGTTTTTTGTTTGTCAGTTGGTTTGCTTTTATTTCCATTCCTCTAGGAGACAGATCCAAAAAGAGATTGGTATGACTTATGTCAAAAAGTGTTCTGCCTGTGTTTTCCTCTTGGAGCTTTATAGTATCTTGTGTTCACATTTAGGTCTTTAATCCACTCTGAGTTTATTTTTTGTGTATAATGTTAGAGAATGTTCTGATTGTGTTCTTTTACATGTAGCTGTCCTGTTTTCCCAGCATCACTTATTGAAGAGACTGTCTTTTCTCTATTGTATGTTCTTTCTTCCTTTGTTGTTGATTAATTGACCATAACTGTGTGGGTTTGTTTCTGGGCTTCCTATCCTGTTCCCTTGATCTGTATTTCTGTTTTTATGCCAGTACCATACTGTTTTAATTACTGTAGCTTTGTAGTGTAGCCTGAAGTCAAGGAGTCTGATTCCTCCAGCTTCATTTTTCTTTCTCAAGGTTGCTTTGGCTAGTCAGAGCCTTTATGTTTCCCTACAAATAAAAATTTTTCTTTGTTCCAGTGCTGTGAAAAATGCCATTGGCATTGAATCTGTAGACTTTCTTGGGTAATACAGTCCTTTGACAATATTGATTCTTCCAATCCAAGAATGTGGTATGATTTTCCATCTGTGTCATCTTCCATTTCTCATCAGCACCTTATAGTTTTTGGACTCCAGATCTTTTGTCTCCTAGGTAGTTTATTCTTTCTGATGCAGTGGTAAATAGGATTTTCCTTAATTGCTCTGATATTTCATTTTTAGTATATAGAAATGCAGCAGATTTCTGCATGTAAATTTTGTGCCCTGCAACTTTACTGAATTCACTGATGGGCTCTAGTAGTCTTCTGTTAGCATCTTTAGGATTTTCTATTAGGATGTATAGTAACATGTCATCAAAATGGTGACAGCTTTACTTTTTTTTTTTTTCCAATTTGGATTCCCTTTCTTTTTATTCTCTGATTAATGACCATGCCTCGGACTTCCAAGACTATGTTGAATAAAAGTGGCAAGAGTGGACATCCTTGTCTTATTCCTGATTTTAGAGGAAATGCTTTCAGCTTTTCGCCATTGAGTATGCTGTTTTAATAACTGCGGGTTTGTCATATATGTCCTTTATTATACTGACTGTAGGTTCCCTTTATGCCCACTTTCTGGAAAATTTTTACCATAAATCAATATTGAGTTTTATCAAAAGCCTTTTCTGCATCTACTGAGATGATCATATGGATTTTACTCTTCAGTTTGTTAATGTGATGTATCACATTGATTGATTTACAGGTTTTTTTTTAATGGCATTACTTAAAAGATAGTTTTTATTCCCTGAAATAAACCCACTTGATCATAGTATATGATCCTTTAATGTATTTTTGGATTCAGTTTACTAGTATTTTGTTGAGGATTTTTGCTTCAGTGGTCATCAGTGATATTAGCCTGTAATTTTCTTTTTTTGTGGTATCTTTGTCTGATTTAGGTACAAGGATGATGGTGGCTTCATAGCATGAGCTTGGGAGTGTTCCTTCTTCTGCAATAATTTGGAATAGTTTGAGAAGGACAGGTGTCAGTGTGTGATAGAATTCGCCTGGGAAGCCATGTGACCCGGAAGTTCTGTTTGTTGGGAGTTTTAAAATCAGAGATTCTATTTCAGTGCTTGTAGCCAGTCCGTTCAGATTTTCTTCCTGGCTCAGTCTCGGGAAACATACCTTCCTAGGAACTTGTCCTTTTCTAGGCTGTCCAGTTCTATTGGCGTAGAGTTGCCTGCAGTGGCCCCTCACGGTCCTTTGTATTTCTGTGGTGTCCCCTTGAAACTTCTCCTTTTTATTCTGATTTTATTGATTTGGACACTCTGCCCTTTTTTTTTTCCCCTTGATGATTCTGGCTGAAGGTTTATCCATTTTGCTTTTCTTTTTTCTTCAAAGAACCAGATTTTAGCTTCATGAAGATTTCATATTTTTAATGGCTGAGGAATATCCTATGTATGCACCACATTTTCTGTATCTGCTCATCCATCGATGGACACTTAGGTCATTTCTGTATCTTGACTGTTGTGGATGATGCTGCTGTGAACACAGGGTTCCCTTTTCCCCACATCCTCACCCATACTTGCTATTTCTTAATAACAAATTATTATTATAAAGGAGATGAGTTCACTG
Source organism: Nanger dama (assembly GCA_917880005.1). Taxonomy (NCBI): domain Eukaryota; kingdom Metazoa; phylum Chordata; class Mammalia; order Artiodactyla; family Bovidae; genus Nanger; species Nanger dama. Next base: position 9,718,077 of record CAKJTW010000018.1, on the reverse strand, counting down.
AGGTTCAGAGGCGAAAAGACCTAGTTGATGTCACCCTGCAATGTCAAGCCCTTCCCTCCCCACCCCTTCTGTTTGTAGGGAGCACAGTCCTGTCACTGGCGTCCCCTGGCCCCTTTGGCTGCTCACACGGGACGGCTGGGGCCCGCCCAGACCTCGCCCTCACACCCAGCGCCAGCTGCCCCTCTGTCCTGGGTCCGTCGGTGGGCCATCGGCAGGTGGCCGAGGACAAAGTGCTCATTCTCCCCACCCTTTCCCCTGAAAGGAATAAACCCCTCCGGCATCCTCTGCTCCCCCTCATTCCCAAGTGACCCCCCAAAACCCCTCAGCTGTGTTCCCTCAGCTCAGCGCAGCCCCCAGAAGGGCCTCGTAGCTGCAGGCAGCTCACTTTGGGGCTCGGGGGCCGTTTGGAGCCCACAGCTTCGGCACCTCACTGGGTGGGCACCCAGTGGCCACGCCCCCTGCCTTGCTGGGACGGTTCCATGTCTTCCTGGTGGTTCCCCCAGCTGGGTCCCCAAGAGGGCAGCTTCAGGCAGAGGCTGAGTTCAGCCAGGTGGTTCGATTCTGCTCTGCTTTATGTATGTAGAGGAGCCCTTCCTTATGGCAATTCTAGTGCTGAAAAGTTTTTGAAAATATCATTTTAAACATTAATGACCACTGATCTGATCTAAGCAACCCATTCCTAAGACCCAGGGTCCCACGTGGCTGCCGCCCGTGGTGTCCAGGCCCTTCTCACAGCCCATTTGCAGTCCCACAGCCCGCCGGCCTGTCTGCCCAGCAGACGCTCCCCACCTGCGCCCCACTCTTCTTTCTCGGCACACCTGCCCCACATTTGGGTGTAGAAATCCCCACTGGCCGTCAGGGTGAACCACGGGTGTTCCCTCTCCTCTGAATTTCCACCAGACTCGGAGCCCACCATCTGTCACTTCCATGACCCAGGTCAGGTGGGTAGGCTTGGGTCTCCAGCATGAGAACTGAACCCAAGTTCAGGCCGGCAGCGGGGCAGGCCAGGCCCAGGTCCACTCCGCTGGTCCCACCCTGGCCCAGGCTCTCATCACTTACTACGAACTGGTCCCAGGAGCCCAGGGAGGAAGCCGCTGGGGGCAGGGGGTGCCCCGTCCCTGTGGCTCGCGCCACCTGCAGCGTGTCTTCAGCTCAGAAAGCACTGAGCAGGCGGCCGGCCCCAGGGGCTCTCCAAGCCTGCAGCCCGCCTGCCTGGCCAGGTCTGGGGTGGCACCCAGGGCCGTCCCTCCCCATCCACAAGACTCCTCCCGCGGCAGGAGCGGGGGGACCGTCTGCCGGGAGGCAGGAGGGTGTGCAGCACACCGCCTGGCACGCGAGCTGCTGCTGCTGAGGGCTCACATCACCAGGGGAAGGGTGTGCAAGGGTCTAGTCGTTACAGACGAGCCAGCCAGCCACCACGCAGCACCAGAAGCGTGTCCCCTCCCCCCGTGCACTCACGCACACATGTGCACAGCCCACACCTGTGGTACATGTGCACGCGCCAAGGGCAGCCCGCCCGTGTCCTCGGGGCCTCCGCCCGGCTTGTCCGTGGCCGTGGGCTGGTTCTCTCCAGTGTCCCTTGCCCTGACGGAGCTTCTCTTCCCCCCTCCCACCCGCCCCCCGACCTTCCGCAGTACGAGTACAGCTTCCGCACGGAGCAGAGTGCTGCAGCCAGGCTCCCACCCAGCCCCACCCGATGCCAGCAGATCCCCCAGTCCTGAGGGGCCGCCCGCCCGCGGGGAGACGACACAGCGCCCGGACTACTGAGCGCCCCCTCGCCTGGCCCCTCCCGCCGCCCATCCACACTGCCCTGCTCAGCGCTCCCAGGAGACTGGGCAGCTAAGCTGTTGCCTCCTCGGTCATCATCGGTCGTCGGCTTCCCCGACGTGACGCCCCCTGCCTCCCGAGGATGCTCTTCCTTAACCTCCACTAACCTGTGTGTGCTATAGTGACCAGCGGCTCCTCCTGTATCTGTGTGATGACCTGTAGTCCTCCGACCAGCCCTACCCACCACGGGAGCCATCTGAGGGCCCTGGACAGTTGTCTGGCTGCCCAGTGATGCCACTGGCTCCCTGCCCTCCTGACTCTGCCACCATGAAGCCATCGCCTCCTCCCAGAAGGCCCTGAGGGGCTGGCGGCCTGGCACAGGGCACCCGCCCCCGACCCCCAGCACTGATGGATCGCCCCGTGGAATAGGTCTCTCACACCAGGGGCATCGAGTGCCCGAGAACTTCACAGGGACCCTAAGGAAACATGGAGGACGTGGCCAGTGGTGCCCAAGTGGGCCTGGGCCTGGCTCCCCTCTGACTCACCCCCTCAGTTCACACACTGGATGCCCTGAGGACAGGGGCCAGCCATCCCGCAGCCAGCAGCCCAGAGAAGACTTGTCTGCGGGCGAAGCGGCCAAGTGGCTGGGTGCTTGTGTGGGCATGAACTTTGCCGCCAGGCCCCCTTGCCCAGCCTCCTCACCATCATCCCCACAAAGGGCTCATCTCTGCAGTGCTCACGTGCCAACAACGGCTCAACTGCCCGGCCCCGCACCCGGACCATCATCACGTGCATAGAGGCTCTGTGAGCAGGTGCCAAGGACGTGGACACGCAGTTGCCAGACTGAAGCCAGAACTGACCTTTCTGCCACGAGGGCCAGAGACCATGCCATCATTCCCCACAGTGCTGGCCGCCCAGCCCAGCGACCCACACGGGTACCATGGGAACAGGGCTGCTGTCCTCCCAGGAGGCCCGGTCCCCACCCGGTGGCTGCCTTGTCTGGCCGTGGGATTCTGTCCTAAACTCCCAGAACCTGGTATCTCACACCTTGGAGGTGGGGGGCAGGGGTCATCAGATAGTTGGAGCATTGGACGTGAGCTTTGACATGTATCTAGCGTAAGAAAGCAGCCCAGGAGAGGCCCTGCCCCCTGAAGTTCCTCGAATGACACCGAGGTGGCTGGGGTGCAGTCAGGAGGGGCAGCTTCTGGCTGAGACATGGGGCCAGGACAAGACATACCTCACTCAGCCAGCCTCAGCTCCACCTTCTCCAGACCCTCCGCCTTCCCCGTGGCTGGCCCTTGATCTTTTCCCTCCCGATACCTCCCAATTCCTGTGTGCCACCTCTCCCCCGCCATCCCTGAGACCTGAGGACGTCCCTGGCAGGACCGGCCTCCCCTGAACCCACCAGGGCCCAGGAGGCACAAGTGGAAATTCCTCGAGCAGACCTTTTGGGATGGGTGCTCGCCCAGGACCGAGCCGATGACCTGGCCTCAGACGTGCCCACTGAAATGAGCTGGTTGTTCCTGGGAGTCACAGGGTGGGGAGACCCAGGGGCCCAGAGAGCCTGCGTCTGCATCTGCTGCTGCCAGGATGGTGGAGCAGGTCCAAAACCAAGAGCAGGGTGACCCCGTTGCTCACCTGTCTGGCCGTGTTGGCTCTGTCCCACAGTCTCCCTCCACACCCCGGCCGTGGGGTCGTCCCACCAGGTAACACCTGCAGCCTTCCTCTGCTAAGAAGCAAGCGTTTTGGCTCCATGGGCCCGAGGAGGTCCAGAGACGGTCATGTGAGATTCCCTGTCAGGGAGCAAGAGGGCCGTGAGGGTGGCTGTTGGGGAGAGCGTCTCCACTCCACCCCTCAACCAGCCCACCCCCAGGCCAGGCCGAGAGAGACAGGGTCCAGGGCCGCCAGGAGAGGGCCAGGCCTCCCTCAGCAGGCAGCCTCAGCGCGGGGTCTAACGAGTGACTGTGGATGGCGCCGTGTCTGCAGCTGAAGAGAACGGAGCAGCGACGGTGTTGGAGGAGCCGGCATCCCCAGTGGGTCTTAGGCAGCTCCTGACCTCTGTCTCTTTCCTTCTCAGGGGGCTGCCCGCCCGCGTGGAGGTGAAGCTCGCTCACCGAGCACCGAGCCCCCTCTTCCCCCCTTCCTTTCTGGGACGGTGCTTTTCTCCGCAAACCCTCTGGCCACGAGGGGCGGGGAGGCAGGGCTTCTCTCAGAAACACGAAGGGCAGTGACCTCCACCCTTCCCAAAAGGACTCCCCAGAGCACAGCATCCCCCGCTGCCGCCGCCTCCATCCCCCGAAAATTCTAAGCCTGTCTCCACAGGCCTTGGAAATGGCACAATGGCGGTAAGGAGCAAGCAGCCGGCCCCAGGTTCACTTGCAAATTTATAACAAGGTTTCCCCCACCCTCGAGTCCTGGAATTGACTGTGGCCACGACCTCCTCTCAGAGGGACGGTCAGGATGGTGAGGGGCGGGAGGCGAGGACCAGCACGTCCGAAGCGCCTGCTCCTTGCTGGGCACGCGGCCAGCACTTGAAGCACATTTTCCTCTGTCATTCCCACCTGCCCCCACCGCCCCAAAAAACACCAATACCCAGAAGTGGATGCTGGTTCCGGATGAAGATGCTGAGACGCGTCTGCAGGCACAAAGCCGGCGAGCGGCACAGGCGGCCCAGGCTCCGCTCTGTCCCGTCAGCTCTGGTGCAGGAACAGGCCTGCAGGCGTGACGGTGTCTCACCGAGCACGAGCACGGGGCTGCAGGCTGCCCCTCACCATTCACAGGGCGCCCAGCCCGCAGCTCCCTGGAGCCGGCCAGCGAGCCTGAAGGGGAGCGTGAAAGCCGCGCTCACCTCCCTGGGCCCTGGAGCGGCCGGGCACCCGCTCTCACTGCAGCTGCCCGCCCCCCACGGGGGCGGCTGGCCGTCCTCACCTGTTGGACCCTGCCGGCCGGGCCTGTCACCACCAGGAACCGGGCCCCAGGCGGGCGGCTGGCTGAGCTAGGTTAGGAACAACGTTGTACTGCGTGTATTTATTTGAGGTGACTCTAGTACTTGGCAAAGGGAAGTTTCACTGTGTGATTGTCTTAATATAATTTGTTAAATAAACGTTTGTTTTAACCTTTTCCCGGCTCACTGTTGTCTCTGAGGCATGGAGACGGGTCCCTCTGGCTCATTCTGGATGCAGGCTGGGCCAACACCATCCTGGCCTTCCAGCCTTCTAGAAAGAGCTAGTGGGTTTTCTTGCCCGTGAACTGGTGACAAGCCAGAAGGATCCTGGAGGAGCAGCAGCCTTCAGGAATGCCCCTGGCGGGAGAAAATGCCAGTTTCCATAAAAGCATGTGAAGTGCACGTGCATTAATGGGCCTCCAGCAGGGAATGCAGAGGGCGCTTTCATCTCCAGCTCGCCCCGCGCCGTGTCTGTGCCAGGGCAGGGGTCATACAACCACATGGCTTCAGCACCACTGGTTTTGTCCTGTCCCCTCACCCACCTGCTGGCAAGAAGCTGCCCCAAACGTCCCGGAAGGGCTGCCAGCCCCAGACATGCACAGGCTCCTTGTGGGACACGACTGGTCAGGTTACACCATCAGAGCTCTTTGCCTCCTTTATAAAGTGACCTTAGTGGCTCAGAATCGGCCTGCAATGCAGCTCGATCCCTGTGCTCAGGAAAGATCCCCCGAGAAGGGAATGGCAACCCACTCCAGTGTTCTTGCCTGGGAAATCCCATAGAGGAGCCTGATGGGCTATAGTTCATGGCGTCGCAAAGAGTCGGACACGACTGAGCAACTAACACTTTCACTTGTGTGAAAAGTGAAAAGCATTTTGGGGCCAGACACCTGGGTCTGAGCCATCTCCACCTCCAGGCCTATTAACACCAGGCTTGGGTGACCCGTAGCTATCACCTCGCTAGAACCGTGAAAATCCCCCAAAAGTAACGGCACCTCCAGCCCAGGCCCCCACGCCCGGCACCCCTCAGGTCTTTTTCCCATGGTGGGAAAGGGAGAACAGCCCAGAGAATTCTGTGAAAAAGTCGTGAACACTGCTCGGCATGGAGTTCGGAGAGCTGACCTCACGTTCCAGCGCTGCCGCTTCCTGAGCACGCAGCTCGGTACCCCACGCCTGTCTAAAGGGGCCGTGCCTCCTCGGCAGCCTCCCCTAGGAGGACGGAATGAGGACTCGCCGGGCAGTCAGCATGGAGACCGAGTGACCTGCCAGCTATCTTTGGGGCCTGGTTCTGTGCTGCTGCCCACCGGATGCGCCAGGTCCCTCCTAGGGCCACGTCACCCAGGAAGTTCAAGTGGTGGATTTGACACCCAGGACACAGAACCTGTTTCCAGAGTGGCCTCCAGCACTGCTCTGGAGAGCCCCGGGAGAAGGCTCTGGGCAGCAAGAAACTGAAATCCACTCATGACAGCCTGGACCAAGGCGGGCTTTGTGGCCAGACCTGGAGATACTCGGAGCCCAAAGCGGGACGCAGCCGAGCCTCTGAGGGGCCAGAGTCAGGTGGCCCCTCTTTGCCCTCTGTCTTGACACCTGCTTGCTTCTCGTCCTCTCATACCCTGGCCCTCCCTCTCACCTGTTCTGTGCACCAGCATACTCGGCCCATGCACGCTTACACGGCCCTCCATGTTTCCACATTCTCAGTTCAGCAGACCCAGAAACAAAGAGTCCCAGGACAGACTGTGATTGGCTGCCTGGGTCAGCTGACCCCTTCTGCTCCTGGCTGCTCTGGCCCTGGTGGAAGGGGGGCTGTGTGACCCCAAAGTGCCTGGAACAGGTGTAGGCTTAGACCCTTGAGAAGCATCTGCTGCAGAGAGGGGAAGACTAGGCAGAGGAGTGGGACCCCTCCCGGGGTGATGGTGGAGCCCTCCGCCACTCTGGGACAAGGAGGGAGGACGGTGAGGTGGGTGGAGCACCATTCATCCATCTACACATCCACCCAGCTATCCAAGCCATGTTATATGTCCACATGCAGGCCCCAAGCCGAGCACTGTGGGCTCAGCAGTGACTGGCACCACGGACCTCCCTGTCTTGTGGTGCTGATGGTCTAGCTCATCCCACTCCACCCGCGCCCCTGCCCCCCACCACACACGCACACACATCCCAGCCGTGTCTGTCCTACTCCCCGCACTGACTGGCTTGTTGCTAAAACCCAGGACCCCCCGCTGCTGCCCCCTCCTGGCAGCTGGGAGCCGGTGGGTCTTTATGCTTAGGTCTGTCAGGGCCAGTCTGCTTAACCTCCAGCTGCACAGCCCCAGCAACAGTCTCCACGTGGACATTTCACCTCGATCTCAGCACATCCCGAGCCGAGTATGTCCCCTTCCCCCAGGCCCCACACTGCCTGCCCTCTGCTAACGTCCCCATCTCTGGAGCAGCCCTACCATCTCTCACCAGAGCCACCCACGCCCCCACCTGGAGCTGCCTATGATCACCCCACTTCCAGCTGGGCAGTTCTCACCTCTAAACTTGCTTTCAAACTCAGCTCCTATTTTCCTTGCTGCTCTTTTTTTAAAAAAATTTTAAATATGAAATTTATTTTCATTGGAGGCTAATTACTTTACAATATTGTATTGGTTTTGCCATACATCAACATGAATCCGCCACGGCTGCTCCTTTTAAGTTCCAGCCTCAACACCTTTGGCCTGGATGACAGCATCGACCCCTAACCGCCCCCCCACCCCCCCACCCCCACTCCGCTGCCTCCCCTGTCTTGACGTGTCTCCCATTGTCCTCATGGCCAAGATCCAATAGTACTCCTCCACTTCCTGTGCTTCAGGCCTCACCCTGAGAATGAAATCTGAGCCCCCAGGTCTCTATACCCCACCGTTCTAGGTCTGCCCCCACCTCTCATCCCAGCCTTACCTGCCACTAATCTCCCTGCTGAATTATTCATGCTTCCTCAAACCTTCCTGGTGGCTCAGAGGTAAAACCTCTGCCTGCAATGTGGGAGACCCGGGTTTGATCCCTCAGTCAGGAAGATCCCCTGCAGAAGGAAATGGCAACCCACTCCAGTACTCTTGACTGGAAAATTCCATGGCTACAATCCGTGGGGTCGCAAAGAGTCGGACACGACTGAGCGACTTTGCTTTCACTCTCTTCAAACCTAAGCTCTCCTTTTGCCTTTGCATATGCTATTCCCTCTGCCCAGAATGCTTTTCCCACATTTTCTTCTGCCTGGTAAACTCTGTTCATCCTTCAAGACTTGCTCATATATATCCTCTGTGATGTCCTTTCTTGACCCCCTTCAAACCACTGAACATCTTTCATTTAAAAGCCATTGATCTATTGGTGGTATTAGAGCCATTTGATCCTCTTATTGGGTTATCTCCTCCTGGAGGAAGGGGTATATGTCTTATTTATTACACTTCCTCCCCAGGCACACATATACTCAGAGCACCTATTGCAAGCCCAGAGGAATAGCAGGCATGAGCATATGCTCTTTGAATGAGTTTACTGAAGTGGGTGCAGAGACAGGTGGACTGAACTCAACTGCTGAGGAGCCCAAGAAGAATGGGCCCCAGTGGCACTTCCTGGGAGGCTTGTGACCACCCCAGGGACCATGATGAACAGCATTGGGCTTCCACAGGCAAGTCTATGCTGGCTTCAAAGACAGCAGAGACAAGGGTGAGAGCTGGGCCCTCATCTGGCTCGTTTCTGAAGCTGCAGTGCCTAACACGATCAATAACGGTGGTGGGGTTGGGGCAGGAATGTGGACTGCCACGGGCTGCTGTTTCTCTCCCTTGAGCCCAACTCGGGAAGGTGTCAGAGAAAGAGACGGGGAGACTGGTGGATCACAGGACCCAGCACTGAAATAGGAGGGGCTTGGTGAACACCAGGCCAGAGCGGAAGACAGGCAGTGCTACAGATGTGAGATGCGCGGGAGGCGGTTTTCTGGCTTTGCTCGTTCATCTGTCTCCCACCTCCTACATTGCCCTGGCTGGGTCACTGCCATCCTTGTACTATCCCTTCACTATTTCATGCTTTTATCACCAAAACGACAGCTGGGCTGGACACCTCTTTTCTCCCCACACCTTGGGCCAGGTAAATGCAACTAGAGACACAGATCTCAGGAAAGGTGGTTCGGGGGCATAGGTCTTAGACACTGAAGATCTGAATCCCCTGATGGGGGAGAGCACACAGGCAGAAGTTGGCACAGGCTGGAACCCCCAAGGTACATCAATCCCTCTAAAACCCTCTTATCCTTCTCTGGAGGGAGCACGAGGGTTTGCAACCTTGATTGCTCATTAGAATCAACTGAAGAGTTTTTAAACCTTCTTATGCCCAGATCATAGCTGCAGGATACAAAAATCTGTTGTGTTTCAGTACACTAATAATTAATTATCAGAAAGGGAAATTAAGAAAACAATTCAGTCTATAATTACATCAACGACATCTAGGAATACATTTTAACCAAGGAGGCGAAAGGACTGTATATTAAAAACTGCAAGACACAGGAGAAAGAAATTGAAGACACAAATAAATGGAAACCCCATACTCATGAATTAATAGGATTGATAGTCCTAACATGCCCATATTCTCTAAAGCAATCTACAGATTCAATACAATCCCTATCAAAATTCCAAGGGCATTTTCACAGCAAGAGAATAATCCTAAAATTTGTATGGACCCACAAAAGATAGCAAATAGCCAAAGGCATCCTTGAGAAAAGAAAGAACAAAGCTGGAGGCATCATGCTGCCTGATGTCAGACTACTGATATATTTTAAAGTGTTATTAACCAAATCAGTATGGAATTGGCACAAAAACAGACACATAGATCCACGGAACAGACAGCCCATTAATAAACCCACACACTTATGGTCAATTAACCAATAACAAAGAGATAAGAATATACAATGGAGAAAAGACAGTCTCTTCAGTAAATGGTGCTGAGAAAACTGGACAGCTATATGTAAAAGAATGAAATTAGAGTATTTCCTATCATATACAAAAGTAAACTCAAAATAAATGAGATGTAAAAGACAGACCTGAAACCATAAAACTCCTAAAAGAGAACCTAGGCAGAACATTCTTTGACGTAAATCATAGCAATATTTTTTTTGATGTAAGGTCAAAAAAAAGCAAAAACAAATAGGACCTAATTAAACTGAAAAGCTTTTGCACATCAAATAAAATCATCAACAAAATGAAAAGGCAATCTGCAGAATGGGAGAAAATATTTGCAAATGATATGACTGATAAGGGATTAATATCCAACATACACGAACCGTTCAGACAACTTAATAGCAAAAAACAACCCAATCAAAAAATGGGCAGAAGACCTGAAATTTTTTCCAAAGAAGACATCCACATGGCCAACAGACATGATGTTGAACATCCTAATCATGAAGGAAGTGCAAATCAAAACCACGAGATGTCACTTCACACCTGTCAAAATGGCTATCATCAAAAGTCTACAAACAACAAATGTTGCTGAGGATGTGGAGAAATCCCACTGTGGGTGGGATTATAGACTGATGCAGCCACTGTGGAAAACAGTATAAGGTTCCCTTTGAAAACTAAAAATAGAGCTGCCATATGATCCAGCTATTCCACTGCTGGGTATTTACCTGAAGAAAATGAAAAGCCTAATTCAAAAAGATAATTTCATCCCAGTGTCTATAGCAGCATTATTTATAACAGCCAAGATATGGAAGCAACCTAAGTGCCCTGCAACTGATGAATGGATAAAGAAGATGTAGTATATGTGTGGGAGAAGGCAATGGCACCCCCACTCCAGTACTCTGGCCTGGAAAATCCCATAGACGGAGGAGTCTGGTGGGCTGCAGTCCATGGGGTCACTAAGAGTCGGACACGACTGAGCGACTTCTCTTTCACTTTTCACTTTCATGCATTGGAGAAGGAAATGGCAACCCACTCCAGTGTTCTTGCCCCTGGAGAATCCCAGGGACGGGGGACCCTGGTGGGCTGCCGTCTATGGGGTCGCACAGAGTCGGACACGACTGAAGCAACTTAGCAGCAGCAGTATATGTGTGTGTGTGTATAGACATATAGTGGAATATTACTCTGCCATTAAAAAGAATGAAAGTCTGCCATTTGCTGCAGTATGGATGGACCTAAAGAGTATCATGCTTAGTGAAATAAATCAGATAAGAAATACAGATACTCTATGTTATCATTTGTATGTGTAATCTAAAAAAAAAATAAAGAAATGAATATACCAAAACAGAAACAGACTTAGAACAAACTAGTGTTACCAGTGTGGAGAAGGAAATGGAGAGGGGTGAGATAAGGTTATGGGATTAAGAGACACAAACTGCTTTGGATAAAATAAATAAGCAACAAGGATATACAGTACAGGGACAGTCTGCCATTACATTGTAATAACGTTAACTGAGAATAATCTATAAAAACATTGAATCACTGTTATACACCTGAAACTAATGTAATGTTGTAAATCCACTATACTTCAATTTAAAAAAAAGATAAGGGCAGCCATCATCATCATTTTACAGATGAAGAAACCAAGTCCTCAAACAGGTTAAAGTGATTGCCCAAGGACATAAACTGATAAATGGTAGATTTAAAACGGGAACACAGAGGGCTCCCCTGTTGGTCCGGTGGTTAAGAATCTGCCTTGAAAGGCAAGGGACACCAGTTCAATCCCTGGTCCAGGAAGGTCCCATATGCCACAGAGCACCTAAGCCCACACACTCCAGCTCCTGAAGCCTGTGTGTCCCGAGCCTGTGCTCCGCAGCAAGAGAAGCCCCCAAGGTGAGAAGCCCCAGGATGAGCGCCCCCAGGATGAGCAGCCCCAGGATGAGCAGCCCCCAGGATGAGCAGCCCCCGTCAGCCCCCGATGAGCAGCCCCCAGGATGAGCAGCCCCCAGGATGAGCAGCCCCCACGATGAGCAGCCCGTGCACAGCGATAAAGAGGAGCCCCACTCGCCACTAGTACAAGCCTGTGTGCAGCAGTGAAGACCCACCAGTCAAAAAGGCAATTAATTAATTTAAAAAATAAATAAGATGGGGATGCAGAGCTAATTTTTTGAATATGTTCTCTGATTTGTAAGCACTTTGCAGTGTATTATTGAAAAATAAGTAAATAAATAACACCACCACCACCACAATGAACCTAGTGCATATTATAGAGAATGGTAATTGCCAGAGATGGGAGTGGGGATGGGCAAAATGGGTGAAGGGGGTCAAGAGATACAAACTTCTAGTTAGAAATTCTAGGGATGTAAATAACAGCATGGTAACTGCAGTTATTCATATTGTTTTGCACATCTGAAAGGTGTTAGAAGAGTAGATCATTAAAGTTCTCATTATGAGAAAAAAAAGTTTAACTCTATGATGACAGATGACTTTCCAGGTGGCACAGTGGTGAAGAATCTGCCGGCAAAGCAGGAGGCACAGGAGACGTGGGCTCGATCCCAGATTTGGGAAGATGCCCTGGAGGAGGAAATGGCAACCCATTCCAGTACTCTTGCCTGAAAAAGTCCAGGGACAGAGGAGCCTGGTGGGCTACAGTCCATGGGGCAACAAAGAGTTAGATATGCTGAGCATGCATGCACCATAGGATATATAATAACAGATGTTAGATTTGTTATGGTCATTTTACAATATATACAAATATTGAATTGTCATATTGTACACCTGAAATTAATATATGTCAATTACTGAAATCAGATTGATTTTATTCTTTGCAGCTGAAGATGGAGAAGCTCTATACAGTCTGTAAAAAACAAGACTGGGAGCTGACTGTGGCTCAGATCATGAACTCCTTATTACAAAATTCAGACTTAAGTTGAAGAATGTAGGGAAAACCACCAGGCCATTCAGGTATGACCTAAATCAAATCCCTTATTATGGTACAGTGGAAGTGACAAACAGATTCAAGGGATTAGGTCTGATAAAGTGCCTGAAGAACTATGGATGGAGGTTCGTGACATTGTATATGAGGTGGTGATCAAAACCATCCCCAAGAAAAAGAAATGCAGAAAGGAAAAATGGATATCTGATAGATGAGAAAAGAACAGACACGAAAGCCAACGGAGAAAAGGAAAGATATACCCATCTGAATGCAGAGTTCCCAAGAATAGCAAAGAGAGATAAGAAAGCCTTCCTAAGTGAACAATGCAAAGAAATAGAGGAAAATAATAGAAAGGAAATAGAGATCTCTTTAAAAATTAGAGATACCAATGGAACACTTCATGCAAAGATGGGCAGAATAAAGGACAGAAACAGCATGGACCTAAGTGAAGCAGAAGATATTAAGAAGAGGTGGCAAGAATACACAGAACTTTACGAAAAAGATCTTAATAATCCAGATAACCACACTGGTGTGATCACTCACTTAGAGCCAGACATCTTGGAGTGTTAAGTCAAGTGGGCCTTAGGAAGCATCACTATAAACAAAGTTAGTGGGGGTGATGGAATTCCAGCTGAGCTATTTCAAATCCTAAAAGATGATGCTGTTAAAATGCTGCACTCAACATGCCAGCAAATTTGGAAAACTCAGCAATGGCCTCAGGACTGGAAAAGGTCAGTTTTCATTCCAATCCCAAAGAAAGGTAATGCCAAAGAATGCTGAAACTACCACGAAATTGCCCTCATTTCACATGCTAGCAAGGTAATATTCAAAATCCTTCAACCTAGGCTTCAATAGTATGTGAACCAAGAACTTCCAGATGTACAAGCTGGATGTAGAAAAGGCAGAGGAACCAGAGATCAGATTGCCAACATCTGTTGGATCATAGAGAAAGCAAGAGAATTCCAGGAAAACATCTACTTCTGCTTCATTGACTATGCTAAAGCCTTTGACTGTGTGGCTCACAACAAACTGAAGAATTCAAGAGATGGAAAGGGTAGACCACCTCACCGGCCTCCTGCGAAACCTGCGTGCAGGCCAAGAAGCAACAGCTAGAACTGGACATGGAGCAACAGACAGGCTCAGAACTAGGAAAGGTGGGTATTAGGGCTGTATATTGTCACCCTGCTTATTTATCATATGCAGAGTACATCATGCAAAATGCCAGACTAGATGAAGCACAAGCTGGAATCAAGATTTCAGGGGGAAATATCAATAACCTCAGATATGCAAGTGATACCACCCTTGATGAAAGTGAACGAGGAGAGTGAAAAAGCTACCTTAAAACTCAACATTCAAAAAACTAAGATCATAGCATCCAGTCCCATAACTTCATGGCAGATAGATGGGGAAAAAATGAAAACAGTGACAGGTTTTATTTTCTTGGGCTCCAAAATCACTGTGGACAGTGACTGCAGCCATAAAATTAAAAGACACTTGCTCCTTGGAAGAAAAGCTATGACAAACCTAGATAGCATATTAAAAAGCAGATATATTACTTTGCCAACAAAGGTCCATATAGACAAAGCTATAGTTTTCCCAGTAGTCATGTATGGATGTGAGAGTTGGACCATAAAGAAGACTGAGTGCTGAAGAATGGATGCTTTTGAACTGTGGTGCTGGAGAAGACAATTGAGAGTCCCTTGGACTTCAACAAGATCAAACCAGTCAATCGTAAAGGAAACTCTGACACTTTGGCCACCTGATGCGAAAAGCTGATTCATTTGAAAAGACCCTGATGCTGGGAAAGATTGAAGGTGGGAGGAGAAGGGGATGACAGAGGATGAGATGGTTGGATGGTATCACCGACTCGATCGACATGAGTTTGAGCAAGCTCTGGGAGCTGGTCATGCAGCTGGTGTGCTGCAGTCCGTGAGGTCACAAAGAGTCGGACACGACTGAGTGAATGAACAACAATGGCAACCTCAGTAAAAAAAAAAATCTTAGTATTTAATTTCTGAAGTTATTCAGTTTAGTCGCTCAGTCATGTCTGACTCTGCGACTCCATGAATCACAGCATGCCAGGCCTCCCTGTCCATCACCGTCTCCCAGAGTTCACTCAAACTCATGTCCTTCAAGTCGGTGATGCCATCCAGCCATCTCATCCTCTGTCGTCCCCTTCTCCTCCTGCCCCCAATCCCTCCCAGCATCAGAATCTTTTCCAATGAGTCAGGTCGTCGCATGAGGTGGCCAAAGTACTGGAGTTTCAGCTTTAGCATCATTCACCTCGTGCGAAGAATTGACTCATTGGAAAAGACTCTGATGCTGAGAAGGATTGGGGGAAGGAGGAGAAGGGGACAACAGAGGATGAGATGGCTGGATGCCATCACTGACTCGATGAATGTGAGTCTGAGTGAACTCCGGGAGATGGTGATGGACAGGGGGACCTGGCATGCTGCTATTCATGGGGTCGCGAAGAGTCGGACACGACTGAGCGACTGAACTGAACTTCCAAAGAACACTCAGGGCTGATCTCCTTGCTGTCTAAGGAACTCTCAAGAGTCTTCTCCAACCCCACAGTTCAAAAGCATCAGTTCTTCGGTGCTCAGCTTTCTTCACAGTCCAACTCTCACATCCATACATGACCACTGGAAAAACCATAGCCTTGACTAAATGGACCTTTGTTGGCGAGGTAATGTCTCTGCTTTTGAATATGCTATCTAGGTTGGTCACAGCTTTCCTTTTGAAGTAATATAGTCCAATTATCAATCTTTCCCTTTCTGCACCTTAAGAATCTTTGCCCATCCTCTCTAATCCTTTAAAAATGACTTTTGTTCCCCACTAGTCCCATCCCTTGGAGAGGAGTTCTGGAAGATGGTAGAAGAAAGGTTTTGGAAGAGACAAAGTGGGTGCTGAGTTCTGAAGGGGATGGACTGGGATGAAGGATGTTCCAAGTAAGGGACAAACAAATGGAGAGGGGTTTGCATTTGGTCACAGGGCCCCCACACACATTTATGGAGGACCACAGCAATCTGCTTTGTGTGTTACACCACAGTCCGTGGGCTCGGACTCCCCCTGCCTTCATAGGGTGTGCCTATGCAGAAACCAGGCTTGCAGAAGGATGGGTCAACCAGAGGGAGCTCAGGGCATCCAACCAGAGTACACCCAGAGCCTGTGCTGAGCCTGAAGGCAGCCAGGATTCCATGCTCCGGGTGTCCTGTCCCGTTTGGGGATGACTCCTGAGGTTTGATGGCCCCAGCTCAGCACCTAGCTCTGGCACCTGCCCTGAACATAAGCCTGGGGCCCTGGGAAAACAGCCAGCAATCACCACAGCTTTCCAGGGAGGATCTGAAGTGAGACCCTTAAGATGCTTGGCCCACGGTGTGGCCTAGGGCTGGCTACCACCCACAGAAGGCACTGGGCTCCAAGGAGGCCAGTTTTGGGTAGGCAGGAAGGGGAGAGGCACTCTTGGGAGACCCCAGCTCACCCCAGACCTATCCACCCAGTGTGGGGGGCCCCTGGCCTGGGTACCCCATCAGTGTTCCCTGGCTGGATTTTGCCAGAAATTTTCCAAGAGCTCCGTGTTTGGAATTTGCTTCTGGCACCACCTCACCCATCGGCACCTCCTGCTCAGGTAGAGGGCCGCCCTGGCCTACCCACCCCCAACCCCCCACCCCACCAAGGGGCGAGAACAGCCTTCGGTTGCTTCCAAGGAGCAGGCCCTTCTCAGGGAGGCACTCCCCCACTTTGAATCTCATTTCCCAGTCAGGGGAACCTGGGAGGTCTCTTACCCCTTTCTCCTGCCTGTTTTTCCCACTCTGTAAAAACAGAGCTCGTCTCATCCTAGACCTCCCTTTCCGTCCCTGCAGAGAACGAGGCCCCTCTCCGCCCGCAGCCTGGGACGCGGGCTCGTGCGCCCCAGTCCGGCCACGCGAGGGCGCTCTGCCGCGCCCGGCCTGGCGCCGGCCCTCGCTGGGCTCTGCGGGGGCCCCGGCCCCTGCGTGCTGGCGGCTCACCCACCGTTTGGAAAAGAAAGCAGAGCTCCGAGAACCCCTCTGACACTTCGAAAACGAATCCATCGCCTCCGCACTGCGGGCATTTGTTTGGATGGAGGCCAGCCCGCCGCGCGAGCCCCTCCGCGCCCCTCGGAGGTCCCACCCCAGCCGCTCCCCGCCGGTTTGCGGAGGGCGGCCCGCGTGGGCTCTGGATCGCCGCGAGGGAGTAACCAGCCCCGCTCGCCAAGTTCGGAATCCGGATCAGCTGGGACCCAAAGCTCCGCCCTCCTCCAGTGGCTTGAACCACATCCTAGAGACCAAACTCTGAGCCTCGACTTCCACATACATAAAATTGGGAAAGACAACAGTCCCTACTGTGAAAGTTGCTGAGAAAGTTGAAGGAGATGGGTCGCTATAGTCCGGGCCTTAGACAAACCACCTGCGTCTTTCTGAGTCTGTTTCCCCAGCCGCAAAATGGGGATAATAAAAGTCTTTACCTCCCAGGGTCACTGAACAGGCCAGGTTGCAGCAGCTACTTGGCACCCCCGGAGCTTTCGGGCAATGGAGCCACTGGGGTGGTTAAGAAAGCTCTGCAGAGGCACTGAGTTCACAGCTCAGGCCCGAGCCCCAGAACCCCACAGGATTGTCTGTTAGGAACCAGGTCCCCCAGGTTGGGAGCTGCTGGCTTAGAGCATGGCTGACGATCCCTCACTTCCCTGGCTCCGATGGGGGGCTCACTGTGCAGCCCACACAGGCGTGTGGGCAGGGGGCTGGGTCCACCAGGCAAAACACGCAGCTCTGACACCATCCAGAAAATGAAAATGTCTCCGGCATCTAATCCTTCCCTTTCTTTTGGCAACTTAAATCTCCCTGAAACATAACCGAGATACCAGACGCAGTGTGAGCGCTCATGATGGAGCCGGCCTCCTCTCGTAAAGCGGCCTCAGGGACTTTGTGCAGCAGAGCAACGTCTCCGGTCAGGCTCAGCCTCACCAGGTAGGTGGTGATCCCTGACCTCCCAGTCCACATCACAACGTGCCTCCACACTGGCTCTGACCTGGGCACCCTCAAGCCCTGACTTCCTTCCCAGACAAGGGCTGCTACCCACCCCCATCCACCCACCCCCAAATATTTGGAATGGTCTTTGACTGAAATGAGATTAATCCTCAGTTCCCTGACAGTGTCTTTGGGCATGTGTTTTTATAACCTCCCTTTCAAATGAGAACCATTTGTCGTGGGGAAGCTGGGGAGGCCCAGCCCTAACTGCTGGGCCAGACATCATCGGCACCTGATTGAATGTCAAGGACAGTGTGAGGGGGCAGGGCTGAGGTGACGGCAGGCTGTAAGCAGCGATGACCTGTCCTTTGCTGGTCCCCGGCCCAAGGCAGTGTCATAAGTCTGAGGATCCTGGCTCCAACCCAGTCTCTCCCACCCGCCAGCCAAATACCCTTGAGCTGGTGAGCCTTTAGCTTTTGCCTCTAGGAGCCTTACTCTCCTCATCTGTAAAATGGGAGAGTTAGGCTTCCTAGGTGGTGCTAGTGGTAAAGAATCTGCCTGCCAAAGCAGGAGACGCAAGAGATGGAAGAGCTGCAGGTTCAGTCCCTGAGTTGGGAAGATCCCCTGGAGGAGGGCATGGCAACTCACTCCAGTATTCTTTCCTGGAGAATCCCATGGACAGAGGAGCTTTACAGTCCAGGGGGTCACAAAGACATGACTAAAGCAACTTAGCACGCACACACGCTGGGTCCAGCCCAGTGCCTGATAGACAATAGATCTTCAATGTCCAAAGAGGCTTTTGGTGGGGAGGCAAAGTAGCCCACGCCGGGGTCTTCTAGGGGGTTGCAAATGTCTGTCCTACGTGTGACTCAAGTCTGTTCCCTTTCCAGGCTCACCCTAAGTGAGGGGGACATCCTTGCATAGCACTTGAGTGGCTGGCACTTGAATAGGGAGAGGGTAGAGTTTATAGATGCCCCCACGCAGCCTCTTTAATTAGCTCTGAGCCCTCGGTCGGTGGCCTCCCTGCTCAGCACCATCTCCCCCCTACTCCCACCGCCACCCCAGGTCCTGTTTGAAGTTGGCAGACCCCTACCCGCTTCCTGCCGCCCCAGCTTGCTGAACCAACTACAGACCCTTGGGGCTCAGCTGGGAGGAATTTATTGGTGGAGAATTTCAATCATGGGTTCTTGGCTCAAACTTGTTGCTACCCCCACCCCCAAAGTCTCCCCAGCAGTTTGATACTCATGAAACTGAGGCTCAAAGGAGGGACTTCTGGCAATCTCAGAATTCCACCTGGGCAGGTCGGAGTGTTCACAGCCCCTCACCACTTGGAGGAAGGGAACGCAGAGGAGCAAGGATGCAGGTTCCTGAGACCATGCGGAGGTACCGGAATTTGCTCACCTTCCAGAGCTGCTTAGAAACACCGTTCCCACCTTCACTACCATCCCCTCCCCAGCACTGCGGCAGGTGTCTGGATCTCTGAGGTGTGAGCTTCCCCCTCCCCAAAGTTGGTCTCGGGGCTGGGGGAAAATGGGGGAATCCTAGTGGAGAGCCCAGAACGGCAGACCTGGACACCAAAGCCAGAGATGTACCATTTTTCTGAAGCCATGCGCCTTTGCCTCCCCAGAGGCCTTCCCTGGGTGGTTTCCAGACCAAGAAGCCCACGCCCTTCCCTGGGAGCCCAGCCAAGAAGGTCCTGGGACTGAGGGCCCCATGTGCCGCTCATTTTCCAACCCCTCTGGGCAGGGCTGCCTCTGCTCCATGCCTCGGAGAGATCTTTGCAATGATGGATAAGCCATGGCCCCGACGGCCCTGGCCCTGGGGAGGAAAAAAATATCTTTTGCAGTTTCGTGTAAAGCCTCCCACTTCTCGCTTAATAAGTGCTGAAAGCGGCACAAACAGAGGGACCTCGGGCTTGCCATGACTAACAAGATGACCACATCAGGCATAGCCGATCTGGGGAGAGGACCGCGCCGGCCGGCCGCCCGGCTTCCCGGAGCGAGGTGTCCGATTCCCGATTCCCTCCCCGGACGCTCCGCCAACAGTGCTTTGAAGCGGTGTCTAGGAGCCGGGAGCAGGGAGACACAGAGCGGAGAGGGTAAAGGGCTGGTCCTCCCTCCTGCCTCCCGCAGGATGGGCACAGATCGCCCAAGATAAAGGAACCGCAGCCTCCTCCAACTTGTGCTGAGTCGCTCTTTTCAAAAGCCCTTTCAGATGGTTTCACTTTTCCGCGCGCTTTGTTGAAAGATGTAAAAATTTCAAACCACCACAGAGTAAACATTTCAAAACTTGCTCTTTGCAAAAATCAGTCACATTTTCCCAAAAAAAAAAAAAAAAAATCCCTTGAATTCCATCTCTCCACGCGCCACCACTCCCCCCGCCCCTCCCAATCCCTTCTTCTGCGCTCTTTGGATTCGAGTGTTTTTCATTAATTTAGAAGCAGTCCAGGTAAAGCTGGTGTTTGCGAGCTGGTGTTTTACAGGCGGGAAGTAGCTTTGTTATTTAGGAGATGTTTTAGATAAGTCAATGTCTTGTCAAAATCAAGCAGGTTTTCTTTATTAGGGTGAAATCGTAATGAACTCATCTGCTTCTAATATTTATAAAGAGAAGAGAGGCCATTAATTCTACTGCTTGTGAATAAAACCATCTGTGATTTCTTTCCATTTGATGGGTTTTGGTTTTAATATACATTTTTCACAAATAAGCGCAGAGATTTTTGGTGAAAATGTCACATTCAGGATCTCATAAAGAAAGAATGCAAAGAGAGGAAAACGAAATGTTTTGTTAGCTAAGTAATTTCTCACCTTGCAGAGTGGGGAACATTTGAGCCAACTTTAGCACATTTGGGTGATGGAATCGCCCGTTCAACACTAATGCAATCCATGACATGTTACAAGGCGAACCGCGTCCGTTTTGAAGTTTGTTTTCCTTCGGGAATTACACAGTTCATTTAACCTAATCTGTCCTGACACTTGAATTATAATATTATGAGCTTCTTCAGGGAAGTAAAACAGTAGTTGCCTGCTTAAAAGCAAAGCAGAAGTTAATAAAGTGGGCAAAATGTCAAGGAAAAGGAGCTAATCGAATCACAGTGTCATTCTCTAGAGAAAATACAGTCAAGTTGTATTTTTTTTCCAGTCGAAATCTTGGACACCTAATGACACATTTCTGTCCAGGAAGAAATTTGAACTCTGAAACCAAACTTGATTAAACCCCAAACTGCAAGACCTTGCCCACTGGGGACCGCTCAGGGACTTTGACTTCTGGGTGTCAGAGCTTAATTAAAATATTCATCCAGCTGCTCTCCCCTTGCCAAGAGGACTCAGAGGAATTAAACCAATAAGCCTAATTCTATTAGTTCACCTGCCTGTGTACACAGAGATGTGGAAGACCATTTACAGGTTCAGAAAAAAAGAAAAAGCACCAGACCCACCCTGCATGCTTAGCATCAGTGAAGCGGACCCCTAGACAGAGTTCCACGTAATATTTGGGGGTCTCGGTTCCCAGCTCCAAACACACATGACAAGTTAAAAATTCTCTTTCAAGAAAACGAAAATGCCAAGTAAGACATTGTAAGGATTTGTGTATTATAGATGATACATAAATCATAACATCTAACATTTACTGAATTCCCTTTGCCGCTGGGCTGACCTTGTCCCTTTCACATCTCAAGGAAATCTTCAGTTCCCCTTTGTGAAGTAAATACTGTTATTACCCCCACTCGACAGATAAGGAAACTGAGGCTCTTCAGTGAGACAAGTAGCTTGAAGCCCAGAATTCCCAGACCACAGTCTGAGCACTTAAACTCTAATATAGTGATGGCTTCCCTGCATTCTGATCTTTGTTTCAAATTTTAATGATTTTATAGTCACCCTACACACAGGTACAGAATTAGGAAAGTAGAGAAGCTGTAAAGAGGAAAGTCAACCTAGCTCTCACACTTCCTCAGTCCCGCCCCCAAAGCAGTCACTTTGGACCATTTCTAGTGTTTCCTTCCAGAGTCGAGGCTTATTCCAGCAGTTATGGATATATTTTCCTTTCCAAAAAAACATATATGGAGCATACCAGTACACAATTCTGCAGCTTGCTTTTTCCATTTTCTAATACATCTTGGAGGGTCCTCCATCTTATCCCTTTTATGACTGCATGTTATAGCACAGAGAACTATATTCAGTATCTTGTAATAGCCTATAGTGGACAAGAATCTGAAAAGAATATATATACACACACACACATATATATGTATAACAGAATTACTTTGCTGTACACCTGAAACTAACATTGTAAATTAACTATACTTCAATAAAAAATAAAATTTTATTTTTTAAAAAGTGCTCACCATTCTATTCGGTAGAGGTGGTAGATGGACCTGTATGAGAGTATCAACATTCAACCATTTTTGACCAGCAGAAATGGCAGCTTAACGTGGTTCTGCCTAATATCATACATTTTTTTAAACCCAATCTCCAATATGGATGTGGAGGTGGTTTCCCCAACTTGGCACCTATAAGCAGCGCTGTGTTAAATCTCCCTTCACACAATGACAGGTACCATCTATAGGGCAGACTCCTAGAAGTGCTACTACCTGGGAAGAGGGGAAGTCAGGTCCCATCCCTTGACCTAAAGTCTTTAAAATGAAGTGGTCACCCTGGCTAATTTCCGAAGCCCCTGTTATCACTACGTTTGTAATCCCATAGCCTAGCTAGAGGTGACCACACACACACACCCTCATAGCTCTGGCCTCGGGATCCCCCAGATCACTGTGAAAATAAATGTTTTCCACCAAACACAGACTCCCTCCCTACTGGCTGCATTTGTCAGCCAGGGAATGAGACATTTCCCCGTGATCAATACAAATGAAATAGAGATCCAGCCTAGGCAGCCGCAAGATGTGGTTTTTTAATAAGGAGACCTCCGGAGGATATTGCATTCCTATGACAACAGCCGGCAGACCTTGATTTTTAGTGTCAGAACCTGTTTAACGCGAAGGTCTGTGGCTGGGGCCTGGCCGAGCACTGGGTGGGTGGGTTGTCTGACGCTGGAATCAGGCTGGTCCTCCAAGGCTGCGGCAGAGACCAGCCACCGCCCCTGCGGGCCACCTGTTTGCAAAGGCGGCTGTGTCTCTGAGCTGGGCCACCGTGGAGGTGGCGTGGCTGTCCAGCCAGAGGTGATCTACAGACACGGACTGGGTTATTTACGGCTCACCTGTGGTCCCCGACACCTGGGCGTCCCTTGGATGACAGCAGTTTGCCTTAAACAGGACCGGTACCTGAGCAGAGGTGGCAGCAAACGTGAGCGACTCTATTGACCGTCTTTTTCTTTTTATAAACTCACTGGTAACAGAGCAAGTCAAAGAGACACCCTGAGTTGGTTGCTATTTGAAAAGACTTGAGAAGGAACAGCTATGAACTGTACAGGACAAAGTAGGATATTCTAAAAACACAATCCTTGCCCAAATAACCTAGATGCCTCTGAGGTTTCTCTCTCGATTCTCCAGCCTCTTTTAGAATTATCTGCTAATACAGACCAGGGCCAAGGACGACAGCAGAAACAGAACAGCTGGTGCTTAAGGGAGATGGGATCGGCAGTGCTTTATTCCAAGGATTTGATATTTAAGTTATTGTTGTTGTTATACGTGTGCAATAAATCATGTTTTAAAGTATCTGTTAATAGAGTGTTTTCATCTTTAAAAATAATAATTTTTTTTTCTTTCAAGTGGATGGGTTGTTTCTTGAAGCTGAAACTCTCAGGTTTTATGAAGAGACGTGACAATCAGTAAGAATGTGTCAATAAATTTTTCCACTGGGAAAAAATTTCCACCCGATTTTATCACCTAGAAAAGGTCTTGTCCTTTAAAAATCAGAAGGAAAAGAAGAAATGGAGCCTTAGCTAGTATGGCTTAAAATACTTGGTTTGAATTTACGTAAATGCATTTAGTCCTTTGGCTTTTTAACCACTGAATTCGAGTTTAGGAATTTTAAATACCATGATGGGTGCTCTTGAGTTTCAAATGGCAACTCTCAAAGCAGCATCTGCCAAAGCTCTTGAAAACCAGGGCACAGTGGTCCCCCAAGGAGGGTCTTAGAGGATGATTACAACATTCCTTTGTGTGACACAATAACACCCCGCTTGTGGACACTCTCGGACCCTCTGCTGAAAGTAACCGGCTGGGCCGCGGCTTAAAAACTAATCTTGTCCGCGGCTCCTGGCAAGAGGTCAGGAGGCGAGTCTTTCAGAAAATGATCTCCGGCAAGATCTGAAGGGCTCCAGGAATATAACAAGTTGTAAAAGGGAGGGGGAATGGGGAGAGAGAGGGGAGAAAGGAAAAGAATGAAAGCAAAATGAGATTTTTACAATTAAGTATACTCCTTTTTTTCATTTAATTTCCAGCCGCTCACGTTTATTGCACATTAATTATGCATACAGCTTTTGTGCGACTTAAAAATGTGAAGACTGTGATCCTTATCCTTTTATGGAGGATCTGGCTGCCACGCTGGAAGCCCCACCGGAGAAGCTTCAGGTCAGACGGGGCAGGAGTTGCCGACAGCCAGCAGCCCGAACTAGCCAGTACCCTCCAATCCCCCGCCTGGCTTTCACAAAAGTGATTCCTACGGTGGTGGGGGGGCGGGTGGGGGGGTGGTGACCGAGGGCCCCAGAGGGTCTGAATCAAGGGAAAGGATCCCAAGCAAGCCCTTAGCTTGGCTTGACCAATATTTATGTTCAAAGCCACTGGCCAGGCCTGGAGCTAAAACAGAATGTTACAAACAAGAGATGTTGGGGTCTATTTCCGTCCTCCAAGTACCCATCCCACATGCCAAAGGAAGCAAGGAGGCAGCAGGCATAACCTGGTGGGAGACTGTCCCCCAGTCCTACCCAACCCCAACCTCCACGCTCCCACCAGTGGCCTCAGGAAGGTACTAGCAGAGGGCCCTCGGCCAGAATGCTGTGTGACACCAGACAGGGCCACAGCCTCTCCATACCCTCCCCTACCAGGAACTGTGCAGAAAGCCCTCTGGATGCCAGCAGGCCCAGTGCCTCTCTGCCTGCCCCCATTTTGCCTCAGCAGGCCACAAACAGGAGATACCAGAGCCCAAGCAGAGACAAGGATTCATCATTTGGTACCTCCGCTTGCAGGGAGGGGCCCAGGATCCCCTTCACCAGCTGATCAGACCTAGGCCAAGAGCATAGATCCAGGGGCCCCAAGCCCCTACTCAAGGAGGGAGAGACCCTTGGAGACTGAAAGTCGCTACACTGGGCCAGGACCCCCAGGCTCTTCCCCGAGCTGGGCTCTCTGCGCACTTCCCACCCCAGCCTGAGATCAACTGTCTGGTCACCCCAAGGAGCACACCCTGAGCCAGTGGGGCAAGGCCATCCCCCTACTTCCTGCACAGGTTCTGAGCAGACAGCCTGGGGTTCCCAGCACAGGCCCACCCTGCTGGGCAGCTTGCGTAACAGGGCTTCCCTCTCTCAGATCCCAGATTCCTCATCTGAAAGTGGGGATCAGATGAGACACAGAGTCACCCTCGGGTCAGGTGGAATGGCCTCCAGAGCACCCCCGCCCCAGGAGAACACCCAGGAAATGGGGCGCTCAGAGCAGCCCCCGGGCGCGAGTGGAGCCCCCATGTCACAGATGGGGAAGCTGAGGCTTTCAGGGAAGGCAGGCACCACCCCGCCCACCGCAGTCTTGGTGGCAGGACCAGCTGCATGATACGCTCCAGGAGTCTTCCTCGGGGGTCCTCCTGCCCTCTGCTCATGAGGGGCTGGAATCCCCACCCCTTCTCCACCCGCTGCATCGGAGGGGAGAAGTGAGAAAACACACACTCAGTCCCTCGCTCCCTCCCTCGGACAGCTCTCCTGACGGGTTTGCCGAGGGGTGTCACAGCCGCACGGGCTCTTGTCCCTGTTCCCTGCAAGCACAACCACATACCAGCCCCTCCAACCCCCAGTGCTGTCCTGGGGAACAAAGGCGGCAGAAGCTGCCCAGAGGCCCACAAGCCTGGTCGGGGAGTGAACGGCTCCCACCAGAGCCAGACCTCAGGAGGTCAAGGCCAGGTTCCAGGACAGGCGCCCGCAGGCCACACTGGCCCCCTGACCCACTCTTGGGAGGTGGGCTTTGGGGCTGGGCAGCTGCCGCCTCCTGTTGTTTTAATAACAACTGCTCTCTACTGGGATAAACTGGCAGCGATCCTTCCTGCCCGTCTCTCCCAGCATCGCCACCCTGTTCGGCAGGGACTGTGTGACAAACTTTAAAATGAAATTGTCATCATAAAGAAGTCAGCTGCGCGTACTAATAAACAGCACGCTAACATTTATTACTCTGCCTTCTGACAAACTAAAATGTGAAAACATGCCAAAATTCGGGTTTCATAAAACAATTTTTCATCAAGTTCTTTCCTCTGACAAAATGCCTCTGTTTCGTTCCTGGCTGGTGGGACTCACTTCAAACGCAGCAGCGTTTCCAGAAACAGGTCTCGGGTCTGACGCTCCCGAAGCTGTCTCTGGCTTTCTGAGACCTTATCTGACTGACCACGTTCTGGGCTTTGCTAGCGAGCACCCACGGGGGACAGGGGCACCATGGTTCTGACGCAGAACCTTACACAGCCGCCAGTCACAGGCACCACAATCCCACCATTTTACTGTGGTAAAATACACAACATAATATTTACCTAGCCATAATCCTAACCATTCTTAAGAGTGCCGTTCAGTGGCAAGTACCTCAACAAATCGTACAACCATCACCTCCATCCCTCTCCAAAACCCCTTTCACCTTGCAAAACAGAAATTCTGTCCCTATTAAACAGCTCCCCACTCCCCCTGCAATCCCCTCTCTACTCTTGGTGACTCTGACTGCCCCAAGTACCTCACATAAATGACACGGCACAGTTATCCTCCCTTTGTCACTGGCTAACTGAGCTAATGACCTCCGGGTTCCTTCAGCTTGTAGCCTGTGTCAGGATTTCCTTCCTCTTTAAGGCTGAGTACTACTCCATCAGCTGCCACCCAAGCTCTCCTAACCTCACACAGGTTCAGGTATAAGATGCTCCCCCTCGCTGGGGAGGGCAAGGGGGCCTCACAGTGTCCGAGGAGACGCCACGTGGCACCATGATCCTGGCTCAGTGTCGATGGCCCTGAGGGAGCTGGAGATCTGGGGGTACCCCAGTCAGCCGGGGTCTTAGAGACTCCAACGGCTCCAGTCTACCTACCAGGCAAACCCCTGACTCTCCCCCACGCCGCCCTGCTCTGGGCAAGGACGGAACCGAGAGAACAGAGCCCTCCCTGTGCTCAGGGGCATAATGGGATGCTTCAAGGATGGGTTCTAGCCAGGACTGAAGCCAAGCAGCAGGCTCCTGGAAGGTGCTCACCTGTGCCCCCAACTCTGCCCTCACAGAACTCCCGGGCTGTTGCCAGAGCGCCACCCCCCTCCCTCCGCCAGCCGCCCCAGATGGAGACTGAAACCAAGGGAAGCTTTTAAAATAACAGCACTCTGCTGGGCCTTTCGTTTTTTTCTGAGGTACCAGACCTTGTGTTTTAACTAATTATCAAAATTCCTCCCTCTCAAATTATGGCTAATTTTCTTCCCATGGTAATGGTGTTATGGTTCCAGAGGAAAATGTCCTTATTCTTAGAAAAAGTACCCTGAAGTATTTAGGGTTGGCACACAGAATTTAGTTTCAAACTTGTAACAAAAATTACAGATATAGGTATGTATATACACAGGCTTCCCTGGTGGCTCAGATGGTAAAGAATCTGCCTGCAATGGGGAGACCTGGGTTTGATCCCTGGATTGGGAAGATCCCTTGGAGCATGGCAACCTACTCCAGCATTCTTGCCTAGAGAATTCCTTGAACAAAGGAGCCTAGCAGGAGGGAGGGCCTGGCCTGGCGGCCGTGGGCATCACACAGAGTCAGACATGACTGAGCAAACAAGTACACAGCACATACATAGAAAAAATGTTCATGTGTATTGAATCTAAGAAGTGGCTATACTGGCATTCCTTGGACTGCTCTCAGTTTTTCTATATATTTATCATTTAAAAAAGACTATGTGTTTGAATATATTTGTAACAACAAAAAACAAGCCTAATCAGAAAATGAGCAGAAGACCTAAACAGACGTTTCTTTAAAGAAGACGTACATGAACCATGCTTGCCATTGTTAATTATCAGAGCAATGTAAATCAAAACTACA
Organism: Nanger dama; assembly: GCA_917880005.1. NCBI lineage: Eukaryota > Metazoa > Chordata > Mammalia > Artiodactyla > Bovidae > Nanger > Nanger dama. The sequence continues at coordinate 9,690,364 of CAKJTW010000018.1, read as the reverse complement.
ACAAGGCGCCACCTCACCCTGACCAGAATACCTGTCATTTGGAAATCTACAAATAACAAATGCTGGAGAGGGTATGGAGAAAAGGGAACCCTAGTATGCTATGGGAGTGTAAATTAGTGTGGCTGCTATGGAACACAGTATGAAGATTCCTCAAAAAATTAAAAATAGAGTTGCCCTGTGACCCAGTACTCCCACTCCTAGGCATATATCTGGACAAAACTATAATTCAAAGAGATACGTGCACCCCAATGTTTATTGCAGCACTGTTTACAATAGCTAAGACATGCAAACAACCTAAATGTCCATCAGCAGATGAATGGATAAAGAAGATGTGGTGAATGTGTGTTTATACACACACATACATATATATACACAATGGAATACTACTCAGCCAGAACAAAGAATGCAATGCCATTTGTAGCAACATGGATAGAACTACAGATTCTCATACTAAGTGAAATCAGACAGAGAAAGCCAAATACTATATGATATCACTTATATGTGGAATCTGAAATATGACACAAACGAACATATCTAAGAAACAGAAACAGACTCACAGAGAGAACAACCTGTAGCTGCAGGAGGGATAGATCGGGAGTGTGAGATTAACAGACGCAAACTATCGTGTATGGGATGGAGAAACAAGGCCCTCCTGGAGAGCAGAGGGAACGACATTCAATATTCTGTGACAAACCATGTATGTATATGCACAACGGCAGCACTTTGCTGTACACCAGAAAATTAACACACAGTAAATCAACATACTATCAATATAAATACAGCTATATTTACACAGTAAATCAATAATTTTTTAAGTTGGGGAGAAGCCCTTTGCTCTCGTCTTGCCCTTCCCTTTATCGTTCTGCATCCTCTTACCACAAATGTGACCCAGGGGTCCGAGAGGTCATGTCAGTGACAGGACATGAGAAGAACAGCCTGCCAGAGGCTCAAGCAGGAGGGCTCCATTCTCTGGCTCCTAATGGAGGCATCACATGACTCCAAAACTGCAGGTCCAGGTAGGAGCAGGAGGCATCAGGATCACCACTACTCCGGTATCCTTAGGGACCCACTGGGACCCCAGGAGGGCTGTCACCCAACAGTGAAGGCTCTATCCCCAGCCCTTGCTCAGGAACCCTGGGGCATCCGTAATCTGTCGTAAATTGTGTGGCCCAGAATCCATTGCTAATCAGAATCAGAACCACCTCCCTACCCCTTCCCCACATGAAGACAGGAACCACATCCATCTCCCTGGCCACTGTGCCCCCAGCACCAGCCCAGGGCCTGGCACAAAGCTAGGGCCTGGTGGGGTGAATCAAGGCTTCCAACTGAGGTTCTCTCTTCACAAGTTAGATGAACCTTAAGGTCCTTTCTCGCAGACAGCTGACCACAGAGGTCAGGGGAACTGGGCATACCTGCCCCATCTTCCTGGCAGCAGCAGTGGAGGACAAGCAGTCAGTGGGCCCAAGGAGCTCTGACGGGAGAACCTCAAGGGCAAGTGGCTGGGATCCAAGCGGGAGAAGGCAGCAGGCCACCAGGCCAGGACAGTTCTAAGCCTGGAGTCTAGGTGAGCCTCTCCAGAGTCCCTCTGAAAGCAGGACCTCTCTCGTGGGAAGGTGCTGGGAGGTGACACTCTCTGGCCACTCACCCTCTGCCAGCCGGAAAGGGGGCTTCCCTCCCTGATGAGGAGGAAACCCCTGGAGAGGGTGCTTTCCTTTAACCAGAGATCAAAGACAAGTCCCCCTGGGCTGGGGGTCCTCTACCTCTCCTCCCACTCCAGGGTGCCTGACTCTCAGCTCCCCGCTTCCAGAGCCGCTGCCGGGGGCCACCTCTGGACACCCGTGGGGTAGGGGAGCAGGACCTCAGAGCTGGGGTCTTACTGAAAGCCCAGGCGCAGGTAAGAAGAATCAAGGAAAGGGCTGCACACCTGAAGCGGTGCGTCGCAGGGGCCTGAGGACCAGCTCAGGCGCCCACCCTTCCAGTGCGGCCAGTGATTAAGAGCTGGGTGGTGGGGTGACAGATCTGGTCCCACTCTGCCTCTGACTGGCAGGCCACCTAACTAGAGCACACAGGATCATCCTCATCAAACACTTGGTTGGTCCCCGCGGACTGAGCGCTCAGTAAGCAACCAGGGTTATCTTTGTGGGCACTGTTCTTACTGACCTGGGTTCACTCCCCCACGCCAGCGTCCCCCGTGGCTGCTGAGGTTGGCTAAGATGCATCTTAGGTGAGTTTTTTTCACTGGGAGCCAGTGGACCCAGCGTGACGGGCACATAGGTCTGAATATGGAGGCTAGGAAAGCCCCCTCCCTCAGCCACAGCCCGTGGCCTGGGCCAGCACCCCCACTCCAGGGCCAGCCACCTCCCTGCCCTTCCCAGGAGGTGGGATGGCCTGTGTCTCCCGCAGACAGAGGCCAGAGACTTTGGCCTCCTCTGCAATGAAAGAGCGAAACCACCGCAGGGTTCAAAAGGAAAAGAGGAAAACCTGGTAACTCGACCCAGACGGCCCATCCGCTTTATCAAAGCTGAGTCCAGGGAGCAGCATTCCCACCAGGAGGAGGCTGCGGCCTCATTAGGGACGATGAAAAAGTTTGGCCGCAACGCACATCCCGGGGACAATTAAGCCTTGTCTCCCTGCCTTCAAAGGCAATCTGTGTGTGTGTGTACATGCGTGTGCACATCTTTTGCATTCTGTGTCTCTCTCCCTCCTTTCCGCCTACCCTCTCACCCCTCCCAGCACTAAATGACTCGGAATGTCATTAAAGACCATCCTCAGCCCACTGGGTACCCACAGATGTTCAAGACCCAAAAGAATTCCCCCAAAGACCCTGCTTTCATGGAACTGGCCCTGAGACACTGCCCCCGAGACACTGCCCCCAGACACTCAGCTCAGCCAAAAGACAGGCGTGGTGCGATCACTTTCGTGCGTTACTCCTCCTGAACACCAGTTCTCCCATCCGAGACACAGAATGCAAACTATTCCCCTAGAGCAACTCCTGCTCCGGTTTCCGGATGCCTCTCTCCTAGCAGCACCAGTCTGAGCCCCGGAGACTCTTCTCCAAATCCTGGCGAGCACCTCCCCGCCCCTTCCCCTGGAATGTTCCTTACCCACTGGCAGGAATCCGAAGCCGGGACACTAACATTCCTTCGTGCACGGACACTGCCTTAAGACCGAGAGGCATCCCGCTGTCAGGAGGCAAGGACTTGTTTGGGGACTGCGACCCTGAAATGGACCCAGGCTCCGAGCACGACCCAGGCCTGCCTGGTCCTGCCAAGGCCACCGCCCGCCGCCCAGGCCCTGGCACCGTGAAAGTTTCCTGTAACCGACAACACCACTTGTGAGATGCCGATTCTGACATCAGGCAATTATTTGAGGGGATCAGCGTGTTGCTTTCAGTGAGAAGGCAAATTCTAGATACTTGTTTTTGTCATAACACCAGAGGAAGTGGGCGCAATATTTGCGAAATTAGAAACAGCCGTAGGTCTCAGGCCCTTGCTGATGGCACCCAAGTATTAATCCATTAACAGAATCAAACGAGCTTAAATAAAAGTCTGAAGCCCGCAATATACATGTCCATGAACAAGCAGTAAAACTTCCTGAAAAGGTGATTTCAAAGCCATATTGCCCACGCTTGGCAAATTGCATATTTAATTATTTTGTCATTCCCTCTCTCTCCTCTAATCTTTGGGGAAAATGCCTTTGGACATATGAAACCAGTTAGGATAATTAAACTATGATGGAATTAGGTGTCGGCTGATTCCTCAGGAAGATGGCATACTCTAACCTGGTATGAGATGTGTACAGACCCCAAAAGGCAGTAACGCTGCTAATGCCTGCCTTTCTACAGAAAGATCAAAGGTCCTTTGCCCCTTTCAAGATGTCTGTAGAATTTGTTTCCCAATTATCCCACATTTGCGCACTGGGACATCCTAGTTAACTCTTTGATAGCACCTCTAGAATTGGGGCATAATTGACATCAAGCCGCACCTCGTGGCTCCAGGCTTGGGGCCAAGATTCCCCCTCTGAGGTCTATGATCCCAGAGGGAAGAGGAGGGATGGGAATTGGAAAGGGGCTGCTGGCTGAGGTTTGGGTCCCTTAGGTTTCAGCCAGCATCTTTGCTCAGGAAAGCAGGACTCACCCCATCGTTCAGACTTGGCGGGTGGAGCGTACGTGAACTCCCCTGGCTCTCATTCTGATGTGAATTGGGACTAGGATTTTGTCTTTGCAAAATTTTGCAAAGCCCCCTAAAGAGGCTGACTGCCTTTAAATACTGTTCTCAAAAAGAAATTCACTGAATACATTATTTTCCTGCGTTGGAATATTCTTCCTGGTCCGGGAAGACGTTTAAAAAAAAACAACAACAACACAAAAGAAAGAAAAAGCCATCAAATATTTGGAAAAAGTGAGAAAAATCCAAGATTTGATGTTCTAATTATGCCATCTTGAAACTAAATGTGACCAGGATAGCACAACAAGGTAGAAAGTTAGTCAAAAAAGTTAACGAAAATCTAATATAAAGGACTTTTTTCTCATGTGTGTCTTACTTGCTTTTTATCTGTTTCCTATTTTCATGTTCTGTTGATCTTTCTCGACTGTGCAAATGTTTTTTCCTGATTGCCTAGTTCAGATAATGTCTTTAACATCGATGTGTTAGCTTAAGAAAGAGAGAGAATGGGAAAGAAAAGATCTAAGTCTCTTTATATGCAAAGGTAGCAGCCCTTTTGGAAATAATCTTTTGAAAAGGACCTCAACAATTTGAAAAATGAAGCATCACTGATCCCAAGAACTCTGTTCCAAGAGCTGCTCCGAGAACTTTTGCTTGAACTTTTGCTAGTATTGTTTTTTTCTTTCATTTTACATCTTAAAAAAAAAAAATCCACCTGTGTTCCAGCAAGTTTTAAATCGAGGAGATGAGCTTTCAGAAACATCAGAAGGAAAAGTTCGCCTGGCACCATCGGCTGTTTTCCATATTCGTCAAGAGAAACCAGAGACCACAGGAACAGTCCGCCCGGCACCGCCATACCCTCCACTAACGACAAACTCAGGACCGCCCTGTTTCCCAATAAATAATTCCCCTTGAGAGGGAGCCCTCCAAGCCTCCTCCAAAAACAAATACCGGAAGAAAAATATCGCAAGAAAGCACATTTTCTGTTCTTCGCAACAGTAAAGGAATAATTATGGCTTCTGGCGTCTCCAAATTGTAAGAGCAGTGCCTCCAGCCCAGGGTCCTGCTGACAGAGAAGAGCCTAGAAGATTCTCCCAAGAAGGGAACAGCAGCCCCAACTAGGGAAGGGGGCCTTGGGTAGAATTGCCAGATTTTAACAAACAAAATACAGGATGCAGGATTTAATTGGAATTTCAGGTAAATAAGGAATAGCTTTTTTTCAGTATAAGTGTATCCCAAATATTGCACTGGACAAACTTACGCTAGAAAATTATCCCTTGTTATCTGAAATTCCAGTCGGATGGAGAGTCCTATATTTAATCCCACAACCCCGGCCCAGGGCTCTAGAAGCAAGCGGTCGAAGAAGCTGAGCAGCGACATCCTAGTTTTCTGCCCAGAAGCAGAACCAAAACCATCAAGAAAACAATGCTTTGCGTTGGGCTAGAACAACGCTTGGCCACCATCGTGTGGCTGTGACCCCAGAGACCTGTCCCATCCTCTCGCTGCACCCAGCTTTCTGTATCATGGGTTGGGGGTTGGGGTGAGGTTTGCAGGAAGGCAGGAAGCTGACCGGCTCAGCTCAGCCCTGAGCGTGGCTTTCCAGAGTCTCTCCAGGGTCAGTGGCCCTGGTCTGAGGGAGGAAGCGCCAGGCTGGGTCACCCTATGAGCAGACAGAGCCTGTGCTTAGGGCACCAGCTGAACCCAAGACACCTAGAGGTTTCAGCTGAATTGTTTTAAAAACACCAAAGTGTTCATTATGGGGAGAACTGGGACATTTCAGGCCTTCCTAACCTTTACTGAACAGTTTTGTACTTTGACAGTTTATTTTCATGAGCTACGGTTTAGGGTGGGAGGGGATATCATGATGTTTGGGGGGCCTTTGGTCGCTAAAGGTTTCACCTTCTGAGACCTTCTGTCCCCAGCCTGGGTGGGCTGAGACATGAGATGCCCCAGAACCCTGGCTGTTCAGCGAGCTTGGAGGGGTGGCTTCAGGGGCTCCTATTTAAAGCTTGAGAGCCCAGACACTGGGCCTGCTGGAAGAGTGGAGCGTCAGACCCACAGGCAGAGCTGGGGAGAGGGCAGTGGGTTCGTTCAAACCTGTCATGGAGGAGAGTCCTTGGAGCTAACTTTCCGAGTTCTCTCTGGCCCCCACGAGATGTTTGGAGCCGCCATTCTGTTTCTTAGAGCCCCTCAGAGCCTGACCACTCCCCTCAGCCAGTTCTTCCTCCTATCCCCCTAATTCTCTCCTGCTGTAGAAGCCCTATCTAGTTCTGCTGGGCCTCCAGGGAGACAGAGAACAGCTGGTCAGCATCTGGTGCTCGCCATTAGCCGGGGCCCCTGCCCCCTGGGCCTTCCGCTCCCCGGGCGGAATAATCCCGCTTCCTCTAACCTTTTGGCTGGGTCCCATGCTCTGGGCCTTTCATCATGTCCATCGTGGCCTCTGAAGCCACTCCAGCCTCCCTGGCCCTCCTATGGCTTCTGCTGGGCCAGGCCAGGCGAACCGGCAGGGGTTGGGGCAGGGGGTGAACGGGGCAGGGGGTGAACAACCCGCTCTCTTCCCAGCACAGAGAGAGGTGGGGGTGGGGACAGCCACGTCCAGGGAAAGGGCCCTGCCAGGTGAGTCTCGGCTTGTCTGGAAACTGGGGAGCTTCCCTTAAGGTTTGACAGGAGGGTGCCTGCAGGTGATCTTGGTAGGGTCCTCTGCTTCTAGTCCCAAACGCTCTGGCTCCATTGGGCGACTTCAGGTCAATAAGCTCATTGCTTGAACCTGAGCCTCCTCACACACAAATGGGTAGTTAAGACCCCAGAGATAAACTCACCCCCTGACTCGCCTCCGCATGCTTGGCCCTGGCCCACAGTGAGAGCTCAGAGCCTGTATTATCATGGGTGCTGCACCCAGTGGTGCGATCGCCATCAGTATCTTCCCAGACCAGAAAAGTGCCCATCCCAAGGCTCAGCTGGCTCAGGCCTGGCTCTACCTCCCCAGCCCCCTGGGGAGGAGGGACCTGAGCGCAGCTGAATTCAATGTTTCTCCTCGGGGCTTCCAGAAAGAGGGGGGCTATCTCCTCTTTCCAGAAGCTTCTGTGACCCCAGCGTGGTGCCTCAGCTGAATCTCGCATCCCCTCTCCTGGCATGGCTGGCTTCCCTGAGCTGGGGCCAGGAAGCCCCACGCCGTTATGGACAGACCTGGGGGCAGGTCCCTACCACACCACCATGGAAGCGTCCCAGAAATTCCAGTGGTTAAGTGTCCAGAAGCAATATGTACTCTCTGACTTGGAGACCAGTGTGTCACCCCACCTTTGGTTCTCCAAGGCACCTCGTCCTGAAAGGGTCTGCAGATCTGGCAGACCCCCCATCTGCTTGCCCCCTCCCCCAGGAGTGTAGACTTCTCCGTGAGCCTCCAGCTCCCATCGAGGTTAAGAAAGGGCCACTGGCCGCACTGCCAGCTGCCTCAGCCACAGGGCCTCATATCTGCCCATAAGCCAGCACACACCTCACGATTAATTTGGTGATCACGACTTGGAAATAACCCCGAAGACCAGAGATATTTATTAAATGCAAACTTCTAATTATTTCTTGGAACGCTGATGAAAACTCCTTAAGTAATCTTTTTTTTTCTTGGCTAGTGACTGAGCTGCCATGTAGTTTTCTAGCAATTATTTTTAACATCCCGAAAATTGCCCTGAAGATATGCAAAACACACTTCCTACGAGTCGCACTTGAGAGAGGCAAGTAGCTCTTTTCTCTCCATTTCAGTTATTAAGAAAATGGGAAGTCAAATTTATTGATAATCACACTTCCACAGCAGATCCTAATGGAGGGAACTGCCCCCACAGCGAACAAGGAGAGGACACCAAGAAATCAACCAGAGAACGCGTCTTTGTGTGTCTGCCATGACTGCCAAGGGACACAGGTTTCCGGGAGCGGAGCCCCCCAGGGTCAAGGGGCACCAGGCTCTGGGAGCGGCTCAGATGGAGTCCAGGGCCTTGAGAACTTACCTGCCGGCGTCCGAGGGGCAGGGCGGTCTCAGGAGCTGGCGGTGCCAGGGCCGGCCCAGGAGGTACGGCTGTATGGAGGCTCTCTGTGGACAGGTGCATGGGCCCATCTCTCTCCCAGGCTACCTGCGGTTTAGTGGACGTTTATTAGAAGTCCACGCAATCTCATGAAGCACCTGCAGGCCATAAAACCTCACATGTGTGAGGCCTTGAGGAAATTAACGGCTCCTCCTGGGGGTGCATATTTTGTGAAGATGTTTATTACAGATGAAGTGCTCCTGGGGTGGAACATTAACAAGTTGTAGAGTGATAAAAGGATTTTTATCCTTTTTCAGTGACAGAAGTAGGAAGAAGGCTTTAACGGAATCTATAAAAGACCCACTTCCTAATGAATTTTCTTAACTCTTTATTAATAGGGTCGGCTGAGTGGAGTCAGGGTCTTTGGACTGTTGGACCACTGGATGAGGGGGGTGGGGCCAAACGGGGACTGCAAGGCCTGGATGCTGGACAGAGGATGCCCAAGACGGATGCAGGTTGGAATTCCAGACACAGAAGGCCATCCGAGCCCAGGCGCATGGGGAAAGCTTTCTGCCCCAGGAAACTCATTTGGAGGCCCCTCCAGGTTATGGGGTGAATCGGGCCAAAAAGCAGGTTCTAAGCCCCTCTTTTTAACCCCCTGTTCCCCACTCCGGCCTGCAGACCATTACCGAGATGAAAGCCCAGAGAATGCCTTTGGACCACGACTGCGGGATCTAATTGAATTATATGAACGCAGTTAAACGCCTGCTTCAGAGAGGCAGGGCTTGCTTTCAAGACTGGATGCTTCAGGAGTTAATGGGCTATTTGAACAATATAGGCCGAGAGCCGAACACAGGTGGGCTGTGTTAATAACTTTATTTAGACCCGCTTTTTTTTCCCCCTTTGAGGCGCACAAGCCTTCCATTAATGCATTCATTAGAGTTTATGGCCGGGCTCTGGTTTTCTCCTAATGACACTGTCCAGACCCAGCTCCCCGGCTAATTGAGGCCAGCTGCCCGGCTGCCCCGCCCCGGCCTCAGGACCCAGTATCACCAGGATTAGCCACTGGGGCTGGAGCTGGACTCGGCCTGAGCCGGGCTGGGGATGATAGCTGTTCAGGAAGGGAAACCTGCTACTCTCCCCAGCCCACAACCACTGTAGCCGCAGGAGAGGAGGGGGGTCAAGGAAACCTGTGTGTCTGGATGCCTTCCAGCCCCACCCAGGCATAGCTAAGGAGCCCGGTGGGTGGGCTCCCATCCCCACGCCTCCTCATCATGGCCTGTGCTGCCTCCACTGTCCACTCCTGGGCCTCCTCCCCACCGCAGCCACACTGACGATCCCTGAGACCAACCTGGCACTGTGGGGCCCTCTGAGCAACCCGCTGTGGCTCCCCACGGCCCTCTGAGGAAAGTTTAGAAGATATGTCTGCATTTACAGCCTTCTTGTTGCCTTAGGTCTCATCTCTCATCCCTCCTCCACTGTGTGGACCATCAGCCAGGAATGCCTCCCTCTGTTCCCCATGGACCCCCCTCCATCCTGAGTCCTCAATCCTGCTGGAGTCAATTTAAATGCAACTTCCTCCAGGAAGCCTTCCTTTGCAGAAAAGAATCCCATGAATGCATATAGGTCTTGTCATGGCCCACCTCCCCCAACTAGAGCATGAACACCCTGAGAAGATATATGTTCATTATTTTTACTAAAGTAACTATAGCACACTAGTGGGTCCCACTTGTCAAGAGTTTGCTTTATGTCAGGTGCTTTACAAGCTTTAACTCATGAAATCTCCATAGCACCCTGGGAGATATATTTTATTGGCCCCATTTTACAGATGAGGAAACTGAGGCTCAAGGGCAGGAAGTTACTTGCTCAAGAATACTCAGTTCTCCCATTCACCAGCTGGGTGACCTCACTTCACCTGCCCAATGACAGCAGCTGTGTCATGGGATTGTAGCAGCCGTGTACTGAAATTGGTTCAGACAAGCTCCCAAGAATTGCTTGTTAAATTTTCAAGAATTAACTTTGTGGGCTGGTCATTAAAAACAGCCTTTGTTAAAAATTAAATTAGGTAAACTTACAATTAAATACATGATATTGAAATAAATACTCCTAATCTGTCAATTCCTATAAAATTACATTTTACTATCATCAATGCCCTGGAGGTTGTCTGGATCTGTTTATCTGTGGTGGAAATCCCACATAAGGATGTGTTATTGCCTATCTCTTCCAGTTCCACATCCCATGACATCATGGGTCATTTGAAATCAACCACAGTTGGAGTATTTACACCAGGGAAATTGGCAAACTCTACAAATCAGGGTTTGTATGCTCTTTCTCTGAGAACTGGTGGCGAGACCTATATCAACACACCACTGGATTATAGAGAAGAGTCAATAAAGAGATCATTCCAAGCACAGTGCCTGCTGCCTACTAAGTGCTTAATTAAAGTTCGCTTAGATGGAGACTGGGCATCCCAGGTGGCTCAGCAGAAAAGAATCCTCCTGCATCCTCCCTGTGTCAGGTAGATCCCCTGGAAAAGAAATGGCAACCCACTCCAGTATTTTTGCCTGGGGAAGCCAAGGGACAGAGGAGCCTAGTCAGCTACAGTCCATGGGGTCACACAAGTCAGGCACAACTTAGTGACTAAGCTGCCACCTCAGTGAAGACCATGAGTGGCGATGACAACAAGGATGTCATACTCCCCGGGCTCCAAGTCCAAAACTGACCAGGGCAAGATGCTCTCCTGACCTGTAGACCCCCTGGCCCCAACTTCCCAGGAACCCCCCACTAAGATGCCTGAGAGCCCCTTGGACTTGACACCCCCAGAACAGAATCATTCCTCTGGGACTTCCCAGCTCAATGAATGGCATTTCACTCCTCAGTGGCCAGAACAGCAGCCTGACCATCAGTCTTGGCTCCTCCCCGACTCCCTCCCCTACAACCAACTCTTCACCACTACCCCTTACCTGCACTGAGGTTACTTGTCCACACTGGCTGCCAGTCTCACTCCTTCCAGGACATGCCCCTCCCAACCAGCAACCTGAGACTATCCATAAGCATAAATTCAACCACTCATGACCCTTGCCTGGCTGACTGACTCCAGGAAAAGATCCAAGCTCCTCGCCATCATCCAAGGCATCCCCTGCCCCCAGCCTGCTGCTGGAGTCTACTGGTTCTAAGCCTCATCTCCTGCCTCCTTCCTCAGGTTTGCTCTGTTCCCAGCAGTGCCAAACTGTTTGAAGTTATTGAACACATGCTTCTAAGTGGTGTTCTAGTACTAGGACCACAAGAGCGAACAAAGTACCTATTCTCTTGAAACGCCCTTTCTAACCGGCAAAAAAAAAAAGTTTTTAAAAATCATACATATATATCATATCACACGTTATGATATATATATAAATATATATGTATACATATACATTGGAGAAGAAAATGGCAATCCACTCTAGTATTCTTGCCTGGAGAATCCCATGGACAGAGAAGCCCAGTAGGTTACAGTCCACAGGGTCGCAAAGAGTTGGACACGAGTGAGCGACTCATCGTGTGTATGTGTTGTGTATACATATATATGTGTATGTGCATGTGTATAAGATCAGGTGACTTTATAAGCTCAGAGGAAAATAAAGCCAGGTAAGGACAGAGAGTAACGGAGAGGTTTATACAGGGGTCAAGGACAGCCTCACTAGTTGGTGACATTTGGACAGAGACTGGGGGAGAACGAAGGTGGGAATCTCCAGGCACAGGGGTCAGGCAGTTCAGAGGCCTGAGCCAGCACTCTTTGGGCTCTCCAAGAAACAGCAGTGATTGGAACAGAGTGATCAGGTAAATTCAGAGAATCACTGAGGCCAGATCACATCAGGCCTTGCTTGTGTCAAGGACTTTGGGATTTATCTGAAAGTGAAAGTCACTCAGTTGTGTCCCACTCTTTGTGACCCCATGGACTGTATAGTCCATGGAATTCTCCAGGCCAGAATACTAGAGTGGGTAGCCTTTCCCTTCTCCAGGGGATCTTCCCAATCTAGGGATTTAAACCAGGTCTCCCACATTACAGGCAGATTCTTTACCAACTGAGCCCCGAGGGAAGCCCTGGAATTTATCTGGAGTTAGCCAAAAAACCATCAGTGGATTTTCAGCAAAGGAGGGACATGACATGCTAGGAGGCAGGTACTACAGTTGTCCTAAGAAGAGATGACAGAGTTGTACTGTCCCTTTGGGTCTTGGTTCCTTGTGTCCCCTTAGCATGGATACCCTCTTCTCCTCATCATGCAAGACAAATTCCAGGGCCACCTTCTCCAGAAGCCTCTTTGACTTCTCTTCCTGGGTTGGGTCAGGTGGCCCTTCCTGGGGTCCCACAATGCCACTCATGTCCTCCTGCCTGCAATTACATCACTGTGTATAAGATGTGTTTACTCACTTGTTTCCCCAGTAGCCAAACAGCACCTTGAGTACAGGTGCTGAGATTCTTTCCCCAGGATCACCATATGACCTGGCACAAAGGGGATGCTCAGCAAACATGTGTTGACATAAACTAAAAGATACAATAATACTAACACAGTGAATGCCATTCAACGGGATCTCAAGGAACACCTGTCAAAGGGAAGTTTCCACAGGGTGCCAGAGATTCTGCCCTGAAGAAAACAACCTACCCTCTTGAATTTCCTACTCTAGGACCTGAGGAATTTCGAGAAGTTAGGTGTGGCCAGAGGGACTGATCCCTGAGTCGGGAAGATCCCTTGGAGAAGGAAATGGCAACCCACTCCAACATTGTTGCCTGGAAAATCCCACAGAGAAGCCTGTAGTCCAGAAGGCTGTAGTTCACAGGGTAGCAAGAGCTGGACGTGACTGAGTATAGCACAGCTAGAGAATAAGAGAGTGAGGCAGAGTAGTAATAGACGGTGCAGAGGTCAGTCATACTGCAACTTGAATGTCAGGCTAAAGGAGTTTTGCTTAACTGGTAGTCAGTGAGAAGCTGTTGAAAGTATACGGCATAGTTAAATTTCAGTTTTAGCAAGATGACACTAACATGGCACCAGGCCCAGATGGTTTTATGCACTCTCACAAAGAATTCACCTGCAATTAATACTTTCCTGAGATTAGGAAAAGATTAAAATGTTTGTTTATAATAGGAAAGTATGGAAAGTTTCACTTATAATTCTATGAAGCAATCAAAAATCTCATGCCATAACCCAACAAAGACAGTTCTGTAAGCCCTATAGACCAATCCATCAAAGAGAATCTAGTAGAATATAAAAGTATAATACACTGTGATTAAATAGCAACTATTCCAGGAATGCAAGTCCAAGAATACATAGTTAACACCAGGAAAAAATACATAAATAGCCCATACATTCAATGCCCATTTAAATATTATGCAGACTTTGTACTTAGGTGTCAAACACGACCAGCAGACAGATGAGCCGGCCCAGGTTGTTGACAGGGTGCCTATGATGACGGCTAGGCTACAACTTTGTCCAAGAGTTGTCCTCCTTTTGTCTTAGAGACATGCTTACGTGCCCTTTTCCTCATGGCCATCTCCAGATGCTTAAAGTGGTGCTCAGCATCACTAAGCCACATCTCAGGTTATTAGTGATTCCCAGACCACACACTATAACCCATCCATTCCAAATAATCATGACATATCACGCTAAAAGGAAGTATAGATACTGGAAAAGAAAGAATCACCATTCTTCAAATGAAGATGCTGTTTGCCTATAAAACCCAAGACAATGAAATTTAAAAATTATTAGAGCTAAAAAGAGAGTTTGGTAAAATAGCTAGTTTGTTGTTGCTGTTTAGTCACTTAAGTTGTGTCTAACTCTTATGTGACCCTGTGGATTTAGCCCGCCAAGCTCCTCGGTCCATGGGATTTCCCAGGCAAGAATACTGGAGTGGGTTACCATTTCCTTCTTCAGGAGATCTTCCCAACCCAGGATTGAACCTGAGTCTCCTGCACTGGCAGGCAGGTTCTTTACCACTGAGACACCAGGGAAACCAATGGTTAGATGATTAGAAAGGAATAACTTTTCTATACTTCAGTAGCAACCAGTTAAAATATATAATGGGAAAAATCCCATTTATAAAAAGCATTAAAAAATACCAAATGCCTAGAACTAAGCACAACCAAAAATGTATTAGGACCTATACAAATGAAACTTAAGAACTTCCTTGAGAGACACAGAAGAACTTTTAACTAGCTGGGCAACAAGGCATTTTACTGGATAGGAAGATGGAGTGCTGTAAAAATCTATAAAATGCCTACCTTCTTCAAAGTAGTCTGTACATGCAACACAAACAAAAAGTCAACAGAATTTTATTTTTCAAATTAAATGATTCTAAAGTTCATCTGGATATGCAAACATATTAGAATCACCAACAAAGTTTTGAAAAGAAAGATTAATGAGGAGGGTTTGCTTGTAAGATTACAAAACATATTATAAAACTAGAGTAATTAAATCAGGGAGATACCAGCAGAGGGAGAGACAAGCATGCCAGTGAGATAGATCCGAAGACAATAAGAATTAATTACAGCAAAAGACAATTCAAATCAATAAGGAAATAATGGAACTTTTAATAAATGATCAGAAACATCAGAAGAACCACTGAGAAAAAAATAGTTACATCCCTACCTTAAGTGAAAATAAATTTCAGATAGATTAATGATTTAAGTTTTAGAAGGGAATTTATTTTTTCAACTACCAGAAGAAACTATTGGTGAATATGTTTATAACCTTGAGGATAGGGAATATCTTTCTAAATTGACTTCCAAAGATAAATAACAAAATTTACTCTAACTACATAAATTATAAAATAATTTGGCATAGCAAAGTATTTCAAATGAGCAAAATATAAAAGACACACTGTAAACTGGAGGAAGGAGGGCTATTTGCTAGATTGTGAGAGTTGGACTGTGAAGAAAGCTGAGCGCCGAAGAATTGATGGTTTTGAACTGTGGTGTTGGAGAAGACTCTTGAGAGTCCCTTGGACTGCAAGGAGATCCAACCAGTCCATTCTGAAGGAGATCAACCCTGGGATTTCTTTGGAAGGAATGATGCTGAAGCTGAAACTCCAGTACTTTGGCCACCTCATGCGAAGAGTTGACTCATTGGAACAGACTCTGATGCTGAGAGGGATTGGGGGCAGGAAGAGAAGGGGATGACCGAGGATGAGATGGCTGGATGGCATCACGGACGTGATGGACGTGAGTCTGAGTGAACTCCAGGAGATGGTGATGAACAGGGAGGCCTGGCGTGCTGCGATTCATGGGGTCGCAAAGAGTCGGACACAACTGAGCGACTGAACTGAACTGATGACGAAAAGAAGTGAGCGTATCTACATATGAGTGCACATACATATGGGCTTCCAGGGTGGCTCAGTGGCAAAAAGAATCTGCCCGTCAAACAGGAGATGCAGAAGACTCAGGCTTGATCTCTGGGTCAGGAATATCCCTTGGAGGATAAAATGGCAACCCACTCCAATATTCTTGCCTGGGAAATCCCATGGACAGAGAAGTCTGGCGGGCTTCAGTCCATGGGGTAACAAAGAGTCAGATATGACTGAACAATTGAACACTCATGCATGCACATTTACCTATAAGAATCTCTCACAAATCTAGAAATATGTTAGAGACAATTCACAAAAGAAGAAATGAAAGTGGTCCGTATGTGCAAGAAAAGGTGCCCAACCTCACCAATACCCAGAAAAAGGCAAATTAATACAGCATCAAGACAGAATGTTTGGCTAATCAGATTGGTCAAGGTTCAGATGAATGATAATACTGGGTACTTGTGAGGCTGCAGGAAAAATCTATTGGTCAGCCTTCTGAAAGAGGCAACATACACTGACAGCCTCTAAAATATACATAGGGGGGTTCCCTGGACTTCCCAGGTGGTTCTAGTGGTAAAGAACACGCCGGCCAAGGCAGGAGACTAAGAGGCACAGCTTTGACCCCTGGGTAGCGGAGATCCTCTGGAGGAGGGCATGGCAACCCACTCCTGTGCTCTTGCCTGGAGAATTCCATGGACAGAGGAGCCTGGTAGGCTATGGTGCATAGGATCACAAAGAGTCAGACACGACTGAATCGACTTAGCATGCATGCATACAGAGGCTTCTCTGGTGGCTGGGTGGCAAAGAATGCACCTGCCAATGCAGGAAACATGGGTTCCATGCCTGGTCCAGAAACTAGGGTCCCACATGCTGACGGCGACTGACAGCTATGTCCACCTGCCTCAGCTACCGAAGCCCATGCACCCTAGAGCCTGTGCTCCAGAACAAGAGAGCCACCTCAAGGAGAAGGCCACGGACGGAAATGAAGCACAGCCCTCGCTCATCACAGCTAGAGAAAGCCCGCGCCAGGCAACAAATAGCCCATGTGCTCCAGTGAAGACCCAGCGAGGCCAAAAATACATTTAAAAAATATATATATACACACATTATGTTTCATTTAGCATTTCTGCTTCTAGGATTTAGTCATGAAGACAGACAAGTTCCATATACAAGCATATGCAAGGAGGCACTGTTAATAAATATGTGACATCCTGGATACAGCTAACAGTCTACGAGATGGATAAATTTTTGCACAACCATCTTGCTGCTGCTGCTGCTGCTAAGTCGCTTCAGTCGTATCCAACTCTGTGCGACCCCAGAGATGGCAGCCCACCAGGCTCCCCCGTCCCTGGGATTCTCCAGGCAAGAACACTGGAGTGGGTTGCCATTTCCTCCTCCAATGCATGAAAGTGAAAAGTGAAAGTGAAGTCGCTCAGTCGTGTCCAACTCCTAGCGACCCCATGGCCTTCAGCCTTCCAGGCTCCTCCGTCCATGGGATTTTCCAGGCAAGAGTACTGGAGTGCACAACCATCTTAAGTAGGCTTAAAAGAATGAGGGAAACCTTTGTGTGCTGATGCTGGAACCATCTCCAAGACTGTGGATAAATAAGTAAGTAAGCAAATGCCAAACTATTTATAGCATGTTTATAGTTATGGGGGAAAAATACATATTTACATGTACATGCATTAAAATTCTAAAAACATGCCCTCCCAAAACTGTTAACAGTGGATGGTAGGGGGAATATAGCTATTTGTACTTTTAGTATTTTTATCTTGTGGTTTTTTTATCTTAAAAAATTGAACAAGAAAGTCATGGTAAATATGTGTGTGTGCTCATGGGAGAGCTATCAAAAATTAGCAGGTTACTAAGCGGTATAAACAAGATACCATCTTTTTTAAAAAAGAAAGAAATACGTGTGTGTGCATGTGTGTTTGTGTGTGCGTTTTGTTTCTGGCTTAGTTATTGTTTCATCTCATTATTGTGTGTGTTTTATTCTGGACACATAATTGGGGCTTAATAACATTTGCTGGATAATCTAAATGTACACTGCTAGAAGATACATGTTGATATCTTACACGGTGATGGTCCCTCAGTAATAAGGTTATGAATGATTTTTTATTTTCTTCTATTTGCCATTTTTCCTTAAAGTTTCTTTAATAAACAGATATTGTATTTATTTCTCTCATTATCTTTTTGATTAAAAAAATAAAAGCCAATCATTTCCCTACAAAATGGGCTGGTCAGTGGTTGAGGTCTGGTGACCTTATGGAAGACAGATGGGAGGGGCTTGACATCCTGGCCCAGTCTGCCCAGGGCGCACACCTGCCGAAGAACCGCCCCCCAACATTCCCTTCCCCAACATCTTGGTTTCCCAAGATCCCATATAAGCATCAGTTGCGCCTGGAAGCTTATTAAAAACAGTTATTGCTCAGTCTCAGCTTAGACCAGCCTGAAACGGTGAGTGAGCCCACTCACCAAGGTGGCCGAGGGCACTCATGTCTGAAGCCCCCAGAGCCCCATGGGTGCCAGGGCATGGAGCAGCCCACAGATCAGGGCTCGACCACGATGCCCTGGGCTCAAGTCTGCTCATGATCTGGCTTCAGTTTATAGCCCTGAAGTCATATGGCACTTGAAAAAGTGAAGTGAAAGTGAAGTCGCTTAGTCGTGTCTTGACTCTTTGCGACCCCATGGACTGTAGCCCGACAGGCTTCTCCTTCTATGGGATTTTCCAGGCAAGAGTCCCAGAGTGGGTTGCCATTTCCTTCTCCAGGGGATCTTCCGGACCCAGGGATCGAACCTAGGTCTCCCACACTGCAGGCAGAGACTTTACCCTCTGAGCCACCGAGGAAGCCCTGTATGGCACCTGCTTCCCTTAAATCGCATTGCCCTCCACGCCCCACTAAAGCTCTCACTCTTCCTAGAACAGGCCTGACCCCTTTTCCCCTTTGCCCTATTGCACATACAGCTCCCTTATCTGAAATGCCCCCTCTTTGCCTTCTGGCTCCTTCCTACCCATGGAAGCCAATTCTGGGCACCCATTCAGAGACCCTCCACAATAACAAGTGGGGTCTGGATGCTCTTTGCTCACTCCTGCCCTGGAGAAGGCCTTGCCCAGGGAGGCCCATAGGACACAAGGGCAGGGAGGGGCTGTAATGGAACAGCTCTGGGCCCTGGGCCCTGAGGATAAGAAAGGAATGATGCTCGGAGCCTGGTGGGGAGTCAGAGAGACAAACAGATAAGGGGGCCTTCCGGGGCTGGGGTCGGGCCTGCTCGGAACCCCTATGAGCTTCAGCTCCCTGTCCTTGTCCCTGAGGGGGATCTTGCTGCCAGTCCTCTGTGCTTTGCCCATGGCACCAAGCATCACTGGGGACACCTAGCCAGGCCTTCCAGCCCTCCCCTCAGGCATCCCCTCCCTGGCCTTTCTCACCACCCACCCTAACCCAACAAGCTCCCCTTCCCAAGGCAGTGGGGGCCTTCTGGGGGAAGTCCTCTTAACATTTTAGGGCCCTAAATGGAAGTCTCCCCACTGTGGTGCCCACCTGGCCTGCAATGAGCAGGTGGGATCTGCCTCTAGCCCCTTCATCAGAGGTTCCTTTTCTTTCTCCATCCGCCCTTGGCCTTTAACCTCTCAGGTCTCTCCACACTGGAAAGAAAGTCCTGGGACTTCCCTCGCAGCCCAGTGGTTAAGATGCCATGCTTCCACTGCAGGGGGCACAGGTTCAATACCTGGTTGGGCACCAATGCCTTGCATGTCGTGGCCAAAAACAAGGAAAGTCCTTTGAATCCCTCCCCAGTAGCCATACCTTCACACTGCCCCATTGCACAGGCAAGCTTCTCAGAAGGGTCCTGGGCATCCCAGCCACACCTTCGCCCCACCCCCTCCACCAAAGCCCTGCTCTCCCAGCCTCCTGTTCCAGGTGCATCTCCACCCCATGTCAGCTCCTCCCTCCAGCTTTCCTCAGAGACTCGGCCTTCCCTGGGGTTCCCTCCCCCTCTGCCCTCTGGTCCCCTTCCCTCCAACTCCCTGACCTTCATGGGGAATGACCATTTTGTTCTTTGCTGAATCCTGGACACCTGGAGCAGCGCCAGGCACAGCTGATGAGTGAGTGAGTGAATGAGTGAGAGAAGCCAGAGCTCAGCGTGGGGCAGGGGGACTGAGAGGGTCCAAACAGGACTCGGTGGGAAAGGCCACTGTGCCCAGAAGATTGGGCATCCTTGTGCCAACAGGGACCCCAGTGAAGCTGGGGAAGTTGGTGATCGAGGGTAAGGATCACGGAGTCAAACAGTGCTGATTCCAACTTTGACCCTGCCTCCTGGGCCTCTGTTTTCTCATCTGTAAAGTGGGCCTAATACCCCCTGGGAAAGTATTTGTGGGGATTAAGCAAACACAGAACACAACTTGCCTCTGTCTGGGGCTTGCTGTAAGGGGCCTGGGTTTAGCTTCTTTTCATCACAAGCCTGGAATTAGTCAAGACTATTGTCCCCATTTAAAAAAAAAAATTATTTATTTATTTGGGTGGGTCTTAGTTGCCATGCACCAGCTTTGTTGCCCCACAGAATGTGGGATCTTATTTTTCTGGTCAGGGATCGAATTCATGTCCCTGTATTGGAAGGCAGATTCTTAACCACTGAACCACCAGGGAAGTCCCCACTGTCCCCATTTTTCAGATGAGGAAGCCAAGGCTAGAGTGGTTAAATGGTTTGCCCAGGGCAGCAAGGCTCAAAGGCAAGGGGCTTCAGATATGAACCCAACAGTGTGACCCCAGAGCCAACATTCCAAGCAGAGCAAAGCAGCCAAGCACACTGAAGGTGCTCCAGCAACAAGGGTGCCCACACAGCACGGGGCTTACTCTCTGGGGTTGCCCAGAGATGGAGGCCCAAGGAGACGGCAAGGAAGCCCACGACACTGAAGGCTTTTAGCTAAAAAGTAAGGATGCACCAGGCTAGAGGAGAAGCAACAGGGAATCATAACTTCAGGTTGGGAGTTGGGAAGCAAGCCACAGGGAGCCAGAGCAGGCTCTTGAGTGAGGGGAACCCTGCAGCAGCAGCAGGCAGGGTGGATTGAAGGCACTGTGTCCCTGGAGCCAAAGTTTACACTCTAAGAAGACAAGGCTCAAGCTTGGCTCATTTGCCACTTGGCCCTCTGTGCCCTGCTTAGTGGCTGGCCCTTAGTAGGCAAACTATGGTATAGAATAGTAGGCAAACTGTTGATGGATGAATGGATGGATGGATGGGTGAATGGATGAATGGATGGATGGATGGGTGGGTGGATGGATGGATGGGTGGGTAGATGGATGGATGGGTGGATGGATGGATGGATGGATGGATGGATGGATGGGTGGATGGATGGGTGAATGGATGAATGGGTGGATGGGTGGGTAGATAGATAGGTGGGTGGGTGGATGGATGGATGGATGGGTGAATGGATGAATGGATGGATGCATGCATGCATGCATGGATGCATGGATGGGTGGGTGGATGGATGGATGGGTGGGTGGGTGGGTGGGTGGATGGATGGATGGATGGGTAAGTGGGTGGGTAAATGGATGGATGGATGGATGGATGGATGGATGGGTGAGTGGATGGATGGGTGAGTGGATGGATGGATGGGTGGATGGATGAACAAGGTTGCTATATTAAGAGAGATTCTACCCTTCAACCCAACAAGTTCTATTCTGGGAATTGTCCTATAGATAAACAACCTGATGATGTATGTATAAGGTTCTTCCACACACCTTTGTTAAAAATAACAAAAGACAGGCCACAATCAAAACATCTGTCACAGGAGTCTAGTTAAATCAACCCAGGCACCTGCACAATGGAATACTAAGCAGCTGAAAAAGGAGAGGACCCTTCACATCAACATGGAAAGATTTCCAGGACGTAGCATTAATAAGTGAAAGAGCAAGGTAGAGATCTTGATGCACGGCATTTTATTTTGTTTTGTTTTGTTTCTACCTTGTAATCGTACCTAAACATATATGTGCATAAAGAAACTCAAGAAGAATACCCGAGAGGCCGACAGTGGTGGTGCTCTGTGGAGGTGGACGTGGTGACTTCATTATTCTGTCTATAAATAACTTTGAACCATGTGAACTGTGATGTATTATATATACAGGGATCTCCCTGGTGGTCCAGGGTTAAGACTCCATGCTTCCAGTGCAGGGGCTATGGGTCTGATCCCTGGTTGGGGAACAAAGATTCTGTATGTCTCAAAGTGCAGCCAAAAGAAAAAAAAGTAACAAATAGGTATATATTTTGGCCACATTGTAGGGCATGTAGGATCTCAGTTCCCTGAGCAGGGATCAAACCTATGCCCCCTGCATTGGAAGAATGGAGTCTTAACCACTGAACCACCAGGGAAGTCCCATGTATTTTAAATAATTAAATTTAAAATATTTTTTTGTGGATTCCAGGGAGAGGCAGGGTCTGGGAGAAGACTAGCTGAGCCCTGAGTCTGGCCTCGGGGAGCCGAAGCCGGGGCCATGCATTGCTGGATGTACCATGGGTGCCCCTCAGGCCCCTACTGGGGGTGGCAGGGACCATACACCTTCCCCGAGCAGAGTAATGGGTGCTCCTGATGTGTAGCTGAGGAAACCGAGGCACAGAGAAAGTGAATCATCTGCTTGCTTGGTTCCTAGCCTGGCAGGAAGTAAAACCGGTGTAGGAGCCTCTGTTCCGAACTCAGGGTTGCTCGTCTGCTTTGTTCATTCATTCATCCATTCATTAGATACAGTAAATTCCTGACATGCAAATGAGCTCCATTCCGACAGCATGTTCATAAGTCCAACAAAGTCAGCCTAGGTACCCAGCTAACACAATAGGCTTTATAGTACTGTACTGTAATAGGCTTATAATACTTTTCATACAAATACTACATTAAAAAAATAATAAAGAAAAAATCTTACAGCACGGTGCCTTGAAAAGTACAGGGTACAGAACAACAGCTGGCATACAGGGGCTGGCATCGAGTGAACAGGCAAGAGTTACTACCGACTGGAGCAGGGAGAGGAGGTGGGAGATGGTAGAACTGAAGGAACGTCAGCAGTAGGAGATGGAGGGCCAGCTGCAATGTCACTCTGTCCATGGGATCCTCCAGGCAAGAATACTGGAGTGGGTTGCTAGGCCCTCCTCCAGGGGATCTTCCCTGGGTCGCACCGGGTAGGACATGACTGAGGCGATTTGGCAGGCAGGCACTGACGCGGATGGCACAGGTTCTTGTTCCTTGTTGGAACCAGATGCACAGTTGCATCTTTGAAAGTTCGCAACTTGAAGGTTCATATGTAGCGGACTTCCGGTATTCCCTGAGTCACTGCTGTCTTGTCAGGCTCTGGACCAGGCGCCAGGGGACTCATATGTCATCAGAGGAGGCCAGGGAGGGACACAGTGGGCTGGGACATGAAGGACAAAACAGAATCCACAAACGAAAGGCTGGACAGAAGGACCTGAACAGGTGAAGGCAGGGAGGTGGGAGGGGAGAGGCTGCTGAGAGTGCAACACTTGGCCTCACCCCCATTCTCCTCCAGATGCAGCCTCCAAGCACAGAGCTGGAGATCTGCCCGGACCAGGGGGCAGGGGGCACGTGGCAGGAGAAAGGGAAGAGCTGGGCAACAGGAGGTTGGAGCGAGGAGGGAGCAGCAGCTGCCGCCTCTGGCTGGGCGATGGGCGGGCTGATAGCAGCGGTGTCGGGCCAGCCGCGGGGCTCACTGCATCTTCCTAGCGAAGTTCCTTATCGGCAGGATGCGCCGTTGCCAGGGAGCCTGCTTCAGGCCCCGCTCCAGCCGTTGCTGGGAGGATTATCAGCAAGATTTGAGTCTTTTTAATTAAATCTGAGCTGAATGCAATTCTGCTCCCGCCTGCTCGGAGAAGCCCATTCAGTATCCTGTTGACGACTCTGATAGCTTTGTCTCGCGAGCTCTGCTATCGGGGTACCTATCTGGTCGCAAGCATGGGCGCGCCTGTCCCCAGCCTGACAACTGCTGGCACCTGTGGGGATGGCTTTTAAAGCTGAGAGGAGAGTTGGCCCAGGCCTGGTTTTCTGGTGTGGCTCTGGTCTCTGCGGAGGCTCCCAGGCAGCACCTAGCAGGTTCACACCCCAGGGGCCTGCACCTTTCACTTGGTGACAGCTGTTGTACCTGACAGTGGATTTCTTAGTCTGCAACCATTAAAGGAAGGTTCTAGGATCATTCCCATTTTACAGATGAGAAAACAGAGCCCCAAGGGGGAGTAACTTACCCAGGTCCACATAGCTAGGAAGTGGCAGAAGCAGGATTTGAACCTAGATCCTTCTGACTCTCAAGTCTCCGCTCTTAATTGTTGCATCTAGAAGCTTGAGCAGTCAGCCTGGGCTTCCCCCAGCCACCCCAGCTTCCCTCCCGCCAAGTCCTCCTGGGCTCCATGCAGAAGCCCCCACCACCAGGGTTCAGGACGTTGACAATGTTCACAGCCCACATTGGCTGAGCGGTCACTGAGTGCCCAGCACCTTTCCTCACTGTCTCATGGGTTGGGGGTGGGGGTGGCAGCTTCAGCTTCTACCCCACTTCTCAATGCAGGAACAGACCATCTGGGCAGAGTGAGTCACTTGCCCGACATCACAAAGCCAGGGGGTCCTGCCCGCTCTTCAGCATCTCTAGCTGGCGTTCCCAGTTTCGCTCCTTCCCCAAGGAGGCAAGTGTATGCCTGGCATAGCCTGGGAGCTGCAGGCAAGTCAGGGTCGGGGCTCAGGGGCTTGGAGTTGGTTCATGCTTGGAGTTGGTTCATGCTGTAGCCAGAGGATAAAATTAACTCGATAAATAACACGGGCACGCAGGGAGGGGGAGTGTTCTTTTTAGAAAACCCAGTAGCTCCCAGCACCCACGTCTGTGTGCTGAGTTTATAGAGCTGAGTTTTAATTGCAGGCCCCACACCCTGGCTGCAGCCGCCCTGCAGAGGAGGATGTGTGTTCTTTTTAATTAAATCTGTCTGTTATCACGGCAGATTGTGATGAAAGGAGGCCCATTAGAGGCGCATCGGCTGCCGGGAAACCTCTCGCTGCACTGGACGCATGGCCCTGAGAAATCCCCGATGGGGCCAGACTCCCTGACCTTTCCCCCTGTCCACACTGTACCACCAGGGAGAAGCTCTGGGCAAGCTGCCTGACACTCAGCCCTACTACCCTCCAGAAGGCAACTGCCATCCAGAGCTCTTGCCAACAAGCCTCGAGCCCCTCACGCCAGAAACTTGAAGGACCTGGGCTCTGGGGTCAGAGACACCTAGGCCACTGCTTTGCTGCGTGACCCTAGGAGGGCAACTTCACCTCTTTGGTCTTGGGGGTGACAGGCAGTTCACATAAACTGGCCCATCCTAGAGGGGAAACTACGGGCTCTTAGCACAATCCTGGACTTCCCTTTGGCTCAATGGTAAAGAACCCACCTGCCAATGCAGGGGACACAGGTTCAATCCCTGGTCCGGGAAGATTCCAAATGCTGCAGAGCAAGTAAGTTCGCATGCCACAGCTACTAGGTCCACATGCTGCAGCCACTGAAACCCTTACACCCTAGAGCCCACACTCCACAAGAGAAGCCCCTGAAATGAGAAGCCCATGCACTGCATCGAAGAGTAGCCCCCACTTGCCACAACTGGAGAAAAGCCCAAGTGCAACAACGAAAACCCAGTATAGCCAAAAATAAGCAAACTAATTAATTTTTTTAAAAGAGCAGAATCCTATTGACCACACACAGCACCTCAAGAAGTAGCAGTTGTTGTTTAGTCACTCAGTCGTGTTTGACTCTGCGACCCCATGGGCAGCAGCACACCAGGCCTCCCTGTCCATCACCATCTCCCAGAGTTTGCTCAAACTCATGTCCATTGAGTCGGTGACACCATCCAACCACCCATCCTTCATTATCCCCTTCTCCTGCTTTCAACCTTTACCAGCATCAGGGTCTTTTCTAATGAGTTGGCTCTTCGCATCAGGTGGCCAAAGTACTGAAGCTTCAGCTTGAGCATCAGTCCTTTCAATGAGTATTTGATTTCCTTTAGGATTGACTGGTTTAATCTCCTTGCAGTCCAAGGGACTCTCAAAAATCTTCTCCAGCACCACAGTTTGAAAGGATCAGTTCTTCAACACTCAGCCTTCTTTAAGGTCCAACTCTCACATCCATACATGACTACTAGAAAAACCATAGCTTTGACTATATGGACCTTTGTTGGCAAAGTAATGTCTCTTCTTTTAGGCTATCATTATTCCTCTCATACAGAATGGGAAACTGAGGCTCAGAAACAACTTACTGTGGGTCACTACAACTGAGCTAGGATTTGGATGGATCACTGAGAGTTTCCCCACCTAGAAAGTGAAGCCAGTGATCCTCAACTAGGAATGGGGGCTTTAGATAGGACAGTGAAGGGCATGAAGTCTCAGTGAATGATGGCTGTTTTTATTTGAACTTTGTATTTTAAGTACCAGAGTGGCTGTTAGCTTGATTATCCACATGAGAAAACTGAGGCTTTGGCCCCCATAGCCTATTGTATACCCACCCCAAGATCACAACACACCTGGACATCTCAATGGCCTCCTTATCAGGGTTCCTGCTCTGATTTCATGCCTTTCAAATCCTGTCCCCTCGGGTACCCAGAGCAATCTCTCATTCTATCATTAGAATAATGTATATTTGATTTTCCATACTTGAGTATAAAATCAGGATAAACATGTATTCAAAAGAGTATGAAAAGAAAATTAAAATCCCCTGTAATTCAATACTGTTATCTATTTAGGGTCATTTCTTTCTGACATTTTCCTGTTTGCTTATTCATTCGTTGAGTATTTGGTGAGCTCCTACTCTGTGCCAGACCCTATGCACAGTGATGGAGAAACAGACTAACCCGGTCCCTGCCTTCACTGAGTTCAACATAATGGGAAGAGGCCTCTATTAAATAGGGAAACACATCTATGACAGTGAACCTCAGCTGCAATATGTGCTGTACCATAATATTAGAAGGATTATATTCCATGACCAACTGGGCTTTATTCCTGGAATGCAAGGATAGTTCAACATATGAAAATTGATCTGTGTAATATATCACATTAACAGAAGGAAGGGGGAAAAAAAACCCACGTGATTTAAAAAAAAAAAAAAAAAGCCATGATCATCTCAGCCAATGCAGAAAAAGCACTTGACGAAATTCAATACCCTTTGTGATTTTTTTAAAGAAAACGCACATAACAAACTGGGAACAGAAGGTAACCTCCTAAACAAAATAAAAGCCATATATGAAAAACCTACAGACACGTCATACTTAATGGTGCACGATTAAAAGACATTTTCTCCAAAATCAGGAACAAGGCACAGAAGTCTGCTTTTCTACTTCTGTGTAACATAGTACTGAGAGTCCTAACCAGAGAAATTAGGGAAGAAAGGGAAATTGAAGGCATCCCATTGGAAATAAAGGAGTAAAATTATATCTGCTCACAGACAACGTAAGCTTATATGTAGGAAACTCTAAAATTCCACAAAAATCATGGGTATAACTAACAAATTCAACTAAGTAGGAGGATTCAAAGTAAACACACACAAATTAGTTGCAATTCTGTACGCTAACAATGAACAATCTAAAAGGAAAATTAAGAAGACAATTCCATGTACAGTAGCATCCAAAAAATAAATAAAATACTTAGAAAGTAACTTAACCAAGGAGGTAAACAATTTGTACAATAAAACTATAAAACATTTCTGAAAAGAAATTAAGACAAATAGATGAAGAGACACACTATGTTCATGGGTTGGAAGAATGAACATTTCTGAGATATCAGTGCTACCCAAGATGATCTATAATACTTAACGCAATCCCTACCAAAATTATTATCTCAATAATTTTTTGCAAAAGTAAAAATTAAAAAAACTCATCCCCCAATTTATACAGAATCTCAAGGGACCCCAAATAGCCAAAACAATTCTGTCAAAGAGGAACAAAATTCAGGTCACACTTTCTGATTTCAAAACTTACTATTATACAAAGTTACATGAAGAAAAACAGTGTGGTACTGGCATAAATACAGACATACAGACAAGTACAACAGAATATAGAGTCCAGAAATAAATCTTTACATGTATAATCAAACAATTTTTTATAAGAAAGTCAAGACTAATCAATGGAGAAGAGACAATCTTTTCAACAGTGATTCTGGAAAAATTAGATATCCACATGCAAAAGAATGAAGTCGGACTTTTATCTAACACCATGTACAAAAATTAACTCAAAATAGATCCATGACCTAAACGTACAGCCTAAAATTATAAAACTCTTAGAAGAAAATACAGGACAAAAGCTTCACAACATTGCCAGTGATATCTTGGCTATGACACCAAAGGCAAAGACAGCAAAAGGAAAAGAATAAACATGTCGGACTCCAACAAAATTATAAATTTTTATGCATCAAAAGAAACCATAAAGAAAGTAAAAATGCAACCCACTCAATGGGAAGAAATATTTGCAAATCAAATATCCAATAAAGTATTAATATCCAGAACACACAGAAAACTCCTAAAACTTAACAATGACAAAATTCAACAAACAACCCAATTCAAAAATGTGCAAAAGACTTAAATAGAAATTTCTCCAAAGAAGATATATAAACGGTCAATAAGCACATGAAAAGATGCTCAACATCACTGATCATTAGGGAAATGCAAATCAAAATTACAATGAGATATCATTTCATATCATTAAGATGACTATTATGAAAATAAATAACAGGTGTTGGTGAGTATGTGATAAAATCGGGACCCATATGCACTGTTGTTGGGAATGCAAAATGGTTCAGCCACAGTGGAAAATAGTATGGTAGTTTCTCAAAAAATTAAAAGTAGAATTACCAAATGATTCAGCAATTCCACTTTTGGGTAAATACTCAAAGGAGTTTAAAGCGAGGTGGCTGTGGAGGGGAGACAAAGGCATGATCCTATTTTATACAAAGTTTGGATTTTGTTCCACGTGCCTTTCATAACTGAAAAATAGATAACATTCAAGAAATAAATAATATGCCTTTCAAATATTATAGTTTTTAAATTTCTCTTTGGGCTAGAGATTTATTATCTATTTACCTGGGTTCAAATCCTAACCCCATCACTTCCTGGCTGTGTGACCTTAGCAAGTGAGCTCATCTCTTGGCACCTCGGGCTCCTCATGCACATTGCTCAAAGGAGAGCAACTTTGTGAGACGTGAGAACATGTGTCAAGGTGCCCAGTGTAGAGTGGGTGTTCAGTTCTTCCCAACAGAGCTCAGCCTGGGTTCCCTTACGCCCCGCCTCACCTTACCACCGTAACTGTGGCTTTAGGCAGGGTCATCTCTTCCCCTAGGTGGCCTGACCAGCTCTGGCCCCAGGCATGGCCGGGAACGGTGGCTCTGGGGCTCCAGCCCCACAGCCCCTCTCCATCTCCTGCCAGCCAGCCGGCGCACCTGAGACCCATGTGTGTGCTCTCCCAGCCAGGGGTCTGGGTTCCTAGTTTATGGCTTCCTAATCCGCACTTGGCAGAGAGGAAGTCGTGGGTTCACCCAGCCGTGCGGAGAGTGGCTGGAGGATCCACACAGGAAAGATTCATGGACCATCAAACGGGTCTTGTGCCTCCCAGGCCACCCCAGCCCTTCCCATGGAGATAAATCACAGCCAGAGGAGGAAGATAAAAGGTACAGGATAGCAGGGTCCCGTCTTATGAGAAAAAAACGCGCAGAGGGGGACTACTCCCTGGACTCCTGCAGAGCTGGGCTGGTGACATCCTAGGGGCTCCTGAGACATGTCCCCCATAGGCCTTCCCCAGACCCAAAGGGTTGGGCTACCTGGGCATTCAATCTGTGCAGTGACACAGAAACTCGTACTTGGAAGGGCCTGTACTTGGCTTGCTGATCTGCTTTATCTTGAAATTCTTAATTTTTGAGCAAAGGGCTCCACATTTTCATTTTGCCATGAAAATGATCTAGCTGGTCCTGCCTGTCCAGGAGCAGCTTTGGGCTCAGGTGCCCCCACACCCTCTCTGGTGGGTGCTTACCCAGCACAACTTGCACACCTCCAGGGATGGGGAACTCACTTCCTCCTGATGGGGTGGCCCACTGAGTCTGCTGAGGGGCAGCTAAAATTCAGAGGTCTTATATCACTGTTGTTGAGGAAAGGCTCCTAGTCTCCCGGTCCTGGAAACCCTTGCCTGTGACCTGGGGCATGTTATTGAGCCTCATTCTTTGTCTGAGAATGAGGTTAATAATAAGACTATAATTAGAAAAAAATGAGAATTCAACGAGATCTTGCATAGTCAGCACCTGGCACAAACTGCTTTTCACACACACATGTACACACACACACACACACACATACAAAGAGCCAGAGGCTCCCCTCTAAGGTCAAACCGAGTTTCACCTGGGCTCCACCCATCAGGTACCTTGTTCTCTGCTGCCATCTGCTGGCTTGAATAGGGCACTGCATCACAGGTGGCGCCGCTGGACTCCAAGCTTCGTTTGATTAATAATTGGAAGATAATCGAATCCTTCCCTGGCTCTTTACTGAAGACCTGCTTTAAATTTTCTGATGAACATAAAAGACAAGGACCTTGTCCTCCTGGAACTGATATTCTTGTGGGAGAGATGGATAACAAGCAAGAAAAACAATCATTTGATTTCCACCAGTGAGAATTACGACAAAAAGGAAGAACAAAAACAGAGGATGGGGAGTGGAGGCGGTGCGCTCTCACAGAGCCAGGAGAACAAAGTCTCCATTTGGAGGCAGGGTCAGAAGGGCCGCAGGCTGAAAGACTGTCTGGTGTGGGGAGAGTGTGTGGCTTTGCTGTTTGTCCGGCCCCGTCAGGAGGGCTTCCCAGGCCCACTCCCCCACTTCCTGTATAACTTGGGGCAACTTCCGCCCTTGACCCAGGCCCTAGTTTACCGATCTGGAAAATGGGGAGAATCACAGACGCGCCTCAGAATAGTGAGGAGTCAGTGGGATCCTGGAGGGGAAATACAGTTTAAACTGTATTACTTTGTTTCATTATAATCTTATTGTTAGTTAATATTTGCTCAGCATTTTTCAGAGCCCTTTCATAAACTGCCTCTTTGAATCCTTAGAAAAACCCTGCTTGGTAGATACTGTGATTACTCCCCACTTACAGATGAGATAATCGCGGCCCAGAAGATAGAGCGGCTTGTCCAAAGACACAGAGTACGGTGGCAGCTGAGGGGCTTGGGTGAGTGAAAGTTTGGGGACCAGCACGTATCAGCAGGAAGGCTAAGGGTCTTGCTCTTTTCAGACTCACAGCTCCCTCCCACTCCAAGTCACCTCTGTCTGTCCTTCCAGTTCTGACCCCCTGAGGAGAGATTGTTAAGAGCTGAGGGAAAAAAATAAATAAATAAAATAAAATAAATAAAAATTAAAAAAAAAAAAAAAAGCTGAGGGAAGGGCTTCTCTCGTGGCCAAGGCCATGGCCGTAGCCAGCAGACCCTGGGCCCCCGACTCCACTGTCCAGGAAAACATTATCTGTTGACCGCAAGTCTCCCATGCCACGCAGACACAGGCGTTCCTGTAACCGTGGGACTTAGTCATTCACCCTCAGCAGGTCCTATCCGCACCCTGTGTGACCCCAGAGATGCTGCCTATTTCTCTCTGGCCTCAGTTTTCTCACCCTTATAGTAGAAAGAATAAGTAGGATCATTGGGAGATTCATGAAATAACAGAGCGGAAGTGTTGTATGCTTTGACGTGCGGTGCACACAGGGTCCCAGCCATTGCTGCTTTTCTCCAAGCCCCCATGTTCAGCACTTTTCATGCATTTTCTCTTTTCGTTCTCACAACAACCCTGTAAATGACCAACTCGTCACCCCAGTTTGCCTGGAATTTTCCAGGCTCGGGCATTGAATGTCCTGCATCCCAAGAAACACTGAGTTTTGAGCAAACCTGTAAGGCGGAGAAAATTGTCTCCATTTTCCAGGGGAGGAAACTGAAATTCAGAGTCCTGGGCCCTGGGGCTTCCCTGTAGCTCAGCTGGTAAAGAATCCACCTGCAATGCAAGAGACCCCACTTCAATCCCTGGGTCAGGAAGGGATAGGCTACCCACTCTGGTATTCTCAGGCTTCCCTTGTGGCTCAGACAGTAAAGAATCTCCTCCTTACGTAGGAGACCTGGGTATGATCCCTGGATTGGGAAGATCCCTTGGAGGAGGGCTTGGCAAAACCCATCCCAGAATTCTGGCCTGGAGAATCCTCATGGACAGAGGAGCCTGGTGGGCTTCATTCCATGGGGTTGCAGAGAGTTGCACACGACTAAGCACAGCACAGCAGCCTGGGGTCCCACAACCAGAAAGGGGCCTGGGTCTGTGGGCTCCAGAGCTGTCCACTGGCTGAGGTGTCTGGCTGGTCCTCGTGGACAGTGGGAGCCATGGAAGGTTCAGGGCAGTGGCAGGCACATGCTTGAGAGCTCACAGCCCACCCAGACAGGCCTGGGCCATACAGCCATTGAAATGTCAGCCTGCGATACACTTCAGAGGAGGACAATCTGAATGAACAGCAAAACACCCTGTTACCCTCCCTTCCATGTTTAGATTTCAACTTTGAAGATACAAATGCCTCAAATAAGTTCAACATGGACTCCAAGCCCAAGAGACTCGGGCCCCAATTGCTTCCAAATGGGCCTGAAGATTCATCTCCCAGAACCCGTTGTCATGCACACATGGTTTCATACGCCTGATGATCCCGGGCAGGGCAGAAGGGGCTGCGCGCATTCCTGGAAGGCCAGGCCTTGGACTGGGAAAGCTTGGGCTCAGGGTTGACAGCCGGGCAAATCCCAGGTCTGAGTTCTATTGTCAGCTGCTGTTTAGTGACCAATCACTGAGTAAGCCTGTAGAAGTCTCTGAACTCTAGCTGTGTTATTATCCCCATTTTACAGATAGACAAGTGAAGGCTGAAAGGGACCATGCCTTGCCCCACGTCACCCAGTGGGAAGTGCTGGAGCCAGATCACACCCAGGATTCGACAGCCCCCCGTGCCCCACAGGTGGCCTGCATGTCTCATCTCCTGTATGCCCCAGGTATCTCTGCCCTCTGTGTCCTGGATGGCTCACATGGAAGCTGAGGGTAAGAGTCCATACCTCCTAGTGTGTTGAGAAGACTCAGAAAGACTTGGTTTGTAGGGCACTCGGGAAGGACTGAGATCATGGCAGTGAAATGATTGATAGTTGTGGTTATCACTGATCTCTAATGAAGGGGCTCTTTGGGTTCAAATACACAATTTTCTCCTATGTCCACAACACCTGGAAAGGGGGCTAATCCTTATGTCCAACAATCCTGAGATGGGCACGTCCTCCTCCTCGGCTGCTTACAGGTACGGAAACACAGACCAGAGCAAAGGACCTTCAGCTGCTAAGTCACGGGGCTGGGCTTTGAATCCAGGCAGACTGGGTCTACACTCCGAGTTTGATTCCACAGGATGGAGGCTCCCAGAGGTAGCTGGGACCCCTGGACAGGGCCAGGGCCAGGGATGCCTGGCTTTGGTGGGGGAGCAGGATTCCGGAGAGCTCTGCCCAGGCCCCTGGGGCACCATGGGCACCCAGGTTAGCCCACTGTTACGTGCCCTCGTTCCAATCTGTCTCCTCTGTAAAACAGGAGGTGAAGCCCCAGAGGAAATGAAATCAGGGTGCAGGGATGGAGTATGGGTGGGTGGGAATGGGGAAGGGACCACGGAAGCTCGAGTCGCCAGGGCAACCTCGCTGAAGAGGTGACACTGGTACTGAGTCCTGGAGGCTGGAGCAGGCCAGTCTGGTGAAGGACTTCTGGAGATAGCACGCCTGCCTGCCAGGCCAGCCTCAGCTTCCCCATCCGTAAAGGATGAGGGGGTGGAGCTGCTGCTGCCCTTGCAGAAACTAGAGTGAAGCAGAACCCCAGGCAGCTCTGACCCATGGGATCCAGGCAAAGCTCAGAAGAGGGATTTCCCTGGTGGTCCAGGGGCTAAGACTCCAAGCTCCCAATATAGGGGGCCGGGGTTCGATCCCTGGTCAGGAAACTAGATCCTGAATGCCAAAACAATGATCAAAGGTCCCCAGTGCAGCCAAATAAATATTAAAAAATAAAAAACCAACTCAGAGGAGTGAGGGGACCCTGGGAGCTAGGGAACAGGGAGCTGAAAGGGTTGACCAGAAAGTCTGAGGGGCCCGACCCACAATACTGAAATTCCCCTTCTTGGGGAGGCAGAGATGGGCTGTCAGGACAGGACAGAGGCCCCCGGGCTGGGATGGGGGAGCGGGGAGGGACCACAGATGGGAAGCAGGTGGGGGTGTCGGGTGGGAGGCAGGAGACAGATGAGGCCTGGACAGGGAGGAAGCGGAGAACAAGATGAGAGATAAGATTTCAAAGGCGCATCAGACAGTGGCAGGGGCGGAATATAAGCAGCAGTGCCTGGACCCGGGAGGGCTGGGGTGGGGTGGGTGGGGAGGGCTGAGGGACCCGAGGAAGGGAGCGGAGGACCAGGCTCCCCGAGCCCTGTCCACACTGCTGTGTCTCCCAGAACCACCCCCTGTGTCTCCACCACTACCCCCTGTGTCCCAGTCTACATGACGCACACGCTATTCAAGGGTGAGCTTGGTACCCACTGTTGCCGGCATCTCCAGCCACAGTGTGATCCCAACCCCCAATCCTGTCTGAGTCACTGTAGCTCTGGCCATGCCCTTGCCTGGGGACAGTACCCAAGCTTGAGGTGGGTCTCCTGTGTGGTAGGAGGACAAATCCAGGCCCCAGACTCACTGGGCAGCCCACGGTGTGGGGACTCCTGCAGCCCCCACATTTCAGAATCAGATGGACCCCAAAGTGGAGGCTGGAAGAGCACCGGAGAAACCCATACAGAGCTGTGTGCCTGGAGCATCTAGAAGAACCTGGATGAGCTGAACATATCTCCACCCCCTGCCCCCCCGTCCTGCCTCTTGTTTACGCCTCGGCCTAGGAGCCCTGCAGGTGGCTCTGGGGGCACAGAGGCATGGAGATCCTGCAGTAGCCCCTGACCTGCAGACATCAGCCCAAAGTGCCCCCCAACCACTCCGCACCATGGATGTTGGCACCAGGCAGCCAGGTCAACACCCAGCTCCACCTGGCCCTGCTGGGGCCCTCGGCACGCCGTTCGGCTCTCAGGTGTGGATGGGTCGGTGGAGGGACCTGCATCCCACGGTCAGTGTTAGGAGCCAGGGAGGGCGTGGCACACAGTAGGACCTCGCTGCACTGGCACATGATGCCCTGCCATCTCCATGACTCTAAGGGAGTGATGGTGTCTGAAGGACTCAACTGGAGGGTAAGACCTGGGAGCGTTCCAGAGGCATCGCCCAGGAGCAGGAGGCAGTGTCGGAACCCAGGGCAGAAGGGGGGAGCCAAGAAGGTTTCCTGATGGAGTGGATTGGGAGGCGGTGAGAAAGCAAGAGGCAGGAGGGAATCCCCTGCGCAGAGATGGGGCTGGGTGGGTGGAGGCTGGCCTTTAGCTTCTTGCTCTGAGGGCAGCAGGCAGGTGCAGTGGAGGATGGGCTGTGTGGTTGATGGCAATCTACAGTGGCTGCAGAAATGAAGGAGGACAGCTCGAGGGTCTCACCGCAGAGGGGCTGTCACCCCTCCGCTCCTGCACAGGTTGGGGAGAATAGCCCTGCACCACAGGGGTTGGGATCTGATCGCCCAGAGGGGCAGGAGTGAGAGGTGCAAATCCAAGGCTGGGCCAGGCGGGCAGAGCCAGCAGGTAGGCGTGGGGGTGGGGAGGAACCAAGGAATGGGCTCCAAGTGCTCCCTTAAAAGTCCTGGGACCCCTCAGGCCAGTATGGGTGGTCTGATGGCAGCCTCTGACATCAGGGTACATGGAGCAACACCAGGAACTTGGAATCAGACCGGTCCAAGTTTGAATCCAGCCCCTCAACTTCCCAGTGGACAACCCAGTTGGAGACATCTCTGGGTAAAAATCTCTCAGTGATATTGAATTTGGAGGCTTATAGCCTCCCCTTCCTGTGCATTAGAGCAAAACCAAATTCACTTTTGTAAATAACTTTATCTTGGCTAATGTCTGTCAGGCACATATTCCTCATCAATCATTCTGCTAAACACGCTCCATGAATTATCTGGTTTAATTTAGTCTCTCTCCTAACCTTAACCTTTGCCTGTGGACTCCTGGGCCAGTGATTGCCAATGGGCCAGTTGGCCACTCAGACTCTTCTAGTTTGTGATAATAGAAACATCATCAGAATACACACAAAAACTATACTTCTGACCTCCAGAGCTATGCTGCCCAGCACTAGCCAACAGCCGCATATAACCACTGAACACTTGACGTCCAGCCAGGACCAATGACACAAGTGACAGCATAAAATACACAGCAGATTGCAAACACATATATGAATGAAATACATAGACTAGCTCATTAATTTTTATATTGATTGTATATTGAAATAATAACATTTTGGTTATATTGGATTAAATAATTTCTTTAATATTTGTTTATTTTTTTGCTCCATCAGGTCTTCTCTGTGGCACACAGGCTTTGTTGCTGTGGGTGGGCTTCTCTCTTTCTAGTTGTGGTACCCAGGCTCCAGGGTGTGTGGGCTCAGAAATTGCAGCACTCGGGTTTGGTTGCCCTATAGCATGTTGGGTCTTTGTTCCCCAACCAGGGATCAAACCCGTGTCTCCTACATTGGAAGGTGGCTTCTTAACTACTGGACCACCAAGGAAGTACCTAAATAATATTTTATTAAAATTAATTTCACCTATTTTTGTTTTAATACAACTCCTAGAAAAATTTGTTGCATGTATTTTATTTATTTTTACTGGACAGCACTGCTCCAGACCAACCAAAGTATCCACAATTATCATCAAATCACGAAAGTTCCAAGCCCTGGTTTACATCTCCCAATGTCTTTTCTGACTTCCCAGGGGGCACCCCCACTGGCTCTAACTGTGCAGGACCCAGAGTTGGTTCTGTGTAGGCATTAGAAACCAGCTAGGCTTTGAGGCTTGACCCAAAGTCTCCCCAAAGGTCAAGACACGACCCATAAAAGCCACAGCCACACGTTCTTTCTGCAAGGTTCCATCACAAGAAACCCAGAGGGCCAGGCTCAAGGCTGATTCATTCTCATCCCAGGCCACAGCCCCAATGTCACCTCCTCGGAGATGCTGTCTGGACACCCTTGAGCACTTTGGTTGCCCAGTGCCAGAGAACAATGCCTCACTGAGGTTGGGCAAACCTCGGCTCACCTGCCGTGGGGTTTCTCTCTGTACACTGCACAGTGGAAATCCACTCAGAGCCCATATATTTGCAACCCAAACATTCAGGAAGAGAGAATTCCCGGTGGGGTGAACCAGTAACCAGCGAATGGGGTAAACCTTTGAGCAATGGGGGCTGGTGTGGTGGACAAGACTTTCCCCTTCTTGCCACTGGTCCTGCAGGACTGAGCAGACATTCTCCCTAGATGGCAGAGGTCAGCTTGATGACAGACCTTCACACTGGCTCTCCCTCCTCCCTGATTCACTCTGCAACCCTCACCCCCTCCCTGGGATCACACTCCCTGTAAAATATGAGTGTGAAGTCGCTCAGTCATGTCCGACTCTTTGTGACCCCATAGACTGTAGCCTATCAGACTCCTCTGTCCATGGAATTTTCCAGGCAAGACTGCTGGAGTGGCTTGCCATTTCCTTCTCCTGGGGAACTTCCTGACCCAGGAATCGAACCCGGGTCTCCCACATTGCAGGCAGACGCTAACCGTCTGAGCCACCAGGGAAGCCTCCGTAAAATATTGAGTTGGCCAAAAACTTTGTTTGGGTTTTTCCAAAGGAGCTTAAAAACCCAAAAGAACTTTTTGGCCAACACAGTACTTGCACTGATGACTTTGTCTCAGTCCCAGCTTGCTGGGGAGCCCAGGCTAAGACACAAGCCCCCACCCCGGCTGCCTGTTCCCAGCCCCTGGTACCCCCAAATCACATCTTTTATGCTCCTGATGATAGTAATCATTTCATTTGCTTGACTTGTGTTTTCCTCTCTGCCCAACTAGACTGCAGGCTCCATGGGGGTTCCATCCCCAACACCTGAAACTGGACCGAGGGCATACTTGGTGCTTGATTGAAAGGAATGGCCCCAACCAAGCCTGACTGTGAAGCCCAGACTCTGTGTGTATCCGATGGTCAGGCATGTTGAGAACAGACCACCTAGTAAGCTGGTAGGTCCTTGTCCTGGGGACAGATGATGCTGCTCC
Organism: Nanger dama; assembly: GCA_917880005.1. Classification (NCBI taxonomy): domain Eukaryota; kingdom Metazoa; phylum Chordata; class Mammalia; order Artiodactyla; family Bovidae; genus Nanger; species Nanger dama. The sequence goes on along the minus strand of CAKJTW010000018.1, from coordinate 9,652,655 downwards.
TCTGAGAAACAGGATCTTACCTTCCGGATCCACCCAGAGGGGCCCTTGCCCTTGAAGGTGATGGCAGTCAACAAAGAAGCACATGTTGAAATCCACCAGTCAGACAGCATTTGGAACAGTTCTGGGCACACATAATCCTCCCCTGGAGACTTGATGGCCTTGAGCTTTTAAGTCACCTGGGATATTAGGAAGTTTCTCCAAGGTCCAGAGAGCAGCCAGGGGGAGCTGATGACAAGGACTTCCTTTGGCAAAGTGGCAAAGGTCCTGTCTCACTCACCAACCTCGCGGGGAGTGGGGTGGGAAGGGGCTTCCTCAGGGGTTGGGATGGGGAACAAGTGAGGAGCGCCTGACATACGTGTTGTCTTCATGTTCTTTATTCTTTCCGCTTACAATCCTGAACTCTCGTGGTCAGACCTAAGACACAAGCCCTGTTCCTCTCACACAGACCATGTCCATTCCAAGGAAGCATGTCTAGAGCAGGGGTCCTCTACAAGGGCAATGTTAGCCCCCCAACCCCAGGGCATGTTTGGCCACGTCCAGAGGCATTTTGGATGGTCAGAGCTGGAGGGAGGATGCGACTGGCAGCTAGTGGGTCGGAGCCAGGAAGCTTGGTCCTCCAGAGCATGGACAGCCCCTCCCATGAAGCATTAATCAGCCCCAAATGCCAGCAGAGCTCAGCTGAGAAACCCTGAGTTGAAAGATGCAGGGTGCGTATGGAATGTGCCCTGAGCCTCCTGCTGCACGGGACAGTGTGGCAACGGGACCCCAGCCGACTGGGTCTGAGGCCTGGGTCCTCTCTGAGTGGCTGTGCATCCTTGGGCAAGTGAAGCTCCCCTCTGAGCCTCAGCCACTTTGACTATGAAATGGGAAAGACTACACCCATCAGTATAAGTTGCAAGAGGATTAAACGAGATAATATTTAGAAGGGGCCAACTCAGTTCTTTGCGGAAGGAGCTCACGGAATGGAGGCTGTGCTGGGCTGAATAGTCCCCACCTCACTCCCATTCCTGTCCAACCAGAATCTCAACCCGTGACTTTATTTGGAAATAAGGGTTCCCAAGTGGCACAGTAGTAAAGAACCTGCCTGCCAATGCAGGAGACTCAAGAGACTCAGGTTCGATCCCTGAATCAGGAAGATTCCCTCGAGAAGGAAATGGCAGCCCACTCCAGTATTCTGGCCTGGGAAATCCCAAGGACAGAGGAGCCTCTTGGATTACAGTCCGTGGGCTCACAAAGAGTTCCACACGACTGAGCAGTGACTGCAAAGGTTTTTGCAGATGTAATTAGTTAAAACTATGATGAGGTCACGCTGAATTAGGGTGGGGCCAGAATCCAATGAATGGTGTCCTTGTAGAAGAACGGAGGACACATTCAGACAGGCGGGCACCAGGGAGACCCCTTCGGGGAGAGACCAGATGGAGACCGAGGCAGAGGTCGGAATGATGCAGTTACAAGCCACGGAGCACAAGAGTCGTGGCTGCCCCTCACTCCAGGAGAGAGCATGGAGCAGGTCTCCCCGGGGCTGTGGGAGGAACCAACCCCTCCAGCACCTTGACTTCAGACCTCGGGCTTCCTGAAACTGTGAGAGAATAAATTTTCTATCTTAAGCCCTTAAGTATGTGGCTGTATTTTACAGCAGCTCCAGAAAGCTAATCCGGTGCTGCGGCCATCCTGCGGCTGTGACCGACATTACCTGGAGGGTCCAGCTCCAGGGCACACAGACGTCTCACCCCGCTGAGGGCACCTGCATGCAACTGGAAGGCCCAGGCTGAGTCTGGAGTGGGAAGGTTTTCTCCACGGATGGAGAGAGTGTATCTCCAGACACCCAGTCGTGTCTGGGAGTCACCGGCCATCCGCACTGTATACCATCGGTGCCACCTGTGTGCGCCAACCTGAGGGGAGGGGAGGGGGTACGTCCAAGGTGGTGATGGCTGGCGCCTAGGGTGATGTGTGTGATCAACACAGCTCAACACATGTGTCCAAGGAAAGGCAGACAAATTTGGAGGATGCAGACAGAGCCCGTGGCACACTCCGTGTGCGCACACGGCGGGAACACCAAGTGCGGCCCACCTACTGCGTCCCCTGCCCAGCAACTGTCTTGAGGACACAGGGCGGGTCTGCGGCACCTGGGCGCATGTGCAGCCCGCGGTGGCTACCCGCAGCCTGGGAGGATGTCTGCCTGCGGAGATGGCTCCGAGAAACTCGGAGTAGCTATGACACATGGAAAGCAGAGAAGGAGGAAAATCCATTTGGGGCCAAGAGCTCTGTCTGAACTTTGTCCTTTTCTCAAGCAAAAGAAAATATTATTTCACCCTCTAAAGAACCACACATAATAACAGGCGAAATGTCAAGACCAATGTTGATATAAACCCCCAAGGAAAACAAACATCTCTGTACCTTCTCCGCGGCCTCCCCACCTCACCCCTGCTCAGCTAGTTTAAACAGATCTAGCGGTGGGCAGAGGGGAGGTGGGGGAGAGCCTGCCTGGCTGGGAGCTGCCAGGGAAACAGGGTCTCTCCCGGACCAGGAGCCGTCTGGGCGAACCCGGCCTGAGGGGACACACAGACCAGACCAGCCGTTAAGAAGTCATCCTGATTCTAAGTCCCAGTGTCCCTCGCTGGCTGTGTGATCTTGCGCAAGTAGCCTGACCTCTCTGAACCTGAGGTTCCTCTTTGGCAAATGGAGAGGATGCCATGGGATCGTGCAGTAGGGCACCAAGCATGGCACTTTATGACCATTACCCTCTAGCAGGCCAAGTATCCCCTGGGGTTGTCACCAGGAGACCCCCAAGGGGGCATGAAAAACCATGTCCTGACTACGGGCTAGGTGCCAGCACTATGAAGCAGCCCTATGGCAATTACTCCCTGAATCCATACAGTAATCTCCACGTGGAGATGACCATCGCGTTGCAAGAGGCAGAACAGGCAGAACAGGTGAAGGGACGTAACCAAGGCCACGCAGCTGGGAAGAGGCACTGAAATTTCAAGCCAGATCTGCTTGGCTCCAAGAACCCAGGCAGGGCTCAAGCATGAAGCTAAAAGGCCCAGTTCTAGCCCCAGAGTTTGTGGAACTCTCTGCACCCCAGGATGTATGTTGTGAGGTGTTGGATTATACTGCCCAAGAGACCCTCCCCTGCTAAGTTTGGCTCTGGATTGAAACCTCAGTTCACCAGCCTGCGCCTATTGGTCCTCCAGGCCCCACCCAGGTGATCTTCTAAACTTCAGTCTAGCTTTTCTTTTTATTTGCTTTTCTGAATTGGAAGCAATCTGACAAATATTCATTGAGCTCCTTCTCTATGCCAGACCCTGGGCTGTGCACTAAAGACCCAGAGTTAAATTCTCCCTGAGCCCAACTCTTGAGAAACTCCCCATCCAGGAGGGGGTAGGGTGGGGTGAGGGAAACAGACAGATGTAACAAGACTATTACAGTATATACTAAGTACTCACTTTCATGGTGACTGTGTAACCCTTAATAGGACTGTAGCGAAGGGGCACCTGAGACATCTAGGGGAGTCAAAGGGAAGTGGCATCTGAGAGAAGACTTGAAAAGGAACAGTAGTTTGCCTGGAGGATCAGAGAGGAAGGGTGTTCAAGACAGAGAGAATAGTGCATGTAAAACTGTGGGGACAGCAAAGCCTCAAGTGATGGGGATTGGCATGCAGTCCGTGTTGATACTGAGCATGGAGACTGGCAAGAAAAGGTAGCAAGCTGACCAGAGATGCCCCAACGAGAAAGCAGGGTGGAGAGGCTCTCAGGGACCAGGTCATGGGAAGTTTTATTGAGGTGCCTTTTATTTCAAGAACAACAGGGAGCCATTGAAGGGACATAACCAGATCAAATTTGCATTGGAGAAAAATGACTCTGTGTACAGTGGGGAGAAGACTTCCCTGGTGGCTCAGTGGTAAAGAATCTACCTGCCAATGTAGGACATGTAGGTTCGATCCCTGGTTCAGGAAGATCCCCTGGAGAAGGAAATGGCAACCCACTTTAGTATGCTTGCCTGGGAAATCCCATGGATAGAGGAGCCTGGTGGGCTATGGGGTCTCAGAGTCGGACACAACTCAGTGACTAAACAACAGTGGGAAAACGAGTTCGGAGGAACAGGGCTGGAGATAGGAGAGCAGTGAGAAGGTAAGAAAAGACGGCAGCCTGAATGAGGGCGAAGGGCCGGGGGATGTGAGGGAAGAGGGGAATAGAGGATGTACAGGAGGTAGAAATGACAGGACCTGGTGGCCGACCCAGAGCAGGAGTGACTGGAAGGGAAGACAGAAGGATCCACGGGATGCTCTGATTTCACACCTGGGTGGAGGTTGACGGTGATGCCCCCTGGTGAAACGGGTAGCCCAGGGGGAAAGCCCACACTAGGTGTTCCACTGGGGATGTGCTGAGTCTGCAGGGCCAGCGGGATGTCCCAGTGAAGACAGCAGGGCACTAGGGAGGCAATTGGCTATGTGGGTAGGAGCGAAGCCAGAACTAGGGGTGCAGGCTTGGTCCATCTCAGTGGTCCTGGAGGCTGAGGTCCCCCAGCGAGGGTGGGCCATGCCGGGAAAGCTGTGGGTTCACCAGCATGCAGGAGGGGGAGCAAAGGGAGAGATGCCAAGAAGCAGCTGGAGAAGAGGCAGTGGTGAGCCAGAGGGGAGAGAGGCCAAGCGTGGAAGACGAAGACGAAGACCTGGGCGAGTGGACCGGAAGACCCAGGGGCCAGAGGCGGTCACAGCCAGAGCCATTTCAGGAGAGACGTGGGAGCAGAGGGCCAAGAGCTGCGGAGTGGATGGGGGTGAAGAGGCGGACGTGCGGGAGGCCATACACTGGTCTAGCAAAAGCTTGGCCGGAGACAGAAACTGAGACCAAAGGTGGTCTAGCTAGCAGGAGCCTCCAAGTCAAGGGAGGGTTTTTATTTCAAAATGGGCCAGTTGAAGAGCTGCTGGAGTTTGAGTCACGGGAGCTGATGGGTTACTGGAGGCAAGGAGGTCCTGCGGAGAAGACCAGGGTTGAGGTCTGAAGGCCATGGTAGGGGAGAGGGGTCCTGCCTTGAGACTGAGGGACCAAAGTGATAAACTGGAGGGTCAACCTGGAGCAGGCAGAGGGAGAACGCTGGGGGCACTCATCAAGGGCAGGCCGAGGACTCCAGCAGGGCTGGAGAGGCTGGGGCTTCTGGACGCAGCCTGATCTGGGTTTGCGTCCCAGCCCTGTCACCCACCAGCAATGCAACCGTGCGGCACCCCCTCCCCCAGCACACGCTGCTGCTCCTTCTTCCCTGAGACCCGGGTAGCAGCAGTCTCCGCCCCACGGGAACACATGCACAAAAGGCATTCAGCCACGGGACTGGAGAGCGGAGGACCTGGATAAATGTGAGCGAATAAGAATAATAAATAATGCGGAGCCATCGAGGGGTTTTGAAGCCGGGAAGTGACAAGGTCAAATCTGTATTTTAGAAAGACCCCGCTGGAGGAGGAGGTAGCCTTGGGGAGAAACTAAAAGGTCGTGCACTTCTCGAGGTATTTCTCTGAAGTCTGTGGGAAGTTTGTAGTGTCAGGTTAAGGATTTTATTGGTTCCATGTTTGGTTTTTGATTCGGCTGCTTCCTCGGGTCCTCACACGTCGGATGCCGGTCTTACTGGCGGGGCTGCTGAGTTGAGTCTATCTGGGACTCTGAGGTGTATTTCAGGGATGAAATGAAGGAGCAGGAAAAGAAAATACAGAAAAATAAATAAATAACAGGGAGGGTGGGTTTGGGGGAGGGAGGGGTGGCCCGGTGTTTCCCCCCGCCTCACCTCATTCAGAGGATGCTGCGGCAGGGCAAGGGGTGCTGGCCGAACCAGGAAGGGGCCGGGAGGTAACTCTTCATGAAATTCCTGGTCGGCATCCAGGGATGACCTGCCGCCAGGATTCACACGGGTCAGCCGCCCTCACACCCCTCACGGCCTCGTCAGGAAAAGCTTCCATTTAGGAACAGCATCGACCCATCTTGTAGGAGACTCCTGGGCCCACGCTGAGCCCCGGGGGTTAGAACTGGGGGAGACGTAGCAGTCATAATAGCGCTCACGGTGGCTGTTACTGCGTTCTCACTTGTCATCTGGCCACATGGCTCTCTGATGAGACGGACGCTGTTATCTGTCCCATGACACCGAGGAGACGGGGGCTCGGGGAACGCTGCTTGCCGGAGGCCTGGGCCTGGATTTGAGCCCCTTGAAGGAGATGCCCACCTGCTTTTCCATCCTACTCCAGGGACTCCAGCCTGTGTGGAGCCCTTCGCGGGGCCTCCCCCATGAAGCCCCAGGGAGGCTGTTTTTTCTCTGCCAGTCACTCAGGCACAAAGTAGAGAGAGCCCAGGGGAGCAGGTGGCCTTCCCTTCCAGCACTCTGCTAACCTGCTGAGTGACCTTGGGCGAGTGCCTTCCCTCTCTGAACCTTGACAGCCTCCTCCTGAGTCCAGTGTGACTTGGCGTCCAGCCTTGGTGGGGGGGTGGGGGGTTGGAGGTCTCACTGGCTCCCGCCTGCCTTGGGCCTAGCACATAGTAGGCACTCCACAGAGGCCCAAGTCCTCTTCCAGGGCTTCCCTGTCAGGGCCGATTATGTCCATGGAATCCACACTGTGAAAATAAACATGAACTCAAGTGGCCCCGGTCTCCGTGGCAGCCAAGGGGAAGCTCGGTCCCCAGCCTGTGTCTGTTCTGGGCAAGAACAAAAGTTTCCCTGTGAAGTTGCCCCCACCCCCGCTTCCCTTCTGGAGCCAGCTGGGATGGGAGGACGGGGCGGGGGGAGGGGGCCCGTCCAAGAGCAGCCCAAGAGCCCAGCTGCCTGTCAAAACCCAGTCTCCCTCCCCCGCCCAAGCCCATCCCAACACACACCCCCCAGCCCCCCAGGGGCTCAGGTAGGTGAAGGGCCCCCAAACTCAGGAGCCCTAGGGGCAGAAAGCTGAGTCTGGTTAGGATTTGGGGAAGAGAAGGTTCTCGGGTGGTCCTGGGGACAGAATGTGTGACACTGTAGAGTCCAGGGATGCAGGTGAGAGAAGCTGCCTGGTTAATCCTGCACCAAGCGCCATCCGGTCCATGCCTCTTATGGCCCTTCACCCCTACCCCAGCCTCAGCTCAGAGCCTCTCCCAACCAGGGGGAAATGGCCAGTTCGGGAGGACTCGGTCGAACCAGCAACAGAACTTGGCATCAGAGAGAAATGGCACAGATTCTGGCTCCATCATAACCTGCAGTGAGACCTTGGGCCGGGAAGGTGCTCTCTGAACCACCATCTCTGCCTCTGCATCACAGAATGGACTGGAGCCGAGCGGCAGCCGCATCCAAGTTCAGCGACACGCCTCTGCTCAGCAGCTGCTGCGCCCACCTGGGACCAGGCAGTGTCCTGGGGTGGACCTGGAGCTCACCCCCTGGGGGTTCAGACGTGTGACACGCAACAGCCTGGGAGAACATGGGAGCGGGGTGCTGGGAGGAGCAGAGAGCCCCGGAGAGAGGGAAAAGAGCCAGACTCAACCCAGGGCCAGAGGAGCAGAGGGTGACTTGGACAGGACATGGCTGCCGTCAGTGTCTGTGCGGCCATCCTAACACCCACAAGGATACAGCTCTCCTAACAATGGGATTGCTCCCTGAGGCGGGGGAAGAGCTTCACTTCACTCACTCTGCTCCTTCCTGGGCCCAGGCAGCGCTGCTGCAGGGCCCCTCACCAAACAAAAGCGGGAGGAACAACCTCCCCTTCCCTTCCAAGGTCATCAGGGCTCGAGAAGTCCACAGGGAGCAGCATCTCTGTGTGGCCAGGGGCCATGGGGGCGAACTTTGCTCAGCAGGGCTATGACATAAGGCGGCGGGCGGGGGGGGCGGGGGGGTGATGTCAAAAGACAACCAGGACTTGCACAAATTGTATCTCAATCATGCTGTTGAAGAAAACAAAATTGTGATTGCTCATTCCTAGTTTATAGAAAGACAAGGGAATTGGGTTTTAAAATATTTATTTATTTTTGACTGCACTGGGTCTTCGTTGCTCCAAGTGGGCTCTCTCTAGTTGCAGTGTGTGTCCTTCAGTTGTTGCAGAGCGTGGGCTCAGTAGTCGTAGCTCATGGTATTAGTTGCCCCTCGGCGTATGGGATCTTCCGGGACCAGAGATCGATCCCATGTGCCCTGCATTGGCAGGTGGATATTTTAACCACTGGTCCACCAGGGAAATCCTGATTTTTGTATTTTGATGTAGTATCTTGCAACCTTACTAAACTCACTTATTAGTTTTAGCAGCATTTTTGTAGATGACACTGGATTTTTCTACATAGATGATCATGTCATCTGCAAGTAAATCAATGTTATGTTTTCTTTCAAAATAAAATGACAACTGGGACCTACCTGTGGGTGCACGTTCCACACCCCTCAGGGTCTCACTGAAACACCTCAAAGGTGCAAGGTCTCCTGAGTGAAGAGACTAATGCTAACAACTAGAAAGATCCTGGTTAGTGTCATCCTAGGCTGATAAGATCAGTTTCCGAGATCACAGTCTCTGCCCTCTAGGGGTATCATGAGAACTCATGATGTCAGAGCTGTAAAAGCGTCTGATGCAGAGAACACTGGGAGCCCATAGAACTGGGATCCTTGCCATCTGGAAAAGAAAGTCATGTGTTTGATAACATTACTGTGGGCTCAGTGTTTGTATCCCCACCCACATTCTATGTTAAAGCCCAATCCCCAACATGATAGTATTCGGAGTTGGGACTTTGTGGGGAGGTGATTAGATCATGAGGGCTCCACCCTTCCAAATGGGATTGGTGTCCACAAAAGAGAGACCCCAGAGAGCTCTTTGACCCCTGCCCCCATGTGAGGACACAGGTGGCTATAAATCAGGAAGAGAATCCCATCCCCACACACCAAATCCACTGATCTTGGACTTCTCAGCCTCCAGAACTGTAAGAAACAAATTTCTGTTGTTTATAAGACACCCAGACTCTGTTACAGCAGCCCCAAAACACTAAGACATGTTTTAATCAAAAACTAAACATTCCAATAAAAAGTACAAGATAGGTTTTTAAATCTGCAAAACTTTTGATTGTGCGATATTAGTCTTAGAAACTGATTATAAGAAAATTATGAAATGCACAAAAATACAGGTTAATTAATTGACAGGTGATGGAAAATGCTATCACAGCATCAATTTCTACAAAAATAACTTGGAGATAATCTGAATATTCAACAACAATATAGAATGCTATGCAGCTGTGCTGCTCAGATATACTTTTGTGATGTGTTTGATTTCTGAGTGCAATAGGTTAGAGAAAAATCTCATTTTGCTTTATATATGTGCATGCGAAGTCATTTTAATTGTGTCCAACTGTTTGTGACGCTATGGACCATAGCCTGCCAGGCTACTCTGTCCACAGAATTCTCCAGGCAGGAAAACTGGAGTGGGTAGTCATTCCCTTCTCCAGGGGATCTTCCTGACCCAGGGATCAAACCCATGTCTCTTCCGTCTCCTGCACTGGCAGGCAGATTCTTTACCACTAGTGCCCCCTGGGAAGACGTTATATATGTCTCCCTGTCTCAGTTCAGTCACTCAGTCATATCTGACTCTTTGCAACCCCATGTACTTTATATATGTATATGCATATACATATATATATGAAATGTCCAGAAGAAAAATATTTAGCTGATTATTCCTAAGAGATTAAATTAGGAGTAATGGAATAATGTACACTTTTTTCTCTGATATTTTTGCTTTTTCTGAATTTTCTTGCTTTTCTACAAAATTATAATGACAACAATATAAACAAATACCATTTATTAAGCACGTACGTTGTTCCACACTGCACTGAGGGCTTTCTATATGTTTCCTTACTTAATCCTAACAACAGTTCTGAGAGACAGGTACTAATCTTTACTAGGAAGGGGTCTTTCAATTGAAAGTGAGAAAATACCCAGCTCAAAAGGGCTTCCCAGGTGGCTCAGTGGGTAAAGAGTCCACCTGCCCATGCAGGAGACACAGGAGATGTGGGTTCAATCCCTGGCCCGGGAAGATCGCCTGGAGCAGGAAATGGCAACCCACTCCAGTATTCCTGCCTGGAAAATACCATGGATAGAGGAGCCTGGCAAGCTACAGTCCCTGGGGTCGAAAAAAGTAGGACACAACTGAGTAGCTGAGCACATACGCACACCCAGCTCAAATTGGTTTAAGGCAAGAAAGAGGATCAATTCACTTGGAAGTGTCAAGTGTCAATGGAAAAATCATGATCAACTTCAAGCAGGGACTCAAAAGTTTCCCACAACTGGTTTCTCTTGGCTCTGCTCCCCTGAGGCATACTCCCATTTGGGAGCAAGATGGCTTTGTAGCAGGGACCAGTCACACCCTCACAACTGCAAGGCTTTATGGAAAATAAGTAGTTGACCAAAGCCCTAAGGAATACTCCATTGGAATGGCACGGGTCCACATGACCACCCACCAACCCATCTCTGGCCAGGTGCTGGGTGCACTGAGTGGCTTAAACCCAGGTCACATGCCCCAGGGAGTAAAATCATAGTTCAGGGTAGAACAGAATTGGTTCTCTCAAAGCAAAAGCACGAACAGAGTAGTAGATGGTGGATGGGAGGGAGAAAAACTTTCCACTGCAATTGTCATCTCCAACTTACTAAAAAGAAACTGCAGCTCAGAGATGGGAAATAGTTTGTTCAAAATGGTACAGACAGGGGAATTCCCTGGCGGTTCAGTGATTAGAGACTCTACATTTCCACGGCAGGAGGCACAGGTCTAGAAACTAAGATACCCTAATCCCACAAGCCACCCACGTGGCAAAAAAAAAAATCTCAAAATGATACAGATGGTAAGTAAAGAGGCAAGGGACTCATTGTCTAGTTCCAAAGACTCGAAACCTAGTCACTATCGATATTGCCTTCCAGGATTACCTTTGTAGTATTTTGGTGAATTTAGAAACAAAAGAAAGTCATAATTCCCCATCAGTGGGTTTAGGGTGCTTGGCTGCTTAAGGTCAGGGTGGGGTCAGGGCACACCTGAGACCCGTGTGCCCAATGCTTCCTTCCAAGACGGCGGTCATCCAGTTGCTTCGCATCCTTCCATCGAGACGAGCTGTCAGAGCGACCCTGACACCAGAGAAGGGCCAGTGCAGGCTGGGAAAAAAGAGAAGACCCTCCAAACACAGGTTATAGTAATAGTATGTGATGTTTATTGCTGGCTTATCCTGGGCCAGGCATTGTGCTCTTGTGTCCTCGTGACCCCTAGTGGACACAGGAGCAGGTGCTGCCCTGGGTTACAGATGAGGGAGCTGAAGCGCAGAGACGTGAAGCTCCTTTCTGAGGTCACACAGCCATCTCAGGAGGAGCCGGCTGGGAGTGAGTCTGACTCCAGAGCCAGCCCCTAATCACACACCCTGATGCCAGCATCACAGCTCCTCACCAGCCAGGAGAGAATTTTAGTGACACCTGCAGAGATCAGAACTGTAGAGAGTGAATGTGCTGATAACATAACGCTGAGCCATATAGGAGCCAAGTAAGGCTGATGTCTCCAGCTGAGTTCTCAAGGCAGTTCCCTGGGCCTTTGTGGGGGAAAGGTTGTGCAGTCAAGGCTGAGGCCCGGTACCCTGCTTAGAAACCTGCTTAATAGTCTTCCCATTATGATATCCACCTTAGTCTTGAGTTTATAATTATTTTATGTGGTAAAGGAAATCGTCACTGGTGAAAATAAATCCAACCTCTAAGTAGACCCTTAAGTCTGAAAAGATGTTAAATTAAGAAAATGTTCATGATACATTGTTAGTGATTTTTTTAATGCAAACTACAGAGCTATTTACATATATAGAAAAGATACAAATGTTGTTTCTTAAACAAAGATATCCATACATAAAAAAGACCAAAGGAATAAACAGAAAGACTAACTCCAGGGGCTAGTATTATGGATTATTTTTATATTCTCACTTGTGCTTTTCTATAGTTTCTAAATTTTCTATAATTTTCTAATAGTAATAAAGTATATTATATCCATAATTTAAAAGTTATTAAATTGTTAACAAAGGTTTCTGAGTATAAGCGACATAAGACTTCCATAACAACCTCTGGCTTTGTTCTTTCAACCTCCTTTGTTTATTTATTCATTCAACAAACATCACTGGCTTCTGCTGTGTGGGGTTCTCGCTTTGAGTGGAGATGACAGAGTCCCCTGAGGCGCTCCCTGTGCAGTGGGTGGAATGACAGACAAATGCTCAGACCTGAGTGATGCCCTAGGCGTGAACCCCATGAGGACAGGAGCCTGCCTAGTCCATCTCTACATCTCAGTACCTGGGATGGAGTCTGAAACAGAGCTAGGAGCTTTGGAAATTCTTACAAACAAATGGGTGAAGTCAGGAGACAAGAGTTCAAATTCTAGTTCATTAAGTTCCAGTTTCCATTTCTACAAAACGGGGGATAACAACTACCTCCTGGGATTGTTTGGAGGCTGCACTAACATGCAGGCATCTTTTTATACAAAACTGGAAATAACAGTGGGCCCTCAACAAAGAACAGAAATAATGTATTTCTAGTTGGATGGATTCTGACAGTGTACAAAGTCTGCAAACAGCCGACTCACTGGAAAAGACCCTGATGCTGCGAAAGGCTGAGGGCAGGAGGAGAAGAGAGCAACAAAGAATGAAGGAAGGCATCACCAACTCAAGGGACCTGAACTTGGGCAAACTCCAGGACACAGGGAGGAACAGGGAAGCCTAGCATGCCGCAGTTCACGGGGTATTGAAGAGCTGGACACAACTTGGCAACTGAACACCACCAACAACAACACAAAGTCCGGGGTCAGCAAGTATCTGGAACTTGACCAGGAAAAAATTGGCTTTCAAATTTGGAGAAGAGTGTGTAGACTATACTCTTATTTATCGAAGAAAAGAGGAGGCATTATTGTATTTTTAAATGAAAGGATAAACTAAAAACTTGAAGCAGCAAAAGTTACCAAACAGGAGAGGAACATCATAGAGAAGCAGAGACAGAGGTAGACTGCGTGTAACATTGCATGATTTGTGGACCTGACTTGGAAACCAGGCAAATATTTTACATAATCATGTGTTTAATGTTTGGGAAAGGAATTCCAAATCACAAAAGCAAAACAAAGAAACAAAAAGCTAACTTATGGCAAGCTGGTGATAAAGCCATGGAGAGGAATTCTTCCAAATGACTAAAACACAGTACTTTGGACTGTCCATCCCTAATAAGATATTCCCTGAAGGCAAAGCAAAAATAAACTGCAAAAGACACAAACACAGCAACTGCATTGTGGGTGGCGCTGGTATGCTCATCTGAGGGTGTCATCTGGAACACTCACATGTGCTCAGTTGTGTCTGACTGTTTGCAACCCTGTGGACTGTAGCCCACCAGGTCCCTCTGTCCACGGAACTTTCCAAGCAAGAATACTGGAGTGGGCTGTCGTTTCCTACTCCAGGGGATCTTCCTGACCCAGGGATCGAACCTACACTCTCTTGTGTCTCCTGCATTGGCAGGCGGACTCTTTACCACTAGTGCCACCAGGAAAGTCCATTAGGTGCAATAGACCTCAGCAAACAAGTGCATCTTTCACTGGGAACTGGGGGAGAAAGGACACGCAGCATGGGAGAGAGGATATGCAGATGTAAAACGAATGAGGCTAAGTAAAAACACTGCAGCCTGACTTTGAATGAGACGTGTCAATATGAATTCATATTTTGAAAATAAATTAATGGATTTTTTTAGCAATTTTAGGTTTACAGAAAAACCGAGCAGAAAGTACAAGAGTTCCCATATACTGCTGCATCTCTCCTTCCTCCCAATATCCCCATTGTTAACATCTAGCATGAGTGGGGTACACTTGCTACAGTTGATGAGCCAGTATTGACACATAATTATGACCCAAGGTCCATAGTTGATGTTAGGCTCACTCTAGGTGCTGCACATTTTTAAAAAGAATCATTTATTGTTTTTAAACAGAAATATTTTATTTATTTATGGCTACGTTGAGTCGTTGTTGCCATGCAGGCTTTTCTCCAGTTGTGGTCCATGGGCTTCTCACTGCGGCGGCTTCTCTTGTTGCAGTGCATGGGCTCAGCAGTCACAGCATATGGGTTTAGTTGCCCCCAAGGCATGTGGGATCTTCCTGGACCAGAGATCAAACCCGTGTCTCCTGCATTGGCAGGTAGATTCTTACCCACTGGACCACCAGGGAAGTCCCTAGGCGCTGTACATTTTAAGGATTTTGACAAATGTATAATGACACATATGCATCGTTGTAGAATCATTCAGAATAGTTTCAATGCCCTAAAAATGCTCTGTGTTCTTCCTATTCATCCCTCTTCCCACCAGCTCCTGGCAACCACAGATCTAGTTGTCTCCATGGTTTTGCCTTTTCCAAACTATCATATAGTTGGAATCATATGGTGTGTGGCCTTTTCAGACTGACTTCTTTCACCTGGCAATATGCATTTAAGGTTCCTTTATGTCTTTCCATGGCTTGATACCTTTTTTTTTTAGCACTGAATAGCATTCCATTGTGTGGATGTACTACAGTTCGTTTATCCATTCACCTTCTAAAGGACACCTTTGTTGCTTCCAAGTTTTGGCAATTATGACTCACAATGTATTCTACCTTTAAAAAACAAATACATTTCCTAGCTCTGTCTACTGAAAATGCCCAGAAACAATGACTAGCCCAGTGGTGCTAAGCATTACTTAAACATTAGCTGTAGTCTCTAACTGCCATTCCCCACTCAAAGAAACCAGGGTTCCTTGGAGAAATGGTTGATTTCTGGTCTGGGAAGAAAATGTCCAAGGCAAATCCAGGAAACTAGGGTATCTTGCTGTTCCAGATAGCAAGAAAACATCAGAGTCTACTAAGGTCAAAAGGCTGCAGGAGCAAACCTGACGAGCTTCACTCTGGTTGAGGGGGAAGCATTGAGTATCTTAAGAATAATCATTGCAGGGGATTAAAACACACCAAGTAACATTAAATTTCTATGTTGATAATGATTCTGGAAAAAAAACTCCATTAAAAAACAACTTCAAGGATGTCAGAAAGCCAACTTATTATTTGAGCACTGTTAAAGAGTCAGGTACTTTGTACCATCTGCATTATATGTATAAAGGATATTGTATTATACCTCGGGGTAACTAAAGAGTTGAAGAAGAAACTTTCTGTTTCTCTTTTACAAGGCTTCTAGCTAATAAATGAAGAAGGAAGACAGAATTAGAATATCACCCTTTGGCAATCCCTAATGAAAGAATGAACTTGGACAGTGAACGTTCATGAACTGCTAACTTCAGAGAAACAGAGATCACAGGATATCACGAGCCACCCGGTGAAAGGATGCAATACCTCCTGTGAAGTATTGTGGCCAAAATCGAACCTGAATCTCATCAAGACTTAGCTCTAATTACAGGAAATACAGAGGACAGAGGAACATGTTGAAGGACCCCACAGGAATACAATCCAGATTGAAGGAAAGTCTACAGGACAGACAACCAGGTTCCTTCAACAAATAAATGACAAGGGCAGAGAGGGAGGGAAGGGGGATGCGGAGGGGACTGTAGATTAAAAGGGACAATAAGAGACAGATATGGTCTTTTTACAAGGTGCAAAAAAACATTTATGAGACAGTCAAGGAAATGTAAACAATGGCTAGATATGCGTGATGATAATTTCTCTAGCTGTGATAGTGTTATTATAGCTGTAATCTCTTTTTAAAAAAAGATTTTTTTATTTTTAGACATTTTATCTTATGTTGGAGTACAGCTGATTAACAGTGTTGTGATAGCTTCAGATGCACAGCAGAGTGCACAACACACACGTGTGTTGCACACGCAAACATACATGTATCCATTCTCCCCCACACTCCTCTCCCATCCAGGCTGCCACATAATATGGAGCAGAGTTTCCTGTGCTATACAGTAGGTCCTTGTTGGTTATCCATTTTTTTAAACTTATTATTTTGTTTTGGGGTATAGCTGATTAGCGGGCTTCCCTGGTGGCTCAATGGTAAAGAACCCGCCTGCAATGCGGGAGATGCAGGAGACCCGGGTTCGATCCTTGGGTCAGGAAGATCCCTTGGAGGAGGGTATGGCAACCCACTCCAGTATTCTTGCCAGGAGACTCTCATGGAGAGAGGAGCCCGGTGGGCTACAGTCCACAGGGTCGCAAAGAGTCAGGCATGACTGAGCATGCACCCATGCATGCACACATAGCCAATTTGTCCACCCATGGCTGATTCATGTCAATGTATGGCAAAACCACTACAATATTGTAAAGTAATTAGCCTCCAATTAAAATAAATAAAAATTAAATTAAATTTAAAAAAATGCTGTGATGTTGTGATAGTTTCAGGTGAACAGCAAAGGGACTCAACCACGCGTATACATGTACCCATTCTCCTCCAAACCCCCTCCCATCCAGGCTGCCACAGAATATGGAGCAGACTTTCCTGTGGTATACAGTAGGTCCAGGTGCTCTATGGTAGGTCCTTGATGGTTATCCTTTTAAATACAGCAGTCTATACATGTCCATCCCAAACTCCCTGTCTCTTCCCACCACCCTTCCCCCCACAACAACAACCTCATTCTGTGAGTCTGTTTTGTGACTAAGTTCATTTGTGTCATTTCCTTTTTAGATTCTGCATATAAGGGACATCACAGGATATTTCTCCTTCTCTGTCTGACTCATTTCACTCAGTATGACAGTGTTCCAGGTCCATCCACGTTGCGGTAAATGGTATTATTTCATTCTTTTTAAAGGCTGAGTAATGTTCTGTTGTATGTAAGAACAACATCTTCCTTATCCATTCCTCTGTCAAAGAAAATTTTTCTTATCTTTTAGAAGGATATAGCCAAATTGCTATGGTTGAGATGTTAAAGGGTCTGGGAATTGCTTCAAAATTGCCCACTGGGATAGAGGAACTGGGGTAGAATATAGATAAAACAAGACTGGGCATGAGTTATAATTGCTGAAGCTGGGCGATAGGTATATTATTTTCTCAACTTTTATGTATGCTTGAAATTTTCCATAATAAAAAAACAAGCTTACCAAAAATAAAAATATTAGCTCCTTCTAACAAAACAAGAGGTCACCCAGAGTCTCCTGTGCCTCTTTGTGTGAAACTGACCTGAATGGTAACTTTCTTCTCTTTTATCTTCCAAGTGTCTGATGGTGAGTTGGTTCTAACCTGCCTGAGCAGAAGTGAGGAGGAACCTCCTGTGATGCCCCCTTCCCATATCAGCTTGCATGCTGGGGGCGGACCACCAACCAGCAGGCAGACGGAACCAAGCCAAGTGTGGATCCCAGCCCTGCAGCCAACTCTGCATGAGTGAGATAGGAGGATTTTAACTGCCACCAGTACCTGAAATGGCTCCTCTCTGGGTCACCTACAGTGCTGGGCACTCACAGCCTGGCACAGGATGGATAAAAGCAGAATCATGTAGTGATTGAGGGCTCAGGTTCTGAAAGACACAGGTTCAAATCCCAGCTCTCCCAGCATGTGTCTTCATCTGCCTGAGCCTCGATTTCTCCATCTGTAGATGGGGAACAATATGAGCCTCTTCCTCACAAGGCTGGCGTGTGAATCCCATGTGAGAATGTGTATGAAGCAATGAACTCAGTGCCAGGCTGGAGTAACAAATGGCGGTTATTCCTGCTGCTATTATTGCCAGTATTTTATATTAATTATTCTATGGCTAGAATATAAAGTAAGGCTCCCCACCTCCCCCCAATTCCTAATATTTGTCTCTTTCCAAAGCATTATGTATTATGGGTCATTCTCTCAAGCATTTCATTTGACCAACAGTGTGTTGTTTGGGGAAGACACATTGGCCTGATATGACCTCACTGGGTGCTCATTTTGGATGTTAATCGCAGTAAGCTGACAAATGGGTTAAAAGAGATAAAGTAATTTCATGTAGCTTTAGAATTTCTCCCGGGAGTGTGGCCTGGCATACATAGGGGTTGGATACTGTTGCAAACAAGCCTTTTGCAATTCACTTTACGATGCAATATAGCAGCTCAGCAGATTATGAATTTGTACCTACAAGGAGAGTAAGTATAACCTAGTGTCATAATATGTGGCCAATCAGTATTTGTGGCTGGCATAATTACTACACCAAGCATGAATTTGTCTGTCAAGCAACTTAGAGACGTAAAGAGAGGTGCTCTGGAAAGTGATGCTGGACATTTTGAAAGGTGGCTTTGTAATGACAAAGGTCACAGACTCAAAAATGCAGGTGTAGCACAGGCAACAAAAGCAAAGACAGGTAAACTGAACTTCAAGATTGAAAATTTCTGTGTATCGGAGGACTTGATCAACAGAGCAAAAATGCAACCTACTGGATGTGAGAAATATTTGCAAATCATATATTTGATAAGAGGTTAATATCCAGAACATATTAGGAGGAGAAGGGGGAGACAGAGGACGAGATGGTTGGATGGCATCACTGACTCAATGGACAGCAAGCTCAAGGATATAGTGGGGGACAGAAGAGCGCAGTGTGCTGCAGTCCATGGGGTCACGAAAACTCAGACACAACTGAGCAACTGAACGACAACCACCAAAATCCCTACCAAACCTGAGGAAAAGACTTGACAGACATTTCTCCAAAGCAGATATACAAATGACCAATGAGCACATGAAAAAATGCTTAGCATTGCTACTCATTGTCATCACCGTTCAGTGGCACTATTTATTAGACGTAAATCAAAAGTACCATGATACCACGTCACATCCATTAGGGTGCTACTATCAAAAACGGATGATACTGAGAAACTGGAGCCCTAGTGCACTGCTGGTGGAAATGTAAAATGGTGCAGCCACTGTGAAAAACAGCATGGTGGTTCCTAAAAAGAATAATAATAGAATCACCATACGATACAGCAATTCCAATTCTGAGTCTATACTCAAAAGAATTGAAAGTGGGGCCCTGTCTCTAGGAAAGGACACAAGGGGGGAACCAGCAGCCAGTCGGTTCCTGCGTGTCCTGCAACTCCATAGCCTCGCGCCCCCACGATCCCGCAGCTTGATCATCAAGAAGATTGCCCTTTTCGGCGCCACTGGCAACACCGGGCTCACCACGCTGGTGCAGGCGGTGCAAGCAGGCTATGAGGTGATGATGCTGGTGCGGGACCCCTCCAGGCTGCCCTCAGAGGGGCCCCAGCTGACCCACGTGGTGGTGGGCGACGTCCAGCAGCCGGCTGATGTGGAAGAGACTGTGGCTGGGCAGGACGCTGTCGTCGTGCTGCTGGGCACCTGCAGTGACCTCAGTCCTGCCACAGTGAAGTCCCAGGGTGCCCAGAACATTGCGGCGGCCGTGAGGGCCCATGGCGTGGACAAGGCCATGGCCTGCGCCTCGGCCTTCCTACTGTGGGGCCCTTCCAAGGTGCCCCCAAGACTGAAGGACGTGACTGACGACCATGTCCGGAGGCACAAGGCACTGCAGCAGTCGGGCCTGAAGTCCGCGGCCGTGATGCCACCACATATACGAGGCCACCCGTTGACTGGGGCCTACACAGTGACCCTGGATGGACGAGGGCCCTCGAGGGTCGTCTCCAAACATGACCTGGGCCACTTCATGCTGCGCGGCCTCACCACCCGACGAGTACGGCGGGCACACCACCTACCCCTCCCATGTGTAGGAACAGGGCTCTGGCCCTGTCCAGGAAGACAGCATCCTGTGGAACAGAACAAAGGAAGGGGGCAATACATCAGAGCCAAGAGCTTCAGATTAAAAACAATGAAAGTGGGGATTTGAAGAGATATTTGTATACTCATGTTCATAGCCACATTATTCACCTTAGGGAAGAGGTGGAAGCAACTCAAGACAGATGAGAAATGGATGAACAAAATGTGGCATATATATGTACAGTGGAATATCATTCAGTCTTAGGAAGGGATTTCTGACACATACTATAACACAGATGAACCTCAAGGGCATTATTTTAAGTGGAATAAACCATTCATAAATGGACAAATATGTGTGATTCCACCTAATGAGATACCTGCTGCTGCTGCTGCTGCTGCTAAGTCACGTCAGTTGTGTCTGACTCTGTGCGACCCCATAGACGGCAGCCCACCAGGCTCCCCTGTCCCTGGGATTCTCCAGGCAAGAACACTGGAGTGGGTTGCCATTTCCTTCTCCAATGCGTGAAAGTGAAAAGTGAAAGTGAAATCGCTCAGTAATGTCCGACTCTTAGCAACCCCATGGACTGCAGCCCACCAGGCTCCTCTGTCCATGGGATTTGCCAGGCAAGAGTACTGGAGTGGGGTGCCATTGCCTTCTCCTAATGAGATACCTAGAGGAGTCAAATTCATAAAAGACAGAACATTGAAGGTGGTTACCAAGGGAGTCAGAGAAGAGAAGAAGAAATTATTGTTTGATGGGGACAGAGTTTCAGTTCTGCAATGAAAAGAGTTCTGGAAAAGGGTGATGGCTGCACAACCAATGTGAATATACTTAAGGCCATTGTACACAAAAATAGTTAAGATGGTAAATTTTCACACAATTAAAAATAATAATAAAAAGGAAGAAAGTCAAGTGAAGAGTCTGAAATTACACTATCTCACAAACTGTAAGAAAAAGCAATATTTATATTTACTATCGCTTAACCCATTTACTAGGTTACTGCTATAAACATCCAAAATTATAATAAAATTTTTGATTACAATTTTACAGATAATATCCAACTCATAATATGAATATTTTAAGTAGTCATTTGAAAGTTTCATTGTCTTGAGCTCCTATACTTAAATTGGCCAAAAACATTGGAGGATAATCTTCTCATTAGGCAAATGTGGAAGAAGTGGAAGCAGTGATGAACTTTATTTTCTTGGGCTCCGAAATCACTGCAGATGGTGACTGCAGTCATGAAATTAAAAGATGCTTGCTCCTTGGAAGAAAATGTATGACAAACATAGACAGTATATTAAAAAAAGAAACATTACTTTGTCAACAAAAGTCCATATAGTCAAAGCTATGATTTTTCCAGTAGTCATGTATGGATGTGAGAGTTGGATCTTAAAGGAGGTTGAGCGCCGAAGAATTGATGCTATCAAATTGTGGTACTGGAGAAGACTCTTGAGAGTCCCTTGGACTGCGAGGAGATCCAACCAGTCAATCCTAAAGGAAATCAACCCTGAATATTCATTGGAAGGACTGATGTTGAAGCTGAAGTTCCAATACTTTGGCCATCTGAGGCAAAGGGCTGACTCATTAGAAAAGACTCTGATGCTGGGAAAGATTGAAGGCAAGAGGAGATGGGGATGACAGAGGATGAGATGGTTACATAGCATCACTGACTCAATGGACATAAATCTAAGCAAACTCGGGGAGACAGTGAAGGACAGGAAAGCCTGGTGCGCTGCAACCCCTGGGGTTGCACAGTTGGACATGAATAAGCAACTGGACCACAAGGGTGCTCTCCATTCCTCCTCACGTGTTCAGGGGCACAGTGGAGCCATCTCCCGTCACTGCCATTCCCTCAGCCTGGCTCTCCTTGGGCAGCCTGGACTGTTCTGGGCTCCCACATAGACTAGAACCTGGAGCTCAGGGCTCCAAAACTCCCACAAAGCCTTCTGTCTCCCCTGTGGGAAACTTCCTTAAACACAGAAAACATTTATTGTCTAAAATGCTCTTGTTTGTGTTATGCTTCTTAATGTTCCTTTATTAAAAAGAAATGAGTTTCTGAAAGAAATGGTTGAAACCAGATTTTTAAAATTGCTCTTGTGCCCTAACACCCTGAAAATACAGTCTTCCTTTTGGGGGTCCCCTGTGGGCTGTCGCCTTCCAATTGCCCCCATAATAAGCTCCTTCCACGGGAATCTGGCCTCTGCTCAGCAGTGGCAGACAAAGGCCTGAGGCCCCAAGGGTGAAATCCTGATGGTCATCACCGTGCACTGGGTCCTTATGAAGGGGACCAGGCTCCTGGCTACCTCTTCTTGTCCCCTTGCACTGTGTGAGACACCACTGCACCCTAGGAGTTGCCTCTGTGGTTGCCATCAAGAAGCCTTAGGTAGGGACATTCCCCGACGGTTCAGTGGTTAGGACTCCATGCTTCCACTGCAGGGGTATTGGATTTGATCTCAGGTTGTGGAATGAAGATCCTGCCTGCTATTTGGCCAGAGAACAAAAACAAAACCAATATCTAACCTATGTAACCAAAAGATCTCATTAAACAAACCCCACTTGGAAAAATAAAAATAAAAGAGTCCCCAGGTATATCAACTATGTGTGCTAAGTTGCTTCACTCATGTCCGAGTCTTTGGGACCCCATGGACTGTAGCCTGTCAGGCTCCTCTGTCCATGGGATTCTCTAGGCAAGAATACTGGAGTGGGTGGCCAAGCCCTCCTTCAGGTAATCTTCCGCATCCAGGGATTGAACCCGTCTCTTGTTTCCTGGAGCACAGGCAGGTTCTTTACCACTAGCGCCACCTAGGAAGCTCATGGACTGTAGCCCACCAGGCTCCTCCATCCATGGAGTTTTCTAGGCAAGAGTACTGGAGTGGGTTGCCATTTCCTTCTCCAGGGGATCTTCCTGACCCAGGGATCGAACCCAGGTCTCCCGCATTGCAGGCAGACGCTTTACCGTCTGAGCCACTAGGGAATCAACTACAGTGAAGTTAAAGTAGCTTAGTCGTGTCCGCTCTTTGCGAACCCATGGGCTGAGTCCATGGAATTCTCCAGGCCAGAATACTGGAGTGGGTAGCCTTTCCCTTCTCCACAGGATCTTCCCAACCCAGGAATAGAACCCAGGTCTCCACATTGCAGGCGGCTTCTTTACCAGCTGAGCCACAAGGGAAGCCCAAGAATACTGGAGCAGGTAGCCTTTCCCTTCTCCAGGGGATCTTCTCGACCCAGGAATCAAATCGGGGTCTCCTGCATCACAGGTGGATTCTTTACCAACTGAGCTATGAGGGAAGCCCCATATCAACTATAACTCAATCTTAAAAACACTTTTTAGTTTAAAAAAGAAAATAAAAGAATTCTAGAAACAGAGAACAGCCTCTCCTTACCTCACCATCTTCCATCCCCCATCCTCAGGCCTTTAAGCTCCTCCCCACCCCCAACTCTGCTGCCGCAGTTTCCCCAGACCATTCCACCCTCCCCTGGAATCTAGCAAGCCCAGGTCTCCATTTGCATGTTTTCCAGCCTGGGCTTGAGTCCAGGTTTTCCTCTTCCACATCCTTAGGACTCCCCGGCAGAGGGAAGGGCAGTGAAAAGGGATAAATGGGGCAATTCTTCAGTGCAATCAGCCTCATCTTACGCCATGAGGAGTGATTTCTTGCCTTGAGTCCTCAGCTGGTCTATGTGGGAGACATGTCTCTTCAACCATTGAGCGAGCACAATATGGTCCATTTTATATTTCAAGAGCCCTTGTCCCCTCCCCATCTTGCAGATCCCCTTCCACCCCCATCCACTGAGGAAGTCCTCCCCATCGCTCCTTCCTGAGACCGTGGGACTATTGAAGAGTGGGGAAGACAGATAACCCATTGCCCCATGATGAAGAAATACACATTGCTGAAAACACATAAGAGGAAGACCTAAGCTAGTCCAATAAATGAAGGAAGGCTTCTGGGAGGTGGTGACGTTTACACTGAGTCCAAAAGGATGAATAGGAGTAAGCTAAGAAAACGGAATGGAGAAAGCCTGCCAGGCAAAGGGACAGCCTGTTCAGAGCCTGCAGGCAGGAGAGAGTAGAGCTGTCTGAGAAGATGAAATAAGGCCAACAGTTTTGGCGAGTAATGCAGAGTGGAGGGGAAAGAGGTAGGGCTGAGGCCAGGGGGTGGACACAGGCCAAGAAGCCTTAGAGCCCATTGGGAGGATTCTAGACTTGGAGGCTTTTCCTAGGTTTGGAAAGCCTGAATTGCCAAGCTCTTCCAGGGAGAATAACTTTGCCAGGCAGATTATGTGGGCTGAAGTGGAGGTGGAGGCCAGGGTGCCAGGTTGCAATTCTCTGGCTTTTCTATGCACTGGGAACAGTCGCAGGGCTGTCTGGATGCCACAGAGTTCAACAACACACCAGCTTGCCACCCTTATGGGCTGGCCCAGCACCAAGTGGCAGTGTAAGGGCAGTGGCTACTGCCCTGGTTCTACCATTCAGTAACCATGAGCAAGGCATTTCCCTACTCTGGGCCTCACTTTCCTCATCTGTATAATGGGCATCAGTGCCAGCTATCTCACAGGCTTATTTTAGGATGTCATGAGATCACAGGGCCTTCCCAGGTGGTGCTAAAGAGCCTGCCTGCCAATGCAGGAGACATAAGGAGATATGGCTTTGATCCCAGGGTCAGGAAGATCCCCTGAAGGTGGGCATGGCAACCCATTTCAGTATTCTTGTCTGGAGAATCCCATGGACAGAGAAGCCTGGTGAGCTACGGTCCATAGGGTTGCAAAGAGTCGGACATGACTGAAGCGACTTAGCATGCACTCAGGCACGCACAAGATGACAGATTTTAGAGACGTCACAAAAGCCTGGAATGGTCATCAATACAGGTTAGTTGTTATCATCATTACTATTATTGTTATTACTGGTGTTTGCAGCCTGTCCCAACTCCTAAAACCCTTTTTCTCTGTTGGTTGCTGGATGGTTTCAGGGACAGACACAGCCAAGGCCCAGCACTGCAATGCTCTACTTTTTTGCATAAAAGTGCATTTTGCATTCAGAAGAGCCCCTCCTTCCACAGAGGGTCCAGCGGGGTTGCTCAGGGGACACATTCCAGAAAGAATAACTCTGTGTAACATGAAACCCTGAATCTGGAAACACAACCTCTATGGGAAATTAGAGGATAAGGTCTGCTCTGCGGACCGCCCAACCTCATTCCATACAAAAGGGATATTGAAACCCAAAGGCCTCGTCACTTGGCCTCCCGCCTATGGTCTCACCCTTCATCACGGCCAGAAAGATCTTCCTAAAAAACAAACTTGACTGTGGCATGATCTTGTTCAAACCCTCCCATGGCTCCCTGCTGCCCTTGGGTTTAAGTCCACACTCCTCATCGTGACCTAGGATGTCCTGTGGTCAGACTCCTGTCCACACCTGCAGCCACAGCCTTTCTCTGACCCAGCCATTTGGGCGTCCAATGGATCAAGTTATTTCCCACCTCAGGACCTTTGCATATCCAGTGACACTCTTGCCCCCCCGCCCCCGCTCCAACAGGCCACCTCCAATTCTTTCAGACTCAAAAGCCCATGGGTCTTGCTGAACCTCCAAATAGTAATGAAAAGTAGTAATACTATTCCCATTTCCTAGATGAAGAAACTGAGGTCCAGTGAACTATCATATGGCTCCTGAAACTAAGCCTCAAACTAAGTCAGGCAAACTCCAGAAACCTTTGTGCACCCAAGAGGACGTACCTGGGTGCACCTCCATTGTAACAGGAGAGTGGAGGGGACCAGATAAGAGGGTTGAGCCAGTGTGGCACAAAGGCATACCACTCACACATTCGTGGTTCAAGGCAAGAAACGTGACCTCGCTGAACCTCAGTTTTCTCATCTGTAAAGTGGGATTAAATAACATTGCATACCTCATAGGCACTTTGTGAATCTTCAGGAACAGCATGCAGGAAGCGCCTGGCGTGTGGTGGATACTCAGTGACTGGCACAGTGCCGCCCTCCCTGGCTGCATCTGCGAGGCTGCACCCGTCCAGACCAGCCCTTCCCAGACTAGACTTGCATCCCCCGAGGTTAGGCTGCTGGGGCCTGGGAACCATCCCTACCCTGTTTTCTGTTTTGGGTTTTGTGTTTCCCAGCGTTTCCTTTGGAAAAAGTCCAGCTTCCTCCCTGCTGGAAGGAGGCAGAGGGGATTGTTCACGCCTGGGCTGGGATGCCCAGGGGAGCCATGTCAGGAGGTGACAAGAGCCTGAGGTTTGGGGTCTGGCCAATCCAGGTTTGAATCCAAGATCTGACACTTAGAACGCTGTGTGACCCCAGGCAAGTGACCTCACCTCTCTGAGGTGCTGATTTCCTCATCTGTTAAAGGGTCTCATGATTTCTACCTCACAAGATACTGGCTATGGATGGAGGGACTAGGATTAGACTCTGGACCTACCTCCCCGGTGTATATACAGTAATCCCTTTGGGGGAAGGGGCTGAAGAACAGGGGAGAAGCCACAGGTTTTATAGCAGGAGTCACCAATTCATACACCCCCTGACAAACTGCAGGGGATGGGTGTGTAGGGGTTAATTAGGGGTTGGGGGAGGGCACAGTTCTGCTCCAGATTATCAACACCCCACTGGAATAAGGATCCAAGATAAGCAGACCTCTGGATTTTAAGGAGAAAAATCGCTATTTTCATGCAAAACCTCATGATTAAAGTATGGTTAAGATGTACATACTCTATGACTGTGCACATATAAAATTCAAAACCAGACAAAACTCATGTATGGTGATAGAAACCAGATAGCAGTTTCCCTCATGAAGTGGGTGGGCAGTGCCTGGGAGTAGGGCTACAGAGACATTCTGCGTAGCCAGAACATTTCCTCTCTTGGTTAGGGTCTTGGGGGCATAAGTGTGTCCCTTTCATAATTTTATGCATTGTGCACTTCTCTGCACGTTCTTGTTGTTGTTGTTTAGTCACTAAGTTGTGTCTGACTCTTTTGAGACCCCATGGACTGTAGCCCACTAGGCTCCTCTACCCATGAGATTTCCCAGGTAAGAATACTGGAGTGAGTTTTCACTTCCTTCTCCAGGGGATCTTCCTGAACCACGGATCAAACCCAAATCTCCTGCTTGGCTGGCGGATTCTTCACCCCTGAGCCATATCATACTTCAATAAAAATGCTAAAATAATTTGAGAACAAATAAATCAAGACGACAGTGCTGGGAGGAGAGACAGTCAGCATGAACCAAACCTGAGTGCACCTGCAGGCATCTCAGGCACCAGGTGGACACCTGAGACTGGGACACAGATGCTTCTAGCCCCTGACCTCCTGACCTGGCTCCCGGCCTTTAGGGAGCTCCCCTGCTTCCCCGGGCCACACAGGAGGAATGCCCATTCTGTGCCACCCTGGTCACCTCTTCCAGAGAAGGCTGGGGAGCCACATGTCCATTCAACCTGCCTCTCCACCAGATTCCGCTGAGCTCAAATGCCAGAGAAGTAGGTCTACCCTGCCACTTGGATGATAACATGACACGTGCAAAACTCACCCTTATTTTTTATTCATTTTTCTTCACCAAGAATAACCCAGAGGACAGTAATCAAAAGGCAGGCAGAGTTCTGTTTCCAGAAAAATCCTTCAGAGTGTGCTTCACACAGTCCGCCTCCTAGCCCAGGGCAACTCCATGCAGCAGACCCAAAGGCTGCAAAACTTCTCTGGTGGCACCCCCGGTTCCTGAGCCCTCAGCAGAGGGGTGGTGGTCTGCAGGGGGACGGCCTCGGCTCCGCCCCCTCTGCCTGGGCCGGATATCTTGGTTTTATTTTTATTTTCACTCTCGTTCTTTTCTGAGGGCCAACAGAAGACGCACACGCCTCCTATATAAAGCGGCACTAGCCAAAACAAATGCACATCAAATGCATTTATTTGCACAGACACTCATAAAAACTTTACTAGACACCAAATAATTACAGGAAGAGGCAAACCTCCAGCTCTGCCAATCCCCCGCTTTTGAAGTGGATTTAAGATAAAGATCAAATAGGCTGGGCGCTGGCCCCCGCATCACACCCAGCCCCCTTCCCCAGTCACGGACCCTCAGGGTGGAGACCAATGAACTTTCTTGCTTTTGTGAATTTGTGTCCAATTCATATAAAATGTCTTTCTGCGAGTTATTCTTAAGTGTCCTAATGGGGGTTTTATGGCTCAAAATATGGTCCTGGGCCTTTTCTTTGTTCTGGCTCAGGTCCTCCATCAGGGAAGCCCCAGGTTCTATAGGAGCCGCTGAAATACCCCAGCCTGTCCATTTGGCAAGAAATGCAAAGATTCTTGAGGAAAGTGCCTTTTAGGAAATAAATATAAATGGCACCTTGGGAGTCCCACACGGACAGCTTGGACGCATTGGGTTGAAGCCCCTAATTCTGTTGCCGTCTGAAAAACCCCTCAGCCTGGGCTCCATAGCCAAAGCGAGGAGTGAAGGCTGAGACTGTGCTGGGCTGTCTGGGCACTGCCTGGGTGAGGGGCGGGGGGTCTCCTGGGCCTGGCCCACAGCTGCCTGGACCTGAGTTTCACCTGCCCTAAAGGAAGATCGATTGTTGAGCTCAGCATGCGTTTGGGCGGGAAGGAGGCAGCTGCAGTCTCCCCAAGTCCTAGGGACTCTCTTTCCTCCAGACCTCTGAGTGGAGACGCACCATGTGCCAGGCACTGTGCTGAGCCTGTAGTCCATTCTTGCAGCAGCCCTGCAGGAATTCAGGCTATTACGCCCACCTTACAGATGAGGAAGCTGCAGTACGGAGCGAGGGGGAGGGCCTTCTGGAGGTCCTGAACCAGATCTGGGGGACTCCCCGAGACCTGCTCTTCACCCCACTTCTAACCCACTGCTTGGCCAGTGAGAGATCTCAGCCCTGGGCCACCTGACTGGGGCACCGTCCTTCTCCAGCCCTGAGGGCTCAAAGCAGCCTTTCGATCTGCAATCCTGAGTCAGGATCTCCTGACCCACCAAGGAGAAATCTCATGACAAATGACCCAGACCTTGTGCTGAAAAGTCATGAGTCCGTGGCCAGAGACCCCCACCAGCTAGTTGAGGATGGGGGGCTGGGCCGCAGAGAGGGCTAAAGGACTTTGCTGGGGCTGGACGGTCCCCACGTTGCACGCGGACACACACCCATACACAGCCTCGGAGTCACACACACTGTGCCTCACCGGCAAGTTCTGACTAAAGTCTTATCCCCCACCACCTCAGTCTAGAAAACCCCAGATAGGAGAGTGAGGCCTGCTCCCAGTCCTGAGTCAGAGGGACCTCCTCCCAACTTGGAAACGGCACCTCCCCCAGTCATTCCTCTGGGTACCTCCACGGGACTCAGGGTCTCTGAGTTCTCCGCAGACATGGGAAGACCACAGACCCTTTTCCCTGGGCTGTGGAAAGGTGACCAGATTACTTATCACACACATGTATCTCTCTGCTAGCTGAGAAGAGACCTGAGCCTTTGACCCCTGTGTCCCGGGGGTCAAGTACAGCCAGTGATCCAAGGAGTCAAAGGTGATCACATCTGGCTCCAGAGGCTGGTACACTCGACCCCTTCAGTGCCTTCCTGCTTCACTTCCTGAGCACCTAGGTCTTCAGAGCTCAGGCTAGGGGGCTGCAGCTCTGGTCCAGGCTGGCTCCCCCACATTCCCGCACCCACGCATCTGAGGATCTCAGGGGCCAGTGGCCAGCAAGCAAGGCAGGATGGGGTCTGTGTGCTCTGGCAGCCCCGACTCTACCCCTGGCTGGCAGAGTGGAATCTTCGATCCGCAGAGCTCGGCGCCCGCGCCTCCAAGCTGCCGGCACCAGGCTGGGCGGTGCCCGGTCCTCCACCCCTGCCCAGGATTCTGGCTTCCAGCTGGGGCTGTAAACTGGGAGGGGACTCACGGCTGGCTCTGGTCAGAAGCACGGCTGGGGGAGAACAGACAGGGCTCCACTGCTGGGAGGGGGGGTCCTAGGGCCCTGCTTGTGGGCCACTGGTAGCGCCGGCAGCGGGCAGGAGCACTAAGCCCTAAGGAAAGGAGCAAGGCGGTAGAAAGAAAGGCTCAGTGGAAATGAGGTGTCCGTAGAATTGGGGAGCTAAGACTCCTGCCCTACAGCTTCCATCTCAGTTCTTGCTTCTTCCCAAGCGATTCTGCACAGTCAACTGGGTCTTCCCTTAGGTGGAGAAAACCCAAAGCTGTTTCTGACACCTTAGTGCGAGCCCAAAAGAATCCCCGGATCGCTAGAGGGCCCGGGGTCGCCCTGGGGAGGAATCTGCACTCGCTGGCTACCGGTAGTACCCAACTTCGGGCCGAGGCCCCATTTCTACCGTGCAGGTTGCCAAGTTTTCAGCAGGGGAAGCCCGTCGGGAGACGCAGGAGCCACGACTGGGCTTGAAAGAGACCTGGGGCCTCTGCGCACAGCGCGAAGGAGCCGGGAGGCCGCGGACTCAGCCGGGAGAGAGGGGGGCAGAGACAAAGGCAAGGACAGGACCCACGGGTTGATCCAGAGGGGTGGGGTGGGGTGGGGAATTAATGCGCAGCAAACCAGAAGGAGGAGGAGATGGGAAACCAGGTTCGTGGCCTAAGCAACCCCGCTCCCAGATCAGAGACAGCAGACTGCAGCCTGGGTCCAAGCCTGAATCTCAGCAGCTGTGGACAGCTCTGGGCACCCACCTTGGCCCTGGTGGTGTGGGCTGTGAAGCCGGCAGGAGCACCGGGTGATGGGCCAAGATTCTGTACGTCCCGGGGGCCGGGTGAGCCATGTACCCGAAGGTGGGTCACCGGCTCACCCTTCTGCTTGGAGATGCGGCCTTTGAGCCGCCCAGGGAATGCGACCCTGGGCACAGTCCCGACTCAACTCTGTACACCAGCCAGAGAGTCCCAGAAGCTCAGAGGTCTCCATTCTGACAAAGGGGAGAAGAGAGTTGTGGAGAAGAGGCTTGGCACAGGGAAGGCAGGGAGTGAGAAACAGGAAGAAGGGGATGACCTGCTGTTCCCGGAATGTGGAGTCTGGAGTGGGTCTGCAGGACCTGTGATGGAAGAGAATTCCTAAGTGATGGAAGAGAATTCCTAAGTGCTCTCTGAAGGAGAAGAGGGTCTGGGCCTGGAACAAGGACCCTCTCGCCTACAAGCAGTCGCCCGACAGAGGGTGCAAGAATGCAGCGCTGCCAGCAGAGGGCAGAATGTGCCCGATCGGTCCGCCAGCCCTGAGCCCGGCTCTGCGCCCCGGGCTCTGCGCGCCCGAGCCTAGTCCGCCCGGCTTCACCCGCCGCTGCCTCGCCCCTCGTCCCAATCACCCGGCTAGGACGGTCTAGGCCCAGTCCCAGGCCCGGCTTCCAGAGCTCAAGGCCTGGGGTTTCCAGGTTGCCCAAGGACAAGGGACCAAGGGCTTGTGGGAGAAACTCCACACCCACTTATCCGCTGTCCTGGATACAGACACACAAAGACGCCAAGAAATCAAGAAAAACACAGAGACACAAAGACACACAACTTGGAGACTCCCGAGCACACAGAATCGTTCGGAAACTCGGAGGTACACACAGACACACAAAGGTGACACGAAGACAGCAACAGAAAAGGATCCCATACACAATACGGAGGATGAGAGTCATACAAAGACCTTGGGACCCGCATAGCGTGACAGGCGCAAGGGCGCACACAAAGACCTACAAAAACGCTAACGATATGGAGACATAGAAGGCCCAGCAGACTCACATCCAAACACACACGGGCGCGGGGGAATCAGACACGGATTCAGAATCACATACTCGGAGCCCAGACAGTTGTAGGGATGCAGAGAAATCGTATGTGCACAGAGACACGGGTGCACAGGCATGGCAGAACCTCAGAGACGGGAGTATCAAAACGCGCACACACACACACACACACACACACACACACACGCAGATACCCACCGACATACACGCAGGTACTGGGATAGGGAGGGAGCTTTCTAATCCTCCACAAAGCCGGGCTCCTCCGCGGGGCCCCGAGGCATAGGGGGCCACTTCTTACCAAGCCTCCCGCAGGCTTCAAATCCGATCCGCCCTCTCGCCTCCAGCGGGGTCAGGGGACCCGCCTCCCTTGCCCTCCGCCCCCGCCCCGTTCCGCGCCGCTGCTCAGCTCCGGGAGGGGCCCGGGCTGCCCCCAGCGGCGCGCAGGGTCAACCTGCGCCTGCCCCCGGGCCGCCTCGGCCCCCCTGCTCCCGGGCGAGCCGTGCCTCCGTGGGGACCTCGGGAGTCGAAGACACAGCCGGCCCGGGCGCGGTGCGCCGCAGCTGGACGCAGCGGCCTGCGTGCGGAGTGCGGGTGCCAGACCCGATGGGAGCCAAGTCGGGCGGGCGCCCAAGTCGGCCGCTCATTCTCGCCGGCCTTTCCTTTCCCGGTGCCTAGGCCCACTCTGCCCAAACTGGCCAGGGCCCTGTTCCTGCCGGGCATGGCCTACTGACCCCCGGCAGGGTCCCTCAGCCACCCAAGGTAGCTTATATTCCAGCGATCAATCCAGTTTCCTTCGCGCTCTCCAGCGCACGTCCTCCGCGACCCTAGGGCCACCACCTTCTACCCCTGCCCCTCATTGCCAATCCTGAGAGGCCGGGAATTGTCCCCACCCCTAGGCACGATCGCTTTCTCACTCCTAACCATCCTCTAAACTCTATGTCGCCTGCAGCCCGGCCTCACCTTTCTGGCCTGCCCCAGTGTTCCCATTCTTCATCCCGGGGGCCCTTCTCAGATCTTCGCTCACCCGTCCACCCACTCTCTGCCACGTCTAAAGCTTTCCCGGACCCCCCACCTCCAAATCTGGAGCCAAATCCACGCCCCCGACCCCGGGCCAGTACTTTGGTAAGTCCTGGGCCAGCAGCCCTTCCCTCCTGCCTGCCGGTCCCCGAGCTTCGATCCCCGCAGCCATCCCTCTCCACAGAGCACACCGGATCCGGGAAGGCGCCGGCACCGGGGGTGGCTGGGGTAGAGCGGGGGACGCCAGCTCAGCCCGGTGCGACCTACCTCGGCCGACGGTCGGGGTCTCCCTCGGGCGGCCACTGCGGGTCGGCGCCGTCCCCTGGTGCAGCCGCTACTCTCCCCGCCGTCCGTGAAGAGTGTGTCCTCGCTTAGGGCCACTCCTCTTAAGGCTGAAGCTTTACAAAATTAATAATAAAGAAGGCAAGAAGAGGGAAGAGAAAAAAAGAAAGAAAAGCTTTCATTCCCCAACTCCCAAATCAATTTTTCAAGGGGGTGGGGCAGAAGGATTTGTTTCGAAGGCGACCCAAACTTCTGCGAAGGACCCGCGGGGCGCTCGGCCTGGCCGGGGGCGCCCGGATCCGCACTCGGGGGACCAGCGCGGCGCCGGGGCTCAAGCCGGGGGGCCGCGGGGAGCCCTCCCGCCGGGGGGCGGGGAGGGTTGGAGAGGTGGGGGGTGGGCAGCGACGGCACTATTTGACGTGGAGTCGCCGGCTCATCCCGGCGCAGGGATACGAGGCGCACCAATGAGTTCAAATGTCAGGAAGTTTGAGAAGCGGTGAGGCGGCTCCCGGCCGAGGTATCCCTCCGCCGCCGGCCCCACAGCTCTAAACCGAGCGGCTCCTCGGGCGCACCATGGCACTGGGGTAGCGCGGGGAGCGCGCCTGGAAGCCCGCGGCCCGCTGCGCCCCGCCCGGGACCCCGCTGCGCCGCCCGCGCGCCCCCCGCCTCAGCCCGCGGGGCCGCCCCTGCACCCCCACCCCCTCCCCCGCCCGCCGCCGCGGCCGCCGCCGCCGCCGCCACCACCACCACCACCACCAGCACCGCCGCCGCCGTCTCCTCCTCCCCGCGCGGCTCCGTCCGCCGCCGCCGCTCGCCGCCGCTGCAGCCCGGCTCCGGGGCTGACAGGCAGGTGACTGACAGAGGAGCCGGCGCGCGTGCCCACGAGTGCCCCCGGAGAGAGCGCGGCGCGAGCTGCAGCCGCCCCGGCCCGCCCGCACGACGCCGGGGCCCGGGGCCAGCGAGTGGCCGCTCCGCACTCGCCGGGGGCAGCCGGCGGCCCCAGCCGCAGCTCCAACCCCGCGGGGGCCGGGCCTCCCCGGCTCCCCGGCTCCCCGGCGGCGGCGGCGGCGGCGGCGGCGGGAGGCGAGCAGGCCGGCAGGCGGGCGGGGAAACACCCTGGCCGGCGGGGCCCGCAGCGCGCCCCGCGTCCCATGGATATAGCAACAGGTCCCGAGTCGCTGGAGAGGTGCTTCCCCCGCGGACAGACGGACTGCGCGAAGATGTTGGACGGCATCAAGATGGAGGAGCACGCACTGCGCCCCGGGCCCGCCACTCTGGGGGTGCTGCTGGGTGAGTGCGGGGTCGGGACGCCCCGAGTGGTCTACTGGCAGGGGACAGGGGCCTTGGCCCCTGGAGATGGACACGGGGGTCCAGGCCAACGGATAAAGGCAGTGGTGTTGCAGAGCGTGGGGGTGTCGGGGACACAGAAGACTCCTGGAATGATCACCAGAGGGACGACGAGAGGCACGCCTAGACAGGCATCCTGAGGGGACAGAGGTGCGCAGGGACACCCCTAGGAGGAGCGAGGACGGGCACAGCTCCAGCCGCCACCTCCTGTCCTCACCGGGCCGCAGCTCTAGAGCTGGCACTCGGGAGGCGAGAGGTAGGAGGCGGTGGCAAGGGTGATGGAGAAGACAAGAAGTCACCTTGGCAAGCTTGGGAGAGGTGCCGGGTCACTTGGGGAAGGGCCGTGTCTAAGAGAGAAATGTTCCCCGGGTCACCCAGATTACAGATTTGGGGGAGATGTGGGAGAGAAGACAACGAATGCCAGCGTGGGGCGTGCGCCTAAGCCCTCACCTCTCCTGTCTCGGTCCCTGCCGGCTGCCCTGCGCCGTGCTCGTTCCTCCTCTCTTGTATTACCACCGAGCGCTGGATCTCCGGGTAGGGGGGCGCGCAGCGCCGAGCCGAGACTCCAGGCCCGCGCGGTCTCTCGGCGCCGGAGTCCGCCGACCGGGATGAACTCACTGAGTCTGCCCGGCCCCTGGCGCGGCGGCCGGGGAGGCTCAGGCATGCGGGCGGCGCTCCCGGGCTGCCCTCGCCTTTAGGGCCGGGGGCCGCGGGCACAGCGCGATCGGGACGCTGGGCCAGGCTGGTCGGCGCTGACGGCCCGGCTCTCGCCCTGTGCGCTGCAGGCTCCGACTGCCCGCATCCCGCCGTGTGCGAGGGCTGCCAGCGGCCCATCTCCGACCGCTTCCTGATGCGAGTCAACGAGTCGTCCTGGCACGAGGAATGTTTGCAGTGCGCGGCGTGTCAGCAAGCCCTCACCACCAGCTGCTACTTCCGGGATCGGAAACTGTACTGCAAACAAGACTACCAACAGTAAGCGCCTCGCGTCCTCCTCCTTCCCCGCCGCCGCCCGGCACTCGAGCCCGGCCACCCCTCTGCCCGGCCGGGGCCCGCGTACCCCCTGCAGCCGGCTCCGCGCGCAGCTGGGCCCGTCAACTCCAGAGAGAACTCCGCGGGTTGCGCGTCTCCCTCCAGGGCAGAACCATCCCGGCCCGGCTAACCCCGGTGGGATCGCTGGGACCCTCCGGCAGCCCCTAGTTGCCATCTTTTTTGTTCGGGAAACCTGCGCTGGGCTGCTCCCGTTGGAGTGCGCGGGACAAGGCCCTGAGCGGAGCGAGGGATACGATGCTGCGGTCGTGGGACTAGGGCCTGGCTTCACGGAGGCCTGCACTGGGGACCGAGAATTGCTTTTCAAACGAAAGCAGTGCTTTAGGGAACCGGGCCCTGGCGGTGTGCTTCCCCAGCCCCAAGGCAGGGTTTGTGTCGGTTGAGGATTGCTGAAGCAAGGGGGTGGAGTGCCAGGGTGCTGAAGCGCGGGAGCCCTCCAGCATGCCCCCTTTCTGCCAGGCTCCCTGTTGCCTTTTCAGTCCCCGATGGAGAGAAAGGGTGTGCGCCCTCCCCAGACCGTTCCATGCGGGAATCCTGCACACGTAATTATTGTTGGCTGGAGATGCTGTCTAGGAAGAGGACCTTAAGAGGTGGCAAACCACAATCTGGGCTCCCCATGGGGTGAGGAGCTGACCAAGTCAGCCTTCCCCAGCAGGCCCTCTTTCTTGCAGTGTGTGTTTGTTGGGGAGGGCTGGCCTGCTTTGGCCGCCTGCAACCCAAGCCTCTCAGGGTTGGGGCCAGAGACTGAGCTGAGCCCTACCTGCTTGGCTTTTGTTTTTAGCTGAGACTATGGATTTGTCTGGCAGGGGGCGTGGGGTAGATAAGAGTAGATCAGGTCTTTGTTTTGTTTCTTTTGACCCTCTGGGTTTTGTGCCTGATGGTGTGATTAAGAGGGAGACGAAGGGGAGCAACAGCAGGAAAAGGGGCGTGGGGATGCCCAGGGCAGCGACTAGTGGGTGCCCGTGAGAACTCTGCAGTAACACCCAGAAAACCATTTCCAATAGGGCTGTGGGGTGGGTAGGCTGCTCAGGTGGTGTGGCGCTCAGAAGGGACTGTGTGTGCCCAAGCTTCTGAGAAAAGACAGGGCGGCCAGTGCTTGGTATCAATAGCAAGGGCAGCCTACCTGCTCTGCTCAGGGACTGTCCTGAAAACCATGCCCTGATGGGAAGGGGAGCAGCTTGACTAAGACCTGGAAACAGGTGGGACTGCAGGCCAGAGCCCTGGAAAGGGCATCAGGTTCTACTTCAAAAGACCCCGGCTGAGCCCTCCACTAGCACCTACTTTGTGCTCCCTTGGTCCAGGGGCCCAGTAGGAGCTGCTTTTTGTGCCTTGCTCTTCCTGCCAGCTGGGGGGCTCTGCAGACAGGAACTGGGGCCCTGTCCTGAGCCGGCTCTTCTGTGGTCCCCCAAAGACTGCCCCTCTCTCTGGAGCACCCTGGGTTAGGCACACTACCATTCATGGGGTTTGTGCTGTGCCCCGGACTGATACGGTTCTAGTTCCAGAAGGTGAGGCCACCAGTCAGCTCAGCCACAGGCAGGCATAGAGCAGTATAAAGAAAAGGAGGAAAGTCGTTGGAGCTAGGTGCAGTCAGAGGCTTTGGGCTGGCCCCAGGGACTGGCCCCTCAGCGGGGCTCACCAGCCTCCAGTCCACATACATCCTGCTGTCCTGCACCCCTTGCCTGGCTCTGCCTGCCCAAGCTCGGCTCTGGTGGTGCCACTGCCCAGGGCAGCTCAGCCTGAACAACTCAACACGTGGGGGCCGGAGGCCGAGAAAACCGGAAATAGGCCTCCAAATCATTTGTGCAAGTTTCTGGAAAAAAAACGTCTTGTAAAGACCCTTTCCAGCCTCTTGTGCCCATCTGCCCATCCTCTCCTCCCCACACCCCAGTCATCCATAGCAATTTTCTTTAAAACAAGGAGAGGATGCCCCCCTGGTTCTTCAGAGCAGGGAATTGTAAAGTCACACAATTTGAGCTGGATGATCCTTTAAAGCTGAAAGGCCAACTCCCTCATTTTACAAAACAATTAAGCATTGGACAACTATTGCTTTGCTGAAAGTATGTTTGTTTAAAATAGAAAAAAAAAGGTACCTAAGAGCTTTCTCCCTCAGTGCAGTAGGGGTGTGTTTGCAAGTGAATGTGGGGTCAGAGTGAATCTCCAGCGCAGTCTAGGTCCTGTGGGCAGCAGGCGCGCATTATTCATGCCTCTCATGGTGTCCTCCTCCTCCCATCCCCTCTTTCTTCCAATAATGCCAATCAGGTATCTGCACTAGGATGGCCAGGGGGGGGGGCAGAAGGGGGTTTGTTATCACGACAATTCTGGCGACAAATCCTCCGGTGGATCTCGCATCAGCTTTTCTCTGGGAGAGCAAGGGCAGAGAGGCAAGCAGGGGCTCACTGGGAAGCGATGTTCTTTGCACAATAAAAATGTATTTCACGATTTATTTTTTTCTTTGAGGATCGCAGATGCATATTTATTGCATCTGTGTGTAAATGCTTTTCAGACGAGAATGCAGGCAAGTGGGCGCAGAAATGTGCCTTCTCGATTTTGTAGAGTCTGCGTCAGCGGTATCGGTATCGGGAAATTAACAAACCGCCCCCCCACAAAAAAAAACTTCTGAAAACTGTTTCTTCTCCTTGAGAGGAGCTGCGGGGCTCGATCCTTGGAAAGAGGTTCCTATTTTTATTAAGCTCTCTTCCTTCCGATTTATTTTAAAGATCCGGGACACTCAGAGGCACAACGTTATTTTACGCACCACGGGGGTGATTAATTGACGTTTGGGCACACTTTATAACGTTTGATAAAAATCCACCCGCACATCCTGATCCTGCAAAGTGGAGAGCGGGCCACGGACATTTGGGCATTTTCACGCATCACTCGAAGTCTTCTTTTTCTCAGTTACTTGTTTTTGGGGGGTCTTCTTCAGGGGAGGAAAAAAGCATCGGATCGTTCAGCTGTGCCCCAGACTTTGGCCCCTCGGCAGCGCGAGCTCCGTTTCAGGTAGAAAATCGGGTTAGAAACCGGGAAGACCCACATCCTCCAAACACAAACACCCTCTCCTTCCTCCACCCCAGAACACATTTAAAAAATGACATTACCCACCTCCTCGTTTTGTTTTGTTTTGTTTTTTTCCCCTTTTGCCGCTTAGCCAAATAGAATTATGTAACTCTCTTTTCCTGCCGTCTGTCGCTCGTCTGGAAAGGGTTTCTATCTCTGTCTCGAGGAGATGGCGAATTCCGGGAGGAGGCTCCGGAAGGGGGAGGGTCGTTGGCAGAGTCCAAAAATCTGTCACAAAATGGAGCCTAATCGCTTGGAAGACAGCTCCCAGATCTGGCCACCCGAGCCTCGTCGGTGTGCGGCCAGTGGGAGCCTGCGTGCGCTGTGCGCCCACCTCGGCATCCAGGGCTGGCGGCGCCTTTCGGCTGCCGGGCCTGCCCGGGCGGCCTCGCCTCTCCTCCCGTGGAGACCGCGCGGTGCCCTGGGCCTCGCCTGCCCAGGTAGGATGCCCCCACAGCGGCGAGAGTGGGGCAGGGAGGCTTTGCTTGAGTTTCACCAAAAAAGCTGTCTGAATCCTGGGGTGATTTTCTTTCTTTTCTTTCTTTTTTAAATTTACTCCAGCTGACTGTGGCTCCAGTGGCCCAACCCCAGGCTTCCCCAGTGCATTCCTTTCCTGGGAAATGTTTACACCGGGAAGGGCCTTCCTGGGAGATTCACCTCACCTCCCAGCACCGGGTGTGGCGCATGGGGAGAGCAAAGTCAGGCCCCAGCCTTTGCTGGCGGCCACTTCTCCCTGCTTGGGAGGCCTCCTTTAGGAGGGCGCCAGTTACACCAGCAGCATCCCCTCCACCAGTGGGTACCCCAGCTGGCATCGCTCCCAGCAGACTAGTTTCAAGCTATGACATCCCTGCCCACAGCCTGGGGTAGAGTAGTGGGCCTGTCCTGGAAATGGATTTCCTCAGAAGGAAGAGCCAGTGCTTTTGCCTTATTTAAAAGACTTCTCGAGTGCTCTCCCTGGACATTGAAGGGCTGAGGGGCTCCTTCTGCCAGCCCAAATCTAGGGGCCCTCTGGCCCCAGGGAGGGCACCTCCTCGATTAACCCCAGCAACTTGGCTGCAGGCGGAAGGGTAAGCAAGGGCTTCCTGAGGCTGCAGTTCTCCGCTGCTGAACGGATGCATTATTCACAGCTGACTCCTGGCTCACCCTGTATTCCCCAGGCTCTGGGCTGGTGTAGCCTAATTTGTTTGCTGGGTTTTTCCCGAGCTGGGGAAGCAGGCTGTGAGAATCTCCTCTGGGGTATGTGAGGCTCCCTCCTGTGTGTCCTTTGGAGCCAGGCTTAGGACCACTGAGCCCCGACACCTACCTGAGCCTCTTCTGTAAAATGGGGGACATACCCACCTGGGAAGGGAGAAGTATTTTTATGAGGATTGGAGATAATGTGCCCCAAAGTACCTGGCATCTTGCCTGGCACATTGTTAATATTCTGGAAATTATTGTTGTTGCTTTATCACCATCAGCATGGCAAGGAATGCCTTGGCTCTGAGGCCACACACCATACCACCCATGGATTCCATGCCAAAGAGAGGGCAGCTGGTGTGCTAGGCTTGCCATAAGGAAGGATGAGGGACACCCCTGGGAAAACCATTCCCTTTGCCTAAGTGGGACCCTGAGGCAGACCCGAGTTCACCTCCCGGCCTCAGCACTCAGCAGCTGTGTGATCTTAGCCAAGCGGCTGCCCATCTCTGAGTCAGAGGTTCTCCATCCACAGAATGGAGGTGACGATATAATTTCTCAGGGAGGTTGTGAGGATTATACCAGGTACCCCAGTGGGGGTGGGGAAGCTTCAGTAAATGTTCCATACTTCCTGGGATCCAATATCCTCTCCTGAACCTCCATAGTGGTAGAAAAGCTTCTGATTACATTAGTGGAAACAAATGCCAACTGTGCATTGTCAAGAAGGGCAGCGGGCAGCAGGGTGGGCCTGGCCTATTCCTTCTTGTGAGGCGGGGGGCAGCGTGTGGAGGTTGGGCTGAATCAAAGATCTTTCCATTGGAATCTCCAGGGTCTACATATTACTTGGAAAAGCACACTCAATAATATAATTTAGTATTTGGAGAGCTGTTTATGTTCATTTGCTCTTGTGATTCAAATGACAGAAAATAAAGCTCAGCCGACATCTTCCAGGCTGCAGGGGGGATTCTGAAGAGAGGGTATGTGCAGGAGAGATCCAGGGATCTGTGCGTTTTTTCAGGTGAGAAACACCAGCCCAGGCAGTCAGAAGGCTCTTCCAGCCCGGGGAGGTTTCTTGGTCCATAAAGAGCTGGCAGTGCTTCCCCAGGGAACTTCCTCTATCCTGCAGCTGTGAGGTTTTTAAAACAGAAAAGGGAAAACACACACATACACACACAACCACCCAGTCCTACTTTGGCATTAGTTAGGCGGAGGGATGGAAGACACTCAGTGACATGAGTTATAACCTCCAATTTGTTGGACACCACAATCAGGCCTCAGCTTTAGGGAGGAGGGAAGAAGGAGGGATGGTCCACTCATCCAAGGAGTTCCTGTGAGCTGTCAGTCAACAGAGGGTGCTGGAGGACCCAGGGCCCTTGGCTCTCTGGCTGACCCAGCCCTCTCCAGCCTCCAGATTCTGTGCTGATGGCAGCAGAGAGCAAAACCAAAATTATATGTATTTATTGCCACTGCAGTCAGAAGTGGGGAGGCGGTGGTACAGAGGGGAGGGCAAGGCTGAAAACCATATTTGAAAAAGTTGATTCACGAAGGCAGAGGAAGCAAAGTGGCAGACGTTTGCCATTTCATCGGCCGGCTGGTGTTCTCCATTCATGTCATAAATGTCTCCTGTCATTTGAGGCCAAAAGCAACATGATTTGGTTCCCTGGTGGCCTATAGGGTTTTTCTCCATTTTCTTTTTTTTTGCAGTAAATGTTTATTTGTTAATGATATATTTTAAACAGCCTAGCCTTGACCTCAAGTCTCCTGGAAGCATCCATCTCCTCTCAGAAAAATCTTTCAAAGTTTGTGTAATTTTGAGGGGAAGGTGTAACTGACAGGGCAGTGAAGGGCCTGTGTTTGCTTTAACTACTGCGGTGTTGGGAGTGGAGGGGTATAAGGGGCCACTGTGCTCCCAATGGCAGCTTTCTTGAGTTTCAGGCCTGGCTGACAGCACTTCCTCACTGCCCTTTACCTTTGGGTCGCCTGATCAGTACAAATAAATTTCTGCAGAGGCCCTTCCTTTGTAATTCCCAGGGCAATATTGTATCCATTTCTATTCACCTTTTTGATTGGCAGCTGCTGGATCTGCCTGGTGGACCCTGGGGCCCTGAAGAGGTAGGGGAGTCTCGGGGTCCAGGGGACGAGTGTGCGCACATTGGGGAGGGGAGGGGGCTTTGTCTCAATTGGGAGCCAGGCCCAGACCAGGACCAAGTGTGCCGGCTGATGGCAGAGCACCTGGCTGGCCTGGCTCTTGGTGAACTGGGGCCAGTAGTGGAGGGGGGATGGGGACCCAGTTCCTGGAATCAGGTTCCAGGAGAAACAAAGATGTTTGCTTCCAGGCCAGCCATGCTGTCTTCCTCAGGAACTGTGAGGTGGGTGCCAGCCG
Organism: Nanger dama; assembly: GCA_917880005.1. Taxonomy (NCBI): domain Eukaryota; kingdom Metazoa; phylum Chordata; class Mammalia; order Artiodactyla; family Bovidae; genus Nanger; species Nanger dama. The sequence goes on along the minus strand of CAKJTW010000018.1, from coordinate 9,611,063 downwards.
GGGAGGGTGCCCACCGAGGCCGGGGTGAGGGAGACAGCTGAGCAGCGCGCTAGGTGCAGGAAGATGAGTGAGCATGCTGGAACACCGAGCTGCCAGGGCGCCTCCCCCAATCCCAAATGCCTCTGCTGAAGCTGCCCAACTCTGATGGCAGAGGCTCAGCATCACCACCGGTCTGGATGAGCTGGGTGTGACCGCCCTTCCCCTCTCCCACTTCTGGCTTTCAAGGGGGACTCTGACTGTTGTCATGTGACTCCTGGATTGCCATAGTTACTGGGCTGCCAGGGTGTGGGCACCCACCCAGGCCTGGAGTTGCCCAAGCCTATGGAGACGGAGAGGACCAGGGTGCTCTGGCGCCACCTCCTCCAAAAGGCGGGCCCTCCGAGGGGGACACAGTTTCTCAAAGGAAAGAGCAAGACGGCAGTTACAGATTGGGGCTCGAGAATGTCTCTGGCTCCCAGTAACGCAGGCCAAGGGCATTTAGGAAAGCTGATGCCTCTTCCGGAGCTTCAGTTTTCTTTCTCTGTGTAATAGGGGTGATCTTTCCAATCTCACCGGGTTGCTCAGAGGAAAAGTGAAACAAACCCAAAGGTGCCAGCCTACCTTCGGCATCCAGTCAGCGTATGTTTCCTGCTTGCCTGCCTGCCTGGGATGGAAGCCTGAGGCACCCTGCCCGGCAGGAATGCATTGTCTGCCGAGTGGGAGGCCCAAGGAGTGCAGCCTCCTAAACCGACCTCCTAGAACAGCCCTGCCCACCCTCTTACTTCTCACCCGGGTCTGGACTGGTGTTTCGGGGTTTTCCCCTTGCAGAACCCCAAAGCCGGCACAGGGCTGGCCATCAGAAACTGGTCCTTGGAAGCAGGCAGTCAGCAGCCTGTGGATGGACCCCCATTACTGTGGATGAGGCACATAAGTTCCCAGTTTTCCCCAGCAGACCCTGGCAGTTGGGTAGGTGTCACTAACACCTAATAAGGTAGGTTAGCTGTGCTAACCCCCAGAGCATCAGGCCACAGAAGTGCATCTGGAAGGAAACAATGGGTGTTTTTGAGTGTCTGGATGGACACTCACGGTTTTTTGCTGCAGCTCTGTGTATTGGTGAGAAAACCCAGGCTGGGAGAGTTAATAACTTCTTCCAAGTCCAGAGTGACTCTGTAGCAGATTCTTCCCCAAATGGGGCTAACTCCCAAAGCAGTAGGGACCCTGCACCCCTTCACTCCTAACCTGGAAGCTCCACGTTCCCACTTTGGGCCGTTGTGACTCTCCCTGGAGCACCCAGAGGGAGGTGGGGGAGCAGTGTCACCGCCGGAGGTTTGGAAGGGGTGGAGTTGGGTGGATCACTGCTCTCTTCCACCGGAATGCCCCAGTAAGGCCAGTCCTGGCCAGAGAAGGAAAAAGAATAACTGCCTTTCTCGGGGCAAAAGAGCTGCCTTCAGCGCCCCCCTTCGGCTCTCAGGCGGGGCGGCTCTCAGTGGTCTCCGCCCGCCTTCTCCTCCAGGCCCCCTCTCGGAGAGTTCCTGCTCCTCGTTCTCCTTTACCCCCAAGTAGGGGCAGCGAGGTGCACGAGCTCCTCGGTTCCCGGGATCCTTGGCCGAGCCACGGGCGCCAGCGGCGGTTGATGAATTTCGGTGTCACCAGGGGTTTAGCCCGGATTTGGGAACCGCGCGCTCTAATACGCGCACACGGTCCTGCCCTTTCTAAAGCGCAGCCCTTTCACCCAGCCGCTGATTTATGAAGGAACCCGATCCCGGGACGGCCTGGGCTGGAGCCGGGAGCCCGGAGCCCGGGGCCCGCGCGGCAGCCTTCGGGCTCCTCGTTGCGGGGGCCCTTGGCGGCTCCAGGCGTTCTCCTGGGCTGGACTCAAAGAGCCCTGCCGGGCGGGGCCTCCCGCGGCCCAGGACTTCCCTCCGAGCCACCACTTAAACCCCCTGGAAGGGAGCGAGGCGGATGGAGAGAGTTGGCGTTTTCATTCGGCATTGAGCAAAGCCCTCGCCCCTCCCCAAGCCCTTCGATCGACCCCCCCGGGCAGGCCCTAAAGCAGCGAGATCGGGAGGTTTGTTTATCGAGGGAATAGAAAATTGAAAAAAAAAAAAGGAAAAAACGCGTCCAAGACCCTTTTTCCCGCTGCAGAAACGTGCAAAGTCCCTCAGCTCCTGGAGGCGGCATGGCGCCCCGATAGCCGAGTTCCCCGCGCGCCCACTCGGGGCCGACCCAGCACCCTCCCTCCTGCGCCCCCGGCCGAAGCACGGCGGGAGAGCGGATTTTTTTCAGATTTGGTTTGCAGGGGGAAATGGGGTTGTATCAATCCACAAATATTTACTCTTAACAGACTTGTATCTGTGGAGATTTCTAACAAAGACAGTTTAGGGGGATTACAAAACCCTAAACCCCGTTTTTCTCCCGGACTTGGTGCTTTAAATGCCAATTACAGGCGAGCCATATCCAACAGCAACGGGGGGAGGGCGAGCAGGGTCCGGGGAGAGAGTGAGGGGCGAGTCCAGCCATTAAATGTAACTTTTCATTATGAAAAGGCTTTCGCCGGTTTTATCTTCTAATAAGATTATGTCACGAACACAAGTACCTAGGATGGTGCTGAGTGACAGGGCTCTGTCGTTTAATCAGAGTCTGCGCCGCTCAAACTGCGGGGCCCTTTGTCCGACGGAGTGAACGACGGAAACTTGCCGTCCTAATCCCCTTATTCATGTCAGGCAGAGAAAAGAAGCCGAGCACCTTACAACCGTGTCCCCTCCACCCCTTCCGAGGGCAGAGAGAGGAGGGGGCTCCAGCCCTGTGCCCCCCACCCCACCTCCAGGCTCCTTTCGTTTCCCGTTGCGCTTGGGTCTCCGGAGCCCGCCAGGCATTCCAGCAAAGGTGGGGGAAGGGGATGCTTTTCGGGAGCCTCAATTGTTAGCTTCTGGAAAATGGGGCAAAGGCCCCAGGACCAGAGGATACAAGTTGGTGGGATTTTTTTTTTTTTTTTTTTTTGCCTCCATTGACAGAAGCCACAGGCCCTGTCCCCTTTCTCCAGGAGAAGTGGCATTGGGCAATGCACGCCCATCATCCCCTGTAAAGCAGGACTGAGAAGCCGGGAGAGGCCGGAGGGAAATAACCAGGCTGGGGCCCTCCCGCGGGGCGGATTTCGTTGCATCCCTGGGACTGATGTCGCCAAGCTGGTACCCCTGAGAGTCTCAGGGTTGACCGTTCTGCAGCGTACTCGCTTGGGCCCCCTTTCTTCTGAGGGCGAATTCCTTTGTTCAACCCCTGCGGAAACCTGCTTCTCCGCTGGGCCAGTGGCGCCTTTATCCTCGCCACCGCCGCCTCCACATCTGTCCCAGAGTGTGCAGATCTTTTCAGTGGCGCTCGGGCCGCCCAGATCCAGCCAGGTCCACCGACCGACGGGACCCTCGACGTCGCCGCCCTGCCTGAGCTCTGGCCACCAGCTAGATCTCCAGCCCAACAGCGGGGCGCGGCTGCGGACTTTAGCCGCTGGCGTTCGCCTCGGGGCTCAGTGGGAAGCCTCGGGCTTCCTAGAAGTCGCGGCGCACGGCTCCGGGTCGCTGCACAGGCTGAAAACCACCAAAAGCAAAACCAACACCCAGCAAATAAAACCCCCCGCACCCCCGGGGCTCCGCTCAGCGCCCCTCCAGGGGACCGGGCCGGCGACCTCCCGCCTGGCTTCTAGGATCTCAGACCCAAAGCCCCAGAGTCAACGGAACTGGGGAGGGGGGGAGGGGGCTGTACTTCGGAGGAATTTGTCTCTCGTATACCCGGCTCCTTGGCCTCCTTTTAAAGCTCTTAGGCTGTGCTCCGGAGCAGCCTCCCGGGGATCCCATTGCGCCCTGGGAGCGCTCTGGAAAAGCCTGACTGCACGCAGTCTCCTCCCTCTCGAGCCCAGGCTCCGGGAGTGGGGAGGATCGGGCTGAGAGCAGGGTGTCACCTCGTAAAAGCGACAGGCAAGGGCTGTTTTATGGGGAGGGAGAAGGGGCAGGAAGTGATGCTTCCATCTCTGGTCACTCTAGGACAGAGAGCCCCAAGGAGGGAGCCTCATCTGAGCAGGGGACAACCTGGGAACCCGGGAGGGTCAAAAAACAGCCAGGGCTGTGGCTGTGAAGAAGGGCATGGGGACCGGCCAAAGCTGGGAAGAGGACCAGCGGACCTGGGAATTCGGAGCTCACCTCCCGCCGGTGCTCCGCCGCAGCCCCCTCTGCAGTGCCTGCTGCAGCCTGCAGCCAGCCCCAGCCCTTCCTCCCAGGCCAGGGGTGGGGGGAGAGACTTTCTCCCTCGAAACACTTGATACCAACTTTGTTTTTTTGGCAAGAAAAATAAGCCTTGTTTGGAAAGGGGGTTGGTGGTCGAGCGAGCGGGGGAAGGGAGCGAGCCGCCGGCGGCAGAGCAAACTTTTCGGATTAGGTTTCAGCGCCTCCGCCCCACCCCCAGCCCCGCGGCGGTGATTTGTGCGCGGGGGTCTGTGACCCTGCGAGGCATCAAACGGCCCGCGGGAACCGGCCGAGTTCAGAGGGACAGTGGGCAGAGGAGCGGCCTAAGACAACGCAGATGGTTCATATCAGCCCAGCCGGGCCAGCCTTGGGCTCGCAGCATCTGCCCGCTAGCCTGGGCTCCTCCGTCAGGGGAGAGGCCTGGGGTCTTCCAGGGAGGCCAAGGCCTCAGCTGGTGATAGGTGGCCAGCTACGCAGCAGTCAGTGACCAGCAGGTCACAGCTGAAAGAAGGCGAGGCAGCTGGTGACAGGGTTCTTCCACCAGGCAGTCCTGACCATGTCCAGCTAAGGTGGGGCATGACCTCCAGGGTAACCTCTGAGAACTGAGTGATGCCCAAAGGAGACCCTGCCATGGCTGCCAGGAGGCCAGGACTTACCCTCCTGTTACCTATGGCAGCTGGACTCGTCCAGGTCATAATGCCCCTTCTCCGGGACCAGGAGTGGCCTTTTTCCTCTCCAAGAGGTGCCCTGTCCTCAGCCTGCCTGCTATGATGGGTTCAGAAAGCCCTCTCTGCTCTCTGACATTCATTCACTCATTCATTCATTCTACCACTAAGGTAGACTGCCCTCCTCCTCTCTGCGGACCCTAACCCTAACCCTTCTGCCTGATATGGGCAAACTCCTTCCTCCCTCCTAGCTCTTAGGGAAACCTAAGACAGAGGCTGGCTCTCAGGTTAGCCCAGAAACTAGCTTTGGGGGCAGGGCCTTGGGTGGTCGGGGGTGCGAGAGGTTCTTACCCACACCAGCCTTGGCTTTGAGCCTGCTGCACCCCCCACCCCAGAACTGGAGTCCTGCAGTGCCATGCCCAGGCCTCCCTGCCCTGGTCTCCAGGACCTGGCTTTCTCCTTGGCCTCCAAGGACCTCAGAGGACAGACCACACCTGCCAGTGGGACCTTGGGCTGGGTTAGAGTATCCCAGCTGAGGGCCTCTTTAAGATCCTTGTAGAAATGGCAAAATGAGGCCCAGGTGTAGCCAGGTGTAGCCCAGCATCTTAGTGGTAGCAAAACAGAGTCAGGAACCTCATTCCACTGCCCAGTTAGGGGTCTGTGTTCCAACTCCACAGTTCTTTCTAGAGCCCTCTTCTAGGCTCTGGCTTTATCAGTGACCTTGTCTGTTCCCCTGGGCTGAGGCCACTGAGGGGGGGAGGGGTTGACCTCAGACAGACCACTGAGAAAAGGTCCTACAATTCCAGTTCCTAGAGGTGAGTAACAGGCCACTGTGATAAAATGATTTGCAAACTTTCTGGATAGCACGGGGTTGTGTGGGTTTGGGAATTTTATCTTCTAAATTGGGACACCAAAGGACAAGAGCCAGGTGGCACTGTGCCACATCCCATTATCTCTCTGTCCCCCAAGTGGCAGACTCCAAGACCCCCTGGGTTTGGCCCTTCCTCTCTACAGCAGGTCACAGGGAGGCCAGCTGCCTGACCAGGGCCACAGAGGGCCACTGGGCTGCCAGGACCTCTCGGGGCTCTGTCTCCCAAGGTCCCTGCCTCGGGGGAGCAGCCGGCTAGGTCATCTGTGCACAGAAGACACATCTGTCTTCCACATGTTGGAGGCCTAGCAGAGGACATGTGGTTTGGGACGTGTTATCTTAATCATATTTATTAACCAATCCTGAAATGTTAAAATGTTTGATATTGTTACGATTCGGAAAAGATCCCCAAATCTACATGGCAACAGATCAGGGGACCCTGCCAGCGTCAGCCAGGTTTCTTTCAGCTGGGCTCAGGACATGGCTTTGGAAGTTCTCTGAGTTGTTCTAGTGTGGTGGGATCTCTGTGCTGTGAAGTAACACTTCCCGCTTTCATTTTCCCAAGCAAAGATCTGAAGCAAAATTAATTACCTGCCTTGACTGATAGTTGTTCTGTTGGAGTATGGTTCTAATCCTTATTAACATTCTCTAAAGTCAGGCATGAAATATGACTTTTGCACCACACTCTTTGGCATATGTTTTTCTTTTCCAGGATATTTTTCAGGCTATCTCTGAGCCTCGCTGCTGTTCATTATTTCTGCCATAGGTCTGAAGTTGCCAGTCCCGCACTGAGCCCAGCCAAGGGGGTGGGGAGTGCGAATGACACATCTCCGCTCACAACGCAAATTGCTTCTGATTATTGAGCTTTGAATGTTTTCCTCCGTCATGTTTTTATTAAAAACTCCAGCATATTTACGCTCAATGGTGTCTTCAATTAGGATTTTTTTTTAAAGCCGGGGGTTCCCCTTTCTATAGCCGTATGTAAAGAAAATAATTGTTATGACCGCAAAATTACCGTCCAAACCTGGTTTTAGTAAATCTGGCTCTGCTTTGACAAGCCCAGTGGGCTTGGAGCTTTTTTTTCCTAAGTGTTCCAGCTGCTGGGGAAACAGACAGGGAGGAAGCCCACAGAAGCCTCTGTTCTGCAGGGTACTCGTGCCTCTCAGGGGCTAACACTTCCCAAGTTTGGGAGCTGCAGAAGGGGGTGTGGCTGCAGGGGGCTGGCTGATGGGCAGACCCAGGCCAGCAGCACACAACCTCAGCAGCAACAGTACTAATCACAGACGATGCTTGTTGAGGGGCTAGGGGAGGAAATGGAAGCCCACTCCAGTATTTCTGCCTGGAATCCCATGGACAACAGAGCTTGGTGGGCTACAGTCCGCGGGGCCACAGGGTCCGACACCTGAGCGACTGAGTGCGAACACACGCTCTAAGGGGTGCTCTTATTTTCACTTTCAGATAAGGCAAGAGGCACCGAGGAGTTGAGTGACTTACCCAAGATCACACAGATAGTAAGTGGAACTGGGATTGGAGCCCAGGCATTCTATCAGGAGAAAACTTTCAGCGATCCCATAGGAGGCAAATTCCAGCCCCTTGGGTTCTGTACCCTAGTGGTGGCCTGGCACCAAACTTCACATTATTTGTTGAATGAACACTTTGTAATTAAAGGTCAGTGTTCACCGTGTGCTGCCTGTGGTACGGGTTTCATGGGGATTAGCTCATCGAATCTTCTCCCCACCCTGGGGCAGGTATTGTCCTCTCCCATTTTGCAACTTTGACCTAAGAGGTGCAGTGATTTTCCCATGCAGCTTCAGGTGGCAGTGATAAGAGCTACCATGTATTCTGGGCATCTGTTATGTCCAGGCTCAGGGCTAAGTCCTCGGCACCCCACATCTTAGCAAGAGTTCTGAAAAGGTCAGTTGTTGACCCAGATTTCCAGGTGACAGAACTGGGGCTCAGAGAGGTGAAGACACATCCCCAGGGTCACACAGCCAGCACGGAGCTGCACCAGCATCTGTAGGTGCTACTCCTCAGCCTTGAGGAGCCCAGGGTTGGGGGAGCACTGGGACCAGCCTTCATGGTGGGTCTCACTTGGGATGAATAACTGTCCTGGCAGGAGGCAGATCTATTTTGGAATTGACAGGAGGAGCATGTCTGTGTCCAGCCTTGTGCCGAGTGGTCACGGCATCATCCCATCCTAGCCTCCCCTTGCAGATGGGGAAGGCAGGGCACAGCGAAGTTAAGTGACTGGCCCTGGGTCACAGAGCTAGTGAGCAGCTAATGAGATCCCCACTCCAGTGTTCTGGCTTTGGGGCGGTGTTTCTCGGAGAGACATTCTGACTCATCATTATTATCATTGACATCATGCGTAACCATCCCTGAGTGCCTTCTGAGTGCTTCGCAAATACACAGTGACAGCAGGGTGATTCCCAAAGGGAGGGTGCTTTTCCCAGTGTCACCCTGCAAGATACAGCTGGCCAGGGTGTGCCCGCCTACTCTGGGCCAGGGGACAGGGGCTAGCCGCTCCCTGGTGGATGAGAGAGGTGGATGGGAGCCCTGCCAGCTCTCCCAGGGCTGCCTTGACTCCTGCCCTGCCTTCCGGGCTCCGGCTGCTGGTACGGCAGCTCCGGGCAGGCTCTGTCTGCCCTTTGAAGGGGGACAGCCTCCTGAGCCTGTCACTTTGAACTGCAGAGAGGCCTGCGGTGAGGGCCGGCCCCCTCCCACATGCCCCCACCCGCCCACCCCCTCCAGGTCTGGTTCCAGTCGGCAGGCCTGGAGCCGGAGGGGCGGGCAGGGCGACAGCCCCCCTGTGGGATGTCAGCCTGATAAGTGAGTAGCGGCAGACCCCTGGAGGAAGATGGAGCAGGCCGCCCACTGGTCCAACCGTCCCACGTGGTGAGAGTTCAAGCCGGTCACCGAGGTGGCATCCTCCACAGACAGGCCCTGGTGACTGCAGAGAAACATCTCCCAAAACATCAAAGATTTAAATTAAAATAACAGTAATGATAATCATAATAATGATAACTTATAAAAGGAAACCTCTCACCCTGGGGCACAGGGAGTATCATGGCGTCAGCCACGTGCTCTGTTTGGAGATTGCTCAGAAGGGGGAAGTCAGGAAGGGCTGGTAGGTAAGAGACGGGTGCACCTGGGCAGCTTGTTAACAGGAATGCAGCTGGGGGCCTTTTAGTTGTTCAGCCAGGTCCTGGCTAAACTGGGCCGGGATGGAGCAGAACCACCCTACACTCTCAGAGTTCCTGGGTAAATTGGTATGGTAGGGGTGGGACAGAGTTCAGCAGAAACCATGCTAGCACAGTCCTTGTGCCTGGGAATGCTACCCTAGAACGGATTCCTCGGGAGGCCGAGAACTTCTCCAGATTCTTAGATAGAGAGAGAAAAGATGCCTGTGCTTTGGAGCTGCAAGGTTCGGAGTTTGACCTAGGCTCTGCCACTTCCTGGCTTTGTGACCTTGGATTAGGTGCTTTACCTGTCTGTGCCTCGGTTCCCCGGGGCTTCCCAGATGGCACTAGTGGTAAAGAACTTGTCTGCTCATGCAGGAGACCTGGGTTGGGAAGATTCCCCTGGAGGAGGAAATGGCAACCCACTCCAGTATTCTTGCCTGGAGAATTCTATGGACAGAGGAGCCTGGAGGGCAACAGTCCACAGGGTTGCAAAGATTCAGACATGACTGAAGTGACTTAGCACGTAGGCACGTATGCCTCAGTTCCCCAGAGTCTATTGAGACCCAAACACCCACCTCAGGGTAATGATGAAATTCAAAGGCAAAAGCGGGTTCTATCGTTCTGTCAAGGTTATGTGTATGGCTTTTGCTGATATTGTTACTGATGCTCCCATAGTCCTTTGCGTTGGGTCTGAACAGGCACCTGGCTCTGGTTATATGTATCAGGTAGGCTCTTTGCCAGACTTCTTTGTGTGTATCGTGCCTTGGCTAGAACAGGGCATGGTACATATCGTAGGTGTCCAGTTAGTACTGAAAGAATGTGTGAATTGATAGTTTATGGCTAGGCTGACTCACCTGGATTCCAGGCTCAGCCTCTTTCTAGCTGTGTGACCTTTGGTGAGTTCCTCAGCTACTCTGAGCCTCTGTTCCCTTGTTGCTAAAACAGGGATAATAAAAAGCCTAGCTTCTCAGGTTGTTGTGTAAAATGAGATGATGCATACAGAGAACCGTACTGGTAGATGTGAGCTCTTTTTGTTGTTGAGAATGGGCCATGAGCAGGGGTTTGGTTAATCACTCAAGACAGAGTCTGTGTGCAGGGTTATCCTGAAGGGTTTGTAGAGGGCACTCCAGGTAGGGGCACTGACAGCAGGAACAGTAGGGGTTAAAGTGGTGGGCCGAGAAGAGTGGGCTGAGACAGTGAGTCTGGCTGGAGGGACTGCCTGGGGACTGCTGGGGCATGGGGCTGCAGAGGGGGGTGGGGGCCAGTAGCTATGCAACGGGGTGTGGATTTATCCTGTGGGCAGGAGGGAGCCATTGAAGGTTATTGGATGGGGGAGTGACAGGGCTGGAGAGGCACTTTATGGAGATGACATTGGCGGCGTATGCACAGGATTGGAGACTGGAGACAGGCAGGAGGAGGCGAGGGCAGTGGCAAGGACTAGAGATGGGACAGGTTCATGCCAACTTGAGGCAACGCTGAGGGCCCAGGGGAGGGGGTAGGGCAAAGGAAGAGTCAAGGGGGACTGGAGTTTGGAGCTGGGGTGACTGGAAACCCCAGATTCTGAGCACTCTGGGCTGGACACAGCAAGAATGAGCCACTTGGCTGGGTGCTGGCCAGATCCAGCTTCATGGGCAGGTTGACTGTTCAGTCACACTGGGCCCTCCCCTTAGAAGAGCTCTTATACTCAGTTTAATGCTCTGCCATCACCCTCTTGAAATTTTTAATGTGTTTTGAACAAGTGCCCTGTATTTGCATTTTGTGCTGGGCCCTGCAAAATTATGTAGCTGATCCCAGTCCTTGAGTCTCAGGCTCTGGGCTCTTGGAATGGAGGCCTGGGAGAGCTCAAGCTGGAACTAGGCCTGCAGGAATTAAGGAGACCTCCTCTCTACTGCAGAGCTGAGGCTTGTCCTCAGGTGGCTTCTTCCTCCTGGCTTGTCTTCAGAGCCTTCCTAGGTCAGTTTAGTGCTCTGCCGTCACCCTACCTCTTCTTGTATCCTCTGAGCTCAGCCACCAGCTCACCTGCTGTTCCCTACACAGACCCTTGTCCACATCCAGGTCTTAGTCTGTCCTGTGGCTGCAGGCTCTGTCCCCTGGCTTCTATCGTTCTGTCTTCTCCAGGGAAAGTCCTCTGAAGGCCTGGCATAGGAGTCATCAGTGCCACACCGTGTTCCTGGCTCTCCACCCCTCCCTCCTCCCCACTGAGGCTTGGGTCAGTCCTGCAGTGCTTCATAAACATGCAGATTCCTGCTCTAACCCTCAGGCTGAAGCCTGAGAATCTGCATTCCCAGCTGGTCCCCAGGGCTGCCTGTACACACTGCGGTGAGGACCTCTGCCCCAGGTACCCCCAAGCCCAGCACAGGGCCTGGTCCTGGCTAGGTGCTCTGTGCACTGAGTGAATAAGCTATGGTTGTCTTGTCCTCTTGATGTGTGCAGCCTCCCTGGGGCTTTCATGGAATGGCATTAGTGGTGGCTCTAGGTGGTGGTGGGATGGAGCAAATGTGGGTCCGAGGAGGGTTGAGAGAACACATGACCCATCCTGGGGACTGTGGCTGAGCTAGGGTTCTTCCCCTCTCCCTGAAGCCTTCTGGGTGTCGGGTATGCCCTCTAGGAGACAGAAGGTAGGCAGGACCCTTCCCCTCCCCTTCCTCCTAGAGGGCTGTCTGTTCCCGGTGTGGTTCCCTCTGTGTGTAGTCACTTTGTTTCTTTATATTGCATAGGCACTGAGTTAAGGACTCATGCTATTTCATTAAACCCATACAAGTGCATGAAGCAGGGTCTGTTATGATTCCCATTTCACAGATGTGGAAACTGAGGCACAGAAAGGGAACGTCAGCTGTCCAAGGCCATACAGCTTAGCTCAGCCTTTCCACCATTTGGCCTTTGAGACATCTGATCTCCCTGTGGCTTCTGTCCCTGATGTCCCAGGAAAGCAAGTGTTCAGTGAGTATTTGGGAAAGGGAGAGTAGAAGGAAGCCCTGCCTAGCCTTCCTGCCCCTATCTAACTGGAAGGACTCCTGCTCCAGGCAGGGCTGGAAGCTAGGGTGAGCTGAAGCGTCGAAGCCTGGTGTGTCTAGGGATGGAGAGCACGAGGCACTCAGAGGAGAAGCAGCTGGCGGGCAGGACAGGCTGTGCAGGTACATTCAGAAAGCTCTGTGCCAGGGACCAAGGCCAGGCAAGCCTCCTTGCCCAGTGGTGCCAGGGCTCTGCCAAGAGGCCCAGGTGAGTCCATTCCAAAGATGGCATTCTATGGATTAAAAAGATGCAGTACCTATGTACCATGGACTATTACTCAGCCATTAAAAAGGAATGAAATGCCATTTGCCACAACATGGATGGACCTAGAGAGTGTCATACGGAATGAAGTAAGTCAGAGAAGGAGAAATATCATATGACATCCCTTATATATGGAATCAAAAAGAAATGATACAAATGAACTTACTTACAAAACAGAAGCAGTCTCACAGACTTAGAGAATGAACTTACGGGTTGCTGGCGGAAGGACAGTCTGAAGAGATAGGGAGTTCAGGATGGACGTGTATACACTGCTATATTTAAAATGGATCAATGGAGAGGTGGCAGGAAATAAAGGTTTCAAGTCCCTGCTTCCACTGAGTTCATATTCTGATAGAAAATGCAAATAAATGTGTTAAAAGGAAAAACCAAGGAGAGTAAGGGGACAGGAGTCCCCTTAGTCCCCCAACAAGGACCTGCCATGTAGCACATGGAATTTTGCTCAGTGTTATGTAGCAGCCTGCATGGGAGGGGAATTTGGGGGAGAATGGATATATGTATACACATGGCTGAGTCCCTTTGCTTTCTACTTGAAACTATCACATTGTTAATCAGCTATACCCCAATACAAAATCAAAAGTTTGAAAAAAAAAATGGCATCCCAGAATCTTGAGTGGAGCCTACTTGGTGCCAGGCCCATGTAGGGCTGGGAAGGTCTGAGGAGCAAGACAGACGCAAGTCTTGCCCTTTGAGGGTGGGGTTCATGATCCCGGAGGCAGACAGCATGAAGGAGATCCAGCTAGACAGGCCCTGAGGAACTAAGCTGGGTGGGTTCCAGCCAAGAGAAGACAGGTGCCAGGAGCAGGCCTGACACATAGTAGGTGCTCAGGGACCTTCCCTGTGGCATTTCTCAGTTGTTCACCTACTGCAACAGCCCCCTTAATCAATATCCCAGAGAGCCAGGCTCCAGGCCCTCCCCTAAAGCCATGACTATGAGCTGCTGTCTTGAATTAATCCTTTGATCTTTCTGAACCTCAGTTTCCTTAACTGTAAAATGGGTACAACTATTCTTCCTCTCCAGGTCATTGGAAAGATTAACCATAGGAGGATGTGAAACTCTTAGCACAAAGCTCATCACTCAAAAATAGAGGGACTTCCCTGGTGGTCCAGTGGCTAAGACTCTGAGCTCCCCGTGCAGAGGGCCCAGGTTCAATTCCTGATCAGGGAACTAGATCCCACAAGCCACAACTAAGAGTTCACATGCTGCAACTAAAAATCCTGCTGCCACAGCAAAGATTGAAGATCCCAGGAGCCACAGCTAAGACCTGGCATGGCCAAATAAATAAATATTTAAAAAAAAAAGACCAAGGTATAAACATTAAAAAAATAGAACAAAGAAATATTTCTTTTACAACTATTGTGGTTATTGTTGTTTTTGTTATTAATAAGAATTCTAATGAAATTAACCACAGGAAGGCCAGTCCACCCCCTTTGAACCCTCCAGGGACTGACTTAGCTCCCTTTCTCCCCTCCCTCACACCTCCTCAGGGCCAGCCCGGTCCCCCATTTCTGCCTCTACCCCTACCCCCACCCCTGCACAGCAAGCAGAGGAGACTCAGCTGGCCCCCACCTTGCTGGTGCTCCAGCCTCTCGGGAACAGTGAGGGGGTGGGGGAAGGGGGGATGGTGGGCATCATTTAATCCTGTGGGTGGAGGGCTGTGACGAGGGGAGGGTCCTTAGGGAAAGGGCATCTGGAGGAAGGGGTGGGAAATGCTGCCTGGGGAGGTGGGAAGCTTTACTAAGCGGGGAACACTTGGACAGAACTGGGAGAGGCAGGAGGGGGTGCTTTCCAGGCTCAGAGAATGGTGAGAGCCAAGGTCTGGATATGTGGAAGACTGTGGCCTGTTAGGAGAAGCAGTGTCCCCTCCTTCCACTTCCCTTCCCGCTTTGTCCCTGGCTGTCCTTCCCTTAGATCAGTGTGGTCTGGCAGATTCAATTCAAGGTCTAACACCCACTACATGCCAGGCTCTGGCTGAGCTTGTCACAGACACCTGTGAAGCCCTCTGACACACCTGACAGGTCGGTGTGATTATCATGCCCATTTTACAGATAAAGAGACTGAGGCCCCGATGTGGTAGGCAACTTGCCCAAGACCACACAGCTGCATCATAACCAGATCTGACTGTAGCCCCTGCCCCTCTCACCCCTCCCACTCCCCTTTTAGTGAACAGCTTGTCATCCACTTGCTCATTGCCCACACCCTCATGTCACCTGGGGCTCACACACAGAGGGTATGGACTCTTGGGACTGGGGAGATTGGGAGCAGGTATGGCAGAAGCGGACACACAGGAAGTGTGTGTCTGAAAACCCACTTGCAGGCAGAAGAGATGCTGGAGTAACGGCGCTCCAGGGTGAGGGGACTACTTGGGCAGAGGCAGAGGCTGGCAAGCCCCGGCCATACCAATAATTCTGTACACGTGGCTGATGACACTACCCAAGCGCCCTGACCTTGGAGGTTCAAAGAAGTGAGTGTGTTTCAGAGCCTGGTGCTCCCTATCTTGGTCTCATCCCTTTCTGCCATTTAACTCAAGTTCCTTCGCCTATGAATGGGGCAATCTAAAACCCCAAATCAGGATTTTCAGCAAATGAAGAAATGGTAGCTGCTATTTTTAAAGTAGTAATAATAACAGTAATAACAATAATGATAATAATAGTAATGAAAGTCTCAGAACATTACAGCTTAGGAAATTGGAGCTCAGAGAGGTTAAGTAGCTGCTTTGAGGTCACCCAGCTAAGGAAGTGGGTGGTTTGGACTCAGGTCTGAGGGCTGTACCTCTTGGTGCTGTGGGCTGCTGCTTCCCTAGGAAAGGGAGGGGAGGAGAGGTGAGCCCAAGGCCTGATTTGAACCCAGGCAGTCTTAGCCAGTACCTGCCCTGTGGGCTGCCAGCCTCTCGGTGGGGGACAGAGGGAGGCATTTCACTCCTATGGCCCAGGAACAGGTGCAGGAGGTGAGGAGTTTAGAAAAGACTCTGATGGAAGAAGTGTGGGACATTATGGACCCTGGGGAAAGGGCTCCTCTCCCAGACTAGGGGGCGTGGAGGAGGACTTCCTGGAGGAAGAGCTGTCCACACTGAGAGCTGAGGGATTATCAAGCTAAAGAGAGGAGGGGAGCAGCTTTGGGGCATCTGGAGGTGGGCCATGGTGGGGGTGCAGGGAAAGGTCAGATCACACAGGGTTTTGAAGGGCATACTGGGAGTCTGGCCTTTATTCTGGGGGCCACTGGAAGCCTTGGAAGGAATCAAGGCAGGGCAGTGTCCTGGTCATATTTGAGTGATGAAATTCACTCTGATACTGTGGATTGCAGGGGGAGCAGAGGGAGGGCAGAGAGAGGGCCCTGCAAGGCACTGTTCACATGTGCACACCTGAATGCACATGGCTATAAGCACAGGTGGGTGTTGACATCATTGTCCATGTCACGGGACTTGAGCTCCATGAGGGCCTGGCCCGTGGTGGGGACTCAGTGAGTATGTCAGTAGGCACCAGACACATCCACGTGTGTGTGCATGTAGCTGGCACTCATCTGTGTGAGTCCATCAGTGACGGTGGTGTGTCCCTGTATGTTTCTAAGGGTGTTTGTGTGTGTGCACACATGGCAGGTTGTGAGGTGGCAGCTCGGTCCAGCCATGCTGTCTGGGAGAGGCCCATCCAACCTTGGGCCGGCCCAGCCTACGTGGATACCACCCAGTCTCGACACCCTGGCCGGAGGCTGTCAGCTCCTCCTCCGCTGAGCTTTAGTGCCTTATCATCTGAGGGGGTTATCGCTGCTGTAAATTGTCCCCCAACAGTTTAATCACCACCGAAGTACCTGCCTGGCTCCCTGCAGCTGAACTGATGGCAGGCGGGTGGCGGGTGGTGGGTGCAGCGCTCTTGAAGAGACAGCATCTGGAGAGGCAAGCCCCGAGCCTCCTTGGGGACCCTGGCTGATTCTCTTACATCTGAATGCCAGTGCATATGGAGAGCGGACAGCAGGGAGGGACAGTGCCTGTGTCAGTGTGTACATGTGGGTGTCCCTGCGTGTGCTGCTGTGTGCCTGGGCGTGTCGCGCTGCAGGTGTGTGTGCGCCTGACATCAATCCTCTGTGCCCGCAACCGAGTGTGCCTGCCTGTCACCATGTCAGTGAGCGCAGGTGTCAGGATGCACGTGCACATTTGTACCTGTCTGCCTGTGTCTGTATGTGTCATCATGGGAGGGTGTGCTGCTGCGAGTGTGTGAGGACACGAGTACTCTCCCGTGACGGAAGGGTGTGTGCACATGTTGCATGGGGGAGGTCATTTGTGGGTGTGAGTGTTGGCCCCTGTAGGTTGATACGGCAGGGCGTGGGGAGGGTGGACACACATGTCAGTGAGGGCACTGGTGTGTGCACACCTGTGTGCACGCCCTGTGTCCCTGTGTCTGGACACAGGGAATGGGTGTGATGGGTGGAGAAGCAGATGGCCCCTCCTGGTCTGTGACGTCCATGGCCACGGCTCAGAGAGCCCAGCCCAGGTGTGGGCAAGCATTTCCTCTCACCTTCATCATGGTCAGGAGGGTGGAGGGTGGGGTGTGATGAAGGATGAGACTCTGGGGCCGTGGGCAGGCAAGCGCCCTCCTCTGACTCCCTTCCCAGGTGGGACCAGTCAGCAGCTCCTCCCCCTCCCTCCTCCCCTGCCCCTTCCTCCTCTCATCTCCCTCCTCTCTCTTCTCAGGTGCTGAGCCCAGGCTTAGCTCCAGGCCAAAAGGTGTGGATACCGGGAGAGGTCAGACCCAGACCCTGGGAGGAGACAGACGTTCCCCATGGCCCTGACCAGAGGTCTGCTCTGGGCCTGTGGTCAAGGACTTTCACCAGGGTGCCCAGGCTGGCGCCGCAGGGCCTGGAAGCACACAGAGAAGGGGTCACACGGCCCGTGCCCAGGCAGGGGTCATGCGGGCCTCCACGGGTGTCCCTGGAAGGCGGGGCACAGCAGGTGTGCACCAGCGGATGTGTCCCGGTGGGTGTGTCCTCACAGGTGTGTCCCTGCCCGTGGTTCCCCAAACAGGTGTGCCCTGACAGGTGTGCCCTGCCCTCGGTTTCCCTGGGAGGAGCCAGGGGAGCCGGCTGCTGGGCCTGCTTGGGTGAGTGGCTGAGCCTCCAGGACTCCTGGTATCACCCCCTCCCTACCCACTCGGGCGGGGAGGCCAGTACCCTCCCGCGGCTGCTGCCGCCCCCCTCCCCGGCCGCCAGCGGCCTGGCCACCCCAGGGAGCTGACCCCGACCCCACCCGGCCCCCCATATCCCAGCTCGGGGGCTCACAAAGGGAGAGAAGAGAAGAGAAAAATCGCAGAGATTTGTCTTGTCTGGGGCTGACAGCGGAGCGAGTGATTGCCAGGCCCGCTTGGCAGTTTTTAATCATTTTATCTCTGTTCTCGGCTCTCCGGGGAGACAGCCAGTGCTTAGCAGTCTGCTCAGAAAGACCTCGGGGCGCGTGGCGCAGCGGCGGCTCCGAGCTCCCATTATTAGCTGTGCTCTTCGGAGCGCGCTCCGATCTCTCCCGGGGAGCCGGTGAAAAATTAACACGGGCCGGCGGCGCGGGCGCCGATGTAACTGTAATTACTCCATTGATATTCCTCACACAATAGCGCTGTCATCAGTCATTTACATAAACTTTCTCTCTGCGAAGACGGGCGGAGGTGCCTAATCCTATTGGGTGCTTCCACTGCATGCATTATACATGGCAGGGGGCCCCTAGGTGCGGAGGGGAGGGGAGAGAGAGGAGGGGAGGGTCGTCGGAGAGGAGAGGAAGGGACTGGGAGGGGCCGGGAGGAAAGGAGGGGAAGGACGAGAGCCTTGGGAAAGTGGAAGGCAGGGAACCAGCCGGAGAGCCGGGGACTGGCTGGGCGGGGGCCAGAGCCACAAGCCACACCCTGCAGAGGGCGGGGTCCCGGTGGGCTGGAGCCTAGTGAGGCGGGGGTCCCGCTTTGCCTGATGAGGGCCCCACTGAATCCGGAGCCCTCCCACCAGAGTTGAGCAGGCGAGGCTCCCCTGTTGTGTTGGGGGAGGGAGAGGGGGGGAAGGTGGACCGGATTCCCCCCAGGGATCCCCAACAAAGCCTGTCCCCCTTTCGGGGACCATTCCCCACTTCCTTACCCACCTGGAGGGCCAAGCCCTAAACCCCGCTGGGCATCTGGGCTCAAGCTGGAGGCTCTTCAGCTCCTAAGGAGTTAAAAACCTCCCTGGAAATTACCCCTGTAATGACCTAATTAAAGACTTCAGGGCCACCTACTCCAGGGTGAAAGCTAATAACACCCTCCCAACAATAATAATCCTGGTGGAGCCCCCTCTCCCCACCCCGTTATTGCTGTAGCCTCAGCCCCCCTTTCTACCACCCCCACCTGATCCCCCTTCCTCTGGTCCTGCCTGCTGCAAGCTGGTGGTGTCTGGGGGTGGGCCAGGGGCTGAGCTCCCAGCTGGGCAGGGAAGGGCTCAGGATGGGACCAAGGGGAGAGGCCTGGGATAGTCAGATTTCCATTGCTGAATATTTAATGAAGCCCAGCGCTTTATTTGGTTGGCCTGTCGATTTTTATTCTTCTGTCAATAGCTTCTCATATGTGGGGCTGTAATGATCTTTAGCAGGGCCTCTCCAGGGACGGCTGCCACTAAATGCAATTATGGATTTTATACCTCAATGTGTTTGATATTTCCACTGATCTAATTTGCAGCCTGGTAGTTTATTGTTTGGCATTTTAATGGCGTTCAAATGCTATGGGAAATTTGATTTCTTTTTATAATTCCTCCTTAACGCAGTTAATGCGGATGGCGGGTTGGCCCAGATTTTTACAACCCAATGTATAGAAAGAAGAGAGAAAAAAAGATCACACCCTGTATACACTTAAGGATATGTCCACTGAAGGATGTGCTCCCTTTGAGCAGTAGGGCCCAGGTGCCTGCCTGCCTTGGAGGTGGGGACCTCTGTTGGCTGGTGTAGGGAGCGGGGACTGAGAGGTGGAGAAGCCGGTGTGACTCCTTGCTCCAGCAGGCAGTTCCTTGCTCCCTCTGTCCTGAGCCCCGTGGTCTGCTGGCCTTGTCCTGAGACCTCCCCAAGTGGCTCTCAGGTCATTGCCCTGCTCACTTCTGAGCAGCTGCGGAGCCAGAGAGGCCAGCCCTCCCGCTGCCACCAGTTTCTGTGGCCTGCGTCTGAGGCCAGGGGCTACACCAGGTCCTGGGCCTTTGAGACCAGGAGTGATTTTGTGACCTGCCTGTCATTGGTGTGACACGTCCTCATGGGGCCTCAGTCACATTCACCAAATGTGTCCACTTCCAAGTCCCGGGTCAGGGAGGTCCCCACTTCTGCCCCCATGCACCTCTCCTTCCTGGCCTGCTCGGGAAGGCTAAGTGTGGGGGGTGTGGCCAGGATGGGCTCTGGCTGCTCTGTGTCCCAGACCTGGGTTCCTAGAGGCTGTGCTGGTTCTTTCCTAGGCTGGACTGGAACAGAGAGGAAGCCGAGGTCCGCAGAGCTGGGTGGAGCACCCCCACCTCCTTGGGGCAGCCTCCCTGAGCGGAGCCACTTCATTTCCTGACAGTGAGTCCATCAGCCAGGCTCTGGCCACAAGGGACCTTCTGCCCTTGATTAGCGGAGTATGCCCGTGGAGGGCACTGGGTCACTGTGGCCCCGCCCGTGGAGGACAGCTCAGACCAGTCTGCCAGCAATTGCTCTCGATTTTCTAAAACATCTTCTGGGGAAAAGGGTCCAGAAAGGCTCAGGAATTTCTTCCAGGTGGCCTGCCTGGAAGTGAGTGAGGAAATGGTCCACGGCAGGTGAACTGAGTTCCTGTGTTGCGGGCAGCCTGGCCTGGGGAGCAGTGAGGGAACTCAGCCTCAGGCCTTCCAGGAGGGTCTGTCTGGTATTCCTGAGGCCTGCAGACCCCATGTTCTGGTTTGGAAGATGCCCTTTCCTGGCACAAGTGGGCCTGGAGTCCAGTTGCTGGGGATACAGAGTGAATCCAGCTGCCTTTTACCAGACACCCACTGTGTGCCGAGCAGAGTGCTGAGCACTTAGCATACGTCCTCGTCTTGTCACAGCCCCAGGAAATGCAGGTACCATTGTTACCCCATTTCACAAAGACATAGACTGAGGCTCTAGGAGTTTCACAACACCTGCCTGAGGCCATAGTAATGGTGGGGCCAGAACAGAAACCCAAATGTGAGTAGCTTCAGAGGTGCTGCTCTTGACCACGTGTCTGATATAGCGGTCCCCAATCATTTGGGCACCAGGGACCAGTTTCATGGGAGACAATTTTTTCCATGGACCAGGAGTGGTGGGGGGAGATGTTTAGGGATGATTCAAGATTATAACGGGCTTTCCTGGTGGCTTAGCAGTAAAGAATCTTCTTGCAATGCAGGAAACACAGGAGGCAGGTTCAATCCATGGGTCAGAAAGATCCCCTGGAGAAGAGCATGGCAATCCCCTCCAGTATTCTTGCCTGGGAAGTCCCGTGGACAGAGGAGCCTGGTGGGCTACAGTCCATAGGCAGGGTCGCAAAGAGACACGACTGAAGCAACTAAGCACCATGTGCTCATAAGAGCATCACATTTATTGTGCTCTTTTATTTCTAATGGAACACCACTGCTGATTTGATAGCTACCGGTCTGCGCTCAGAGGCTGGGGACCCCTGTAATACATTCTTCCCAGGGCTGGGCTGAGCATGCCTGCATAGGGAGAGATGTCACCCCCTAGCTGGGGTCCAGCTTTTCCTCACCTCCTCCTCCTTCTCATCCTCCTCAGCAGAGCTGACCCTAGTTTCTGTCCCTGGGCCAGGCTACCCCCATAACCCACAGGGCTGCTGGCTCAGGCACAGTGGGTAGGTTCTGTCTGGGGAGGTTTTGTACCTTCCAGAAAGGAATGGCTGTCCTGCTCTCCTGGGGATTCTGAGCCCCCATCTCCCCCAGGTTTCTGCTGTGTCCAGTCCATCTTCTGCACAGCTGCTGTTCACAGTACTAGCCCCGCCAGCCTCGTGGCCTCTTGAATGTAAGCCATCGCAGTAAGAGCTCACGCTCATGAACCCCCTACTCCGGACCAGGCCCTGGGTGAGCACTTCTCACACATTCTCGCACAACTCCATGAGGCAGGGACCATGGTTATTTCCATTTTACAGATGAGGAAGCTGAGGATTAGAGAGGACACATTCCTGCTAGGGGACTAGTATAACTCAAAGCTTCCCTCTCCAGCACCTCCCACAATTAGGACGATTAATTACATTACCCCATTGCTTTCTTGTGTGTCTCATGCCACCTAATGCCATGGCAGTTTGTGTTCACGTGGCGCCAGTGGTAGAGAATTCCCCTGCCAGTGCAGGAGACAGAAGAGACACAGGTTTAATCCCTAGGTCTGGATGATTCCCTGGAGGAGGGCATGGCAGCCCACTCCAGTATTCTTGCCTGGGAAATGCCATGGACAGAGGAGCCTGGTGGGCTTGGTCTGTGGGGTCTCAAAGAGTTGGACAAGACCGAAGTGCCTTAGCATGCACGTGTCTCCAGCCAGCCTAGGAGGCCCAACAGGCCGGGGCAAGGTCAGTCCTATTCATAGGCTGTCTGTTGCTAGAACAGGGCCTGGCAGCCCCCAGATACCAGAAAGCTTATTGAGCAAATGGATGAACAAACAGGTAAAGGCCCAGAGCCCGCACTCCTGACCTCTCCTTACAGGCTAAGATCTCTTGGCACCTTCAGGAGAGATCCAGTCTGGGTGCCAGGTGCCACAGTTTCCCTACCCCTGAGATCCCACTGCCAGCCCCTCAGCCCCACTTCAGATGCCCAGTTTTCACCTCCAAGCCTCACTTTCCCCAGACACTCATCTCTCCATTGTGCCTCTGTGCCTGGGTCCACACCATCCTCTCCATCAGAGAGCTTCCCCTCCCCCTCACCAGGCAGACTTCACTCATCCTCATCCTGCACCACCCAGCTCCAGGGTCAGTACCCCCAACCCCCACCTGGCGGTCTCTGCAGTGCCCTGCAAGGCTGCCCTGCCTACACCCTGCCGCCCCAGCCCTCATCCCATGACTGCCACCGTCCCCCTGCTGCCCTCTCATTGCTTGGAGAGAGAGTCTCCCGTGACTGCACAGGCATGGGGGAGGGTCTGTTGAATGAATGAATAAAAACAGGGAAAACAAGGAGAAGGAGCGCTTCTTCTGTGGGTCATCTCAGGCAACTCCCTGCCCAGGCTGGAGGTTGACAACACATTGGCCTCCAGCTCGCCCAGAAACTCCCGCCCTGGGATGGAAGGGAAAATGGATTGAAACTCTGTTGGCCTCAAGTGTGGACAGGGCACTGTCAGTCAGTGATGGATAAGCAGCCCCGCTTAGGCCTCACCCTGTCCTTAGAGCTGAGTGCTAAGTGGGCTCCCCCTCCCCAGCTCCAATCAGTAGTGAAATCAGACCTGAGTAATCTGATGTTCCACTTAGGAAAGAAAACAGGATTTCCCAGGTGGAGAGGAGGCTGAGGCCTGGTGGGCAATGGAGGACAGCCTGCTAGCATCGAGTCAGCCATCAGGGGCCTGATAAGATCTTCACAGCTTGTTATCCTGGGTTAGGCTGCCTTGTGTGCTTGGCTGGGGGAAGCTCGCCAGGTAGCTGGATCTGCTCTCTGTACATAATCCATCTGAGGAGGGCTGCAGGGGCTGTGTGTACATGTGGAGACAGCTGCAAGAGAAACTGGGTCCCAAGGGTTCTGTCTGCCCCTAGAAGCACCACCTTTTGATCCTTGAGCCTTCAACTGCATCTCATAACAGAACCCAGAAGGGGTGAATGCCCGCAGTGCGGTTCGGTGGGGTCAGTGTGAGCCTAGCTCAGTCACTCACCAGCGGTATGCCCTTGGGAAAATCACATACCCTTTCTGAACTGCAGTTGCTACTCTGTAACTGGAGAGTACAATTCCTACTCCTGGGTTGTGGACCAGACTTAGTGACATCTTGTTTAACCCTGACACAGCTAAACAAATCAAAACATAGGTGATTAAGCCACCCACTGGCCAAATCAGGCCACTTTCAGAGTGAAAGGGGAGGTTATTAATAACTGTGCTAGAACCACAGCTATACACCAGGACCCTCCCAGGCATCCTGGGATATATGATCACCTGTCAGTAAAATGGGCTTTCCTGGTAGCTCAGCTGGTAAAGAGTCCGCCTGCAATGCAGGAGACCCCAGTTCAGTTCCTGGGTTGGAAAGGTCCCCTGGAGAAGGGATAGGCTACCCACTCCAGTATTCTTGCACTTCCCTCATAGCTCAGATGGTAAAGAATCCGCCTGCAATGCAGGAGACCTGGGTTCAATCCCTGGGTTGGGGATATCCTCTGGACGAAGCCATGACAACCCACTCCAGTATTCTTGCCTGGAATATCCCCATTGACCAAGAAGCCTGGCGAGCTACATACAGTCCCTGGGGTCACCAAGAGTCAGACAAAACTGAGCGACTAAGTACGACACAGTACAGCGTCAGTAAAGCACTTTTCAGGGATCAGGGCCATGGTATCTCAAAGTATGCCATGGGCTCCCATATCATTCCCTAGTGCTTGTTGGTAAAGGGCTCCTGGGATTAGCTAAAAACAATACTCTGTAACAATGATGGAGCACTTAATGCCTGCCAGTCACCATCTTTCTCACAGGATTGTCGCAACAACCTGATGAGATCGGTACCACTTTTATGCCCATGTTACAGATGAGGAAACTGAGGCTCAGAGGGATCAAGTGACTTGCCAAGGTCTCATGGCCGGGAAGGAGCAGGACCAGGGCCCGCAAGGAGGTTTGGTTGACTCCCAAGGTGAAAATGTGACCAGTGGACTGCACTGCCTGTGATCCCACCAGGTCTGCCTGAGCAGCTGAGGGGAGAGGAGGTGGGGCTGATAAAGGGCCATCTGGAGGCCAGGTGGGAGCCATCTCGCCCTGCCAGGTAACTGAGCTGCCAGCTCTTGGGCCTGCATGGGCCTCTCCAGGCCCTCGGTGTCCTGCCAGCAGGGCATCTGCAGAGCTGGTTTCCTGGCTGGAGGGTCTCCCCATCAGCTCAGCAGCTGTCAGGATTAAAGAATGGGATGGGGAGAGAAATCTATAAACTGCGGTTTTGAAAAACCTGTTTGTTGGGCAAGCTATTGATTGACTGGAAGGAAGCCTCCTCCCAAGTCACCATTTAAACTTAATGGGCGACAGAGGATGGGGGGTCAACTGGGTCAGGCGCAGAGAGCGGGGAGGGAGATGGTGATTCCCCCTGCCCCAGCCTAGTCCCCTCCCCAGAATAACTTGCTTGGGTTCCCTGGGGTAGGGATGCCCCTGCAGCCTTAGGACAGCTATCTTTGGGGATCAG
This sequence comes from Nanger dama, assembly GCA_917880005.1. NCBI lineage: Eukaryota > Metazoa > Chordata > Mammalia > Artiodactyla > Bovidae > Nanger > Nanger dama. The sequence continues at coordinate 9,586,547 of CAKJTW010000018.1, read as the reverse complement.
TTGTTCCCTACACAGGAGGCTCCCTGCTTCCACCGCCTACATCACGGGATGGTGCTTGACCTGGGCAGGGTAGGGCCCTTGCTGAGACAGGGCAGGAGAGAGAGTGGCTTTCCCCTCCAGCTGAACTGAGTGATAATCCTACCGTGCCCCTCCCCAGGCCTCAGATTCCCTTTCTGTAAAATGGGACCACGACCCGCCATGCAGGGCCCTGGTGACTTAGATGCATGCTCAGCTGGGCTCAGTGTGGAGGGCGGTTCCAGGCGCATCTTCCTGAGTCAGGTGGAGAACAGGTCGGGGGTTTCACTTGGGATTCTCTGGAGCAAGAGAGGCCCTTTCAGCAGTTGAGTTCCTCGGAATCCCTGCCAAGAGCTGACAAGGGGGGCCAGAGGCTTCTCCTGCCCCCCAGCCCACCTGTGTCAGTCACCCCCTAAAGAGGCACTCTGCCCCCTCTCCCACCTGCCGCCGGTGGCAGCAGGCATCCGCCCTCGTTGCATTCTTCTGACTCACTCCTGATTTGTCTTCATGTGGTTGGGTTGCCCCCCACCCCGCTGGAGGTCCTGCTGAAGAACCTTCCTCAGACCAGGGAGCCCACCTGTCAAACAGACCTCCCCCTGCCACAACCAGCGGGCACCTTTCTCCAGAACTAAGCACCTGACCCTAGGCAGACCCCTCCCCTGGCACTGCCTCTGGGCCCCGTTGGCCTTGTGAAGGAACACGGGGAGGACCTTGGGCCTGGATGCTGTCCTTGGGGATCACTTGTCTGACTGGGGAGAGAGATGGACACTGGTGACACCAAACCCCAGGTGGTCCCTGCTGCGCTCGAGGGGGCGTCCTGAGGCCCTGCAGGGAGCAGAGCCCCTTCTAAGCCAGCCCTCCCACACAGATAGACGCAGACTGAATTTCAGCCCACTCAGCCCTCTGAGGAGCATCTTGTTCAGCGAACAACCTCCACAAACACACAGAGCAGCCTGGGCGATCCATGGAGGCAAAGCCCATGGGCAAGGCAATTACAAGGCTCTCTGAGTCAGAGATGGCAGTCCCAAGGCTGAAAGGTGGAAGAGCAGTGCTTCCCAGGGCCCTTGAGCCTGCAGAGGGGAAGGCCGGGGATGGTGTTGGAGAATGGCTCCAAGGGGACGTGGAGGGGAAATGGGCTTGTCCTTGGAATCCTCAGATTCCATGGTGAAGCACTGGGTTTGGCTCTAGAGTCCAGAGGGGGCTTTGAGCAGGGGAGCAGTAGTGCCCAGCTGCTTCAAGGAGGGTGTGCTGATGAGGGAGGAGGGTTAGGGAAACACTAGTCCTGGGATGGGAGTCCCATGAGGGCAGGGTTTGCCCTGGCTTGTTCTGCACGTAATACTGTCCTTGAAGCCCAGTAGGCACTTGTTAAATATTTCCTGAGAGAATTTTTGACCCAGAAGAGAACGTTAGAATCTTGGCTCAGTTCTTGTCATTTGAGGCCAAAGATTCCTAGCTTCTTGGGAGTGCTACCAGGGCAAACCATGGGGCTGAATTCTCATCTCTTCTTGAATAGAAGAAGAGACCCTCAGTTTGCTCCCCTGTGATATGGGGTGAGACCCCAGAGTTGAGTGTGGGTGTCGAGAGGAATGTCTGACTGCCTAGAAAAGCAGAAAGGTATACTGACCCCTCTCATCTCATTTGTCCATCCTCTCACCCACTCACCCATCTGTCCGTCTAACCATCTACCCATCTGCTCATCCATCCATTTATTTATCCATCCATCTGTTCATCCATCTATCTAATCACTCAACCACCTACCTATGCATCTACCCATCTGTCTACCTGTTTGTCCTCTGTCCATCCTTCCATCCATCCATCCATCCATGCAGCCACTCACCTATCCATCCATATATTATTTACTGAGAGTCTGTCCACTCTGTACCAGATTCCATGTTAGACAAATAAAGAGATGGGAGTGAAATCTACATGCATAGTCTGCCCTCGCGGACTCATAGTCCAGTGGGGGACACAGACAAGTCATCAGGTGATGAGGTGCACAGTCTCATCCCGTGAGGCCAGGACCAGTATGGACATCTGTCAAGACAAGTCTCTTGGCTGCTGGGTTCCATTGCTGGGAGATGAGCAAAGTCCAGCCCTTAGAGCTGGCATCCCCAGAATCAAACTCTTGGTCCAGTCCACACATAATTCTTGAGCTCCTCCTCTGTGCCAGACCTTGCCCTAGTGCCAGGACACTGCGGGCAAGTCCCTGCCCTTGGAGCGGGGCGGAGGGGGGGTGTTGCGGGGCACATGCTCACACCTTGTGCTGCTTCTGCAGTTGCTGAGCTGAACTGAACAAGGTCACGGGCTACGGGGAGACACAGCCAGACTGACAGCCCCGGCAGCTCTGGATTAGGGCTTCGGGTTTGCTAAGAGGACAAGCACTGTTTACTTTGCTGGATCAGAGAGGGTCTAGGTAAGAGGGAACAAATAAACTTACTCTTTTGAACAAATATCCTTTTAGCTTTATTATTATCATCATCATCAAAGTATTATTATCATTACCAAAGTGATACATGCTAGGAAAAAGTCAAATATAGAATGCCTAAACAAAGAAGTGTAAGCTCTCTCCCTACCTTCTGCCCTGTCCCCTTGGAGATCAACTCCTGTAGAGGTGGGACCAATTCCTCCAGACACTGCTCCACAGTTACGTTCAGTTCTGCATGCAAGACTGGGACAGGGTGTAATGGTGCTGCACATACTGTTTGGCAACTTGCGTTTGTCACTGGGCAGTTCCTTTCCTGTCGGTGCCCCCTCGTCACTGTGTGCTGGCCCAGAGTCCCTTTGCGTGCATGCATGCTTAGTCACTCAGTCGTGTCTGACTCTTGCAACCCCATGGACTGTAGCCCACCAGGCTCCTCTGTCATGAGATTTTTTAGGCAAAAATACTGGAGTAGGTTGCCATTTCCTCTAGGGGTGGGGATCTTCCTGACTCAGGGATCAAACCTACGTCTCCTGTGTCTCCTGCATTCCAGGTAGATTCTTTACCCACTTAGCCATCGGGAAAGCTCCCAGAGTCTCTTTAACCAGCCCCTAATAATTAACAAGCAGTTAGCATCCGGTTTTCACTATTACAAACACTGCCACGGTGAACATCCCTGCACAACAGCTTTGCACAGTTGCACAAGTGAATTTGGCCATGAGCTGGAAGAGTAGGGGACCACCAGGTGGACTGGAGGGGAAAGGCGAACACTCATAGATGTGGAGAGGCTTCTGCCTGGTCCGAGGACCAGTCAGTGTCTCCGGGGGTGCCTGGTAGGGGAGGATCCCTGATCTGACTGATCCACTCAGGAAGCCGCATTGGGAGGAGGCTCAGAACTTGGGGCGCCTGCTCAGGACTCCAGCCTCTGCCCCTGCATGGGGATGCCAGATTCTCAGGGAAGTCCAGAGATCTCATGCAACTTCAGGCCTAGCCTCACAAGCCCATGCTCTGCCCTTCAGAGCGGCCAATCCAGGGCAGTCTTGGGAATGAACTGGCTGAGTTCCTGGGGACTCAGACTTCTCTCCCCAGAGAGCCAGTAGCTACCTCCCCCCTCCATCCTGCTGTCTCCAGGAAGCTGTCATCCCCGTCCTCCCCTGCCTGCTCTCCTGACCCTGACAGCTCCTTGGGTGATGGGAAAGGCAGCTTTCCAGCACGTGGCCCTGACGCGATGCTGTATGCATTTCTACTTTTTCAGCATGTTGTGAAATTCATAACACCCGGTAATGACTTCCTCACTGTACTGGGTAAAGAGAAGGAAAGGGGGAGGGGGAGAAAAAGGCCCTTGAAGAAAAATGAACCGTGGCAGGCATGGACTCCATTTGTAACAATATGGAAATTGATTGTTGAGTCAGAGGAATATTTTGTAGTTTGCTTAGCTGTGCTCAGCACTAATAGCCAGGAACATTAGTGAACCCAGGGAATGAGTTATGGGCACATCAAGGAGGCCTGGAGGCTCCCATGCCTCCCTCAAAGGCAGGTCCCAGCCCCCCTCAGCTCTGCCCACCACCATGGGCACTAGCTCCTTTCTCCCCTTGGAGGACCAGACAGGTCTGCGACTCCCTCTTGAGGAGAAACGCAGGTGCCATCTGGGTGGGTCGTGGGGGCTGGGCGTGGGTTCAGATCTGAACGCCTCTGCTTGTTTGCTATGTTACCTTGGGCCGCTGACTTGACCTCTCTCAGTCTTAGTTTCTTCTCATCCGTAAAATGATGCTCATCATCCCTCGCTTAGGGAGTGTGGGGGAAAATAACGAATTTGAAGCCGGGAGCTCAGGGACGGGCAGGGCAGTGGCTCAGCCAGCCAGGGGCTCAGCTGCGGAAGGGGATGACTGTCCAGCTAAAGAGATGCTAGGCTCAGTGGAGAGATGCTGAGTGGCCAGTGGAGGCCCTGGGAGGGAGCCACCAGGCTGCACAGGACCATGAGGAGGCTGCGACCATAGCGATGGGGAGTAATCGGGCGGAGGGGGGCTGTGGCTTCCAGCCCCCTCTACACATCAGCAACTCCCCGATCCGGAGCTCCCTGCCAAGACAGACTGTCAGACTTCTTGACTTCCTCACATGAGGGTCTGCAGGGCCCTGAGACTCCACTGACCGTGAGGTTGTGGTCCCCACCCCAACCCATCGACGCCTCTTTACTGCTTCGGCGAGAGGCACCTGGTGCTGCTCAGGTCAGGCTCCTTGACGCCTCCTTCTCCCTCACCTCCTACATCCTGGCTGTCTGCCCTCCTGACTGTCACTCAGACCTCTCTGCCCTTCTCCCTGTCCCCTTGGCCACCCCAGCCCAGGCTTTCCTTCTTTCTTCCCACCCTGGACAGCTGCCTCAGCCCCCTGCCTGCCAGCTGCTCCCTCCGCCCCAAGCACGCTTTTTAAAATGTCATCTGACTTTATCACTCCCTCGCTTAAAATCTAAGACCCTTCCAGGGACTCGAGACCTTCTGGGAACCCCCACAGGCATTCACCTGCTAGACCTCCCTGCGTCCCCCCCGCCCCCAACTCCCCTCCTGTGTATACTCTGGCACCAGTGTTCTCAAACCAGAGCAGGTGTCAGAACCACCCTTCCAGCCCCCACCACCCCGCCCAGGACTTGTTAAAATAACCGCAAACCATAGTTTGTACAAACTACCAACAAGCTAGTGTGTTAAAACACTTCCCCAGGGTTTCTGATCCAATACATTGGGGGTGGGGCCTGAGGACTTTGCATTTCTAATAAGGTTCCAGGCCTCCAGGCTGTGGTCACTGTTCTGGAAACTTCACCCAGAGAACCACTGTTCTAGGCACATTTTTGTTTTCAATTGTTCTCAAACATCAAGCTCATTCTTGACTCCAAAGCTCTGCACCTGCCATGTCTGCCAATGATACTGTTCTTTCTTCCTCTTCTCAGCCTGGTGAGCCCAGTCCATCCTCTCTCCGTGTCCCCAGGCAGGGGTCCACCAGGAGCCCCTCTTTCACAGCAGCCTTTATCCCTGTTGGTCCGCACAGCGGGGGCTCTTGTCTGACTACCTCTGAGTCTCCAGGAGGGCCAGGCCTCAGATAATGGGCTTTCTGCCCTGCTCAAGCGTCAGAGCAGCTTGTGCTAGCAGGTCAAGCACAGAAACCTGGCTTCCAGGGGGACAGGCTGTGTGTGGGGGTCGTGGACCCTGGTCAGCCCTTCTGGAACCCAGAGGGCACAGAGGCCTCTGGGAAAACAAGGCCAGAGCTGCAACGCAGACCGGTCAGCTGAGAGGCAGGCAGGGCTCCGGGGACAGTCTGGTGTTTTGTTTTAATCACAAACGAGATGCTGACGTGCGCCTCCCCGGGGGACAGTGAGGGGGAGACCAGCCCCGCCAGCCGTGGAGGCGCTTCTGCAAACAGTGAGGAAAACCCAAGTCAGCATCAGCGGGGGAGAGAGGGCCAGCGGTCCTGGAAAGAGAACATTCCTTACGCCAGGAAGGCAGCGGGAAAGCCCCAGCACAGGCCTGCGGCGCAGCCTCCCGGCTGACTGCTTGGCTGCCCAGCGCTGCGGCCTGGCCTGGCGCGCCCGGGGGTCTCCAGAACAGTGTGGCTGCCGGCCTCTTGAGGGCCCCATTGGGAGCCACCATGCAGTTGGAAGTTGTGGCTGCAGCAAAACTTCCAGCACATCCTTTTCCGTGGGTGCCCTGGGCGGCCCTCCGCGGGCGGGAAACTGCTCACCATACCTATTTTAAACACCAGTGTGATGGTTTATGGCCCATCGAGGGATAATTACGGAGTGCAGAACCCGGCTTTTATGGCCCCTCCTCCCCGGGGCGCACTTAGAGAACAGTATGTGTCATGTAGCCAATTTAGATAATGATTCTGATAAAGATAAACGGAATTGTTTATTATAAGTAATTGGGTCTGCTAAGGCCCAGATGAGGCGGGGGTGGGGAGGATGTGGGGACAGGGGCCCGGATGGGGCTCCGGGGCGGAGACAGGCCTGCTCCCCTCTCCGTATATCTGTGCTTGTCTCTCTCTCTCCCCCTTCTCCACTCTCCTTTCTCTCTCTCCTCCCGGGGCCTGAATGGATGGATCCTCCTCCATCTGTATCCTGGGCAGAGGCTGCTCCTGGGCAGAAATAAATCATGGGGTTTTCTGTCGAGTCAGCTGAGCGGGGAGGCACCTGGAGGGAGGGCTGGGAGGATCAGGAGAGGCTTCGGACCCGTCCTGGGCTCCAGGGCAGCCCCAGCCTGTTGGCCACAGACCCCATGCAGGTCCCTGGACCCCCGAGGGCTACTGTCCTGCAGCTGGCAGGTGTGAGGAGAGGGTGCAGGGAACTGGGGGCAACCCGGAGCTGAGCGGCAGAGCTGTCTCAAGGGGGACAGTGGCTGCCTGGTGGGGGTCTTTGTGAAAGATAAACAAAATGAAGGCCCTTCCAGTCCAGCCCCGCCCTGCAACACACACACACCTGAGACCTCTAATTATGCTGCAGCCCCAGGCAGGCCGTGGGAACGCTGCCCCTTTAACCTGCTCGCCTGACCCCTCTCCCCCAGGCCCGTCCTGGGTCTCAGTGCCTGGCTGTGTGGGGCAGGAGTAGGGGACGGGATCCTGAAGACCTAGCTTCTGAAAGAAGAAGGCTCAGAGATTAGAGCCTCAGAGAACAGGACCGAGTTCCCCAGGTCTCTGAGATGAGGACCCACAAAGCCAGGCCCTGAGCTGAGGGTTTAACAAGCCCAGGTGCATACCCACAGGTCCGGCAGACTAGCCTCCTTAGGGGGGGGGGGGGTCCCCCAGCCGGGTCTTAGATGGATCCCACTATGTGGTTTGAACGGGAAACTGCAGAAGCCAAGGTGTGAGCTTAGGGGACCCCACAAAATAGGGGACCCTACAAACCAGGGCCCTTGAGACCAAAAAAAAAGCCACAAGCCAGGGCGCCTAAAGCTTGGGGGTCCCCGAGAGCCAGGACCCTTCAGGCAGGGTCCTCACCACAGAGCCTCTCCGCGCCCCCAGTGGCCCATCAGACCCAGGTGTAAGGGGGCCCCAGCTAGGCTGCCCGAGGCTGCAGCTCCCCGATTGAAACCCAAACCGGAGGAGCGGCCTGTCACCTGCCTGTGATCCTCGCATGATTGAGAGGGGGGGCAGGGGCTGCAGGCCCGCAGGCAGCTCCTCTGCGGGGAGCAGCAGCGCAGCAGGAGTCTGAGGAAAGAGCAGGGGGTTTTCTCTTTCTTCCCCTTGCGCTTATCTGATCACAGCCCAGGGGAGGGCTCCGGTTCAAAGGCAGTGTCCTTATCAGCTGGGATTTGTTTGGGGCGTGATAACTGCACCTGGCAGGGAAGCCATTCTGCAGGTGGGAGGGGGCGGGCAGGCAGCCTGGGAGGGTCTGGGCTCCAGGGTTGCATGGGTCCCCATTGCTCTTCCATGAATGTGCATGCATCTTTCCACACCAACTGTCTCTATGTGCGCAGGTCGGCGTGCCCTGTGAGTCTCCTTGTCTGTGCGCGTGCTGGGTTCTGTGCACATCTCCTGCCTGTGTGTGACTTTGTGCACGCGGGTGGGCACGGTGAGGACCTGCTCTGCACAGACCACAAAAGGAAGGGGCTCAGGTCTGTGCCTGGGACAGGGCTTCCCCCGTTGATGCTGGTCCTCGCCCATCCGCACCCTCCCATGGGAACCAGGGGGTGGGTAGGTAAGTGGCATCCTAGATCACCTGGGTACAAGAGGACAGGGGGAATGAGGAGGTGCGCGATGCTGAGGTGTGGCCCTGGACACGTTTATGGAGAAGAAAGAACCCCAGAGAGAGGCCAAGTCAGGCGAGGGAGACTGTCCAGCCCAGGGCCAGGGAAGACTGAACAGCGAAGACTGAACAGTCTTCAGGGAAGACTGAACAGTGTCATGGGGCCTGGGTACTTTTGTGCTAGGAGTTGAGTTAGCTTGAAATCCATCCCCCATCCCAAGCTCCTGATCCCCTGATTTTGGTTTTATTTTTTTAAGTAGATAATTTAATTACTTTTTTATTTTGAGATAATCATAGAATCACAGGCAGTTGTAAGAGATAACTTAGAGCGATCCCTGTACCCATTACTCAGTTTCTCCCAATGGTGACATCGTGCACAACTGAAGTACAGACTCTCGACTTGGAGATGGACACCACTTACCACTCTGATTTCCCTGGTGTTCCTGCATTCGAGTGAGTTCACAGCAGTCTGATCACTAGTGTGGGTTCTGAATCCACCATCTCAGATGAAGTACAGACCGATTCTATCACAAGGATGCCTCCCACTGTCCTTCTGTAGCCAAACTGGTCTCCCTCCTACCCCCACCCCTAACCCCCAGGGTTCATTGTTTTGTCTTAAAAAATGCCCCCTCTGTCCACAAGGCTTCCACACTTAAAAATCAGCATATTGTCTTGGTACCCCTCATCTCTGCTCCTCATCCTGTGCCTCCAATCATCAAGGCCTGGACATTCACCTGACCCTGGTTGTTTCTAGAATTCTCTCTCCCGGGTAGCTCCAATGGTAAAGAATCTGCCTGCAGTGTGGGAGCCCTGGGTCCGTTCCCTGGGTCGGGAAGATCCCCTGGAGGAGGGCATGGTAACCCACTCCAGTATTCTTGCCTGGAGAATCCCATGGGCAGAGGAGCCCTATGGGCTACAGTCCATGGGATCTCAAGGAGTCGGACACGACTGAGTGATTGACATACACACTGCTTCTCTCCAACTTCCCATCACTCTCTCATCACTGCCTCGTCTCTCCATTGTACCTGGACTCTCCTGCTCCAGGCTGGGCCCTGCCTACCCACCCACCCACAGTGGCAGCTGTAACTGGGCCCTCCTCCACCACAGTGTCAGCTCCATCACCACGTATCCCAGAGGTCCCACAGCTCCACTGTTAGGATAAGAACACGAAACACTCTGGCTCTGCCCTGCCCACCTCCCGGCTGCCACTCTCTTGCACGCTGTGTTCATTCTGAGCTACTCACCGGGCCCCCCAAAATGCCACCCTCCTAAACCCTCCCCTCTGCTGGGACCCCGTGCCCACTGCTGCCTCCTTCTCTTGGGTAACCCCACCCCTCCTGCAGGTTTCGGCTGAAGGGCCACATCCAGGGGGCCTTCCCCGGCACTCCACCTGGGTTTGCTGCCCTCGGCTATTGTACTGCAGCCCCCATCCTTCGTATTGTCACAATCTGTTTACTCACTGGTCTTCCCCAGAGACAGCAAATAACTTGAAGGCAGAACTGGTGTCTGTTGGTGCTGAGAGCCTGGTGTCTACATGGCTGGGAGCAAGCCCCCAAATCGAGCTTGTGTGAATGATCAGGGGACAGGTGGGTAGGTGGTTGTAGGTGCCCAGGTGGGAACAGCCAGCCAGGGATGGTAGCTAGTGGAGGGGGGAGAGATGCTGTTGCCAAACTGTAGCCACATGTCCCAGAAGCAGGCCTTCCCCCTGTGACCACGCTCACCTGGGACCTGAGTGCCAAGGCCTGAGCCGCTGTCTCCGGAGAAGGAAATAAAGATTAATAAATTACTGAGTGCCTTCTGGATGCAGAGCAGGAAGCATGCCCCAGGAAACGAAGCAGGCCAGTGGAAGAGTATGGTCAGTTGTGATACACAGTCCTGGGTCTGTTTTGCCTGCTGGGTGACCATGGACAAGTCCCATCACCCTGTGAAATGGTGGGTTACGATACCTTGTGAGCAGAGCCCAGGAGGAGCCAGGAAAGCAGTGGGCACGAATGGAATAAAGCTGTGCTTTTGTAGTGGAATAATTAACTTTTGAGGGGTTCCCAAAGATGCCCTAGCCTGGAGTCAGAGCCAGGAGGGTGTCCCCAGCTCAGCCCTGAGGACCTTGCCAGACCTGCCCTCTAGCACTCACATGTGGCCCCCATTGATGGGAAGGTCTAGGAGCCTTCACTGCCCCGGACACCCAGCTGGTTCTCTTGAAGAGCAAGATGGAGCACTGACGGGTAGGGCTGAGGGGGCTTCCCAGGGCGCCAGACGTTGTGGGTCCCCTTCCCAGTGCAAGGGGAATTCCATCCCGGGAGAGAAGACAGGCAGATGGAAGGGGGTTCCAGCCAGGGATGACTGGCATCCCAGACAGGAATCCTGGCTTTGCCTCGGACTAGCTGATAAGCTCTGCGCAGCAGAAGCAGCACAGAAAGAGGGGTTTTGCTATGTGTTATGTTTTTTAAATTATTTGTTTTGGGAGGAAAGATTGAAAGCAGAAGGAGAAGGAGATAGCAGACGATGAGATGGTTGGATAGCATCACCGACTCAATGGACGTGAGTTTGAGCAAACTCTGGGAGATAGTGATGCATGGGGTAGCTGGGCACGCTGCAGTGGGTCGCAAAGAGTCAGACACGACTTAGAGACTGAACGACAGCAACAAACATTCATTCATTCCTTTCTGGCTGTGCTGCGTCTTCGTTGCTGCGCCGGCGTCTCCCCTGGTTGTGGTGAGTGGGGTTGCTCTCCAGTGGCAGTGCGCAGACTTCTCACTGCAGTGGCTTCTCTTGATGGGGAGCACAGGCCCTAGGTGAGCGTGCTTCAGTAGTTGCAGCTCCCGAACTCAGGCTTAGTGGTTGTGGTGCACGGCCTTAGTTGCCCCGGCAGCATGTGGGATCTTCCCAGACCAGGGATCAAACCTGCGGCTCCTACATTCGCAGGCAGACCCTTTGCCACTGAGCCACCAGGAAAGCCTGGGTTTTGCTGGTTTGTTCACTGTTCCCTGACTCTCAGAACAGGAGCTGCTCAGAAACTATTTGTTGAATGACTGAATCAACCTTTGGGCAAATCATGTCACTTCTCTAAGCCTCAGTGGGAAATGGTTTTGCTGCTGTTTTGTCTGACAATTCACATCACATAAAATCCACCATTTCAAAGCATGTGATCCATGGGTTTTTAGCAGAGTCACAAGATCAGATGCTGCCATTCCAGTCATTGCATGTGATACCGAGCCGAGCGATCCATAGAGTGACTGGCCTGGCTGCTCAGGGACAGGGCTGTGCCTCTTTGTTTATGATGCTTACCTGCTACTTCCTCAAAGGCATCCAGCTTCTTAAAAGCAGTGGCTCAGCTCCCTGGAGAATGCAAGGGAAGTCAGTTAAGCACCCAAGCTGATACTTTCCCTAGAAGTGAATTCCACTGAGCTCTGAGCATCCTGGCGGCTGAGACAGAAGGGAAAACAGGATGGAGTAGAGAATCCCTGAGGTCTGACCACAAGAGGCTGATAAATTCATCGGGAGAGGTTTTTTTCCTCTTCCTGTTAACAGACTCAGTTTTTGCAGGTGTCTTGTATGAGGAATGAAAAATGGGCAGGTGTCAAGCCCTCAGCCTTTGCCTGGTGCCTGCCCATCAGAGGCCCCTTTAATGAAGTGAAATACTGACCAGGGCCTCCGGAGGAAGCTGTCTACCCCCCTCACATAGTGTCAAACAGACAAGGACTAACGGCAAGGAAACTGCTTGGAGAAGGCCTTTCTGAGTGTCATATGCCAGGGAAGAAAGGGGTGTAACGCTTCAGGGAATTTGAGGGACCTGGGGCAGGTAGGGCTTGGGTGCCCAACAGGAGGGTGGAGGCCTCCATGCCCTCAGCTGGTCAGGCCGCCAGGCTGGGCACTGTTGGTCTGTGTTGCGGGGAATGGTCCTGGAAGTTCAGCAGCATCCTAGCCTCTACCCACGAGATGCCACTATCACCACTCCCCAGCCATGACGATCCAAGACACCCCCAGACATCACTGAAGTACCCTGGGGAGGCAAAATCACCCCTGGCTGATGGGGTAGACCACAGATGGAAGGACGCCAGACTTTCTGACCTTCCCCTGTGGTGTGGCCACATTTGGAGATGCCGTGTGCTGGTACCCAAAACTGCCTTCCGTCCTTGATCCAACTCTTGCCCATCAGCTGATGGAAGATGGAGTCACACTCTTGTGAATTTTCATTGGCCACTTCCCAGCCACTCACCTGGCCCCATTGCCAGCTTTTAATCAACTTGTATGCATTTTGGAGGGACTACTTTATTACACTTTGTTCTGAGCTTTCAAAAAAAAGGTAAAACAAGCGCTTCCCTGACACCTCAGTGGTAAAGAATCCACCTGCCAATGCAGGAGACATGGGTTCGATCCCTGATTCAGGGAGATCCCACATGCCACAGAGCCGCTGAGCCCTTGCCCCACAGCTACTGAGCCCATGCTCCAGAGTGCGTGCTCTGCAACAAGAGAAGCCACTGCAGTGAGAAGCCCACACTCACCACAACTGGAGAAAAGCCCGCACAGCAGTGAAGACTCAGCACAGCCAAAAGATAAATAAATGCAAAGTAAAACAAGTGGTCAAGATAGAAGCACTACTACTAGTAAGAAGGAACCTTCTCACAAAGGTAGACAGAGTGGACCAGAACCTGTCCCACTGTGGGAAGTCCCTGGCAGTCTGGTGGTTAGGACTTGGTGCATTCACTGCCTGGGGCCGAGGTTCAGTCCCAGGTCGGCGGTGATCCCTCAACCTACGTGCAGCCAAAAGAGAGACTGTCTGATTGTGAAGGAAAATAATGATGTTAAAGAACACAGACGCGGTGGGTAGTGCCGAAGAAACACTGGAGGGCATTTTTAAAAGACTGGGCAGGTATTTGATGACACACGAAAGGCCCAGAAGAGGCAAAGCGTGCTTGGAAACCTGACCATACTTTCAGTTCTCTGCAAACAGAACTCTGCTCATCCGTGCTGCCCAGCCGGGACCTGTTGCCAGGGGCTGCCTGCCTGCAGTGGGCAGGGCTGGGGGCATGGGAGAGGGAGCGAGCCGTGGGCTTTGGATCCCAGAAGCCTCTCGAGGGAGAGCAGCAGGGTGTCCCCCTTGTGGAGCCCTTGTCACTTCACAGGGGCGTGGACACCCCTGCAGCCCTGGAGCCAGAGCTCTGGAAGTGGGAGGATCTTAATGCATCCATCCATTCAGCAAGCAATCGTGAGGACACGCTGTGTGCCAGCCTCTGTGTTAGGCGTGGAACACACAGAGATGTAAGACAGCCCAGGGAGCCCCTGAGGCTGTTTTGTGAGTGCAGTTAGAACACCCAGGGCTGCTTATGAACTGTTAGTACAGGCTGTTTTCGCTGCAAGGGGGTGAGTGGGAGACTGAAACGTATCTCACACTTTTTCACCTGGTTCAGGTCCAGAAGAAGGGGTGTCACTTTCATTTAATGTCAAGGTCCAGCATGAGCCAGCAGTCCAGAGGAGGGATGGACAAGGGGCCTTGGAGCTTCCCTTGGGGAAGTAACGGTGGGAGAGAAGAAGCTTTCTCAGAAGAGGGGGCTGCAGGACCTGATATGGACATGATAGCCTCCTTGCAGAGTCCTAGATGCAGAGGGCACAGAAGGAAAGCTCCCGTGAGCGCAAAGGTCAGGGAGGCCTGAATAAGGAGACTGTCTCTACGGAGAGGAGTTGGGGGAGGGATGAGAGGTGAGGCCAATGGGGCAGGAGGCTTGAGCCTGCAAAGGGCACCACCTGCCAGGCTTGGAGTCTGGGGAGAGTGGGGAAGGGTCTACAGCCAGGGCGGGACTTGTCAGCTCAAGATCCTTTGGGCCGGGGCATGGGTCAGGGTGGGTTGGGGGGGGGGAGATCTGGAAGCAAGCCAGCCTCCAGTTTGGCCTACCCCCCCTCCCACGGGCAGCCAGGCCTCCAGGGGCCTGGGGGCACCCCTGCCTGTTGACCCTCTGCCCTCTCTGCCGCCCACCAGCACCCTCCCCCTGGTCCAAGTTCCCACCTCCTGATTAGATTTGGGAAGGACTAATTAGATATAATTCATTATCCCCAGAAATGAGATCAGAAATCAGGAGCTCTCCTCAGAAGAAGGTGGCCTCGCCCCTCATCCATCATGCCTCTAAGTAACCAATTTTAAGCCAGGCGGACGCACGCAGCAGCGTTATTACCTTGTCATAAATAGTTAGGGGAAGGCCCCCGAACCAGGCAGCTTTATAAATGGTTTTTATCACATTAGTTTGCAGTTATTTGTCATCCACTTTGCTTAAGATAAATGCCGAACAAATAATCAAATTATCAAGCCAAAACCTTGGAAAGTCATTTGCATTCATTGCAGCAGGAAAGGCCAGGCATCCCAATCCAGAGAGCACCCCTGCCCCTCTCCAGCCTACTTTGGGGAATAGGGAGCAGGCGCTTCCTGGCAGGGGTGGGAAGTCTCTACTGGGGCTGGAGACACCTAGAGGTGTGTCACCGTGGTCGGGGCGGCCCGACCTGGGGCTGGCAGGAGCCTTTCAGGGGGCCAAGGGGCTGTGCTTCCTGGGGCTGGAGCCAGGGTGTTAGGGCGGGTCTGTTGGGGCCTCCTCTACCTTATAGACGCAGAACTCACACAAATACACACAGATATACACACAGATGAGTGCAAACACATGCTGTCTCTCTCTCTCACACACACACACACATGCTCCTCCCTCTCTGTTGCTGGGAGCTGGTTGGTGCCTTTGTCTGGTCCCAGAAGGGCCTTGTCACGGCCCTGAATGGACCCCCCTGCCCCCCGCAGAGCATGACAGCTTCAGGCGACTCATGCCCCAGGCCTGTCTGGTTCCCGTCCTGGCCACCAGTGCTGGGCAGGTGGTGAGGAGGGACCTGGGCCCGGACGGAACATGTCCAGGGGCGCTGACTGACCCCCCTCCCAGCTGCACCCAAAAGGCTCCCTCCAGCAGCAGCCCCTCAGTGATGAATGGAAATTTCACGCCGCCCCCCCCCGCCAAGCCCCGGAGGCCCTCCTGCGCACCAGCTGGGCCAGGGACCGGCCAGGCCTGCAGGCACCCACCCCTCCTCCCCGCCCAAGCAGGGCGGGCCCCTGGCCCATCCAGCCTCCTCCACGTTCAGGTCAGTGCAGGGGCCTGCTAAGTCATCTGGCTGCAGATACTGGCCTGACTTCAGAGATGGTCCAGTGGGTGGGTGTCTACACTGGCCTCAGAGATTGTCTTACGTGGAGTGGTCTATACTGGCTTCAGAGGCTGTCCTCGCTGTGAACGTCTCCACTAACCTTAGAGGTTGTCTTGGTGTGGCCAAGGCAATATGAACTTTCTCTGGTTGGTGTATACCTTCTTGGAGCTGCCCAAGAAGGAATTTCTGAGGCCAGTATAATAACAAAGCAATTAGCATGGACTCTGGAGCCAGGTAGCCTCGGTCAAACCCAGCTTGACCGCTGTGAGACACTTTGGCAAGTTACTTAACCTCTCTGTGGCTCAGTTTTCTCATCTACAGTAGTGGTGTTAGTCGCTCAGTCGTGTCTGACTCTTTGTGACCCTATGGACTGTAGCCTTCCAGGCTCCTCTGTCCATGGGACTCTCCAGGCAAGAATACTGGAGTGGGTTGCCATGCTCTTCTCCAGAGGATCTTCCCGACCCAGGGATTGAACCCGAGTCTCCTGCATTGCAGGCAGATTCTTTACTGTCTGAGCCATCAGGGAAGCCCTTGATTTCTTATCTATAATCAAGTCTATAATCAAGGTAGTAGCAAGACCCAGCTCCACAGGGCACTATGAGGGTTAACCGGGTTCGTAATTTGTAAAGCACATGTACCAAAGTCTAGAACACAGCCAGCACCATAGCAGGGCTTGAAACCCCAGAGGCCACAGTGATCTCCTGGCTGTGTGAGCATTCAGGTGACCCATCTACCTGTCCCTTCCTTCCTTCATCTAACGCTCATCTTCTCTGAGCATCTCACGTAGGCCGGGGCTGCAGCTGAAACCCAGCCAGCCAGCTGTGGTCCATGCCCTCTGTGGTTCTCAAGTTGGGATGGGGACACAAGCAATGAAACAGGCAGTGTTGGGGCCTTCGGTGGGTGTCATCACAGGGGACGCACAGGCAGGTGCTGTGGAGTCAAAGCAGGAGAGCCAAACCAGTCAAGGGACCCCACCGATGTCCCTGAAAACCCAAGATCTAAGGTCTAGCCTCAGAAGGAGATAGCCTCAGGAATCAAGAGTCGAAAAACTTCTCCATGCAGGAAAATCTCTGAGGCCAGTGTAGACACCCTGACCCAAAGTGGCTTCTGCAACCAGTGTGGACACCCCACCCAAAGTGGGTTCTGAGGCCAATGTGGACACACCAAGCAGGGTGACCTCTGGGGGCGTGGACACCCCAAGCTGGGCTCCCTTTGCAGTTCTGTTGGCTTCTCACCAGGAGCTCATGCAGCATCAGGGCAGGTTTTGAGCAAGGCAACCCAGGGATGTGGCAGTCGGTCATCTCCTGGGCAGCGGCTCCAGCGGGTGTGCAGAGGGCTGGCGGGTGGGAGGCGCTGAAGCTGAGCCACAGCACATGGCTGCTGTCTGTTTACTGGGCAGTGGAGCAGGTTTAATGGGCCAGCCCGCAGGCTATGGAGAGGCGGCCCTGGGACGCCCATCCCTCCGCCCCGCCTGCCCCAACTCAGCTGGGCCGCCAGAGCCTAGGGCTCTGTTGGGGTCCCCTGCCCACTCCTCCCCACCCACCAGCATGCTGTGGGTCTGTGGCCCGGCCCTGAGCAGGCACCTGGAAAAGCCAGGCCCCGGTAAGAGGGGCTGGCCCATCCCTCCTAGTATCCTAGGAGAGGTCCTGCAAGGTGTGGCTGTCCCAGCCAGGAGGAGGACACCTGGCCAGGTGTGACCTTTGCCCTTACCCGGGCAGGCCTGCAGCACCCCCCGGCCTGGTGGCCCCGCAGCCCCCAGCCGCCTCAATCACTCATCTCCCCACCCTTCGAACAGCTGGTGCTTCCAGGGAAATTACCTAATGAATCAACAATGCGGGGATTGTGGAGGCAGAAGGGCTGGAAACAGGCCTCTCCCCACCCTAGGCCCACTGGGTGCGGAGGGTACCTGCGGGTTCCCTGCACCCCTCCCCCACCTCCCCCAGCACCTTGTGGGTTAAAGAAGTCTGGAGTCAGGCAGACCTGGGTACCACTGCCAGTCTATCACTTGCCTGCTGTATGGCCTTATGAGAGTCACTTTATCGCTCTCAGTTTGTGTTTTGGTGAATGGCGTTCATTTAGTATCTTGTGTTGGGAGACTGTGATGATTGAGAGATATGGCTTAGCAGGGACCTGGCATGAGTGACTGCTCAGGGCATGGGAGCCCAATAATAATAATAATTACTCTACCTGGGTTGGGAAGATCCCTGGAAGAGGAAATGGCAACCCACTCCAGTATCCTTGCCCAGGGACAGAGGAGCCTGGAGGGCTACAGTCCATGGGGGTCACAAAGACATGACTGAGCTGCTAAACAGCAACATACCTGCCCAGGAAATGTGCATTTATTTATAGTTACCAGTGACCTCACCAGAGAATTCCCTTCAGCCTCACTTTCCCCCAGCTGCAAAGTGGGGCCAGGAGCTTCTTGGCTTGAGCATCGTGGCAGGGACTGAAATGTCCCAGCCTGCACATGGCGTCTGGCCTGGTTCCTGTCCCTGGAGACCTCCTGGCTCCCAGCCTGGGAGCACGGGGCTGGGAATTCTGCAGAACCAGTTCCCTGGTCTCGCTGCCGTGCAACTCCCACGCCCTGCCCTCAAGGGAAGGATGCCTGCTCCCAGGGTGGGCACCACGGGGGCCTGGGGAGGTACTGCGGAAGTGTGTGGGGCTGGGGCTGGGCTGGGAGCCGGGGGGGCGGCCTGTTAGAGCAGGCCCTGCGCTGGGCACAGAGGGCCCATTGTTGCTAGGCCCAGCCAGGCCAGGCCCTTGAGAGTTTTGAGAAGTGTCTAGACGGGGGCAGCCCCAGTTCCTGGCCTGGCCTGCCTCTGGGCGGGGCTGTGTCACAGGGCACAGGCAGTGAGGCTGGCATCCTTAAGCTCAGAGACACGGATGGAGGAGGCTGGGGTGCGGGCAGGGCTGCCCCATGGGAAGAACACACAGGCGCAGCTCACACACTGGTGGCAAGGAGGGCAGTGCTGGCTGCGGTGGCCCGCGTGGGGGCCTGGGAGTCAGGAAGCCCTGGCTCCAGTCCCGGCTCTGCGGCTGCGTGGCCTGGGGCCGCTGAATGCCCCTCTCTGAGACGCAGTGACTCAGGTGAACAACCTAAGGTTTAACAGCTCTGAAGTCAGAGAGACCTAGGTTCGAATCCCAGCTTTGCCACTTCCCACAGCTGTGTGCCTTTGGCAAGGGACCTTTGTGAGCCTCAGTTTCCTCATCTGCCAAGTGGGGATAATTTTTTCCTCATGAAACACATGAGATGTTGAGAGGGTGCCTGGCAGATAATGAACGTGGAGTAAACGGCCATGACTGCAGTGTTGTTAGCCTCATCACCCCAATTTGTTTTGAAGGAAGGCAGGCCTGCAGATCACTTGCCAGGCAGTGCCTGGCACAGGGCCAGGCCTCACCGTTGAGAGAGCCTTCTCTGAGACCACGTGCTAGGGCCCTGATCCTCGCCTTGGCCTCGGTTGTCCTGCCTATGAAATGGGCTCATCCCTGACCAGGCCACCCAGTATCGCAGGGGCAGCGTGCCAGGCCATCTGTGGGGAATTCCCTTCCCAGCCTCTCCGCCTCCCAGCATGGGCCTATTTTTAGCCTGGTGGGTAGAAGTTGCTGCTCTTATCTCTCCTGGTATTTTTGGCACATCCTGACCAACGGGGCTCCTCCACCCACCTGTGCCAGCAGCACCCGCAGAACCTGGTCTGAATCCTGTGCCAGGGTCTTGCCTCCCACCCAGCCCAGGAGACACCAGGTGGAAGAGACACCTGTCCAGCCACCTCTCATTGGCCTCCAGCGGCCTCCAGGCCACCCACAGCTGGCCCCAGGTCTGCGCTGTGGGGGTCTTCCAGCGCCAGGCTCCCCTCCCCCAACGCTCTGTGTGGTTTCCACGGCAATGAACACAAATCCCCTAGCCCTGCACAGAGGAGCCTTGTTTGTTTTGCCCCGCATAACTCTGGAGACCATGTCACAGGCCCCAGCCCCCCCAAGTCCCCCCACTCAGCCCAGCATGCTCCCGGACCCAATCAGACGGATCAGCTCGGAGTGGGGGATAGCACATTCTTCCTCCTGTGGATCGGGAGCTGAGCTGCATCGTTTCCCAGCCACTTCCCCACTTGGAAGCTCAGTTCCATCGTCTGTAGAATGGGGATGTGCCACAAGATAGAACATGTGACATGGCCTATGGTGCTAGCTGCTCAGTCGTGTCCAACTCTTTGTGACCCCATGGACTGTATCCCTCCAGACTTCTCTGTCCATGGGATTTTCAGGCAAGACTAATAGAATGGGTTGCCATTCCCTTCTCCAGGGGATCTGTACTAGGTGCTTGATAAATGCACAAGTTGTCCAGAATCGTTCCAGTCCTTGACCAAAGTAATTTGGCTCTCTGGGCCTCAATTTCTCCACCTGTGCAATGGGGATAAAGATCTCTATCTTATTAGAGGGGATGAAGCATAAAATAAAATGCTGCCTCTTCAGCGCTTAGCGTGGTGCTTGTCGCCAAGCAAGGGCCCACTCTGTGAGGATGCTTTCTTGCAGCCGGTGTTGCTCCTATGCCATTATTATTATCATCCCCAGGCTGGGGGGCAGGGCAGGGGGTGTTCCCACCAGGCCCTTTGGCCTCTCTGGCTTCCTCCAGCTCGTGGGCTGCCTGAGCCCAGCCCACCTACCCACCTACTCACATCCACCACCACCGCCCATCCCCCCACCGCCCCTGTCACCCCTCCCCCCATAACCTGATGGGGGAGGGGCAGCACAGCCTGGCACAGCCCATTGTTCAGTGTCCCCCTCAACCTGGGGCGGGGCGTGGGGGGTCGGCGGGGGCGGGGCTGCCAGCTGTGTGGTGACATTCCGCAGCCCTCCTAACCACTGCTCCTGACTCTGGTGGCTAAATTGAGTCTCGGTTTCCTTAAAATGACTGTTTATTGCTTTAATGCAGTATTGAGTATTTACTGAGTGTTGGCAAAAAAAAAGGCTCACCCAGCTTGGGGCGGTGCGGCAGCCGGCAGTGGGGCTGCTCCAGGAGGGCTGTCTGGAGAAGGGAGGCGGCCCCTCTATTCCTGAGAAACAAAGGCCCCTTCGGTGCACCCCCCACCCCCACCCCCATGCTGGGCTGCAGGGGCGGGGTCACCAAGTCTCTGATCCCCACCACCCCCTACCCAGGTGGTGTGTGTTCAGCAGGAGTGGGCCTACCCGACACCCCCCCACCACCCATCAGCAGCGTGGAGAATCGCTGGCCTTTGAGCAGATCAGGCACCAGCTGCCCCCTACCCGCCCCCTGGGCAGCCCGCCTCCTCTCGGGGCCAGCTCATGCCAGCCTGGGGCATCTCAGCTGTGTGCCCACACAGAGACCCCCACATGCCCAATGAGAGGGGCGTGGGTCCTCCCTGAGGGCAGCATTATTGTCTCCAGGGTTAATGCGAGCATTGACCAAAACCCAGAGGGAGCTGTGCATTGAGAGGCTGCAATGTGCTGGTGAAGCAGAGATGGGAGGAGAGACAGCGTTTGCATCCGAGCTCATGAACCCTCCTGACAACCTGTGAGGTAGCTACTAGAGTTGTCCTATTTTACAGATGGGAAAACTGAGGTTTGCGAGACCGGATCTGAACCCATGTCGGGCTGCTCAGCTCCCCACCTCCCAGGGGCCCAGGGTGTTATGACAGCCCACAGGAGGATGCCAGGGACATGAGTGGGCTCCCTAGAGGAAGTGCCCATTGGATAGTCCTGAAGGACAGAAAGCATTCAACTGGCAGTCCTGGAGGGTCCCCAGGCAGGCCAAGAGGAGGAATGTGGGGAACACAGGCGGGAATGAGGTGGACTGGCGGGGATTTCAGAGCGTGGAGTAGCTGTGAGAGTGAAGCCGATCAAGTGAGCGGGGCCAGATCAGGGAGAGCTTGCCTTTGTGCGGCTGGAGCCTCAGATCCGCTTCGAGAAAAAGAGGAGAAGGAGAGAGAGGGCAGAAGGCTGAGGGCAAAGGAAGAAAGGACAAAAGGACAATTGGACGTGGGAAAGAGGAGTCGCTGAAGTGACCACGATCATGAGGCCCTTAGCTCAGGTGCCTGGCCTTTTCTCTGAGCTGGCAGCACTCTGGGCGCTTCACATATGAAAAACATGAGCAGCGACTTGCCTGGTGGTGCAGTGGCTAGGGCTCTGCAGGCGGTGGGCCTGGGTTCGATCTCTTGTCGGAAAACTAGATCCCACATGCTGCAACAAAAAATCGAGCATGCCACAACTAAGACCCAGTGCAGCCAAATGAGTAAATAAATATTAAAAAGAAAAACATGGACGGAGAGCTTGGGCTGGCTGAGGAGGACGTCAGCAGCACCCTTAAACTGCGGGCTTCTGAGCATCATGACACGCTTTGACTTTCATTCCCAAAGAGCCAAGAGGAGGCAGAGAGGGCCAGGAGGCCAGTGTAAGGCCTGGCAGGGAGGGTATATGGGGACAAGGGCCCCCAGCGGTGCCACAGGGGCAGAATAGGAAGAGGAGTGGACCAGGGGCCTGCGGTTCTGGACCTCAGCCTTGGGAACACAGTAGTCACCTCCAGGAGAGCTAGTCAGATGAACTGAGCTTTGGGGGAAAGACAAGTGGAGTTGGGGCATTTCTTTTCTTTTTTATATTATAAAAGTTTTTCTTGCTTGATCAATAAACCCAGCCAAGCAGAGGTAAGCCAAGCAAAGTGGGAGGTCCTCACCCCTTCCCCTCCTTCTCAGAGGAGGTCAGTGACTGATGGGAAACATGCCAGACCTTTTCTACATGTGTGCGAGCATGTGCACAGCCTGTGCACATGCGGCTGGTTTTCCTCTTTACAGGATCCATATTTTCTCTGCCCTGCTCCGCACTTTGCCGGCTCCACTCGGCAACACGCTGAGGACATCTGCCCGTATCGCTGCATGTGGATTTACCCCTGTCTTTGTAACCACGACTTAACAGTCCAGGAAATGGGCGCACTTTGATTTATTAACCCATTTCCCCCCGACAGCCCCTTGGGCTGCAGCCAGTGCTTTGCTGTCACACACACAATACATCAGCAAACGTTCTGGCTCATAGATCTTTGTGCACATGTGCCACATGACGGGTACTGGGGTGTAAACACACTGGGCAGTGCTGCCCTGGGGCACCTACTCAGAGCAGCCCAGGAAGCAGGTGGACGAAGGGATCTGGAGCCCAGGGGAGGAGGAGGGGGCCTGAAGGAGGGGTCAGTGCTACCGAGCTGGAGGTGGTGGCTTGGGGGCATTTGGCATCAGTGACAATCAAAGTCAGAAAGGACAGAGCCCCAGGGGTCCTGGCGTTAGAAAGCAGGTGGAGAACCAGAAACCTGCAGATGTGGGGCGGGCGGGGGGGGTGCAAAAGCACGCACCATCATGCTGCTGCCGCTGCTGAGTCGCTTCAGTTGTGTCTGACTCTGCACGACCCCACAGACGGCAGCCCACCAGGCTCCCCCCGTCCCTGGGATTCTCTAGGCAAGAACACTGGAGTGGGTTGCATAGTTACCAGGAAAAAGGGATGGCTAAGCGTCAAAGGCAGAGGAGGGTGTCAAGCTCCTTGCATAGTCCTGACACATAGAAGCTGCTCATGAAACACTGGCTGGTTAAAGGAATGAATGAATGAGTGAGGCCCTTAAGTCTAGAAGGTGTTGTGTGTTTTTATGAGTGGTAGTTTGGCGCAAGTGTAGAAAGCTGAAACCAGGCTATGTGGGAAAGACACAGTGGGTGTGGACAGTCTCCTTGGAGCCTGGCTGGCCAGGGATGGGGAGAGGTGGCCAGGTTGAGGAGGTGGCAGAGGGGGTGGGGCTGAGTGTCCTGGCAGGTTAGGATGGGGAGGGAGAGGAAGAGATGCTGAGGAAGTTTGGGGCTCAGGGACAGAGCTCTTCTTAGGGCCAGGGACCCACAGGAACCTCAGTATTAGGGGTGCTTGGGTCTTGGATTGGGTGTGGTAGTCCCTTTCTGAGCACTCTGCTGGACTCTCAGCACTCACACTCTCCTTGTATCTTCACCAGAACCCTGCAAAGGCAGGTTACAACCTCCCACTCTACAGAGGAGGAAACTGAGTCTCCTCTCAGTTTCCAGAGGTGAAGTCATGAGCCCAGGGTCACAAAGCTAAGATGAACCCACAACCCATGGACTCTGAAGGTGCCCCCAACTCTCTGGGCCCTGGCCCTCTTGGGGTGATGCTTAGCAAGGAGTGATACTCCAGTGGGGGAGCCAGGAGCCCTTGGAGGCCAGTTCCTTGCACCCACAGAGCGAGTTTGCATTTTTCTCCCTTTCTTAAACCACCGTGGATGGTTTGTTAGGTAAAAACTGAGATGTAGTTGGTCTTGTTTGCCATTTGGAAATGGAGTCAGAGGTGGTGACAGGACTGGGGTCCAGTCCAGCCAAGGGGCTCTCTAAACACCTCAAGCACTGGGCAGCCCCTGGCGCCGCAGGCAGAGGGCAGGGATGGGGAGGAAGCCTGTGGTCCGCACAGCAGAGAAGATGGAAGCAGACGGGCAGGAGTGAAGGGCGGAGAGGTGACCGCGTGGGCAAGGAGCAGCAGAAAAGCACAGCAGAGTCCCTGTGAGGTCTGGGACCTCCTGTGCCTGAGATGGGGCTGGGCCAAGGGGCGATGGATGGAGGGCAGGGGAGGCCTAAACAGTGCTGGACCAAGAGGGCAAAAATGGGGATGAGGGCAGAAATTGCAAGGGTATGAGGATGGGGGAGGTTGGAACCCCACACAGAGAGGGAGGCAGTCAGCAAGCTGGGGCGCTGGACCCACCACCAGCCTGGCCTGTGGGCCATGCCCCTCTCTGTCGGGACCCTGTCCTACCCAGCATTCAGGAGAGCCAAAGCTTCCTAGACATTTTCTCCTGAACAAGAGCTTCCCTTGGGCCTACAGTGTGTATTTATGTGTGTGTACGTGTGTGTGTATACCAGTATGTCTAGGTGTGTTGCTGGGCACCTGTGTGGGCCAGTGTGGCTTTTTCATGTGTCTATTCGTGTCCTTGTTTGTCCAGCATCTCTTGTATTCTTGTGTGTTAGTGTGTGCCTGGCTTTTTGTGTCCTCTGTGTGTGTCTGTGCATACTCTGTGTCTTCAGACGCCTGTGCATGCCTTTGTATGTTCATGCAGGGTTCCCTGTGCAAGTAGATGGCATTTCAGTCGCCTTAGGTGTGATTGTGTGTCCACATGGGTGTATCTGTAGGTATGTATGTGGGTCATGAGTGTGTCTCTCTCTGTGTGTGTCTATGTACTTGTGAAGCCATGTGGCGCTGGAGCTGGGGCTCAGCTCTATGTAGGGCAGGGCAGAAAGGGAGCCCAGAGTCCCTTGGAAACTGGGTAGCCCACTTTCCTGCCCCCCAGGATGACCACCCCCAACCTCCCCAAGGCCTCCTAGATGTTGGCAGAGGTGAGGGAGGCTGGTGAGGGGGAGGGTGCCAGCAGAGGAGGCTGAGGGCCAGGCTCCCGGGCACGAGACTGCTGGTGGCAGCACGCAGGACCCACCCGACTGACCGGGACCCCAGCCTGCGGCTCTGCCCAGCACTGGCACCTGGGAGGCCTCCCAGATCTGAATTCCCAAAGCATGTCTGGCCTGTGCCTCAGCCTCCTGGAACGGAGGCCAGCAGAACTGGCCCTTGATCTGGTGACAGCCCGCTGAGGACAGGCTCCTGGAACAGCCCCGACCACCTCCCGCAGCTAGACATGCCTACACGATGTCTCTCCCCCCCCACCCCCGGTGGGAATGTACGTGCATCCGCGTCTGTACACAAGAATGGAATGTGTGAACATGCTCAGAGACCAGCCTGTAGATGCAATGGTGTGCAGGCCCAAAAGGAGGCACGGGTTAGTGTGCTTGTGAATTTGTGTGGACAGTATGTGTGTGCACAGGGGTGCAGACGCTCATGTGTGTGTGTGAAGTTATGTGTGAAGGGCAGAGTGGGGTGGATACAGATGTTCCGGTGGCTGTGAGTGGCTGTGTGTGCACGTGGACAGATATGTGCCCATGTGGTCCATGTTGTCAGGCTCAGGGAGGTGGATATGGCGGGGCTCTGTAGACTACTGGAATATGCAACCCAGGCATGCACACAAGCGTGTGTACAGGAAGGGGTGTCTGTGTGGAGTCCTGTGTTCTGTGGTAGAAGCTGAGCTCACAGGAGACTGGTATGCATTTAGACCTCTTCTCCCTTACCAAGTTCACTGCTGCCGCGGTGGATGTCTGGTGGGGAGTGCAGGACAGACAGACATATAACCAGGGGGCATCCAAGTGGCAGAGTTGGAGGTGAGGGAGGCTCAGGCTGAGGACACCTCCCCAACACTCCCAGAGCCGAACATCCCAGGCCCACGTCCCTGCCCAGCTCACCCTCGAATTGGCAGGATTCAGCCCCACCCTGGTAAACCCAGCCCGGCTCCACCACTGCCGCCAAGCCATGAGCTGGGGGAGGGGGCCACGCGCGGAAATCGACCATAAATTTCTCGAGATGCTTTAATTTTTAAAAGCCCCACATAGATGCTTTGCATTGCGAAAACCCACAAATATTGGCTAAATGAGGTGCGTCAGTGGAAGGCCTGGCCAGGCCTGCTGCCCTCCCCCCCAGCAGCTGGGCCGGGGGCTCAGCTGGGGCCCCTGGCCGGGCCACTGGGGCCGAGGGGCCCATCTTTGTTCCGAGCAGGGCTCAGACTGCAGAGTGGCTGGGTAAATAGTCGCCGCAGTAATCGCAGGCTGATTCCAACTAATTAAATCCTGCGCCAAGAGCCCACTCCAGTCAGTATCCCGAGAGGCCACGAAAACACAGACACCCCCAGACGGGGCTTTGCTCCAGGTCGGGTCTGCTCCTCTAATCCCGTATCTTTTGAAAGATAGGCGCGTCCCGGGATGAGGGGTCAGCGGGCCTGCCCTGCGCCGAGCGGTGGAATTTTTCAATAACCAGCAGCTGGGTCACCAGGCACACAAAGGCAGTGTAATATCCTGTGGGCTTACGCAAGGAGAGAGCTCAGGCCGCTCAGCGCCAGCTCCCTCCAGGCCCGGGGCAGTGGCCCCCACAGCCGAAGCCCCCAGCGGGCCAGGCCTCCACTGCCCTCCCACCAGAAGGGCAGCGAGAGCCTCGGTCACAGCCTCTGCTGCCCCCGCCTTCCAAACCCGGGCTTCCAAGAAAATTCATCTTCCTTATTAAAAACCAGCCTTGATGCTCTCAGGCCCCAGCTGTAGGCTACAAGGGGACCTTCCCGGGGCAGGGCTGTGGGGACCAGACCCCTAGCAAGGGGGCAGCGGATGCTCCTGGCCTTGGGGGTATGCCACGCTAAGCAGGGCAAAGGTCTCCAGCTCTGGAGTAGGAAGGGTGGCAGTTCAAATCCGAGGGGGCCCTGTCGGCCTGAGGGGGCTGGTCTGTGCGCCGGCTGGTGACCTTGAGCAAGCTGGCCCCTGGTCCCCTCTGTGAGTGCTGGCCAGGGCCCAGTGGATCTCTGTTGCCTCCCCCAGCCTCAGTCTCTTCCACCATATAATGGGGATCAGGGCCCTTCCTTCCCAGACTCTGGGGAGAAGCAGGGTTTGTGCCCCTGAGGGGCTCCCACACTGTAGAGGGCTGTCCTCGGCAGGGACACATGTGAGAGTCATTAGAAGCTGCAGAGACCCAGTTGATTTTATTTTATTTTATTTTTTTCCTTAGAGAAACAATAGTTGCCCCCTCTCCCGAGTCTGGAATGCTTTACGCCCAGGTCTGGGACCCCTCATTTAAATTGGCTGCGAAGGGACAGGCGCTGTGAGCCCCGGGAGGAGGTTGTTAGAGATGGAAGCCGGGGCCCAGGAATTTACAATCCGTTACTTGAGAGGTGTCCTGCCTTCCCCCCTCACCCCTATCCAGGCCTTCACAGGCCCGGCATGTGCCGTAAAGATGTCACATTGGGTGGGGGGTGCCGAGGAGGGATCCGGGGCCTGGCCTCTGGGGGGTGGGGGTGGGGGGTACACAGCCTAGGACAGAGTCCCCGCGGCACCGTGTTTGGCAAGATGAGCCGGGACAAGAGCTTCCTCTCTGAGCTCTCAGTCAAGCAGGACACAGAACACGCAGCATAAGCGGGAGTGTGTGCTTTTATCAATCGCCCATCCACCACAGTAATGCCAGCTGTGTGTCAAGTGATGACCTGATATGACAAGATCCACAG
Organism: Nanger dama; assembly: GCA_917880005.1. Taxonomy (NCBI): domain Eukaryota; kingdom Metazoa; phylum Chordata; class Mammalia; order Artiodactyla; family Bovidae; genus Nanger; species Nanger dama. Next base: position 9,559,106 of record CAKJTW010000018.1, on the reverse strand, counting down.
ACCCCTCTCCTGGGGGCACCTCGCAACAGGGACTTCTCAGAGTTGGGCACTTCTTACTGCCTGCCTGTACCAGGCACAGTGCCAGGAGCTCTGCTCACTTACCAAGCCAGCAGCTCTTCTTGTCCTTTGCCAAGTCACACACAGACCTTCTCTCTTATTTGGGGCTCTGCAACTTTGTAGCTGCGAGGCTTGCCACAGGCACATGGCCTCTCTGGGCCTCAGTCTTGTCATCTTTGAAATGGGTCGTCATTCTCCCTGCTTTACAGGATTGAGGGAAAGTGAAAGAGAATGTGTGGACATGGCCCAGGGCCAGGCATGCACACAGGTGCTCAGCACACAGTGCTCTTGGTGCCAAGGCAGAGGGAGAGCCTGGCCCTGCGGGGGCACCTTCAAAAGAAGGGGCATTTGAGGGGACCTGAAGGAGTGAGTAGGGTCATCAGCAGAGTAAGAGGAGGGTGTGGCATGTGGGTGGCCAGGCCCCCAGGGACCTGCCACACCAAGTCCACTAAACAACTCACCCCTCATCGAGAGGGTTAGCTAAGGAGCCACATGGAGCCTGACGATGAATCAGAAGTGGTGACAGGTGTGAGGGGAGAGGCAGGACCCAGGGGTCGATGAGGCAGAGGGGCAGGCTGGCTGGGGGCGGCCTCGGGGAGCTGGAGACGCCCGTCTGGAGGCCAGTTAGAGAGGTCAGCTCTCTTGAGGCCTCTGAGGAGTCAGGGTTGGGACGCTGGGCTGGGGCTGCCTGGGAGCTGTGAGGAGCAGGGCAGAGGGCAGGCTGGGGTGGGTCCCGGACGCCTGGAGAGCCTACCCTGCGGAGCCCACTCTGGGCAGATGTATCCCCAGGTAGGTGATCTGAGGAGGCGATTCCCCAGACACACCAGCTTCTCCAAGTCTCCGGATCCTGAGAAACACTCTGGGCCAGAAAGTAGGCATTGGGCAACAGCGCCAGGAGCCTCCTGGACAGAGAGTGATCGCCCGGGACTGAGTGCTGTGGGGCCTCGGGCTACCATTTCAGCCACTGACTCCTGGAGCCCCTCCACCCAGATCAAGGGCATCTTTTTCTCCTGGTCAGTTGCATTTAGGAATCTTCTCCAGGGTGGTGGGAGGAGCAGGGGTGGAGGGCCGTCTGTGTGTGTGTGTGTGTGTGTGTGTGTGTGTGTGTGTGTGTGTGTGTGTGTGTGTGTGTGTGTGTGTGGTGTGACTGTGTTGGGGGAGGGAAGCAGAGTAAACAGCCATTGCCCTGCCCTCTCTGCGACTGTGGCCAGGTACACAGGCCTGTTTGGACAGCTGCCTTGTCTGTCCGTCTGTTTGGGAGATGCTGGCTGATAGATGGGGGTGGGCCGACTGTTAACCCCTAGCTGTCTGCAGTGCTCACTGCCTCCTTCAATGGGGTTCAAGCGGGGCAGGGGGTGGCTCTGTCTGCCCTGACCCCAGCTCCTCTGGGAGCGCATCTTCTGAGTCATGGAAAAGTTTAGGGGGTCCAGGACATGGAGTCTACCCCCTCACTCCCACCTGGGAGCCACGGGCAGAGGAAAAGGTGTTCCCCCTCCCCAGTGGTGACCAGGGGCAGAAACTATCCAGAACCCTCCACGTCACCCCACACCCATGCTCTAGGGGCCAGCTGCCGAGGTTCTCAGGGCCCTGCCTCTACAAACACAACCTTAGCCTGGCGCAGAGCAAGGGGGGTTCGGGGCCAGCAGCAGCAGCATGCCTGTCTCAAGTGAGAGCAGGCAGAGATGGGATACGAAGCTGGCTGCGGGGGTCTCAAAGCCTGCCGTGGAGGGAGATCCCAGTCCCCATGATGAATCAGACACGCTGGCTGTTGGTACTGCGAGACCAGGGTGCCTTCAGACCTGATGTATTCTTGCTGTCCCCCGACCACCGCTATGTGTCCCCAACCCCATCTCTTCCACCCACCATCTGGCAGGATCCATCTGGCAGAATCAGGGCAAGGAGGCCGCCCCAGGTCCCTCCCACCCAGCCCAGAGCCCAGTCGGTCTCCTGCCCTACATCACTTTCTCAGAATAACCAGCTTCCTTCTCACACTCCTGCACCCCCTGGCCGGGACCCCCTGTGCCTCTCACTGGCAGGGAACCCACAGTGATCCTCTTAGCTGGTCTCCCTGCTCCCGTTCTGTGCTCCCCCTCCCCCCACCACCCTGGGTCCCTGCTCAGGGGCCAAAACGATCTTTTAAAAATGTAAATCACTTCAGCCACTCCCCACTTAGCACATTTCAATGGCTTCCCGTGGCTCTTGAGATTAAGACAAAAATCCTTTAAATGGCCCACAAGGCCATCAACAGGGCATGGGTTAAATAAATCAGGGTTTGCTCCTGCAATAGAGTATCCAGCAGCTATAAAAGGAGGCACTCCGGGCCAAGACTTGGACGTTCTCTCCAGCAGGTGGGGGGCGGGGGCGGGGGGAGCGTGGATATCAGGAGTACAGTGTGTAGTGTTTGCGTAAAAAAAAAAAAAAACTTGAACCAAACTCCCAACCAGTCCTCCTTTAAGAAAAAGTGGAGGGAGGGGAATGGTGGACCCTACGGGGGCTTGTATATTCCTTGTGTGGGACGTCTTGGGAAGGGGCTTGGCTGGAAGACTGGGCTGGTTGCTGGGGAGGGGACCTGCACCGCTAGGGACTAGGGACAGTGGCGGAGACTGCAGTGAACACTTTTTACATTTGAACGTGAAACAGGTGATGCACTACCTATTCAAAAATACATTCAACCATTTAAAAATGCCCCCAATTTTAAAAGTCGATGGGCTCCAAGACCCTGCACACGGGTCCTGCTACTCTGCAGCCTCCTGCCCCCTGCCCCGTCTCCATCTCCGCGACTTTTATTTCTCGTTGATGCTGGCCTGTCTCTGGGCCTTTGCAGCATTGTTTCCTCTGCTGCCAGGATTGTTCATCACTTCCCGTCCTCACCTGGCCGAGTCTCCTTCCTCCCTGGCTCACACCTCTTGTCTTCCAGAGAACGGCCTTCTCTGACGCGCCCCCAGCCTGGGCTGGCTCTTGGACCACCGTGCAGTCTGCCTATTTGCCTGCCTCCCTTCTCAGCTTGTAGGTTCGTGTGGGGCAGAACCCACTTCTGGCTTGTCCACAGCTGTCCGCAGCACCCACCACTGCATCTTGCACACAGTAGGCACCACATCGGAATTGGGGGAATGGGTGAAATAGCATGGGGAGAGGGTGTTCTCGGAATTCCAAAGAGGTAGGTGGGTGGGTGGGTGAGAGGGAGAGCTAAGACGGAGAGGTTACGTGTATAGGCATAGCTGATTTGGGCTTCCCTGATAGCTCAGACAGTAAAGAATCTGCCTGCAATGCGGGAGACCCAGGTTCGATCCCTGGATCAGGAAGATTCCCTGGAGAAGGGAATGGCCACCCACTCCAGTATTCTTGCCTGGAGAGTCCCATGGACAGAGGAGCCCTGGCAGTCCGTGGGATCGCAAAGAGTCGAACGCGACTGAGCAACTAACACATAGCTGATTTCCTTCCTTGTACAGCAGAAACTAACACAATATTGTAAAGCAAGTATACCCCAACAAAAAAATAAATTGCCAAAGCGAAGGCTGTTGCCATGGGTTGGTAGTTGCCCCACCTGGGCCTTAAAGCAGGAGGATTTCCGCCCAACTGACAAGGTGCCTGTGCACCAAGCAGAGGGCATTTATTGCCGGGCGCAAAGCCCAGGCAGCCGAATTTTCTCTCCCGCACCCGATTTGCCAGTCCCCAGGCTGAGCTGTGTGTGTTGACCCAGATAACCTGCCCTCTCTGCGCCTCAGTTTACTAGCCCTTAGCTACATCCAGATGTGGGCGGGGGTCCGTCTGCAGTTCTAGGGGCGGGGCCTGCGGACCCCCAAGAGGAAGGCGTGCACACAGTCGGCGCTCGATAAATGCCGAGGGAACGGCTGAGGGCGCGGGGAAAGGGTTAAAGCCCGGTGCTTTTTAATTGTCAAATGACTGCGGGCGATTAGCGCTGGCAGCTTCCTCAATAATCGCTCTTCTCTGTACCTGCTGGGAGCTTAATTAAAAAACAAAGAGGCTCAATTTAAAGGCCATTACTATGCTAATGCGGCCGGGCGGGCGGTGATTAAGCGGCTGGGGCGGGCGGCGCGCGGCCGGGGCGGGGCGCGGGGCGATCAGTTACCCGCTAAACGGGCGGCCGGGCGGCGGGGCCCGAGCGCGGTGCGCGGTGCGCGGCGGGGACCGGGGCCCTGACCAGCCTGCGGCGCCGAGCGAGCGCGGAGCCCCGGGAGCGGAGGCGGCTTCCCGGAACCTCTTCTTCCTCCCTAGCGAGGGGCCCGGGCTGAGCGGAAGGCATGAACGCCTCCCCTCCGACCTCCCCCGATGCCCCCCTCCCCGGTCCGCTCCTTCCACCCACTTCTCAGGCCGCTCAAGCTCTTCAGCCCGGACCCGTTCTGCCTATGCCCTGTGGCCATGTCCCTGCAGAGTCCAGCCGGGCCGCTGGCTGAGAGTGGGTCTCCGGCTCCCAAACGCTGGGGCCTTAGCTCCCAGGAGCGCAGGGGTGGTTACTAGCCAGGCTCACCTGGTATGGAGTCCTCCCTCTACCCAACCAGCTGGGTCAACCTAAGGAAGGGACTCCCGCCCCGAATGGGGTCCGGAGGCACTGGGAGGCCCCTATGCAAGCAGCTCTGAGCACAGGGTGCCCTGGTTCCTGAAAGTGACAGTGGGAACAGATGCCAGGGTGTGGTTCGGGAACGAGAGCAGGAGCGCACAGGTGTGTGTGTGAGACAGAGAGGAGTAGGAGGGGACTCCCGTCCGGACCTCATGAGACTGGGCAGTGAGGCTCTCCGTGATTGGACTAACAGTGTTCTCTCTGGCTGCATCAAGAGGAGTATAGGGTAGGGAAAAGGGAGAAGATGGCTCTTCTTGCCCCTGGATGCCTGTGCTGAGTAGTGGGCTCCTGGGTACCAGCTTGATTAAGGGCTGTTTTGATAAACTCAGACTTATGTCCAGAGTATAGAGAGACAGCCATCAGAGCCTGGGAGTTTCAGTGGGAGAGGGAGGTGTTGGGGAGGGGTCCTGGTCTTTGAGAGAGAAAGAGAACACTTAGTCTGTGGGATCCCAGCTGAAGCTGAACATTCGCACCCCCTCCTATGACACCACAAGGCTGTCTTGCCCCATGATTTTGACCCTGAGCGGGTTTTCATTGGCCGCCTGGTAAAATCTGTGGTCATAAACTTTGTAAATTTTGTTGCTAACATTAAAAACCATCCTACCTGAGCCTGGGGGAAATTTAACTTGGTAAATTAAGCAGTACAAAATACAGCTGACAACAGTGAAACAACCCTGATAAAAATATGTCACGAGCTCCAAATTAACCGAAGAGTCAAACCCTGATAATCAGTAGGATATAATACAAGCACAAAGCTGACAACGGAGCAAACCATTATTGAAATTTTTTCATGGGAAATAATTTATCTCAATGAAAATAATTTTAGTAAAATAAAAATGGAAATGGAAAAAGTTGTAAATTATTTAACTGCACTAGAAAGAAAATTGTTCAAAAATTAAATTGCCTTAATGGAGTTTGTTCTGGAAAACACTTGCTCAAAGGAAGTTTATCAATGTTGTTATAACCCTAATTAAAATGCTGTGGTCTGTGTACAGAGAGTCCAAATCCTTGAGGTCCAAACGATGGGGCCAGACTGTCAGTGTGGCCAGCTGTGAGGCTCTCCACTGGTATCCGGGATTTCTCCTTCCGAGACCTCCTTTCCCCTGGAATACCCTGTCCTCCATTACACCAGGAGCTCACTGAGAGGAAGTGAAATCCCCATGGATTTCTCATCCCCTAGCATGGTGCTTGGTCATGGTGGGTATTTGGTAAATGCTTACAGAATCAACTGGCTTCCCTTGTGGCTCAGCTGGTAAAGAATCTGCCTGCAATGTGGGAGACCTGGGTTTAATCCCTGGGTTGGGAAGATCCCCTGGAGAAGGGAACGGCTGCCCACTCCAGTATTCTGGCCTGGAGAATTCCATGGACTGTATAGTACATGGGGTTGCAAAGAGTTAGACACAATTGAGTGACTTTCACTACAGAATCAACAAGCCTTACAGTAAAGCCTTAAAAGGCAGTTGCTGCTTTCAAGAGGAGGAATCGTGACATAGGATTTGGCACAGAGTGAGTGCCTGAGTATGTGTTGGATGGATGGATGTGTGTGTATGGTTGGATGGATGGGAAATGGGTGGATAGCCCAGCAGGTGGATGGATGTGTGCCTGTACGCATGGTGCACGGATGTGTGTGGGTGGACAGATGGATGGATGGATTGATGGATGGATGGATGGAGGGCTGAGAGGGTGGATGGATAGGGGGTGGGTGGAGAGATGGATAACTGGCCGAGAGGCTATGTGAGTGGATGGTGGATGGCTAGATAGGACGAGTAGATGGAAACAAAAGAACCCTGACCTCTCTCTTCTTTAGCCCAACATTTAAGGTCTCTGGTTTGAGCCTTCTCCTTTCTCACCTATGCTGCAACCTTTCTGACCCACTGTCTCCCTAACCCTGAAAATGGTCTCCATTTTCTTCTTGCCTTTGCTTATATTCAACCGCTCCATCTCAGAATGGCCTTTCTGCTCCTCTGCCACTGCCTACACAGAGCCCAGACTCTGGAATTAGACGCAGTCCTGTTGCCATCCCAGCCTGCACTTGCCCCATTCAGTCTTTTGCACTCTTTGTGACCCCCTTCTCCAGGAAGACAGCTCTCCTACCCCAGTCCTGGCCCCCATCCCGCTGACCTTACACCTCCTCAGGCCCTGTCCTGGATCACTCAGCCCTTCCCAGGCACGCAGCCTTGACCCGGCCTGCTCTGGCCACACGGGACCCTGGAGAGAAATCAAAAGGCCTCTCCGTCCCATGGGGTGGGGTTTCTCATCTTGCACCTGTGTTGTCGACCCCTCACCTCTGGACCTTCGGCTCCCCCAGGCCTAGCCCAGGTCTCGGGCCCACAGCTCTGAGCTGATGGAGCAAGTGCAGTGGTGGGCAGGGAGGATGAGGCTGAGGCAAGAGAGGGCCTTGAGCACGGGGCTGGGGGGGCGGGGCAGGCATCAAGCAGGGAGCCCATTGTCCCAGCTTTGAACCCAGTTCTGCCAGTTCTGAGAGGTGGTGGTACCCTCTCCAAGCACCATTTTCCTCTCTTGTGAAAAGAGTGCCAGAGCCTGTGTCTAAGGGGTCTTATGGGGGAGGAGTCTGCGTGCAAATAAGGCCCAGGGCCTAGGATGTAGGAAAACACTTAATAAATCTTAGCAAGAAATAATAATAATAATGGCTGCTGGATTTGACAGCCAGGAGCTGGTGACTCATTGAGAATGGAGGAAGGCAACACGGGATCAGCTCAGAGGGGCTGATGAGCAGGTGGAGGGTGAGGAATTTGGCCTGGCTCATAGTAGGTGCTCAGCAAATGTTAGGTGGATGAGTAAATAAATGAGCCATCAGATGAATGTGACTTGCCAGTGAAGGACAGACAAAGGAGGAAAGAGCATCAAGCCAAAGGCCTGGCCTGGAGTGCACAGACCGTTGGCGCGCTAGGTGCTGGCTGGAGGGCAAGCACGTTGGGGTGGAGGGGCCATGGTCAGAGGACATGGTGCTTCACCTTCCACCTGCCCTGCACCACTGACTGTCTCTCCCTGATGTCACCAAGACAGATCTGGTCCCAGAGAAGCCTCAGTGTCCCCAAATGGAAAAAAAATTCCTGGGGCTTGCCCCTAGTCCCCCAGGGGTCAGAGCCCCAGAAGTGAGAAACTAGTTATCAGGTGCTGAGAGAGAGAGAGTGTGTGTGTGTGAGTGTCTATACTGGGAGCTCCCACACGGCATCTCCAGCCTGGATCTCTGTCTGAGCTCGAAATTCACACAGGCCGTTGCCCTCTGGACACATCCACATGGCGATCAGAAGGCAGCTCGGGGTTACCAGGTCCAGAGCCACACTCCTGATGCTGCCCTCCCTGACCCTGCCTCAGCCTCCATTTCATTTAGTGGCAGCTCCATCCTTCTGGTTGCTCATGCCCCCTTGATCTTGGACTCACCTACACCTCTATCCTTTCTCTCATGTCCTCTGGTGTCCCTGTCTCTCTTCAAAACGCGTCCCAGGGAGGGTGACTTCTCAGCACCTTCCCTGGTCTCAGCCCGACACCATCTTTTGCCTGGATTATTGCGATGAACTCCCAAAGCATCTCTGGGCCCCACACAGCTGTCTGAGGAACCTGGTTAAAATGAAAATCAGATCATAACCTCTCTCTGGTCAAGACCCTCTCTCCAAAACACCAGGTGACTTGCCCTTCCCCACCGCCCCCCCCCACCGCCAACGCTTCTGCACCTCCTAGCCCTTGCCCTGTTGATCACCTGTCCAGCCACATCATCTCCTTGCCTTCTCTCCAACACCACAGGTACACTCAGGCCTCAGGACCTTTGCACTTGCTATTCGCTCTGCTGGGAACTCTTTTCCCCAGATATGTTAGTAAGGCCTGAGACTTGCTAACCCCCTCTGGCCACTGCCCTCGCTCTTCTTTGCTTCATCGTGATTTATCATTGTCACTATTTGTTATACTCTGCTAGAGATGTATCTCCTGTCTGTCCCTTTACTCTTTAAATTGGAAGCTGGGGGCGGAGTGGGGGTGGGTGGATGGTTGGGAGAGACCATCCCTTTCACTCACTGCGCTACCGCAGCCTCCAGGCAGTGCCTGGCACGTAGTAGGTGCCAAATAAATGTGTGTGTAGTCACCGAATGTGTGCCTGCCCGGCCGGGCTGGCCCCTGGATGGTACCCCCGGGCTCCCAGCTAGACCCATCCCTCCCTGCCCCTGGCCCCTGACCTCCAGCCCCGGGCTGCGGGCTCCCAACAGCGCCCCGGGCCGGGATCAAAGGGCCGTGGAGCCGGCGGCCCCGCACAGCTGGGTCTGTGCGCCCGCAGGAAGCGCTGGGGCAGCCCTCGCGGCAGGCCCGGCCCCCGGCTCGGCGAGGCTGCGGAGAGGCCCGCGCGCCGCCGCCGCCGCCGCCGGTCCCAGCGCCCGGCCCCGCCAAGCATTCCAGCCGTGTGATTGACGCGCGCACCGGGGCCCCCGCCTGCGGCTCCGCCGCCGCCCGCCTGGCCCGCCGCCGCCGCCGCCGCATCAAAGCAGATGTTTGCAGCTGGTTTGAGTTGGATCTCCATCAACAGGCCCCTTTTTGTCTCAAAATAAAAAACAGCTACGCCCGGAATGATAAGGACGCAGCAGGCACGTGGGGGAGATGTCAACAAGTCGGGGAGGGAGGCGGCCAGGCAACTCCAGTTGCCTGCTGTCACCCCATCAGCTCCTCCAGGGCCAGGCAGCCTCCAGCAGCTGCAGCCCGGCCCCCGAGAGTGTCCAGGGTCTTGTCCCCTCTGCTCCTATGAACACCAGCTCACCCCTGACGGACACCACAGTCCCAGGAGCCATTCTGACAGGAGTTGCCTACTGAGCACTCAGCACCTGGGGCCTGTCCTGGTGCTCTGTGGCGGGTCCACTCTGGGGTCCTACACCAGCCCGTAGAGGTCATGATCACCTGTGAGTCAGGGGCTGTGATCCCAGTTTTCAAACTGGAAAACAGGTTGAGACAGGAGAGGTGGCGAGTGCCAAGGTCAAGCACAGCTGGGATTGAGACTCTTCAGACCGTTCCTTCTGCCTCTAAGACTGGGTTCTTTTAACTGTTGTGTCACCTTTTCCAGGAAGTCCCCAGCTCTCCTCCGGATTGGCTAGCATGCCTTTCTGTGCCCCACTCCCAGCCTGCTGAGTGTACCCCATCAAAGCACATGTCACATTCCACCAGCTCCCACCGGTGGAGATTTGGTCCGACTCTGTTCCCCAAGCGTCTTGCACAAGCCTGGCACAGTCAACCTGCTTGGGTGTGTGCTGGGGGAATCCATGAAGGTGGGGACAGAGGGGCTTCAGTTCCAAGCGCCAAGCCTCGTGGTCCCCAGGGAGGGACTGCTTCCAGGGATTGTAGGACTTGGGCCTGGAGGGCCCTAAGGCAGTGGTCCCTGACCTTTTGGCACCAGGAACTGGTTTCATGGAAGACAATTCTTCCGCAGATTGAGGCAGGGGTTGGCGAGGGGAGGTTTCAGGATGATTAAACTGCTTTACATGTATTGTGCCCTTTATTTGCAGTATTACTACATCAGCTCCACCTGAGATCATCAGGCATTAGATCCCAGAGTTTGGGGACCCTTGCTCTAAGGAAACCAGGTTCAAAAGCTGCCTGCTCCCCAGTGTGACCCTGGGTGAGGGTCTCATAGAAGCACATACCTCAGGGAGAACTCAGACCGAGCCATGTGATGGGGGCTTCAGACTGAAGTTGAAGGGCAGAAGAGGTTCCAGATCAGCCTTGGGCACCACATGAGACGTAGACTGGGGAGAGAGAGGGGGCACACACCTCCTGAGACACCCTCTGGGCTTAGCCTTCTCACATCACCAGGTGATGGAGGGATTAACACCCCATTTTACAGAAGAGGAAACTGAGGCTCAAAGAAGGAACGTAAATGACTCAAGGCCACATAACTGGTGTTGGAGTCATGGAAATGCACACCTCTGAGGACAAGGCCGAGGATTCGGGGTGAGGGGTTAAAAGGACCCTTGAATGAGCAGGAGAAGGGGGAGACACAGGACAGAGGGTCCAGTTGGCCCACCTTGAGTCAGGTGTCCAGGCCTGGCCCCTCACTTGAAGGTCAGAAGAAGTCATTTTATACCAATAGAGCTTTCCCTGTGTCCCACAGATGCAGGTCCCATGCAGGGTAGGAGGTGTTACTGCACTGCAAGACTCCAGCCTAAGGGGAGGCATGTAGAGAACTCTGTTAATAAAGAATTGGGACAGTGGACTCCACAGTGTGTGGCTGCGAAGAGGGCACACGAGGGCAAGTTCAACTTCTCTTGTTAGCTGGTAGCGTACTCAGACTCCCCCAAAAGCAGAGTGTTCAATATTCTCTTGTCCTTCTGTTATTCCCTTGAAATGACTGCCTGTTTCATTTCTCCCAGGGTTATTTATTCACTCGACAAATAGTCACTAACCACCAACTCAATGCCAGAGCAAAGAGTAGGGGATTGAATTAATTCCCCCTTTCTAAGACAGTGGGGAGTTCAGACACACAAACACCTGGATCTGAAGGCATCGGGGAAGGCTTCAGAGAGGAGATGATGCTTTGAACTGTGTCTTGAAGGCTGAAGATAAGTTCAACAAGAAAAAAAGGGAAGGGTTTGAGAAAACAGGTTATACAGTCAGATGGAATTTTAGGTGCTAAGGAGGCCAGAAGGGACTCATTGTATTCAGGCAACAATGAGAAGCGTGGCAGCTAGAGCTGAGTGCCAAAGGCCAGGTGTGGCAGGGTAGAGTGGGCCTTGAGCCATGATTAGATCTTTGCGCTTCTCCTAAAACTGTTGGGAGCTCTTGGACTGAGAACCCAGCGAGGAGCTACATAAACTGTAAAGTGCAGGGACGGGCATCCGGGAACGGCCGTATAGTAAGGAGGCAGAGGACCTTCTTCTCAGCAAGGAGAGTGAACTGGTGCTGGAAAGGCTTGGATAGATGATGACAGTGATCGTGATCTGTACCTATCAAGCCTTCCTCATGTGCCCAGCTGTGACCCCACTGGACAGGTGGGGTCACTGAGGCTCAGAGAGAAGGGACTTGTGTGAGGAAATGACAGAACCAGGATTCCAAGCCTAGTGCATGCTGTGTGGCCTCCAAGATCTGAGGATGAAGACCCAGGAGGAGAGGCCGGAGAGACCCTGGGACATTAGGAAACCAGTTTGATGAGAGGTATAAGAATCACCTGTGTTGCATGCATGTCTGCAGGTATCAGTGGTTTGAAAATGATAGTCGCTCTGTTGTGTCTGACTCTGTGACTCTAGGGACCATAGCCCACCAGGCTTCTCTGTCCATGAGATTCTCTAGGCAAGAATATTGAAGTGGGTTGCCATTCCCCTCTCCAGGGGATCTTCCTGACCCAGGAAGCAAACCCCATTCTCCTGCATTGCAGGCAGATTCTTTCCTGTCTGAGCCATCAGGAAAGTCCATCAATGGTTTCAGAGAAATTAACAAATCAGATTTGTAACCCATGTTCACATGCTCCTGGAAACAAATGGTTTTTTTGAGTTTTATTAGCTTTATGACTTTAATACATTGAGCATTAAACAGATAAACCAATGAAAGCTCCGAGGAGATGGAGGTGTGTTGTCCTAGCCTGGGACACTTTAAGGGAAGGACATCCCGAAAAGGGGAATTTCTTACTCTGCAATTACAGATGATCCTGGGGGAAGGGGATGTGTTTGCTGCAGGGGGAAATATTCAGTTTGGTTTAAGGAAAACCCACCCAGCCACCTTGCCTGGAGAATCCCATGGACAGAGGAGCCTGGAGGGCTACAGTCTATAGGGTAGCACAGGGTCAGACACAACTGAAGTGACTTAGCATACACACATGCACACACCCAGCCACACCTACTAGGTTCTGGGCTTATGTCAAGTGATAAAAACTTGGAGTGTTCAGAGCCTTGAGGGCAGACAGACGTGGGCATGGCAACGGGCCAGGGTAATTGATGAGTGGAAACATTTGGATACACAGAGCAAAGAGGGAGTATATGGTGCCGCTGCATGTGACTTTGAACCTGCCCTCTGCACCTTCCTGTGCTCATCTGTGAAACAGAGATGGAAACAGTGTCTTCCTTTTAGGGTTCTGTGAGGACTTAATGGGGTGATGCAGCTAGATGTTAATTGAGATCAATGATACTCATGAGACAGCCAGAGAGCTGAGGCAGGAGTGCGCTGTCCAGCCTCCAGACAGAAGCTGGAAGGATGGATCCAGAACCCAGGATGGAGATGAGAGGGGAGCATGGTTAGCTCCTCTGTCAGGAAGCCTGCTCCCAGGGTAATCCAGGAAAGCATGTTGGACTCACACAGAACAGGAGAAAGGCAGACACTAGCTGTTGTGAAATGCCTTTTAGTGCCAGCAGAGGGCTGAGACCTTTACATGGGTTTAGCCCTCCCAGCAACCCCATGGGTAGGTACCGTCATTCCCATTTTACAGATGAAGAAACTGAGGCTCAGAGAGGTTAAAATGTCTTGACTAAAGTCACACAGGGAAAAGTTATGGAGACAAGAGGGAACACCAAGCTGCCCGGTTCAGCTCCCCCACCTCCCCCACAGCTCCCCTCCCAGGGGGCCCTGTCTCCCTAGGACAGGTGGGTGGGGCTCCCACAGACCAGCTTACCCTGCCTCACAGGCTAAACAGCACTCTATTGGCTGGTTCAGCAGTCATTCAGCAAACATTCGCTGCTCACCTTTAGTGTGTGCGGGGACTTGGGCTCAGTGCTTAAGACACAGAGGTGGCCCTGGTGAAGGTGTACCTGGAAATACATGAAGTATGACTGCGACTGGAAGGGAGGAGGGATGGAAGGAATGAGAGGAAGGGATGCCCAAGCTAAATCCTTCCAAATTAGCAGGTGTTTGCCAGCCAAAGGTTGGGATTGGGGGAATGGCCTTCTAGGTTGTGGGGATGGCATGTGGAAAGGGTAGGTGGTTTACGTGGAAAATGGGGAAGAGGGTTGCATGGGTTGGCAGCAAGTGATGTGGCCACGAGTCTTTCACTAGTCTTTGTCTAGCTTTGGAGCTTCTGGATTGGGGGAGGGGCCAGGGCAGGCAGATTGGCACCAAGAGGACACGACCGTTAGAGGGGAAGCCACAGGTAACTTTGCCTTGGCCAGAGCTTCGGAGCTGCCCCACAGCGCCCTCCATCCCTGACCCCAGCCCCTGCTGCATCCGGGCTTCCCAGCCCCGTCTGGGAAGCAGAAGCACGCCCACCTGGAGTCCCTAGCCCAGTTCTCTTACAGAGGAGGGAAGTGAGTGAGGTGCAGACTCGCCCAAGGTCCCAGAGCTGGGAGGGAAGGAGAGCGGGTCCAGGGCTCCAAACCCACAGCCCTTGTTGCCTTCCGGCCCCCTCATGCTGGGCTTTGGGCGGGAAAGGAAGGGAGGTGAGGAGGCGCGGAGCTTTTCAGCCCTAGCCATTCTGCGTCTCCGGTCAATATTTGCAGCTTCCAGGCAGTGTTCACAGAGAGGCTTCTGCAGCATCCCCCCCTTCACTCCCTTTGTGCTCACAGCTTTAACCTGACAACTCAGTGCATTTTCACACTGAGAAACCGGCAGCTTTGTTGAGCCCATTATACAGATAAGCGAGCTTAGAGGGAAGAAATTACTTACAAGCCAGCAAGCGGCAGAAACAGGCATTGAACCTGAGTCCATCTGATTCCACTGCCACCCGCCTCTGCTTGGGGCTGCTTCTCAGTGGCTGGTTCCACTGATCCTGTGTGGTGGGAGGGATTCAGGGAGGGAGTAGGGGCTCACAGAAAGGAGGGGCTCTCGCCGGCACCCGAGCCCCTCCCACACACTGTAGCTCTCACCCTGGCGTGGTAGACAAAGGCAGCCCCATAATTGGGAGCAAGTATTTCATGCATCCCCCGATGTTTTATTGGGTGGAAAGATGCTTGGAGACCAAACGGATGGCCCATTCCGTTTATAAAGTGTTCACGGTTTGTTTTATTTCCCGAGTTTTTGCAATCTAGATAACAGATGATGCCCCGAGTGGCTGGCGCTGCCTCCGTAATGGCGGCACCGAGCCTTTGGAGAAGTATTAATAATAGATTGTGTTGATGAGTTTGGAGAAAGTAGCAATCGACCCCCTGCTGCCAAGGCATTAGCAGGGCTGTTCTGAACGAAGCTGCATGGTGCTGCATGGTGGCAGTGCCTGCAAATGCAGGTCACCCCCCACCGCTGCCGCCACCCCCTCCCCTAGACTCAGAAGGCTTCCTCTCTGGGAACCACCCAAGGCATGCTGACCTGGCCTGGGGCCCCAGCCCTGCCAGGTGGACCCAGAGATGCCCCAGCACTTATCTGCCCATGGGCCACAGGGACCAGGCTGCAGCCCTTCATGGGCCCCTAGGTCAGGAGGTAGAGCATGGGAGGCAGTGAGAGGGGGCAAGGCAGAAGTGTTCCCCATGTCAGAGCAGCAGGTTCTGTGAACCTGGCTTCTTCCCCTAGCCCCTTGGCAGAACTGGAGGGCCAGCCCGGTTCCTAGAGGCCTCTGCTTAGGGCACCATGGACAGTTGGGTAGGTTGCACCCTGAACAAAGGTCTCCAGCCAGAGGGCCAAACTGGAGCTGACTTTGGCTCATACTCTCCTGGTGAAGCCATATGCTGTGTGGGCCAGCTGGGGTCCTGCCTGCCTGAGCCAAGCCTTCACTTACAGGCTTTGCAGACACTGAGGCCTCCTGGTGGATCAGGTGGGCCTCTGTGAAACTGGGAGCTGACAGGGCCACGTGCCATCACTCTGATGTGAAACTCATTCATTGACTTAAATGCTCAGTCCCGTTGAGTCTTGACAACAGCAGCCTTAGAGGAAAGTCCTGTTGACATCCCTGTTTCACAGTAGAGGGAGCTAAGGCCTGAGGTGAGCATAGAGGAGGCCACCTCCCCCAGACTGGGGGTATCAAAGAAGGCTTCCCAGAGGAGGTGGCGTTGGAGCTGGGCATTGCAGGATGAGCAGGAGCCTGCTGGGTAGACTAGAGGTGGCTGGCAGGGGTTGCTGGGGTGTCCACAGTTTGACTGCCTCAGCAGGTGCCAGGGCAGCAGGCAGGGCTGGGATTGGCCCTACCCACTGTGCCCCACCCGCTCACCGTGGGTGGTGTGGATGGCAGCCCCGGGAAGGGGAGGCAGGCCGAGAGCCTCGCGTTTATGGCCATTTCTGTTCCAGAACAGATTAGTTGAGAATTGCAGCTGTAATCTGTGCCTGTGATGGCGGGCCATAAAGAGGGATGGGATGCGCGCAGTGCTCCCAAGGTGGCGCCCGCAGACGTGGCCCGGGGACGCAGGGAATGAAAAATGGTTTTAATTCCCTCCCAGCAGCAATAATTTGATTCTTCATAAATTTTTCCATCAAAGTGTTGTTGAGGCTGAGTTCCCACAGAGCAGGGCACGTGACAGGGATGGGGAGCCAGGAGGAGCGGTCAGTAGGTGCAGGCCAGGGTGGGGCCCTGTTCAGACTCTTGTGCTCACTCGCCAGAGTCGCAAAGACCCACCCAACCCCACCCCCAGCATTGTGTCTTGAGATGAAAGATGGGTCCTCTTTGTCACGGAGGGACAGGATCAGGCCCCGGACATACTACCCATGTGACCCTGAGCACGTGCCTGCCTCCCAGCACCTCAGTTTTCTTATCTCTAAAATGGGATTAATATTTCCTGCCTCATAGGGTTGTTGCAAGGATGAAATGCACTTCTGTGCACAGAGCACTTAAAAGAGCGGCTAGTACTGCATGTGTGTTCTGTGACTATGTGTTCACGGGGAGATGCCTAGGCTGAAGTGAGAAATAAACAGATGTGGCCGAGGCAAGGCCAGAGGAAGAGCATGCCAGAGGCCCACGGTGATGGTGCCCTGGAGGGCTTCAGGCTGTTCTGTGGGGCAGCAGCCTCCGGAAGTAGAGGGGGTAGAGGGGAGGCGGGACTGTGAAGGGCCTGAAACTTGGAGGTTCTCCTGAGGGCACGAGGGAGCCGTGGATGAGTCTGGGGCAGGGAGACAGCATGATCACATGTGTGCTTTGGACAGACTCCTCTGTTTCTCATCCTGGAGCGTGAGTCAAAGGGTTGGAGAGGTGGTTAACCAGCGAGGACACTGGGGCAGCCCCTCAGGCAGGAAGGGAGGGAGCCAGGCTGGATGATGGGTTGGGCAAGGCTGGGGATCACTTGGATGTGGGGGAGAGGCAGGGCCAGGGAGGAGGAGCACAGATGCTGGAGGGCAGGCAGATGGGACCTGTGGGCTGCCAGTCCTTCCGCTCAGGGCAGGGCCCACTCGGCTCTCAGAGAAGGTGGAGGCTGGCCCTGCACTCTGCCCTCTAGTGGCCTCTGTGCCTCCGAGCAGGCAGACTCTTAAGCTGACATCTCTGGGCAGGATGCCCAGTGCCCATCTTGGGGTCATCAGGGCCCCTGCCAGCCAAGGGGTAGGGCTCCCACTGTCTGGCTCTGTGCCCAGGGAGGGCCTCTCCCACTTGGGCCTGGGGGTTCCGGGTGGCAGGAGAAAGAGGTGCTCTGTGGGCAATGCCTCTGAGAGGGACCCCCGAGCCCAGCCAATATGCCACCTTCTGTGCACCCACAGGCTCTTCGCGGCCAAGTGCAGTGGCTGCATGGAGAAGATCGCCCCCACCGAGTTTGTGATGCGGGCGCTGGAGTGCGTGTACCACCTGGGCTGCTTCTGCTGCTGTGTATGTGAGCGGCAGCTACGCAAGGGCGACGAGTTTGTGCTCAAGGAGGGCCAGCTGCTGTGCAAGGGTGACTACGAGAAAGAGAAGGATCTGCTCAGCTCCGTGAGCCCCGACGAGTCCGACTCCGGTGAGCTACAGCTGGAACTGGGGCGGGGGGTGGGTGGGGGGCTTGGGGAGGGTCGCCCTGCAGGAGAAACCCGCTCCTGACCCTGGGACCCTTACCTCACGCAGACACTGCACCCACACCCACAGCCAGTGCACACATGCACGGAGGTGTTCACATGTGGGGTGCACACAGACATGTGTGCACGGCCCCACAGGCCCACAGATGCACCTGGACATGATCTCGCACAGGTATAGGTGCATGTGATCATAAATGCACACACACAAGCACATAAGATGTGTGTGTGGATAACCTCCGCCCAGGAATGTAAAAACACGGACACATGTCCACGTGTAGATATGTGCTTACATGCCCAAGCACACCAAAGCCCACACCCATGTAAACACACACGTGTACACATGCCCTTGTACACTCGTGTAGTTAGCATCTGACTACACATGTATCCATGTGCTCACATGTACTGTAGTTTGCGCACACACGAACGCATGCCCCCTGCTCTCTGGCCCAGCAGCGCCCCCTTTCCCTTGCTGTGACCCCCACCACAGCCCCACCTCACAGGGGTCTCTCCCAGCACTGAGTCTGCAGACATCTGATCAGATGCATCCTGTCTCCATCACGCCCCCAAGTCTTCAGCAGTGGGGGAACTGGGGTCCTTGGTAGTGGAGGGAAAGCCTTCATTTCCTGGGGTGAAGGCTCCTCTCCACCCTGCTCCAGCCCCCCAAAGACTGCCAGTTTGGAGGTCTCCTGGCAGGAGGGGCAGGGCCAACCAGGGACAAGTTATTAAGGAGGAAAAAAGTCAGGAAGCAGGCTGGCACCTGGTCATTCCTGGGGGTGGCAAAGACAGACTGGAACAGGGGGCGTGGGGGGAGGAGGTGCCCTTGTCTGGCATGCCCTTATGGGGAACCTGGAGCCCATGGTCAGAGGACCTGCCTGCTCAAAGAAGTCGTGTCCTTGCCAGAGCCCTTGGAGGGGAGCATGAGCTGCCCATGCCTCTGTCCCTCTGCCTACCCCTGGGCAGGGCACCGTGGTAGCCAGGCTGCCTGGGCTCCTGAGGAGAGCCGGGGGGCCAGCCAGGTGCCACTGGCACATTCCTGCCAGGCCTAGGAAGGGGTTCTCGGAGGGAGGCCCCCCTCCGCAGGGACTCATGTCTCGGAGGAAGATGGGCTGGGGGCAGCAGGAGGCATGGCGGGTGGGGGAGGCTCTGCTGTCTGTCTGGGGCCGGCAACTCTGAGACCCATAACTTGGGTATGCAAGTGGGTGTGGGGTCACTGGGTGAAGACGCATGCTTCTGCATGCAGGTGTGTGTGTGTGTCCAGACATATGCATGCCTGTATGTCCCTGCTTCAGAGCATGCACCTGTGTGTATGTGTGTGTGAGTGCATGCGCACGTCAGTCATGAACATACCCAAGTGAGAACGTCCAGAGTGTGTGTCTTCGCTTGTCAGTCCTTAGTCCCTGGGAGCTCCTTAGAGCCTCCTCTCTGGGCCCCGAGGCTTGGCCAGTGCTGGGCTAGTGCCATGGGAACTGGTTTTCCTGAAAGCCAGCATGCTGGGCTGGGGTCCCCCAGGGCCCGGAGGCCACGGGCCGAGGCGGGGCCCAGGCAGGTTGGGTCAGGGGAAGCCCAGGGCCAGACTGAGCACAGCTGCCAGCTCCTCTCAGGAGGGCCGTGGGCCTGATGGCAGATCGGCCACCTGTGAGTGTCAGCATAGCTGTGCTCCCTTCCGTGTGTCAGCCACACGTGTGCACGCCATACGTGTGCACCTGCGTATTTCTGCAGTGCCCGAACCTGTCCCCATGTGGGCCTGTCTCTCTGCCCTTCTGAGCACGTGTGCATCTGAGTGTGCAGCGTGTGTCTGTGTCTGTTCACCAGGGTGCCCTCCTCTGCCTGACAGGTCAGCAGGGCAGGTCTGGCGGCTTTGGCTCAGGTCTCCCCAGAGGGCTGAGATAAGGACGCAAGGACCATTTGCTGAGGAAGGGAACGCACTGGGCTGGATGGGGCAGTGAGTGGACAGGAGATGAGAGATGAGATGAGGCGGGGCCTGTGGGCCAAGGGAAGGAGGCGGTCTTTACCCTGAGGGCCCGGGGGAGTAGTGCCAGGTGTTGGCAGGAGGTGATGGGACCCCCAGCACGCAGCGGGTTCCTGAGGATACGGCTGACCCGCTGCATCATGTCCCCCACAGTGAAGAGCGAGGATGAGGATGGGGACATGAAGCCGGCCAAGGGACAGGGCAACCAGAGCAAGGGCAGTGGGGACGACGGGGAAGGACCCGCGGAGGCCCAAGCGGCCCCGGACCATCCTCACAACGCAGCAGCGAAGAGCCTTCAAGGCCTCCTTCGAGGTCTCCTCCAAGCCCTGCCGGAAGGTGAGGGGCGGCCGGGGTGGGGCGGGGGCTGACACCCCCACACCCGCTGCCTTTCCAGACTCCTGCGAGGACCTGGGCATCCCTGCACCTCCCCGCCCAATCCCCTGGACCTGCCGCCTCCCGGCACCTGCCCACCCCCAGGCCTGACCCATCCCCCCTCTCTGGGCAGGTCCGGGAGACGCTGGCGGCGGAGACGGGCCTCAGCGTGCGCGTGGTCCAGGTCTGGTTCCAGAACCAAAGAGCAAAGGTGAGGACTGGCCACCGGCCACCCTGCTGGGGGAGGGGGAGGGGCGGGCAGGCAGAAGGCCGGGGCCTGATGAGGGTGGGGCGGGAGTGCATGGGGGGCTGAGGCGGGGCTGGACGCACCATGTCTCCTGCAGATGAAGAAGTTGGCACGGCGGCATCAGCAGCAGCAGGAACAGCAGAACTCCCAGCGGCTGGGCCAAGGTGAGCCAAGGGCCCAGCAGGCTCAGTCTGTCCCAGGAAATTTCTCCCACCCCAGGGGCTCAGATGTCAGGGAGCTGGTGCCTGGGAACCTGCTGAGATCAGCGGACAGGCAGTGGGGACCACGGAACACAGGAGGAGGAGAAATGGCGGGGGAGGCAGCCCAGGGCGAGGACAGAATTTCCACACTCACCCTCTCTGTGTGCCAGGCACGGTCCTCACCATTCAACAGCTTCCGTCTCACTTAACTCACAGATCCCTGAGAGGAGGGGCATTGTTATTGCCCATCTCACAGATGAGGAGACTGAGGCTCAGGAGACAAGGGACTTGCAGGGATCACTTAGCTAGTAAGGGGCAAAGCTAGGCTTTGGCCCTGAGCATAGGGCTTCTGCGTATGTGCTCAGTTGCTCAGTCATGTCTGACTTAGCAACTGTATGGACTGTAGCCCTCCAGATTCCTCTGTCCCTGGGATTCTCCAGGCAAGAATACTGGAGTGGGTTGCCATGCCCTCCTCCAGGGCATCTTCCCAACCCAGGGATCGAACCTGAGTCTCTTATTGTCTCCTGCATTGGCAGGCAGGTTCTTTACCACTGAACCACCAGGGAAGTTCCTGTCGGGCTCCTAAACCTGTGCCTTTAACATGACCACACACCCTCCTGCCCACGTAGGAATTCAGCAGAAGTCTCCAGAGAGATCTCCAGAGAGAGTCTGCAGGGTGTTGAGGAGTCCAGGGTGGACTGAGCTTTGCCCAAATGCTGAAACACATCTTGGACTGAAGCTGGCCTCCCGGACCCCAGCGGGACCCCATTGGAGTCTTCTAGGCCTTGGAGGGGGGCCCAGGTGTTCCCAAGACCTCTGGACTGGGGTGGGGGCTGCTGCTGTCCGCTCCCACAGGAGACGAGTGCCCTGAGGCAGATGCCAAGGCACTGATGGGCAGCTCAAGACTCTGAGGCCAGTGTCCCAGGCTGGACCCGGGGCTTCAGGGCCGTGTGTGACCTCAGAGCCCAGCTCTCCCTGTCCTGTCCCTGCCCCCTCTCTTGAGACAGCCCAGCCTTCGGGGCTGCCGCCGTGGCCGTGGGCATCTCAGCCTACCCCTACGCTCTGTCTCGCTCTCCGGTGTTCCCAGCTGCCTCCTGGACAGTCTCCCAAGAACATTCCAGGTCCCCTCAAGCTCATCATAGCCCACACTGCACTTCATACCATTGTTCCCGGGCCACGCGCACACAACACCTGCTGCTGCTCCCCGCCCCCGCCCCCACCCATCCGGTACCCACACTAGAAACCCAGGTGTCACCTCTGACCTGTCCTGTCCCACGAGAACTGCATCTGCTCAGTCACCCAGCCGGGCGGTGATTTCTTCTCCCAGGTCCCTCATGCCCCTCTCGGACTTTCCTGCCTCTACCTTAATAGGGACCCAAGCCCCCTTGCCCCACCTGTCTCCTCTTGATGGGCCCTGCCTCTGTCCTCCACCCTCCCAGCCTTTCTCCATGCTCCCTCCACAGCCAAGACCCTCCACTGGCTTCCTACAGCCTCGGGGGGCACCCCCGCCCCCACTCAGCTCGGGTCCCCAGGGAACCATCTCTCTCCGCAGGCATGCCCTCCTGCCCCCATGCCCAGCCCTGTGGACTGGGCTCCCTGCTCCCCACTGGGCAGTTTCTCCCTTCTCTGCCTTTTCTGCCCTTCAGCCTGGCATCCTGCCCCTGGTTAGGCTGGTCGAACCTTCTGCTGGTTCTTGAAGTTACATGGAGGTGGAAGGCCCCTTCCTCCAGGAAGCCCTCCTTCCCTGAGCCTTGTTGGCCCAGGCGCAGGCTCCACCTTGGTGCTGCAGGTGCAGGGCACTCACTCAGTGCACCCACCTGTCATGAGTCATTACTGGCTGTTACCGGAAGCCTCTGACTTTGGATAAACTAGTTCTTCTAGAGGCACTGAGTGTGTGTGTGTCTCGGGCAGGTTGGTAGGGGCAGGTCAGATATGGAGGCTCAGCGACCCTGGAAGGTCACGGGCAACCTCAGCATGGAGAGGGGCTGGGAAGGAGGAGGTCAAAGGGCCAGCAGCGGGCAGCCTGGACTGGGTAGTGGGGTGGGGGTCGTGTGGGATGGGGAAGCCACTGGGGACTCCTGGGGCACCTCTGTGAGGTGCGCTCTAGGCCAGGACAGCCCGGGCAGTCGGTGAGGGTGTGCTCTCTCCCCAGAGGTCCTCTCCAGTCGCATGGAGGGCATGATGGCCTCCTACACGCCGCTGGCCCCGCCACAGCAGCAGATCGTGGCCATGGAGCAGAGCCCCTACGGCAGCAGCGACCCCTTCCAGCAGGGCCTCACGCCACCCCAAATGCCAGGTGACCACATGAACCCCTATGGTAAGCTGCCCCGCCCCTCACGGCCCAGCACCGCCCCTGCCCCCCCAGCCTGACCTGGCAGGCCCTTCCAACACAGCCCACCTGCCTCCTCCTGTCGGGAAGAGGACACCCTGGAGACCCCCACTCGCATCCCCCAAACCCCCACCAGCCGGCAGTCATCCTGTCCCTCCCTCACCTCCAGCCACACGGCCTGTAGAGCCAGTGGGGCCCCCAGAAGCCCCCACCTGGACCCCCCGGTGCTGACGCCCACCCCCCTCTGCCTGCCGCCCCCCATCTCCAGGCAACGACTCCATCTTCCACGACATCGACAGCGATACCTCCTTAACCAGCCTCAGCGACTGCTTCCTCGGCTCCTCAGACGTGGGCTCCCTGCAGGCCCGCGTGGGAAACCCTATCGACAGGCTCTACTCCATGCAGAGTTCCTACTTCGCCTCCTGAGAGCCAGCAGGGCGGCACGGACGCTTGGGCAAGGGTCCTGGAGGGAGGATCGCTGGCCGCAAACGCTGCCTCACCACCCCCAGCCCCACCGCCTGCACAGACTCTGCAGACAGCCATACGGTGCCCTCCCCTCGGCCAACCGGGCCTGGCTAACATGCCCACTGGGCACAGCCAGACAGGCAGATGGTTGCAGCCTGGGCAGGGACTGTG
Organism: Nanger dama; assembly: GCA_917880005.1. NCBI lineage: Eukaryota > Metazoa > Chordata > Mammalia > Artiodactyla > Bovidae > Nanger > Nanger dama. The sequence goes on along the minus strand of CAKJTW010000018.1, from coordinate 9,535,907 downwards.
TCCTGCCCCCCAGAGACCGTGTCACCCCCAGGGACCCAGAACTCTCGGACAGCTACTCGCCTCCCAGCCCCACCTTGGCCTCCATCTCCTTCCTCCCCTTCCCCCTCTCTTTTATGAGAAGCTTAAATTCTCTCTATTTTTTTAAACGTCCCCTCTGTGTCCAGGCCACCTCCATGGTGCAGGCCTAGGTCGAGGCAGGGCCCCTCGTGCATGCCTCAGATGATGGCGTGCGAAGCCTGTGTACCCTGTGCCCACCTCCCCCCACCTCTGGGGGCAGGCCCACCAGCCTAGGATCACCCCTTCTTCCTGGGGCGGGAGGGGATGAGCCTGGCAGGTGGGCTAAGCCCACCACAGCTCTCCCCTGGGGAAGGGGGAATCATGGGGGCGCCAGGGGCGGGAAGGTTGAGCCCAGGCTGACTCAAAGGGATGGAGACATACATGCGCATGCACACGCTTCAAGGCACACCCATGCGGATGTGCACACGGGGTACCCTAGACATGCTGGGAGAGACACAGAGGCCCCTGCGGGTCAGCCCCTGCTGCATCAGGAAGGGGAAGGAGGCCAGACGGGGGCAGGGAGCCCCTCTGACAGCAGGGGGTTGGAGGGGGTGGAGGGAAGGGCAGAGGGGGTAAGCTCAGAGCTCAGAGCACATGGGTGCAGATACAGCTTTACCTCCGCCCCGATGGGGGGCCGCCTGCACAGTCAGAGGCCCCAGAACCAGGCAGAATCAGGCCACGTGGCAGAGCCTCCAGATGGGACGGCGTCTCAGAAGCACCCCCTGGCACTCCATCTGATGCTGGGCTCTCACCAAACTGCTGCTGCCTCTTCTTGCACACCTCCAGTGACGAGGAGCTCACTACTTCATCGGGCCCCAAGTTCAGCTGCCTTTTCTGCTGATCTCACCTCTGTCCCTTTCAGCCTTTGTCCTTGCTTCTCAAAGCCAGGCTTTTCCAGCTTCCTTTTAAAAGCCCTTCCTTTTCCAGCTCTTCCTTTTAAAATTGTACCTCCCCTACCCCCACCCCCAACCCCCAGCCTGGCTCCAGCTTTCCCTCTAAATGTGTAGAACAGATATAACCCAGTCTCCCCACTGTCATCAGCCAGCCTGGCCCTTCCGGGCTCTTCTTCCACAAACTTCCACAGGGTCTCAATCTATGTCCCACGTCCTTCTGCAGCCTCAGCCAGCCTGGGCTCTGTGCTGTCTCTGGGTCTTGGGTCTCCGCTGGTCCGTTAAAGCAGCCACTCTGTCCTTTTGAAGGTTAGTCCCCTTTCTCCCTCTTGGGCCCATATAGTCAAGTCATGCTGTGGGCACCTGGGGCAGGTCTGGGGTAGATGCTTCCTGCCCAGTAGAACTGGCCCTTCTCTCCCAGACTCTTTATGTTGAAAGAAACCTCAGGAATGGATCAACTAGTCTGCCCATTATTCCGCAGCTGGAAAACTGGGCCAGGAGAGGGGCAGGGACAGGCCTCTCAGCTAGTCAGGAATAGAGCCAGAGCAGAGAATAGGGACACCACGCCAGCTCCTCGTCCTCTGTGCTTGGTGAACAGCCTCCAGGTTGCGGGACATGACTCCTCTTAGTAGCCTTGCCCCCTGGGTCGCATAAACCCCAAGTCCAACCTGGGCGCTGCCTCTGCTGTGACACTGCCCGCTGTCAGGAGCTGGCACAGGACACACGTGCCGGAGACCTGCAGGTTGTCCAGGCCAGAGGGCCCTCAGCTCCCTGTGCCAGAGGTGCCCCATACGCCAGCGTAGGTTAGCTCCTTCGTGCTCCTGCAGCTCCCTCCAGGCTCTGACGGCTGCTCTGCCCAACCCTGGGATGGGTGTCGGGACACAGATGAGCAAGATGCAGGGCCCCTTTCGAGGACCTCTCTCCTGGGAGGAGAGACATACACATTCTGTCCCAAGCCTTTCCAGACAGTGTTGGGGACCCATTTCTCAGATGAGGAACCTGAGGCTCAGAGACGGCTACCCAGCAGAAGCACACAGGACCAGTCATGCTTGCTGGGGTTGGGGCGAGTTGAGATGACTGGGTCGTCCTGTCCACTTCATGCAGGAAAGCACAGCCTTGACCTGGGGCGGGGGGAGGCGAGTGGCCAGCACCACCCCCACCCCTGCTGTGATGTGGGCCCACCATCACGTGGTGCCTGGGTGGGGAAGCCAGGGGAAGGGGGCGTGGCAGACTGTTCTCTGGAGGAAGAGGGAGAGAGTGAGTGTGTCACCGCCGTGGAGTCCTCCAGGGAGGCCGCACAGAGGGACACTGGTTCTAAGGGTCAGACCACGGGCCCAGCAGAACCTTTAGAGAAGGGGCCAGTGCCAGTGGGCATCTCGGGAGGCTTCCTGGAGGAGAGGAAGGACATGGTGGGGGGGATCCACCATGTCCAGATGAGCAGGCCCTAGCAGTGAGGCTTGGGGGAAGGAGAATTGTCTGACCTCTGCCCGGCCCCAGCCTGAGCTCTGGGCACCACCTGGGGTGAGACTCTCACCTCCCCTCTGGGAGTACCTGCAGCTCTGGGGCTCACTCTGCCCTGCGGGGAAGGGGGAGGGCCACGATCACAGACATGCGCACACACACACACACACACAGCCAGACACACACAAAGGCTCACAGACCCACATTCACAGACACACCGCCTGGGGGCTGGGGGAAGCAGAAGGGACCCTCGAACCTTTGGCCCTTGGACGGCGCCATTGCCAGTGGGCCTCTCTGCCGTGGCCACCCCACTGGGGTCCCACGGGAGCCCAGCCCAGCCAGGTGTGGGGCCCGGGCTGCCGGCCATTCCTGTTCTCCTTGTACAGACTCTCACTGTCCACCCGCCATCCCCAGACACATTTTATTTAATAACTTGTCATTGTTAAATTATTTATTAGCGTTTACCACATCACCACCCCCACCCTGCCCTCCACTCTCACCTTCTGCCTCTTTCCACGAACGCAGAAAATGGAAACAACAGAAAAAGACGAGACATCAGTATATTTGTAAATAAACCAACCTGTACACGCCTGTGGTGCCTCTCCTTGGAGGGAGGGGCTGTGAGGGGCCTGAGCCAGTCCTGCCTGAGACACTAGCAGATTTCTCAGTGGGCGCCAGGGTCAGCAGGTCAGGAAGGGAGAGGCTGGGGTCCCTGGTCTTGCCCAACACATTCCCTTGTTCCATCCTATAATCATCACTTCCCCATCCTTGTCCTGTCCCAACCCTGACTCATCACCATCCTTGAAACAAATGCCTCCCTCCCGTTTCAATCATCCCTTTCCCCAGCACATTCAACCAACCACTGCAGGGGCCCCTTAATTGCCAGCCACTAGGCTGAGAACTGGGATTGGTCCCTGCCTCACGGAAGTAGACAATGTGATGTGAGCTCAGCCTTGTTACAGGGGTACCCAACCTCATCTGGAAGGACGGAGCATCATGGAAGGCTTCCTGGAAGAATCTGCATATTAAGCTGAGATGGGAAGTTAGCTGGTATAGGGGGACTGGGTGAGGAGGAGGAGGAGTGTCTGCAAGTTCTTCAAGCTTATGCAAAAACCTCAGGTGCAGGCAGAATCTTATGACTCTCCTAAACTGCAAGAAGAGCTAAGTTTGGGGCTGGGGGAGAAGCAGTGAGGCCAGAGGCAAAGCCAGACCATCCAGGGTCTTGCCGCTGAGTGGAGAATGGATCCAAGTAGGTCAGGTGGACTGGACAAAGATGGGAGTCAGTGAGTCACCTAGGCGACAGATGATGACGGCTCTGACTAGGGTGGTAACGGGAGAAAGAAGGAAGAAGATTCTGAGATTCTGTGAGAGAGGGGAGTGAAGGTAACATCGAGGTTGCTGGATCGCTGGGACGGGGGGTCCCTGCAGCACTCTGATCTGGGGCCCGGGGAGCTGACAGTGTCTGGGGCATCCATGAGATGTCAGGGGCAGGGCTGAGCCTCAAAGGGGCCAGACCTGAGCAGCCAGGTGTTCAACAGCCAGATAGCTGGTCACTGAGGCACAAGGTGGGTGAGATCACTCGGGGGACTGCGACAGGGAGAATGAAGCTGAGGCCAAATCCTGAGGAATCACAAGGGCTCGGGGCTGGATCCAGGGGAAATGGTGGCCCTGGGATCAAGGGGAGATGGTGGTTAGGGTGTGGAGATGGCAGAGACTCAAGGAATTTGGTTCTCAAAGTATATTCCTTGAGGTCTCAAGGTCCCCTAGAGTGCCTTGGGGAATACCAGTGTGCGTGTGTGTGTAAGCACGTGTTGAAGATGGCTCCATGGGCCGGTTTGCCGGGGGTGGATTGTGCAGGAAGCTGGGTGTCTGCAGGTGATCAGCGTCTGGTGTGCAGCTGGCTGTCTAGATCTGCCTGTGGGGTCAGGAGTCTCAGACTTGTGTCCGTGCGTAGGTGAAGACGTTTGCACATCCACTCCTGGGTGCATCATTGTATATCTGCCTGGCTGTGCATTCAGGAGGCCCCAAGCCCGCAGACCTGAAGTCCTGATGCTCTCCTCCCCCATCGTCTGGCTGCTCCTTCTCGGCCCCCTCCCCGTTCCCGCAGCCAGGAGCACCTGGAGCCCCTCTCTCTGCCTACGGGCACCAGCACCGCCTGGGGATGGCCGCACCCCACCTTCTCCTGCAGCCTCGGGTGACCTGCAGCCCCAGGGGGCTTCTGGGCTTGTTCATTGCCTCCTCCAAGGTTCCACTTTCAGAAGGGAAACCCAGGGCTCAGAAGGAGGACATGACCAGCTCGGTACGACAAAGCAAACAAGGGGCAGCAAAAGCATGGCTCAAAACCAGGTTTGGCTGCAAACCCATGGCCTGGACATCACCCCGGCTGCCTCCCCAAGCCCACACTCTGGCCCTGCAACCTGGTCCTCCAAGGTCAGGCCCAAGGACCCAGGAAACTCTTCCCTTCCAAATGGGCTCACTGAGGCTCAGAGAAATCGAGGCACTTGGTCCAGACTGCAACAGCATGGAGGCAGGACTAACTTGGGTCTCCCATCAAGTCCCAGGCCTGAGCTTCTGTGAGAGGGCACCTCCCAGCCTCCCTCCCCCATCCCACCCCCAGCAGTGAGTTGACAGCTCTCTTGCCGACAGCAATCGTTTAAAATCCTGTCACTAAAACATGTTTGGGTGGAGGGTGGACAGGGGGCTGTTCTAATCCACTGCTCCCCTCTCTCCTGCCTGTCTTCCCCTCCCCCAACCCAGAACGTGAAGTCAGGGGAGAGGGAGGAAATATAGGTCCGATCTAGAGACAAGAGCGTGTGAGACAAGGTCTCTCTCCAGGCCGCTCTTTCCAGAGGACCTATTCTAGCCAAGTCCGTGCCACTGCCAGTCATAGACCTCAGCCTACCGACCCTCACAGTCCAGAACAGCTCTTATCCCATTGTCAGTTCAGTTCAGTCACTCAGTCGTGTCTGACTCTTTGCGGCCCCATGAATCGCAGCACGCCAGGCCTCCCTGTCCATCACCAACTCCTGGAGTTCACTCAGACTCACGTCCATTGAGTCAGTGATGCCATCCAGCCATCTCATCCTCTGTTGTCCCCTTCTCCTCCTGCCCCCAATCCTTCCCAGCGTCAGAGTCTTTTCCAATGAGTCAACTCTTCGCATGAGGTGGCCAAAGTGCTGGAGTTACAGCTTTACCATCATTCCTTCCAAAGAAATCCCAGGGCTGATCTCCTTGAGAATGGACTGGTTCGGTCTCCTTGCAGTCCAAGGGACTCTCAAGAGTCTAGATGAGAAAACTGAGGCTTGGAGAGCAGTAACTTGCTCCAGGGTGATTCTTCCCAGGAACCTGGGGTTGGAGAGGGTTTAGAGTCGAGGAGAGGGGTGGTCCCAGGAGAGGAATGTGATTCTGAGCCCACTTTACAAAGCTGGTCCTGAAGGGTGTGAGGCCTGGCCGGGTTCTGCCTCTGGAGCTCACCACTGCCACCTTCCCTGAGAAAACTTCGGGTGTGAGGCCTGGACTGGAGCGGGTAAGGTCTGGGCAGCAGCTAGGTGGAATGTGAATCTACCAGGACAGGTGGTGGTGAGACGTGTGGTCCAACAGGCATTAGGAGGGTGGTCTGAACGAGAGAGGCCATAGTCCCCCAGCAGGATGAGAGGGGCGACCCCCCGGGTTTGGGCAATGCCGTTGGCCGGCCAGTCCATGGCTGACCTGCTAAATGGCTTGACGGGCACTGAAGCAGAGAATTAGGTGACAGAGGGGCTCCGCTCACTGCTCTGGGTGCAGCCACTGGGGGTGTTCGCCGTGTGCCCCACATTGTGCTGAGCCTCACATGTCTTGTTCCACTTTCTCCTCGATGCCCCGTGGGGCAGGAACAATCGCCACGTCCACTTAAGAGTGAAGTCTCTGCTCTCCTCAGTTCCTCTCACCCTGCTGGGCCAACGCTGTTCTCCTCAGATGCCCTCTTTGGCCTCTGAGTGTCCCAGACCCCATGCCAGGCAGACCTTGACCCTGGGCCATGATGGATGGACAGGGGGCTCTATGTATGGCTTTGACTGCAGGGCAGCCCCTGGGGCTTAGAGACAGCCCTGCGATTGCTCATCCCTTTGGTCTTCATCCTTTGCACGACAGACCTCCCAGGACCCATGCCCGTCTGGGAAGAAGATAAGAAGGAGCTCGGAGAAAAGCACCAAGACCTCAAAGCTGGGGGAGGGGGCTCATGAGCTGTGCCTGGGAAATCAGGGGAAGCCTCCTGGAGGAGGGAACAGCACAAGTGCTCAGAAGTGGGAACTGCAGAGGGACCAGTGAGACGGGGCACACCAAGGGTCCTAAGGCCAGAGATGGCAGGAGGTGAGATGCCCTCGCTGGGCATGCCAGGGGCAGCCAGGCATCCCACGCTCCTGATTTAGCTGAGAATAAACTTGAATAATAGAGAGGGTTTATGTGAAGTACCTATATGTGGCATGCGTGCTCTGTCACTTCAGTCGTGTCTGACTCTTTTGCGACCCCATGGACTGTAGCCCGCAAGGCTCCTCTGTCCATGGGATTTTCCAGGTAAGAATACTGGAGTGGGTTGCCATGCCCTCCTCCAGGGGATCTTCCTCACTCAGGGATTGAACCCATGTCTCTTGCATTGCAGGCAGATTCTTTACCACTGAGCCACCGGAGTAGCCTATTTGTGGCCTAAAGAGGAATCATAAAAACGAAAAACCTCTGGACCCCATTCCTTCAATAAAGAAGATTTAACTTCTTGGAGACCATGATGTGCCCCACCATGGTTCTAGAAACCCCTGTCGCTTCATTTGAAAACCTCTCATCCTAATCGAAGGCAAATCAACCATGGAAAGAAGCTCAGGAAGTTCCTAGCACAGAATCTATTAACAGCAAGAAAGGGCAGCGGTCCCTTACGAAGCTCTCCTGTCTGCACAGAATGCCCAGGCGCCTTTCTGTGGGCAGCACCCTGCTTTCATTCCTTACATCCCCTGGGGGTACTTTGCTATTGAATACTAAATCCCCAGAACATACTGGAAGCTTATTTGAATTTTTCTTCTGAACCTGCAGTCATCCATCAGGCCACGAGGTGGCGACCGGTAGTCAGGCAGGTGAGAGCTGAAACATGGGTTAGGCTCAAGAGATGGTGCAGACAGAGATGATGCAGGCTCCAGATCGTGGCCAGAGAAGGGAGGAGGGAAGAAACTTTCCTTCTGGAACGTTTCTACATGCCAAGCCCCATGCGAGAGCTTTACAGGGACGATACCACACATTCTTCAGCATTCCAATTTTATAGACCAAGAAAGTAGGCTCAGAGATGTTAAGGAACACTCCTGAGGCCAGCACAGCTCGGAAACGGCAGAAGTGGGATTTGAACCAGAGCTGGGGCAGTGACAGAGACAGAGGAGGAGGAAAATGAGGGGAAAGGGAGGGGAGAGAGCAGCATCTTCTTGCTTCAGAGATTCCCAGCCTTGTTTATCTGTCTGACTCCTCACACTCACCTGCGAGGCACCTTCTGGCACTACCCCCATTTTATTGATAAGGAAACTGAGGTTCAGGGAGCTGTGTATCCTCAGCGCCCTGGCTCCTGGGGAATCAGCCCTCCCTGAGCCCAGAGGGAGGCGCACAGGGGGTGAGGGGAGGGCTGCCAAGCACCCCGCCGCCCCGCAGGGCCCCTTCCCCTGCACCCCTCCTTCAGGACCCAGGAAAGCCTAATTTCCAGGCACACAAAGGGGACCCCCTCACCAGGGCAAGATCCAGCTCCACCTTCAGTGTGCAGTGACCCTTGTGGATGCTTCCAGAACATTGAATGCAGGTCACAGTTTGGGGCCACGGATGTGAGGGTCAGCATCTCATTCTGATCATTTCAGTCCCTGTGGTCTACCAATGAGGGGGCAACTGTTCTGGTGGGTGCCTGGGGCTCTGGTGTCTGAGGGGACCCCACCCTGTCCAGCTTCAGAGAATGGGAAGTGAGTGTAACGTTGTCAAGTTCCAGTCCCAGCTCTGCTATTCACTGGCCACATGACCTTGGGCAAGTCACTTAACCACCCCCCAGCCTTGGTTCCTTTGTGAGCCAAAGGATGAGCACAGAGCCATCGTGAGGGTCACATGAGCAAGTGAACCAGGAGCTCAAACGGTGGGGCTACCCCCCTCTCTGCCTAGCCCGGAAGCTAACTCAGCCCAGAACACTGAACCAAGAGGGGCCTAAGGGCCTTGAAAAGTCAGTGTTGGTCGCTCAGCTGAGCCCAACTCTTTGTGAGCCCATGGACTGTCCACCAGGTTCCTCTGTCCATGGCATTCTCCAGGCCAGAATACTGGAGTGGGTTGCTATTCCCTTCTCCAGGGGATCTTCCCAACCCAGGGATCGAGCTTCAGTCTCCTACGTTGCAGGCAGATTCTTTACCATCTGAACCACCAGGGAAGCCGTTGAAAGAGGTGGATGTGGGGTGGTCTTTGGCACTACAATGGCAAGGCTCCACCTACCCATTAAAGCTACAGTATAAAGCTCTCACATGGGGCCTGGCATGACAGGGAAGCTTCCAGGAGTTGGGCTTCCTGTGACACCAGCCTTCCTTCCCCCATGCTCTGAGACTAACAGACACCTGGGGCCTCCCATGGCCTCCAGGCCCATTCCAGAAGAGGCACTGGGGCACAGTCAGTGGGAGCTTGTCCCTGCCAGTCAGCCAGGCCTGAGCCTCAAGGCACAAGTTACAGGGATGTTGGTAGCTATGTCATCTGAGGTCTTGGCCATGAGTACCTTCCTGGTCCCCTCTGGTCCCATACACATGGAAGGGAATCCTCCCTGGTTCACCCACAGCTGAAACTGGGAGGCTGTGCCGCAGGGCCAGGCAGTGGGAGTACTTCATAAGCAATAGCGTTCAACTGAAAAAGTGAATTACTGGTGCCGAGTTACTAATGAGCAAATAATCAAGTTATACCCATCAGAAAAATGTCCACAAACAGAGTGACTGTGACATGAGCAGAAACCTGCTCTGCAAAGCAAAGTGAAGCTGCAACTCTGGAAGAAAGCAACTTACTGCAACAGGTCTTTTTGCTTATAAAAATACTCTGCCAACAATAAGTCATAATGCTAACAGTGATGATAACCAGAATAATGATAGCTGCTGAGTCCTGAGTACTTACCTTAGGCCAGTGCCTCTAGATATGATCTCATTGCATTTTCACTCAAAGTGTTATCATCCCCATTTTACAGATGAACATGCTGAGGCTATGAGAGGTGGAGCCTGTTCAACTTCACAAAGCTGGTGAGTGGCAGTTCCTGAGAGCAACTCACCAGTGTAAACAAGCAACTTTGCCTACAAGGAAGACCAGGACAGACAGGAAAAGCCCCAGAGATTATGTAACTCTGCCCTTCTGAGGAGGTGAGGCGGACTTCTCTAAACCAGGCTCCAAGCCAAGGAGTGTCATGGAATGGCCGGAGAGACAGAGGTGGAGGCTGCATCCCAGGACAACAGGAGTGAGGACTCAACAGCAGGGCCGTGAGGTGTGGCTGGTCCTAAGCTGCCTCCCAGGTGCTGGCCAGCAGGTTGGCTCAGACAGGCCAGGACAAGAGAAGCAGGGAGAAAGGGAGACAGCCAGCCACAATGCACCCTCCCTCTCAGGGCTGACCCCATCTCTCACAGACAGGACTTCTGCCTGTGCGTCATTGCCTCATGCTGTCCAGAAGGGAACAGCAGAGATCAGAGTGGTGCAGCCACCTACTAAATTCATACAGCCAGTCTGGATTGGGGACCTAGAAAGTTGATGAACTTCAGGCAGGTCAGAAGAAGCAGCAGGAAGAAGTAGCGGTCATCAACTGGGGAGGCCAGTAGAGAAGCAGATACAGGAGCTGAGCTGGAGGCTGGACCAGGATCCCTGGGAGCCTGGCCATACTCCCTGAATCCTTTCCAAATCCCTCAGAAAAGTGGGCACCTGTGGTGACTCCTCAAAGCCACCGGCTCAGGAATGGGCCTGGCCGGCAGCACCATGGCAGGGCAGACTCTCCCCTCACTGAGCAGGGAGACCATCAAGATAAGCTACTGAGGTTTTTCCTCTGCAGTCTTTACTTTATGTTAGTTGGCCGCTGTGTTGCTTGATACAATAAAGTTTATGGTTATCTTTCCCAGGAAATGTAGCTTTCTTCATTAGCTAATGTTCTTCTTTGTTCTGTTTAATCTTTTTGGTCTTGAATTCTGCATTGATAATAGTGTTGGTACCCCTACATTCTGCACGCCAGGCCTTCCTGTCCATCACCAACTGCCAGAGTCTACCCAAACCCATGTCCATTGAGTTGGTGATGCCATCCAACCATCTCATCCTCTGTCGTCCCCTTCTCCTCCTGCCCTCAATCTTTCCCAGCATCAGGGTCTTTTCAAATGAGTTAGTTCTTCACATCAGGTGACCAAAGTATTGGGGTTTCATCTTCAATCAGTCCTTCCAATGAACACCCAGGACTGATCTCCTTTAGGATGAACTGGTTGGATCTCCTTGCAGAACAAGGGACTCTCAAGAGTCTTTTCCAACACCACTGTTCAAAAGCATCAATTATTCAGCACTCAGCCTTTCACAGTCCAACTCTCACATCCATACATGACCATTGGAAAAACCATAGCCTTGACTAGACGGACCTTTGTTGACAAAGTAATGTCTCTGCTTTTTAATATGCTGTCTAGGTCATAACTTCTTTCCAAGGAGTAAGTGTCTTTTAATTTCATGGCTGCTGTCACCATCTGCAGTGATTTTGCAGCCCCCAAAAATGAAGCCTGACACTGTTTCCACTGTTTCCCCATCTATTTCCCATGAAGTGATGGGACCAGATGCCATGATCTTCGTTTTCTGAATGTCGAGCTTTAAGCCAACTTTTTCACTCTCCTCTTTCACTTTCATCAAGAGGCTTTTAGTTCTTCACTTTCTGCCATAAGGCTGGTGTCATCTGTATATCTGAAGTTATTGATATTTCTCCTGGCAATCTTGATTCCAGCTTGTGCTTCCCCCAGCCCAGAGTTTCTCATGAGGTACTCTGTATATAAGTTAAACAAGCTGGGTGACAATATATAGCCTTGATGTACTCCTTTTCCTATTTGGAGCCAGTCTGTTGCTCCATGTCCAGTTCTAACTGTTGCTTCCTGACCTGCATACAGGTTTCTCAAGAGGCAAGTCAGGTGGTCTGGTATTCCTATCTCCTTCAGAATTTTCCATAGTGTATTGTGATCCACAAAGTCAAAGGCTTTGGCATAGTCAATAAAGCAGAAATAGATGTTTTTCTGGAACTCTCTTTTCCATGTTCCAGCGGATGTTAGCAATTTGATCTCTGGTTCCTCTGCCTGTTCTAAAACCAGCTTGAACATCTGGAAGTTCACGGTTCATGTATTGCTGAAGCCTGGCTTGGAGAATTTTGAGCATTACTTTACTAGCATGTGAGATGAGTGCAATCATGCTGTAGTTTGAGCATTCTTTGGCATTGCCTTTCTTTGGAATTGGAATGAAAACTGACCTTTTCCAGTCCTGTAGCCACTGCTGAGTTTTCCAAATTTGCTGGCATATTGAGTGCAGCACTTTCACAGCTTTTTTGTTTGTTTGTTTTGTTTGGATTTGAAATAGCTCAACTGGAATTCCATCACCTCTACTAGCTTTGTTTGTAGTGATGCTTCCTAAGGCCCACTTGACTTCACATTCCAGGATGTCTGGCTCTAGGTGAGTCTGAGTGATCACACCATCATGATTATCTTGGTCGTGAAGATCTTTTTGTACAGTTCTTCTGTGTATTCTTGTCACCTCTTCTTAATATCTTCTGCTTCTGTTAGGTCCATACCATTTCTGTCCTTTATTAAGCCCATCTTTGCATGAAATATTCCCTTGGTATCTCTAATTTTCTTGCAGAGATCTCTAGTCTTTCCCATTCTATTAATATCTTTGTCTCTGTCCAGCCTTTTATTTCACAATCTTTGGTGGGGTTTTTTTTGTCATTGTTATTACTTATTTTTTTAATATATAACTGGATTTCATTTTTCTTTTGTTATATTTTATATATACACAAAACTTATAACTGATATAAGTTGTGAAGTTTAATAAGACAAGCACCTATGAACCCAACTAGGGCAAACACAGGAGCTGGGACACACCCAAGACCGTTGAGCCTTCCTGTGTATTGCAGCCAACTTTCTCCATACCTCATCCCAAAGGTAACCACTATCTTGTATTTTGTGTTTGTCATTCAGTTCAATTCAGTCGCTCAGTCGTGTCCGACTCTTTTGCGACCCCATGAATCACAGCACGCCAGGCCTCCCCTATCCATCACCAACTCCCAGAGTTCACTCAGACTCACGTTCATCGAGTCCGTGATGCCATCCAGCCATCTCATCCTCAGTCGTCCCCTTCTCCTCCTGCCCCCAATCCTTCCCAACATCAGAGTCTTTTCCAATGAGTCAACTCTTTGTGTGAGGTGGCCAAAGTACTGGAGTTTCAGCTTTACCATCATTCCTTCCAAAGAAATCCCAGGGCTGATCTCCTTCAGAATGGACTGGTTGGATCTCCTTGCAGTCCAAGGGACTCTCAAGAGTCTTCTCCAACACCACAGTTCAAAAGCATCAATTCTTCAGTGCTCAGCCTTCTTCACAGTCCAACTCTCACAGCCATACATGACCACAGGAAAAACCATAGCCTTCACTAGACGGACCTTATTGGCAAAGTAATGTCTCTGCTTTTGAATATGCTATCTAGGATGGTCATAACTTTTCTTACAAGGAGTAAGCGTCTTTTAATTTCATGGCTGCAGTCTCCATCTGCAGTGATTTTGCAGCCCAAAAAAAATAAAGTCTGACACTGTTTCCACTGTTTCCCCATCTATTTCCCATGAACTGATGGGACCAGATGCCATGATCTTCGTTTTCTGAATGTTGCACTTTAAGCCAACTTTTTCGCTTTCCTCTTTCACTTTCATCAAGAAGCTCTTTAGTTCTTCTTCACTTTCTGCCATAAGGGTGGTGTCATCTGCATATCTGAGGTTATTGATATTTCTCCTGGCAATCTTGATTCCAGCTTGTGTTTCTTCCAGTCCAGTGTTTCTCATGATGTACTCTGTATATAAGTTAAACAAGCAGGGTGACAATATACAGCCTTGACGTACTCCTTTTCCTATTTGGAACCAGTCTGTTGTTCCATGTCCAGTTCTAACTGTTGCTTCCTAACCTGCGTACAGATTTCTCAAGAGGCAGGTCAGGTGGTCTGGTATTCCCATCTCTTTCAGAAATTTCCACAGTGTATTGTGATCCACACAGTCAAAGGCTTCGGCATAGTCAATAAAGCAGAAATAAATGTTTTTCTGGAACTCTCTTGCTTTTTCGATGATCCAGCGGATGTTGGCAATTTGATCTCTGGTTCCTCTGCCTGTTCTAAAACCAGCTTGAATATCAGGGAGTTCACGGTTCACGTACTGCTGAAGCCTGGCTTGGAGAATTTTGAGCATTACTTTACTAGCATGTGAGATGAGTGCAATTGTGCGGTCGTTTGAACATTCTTTGGCATTGCCTTTCTTTGGGATTGGAATGAAAACTGATCTTTTCCAGTCCTGTAGCCACTGCTGAGTTTTCCAAATTTGCTGGCATATTGAGTGCAGCACTTTCACAGCATCATCTTTCAGGATTTGAAACAGCTCAACTGGAATTCTATCACCTCCACTAGCTTTGTTTGTAGTGATGCTTCCTAAGACCCACTTGACTTCACATTCCAAGATCTCTAGCTCTAGATTAGTGATCACATCATCATGATTATCTTGGTCATGAAGATTTTTTTGTACAGTTCTTCTGTGTATTCTTGCTACCTCTTCTTAATATCTTCTGCTTCTGTTAGGTCCATACCGTTTCTGTCCTTTATCGAGCCCATCTTTGCATGAAATGTTCCCTTGGTATCTCTAATTTTCTTGAAGAGATCTCTAGTCTTTCCCATTCTGTTGTTTGCCTCTATTTCTTTGCATTGATCACTGAAGACGGCTTTCTTATCTCTTCTTGCTATTCTTTGGAACTCTGCATTCAGATGCTTGTATCTTTCCTTTTCTCCTTTGCTTTTTGCCTCTCTTCTTTTCACAGCTATTTGTAAGGCCTCCCCAGACAGGCATTTTGCTTTTTTGCATTTCTTTTCCATGGGGATGGTCTTGATCCCTGTCTCCTGTGCAATGTCATGAACCTCATTCCATAGTTCATCAGGCACTCTATCTATCAGATCTAGGCCCTGAAATCTATTTCTCACTTCCACTGTATAGTCACAAGGGATTTGATTTAGATCATACCTGAATGGTCTAGCGGTTTTCTCTACTTTCTTCAGTTTGAGTCTGAATTTGGTAATAAGGAGTTCATGATCTGAGCCACAGTCAGCTCCTGGTCTTTTTAACTGTATAGAGCTTCTCCATCTGTGGCTGCAAAGAATATAATCAATCTGATTTTAGTGTTGACCATCTGGTGATGTCCATGTGTAGAGTCTTCTCTTGTGTTGTTGGAAGAGGGTGTTTGCTATGACCAGTGCATTTTCTTGGCAAAACTCTATTAGTGTTTGCCCTGCTTCATTCAGCATTCCAAGGCCAAATTTGCCTGTTACTCCAGGTGTTTCTTGACTTCCTACTTTAGCATTCCAGTCCCCTATAATGAAAAGGACATCTTTTTTCGGTGTTAGTTCTAAAAGGTCATGTAGGTCTTCATAAAACCATTCAACTTCAGCTTCTTCAGCGTTACTGGTTGGGGCATAGACTTGGATAAGTGTGATATTGAATGGTTTGCCTTGGAGATGAACAGAGATCATTCTGTTGTTTTTGAGATTGCATCCAAGTACTGCATTTCGGACTCTTTTGTTGACCATGATGGCTACTCCATTTCTTCTGAGGGATTCCTGCCCATAGTAGTAGATATAATGGTCTTCTGAGTTAAATTCACCCATTCTAGTCCATTTTAGTTCGCTGATTCCTAGAATGTTGACATTCACCCTTGCCATCTCTTTTTTGATCACTTTCAATTTGCCTTGATTCATGGACCTGACATTCCAGGTAACTAATTCCTGATCCCATAAAATTATATTTTTTTCAGTTTTCTATGTTTTTGAATTTTATACTAGTAGTATACTATGCATAGTCTTCTACTAGTTCCATTTTTTTATACAGTATTGCTGCCAACATTCGTCCATATTACTGCATGTGGCCATTATTCATTGCTATGCAATATCCCATTTACTAATTCTCCTATTGCAGATACCTGGGTTTTTCCAATCTTTCATTAAAATAAGCAGTGCTACAGAGAGTGTCCATCTACATGAGTCCTACTGCACACATACTAGAGTCTTTCGAGAGCATAACCTGGTGGGGAGTTGCTCGGCTGCCAGGATATGCACGAGGTCAGCTTTGTCAGACAGTGATTTTACTATGGTGATTTTACTATTTACACTTCCAATAGCAATTAAGAAGAGTTCTCATTGCTCCACATCCTTGACAATACTTATCTATTTTGATCTGCTCCAAAGGATTTTTGCCGGAGTCCAGCCCCGGTGGATCCAGGGTGATTCGAAGGTGGGGACGGAATAGGCGTCCTAGAAAAAAACTATTGAATTACAGATAGAGAGGGACTAAGATTTTAGCAGAGAAAAAGAGGCCAAATAACTTGGTTAACACAGGGTGCCAATCACCATCTACGTAGGCCGCAGGAGGAGGAGGCACTGAGGAGGCACCCGAAGGAGAGGAGGCACTGAGGCCCCCCTGGTCCGATCTTAGAAGCCCAGGCAAAGTTAGTAGGCTTGGTGGGTCCTATGCACCAGATGGGAATTCGGCCAGAAAATAGTAAGACAGAGAGAAAGGGGCTGAATAACTTGGCTTACGTGGGGTACCAATAAAATTCCAGACAAGGAATTTGCACCATCTGCATGGCGGGCACCCATGCTCCAGATGGGAATTCAGCCAGAGAATTGGGGAGCAGAAAGGAACGACATGAGGGAATCAGTCTTTCCGGAACTGATCCGATTTCTTTATTTTTCAGGTTTGTTTATATACCTTTTGTTACACATAGGGATGAATACAGAGTCACGCTGGGGTCAGCAGACCTGACCCTTGTCACAATCAGGTGTTTCATATAAAATTATACAAAGGTCTTATGAGTTTTTACATCATCTTCTGACCATGAGGTCCGCTGACATTTTATGGCCCTTTCTGATACTGGTCAGTTAACCAAAAAGCTTATTTTTCCAGGAGTGATCTTTTTCAGGCACCACCCTCCAAATAAAGTTGCATTCCTATAGGGTGAGGGTGTAGTGAGTTACAATCAAGAAAGGAATTTACTTAATCTAAGGTTTAATGTGATTAGTCTTAAGGTTAATACTTATTTCTCTTATATGCTTAAAGGTTAATACTTATTTCTCCTATATGCTAGTTATATTTATTATAAGGGTAGGGAATATGAAGACTTAGCAGCAAACATCAGTCCAACAAATGAAAACCCTTCACCAATGTCCCCTTTACAATCTATTTAGTCTTAAGATAGTGATAAGGTTACAGTTTTGCATAGCTAGGACACAGTGATTTATAACAAAGTACAGTAGTCTATAACAAAAGAGAAAATTCATTAACTCAAAAAGTCTAATATTGCTAACATCAAAAACTACTTTATTTCCTTTTCTATATTCCAAATACATTGATTAATATATTCTCGGGTGCCTAAGGATATGAAGGCCTGGCGGCAATCAAATGAGAAAAGCCCTATGCTAATACTCCAAACTCTGTGCTGTTTATGGTTGAGAGGTAGTAAACCATCATGTGTCCGAAGAGAGGTTTAACCTGAGAGCTCTTGTCCCACCTAGGTCAGGGGATTAGGAGTAATTATTGACACAACAAATGAAGAAACCCTTTATCAATATAATTCTCAACCAACCCACTATACTAAGAATTTCTAACTTCTCCCAAGAATTTGCCTTTAGTAAGTCAAAAACATCTCGTGCCTCTCATGGTTGGAGGGCTGTTGTGGCTGGAGGAACATATACAGGCAGGCTAGATAACCTTCAGTGGAGTCCCGTAAGTAAAAACACTCTAGTCACGCTCAGGAATTTTTACTGCCTTGGAGCTGCACGTTTACTCCTTCTTGAGAGAAACGGTTATGAGGGAGAGCCCCCCGTAGGTGAAAGTACAAGATAGGCTCTGGTTTTGGGATTAGATGCTCGGGAGCAGGGGAATTTCCTGAGACTTGGTCACGCCTTTGTGTATGCCGAAGCCCCCTTCCTCATGACCTTTGCCAAGGGCAGAGTTCCTCACACTGGCCCCCAACAGATCTTCTATTAGTGAGGCTGAGCATCTTTTCAGATGTGCAATCTACATCTGTGTGTTTTCTTTTGGGATATACCTGTTTATGTCTTTCACTCAATCTTTTTTGGGTTGTCTTTGCTGTATTTATTTCTAGGGTTGTTTGTAAAAACTCTATTCTAGATACAAATTCTTTGCTAGTTATATTTGCGACAAATAACTTCTTCTAGCTATGGAATAGAAGGTCTTTAATATATCCATCTGAATGCAGAGTTCCAAAGAATAGCAAGAAGAGATAAGAAAGCCTTCCAAGTGATCAATGCAAAGAAATAGAGGAAAGCAGTAGAATGGGAAAACTAGAGATCTCTTCAAGAAAATTAGAGCTACCAAGGGAACATTTCATGTAAAGATGGGCTCAATAAAGGACAAAACAGTAAGGACCTAACAGAAGCAGAAGTTATTAAGAAGAGGCGACAAGAATACACAGAAGAACTATACAAAAAGATCTTCATAACCTAGATAACCACAGTGGTATGATCATTCACCTAGCAAGTGGGCTTTAGGAAGCATCACTATGAACAAAGCTAATGGAGGTGATGGAATTCCAGTTGGGCTATTTCAAATCCTGAAAGATGATGCTGTGAAAGTGTTGCATACAATATGCCAGCAAATTTGGGAAACTCAGCAGTGGCCAGAGGACAAAAAAGGTCAGTTTTCATTCCAATCCCAAAGAAAGGCAATGCCAAAGAATGTTCAAACTACCACACAATTGCACTCATCTGGTGGCTCAGAGGGTGCGTCTGCCTACAGTGTGGGAGACCAGGGTTCAATCCCTGGGTTGGGAAGATTCCCTGGAGAAGGAAGAGGCAACCCACTCTAGTACTCTTGCCTGGTAAATTCCATGGACTAGAAGCCTGGTAGTCTACAGTCCATGGGATCGCAAAGAGTCGGACATGACTGAGTGACTTCACTTCACTTCATATTCTAGCAAAGTAATGCTCAAAATTATCCAAGCTAGGCTTCAATAGTATATGAACCAAGAACTTTCAGATGTTCAACCTGAACTAAATCCAGAAAAGGCAGAGGAACCAGAGATCAAATTGCCAACATCCATTGGATCACAGAAAAAGCAAGAGAATTCCAGAAAAACACCTACTTTTGCTTCATTGACTATGCTAAAGCCTTTGACTGTGTGGATCACAACAAACTGTGGAAAATTCCTCAAGAGATGGGAGTATCAGACCACTTCACCTGCCCCTGAGAAATCTGTATTCAGGTCAAGAGGCAGTTAGAACCAGACGTGGAACAACGGACTGGTTCCAAATTGGGAAAGGAGTACATCAAGGCTATATCTTGTCAGCTTGTTTATTTAACTTATATGCAGAGCACATCATGCGAAATGCCAGACTGGATGAAGCACAAGCTGGAATCAAGACTTCTGGGAGAAATATCAATAACCTCAGATAGGCAGATGACACCACCCTTATGGCAGAAAATGAAGAGGAATTAAAGAGCCTCTTGATAAAAGTGAAAGAGGAGAGTGAAAATGCTGGCTTGAAACTCAACATTCAAAAACTAAGATCATAGCATCCGGCCCCATCACTTCATGGCAAATAGATGGGGAAACAATGGGAACAGTGACAAGACTTCATTTTCTTGGGCTCCAAAATCACTGCAGATGGTGACTGCAGCCATGAAATTTAAAAATGCATGATCCTTGGATGAAAAGCTATGACAAACCTAGACAATATATTACAAAGCAGACATTACTTAACCAAGAAAAGTCCATTTAGTCAAAGCTATGGTTTGTCCAGTAGTCATGTATGGATGTGAGAGATTAGACCATAAAGAAAGCTGTGAAAGTCACTCAGTCATGTCTGACTCTTTGCAACCCCATGAACTATACTGTCCATGGAATTCCCCAGGCCAGAATACTGAAGTGGGTAGCCTTCCCCTTCTCCAGGGAATCTTCTCAACCCAGGGATCAAAACCAGGTCTCCCATACTGCAGGCAGATTCTTTACCAGCTGAGCCACAGGGAAAGCCCAAAAAGAAAGCTGAGTGCCGAAGAATTGATGCTTTTGAAATGTGGTGTTGAAGAAGACTCATAAAAATCCCTTGGATTACAAGGAGATCCAACCAGTCAATCCTAAAGGAGATCAGTCCTGGGTGTTCATTGAAAGAACTGATGGTGAAGCTGAAACTCCAATACTTTGACCACCTGATGAGAAGAACTGACTCACTGGAAAAGACTCTGATGCTGGGAAAGATTGAAGGCAGAAGAAGGGGACAACAGAGAACGAGATGTTTGGATGGCATCACCAACTTGATGGACATGAGTTTGAGCAAGCTCCAGGAGATGGACAGGGAAGCCTGGCATGCTGCAGTCCATGGGGTCACAAAGAATCAGACATGACTAAGTGACTAAACTGACTGAATGTAGCCTGATCCATCATACATTTATGGTTTCTGCCTTCATGTGCGTGTGCACCTTATTTACAAAATCCTTCACTACCAGAGTCATAAAGGTATTCTCTTATATTTTTTTATTAAATTTTAAAGTTTGGACTTTCACATTTAAAATTTTAATCCATTAAGAATTTATTTGGAGGTACAGATTGAGATAAGGATCCAATTTCATATGTTTCCATAATCAAGAGTCCAGGCAGCTTACATCAAATAGTTAAGCCTTTCCCAGTCATCTGAAAAGCCAATTCTATCCCATGTCAGGTTTCTACACATGTGAACTTTTATTACGGTTGTATTGGTCTATGGGTCTAATCTTGTGCCAATACCACACAGTCTTAGCTCCTAACACTTGATATGTCTTGGTTGCATTTCAGTTCAGTTCAGTTCAGTTGCTCAGTCGTGTCCAACTCTTTGTGACCCCATGAATCACAGCACGCCAGGCCTCCCTGTCCATCACCAACTCCTGGAGTTTACCCAAACTCATGTCCATCAAGTCGGTGATGCTATCCAGCCATCTCATCCTCTGTTGTCCCCTTCTCCTCCTGCCCCCATCCCTCCCAGCATCAGGGTCTTTTCCAATGAGTCAACTCTTCGCATGAGGTGGCCAAAGTACTGGAGTTTCAGCTTCAGCATCAGTCCTTCCAAAGAACACCTGGGACTGATCTCCTTCAGAATGGACTGGTTGGATCTCCTTGCAGTCCAAGGGACTCTCAAGAGTCTTCTCCAACACCACAGTTCAAAAGCATCAATTCTTCGGCATTCAGCCTTCTTCACAGTCCAACTCTCACATCCATACATGACCACTGGAAAAACCATAGCCTTGACTAGATGGACCTTTGTTGGCAAAGTAATATCTCTGCTTTTCAATATGCTATCTAGGTTGGTCATAACTTTCCTTCCAAAGAGTAAGCGTCTTTTAGTTTCATGGCTGCAGTCACCATCTGCAGTTATTTTGGAGCCCCAAAATAAAATCTGACGCTGTTTCCACTGGTTGCATTTAGGCATGTTTAACCACCATTTCTTCTTCAGGAGTATACAGTTAGTCTTGGGTTTTTGGTCTTCCACTTAGATTTTACAGTCAGTTAGTAAAGGATTTTTAAAAATTCTACTGGGAGAGTCCTCGGGCAGTCCAGTGGTTAGGACTCTGCACTGCCACTGAAGCGGGCAGAGGTTTGATCCCTGGTTGGGAACTAAGATCTCATATGCCTCAAGGTACAGCTTAAAAAATTGGAAAAAAAATTGTTTAAAAATCTTATTAGGGTTTTGATTGGAATGACAATCACTCTGTAGATCGATATAGGAGAATTGATAAAATATGGACGATGAGTCCTCTCCTTTATTAGAATAACTGCTGCTGTTTAGTCGCTAAGTTATGATTCTACCATTCCATGGGCTATAGCCCACCAGAACTCCTCTGTCCATGGGGATTTCTTAGGCAAGAATACTTGAATGTTCTTGCCTAACATTTCCAGTGTGAATTTTTTCTAATTTAAAAACACTTGGAAATATTTTTATGCCTTGTTTTATCACTGACTTTTAATCTAGTTGCATTATAGGTTACAGAAACATGATCTGTATGATACCAGATTATTATAATGTATTGAGAATTGTATTATGTTCTAGTGTGTAGTCACTTTTATACATTTCCCATATATGGATGAAATCCTTTGTATTCTCTCATTGTTGGATTTAGGATTTTATCTACATCTATTTGTTCAAGTTTTTTAATTATGTAGCTAAAATCTTCTATATTTTTTTCTTTACTTGACATATCAAGAACTATAAGAGATATGTTGAAATCTTCCATAACAGTCATGGATTTATCCATTTTTCTCTGTAGTTCTATTCATTTTTCCCTTGTATATTTTGAGGTTATTTTATGAGATGAATTGTTTTACCTTTCAAGTCCATTAAAACTTTAATCATTCTTAGGAACACTCTTTATTGCTTATAATAGTATTTAACCTGATGAGTATTTTTTGATACTAATGAAGTCATTTCAACTTTCCTTTAGTTGATACTTTCCCTCATGTATCACTTTGGATATCTTTATTTTCAGCCTTTTATTGTCCTTGTGTTTTTAGGAGTTTTGTCAATAACATATAGCTGGATTTTTAAAAAATATTTAATATTTTTAAATATTTGAGGAAGGGCGTATTGTCCCAGCATATTGTTTATTGTATTGCTGACTAACACTCATAGTGGCCTGTTTCCTTGTAGTATGGTCACTGATTGTTAGCTCATTTTTAATTTAATCTGTGGGAATCCTGAGGGCCTAAATTGGAGGTGCATTCCTACTGAAGGCATTTGCATTTAGTTGGGGCTGCTATTAACCGGAAATTGCTTCAGCTCCCTTTAAGAGACCCTGGCACAATGCAGGCACTTCAAGTTAAGTTCTTTCACCTTGCCTCTGCCCTAAACTTAATTTGCCTATCACAGTGCTTACCTCAACATTTAGCTTGACTTTCCTGTTTCCGTGTTAGTAACATCATGCAGTTTTTCTTGGTAGACAATGGTCGGTCCTTAGAGCTTTCCCCTTACTTTCTAACAAACCAAGCAATGCATTCATTAAAAACAATGGCCCATTTTGCTTTATTTTTGTAATTCATGCAGAATCTAGTTGTATTTTAGTGGGAGAGCCTTTCAGAGTACAAGTTCACCATCTTGCCAAAAGTGGAAATCCCATGATGCTGCTATTATCCTCATTTTACAGATGAGGGAACTGAGGCTCAGAAAATCAAATGTCTTGCTCAAGACTACAGAGCCAACCCAACCAGTGGCAGAGTCAAGACTAAGACCCATGCTGTCTCAGTCCAGAACATGAACCTGAGTTTATCTAGGGGATTGCTGGTCCTCTAGAAACATGTTTATAGGGTTGCAGCCTTGAAGTGCATGGGGCAGGCTCAGGCCAACACTTTGGGATAAACCCACAAACTTCTATTAAAGTTAAGTGAAGTGAAGTCACTCAGTCATGTCCGACTCTTTGCAGCCCCATGGACTGTAGCCTACCAGGCTCCTCCGTCTAGGCAAGAGTACTGGAATGGGTTGCCATTTCCTTCTCCAGGGGATCTTCCCGACCCAGGGATCAAACCCAGGTCTCCCGCATTGTAGGCAGACGCTTTACCGTCTGAGCCACCAGGGAAGTCCTTAACTTCTACTGAGGAAGTAACGATGAGGCCCAGTCTGGCCCAGAGTGTGTAGGCTCCAGCCATCTAGCACCAGCTGCCAGTTTGGCAGCAGCTCAGCCAGAGTCTGCATAGGGCGCTCAGCCGGCAGCTCCCACCCTGGGAAGGGAGCCAGCAGGAGCCTCCTGCACTCAGGTTTCCATGACAACCAGTCACCAAAAGGGATGAGATGCAAAAGCCACAGGCCGAGAGTGGAACATTTCTGAATCTTGAGTCTTCATTACAGGTAGGTCTTCTCCAGCCTTGGGGGCAGGGTGAGAGGGATTTAGAGGAAAGAGAATTTATGTGAAGGAATAATGTTCATGGAAGCCCACAATGCCACTGGCTGGCCCATTTCTCCTCACCCATACCCCAGTTATCATGGACTAAGGGTCCCAGGTCCAAAGAAGTTCAGAAACAGGGTGGGGCAGCCTGGTGCTAGGTCCCAAACAATACTGGTTCCCCGTCTTCATTCATTAGCGATCCCTTCTTCCCTCCTCCTTCCAGGTTCTCAAGCTCCTGCGCGAAATGAGGGTCCTGCCCTCAGTGAGCAATCCATCTAGCACAAGACCCAGACAGATCCGAACAGCTAATTACAATTAGGTGACAAGAAAGCACAGAACCCATGAGAGCACAGAAGAGGCATTCCCTTCAGGAAGTCTCCCCAGAGCAGGGGTATTTGCACTGGGCCAGGGGTGACAAAATTTTAGCCCAGTACAGAAGGGAGAGAAGGGCATTCCAGGCAGAAGGAACCACACGCACTAGGCTCAGAAGCACGAAGGAGCAAGGTCATTTTAGTAGAATGAGATGAGGGAGGCAGGAAAGGCGGCCTTGAATTGAATGCTGTGAACTTGATCCTGGGAGCAGCAGGCAGCCCTTACAGGGTTTTCCAAGGGTAGGACAGGGCACTATTGTCATGACAGTATCGAGGATGGATAGGAGCTTGTTGCAATAACACAAGGAGAGACTGCAGTAAGGACGATGACTGAGGTGGCAGGGATAAGAGGGGACAGATTTGAGCGACATGTAGAAGGACAAATCCAGAGGACTTGGTGAGAGATTGGTTGTGAAGAGTGTGGAAAACAGGAGTGTTAGCCAGGAGCAGGTGTGGGAGCAGGGGAGGGACGACTGTAACAGACCCTTGCTGGGTCGTGTAGAGGTGACCAATTTTCCCCATGCTGCTGGTTGAGCTCCCTGGAGTATGCTAGGCAGGACATGTCCTCTCCAGGTCAATGCAGAAAAAGCCTTCTTCAGCGGCTTCAACCACCAGGCGGGCAGTTGCAGCTGCCCTTCTGCCCTCACCCCTGCTTGAACCTTGGTGTCCCAGGGGCCCACCCCCCCACCTCCCCCCACGAGGGGCAATCTGGGCAGCTGGAGTCTCTCCCTGCCAGGCCAGGCGAGCCAAATGTCTGTTTGGAGCTGTGTTTCCTTCTGGTTATGTGCTAGTTACAAAGTTGTGTCTGGGGTTGCTTGATTGCCTAGCCTGGGCCATATTAATAAGAAGTAGATTGTAGAGAAACCAAGGTAATGATTAATCTTAGAAAGGGGCTCTGGAGTCAGACCTAACTGTTCAAACCATTCCTCTACCCTAACTGGCCGGGTGTCTATGGGATCCTCGGATATTCCACGCCTCCCTCGAGCTCCCCTCCCTGGAGCTCCTCTCCTGTCCCACTCACCTCCTTTTCTCTCTCATGCACTCCAGTGCAAGACTCCCGCCCGTCCCCCCACCCCCACCCCACACCCCCACCGGACCTGAACCTGGTGAGGAGTCCTGTCAGGCTCCTGAGAGAAGGGTGGGAGCCCACCTACCTCCCCAGTCCCTCCGTTCATCCTCAGCCCCCAACCTGATCTCCAGACAGGTGCCAGGCCGTCAGGGACCTGAGCGTGCGCGCGTGTCTGCCTCATCTGCAGACTGTACTTGACCCAGATCCGGACTTGGGGGCACTAGGGAAGCTGGAGTGACGTTTGGCAAGGCCGCTGGGGCCCCAAAGTTGGTATCCATTTCTGCTCCTCTGGTTCCCTCTTCCAGTACCCTCCCTCTGCCCCCACACACTAGGGAGCCAGAGGAGGGAGGTGTGGCGGGTGAAGGAGCCTGGAAGGGGGCGGGGCCAGGCCCGAAGCTACAGGCAAGCCCCACCCCTGGGCCCGGACAATCCGGACCCCGCACCTCCTCCGAGAAGGCCCCGGGGAACCAGAGTCGGGGCGGGGAGCAGTCTCAGGCTGGCCGCCCCGCAGAGTCCGGCGCCCTGGGCCTGACCCGCGCCCCGCCGGGTGGAGTCACCCCTTGGCCCGGTAGGCTCCCCGACTCCGCACCCGCTTCCTCCCCGGGGCGGGGCCGGCGGCCACAAGCCAAGCGCCGTAAAATTTAAAGAGGTGAGAGAGACACTTCGCAGAAACCTCAGCAGTGCGGGGAAATGAAATAAGGCCTCCCTTCGGGGCGCCCGCCCCCGCCTGCGCCGCCCCGGCCCGAGGTCACCCCGGAGGGTCCAGGTGCGGCCCCACGCTTAACACTCCCCCTCAACCCTTCGCAGGGCTGAGGTGGAGACATGCTCCCCTCCTCCCAACCGCCCCCCATTGTGGGAGAGTGAGGCCAGGCACCCGGGATCCCGGGAGCCTTCAGGGAGCAACCTGCAAGGGTTCCAGGCTAGGGCCGACTGGTCACTGTCCCTCATCCCCACCAAGGCCGAGGGAGCATCCCCTCCCCACGTGGAAAAGCACTCCCCCACTCCCCCAACTTGTCTCGATGTTGCCTTTCTCGGGTGTCTGATGGCGCTTCTGGTTCCCGCCGGCCCTTCCCTCCCCTCGCCAACCCCCAGCCCCCGTCCAGCCCCCCATCTCCCCCCGCCCACCCCATTCCATGATGGATGGAGCCTTCAGGGAGCCAGTGCGGGCGGGCTCGGTTCAGGCGGAAATGAAGAGGATAAGATCTGCGAGCCGAGCCGCCGTGACACTGTGATATCCGCCTCGCTCGCTGCGCTCCGGGTGATGGATGGGCGGAGCACCCCCACCCCGGGCCCGGTACGCTGTGGGGCCGAGGGTCCCCGCCCTGCGGCGCCAGAACCCCGCCCCCTCACGACGGAGCTCAAGCTAGTGCAAGAGCGCATACACGCGCGCGCGCGCGCACACACACACATTCTCTCTCTCTATAGCGCACCTCCCAGAAACACCGCACTGCGGCCACACAGGCGGCAGACTAACTCCCCCTTCCCACACACTTAGCCCTCTACACATCTGGCCGTGCCCCAGGCACACATATGGGACTGTCCCCCTTCCCCTAACACACTCTCAGCAGACGCTTCCCTGGCACACACACAAACAAGAATGCCCTTAGCGCAAATCACACCTTATCCATTTGCCCATCTGACTTCTCCTTGCCTGTAAACATACATCCCACATCCAGGCAGGCTGGACCTCCCTTGCCCTCAACCCTGGTGTTTTTAGAGTCCTATGGACCACTCAGGAAGAGAGTGTGACCACTGTGAAACTCAGCCCTCTGAGTGGGTTTAGAACAGGGAACAGGACAACTTGTACTCATCCTCTGGTTTGGCCACTGAGTGGGTCAGGCTTGGCATGGACAGCAGGCAGTACTAAGCCCTCTGTCTGAACAGGCCTCACCATCAGTGTTGCCATGGTTACCATCTTCCTAGGCCTATCACACAGCAACATCATGGTTACTATGGTTGCAGGCACCTGCATCTCCCCCTTCTTTGCTTTGCTACATTTACTTGCCATCGCCAGTACCACTGATTCATTCACTCATTCGTGAATATATCCCCTCATTCTGCTCATCAACTAGGGATACAGAGAAGAGTAAATTAGTGCCCACATTTGGGAGTACACAGTGGAATGGTGAAGATGAGAGGAAAGCAACTAACGGGGTTGTACATTCTGCAGAACCCTGAAGATCCATGAGGACTTGCTGTATAGATGGTTTGGTGGAAAGGATACTCAGGGAATACCATGCAGGGAGGGCAACAATAAGGGCGTGAAGCCACTGACAGCATTGTCCCGCCACCAGCTGGTGCTGCCCCTGCGCTTGGAGAGAATACTCATCAGAGCAGGCAGTAAGGAGGGAAGGCCAGTTGGCGCCACACTCTGAAGAAGTGTCAGTGACCCAAGATTCCCTGTGGCTCGGATCTGGGAGTCGGACAGACCTGAGCTTGAATCTTGACTTTGCCAACCCCTAGCTCAGGGACTCTGGACGAATCATTTCTGCACAGTGTCCAGCACTTAGCACATGCACAGAGGCTTTAGAGAATCACCAGCATTAACACTTTGGGCCTCTAGGGGAAGTTCAAGTTCTTCTCCTCACTATCCAACCTCCTAACGCCAACCCTAGAGGAACCAATGTGATTGGTTCAGGCCAAGGGTATTACTTATTGAAGGATGAAGCCAGGAAGTGGGGCTTTCCTAGAAACCTGTCCACTCGTCCATGATCTTTCCTTTCTCCACAGGCTGACTCTCAGAGGGAAGACATCCCTATTTTACCTAGTGGGAAAAGGCCCACTCACCTAGACCAGGGGCTTCAATGTGGTAGTTTGAATCCAAGGTCTTAGGTGACTTTCTTTATCTAGGGTTTCCCATCAGAATAAATAGGACGGCTTTTTTGAAATGTGCATGCCTGAAAATTCTGACTCAGTAGGTCTTGGTTTGAGCCCTGAAAGAAGCTCATGCTGCTGCTGCTGGGTGCTGCTAAATCACTTCAGTCGTGTCCAACTCTGTGCGACCCCATAGATGGCAGCCCACCAGGCTCCCCTGTCCCTGGGATTCTCCAGGCAAGAACACTGGAGTGAGTTGCCATTTCCTTCTCCACTGCATGGAAATGAAAAGTGAAAGTGAAGTTGCTCAGTTATGTCCGACTCTTGGTGACCTCATGGATTGCAGCCCACCAGGCTCCTCCATCCATGGGATTTTCCAGGCAAGAGTACTGGAGTGGGGTGCCATTGCCTTCTCCAGAAAGAAGCTCATCAGTTCAGTTCAGTTCAGTCACTCAGTTGTGTCCGACTCTTTGCGACCCCATGAATCACAGCACGCCAGGCCTCCCTGTCCATCACCAAGTCCCGGAGTTGACTCAAACTCACGTCCATCGATTCGGTTATGCCATCCAGCCATCTCATCCTCTGTCATAGAGGGTTATAATCTGTACTCTGGTTAATTGCCCATATACCTTGGCTGCTTATGCCCTTAGGACCAATACTCAGTGGGCATCTTTGGTTCTGTCTGTGCAACTCCCCTTTCTTCTCAAGGATACTACCTCCACCCCGAGCCCCCTACTAAATACCTGGCTTATAACAAAAGCTGCCACATTCTACCATGACTCAACTGATTGATCCAGAAGTGGGCAGCTGACTCAGGATACACCAATTAGACTCCTTCCCTGGGATTCTAAATAATAATTTTATTAAATTTTAAACTATAAAATATTTCATACATATGAAAGAATAGAATGATATAATGGCAACCTTCTGCTCATCATCCATATTTAGCAATCGTGAAGATTTTGCTGTTGGACTTCCCTGGTGGTCCAGTGGTAAAGAATCTGCCTGCCAGTGCAGGGGACATGGGTTTGATCTCTAGTCCGAGAAGATTCCACATGCCATGGGGAAACTAAACTTGTGGGCACAACAAGAGAAGCCACAGGAATGAGAAGCCCCCACACTGCACCTAGAGAGTAGTCCCCACTTGCTGCAACTAGAGAAAGTTCACATGCTGCACGGAAGGCCCAGTGTAGCTAAAAATAATTAATTAAAAAAGATTTTTTTCATAGTATTACTTCTATCTGATTTTGCCCTCCTCTTGATCCATTTTCATTACTTTCTTAACTACTACTAAACTATCAGTTCAGTTCAGTTCAGTTGCTCAGTCATGTCCAACTCTGCAACCCCATGAATCGCAGCACGCCAGGCCTCCCTGTCCATCACCAACGTCCTGAGTTCATTCAGAGTCACGTCCATCGAGTGAGTGATGCCATCCAGCCATCTCATCCTCTGTCGTCCCCTTCTCCTCCTGCCCCCAATCCCTCCCAGCATCAGAGTCTTTTTCAATGAGTCAGCTCTTTGCATGAGGTGGCCAAAGTACTGGAGTTTCAGCTTTAGCATCATTCCTTCCAACTATTATTATAAATTAGTGTGTATGCTGCCAGTCACATTTTTATACTTTTTACTACAGAGGATCCATTAAAATACAGTGTTATATATTTTTAATATTTAAATAAGTTGTCACATACCATTATGTACATATTTACATAAACGGAAGCATTCTCAACTTGTTTTCATTCAACATTATGTTCTGAGATTTGTTCATGTTGATACATGTAGCCCAGGTCCATTCATTTTACCTGAGGAAGAGTAACCTGTTGTATGAAAACACCATAATTTATTTCTTCCACTAGCAGACGTACAGTGGTACATATGTACAGTAGTGCATATTTCTTATGCAACGAGCATCCTTGTGAATATCTCTTTGTGTATAAGAGCAAAATGTCTCTGATTAATACACCAGAGAGTGGCATTGCTGGGTCCTGAAGTATATAGATTGTCAATTTGTGTTTTCAAATTACTCTACAAAGGCATTGCATTAATTTGCCCTCCCACCAGCAGTGTGCAAGTCTTTCCCCACATCTTTATTAGTACATACTTGATTCTACCACTTTTAAATGTTTGCCCATTTGATGGACATGATACGGTGTCTTAATGATCTTTTGGTGTGTTTCCCCAATTATTAACGAAGTTGAGCATCTTTTTCTTTTTTCTGGGGAATTCCATTTTCTCCTTTGTGTATTAGCTGTGTCTTTTGTCTGCTTTCCTTTTGGTTGTTTATTTTTATCTTATTGAATTGAAGAAGTTATTTTATATAATCTGAATATTAATTGTTTATAGCTTTTTAATTTTGAAAATGTTTTCTCCCACTTTGTGGTTTTTAAATACTTTAAATTTAGGATGTCTTTGTATATGGTGGTTTTGGCACAGGAACAGGCAAAACAATGGAGCAGAAAAGACGAATTAATCCCTCTCTTCCTTCACGGTTGGTTCTTCTCCTCTCTCTCTCCCATGTTTAAGAAATCTTTCCTAAACAACACCATTAGATATTCTCTAAGACTTAACAGTTAGTTTAGTTTGCTTTTTAACATTTACCGTTCAGGTCACCTAGATTTTTACAGATGGCCTTACATCAACCCTGAATATTCACTGGAAGGACTGATGCTGAAGCTGAAGCTCCAGTACTTGGGCCACCTCATGTGAAAAGCTGACTCATTGGAAAAGACCCTGATGCTGGGAAAGATTGAGGGCAGTAGGAGAAGGGGAAGACAGAAGGTGAGATGGTTAGATGGCATCACTAATCCAATAGACATGAGTTTGAGCAAACTCTGGGAGACAGTGAAGGATAGGGAAGCCTGGGGTGCTGCAGTTCGTGGGGTTGCAAAGAGTTGGACAGGTCTTAGCAACTGAACGACAATATATTTATTAATATTCATATATTATTTTCTATTGGCCTCCATATAGATGGCCAGTTGTTCAAGCACCCTGTGCTACTTGGTTCCCCATTTCCTCACTGGTTTGTGAAGTGAGCAGTCTCATATACAGATTTCTTACACACTTGTAGGTCAGTTTCTGGGTTCTGCTTTCTGTTCTATTGATCTATTCATTTAACCTGTGCCACTACAGTTTTGATGATTATCTGTATAAGAAATCTTGATCTATGGCAGATGTGACAAAGACTGGCTCACTCTTTGCCACACCTCTTTTTTTCTTGTTTCTTGTGACCACAGCTGGGCTCTATCTCACAGTTACCCTTTTACAAGGCTCTCTTACAAGTAGGTAGGTGAATTCTGGCCAGTGATGGGACTGGAAACAACATATACCGTTTCTATTACTACTTATAAAACCTCCCATGCATGATCCTTCATTTGCTCTTTCCCCCTTCTGCCAACATATATAGTTTGATGCAAACATATATGATAATCTTGGAAAATGAAAGTCAAATGGAAGATGCCTGGTTTACAAACTGCTGCTTGAGGTAGAGCTGCCCACTGATCAGGAATATCTGATTTGGGTTTTAAACAAGCCAGAAATAAAGTTTTATCACATTTGAGCCTTAGATATGTTGAGATTGTTTCACCAGCTACTGTCATTCTAATAAATGTGGCTAAGCATCTCCTTGTCCCTTTGTTCTTCCTCCTCAATGTTGTCTTGACTATTTTTGGCCCTTATCCTCATAGGAATTTTAAGATCAGTTTACCAAGTTCCTTTTAAAAACCTTGCTGTGTATTAAATTCCATTTAATTTCTTTTCCCCCTTTTTTCTTTAAATTGACATATAGTTGATTTACCATGTTGTGTAGAATTCCATTTAATTTCTATATTAATTTGTAGAGGCTTTCTATCTTTAAAGTACAGAGTTTTTCCATTCATAAACATAATCTACATGTTTAAATATTATTTAGTAGATGTTACCAGATTTTATTCCCTTCTCCAAAGGATCTTCTTGACCCAGGGATCAAACCCAAGTCTCCTGAACTGCAGGCAGATTCTTTACCATCTGAGCCACCAGGGAAGCCCCAGATTTTATTATATCAATAAAAATGTACAATTTATGTTATATATATTCTATTATTTTTAATCATAGTTATCTTGACTTTTGTTACCATTGTGAATAAAACCTTTATCCTTTTCACATTCTGTGTCCTAATTGGTGGCTACCACTCTACAGGAACCCCAGTGGTTTTTGTATATTTGTCTTGTATCTGACAGCCTTGCTAAATTATCTTATTAGTTCTGATAATGTATCTATTTTAAATATACAATATATAAAAGATGGTTCCACTTGCCGTTTTTATTCCCTCGGCCTGGAACTCCCTTATCCCACTAAATCCACTCTTTCACAACCTCAGGTTTTGTTCAAATAACTAATCAAGTCAGGCCTTCCCTGATCCCTGCGTAAAGTAGCACATACACAGCACTCTTCCTCCCCCTTTTTTCTTTTTAGAACTGACATAAATTGGTTTGTTTTTGCCGGCATTCTCCACTAGAATGTAAGCTTTATAAGAGCAGGAACTGTTTTGCTCATTTCTGTATCCCCCAGTGGGCTCGATGGAGTTTTCTTACACAAGTGTCAAATTTATTTCCTTTTCCCCCATCCCTATTCCCTGTGTTTCTTTCCTGATTTTTTAAGAGGCTTTATTTTTTAGAGAAGTTTTAGGTTTACAACAAAACTGGGAGGAAAGTACAGATTTCCCATATACTCCTTGCCCCTACACATTACCAACATCAGTCACCAGAACGATATTATTTTTTTAAACAGGGATGAGCCTACATTGACATGTCAAAATCACCCCAAGTCTAGCGTGTAGGTTTCACTTTTGGTGTTGTATAGTCTATGGGTTTGGGCAAAAGTACAATGACCTAAGTCCATAATTATAATATCATGCAGAGTATTTTCACTGTCTTAAAAAATCTCTGCCCCTCTTTACCTCTGACAACCGCCAATCTTTCTATTGTCTCCATAGTTTTGCCTTTTTCCAGAATATTCTATGGTTAGAATCATACAGTATGTAGCCCTTCAGATGGCCTTCTTTCACCTAGCAAAATATGCATTTAAGGTTCCTCTGTATCTTTTTTTTTTTTTTTCTGGCCATGCTGTGCAGCTTGCAGGATCTTAGTTCCTCCACCAGGGATTGAGCTGGGCCACAGCAGTAAAAGCACCATCAGTCCACAAGGGAACTCCCCTCTCTTTGTCTTTTTATAGATTGATAGCTCATTTCTGTTTAGAAATATTCTTTTTATAATACTATTCCATTGTCTGAATGTACCACAATTTATCTATTCACCCACTGAAGGATATCTGTGTTGCTTCCAGGTCTTGGAAATCATGAATAAAGCTGCTATGAACATCTGTGTACAGGTTTTTGTGTGGACATAAGTTTTTAACTCCTTTGAGTGAATACCAAAGACTGCAACTGCTGGGTCATATGACAAGAGTACATTTAGTTTTGTAAGAAACAACCAAACTTCCTTCCAAAGTAGCTGTACCATTTTGCATGCCCACCAGCAATGAATAGACATTCCTGTTACTCTACATCGTCACCAGCATTTGATGTTATCAGTGCTCTGGATTTGGGCTCCTCTCAGTTCAGTTCAGTCACTCAGTTGTGTCCGATTCTTTGCAACCCCATGAATCACAGCACACCAGGCCTCCCTGTCCATCACCAACTCCCGGAGTCCACCCAAGTCCACTACCACTGAGTCGGTGATGCCACCCAGCCATCTCATCCTCTGTCATCTCCTTCTCCTCCTGCCCCCAATCCCTCCCAGCATCAGGGTCTTTTCCAGTGAGTCAACTCTTTGCATCAGGTGGCCGAAGAATTGGAGTTTCAGCTTCAGCATCAATCCTTCCAGTGAACACCCAGGACTGATCTCCTTTAGGATGGACTGGTTGGATTTCCTTGCAGTCCAAAGAACTCTCAAGAGTCTTCTCCAACACCACAGTTCAAAAGCATCAATTCTTCTGTGCTCCACTTTCTTCACAGTCCAACTCTCACATACATACATGACCACTGGAAAAACCATAGCCTTGACTAGACAGACCTTTGTTGGCAAGGTAATATCTCTGCTTTTCAATATGCTATCTAGATTGGTCATAACTTTCCTTGCAAGGAGTAAGCGTCTTTTAGTTTCATGGCTGCAATCACCATCTGCAGTGATTCTGGAGCCTCCCAAAATAAAGTCTGACACTGTTTCCACTGTTTCCCCATCGATTTAAACTGTTTCCACTGTTTCCCTATTTATTTCCAGGTCTATTCAAACCTTCAACTGATTGGATGAAGCTCACCCACAGTAGGGAGTGCAATCCACTTTACTCGAGTGAAAGTGGAGAGTGAAAAAGTTGGCTTAAAGCTCAACATTCAGAAAATGAAGATCATGTCATCCAGTCCCATCATTTCCATGGGAAATAGATGGGGAAACAGTGGAAACAGTGGCAGACTTCATCTTTGAGGGCTCCAAAATCACTGCAGATGGTGACTGCAGCCATGAAATTAAAAGATGCTTACTCCTTGGATGAAAGTTATGACCAACCTAGATAGCATATTGAAAAGCAGAGACATTACTTTGCCAACAAAGGTCCATCTAGTCAAGGCTGTGGTTTTTCCAGTGATCATGTAGGGATGTGAGAGTTGGACTGTGAAGAAGGCTGAGTGCCACAGAATTGATGCTTTTAAACTGAGGTGTTGGAGAAGACTCTTGAGAGTTCCTTGGACTGCAAGAGATCCAACTCGTCCATTCTAAAGCAGATCAGCCCTGGGTGTTCTTTGGAAGGACTAATGCTAAAGCTGAAACTCCAATACTTTGGCCACCTCATGCGAAGAGCTGACTCATTGAAAAAGACTCTGATGCTGGGAGGGATTGGGGGCAGGAGAGGGGAACGACAGGATTAGATGGCTGGATGGTATTACCGACTCGATGGACGTGAATCTGAGTGAACTCCAGGAGTTGGTGATGGACAGGGAGGCCTGGTGTGCTGTGATTCATGGGGTCGCAAAGAGTCGGACATGACTGAGCGATTGAACTGAACTGATGGGACCAGATGCCATGATCTTAGTTTTCTGAATCTCTTATAAATATGATATATGGCTGAATTTCTAATCCAATTTGAAAAACTCCATATTTTAATGGGTGAATTTATTTACATTTATTGTGATTATTATTTTGTTTGAAATTATTTATAACATCTATTTTGAGACTGTGTATCTCGTCACTGTTTTTCTTTGCCCCTTCCTTCTTTCCAACCTTCCACTGAATTATTAATTTTCCCTTTTCCATTTTATTCGCTCACAACTTGCATATTCTGTTTATCTTATCTGAGTAGGTGCCCTTACATCTTAACATAAATAACTGATGTGACAAGGTCAAGAATAATCTTTATCATTTTCCATAATTATATAAGAACTAAGATGTTTAATTTACATATCAGCCCATCATCTATTTTTTATTGCCTAGTATTTAGTATTATTTTTAATACTCCCATTAGGTAGGTAGTTGTGTTTTACAGCTGATGCTTAGAATATTTTATCAAATCTAAGATGTCATCAATGGTAAGAAACACTTATTTTATGTATTTCTAAGAAAAAGAAAGGTGATATCAGCAAAACTGACAATGTAAGGGCCTCCATAAAAGTAATGAAAACACTGGCAAAAACTGCTAGAAACGACTTTTTCAGAGCTCTGGAAATTAACCAAAGGTTTGTAGAAATCTGGAGAGCATTTATTTTTTTTTTTAATTAATAGCTGGATATCAGTAAGAACAGCAAACTTTATGGTCTTTTAACTTCCACTATTCTCATCTCTCCTTCTCTTGCTCTGCATTTGCCCTCTCACTGCAATTACAGTGAAACTCAGCAGCCTGGCAGCTACTGGGAGGGGCAGAATGGGTTGGTGCCACTTCAAAGTCCCATTCCCAATGTAAACTCAAATTACCAAAATCAGAAATTAAAGAGGAAAGAGTACTACTGACCTTATAGAAATAAGAAAAGATTATAAGGGAATACTATGAACAATTGATCTAAATGAAATGAACAAATTTCTAAAAAGACACAGAATACTGAAATGGGCTTTTTAAAAAATGTTGAATATCTGAATAGACCTTGTAGCAAGAGACTGAATTAGTAATCTTTTATTTTGGCAAAGAAAAACCTAAGGCCAGAGGGCCTCATTGGTGAATTCTACCAAATGTTTAAAGAATGAACACAAATCCTTCACAAACTCACCCAAAACATGAAAGATGAGGAAACACTTCCCACTCATTCTAGTAAAACGAGTATTACCTTGAAACCAAAACCAGACAGGAAAATCTATTGACCAGTATCCCTTATGAACACATATGTAAAAATCCCTAATAAAATACTAGGAAATCAAATTTATCAACTTAAAAAAGATTATGGGACTTCCCTAGTGGTATAGTGGATGAGAATCTGCCTGCCAGTGCAGGGGATACATGTTCAATTCCTCATCCAGAAAGATTCCACATGCTGTGAAGCAACTAAAGCCCATGTATTATAACTACAGAGTCTGTGCACCCTAGAGCCCGAGCACCCTAGAGCCCGAGCACCCCAGAGCCCGAGCACCTCAGAGCCCACCTGCGGCAACTACGGAGCCCACGAGCTAAAGCTGATGCCCGTGCCTAAAGCCTGTGCTCTGCAGCACAAGAAGCTGCCGCAGTGAGAAGGCCATGCATCACAGCAAAGAGTAGCCCAGCCTCCTCGCAACTTGCAGCAACGAAGACCCAGTACAACCAAAAATAAATAAATAACTACTTAAAAAAAAAAAAGAGGATTAGACACCATGACCATGTCAGATTTATTGTGGAAATGCAAGCTTGGTTCAACATATGAAAATCAATCAATGTAATACAGCATATTAATAGAATAAAAGCCAATGATCATGTCAATGGTTATTGGACTATTTAGATAGTGGCGAGAGAAACCAACCCCATTGCCACTCTTTCATTCCAAGACCTTGAATCCTGTTTATAAATGATACCACACATTGGTCACAATGACGCAGTGCATATACCACAACCTGAAAGATTCTGCCTTGCGTCTACAAGCATTACACTCATCTGGTGTCATAACTGAGTTTTCAAAAGGTCATTTCATTGTTTTATCAAGCCAGCTGCTACAGGGTGGTGGAGAACACGATAAGATCAGTGGATACCATAAGTCATAAGCCTGTTGCCACTTAATTTGCTGTAAACTGAGTCATCTGGTCAGAAGCAACGCTGTGGAGCATACCATGGCAGTAAATAAGGCACTGATGGTGAAGGGAGCACTGTGAGAGGGAAGGCAAATCCACAACGAGTGTCTGCTCTAGTGAGGATAAAGAGCTGCCCCTTCCTTGTGGGAAGTGGTCCACAGTAAACAGCCTATCACCACATAGCTGGCTGGTTGATTGAGGTGTCCCTAGGACTGAAATTAATGGGCAGCCTTCTATACGGTCTTATTTGATTTGTATAAACCAAAAGCTCCATCATTATACTCCTTCCATCATGATCCAACATTTGGTTCCATTCCTACACTGATACAAGTTGAAGACATCTTGCAAATCTTTGGTGTATAATGTTGGGCTTCCCTGGTGGCTCAGTGCTAAAGAATCTGCCTGCCAATGCAGGAGATTCAGGAATTTCAGTTTCAGTCCCTGGGTTGGGAAGATCAACTGGAGTTGGAAATGGAATCCCATTCCAGCATTCTTACCTGGAAAATTCCACAGACAAAGAACTGGTGTGCTACAGTCCATGGGGTCACAAAGAGTCAGGTGCAACTGAGCACGCAAAGTCTCTTCATGAGTCACGCTTTGTACCTGACCCCCTGAAGCTTGCCATGTTTTGAGTCTGGTAAAAGATCTAGAAGCAATGTGGTTGGGGGGTGGGTGGGGCAAGTCTTAAGGAAGATCACCTTTCCCCAGCAAGAATATCACCTCAAGAGAGGCTTCTAGAGTTTTTCCAAGTACCAGGAAAGTAACCTCCTCAGAAGGGGAGGCTGGGATGCTCCCACTGGCAAAAGGGTGGGTAAGTGTTGGGAAGTCACAATTCTCAGGTTCATCAGATTATGCCCAGTCTCTCCATTTTGGTATATATGGTCCCACGCCATCTCAATCAAAGCCCTCTAATAAAAGAACTTCCAGGGTGTGAATTTAGTTGACATTATCCTTCGGTCATCCACATGAATAGCCTTTGGGTTTGGTTTTCAGAAATCTCAACCTGCAGTTCTAGGAGATAAAGAGTTTCTTTCAGGATAGACACAAATGCTTTCTGGATCTTGACCCAGATCTTGATTTGGGAATTAAAAGTCCTAGGCGCATCACCCCTTTTCTCCAAATCTTCCCAACCACAGTCCTTATATTCTTATACCCACCCCACAGTCTTTATACCCTTTATTGCCACTGAAATGTTGCATGGGTAGCTATTTGGTCAGTCTTGGGTTCTATCAGCTTTGACTCCAGGGGTCTAAAAGTGATAATTTAATAACAGCTTTACCAGTATATGCTATGGACCACTGATGTCCCCTGTACTCCTGAAAACAGTGTCTTTAATGCCTCTAAATCTACTCAGAGAACCAATGTCAGATTCCCATCCTTACATTTCTGGTCCCCTGGAAGCATCACCACTACTAATAACTGTATCGGTCAGGGCTCAGTCAGGGAGGCAAAGCCCACTGTGAGTGTTATAGGATATGAATTTATTATAGGGATTAGGCCTGACACAATTGTGGATGGAGCTAGGGAAGTGCAAGTCCAGAGGGGGGAACTGGAAGGTCAGAGGCAAAGTCACTAAACAATATGCCTGAAGCTTTGACTTGGGTGGAATCTAGGAGGCCAAGCATACGGATCCCTTGAAGTGGGAATGCAAAGTAGGGCTTGTAGGAGGTCTATGGAATACTGTTGCCTCTGGGTATCTACCTTCCCTATGAGTCCATTGCTAAGTATCTCATGTTGCTATTACTGCTCTTGGTGAACAGGAAGAAACACAGGCTGTGGAACAGAGAAGGAGGACAGATTGAGACCCAATGGATACCTTAGCATCTGTCTGTCACCATTTTTAACCGGAAAGACCATCAGAGAATAATGGCAGTGACTGCACCTTCACTTCACTTCCCAATTCTTCTTTTAGTCAACTCTACCCTGGAAGGAAATTCTGGGAGAAGTGTTCATAGCTTAACCAAGCAAACAATAGAATTTTCCAATGCAGGGAATATAATGGCTCTACAGCTTATAAATATGCAAGTTATCATTGAGACTGATTTGCTGCCAAGTCTCCAAAAGGCATGAAAAGAAAATCTGATTGGCTCAGCTTGGGTCATATATCCATAACTGGTCCAATGGCTATGCCCAAGGCCATAAGTCGTGCAATAAAACACAGGCTTGGTGCCCTCCCCTGGGTGTCAAGAGGCAATTCTCAGGGAAAGGGGTTAATGCATAGCCTAGGCACAAACTCCCTCAATTGGTATTGTGTAAAAGTGAGAACACTGGAGAGTTGTTCTCCAACAACAAATGGCAGGAACCAAAGAGAAAAATGAGAATGCCTGTCATCCACTCCGACGATCTTCACCATGTGCCAGACACTGGAGTAGGTTTGGGAACGAGTGCAATATCAGCACTCCTGGTGCTTACAGATTAGAAGGTCTTACATGGTTGGGGTCTGCCAACCCATGGAAGAAAGGATTGGAAAAGAAAGAAAGGCTGGTGATGCCCAAGGGAAAAGTAGTTTTTTTTTTTTAATGGTAAAGTAGACTTTATTCAGGGAAATTACTACAATGGGTTGGTAGGGGGACAAAATTTGCCACACCACAATATGTCTTTGATATGTGGATTATTTCCAGCTGAAAACAATCAAAAGACTCAGAAAGAAACTGGTCTTCCCCTAAATGCCTAAAAGGATTGAGATAGAGGAGTCCTTTCTGGAACAAAGCTACCACCAGAGATCTCTGCATTCTGTCCTGTATTGCTCTGCTTTCCCAAAATCTAGTATTATATTAACGGAGCATCTGGTTTTTCCAGTAGTCATGTACTGACGTGAGAGCTAGATCATAAAGAAGGCTGAGCACTGAAGAAAGACTCTTGAGAGTCACTTGGACTGAAAGGAAATCAACCCTGAATATTCATTGCAAGGACTGATGCTGAAGCTCCAATACTCTGATCCACCTGATGCAAAGAGCTGACTCATTAGAAAAACCCTGATTCTGGGAAAGATTGAATGCAGAAGAAGGGGACGACAGAGGACTAGATGGTTAGACGGCATCCCCGACTCAGTGGACATGACGTGAGTTTGAGCAAACTCCAGATGGGGGTCAGGCAAGCCTGGTGTGCTGCAGTCCATGGGTCTGACACAACTGAACAACATTATAGTAAATTCTACCTCACAATCAAAGAAGTGCTTCTACCTGTGGAAAACACCCTGGATTATAAACGAAAGGATTATCAGGCCACTAATCTCATAAGAACAGCAGGCCCAAATGGGGCCTGATGATAACCCTCTTTCAAACCTCCTCCTCAACGTGGGGTCCCACAGCCCCAGGAGGGCAGTCTGGTGGGCCAGGGAAGGCCTAACCAGCAGACCAGGAGGGCCCAGGCCTGAGGGCAGGTGCCCCGGCAATAACTGAGCAGTAGGGGCCGCGGGACTCAGCGTTCAAGCTACCCTGGGATGGTCCCCGGATCCAGGCCTCGTAGGACCAGACTGGGCCACAAGCAGGGACTTCTGGAGGCCACTCTGCAAAGCCAAGACCCATCCCACTTCCAAGCAGTTACCCATTTCCCTGGAGCCACAGCTCCCGGAATGCCTTGGCTTCGCCATCCCCAGCTTGGCCTGTGAGGGGGCTGAGGAGAGCCACCTAGGACGCTGTGGCCCGCAGAGGTCCTGGGTGTGTTCTGGGCTCAGGGGACGGGGTGGCGGAGGCGGGGGGCAGGGGCATCGCGGGGGAGAGGAGGGTACAAGGAATCAGACTCCAAAGACAGTCCTTGCTGGGCAGCAGGAGTGCCGTGCAGGTGCCAGGGCCGCTCCAAAAGACAGCCTGTTAGGCTCCGGTGGCACCGGGACAAGCAGCTTTTCAACTCCATAGACCCAGCGATTGCCGGTAGCTTGCTGAGCCTCACTCGGTACCACACACCCACCATCACGGGATCCCCTCAGAAAAGATCTAGATGTCAGCCACCACGCTAGGGGATGTTCAGTCAGGCGCCGCCACAAGAGAGGACGTATGCGCGGCTCAGGAAAACAGTACGCTACATGTAGTGAGCGCCGGAAAATTGACACTTTTGAACCACGGTGTTGAACTCTTGAGGGTCCCTTGGTCTGCAAGGAGATCCAACCAGTCCATCCTAAAGGAAATCAGTCCTGAATATTCACTGGAAGGACTGATGCTGAAGCTGAAACTCCAATACTTTGGCCACCTGATGCGAAGAACTGACTCATTTGAAAAGACCCTGATGCTGGGAAAGACTGAAGGCAGAAGAAGAAGGGGACGACAAAGGATGAGATGGTTGGATGGCATCACCGACTCAAGAGACACGAGTTTGAGCGAGCTCTGGGAGTTGGTGATGGACTCGGGGGCCTGGCGTGCTGCAGTCCATGGGGTGGCAAAGAATCGGACAGGACTGAGCAACCGAACTGAACTGAGAGATGAAGTAACTATAGGCCGAGATTATATCACATTAGAGGAGCACCAAGGGAGGTTAGTACCAGTGAGGACTCGGGGCGAGTGCCCTTATTGGGGATGAGATGGGGGAGGGGGCGTACACAAGAAATTGCACAAGGGGATTTCATTGGTGCGTTTGAATGTTGCGTGCGTTTTCATTGGTGCATTCATTACGTGCATTCCACTGGCTTGTCTGAAGGTCCGCGAGGAAGGAGAACTTCTGAGGCCAGCCAAGCTTATCTCGCTGGTGTACCTGGTCAATTGTTACCTGAGCCGGTGCTCACAGCGTGTTTGTGGGGCACGTTGAGGCAGCAGGAAAAAAAAGGAGGGAAATAAAAAGTTTTCAAATTTACAAGACGGAGCTGGAGATAGTCTGCTGCTGCTGCTAAGTCGCTTCAGTCGTGTCCGACTCTGTGTGACCCCATAGACGGTAGCCCAACAGGCTCCCCCATATCTGGGATTCTCCAGGCAAGAATACTGGAGTGGGTTGCCACTTCCTTCTCCAATGCATGAAAGTGAAAAGTGAAAGGGAAGTCGCTCGGTCGTCTGGGAGAATGCAAGAGGGCGAGTCGGAGAGGACTGAACCAGAATATTGGTTTGAGCTCAGCAAACCGCCCCTAAGGTCTTGTTTCCCTCCCTCCCTCCTTTCCTTCCACTTTTCCATTTTTCTTTCCTTCTTTCCTCTCTGCTCCCCTTTCCAGGAGAGATGCGACACCCTGGGCAGTCTGTGGCTCAGTGGTTAGCCGTTTATATATTACTGGTCACATATTTTACACTCGGCAGCATGAAAAAAGGGCATAAAACTGCAATTAAATGTCTGAACTGTTGCTATTTTGGAAATTAAAACAGCCTACATTATCCTCAGTGCAACTCCGATTACTGACTCAGAGCTGAGGAGCAGTTATTCCCACCACTTTAACCGACTTCTTTCCCATAAAAATCCGTTGTTAATGGGTCCCTGGGGACCTCTGAAAATAACAAGATCTGTAATAAAGAAATTAATAACATGCAGAGCAGGCCACAGCTAAAAAGCTTTTTAGAATACATTAATGGTTCTGTTCTGAATGAGGAATACTTGCACCAAATACCTCCGCCTTTGATTTCCAGTGGGTACTGGGGGGCGGGGTGGGGGTGGGGGTGTGTCCTAGCAGCAGGCTGGGGAGGATCGTTCCTCCCTGAAGACAGCAGAGCATCCTCAATCCCCAAATTTTGCCCCTGCCTTTCTGCTTGCTTCTGTCTTCCCTCTGCCCCTCTCTCTGGTCCCATCCTATCACTTTTCTGTCAGTTTCTGTTTCCATCTGTTGGGCCCTTTCTCCTTCTTCCCCTTTCTTTCTTTGGATGGTTCGCTCTCTCTCCTCCCTCCCTTCTGGCTTCTCTTGCTCCCTCTCTCTTTTGCTCAGTTTGTATCCTTTTATCATCTCTCTCTGTTGCTATTTCTGAGTTCTGGGCCTCTGTTTCTCCATTGCCTTTCCCTTTCTTTCTTTCTTTTTTTTTCCTCTCTGCATCTCATACTTTATTCCTTCCTCAATTTCTCCAATTAAATGCTCTTCTTTCTACACTTCTGTCTTCCTTCCTTCCTTTTTCTCTCAGTCCCCTTCCTTCCCCATCTTGGTGTTCCCCTCCTGCTTCTCTCGGTTCCCATTTCTACCTGGTTTGCTGTCTTCTTTCTCCATTCCCCTAGACCTGTACCACTCAAAACTCCACACCTTCTCTGTATGAATCAGAAGCTCCTTCCCCTTTAGGTCATCTGATTCTGAGCTGGGAATTTCCTAAAGAGAATCCATTAGGAAACTGGCCCTTAAGAAGAGGCAGCTGGGGACTTCCCCGGTGGCTCAGTGGTGAAGAATCTGCCTGCCAATGCAGGAGACACGGGTTCCATCCCTGATCTGGGAAGATCCCACGTGCCGTGGAGCAACTAAGCCTGTGCGCTAGTGCCCGAGAGCCACAACTGCTGGAACCAACGTGCCCTAAAGTCCGTGCTCCACGAGAGAAGCCACCGCAGTGGCAAGCCTGCACACGGGAGAGAGGAGCCCTGCTCGCCGCAACTGGAGAAAAGCCTGCGCAGGGTCGAAGACCCAGCACACTCAAATGAGTAAAATTATTTTTAAAAAAATTTTTTTTAGAAAGGAAAATAGAAAAGACGAAAAGACAGCTGTCCAGAAAGGTCAAGTTTCCCTGGAATTTTGTATTCCCACTCTATGTGGGGGCCAGAAGGCACATATTTAGCCTTAAGAGGCCAGAGGAAGGGGAGTGGGGATTCTCCACATATCGCTGTCCAAGAGCTTTGGAATCAGACTGTGTTCCAATCTCACGTCCTTACCCACTTCCCCACTGGCTGTGGGACCTTTTAGGGAGGTAAGTAATTTGTGCCCATTTTTGCAGTCTACCACAGCGTAGCAAATGGAGAGCAGAAGAAGGCAGAAATCTTTTGCAAGTGACTTTGCATTTCTTCCGTCATGAGGTTTCTATTTCCCATTCCTTGAATCTGGGTTGTCCTCGTGACTTGCTTGACCAGTGAAGGTTATCCCTCACTCTGGGGACGCCTGCAGTTGTTCTGAGAACAAGCCAGGGCTGGCCAGCTGGCGGAGGAGAGCCTCCATGGGCAGCCTAGAACTCTTCCACCTGAGCTGTACTCGGCCAGCCCATCCCCAGCCAACAAGGTAGCCGATTGCAAAGGTATGAGTGGTCCCACCCCAAATCAGCCAGTCTGCCTCACTGAGCCCAACCCAAACTGCTGATCCACAGAATCAGAATTGGAAGCCAAGTAAACTGATGTTTAGCTTTGGTTTCTGTTTTATCATCTTAACCCTTTTTAAG
The DNA here is from genome assembly GCA_917880005.1 of Nanger dama. Classification (NCBI taxonomy): domain Eukaryota; kingdom Metazoa; phylum Chordata; class Mammalia; order Artiodactyla; family Bovidae; genus Nanger; species Nanger dama. Next base: position 9,491,623 of record CAKJTW010000018.1, on the reverse strand, counting down.
TGTATGGTTCAACAGTACTAACTACAGGCACCTTGTGTATCAGATCTCTAGAACTTTTTCATCTTGTAAAACTAAAAACTTGCAAAATCCATAAACAACAACTCCCAATCCCCCTATCCCAGCCCCTGGCAACTACCATTCTACTTTCTGTATGAAGCTGACATCTTGATGTGTCTCCTGTAAGTGAAAGTGGTATTTGTCTTTTTGTGTCTGGCTTATTTCATTTTGTGTTATGTCCTCAAGCATAATATTGTTTTGATGTTGTCTTAAGCTGCTAAATTTTGAAATAGTTTGTTACTCAGCAAAAGATAACTGATAAACATACCTTCTTCATTATTCATACACTCACCTTTTTTCTTCTGTTGTTGATCAAAAATATTTTTCTACAAGTTGTCATACATTTGATATCTGTTCTTTCAATAGTTATTTTTTAAAACTGTTTCGTGCTTAAATTGTTGACACCCATTTTTTAAAATTTATTTATTTTTAATTGAAGGATAATTGCTTTACAGTATTGTATTGGTTTCTACCAAACATCAACTTGAATCAGTCATAGGTGACATCCATTATTAAATGTGTTTTCATAAAATACCTAAAGTTAACAGTCTATATGATTGACCTAAAGGAAAGACAAAAAAATTGGCATTTTCCTGATTTTCTTCTACACACACACACGTATACAGATGCACACACTTTTAGATTTGAATTGTGTTTCCAGCTTGTTATTTAAAATAATGCTTTACTATAACTAGTTAAAAATTATCAGAATGTGTTATGTTGTCTCCCCTCTGCCTCACATAACCCACAACTTCCTTCTGACTTCACTTTTCTCCTTGTTGGAATTCATCTTTAGTTAGTTCTAGGAGCGTCTGTGAGTAGCATCTTTCTTATGTACCTGTTATGTATTTATTTATTTCTTCCTGAAATTTGAATAATGGTATAGAATCCTACATTCAAAGTTACTCCTGATTGGTCTATTAAAGCCGTTCCTACCCTTTTTTTCTCCCGCATCCAGTGGAGCTGCTGGGAAGTCTCGTGCTTGCCTGAGCCTCGTCTGCTTTTGGGTGATTCATCTTTGGGGGCAGGAGTGTCACTTTTACAATTTCTGTGACTCTAGTAGACAGATGCTTGTACTTTTGAATCTAGTCTCCATGTCACTTAACTTTTCTTTCATACGTTCCGTCTCTTTTTCTCTCTGTACTGTTTTCTGAAAATTTATTTCTGAAAAATGAAAATTTATAAATTTACGTTTATGCTTCAGCAAACTTTAAAAAATTTATGAGCTAGTTGATTCCTTTTCATAAACGCCTATTTTGGCTTCATAACTTCCTATTATTGTAAATGGAATTTTCTCCTTTATCTCTGATGCTCCTGCTCATGTCCTTAATTCACAGTCCTTTTCTGTTTGCTCAGTCATCCGCCTCCTAGGTGACACTCCTGATCTGCTGAGCTGGCTTTCGCTCTTCTGTAGTGCTGATGTTCTCAGGTACTGGATGACTCTTGGTGGATGCTCACATCTGAGGCGATCCTCCAGCTACATAATGTGACCGTAACCGGCTCCTTCTTCCTCTGTGACTTTCATTTGTTTTCTTCCTTTAATGATTCCTGTCTGTTTCTATTGCTGAGGACATTCTCTTCGTTGCTTTCTAATACACTTCCATTTTAATTAACTTATAAGTCTTTTTTGACCATTTCCAGGGTTTGATGAAAGATGATGAGGTTTCAGTGCTCGCTTAGTCTCTGCCATAAAAACACATTTTTGGCACACTGCTAATGAGCATTTAGCAAAAGTATGACCCCCCACGCCCCGCCACAACAAGGCTTGAGATGGGGAGCGCCCCTTGGGAGTCTCTGGTGTAGTCCCATCTGCCCCTTCAGTAGTCAGTCCCCAGAATCCGGGAAGGACCAGCCACACTCTGAATAAGGTCCTGATGACCCAAGAGACGATGTGCGGGCGAGCAGGGCAGCCCTCGCAGAGCTCTTCCCGAGGCCGCCTCTGTAGCCACTTGTTTCCTCTCTGTATCCACAACAACCTCTGTTGTGCTTTTTCCTCCTTTTCCCCCATGCCCAGAAAATTCTCCCTGTAATGGCTGAAACTCTGGGTTATAGTAATTTTGTGAAACTGCTTGTTTTAACAAAAGGAGGATTTATTGGCAGAATCTTGGAGAAGAACATGGTGAGCTACCAAGCAGAAAAGGTCAGAGTACAGCCGAGCCTGAACAACTGGCACCAGCGAATGGAGTGCTGTGGGCTCCTCTCTAACTCATCATTTCTTCTCTCTGTACACCTGCTTCACCCTCGTCTCCCAGAACAAACCGGCTCCCCTGCCCCTCAGGCCATGTGTCCACAGGACGGACCACCTGCCACCAAGGGCTTCAGAGCTGACCATGTCACAGCCTCATCTGTCCAGAGAGCCTATTCTACTGTCTCTAGATCTGAAATCCTAAGTCCCAGAAGAGACCTCGCTGGTCTGCCTTGAGTGGACAGCTGTGGAGACGTGGAGGTGCACAGCTCAGACTCCCTTCAAGGAAGAACTTGCTGCTTCTGCAAGGAGGGTAGTTAGCTGTCAGCCTCCAGCTGCTAGTCCTTGCATGCTAAAGTCATGTTCTTCTTGGGGTGGCCCCAACCAATGACTGTGGCCTCACAAGGCCACGGTAGAAAGGTTTCTCCTCCCTTTCCCCTTTACAGCCTTACTCTTCAACAAACCATTTGCCTTCCCAACTCTGTTCCTGCTTCTGTGAGGACCCAATGGCCCAGCCCTTGGCCATTGTCTGAGCTCAAAGGGTCAGACAAAAATAGTTGCACAAAATAGTTGTTCTCATGGAGAACATATGCGTGTAGAGGGGGATTGTCCAGAGGAAAAGATGCTCAGACTCTGCTTCTCCTGCAGCCTCCAGGTCTGGATTTTTATTTTCTTCCAATTTTATTGAGATATAATTAATGTACAGCACTGTATAAGTTTCAGGTGTATAGCATCATGATTTGCCTCACATACATCAGGAAACAATCACCACAATAAGTTTTGTGAACATCCATCATCTCATATAGATACAAACTATAAGAAGTAGAAAAAAAATGTCCTGGCGATGAGAGCTCTTAGGATTTTGTTCTTTTAGCAACTTTAGTGTATAATGTACGGCAGTGTTAATTGTACTTATCATATTGTACATTACATTCCTCATACTTATTTACCTTGTAACTGGAAGTTTGTACCTTTTGTTTATCCAGTGTTGTTTACATCTTTTGGCTATTGTAAATAATGCTGCTATGAACATGGGTGTACAGATAATCTCTTTGCGTTGTTACTTTCAATTCATTTGGGTATATACCCAGAAGGAGAATTGTTAGATCATATAATTAGTTCTATTTTTAACTTTTTCAGGAGCTGCCAGACTGTTCTCCATAATGGCCATACCATTTTACATTCCTACCAGCTATGACCCTTTTGCACCATGAACGCACTTCCTGTCACTGAACTGTGCACCTGCCAATGGTTTTGATGACAACTTTTATGCGAATGTTTATTTTACCACAACTTCTTCACATCCTCACCAATGCATGCTATTTTCTGGTTTTATTGATAGTAGAGTATAAGGTAGCTGGCCTGTGTTTTATTGGGATGGGCACCCAACCATCCCACTGACAGGTGGGGCTGTGTCCTGGAGGCTCAGGACCAAGGCCCTCACTCACTCAGCTTCCAGGAGTGTTGCCTGTTGACAGCCCTTGGCCAATGGGGCTGCCCCCTTCCCATGGGATGGACCACAGCCAATGAGCACCTGCGGCTGAGGCCAAAGACAAAGACGTGCCTCCTTGCCTAGCCGGGAGGGTCATCCCAGCTCCGGAGGCCTGCTGAGGTCTCCGCTATCACTAGATCACAGCTCAGCATCACCCTTTGACCCATCTGGCTTCCCTCCCTCCAGTTCTTGAGGCCAAAGGGACTCGATAAAGGGCTGCACCAATCTGGTACAGAGCCATGTTTGAGAGCCACTGCTTAAACGCTGGAGCCCTTTCAATCAGACTGTCAGGGCCCTGGCCAAGAGTGCGCCTGACCAGCAGCAGGGAGGCTGCCCAGGCTTACGCCTCTGGGCTGTGGGCTCTGTGTTGAGACCTGCCCCACCTCGGCGGACACTCCTTCTTCAAGTGGCCCCAGGACCTGGCCAGTTCAGGCTCTGGGAGGCACTGGCTGACTTGTCTACACTTCCGTTCTCTGAGGACCTTCACCTCTGCCGTGACCACCAGAAGCTTCACGGGACACGGGTTCCTCCCCGACACTGACCTCGTCTTGGTACCTGCAGGTCGGTGCATTCCACACTCCATGCCCTGTTTATGCTCCTCCCTGGGAGGAGTGTTCTTCCAGTCTGGGAAACCCCTGCCTGGCCTTGCTCTAGCTTGAGAGGCTCCCCTTCAAGGAACCTTTCCTGGCACTTGGTGGCCCAGTGGTTAAGACTCTGCACTTCCACTGCAGGGGCATGGGTTCGATCCCTAGTTGGAGAACTAAGATCCCACATGGAAAAAAACCTTTCCTGACTTCCCTCACTGCCACCCGACAGAATAGAAGTCCCTCCCTTTTGTACCCCTCCACAGCCCCAATATTCAAGACTGATGCCAGAGATGAAGCTCCAATACTTTGGCCACCTAATGTGAAGAGCTGGCTCATTGGAAAAGATCCTGATGGTTGCAAAGACTGAGGGCAGGAGGAGAAGGAGATGGCAGAGGATGAAATGGTTACAGAACATCACCGACTCAATGCACATGAATCTGAGCAAACTCTGGGAGATGGTGGAGGACAGGGAAGCCTGGCATGCTGCAGTCCGTGGGGATGCGAAGAATCAGACATGATTTAACAACTGACCAACAACAATAACAGCCCCTGAGCCCCTTATGCTGGATGTGCCAGTCCCCCTCGACTAGACCAGGTGCCCCCTGAAGGCAGGGCTTATGCGTGCTTCTCTCTGAGTCTGTTGAGCCCAGCAAGCACCTGGCACGGAGCAGGCATCAGTGAGTGTCATACAGAAGGGATGGGCCTGGCTTGGCCTTGGAAACACCAAAATTTGTCTGATCTTTTTCCAGTAATGCTTAGACCTCTAGGAGGTGTTGGTTCTATTGAAGATGAACACTGCTCCCACAGCCCCTAATCCAAGGGGCCTAGTTGTGATCAACCATGACTGCCCACCAGCCAAGATGAAAGTAATCTAGGTAGCAGGGCTAGGGCGAGGAAAGGGAAAAGTGTAGGGCCCAAAACACAAGGCTTTGATCCCAGGTGCCCACCTGCACCTGTGCCCTCCAAGAGGGAGGCTGCTTCACATTTTGCTCCCTGGGCACCTCGCCTGCCTTGCCCTAGTCTCAGCCCTGCCTGGTAACATTGACAACAGAAACAATGGCCACACCTGGCAGATGTGAAGCAGTTACTACCCACGGGGCACTGAGCTAGTAATTTTGCAGGCATTACTCATTAATCCACACAACACCCCATGTGATGGGAACCTCATGTCTTCATCTTATAAATGAGAATATCAAGGCTGGGTGACACCAATTCCAAGCTGGCCCAGACATTTGCTCCCAGCCTGGCCTAGCCCCTTGAGGCCCTACCCTGGAGAGGGAACACTTTTCTCCACACCACCCACCCCTGGGCTTTTGCACGTGCTGTGCCGCACAGGACCCGCCCGTGCCGAGGAAGCACTGCTGGTGCCCCGCCTCCCTAAATCACAGCAGCCCTGGGTGCCATGGTTCTCCTCGCTTTTTAAAATATATTTATTTTATTTTTAGCTGTGTTTGGTCTTAGTTGCCGCAGGCCAGCTTCTCTCTAGTCTTGGCATGCAGGCTCCAGAGTACGCAGGGCTCAGTAGTTACCCAGTGCCTATGCTAGGTTGCTCCCAGGCATATAGAGTCTTAGCTCCTCAACCAGGGATCGAACCCGTGTCCCCTGCATTGGAAGGCAGATTCTTAACCACTGGACCACCGAGGAAGTCCTGGTTCTCCTTGCCTTACAGGTGAAGGCACTGAATCTCAGAAGTATGGTGCCCCACTCCCTCCATCCACCCTGGGTGTCCATGGCAGAGCCGGGCAGGGTACCCTCCTCCTGCCTCCTCCCAGGACTCCTCTGTGAGACCTTCCACCAACACGCACCTCATCGGGTATTTATGGTTTTGCCCGTAAAAGGACAAGCCATCCCGATAAGATAGAAACGTTTTATGGGGCAACAAAAATATAGATAAAATTTTATAGTGCAAATCAGGAGGAGGAAAGTATTAAGTTCCACAAACACCTTTAAATTTTAAACAGCCCCCTTTGCAGGGTCCCTGGAGCCAAACTTAAATAATGGATCAGAAAGGGGATAAATCTTTCCGGTCCCCTGTGTGACAGTGGAAAAGGCCTGATCGACAAACAGACAGGAAGGGGGCGCGGGCAGCCGCCCAGTGCAGGGCTGGGCCCTGGCGGGTCCGCAGTGCGGGCAGAGAGCCTTGTCTTTATTGTACTTATAAAATATACATGGCCCTTTATTGAATTGCCTGCTGTCGAAATCTGCAAGAATGTTATTGCCTTTTACTGTCCTGGAGAGAAGCAGAGCAGCAACATCTGTGTAATTTCATAAGATGCAGGAGCCATAAATCTGATTGTGCCGGATATAAGATCGATCGTAAAAAATCACGCATTGAACAGAAATCAGGGGTGCCAGGAAGCAGTAGGAGCTGGCGTGCAGCTTGCTGGGGGTGGGGGGCGCTGCCCTCATCCTCACCGTGCGCAGTCCCAGGGGGAGTCTGGCCAGCAGGTGCTTTGGAGAGGCAAGACCCTCTGTGTGGGGTCAGAGTCTCCCTGGGGTCCCAGGCTTTGGCGGGGAGGAGACCCTACCCGGAGTTCAAATGCTCCCAGGTACAGCCATGGCGTGTTGAACCCATAGGAGAGGAACAAGAGGTGGAAGGTGGGGGGTAAGGCAGGATTCACTGTCCTTGATCCCTAAGAGGAACACAAGGATGTAGACAGAGTCACTGCTGACAGCAGGGACACAAAGGCACAGCCGAGACACACACTCCAAGCTCTGTCCCGACTCCCCTTGACCACTACCCACCATGACCCAGTTGCCTGGTCCTTCCTTTCTATCTCAGCTTGCTTTGTATCTTCCTTTAAAAGCATGATTATTGTGAATACATACATTGAAATTTGAGATGGAGACAATGAATAAAACCCCTCTCTCTCCCACCGAGCTTGGAGCCAATGAGAAATAAGGCACAGAGACGGACCCATCTGATATCAGCTACATGGCTCCTCACGCCGCTACGTGACCCAGAGGGCTTCCTCGTGTCCCTTCTGAACTGAATTGCCCCTTCTGCTTGCAGGCTGTCCCCTGCAGGGGCAGAGCCTTTGGGGAAGCCTTGCTACCCCTGTTAGGGGCAGCAAACACTGCAGTCTCCCTGCAGGTCTATGGAGTCAACAGAGCCCAGCAGGGGCTGGGTGGCATCTCCTCAGTTCCTGCCCCAAAATGCATGGATCAAGTCTCACCTCCTTTGTGGGGGAATCAGTGAGGGGGTGCAGAGAGAGACCAGGGATGCTCCTCATGGAAATATCAATACACAGAGCAATATGAGGTCGTATTGCTCCATTCCTGTCCTCTCTTCTGAGATGAAATCCCAGGAATTCATAGGAAAATGTGAAAAGATGGGAAAGCTGTGCATGGGGCTCTGGGCTCTCTGAATGCCTGGAAATTACTTTTGCCTGTTAATCACAGCTGCTTTTGCCCTACAATTGTGTGAGGAGGGGAGAGGTTTTGAAGGGCAGCTGATATAGAGGTAGGAGTTGGTTGCTCCCAAATAGGCAGTCTTCCAACAGCACACTCTCAGCTATGCACTGTTGCGTAACAAATTACCCCAAAATTTAGGGGCCTGAAATAAGAACATTTGTTATCTCATAGCTTCATGTAGGTCTGGAATCCTGGGTCTTCTGGTTCGGGGTCTCTCACAGGCTGCAGTCAAGATGCTGGTTGCAGATGCAGTCATCTCGTGGAACTGGTGAAGAATCTACTTCCAAGCTCACTTGTGTGGTTGTTGGCAGAATTCAGTTTTTCATGGGCTATTAGCCAGAGGCTGTCTCTAGTTTCTTGTGCCATGGGCCTCGCCAGCATGGCAGCTTGCTCTGTCAAAGGGTACAAGCTGAGAAGACAATAGAGACCACCAGCAAGATGAAAGTCACAGTCCTTGTAGTCCAGTCACAGGAGTGACATCACTCTGCCATATTCTGTTCCTTAGAAGCAAGTCGCACTCAAGGAGAGGGGTTACAAGGGCATGAAGACCACAAGGCAGGTGTCACCAGGAGCCAGGTCAGAAGCTGCCAATCACAAACGCTCTTTCCAGAAGCTCCTGTCCCCCAGACACAACTAGGACTCAGAGGGACCCCTGAGGCTTGGGTTTCAAAGCATACTGCAGTGACAAAACAGGCATGATGGGAGCAGAGGGCGAGAGCAGCCAAAGGTAACTACAGCCAGGACCAGAAACACGAGGCCCTGAATTCAAGAGTGGGACTGTACATGGAAGCTTGACATCTACCTATAGGGGTGGATGGTGTAGTGGGACTGTTCTTGACTCCATCAGCTATTGCCAATCACATTTTCTCTTGCCCCCTTCCACAATAAGCCAAAAAAGCTGTTATTCTCTTCTCCAGCCTCCTTTGCATCTGGGATAACCTTTCAGAATTCTGACCAATGACATGTAAATATTCTGGGTAGCATCTGAATAAGAAGTAGCTCATGCCATCCACCTTCCCCTCCTCCCTGCCTGGGATCCAGGCGTGTTACCTGGAGTAGTGGCAGCCATCTTGTTGACTATTAGATGGTAACCTTAAGGCAAGAAAAGCCCACCTGCTGAGAATGTTGAATTAGGACTTTCCTGGTGGTCTAGTGGTTAAGACTCCACCTGCTGGGGACACCAGTCTGATTCCTGATCCAGAAAGTTTCCACATACTGCAGGGCAACTAAGCCCACGCGCCACAACTACCAAAGCCGTCACACCCTAAAGCCCATGCCCCACAACAGAAGCCACTGCAAAGAGAAGCCTGCATGCCGCAGTGAAGAGCAACCCCTTTTTGCTGAAACTACAGAAAGTGCACCCACAGCAATGAAGACCCAGCGCAGACCAAAATAAATATTTTTAAAAACAATATTGAATCAGAAAGAACTTTGCAAGCATCACTGACCATTGGGCCAACCACTACAAGCAGCCACCTTTCTCCAGACTTCTTTTACAAGAGAAAACAAACTCCTATTTGTTGGAGCCAGCGCTGGGGTTTCTGTTACCTAGCCAGACAGATGCATCTTCTATCTGGCTGAAAATGGCAGCCAATAAAAAAAAAAAAAATGCAGCTTTGTAACAGATCTGTCCTTGTGTGATGAGATGCAGTGCACTCATTTACAGATGCAGAAGGGCAGAGAGAGATGAAAAAAAATGTCTAAAGGAATGCCATCCAATTTGGCAGGAGTGTGAGGAAATGGTCACTCTAATGTACTGTTGGTGGAAGTATAAACTGGTTTAGCCTTATTAGTGGGTAATTTAGCTATATCTATTATACTATAAAATGCATAAACTCTCTGACCTAGAAACCTCACTTCTATAAATCTATCCTACAGAAATAATCACATGCATGGGTAACGTGATAAGCATAAGAATGTTTGCTATAACATTGCTTCTAGTAGCAAAAAGTGGAAGCAATCTCTAGTCCCGCAGCAAGCACTCAGCTAAATTATGATCAAAGTCTGTGCCATCCAGTATGGTCGCCACCGGTCCTGTGTGGCCACTCAGCATTTGAAATGGGACTAGTCCAAACTGAGATGTGATGTCAGTGTAGTATACAGGATGGGTTTCAAAAACTTAGTATTTTAAAATAATGTAAAATATCTCATTAATAATTATGTAGTGTTTTCATGTTGAATTGATATTATTTTGGACCTACTGGATTAAGTAAAGTATATTATCAAAATTAATTTTACTTGCTTAATTTTCTTTTTTTCAGTGTACTACCAGAAAAATTTAAATTACATGTGTGACTCATATTTCTACTAGATAGCTCTATTTTAAACATAGAATACCATGCAGCTTTTAAAAGGGTGAGATAGAGAGGGATATTCATTTGGAAAAATGCCCACAATGTATAGCTAAGTTAGTAAAGAATGTGTACAACTAGAAAATTGGTGTGATCTCAGTTTAGGAAAAGAAAGCAAGTGAGTGTTATATGTGTAGACAAAATTCCTGAAGGACATACTAACCATTAATGATGGTTACCTTGGAGTGAGACGGGGGTCTGGCTTCTTATTTTTAGACTTCTGTTATTTGATTTTGTTGCACCAAGCATGTATTTCTTCTGTAACTGAAATGATTCTCAATGAAAAAGAGAGAGGGAACAGCACTGATGCAGCAGCTACCACAATTTAGTTACAGAAGCTTGCATATTAGAAACCAGATTCTTTTTTCTTTTTAAAAATTTTAAAAATTTTATCTTAAATTTACTTATTTATTTTAATTGGAGACTAATTACAATATTGTGGTGGTTTTTGCCATACGTCAACATGAATCAGCCATGGGTGTACATGTGTCCCCACATCCGGAACACCCCCGCCCACCTCCCTCCCCCGCGCCATCCCTCTGGGTTGTCCCAGTGCACCGGCTTTGAATGCCCCGATTCATGCATCAAACACGTACTGGTCATCTGTTTTACATATGGCAGTGTACATGTTTCAATGCTATTCTCTCAAATTATCCCCCCTCTCACCTTCTGAACAATGCAGAGGGTCTGATCAGGGCAAAGAACTATAGAAAAGCCAAGTGGGAGGAGGGGGCGGCCCCAGGGGATGAGAACTCAAAGGACAAAGCCAGCAGGGGTGAGACACCACTGCAGCGAACTGGTTGCACCTGGCCTATTTGTGAAGTATTTTGGACCTCTCCCCTGACCTCTGAGGACCTGGGGTGGGAAGCCATCACCAACCCCTCTCAAGGGGACGCAAGATGTGAATGTTCTGAGCACTGCTTTTTGGTAAAGCTGCATGCGGTGCACCATGTCAGTGGTCTCAGTTAAGACCCACTTGTGAATAAGTGAACCCCACTTCCCAGCACCTTAGGAGAAATGGGAGTTGTTGATGTAGTAGGGTCTCTCTTATCTGGTGGTCTCTTGACTGCTTGGTTTATATCTGCTCGTGTTGCTTGTATAGCCATGGATCCTTGGTCGAATTTCTCAACCTCACTTTTCTCATCCATTAGATGGGGAGAATAATAGTTCCTACTTCTTACTTTCACTTCAGAGGGCCAAGTTAGACTTCTGGTCAGGGAACTAGACCATGCAAGTCTCGCCTCCCGCCCCCCGCCCCCAAAAAATAACCAATTATTTCCAATTATTCAATTCTCCTATGAAAAGACAAAGATTTTTAATTTGAGTTAAAAAGAAAATCTAACTCTATTCTTGGCTCAGTCGTCTCCTGGTGGTGACAAGCCACGCCAAGTGTAGTGGCTTAGAGCAACAATGGCTTGTTATTGGGTGGCCCAAGAGCTCGTGCAGCTTTTCCCCGTGATAGCTCTAGTAGTGCTTGTGCTGTCTCCTCAGTTCAGTCCAGTCCAGCCACTCAGTTGTGTCTGACTCTTTGCGACCCCCATGGACTGCAGCACGCGAGGCTTCCCTGTTCATCACCAACTCTGGGAGCTTGCTGTAACTCATGTCCATCGAGTTGGTGATGCCATCCAACCATCTCGTCCTCTGTTGTCCCCTTCTACTCCTGCCTTCAATCTTTCCCAGCATCAGGGTTTTTACAGTGAGTCAGTTCTTTGCAGGTGGCCAAATATTGGAGCTTTAGCTTTAGCATCAGTCCTTCCAGTGAATATTCAGGATTGATTTCCTTTAGAATTGAATGGTTTGATCTTGCAGTCCAAGGGACTCTCAAGAGTCTTCTCCACTGCCACAGTTCAAAAGGATCAATTCTTCAGCACTCAACTTTCTTTATGGTCCAGTTCTCACATCCATACGTGACTACTGGAAAAACCATAGCTTTGATTAGACAGACCTATGGAGAAGGCAATGGCACCCCACTCCAGTACTCTTGCCTGGGAAATCCCATGGATGGAGGAGCCTGGTGGGCTGCAGTCCATGGGGTCGCTAAGAGTAGGATACTACTGAGTGACTTCACTTTCACTTTTCACTTTCATGCATTGGCGAAGGAAATGGCAACCCACTCCAGTGTTCTTGCCAGGAGAATCCCAGGGACTGGGGAGTCTGGTGGGCTGCCATCTATGGGGTTGCATAGAGTCGGACACGACTGAAGCGACTTAGTAGTAGTATGTCAGCAAAGTAATGCCTCTGCTTTTTAATATGCTGTCTAAGTTGGTCATAACTTTTCTTCCAAGGAGCAAGCATCTTTTCATTTCATGGCTGCAGTCACCATCTACAGTGATTTTGGAGCCCAAGAAAATAAAGTCTGTCACTGTTTCCATTGTTTCCCCATCTATGTGCCATGAACTCAGTCATGTAAAACTCTTTGCAACCCCATGGACTATGGCCCACCAGGCTCCTCTGTCCAGGAGATTCTCCAGGCAAGAATACTGGAATGGGTTGCCATACCCTCCCTCCAGGGGATCTTCCCAACCCAGGGATTGAACGTGAGTCTCCTGCATCTCCTGCGTTGGTAGGTGGATTCTTTACAGCTGAGTCACCTGGGAAGCCCTCTGACGTCCTAGACGAGCAGAAATATAGTAGAGTATGAAGTGAAGAGATGATGGGGCAAGTGAAATGAACCATCACCAACCACACCAAAGGTTGGTCTTCATTCAAAGAAGGTGATGTTGTGTATATGGTGGGATTGGAAGGGAGTCCTCTATTATGAGTTCCTTCCAGAAAACCAAAGTATTAATTTCAACAAGTACCACTCCCAATTAGACCAACTGAAAGCAGCACTTGACAAAAAGTGTTCAGAATTAGTCAACAGAAAATGCACTATCTTCCATGGAGATGACACAAGACTGCACGTTTCTTCAATGACCAGGCAAAAACTGCTGTGGCTTGGCTGGGAAGTCCTGACTCACCAAACCTTGCATCTGCAGATTTTCGTTTATCTTTGCAAAATTCTCTTAATGGAAAAAAACTGCAATTCCCAGGAAGACTGTAAAAGGCACCTGGAAAAATTCTTTGCTCAAAAAAATAAAACTTTTAAGAAGATGGAAATATGAAGCAGCCTGAAAAATGGCAGAAGATAGTGGAACAAAATGTGAATACATTGTTCAATAAAGTTCTTGGTGGAAAATGAAAAATATGTCTTTTATTTTTACTTAAATATCAAAGGAACTTTTGGGACTTTTCTCAGAAGTCTGTGGGTCAGGAGTGGGAACAGGTCTTGGCTGAGGTCTTCTGCTCCAGGGAGCCATGGACTGGGTCACTCACTCAGCTGTATTCTGCAGGTGACTGGGCTGGACTGGTCAGTCCAAGAAGACTTCACTTACGGGTGTGGTTGCTCAATGCTTGCCTCTATCTTCAAGTGTGATTTATCACTTAATATTATAGACTGAACTTCTTTTAACATGGCTACCGGCTTCCCCCAAACACAAATGGAAGTTTTCTGACATCTTAAAGGATCGATTTGAAATTGACATGATGTTGCTTCCTGTGCTTTCTACTGGTGAAGGCAAGATACAAGCCATCAATACTCGATAAGAGGAGAAACAGATCCCACCATCTGGTGGAGGGACATTTGCCTACAAGGAAGGAAAGAACTCATGGTGGCCATCTTTGGCCATCTCTTGGCCAATTGTGCTTTACAAGAAATCCATCAAAAGTTTAAAAATGATGAAAGATTTAAGACAGATAAACATATTTCAGGAAAATTCAAATAGAATGAAGAGAGGGTGGTAATGTTCTTATTTTTAAAGGCACAATTCAAGAGGGAAAAGCATTAAATGGAACTGAGGAACACTTTTCAACTGATGAAATGTACAAGCATCAAGAAAATGTAATAATGGCTATTTATGAACACTCACATGGATCACTTTATTTAATCTCACAACAATTTTGGAAGGTAAATACTATTCTTTGCTTCATTTCACAGATGAGAAATCTTACACTTAGAAAAATTAAGTAAATCAGCCACACCTACATTTTATGTAAGAGAAAGAAACAAGAGTGGAACCCGGGTAATATAACACCAGAGTTTCTGCTCTTAATCACTAAATGATGGATTGATTATAAATCTGAATCTAACATCTGGACAAATAACCTCAAAAGAATATATAGAGCAAAACCGGAAATATGAGGAGATTTCACAAATCTGCAACCAGATTAAGAGGTTTTAAAACAACCATTCCAGAATTTAACAGATCAAATATTTTAAAGATCATACAGGGAACCTAAGTAATAAAATTAACAAGATTGTCTTAATAAATCTAGATAGAATTTGAACAGGGAATACCTTTTTTTTCCCCAAATGCTCACACAGCATAAAGACAAATTGATTAAGTAATGAGTCACAAAGTAAACCTCAATAAATTCCAAACAGTAGAGACTACAATCTCTACAAATCAATAATAAAAAGACAAATGAACAAGTAGAAAAATAGGCAAGAGATAAGAAGGGACAATTTACAAATGAGGATATATAAATGGCCCAATAGAGATGCTCAAACCTCTAGCAAACATGGAAGTTGAAATCAAAGCAACAAGATACCATTTTCTTTCACCCAACAGAATGGTAATAAATTTTTAAATTGAATATCAGTTGTCAGTAAGACAACAGGGAAGGATTTTATATAGTGTTCAGTTCAGTTCAGTCACTCAGTTGTGTCTGACTCTTTGCGACCCCATGAACCATAGCACGCCAGGCCTCCTTGTCCATCACCAACTCCCGGAGTCCACCCAAGTCCACTCTCGTTGAGTCAGTGATGCCATGCAACCATCTCATCCTCTGTCGTCCCCTTCTCCTCCTGCCCTCAATCTTTCCCAGCAGCACGGTCTTTTCCAATAAGTCAGCTCTTTGCATGAGATGGCCAAAGTATTGCAGTTTCAGCTTCAACATCAGTCCTTCCAATGAACACCCAGGAATGATCTCCTTTATGATAAACTGATGGGATCTCCTTGCAGTCCAAGGGACCCTCAAGAGTCTTCTCCAGCAACACAGTTCAAAAGCATCAATTCTTCGGTGCTCAGCCTTCTTCACAGTCCAACTCTCACATGCATACATGACCACTGGAAAAACCATAGCCTTGACTAGATGGACCTTTGTTGACAAAGTAATGTCTCTGCTTTTGAATATGCTGTCTAGGTTGGTCATAACCTTCCTTCCAAGGAGTAAGCGTCTTTTAATTTCATGGCTGCAATCATGATCTGCAGTGATTTTGGAGCCCAGAAAAATAAAGTCAGCCACTGTTTCCCCATCTATTTCCCATGAAGTGATGGGACAAGATGCCATGATCTTCGTTTTCTGAATGTCAAGCTTTAAGCCAACATTTTCACTCTCCTCTTTTGCTTTCATCAAGAGGCTTTCTAGTTCCTCTTCACTTTCTGCCATAAGGGTGGTGTCATCTGCATATCTGAAGTTATTGATATTTCTCCCAGCAATCTTGATTCCAGCTTGTGCTTCATCCAGCCCAGTGTTTCCATGATGTACTCTGTATATAAGTTAAATAAGCAGGGTGACAATATACAGCCTTGGTGTACTCCTTTTCCTATTTGGAACCAGTCTGTTGTTCCACGTCCAGTTCTAACTGTTACTTCCTGATCTGCTTTCTCTTTCTTAAGAGGCAGGTCAGGTGGTCTGGTATTCCCATGTCTTTCAGAATTTTCCACAGTTTATTGTGATCCACATAATCAAAGGATTTGGCATAGTCAATAAAGCAGAAATAGATGTTTTTCTGGAACTCTCTTGCTTTTTTGATGATCCAGCAGATGCTGGCAATTTGATCTCTGGTTCCTCTGCCTTTTCTACATCCAGCTTGAACACCTGGAAGTTCATAGTTCACGTATTGCTGAAGCCTGGCTTGGAGAATTTTGAGCATTACTTTACTAGCGTGTGAAATGAGTGCAATTGTGCAGTAGTTTGAGCATTCTTTGGCATTGCCTTTCTTTGGGATTGGAATGAAAACTGATCTTTTCCAGTCCTGTGGCCACTGCTGAGTTTTCCAAATTTGCTGGTATACTGAGTGCGACACTTTCACAGAATCATCTTTCAGGATTTGAAATAGCTCCACTGGAATTCCATCACCTCCATGAGCTTTGTTTGTAGTGATGCTTCCTAAGGCCCACTTGACTTCACATTCCAGGATGTCTGGCTCTAGGTGAGTGATCACACCATCATGATTATCTGGGTTGTGAAGATCTTTTTGTACAGTTCTCCTGTGTATTCTTGCCACCTCTTCCTAATATCTTCTGCTTCTGTTAGGTCCCTACCATTTCTGTCCTTTACTGAGCCCATCTTTGCATGAAATGTTCCCTTGGTATCTCTAAGTTTCTTGAACATATCTCTAATCTTTCCCATTCTATTGTTTTCCTCCATTTCCTTTGCATTGATCACTGAGAAGGCTTTCTTATCTCTCCTTGCTATTCTTTGAAACTCAGCATTCAAATGAGTATACCTTTCCTATTCTCCTTTGCTTTTTGCTTCTCTTCTTTTCACAGCTATTTGTAAGGCCTCCCCAGACAGCCATTTTGCCTTTTGCATTTCTTTTTCTTGGGGATGGTCTTGGATGAAAGTAAATGAATATGTACTCAGTCACTCAGTCATGTCCAACTCTTTACAGTCCCATGGACTGTATCACATCAGGCTCCTCTGCCCATGGAATTCTCCAGGCAAGAATACTGGAGTGGGGTGCCATTTCCTACTTCAGGGGATCTTCCTAAGTTAGGGATCGAACCAATGTCTCTTGGATCTCCTGCATCTGCAGGCAGATTCTTTACCACAACAGCAATCTGGGGAAGCCCATAAAGGATACAGCCATTGTAAAGAACAAATTGAGGGATTTCTCTGGTGGTCCAGTGGTTAAGACTTTGCCTTCCAGTGCAGGGGTGCAGGTTCAATCCCTGGTCTAGAAGCTAAGATCCCACATGTCTTGTGGCCACAAAATCAAAAACAAAGCAGAAACAACATAGTAAAAATTCAATAGAGACTTTAAAATGGTCCACATTTAAAAAAAAACTTAAAAAAGAGAGCAATTTGGAAGTATCAATTAATAATTTAATAGACTATTTCATCCAGCAACTCAATTTGCAAAATCTTCATTGGACTTCTGGTGCTGGTGAAGATCAATTAAGCCAGCATAGCCCGTCAGTCTTCAGCTAAAAGATCTAGTATATGTGTACTCACTCACGTCAGACTCTTTGCAACCTTTGGATGTAGCCCGCCAGGCTCACTCTTATCCATGGGCTTTTTGAAGGAAGAATACTGGAATGGGTTGCCTTCTGGGGATCTTCCCAACTCAGGGATCAAACCTACATCTCTTGTGTCTCCTGCACTGCAGGCAGATTCTTTACCCACTGAGCCTTAGGGGAAGCCCAAAAGGTCCGGACAAAATACAAAAGTCAACAGCCCCAGGACTCTGAAAATAGCAAGTGGATTGGCAAGGGGAACACAAACTCATAGGCAGCCTTTTCTAGAGTAGGTTTCCAGGGTTCTCGTCCTCTTCTACATCCAGCTTTCACCTGAGGGTAACCCCAGTACACAACAGTGCAGCAGCTGCAGGCAGCAGAAACTCAAGAGAAACCTGCTTTCCTGGACAGAGAATTGGAGAGAGGCCTCTGCGAGCCAGAGTGCGGGGTGTCTTTTTCTCTATTTCCTCTCTTCAACCTGTCCAAAGAGTGAAGCAGTCACAAACCGCGCACTGTGGTGCAGACCTGCTGGCACTGCCACCTAAAATCCCAAGAGAAAATCCACCTTTCTTGCCAGATGAACCACAAAAGGGGCTCTTATGGTTTAAGGAGTCTGGGGAAATTCCCCATTGTTTTTTCTCTCTCTGTTCTCTCTCTGCCTTGCTCTGAAGGTGGCCCAGGTCATATGGAGCAGTGTGATAGCACAGGTAACTAAAATGTTAAGAGAAAGCCCATTAGGAGAAGACAGGTGTAAACATATTAGTTAAAAGAAGACATTGTCAGATTGGATTGAACACACATACTCATGCAAGGCACAACTACACGCCGTCAACAAGAAACTCACTTTAATTACATGGGTAGGTTGAAAGTAAAAGGAGAGGAAAAGTTGTATCATCAGCAAACACTGATCAAAAGACAACTAACGTAGCTATATTAATATCAGACAAAACAGATTTCAGAACAAGAAATATTGCCAGGATAAAGAAGGATATTACATAATAATGAAAAGATTAATCCATCAAAAGGATATAAAAATCTTAAATGTGCATGCACAGAGCAACAGAGCTTCAAGATGCATGAAGTAAAAACTGATAGAACTAAAATGAGAAGTGGAGCAGTTCACTGTTACTATTGGTGAGGTGGCTCAGACGGTAAAAAAATCTGCCTGCGATACAGGAGACCTGGGTTTGATCCCTGGATCGGGAAGATCCCCTGGAGAAGGGCATGGCAACCCACTCCACTATTCTTGCCTGGAGAATCCCATGGACAGAAGGGCCTGGTGATCTACAGTTTAGGGGGTCGCAAAGAGTCGATCACAACTGAACAACTAATACTTTTACTTCTCAGTAAACCATAGAAAAAAAAATTAGCAAGGATATAAAAGATCTATCACTATCACTCAGTGCTGCTTGACATTTATAGAACTCTGTGCAAAGGGAACATGATACACATTCTTTTAATTGTACTTGGAACATTCACCAAGATAAAAAATTGGGGTCATAAATTAACCTTAACAAATTTTAAGTATCGAGATCCTATAATGTCCTCTGACCATAACATAAACTCAAAGTAATAGAAAAAAAAACTTTCAAGTCCTCAAATATTTTGAAATTAAATAACACAGTTCCAAATAACCTATGGCTGAAGGAGGAAATATCTTTGAAGGAAATTTTATTTAATATTTTGAATACTATTTTATTGAATTTTAATAAAATGAAAATACAACATATAAATATTTGTGGGAGAATGGTGACTGCCAGGGGTTGAGGGGGAGGGGAAAGGAGGAGTTGG
Source organism: Nanger dama (assembly GCA_917880005.1). Classification (NCBI taxonomy): domain Eukaryota; kingdom Metazoa; phylum Chordata; class Mammalia; order Artiodactyla; family Bovidae; genus Nanger; species Nanger dama. The sequence goes on along the minus strand of CAKJTW010000018.1, from coordinate 9,472,523 downwards.
AGAAATGGGCATCAAGTTTCAGTTCTCAGCTGAACACAAAAACTGTTCTAGAAATCTGCAGTGTAACAATGTGCATATAGTTACCAATACTAAGCCAGCTTTTTCACTCTTTCACCTTCATCAAGAGGCTCTTTAGTTCCTCTTCACTTTCAGCCGTTAGCATGGTATGATCTGCATATCTGAGGTTACTGATATTTCTCCTAGCAATCCTGATTCCAGCTTGTGCTTTATCCAGCCTGGGATTTTGCATGATGTCCTCTGCATATAAGTTTAATAAGCAGGGTGACAATATACAGCCTTGATGTACTCCTTTCCCAATTTGGAACCAGTCCGTTGTTCCACGTCTGGTTCTGTTGCTTCTGACCTGCATACAGGTTTCTCAGGAGGCAGGTGAAGTGGTCTGGTATTTCCAACTCTTAAGGAATTTTCCACAATTTGTTGTGATCCACACAGGCAAAAGCTTTAGCATTGTCAATGAAGCAGAAGTAGGTGTTTTTCTGGAATTCTCTTGCTTTTTCTATGATCCAACAGATGCTGACAATTTAATCTCTGGTTCCTCTGCCTTTTCTAAATCCAGCTTGAACATCTGGAAGTTCTCCAGTTCACGTACTGTTGAAGACTAACTTGAAGGATTTTGAGCATTACTTTGCTAGCAGGTGAAATGAGTGTGACTGTGCAGTAGTTTCAACATTCTTTGGCATTGCCCTTCTTTGGGATTGGAATGAAAACTAACCTTTTCCAGTCCTGTGGCCGCTGCTGAGTTTTCCAAATTTGCTGACATATTGAGGGCAGCACTTTCACAGTATCTTCTTTCAGGATTTGAAAGAGCTCAGCTGGACTTCCATCACCTCCACTAGCTTCTGTTTGCAGTGATGCTTCCTAAGGCCCACTTGACTTCACACTCCAGGATGTCTGGCTCTAGGTGAGTAATCACACCATCATGTTTATCTGGGTCATTAAGACCTAAAGAGCCTCTTGATGAAAGTGAAAGAGGAGAGTGAAAAAGCTGGCTTAAAACTCAACATTCAGAAAATTAAGATCATGGCATCCAGTCCTATCAGTTTGTGGCAAACAGATGAGGAAACAATAGAAATGGTGACCAACTTTACTTTTGGGGCTCCAAAATCACTGCAGATGGTGACTGCAGCCATAAAATTAAAAGACACTTGCTCCTAAATCAAATCCATTATGATTATACAGTGGAAGTGAGAAACAGATTTAAGGGCCTAGATCTGATAGAGTGCCTGATGAACTATGGACTGAAGTTCATGACATTGTACAGGAGAGAGGGATCAAGACCATCCCCATGGAAAAGAAATTCAAAAAAGCAAAATGGCTGTCTGGGGAGGCCTTACAAATAGCTGTGAAAAAAAGAGAAGTGAAAAGCAAAGGAGAAAAGGAAAGATATAAGCATCTGAATGTAGAGTTCCAAAGAATAGCAAGAAGAGATGAGAAAGCCTTCCTCATCTATCAGTGCAAAGAAATAGAGGTAAACAACAGAACAGGAAAGACTAGAGATCTCTTCAAGAAAATTAGAGATACCAAGGGAACATTTCATGCAAAGATGGGCTTGATAAAGGACAGAGATGGTAGGGACCTAACAGAAGCAGAAGATATTAAGAAGAGGTGGCAAGAATATATGGAAGAACCATACAAAAAGATCTTCACAACCCAGATAATCATGATGGTGTGATCACTCACCTAGAGCCAGACATCCTGGAATGTGAAGTCAAGTGGGCCTTAGGAAGCATCACTACAAACAAAGCTCATGGAGGTGATGGAATTCCAGTGGAGCTATTTCAAATCCTGAAAGATGATGCTGTGAAAGTGTTGCACTCAGTATGCCAGCAAATTTGGAAAACTCAGCATTGGCCACAAGACTGGAAAAGATCAGTTTTCATTCCAATCCCAAAGAAAGGCAATGCCAAAGAATGCTCGAACTACCTCACAATTGCACTCATCTCACAAGCTAGTAAAGTAATGCTCAAAATTCTCCAAGCCAGGCTTTAGCAATACGTGAACTGTGAACTTCCAGGTGTTCACACTGGTTTTTAAAAAGGCAGAGGAACCAGAGATCAAATTGCAACATCTGCTGGATCATCAAAAAAGCAAGAGAGTTCCAGAAAAACATCTATTTCTGCTTTATTGACTATGCCAAAGCCTTTGACTGTGTGGATCACAATAAACTGGAAAATTCTGAAAGACATGGGAATACCAGACTACCTGACTTGCCTCTTGAGAAATTTGTATGCAGGTCAGGAAGCAACAGTTAGAACTGGACGTGGAACAACAGACTGGTTCCAAATAGGAAAAGGAGTACACCAAGGCTGTATATTGTCACCCTGCTTATTTAACTTATACGCAGAGTACATCATGAGAAATGCTGGGCTGGATGAAGCACAAGCTGGAATCAAGATTGGCAGGAGAAATATCAATAACCTCAGATATGCAGATGACACCACCCTTATGGCAGAAAGTGAAGAGGAACTCAAAAGCCTCTTGATGAAAGTGAAAGAGGAGAGTGAAAAAGTTGGCTTAAAGCTCAACATTCAGAAAACTAAGATCATGGCATCTTGTCCCATCACTTCATGGGAAATAGATGGGGAAACAGTGGAAACAGTGTCAGACTTTATGTTTTGGGGCTGCAAAATCACTGCAGATGGTGACTGTAGCCATGAAATTAAAAGACGCTTACTCCTTGGAAGAAAAGCTATGACCAACCTAGATAGCATATTCAAAAGCAGAGACGTTACTTTGCCAACAAAGGTCCATCTAGTCAAGGCTATGGTTTTTCCTGTGGTCATGTATGGATGTGAAAGTTGGACTGTGAAGAAGGCTGAGCGCCAAAGAATTGATGCTTTTGAACTGTGGTGTTGGAGAAGACTCTTGAGAGTCCCTTGCACTGCAAAGAGATCCAACCAGTCCATTCTGAAGGAGATCAGCCCTGGGATTTCTTTGGAAGGAATGATACTGAAGCTGAAACTCCAGTACTTTGGCCACCTCATGCGAAGAGTTGACTCATTGGAAAAGACTCTGATGCTTGGAGTGATTGGGGGCAGGAGGAGAAGGGGACAACGGAGGATGAGATGGCTGGATGGCATCACTGACTGGATGGACGTGAGTCTGAGTGAACTCTGGGAGTTGGTGATGGACAGGGAGGCCTGGCATGCTGGGATTCATGGGGTCGCAGAGTCGGACACGACTGAGCAACTGAACTGAACTGCTCTTTGGAAGAAAAGCTATGACCAACACAGTGAAGTGAAGTGAAGTCACTCAGTCGTGTCCGACTCTTTGCGACCCCCGTGGACTGTAGCCTGCCAGGCTCCTCTGTCCATGTGATTCTCCAGGCAAGAATACTGGAGTGGATTACCATTTCCTTCTCCAGGGGATCTTCCTGACCCAGGGATTGAACCCAGGTCTCCCGCATTGCAGGCAGACGCTTTAACCTCTGAGCCACCAGGGAAGCCCTGACCAACCCAGACAGCATATTAAAAAGCAGAGATGTTACTTTGCTGACAAAGATCCGTCTATAAGTCAGAAAGAGAAAGATAAATATCATATACTAATGCATATATATGGAATCTAGAAAAATGGTACTGAAGAATTTATTTGCAGGGCAGCAATTGAGAAATAGATATACACAATAGACTTATGGACATGGGGAGAGGGGAGGAGATGGTGAGATGTATATTGAAAGTAACATGGAAACTTACATTACCATATGTAAAGTAGCCTAATGGGAAAATTGGCTAATGGGAATTTGCTGTATGTCTCAGGAAACTCAAACAGGGGCTCTGTATCAGCCTAGAGGGGTGAAATGGGGAGGGAGGTGGCAGGGATGTTCAAAAGGGAGGGGATATATGTATACCTATGGCTGATATATGCATACTATGACTGATAAATCTTGAGGTTTGACAGAAAACAACAAAATTCTGTAAAGCAATGATCTTTCAATTAAAAATAAATTTAAAAAAGATCTATAACAATTGCCTATTTAATCAAATAAAGTATCTCTTTCAGTCATTTAAAAAAAAAAAGTCTGTCTAGTCAAAGCTATGGTTTTTCCAGTAGTCATGTAGGGATGTGAGAGTTGGACTATAAAGAAAGCTGAGCGCCAAGGAATTGATGCTCTTGAACTGTGGTGATGGAGAAGACTCTTGAGAGTCCCTTGGACTGCAAGGAGATCCAACCAGTCCATCCTAAAGGAAATCAGTCCTGAATATTCATTGGAAGGATTGATGGTGAAGCTGAAACTCCAGTACCTTGGTAACCTGATGTGAAGAACTGACTCATTTGAAAAGCCCCAGATGCTGGGAAAGATTGAAGGCAGGAGAAGGGGATGACAGAGGATGAGATGGTTGGATGCTACCACTGACTTGATGAACATGAGTTTAAGCAAGCTCTGGGAGCTGGTGATGGACAGGGAAGCCTGGCATGTTGCAGTCCTTGGGTTGCCAAGAGTCGGACGTGCCTGAGCGACAGAACTGAACTGAAGATCTTTTTCTGTATAGTTCTTCTGTGTATTCTTGCCACCTCTTCTTAATATCTTCTGCTTCTGTTAGGTCCTTGCAGTTTCTGTCCTTTGTTTTACCCATCTTTGCATGAAATGTTCCCTTAATATCTCCAGTTTTCTTGAAGAGATCTCAAGTCTTTCCCATTCTATTGTTTTCCTCTAATTCTTTGCCTTGTTCACTTAAGAAGGCTTTCTTATCTCTCCTTGCTATTCTCTGGAACTCTGCATCCAGGTGGGTATATCTTTCCACTTCTCCTTTGCCTTTTGCTTCTCTTCTTTTCTCAGCAATTTGTAAGGCCTCCTCAGACAACCATTTTGCCTTCTTGCATTCTTTTTCTTTGGGATGATTTTGGTCACTGCCTCCTGTACAACTTTATGAACCTCCATCTATAGTTCTTCAAATACTCTATCAGATATAATCCCTTGAATTTATTTACCTCCACTGTATCACCATGGAGGGACTGGCTGTGGGGAAAACTGGGTCTTGCTCTGGTGGGCAAGTATGAGCTCAGTAAATCTTTAATTCAATTGTCTGCTGATGGGTGGGGCTGAGCTCAGTCAGTTCAATTCAGTTGCTCAGTCATGTCCAACTCTTTGCGACCCCATGGAATGCAGCAAGCCAGGTGTCCCTGTCTATCACCAACTCCCGGAGTTTACCCAAACTCACATCCATAGAGTCGGTGATGCCATCCAACCATCTCATCCTCTGTCGTCCCCTTCTCCTCCTGCTTTCAATCTTTCCCAGCACCAGGGTCTTTCGAATGAGTCACCTCTTCACATCAGGTGGCCAAAGTATTGCAGTTTCAGCTTTAGCATCAGTCCTTCCAATGAACATTCAGGACTGATTTCCTTTAGAATGGACTGGTTGGATCTCCTTGCAGTCCAAGGGACTCTCAAGAGTCTTCTCCAACACCACAGTTCAAAAGCATCAATTCTTCGGTGCTCAGCTTTCTTTATAGTCCAACTCTCACATCCATACATGACCACTGGAAAAACCATAGCCTTGACTAGATGGACCTTAGTTGGCAAAGTAATGTCTCTGCTTTTGAATATGCTGTCTAGGTTGGTCATAACTTTCCTTCAAAGGAGTAAGCATCTTTTAATTTCATGGCTGCAGTTATCATCTGCAGTGATTCTGGAGCCAAAAAAAAAATAAAGTCAGCCACTGTTTCCCCATCTATTTGCCATGAAGTGATGGGGCTGGATGCCATGATCTTAGTTCTCTGAATGTCAAGCTTTCAGCCAGCTTTTTAACTCTCCTCTTTCACTTTCATCAAGAGGCTCTTTAGTTCCTCTTCGCTTTCTGCCATAATAAGGGTGGTGTCATCTGCATATCTGAGGTTATTGATATTTCTCCCGGCAATCTTGATTCCAGTTTGTGCTTCATCCAGCCCAGAGTTTCTCATGATGTGCTCTGCATATAAGTTAAATAAGCAGGGTGACAATATACAGCCTTGACAGGCTGAGCCACCTCTGTTAGTTGTTTGGCCTGAGGCAACCCAGTTCTGAAGTCTGCAGGCTCTATAGTAGGACTATTGGAGACCTCCAAAAGGACTTAGGCCAATATATGCCTCCCAGATGCTGCCAGTGCCCCTGTCCCTGAGGCAGGCCACTGCCAACCCATACCTCCACAGAAAACCCTCAGACACTCACAGGCAGGTGTGGGGGTCACTGCTCCTTTCTCCGGGGTTCTGGTGGGCACAGAGTTTTGTTTATGCCTTCCAAGAGTCTGTGTTTCCTCCAGTCCTGCAGAAGTTCTGTAATCAAATATCTCTATCCTTCAAAGTCAGATTCCCTGGGGGTTCCCAGTCCATGGTATTCTCCAGGCAAGAATACTGGAGTGGGTAGCCATTCCTTTTTCAGGGATCTTCCCAACTCAAGTATTGAACCTACATCTCCCGCATTGCAGTCAGATTCTTTACCATCTGAGCCACCAGGGAAGCCCCTCCTAGGTAAATATGACAATTGTTTCAGGCAAATACAAATGGTTCAAATTGACTCTATAGGAAGAAACAAGAAAAGACTAATACTGTAGCAAATAAGTTTAAGGTAATTTTCAAAGGCTCTAGAACCAAATGGTTTTACAGATGAATTAGCAAACACTTTAGGAATAGCTACTGCCTAAATTCTTTAAAAATTTTTCAAGTCAGTGAAATGCACTAGAATATATGGAAAATTTCAGTTCATTTTATGAGGCTTGCGTAATCCTGATACCAAAAGCAAATAAAACACAAAAATCTCACCTATATATAAAAAGTCTAAATAATGTATCAAGAAATAGAATCAAGTAAAAGTGATATTTCATTCCCAGGTTTATTCTTGGAAGCAAGTTTGGTTTAATTCAAGAGTGTGGGTTTGGGAGGCAAACTGCCAAATTCTGAGTCTAGCTTCATCACTTTCCAGGGTTTGGCGGGGTGACCTGGGTAAGTGATGTAACCTTTCTGATTCTTTTCTGGTTTGTAAAATGTAAATAACAACATCTAATTCAGAATTTAGCAAAGTATTTGGTACAATGTAAGCACTCAACAATGGCTAGATACTAGCATTAATTTTAAAGTGATTTTTAAGAAAACCCTTGATGATGCAATTGGCAGTTGGCTTGAGCTCTCCACTCAGTTCAAATTCTGAAACAGGGTTCAAACCAAGTGTCTTAATTTCTGAGTGAAAGGAGTGGAGAGGAAGACGGAGAGGGCAGGACCCTCAAGCAGCAGGGTGTCCCTGTGTTCCCAGTACTCTCCTGACCCGATCTCCCTAGATTGGTTTGACAGATTTAATATCAAACCTGGAGCATTCCTAGAATTGCTGCTCCTATCCTAAAAGTTTCAGCCAACCACAGAACTCAGAATGGTCCCCATGGATATTTAATCATGGGGTTCCCCCATGGCTCAGTGGTAAAGAATCCACCTGCGATATAGAAGATGCAGGAGATCTGGTTCGATCCCTGGGTTGGGAAGATCCCCTGGAGGAGGGCATGGAACCCACTCCAGTGCTCTTGCCTGGAGAATCTCATGGACAGAGGAACCTGACAGGCTACAGTCTATGGGGTCACAAAGAGTCGGACACAACTGAAATGACTGAGTATACACATAACAAGTAACCACCAGGAGGCAGCAAACTGCAGGTAAGTTTAATCACTCAGTCGTGCCTGACTTTGCAACCCCATGGACTGCAGCACAGCAGGCTTCCCTGTCCATCACCAACTCCCAGAGCTTGCTCAAATTCACATCCATCGAGTCAGTGATGCCATCCAACCATCTCATCCTCTGTTGTCTGCTTCTCTTCCTGCCTTTAATCTTTCCCAGTATTGTGGTCTTTTTCAATGAATCAGTTCTTTGCATCAGGTGGCCAAAGTATTGAAGGTTCAGCTGTAGCATCAGTCCTTCCAATGAATATTCAGGACTGATTTCCTTTAGGATGGACTGGTTTGATCTCCTTTCAGTCCAAGGGGCTCTCAAGAGTCTTCTCCAGCACCGCAGTTCAAAAGCATCAATTCTTCAACACTCAACTTTCTTTATCAACTCTCACATCCATACAGGACTACTGGAAACACCATAGCTTTGACTAGAAGGAAAATTGTCAGCAAAGTAATGCCTCTGCTTTTTCGTATACTGTCTAGGTTGGTCATAGCTTTTCTTTTGCATGTAATCAGGGTCATATTGGACACTGCAGCCCAACCCTGAGAGCACCTGACCTGCTGGGTGCTCAGTTTCATCCTGTTTATTCCACAATCATGCAGTCCGGCAGTTTACCCACATAGAATATCTTGAACGACATTTAAGGCATTGTGGTGGAGTTTCACTAGACAAATTCAAAAGCAGAAAATTATATGACCATCTTCATAGATATCTAAACATCACATGATCAAATTCAACTTCCATTTCTATTTTTTAAGAAAACCCTTAGTAAACCAGAAATGGAAGAAAATAGTCTTATCAGGATAAAAATTATTTGTTTGTTCACCTAACAATTGTGTTTCCAAAATCACAGCAAATGTCATCCTGACTGGTGAAACCTTAGAGAAGCAGCTCCATCATTACCTGTTAGATCCCTGTTCCAAGAGATGTTACACAGTAAGGCATGAGAAAAAAAAAAAAAGAGTTGATGACCAACCAGTTGAAGATAGGGCTTCCCAGGTGGCACGGTAGTAAAGGATCCACCTAAGAATGCAGAAGAAATAGGAGACACCAGTTCAAACCCTGGTCCAGGAAGATCCCCTAGAGAAAGCAATGGCAACCCACACCAGTATTCTTGCCTGGAGAAATCCCATGGACAGAAGAGCCTGGCAGGCTACAGTCCATGGGGCACAAACAGTTAGACACAGCTGAGCACACACACAGTTGAAGATACGTTACTTAATGTAGAACACAAGGCATATTAACAAAGAATTTTCTGATTATTGCTGAATTAAAGAAGCATGTTTGTCTTATTTAACCCAGTATAGTCTGGAAGTTATTTGGACCCAAGAGCCTTTTTTTTCTCAATAAAAATATTAGCATCCTGCAGAAAAGTATTCTTCAAATGTCAGTTTTGGAAGCTGCATTAGATTCTTCCTATTCAAGGTAGCAACGTTTCAAGAGTGTGTCCCATGTCTATCAGCAAGGCAGAGACAATGTTTTCATTATCTGCAGATGATGTCTCTGACCACCCTGAGAAACCAAGAGAATAATCTGAAAAGCTACAAGAACTAATCAGAGCGATGAATAAAGAAATGGCACAAGGTGATAAATATAAAGATCGCTACCTGTCCACTACACCAGCAAATTAGAAAGCCTGGGAGTGGGGAGCTGCAGGTACTACCCTGGTGATGCAGTGGTAAAGAATTGACCTACCAATGCAGGAGACACCAGTTTGATCTCTGGTCCAGGAAGGTCCCACATGCTACAGAACACCTAAGCCGGTTCACCGTACCTGCTGAGCCCACATGCTGCAACTGCTGAAGCCCACGCACCCCAGAGCCCTTGCTCTGCAACAAGAAAAGCCACGGCAATGAGAAGTCCTCACACTGCACCTAGAGAGTAGCCCCCACTCACTGCAACTAGAGAAAAAGCCCCAGCGGCAGTGAAGACCCAGCAGAGCCAAAAATAAATTCAAAAATGTTTTAAAAGAACACATGGGTTGGGGAGGAGTACATTTAGCAAAATATGTGCAAAGATATGTGCTGAAGTTGGATGAAGGATATTTTAAAAAGACTTGAATCAATGGAGAAATGGATCCCATTCTTGAACTGTATTGCAAAATTGTCCATCTCCCCTCAGGTAATTTATAAATTTGATGTGATGCCAATAAAATCTCCCCAGGAAAGTTTTATCTTGAGAAATTGACTCTATGGTTCATCAAAAAGAGTAATTGCACAGAATAGTCAAGAAACTTGGGAACTAAAACACTAGCCATGCGGGCGGAGGCTTGCCTTACAAAGTTACTTTCAATACCATAAAACTAAGCTAACGAAAATACTGATGAGAAAAGTCAGAAAATAGAGCAACAGACCTGGGGGAAGGGGTACGGAAGTAGAATATCTGTGTGTCTGTGGCGGCTTTGGCGAGGCTTCGGGAGTGCAGAATCAGACGACCTTGTCTTTATTGTTTAGGTAAGTTATATCCAACTCTTTGCGACCGCATGGACTGCAGCATGCCGGGCTCCCTGTCCTTCTCCATCTCCCAGAGCTTGCTCAGACTCATGTCGATTGAGTCGATGATGCCTTCCAACCACTTCATCTCCTGTTGCTCCCTCGCTCTTTCCCAGCATCGGGGTCTTTTCCAATGAGTCGGCTCTTCGCATCAGGTGGCCAAAGTATTAGAGCTTCAGCTTCAGCATCAGTCCTTCCCATGAATATTGAATTGATTTCCTTTAGGATTGACTGGTTTGATCTCCTTGCAGTCCAAGGGACTCTCAAGAGTCTTCTCCAGCACCACCATTCGAAAGCAGAATCTAAATAAAAGGTGAACAATCAGAGCTGGGGCAGGGCAGGAGGGGTGTTCAGGAGTGTCAGCAACAGGACGCATGGTCCTCCCGGTGAAGACAGTGCCTCTGTGTCCTCTCCCTCATCTCTTCTTCATTTCAGTTCTGAAGCAGCTGATTTGGCTCTTTGCAGATCAGATGTCTGCCCCTGATCCCACTAGGAATGGCTGGGGTGAAGGAGTTTACACCTGGGTGCAGAGGGAAGAGTTTTCTGTGAAACCCGAATATGCCCCAAAGATCCTCTACCTTGACATCACTCATGACTGTCATAGGTACTTACAACTTAAAAAAAAATTACATGGGCTCTTCCCCTACTAACCTGGTCTTTCTCCAGGTGTCCTCTGGTTCAGGAAGATACTCTCAAAATCCAAGCCGGCAGATCAGAAGTCAGACGTCCCCAGACCCCTTTGCTTTCTTCCATCCCACATGTCCAACTGACCACAAAATCCAGCTTATTTTATCTCCTAAAGATTTCTACAGTAATCTATATCTCTATTGTCTTAGCCATAGTTTAAAGAATTATCATCTGTCACCTGGATTTCAATATCTTCTTTGCAGGCACATTGCCACTTGCTAACATTCACCAACCACACTGCATTTCGCAAATGCAAAGCGAATCAAGTCACTCCCCTTCCAACATCTCCCAGGAGACCACTAGCCTCTGCAAAGTCTGGCCACTGCCCACCCACCAGCCCATCACTAGCTACATCTTTCCTTATCTTCTGGACTCCTGGCCCACTGGCCTCCCTCCACCCCTGGAATACATCACGTGCTGTGCTGCCCCGGGGTCTGTGCACACATTGTACCATCTTCCCAGGGCTGCTCTGCCAGAGCCACTACATTACACAACCCAGGAAAGCAATTATTTCTATGGCAGTGGTGCCCCCTAGGGTGGTGCAGTGGGAGCAGCTCTGACCACCCAGCTTTCTCCAGGTTAATGTTTACTCATCCTTCAGAGCTCAGCTCAACATGGCTTGGCCAGAGAAGAGCTTCCTGCTGGAGCCGGGTCCACAACCCTCCGCTTGTTCTCACTGCCGCCGATTCTGCATAGCACTCACGATGCTCAACACATCATTTACTGTACAATGTTTTTGCTGGTTGGGGTATAACTGCTTCACAATGCTCTGCTAGTTTTTGCTGTACAGCAAAGTGAATCAGCTATATGTATACATATATCTTCCTCTCTTGAATTTCCATCTCTCTTAGGTCACCTCAGAGCACTATGTCACGTCCCTGTGCTATACAGCAGGTTCTCATTAGCTACCGATCTTATACATATTCAAACCCCAATCTCCCAGTTCATCCCACCCCCTCTTCCCTCCTCGGTGTCCATACTTTTGTTCTCTGCATCTGTGTTTTTATATCTGCCTTGCAAACATGTTCCATGTTCATCTGTACCACTTTTTAGGTTTCACATATATGCATTAATTTATGATATTTTTCTCTTTCTGACTTACTTCACTCTATATGACAGTCTCTAGGTCCATCCACATCTCTACAAATGACCCAATTTTGTTTCTTTTTATGTCTAATATTCCACTGTATATACTGTATGAAGTTTTAAGGCAGTTTATTGAAATATCATTTGTATATCATAACATTCACCTTTTCCAGGGTACAGACCAATGAGTTTTAATAAACACATACAGTCATGAGACCACCACCTCAATCGGGATATAGAACACAGCTACCACTGCAGGTGCCTTCAAACTGTGGTGCTGGAGAAGACTCTTGAGAGTCCCTTGAACTGCAAGGAGATCAAACCAGTCCATCCTGAAGAAAATCAACTCTGAATATCCACTGGAAGGACTGATGCTGAAGATGAAACTCCAATACTTTGGCCACCTAATGCGAAGAGCTCACTGGAAAAGGCTCGAGAAGGGGATGACAGAGGATGAGATGGTTGGCTGGCATCACCGACTCAATGGACATGAGTTTGAGCAAATTCCAGGAGATAAACTCAGGGAAGCCTGGCTTGCTGCAGTCCATGGGGTCGCAAAGAGTCAGACATGACTTAGCAGCTGAACAAGGAGCAATAACTACCACCCCAGAAAGGTCTTTCATGCCCCACCCCCAAGAACTATGGACCGTTTCTGCACCTATAGCTGTGCCCGCCACAAAATGCCACACCATGGACTCTATAGCAGAATGCCACACCCACGGACTTTATAGCACGTGGCCTTTTAAGTCTGGCTCCTCACACATAGTCTTCTATATGACTTACTGTGTGTCTTCGCCGCCAGAATGGAGGACTCTGCACAGTGAGGGACCGTGACTGGTTCAGTGCCCACTGTGCCATCAGAGCCCACCCCAGGGTTTCTCAACCTTTTGTTCACTGTGGCTCCTCTAACGAGAAATTTTCACGCTAATTTCAATTCTCCCTAATTAGAGAGATTAAATACTAAAGAATGAGCTATAGCTGAGTGAGGCTGAGTTTCGGAGAGCCACAAAACACTGAAATAATTTAATATTTTTTCACTCTGCAAGAATGAATTTTCATCTGTGGGGGTAGAAATCACCCCCACTGAGCATGCGTGGCCCAGCACATAGTAGACGCCCAAACAAATGTCTGGATTCAGAAGAGGATGCGTTCAGACATTGCCATGTGGTGGTACCTCCCAAGAGAGCCAGCTCATCCTACTGGAAGGCATTGCTGGGTTTCAAGCTGAGCTGAGAGAGTGACCACCCAGCCAGATGTGGAAACACCTCATTTCTCTCTTGAAAACCCCCAGTAACTGCAAGGCACCAAGCCAATGGCTTCAGAAGTGAGATCCTAGCATTCATATGTTGTTGTTGTTTACTGGCTAAGTAGTGTCCGACTTTTTTGTGACCCTGTGGACTATAGCCCACCAAGCTCTTCTGTCCATGGGATTTTCCAGGCAAGAATACTAGAGCAAGTTTCCATTTCCTCCTCCAGGATCTTCCTGACCCAGAGATGGAATCTTTGTCTCCTGCATTGGCAGACAAATTCTTTACCGCTGAGCCACCTGGGAAACCCAGAATCCAATGTACTCAGGACTTAATCACGTTCGTCCTTTTGGAAGCCTACTCTGGCTCCAGACAGGGAGAGGAAATGGGGAAGAAGACGGAAGAGGGCAGAGCAAATAAGAGGCCGCTGTAGTTGTGGCAAAATATGAAAGTGGTTTGACCCGGGCTAGTGGGCAGTGCAATGGAGAATAACTGAGAAAATAGAATCAGCAGAACTTGGTGATGAGTTAATTGTAGAAAAAGAGAAGAAGGGCGGACATATTTCTAGCCTGGACGTCGGGGGAAAGGTTGGTGCCATCACGGAGACTGGACACCTGTCTGCAGGAGGCTGAAGATGGCATGAAGTTTTACAGACTCTCGAGGCTGAACTGGCTTTGGTTTACTCAAGCGCAGTGTCTTCTTGGCTGTTGGATATACAGGTGGGAAGTTCGAAAGAACTCTCTGGGCTAGAAATAAAGATTTGGGGATGGTCAATGTAGATGGTAGCCCAGGCCATGAGTGGAAGACCTCATCAGAGAGCATGTAGCCAGACAAGAAAAACTGTGCAGGGTAGCCACCAGGAGAACAGCAACACTGAAGGGTGCCCAGCTGGAAGAAGAGGCATAGCAGTGAAATTAACCATTAGCGTTCACATTTAGGTAGTATCTAGCGTGGTTTTTTTTTTTTTTTTGGTCACTGTTGCTGATTGCTTTGCTTTTTGCTAATATAAACAATTCTGTCAAGAATATCTGTGTAGAAAGCTTTTTCTGAGTATAGGACTATTTTCTCGGGATATATGTTAGAAGAAGAATAACTAGATTGAAAGATCAGAACGTTTGTGACTATTGATGTGTTCTGCCACATTGCCTTACCATAGGTTATCAATATGTCTTCTTGTCTCCAAAGCTTGAGAGCATGCTCTTATGGACTGGGTAGTCTTCAGTCTTGTTCTTTTTAATCCGCTTAATTTGATAGGGAAACAGGAAGGAAGGGAGAGAGCGGGGTGGGTGAAGCGAGAGACGAGGCAGGTGATGGAGTCCACAAGATCTGGTGACCAATGAGATGTGGGGAAGGCTTCCCCATGGCTCAGCGGCAAAGAATCCACCCTCACTGCAGGAGTGCAGGAGCCATAGGAGATGCGGGTTCGATCACTGGGTGAGGAATATCCCCTGGAGCAGGCCATGGCAACCAACTCCAGCATTCTTGCCTAGAGAATCCCATGGACAGAGGAGCCTAGCAGGCTGCAGTCCTTAGGGCCGCAAAGAGTCAGACACGACTGAAGCGACTTAGCACTCACTCAAGAAATGTGGAGAGGGGAACCCATGAAGTCAGAGATAAGTCTTAAGTTGTCCCAGGGTGGATGGTGGGATGGACAACTAGTGGGGAAAACAGTCTGGCATAAAGGTGATGAGTTCAGTTTTGGCTTCTCTGAGTTTGAGGTACACGTGAGGCATCCGGGAGGTCAGATGTTAGAGGATCACTTGTGTTTGCAGAACTGAAGCTCAGGAGGGAGGCTTGGGCTTCAGAGGGGAAGAGCTGAAATCACAGTTCCTGATCCTGACGTGGAGGGAGCACTGCAGTGTGGCGGGCGCATTTCGGGAGCCCCCCAGCATCCTGTATCCCATGCTCTCAGCTCCCCAGTGATTTCAGCTGCGGCTGTGGTGGACAGTTCCATCCAAGCTCAGACTTCCCTGGCTGGCAGGGCCCCTACCTCAAGCACACACCACGTGTCTTGTCTTCTGCTCCATGGCTGCGTGTTCATCCTGTATTCAAGTGAGCCCTGGGAAATGCAGGGAGTTAGCATCCTTGCAGACACCCTCCCCCAGTGGAGGCAGGTGTCCCATGGGCGGGTGAGCAGGAGGACTCTTCCTTTAACAGGCTGAACGAGGATTATCTGCACAGTCCTGGAATCCTTGACCCCGACTCCTCTCCACAGAGCCTGGATCTTTGCAAAACAGTCTCCTGGAGGCTGTGCAGTCTGGCTCCTCCAAACGGGAAGGGATGAAGGAGGGAAGGTAGGTTTCCAATCCAAGATGACACTCTGCCCCTCCTCTGCCATCAGTGCCCCTGCCTTCTTCCCTGTTCTGTACTGTCTCCAGGGCTGGTGAACAGGACCTCCTGCAAACCCAGGAGGGCCCTATATCATCCCTGGCACATTCTCCCCAATCCCCATCTGTTTCACTTATCTTGCCTCAGCTGCAACAGCGCCACCTTCAGGTCATCCTGAAGTATTCAAACCCCATAAAGGGTCTGGATTATAGTCCTTCCGGTTGGGAGGTGGGATGGCAGAGGTGGGGTTTACATGGGAAGCAGATTGTTTGGGGCAACTCCCTACACCTCTGGGAGCCCTGTTGCAAAATGGTCATTGGCAATATCTCAATGGGAGACTCTGAGGATAGAGCGAGATAACCACATAACACACAGAGAACCAGCCTGGTACCCAGCAAGAGCCCAGTGACCAATTCTGTTATAAGGTTGGATGAAAAGCTTGTTGAAGCTTCCCAGGTGGCTCAGTGGTGAAGAACCTGCTTGCCAATGGAGAAGAGGCAGGTTTCATCCCTGAGTCTGGAAGATCCCCTGGAGAAGGGAATGACAACCCACTCCAGTGTTCTTGCCTGGGAATCCCACGGACAGAGGAGCATGGGCTACAGTCCAGAGGGTTGCAAAAGTTGGACACAACTGAGAGATTGAGCATGCACATATGACGTGCTTGTTGGCCTCATTTGGAAAATCCCTAAACAACTAACAATCTCTAGGTTTTATTAAAAAAAAAAAAACAAACATAGAAGTCCTTGACTCCTTTTTCTTTGATACTTTGCTATCTTTGCTTTGGACCACAAAGGCATAGCATTCAATTGCTCACAACTGTCAGTTCAACTCAGTGATTATCAGTCACGCACAGGTCCTCTTGTATCTTTGTTTGCTTTGCTTCTGTCTCTTCCGTCCCCTTTCTTGAACTCCCTGCCTTCCCTCACTCCTCTCTCCCCCACGGGCAAATATTCTTATGTTGTCATCTGTGAGCGTGTTAGCCTTGAGAATATATATTGCAGCATATATAAGCCGTACCTGCCAGACACCTTGTTTGGCATTACCTTTTACGACCTGCCCATGTGAATACACATCATTCTAATTCATTCCATTGAACCCTGCCTGGTGTTCATCATTTGCATATGCCGCCTGTGATTTATCTACTTCTTTTTGAGTAGACATCTTGGGTGTTTCCAGCCCTTGGCTATTACCAGCAAATGCTTAGAGGAATATCACTGGGGAAGTCTCTTTGTCTGCCTGTGTGAGAGATGCTCTGGAGGACGTGATCAGAAATGGAATTGCTGGGATATATGCCCTCCACACCGGCCCCATAGCTTACTCTTCCACTAGGACGAGGATTCCTAGGTCTCCATGTCTCCACCAACACCTGCCCATCAGATGGTTATAAAGTGGAGTTCAGGACTTCCCGGCTGTCCAGTGGTTGGGACTCCGTGCTTCCACTGCAGGGTGCTCACATTCAATCCCTGATTGTGGAACTAGAATCCTGCATGCCATGAAGATCGGCCAAAAAAATAAAATAAATTGGAGCTCGCTATCACCCACCTCTCTTTGTCCAACCTGCCTGTCCCTCCTTCATGTGCTGGAGAAGGAATGGATGAGGTCTCCTAGATGCCACGTATTCTGTTACCTTTGAAGATGAGTGGCTCCAGCTGCTGGATGTCCTCAAAGCCCATCACTTGTTATCATCCACGCGCAAGGAACCAGTAGAACAAGCAAAGAGGCACGAGCCTAAAGATGTAACAAGGGGTGTGGCCAGCCCCAAGATGGCCCTGCAAACTCTATCCGTTCCAAGAGTGTCAAATCAGCCCATCAAATGCAGCTTGCCTGCCCAACCCCTCTTTCTCAGAAGTAGACATTCGGAGCAAACAATAGTGGCGCGATTGGTTTTGTTAGGGCTGCTGTTCTGAGCCCCCATTAGCAATGCTCTTGGTGGTCCCTGAGGTATAAAGGGCCATGCAGCCCAGGATAAGCTAGGGTCTGGGACGAAGTGGCCATGTTCCCTTCAAGCTCAGATTCCTCCAAGTCTCTGCAGTGTGTTTGCTTAGAGGATTTCGGAGGTAACAGAATATGTGGCATCTAGGAAACCTCATCCATTCCTCTGGAGTCAGAATGTCCTGGGTTCCAGCCCCAGCTTAGGTCCCAGGACTACCGCAGATGACAAAGGTACAGGACATGTGAAGAGCTGGGCTGGCTTCCAGGCGCGCGCTAAGCCTCAGATGGCCATGTGTTATCCAGAACAACCCAGAATACACGAAATACGTTCTCCACTTTACAAATTATAAACTTTGTAATTTTATATACCCAGATAGGCTGAGCTGCTTTTTTTGGAGAGCAAAATTCCAACTCAGGTCTGCCTGTCTCTGTTTGTTTCCCTTCTCGAAGGAAACTTCCTGTCCTCTGTCCTCTGCCAGGACCTTGGGCTGAGGCTGGCATTAGATGCCTCCACGGGACTCCAGGTCCTGGATTCAGTGGGTCAGGCTCGCTGGGCCATCTTGGCAGGAGTTCCTCAGGGAGTGGGAGGCCCAGGGCAGGCCTGGGCCCCGGCCGGGCCACAGGAGGCTTCCAAGTGTTGGGGTAGGCAGCAGCCTGGCCGGTCTCCAAGCACATTCAGAGCCAACCCAAGGGAAACCCCAGTTCTGTCCATGCCGGCACGCCTGAGGCAGAAGCATTGGAGACATTAAATATTAAACACATCGGCTGGCTTCCAAACTTGGTAATTAAAACTCTTATTTCATATTTTACACAGGATGGACACAGAGGTCATGCGGCTGCTCTAAGAGGTCTCATAGCTCCCTTGTTCACCGATGAAGTGGCTCTTCTGAGGAAAACCTCGCTCTCACTGGGACCCACACTGCCCTATTTATAAAGTGATTTCCTGGGAGGGCAGGCAGTGGAGGTTGGGAGGTCTTCCAGGGAGGCTAGGGCCCATTCAGGGCTCCCAGCTGGGTCTCAGACTTTCTTTCTACTTCTCTGAAATAGGCCTGCATTCCCAGGAGCCTGCAGAGGGTCTAGCCTCAAGCCCCTCAAGTCTGATGCAAGGGCAGCCCAGGGAGCTGGAGTTGGCTCTGAAAGTGGGGAAGGAGAAGGAATAGCCAAGGGAGGGCTGCAGGGAGGGTCCGAGGGAGGGGGACCCGTCCCTTAGCCTCTAGCGCCACCTGCTGACCATATGCTGAACTGCAGCAGCCTGGATGCCACCTGGAGACCTCACGGGAGCTCTGGGCTGGGTTGAGAAGAGGGGATCAATGAGAATCAGGGCTGATGCTTCAGGGAACAATTTTTTAAAGCAATTTAGTTTTGTGAATTTTTCACTCAGTCATTCCCTGAGGTCAAGAGCTAAATAAGACTCAGACTTGGATCTCTGGGGACCCAACCCAGCTTGATAACCAGGATATGCATGGAAATCAGCACGTGGTGAGCACAGGCCTCCACAATTTACATCAGTTATCTCACTATGGGGGCTGTTCTCATGCTGCATGCACATTTGACACATGAAAACACTCAGCTGACAGAAGACCCCAAAGCCAGATTACTCCCCTGCGCCCACCCCCCATCATCAATATTTCTGCAAGGCCTGACCCTTTCCACCTCTAAAACATACCATGAGTTTTCTTCTTTTCTCCATCGTCATTCTTACCTTCTCGGTCCCAGCCATTCTCACCTCTTCCCTGGACAAAAACTTCTCCCTAGGACCTTCTCAGGAGGATTTTTAGCAGCTCCAGCCTCGCCTCTACCAACTATGCTTCACAAACAGCCAGTGGGATCTTAGGACACGAACTGAATCACACCCATCCCTTGCTCAAAAACTCCGATGGCTCCCATTGCCTTTAATATAAAGTCTAGGGCTTCCCCGGTGGTCCAGTGGTTAAGAATCTGCCCGCCAATGCAGGAGACATGAGTGCGGCCCTGGTCCAGGAAGATCCACACGCTGGGGGGAACTAAGCCTGTGGACCACGACTGCTGAAGCCCGCGGGCTCTGGAGCCCACAGGCCACAACAAGAGAAGCCCCCCACCCCAAGAAGCCCAAGCAGCACAGCTAGAGCACAGACCCACTCACCACAGCTAGAGAAAGCCCGCATGCAGCAACAGAGACCCAATATGGCCAAAATAAGCACTTAATTTAAAAATATATATATATCAGCTCCTTGCCAGATTCAGAAATGCCCTGATGTGGTGTTCTCACTAGCCTCATTTCATGCCCCTCTTTCCATGCTCCGCTCACTCCACTGCAGTCGTGTGCGCTTCCTCGAACCTGCCAGATTCTCCTGAGCTCAGTTCTTTGCAGATGCTGTTCACTCCACCTGGAATGCTGTTCCCTTCACTTCTTCTCTCTGAATTAAAAGTTCTCCATGTCATGGAACACCCCAGGCCTTTCCTGACCACACCCTGTAAAGAACACCTGCCTGACTGCCCAGTTATTTTCTAACCCAGTCTTTTGTTTTTCTTTAACGAACTTCTTGGCACTTGCAACAACTTCTTTATTTGCTCATTAACTTTTAAAAGTTGTTCCCCCAACTGGAATGAAAATTCTGAGCAGGCAGGAAGCAGATGAGCTTTGTTCATCATAACACAAGGCCTACCAAATAGTAGGCACCAAATAAATACCTGGCACCAAATGCAGGTATAGAGCATCAGAGAAGGTTTCTTGAGGAAGGGACATCTACACCGAGACCTGAAAAATGGATAGGAGCAGCTCAGGAGAAAGTGAAGAGGCAGAGAAGCCTGGAGGGCTAGAGTCCATAAGGTCACAAAGAGTCAGGCATGACTGAAGCAACTTACCACGCACACAGCTAGGCAGAAAGGGGAGTGACAAGGAGGAGCTGAGAAATGGAATACTTCCTGCCACATCAAAGGCTTCCCTGGTGACTCAGATGATTAAGAATCTACCTGCAATGCAGGAGACCCCGGTTTGATCCCTGGGTCAGGAAAATCCCCTAGGAAAGGGACTGGCTACCCACTCCAGTATTCTTGTTTGAAAAATCACATGGACAGAGGAGCATGGTGGGTTACAGTCCATGGGGTCACAAAGAGTTGGACACAATTGAGGAACTAATACTTTTCACCTTCAGTAAACAAAGATGTCACATTCATCAGCAATTGCAGCCACCAGGGTGGTGAGCTGGTGAGCCCTGAGGGAACTCCAGGAGGAGAGAAAGCCTGCCGTCCAGCAATCACCAAACTGCAGCCACTCCCTATGGTGAGTCCTGAGGAAACTCAGGCTGTGAAAACACAGGACACTGGCCTCAGACAGCTGAGGTGCATATCCAAAGAATGATTTCAGAGAGCCCAGACTCCTGCATCTTTCCATACATAGAAAGCACTAAGCTCCTTAACTTGAGATATCTAGTTTCCTTTAATTCACAATAACCTTTTGGTCATTAATCCTTGGAAGAAAAGCTACGACCAACCTAGACAGTATATTAAAAAGCAGAGACGTTACTTTGCCAACAAAGGTCCATCTAGTCAAAGCTATGGTTTTTCCAGTAGTCATGTATGGAAGTGAGAGTTGTACTATAAAGAACGCTGAGCGCCGAAGAATTGATGCCTTTGAACTGTAGTGTTGGAGAAGACTCTTGAGAGTCCCTTGGACTGCAAGGAGATCAAACCAGTCAATCCTAAAGAAAATCAGTCCTGGGTGTTCATTGGAAGGACTGATGCTGAAGCTGAAACTCCAATACTTTGGCCATGTGATGCGAAGAATGGACTCATTGGAAAAGACCCTGATGCTGGGAAAGATTGAAGGTGGAGGAGAAGGGGAAGACACAGGATGAGATGGTTGGATGGCATCACCGACTCGATGGACGTGAGTTTGAGCAAGCTTTGGGAGTTGGTGATGGACAGGGAAGCCTGGCGTGCTGCAGTCCATGGAGTCGCAGAGTTGTACACGACTGAGTGACTGAACGGAACCAAACTGAACTGAATCTTTTGATGTTCAGACCACCTGTCCTTTGTTGCAAAACTTCTATATAACTTGGCTCCCCTGCCCCCAACCTTGTTGCAGCAGTTCTCTCAGAGTTACTTGAGATGCTGCCTCCTGGGCTAGAAGTTCTAAAAATTCCTGCTGAATAAAACATAACTCTCAACTTTTAAGATGTGAATATTTTTTTAAGTTTACAAGCACTCCAGGCAGAGGGGAGAGCAGGTGAAAGTGTCATAAGGCAAGAAGATTCTTGGCACTTTTCAGAAATTAAAAATAGAAAGAGGGATTTCCCTGGGCATCCAGTGGTTAAGACTCCATGATTCCACTGCAAGGGGTACAGGTTCAATCCCTGGTTAGGGAACTAAGATCCCACGTGCCACATGGAGAGGTAAGAAAAAAAAAAAGGAAAAAGAAATGGAAAGAAAGCTGGCATCACTGGAGAGGAGTGAGAATAAGGAGATCCTGAGAGTAAGTTATAGCAGAAAGATGAGTCTTCCTCCTCAGAGCCTGGAACACCATTGAGAAATGAGAGGCAAGAGGGGAAGTGAGAAGATTCATGTTTTTTACAAAGCATGACAAACCTAGACAGCATATTAAAAAGGAGAGACATTACTTTGCCTACAAAGGTCCATAGAGTCAAAGCTATGGTTTTTCCAGTAGTCATATATGGATATGAGAGTTGGACCATAAAGAAGGCTGAGCACTGCAGAATTGATGCTTTTGAACTGTGGTGTTGGAGAATAATCTTGAGAGTCCCTTGGACTGCAAGGAGATCCAACCAGTCAATCCTAAAGGAAATCAATCCTGAATATTCACTGGAAAGTCTGATGCTGAAGCTGAAACTTCAGTCCTTTGGCCACCTGATGTGAAGAACTGACTCACTGGAAAACCCCTGGTGCTGGAAAGATTTGAAGACAGGAGGAGAAGGGGATGACAGAGGATGAAATGGTTGGATGGCATCATTGACTCAATGGAAGTGAGTTTGAGCAAGCTGTGGGGGATGGTGAAGTACAGAGAAGCCTGGCATGCCGCAGTCCATGGGGTCGCAGCAAAGAGGCAGACGTGACTGGGTGATGGTCCTGCGATGCTTGCAGTGCAGAGGCTGGAGGCAGGAAGATCAGCTGGGAGGCCATCGCTCTAGTCAGGTGGGGCTGGAGGAAGATGTGTCATGGGGAATGGGGGAAGGTGTGTCCCAAACCAGGGCAGAGGAGACAGGAGGAGATGAGTGGATAAGCCCAGAGGCCTTGAGAACATATCAGATAGGGAGTTGTAAAAAAGAAAAATGTTTACTGACCTACATGTTTCCACAAAACTGGACATAAGGAAGTAGCATTCACTGAGACGAGGCACAGGTTGATGTGTGGGGAGATAAATCAGCTGTGATTCTTTGTGTTGCTGGTCATAGAAAGCCCAACTTAAATTGGCTTACATTGCTGGAAAGTCCAGAGATAAAGTGAGCTTCAGGGTTTGTTTTGTTTAGAGACCAATGATGTCATTGAGTACCCTATTACTTTTTTTCTTCTGGTTTTGGCTTCCACAGTGTCAGTGTCTCCTGGCGGCTGCTCCCCTCATGCTGACAGAATGGCTGCAGGAGCTCCAGTCTTCACATTTGCACCTACTCAGCTGAGAAGATGAGAAAGGGCCAGCTGTGGCTCCCTTGGGGGAATAGAAATACTCTTTCCCTAAAGTGCCAGTAATTTATCCTCATGTCTCACACTGGTCTAAAGTGGGCTTTATGCCTATTTCTGTACTAATGGCTGTGGCCTGGGGAAGCTTTATTACTTCAGATGTGGCTACTTGAACTAATTACGGCCAAGGAGAAATGACTTCTTGAGTGGGTTAAACCAGGTTTTCAAACCCAATTGCACATTTGAGTTCCTTGGGCTAAAGCCTAGGCCAGGGCATTTGAAGAGTTCCCCTAGGTGATTGTAATGTGCAGACAGGGTTGAAATCCATCAGGGTCTATTCCTAGAGTTCGGAGTGGGGCCAACCCCAACTCCTCCAAATCTATGCAGTGAAGAAGGCTGGAAGGAAGAATAAAAAGAAGCCCCCACATTCAGCCCATGTTGAATCTGAGTTGCCATAGGTACCCATGGAAAGTGTTATGTTGGGCATAGGATTCTGGGCTGAGATCCTTAGCCCACAATTTGACATCTCATAAACACAGCATAATCATTAGCTGTTAATACTTTACCTCTTTTTCACTGGCTATAACCTCATTTTATACTTGAATTAACGTTGTGTTTGTATGCCCTCACCCACCTGCACTCATAATGCAGTGTTTTGGTTCTGACAGTTGATGTGTGCGTGTGTGCTAAGTCGCTTCAGTCGTGTCCGACTCTTCGCGACACTATGGAGTATAGCCTACCAGGCTCCTCTGTCCATAGGATTCTCCAGCAAGAATACTGAATGGGGTTGCCATGTCCTCCTCCAGGGGAGCTTCCCAGCCCCGGCTGGAACCCGTGTCTCTTATGTCGCCTGCATTGGCAGGCGGGCTTTTACCAGTAGCACCACCTGGCAAACCCCTGCTGGTTGATGGAAACAATTTTGTATGAATGGCTCTTTGGAGATCAAGGCATCACAGAGCCCAGAACATTAACTTCTCTTGCGGCCCCAGGCTGGTGATGAACTTTCCCACAACGCAGGTTGAGCCTGCAACCCCTATGGTGACGTCCCCCCATATCCAGTCCATCAGAGATTCTGTACCAGTTTGTCACCGCTCCTTAACAGACCGTCCCTAAAATCCTGTGGCTTTAACAGCAGTTGTTCGTAATCACACACACCTCCACAGGTTGGCTGGGTTTGGCTGAGCGGGTCTGGGGTCCACTGGACTGCTCTCCTTGAGGCTTCCGGGGCCTCTGTGGTCATTCCACATGTCTCTCATTCTCCTTGGCCCAGCAGGCTATGACTGCCGAGCACAAGAGGGTCAGGCGAAAACACAACGCCTCTTTCACCCACGTTTCACAGAGCAAAGACCAAGGAAGGATGAGGAGTAGGCGGGAAGGACCTTGAGTTACGTGGCAAAAGGTATGGATAGAGGGGGAGTGCAGGCTTAGGGCCAGTGAAGCATGGCTTTATTTATTCTAAGTAATGGACAGTGTCCTGGGATAACACAATTGATGTTTAAGACGCCAGTCCCCACCCCCACACACACCCCCTCTAAAGGAGGGAGTCCTGCTTGCAGGGTTGGCTCCTGGTGGCCCTTTTCTTGTGGAGGTTCTAGATAATCAGCAAATCTCACAGAAAGTAGCCAGAGGGGGACGTTGATCTCTATAATAAAGACATGGAAGAGAGCCCAAGCTGGAAAGAGTCAAGCTGCTTGGGTCTGGAGAAGGACTGCTGTCTGGGTTCCAGCAGTGCCTCGGGCCCCGTTCCCATTCCTTCCTGACACCTGGCTCGATCCTTGGCCTCAGTTCCTTTTAAGAAGCCACCGAAGGAGTCGAGGCTACAAAGTGACAAGATCTGACCTGGGTCTTCTGAAAACCACTCTGACCAAGTATAGCTAGGACACTCAAGAACAGCAGGCATCAGGAGTCAGGATTTAAGAGAACGCTTTTATTAATAATTATTATTATTTGTCAAATTATTATTACTGTATCATTACTAATTTTATTTAATTATTTTATTAATTAATCAGGACGGCATGGTTTCAGTACAAGGATAGATACAAAGACCAGTGCAGAAGAAGGTAGGCCCAGAAACAGATCTTTTTACACATGGGCACGTGATAAATGACAAGGTAGCCCTGCAGAGCAGTGGGGCAAGGAGAGAGTTTTCAGTAAGTGAGTTCTGAGATAACTGGATCTCCACAGGGGAAGAAAATGAAATAGAACCTCTAATTCCACCATCTGCAACCATACCAATGGTGTGCAGGCTTCAGGAGGAGCTGGATCCAGGAACTGGAAGACTTCAGGGGAAACTCCATGGTTCTCCTACTTCAACCCCTGCCCCTCCTCCCCTGATCTTTCTTGAGTATGTTTTCAGCATCGGGCACTGAGGGTTTTATGGGCACTCTCGTGTCCCTGCAATATTGCTCTGAGGCCAGTGTCAATCCCCATTTTATAGCTAAGGAAACTGAGGCTGGGGAATCAAGACCTTTGTTCAAGTTTACATGATGCACACACGGCAGGACAGGAATTGGACCCCAGTAGGGCAGTTCCAGAGCCCACTGTTCATTCTTCCTCCTAAATAGCCCTCAAACCTGTCCCCTCCTCTAAATCTCCACAGTCATCCCTTAAACATCTCTCACATGGACAACTGCAGTAAGTAGAGACCTCGAAGGTCTCTCCTCTTTGGTCTTAAAATACACAATAAGTGTGTCATTCCTCTGTCTAAAACCTTTCAGTTACCGGCATACAAACAGACATATGGTTCAGTGGAATAGAATTCAGAACTCAGAAATAAATGTATATACTTATGGTCAGCTAATTCTCAAAAAAAAGGGTGTCAAGGTGATTTTTGATTACACCAAATGTCTTATGGGAACTTGGTTCCCTCCCTGGCCTTGAAAGCACAAAGTCCTAACCACTGGACTGCCAGAGAATTACCTACCTCAATTTTTTAATAAAGCAAACACATCAATGACCCCAAGACTTTTCACCTTCTAACTAATGCCTGCCTACCCTTCCAGCCCTCTCTCTTACTAATCCTTCCATTGATCACTTTGCTCAGAGAAGCAGAGCTTCTAGGAATGATTTTATTTTAAGGGATTCAACTTAGAGATTTGACCTTGACTGTAGGAGCTGGGCAAGCTTCCCAGTGGTTCAAAGGTAAACAATCCAACCTCAACATGGGAGACCTGGGTTCGATCCCTGGGTTGGGGAGGGCATAGCAAAACACTCCAGTATTCTTACCTGGAGAATCCCCATAGACAGAGGAACCTGGTGGGCTATAGTTCAGGGGTTGCAGAGTCAGACACAACACGACAAAGCACAGCACAGAACATAGGAGCCGGGCAATCAGCCTTTCTGAGTCTGTTGCCCCAGGTCTACATATGTGAGCTGCAACAGCTCCTGACTCACCAAGGCTACTACTTCATCTCTGTCTTCCTAACCTCACCCAAAGTTCCCCTGAAGCCCACCCCATCCCAGAGCACGTGGGGAAAGGCATTCTGGGAAATGTGTTCTAGCCTCGCTAGGTGGACACAGCACCAAGCCACCCATGGCTCTTCTCACATGCTCTTCCCTCCACCTGGAGCATGGTCCCCACTTTTCACCCACTTATTCCTACTCCATCTTTGAATCTCAGCCTCCAACAGGAAGTCTCTCTGGCAGTTCCTCCAGAATAGAAGTGTGCACTTCCCCCAATCTCTGTCCCACCACATGCAGCTGTGAAGGTTGTACACAACTCTAAGAGCACAGATCGCATTCACAGTCATCCTAGATGCGTGTCCTTATTATTTATTTGTTTATTTGGCAGTGCTGGGTCTTACTTGCAGAAAGCAGAATCTTTAGTTGCAGCATGTGGGATCTTTAGTTGCAGACTGTGGGATATAGTTCCCCGACCAGGGATCGAACCCAGGCCCCCAGCTTTGGGAGAGCTGGCAGAGTCTTAGCCACCAGAGCACCACGGAAGTCTCAGATGCTCATCCTTATATGACTGTCCTCCCACAGGTGGCAGTAAAGTGACTAGAGCAAGGAGCATCATCCTCTCTCTAATCCTAACAATGGTGTTCATGGGCTGTTGTGGGACTGGGTGCACCTCCTTTATCCTAAGGGATACTTGGCTGCCAGGCTGTGCCCCTTTTTACACTGTGAGCCCCGCTTGGCAGGGGCCATAATGGGACAACTCATTGTGGGGTCCTCAACACTTAGCACAGAACCTGACACACAGCAGACTCTCAGTATCCATAAAACAACATAATAAGAAGCAACCTAGATGTCCATCGACAGACAGATGGGTAACGAAGCTGTGGTACATATATACAACGGAATGCTACTCACCCATAGAAAGAAATGCATTTGAGTCAGTTCTAATGAGGTGGATGAACCTAGAGCCTATTATACAGAGTGAAGTACATCTGAAAGAGAAAAACAAATATTGTATATTAATACATCTATATATGGAATCTAGAAAGATGGCACTGATGAACGTATTTGCAGGGCAGCAATGGAGATGTAGACTAGAAAACAGACTTACGGACAAGGGTGGGGGGAGGAAGGAGAGGGTGAGATGAATGGGGAGAGTAGCATGAAAGCACACACACCACCTCATGCAAAATCGATAGCCAATGGAAAGTGGTTTGATGGCTCAGGGACCTCACACTGGGGCTCTGTGACAGCCTAGACGGGTGGAAGAGAGTGGGAGGTGGGAGGGAGGTTCGAGGTTAATTTACACCCATGGCTAATATATGTTGATGTATGGCAGAAACCAAACCAATATTGCAAAGCTATTATCCTCCAATTAAAAATAAATAAATGAAAAAGGAATAACTGAATGTCTAGGCAATGAGAGAGGGTTAACAGGAGAAAGCAGAAAGATGAATGCGCTGGGGGCTTTGGGAGCAGGCTGGAAAGAAGAGGTGGCACAGCTGGGTAGCTCAGAGCATGGACTCAGGAGCCAGGCTCCGCCTTCCTCACTCACCAGCTGGGTAACCTCTCTCAGTTACTCCACCTGTCTGTGCCTCAACTTGCTCATCTGTAAAAATCAAGATAAGAACAGCACTTTCTTCAAGGAGTTGGTAGGAGAATGCACCAGACTGATGTTTGCAAAGCGCTAAGACAGCAATATATAACCGTTTGTTTAAAAAAATAGATAGATGATAGATAAAATGAGGAAAGGATGAATCATTTTGTTTCTCTCTTAAAGCCAGGTTGAAAGGCAATCCCAATGGAGAAGCTGCTGCCAGGGTTCCCCATTTGAGTGACTGGAAAGTCTGAAAATATATAGGTTTAAGAGTATTGAGACAAACACCCTGGCTGGTAAGAACATCTAGACTAGAGGGTATTACATTATCATACGGTTAGTTAAGGAATTATAGCTCTTAGGGTACCAGCTTCTGCACAATAAAATGATTTTTAAAACAACATTTTAAAACCCGATTAAAACATAATGCCCTGTTTAGTTACTGCCACAAAATGTTTCATTTGCAGATTACAGCCTAGCAGATTTAATTTACTTTCCGCTGACACCCATATTAGACGCGATGAGCCAGGGAGGCACTCCAGGCTGTAAGCTGCAGGACTTAGAAGCTCATGGGTGCCACCGCTAAGCCTTTTCAGAGGACATGGCATGGCCAGGCTTCCCTCCTACCCCCGGGGCCCTGAGGGTTTCTTGATGGTCAGCACACAGCGCTCCTCCCTGCAGGCTCTTCTGATCAAGTAAGGTTTGGGACTCTGTAGGATGCTGTATGCTGAGAGTACAGACTGCAAACTGGTGCTTTGAGGGCCAAGTTCGGCCTATTGACCATCTGCCTCACAGCATGATTTCTGAATAGTCAAGCCAACATTTGAAAAATCAGGAGATCTCACTTTACACCTGGAAGTTTCGCTACTTTTAAAAATGGGAAGAACTGACAACGCTGAACTGTCATGGCAACGACAGGCTGGAGTGGGAGAGGTCATGTGCTTTCCAGTTCGTCACGATCCCTACCATTCCTTACCGTCTCCCTCCGTCAGGAGTTTGAGAGTTAGCTCAAATCCAGTTTGCTATTGCATGTGAGGTGCTCTTTTGTTTTGTTTTTCAGTAGAGAAACATTCCTTGATTCCATCTTTTGAGGTACCAGCAGGAAATAGACAGCATGCTCAAAGCTGGGGAGGTGAGGAGAGTTTAGTAGTGGGATTATTTACAAAGGTATGGTTAGAGTTTAGGAAAAGCAACAAAGAATGATACAACCCCTGATGCCACAAACACTGGGGAGTGTTACCATCCTGAGTCTGAAGGGATGCAGGGAGGGGGCCTGGAGAGAAGGCGCTGCTGATGGAGCTGAGTCTGGGTCAAGGGCGGCAGTCAGCCCAGGGTGACTCCATGTGGACAGAGCCTGGAAAAGACCTTTCCAAGTTCCTCTCCTTGTGCCTCTAGTCTCCTCTGGTGACCCCCATGGGCCACACCAACTGGAAGCCAGAAGACAAAGGAATCCTCCCAGGCTCCCCATATTGCTCAGATTCCAGGACACAGAGTTGGGAAGCATGGGGGCCAAAGAGAGGACCTGGAGAAGGACCAGATAAAAGAGAGCCAGCGTGCCACGTGTCCATCAAAAGTGGCAAAACAGAAAGAGGGTGTATATATCTGTGTGGAAGTTAAGTACTTCCCTGGTGGTGCAGTGGATAAGAGCCTGCTTGCCAATGCAAGGGACAAAGGTTCAGTCTCTGGTCCAGGAAGATTCCACACGCCTTGGAGCAGAGACGCCTGTGCACCACAACTTCTAAAGCCCGCACACCTAGAGCCTGTGCTCCACAACCTGAGAAGCCACTGCAGCGAGAAGCAGGCACATCACAGTGAAGAGTAGCCCCGCTTACCACAACCAGCGAAAGCCCGTGTAAAGCGACTAAGACCCAGCGCAGCCACAGATAAAATAACTTTTAAAAAAAGAATATATATTTAACGTGCCAATGCTTGGTCCACTTCTCTCGTCTGCGTCGTCTTCGTGGTCCCCTAAGCAGCTGCCTGTGCATCACTGGCCCTGGGAGAGTTATCTCACCCCTGCCCCCACCCCCATCCCACCACACCCTCTTTCGACTTTGTCTCCTCTTGGGGAAGGAGATTCCCATCCATTCCCCAAAGAGGAAACAGCAGTAGAAACAAGACCCTTCCCATCCTCCTCTGCATGCGGTGAGGTGGGGCTCAGGTCAAGTTCAGACACGGCCCTTCCCCTGCACCTGCCCTCAACAACAGCTCATCCTTGTTTCTTCTCCTGTTGCAGGCAGTAACTCAGCAAGAAGAAGCATCACTGCCCTTGGGAGAGGGCTGCCTGGTCTAAAGGTCCCCCAGAACTAGGAGAGAAACTCAACCCCTTTGGGGAAGGAGAAGTCAGAAGCTCCAGGTTCCAGCTACATTCTCTAACTCAGATTTCCATTAACATTGCTGAAGCTATTGTCCCCGTTTGATCTCAGTTCCCTTTGCCCTGTAGTGAACATTTGCTCTATTTTTCTGACTGCCTAACAAGGACCCCCATCCTGTTTTTGAGGAATTCCTCATTTTATGAGGCTTGGAAGGAAACAGAATTCATTTTCCACTCTGTGCGCTCAGTCGCTCAGTCGTATCTGACTCTTTGATGCCCTTTGGACTCTTCGGACAGGCTCTTCTGTGCAGGGGACTTTCCAGGCAAGAATCCTGGAGTGGGTTGCCATTTCCTCCTCCAGGGGATCTTCTGACCCAGGGGTTGAAGCTGCATCTCCTGTGTCTCCTGCGTTGCTGGCAGATTCTTTACCTGCACTCTAGAAGCCTTTTAGGCTGGGTGTCATTTTCCCCGCCTCCTTTGCAGCTAGGAAGCAGCCACAGGACCAGGCTCTGAGTTGGTCTCATGGCTCAGGGAGGTGGCAGCAGCTGTTGCAGTAAGACCAGCTTCCAAGGCCGTGAGCGCAGCAACAGTGTAGCCTGGGGCATCGGTCAGCAGCGGTCGTGGTGGTGGCTGCGCGGGTGTCAGCAGCGTCCTGGCCACTCCAGTTCTGTGACCTGATTGTGGGCACAGCTGTGTAGTCACCAAGCCTGCTTTTCCAGCCTCCTAGGGAGTGTGTGAGCTACCCATACCTTTCTGGTGAATTCCTTTACTGCCAAAATCAGCCAGACTCCATTTCTGTTCCTGGAGTCTTTTTTAATTTGGCTGTGCCGGGGCTTTGCTGTGGCACGCAGGATCTTTCGTTGCAACATCTGGGCTCTTAGTTGTAGCATGTGGGATCTAGTTCACTGACCAGGGATCGAGCCTGAGCCCCCTGCATTGGGAGCTCGGAGTCCCAGCCACTGGACCAGCAGAGAAGTCCCTGCTCTTTGTGACTTGGAACTCCTACTGATACACGTGAACACAGAATCCTGGAGGGAAGAAAGATGAATGGCACCCCTAGCTACACCCCCCAGCAACTCCCTCCAGATTATGTGTCAATTAAGACTATCTCAATTATTTAAAAGATGCAAATCAAAATAAAGCAAAGCCTCCAGTTGACAAAGAATAAAGAGAGAGTGTAAGTTCAGAGGAGCCTGGTGGGTTAAGGCTAGAAGCAGACTCTCATTGAGAAACTGATCCATCTCTGACTCTCTTGTAAGTCCTTCTGGCTGTCAAGTTCATCTTCAGCCCCCACACAGGGGCCCCTGCAATTGCTTCCTCCCCTTGCAATAAAACAGCTACAATAGTTCTCAGCCTCATCTCCTCCCACACCACCCCACAAAAAGAGAGTCTATGCCGGGAGCTCTCCCACAAGTCCAGGGATGTCCAAATAAGGTCACAGGCTTGTCCTTGTACACATCGTGGTGGCAGGAAAATGGGATAAGCTAATGGGCTTAATCAAATCAAGGCTCATCTGAAACTGAATTCTCTCAAACCATCGGATGAGAATGGGGCAGGGTGGTGAAGTCCCCAAGGAAAGTCAGCTCCCTGTTGGTGGGAAGTGGGGGCATGGATGCTGGGGACCTCTGGGGGACTCAGATATCTGGGTCAAGTCTCAGCTCTGCTCCAGCCTACCAGTGTGAGCCTGGACAGCCCCTTTTCCTCTTCATGTCTCAGTGGCCAGGTTTACACCACGGTGGAGAGTGGGGGTACAGTCTACAAGTCTATGGGTCTTGGAGGCAAGGTAGCACTACCTTGAGCCAGTGGCTAGATGACCTGAATTGTGTCCCTGACAAATTCACATGTTGAAGCCAAAGCCCTCAGGACCTCAGGAGGTGACTATATTTGCAGAACAGGGCTTTAGAGGGGGTGATAAGGCTAATTGAGACCCTGAGAGTAGGCTTTTCATATAACATCCTTATAAGAAGAGGATATTAGACTATACAGAAACACCAGTTCTCTTGCCCATGAGAACATAGCCAGAAGATGGCCCTTGACAAAGTTGAGCAGAGCAGCCTCAGGTAAAACCAAACCTGGTGACACCTTGATCTTGGACTTCCAGTCTCCAGAACTGTGGGAAGATCAGTCTTTGTTGTTTCAGTCACCAGTCTGTGGTACTTTGTTATGGCAACCCAAGCTGACTAACACAGAGCTCATGAATTTGAAAGGGAGGTGCATCCAGCCAAGTTTCCATACCCTACCCCGCCTCACACCAGTTGTATACCTGGGCAAGGCACTTCACTTCTCCGAGCCTAGCAGCTTAGCTGGTGGAGCACATTCTCCAAAAGTGCCTACTAGTTCAATGTTTCTATTTGACACCTGCAGACATGGTAACTGTTAAGAACATGATGAAAAGATATTAGAGGGAGCGGAGGGAGGGCTGGGGCCAGTCTGTTCATCAGGCAACTGAAGCATCAGTGATCAGAGCTTGAGCCTCACGAGGAGGCATCAAAGGAGAATGTGCCCCCAACTGACCAGTGCCAGGGATCCCCTCTCAGCCCTCACATTCCCACCTCTAGGCCCTTGTGTCAGCATCTAAGGGCAGAACTTTGGGGGCTCCCACTCCCAGATGAGAACAGCTGGCTTGCTCGTCTGCCAGCTCTCCAGATCCCTCGTGCGTAGAGTGGAGACAATAGCATCGCCTGCTGCACGGCGTTGCAGATGTTTAACAGGGCCATGAATGTGAAGCGCTCAGCACAGCACCTCCTACAGAGTACATGCCTGAAGGATGGGTGTGAAGAGTACTACACGTGCCCTTCAACTTCCCTTGAACCAGATACTAATCCTCCCCCAGTGATAACCCGGATTTCAGCAAGACTCCTGGGTCTAAAAGAAAAAAGATGATCATGGGACTTCTCTGGAGGTCCAGTGGTTAAGACTCCGTGCTTCCACTGAAGGAGACACGGGTTCAACCCCTGGTCAGGAACTAAGATCCTGCCTTACATGCAGTGCGGCCAAAAAAAAAAAAAAAGACAAAGATGATCAGCTAAAACCACCACACCTTCTCCTGTGGAGACTTCAGTGTGTTTCCAAGATGTCTGCAGATACCCTGGGAGCACCTGTCCTTGTTACTCCTGGATCTAAGTGCCAGCTTATGTTGAATTTGTTCTATTTCTGTCATTGTCTCCAAAGGAACTTGACCCTTCCTTTGATGTGCACACACACACACACACACACACATACACACCACTATTACAGGGCTTTTTGTGGGTCTAACAGCCTTTGCTGAAAGTCTAGGATGACAGAGGGGAGGTTAACATCACAAACACTCAAGCCAAAAGAAAAAAAAACAGCTTAAATTCACATATGAAATATCTTTTATCATAAATGAACGTTCATGCTTTCTGCACCAGAGATTTCTCACTGGCCACACCATAAAGATCCCTGGACTCTCACCAACTTGCACACCTCTCTGTTCTTTTCACCCTTCCTCTTTACCTACACTTTCCTATTAATAGATGGCCCCTCTGAATTCTTCTCATTCCAGTATCAGAGTAATGATGATATATTGAGATATTGGCCCGAATTCCTCACTGTCCCCTGTGTCTTTTTCCCGTGGGACTTTGCACCTCCCCCCTCTCTAGAAGTGGAGTCTACTTTCTTACCCCTTGCCTGTGGGCTCAGCCGTATGACTTGTTATGGCCAGTGTGATCTTAACAGAAATGACAAAAATATGCTTACACAGTGAGGCTTCATCTCTTAACATCGCTGCATTCCATGAGAAGAGTTTCCCCTGGGTAGCTACCATCCCTTCATCTGGATCCCAAAATGGAAACCCGTGGGCAGACCTGAGCCCAGCCTGCCGAGAGGAGCCAGGCTCACGTGGACCCACAGCCTGAAGCACAGCTGCTCAGCTGAGTGCAACTCCACTGACCCGCAGACACGTAAGTGAAAAAGTAAATCAGTGTTGTTTTCAGCCACTGAACTGTGAGGTGAATTGTTTGGTGGTGGTGGCAGGCTGGGGGAACGCCTTGGAAGCCCAGGAGTTAAGACTTTGCCTTCACTGCAAGGGGGGGTGCAGGTTCCATCCCTGGTCAAGGAGCTAAGATTCCACAAGCCCGGCCACCAAACAACAAAACATACAGTCCCAACCCTGGGTTTTCATCTCTGGTCAGCTTAGGGATCTCCCACCTGCCATTTTCACTCTAGGACCCTTGTTGATGGAGCAGGCACTTTCTAGAACATTGCTGGTCTCCATGGCAGAGAGAAAGTGAGGAGGGGAACTACACACTGACTCTCAAAGCTTTCACCTGAACATGACACAGGTCATTTCAATTCCTTGTGCATGGGCCAAAGAAAGCCACAAGGCCACTTCCATGTTCAGGGGCAGGCCTATCCTCTCCAGGAGAAGGAAAGAACATATTTCACGGCAACAGTCATGAATTCCACAATCTCCACTCTGATGGTGAATCTGTGGATTTCTACCAACTTTTACTCTATATTGTTATTTGAAGCTACAATATCATATGGTTACAATTTAGAATTATCATGTACTTCTGCTGAGTTGAACCTTTCTCATTATAGAGTAGCCTATATTTATTAGTCATCTTTTGCTAAGTTAGGCATGAATCATGTACTCATTCATAAAGTATCCACTTGGAACTGACATATTTCATATTACATTAGTCAAAGTAAGCCACACCTAACTTCAAAATCTCAGTGGCTTATAAAGATGCTGATTAATTTCTCACTCATGTTATACATCCTTTGGGTCATTTGTGGGGTTTCCCAGGTGGTACCATGGTAAAGAATCTGCCTGCCAATGCAGGAGGTGCAAGAGATGTGGGTTCAATCCCTGGTCAGGAGGATCCCCTGGAGAAGGAAATGGCAATCAATTCCAGTATTCTTGTCTGGAAAATTCCACAGACAGAGGAGCCTAGTGGGCTGCAATCCATGGGGGGCAAAAGTCGGACATGACTGAGCATACACACAGGGGTCACTGTGGCACTACCCACTCTTCATTCTAACTTATTTTAATTCAAGGACCCAGTGGAAGGAGCAGCCCCACCTTGATGTGACCTGCCTGTGGCAGAGGGAAAGAATAGATGGTTCATCATTTCTATTCATGTGTCAGTGACCAAGCCTGAAGTCCACAGGTTGGGGAAGCACAGGCCTTTACAGGAATAGCAAATTCTTAAGGACGATGATAAAATTCACCACACTACTTCTAGCAATGCTTTTGCCTCAAAGTCTACCTTGCCCAATGTTGATACAGCTAAAAGAGACCCAGCATGGAATCTCTTACCATTCTTTGACTTTAAAATTTGTCTTTGTGCATAGCTAAATTTTTCAAAAGTTGGTGTTACAGTCTATCTTTTAACTAGACAGTTTAGGTTTTTATATATGCTGTGCTGTGTGTAGTCACTTAGTCACATCCAATTCTTTGGACTATTGCCTGCTAGACTCCTCTGTCCACGGGATTTTCTAGGCAATACTGGAGTGGGTTGTCATTTCCTCCTCCAAGGGATCTTCCCAGCTCAGGGATCAAACTAGCATCTCCTGTGTCTCCTGCATTACAAGTGGATTCTACCCACTAAGCCACCGGTGGAGCCTTATTATGATTACTGAACTATTTAAATTTATTTTTCCACTTTATTTTGTGCTTTGTATTTTCCCACTGTTTATGTTCTTTCATTCCTGCCTTTGTTTCCTTCCTTTCTCTCCCTTTCTTCTTTTTCAACAGAATTTTTTTAAGTATTGTTTATTTGGCTCTGCCAGGTCTCCGTTAAGGCATGCAGGGTCTTCCATTGCAGCACACAGGGCATGTGGGATCTAGTTAGCTGCTCAGGGATCAAACCCAGACCCCCTGCATTGAGAGCCACTGGGCCACTAGGGAAGGCCCCTTCCCCTTTTAAAATTTTGTTTATTTACTTTTGGCTGCACTGAGTCTTCCTTGCTGTGTGCTGACTTTCTCCAGTGGCGGGGAGCCAGGGCTTCCCATTGCAGGGGCTTCTTTTGCTGCAGAGCACAGGCTCTAGAGACGGTGGGTTTCAGTAGTCACGGTGCATGGATTTAGTTGCATGTGGAATCTTCCCCATATCAGGGACTGCACCTGTGTCTCCTGTGTGGGCATGTGGATTCTTAACCACCGGACCACCAGGAAAGTACTTTCCTTCTTTTTAAAGATATTCTTCTTCTTCCTCTGGTTTGGTCTTTATTCTTTAAATAGTAAGCCTTGAAATTTTAACATTCGTATTTCATTAGAAGTCTAACGCTAACCAATACTTTTATAGACAGTGGAATTGTTTCACTCTAACTGGCTGATACAACTAATGGCTCCAGTTCTTTGCTTTCTTATGCATACTCTTTGCCATAATCCTTAATATCTCCCTTCTACTATAGACTTGGGCTTCCCTAATAGCTCAGTATTCAGAAAACTAAGATCATGGCATCCAGTCCCATCATTTCAAGGCAAATAGATGGGGAAACAGTGGAAACAGTGTCAGACTTTATTGTGGGGGGCTCCAAAATCACTGCAGATGGTGACTGCAGCCATGAAATTTAAAGATGCTTACTCCTTGGAAGGAAAGTTATGACCAACATAGACAGCATATTAAAAAACAGAGACATTACTTTGCCAACAAAGGTCTGTCTAGTCAAGGCTATGGCTTTTTGGGTGATCATGTATGGATGTGAGAGTTGGGCTATAAAGAAAGCTGAGCACCAAAGAAGTGATGCTTTTGAACTGTGGTGTTGGAGAAGACTCTTGAGAGTCCCTTGGACTGCAAGGAAATCCAACCAGTTCATCCTAAAGGAGATCAGCCCTGGGTGTTCATTGGAAGGACTGATGTTGAAGCTGAAACTCCAATACTTTGGCCACCTGATGCAAAGAGCTGACTCATTGGAAAAGACCTTGATGCTGGGAAAGATTGAGGGC
Organism: Nanger dama; assembly: GCA_917880005.1. NCBI lineage: Eukaryota > Metazoa > Chordata > Mammalia > Artiodactyla > Bovidae > Nanger > Nanger dama. The sequence goes on along the minus strand of CAKJTW010000018.1, from coordinate 9,435,265 downwards.
AGGAGGAGCAGAGGATGACAGAGGATGAGATAGTTGGATGGCATCACCGACTCAATGGGAGTGGACTTGGGTAGACTCCGGGAGTTGGTGATGGACAGGAAGACCTGGTGTGCTGCGGTTCATGGGGTCGCAAAAGTCAGACACGACTGAGCAACTGAACTGAATAGCTCAGTTGGTTAAGAATCCATCTGCAATGCAGAAGACCCCAGTTCTATTTCTGGGTTGGGAAGATCCACTGGAGAAGGGATAGGCTACCCACTCCAGTATTCTGGCCTGGAGAATTCCATGGACTGTATAGTCCATGGGGTCCCAAAGAACTGGACACGACTAAGCGACTTTCACTACTGCTACAGCTACAGCCTTGGACTCAGTCATGTGACCTGCTTTAGCCAATAAAATATTTTTTAAAGACTTGGAAAATGTGCTGATACATTTCCATTGCTCTCTTTTGTGTACCTACCATTGCCATGAGAATTTATCCCCATTGTCTGGCTGGTGAGTAAGAGACACATGGAACAGAGTCAGGGCTCCCAGCCAAAACCACCCTAATCAGCTGACCCTAGACATGTAGGCAAGCCCAGCCAAGCTGAGCAAAGCTTTCTAACCAACCCCAAGCAGACACTAGACATATGAGCCAGAAACAAATAAAGCTGTATCCCTCTGAGGTTTTGAGGCTCTATGTTATGCAATAGTTAACTAACACACAGTTTTATAATGCATTCAGTTCAGTAATCCTTTTATGCTATCATTCCATTATTTTGGTTTTACATTTTCTGATCCTACAAATTATAAGTTGTTCTTTGTTTGTTTGTCCCTAATGTTTGTTTATATTTACCTATGTTTGCCATTTTATCTACTCACTAATCCTTACTGTTCCTCAGTTTTTCCTCTTGGGATCATTTTATTTCTTCCTGAAATAAGAAATTTCTTCTTAGAGATGCTTCTTCTTATTTCTTCTAAGAGATGCTTCAGTTAAGTTCTATTGGTAGTAACTCTTAGTTTTTGTTGATCTGAAAAGTATTGTTTTCATTATTTGAAAGATTATTTGCTAAGTATATAATTCTAGGTATAAGATTATTTTCTCTCATCTTGTTAAGGCCATTATACCATTAATGATATTATTTCATGCTATTATTATTATCATTGCTCCCATTATTGCTGTTGAGTACCAGGAGTTGGTATCACTATCATTCTATGGTAGATAATCTGACTTTCTTCTCTATCTGGTTTTAAAATCATCTCATGCTTTGGTGTTCTGCAGTTTAACCAGATCTAGGTTTTCTTTTCCCCAATCCTAGTTGGGATTCCTTGTGTTTCCTGAGGCTGCTTCTCTTTCATCAATTCTGGAAAATTCTCAGCCATCAATATTTGACAACTACTTTGTTCATATTCGAGGAAAGCAATGGCAACCCACTCCAGTACTCTTGCCTGGAAAATCCCATGGACAGAGGAGCCTGGTGGGCTGCAGTCCATGGGGTCTCGAAGAGTCAGACACGACTGACCGACTTCACTTTCACTTTTCAGTTTCATGCATTGGAGAAGGAAATGGCAACCCACTCCAGTGTTCTTGCCTGGAGAATCCTAGGGATGGCGGAGCCTGGTGGGCTGCTGTCTATGGGATCTCACAGAGTCGGACATGACTGAAGTGACTTAGCAGTTGTTCATATTCACTTTATTATCTTCTAACATAAAAGAGAGTCAGACACAACTGATGCGACTTAGCAGCAACAGCAGACCTCACTTTTTTCATTTCCTTATCTCTCTGGGATGGCTTTTGGATTATTTTCTTCAAGTCTATTTTTCAGCTCATGAATTTCTCTCCAGCTGAACCTCGTTAGTAATTTAACCCTTCCAATGAGCTAGACGCTTAAAATGTATCTGACGCTGCTGATTGTCTTCTCTACCCATGGGTTTTGCTTTTTTGATTGTGAATTCATATTTTCTATATTTCTCCTAGCAATTTTATCTGTTTTGTTGCTGTTATACTTGGAGATATGTAGTCTATTAACAGGCTTCCCAGGTGGCGCAGTGGTAAAGAATCTGCCTGCCAATGCAGGAGATGCAAGAGACTTGGGTTTGATCCCTTGGTCAGGAAGACCACCTGGAGTAGGAAATGGCAACCCACTCCAGTATTCTTGCTTGGGAAATTCCATGGACCCAGGAGCCTGGCAGGCTACAATCCATGGCGTTGCAGAGTTGGACACACCTGAGCAACTAAGCAGTCTATAATTTGCCAGAAATAAAGCCCAAGACCAAAGCAGTCTTACAGAGCTGAGAGCTTGGGTCTGAAGCCAGACTGCAGAGCTTAACTGAAGTTGTGCCACTTACTAGTCGTAAAGCTCATACAACAAACATCCAAGGATACACAGTCCAAACCTGAAACTATAGCTTAACCTCATCTGAGAACTAGGCTCTCTCAATCTTTGTGCTTCGTTAGCATTTGTCATATGACAGGCACATGCCAATAACTGAATTTTCAACCTTAGAGACAGGAAGAAAATAAAACCTGCAAAACACTTGAGCATATTCAACTTGTTGTCTTGGTGGACTTTGAAAACAAGAACAACAACAACAAAAAAACTTTTCAGAAGCCCCAATCGATGGCTTCCATAAGTGTTATGGGCCAGAAATTGGCCACATGCCTATGCCTAGTCCAGATACTGGCTAATGAGAATGAGTTTATCACGAATAGTCCAGACCAGTTATGAGTCATTCAATTGGGGTGAGGCTTTTCCTAGGGGAATTTGGCACAATGCTTGAGAGGGCATTGGTCCCTTCACTGAACTCTTACTGAGCATCTGCTACAAGCTAAAGGCACTGTGGAGCCAGTAAAGGATTTGACATAATCTCTATTAGACAAGCTGAGATAGGTCAAAGTGTTTATTTAGCACTCAGTTCAGTTCAGTTCAGTCGCTCAGTCGTGTCCGACTCTTTGCGACCCCATGAATCGCAGCACACCAGGCCTCCCTGGCCATCACCATCTCCTGGAGTTCACTCAGACTCATGTCCATCCAGTCAGTGATGCCATCCAGCCATCTCATCCTCTGTTATCCCCTTCTCCTCCTGCCCCCAATCCCTCCCAGCATCAGAGTCTTTTCCAATGAGTCAACTCTTCGCATGAGGTGGCCAAAGTACTGGAGTTTCAGCTTCAGCATCATTCCCTCCAAAGAAATCCCAGGGTTGATCTCCTTCAGAATGGACTGGTTGGATCTCCTTGCAGTCCAAGGGACTCTCAAGACTCTTCTCCAACAATATAGTTCAAAAGCATCAATTCTTCGGTGCTCAGCCTTCTTCACAGTCCAACTCTCACAGCCATACATGACCACAGGAAAAACCATAGCTTTGCCTAGACGGACCTTAGTTGGCAGAGTAATGTCTCTGCTTTTGAATATACTATCTAGGGTGGTCATAACTTTTCTTCCAAGGACTGAGCGTCTTTTAATTTCATGGCTGCAGTCACCATCTGCAGTGATTTTGGAGCCCTAAAAATAAACTCTGACACTGTTTCCACTGTTTCCTCATCTATTTCCCATGAAGTGATGGGACCGAATGCTATGATCTTCATTTTCTGAATGTTGAGCTTTAAGCCAACTTTTTCACTCTCTTCTTTCACTTTCATCAAGAGGCTTTCTAGTTCCTCTTCACTTTCTGCCATAAGGGTGGTGTCATCTGCATATCTGAGGTTATTGATATTTCTCCCAGCAATCTTGATTCCAGCTTGTGCTTCTTCCAGCCCAGTGTTTCTCATGATGTACTCTGCAAGTTAAATAAGCAGGGTGACAGTATACAGCCTTGACGTACTCCTTTTCCTATTTGGAACCAGTCTGTTGTTCCACGTCCAGTTCTAACTGTTGCTTCCTGACCTGCATACAAATTTCTCAAGAGGCAGGTCAGGTGGTCTGGTATTCCCATCTCTTTCAGAATTTTCCACAGTTTATTGTGATCCACACAGTCAAAGGCTTTGGCATAGTCAATAAAGCAGAAATAGATGTTTTTCTGGACTCTCTTGCTTTTTCCATGATCCAGTGGATGTTGGCAATTTGATCTCTGGTTCCTCTGCCTTTTCTGAAACCAGCTTGAACATCAGGGAGTTCATGGTTCACATATTGCTGAAGCCTGGCTTGGAGAATTTTGAGCATTACTTTACTAGCGTGTGAGATGAGTGCAATTGTGTGGTAGTCTGAGCATTCTTTGGCATTTCCTTTCTTTGGGGTTGGAATGAAAACTGACCTTTTCCAGTCCTGTGGCCACTGCTGAGTTTTCCAAATTTGCTGGCATATTGAGTGCAGCACTTTCACAGCATCATCTTTCAGGATTTGAAACAGCTCAACTGGAATTCCATCACCTCCACTAGCTCTGTTCATAGTGATGCTTTCTAAGGCCCACTTGACTTCACATTCCAGGATGTCTGGCTCTAGCTGAATGATCACACCATCATGATTATCTTGGTCATGAAGGTCTTTTTTGTATAGTTCTGTGTATTCTTGCCATCTCTTCTTAACATCTTCTGCTTCTGTTAGGTCCCTACTGTTTCTGTCCTTTATTGAGCCCACCTTTGCATGAAATGTTCCCTTGGTATCTCTAATTTTCTTGAAGAGATCTCTAGTCTTTCCCATTCTGTTGTTTGCCTCTATTTCTTTGCACTGATCACTGAGGAAGGCTTTCATATCTCTTCTTGCTATTTTTTGGAACTCTGCATTCAGATGTTTGTATCTTTCCTTTTCTCCTTTGCTTTTTGCCTCTCTTTTCACAGCTATTTGTAAGGCCTCCCCAGACAGCCATTTTGCTTTTTTACATTTCTTTTCCATGGGGATGGTCTTGATATCTGTCTCCTTTACAATGTCATGAACCTCCATCCATAGTTCATCAGGCACTCTATCTATCAGATCTAATCCCTTAAATCTATTTCTCACTTCCACTGTATAAACATAAGGGATTTGATTTAGGTCATACCTGAATGGTCTAGTGGTTTTCCCTACTTTCTTCAATTTAAGTCTGAATTTGGTAATAAGGAATTCATGATCTGAGCCACAGTCAGCTCCTGGTCTTGTTTTTGTTGACTGTATAGAGCCTCTCCATCTTTGGCTGCAAAGAATATAATCAATCTGATTTTGGTGTTGACCATCGGGTGATGTCCATGTGTAGAGTCTTCTCTTGTGTTGTTGGAAGAGGGTGTTTGCTATGACCAGTGCATTTTCTTGGCAAAACTCTATTAGTCTTTGCCCTGCTTCATTCCACATTCCAAGGCCAAATTTGCCTGTTACTCCAGGTGTTTCTTGACTTCCTACTTTAGCATTCCAGTCCCCTATAACGAAAAGGACATCTTTTGTGGCTGTTAGTTCTAAAAGGTCTTGTAGGTCTTCATAGACCCGTTCAACTTCAGCTTCTTCAGCGTTACTGGTTGGGGCATGCTGCTGCTGCTAAGTCGCTTCAGTCGTGTCCGACTCTGTGCGACCCCATAGATGGCAGCCCACCAGGCAAGAACACTGGAGTGGGTTGCCATTTCCTTCTCCAATGCATGAAAGTGAAAAGTGAAAGTGAAGTCGCTCAGCTATTTCTGACTCTTAGCGACCCCATGGACTGCAGCCCACCAGGCTCCTCTGTCCATGGGATTTTCCAGGCAAGAGTACTGAGTGGGGTGCCATTGCCTTCTCCTAGACTTGGATTATTTAGCACTCCTCTCGGCAAAGGTCAGCGTTGGCCCTAGAGTACCTACAGGAGACTGACCTGCTCCGAGTGGTACTGCGCAGCCGCGGGTTCTCTCGGCGCACGCTCCTGACGCCCCGCCCCGAATGCGAGTCCCGCATGCGCACATCGCTTTCTCTCAGACGCACCCCCGGAAGCACTGGCAGTTTTAGGAGGGGGACCGGTAAGCGTTTCCGGAGGCGGGAGGTGCAGGCTGAGGCGGTCGCGGCAGCTACGGCTTGAGCGGGCCCGGCGCCGGCGGCGGCGGAAAGTGTCCCACCGGAGGGCGATGTGAGCGCCGAGCCCTTGGCAGGTATGGCAGAGTGAGGACAACGCGTAGCAAGGGGGGCAGGAATGGAAAGCGGAGAGGTTTGAGGGGTTCTCCGCAGGTTCCGGCGCGCTCACCGCTGACACCGCCAGGCCCATTACGCCGACCGGGATGTCGAAGCCGCGCGCGGGACCGTTGGAGTCCCGGCGCCCCGGGCCCGACTCCTGCGGTCTCTGGCCAGCCCGGAGCTCGAGCAGCGACACCGAGGCCCCCGCGGCAGAGTTTCGTCCAAGGTCACCCTCCGGTGACGGACCTCGGCGGGCCAGAGCGCTTAGAGATCCCGCCACCCCCTCTTCCCCCGGCAGACCGCCCCTTCGGCCTTTCGGGGGCGCGGAGTGGGCGCGGCTTGGCGACCTCTCGGTTGAGTCAAAGCCAGGAGAAAGACTGCGCTTGGGACTTCGCTGATCCTGGTCTCTGTTTACCTTTGCGTTTCACCTCTCTTGCTGTCTGTCACCTGGCATCCCCTGCCCTTTATGCCTATTAACTCGGCCTCTGTCAGCTTTAGTGTTTCTCTCGAACCCATCTCCGAGTATCTGGGTCCTGTCTTCATTTCTGTTTCCACCTTCTGTGTCCTTTGACCCTGTGTTTCCCTCTTAGTCTTTACTCTGATTCACGGCCTGCCTGTCGGTCCAGCTCTTTACTCATTCTGTATTTCTCTGCCAGTCGTGTGTCTTTCTTGTTTCTGCCTCTCCTCAGAGGGGTTTCTGTGGGCCGGGCGGCCTGCCCGGACCTCTCAGCCATGGCAGGTGACTCATGACCCTGTGAAGCTTCCTACACTGGTGACATGATCAGCGACTAGACTGCAGTCTGACCTCAGCTCTGACAGGTGTCGCCCAAACGGTCAGGGGTGTAGGAGCTTCTGGAGGACACAGAAGAAGGCCATCTTCAGGCCAAAGTAGCTTGATGACTCCTTGCTTTTTCTTACCCATGGTTTTTCAGAACTGCCCACTCGACTTCCCTTTGCTCCATTCACGTGCCTTCCAGGGTTCTAAGGAGCCTGCTCTCTGAGTTACCACTACTTAACCAGGCCTGTGTACAGGCTGAAGAAGGGTCTGTCAGAGATCCTCTGCCCGTTGGGGCTCGTGGGGCAGTAGCAGGATTTCTGGGGGAGCTGTGTGCTTAGTTTGAAGATCGTGTCACTATGTACAGTTAAATTGTGAGAAACCTAGTCGCTCGGGGTTCATTCTTTGCTCTACAGAAGTATTCAGTGGAGAAGTAAGCTAGACCCAAAAGAACAAATATTGAATGAGTCCACTTATATGAGGTATCTAGAATAGGCAAAATCATGGAGACAGAAAGTGGAGTATAGTTTTGCCAGGGGCTGAGAGTGTTGGCAAAATCTTGGCTCTTTCTACACCAGTGCCCAACAGAAATACAGAGAGTCATGGAAGAGAAGGAAAGAGTGGCTTTACTGCTTTGCCAGGCAAACGGGGAACAGAGTAAGCTAGCGCCTCAAGAGCTGTGCCCCACTCCCAGGTGAATAGAGAGAGGTTATATGGTCAGACTGAACTGACTGACTGATATGGTCAGACTGGGATGTGTGATAGGATTAAGGCAGTAACAGTCTTGCATTCTTATGCAAAGTTTCCAAAGGGTGGGGTTGCTGACAAGATTAGGGTGTGTGCAGGGTCTTAGGTGGGCTTCCCAGGGGGCACAGTGGTAAAAATTCCACCTGCCAATGCAGGAGATTCAAGAGACCTGGGTTGGGAAGATTCCCCTGGGGTATAAATAGCAACTCTCTTGCCTGGAAAATCCAATGGACAGAGGAGCCTAGTGGACTCTATTCTGCGGGGTCACTGAGCACAAGCAGGGTCTTGAGTTCATTCTCCTAATCTTGATGAGCCTCTCTGGTCCTTTTAATCTTACCTCAGGTGATTTCTTGGCTGCTCCTCCCTTAATTAGCAACTGTTCTGCTCTTTGGAACTAAGATGTTGTGGAGGCTGGAGTCTTGTCTATGAGAAATGGAGGACAAAAGACCTCAGTGTCCTGGAGCCTCACAGGGCCCTGCTCAACATCAAGGGGGGGGGGGGAGAGGATTGAAAATTATTATTTAATGGATACAGGATTTTAGATTGGGATGATGAAAAAATTCTGCAAACAGATAATGGTGATGGTTGCACAACTGCATGAATGTACTTAATGCCAACTAATTGTAAACTTTAAATGGTTACAGTGATAAATTTTATGTTAAGTATATTTTACCACAGTACCAAAAAAGAAAGTTGTTGAATGCGGATTCCTGAAACGAACAAGCTCTTTGAAAATGTGATTTAAAAATTCCATTCTGTAGTTTTTAGAAACATTTAGTTGAACTGACGTTTCTTAATGCCTGCTCTCCACAGCCAAGGTCCTTAGGAAAGGAGTTTGGGTAAAAGAATTTAGTTAAAAATTTCTACTTTTAGCACCCTGACTCTCCCTCTGTATTCACTGGATTCAGTGCAGGAATCTGCTGCATAAGCAGGAAACTAGAGGATGGTTTTACTTTTCACTTGAAGAAAAATAGTCCTTTTATTATAATAATGAGAAATTATGTGTTATTATGTGTTTTCTGGTGGGAGAGGCCTTTGTTTTATGTTTTCTTATCTAAGTTGTCAGTTTCTAAGCTAGTTTATCAAGCTTTCTTATAAGATGTAGCAGCCGAATTACTGCCATATTGAATCCCTTGATATCATCGGTTATTTTATGTACTGCCAAAGGAAGAGAAAGCTCTGGTAATTAAGCTACTTCTGTGTTCATGCTAGTCACTTCAGTAGTGTCTCACTGACTCCATGGACTGTAACCTGCCAGGCTCCTCAGTCCTTGGGATTTCCCAGGCAAGAATACTGGAGTGGGTAGCCTTTTCCTCCTCCAGGGGATCTTCCCCACCCAGGGATCAAACCTGATCAATTCCTGAGTCTCCTGTGTTGGCAGGCAGATTCTTTACCAACTGCACCACCTGGGAAGCCCAATTAAGCTCTTACATATGCTTTTTACATGTTTAAACTTACTTAGATATTTTAAAGTTATATTCTAGTACATTTGTAAAAAGAAGAAAAGTGAAACAAACTGATTAAAATCTTCATTAACCTCCTTACTATTCCTACTCTTCTGAATACTTTTCAGTTCAGAGTTACACCTGTGCTTTTCCACAGTTTGTCCTGTGTGTCATCAGAAACATTGGTGAGGCTCTCAGGAAAGCTCTAGTACTGTTTAGGGCAGAGACAACTATTAGAACTTCCACCTGGCCATCACATCTTGATTTCAGAAATTTGAAAATGTGCCTCTTATAATCAGTTGACTGTAGCTCTATATTATTTTCAGGAACTTTTCCATTTTACCTTATTTATGTTTGCAATTAAAATACAAAGAGATTTTTGTCTCATTTGTAACATATTGAGGAAAAAAAAACTTCTGTTATGTATGTTGAAGAACATAGAAAACAGCAAGTGCTATTTCTTCCTTCTGCTTTCTTGGTTCAGCTTATCCTGAATTCTAGTGAATACGAGAGTGCAGTTAAAAAACATTTCCTTGGCTTTATTGTAATGTTAATGGCAGGGTGAGATGGTGGATGGCATCATCAACTCAATGGACATGAGTTTGAGCAAACTCCAGGAGATGGTGAAGGACCAGGAATCCTGGTATGCTGCAGTCCAAGGGTTCAAAAAGAGACACAACTGAGCTGAACGACTGAACAACAACAATAGCAGGATGACTGATAAGTGGAGAGTTAGTGGTTAGAACAATAACTTCTCTTTTGAATGGCAAAGAATTTTCCACACTGGATCATTTGCCCTGAAGTTTTAAGTAAAACATTCAGCAGTGGCAGGAATCAAACTACATAAAGTAGGTAGCTTGTTCTTTAAAAATCCTAGAATAGGTTTTACCAAGTGCTCTGGCTGAGTGTGCTCAGTCGCTCAGTTGTGTCTGACTCTGTGACCCTTTGGACTGGAGCCTGCCAGGTTCCTCTGTCTGTGGGATTTTTCAGGCAAGAATACTGGAGTGGGTTGCCATTTCCTTCTCCGGGGGATCATCCTGACCGGAGGACTGAACCTGGGTCTCCTGCACTGCAGGCAGATTCTTTACCTACTGAGCCATCAGGTTGCAGAGGGGGTGGGGATGAGGGGCGGATGAGGAATGTGTTCCAGTTAGAAAATATAGGTATATTTGATTGATAATGGTCTAGAGGCCAAAAATACTTTTGTACAGGGTAGTTTAATTCTGCAAAATTACATAGATATTGACTGGTGAGAGTTCCAGAAAAACATCTACTTCTGCTTTACTGACAATGCCAAATCCTTTGACTGTGTGGATCACAGCAAACTGAAAAATTCTTCAAGAGATGGGAATACCAAATCACCTGAGAAATCTGTATGCAGGTCAAGAAGCAACGGTTAGAACTGGACGTGGAACAATAGACTGGTTCCAAATCGGGAAAGGAGTATGTCAAGGCTGTATATTGTCACCCTGCTTATTTAACTTATATGCAGAGTACACCATATGAAATACTGGGCTGGAGGAAGCATGAGCTGGAATAAAGACTGCCGGAAGAAATATTAATAACCTCAGATGTACAGATGACACCACTCTTATGGCAAAAAACAAAGAAGAACTAAACAGCCTCTTAATGAAAGTAAAAGAGGAGAATGAAAAAGTTGACTTAAAGCTCAGCATTCAGAAAACTAAGATCATGGCATCTGGTCCCATTACTTCATGGCAAATAGATGGGGAAACAGTAGAAACAGTGACAGACTTTATTTTGGAGGGGCTCTAAAATCACTGCAAATGGTGACTGCAGCCATGAAATTAAAAGACACTTGCTCCTTGCTCCATGACCAACCTAGACAGCTTATTAAAAAGTAGAGATACTACTTTGCCAACAAAAGTCTGTCTAGTCAAAGCTATGGGTTTTCCAGTAGTCATGTATGGATGTGAGGTTTGGACTATAAAGCTGACTGCTGAAGAATTGATGCTTTTGAACTGTGGTGTTGGAGAAGATTCTTGAGAGTCCATTGGACTGCAAGGAGATCAAACCAGTCTATCCTAAAGGAAATCAGTCCTGAATATTCATTGGAAGGACTGATGCTGAAGCTGAAACTCCAGTACTTTGGCCACCTGCTGTGCAAAGCTGACTCATTTGAAAAGACCCTGATGCTGGGAAAGGTTGAAGGCAGGAGGAGAAGGAGATGAAAGAGGGTGAGATGGTTGGATGTCATCACCGAGTCAATGGACATGATGGAGAGGGAGGACTGGCGTGCTGCAGTCCATGGGGTTGCAAAGAGTCAGACATGACTGAGTAACTGAACTGAACCATGGTGATAGAAGATGCTAACGTTTAAAGAAAGCCTAGTGACAGTCATGCAGGAACTCATCACTTTTTGTAACTTTTCTATAAATCTAAACTTATCCCAAAATTAAAACTTTATTTAAAAAATACAAACGTAGTAGCTCAGAAGGTAGAAAAGCTGATATAACACAAAATATCAGTCATGATTACTTTTCTTTGCCACTCACCCACAGATACAATATTCATTAGCAAGACACTGGTACACAGTGAATGGCACCAGCATCTCTCACATTTTTAATGTGATTTTTCTTTCAGAAAGCACTGTGATTTTAGTTTGAAACAAAACTAAGAAATGGGTTCCTCTTCGTCATTTATTCATACTGTCTTTTGATGGTCATGGCATAAAGAACTTTATCCCAGGAATACAACTTTTCTTTAGGTAAGCTATAAACTTGCTAAAAATACAGTTTTTTTAATTATTTGCTAAAATGGTTTCTTTTTCAGTAATTTTTTACTGAAAACTTTTTTACTGAAATAATAATGTAGTTGTATTTACATTAGACCAGAAGGTTCTTTTACTTCTGAGGAGTAGATATTGCACATTTTAAGGCCAATCATTGCCATTCTTTGTATTGTTAGAGAATTTAACTTCAAAGAAACTTTTCTAAGTGACACTTTTTTTTCACTTAGAAAAATATTAGATTTGGAATTACATTTCTGTTTGAATCCTAACATACCACTTCTGAGATATGTGACCTTGGACAGATCTTCTAACCTTTCAGAGCTTCAGTTTAGCTCATGAGTGTGATGGTATAAAGGCTATTGCCAGCCCTGAGTTTACACACTGCTTAGTGAACTGTAAAGCATTTGACTAAAGTATTTGAGTAGGCATGGGGTGTTGGTATTTTTGTACATTTGTGCCAGACTAGAGATTTACTAAAGTAACATTTACAGTGTTTAAATGTGCTCTCTACAGTAAGCATGCAAATTACCATGCACTCTGATTAAGAAATCTCTGGAGGGCTTCAAGAAAGTCACTGGTGGGTCACCTTCCCTGTTACACAGTCGTCATGTGTGTTTTTAGAATATGGAATTGGTGTTTAAACAGTATATAAAGCTTGACATACAATTCCTCAGCTAAATAATAAATGTAGGCTACAATTAAACTCATCAGAGTTGGAAAGGGTCTTGGAGGTCATCTAGTTCATATTTACCCTTTGTCCTCTGCTCTTAAAAAGCCAGATTAGAACTTCACTAGTGGTTTAGTGGTTAAGACTCTGAGCCTCCACTGCAGAGCCTCAGGTTTGATCCCTGGTCAAACCTCGCATGCCACAGGGTATGGTCAAAAAATAAAGCCAGATTATCTTAGGGAACGATGGAAGGAGTTAGCTAGGATTGGTGTGTTTGTTTTAGAACCGTTACTATTGGATTAAAAAAAAATCTATACAAGGTGACACAAAATTGCTATTACTTCATTAAGTCTGAAGATGGCGAATAATTTGCTCTGATTGCATTGCACATTGTAGACTGTTTCGGTTATTTGTGAAAATATTCATCTTTACCTTCCATACTGCCTCATCTCTCAGACTATTGGGTCTGAGCTGGTATTTTGAATTTAAGTTCCAGCTTCATCACTTACTGATTAGATGACCTTAGGTACATAGTTTAGCCTCTCTTGTCTATCTTTTATTCTTTACAATAGGAGTAAAAAATATCAAGTGATTTTTTATGAGGATTAATTTATGAGAATATATAAAGTGCTTTACATAGAATCTGTCACAATACATTCATTAAATAAATGGTCCATGCGATTACCTCTCCTACTGCTTATGACATTATCCTGCTTACCCAGTGGGATTGGTAACTAGTTTACCTTGCATGCATGCTAAGTCACTTCAGCCGTGTCAGAGTCTTCAACCCTATGAACTGTAGCCCACCAGGCCCCTCTGTCCATGGGATTCTCCAGGCTAGAATACTGGAGTGGGATGCCATGCCCTCCTCCAGCGGATCTTCCCAACAAAGGGACTGAACCCATATCTCTATGTCTCCTGCATTGGCAGGTGGGTTCTTTACCACTAGCACCACCTGGGAAGCCCAACTAGTTTATCTTGCATTACTCTGTTTTTAAAAACTGCTTTATCATGACATAATTCCTATGCAGTTAAGAGGTTTTTAGTATATTCAATGAGTTAAATACCCATCAAAGATTGAGGGCAGTAGGAGAAGAGGGCAACAAAGGATGAGATGGTTGGATGGCGTCACCAACTCAATGGCCATGAGTTTGAGCAAACTCAGGGAGATAGTGAAGGACAGGAAAGCCTGGCTTGCTGTAGTCCATGGGGTCTTAAAGAGTCAGTTACATACACACACACACACACACACAAAAGAGTCAGTTAAAACTTAGTGACTGAACACCACCACCACAATTTAATTTTTAGAATTTTTGTCTTCCCTTTTAAACAAACCAATTAGCAGTCACTCCTTATTTCCTTGCCCTGTAGTTTCTTGCAACTGTTGACTTACTTTTTGCCTCTGAAATTCGCTATTCTGGACATTTCATGTCAGTGGGATCATATAAGATTTAGCCTTTTGTGTCTGACTTCTTTTACTTGGCATGACGTTTCAAGGTTTGGACTTCTGGTATATATCAATACTTCATTTTTATTGCCAAAAGGATGTTATGATACATGTAGTATGTAATAAAATGAAATAATATTCCATTGTATAGATATACCATGTTCTGTTCAGTCATCAGTTGAGGACATCTGGGTTATTTCCAATTTTGGGCCATTATAAATAATGCTGTTAGAGATATTTATTATGTTTTCTGTGGACATCATGTTTTCATTTTGGGTAGATATCAAGAGTAGAATTGTTGAGTTATATGATAACCCTATTGAACTTTTTGAGGAGCTACAAAACCGTTTTCTAAAGTTGATGTGCCATTTTACAGTCCCACTAGCAGTGCTGTTGTTCAGCCGCCCAGTTGTGTCTGGACTCTTGGCGACCCCATGGACTGCAGCACGTCAGTCCTCCCTGTCCCTCACCATCTCCCGGAGTTTGCTCCAGTTCGTGTTCATTGCATTGGTAATGCTGTCCAGCCATCTCATCCTCTGATACCCTCTTTTACTTCTGCCTTCAATCTTTCCCAGCATTAGGGACTTTTCCAATGAGTCATCTGTTTGCATCAGATGACCAAAATACTGGAGCTTTAGCTTCAGCATCAGTCCTTCCAGTGAATATTCAGGGTTGATCTCCCTTAAGATTGACTCGTTTGATCTCCTTGCTTTCCAAGGGATTTTCAGGAGTTTTCTCCAGCACCACAGTTCGAAGGCATCAATTCTTTGGTGTTCTGCCTTTACGGTCCAGCTCTTATAACCATACGTGACCACTGGGAAGACCATAGCCTTGACTATACAGACCTTTGTTGACAGAGTAATGTCTCTGCTTTTCAATACACTGTCTAGGTTTGTCATTGCTTTCCTGCCAAGAAGCAATCATCTTCTGACTTCATGGCTGCAGCACTGTCTGCAGTGATCTTGGAGCCCAAGAAGAGGAAATCTGTCACTACTTTCACTTTTCCCCTTCTATTTGCCATGCAGCAATGGGGCTGAATGCCATGGCCTTAGTTGTTTTAATATTTACTCTAAATTCGCCTCTTTCACTCTCCTCCTTCACCCTCATCAAGAGGCTCTTTAGTTCCTCTTTGCTTTCTGCCATTAGAGTGGTGTCATCCACATATCTGAGGTTGTTGTTTCTCCCGCCTATCTTGATTCTGGCTTGTAACTCATCCAGCCGGGCATTTCTCATGATGGACTCAGCATATAGGTTAAACAAACAGGGTGACAGCAGACAGCTATACCGCAGTTTATAAGGGTCCTAATCCTTCCATACCCTCTCTAACACTTGTTAGTGTCTGTCTTATCACAGCCACCCAAGTGGGTGAGAAGTGATAGCTCATTATAGTTTCAATTTGCATTTCCCTAATGAATAATGATACTGGACATCTTTTGTGTGTCCTACTTGGAGAAATGTCTGTTCAAATCCTTGACCCATTTTTCAGTGGGTAGTCTTTTAATTATTGAATTTTAAGAGTTCTTTATGTATTCCGGAGTAGGAAGTGGCAACCCACTCTAGTATTCTTGCCTGGAAATTTTTGTGGACAGAGAAGCCTGGTGGGCTACAGTCCAGGGGGTTGCGAAGAGTCAGATACCATACCAGTACCACCACCGTATGTATTCTGTATACAAGTTCCTTATAAGTTACCTGATTTGAGTATATTTTCTCCTGTGTTGTAAGTTATGTTTTCACTTTCTTGATAGTATTATATGTACTTTGGCCTACTCTTGTTATCTTTCTGCCTACCGATTCAGAAGGTCCCATTGATTCTGTTTTCCATATTCATTGTTACTTTCATTGCCTCAAACCTAGACCATATTTACTGAAATCTTAGAATTGGCCTTTGCTTTAGGCTTCTCCTGCTTTAAGTCCATCCATAAATTATCTTTTCTGAACATTTTTCACAGCATGTCACACAGAAGTTTTCAGTGCTGCCCCAGTGCCCCATTTAAAGCTCAGACTCGGCCTTCAGCAGGATAGTACCAGTCATTCTTTTCAGATTTACCTTTCACTACCTCTGTCACTTGTAGAAGGAGGCACAGGCAGTGATGCCCATGCCACCAGAGGTGGTCTTGAATGGAAGAAAGCTTTTAAGAGGGTCTTCTGGTGGTAATTTTTACCAGAAAATAAGTTCTTGCCCTCACTGTGATGGTACCAATAACTCAGTTGCTTCAGTGTGTCACACTCATAATACACTCAGCCTACAAGAAATTAAAGCAAAATGCTGTGTAGATTATAATTTTTCTTTTCTGTGTTAATAAGTGAGAGAGTTAGGTTTTTTCTTTGTCCATTTTTGATACTGTGGTTTTATAAAAAATAGCAAGTTTTCTTATATCTTTGTTCCCTTTCCCTTTCTTCCTCCTCTGAAACAGTTTATATAACATAGGAATTAGTTTTAAAGAAGTTTCCCATAAAATATACTGGGCCTGGGAGCTTTGGGCAGTCATATGAATGTGCTTTGTCATTTCTTCACAGTTACTTATCTCTTTAGGTGTGTCTATTCTCCATGAGTTTTTCTTTTTTTTAATCAATGTGACATTGAAATTTATTAGGGAAAATTGTCTTCTGTTTTAAAAAGTTTCTGTCATGTGATTGTATTTTGTTTCATTTCTTATTCCTAATTATCTGAATTTGACATTGCTCAGTTCAGTCGCTCAGTCGTGTCCGACTCTTTGTGACCCCATGAATTGCAGCACACCAGGCCTCCCTGTCCATCACCATCTCCCGGAGTTCACTCAGACTCACATCCATCGAGTGTGTGATGCCATCCAGCCATCTCATCCTGGGTCGTCCCCTTCTCCTCCTGCCCCCAATCCCTCCCAGCATCAGAGTCTTTTCCAATGAGTCAACTCTTCGCATGAGGTGGCCAAAGTACTGGAGTTTCAGCTTCAGCATCATTCCTTCCAAAGAGATCCCAGGGCTGATCTCCTTCAGAATGGACTGGTTGGATCTCCTTGCAGTGCAAGGGACTCTCAAGAGTCTTCTCCAACCCCACAGTTCAAAACCATCAATTCTTGGGTGCTCAGCCTTCTTCACAGTCCAACTTTCACATCCATACATGACCACCGGAAAACCATAGCCTTGACTAGATGGACCTTTGTTGGCAAAGTAATGTCTCTGCTTTTGAATATACTATCTAGGTTGGTCATAACGTTTCTTCCAAGGACTGAGCGTCTTTTAATTTCATGGCTGCAGTCACCATCTGCAGTGATTTTGGAGCCCCCAAAATAAAGTCTGACACTGTTTCCAGTGTTTCCCCATCTATTTCCCATGAAGTGATGGAACGGATGCCATGATCATCGTTTTCTTAATATTGAGCTTTAAGCCAACTTTTTCGCTCTCGTCTTTCACTTTCATCAAGAGGCTTTTGGCTCCTCTTCACTTTCTGCCATAAGGGTGGTGTCATCCGCATATCTGAGGTTATTGATATTTCTCCCGGCAATCTTGATTCCAGCTTGTGTTTCTTCTAGTCCAGCATTTCTCATGATGTACTCTGCATATAAGTTAAACAAGCAGGGTGACAATATACAGCCTTGACATACTCCTTTTCCGGTTTGGAACCAGTTTGTTGTTCCATGTTCAGTTCTAACTGTTGCTTCCTGTCCTGCATATAGGTTTCTCAAGAGGCAGGTCAGGTGGTCTGGTATTCCCATCTCTTTCAGAATTTTCCACAGTTTATTGTGATCCACACAGTCAAAGGCTTTGGCATAGTCAATAAAGCAGAAATAGATGTTTTTCTGGAACTCTCTTGCTTTTTCGATGATCCAGCGGATGTTGGCAATTTGATCTCTGGTTCCTCTGCCTTTTCTGAAACCAGCTTGAACATCAGGGAGTTCACGGTTCATGTATTGCTGAAGCCTGGCTTGGAGAATTTTGAGCATTACTTTACTAGTGTGTGAAATGAGTGAATTGTGCGGTAGTTTGAGTATTCTTTGGCATTGTGTTTTTTTGGGATTGGAATGAAAACTGACCTTTTCCAGTCCTGTGGCCACTACTGAGTTTTCCAAATTTGCTTGACATATTGAGTGCAGCACTTTCACAGTGTCATCTTTCAGGATTTGAAACAGCTAAACTGGAATTCCATCACCTCTACTAGCTTTGTTCGTAGTGATGCTTTCTAAGGCCCACTTGACTTCACATTCCAAGATGTCTGGCTCTAGATTAGTGATCACATCATTGTGATTATCTGAGTCGTGAAGATCTTTTTGTACAGTTCTTCCCTTCTTAATATCTTCTGCTTCTGGTAGGTCCAGACCATTTCTGTCCTTTATCAAGCCCATCTTTGCATGAAATGTTCCCTTGGTATCTCTAATTTTCTTGAAGAGATCTCTAGTCTTTCCCACTCTGTTGTTTTCCTCTATTTCTTTGCATTGATCGCTGAAGAAGGCTTTCTTATCTCTTCTTGCTATTCTTTGGAACTCTGCATTCAGATGCTTACATCTTTCCTTTTCTCCTTTGCTTTTCGCCTCTCTTCTTTTCACAGCTATTTGTAAGGCCTCCCCAGACAGCCATTTTGCATTTTTGCATTTCTTTTCCATGGGGATGGTCTTGATATCTCTCCTATACAGTGTCACGAACCTCATTCCATAGTTCATCAGGTACTCTATCAGATCTAATCCCTTAAATCTATTTCTCACTTCCACTGTATAATCATAAGGGGGTTTGATTTAGGTCATACCTGAATGGTCTAGCGGTTTTCCCTACTTTCTTCAATTTAAGTCTGAATTTGGCAATAAGGAGTTCATGATCTGAGCCACAGTCAGCTCCTGGTCTTGTTTTTGTTGACTATATAGAGCTTCTCCATCTTTGGCTGCAAAGAATATAATCAATCTGATTTTGGTGTTGACCATCTGGTGATATCCATGTGTAGAGTCTTCTCTTGTGTTGTTGGAAGAGGGTGTTTGCTATGACCAGTGCATTTTCTTGGCAAAACTCTATTAGTCTGTCCTGCTTCATTCCGCATTCCAAGGCCAAATTTGCCTGTTACTCCAGGTGTTTCTTGACTTCCTACTTTAGCATTCCAGTCTCCTATAACAAAAAGGACATCTTATTTGGGTGTTAGTTCTAAAAGGTCTTGTAGGTCTTCATAAAACCATTCAACTTCAGCTTCAGCATTATTGGTTGGGGCATAGATTTGGATAACTCTGATACTGAATGGTTTGCCTTGGAGACGAACAGAGATCATTCTGTCGTTTTTGAGATTGCATCAATGTACTGCATTTTAGACTCTTTTGTTGACTATGATGGCTACTCCATTTCTTCTGAGGGATTCCTGCCCACAGTAGTAGATATAATGGTCATCTGAGTTAAATTCACCCATTCCAGTCCATTTTAGTTTGCTGATTCCTAGAATGTTGACATTCACCCTTGTCATCTCTTGTTTGACCACTTCCAATTTGCCTTGATTCATAGACCTGACATTCCAGGTTCCTATGCAATATTGCTCTTTATAGCATCGGATCTTGCTTCTATCACCAGTCACATGCACAACTGGGTATTGTTTTTGCTTTGGCTCCATCCCTTCATTCTTTCTGGAGTTATTTCTCCACTGATCTCCAGTAGCATATTGGGCACCTAATGACCTGGGGAGTTCTTCTTTCAGTATCCTATCATTTTGCCTTTTCATACTGTTCATGGGGTTCTCAAGGCAAGAATACTGAAGTGGCTTGCCATTCCCTTCTCCAGTGGACCACATTCTGTCAGCCCTCTCCACCATGACCCGCCTGTCTTGGGTTGCCTCGCAGCATGGCTTGGTCTAACTCATTCATTGAGTTAGACAAGGCTGTGGTCCTAGTGTGATTAGATTGACTAGTTTTCCGTGGGTATGGTTTCAGTGTGTCTGCCCTCTGATGTCCTCTTGCAAAACCTACCATCTTACTTGGGTTTCTCTTACCTTGGATGTGGGTTATCTCTTCACGGCTGCTCCAGCAAAGTACAGCTGCTGCTCCTTACCTTGGACGAGGGGTATCTCCTTACCGCTCCCATTCCTGACCTTCAACGTGGGATAGCTCCTCTCTAGGCCTTCCTGCGCCTGCGCAGTCACGGCTCCTCGGGTTGCTCCTCCCAGCCGCCAGCCCTGGCCTCAGGCTCGGGGTGGCTCCTCAGGGTCACTGCCCCTGGCTTCCAACGCGGGGTGCCTCCTCCCGGCCGCCACCCCTGACCTCGGACGTGGGATAGCTCCTCCCGGCCGCCACTGACCTCGGACGCAGGGGAGCTCCTCTCGGCTGTTCCTGCAGCGTCTCAGCCTGGCACTCTAGACCACTGACCCTGACCTTGGACGGCTCTCGCAGCAGCCTTGTTGTTATTGCTCAGTCGCTGAGCTTTTCTTTTGCATTATTAATTCTGTTGTTATTCCCAGCCAGTGTTTGTCTTTTTTAATTTATAGCTCAGTTTTGGAGTTCCTGTGTGTTTGTTAGTTTTCCTGTGTACCTACCATGCTTAATTTTTGTGAACATATGAAATGTAGAATTTTCTACCAGTTGTAGAAGTCTGTCATTTCTGGGTCTGTTTCTGTTGATCAGTTTTTTTTCTCTCTCTCCTTATTATGAATTATATTTTCCTTCTTTGCATGCCAGGTGATTTTTTTTTTTTTTAATTGGATGCCATACACAAATTTTACCTTAGTGGGTTCTGGATTTTTGTGTTGTACAAATATCCTTAAGCTTTGTTCTGGAACACATTTAAGTTACTAGGAAATATTTTGATCCTTTTGAGGCTTGTTTTTAAACTTTATTTAATGGAACCAGAATTGCATTTTGTCTGAAGCTAATTTGTTCCCACTGTTGAGGCAAGACTCTCCTAAATTCTCAAGGTTTTACACTCGGAAGTTTTCTTCTATTAGATACTTTGATTATTCCTTCTGCTCCATTCATTTTGTTCTCTCTTTCAAGGACTCTTAACTAGCCATATGTTGGAACTATATTATCTGTTCTCCCGTTCTGTTATCTTCTACCTTGCCGTTATCCTATTTTTATCCTCCTCCTGCATAAACATTCCTCAGAGTGCTTCCACTTTATTGATTCCATTTTCTACTCCTTACCACCTGTTTAAATTTCTGCTCTCTTTTAGTTTCCTTATATCTTGTTCTTTTGCATCATTCTATTGTTTTATCTTCCTTAAATTTCCATTCACAGAAATCATGTTTTCATGCTTGAGGAAAATATCAGTTTAAAAGGCTATCTAAACTGTACTCTTTGTTACACTTTACTATTTTCTTCTTTTTGGTTATTGTAGACTCTATTTACAGAATAAAACAGTGTTGGGAAACATTTTGTTCAGGTCTGAAAGTTCCCCCTTTTGGAGAGATCATTTTGGGGTTCTTTATACCTGAATGCTGTTATAATCAACTGTTAGCTCTTTTGCTGGAGGATGGGCTGATGATATTGACATCAGTGTTATAACTTGAGTTTAAAAAAAAAAAAAAAACTGAGGCTGGAGGCTAGGTTGAGACATTGTTAGGCAAACTTGAGCTCCATGCAATTTGTTCTGTGTTGGTGAAATTGTTTTAACGGGGCCAACTTGTGTTTCTTTGGTCTAGCTGACAAAGGATGGGCTATGTCTGTGCTTCCTTCCTGGGGCTACTAATGAGCCCCAGCCTTTCATATCAGGTCTTTAAAAATTTTCTGCTGAGGCAGTGTGCAACCTTTGGTACCCAGTGCAGCCATCTCTGAATGTTGCCAGAATGCAGGACCTTTCCTGTGGTCTGCCCTCTTCAACTGGGGCCCTTCCTGATGAACAGGTACCTGCTGGTCCTCTGTCAGGATTACTGCTGCTAGAATTGCCTGGTGTAACAGGGGGAGTTGCCAGGGCAGGGTCTCCCTTAAGCCTCGTCCCATCTCCACTAGATCCTTACTTAAAATTTGTTGCATAAAGACAACTCTGATCCCTGCTTTTCAGGCTAATCTTTTGTTTCTTATATTTTTTGGTTTGGATGTCGTAGATGGAAAGAATTATATGCTGCTTGCAAGTCTTCCTTTTAGCCTGGTGACCACCAAAATTTATAGTGACAATATATAACTTTAGAATACACCACATTCCGTCCTCTGAATTCCTCATGATTTGTAATCCTCTCATGGTGCTTATATCAGGCTTTGCATTGAATAACAGGATTATATGCATGGGGTTTTGTGTGTGCCTTTTTTTAATCCCGCTACCAGATGATAAACTCTGGACAGTGACATTCCTTCGTTGTCTTAGAAATCCCCTAGTACTTTGCAAATAGTGTTTTATGTTGTGGGGCTTTTTAAAATGTTCTTTTGTGGTGAGTTAATGACTTCTGTGACACTCTTAACAATTGAAATGGCAACTACTATTATATAGACCTCAATTGCCTGTGAGTTTGTAAATATTATTTGTTTCTGTGCTGTGTGTCCAACTCTTTGCAACCCCATGGACTGTAGCCTGCCAGGCTCCTCTGTCCATGAAATTTTCTAGCAAGAATCCTGGAGCAGGTTGCTGTTTTGTACTCCAAGGAATCTTCCTTACTTGGGGATCAAACCCATGTCTTTGGCGTATCCTTCGTTAGTAGGTGGGTTCTTTACCACTGCGTTACCTGGAAAGCCCAATATTGCTTATATAACAGGGAAACCTCTAGAAAAGATCTAGACTTTGCATGTTACAAGATAAGAGAATATGTAGAAGTGCCAGAATCATTCAAATTTAAGGGTAGAGGTCAAATGCTTATTAAGTTACAAAGATTATTACCATCTTGACAGAGTTAAAAATAAAGTCACATGACCTTTTTCCAACTGTTTTTAGTATGTGGTAAAAAAAAATACTTGTCATTCAGTTTGCTACTGTAAGCGTTTTCAGGTCACTTATATTCCAGTATTGTGCACGACGTGACTTATATTGCACTGTTGTATAGTCAGCACCACTTTCTAGTTCCAAAATACTTTCATCACCCCAAATAGAAACTCTATCCATTAAGCAATAACTCCCCATTCCTTATTCACCCAAACCTGTGACAACCTCTAATCTACTTTCTCTGTGTTTGTCTCTTCTAGATATTTCGCAAAAGTAGAATCATACGGCATTTGCACTCTGTTTCTGGCTCACCTTAACGTTGAGCATGTTTCAGTGTAGTGTTTTCAGTATTCACCCATGTTGTAGTATATGTCACTGCATTCCTTTCTGTCTATATTCTCTGTGTGTCTTCTCAATATAATTGACTTATGATGTTGTTGAAGTCCTCTATTTCCTTACAGAGCTTTTGTCCTGTTTTTATAGATGTGTTGAAGTCTCTACCTGTTGGTGTACATCTGCACGTTTCTCTCTTCAGTTCTGTTCATTTCTGCTTCATATATGTTTCTTTTGTTAGGTGCATATGTTTTTGTCATACACTCTTGAAAGAGTGAAACTTTTATCAGTGTATAATATCCATCTTTGTTCTTGTAACCTTTTTGACTTAAAATCTATTTTGTCTGATAATATTAATAATATAGTCACCCCAGCTCTCTTTTGGTTTCTCTTTGCATGAATCACCTTTTCCATTATTTTATTTTGAATATCCTTGTGCCTTTGTAACTGAAGTGGGTCTCTTATAAACAATGTATAGACTGTGTTTTTAACCCATTCTCTAAGTCTCTTGCCTTTTTAATTTGAAAAAAATCACTAATAAAGAAGGATTTATTTCTACTGTTTATTTTCTGTGTATCTTATGTGTTTTTTGTTCCTTTTATTGCCTTTTAGGTTTTTGGTAAACATTTGTTGCATCTTCTCAACCTTTGCCTCCTTTCTTTTTGCAAGATCCTAAATCATATTCACTATTATTACTCTGCATTCTTTTTCTGGAAGGTTGCCTATCTCCACTTCTTTTACTTGTTTTTCTGGGATTTTATCTTGTCCCTTCATCTGGGACGTAACTTTCTGCTTTTTCATACTGATTAACTTTCTGTAAAGTGGTTTTGTTCTAGTTGTAGGATTGTGGTTCTTGCTTCTTCTGTCTGCCCTCTGATGAAACAGGGTAAGAGGTTTATGTAAGCTTCCTGATTGGAGGGACTGGTAGTGGGAAAAACTGGGTCTTGCTCCAGTGGACAGGGTGTTGCTCAGTAAAGCTTTAATCCAGTTATCTGCTGATGGGTGGGGTTGCGCTCCCTCCCTGGTAGTTTTTGGGCCTAAGGCTACCCAGCCCTGTAGGCTCTGGACTCTATGGTCAGGGTAATGGCAACCTCCAAAAGAGTTTACACCAAAGAAGACCTTCCCAGACAGCTGCTGTCAGTCCCCCATCCCTGTGGTGAGCCCCTGCTGACCCACACCTCCACTGGAGACCTCCAACACTAGCAGATCGTTTTAGATCAGTTTCCTGTGGAGTCACTGCTCCTTTCCTGAGGAGGCGTGGTGTACCCAAGGTTTTGTTTGTGCCCTGAAGACTGGAGTCTCTGTTTCCCCAGTCCCATGGAAGTCTTGTAATCAGATCCTGCTGGCCTTCAGGGTCAGATTCCCTGGGGATTCCCAGTCCCTTTGTTGAGTCCCCAGGCTGGGAAGCCTGACAGTGGGGTTTGGAACCTTCATGACAGTGGGGGAACTTCTTTGGTATTATTGTTCTCCAGTTTGTGGATCACCCACCCAGCAGGTTTGGGGTTAGATTTTATTGTGATTGTGCCCCTCCTATGGTTTCACAGCGGCTTCTTTCTCTTTGGACGTGGAGTAACTCTTTTTGGTAGGTTCCAGTGTCTTCCTGTCAGTGGTTGTTCAATAGCTAGTTGTGATTTTGGTGCTCTCGCAGGAGGAGTTGAGTGCACGTCATTCTACTCCACCATCTTGAACCTCCCTTATTGCCTTTTAATTGAGATTTTTGTTTTCTGTATTGTTTTGATTCCCTTCTTTTCATGTATATTTTTAGTTATTAGTAGTTATCTTGAGGTTTACAATTAACATCTTAAAACTTATAACAAGCTATTATCAGTAGTATATTAACAAGCAGAGATAGTACTTTGCCTACAAAGGTCCGTCTAGTTAAAGCTATGGTTTTTCCAGTAGTCATGTATGGATGTGAGATTTGGACCATAAAGAAAGCTGAGCACTGAAGAATTGATTCTTTTGAACTGTGGTATTGGAGAAGACTCTTAAGAGTCCCTTGGACTGCAAGGGACTTGGACTGCAAACCAGTCAATCCTAAAGGAAATCTGTCCTGAATATTCTTGGAAGGACTGATGCTGAAGTGCCAGTACTCGGGCCACCTGATGCGAAGAACTGACTCATTGGAAAAGACCTTGATGCTGGAAAAGATTGAAGACAAGAGAAGGGAAGGACAGAGAATAAGTTGGTTGGATGGCATCACCAACTCGATGGACATGAGTTTGAGCAAACTCCGGGAGTTGGTGATGGACAGGGAGGCTTGGCGTGCTGCAGTCCATGGGTTTGCAAAGAGTCGGACACGACGGAGCAGCTGAACTGACTGACTGATCAGAAATATGTGAAAACTCAACTCCTATACATCTTCATCCCTCTCTCTTCATATTGTAATTGCCACTGATTACATCTTAATACTGCAGTCCCCAACCTTTTTGGCACCAGGGACCTTTTTCATGGAAGACGGTTTTTCCACAGAGCAGGGCTGGAGGGATGGCTTCAGGATGATTCAAGTGCATTACATTTACCGTGCACTTTATTTCTAATCCAGTGCCACCTCTCATCTGCCTGGAGGTTAGGGACCCCTGTCTTAATACATTGTGTGCCCAATAACATAGACTTATTGTTTTATTCATTTGCCTTTTAAATCATTCGGGAAAATAGAGGAGTTGTAAACCAAAAGTACTATAATATCAGCTCTTATATTTACCTATGCTGTTACTTTTACTGGTAGCCTATTCGTTCATATGCTTTGAATTACTATCAAGTGTTCTTTTATCTCAGCCTGAAGGACACCTTTATCATTT
This sequence comes from Nanger dama, assembly GCA_917880005.1. NCBI lineage: Eukaryota > Metazoa > Chordata > Mammalia > Artiodactyla > Bovidae > Nanger > Nanger dama. The sequence continues at coordinate 9,409,491 of CAKJTW010000018.1, read as the reverse complement.
ATAAAGGAAACCTACTAGTAGCAAACACCCTTTGCTTTTGTTTATCTGGGAATGTCTTAATTTTTCTCTCTTTTAAAAATACGTACTTATTTGGCTGTGTCGGGCCTTAGGGGTGGTGTGCAAACTCTTAGTTGCAGTATGTGAACTCTCAGCCTATAAAATCTACTTTCTGACCAAGGATCAAACCCTGTGTTGATCCTGTGTTGAGAGTGCAGTTTTAGCCATTGGGTTCCTTCATTCTTGAAAGGATAGTTTTGCAGATATCAAATTCCTGGTTGGCAGATCTTTCTTGTAGCACTTTAAATATGTCGTGTGCTGCCTTTTGAGCACCATGGTTTTCGATTAGCAGTTAGCTGTTAGTCTTACTGAAAGTGAAAGTGTTAGTCACTCGCTTGTGTGTCTGACTCTGTGACCCCATAGGGTGTAGCCTGCCAGGCTCCTCTGCCCCTTCAGTTCTCCAAGGCAAGAATACTGGAGTGGGTTGCCATTCCCTTTCCAGGGGATCTTCCTGACCCCGGGATTGGAACCCGGGTCTCCTGCATTGCAGGCAGATTCTTTACTGTCTGAGCTACCAGGAAAGTCCAAGTCTTACTGAGGATCCCTTTTAGGTAATGAGTGGCTTCTTTCTTGCTGCTTTCACGATTCTCCATTGTTGCTTACTTTCCACTGAGAAATGGAATATTTCCCGCCATATCAGTAAACAAGGACGTCATAGTCAATAGCAGTTTCAGCCACCAGGATGGTGAACTGATGAGCAGTGAGGGAACTCAGAATGTGAAAATGCAGGATACTGGCCCCAGATAGATGGCACGCATATCAGAGGAATGATTTCAGTGAGCCCAGACTCTTTCATCTTCCCGTACATAGAAAAATGCGAAATTCCTTAGCCTGACATATTTGGTTTTCTTTAATTATCAGTACACTTTTGACTTTCCCAAATACCTGTCCTTTGTTGGAAACCTCCTATATATCCTAGTTCCCTCTCTTGCCTCCTCAGAGCAGTTTCTCAGAGCTATCTGAAACACTGTCTCCAGGGCTACAGTCCTCATTTTGCCCCAAATAAAGCTTAACTTGCAGTTCTCACATTGTGCACAAAGTTTTTTTCCAACACCACTATTTGACTTACAATGTATCTTATGTGGCTTTCTTTATCTACTTGGAGTTGGTTAAACTTCTTGGATGTGTACCGTTTATGTCTTATCAAATTCAGGAAAATATATCATTTCTATTTTTTCTGCTTCTGAGACTGATTTGCATGTTGGTATATTTTGTTTTCCATAGTACCGCAGATTGTGTTTCTTTTTCTTTGTTCCTAATACTCCTCAGACTGGATATTTCAATTGCTTTACATTTGAGTTTGGTGAAGTTTTTCCTTTTTGCCTGCTTAAATCTGCCTTTGAACTCCTCTTATGAATTTTTAACTTGTATCTGTTTCCTTGGTCTACCATAATAAAATACCACAGGCCAGGTGGCTTAAGCAGTGAGAAGTTATTTTTTTTTCACAGTGTCAGAGGCTTGAAGTCAGAGCAAAATGCTGGCAGATTTGGTTTCTCCTGAGGCCCTTCTCTTTGGCTTGCAAGTGCCACCTTTTCGTTGTGTGTTCCCATTGCACACATGCCTGATGTCTCTGTCCAAATTTCATTTCTTTTAAGAACACTAGTCATCTTGGATTAGGTCCCACCCAAACAGCCTCCTTTTAACTTTACCTTTTTAAAGGCCCTAAATCCAAATATAGTCACATTCTGTAGTACTGAGGGCTAGGGGCTTTAACGTAGGGAAATTGGAAGGATGCAATTCAGACCATAATGCAGCTGTTAAAATTTCCAGCTCCAGAATTTCTATTTGATTACTTTTTACAATTTCAATCTCTTTATTGACATTGTTCTCCTGATTTTCTTGCACTCTTTGTCCATAGTTTTCTTTAACAGTTTGAGCAAGTCCACAGCAGTTGACTTTAACAGATCCAGCTAGCGCTTAACAATGTCTGGTATTCCTCAAGGATGGTTTCTAATTTTTTTTTCCCCTGTGAATGTACCTTATTTTCCTTTTTCTTTTTGTATTTTGTGTATTTCTGTGTAGTTTTTGATTCAGAACTGGATATTTTTAGTATTCTAATGGGATAGCTCTTGAAATCAGATTCTTCCCTTCCTAGGGGATTTTTGTTTCTTTCTTGTTGATGGCTGCTGTTGTCTATATGGCGATTTTTTCCAAACTGTTTTGCAAAGTCTGTATTCCTTGTTGCATGTAGTCCCTGAAGTTTCTGTTGCTTTAGCTCTGTGGTAGGCTGTGTCGTGACAGAGATTTCCTTAAGTGTTTGGGCCCAGGAAATAGCAGGAGAGGTGTATATTTTAAAATCTTGTGATGGACGTTACTGGGGAAACCACGCGGCCCGAGACAAAGCTGCATGGATCAACCAGACTGGCCGAGATGCAAAAGCCCCAGTCTTTGAAGAGCGCTGTTCCTCCACCCTGGCATCAGCTAGGCACTCTTGGAAACTGGGCCACTGTCGCAGATTGTGGCAGGAGGAAATGGCAACTCGCTCCAGTATTCTTGCCTGGAAAAGTCCATGGACAGAGGGGCCTGGTGGACTATATACATGGGACCGCAAAGTTGGACACGGCTGAAGCGATGAAGCACGGACACTCGCTCTCTTAACAAGGTTTAGCAGCCTCTTCTTTGGTCAGGCATTGCTGTGGTTGTTGTTAGCTCTGTGGTAGGCTGTGTCCTGACAGAGATTTCCTTAAGTGTTTGGGCCCAGGAAATAGCGGGAGAAGTGTGTATTTTAAACACTGTTAAGTGTCTGATCAGATTCCAGAGTTCTGAAATGGTTGATTTTGATCATCTTAACAGTTTACTGATTGTTTTGGTAGAGGGACTGACACCTAGAGCTTCCTACTCCATTTTCTCTAACATCACTTACGGCATCTTTTTTGTAGAACTGTTTTTAAGTCTTATCTCAGTCACATAAAATTTCACAGCAAATGTTTTAAATCTTGAGGAAAAGATGAGTTATTCAGTAAGTAGTGTAGGAAAAACAGGCTTGCCATTTTGGAGGGAAAAGGAAAAACTGGATCCTAACCTCCTTATGCCAAAATAAATTCTTTATGTATTAAAGACTTAAATGCCTTTAAAAGAAAAATGGTGCCAGGAATAAAGTCTAAATAATTCTTTTTACTTTATAACCTTGCAGTCAGGAATGCCTTTGTGTGTCTAACACAAAACCCTGGAGCTATAAAAGCAAAGATTGGATAATTTGCACAAATTTCAAAAGTTAATGTCCTGAATTTACAAAAATTACAAATCAATGAGATGAATTGCTTAATTTATTTGAACACAGAGTATGACTGATAATATATAGGAAAAACAAATGACCAGTAAATGAAAGTAGACTATCAGTCTCGTTCATAATTAATTGAATGTTGATCAGAACAGTGAATCATGGATTATTCACTTGAGAAATTTGCAAACTTTTTTGTGTTGTTTGATCAAGTTGAGGAATAGACACTGTCATTTACAGTTGGTAAGAATGTGACTTGATGCAACCTTTCTGGAAATTAGTTTTATTGACCCAGGAATTCTACTGGTAGAGATTACCCTATAGATATTTACAAAGATAAACCAAGATAGACATAATTTCTAAAACCGAAACAATTGAAATTCCATAAGAAGAGAGCTGATTAAATTATCGTTAAGTCCATATAGGAGAAAACTATATAGCCATTAACTAGAATAAAAGTGTTAGTCTCTTAGCTATCTGTGTCCCATTCTCTGCGACCCCACAGACTGTAGCCAGCCAGGCTCCTCTGTCCATGGAATTCTCCAGGCAAGAATACTGGAGTGGGTAGTCATTCCCTTCTCCGAGGGATCTTCCCAGCTCGGGGATTGAACTGGGTCTCCTGCATTACAGGTAGATTATTTACCGTCTGAGCCATCAGGGAAACCCAGACATAATGGATTCCCTCTACTTACGCTATTATGGTGTCTTAGTCCATTCAGCCTACTATAACAAAGTGCCATAGACTGGGTGACTTATAAACAACAGAAATTTGTTTCTCAGAGTTCTGGAGGCTGAAGACCAGGGTCAAGGTGCCAGCAGGTTTGGCTTTTGGTGAGAGCCTACTCACTAATTCGTAGACAGCCGCCTTTTCACTGTCTCTTCATGTAGCTGAAAGGGACAAGGGAATGCTCTGTTGTCTCTTCATAAGGGCACTAATCCCATTCAGGAGGGCTCTGCCCTCATGGCCTAATCATCCCCCAGAGCAAACAAAATCACACTGGGGGAGGGCTTCAACATGCATTTGGGGGACATAGGCAGTTTATAGGATGTCAGATATTCTGCCAGGTACATTGAGTGACAGAGCTAGGACAGGAGAATGCAGGTAATGAGCCATTTGGGTTGGAGTTTTTAAGGAATATAGATCATTTATTCTGATACATGCAGAGAGAAGTTTCTAGAAATATATACAGGAGTTTGTAAATCGTGGTTTCTTTTTGTGGGGGAGGAGAACTAGGAATAAATGGTGGAAAGATTTTTTTTTTTTAAACAGCTTTTTGTGTTTTATGCCCTCCCGATTTTTTCCAAATAGCTAAAACCAAAATTCTGTGGTGATGAGAGTTTATATACCTGTAGTCTGTATGCATTTATGTAGTCAACTTTCCCTTTTGAAATTATAAATAGCTAAATAGTTTATTTTCTGGTCTTTTTGTTGTTTTTAATCATTATGAAATGTTCTGTGTGTGCTCAGTTGCTCAGTCGTGGCTCTTTATGACCCCACAGATAGTAGCACACCAGGGTCCTCTGTCCGTGGGACTTGGCAAAAATAGTGGAGTGGATTGCCGTTTCCCTCTCCAGGGGGTCTTCCCGACCCAGGGCTCAAACACGTGTCTCCTGCATTGGCAGGCGGATTTTTTTACTGCTCTGCCACCTGGGAAGCCACAGTGAAATGTTCTGAGAGCTCTAAATAATAAATTAACACTTAATTCTAAAAACACTGCCTTACCTCTTAAAATCAGTAATGACTAATCTGGTATTTTCATATCTCCTTAGAAGATGCAGTGATGTGATAGGAAAAATAGCATAGGCTTTGGAGTCGTAGAAACCTAGATTTCAAATCCCAACATAATAAAAACTAGCTTTAATTTTAGCCTTAGGAAATTTACTTGAAATAGTGAACTTAAGATAACAGCCCTCTACATTTGTAGATTAGGTGAGAAGGAATATAGTTCCTCAGTTCAGTTCAGTCGCTCAGTCATGTCCAACTCTTTGCAACCCCATGGACTGCAGCACGCCAGGCCTCCCCTGTCCATCACCAACTCCCGGACATGATCAAACTCATGTCCATTGAGTCGATGATGCCATCCAACCATCTCATCTTCTGTCGTCCCCTTTTCCTCTCGCCTTCAATCTTTCACAGCATCAGAGTCTTTTCCAGTGAGTCAGTTCTTCTCATCAGGTGGCCAAAGTATTGGAGTTCCAGCTGTATAGTCCCTGGTATATAGTAATTACTCAAAAAAGTTTGGTAGTTTCTTCTCTTGGTATCTCTCCCTATCTCTGAAAGGTAACTTTCAACCTTTGTTGGGTTATCTTGCTTCTTTTTCTGGTACTTAGAAAATCTGCTGTTTAGCAATGTTTAGATATGGTATCAGACCCAAGTGACAAATAGCACCAATAAACCTGTTGAGGGACTTAACTGGTGGTCCAGTGGCTAAGACTCCAGGCTCCCAGTGAGGAGGGCATGGATTTGATCCCTGGTGAGGGAACTAGATCCCACATGCTGCAGCTGAGAGTGTGCAGCCTGCATCTGAGAGCCTGCCTGCTGCAACTGAGACCTGGTGCAGCTAAATAAATACAAATTAAACAGATAAATCTGTTGGGTTTTCTGGTTTGTTTTAATTTTCTCTGGAACTGCAGAGCCTGAGCAGCATCTCTAGCAGAGTTCATCTCATTGATCACCCTGGTGAATTGTCTGTAATGCTTGACTCACCCCACAAAATATATTTATGATAATGCGACAAGCAATCCCTTCTTCTTTGTTATAACTGTTTTCAGATTGAGTTCACTCAGTGACAGGGACGGTGTTTACTGTACTCTTTGTTCTATAGCTTTTAAAACAATTTGGAGATTACCAGAGAGAAAGAATACCTTGCCTTGCCATTTTGTTCTGTTTCACGTTATCAGAAACTCTTAAAGGGCTAGAATTCTGACAGCAGCTAGAGCAACCCATGTTGTCTGGGACCTCAGTGAGTTAGCCCTTGTGGTGCTAAAGAACCAAAGTCCTAACTGAACTGATCACAGCTTTTCGACCCCTTGTCCCCTCCCTGGATTCTAGCACAATGGTCTTCTTTCAGTTCCTTGGCAGTTACCAGGGTCATTTCTGCCTAAGGGACTTTACCTCTGCTTTAAGAATCTGCCTGCAATGCAGGAGACCCGGGTCTGATCCCTGGGTTGGGAAGATCCCCTGGAGAAGGAAATGGCAACCCACTCCAGTATTCTTGCCTGGGAAATCCCATGGACAGAGGAGCCTGGTGGGCTACAGTTCATGGGATTGCAGAGTTGGAGACGACTCAGCAACTAGCTCCCCTTCTTTCCACAGTTCTTCCTCGTGCGGAATGAATTTGAGGCTTCTTAAAAATTCTGTCAGGAAAAGGTATTGTATTTGTTCTGACTAAAAATATTTATTTTGTTTTACTTGGGGTTATATAGTTTACAAATATCTCTGGATTCTGTTTTCTCACAGACACAGGCAGTGTCAAGAGTTAATACCATAAATAATGGTGGGAGGTTCTTGGTTTTGGCACACTCAACACCTGCAAGCCTTGCTCTGGGGGATGAAGGTCCCCACCCCACCCCCACTGTCCCCATAGGCCAGGAGGTTTTTGAAACTATAGAACCTTGGTTTTCTTAGTGATCTGTAAATTTCTCTTTGGGCTGGAATTAGTACTAATTTTTCTTTCTCTTTTAGCACCAAACAAGATTTGTGATGAAATGGAGCCTGGAACAAACTCTTTTCGAGTAGAATTTCCTGACTTTTCCAGCACCATTCTGCAGAAACTGAACCAGCAGCGCCAGCAGGGACAGTTATGTGATGTGTCCATTGTTGTCCAAGGCCACATTTTCCGAGCACACAAAGCTGTTCTTGCTGCCAGTTCCCCCTACTTTTGTGACCAGGTACTCTTGAAAAACAGCAGGAGGATTGTTTTGCCTGATGTGATGAATCCCAGAGTGTTTGAAAACATTCTCCTGTCAAGTTACACGGGGCGTCTAGTAATGCCTGCTCCAGAAATTGTCAGTTACTTAACAGCGGCGAGCTTCCTGCAGATGTGGCATGTGGTCGACAAATGCACTGAGGTTTTAGAAGGAAACCCTACAGTCCTTTGTCAGAAGCTAAATCATGGCAGTGACCACCAGTCTCCAAGCAGCAGCAATTACAATGGCCTGGTAGAGAGCTTTGAGCTGGGCTCCGGGGGCCACACGGATTTCCCCAAAGCCCAGGAACTGAGGGATGCAGAGAACGAAGAGGAGAGCACCAAAGACGAGCTGTCATCTCAGCTCACTGAGCACGAATACCTTCCCAGTAACTCGTCCACAGAGCATGACCGGCTGAGTACGGAGATGGCGAGTCAGGACGGGGAGGAGGGGGCCAGCGACAGCGCCGAATTCCACTACACCCGGCCCATGTACAGCAAGCCCAGCATAATGGCTCACAAACGCTGGATCCACGTGAAGCCCGAGCGCTTTGAGCAGGCGTGCGAGGGCATGGATGTGCACGCACCCTACGATGAGCACCAGGTCACAGAGTCCGTCAACACGGTGCAGACGGAGTACTCAGTCCAGCCCTCAGGGGCAGAGGAAGACTTTCACATCGGGGAAAAGAAAGTGGAGGCAGAGTTTGACGAACAGGCTGATGAAAGCAATTATGACGAGCAGGTGGATTTCTACGGCTCCTCCATGGAAGAGTTTTCTGGAGAGCGGTCAGATGGGAATCTCATTTGGCACAAACAGGAGGCTGCCCTAGCATCGGGCTATAGTGAGAATATTGAGATGGTAACAGGGATTAAAGAGGAAGCTTCCCACCTCGGATTCTCAGCCACTGACAAGCTGTATCTTTGTCAGTGCGGCAAGAGTTTCACTCACAAGAGTCAGAGAGATCGACACATGAGCATGCACCTCGGGCTCCGGCCTTATGGCTGTGGGGTCTGTGGTAAGAAATTCAAAATGAAGCATCATCTTGTAGGTCACATGAAAATTCACACAGGCATAAAGCCATATGAGTGTAATATCTGTGCAAAGAGATTTATGTGGAGGGACAGTTTCCACAGGCATGTGACTTCCTGTACCAAGTCCTACGAAGCTGCAAAGGCCGAGCAGAATACGACTGAGGCTTGTACCAAGTCCTACGAAGCTGCAAAGGCCGAGCAGAATATGACTGAGGCTTGTACCAAGTCCTACGAAGCTACAAAGGCTGAGCAGAATACGACTTGAGTGGCAGGCACAAAAATAAACTGTGGTAATTATGCAAATCTGGGCACAGATGATGCGTGCTACTTGCTATTATGAGAGAAGCTTAAAAAAAAGGAAGATATTTCTGCAAGACCAGTTCTAAGTAGGCCAATTAAAAAATCTAATTCTTCAAATGTGTCTGTTCCCGGCCTGGAGTGGCTAAAGGGGATAAGTGCGCCCACCTCACACCTGGTAAGGTGAACCTTCAGGCCTCTTGTGAATGAAGCTGGTGAACTAGAAGGTAGAGACACCTGCACTTGGAATTGGACTCCAGCCCCCAGTTCCGTTGCAGGTGGCAGCGGTGTTCGATCAGTCATTATTACAAGGTCATACTGGAGTTTTATTTTGCTCTTACTATAGATATTTAGGTGATGTGGGTTTGTTTTGGTAGCTGCTTCACTGAATGAAATGCTACTTATGTAATAGCTACAAATAATGTGATTCCTAGGATACTATGTTGATTAACAGAGCTCTCTTATCTGGTTTTGTTCTTTCTAAAGAGTATTCTAACCAAAACTATGGAGATTATTAAGAGGGTAACATTCTAAGTAAGCAAAAAAGGAACTCATGGTACCAGCTCCAATTTCTGTAAGATGCCACTGTCACAACGTGTTTCAGACTCTTGATAAGTCAGAGTTTTATATTTTAGTACTAACATTTAGTTTGAACAGTTGTTTCTAATTGTAATTCTCTAGGGTGCCAGAGATAGGTATTTCTAACTGGTTTGCTGTCCCAAATCCTGTTTGTTTAATTGTAGCATCCACACGGTGGGATCTGCTCTGGCTAGTAGACTTCTAGCCTTCTTTGACTCTGACCACGGTACCATTGGCTGCTCCAGCCCATTTACTGTCTTAGATTATGGTGCTTCCTGAAGTGGTCAGTCAGTGACCAGTTACTGGGAAGGAGCTGGAAGCCACGGCTGAGAGTTACCTGTGAACTTCAGGAGCCTATAGAGTGCTACAGCAACACTCCCAACTGGCAGAATGAGAGCCGCCAAGTAGCAGAATTTTGATTGTCAGGTTATGCTTAGGGGACGAGGGGAACCAATTGCTCAAGAAAAGGGGAGTTTTGAAAATACACTGGTAGAGATACTCACAGAGGGGTACGTTGAGCTGGTCCTCCCAGCTGTTTAGGAGTGCTGGAATGTGTTTTAAAAGAGGGAAAGAAAGAGTCCTGAATTTAGGAAGTTACCTGCAAATTCCTGCTCTCATTTAACAGATAAAGCTGCATAAAGTTACAAGTCCGTATAGCTATAGTGAAGTCGCTCAGTCGTGTCCGACTCTTTGCAATCCCATGGACTGTAGTCTACCAGGCTTCTCTGTCCATGGGATTTTCCAGGCAAGAGTACTGGAGTGGGTTGCCATTTCCTTCTCCAGGGGATCTTCCTGACCCAGGGATCGAACCCAGGTCTCCTGCATTGCAGGCAGACGCTTTACCCTCTGAGCCACAAGAAGCTCTCAGAAGCTCCATATAGCTATACCTACCAAAAAAAAAAACCCCAAGAAAAGTAGCTATTCTGAGACCTTTTCTGAGGATCAGTCAGAAGTTTGGGATTAAAAAGAAGCTTGTTCAGGGTGTTTTAAACTGTAACATACCTGAAGCTGTCACCAGGGTTGGGTCAGGGTGCTACTGTTATGTCAACTTTTCTGTAAACTTAATGGTTTATTATTTCTTAGTGGAAACTTTTTTTTCCTGAAAACAAAAATAACTTTTCTTGGATTTGGAATGAAGTTTTTGTTTTAAAAGTTGGGCTTTGCTCTGAAATGAGCGACTTTGCTGGCAATGGCCTCTGATCCTCAAACTCCTACCATCAAGGAATTTAGTTGTATGGAAAGGGGAAAGATTTACTTACCAGTTAACGCCTGTAATCGAGGTTACAAAACAGGGATCTATTCATTAACACTGTATCATTCTCGATATATAAAAAGCACTTTGTATTTAAAACTTTATTATAAATATATATTGATTTTTTTAACCTAGAAACTAGATATTACCTCTTGGTTGTTTGCCATGTTAATACCCTCTTCTCTTAGTGTTGAAACTTCACCAGTTAACAGTCATTTCTCTGTGTACCTGACAGAGAATGTAGAGGTGACTTATAGCCAAGCTCAGTTGCTGCTTCTCTTTTTCTCATGTTAGAAGCATTGGGTTTTAGGTATGATCCCAGCCACTGTATGTGAGGAAAAATTGTTGTATCGCTTCTACTAATTTCAGTACTAAGGCAGTGCAGCCATTTTGTTCAGCCAAAAGCTAGTCACCCTCTCTCGTAGTATCAGCAGACCATTTCTGCTTGTTTGGAAGGTTTGATGTGCTGGTTTCTATTAAAGACTGTACTCAAATGAGTGTTGGAACATTTGGGAAGAAGAGTCTTGAGAGATAAAATTAAAATATTCTGGAACAATCTCACAGTTCTTCAGTTATGTTGAGATCAGCACGGCAGCGTCATGAGTAATGAGGAGGAGCAGGACAGGACTAGGGGCAGCTCTCTGGTGGTAGTTTCAGAAGCTCTCAGTTGTGCTGGGACTTAACGTGTTATGAAGAGAAGCAGATCTTCTATTGAAATCCTTATGTGTATGTACATCTGCTACTAAATGTAGAATATAAAATGTAAGTTCCTCACACCTGCCGTTTGAAGCTTTTTATGGTAGTGGGGTTTTTATAAAAGTTAGAGTTGCTAACCAGACCCTGTGAGATGATTGGGCATCTGAAATGCTGGCTGTGTCCAGAGAGGCGGGGCAAGGCCTTAGTTTGGATATTGAAAGTGAATCTTTATAAACTTTGCTTTTAGGCTTAAGAGATCATACTTTATTACTACTTTTTTCTTTTTCCTCCTGCCCACCCTGGGTTGGACAGATAGTCTCTGTCCTTACCCTCAGTACAGCTTTAGAAAATCTTTCTCCTTCCCGTTGAGTTTGGAGAGCAGTGGGTAACGTTTCCAAACAGTCTTTCAGGGATCTTGTCAGTGGCCCACAGCCAAGGTGTTTGTCCCTTACTTTGAGTCTTAACTGTGGTTTCTCTCCAGTCCCAATGGGAAAGGGCTTGAAGGCACCACCAGTGGTCTTTAATATTCGTACTGATGCTATGCCTTTCATTTTAGATGCACATATTACAATAATCCACCTGGTAAAGTAGGTCTGACCGGCTGAGAACAGACTGCCATAACCTTTCCTCAGCTGTTAAAGGTTACCCCCAGTCCCTTCTTTTGGCTGCTGGTCTCAGAGTCTGCCCGAAAGGGTCTCCCTGGCTCAAGTGGGCTTTTGCTGAACTGAACTGACCCTGAGCTGACTGACTGGGAAAGCTGCTTAGTCTCAGTGGCATCTTCCTGCGGAGGCACACACCTCCTCCTGAGGCTGCTGTGGACATGAAGTTGGGGCTGAGCAGAAGCAGGAACACTGGCTTTCCCTGGTGAAGGGGGATTTGCTGCGCCCTTCGCCCGGGAGGAGGGCAGGGGAGGGTGGAAAGGATGCCATCACACCAACTTTAGGGGTTTGCTTTCATAAGGTCTCTGGATAATTTAGGAATGCTGAAAACCAAGCAACATAGACCCCCACCCTCCAACCATTCTGTGCCACACTAATTTTGTGATTTAGGTTGCTTTTCTGTGACTCACTTTGTTCAGTGAAACCAGGGTCTTTGTTTGGATTTTGTCTTTGCTAACTTATGTGTTCGAAGGTACATGTTTCTTATTTCAAATTTCTACTGATAGTGCCCTATGGGAAGATGCTGGAACACATTTTGCAAATGTGACTTTTTTTTTTTTTTTTTGTTTGCTTGAAGCCTGTGTCATAATGTCAATTGCTGCTGCCTTCTTTCCTTTTATGAGGTTCCCAGTGTTTCTTCTAGAAAATTATTTATGCAAGTCAGGTGACTCTTAGACCACAAAACCATTTGACAATAAACAGAGTATCATTAGGTGCATATCTTATTGATATTTTGTGAAATGTTATGCCTGTGTTGCAAAAGTTGAATAGTTTTGTCTTTATATACTGCTGTCTTAAGTGTACAGCATGGTTTTAATTGAATGTTACTGTTTAATATTTTCTTCTTATAGAAGAGACCATGCCCTTTTGTATGACATGTTTTAATAAATGTTATCTGTCAACTTCGTAAAAGTTTTGTTTTTCATTCTGGATATTTGACCACAAGTCTTTGTCTTCATTCTGACCTTTGCCACCTGAGAATAAAAGTTATATTGTTGCCTTTTGAAGTAAATGCCAACTAGCCTGCTCAGCTGGGTAGTGAGTTGATCATTTGCCGTGTCGGGCATTTATGGCGATTATCTCGTTTAGCCCCCCGCCCCCGCTAGCCGCGTCAGGTGTTTGGGTGTCCTGGTTATTCTCCCTTGGCTCCTCCAGATCCCCTCCCCGCCCTGGGCTTCGCTTTGGAGCCTCACCCCCTGCCGACCTGTCCCGGCTTCTGGCCAGGGTCCACGGGGAGACGCGCTGCGAGGAGCGTGGCGGGGGAGGAGAGAAGTCCGGGCATTCGCTGCCCGCGGCTCCCTTCCGCCAGGCGTGGCTGGACAGGCGGCCCCCCGCAGCTCCCGGCAGGCAGCTCCAGCGTCTGGGGCTACACCCTCCTCTGGGGCTCGCAAGCCGAGGCTCGGCCCTGACTCCCGGTTTCGCCGGCCCTCGGAGACTGGAGTGTCCCCGGAGGAGCCCCTGGAGCCTGCCCACACCCTTTGTAAATAGTCTTTATGAAACGCCGCTCAGTCTCCCAGCTGAGTGCGCCTGCTGGGTGCCCGCACCCAGGCGATGCCTCGCCTCAACCTGTGAGCAGCTGTGAGCCACAGCAGGGGGTCTGTTCCCAGAGGTGCCCCCGCAGCTTCCCCGGCAGAGCTGAGACTCAGAAGCGCGGCTGGTGGCCGCAGCGCTCCAAAGGTGCTTTCTTCCCAGTCTCTGTGATGCTGCCTTGCCCTTCAGCCGGGTCTCTGCTTCCCCTCGGTTTCCCCTCCGCTGCTCCCCACCCCCCACCCCCAGGCAAACCCGCTAGAAGCAGCAACGGTGCTCTTTAAAAGTGCCGCAGGCACTGAGGGCCACACGTATTTCCTAACAACAGCTCATTACCAGAGACACTGCTTGTTTTAGACCAAACTTAACCATCTTCCCACACAAACCTTCTGTTACCACTGTTTGTTGTGAGGCTTCCCCCACCCTCCCCACTGCTGATTTTGAAGCCAGCTACAGATTGCCTCAGCTAGCTTAGCCATTCTCTGTATGGGAAGAAGCCCAAAAGAACCATTTCTAGCCTTTTTTTTTTTTTTTTTTGAGGCGAGGCTGTCCATTCTGACCAAGGGCAAACGGTTCAGACCCTGCAGCATGGTGACCCCGCCGACCCCTACTCTTGTCCTAACTGGGTACTCTACCGAGGCCCCTGGTTACTCCCAGTACAGCCCACCTAGAAAGTAGATTTTCCCACATGGCTCCCACGGAGGCAGAGACCTCTGTGGGGTGAAGAGGCAGGCCCCGTTTCTTATCAGGGGAAAAGAAAAGGATGAAGTGGCTCATTTGTATTTGGGAACAGAATGGGGGTGGGATGTGAGGGGTGTTATCCAGACGGAGGGTGTAACACCTGTGCACTTTATTTAGACTTCCTCATAGTCAGTTCAGGGACTGCTTCCCACCAAACCACCAGAGCACTTCTTGAGAACAGTCTCCACGCCTAGGCGCCCTGGAGGGTGTTCAGCTCTAGGATTTGCCCATGGTCAATGGACCAGTTCGCAGGTCAGCGACAGGAAATGAGGTAAGCTTGTTGAACTTGATTTAACAGTCATTTACTGCTTGGCAAGTAATCTTAAATTTGTTCTTTCTCAGCACAGAACATGAAAGATAAGAGTTCTATACCCTTCCGTCTCTGTCTTGTGTTCTCTTTAAGAAAAGAATGAATGAATGGTAAATGAAGATAGGCACAAATGGTATTTCCCCCCACTTAATGAGAAGCCAGAACAGGAGCAGAGGTGGACAGAAAAGTCTCATGGTCTTTCTGAACTGGTTTGACTAGTTTGAATCCAAACCATTTGATTTTGTAATCTTCTGTCACTTTCTTGTCCCACTGCAAATAGCTTGATGGCATCACAGGAGAGGCACAGCTATCCTTCGAGGGAGTATGTGGGCACTATAAAAATAAGCAATATTGTAGGTAAGTAGATTTTTTTTTTTTTTAAATAGTGGCTTTTAAAGTCTAGAAATTATGAGGTCTATTTTTTTTCTTCCTCATATTCCAAAATAAAACAGGACTAAAGCTATTAAATGTATTTATAACTTAATAAGATACTTGTTACTCCCCAGAGTATAATGGTCTGTCTAATGTAATAGCTAACTTTTATGGATAGAAGCGAAAGGCTGCCTCTAGAACTGCCCCTGTCTTGTTAACTTGGGGTCAGCCATACTGCGATAAAATCTCACTTGTTTGGAAAGCTCCTGAGCTGCGCAGTGCTCCACTTGTGGTGGACAGACGCCAGGTCTGTGCCAGCTGCTGGAATTCCTGCAGGGTCTGGCTGAGTAGAGAGTGTAGGCTTTAAAATGACAGCAGTGACTTTGAACCAGACTGGAAAGGATTAATTCTTAACCTCATTTATAGAGTGTGTCATAATGTGTGAGGTATCTTTTGTCTACTCCCAATGTGAAGATACAGAGACTCTTTCTTGGAAAGGTTTTTTTTTTTAAATGCAGTTCTATATCTTTAGGACTCTGAGCACCAACTCAGTCCACTGAACACCATACCTACTTTAATAGGTGTAAGAAGAATTGGGATTGCAGACTATGAATAACAGCCCTAGGAGAAGGTTCATCGCATATCCACGTGCTAAGTGTCTAACTTGCATTAGCTCACTTATTCCTCATAAGAGTCTGGTGAGGCAGAATTTTCTCCCAGTCCACCTTAGGTAGCAAGAAAGGATGACAGCTTCCTAGTCTGCAGGGGAGATTTTTTTTTTTTTTCTTCCTCAGGGAAACCCCTCTCTGGGCCCTTATTCATGGGCTAGGGAAGGTTTTCTGCTTCTGAGATTTGCACAGTTACCCTCACCACCTGTAGGGCACTGAGCAAGGGTTCTAATGCGGGATAGCAAGGACCTAGGACAGATTAACCTTCCAGTCCCTTTAGGTGCTGGGTGACTCACTGGTGTCTCTTGGGTTCACACACTGCTCTCTTTGGAGAAATAGAGACTCCATCTAGGGACAATTCCAGACTTGGCACCAGTAGCTCCCTGCTTGAATGCCTTAGGTTCAGGAAATGTATGAAGAAATTAACCCCAGGGGTGGAAAGTCCAGTGATTTTCAAACTGGTAGAAAAGGTGCATCAGGGCCTACTCCAAGAAAAGGGCAGGGAAAAGGAGCATGACCCACCCACCACCATCCTCTTGCCATCAGAGCAGCTTTATTTTCACATAGTACAATCAACCAATTGCTTGCTCCTTGATAGAGTTGACGTTTACGTGGGCCTACTGTGTTCTGCACCATTCTAAGCAATTTTCTTGGACTGACCCTTCACCTCACACCCACTGTGCAAGGCAGGTGCTCATGCCGTCACTGTCTAGCAGGAGGACATTGACAACAGAGCCAGCATTCCAAAGCCCGAGTCCTGGGCTCTGCTAAGCTACACGTGTTCTGTCGGGCTCAGCGTGTCCAGAGTAAACCCCGCCCTGCCTGCTGGTGCCCTGGATGTTAAATTTTGAATGTAAATCATCTAGAGAGGGGTTCCAAAGGCCACGGGCTTATCTCAGCCCCTGACCACTGCTCTAATGTCTTATCTCAAGGAGACTGGGTCTTGGCACCAGCAGCACCTGCTTATCTGGGTTGGTGGGCCCCAAGCCGGCTCACCCTGTTCCCATCAGCCTCTGGGGCAAGGCACTCCCTCCCAGCATCCCCAGCTCCTCACCTGACTGCTCCAAGGCCTCCCCCTCCCAAGCAGATCTAGTCCTGTTACCTCCCACGATCCCCGGCAGAGGATCTTAACCCCTGAGCTTGCCGTCCAGGGTCCCGCTATCACAGTAGCTGGCTGCTGGTCTGGTCTTAACTGCCCACCTCCACTTGGGCCCTGGCTCCTCTGCTCGCACTCTTCTCCGTCCTTCGACGGACGCTTTTCCCTGCCTTGAACCCTCATCCTTCTCTTTTCCGTCCCCACTTCCTAACTTTCCTCCTCCTGGAACACTTTGTATCATTCCAGGCTCTGCGAAAATAACTCCTGTGATGTCTTCCCTGAGCACCCCTGAAAATTATTCACACCAACTCTTAGTGATCCCATTTTCATTTTAAAGGTAACTGTGCTGTAGCCTTTGTTACTTTCTCGGAATGTTATGTATACCATCCATTCTTCACATAACCCATGTCCCCTGCTAGACAGTGAGGTCCTCAGAAACAGAAACTATACCTTAATTTCCTCTGAGTGACCGTTGCTGGCACAGTCCTGATCCACAGTTAGTAAATACTGCTGAATTTTAAAAATTTTATAGTAATTGCCGATCTACTGTTGAATCTTTATCCACCAGATAGAACCATGAACTTTTTGTTTTGTCAGACACCTTTCTTAGGAAGTATGCATACCCAACGATCTTACAAAGGCCCTCTTCCCACTGAATGTCATCTAATGATGCTGAAATTGCCTGTTCGCTAAGAATTTTAAGGTAAGTATAGATCCTCTTTCCTAACCTAAGTGAAAGGCTTTGTGTCTGAGCAAGTACTGAGCTGTAATATTTGATGCTGTTTATTTAAGTAAAGTCAGGCAGAAGAGGGCAATGGGATTTATCAAAAAAATGATTTCTGGTAGAGAAAAGTCAGTGTTTGGCTCCACCAGAATGTCAGTAGAGTAGCTTCAAACAGTTGACAACTTGCTTTGGAAGCAGAATAAACTGAATTGCCAGACTCCTTATTAAATACACCAGCCCTGTAGTGAAGGAAAGTGATGAATATTTTTTGTTGTTAACTTCTGCTAAGAAGCTTGTTCTAGAAGAGGGCATATTTTCAGTGAATTTTGGCACAGTCTAAAACAGATGGTTACATGTTATTTGATGCTTCATCTAATACTAAAACTTGTGGCAATTGATTAAGGACCAAAAGTTTCTTTTCTACAACACTCAAAACATGATGGTAGCAATCTGAGCTTTAAGTATTCTTAATAATAGCAGTAGGATGTTGCAGTTGGGAAGCACAGGATCTGGACTAGACAACTGGGCAGGTTATAGGCAATAAAGGCAGTTTGTTTTGTGTGAGTCGACTCAGAGAGCATGGCATGAGGCTCTTCTGACCGTCTAAAAGTAGAAAGGGCGGCAGTGAGCTTGTGACTCACACAGGAGTTCTGTCTGAAAGGTGCTAAGCAGTTCTGCCAGAAACTGTTTCAGAAGCATCTCAGGGCAAATCTCAATCTTTTCAAGTAGAAGGATTTTTTTTTAACGTTTACTTTATTCTTTTTTGGCTGTGCCATGTGGCATGCTGGACCTTAGTTCCCCAACCAGGGATGGAACCGGTGACCCTTGCAGTGGAAGTGCAGAATCCTAACCGCTGGACCACCAGGGAATTCCCAAGGTCATTTTTTAATATTAGAAAGATTTGCAGAGCCCCCTCCCACCGTGACAATTGTTTATCAAGAAAAATTCAAAATTGCAAAACACTATTATGAATTTTATTGTATGTAAATGTATTTACATTTATTCTTTGAAAAGTGTGTAATTGAAAAGTATCAATGCAAACATGTGGGATATCTCGAAAGTAGCTTTATATCCTTCCAGGGTCTATTCTTTGGTTTATTCATTTGCTCATTTATTTACCAAGTATTTATCAACCACCAGCTCTGGCCCTCGACTGAGCCTCCAGATGGTGATTCCCTGCCTTCAGTTCAGTTCAGTTCAGTCACTCAGTCATGTCCGACTCTGCAAACCCATCGACTGTAGCATGCCAGGCCTCCCTGTCCATCACCAACTCACAGAATTTATCCAGACTCATGTCCATTGAGTCAGTGATGCCATCCAACCATCCTATCCTCTGTCGTCCCCTCTCCCACCTTCAATCTTTCCCAGCATCAGGGTCTTTTCAAATGAGTCAGTTCTTTACATCAGGTGCCCAAAGTATTGGAGTTTCAGCTTCAGCATCAGTCCTTCCAATGAATGTTCAGGACTGATTTCCCTGTCTTCAGAGGTTGTGAAAAACACTCTGGGAGATGAGGAAATGGACATTTCAGGATAGGTCCTTTGCTGTCTGTGTCATTAGAATTGGTTAAATCTTAATGAATCCAGGCCTGTAAATAAGATTTTACCATCAACTTCAAGAGAATACTTCTCAAACAAACCTAGCTGTGGATGTGGTCAAAGCCACTGACCTTAATTCATCTGTAAGACAAGAGCCAAGTTACAGCCATTTCCTGTAATAACTACCCTCAAAATCAGCTGCTTCTCTGGGTTTTCTGGGTTTTAACTCATCTCTCTCATCCTGAGGGTAAAGAGGGCAAACCTTCCTCATCAGTGATTCCTGTTTCTGCCTCCCAGGATTTTCCCATTCCCCGCTTATGAACAGAATCCTTTTCCCCTAGTTTGCCTGCCACCATGCAGCAGACTGAATTCACAAGGAAGGAAGACACGGACGCCATAGAAGAAATCATATCACAGGGTCCCCAAAAGCACACTCTAATGAGAAAAGTCATGCTTAAAAACCAACACTATGTGTTGTTTTTCTGGATGCTGGGGATATAGCAATAAACAAAACAGAAAAGTATTGCAGCCCTCCTGGAGTTCACGTTCTAGAGGCAGGTAAGACTAGAACCTCTCCAGCACTAATGAGAAGTACCACAAACCCCACACAGGGACAGGATACCGAGGTACATGCACAAAGCCTTCCTAGTGCCGTCAGCATCTGAGCAGGGCCGCAAAGGATGGGTGGGATTCTGGCATGCAGACCCATGAATCCAAGTGAAGAAGAGGCCAGCCTGCCCAGAGTAAAGATGTAAAGAAAGGCAGAGGGGGGTAGTGAGAAAGGAGCTATGGCAGTACAGTAGGAAAGGTAGGTTTGGGGGCCAAGTTTTTACTATGGTGACGGATGTCAACCATCCAGCATTTACTGTACGCCAGGCTCTGTGCTACATTCTTGACGTGCGATATCTCTTTAGATATTTACTACAACCTGGCTTCAAAGGTAAGGGGAAACCAAGGGTCAGAGAGGTTAAATAAGTGGCAGAGCCAGATCTCTGAACTAGGTCATCTGACTCTGGAACCCAAGCTCGCAGCATATTGGTACTCAAGGTCATGAAGGATCCTAGGCTGAGGATCTGATTTCATGGGCAATGATCAGAGCTTTTAGGAAAATGAACCCAATGGAATGATATGACCCAGGACGTGGTATTTGTGCTGCATTCCCTATGTGGGTTGAGTGACAAATAATAGGTTTGCCAGTGTGGCCTCCTGGGTGTGGAGCAGGTGTCTGGTGGGAGGAGCCAAGACGAGCCCAGGTAGGCCAGGTTCAAAGTCAGTGATAAAATGGGGCAGGCTGGACTCCTAGCAGCGTACTGGGGGCCCGTTGTTAACCAAGGTAGGGCCATCTGAGAACAAGAATTGCAGAGGCTCCCTCTACACTTGCTTTCTTGGCATGGGATTTTGGCCCCCGGCACTGAGCACGCACCTTCCTGCCTTGCGTGCCAGTGAAATTCCAATTAGCAATTCCTTTAATGTAATTCAAGAATTGCTCCACCAACATCCTCAAGAATGAATGGGCAACACCTTCCTTACATGAAGGTCACTAGGGGAAGGATAGTTGACAGGGAGTCTCAAGAACTCCACCCACACACATACTCAATTAATTTCAATTCTTTGAAGGGACTTCTGTGGCAGTCCAGTGGTTGGGACTCGGTGCTTTCATTGCCGTGGCCCTAGGTTCAGTGGCTGGTCAGGGAATGAAGATCCTATAAGCCAAGCAGTATAGCAGCAAAAAAAAAAAAAAGTCCCATTTGTTTAAGGTTTGGAAGGTGACTGTCCCCACCATCGTCCTCCTTGTCTCTTACCTCGATGACCGCGCCAGCCCGCTGTCCCCACCCTACTCCCTACACACATTTGCCAACCTCACTGTTCCCTCAGGTCACCACACTGCTCTGAAACACCCCGGGGGTCCCCAGTTCTACCACAGTTGGTGCATCCTCTCCAGACGGTAGGCTTCGTCTCCCCTTCCAGTTTGTTTGCACTGTTTCCCCTACCTATTTTACTCTCGGGCCAAATCCCACGTTCCCTTGAAATTGCTCTCAGCTTCCCTATGACCATGAGCATTACTGGGATTCCCTCTGCCACCAATGTCCATTATGTCCTCTCCCTTTGACAGAATCCTGCCCATTACCCCTGCCCCAAATAAAGCCCACTTCTGATGCCACCCCTGGACTTCCTTGGTGGTCCAGTGACTAAGACCCTGCGCTGCCAGTTCAGGGGGCTGGGTTAGATCCTTGGTCAGGGAACGAGATCCCACATGACATGACTAAGAGTTTACATGCTGCAATTAGAGATCCCTCAGGCTGCAGCTAACTAAGACCAGGCACAAACAAACAAAAAATAAATGTAAATATAATGCCACCTCCTCTCAGAAGCTTTCATTGTTCCCATCTCAGTATCATCTGTTCTTCCTTAGAGCCCCCCAAAAACTTACAAGGTGTCACCCCTGCAGACATCATTTGTATGCACATTGTTAAACTCTGCGAGGCCCAGAAGGTTGTAGAGACCTGCTTGTTGTTCATTACAGCAGAGGGCCTGGCACCCAACCAGTTCGTTCAGTTGAAGTCAGAGCTGCCTCCTACAGTCTTTAGCAAGTCTTGAGTGTCAGTAGCAAGATGAGAGACTGAGACTCCAGCATATTCACTTGAGGCAGATACCAAATATCAAATGAGAATGTATGAAACTGCAAATATTGGTTGAATTTCCTCTTGTAAATTCAGTCATCTTACAAGGCAGATTTTTTATTATGCAATCAATCACCCCAAGCCAGGAGCTGCCTCAGAAATCACTGGCAATTGAAGGCTGGCTTGGCCACATTCAAGTTGCTCCCTTCTTGGTGCCTGTGATGTGCTGATTCACCGAGGGGACCCTTCTGACCTCCAGCACCCATGAGCAGTTATCACAGCTTAGTGCCCAGGACAGGAACTGAGCAGCCCAGGAACCAGGTCACACCTGCAGCCGAGCTGCTTCTGCTCCTTGGGGGTCTCTCAACCCTCTTTACAAATGGAGGCCAATGATAATTCAGCTGTATTCTCTTTTTGAATTTAGGTAAATGACTAGCTTATCTGACTTTAAGCACAGTCTCTTCCTTGTTGTATGAGTCACAAACTGCTCCTTTCAAAAATCCAGACCCCAAAGAATCATCCTCCCTTGGGCAAGGTGAAAGTCAGCTTATTGTTCTGCAGAATGCCTGGGAGGCAGCTTGTCCTGTGATCAGAGTGGCACTTGGGGGAAATTCTTCAAGATGGCAGGGCAGCCTCAGACTCTGTGGTTGGAAGCCCCTCCCCACAAAGGATCCTTATCTGCTCCAGGGGAAAGTGTTATGTGTCTTAAAGATCTTTTCCAGACAACAGCTACACTTTCTAGCAGCTACTGACCCCTGGCCTCCATCAGAACTCATGATGACACAGAACTAACAGAGAGTGATGGAGGAAGACAGCCTGGGTGAGGGGTTCTCCCTGTTCACTGGGAAAGGAGAATTTCCTCTTGGTAGAGTTTAATGAGCCTAGTGTTCACAAGAAAGCTGGTTAGGGTGTGCTAGTCTTTTCACCGCTCTGTGAGTTAGTTTAAACTTAAATTTACCCCAAGGCTTTGCATTATCATTGTGTGGTTCAGTCCTGAGCCTCACTCAGGATTTCCTGCTTGCCATGTGCACTTTTTATTTTTTATTGGTAACTAAAGTATGATCAGGGCTTCCTCGGTGGCTCAGAGGGTAAAGCGTCTGCCTACAATGGAGGAGACGCGGGTTCACTCCCTGGTTGGGAAGATCCTCTGGAGAAGGAAATGGCAATCCACTCCAGTACTCTTGCCTGGAAAATCCCATGCACTGAGAAGTCTGGTAGCCTACAGTCCATGGGGTCGCAAAGAGTCAGACACAACTGAGCAAATTCACTCAAAGTATGATCAAGCATAGAAAAAAGCACAAATCATAAATATACAACTCAGTGAATTTTCACAAAATGAATGTATCCATGTCATCAAAAAACATGAGGCTGAAAACTCCCCTCATTCCCTTCCCTGGTGGCCCAGTGGGTCACTCCGAGCTCCCAGTACAGGGAGTCTGGGTTCAATTCCTGATCAGGAAGCTAGATCCCACATGCTGCAACTAAAGATCACGTGCTGCAGTGAAGACTGAGGATCCCACATGCCACAGCTGAGACCTGGCACAGCCAAAATAAATACATAGATAAATAAATGTGGTTTGTTTTCTTTAAAAAAAAAAAAAAAAAAACCTCCCTCATTCCTCTTCCCACTTCCTGACTAGTAGCACTGTAGATTAATTTTGCCTGTCTTTGAACTTTATATGAATGGGTCGTATATCAGTCACACTCTTGTGACTAGCTTCTTTGGCTCAACGTTATGTTTCTGAGCTTTATCCGCTTGTGTATGATCGTAGTTCCCAGTATTCACTTTTTTATTCATCTGTTCTGTAAATGGGATGGTCTCCAAAACTGCAACTCAAACTCCATCAAAGTACCATACCCATTTCAGCTGTGAGCTAGATTGTCATACAGAATCCTCTCCTCCTAGAAACAAGCAAATAATGAGTATATGGTGGGACTCCTGGGCCAACAGTATAGCTTCAATTTAACTGAGCAAAGAAAGGGCCACGTTTACATTTTTCCCTCCAGTTCGCTGTATTTGGAATGTGCTTTAGAATTCAAGAGGGCCTTTCTGCTAAGGGCCTTTAACTGGGAGAGGGATCTAGAGGCTGCAGTTACCCTTAAAGAAGAAGCACTCTACACAATTCATTGAAAGGAATGGCTGTCCAATGGGTGGGTTTCTGGAACACATTTTTGGTACAAGATTGTCGATGTATTAAAGAAAAAGGTTTTACGTGATGCAGAGGGAACTGCTTCAGCTACACACTTAGGTTAGCACTGGAGCTTGCTGTTGCTCACTTCTTAGAGGTAAGCTCTGCCTGTCTCTCAGCTCTGTGGACAGGCAGGGTGAGCAGCACTTTTGAGAGGAGGCTGAAGTGAGGACCAAAGAGGGCTGGCATCATAGGGGATGATCACTGGGTGCTGCCAATCTGTATTCCTCTTTCTGAACCATCTCATCCTTGTGGGAGCCAGCTAGAGCCTGACCTCTTTTGATCCTTCCTTTGTTCCTGGTTTTAAAACATTTATTGAGCTTGGTGCTAGGCCCAGGGATCACAGTGGGAAACAAGACAGTGTCCTTGCTCTCCAAGTCACAGGAAGTCCCTGACAACAGGAAATGCTGGTAACTTCTAAGAATTGTGTGAGAGCCAGACAAGGTCTTTGTCGTTAAGCTGCTTATGACTGTCGGGCGAATCAGCAGATGCCCAGGGTTCAGCGTGTGATGGCTCCCAGGTAGCCAGACAGGATAGAGAAGCCTCAGCAGGAAAATAAGACTTTTTCCTTACAGACTTCACCGTGGACACAGGAGCTTCTGGCTCTTGCTTGTTTATCACACATGAGGCACTTTGCAAAGTGCATTACAATCTTTATCTCATTGTACCGCTCCCTACCACCTTTTCAGATCAGAACACTTATCTCCATTTCACAGATGGGGAAACAAGTTCAGAGAGGTTAAGTATCTTAACTTTGTTCAGTGAGCCTTTTTTCTTTTTTAATGAGCTACTCATCACCCAATAAATTTATCTTTGTTCTTAATTGTCTAGGTCCCTGGTTTCTTCAGTGAACTTTCTTTTTTTTTGGCCTTGAGGCATGTGGAATCTTAGTTCCCCAACTAGAGATCAGATCAGCTTGAGTCTTAACCACGAGACCACCAGGAAAGTCTTTGTTCAGTGAGTTTTGACCATAGAAACTGTGTTCTTAATTTATCACTTGACCAGAAGTTGAGCCAGCCCTAACAAGCCTTCAGGCCCCAAATTTCTGCCAAGGAATCCAAACAGATGAGCACGTCCAATTTGGTCAATTTCAGGGAGCTCAAGGAAAAAGAAATGAGAAGCTTATTAAAGGAAGAGGAGAATGGGTAGAGGTTACTTGCTTATCTGAATGTCTTGTGAACATGGGGAGCAGGTTAAAAATAGGCATTGTTACAGTGTAAACTAACTGTCAGCTGGGCCAGGCTTCCATGCTGGGAGATAACAAAGGGGCTTTGATTCTCATCGGGCAGAGATCCTCTCCCCAGAGGAGGACCCCGGATAAACTAACCCACTGACTAGTTTGGCCGTGAGTGCATTCAGAATAAAGAAAGGTCTAAGATAACTCCCATCTTCTTGAGTCTTGACTGACAAGAAAGGCATCATTCCCTTTGAACAGAGACTGTTCTTCAGGCGATGACAGTGGGAGGGAGGGAGCTGATCAGTGGAAAAGTCTTTCTCATTAAATGGCCAGAGGCAAAGATTCCATGGAGCTAAATTCCATGATGAAAGGGGACAGAATGACAGAATGTCAGGGGCTGGGGGAGGACAGGGAGATGCAGAGGAGGCTGGGAAGGGGTGCAGAAATGAAGCCAGGGCGCACCCCCACGCTGCACTGCCCCCTGCCTTGCTGCCTTTCGCTCAGTTCTCTCTCATGAACAACTCAGCTGATTCGGCACCCACTAAATGCAAGCCTCTGAAAACCAGTTTGCATCTACTGTCTCATGAGATTCCCGTAACAACCATCTGGGACAGGTGCACTGTGACCATGCCCATCTTAGATGAGAAAACTGAGGTTCAGAGAGTGATTACCTGGCCCAGGGTCTCATGGTCTTTACTAGGGGACCCACTCTTAGATGGTGAAAAGAGGCAAGTGTCTAGTAACAGTGGATGCTCCGAATCTGAAAGCAAAGCCAGGCCAGGGAGAGTGGGCAGGGCTACAGAGATGAGGCCAGGGGACAGAGGGTCTCGCTTGTCTCGCTTTATCACAGGAGCTGCTGAGGAGCAGATCCTCAAGGAGCGCAGCAAAAGAGAATTGACCAGAGCAGGGCAGGTACAACAGGCAACCCCCAGCTCAGGGTCAGCAGGGGAAAAGATTAAGGTCAGGAAGGCAGGTAGAGATGCCATCAGCCCCTGCTCACCAACGGCTGTGAGGATCCTCTGGTGTGATACAGAAGTCAAGCAAGAATTTTGAACTTGAATAAAGCTCTGTCATCGAGCCCTTTTTACCACCTAACATGCTATATATTTTGTTAGTTTATACTTCTCTCTTCCTGAAAGCATGTATGTTCCTGAAGGGCAGGGATTTTTTCCCCCCTGTCCACTGCTACATCCCCAGGGCCTAGAGCAATGTTGGCAGTTAATTAGCACTCAAAAAGTACTTGTTGAATGAATAAATAGATATACAACAGTTGTGTCATGACAGGGTCTCCCAGGCATTGTGTACCTCCACAGCCCAGCTGATCTGGCCTGAGTATGGTGAATTCACCTCTTCCTATTAGGGTTCCATCCCAGTCACTGCAGTGTGAACAAGCAGAGCGAGAAGGCATGGGGACTCTAGGCGGCAGGATTAACACCCAGATGCTGAGTCCCTTGCTTGTGCTGAGTAAAAGACAAAAAAACAAAAGCTATGGTGGCGGTTAACAGATGTATTTGTTGTTGATTAGTTGCTAAGTTATGTCTGATTCTTTGTGACCCCCTGGACTGTAGTCCAGCAGGCTCCTCTGTCCATGGGATTTCCCAGGCAAGAATATTGGAGTGGGTTGCCATTTCCTTCACCAGGGGATCTTCCTGACCCAGGGATCAAACCCAGATCTCCTGCATTGGCAGGCGGATTCTTTACCACTGAGCCACCAGGGAAGTCTCTTAACAGATGTATACACTGGCCAAAACTCAATTTATCTCATTAACATTGACTAAATGAAACATAGACTCTCTCCCTTGCTCTGCAGCGCCTAGAGCCATCCCAGGGAGTTAATTCCCAAAGGGCTCCCCTCCATTCTGATTCTGTTGTAAGAAGGCAAAAGAGAGATTAAAGAGACACCCTGTCTCCAAATCCTCATATTTGAAATCTTTCGTGAAGCCATCAAACAATCAGATGCCCTGGCTTTTATTTTTAAAAAGCTTTCAACTCTAGAAAGTGCCAAACTCATGTCTAAGGTCAGGGGAACTATTTTTTCCTGGGGAATTTTACTGAGGGGAAAAGGTTCCCATCTCCCCGGGCATCCTTTTTAAAGACTCTTGGTCATCAAAGTCATCCTGCAAAGCCCTCTGACTTCTGAGGGAAGGGGAGCAAAGCTTCTGGTCTAGAGTTTGATGGACAGGATGTTGGCTTTACATTAAACACATGTGGCCTCAAGAATGCTCTTCACATGCAGCTTGCTCACTTCATTGAAATCCAAGGCATGCCTGGCGGGTTTGAGCCTGGTTTAGAACACTTAGAGCTCAGTCACCTTTTGAAAACAGCATACATCTTTACAGATGTCTTCATTTTACCAAGTTTAATCAGACATCTGCCTGTGAGAAAATGTGATGTGAGTTGCCTCAGTCCACCTCAAGACAGAGCTTTCAAGAAATGCCACTGACTCTGAGATATACTCTGGATCTACTGAGTTTGAGGCAAGAAACCCAACCAGATTAAATATACTTATTGATTGTAAGGTATCTTCTGATTTCAGGAATGTCTAAATGTGAATAAGAGTGTTTATTAAAAGAGGAAATTCAGGAATGTTAGGCTCCATTGTCCTGTGAAAAAAAAAAAAAAAAAGGTTGAGTAATTCACCCAAAGCAACTTAACTTCTTTCCTGCTCTTGACCAAAGTCTCCATTCTCTTGACCAGAAGTCAGCACTGCATGAGTGTGAGTGTGCGTGAGCCATTAATAGCAAAGTTTCATACTTTGCTATTAACAGCTTTGATGAAAATTGGGAGATAGATGCACTGGGCCAACAAGGGGTGTGGATCTGTGTAACCTCTCCTGGAGGGTAGCCACCCTTTTTCATGAGGTAGATGTGTTCTCTGCAGGAACTGGGGTGGATTTCCTGAAAACCTTATTTTTCAAATGAGAACTCCCTACAAATGTGGAAGAACTTTCTCTTCTCACCTGTTCTCCCTGTGGCTCAAGGGATGCTACAAGATGAGCTGTTCAGCACCATTCACACAGACAGGGGTGTTACCGAGTCCAAGCTTGCTCTGCTCACCACAGGACAGGTCAGTGGATCAGAGGGATCGATGAAGAGTACTAAAGCAAGGAATGCGGCTTTATTCAGAGAGCTGACTGATCAAGATGCCAGCCTAATGTCTTAAAATAGCCATTGTTGTGGTCTGTGCTTGGGTTGGAAAAGAATTTCCAGACAAGAGACAGAATGAGAGGAGAATAAAATTTATTAGAGAAGGAGAGGCTATTAGAACAATGGGCCCACTCAAGGGAGAGCTGCCCCCTTTAGTGGGCTAACTGCCAATTTTTATAGCCTCAAGAAGGAGAAAATTCCTAGTGGAATGGTGGCATTAGGTGATTGGTTAGGATGATACAGGGTGGGTAATAGGGTGGGGGTATTTTACCTAATATGGATTCAATGAACATGAGTTTGAGCAAACTCCAGGAGATAGTGAAGGACAGGGAAGCCTGGCAGGTTGCGTACATGGGGTTGCAAAGAGTTGGACACAACTGAGCAACTGAACAACAATATGGCATCGGGAAACTGGCTGGTTTAGATATGGAGGCTCATGGCAACAGTTGCTGTGGGGCTTGGTCAGTTCCAGAGATTCTTGTTCTGTGGCCTTGGTATAGGGTTCCACTACCATCTTATGGGGGTCTGGCTGCCAGGTTCTTTTATGGGTCAGAGATGGGGTAATGTGAAGACACAAAGTCAAAAGCATGTTAATCTTGCAAATAGCTCCTAAAAATGGCAAGCCTCAGGCAGGGGATATGTTAATGTCTTCCTTCTTGCCACCAATAGATGGACAGGGATTCCAAACAAAGGTACTTTTCGCAGTCAGGTAGAGGGGCAGGATTCTCTGAGGTAGGCCATTATGATTATACTAATAAAACCAATGAAAAGCAAGTCAAAGAAACAATTCCAACAGGGAGTCAGAATTGACTTTCCCTGCGACAGGGAGACTTGGCCATGATACAGGGAAAGGGGTCGAGAAACAGGGGTTCATCTTCTCAGTTCATCCACTCCCTCACTCCTGCTTTGTTCCCCTCAGTAAGTCTTCATTGCTGCTCATTTAGTGCCAGGTTCTCTGCAGGGAGCAGAGGAAATGGATCAACTAAAAACAGCCCATACCCTCAAAGAACACAGACGCAAAAACTGGTAACTGCTTGCTATCTATTAATTCAACAAATAATTATTGAGTACCAAGCACTGGGGAAAGAGCAGGAAAGAAGTCAAAACACAGTCTCATCCTCATGGAGTTTACAGGCTAGCGGTGAGGGATACAGATATTACTCATCATTGTACACATCATTAATTAATTGTCATCATGGCTACTACACAGGAGAAGTAGAGAGTGCCAGGGAGTCCGTTATAAGGGGTGGTGTTGGGAGAGTCATCAGGAAAAGGAGAGAGCAGATGAGGAAAAAAGAGACAGGAAAGAAGGACTCCAGAGGCAGCACCTGGACCCAGTGGGCATCATGACGCACAGCTCAGGTTGGGCCCACCCAGAGACCGGACAGGGGAGACAGGAGGACAGGAGAGAGCAAGCCTTCTCTCCAGGAAATGAGAAAAGGCTCATGGAAATGGGTGGACTCTCGAAGTCATCCTTTCTCCCTTGCTTTCTTGCTGACCAAGAATAATAATTGAGGGTGCCATGTTGGAAGCACTCTATGATCATATTTACCACTGAGGTCGCTGTCATCACTCTCTATACAGATGAAGAGGCCAGAGCTCAGCAGGGTGAGTGCCTGGCGCCCCCTCAGATCACGTGCCCTATGTGGCTGAGTGAGGACCAGGACCAGATCCGTCTCACCCCTCAGCCACAGCGCTCTGCTGCTCGCTCTTGGCTGTGGGAGGGGAAGACTACAGCCGAATCGCCATTTAACAGATGGAGAGAGGCTCCTGTCACACAGGCAGTGAGGACCAGAGGAGTCTCCCAGGAGGAGTGGCCTTCCCGGACTGGATGGAACACCCACTCTGTCCTGCCAGGTCCGCTGGGTGCAACCCTGACCCTCCAGAATGCTCTAGAAGGCAGTGGACACCCTGGGACTGTTTGGAGACGCGCACGCCCCCTGCTGGCCTAGAACGATTCAGGTGGCGAGACAGGTGGAAGGGGGCACACCAGTGGGTCCTGGTGAGAAAATTCTAAAGAATTCATCTAATTTTGTTGTTGTTTAAAGGATATTCATGACTTATGTCGGAGAAGGCAATGGCAACCCACCCCAGTACTCTTGCCTGGAAAATCCCATGAGCAGAGGAGCCTGGTAGGTTGTAGTCCATGGGGTCCCGAGTCGGACGCGACTGAGCAACTTCACTTTCACTTTTCTCTTTCATACATTAGAGAAGGCAATGGCAACACACTCCAGTGTTCTTGCCTGGAGAACCTCATGGAAGGAGGAGCCTGGTGGGCTGCCATCTATGGGTTTGCACAGAGTCGGACACGACCAAAGCGACCTAGCAGCAGCAGCATGACTTACGTGGGTCCTGGAAAGACTCTGACAGGTAAAAATAAACAATAAGCTTTGCCAAACTCTGGGGATTTCAGAGTGGACCTGAGCTTTGGCAGAAAGGGTCCCCTTGTGGAGCCGGAAGGAGGAGAGGCTGGGATCAGAGAACCTGGCTAACTTGTCCAAGTGCTCAGGAATAGTACAGATGAACAGTGGAGATTTGGGCCCTATTTGTCCAAGAAAGGGAAGAAGAGGAAAAGGGGGAGCAGAATGAACTTTTACAAACATTTTTACCCGATCTCAATTAACACATGATACGAAAGATGTGTTTGAACTGTATGCCTTGGAAGAAGAGACGGTAGAACACCGATATTGCCTGACACCAGGTGCCCCTGCTGCATATGTTCCTTACGGCAAAACCTTCCTTGACTGGATGAAATGTGAGTTTTATCATTTCATAAATATTGCTAGGGAGCCTGGGCAACTGTGGAAGAAGACCCATACATCACCCTCTAGGCTTATTTTGGATTTCAAATAGGCAAAGTTAAGTCATTAAAAAATGCCACAAAGATTACAGGAAAACATAAAACATGTACCCTAATTGTGAAGTGATGATTTTCAAACTAAGTTAATAGAGACTATGACACACAATCAGGCAAATGATGAGGAAAAAAGCAGGGCACTGGAAAAATGTATGAGTTGAGTGAACCAATGAGGTGGGGGAATAAATATAAATCTATGAGGGAAATAGTGTCCAATGGACAGATGGCTAATAACTTTGACACTTGGCCCAAAGGTTAAATACTAAGGAACATGTCAGTCTGTATAATTCTTCCTATATTACAGGTGAGAAGACCCCAGTTTATCAAAAATCAGTTAAAATGATAAGCCCACAGCTAGTCTGTGGGGAAACAGGAACTCACTTATGTGGTGTGTGAATCAGCCCAGTGTTCCTGAGGAAACCTGGGCTGACAGCATGATACCTTCCTATGCCTTTGGGCTCACAGACCTCACTTTGGGGGCAGATCTCAAGGAAATAGCTCAAGAAGGAACGGCAACTAGAGAGTGAGATTCTCTGCCCAGGTGCCTGCAGTTAGGAACCGGTTACCTAAAATTCTGTTCAGAATAGTCTATTGCTATAAAAAGTTCCAGTTTGTGGTCAGAGGGACAAGGAAGATCATCCCAAGTCGACAACTGGCTGTGTGACTTTGGATTTGACAGTTAACTTCTCTGAACTTTACTGAATGTCCCTCCTTGATGAACTGGGGATATCAACAGGTCGCTACCTCCCTGGGTTGTGTATTAAAGGAGGTCCCGTCTCAAAGTGTCTACACAGCGCCTAGCCGGGTGTTCAACAAGGGGTGGCTGTCGCCATTGGAAGGTGACTCCTGGACAGAGCCTGGAGAGTTCTCGCCCACAGAGGATGAGGCAGGATCAGGGCGTCTAAGATTTCTAACTTGAAGAGGAGCTGGTTTCTTTGACTCCTGGCTTTTTTTTTAATTTAAAGTCAGAAAAGGGAAAATAAACCTCTGCCACAACTTTGCAGGAGTCCACCAAAATGCAAAGGGAAGGTCTTCAAAGGTGTTAAATTCACCTGAAACAGAGAGAAAAATGCTGAGCGAGGCTCCCACTCCCACCGGAGTATCAAGATTGGGCGTCCTCTAAAGATCTGGAAATGCACGTTTTTGGAGACTTGGTCTAGGTCAGGAGTTTCATATTCCCCAAAGTTCGGAATTTTCATTTCCTCTTTGAGGGAGACGATCTGCCCAAGGTCCCAAGTTAAGTGGCCCGGTCTAGCAGGCAGTAGTAACCACCGCACGGGCGACCCATGCGCGGCCCGGGTGAGTGGCGGGCATCATAAGGGCTGTGGGAGCCGGGGTCCCGGGAGCGGAGGGTGGGCGCAAGTCCCGGGTGACGGTGGTGGGTCGAGGGTCCTGGCTGTCTCACCCATTCCGCTCCGGGAGCCCCAAGGCGCGCCCCCGCGGAGCAGCCCTCCTCCAGCCAGCAGGGGTCGCTGAGGAGAAGGCGGGTGGGGAGGTCGCGGTCCGAAGAGCTGCCATCCCCCGGTCCTCTACCGGAGTCGGGACCGAGGCTGCAGCTCGCCCATTCGTCCGCAGCGAGGCTCCGGAAGCGGCCCAGGCGGCATACGGGACCCGGAGTCGCGGAGAGAGGACCCGACCGCGTCCCCAGCACCCGACTCCGCGCTTGCCCGGAAGCGCCGGCGCCGAGGGGGCGGGGCCGGGAAGCGCTTCCGGGGGCGGGGGGCGCGGGCTGGGGCGGCAGCCGGAGCGGCGGGGACGGGCCTGGCGCCGGCGGCGGCGGAGGGGGCGCCGCGGGCGGGCGATGTGAGCGCGGCGCTCTCGGCAGGTGAGGCGCGCCGGCGAGGGGGCAACGGGCAGCGGGCGAGGCGCAGGCGTAGCCGGAGGGGTCGGAGGCAGTCCCGGGCCGCTGTCCGGCTCGCTCTGGGCGCGGCGGGGCTGGAGCCTCCGCGCCTGGTCAGTCCAGCGGGTGGGCGGGTGGCGCGGGCTGGAGCCGAGGCCGGGCGGGGTCGGGAGGCCCCGGGCACCTGCTCCGGCCAGGCGCGCGCCCCCGACGGGCCAACCCTGCTTTGGCCCCCGGTGTCGGGACGCTGCTTGCGGTGCTGAGGGTCGCACTCAGCCAGCTGCCCCGGACTCCCCCAGCCTCCGCCCTGGGCGTCTCTGGATCTCCTGCTTCCGGGCTCCTCGGACCCGGGGGCGCTCCGCTTTGTACCGAGAAGCCGGATGGTTAAGTCCCTGGAGAGCCATGCCGGGCCATGGGGTCGGCCCTGCTAGTGGCTGCAACCGAGCCCCTGCCCCAATGCCACCGCTTTTCTCCAGGTAAACAGGCGACGGCGCGTCGTGCTTGGCCCTGGACGTCTCTGTGGTCACTCTTGCCCTCGGAAGGTCCTGCCATTACGGAGGGCTGGGCTGGCCTTGGGGGTGTCTGCAGTGTCCTTCTAAGCTAGGCGGCTTGTGCCTTGGGGCGTCAACAGTCTGCGAGTCTCAGGCTTGAGGTTTCAGCAAGCCTCTTCCATGTTGGACCTCAGATTCCCACTTTGATCAGTGAGGGTATTTAGATGAGCTCTCTAGAGACGCTTCCAGTTCTGTTAGTCTATATATGTCTGAAATTGGAAGGGCTGTCCCTGGTTCAAGATAGTGGGCAGTTTCACTGAAGAGTTTGCAGATATGGACTTTTTAGCCGCTTAATACACTTGGTTTCAGAAGTCTTTAAAATGAATCCAGGAAGCCTTTCTAAACCTTGCCTTATCGTAATTCATCCCTCGCTTTTGTTCCTGGCAGGAGTCAGTCACGTCCTGCAGAGTTTTTGCACGCACAAAATTTTTTGTTGTTTAATATCTGCCCATTTTCCCTTTGTTCCCTAGTCAGGCCCTCTTTGCTTGACATCTGGATTATTGCAACAGCTTCTTAGCCCGTCTCAGACTTCAGAAGAACCCTCACCTCCCCCACCCTTCCTTTATGCTAATACCAAACTTAATGTTGGAAGTCAAAAAGAGTTGAGTGCTTGCTTGTTAAATGTCAAGACGCTGTTCCATGTGGTGGGGTAAAGTCGTGGAGGCACACTTCCAGTCTCCAAGCAGCTTTACATTAGGTGCAAAGACTCTACCTGTGCAAAGGTGACTGATTTGATGGATGGAGGTCACTATAGGCCAAATGGTCAGGGAAGGCTTAGTGAGAGCGGTGGCATTTGAGCTGGCTATTAAAGGATGAGTAGGACTCAAGTAGGAAAAGAAGAGTCAGGTCCAGTGATCCTAAGGAGTTAATGAATAGACCAGTCTCCTTGTGGAGAAGGGTGCATATAGGAAGGGATAAGAGGAAAAGATTGTCTGGGCTGGTTCCTGAAAGAACTTGAGCACTAGGCCAAAGTTGAAAGCATTCTGAAGTTGGTGGTGAGAGGCCAGAGACTAGAGGTCATGATCATTTGCAGGAGGGGAAGGGGAGGCTCAGGGCCAGGACATCAGTTAAAAGGCTATGGTATTTATACCACTTTCAAAGTCCTCTGCCTACCACTTTGTGTCCAGTCAGTGCCCACCCCGTCTTTTGAAGGCTCTCCTTGGTGTGGCCCCTGGTCGCCTCCCTGGACCTTATTCACTGCTTCTCCACGTCTGTCGTCTGTCTCCTGCAGAAGGGAGTTTGTGACTGCCTCTAGGCCCTTGCTCCTCTAGTTCCCCCTTCTGAAGTACCGGCCTCCTTTTTCTTCTCTGTGTAAATTCTCCATTTCACTTCCTTCAAGCCCCTGCTGAAGATACACTTCCTCCAGAGGGTGTTCCCTGACCGCCCCGCCCCCACCCATGCCTTTGTGGCACTCAGAACCTAAAGCACAGGACTCAGCACTCGTTCCTTGGTTATTGAACTTGCTCTTGTCCCAGTTGGAATGGGCGTTTTGGAGGGCGTTTTGTCTTAATACTTATCTAATATTGTAGCTGTACTTTTTGTAACAGGTATGTAAACACTTAATGATTTTTGTTGGTAAATGACATAAACATTTTTTGAACCCCCTCTTTTAAAGGACTCTTTTATTATCAGTTTTCTCTGTCATATATCATTGATGTCTAATGCTGCTATTTAAGGCAGGTGTTTTCAGCTTTCCTTCTTTGAGTGCAGATAACGTAAAATGAATCTTTGAAACATTAAAATATTTGCTCTTGATTATGGGGAAAGAAAAAGTCATGTAATTCTTCAGTGGGAGGTTGTGGGGAAAGAACATGAGCTTGGACATCAGGTCTGGATTTGAATCCCAGCAGGGCTTCTTACTAGCCATGTGAGCTTGGACAATTTTATATAATGTCTTTGACTCTCTTGTTTTCTGGTTTGTAGTGTAGGAATAATAAAAGCCATTTCCTACGGTTCTGTGGATTTTGAAAGGAAGAAAAAAAG
Organism: Nanger dama; assembly: GCA_917880005.1. Taxonomy (NCBI): domain Eukaryota; kingdom Metazoa; phylum Chordata; class Mammalia; order Artiodactyla; family Bovidae; genus Nanger; species Nanger dama. Next base: position 9,374,453 of record CAKJTW010000018.1, on the reverse strand, counting down.
TATGTGAAGGAGGTGGCAAAGTTTATAGCACTTGGTAACCGCTAGTAAGTTTTCATCATCATCATTATTATTGTGAGGTGTAAATGTATCAAGGTGGGGAGATGCCAGGTTGCTGAACCTTGGTGTGTCTACAAAGCTCTGAGTTTCTGCATGTCTCTGGATCCTCATTCTACCTTCCAGCTAAAGCAGTTGTCAGAAATGTCTGTATCACGAATCTGGAATGCATCATTATGTATTATTCCCATTAATTTTCATCTTTCTCAAGTGTGAATTCTGCTTCATGTTTTTCAGACTTCTTGATTGTGTCCATTTAATGTTTTGTAGCTGACAAACTGCTGAATTTAGCTTAGTGAAGCTCAACTGAAGTCAGTTTAATTTCTAATGGTTATTTTCTGGTTGTATTGACGGCATGGAAAACCTCATGGAAGAAAGAATTCAAGGTGAACTTTTCTAATCCTTTCAGCATAAGAGGTTCGGACTTATTTCCCAGGTCCAGTGCCCCTTGACATGCCAGCAGTGTGCAGATAAGATGCAACTCTTTGACTTGATTGGGTTCTTTGCCCCAAGAAAGCATATGTATTCGTTTTCCTTTTCTAATTTTATTTATTTGGCTGCATCAGGTCTTAATTGTGGCATGGGGGTCTTCGTTGCGGAGCTCGGGCTTCTCTCTAGCTGTGACGAGGTCTGTAGAGCTCAGGTTCGGTATTTGCCGTGCGTGGGCTTAGTTGCCCTGCGGCATGTGGGATTTTCCTGGACCAGGGATTGAACCCACATTTCACTGCATTGCAAGGCGTATTCTTAACCACTGGAAGACCAGGAAGTTCCTTATTTATTCCTTTGACTGAAACTCATCTTTCTATTTCATGATAGGATTTGAAACATCTAATTGCCCGCTTCATAGAAGTAAAAAGAAAGGACTCTATGCAGAGAAATGGCTGCAAAGTACAAGAAATTGTAACCCCTTAATTATTACTGTGTTGGTGTAATGGTGTAGTGATACACCCTTAAGTGAGAATTTTTTTTTCCCACTCAGAGGTGATCAGTAAGGCTCTAGCACCAATGAAACCCCTAATTCTCACCACTGTGCCTGGATTAAAGTCTTACTCTTATAGGAGGGAAGAATCCTGGTTTTGGAGACTGTCAAATCTAGGTTCAAATCTTGGCTCAGCCATTAGTGAGTTGGGATGAATTGGGAGAGGGTCTTAGTTTCTCTGAGTGTTTTCCCATGTGTAGAATGGGTGCAGCTGCAGTGTCTGTCTCATGGTGTTGTCATGAAGATTCGGTGAGCAGGTAGAGAGCTTACTTAGCGTACAGTACACAGGTGGAGCTCAGTAACTGTTATTGCCAATCAGGTTAAAGAATGCATTCCTACCCTGCTTAGAAAGCTCAAAAGAAGCTTCTGATGTTTTGTACTGACTGAAAGACAATCCCCACTGTCAAACCACACTGCGCTCTCAGAATTAGTGTAGCTGAGCAGACTTGGAGAATGTTAGCGCCTTGGTAGGAAATCTCACAGTTTGGATAAAAATGTTCTTTCAGGCTCACATGAATTAATGCAGTAAGAACTCTAGACTTGTTTTCTTTTAAATTAGGATGAGTGCTTCATGAATATCCATCACGGAATGCCATTTTTTTTTTCTTGCGTTGGGTTTCAGCAGTTACCACAATGTTTCAGGCAGGCCTGGTGTTTTTCGGCTGCTACTTTCTGAAGGATTAGATTGTACTTCATGACAGCTCAATTTTAGTTTTGACCTAGACCCAGGCAGAAATACCTAGGAAAGTTATTTTTATAGCATTGTTACTGCCGTTTCCACGCCTGTTGTCCCCAGTGCTCCCATCTGCAGTCTTTTTAATGACTTTTTGTTTAAGAATGAAAACTAGGGATCTTCCAGGGTCTTCAGTGCCTGATGAAGTCTAGCGTGAGTTGTGTCTCCAGTATCAGCAAGTGACTGAAGCCAGCAGGTGCGAATCTGGGTTTGGAATCACGAGCATCTTGATGCAGAATAATGGGTGCCTCCTGGTGCCTTAAACAACTTCCAAATTTGTAACCTTGCTTTCCTTTCTTGGAAGTGTCACCGGGTATTTTTAAACGAAGTGAAGCAAATGAGAGTGTTTATGGGTTAGATGGGAGTGAACTACCTTGTTAGATTTTTCCTGCTGGTGAGACAATCCTACATCTCTTGGGTGTTCAGCAGGAGAAGTTGAAAGAAAGCTGAGCCACTAGCTTGGCTGGGGTTGCTGAGGGCCTCTCTCTGCTAGACTCTGGGCACACAGTCACTGCCCACAGAGAGCTCACCCCCGGGGCCATGCACTCAGCAGCACAGCCAGTTTAGAAATCAGCACACCTCAATCGCTTAGGTTTTACACTTGTACTTTTGCTCAGGTTGTCATTATGGGGAAGCAGTTCCTGGACTTTACCCAAGGATTTTGTTGAGGAGATTTCAAGACTCCTGTGGGTATTTGCCCAGGTGACGTGCAAGTGTCTTTTCTTATCTTTAAGTTCTCTTTGGAATGGGTTAGCACTGTGGGAAGATGGCACTCGTCTAGGTTCTGGTTTTCATTGCTCAGTATCCTTGAAGTGAAGTGAAGTCACTCAGTCATGTCTGACTCTTTGCAACCCCATGGACTGTAGCCTACCAGGCTCCTCCCTCCATGTGATTCTCCAGGCACGAGTACTGGAGTGGGTTTCCAGTTCCTTCTCCAGGGGATCTTTCCTACCCAGGGATCAAACCCGGGTCTCCCGCATTCCAGGCAGACACTTTAACCTCTGAGCCACCAGGGAAACCCTTACAGCTTAACAAAAGGCATGACACAAAGTTGTGCTAGTTCAGTGAAACAGACGGTGTGTTGAAGGGAGGACTAGACGTGGATGTTTCCTCTTTGATGAGATAGCGTGTTACAGTAGAATATCTGTTCTCAGCTGTCTTGTCTGTATTCTCCCTCTGAGTAACCACATGTTAGCGCATGGGTCTTTGGCTACTACAGTTTTTGTTTACTCCCAAATGGTTTATTGGCTAACTCTGTTCAGTTGCCCAGAGGGCAGCCTAAACGTGCCTTCCAAAGTGGATAGCGTACCTCAGTCTCCAAGTCCTGTTGAGTCCTTCTTTGGACTCGTGTTCAAATTGGCAGCCACCAGGATCCAGTCTGAGATTTCCAGTCTGGTATTCGAGGATGCCCGTGTTCCCACCGTGGCGTTCCTCTTTTGCTGGTCGCTCCTTGTGCCTGGGGCCTGCCTGGCCACTGCCCCAGACACCATACATTTTCCGCCCCGCTGTTCTTTGTTTCTCCCAGACTTCTGCCTGGAGTCTTCTTCCTGTTCTATTTGAAATGCAAAGTCCTGTTCAAATATTGCTTCTGCCATGAAGTTTTTCTTTGTTCTGTTGGATTAAAGATTTTTCTTTGGTCAAAAGTAATCAGTCTTGTCATTGCTCTCTCAGTTCTTTGTTTCTGCCTCTGTAATTGTCTGCTTGATACAGTAATTATCCATTTGCAGCCTATCTTTCTCTAGATTCTTTGGTTTTAAAAATTAACATCTTTTTAGGTAGAGTCCTATAACGTATCTTAAAAAACTTTTAATGAGACTAATACAGCTATATGATAAAAAATTCAAAAAAGTATATAAGTCTGTTCCCCTTTCTTCTTCCCAGTCTGTAGTCCTCATTCCCAAAAGTCACCAACATCAGTGGTTTCATGCAATTCCTTCCAAAATCGGTACAACAGCATATACTTGTTCTTTTAAGCAAAGTATGTGAAGGAAATCAGATATGTACATACATATTTTTTTATATCTTGTTGTTCAATTGTTCAGTCGTGTCTAATTCTTTGCGACCATCATGGACTACAGCACGCCAGGCTTCCCTGTCCTTCACCATCTCCCAGAGTTCGCTCAAACTCAGGTCCATTGAATCGGTGATGCCATCCAACCGTCTCATTCTCTGCCATCCCCTTCTCCTCCTGCCTTCAGTCTTTCCCAGTATCAGGGTCTTTTCCACGGAGTCGGCTCTTTGCATCCGGTAGCCTAAGTATTGGAACTTCAGCTTCAGCATCAGTTCCTCCAATGAATATTCAGGGTTGATTTCCTTTAGGATTGACTGGTTTGATCTCCTTTCAGTCCAAGGGACTCTCAAGAGTCTTTTCCAGCACCACAGTTGGAAAGCATCCCTCCTTTGGTGCTCAGTCTTCTTTATGATCCAACTCCCACATCCACTGTTCTGGCTAAATATTAGAACTCCTTTTCAGGTCGAAGGATACAGATCTGTCTCCTCCTTTGCTCTTTTTTTCCTGACATGTGGGATCTTCCCCAACCAAGGATCGAACCCATGCTGCCTGTAATGAGAGCGAGGAGTCTTAACCACTGAACCTCCAGGGAGGTCCTGTCTATTCTTAATATCTGGGTAGTGTTTCACTGTTGATTGGGTTTTGTTTTTTTGAACCAGTCTTCTCTCCATGAATTTTGAGCTCATTTCCCTCTCTCTCTTTTTTTTTTTTTTTGCTGTAGTGAATAAAAATGCTCAGCAGACATCCTTGTTTCATATATCCTAATATGCTATTGTAAGAACTGTGTATTTGTAGGCTTAATTCTTAGTAGTTAGTTGTGGACCAAATAGTAAATGCTTTTTACATCTTGATCAATGTTACCAGATTATCCCTAAGGATTACACCTGCACACTTTTTTAAAACTAATTTTTATTGGAGTATAGTTGTCACACATTTAAAACTGTGTGCAGGTCTGATGGACTAGGAATGGTATGTCATTTTTTTCTTTTTGTAATTCACATTTTTCGAACATGAATAAAACTAAATATCTTTTCATATGTTTTTGATCACTTTTTCTCTGAACTGTTCATATCTTTTGCCCTTTCTTCCGTAGGATTATCTGTGTGAGCCCAAATCTGTTTGAGTTATAATATAAATTAAGGAATTTGGAAAGTAGCTCTTTGTCAAAGGTGCATGTCCTTTCCCTCAAAACATTGTTTATGTTTTGGTTTTGATGGGGAGGGGGGTTATCATATATTTCTATGTTGTCAGATGTATTTGTGCTTGTCTTTGTTGCTTCTGGGATTTATGTCATGCTTCCAAAGGCCTCTATGTCTTTATTATAAATAAACTCACCCATGCTTTTCATTTAGTTATATTTTGGTGGTAGTCACATCTTTAAAAAAAATACTGTCATACTGGGGGCGGTGGGGAGGGGAGGGGAAAGGATAGTTAAGGAGTTTGGGCTGGACACGTACATACTGCAATATTTAAAATGGATAACCAACAAGGACCTACTGCATAGCACAGGGAACTCTGCTCAGTGTTTTGTGGCAGCGTGGATGGGAGGGGAGTTTGGGGGAGAATGGATACATGTGTATGTATGACTGAGTCCCTTTGGTGTTCACCTGAAACTTACAACATTGTTAATCGGCTGCACCCCAATACGAAATAAGTTTAAAAAATGTTGTCATAAGACTGTAGTGACATTAAATGGAAATAACAGAGCCCTTCTTACATGCCCTGCTGCTGCTAAGTCACGTCAGTCGTGTCCGACTCTGTGCGACCCCATAGACGGCAGCCCACCAGGCTCCCCCGTCCCTGAGATTCTCCAGGCAAGAACACTGGAGTGGGTTGCCATTTCCTTCTCCAGTGCATGAAAGTGAAAAGTGAAAGTGAAGTCGCTCAGTCAAAGTGCTTTATAAGAAATGGGTAAGGATGCAGTACCTTTGAAAACTTGGGTAGCTGTATTTTCCATGAATCAGGCGTTTTATGTGAGCCTGTAGTGATCGAAGAGAAGCGCATTCATGGCCCTTTCGCCTCATTCGCTCACACTCAGTGGATGGAGCAGGCTGCGGGGAAGAGCAGAGTGGTGATGAGCGGGTGTCTGTCCACCCTTCCCGGGGTTGTGTCTATTAAACTATGGTCAGCTGGTTTCCCTGTCTTTACGAAGTGGCTTTTTTTAAAGCTCCTTCAGGTAAATGTGTGTATTCCTAGTGAGCTTTGGACTCTTGATTAGGGGGTATCATTCCCTTGTTTGTAACTTTCAGAACAGCCTCTTGTCCTGATGCCTGGGTGTGGTCATATGTTCCTTTTGGGGTGGGAGCTTGAAAGATTTCAGGCAGCTTTACTCGCTAAGCCTTGTTGTCATATGGTCTTGCATCAGATTTTTGTTTTCTTTTCAGAGCGTATGTGCACATTTATTTCTAGGATCCCTCTCCTTCACCTTTACTTCAAGCCTGTCGGTCGGGTCTCCCTGGCTGACTTGTATGGTAATTGATGGGCCAGCACCTCTCCTTTGTGGCTTGTGCCCACACTGCCTCTCCGAGTGAATGGCCTCCCTTCTCTGGCTCTCCAGTCTGTCCTAGCTCTCCAGCTTGTGGCTGTGCTCTTCCGAGCCTGCTCACTCTTGGCCCCACGTGGTTCTGGCTTGCCCTGGCCTGCACTGGCCTTGCTGCTTCCTCAGTGCTTTCAGAGCTGGCTTCCTCACTACTTGGTCAGTCCTGGGTAGCCCCTCACACTCTGCTTTTGCTTTTCTTTTTTAAAAAATGTTTATTTATTTGGCTGTACCAGGTCTTAGTGGCAGCACACAGGCTTCTCTCTAGTGGCGGAGTGCAGGCTCCAGAGCTCAGTAGTTTGTGGCTCCGGCTTACCTGCCTGTGGCATGTGAGATCTTAGTGCTCCAGCCACGATCGAACCTGTGTCCCTTACATTGGAAGGTGGATTTTTAACCACTGGACCACCAGGGAAGTCCCTGCTCTTGCTTTTTAAACTCCAGTCTCAGTGCTACTTTGGATTCTCTTGAACTTGGGCTGAACTTGTGTCTTCTTGGCAGCATATGCTCTCTGTGACTTTCACCCTGGAATACCAGAAGGACTGCTTACTTCAGCCCAAGATCCGTGGGTTCTAATGAACAGAGGCTTTAGCATGTAAAGATAGCTGTTTATTTAAAGCAGGTTAAAATCAGCCAGGGTGCAGGGCTCTGATGGGGAAGAGGGAGTAAAAGCTGTGAGTGTGGAGGGCATGATAGCTGGAGGGCCACCTGCGACTTCTCTTCTGTTCGGGGGCCCTTCCTTCTATGCATGGCTTTGATCCAGAAAAGAGGGAGATTTTGATCTTGAAAGAGGGTGCTGTCGTAAATTCCTAGAACTAAGGTTGCTCACTCACAGGGTGTGTGCGCATGTGAGTTTGGCTGGTGTTACTGAAATGCGCCCCTTTGCCTTCTCCACCTCCCTCCTCCTCACAGAGAAAGGAGTCAGAGCCCTGGGCAGCAGTGGGAGGATATTTGTCAACTGTCACTGTCCCTTTCTCTGGCCACCACCCTTGGGCGGGAGTATAAGCTAGGTCAAGCTTTCTTTTCCTCCTGCCTTTTCCTCAACTCCCCTGCCTCCCTGAGTGGTCCTGCTGTTAACCCTTGGGCAAATCAGACAAGAATAAGGGATTATTGTATAGGGGCTCTAGATGGCCAGACTTTGCAACAGTCCTGAAAAAGTTAGCCTCTTGGAGCCTCAGTTTCCCTCACCTCTCAAGTGATGGTGATAGTACCTGCCTTCTCGTGGAAGGTCAAGATGATTCAGACGGGCCTTTACAACTTGCTCGGCTTGTATGGAGCGTTCAGTAAACGTTGGTTATTGATAATGGTGGTAATGGGCTTTCCCAGGTATCGAGGGGAGGCTCAGAAGTGTGGTGGAAGATGGCAGAGATTCCCTTTTACAATTGCCGAGGCTGGTGTGGGGGTGGTTGGACGGATGGCAAGGCTGCCCAAATCCCTCCCAGAACCTACTGTTTGTACCAGTGATGGCAGAGTCTCCTCAGCTGACTGTGGCAGGGGCTATGTGCACGGTGAGAGCTGCCTCAGAGGTGTGAAAGGATTCCAGTGAAGAAAACTGGAGAGCAGAAAGGTTTGTGTGTCCATTAGTTGAATGAGCAGAAGAGGGTTATGAAGGAATAGAGGAACTGACAATCTTGAACTTCCCAGCAGACCATCTTAACTAATATCCTCTTCAGGTATGTTTTAAAAAGAAGTATTTCACATTCTTATCCAAAGTATGATTTTACAAACAAAAGCAAAATAAGTATTGTTAAAATAAGTGTTAATGGTATTGAAGAAAAATATCCAGTTTATATATAATTGTTTTTTAATTAAAATATAGCAGCGTAAATATCTAATTGGGGGTGGTTTTGTCATGTATGGATGTGAGAGTTGGACTGTAAAGAAAGCTGAATGCTGAAGAATTGATGCTTCTGAACTGTGTTGTTGAAGACTCTTGAGAGTCCCTTGGACTGCAAGGAAGTCCAACCAGTTAATCCTAAAGGAAATCAGCCCTGAATAGAAAGACTGATGCTGAAGCTGAAATTCCAGTACTTTGGCCACCTGATGCATAGAGCCGACTCGTTGGAAAAGACCCTGATCCTGGGAAAGATTGAAGGTGGGAGGAGAAGGGGACGACAGAGGATGAAATGGTTAGATGGCATCACTGACTCAATGGACATGAGTTTGAGCAGGCTCTGGGAGTTGGTGATGGACCAGGAGGCCTAGTGTGCTTGCAGTCCATGGGGTCGCAAAGAGTCAGACACGACTGAGCGACTGAACTGTAATGGGACTGAAAGAGCTGTGATAAATCTGCTCAGTGAAAGAATACTGATTCTGATGTATTTGGTGAGTGGAATAATCAGATTCGTTATTGTTTGCTGTAGCAGCTGCCAACTTAGTCTAAATGAAAAAGCAATATAAATCACTTTTCTGCATTATCAAAAATGAATTCCGTTCCCCTATCTCTCGGAGTTGGGAGGAACCTGCAGTAATCCTGTAACAAACTACAAGGCTGGGACTCTTATTTATCTTTGAATTCCCTTTGGTTATGTGCATGTAGAAGATTGAAATTGAATATTTCCTATAAATGTAGAAAAACAATTTAAATTCCCAGTCAGTATGCCGTTTAGTGATTGCAGTTAAATCTAATACTTGCAGCATGTTTGACAGAAGGCTAATTTTCTTAATTTGCAAAGAACTCTGACAGTTCAATAAGAGTCAGATATGGGCAAAGGAGATGAGTAGGCAGCTGAAAGACAAACAGATAAATTGCCATTGAACACCAGAATAGATGATCTACCTCATTTATAATTAAGTCACAGCACAGTGAGATGCCACTTTTAACCTGTCAGTGTGGCAAAAGTGAGAAAGTTTGATAGTCATTGTTGGCAGTTACGGGGGGTACAAGCATTTCATGTGCTGTTGGTGAAAGGACAGTTGTGCTACCTCTTGGGACACTCAGAAAATGAAGATCTTGGCATCCGGTCCCATCACTTCAAGGGAAATAGATGGGGAAACAGTGTCAGACTTTATTTTTCTGGGCTCCAAAATCACTGCAGATTGTGACCTCAGCTATGAGATTAAAAGACGCTTACTCCTTGGAAGAAAAGTTATGACAACCTAGATAGTATATTCAAAAGCAGAGACATTACTTTGCCGACTAAGGTCCGTCTAGTCAAGGCTATGGTTTTTCCAGTGGTCATGTATGGATGTGAGAGTTGGACTGTGAAGAAGGCTGAGTGCCGAAGAATTGATGCTTTTGAACTGTGGTGTTGGAGAAGAGTCTTGAGAGTCCCTTGGACTGCAAGGAGATCCAACCAATCCATTCTGAAGGAGATCAGCCCTGGGATTTCTTTGGAAGGAATGATGCTAAAGCTGAAACTCCAGTACTTTGGCCACCTCATGCGAAGAGCTGACTCATTGGAAAAGACTCTGATGCTGGGAAGGATTGGGGGCAGGAGGAGAAGAGGACGACAGAGGATGAGATGGCTGGATGGCATCACGGACTCAATGGACGTGAGTCTGAACTCTGGGAGATGGTGATGAACAGGGAGGCCTGGCGTGCTGCGATTCATGGGGTCGCAAAGAGTCGGACATGACTGAGCAACTGAACTGAACTGAACTTGGGAGATGAGTTGGCATTATCGATGGATGTGAAACTTAACGCAGCAGTCCCTCTGCTAGGAGGAAGTGCTATGACCGTTTGAATGGTTTCCTGCTTTCGATATCACCTGGGGACCGGCTGAGCATGTGGAGACACAGCTGTCCATGGAATACAAAGAAATCCGAAGAGAGGATGAAGTAGATGACTCTGCGCTGCCGTGGAAGGGTTTTAAGGAGTATTAGATGTTTTTTTTTGGCCGCGTTGCATCTTCGTGTGGCACCGTGGCCTTCTTCCTGTTGCTGAGCACACGCTCCAGAGCACTCGGGCTCAGTAGTTTAGATGCGTAGGCTTTGGTGATCCTGTAGCACTGGGACCTCAGTTCACCAACCAGGGATCGAACCCACACCCCCTGCATTGGAAGGCAGATTCTTAACCACTGGGCCACCAGGGTAGCCCCTTAAATACATTGTTAAAAAGCAGCTTACAGGACAGTTTGTGATGACATGTGTTTATAGTTTTCTCTGAAAGAACACCCACAAATGCTTCCCAGTGATTATCTTTGGAAGAAGAGACCAGAGGAGAATGAAGATACTCACTTTATATTTTTCTGTCCTATAGTTTGAAGTTTGACCATATGCATATATGTTACTTTAAAGATAAAATTAAACGTTTAAACGTTGATCTAACTTAGGTGTGGGCCCGCTGTCATTCCATTCACAGGAGAGGTCAAGACCCAAGAGGAACCAGTGATTAGCCCATGCTGGGAAATGGCTAATACAGAGGAGTATGGAGGGTTCTGCTTGAATTTGATGTCTCTCTAAGAGGTTCTGACTTCCTTTACTTCCGGACCGCTGGACCTGATAAGTCTGGCCTGGGTGTAGACTTGTGATTAGTTACGCCTTTGCTCCCTTTAACCTGGTAATGTAACCAGGGCTTAAATTCCCACGTAATTTCCTTATGTGTCAGCCTCTGAGAATCTTCTCCCTCGAGTGTTGGCTTGTTAGCAGCTGGAGGCTAGACTCTCTGAATCTCACTGTCACAGCCGAAAGGAGGTGTCAGTGCCAAGGAGAGGAGAGTGGAGCACTTCCTTTCTCATTTTGCAGAAAAATGGAACTCCTCTCTTAGGTGTTAATTGTGGTCTTTTCATTTTTCTCTTCAGTGATTTTCTTTAAAGTGCAGTTCTCTACTTTCTGAGAAGAAGATAAAAAGCCACATAGAGGAGGAAGAAGCCTCATTGTGGAACTGTTTTCAGCTTTAGACTATTTCAGAAATGCTTTTTGTTTTCCTTTTTCTACTGGTTTTTGCCCAGGACGTTGTACCTTTTAAAAGCCTGAACCTGCTTTCTTTTTGCCCTTTAATTCCAAAAGTCACTGTTTACACACCCTTGTGTGTCCTGAAAATGCTGTAATGAATAGGTAACATTTGACCACTTGGCAGGTGCCAGGCAGTGGGTGTGTTTTCTAGAAGGCAGTCTGGTGTAGTTATGAGCCTGACCTCTGGCTCCAGACTAAGTTCATCCATTAGCATTGGGACCTTTGGCAAGTGTCTTAACTTCTTTTCTTCCGTTTTTTCATCTATAAAATGGCAACAATCATAGTATTCCCCTCAGATTGATGAGAAGTTAACATATGTAAGATGTTTAGCACGAGATAGGCACTTATTATACCTAAGCTATTATACTCATTCATTTCATGAATTTCCTTCATTCAATTTTACATCAGTCATGTTGGGTAATAGTTCTTTCACAAGCTTTTCATACAGAGATCAAAGTTAACTGATTTGTCTGCTGCTGCTAAGTCGCTTCAGTCGTGTCCGACCCACCAGGCTCCCCTGTCCCTGGGATTCTCCAGGCAAGAACACTGAAGTGGGTTGCCATTTCCTTCTCCAATGCATGAAAGTGAAAAGTGAAAGTGAAGTCGCTCAGTCTTGTCCGACTCTTCGCAACCCCATGGACTGCAGCCTACCAGGCTCCTCCGTCCATGGATTTTCCAGGCAAGAACAGATTTGTCTAAGGCCACGTAATTATTTAAGTGTTCATTGTTGTTATTTTTATTAGAAAGTAGCACAGCCAGGATTCATAGACAAGTCTAATTTCAAAACCAGTTCTCCTTGTTACACCATCCTGTCCCCTAAAAAAAGTCTCAGTAGCTAATAACATTGATTGCCATGTGCCAAGCATCCATTGTACAGATTGCTTCTTACATGTTTCCTCATAACAACCCATGAGGCAAAGACTATTGCCATTAAAACAAAACAAAACAAAACAAAACTGAGACTTGGAAAAGTTATAAAGTACCTTACCCAAGGTTCTATAAATCGAAATCCAGCATCGTTTGAATCCACATCTGAATCCAAATTCTTCTAATGAATATATTATGATCTTATTTTTTTAAAACTAGATGAAGTGCCTTAATTTTTTTTTTTAATGCTACCTGTTTTAAATAAGTAATACATCCACATGGCTCAGAAATTTTAAGAGTCTAAAATGATTCACTGAAAGCTAATGGGTCTTCCAGCTACTCTGTTATTTCCCCCTCCCAGTGGGTTGTTTGTTTTTGTGCATCATTCCAGAAATATTGTGCTCATATCTGTATATGTTGACACAGATACATGTGTTTTCACTTTGCTTTGTACAAATAGAGTATCATATATACTGCTCTGCATCTGATTTTTCATTCAGCAATATATTATAGTGATTGTTTCGTAACAATATGAAAAGAGCTTCCTTATTTATTTTCTTGGTTGTAGAGTAGTCTTTAGTATGGACATATCATAGTTTATTAGTCAGTCTCCTCTTGATTAGAATTTAGTTTGTTTCCCGTCTTTTATCATGAACTATGCTGTAATGAATTCCTAGAGCTAAAATTGCTCAGTCATGGGCTATCATTTGTAATTTTGCTGGATACTATTGAAATGCCCTTCATAGTGTTTGTCCCATTTTATATTCCAGTGTCTGTCAAATTATCATCTAGTTGGAATTTTAATGTGTGTATGTGTATATATATATATGTGTGTGTCATTCTAAGAAATGCATGTTCACTATAGAAGTTTGGATCATACAGAAAAATACAAAGAAAGTTAAAACATCTTTACTGTTTCATTAATGTAAATGTTTTGTATATATTCTTTAATATTATCTATGTTTATTTAATATTTGTAAATACATACTTTTAGAAATATCCTTCTTTATATTCTGTGATCACCTGATTTTTCTAACAGCTTTGTCAAGGTATAACTTACATATAAAAATGCCCATCTTAAGTATACAGTTCAGTGACTTTTTTAGTAAACTTAAAAAGTTGTCAGACTATCATAATAATTCAGTTTTAGACCATTTCCATCACCCATAAAAATCCTTCCTGTTCATTTGCAGTTGATCTGATTTTTTGCTGTGTGACTATATATTTATTCAGCACGTTTTTACTGAGTACTCACCATGTGCCAGCCAATTATCTGGCAGACGGTTAATATAACAGATAAAAATTCCTACCCTCATAGTACTTGTATTTTGTGGAACTCTGAATTCTTCTTTAACATCATTTTAGTAGTAACTTGGTATCCAGTATATAGGTGTGTTGCACTTTAATAATCCCCTTATCGTTGAACGTTTATTCAGGTTGTTTCCATTATTCGCTTTGTAATTGAATGTAGTTATGAGTAAATTTTTACGTCTTTATTCATGACTTTTTTAATGGTACAGAGTGCTAAGTCGAGAGAAATTCGCATTTTAAGGCATTTGTTTCATTTGCTTACCAGAATATATGAGAGCATCCCTCTTCCTATAGTCACTGCCTACTGAGTTGCGCTTTTAAAAGCCTGGGCAATTTGAGAAAGAAGAATTGTGTCTTGTGTTAATTTTTATATTTTGGCTTATTGATGAAGTTGTTAAGCATTTTATCCCTACATTTAAAGGCTATTTTAATTTTTTTTTAAGCACCTGTTCATATTCTTTGCTCACTTTTCAGTTGTCCTATTTGGCTGTTACTGATTTGTAAGAGTTTTATAATTCTCTGCCATGGATGTTATATACTTTTCATAATTTATCTCTTTTTATGATAAAAATATATTTTTAGATGTAAAGAAGTTTTTATTATACTTAAACAGTTAAATCTTCTTTTCTTCTGATATCTGTCTTTGTGTGCTCAGAAATGCCTTCTCAAAGTTATTTTTGAGTGTGTTGTGAAGATGGGATCTTTATTATTGTTAATTCATATTATCCAAGCAGCATCTATTTCCAGAAGTCTTCCTCTGTCACTGATTAAAAGTGGCCCCTGAAGGCCCATCCTGCCCATCTGCTTTCTGCCGGCCTTGGTCGCCTCACGTGCTCTCTGCCCTCGCTCCTCGTCCCAGCTGTGCCACAGTGCTCCAGCGTTTCCTTCCTTCCCGACTCAGCCTCTCAGCCTCTGTGCATATGACTCCTTCTGCCTGGAAGACTGGAACGTTTCCCTGCAACTCCCCCAATATCTGGCTAACCTTTACTCTTCCTTGAGGTCTCAGCTGAGGTATCATCCTTCTGTCCTCCATTATGAAAGATCTTACAGCTCTTCCCACAGTTTACAACAAAAGAATTGAAGCTCACCTGGGTCCCTAGTGCCAAGCATACTTTTATAGGGTGTATAAATACATACACTCAGTGTGTCTTTACAAAATGAATGAATTGTAGCTTACTCATCCATTCTGACATCTGTGTGTTTGGCTGCAGTTTTCTTTTTCTATAATTTTTTCAGTATTTATTCTTCTAGATCTTTGTTGCCCAATATGGTAGCCACTGCCCACTTATGGCTATTGAGCACTTGAAATGTAGTTATTCCAAATTGAGATGTGCTATAAATATAAAATATACATCATGCTTCAACGACTTAGTATGACAGATTTGAAATTCTAAGAGTGTTGTGGAAATAAATACCCATGTAACCTTGACTAAGACCCTTCTCTTGTATCTCAGTTTCCTAATCAATAAAATGGAAAAAAAAAAAAAGACTTAGTGTAGAAACAAGAAGATATCTCATGAATAACTTTCTAATGTTGATCTTAAAATGGTAATGTTTTAGCTATATTGGGTTTAAAAATGGTTTAAAGTTTATATTTTTACTTTTAAACAATGTTAACTGTTAGAAAACATTACACGTGGCTTACATTATATCTCTGTTGGACAGAGATATAAAATCATTTTGTCAGATTTCTAATTAAATACCCCATTGAACTGCATTATATTTATAAACTAACTTGCAGGAAATGTGTTCATCTTCACAGTATCAAATCTTCCTGCCAGAAGCGTATGTGTGTCTTCGTTTGTATGTGTTTTTGTCTAATTTGAGTTAGAGTTTTCTTCTTGTAGATCCTATTTTTTGTTTATCCCCCAAGTGTTCTATAGTTTCTGTTACTGTTGTTGGTTGTAACTTGTCATTAGCTTACCTAACCGGTTTTTTATGAATAATAATTTTTGGAATCCTCCTGTTATTAGATCCTGATTCTAACAGATTTTTTTCAAGCAGTTCTTTTGTATTTTCTGTGTAAATAATCGTATCTCCCTTGAAAAGTAATTTCACCTCCTCTTTTCTAAAGGCTATATGCCTTAGTTTTCTCTTGTTGCTTTGCCTGGAATGTCAAGAACAATGTTAGGTAAAAGAAGTAGTGGGTAAACAACCTTCTATCTTTGCAGGCATTAACGGGAATTCTACAAAAGTGTTTACCAGAATGTGTGCCCGGGAACACTGATTCTTTGGAATATTAATATGTGTACCTGTAGAGAAGAGCTTCATGCTTAAATAAGTTTGCAAACTGCTGAGTTGAATAGAATTCTTGACCATAGGACTTTGCAGATGGGTTATTACGCTAATATTTTTAAGTCCTAGGAGGTCATGATGGTGAGCTTGGGGCTTATGTTCTACTAAATACATTTTGGGAAATGCAGGTGTGTTTCCTTTTTCACGGTGATGTTGCCATTGGTTTGCAGTAGACACTGTTTATTATATTAAGAAAATGTTGTTCTGGCCTTACTAGCTTATTGAGTATTTTGTTCCTTTGAAAGTAACTTTCTAAAATGTATATTCAGTATAGAATTGATACGGCCATATGGTTTTTCACCTTTGACTTATTGAGATTGCAAATTATATTTGTGTACTTCGTAATATATAGCCATCCTTGGAGAAGGAAATGGCAACTCACTCCAGTATTTTTGCCTGGAGAATTCCATGGACGAGGAGGCTACAGTCCATGGAGTCGCGAGACTTGGACACAACTTAGGGACTACAGAGATCCATCCTTACACTTGATCATAATATATTATGACTTTAATGAGTTGTTTTTGCTAATATTTCCTTTAGCATATTAAAGAAAGTCTGTTTAGTCAAGTCTCTTTACTGAGGTAGAGTTGACAGTCGTCTTCATGCTGTTTGCCATTTCCTGGTATCAGATATATGCCATATGAACAGAGATGCTTTACCTGTTTGCACATGCATCTAGAACAGTGTGAATGGCCTGAAGGTCACTTGTGCTTTAGCACTTCTGTTTCTTGTTAATTTAATCCTGCCAATTTTTATTATCCTAAAAATATATTTATGCCACTTAGATTTCAGATTGATTTCAATCATAAATCTAGAATAAATAAGGGCACAGGATTCCTCTCTAAAATGTTTTAACAAATTCTGATGTGATTAAAAATATTCTAATGTGATTTATCACACTGATGGATCTTTTTCTGAAGGAGTCTTAAATTTAGTTGCACATTGTTTTATCTTAAAATTTATAACTTTGTCTCTGTGATTAAATACCCTTCTATATTACTTTTTTGTTTTCTTTGGATTTGACTTATTGTTCCTTTTCTAACCTCTTAAGTGATTTTATTTATTTTTATTCTTCAATGATAAAAGTGTTTTAAGGCATTGATATTGCCTGTTAAAATTTGTTATTTGAGAACCTCAGCATTTCATCTTGAAAAATTTCAAGCATACAGAAAAGTTGAATTTTATTATACAACAAACAACTGTATACTGAATCTAGATACCACACTTGTTAACATTTTGCTCTGTTTGCTTTATCACGTATCTATCCATTTCTTTTTGGATGCATTGTCAACTAAGTTGAACATATAAATAAATTTCAAACCCTTCTTACTGCATATTTGATGTGAGTTTTCTTGTTTTTCTAAACAGCTTTATTCCTTATTGATTTTTCTCTTTGATTCAGTACTTATCCAGGAGGTGTTTAAATTTCTATTGATTGGGCTTTAAAAACAGAAATATAAATGTCAGATCTAATTTGGTTGTGGTCAGAGAATGCAGCCTGAGGTCTACACCTTCTGTAGTTTTGAGTAATCAGAGCTCTGGATTCTAGGCAGGGGGCCAGTTAACGTCATAAGCACTGGCAGAGGATGATACACTCCCGGTATGTCCATCACTCTTTCTCCTACCCTCTAAAACCTCTTCACTGAAAGAGATTGAGCATTGCTCTGTGAATTACCGACCCCAAAGGAGATAAAGGTGTGTAGAGCCGAAGGGGGAAAATGTACATCAAGACAGCAACTCAAATTCTAAACTAAAAAGGGCTTATGCTCCATTCAGTGTATCCGGTGTGCCATATACTTGAAAAAACACCAGTTGAAAGTATGCACATAAAGCAGAACATTTTAACAAATGAATTTACTTATCTTTTAGAGAGTACTTAAACTCCTCAAAGGTAGGTGAAATGGGAAAATATGTTTCTCAAAAGGATACCAAGTTCTCAATTAGAGCAAAGATGGCGCTACTATGTGTAACATGTTTTACTTGAATCAAGATGAAACGCAGCTAAGACTCTAGGCTAATTGATCATTAAGTTATTTAGCTTTAGGTGAATTAAACGAGACGAGAAGGACTGAAAATGAGTAAGAGGAAAGTTGCTCAGGCATACCCTAAGATGCACAGCAGCTACAGTGATGGCAGTGGTGGTCTGTTTTGCAGGGTTGTGTTTATATGGCTTGTGCTTAAGTGAGGAGTCACTGGTGAATTATGAAACTCTCTCTCTCCTCAGATTTCGCTTCATGTCAGTAGAAATGGACAGCAGCAGTTTTATTCAGTTTGATGTGCCCGAGTACAGCAGCACCGTCCTGAGCCAGCTAAACGAACTCCGCCTGCAAGGAAAACTATGTGACATCATTGTCCACATTCAGGGTCAGCCATTCCGAGCCCACAAAGCCGTCCTCGCGGCCAGCTCCCCTATTTCCGGGACCATTCAGCACTAAGTACCATGAGTGGCTTGTCAATATCAGTGATTAAAAACCCCAATGTGTTTGAACAGTTGCTTTCATTTTGTTACACTGGAAGAATGTCCTTGCAGCTGAAGGATGTTGTCAGTTTTCTGACGGCAGCTAGCTTTCTTCAGATGCAGTGTGTCATTGACAAGTGCACGCAGATCCTAGAGAGCATCCATTCAAAAATCAGTGTGGGAGATGTGGACTCCGTGACCGTCGGTGCGGAAGAGACCCCGGAAAGCCGCAACGGAGTGAAAGACAGCAGCTTTTTGCCAACCCGGTGGAGATCTCCCCGCCATACTGCTCTCAGGTACGGCAGCCCACCACAAGCAGCGATCTTCGGATGGAGACCACACCCAGCAAAGCTCTGCAGCAGCCGTTTACAGGAGGAAGGGCACTCGGACCGAGGGAGCAGTGGGAGCGTCTCCGAGTACGAGATCCAAATCGAAGGGGACCATGAGCAAGGGGACCTGCTGGGGAGGGAGAGCCAGATCACCGAGGTGAAAGTGAAGATGGAGAAGTCCGACCGGCCCAGCTGTTCCGACAGCTCCTCCCTGGGAGACGATGGGTACCACACCGAGATGGTTGATGGGGAGCAAGTCGTAGCTGTGAATGTGGGTTCCTATGGTTCTGTGCTCCAGCACGCCTATTCCTACTGCCAGGCAGCCTCACAGCCGGCCGGTGGTATATCTGAGGCGTTCGGAAGTTTGAGTAACTCCAGCCCCTCCAGATCCATGCTGAGCTGCTTCCCGAGGAGGACGGGCCCGCCAGAAGCGGGCCCTGTCCGTCCACCTGCACAGTGATCTGCAGGGCCTGGTGCAGGGTTCCGACAGCGAGGCCATGGTGAATAACCCGGGCTTCGAGAGCAGCCCCCGGGAGAGGAGCGCGAGGTCACTGGTACCCGTACAACGAGAGGCTGATCTGCATCTACTGCGGCAAGTCCTTCAACCAGAAGGGAAGTCTTGACAGGCACATGCGACTCCACATGGGAATCACGCCCTTTGTGTGCAAGTTCTGCGGGAAGAAGTACACGCGGAAGGACCAGTTGGAGTACCACATCCGGGGGCCATACCGACGACAAGCCGTTCCGCTGTGAGATCTGCGGGAAGTGCTTCCCTTTCCAAGGCACCCTCAACCAGCACCTGCGAAAAAACCATCCCGGCGTGGCAGAAGTCCGCAGTCGCATGGAGTCCCCCGAGAGAACAGACGTGTATGCGGAACAGAAACTAGAAAACGATGCCTCGGCCTCAGAGATGGCCCTGGATTCCCGGATGGAAATTCACACGGTGTCCGATGCTCCTGATTAAGATGGTTAAAAAAAAAATAGTGCACCCATGCAAAGCACATTCATCAATGCCTGTTTGTGATTTGCTTTGTTGTCATCTTTGGTTTTCCCAACCATCTGGAAATCTCTTGGTCTCTTGGCAGTTTTTCTAAGGTTTCTGGAAGGAACACTCCATGGTGTTTATCCTTTGCCGCCCCCATCCCTCCCTCCCCCAAGGAGCTCAAAGCATGAAGGGCAATGTATCCAGGGAAAACAGGCTGACAGTATTCCTATTTGGCCGAACTCTTCATCCAAAATCTGCCAGTGATTTAGCTATGCCAACTGGTCGACCCTCCGTCTCTGCCAAGAGGCTTACTCTCTCATTGTGTGCCCTGGTGCCAGTGCATTTCCATGGAGAGAAACTGGGATGCCGTCAGCTGATACAAATGGGTAACCTTTTCTAATTTAAAATTACTTTTAGGGGGTAGTTAGACAATTTATATATATATATATAATAAAGCGATTATTATATATATAGTATATATACATTCTCAAATTTGATTTTATTCTGGTTGAGGTGAATGTAAGAGGAATATATAATTTAATACAATGTGAACAGGGCTTTGGACTCTGTCTCGTCCCTACCTAATATGTTGGGGTTTTGCCCCTTTATTTCCCTTATGAAAGAATGTTAATAGGTATTCATACATACGTTTGTGTCCAAAAGCAAGCAAAGCAAATCACAGTGTTCATAGCTCTGCTTCATAACAAACACATAAACCAAATGCCATAAAACGTATTCAACTCTAGTTGGAAACCATTTGGAATTTTTGTTAGTTGTCCAGTTAGGTAAGCTGGATGACCCGTGGTGCTGACCTTTTTACATATTGTAGTGTTATATTAGCCAACCCCCAAAGGAGCAGTGGTTTTCAATGTTTTTACTGGCCTCTGAATCTACCTTCATTCCGTACTGTAGAAACACACACACCAGGTAACTAAATCGAATCACTCTACCGTGAGTTAGTTCTCGCAGTAAAGGAAAGGAATTTGTAGTTCTGTCTACAAGATTCTCCAAGCAGTGTTGTGGTTTTTTTTTTTTTTTTTAAACCTTCTTTCTCTTTCAAACAGCCAGTTCAGGTGCACAGCAACTTTTCTACATGCAGTTCCCAGGAAACTGCAGAACTTGAAATTTGTACTTTTGTAAAGATATACTCTATGGGAATTGCAAGCAATATATCTATCTTAGTATTGTGTGTGCTGACAAGAGCCTCGTTGGCTCCCCCACTCTCAGTGTTTCCTGCTTAAAGAAACCAACAGTTAAAAAGCCCTCTAATTTACTCTGTGTGTCACCAAATCTCTGTGTGTCACCATTTTTTTGGTCACGTGGTGCTATTTTTTATGTTATATATCTTTTAGGTCAGTATAGTTGTAGAAAATGTGAAATGTAATGGTAAAAGTGAAATAAATTTTTTTTTCCTCTCCTGAGTTTATAGCTTGAAAAAAGACCTCAAAAGCATGTGCTGGCAAACACATTACTGTATTTAAAAAAACAAAACTGAGTCCTATTTGGATAATGTTTTATTAGTGCTTGAGGAAATGTCTTGAGTTTTGTATTTTGTTCACCCATGTGCTTCTGGTATACAAAACAGGCTCTATAAGATTGCTCTGGTACTATATACTCTAGCAGAGAGTAATGTGAGTAATTTAGTGCTGAGTTTGTGCCATGGGCCACTGGTAAGAGATCAGCACTCCAGACTCTTCTGCTCTGAGAACCTTGGCCCTAAAACTCACAACCAAAGTGTCTCCCCAGGAGAATAGTACAAACCCCCTAAGAGGAAAAAAAAAAGTGAAACCTCAGAAGCGAGGAGTTAAAAGGAATATAGAAATAGATGTTTGCCGGTTTCCCATGCTTTTTTGTCTCAAAATACCAAGAATGGAGTCGGGGAGTGTTTGGGGATTTTTGTTCTGTTTTGTTTTTTGGTTCTGGGGGAAAAATCATTCAGGCCCTTGTGTGTGACCGCCCCGCCCAGGGTGGTAGCTGTGCAGTAGCATCTCTTCAGCACAGGGGGTCTGTGCACACGGCGTGAGCCACCACGCTCCACATCAGTGTTACTACGTCCAGACACACGCGAGTCCTGCCGCTCAAGGAGCGGCTTCTGCTAACCGGGTATATAGTATGCCTTTTCCTGTCAGACTGCCTAAGTCCGGGGCCTGTTCTCTCCCTGAAGCACTTGTTCAACTCCTATCAAAGCTCTGTGCCTCAAGGGGAGGCTGGACCCCCAGTGTTTACCCACTTAAATATGTTCTGGGGTTTCAGGTAAATGTTTGTAGGTTTTTTTTCCTTACAAGTTTTTTTTTTTTTCTTCAAAGAAATGCAAAAAATTTGTGTTATGATACAAATTAAAGTTTGTGACAAGAAACACCCAAATCAAGGACACGAGAGGTCAGGCTCAGGGAAGGAACCTCCTTTTCACTCAGGCTTGGGGCCTTCCTCCTGAGAGGTCTCCAGAGCATTCTGTGATACACGAGACAAGTGAGGAGGGAAGGCACTTGGGGCAAGCGCCTCCAGCGTCCTGGTTCTTGTCACTGTGTCCGTCTTAACCTTATGTACATGGAGTTCTTCGTGTGTGTAAATTTAACTGGTTTGAGTTTACCAAAGAGTGACTTATCCAAAATTGTCTTTGACAAAAAAAAAAAAAAATCTACATTGCTTTGATTGTACAGTTCAGGTTCAGACATTGTAATGGGACTGTTAAGGGGCAGAAAAATTGATTGCATTTCTCTCGAGTAATGATTCCACATTTTGCAAGTTCCACTTGCTCCCATTCATGTTGCTAACCCTTGACCTTCTCCACTGCTAGCAGTGCTCAGAATGAATTCTCAAGCCATAAGCCAGTACTGTAAGGTTCCACAGGGCTTCGCGGGAGGCCGCGCGCAGGCCGGCGCAGAGCTGGGCGCCGTGCTCCTCAGTGTGCACGGCCGCTGAAAGCGTAACTCCGTTCAGACCGGGCAGCAGCAATTAATTGTGCCTTGTCACATGAGGATGTGCCAGGAGGATTAACGTGACCACACAACAGAAACATTCTCTCCCCGAAGTTCACTTCACGTCTCCACAGACGAAGTCCGCTGTGTAACTCTTTAGAGCGACTCTTTTTTGAGAGCATAGTCCCTATTTCTGTACAGTTTTAGGTTAGATGTTTCAATTATAACAAATGCAAAAACAGTTAAGACAAAAGTGATATGTGAAGAAGTCTTTTACAGTAAAGTATATCCTGAATCCATATAGGGTCATTCATAATTGAGTCTCTTCTTGAGCTACCTTCTCTAACACGTAGACAATGTGAAGACAGTGACGGCGTCCTTTTCTAGAGGTGTTTAACCTGTTCTTACAAACTGTGAAAACAAAGAATTTTCTACTTTTACTAATGTTTGTGGTTTTAAACAGTTATTTTCATTCTAATCAGTTCTCTACCCTCTAATTTCTACTAAAGCTGTAAATACATTTAGAAATGACATTTGTAAATACAGTATATGAAGTCAAGTTAATTTTGGGGACAGTGGAGAATCTCCCAATTGGCTCTGCCTTGGCAGTTTTTTTGTTGTTGTTGCTTTTTTAAAAAAAAAAACAGCAGAAAGGATACTGTCGGTTCACTGTTAAGCAGAATATACTGTAGAGCTAAATTGATAACTTCTAAATCTTCCAGAGCATGACTAGATGTCTTTTCTAATGATAGCAGTTATATAACCAAGTCTTTATTTGTCCCTTAGCCCAGACCATAGGCCTGCATATTTTTGTGTGTGGTTTTGTTTTTACTTTTGTTTTTATAGCCTCTAGGAAGAGTTTGCAGGAACACAAAACAAGGGCTGGGACGGGGAAATCATCTGTGTGAACGAGCTTTACTTTAAAGAAATCAATGTATTTTATTTTAACAATGTTTCTATTAGTTACTGTGATTTTCTGTTTTGTTCTTTTTGTTGTTGTTGTTGTCGTCGTCATTATTGTTGTTAAAATTCTGTAATGGTTTCCTGTGAAGCCTCCACTGAAAGGGACTCAAATATGCAACACCTAAACTATTTTCCAAGGGCACATGCCCCTTGAATGGTGCTTCTAGACTGGTCAGGGTTATTTATTAAATTTTATATATGAAAGTATTGGGGAATTATGTAAATTCTTTATATGAAACTATCTAGTTCATAAATCATAGATTTCATATTACTCAGTGCAACTGAACTGAAAGTTCAGGAGAGTCATTCACATTGTTCGAAATTTGTAACGGTTGTCACACATCACACACATCTTTTCAGTAAGTGCCAGAGTCTCTGCACTGTTTCTGCCCAGTGCTTGACTCCATGGCCCACAAGAGACC
Organism: Nanger dama; assembly: GCA_917880005.1. Taxonomy (NCBI): domain Eukaryota; kingdom Metazoa; phylum Chordata; class Mammalia; order Artiodactyla; family Bovidae; genus Nanger; species Nanger dama. The sequence continues at coordinate 9,350,699 of CAKJTW010000018.1, read as the reverse complement.
CTTTTCTCTCGGTTCCCTTGGGTCTGGCACAGACAGGGCTGGTGTAGTTCTCGATCAAGTCCTGGAGTAAGCCTTGCAGCAGATTCAGTAAACAGACCTCTTGCTGCCCCCTCAGTGACAAGTATGCTGTGAATTCAACCTTTGGACTTGCTGCCCAAGCCTTTGGTTGCTGCCCTGACTAGTAAGAGGTAAGCGTATGGTTTGTTCGAGAATGACCATTTTCCTAATGTGAAAACCATCTCTCTCACCACTTTGATTAGTAGGGCTAACATTTTTTTTCCGTTATAAATGGTTGAGCAATTTGAATGACTTAACACAGTGTCATTATCTTGCAATATAAACTGGTAACCTCACAACTCCACACTTCATCGCCATATGAAGTAAATGAAGCTAGCTAAGCGGATGCTGTATCAACTTGTAACTTGCCATTAAGGATTATTTTATAGCATGAATTTAAGACTATTTATTCAAATGATATTTTACTCTTGTATTCATTTTGTTTTAGATTTGTGACATTGAATATTTCAGTGCTGCTTAATTTTGTTCTGAACTCTTGTTTCTTGCTTGTAAATGGCTTTTTTATGGTATAAAGTCAATGGAAATTGCTGTTTGTAAATAAAAATGCTGCTAGAGCAAATGTGCTGTGGTCTCCGTCTGTATCTGCCCCTTCTGGCCTCCTGAGTTTCACTGGCCCTAACAAACATCCACTGGTGTCACAGTTTCGGTAACCACTGTTTTTGAAAGGTTAGAATTTCATAAGAAGCTCTTGTGCCACTGTGGTGCTGGAAAGAGGAGAAAGAAGCAGATATCTCTCTGACCTTTCTCACGTGTGGCAGAGACTGGATTGCCAGGGGGCTGAGGTCTGCACCCAGGATCTCTGATGAACTCTTTCCCCATCTTCCTGCAGAAGTAGGAAATGGCCACTCCCAGCACAGAGCTTGGAGGTGCACACACTCTGTCTGTTGCCTCCAGCTGTTGCAGGAAGAGGGACCCCTTCCAGGGCCCGGGAGTGGGCCCTTGTCTAACACTGGAAATGAGTTGTCTGAGGAGATACATGTGCTGCCAAAGCAACAGACTTTATTGGGAAGGGGCGCCTGGGTGGAGAACCACAGGGTAAGGGAACCAGGAGAACTGTTCTGCCGTGTGGCTTGCTGTCTCAAGTTTTATGGTGATGGGATTAATTTCCTGGTTGTCTCTGGCCAGTCATTCTGACTCAGGGTCCTTCTTGGTGGTGCACACATTGCCCAGCCAAGATGGATTCCAGTGAGAAGGATTCTGGAAGGTGGTAGGGCACATGGCACGTACTTTGGACCTTTCCTCAATTCTTCCCATTGATGGTGGCTTGTTAGTTCCCCATTCCTTACCAGGACCTCCTGTCCTTAAATAACACACAAGTGGTTTCTATGGTGCCTGGTCAGGATGGGCGATTTCAGTCAGTGTTTCTCTTAATACAACTATCTTAAATCCAATGAGACCCTGTGGGGCCCTCCTGGATACAGAAGCCTTTCCATGTCCCCCAGTTTCTTGTTTGCAGGAAGAAGGTTTCAGCCTCCAAGACTGTCTGCAAACACCAAAGTGCGATTCAAACATTGCTAATCACTTAAGGGAAGGATTGCAGTAATAGGAGCAGTCAAGAAACCAGTGCAGTTACCAAGCGTTCTGGTTCCTCTAGGAGTATACATAACAATATATACCTTTCAGTTTTGCGGGAGCTAAGGCCCCCCAGCCAGGTGGAGGACTTCAGGCTGAGCATGAGAGTCCTGGATTACCACCATGTCAGCACCAACCAATCAGAAAGAAATCACACACCCTGCAGCGGCCCCCCACCCCAATTTTGCCTAAAAACTTTAGGAAAGTTGGAAGTTGTTGAACACGAGCCACCCATTCTCCCTGCTTGACCCTAAAATAAATCTTTGTCTGCTCCACGTAGGCTTCCATGATAGCTCAGTTGGTAAAGAGTCCGCCTGCATTGCAGGAGACCCTGATTTGGTTCCTAGGTTGGGAAGATCCCACTGGAGACGGGATGGGCTACCCACGTCAGTATTCTTAGGCTTCCCTTGCAGCTCAGCTGGTAAGGAATCCACCTGCAATGCTGGAAACCTGGGTTGGGAAGATCCCCCTGGAGAAAGGAAAGGCTACCCACTCCAGTATTCTGGCCTGGAGAATTCCATGGACTGTGTAGTCCATGGGGTTGCAAAGAGTCGGACACGACTGAGTGGCCTTCACTTCACTGCTCCACACTCCGTCATTTGGCCCACAAACTTGCGTTTTGTAACAGGTCTTCTTCCTCAATTAACTCCTCCTCTGCAGTTTTAGCTCAGGCCTCCCTCCCTTCCCCTGCAGCAGCCCTTCTAGGTCAGGCCCTTTAACAGAGCTGTTCATTGAGCTGTGTTCTTCCTCCCCCTTCAGCATAATTCATTGCTCTGAAAAAATTGGTAATTGTATATTGATTAGTGAGATGATTCAATTAATGTTTCTTCCAGCCTGCAAGCTCCATGACAGCAAGGATCCTGGGCTGTTCCCTTACCTGTATATCCCTCAGCACATGGCCTGGAACCCCAGCAGGCACAGTTGGGATTGAATGAATGAGCAAACACACATATTCTGGGAGGGTCAAGCAGGACAGTGGGACTGGGAAGTGGCCAGGATGAAACTTGGCTTCTGTGCTGATAGAGCTGAGTTCTGTGCTGTAAAACAGGTCTCACCTTTACAGTCAAGAGGGCAGTGCGGCTGCAGTTGGTGTAAGAGGTCCACCTAGGAACTGGCTTCCTTGCCAGCTGGGGACCCTGCAAGTATCAAGGGCATGATGGAGAAAGTTCATTGTCTTCTAGGAACCTGGAGGTCTAGCTTTTAGCCATACCTTTGCCTAACAGCCTCTTTTGCTGCAGTTTGTCTAAAAACCGATGGAGTTGGACTCATGGCTCAGGTAGGCTGTGAGGCAGTGGCTTCTGCAGGTTTGCTTTTTCCCTTTTGGACTTCCCCAGTGGCTCAGTGGTAAAGAATCCACCTGCCAAGCAGGAGATGCAGCCTTGACCCCTGGTCTGGGAAGATCCCCTGGAGAAGGAAATGGCAACCCACTTCAATACTCCTGCCTGGGAAATCCCATGGACAAGGGAACCTGGCAGGCTAGAGTCCATGGGGTTGCAAAGAGTTGGACACAACACAGCCACTAAACAGCAAAAGCAACAAGGCTGAAAAAGTTGCCCAACATGAAGAATTGAGCAAGCCTCTCAGCAGAGTCGAAGGAATGATCCCAAGGGGACGTGGTCCTGGAAATGGGAACACCACCTGAAGCAGAGCTGACTTATTGGAAAAGACCCTGATGCCGGGAAAGAGTGAGAGCAGGAGGAGAAGGGGGCGACAGAGGGTGAGATGGTTGGATGGCATCACCAACTCAATGGACATGAGTTTGAGCAAACTCCAAGAGATGGTGAAGGACAGGGAAGCCTGGTGTGCTGCAGTCCATGGGGTCACAAAAGAGTCAGACACGTGTGGACAACTGAACAACAACAACCTGAAGCAGATAAACTGAGCTGGAGCAGATGTGATGTAGACAGCATTGAGCTGCCTTGCCAGCAGAGGCCATTGGCAGTCACTGGCCATTTTTCTTCCTGAAGTCACGATCTGTGCTCACTTAGGTTTCTTCCACTCATAATTCATAATTCTCCCCACCTGGCTTCAGGGATGTCTGTGATGGCCTTTACCATGTCAGTACCCACCAATCCCTGGACTGTTTCCTTGAAAACCCATCAAGCCTCGGTGACTCATAATTAAATATTTCTGTGACATTTTCCTTTTGTTCAGCAAGGCAGGCCTAACTAGCATAATTTTGGTCAGCAAACAGGGATCCAACGTTCAAAATACAAAGTAAATGGCCGAAGGAGGCCACCTCAGAGGAAAGCAGTGTCGCAGAACCTACCCTCTTAGGGTAATGCTGGGGAATGCTCCCTGGGTGACTGCTCTTCTCAACACAGGTGTACAATAAAGCTTGCTGCTCTAGCTTTCATTGGTCAAGAACATGCTACGATTCTAAAGTGGCAGTTGTGGGGGAGGTATGTGCTTAAATTAACAGTGGATTATAATGCAGTCACCTATGGGGCACCCTGCCCAAATCTGTAGAGATAGAATTACGCCTCTTTCCAACTCAGATAGCAAACAGATGCCCCTCACCTCATCTTTCTAGGAGGTCATTTCCTAGGGCTTCTCTTGTTCCTGCCTCTGTCCTAAAGGAGCCCTTGAATCTGATCAGACTGGCTATGAGAGCTGGACCATAACGAAGGCTGAGCACTGAAGAATGGATGCTTTTGAACTGTGGTGTTGGAGAAAACTCTTGAGAGTCCCTTGGACTGCAAGGAGATCATACCAGTCAATCCTAAAGGAAATCAACCCTGAATATGCATTGGAAAGACTGATGCTGAAGCTCCAATACTTTGGCTACTTGATGCAGAGAGGCAACTTATTGGAAAAGACCTTGATGCTGGAAAAGATTGAAGGCAAAAGGAGAAGAGGGCGACAGAGGATGAGATGGTTGGCTGGCATCACCGACTCAATAGATGTGAGTTTGAGTAAAGTCTGAGAGCTAGTGAAGGACAGGGAAGCCTGGTGCGCTGCAGTCCATGGGGTCGCCAAGAGTTGGACAAGAATGAAAGACTGAAAAATAAAGGCCTCTAGGGACTAGTGACATCCCAGTTCGTTTGTTCAGGGCAGCTAGCTGGGTGTCACTGCTGATCAGGCTGCCCCCTGAGGCTATGCAGACAAACCCACCTGCTTCGTAGTGGAGGCAGCAAGATTGCTGGTGCTCAAAACATGTCTTCAAAACATCCCATTTGGGGATTTCCTTGGCGATCCAGTGGTTAAGACTCTCTGTTTCCAATGCAATGGGCACAGGTTCGATCCCTGGTCAGGGGAACTAAGATCCCACATGCTGCACTTGGTAATTCCCTGGTGGTCTAGTGATTAGGATTTGGTGCTTTCACTGCTGTGTGCCTACGTAAAACAAAACACACACACACACACACAAAGTTAAAAAAAAAATCCTGAATCATAAAAAAAACCTGTTCAGTTTCAGCCTTGGCACTGGTGAGCCTTTGGCCTCTTCTTTGTGTCCTGCCACAAGATTTGCCCTGTTGTCCTTCCCTGGACTCCCCTGGACTCCGCTAGTGGCTGTGCATAGCCTGGGCCTTTGAGCTAGGATGGATCCTGCATGCGTGCGAGTAGCACCTCAGGTGCCTTGGAGCAGCTGGGCCCAGGTGCCACAACTATTGAGCCTGTGCTCTAGATGCTGGGAGCTGCAGCTGCTGAAGCTCTTGTGCCCTAGAGCCTCTGCTCCCCAACGAGAGAAGCCACCGCAATGAGAAGCCTGCACAGCACAGCTAGGGAGCAGCCCCCACTCACCGCAGCTAGGGAGTAGCCCCCACTCACCGCAGCCAGGAGTAGCCCCCACTCACCGCAGCCAGGAGTAGCCCCCACTCACCACAGCTAGGGGAAAGCCTACCCAGCAATGAAGATCAAGTACAGCCAAAAGAAATGAATAAAATTATTTTACAGTTCTTAAAATGTGCAAATCAGAGGATAAGTCATGGCAAGTTCCGCCTCCTTCCCCACCCTTGCCCTCTCTGAAGAGTGGGAAAGCCTCCCCACTTCCCATCCATTCCTCGCCTACTGGTACAAGGACTCCTATCCCAGTCCTTGTAAGTAATCTCCAGTTTCCATTTGCTTGTGGGAACTGGCTGACTCCCTTTGACAAACAACTTTCTATGATAGAAAGTCCTTCCTTATCCTGAGCCCCAAAACTGCTTCGCTGGAGTTGGCCCTTTGGTTCTCTGTTCCACTCTGCAGATCGCAGCCTCCCTGACTCCCTCCAACCCCCTCTTTGGGCTTCTCTAGGCTAAAAGTGACTCTGAGCTATTTTCTCTAGAGTCTAGGCCATGGGAACAGTCTTTCTCTTTCTGTCTGCCCACCTCCTTCCACTTCAGGGCTTCAACAGATATAATTAGGAGGCATGTTTCTGACAATTTTGTTGGAACTGAGGAATCCATAACTTGGAAGAACACGTCTTTGGCAAAAGAATTGCTTTTGTGGGGCTGTTAGTTTAACTAGCCTGTCTCTGCCAGATGTTCTATTCATCACACATCTGGGTCCCTGGAGCTATTTTCAGCTTGTGTTTTTTGTTTTGATTTTTGTTTTACTCCCCAGCTCCTTCATTCTCTCCCTTTACTTCTCCAAATATTAATGTGAGAATCAAAAGCTGCCTTTCATTTCGTAGATGTGGGCTTTGAGGCTGGACCTTTGCACCTGAACTTCCTGGGAAGCCTCATACCGCTGCCTCTGAAGACCTGCTCTCCTGGGCCTGCTAACTCTCCCGGGCTGGGTGCTCAGGCTGTCTGAACCTCAAAAGGGCTGGTGCTAACACAGCCGGACCAAGGCATTCTTGTCTTGCATGTCTCGTCCTTGGGAGGGGAGGCACGGGTCTGGTTGCTGGCTTCACTCCACTTCCTCTTTGCCCTTTCAGCACAACTGCATCCTCCCCGAGGGGCCCTCACTCACTCCTTCCTGCCTGCTGGCCCCTGGCCAGGCTGGTGGTCGGATGCGGATGCTATCAGTGTTCAATAAGTAAACCGCTAGTCCTCTTCTTTCCCTCTTCTGCATGGTCCCTCCTTCCCCAGAATAGGGCTCCAGGGACCTCCTGCCACCAGCTGCAGTCCCTGCAACAACTGGAGACTTCCACCCTGAAGGTAAGCCCAGTGCCTTTTGCTTAAGATTTTTCCTTGTGGAAATGTTTCCCTTTATCAAGTGTCAGTTGCTATCTGGATATACTGTCCTAAGCTCAGCTGGAAAGAATTTTCTGGTGTCCTTCCTGGGAGTCTGTGTGGATAGCTAGAGCCTCACCGACTTCCCCCGAGAGAACCAGCAACAGGGCCTGGTAGCCTTGAGAACTCTTGGAGGGCAGAGGACCCAGGACAAGGTATCCTGCACGTTTGCCCTGGGCACTAACACGACCACTCTCTCAGGCTTTGGATGGCAGAACTCAGGTGGCCTGATCTTGATTTCAGGAAACCACTCATTTCTACTGTCCCTAAAAGGACCACAGTGTCATGTACTTTGCCAGTCCTGGTGTGCTGCAAAAAAGCATTGAAATGCTGCTGCTTCTGCATTGACTATAAACTGCATTCATTGGTTGGAGCCAGTGGATACTTTCTGTAAACAGAGACTTCAGCCTTAAGGCTAAAACTGCCTGTGAGTAATTCTGAGCTTCCTTGAGAACCCATATCCTGCTGGAGGGAGTGGGGACCCAGACAGACTTAGTCTGAGTGAGGAGGCCCAGCTAAGTGAAGAGCAGGGAGACCATGAAGCAAAATTCAGGTGAATTAAATAGTTAATTGTAGAAAAATGAACCCATGAGAAAATTAGCTTTAAAACGAGAAGGTGATGGTTTATTTGCTTTTGCAGTGGGGAAGATTTTCTTTAGACTAAAAAGAAGTTATAAAGAAAAAAAAAAAAAGGTTTGACTATATGCAGTGTAAAATATCTTCAATAAAAGCAAAACAACAAGACAAGAAAACACACTACATGTTTAGAAGAAAAAAATTTTGCAACATATTGAACAAGAGCTTTTTAAAATTACTAAGAGAAAGGTGAATGATCCAGTTTTAAAAAGAGAAAGGACCTAAAGAAAGAACCACAGAAGAAATACTCACGGCTAATATGTACAGAGTAAGGATATTTTACGTCTGCAGAAAGCACTCAAAGCAATAACAAGAGACTGTTTTTCTATTATTCTGTTGGCAATACCCAGCATTGATGAGGGTGGTGGAAAATTGGGCACTCACACCCTGATGTTGGTTTTATAAGTCAGCATAACATTTCTGGAAGATAGTAGTTGGTACCACACTCCCAAATTTTAAGTGTATATTCCCTTTGACACCGTGGTACTATTTTAAAGAATTTAACCTGGGAAGATAGTCTAGCAAGTAACAGAAGATGTATAAATATAAATATCATTCATCCCAGTATTAATTATAATACTGAAAAGTTGTAAGCCCTTATAATGTCTACCAGTAACTCTGATACATTCCTACAATGCTATTGTAGAGAATCATCTAAAATGGTGATATAAATGTATAAAACCTTTAAGGCGTGGAGAAATACCCATGACATATTGGTGAGTGTGGGAAAGCAACTTAGAAAAGAACATATATTGTGTGAGACTACTTAGGTTAAAGTATACACATGTATATACAGCATATGATATTACATTAAATAATAACATGTACATACTAACCTCTGTATTTTATACCTGTAGATATCTACATTTTTGAATGAGATCACATATTTGATGAGATGAATCATTTAAATGTTTTGTGAATGCTAACAATTTAGGAGATGAGTATAAATAGGGAGCTAGATCTTCAAGTATATTTTATTTCAAGCTAACAAATTTGGATTTTTACCCTGTGGCCATGGGGAGGCAGTAGAACTCAGTTCAGTGAACACTTATGGAGTGTCTATTACAGAAATGCCAAAGTTGAAAAAGGCTCTTTCATAGGGAATATTGCTGAAGATGTTGAGGTCTGCATCAAGGGAAAGTCAGCCAACTGGGCTTCAGGATAGATGGTACTAGGGACTCCACCACGGTCTGGAGCAGCCCTCAGCCTGGTCCATCTAGAAACCTGATTTTGGAACACAAGGCAAGTGGGTCTGACACAGTCACTAAAGATCTGATGTCTAGAATTAGGATGCTCCTGTGTTATATTTTAATGAGATCAAACCAGTCAACCCCAAAGGAAATCAATCCTGAATACCCATTGCTGAAGCTGAAGCTACAATACTTTGGCCAACTAATGTGAAGAGCCAGCTCATTGGAAAAGATCCTGATGCAAGGAAAGATTGAAGGCAAAAGGTGACAGAGGATGAGATGGTTAGATAGCATCACTGACTCAATGAATTTGAATTTGAGCAAACTCCAAGAGATAGTGAAAGACAGAGGAGCCTGGTGTGCTGCAGTCCATGGGGTCGCAAAGAGTTGGACATGACTTAGCGACTGAAGAACAACAATTAATAGGTGACTACATACCTGTAACAGCCTAATCCTGCTGTATGGCCTCCTCTACATCTGTCTAAACTTAGAGCCTCGAACTCTGCCTGTGCCAGCACCCACTAGAGATGGACTGCTGAAAAATCTCAGCCATCGCAAGAGATGGCGTAGAGAGAAATCCTCCCAGCGGATGATGCATTTGGTGGCCCATTTTTGTGGACAAGAAGTACAGGTATATATAGACTCATGGGCAATGACTAACAGTTTGGATAGATGGTCAAGGATTTGAAAGAAAAGGACTGGAAGATGGTCACAAGAGGACTTTGGGAAGAAATATGAAGAAATATGAAGACTGACCTCTCAGAATGCTCACAGAGTGTGAAGATATTTGTATCAGTTTTCTATTGCCACATAACAAACCATCCCCAAACTTAGTGCCTTAAAACAATAATCAGTCCATTTCCTCATGATTCTGTGGATCAGCTTCATTGGGCTTTTAGGTTCTGATAACTCAGAATCTTTCTGTGATATTGTGATTTATAAGAAATATATATTTGATCTTCATCCATGGTTCCTAGCTCACAGCTCCACAAACTCTAGAATTTCCTAGGCAATTAGAGCAATTGTAGCATGTTTTGTGAAACTATTTGGTATCTTGTCTTCAGTTCCTGGAGGGGAAAAAATGCTTGAGGACCATATAGATGGAAGATGAAGTGGATATCATGTTATCATAATGATAACATTCGCAACTGGTATATTAATAAGGTGACTTTGGGGAATCCTCCCCAAATGGGGGCTGATTGCCAGCAGAACCGATAGACAGAGGATTGGAACTTTTAGTCCCACCCGTCATGCTTTCTGGGGAGGAAAAAATGACTGGAGGCTGAACCAGTCACCAGTGGCCAATGATTTAATCCACGGTGCTGATGTAATGAAGCCTCCGTGAAACCCCAAAAGGGTGGGGTTCAGAGAACTCACACGTTAGGGAACTAGAATGCTTCTATGTGCTATCATGGCAGGCCCCAAACTCCATGAGGATAGAAGTTCCTTTGTTCAGGACCTTGCCCTATGAATCTCTTCAAATGGCTATATCTTTTAAAGTAAACTGGTAATCTCATGAGCAAACGGGTTTCTTGAGTTCTTGTGAGCCATTCTAGCAAATCAATCAAGCCCAAGGAGGGGGTTGTGGGAATCTCTGATTTATAGCCAGTTAGTCAGAAGCAGGTAACAATCTGGGCTTTTGATGGTGGCTGAAGTTGGGGGACATTCCTGTGGGACTGATCCCTTAACCTGTGGGATTTGATGCTATCTCTGGATAGACAGGATCAGAACTGAGTTGTACTGTAGGACACCTGGATGGTGTTGGAGAAATGCCAGTTGGTGTGTGAAAAACCACACCCCTTCCCACACAGTTATTGGTGATGAGAACCTTTACTTTCCTTTGTCCCTTCAGCTTTGGGAACCAGAACTGCTTCCTTCCATCATTACATGTTTCCTCAGGGTCATTAGGTCCTTACCCTGCATGAGAAATGATGTAATATTATTGGAAGATAGACTCTGAATAATTATCGTAATACTGGAAACCTTAAGGCAAACACGAGATGGTTACATAGCATCGCCTACTGAATGGACATGAATCTGAGCAGACTCCGGGAGACAGGGAAGGGCAGGGGAGCCTGGCGTGCTGCAGTCCACAGGGTTGTAAAGAGTCGGGCATGACTTAGCTGAACAGCAACAACAACAAGGCAACCATTAACATTTTTTAAATGTCTGATGGTTTAACCTACTATACTGGCTTGTCTGCAGCAACTTAGAACCATTCCCTGTTTCTTCTATACCCTCCCTTCTATCCCAGGGTCTGGATACTTATGAGAACTACATTTCCCAGCATTCCTTCCCAGAAGGGTTAATAGACTTTACTCATGAGAGTTATAGGTTCAGTCGCTCAGTTGTGTCCAACTCCTTGTGTCCCCATGAATCGCAACATGCCAGGCCTCCCTGTCCATCACCAACTCCTGGAGTTCACTCAGATTCACGTCCATTGAGTCCGTGATGCCATCCAGCCATCTCACCCTCAGTCATCCCCTTCTCCTCCTGCCCCCAATCCCTCCCAGCATCAAAGTCTTTTCCAATGAGTCAACTCTTCGCATAAGGTGGCCAAAGTACTGGAGTTTCAGCTTTAGCATCATTCCTTCCAAAGAAATCCCAGGGCTGATCTCCTTCAGAATGGAATGGTTGGATCTCCTTGCAGTCCAAGGGACTCTCAAGAGTCTTCTCCAACACCACAGTTCGAAAGCATCAATTCTTCGGCACTCAGCCTTCTTCACAGTCCAACTCACATCCATACATGACTACTGGAAAAACCATAGCCTTGACTAGACGGACCTTTGTTGGCAAAGTAATGTCTCTGCTTTTGAATATGCTATCTAGGTTGGTCATAACTTTTCTTCCAAGGAGTAAGCGTCTTTTAATTTCATGGCTGCAGTCACCATCTGCAGTGAGAGGTATAGTTGATCTATTACTCTCAAGGGGTATGCCCTATAAAGTCACTGAGAACACTTAAGTTGGTGAATACTGAACCACTGCTCCTAAGGGAAACACAGAGTTAGGTTCTTTTTGAGTCACTGGTCACAATATTTTTGCCAACCAGTCAATACATATCCTTGTTTTATGTGTCTTTCTGTTTAAAGGCACTTTATATGATAAATACTGGTGATCTGTTCACAGGAAACACAAGACCAGCAGGACTGTATCTCATGCCTGAGCCAAATTCATCTAACACATCACTTTCTCAGTAAGGCACATGACAGCCTTCCTGTGCTTAGAGCCCTGGACAGCACTTCAGCACTATTCCAGGGGGCTACTTTAAACAGCAAAACCACCACGAAAGAGTACCAAACATGTGAAAAACGTGGCACTAAATAGACTGTGAAAGGGACAGTTGTTTACAATGTGAGAGCTAAACAAGAAGGCAGTGTTACCTCGTTTGACCTCTGCCCAGACACATATTGGGTGACTCAGATTTTTGCCCATCTGCAAATGACCTTGACAGTGCTATGAGTATTGATTCTCGATTGCAAATAAATTTTAGCAATAGTCTAATTCACAAATATGAAGACCATGAATAATGAAGTTCGAGTGTATGTTCATTTCAGCACAGCTACTCCTTTTACCATCTTCCAGGGAAACTCAGGTATTTCCACTTTGCTGAGAATTGGTCACTTCCGCCCGCCCCCCACCCTCAGGCTTCTAAGAGCCATTCCAGTAGCTTGGGTCCTTGTTAGGGCATTAAATCCCATGTCCTGAGAAAATATCGCCAAGTCAATAAATTCTTGTTATCTGGTCTTACATTCCAGCTTCCTTGATCCAGCACTCTCAAAATTCAACCCTAGGGGGTACTCTTCTGGCTCCTACCCGTACATGTTGGTTAATTCTTGCATCCTTTAGGCATATCATCTATTTCTTCCCTTATCAGGCCCTGGGCATCAACAGACAGATTATGTTGGAATTTAACTCTGGTTATCAGCCTGGCCATGTGGAGAGGAGGTTGGGACAACACTGCAGGCAGGAGCAGTTGTTGTCTGCAGGGAAGGGCTTCTGTAGAACCAGTAAGCACAGTGGTAGCTCCAGTCCTTACTAAGGAAAAGTGTCCAAGCCCAGAGGGGCTTGGAACTGCATGTTGAAGAGTCAATATCCTCAGAAGCATCCATCCAAATGTCTATACCCCATTACTCAGAGTCCCAGGTTTTCCCCACCAGGGCTGTGACCTTCACCAAGCAGACTTGCCTTGGCTGAGCATTCAGACATCTCTGGAGCTCTGGACTAACAATCCAGTTTTCGGCCTACCATTCAATGTGTCTTTCCTTTCTCTTCCTTAGGTGATCAGAGCCACTTTGTAAGCTACCTCCAGAACACTTTGGCTCTCACTCTTGCTCTTAACCATTATCTTAATATCTTCTGACAGAAGCAGAAGATATTAAGAAGACATAGCAAGAATACACAGAAGAACTGTACAAAAAGATCTTCAGGACCCAGAAAATCATGAGGGTATGATCACTCAACTAGAGCCAACATCCTGGAATGTGAAGTCAAGTGGGCCTTAGAAAGCATCACTAGGAACAAAGCTAGTGGAGGTGATGGAATTCCATTTGAGCTATTTCAAATCCTAAAAGATGATTCTGTGAAAGTGCTGCACTCAGTATGCCAGCAAATTTGGAAAACTCAGCAGTGGCCACAGGACTGGAAAAGGTCAGTTTTCATTCCAATCCTGAAGAAAGGCAATGCCAAAGGATGCTCAAACTACCGCACAATTGCACTCATCTCACATGCTAGTAAAGTAATGCTCAAAATTCTCCAAGCCAGGCTTCAGCAATATGTTAACCGTGAACTTCCAGATGTTCAAGCTGGTTTCAGAAAAGGCAGAGGAACCAGAGATCAAATTGCCAACATCCACTGGATCATGGAAAAGGCAAGAGAGTTCCAGAAAAACATCTATTTCTGCTTTATTGACTATGCCAAAGCCTTTGACTGTGTGGATCAAAATAAACTGTGGAAAATTCTGGAAGAGATGGGGATACCAGACCACCTAACCTGCCTCTTGCAAAATCTGTATGCAGTCAGGAAGCAACAGTTAGAACTGGACATGGAACAACAGACTAGTTCCAAACCAGAAAAGGAGTGTGTCAACGCTGTATATGGTCACCCTGCTTATTTAACTTATATGCCAAGTACATCATGAGAAATACTGGGCTGGATGAAGCACAAGCTGGAATCAAGATTGCTAGGAGAAATATCAATAATCTCAGATATGCAGATGACACCAACCTTATGGCAGAAAGTGAAGAATTAAAGAGCCCCTTGATGAAAGTGAAAGAGGAGAGTGAAAAAGTTGGCTTAAAGCTCAACATTCAGAAAACGAAGATCATGGCATCCGGTCCCATCACTTCATGGGAAATAGAAGGGGAAACAGTGTCAGACTTTATTTTTTGGGCTCCAAAATCACTGCAGATGGTGACTGCAGCCATGAAATTAGAAGACGCTTACTCCTTGGAAGAAAAGTTATGGCCAACCTAGATAGCATATTCAAAAGCAGAGACATTACTTTGCCAACAAAGGTCCGTCTAGTCATGGCTATGGTTTTTCCAGTGGTCATGTATGGATGTGAGAGTTGGACTGTGAAGAAGGCTGAGTGCCGAAGAATTGATGCTTTCGAACTGTGGTGTTGGAGAAGACTCTTGAGAGTCCCTTGGACTGCAAGGAGATCCAACCATTCCATTCGGAAGGAGATCAGTCCTGGGTATTCCTTGGAAGGAATGATGCTAAAGCTGAAACTCCAGTACTTTGGCCACCTCATGCGAAGAGCTGACTCATTGGAAAAGACTCTGATGCTGGGAAGGATTGGGGGTAAGTGGAGAAGGGGATGACAGAGGATGAGATGGCTGGATGGCATCACCGACTCTATGGGCATGAGTTTGAGTGAACTCCGGGAGTTGGTGATGGACAGGGAGGTCTGGCATACTGCAATTCATGGGGTCGCAAAGAGCTGGACACAACTGAGCAACTGAACTGAACTGAACATAATCACAAACACTGAAAAATCTTTGTCTTATTCTACTGATTGGAAGTAACTTGGGTCCTGCCTGCATTCAGGGGAAGAGGATCCCACAAGCCCATAGACTTGTGAGATGAGGATTATGGGGGCCATCCTGTTGCTGCTGCTAAGTTGCTTCAGTCGTGTCCGACTCTGTGCAACCCCATAGACAACAGCCCACCAGGCTCCTCCATGCATGGGATTTTCCAGGCAAGAGTACTGGAGTGGGGTGCCATTGCCTTCTCCGGAGGGCCACCCTAGAGTCTGTTCATACAACTTCCTTGTTGATCAGCAGCTCTAATGAAAACATCTGCTTGAATTGTCCCAAAACTTCACTCTGCATGACATACAAGCCTATGCGGAGGCAGCTGGCCTGGCCTTGGTGGTTTTTCCAGCCCTCCTTTCCTCCCCTAGCTCAAAAGTTCCTTCCCTTCATTGAGAGCCCGCTTATTTCACCAGCACATCACACTTTCACTGTAGGTGATCTGAACCCCAGCAGATGCAGTCAGGATCTTCTCTACATCCTGTTACATGGTGTTTGAGCATGAGAGTGACATGACTGACCAGAGTTTCTGATAACTTGTAATAATAGCTTTACTGTTATAGATAAATTCATATACTATATAATTTATGCATATAAAGTATACAATGCAATGGCTTTTAGTATATTCACAGAATTGTGCAATCACTAATTTTAGTATATTTTCATTATCTCAAAAATAAAGTCCACCTCGTTAGCCATTACCCTCAATTCTTGCACCACCCTCCACCAAGCTACCGATCTGTTCTCTCACTATATAGATTTGCCTATTCTGAACATTTTATATAAATGGAATCATATGTGATCTGCCTTTTGACTTTGCATGGCTTCAAGGTTCATCCACGTTAATTGACATATCAGTATTTCATTTCTTTTTATATTCCGTTGTATGGATATACTACATTTTATTTATCATCAGTCAATGGACACTGGGTTATTTCTACTTTTTGGATATTATGAACATTTGTGTACCAGTTTTTTACATGGACATATGCTTTCATTTTTCCTGGGTATATACATAGGAATCGTTGGGTCATATGGTAACCCTATGTTTAACTTTTAAGGTACTGTTTTATAAAGCGGTGGCATCATTTTATAGTTCTACAAGCAGTGTTTGAGGGTTCCAGTTTCTCCACCTCCTCACCAGCCCTTGTTATTGTCCATCTCATTTGTTATAGGCATCCTCATGGGTGTGCAGTGGTATCTTATTGTGGTTTTGATTTACATTTTTCTGATGGCTAATTATATTGAGCATCTTTCCACATGCTTATTGGCATTTGGATTCAGATCCTTTTCTCATTTTAAAATTGGGTTTACAATATATTGGGTTTTGATATATTACAAAAGAATCTATGTTAATTGAAGAAAACTTAGAAGCTATGCATAACCATTTTAAAAATCAGAGATGCCATTTAGCAAGCATATAGTATGCACACTGTGCTGAACTTCCATGCTTGCCCTGAGTCACACAGGTAGAAATAAGAACAGCTAATGTTTACTGAGCTACTGTTAGGTACTAGGGCTTCTTCCACGTGTCATCTCATTTAATCTTCCCAGCAGTCTTTCTGAACAGGGTGCTATTTTCAGCACACTTATTTTTCAAGAAAGAAACCGAGGCCCATAGACAGTAAGTAAAGCGCTCATCTACATACAGCTTGCTGGTGGCAGAAGCAGAGTTTGGACTCAGGTAGTCAAAAGTTCCCAGCTTTTGCACTCAACTCCCACTCTGTGCATTTCTGAATACAGAGGTTCTGAGCAGAATGAACCATTGCATTATATTGTCTCTTATTCTCTTTCAGTAAAATAGCTAAGTAGCTTCTTTGATAAGTATTCTTATCTTAATGCAAGATGGCAGAAATTTCCCTCGGAGATCCCTGAAGATTTAGAAATGCATTACTTTCCACTGGCCCTGTTTCTCTTCTGTTCATTTGTTTCTCTCTTTTTCTTCCATCACCTATGGGAAGACAGTAACAAATCTTTCCATACTCTGATATTACTGCAGAATGAACTCGAAAGTTGTAAAAAATGACTTATACTACTTGTTTGTGCATCCAAGAATCATTCAGAGTAACTTAGGATATAGAGCCTCCATTCTGTGGGAAGCAGAACAGAGATTTTCTGTGGTTCTGACTTGCAGGGCTTCACAGAACTGGCTTCGGCTCCCTTTACAACTTATTATATCGGGGGTCTTTGATCAAATGACTTAACCTTTCTGCTCACCTCATCGTGCGTGGCACAGAGAAAGGGATCTGGGAGCCGAAAGATGAGACAACTCCATTTCCCAGCTTTGTACTTGTATGGTCTTGGGCAAGTCTTTTTACCTCGAGAGGCCTAATTTTACCCAGATATAAATGAAATGGGTTGGACCCGAGGCTGTCGAAGGTTTCTTCTGGCTTTGATGTTCTGTGTTCTGTGCCTTCCTCCGAGTCGTAAAGAATGGGCATTCAGGTGATGTTTCTCACAAAGCCATTTTTTTGTTGTTGTTGAAAAACAAATGAATCTTAGGTAGGGATTTCAAGGGGAAACTGTATGAGGCCTGGAAGGATGTATGGGGAATAAGCTGCACTGCTATTTCTACGAAGAAGGTGGGCGTGGCGGGGCGCTGATAGGGGTGCGCGGGCATCGGAGCCTCCTTGCAGGCGGAGACCACGTCTGAAGGCTTCTAGCGGAGGCCGAGGCCAGGGAGGACCTGGGTTGCAGCGGCTGCGCACTGACGCGCCCTGCCGGCCGATTTGCGTGTCTCCGCCTCTGCAATGAGCTGATTGGGGAGAGAAGTCCGATTCCGCGCGCCGATTGGCTGAGAGGCCCGCCGCTCAGACCCCCCCCTCCCCAGGAGCGGACGGTTCCTACTGCGGCTGGGCACCGGCTCTGCTCCCGCGTCGGTCCGCGCTCCAGCTGCGCCCGGCCCGGCCCTGGCCCGGCTCGGCCCGGCTCCAGCCTCTGAGCGAAGTCGCCGCTGCCGCCTGGGCCGTTCCTAGGGCCATGAGGAGGCGGCGGCAACCACTGCGGCCCGCGTCAAGGTGACCGGCCGGGACTGCGGCGGCGGCGGCGGCGGCGAAGAAGAGCGGGCGGTGAGAGGAGCGGCTGGCGGGGCGGGGCGGGACCCTGAGGGCCGGGCCGGAGAGAGCTGCAGGTGCGAGGGGCGGGACCCCGAGGCTGGGGTGCCTGCCGCCGGGCCGGGGTGGGGCCTCGGGGCGGGAGGCGGGGCTGGGGGCTGGTGGTGGTGCGGTTGTTTCAGGAGGTCTGGGGAGCACCGGGGCCGGGCCGGGGGGCTTTAGGTGCGTGATGGGAATGGGGGTTTTGGTCTGGGGGACGGCAGGTGTGTGTGTGGGGTGGGTGTGGAGGTGGGGCAAGGCTGCAGGTGCGGGGGCGGGGCTGGAGGAGGCAGTTAGGAAGGGCTGAGGGGCTGCAGGTGCGGGGGCGGGGCCAGGTGGGAACCACAGGTTTGCCAGGGGGAGGGTCTGCGAGGTGAGGCCGAAGCGGCCGGACGGGCCGGGCCTTGAGGACACCACAGGTGCAAGGGGGGCGGGGCCAGGGGAGACCTGCAGGGGTGGGGGGCGGGGCCCGGAGTGGTTGCAGGTCCGGAAGCGGGGGCCCCAGGTGAGCAGCGGGCAGAGGGTGAGTGAGGGGTCACGAGGAGAAGGGAATGCTGCCTTCTCCTTTGCCGGGATTTTGTTTTGTTTTGTTTTTTGAGGGGGAGCAGGAGCTTTAGGCTCTCAGGATTCTAGAGGCTTCTAGGGTTGCCGCCGCTGGGCCGGAAGGGCCAGCTCGGACTTGCTTGTGCTCCTCCTGAGTCGGACTTAGGTCTCAGCTGCCCTGGTTACTAGGCCGGCGGCTTCCCCTATGCCTCGCAGTGGCCTGAAGTGGGGCGCCCTGGTTTTCAATCTCGAGGAGGCTTTTTCGTGTCGCTGTTGCAGGGGGATGCCTCGATTGGGGCGGGATGGGGTGGGGGCCGCCCGTTGGCTTTCATTCTATCAGCTGTTGAGAAATGTGTGTGCTTGAAGAGTAGTTAGTGTGAAGCTGGAAGGGTGGAAGGGTTCTTGGCCGACTGGCTTCTGGAATCTGGAGGCTGCTGCATATCTTAGCAGTGGTCGTCTCCAGAAGACTGAAATGGCAGCCTGGTGATGGAGCAGAACAGGAATGAGAGTTCATAGGCTTTTTCCTCTTTGTTGCCTGGGAGAGTCTCTCACCTCAGCTTTGTTTCTTCCTATGCCAGGTGTGCATCCTGGTACCTGCCTTGTGTGCCCCTCAGGGGGCTTGTGAGGGTGGGACAGACAGAGCACATCTTTGTGTAAAGCTATGAGTCTCCTGCCTCTGTGCTAGTGGGCAGATTGTGTTTGGAAACTGAGGGTGGAACGTGACGTGATGTGACGTGAAGTGAAGTTGCTCAGTCGTGTCCGACTCTTTGCAACCCCGTGGACTGTAACCTACTAGGCTTCTCCGTCCATGGGATTCTCCAGGCAAGAATACTGGAGTGGATTGCCATTTCCTTCTCCAGGTGATCTTCCCAACCCAGGTATCAAACCCAGGTCTCCCGCATTGGAGGCAGATGCTTTAACCTCTGAGTAGTTGTGGCTTTGCTGGATCTTCGTTGCTGTGCAGGCTTTTCTCTAGTTGCAGCGAGTGGGGGCTACTCTTTGTTGTGGTGTGAGGGCTTCTCATTGCTGAGGCTTCTCTCGTTGCAGAGCACGGGCTCTAGGGCGTGCGGGCTTCAGCAGTCGTGGCTCTCTAGAGAGTTGTGGGCTCTAGAGTACAAGCTCAGTCATTGGGTTGCACGTGCTTAGCTGCTCCGAGGTATGTAGGATCTTCCCAGATCAGGGATAGCACCTGTGACTCCTACAATGGCAGGCGGATTCTTTACCACTGAGCCACCAGGGAAACCTGTGGAGGGGATTTCTAATCGGTAGACCACTTTCTTGTTCGAGATGGGGCTGAAGTTGGTAGTGGGGATGAGGTTTGTGGTGGGATGGTGACTCCTGCTTCCTATGAGGTCTGTGAGGGAGCTGTGGCAGATGGAAAGCACCGGAACATTTAATTGTTCGCTGACCTTTAGACCCCAACTCCAGTGAGGACTCTGAATTGGAACACGAAACTCAGACTTGAGCCTTATGGAATTTCCCTTCCCCATCCAAGTATGAACAGATTTTTATCACATTCCAGAAGGAAGACACCCAAAAGAGGGGAATGCCAAAACTCGGTTAGGTTTCCATGTGATGGAGAGAGGAAAGCAAGATGATGGGACTCCATCCTATTTGGAAGAATATCCCATAGCCAAGTGTGTGACCTCTCCTTGCCTCTGCTCACCAGCAGTGTGACCAGTCCCTCCCACCTGTGGGAGAGGACAGAGGCACGCTAGGAGGAGGCTTCTCCTGAATGAACCCGCACGTTTCCTTGTTTCAGGCACTGTGGACTTTGGGGAACCAGCTGCCATGGTGCTGGCCTCTCTCACTACCACTTGCTGTGGCGGGACCCAGTGGCATCGTGGGGATGTTGTCTCAGATGTGGGTCCTTACTGCAGTCTGTGCTCGTGTGGCAGGACCCAGAGGCTCTAAAGGCAGCATGTATGAATCATCCTGTACTGTCCGGGCAGAAATTGTGTAAATGATTCAGAGAGTGCTGTGCTCTGGGTAATGATTGTGCTTTGTGGGTTCAAAGGAAAGCCCAAACTTGGTGGTCCACGAGAGCTAGAGAATGTGTTGGGTAATGAGAGGATTGGCTTTTTGGTTGGTGTTGTTTGAGTGACCACATCCAAAGTTGAGAGAGAAACTTCATTAATGAAAATATTGCATCCAGGGTTCTCTGTGATATGGCTTCAGTCTACCTTTTAAACTTGATTTTCCTTTTCAGCATGGAGGGTAAGAGCTCTGGCTGGCAGTCAAACAGAGCTGCCTTTGAAGCCTCACACACCAGTTTCTTGACTTCTCAGAGCTTTAGTCTCCTTATTTATAACACAGGGATAATCATACCCACCTTGAGAGGTTGCTGTGAAGAGTAAACGTGGCTAGATACATGAAGACACCTGATGTATTAGGCCTTTGTTGTTAGGGTCTGTTTCTGCCCCTCCCTGACCACCCATCTTTCAACACAACAAAATAGAATGTCCCATTAAGGAAAACAGGACTGGTTATTGTGAGGCCTTCGCTTCTCGTGTGACCTCTATCAGGCCTTCCCCTGTCCAGGCCTCAGTTTTCTCAGCTGAGTGAGGATATGTGAACGTCAGTCAAGAGTGATCCTAGCTCTGGCATTCTGATGAGCATGTTTTCCCGCAGGGCAGGAGGGAGGACACTGATGACCCGTTATTTAGTTCTTCTTTTAAAAATACCTGTTGAGTGCTTTGCCTGGCACATAGTGAAAGTGAAAGCCACTCAGTTGTCCAACTCTGTGACCCCATGGACTATACAGTCCATAGAATTCCCCAGGCCAGAATACTGGAGTGGGTAGCCTTTCCCTTCTTCAGGGATCTTCCCAACCCAGGTCTCCCACGTTGCAGACAGTTTCTTTACCAGCTGAGCCACAGGGGAAGCCCAAGAATACTAGAGTGGGTAACCCATCCCTTCTCCAGTAGATCTTCCCAACCCAGGAATCAAACCGGAGTCTCCTGCATCGCAGGCAGATTCTTTACCAACTGAGCTGTTTATCAAAAAATACCTGTTGAGTGCTTTGCCTGGTACACAGTAGGTGCTCATTAAATACTTGTTGAAGGGATGAATGAGGAACTTTCAGAAGAAGGTGTGGCATCTTATCCCTGCTGCTTATATGGACGTTGTATCTGTACCTTCAAAGTGCATTTTATTGAAGAAAAAAAAAGTTGCAACAGCTTTATCGTGAAATTAGTGAAGCTCAACATGAAAGACAAAAGTTATTTCACAGTCCTCTTTCACTACAAATTAAGTTCACTCCCTATTTTCACAAACATACAAGTTTTTTTTCATGGTTGCAGTCATATGTACGTGAGCATTTGGAAAAGGCTTGGCAATAAGGAGTTTTTTTAAGTGATGTTTTTATCTTTTTTTTAAGAATTAAAAAGAAAATCACACATAGGTTTTTTATTTTTCTAAAAGATAAGTATTTCAAGGGGAAAACATTGTAAAGTAAGTGTCTTTCTTGTCTCAAGCTTCCGGTTCCCAGTCTTCTCTAGTGGTAATCACTATTATCATTTTCTTGTTTGTTATATATTCTTTCTCTTACACAAAGAATAGCATCCTATACATACTTTTGCTCCTGTATTTATTTACTTGATATCTTTTGGAAATTGTCTCAGCATTGGAAAATGTTCTAATTGGTACATACAGTTCCTCCTTAATAGGTGTTTTTTTTCACTGATGCCTTGAACACAGTTTTGTGTCTCCACTCTCCTCCACCTCCATGATGTTTACTCAGTAATGGTCAGCAGTCATTGTTTAGAAGACTAACAAGAGACAGCCCTTGTTTTTCTCGAGGGAAGAAAAGGCTCCGGTTCCAGTGAACAGTAGACTAAAGGGCAGTCCATGTATCTGGATGCAAGGCAGACAGAGAAAGAGAAAGCAAAAGGGATTTGTTCACTAGTAATTGAAAACTGATTTTCCTTTCAGCCCATGATTCAAAGTCCAGCAGCTGTCACTTACCGGCAGTATGACTTGGGGCAATTTACCTAATCTTTCTTCCTTTCAGTTTCCTTATCTGTTAAATGGATGATGATAATAGGATCTGCCTTTTGGGGCTTTTTGTGAAGAAGAAATGAGATCATGTGTGGGAAGTACTTGCAGGAATAGGTCTTGGTAGATGCTCCACAGGGGTAGCTGCTGGGTTATTAATAATCTTTGTTAGCAGACACTTACTGGGCAGTGGAGGGTGAGCCACAGGAGATGCCCAAAGTCCTTGCCCTCATGAGGTGCTCACATGCTCTGCAGGGAAACCGGCACATAGGTCACTGAAGTTGGAACAGGGCCCAGGGGTGTGGAATTGGGCAGTGTGGGGCACATGGAGGCAGGAAACAATGACTTCTCCCTCTGTGGCTTGGGAATGGCTTGCCACCTCCTCTGTGAAACCCACTCAATTCTTCTGCAAGTGACCACTCCTGTCTGTGCTCCTTTGGCATTCTTGTGTGAGTAACCTGGATTGGAGCATGCATCTCGCTATCGCATGCGTGGTTTTATGCCCGTGTATACTCTCTGCACAGGGAAAGTTTCCTACTTTCTTTGCTCCTGCGTTTTCAGGGTAGACTCTTGGTGGACCTTGTGATGGACCTCTGCTCAGACAAGTCATGCTACCAAATGCTGGCACACTCTTCTTGATAGGTCTTCAGGTCTCTGATGAAACCCAGACTCTGGACTCTGTTGCTTCATTCCCCAGGTACTTGAGTGCTGACCGAGACACACGTGTGCCGTCTGCCAGCTGTAGGTTTTGGGTCTGAATGGTGGTACTTGTCCTACTGAGTCTTGGGAGAGGGAAGAATTATTTGCTCCAGATAGTCTAGGACAAGACGAGGAAACAGAAAGAAGGATAAGTCTGAGAATGAACTGCTCACGCTTGCTGAAGCCCACCTCCCCCTTCCTCAGAAGTGTGCCTGCTGACCCTTCCTTTGAGGTGGGCTGGTGGAGGAGCAGGCTGCAGGGAGCCGAGTAGGTAGGCCGTAGTTGCTGATGAGGGATGGGGAGCGGTGGCTGGGTTGGCCTCTGCAAGGGGCATCCTGAGGCATTTCTGGGGCCACTTCCTTCCTGTGGGCATTCATCCACCACCCTCACTGTGCTCTTGCTTTGGGCCCAGCTGTTTGCTGAATGCTGGCCATGTGGAGATGGAAGAGTTGTGTCCTACCCTCGGGAGCTGACGGTTAGTGGAGGAGTCAGGTGCAAACAGAATGTGACCAAAAGGGGATTGGTGATGGCAGAGGACCCCAAGTGATGTGGCCAAGCAGATTCCAACTCGGGCTAGACCTGGGTTCCAATTCTGACTCATCCACACACAACCTCTGTAACCGTGGGCAAGCGTCTTCCCCATTGTTAGTCTCAGTGAACTGATAAGATAATGGGAATGGCAGGGTAACCTGCCTGGGGGCTGTTGTTGAAGATTCACTGAAATAATGCTGTGGGCTGCTCTGCTCAGACAAGTCATGCTGCCAAATGCTGGCACACTCTTCTTAATAGGTCTTCAGGTCTCTGATGACACTGATGCCTACAGAGTGCTCATTGTACTTGATTATCCTTAGTGTTGGGGCAGCACCAGGGAGCACTTGTTTGGTTGTTTTCTCTGGGTTCCAGTGTAGCAGTGATGGTGCCAGTCAGTGGTGAAGGTGATGGCCACGATGTCTGAGAAACCAGCTCTGAGGTCACAGAGTGCTTGAGGATTCCTTGGGGCTTTCCTCTCGGGCCCACAAGTGATTCTTCTCCCTTTTCTGCGTGGGGCCTTCTTACAGGTGGTTCCAGCCCAGCACCACCCTGAGCCCCTTCTCTTGATCCCCTGCACTGATCAGTTCCACGGCTTTTCCCCACAGGAGGCATGAGTTTGGCTTGTTTCACCTGTACTTTCTGAGGAGAGAGAGACTGTGCAGACCCGGAGAGGCACCTTCCCCCTCCCCCTCACCCCCCCTTCGCCATTATTTTGTAGAGCTTTCAGGTCCATTGTGTTCTTTACAGGAGACTTACCACCTCAGTGTCAGCGAAGCAGATGGGGGCAGCACTTAGAGCAGATCCTGAAGTCAGGCCTCTATGGGTTTGTGTCCCGACCCCACTGGCAAGCTCTGTGGCTTCAGGCAGGTGACCGCTGCTCTGTTTCCTAATCAACACGGGAAGCATGATGATACTTACCTCCCCCTGGTTCTTACCTGACTTTAAGGAGATGAGAGGAACAGGGCTTAGCATAGTACTCGCACGTCAGGAGCATCCAGTCAGGGTGAGCTCTAACAGTGTTCTGTTAACCTGTTGACGTCCATGGCTGTCAGGATGCCCCATTTTGGGGGATGCTCACTTATTGCCTATGAGTTACGTGAGTTATTGCACATGGAGAGTGTGGAGAGGGTGGTGCAGGCTGCTGGGAGCACCCAGGGTAGCAGGCAGTACTCAGCCTGCCTTGGGACTGTGCACGCAAGCCTGCTGCTGCTGCTAAGTCACTTCAGTCGTGTCCAACTCTGTGCGACCCCAGAGATGGCAGCCCACCAGGCTCCCCCATCCCTGGGATTCTCCAGGCAAGAACACTGGGTTGCCATTTCCTTCTCGGATGCATGAAAGTGAAAAGTGAAAGTGAAGTCGCTCAGTCGTGTCTGACTCTTAGCGACTCCATGAACTGCAGCCTACTAGGCTCCTCTGTCCATGGGATTTTCCAGGCAAGAGTACTGGAGTGGGGTGCCACTGCCTTTTCCAAGCTGGACTCCCACAAAAGCAGAAGATGCTGGTGAGTGGGAGGATGGAGTCAACCTCGTGGGTGGGCCCTGTCTCAGACCTGTCCAGGAACTGAAGGCTGATTTCCCAAGTTCTTGCTGTCCCACTGTTCTGTGATTCCATGTAAATAATGGGACTTTAGTATAAACTCATGCAACATTATACTTTTCCCTCATTAGGATTTAAATGTTTTTATTATCTGATTGTATTTTAAGGTCAAGACAGTTACTTGAGTAATCAGAAGAAAATATAAATATTTGGCCTCAACTGTCAAAAGTTTCCTTGAAAAAAAGTTCCCATGAAAATCATCTTATTAGAGACGAAAGAATGATGAATAATTAAGTTCGTATTTATTGGATACAATAATTCCCACCCACTTTTTATGAGCTTGATAAGTAGGTCAGGGGAAATCTGTGTTTTTGATACATTTCTGAGTTACTAAATATTTATGGAAAACAAGTTAATGAATTCTGGAGAATTTGGTGTCTCTTTTTGTGGCAATCAAGTCTGTTATGTGGAATTAGGGGCTTTCACTGTGTTGATTATTTCTTGTTCTGTGCCCTCTTTGTAGCTGTGTTTTGTTTTGTCTTCCTCTGTAGGCACCGTGTCTCTAGCACTTTGAGTCCACTGGCATCTAGGGTGGTTCCCACAGCGCCCTGGTGTAGCGGGCAGTAACACTGTGGCCGGCCTCGGCCTCCTCTCACCCCGCCCCCAGGCTTTGCAGAGGCGGGGCCTGCAGTTCCTCTCCCCACCACGCTCAGGGCCCTGGCCCAGGGCCAGCAACCGGCAGCCAGAACAGTCTGAGTGTGGCGTTCCCTCTGCTTACAACCCTGCAGTAGCTTCTGTTTTTTCTTAGAAAAAAGCCAAATGGTTTACATGGCCCACAGGTGTAACAGCTTGCTCTTCTGTGTAACTGTGAGTCACATCTGTCTCCCCTGCCCCGGGACAGTGTGCGCATCCTGCCACACCACGGACTACGGCTTCTCTGCCCACCATCTGGTCCTCCGTGCCTGGCGCAGCTTCCGGCACGGAGTAGGTAGTCTACAAGTGTTTGTTACATGGACACATGGAATAAAGGGCGAGGGCCCAGTGACTGATCTGAGCCTGTAAAACGAGAAAGCTGTTGGATCTGAGGTCCCTTCATCATAAAATATTTCAGCACTTTACAAAGTCTCTGACACCTTGTTTTTAGCCTCATACTGAGTCTGCGGGTTAGGTGGGGGGTCGACTTCGGTCTTCAGAGGAGAAAATTGAAGCTCAGAGAGGGTGAACAAATTGCTCAAGATGGAGCTATGGGAGACACAGAGGGCTCCGCAAGTGTCTTTTCTCACAGCCCGTGCTGCCTTGAAGTGTGGTTTCTGACACACACTGGAAGAGCCACAGGTGAGATAGGTAAATAGATTCATGGAGAAAAGGTAATTGCAGCAGTTTCTCTTGGTTTTTTTGATAATTTGAAAAGTTGAGTTCAATTTGGGACTATGGGTTTAAGGTCTGAGATCAGGAAGCACTGATCTTTCTTGTAAACAGCGAAGGTATAGGATTGATATATGTGCTGATTGGTCGGTGACTAAGATAAGAATTTGTTCTTTTGGGAAAGTTTTTGATAAGAGAAGTTACTCTCTGACTGATATGTAGCGTTGTCATCATTGTTTAGTCACTGAGTCGTATCCGACTCTTTGCAACCCTACGGACTGCTGCACGCCAGGCTTCCCTGTCCATCACTAACCCCAGAGCCCACTCAAACTCATGTCCTTCGCATCAGTGATGCCATCCAACCATCTTACCCTCTGTTGTCCCCTTCTCCTACCCTCAGTCTTTCCCAGCATCAGGGTCTTTTCCAGTGAGGTGGCTCTTTGCCTAAGGTGGCCAAAGTATTGGAGCTTCAGCTTCAGTCCTTCCAATGAATATTCAGGACTATTTTCCTTTAGGATTGACTGTTTTGATTTCCTTGCTGTCCCAGGGAATCTCAAGAGTCTTCTACAGCATCGCAATTCAAAAACATCCATTCTTCAGCACTCAGGCTTCTTCATGGCCCAGCTCTCACATCCATACATGACTACTGGAAAATCCGTAGCTTTGACTATGGGAACCTTTGCTGGCAAGGTGATGGCTCTGCTTCTTGATATACTGTCTAGGTTTGTCATAGCTTTCCTTGTAAGGAGCAAGTGTCTTTTAATTTCATGGCTGCAGTCACCATCCGCAGTGATTCTGGAGCCCAGGAAAAGAAAAATCTGTCACTGTTTGCACCTTCTGTTTGCCATGAAGTGATGGGATTGGATGCCAGGATCTTAGTTTTTTGAATATTGAGTTTTAAGCCAACTTTTTCACTCTGCTCTTTCGTGATCGTCAAGAGGTTCTTTAGTTTCACTTTGCTTTCTGTGACTTTTTATGACCCTATGGACTGTAGCCTGCCAGGCTTCTCTGTCCACAGGATTCTGCAGGCAAGAATATTGGAATGGCCATGCCTCCAGGGCATCTTCCTGACCCAGCAACCGAACTCTCATCTCTTACATCTCCTGCAGTGGTAATCAGTTTCTTTACCATGAGTGCCACCTGGGAAGCCCTGATATGCAGCATTATTTTGATGCTTTCAAAAGATGCTAATTGCTTCAGTTAGCCTATTTCTCTAATTTATCTCTGGGTGTACCTGCCATGGGGCTCTTTTGCAGTGAGCACTGCTGCAGCCTTTGTGCTTATCAGATATAGTGTCAGTCAGATATGAAGGTTAGAGGTCATCGAGCCTGCTCTTCCCACTTTCCACATGAGGGTGGATGGACTTTGTCAGGGTTTTCAGACTCGGGCGTCCTGATTCTCCACCTGTAAAACCTATGGACTTCCATTTGTGTGTTGCAGTTTCTCAGCAGCTGCCTGCCTTTCATGTAGTGTTGCTCATAGACCACGTCCATTAGAAGACAGTTTCCAGTGAGGCTCTGTGTGGTGGGGTCATGATGGCTGAGCCAACTGCCCGACCAGGAAAGATTATTCTCTTTGTGTGTGTGTTACTCAGTTGTGTCCAACTCTTTGCAACCCCATGGACTGTAGCCTGCCAGGCTCCTCTGTCCATGGTTGGAGTGGGTTGCCATTCCCTTCTCCACGGGATCTTCCTAACCCAGGAATCAAACCCAGGTCTCCTGTATTGCAGGTGAATTCTTTGCTTTCTGAGCCACCAGGGAAGCCTACTTATCATATAAAATTGGGAAGTACTAGCATCTGAATTGGAGAAGGCAATGTCACCCCACTCCAGTACTCTTGCCTGGAAAATCCTATGGACAGAGGAGCCTGTTAGGCTACAGTCCATGGGGTCGATAAGAGTCGGACACGACTTCACTTTCACTTTTCACTTTCATACATTGGAAAAGGAAGTGGCAAGAAACCCACTCCAGTGTTCTTGCCTGGAGAATCCCAGGGAGGGGGAGCCTGGTGGGCTGCCGTCTATGGGGTCGCACAGAGTTGGACATGACTGAAGCGACTTAGCAGCAGCAGCAGAGGTATGTAAATGTAAAAATAAGTCCAAAATAATAGCAAATAAGTGTAAGAAAGGTTAATTAGAGCACTGACAGTGGCACAAAAGAAGAGTACAAGGTGCTCAGAGGCCATAAGCCAGATGGTTTTGCCTGGCTGGGCGATCAGAGAGAGCTTCCCAGAGGAAAGAGGAGTTGGGATTAGCCAGGAGAAGAGGTGGCTACAGGTAGAAACAGTACACTGTTTGAGTCAGAAAACCTGGATTCCTGCTCTGAGTCACTTAGTTTTGTGAGCCTCAAGAGAGGCACTTAATTTCAGTCTTCTTTGAAGGTGATCATAATACTGACTTTGTGATATCTTACTGATCAGGACCACTAAAATAATAATAATAAAAAGAAGACTATTTCAAGTGCTGGGTTTCCCAGGTGGCACAGTGATAAAAAATCCACCTGCCAATGGAGGAAATGCAAAAGATGTGGGTTTGATCCCTGGGTCGGGAAGATCCCCAGAGAAGGAAGAGGCAGCTCAGTCCAGTCTTTTTGTTTTATATTTTGTTTTTTTGGCCGCGAAGCATGTGGGATCTTACCTTCCCAACCAGGGATCAAACCTGCACCCCCTGCATTGCAAGGCAAAGTCTTAACCACTGGACTGGCAGGGAAGTCCCTCCTTCCAGTGTTTTTGCCTGGAAGATTTCATGGACAGAGGGGCCTGATGGACCACAGCCTGTGGGGTCACAGGGAATCAGTTGATTGGCACGCAGCTGAGCATGCCAGCACTTCAAGTGCCAGCAAAGACGTGGAGCAGCCAGAATGCTCACAGCCTGCTGCTGGGTGTGTAGATCGGTTTAGCCAGTTTGAAGAACTGCTTGCCATCGTCTAACAAAGCTGAACATTCAGTCAGCTATGACCTGGTAGTTCCACTCTTGGGTGTCCACCCAGCATGAAGGCATACGAATGGACCACATGGGGCCACTCAAAAGGGTTACAGCAGCGCCCCTTGTGATGGCCCAGGCTGGAAACAGTCCCAGTGCACGTCGGTACAGAGTGGACAGGAACGGCAAACTCCACAGAGGGAAAACAGTAAGTGAACAGCCATGAGAAATCAGGATGAATTTCACAAACATAATGTTCATTCAGGCACAAAAGATCATGTCCTGTATGGCTCCATTCATAGAAAGTTTAAATAGGCAGATGTAATCTCTGCTGTTGAAAACCAGAGTGGTGGCCACCCGTGGGAGGCTGGTAGGGATGGAAGGAGGTGTGGTGGGCTTTTGGAGGGGATCATGGTGTGTTCGCCCCATCCGGGTGCTGTGGCCTGGGTGTGTTCACTTTGTGAGGCTCCTCTGACCTGTGCGCTTGCACTGTGTTCCTGTATGCATTCTTCTGCACACATGTTGCATTTCCATGGGAAGTTAATTTAAAACGCTGACGGAAGGAAGCTTATCAGTCATGTTCCACTCAAATTATTATTAATGGTGAGAATGGAAGTTTTTTTGTATTGATGAATAATCATTTTAACATATTTCATCTTTATCTCTTCCTTTGATCTTTGCATTTGTTTTGTAAAGTAACAAACATATCACTACCTTAGAACGTATATGTAATTTACAAATAAGCTTATGTATGTAAGAGGTACTTGCTCAATGCATGTTCAGCTGTTAGTAGTGAAGGACTGGAGAGTTTGATGAGCTGTGGCTCAAGGTCACAACAGAAGGGGCAGCCCAAGCAGGGGGCCTGGCTGCTGAAGCAGGTGGTGAGGAGGGAGCCTCAGTCGGTTTGGGTCAGCAGCCTGTGTTTGGGTTGTTTTCTTGCTTCTGAGCCTGTTCTGGAACACAAAGTGTGCTGAAGCCAGAGAGGGAAGCAGAGCCTGGCCTCTTGAGTGCCTTGGGCCCCAGGGACCCCAGGGGAAGGGCTGCAAGGAAGCTCTGGAAGTGGGAGGACTAAGGGAAGGGGGGCAAGCAGAGGAGACAGGAGGAGGAGAGGGAGAATGAGGATGTTATTGAGGCTGAGAGATGAGGGGCTGGTGAACCGTGTTCAAAGCTCAGCTGTTAGGTCCTGCTGACCTAATGGGTGGTGGGAAGGTGGTGTGGTGGGGGGACGCAGCCTGGAGCTCAAGGGCCGAAGCTGTTTGGAAGACTGGGGAGAACTCGGGTGTTCTCAGGCAGAGGGAAGGATCAAGAGTGGAGGAGGCTGAGGGTGCCAGTGGAGAGGTGGCGGTGCCCTGGGTGGCCTTGGGTCTCAGGCGGACACCTCTTCCTCAGAGTTGGGAGTCGGGTGCCAGGAGACGATGC
Source organism: Nanger dama (assembly GCA_917880005.1). Taxonomy (NCBI): domain Eukaryota; kingdom Metazoa; phylum Chordata; class Mammalia; order Artiodactyla; family Bovidae; genus Nanger; species Nanger dama. The sequence continues at coordinate 9,319,931 of CAKJTW010000018.1, read as the reverse complement.
TGGAACTTCAGGTTAAAGGAGGGACCCAAGGGAGGTGAACTCAGCTTTCCTCAGTGGAGGGGTTCATGAGGCTGCCCTCTTGGGGATGGTGGGGGCTGCGGAGAGGGGGGTGCTCTGGAGGAGGGAAGGCAGACTGGCCCCAGGGCCCTCTGCAGCAGCTGTGCGGGATGCCTGTCCGTGGCCCCGTGCCGTGTGGGCTGCCTCCCGGCCACTTGTTCTGAGGGCAGGGGTGTTTGTGCCGGGTACTCCTGAGTTTTTCCCGAGGGGCCCTTCCTGAGGTCTTGGCCGGGCTTTGCAGCTGCCAGAATGCATCTTCCTGTGGAGTCCCCTGGCAGACCCTCCCATGCTTCCACCGGCATGTATCCAGAGCATGACGGGAAAGGAGAATAGTGACCACAGAGATTTAAGTTAACTTTGGTGATTTTAGGGCAGGCTTTTTACCCGATCGGCTAAATGGTATCGCATATTGATCTGTGGGGAAGGCTTGTGACATTTCACAGAACAGGCTCAGAATCTGATCTTGTTGTACTATATTTGGTCTGACCTTGCTGAGCGTCGAGAAACAAGTCTCACCATCTGGAACATCGTGTAAATCGAATTACCCCCATACTCTTTCAGAGGCTCCTGTTTGGAAAGAGACCTGCTGGGACTGTTTATACTGTTGGCCTGGGATTATGAAGCCCAACACGTGTTCCTGGTAAGTGGGTTCACTGACCCTGGTGCCCTGTGCCCTCTTGAGCAGAGGGCCAGGATGTGGCACCCAGAGGTGTGGCTGGTACGGGTAAGTGGGTGCCGTTGAGGTCAGAGGAACCTCCTGCCGGCGAGCCTGTGGGGCTGTGGAGGGCACAGGGGCTTGGGGGACTCAGGTGTCCTCGGTGAGCCACACCCAGAGGGTGTTTCAAGGGCTTTCTCTTGGGACTTGGGCTCTGGGGTTTTCACTCCTGATTCTTGGATCAGGGTTTTTCCTTTCTCTCTCTCCTCCTCGTGCAAAATCTCTTGTTACCACACTGTTTCAGTGCCATCCTTTTTCTCCTGTTGGTCAGAAGATGAACGTTCTGTGTCATCCTCCCTACAGTTGGCGTGACTTGGGTGATCTTTCTCCCAACCTCAGTCAAGTCTTTGTCTCACCCCACAAACCTCTGCCCCCACCCCCTCAGTTCAGCTTCCCTCTTCACTTCGGCTATCCTTGCTATAGACCCTTGGTCAGAAAGGGCCAGCCTGTGGTGGGAGTTACGCTTGGCCCTGGGAGGATGGGGGAAGGAATATGAAGGTGAGTAAGACATGATTGTGGTCTTCCAGAGTCTCTACTCGTCAACCCCTGTCTTCCTGCCCACTTCCTCCCACCCTCCTCGCTCCCTGAGGTTTTGTCCAGCCTACCCAACACCTCTTTTAAAAATGCTTTTCTGCACTCCTGACTCACTTAAGTAAGCTCTCCTTCTTTTAAACTGTCATGACACTTGAAGTTGTCTAGGCTCGCCAGTGCCACCGTAGCTCAAGCAATCTGCTGTGAACATGGGCTGCATGAACCTGCACCCTCCAGCAGGCAAAGACACGTGACAGCTTTGTGGGGACCTGGCCAGTGAAAGAGGGAAGCCGAGCCTCATACTGAGAGCAGTGGGTCCTTTGAGGCAGGATAGAAGGAGAGGATGTATAAGAACTTTATAAGGAGAGAATTCCTCCAAGGATGCAATTAAAGTGTACCAGAGGCTTGCTGGAACTAAAAACATGGTTTTAGTTGATGGTTTGGAAGGTCCAGTAGAAATGCCTCAAAACCCAGAAAAATAATAAAAAGAAATGGAAATAATGAACTAAAATGTGAGATGCTGTCCGCAGGGAAAGGCCTTGGAGACCTTATCCGTGGGACCTGGCATGGAGTCATGGGAGTTCCAGAAGGAGATAAAGGAATAGATGGAGGAGTAATAGGAAGACAATAGAAGAAAATGTCATTGATTTGAAGGAAGTTTTGATTCTTCAGATTAAATGGATCCTTTCATCCCACACAAAAACCACCACTCAGACCTACTTTCTAGTAAAAGTCCTAAACTCTGAGAAGAAAGAGAAAAATCTTAAATTTTTGTAGGAAGAAAGAACAGATTGTTGTCAAAGTAGAGAGAATTAGGCTGACATTGGGCCTCCTGTATGCAACCCTGGAGGCTGGAAGACAGTGGCCTGGGGTCTCCAGACTGTTCGAGGGAGAGGGCTGCCAGACCTACTTTCTAGTAAAAGTCCTAAACTCTGAGAAGAAAGAGAAAAATCTTAAATTTTTGTAGGAAGAAAGAACAGATTGTTGGCAAAGTAGAGAGAATTAGGCTGACACTGGGCCTCCTGTATGCAACCCTGGAGGCTGGAAGACAGTGGTCTGGAGTCTCCAGACTGTTTGAGGGAGAGGGCTGCAGCCCTCGCTGTGCCCATTGAGATGTCACGCATGGTCATTGAGAAGGAAAGGCATTTCACACGTGTGAGGACATAAAGCATACCGTCTGGTAAGTGTGCCTGAGGGGAATGTCCAGCGAAGTTCTCTAGCCGAAGGGCAATTAGAGCAGAGTTCCTGGGGTGAGGGATGTGGAGAGTGATGGGGCAGTGAGCGGTGGTGCACCTTTAGCTCATAGAGACTAATCTCACGGGATATTGCTACTGTGATGGAATTTTTATTTTGTGTTATTAAGAACTTTTAAAATAGAGGAGAACTGTATGAGAAAACATAATAGGCTAAAAATTCTAAGCCGTCTCTGTAAAACCCAAGCCTTTGGGAGAATGGGTAGGAGGGTTGGGAAATGAGTGTTCCACTTTCAGAGACTTAAATAACCATAGGGAGAATAAAAACCAAGGCATTGTTATTTATGTGTGTTACAGAAAGAGAAATAAAAGCTCAGTTTTGACTTTTGGGGATCAGAAGGTGTATTAGGACTAGATTTTGTCACATGTAATAGATAACCCTGGTGTAACAATGACTTAAACATGTAGGAGTTTATACTATTTCATGAGAGAGTAAAGAGGTTGGAGTGATGGAATCAAAGTCACCACAGAGCCAGGTTCCTTTAAGGTCTCGCTGCTCTTGCTGCCATAGCAGATTGCCTCCTGACTCGAAATGGCTGCCTGAGCTCCAGTCATCACATCTGCATTCTAGAAGCCAGAAGGAGAAAGAGGAGAAGAGACATGCCCTTTCCCTTTCACATACTTCTCAGAAGTCTCACCCAGCACTAACATTTACATCTCACTGAGTAGAGCTTAGCCACACTGAGCTACAAGGGACCATGGGGTGTGCTTAGCTAATAGGAGTGTTCTTGCTGGAGAAGTAAAGGAGAAAGAAAGAAGATGGGAATCTCTGCCTTGAAAGATCATCACTAGCAGAATGCAAATAAAAATAGTTTTCTGTTTTACCTTTTTAAGTGGCAAATTGTTAACAAAAATGGATAAAACCAATGATAGCAAGTGACTGAGGGAAATGAGTGCTCCCTTACACTGCTGTTGGGAGTATGAATTATTCTAACTTTTGGGGAGTATTATCTGAAAATATTGAACGAATATTAAATATCCATATCTGTCAGCCGAGTAGCAAGTCCTGCAGAAGCCTCAGTGCAAAAGGCAGTACAAAGCTGTTTTCTGCACCACTGTTTGTAGTGGCAAAAGTGGAAGGGATGGGAACCCCCATCAGCCACATATCAGGCATTTATTAAACAGCAACCAGATCTCTCTCTCCACATTGATGTGAGGGAAGCCCATGATACATCATCAGGTTTAAAAAAACTGCAGAATAATTTGTCTCCAGCAGTGGTTGCAAACTGCTGACCAGTAGTAGTGTGTCCCAGCCCAGTGCTAAGTGCTTTTTACATAATTTTCTTTTCACAGTGAACTGACAAGGAAGGGACTGTTGGATTGCCTCTTTTCAGAGGAATTAGAAGCACAGAGACTAAGTGACTGTCTTGCGGTCGCCTAGCCAATAGATACAGGGCTCAGGAAGTGACTAGGGCTCCAGAGTCTGAGTTCCTCCCAACTCTGCTACCCTGCCCAGGAGCACTATCTAGTCTCCCTCTCCGATACGTTTATGGCCAACTCAGTGTTTTCTGAATGTTCAAAATGGAGAGCTTTAAGTGGCTCAGTTAGCCACTGGACCCATCTGTCCTCATTCCAATACCCCTGCAGCTTTGCCAGTGACACGATCTGCTGGGCCCCGCAGGCCTTTGTGGTTCAACCTTGGCTTCTGGTCTGAGTCCCACTTAATTACATGTATTTATGTTGCTTGGCACAAAAACTTGGAGGAATACACTCCTGTCTGCCCAATGGGATTACCTTAGTGTGCAGAAGGGGGTCGGCTCTGGGGAGGGTGGTTTCATGGCTTTTATTTTTATTTGTACACCCCTGTTGGGTTTGGCTATGGCAACAAAGACACATTATTTTTGTAGTTTAAACAAAAGTTCAATAAAGTATAATTTAAAATGATGAAATATCAAGAAACAACCCAGATAAATTACTACACTTTCCTTTTTGTCGTTTGTTTCTTTGGAGGTTGTCTTTATAAATGTCTGAAAGCAAGGAGACTGGAGTTTTTCTTTTTATAAGATGAAGGTTCAGGTTGTTCATTGTATTTGCTTCTGACACCTTCTGTGTTTCAACATCTCATTCTTGAACCAAACCATTATAAGAGGAGCAGCAGTGGTCCTCCCTGATCAGGAGGAAGGCTCTGCCCCGTTGTAACCTCAGTCAGACGTGGGAAGCATGTGGAGGGAGGGTGCTCAGGAAAGGGACTGTGAGCCCCAGAAGCCGTGGGTCGTTCCTGATGCTGCTGGCGTGACCCTCTTTCTGGACATCTTGGGGAGGCAACTGAGCACGGCTACAGCTGTGATGCACCAGGAAGGATGAACGTAATTCAAGACAAATAGGATGAGTGCTAAGGCCTGGGTGCTCTAAAACCCTGTAAGAGGAGGACGCAGCATTGGGGTCCCAGCATGGGTCCCAGAGGAAGTGACATTGAAAATGAGACGGGAAAAAGAGAGGAGGGAGGGAGGAGGAGGGACGAGGAAGGTCCAGGGAGAGAACCAGCCCTGAGCACACCTGGCTGTAGGGGACGGGATGGGGTGGGGATTGTGGAGTGTGGCCACCAGTCTCTCCAGCACCCCGTTGGCACATGCTCTAGCCTGCACATCCTTGGCTAGAAGCCACTTCCAAGATGCCAGGTCGGGGAGGGGTGGCAGAGGGCCTGCAGACTCCCAGCACCGAACACGTCCTCCCCACCCCAGGCAGAGCCTGTGACTCAGTAGGTTGGGCACCTGTCAGCCCCCCCTCCTTCCCTCATACCAGCTTTCCTCAGTGACCTTGCCTGCTGACCCGCTCCTGGCGGGACCACAGCCCTGACCACCTGGGATCAGGCTGGAGGGATGGTGAAGGCAGGTCTCAGCCACTTTTAACTTGACACCCCTCTGGGTGGTAGCTTCTGCCTGAGTCCTCTGTGAGCCAAACCCGAGCCCAGAGTGATGCTGCTTCCCCGCCCCCACCCCAGGAGTTGGCATCCCTTCTCCCTGTGTCTCCCACCCTCGTCAGGCTAGCAGGGATTTCTCCTTGAAGTCCACTGGTGAAGTCCAAGTGTCTGTCCGGGCAGCCTAAGCATTGCAGTCTTGCCCGGACCATGCACCTTCCTGAAGTAGGCTAGGGTCGGGGATTTGATTCTCTGTTTCCACTGAGAACAAGCCAGACTGCTGGGTACTGTGCTGGGAACCAGGAAAAGTAACAGTGTTTAAGCTCTTACCCCTGCTAGGCCCTGTGATCAACCCTCCACAGAGAGGGCCTGGGTTCAGGAACTTAAAATATATAAAATGCTTAGACTACCGCCTGGTACCCACGGCTGCTCCCGAGTGCCAGCAGGTGCTGTTCGCTGTCCTCCTCATAGCCACACGGGGAGGACAGTCCTGTATCCCCACTTTACAGAGGCAGAAACTGAGGCTTAGAGGGGCCCTTGCTTGCCGTCACATAGGATTCAAACCCAGGACACTCTGAGGGTGAATGAGTGGGTGTGACTCTCACCTTCCAGGGCTCATGGTCAAGCAGGGAGATAACCCGCAGGCACCACAGCCAGCTGAGCAGAGGGCTCATGGAGGGGCCTGGGGGTGAGGTGGGAGGAAGCCCATGAAACCCATTCCAGGCAGCACCCCGTCGAGATGGGGAGATGGTCACTTCCTCCTACCCGTGGGATGCACCTTAGTTTCCCGGGGGCTTCGGCGAGGAGGCACACGCTCAGTTAGTGGTTAATCATCTGAGGGCCTGGGTGTGGCTTCCACTCCCAGCCAGACTCCTGGGGCCTTGTCCCCAAGGTGGGCCTCCAAGCTCAGTGTGACCTGAGGCCCTGTCCCTCTGCTTTATGAACCCCTAGCCTTCTTGGCGTTCCATGTGTGCAGATGGCCTGGGTTATAGCTCTGTGTTGCTTACCTCACCTCTCACTCCATTTCTGTCCCTCAAGTGAGTACGTTCTGCTGCGCCATAGAAAGGCTCCGTTGCAGTCAACACAAAGGAATTAAACACCATCATAGAACTATGATTGAAGATCCCACCACTGAAAATCCCAAGCTACATAAATGCCACCATGACCCTCACATGCCAAAGAAACTCCTTCTGTTGCCCACTTACTTTCCAGTTCCTGTCCACAGGGCAGGTGGGTTTCTACAGTTATGCATCTTGACTCTTTTTACCGTGAAAGTGAAGTTGCTCAGTCGTGTCCAACTCTTTGTGACCCCATGGCCTGTAGCCCACCAGGCTCCTCAGTCCATGGGATTTTCCAGGCAGGGAGTACTTGAGTGGGTTGCCATTTCCTTCTCCAGAGGATCTTCGCAACCCAAGGATCAAACCCGGGTCTCCCACACTGCAGGCAGACGCTTTACCCTCTGAGCCACCAGAGGGCTCAGGGTGTGAAAAAAAGCCCCACCTTGTGTCAGAAATTTGTATATCAAGCTGTGCAGAATGTTAGAGGAAAGTTTAAAGATCTATATTTGATACATTATATGGATGGTATTTTTTTCTCATGATGTACTCTGCATATAAATTAAATAAACAGGGTGACAGTATACAGCCTTGACGTACTCCTTTTCCTATTTGGAACCAGTCTGTTTTTCCACGTCCAGTTCTAACTGTTGCTTCCTGACCTGCATACAGATTTCTCAAAAGGCAGGTTAGGTGGACTGGTATTCCCATCTCTTTCAGAATTTTCCACAGTTTATTGTGATCCACACAGTCAAAGGCTTTGGCAGTCAATAAAGCAGAAATAGATGTTTTTCTGGAACTCTCTTGCTTTTCCACGATCCAGCGGATGTTGGCAATTTGATCTCTGGTTCCTCTGCCTTTTCTACATCCAGCTTGAACATCAGTGAGTTCACAGTTATTGCTGAAGCCTGACCTGGAGAATTTTGAGCATTACTTTACTAGCGTGTGAGATGAGTGCAATTGTGCGGTAGTTTGAGCATTCTTTGGCATTGCCTTTCTTTGGGATTGGAATGAAAATGGACCTTTTCCAGTCCTGTGGCCACTGCTGAGTTTTCCAAATTTGCTGGCATATTGAGTGCAGCACTTTCACAACATCATCTTTCAGGATTTGAAACAGCTCCACTGGAATTCCATCACCTCCGCTAGCTTTGTTCCTAGTGATGCTTTCTAAGGCCCACTTGACTTCACATTCCAAGATGTCTGGCTCTAGATGAGTGATCACATCATCATGATTATCTGGGTCGTGAAGATCTTTTTTGTACAGTTCTTCAGTGTATTCTTGCCATCTCTTCTTAATATCTTCTGCTTCTGTGAGGTCCAGACCATTTCTGTCCTTTATTGAGCCCATCTTTGCATGAAATGTTCCCTTGGTATCTCTAATTTTCTTGAAGAGATCTCTAGTCTTTCCCATTCTGTTGTTTTCCTCTATTTCTTTGCATTGATTGCTAAAGAAGGCTTTCTTATCTCTTCTTGCTATTCTTTGGAACTCTGCATTCAGATGCTTATATCTTTCCTTTTCTCCTCTGCTTTTTGCCTCTATTCTTTTCACAGATAGTACATCATGAGAAATGCTGGACTAGAAACACAAGGTGGAATCAAGATTGCCGGGAGAAATATCAATAACCTCAGATATGTGGATGCCACCCTTATGGCAGAAAGTGAAGAAGAACTAAAGAGCCTCTTGATGAAAGTGAAAGAGGAGAGCGAAAAAGTTGGTTTAAAGCTCGACATTCAGAAAACAAAGATCATGGCATCCGGTCCCATCACTTCATGGGAAATAGATGGAGAAACAGTGGAAACAGTGTCAGACTTTATTTTGGGGGGCTCCAAAATCACTGCAGATGGTGATTGCAGCCATGAAATTAAAAGACGCTCAGTCCTTGGAAGAAAAGTTATGACCAACCTGGATAGTATATTCAAAAGCAGAGACGTTACTTTGCCAACTAAGGTCCGTCTGGTCAAGGCTATGGTTTTTCCAGTGGTCATGTATGGATGTGAGAGTTGGACTGTGAAGAAGGCTGAGCACCGAAGAATTGATGCTTTTGAACTGTGGTGTTGGAGAAGACTCTTGAGCGTCCCTTGGACTGCAAGGAGATCCAACCAGTCCATTCTGAAGGAGATCAGCCCTGGGATTTCTTTGGAAGGAATGATGCTAAAGCTGAAACTCCAGTACTTTGGCCACCTCATGCGAAGAGTTTACTCACTGGAAAAGACTCTGATGCTGGGAGGGATTGGGGGCAGGAGGAGAAGGAGACGACAGAGGATGAGATGGCTGGATGGCATCACTGACTCGATGGACGTGAGTCTGAGTGAACTCCGGGAGATGGTGATGGACAGGGAGGCCTGGCGTGCTGCAATTCATGGGGTCGCGAAGAGTCGGACTCGACTGAGAGACTGAACTGAACTGAACTGAACTGATGGATGGTATTTTGGCAGCTCATGAGGACAGAGCCTTGTTACAACAAATTTTATCTGAATTGATTGAAGCCTTGGAAAGCTGGGGTTTAAAGATAGCTCCAGATAAGATACAAGTAAATCCTCCTTTTTCTTATTTCAGTTCAATTTGGTCGCTCAGTCGTGTCCGACTGTTTGCCACCCCATGAACTGCAGCACGCCAGGCCTCCCTGTTCATCACCAACTCCAGGAGTTCACTCCAGACTCAACGTCCATCGAGTCCGTGATGCCATCCAGCCATCTCATCCTCAGTCGTCCCCTTCTCCTCCTGCCCCTAATCCCTCCCAGCATCAGAGTCTTTTCCAATGAGTCAACTCTTCGCATGAGGTGGCCAAAGTACTGGAGTTTCACCTTAGCATCATTCCTTCCAAAGAAATCCCAGGGTTGATCTCCTTCAGAATGGACTGGTTAGATCTCCTTGCAGTCCAAGGGACTCTCAAGACTCTTCTCCAACACCACAATTCAAAAGCATCAATTCTTCGGCGCTCAGCCTTCTTCACAGTCCAACTCTCACATCCATACATGACCACTAGAAAAACCATAGCCTTGACTAGACGGACCTTAGTCGGCAAAGTAATATCTCTGCTTTTGAATATACTATCCAGGTTGGTCATAACTTTTCTTCCAAGGACTAAGCATCTTTTAATTTCATGGCTGCAGTCACCATCTGCAGTGATTTTGGAGCCCCCAAAATAAAGTCTGACACTGTTTCCACTGTTTCTCCATCTATTTCCCATGAAGTGATGGGACCGGATGCCATGATCTTCGTTTTCTGAATGTTGAGCTTTAAGCCAACTTTTTCACTCTCCTCTTTCACTTTCATCAAGAGGCTTTTATGTCCTCTTCACTTTCTGCCATAAGGGTGGTGTCATCTGCATATCTGAGGTTATTGATAATTCTCCCGGCAGTCTTGATTCCAGCTTGTGTTTCTTCCAGTCCAGCGTTTCTCATGATGTACTCTGCATAGAAGTTAAATAAGCAGGGTGACAATATACAGCCTTGACGTACTCCTTTTCCTATTTGGAACCAGTCTGTTGTTCCATGTCCAGTTCTAACTGTTGCTTCCTGACCTGCATACAGATTTCTCAAGAGGCAGGTCGTGTGGTCTGGTATTCCCGTGTCTTTCAGAATTTTCCACAGTTTATTGTGATCCACACAGTCAAAGGCTTTGGCATAGTCAATAAATAGATGTTTTTCTGGAACTCTCTTGCTTTTTCCATGATCCAGCAGATGTTGGCAATTTGATCTCTGGTTCCTCTGCCTTTTCTAAAACCAGCTTGAACATCAGGAGTTCACGGTTCAAGTAATGCTGAAGCCTGGGTGGAGAATTTTGAGCGTTACTTTACTAGCATATGAGATGAGTACAATTGTGTGGTAGTTTGAGCATTCTTTGGCCTTGCCTTTCTTTGGAATTGGAATGAAAACTGACCTTTTCCAGTCCTGTGGCCACTGCTGAGTTTTCCAAATTTGCTGGCTAGGGAGGGTATTAAATACCCATACCAAGAGTCATGCCGCTTTGCAGCTGCAGAGAGATCGTTTACTAACTTTAAATGATTTCCAGAAATTATTAGGGGATATTAATTGGATACGCTCATATTTAAAACTGACTACTGCGGTTTTAAAGTCTTTTATTTGACTGCTTAAAAAGCGATCCTAATCCCAGTTTTAAGAGAACATTGACTAGTGAGGCAGAGTTGGCTCTTGTTAAAGTGGATGAAGCTTTAAATGATCAGTTAATTAGGATTACTATTACCAGAGGATGGGATTTAGGTTGGAAATGAGATGGATCAGTTAGGAGGTGACCACCAGGTGGCACCAGAGCACCAGACGTTCGACTCCAACCTCCCATGCCTGATCCCTGTCAGTGGCGCATTCCTGAATTGCTTGTCTGTGGACGTTCACTTTCAGTTTTCCCTCCAGATGCTGTGTTACTCACAAATGCACTGCCTACTTATTTTAGAAGAAGTTGGACGGTACTGGCGTATACAGAAAGCAGGTAGTAACAATGGCATACAGTGATGCCTGCGAGCGTTGGCAGTGAGACTCGAGTGCACGAGTGCATGCTTTGTTTTTTCATGCTTAGTCGTGTCCGACTCATTGGTACCCCGTGAACCGCAGCCCGCCAGGCTCCTCTGTCCCTGGGATTTCCCAGGCACGAATACTGGAGTAGGTTGCCATTGCTTCTCCAAGGGATCTTCCTGACCCAGGGATTGAACCTGCGTCTCCTGCATTGCAGGCAGATTCTTTACCACTGAGCCACCAGGGACGCCAACGACTTGAGTATGTAACCTTCTGTACTTTTGTATGAGTGTTCAGATGTAGACATAAGTATTTCAAAACATGTCCAGATGTCATTTTCTCAGTAATCACTTCTCAGACCACTGCCCCCATTTAAAATTGTAAACCCACCCCTTCCCCCCCTCTGTCTGTACCCTATTCTTGCTATACTTCTTTATCACTGGCTCATGTGCCGTATATTTTATTGAATGCTTTATTTATTGTCAGTTTCCCCACTAGACTGGACCAGGGGATTTCTGTCTGTTTTTTACTGCTTTATGTCCGATACCTGGAATAGTACCTGACACAGAGTAGACTGTCTACCAGATACTTGCTGAATGAACAAAGGAATAAGAGTAAATGTGTCTTGAATCTGCGGGCCTCTTTCTGTGTCTATAAATACTGCTCTACTTGCCCAAGGCCACTCTGCACAGCTCCTGCGGGGCTTCTTTCTTTTTTAAAGATTTTTTTTTTTAATGTGGCACATATTTAAAGTTTTTACTGAATTTGTTACAGTTATTGCTTCCATTTTTTGTTTTAGTTTTTTGACTGAGAATCACGTGGGATCTTAACTCCCCAACCAGGAAGAGTTGTGGGCAAAGTCTTAATGTTGGAAGGCAAAGAGTTGGGGGCAAAGTTGCTTTGGAAGGCAAAGTCTTAACCACTGGACCTCCAGGGAAATCCCATGGGTGGCTTCTTTCTGTATTAACAGGACTTCATCATTTCATGCAGCATTTCAGAACCATATCCTATTTACTGACTGACTTTCATCCCTTTCTTCATGTATTTTCATATACACGTGTTTTAATTTTAAACATAGTTAAATCTGCCGATAAATTCCTTTATTTTCTAACTTTTTATCACCCAGAGAGGACTTCTTCACCCCAGGATAATAATAATAATAATAAGCATAATGATTTGTGTTTCCTTTGGTATTTTTATGGCAGTTAATCTTTATCAAAACTATATGGCTTCTCAGGGAAGCCTGCTGTACTGCAGTCCCTAGGGTCACAAAGAGTGAGTGACTGAACAACAGCAACAGCAGATGGCTCGGTGGTAAAGAATCCTCCTGGCAACGCAGGAGACGTGGGTTCAATCCCTGGATCAGGAAGATCAGCTGGAGGAGGAAATGGCAACCCTCTCCAGTCTTCTTGCCTGGAAAATTCCATGGACAGAGGTGGGCCCCAGTCCTTGGGGTGACAAAGAGTCAGAAACAACTGAGCGTGCACACACACGTTCTTATAAATGACATTGATCAAATTTAAGCAAATTCCCTCTCAAGTGAATAGCAAATTGTCTCATCAACATTTATTGAATAATCCATTGTTCCCACGGTTTGAAATGCCATCTTGACCAGATATTAATTCTCATGTATAATTGATCCTATTTTCCAGACTAAGTTCTGTCCTGCTGATCATTTATCATCAGTGGGGTTTCCTGGAAGGACAGGTCCCTTTGCATTATACTTTTTACTTTTTTGAAAACTTCTTGGCTGCTTTTAATTATTCTCCAGATGAAGTTTTAAATCAACTTGTTGAATTCCAGAATGAATCCCCTTAGGATTTAAAATGAACTTGGATTTTATTTATAGATCAACTGGGAGAATTGATGTCTTTACAATATCTTCTCCTTATTCGGAAGGAGTGAAATGTCTCTCCTTTGATTTTAGTCTTTTTTTTTTTTTTGTCTAATAGTAAAGTTTCATAATTTGCTTCAAATGCTTTTTGTACCTTCCTTTTACAGTTTATTTCTATGTATTTTCTTCTTTAGTAGATCCTTGTACCCTTACATTTTCTAGCCAGTTATTGTTTGGATAGAGGAGACGGTTGGCTTTGTGGCCATGTGTCTAATGCTCATAGCTTTCTCTTGGATCTGATTCCATTTGGTTCAGACTTTCTAGGCACTTTTAATTTCTGGTTTGTTGTCGTCATCATTCCCTGTATTTCAATATTATTACTACAACAGAATTCACATTCTTTTCTTGTTTTCTCGTTTTGGCAAGTTTAGGAGAAGGAAAGTCCACAAGTGTGTGGACCTAGTTCATTGTCTTGAACCCATATAGTTTGATGTGAAGGTGTCATTTTCTCCATGCCCTTTAGCATTCCCCTCCCACCTGCCTTGCCCTTCAGTGTTCTCCACGGAATGTGGAAGGCCCTGGAAGAATGACTTAAAACTCAGGGGATGTTTCCTGAAGCCCTAGTTCACGTCGTGCGGAGGGATGAGCCCTCTGTTCCTTGTTGGCTTCATCCCACCACCGCTGCTATGCCTGGCCCTCTTCTCCAGCCTGGTCTTGCCCGCTCTGGCTTACTCTCCGGAGACAGTGTCCTTCCTAATCTGGTGGGAAGCGCCAGGCTGTCCCCTGACGGTTAGGACTCAGTGGTATTTGTCAGGAAGCACCAAGGGTGTGGGTGTCCTGTCCCGCCAACCTCCTCCTCACCTTGAGCTTCTGAGGCACCTGGTCAGAGGGGGAGCAGCAGCAGAGGACAACAGGCCCTCGCTGTGAGTCCGCCTGTGCCTGGTGCCCACTCCAGGGCTCTCTGGTCAATGCTGGTTGAAGCAAGTGATGGGCTCCCACTTGCTTGAGGTCCCACCCGCCCTGTGCTCTCTCCGTGTCGTGGACTCTTGCCTTCCTCTGGCGCTGTGCTCAGGGCCTTGCAGGTGGGAGTCAGAGCCGGCTGAGCCCAAGCAGGGGGCCTGTCCACCCTGTGGATCCCAGAGCAGCAGTGAGAGGAGGGGCCTCTGAGGAGGCATGCCACCTGTGGCACGTGGCGATGCTCCTGACGGGGTCCAGTCAGTGACTGGGACAGTCCCTAGCCACACCAGCGCTTCCTCTGCCCTTGGCAGGGACTAGGAGGAAGGCAGGGTCCCGCTGCGCCTTACAGGAAACTGCTCTCCATCCCATCCTCCGTCAACCGCCCACACATAACAGCCGTAAAATACCCAAACCTCCAGGCCCCAGAGCGCAACCGTCAAATCATGGTTTGTGTGGGCAATGGCAAGTGTCTGGCCTCAGGCCTGGTGGTGGAGCTTATGTGTGTGCGTTGAGGGGTGGCCTATGGGGTGGGAGGTGAGGGTGTAGGATCCCTTTTTAAATTTATCTTTTATTTTGAAGTAATTTTCTACACAGGAATTTGCAAACCTGGGCAGAGCACTTACACATACCCTTCACCCAACTTCCCTGTTAACTCAGTAACCAGAGTACAGTAATCAGGTTAACCTGGTGAATTAGTTTAGGTACCACACTATGAACCGGACTGGCGGCCTTTTCCACGTTTCATCATTCCCCCCCACTGCGTATTTTCATTCACACTCCTCCCGCTGCCTTACCCTCGGGGTGATTTCTCGTGTCTCATACTAACAGCATTATTGCCCTTGCCCAACCCTGCCCCCAGGAGAAAGACAGTGGTGGTTGAGGACTGTTGACACCAGTAATAGTTGTCGTTAAAGATACAGTGCCATGGCCGCTTCTCACGTGCACCGTTCTGTGCATCTCCCCAACCGTCTGTTCCGTCGTCATCCCGGTTCTTCCCATTTCGCAGATGAGGAAAGCGAGGCTTTGCCAGGTCAAGCAACTTGTCCAGGGCACAAGGTCAGTGATGGGTGAGAAACGGAAATCCTGGTTTATCTGTTCTCTGAGCCACAGAGGTGACCTGCTCCTTCTCCTGCCTGAGAGCTTGCTCTGTAGTTGTCTTGTTCTCAGCTCCTGCCAGTCCTTCTGTGGTTGTAGCTTGTCAGCCTCTTGGAGGGGAGCTATTGAACCTCAGGTTGTACACACACACACACACACACACACACACACACACACACACACACACACACACACACACACACGTCTATCCGTGTGTGGCTGTGTACACACGTGCTGCCCCATACTGGGTGAACATGTTAACTTTGGGGGACAGGAACTAGGGGTGGGGTCATGGGGACTTTCTTGTTTATTTTACCCCTTTTATCCAGTTTATGTAATTTTAGCATGCACATGTATTACTTTTATGTAGAGAATTCCGGAAGCCCCTTCTCCCTGAGGCGAGTGGGCATTCCTCGGCTGGACTTTCTGAGGACGGATGGCCCTGGTTGGTTTCTGCCTCCCTGGTCTCGGCACGCAGCATGTGAGGGGGTGGGGGTCCTTGGCCCGTGCTGTCGTCTTCCTTTGCAGGGGTGGCCCCACGTCAGCTCCGTACACGTAGGTGCTGCCCTTCCCTAGGGGGACACCCTGCCTGGTCCTTTTCTCCAGGTTCGCTCAGTTTCACAGGTTTTCTCTTGTTTGCGTCTGTCTGCGGACTCTCAGTCTGGGACCCAGCCCTCTTGCCCAGCATGGCCGCTTTCTCTCCCCGCTGGGGGGCTCAGCTGCAGTGGCCCTTGGACACAGCGGTGCCTCCTCAGCCGTCTAGATGGCCCAGCCCACTCTCTGCCCTCAGCGAGGAGGGGGAGATGCGGGATGTTGAACATGTGGTGGTAGCTGGAAAGGGGCTGTGGGGGGGTGTAGGTGGGACACGGCCGAACCTGGCCCAGAGGGGTGGCCTCTCGAGCCTCATGTGCTCACGTGGCCAGGGCCTCGCTTTGAAAGCCGCCAGACAAAGCTGCTGGCCAGGAGGAGGCTGGGCCAGCTCGGAGAGGGTCGGGGCAAGGGGAGCCATAGTGCTGCCAGCCCTCACGGGGCCCTCTCCTGGGCTCCTGGCAGGTGGTCCGGCTCTAGGGTGATGGTTACCCTGGGGGAGACCTTTTGGTAACACGGAACGGACGTGCCGAGGCGTCCGGAGAGAGCAGAGAGGGAGAGCACACGCACTCGGTTGCTCCTGGCGTGGCGTGAACCGTCGGCTGTGGGCACAGCCCTCTTTGCTTCCGTCCCCTGCGCCTTCAGTTCAGACACGGAGGATGGGGCAGCTGTGGCCAGGCCTGCAGAGGAGGGCAGGGCGGACACGTGAGGAAGTGGGCTTGGACACGGGGCTCAGGGTCTGTCTCTGAGTTTTTCCAAAACAGTTGGAAGACAGCACTCTCTTGTTACCAAATGTTCCCGGATGTGTGTATTTTCTTTGAAACAGTCTCCACACACTCAGGAAAAAGTGGTTTTTCTGCCTTCTCCCCAGTGGTCTGCAGCAGACTGTCTCCTGTTATTTCCTTGGTTTTCTGAACCTGAGACGTTGAAGCCTGGAAGGAAACCAACCTCCCATATGGGGGCTTGCCCTCCCCCTCTTTGAGAGCCCACACACGCGAGACCAGAGTCTGTCACACAGAAACCAGAGACGCGGCGGTTCTGTGGTTCTGATTCAGCTGCCACGTTCCTGCGAGGTTACATCATGAGAACCGCTTTCCCTGCCTGCAGCGCTTTGTTTCCAGGGAGCTTAGCGAGCGAGCGAGCGATCGAGTGAGCGTGCGTGCGTGCGTGTGTGCGTGTGTGAGTGTGTGTATGTGTGTGTAAGAGGTGAGGGAGGTACAGGGAGGGTGGGGAGATTGGGTTTGTCTGGCACAGGTCAGCCTGTCCAAACTTAAAAGGGTGGTACCTTTCCCTTGGAGAAGGCGATGGCTCCCCACTCCAGTGTTCTTGCCTAGAAAATCCCATGGACGGAGGAGCCTCGTGGGCTGCAATCCACGGGGTCGCTAGGAGTCAGACACGACTGAGTGACTTCACTTTCACTTTCATGCATTGGAGAAGGAAATGGAAACCCACTCCAGTGTTCTTGCCTTCAGAATCCCAGGGACGGGGAGCCTGGTGGGCTGCCGTCTATGGGGTCGCACAGAGTCGGACACGACTGAAGCGACTTAGCAGCAGTAGCGGCGGCCCTTCCCTTGATGCCAGACTACCTCCGTGTCCAGCAGGGGGGCGCAGGCAGGCAGCTGTGTGAGAACGTATCCCCAGGTCACAGCGTAGTTTCTCTGAAACTCCGTTTGCTCATCTGTAAGATTTTTTTTAAATGCATATAAACCCTTAGCCAACGCCTGAAACAAAGTAAGTCTGTATAGATTGTCAGGATGACAGCAGTCAGACTGCAGTGAGCTCCTTGGGGGCTGGTCTGACTCCGCTGCACAGGGCTTAGGGAAAGGATCACCAGGTTTATGGAAGGGCTGAGGGAGTGGCTGGGAGGCAGGGTGCTGTTCCTGTGGCTGTAATCTTGGGTCCATCTGTTCAAGCTGACTCCGTGGGGACCCTGCCTGGCTTTTACCCCCGGGTTCGTCTAGGATGGGCAGGGGCTGGAGTCAGGTGAGGGAGGGAACCTGCCCCCTGTGCTCCTGGCACGCTGGCATCTCGATGCTGTTTCACACCCCCTGGGCTTCTGCACATGCTCAGAGTGCCCATAGCCCACCCTTGTCTGAAAACACGCCCGCTCATCCATGTAAGACCAGTGCAATTGCTCTTCTCAGTGGTATCTTAAACCCCCAAGGTGAACCTGTGGTCTGTTACTCCAGCTGTCCTGAGAGTAGCTCCCTGCTGGTTTTCTCACCCCACTACCCTGCAGGACCCTGGAGGGCAGGGGTGCTCCGTCTTCAACTCTGATCCTCAGAATTGGTCCTCCAGGTCTCAGTGGTGGGGGTGTTGAGCCAATGAATGGATGGACTTCTGAGCAACAGGTGGCTCTTGGGCCACCATCTATCTGTGCGTAAGGGCTCCAGAGGCAGAAGTCATTCATCCTTGATTCCTCTCTTTTCCTCTCTCCTCACATGCGGCCCATCAGCAGGTCTTATCTGTCTCCTGTCCAGAAGCCCTCCCGGATCCAGCTCTTTTCCCTGGGGCCAGCAGTCCGAGCAGTCCCATCTCTTACCCCCCAGCTGGGTTTCACTGCCCACATTTCTGGCTTCCCAGCCAGTTTTTTTATTTTTATTTTTTCCCAGCCAGTTTTCTGCACAGTAGCCACTATGATCTTCCAAAACAGTGAGATCAGATCTTGTCAGTCGCCTGCTCAGAAACCATTCCCAGGCCTCCAGATAAAACCCAAACCCCCCACCATGGCCTGCAGGGCCCAGCCTCTCCACTGCCTCCACTGACTGACCCCCAGCTGCGGCTCTTTCTCCATCACAAACCTGCTGAGCTCCTGTGCATCTCACGGGCTTTGCACTTGCTGTGGCCTCTGTGAGGAACACTCAGACTGGTTTTTATGGCTGATTCCTTCCTAGGACTCCAGCTCAAATGCTGCATCTTCAGAGTCCTTCCTTGGCCACCCTGGCAAATACCGTCTTCCACCCTATTTTATTCCTTGAAGACCCTTAAGATCTGAGTTAACCTTCTAGGTCCACATGTGGTCTCTGACTCCTGCGCTGGGATTTGAGTTCTCAGGGAGCAGGACCTGTTCACTTTGTGTTCCCTGCATCTGGAACGAGGTTCTTGACCAGCTTTCCTTGAATTTGGATGGGAAAAAACGACATTTTTATTTTCCCTGACTTTTAACTGAAGTTTAGCATCTCTCTCAGTTATTAACATAGATAATAAATCACAGTAATATTTATAGTACCTGGGACTTTGTCACCAATAAAATCATAGCTACTTCCATGAAGTGAAGTTGCCCAGTCATGTCCAACTCTTTGCGAGCCCGTGGACTGTAGCCTACCAGGCTTCTCCATCCATGGGATTCTCCAGGCAATAC
Organism: Nanger dama; assembly: GCA_917880005.1. Taxonomy (NCBI): domain Eukaryota; kingdom Metazoa; phylum Chordata; class Mammalia; order Artiodactyla; family Bovidae; genus Nanger; species Nanger dama. The sequence goes on along the minus strand of CAKJTW010000018.1, from coordinate 9,301,155 downwards.
TAGAGTGGGTTACCATTTCCTTCTCCAGGGGATCTTCCCAACCCAGGGATCAAACCTGGGTCTCCCACATTGGAGGCAGACGTTTTAACCTCTGAGCCACCAGGGAGCTACTTCCATACCATGTAGTAATTGTGGGCATGTACCTCAGAAGCTCAGGAAACTGGGCTTCCTGATAGCTCAGTAGGTAAAGAATCTGTCTGCAATGCAGGAGACCCTGGTTCGATTCCTGGATTGGAAGATCCGCTGGAGAAGGGATAGGCTACCCACTGCAGTATTCTTGGGCTTCCCCTGTGGTCCAGCTGGTAAAGAATCTGCCTGCAGTGCATCCACATTTGATCCCTGGGTTGGGAAGATCCCCTGGAGAAGGGGAAAGGCTACCCATTCCAGTATTCTGGCCTGGAGAATTCCAGGGACATATAGTCCATGGGGTCACAAAGAGTCGGACATGACTGAGCGACTTTCACTTCACTTTCACCTCCGAATATTTATGCTCTTCACTACTTTGAAATTATGGTTATTATTAGACCCACAATAGATCTTGCTATTTAATACAATGATATATATATATATATATATGTATGTATATATATATATGTGTGTGTATATATATATAAAACCTTACCTGAAGAAATACATATATTCCTATATTATAAATTGCTTTGAAAATAATAACTGGATTTTAATATAATTTGCTTCATGCATAGTCATGTGTATAATTGGTTTCCTGTGTAATTTTACTTTATTCATTTAAAAACGTCTCTGTGAGAAGGGGCCCATAGGCTTCACCAGATGGCCAAAGGGGTCCACGGTACAAAAATGGTAGGAACTGCTGGCTAGAACAAGGTGCGCACAGAGCAAGAGCTCAGTGAATGAATGGATGGACGGGTAAATGGATGGTGCCCATCTTCCCTGGTGAGGATGAGACCCTGTGTGTTTTCAGGGTTGGGTGTCAGTGGCTTGGCATGAAATTGCCCTAACCCTAACTTTGAGGCCAAAAAGGTCTGTCTAGTCAAAGCTATGGTTTTTCCAGTAGTCATGTATGGATGTGAGAGTTGAACTGTAAAGAAATCTGAGCGCTGAAGAATTGATGCTTTTAAACTGTGGTGTTGGAGAAGACTCTTGAGAGTCCCTTGGACTGAAAGGAGATCAAACCAGTCCATCCTGAAGGAGATCAGTCCTGAGTGTTCACTGGAAGGACTGATGCTGAAGCTGAAACTCCAGTACTTTGGCCACCTGATGCGAAGAACTGACTCATTTAAAAAGACCCTGATGCTGGGAAAGATTGAAGGCTAGAGGAGAAGGGGACGGCAGAGGATGAGATGGTTTGATGGCATCACTGACTCAATGGACATGAGTTTGAGTAAACTCCAGGAGTTGGTGATGGACAGGGAGGCCTGGCATGCTGCAGTCCATGGGGTCGCAGAGTTGACATGACTGAGTGACTGAACCGAACTGAACTTTGAGGAACAATTTACTTGATCAGTCTTTTCTTCCTTTCTTCTTTCTTTTTAGTATGAAAATTATCAAGAGTTCAGGAAAACTGAGAGACTGATACAAACAACTGTTGGTGAATGGCAGTTGTTAACATTAACACATATTTTTACAGATACATTTGAAAGTATGTTGCAAATTCACCTCGCCTCTAAATTGTCAGGTGCAACACTTAAGGATAAAGCCCTTCTGCTCCTTACCCTCCATATTGTTATCGCTGTAAACAAAGTGAGTAGCAGTTCAGTGTCACCCAATGTCCATATTCAGCTTTCCCCAGTTGAGCCTCAGGTGTCATTTATAGCTCAGCTTAGTTCTTTTAAGTGTTCTGGGATAAAGGAGGGCAGGGAGGGAGGCCCATTGACTGTGGTTGAGGAGATGGATGAAGAAGAAGATGGAGTGGTTTGAGGATGTATAGGGACAGAGCCTGGGTTGCTTTGACCTCCTTTTGATTGTTGACTTGTGTCCTGGTGGCACAGAGCTCTGCGATGGACTGAGGGCTCTGGGAGGATAACAGGCAGTCCAGATTGGGCTGGTACTTTCTTCTTTCTGATCTACCCCAAGCCCATCTTTCCCAGAGACTTCTGGGTTTGACCGTGCTCCCCAGAATGGGTTTTCTCATGGGCAGCACAGATTCGGCATGTCCTAAATCTTTCCCCACAAACCTGCCACACCGCCTCTGTTCCTTTCCTCGATGAGGCGCACAGCATTCCCTGGTCCATCAAGCCAGAAGTCGTGCAGCCTCAGCCGGCTCTCTCCTCCCCGCATCAGTGTCTGCTGTGTCTCTGTCCTTACTGCCTCTCAGCCTGTGTGCTTGTCTTGGACATCACTGCTGCTACCTTAGTGCAGAGGCCCCTTGCCACCTGCCTGATAATTGCAGTTGGCTTCCAGGCGGCCCCTTTGCCTTCTCCTTTCCTGCCTCCATTATGTCCTGGGCTCTCGCCTGCTAAAAAGCTGGTGGTGGCTACAGTGCTCTGATGTTTGGTGATGTGCTAAATGCCCTACTAGGGACAAGCGCTCGTTGGCAGGTGAACAGTGGTTCTGGTTTGAGTGGCTCAGGTGTGATAACCAGGGGAAATGATGCTGGACGTTTGAGCCGGGTCCTGAATGATGGTGGTTTGGTGGGATGGCAGGGCACAGGTTACCTAACCTCTCTGGGTTTCAGATTCCCCACATGGAACATGGGAGCAGTAGCAAGACCCCCCGAGGATGCCGTGAGGGTTAGAGGAGGTCCTGGAGGGGAAGCATGTGGCCCCTGCTGAGACTTCTGCAAGTCTTAGCCAGTATTAGTGTTGTTATTGATGAAACACTCTGGTACATAGGGAACATGCAGATTCAGTTTGTCTTCATCACCTGTCTTCTTGTATAAACATTTTAATAACAGTCTTTATCACTTCAGTTTACACCATTCCATTATAAAAATGTTTAATTGAAGAGAGACTGTTTCTTCAAAAGTCTAAATAAATAGAACATTATCAATTAAATGTACAGCGATACAGCCTTTAGGGCTACATAATTCTTCCATTTTACAATAATGCTTCCCCTTTAAAAATTTGTCATGGTTTGTCACAGATTTAAAGTACGAGTCACCTAATGCTAAGAAAGGATAATACAGTGTACGTAATGTAAGTGAACCAGATCTTTTCTCAAATATCGATTCTTTCTAAAGCCCTCCCAAATTTATGTGAACATATTTGTTTCATAAATTAAACATTTTTGTGTTGTTAATTTTTAATATTCTGAAAAACTTAAAATATATTCCCTAGCTATTATGTGGCTGCTGCTAAATTGCTTCAGTCGTGTCTGACTCTGTGTGACCCCATAGATGGCAGCCCACCAGGTTCCCCCGTCACTGGGGTTCTCCAAGCAAGAACACTGGAATAGGTTGCCATTTCCTTTTCCAATGCATGAAAGTGAAAAGTGAAAGTGAAGTCGCTCAGTCGTGTCCGATTCTTAGCGACTCCATGGACTGCAGCCTACCAGGCTCTTCTGTCCATGGGATTTTCCAGGCAAGAGTACTGGAGTGGGGTGCCATTGCCTTCTCCTAGCTATTATAGGCAGCTTATTTTAGCATTTCACCTGTAAGAAACACTGATATGTATACTTAAAATGATTTCTTGAAAACATTTTCATGATATAGTCCAACATTTAATAAAAAGTTTGAAGATAAAGTCTCCAGTATATTAAGATTTTATCCCTTGATTAGTTCAAGATATTTCATCAGTTGAATTCCTTGAGGTGTGTAAGACGGGTTGGTCCTTTAGAGGACGGTAGGCTGAAACAGAGGTCACAAACTCTGGCACCTGGGAGGGCCAGGCAGGCTCCCAAGTGGCCGCCCAGGCCAAGTGGAGTCTGGAACGCCCCTAGGAAGCCCTTCAGGACGAGGAGCAGCCCTGCTCAGTCCAGCTGATGGCCATCACACAAGAAAGTGGACCCAGTACCACCAGGAAAGTCAGAAACCCAGAATTCTGTGTGAAACTTTTCATTTTTAAATGTTGGTGATTAATTTGAAAAAAATTCCTAAAACCTGCACAAGCCTAACAGACCACATTTGTGGGCCGTCTTTAGCCCAAAGGCCACAGCTTGTAATCTCTCTTTGAGGGTATCCTCTGGTGTCACCTGCTCGAGTCCAGTGTAGCTTTCTCCCAGAGTGGGATTAGGTTGGATTTGAAGGCTGGTTTTTATGAGCACCTTTGCCTTGCAGGACTTCTCCAGACAGGTTATGTCACCGACAGAGGCTGCCCTGAAGCTCCCTGTGGCCCAGAGGCTATGTACAAGAGGAATGGTCTGATGGCTAGCGTGTTGGTCACCTCTGCCACTCCACAGGTACGGCGCTGGGAGGACGGGGTCGGCGGGGAGGGGGCTGTGGGGAGGGAGCCCTTGCATCTGACCCAGGCCCCCTCCGTCGAGGCCCAGGGGGCTGCAGGGGCTCCGTGAATGCCACCGTTCTTAGCCTTCCCGAGGCCCCGGCCATGCCAGACGTGAGATTTGGGAGGCAGTCAGCCCTGAGGAGTAGAGTGTTTTCTGAAGTTGTTCTCTTCAAAGAAAAGCAAATACCTGCCCCGTCCAGTCGTAGCAAGTGCCACATTTCATTTTGGTGGCAAGAAGGGATCAGACCTTCCCCAGCCAAGCTGCGGCTGATTATAAGTAAGTTGCACATTCCGGGATGAAGTCAGACAGAAGGGTTTCCAGCTGGCCCTGCGCTCCTGTTTACCTTGCTCAGGAGGAAACGGCCGTAAGGGCTGGTGGTCGAGAGTGGCCTGGGCTCCAGCCCTGCCCTGGGGGTTTGGGAGTTTGGTTTTCAAGTTTCATAATGGACCGGAGGTGGGCAGAGGACAGGGTGTCATCTGAAGCTCAGGGAGTCCGCTGTGTCAAATGTGTAACGCCGGGCTCCTGTGACAAATGGGCAAGAGGAGCTCTGAGTTCTGTGCTCATTAGGCCCTCCCAGTCGAGTTGGGCTTTTGAAATGAGCCTGTGCAATCAGCTAGAAGTCACAGGGGTTAATCCATTGCTTATCACCCTTTAAAAAAATTCCTTAGTTTGATCTGTGGTTCTGAAAGCAGACTCATGGGTCCCTGTTAAAATTCCCAGATGGCGCCAGTACAGGTTTAAATAAAGTTACTGCATCATCACCACCACCACCACCACCAGCACCATTGAGTGAATCTGGGGCAGCTTGTGATTAATAAGGCCCCTTGTATGAGTGTGTGTGTTTGGGGCAGGTGCAGTGGGGTGTTACAGGAAAGTTATAAAACCTGAAATTCCAGGAATGGACTCTGTTTGGTAACTGGAGGAATCAGACTTCCATTTCCATTTACAGTTTACATTCCGTCTAGAGTAAAACTTCTTTCTTTTCTAGTCTCTGTTTATACATATGAATCCATACACATATATAAGTGCAACCACACACATATATGCTGTATATGTGTACGTATATATGTATCTATACGAATATGCACATACATGTGTATCTAGAAAGTGGTGAGTGCTCAGTAATATGTGTCAAATGAACCTATGAATGAATACAAATCTTATTGAAGTGCTCAATACATTTTGGTGACTGAGTGGACATATTTATGCAGATACACACCCATGATTTAGTGCTTACTATATACCGGGCACTTTTTTTGGTGCATTCTACAGGCACGGTCTCATTTAATCCTCACAAAACCCCAGCAGGCACGGGCTGTTGTTTCACCCCCAGTCAGTAGGTGAGGAAAATGAGGCAAGGAGTGGTGAATGAACTGACTTCAGATCACATAGCTGGCAGGGATTGACAGCCAGGCCTCTGTGACTCTGGAGCTGCTGGTCTCGACCATGATGACACGACACTCCCTGGAACAAAGTCAGCTGCGCCAGCTGCTCTAGGCTGCTCCGTGGGAGGGGATCGTGGGCGTGCAAAGAGATTTATCGAGAGCCGCCAGCTCAGAGTTTGTGAGACTGAGCGATCGAATAGACGGCCAATTCCAGAAGCATTCAGGATTAGTCTTGATTACTTTTCAGAAGTTCAGGACACATTCTTCTCAGGGGAGAATGTCCCTATTGCAATAGCCATCCCCTCACCCTCCACTCCCAGGTCCCTTGAAACAGTGTCACCCAGGGAGGGGATCCTGCCAGCTGCTTTGTAAGCTGCATTTTATACAAGTGCCACAGCCCTGGGGAGTAGGTTCTAATGGTACCCTTTTACGGATGGTCGCTGAGGCACAGCGAACTGAAGAGGTCAGACGGCAGCTTGCTTAGAGCTGGCATTCTAAGCAGGCCTGTCTGATTTCAGAGCTCAGAGCATCTTAAGATCATCTCAGAGATTTTGGTTTAGTAGACTCGTTTGTAAGCCTTTAAATGACACAGGACTATTGAAGTCTACAGGTTTAAATTTCAGCTCCTCCTTTTACCCTCACATTTTCAGTTGTTGACTATTGGTTTCCCTCCCTGGCCTAAAAACCCTCTAGTTTCCAGTAAGATTGCAAAGTTTTTCCAGATATAGCCATTTTGGAAAGAGTGAAATAAAGGGAATTAATAAAAGCATATTCTCTAAATCTCAGTCCAAGATGTTGAGGTTAATGGAAACCACAAAATCCCTCTTCACAGGTTGAGACGAATAAAACCATTTATGAACAGGGCACAATTTTGGGGTGGTAAGCTCGACTGGTTCCCCAAAGTAGAATTTGATGAAATTAAATGAAATTGAACGGAAGGTACGTTCAATGTTCTGGGATCCCCGCAGTGTCGGGTTTCATGAAACTGGCCACATCTGCGGAGTTTAACTTGCTCTTTAACGGAAGACCTTTCCTTTACATGCCGGCCTCACGGTGTTCTTCTTAACAAGGGGCTCTACTAAATATAACTTTCACGCCATCTCCAAAGCCAGCCAGTTACCTCTCACCTCATCAGCTAACAGGCTTTGAATTCCAAGTGGCCCCTACGTGAAACAAGCCTTGAGAGCCAATTTGACATTGTGTATAATAATTTCCTGCAGTGAACTTCAAGTAGAAAAAAAAAAAAAGGTGAAACCAGGTGATGTTTAAAAACACGTAACAAAACAGATGATCTCCTCCGGCCTCCTAAGATGTGAAGGGTAGGCTGTATCTTTTCAGCCGTCACCACACAGGCAGCCGGAAGCCGTTGGGGTATAGTGACTGAGGGAGACGCACAACTGGGCTTGCATTCTGGCTCTCCAGTTTCCTGGCTGAGATATGTTGGGCAATTGCCATGGCCTCTACTTCCTTATCTGTAGAAGGGGACTAATAATAGTGCATCATCAGAGAGCTATTATGAGAGTTAAGGTAGATTATGCACATGAAGTGCTTAACACAGTGCCTGGAATAGAGTAAAGCACTAAAGAACAGAAGCTCTTATCACTGTGCGGTCCTGCCATTCTCACTTCTGAGGTTGGGCGTCAGTGATGGTGGAGTCAGCCAGACTGCTCAGGTGCCCCCATCTCTCCCTGTCCTCCACAGGGCAGCAGCAGCTCAGACTCTCTGGAGGGCCAGAGCTGCGACTACGCCAGCAAGAGCTACGACGCCGTTGTCTTCGATGTCCTGAAAGTGACTCCCGAGGAGTTCGCTGTAAGTGTCAGAACAGATGTGGGAGGCTGGGCACCACCACAGGAAACTTGGGGGGTGGCGGGTGGGGGTGGTGATTGCCACTCACAGTTGTTAGCTCAAATTGGAAACAAACGCATATATTCACCAATAGGGGATTGCTGAATAAAGTATTCTTTTTGAATACTTGATGTATCCCATGGAGCATTAAAAAAGAATGCTATCTGGGGGAGGGAGAAATTAAGGAAAATTCCATAGACAGGGGCCTGGCGGGCTGCAGTCCATGGGGTCTCAAAGAGTCAGACACAACTGAACACACACTAGATATAAAATAGGTGATCAAAAAGGACACACAGGGAACTATACTCAGTGTCTCAGATTAACCTGTAATGGAAGAGAGTGTAAAAAAATGAGTGTGTGTGTGTGTGTGTGTGTGTGTGTGTTTGTAACTGAATCACTTTGTTGGGCATCTGAAACTAGCATAGCATTGTAAACTATTTCAGTAAAAATTTTTGAAAATGAAAAAAACCTATAAATGTTTTCAGAAGATGTGTTTTAATACCTGATTTGGAAAAATTGTTTGAGCAGGAAAACCTTTGTTTTTCTATCTGTAGAAAAACCTACATATATACCTATCTATACCTATTTATCTATACCTATCTGTATATAGAATTAATTTGAATACTTGTTGCCTTGGTGTGAAGATCAAAATTAGAAAAAGAAATAAGGAAGAAATATATGATACATATTTTATATGGTTATATAAAAGCAAAATAATAGATGGCTTTGAAAGAGTAAACAAACAAACAATGCTGTCTGTTGAAATTTAACCACCTTGGAAGGCTTATACAGTACATATGAATAGTAAGTGAAAGGAGCCAGTCAAACCCTGGCTAGCCAGTCAGACCTTTCCTAAAGGAAATCAACCCTGAATATTCATGGGAAGGACTGATGCTGAAGCTGAAGTTCCCGTCCTTTGGCCACCTGATGCAAAGAGCTGACTCACTGGAAAAGATCCTGTTGCTGGGCAAGATTGAAGGCAGGAGGAGAAGGGGACAACAGGGGATGAGATGGTTGGATGGCATCACCACCTCAGTGGACATGAGTTTGAGCAAACTCTGGGAGATAGTGAAGGACAGGGAAGCCTGACGTGCTGCAGTCCATGGGGTCACAGAGTCAGACTGAGCAACAAAAGTGAAAGGAGCAGGTTACCGCACAAGTTACAGAGAATAGTGCTGTCTTTAAAAAGCGTGCACAACACATAAATATTTATATTTGCATAAGAAAATATTTGATGTTTACATATTCACAAGTATCTGAATATCTATATAGCCAAGCATATTACTGACTGTGGTTTCTGGCTGTAAGAGTCTAGAAGATTGGAATTTAATTTCTTTTTATTTGTGCTTTCTATATTTTCACAATGACTGTTCTCTGCAATGATAGACAATATCATTTGAATGGATTTTGTAATTAAACACATTTCAGAATCGCTTTCCCCGCCAACCAGTGTGTTGCTGCGGGTGTGGCCATGGGCTTCGTGTTGGAGGAGCAGGCCAGGCACCTCGTTGAGCTGTGACCTGCTGTCTGCCTTTTGCACTGTGAGGGTTGACGGAGGACGCTGGCTCTGGGGTGACCCGATTGCAAAGTGCTGACTCGGGCTGCACTTCTCTGGGGAAGCACCAGTGTTTCTGACCATGCCCGCTTATCCCAGGGCCCCTTGCTCTAACAGGTGTTGTGCCATCCGGGGGCCTGTGGAGCCAAGTGTGCCCTATCTCTTTGCTCTGCCATCACTTGCTCCTATGTTTACTGTTTTGCAACAAGGTAAGCCCCGCGCTGAGCCCCACACATGGGTCGCCTCTCTCAATGTGTCTGAGGGATCCTTTTAAAACCTGTGTGAAACTCTATAGAGGTCCCCTCGTACTAGGAGACCTGGCCTTCCCCTCAAGGCCCCCAGTGCCCCACAGTCTGGCCGAGCCTCCTCTCGTGCCCCTCCTTGCTATCCAGCTGCACACCAGCTGCCTCTTTCTTCCCCAGGCTCACCCGACATCCCCCTGCCCCGGGGCCTGGTGCTGCTTCTTCCTTCTGTCCTAATGGCACTTTCCCACATATCTCACCATCTCTCTTAAGATGTCAACCCTGGAAGAGGCATTTTACCCGCTAAGGTAGCATCTCTATAGCTCTGCCCTGACCCTGCTCTGTTTCCTTCATCTCTCTCCAGACATTACATTCTGTAATAGTGTTTCACATGGCCCTTCTCCACTAGCATGCCAACTCCTGAAGGACAGGAACTTTATCTGACTTCTTCACTGCTCTTTCCCCATTGCCCAGAACAGTGCCTCGCTCATAGTCGGTGCTCAGTAAATACATGTTGATGAGATGAATTCAGTCCTTAGAACAACTCAGTAAGGCAGATTATTAGCTCCTGACTTTCTAAAAAAAAAGAAATAGAGGCTCTAAGAGATTTTTTTTTTTTAACCTGTATCATAGAACCAGATGTGGGCAGAGCCAGGTCTGAAACCTTCATCTTCTGGTTTTTCACCTGATGCTAAATGATGATAACAAGGGCAGCTTCCACTTTGGAACACTTCCTTTGTCTAGGTCTTGTACTAAATGTTTACATGCATTAATCTAACTTACTTTTCACAACAGGCTTGCAAATCAGGTCTATTTATTATCCCCTGTATATTGGTGAACAGGTGAATACATAGAGAGGAAAGTCACCCCTTCACATGAATAGTAAGGGCACTGTCTGTCTGGGCTTTAAAACCAGGACTTATGGCATCCTGTGTGTGTGCTCAGTAGCTCAGTTGTGTTCAACTCTTTGTAGCCCCATGGACTGTAGCCAGCCAGGCTCCTCTGTCTGTGGAATTTTCCAGACAAGAATACTAGAGTGGGTTACCATTCCCTCCTCCTGGGGATCTTCCTGACCCAGGGATCGAACCCAAGAGTCTTGCATCTCCTGCATTGGCAGGCAGATTCTTTACCACTGGCACCACCTAGGAAGGCCTTTGATTTCTTAGACCAGCATAAATATAGTCTGAGTCACATATGCAATTACAGAAATTTTTAATAGCCACATTAAAAAGGTGAAATTGTTTAAAAATATTTTTATTTAACTTAGTATGTCTAAAATGTCACTTCAATCTGGAAGCAACATGAAATTATTGAGGTACTTTACGTTATTTTTTCACATTAAATCCTCCAAGCTCAATGTGTCTTCTGAAGTTGGCGTGCTGGCGACACTTCAGATGCAGTAGCCACATGTGGCCAGTGACCACTGCACTGGGCAGCGCAGTGCTAGTCTGTCCTCTCAGGCATCAAGCTGTGGTGCCTCTGTCTCCTCTAGAAGACTTCATGGACCTTGCTGGCTGATGGTGTAGCTTCCATAATCTATTTACTTTTATTTGCTTGTTACAGTTTTGACTTTTTTTCCCCTTGCTTCGTGAAAAGGTTGAAGTAACAGTGAGGTTTAAAAATCCCTTTGCTTGGGAGCTCCCTGGTGGCCTAGTGGTTAGGCTTCTGGGCTGTCACTGCTGTGGCCCGGGTTCAGTCTCCTAGTTGGGGAACTGACATTAGGCAAGCCGTGCAGCACAGCCAAACAACAACAAAAATCCCTTTCCAGTTATTCGCCACAGGGAATAGCAGAGAATTAGGCTGTACCTGGGGATTCACAGGCGGTGCTAGTGGTAAAGAATCCGCCTGTCAATGCAAGAGACTCCGGAGACTCAGGTTCGATCCCTGGGTTGAAAAGATCTCCTGGAGGAGGAAGTGGCAACCACTCCAGTATTCTTGCCTGGAAAATTCTACAGACAAGAGGAGCCTGGTGGATGCATGGGGCCACGGAGCCCACAAAGAGTTGAACACAACTGAGTGACTGGGCACAGGCCACGCCTAGCAGCATTGTCCAGCAGGACCCCTCGGCAAGACTGTGGGCCCGGTTTTCTAGTCTCAGCCCTAGAGTGTTGCTCCGCCTGCCCCAAGCTGGGAAGGCTGAAGGGAAGGGTGGCGAGTGCTCTGAGAGCTCAGTGTTAAAAATTGGCTGCTCCTGCCAGAGCGAGTACATCCTCAGCTTAGATGTGAAGCCAGGTCCCCTGGAGTCTTTGGTCTTTGGGGAAGCATTGAAGTTGCCAGGTGTTGGAACTGAACCAGACCACCTAGAATTTTAGTTTCCTGTCTAATAACATGAAAGAAAGAAAAAGCCAGACCCAAGAGTCCAGTAAAAGAAATCACTTGAGTGATTCTGGAAAGATGGCAGTGGTAGCAGCGTAGTTCTTTATTCTCCCTGGATTCCCGCATAAAAATATCCATAACAGCTAGATAGCAAACCCTGAAACCCATGAGCAGTATTTACAATAAAACTGGGTGTTAAGTTATCCCTATCAAATCTCAAATACCAGTAGCTTGGGGATATGCCACTGGTATCAACAAGCCCTGCAGAGCATCAGCTTCAGTATAAAAGAAAGCAGAAGTACGTATGGGGGCATTTGACAGACTAGGGAATAGAAGAACCCCCAAAATTTCCAACAGGAGTTTACTGGAAAGTTCAGCAAGTCAACGTGAGAATAGCAACTGAAATTGAAAGGAGTTTTGACCACTCAGATAATGGATGGGTAGAAGAGATCTGTGAACTAATCCTTGAAACTAATCTCTTGAAACCAATCAACCAGGGCTTACTTCCAGAACAAGTGTCTATACCAAAGACGAATTCAGCTTGGAAGTAGACTGGAGATGATCAGGCTAGGGAAAGTTAGTTAAGGAAAAGGGAGGTTTAAATAAATTTGTGTTTGTGTGTGTGTGGAATCTCAAAAGCAGCTGCCTGTTGTTGAAGATGACGTGAAAGTAAAAGAAAAGCTATATGAAGTTTGGAAAGCTACCGAAAATTACTGATGTCAAGTTTTTCAGTTATTATAAGAAAAAAAAGAGTAAGGAGAGAATCCTATAGATAATGAAAGCTTGCCAGAGAGACATGCCACAAAACAGATGAAAACGGCAACTTTTTATTTCAAATTAGCTAAGAGAACTCTGCATTCAGATGCTTATATATTTCCTTTTCTCCTTTGCTTTTCGCCTCTCTTCTTTTCACAGCTATTTGTAAGGCCTCCCTTAAAAGGCAAAATGACAGCCATTTTGCTTTTTGCATTTCTTTTCCATGGGGATGGCCTTGATCCCTGTCTCCTGTACAATGTCACGAACCTCATTCCATAGTTCATCAGGCACTCTATCTATCAGATCTAGACCCTTAAACCTATTTCTCACTTCCACTGTATAATCATAAGGAATTTGATTTAGGTCATACCTGAATGGTTTAGTGCTTTTCCCTACTTTCTTCAATTTCAGTCTGAATTTGGCAATAAGGAGTTCATGCCCTGAGCCACAGTCAGCTCCTGGTCTTGTCTTTGTTGACAGTACAGAGCTTCTCCATCTTTGACTCTATAGAATATTCAATCTGATTTTGGTGTTGACCATCTGGGGATGTCCATATGTAGAGTCTTCTCTTGTGTTGTCGGAAGAGGGAGTTTGCTATGACCAGTGCATTTTCTTGGCAAAATTCTGTTAGTCTTTGCCTTGCTTCATTCTGCATTCCAAGGCCAAATTTGCCTGTTACTCCAGGTGTTTCTTGACTTCCTACTTTAGCATTCCAGTCCCCTATAATGAAAAGGACATCTTTTTTAGGTGTTAGTTCTAAAAGGTCTTGTAGGTCTTCATAAAACCGTTCAACTTCAGCTTCAGCATTACTGGTTGGGGCATAGACTTGGATAACTGTGATATTGAATGGTTTGCCTTGGAAATGAACAGAGATCATTCTGTCATTTTGAGACTGCATCCAAGTACTGCATTTTGGACCCTTTTGTTGACCATGATGGCTACTCCACATCTTCTGAGGGATTCCTGCCCGCAGTAGTAATAATGGTCATATGAATTAAATTCACCCATTCCAGTCCATTTTAGTTTGCTGATTCCTAGAATGTTGACATTCACCCTTGCCATCTCTTGTTTGACCACTTCCAATTTGCCTTGATTCATGGACCTGACATTCCAGGTTCCTATGCAATATTGCTCTTTACAGCATCGGAACTTGCTTCTATCACCAGTCACATGCACAACTGGGTATTGTTTTTGCTTTGGCTCCATCCCTTCCTTCTTTCTGGAGTTATTTCTCCACTGATCTCCAGTAGCATTCCAAATAGCAAGAAGAGATTAAAAAAAAAAAAAGCCTTCTTCAGCGATCAGTGCAAAGAAATAGAGGAAAACAACAGAATGGGAAAGACTAGAGATCTCTTCCAAAAAATTAGAGATACCAAGGGAACATTTCATGCAAAGATAGGCTCGATAAAGGACAGAAATGGTATGGACCTAACAAAAGCAGAAGATATTAAGAAGAGGTGGCAAGAATACCCGGAAGAACTGTACAAAAAGATCTTCACGACCCAGACAATCATGATGATGTGATCACTAATCTAGAGCCAGACATCTTGGAATGTGAAGTCAAGTGGGCCTTAGACAGCATGACTAGGAACAAAGATAGTGGAGGTGATGGAATTCCAGTGGAGCTGTTTCAAATCCTGAAAGATGATGTTGTGAAAGTGCTGCACTCAATATGCCAGCAAATTTGGAAAACTCAGCAATGGCCACAGGACTGGAAAAGGTCAGTTTTCATTCCAATCCCAAAGAAAGGCAATGCCAAAGAATGCTCAAACTACTGCACAATTGCACTCATCTCACACGCTAGTAAAGTAATGCTCAAAATTCTCCAAGCCAGGCTTCAGCAATACATGAACCGTGAACTCTCTGATGTTCAAGCTGGTTTTAGAAAAGGCAGAGGAACCAGAGATCAAATTGCCACCATCCGCTGGATCATGGAAAAAGCAAGAGAGTTCCAGAAAAGCATCTATTTCTGCTTTATTGACTATGCCAAAGCCTTTGACTGTATGGATTACAATAAACTGCGGAAATTTCTGAAAGAGATGGGAATACCAGACCACCTGACCTGCCTCTTGAGAAATCTGTATGCAGGTCAGGAAGCAACAGTTAGAACTGGACATGGAACAACAGACTGGTTCGAAGTAGGAAAAGGAGTACGTCAAGGCTGTATATTGTCACCCTGCTTATTTAACTTCTATGCAGAGTACATCATGAGAAACACTGGACTGGAAGAAACACAAGCTGGAATCAAGATTTCTGGGAGAAATATCAATAAACTCAGATATGCAGATGACACCACCCTTATAGCAGAAAGTGCAGAGGAGCTAAAAAGCCTCTTGATGAAAGTGAAAGAGGAGAGTGAAAAAGTTGGCTTAAAGCTCAACATTCAGGAAACAAAGATCATGGCATCCAGTCCCATCACTTAATGGGAAATAGATGGGGAAACAGTGGAAACAGTGTCAGACTTTATTTTGGGGGCTCCAAATTCACTGCAGATGGTGACTGCAGCCATGAAATTAAAAGACACTTACTCCTTGGAAGAAAAGTTATGACCAACCTAGATAGTATATTCAAAAGCAGAGACATTTCTTTGCCCACTAAGGTCCGTCTAGTCAAGGCTATGGTTTTTCCTGTGGTCATGTATGGATGTGAGAGTTGGACTGTGAAGAAGGCTGAGCACCAAATAATTGATGCTGTTGAACTGTGGTGTTGGAGAAGACTCTTGCAAGTCCCTTGGACTGCAAGGAGATCCAACCAGTCCATTCTGAAAGAGATCAACCCTGGGATTTCTTTAATGATGCTAAGCTGAAACTCCAGTTCTTTGGCCACCTGATGCGAATAGTTGACTCATTGGAAAAGACTCTGATGCTGGGAGGGATTGAGGGCAGGAGGAGAAGGGGACGACCGAGGGTGAGATGGCTGGATGGCATTACAGACTCGATGGACATGTGTCTGAGTGAACTCTGAAAGATGGTGATGGACAGGGAGGCCTGGCGTGCTGCGATTCATGGGGTCGCAAAGAGTCGGACACAACTGAGCGACTGAACTGAACTGAACTGAACTGAACTGAAGAGAAGAAGTTAAGATCACACTGTGAGTCATGAACAACATAAATCTGACATATATAAATCTCAGATATGAGATGGTAAAGTTAGGGAAACACTGGAAATAAAACTTATTTTGGAAAGGAAAGTTGAGCACAAAAATGGATAAACATAACAGAAAATGCCTTAAGGGAGGAAAAAGTTTAATATCAAAATAAATGAAGAGATAAGACCTTGAAAAATAGTGAAAAATATTAATGATAGGCAAAGAAGACCCAACATACAGATAATATAAATCCCCAAAAGAGGAGAATAAAATACAGGAAACTGAACAGATAATTAAACTATAATTTAAGAAGATGGTCACAAAATAAAAGATTCAAGCCTACGTATTGGAAGAATATACTATGAGGCAACCCAGAATGGTCAATACCAAGACATAGTCTTGGTAGACTACTTGGGTGATGAAATTATAGACGAACTTGAGGAAAGTCAAGATAGTGGTTACTTTTCACAGGAAGGAGGGACTTGTGATTGGGACAGGGCACATGGAGGAATTCTGGGGTGACTCCTTTTTTTTTCTTAATCCTAGAGAACTCCATGTAACACAAACTTGACCGTCTTCCCC
Source organism: Nanger dama (assembly GCA_917880005.1). NCBI lineage: Eukaryota > Metazoa > Chordata > Mammalia > Artiodactyla > Bovidae > Nanger > Nanger dama. The sequence continues at coordinate 9,285,028 of CAKJTW010000018.1, read as the reverse complement.
ACCTTAAGTGTACAGTTCATCTGTGTTAACAACATCCTCATTACTATGCAGCCCATTTTCAGAGCTGTTTTCATCTTGACACCCCAAACTCTGTACCCCTTAAACAGCTCTTCATCCCCACCACCTCCACCACTTTCTGTGTCTACGAATGTGACTGCTGCAGGGCTCTCACACAAGTGGAAGCATACAGTGTCTTTTCGTGGCTTCTTTCACTTAGCATGATGTCTCTGAGGTTCATCTGTGTGGTTATGTGTGTCAGAATTTCCTTTCTCTTTTAAGTCAAATAATATTCTGTTGTGTGTGTATGACACTTGTTTGGGCCTACGTATCCATCTATTGGAGTGGCTGTTTCTTAATGTGGGTGGTGGTTTTAAAGTGTTCACCTTAACAATAAGTCATCAAATCATGCATTTGTTAAGCGTGGTTTTTCTGTTACTGTGTCATTTTACAGTAGAAAGGGTTAAACTCCTCTGGAGGTTGTTATTGTTCTAGTGGGGGTTGCTCTGTAGCTACATCTCAGGCTTTCTCCCCAGTGGCTAAAAGCTGAACAAAAAGCAGTGCTGGAACTTGTCTTTATTATCAATAGATTGTGGACAGTTATCTGGATCTGTATGTATAAATTTAATCCTCTGTTCTTAAGGCTGCATAGTATCCCAGAGTCTGGATGTACCATAACTTTTTCCAAAAAGTTCCTTTTTTGATGGTCTTTTAGATTACTGACATATTTTTACTACTACAAATAATTGTTCAGTAAACATCTATATTCATCTCTGTATCTAAATGTAGATCTTTCTCCATATGTCTTCTTATAAACCAGTGCTTTTCTTTCTGTAGGTGTTGGAATTGCTGACTCAACAGTATGCTCATTTCACTTAGAGGAGATAATATCTAAACATAATGCTTGATCTTGGATGAAGAAAAAATTGCTATAAAACACAGTATTGGGATAATTTGAGTATTCTGAGTGTGGACTGTATATTAGATAATACTGATGTAACAACAGTAAATTTCTTGAGTGTAATAATCTTATCATTATGTAAGAGGGTCATCTTGTTCTTGGATCAAAAGGTGAAGAGTCATAATATCTGCATTTTACTCTCAAATGGTTCAGAAAAAAAATTATATACTTAAATAATAATGTACATAAAAATAAAGTAAATAGGCCAAATGTTAATAAATATCACTAGTGAAACTAGGTGAAAGGTTATAGAGTTTATCATATGATTCTTGTAGATTTTTTTCTAAGTTTGACATTAAAAATGAAATTAAATGTTAATGTTTTTAATGGGTTACTATACTATCTCAGTTCAGTACAGTCGCTCAATTGTGTCTGACTCTTTGCGACCCCGTGAATTGCAGCACGCCAGGCCTCCCTGTTCATCACCATCTCCCAGAGTTCACTCAGACTCACGTCCATCGAGTCCATGATGCCATCCAGCCATCTCATCCTTGGTCGTCCCCTTCTCCTCTTGCCCCCAATCCCTCCCAGCATCAGAGTCTTTTCCAATGAGTCAGCTCTTCGCATCAGGTGGCCAAAGTACTGGAGTTTCAGCTTTAGCATCTTTCCTTCCAAAGAAATCCCAGGGTTGATCTCTTTCAGAATGGACTGGTTGAATCTCCTTGCAGTCCAAGGGATTTGCAAGAGTCTTCCTCCAACACCACAGTTCAACAGCATCAATTATTTGGTGCTCAGCCTTCTTCACAGTCCAACTCTCACATCCATACATGACCACAGGAAAAACCATAGCCTTGACTAGACGGACCTTAGTCTGCAAAGAAATGTCTCTGCTTTTGAATATGCTATCTAGGTTGGTCATAACTTTTCTTCCAAGGAGTAAGTGTCTTTTAATTTCATGGCTGCAGTCACCATCTGCAGTGATTTTGGAGCCCCAAAAAATAAAGTCTGACACTGTTTCCACTGTTTCCCCATCTATTTCCCATTAAGTGATGGGACCGGATGCCATGATCTTCGTTTTCTGAATGTTGAGTTTTAAGCCAACTTTTTCACTCTCTTCTTTGACTTTCATCAAGAGGCTTTTAGTTCCTCTGCACTTTCTGCCATAAGGGTGGTGTCATCTGCATATCTGAGGTTATTGGTATTTCTCCCAGAAATCTTGATTCCAGCTTGTGTTTCTTCCAGTCCAGTGTTTCTCATGATGTACTCTGCATAGAAGTTAAATAAGCAGGGTGACAATATACAGCCTTGACGTACTCCTTTTCCTACTTCGAACCAGTCTGTTGTTCCATGTCCAGTTCTAACTGTTGCTTCCTGACCTGCATACAGATTTCTCAAGAGGCAGGTCAGGTGGTCTGGTATTCCCATCTCTTTCAGAATTTTCCACATTTTATTGTAATCCATACAGTCAAAGGCTTTGGCATAGTCAATAAAGCAGAAATAGATGCTTTTCTGGAACTCTCTTGCTTTTTCCATGATCCAGCGGATGGTGGCAGTTTGATCTGTGGTTCCTCTGCCTTTTCTAAAACCAGCTTGAACATCAGAGAGTTCACGGTTCACGTATTGCTGAAGCCTGGCTTGGAGAATTTTGAGCATTACTTTGCTAGCGTGTGAGATGAGTGCAATTGTGCAGTAGTTTGAGCACTCTTTGGCATTGCCTTTCTTTGGGATTGGAATGAAAACTGACCTTTTCCAGTCCTGTGGCCATTGCTGAGTTTTCCAAATTTGCTGGCATATTGAGCGCAGTACTTTCACAGCATCATCTTTCAGGATTTTAAACACCTCTACTGGAATTCCATCACCTCCACTAGCTATGTTCCTAGTGATGCTTTCTAAGGCCCACTTGACTTCACATTCCTAGATGTCTGGCTCTAGATGAGTGATCACATCATCATGATTATCTGGGTTGTGAAGATCTTTTTGTACAGTTCTTCCGGGTATTCTTGCCACCTCTTCTTAATATCTTCTGCTTTTGTTAGGTCCATACCATTTCTGTCCTTTATCGAGCCTATCTTTGCATGAAATGTTCCCTTGGTATCTCTAATTTTCTTGACGAGATCTCTAGTCTTTCCCATTCTGTTGTTTTCCTCTATTTCTTTGCATTGATCGCTGAAGAAATCTTTCTTATCTCTTCTTGCTATTCTTTGGAACTCTGCATTCAGATGCTTATATCTTTCCTTTTCTCCTTTGCTTTTCGCCTCTCTTCTTTTCACAGCTATTTGTAAGGCCTCCTCAGACAGCCATTTTGCTTTTTGCATTTCTTTCCATCTATACTGTCTAGGTTGGTCATACCTTTTCTTCCAAGGAGTAAGCGTCTTTTAATTTCATGGCTGCAGTCACCATCTGCAGTGATTTTGGAGCCCCCAAAATAAAGTCTGACACTGTTTCCCATCTATTTCCCATTAAGTGATTGGACCGGATGCCATGATCTTCGTTTTCTGAATGTTGAGCTTTAGGCCAGCTTTTTCACTCTCCACTTTCACTTTCATCAAGAGGCTTTCTAGTTCCTCTTCACTTTCTGCCATAAGGGTGGTGTCATCTGCACATCTGAGGTTATTGATATTTCTCCTGGCAATCTTGATTCCAGCTCGTGTCTCTTCCAGTCCACAAGGAAATCCAATCAGTCCATTCTGAAGGAGATCAGCCCTTGGATTTCTTTGGAAGAAATGATGCTAAAGATGAAACTCCAGTACTTTGGCCACCTCATGCGAAGAGTTGACTCAGTGGAAAAGACTCTGATGCTGGGAGGGATTGGGGGCAAGAGGAGAAGGGGACGACCAAGGATGAGATGGCTGGATGGCATCACTGACTCGATGGACGTGAGTCTGAGTGAACTCTGGGAGTTGGTGATGAACATGGAGGCCTGGCGTGCTGTGATTCCTGGGGTCGCAAAGAGTCGGACACGACTGAGCGACTGAACTGAACTGATCAGATTACTTTGCAAAAAGAACAGAGCAACTCATAGCCCGATTAGTTGTGTTGGTGCTATTGGACCACAAATGGTGTCTTCCTCTTTAATTTGCATGTCCTTGACACAAGATTCTAAAATTGTCAGACACAGCGGCTCTAGGAGGAGAGGCCGGAATACGTCTTTGCAGCTGATTGCTTTTTGTTCCCTGAGCCATCCTCAGGCTCTTCTGAATGATCTCAATGCAAATTTATAGATTTTTTTTTTTATAAGACGGCGCACTGTTTCTGCCAACAACTTTTTTGTTTATTTGGACCCAGTGTGGGTGGAACACGGAGTCTTCCTTGTACTAAGCTTGTGGCTGGGAAGAGGGGCTTTAGTCAGCCACCATCAGAGGGAAAACATACGTTCAGCATATGTAGAAACCAGTCTGTTTTCTTTTTGGCTGATCTGCTGTCACTTATCCACAGAAAACCACCTTCCTCTCTTTCTTTAGGGCCGTACCGTGATGCGCTCTGCTAGGTCTCTTTGTTCTGAAGGCTGCGTCTCCAGAGAATTGTCCTGGAATATGTGGAGATTGGCTATTTCCTTAAAAGCCTGGATTTCTAGGGGGCCCTGGACTGGGAGGAAGGAGATGGGAGAAGGGGTTAGGGTGAAGGAAGTTGTTGCCAAGTGACCAGTGTAACTGGGCATCCTGTTGCTGTTGTTCAGTCTGTCAGTCATGTCTGACTCTTTGCGACCCCATGAACTGCAGCATGCCAGGCTTCTGTCCCTCACCATCTCCTGGAGTTTGTTCACGTTTGTGCCGGTGACGCTGTCTAACCTTCTCATCCTCTGCTGCCCTCCTTCTCCTTTTGCCCTCAGTGTTTCCCAGCATCAAGGTCTTCTCCAGTGAGCTGGCTCTTCGCATTAGGTGGCCAGAGTGTTGGAGCTCCTGTACTCTGGACATCCTGTTCAGTTCAGTCGCTCAGTCGTGTCCGACTCTTTGTGACCCCATGGATTGCAGAACACCAGGCCTCCCTGTCCATCACCAACTCCTGGAGTTTACTCAAACTCATGTCCATTGAGTCGGTGATACCATCCAGCCATCTCATTCTCTGTGATCCCCTTCTCCTCTCACCTTCAATCTTTCCCAGCATCAGGGTCTTTTCAAATCAGTCAGCTCTTCGCATCAGGTGGCCAAAGTATTGGAGTTTCAGCTTCAGCATCAGTCCTTCCAATGAACATTCAGGACTGATTTCTTTTAGGATGGACTGGTTGGATCTCCTTGTAGTCCAAGGGACTCTCAAGAGTCTTCTCCAACACCACAGTTCAAAAGCATCAATTCTTCGGCGCTGCATGAAGTGGACATCCTGGATGAAGGCTTTATTTTCAAAAACAAAGAGAGGCCATTAAGAGGCTTGTCGAGAGACCTGTGAGACGGTGATGCGTGTCCTCATCACAGGCACGTGCTCCCATGACAGCAAGAACCAGAGGGCCTCATTGTCTCCTGTTCCTGTCGAGGCTGTGCCACACTTCTAGGAGCCTGGGAACCAGCTGTAAAAAGGAACAGGACCCTGATCTTGCCCTGCAAGTTCCCACTCCTACACACACCCTTCCTTTCGGTAAAACTGCCTGCCTTGCCGTGCTCCAGCTTCAAAGGGAGGATTACTCAAAACCTTACTCAACCTTGCTATATGTGTTCAGCTTTGTAGTAAAATGACATGTAATTTATACCCCAATGATTTTACCTATCTATTGATGTATTCTTGCTCTGGACACTGCATCCTTTTGGGCCAGAACTGAGAAGATAGAAATGGGAGAGCTTCTTCTGAATAGTTTCTGATGGTGTGTTTGGGACCAACTAGTCTATTTTCAGCCTGGTGACCTCTGTTCTGGTTTTCTGGTTTATCTTGAATAAAATATCTGAGCACATTTTTACTGATAGTCTGAGCAGGGATAATAATATTTGAAACTTGAACCATCTGAAAAATTATGAAATGCAAAGTCAGTGCTTTAATACATGATTTGGAAATTCATGTAGCAATCCCTAGAACTGATGGCAGGATGGAAAGGAAGTTTTCTCATTTTCACATTAGCAGACTTTTGGTTCTTTTCCTAAATGACACTACAAACATCCTGCCAGTTCTTCTGGATTGGGAGTAAACTTGAATTGTGGGAGAGATTTCCATGACCCTCTGAGCTCTCAGCTAAAATCTCTGTTTTCACGAGGTCTTTCTGCTCCCGGGATGGCAGAATTAATCCACGTGTGAGGGGCACTTGGCCAACAATCTCCTTGAGTCTAGCAGGAGGAATGCCAGTCTGTTTGCACCTGGGATGGAGCTCCAGGCCCTGTATCTGTGGGCCAGACACACAGGTGCGCAGGCTTCAGCAAGCAGTAGTCACTCACTTTATGCTGACGTCCAGAGCTGGCTTGCTCTCAGTGGATGGACCCAGAGGTGGAACTGCTCGGACTCTGCAGTGCCATCCATGTCACTACTGAGCTTCCAGTAGCAGCAGCATTTCACCCCAGTGCCTGTGACAAGCCCCAGCCCCTTGCAGGGGCACAGCCACCTGTTTATTTTCATCTCCTTCTCAGCCCTCGGGATGGTATGCTTTGGGATGCATCCCATGCTTCCCAGAAATCCACTGATCTTGGGTCACCTTTCAGTTGTGCCAGGGGTGATCAGAATTCTACCTGAGCCCTGGATTGTGGTTACAGTTGACATACCACGTATGTTGCTATTTTTCTCCAATGTATTCTTGACATCGAGGCTTCCCTGATAGTTCAATTGATAAAGAATCCATCTGCAATGCAGGAGACCCTGGTTCGATTCCTGGCTTGGGAAGATCCACTGGAGAAGGGATAGGCTATCCACTTCAAAATTCTTGGGCTTCCCTTGTGGCTCAGCTGGTAAAGAATCTGCCTGCAATGCAGGAGACCTGGGTTCAATCCCTGGGTTGGGAAGATCCCCTGGAGAAGGGAGCGTCTACCCACTCTAGCATTCTGGCTTAGAGAATTCCATGGATTATATAGTCCAAGGGGTTGCAAAGAGTCAGACACAACTGAGCGACTTTCAAAAAAAAAAAAAATTCTTGATATGAGGCTTTTTTTCTCATGACAATATAACAGCCTCCTTTAAGTATTTTTTAGAGCAGCTTTGAAACATGGATGTTCAAACATGTTAATAGTCCATTATTTCCTATCTGGTGAACCATATACCATATACCAGAACATGAGCCCGTGTATGTGACTCCCCTTTTGCCAAAAAGTTCTGATACATAAACATATAAATGTATAATCTTTGTGAATATGCAAGACAAGAGGTACAGGATGCCTGGCACCTGTGTACACACACACAGTCATGAAAGTGGAGTCACTCAGTCGTGTCCGACTCTTTGTGACCTCATAGACTGTAGCCTAAGAAGTTCCTCTGTCCATGGGATTCTCCAGGCAAGAATACTGGAGTGGGTTGCCATTTCCTTCTCCAGGGATCTTCCATAGATGTGCACATACATACGTATATAGAGAGAGCACCTATTAGGTGCCAGGCACTCTGCTCCTCTTGTCTGGAATTCTCACAGTGATCCTATAACACAGGGATGGTTGTCACCATATTCTAGATGTGTCAGCTGAAGCCAGGAGAAGTTAAAAGTCATGTATCAAAGAGAATGTCGCTGTTAAGTGATGGTGTCCAGACATATGCCGAGCCCTGTGAATTCCAGAGCCCACGTCTGTTCACTGAATCATGTCCTCCCAGATGCCCTGTGGACAGTGGACAGGTGTCTTCTGTCATTCATGGGCATCCAGAGCTCTCAGCACTGCTTCCCCTGGCCTGTCACAGGGGCATCTGTTGACTGTTTCCTGGCTCCCCATGTGGCATCTGGAGAGAGGTATAGGCCATGGGAAGTCAGCCCAGGCCATGCCTTGGCCTGCAAAACTGTCAGCGGTGACACCTGCTCTTACTGCCACCTGATGAGCTTATAGCGACAGGAACAGCGTTTCAACTAGATGTGTGTTTTCTGTGTGGACAAAATTAGTGAAGGAAAGTTATGACCAACCTAGATAGCATATTCAAAAGCAGAGACGTTACTTTGCCAACAAAGGTCCGTCTAGTCAAGGCTATGGTTTTTCCTGTGGTCATGTATGGATGTGAGAGTTGGACTGAAGAAAGCTGAGCACCGAAGAATTGATGCCTTCGAACTGTGGTGTTGGAGAAAACTCTTGAGAGTCCCTTGGACTGCAAGGAGATCCAACCAGTCCATTCTAAAGGAGATCAGTCCTGGGTGTTCATTGGAAGGACTGATGCTAAAGCTGAAACTCCAATACTTTGGCCACCTCATGCAAAGAGTTGACCCATTGGAAAAGATTCTGATGCTGGGAGGGATTGGGGGGCAGGAGGAGAAGGGGAGAATGAGATGGCTGGATGGCATCACCGACTCGATGGATATGAGTTTGGGTGAACTCCAGGAGTTGGTGATGGACAGGGAGACCTGGCATGCTGCAATTCATGGGGTCACAGAGTTGGACACGACTGAGCAACTGAACTGAACTGAAGCTAGGTTTGATAAAAGACTAGTTTCTTTCCTTTCCAGTCAGTAGTCATGAAGGGACATGAGAGTTGGACCATAAAGAAGGCTGAGTACTGAAGAATTGATGCTTTCGAACTGTGGTGGTAGAGAAGACTCTTTAAGAGTCCTTTGGACAACAAGGAGTCAGATTAGTCAATCCTAAAAGAAATCAAATCTGAATAATCAGTGGAAGAACTGATGCTGAAGCTGAAGCTCCAGTGCTTTAGCCATCTTATGTAAAAAGCCAACTCATTGGAAAAGACCCTGAAGCTGGGAAAGATTGAGGGCAGGAGGAGAAGGGGATGACAGAGGATGAGATAGTTGGATGAAATCACTGAATCGATGAACATAGGTTTGAGCAAACTCTGGGAGATAGTGAAGGACAGGGAAGCCTGGTGTGCTGTATTCCATGGGGTCGCAGAACTGGACATGACTTAGCGACTAAACAGTGAACAACAGCAAAGGACTAACGCTTTAAAAGTATATAATAGAAATGTCATGGGAGTCGCTATAAAAGTTTCCAAATGCTTGCTTTCAAATTCTGTAGTTCTCTCATTGTGGGCTGGTGGAATAAACAGTTCATGGTCCAACACTGGTCTGTGGGGGCATCTCAAATGGGACTCCACCGTATAATTTAGAGGTGGCTTAGGCTTCAGAAGAAATGTATACTTTCTATAAGCCACAATTAAAAAAAAATAACTTTAGAGTAATAGAGAGTGTCTCTGTTTAACATTCTAACTTATAATATTGTGTCTGCAACTTTTTTTAAGTTGTAGAAGTAACTTAGACTTGAAACAAAAGCTCAAATAGAATGAAAATATCCAAACTAAAAATGTACCCTCCAAGCTACTAGTATCAATCCCTAAATTGGGAGTCCATCTCACATTCAAGAAGGAAGGGTGTGGATCAAGATTTATAACGAAGGGACGGGAGAGACGTTTTCAAAGTCTACCCAATTTTTACTCTATCTGGATTTTTATTTCAAGGGGGAAAGTGTGACTTCTCAGAATGTGTTGTTATTCTATAGCGTTTCAAAGTCACATGGCAGCTGTTTTTGGTTTCTAGTGTCTTCTAATCCCAGTTCTCTTTTGTTGCAGAGCCAGATCACGCTAATGGACATACCCGTGTTTAAAGCCATCCAGCCGGAGGTCTGTACTTGTCCTGTCCTCTGTACTAGCAGTGCTCGGGCGGGGAGGGAGGATTTTGTCCTGTTAGAGCAACAGAGTTTCCCGGTTTCACTCTTAAAGTCTCTATATAAACGCATGTTATCGATTTAAGCCCCCATCAAAGAGAGCATCTGGAGAAGGCAATGACATCCCACTCCAGTACTCTTGCCTGGAAAATCCCATGGATGGAGGAGTCTGGTAGGCTGCAGTCCATAGGGTCGCACAGAGTCGGACACGACTGAAGCGACTTAGCAGCAGCAGCAGTAGCAAAGAGAGCATCCAGGAATCCCATTCTCGAAGAGGCTCATCCTCTGAGCCTGCTGTTTGGATTTTTCCAGAGGATGGCCCCGCGTCTGGCCCCCTCTGTCAGGGCTGCGGTAGTCAGTGCCCACGGCTGGCCTCCACACCTGAGTCTAAGGCCTGGCCTTCTCCCAGGTCACCCCTGCTGGAGACGCTCGCTGTTCAAGATGGAGATGGGAGGGAGCATTTCCTAGGGAGCTTTCTTTCTGTTGGTCCCAAATTCTGGTGGTTGCCTTGTTTCTGATTTTGAAGACAGTTGCTGCAGCAAAAATGTATACGTATTTACATTAAAAGTATACATATATTTTTAGAAATAGCATGTTCAATGAAGAGAAAAAGTTGAATTTAGTCTTTGGAAACAATTCTGGAAATGTCTAGCTGTTGATAATGTGGCTTTACAGTTATTTTAGTCCCGGTTCTGGTTTTGTTATCAAGTGATAGAAATTCATTTCAAGTAACTGAATAGGCAGAGAAGAATTTACGAGCGTAAAGGGGGCACTTTCCGTACCTGTGGGCCTGGAGTTCAGGCAGCCGACATAGCCAAGCAGGATGCACGCTCTCTCCCTGCTTTTTGCCTCGCCTCTTCCTTCCCCTCTCCCCTCTCTCCTGCCCTGTTCTCTCTGCCCCTGTGGTCCAATCTGGCCTGCCCGAAGGGCCCCATTTTGTGCAATGTCTGTGGAAGCCACCTTCCAGATCGAGACCAGCTCGTCTCAGTCCAGCCCTGCTGAGTCCTGTGTCCAGAAATGGTTCAGTTACTCAGCTCAGGAGATTGTGGCCAGGATGAGTGTGCACAGCTGAGCGGACCCAGCTTTGTGAGTGGGGTGCAGATTTCAGAGAAGAGGGGTGTGGGTCGGGGGACGTGTCAAAACCACGTTATGATTTCCAGAACACTCTTTAAATGTTTATTTGTTGGTTCACTTGTTTGTTTTTGGCCGGGTCCGGTCTCTGTTGCAGCCTGTGGGCCCTTTGCTGTGGTGCACAGGCTTCTCCTTAGTGGTGGTGCGCAGGCTCAGTAGTTGTGTGCTTGGGCTCAGTTGGCACATGGCATATGGGGGTCTTAGTTCCCTGACGAGGTATCGATTCTGTGTTCCCTGCATTGGAAGGCAAAGTCTTACCCACTGGGCCACCAGGAAAGTCCCCCGAACACTCTTAACAGGATGCCCTTCTTCTGACAGTGTGGTGTTGTTAAGACTTTGAGAAAAACAGCGTATTTTAATACAAAGCCAGACAAAGGATCCAGGCCCTCCTAGAGCTGGCCTCTAGCCCACTATAGATCAAGGGGAAAGTAGTAGTGCTCGCTGCGCTCAGCACTGGTGTGAGGACGTGGCAGTGCTTTGTGTTTGTGTGTATGTGTGTGTGTGTTTTATTCATTAAGTTTAGGGGGCAGAGCTATGTTTGATTTTTTGAACTGGCTGACTATTTTCTTTTAATGTGGGGATTACACATTCTTTCTAATTAAAAAAAAAACCAGCACCCACTCAGCGCACTACACCCTGGAGCCTGTTGGGGGAGTAGTTGTGTGGCAGTTGCCTCAGCTGAATTATTAGCTCTCTGCTCACGTTCTCTGCTTCGGCTTGACCTGGAGCTGTGTAGACATTCAGATTTTTATTCTCTGCCCTGAACATCGAGGAGGGCTGCCCAGTCTGCAGTGAGCCCGGGGACGCAGGCATGGCTTCTCAGGCCGATTGTAAAAGGGGTGGGGTGGTGGGCTCTCAAGAGGCATGGCCAGGAGCGGACTGAGGCTTCCCCAGGGCGTTGCAGTTCAGAAGGTGCCTCATCCAGGGCACATCTCGTATCAAGTTGTGACAAGACATTAAGTTTTGCGGTCAAGTTTTGCTTTCAAGATGCACCTGAAGCTGTGGTTCTCAAGCACAGCCACGCATCACCTGGGCAGCCTTGGAAATACTAGGTGCCCAGACTCCACCCAAGACCGTGGAATCTGAGCCTCTGGATTAGAGTCCAGAACATGGTCAGCCCTGTTTTGTAGAAGCTTACCAGTTGATTCTGCTGCCGAGTGAGGATTAAGAATGATCTGCTGTGAGGTATCTGGAGAAATCCCAAACTTCTCCGTTTTAGATCTGTGATATGTTAGCTAAAAACGGAAGAATTTGTTCCTCATTGTCATTGTCAAAACCGTGGTTAAAAGGAGCACCCTGGGAGCTGTCCCAGCTTCTCTGCTCTTGTTATTGTTGTCAGCAGACTGAAAACTGGAACCTTTCCCCTTGATGATGTCTGCCACGTTACGGCTGGACCACCCCAGAGTCGGAAGCATGTGAGTAAGGGACGCGTGTCAGTTTGATGTAGACAAGACTTTGCAGGAAGCAGAGGCTGGCACCTGAGAGTGAGCTGGGCACCCTGAGTGATCTGGATTCCCAGAAGATCAGGAAACTTATGCCTTGCAATCCTGGCTGTGCTTCAGAATCAGTTGAGAGCTCCATAAAAAAATAAAAAAATAAAAATAAAAAAATCCAGATGCCTAGGCTTTGTGCCTGGAGATTCTGATTCCATAGGCTTTGAGTCGGGCTGGGAATCCCTTTCAGTCAGTTGTAGTCACTGTTCTTTTTGATGCATAAATTGTTATTCCATCGCTAAGTTGTCTCCGACTCTTTGTGACCCCATGAATCTGCCATTCACCAGGCTCCCCTGTTCTCCACAGTCTCCCAGAGTTTGCTCAAATTCATGTCCATTGAGTCGGTGATGCTATCTAACCATCTCATCCTCTGCTGCTCCCTTCTCCTCTTGCCTTCAGTCTTTCCTAGCATCAGGGTCTTTTCCAATGAGTTGGCTCTTCACATCAGGTGGCCAAAGTATAACTGTATAAAGTATAATATGTAAATTATCCTGTCTTTAACCAATGGGAGCCCTTTCATGTCATCTCCTGTATTCTTTTAACATGATCCCATTATTTTTTGAGAAATTCCTTGCTCTTTGATACAAGATAAACTGGTTTCTTGCTGAAGACCTGGAGTCAGGCAGTCCCTCAGGGGTCTTGGTTTCTCTTAGTGGAGAACAGTGTTTAGAAACCACAGCCTGGGGGAGAGCATTTTCTTTGCTATTGGACTGCTGATGCGTTTAGGCCTTTTTGGTGGGTGAGGCTAGGAGATATTTATTTTTTTTTAACTAAAAGTCAAGAGTTTATGACTGGATGATTGGACGGGGCGATGTTATTCCCTCCTCATCCTTATCATGGCTTCCCTGCCGGTGGTGTATATTTCCCCACCCTTGGACTTCAGGCCACGCTGGTGATTTGGGCACAAGTGATGGGATGCGAGTGGTGAGCTGAGCTGCTGAAAGTCAGGAAGCTTCACTAGCCCTCTCAGAACTTCCACTCTCTCTGAGGGACCCATTGCTCTTGTGCTTTTAGCCTGAGTCCCCAAATGAGGACGCAGAAGGTAACATGACCCCGACCCAAAGCCTGAATTCCAGCGTAACTTGGTACAGCCTGGTGGTTCCAGTGGAGATCAGCTGAACTGCAGTCACTCTAACGACCTGCTTGTCACCGTGAGCCTCTGAGATTTCAGGATCATTCCTTATGCCACTTTATCGGGTGGAAGCCCAACCAGTACAGTGTTGGTCTTTCCAGTTCAAATCTAGCATTCCGGGATTGTTAACTTAATTCCTTTGATTTTTGGCATGTTTTCGTTTACCCTGCCAATTTTGGTTCCTAACAACATTAAATAATTTTTTTTTTTGTATTATTCATCTCTCTCTCACACATGCACATATATATACATACACATATATGATAGTTTTAAAATAATAATATCAGTATTACTGTTATTATTTAGCAGACTGCTACAGTTGAACATTTAATTGCAGTTATATTTGTCTTTAGTTCCTTTTCTTCTTATCGTCTCTCCCTCCTACTGCTTACATACCCAGGTGGGTCTCCTTCCTTGGCCTCCCCGCAAAGGTCTTTGAACACACCAGGGCAGAGAAAGAGTTTATACTCACTTGGTTCTGGAGGGTTGCATCTTGAGAGACCCTGTTGTAATCCCCATGCCTGGAACGTACTGTCTACATGATAAATATGTGCTGAGTGAGCAGAGCATGAATGAATGAAGGAGAGGAGCACCATAGCGGAACAGTCTCTGGCCAAATGCAGGCACGCTGCCAAGGAGGGCCTACCGAGGAGGGGGAGGTGATTACCAGGGGGCCTGTTCTGCGGTGTAACCACTTCCCCCAAAGCTGGGGTTTTGCCTGGTGAGCACAGTCTTTGAAGATTCACATTTCCAATGCTGTTGATAACAGAGAGTAGAACTGTGGCTTTGCTCGTTTCTGCCAATGGGGCCACAAGAGCATCGGCCCAGGGCTCAGAGGAGGCCAGGCAGACAGTGAGTTAAGGATTGGCAGACAGCAAGGAAAATGGAGGTTAGCAAATATGGAGTCATAACTATTTCCTGGTGACTCTGTCAAGTAACCAATTTTATCAAAACCTGGTGGGTTAATGCAGATACAACTTTGCAGCATAATGGCTCTCAGCCATGTTTACCTGGCCAGCTGTGGCCTAGAACCCCCTCCACGCCATGATGGGTTGGGTTGCAGGGATGGGTGGATTCCTGGCAGCTGCTGCCCAGGAAAAGGGCTGCATGGTGAAGGGGGTCTTTCTGTGGGGTTCCTGGTGGCAGCTGCCTTGGGAGAGGGTACATTTGCAGGGTGGCATTTTTGTCTCCGCCAGTCTTCCCTACAGAATCTGCCTGTTCTTATGCCCACCTCCTGGCCTGTGGAATCGAAGCCCTACCAGTTTCTCAGAGACCAGTTTGAAGGTCGGAACTGTTTCTGTTGTTAGTTTTAGCATGAAGCATCAGTGGGTGAACCGCGGTTCTTAGAATGTGCACGCTCTGCTCTGTGTTCGACTCACCAGATTCTGCCCGAGTCCAGCTTCTGGGCCCGCTGATCCTGCTTGGGGTGCTAGACAGCACGGGCTCGGCCTGGCAAGGCTGGGGTGCAGTCCCAGCTTCACCCTTGCCAGCTTGGAGTGTGAACAAATTACTCATTCTCTTTATGCTTGGGTTTTCTTGTGTATAGAGTGAGGGAAACCATAGTGTTCACCTCACGTGAAAGAACTCGGTGCAGTGCCCGTGTGTGGGAAGTTCCCAGTCACTCGAGGCTGTGATTCCTCACCAGCGCATGCTCTGAATAGGTTCTATGCATTTTGGATGTGAGCTCATGCTCAAAAGAACATTCAGGGATGCCTGGGTGGGAGCCAGTGGCCCAGAGGAGGTGATGGTCTGAGTAGCAGAGCAGTGAAGAGCACTGTGTTTGGAATCCTTCAGACCTGAGTTCATACCCGAGCTTCCCAAATGGTGGGGAGGCTGAGGTCTGGATGGAGATACATCCTACGGTGTTCTGGGGCCAAGGAGAGACTCGCTCTGCGGTTGTGTTGGGACACTGGCTTCCTGGAAAGAAAACTGTGGTAAACTTAGACAGAGTATTAAAAAGCAGAGACATCGCTTTGCCGACAAAGGTCCATATAGTCAAAGCCATGGTTTTTCTAGTAGTCACATATGGATTTAAGAGTTGGACCATAGAAAAGTTTGATCACTGAAGAACTGATGCTTTTGAACTGTGTTGTTGGAGAAGACACTTGAGAGTCCCTTGGACAGCAAGGAGTTCAAACCAGTCCATCCTAAAGGAAATCAGTCTTGAATATTCATTGGAAGGACTGATGCTGAAGCTGAAGGTCCAGTAATTTGGCCACCTGTTTTTTTCCTCATTGGAAAAAAACCCTGATTCTGGAAAAGATTGAGGGCAAAAGGAAAAGGGGGAACGCAGAAGATGAGATGGTTGGATGGCATCAACTCAATGGACCTGAGTTTGATCAAACTCCGGGAGATAGTGAAGGAGAGGGAAGCCTGGCGTGCTGCAGTCTATGGGGCCTCAAAGAATTGGACACGAATGAGTGACTGAACAGTAACCACAGTAACTGGCGCTGAGCCTGGAAGGCTGAAAGGGACCCTGTCTGATGGGCAATTCGGGGAATGGGATAGGGGTTGAGAACGACATTTCAGGCAGAGTGAATAACACTGCAAAGGCAGATGATGTATTTCCCCAAGCTTAACGCTATTTTTGGTACTTAGTGTCTGGGGAGAAAAAAAGGTGAGCTGTTGTTCTCTGGGTCCTGTGCTCCTAAGGGACGTCCTTGCTGGAGATGTGGGTGTGCTGGGAGCTCTCCAGAGATCAGTGTGTCATTCTCTTCCTGCGTGGCAGCCAGGGGAGCACAGGGTCACAGAGGCACGTGGATGGGTGTCCAGAGACCCGAATGTGATGGAAACGAACTGCAGTGGGTACCAGACTCAGTGAGGTGGGGAAGCTTCTCCACGCGCCTGTTTCCTCCAGTCCCGCTGCCCCTGCTGATGTTGCTCCATCCCCACTGCCAGATTTCTCACTCGTTGACTTCTTCATGAGTTGGTGAGCCATGTGCTGGAGAGACAGAGGTGGAGGGGCCGTGGGCACATTTCTGCGAGTGAGGGGCAGACATAGAAACAGACAGTGGACTAGAAGCATTTGGGCAGTCGCGGCCTCGAACAGAGAGCGGCTGGTGGAGAGGAGCAGGCGGCAGAGCTTTAGCTGGCTAGCCTGGGGATCACGGGGGAGCTTCATGAAGGGAGTGATGGGCACAGATTTGTATTCTAGGGACTTTGTTCTAAGCAGGGAGACAGAGCCGACTGCACTCAGGGAGACTGGTCTGGGGGGCTGTGCTGCAGTTGCGGGGAGGCAAGGGTGGTCTCAATGGTGGGGAGGTGCCTGGCTCCGGACTGGGTAGGGGGCCTGCCCTGAGGGCTGAGGCAAGAAGACACAGGTGACAGAGGGGTGCGCCCTGCGTTTGGGGAGCGGAGGGCAGAGGAAGTGGCCCTGGACACAGGAAGAGGCCCAGGAGCCCAGCGTCCTGATGCTGGGCAGGGTAGCGGGCAGCATCTTGTCTGGGCAAGGGCGGCCGGGAGGTCCGGAGGGAGAAGGATTTCAGAGTTCAGGGTCAGAGCTGGGGTCGCTCCGATGACTGTGCTGGACGGGGTGCTGGCTGCACTTTTGGGTAGCTGAGGTGGAGGGGGATAAGGTCTTTTGAGGGGTGGTTGACCTACAGTGTGACCCAGAAGCGCAAGGGTACTGCCCAGTGGACTGATGTCCTCGTTGATAATGGTGGGAGACCAGGAGGAGACTGTGAGCCCTGCTGACGGTGCGAGCATTCTGGGGCGAGGCGGGCAGGATGTGGAGGGGGGACGGAGGGCCGGAGGGCCCTTCCCTGAAATGGCTCAGAGGAGAGCTGTGGGCACAGCCTGGGAGCCTTGTGAGGGACAGGGCCAGAGTGTCGCCAGCAGCTGCCACTTGGGTTCGAGGCACAAGCCAGGTGGAAGGCAGGCCGGGGGGTCTTCTGGGTGGGCATGCAGCCTGGATCCTTGCTCTCTTCCTCCCTGTGGCCCTGGGGCAGGGCAGATCCGGTGAGGAGGAGGAGGAAGGAAGAGGTGGGCCTTGTTTACAAGTGTTTGGGGACAGTGGAGGCGGTATCCAGATAGAGCTCTGGTCCCTGGGGATACCCACCCTAGAGAGACTCGGTTTCACCCTCCCCAAATCAAGGCTGAGCGCTCAGGCCTGGCTGGTCCCCCTGTCTGCTGCTCTGCTGAGGGGCAGGCCTGCAGGCCTGGGAGACTCCCCACTGAAGCACACGCTTTGCTTGGGGCCACATGACACGTTGCAGTTTAGGAAAACACTGCCTGTGGGTTCAGGAACCTGACCCTCTGGCCTTTTGTCTGGATGCCGTTTGCTTGCTCTGAAGAAGCGGGCATTCCTGAAAGCAGAGGTCAGTGTTGGATGGCGGACAAGCCCTGTGTGTCTTTGCTGCTCCTGGAATCAGAGCGTTTGGCCCTGGGAGAAGGGAAGAGCGCCGCCAGCAAGGCAGTTATTTGTAAAGAGGGAGATCGGTTTCGCTGACATCATTAAAACCCCTCTTTCAGGTCACATGCTGGGCCATTTTCTCAGACTGTTTCCTTCACTGCCCCAGCCTAGCCTGAGTCATTGCCACCCATCCTCCGATCACATCTCTGCATGGTTGGTTTCCTCCCACCTCCCCCTGACAACCTCCTCTCTGTATTCGGAGACATCTTTCTAAAGCCAAAATCCCACTGTGTCCCTGTCCTGCCCAGAACCCTCTGAGGCTCCCCACTGCTCCGAGGATACAGACCCGCCCCCTTTCCCCGGCGGACTCTGCATGAAGACCCAGCAGCAAGCCTACCGCTCTGTGCTGCCCCACAGCCTTCCCTGGTTTCCCTGCCATCTCAGCAATCTTCCTGCAGACTGTGCCCTCCACCGGGGTGCCCTTCTCGTCCCCATCACAGGCAACTCTTCCTTCCGCCTCAGGAGGTGGGGTGAGCAGCTTAGAGCTTGGCTACAGCAGGCTCCCCTCTGCTCCCTCTCAGCCTCACCGTCTGCCACTGCTCACGTACAGGCCTTTTCACCACTGTGCTGAACCGTCATGACTTTGGAAAGCCTGAATAATTAGTGTTTCATGTCTACCCCCTCCTAGATCATAAGCTGCCTGGACACAGGGGTTATGCCAGAATGATTCTCCCCATATCTTATGACCCAACACAGTGCCTGATGTTACTTGTTGAATATATTTAGGATGTGGTAATAAAAATAATAACAGTAAAGCCCCACTGAGTCCTCTTGACATCTACACTGTTCTGCTCCTTCTCTGTTAAAAAAAAACTGAATTGGGTAGTAGGGGGTGGGCCAGGTGCCTCCAGTGGCCCAGGCGTCGGGGAGGGTGGCTTCACATTTCAGTGTGATGCTATTTAGCACCAGAAGCCCAAGCAGCTGTCTGTCTCATCTGTTACTGCATTTGTTACTTGCTTCTCATTTCCTAGTAATTGCTCTGTCCTTTGTAAGAATTTCTTGTCACAGTGGAAACAGAGTGGGAACGGGCTTCCGCCCCCCCTCCCACAGCTCCCTTCGTGATGGAAACAGAGGTTGGAGAACTCTGAGCCCCAGAAAAGACCTGCCTGGAGAGTGGGGAGAGCTGGCTGGGTCAGGAGTCCAATCTGGCTACAGACACAGGCCAGCAGCACATTTGATCCAGCAAAACCAACACTTACACTTTGCAGTTTCTAGACTCATTTTTTTTCCCCTCTAACTTCTTGAGTGTGGCTATGACATTTGTGCTGGTTAGAAACCAAATTTCCTTTTAAATGAATTAATAGCGCAAAGCAGAATGTTTGGTGAACAGCTGTTCTGGTCCACAGGGACTTGGAGCCTGGTTGTGATTTTTGTCTGTGAGGGAAAACAGGGTTCGTCTGGACTCTTGCTGCTGGAGCAACTGCCTGACTTGGTGGGACGGGAGACAGGAAGATCTGGCTCTGTGGGCCTCCAGCTGTGTGATCATGGCAGGTTCCTTCACCTCCCTGGGCAGTTTCCTTAGCTGTAAAGTGGCAGTGATACCCATCTCATAGTGTTGTGATGCTTAACGGGCGATTGCATGGGCATCCGGGAGGGAGGCAGAAAGTCAACAAGGTATTTCTCTTCTTTTGAGAGATGTCAGTATATGAAATAAGGAGAAAAGCAATGACAGACTAATAAGTCAGCTTAGAAGGGCCCTGGGCCCAGCAGTGCGTCAAATTCGCTGAGGAAGGACCTTTTGTCACTGCTATGTCTCTTTAGTCCAGCCACAGTGGCATGTTATAGGATCACTGCTTATCATTAGTTGAATAAATGAGAAGCAGGGAGAAGAGCCTTTCTTCCTTGCTCAGGAGTGAGAGGGATAGGTTGATATCTGTGTGACCATGCTGCTGCTAAGTCGCTTCAGTCGTGTCCGACTCTGTGCGACCCCATAGATGGCAGCCCACCAGACTCCCCCGTCCCTGGGATTCTCCAGGCAAGAACAGTGGAGTGGGTTGCCATTTCCTTCTCCAGTGCATGAAAGAGAAAAGTGAAAGTGAAGTCGCTCAGTCGTGTCCGACCCTCAGCGACCCCATGGACTGCCGCCTTCCAGGCTCCTCCATCCATGGGATTTTCCAGGCAAGAGTACTCGAGTGGGGACATGCTAAGTCACTTTATTACTCTAAGGTTCACTTTATACATTTGCACAATGGAGCCGATGATATGATGGCCTCAAAAAACTGGACATGAGAACTGAGTGAGATTTTTTCAGCCTTATTGAGGCATAACTGACATATAATAAACCATGCATAAATAAAGTCAATGATTTGATGAGTTTGGATGTATACATATGCATGCAAAACCTCAGCAGATAAAGATAATAAATATACTGTCCATCCAGAAAGTTTCCTCATGCTGTTTGCAGTCCCTCCCTCTCCCCACCCCCCCTCCACTGTCTTCCTAAAGTCAGGTAATATAAGTCCCTAAAATGTGTTCTTCTGTTTCAAAATTGTTTAGGCTGTTGTCCTCTGCATTTCTGTAGAAAATTGAAAGTCAGTTTGTTAGCTTTTATAGAATCCCCCAGGCTATGACTGTGACTGGGCTGAATCTGTCCGATCAATTTGGGGAAAATTGACATCTTAACGATATTGAATCACTGGAACAATGAGCATAGTATGCAGTTCTGTGTACTTAGGTCTTTTATAATTTATTTCAGTATATGTTGTATACTTTTCAATGTATAGGTCTTACATATCTTTTGTCAGACTAATTCCTAAAATTTAGTTTTCTGTGCTGTTGTAAATGTTATTTTGTTTTAAATTCCAGTTGTTCATTACTAATTTATAGAGATATGACCGATTTTTTGTAAATTGATCTGTATCCCACAACTTCGTTTAACTTTCACTTATTCTAGTAGCTGTTTTGGCAGATTCTTTAGGATTTCTACACAGATGATGGTATCTCTGTGAATGTATTAAGTCACTTCAGTAGAGTCCGACTCTTTGTGATCCTATGGACTGTAGCCCACCAGGCTCCTTTGTCCATGGGATTCTGTAGGCAGGAATACTGAATTCGGTTGCCATGCCTTCCTCCAGGGGATCTTCCTGACCCAGGGATTGAACCTGCATCTCTTAGGTCCTCTGCAGTGGCAGATAGGTTCTTTACCATTAGCGCCACTTGGGAAGGCCATCTCTGTGAATAACAGCAGTTTAAGTTCTTTCTTTCTAAACTAGATGTTTTTGTTTCTTTTCCTTGTCTTATTAACTGGCTATAATCTCTAGTACCCTGTTGAGCAAAAGTGGTTAGAGCAGATATCCTTGGCTTGTTTCTAGTCTTAGAAGAAAACCGCTCTTCCATTTTTCAGTATGATGTAGCTATTCAGTTCAGTTCAGTCGCTCAGTCGTGTCCTACTCTTTATGACCCCATGGACTGCAGCACACCAGGCTTTCCTGTCCGTCACCAGCTCCCAGAGCTTGCTCAAACTCATGTCCATTGAGTGGGTGATGCCATCCAACCATCTCATTCTCTGTTGTTCCCTTCTTCTCCTGCTTTCAATCTTTCCCAGCATCAGGGTCTTTTCCAATGAGTCAGTTCTTTGCATCAGATTGCCAAAGTATTGGAGCTTCAGCATCAGTCCTTCCAATGAATATTCAGGACTGATTTGCTTTAGAACTGACTGATTTGATCTCCTTGCAGTCCTAAGGACTCTCAAGAGTCTTCTCCAACACCACAGTTCAAAAACATCAGTTCTTTGGCACTCAGCTTTTTTTATGGTCCAACTCTCACATCTGTACGTGACTACTGGAAAAACCCTAGCTTTGACTAGATAGGCCTTTGTCAGCAAAGTAATGTCTCTGCTTTTTAATATGCAGTATAGGTTTGTCGTAGCTTTTCTTCCAAGGAGCAGGTGGCTTCTAATATCATGGTTGCAGTCACTATCTGCAGTGATTTTAGAACCCAAGAAAATAAAGTCTGTCACTATTTCCACTGTCCCCATCTATTTTCCATGAAGTGATGGGACCAGATGCCATGATCTTCATTTTTTGAATGTTGAATTTTAAGCCAGCTTTTGCACTCTCCTCTTTCACTTTCATCAAGAGGCTCTTTAGTTCTTCTTCACTTTCTGCCAAAGGGTGGTGTCATCTGTGTATCTGAAGTTATTGATATTTCCTTTGGCAGTCTTGATTCCAGCTTGTGCTTCATCCAGCCTGGCATTTCGCATGATGTACTCTGCATATAAGTTAAATAAGCAGGGTGACAATATACAGCCTTGACGTACTGCTTTCCCAATTTGGAACCAGTCCGTTGTTCCATGTCTGGTTCTAATTATTGCATCTTGACCTGGATACAGATTTCTCAGGAGGCAGGTAAGGTGCTCTGATGGTCCCATCCATTGAAGAATTTTCCACAGTTTGTTGTGATCCACACAGTCAAAGGCTCTGGCATAGTCAATAAAGCATAAGTAGATGTTTTTCTGGTATTCTCTTGCTTTTTCTATGATCCATTGGATGTTGGCAATTTGATCTCTGGTTCCTCTGCCTTTTCTAAATCCAACTTGAACATCTGGAAGTTCTTGGTTCACCTATTGCTGAAGCCTAGCTTGGAAAATTTTCAGCATTACTTTGCCAGCGTGTGAGATGAGTGCAATTGTGTAGTGGTTTGGACATTCTCTGGCTTTGCCTTTCTTTGGGATTGGAATGAAAACTGACCTTTTCCAATCCTGTGGCCACTGGTGAGTTTTCCAAATTTGCTGACATATTGAGTGCAGCACTTTCAAAGCATCATCTTTTATTATTTGAAATAGCTCAACTGGAATTCTGTCACCTCCACTAGCTTTGTTTGTAGTGATGCTTCCTAAGACCCACTTGACTTCACCTTCTGGGATGTCTGGCCTAGACACATACCAGGGTGTCTGGTACCATGTCATACCATCGTGGTTATCTGGGTCATGAAAATATTTTTTTCTGCAGTTCTCCTGTGTATGCTTGCCACCTCTTCTTAATCTCTTCTGCTGTTAGGTCCATATTTTTTCTGTCCTCCATTGTGCCCATCTTTGCATGAAATGTTCCCTCGGTAGCTCTAATTTTCTTGAAGAGATCTCTGGTCTTTCCCATTCTATTGTTTCATCTATTTCTTTGCATTGATCACTTAGGAAAGCTTTTTATCTCTCCTTGCTACTCTTTGGAATTCAGCATTCAGATAGATATATCTTTCCTTTTCTCTTTTGCCTTTAGCATCTCTTTTTTTGTCGGCTATTTGTAAGGACTCCTAAGACAACCATTTTGCCTTTTGCACTTCTTTTTCTTGGGGATGGTCTTGATCACAGCCTCCTGTACACTGTTATGAACCTCTGTCCATAGTTCTTCAGGCACTCTGTCTGTCACATCTAATCCCTTGAATCTGTTTGTCACTTCTACTGTATAATTGTAGAGATTTAATTTAGGTCATACCTTAATGGTCTAATGGTTTTCCCTTCTTTCTTCAATTTAAGTCTGAATTTGGCAATAAGGAGTTCATGATCTGAGCCATAGTCAGCTCCTGGTCTTGTTTTGCTGACTGTATAGAGCTTCTCTATTTTTGGCTGCAAAGAATATAATCAATCTGATTTCAGTATTGACCATCTGGCGATGTCCATGTATAGAGTCATCTCTTGTATTGTTGGAAGAGGGTGTTTGTTACGACCAGTGGGTTCTCTTGGCAAAACTCTGTTAGCCTTTCCCCTGCTTTATTTTGTACTCCAAGGCCAAACTTGCCTGTTACTCCAGTTATATCTTGACTTCCTGGTTTTGCATTCCAGTCCCCATGATGAAGAGGACATCTTTTCATGGTGTTAGTTCTAGAAGGTCTTGTAGATATCATAGAACCATTCAGCTTCTTTGGCATTTGTTGTTGGGGTACAGACTTGGATTATTGTGATATTGAATGATTTGCCTTGGAAACGAACAGACATAATTTTGTCATTTTTGTGATTGCACCCAAGTACTCATTTTGGATTCTTTTGTTGACTATGAGGGTTACTCCATTTTTTCTAAGGGGTACTTGCCCACAGTAGTAGATGTAACAGTCATCTGAATTAAATTTGCCCATTCTGGTCCATTTTAGTTCACTGACTCCTAAAATGTTGATGTTCACTCTTGCCATCTCCTGTTGGACCATTTCCAATTTACCTTGATTCATGGACCTAATATTCCAGGTTCCTATGCAATACTGTTCTTTATAGCATCGGACTTTACTTCTATCACCAGTCACGTACACAGCTGGCTGTTGTTTTTGCTTTGGCTCAGCCTCTTCAGTTCAGTTTAGTCACGCAGTCACGTCAGACAGTTGGACGTGATTGAGCGACTGAACTGAACTGAACTGAGCCTCTTCATTCTTTCCTGAGCTATTTGTCCACTCTTCTTCAGTAGCATATTTGAGTACCTACCGATCTGGGGAGTTCATTTTTCAGTGTCATATCTTTTTGTCTATTCGTACCCTCCATGGGTTCTCAAGGCAAGGATGCTGAAGAGGTTTGCCATTCCCTTCTCCAGTGGACCATGTTTTGTCAGCACTCTCCACCATTTTTTAAAATTTGTTTATTTAATTGGAGGACAGTCAGTTCACAACACTGTGGTGGCCCCTGCCACAAATCAGTCACTGGCGCACATGTGGGAATCCATCCCCCACCTCCCTCCCGACCCCATCCCTCTGGGTTGTCCCTGAGCACCAGCTTTCAGTGCCCTGCTTCATGTATCAAACTTACACTGGTCGTCTGTTTGACATATGGTAATATATATGTTTCAGTGCTATTCTCTCATATCATCCCACCCTCGCCTTCTCCCATAGAGTCCAAAAGTATGTTCTCTACATGTGTATCTTTTTGCTGCCTTGCATATAAGATCATCATTACTATCTTTATAAATTCCATATATATGTGTTAATATACTGTATTGGTGTTTCTCTTTCTGACTTACTTCACTCTGTATAATAGGCTGCAGTTTCATCCACCTCATTCAGTTCAGTTCAGTCTCTCAGTTAGGCCTGAGTCTTTGTGGCCCTGGCATGACTCCAGCATGCCAGGCTTCCCTGTCCATCGCCAACTCCCAGAGCTTGCTCAAACTCATGTCCATCGAGTTGGTGATGCCATCCAACCATCTCATCCTCTGTTGTCCCCTTCTCCTGCCCTCAACCTTTTCCAGTGGATCAGTTCTTCACATCAGGTGGCCAAAGTATTGGAGTTTCAGCTTCAGCTCATTAGAACTGACTCAAATGCATTCTTTTTTATAGCTGAGTAATACTCCATTGTGTATATACAGCTTCCTTATCCATTCATCTACTGATGGACATCTAGGTTGCTTCCATGTCCTAGCAATTGTAAGCACTGCTAGAATGATCATTGGTTTACACATGTCTCTTTCAGTTCTGGTTTCCTAGCTATGTATGCCCAGCAGTGGGATTGCTGAGTCATATGGCAGTTCCATTTCCAGTTTTTAAAGGAATCTGCAAACAGTTCTCCATAGTGGTTGTATCAGTTTGCATTCCCACCAACAGTGTAAGAGGGTTCCCTTTTCTCTATACCTTCTCCAGCATTTATTGTTTGTAGACTTTTTGATGGCAGCCATTCTGAGATAATGCCTCATTGTGGTTTTTTATTTGCATTTCTCTAATAATGCATGACAAATTGTCGACAAAGGCCCATCTAGTCAAAGCTATGGTTTTTCCAATAGTCATGGATGTGAGAGTTGGACCATAAAGATAGCTGAGTGCCGAAGAATTGATGCTTTTGAACTGTGGTGTTGGAGAAGACTCTTGAGAGTCCCTTGGACTGCAAGGATATCCAACCAGTCCATCCTAAAGGAAATCAGTCCTGAATACTCATTGGAAGGACCAATGATGAAGCTGAAGCTCCAATACTTTGGACACCTTTGGATGCAAAAAACTGACTCACTAGAAAAGACCATAATGCTGGGAATGATTGAAGGCAGGAGAAAGTGACCACAGAGGATGAGATGGTTGGACTGCATCACTGACTCGATGGACATGAGTTTGAGCAAGCTCTAGGAATTGGTGATGGACAGGGAAGCCTGGTGTGCTTCAGTCCATGGGGTCACAAAGAGTCAGATACAACTGAGTGACTGAACTAAACTGAGTAATGAGTGATGTTCAGCATCTTTTCATGTGTTTACTGGCCATCTGTATGTCTTCTTTGGGGGAAATGTCTGTTTAGTTCTTTGGCTCACTTTTTGATTGGGTTGTTTGTTTTTCTGGTATTGAGCTGCATGAGCTACTTGTATATTCTGGAGATTAATTCTTTGTCAGTTGTTTCATTTGCTATTATATTCTCCTATTCTGAAGGTTGCCTTTTCATCTTGCTTATAACTTCCTTCGTTGTGCAAAAGGTTTTAGGTTTAATTAGGTCCCGTTTGTTTATTTATGTTTTTATTTCCATTATTCTGGGAGGTGGGTCATAGAAGATCTTGCTGTGATTTATGTCAGACAGTGTTCTTCCTGTGTTTTCCTCTAAGAGTTTTATAGTTCCTGGTCTTACATTTAGATCTTTAATCCATTTTGAGTTTATTTTTGTGTATGGTGTTAGAAAGTTCTAATTTCATTCTTTTACACATGTTTGACCGGTTGTCCCATTACCACTTGTTAAAGAGATGCTAGCTGTAAGATGTAGGTTTTTCATAAATGGCTTTTATCAATATTGAGGATTTTCCCTCCTAATCCCAATTTGCTGAGAATTTTGATCTGCAGTGGATATTGCATGCATGTGCTCAGTTGCTCAGTGGTGTCCAACTCTTTGAGACCCTGTGGACTGTAGCCCACCAGGCTCCTCTGTCCATGGGATTTTCCAGGCAAGAATACTGGTTGGGTTGCCATTGCCTCCTCCAGGGTTTTGTCAGATATTTTTTCCTGCATTTATAGAGAGAATCATATGATTTTTCTTTTTCGGTCTGTTGCTATGGAGAATTCACAAGATTGATTTTTGAATGTTAAGCCAACCTTGCATTCCTATGATAAACCCCACTTGGTCATGATGCAGAATCCCTTTTGTATATTGTTGGAGTTGATTTGTTAAAATTTTGCTAAGAATTTTTGCATCTGTGTTCATGATGAGAAATACCAGTCTGTGTTTTTCTTTCCTTGAAATGTCTTTTTCTGTTTTTGATATCAGTGTAACGCTGACCTCATAAAACAAGTTAGGAAGCATTCTTTCCTTTTCAGTTTTCCAGAAGAGTTTATGTAGAATTGGTATGGTTTCTTTTGTAAATATTTGGTATATTTCACCAGTAGAGCCACCTGGACTTGGAGTTTTCTTTGTGGCAAGGTTTTTGTTCTTTCCTTTTAAATAGAATACTTTTAAGAGCAGTTTTAGCTCACAACAAAATTGAGCAGAAAGTAGAGAGTGTTCTCATGTACTCCTTTCCCCCTTGCTGCCCACAGCAGTTCCCCACTATCAGTGTCCACATCAGAGTGGATTACATTTGCTTTAACTGATGAACCTACATTGATACCTCATTATTACCCAGCACACATAGTTTAATTTAGGGTTCAGTCTTGGTGTTATACATTTCATGGGTTTTGACAAATGCATAATGACATGTATTCACCATTATAGTATCATAAAGAATAATTTCACTGCGCTGAAAAATCCTCTCTATTCATCCCTCTCCCTCTCCTAGCCTTCAGCAACCAGTGATCTTTTTAGTGTCTCCAAGCTTTGTCTTTTCCAGCCTGTCATAGAGTTGGAATCATACAGTTTTATGGCCTTCTTTCACTTAGTAATATGCATTTAAAGCTCTTCCATGTCTTTTTATAGCTTGGTTAGCATTTCTTTTTTTTTTTTTTTTTAGCATTGAATAATATTCAATTATCTGGATATACAACAGTTTATCCATATACCTGTCCTACTGAGAGACATCTTGGTTGCTTCTAAGTTGGGGTGACTATGAATAAAGCTGCTCAGATATCCAAATGCAGTATTTTTTTTTATGAGGCTATAGGTTTTCATCTCTTCTGGGTAAATATCATGGAGTGCAATTACTAGATTATCGTGGAACATTTTTAAACTATGACTATAACTTCTCTAATAGAGATGGAGTATTCAAGTAGTCTGTTATTTTTTTAGTGAGCTTTGGTTGTATTTTTCAGTGAGTTTGTCTATTTTATCTAAGTTGTTAAATCTATTCCCATGAAGTTGTTCATAACATTCTCTTATCCTGTTACTATCTATGGGATCTATAATGATTTCTACTCTCTCATTCCTGATATAATTTGTATCTCCTTTCTCCCCCTACTCCCACCCCCACTGATGAGTTTGGCTAAGTTTATCAGTTTGATTGATAGCAAAAAGAGTGCTTGGTTCCATTAATTTTTTTCTATTGGTTTTTTGTTTTCTAATCCATTGATTTATGTTCATATATTCTTTTAATTAGAGGATAATTCCTTTACAATGTTCTGTTGGTTTCTGCCATACAACAGCATGAGTCAGTTATAAGTATACATATGTCTCCTCCCTCTTGGACCTCCCTCCCACCCTGTTCACATTTTCATTTACTTTCTTCCACTTACTTTGGGTTTAATTTGCTCTTCTACTTCCTAAAGTGGAAGCCGAGGTCAGTGAGACTTCCCTTTGTTTCTGATGTAAGCATCTGGTGCTGTAAATTTCCTTTTAAGTGTTGCTTTAGCTTCATTCCACACATTTCGATATTTTGGGCTTTCATTTTCATTCAGTTCAAAATCTTTTCTAATTTTCCTTTTGATTTCTTTTTTATCCATAAATTATTTAAAAATGTGTTATTTCATTTCTAAATATTTGGGGATTTACTAGATATTTTATACTATTGATTTCTGCTTCTATTGTGGTTACAAGACATACTTTGTATGGTCTGAAATTATTTTAAATTGATTGAGATTTATGTTATGGCATAGAATATGGTCAATCTTGGTAAAGTTCTGAGTGAATTTGAAAAAATGTATATTCTGGAGTTTCTGCATAAAGCATTCTATTGAGGTAAGCGGGTTAATAGTATTATTGAAGTCATCTGTATTCTAACTGATTTTCTACTTATTTGTTCTCTTGATTATTGAGAGAAGAGTATTGAAATCTCCCATTATATAATGATTTCTCTTTTAATTCTATCAATTTTGCTTTAATGCATTTTGAAATTCTGGTATTAGCTGTGTAAGCCTTTACAGCTGTTGAATTTATCCTTCATCATTATGAAATGACCCACCTTCATCTGGAACTCTTCTTTGCTCTGAAATCCACTTTGTTTAATAATATAGCCATCTTTCTCTTGACCAGTGTTAGCAAGTGCCAGGGTCTGACTGAACCTCCCAAATTCACATGTTGAAATTCACACACCCATGATGATGGATTTGAACATGGGGCCTTTGGGCGGATCCCTGACGACTGGCATTGCTGCTGCTATTGCTAAGTCGCTTCAGTCGTGTCCGACTCTGTGCAACCCCATAGACGGCAGCCCACCAGGCTCCCCCGTCCCTGGGATTCTCCAGGCAAGAACACTGGAGTGGGTTGCCATTTCCTTCTCCAATGCATGAAAGTGAAAAGTGAAAGTGAAGTCGCTCAGTCGTGTCCGATTCTTAGCGACCCCATGGATTGCAGCCTACCAGGCTCCTCCGTCCATGGGATTCTCCAGGCAAGAGTACTGGAGTGGGTTGCCGTTGCCTTTTCCAGACGATTGGCATTAGTGCCCTACTAAAAGAGACCCCAGAGAGCTAGCTTATCCTCACCAGCATGTGAGGCCACAGTGGAAAGGCTCTGTCTGTGAGCCAGGAAGTGGGCCCTTAGCAGATACCAAGTCTACCAGCATATCCTCTCCTCTTCTGTCAATAATCAAGAGAACAAATAAGTAGAAAATCAGTTAGAAATAGATGACTTCAATAATACTATTAACCCAGTATGTAACCTCAGTTACATTCATAGGCTGCACTATGCAGAAGCTGCAGAATACACCTTTTTTTCCCCAAAATTCACTCAGAACTTTATCAAGACTAACTATATTTTAAGCCATAACATAAATCTCAATCAACTTAAAATTTGACTTCCCGGCCTTCAGAACTGTGAGAAATAAATTTCTTGTTTATAAGCCATTCTATTTGTGGTATTTTTGTTATAGCACCCTGAACAGACTAAGAGAGCATGATGTATATTTTTAATCCTGTTATTTTCAACCTATTGTGCCTTTGTATTTAAAGTGGGTTTGTTGTAAGAAGCATATAATTGAGTACTGCTTTTTTATCCAGTTGGACCACACCTGCCTTTTATTTGGGTACTTAGACTATATTAAATGTGATTATTGATATGCTTGGATTTAAATCTATTTTTCCTTTTCTTCTGATTTCTTTTTAAGTAACTGGACATATTCCATGATTTCATTTAATCTCTTTTATTCAGTTCAGTTCAGTCGCTCAGTCATGTCAGACTCTTTGCGACCCCATGGACTACAATCTCTTTTATTGGCTGACTATAATTTATTTTAGTGGTTGGTTTAGGGTGTATAATATACATCTTTAACATAAAACTGTTCACTTTCAAGCAATAATATATCATTTCATATAAGAACTTCAGGCTTCCCTGGTGGCTCAGACTGTAAAGAATCTGCCTGCAATGGAAGAGATTCAGGTTTGATCCCTGGGTCAGGAAGATTCCCTGAAAAAGGGAATGGCTACCCACTCCAGTATTCTTGCCTAGAGAATCCCATGGACAGAGGAGCCTGGTGGGCTACAATCCATGGGGTCATAAAGAGTCGGACTCACGCGTAAGAATTTTACAATAGTGTACTTCTATTTACTTCTCTCCCGTTCTTTGTAGTATTGTCAGTACTCTCGCCTGGAAAATCCCAGGGACGGAGGAGCCTGGTGGGCTGCCGTCTATGGGGTCGCACAGACTCGGACTCTACTGAAACGACGCAGCAGCAGCAGCAGCAGCATGCACTTTACTTCTACATATGTAATAGTCTCAAGACATTGTTCGTGTATTTGCATTAAATAATTAGCTGTTAAAGTCCATTATATTTAAAAAATTTTATTTATTTTTGGCTTGTTGGGTCTACATTGCTGTTAGGGGACTTTCTCTAGTTGCGCGCAGGGATTACTCCTGGTTGCGGTGTAGGCTTCTTACTGCTGCGCCATCTCTTGTTTCAGAACATGGGCTCTAGAGCACTTGGGTTTCGGTCATCGCAGAGCTTGGGCTCAGTTGCTCCACAGCAAGTTGGATTTTTCTCAGACTAGGGGAGAAAGAATCTGGCAAGCAGATTCTTTACCACTGCACCACCAGGGAAGTCCAGTCAACTATCTTTTAAAGAGATTTTTAGAAGTACATAAAATGCGCAAGTCTGAAAGGTGCAGCTCAATGCATTTTTACAAAGTAGCAAACTATGTAGCTGCCACTGGATTAAGATACAAAACATAAAAACACCCCAAAGCCTACCTCCAGACCCAAGTTATGATCACTATTATAAATTCTATCACTACCAGAAGTTTGCCTGTTTTTTTTTTTTTTTTTTTTTTAATTTGTTTATTTATTTGGCAACACCATGCAGCATGTCAGGGATCTTAGTTCCCTGACTGGGCATCAAACCTGTGCCCCCTTGCATTGGGAGCATGGAGTCTTAACCACTGGACAGCCAGGGAAGCCCTACGTTTATTTTTGAATTTTATATAAATGGAAGCATATTGTGTATTTGTTGTTGTTTAGTTGCTCAGTCATGTCTGACTGTGACCCCATGGACTGCAGCAGGCCAGGCTTCCCTGTCCTTCACCATCTCCTGGAATTTGCTCCAACTCATGTCCATCGAGTCAGTGATGCCCTCCAATCATCTCATCCTCTGTCGTCCCCTTCTCCTCCTGCCTTCAGTCTTTCACCGCATCAAGGTCTTTTTCCAGTGAGCTGGCTCTTCACAGCAGGTAGCCAAAGAACTGGGTCTTCAGCTTCACAATCAGTCCTTCCAGTGAATATTCAGGGTTGATTTCCTTAAAGATTGACATATTGTGTATACTTTTTGTCTATTTTTACTTAACATTATATGCATGGGATTTATCATGTTGTGTGTAACAGGAGCTTTATCCTTTTTCATTTTTGTATCATATTCCATCCATTTATGTATAGATTTAATTTTTTTTGTCCTTTTCAGTGTTGATGGATATTTATTTGTCCTTTCCTGGTTGTTTCCAGGTGGGGGCTTTTATGAATAATGCTACCACAAAAGATCCTTGAACTTGTCTTTCACTGGAAATAAACACCCTCTCTCTCGAATATAATTTCCAGAAGTGGAATTGTTTGGTCATAAGGAATGTATATGTTCACTTACTGGGTACTGTCAAAACTGTTTTCAAAAGTGTTGCACATTCCCATCAGTGAGAGGAGTCTAGTTGTTCTGTACCTTTGCTGATACTTGGTATCATCAGAGGATGCAATGACAGTTAATACAGAGCTCCCCTCAGGGCATTTCCCTTCTTTCTGGGATCTTGGGTCCTCAAATCCTAGCTGCTTTGGTTGCTCTCTGAGATGGTTACATAGCCATGATTTTGTTGCTGTTATTTTATCCAGTTTTTATGGTTAATCTGATATTAGTTACTTTGTCATAAAAAGAAAGAAAAGTGCTTGTGTGCTCAGCCGTGTTTGACTTTGCAACCCCATGGACTACAGCCCACCAGGCTCCTCTGTCCATGCGAATTTTTTAGTTAAGAATACTGGAATGGCTTGCCACTTCACGCTCCAGGGGATCTTTTCAATCCAGGAGTCGAACCTACATCTCCTGCCTTGACAGATTCTTTACCACTGAGCCACATGGGAAGCCCTTACTTTGTCATAGACAGAATCAAAACTCTCTTTCTTTATTTTGAAAATTATTTTTATTTTAAAAACTGTCTTCTGCAGAAAACAGATATTTTTCTCAAATCATATTAAGGTATCATTCTACTCCAAAAGTGTGTAGATGTGTGCGTCTGGGTAATGACAGTTTTCATTGTCACTATGTTCAGTTCAGTTCAGCTCAGTCGCTCAGTCGTGTCCGACTCTTTGTGACCCCATGAATCGCAGCACGCCAGACCTCCCTGTTCATCACCATCTCCCGGAGTTCACTCAGACTCACATCCATCGAGTCAGTGATGCCATCCAGCCGTCTCATCCTCTGTCGTCCCCTTCTCCTCCTGCCCCCAATCCCTCCCAGCATCAGAGTCTTTTCCAATGAGTCAACTCTTCGCATGAGGTGGCCAAAGTATTGGAGTTTCAGCTTAGCATCATTCCTTCCAAAGAAATCCCAGGGCTGATCTCTTTCAGAATGGACTGGTTGGATCTCCTTGCAGTCCAAGGGACTGCCAAGAGTCTTCTCCAACACCACAGTTCAACAGCTTCAATTCTTCAGCGCTCAGCTTTCTTCACAGTCCAACTCTCACATCCATACATGACCACAGGAAAAACCATAGCCTTGCTAGATGGACCTTTGTTGGCAAAGTAATGTCTCTGCTTTTCAATATGCTATCTAGGTTGGTCATAACTTTTCTTCCAAGGAGTAAGCATCTTTTAATTTCATGGCTGCAGTCACCATCTGCAGTGATTTTGGAGCCCCCAAAATAAAGTCTGACACTGTTTCCACTGTTTCCCCATCTATTTCCCATGAAGTGATGGGACCAGATGCCATGATCTTCATTTTCTGAATGTTGAGCTTTAAGCCAACTATGTTATGTTACCTAATATTTTTCCTTTGAAAGGAATTTATGAAATTGTACTTTACCTTTTGATTACTGTACTGTATGTCTGTTTGTGTTAGCAATGATCCTAGCTTAAGTGAAAAAATAAATGTCAAACCAAAAGAGAGCAGTGAAGCTTAGATTCTTTGGTCTTCCTTTCATAACTAGAGGTGGAGGCTGCAGGGATGGGACCCTTGTCAGTGATCACGTGACACTTCAAAAGGGGTGGAGCACCCACCTCCAAAGGTGCCTGGGGGAGGGGAGACCTTCTGGGGGAGAAGAAGTCTTGCCTTGGAAAGACTGGACATTCTATAAAACTCAGACTTTCTGCAACACAAAAGCCTTGTTTTGAAATACCCTTCAGGACTGCTTGTTGCATTGCCATGCAAGAGAAGTCGGCAACAGGAGAGAGCCGGGTGGAGCTGCATAACCTGGACCTGGCTGATCTGAGCTGTGGCTCAGGGCAGAGGAAAGAGATCAAAGCAGTTCTTGTGTCAGATAATATCATTTCTAGAATAGCTGACCCA
This sequence comes from Nanger dama, assembly GCA_917880005.1. NCBI lineage: Eukaryota > Metazoa > Chordata > Mammalia > Artiodactyla > Bovidae > Nanger > Nanger dama. Next base: position 9,251,050 of record CAKJTW010000018.1, on the reverse strand, counting down.
TCTTCTGGTATTTTTAAGTAGGTCACGGAAGAAATCCATAACTTTGCCGTGTTTTGTTTTTTGTTTTCTTTGAAATTCATCACACAAACTGCTAATGATAGTCTCAGAGCAGCCAGCTCCTGTTGCAGCCTGTTACCTGCGTGTGGTCAGCATCCAAGTAGAATTCTTATATTGCAGACCTCTTTGAGAAACTTCCAAGTCTTCACGAATGGCAAACAGTTACCTTGCCAAGCTAAATTTTGACTGAAAGGAATGTCAAGGCTATCTGTGCATGGATGAAGCATCTGCTTTATCTGGCAACACATCTGGTTTTGTAGCTTTGATGAAGCAAGAAGGCCCACCTGCCCCTGTGGCTGGGCTGTTCTGTGCCAGTGTGTGTTGATGTCAAAGGCTGCGATGGTTCTGAAAGCCTGCTTTGAAAGCCTGCAGTTTCATCGGCGCTGGGGCCTTGGGTTACTGCCTCCTCAGGAGGTTTCGCTATGAAATGGAGCAGAACGCAGAGCAACTTCTACTGCCCAGGAGTTTGCTGGCTCTCCGAACGGCAGGTCTTGGAGTACTTGAAGTTTTACTATTTTTTTCCTTTGAAAGTAAAGGAAAACACACACAACAGAGAAAGAGGAATTTATTCATGACTTGGCTTACTTGCTAGATATTTTTGGCCTTGTGAATGAGGTAGACCTGTTTAATTGTCCATTAGAGATGTTTCTGGAACGTGGGGCCGTGTTGGCCATGCTGTTCTCTAGAAAAGGAGACTGGACTGGATGAGTCTGTGGCCTTCCTACAGCCAGGGTAGGGGGAATGTTCGTGTAGCCCAGGGGTGGCCGAGTCACACTAAGCCCTCAGCAGCAGAAGTCTGGAGCAGCCTAGAGCTCTGCACTTCTCCCTGTAAAGAAAGGGATATCTGGACTCAAAAGTGCTTCCTTGGGGCCACCTGTCGGTGAAGGAGACAGTGACGTTGCTTTACTCAATGGGTTGAGAGAGAAGAAAGCGATGCAGCATTGATTCATTCGGCCAGCTCCTGGAGAACAGTGCTGGTCCTTGACATTGATGAACACTGGCTGACTCTCATCTGTGGGCCTCGGGAATGATCGTCTGGCACCACTGCCTTCCCCGGGGAGTCAGGGTTCAGCATCTGTTGGTAAACCAAGACATCAAGTCGGCTGAGCATCAGGGTGTCATGTGTCAAGGAGCATCATGTGTGTTGGGTGTGTATTTCTTGTGTTCAGTAATAATATCTATAACTCTAGTTACTGAGAGCTGGCGGTGTGTCATTCACTAACAGTCATAGGAGGGAGACACTTTTATGATCTTTATTTTCAAATGAGAGGTCAGAGAGATTAATTGATCTGCCCAGAGTCCCAGGTCTGGCCAGTGATAGAGTCAGATTTGAACACAAGTGGTCTCGTTCAAGGGGCCACATGCTGACTCCAGGCGATTGCCTCACTGGAACCGGACTGCAGCAGGATCCATGGGGCAGTCTTATCAGCACAGTTTGGATTTCTTTTAATTCTTTTCAGGAAGTTGGTGTTAATTTTTATTTTATTTTATTTTTGGCTTGGAAAAAATAAGAGAAGTGATCCCTGAAATAGATTTTTTTTCATTTAAATTTAATTAAAAAATAGTGTACAAAATTTCACAGAATTTTGTGACTCGCATTTCACTGAAGAGGGAGCCTATAGTTTCATTAGATTCCAAAGCACAAGCCTCATGTATCTTGGTCCCTCAGATGCTTGGCGTGGTGCTGGTCATGTAGTTCCTGTTGAGTAAATTGTCATTGACTCACTGAAACCTGCTGTGCTGGGAGAGTGGAGCCGTCACTCAGAAATGGAACACTCATTTTTGCTGTGTGTTTTTTTTTTTTTGGTCAAATCACTTTACTTTCTGTGGGTTGCTCCTGGATGCCACTCACTCAGTCAGCAGTTAGTTATTCGGCGCCTCCTCTGGCCAGATTCCCCCTCAGGATCCAGACACACAGAGGTGAACAAGTTAGGTTCTTAGGTGCTATTCCCATGCAATGCTGATGGTCTAGGGAGGGAAGACGGAGAAGTCAACAAGCGCCTGCACGCAGAACAGTCTAGGCTCCTGTCAGGGGCATGACTTCCTCCGTAGGAGGCTTAGAAGGAGCATCTAGTTTGGCTTAGGGTGGTGTGGGGGCTCCGGGAAGCTGGCCTGAACAAATGGTGTATAAATGGTGTGTAAACCTGGGGCACGAGGTGGAGATGTCAGGTGCTAGGGAGGAGGAGGAATGTTCCTGACAGAGGGGGCAGCTTGCACCAAGGCCCGAGGTGAGAGACCAGGCCAGGGAGGACAGGGCACTGAACAAAATCTCCCAGGTGGCTGGCTCACGCAGCCTCTGGGCACCTGAGTGGCTGGCAGAGGACACGGATGACAGGGTGGGGTGGGTACTTGGGGAATTTGGTTTTGTGGGTGTTGCATTTGGGGGAGCTTATGAGACATCCACAGGAGATGTCTGGCGCCAGGAGCATGGTAAGGCAAAATTAGATCACTTCTTTCTCAGAAGGTCTAAGTTGGGCTCTTCTGTGGACTAATCTGCATGCCCTCTGGCAGATTCTAGATTCCAGGAGCTGCTGGTCGTGGTCCTGCCTTGAGGAGGACCCCCTAGGCTTGTGGAGGGATGTTGAAGGCTGACTTGCCCTTGGAGACTCATTAGGGGTCAAAGTGTCCCTGGAAGTTGGGACAGTTGGTGGGAGCTGGGAAAAGAAAACACCTGAAGGGGCAGCCTTGAGAGAAGTGGCCCTAGTGACAGCCAGAGTGCCAGAGGTGGGTGCAGCTCAGATACGATTGATCCCTGGCTGCCTAGAACCTTCCAGAAAGGAAGCGCAAGAGTCAGGGCTCAAGCACCTAACTTTGGGGAGACCATGTGGCCTACTGGTTACTAGCGTGAGTTATGGTTCAGACAGAGCTGAGTTGAGATCCCGCTCCATCACAAAGCAGCTGTGTGGATTTGGGCAGGTTCCTCAACACCTTTAGACTTTTGTTTTTGCATCTGTAAACTGGCGATGATGGTCATAGCCCCTTCCTAGGGCTATTGGGAGGATTTGTGTGATAATGCATTTGAGTCCTTACTTAGCACTCTGACTGCAGCAACGGCTATGCCCAGCAGGTGGCTGCTGCTGGTGTTCCTCCTCTCCCTCATTTTTTTTTTTTTTTTTTGGTTTAATTAATTGATTAAATTTTGGTTGCGCCAGGTCTCCTTTGCTGCTTGTGGGCTTTCTCTAGTTGCAGTACGCGGGGCTACTCTTCGTTGCAGTGCGCGGGCTTCTCATTGTAGTGGTTCTCCTGTTGCAGAGCACAGGCTTTAAGTGCATGGGCTTCAGTAGTGTGGATCCTGGACCCTAGGACGTAGGCTCAGTAGTTGTGGCATATGGGCTTAGTTGCCTCGAGGCATGTGGGATCTTCCTGGACAGGGATCGAACCCATGTCCTCTGCATTGGCAGGCAGATTCTTAACCACTGGACCACCAGGGAAGTCCTTCCTTTTGTTTAAATAGTTGTCATTATCACAGTCACCCAGATGTCTCTCTGAGATGGATGAATCTTGACTCCCAGCCCTGTAGATTTAGGAAGGCCCGGTCTTTCTCTTCAGATCTGTGTAAGTCCCTGGAGGCTTATTCCCAACATATACATCAGTTTTGCCCTGAGCCAGTGTTGGGGCAACAGTTCTGCAGATTCCACCCCCCGCCCCCCGCTGAAGAATCTGCGCGCAGAGTGCTAGGGAACCATAGAGACTTCCTGGAAAGGGAACCTTGGGAGCCACACTAACAACTTTAACAGGCGCTGTAGTCATCACACTCTCTAAAATACCCATCGGCTGCCCCATCGCTGTGGGCCCTCCGCTGATCCCAGCAACTTTCCAGCTCTTCGTTCCCCTCCCAGGAGCATCCATGTCCCTTCACTGCACAGAGCAGTTCAGATCCCCAGTGCCTGAAATCCAGTGTGCAACCTCAGGTCCACTGAGGTTCTCAGTTAGACAGGGTACCTCCATCCAATAGGCCCACCCTTCTTTGAGGACTGAAACTGTAAATAGCCACTCTAGTGGGGATGGGAGAAGAGGTACAATTTCATTCTTCTTTTTATTGAGGGTCACAAATGCTGCTTTGCTCTTGGCCCCAGGAAAGGAGGGCTGGCAGGTGAAATCTCCCAAAGGGGTGGAGCTGATACCATGGAGGTTGGTGTATGGCCCACCTGGGTTGAACTGGCCTCATGCTTGCTGCTGTGTGGCCTCAGGAAATTTCACTTTACTACTCTGAGTCCCTGAACTTCTGAGCCCAGGCTAGCTTTCCCTTCCTGAAAACTCCACACCCTGGGGCAGACATCCCCCTGGAGGCCTGTGCGATGGGATGCTCTCTTCACCTCCACCCTCCCCACTTCTGGGGTATTAGCTCACAGCCCTGACTCTGTTGACCTTAGCTCTGTGACCCTTCTGGAGGGAAGCAGGAAGCAAAGCCCCACATCGGGAAGGTCAGCAGAGTCCAGACTCCCTGGGAACCAGAAACCGGGTCCCTGGCCTCTGGTTCCTGGCTCCTGACTCTCCCAAGGAGGTCCCTGGCCTCCTGTTTGATTGGTTTCCATGAGAAAGGGGCTTTCTGAGACTTGCCCCTGTCAGGCGTACAACCTGCCCCCCGCCCCCCCTCCTGCCCGCTTCCTCACGTTTTCTTAATTGAGGCCACCCAGGCTGCTGGGCTGTGAGAACAGAACAGTGGGAGACCAGGTGATGTTTTTAGTTTCAAGTAACAGAAAACAGCACAAGCCAGCTTGACAAAGGGGAGTTTGCCAATAAAAAGGGGAATTCACTATAAGCCTTAGCGAGTATCTCCTGGAACCCGGAAGCGGAAAAGAGCTGGAATCCAGGCTTGGAAGCCTGACCAGACTCCTGTCTGTCCTGTCTCCTCCATGCCTCCTCCATGACTCCTTGGTTGGTCGAGGAACGGTGGAAGAGGTCGGGATGCCCAGGATGACTACAGGCTGACTCTTTTCCCTCTCCCTCCACCTAGAACCCAAATTCATACACAGGGAATTATTAACGGCCCAATGGAGGTCAGGTTCATGTCATTCAAGGTGACTGCCCCTGTGATGAGGTTGCAGGCACGATGCAGTTCCCAGAGAGGTGGGGATGGTCAAGAGCAGGGCAGACACCCCAGCGTGTAACGGGAACCGGTGTCCTCAGTGTCCCCTTGTCCTAATACATCGCCTGCCTCTTGAGGACCTTCTGGCTCTGAGACCCTGTCTGCTCCAGTCAGCGCCTTTGCTGTTCATACTGTGCACGCCTCTGAATGGAGCCTGGGGTTGAGGGGGTTGGTGGTGGGGGGCAGTGAGGGCCTATGGGGGGGTGCGGTTAAATGAGCAATGGCTTCTGCACATTGATGCCCTCAGACAGCCCATGTTCAGACAACCTTTATTTGCACATGGCTTAGGTCAGATGTGGGACACTTGGCCATTAAGAAGTGAGCGCTGCATAGCTATTTGAGGTTAAGAAAGATCTCCTTATGTAGGAGCTCACTCTGCATGTTAGTAACTCTTCCTGTGGTTTGTGATGTGTGTCTCCTTTGGGGATGAAAGCCGGCCTCTGGAGGACTCAGACAGCCAGGGGCCAGTCTGGGCCATCTGGGTTATGTGGCGACTCCCGAGACCTCCTCGGGGTGGAAGGAGTCCCAGAGCCTCCGCAGTCCCTTCCCCCTGGGTGGTCACTGTGGTGTTGCCAGGAAAGGGTCTCTGCCTTAGATGGGCACTGAGGGGTCTGCCCTGAGGGCTGGGAATACACGTGGTGCCCCCAGACTGACTGCCTATTTTTTATGGAAGTTATTTTCCTCCAGACACTTAGAATTCAGTAGTGTGTATTAGACAAATTATATACCTGACTGGAAAAATCTTAGCTGCATTTTAAATCCTTGATTTATATCTGGCTGATATTAAAAGAAAAGCCATTTTGGTCACTTCTGACTAGATTGTTACTTGTATGCAATTGAGACAGTTAGATTGATGTTTTAAAAAAACATAGTGTTTAACAGTACATAGTGTTTAATAGGATTTTGCATGCCAAGATTGAGGCTGAGTGTCAGAGCATGAAAATAGGTTTATATGTAATGGGGAGGTTAGAGGCAGTCCCCTGTGCCCCTGGCCCCCTCTCACAGAGTGGTCCTGGCAGCCCCTTCCTGCCTGTAAATATTTGGGGCTGCCTCACTGGCATGTCAGCATGGGTGAGAAGAAGCCAGATGATTTTATGGACTATAAACGCAGGCACCAGACATGCTCCAAAATTCATTAGTGTTTGCTTGTCATTACAAATAGCCTGGGTTGCTTGCCTTCCGACTAGACGGGCGGACAGTCAGGGCCTGCCTACAGGGCGTGAAGGGCTCTGAAATGCTGGCTCTCTGGGGAAGTGAGAGTTTAAAGCCGGCCTTTAATTTATGGCTGGAGAGCATTTCTTTCTCTTGAGTGTAGGTCTTGAGAAGTTTGACTCTAGATGTAGGTTGGCTTTTCCTTCAGTGGAAAATATGAGATTCTTGGATGAAAACGGCTCATAAAATGAGTTGTGAGCTCTTGTTTTTCCCCTTTTCCTCTTCTGCATCGTGGATAAACTTTTTGGAGAGGGCAAGCCTCTCAAAATGTTATGCCCAGACACTTCTGTGTGCGGCTGGATTTGGTCATCTGTCTCTCATCCTGTGGCCCTCTACAGAGCACAGCACCCCTCCTCAGCTGCTGTCCCCTCCTCGTGGACCTGGGGCACTCGGGGCTCCAACTGTGGCCCGCCTCTCCCTACCGCCACCTCCCCCAACACGGGCCACTTTAGACCCCAAGGGAATGCCGCTCGAGGTGAGTGTGAGGCTGTGAGAGGCTCCGAGCCGCGGCCCTCTGGCGTGCAGGCAATCAGAGCAACACCGAGCTGGCTTGGCTACGTATTTGAAGTCACGCTACAGGCGGTTCCTGGAGGAAGGTAGATGCGCAAGGGCGCCACTGGGAGGTCTCCGAGAGGAGCTGTGGATTTGAATGTAGTTACCGGAGATGTCCTTCCAGGCTATCTTCTTGTGGCTTGAACAGCCATTCCTGGGCCTGCTGGGGACGGCGGGTTCCATGCTTACCATTCAGTTGTCTGGCACATACTGACTGGCATGTACCATGTATGAGGCTCCCTGCCTGGTGTTCAGGGGACTCGAGGTGAGTAAGGAGATCTAGAGGGGAAAGGAAGAAATCTGTGTACAGTGGCAGTTCCATTCAGTTTAGCCGCTCAGTCGTGTCCGACTCTTTGCAACCCCATGAATCGCAGCACGCCAGGCCTCCCTGTCCATCACCACCTCCCGGAATTTACTCAAACTCATGTCCATCGGAGTCAATGATGCCATCCAACCATTTCATCCTCTGACATCGCCTTTTCCTCCTGCCTTCAATCTTTCCCAGCATCAGGGTCTTTTCCAATAAGTCAGTTCTTTGCATCAGGTGGCCAAAGTATTGGAGTGTCAGCTTCAACATCAGTCCTTCCAAAGAATATTCAGAACTGATTTCCTTTAGGATTGACTGGTTGGATCTCCTTGCAGTCCAAGGCACTCAAGGGCCACACTAACGAGAACAAACTGTGCACCATCTGGGCGTGGGGCTGATGCGTGTAGCCGGGCACGGACACGGCACCCCCAGAGGGTCTTGCTTGCTCACGGCCTGGAGAGATGGCTGTGGTCTGGACGCAGGAGCAGAAGAGAGGGTGTTTCAGGTGGAGGGAGCAGCTTGGACCTGGTAAGGTGGTTGTGAAGAACATGGCCATATACAGGGACTAGTGAGTAGATTCAGTCGGCCAGAGCAAAGGAGAGGGGAAGGGCGCCATGCAAAATTAGACTAGAGAATGGGGTGGTCCCATCGAGGAGCCTCAGACACCGTGCCCAGGGCTCTTAGGACTTAGTGCTGTAGGCAGAATTGTGCTTCTTTCAAGAAGTCATCGGCGACTCCTCTCTCTTGTGTTCTCTGCTCCTAGGCAGTCCCTGAGCCCAGTCCTCCTTCCACCTCTCTCAGTCCCCAGAGTCACCTCCCAGGTAGGCTGCCCTCTTGCCTCCTTCTCACCTACTCCTCGGGGACATGTCCATACCCCCTTCTGCCCCATCCTGCTCTGTCGCCCACCCTGCAGTTTTTAAATCTCTAACCCCCTCTCCGAGTGTCTTCAAGATGTCTACTGGTTTCCCAAGTCTGCAGGCCCCATGAGACCTGGTTTATCCCTTCCTGTCCAGCCCACCCCACCCACTGTCTGCTCCCCCTGCCCCCGCTGCCTCACAGGCCCTCGGATCCTCCGCCAGGCCCGGGCATTGACTGTTCACTGCCAGGCAGGCTGCCCTCCATACCCGCCTGTCCTAGTGCCCTGGCTCAGTGCCAGGTCCCCTCTCCTTGGCTCTGAAGCCCCCCGTTACTCCCTTGGCTCACCCTGCACTTGTCCTCAGGCACTCAGCAGCATGTTCTGAATGAGTGCCAGTCTGCTCCACTGGCAAGTGCAGGAGGCAAGTGCCGTGTCCACCCTCCGAGCCCCCAAGCCTCACACAGAGCCTGGCACAGACAGGGGAGGCCCTGGTGGAGACCACCCGGTTAGCGTTCCTGGTGAGATGGGGCTGCAGACAAGAGTTGAGGGGTGGCCAGGCCCAAGGCGAGGATCGAAGGAAGCCATGACCTTACTCCCCATCCTACAAAAGGTGGTTTCACACCTCAGAGGCTGTTGGCTCCAGAGTACGAAAGGCTTCCTCACACTTCTAATTCCAGCAAGTATCCTCGTATAGATCAAACATGTGAAAGGCGGTTCTTGTTTCAGCTTCTCAGGAGAGGAAACAGCTTCTCTGAAAGAGCCGTTCCTCCCAGTCCCCATGCACTGGCCGTCTCTGGTCACCGTCAGACCGTTCCCACGTCAAACCCGCCTCACTCCTGTGGTGGGTCCAGCTGCGGAACCACCACTGGAGTCTATCAGGAGTCTTTCGTTGTTTCCAGAAATCCTGCTCTGTGCGGGGGCTTCACGGTGCTCATTATCAAAAAGCCAGTTCCTGGGAGGTGGCAGAGGAGACTCAGTGTGCTACACTGAATGCAACGTGACTCTGATGATGGGAGACACCGTGTGGCCCCCTCCTGCAGCTCCAGCGGAGGTCAGGCCTGATGCATGGCGCGGAGGTCAGGAGATGTCCTTAGCGTGGGACAGCCTGGAGCCCCTGTGCAGCCTCCTGCCTCACGTTCTCTACAGCTACCTCCCCACCCCCACCCCCTGGCGAGGTCAGCCTTTTCTGAGTGAAGTCATCCACTCCTAGGCCCCCTGTCTGGTTCAGTTCAATTCAGTTCAGTTTAGTCGCTCAGTCATGTCCGACTCTTTGCGACCCCATGAATCGCAGCACGCCAGGCCTCCCTGTCCATCACCGACTCCCGGAGTTCACTCAGACTCACGTCCATCGAGTCCGTAATACCATACAGCCATCTCATCCTCTGTCGTCCCCTTCTCCTGCCCTCAATCCTTCCCAGCATCAGTCTTTTCCAATGAGTCAGCTCTTCGCATGAGGTGGCCAAAGTATTGGAGTTTCAGCTTTAGCATCATTCCTTCCAAAGAAATCCCAGGGTTGATCTCCTTCAGAATGGACTGGTTGGATCTCCTTGCAGTGCAAGGGACTCTCAAGAGTCTTCTCCAACACCACAGTTCAAAAGCATCAATCCTTCGGTGCTCAGCTTTCTTCAGCTTACCTCATACCTCAAACCCCAAACCCACCTCTGGGGTCTTTCTGTATTAAAAGCCCAGGCTGTGATGTCTGCCATTTTCCACCTGGATAAACTTGCATGCATGACTTCATCTCTGTGAGCCTCAGTTTTGTCATCTGTAAAACTGGAATAGTGAAACCTGCTTCATGGTCTGGCTTCGAGACTCGAGCACAGTAAAGTAGCCGCAGGCACACTGTCTAGCCCGAGGTGCGGGAACACGCAGTGCCTTGTGACTGTCATCCTTCACCCTTTTGCTCACTCTTAACCCCTACAGTGCCATCCACCTGGCAGGCACAGTGTTATTCAAGATGTTGGTGGAAAACCATGGCAATAATGCTGGACTGGGCTGAAAGCACAGTGGTTAAGAGATTAGGTTTTAGAGTCACACAAACCTGAGTATGAATCCCAGTTTTGTCATTTATTTGCTGTGGGACCTTAAGCAAGTGAACTATCCTCCCTGAATCTCAATTTTACTTGTGTGTAAACTGGGGGCAAAATAATAGCCCTTCCTGGTAGATGCCATTGTTAACAGGTTAAGGGTGTAATATAAAAATAGTGTTTAGCCTTGCCTGGCCTGCAGCAAGCTTTAGCTGCTGCTGCTATTATTTTATTCTCATCGTTATTGTTATTCTCAGCGTGGGGACAGGACTGGTTTGTCTGCTCACCTCGCAGCAGGAGCAGGAGCCGTGGGGCTGGCGGTCGTTGTCTCCCTGTCCTCCTACTGTGCCCTCCTACCGGCTGGTGTGCTGAGGGGCAGGCACACGGTGTGGGTCTCAGCCTCCCCAAATGGGTCCCTGGTGTAGGGTGGCCAGTGCTGCCTCTTTGGCATCTGACCAGCCAGTCGTGTCTGCTCCTGATGTGCAGACCTTCAGAGGCCTCTGTTGCTGGGGACACCGAGAGCCTGTGGGACGTGCGACGTGAGCGGCCACCGCTTCTCTCCCCGAGCTCCTCTCCCACGCCTTGGACAGCAGGCTGCCCCTTCGGGGCTCCCCACACTCCTCCCTCCATGCCCTGCTCCACCAGAATGCCCTCTCCCTCCCTGACCCCAGTCCACTGGATTCCACCTCGAACACCTTTGGATGCATTTCTTTCTTCTCTCTTTTCTCCCCGTTTCTTTCCTTTTCCTCCCCTCTCCTCCGTTCGTCTCCTCTCCTCTGTCCTCCTTCATTCTCCCCTCCGCTCTTTTCCCTTCCTGCTCTTTCCGGAACCTTGGTTGTGTTTTCTCTGTTCGTCTGTCCCCACCTTCCTCCGCCTCCCTGGGCTGTCGTGTCCACCCCATCCCTTAGGAGCAGCGCGTGCCCCAGAGCCCCCTCCCCTTCCTGACTGTGTCTCAGGCTGAGCCTCTCCGCGCCTCTCAAAACACTGGGGAAGAAAACTGCTGCCGTCACGCAGGCTCCAGGGCCAGCTATTACTTAATCGTGTTTTTGTACTAAGCTACACGTGTGACCTCTGCTTCTCACAGGCTTGTAGAATGGGAGAGCTGGGAAGATCTTAAGGACTGTGGAGGGCCACTGTGTTTTATAGACGGGATGCTGGGCCCCCTTACTGGGAAGGACTGGCCCAAAGTCTCAGAGGGCGCTCAGGGCACAGCTGAGATCAGAACCCAGGATTCCTGGCTTAGGAAGTCCCCGTGAAAACATGAAATCAGAATGTGAATGGCACATGTCTTTCTCCATCTTTTTGAACGTATTTCTTTCCATCTGCTAGATTGCCCTCATCTATTAGTGCAGTGACAAGCTCACCTCCCTTTGTGGGGCCAGGGGAGTGGAGGTGGGGACAGAGCATCAGCCAGGGTCACGAAGAACCCGTTACTTCAGATCAGTCATGAGTGGGTGCCTCTCCTGGTCTGTCTTTCTGCTTTCCCCAGGCTAACCTTCCTCCCTGGTCCTCGACTGACTGCCTTGGCTCCATGCTGGTCCCAGCCCTGCTGATGGGGCTTCTGGGCTTACCTTTGGTTGTCCTGCCTGACCTCTCCAGTTCGGTAATTCTTTCTCATATTTCAGGGTCTTGCCTTTGTACCTTGGTTAGAGCTCTGTTGTCCAAGATGCTGGCCACATGTGGCTATTGGACACTTGACATGTGGCTGGTCCAAACTGAGGTGTTCTGTAATTGTGGAAAACAGACCAGATTTCAGAGACTTAGTACAAAAGAATGTAACTATCTCATGCACAATTTTGTATATTTTACATTGATTACAGGTTGAAAAGATAATGTTTTGATATGTTGAGTTAAATAAAACAGTTGAAAGTAATTTCACCTTTTTTCCTCTTTTGTTAAACATGGCTATTAAAAATTTAAAACACATGGCTTGCATTATATTGCTATTGGCCAGCACTGGGGTATAGGCCTTTTTCAACCAGGGGTCTGTGAGAGAATTAAGCCTGGTTCCTGTGTATGCAAGTGTCCTAGTCTTAGGAGAATTAAGAAGGTCACTCACATCATTTTCCGTGTTGTGCAGTTCAGATAAGGAACCTTGTTGAGAAAGGCTGCTCCACCTGTTGTTTGTATCTGTAATTCAGATCCCCAGCCTCCGGGATCTCATGCCTGTTGATCCGAGGTGGCGCTGATGTAATAATAGTAGAAATAAAGCGCACAATGAATGTCATGTGCTTGAATTGTCCCAAAATCATCTCTCCACTGAGGCTGTGGAAAAACCATCTCCCATGAAACTGGTCCCCAGTTCCACAGAGGCTGGGGACCACTGCTGTAGTTCTCCTCTGTTATATTACGTATTGATGGCTGTTGGTTTGAGATAGATACTACTAAGCTTCTAAGTTCTATTTTTCTTTTTAAAAATGCCAAACAAATGTTGCATTTTGCTAGTTACTTTTCGGTATCTGAGAGGAAAGTGACCCTTTTCCTTCTTTGATTTATTGATATGCTATTATTATGTTAATAGTTTTCATAATATATAGCTTATCCTTACATTTAAAAATTATTTATGTATTTATTTGGCTGCGCTGGGTCTTCGTTGCTGCACATGGGCTTTCTCTGCTGTGGCGAGTGGGGGCTTCTCGTGTTGTGGAGCACAGGCTCCAGGGCGTGGGCTTCAGGAGTTGTGGCTGGCTCATGGGCTTAGCTGTTCCGAGGCACGTGGAGTCTTCCCCGACCAGAGGTGGAACCTGTGTCCCCTGCATCGGCAAGCAGATTCCTGTTCACTCTACCACCAGGCAAGTGCCTTACGTTTTTTCAGACAAACCCACCAGGCCATGTTGCCTGATTTTTTTTTCCCCCACTTGTTCTGATTCCTTAGGTGTTCGGGTTTGGTGCCTCTTTTCATCACCTTTTGTGCTCTGGAATAAATTATTTAGCATAAGAATTAGGTGTTACTTAAACATCTGATGATGAAGTCCGATCAGACCCACTGGTAAAATCACATGGCCCTGGAACTTCTGAGTTCACTTTTCCAGTTTCCGACGTGGTGTTTAGCATACTCACCAGACATAGAAAAGTTTGGGTTGGCCAAAAAAAGACAGTGAGAGGGCTAGGTTCAGAGCCTGCCCTCCCCATGAAGCAGGTACTCCCAGAAATTTCATCTTGTGTTCCTGGTAGTGTTGCGGACAACTGCAGTTTGCAGAGATCCAGATGAAGAAGGGTTGAATTGTGCGGGGGCAGTGGGGGGGGACGGGGGGGCGGTGGTGAACGTGATTACCAGATTTAAATTGCAGTGGAAACAGTGAGCAGCGGACCAGCTCTTGCAGAAAACCGAAGGAGAATTAAATGACAGACTGAAATGTCCTCCTGGAGCTAGGAAAAACAAAAGGACACAGATGTGATGAATTGCTTTTAGGAGATGTCGTGTGTGTATGAGGAATCCTAAGAAAGGAGAGTGGGGCAGACATGAGAACATGTCTGTAATGGTGTGGTAGAAAGGACGGAACCACACCTACCGTGTGAGTGTCACTGAGAGGGTGAGTGTGTGTGCCTGTGTGCAGCCCTCCTCCTCCTCCTGCCCTGGGAGTGGGCAGGGGTCCCTGTTCTGGAGACAGACACCCTCTGATGCCAAGGAGGTCAGGCTCCTGAGACCTGCAGACTCGGGTTTGAATCTTGGTGCTCACATCGACCACATAAATGGATCTCAGCAAACTGCTTAACTCCTCTGACTAAACTTTCATTTCTTCCTTCTGTAAAATGGGGCAGCCACAGTATCCATCTGCAGGGCTGTTGTGAGAATTCAATCAGCAATGGATACGTGTATGTAAAACACTTGACATGCTGCCTGACCCTTAGTAAGCGTTCAGTGAAGTTGGCTGTTGTTGTTTCTGCCATTACTATTAAATGAATGTAAATTCTGGTTTCTCTGGGTGTTAGGCTGATGGGTGACTTAAGGTCTCTTCTCTGGCCTTTCTGTGTTGTTTAAGTTTTCTGTAGTGAACACGTGCTAGGTCCCTGATCAAAAAAAAAATGTATTCTTTTTAAAAGAGAACATCTGAATGATGTTATTTGGAAAAATATTTCCCAAGACTGTGGAGAAAGGGGGTTGAGCACAGTCCCCAGGGTGAGAGTGGGAAGTGAACGTGTGGCCCCGTGGGCCTCGTGACTGCCCGGGATCCGGGCGGCTGTGCTGCGGGCGGCTCTCCGCGCTCTGCTCACGGGGCCCTTTCCCCGTCACATGGACTGGAGGCGGTCCACAGGGCTGCACTTGGCCGCTGCCCTGCCTGGACAGCTGTTTCCAATTGTGCCGAGCCGCAGAGCCCTGGGGCTGGAAAGGTTTGCGTCATCTTCACGACCCTCAGTCTACATGTTTGCTCAGCAGACGGTAGTCTGAGGACTTGACGAAACAGTAGCGACTGTGAACGCATGGCTCTATCAAAATGCATAGAAGCTGAAAAAGCGGATTCCTTCTATTCAGTCAGTGACCCCTACCCTGAACATGCACCCCGGTTCCGCAGAAGGCACCCGTTTGTCCCCGGCAACTCTTTCCCTCTCTGTGGTCTGTCTGGCCAGGGCTTCTGAGCCCTGCAGAGGCCCTCGTGTGCCTTCCTCCCTGGCCAGCCTCCTCCTTTTCTCCACACACAGCCCTCCAGCAGGCGTTTGTTTCATATTGCTAGAGTGACTTGCTCTCACACGAGAAAAGGATGTTGCCTGTGTATGAGGTTACACTGTAGCACAGCAGAGGAGCCCCTGACGGGGAGGTTGGGTCCAGTGCATCGCCACCTCGTGGATAAAACCCAACCTGCGTGCCACGTGAGGCTTGGGGCTGCTCTGCTCGGGGCCTCCACGGTCCTTCCGTCCCACTCAGAGTCACCGCCAGTCTCTACCTGGCCTCCAGGCCTCCACCCGCTTCCTTCCCACCCCGTCTCCTCCGGTCTCCCCAGGCTCCAGCGGCTCCAGCCTCAGTGCTCACCTTGTGCTGTCAGAGCTTCCGGGGTCTTCACACGCGCGCTTCCTTCTTGGAACTCTGAGCCTGGAACCCTCTCCTGGACCCTCCGGAGCTTGCTGCCAACCTCGTTCACGGTCTCCACTCCAGCTGGTTTACCGTCCAGGCATCCCAAGGCATCTGTTCCAGTATTCCATTCCTTCATCCTGGTTAACATTTTTTTCAAAGGATTTATCATCATCTGACTTCCCACAGATTTCTCGTCTCTCTTCCCTCCCGTGGAACGTAGAAAGCAAGAGCGTGTTTGTTAGTCCTTTGCTGTTTCGTTTGGTCCATTGCTAGTCCTTTAGCTCTGATATCACATGAATGCAGATGCGTCTCATAGACCGTCAGTTACTGTTGGCTCTCCCTCTCTTTCTCTTCCCTCTTCACCCTTTCTTGTCACCCTCCTTCCCCTTCTTTCTCCCTCTTCTCCCGCTCCTTCTCCCAAGAAAGAGCTAAAGATGCCTCTCTCTCTCTGCTGACATCACTCAGAAGACTCCACTCTAGGAAAGGCTTTTAGGGCTTCAGCTTTCAGAAGCAAAGCAAGAAAGTGCCGTCTCCTTTGTTGTCTTGAGTTGCGGCGATTTGGGTCCATGTCTGTCTCCCCCACCGGCCACACACTAAGCTCCTTGAGGCCTCAACTTTGGTCCTAGAGCTGCTTCCAGCATGGGGCCTGCTGCTCAGTTGGCTCCCCTGCCCTCCCTGCTTCCCTACCCCTTCCCTCATCCTTCCCTTTCTCTTCTCCTTTCCTTCCTCTCTTCCGTACTTGCCTCCTTTGGCCTTTCCTCCTCCCCTTTTCTCTTCCTTCCGTTTTTCATTGCAGCTGATTTTGTCCCAGTGAGGATTTAAGGCAGCAAGGCAGGAGCCCCATTGGTGGAACTTTCCTGCTGCCCCAGTTAGCAGCTCTTCTGCTCTTACTCCTTTGGGTAAACTCTACCGTTGCTTGTAGGACAGACATGCTTCCTGAAGGTCCAGATGGTCGTGATTTGATAGGCACACTCCTTCAGAAGGTACAGGTCATGTGAAAACTATCTGTTGTTTTCAGTTCAGTTCAGTCGCTCAGTCGTGTCCGACTCTTTGCGACCCCATGAATCACAGCACGCCAGGCCTCCCTGTTCATCACCATCTCCCGGAGTTCACTCAGACTCACGTCCATCAAGTCCGTGATGCCATACAGCCATCTCATCCTCGGTCGTCCCCTTCTCCTCCTGCCCCCAATCCCTCCCAGCATCAGAGTCTTTTCCAATGAGTCAACTCTCACATGAGGTGGCCAAAGTACTGGAGTTTCAGCTTTAGCATCATTCCTTCCAAAGAAATCCCAGGGCTGATCTCCTTCAGAATGGACTGGTTGCATCTCCTTGCAGTCCAAGGGACTCTCAAGAGTCTTCTCCAACACCACAGTTCAAAAGCATCAATTCTTCGGTGCTCAGCCCTCTTCACAGTCCAACTCTCACATCCATACATGACCACAGGAAAAACCATAGCCTTGACTAGACGGACCTTAGTTGGCAAAGTAATGTCTCTGCTTTTGAATATACTATCTAGGTTGGTAATAACCTTTCTTCCAAGGAGTAAGCGTCTTCTAAATTCATGGCTGCAGTCACCATCTGCAGTGATTTTGGAGCCCCCAAAAATAAAGTCTGACACTGTTTCCACTGTTTCCCCATCTCTTTCCCATGAAGTGATGGGACCGGTTGCTATGATCTTCGTTTTCTGAATGTTGAGCTTTAAGCCAACTTTTTCACTCTCCTCTTTCACTTTCATCAAGAGGCTTTCTAGTTCCTCTTCACTTTCTGCCATAAGGGTGGTGTCATCTGCATATCTGAGGTTATTGATATTTCTCCCAGCAATCTTGATTCCAGCCTGTGTTTCTTCCAGTCCAGCGTTTCTCATGATGTACTCTGCATAGAAGTTAAATAAGCAGGGTGACAATATACAGCCTTGACGTACTCCTTTTCCTGTTTGACACATTTATGTCATAGATGTTGACCCTGACAGGTTATCAGCAGGTTATGAATTTATAAAAATTTTGCAATTTGAGTGTTTATTCACCTGTTAAAATTTTATTTTAGAAAGTTTACAGTGTGTAATATTGTAACATGTCACCTGTTAACGTTTGTTTCAAAGTCATCATTTCTTGATATTCTGATAGTAGAGAAGAGCTTATAAAGCAAGGCTTTGATCTTTTACCCCAGTCCTCTCTCCAGAAGATTCTCTTTCCCTGGTTATTTTTGGAACTTTATTTGGTGCGCTGAAACCTCTGTTTCTTATTTCTTCAGCTTTGTATAGTGTCCGTTGACTGCCCACTTCCTATGCTGCTTCTTTTCGCCTCCACTGACCACTTCTGTCAGCTATGTTTACATCGTCAAGTGAATTAAATTAACATTCTGACATTTTGCAGCTGCACCAAGTCCTTCAGTCCTTCCTTAGGTTGAATTTAAAAGTTGCAAACCAACAGGCAGCATCCATTTTTATGGCTCTGTAAATGTAAATGTGCAGATGTCATCTGGGGCCAAGCCAGGTGGCATGCCAGTGTTGCATTTCATTTTCTAACAACCCAGCGCCATTCAGGAGAGAATATGCCTCACGTCAAGGACCCATAGATTCTCTCTCTCTTTTTTTTTTAATCCATCCGTTGTCTAATATTGGAGAAAAGTAAAATATTAAAATGTGTGCAACTATTAAAATATATAATATGTAAACATTTTAAGTACGTACAGTTTAAGTGTACATATACTAGTTAAGAGCTTCCCAGGTGGCTCAGTGGTAAAGAATCTGCCTGCCAATGCAGGAGACTTGGGTTTGATCCCTGAGTCGGGACGATCCCCTGGAGAAGGAAATGGCTACCCACTCCAGTATTCTTGCCTGGAAAATTCTATGGACTGAGGAGACTGGCAGACTATAGTCCATGGGGTGGCAAAGAGTTGAATGCGACCGAGCAACTGAGCACCTAATACGTGGTTCCTCCACATCCAAGATTCTGAATCTGAAGATTCAGCCAACTGCAGATCACATGCTACTCTATTATTTGTTGAAAAAATCTGTGTAAAAGTAGACCTGTGCAGTTCAAACTTGTGTTGATCAAAGGTCGCACGGACTATGTTTTTTCGTACGCTACATACATACTATGATAAAGGTTAATTTATAAATTAGGCATAGTAGGAGATTAACAGCAATGACCAATAATAAATAGAACAATTATAGCAAGATGCTGCACGAAAAGTGAGGTGAATGTGGTGTCTCTCAAAGTCTTGTATAGATTTAATGCCTTTTCCATCTTAGCTAAGTAGTCGCCTTGCACTGTGGCTATATCTTTTGTAGTTTGAAGGACGTTAGCAAAACTAGCATGAATTTCTTCTTTCTCCTTCACAATTCCACAGCTAGAAGATGTATTCTTACTGTAGATCTTAGCAACCTCAGTGTTTATTTTTTTTCTATTTTTATTAAGTCAAGAACTTTCACCTTTTCATTTAAAGAAGAAAAGCACTTTATAGCTTCTTTTTGGTGTATCCCAATTGCCAGCATCACTCCTCCTGTGCTTTGGGGCCATTTTTTTGTTGTTGTTGTTTCTTTTCCATTTTTTGGTTGCACTGTGTGGCATGTGGAATCTAAGTTCCCTGGCCAGGGATCGAAGTGCAAGCTCAGAGTCTTAACCACTGGACCAACAGGAAGATCCCTGGGCCATTATTAAGTATAAGGGTTACTTGAACACAAACCCTGCAACACCACGACAATCAGTCTAATAACTGAGCCCGCTACTCAGTGACTAATGAACAGGCAGGACACAGTGGACCAAAGGATGATTCATGTCCTGAACTGAGCAGAGCTGGAGGGCATGAGATGTCATCATCCTTCAGAACGGTGCACAATTTAAAACACGTGAATTGTTTATCTCTGGAATTTTCCATTTAATATGTTCGGATCTGCAGGTAACTGAAACTGCAGAAAGTGAAATTGCGGATGCAGTAGACAGGATGACCATTCTTCCACGGAACCCCCAGGATCCAGAGTGAGCACTCACCTAGCCCCTCGAAGCTTCTCTGCACCCCGTTCCCCGCGCCACCAGCAGCCAATGCTCTAGTTTCCAGCCCCGTGGTTCTCACCTTTCTCAGAATGTCATGAAAGAGGAATCCTATGATGTTTTTCTGTTTGGTCCTTTTCACTCAGCATAGTTTTTGACATTCTTCTGTGCTGATGTCTGTATCAGTAGTTCATACATTTTATTGCTGAGTAGTGGTTGGTTGTAACAGTGGATCACAATTAGTTTTCCCCTTCACCAACTGATGGAAATCTGGGTTGTTTTCAGTTTGAGGAAATTGAGATAAACATGCACATGTTTCTTTTGTGTGTGGACAGATGTTTGCTTTAGTGCGATTGCTCGGTCATTTGCTAAGTGTATGCTTAAAATGAAAAAGAAACTGCCAGGAACTTCCCTGATGGACCAGTGAGTAAGACTCTGTGCCCCTAATGTAGGGGTCTTGGTTCCATCTCTGGTCAGGGAGCTAGATCCCACATCTTGCAGTGAAGAGTGCATGCCAAAACTCAAGATCCTGCGTGCTCCAAGACTTGGCACAGCCAAAAAAAAAAAAAAGATTATTATTATTTTTAAAGAAACTGCCAAACGGCCCTCCCAAATGGCTCTACCATTTTGCATTCCCAGCAGTGAGGTATGAGAGCTCTGAAATGCCTTGTTCCTTACACCCCCGCTACCAACCCACAAACTGGTGCTGTCTCCCCACAGTTATCTCAGTGGGTCACCCACTCCCTGTGATGTTTCTAAAACTCCTTTGACTAGTGCATGACTGTCCTGCCGGTTCTTCTGAAGATTGTTCCAGAGGGCAGGATGGGAGGGATGGGGAGAAACATGGGGGAGAGGAACAGGGGAAAGGATTGCCGTTGAGCAAGATGGTAATACGGTGTCACCAGCTGCGGCCGCCTGGTGGCGGTCCCTGAGGTCAGATTTAGTGACCTTCCCTTGAGGTGGTACATCTTCTGTGTGAGCATGTTTTAGGAATGTAATTTGGAGAAGACTGTAGATAGAATTAGCTCATGCGTGGAAGGGCCTTATGTGGCTGCCTGTGGCTCTGTGGCTTAGATCCTGTGGGGGTCTTCTGGGAGAATTTTGTCCCCTTCCCCAGATCGCCTCTTCCAGGGCCTTACCTCACTGACCCCAGACACAGTCTGGTCAGGGCTTTCTCCAGGCCACCTCAGGCCATCTGACTCCTAAAACCCTAAGCACAAAGCTGGTGGCCAGAGAAGCTTCCAGGGTGAGCGGAGACCAGTGTTGACTCTTGTTCTCACCTGGGAATGCTTACAGATGGGGATATTAAGACAAAATTATTTTTACACTGGCTAGGGATTTTTTCCATGGACAGTTTGTTATAAACACTGTCCTTTGTTTGACTGAAAGTCTAAATGATTCTCATGTCTTTACGTGTTCTTTATTTAAGGCAGCTGATCAGACACCCTTTTGGTTCTGGGCCTTCTGATTTTAGGGTATCTGTGGGAGGCCAAGGAAGGTGTGGCCAGGAGGTGGCTGACTTCACTGGTCTGGAGTCAGAAGAGAAACGGGGAAGTGTGATCTTCCTGGAAGGGATGCAGACCCCTTCCTGGAAGGTGACCTTGGACTGGTTTAGGTGGGGCTTGGGAAACATGGGGAGCCCTGGTGACTAAGATGGTAAAGAATCTGCCTGCAATTCAGGAAACCTGGGTTCAATCCCTGAGTCGGAAAGATCCCCTGGAGAAGGAAATGGCAACTTGGCAACTCACTCCAGTATTCTTACCTGGTGAATTCCATGGACAGAGGAGCCTGCTGGGCTACAATTCATGGGGTTGCAGAGAGTCAACCCCATGACTGAGTGACTAACACTTTCACTAATTGGGGGACATATGTCAGAAAAGAATAAAGCAACTGAAAAACCACTTGGAATTGGAGGTGGGGGGCTGGCACAAGATGCGAGAAGACAACCAGAAGAATGCAGAGCTGAGGGGCGAGGACAGAGAGTGGAACACAGAGGGGTTCCCCCGCCAGGGGATCAAGAAGGAGGTGGCCAGGAACGCTTTCAAGAGATGTGCCTGAAAAGGGAAGAAAGAGAGTGAGTGGAAGCCGGAGAGGAGCTGGAGGTCTGGAAAAGATGGCCTTGGTTATTACTGCCAAGGCGATATGTCATCACCATTATTATTATTTGCCAGAGAGGCTTATGTTTAAGCTTCTTAAAATGCTAGCAGGAAAGAAACTGGAGGGGAAGAGGTTTGAAGATACAGGTACCACAAAAGGCATCAGAGCAAGAGCTCTGAGCAGGGAGGGCAAGGGAGCCAGAGCCCAGAAGACGGGGCCTATGAAAACAGGACCTGCCTCCCACTGAAGCCCGAGGGAGGGAGAGGGGGCAGCTTATTTAGTGGCAGAAAGTTTCTCCCTGATAAACCCAGGGAAACAGCCGCATGATGGAGGAGAGGTGCTACAGGAAGCTGGTGAGGACTGACCAGGTTCTTCCTGTGCTTTCATGTCCAGTGGACCTCAGTGGAGAGCTCAGAACCAGGGGCAGCCTGGGCAATATCAGGCCCTATGCAGCCCGGGGACAGCAGCCTGGCTCTCCAGCATGCAGGCCACAAGGGCCTTAGCAGCCTCAGCCCAGCCCCTCGTCTCCCTTCCAGAACCAGCCCCGTCTCCTCTGGTCAATTTTAACTTAATTATGCTCAAATCAGTTCCGTAGCGTAGACCTTTTTAGGCATTAGTGACAGGAGGAGTGTTGCTCTATTACTTCACATTTTCCAAACCCGCTTCACACAGATGGAATCTCTTGTATTCCAATAAGGCCAAACACAGAAGAGGAATAGTGCCAAAGAGGCTGGGCCCAGGACTTGTTTTAGTACGGTTAGAATGGTCTTATTTCATTTGGCATCTTGATAAATCTCTCTGCACCGGTTTTGGGAGGTTTCCGCAGTGAGGAAGGCTCATGCCCTGTGCATCCCCCAGATGAATCCGCTGTGAGCCAGGCCTGCGCCCTGCGTGTCCCCTCCTTTGTCGGGCTTTGTCTCTCTTGGTCTCCACCGCAGTTCTGTAGAATTAGTCTCAGCATCCCTCTCTTCTTCCTCCGTCTCGATGAAACTGATGCCAGGAAAGCGGTCCCCAAGGAAAAGAGTGACAGGGTTGGGATTCAGAACAAAGAAAAGACTCTCTTTTATCAAGGGATCTCTCAAACATAGTGTTTTGCTGTGTTGAGGTTTTAATTTTGAACATGACATGTGTTGTAGCATGAAAGGGTCCAAGAATTGCACATAGTTTTTATTTATTTATTTATTTTTAAAATTATTTATTTATTTGGCCATGCTGGGTCTTAGTTGTGGCATGTGGGATCTAGTTCCCTAACCAGGGAGGGATTGAACTCAGTCCCCCTGCATTGGGAACACAGCGTCTTAGCCACAGGACCACCAGGGAAGTCCCTGCATTCAGTTTTTAAATCAAGTTCTTAAGGAAGTGAAGTCGCTTAGTCGTGTCTGACTCTTTGCGACCCCATGGACTGTAGCCTACCAGGCTCCATCCATGAGATTGTCCAGGCAAGAGTACTGGAGTGGGCTGCCATTTCCTTCTCCAGAGGATCTTCCCGACCCAGGGATCAAACCCGGGTCTCCCGCATTGCAGGCAGACGCTTTACCATCTGAGCCACCAGGGAAGCCCAGGAATGTTCAAATCAAGCAAATTTGGGGCAGATGTATTAAGTTCCTGCTTTGGTTACTGCCTGCATGACATCAGCAAAATGAAAGAGAAATAATGATAGATTTTTGTTAGTAATTCAAGACAGCAGTGAGAGCACATGTGGAATAAGGAAGGGAGTGTTTGGAGTTAAAGTCAAGTCTGACAGCACGTGGCTGACCCTGGGAAGACGAGGGGGCGACCTTTATCAAGTAATTGCTACATACCAGGTGCCCTGTGTGTGCTTTAATCTCACTTGCCTGTTCTCAAGAGCTTTGTGGGTAAATATATCATCATACCCATTTCAAGATGAGAAAATTGAGGTTCTTCTCAGAATGCAGCTGATATGTGGAGGGCAGACTCTGACCTCGGTCTGTCTGCTAGGTCCACACTGCTCCCTTTGAGAATGCCTTCCTATGTTACTTACGGTGTGAAAATAAGACCCAAGCACTGAATTAAACGAGCACTTAAAAACATGCGATGTGCACCCCCTCCTATGGATATGTGTATAACTTCTGCTGTTTATTAAAGAATTCAGGAAAAAAACAAAGGGGGGATCTGTCACCAGCAGTTGGGGAACAATCAGTCCTTGAACACCAGTTTTACAAATTCTCTTTTCTATCAGATTATAGTCCGTACATTTCAGAGCTGGCTTTAGGGTCCACCTGGGAGAGAAGCCCTTGCCTTCACAACTATGCTTCAGAAGGGCAGTGATGCCTACCTGCAGACTGATGGAAGCCTGTGTTCAAAGCGGGGCGGTGGGAGGGCTCAGTGCGCAGAGGTAGGCCAAGTATACATTTGCAAAGAAACCTAGATAGACGTTTCAGAACAAGGAGAATCATGGTAAACAGAGGTAAACTCTGCGGCTCAGACTCATGTCTACTTGTGCAAAAAGTGGGGCAGAAGGGGGAGCCAAGGCTTCCCTAGTTGCTCAGCTGGCGAAGAATCCGCCTGCAATGCAGGAGACTCCAGTTAGATTCCTGGGTCGGGAAGATCCGCTGGAGAAGGGATAGGCCAGTATTCTTGGGTTTCCCTGGCTGTTCAACTGGTAAAGAATCTGTCTGCCCTGCAGGAGACCTGGGTTCGATCACTGGGTTGGGAAGATGCCCTGGAGAAGGGAATGGCTACCAAACTAATGGACTTCTCTGGTAGCTCAGGTGGTAAAGAATCCTCCTGTAATGCAGGAGACCTGGGTTTGATCTCTGGGTTGGGAAGAGCTGTTGGAGAAGGGATAGGTTACCCACTCCAGTATTCTTAGGCTTCCCTGGTGGCTCAGCTGACAAAGAATCTGCCTGCAATGCAAGAGACTCCGGTTAGATTCCTGGGTTGGAAAGATCCCCTGCAGAAGAGAATGGTGAATGGCTACCCACTCCAGTATTCTGGCCTGGAGAATTCCATAGACTGTATAGTCCATGGGGTCTCAAAGAGTTGGACACGACTGAGTGATTCTCAGAGCATTCATCAGGAGAATGAGTAGTGCTGAGCCCTCTTCTTCTTTATTAAAACTGATACGGTGAGAATTCTGTGAGATAAAAAGTGAGGCTTCCTGTCCCCTGCCCACATATAGAGGGGGTTCTTGGTACCAGCCTCACTGATAGGTAATATTTAGGTTATTTGATTCTTCAAATTATAATGCTAAATCTGCTAGGAAAAAAGAGACAAGGCTCCTGAAAAAGATATTAAGGGTACCTCTCCTCTTGCCCCCTTTGCTTGTGTGAGAGAGAGGAGAGGCCAGCTTCAGAAAAGAATCCAAGGTCATCCAAAAGCTTCTCTGATAGCAGTGGGCTTGGCCTGGAATGTTCCCTGATTCCAGGAATGGAGGATGTCCCTGGGCCAATGAGAATCTTCAGCCAGATTTTAAGTTAGCCCTGGGAGGGGGTGGTCAATCCTGCTTATTATAGCATTATACCCTCTATCAGACAGTCTGCATTAAAAGGGACTTCTAGTCCTAGGGAGCTGGCAGAGTGGCCTTGTGGGGTTGAGAATAATTTGGGCACAGAAGTCCCGAGAGATGTGGCTGGGGTTGTAGAGATAAGTAACCTGCTTCTCACCCTCGCCTCTGGGGGGTCCCAGGATGCCCCTTTACCTGTGGACCCAGCCCCTTTCTCTAGAGGAGGAGGAGACTCTCCCCCACCCTGGAGGGCACAGGTGGCCAAGGTTCAGCCCTTCCCCACCTCTGGGCCCACCTTCCAGGTAGATGCCCATCTGTATTTGCATCCTCATTGGAATCACTGTTTGAAATTGACTCTGTGCTTCCTAGGAACTAGCCAGCTGTGGATGGAGTAAGAAGGAGAAACATAGTCTCGCTCCCAACGTCGTGGCCTTTACCCGGAGGTTTAACCAGGTAAGAATGTGCATGTGCAGATAGTAATCTGTTGTCCCCCGTAGGCTGGCAGCCCCTCCAGGCTTCACTCCCAGGCACTGGCCCCAGTCCAAACCCCTCTTCCTGAACCCCCACCTTCATCCATGCTTGCGCCATCAGTCCTTTCTCACACAACAGATGGAATTGAACACATCTTTTCTGTATCTAAATCATTTCAGTGGCTTTCAGTTCCACTGAAGCTAAGGTTCTCCAGGCATCCTTAATGTGCCCTGCAAGGTCCTGCATGGTGGGTCTGGCTTCTGTCCTCCTCTCCCGGCCTCATCTCTTGTCCCTCCCCTCTACTCTGTGGGCTTCGGCCTTCCTGGCCTCCCTCCTCTTTCCTGCTTCATCATGTCTCAGTCCCATGAGGCCCCCATTCGTGCTGTTCTCCCTGTTCAGCTCCTAACCTGATCTCAGCCAGAATGTCGCCCTTTCCAGGAGTCTTCCATGAATCCAAGCCAGTGTAAGGGCTCTCCATCATGTGTCCCCTCATTGCACCTCTGCGTCTCCGTGTGGCCCTTTCCCCATCTGGCCGCACATTGTGTAGCTCTTTAGTCTCCATCTTCCTTGCCAGTCTATGGGCTCCATGAAGGCAGGGACTGTGTTTGTCTTGTTCATCTCTGTTTCCCCTACCACCTTACCCAGTGTCAGCTGTATTCAGTAAGTATGTGTAGCGTGAAAGAATGAGGTGCTCAATAAATGGTCCTTGAAGTGAATTTCTTTGAATTCCTGATGACCTGGTCACTGGCCCCACCCATGCTACTACTACAGACCAGAGAGGCTCACTCAGAACCTTTGCTCCAAGTATGAAGCTGCATCCCCACCTAAAGGAATGTTATCAAGGACTTGGACCAACTGAGCCGGGGGGTTGGGGGGGCAGGCTTCTGATTGCTCATACAGACCTGCCAGAACATGATCTTTGGTAGAAAGTACCCTGCAAGACCCCCTTGTATAGACCAAACCTCCAAATGGGGCTGTTGACAGCCTTTCCTCTTTGTTCTGTTTCTCTGGTTTCAAATGAGGACAGTGGCCTAGAGGTTGCACAGCGTACGTGACTGGAGCCCGGAGTGTTGCGCCTGGGTTCCCTTTGGGCCTTCCCTCCAGCTGGGCCATCCCTCTCGGAAATGCCGGGTGCTATGCATCACCATTATTCAGCCTCTTCAGCCTCAGCTGGCTACCACCCCGAGCACAGCAGGAGCCCGCAGAGAGGCACCAGCTTGTAGTCAGCTGATCAGGGCTGGAGTTCGCATTACCATTGTTTTATGAGATACAGTAGGAACTACGGAAGGCCTAGCTACATCTGCGGTAGGGACTGTACATCGTTTGTTTTGAAAAGAGAAATTCTGAAGCCTTTTGTGTTTTCGTTTTTTTACTCTTTATTTTCAAAATCTTTTCCTTTTCAACTGAGCTTAGTCTTTTAAAAACAACCAGATGTGTACACACTATCAGGGGATTCATAGTTTCCTTAGCAAAACTATTTGGGAGCCAGCCGAGTTCCACCTCTGATCAGCCACAGCGCTCCCGGAGGAGGGCCACTGGGGGCTCTGATGTAATCTGCTTTGCACGCGGAGGCCAGGTCAGCTTGGCAAAGGGCAGCGCGGCTTGTTCTGCAAACAGTTGTTTCGTGTCCAGCTCGGACCAAGCGGGTGAAACAAGCCAGAAGTAAAGCTGCCTTTTCCCAAACAGGATGCTCTGAGAGATGGTCTTCCTGCCGACCTGTGAGCCGCTTAGAGAGCAGTTCCTAGACGCAGCCCTGGTACCAGCTCTGGTCAGCCCTGGAGGACGTGGCTGCTCCTCCATGGGGCCTGCGTCCCTTAGCATTTGTTTATGGAATGGCTGGGACAGAAGAGCTGGGCTGAGTTCCCTAGGGGTCTGTTATGGGCCAGGCCTGTGCCTTGGCCCCAGGGAGTTCATCGTGAAGCCAAAAGTTCTCAACCCTTTTTTGAATCATGGGTTTTTTGGTTTTTGTTGAGAATCTGATGTATCACCTGTGAACCTGCCCTTAGATAAATAGACACATGTATACATTTGCATTTAAGTGAGTGCATTTAAGTTAAGTGACTGGATTTTCTGCTGGCCCCCAAAACCCCTGAGTGTTTGCATGAATACTTTAGAGGACAGCAGTCTGAGAAGCTGTGGTTGCGTGGAATCCAGCAGACCTGAGTGTGCATCTTAGCTGTGTGACCTGTTACCTGTATGATCTTGGCTTGTCTTTCAGCCTCTGACCTTCCTCATTTATGAAATAGGAAGAATCATTTCAAGTGGTTTTTGAAGATCAGACGAGAATCATGTATGTAAAAGGTTTAGCTCAGCACCTGACACACAGTAAACTAATAGAGTTAGCTTTAAAACAGGTGGTAGTATCATGGGTGGAGAAGGCAATGGCACCCCCACTCCAGTACTCTTGCCTGGAAAATCCCACGGACGGAGGAGCCTGGTAGGCTGCAGTCCATGAGGTCTCGAAGAGCTGGACACGACTGAGTGACTTCACTTTCACTTTTCACTTTCATGCATTGGAGAAGGAAATGGCAACCCACTCCAGTATTCTTGCCTGGAGAATCCCAAGGACGGGGGAACCTGGTAGGCTGCCGTCTATGGGGTCGCACAGAGTCGGACATGACTGAAGTGACTTAGCAGCAGCAGCAGCATCATGAGAACTACAAGCTGAAAGGAAGGTTAGCTTTGGGCCCAAGTGCTGGTGGTAGGGTGGGAATCGTGTCCTGAAGATGAAGAATTTGGAAGAGATGGACAGGGAATTGGGAGAACTTGGTTCCAGTCTGGTCTCTGCTGCTAACCTGTTCTGAGGCCTCGACAAGTCCAAGTGTGGGTCATAAGATCCTTACATATTAGCGGGGACTAGACAGGGCAGAGGTTCTCAACGCTTTGCCCAGGAGGGTGGCTTTCACTGTACTCAGGACGGATATATACACATAGTTCCTAATGACGGAAACCCCTACTGGCTCATGGAACAAATCCAGGGAGAGGTTGAACTTCACGTTATTTTGGGGGCCTCAGGCGGTACTGCTGTCTCCACCTGGAGGTCCTGCTTTCCTCTGCGCTGGCTCTGCACAAGCAGCCTCCTCCTTTCTGGTTCCGAGATGGCAGTTGGCAGCTCCCTGTGAGGGCAGCTCCCACAGAAAAGACCTGCCTCTTTTCCATCCCATGTCCTGGACTTGAGACTCCAGGGTTGATGGCCCTGGTTTGGATCCTCTGCTGTGCACCTTGACCTCATGGCCCTGACAGGAAACACGAGGCTCTGGCTGGCCAAGTCTCAGAAGCAGTCCTTCCGGTGGAGGCGGGTAGGGGCCTGGCGGCAGGGAGTGAGATTGGAGGACTGGCAGTTCCTCCAGGAAAGCCGGTGCTCGGGCAGGAAGTGGCTGAGAGTGATGGCAGGGCCCCCTCAGACCCTCTTCCCTCTGGCACTCTTCCATCCTGCTCGGAGCTTTCCCGCTGATACCCCATCACTCTTGTAACTGCCCCCTTCCCTCCCCTGCCTCCAGCTCTCATCATTAGCCTAACCCCTGAATGTTCCCACTTCTTCTTGGCTGTAATCAAGACTCTTTAAAACAAAAAAAATGTTTATTGAGCACTTAGGCCCACCTCACCTGAGTTAGACACTGTACTGAGCATTTAACCTGCATTTGATTCTGTTTTCACAAAGCCCACTGAGGCTGATATTTTAAACCCATTTTCTGAATGAGAAAGCTGAGGTTCTAGAAAATGAAATAACTTGCTCAAAGTCACATAGCTGGTGAGTTTCTCTGTTGAAAGGCCTCCCCCATTTTTCTGAACATGATTCCAGTAGATCCCCCTGGTTCTTCCAGACCTCATTTGTCACAGAGCTGGGAGATAGTATTTTTCGCTTCCAAAAGCTACCTCCAAACAACTGTTCTTTCCTCATTGTATAAACCACGTTCACTTGAGGCTCATTGCTTCTAGTTACATTCATTTAGTTATTTAATAGACATTGACTGAGCACGTCCTAGGGTCTGTCTTTGGTCCAGGGTGGTCAATAGTAAACTAGATATAGCCCTTGCTCACAGTCTAAATGGGGAGACAGAGGGAGGGGCTGACAGTCCAGGGGAATCAGCATTAGGATAGGAAAACCAGAGGAGAGGTATGGGCAGTAGGAAGGGAGGCCAGGAGACTGGATCGGAGTCTGTCCCATTGATCCAGGTGAAGAATAGAGATGTGAAGTGGCCAGACTCAACAGAATATTAAGACCAAATGGTAGCTCTTGGTGATTGATGAGATGTGGAGGGAGATGGCAGGGAGGTGCAAGGAGGGCCCCTTTGGTCCTTGGCAGCATCTCTCTTTGAGATAGTAAGCACAGAGGAGGAGCAGCTGTGAGGGAGGAGATGAGAAGGGTTTGGACGTGAGAGTTCAGCTGTGCAGCAGGTAGCAGATGTTTGCGCCTGGGAGTCAGGGGAAAGATCCAGCGTGGAGATGCAGGTACTGAATCAGCCGCATCCGAAGCACAGGAGTGGATGAGAGCACCCTGGGAGCAAGAGAAGTCCCTGTGAGAGCGGGAAGGGCAGAGGAGAGGGAGCTGAGAACGAGGCAGCCCGGGGACAAGAAGATCCCCCAGAAAAGGTGGTGTTTGGAAATCAGGGTCTCAAGGATACGAGGATGCTACAGAATGGGTCAGTTAAAAGGACTGGAAAGAAAGTCTTAGCAGCACGGCAGTGGTGAGCTCAGCAGGAGCTGTTTTGTGGGGATGTGAAATAGAAGCTGGGCTGTAGCAGGCTGAGCCGTAGGAGGTGTGAGGGAATGGAGAGAGACAGATGTAGGCGATGCTCCCAGCAAGAAAGATGGGGAACAGCTGGAGGGGCTGAAGACGCTCAGGGAGGTGGTAAGAGTCCTTTTTTCTTTTCGGTGGAAAGAGCCTTGGGGGTGTTCTTATTTTGAACGGAAGGAGCCAGTAGACCAGGAAAAATTAAAGATAAGGAGAGAGCAGGTATAGGTAATGAAGTGAAGTTCCAGCACAGGTGGGGGAGGCCGGGGCCTGGGCGCTCTGCGTTATAAAAGGCGAGTCTGCAGAAAGGAAGGATACAGACACAGGTCTGCTTGTAGGTGTGGTGCGAGGAGGTTCGTGGTTCCTCTTTCCTCCATGGAATTGGCGGTGAAACTGGGGACACAGCAGGGAAGCTTGAGGGGGTTGGGGAAAGCTTGAAAAAAACACTCCAGGGAAAAGAGAAAACTGACCCTGTAAATATAAGACTCCTGGGTAGAGCCAGTGGACCAGATGAAGTAGAGACTGTGGCTTTTAAAGTGGCCCCAGGGCATGAGAGTGGATGGTTTTATTCTAGCTGCACTTTGCAGCCTAAAGAAAGGGGCACCGGAAGGTAAGCGGTTGGATCCATCCACAATTAGCAAAGCACATTCTTTTTGAAGGACCGAAGGGCAAGGGACTGAAGTGACAAATGATAGAGGATCTGTCTGCTTTTAAGAAGGGAAGGGTTGCCAGGGACTCCAGAGTCTGGCGAGAGGGAAGGGTGGGCACAGGGGTAGGGGGTGGACTCAAGGAGAAAGTAAGGACTAGAAGGTTTAAAGGTTATGGCCCGAGACCAGAACTTCAGGTCTCTGATACAGGGCAGTCCTTGGTAATTAGGAGAAGGAGGTGACTGGAGTGGTGGGTGCTAATAGCTGCCGAAACGATAACGTGACCTTGAGGCCATGGTCTCAAGGTGATGGTCTCAGGTGATATTGAGGTTGCCCAAAGAATAAGGCAGGATTTGCTGTGGAGAGGAAGGCAGTGGTCCAGATGCTGATATACCTGCCATCTCTAAAGCTTCACTTTTCCAGACTCTGAAAAAAGGGGACACGTATATATGTAGCCTTTTCAGACTGTCTTTTCACTTAGCCACATGCATTTAAGATTCATTCATGTTTTTTTATGGCTTGATGGCTTTTTTTTTTTAAGTGAGTACTATTCAGTGTTTGGATTTACCAGTTTGTCTATCCATTCATCTATCAAAGGACTTCCAGTTTTTGATAATTATGAATAAAAATTCTATAAACATTTGCATGTTGTTTTTTTTGGTGTGTGGATATAAGACTTCAAATAAACTGGGTAAATACCTAGGAGTACAGTTACTGGATCATGTCTGTACCATTTTGCATTCTCACCAGCAATGAAGGGAAGCTTGTGTTGTGTCATATTCTTGCCAGTCATTGGTGTTGTCATTTTTTAAAAATTTAAATTAAAAGTTTAAACTAGAATGGCTCAGTTCTAATAACTGTGTGATAATCCCACTTTCCTATGCTGTATCCAACTACTCCTAGACAGTTATGTCTGGACCTCAGTGCCCCATGTGAAGACTGGGGTGTCACAGTGATCAGAGGGTCGGAGGGTGAGGGGAAAGAAAGCATGTTATACAAGGATCAGAGGAAGGATCTAGGAATGTGATCCTTGGAGAGGGAGATAATTAAGGTTTTCAAGTAATTGAGGGGTTCTTATGGGGAAACGGACTGAACAGAACCTGTGGGGCCTAATCAGTAAGTGCAGGGAACAGGGGATAGAAGTGGGTAGGCAGTTGCTTTCTCCTGATACAGGGTGGTTCTCTGCCCATGGAGGCTCAGGCAGAGACCAGACAGTGTTTTATTGGAGTGCCAGGAATCCAGTGGTGGGGGCAGGGAGAGGCTGGACCTCTGCTTTCCCATCTTACTCCAGGTTTCTAAGGAAACCATGAGTGGGCTTATTGAGAAGTTTATAGCAAAAGTCACTTTCTTGTAAGAAAGGATAGCATTCTAAAACCTGGATTTTTCTTTACTTTATGCTTTGATTGTTTTCATTTGTGGTTGATTAGCTAAAGCTCTTTGTGTTCATAACTGTTCTGCTTTATTCACTTCTAATACTGTTGTGCAAATTCCCCGGGGATATCTTAGTCCCCAGTGCCTTAACTCCAGTGCTAGCTCTACCACCAAAACAGTGATCGTGATCGTAATAGCCTATGTGTTTTACAAGCTTACTAGCACCATGGCCAAGAGGCGTTTATTCCGTGTGTGCGTGGACTGATTCAGCAGTTGAAAATGAATTAATGTAATCCACTGCTTTAACAGGCTAAAGAAGAAAAAGCATAACATCTTATCAGTTGACCCAAAAAAGCATTTAACAAAATTCAGCATGCATTCATAATACAAAGAAACTCTCAGCAAATCAGGAATAGAAGGGCAACTTCTCGACTTGATGAAAGACATCTACGGAAAACCCTGCAGCTGACATCATACTTAACGTTAAAACACTCGATGCTTTCCCTTTAAGACTGGACGTGCTCTCTCACCACTTCCATGTAACATCGAACTGGAAGTCCTTGCTAGTGCAGTAAGACAAGGGAATAAAAAGATACTCAGACTGAAAAGGAAGAACTAAAACTGTCTTTATTCAAAGATGACATGATTAGGACTTCCCTGGAGGTCCAGTGGTAAAGAACCCACCTCACAACGCAGGGTACCCTGGACAGGGAACTAAAATCCCACATGCCTTGGAGCACCTAAGCCCACATGCTGCAACTGCTGAGCCATTGCACCACAGTGGACGATCTGTGCAGCAACTAAGACCCCACGCAACCAAAATAAGTAAATAAAAATATTTTTAAAAGGATGACATGATTATCTGTGCAGAAAATCCCAAAGGTGTCTATTTTTAAAACTTCTGGAACCATAGTGAGTATACCAAGGATTCAGGGCACAAGATCAATATAAAAGCTTTTCTGTATACCAGCAATGAGGAATTGGAATTTGAAATTGAAAAATAACACCACCATTTACAGTAGTGTGTGCACGCACATGCACAAGGAATACTTAGGTATAACTCTAACAAAGTATGTACAGGTTCTATATGCGAAAAACTATAAAACCCTGATGAAGTCAAAGTAGATTAAAATAGATATTCTGTCTTCATATATTAGAAGACACATTATTAAGATGTCAGTTTGTTCCAGCTTGATCTGTAGACTCAATTCAACTCCAGTCAAAATCCCAGGAAGCCAGGCTTCCCTGGTGACTCTGTGCTAAGAATCCACCTGCCAACACTGGAGACACAGGTTTGATCCTTGATCTGGGAAGATCCCACAGGCCACGGAGCAACTAAGCCCGTGTGCTGCAGCTATTGAGCCTGTGCTCTGAAGCCCGGGAGCCACAACTGCTGAGCCTGCATGCCTTAGAGATGGTGCTCTGCAGTGAGAGAGGCCCCCACAGAAAGCCCACGCACTGCAAGTAGAGAGTAGCCCCTGCTCTCCACAACGAGAAAAAGCCCAAGCGGCTCCAAAGACCCAGCACAGCCAGCAGTAGGTAAATAAATCAACCTATTTTTTAAAATCCCAGCAGGCTATTTCATGTGCTGCGTGCCGTGCTCAGCTGCTCAGTCGTGTCCGACTCTTTGTGACCCCCTGGACTGTAGCCCGCCAGGCTTCTCTGTCCACAGCATTCTCCAGGCAAGAATCCTGGAGTGGGTTGCCATGCCCTCCTCCAGGGGATCTTCCCAACCCAGGGATTGAACCCCAGTCTCCTGAAACTATTTCATAAATATCAACAAGCTGATTCTAAAGTTGATATGGAAAGGCTAAAGCCTTAGAATAACCAGAAAAAGAACAAAGTTGGAGGACTCACTCTGCTTGATTTCAGGACTGATTGTAAAGTTATAGTAATTGAGATAGTATGGTACTGGCAAAAGAACAGATACCTAGGTTGATAGAATAGAGAGCCCAGAACTAGACCCAGACAAATATAGGCAACTGACCTTTGACAAATGCATGAGGGCAGTTAATGGAGAAAGGGTAATTTCTTGAACAAACAGTACTGAAATAGTTGGAAGTATTTTTGTGTGTTTGAAAAAATGAACCTGCCAGACTTTAGGCCTTCCATAAAAATTAAATAAAAATTGACCATAAACCTAAATGTAAAGCATAGAACTATAAAACTTTTAGGAGAAAACATAGAAGAAAATCTACATGACTATTGGTGATGAATTATTAGATATAACATCAAAGCACAGTCCATGAAAGAAAAGAATTGGCAAGCTGGGCTTTATTAAAATTAAAATCTTATATTTTGCAAAAGACACAGTTAGGAGAATTAAAAGACAAAGCACAGCCTGGGGAAAATATTCGTGGAACACATATCTAATAAGACTTGAATCCGAAATATATTCTTAAAAGTCGACAATAAGAAAGTAACCCAATTTAAAAAATGGGTCAAAGATCTGAATAAATACTTCACCAAAGAAGATATATCAAAGGCAAATAAACATATGAAAAGATGCTCAGCATTATTTGCCATTGGGAAAATGCAAACACTACAACCTTTTAGAATGCCTAAAATACAAAAGAAAAAAAAATCCTCCAAACCGAACCAAAACCAAAACAAAACAAACTACATCAAACCTGACAATACCAATTCTTGGCAAGTATTTGGAGCAATATAAACTCGCATTTGCTGCTGGTGAGAATGAAAAAAGCGGTACAGTCCAGCAATTGCATTCTTCGATATTTATCCAGTTTATTTGGAATCTGAAGTCTACCCATACACATACACGCAGATACACACAGTTGTTTATAGCAGATTTATTTGTAATGGTCAGATACTGAAAGTAACTAAGATGTCCCTCAGTAGGTTAAAGGATAGACAGATTGGTAAATTCATACAATGGAATAAATAGTATTCATTCCAAAAAAAAAGGAAAGAATACACTCTCAAGCCATAGTAAGACATGGAAGAATCTTAACTACATATTACAAGGTGAAAGAAGCCAGTCTGGGGGATGCCTTGGAGGTCCAGTGGTTAGGACTTTGTGCTTTCATTGCCAAGGGCACAGGAACTAACATCTTGCAAGTAGCCCGATATGGCCAAAAGGAGAAAGAGAAATAGTCTGAGAAGGCAACATACATGTGATTACCTACCCCATTTTTAAAAAAGTTCAGGAAAATGTTGAAAAAAATTCTGCAAAAGGTAAAACTGTAGAGATAGATGGTAAGCAGATCCATGTTGGCCAGAGGCGTGAGCAGGGGAGAGGGCTGAGTAAGTGAAGAACAGGGGAGTTAGGATGGTGAAACTGCTCTGTATGATGCTGTATGCTGGATACACGCCACTGTGCGTTTGTGGTGACCCACAGAACTTGACAGCACTAAGAGTAAACCTTAGTGTACGCAGATTTTAGAAAATTCACTGTGGAGATTGCGGGGTCCTAGGATGGAATGTAGGACATGGTGCATGAGCCTAACTGGATTATAAATGGATGAAACAACCATGCTGAGAAGGGTGAGGGGAAAGAAACTCTGGAATTGAAGGGAGCCTGAGGGAAAAAGATGAAAGGACCTGTATGTAGTCTTACACTCTAGTAAAGGTGTTTCCCAAGTGGAGCTGGGCAACCATTCTGAAGCCGTTATGCGTGGACACTGAAATAGTTAAGGAATTGGGTGGCAGATGGTGGGAACCAGCTTTCTCCCACCTGCTGGATTGGGAAGTTACAGGCAAACAGGAGGAGAAGGCTAGAATGATCCATATGGTGATTAGGATTAGAGCTGGAGACATTAGTGTGTACTCATTTAGTTTAGTATAGATACAGATGGTTAGATATAGAAATGTTTATAGGTATGTGTATATACAAGAGTTAGTGCATGCACAGGCACACACACACACCTCCTTGCTCTGCCATCTGAGAGGACCTAGAAACAGTGATATCTCAATAGCTCAAGCGAATATGCTCCCAGATCTTGGTTTCTAATTCCATTATCTAATAAAAGGAGCCAAGCCTCCTTGGAGAAATGGCTGGTTTCAGACTGGGTCAAGAAATGTACAGGATGAACCTGTAGCATCTCTTAAAGTTAATTAGTTAATTCATTTTTGGCTGTGTTGGGTCTTCGTAGCTGCGCTCTGGCTTTCTTTAGTTGCCGTGAGCGGGGACTATTTTCCAGTTGTGGTGCACAGGCTTTGTTGCCCCATAGCACATGGGGTCTTCCCAGACCAGGGATCAAACCATGACCCCTGCAGGGGCAGGCAGATTCCTCACCACTGGACCACCAGGGAAGTCCCGTTACATCTTGTAGTTGCAGAGAGTAAAAAGTGCTCAAACCAACCAACCAACCAGTGCTGAGGGCATGTCGAAGCCTGCTGTCAGTAGCTGAAGCTGAAATGGCTTTGAGTATGAAATAAATGACATAGTATCATGACCCAAAAGTATAAAATGAATATTCATGAGTCCCTGTAAACAAATGATGGAATAAATAAATGGAGGTGACTAGAAAAACCTCCTATGCAGAAGAATCCCAACTAATCCTTGTAGATGAACTGTCTCCTTCCTGCCACAGCAACTGCCTTCTGAAGCGTAGGTGCTGGTGCCACTCATGCAGCCTACTCCCTCTTGGCGGGCCTGGTCCTTTGCTTTATAAACAGTGCTTTGGCGAACCAGCATGACATACCCCTTTACATTTCTATAGTTTTGTAAGATAAATATTCTAGGGAGAATATAACTTTAACGGCTTGAGAGACATGTTCAAGTTGTTCTTCAAAATGGCCCTTTATGTTTTATAACCTCCCTCCCAAACAGTGTATAAGAGCACCAGTTTCTCCACACTCTTAGCACACTGTATGACTCACAAAGGGGTAATGCAATCACTTTGATATAAGAGACCTTTTACTAACCAAGAGTTAGAGGACAGGTGTCCCGACAGAAAGGTGGCTGAAGGACCAGAGCACATAGTTCACAGGCAGATAGTACAAATGGCGGATAAATGTTCGCAACTAAAAGCTGAGAAAAAAGTGCAAGAAAAAAAAGTTAACTGAGGAGTCATGAAAGAAATGCAGAATACGGGCAGTAAGATGTTAGTTTGTCCAGTATGTTAGTAAAGAAAAAAAGAACTATAATAACTGGTATTGGCTTGTGTAAGGGAACACAACTCTGCTCCAACTTTGATGGATCAACAAAATAAACCTTGTGGAGGCCAATACATACTTATGGGAAAATGTACACCTATTTTAATTCACCCCACCTTGAAAGAATTTATCCTCAGATCTTCATTAAAAATGTTTAAAGATATATGTGTAATTATATGTGTGTGTGTGCGTTTGTCTATCACAGCAAAAGAATTTGAAATAAGCTACCCAGCAGTACGAGGTTTTTAGTGATGAGACATCCCTGAGATGAATCACTTGGCAGCTACTAAAAGAAAAATGTCAATATTCGTTTTCTTTGTTTATTTTGCATTTTTAAAAATTTCATGTATTTATTTATCTTTGGCTGTGCTGGGTCTTCATTGCTACACCCAGGCTCTCCCAGGTTGCAGGGAGCAGGCTTCTCATTGTGCTGGCTTCTCTTATTGTGGAGCACAGGCTGTAGGGCACGCTGTCTTGGCAGTTGTGGTGCCCGGGCTTAGTTGCCCATGGCATGTGGTATCTTCCCAGACCAGGGATCGAACCTGTGTCCTCTGCATTGGCAGGTGAATTCTTAACCACTGGACTACCAGGGAAGTCCTTGGTATTCTTATTTGCTTATAAAAATCCTTGTGATCGTATGATTAATATATACCAGTTTAATTGAAAAAGAGAAACAGGTTCTATGACTAGAAGGACATATGTTCTAAGACTAGACAAACATATGTTCTGAGACATGACATACACGTGTTCCAAGAAGGACACATATCACAGTGTTTATAACAGGGGGTCTGTGTGTGAGAACAGTCTTGCAAATGACTTCTGTCTTTTGTGCTTATCTCTGTTCCTTTGTTTTCTGCATTAAGCCTCTCTCAAATTTTGTAGTTAGAAAACAGAATTATAACAGTTTAAAGCTATGCTGATTCTCCCTTTGAAATGCCCTTCTCTTTCGCCTCTTCCCTCCATCTCCTGCAGCATGGCCCTAGCTCAAACCTGCCATCTCTCACTTAGACCCTCGTATCCGTTTCCTGATGGGTGTCCCTACTCCCACAAAAGGGTCTAGGCTGTCATCCCTGTGCTCAGAAGCCTCTGGAACTCTCCCCATGCAGCACAGTGTCCCCTTGTTGCTCCTGACCCCGGCAGTCTGGCCCTCGCTTCCCTTCTAGCTTCAGCTTCCCTCCCATCCCCACCCCGTGGGGCACCTGCAACACCAGTCCTGTTGGCCTACTCAGCTCTCCCTGGTCTCCTTACCTGCCGAAGGTCTGCCTATGTGTCAAGATCGACCTCCTCTAGGAAGCCGCCCTCTGTCATTGCCTTCCCCACACTCCAGTTCACTTGGTCTGAACTTCTTGATGGCCACAGCCACCAGCTGCCTTTAACGCAGTGACTTCTGGAGGGTCCTGCCTCCTCCGATCTTCTCTGTGTCAGGCCAGGGCAGACAGGTCTGGGACTCACAGTGCCTGGAGCACATAGTAAGGGCTTTGTGAAAGTCTGCTGAGCTAACTGATCCAGAGTTGCCTCTGCACACCATGTGCTGTAGATCAGAGCCAGCTCTGCCATATTCTGTAATTAAATATGTGTGATTTTTGGGCACATAAGCATCTATTAAATTCTACATATAAACTATCACACTTGAGATTTATGTGGCATAAAAGTATGCATGTATTAAAATATAAGGTTTATGGGCATATCATTTAGTATCAAGAAAATCTTTCTTCCGTAACCAGCTAGTAAACATTTGAGTCTGAACTTAATTTTAGGCAGTTCCTTGGAAAAAATGATTCTATGGAAACCCAGGCATGTCCTGGAGGCAACCACAGATAATTACGCAGAGAAAATTTTCTATAATATTCCTGCTTAATATAA
Organism: Nanger dama; assembly: GCA_917880005.1. Classification (NCBI taxonomy): domain Eukaryota; kingdom Metazoa; phylum Chordata; class Mammalia; order Artiodactyla; family Bovidae; genus Nanger; species Nanger dama. The sequence continues at coordinate 9,212,177 of CAKJTW010000018.1, read as the reverse complement.
GAAACCAAATTTTGATTCTTGGTTAATCCTTTCTTGTTTCCTCACTGAAAAGTTAACAGTATTTCAGTAAAGAGAAGGCATGTGGTCGCAGCAGTAAACATGCTTTGTTAACTCTGGAGTATTCTTAACTATTTGAGTCTTTGTACAATGTAGAGGTTTTAGATGCCTAGCGTTCCTTTTCATTCCACGCATCCCCCGCACTCTGTCCATCTCTCCTTTCTTTGCGGTGCTGTTGTTGCTCTCTTGGGCATCCGAGTTTCACAAAAAAACTATTCTTATAGTCGTGAAACGTAAACAGGAAAACAAACCACTGCTCAGTGTTTCTTGGCATGAAAGGTCTCCTGTTTCATTCAGTCAACTAGACACTGGTGGATGACTTTCTTTTTCCCACCAGAGGATTCAGGGGCTTGGGTATGGTCAAGTGTGAATGATATTCTGAAGCAAAAGTACCAGTATATCTTTTTGGCATATGCTGTCTGCAGAAAAATATGTCCTTTAAACTGCATTGCTTTACGGAACTTTGAGAGATGCTTTTGTATCACATAAATAATTGGGCAAACCTCTCCTGGAAAATTAAATTGATTACAATTGTTCGTATACAGTTGAGTCCTTCTTGCCTTGGGTCTGGCTGGGGATGTGGATCTCATGGATGGTACTGCCAGCATGCATATCCCTTTGTCTGCCATTTGTCCACTCATCCATCCAACCACCCAACCATCCATCCATCCAACCATCCATCCATCCACCCATCCATTGTCTCCTCCTGAGCAGGAATCCTGTCTGTTTCATCTCAAAATTCCCTGCACCCCCTTCAGGGAGACCCATGTGTCATGGAAGCCCAGGAGGTCCCCTGGATGAGGATGGACATACTCTCTGCTTTCAGTGTTGCTGTGTGTGTTGGAGATCTGGTGCTGACAACAGGAGCCCCCCAACTCCACTGCAGGGTTGGGTGTCAGAGAAACCCTGAACCTCCTCAGCCCTAGGATGTGTTCTCCCCACTTCCTGGAAGTCCCATGGAAGTGGTAGGCAGGGCAGCTTGGGTAGCCTGGCATTTAACAACGTTTTTGGTGTGTGTGTGTGTCTGTGTTTGACTCTCCAGGTCAGTTTTTGGGTTGTACGAGAAATTCTAACAGCACAGACTTTAAAAATAAGGGCAGAAATCCTGAGCCATTTTGTGAAAATAGCCAAGGTAAGCTGTTTTATTATTACTTCTTTCCTTCCTGTCCTGTCTTTTTTGTCTCAGAAATGTGTTTCCTTGGTACTTCGGGAGCTAGTTTGCTCTGGACCTGCGGGGCAGGGTTCCAACCAGCGGCAGTGACCTGACTTCCCCAGGCAGAGACAGCTGCAGGACCAGCCTGACCCCTGTGTGGCCTCCCAGCCCGTGTGCGCACAGGCAGGTGCCCTCTGCCCTGTGATTTTGGCAGCCAACCACCCTTTATAAGCTGGCCTTTCACAGACTCTCCCTGGGACCCCAAGGGCTACCCCTGGGATTTATTCCCCTCCTATTCAGATCCAGGCAGTGCTGGTGGCTCTCAGCATCAGTGGTTGTGATACCATCACATTCTGCACAACTTGTTCCCAGTCAGCAGAACTCACCGCACCTCATCCTGCACTTGAGGCCTGGCCTGATGACCCCTCTGCCCCACTCCTACCTCCCGACCCTGCTCGGATGGGATCAGTCCTGGCCAGTGTCTGGGCACCAGGCTCACGTCTCCACCCCACCTTTCCCCTCCTCTTCCTTCGTCTCTGCCAGCCCAGGATGCGATCCCATGGGCCTTCCTGGACCACTCTCATCGCTTAACATGGTCTGCCAGCTCCTCCCAGTCCACCATCCCTGACCACAGGGCTTGCCTGCCTCAGCAGAGCATCGTCCTGTGTGGCTTACTGCCTGCTTGCTGTGTGTGCCTGTTGTCTTCCCAGGTGGGTCCTGGGCCAGCTCACCTATAGTACAGCCCCTCTCTGGCCAGGCCCCATAGCGGCTGCTGTACAGAAATAATTGCATTTGACACTCACATTATTATCATCCCTCCAGAGGAGGAAAGGGAGGCTTAGAGAGGTGGGTGTCCATGCCCAGGCCCCACAGTGAGTCAGTCGGAGCATGTCTCTGTCCCTCACAGCGAGGTTAAGTGCGTCCGGCTGTAAGTATGCAGGGGCACGGACACTTTTACGTCCTGAAGTACCTGGAACTGTGCTGGGCTTAGTGGAACTTGTTGCTGTCGATGAGTTCTTGCTGGGCCACGAGAGAAAGTGGGACAGAGTTCCAGCCCACCTGGTGCTTTCAGTTTGGAAGTTTACAGTCCCCACCCGAGGGTCCTGCAACGATTCCTCCTTAAGCTCTGCCATTTCCCGATGGCGGACCATCATGCTGGTGCTGTGGGCCCCGAGTGTGTCTTGTGTGAGTCCCTCCTTTCTCTGGGCCTTGGTTTTCCATCTATAAAATGAAAGGAGTGGATTAGATAATCTCCCAGAGGACCTTCAGCTCTAAAAGGAATCCTGTGACAAGCACAGCAATTCAGATTCAAAGGATACAAGGCTCCCTCAGAGGATCTATTATTACCCACAGGAAGCAGTTAGGGAGTGTTACAGGTTTGTGAGGTGCAGCAGTCACTAGTGTGGTAAGGGAGAAATCCCGGGTAGGAACAGCTGTGAGGACTAGGCATAGTCCTCCTCACGTATTTGCTCATTTACTAGGTCCTGCTCTGTGCTGTACTAGGCCCAAAGGCTGTGATGGTAGATCCCACTTCACCCCTGCTCTCTGGGGACACACGGTCCCAGGTGAGAGAGGGGCAGACGAGAGCGGAATCTAGTCCAGGGTGCTGAGGAGAGGCCCAGGCTGCCATGGGAACACACAGGCGGCGGGTTTCTACCTCCCAGACTTGGGAGCACGGTCGGGAAAGCCATACTAGAGGGGGCAGCACCTACTTGGAAGCACCCGCGACAGTGATGAGGAAGGGGGTAGGGTTGGGGCCAAGTCTTCCTGGCGGAGAATGGGCAGCCCGCACTGCACTGTGTGCTGTTCCTGATGCCAGGTTCTGGTCAAGCAAGTTACATGCACAGCCCATGCAGCAGAGGCTCCTCGTTTTAAGTCTGAAGACATGGAGGCTCAGAAGGCTTAGGTAACTTGCCAAAGGACATACCTGTAGTGGGAACCAGAGTTGGCACCAGACCTCTCGGTCCCATGGAGCCAGCCAGCTACACAGCCTTCACTGACACCCGAGAGTGAGAAGGCGAACCCGCGTCCTGATAGCAGGTTTTCCCCAGTGTAAAACCGAGAGCAGAGCAATTACATTTTTCTGCGCTTACCCTCACTCTCATGGCGAGGAACTTGTCTGAGATGGAATTAAATCCAAATGGTCTCACTCATTTGGGGTCTGATTCAGGGCAGCATGGTCCAGTGTCTGGGAATCCGGAGCTCCGTGTTCCCAGCAGATTGATAACATCTTTCCTCAGCCTCCCTTGTGCTGGGTATGAAGGTGATCACAGAAGACCCACGTTGATATTGTTGGCACAGAAGGGGTTTCAGTTTACAGAGGCCTACTGGGATAGTTGAGATTCACTAAAAAGGAGCAGAAAAGACACTATCAAACCTCATCCTGGGCCACGTTTCTGTCCAGCAGCCAGACTAGTCAGCTTATGCAATTTGGCACATGTTTCAGATCCACACTCACCTTTTAACAATTCGAAAGAAAAAGAGCATATGGTTTCTATGAACTTCCTAGAACTATATTTTCTACATGAGATATTTTTAAGTGTAATTGAATTTCATAAATATGACAGCATTTGGTAACACTTCAGCATGTTATTGTTCTGTTGTTTATAGCACAAAATAATCAATTCCATATCTTTTTTTTCCCCAGAAACTTCTAGAACTCAACAACCTTCATTCTCTAATGTCTGTGGTGTCAGCATTGCAGAGCGCGCCCATCTTCAGGCTGACAAAAACCTGGGCTGTAAGTTAATCTCCCTAAGACTATTCCTTCCGTCTGGGCTGTCATTTCTTGGGTGAGGTTCTCCATTCCTGAGGCCCAGAAGCCTTTCTCAGTCTGCCGTTGGCCACCAACACAGGATGACTGTGGGTTAATTGTGTCCCCTGGCCACACTCTCCCCCTCAGTGACCTTGACCCCGTTTTGGGACAGGGGAGCTGTGAGGATGCTGGTGTGGCTGAGGTCAGAAGGGCCCCCGGAGAGGCCCCTCCTGGACCTGACGGCATCACGTATGACGGTGGTGTCAGTGGCGTGATGCTTGCTCCCCGGCCCCAAACTGCCCTGGGAAAGTCCTCTGGGCTGATGGTTTGCAATTTCTCCAGGGCTGCTGACCATACATCTCAGGAGTTTCTCTGGAGAAACCTGTGACCCTCATGTAGGGAAAAATGATTTTTTTTTTTTTCCTGAAGGCCATGGATAATTTCAGCTCAGAGGTGGAGTCTGATCGTTATATAATTGAGTCTGTAGGAAAGTTTTTCTGCTGTAAAAATACTTTAAAAATATCTCAGGCCTCTTTATCCTCCCGAGCTTGGCACTGCGCCTGACAGGGGGAAGTCATGGCTCTCCACCTCTCATTAGTATTCACTTCCTGGCACACCTGGTCCGGGGTCTCACCTCCTAGTCCAGGGCCTCACCTCCTGGTCCGGGGTCTCTCACGGCCACACAGCCCCAGCCTTTCAAGACCTATTTATGTCCCACAAAACTGAAGGAAAGTGTATGGAACCATCAGCTGTGCCTCTGCAGCTCATTTCCGAACTTCTCTCTGCCAGCCTGCGGGGCTGGGCTCTGTTTCAGACTTGGCTGGTTCAGGGGCCTGTAAAATACTTAAGGATTATGTTGTAGGTGATCAGAAGCGAGCCTTGTTTCTTTAAATTGCAATTTTCCATAGATGAAGCCACAGCAAAGTGGAACAAGAGGTGTTAGCCCGGAATCAGAAAACCAGGTCTGTGTTCAGGCACCATCTGTGCAGAGTGATTCTGTGGAACTCGTCTCCTCGTGTCTACTCAGAGAGCTTGGCCTGAATCTGTGGTGTTCCATCAGTGCTTTGGGAGCCCAGGGGCTCCTTGGAGGCTGCCTCCAAGGCCAGCAGGGCCTGGGGCAGAGGCGGGAGGGTGTCCAGCAGGCCGCCTGGGCACGATTCCTGCCAGAGCGACTCGGCTATATCAGTTTTACGTCCTGGGCTTCTGGGTGAACTTGAGTTGAGCAATGGTTTTGGAGGTCAGAAGCAAGTTTGGAAGCTACTGGTCTCTGTGGTTGCTGCCAGCCCTGTGATTTCCCCGAGTGCATCTGGGCCCTGAGACTTTTTCAAAAGTTGCTTGGAGATTCTTTCTCAAATGAATTTTCCATCATTTAGATGCTGCTGTTGTTTCTTGGACTGCTGGGAGCTATGTGTGGGCCCGGAAGAAGGAATGATGATTCTCACGGTGCACAGAGCTTACTGTCAGTAAGACAGGGACTCTCGGTGGCCCTGTAAGTGGCACAGTCAGTGAGAGCAGCAGGGGGTCAGCACACGAGGGACCAGGGTGGCTCAGGGTCCGGCACAGAGATGCCACCCAGCCATGAATGGGCAGGGCCCATCCATGGAGCTTTGGCCAGTGTTCTCCCCAGGGTGCCATGCTCTGCCCTGGACGGTGGCAGCGTCAGGCCAGAGCAGCACTCAGGACCGCTCCCTGTGGCTCGAAGAGTCCTGCACCATGGTGGCCAGTCACCATGGCTGTGTGTGAAACAAATCTCCCACCACTCCCCAGGGAGCCGGGGAATGAAATATCCACCTAGGACCCATTTGGAAATCTGAGCTTCCTCACCTAACTCCCTTCAGGCCATAGGGGTCAGCTGTTTTTCCTTACAGATCTGAAAAGCTTTCCCTGTATTAACTCATTTCCTCCTGACAGCTCCCCGTTGAGGCCGCTGCTGTTGTCAGTGTTCTTGATTACAGATGAGGAGACAGAGGCTCAGGGCGGTGGGAGGACACGCAGGGTTCCCTGGCCCAGAGAAAGAGCAGAAACCAAACTCAACAGTCTGCTCCAGAGTCTCCGTGCTTCCCCACCACACCCCACGGAGCTCAGCAGGAAGGACAGCACCCACGGCCTCTTGGCACTCCAGAACAAGAGAGGGGTCCTGTTTTCTTGTCCCCTTCGTCCGCAGTGCTCAGTAGGAACCTGGAAGATGAGATAAGCAGACTCTCGGTGCTGCCCCAGGCCATGGAGCCTCTGTTCTGGCTGAGGCTGCTACTGGCTGGGCCGCTGGCCTCTGGGGTTCATCCTTCTTTTGCCATTCATTTCTGGTAATGAGATTAGCTCAGGAAAAGTTGCCAGGAAAGAGCTGTTTTCCTTCTCCCTGCTTGTCCCTTGATCTAGGGAAGGGAAGTCGGAGGGCCCCAGGGGAGGAGACACACGCCAGAGAGGCAGGGAGCTGCAGCCAGGCCTTGAAGGCTGCCTTTTGGTCACTTACTCCTTGGTTAGTCCATGGCTTCTGCTGCCCACCCCTCTCCCCACCGCAGTCACCTGGAATTGGCCCTGACGTTGACCTCTCAGTGGGCATCTAGCTGGTGGGAGCTAGGGACAGGCCAGGAAGCTGAGTTTGTGTGTCACTGGAGGACAGGGACCCAGGGCAACAACAGCTGTTATTTTTCTGAGAAATCTCCCCAAGTACTGAGGACCAAGACTATTTTCTTGGTTACGGAGGGCTGCTTACCAGGGTAAAAGAAGGGGAGATGCAGCTTCCTAGGAGATAAATATAGCAGCCGCCAGCAGTTGTGCTGGGGAGAGAGGAGCTGATACACTTGGTGTGGATCACAGCACGACATCTCCAAGGCCTCGTGTGGGGAACTGTTTGCTCTGGGCAAACCCGCTGTTCAGTCTTTGTTTCAAACCATTCTTTCCCCTTTCGCCCACCTGTCTTGTTAGTCCAAGGACAGTGGCTGGTTCAGGGCATTTGGGGAAATGGGCCAAACAGGCCATCTTTCTCCTTCATCCATATCCACCCCCAGCCCAGTGGAGGTGGCGATGCCACAGTATTCCTGACTCTGTCTCCACCTGTCGGGACTGAGAACATGGGGCGTCTGTTCTGCAGCGCTGTCCACAGGCCGGCCTCCCTCTTTGACTACCTTCCTTCTTGATGAAGTTGGATATTTGCTCTGTATCCCCAATGCCCAGCTGAGTTTACAGTGGGTCGTTTGACTTCTGTGCATTTGTTGTGTTCAATTGTATCCTCCTTTTGCTACTTCTTTTCCTGCTAATGAGATTAGCCATTGAAATGCTGCCCCGAAACTGCTGTTTCCCTTCCCCGCACCTGTCCCTTGATATGGGACTGGTGAGAACTCATGGGCCCACAGGGCAAGGGAGCGGGCACACCAGCTGTAGGAGCCCCAAAGTCAGCGCTTTAATAGGCTTCACTGTGCAGAGATGGAAGCTGAGGCATCCTGTGACCTGCCCAAGATCACAGAGCTGGTGAGTGCCAGAGCCAACACAGCTTAGCTCTGCCTCGCTGGACTCATCCACATTCTTGTCTGTTTGCTGGATGACCTGTCTGTGATAGAACTTGATGTTGGAATCAGGCTGGGCATAGGGCAAGGAAGAGTGGGCACCCATGCTGCCTGGGAAGTGGGGCTGAAGACGTGAGATTGGCACACTGGCCCCTGGGGACGGGGTGTGACCCGCTCCCTGAGTGCTGTCCCTGGGTTGCCCTGAAACCCTGGCTATCTGGGAAACCTGGGTGGAAGGGGGTCACAGGTGTAAGAAGAGACCTGCCACTTGATTTCCCCACAGACGGCCTTCAGTGAGGGCCAGCTGGTCATTACTGGGTGGGCAGGGCAGCCTGTCGGCCTGGCTGCTGAGTACAAGTGGCTTGGTGATCTGTGACAAGACAGAGGCTGACCTTGCTCGCAGGCCCATACATAGTAGGCCCTTCATAAATGCTGGTAGGTTGTGCCAACAGAGAGGGAGTCACCTTCTGCTGGCCTAGGAAAGTGCAGACAGGGTTTGATTTATCCCAGTGCCAGGCCCACTTTGGAATATCAGCAGCCTCAAAGCCATGAGACCTAAGCAAGACGTCCTATCAGCCAGCTCTGATTTCCTGAGCACACGTACCATATGGCTCTTATTCATTTCTGCAAATCAAGTATTTATCAAACTCCCCTTGCCCCCTCCGTGCCAGGCCCTTAGGCTATGGTCAAAGCCCCTGTTTCTTGGGCTTTTATGTTATCCAAGGAGACACTGCATTTTTGAGGGAGATTAAACACATGCCTAGTCTAGTTGGTACAGGAAGTGACCAATAAATGTGTGTTGAATGCATGAAGTAATGAACCAAGAGCTGACAGATGGGAATAAAAGTGATGCCGAAGACCCAAAGAGGAGGACTGGTAGGAATCAACTGTGTGATCAGGGAATGCCTCTCTCAGACCTGAGTGACAGGAGGGAGCCAGCCGCACCGCACCGAGAAGTGGGCACAGCCAGCGCAGAGATCGTGGTGGAAGAAACTCCACAGCCAGTGTGGCTGGAGCACAGTGGGCCTGGGGGACACTGTGAGGGTACTGTGGGCGGGCTGCGGGGCCGCTGGGGAGGGCTCAGCCTGAAGAGACGTTCAAACAGGAGACAGACACGATCTGGCTCACAGTTGCTTTTGTGTTTTGTTTTTAAAATGAATGTTTCAACTCTGTGGCTTCCCATGTGACACTAATGGTAAAGAACCCACCTGTCAATGCAGGGAGATGGTTAAGAGACTCGGGTTCTATCCTGGGTCGGGAAGATCCCCTGGAGGAAGGCATGGCAACACACTCCAGTGTTCTTGCCCAGAGAATCCCGTGGACAGTTGGACACGGCTGAGCATGCATGCACTCTGTGAAAAGCAGATTGCAGAGGAGGTGCAGGGGGCGAGAGTGGAAATGAGGCCGGGTTAGGGCATTAGGGCAGAGTCCAGGAGTGAGCCAGTGCTGGCTAAACCGGGGCAGTGGCAGTGCACGGGAGAGAAGGAAACTGAGGGGAGGCATTCTGAAGACAGAAGCGGCGGGATTTGTGAAGAATGGATGTCAGAGATGAAGCAAGGAGGGACCTGGAGGGTGGTTCCTAGGTATGAGGCCTGAGCAGCTGGGAACTCAGGTCTAGGGCTAGAGAGAGATTGGGATGAGCTCAAGGAGGCGGCCACCACTGGGGCATGGAGGAGAAGATAGATGGGGCTCTCCAAGCCAGGGAGACCCCACGGGACAGGGAAGCCTGGCGTCTGCAGCCCATAGGGTCACAAAGAGTTGGACACGACTGAGCAACTGAACAGTAGCAACACCAGCTGGGACGAGGGTGAGACCTTTTCTTAGATCAGAGTGGTCCCAAGAGGAGCTGGACTTAGACAGGAGAGACCCAAGGGTATGGAATTCCCGAAGTGTGGGTGAGTCACTTTTTAATTACAGTCATGAGCTACACACACACACTCTGCTTGCTGTGTACACGTTCCTATCGTGATTCACCCTTTCCTACTGAATTGATCCAGAGAGTCTGACCCATCTGCAGCAACAAAATGAAAACTGAAGAACTTGGCCGGGAGGAGGTCACAGCCAATGGGTCAGGAGGCCTGGTCTGCAGGGCGGTGGCCTGGAGGGGACCTACCTGCCTGGGAGCTGGACTCTCACTTTAGGCATCTGGAGGCACAGGGTCATTGAGCGGGTATCCCAGGAAGGCGGATGGGTGGTAGCGTTCGTGTATTTCAGATTTTCATCTTTCGTGCGGGAAGCGCCTCTCCCCTTTGTGTCCGATGGAGTGCCACCTCGGATGTTGTGGAGGATATCATGATGGGCGAGGCTGTCCCAGGCTTCCCCTGAGCCATGGCTCAGGTGGGAGGCGAGGTGGGGAGGAGAGGACATCCCCTGATGGCTCATCGCCTGTCCCTCCCCGCCTCTCTGTTCTCAGGAGTTCTGCTGATGTCTGCACTCTCGTCTGCCTTCACTTTGCCACATCTGTCACCCCCTTCCTGAAACATCTCTCTTCATGAAGCTTATTCCCTTCCCCACCCCCACCCCCACCGCATTCTGACATCTGGCTCCTCCCTGACCACTTTTGTCCCTCTTGCCCACGGGCTGTAAGTGTCTGGCGGGGCTCTGGCCCAGCTCTCACCTTTCCTGATCCGAGTCCTGTCCCATGGAGTCTTTCTGGCTTGGAAAGCCCCATCTGTCTTCTCCTCCTTGCCCCTGTGGAGGCTGCCTCCTCGCGCTCATCCCTCTCTCCAGCCCTACACCCGCATTCCCACGCTGGCTCCACGAGCCCTCTTCTCGCATGTTTGTCTGACAGCTCACCCTTGGCGTGTCTGAAATCAAAGTCTGGTTCCAGAAAGTGCTGGTTAGTTGCAGGCTTTCTGAGTGGACCTATTTGGACTTTGAGGCAATATGGTAGACTGCGCAGATGAGCAGTAAGCCCTTTCTTCCCTCCCAATCACCTGCTGCAAACACACATACAAATAAACCAAATTATAAACTGAGAAGCAGTGCTGAGCCAGAGGCCAAGAAAGAGAAGTCGCCATGTGCTAGAAACAGAGAATGATCTCAGAGTCAGCACAGGGAGCAGAGTGCAGAGAACTTGCTGTATGGAGACCTTGTCAACTGTCAGGGGGCAAGGGTTCTAATGCCCGCTTATGGTGGGCTGGAACTCAGCTACTCACAGGAATCAGAGAGCCAGCAAGTGTCCCCTGCTGGAAAATCTCTGGCCAGCCTGGGGGCAGCCCCAAGGGAACACAGGTAGAAAAAGTCCCTATGAGAAAATGTCACCTTAGCCTGTACTTCAGGTAGGTAGCTCTTGACTTTCAGCCCACATGACCAAGAAATGAGGGGTAGTGTCCTATGAAGGTTAGGAGTGTAGACTCTTGAATCAGACTCCCAGGCTCAGCCAGCCTTGGACCTGCCTCTTATGGTGAGGGTTAAATGAGTAAATATGTGAAAAAAATGTTTTGTACTATGTCTGGCACACAGTAAGGGCTAGATAAGTATTAGCTGCTGCTGCTTTTACTATTATTTTCAACTTTTCTTGACTGTTCTCAAATGGACTGGCAGAGACCACCATCCCCATAAGCCAGGTCCTCTGATTTATAACCAGATAACATCATCATCTTCTAGTGGTTCCCTTGCTTCTGGTCTCACTCTCTTTCTCACGCTGTTCATTCATGGAGTGATAGTCCTATGACACAGCTCTGGTGTTTTCACTTGCCTGATTAAAGACAATTTTTAGCAACCCCCCATCCTTTGGGTGGGGGATGGTCTCTACCCACCACTTCTCCAGAGCAGGATGCTCTGATGTAACCTATTTTTTTTTTCTTAAAAAGTATTCCAGCAATTTTATTGTATAATCAGTGAACAAGTTAACATGAAATTGCATGAGACTTCTTTTCTTTTCTCTTTTTTTCTCCCCCTCTCCCCACCGCCTCTCTCCCCTTTGGTAACCATGAATTTATTTTCTGTGTCTGTGAGGCTCTTCCTGTTTTGGAATTAAATTCATTTGCATCAACATTTTAGGTTCCAAATATGAGGGCTATCACATGATAACTGTCTTTCTCTGGCTGGCTTGCTTCACTTACTGTGATAATCTCTGGGTTCATCCATGTTCCTGCAAAATGGCATGATTTCATTCTTCGCATGGCCGAGTAGCATTCCATTGCACATATGTACCACATATGCTTTGTCCATTCATCTGTCGATGGATTCTTAGGTTGCTTCCATGTCTTGGCAATTGTAGCTAGTGCTGCTATGAACAGGGTAATGCATGTATCTTCAAATTAGAGTTTTTTTCTGTGTATATGCCCAGGGAGTGGGGTCGATGGATCATATGGCAACTCTAATTTTATTTTTTTTAAGGAGTGTCCCTGTACTGTTCTCCAATGTACTGTGGCTGTACCAATGTACATTCCCACCGACAGTGTACATTGGCTGTACCAATGTACATTCTTCTCGCCACACCCTCTCCAGCAAATTTATTATTTCTCTACAAATTCATTATTTGTAGACTTTGTGATGATGACCATCTTGACTGTTTTGAGGTGATACCTCGTTGTAAATTGGTTTGCATTTCTCCGATAATTAGTGCTGTTGAGCATCTTTTCATGTGCTTGTTGGCCATTGGTATGTCCTCTTTGGAGAAATGTCTATTTGGGTTTTCTGTCCATTTTTTGATTGGGTTGTTCTTTTTTTTTTTTTTTGATATTAAGCTGTGTGAACTGTTTTTGTATTTTGGAAATTAATCCCTTGTTGGTCACATTGTTTGCAAACATTTTCTCTGAGTTCATAGGTTGTCTTTTTATTCTGTTTATGGTTTCCTGTGCTGTACAGAAGCTTCAAGTTCAATTAAGTCCCATTTGTTCATTTTTGTTTTCATTACTCTAGGAGATGGATCTAAAAATATATTGCTATGATTTATGTCAACATGTGTTCTGCCTATGTTTTCCTCTAGAAGTTTTATAGTATCTGGTCTTACATTTAGGTCTTTAATCCATTTTGAATTTATTTTTGTATATGGTTTTAGAGAATGTTCTGATTTCATTCTCTTACCTGTAGCTGTCCAGCTTTCCCAGTACCACTTACTGAAAAGACTGTCTTTTCTCTTTTGTGTAGTCTTGCCTCATTTGTTGTATGTTAATTAACTGACCATAAGTGTGTGGATTTATTTCTGGGCTTTCTACCCTTTTCCATTGAATATATGTCTGTTTTGTGCCAGTACCACACTGTTCTGATTACTGTAGCCTTGTAGTATAGTCAGCAGTCAGGGAGCATAATTCCTCCACCTTTGGATTTCTTTCTCAAAATTGTTTTGCCTATTTAGGGTCTTCTTTGCTTCCATACAAATTAAAATTTTTTTTTGCTCTGATTCTGTGACAAATACCACTGGCAATTTGATAGATATTGCATTGAATCTTTACATTTCCTTCGGTAGTATGGTCATTTTAACAGTGTTGATTCTTCCAGTCTAAGAACATGGTATACCTTTCCATCTGTTTGTATTATCTTCAATTTCTTTAATCAGTGTCTTACAGTTTTCAGACCACAGGTATTTTGCCTCCTTACATGTGTTTATTCCTGGGTATTTTATTCTTTTTGATGTATGTTGTAACCATTTTGATGTTGCTCTTTTTAATCCAGCATTTTAACTTTCATTATACTACTTCTCCAGTGAATATTCAGGACTGATTTCCTTTAGGATAGACTGGTTGGATCTCCTTGCAGTCCAAGGGACTTTCAAAAGTCTTCTCCAACACCACAGTTCAAAAGCATCAATTCTCTGGTGCTCAACTTTCTTTATAGTCCAGTTCTCACATCCATACATGACTGTAGCCTTGACTAGACAGACCTTTGTTGGCAAAGTAATGTCTCTGCTTTTCAATATGCTCTCTAGGTTGGTCATAACTTTCCTTCCAAGGAATAAGCATCTTTTAATTTCATGGCTGCAGTCACCATCTGCAGTGATTTTGGAGCCCAAAAAATAAAGTCTGTCACTGTTTCCACTGTTTCCCCTTCTATTTTCCATGAAGTGATGGGACCAGATGCCATAACCTTAGTTTTCTGAATGTTGAGCTTTAAGCCAACTTTTTCACTCTCTTCTTGCACTTTCATCAAGAGACTCTTTAGTTCTTCACTTTCTGCCATAAGGATGGTGTCATCTGCATATTCATTGGAAGGACTGAGGCTGAAGCTGAAACTCCAACACTTTGGCCACCTGATGTGAAGAACTGACTCATTTGAAAAGACCGTGATGCTGGGAAAGATTGAAGGCAGGAGGAGAAGGGGATGATAGAGGATGAGATGGTTGGATGGCATCACCGACTTAATGGACATGAGTTTGAGTAAATTCTGGGAGTTGGTGATGGACAGGGAGGCTTGGTGTGCTGCATTCCATGGGGTCGCAAAGAGTTAGACACGACTGAACGACTGGACTGAACTGAGCACTGCTTCTCAGGTGGCGCCAGTGGTAAAGAATCTGCCTGCAAGTGAAGGAGATAGAAGAGACCCAGGTTTGACCCTGGGGTTGGATAGCTCCCCTGGAGGGAGGAACTGGCCACCCACTTCAGTATTCTTGCCTGGAAAGTCCCAGGGACACAGGAGCCTAGTAGACTCCAGTCCATGGGGTGGCAAAGAGCCGGACCACGACAGAGCATGCACACTACCACATTGCTTCTAGTTTTATAATAATGAATATTTTATCAGTTAAGTTTTAGCTGTCATTTGGATTTTTAACTCTAGGTTTCAGTGATCCCTTCGAGTTAGGGAAGATACTGAGCTTAGGTGATAGAGGGGTTTGGTGTGTTCCAATGGGTGTTTCTCAGGACAACTTGCATTTGGGAATGAGGCCTTTGAGTAGAACCTTTGGGTAGGGAGATTCTTGCAGGGTGCAGAGGACATAATAGAAGCATTTTGGCAATGGCAGCAAACAAATATCAAAAGTTTTCATACCTACTTCACACCTACTTCCCTTGCCCTGAAAAACAAACCATAAACCTTTCAGCTATGGCCAGTGGAGCATCTACTGCCACCAGCAACAGAGCAACCCAGAGCCCCAGGTCATGTGCGGAAGAGACGCAAGAGCTGGCTAGAGGAATTTCCTGTTCAGACACAGCCACAATCAACTCATTCTTTCCCCTTGGATTGGTATTCAGCTGTTCATGCTTAGCTGTTTGTGATTTGTACCCTGTTGGCAAGTTGAGTTGAAAGATCCGGAAAGAGAATAAGCTGTCAAACTGGCCATCACATGTCCACAGTATCCAAAATGACCTAGTCGAAAGCATACTTTGCCAAATGGCGAGTTTCCGTCTCTTACCTTCCCAGTCTTGTCCAAGGCAACACCTGACTACAGTTCTGCCAAACTGCTGCTCCCATGAGCATCGCTGTGTGTTCCCACTGCCAGCCCACTGCTCATACTTTCTTTGGCCTCTGGGGCCTCGCCAGCCTCATCTCTGCTAGTTGAAGCCTGGCAAGACTAGTTTCCAGGATCACCTCTTCCTGGTTCCTCCTTCCCATAATGGAGTTTGGTCTCTTCTTCCAGAGCCCTCTCATAGTGCTTCTGACTCTTCCATGCCTTAGCCAGCCCTTTCCATGGCACAGCCACGCAGACCAGCTCTGGACCCAGAATGGACCCTTGGCAAACTTCCATTCAAGGACCAAGCTCATCCTCCTGGCTCTACTCTTGGGCTTTGTGGGAATGTCTCTTGGGGTTGCCATGAGCATAATTTATTTAAAACTGAGCAAAATTACTGGAAACATGTGATTAAAGTTGATCTATAAGATTATACATTGTGTATTTATGTTTGCATGTATTTATTTGTATGTGCATATAAACTGTCAAAGAATTATTTTTAAAAAGAGAAAATAATGACTCATACAAGTATAAAATGATTATTTGTAAAATATTTTATTTTAACTCATTAATTAGTGAGAGAATCTGTAAGATATTCAGTTCAGATCAGTGACTCAGTCATGTCCAACTCTTTGCGACCCCATGGACTGCAGGATGCCAGGGCTCCCTGTCCATCACCAACTCCCAGAATTTACTCAAACTCATGTCCATTGAGTCGATGATGCCATCCAACCATCTCTTCCTCTGTCGTCCCCTTCTCCTCCCACGTTCAATCTTTCCCAGCATCAGAGTCTTTTCAAATGAGTCAATTCTTGGCATCAGGTGGCCAAAGTATTGGAGTTTCAGCATCAGTCCTTCCAATAAATGCTCAGGCCTGATTTCCTTTAGGATGGACTGGTTGGATCTCCTTGCGGTCCAAGGAATTCTCAAGAGTCTTCTCCAACACCACAGTTCAAAAGCATCAATTCTTCAGCACTCAGCTTTTCTTATAGTCCCAACTCTCACATCCATACATGACTACTGGAAAAACCATAGCTTTGACTAAATGGATCTTTGTTGGCAAAATAACGTCTGCGTTCTTTTAATATGCTGTCTGGTTGGTTGGAACTTTTCTTCCAAGGAGCAAAGTGAAAGTGAAAGTCGTTCAGTCATGTCTGACTTTTTGTGACCCCATGGATCATACAGTCCATGGACCTCTCTAGACCAGAATACTGGAGTGGGTAGCCTTTCCCTTCTCCAGGGTATCTTCCCAACCCAAGGATCAAACCCAGGTCTTCCTCATTGCAGGCAGATTCTTTACCAGCTGAGCCACAAAACAAGCGTCTTTTAATTTCATGACTGCAGTTACCATCCGCAGTGATTTTGGATCCCCCAAAATAAAGTCTGTCACTGTTTCCACTGTTTCTGCATCTATTTGCTGTGAAGTGATGAGACCATACTGCCATGATCTTAGTTTTTGAATGCTGAGTTTTAAGGCAACTTTGTTTCAAGAGAACTGAGAATACTTTACTTTATGGTCAGGTGAAGAATGCTGAAATAATCTTTAAAATGGATAGAAAATTAGTATTCCCAGAGTGATGATCAGTGGGGTACTATGAGACATCAGTTGCCTTTATATGGACTTGAATTATTTGCATTACTACATTTTCTACAGGTTAACATCTATTTTTACAGAATTTAAAATAGCCTTAGTCAGAGACAGATATGGATAGCTTGCTAGAACACTTATTAAATTTCAGAGTCACAGTTTTCTCTCACATTACTTATAACAGTCTCCTTGCATCTGATATTTTACATTAGTTATATGGCTTTGTAGTTTGTTTTTCAGAAGCCAATAGTTCATATCTAAAGAATGACTTTTTGAAGTGCCCTTGTTTCATTCCTTTCTCATTGCATCTTCAGTCTGTTGAATCCATTGATCCATAGATTATGCACAGCACTAAAAATTCTTTCCATACCAACAGTAGACACTGGAGTTGAAATAGGACTTTGAGCCAGTTTTAACATATTTGAAGCAACACGTTCTTTGTTGAAAAACATCTCCATGTATCAAGAACTGTTTCTCTCAAGGCAAGGGAACAAGCTACCAACGTCCACATAAAGAGGATTGGAGGACTTTTTTTTATTCCATGGAGCCTACTTACCAGAAGAGGGGAATTTTTCATCATTAGTCAAATATAAGTGCCACATACAGGCTCTCTAGCAGCATGATAAGGGGCATTTCCAAAAGCAACACACTTCTTCAGGTATCTGACCAAGGTTTGTGATCATCCTGGCTTTTAACCTGTGGTTGAGGAGTCCCATTTATCCCTTGCAGCAGACGCTTGTCACCATGTAAATTATTTAAAATCAAAAGGCTGGGATTTATTTTTACCTTGTAATTTTAATTCAGTTTCTATATGTAGTTATGCCCATTTCTCAATCTTAATGTTGTATATTTTTTCATTTTACTTTACTTCATAGAGGTTTTACCTGTTTTATTGCTATTAATAAAATTTAGCTCTTGGGTTTAGTTATCATGTCTATAGTTTTGGTGTTTAGTTTTATATTGTATGTTTTAAACATGGTTTCTGATTTTATCTATATTAATTAATTTCTCCTACTTCACCCCTCCCTTGAATTTCCATAGCTTTTTGAGTTGAGTGTTAAGCTCATTTATATTCATATTGTTTAGTTATATGAGTTAAAAACCATGCATTTTTTCCTCTCAGTACACTTTTGACATCATCACATAGTTTAACATATCATGATCTGTATGTTCTTTATGTTTCTGGTTTATAAATGGTTCATTACCCTTGCTTTTATTTCTTCTTTTACTCAAGAATTATTGGAGTATTCAAAAATTTCCAAAGAATTGAATTTTTAAGTTGTCGTTAGTTTTCTTATTATTTTTCTTATTCAACAGATTTTTAGGCAGCGTTTTCTCTGTGTCAGGAACCATAGTAGATGCAGGGTATTGTGGAATGAATGTAACCAGCATGGTCACAGCCTTCGTGGGCGTCATCCTTTCTGAGTGAAACACAGATGTAATCACATAATTAGTCACAATTGTAATAAATGTTATGGAAGGAAAAAAAAATCTCAGGGGTGGCCTAGCACTTCTAAACTTTACTAGAAGTGAAGTTGCCTGTTGTATTTAGTGAGCTTTTCCTTTATGTTGTTTAATCTTGTTTCTCTTTTCCTGAATGTGAATGCTTTTAGTATCTGTCTGACTCAGGTAAGCAGATGAGTTGTTTTCTTGCATGTAGTTCTGATGGCTTCTTCCTGAGGCTGCCTGTAAACTCTAAAGTCTAAAGGGCCCTCAACGCACATGAGGCTTTCAGTTTACGGCACTACTTGCAATAAAAGTTTGAAGCAAGTAAGTGCTGTTCTTTTTGAATAAACAAGCCCTGTGCTAAAAACCAAATCTTAAAAGGATTTCTCAGCAGAACACGTGCGCATGAATTGTAAAACCACTAAATACTGAAAGGCTTAGTGAAGCAGCTAACACTCATTGCTCCATCTCTGCATAACCCAATCATTCCCTAGAGGCAAACACTCAGTTATTCAGCAGCTTCTTCTGGTAGTTTCTGCCATGTTTCCATCGATGTGTTTTTGCTACAATTTCTCGATCCACTCAACTTTGGACAGTATATGGTGACCTCTTTGTAAGATGGATGTTGGTTTAGTTTTCCTAAACCATCTTCCCTCATTCTTCACAAACACTCATGTTACCATAATTACATCACTTTAGTTAAATGAGTATTCTTGTTTTAATTATTAGGAATGTGTAAGTATGGTTTTCCATAAATGGCTCCTCCATACTTAAGTGGTTACGTGTGAATAACATGTTCTTTCTGGAATATCCCTTTGTTGCCCTGGCATTTCTAATCCTCTTTTAAGGAAAAATTCTTACTCTAGCTACTGCTTATCTACCAGATATCTTATATGTATATGTAAAATACAGATATAAACATGTAATATTATATAATATCTTACCAGGCTTTATGTATATTATACATAAAATCTTTAAATTATTTTAATTTTATTTTTATTGTACATAATGAAGTATATCCGTTCCCTTTCTCCACCCCACCAATGTGCTATCTCATCAGGTTTTCTGTCGCGTCTTCTCTTTCTCTAGAGACCTCTTCTGGGATGGAAGGATATAGACCAGTCTTTCTTAAGCCTTGCTGTTCATCTGTCCTCTGCCTTTACTACTGCTAATTTGGATCCACCGTTTCCTGCATCCTGTACCCTCCAGTCCTTGGTTTATTCTTTCATTTTGCTAGGGGAAGTTCTCAAGTAGCGTGCAAATGCTTGCTTGGGAGATAGATGTTCTTTTCATGTCTTCTAACATCCTGTGCATTCCTGTTGAGAAATCTAATGCCATCCTGAATCTCATTTGAGGCCACAGAATGGAGCAGATGAGTGAAGTTAACTAGACCCGGCCCTTCCGAATGTGTGTGTGTAGATGGGATGGAGGGTGGGTAGGAAGTATGTGTGCAGATGCAAGGTTAACAGAGGGAGGTGTGGTCTGGAGAAGCCTGATTTTACATTTGGGAAGTGTGCAAATGTGGCTGCCTTTGGTCGACCCACTCCACTAAAGAACTCCAGTTGTTGGTTGGAGGTCAGTCTTCAAGGGTGATCTTTAGGGACATCCTCCAGGACTCTGATCATGTTGGCCTTGTGTCCATGTCAGGACACAGATGACCCCCTGATCAGTTCTGTGGTGCCATGCATCGAGGTACTTGACAGTCTAGGCAGATTGGCCAGACATGCCAGGTGACATGGGCAACCCCTCAGCAGTGGAGGCAGCCTTGGGCACCAGTCTGGCTCAGCGGCAGTGTACGAGGGCGACATAGGGATTTGTTGAACCACTGGATGAACATCAGTGACTGCCAAAGCATTCAGTGGGCTTCTAGGTTGTATTAATAAAGAGATGCCTTCCCAGCCGAGAGGGTGAGGGGCCTGCTCAACTTCACAATGGGGCCATTCACAACTAGAGGATCTGGTTCTGTTCTGGGTATATGTTGTTTATTTAGTTACTTTCTTATCCTTAAACATTCATTTCAAATGCTTCTCTCTTTAAATCTTCCCTTGATGCTTCCCTTGCCCATAGTTTACCTACTGTTGGTCTGAGTTCTTATCTCTACTTACTTACTTACCATGTTGCTGTAATACACATGTCTCTCCTCTACTGAATCAAGTTCCCCAAGGGTACTCTGACAAGTCACTTAATCCTTGTGATTATGAACCTGAAATAGCGGCAGTCATCCTGGCTCCGTCTTCGTCTCTGGGCTTTGTAAAGATCAGATGAGTTGTATGTCTTGGTGCTTTACAAACAGCAAATGGGAGATGATGGCGTTATTTCCTATCCATTTGCTAATATGATGAGTAACAGCCTTAAATTAACAAGCTGGTTAAGCAGCCGTTGTTCCTAGCATCTGTGTAGCATCCCCTGATGTGTCCTGAATTTCTCAATGGAAAAAAAAAAATAAAACACAAAAAACCTCGCTGTTTATTCTCCAACTTCTTTACTGGGGATGTCCTTTCAGCTTTTTCTTTTGCCTCTCCTCTCTGAAGTCCTTAAGCTGTTACTGCTCAGCGGGGCTGTTGCACAGCTGCATCCTTTGTGACTCCAGAGGCTGAGGATCAAGGAATTAGCCAGGGCAGCCTGAATTCCCCGATGCACCAGACATGGCCTCAGTCTGGGATTTGCAGACCTGGGTCCCAGGAACCCCAAGGGCTGCTTCAGTTCTAAAGGCTGCTTCAGTTGATGCTGGGCAGTACTGTGATGGAGCTGTTGGCCACTGGCCTACATTAGTCTAATGGATGTGGCAGGGTGCCTGGTCCTGGTCCTTGCACAGACCATGGGGTCTCAAAACTACACTTGACCAAGGATGCTCCTGGCCTAGTGTCCCTCTCCATTTATGCTCCTGGGCTCAGCCATGGATCTCAGATCCCAGAGGCACTGGCCCTGGAAGCTAAACTTGGGGGTTTCCAACATCAACCACGTGCTGTGCCAGAGCCAACCCTCTCCACTGACCCTTTCCTGTATCCTCTTTTCAAGCCTGCTTTCAGCCTAGGTTCCTTTCCTCAAAGTCATTTTATTCGAGGAGCCTCATTGCCATTTCCTGGCACTGGGCCTTGACATAGGACTTGCAGAATGACCACAGCATCAGGTCTGGAGAACCAGGATTCTTTCTATTCCTTTCTTCCAGGAAGCCTCCTTATGAACACAGAGCCATCCTTTCCCTGGTGACCAGCTTTACATACCAGAGATCTCAGTCATAAAAGATCTTATTTCTCTAATCTCTGGGCTGTGGGTATCTGCTTATCCTGTAGTTGCATAACTAAATCGCCCCTTACATGACAGCGTGTGGAAAAAACGTTTAGCTTATTTTGACTAAAACACCATAGCCAGTGTAAATAAGACACAGCCGTGGACCACAGGGGATCTGGAGGAGATAGCCCTGATTGGAGAGGTGGCCTGGCTAGGTGCACAGAATGGGCAGGCGAAGTGGGTGACATTTTGGGGGCCTTCAGTAATGGCAGAGATGTTGAGGAGGAGTAAGAATTTGTGGGCCCAGGGAGAGAGATCTAATGGGGCTGTGAAATCGCTCTGGGTGACCTTGAGGAATTTGCTTTACTCTCTGAGCTCCTCATTGTTGTGGGGTCTATGCACCACGGTAGTGGTCGTTTTGTAGGGGATTCTGGTGTCGGACAGAACAATGGACTTGGTAGCTCTGGAGGGTTCCTTCTAAGTGTAAGGTTTTATGAGAAATGACCAAGTTGAGCTGTGAAACGTTCCATCTCCACAAGACACAGCTTCTCACAATGCTTAGTTGCACCCAGGATTCTGCAGACCACAGACATACCATTTAGCATGTTTCCTTTTAGTTTTGGTTCACAGCTATCCTTTTTCTTTAGCTTCTTCTAGTTTTTTTTGTCTTCTCTCTCATACTGTTTTTTCCTCCCACCAGCTTTTGAATCGAAAAGACAAGACCACGTTTGAGAAACTGGACTACCTGATGTCCAAAGAAGATAATTACAAGCGGACTCGGGAATACATCCGAAGCCTGAAGATGGTTCCCAGTATTCCCTATCTAGGTAGGAGTCTGAATAGGATTATTGTTTTTTTGAGAAACCTACTCAGCACCAGATGAGATGTTTTTACAGTTTCCAGTTGAGAAAGTTCCACGAAGCAGCATGGGTCATGGATAAAGAGGTGATTGGTTGGCTCTTCCAGGTTAGAACAGGCTGTTGGTACTCCCTGAGAATGGGGACTTCCTGACGAGGGTCCTGGAGCAAGGGATATTCTGCTGCTGATATAGATGCCCTGTGAATTCCAAGCCTCCCCAGCCTGTAGCTCAGAAGGATCATGAGACTCTTACTGGTCTATCTGCATCCTTCTGAACTGTGGGAGTGTGTCAGCGGCTCAGTCGCGTCCGACTCTGCGACCCCATGGATGGGGCCCCACCAGGCTCCTCCATCCATGGGATTTTCCAGGCAAGAATAGTGGAGTGGGTTGCTGTTCCCTTTTACAGGGGATCTTCCTGACCCAGGGGTCGAACCTGGGTCTCCCACATTGTCAGCAGACTCTTTACTGTTCTGAGCCTCTAGGGAAGACTGAACTGGGTGAACTCAGGCCCAAACCCCTGTGTTCTGGTTCTCTGGGCATTAATAATATATTATATAAGATTTGTCTTAATGAAATTATTATAATGATTATTGATTTTACTGATTCAAAAATAATATGTGTTTATTGCAAGGAATTAGAAAGATAAGATTAGTATCATTTGTTCTCTCATCCAGAGATAAACATTATTTTGCTTCAAATCTTTTCATTCGTTTGGGTGCATATAAAATCTGTATGTTTACTCTGTTGTGAACATTTAATGTTATTACCTGCATTTCTATACTGTGACTCAGTCCCACATGGATTTGTCCAACTGAAATCTGCTCTCTAATAATGACACATAAATTGTCTCTACATTTTTGCTATTAAAATTCTGCAGTGGCCATCCCTGTTGCATAAATTTCCTATGTGTAAATCTGATTATTATCTTCTAAGAGATTCCTGGAAGTGTGATTATTGGGTCAAAACTTGACGTGAAATTGTATGCCTTTTCATATATATTTTCAAAACTCTCTCCACAGAGGTTGTAGCAATTTATGTTCACATTAGAGGGCAAAGAAATTGCCCATTTTCCCCATGTGCACAAATGCTTTGTGTTTTCATGTGCTTTTTTTCCTTTATCATTCCTTTTTTTTCCTTTGCCAATTTGACAGATGAAAAATACTTCCTATAGTTTGGTTTTCACAGTTATGCTAATTTTATGATATAAAATAATACTAAGAACAAGGGAAATTAAGATTATATGGATGTGGCCCCTAATATTTTCAGAAATCTAGTGCAAGTTTTTGAGATACATTTTTGACAACTTTTAAATGTCCTCTATGAGCATTGTGTATTCAGGTTTTTAATTCCTTTAAAACTAATTTGGAAAATTAAACTTTAGTAGAAAATTGTTCATTTGATCCAAGTTTTCAAAATGATTAGCATAAAGCTTTTCCTCACTTAGTTTGTTGACTGAAAAGTTTTGTGTAATTGCTTATACATTTTAACCTCCTGTATATATGGGGTTATATTTGCTTTGCATTCCTAATAGTGTGCATTTTCATTTTCTTTTTTTTTTTTTTAATTTGCTTTGCCAGAGGTATGTCTGTTGGTCTTTCCTAAGAATTAGACTGTATTTGTATATTAGTCACACTGTCTTCCTGCTTTCTAATCTGCTATATTCCATCAGTCTGGGATATGCCTTTTCTTTCCGCATTTTTAAAACTCTCAAATTGGGATGCGTCTTTCAGCTGGTGGTAGCAGCATCGTGGCGCTGGTTAACTGGCAGCAGCGTTCCTTATGATACATAGAATAATGGTGCATCCTAAAGTTATAATAGATGACATCTTAAACTTGATGAAATATGGAATTTATTCTTTTGTCTCTTATGATTCATTTCTTCTGCTTTCCTTAAGTTACTTGTTCTTGTAAACAAATTATTGGCTTATTTGTGTATACATTATTCTTTCCACTTTCATTGGAAAATAGTTACTGGTATACATTTCCCTCTGCTAATTGATACTTTTGTTGTATCCTACGTGTTTAAGTGTATAGTATGTTCACAATAGTCTTAAAAGTGTTCAATAATTATAGTTTCAATTTTTCTTTTATGCAAGTGTTATTTAAGGCAATGGTGTTTTAAATTTCCAAGGGCTTGAATTTTTTGTTTTTTGTTTTTGTCAAATGGCTTTATTGAGTTGTAATTCATGTATCACCCATTTAAAGTGTACAACCAGTGGTTTTAGGACATTCACAAAGCTCTGCAACCATCTGCAAAATCAATTTAAAACTTCTTTATCACCCCAAAGAGAAACCCCGAACCTGTTTGTAGTCACTCTTTTTCCTCTAGCCACCTCCCTTCCACCCCCTCACCTTCAGCCCTAGACAACTGCTAACGTACTTTCTGGCCTCATAGATTTGCTTATTTGGGACATTTCATATGAATTGAATTGTACAGTATGGTCTTTTATGACTGGCTTCTTTCCCTAAGTGTTATGTTTTCAAGGTTCATGCATGTTAGAGCATGCTCAGTATTTCATTCCTTCTTATTGCCAAATAGTATCCCATTGAATGGATACACCACGTTTTATTCTTTTAACAATTTATTGATTTTATCTCTGGCTGTGCTGCGTCTTTGTTGCCCCGCGGGTTTCTCTCTGGTTGCAGTGCGTGGCCTCTCACTGCAGCAGCTTTTCTCGTCGTGGGCTCTGGAGCGCCTGCCTCTGGCTGTGCTGGGTCTTTGTTGCCCCGCGGGTTTCTCTCTGGTTGCAGCGCGTGGGCCTCTCACTGCAGCAGCTTTTCTCGTCGCAGAGCATGGGCTCTGGAGCGCCTGCTCGGTAGTTGTGGCACACGCGCTTAGTTGCTCCGCAGCAGGTGGGATCTTCCTGGACCAGGGATGGAACCCGTGTCTCCTGCATTGTCAGGTGGATCTTTACCACTGAGTCACCAGGGGAGCCCTACCACATTTTATTTATCTGTTCATCATTCGAAGGACATATGAGTTGTTTCACTTTTGCGTTACTGTGGATAACACCACTGTGAAGGGCTTTGGTTTTTAAGAACAGTCCTCTCTCTAATTTTTTCCATGTTGGTTTTAGGATATATGACCTATATGCTTTTGAGGTTTTAAAAATGTTGATATTTATCTTGTGGCTTAATATAAGATCAATTTGTGTAAATGTTTCATGGGTGCTGGAGAAGATGTAATCTCACAAGTTACTCTTATAATTACATTATAACATTCAGATTTTTCATTTTTGACAACCTGGTCAAAAACAGATCAAGAACAGAAATATATGTTAGAGTCACTTTGCATTTCTAATAGTTTCTGCCTTACATTATTTCATATACAGTTGGCCCTCCGTACCCCTGGGTTCTGCATTCATGGATTCAGCTGAAAATATTTGAAAAAAGAAATCCACAAAGTTCCAAAAAGCAAAGTTTGAATTTGCCATATGCTGGCAACTATTTACATAGCATTTACATCATATTAAGTATTATAAGTAACCCAGAGATGATTTAAAGTATAGGGGAGGGTGTGTGTAGGTTGTATGCAAATTCTTTGCCATTTTACATAAGGGACTTGAGCATCCCTGGATATGAGTATCTGCAGAGGTCCTGGAGCCAATCCCATGTGGATATCAATGACTGAATAGATGTTTTTAACAGTTGCAGATTTGTTATGAAGGGTTCCATACAAAATGATCTTGATTCCATTTATTATTTGCTTTTATTTCATTGATGTTGATTCTGTGAAATCTGATTTATTTTTCCTTTGCATTCATTTTATAAATCTTTGACTGTATTTTGTATTTTAATATTTTAAGTTGTTTTGTCTTAAGTGTGATCCTCGGAAATCATATTTGTGTGTGCTTGTGTGTCCTTAGGCGCTCAGTCGTGTCCAACTCTTTGCAACTCCATGGACTACAGCCTGCCAGGCTCTTCTGTCCATGGGATTCTCCAGGCAAGAACACTGGAGTGGGTTGCCATGCCCTCCTCCAGAAATCATATTTAGTTGGGCCCAATATGAGAGACCTTGCCTTTTAGTAGGGGAGTAAAAGTCTTTCCCGTGTGTTTAGACGTAAGCAATGTTATTGAATTATCTTTTTGTTGTTGTTGTTTTTCTTTTACACTTTCTTATCCTTTCCTTGTTCTCATCTTATAGCTTGCTGTAAACTTAGTGTCCTTCCACCTGGGTGACCATGGTGGTGAATCGCCATCTCAGATATGTAGATGGTTGGATATGCCCAGCTGCCAAGTCTATTCCCACCTTGCCTGAGGCTGATCGATCAGAAAATGGGTTGATGGCATTAGGGTGGGGGCAACCCCTGGCTTAACTAGCGCAGGTGCCGCAGGGTTGACGATGACCTCTTCTCTCTCATAAAATGATCACTAGAATTGCTGTTGATGCTCTGCTTCCTCTGCGCCTGGCACTTGGCTAGGTGCTTTAATGCGTCAACTCAGTTAATGCTCACCATGGCCCAGTGAGTAAGCAGGTGCTGGGAGGTTGCCTCGGGTCACATAACAGGAGCCCGGCAGAGCCAGGCCTCGGCCCAGATGGCCTGGCTGTCAGCCCTCGGCTCTGACGCTGCCCTCTCCCGACTCCCCACCTCCACTCTCAGGTCATTATCCCCCCTTTCAATTGTCACCTGTATGTCCTCTGCTATCTATGACTTGTGGATGGTCTCCATCGGGCACTAGTATGGTGGGATTAATAATACACTTGCGATTAATAATACAGTGGGATTAATACACTTTATGCAAGTAGGATAAATCGTCTTGGCACTTTGCTGTGACACTGCTCGTGGACCACAAGGCAGTGTGGTCTTGGGCTTCTGAGGGATCGGTCACTGGGCCTGAGCCAAGGGCAGACTGGACCAATACTGTCTCCCCTTGCTAACCTATGTCCCTTCTCATCAGACTAAGCATATGCTTCCAGACTCCTCCCCTTCAGACGAGTCCCGTTCAGACAACTGGCCAGATGCCCCTCATGAGTGACCACGTCAGGCTGAAGGACAGGTCTGCTCTTCCAGTGGATATGTAGCCTGTGCCCCAGTCCAACGCTGCTGAGTTTCTGGATGGACCCCCTCTGCTTGTCCTTGGTCATCTCATCACAGCTGCCTTCCTGGCAGGTCCTCCCTGAGAGGTTCTGTGTGGGCCTCTGTTCTCCTGGAAGACCCTCCTGCTGGCCCCCAAGCGAGCCCCCGCTCCATGGCCTGCTCCTGCCCCTTCAGCCCCACGAAGCTCTCCCTCCCCTCTTAAGCCAGCTGGGCTGCACTTCTCATCCTCAAACCAGAACGACTCCTGACACGTACGTGTCAGATGGAAAGAACAGGAGGAGGATCCACCGTGCTTTCTGTCCTCAGGAAGCTGTGTGAGGGTTTACGATGGGGTGTGGGGGTGCACGATTTCATGAAAAAGAATGAAACAAGGCCCCATCCTGAGGGCAGCGGGGCCTCCCTGCCCTCTGTGGCCATGGAGAGACCCTGCCCAGATGGAGGTTGTGGTTTTAGTACTAGATTCCTCTTGAAAACCCAGCTTGTCCTAGGGATGGATTTGTTTATCAAAAGAGGAAAAGTTACATAATTCCTGGAAAGCACAATATAGGAAAAAATGTCTGAAACCATTTCTTTTCCCCTGGCAAAGTCCTCACAGTAGGTCTTTCCCTGGGGGAGAGGGAGTTATGCTCTGGGAGGGCCTTGAGGTCAGTCCTGGATATTTCCAGCTGCTGTGTTCATTCCTGCTTGAGACTGCGAACGCTGCTTCAGTGGCTATTTGCCTCTGGTAGCAAGTATGGGTTTTTCTTTGGTAACAATTCTTTTAAACCGCTGCAGAAGCTTAGACACCATCTGGTTTCCTGGGGACCGACCGTTCCCACCCCGTGTCTTGTACTCCATGTAAAGGTCTCCTCATGCAGTGCTGGCAGTTGTTATTAGCCGTGTGGGTGTGTGTTCCAGCTCCTCTCGGTGCAAATTTTAGAGCCAGTTGGCTGCACTTTGGTGCACTGTTTCCCGTGAAACACAATTTAAAAAACACCGAGGGAAAACTTACCGCATTTTAAAATAAGACTCTGTGTCTCAAAAAGCTTATGCCCGTTTACTTCAGAGTGCAAAAACAGTGGTGGGAAACAGTCGAGTCAGTTATTTGTAGCTTAATTTTATCTGATAGCAACTCCTTGTAAATACCCAGTTTGGGTCAAAATGATAACAGAAGCAAGCCGTGAGCTGTGAAGAGTAGCTACAGCATTTGTTTCTAAGCAGCTTTATTGACTTACAGGGTGTTTGGTTTTTAGTACGTATAATTCCCTCCAGGAAATAGCTAAATCAAATTAGGAATGTAATGGATTTTAAAAGGGTTAGAGCCTGATTCTAAAAGTAACTATAGGCAATAAGGAAAATGGTGATCTCTCTCAAGGAACAAAAACTAGGCATCTTGACAGTTCTGAATAGTAAAGAGAATATTTAGATTCTTGGTAAATTTACCCAGATTTCTAATATGTAAAGTACATTTCTAGAATCTAAGCTGTTCCTTCAAACAAGCAAACCCTTCCTTTTTTTTTTTTTTTTTTGGAAAGCTTTATTTTCAGACAGAGACTCTGAAGTTTAAAATGAAGGCAAGTTGTTTCCAGATTCAGAGTATAAAGTTAACTGACCTAAACTGAGGGATATTTAAAGGACTTTGGAAAAGAAGTAGTTATCAGCCAAAAAGAAGGGTTTAATCCTGATGCCCCAAAACCCCAGAACATGTGGCAAGGAGGGGCTTCCGCTCTGGGCCTGAGAGCAGCACACACCAGGCCCTTTGCAGAATGGGTGTCAGATTCTGGTTCTGCTCCCGTGGAGCTCACAGCTCAGATCTGATCACCAGCAGCACACTAGAAACCAAATGAGCTGAGCACTGTGGCGGGAAAGGCAGAGGAGCAAATAAAGGGGGGCCCGTCCCAAGCTGAGGGCCAGAAGCCCTAACAGATGAGTAAGCTGGGTGAGGAGGTGGGATGCG
Source organism: Nanger dama (assembly GCA_917880005.1). Lineage (NCBI taxonomy): Eukaryota > Metazoa > Chordata > Mammalia > Artiodactyla > Bovidae > Nanger > Nanger dama. The sequence goes on along the minus strand of CAKJTW010000018.1, from coordinate 9,183,281 downwards.
AGCGTCCCCGGCAAAGAAAACAGCTTGTGCAAGAGCCCTGAAGTGGGGAAAAATGACGTTTGTTGGAAAAACTGGCTGGAGATAGAGAATGCTGGGGGCACAGGGCGGGAGGGTCGTGAGAAACAGCCTCTCATGACCTCTCACTCTGGGTGAGAGGGAGGTGAAGTCTCTTAGGGCCTAGACACTGGGAGAGGGAGGCTCAGGGGAGCAACCCCCACGAGCAGTGGAGGATCAGGAGGGTTTAAGAATACAGGCAAGCGTGGCTTGGTCTTGCCTAGAACATGGGTCTCCTGGCTGACAGCAGATGCCTGTCAGGCTGTAAGGGGGAAGGCCAGGCCGGTGGCCATGCAGAAGCCTGTGGCACATCACTGTATTTCAGAAATTGTTGGGGGTGGGAAAGGGAAAGCCCTTTTGAAAGCAGTTCATTTTTGAGCAAAACCTTGGAAAGACCTAAAAGAGACTTCGGTGAGCATGTCTGCCTGATGGAGATGCATCATCAGGATGAGGGAGATGGCGTCTCCCTGTATCTGGGCTTTGGGGATGAAGATGTGTGTGCATTTGAGCAGAGATGAAAGGGCACGGAGCCCTCTTGATCGTCCTCCACAAGGCAGGAGGGCTTGAGCTGAAGGATGCCAGCAGAGCTTCTGCTCCCTCCTTGGTGGGGCCTCCGCCACCCCAGGACCAAAGTTGGGTGGTTCCCAAGTCAGGGTGACCACAGTGTTATCCAGCTATCCCCAGGCTTGTCCTCATGAAGGGCAATCCTTTCCTTTAATGCCCAATTGAAAAAATTCCATTCCACATGCAGGAAATCCAGTCTTTTTCCCCTTCAGTTTCCCCACCCCACGTGTTTGCAAGAATCCCCAAGGAATACTCATTTGTTCCACAGATCCATCCTGGTCGTTCCTGGAGCCTCAGCCTGCTGCCTGGCCGCACACCTCTGATCCCTCCCTCCAGTCGTCTCCTGCTTTCTTACCCTGTGTCTCCAGCTGGACCCGTGTGTAGCCAGGCTCCTCCTTCCTTAGCCAGGGAAGCACAGCTTGGGGCTGGCTAAGGGATGTCGAGGCAACAGAGAAAAGCCTGCGTTCCTGAATGCCTGCTCCTGGAACCCAGGGCCATGCTCCTTGCCTTCTCTGCCCGACAGCCGCAAGCTGCAGGCCCTGACCTGCCGCCCTCCCTCCTCCTGAGCCCAGAGAGCCTTAGATCAGGTCTCTCCTTCCCCCGTATCAAGGCATCCATCCCCTCAGTGGCCCACAGGCAGGGGTAAGCTGTGTGCTTCTCAGTCAGCAGAGTAACACAAGACACAACGCATCTGCAGAGAAGGAATCCTTTCCCATTATTTTGTCTAGTTGTCAGCTGCACCTCATCTCAAACCTCTCCCTTCCAGAGAGGATTTTGCCTTTACTTTTGCAATCTCAGGATTTGTTACCTGAAAATCCACCATTTTTCTGGGACTTCATAGTAGTCCTGCTCAGTTTTTACAAAAAGCTAGTGGATGCGGCTTCCTTGGTGGCTCAGTGATTTAAAAAAAAAAAAAAAATCCACCTGCCGATGCAGGAGACATGGGTTCAGTCCCTGATCCAGGAAGATCCCACATGCGGAGGGGCAACTTAGCCCATGCACCGTGATGACTGAAGCCCGTGCACCTAGAGCCTGTGCTCAACGAGAAGCCACCTCAATGAGAAGTCCATGTACCCCAACTAGAGAGTAGCCCCCTGCTCACCACAACTAGAGAAAAGCCCGAGCACAGCAACGAAGACCCAGTGCAGCAAAAATAAAGAAATTAATGAAAACTTTTTAAAAAGCCAGTGGATGTTATGAAAACCCCCATTTTGCAAATGAAGAAATCCCTACAGTTTCACTTATGACCTACCAAAGTCATATGCCAGCTGGATACCAAGTTTAACTCAAGACTTCTTGTTCACGGCTGGAGTTCCACCCACCTTAACTTATGCATCCTCTGTTTATCATCTCTGTCTCCATGGAGAGAAACAGTGTGGGAGGAAATCACGCTGGAGGGGGAGGTTTGTTTCTTCCGTGCTCTGTGGCCCAGAGCTGAGCAACTTGTCACACTGGTCCCTTCTGGGGCACAGGAAGGACTTGCAGTCAGGTTTTCTCTGGGTCAAGCAGAAGGACGTGGGTCAAGCAGAAGGACGTGAGAGCGTGAGGCCATTTTTGTGCCAGTGAAGGTGTGTTTTCCTAGCAGGAATCGGTTAGGAGTCGTCAGGATGACTGCTCTTCTTTGACCTTTAGTCTCTGAGTTTCTAATCAGAAGCTGACAGTAAAATAATGACTGTTAGAGCACACGTGTGCACCAAACATTTTACACACATTGTTTCATTTAATCCTCCCAACTAGCCTTCCTTTCAGGGAGGCATTTTGTTTGTTTGTTTGTTTGTTAACTTATTTTACAGCTGCACAAGCTGAGAAAAACTCACTATAAGTTTCTCCACTTACTAGTGCCACTTTCTAATCTTGAGACCAGTTCTCAAACATCGGTCTGACCCCAGTGCCTGCTAACCTCAGAAGCTGCCGAATGTTCCCCCCTTTACCCTCTGGGAAACCAGAGAGTGGGTGAAAAAGAGAAATGTTACCAGGACCCTCCTGTGTGGTACGGGGGCTCAGGATGGGAGATGGAGGGCCCTGCCAGGGTCAGCCAGCCCTGAAGAAGTGAAGGGTTAGGGATGCAGGAAAGGCTAGAGTTTCTCCAGCCTCAGGACTCACTTGGGGGCGTTGGGATGCCTCTTTTGGAGAGAAAGTAGCCTAAGAATCTGAGAGATTTCACGTGGTAGACAGCTTCTAAGACGGCCCCCAGGGATTCCTTCTGTAGCCCTCCCCTGGAGCATGGCAGGACACACTGACTTGCTACCAGCAAGTTGAGTGTGATGGAAGTAATGGGACATCTCTCGGGGCTTCGGGTTGTTAAAGGACTGTTTCTCTGGGGGTGTTGCCATCTTCTTCCTCCCTCTTGGCGCACACATCCATGGGGAATCCAGCTGCTGAGTATTTGGCAGTCCTGTGGAGAGGCCGGTGGCGAGGGTTTGAGGCCTGCCAGGAGGCACATAAGTGAGTTCAGAAGCAGATCCCGCCCAAGCGGAGCCTCCAGAGGACTGCAGCCCCGGCTGACAGCTTTACTGCAGTCCCACGGGACACGTGAGCCAGAGACACACCCAGCTGAGACACACCCAAACACCTGACCCACAGAACTGCAAGATGGCAAATGTCCATTATTGTAGCTGCTAGCTGGAGGGGCGTGGTGATTTGTTGCACAGCGATGGGTGACCAGTGCACGACACCACGTGTCACTGCCTCCCATTTGTTGCTTTGTTGTTTCCTCAGCTGTGCTGGACCAAAACCAGCTGTAAAAGTCAACACATAAACGACTATCAGGGTCTCAGTGTTTAAAAAAAAAAAAGACTTGAACTGCCTGAAGTGTACTCATTCATCCGTCGCACACATATTTTGTATGGACCCGCCATGGGAATTCAAGAGATGTTGCAGAAACAGAGGACAAAACAGTGTCCTCAAGGTGCCCACGGACTTGCCACAGGAGACACAGCAGGCCCCGGGACTGCATTAGGAGCAGGTTACAGTCAGGGCCAGACAGAGATAGAGAGGCAAGCTCTAATTGTAGGAATCAGGAAATGCCAAGCTACCCCACAAGGCGGCCTACACAGTGGTGGAACAAGCCAGCAATTCCTGTATGTATTTTGGGTTTGCTGTATCAGGGGAAGTCCAGAGCTGAGACCTGCTCCCTTGTGGATGTAGGGCCAACCCAGAAAAAGGACGTGATTGCTGTTGACAATCTCCCAAACAGAGCAGATGCCTCAGGCTGAACTCCAGACTACGGAAAGCAGGCTTTAGGGAGGGAAAGACTCCTTTTCTCCCCCTGTCTGGTCTTTAGTCTCTGGAGTCTCGGCTTCTAGTGGTGAAGATGGAGGTGTGTACCCTTGGGCTGTGGGTGCTGGGCTGATGTCTGCAACGAGGGACCAGTGCAGGGGCAAAGAGGAAGGAATTACTTCCTTCCTGCTCTTGACTGTTTATGGAGAGGACTCTGTGAATCCATAAATTCAGGACAAGCCATTGATCCTCAGATTCCTTAGATGAATGCTATTTTCTGTTTACTTTTTGGAGACAGTATATCGGAGTAGTTAAGAGCCAGGGGCCTGCTGGCCAGCCGCTTTCTTTAGGTCCTGACTCCACCGCTAATTAGCTGAGTAATCTTGGAAATGTTACTTGCTTCCCCTCTGCCTCCCTCCATGGTCTTTAAAATGTGAATAATCACAGGATTTACCTCATGGGGTTGGTGGGAAGAGAAAATTTTTGCATGCCGTGAACCCCAGAAAATCTTCTACATGGAGTAAACAATAATTGTTTGCTGTAAAATATTTATCATTAAAAAAAAACCTCGATAAGAAAAAAGACTGTCAGATGGCTCTCTGGGATGAGCAGGAAATTCTGGGTCCCTCTCAGAAGCTATTTTTGAGAGGAGGAAATCCTCTAGGGCAGAGGTGGTGAATTCCAGCTGCTCTGTGAGCAAGAAGGGTTCCTGAGGACAAGCTGACGAGGCCCGAAAGGTCCCAGGAAGTTATCCTGAGAAAGGCCTAGAGTAAGGCATCCAGGTCTTCAGCGTCCCACGAGTGCCTGCTCAGGGTCAGGGGTGCTGGGGGGCAGTGGGGCGAGAGCTCCACTTCGTGCGGCCAGGAAGGCTGTGCCCAGTGGCGCCCTTCTGCTTGCACTGACCGTGTCCATTTGTTGCTGTTGTTCAGTCGCTAGGTCATGTCTGACTCTTTTGAGACCCCCTGGACTGTAGCCCGCCAGGCTCCTCTGTCCATGGGATTTCCCAGTCAAGAATACTGGAGTAGATTGCCATTTCTTTCTCCAGGGTATCTTCCTGACCCAGGGATCGAACTCTTCGTCTCTTGTGTCTCCTGCATTGGCAGGTGGATTCTTTACCACTGAGCCACCTGGGAAGCCCACCCATCCTTTTACAAACTCTTAAAATGACAGAAGTAACACATTGTTTGTTGTAAAACTTATTTACCTTAGAAAGTCTCTGCTTTGCAGAGGCAGCCAGTGCTGACAGGTGGGTGTGTCCTCCCAGGCACTTGAATCCACACATACAAGTATCTGGGTACGTGGGCGTGTGCAAAGAGTCTTGCCCTTTTAACCAAACTCGGAACATTTGGGTAAGCAGCCTGTTTTGCACCTTACTTTTTGCTCCCCTTGCAGCGCAGTGGGTATTGTTCAGTGGCACCAAGTGCCCGACTCCTGCATTCTTCCCTGTGGCTCCCTGGTGCCCATGGCCACGTGGTGGTCTGTCAGACTGGGGCCTGGACATGAGTCGATTTGTTTGGCCCCAATTGATAAACACTTAGGTCGTTTGTACTTTCCCCCTTGGATGGATGCTGCGGTGGAGAACACCTTTGTGCATGTGTCTTTGCTCACCTGCCAGGGTATTTCCGAAACACTGTGAGCCGGAGGTGGAGTTGCTGGGTGAAGAGTGGTGCTGGTGGGGACCGCTCTGGGCTGCACTGCACTCCCACCAGCTGTGCCTGCCTGCCCATCCTCTCCACTCCCAGCAGCGCTGGCCTTTACCTACCAGTGACTTAGGATGAAATGACAGGGGAAGGAGGGCCTGTAGTTTTAATACATATTTCTCCACCCACGAGTTCTTTGTGCAGATAAGCTCTGTTTCCTGCTTCAAGGCTGTGCTCCCTGGGCCTGGGCTAGGCAGCCAGGCCGTCCGGCCTCCCACCCAGCTGTCCCTGCTTCCTGCCTCTCGCCCTGAATGTCAATCCTCAGTCCCCCTCCCCACGCCCCCAGCACAGCTCTGCGCTGCCCTGTGGAGAGGCGCTAACAGAAGTCCACGCCCGGCACACTCACCTCGGGCTGGGTTGGCTTCCCCCAGCTCCAAGGAGCTGCGTGCTTCTTCTAATTTTCCCTGCTCTCTGAGGTGACTGGGGTGTGGGCCTGTGTCTAAACACGGCTCCAGAGGCGATTCTAATTCCATTCCCTCTTAGCTACTCCCTCTGGACGCCTTGGCCACTCTGGAGGGGCTCTGCAATGGGTCAGGGCCAGTGTAGCCAGTCCACCCTTGCCCAGGGAGCCGTCTTCCTCATGTGAGACGTCCCTCAGCTCCAGGAGGGCACACATACCGCCTCAGGGGGAAGGGGTCACCCCTGACCAGCCCGTGGAGACAGATATATCATGACCATTGGCAAGCGGGGGAGGTACTGCATGTGGAAGTGCTTGGGGAAGGCGGCACAGATGGGAGGGATTATCTGTGTCTGGGCTCCCACGTGTGGGTGAGCTGGCCTGGGATGCCCGAGGTCAGGAGAGACGGGAGCACCAGAGTGCCCCTGGGACAGTAGATACCAAGACATGTGTCCACAAGTGGCAGAATCCCAGACTGGGGCTGGTTCCAGCCTCACTGTGAGATCTGAGAGAAACTAGCCAAGCAAACGCGGGTCCTGAAGCTGTGGAGATGGGAGGCAAGCCAGCACAGCGGGGACCCGGTTACCAGAGGTGCAGACCAAGGCTTGGAGGAGATGGAACTGGTGCACAAGGTGATGGCCAGGCCAGCCACCAGCGGGACCCTCCCCATGCCAAAGGGCGGGGCTTAGTCCATAGACTGTCTGGCAGGAGAAAAGGAGAAAGGCAGGGCCAGCCCCAGGAGTCCTGGCAAAGGACTGGAAGCCCCAGGAAGCTGAGCAGTGTCCTCCATCACTCCCTTACTCTTCTCTGCTGTCAGCCTGGGGCTAAATTGAGCAAACAGCCCTGGCCTGACTTCCTGACGTCTGGGGCCCTACCATCCATCCGGCTGCTTCTGCACAGGCAGGCTGGCCGGCCACCACACACATCTGTTTCTGTGGGTGGCGGACTCCATGCCTCGTGATCCTCAGACATAAAGGGATGCAATGATGGAGTGCGGGAGGAGCCTTAGTGGTTTCATTTCATCTTTGGGGACTGAGGTCTAACCCTCCCAGAAGCAGGAGCTCAAGAGTCAGACAAGCTCAAGCTCAAACCTTCAGTGTCCCAGGCTACATGTTCTCAGGCCAGTCACCTAGGCGCATGAGCCTCAAGTCCTGTTATGTCGAAGGGAGGCTAATTGTAGAACCCACCTCACAGGGTGGTTGTGAAGGTTTAGAGAGTGCACGTGGTGCCTGGCGCATGGAAAGCACCCGCCCACAGGTGGTGGGTGGCATGAGTGTTATCTAGAGGAAATACTGCCTGGAAGAGCCCAGCAGCAGGGGACTCGTGGCCTCCTGTATCCATGGAGGCTGTTGAGAAACTCTGCGTATCCAGGAAGGGCAGGAAGAGCCCCATCTGGGCACAGCTGTGTGTCATGTTCAATGACACAGCTGAGCCTGGAGGGCAAGCGTCCGCAGGGGAGGAACTGGGAACGGGACACGATGTAACGAGTGCTGGACAGAATCCATCTAGCTGGTGAAGTGCGGTCTCCAGCCACAGCTGGAGTTTCGCCTGGACACCCTCTCGGGACAGCGCCAGCTTTGACCTCTCCTCCTGTGGGACCCTGGGAACTTCCCCTGCTCCTTCCACTGCCTTGAGCACCAGCAGCTGCGTGCCTTCCGTGCAGCTCTGCTTGGAGCCCAGTCCATAGAAGTGAGGTGGACGACCAGCCGGAATGGGTCAGTTGGGTCCCCTGGCTGGGAGCTAGACAGGGAGGAGAGAGCCTTCAGGTCTTTGCTGGCGCTCAGTCGGGGAGGACACGTGAGCTCAGAAATTCTGTGCTAGGAAAAGCAGATCCTCTCAATGAGAAACAGAGACCCTGCAGGCAAGGGGAAGGGGAAGGGGAAGGGAGAGAGGCCGAGAGGCAGCCGCCTGGCCTCTTAGAAGGACTTCCAGGCAGTTTCTGGTTCCTGGCCCTCGTGAGGCCCAGCTGCGTCCCTGCTCATGGACTCCAGGAGATACCTCGTGTCCTTATGTAACCAGCTTTTAAAGGAGCTGGACTCAATCAGGTGTAAGAAGAAACCGACTTTATTTTTCCCCAGTGTCCTTTCCAGCCTGCTCTGTGGATTAGCTCTTTTCCCAGTCAACTCAGGGAACTCAGCAGGCCTCGAAGTCTCTCTGCTGTTAACAGTCACGTCCCTGCAGACCGTCCAGGGGAGGGCTCAGAAGCCCTAGGCTCCCACAGCCTGGCCGGGCAGGAGGCCTGGGGTGGGGGAAGCACACACTCAGTCCACCAGAGCCCACCTCCCTGCTGGGCCACAAGCTTTGGGGCCCTCCGGGTGGGGACAGACATGACAGAGGAGGGGGGAGGGGAGGGCCCATCTGATGTGGCCCCTGAGGTTGGAGCCAGAGCTGACGCCCTGCGCGTGTGCCCATTGCCAGCACGCACGCTCTGTCTTTTCCTCGCTTTGCTCTCCTTTCTCCTTTGCTGCTGCTGCTTCAGAATTTCCATCCTGGGCACCTCTGACTCAGCTCCCTTCATGGGAGCAGTGCCCTTCCTTGGCCCCTGGGCCTCCAGCACTGCCCCTCCCCTCCATGCAGGCAGCCCCCTGGCTCCTAGGACCCATGTCTGGGCCTCCCTGCCCCCCACTGTGGTCTTGCCCTTGGCTCGCAGTGCAGTACCGATGCTCACTGCTTCCCGCCCCGGCCTGCAGACTTGAGACATGAGTCAGATGGTAGTGCTGACGCTCACCCACGCCGGGCTCCTGGAATGGTCCCTGGAAGCTCCTCTCACTAGACTTGAGTAGGGCGGGTGGGGGAGCACCCCCCTCCCTGTGGTGATGGGGAGCATAGCCTGGGGAAGACTCATCCTCTCCGCCTCACCCACCCCCAGTCCTTGGGATGCACTTTCTAAGCCTCCTACACAGGCCCCAGGTGGGCAGTCAGCTGACACTGAAGAACCACTGTGGAGCCCCTCTCACAGGGATGGCCCTGCACCTGCTCCAGAACCTGTGGCAGCTACTATTTTGTCCTTAGCCTTTCGAGCCTCAGGTAAAACTGAGGCAGAAAGAGTAGCTGTTTAACATTGTGTTACACTTAAAAATGTTCCCTTTTCTGTTTAATCCAGCTCTCTAGCTTTCCCTTACTGCAACTGAGAGTCTTTCCCGGACCGATACAATGGATGAGGTGCTCCTGGGAGATCAGGGGACCCTTGAGTTCCCACAAAGCACCTGTGGATTATAAGCGTCATGGATTCCCACCCCATGGTTGCAGTAGCTCTGAGGTTTCTGTTTTCAGTCTTGACTCAGATCCGCTTGGTTCGGGGAGGGTGCCATTCAGCGTCACTCTCTGTCTTCCTGCCATGTTCCTCGCAGGAGTCCAGCAGGTGGGTGCCCTCTATCCACCAGGGTTTCACTGACTTCCTCCTGGGTTTGTCTGTGGATGAGCTCACCATGGAGACCTTAGTAGCAGGAGGAGCCCTGTGACTGTCCCCTTAGAAGTCCCTGGGTGGGATAGGGAGGAGGAGGGGTGTGGATGTGGGTTTGGTCAGGCTGAGTGCTGATGGGCTGCAAGCTGGCCGGGGAGCGACTCCCGGGTCACCAGGAGCTGTGCTCTGAGCACCGCCCTTTCCTCTCCCTGTTCTCTTCTTTGATGCTGTTGGTTTGGTAAACTGCTCCCCTTCCGCCATTTTACCCCAGGGAGAGTGGATTTCCTAGTCTCTGATGCGTTTATTCCTTCCCCTCCTTCCACATAGCTGGGGTATGATTTGACCAAGACTCAGTTTTAGGTATCAGGATGGGTGGGGCTTGGTGAGATGGTCGAGTGGCATCATGGATTCAATGGACAGGAACTTGGGTGAATTTTGAGAGATGGTGAGGGTCAGGGAGGCCTGGCGTGCTGCAGTCCATGGGGTTGCAGAGAGTTGGACATGACTTAGCGACTGAACGACAACAACAGTAGTTTTGGGTATAAGGGTGAGCAGGTCTTGGAGAATGGTGGTGTCATGCCCTGCTTTTGTTTGATTCCCAACCAGTTGAGAAAAAGTTGTTGCCCCTCATCCCCCTCTCCCGAGCTTGCAGCTCTAAGGTTTGTACAGACGACCAATGACAGGTTAGGTTAGGCTCTGTCTTCCTCTCCCTTCTATCCTTGCATGCCACGCATTCCACTCCAGGTATCCACGGGTGGGGTGGGCATGGTCTGGGCCAAAGTTGAGGACCCTTGGTAGTGTCCAGATTCCACTGTGACCCCCACCACTGACTGGGGGTTTGGGAGAAGGGAGTTGAGAACTCTTTCCTTAGAGCCTGACACCCAGAACCTTCTGGAATAATCCTGCAGGCAAATTTTTACCAGCACTTTGGCTACAAGCCCCACTTTCTCCCCTACTGTGGAGTGAGAACAATAGTCCCCCCTTCACAGGCTGCTGTGAGGTCACATATGTGGACACAAGTCCAGTTCCCAGCACTCAGTAAGCCTCAGTAAGCCTCAGTCTCCACACGACAACTCTGCCAGAAAAGGCTCTTGTATGGCACCATTGCTTGGTTATCACAAAGAGAGGTTGGTGAGTCCAAAGGTTTAAGTGCATTTCAAATTTTGATATATGCATTGCCAGACTGCTCTTCAGAAGTATTGAATCAGTTTATACTTCCATCCAGAGTACACGGAGTACGTGTTTCTTCTCTGTTCCCTTGTCAACGTGGAGACTGACCTTTTCCCGTCTTTGCCAGTCCGCCAGACACCGTGTGATGGTCTGTGCTTGATTTAATGTGCCTCTCTGGTGATTCCTGAGGTTGGCCTCTTTTCTTGTCTACTGGCCATTTGTGAGTCTTCCACTGAGTGTGCTTCACCAAGTTTTCTATAACAGTGTTTATATCTTTCTTCACAGCATGAATGTCAATCCTAAACTTTTCTCTCATTTAGTATTTGCTTTTCAGTCTTGGTCATGTTTTATTTTGTTTGTCAGAGGGCAAAAACATGGTATTTTCTTTAGTCCTATCCCTTGTCTTTTGTGTATAGTCTTGGGGTTTCCCATCATGCCCAGAAACGCCTTCCCTGTCCACTGAAGGTGGTTCTAGCAGCTTGTATGGAAGTCGTATTGGAACGAGGAAGGCAAAGCACAGGGCTCCTGGTCTGGTGGGGAGCCTCAGTCAAGGGGAAAGGGGAGGAAGGCCTATACCAAGGCAGAGAAGAGGCCTTGCATGGAGGGATGGTGGACCATGGCCAGGGAGAGGGAGGAGTCCTTGCTTCTGGCCCGAGCAGTTGAGTAGACGTGCCTGCTCAGTTGTGTCTGACTCTTTGCAATCCCATGGACTGTAACCCCCCAGGCTCCTCCATCCATGGAATTCTCCAGACAAGAATACTGGAGTGGATAGCCATTCCCTTCTCCAGGGGTTCTTCCCAACCCAAGGATAGAACCCGGGTCTCCCACCTTGCAGGCACATTCTTTACCATCAGAGCCTCTAGAGAAGCCCAGAGCAGTTGAGTAGATGGTGCCATTTGATGAAATGGGACCAGACCTGGGGAAGGGTGTTTTAGGGATTGACTGCACTGCCTGTATCCAGCAGAGACATCCAGAATACAACTGGACTTAAGGAGGCAAGACTCCAGAAAGCCTTCGTGGCCTGAGGTTCTGTCATGGGACTCCTGAGGACGCGGGTGGCAACCAGGGATAGGAAGAGTGGAGTGTCATTTAATAGATATCGGTGGACGAATCTCTTCCTGGTGTTACTCAAAGAGGCTGTGGTGTCAGAGGCCCCAGGAAGGCTTTCTAAAACAATTAACGCACGGTGTAGATACATCCAAATAGCGCAGACGGCCTTTATTGCAGATGTGTTATTACAAGGATAATCTGAGAATATATTAAAAAAAAAAACCCTCCCTTTTATATACACAAAACGTGCTACATGGTACACTTGTGAGACTGCTGAGGTAATAGGCACACAGCCGGACGCAAACAGTACCAAACGTTCCACCATCTCGCCCGCCCGCCCCTGACCCATGCGCCCTCCGGGAGGGTCTCACCTTCTTGTTCGTCCCTCACTCCCTGCTTTGCAAGAGTCCCAGCAGTACCGAGCCTGATGCTTCATGGCCAGCAATGTGCTGACCAAGGGCTCTGTGGCCCCTGGTTATTCATTAACTCACGGCAAGTGGCCAGTTCTCGTTTTGAGGCGCCTGGTCTCTGGGGAAGTGTAGTCTGGAGACGAGATGTGGACGCCAGTCGGCCTGAGAGCATGGCACCTTTGGTCTATAGCCGTTTGGGGCTCCCAACAATTGGATGATGCTTTCTCTTCAGTTGAATATCTTCTGGCAAGGTAGGCTATTACTTCTGTGGAGGTTAAAATGGCAGGTAGGCTAGCGTGTGGCTGCAAAGTACGAGACTGAAATTGACCATTGTCCGTGTGGCCGAGAGCGAGCTTTGGGGCCTGACTTTCCGTTTCCTGACCACGTGGAGTCCAGACTGTTTCCTACTGAGAAGCTAGGGAATCTTGTCCGGGAAGAAAGCACAGGGGGACAGAAAAGGTGAGAAGTAAGTCGGCGAGGAGAGGAGAACAGGAAAGGTGCCTGGAACTCGAGTGCCTGGGACTGGAGCGCAGAGGCACTTAGTGAACGGGGCAGAGTGAATGTGCAGGCGGATGGGCGGCTGGCTGGCTGGGGAGGTGGTGAGCTGTCCTGAGAACAAGGAGAAGGCTAGAAATTGAGAGGCGAGGGTATTCTGAAACTGGGTTAGGTGCCAGAGAAGATATTGAGCAAGGAGGTTGGAAAGCCCGGTGTGAGAGGGCAGCACTGTGGCCAGCCCTAGGAGCAGCCAGGCTCAGGGAACACCAAGCACTGCTGTCGGAACTGGAGCGACGCGGTCTGCGATGCGCCCTCAGACTCAAGTAACACAACACGAATGAAGTGCTCTCCTCCTAAGAGCAGAGCTGTCGTGAGCAGCCCTCAACGTCTGAGAGTTGAATATACGCGTGTTTCAGTATATACGGCAAACCTATATATATGTATCTAGATATATGGCACGGGTATATATCTAAACGCATATATATGTGGCATACACACAGGTGCACGAGGTCGGCTCACACACGTGTATATTACGAAGGTACTTTGCAGGCGTGTTTTATTGTAGGGACTTAATTTACTTAAGGAAAGACTTGTGTGCAGTCCTGTCCTGTCTGGAAACTCGAAGGGCTGTCCGAGGTGCAGAGGAGTAGTAGGGACAGAGATCGGTCACATTTATCTGCTGCAGTGACTCGGGGAATCAGAGTCCAACGTCCTGGTCCTTGCGGCCCTGAGGGGGCCTGGCCTAGTGGAAGGTGTTGGGGTTGGGCCGGATCATCATCACCACCTTCTTGAGTGAGTAGGAACCTCCGCGGAACTCAGCCCAGTAGACCCCGTCCTGGTAGCGGCTCCGGTAGTGGCCCCCCGCGGTACCAGACCCCGTTGAGGTTGGAGTGGGCGCAGGCGTTATACCACCAGCCGCCCTTCTGGTAGTGGGCACAGTTGCCTGCAGGAGAGAAAGAGTAAGAAGTTCAAGGAGGAGATTTTACCTGTGTCCGCTGTTTGCTCTCGAGGAACTTCAGAGGGACCCCCACCCACTGGGGGGCATTTGGAACAAGGATGCCAGAGAGGGCACAGGGCCTCAGACCTTCCCTCCAACTGGGGCTCTGTGATCTTGGGCGAGCAACCTAACCTTGGTGAGCCCCTGAACACTCCGTGTAAAATAAGGATGAGGCGATGCCCCCCACACAAGGTAGTTAGGACCCACCTGGGAGCTGAAGGAGGCTGAGTACTAGCCCAGGGCTAGCTGCGGAGCAAGCACCGGGGAGGGCTCCACACCCGGGTTTGTGCAGAAAACGGAAATGACCCGAGGTGGGCGGGTTGAGAGCCAAAGGTTTTTCTTAGGAATTTCTTTTTCATTGAAACTATTAGATCAAGAGTCTTTTGAGAGTGACAAAGGAAGTGTTTAAGATGAAATGTTCCTTTTTTCCTCCCTAGCCTGTCATCCAGGCAATTTTTTTTTTTTTTTTCACAAAAGCAAGATATTTTCATAAAGTTTCTGGCACCCTCATATCATGCTAGATTGAGCTGCCAAGGACAAGCAGTTCGGAACACCAGTAAAAGTGTGGGCAAGGCACAAGCGGGCATGCAGGGGCATCGCCCTTCCCAGGAGTGAGGAAGACACTGTCAGGCCCAGGGGGCACCCCACTCAGTGGACAGGCTGCCTTATCAGGTTTGTGGGTTTGGCGACCCAGCGGGGCTGGCGGCTCCGCTCCAGAAGCCGCCATGGGATGAGGTGAAGAGGGAGCAGGCCAGCTGAGGCAGAATGCCGAGAGGAGTCCTATCGCCAGGCGCCCAGAGCCCCAGCAGCCCAGGTCTTCCCTGAGTTCTTCTCTGGCTTCTTCGGGCTACAACCCGAGGTCACGGATTCTGAGTGGTTGTGTCAGATTCAGAGGGCAGGGCCCTGGGCATGCCACAGCCAAGCCTTCCCTCAGCCAGCGGACGCCCCTCCTAAGCTTGCCCCACATGCCTCCAGGGATAGGGAGCTCACTGCCTCGTGTCCAGTGACCCTGCTGTCAGATGGGCCTGACGGTTGGGGTCGCAGAGCAACCTTCTGCTGCTCCTCATAATGACTGTAAGCCAGCCTTCTGTCCTCGGTGTCTGACCAGCTCAGAGGGTTATATCTTCCTGAAGCCTGGGCAGCCCCAGTCTCAGCAGACACACGGGGGCCCCTGCAGCAGGGTCAGCTCTGTGCCAGGGAGTAGGTGGAGGTGTGGGCGTGTCCCTATATGCCGCCTGGGGAGCTGGGGTAGGGACCCCTCGGGGGCGGGGGTGGGGGTGGGGACAGAGCCGGGCTTTCTGAAGAGCAGGGAGTTCCTGGGGTTCAGTCGCTCAGTTGTGTCCAACTCTTTGCAACCCCTGGATTGTAGCCCGCCAGGATCCTCTGTCCGTGGGATTTTCCCAGGCAAGAATACTGGAATGGGTTGCCATTTCCTCCTCCAGGGCATCTTCCCGACCCAGGGGTCGAACCCACATCTCTTGAGTCTCCTGCATTGGCAGGTAGATTCTTTACTACTAGCATCCTCAAAGCGGGGGACAGCCTATAGCCTGGGACTAGGGGGCCAGGTTCGTCCGCGAGAATGGATAGCCTCGGCCTGAAGTGGGGCTCAGCCTCTTGCAGAGGAGCCATGAATTCTGCCACCTGACAAGGGCGCAGGGCCCCTCGTCCCCAGGAGCTGAGGTGGAGCCTTGAGATGCAGGCGGGCGATTTGATGTCTAGCCCCAGGGCTGGGCTGTGTGTGCTTCTCACGGGTTTCTGTTTTCTCTCTTGCTTTTTATTTACTAAAGATCCGGGCCTGAGGCCTGTAGTCTTGGGCAGGTGGATTCGTCCCTCCTGCCCAGTTTCCTCTCAGTAGCTCCCCACAGCGCTGCGCAAACAGATCACCCGAGAGACTGTCCCTGCTCAGAGCCCAAGTCTCCTGAGTCCCAGGCAGAGCACTGCAGGCACACTCTCACCTTCTCACCCGCTTCTCACCCCCTGCCCGCTAGGCGTGTCCTCATTTCCAGATGTGGAAACAGGCCCAGAGGAACTGGGAGGCACGCCCGAAGACGCAGGTGTGCAGGAGGTGGGGCAGCCTGGTTCCGCAGGCTGTGTGGCCCCAGCTCCTGTGCACAGGCAGGGAGTGATGCCGTGCACAGCCCAGCACAAAGTCCAGCTCGGCCCGGAGTGGCCCTCCAGTGTGTCATTCGGGGACCTCTGCACCTTCCCCTTTCCGTAAATGCCACACTGACCCAGCCTTGCGAAGGGGATCTTTGGGGGTGGGGGCAGAGGAGTACGCCTTCGGGGGATGGGGACAGAGCTGGGCAGCTGGGCCCTGGGAAGATCCTGTTCTCAGGCCTGGGAGTCAGAGGCTGGGCTTTGATCTCTCTTCCCGGCCCTCCACCTGCCAGTGACCCCACTGCCCCTACCTGTGTAGACATCGTGGTCTCTGTCCAGGGTGGTGAACTGCTTGCCGTTGTGCCAGGTGAAGGAGTCGCCAGCGTTGCCATGGTAGCGCCCCAGCCGCAGCTTGTAATACTCGCTCTCAGGCTCCAGGCGGAAGCTGGCATACTCTGCAAAGACCTTGCGGCCAGACCAGTCCTCCATGGTCACCAGCAGCTTGTAGTTGCCTTGGTTCGTCAGCCAGTAAATGTTCTCCAGGCCCAGCCAATACTCGCCGTCAATGTTCCCAAACCCTTGCTGGGGAAAATGTGGGAGAGCATTAGTGAGGAATACGCAGTGTGCTCAGCCAGCTGGGCCCAGCTGTCAGCTGCTCAGTGCCGGATGCGGGGTCTTGGAAGCCGGCAGAGCAGAAGGCAGGCCTGCATATAATCCTTTGCTTTCCCCACCTGGCTGTCTCTTGATGAGTCACTTTGCATGTTCTCAGCCTCAGTCAGGCATCACTCAAGACCACTGAGAGCGAGCGTCTCTCTCGTGCTGGGCAGTGTGTGAACATGGGTTCCTCTACGTTACCCATCCTGCAGGGTTGCTCTAGGGACACACGTAACCTGGTAAATCGAGAGCCTAGCACACAGTAGGCTTGCAACATGAGTTCCTTGGGCAATTCCCTTACCTTCTCTGAGTTTCCTTTCCTTTCTCTGGGGAAGGGCTGTGTGTAAGGGTCTCTTATAAACCAAGGCACAGGTGTGACCTCTGACAAAGGCATGATCCCTCCTAGGTCTAGAATCCAGTGGATATATTGCCATTTTCCCATATAGTTTTGAGAGTCATCGGCCAGGTGGTGGCCACTTGAAGTCTTGGAAATAGCTGAATTCGTTAATGATAATAATAGCTAGTATTCAGTAAGCACTTAACGATATGCTGGCACTCTTATCAGAACTTTTCATAGGTTATTTTCTTAATCCTCACCCCAGCTCTGTGAGTGGGGCACTCTCAGTGTCCTCCCTAGAGTGGGTGGACTGAGGCCCAGAGAGGCCTGGAGTCGCAGAGCACGTGAGCCAGGATTTGAGCCAAGAGCTCAGATGTGACCCCTGTGCCAGCTGCTCTGAGAAGGGGAACATGGAAAGGAGGTGGAAAAAGGAGTTAGGGAAGTGAGTCTTCAAGAACCTCTCAGCTAGGAGGTAGTGGAGAAAGAGGAGAAAGCAAAGGGTACACGCTGGTCAGGAGGCAGGTTGGAGGACAAGCAGGGCAGAAGTGGGGCCCGTGGAGCCTCGTGTGGATGCCACGATCCTGGTGCTGGTTGGTGTGCGGGCATCGAGGCTGTGCCTCGGCTGTGTTCACTGCTCTGCCTGTTCCTGTCTGTGCAGACGTTTCATCCCTAAACTGGGTCCAGGCTAGCCTCTCCCCATCGGGGCTGGCCTGAGAGTAAGGAGGTGATGAACAGAAGCACCTGCCTGCGGGCGTCTCTTCAGTACGGCTTCTTTGTTCAGAAGAGGAAGCCAGGAGTGGGCAGAGCCCTCAGCTTCTCCTCCAGCCCCGAGGCTGAACCCTGGGATTAGGACCTAGTATCTCCGCAGTTCCCTACAGCGGGCCATGTGGGAGATCCTCCCAGGGCCCTGGAGCCTCAGGCCCTGCCTTTCTGGGCTCTGAGGGCAGGTCTTGCCCTGGGAGCCCCAGCTGGGACCACAGTGCTCCCCACATCAGGATTAGGTTCTAAGTTCCCGCCCCGTCCGTGGGGCTTTCGTAGTCTGGACCCCTCATTCTGTACCACGCCACAGTTGTCAGTGGGGCAGGGGAGGAGCAGCCAGTCCTCCCCACCTGGTGGCTCTGTCAGGGCCCACCTCCCTCGGGGGCCACACAGGCCTCCCTCCGAGGGCCCTGGCACTCTGTGTGTGTTTGGGGGTGTTGTCCTCACCTTGTACGTCTCCCAGTTCCGGAAGAAGTTGACCGAGCCATCCAGGCGCCTCTGGATGACCGTCCAGCCCCCGGGGTCGTGTCTCTGGTCGCACCACACCTGCATGAGGCGGTTGGTGTTCTCTGGCTTCACCAGGTAGATGGAGCTGGTATCATGGCCGTCTTCCAGGGCCTGCAGGCAGTCTCTCCATGGGCCTGGGGACACAGGTGTGCATTCGTCACGGACCGCCCTGTCACCTGGCCCCCGAGTCGCGTCCTCCTCTCCCGCCCACCACCGGCTACACCCGGAGCATGGCAGCCACAGGCTGGGCTCTGGCTGGAAGCCACAGGCCTGCAGGGCACTGCTTTGGGTTTGTGAGTTTGGAGAAGTAACATGATGTAAAGACAAGAACCCAGAACTTGAGGGTCTGGACACTTGGGTTCTGGGCACACTTTCACCCCTGACTCCCACATGGTGTGGTTGGCAGAGCTTCCTTACTTGCCAAGCCCTCTGTTTCCCCCTTCTGTAAAGGCAGCTTATGTTTACCTTGTGGAACTGTATGGATGGCTGGGATATTTGTGTGCAATTCCAGGAGTGATTTTTCTAAGTTGTTTTATTGGCAGAAGGATATGTGAGCCTGCTGAGGGGCAGCAGCATCTGTCAGCACCTGGTGGGGCTCTGCCTGGCTTGCTGCCCTTCCTGGCCTGGCTGACTCCACACCAGCCTTCCCAGCGACGGTGCTTGGGGACAGTTGCTGCAGGCTTTAGTAAGTGAACTTCTACTGGGTCACAGGGGCCCCAGTGGTGCCCAGAACCTGTAGCCAGAAATTTTGGGACATTTCTGGGATTCAGACACTGGCCTCCAGATATCTTTTGGGGGGTCTTAAGTTTTTGTTCATTGCTCAGTTGTGTCTGACTCTTTGCAACCCCATGGACTGTAGCCCCTCAGGCTCCTCTCTCCATAGAATTTCCCAGGCAAGAATGCTGGGGTGAGTTGTCATTCCTTCTCCAGGAGATCTTCCCAATCCAGGGACTGAACCCAGGTCTCCTGCATTGAAGGCAGATTCTTTACCATCTGAGCCACCAGGGAAACATTGGAAGGACTGATGCTGAAGCTCCAATACTTTGGCCACCTGATGAGAAGAGCCAACTCACTGGAAAAGACCCTGATTCTGAGAAAGACTGGGCTTCCCTGATAGCTCAGTTGGTAAAGAATCTGCCTGCAGTGTAGGAGACCCCAGTTTGTTTCCTGGGTCGGGAAGATCCCCCTGGAGAAGGGATAGGCTACCCACTCCAGTATTCTTGGGCTTCCCTTGTGGCTCAGCTAGTAAAGAATCCGCCTGCAATGCGGGGAGACCTGGGTTCGATCCCTGGGTTGGAAAGATCTCCTGGAGAAGGGAAGGGCTACCCATTCCAGTATTCTAGCTTGGAGAAGTCCAAGAACTGTATAGTCCATGGGGTTGCAAAGAGTCAGACACTACTGAGCAACTTTCACTTTCTTTCTGGGAAAGATTGAGGGCAGGAGGAGAAGGGGGTGGCAGAGGATGAAATGTTTGGATAGTATCACCAACTCAATGGACCAAACTCCAGGAGACAGTGAAGGACAGGAGAAGCCTGCCGTGCTACAGGCCATGGGGTCACTAAGAGTCTGACACTACTTAGCAACTGAACAACAAAAACATTTCTGTTTAACTCTGTCAGTATATTCTAGAGCAAGCTCACCAAGGACCAAGGCACTCAGAGTTCACGTTTCAAGGTCCATGAGCTTAAAGGATGATGTACAGCCCATCCCAATACATGGCTTTTCTGAAACTGAGACCAGAGGGGTTCTGTGACCTGTGAATTCCCTGAGCTTGGGCAGCCGGGGGCAGAGTAGGTGGGGTCACTGTGAGAGGTCTTTCACCCCTCCCCCACTTCCCCTGGCAGTGGTTTCCCATATTTGAATGTTAGTCATGTCCACAAAAGGGCACAAACCCGAGTCACTAGGAGCCAAGTAAACTGGATTCATCCTAATTGATCTGAGGAAACTTCAGATATTTTTCAAGACCTAGCCACTGAGCTGTGTATTTTTAAATAATATCACCACACACAGCTTCAACTTCTCTTCAAAGCAGTCCTAAACTGAGAATGGTTCAGACCAAAAGTCCTAAGAAAACTCCATCTTGTTCCATTTGTGCGTACGTTTGTTCAACAACTGTTAATATTGAGTCCTGGGCCCGGCAGGTCCTGTGCTGGGCAGTGAAAGCCTTCTCTCGACCTGCATTCGTGGATCCAGTCCTTTCTGCTCGTGGATAGGCACAGGTGGCAGGTGTATGTAGCTTTTCCCGTGTTGATCAGACTTCTCACGCGCCCTCCTGGCAGTGATGGGGCTGGATTAGTCCTCTGTGATGGTTAAGCAGGATGAGGTTGGGTGTGGTCTCTGTCGGACCCCTTAGGTGGGCCTTTCCTGAGGCCTCATGACGGTGCGTGAGCATCCCCACCTGGAACCTGATGCCAGGGCACGGGCTGCCTTTTTTCACCCTCTGTGCTGAGAAGCAGCACCGAGAAGAAAGGTGGGCACTCACCACTGACCGCTGACCCCCCTCCCTGCATCCTCCAGGGACCGTCTGCTCACCATTTCCCTGCCGGCCAGCCCTCTTGGTTCCAAGCACTCGCCCTGTAGCAGATACAACCCAAACAGCTACCTCCTTCTTTGCCTTGTGCCTCTTCCGTCCCGAGAAGGGGAGCCCACACCTCCAGAAAGAACATTCATGATGGAGAAAAAGAAAAAATGGGTTGTGTTCGGCCCCCAGCCCTGGGGACCCAGGCAGAGAATGGGAGTCTGTCCCTGGCAGCTGGAGCAGAGCGCGGAGCAGGGGTGGGAGGCCTCCCAGCTCAACACCAAGTCAGACGCGCAAGAGAGCCTGCTGGATGCGAAGCGGGTGACAGAAGGTCCAGCAGCCCGCAGAACAGCACCCACGGCAGACGAGCAGCCGGGCCTTTTCCTCTCTCTGCAGAGTTGCAGCGGGTCCCACGGATCCTCAGGTTGAAAGGCCGGCTTGGAAGGCGGGGGTGCCACATGGGGAGAGTCTTTGAGACCCAGGGTTGGGGGCAGTCAGCCTCGTGGCTCCCACCTGTGCTACCTGTCTGGGTTCCACGAGCGGTTCCAGCTTTGCCTTTGACCTTTCTCGAAAAGGCCGGTTTTTTTTTTAAGAGGCACATGTTTTTAAATGTTTTGGGGCCACCAGTCCTTTTAAATATTTGGAGGATGCTCCAGATCCTCTGTCCAGAAAGACACACAATTCTGCTGATAATTAGAAGGTAAATGAACCTCCAAACCCCAGAATGTAAAACCTTGGAGCTAAGGGAGGCTTGACTGGAGTGAAAGTAATACTAAAATATTTCTACTAGCCACCACTGCTGGGTATTTACTACGTGTCCCATCCACGCATTCATACCTGAGCTCTTCCTGACACACCTGCCAGGTAGGCTCCCCCTCCACAGATGAAGGGACTATAGCATGGGGACCTTGGGTGACACTCCCGAGGTCACGTGGCCAGTAGGGGGAAGGGGCGGTACCTGCACCTGGGCGGTGTCCAGAGCCCACATCCAGAAGTCCTCTTCCTGCTCCTTGAGCAGATTGGACTGCAGGGCAGGGGCCTGGCTGAGTTCTCTCTGTGTTCCTGCTGCTGCTAAGTCACTTCAGTCGTGTCCTACAGTCATCTTAATCGCTGACCCGCAGCCAGGCTAAGAAAATAAGAACTTACAGTTCTTCTTTGTCAAAGGTTGTGCCTTTTAAATCTTTCTTGATTTTTCTTCTGTGCTTATGTTTTAGTGTCCTTTGCCTGTTTTATAACTATTTTAACTGTTTCAGTGTTTCTTATGACATACCAGCCTTCCTTTTCTTTTTTAAAATGTTTTTGTTGGTTTATTTTTACCATTGCTGCTGCTGCTGTTGCTAGGTCGCTTCAGTCATGTCCGACTCTGTGCGACCCCAAAGACTAAGCAGCCCACCAGGCTCCCCCATCCCTGGGATTCTCCAGGCAAGAACACTGGAGTGGATTGCCATTTCCATCTCCAGTGCATGAAAGTGAAGTCGTTCAGTCGTTTCTGACCCTTAGCAACCCCATGGACTGCAGCCTACCAGGCTCCTGCGTCCATGGGAGTCTCTAGGCAAGAGTACTGGAGTGGGGTGCCATTTCCTAGATTTGTGCTTATTTATTTATTTATGGCCACACTGGGTCTCCCTTGCTGTACTCAGGCTCTTCTCTGGTTGTGGCGAGCAGGCGCTGCTCTCTAGTTGCGGCGCTCCGGCTTCTCATTGCGGTGGCTTCTCTTGATTTGGAGTACAGTCTGTGGGGTGCAAGGCCCTCATGGTTGTGGTGCACGGGCTTAGTTGCTCCATGGCATGTGGAATCTTCCCGGACAAGGGATCGAACCTGTGTCCCCTGCACTGGCAGGTGGATTCTTGACCACTGGACCACTTCCTCTTTTTTAAAAAAAGACAAACCTAGCAATTCTTTTCTTTAAGTCTTGTAGGTATGGCATGCTTTCTAAAGTCATGGGGTAACTGTGAAATAGTGTAGACATGTTTAGTATTTTCTGCTGTTACTGAAGTAGATCTCCATGTGTCCCCTGCGTGCTGCACTTCACATGACCCTGAGGACCTCCCATCCAGAGTGAGACCTCCCATTCCAGACAGTGATTCCTCAGGCACCCCTGCAGAACTCTAGAAGAGCTCCTGCATTCAAACACATTCCCTTTTCTTCTTAAAGGCACCAGGGCAAGGGTCAGTAAATTAAATGGTGGACGAAAATTAGTCGGGAAAATACTTGGCATTGAAATGTTGGCAGCAATAAATGATAAAGGGGCAGAAAAACAGCAGCAGGGAGATTGTCATGCAGCTGCATTAAAATGACAGAGTCAAGACACCCGCCTCTGATGAGAAACCTATAACTGGTACGTGTGCGTGGTGTCTGGAGAAGGACGTGGCTCCCACTCCAGTGTTCTTGCTAGGAGAACCCCAGGGACAGAGGAGCCTGGTGGGCTACAGTCCATGGGGTGGCACAGAGTCGGGCACGCCTGAGCAGCTGAGCACATGCATGACATCATCGTGAAGGACTCGGTGAGGTTTCGGACTTTGACTCAGATATCTGTGTGCCTGGGACGGGATCCCCTCGGCTCAAAGCTTGGTGTCCGCATCTCCTCACTGTGTGACTTTGAGCAGGTCCTCACTGAGCCTCGGCCTCCTCTTCTGTAATCAGAGGGAAAGGACCTTACTGTTCTGAGGGTCTCTGAAAGACAGCACCCAGCACAAGACCGACCAGGGCAGCTGCCAGAGAGGGTGCGAGTTTCCTTTCCTTTGACAGTTGAAAGCTGGTAGTTTTAGAGCTATCCACCCCAAACAAGTGATTGGATTTGCTTTTTTGATTCCCAAGACTAAGTGTAAGCTTATTTACTGATAGACGCTTTCCATAAAGGCGTATTGTAAAAGTCAGAATTTCAGTGGAGAGGGCCACAAAGAAGCATTGGGATGAAGAATGGAAACCTTTTTTTGTCAATGAAGCTGCATCTTTGGCGTGCGGTGGGTGGGGCTCTCCTTAGAGAGCGCAGAGTGCCCAGCGGTGTTTCACTTGGCTCCCCTTCTGAAAGGGGCAGCCCTGCCCGGAGTGCCAGGCCAACACTAACTCGGCGGCCCCAAGGCTCTGAGTGCAGGGAGTGCCTCAGCCTCCTCTCTATAAAGACCATATTTACACTCCCGGCGGAGCTGTGACAGGAACATTCCACGTGAAGAGAAGTGCCGTGGCTGAGCAGAGTCTGCGTGGTTCCCTGGAGGAGCAGCACAGGGAGTGGAGGGCACACGGGACCTGGAGTCAGGAGGCCTCGGGAGAAGGGATGTTGGCCATGGGAGTGTAGAACAGACAAGTCCCGGACCCCCAGTCCCAGGGTCTGGTAAGCATTGGAGGTCTTCAGGTTTGGGGCCCTAAGTGCCCTCCCACTCCCTTCCTCCTCGCTGGGGTTTCTTGCCTCCCCAGGAAGCCAGGAGCCACATATCGCTGGCCCATCTGGGGCTCAGCACCCCCAACGGCGGGGCCTCTCTGTGAAGCTGGATTTTTAGCCTGCAGTCAGCCGAGACCCCAGGTGACTTCTTAGTCCCAGTGTCCTCCCCTGTGGGTCTGAGGCAGACCAGCTTCAGCCGACTTGCCCACCCAGGCCCCAGTGGAGAAGTGGGCTCACCACCTACATCAGTTTTCAACACAGTCACCCCTCCACCGGGGAACGTGGCCCGTGAAGAGCTGACCAGGCCGACCGGCTGAGGCCGGGAGCTGAGAAGTGGGTGGATGTCAGACCTCTATGGCTCTTCTCTGTGGTGCCCTGAGGCTTGGGGAGAGGGCAGAGCCCTTCCCAGCCATGAGCTGGCCTAGACCACGCTGCTGGCCCACAGCCCGCCAGGCATCTCTACCCCCCGTGTCTCCCGCCAGGACATGTGGACTGCTTAGGTGTGAGTCCGGCCTCCGCCCGGTGTCAGGACCTGTCTGGTGTCCCAGGTGAGGCCAGAGAGCTGACACCCAGATGTGGAGAGCGGGTGCTGCCCAAGTCTCACACAGACAGACAGCTGGGGAAACCATACTTCGATTGTGAACCCCTATATTCTCCGTCAGTCACCACTTTTCGGTGAACCAGAGCACAAAACAATGACCTAACACAGAACAGCTGGTACACTCCCAAAGCCACCCTGGCCAAGCTCCTGCAGCGCCCACCCCAGCGATGACCCTCTGAGGACCATTTCTGGCTCTTTTGGGGAAAGAGTCCAGACGCTTGTGCCTGCTGTTCAGACCCTGTGAGTCCGCGGACACAGAGCCCGCTGCCTGGGGGCTGACGTGCTTTTCAGGAGCTTATGAAAAGCATTTCAGGCCTAAAAATGTGTTAACTCTAAAATATGGGGAAAAAAAGGGGCTAAGTCCAAATTTATAAGCATACAATTAAATTTCTACAAAGTGTAACATCTTGTCAAGTCCATTAAATTTAGTCTTCAAAAATGTTATTACTTTTGAAAACAATTTGTAGGTTAGCTTTTTCTCACTTCCCCAAGAATTCCTCAACATGCCTGATGTTTGCCGAGAACTCAGAGCCAACTATAAATTAATTGAGCTGCTCTTGGCCAAATACTTTCAAATGCTGAATTATTAAAAAAATTTCCTTTCAAAATTTTTACAGTAAAAGTTACATTGGATGTGCAAGGTGGGTATATTTCAGTGCACTTGGTACGTTCTGAGACCTCCCCAGACAAGAGCCCCTGGGGCTCAGGAAGAGCCTGAAGGGATTCCATTTCGCCTGTTTGACCTCAGGATAGACAGATAAGCAGCACTGCTTTCCAGAGAACACTTTGAAAAGCACAGTGTCCACTCCTGGGTGTCCACCAGTACCCTTAGGCAGGGGACAGATGGGGACTTCAAATCGATTTCAAAAAGAAAAGAAGTCAGATTAGGAGAGGCTATGGGGGTTCTCTGGGTTCAGAGCAGCTCCTTGAGTGGGGTGAAGCCCTGGACCCCCTGGCTGCAGCGATGAGAGCCTTCCCAGGGCACCTTGTGGAGGAGCTCTGTAGACCCCCTCACTACGACCCCACAGGTCCTGGATGGACGCCCTTTTCCTATGTTGGCCACCCTGTTCACCCTTCCCAAGAGGCGGAATCAGTTTACAGGCTTGTTCCTAGAGAACCTTATTCGCTTTCATTGATCACCTTTCACTTTTCCCAATGCCACACATCCCTCTTCATAAACTTTTCTGTATATAATTTCACTGGGGTTTGACCACATACCACCAACTGGTAGGCACGCAATTCTTGTACTTCTTCCTTTTTCCTCTTTCTGAGCACAGGACATTTGCTCAGTACCAAGCCTGATCTTCCTGGTTTCTTGACGATGGGGGCAGTGGTTCCGAGAACTGTCTGCCTGGTCCTCAGCCCTCCTCCAGGAAGCCTGCCCCCACCTCTGGAAGAGCTGCTCAGTCCTCGGGGTTCCCATGGAGCCTTACATGTCTGTCTTTACTGGAATATAGTCAGAGGATGACTGCCATAGATGCAGAGCCTTTCATTTGCTGGGTGCTTTACACACTCTTATTTTAGACTCACGAGGCCCAGTTTGGAGCAGTCCCACGACTGGGAAGTTGAGGATGTGGGGATTCCACATCTGCCTTCCATGGCCTGGTTCTTCCTACTGCCTTCTCAGGGCAGTGATCATGTGCTGACCCAGTTTAGCGCCTAGAGTCACCTCTCGCCTCCCTCACCTTTCCCTGCCTCCCGTCTTCTCACCACTGTGAGCTGTGTTCCCTTTGTCATCTTCATTCTGTTTTTTTTTTCCAGTTTCAGAATCAATAATAATAAATCCATCCAGTAACAGGGACCGCTCCACAGCAGAGGATAATTAGCATCCAGATCAAACCTTGAGAAATGAAACCTGTTTTCTGGGGAAGCCTAGATAGCCCGAAGTAGGATGCCCGCACTTCATGCTCAGGATGGTAGTGGTATTTGGTCACCAAGTCACGTCTCTTTGCGACTCCATGCACTGCAGCACACCAGGCTTCCCTATCCTTCACAATCTCCCAGAGTTTGCTCAGAGTCACGCCCATTGAATCAGTGATGCTATCTAACCTTTTCCTTCTCTGTCCCCATCTTCTCCTTTTGCCTTCAATTTTTACCAGCATCAGGGTCTCATCCAGTGAGTGGGCTCTTGGCAGCAGGTGGCCAAAGTATTGGAGCTTCAGCTTCAGCATCAGTCCTTCCAATGAATATTCAGGGTTGATTTCCTTTAGGATGGACTGGTTCGATCTCCTTGCAGTCCAAGAGACTCTCAAGAGTTTTCTCCAGCACGATTCGAGACGATCAGCTTTCTTTATGGCCTATCTCTCACATATGTACATGACTAGGGCCAGGTGACTGGATTTTCTGTTCTTTTGGATGTTACTCTAGCATGCCACCTAAGATTGCTTGGTTTCAACATTTGGATTTCTTTTTAAACTATTTTATCTGTCACTTAAACTATAACTTTCCTAGCAAAATTTCTCTCTGAGTGTACAGTAATTTTAACATAAATTATTAGAAAAATCTATTCTGGGAAAATCACTTATTCATTTGAAAAAATGACATAGAAACATTCCAGGCCTTGCAGCTTATTGGCTCATCTTGTGATGAAAGACCAGGATCCAATGTTTTCTTCCTCCAGGGTCATCGAAGGGGCATCTAAAGTGCTGTAGGGGAGATGGGGGTGGTAGTCTCGTTGTCCCTGGGGCAGTCTCAACGTCTGCCTTCCTTCCTTGATGCTGACCAAGACCACTGGGACTTTTATAACAGTGCTCAACCCACTAGACGCTGAAGTAATGCTAGCTTAATTCTGCCTCCTTTATCATTTTTTTCTGGGAGAACATTCTAGGGATACAATGCAGTCCACCGCATAAATCCACCAGAGCAATCCTTTCCTGTGACTGGTGAGCTAGCCAGAGAGTTCTGAGCTCCAGGATTTTCTAGATTACATTCATTCTGCCAAGTGCCAAACTGTTGGGATTTCCAGGTCGAAAGATGCCAACTCACCACTTGTAACAATAACAAGTTGATGGTTTATCTCCCAGGGCTGTAAACAGCCTGAGGATTTAGCCGAATGTCCTCCCTGGAACGTGCCTGAGTAACAGAGGAGAGCTTGCCGTGGTGCTCTGCTCCAAGGTACCCCAGGAGGAGAGCACACGTGCTCAATTGCTCCATCGTGTCTGACTCTCTGTGACCCGGTGGACTGCAGTCTGCCAGGCTCGGCTCTCCGTGGGATTTCCCAGGCAACTGGAGCAGGTTGTCAGTCCCTTCGCCAAGTGATCTTCCAAAGCCAGGGATCGAACCCGCGTCTCCTGCATTGGCAAGCAGATTCTTTACCACTGAGCCACCTGGGAAGCCCCAGGAGGAGAGCAGAGAAAGCAAAGCTGGGAGGAAGATGACCTTACTCGAACACAAGTGGCATCTGTTTATGAAGAAGCCAGCAAAGAATGCTCTTTGAAATATCACTGGATGACGTCACTACTAATGGATTTGGGAGTCTTATGTTGTTTAACAATAACATTCTAGAAACAAAACAGCACAGGCTCTGGAGGCAAGAGAGCCAAGCTGGGTTTTCCCGTGGACTCTGTGACTCTGAAGGCCACGTACCGGGTGGCCACACCCTCACCATCCTCACAGTGCCTCGCTCTAGCCCTCCACCGGGCCTCTGGCACGTGTAGGACCAGCAGCCCTCACTGGAGAGACCATTGCTTGACCTCCAGAAGGAATGGAAGACACGAGTGACCAATCTCGTTCTCTGTTTTAGACCACAACTGAACGTACATATTTCGTGCCTCATAGGGGGATATAAAATATAAAGGGAGGGGACTTGCCTGGCGGTTCAGTGGTTAAGAGTCCACGCCTCCAATGCAGGATGCCCAGGTTCGATCCCTGGTTGGGGGAACAAAGATCCCACATGCTGCAGGGTGATATTAAAATAGCCTTTATCTCTCTGTCTCTCTCTTTGTCTCTCTCTATATACATACATATATAAGAAATCCATCTAGGAAAACAGTCTTGTTAGGGTTGTCTGTGGCTCCATGGCCGGGGAACATCCGTTGTGAGGGATGGTGATTTCTATGTGTTCTCTGTAAAGCAGAGTGATTGCCACCTGTTGTGGCCCCAAGAACAAATCATAGCTACTGAATTTTATATATTTAGGGTTAACATATTTAAAGAAATCAGGACTTCAGACTAGGCATTAAAATGCTGAGTAGAAGTAACCCTGGAGAACTGGCCTAGGCTTGGTATCGACAGCTCCGGCTAGGTCCACTGATGGGGAGTCAGGCGCATATTGTGTTTTCTGTGGGAGAACTCTATTGTTTTAGAACCTCTGTAGTATGAGGCTAGCTTAGGTCTACTTCCTTTATCCTGTATTCACAGTGATGATGTCTCTGTTATCAGAACCATGAGAGTTCTAATAACAGACTTCACAAATCTAGCTGATCTTTTACGGGGAGCTGTCTGGAACCCGGTACATGAAGTTGTGATGGAGCATCAGGTCCCAGGCAGCTGGCACTGGAGGTCAAGTCAAGCATCTATATACTGATGTTCACATCAGTTCCTCCCAGGCTTTCCATGGCAATTCCCAGAGTCATTAAGATGTGACTTGGGTCTGAACTTTGGTTGAGCCAAGGCTGTGTAGTTTTCCCTAAGTTGCTTAACCTCTCTGAACCTTAATATCCTAGAAGTTACAAGTCCTGGGACCAGTGTTGGCTCTGTCACCGACAGACTCCAGAACAAGCAGGCTATGCCAGGGGACCCGAGAGGCTCCTAACAAGCTCCAAAATTTAATGATTTTAAGGTCCCTTCTCTATCCACTGAGAAAACAAACCGAGCTGATTTTGTTTTTCTCCGGAGAGAAAACAGCTGGAAATGCCTACGCCTTTTGATTTTTAAAGATGCATTTTAGACACGGCTTCCCTGTGGCAGCTGGAGGCCACACTCTCTTTTCCTCTCTGGTCAGTCCCTAGGTTGGCACTGTGGCAGGAGGGTTGGCATGTGCATGGCAGTACGCAGGCTGGGATGAGGGGTCGTGTCCCAGGCCTCGTAGGACCACCTTGAGAGCAGGCCAGAGCCGAGGCTCCATGCTTTCCTTTCCTGGGACTTTTAGAGAGTGACCCCTGCAGCCTTCTTCCTCTTTAACAGATCTGACTGACGTGCATGCAGATCTGACTGACGTGCGTGCAGATATGACTGACGTGCGTGCAGATGTGACTGACGTGTGTGCACAGGGCATGCAGGTGAGGAAGAGGTCAGGGACTCGTGAGTATGAGGAAGAGCGAGGGGGGCAGGGAGGGTGGCAGCCGCCCCTGGACCCCCCTGGCAGAGGGCCATAGGACACCCCCCACCCCCACCCCCCGCCACCAGGGAAAGGGCCACAGGCAGGGCCATTTGGCCCAGGTCTTGTCACAAACGTCACCCTCATGGAAATGCCCTTGGGTCTGGCCAGACGGAGAAGGAGAGGACAAAACCCAAGTGAGGCGCCAGGGAAGCCAGGAGCTTGCCTGGGCCTCATCACTCAGGCGCTCAGCGGCCTGGGTCTGGCCTGGGGCCAGCCTGTTACTGTCTGGCCGGGAACAAGCTGGTGAGTACAGCATCAGATAAGTGGCCACGGCTGTCTCAGGCCCCGGGGGAGGTGCGTGCTGTGGACCGAGCGGCTGGGACAATGAGAAGAGGTGATGGCTCTGAGGCCGTGGAATGAGAGATTTAGAAGCTGCCAGGGTGCGATTGCCGAGGTGCTTAATTGCAGAGGTGTCTGTGGCTGTGTGCTGTCTGTGGGCCTAAGGAACTGTCGGGCCAGAGCAAAGAGGGAAGTTTCGTCTGCACCAGACCCTGCTCCAAGATCTTAGCACAGGCCAGCTCGGAGCTCTCTGCTGATAGGCTGGAGAGACCTTCTGCCTTTTCCTCCTTCCCGGTCCACCACCAGTAAAGGAGAGGGCCTGCAGCCTCTGCCCGCCCCTTTTCAGCTTCCACAGCCAGGTGTTTAGTCTGGGGAGGATGGGGGATGTGTCTCATGTGGAAAGCTCAGTGGTCAGATGAGTCATGAGAAAGCAGTTACCAACAATCGGTACCAACATTTGGGAGGGCTTTGCTTTAAAAAAAAAAAAAAAAGTTAATTATAGTGCATTCCGATGATCTCCATGATAAAATCACTGCTGTTCCCTCCATGCTGGTGGGCTTCCTTCAGTGGGAGGGAAAGGGGTTGGTTGCACCCAGGAGCCTTGGAATACACACAGTCTGGACTGAATCATGCATGTGAAGAAGCAGTGGAGCTGGGCCACTTGAGGGGCCTAGGATAGGGCCAGGCCCCTGGGTCTTTGCACAGACTTATCTCCACGGGGGACCCCCTCGTAACTCAGTTGCCCAATTCCTGAGTCCACTTGGTAAACTCTTACAGATCCTTCAGGAGGCAACACCACCATTCCCATCTCTGTCCAACTTGTCCCTTCTACTCCAGGCAGACTCAGTCATGCCCCACAGTAGACGTGGTGCTGTAGGCCCTCATGTGCCCTCTGTGGTCACCCAGCGCCCCGTAGCGCTGCCGTGGTGACTGCACACTCCATGGTTTTCACTGCATTCTGATTTCAGGTACTTTGCTATGTTGGTCCCAGAAGTTCTCACAACATTCTGGAAATGTTGGCTTTGCAGGTGCTCCCCTCTCAGCAAAATCCCTTGTCAGATCTGAGGTGCTGATTTTGGAGTTGAGAACTGGTAGGCAGCAGACGTGAGGTCGTGAAGAGTCGGACACGACTGAGCAACTAAGCACAGCACACAGCAGAGATGGGTTCCAGTGCCTTCATGAATCTGCCACCTCCCTCCAAACTAAATTCTTGAAGGTCGGGACTGTCGTTTCACACAGTCCAGCACTGTGACTGGCAAAGAGGAGGGACTCAGCTTTTGTTGGCTGCCCCTACATGATGTATATCATATGCCTGATTGCATTGACTTTCCACAGCAACCCTGTGATGTTATGACTCTTGCCCCATTTTACAGAGGAGGAAAATGAGGGTTAGAAGAGTTAAGTGACTTTCTTATGAGCGAACAGTTAGCAAAAGGTACACCCTGGATGCAGACTTAGGTCTTTGTTCCTCCACTATGTATCTGCCAGCTTAGTTCAAGCTCAGGAATGTCTTGGGATTGTTGAGTCAGAAACCAGAGATGCTTAAGCTAGAGGAGATCTAATGCATAAACACTGAGGTCAGCTTGCCTCACGTCAGAATTACAATATTCAGCTGAGCCTTCATTTGGTGCCATGGACATGTTTTACCCTCTGCGTGTTCTATCAGGTGTATTAGCATACTCTGTCCTCTATGGTGGAACTTCCTGGTAGCTCAGTGGTAAAGGATTCGCCTGCAACGTGGGAGATGTGGGTTCGATCCCTGGGTTGGGAAGATCCCCTGGAAAAGGAAATGGCAACCTACTCCAGTATTCTTGCCTGGAAAATCCCATGGGCGGAGGAGCCTGGCAGACTGCAATCTGTGGGGTCACGGGAAAGTCGGACTTAGCAACTGAACAACAACAAACAATAAATGAACCAGCCATCAGCTGTAGAATGCAGAGCTAAATATGGACCGTCTTTTATTAATAAATTTCAATCTCCTGTTTCAAGATAAAGAGACCAAGATCAGAGGAACTCATAGCTGCCATGTAATGAAACTTACCGTGGGCCCAGAACTCTGCTCACCATGTTTTGCAGTATTTCATTTAATCCTCAGGTAGGCGCTATTTAAACCCATCGCTGATTAACAGATGAGGAAACTGAGGCTTGGGGGGGCAAAGTGACTTGCCTAATGTCCCGGAGCTGATCAGTGGTAAAACCAGAATTTGAACCCAGGTCAGTCTGCTCCAGAACACAAGTCCTCAAGCTGCAAACCCAGTAGAGGGCTTTGCTGTGAGTGAGATGCCTTGCTCCTACATTCCCCCCGCCCCCCCAGCACCCCGGACCTGCAGACAATGCCACCCTTGTCTTTCGCTTGGGCCACCCTTCTGCACTCAGGTTCAGTCCCTCTCTGGAATTAGCAAGAAGCTGCTCTTCCCAGTACTGGTAGTTATTTTCAGAAGTGTGAAATAAGTGTAAAACAGGATATTTTCAGTAAAAATATCTCCCTGCTTATATAACGAAGTGGTACAAATGTCACTGACTGAAGCAGATACGTGGTTACTTTCTGCAAAGACGGATGTAGTCCTCACCCATCAGCCCATTTGGAAGACTCACAGGTCCTGGATGAGTAACCCCGGGGGCTGGACTCATGGTCCCCCAGCCCAGGGTGCAGATGCCCAGGGTCCTAGTGCACAGAGGGGTCAGCCCCAGCCTTAACGTGAAAAGCCTGAATTCAGACCCAGTGTGAGCAAGTCTCTCATCCTCTCAGTTAACCTTCCATAAGGAGCCGCAGGGGGTTAAAGAGGTAACATACACTGAAAGTGCCTGGCGCCAGTGTCTGGGTCAAGCTTCAGAACCTACCAACAGCCCCATTCCTCCCCCATCATGATATTCTGAGAATTACCATATTTTAAGATGAAACGCGTATTTAAGAGTGTGTGGAATCATCACTGAAAATTCTAGACTGCAGCAGACTCTAGGAAATGTGTGGGCTTTAGAAAGTGCTTCTTCCTAGGGAGGGTAGTAGGCCTCTCCCTACCACGTGTTCCTCCTACTTCTGCTGTGATAACACTTTCTCTTCCTCTGGTCTGTTGTTTCTTCCATGAACATTCACTGAATGCCAGTTCTGTGCCAGGCACATTACGAACACTCATAGGAGCTCTCACCCTATCTAGTAGCACAGAGCACCTCACGCAGAGCCCACAGAACTCATGCCTGGGGTTTTTCCTAGCAGAAGCCAGAAAGTATTTGCTGTCTTCCGACACTTCTGTTTCCTGGTTCTACCTTGGGGCTTCCATCTGAGGATCGTGGCCACCCTCTCACCCTGCCGGCTCCAGCGGCTTGGCCCCAGGGACCGCTGGGGGATTGCACAAGCCTTTGGCCCGGCTTCAGCTTGCTGCTATTCCTCCCCGGCTTGCGGTCACAGCCAAGAGAGGCCCGGTGCCCAGGTCTGAGGCCCAGATGTTGCGGGTCTCCGCAACGTCGGGAAGGACTTACCCGACGGCTTGTCTGTGGAGGATGGGAGGCTGGTGAGGGTGGGCATGGTGGGCAGAGGGGCGGCAGCACCTTCAGGTTCTGGTCGCTCTGGATCTCGTTGGTGGAGATCTGGTTGATGATGCGGTTGTAGGGGGCGGCTGGTAGACACGGGGTGGTGTGGCGGGAGGCGGCTGGGGGCACGGGCCGGGCAGCAGGCACCCGCTGGCAGTGCTCCTCCAGCTGGGCGATGATCTCGGACTGGTTGTGGGCCAGCGTGGCCAGATGCTGGTACTTGTGCTCCAGGTCCTTGTACTTGCTGGCCAGCTGCAGCATGTCAGCCGTCTGGTTGAGGATGCGGTTCTCCAGCTGCGAGAGCTCAAGCGCGTTGTCCCGCTTGCGGATGATCTCGTGCAGGAGCTGCATGTAGAGCTGGGTGACCCGCGAGTTCATGTTGCGGCTCTCCTTGCGCAGCAGCTTCACCTCACTCACGATGCCGCCGTCCACCTCTACCAGCTGCTGTAGCGTCTCAATCTGCCGCTTCTGCTTGAGTAGCTCGTTGTTGAGCAGCTCCAGCTCCTGCTTATGCACCCTGTTCTCCAGGAGCACCTCGGGCTCCTTGGAGTTGACGCAGATGGCGCCTGTGACCCGCTGCTGGGGCACGATGAAGGTGTAGGTGCACTTGTCCGGGGACTCGCCGGCCCGCTTGTACCTGTTCAGGTAGACGAACTCGCCGGGTGAGCCCTCCTCGGTGCCCTCCAAGCCATCCTTCTGGCTCGCCGCTGCTCCCAGGGCAGCCAGCAGTCCCAGCCACCAGCACGTCACGGACAGCGGCCTCATGGTCCTTGCACACCAGGGGTTCGTCTTTGCGAGCAGAGCCTATGAAACCCTGAAAGTAAACAGAAGAGCAGACTCAGTAATGGTTATGTCACGGCCAGCGGCCGGTGCCATAAATGAGCTCAGCCTTCTCGTTGGGCAGCTGTTTCCAAAAACGCTGCTTTAGGAGGCAGCCCTTCTGGGAGCCACAGGAGGGGGACAGGAGGCCTGGCAGAGGCCTAAAAGATTCAGGAGGGGACTGGGGCATGTGCAAGGCAGCAGGCCGAGGTCCTGCCACTCCTGGGGCCAGCCAGTGCCCGTGGCCCTCTCGTTGAGCACCTGGCCTGGAGCCCAAGAACCATAGGAGGGCAGCTTGAAGCTGGGAGGGGAGGCAGAGGAAGGCTTGGCCTGTCTCTCTCCTCCTCTGCCTCAGACTGTTAAGTCTCCCCCTGGACGTGCCCTTTGTAACACCTATCACGCATGAGATGAATCTGAACTCTGTGTGATCTCTTCATGGATCCATGCTCCCTGAGGGCCAGCACTGTATCTGTTTCCATCCTGTATCCTCAGGATGCTGCACTCAGGAAGCTGTCTGCAAATGTTTGTTAAGTGAATGATCCACTACATGTGGTATGGGACGTGTTTGGTTTGTGGTAGACAACGTCAGTGGAAAGATGTGTCCAGTCACGTGGCTTCAGTCTGTGTGTTAGCCAAGCTGCAGAGCAGGCAGCTGAACTCTGCTAAATGCACCTATTTTCAACAGGCAGTACCCACACTGTCCCCATCATTGCAACATGGTTTAGCCAGATGGGAGCAGGAAAGAGACACGTCTCACCAGATTGGTTTCAATTCTGTTCTTATACCACTTGTTCCTTCCCTAGATGTCCATGGAACACCTGGGGTGTGCCAGGTGGTGTGCTGGCTACTGGAGGTGCAGCTGCAAACAGGACAGAGCCAGCCCTGCCCTCAGCAGGCTTACCCATCATCTCAGAGCCCCTGAGTGCCAGGAGGCAGATGTGGTGTATGTGATGGGAGGGTAGAACGGGGAATTGACCTAGCCAGAGGGGTCAGGAAAGCTTCCCTGAGAAAGTGACCTTCATGCTGACCCCAGAGGGATGAGGAGGAGCAAGCCAGACCAAGAGGGAGGGGACAGATGTGCGCAGCTCACTCCTCTGCCCACTCAAGGACATGGCTCCGGCCTCTCTTCCCCAGCTCCCCGGCGTGATCACTTTTTCCCTATGATCATGATTTCTTTCAGCTTAAAGAAAATCCTCTCTTGACCTCATGTCCCTTCTCCAGCTACTGTTCCCATTTCTCTGCTCCCCTTTTTAGCAAAACCCTCTGAGAGTTGCCCACACCCCTTCCCCACCATTTCCAGAAAGTTCTCTGTTGAGCTCATTCCCATCAGGCCTGCCCCCTCCCCTCAGTTCCGAGTGTCCTGGACAGGATCACCAGGGGCCTTTCTTCCCAGACCAAAGGCTCAGTTCTTGGTCCTCGCGGATGTTTCGCCTCTCAGCACTGCCGGACATGGCAGATCACTCCCTCCTGGGACTTCCTTCCCCAAACACCACCCTTTCCTCTCATCTCACTGGCTGCTCCTCAGTCTCCTTTGCTGGTTCAGCCCCCCACTCCCAGCCCAGTCCTATCCTGCGTGGGGAGGGTGTGGCAGGGGTCAGTCCTCAGACATCTTCTGTGATCATCTTTGGTGATCTTGTTCAGTCTAAGGACTTCCCCCTGCCCCTCTGAGTTCAGACTCATATGTCTAACTGCCTCTTTGACATATGGGCATCTCAGCCATAACTTATCCAGAAATGAATTCCTGGGGTTCCTCAGATCTCCATCCCAACCTGTTCACCCCAGTTTTCCAGGTTAGCAAATGACTCTGTTCTTCTGATTGCTCAGCCAACAAACTTGAAGTCGTCCTTGACTCCTTTCTTCCCATCATATCCCACATCTAAGTCACCACCAGATTATCACAGCAATATCCTGGGACTATTCTCAGGATCCTACGGCTTCTCCCCCACCTCCCCTGGTATAGCCCACCTTCACCTCTCGCCTGGACCAGACTGGTCTCACTGCTCCTGTCCTCTTCCTTACAGGCTGTCCTCAACCCAGCAGCCAGAGTGAGCCTTTAAAAAAGTCAAATCAGGTCAGCCTGCTGCTCAAAGTGCCCTGGAGGCTTCTCATCTTGGAGAAGCAGCTACCAGGTCTCTGAGGCCCCCTGCTCTGGCCCTGTTTCCTCCCCTGACCTCATCTCCAGCTCCTCTCATCCTCACTCACGTGCCCCAGCCACGCTGGCCTCCTGGGTGTTCTTCGGGCTCGCTGACGGCGAGGGCCCTTGCACTTGCCCCAGCCCAGAACACTCGCCGCTTCCTTGATGCGTGCTCCCTCGCTGCTCTCAGGCCTTTGCTGAAATAAACACCTTCCCAGTGCAACTTTCCAGGCTTACTTAAAACTGTGACCTCGCCACTTTCCCCTCCAGAGTCCATGTCACCATCAGACATGCGGTGTCTGTCTACCCCTGCCTGTGAGCGAAAGCTCTCTGAGGGCAGGGGGCTTGTCTGTATTCATCACTGCTCCCCCACCCCCTGCCCCCACAGTGCGTAACAGGAGCTCAGTGAATATTTGTACACTGAATGAAAAGCCACATCCACCAACAGTCACCATGCAGTGGGGAGTGCTAGGAAGAGGGGCACGCAGGGCCAGAGGAGCCCAGGGCAGGTGACTGCCTAAGGGTGTGGGGGCATGCACAGGAGACCATGAATCACATTCATTACTACCTTCCCTAACATCCACTTCCTGAGTGCCTGTTGTGTACCTCACCCTGCACGCAATGTTTTGCAACGGTTTTCGGCTTCATTGAATTCTCACAACGTCTTTTTGGCAGATACCATTGTTATTTCCATTTTACAGATGAGGAAACCGAGACTCTGCGAGGCTAAGTGACTTGCTCAAGCTCACGCAGCTGGAAGGTAGCAGAACCAGGACTCAGCCCTAGCCTTATGTAATCAAACCTTCAACTCTTAATAACTACGTAGAAATTTTCTTAATCTGGTTTCTAGTAGTAAAGTCACGACTTTCTGATTTCACGATAGTTTACACTAAAATAACAACCCAGAACCACAACCCAGAACCAGAAGGTTTTGTCTTCCCCAGACCCCTTTGGGGGTTTCTCTGGTGGGCAGCCTGGACAGCGGGAGGTTGCAAAACAGATCCTGTGCTCCCCAGGGCCACAATGAGCTGTTTTCCACTTGACTGAGAAAGCCCCAGCTTGGTTCCGAAGGCCAGTCCAGGCCTTTTGGGCCAGGCAGAGAAAGGTGTTAGGAGCCTCTGGTTTGGGTTGGACCGTGAGGTTAGGGCTGCAGTGACGTTGGTGGAAACCAGGCTGAGTTTGTGAGTGTTTGCCTAGTTTCCAAGCTCTTTAGCTGCTCCTGTGCCTGGGCCACACCCGACCCACAACAATGGGGAGGAGCCGCCCTCCCAACCTGGGCGGCTCACCTGCCTCTCTCTGCTCTGTGATGCTGATTGCAGATGCCAGCGAGTGCTCCCCTTGGCCAAAAAACTGCCACGGTCCCAGGAGATAACTTGGCTCCAGGCCTCGAGGCCTGGCGAGTGGCACTGTTTACTGTTGAATCCTGTCCCCTCCCAAGTGTGGGCTCACACGGCTTCCCTGGGCAAAGCTCTGTGCCCCTGGACTTAAGATCCTGAAGGCAGAGTCTCTTCTATGAGATGGGGGTGATCCAGCCCCTCTCCCACACTTGGTGAGGGCCACGGAAGTGCTTCTAAAACTAGAGGTGAAGATGTCATGATAGCAGTCTGAGAGCTCCAGCTGAGCCGAACGACAGCGTGTGTCATTTGCCAACACACACTCACAGGATGTCTGTCCAGCATGTACACCATCTCCTTGGATGCTGCTATTCCCCCTCGCCGCCCAGGAGATCCCACAACCAGCTGTCTCATTTCACAGAGCAGGGCCTTGTTCTATGTAGCAGAGCTGGGCCTGCCCAGGAGATCTGTCTGGCCTCACCTCCCAGCCCAGTGGTTAGACTGGTCCTGGTTGTCACGGTGTCCCTAGCCTCTCACATGGCGCTGGGCACAGAGCGAGGAGCCTCCAGACGAGCAGACGCAGTCAGAGACTGTGCAGTCTTTAAAGAGCATTTCTTACAGTTGTTCGATTGAAAAGAGAACCAAACTTGATGGTTAACACTCGTTCAGTTTTTAAGTTCACAAGACCCCTCACGTAACATATTATCTCCTGGAATCACCACGACATTTGGAGCTGCTTAGTAATATTCTGCCCATTGTGAAGGTGAGGAAACTGAAGCCCAAGAGGGTGTCAGGTAGCTTGCTCCCTGTTGCATTGCTGCTGGTGGGAACAGTCGTGAAGCTGCACCATTTGTGGTCTTACTGTCACATTTCCATGAGGCGTGGGCTTGGCAGGAGCAACGCAGAGCCCGGCGGGTTACAAGAAGGATGAGAAGGAACCAGGGCACTATCTCAGGGAATCCAGTGAGACTGGTTCCCTCTAGGTTTATAAAGGGGGACACCAGCACCCAGAAGGCTAAGTGATTTGCCAGGAGCACATGGCAGACAAGAGCCAGTGCTGACTCTGTTAAGGGCTGGGGTCAGCCTGACACCAAGGGCTGTGCCCCCTCTGCCTTAGAGTAATTGACTTTCCTTCAAGGTTCCAGCCCCCTTCCTTAGTTTTTTGCAAGTTTGGCAGGTCTTAATGGGCAGTAATGAGTTTGCTTACTTGTGCTCTCTTGGTATTTATTCAACTAATTGCATCCCAAGAGAAGGAACTACTCCCCTACCCCAACCCCCAGCATTCCAACTGTCTTAGCCCTGGAGAAGAACTCAACTCCAATCAAAGAGATGCTCCTCGGTTTCTTCCTATGACCAACAGAGGAAAGTAAATCCAACTGTTTTCCTTGGCTTCAAAAGGAAAATAAAAGCGATTCTTGAAATTGCTTTTCCACATTGTATTGTGAGGAGTTTCCATTATGCATGGGTTTCCCTCCCCACAAGTGGGGCTGGTGTGACCGAGCCATGTGACGGGCTCTGTGCACAGGGAGGCCACCTCCCCCAAGGGCTTAGGTCCCAACCAGCCTCCGGTGGGCAGCTCTGAGTGTCCCTGCTTGGCCTGCTGTGGTGGGGACACACACCGTGGTCCACACCCCCTTTAGCACCGCAGCTCAGGTGAGGGGCCACTCTGTGGGAAGAACTGTTTTCATAAGACAGAGTTGTGGATCCTATCCTGCGGCAAAGGCTACTTTCCTGAGGTCATCTTGTGAGTTCTCACCACAAATGGTAGGAATAAGACAATTTCAAAAATAATAGTGACAGCCAATTATCACTGTGACCCAAACACTTTATAAGCACTGCCTCACTTCATCCTCCCAACAGGCCTGGGAGGGAAGCCGTTATTTCGGGGTTGCCATGCGTGGTGACCCAGGTTGTGTACTATGCAACTCTAGGGAGCACAGCTCACATTCATAGTCTTTGTAGTTTTGTATATTTAAGTCACAGCAGTGTTCTAATTCTCACAAAGATGCTTTTAAGACTAATGGCAGAGCTGACAGTTGTTCCCGTTGCAGGCAAGGAAGCTATTAAGATTCAAAGTCCATGAGTCATTTTGTCCTAAGTCATCAGCTTAGTCAAGTAGCAGTTGGTAACAGAATCCCAATATATATCTGTGTTGAATGTATAAAAGTGACAGGGAAACTCAAGAGAGATTGTTCCCTGACAGCCACACCCCCTCTAAGACAAGGAGGAGAATAGGAGAGCTCTTGGGACCCCCAGGACTGCTGACCCTGAATTGAATCAGCTCTCAGAATGGTATTTCATCATTAGTCCATGTTGAATTCCTGGCTGGGGGCTCACAGAGCCTGTCCCTCTGTCCCCAGCCTGCCCTGCCCCATCACTCTGTGATCACAGATGGAAACCAGGTAGGAGTCCTGGCCAGAGGCCCTGCAGGAGGCCTGGGCAGGGGGCCTCTGCCAAGGCAGCAAGGGCATCTGGAACTGCCCTCTGGCCCAGTGCCCAGCTGGCCCCTGACAGGAAGCCGGGAACTTGAGCTGTGCTTGAGTGAGCTTGGTGGACCTGAGCATGAATCATGATGTTAAACCAGCATCAGGACAGAAAAGAAAAGAAAAAAAAAAAAAACTTCAAAGTTGACAAATGGTTTTTCTTGCTAAAGCTGGTTATGGGATACATAATGTGTCAGTCAGGTAGTACCAAACCAACTGGTAATCTGGGATGACAGAAGGATCCAGATAAAGGAATATTCCAGAAGATACTGCCCTAGAGGGCCCAGCTGACCAATGGGATAGATAATAACAGTTGTCTTTTGTTTGTTATAGACTTTCGGTGTGCTCAGCCGTGCTCTACCTCATTGACAACCTTATGAATAGGGGACTGGGCATGCTGGTTGGCCCCCCTTGAGGCCTGTTGTCTTATTAATTATTAATAGCACCCCATTTTATTCTCACAAGTGTCCTCATTGGGTAATAAACTACTTGGTCCCTTACCTAGGAGACAGGCATTATTATCTGCATTTGTAGTAGAACAACCCCAGGTCCAGAAACGTTAGGTCACTTGCCTAAGGTCCCTTGAAGGAAACATCAGGACTGAGAAGTCCATGTCAACTGCAAGGTCTGTGCCTTCCCTTCGATCAAGAGCGTCTCTCCAACCTGTGTGAATAATAGGTGCCTGTCTGTCTGCTTAACGGCCAGGATGCAGGTTCCCTCTTAGTCATTCTTGACTGACAAAGTAGAAATGGCTTTCAGTCAGCACAAGGGTGAGTCTTGTTGCATGGTAGAAACAGCTGCTTGATCATCCAAGTGGTGAGACCCCAAAGTGGACATCTAGAGTGTGCAGCAGCGTCCTCACCTTAGAAACCCTGGGGAAGGGACTGTGCATTGCTTGTCCTGGTGATTCACCGCCAGCCTGGAGGCCAGGGAGGGAATAACCACATCTCCAACTGCCGTCCCCTCCCAGCCCGGGAGCCTGTGAATCATCCCCAACAGAAGGCAGTGTGGGCACCCAGGGGTCTGGAGCTGTTTGCCAGACCCTGCCAGTCCAGCTCTCATAAGACCTTCGAATGAGCCGTTTGTCCAGCCAGCCAGCCCTTCATCCATTTAGCCTTCTGAGCCAACTAGCCATCGTGTGTTGCTACAGTCAGGGTCCAGCCCTGTCCTGGGTGCTGGGAACACAGGCTCAAGCCAGAGAAGCAGGAAGTGTAGGACTGTACAGATTTGCTGGGAAGAGCAGCAGTGGAGGGTCGAACCTGCCTGACACGGTTGCCCCTGGTGCGTTGCTGGCTCCGGGGCAGGGCTGAGCTCATGCAGGTGAGGTCATCGTGTTAGGAGAGGATGTGGTTCGGCATCGGGAGCGGGTTGCCTTTGCCGGGGGACAAGGATGCCGCTGTTCCTTTTCCATAGTGCATCATTTTGGAGCCATCTTGAAAGATCCCAAAGCCTGCACACTGATCCCTCAGGTGCCAAGAGCCCCGGCCAGCAGAGCAGAGGCGGAGAGCTGCAGAAGCCATTTCGGAGCCCAGCTCCTGAGCTGGCTGCTGCATTTCTGGCCATGCCTCGTATGCTCTGGAGCCTTAGATCTGGGGGAGCCCCCCGACAGCCAGGGAGCAGCCGGGGACCGGGTGGACAGCGGTGCCCTGAGGTGGCTTCCCAGGAAATCCAAACCTTGCCTGGGGCTGCTCTTCCAGCCAGGCTGGAGTGGCCAGCCCCACGACCACCTCGGCCCTGTGGCAGGGCCCATCCCCAGCACAGGGACAATGAGCACATTGTGCCTCCCTCCCGATCCCAGCAACTCTGTAAGGCAGGGCCGTGATAATCCCTGTTTCACAGATGAGGAAACAGAGATAAGGGTGGAGCCTTGCCCAGACCTCAGAGCTCCCAAGTAGTGGAGCTGGGCTTGGAACAGATGTGCTGACTCCAGAGCCAGCTTCCTTACCCACACTGGCCTTGCTGGCCTGCCTACTGCTCCAGGCCTATCTTTCTAAACCTCACAGCCTCACAGGCCCGTCAGTGTCCTGCTGGAAGGCAGAGCCTGTGTTGTCCTGCC
Organism: Nanger dama; assembly: GCA_917880005.1. Taxonomy (NCBI): domain Eukaryota; kingdom Metazoa; phylum Chordata; class Mammalia; order Artiodactyla; family Bovidae; genus Nanger; species Nanger dama. Next base: position 9,141,017 of record CAKJTW010000018.1, on the reverse strand, counting down.
TCCTTGCCCCTGCAACGTGCTGTTCTTTCTGCCTCGGCACCTTCCCCATGTCCTGCCTTCCTTGCTCGTTGACCTTCTTGGTGAAGCCGGCCATTCTCGGGGAGGGGCCCCTCTCTCCTCCAGCCTCCAGGAGCAGCCCTGGCTGCTTCTGTCACAGCACCGGAGACCCAGCTTATCATCTGGTTCTCTGCCCAGACTATGGGCTTCTTGAAAGTGAGGTCAAGGTGGTTTCCCCTTCTGAATACCCAGTAGCCAGGATGGCACCCGGGTTACTAAATGGGAAATTCAAGGCACTCCCTCAATGAAGAACTTCCTGAGCATTTCTCTGGTGCCAGCCACTGTGTTGGGGACCAGATAGAGCAGGAGCAAGGGAGATGCCTGCCCTCAACGGGCCACAGGAGTAGGTGAGACAGAGAGCAAGTGCTGGTGACACTGGGTATCAGGGCCCCACAGGGCAGCTCAGGGGGCTGGGAGCACAGCAGGGCTGGAGCACTGTGGCAGCTGGAGGCGAGAGGCTCCTTCGTCTGGGTCTGCGGATCCCTCCTTCCTTCCCTCCTTCATTCATTCAGATCTCTTCCCTGCCTGTCCCTGAGTTGGTCCTGGAGGTGAGCAGTGACTGAGAGATTCCACTGTCCGCTGGCAGAGGCTGGAGGTGGACCATCTGCGGCAGGACTTCGGTCGTTCCTGGAGCCAGGCGGGTCCTCAGGCATCTCTCAGAGACAAGAACCAAGTTCCTTCTGGGCTTTCCTGAGGTGGTCTTGGGCATGCCTTTCTGGGGGAAGTTGGGGGCTCTGGGGCTGCTGGCCTCTAGAAAGGCTGGTTTCTCCAGAGCGCTGACCCGACACAATAGCTTGATTGTGAGAGGCCTGGCTCTCCCCACCCAGCACGTTAACACATCTGTGATCAGAGTGTGTGCTTACAGTTGATGTGTACGTGTAGCAGGACATTGTAGCATTTTAGCACCCCCCCACCCCGCAAGGCTGTTATTAAGGCAGTCATATGGCTTGGAATTGTATGGGAATGTGGTTTTTGTCACAGAAACTACCCTCAGAACGAGGTTCTGCTGTGACCCTTCTACCACCGCAAACTGCTTGCTGCCAGGATCTGAATGACCCCTCTATTTGGGGTGTTTTATATAAATTCACAAAAAAGAAATGCTATTCAATGAATTGATTCATTCTTGAGATTCCCGCAGTGTGTTTGTCCAGGCTGGCAGTGGGCTGGGGCGGGATGGGCCCAGATCTGGGTTTGAATCCTCGCTTTTTGGCTCGCCGGTGGAGAGACCGTGGCAGAGGCATTGCACCCTCTCACCCTCAGTTTCCTCTTCTGTAAAATGGGACAGTACCGCTCATCTCACAGGTCTCTCTCAGCACCACATGCCTCCTCCCTACGAGTCTCCCACTGCTGTGAATTAGATTCACCTTCTGCCTCTTCCCGCTGGGCTGTAGGCTCAGGCAAGCAGAACCCCTCCTCCCCCGTCTGACAGCTCTCAGTCGGGATGGGCTCGGGTGAAGTGGGCTGTGGCTCAGGGAGAGGCCAGAAGCTGAGTGTGCTTGCCGTGGGCGGGGCTGCTGCCTGCTCTGTTTGTTCTGCTGGAGCTGCCAGTGGCAGCTCCCGGGTCTCTACTCGGGGATTACTCAAGTGTGGCCAGTGCAGGCCCTGAAGACCCGAGCTCGGGTTCTGCAGCCCTTGGAGTCTCGAAGCAGGGACTCGGGAAACGATCCCTGGATGACTGGGGGCCCAAGGCTCTGCCCTGAGCTGGTGCAGTTCCATGGTGCTGCCGTGAAGGGTGGTGGGGGGGGTGAGGGGCAGCCACACAGATCACCAGGTGTGCAGGGTTCAGAGCTAAGACAGCCTGGCTTGGAATCTGGTCCGACCTCTCGTTAACTGTACCGCCACAAGCACGCTATGTAGCCGTGATGAGGCTCAGTTGCAAGAGGGGGTGGTGATGAGGCCTGTACTGTCTCAGAGGTAGACTTTTGGACAGATGGCGCACCAGAATCGGATGAGCACATGGCTTTCAAATGTAGTGGTACAGCGTCTCTAGGACACCAGCCAAACGAAAAGCCGTGAGACGCTTTGAACAGGCCAGTGAAGTGAGGAGGGGACTGAGCCTTTGTTTTGTCCTCTGTCAAATGGGATGCTAAAACTGAAACCTACCTCCTGAGGTTATAGCAAGGATGAAATGAGATATGTGTGTGCCTTACTTAGCCCAGTGGTACTTAGTAAATCACTGTGGGATGGAGGAGTGGAGGAAGAGATGGCTTAGTTGCTCTTCCCAGTAGGTTGTAGTGAAAACCCCTCCTGGACCATGTGCTTCACACATCTTTGCCTGCCTTTACTGAGTAATGAATAGCTCACTCATGTTAGGCCCGTGAGGTTAGTCAGAGCCTCTGCTTGGCCCAAGCTGTCCAGGTGGCGCTAGTGATAAAGAACCTGTCTGCCAATGCAGGAGACATAAGAGACACAGGTTCAGTCCGTGGGTTGGGAAGATCCCCTGGAGGAGGGCACAGCAACCCACGCCAGTATTCTTGCCTGGAGAATTCCATCGACAGAGGGGACTGGCCGGCCATAGTCTGAAGGGTCACAAAGAGTCAGACACGACGGAAGTGACTTATTACACGTGCACGCCCAGAGAGCAGAGTGAGCCACTATGGATCCAGGCTTAAGCCAGGAAACCTGCAGCTTCCACAGCCCCAGAGGCTGTGTGCTGGAGAAGTGTCTGTTCAGTGCCAGCTTTTCCAAATGCTTCCAAGAGTTCAGGGACCACTGAGAGCTCTGGGGCCACAGGAGGGAAGCCACTGTTCTGGGCTAAGATGCACCATTGTTGGCCGGTGTGAAGTCCACCGGACTTGGCCATCTTGTGGACAGATTTGGTGATTGGGCTGGAGACTGGGGGAGGGGTCGCTGCCTCTCCTTTGCAACCCCAGGACAGGGCTAGCATTGGTCCTCCTGCTGTGGGCCCTGAGCAGTGCGGTGGTAGCTCACTTGCCTCGCCAGCTGGTTCAGGCGAGGAGACCAACGGGCAGGGGAACAGTGCCCAGCATGGGGTAGGATGCGCTTCCTGTAGGGGGTGGGGTCAAAAGCACCCGTGGTCCTTTTGTTGGTACATCTGCACTCCTCCTCCCTGTGAACTTCTAGGACTTGGACGTGTGGCCCCAGACATGAAGCCCGCCTCCACAGGCTCCTGGGAGGGCCCCAGTGTGGGTGGAGGTAGTGGTCACAGCCTTGGCTGGGCCTTTTGGAACTTCCTGGCAACCCCAGCAGGACATATCCAGAGTCCCGGCCTCTGCTCTTCCCTCTGGGATTCTAATAGCTATGGCTTATAATACTCAGAGGTTTTCTGAGGCTTTGCCACACACCAGGCACTGTGCTAAGGCCTTCTGGGTCATGCTCCTGTGCTCCTCCTGGAGAGTAATGGTGTGTGGCTCAGAGTGCTGGCTCAGACACTGGTGCCGATACGAAGCGTGTGGCTTTGGAAACAACGCTTAACCTCTGTGCCTCAGTCTCCTCACCTGTGAAATGATGACTAACAAGTACCTGCATTACAGCGCAGTTGTGGGGGATTCTACCAGTTGGTGAGTGCCACGTAAGTGCCCTGAGAGAAGGGCACTACTGTTATCCCATTTTACAGATAAGGAAACTGAGGCTTAGAGAGGCTAAATGATCAGCAAGCGTCACCTGGCTCTAGGTAGAAGAGCGAGGGTCTCAGCCTAGCTTGTGAGCCCTACCTCCTCTGTCTCAATTTCCGAAAAATACATGTGGGGAGCATTTGGCCAGCTTCAGAAGTGGCATTCTCAACTTTCCGCAGAGCCCTAGTGAAAGGAGATCCTTCTCTAAGTAACCGAACTGGCCTCTGGGAGCTCTCCTAATCCACAGCAGAGGCAATTGCTGACCCGTGACACACATATCACAGAGGAGAAGGGAGGGATCAGTGAAGAATTTCTGTTTGGAAATGTTATCTAACGAGTGCTTTCAAGGGACTCGGAATGCGGAGCCTGCGCTGTCCCGCTGGCTGGTGCCGGGAAAGCCTCATCCTCCCTGGTCCTGGCCAACCCACGGACAGCCTGCTGGAGACCCGGGGCCCTGCCCTGTCCCGTCCCCTACGAGGGAGGGTCCAGGTGTCCTGGGACGCGCCCGGAGACCGGGGCAGTGCAGAGTCCCAGCCACAGGCTGTGCCTCCAGGCTCTGGATCCCTCAGCTCCTCTCCTCCCAGGCAGGGGCGGGGGTGGAGTTTGCTCAGCCCCCGGGGACCTTTCTGAACAGGGGCTCCTGGCACTCGCAGGACAGCTTTTGCTGTTGCTGTTGCCGCAGCAGAGTCGCCAGCCAGGGTGCACGGGAACCCGAAACAGAAAAACAGCTTCGCGAGTCCTCAGGCCAGCCTGGCCGGCCGCGACGCCTGGGCCCGCTGGCCCGTCAAGGGCACCGCTCCACGCAAGCTCACAGCCGCGCACACACCCGCACCCGGCGGGCTGAGCCCTGCCGGGAGCCGCCTGCCCTCACCCCAAAGGCTCTTTGTCTGAGAGAGTGAGGCTTACTGATGAAGCCCTCACAAGCCCAGCCATGACCTCACGGCCCCCTAACCCCACCCGAACGCCCCCCTCTGCCCAGGTGTCCACAGGTCCTGTGCCGGCAGCTGCCGTGTTGGGCTCCCAAGTGAAAACAGGAGGGCCCAGCTGCAAACACCCCCTTCCCCAGCTGGAGGGGGTCAGGGTTCTTGAACGCAGAGACCCAAGGCCAGCTGCTGCCTCTCACCCCGTGTCCCTCGGGGTGCCATAGAGCCCGCCCCCTTACCTCGTCCCTCCTGCCTGGCTCTGGAGCCGCTCCTCACATGCTTCACTTGGCCGTCAGTGGGGCAGCCTGGCCATGGCCTCCAGGAGGGGTCCCCAAGTCACAGACCGGACCCAGTCGGCCGCTGAGTAGCCCTGCCTCACTGGCCTCTGCTTGCTCCACAGCGGGGCTCCAGCCAGGAGTGGGGCTGGCTGGGGGTCCCTGCCGTGCGGCTCACAACCTGCCTTCTCTCTCGGGGGCAGGCTGCCGCCCCACTGCCATGCTCTGCAGGTCCAGGGCTCAGGCAGCACCGCTCAGGGCTCGGGGTCCATTCTCGGATGTGGGCAGCAGCCTCACTTGAACTCCCAACTCCTTTGTGGAGCCTTTACATGCTGCCGGAGGAAACTGTGAGCACAGCCTGACCCTGGTTGGCTGCAGGCACTTCTCTCCACCCACCAGTGCAAGAGGATCCCCCAGGCCCCAGAAAGGCTCCGGGCCTCCCCTCAGCCCCCAGACAGAGGCGGGCCGCACGGTGATGTCACACTAGCTCCGGCCCCAGCTGGCCCGGCCCCTCCCGCCCCAGCCTGCTTTGGCGGCCTCTCCGGCCCCCTCCTTCCTTGGCATGAGCAGCCTGGCCAGCTCTGTTCCCTGGCCCAGCCGCTCCCAAAAGCCCGGACAGCCCTGGGTGCACTCTGCCGAGGCAGAGAGCGTCCCCTCTGACTCAGGTAATGGATTTAGGTCCGCCCCAGCTGTGCAGGCAGCCGGGAGCCGGGTCCTCCCCTGGGTCGCTTCCCGTCCCCTGATCTGCTCTGCAGAGCCCCGGGTGTGTGGGGGGGGGTGGGGCGGGTGCGTGTAGGCAGGGCAGTCCCGCACAGACGGCCTCTCCCCATCAGCCTCCCTCCTTGGAGACTTCCCTCACCTCTGAACCCTGGGGGAGGGAGCCCCAGGCTGTCTTCACAGAAGTCAGCAGGATCCATACTGTGACGTTAGAGAGAAGCAGTGGCTCAGGACAGGCTGGAGGTAGGGAGGCGCCAGAGAGACGCTCTGTCTCTTCCCACCTGAGTGCCCTTGATTAAGTCACTTCGTCTCTCTGGACATCCCTCTCGTGCATCAGTAAGTGAGCTGAGATGAATAATCTGCCTCCAAGGGCAGCGGAGATGAGCTCATGAATGCTGGTAGAGCCAGAGCAGGCGAGGAGAGAGCCCTGGACTCCGAGAAGGGAGCGATGCTACAAATGCGTGGGTGTGGGCAGGCCTGCTGGGGGCACCAAGGCGAGTCTTGCATAGGGGTCTCCGGGGGCTGGTTTGTCCTCTGCCTGGACAACAGCCGTGTGCAATGTTGGTGGTACCTCTTCTTTCCTTTTTAAAAAATTGACTGATGGTGGTGGTGGTGGTGGCGATGATATTTGGCTACCAGTTGGGAGAGAAACTTTAATGGGGTTCTCCACACCCCTAGGCACAGGGTGTCATGTTCCTGGTCCAGGGCAAATGGGTCCTCCGAGGTCCTTGCCTCCATGGGATTGCCACTCCAGTCTTTGCAGGGAACAGACTTTCCTTCTTGCCTCGGTTTCTCCCTTCCTGCTCAGACCTTCTCCGTTTTCCATCTCTCATTTCCATCCCTTTTTAGAAAATGAGTCTTTGCCAGAAGACCCCAGCATCTTACAGGCTACGTACTGCATTAGCCAGACAGCTGGGTGGCACAGAGACCCTCTGCACAGGGACTATGGGGGTGAAGGTGCCACTCTGTGGGTATGCTGAAGGACCTGGAGGGTCCTGGTGGAACCATGGCAGTGGGGCCAAGGCAGGCTGGGATGCGCCCGAGTTCTCCTGAGTGGCACCCCGACAGCGTGTGTGCAGGCACATTCCCCTCTCTCTCTCTCCGCCTTCTCTCTCTCTCTGACTCTCTTCTCCAGAAAGTTGTTTTTGTTTTTTTTTCCCCAGAATCTGCTCTGGCTTCTCTGTTGGCTCAGATGGTAAAGAATCTGCCTGCAATGCAGGAGACCCAAGTTCGAGCCTTGGGTCGGGAAGATCCCCTGGAGAAGGGAATGGCTGCACACTCCAATATTCTTGCCTGGAGAATTCCATGGACGGAGGAGCCTGGTGGGCTACAGTCCATGGTGTTGCAAAGAGTCAGATGTTACTGAGCGACTAATTCTTTCACTGAGCCAATACCAGAAAGGCAAAATTCCTGTCCTCACAGAGCTCACAGGCCGGAGGGGAGGCAGACAGATAAGACTGAGGCACATGGAGTATCTGAGCAGGAGGCCTGAACAAACAGACCACGGAGCACAAAGTGGTGCTGAAACCTGAAGGGTGAGTCAGCAGGTGGTAAGTTTGGAAGGATGACGGCCCGTCAGTCGGACAGAATAGTGCGTCAGGTTCAAAGACGGTCTGGGCAATATCTCCCTTCTGCAGTGGACCCTGACACTCCTCCCATTGAGAGGCAGGGTCTCTGCTCCTTCCCCTCATAGACGGGTGTCTCTTACTTGCTTGAAGAAGCAGTGGAAGTGGCACCGCCTGACTGCCAAGGCTGGGTGAAAAAAAGGCAGCCTGCCTTGTTTGCTGGAACACTCTGTGTTGGAGCCGTGGGCCAAGCTGGACCCGGAGAAGTCCAACTACCCAGAAGCTGCCACACGAAGACCACGTGTGTCGTAGGTCCCAGCTGGTAGCCGGCACCAACCCCCAGACATGGGAGAAAGAGTCCCTTCACCATTGAGTCATTCCCCAGCTAGAGAGTCTTCCTGCCGAGACCCCAGGCCACCGGAAGCAGAGAGAAGCCATCCTGGTGTTCCACGTCTGAGTTCCTGACCCACAGAACCCATGGGGGAAGGAAATGGTTGTTTTAGGCCGCAGAATTTTGGTGGAGATTTGTTACACTGCAGTAGCAATAAGAGCAGACCCTGAGGCAAGAGCAACTGTGAAGGACTGAGAGGGGTGCAGTTTGGAGGAGAGAAGGGGAACATGGCGGAGGACAAGGCCTTGTCAGAGGGGGACTTCTTCCCAGGGACAGTCAGGAGCCACTGAAAGCTTCTGAGCAGGGCAGAGTTCTGGCCTGCTCTTATTTTTAAGGCCACGCTGGCACTGAGCACAGACTGGACCGACAGGCCCTGCAGCTGAGGTCCCAGAGCCGCTGGGCGATGGTGGAGACATTCTGGAGAGAGAGGTGACTGGGAGGCCATGGGACCCCTGCTGCTGCTGCTGCTGCTGCTAAGTCACTTCAGTCATGTCCGACTCTGTGCGACCCCATAGATGGCAGCCCACCAGGCTCCCCGTCCCTGGGATTCTCCAGGCAAGAACACTGGAGTGGGTTGCCATTTCCTTCTCCACTGCATGAAAGTGAAAAGTGAAAGTGAAGTCGCTCAGTCGTGTCTGACTCTTCGCGATCCCATGGACTGTAGCCTACCAGGCTGCTCTGTCCATGGGATTTTCCAGGCAAGAGTACTGGAGTGGGGGTGCCATTGCCTTCTCCACCACGGGACCCCTGGGACAGGGGATTCCTAGGTTTTCCTGCCCCGGGAATAGGTGTGGCCCAAGTCGCTTGGTTGCTAAACAGATTTACTTTCCCAGTTCCAAGTTGCTAGGGTCCCATGCAGTGGGGGAGGAGCACCAGGGTGGCTGTGCCTTGTCTTTCTTTGCTCAACTCCTGGCCTGTTGGTGGCAAACACCCCGGTAGTCAGGCACGGTGCTGGGGAGCACAAGCTGGGGAGTCAGATCCTGGCTCCCCCACCAGTAGCTCTGAGCCTCACTTACCTCAAGTGGAAAATGAAGGTGGTGAAAGTGGTGACCTCAAAGGGCTGTTGCAAAAATGAGCTACGATGTGACATGTCAAGTGTAAGGCACACTAGCTAGGACTCTGCTGCAAATGTTGGCTCTGCTCGTTTCAGCTGTCTGGGAGTCCCTGAGCACTGGGGCGTGAGTGGCGTGGGCCATGTGGCGCGCTTCTCTCATCCAGCCCAGCACAGAGGTGTGAATAGTGAATGGCTGATGGGGGGTGAACTGTGCTCAAATCCCAGCTCTGTCACTAACCTGGGCAACCTGATTCTCTCTCAGACTTTGTTTCCTCACATTCAGAATGGCAGCGATGATACTGGCTCCTAGGGCTTCAGTGTGAGGGTTAAGATGACGTGTCTGAAGCACTTAGCACGATGCCCCTGCCCTCAGCCTCAGCATCGCTCAGGGAACTGCTGCTGCTGCTGCTTCTCCCTCCCTTCTCTTACCCAGAACATCCTCACCAAGCCGCTACCTTGATGGCGCCCCCATCTCAGAATCCTCCTGACCCCTCAGTGAGCACCATCCCTGCATTTCCACCTGTGTGCTAGTGACTGATGCGTTTAGGGAGCAGGGAATCTTTTCCTTTTTATACTTTTTATCAGAATGAAAGAAAAGTGTGACATTTACATGGTAGCAGAACACCAGCAATCTTAATTGTGTCCCACAATTTGTATAAATGATTTCATATTTTTTCTATCTTGTCACATTCCTGACAGCTACAATTTTTTTCTTTTTTTTTCCTTTTGGAAATGTTGGGATTGTCTACTGAGATAACCATGTGTGGGGGTTGGGGTGGGGTGGGAGTGCACGAATGATGTGGGTGCTTATATAAACAGGGGTGCTTGGGAGGGGGCTTTGCTGTATCTCGCAGCCTCAGAGTCTTACCTTTCAGCAAGATTTCAGGCTTCAGTTCAGTTCAGTCGCTCAGTCGTGTCTGACTCTCTGCGACCCCATGAATCACAGCAAGCCAGGCCTCCCTGTTCATCACCAACTCCTGGAGTTCACTCAGACTCGTGTTCATCAAGTGGATGACGCCATCCAGCCATCTCATCCTCGGTCGTCCCTTTCTTCTGCCCCTAATCTCTCCCAGCATCAAAGTCTTTTCCAGTGAGTCAACTCTTCATATGAGGTGGCCAAAGTACTGGAGTTTCAGCTTTAGCATCATTCCTTCCAAAGAAATCCCAGGGCTGATCTCCTTCAGAATGGACTGGTTGGATCTCCTTGCAGTCCAAGGGACTCTGAAGAGTCTTTTCCAACACCACAGTTCAAAAGCATCAATTCTTCGGCGCTCAGCCTTCTTCACAGTCCAACTCTCACATCCATACATGACCACTGGAAAAATCATAGCCTCGACTAGACGGACCTTAGTCGGCAAAGTAATGTTTCAGGCTTCATGTATCCCAAATTGATTTTATCCTTTCAGCAAGCATTTTTGAAATCCCTTTCCATTGTCTTCTGGCTTACACTGTTTATCAGGAGCAGTCGCTCTCTTCCTGTGTAGTTGTTCCTATGTACATGGAAAGTGAAGTCGCTCAGTCATGTCCAACTCTTTGTGACCCCGTGGACTGTAGCCTATCAGGCTCCTCCATCCATGGGATTTTCCAGGCAAGAGTGCTGGAGTGGATTGCCATTTTCACTATACATGGAAAGGGGGATCTTTTCTCCTCTAACTTCTTTTAAGATTTCTCTTTATCTTTGATTTTCAGCAATATGATGATGTATTTTTTTCTACATGGGATTCACTGAGCTTTTTAGATCTGTGGGTTGGTATTTTTCACTGAATTTGGAAATGTGTTATGGGGGTGAGGTGGTTGGGAGCCATTATTCTTTTAAATATTTCTTCTGTACAATTCTCTCTCCCCTCCCCTTCTAGAACTCCACTTACAACTCCACACTTGAGTTGTTCCACAGGTTACTGAAGCTCCATTTATTTATCTTTTTCAAAAAAATCTCTGTGCTTCAGTTTGGATCATTTCTTTTACCTGGCTTCAAGTTTGCTGATCCATTATTCTATAGTATTTAATCTGCTGTTAATGTTGTCCAAATTTTGTTTTCCATCAGGTGCTGTATTCTTTGGTTTTAGAATTGCCACTTGGTTTATCTTTATGGGTCCCATTTCTCTTTTGAGATTTTCTATCCACTGGTTCATTCTGTCCTTCATTTCCTGAAAATCCTGTACATATTTATACTATGTACACATTTTAAGGGGCTTCCTTCTCAGGTGGTGATAGTGGTAAAGAGCCTGCCTTCCAGGGGATGTAAGAGAGGCAGGAGACCTAAGAGGCACGAGTCCGACCCCTGGGTCGGGAAGATCCCCTGGAGGAGGGCATGGCAACCCACTGCAGTGTCCTTGCCTGGAGAATCCCATGGACAGGGGAGCCTGGTGGGCTACAGTCCATAGGGCTGCAAACTGTCAGACATGTCTGAAGCAGCTTAGCATGCATGTGTGTCTATAGGATTATCCAGGCAGGAATACTGGAATGAGTTGCTGTGCCCTCCTCCCGGGAATCTTCCGAACTCAAGGACTGAACCTGTATCTCTTAGGTCTCCTGCATTGGCAGGTGAGTTTTTACTACTAGCACCACCTGGGAATCCCAGCACACACATATTCATGCACGCACGCATACACACGCACATACACACAGACATATTTTAAAAATCCCAGTATACTAATTCCAACATCTGGATCATCAGTAGTTCTAATTTTATTATTTCTTTTGATCATGGATCAATATTTTCTTGCTTCTTCACATGCCTATAATTTTTAAATCATACACTGGACATTTTGGATCCTATGTTGAAAAGACTCAGCATCTTACTGTCTTTCTCTCCAGAATGGTGTGTTTTGTTCTGACAGGCAGTTAAATTACTGGCGTATTACCTTGCTTTTGGGCAGGCTAAGTTTTTAGGTTTTGTTCAGGTAGGTTTATTTTGATTTTGCCCGTAATCCTAGTGTACCCTTAATCCTGGGTTTAATAATAAGGCATGGCCTTTCTAGGATTAAATTGGGAGACGTAACTGTTGGCTAAGCCCTTTTAACTTGGCAGTGCTTGAACTCCAGACTCCATCTTTCAGGCAGCTGCTGAACTTTCTGCCTCTCGGTCACTGCTTTGTTTTGGGCTCTATGACTCTCTCTCTCTCTCTCCATGTGTACAATTTAGGAGTCAAATAAGGATTCAAGGGACCCTGTATGGTAATTTTGGAGCTCCTCATTCTGTGGCTACCTCCTTTCTAGCGTTTTCTCCTTCAGTTTCCATTCTCAGGGTCCAATGTCTTCCTCTTGTTCCCAGCTGGTAACACTGCTGCATTCTGTTTCGTTATTCAGTGTACCACCACTAACAGGGAAATAGCCTAGTGTGCTTCATGTTCTTCAAGGACTGTATCCCCTCCAGCTTCTATTGGTTGCTTCTTTGGATTGCTCTCAAGTGCTTTCAAGAGCAGTTGTCTTTTGTATATTGTCAAGCTTTCATCATTGTTACTGACGAGAGGGTTAATTCAATACAGTCTACTCCTGCTTTTCAGGAACTGGAGCTCTCCACATTCCGGTGGAATTTGCCTTCTCACCCAAACCTTCTGTATGCCTGCTTTTGTTGGCATCCTACCATACACTAACCAGCTGGTGGGTGTCCTTAATTCAGTTGTCTGCCCTCCCTGTTCTTGGTCAGAGTCTTTGGGAAATATCAGCCCCAGTAATTTGTAGGTTGGTTCAACTCAGTGTACCCACCAGGACACTAGAAAATAAAAGAAGTGTGTGTCCTCAAACGCCTTGTTAGAGCACCTGTAAACACCAAAGATGATGTTCTTTTCATCGTAAGGGACTGGAAAGCAAAAGTAGGAAGCCAAGAGATACCTGGAGTAACAGGCAAATTTGGCCTTGGAGTACAAAATGAAGCAGGGCAAAGGCTAAACAGAGTTTTACCAAGAGAACGCACTGGTCACAGCAAACACCCTATTCCAACAACACAAGAGACAACTCTGTACATGGACATCACCAGATGGCCAGTACCGAAACCAGATTGATTATATCCTTTGCAGCCAAAGGTGGAGAAAGCGTATGCTGTCAGCAAAAACAAGACTGGGAACTGACTGCGGCTCAGATCATGAACTGCTTATTGCAAAATTCAGACTTAAATCGAAGAAAGGGTGGAAAACCACTAGACTACTCAGTTCAGTTCAGTTCAGTCTCTCAGTCCTGTGTGACGCTTTGCAACCCTATGGACTGCAGCATACCAGGGCTTCCCTGTCCATCACCAAATCCTGGAGCTTGTTCATACCCATGTCCATTGAGTTGGTGATGCCATCCAACCATCTCATCCTTTGTCATCCCCCTTTCCTCCCGCCTTCAATCATTCCCAGCATCAGGATATTTTCAAATGAGTCAGTTCTTTGCATCAGGTGGCCACAGTATTAGGAGTTTCAGCTTCAGCATCAATCCTTCCAATGAGTATTTAGGACTGATTTCCTTTAGGATTGACTGGTTGGATCTCCTTGCAGTCCAAGATGAGAGGGTTAATTCAATACAATCTACTCCTGCTTTTCTGGAACTGGACCTCTCCACATCCCGGTGGAATTTGCCTTCTCACCCAAACCTTCTGTACGCCTGCTTTTGTTGGCATCCTACCATACACTAACCAGCTGGTGGTTGTCCTTAATTCAGTTAACTCTCAAAAGTCTTAACTCTTAACTCTCATGAGTCATCTCCAACACAACAGTTCAGAAGCATCAATTCTTTGGCACTCAGCTTTCTTTATAGTCCAACTCTCACATCATTACATGACTACTGGAAAAACCATAGCTTTTGGTGGACCTTTATCAGTACCTTTACCAACAAAGACCATTCAGGTATAACCTAAATCAAATCTCTTATGATTTTATACAGTGGAAGTGACAAATAGATTCAAGGGATTAGATCTGATAGACAGAGTGCCTGAAGAACTATGGACGGAGGTTGGTAACTTGAACAGAAGGCTGTGATCAAGACCATCCCCAAGTGCTCGCTTCAGCAGCACATATACTAAAATTGGAACAATACAGAGAAGATTAGCATGGCCCCTGCGCAAGGATGACACGCAAATTCGTGAAGCGGTCCATATTTTTCTGATTCATGTCAATGTATGGCAAAACAAATACAGTATTGTAATTAAAAAAAAAAAAGACCACCCCCAAGAAAAAGAAATGCAAAAAGGTTGTCTGAGGAGGCCTTACAAATAGCTGAGAAAAGAAGGGAGGCTAAAAGCAAAGGAGAAAAGGAAAGATACATCCATCTGAATGCAGAGTTCCAAAGAGTAACAAGGAGAGATAAGAAAGCCTTCATAATTGACCAATGCAAAGAAATAGATGAAGACAGTGGAATGAGAAAGACTAGAGATCTCTTCAAGAAAATTAGAGATACCAAGGGAACATTTCATGCAAAGATAGGCTCAATAAAGGACAGAAATGGTAGGGACCTAACAGAAGCAGAAGATATTAAGAAGAGGTGGCAAGAATACACAAAAGAGCTATACAAAAAGATCTTCACGACCCAGATAACCACAATAGTGTGATCACTCACCTAGAGCCAGACAGACATCCTGGAATACGAAGTCAAGTGGGTCTTAGGAAGCATCACTGCAAACAAAGATAGTGGAGGTGATGGAATTCCAGCTCAGCTATTTCAAGTCCTAAAAGAAGATGCTGTGAAAGCACTGCACTCAATATGCCAGCAAATTTGGAAAACTCAGCAGCGGCTACAGGACCAGAAAAGGTCAGTTCTCATTCCAATCCCAAAGAAAGGCAATGCCAAAGAATGTTCAAACCATTGCACAGTAGCTCTCATCTCACATGCTAGCAAAGTAATGCTCAAAATTCTCCAATTTAGACTTAAACAGTACATGAACCGAGTAATTCCAGATGTACAAGCTGGATTTAGAGAAGGCAGAAGGCACCAGAGATCAAATTGCCAACACCCACTGGATCATAGAAAAAGCAAGAGAGTTCCAGAAAAACATCTGCTTCACTGACTGTGCCAAAGCCTTTGACTGTGTGGATCACAACAAACTGTGGAAGATTCTTAAAGAGATGAGGATACCAGACCACCTTACCAGCCTCCTGTGAAACCTGTATGCAGGTCAAGAAGCAACAGTTAGAACTGGACATGGAAAAACAGACTGGTTCCAAATTGGGAAAGGAGTACGTCAAGGCTGAATATTTTCACCCCTGCTTATTTATCTTATATGCAGAGTACATCATGTGAATGGTCAGGCTGGATGAAGCACAAATTGGAATCAAGATTGCCAGGAGAAATATAAATAACCTCAGGTATGCTAATGATACCACCATTATGGCAGAAAGTGAAGAGGAGCTAAAGAGCCTCTTGATGAAAGTGAAAGAGGAGAGTGAAAAAGCTGGCTGAAAACTCAGCTTTCAAAAACTAAGATCATGGCATCTGGTCCCATCACAAATAGATGGGGAGACAATGGAAACAGTGTCAGACTCTATTTTTGGGGGCTCCAAAATCACTGCAGATGGTGACTGCAGCCATGAAATTAAAAGACGCTTGCTCTTTGGAAGTAAAGCTATGACCAACCTAGACAGCATATTAAAAAGCAGAGACATTACTTTGCCAACAAAGGAAGGTCTGTCTAGTCAAAGCTATGGTTTTTCCAGTGGTCATGTATGGATGTGAGAGTTGGACTATAAAGAAAGCTGAGTGCAGAAGAATTGATGTTTTTGAAGTGTGGTGTTGGAGAAGACTCTTGAGAGTCCCTTGGACTGCAAGGAGATCCAACCAGTCCATCCTAAAGGAAATCAGTCCCGAATATTCATTGGAAGGACTGAAGCTGAAGCTCCAATCCTTTGGCCACCTGATGTGAAGAACTGACTCATTAGAAAAGGCCCTGATGCTGGGAAAGCATTGAAGTCAGGAGGAGAAGGGGATAACAGAGGATGAGATGGTTGGATGGCATCCCCGACCACGGTGGACATGAGTTTGAGCAAGCTCTTGGAGATGGTGAAGGACAGGGAAGCCTGGCATGCTGCAGTCCATAGGGTCGCAAAGAGTCGGACATGACAGAGCAACTGAACTGAACTGACTGTAGGTACCTGTGATGTGCTGGGTATCAAGCTTAGTATTTTACAGGTATCTTTTTTCTTCTCCTGAAACCCTGTGAGGGAAGTATTACTATTTTGTTGTACTAACCAGAAGAGTGAGGCTTGGCAAAGTGAGGTTCCTCACAACAGACCACACTGCTAGGCAGAAATGGGACCAAGAGGAAGACATGTCAGGCACACTACAGCAGGCAGGCACACTATGGTGGTGTCCTGGAAACAAATTGCGTTTCTTTGATTCTAGCCTTTTAATGCTTTTTTTTCTGTTTTTGAGATCTCTGAAATCAGGGGGCATCTTAAAGTTAATAGCATGTCAGGGTTTAATTGGCAGCGCTGTTTCTTTTTGCTAGAACACGACCCATTTAATGGTTGACGACTTCTCAGATTCGAGGAAAGGTGGCAGTTTTTAGTGATCATGGCTGCAGTGAGGTTGACCCGTGGGTGAGGGATTGAAAGTCAGGGCCCCTCGTCTCCCTGTCAGCTGGTCTTCAGAAGGCCTAGGGGAGTGTCAGAGCATCGGCAAGGCTGTGAAATTGCCAGAAGCCTCCATCCATCTGATTTAATGAAACAGCTGCCTCTGAGCCGAGAGTGAGCCATCTGGTCCCCTCCTCTCCTGGTGGTGGTGGGGTCGGGTCCTATGACTTGCCGCCTCGTGCTTGGCAGGGTAGCTGTGTGTTTCCTGCCGAGAAGTTAGGGGGCTTCATTTACGGGAAGATTCTAAGGCCGTGTTCCTGTACTGCCCAGTGTCACAGAAGCTGTCCAGGCACACGGAAGGCCCTTTGAGGTCACTGTTTCTGTTAAGTGCTTGCCAGGCCAGTCTGTCCAAATGTCAGCACAGGGCACATGCTTCGTTACAAAAGCAGTTTGAAGAGCCTGTTTTCAGCTCACGTTAAGTCCCATCTCATTCCCGACTTGTCAGCCCGCCTGCCGGAGGACAGAGCCAGGGCAGCGCCTCTCCTCAGGCCTGGAGTCACCTGCCATGTCCACTCCCTTGGCCACAGATACTTACTAAGCCCCATCTGAGCACCAACTATGGGCTCCAGCTCAGTTTGCCCAGAGAAAATTTGCTGAGACTTTAGTTGACAAGGTTTCATTTTGTCTTTATAACAATATTTTAGGGAACGTTCGTTCGTTTGGTTCATCACTGCCCTCTCACCCTGTTGCTTGACATGGAGGCTCATCCCCAGGAGGGGAGACCGAGGAGCAGAGAGAGGAGAGATTTAATTTTAGCATTCATTGATTTTCTTTTGTAGCTTCATAACAGAACCTTCACAGAAAATTTCCAAAACTGTTTAAAATCATCCCCATCTTACATAAAAATTTAAAAACAATTGCCCCTGGAGCATCGTGGTCTGTGTCAGCAGGACCTTTGTGCTATCGGGAAATGAGGGGCTGGAGGCAGCCTTCCAGTCCCAACCCCCTTGCAGACAGACACCTGCTGAAATTCTCGTCCTGAGGAGCCGCTGAGCTGATGCTGACCTGGCTGGTTGGTCCTGGGACCCAACAGGGCAGCAGAGCAGATAAATGAGGGGCTTCTGGCAAGAGACGGATGGAGTAAGCTTCCCAGGCATGAAGTCAGGTGGGGCCACTAAACAGAGATGCTGGTGCTGGCAGGGAGATGGGCTGGTGTCATCAGAGAGATCCGTGGGCTGGGCCTAGGGCTGCCTCGGTCTGGGCTCTGGCCTAAGCATCTCACTCAAGGCCTGGTGCATGGAAGCACATGATTGATGTCCCTTGAATGACTGCAGGGGAACACTAGCCTTTAAAGCTCATCCCGGGTTCCTGACTCAGGGTCTTAGGGGTGAGGGCAGCATGGACCTCCCCTATTTGGGAGTCTGTCTAGGAGGAAGAGGGTGGGCTTCCCAGATGGCTCAGTGGTAAAGAATCCGCCTGCTGATATAGAAGCCTCAGGAGACAGGAGTTCGGTCCCTGGGTTGGGAAGAGGAAGTGGCAAGCCACTGCAGTATTTGTGCCAGGTTAATCCCACGGACAGAGAAGCCTGGCAGGCTACCGTCCACAGGGTTGCCAAGAATGGGATATGACTGAGAGACTCCGCACGCTAGGAGGAGAGTGGGGAGGACACCAAGGAGAGAAAGACAGCTGCCCTGACATGGCAAGGCTGTGTCTAAACCATTGATGGGCTGCCCCGGGTCCGCCCCCAAGCTGGTTCTGGGGGTCCTGAGTAACTCCCGCCTCCACTGATGTGGCTCCCGGGTGCCCCCCAGCCACGCCCTCCCCATTTCACTACTCTGTCTGCCAGGCAGGTCCAGGAAGGAAGGCAGGGCCTGCAATGGGCCTTTCAGGGCCGTCCTGCCAGGTGCAGGTGGGCAGCAGAGGGACATCCCCTCGCTCGAGTTCCTGGTGCAAGTGGGTGATGGTGGTGTCCCCAGTCCTAGCTCCTCTCCTCTGCATGGCACGGCCTGTCCCCAAGCACTTCAGCGTTTTTATCTCCCTTGAGACTCACGGCAGGCCTGGGGCTGGAGAGGGCAGCAGATACTCCATTTCATAGATGAAGGAGCAGAGACTGGGGAAACATTATGATCGCTATTACCGTCATCATTTATTGTTCACTACATATCGGGCATCGTGCTGGTCTGTTCACTGGCCTCGTTTCACTCAGTCTTCCCGGGGTCTGTGCGGGTGGTGCTCTAGTTGGGACCCAACTCCTCCCCAACCCCCAGCCCTGGGTGCTCTGTGAGCACCTCCCCACTAGAAATACTAAAAACCATCTTCTGTGACTGTGTTGGTGTAAGGAGAAATACATTAACATTATATATTGAAGCATTTTCTGACCTAAAACTTCTCATTTTAATTCTCATTTTGAAAGAAGCTAGAACATTTTGGGGGCCCCTGATAGTGTCATGAACCCCCAGCCCTATGCCTGCTGCACCCGATGGATAACTCGGCCCTGGCTGAGGGGGCCACACTCCCTGCTCCACAAATTCAGAATCCCAAATCACTAAAACAAACAAACAAACAAATAAAACACCCAGCAAGCCTTTTATTTATTATTTTTAAAGAAGTTTGGCACACGTTCCTTTGGCAGTAAAAACCCATCTTGACTCGACATGAGGTTCTGTTTAGTATTTGGGCAGCATGTTTACAGCTCCCAGGACCGCTGCTCAGCGCTGACCACCACCCCTGCCACCTCAGCGCTCCCCACCCTCCCTCCCTCCCTCCCTCCCACCCCCGGGGTCGTGTTCACTGTAGATCTGCCCTCCTGAACAGCAAGTTCCTCAGGGATAGGGCATCTCTGTGGATACAGATGTTAACTCTTTCTCTGTAGATCCATGATCCCCTCTTTCTCAGTGAATCCTAAAGTTATCAGAACTAGAGTCCAAAGCGATGAGCCAGCGCTGGTGTTGTGGTGGGGGGGTGCTGGGGCATGGTATCTCTGAATTATGGGAAAACATAATGTTTTCCCATCTGCTCTAGCAGGTATGAGGAGGACAGTTGCTCTTGGGTCCTGGGAGGAACACGTGGGGGCAACATCATGGGAACTCGTAATGGAGACGACGAGACTGCGTGAGCATTGGCCCAGTGCCAGGCGCGGTGCTAAGGCTTACCGTGAATTACCTTGTTTGTATTCACAGCAGCTGTGGGCAGAGGAAAAAACAACGTGGAGGCAGGTTCGGTGGCCTGCCTGAGGGCATACCAGGTGAAGTGATGGAGCAGAGACGCAGACCCAGGGGACTTCTGGTGCCACCAGAAAGGGCCGGAGTCTGGCCTGGCCTCCAGAGAGCAGCCTGAGCTCCGGGCAGTGAGGGCTGTCAGCAGAGGCAGGAGGGGCTCTTTTCACTACAGTGGTGGTGAGGCTGGGGCTCAGGCAGTGCTCAACTGTGAGACTCGAGGCCACAGGTCTCAGCACGAGCCACGGAGCAGAGCAAAGGGGCCAGACTGCCGCCCTCATGGGGACGTCCTCTCAGTTATTCCACATGTCTCTGCAGTGCCAGGTGCTGGGGACGCAGCAGTGAACAAGACAGTGAACAAGACAGCCCCTGGCCCTTTGGAGCACGCTACTCTTTGAGGAGGCAGACAATGAAGAGATGAGATAATTTCCAGACTGATAAAACCAGTTACTGGAATAGGAAAGATGGGGGTGGGAAGGAGGCTGTTTTAAACAGGGTGCTCAGGGAAGGCTTCCAGGAGGGAGGGTCACGTGAACCAAGGCCCAAAGACCAGAAGGAGACAGCCACGCAAAGGAAGAGCACATGCAAAAGCAATGAGATGGGGAGTGAACTTGGCCTTCTGATAAATGAAAGATCAGCGTGGCCCAGCAGAGGGGCTGAGTAAGGGAGGGAAGGGAGGCAGGCGGGCAGGGCCTGTGGGCCAGGGGAGGTCTCGGGGTTGGATTCAGAGTGCAGTGGAGGCCTCTGGGGGTTGCACGCAGAAAAATGAGGGGCACTGTTCTGTATTTTCTTATTGTCCCTCCTGGGGCTGGGTGGAGAGTGGTCCAAAGGGAATAAGAATGGAGCTGAGAGCGTGGTTCCATTAGGAGACTGAGAAGCAAGGGCCTGGCACCAGGGCAGAGTCAAGGAGATAGTGACCCGTGGCTTGACTAGGCTAGGTTTTGGAGGAAGAGCTGACAGAAACCCACATGACTGATACGGTGAAGATCAAGCTGTGCTGTTGAGCACCCAGAGATTACTGCTTAAGAACCATAGCAATAGAGTTCCGGGAACTGAGGTAGTGACCCACACTCATGACTGCCCTGTCTAGTTGGGCAGTGTACACCCTGTGCAGCTGTCCCTGGCAGCCCTGACCACAGCCAGCTCTGACAGCTGAGTTGTGTTGGGCACCAGCCTCTAGGAGAGTGGAGAAACAGATACCAGCAAGCAGATTGAGTGAGGAGACCCCAATCTAGACACTGCAGAAATAATCGGGGGAACTTGGGAATGAGGGCGAGGTGCTGCGGGTATGCTCATGGGGTCTAGAAAATATGTTGCTGTTGATGTGATCCTGTGTCCCCTCAGACTGACATGGACTGGAAAAGTCCATTTAGTTACCCCACTCCTTGAACTGGTTTGTTTTCATCCTTGAGGTAGCTCCTGAGATAGATGCTCACGAGGTTACTGTCTAGAGAGACGTGGGCAGCTCAGGGTCTGCTTGGGCTTCCTGAAAATTGTTTTCAGCAAAGATTCATGGCTCTACTGCCCCAAAACCAGAAGGGGAACTTTGTAGCTGGTCCTGTCGGGAGAGGCAAGAACTTGTGGCTGTGGCCCTTCAAAATCAGAGTGGATTGTTTCTGCCTCTTCCTGGGGTTAAGGCTCCCAGACCTACCCTGATTTCTGTGGCAAATAGGTTTGGGGTGGGTATCCCAGGGGCCCCCATACAGGCCCTTCAGGGAGTAGGGGCAGCTGGCGCAGAAGGCTTGCTTTAGCCCCACTAAGTGTGCAGACCACCTCACTGCCCTCCCTCCTCCCCCACCCTGGGCCAGTTCTGAGGCTGAAACTTTGGAAGGCAAGGGGCAGGCTTCACCTGTGCTGGGTATTCTCCAGTGGCCGTCTGGATCTGCCCTTCAGCACCCTGCCCTGTGCCCCGAGGCTGACCTGTCTGGATGGCCTCCGTAGGCTCCCTTGCCTTCTCGTTTCCGGTTGGGTTTGGCCAATGGCAGGTACCAGCAGTTGATGAGAGGGTGGGAAGAAGGTGAGGATGGTGTGTATGGCCAGCTCCCTCCCTCTGGACCGTGACTGTCGTGATGGTGTGAGGGCAGTCGGCCATGCCTGGTTTGAATTCTACGTCCACCTCTTAGCAGCCACGTGCCTTCTGGAAGTTATCTATCCCCCTGCATCTCAGTGTCCTTATTTAAAAACTGTGGATGGTAACACCACCTTCCCAAGATAGCTGGTGGGAGTACGTGGATCCCTGTGAGTGCAGATACCCTATGTAACGCCTGCCACACTGTGGGCACTCAGTAAGTGCTGGCTCTCCTCCTTCAGTAACTGGGAGCCCTGTTACCCTGGGTTTCTAACACACTGGGACTTCGGGAGGGCACTGGTCATTTGGTGTCTCTTCAGATGGCCTCTTTTAAGTCTTCCCTCTTTGCTTTTCACGTCCTTCGGCCCTAAACCACTCCCGCAGGGCGTTGCAACCAGCAGTCCTTTTGTCATAGAAGTGCCTCCCTGCCCCTGCCTGATCTGCAGCCTACATGAGAAGTCTGCTTAACCAAAGAAGATAATCCTTTTCACCTGGTGGGAAGCAGGCTCGTGGGCAGTGCACATGTGCACACTCAGACGTGACTTGTAACATTTACTGAGGGCTTATCGATCCCCATGAGATTGGTTCCTTTATTAGTACTCAATTTTCAGTTGAGAAATAAGTCAAGAAACTGAGGCTTAAGGGGATCCTTGACTTGTCCGGGTCAGAGTGGCTACATGGTGGACTGGTCTTGAACTTGGGCAGTCTGGCGCCAGGAGCCTGGCCTTTCAGACTCTGATGACCTGCCTCTGTCACAGGGAAGCTTCTGCTCTCCAGGCTCCAAGGACTTAGCCATTTTAGATCATCAGGGTGACCGAAAGCTACCAAGTTATCTGTCAAAACATCCAATGCTTTGAAATTTTTATCCATTCTCAGTTAAGGTTTTCACACAGACTTTCCTCAACAGACATACACACAAACACCCGCCCACGAGCCTCTGAAAACCTTGGCTAATCACACTCTGCTTGGTGACTCAGTCATCTTGAATAACCTGACTTTACTGCCTGTAAGCTCCAGGCAGCTGTGTTTGTTGTTGCTTTTCTAGCTCTCCTTTCCATGACAGCAGTCACCTTCCCTTCCCACCTCCCAGCCTTCTCTGAATCTGTTGCTTCTCGCCAGCCGAGGCCCCAGAAATCCAACAGGATTATTCCTAAATAACAGTAGCAGGGCACTGTCCTGGTCTAAAGAGCTCTCTTGCGGGTGCGATACACGAGAGTCAGTACCTGTACTTGATCACAGCAATTGTGGGGGCTCAAAGGCCTTCAGGGCTTACGGGGTCTGTGCGCTCACAAAACATCTGCGTCTGCCATGCACTCACAGTTGCCTGATGTGGTGGGAAGCCTTTCACATGGAGCATTTCACTGAATCCTCAAAAGAGAACCTCCCAGGAGAGGTTCTATTTACTGTCTTCCGTTTTAAGTGATAAACATAGGTCAAGCACAGAGGGGTTAGGAGTCGACCCACTGCCACACTGGATCTGGGCCTGTCTGCCTCCCAAGTCCACAACTGTAACAGGCTTTATACTCTCAGCCACCCAGCAGCACAAGGATGGGCAAGTTAGGGAAGCTCCAGCTCTCGTTGCTTCCCTTGTAGGATAACGCTGTTTGTGCTCAGAGTCCCTGGGATGGTTGAGATGTCACATCCTCGACACACACTTGGCAGTCAGCAAGTGCTGGGTCTGTGGTGCATATCATCTTAGCCCCTCCCAGCTCAGAGATTCTCAAGCTTTGGCAACTTTGGAATCATCTCTGAGCTTGTTAGAACAGTTTGCCAGGCCTCATCCCCTACCCCACTCCGAGTTTCTGATTCTGTAGGTCTGGGGTAGGGCCTCAGAGTTTGCATTTCTAAGACGTTCCCATGTGGACCACACTGTGGGGACCACTGCTCAGGGTCGGCGAGCTTGCCAAGAAGGTGCGTCCGGGTGCCCCGCTGAGACCATCCCCGCTTCTGATTGCCATTTCACACATGTGGGTCCCAGTTACACTCCACGCTGGGAGAGTGTGGTCTGGCTTTTGCAGCCGTTCCTGGGAGACAGCTCGTGGCTTTGTCACCCTTCCCTTCTCCACCAAAATGACCTGGGAAAATGTAGTGTTTAAACAGAAAAGTGGTGTCTGAACTGTGAAACAGGGTTCATTCTACCAATTTTATTAACACTTCTCTGACTTCCAACTGGTTTGCTGGTACAGAATAGGAAATAAAGGTGCATGAAAAGCATAATAAATCATCTTGTAGAAAGTACTCTTCCGTAATAATTTTTATTTATTTATTTTTGGCTGTGCTGGGTCTTCACTGCTGCCTGGTCTTCTCGCTAGTTGCGGCAAGCGAGGGCTACTCTTTAGATGTGGTGTGTGGGCTTCTTATTGCGGTGCCTTCTCTTGGTGTGGAGCATAGGCTCTAGGGTGTGGGGGCTTTAGTAGTTGTGGTACGTGGGCTCAGTAGTTGCGGCTCCCGAACTCTAGAGCATGGGCTTAATAGTTGCTTAATGGGCATGTGGGATCTTCCTGGACCAGGGATCGAACCCATGTATCCTGCATTGGCAGGTGGATTCTTTACCACTGAACCACCAGGGAAGTCCCCAGAATTAACTTTTATAAATTATCAAACACCCCTCCCCCTCATTAAAAAAACAAAACAAAACCAGCCTTCTGAAGTGTTACTCAGGGCAGATACACGTCCCTTCACGCTTGGAACTTTGGGTGTATTTGTTCCCTGTTATGATTGGTGTTCTCACTTCCCCCAGCAGGCTCTAATGGTGGGCGGTCACCTCGTCACCCCTGGGTCCCCAGTGCTCAGCACACAGCACTGTTGGTGTGCTCAGTTGGTGTCGCTGTTGGGTGGGTAAGTGAAGGGCTTGGTGGCACAGTCGTGGGTGCTGGGTGAGGGGGACCTGGGTTTGCGCCTAAGGCCTGTCCTTGCCGGCCAATGGCCTGGGGCGAGCACCTTACCTTCTGCGCCTTCACTTTCCCTTTTGTAAACTGGGGATAGTAGAAGCGATACCTAGGTTTCATTGGGCTGTCGTGAAAATCAGATGACACGAGGCATCCAAAGTGCCTGCCATGTGATAAGTGCTTTGTTTTTTCACCATCATCATCCTACCCGTGTACTAGTACAAAGTGTGAGCTCTGAAACCAGACTTCCCACCACTTACTAGCAGCTCGGCCTTGAGCACTTCACGTTGCCTGTCTGTGCCTCTGTGTCCCTGTCTGCAAAGCGGGCATTCCCAGACACCCATGTCGCAGAGTTCTTGTCACCAGCGAGGACACATGCGTGTAAGGTGCTTCCACGTCTGCAGGGCCTGTGGAGCGGGCAGCCTGGCCACACGAGGAGGACACGGGGGCAGCGAGGGGTAGGGGGAGACACAGCGCACCTGGAGGGGGAGGCCCACCCCCCAACACCCGCAGCCCAGGAGAGAGCTTAGCAGTGGAGCAGGGGAGCACGCCTGGGTGGAGAAACCTCCCTGGGCTCCTGCCACTGGAAACCCCTCTTCCTGGCAGCCCGGGCGGCGCGGCTCTGCCTCAGCTGGTTCTGATTACCCTCAGAGGCTCCAGAACGTGCTGCGGTGGCGCCCCCTCCCCTCCGCAGAGCCGGCCCTGCGGCAGAGGCAGACATCACCCCACTTCCCGCTACCTGCCAGGCTGGGCTGTGCTCAGGGCAGGAGCGCCGCCGACAGGGACAGCACCCCCACCCCCACCCCCGCCCACTCGCCAGCCTGCTGTGACCTTTCTTCCTCTGCCAGACTCCTTATGGGCACCCCCGGGCCCGGCCCTCCTCCCTGGCATTGTCAGAGCAGCTTTCAACATCTCGAAACCCACCCTCCCTGTCCCCTCTACCATGGAACCCAGACCAGCCGGTTTCTATGTATGCAGAGCGTTTGGTAAACAGAATGCTTGAGCCCTGACTTGCTGGAAGGGGCGATTCCCAGCTGACGCCCCAGACGCACGCAGCCTATTTTGGGCTGGCCCCCTCTCTCCTTTTCTCTCCCCCGCCAAGGTCTGCGGTCACTGTGTTCACGTGGGCTCCCTGCCTCCTCCACGCCAGCACCCACCATTGCGTCCACCATTGTGGGGGATCAGAGGATGTAGGAGCTGGTTTCAGGTTCCTTTCCTAGCCTGGGCCCCGCCAGGTCCCCAGCCCCCTGCCGCGCCCCCCTCACCCACCCATCAGGCTGCACCCGCGGATGCCTGGTATCCGCTTAGCAAATGCTCTTGTCCCTGCTCCCCCCGTGAATGCCGTGATTCAGCACACACAGAAAGGAGCTTCACTTAAGAAAGAAAGCATTCACAGCCGCCATCCAGCTCCAGCAGGCGCCGGAGTCAGCTGCCGGCTCCGCCTGCCACCCTCCACACACAGAGGGTCTCTCCCTCCTCCTCCTTTTTTTTTTTTAAATGACCGACAGTCTCTTTTGGTTGCTGGACCAAATGCAGTTTAAATCTGTGTTCAGAGCACCTCATTAATAAGTAGCAGATTAATAGTCTCCTGGAATCAGGAAAACACCACCCAGTCCATAAAATGCGTGCTACAGGCCCACATGCGCCCAATGCTGGGCTGGGCTCCTGAGGACACCGAGCCGGCTGCCTTGGGATCCCGTCTGCACCCAGGACTCCTTCCATGTCTCTCCTTCATTCTGCATTTTGAGAACTCCTGTAAATGGTCATTGCTGCCGTGTGTACTGTGACGTTCGGGTCCTGGGTGAAGCTCTTTGGGAACCCATGACTCCTTGTCATGAACACAATGACTCTGATCTCCACCATGTAGATGAGGAAACCGAGCCTCAGAGAGTCAGAAGTCTCGCCCAGGGTCACCGGGGGCCAGGTCTTGTCCCCCAGAACTGACACAGAGCTCCATTTCTTTACTGTTGCAACACAGACTGTCTCTGTGGAACACACTGCTAGTGTTTGGTGAAAAGAAATGCCTCACCGTCTTGTTAACAAGCTCTACCAGCCCTTCCAACCCGGCTGGCTGGGAGTAACTATAAGATGTTTGTCGAACAGAACCCAGGTGGTGGTTTCCAGTCCCACCTCCAGTCTCAGCTGCCTCCCCACACCCACCCCGGTGACTCTGGGGGGTGTCCCAGAGGAGGGAGGGTCCTGGATTCGCAGCAAGGGTGATTTAAGATGAAACGGGTGCTTCTGTTCCCCAGAGCCAAACCAGGAGGCTCTGGGTGAACCCTTTGTGAAAATCGGGTGCCTCCTACAGAGGAGGGGCCAGGCACGTGAGAACCCTCAGCCTACCATGGAGCGTAGTAATGCTCCCAGCAGCTGAGATTGGGGGGGCTGCGTCCTTTTCAGCCCACCTGCAGTGCAGGAGACCCGGGTTCAGTCCCTTGGTCGGGAAGATCCCCTGGAGGTGGGCACGGCAACCCACTCCAGTATTCCTGCTTGGGAAATCCCATGGACAGAGAAGCCTGGAGGGCTACGATCTATGGAGTTGCAGAGTTGGACACAACTGAGCGACTAAACCACCACAACCACCATCACGCCAGAAACAGGCACCAGCTTCCATGTTCAGTGTGACCCGGATTTCAGGGGCTGTATGTCAATCACCCTCTTTCTCTTCTTCCCCAGAGAGGGAAGGGGGCTGAAAAGGACGCAGCCCCCCACACTCAGCTGCTGGGAGCATTACTACGCTCCATGGTAGGCTGAGGGTTCTCACGTGCCTGGTCCCTCCTCTGTAGGAGGCACCTGATTTTCGCAAGGGTTCACCCAGAGCCTCCTGGTTTGGCTCTGGGGAACAGAAGCACCCGTTTCATCTTAAATCACCCTTGCTGCGAATCCAGGACCCTCCCTCCTCTGGGACACCCCCCAGAGTCACCAGGGTGGGTGTGGGGGAGGCAGCTGAGACTGGAGGTGGGACTGGAAACCACCACCTGGGTTCTGTTCGACAAACATCTTATAGTTACTCCCAGCCAGCCGGATTGGAAGGGCTGGTAGAGCTTGTTAACAAGACGGTGAGGCATTTCTTTTCTGGTGGGGGCATGTGTGGGATCACCAGGCTCAGAGAACACGGGTGTCTGGGAAGAGATGGCTTCACCTCCCACTCACATTGGCTCTGACCCTCCCAGGATGCCAGCAGCCACCCCAGACGTTACTGTGTCTCCAGGTGAAGGGGGCCGAGGCTGGCAGTTGGGCAGGAGCTGCAGCCACCCAGATGACCACTGCACTAAGCAGTGGGACACTAGCCTAGAGAAGGGTCGGGACACATGCCCCTGTGGCAGGGTAAAGATACCTGGCTTCCTTTCAGCCGTGGAGATGTCAGGCTGGAGAGCCAGACCACCTGATTCAGAGGGACCCAGACCAGACCAGGTGTTCCCAACAGTGACAGGTGGACCCCTGGGAGTGTATCTCACTATCCCCTGGGAGAGAATGGGCCCAGGGAGGTCTGTTGGAGTCTGAAAGGTGTTGGGGAAATAGGTTCAAACAAAGAAGATGGCCTTGGGGGAGAGCTGAACCTTCCATTCCATCCCCCAGGCCCCCAGGAAGAGGGAGAGAGTGAACAAAGATGAGCTTTGAATTGAGTTTGAATCAAGTCTTCAGATAAACAGAACTGACTCTTAAATCTTGAAATGCAACTATGCTAATAATGGGAAGTGGCTGCAAAGCTATAGAATCTGGCCCAGATTTCATTGAGGGACCAGGTGCCCAGAATTGGAAAGAGCAGTCAACATAGCACAGTTGGGGGGTGGGTGTGGAAGAGAATAAAGCATTTCATGTCTGGACCCCAGTGGACTCCAGTTCCGCAATAACCTAGTAATGATAACCTCTGTCATCCAAGGACCCCAGGTTGGGAGTCACCAGTCTGGCCACCTGAACTTCCCACAGATGCGCAGAAGGATGGGGGAGGTGCGGTGTCTACGCGGGATGAGACCCGCTGGGACTGCCAGCCAGGGGCTCCCTGGCAGCGAAGGTCAGGGGTGAAGAGGGAGGAGAGTGATGCAAGCAGGAGGAGGATCTCCGGAGCATTACTGAGCTCTGTCCTCTGCCCGGGGCTTTCACAGGCCTCCTCCTCACCCACACCTGAATCTGGTCCAAGCACAGCACGTCAGCCCCCAGCCAGGCGGGGTGGAGGCTCTCACGGGCCAGTCAGAGTTTCTGCCTGTTTGTCTTGTTACGTTTCTCTGAAGTCAGGGACGAGGGATCTCTCTGCCCTGGTCACAGCGTGGTCAGATCCTGACACCACTGCTACCAGTGGCCTGACCTCTGCCCCATGGAGTGTCTGAATGACCGAGGCCAGGGCCTGAGGCTCAGCAGCACAAGGGGCAGAGAGCGGGTTGTGTGCAGGCTGCAGGCGCCCACTTGGGCCACCACCTGCCCCCACCCCCAGCCTCCCTGGGATCTGTCCTGGGCTGCCCCCATTCTGAGGTGCAGCTCCCTGGTCCTGTGAGCCATTCTGGGATTCTTAAAGTCCTTCCCCCTTTAAAAGCTGGTTCCAGGCAAGTTTTTGTCACTTGCAACTAAAAGGGTCTTGACTTACACATCTCCCCTCTCCTCCACCCCCCATCACCTTTTTTTTCATTTAAGAACTAGTTCCTGAGTGCCTGTGGTGGAGCAGAGCAGCCGTGGGCCCCAGCCCTGGGGGCTCGGAGCTTGGAGGGGCAGGCGTCCAGTAATCAGCAGGTTGGGCAGACGAGGCGTTAGACTCCACTCTGTCCCTTGCTCTCCAGGTGACCTTAGACGGGTTGTTCAAGTTCTCTGAGCCCAGGCTGATCACGAGTTCAGGAAGATGTGATGTAGGGCTGGCCACAGGCCTCGGGAATGTGAAGTCGCTCAGTCGTGTCCAACTCTTTGCAACCCCATAGACTAGCCTGCCAGGCTCCTCTGTCCATGGGATTCTCCAGGCAAGAATACTGGAGTGGGTTGCCATTTCCTTC
This sequence comes from Nanger dama, assembly GCA_917880005.1. Lineage (NCBI taxonomy): Eukaryota > Metazoa > Chordata > Mammalia > Artiodactyla > Bovidae > Nanger > Nanger dama. The sequence continues at coordinate 9,111,827 of CAKJTW010000018.1, read as the reverse complement.
TCCAGGGGAATCTTCCCAAACCAGGGATCAAACCCAGGTCTCCTTTACTGCAGGCAGACTCTTTACCAGCTGAGCCACCAGGGAAGCCCACAGGAATCCGCCTCCTTTAATCACAAAGGGACTGACTGTTAGGAGCGGCCCGAGGTGGGCGGGGGCCTCTGCAGGGAGTGCAGCATGTGCCTCCAGCTGCAGAGTGAGTGGACTGTGTCCAGGCGGTGGGGACAGTGCTCATGTGCTCACATCCACAGCCTTATACTCCATGACACAGTGTATGTAGCACACTGGTCTCTACAGAGCCGAAACCTTAAGTGTCAGAGCCGGGAGTTCTGGCCCCTTGGCTCACAGCTGAGGTTGCAGGGCTGCAGGGATAGGGCTGGGCTGCTCAGAAGGGGCAGGGCCCAGAACCCGAGGCCAGCAGCTGGGCCAGTGCTCATGGAGCGCCCTGGTCATCCAGCTGCTAGGAGAACTGGGAGCATGTCCCAGGAGCTGGGAGTCCTGATGAGAGAGGGCGGACCGGCACCTGTCATACCAGGCTGGTGCTAGAGGGGAAGCCGGGACCATCAGGCTCACCCCGCACAGTAGGTGTCTGACAGGCTCACTAGTTGCCTCCGTCCTCAGGCTGTCAAAGAGGCCCCGGCAAATAGAGCCCTTCGTGCCAGCCGTCAGCCCACAGAGCGGCGTGTCCCGTGGAGTTCAGCCACTGAGGGGTGGAGTCTGGATCCTTCTCAGCTGTGTGACCTCAGGCACCCCTGTCACTCAGTGTCCACACCTCTAAAGGGGGCGTAGTGCTGGTAGCCCCTCTCAGGGAAGCCCAGTGCTGGACACCCACCAGCTCAGCCAGGAGGACTTGCTAGCTTATTATTAGTGTAGTAGGGTCACAATATGGAGAAGGAAATGGCAACCCACTCCAGTATTCTTGCCTGGAGAATCCCAGGGATGGGGAAGCCTGGTGGGCTGCCATCTGTGGGGTCGCACAGAGTCGGACACGACTGAAGCGACTTAGCAGCAGCAGGGTCACAGTGAGTGGTGGGCAGACAGTTCCTTTATCAGCTGTGAGTTGTAGCTCAAACCTACTCTGAAGTCTTCATATCTCTTCTGGTGCTGGCAGAGCTGAGCCACCCGAGTTTGGGCCCCACAGGATGGCTCTGTCTCCCGCTGGCCTCGCCCTGCATCTCAACTGTCTGTCCTTCCAAGGGATGGAAGGTGACGCTTCCGGGGATATGTGTTCAGGCCACAGGGCCGGCACGGCCTTGTCTGGACTTGTGCTGACACAGGGCAGGACCTGGTGAGGCAAGTCCACAAACTGCCCTGTGCCCCCGGGCTCCAGGAAGCTGCTGGTGCAGCCTGGGGCTGGGAGAACTTTACAGACCTGCCTTTCCTGGGTCACTCTGCCGAGGGAGGAAGAAGCTGTGCCTTCTGGGCGGTGGCAGACATCACCTGTCCATGCCACCTGGTCTTCTCCTCGGGAGGGGGTCCCTACTCGGCACCATACAAACACTCCTGAACCCAGCCTGACGTGTGCCCAGCTCTGCTGGCCACAGAGGCTCCTCCAGTGGACAGGACTGGGGTAGACCTGTGGGGAGATAGATGCCGAACAGCCATATGGGTCGTGTGACCCCTCCAGGACCAAAGCTTAGAGAATGTGCTTTGTGAGTAGAGGTTGGGTCAGCAGAGCGAGGGTGAAGGGGCGGAAGAGCTGAGGTATCCTCAGTGGGGGACTGGGGCCAGGCAGACTCAGACCCTAACCCCAAGTCACCACTCCGTGGGTGCCCGGAACCTCCCCCAACCTTGTCGTCCATGGAACAGCTGCTGTGACGATCCGAGACAATACAGTGTGTCCCCACAACCATCTTCACTAATCCTACTAATACTCTGGCTCAGTTTTCTCTTTAAATCTGCTTTATCCTTCTCTGTGATATTGAGGGTCTGCTGTGCTACAGCATGCTAAAATAGACACAGATGTCCACGCCTGGACCACTGGTCCTCTCAGTGGAGTGTGTCCACATGTTGGTGAATACCGGTGACACATGTTGATTCCTGGTCTTGAGGCTCGGCAGGTGGTGAGCTCTGAACACAGGTCAGCTTGTAGGCTGTTACCACTGTGATTGTTGTTCCCATCGTCACAGCAACAAGCCTGTAAGAGAAGGGGGAGGGAGCTTGGGCCCTCTGGCTACTGCAGCCCCTCTTCTCCACCCCAGTAGGTCTGTCCTCCTCCTCCTCCTCCTCCTCCTCCTCCTCCTCCCACTTAAGTGTTGGCTTTGGAGCACTAGGAGAAGGTGGTGAGGCAGAGAGGGCCTGACTGACAGGGTCAGATGCGCGCATGTCCACGCCCAGACCCTGGAGCGGGCCGGCACCTGTGTAAAGCCCTAGCTCTGATGATGGGCGCGGTTGTGACTGGACAGGGCGTGCCACGGGCCGACAGCGGGGCTTGGGGCCTTCCCAGAAGGCATTTGGGGCGTCCAGCACTTAACACAATGCCTCGGAGCCTATCGGGGTTGGGCCCTTCCCACTTCCACTGCAGAATGAGTGCCCTGGGCCTTCTACCAACGGAACTGTCCACCAGAACCTCCAGGTGGCCTGCGGTCAGCTTGTACAGAGGAGTGTGTTTATGTGAAGGACACACCTAAGTCCCAAGAGAGCTTATTTCACAACAGTGGGGTTACAGGCAGTTATTTTTCTCATCAGGCTTTTCTGTTTTCTAGGATGAACCTAAATTCCCTTTAATCAGAAAAGAAATGTTCTTTTTTTTTAAACCTTAAAAAAAAAGAGAGTATAAATAGGGAGCATTAAAGATACCTAGACAAGCGTGGGGTCAGTCTGGGAATCCCTGCTGGCAGAGGTGGAGGGTAGGAGGCTGGAGAAGGCATGCCGGGCAAAGGAGGACAGAGCAGGAAGCCAGGCCCCTTCACTTAGGAGGCTGGGTGCCCCCAGGGAGGGACAGTGGGCCTGGGGGTAGGCAGCCACTGGGGAAAGCCAGCCACCAAAGGAAACAAGAGAAGCACCAGGGAGGGACAGGACTGTGGGGTACTGTCGGGGGGGCCTGAGGTCCCGCTGAGATTGGAAATCGGGTGTCTGGACTGGCTGAGGGCCTCCCGCAGCATCGGGCAGCCTGCCGTCACCTGGCCGAGAAGGAGTGCGGGGCTGAGGCCCTGAGTAAGATGGGTTCAGGTGCCCAGCCCTTCAACAGTACAAAAACTCTGACAGGAAAAAAAGAGGTGAGCTCAATCGCTTGAGACATCTGTGCCAAGTTGAAATTCCTTCTTAATCAACGTTCAAATATTTTCTGAGTTTGCGAGATCCTGCAAGATACGAGCTGCCTCCCTACTGGCCGCCTCGGTGGCCTGAATTACCAGCCACCCTCCGGGGTTTCCAGCACGGGCACCCTCGGAGCCAGCCACTGGGCTGTGTACTGCTGCTGTTGCCAGAGATGCACGTGTGTGCTCATGCCAGTGGGTCCAGGCTTCAGATTTCATGGGCACAAAGAAAAGTTTAGAGACTCTCACAAGGCTGCCAACTTTTTTTTTTTTTTTGATGGCGAGTAAATTAGTCAAGGCTATGGTTTTTCCAGTGGTCATGGATGTGAGAGTTGGACTGTGAAGAAAGCTGAGCACCAAAGAATTGATGCTTTTGAACTGTAGTGTTGGAAAAGACTCTTGAGAGTCCCTTGGACTGCAAGGAGATCCAGTCAGTCCATTCTGTAGGAGATCAGTCCTGGGTGTTCTTTGGAAGGAATGTTGCTAAAGCTGAAACTCCAGTACTTTGGCCACCTCATGAGAAGAGTTGATTCATTGGAAAAGACTCTGATGCTGGGAGGGATTGGGGGCAGGAGGAAAAGGGGACAACAGAAGATGAGATGCATTACTGACTTGATGGACGTGAGTTTGAGTGAACTCCAAGAGATGGTGATGGACAGGGAGGCCTGGCGTGCTGTGATTCATGGGATCACAAAGAGTTGGACACGACTGAGCGACTGAACTGAACTGAACTGAACTGAAAGAGAATATTAACTATCATCGTTGTTTCCCCAAGGAAGAACATTCTAATACCAACAATGTAAGCAGGCCATAATCTCAGAATAAAGGAGTATTTTTTTTTTCTCAAGTAAGAATAATTTCCAGCCTTTTGCTGACATGGTTTTTTAAAGGTTTTTTTTGTTTTTTTTTTTTAATGAATTCTTCAGTTAAAATGTTTTGAATATGGAAAATTACAACATAAATTTTACTGCATGCTTCTGCCTTATATGTAAATGTATCTTTGGTAAGGATTTGTCATTTTGGAGTCTGTGTTCAACAGCCCATTCCAGGACTTGGTGTTTTTCACAGCTGTTTGCAAAAACCCAGCCTCACAGAGGTCTATTGCTAAAAACGGGAACAGCCCTCTGAAATGCTCGTTGCTCCATCTGGAACATTCTGGGAGAACATGGGCCTCATGCCTTTTCTCTTGCCTTCTCCCCAGGTGCTGGGAAGTAAATCGTGGTGGCAGGGTGGGTTTTGGGCTAGCCAAGGTGATGGCCATCCTACCTAGCAGTGACAAAAGCCCAGGCCTGAGCATCAGAGGCCTGGTCATCTTCCACAGAGAAGGTGGGAGAGGGGCTGTAAGAGGGGCTCAGGGGCCAGTAAGGACACGGTCCTTACAGACCGGCCCAACATGCAGGTGTGTGGGAGCCTCTGTCTCAGGCACCCAGAGTAGAGTGTCTGATTAACGGCGGTTTGGCAAGTTCACGAGCGAGTGCCAGCCTCCGTTGCAAGTGTGGGCCTGAGATGCCAGGCAGAGTGGTCCCACCTAACTGTGTAGGTGAAGGCCGGTGGGGCAGTAGGAAGGGCAGGCACTGCTTGGGGAGGCAGGAGCTGTCCTGGAGGGTGGAGTGAGGTCAGCAGGCCCATCTGCGAGGAGAAGCTCCCAGTTCTGTGCCCCTGGCTGCAAATATGCTCCCAGAGTCACTGCAGGCTTACCAGCCTTTCATGTGCCCCACAGGATGGTTGACCAATTAAATAAGTGAGAAGAGGGGAAGGCATGAATTCTCCTGGTATTTGGGGAGGAAATCCCAAAGTAGGGAACTTGCTGACTGTTCATGTTTACATGTATGTATAACAAATACATGTGTTTGTCGTTGCTTTGGTGAAAAACAAACCTGACAATAAATAACGGTGACTTGAATAAAGTTTTATCTTACTTAAAGATGAATGCATTCCTTTTAAAAATGCACTAACAACCAGATGACCCTTGGTTTTTTAAAAGCACTGAAAACCCTACCAGTTCCAGCACGTACGTTTCCATACTTTTGTCCTGTCGTTCATTTTAATTTTCTTAGGTATTTCCCTAGTTTGATATTAGAATGCTTCTTATTTTTGCTGTTTTGTTTTGCTTTTAACCACTGTAGATGTCCCTGCAGTAGACACCTTTGTGTGTGTGCAAGGTTTGCTCTTTTAAAACTATTTCCTAAAGAATATGTTCCTACAAGTGGGATTACTTAGTCAAAAGGCATCAACATTCTTCTGGGCTCTCTAATCCCTAATGTTTTGCAGAAAGGTTATGCCATCGTACCCTACTGCCAGCCGTGTATGGGTTTTCCCGTCTCACCGCAGCCTTGCTAGCTGGCAGCGTCAGTCTTATTTTAAATGTAATGATGTAATGGACTTTAAATGGCAGCTTTTATTTGTTAATTTACATTTCTGTGTCCACTCTGTCTCTCTGCTCAGAGCCCTGTGCTCTTTCTGCACGTTCCCCTGCTTACGACTTGATCGCTGGCGACCCTCAGGCATGAATCCCCAAGGAATGAATGACTGTTGGTGCTGGACTTTCTTCCTGTTTGTACGGGAACTACCTCAATCGATTTTAAGGGGAAAAGACAGTGGAAAGATGTTTAAGCTATAAATAGATTTGGTGACAGCTCTTATTTGGTCAAGGTGGTCCCAGTAATGAATGTAGACTCTGTGCTTCTGGGAGTATGTTTATGTCTCATCTGAATTCCAGAAGACACCAGAGTTAAAATGTTAGCGCATGATGTGTAATTTAAGTCCGAGATGAAAGAGCCTCCATCAAAAGCAACCTCTTTTTTCTAGGGGTCCCGTAATTACCAAAGTGGAGTCTCCAAGAAGGGCAGGACTCCGGGAAGGAGCCTGTCTGAAGGGAGCTCCAAGGCCAGCCCCTGCACTTAGCCTCACCCTGTCCTCCTGGCCCCCAGAGAGTCGGCCTGAAGAGCAACCAATGGAGGACAGGACAGCCTGTGACCAGCCCCAGACCCCTCCTGGGGCTTCAGCTCTGCAGTCATCTTTGTTGCTGCTGAAATCCCAGGCCATCCCCACCCGCCTACCCCCCAACCTCCCCCTCCAACCTCCCACCTCCAAACCTCCCCCTCTGGGCCCCGTACTCCCATGACTCCAGGAGCTCGAGGCTTACCTCTCCAGGTCTGATGCTGCCTCTCTGGCTCTGACGCCTGACCGGCGCCCCCCACCCCCATAGTGCTTTACACCCATCAGGTAACCACTGCATCCAACCTGGCTTCAGGACCCAGGATCCCACCCCACCATGCCCAGGGCTGCCAGCCTCACGGATGGTAGGTAAGGGGGTTCATGAGCTCTGAGCTCCCCAGAGTGTGGACGTGCACTGCTTGTGGCCTCCTCATTTTATTTAAGAACTTTTAAAAGATGTATTTATTTGGCTGCGCCAGGTCTTAATTGAGGCACACAGGGTATTTGATCTTCATTGCGGCTTGCGAACCCCTTAGTTGTGGCATATGGGATCTAGTTTCCTGACCAGGGTTGAACCCAGGCCCTCTGATTTTAGATCACTTGTATATAACCCCTCTTACTTTGATAGGGCTTCCCTGGTGGCTCAGATAGTAAAGTATTTGCCTACAGTGCAGGAGACCCAGGTTCGATCCCTGGGTCGGGAAGATCCCCTGAAGGGAATGGCAACTCGCTCCAGTGTTCTTGCCTGGATAATTCCATGGACAGAGGAGCCTGGCAGACCACAGTCCAGGGGATTGAAAAGTGCTGGACACGACTGAGCAACTTTCACTCACTTTGATAGCTAAATGTCGTTATCAGTGTAATTAGCAAATTCGAGATTTCACTAAAAAAATAGGTTAAAAATATATAGTAACCCGGCAAATCCAGTCCTTCTTATATACAAAAGGACTGAAAACAAAAACTTACATGTGAGTGTCCACTGCAGCACTATCATGGCAGTGAAAGGGTGGAAACAACCCAGATGCCCAGCAACTAATAAACAGATGAGAAAATATGGCGCATGCACACAGGAAGAGAAGGGGATGACAGAGGATGAGACGGTTGGATGGCATCACCAACTCAACGGACATGATCTTGAGCAAACTCCTGCCTGAAGGAGTTTGTGAAGGACAGGGAAGCCTGGCATGCTGTAGTCATGGGCTCGCAAAGAGTCAGACACGGCTGGGTGACTGAACAACAATAATACAGTGGAATGTTCTTCAGCCGTAAGAAGGAGTGAAGAACTGACACACGGGGGCCCTTGAGCACAGGATGCTAAGGGAGAGAAGCCAGACACAGAGGCCACATGTTGTATGATCCCACTTGTATGAAATGTCCAGAGCCGGCAAATCCATAGAGACGGAGAGTAGATGAGTGGTTGCCTAGGACGGTGGGGGGGTGGGGAGTAAACTTGGTCTAGGATTTTCTTCTGGAGTGATGGAATGTTCTGGAAACAAGCCAGCGGTGGTGGGTTATGCAACACTGTGATGGTATTGTCATTCATGGCAAATTTTGTGTTTATTTACACCAATAAAGGGAAAGGCTACCCACTCCAGTATTCTGGCCTGGAGAATTCCATGGACTGTATCGTCCATGGGGTCACAAAGAGTCGGATACGACTGAGTGGCTTTCACTTTCACACCAATAAAAAAAAAATTATACTGTAGATGTGCTCTGCTGGCAAAAAAATCATGAAGGTGATATGTAAATAAATGAAGTTAAAATAATATTGTGGTAAATAAAGCACACCAAGAACCAGAGCTCCAACCCTCCACCTTCCAGAGAGGTCTGTTTCATCACTGAAACCTGCTTGCTGGTGGGGGCAGGGGGCAGGGTCCAGCTTCACCCTCAGTGTCTGCATACTTTGGTCTCACTGCAGCCTCACAGGGCCTTCCAAGGAGGTGCCCTCATTCCCCTCATTTTACAGAGCTGGCCAACGGCAGAGCCAGGCAGGCACGCCTCCCCTGCTGCTCCAGACGCTGCAGCGGCCCGCATCTTCTCACCCGGGGTCCTTGGGAGCCGCCCAGTTGGGGTGTCACCTGCTGCTGACACCCACTGCCTTCAGTTGTCAACAGTGGGGCAATTTCTTCCCTAAACTCATCTGTCAACTATTGAGTTCCTCCCTCCGATGCCTTCCCAGGAAAGAGTGACCACCCCACCCCCAACCCTGGACAAGCCCTCCCTTTCTGACTGGGGTCGGAAAGGGCCACAGGTCACAGTGGAGAGTCAGCTAAGTCATTTTGCTCTCGGCTTCTCGTTCCACCTTTGCTATGAGCAGCGGCCCTTAGACCAGAGGAGGAGCCCTGGGAGCCAGGAGGCTCTCTGTAGGTGATCTCAACCCACTGATTCCGTTCTAGGCGTAATAATTCATTGAATGAGATATGGGGCCCGGCTCTGCCTCTAGCCAGGTGTGTGACCTCAGACCAGTTGCCTCAGCTCTCTGATCACTAGTTTTCTCACCTAAAAAATGTATGAATTGGCATTTACTCTGAGGACTGTATGTCTCTTTTTTTGTTCTTATCATCACAGTTTCAGTTGAACAGTTTATTGCTTCAGTTCCTTGCTGACTGTCTGACCCTCCTCCAAGCGGTCAACCATACATCTCGTTCCTGGCTTCTGCCTCTTCTCTGGCCTCCACCTCCACCACAGGGCTGTGAGGGGTGCTCTTGTTTAGGGAAAGGGAACCTCGCTACCCTTCAGAGTGGCACATGGAGCAGGGAGACCCAGGTTTGAACACCCAGCCCATTGGATGACCCCAGGTGAAGCAGAGGCTGTCTCGGGTATGTTCCTTGCATTTCCCTAGCATCTAATCTAGTATTTTGATAAACATTTGTTGGATAAAAGGATAAATGAATGCCTGGGAGCACTGAACACAACACTTGGTACATAATAAATGCTAACAGAGGTTAGCTGTCATCAGTATTTATCATTATTGCAGGCTTCTCTGGTGGCTCAGATGGTAAAGTGTCTGCATGCAATGCAGGAGACCCAGGTTTGATCCCTGGGTTGGGAAGATCCCCTGGAGACTCAAACGGCAACCCACTCCAGTACTCTTGCATGGAAAATTCTATGGACAGAGGAGCTTGGTAGGCTACAGTCCATGGGGTCACAGAGAGTCGGACATGACTGAACAACTTCACTTTCTCTTTTTATCATTGTTCTGGGTGACATAGTAAATGCTTTCATACTCTGATCCTCAAAACAAGGTTGGAATATGCTCCTCTTGCAAAACTGGAAATCAAGACTCAGATAAAGTAAATAATTTGCCCAAGTCGCCTAGAACTGTTGACCCGACCACGAAGCCCACAGCCTGCCGCTTCCCCGTATTCCTTGTCAGTAGCTGCAAAATGCCGAGTTGTTTTGTACAAGCTGGGAACAATGTCTGCACAGTTATGCCTGTTCTAGCACACATGCCAGAAATAAAGCAGACATGAAGTAAAGAAATGAAGTTCCATGGGGAGCAGGGAAGTCCTCAAAAGTTACAGTTACTCAGCCATCCTAGGGTCCTGTCCCTGAGTATAGGAGAGCTCTCCCACTGTGGACCACCGACCCGGGGCTCTCTCTGCCGGTCCAGTAGTGGCCAGCTCCCTGCTGGATCCAGGGTCTCGGTGAACGAGAGGGAGCCCCAGCATCCACTCAGCGCTTGGTCATCAGGCCCAGGAGAGCAGGCAGGTGGCACGTCTGGTTTTTCTCACTGTAGTTACCGTGGACCCCGGTGCAGAGGTTGGTGGAAACAGTCCTCAGCAGCTTTCCAGCGAATGAAAAAACGGATACGTGCCTGACTGAATGGATGATGGAACAAGTGAACAGACAGATGCACCGCCCGCTCTGTGTCGGGCGCTGTGTCGCCTTGCTTCTGTTCTCTCGTGCAATGCTCGGGTGAACCTGTGAAGTCAGGGCAATTGAGATGAGAGATCCAGGAGCCAGGCTGTTCACCTGGGGTCATCCAATGGGCTGGGTGTTCAAACCTGGGTCTCCCTGCTCCATGTGCCACTCTGAGGGGTAGAGAGGGTTCCCTTTCCCTAAACAAGAGCACCCCTCGCAGCCCTGTGGTGGAGGTGGAGGCCAGAGAAGAGGCAGAAGCCAGGAACGAGATGTTCTCAAGGTGGCCCCATCCTTGTTCAGCCCTTGCTGTGGAGGTGACAGGATGTGGGGGTGGGGGGTGCTGGCAGACAATGTGAAAGGGTGGAAGGTGCAGAGAGGAGGAGAGGGTCCTCCTCTCTCTGTAGACTGGATATGCCAGAGAGTTATTTCTGCTGATGTCATCACATCACCCCAGCCTTGACTGGGCAGTGACTTTCTTCAGGGGGATAAACATCCCTCACCTGATTCATCCCACCTCCACCTGAGGAAAGTTAGTCTCTCAGTCATGTCCAGTTCTTTGCAACCCCATGAACTGTAGCCCACCAGGCTCCTCCGTCTGTGGCATTCTCCAGGCAAGAATACTGGAGTGGATAGCCATTCCCTTCTCCAGAGGATTTTCCTCAACCCAGGAATCGAACTCGGGTCTCCTGCATTGAAGGCCGAATCTTAACTGTCTGAGCCACCAGGAAGCCCTCTGCTTGAGGAGGGGACCGTTAGATCCCTGTCCCCTGCTACAGAGGCTGGAACTCAGCGGCTGAAAGGCCAAGGAGCTTTTCTGAGACAACCGAGAGCAAGTCAGTGGCAGAGTTGGCCCTCCCCAGAGACTGCCTGGCTCCAGAGCCCCCGCCCTGCGTGGCACCCCAGGCTACCTTCCCAGGCTGGCCTCCAGGGGACCACTAATCCCCGGAGCCCAGGTCCAGACGCCATTTGGAGTGTGTTGGTGGGCCACAAATCAAACTCTCCTGCCTGAGCCCTTGCTAATCCACTTGGAACTAAGTCCTTTTCTGGCCTGGAGATGTTTCCATTCCCCAGAAGGACAGCTGCCCCCTCTGAGGACAGGGCCCTTGATTCAGCCCTCCAGTCCTGGGCTAAGAATCTCAGAGTGCAGTGACCCATAGGGCTCAGCTCCTGACATGAAACAAAACGGGAGGATCCCCCCATCCTCCTGCTGAACACAGATTGGGACCAGCCAAACCTGGATCCCAATCATGGCTTCTCCATCTACTGTCCAAGAGACCTCTGGAGAGTCACTTTACCATCCTGCGTCTCAGTTTCCCCATCCGGGTGATGCTTTCCTGGGAGCCCTGTTGGTCGATGAACTGAGGAGATGTCTAAGCCCCAGAGCACAGGGCCTGGCTCAGGATCACCCCACAAGTGCCAGTGTCCCCGCCCCACCTTGGCAAGCTTCACACATTCATGTGTTGTCCTCTGGGGCCAGGATGAGGAAGGGTGAGTGTCAGAGCCAGACTCCAAAGTGAGGCCTGGGGTGCGTCCTTGGCTCTGCCATGCATGTGCTGTGTGATCTTGGACAAACACCTTGGCCTCTCTGAGCCTTACTTCCTCTTCTGTTAAATAAGGACTCCTTGAGATTCCGCAGATGCAGCAGCTCTTAGCCCAGAGCCTAGCGCACAGTAGGAGTTCATGACCATGGTCGTGGTTCCCAGCTCTTGTTTGCCTGAGGCTCCTGTCTCCCACCCCATGCCCTGAGGCAGCCTCCTGTCCCAGGAGCCTCCTTGAGCTCCCCACTCCTGGGTCCCTGTGCATCAGCAGGTCACCTGAGGGTCTTGCTGAGAGTGAGAGCCAGGCCAGATTGCTGTCAGGAAACCCTGATGGAGGGAGAGGAGTGGGCCTTCACCCAGAGCCATGTCCACTGCCCCCAGGAAATAGGACATTTGCAATATATTCTTCCTTCACTGTTGCCATGAGGCAAGCTTTCTGCTTTAGCTGAGATGAGCTTTTTCAGCCTCCTTCTCACTGGTGTCCCCAGGGACCCTCACCTCCCGCCCAGCCCACCTCCAGTGAGCGCAGGCTCCTGCTTCCTGGGTGCCAGGCACTCGGGGAGTTGTCGGCAGGAAGCACCCTCCCCACACCCACTCTAGACTTGACAGAGGCGCCTCTGCCTCTACTGTTCCAGTCCCTGCCCAGGGTGACCTCTCCCCTGGGGCCCCACAGAAAGACTATCCTCCGCGGAGCTCGCCTGCACCCTCCACATCCAGCACAACCATACAAGTCGCCAAGCGGGCGCCTGCTCTCTGTCCCAGCCCCTGGGCGGCATCTGCAGGAGGGGTTTCTGGGCTTCACAGACTGCTGACGAGGGAGTGTGGTCCAGAGCACATGTGATCTGCTAATAACACTTCATCCAAAAGTCTTCGTCTTCTCCTCCTACCCTCAATCTGCGATGGTGAAACATTCCCATCAACTTATGGAAAAAATGTGCATTGACCAAAATGTCATGGCATCCAAAATCATATATCCTCTTTTTGGGTCTTTATACTTAAGTACCATAATTAACTAGGAGAAAATATTTTTCTTCTTGAAAAAATGAAAGCAATTGACAGAACACCAGATGTTCTGACATTTCATGACTAAATAGTCCCTCCTGCTTTGAGAAGCTCCTCCTCCCCCAGGGAAGCAGTTGGGCAGGCAGTTACCACACATCATTGTTAGTCATTGTGGTGGAAGGTTGGGTTCAACTAGACCCAAGCTAAAGGGGCCCCCTACGACTCACTTAAAGGGTCAGGGTCACTTCTATGGGTTTTTTTCTTCCTTTGGGGAGTTCTGTTTTTGCTTTTTGCAGGAATTTGTTTGTTTGTTTGTTCAAATATTTATCCAGGGTATGTCTAGGGAGGGATCTCTTTCCTGGGACCTGGGACACACTCCTTGGGAAGATGCCCTTCCCTAGGTCAGCTCTCTGTTCTCAGGCCCCCACATCCATATGTCCTTTCTATCCTTTAGAACTGAGGAGAGTGGCTAAGGCAGGGACTTTCCTGTTTCTATCTCATATACCACTGGCTCCTCTGGGGTCTCCCATGGGAACCCAAGGATCATTGATAATTACAAAGTAAGCCTGTACTAGAGTATTATTTTTTTAAAGCAGTTTTTTGCCCTTAATTATTTGTATGACTAATGCCTCTGTTGAATGTTTCTACCAACTTATATACATCATGATATCGGGGACCATGCCTGACTATATGCCTGTGTCTAGAATGTGGGATATGTGAAAGTCACTCAGTCATGTTCGACTCTTTGCTACCCCATGGACTATACCGTCCATGGAACTCTCCAGGCCAGAATACTGGAGTGGGTAGCCTTTCCCTTCTCCAGGGGATCTTCCCAACCCAGGGATCAACCCTAGGTCTCCCACATTGCAGGCAGATTCTTTACCAATTGCAGCATTCTTTACCAACTGAGCTACCAGGGAAAACCAGAATGTGGGAAGCGCTCAGTAAGTATTTGCAGCATGAATGCCCTTTCATGCTGGGCGCCACTGAGTGGGCTGATCACAGCATGCCGCCCTGTGCACTCACAGCGTCCTCTCCCCACGGCTACCTGCTGCCTTCCTTCTTGCTCCCCCCACTTCTGATCCGTCAGCAGATGTGCTTCTGGGCCCCTTCGGTTTCTCTCTTCCCAGAGGGTGCAAAGCACCCTCTGATGATGTAGCCAGGAGTGAATGTCTCAGTAAGGGTAGTGTTCCCAGGTGGCTCGGTGGTAAAAGAACCCGCCTCCCAATACAAGAGGTGCAGGAGATGCCAGTTTGACTCCTGGGTTGAGAAGAACCCCTCGAGGAGAAAATGGCAACCCACTCCAGTATTCTTGCCTGGAGAATCCCATGGACAGAGGAGCCTGGCAGTCTCCAGTCCATGGGGTCACAAAGAGTCAGGCATGACTGAGCAACTGAGTATGTTAAGGCTAGCGTTGGCCCCAAACCTGGGTAGAGCGGCAGTGCCCTATAAAGAAGAGAGAAGGCAAGACTGAGAAAAGCTGGTGCTGCAGAACCAACCAGAGTAGAAGTCTGTGTCTCATGGAGGTGACCAAGAGCCCAGTGTCCTGTGGGTCAGGTTTTTCGAATCATTTCCCAAGGGTGTTGAGTCCACCAGGTGGGGAGAGGCAGCACACAGAGAGTAGGTGTGGGTGGGCCTTCCAGTCTGATGCCTGACCCCAGCCAGTGGCAGCCGGGTTCCCCTCCAGCCTCCCTTCCCACCCATCAGGCAATCCCAGAACTAGCAAGGGCATGGCTACTTCTGGCGCCCCCTGCTGGTGGGGGCAAGTGCTTCGCTTGCCTGGGTAGGATTGGCTCCCAGGCTTCGTTGGGGGTAGCACCCCCTACGTGGCCCAGGACCGGGAAAGGCCTGGCTGGCCCTGGACCTGGATGGGCCGAGGTGGACCTTATACACAGCGTGACCTGGAGAAAGGCACTATAGAGACAGCCCCCAAGGTGGAGCTGCGGGAACCCCTGCTCCCTGAATGCTGTTTCCCAGGACAGGCCTACAGGACTCACATCCTCACATCTCCATCATCATGAAAGGCAGGGAGAGATCCAAACACCTGAGCTTGAAAACCCCAAATCAGTTCTTAGTCAGATGCCTCCTTTCTTCCCAGTGGGCCCAAGGAGAGTCTTTCAGTGTTTCATTTCAGCAGAATCAGAAAAGAATTTGCTTTCAGAGAGCGAAAATCAGTTTGGATCTAGCCAGCCCTCCGCAAATCTGTTGCTCCTTTCCCAAAGAATGCAGAGATGGGTGATTGAGGTTTAGAATGTCGTGTTTTGTTACACAGTTTCCATTGAGTAATGACTGAATCTGACAGCTTTGCCTCTGCCTCCATGATTTTTTTGTTTTGTTTTGTTATACTTAAAGACTAGGCGAAGTGTGGTCACAGATGCTGTGAGCGCATTTGGGGAAGTGGAAAATGCTTTGGTGATTGAAGCAGCCGTCCGTGAGCTCACTCTCTGGCCAGGATCCTGGCGGCCTCGGACGTCCAGGGAGCTTTTCCGTGCACAGTAGCGCAAGTCCCTGAGCCAGGGTTGGAAAGACAAGCTGGAGAGTGTTTTGCTTGGCACGTGGGCAGCCTCGGTTCTACCCAACATGAGGCAGGTTTCCGAGGCTTTCACTGGGGGAATCATCTTGCATTTCCTTTTGGTGACGTTAGCTACTCTGGAAACCCTTTCCAGCCCTGAGAAATACGGGTATTTGGCTTGGAGACACCAGAACTCCAGGGCTGACCTTAATGGGGTGGCTGTGGAGTGGGCGCTTGGCAGCTACGGCCACTCCCGTCCACTGAGCAGTGGGATGGTGGTGGCTGGAATGAAGAGCCACATATGTGCAGATAAAGACTTGGCGTCCTGTTTGGTCATCCCCTACTCTGTGCTGCACCCGAGAAGGCAGAGATGGGAAAGACAGGACCCTGGCCTATGAAGAGTGTGTGATAGATGCCGTAATGGCGGGAAGGGCGCCGAGTCTGAGAGTCCAAGAGGAGCCCTCTAACAGCCAGGAAAGGAGGCCGAGTGGGCCAGGGGAGTCCAGGGCTCTGCCAAACTCAGAGGCACGAGGCAGAGGGCTGGTCCCAGGAATTGCAAGGGCCCGGTGCCCAGCTGGAGGATCCCGTGAGCAGAGGGTGGAAGGGGAGGCCAGAGACACAGGCGAGGGATGGACCCCAGGAGCCATGAACACCTACCCACTGTAGCAGGAGAGTCCTTGGGTAATTTTAACTTTGGAGAAGGGCATGGTTTGATGGGGTTTTAGAAAATCACAGGGCAGAATGGATTGGAAGTGGAGACCAGTGGTGATAACAAAGTGTGAGCGATGGCCTGGAGACAGATCGCCGGCAGTCAGTAAAGGTTTGTGGCCTTTACATAGAAAACTGAAGACTGGGTCTTCAACAGGAGCCTAGAATGCTCAAGAAACCTTTGAGTCTACTATTACACCCCTTCTCCTGGCCAAAAATGTGTTTGCTTTTTTGAGGAATTATAGAAAGAGACATTGATCTTGCTCTTTTCTACTTCCAAAAGCAGTACATTTTCATAGCTAAAGACAAAAAATATATACAATTGTATAAAACAGAAAATAACCCTAAAATTCGATCCCTGAAGACGGTTGCCATTAACAGATAGGACAAAATATTCTCTCTTTCATATGTGTGTGTATGTAGAGTCACTCCTACCATATTTTTTTCACTTAAAAACACACTATGGGTATCATTACATGTCAGTGCTTAGACATAGATATTTAATCTTTTTAATAGCTACATAGTATTCCCCTGTTTGGATATGTAGTTATACATGTACACATATATTCATTCATTCATCTAAACCATGAAATCTTTTATAATTATAAATAACAAACAATGGTGCAGTGACTATTCCTTGTTTATATTTTCCAACTTGTAGGAGTATTGGTACAGAATACATTTTCAGAAGTGGAATTACTATATCCTGGAAAATACATATTTAAAATTTTTGATAAATACTGCCAAATTCTCCTCCCCAAAGTTTCTATCACTTTACATTACAACCTTATTGAAGAGTGACTATTTCCATGCACTCTGGCCAGCCTTAAGTATTACCAATCTTTCACCCGGATAAATGGAGGGAAAAATTCTTGTTTTAATGTATACTTCCTCAATCACTAATGAGGCCTGAGCATCTCTCACGTCTTTATTAACCATCTTCTATAATGTTGTTTTCCTTTATTGTGAGAGCTCTTTATATTTTGACTATTGACTATCTTATAAATTGAAAATATTTTGCCTACTTTCAGCTTTGCGTATGATCTGGTTTTTGATCATCCCAAGTGTGTGTGTGTGTATGTGTGTGTGTGTTTAATGTAGTACAATATGTCAGTCTTTTATGGCTTTTGGGTTGCATGTCACACTTAAGCCTTTGTATACCCCAAGATTATAAAAAAAATTCTCTTTTGTTTTAGCACTCTTCTTAACTTTTAGATTTCAATCCTAATTCATCTGGAATTTATTATATTTTAAGAAATGAAGTATACATCCAGCTTATATTTTCCTAAGTGGATAATCAGTTGTCCTAGTACCATTTATCAAAGGGCCCATCCCTTCCCTATTGACTTAATATGTTTGCTGTTCAGTCACTTAAGTTGTGTCTGAGTCTTTGTGACCTTGTGGACTGCAATGCGCCAGGCTTCCCTGTCCTTCACTATTTCCTTAATTTTGCTCAAACTCATGTCCATTGAGTTGGTAGTGCCATCTGATCATCTCATCCTCTGTTGTCCCCTTGTCCTCTTGTGTCAATCTTTCCCAGCATGAGACTTTTTTTCTAATGAGTCAGTTCTTCGCATCAGGTGGTGAAAGTATTGCAGCTTCAACTTCAGCATCAGTCCTTCCAATGAATATTCAGGGTTGATTTCCTTTAGAATTGACTGATTTGATCTCCTTGCTGTCCAAGGGACTCTCAAGAGTCTTCTCTATCACCACAACTTGAAAGTATCCATTCTTCAGTGCTCAGCCTTCTTTATGGTCCAACTCTCAGATTCATACATGGCTACTGGAAAAACCATAGCTTTGACTATATGAACTTTTGTTGGAAAAGTGTTGTCTCTGCTTTTTAATTCATTGTCTAGGTTTGTCATAACTTTCCTTCCAAGGAGCAGCATTTTTAATTTCATGGCTGCAGTCACTGTCTGCAGTGATTTTAGAGCCCAAGAAAAGAAAATCTGTCACTGTTTCTACTTTTTCTCCTCTATTTGCCACGAAGTGATGGGACCAGATGCCATGATCTTAGTTTTTTGAATGTTGAATTTTAAGCCAGCTTTTTCACTCTCCCCTTTCACCTTCATCATGAGGCTCTTTAGTTGCTCTTCACTTTCTGCCATTAGAGTGGTTTCATCTGCACATCTAAGGTTGTTGGTATTTCTTCCAACAATCTTGATTCCAGTTTGTGATTCATCCAGCCTGGCTTTTTGCATGATGTATGCTGCATATAAGTTAAATAAGCAGGGTGACAATATACAGCCTTGACATACTTCTTTCCTAATTTGGAAACAGTTTGTTATTCCATGTCCAGTTTTAACTGTTGCTTCTTGACCTGCATAGAGGTTTCTCAGGAGGCAGGTAAGGTGGTCTGGTATTCCCATCTCTTGGAGAATTTTCTAGTTTGCTGTGAGCCATATAGTCAAAGGTTTAGTGTAGTCACTGAAGCAGAAGTAGATGTTTTTCTGTAATTCTCTTGCTTTTTCTATGAACCAGTGTATGTTGGCAATTTCATCTCTGGTTCTTCTGCCTTTTCTAAACCCAGCTTATATGTCTGGAAGTTCTCAGTTCATGTACTGCTGAAGCTTGGCTTGAAGGATTTTGAGCATTACTTTGCTAGCATGTGAAATAAGTGCAATGGTACGGTAATTTGAACATTCTTTGGCCTTGATCTTCTTTGGGATTGGAATGAAAACTGACCTTTTCCAATCCTATGACCAGTGCTGAGCTTTCCAAATTTGCTGGCATATTGAGTGAAGCATTTTAACAGCATCATCTTTTAGGATTTAAAATAGCTCAGCTGGAATTCTGTTGCCTCCACTAGCTTTGTTTGAAATAATGCTTCTTAAGGCCCACTTGACTTCACACTCCAGATGTCCAGCTCTAGGTGATTGATCACAGCATTGTGGTTATCTGAGTCATTAGGACCTTTTTCATACAGTTCTTCTGTGTATTCGTGCCACCTCTTCTTAATCTCTTCTGCTTCTATTAGTCCTTACCATTTCTGTCCTTAAATGTTACATAGTTTTTCTACCAAATAAGTTTTAGTCATATTGGTCTTAAATATGTCTTTTAAGTTTACTCCCAGGAGTTTTATAGTTTTGTTTTTATTCTAAATCACTTTTTTTTTTTTACCATTTTCTAGCTGATGATTGCTGATACAACAATATTAGTGATTTATGTATATCTACTTTGAACTTAACTGTTATTTAGTTGTAATATTTTTTAGTTGATTTTCCTGGATTACTTAATTACATAACTGATATGATTAATTATATAGCCTAAAAGTAATGACAGTGTTTTGTGTGTCTTTAATATTTACACCATATTTCTTTGTCTTATCTCATTGATTTATTCATCCAAAGTAGTGTTAAATGATAGCAGTCAGTTCAGTTCAGTCGCTCAGTTGTGTCCGACTCTTTGTGACCCCATGAATCGCCGCACACCAGGCCTCCCTGTCCATCACCAACTCCCGGAGTTCATTCAGACTCATGTCCATTGAGTCAGTGATGCCAACCAGCCATCTCATCCTCTGTCGTCTCCTTCTCCTCCTGCCCCCAATCCCTCCCAGCATCAGAGTCTTTTCCAATGAGTCAACTCTTCGCATGAGGTGGCCAAAGTACTGGAGTTTCAGCTTTAGCATCATTTCTTCCAAAGAAATCCCAGGGCTGATCTCCTTCAGAATGGACTGGTTGGATCTCCTTGCAGTCCAAGGAACTCTCAAGAGTCTTCTCCAACACCACAGTTCAAAAGTATCAATTCTTCGGCGCTCAGCTTTCTTTACAGTCCAACTCTCACATCCACACATGACTACAGGAAAAGCCATAGCCTTGACTAGACAGACCTTAGTTGGCAAAGTAATGTCTCTGCTTTTGAATATGCTATCTAGGTTGGTCATAACTTTTCTTCCAAGGGGTAATCGTCTTTTACTTTCATGGCTGCAGTCACCATCTGCAGTGATTTTGGAGCCCAAAAAATAAAGTCTGACACTGTTTCCACTGTTTCCCCATCTATTTCCCATGAAGTGATTGGACCAGATGCCATGGTCTTCATTTTCTGAATGTTGAGCTTTAAGCCAACTTTTTCACTCTCCTCTTTCACTTTCATCAAGAGGCTTTTTAGTTCCTCTTCACTTTCTGCCATAACGGTGGTGTTATCTGCATATCTGAGGTTATTGATATTTTTCCTGCTAATCTTGATTCCAGCTTGTGTTTCTTCCAGTCCAGTGTTTCTCATGATGTACTCTGCATAGACGTTAAATAAGCAGGGTGACAATATACAGCCTTGACGTACTCCTTTTCCTATCTGGAACCAGTCTGTTGTTCCATGTCCAGTTCTAACTGTTGCTTCCTGACCTGCATACAGATTTCTCAAGAGGCAGGTCAGGTGGTCTGGTATTCCCATCTCTTTCAGAATTTTCCACAGTTTATTGTGATCCACACAGTCAAAGACTTTGGCATAGTCAATAAAGCAGAAATAGATGTTTTTCTGGAACTCTCTTGCTTTTTCCATGATCCAGCGGATGGTGGCAATTTGATCTCTGGTTCCTCTGCCTTTTCTAAAACCAGCTTGAACATCAGGAAGTTCACGGTTCACGTATTGCTGAAGCCTGGCTTGGAGAATTTTGAGCATTACTTTACTAGCATGTGGGATGACTGCAATTGTGCAGTAGTTTGAGCATTCCTTGGCATTGCTTTTCTTTGGGATTGGAATGAAAACTGACTTTTTCCAGTCCTGTGGCCACTGCTGAGTTTTCCAAATTTGCTGGCATATTGAGTGCAGCACTTTCACAGCATCATCTTTCAGGATTTGAAATAGCTCCACTGGAATTCCATCACCTCCATGAGCTTTGTTCATAGTGATACTTTCTAAGGCCCACTTTACTTCATATTCCAGGATGTCTGGCTCTCGATGAGTGATCACACCGTTGTGATTATCCGAGTTATGAAGATCTTTTTGTACAGTTCTTCTGTGTATTCTTGCCACCGCTTCTTAATATCTTCTGCTTCTGTTAGGTCCAGACCATTTCTGTCCTTTATCGAGCCCATCTTTGCATGAAATGTGCCCTTGGTGTCTCTAATTTTCTTGAAGAGATCTCTAGTCTTTCCCATTCTGTTGTTTTCCTCTATTTCTTTGCATTGATCACTGAAGAAGGCTTTCTTATCTCTTCTTGCTATTCTTTGGAACTCTGCATTCAGATGCTTATATCTTTTCTTTTCTCCTTTGCTTTTCTTCTCTCTTCTTTTCACAGCTATTTGTAAGGCCTTCCCAGACAGCCATATTGCTTTTTTGCATTTCTTTTCCATGGGGATGTTTTGATCCCTGTCTCCTATACAAAGTCACTAGCCTCATTTCATAGTTCATCAGGCACTCTATCTATCAGGTCTAGGCCCTTAAATCTATTTCTCACTTCCACTGTATAATCATAAGGGATTTGATTTAGGTCATACCTGAATGGTCTAGCAGTTTTCCCTACATTCTTCAATATAAGTCTGAATTTGGTAATAAGGAGTTCATGATCTGAGCCACAGTCAGCTCCTGGTCTTGTTGTTGTTGACTGTATAGAGCCTCTCCATCTTTGGCTGTATATAATATAATCAATCTGATTTCGGTGTTGACCATCTGGTGATGTCCATGTGTAGAGTCTTCTCTTGTGTTGTTGGAAGAGGGTGTT
Organism: Nanger dama; assembly: GCA_917880005.1. NCBI lineage: Eukaryota > Metazoa > Chordata > Mammalia > Artiodactyla > Bovidae > Nanger > Nanger dama. The sequence continues at coordinate 9,090,350 of CAKJTW010000018.1, read as the reverse complement.
TGCTATGACCAGTGCATTTTCTTGACAAAATTCTATTAGTCTTTGCCCTGCTTCATTCAGCATTCCAAGGCCAAATTTGCCTGTTACTCCAGGTGTTTCTTGACTTCCTACTTTTGCATTCCAGTCCCCTGTAATGAAAAGGACATCTTTTTGGGTGTTAGTTCTAAAAGGTCTTGTAGGTCTTCATAGAACCGTTCAACTTCAGCTTCTTCAGTGTTACTGGTTGGGGCATAGACTTGGATAACTGTGATACTGAATGGTTTGCCTTGGAAGACAACAGAGATCATTCTGTCGTTTTTGAGATTGCATCCAAGTACTGCATTTCGGACTCTTTTGTTGACCATGATGGCTAGTCCATTTCTTCTGAGGGATTCCTGCCCACAGTAGTAGATATAATGGTCATATGAGTTAAATTCACCCATTCCAGTCCATTTTAGTTCGCTGATTCCTAGTATGTCAGTGTTCACCCTTGCCATCTCTTGTTTGACCACTTCCAATTGGCCTTGATTCATGGACCTGACATTCCAGGTTCCTATGCAATATTGCTCTTTACAGTATTGGACCTTGCTTCTATCACCAGTCACATGCACAACTGGGTATTGTTTTTGCTTTGGCTCCATCCCTTCATTCTGGAGTTATTTCTCCACTGATCTCCAGTAGCGTGTTGGGCACCTACTGACCTGGGGAATTCCTTTTTCAGTATCCTATCATATTGCCTTTTCATACTGTTCATGGGGTTCTCAAGGCAAGAATACTGGTTTGCCATTCCCTTCTTCAGTAGACCACATTCTGTCAGCCCTCTCCACCATGACCCACTCATCTTGGGTTGCCCCATGGGCATGGCTTATTTTCATGGAGTTAGACAAGGCTGTGGTTAGATTGACTAGTTTTCTGTGAGTATGGTTTCATTGTGTCTGCCCTCTGATGCCCTTTTGCAACACGTACCATCTTACTTGGGTTTCTCTTACCTTGGGTGTGGGGTATCTCTTCACGGCTGCTCCAGCAAAGCTGCTGCTCCTTACCTTGGACAAAGGGTATCTCCTCACCGCTGCCCTTTATGACCTTCAACGTGGGATGGCTCCTCTAGGCCCTCCTGCGCCCGCTCAGCTGCTGCTCCTTGGATGTGGGGTTGTTCCTCCCTTAGTGTTTCTATCATGTATCTTTATCATGTTAAGGAAGTCTGTTCCTAGCTCACTGCTTTGTCAGTAATAGGTACTGAAATTATCAGTGACTTTTCAGCATCTCTCAAGATTCCTTGTTGAAATATCATTGCAATCCTGTAGTAAACCTATTTGCTTTATTGTTCTTCGATATACTGCTAATTTGATTTGCTACTATTATTATTTAAAACACTGGTAAGTTGTACTTGCCAGTGTTTTATTGGATCTTTATTAATGATATTGGCCTCTTTTTTTATTCCATTTCTGCCAGGTTTTGGTATCATGGTCATACTCAAGCCATAAAAAGAACTGAAAATATTTCTGACTTTTCCTGTGCTCTGGAAATGTTTAAATAACATTCAGTTTTTCTTTCAAGATTTAATGGATGGGTTCCATGAAGCCATTTGGATGTTGTACTTTTAAATCATGGTCTCTTTCTTAATCTTGTCAATATTTTTCTGTTTGGTTAGTTTGGGGGTTTGCCTCTTCTTGAGGGCAATTTTGGGAAAATAGATTTTCCTAGTAAGCTCACATTTCAACTACATGTTCAAATACATTGGCATGAAAATTGCACATAATACTATTTTAACATCTTCTCCATATTTGAAATTATATCCCTTCTCACATGCCTATCATTGCACATCCGTGTTTTTTTCCTTTCTTTTTTTCCTTAATCACGCATACCAAACAATTATCTACTTTATTGACTTTTTCACAGAACCAACTTGCAGTTTTATTTATCACTCTAGAGGACTTCTTAAAAATTCATTATTTCTGGTTTTATATTTTTAATTGCTTTGTTCTACTTTCTTTTGGTTTGTCTTGTTCTTCCTCCTAGTTTTCTGTAATGAACACTGAATTCATTTTTTAGTATTTCTTCATTATTAATAGAAGCATTTGAGACTGTGAATTTTTATCTGAATTAGGTGATTTGACTGCATCCTGTCTGTAGACAGTTTGTGATTACAATTTCTTATGAATTATTTGGAGTGTTTCTTTTTCTTTCCCAAATGGTTCACTTTTAAATTTTGTTTCTACCCCCGGGGCAGGGGAAGGAATGAAATTGCCTCAGGCTTACCATGTGGCTCACAAGTATGGAAGATATGGGTTCCACAAAGGAAAGATGAAGGCTGCTCCCCAAAGAACTGGGGATACATGTTAGGCAGACAGACATGCCAGTTTCTTCTCTACTGCCAATAGAGTTGCTGGAGGATTAAATTAGATAGTACATGTAGTTTACGTAGCACTGTGTCCAGTACAAAACCAACTGAATAATAATCACCAGGATAACGCCCTCTGTCCTGCTCTCCTTTACTGCTGGCCAGAATTCCAGCATATGGCACGCAATCCCGCAGCTCTCTAGGAGAACCTTTGCAAACAGCAGGTCATCCCATTGTCCCTGTAGATCACCAGGTAGTCCCCAGGGCAGGGGGAGGCTGTGGTTGCGCCCTCGTTGGACCTAGAGCCACAGGTAATTCTGCGTGGGCTACAAGGCTGGGTTCATATGACTTTGTGATTCACAAGCTCTAACACCAAGAAAAGCACACGAGGCCATGCACTCCTCTAAGAAACATGGTCTCTGACCACCTGACATGAACTGCCTGGCCCCACCCCCCTTTCTGCAGACCGGGGAAACATTTGTCTTCGTGTCAGCCAGCTTCCAACACCTTTCACTTGAGGAATATTCTTTCCATGAGGATTTGTTCTGAAGTCCATGTTTTACAGGGTTTATACTAATTAGTGGGCCCTAATTAACACTCAGAGTCTTCTCCATCAGACAGGGATCCTGAGCCGCCCACTGAGATCTCCTTCTACAGTTGATGGCATCGCTTTGGGCTCTCTTTTAAAAAAAAACAACCCCCAAAACCCTAATGAGCTGCTGCTCTGTTATTTCATTTGAAATTTATCAGGACAGTTTATGTGATCAAACCACGCAAGTATAGTTCTGGGTGCCAGCACTCTTCATTTCTGAAGATCGAAAGTGTGCTTTTCAAAGCAGAACAGGAGAACATGGAAAAAAGTCTTTCATCTGAAACTTTGAAAAAGAGAGAGAGAAAATGGAAAGCATAAGATGGAAATGTGGCATATTTTTATGCTGCAGAGGGTTTTTTTTCCCTCAACACAGCAGAATTTTCCTCATTAAATAGATAGCTGTGTGAGAAAAACCAAAACCAGACTCGGGATGGAAGTGAGACGGGTGGCGATGGAAGGAACAAGAGAGCAGTGACTTTCTGGGCTGGTGGTGAAGCCCGGTGCCAGCCGCGGGCTTTGGCTCTGGGAGGCTGGGAGTGCCCAACTCCAAGCAGGCTCTGCGCCACCAAGCCTGGTGTCCGTCAGCCTGAGAGAAGGGTCTGTTCAGGAGAGCACCTCCTTTGTCAGCATGACACCCCTGCTTCAGGGCCGGGGCGTCTTGTGGACACCCCTGGGGGAGCCTGGATTCACCGTCAGGAAGGTTTGGCCACACGCCCCTGGGGTTGGGACCAGTCCAGCTGGGGGAGATATCCAGAGGAGAGCCAGCCGAGGGCTGTTCACCCTCCGCCCCCAGGGCCGTCTGCCTCACCACGGCAGGCTGGTTGGCACCCCTGTTGCAGCCACCACAGTGTCACCAGGCCCTGGGTGGGGCATGGCAGTGGGAACAGAACATGTTCTGGGTAGCTGTGCATCTCCCAGGAGGTCGAGTCTGCAGACAGGCACGCCACAGGGTGGATACTGGCTGCCAGCGGTGTCCTTGGGTGGGCGGCAGGCCACAGGAAGGGTCTTCACAGCGCCAGCTCTGACTCTAGGACCCTCGTCCCTGTGCCAGCCAGTGCCTCCCAGCTTTCAGCATCAATGTCCCAAAGCTTTATGGAGTCAGGCGGGCCTGAATTCAGATCCTAATTCCCGCCACTTATAAGCTGTGTGGTCTTGCACAAGTCACTTTTGCTCTCAAAGCTTCCATTCCCTTATCTGTAAAATGAAGAAATGAGAACACCTATTATGTCCTGCCAGCTGCTGTGAGGTTTCAGTGGAACAAGCAAAACCAGCCCTTTCCTGTCACAGGTGGTGGCTGTTACCCTTGCGGTTGTCCCTCCAGCGTGTCTGCACCTCCCAGGGGCGGCTAGCCTCCCCCCACCCCGGCACCATTCAGCCTCATGGCCGCCAGGACCAGTGGCTGATCCAGTAACGGTCCATCTTAACAAGGTCAACAACACAGTGTCCTCTGTTGCCATAATGCTGTGTAAATAGGAAAGGACCTGAGATGGCCCAGCTGTGCTGTCCCAGTCAAGACAAAAGCTCCCAGAGCTGGCCATCTGAGGTGGGTGGCCATGTGTGGTCAGCATCTGGGCGCCATCCATGGTTTATGGCAAATCCGGCTGGGCGCATCTCACCCACTCCAAGTGGGGCCTTGCCGTGAAGACAGGCTCAGCTTCAAGGGCACCTCAGTGGTCCAACCCTGAGCTGAGAGGCTCTGACAGCCACTGTCATTGCCCCCAGTCACCGTCAGGGAGGGTGGAAAGGCTTCCCTGAGGCCACCCAGCTGGTTGGTGGCACGGCCAGGCTTCCCAGTCTCCTGGCTCCGAACCTCACACTCTCCCACTTCCACCACAGCTGCATGTCACATAGAGCTGGCTGGGCCCTCAGCCCATGGCGGGGCCCACCAGTGATGGGACATGGGACAGATGTGCCACCACCGGAGGAGGTGGACAACACGGCCTCCTTGTAGCGGTCAGTCCTCCTGGAGAATGTTAACCCCAAGGGGGGATACCGGGCAGGGAGAGCCATGGCTGGGTTGCCTCTGGGTTCAGCTGTGCCCCGTCCTGCCTCGCCTGCTTGCCAGGCTCCAGAGAACCCGGGCTGGGGTCAGAGAAGGACTGACAGTATGGCCACCTGCACCAACTGACGTGTGTTCGAATCCTGCGTCTGCCACTTCCCAGCTGTGTGGCCTCAGACAAGCAGTGCCGTGCTCTCAGCTCGTTTCTTCCTCTGTAGAAATAAAGTGAGTGAAGCAAAGTTGCTTAGTCGTGTCTGACTCTTTGCGACCTCTGGACTGTAGCCTACCAGCCTCCTCCATCCATGGGATCTTCCAGGCAAGAGTACTGGACTGGGTTGCCATTTCCTTCTCCAGGGGATCTTCCCGACCTAGGGATCGAACCCAGGTCTCCCACTTTGCAGGCAGATGCTTTACCATCTAAGCCACCAGGGAAAGATATAAATAAAGCCTCCCTGAAAACAGAATGGTTATTACAAATCAATCAACAGGGCTAAGCTCTTAGTTTAGGAGCTGGCACATAGTGAGTGCTCAGACTCAGATTATAATAATCACTTGACTCCCAGTGTCTCTTTCTTAGCTCCCAAATGAGGATAAGAATATACTTCATAAGGTTATCTTGTGGACTGAAGTAGGCCTGCATCCATACCTTCCTTCTTTCAGCTGATGTTCACCAGGCAGCTCCTGTGTGCTCTGTTCCAGCTGCTGGGACTTGAGCTTGTGGAGCAAGACATTTCCTCTTCGGAAAGGTTTGCGTAAAGTCTGAAGCGGGCATCAGACAGCAGATACAGGAACAGTCCCAATAAGTATCTAATTGCAGTGAGCACTGGCCCAGTCCAAGTGGGAGGGACTATTCTGATGATTTCATCACAGTTTAGGCTTTTAAATATCGCCAGTTATGGACTGATGACAATACTGAGAATTTTCCTGGACTTACGCAGTATTAACTGTAGATTTCCTGCTTTGGAAGCAGTTTCTGTTGTGGGAGTGATGAGCCGCTTAGATGCAGACTCTGTCAGGTGGTGCCGAGGTTTGGGGTCTGGCCAGGGGGCCTCCCTTTGGGAGGTCCTCTCCATCCTCACGTGTGGTGGCCTCGGCCTGGACTCTCAGGTTGGGGGAACGGATATGTTTCATGGAGTGGGGTGATGAGCGACTATACAGTGGGGTTTGCTCTTATGAAGTAATGGGCTCTCCATGCCACCAGGGGACAGGCAGGGGCTTGGGGGAGATGCTATTCAGCTTCTCCTCGCCTCTGTTTGGAGAGCCAGGACCTGAGAGGATGCAGAGAAGCCGGCCCTGGTCCTCGCAGGACGGCGGAGGGCAAGCCTTCCATGTGAGGGTGTTATTCAAGAAAAGGTGACTAATTCCATGACCAGTGAGTGAGTTGGAACAGGCGCTGGAGCCAGAGAGACCTGGGTTCGAATCCAACACTCTCCTGAGGCCTTAGGCCAGTTTCTTAATCTCCTTGAACTTTACTTTGCTACTCAACCCTCATCACGGGGTTGATGGGAGGATCACAGGAGATGAGGAGGTTCCCGTCTTGTAGCAGATTCCTAGGAAACATCGTTCCTCTCCTGTCTCCCATATCCTGCTCCTCGGGGCCCCTGCTCCTGAGCCGAGGTTCACTCTGTGGCTCAGAGCCAATGGGCTTGGTCTGCACAGCATGTCCCTTATCCCCTTATCTCCTGCTCAGCACTAGGGGACGCCCTCTGTCGTGGTTCAGGCCTTAATGGAATTTTCAGGATCGCCATTGCTGAATCCCGGGGAGGTGACCAAGTTAGATTTTCAAATGGGAAGAGGAAAAACACAATCAAGAGAAATCATGAACCTGTGGAGTTAAATCTTCCAAACTTGGAGCTTCGATACAAGGGAGATGATTTCTACTTTTTTAAATTTTGGAAACATGGTGCTGCTAGAAAGAAAGGAAGTGGAACGACTCCTAGGAGAAGTACTAGCATATGTTTCTGTGATTTAACAGTTTCCCGTAAAAAACGTGTAGCTATTTTAAAAGCAGACGAGTGACTCATGGTGTCCAGCAGTCCCCTGTGATGGCAGGAAGCAAAGTTCTCTGGGGAGGCAGGCTTGGGTTCAGCTCCCACCCCTATCGCTTACCAGCTGTGTGACCTGGAGCAAGTTACACATGCTCTCTGCACTTCCTTTTCCTCCTCTATGAAATGGGTTTTATAAAGACCAATGACAATGAGTGTGAAAATCAGTGCAGTGCTATCCAGCCATGCAGAAAACCCACACCTTGCCTATTAATTGCCTGGCTAGTTACATTTGTTGTTAACTCTTAGTAGTTTAATAGGAAACTTCTAAGGCTATAAATTTTCCTCTGATTACCACTTTGGTCTAATCTTATACATTTTGTTACATAGTGTTCTTACTGTCGTTGAACAGACTTTGTGTACTTTTAATTTCAGATTTCTCATTTTTTCTGTGAGAGTTCCTTATGAGTGTGTGTTTAACACATGGTTAGAATTTTTCTATATTTATTATTAAATCCTAGATGTAAGGTCAAAGAGAATATAATATGGCATTTATTTTTGGAACTTACTGACCTTTTTTTTTAATAGACTAGCATATAATCAGTATTTATAAGCATTCCATGAGTATTTTAAAATAATTGTCTTTTTATTTATATAACACCAAGCTTTTAATTGTTACTTAGATACATTCATATAGAACACACCCATACAGATATCTATAGATACATGTATATGTATATATTTTTGTATGTACATATATATGTGCACACACACACACATTTTAGAAAAGACATACCAAAAGCCACCTCCGTAGTTGTGGCTTTGTTGAATCCATTTTTGATTTTTGGCACTTTTTCGCTTTGTATATTTTGGTGCAGTATTGCTTTGTGCATAGAAGATAGTAATCATTAGATCTTCTCAATCGCCTATGCCTTTAATTAATATCAGCCATTCCTCTTTGCCTTGTTCAGTGTTCTCTGCCTTCAGTTCTGCTTTGCATCACTACTCGTGCGCCTCACCAGTGTTATGGGTTTAGGGGCAGTCCTCTGGAGGGAGGCTGCTGGAAGGCCATGCCACCCGTTGTCCGCGCACACCTCGAGATTCTGCAGTGTGGCCCTCAGCAAGCCAGTCAGCTGCACCACGCTGCACAGCCAGTCCTCGTCCCCCATCTCTGGTTAGTCAGCTTGTCCCGAATTCCCCCTGGGGGAGTGCCATGAGGCTGTGCTGAGGCTCCCTACTGGCCTATCACAGCAATGTTTGTACATTGCACGTTATTTTCGTATTAAGCACCCTTAGCAGGAGAATTCTCTGTCTAGCCTTACTTCTTTGTACCTAGGACTATTGCTTTTTTTATTTCTTCTTTTGTTCCTGTATTTATGATTTGGTGTGTGTGTGTGTATGTGTGTGTGTGTGCATGTAAGGAAAGATAGATAAACAAATAGACAAACAGTTAAGTGAATAAATGAAAACCTGAATTCAAACAGTGTTCTCATGGGTATGACACCTTAGACCTATTAAACTGCAGTGGTTGGTAAAACACAAGTATTCATTCATCCCTTTCAATTCCTGTTATTTTCCAGCTGAGTTACAGGGAATAACCCTTGTTGCTGGAAGAGTGTAGGAACTCAAAATGCTAAAATGTTGCCAGCATTCATTTCGGTTGTTGCTCAGATGTTTGATTTACAGTTGAGTAGTTTATGTGAACAGTTAGTAGCCAGGATTGGAACTGAAGTTCAAATCATATTGCAGTTTTCCGTAAGTCACCATGTACCTTCTAGCAGAGCAGTTCTGTTTTGTACCATTCTGATTAATGAACACCTTCCATCATTAAATATCTTCTTTGATTTTAGGCATCTATCTTCTGGATTTAATCTACATTGATTCTGCGTATCCTGCCTCAGGCAGCATCATGGAAAACGAACAAAGATCCAATCAAATGAACAATATTCTCCGAATAATTGCGGACTTACAAGTTTCCTGCAGCTACGGTTAGTCCCCCTGGTTGTTGGGATTGTGAAATCCTTTGGGTGCAGCACGTTATCAGTGAGAAAGTTCTGGAGACCAGGTAGTCCCCAGCCAAGGCTCCTCATTTTGATATCCTGAGCATCGAATGCGTGCTGGACCCATTGCCAGCATGTTGATCTTCAAAGACTGTGCAGACTAGACACTACCATCTCTGTATCACAGGTGGGGAAACCGGGGCTGAACACACTGTGGTCACCTGTCTAAGGGCACACGTCTAGTCAGTGGCAGAGCCAGGTCTTCCCTCCATGAAGAGCTCTGTGAGCAGCTCCTGGGTGTCTCTCCTCCAAGCAGATTCTGGGACTCGGGCTCCTCTGTCATGTAGCTCTACCGTGTGCCACGGAACTCTGCATCCAGCTAACAGATGCAGAAGAAGAGAGAATCATATAAGAATGGGGCTTCTGGGTCAGACTTGCACATGGCACTCATTGCTTCTGCCAGGGAAGGTAGGAATGCAACGTAGCTGTGGGCCTAGAGGGAAAAGAGCATTGACTTGGTCAACAGCTAGCCAGGCTCTGCCACAGGTGACCAGATCCAAAGGGTGGCCCTGATGATGTGCATCTGAGATAGATGGAGATGTTGTTGGAGACGCCGATGGGCCAGCCACGTGGACACTGGGGGATGGGCTCAGCCGGGAGTCAGGTACCCGGGTCCTCCAGGAATGGGCCTCAATGACCTGGGCGCCACGTGGCAGAAGTCACAAGAAAGAGGGGAAGGGTGGTATAGCTGTGGTAATGTGTCTCCGTGGAGCAGAGCTTCACAGGAAAGGGAGGAGTCGAAGTCAGGAAGCAGCAAAGCAGGAGAGGAGACCAACCCTACCTCCATCACATGGGGTGGGAGAAGCCAGCTGCCTCCATGTGGGAAGGCCACTGCGGGGGCAGGACACAAAACCCAAAGGTCTCTCAGGAGTACCCCCTCAACAAACACTGTGGGGCGGGGGAGGGGCAGGCCCGCTCTCGAAGACCAGCTCTCCTGCACAGAGAACAGGAAGGGGCCTGAATTCCCAGGGCCCCTTCTGCTCCCTGGGGCCTCAGCACTGGTCATGCTGGCCAGCAGAGCAATTATAGGCTCGGCTTCAGGGTCAGAAAGATGCGGCTTCATGTCTCAGCCCTGCCTCTTGAAAAGTCTGTCTCCTCTGAGGTCTCATCGGTGACAACAGGGAGGTGTGTGTGCTGGGCCCTCACCCCAGCGTTTCATCAGAGCTCAGGAAACGCTCACTCTTACCGCTGTTCTGTGTACCTGTATCTTCCCCCTCATCAGCATTGTGAAGCAGGGGTTCTTATCCCCATTTCAGAGACCAGAACACTGAGGCCCTAGAGAAACCGAATGACCCGCTGAGAATCTCACGGTTACTGGGCAGAGTCATCAGAGGCTCGTCTTGGCACCCAGATGCGCTGCCAGCCCCCACCCCCACCCCAGGAAAGCAGCGGCCCTTCCCACCCACTTTTCTGCCCCCCACAAGGCCTCCTCCACTGCCTTCACCTCCCTCCTCGACCAGTTCTGTTCCAACCGGTGGAGAATGGCAGAGAGCATCCAGGGAGCGTGTGGGGGCCCTCAGAAAGAGTGCAGTGACCATGGCGGCCTGAGGGTCATCCCAGGACAGGGTCAGACAGCGCAGTGCGGCCAAGGCCACCGGCGACTCGGGTCGAAACTTCTCAGTGGAGTGACCTTGCAAGTTATCGTGGCTTCCTCCTCCATGCATCTTATTCCTGGAAATGAGGCAGGTGCAAAGGTTGAGGCCAGATGGCTTCTAGAAATCACCCGGGGCAGGACCTGGCATAGAACAGGAGCTCACGCATCGAGGCCCCTCCCCATCTTCTCAGGGTACAGCAGCCAAGCTCTCAGGCTGTGCCCGGGTCTCGGTTTGGGTTGCTCACCAGGCTGAACAGGATCCATTCATTCTTGTCACATGGAGCTGGTGGGGTGGGTGAGGGAGACTGGTCCAAATATTCCAGTGGAAACCTGTTTGAGGGCACACATCTGCCTCTGGTCTGTTCTGGAGGCCATCTTTCCCCACCACACCCCCCCACCAAGACCCATCTTTGCTTAGCCAAGGAACCGTGGTGACCTTGGGGTGTGGTGTCTGTGGCCCAGCCTTCTGGGGGGGCATGCCTCGAGGGTCCACTCTGTGCCCCGTGCCCAGCCCAGGCATGGCCCAAGGGATCATCACCAAATGTTGAAAGACTGTCCATATGTCTCAGTCCCGTCTTGTGTGGGGCCCAGAGACAGGGAGAGACAAAGACGGGGGAGAGACTGAAGCCTCTGGGTCTTCTTTTCCTGCAGACCACCTCACCACCCTGCCCCATGTGCAGAAGTACCTGAAGTCCGTGCGCTACATTGAAGAGCTCCAGAAGTTTGTGGAGGACGACAACTACAAGTGAGTGCCCGCCCCGCCCTGGCCTCCTGTGCAGCAGCACCCGTGCCCCCCACCCCAGCACGTGAGTGTCCAACCTCGGACCCCACAGAGCCCAGAGCGGGGCTGCCGAGCATCTCCTCCCACCCCAGGCGCCCCCCATAGGCCCCTCTGGACAGAGGACAGTGTTCCATCAGCTTCTCGGCGTGGCTTTTTCCAGTGGGGAGGGTACAGTTGGGGCTCCACAGCGGTGTGTGATGCAGGCTTCATGCTCCATGCTTCTCATGACGGACTCCCCACTCAGAGCGCTGAGCGGAAGGGCAGCTTTCTAGACTCATCTCCAGGCTGCCAAACAGAGTTCCCGAGAGCCTGTTCATGGACAAGGCAGCTCCCTGGGGCCCCCACTTGCTGCTGGACTCTCGCCACCTGGCGCTGGTGGAGGCTCCATCTCCATCCCACGCAGCACGTATAGAATACACCCAGTTCCCATAAAGACCCCGGTGGGCCCTCTGGCCTCATCTCCCCCTCACCTGCTCTGCCTTTCAGTTTTCTCTTCATCTGTGGCAGCTGGGAATTTATCCAGCATTTCTATGTAATTAGAGGGAGAAGGAGGACTTTTCATGTTGTCTGTCCGCCGTACTTTTTTTTCTTTCCTGCTAAATTGTTCTTGGAGTATAGTACCTTTACATGGCCCCCATATTGATTGGACATCTTCTTGGCTCATTTTAAGCTTGAGGTCAACTCAGAACCTCAGGGCTTCTCACACGGCCTATTATCAAGGCTAGTCTTGGACATCATGTAACTGATCTGTTTCCCCCTCTAGATGCTAGCTTTGCATGTGTTCTTTTAAATCTTGTCTTATTGGTTGCTTCCAATAAAGCATGCATAATCTCTTTGAATCCTGCTCGCCAATATATTTTTAATCTTTTCCAGTTTTACATTTAAAAATGTGGTCAGCTTGATGATTTGCTCATCTAAGTTGTTGGAAACTGTGGCCACTAGGGACACCTTCAGGTTACCCGTTTTCATTCACCAAGACCTTGGGAATGGCTGTTGAAGTAACACCACCCTCACCAGGTCTGTGGTAGTGGATTTCAGCCCTGACCGTGGGCCAGAGATGCCTAGGAAGCCTTCTAGCCACCCAGATGTCTGGGATGGGGCCTGGAAATCTGTATTTGTTTCCAAAGCTCCGCACATGGTCCTTCTAATGCTTGACTGTCTTTAGAAATATAGAGGTGATACCTTTAGTTGTTATTGTACAATATTTTGTTAAAATAGAATGTAATACATTTTGATCTGTTACGTAATCGTAACAGCAATAGATCAGGGCCAGAGATGACCATTCAAATTATGTTTGCCACAAACTGCTCATTGTTACTTACAAAGCATTTGCTGTTCCTGAAAAGAGTACCCTGGAGTGGGAAATTATTCCCAGTTAGGTTCTGGGATAACATTTTCCATTCATGTGCCAATAATTTTATTAAAAAGACAGTAGTTTTTCATTAACACTAATATACTTTAAGGAGAAAAATGGTCCATAAATACTTCTGACCATGAGCTAATCCTTGGACAAGCTGCAAATTGTGAGTAATTACGCCTTGCATTCTGAAGGACAGTGAACACCGCTAGCACTTAATGCCTGGATTTCACAAAGGCCTTTTGTTGTGGTCCAAATGGGCACACCCAGGGAGGAAGGCTGTGTTCTTGTCCTGAGCCCAGACCACTGAGGGGGTCCCTTCCTAGGAGGGCCCTGGATCGGAGTGACAAAGGATGCCCAGGGCTTGTGATGCTGCTGGAGGGACCCACACCCCACGGCCCAGTGCACACCCAGCGGCTCGATCCCCACCTCTGAGGACGCAGGCTTCCTCTTACCTTGAAGACACTGTGCCAAGGAGCCCAACCAGTGTTTTGTTTTCCTCAGTCTTCCATCTATTTTACTTTATTTAAGAAAAATAACCCAAATTCCTGCCACTTAAAAGCATGACTGTTGGCATGAAATGAGCATTATTCTGGGCTTCCTTCTGTGCATAGAAAGTGCATATATACACAAGGAGAAGGATGGATAGACGGATGGATGCAAGAATAGAATTTATTGAAATTGGATTATACTGCACTTGCTATCTTTTAATTAAAACAACTTCAATGTTATTTTAACCAGAAAAAGGAACTGAAATAAAACATAAGGAATTGCTGCTCTTCAGATAAACATTTCTCCACAATAGATATTATTCCCTAAAAGAGCCTTCTAAGATTAACAGAAGAGGTCAGCAAGAACATGAGGAGGTTGAAGTCCCTAAGTTCTGTTTTAACTGGATTTCCATGGTGAGCAGGGCCCATTGGTCATAAAGATGAGCTCGTTAGCAAGATCCACCCGCCTCCTTCACCTCCCCTGTGCCACCTGCCAACTCTTCCTTGGTTATCTTCTTGTTTCTCCAAGTTTGTAACACACACATCATGTTCAGGAATCATGATTCCTACTCTTACTGAATCGTTTTAGTTAAACATTTTCAGTTCTTACCACCTGTGGCTTCTCCATTCTTTATTTGAACTCAGTCCCTTATTTAGCTGGGTTTCTTCTTGAAGCAGGTTTGCTCAAGTCCTGCACGCTCTGATGCACATCTTTCGTGGAAACATCTGCCTCTAACTTGCTGGGCTGCTTGGTTTCCCACCCGCAGGACACAGAGAACCTGCCCCACTGCCGTCTGGCGCTGGGTGCTGCTATAGACAAGTCTCAAGCCAGTCTAGATTTTTTCCTCTTGTAAGTGACTTGTTTTGTCTACCTCGTGGGAAGAATTACTTAAAGTTCAAAAGCCTCTCAAGGGGACTGCCTCCCTAGTGGAGCTTTTCCTAGAACGGCATATGCTCTGTCTTCATCACAGAGGAATTCTTTTGGTTTCTATCTTCGACCACTTCTTCTGCACCATTTTTTGGCTTTTCTCTCTCCGGCATTCCAGGAATCCATACACTAGATGCTGTCTGCCTTTCATCTCCATCAGTTTCTTTCTAATGGCTGTAATCTTCATCTCTTTCATCCTCAGTCACTGGGGTTGATCTGTTTCTCCTCTGGTATCCCTTCAGTCCTCTTGTTTCTGCCCTTGGTTTGTTCCCTGGGGTCTCCAATCTCCCCTTTCATCTTTTGTGTTCCCATCTCATTTTTCAGGTTTGGTTCTATACAACCCATAGTCTCAAGCACCTGGGGAGATTTCCCCATGTCCCCCTGGGGCTGCCCTCTGGGCCGAGCGATCTGGACAGTGCTCTCTTCCTCCCTCTGTCCCCTCTTTCTGTGAGGATGTTTGAGTTGGCTCCACTGTTTCTATCCGTCTTGCTCCCACCTGAGAGGCTTTCTCTGGCTAATCCACAGCTCTGATGGAAGGAGGCGCCGTCTGGTTCTGCTGCGCTTTGTGGGATGGGCTGGTTTTCCTTCCACTGTGCTGAGAGGCACAGAGGTTCTCAGTCTCTGCCCTCTGTGTGGCCTGGGGGCACGCAAGGCTCCGGCTCCTTGGAGGCAGGGAGCAAGCCATCTGTTCTAGAGAAGGGACTCTGTTAAAAGGCCTTCATCAGTGTTTCCTCCATCTAATAGGGGCTGAATCCCATTCCAGAAAGGGATATCCTCAGGTTTCAGATGATGCACCCCCACCCCCGCTGCACCATGGAGCCTTCATTTCCATCAGGGCATCCCCCACGCCGTCCACCCACCACCCCATCCGTGTCTATCTTGAATCTGGAGCTGCTCAGACCCCCTGAGAAGTCTGAGGTCAGGATGGGAGCTGGGCCACGTGATGGCTCTTGTTCAGCTGCACAATCCACTTTTTCTTTCCCTGGCTGCAAGTTCTTGAAGTTCATGCCCCCTCCCTTGTTAAGTAGCAGCTGGGGAGCTTTTTCACTCCTGAGTGTTTATAATTGTTTATTGGTCTTGTTGGGTGAGGGAAACTGTCATCCAGCTTCACTCTGTCATTTTCAGCCAGAAGTTTCTTAATCGATGCTTTAAAGAAAAACAGGAATAACTACTATGTCATGCCTCTCTGGAGGCAACTGAGAATGCAGTGTAATGATTAAACCCCCTGGCTTGGGGTCAGACCACCCCGATCCCCTGCTTGGCCAATTGTTAGCCCCGCACATCTTGGGGAAGCTGTGTAACCTTGCTGCTCCTCCCTTTCTTCATCTACAGGATGGGGAAGGTGTCCCTAGCTCGTAGTGTTGTCTTGAGCAGGAATACATCTGTGCCCGGCAATGAGGGGCCACGATTACACTGTTTACTGTGTCTTCCCTAGCCATCATTTCTTGGTCATGGAAATCCCCTGGGGACCTTGGAAAGCTGTGTCTGTGATCTGGAGCAGACCTCAGAGCACTGCTGGCTCCATGACGTATAATAGCCCTTAGCAGCAGTCCAGTTTCCCAGTTCCCAGCTTGCACATGTCCGGTTCCCCCCTCTGATACCCTAGAGCACATCTAATTCTTTGAAAATCTTTGTTTTCAGACTGTCACTCCGAATTGAACCAGGAAGCAGCTCCCCGAGACTAGTCTCTTCCAAGGAAGATCTTGCAGGTATTGTAGCCCCTTGGGTGGGGGCAGACTCGCTGATGGCCCAGACGTGGCTGCCAGGGTTGGCCTTGCCTATGGAGCCAAAGACCAGAGTCCAGTTTGCTGACTGGCAGCCTCAGTGTCCCTGCTCACAGCCGCCTTCCTCCACCCCCTGCAGCCTGCCCAGGCTTCTGATCACACTGGGTTCCTGTAGGGCACCTCTGGGCTGGGGCTCCCTGGGAGAGTCTGAGACCCAACAGAGGCAAGATCAGAGCCCAAGCTGGGGGCCTGCACTTGGTGGAGAAACCCAGGACACTCTCCAGGTCACCTGGACACTTGTCATCAGGCCTCCCCCAGGCTCGAGTTAACAAGCCCAAGAAGGGTGCACGGGATGCCTGGGTCGTTTGGTCCCACCACACACAGAGGGCTGACCTTCCTGGAGCATCGGTTTTATTCCCATATTTGGGACGCACATGGCCTCCCGTAGAGATAAGAGGCCCAGGCTTTGAAGTCAGACTCGAGCTGTGCTGCTTCCAGCTCTGTCACCATACCTCTCCGATCCTCAGGGGCCTCATCCACAAAGTGGAGGTGGAACCAGCTCTCACCTGGAGGGCTGGTCTCCCCACGCTTTAAAGCACTCTGCCCACGTGTACGTGGTGTCGGCCGCTTCAGAGCTGTCTCTGTGACAGTTTCCTTTTGTTTGTCGTTCAGTTGCTGAGTCGTGTCCGACTCTTGCTGGGGCTGCTCTCTGCTGCTGTTCCAGGCGGGATAAGATTGCAGGCTGAGGTCCAACTGTACTTTCTCCTGGTTTGAGCTTATGTGACACTCTCCTGGGTGCCAGGCCACTGCAGTCTTGGACAAGCAACTTTACACCCTCCGGGCCTCGGTTTCCTTACCCATAAGATGGGGATAATAAGCCTCCCATCCCAGAGTTGCTGGAATATCAAAATTGAAATGATACATGCAAGGCATGCAGTGTAGAGTCTGACAGGTGGTGAGTGTTTGGTGAGGAGGTGGCTGTCTCAGGCTGCTGCCTGGTGTCATGACCCCTGCCCCTGACCTGTTGACCTGCTAACCAGCCACTCACTCCCCTTTCTGGAGCCAGGCTGGTGCAGCGGTGCTGCTGTGTCAGGACCCTAGGGCTGCAGGAGGCTATATCACAGCCTCTCACTGGGCCCACCAGGCAAGGCCTCTGCCCTCACTCCGGGGTTTCCTCCAGGCGCCTTACCTTTCCTAGCCTCTCCCGGCTCCAGTGTGTAGGCTGGACCCTGCCCCTAGCCCACCCCCAGGGCCCCACGGTAACTTAGCAAAGAGACGGAGACGCTGGTTGATCCACACAGCTTGGGGATGCTGCTGTCTACACCTCAAAAGACAGAGTCCTCGCGTAAACTTGATCCTCACAGGGTTCCATGAGCCCAATAGGAAACTGTCTCCCATGGTCTCCTCTCATGTCCATTGACTTCCACACATGGCAGATGACCCACCAGCAGTGACCAGAGAGAAGTTTCTAGCACTGGTCTCATCTCTGCCTTCTTGTTTTAGAACCTTCTCCCACTTAGTCAGCCATGTTCCTTCCCAATGCTCATGTACACCCGACCATGGGTAGGGGTGGATGGGATCCATCAGAGTGGTGTAGGAACGCTAACCACTCAAGGCTCTTTGTTCCGGAGGGAATGCCAGGGTTCTGGAGCAGAGTGGGCTTGGATACAGAGGGTTCTGCCCTTCTGTCTCCTGATCAGTCTGAATAAGAGGTCCCTGCACCCTGTCTGGTTAGCACACCTGAACAGGATGACTGCATCTCAGGCCTTCCCCAGGTGCCATCAGGTCCCCACGGCCTGACGAGCTGGAGGATTTATCTGTCTCCCAGTGCCCCAGGTGGAGACAGGAGCCAGGCACAGAAAACTTAACACTGCTTCTGGGGGCCTCCAGAAGCAGACCACTCCCTGAGCCCTGGGTCAGGAAAGGAGGAGCTCCGTTCACTTTTAAAAATACGATGTTATGTCTTTGGCTGCACCGGGTCTTAGTTGCAGTACACGGGATCTTTAGTTGCGGCATGTGGGATCTAGTTCCCTGACCAGGGACCCCTGCATTGGGCACGTGGAGACTTAGTCACGGGACCACTGGGGAAGTGCCTGCATTCACTTTGAGTCCTGCCTAGGGTGGAAACCAGTACCAGGGCTGGGATCCAGCCCCCGGCCCAGCCTCCTCAAGGTTCAACCCTACTCTCCTTCCATCCCATTCCCCCTCATCCTCACCTGGCTCCGGTGTTTATTGGCCTTATTGGCCGTGTGAAACCAGAAGCCAGCCAGTTAACTAATCTCCAGCATCAGTCAGAGTCCTGGCGGGAAACAGAATTGTCCCCAGATGACTCACCGGAAGAGGCTTAATTAAGGTGAAATGGGAATAGGAATAAATACTTTACACAAGGACAGCAGGGTCCCCAGCACCTCTAGGCTGAAGGACTTGGGGAAGAAAAACTTACCAACTCCAACAGGCGCAGAGGACGGGTCAGCTCAGCAGGAATTGTGGTAGCTAAGGGTAAAGGAGGAGGAAGGGGTGGAGCTGAATTGCCCTGCCCTCTCTCTCCTCCCCCCCTCCCACCGTATCTGCAGCTGGAGCCTCCCGTCAGCCAAACCCAGCTGGAAGCCTGGGGTGAGGAGCCAAGAGATGCCTCTTGGGTCCAACCTCCCAGGGGGCACCAAGCAGGGTGAAGAACTCATCTGAAGGGTCGGACAGAACACCCTGTGTACCCGCTGAGCCTTGATTTCTCCATCTGTAAAGTGGGCATAGTAATACCTCCCTCAGAGAGTGGTTGTGAGAATTTATTAAGATCATGTTTGCCTGACAAAGAGCACACCCTCATCAAATGTAACTTTATTAGGATGATGTTATTACTGTCAGTGTTATGATTCTGCCTCTGTCGCTGAATCATCACTCGGGTTTGGGAAAATCTTTCCTCCTCTCTCTCCTCCTGCTCCCCCGACCAGGTCAGGCCCCCTGTTACACTGGGGAATGGCACACGTGGCTCTGATGCAGGCCGCTCTGGTTTGTATCCAAGCACAGCCACGCAGCCGTGGACACATTGGTTACTTGCTCGCTATGGCGGCAGAGTTGAGGTTGAGACAGAGACCCTGAGGTCTGCAAATCTGAAACATCCACTACCTGCCGGTTTCCAGAGCCTGCTGACCTTGCGTTACACCCTCTTGCAGCTCTCCATGCTTCAGGATACTTCCCTTGTGGAAGCTAGACAGCTTTCTGTGCTTCTCTGTCCCGTGTCTGCCTTCCCCAGGCCTGGAATTCCCAGAGCCCCGCATGTGGGGTGCTTGGTCTCTGGGCTCCCAGCTGGTTCTGTGGGCACCTGGTTCTCCGGCTGCCTGCTGACTCCACACTTCTCCCAGCAAAGTGCTGGGGCCAGCAGACCTTGGTACCCAAGCGTGTCTGCCACTGACTTTCCACAGCTGCGGCTCCAGCCTAGAAGCAGGGTATTAAGGTTTTCATGGACCTTCAGAGGGCCCAGAAGTGTCTAGAAGGCTTTAGATGCACTCAGGGATCCTGGCTTCCCAGCCTCGGCTTCCAGACAGCAGAGGGGACCTGCGGGGTCCCTTGCAGGCAGGACAGAGGGCAGCTCCAGGGAGGTCTTCCACGTCTGGCAGTTAGATGGGGCTGCGTGGCAAGAGCCCGACCAGACCAGGGACAGGAATGTGCCTCTTGCAGTCCCAGGAATGGGAGGAACGCAGCCTCCCTAGGCTCATCGGGAGGGGGCTGGGGCTACAGTCCCGGGCTCTTTCCAGCCAGCAGGCACCCCACACCTGCCAAGGAAAGGCCCCGGAAGAGTCTGTTCACTGGAGGCTTCACATGCCACGGGCCGACTGTGAGCCAGGGCCCCTGAGGAGCCTGGAGAAGACCTGCCCTCTTGGGCTTCATTCTCACCTTAGCTGGGGAGGCGAGCAGCAGACAGCGTGAGGAACTGATGGGGGCGGCGGTCGGGGGAACAGCAGCCCCAGGAGGCCAGCGTGCGCTGCCTGACCCCACTCTGTGGCTACACTCGCTCGCCGTCGCAGCTCGCCGGCCCTGCCTGGGAGACACAGGCTCTGTGTCGGACGCAGCCCTCCTGTGAGGTCTCTGGGGCTTGGTTGGTGTCAAGCTGGTCCCCAGAGCTGCAGCTGCACCCTGCGTCCCTCCGAGGCCCCCACACCCCCTCTCCACCGCCCGGGAGCGGCCGTGCCAGCGGCTCCACACCAGCAGATGGACAGACTGTGAGAAAGGAAGTGGAGAAACCTTCCCAGTTTCTGGTCTGGGGAGAAAAAGGCCAGGAATGCCACGTTTTCCATTTCCCCCATATGTAATGTTTAGCTTATATAAATGAACTAATATTTTCCTGGAGAGCAAAAATCATAAAGAACATTGACCCCGAGAGAGGGCAGTTGGTGCTGTGTGTGCCTTGGAACTGGTGAAGACATTTCCAGATCTCGTGAGCCCCGCCTCCGTGTGGCTGAACCAGCTGACAGGTTTTCTCTGAGATTCCTTGGCAGCAAAGCAAGTCCATGGAGAAGTACCTTCAGAACTGCTCGCCAACACACCTTTATGTCTTCCTTCTGTTGCCCAGTGGGTTGCCAGGCAGATAGAGCGCAGGCCCAGCTCCAGTGCTCCCTAGCTCTGGGACTTTGGGTGATCGGCGTGGTCCCTCTGAGCCTCGGTGTTCTTACTGGTGAAATGGGAATAGGAATAACTAAATACTTTGGAGAAGGAAATGGCAACCCACTGCAGTATTCTTGCCTGGAGAATCCCATGGACAGAGGAGTCTGGCCGGCTACAGTCCATGGGGTCGCAAGAGCTGGACGCGAATTAGCACCATAAATACGTCATGTAGGCTTACTTCATGGACTGTGGCTGGGCCAGAGAAGCCCTTAGACAGTGCCTGGCACACGCTTACCACTCAGGAATGTTCGCTCCTGGACCTCACAGATGGGCTCTGATGCTGACCGGGTGGAGGAACAGCATGGCATGGCCAATGGAGCACCGGACGGGGGGCACCAGAGGGCCCTCACCTCAGCTCCAGCTCACACTCAGCAGCTGTGCCAGGCACTCTGGCCGCATAACCCACCACCCCAGGACCCAGTGGCACAAGCGGCCATGTTACTTCAGGCATAGACTTCGGGCCAGGAGGCTGGATAGGGCACAGCCAAGGTGGCTTGTCTCTGCTCCATGACAACTAGGGTCTCAGTGGGAAAGACGAGAAGGCTGAGAGAGACTGGATGTTGGGGCTGGAACTGTCGGGACTTGTGTGGTGCTGGCTGTCCGCTGGGGTGGAACCCAAAGGTTACATGGTATTGCCCTCCAAGAGCAGAGGTCCTCAAAGCATCATGCCGTCTGCGTGACTCACCTTGGAAATCACCTAACCTCACTTCTGCCATGCTCTGTAGGTCAGTTCAGTTCAGTCGCTCAGTCGTGTCCAACTCTCTGTAACCCCATGGACTGCAGCACACCAGGCCTCCCTGTCCATCACCAACTCCCAGAGTTCACTCAAACTCATGTCCATCGAGTCAGTGATGCCATCTCATCCTCTGTCATCCTCTTCTCTCACCTTCAGTTTCCCAGGATCAGGGTCTTTTTCAATGAGTCAGCTCTTCACATTGGTGAAGGTGGCCCAAGTATTGGAGTTTCAGCTTCAGCATCAGTTCTTCCAATGAATATTCAGGACTGAGCTCCTTTAGGATGGACTGGTTGGATCTCCTTGCACAGTCCAAGGGACTCTCAAGAGTCTTCTCCAACACCACAGTTCAAAAGCCTCAATTCTTAGCTTTCTTTCTGTCAGTCAAGGCACTCTCAAAGGCCTGCCAGGCCCAAGGAGAGGGCAGGGAGACTGAGCCCTCAATGAGAGTGTCAGAATTTGTGGACTTGTGTTAAAACCAACTACACCAGCTGGTTCACAGGTAGGGAAACAGGTTAAGGATAGTCATAGCTGACACATATTGAGCGAGTGGTCTCTGCCGGGCACACTCTAACCCGCCCCATGTGCCTGCCTGGTGAATCTCCACTTGCCTTGTGCGGTGGGTGTACCTGACCTATAGGCGAAGGCGCTGGGCTGCTTGCTGCCCCCATCTTGAGCCTGGAGGAAGAGGCAGGCCAGTTGCTGAGCCCAGGGGTCTGGACTGGTTGTCGCCTGTACTCAGCACAGGGAAGAAGCAGGGTGCACCAGAGGGCCCCGGAGTGCCCCGGGCTCCCCATCCTCTGTGCAGTGCAGGAAGCGCCCTGCCCTGGATGGCCACCTTGGCGCACCCAGGACGTGGCCACTGACACCGTGAGTGGTGCGCTGCCCCAGCGTGGTCCTCAGAAGGCTGGGTCTGTGGAAGAGTGGATTCTGAACATTCTTTGGCATTGCCTCTCCTCCCCTTGCCCTGTCAGGGACCTCCTGCTGTGGCTGTGGAGTGGGGATGTTGCCATCCCCCATTCTGGACTTCTTTCTACCTTCCTCGGCAGGCTAAGCTCAGGGTCTGGTTGCCAAGAATGGTGCGCGCTCAGTGCCGACTCCAGGTGCTGTTTCCTCTCACAGGCGTGTTCACGGGTTTTCCGGCGACCCCACAGACCCTTGACCTGAGCAGATGCAGATCTTTTCCAGGGCGCGGCGGGGGCGGGGGCACTGCGTGGGCCCTCAGCCAGTGCCCACCACGTTTCTTACTGCTTGAAGTCCCCTCCAGCCCTCAGCTCCGCTCACAGGGACCACCTTGGTCCATGAGAGGCCACACCTGTCCTGGTCCGGATGAATCTGTGAGTGTAGCTAACCCTGGTGTGGCCACAGCCATGTGGACTCCAGGCCTGAGGGAGGCACTCAGAGTCCCTGGGTCTCCCAGCTGCTGGAGACATATAGCAAGTTCCTTGAGTGGCCTGGAGACCCCTCACTGTGGTTGAGAAGAGTGAGAGAGCACCCCCATGGGTGAGGGCAGTGACCCCCCTCTTTCTGCCCTCGCTGCCCAGTTTTTGCTGGTTCCCTCTGGAGTTCACGTCTGCTGTGTCCTTGCAGTCTCCCATCCTAGTAGCCCCTTAAGGACAAAGTCAAGCAGAGGAACCAAGACTCAAAGCTGCTGCCCTGCTGCAGCTGGGAACTTGGGCCTCTGGCTGCGAGAAGAAAGCGTCCGGGCCTCATTGCAGTTGAAAGGTGATCGGATGCCATATGTCAGAAGGAAATGAACCAGGGCAAACCGAATGATGTGTGAGATAGAGCCTGGCTCGCAGTAAGGACCCATAAGAGTTGCATGTATGAGAAACAAAGAACACGTGTGAATGTAAAAGTCACCGGCTCCCAGGCTCCACCAGGAAACCTGGCCAGAGAAGGCTTTCAACACAAATAGGCTTTCCTCTGCAGAGGGGCCCCCGGGGCCCAGAGCGCTCTGGCAGACCCGATGAGAGCCTCAGTGTGGGAACAAAATGAAATGGAGAATGAATGAAACACAGGAATGATACGGGGAGACACGGAACCCCTTGCAGTTGGGAGGGATGTGGGCCCCGCACCCCAGACACTCAGGCTGGTGCTCTCAAAGCTCCAGATCACAGCAGTGGTGATCCTGGCCTCCAGGGATGATGCGGAGGCTCAAGCCCGAGGAGAATGGACCCCGGCTCCCCGCTCAGCCTGGGGCCATGGCTGGATGGAACGCAAGTCTTGTGACTCCGGATTGAGTCGTTTCCCTCCTACACAGCTGCCTCCCATTAATCTCCGATGTGCAAGACTTGGAGCATAGCCCGTGAGCGGCGGCCGGGCTGCCAGGTTGCTTGAATCGGGCAGCGCTAACCCAGGGCAGGACCGCTCCGATGCCGCCGGGACCTGTGGGAATGAGGCTCCCCGATCTGGGTGCATGTCCTCCTCAGCAGAGCCGTGGGCACCATGCCAGTGCTTTCGGCCCACGCTGCTGGTGCTCCAGCTGCCCACCCAGACCTGTGCTGGGCACAGGGACATGGTCCCTGCCTCCTGTGGTGGGGGGGTGGGGATGGACAGTCAGCAGGAAATCACACACAACTACTTAGCTTCAGATGAACGGGTGCCATGAAGGCTGGGCGTGGGCCGTGTGCACCCGGAACGATGGGGTGTCACGCTCTTTGTGAGAATCCCCACCCTCGGGGCCGTGAATTCTGCACCACACCAGGCCCTGTATTTCAGTGAGGGTCTAATTTAACCCCTGAGGATGGGAGCGGCCTCCAGTTCTTTCCCCTCTATTTCTTTATCTTCCAAGAGAAACATACAGAAGGAACAGGAGGCACTGGGGACGTTTCAGACCTGTCTCCTGTGACCCCGTGGGTGGGCAGAAGAGGCCCGTGGCCCCCGCAGTGTCCTGGTGCTGGCTGGCCGGCCAAGGCCGCCTCTGAGAAGAGAAAGTGACGGCTGAGATGGAGGCTGCTGAGGTCAGAGTAGTGTGTGGCTTCTGACCCACCTTCCTTTAGAATTACAAACAGAGCAAAGGGCCACTGTTGCCTACCGCTCACCAGCCCCTCACCCCAGCAAGCTCCTTAACCCTTCCGACTGCAGGTGCCACACGTAACGTTGAGATGCCGCCAACAGGGCCGGCGAGGCAGTGTTACTGTGACGCTGACATCAGAGCTTCTGTCCAGAAAGAACATTTAGCACAGTCTCTGGCCCCTGGTAGATTCTCAGTGAGTGTCACCCATTACCATCACGAGCCCTGGCACAGTTGTGATAGTTAACCGGTTGATGTAGTTACTGCTATTACCGTATTTATTTTTTTCTTATCAAAGCAGGTGTCTTTCCTGGGTGTAATTATCTGGATGCTTGTCTCTGTCCCCACTTGACTGTGACTCCGCGAAGGCAGAGCATCAGCTCTCTAATTCAGAGTGGCTGGGCCGCACCCCCGAGTGTTGTTAGGAAGGAGAGAGGTCAGCGCTCTCCCCTTCCTCCTCACCAGGGTACTGCCAGGCCGACTTAGTGCCCCTGTCTTGCAGACATAAAATTCACGCTCAGAGGCACAAGGTAACTTGCCCAAAGTCGCTCAGCCGGGAGGTGGCAGGTACCAGTGGGAGCGCAGGCCTGTCTGCCTTTGGGTCCCACGTTCTTTGCTGTCGCCATTCATCATCCTTGATCCTGCCCACTCCAGAGCCATTGTTAGAAGGCTCTGTGTTCTTTTCTCTTCCAATCAGTGAGTGGTCTGCTGGGCAGCATGTTGGTTTCTTGAGAGAAGTGTAATGAAACCAGATTTCGTTCATGATATCTTGTTCCCCAATGACTGTCAGTTCTCATATGTTCCAATAAAACTGCTAAAGAAACAGCCACTTAAAGATTATTCATGGAAAAATTATGCTGAGGAAAAATAGAGCAATCCTCTGAGATAGTCAAGCCGCGTGGTCAGTTTTTCCAGCTGCTCGTGCCATATCGGGCCGGGCAACGGGGACCACACTCTGCTAGGGCAGGCCAGAGCCCCAGCCCATTATCACCACCCCCGCCCCTGCCCCTGCCCCAAGGACACGGGGGAACAAACTTGTCAGCACCCAGCTCTGAACCGGTCCCAGAAGACACGTGTCCCGGGTGCTGTCACATGGCATGCCCCCCTCCCCCAGCCAGGCCTGGTGGGACTGGCACGTGAGGCCTTTCAGTAGCAGAGTGTCACTTACTGGCAGAGAGGCCACCCCTCCACCCACCCCAGGTCCCAGCTGAATGGAAATTCTTCTGCTTCAGCGTCAAAGTCCTGCTGTTGGTCCGCAGTACAGGGATGGGAGTGACAGAGACCCGGGGCACTGAGAGCAGCATCAGCTTTGACCCTGGGCCCAGGAGATCACAGCCCCCCACTTTCCCCCAGCTGAGTTCAGGGGCATCTGAGGCCAGGCCTGCCTCCCATCCAAAGCAGCCAGAAGGGGGGTGGATCCGTGCCTGGGCCTGGAGGGAGAGTCAGGAGCTGAGTGGAAGCGACCAGAGGCGCGTCTAGAGGCTCGGGAGAGCCTGACTGAGGTCGGAACCAGGGCGCAGGAACCTCTGGGAAACAAGTGGGGAAGGGAGTGGGTGAGGAGAGAGCCGAGGCCAGGGAGGTTCCCAGAAGAGCCTCAGAGTGTCCACTTTCCTCTGCACACGCGGCTGGTTCAGGGAGCAAACCCAGCTCCCCTCGGCCGCGTGACCTGGGGGCGGGGAGGTCTCCACAGGACGGCTGCAGGAGTACTAATGGCTCGGGAGTCACTGGGCTCAGCAGTGGAGTGCTGGTCTCCCGCACCTTCCCTTCCTCCGGAACAGCAGTTGGACGTTTATCCATCACACGTTTCCTTCAAGAAGTGCCTTCTGCTTAGATCAGATCACCTCGAATGTGTCGCCATGTTCCTCCTTCCTCAGGCTTCCCCTAATGCCTGACCTCTGAACTAACTGCTTGAGCTCCTTCCCCACCATGGACCACCCCCCGCCCCCGTCCCCTGGTTCCCAGAGAGTGGCTCAGGGCCCAGCTCCTGCTCATGGGCTCTCTCACCTGCAGAGCAGGCCTCCTCCGAGTACCCACCTTCTGGGTGGCAGCAGCACACATAGTCATAGGCCAGGCCCACAGCGCCCGATTATCACTGTATTAATGCTAGGAGATCACTGGTTCCAACCACGGGGAGGAGTCAGGCGAAACGACCTTTACAAAATACTTACTGAGCCCGGGGTGGGAGCCAGAGTGACTCAGGCATCGAGACTGTGATCCTGCGTACAGGCAGCTGATAAACAAGCCACATTCCACCCTCCGCATGGATTCATTTATTGAGCAATACGTACAAAACAGAAACAAAGCCGGGTGCTTCCACGCTGCCCTTCCTCCCCGCGGCAGCTACACGAGATATCTCCCCCGGGACAGAACTTGCCTTCATCCCTGTGCTTTGAGCAGAAGTTCTTCACAGGGTGCCCATCAGAATCACCTGAAGAGCAGCACCCCTGACCCACCTGAGATCAGCAGAACTAGACCCTCCTGGGTTGGGCCCAGGAAACTCCGTTTCTCACACACCCTCCAGATGCTTCTGATACAAACATGCCCTGGTTAAGAATGATAGTCTCAGAGAAGCTGACAGCGATGTGGAACCCCTCACAGGAAAGTGCAGGCGTACACAAAGCTTAGCCTCAGTCCTTCCTGGCTCCCATGGACCCTCCCAGGGTTGGCGAAGTCCAGGCCATGACTCTCTGACATCATTGTCATGGATTGGTCTGTAGAAGCCCCAATTCTTGAGATGATGCCACATGCAGGCTGCAACTGGGACCTCAGACAGCACCCCCTCTTCTTATCAAATTAGGTCTTCTGGATCCCCCTGCTTGGCCAGAGCCTGAGCTCTCTGACTCAGTGGAGGAGGGTTTTACTCCCATTCAGGTCTGAGTGGGCAAATGACAGAACAGAAGCTGAAATCAACACATCAGAAGCTTTATTCAATGGCCAAAGAAGGGAGAAAAGGGAACTAAATTAACAGAGTAAAGACGAAAGGATGAGCAGTGAGGCTGATAATGGGGAGGCAGATGCCTTAGTCTACCGGGCGGAGGGAAGGGGCTTTTTCAAGGAAGTAGAGTGCTGCCCCCTTTCTATTCTTTGGTCCTTAATGTCCAGTCTTGGCCACCAGTGGATGTGTCATTTAATATGCTAATGTAGTCAGATGGAGGTACAAGGAGACTCAGAGTCTGTTGGAAATCACATTCATCGCCATCTTGGGCCTAGCTGGTTCCATCTGGTTTTTTCTTTGTGTGTGTGTGTGTGTGTGTGTGTGCGGTTTCCTTTCCTATCTCTGGATCCTTTAAGATTTATATTCAGTCCTGCTAGAGGTGGGAGAGTTGAAAAGTTTTAAGCAAGGACACTTTTGCTAACAGTGGAGGTTGATGGGTTTTGTTAATTTTATTTATTTGACTTCGCTAGGTCTTCTTTGAGGCATGCGGTGTCTAATTCCCCGGCCATGGACAGAACTCAGACCCCCTGCGTTGGGAGCATGGAGTTTTAGCTCCCAGGAAGTCCTGGTTGATGAGTTTTGAGCAAAGACCCGGAGCGTCTCTGACAGCACCATCTCCTGCCACCTGGCCAGGTGGCCCAGGCAACTCAGGCAGAAGGGAGCCCACTGACCAAGGCCCCATCATGCAGCCCCTAGTTCCTGGCACAGGGCGGGGAAGGATAGTCCTGGATTCCAGCACAGCCCCTAGCACGGCACCTGGTACAGAGAAAGTGTCCACTCATTTTTCAAATCTGTTCATTTAAAATCATGAAACCTTTCTACAAAGAGAATATCTATGGTACCTCCCACCCATATTTAACAGAAGTGAACATTTTGCCATATTTGCTTTATATCTCCTTAATTGTTTACAGATAGATTACACCCCATCCTTTCCCTTTCTTCCATATGGAGGTATCTACTGTCCCCATACCATTTTGTGTTATTCCTGTGTGGATTTTTGTATTTTACTACACATATACCTATGTATGGGCTTCCCAGATAGCAATAGTGGTAAAGAACCCGCCTGCCAATGCAGGAGACATAAGAGGTGCGAGTTCATTCCCTGGTTTGGGAAGATCCCCTAGAGGATGACATGGCAACCCACTCCAGTAGTCTTGCCTGGAGAATCCCCATGGACAGAGGAGTCTGGGGGTCTATAGCCCATAGGGTCCCATAGAGTTGGACATGACTGAAGCAACTTAGCATGCGCACATCCATATAAAAATGTATACTAGTTTTTAAAAATATTACATAAGTGGCATCATGCCATTCACCTAAACATTTGTCTGCAACTCGCTCTGCCTGCTTACCATATGTTTCTGTCATATGTGTTGTATCCACACGGATACCTGCAGATCCAATTTCTTCCTTTCTTCCTGCTCTGCAGAATTTGTTGAATGAATGAACTGCGGCTCCCTTATCCATTTCTCTACCGAGGGGCATGCAGGTTGTTCCCACTTGGAATGTCCTTGGAAAGGAAATGTGTCCCCTTTGTGCACAGATGCACATTTCCTGAAGGCAGACACCCAGAATTGGAATCCTGGGATCATGGTGATGCCATGAAGGCACCTTTACTCAGCATTGCTAATTGCTTTTCAAGTATTTGACATGCAAGTGAGCCCTTAACTAGCATTCACATTTGATATTGTCATGCTAATCTTTTTTTTTTTTTTTTTACAATCTAGTGAGTTGAAAATCTCGTTTTGTTTTACTGTAATTTGCATTCCCATTATTACCGGTGAGGTTAAGGCATCTTTCCATATAGTTATTGGTCATTGAGGTCATTTCCTCTCTTGTGAATTTCCCATTTGTTTCCTTTGCCCATTTTCTTGGGGCGTAGTTTGTGTCTTTCTTACTGGTATTTGAAGTTCTCTATAAATCGGAACTGTAACCCTTTGATGGTGATGACATATTCCTTCTCTCAGACTACACCTTGCCATCTAATGTTGCTTTTCCTGTCTTTTGTTTATTGGCTTGATTTAGTACAGAAATGTTTAATCAAATTTTTCATTTTTAAAAATTTATTTTTTAATTGGAGGAAAATTGCTTTACAATGTTGTTTTGCTACCGAAGAACAGCAGCACAAATCAGCCATAATTATACATATATCCCCTTCCTCTTGAGCCTCTCCCCTCATTTTTTTTCTTGAAGTTTTATGCCTTTTGTTTCTTTCCTTTCCCCAAGGTCATAAGGATTGTCTTCTTTTTCTTTCCAGTAGTTTTGCATTTCTGCTTTTCATATATATATCATTAATCCACTTGCATAGTGTAAGGTAGGAGGGCTCAATAATTTCATCTTTCTCCACATGGAACCTAATGGTTCTAGACCCATGTACTGAAAAGACCCTGTCTTCCCTTTAACTTGTAATGCCAGCGCCACCATGAAGAAGTCTAGACTCTCACTTGTGATTCACTGAACAGTTTCTCTATCCATGTGCCGACACTAGACTGTTTGAGTTACTTTTGTCTTGTGTTCTGGTCTGATAACTGGTAGGACAAGTCCTGCGCTGTTCTTCTCAAAAGTTGTTGTGAATACTTTGTCCCTTTCTTCTTCTTCAGAATTTTAAGATCAGCCGAAATGACCAGGTATAACAGGATTTGAGCACCATTCCCCTGACAGTTCCAGGCTTTTCACTCATCAGACTTTCATGAATCTGTATGATGGTTGGATTTGAGAAGTTTAGACTGGCTGCAGTGGCAGCCCACTCCAGTACTCTTGCCTGGAGAATCCCACGGATGAAGGAGCCTGGTGGGCTGCAGTCCATGGAGTCACAAAGAGTCAGACACGACTGAGCGACTTCACTTTCACTTTTCACTTTCATGCATTGGAGAAGGAAATGGCAACCCACTCCAGTGTTCTTGCCTGGAGAATCCCAGGGATTGGGGAGCCTGGTGGGCTGCCGTCTCTGGGGTCGCACAGAGTCGGACACAACTGAAGCGACTTAGCAGCAGCAGTAGCAGTAGCAGCAGACTGGCTGCACGAAGAAGAGAAAGTGTGGTAACTCAGACCAGTCAGTGACAAGAGAGGTGGACAGGGAGGGGGTGTACAAAAACCTAGGGGTCTTGGCGATTGTGTGTGGCAAGTACAAAGAGATGGTAAAACAGTGAGACTTTATTTTGGGGGTTTCAAAATCACTGCAGATGGTAACTGCAGCCATGAAATTAAAAGACACTTGCTCCTTGGAAAAAAGTTATGACTAACCTAGACAGCATATCAAAGAGCAGAGACATTACTTTCCCAAAAAGGTCCCTTTAGTCAAAGCTATGGTTTTTCCAGTAGTCATGTATGGATGTGAGAGTTGAACTATAAAGAAGGCTGAGCACCAAAGAATTGATGCTTTTGAACTGTGGTGTTGGAGAAGACTCTTGAGAGTCCCTTGGACTGCAAGGAGATCCAACCAGTCCGTCCTAAAGGAGATCAGTCCTGAATATTCATTGGAAGGACTGATGCTGAAGCTGAAATTCCAATACTTTGGCCACCTGATGCGAAGAACCAACTCATTTGAAAAGACCCTGATGCTGGGAAAGGTTGAAGTCAGGAGGAGAAGGGGGTGACAGAGGATAAGATGGTTGGATGGCATCACCAAAGCGATGGAAATTAGTTGGAGTAAGCTTCAGGAGTTGGTGATGGACAGGGAAGCCTGGCGTGGTGCAGTCCATGGGATTGCAAAGAGTCGGACACAACTGAGTGACTGAACTGAACTGAGTAAGAAGAGAAAAAGGCAAGTCACAGTCTTGGGGAAGCCAAGACAACTGCTTCTTCCAGGCTAGGTGACTGAATGGCCAGCAGGGCCTCCAGCCAAGGCTGGAAATACAGGAAGAGGGTTCAAGTTCAACCTTGGCTAAACTTAAGATATCTTGGAGAAGATTCTTGAGAATCCCTTGGAGTGCAAGGAGATCCAACCAGTCCATTCTAAAGGAGATCAGTCCTGGGTGTTCTTTGAAAGGAATGATGCTAAAGCGGAAACTCCAATACTTTGGCCACCTCATGAGAAGAGTTGACTCATTGGAAAAGACCCTGATGCTGGGAGGGATTGGGAGCAGGAGGAGAAGGGGACGACAGAGGATGAGATGGCTGGATGGCATCACCCACTCGATGGACATGAGTTTGAGTAAACTCCAGGAGTTTGTGATGGACAGGGAGGCCTGGCATGCTGCGATTCGTGGGGTGGCAAAGAGTCGGACATGACTGAGCGACTGAACTGAACTGAATTGAACTGAGGAAAGTTCACATGAAGGGATCAAGCCAACAGAAGGAAATGCAGGTCTCAGGCTCAAAAATAAAAAAAATAAAAAAAGGTTGGCTGGAGACTTCCCTGATGGTCCAGTGGCTAAGACTCCTTGGGCTCACCATTCAGGGTTTGACCCCTGGTCAGGGAACTAACTTCCACATGCCTGCAACTAAAGATCCTACACGCTACAATGAAGACCCAGTGCAGCCAACTAACTAAATAAATATTTAAAAAATAAGTAACTGTTGTATATTTCCATAAGCTCCCTTGCTCTTTAATACAAACAACGACAAAAAAGAATGGCAGCAAAGGTTTAAGAGTCATCAGCCAACCTGCTGAGTTAAATCAGAACCAGGAGCCAAAGAGGGAGGCTTGTGTAGACAACACCAGCCACTGGGGGATAAGGAACGCATGGAGGAGGCTTAGTGACAGCGATCGAAGAGGCTCAGGGAGAAGCAGGAGCGAGTGACATCACAGGCACCCAGGAAGCAGAGGCTTGCGAGGAGCGATCACCTGCATCAGCCACCAAGGGCACTGGCGAGGAAGCCAATGAATGCGCGATGATTTGGCCTAAAGGAGGTCAATGGTAATGTCATTAGGAAATAGAAACGAGATTTAGTGACTTGAAGAGTGAGTGAGGGGGCGGCAGCGGAGTAGGGGGCAGGCTGGTTTTTGAGGAAGTGTGGCGCCTGGGAGGAGAGCCGGGCCAGGAACCTTCTTTTGCAGAAGGTGAGAAACTAAGAGTGTATGCATAAACTGGGGAATGGACCAAGCAGGAGAAGGGGAAGCGGTGCAGTGGACTCTCAGAGGGAACAGGAGGTTGAGGCGGAGGTCCCTGTTCCCCAGGGGCCTGGCAGGAAGCCTGGTGTCACCGAAGGCGCAACCAAACCCAACAGGCACAGTGTTCTCGTGGCAGCAGAGTGGCAGCATTTTGGAGAGGGTCTGATAATTGTGCAGGGGGCTGAAGGAGGGGTTGACACCTGGAAATAGTTGTTGAAGGGAACAGCGGAGACCTAGTGCAGGGCTTGGTAGTGAGGCCTCAGGCAAGTGAAGGAGAGGATGTGGGGGTCAGGGAGTGGGATGTGGAGGGAGGCACAGGGGGGTGGGACGATCTCTGGGAGTGGGAGTTCAGAGCCCAAGATTTTTGTGAGTTCTTGCCTCGCGAACCCTCCGAAATGCCAGAAGCTGGACTTCCCATAGTGGACAGGCTGGGGACAAGGGTCATTGGATGCCAAAATAAGAATGAGCCAAGCATGCTGGGGGACCCGGGGACCCTTAGGTCACTAGTGGATCTGCAGCATCTTCTGGTGGAGGATCTGGAGCCCTGGGTGGACCTCTGGCCTCACAGGCCCTCCAGGATGTTCCCCAGCACGGCCAGGCAGTAGCCCCCTGGTTTGCCCTGCATTCAGTGTGCTCTGCAGAAAGTAACCGAGCCCCTTTGCGGAAACCCTGGCTCTCAGCTATCATCTGGGGTCACCTCCCTTGACATAGGTTGGGACCTGGGGCTCTTTACTGCAGTGTTTGCACCTGGACAAACATCTCCTGAGCAGCAGATGCAAAGAAACTATGAGGAACTAAAAATAACTGCAGGCATATGCAGCTGGGGCAAATTTCAAACAATAAGATACAAAAGGGCCAAAATCCAGCTGCCATTTCTGAGGTGCCTGGAGCAGGGTACTGCGCGTGATCCCTCCGTGCAGCACCAGCAGGGGGCGGGCAGACCACCTAAGCTGCCCCTCTGGCCTGACCCAGTGATCTGTACCTGCCCTTACCCATTTAAGGAACCAGATTGCCTCCCCACAGGGAACAAGCAAGGGAACCTGTTATTTTTTTCGCTCCCTTGTGAGTCTGATTAAAGAAAGCCTTGCCTGAATTCCTCGTCTAACCTCTTACCCGTTTCTGTTGATTCGAGTCCAATCAAAGTCTGAAGACCTCCCTTCCCAAATCACAACCGCAGAAACTAAAGAGACAACAGTGGTCTAGACCACGCCCCCACAGAAAAGAGCTGTAATGCGGCTGACAGGAAAGGCTCAGTCTCTCAGCACATGCTGCTCAGTGGGGTTTGTGACCCCAACTCCCTTCACTGGCCCCATGACTGGGGCTGAGGAGGACAGGGTAACATGATCATAATAAAACCAAAGTGAGCACTAACTGACACTCTGCATATGTTACCCCGATCTCTCCCAGCTACCTGCAGGGTGAGTGCGTTGTTCCCAACTTTCAGATGAGGAAACTGAGACTCAGAGAGGAAGCAACCCATCCAAGGTCACCCAGGCAATAACGGGCGGGCCTGGATGTCTGACACCTTGCCTGCCTGACACCCTGCCTGCATGGCTGTGCTCTCTCGCCCAGTTAATCCACTGCCCCCAGTGAGCCCTGCACACATCCCTTTTGGCTGGACATGTGCTTCAGAAGAGAGTCTGGCCTTGGAAGGGCACAGGGGTATGGGCCCTGGACCTGGACTCAGAAGTCACACTATTGAGGCTCAACTCTGTCCCCCAGCGGGGTGGCCGTGGAGAAGTACCGCCCCAGGGGAAATAAACAGGCCAGACTGCCGACCCCCGCCTCCACCCCTGCCCTGTCCATCCATGGCGCTCTCCTCCACGTGAGCAGAGGGGCTGTCAGGCCAGGGATGCTGTGCCCAGCGGGATACTGGCCATCCTGACAGCCTGTTGTCAGGCTTATTATGTGTATCACAGTGTGCCTGGCAGCTGGGGGTGAGGGGTCAGGGTCTCGTGAGTAGACAGCTACAGGGCTTGAGGAGCCTTGCCCACTCCTGTCAGCCGAGCCAGGGGTCTCCCTCCAAACCCAGCCCACCTCCCTGAGCCTCCCCAGCCCCTCACCTCACTCTCTGTGCTCTGTTCACAGGCCCGTCCAGTGGCTCCAGTTCCGCAAGGTTCAGCCGGCGGCCCACATGTCCGGACGCCTCTGTGGCCAGCAGCCTCCCACACCCCCAGTCCCGAGACACAGGAAGAGCCACAGCCTGGGCAACAAGTGGGTGACCGTGTGAGACCCTGACATCGGGGTCAGGGTGGGACTGAGCATGGGGCGGGGGCTGAAGAGCTGCTGGGGATGCTAGCCTACCCGGGCCTCCCCTGCCTGCCTGGGAGCTGCTGATGGGCGCTCTTGGTCTCTCGGGCTGGTGCCCCCTCCTCAGGCTGGCATTGGGCTCAGGAAGGGCAGGGGTGGCCGTGGCTGCATGGCCCGTGTACTGGTGACAGGTTTCCGGGCTCAGCAGCTGATGGAGGAGGTGTGCATGAAAGGGCAGGGAGGCAGTGGTGGGCTTCTAGCTGATTTGCCCAAACTTGGATAGTGCCTCCTCGTAGAAAGAAAACCCCAGAGTCCAGGAAGCACCATGACAGTCCTCCAGGGAGCATGTAATATCTCATGGCACCTGTGTGTCATGGCTCAGCATCTCCACCTGCTGAAAGTTTCAGAAAGCCTGCAGAGCCCAGAGCCTGCTGCAGGTTCCCCTGGCTCCATGGGGCTGACCAGCTGGGGGACATGTGTGGTCCTTAGCATGGCTGGGCGGCGGTGCACATGTCCCCAGGGAGTTGGACACAGATCCCTGAGCAGTTGGGTCCCTTCTTCCCTCTCTCCCTCTCTCTCTCCTTCTCTCTGTTCCTTCCTTCCTTTCGTCCTCCTACCGTTAAGACACAAGCCTCAGCCAGCCCAGGCTAGCCCTGGAGGAGAAAGGCTTGCTTCTCTGAGAGTTCGGGGCTTGCTCGGTGCTGGATACACTGGCATGTGCCCATCCAGCATCCTGTCACTGGGCCCCTTCAGGCCTCTGGAGTAGCTGTGTGATCTGTGTTGTAAGAATGAGGCCCAGAGGTCCGACAGGGGAAGCACCTGGTGGTGGTGGGTAAGGCTGGAGCAAGGACTTGGACCAGGTGTACAACTCCAGAAGCAGACGTGCTAACCACAGGGTCAGCCATCTTTTGGCTTGTTTGGCCCCATTACTCGAAAGCACCATCCGCTCACCTGAGCCTCACAGTCATCCTGGGAGTCAGGCATGGCGAGTAGCGTGAGTCTCCGTTTGCCAGAGAAACTGAGGCTCAGAAGAACGATGTGACTTGCCCAAGGTCACACATGGGGAGATAGGACCGTGGTTCTGGGTGAAGGTCTTTGTCCAGCAGCGGCGCCCGTTCTGCTCAGGCCCCCAGGGCAGGTGGAACCACTGCTGCTCTGTAGATAAGGAGCTTTGCCTTCTTTCTTCCTTTCCGTTTTCCAGTATGATGTGTCAGTTGAGTGTAGTTGAGAGTAAAAGCGCGACATTCCCGTCGGAGAAAGCGAGGCACCTGCTGGACGACAGTGTCCTAGAGCCCCGCAGCCCCCGCAGGGGCCTCGCCCTCACCTCCTCCTCCGCCCGTCACCAACGGACTCTCCCTCGGTAAGCGTCCCCGGCCTGCACACGACAGCGGGTGGGCCACGGCCCGACGTGTCTGTGTCTGTCTCCGTCACTGCAGTGCCTGGGGGCCCTGCACCACCCCGCAGAGAAGGCTCCCTGCAGGCGTTGCCAGAGCCAAAGAGGCCTTGCTTCCCGGTCTCCAAGGCTTCACAAAGGGCCTTGGGTCCTCATCCTGCCAGTGGCCCTGAGAGGGGCAAGAAACGGGGGACAGACACGTACCTGAGACCCACTGTCCTTGGCAGGCGACTGCCAAAGCCTGGTGGCTGCTGCCCCCGCAGGGCTCCGTCCCTGGGGAGCCACAGACCCTGGCCCGCAGGGCAAAGGAGGAAACACTGCCTGGGGACGGCAGCAGGGCGGCCTGGGGTGCTCCCCACGCGCTTGTCTTTATACCGAGAAGCCAAAGTAAGGGAGGATGAAAAACTGTCCTTCTGGGATGAAAATGTATGTCTGAACTCCAGCCAGAAATGGTGCTTATATCAATAGAAAGACAGAGGCTGAGCTGCTGGGGCTGGGGTGGGGGCAGTGTCAGACCTAAGGGTGGCATGAGCTCTGGTCACAGGTCCGCCCCCTGTGGAGTACAGGCCGCTGTCAGACAGGTGTACTCTCCACTGGCTGTCCTTCCAGTGTGTCGTGCTTCTGTAGTCTGTGTGTCTGTGTGTCTGTCTTAAGAGGGAGCTCTCCCAGAGCTGGCAGCAGGTTAGACAGAGGCCAGTAGGGCGGAGGGCCCCAGCGCATGGGAAGGAAGAGGAGGGACGGGCAGGAAAATCGTGCGGGAATCTCGCATCCCGTGAAACAGGGCCAGTCTCTGAGGCAGTGTCGCCGCGAGGGGGCACCTGGCTCCCACTTCCCTAGAAAGTGTGTGACAAGCAAGGCCCGGGTCTGCTGTCCATCCAGGGGAGGAGATCCTTCTCCTTAGACCCGGTCAGGGCTTTCTGCCAGCTCGAGACAGTGTAGCCCGGGGTTCCTAGGTGCGCCTGGGGAGAAGAGTTCAGGGTCTGTGAGTTGGGGAAAGGCTGGAATAAACCAGGGCGGCAGGTCTCATCCCAGAGACTGGACCATGCTGATGGGCATCGTGGATCTCCTGGGAGGCAGCTGAGCCCGAAGGTTCCCACACTGTCTGGGCTGGAACCCTCCTCCTTGGAAAATCCCATTGGATGGGGTTCTGAACCTCCCTGGGAAATGCTGGCCCAAGAGCACTGGGCTGGGCAGCAGAGCAGCTCTTTTACACCCAGGAAACTTCCTGAGCTGCACCTGAGCCCACACTTTGCTATTCCTGAGACAGAAACCAAGTCAGATGCTGTGCTTCCCAGCATCCAGGCGGGAAATCCCCAGGTGCTGCAGCTCTTGGCTCCTCCACTCCGAACACTCAGAGGTATTTCTCTTTGGAGCTGGAGCCTGAGAGCTTGCTGCCTGTGTGCCTGTGCCCGGCTTGAGGCTGAACTGGTCCTTGTGTCCTGGAACTGCCAAGGGGCCTGGGATCCCCTTTTCTCCCCCACTCCCACTGCCTGGCCGTGGTGCCAGCAAGGCAGCCCAGGCAGAGAGGGCAGAACCCAGGCGCCTCCAAGGAAAATCTCTCTGCTTCCTTGTGGCTGAAGCTGGGCCTTGGTGAGTCCCGGTCAGCCCTGGGGGCAGGGGGGGCGGGGGGTGGGCAGGCCAGGAGAAAGCTGAGCCCTCTGTGTGCACACTGCCCCCGGCTCTGAAAGGATGCTCCCTGGGGCCTCTGTCCAGTGCTAGGCAGCTGCTCCGTGGCCCACGTTTAGTCCAGCCCTGACCTTTGGAGGGAGAAGTGGTCGTCTGGCCCCTGGAGGGCAGTGGTGGAGCCTGTGGAAGACAGAGTCCTAAGGTCCTGACCCCAGGGGACTGGTGTGCCGGCAGCCACAGCGCTGAGTGGGCAGGGAGGGGGAGAGGAGGGCCCGCCTGGGAGCCGTGGGACGGCGTGGGCCGAGTGTGAGATAGAATAGCAGCAAAGCAGAGCCCGAGCCAGAGTGACACCCCGGGCTCAGGCGGTGTCCCTCCGGCACGTCCGTGCAGCTCAGGGCCTGGGCCCAGCGGAGAACAGGCCGCTCTCATGGCCCTGCTCCTGCGAGGCTGCCCCGCTCACTGATCTGTGTTCCTTTTCCAGGCAGTAGTGAGAGCTCAGGAGTTTAGTGAAGAGATGTCTTCAGGGCTGGAAAGGTGAGTGTGGCCTGGGCTGGGCCTCCCTCCCGGGGGAGTTGCTCGGGGGCGGCCCCGGGAGCTGGAGACCAGCCCCACCCTCCTCACCCAGCCTGTCAGGGGCTTCCCCGGAGCCCGCTAGTCAGTGCAGCCCAGGGGCAGGGAGGCCGCCCATACAGGATGGGCGTGGGGTGGGGGTCCCGCCCCCTGCTCTGGCAGGCCCCCCTCATCCTCGGGTCCAGAATCATCCCAGGAGCCTCTCCCTCAGGCCGAGCTGCCGAGACCTCTGAGCAGAGATTCGGTCTGAGATGTGGGTTCTCGAAAGCAGAAGCCTGAGAAATGGGTCTGGAGATGGACATGTGGCTCCGCCTGGTGGGATCTGAGAGCATTGCACCCCTGTGGCCTCGGGCTGACACCCACCCTCCTGGGCGCTGGTGAACCAAGGGGACTCTGCCCAAGGTTCCCTGCAGCCAGTCCGTCCACCCCAGGAAGTCCTCCCCGTGCCTCCCTCCTCCACGTGCTGGCGCTTTCTATGTGCTAGGCACCAGGTGGGCTCTGGGAAGACAGGGGCCCTGTGAACAGGGAGCTCCCGCAACCTTGGTGCTGCCGACAGGTGAAGGGCATCGTGGAGACTCAAGTTCTTGGGAGAGTAGGGGGCATCCAGTGACACAGAGGTAGGCTCGCATCGTCCTGGAAAGTAGCCCCTCCTCTAGCCTGTGTACACAGGGGCCCACAGGCACACACAGGCACACCCTCACAGTTATCCACACCCACAACCACGCCCCTCCCGTGGTGCTTAGCCCCACAATCATAAATGGTCAGAGAGGAGGTGCAGCCCCCCGGTGGGGGGTGCACAGGGCAGAGGGACGGGGGTACGGGGCCGTGAGCTTTGCTGAGTGCTCCCCATGTGCAGTCCTCAAGCCCTCCGCATGGGGGTTAGCTGTAAGATGTCCCTGCTTCCTATCTGTGGACAGCAAGGCACAGACAGGTGGCGTGGTCCTGCCTCACCCGCCCCTGCAGGGCAGAGCTGACCCACGTCCGCCTCCTCCAACTGCAGGACCCACCTGGTCTTCACCACGCCTCTGTGGCACTGCAGGGACTGGCCCGTCAGTCACCCTGTCTGTCTGTCCTGGTGATACCCTGGGTGGGTGGCTGGGTGGGGGAAGATGACATCCTGAGCCCTCGGAGCTCCTCTTCCTGTCCCGCCCCAGGCCTCCTGGAGGGACATTTGCTGGGCTTTGATTTGGGGAGCATAGGCCCCTTCTTTGTGGGCCTGCTGCCCTCTCTCTGCCCACCCATGTGGGGGGGTAAGAGCCAGACAGATAGCAGGCAGACATCAGATCTGAGTGGCGGAAGTTTGACTCTTAGTGCCAGTCAGGGGACTCCTGGGACAACCCAGCATCTCTCCAACCACACACGGGCCAATGAGGCAACAGTGATCCTGAATAGCACCCAGACCTGGACCGCTCATGGCTCATTCATCCCTTCGGTCGTTCACCTGTTCACTCATTCATTCCTTTGTTTACTCATCCATTCACTTGTTCACTCATTCACTCCTCCATTCATTCATTCACTCATTCCTCCATTCCTTCCTTCATTCATTCAAAGCTGTTTATGAAGCAGGTGCTCCCTGCCAGACACCTCACTGGTCTCTGAGGGTGGCGGACATGGTTCCTGCTGAGCCCCCACGACTGAGACGGAGCTGCCAGGGAGGAAGGGGGTGAGAGAATGCTCGTCTCAGGGACATAGTGCTGTGTTCCACTCAGAGGGGCACTCTGCACGCTTTGGTGTTTTGCTTCTTTCTCTTCCACTTGGGATTTAGCGGTAGATTCAACTCAGAGCTTAGCGGTGGATTGACTCTGCGTCTGAGTATCTCTAATGGGTCATTTTGGAGCACTCCTGGCAAGCACTCTCACCCCCACAGCCCCCTGTGCAGATGCTCAGCCTGCCTCCAGGGCCCTCAGAACAGCACCCCACCCCCTGTTTCTCATCTCCTTGGGACCCCGCTCTCAGTCCAGCCCCTCCTTCCTGAGGGGGAACAGGAGACCACCTGCTCTGGAGACTCAAGGCGGCCCTGACAATCCTGACGCCAGGTGCCCCCCACCCCATGGCCCAGCCTCCACTGCTGTCCTGCACTGGCCTCTTCTCATGTCCCCCAGAAAGAGTCCACTCCCTCAAAAGCATGTGAACATTCGAGACTTTCTTGAAGACTCCATGGGAGAGCTGGAGAGGCTTTACCTCACCTTCGAAATCTTTGCAAAACATTGCTCTTTCTCTCACAGTACTGTGACCACAAGTTCCCCTGGGCTCTGCCTACCTGGAGCCCAACCCACCAGACCCCTCTCCACCCTGGCCTCCCCCACGCCACTTTGCTCCTGCTCATTGAAGGGGAGCAGATTCCCTCTTCTCCAGGAGCCAGGCCTCACTCTTCCTGGGCCCAGAGACCAGCAGGTGCACCCACAGAGCCTCCCCCCTGACCCCCTCCTGCTGTTCCCGGCAGACGCTGTAAGAATGCGTTCTCCCTGCACCCTTATATCTGCGTGAGGAGATAGTGACCTCAGACCAGAGATGAGGGTGCAGGAGAGGGCTGGGCCGCAAGGGAAGAGGTCCTAGTACTCCAGTCCCCAGAGGCAAGGCAGGGGCCGGGGGAAGCACCTTGCCCCACAGCCCTGAAACTTACAGGGTACAACCTTCAATTCACTTGCCCACCAGTCCCCCAACCCTAGTGACAAACTTGGCCTTGGCCAGGGAGACACATGGAAGCAGATGCAAGGATGCATGGCAGGGAGGCCCAGGCCAGTGACCGCCCCCCCACCACCAGTATATACCCCTCCATTGGTCTGAGGCCACATCAGTCATCCTGGAGGCCATGTGAACAGACAGGCAGGATGGTTCTTGTTGTCTGGCTAAGGGGGGCGTCATGTGGCCCATCTTGTGAGTTTGTCTCCCTGGGTTGGATCACACTCCTGGATATTTCAGCCTCGGGGCCCCAAGGCACCCTTGGGTGATCCTCTGCAGTCCAGAGCTTGAACTGAAGTGGCCAGTCTTAAAGAGCAGGAGCGTTGGAGCCCCCAGTATCCTGGGGACCCTCTGGGCTGCTCTCTGTGGGAGTGGGCCAGGTGTGGCCACTGTGTCCTGTTCCTGCTGGGCCTGTGGAGTGGGGGGTTCAAGGGTCACTTCCGAGCTCCACTCACCTCCTGTCCCTCATCCAGCTCAGCCTCAGCGAGTCACAGGCTTGGGTCCCGGGGAGAGACGGGAAGAAATGGGAGCCTGGAAGTAGCCAGACCCTGGGCGGTGTGGGT
This sequence comes from Nanger dama, assembly GCA_917880005.1. Lineage (NCBI taxonomy): Eukaryota > Metazoa > Chordata > Mammalia > Artiodactyla > Bovidae > Nanger > Nanger dama. Next base: position 9,049,042 of record CAKJTW010000018.1, on the reverse strand, counting down.
CATTTCTTAGCCCTCAGAGACCCCCAAAGATCCTCCCCTATCATCAGGGCCCAGAATGAGGACAGAGTGGTGGTCCTGGCTCAGGGACCTCCGGGGAACCAGAGGCCAAGAGTCACTGGGGAGGGGGCAAGTGTGGGACCCCCTCCCGTCCCCGACCTGCTGTTTTCTCACCTCCGGCATCCTGGGAGTGGGACAAAGGGTGAGAGAGCCCCACATCACCTCTGCCTTCCCAAGGAGGGAGGGGGCGGCTCTGGAAGGCATTTTCAGTGCTAAGAGTCCTTGATGAATTGAAACTTAGGGGCTGTGGACATTGCCCCAGGCTGGCCTCGAGCCAACCTCAGCCTCCTCACAAGGAGGAAAGGGAGTGGGATTGTTAAGGCAGGCCTGTCGGGAAGGGGTAACAGCTGCTTCTCTGTGCCTGAGTAGAACAAGAGTATCAGCCCAAGTTAAACATTTTAAGTGTGGCTTTTAGAGAAAGCAGAGAGGATGACAGGGAAGAAAACATGCATGTGTGTGTGTGAAAGTGCATGGGATCATTCATCTTGGTTATCTCTGCTTGTAGAGTTATTGAGTGAGTTTCTTTCCTTTATTTTCTTTTTCTGTAGTCTCCAAATTTTCTACAAGTGGTAAATGTTTAACCCAGGAAAAAAATAACATTTAACTTTTTAAAACAGGACATAATCAGAAAGGCTTATGAGTCACCTTGTAAGGTGTAAAATAGGAAAGCAGGCCACAAAGTTCATTATGAAATACTCAGCCTCCTGTCTCCTCTAGCCTGTGAGGATGATCCTTCTCATGGGACGAACTGGCCAAAATATGGGTGGTGGAAAGCCTGGGAGGCAGAGGGGCCCCTGGAGGAAGCCCCCTCTGGTGGGAGAGGGAAAGGGAGCAGGAGGGGAAAGTGCACCGCCTGCCCCCTCCCACCACGCCAGGTGCACAGAGGGTCGGGAAGAGGACATGATGGCAAAGTCTAGCAGGGGGAATCGAGTCAGACAGCGGGTTCAGGGGTGACTTCTGTAGAGATGATGGTTCAGCAGAAGTCCAAGGACACCGAGTGAAAAGAACTAGAGTGGGCCCTCGAAGGAGGGGGTTGAGGGACCTGAGGAGGCTGCGAGGCCTGAGCCATGTCCTGGGAGGAGAGGTGGCCCAGTGATGCTGAGCATCCCTGAGTCTCTGCAGGAGCGGTAGGGTCTGCGATGAACCTGGTCTCTGGAGTTCTGGGTGTGCCTCTGCAGAGGGAGGTCATGGTGGCTTCTGGATGTTGTCAGCCATGTTGGGGGAGGGGGCAGGCTGAGGTCAGGGCTGCTTGCGCTCTTGGTGACCTTGGGCATGTCTCTCAACCTCTCTGGGCCTTGGATTCCCCCAACTCTATAGGGAGGATGCTCACAGGAAGATCTGGGCGCGTAGGTGCAGTTGCTCCGGTCAGGGAACTTACTTTCGGATATGTATGAACTTAACTCAGTAGGAACCCCTTGCCAGCAAGCAAGTGATCCTGGGGTCTAAGACTGGGTAGAGTGAAGAGAGTCCCCCACGTGGCAGTTCAGTCATCCTGGGGTGGATGGGCTGCAGTGAAGGCAGGTGTCCACATGCCTCATGCCTGCCGGCCTCCAGGGCGACTGAACTATGGGGAAGACACTTGTAAGGGGGCTGTCGACACTTGGGCCCACAGGTGCTCTGGGGTGTAGGGGAGATTTGATAATGCACATTCTGCCCTGTACTCTCTCTAGCCTCTGAAATCTCCCGGCATCCTCTGGGAGGCCCCAGGAAAATGGAATCGTAGCAGCAGAGCCCCAGGCCTGCCACTCCCAAGGCAGAGCCTTTGAAAACAGTCCTCTCCCTCCTGGAGAAGTTTAGGGGACTCTGGCAGATGCCCTGGGATGGGCCAGGGTTCAGGGGTGCCTCTTGGGCCCCAAACTCTGCCACGTGTTGGGAGAGGGAGGCAAGGTTCTGGGGGTGATCCTGGAGGCGAGGGGTTCACTTCAACTGAAGTGCAAGCATAAGGGTGATGTTTTCAGGATGACTCTCACCAAGGGCCTCTCTGCCCTACCCCCACCCCCACCCCACCCCCCTGTGGCTGAGGCCCAGGAGCCCCCCCAGGGCTCGTGCCCCTCACTTGCCCATCCCTCAGTCTGGTTTCCCAGACCCATCCCACTCTGTGCTTCCATCCTGCTGCTCTGCCTTGGGTGGCAGCCCAGCTGGGTGATGAGCCAAGCTTCTGATTTTGGTTCCCCCTGAAGGCGCCATCACTTGCCTTGCTCTCAGTGTCAGGCACTGAAGTCTGGCAAGTAAGTCTCCACCCAGGAGCTCAGGCTCCTCTGGGAGAGAAGAGCGGCAGAGTCCCTGACCTTTTGATTGACCCTGTCCTTGGGCCGTGCCAGCCTAGCTGCCACGGCTTCCCAGGTATCTGAGAAATCTCTGCCCATGACCTCTGTGTCCAGTACCTACAGCCCCTCAGGGTTGGGACCTGCAAGGTGTGCAGGCCCCTTCTTCCATCTCATGTTACTCTTCTCTGTGCATATCTACTGTGCTCTCTGCTGTCTGCAGCCCAGATTTCTAGACCTCTCAGCTCGCATTGGGGATGCCTCTTAGCATCCAAGTTTACATGTTAGAGCTTCACCGAGCTGCAGAGCCTGACTGTCAGCTTCTCCTATCTGATTCCTCATTGCCAGAGATAAAACCTGATTAACCTGGCTTGGATCAGGAGTTGTTCTGTCCACTTACTTAAGCATCCAGTACAAATACAGCTCCTAGGGACCCACTCAGTGGATCAGGGACACTGCCCAGAGAAGAATGTGACTCCCCAGGCAGCAAAGTCCTTTAATAAAAACTGCTGGAAGGGATGTCCTAGGGGCCCAGAGGATTCAGCCTGGGCAACAAGTGGGTGACTGTGTGAGCCCCCGACACTGGGATCGGGGCTGGACCGAGCATGGGGAGAGGGCTGAAGAGCTGCTGGGGATGCCAGCTCACCCAGGCCTCCCCTGCCCATCTAGGAGCTGCTGATGGGCGTTCTTGGTCTCCCTGGCTGGTGCCCCCTCTTCAGGCTGGCACAAGCTCAGGAAAGGCGGGGGTGGCCATGGCTGCGTGGCCCGTGTACTGGTGATGGGTCTCTGGGGCTCAGCAGCTGATGGAGGAAGCATGCAGGGAAGGGCAGGGAGGCAGTGGTGGGCTTTAGCTGGTTTGCCCAAGCTCGGTTAGTGCCTCCTCATGGAAAGAAAATCCCAGGGGCCACGGAACACTGTGATCATCATCAAGGGAGCACGAGGGTATCTCATGGTGCCTGTGTGTCAGGGTTCAGCATCTCTGCTTGGTGAGAACTGCAGAAAGCCTGCAGAGCAGAGGAGCCTGCTGCAGGTTCCCTCCAGGGGGCTGACAGCTGGGGGACATGTGTGGTCCTTAGCATGGCTGAGCAGACTCAGGAAGGCAGCTTCCTGCCTGCAGATGAGGATGAGTCATTAGGAAGTGGCCAGGGCCAAGCTCTGGCCCAGTGGGCAAGGGTTTGCTGGTGCAGGTGGACATTGCTGAGGAACAGCATCATCTGGACCCTTCCACAGGAACACTTGACCAGGGTCTCTGTGTATGTAAGATAGAAGAATTGGGGAGGTGGTGTGCTCCTTCTGCTAAGACAAGAATACTGAGGCCTCAGTGTGATTATTATCCAAGGCTCCTCCCTGCTCCCCATTTTCCTGGACCAGCAACAGGGACTCAGAGCATTATGAAATTTAACCCCTGAGATACCTACCACCTAATGTGTGTTGAGGAAAGCTGCCTTTCAGACCTGCCTCGGCCACTCTGAATTCTCAGGATACTCTTGGTCCAGGCAGGCCCCTGGCTGCTTCCACCTCATTGGCACCTCCCATCTTTCTCTTCCCAGTGTTGTGACTTTGGGCAAGTTACTCCCACCTCTCTAAGCCTCAGACTCCTTATTTATAAGGCAGGGATAAGAACAGTGCTGTGATAAAACAGGATAATGACCCAGGACTGCTTAGCACCTGGTACTCATCATCCCATCATCACCATCATCCCATCATCTTTATCCTCCTCCTCTTCATCGTCATCTTCTTGAACACCCTTTGGGACTGAAGTTCTGCTTGGTTGCGAGCCCACATCTTCCCCAACCAAACTTCCCATGAGGAAGGTGGTCAACTGCAGGCCTCCACCCCACCAAGATCTGTCCCCAAGAGGGGCCCGTAGAATGGGCTTCCTAGGATGCATTCTGTTTAGCCACTTGTTCCCAGTGTGCTGCTGGAAAAGATGTCTGTGATTCTAGAGTTGGGAGCTCCCCGTGTCAGTTGGAGAAGTTCCATGATTTCTGAAGTTCACCAAATACCACTGCCCACTCGTTTTGCATTTTCTGGTCCTGAACATTCAAATAACATTCTCAGAGCAAGGATGTGATCAGATGGTCTGGTTCTAGTGGCTGAAGATCCTGGCTCTTCTGTACTAGGCCTAGCCAGAGCCAACCCACCTGTCACAGCCCTCCTCCAGCCTAGCGAGGCTTGCCTTGGGCGGAAAGGTCAGCCACCACCCTGCCTCTAGTTTCCTAAAAGCAGGCCTTGGCAAAAAGTCATCATTCCACTGCCCTTCAAGGCCAAGGTCATTCCCTAGGCTCCAGGCAGAGTGGGCTCTGACCCCCGCCCCCAGCCCCCGACATGGAGCAGCTTGACTGACAGGGGCACTCGGCTTCCTGTGGAAAAGACATCCTCCCTTTGTGAGCACATATGCCCCCCATCTCTAATGACAGGCCAGTAGGCGGCTTCCCTCCTGGAGCCCCAGTTTCCTCATCTAAAACAGGGTGAGAACGGTGCCCCCTGCCCCCACGGAACTAGGAGGAGCAGCCTATGAGAGCACTCAGCCATCTCATGGTAAGCAGGTGATAGGTGGCAGCTGCTCTTAAGTGCCAGGCAGCCCAGACCACCAGGGGAAGACTCTGTCGGGGGTCCAATGGACCTGGGAGGTGGCCCCACCCCAGGAGACCCAGGGTCTAAGAATCTGTGCTCATCCCACCTCACAGACACTGACCAAGCCCACTGACTGTGCACTGTGGCAGAAACCTGCAAGAAGCGGTGCCTCTGAGAACAGAAGGCCAGGGAGCCACCCACAGGATGCTGGCACCAAACACGGGCCCAGTCCTCCTGGCAAACTCCTCCAAATGTGACAGCTCAGCCTGGCTCCCACCCTAAACAGTGTGGAAGGAGCCTGGAGAGTTGGTCAGACCTGAGTTCAAACCCTGGCTTTGAATGTGCCTTGGTTCAGTGTCTTCACAGAACAGCCTCAGGTCCCCGTTCAGCGATGCTAAAACCAAGCTCCCATGAGATAATCAATGGCCTGGTGCACAGGAGCGATCACTCACTAGTGACTCTCCCATGAGCCCCCCAGTGACCCCTGGCATCCCTGCACATCCTGCCAGTCCACTGCACTCTAGGTTACCTCATTCCTTCAGGAAGAAAAGGAGAAAAGACTGCTTAGAAGGCTAGACTGGTTGGAAGATGCAGGTCTTAAAGTGGGAAGAAAAGTGAAGTCACTCAGTAGTGTCCAACTCTTTGCGACTCCATGGACTGTAGCCTTGGGCTCCTCTGTCCATGGAAGGACAGAGGTCTTAAAGTTCTGGTCAGTCCTGCCAGCCATGGATTGTCTCACAAAGGGGAGAGAAGGCGGCAGCGCCCACCACCACATGGCCCTGTCTTGGAACAGTCCACTGTTGTCATACATTTTCCTAGGATGCCGGGAGCAAAGATTCATGAGAAGAAATGTGGAGAAGGGGCCAGAGGATCCAGCTCTGCAAAGGGAGGCTCCATCCTCAACTCCAGAGAGATTAGAGCTCAGAGCACGAATGCACATCAAACCAGGAGGCATCCTCTGGGCCCAGGAGTGTTGCTGCAGAAAAGTTTACTGTCACACCCTGCCCTGCCTCATAAGGGATCCCGGCCATGGCTGGGAAAGAGGCAAGCCCAGAGGAAGTCTCTACCCTGCGCAGCCTGCTCAAATTGTGAAGAAAGAGAGGAGGCACTCTGGCCTGTGGGCCGGGAGTTGAAGGTGCCAGGGCCTCTGAGCGCACGGTGGGGGCGGGGTGGGCCTGCAACCATCATATTGCGAGGTTGGCTGGGGAAAGGGCTGAGACTCGTTACACCTGAGGACTTGGGGGACCGAGCACGTGCTGCAGCTCTTTGTCACCTACAGAGGAGTGGCTGACGGACGAGAAGGACAGGGTCTCAGGGCAGTTGACCTGGATGACCATCAGGCTCCTGCCAACCTTGAACTTGGGCCTCTGGACAACAAATCCAAGATTGTCATCAAGAACTGTTCCTTCTTGAGCAGAGGATGGAGGGGCAGGGAGCAACGCAGCCACCCCTCAGAGGAACCTGAGCTCAGAGATGGTGTGATGCACCTGCTAAGATGAATGAGGACATCCCCACACCACCAGGTGTCCAGTGCCACAGGGCAACATGCAGGAACCTGGGACTGGCAGTGGACAATAGAGGGAATAGTTGAAAAGAGAGTGTGGACCTTGTCTGGCTTTATAAGTTGAGTTGCATCATTGTTTGGCCAATGGAGGGCTATAGCCCAGGGACAGACTATGATGCTGTGGGCTTCCCTGGTGGCTCAGTGGTAAAGAACCTACCTGCCAAGCAGGAAATGGGGGATCAATCTCTGGGTTGGGAAGTTCCCCTGGAGAAGGGAATGGCAACCACTCCCATATTCTTGCCTGGAAAATCCCACAGACAGAGGACCCTGGTGGGCTGCAGTCCACAGGGTCACAGAGTCAGGCACAACTTAGCAACTAAACAGCAGCAGCAGCAGCAGCAGCAGCGGACCATACTGCAGAGGTCGGGAGAAGACTGAGAACCAAGCAGACACAGGAAGCTGTTCTGCTAAGAGAGGAAAGGGCAAAGAGAGAGATGGAAGCCTGACCCCCAAATAGGCTCAGCTGCCTACCTGCCCTGGACGCTACACCTTCCCCTGAAAAGGCTCACTGCAGGGGAACTACGAGTGAGAAAGAGGCCAGATTGGAGCCCACGGAGGGTTCTGGAGCACCAAATCTTAGACCCTGAAACGGATCACAGAGCAGGTTTGCTGGGGACCATCTGGGGCCAGCAAGGAGCCTGTCCGATGGAAAAGACGCAGCAAACAGAGGAATTCAGTAACACCTGGTGGATACTGATGCTATGCGTGCCCCGCCCCCTCCACCCTGGGCCAGCATGCAGGACAGCCTGCAGTTCTGTGTCCATGAGTGCACACTTTTAATTGGATTGACCGTGGAATATTGGGACTTTACAGGCACGACTGAGCGACTTTCACACTCACTCACTCACAGTGTTTTCTCTCCACCTCACACTGGGATGAGGGGTGCGCCCAGATTTTAGTCATCCCCTTGTCAGTGGAAGAAAGCTGAACACTTAAGGCTGAGGAATCACTTACCCGGAGGCTTGGGGACCCACGCTGATGGAGGCTCCAGGGATGTTGTGCTCCATGTGTACCCTGGATGTGTTGCAGTGTGAAAGAGGAGGCCAGGGGAGGAGTTGGGGCTGAGGTTTCCTGAGCTCATGACCACACGGTCTGAGATGCCCTCGCCTCTTCCACTAGGGGCTCGTCTTTCCAGGCTGTTGCTAAAACTCAGCTCTTTTCCTCTGAAGCAGGGGACGTCTCTGTGCGACGCTGGGGCCCAACTGGCGCGTTCCAGTCCGGAATTCTCCCAGAACCCGGAGCTGTGTCTACAGGTACTCATTTACTCATCTGATCATTTACTCCACAAGTAAGTAGTTCCAGGGCGCTTGCTGGGCGCCAGGCACTGTGTGCGAGGCTGCCGATGAGACGGACACAGCCTCTGTCTCGGTCCATGGGCCTGAGACAGAAATGGAATAGAAAATCATGGGTGCTGCTGGTCCAGAGAGGAGGCCAACTTGGAGAAAAGCCTGGAAGAGTGATAGGAACTAGCCGGATAAAGGGAAAGGAGGCATCGGGGTAAGAAGACCCACAGCCTAAGGACAGCCCATGGGGCCAAGAGGCAGAAGGAGCAGAGTAATTCCAGGAGTGAAGGAGAGTCCAAGTTGTAAGAAGTGAGAGACGGGAGAGGACGCCGGGTGAGGCCAGAGAGGTGGACCAGAGCCAGGTCCAGCAGGCAGTGAGGAGAGTGATCTCAGAGGCTCTGGAGGGGTTGCATGGGGGAGGGGATGGAAGGGGTGAGGGATGGAGAGGGAAGGGAGTGGCAGGACCCAGGTCATCCTGGCTGCGGTGTGCAGAGCATGTGGAAGGCAAGAGTGGACTCAGGAAGCCAGAGGAGAGGGTCGGGCAGTTGCTCAACGGATGACCAAGTTCTGCCATTAAGGTGGGAGGTGGGGTGGCTGAGCTGGGCAGTCCTGCATATTTAGGGCATGGGATCAGTGATGCTGGGATGCCGAGAGATAGCAGCTTGGCTTGGTGCCACGTTGAAAGAGGTGCCATCTAGGGAGCCAAAGCCAGGGCTTCGGAAGGAGTCCTGGGCCGGCGCTGCATTGGGCCTCCTCACCTGCAGGTGGCGCCCTAATCCCCGTGGCAGAGGTGGGGAGAGGCGCCCTGAGGCAAAGGTGCAGGGCCTGGGGTTTGGGGTTCCCCTACCCAGCCACCCCCTTCCCTCCTACTTCCTCACTGCTCCTCCCAAGCTCCTGCCAACACAAAGAAGAGCGGGTGCTGCACGGTCCCAAGATCCGCAGGGGAGAGGAAGCAGGATACGGTGTGGGCTAGGAGCTGGGTTACAGGGAGTGAGCGTGGTCCCCAAACCTAGAGCTGCTCAGCGCTCAGAAAGACAAGAGCGAGGCACGTTCAAAGCTGTGGGCGAGCCCAGAGCTGTCCTTCAGGTTCTCTGTGGCCGCAGAGCCCTCCCTCCCGGGCCTGGCCCAGCCCTGTTGAGTTCTCGGTCTGCGGTGGCATCCTGGACTTGGCAGTAGGGGGCCTGTTGGCCCCATGGGTGAGAGGGTACCTGACCCCAGCTCCTCTGGGTGATGTCTGACTCATGTTCTTCCCCTTTGCCCAGCCCCACTGGTCCATGCATCTGTACGCTGGGGAGCTCTGTGGCAGCCCCCACCATGGAGGGGCCTCTGAGAAGGAAAACTCTGCTGAAGGAGGGACGGAAGCCCGCGGTGAGTGCAGAGGGCAGGGAGGGTGTGGGTTCCAGAGACAGGCCAACCAAGGTCCCAGCCCTGGCCACGCCACAGGGTGAGCAGGGCCTCAGTTTCCCACATCTGTAAATTGGGATAAAATAGTCCCTACCTCCTGGAGGACTGGGCAGGAAGGTCATATGTGTGGCCCTGCACAGAGTGAGCAGGCGGTGGACGTCACTGTGTGATTATCTTGAGGGCAGGTGGAAGCCTGGAGGCCCCAGGAGTCAGGGTGGATGCTGTGCCTGAGAATGGTCAGCACAGCCTGGGAAGTATCACCAGTGCAGATAACCTCCCCGCTCAGCACCATCATGAAACTTGTGGTGGAAAGGACAGGGACCAGGGATCAAGAGGCCTCTCAGGCTCCAGCACTAGCCGCCAGGTCACCCCATGCCAAACCCAGAGGCCCCTGGCTCTGTGACCCCTCAACCCCTTGCAAAGGCCTCTCTGTTCGTTCTTTGGGACACCCATGACTGGCTGCCCACAAAGCCGCCTGTGAGCTGAGTCTCCAGGCAGCATCTGCCGGTGTCCACTCTGGCCTCCCTCTCCGTCTCTGGTTGCTGTTTGCCCCCCGTCCACTGCCCATGAGGCCACTTGAAGATGCCCCCTCCCACTGATGCTCAGCCTGAAGATGCCAGGCCCCTAGTCTGGGAGCCGATCTAAAAGCTCCCCATCTTTGGATCCCAGGAAGTTCTCGGGTGAGGAGAAGCATCTTCGCCCCAGCCTTGGGCCACGCTCTGCCCCCTGGACTCAGTGTCACACAGCATCCTGCAATGTGAGGCCCTGTATCTGGTCTGCTGCACAGACCTGCTTGCCACCCTCTGTACCTGCATCCAGGCCCCAGTTATCCTGAAGCCAGAGCAACACATGTCCTAAAAGCACTGCTGTCCCAAATGCTGGTTGGCCTACTGGTAAAGCAACGAGGGCAGTCCAGGGGGTCCTGACCCATAGTTTTGAATAGAATAGACTGGAAAATGTTGGAGTTTCTTACACATAATGAAGATGAGTATGGTTTCATAAAGCTTCTTTTGGTTCAACACACAACACCATGCTTGTGTGTTGTACACACCCTGGCGGGGTGTCGCCAAAAGGTCTGAAAGCCACTACTTTCATCATCTGAGACAACACAGTACCCCCGCCCCTGCCAGTGTGAAGAGGAGTCCCCCGGCTGTGATGCAGGGTGGTCTGCTGAACCCGTCCTTCCATGATGGGATATTTGCTTCGCTTTTGCAGAACTGGCTTTTCCAAACCAATGAGTGGAGCCCCAAACCGGGGATTCCAGGCCTTATGCCTAGAGAAACAAAAGCTACACCAGCAGTTTGGCCCTGCTGGGCATCACCCCCTTCTAGCCATAAATGCTTTCGAGGTGCTGCCATTCACTCTCAGCCAAGAGTGCCCATCACAGACATTCCAGTTTTTCCAAGCTGTGGTTTCCGCTTGTCCATTTTTCCCGGGACATTCTTGGGTTCAGATCACCTGGACTCATAGAAGTTATGCCTTGGCACTAAATGTGGTGGGAAAAGGAAAGGCTCTGGCAGGAAAGGAGCCAAGGAGGGAAGAGAGGGCTGGGGCTGATGATCTGCTGAGGAGTCTCGCTGGCTGCTCTGGGCCCTGGAAGAGTGGCACCGAGGGGGCGGAGGGCAGGGACGAGAGGAGGCCTGCGCGGGCCCTGCTCAGAAGGGGCCGCCTTTCCACCCGTGCCTGGGTCTCTAATCAGGCAGCCTGGGGACTCCACCCCTGCCGCTTGCGACATTGCACTCTGCCTCCCCTTCCTCCCTAGCTGTCTTCATGGACCAGGTACTGGGTCATACTCTCAGGATCCACCCTCCTGTACTACGGAGCCAAGTCGTTGCGGGGCACAGACAGAAAGCACGTATGTTCCATGAAAGAACTCCCTGTGCTGGGCCTTCATGTAGTGTGAACTGCCAGGGGGTGAGGGGGAGGGTGGGGAAAGGGGGTGGGGATGGGAGGGAAGCTTGCCTGGCCCAGGTGGGCCTTCCTAGAGGAGTGGAGGGCACAGGCCTCCCAGCTATGCTTTTGTTCCCCTGCAGTATAAATCCACACCTGGCAAGAAGGTCTCCGTCGTGGGCTGGATGGTGCAGCTGCCCGGCGACCCTGAGCACCCAGACATATTCCAGCTGAATAACCCCGACAAAGGTAGATGGCTGGCCAGAGTTGGTGCCTGCAGCCTCTCTCTGCCCTGTTCTGTGGCTAACTGTGCGTTTTGAAACGCACCAAAGTAGGGACTTTTGAGGCTGCTGCTTTCCCTTCACGTTAGGTTCTGATGTTCACAGGGTCCCATTAGTCCCTAAAGCGGCTTAGACCGTAGTGGGCGTGTCCACTGAGCAATGCGCATGGCACGTGGCTATCGGAATCCTTTTCACCTATGGCTGCTGGGGTCCATCTCCCCTGGAGCTGTGGCTTTGGGGTCTTGGAATAAATAGCTTCATGCTGGGTGAGGCAGTGACTTTGAAGCTGGAGGAGTCTGTTTTATCTTATGCATTTGACACATTCTGAGCAGGATCCACGGGCTTCACCAGAGCCCAGGACACTATGGCAGGGAAAATGGTTGAGAGGGATGGGGGCGGGAGGGGCACAGAAGCCTTCTGCTCCATGCACCCCGACTTTGGCTGCTCCTGACCTTCCCCAAGGCAGTCACCCAGGTTCACGCTTATCTTCACACCATGGGCAGACCCTCCCATGTGACCTTCCTCTCAACCAGTGGCCTTTCCACCACCAGGCAATGTTTACAAGTTCCAGACTGGCTCCCGGTTCCATGCAATCCTGTGGCACAAGCACTTGGATGATGCCTGTAAGAGCAACAGGCCTCAGGTAAAGTCACCAAAGTCCCGCTTATCCCCTGAAGCACCCTCTCCCACCCTCGGGGCCGAGGGTCCACAGAAAACACACCTTCCTCCTTCCCCGAGACTATTAGCTAGGCTCCCAGGGACTCTCTTTTGATCAGCTTTTCCTCATGAGACAGAGCACCCCCACCTGGCTTACAACTAAGCCCAGCTTCAGACTAGAACTTTGAACCTGTCTCCTGTGTCTTCCCTACTGAAGGAAACACCACAGGAACATCCCATCAGAGACAGGTGGCAGGTGGAGTACTGCCTCGTGGCTCAGGCTACAGCATCTATTTAGGCCATCCCCCTGAAAGTTGATTTTGGGGCATCCAACCTGACCAAAGAGTCTCCCTGCCCCCCACAACCCTTAGGAATAAGGATAATAGCTAACTTGTTGAGGGCCAACCATGGCTATTGGTGAGTGGGGCTCCCCACTCCTTGGTATGTTTGTTTGTTTGTTTGTTTTTTCCCTTGGTATGTTTGAACCAATGGGACTGCTGGTTTGCCAGGCCCTGGCTTGAGGCTCGCTCCCACCCCCATGCCACCCCTCCCAGGACCAGGCTTGAGGCAAGATGCTTTACATGCAGGAATTGGCCAAATCCTCCCAGCATCCCTGTGGGGTAGGTTCCTGAATTGTCCTCGTTTTATGCTGAGGTCACTGAGGCTCACAAAGTGGTGGACCCTGGTTTAAGGGCCCCTGGTGAATGAGGTCTCACCCTCTCCTGCCTGACACCAGAGTCTAGACCTGCCACCCCTGAGCTCTTCCACCGCAGGCATCCCCAGGGCCCCTGACTTGCTCAGCCTCCTGCCATCGAGCCAGAGTCCTGGAAGCAGAGACTCTGCTGTCCAGGCTTGTGAGAGAGGTGGCCGCCCAGCCCTCACACCAGCCCAGGCCTCTGGGACCAGAACCAATGCTCTGGCCCTGAACTTGCCTGACCTGTTCCTCGGGATGAGCTGGAAGAGGGTGGGGTGGGGGAGGCGGGTCCCTCTCTTCTGTCTAGAGAGCCAGCATCGGGGCTGGACTAGAGGGAGGCAGCTTGGAGGAGGAAGATGGTGGTGTGGAGGCCACACCAGACGTGTGGGGCTGGGAGGGCCAGGGCTTCCCGTGGTGCTGGTCGCAGCTCAGTCACAGACTTCTCAGCCCCCAGGCTGGTTCTCACAAAGCAGAGGGAGGTCTCTAGTGGTGTGTCCCGTGATTCTGGGCTCAGTGTGGGGACATTCAGGATTTTCATCTGTATCATAGATGTGGACATGTACACAAGCTGATCAAATTAGACATGATAAGAAGCTCGAAGGGCAGAATTAGCAGAAAGTCCTCGACAAACTGAAGCAGGAGGGCAAGACCGACACAGGGATAACCTTGAGGCCCCACAGGGAAACTCAAGATAAATTGCATTTGAGTCCCTTCACTCGCTTGCTAGAATTTGTCCCTGGGTACATGCTCACACATACACAGGCTTGTGGTGAGAGTGTTCACTGCAGCATTGTCCTTAGAAAGAGAGAAAGAAGAGCCACTGGAAACCTTGCTGACCTCAGTATGTCCCTGCTGTGCAGCCCCTGATGTGGGTGCTGCAAGTCACAAGTGAGAAAGCTGAAGTGTAAAAATGCATGTCAGGACAATCTCATTGGTATTAAAACACACATGCGTATTGATCATATGCATGGTGGTGTGTGTAACATTAGTGAAACAGCACACAGGGAGGCTACAGTTCTGAGGTTTCTAGAGCATGTGTTTCATATTAAGCAAATATAACTGCCCACCCCCCGTGATGAGGAGACCAGGGTCCTGGGTTGACAGTCACCTCAAGGTGATGAACGAGGTGCCACCTCAGATCACCTTAGGAGAGGAAGAGCCTCCTGCCCTCCTCTGCTCTGCTCAGGCAGTGGGGCCCCTCCTTGGCTCTGAGGGCACGGCCCTGAAGCTCAGCTGTACCCAGGTGGCCCCGAGGAGTGGTCCCTGAAGTGGACCACACAGACGGTGGGGCGGAGAGAGAGGCAGGCTCTTCCTTGGTGTCTGCCCCATATAGACAATTGTGGCTCTGAGGGGATAGTTGCCCTGAACAAGAGCCTGTGTCCTGATCTGGGGGGCTGGGGTGGGGGGGGCAGCCTGAGGGAGGCAGCAGCCCCACAGCGGTAGCAGGGACCTGGGTCAAACCCACTTAGCAGGGGAGGTGTTTGGTGTGAAGGACAAATGGATTACATACCATGTCTGGCAGATGCGGTCTTCCCGCAGCAAAGTTTTGCAACATTGAAGTATTTTTGTCCAGTTTTTAGTCCTAAGGGAGAAGGTCTTCTACTTTTTAATACTTTTTATCTGTAATTTACTTTCAACCAAATATTCCTGCTGTCTGCGGAATGTAATAAAAATGGCAACAACTAAATATTCCAGAGCAGGAGATTACTGAAACAAGCCACAATACCTGCCTGTGATGGCATTCAAAGGGGCTGCAGAGAAGGGTGATACAGAAATGCATCTTCTCCCATTGAAACTCTCATTGCCTGAGATGACTATTTTGTGGAATTGCATTTCTTAAAATCGTCTGTGCTAATAGGGAATATGTGCGTGCATCTGTGTGCCAAGTCACTTCAATCGTGTCCAACTCTTTGTAACCCTATGGACTGTAGCCGGCCTGGCTCCTCTGTCCACGGGATTCTCTAGGCAAGAATACTGGAATGGGTTACCATGCCCTCCTCCAGGGGATCTTCCCGACCAAGGGATAGAACCCTCATCCACGTCTCCTGCATTGCAGATGGATTCTTTATTGCTGAGCCACTGGGGAAGCCCAATAGCGAGTACACTTAAACTCACTGATAGCATTAAACTCACTGATAGCATGTATATAAGGTGTAAACCACAGCGACAACGCAAATAGCTTAAACTTACTGATAGCATGTATATAAGGTCTAAACCACAGCGATAACGCAAATAGCTTAAACTTACTGATAGCATGTATATAAGGTGTAAACCACAGCAGTAACGTAAATAGCCCCTGACCCAGCCTAATGGCAAGACTTCCCCAGGCCTCAGAACACCTCCCTCCCAGGGGTGTCTTCCTAATTCTCTCTCTCTCCCATCCATTTATACCCCGTAACTGCATTCCTGATTTGTTTGTTTACTGTTCCTTTAAAGCATTACCACACGTATTTGATTTCTTAATGTGTTATCTGGGGTACACTTTAAATTTTTTTAATGTTCACCATTCATTCATTCATTCATTCATTCGTGTATTTATTTGGTTGTGTCAGGTCTTAGTTGCAGCACGCAGGATCTTTTGTTGCCGCGTGCACTTTAGTTGTGGTGCGTGGGCTCAGTAGTTGTAGCACACAGGCTTAGCTGCCCTGCAGCCTGTGAGATCTTAGTTCCCCGACCAGGGATTGAACCCATGTCCCCTGCATTGCAAGCGGATTCTTAACCACTGGACCACCAGGGGAGTCCCTGGGGTACATTTTTTTTAAGGTTTTCTTTTAAAAGCACGGAGCCATTACTGCATAGCTTCTTCTGTGACTTGCTTTTCTCCTACAGTATGATCCTAGGATTCCTCTGCGTCAGCGTATGTAGCTGTGATCCATTTGTCTATAATTTCTTATCACTTCTGTCCATGACCCCAAGAATGGTTTCCTGCTTCTCGCTATTTTGAACAGTGCTGCCATGACCATTCTTGTAACTGTCTCCTGGTGCAAGGAGATGCATTTTTTCCAGTTCATCATTTTGACCAAATTGACACCAAGATGGATTTGTTTTTGATGAAATTACTTCTCATCGAATTTCCTGGAACCCCACAGCCATGCTGGGGAGGAGGCCTGGGGCTGGGGGCATGTCAGCAGCTTTGAAGGGAAGGAGAAACACCATGATCTTGGGGCTGGGGATCCCCCAGTAAAGGGTGCTGGGATCTGGTCCTGGGGACACAGCATGGGAAGGTCTAGGGGTTCCTGACATCCCCAAACTTCCTCCTTCTCCTTGTGCTTCTACTTGCCAACTCCTACCATCCGCTAACCACCCCTCTTCTCTCCAGGGGCATGGGCTTACCCTACAGGCTCGGTCACCTCTTCCTGCAAATGCACTTGTGTTTTGATCCAGGGATGGTGGTTGAGAGCATGGGTGCTGATGTCACAGCCTTGTCACTCACCCGCTGTGTCCTTCACCTTCCTAAACCTCAGTTTCCTCATCTTTATAATGGGAATAATTCCAGTACTTGCCCCCTAGGGTTGTTGTGAGAACTCAAGACACAATACTGATGAGGTTCTCAGAGCCCTTCCTGGCACATGGTGGCCCCTTACCACATGGTGGCTGTTACTATTGCTGTGTCCTCTCCCCATCCCCACCCACTCATTCACAAACTGACTGGGAGAGGCCTGAACCCTTCCCTTAGGGACCCCTCCACCACCCCCACAGCCCCATCCCCTTCCTGAAGGTCGGAACTTTGACAAGAGACTGAGCTTTCTCTTCTAGGTACCTGCAAACCTTATGTCATTTGAATAAGTCTCTGCAGGACTTGGTGTGACTTCGGAGGCCTATGGTAGCCCAGCCTGGGACTGGTGGCCAAGCGCACATCAGGGCACAGGCCGCTGGCAGGGTCTGGGAGACTCAGACCTGGACTTGAGGGACACGGCCTCACAGTCTGGAGGGCTCCGCCTGTGTGGGGTCCACCTGCCGATCCCCAGCCATCCTCATGACCCCCATTCTGCAGCACCACCTCACGGGGCCTCGATCGGTCCGCAGACTGTACACCTTGCCTCCCCGCCCGCCCAGCCTGGGCCCGCATCTGTCCACCAGCTGCTGCTGCTGCGATCAGAGAGCACCCGGCCCATGTTGGGTCCCCAGGGCTTTCTCCTGCACAAAGAGTGGACGGCGACCCCCATGTGAGGGCCAGAGGGACGAGACAGACTGGGGACTGGCTCTTGTCACCGCAGCACATGGGGTCACTCGCCCACAGGGCTGCCTCCAGATTTTGTACACCCGAAGCATCCTCTGCGTGTGTGTGCCATGTCTGTGTGCGTGCAAGCGAGCGAGTGTGGACTATCCGAGAAACATGCATTTTGGCACAAGACTCGTGACATCACACACTTCATCCACTTTGAGGCTCTGCTTTCACCTTAAGCAACAGACACATCCACCGAGGAAGGTCAGAGTGAGAGCCCAGATTCCTCCTGTGTTAAGGGTCCCTCGCATTCTTTTACTGTAAACAAACAATGCCTTAAATTGTGTCTTGTTTTCTGTTTCTATGGGTGCTATTCATCCGGAAGGCCTGCTCCCTGGGCGTTGTGGTCAGCTCTTCTGAGATAGGACCCAGCTTCGGAACCATAGACTGGGCCGGCCACTGGCCTGCTTGCTTCCTCCCAGCCCCCCTCCCACAGGGTCTGAAGGCGCCCCCCCCTCCACTTCCTCCTCCCCCTCCCCCCACCCTGCCCTGTGCCAGCATGGGAGCCGCTTTCTGCCAGCTTCTCGAGGCCAGCTGTGTGCGGTGACCTGACCCGCTGCACGGAAGCTACTCTGCACCAACCTCTTCCCACAGGGCCAGGCTTTCGCTCCCCACCTCCTCATCTCTCTGCCTCCACTGCCAGGGCGGGGCCTCTGGGATTCCTGATTACACTGGGGAGCCTGAGTGACACTGAGGCCTTAAGCTCCCCCATTGTTGCCCCCAGACACAGTCACCAGCAAATTCTCCATCGTCCAAGTCCAAGGGCACAATAGTTGATGACCATGGTGACAAGAGAACAAAGCCCCGCGGAGCAGACAAAGCTCTGGCTTCGGCTGAGAGCTCTTCAGGTGAACAACGTCCTTCACCTGTCACTCCTTGTCATGTTTTTAAGTGACTTACTTTGCACAAATACATTTTTATTTAAAGTCATGAACAAAGATTAGCTTTATTTATGGTAGCTTTATCACTGTAGCTTCTCCCCACAGCCCTTTCCTGCCCTCTCCCCTCCCCTCTTCCTCCTTCTCTTTCCCTCTCTCTTTTTCTAATCTGAGTATCCTGATTCTGAGAAGGAAACCTGAATGATTTTTTGAAAGAGACTGGATTTTGGGTCCTTGTCACTCTTGTGGTTTCAGAGCTCACACTGATCAGACAGCAAACTACTCTTAAAAGAGTTTCTGGGCAAGATGCTTCAAGACAACACCTTAACCACTAAATGGTAATAGGTGGAATTAAAAACTGCCAAAGAACCCACCCCTGTATTTTGATCAAAAGGTGACCACTTTTCCGAAAATTCAGATGAATTAGTGAGGAAAGTGATTGTCATTGGGGTCTTATTTTGTGATGGCATCTTACTGTGCTCAGTAACTAACTTCCTTTGGAACAAGGTCTAGAATACTTTGATGGTGGGAGAAACGCCCAATGGGGAAGTTGAGGCCAGCAAACCTTGTCCATCATCAGTGCTTCGCACACCCTCCCGCAGCTGGGGTCAGATGCATGCACCTAATTCATAGCAACAGCTGCTCAAACTAGCATCTGGAGTCTGAATGAACACACCAGACACCCCAGCACCTCTCACCAGAACCATGCAGTGTTAATGCTTTAACCGATATTGTCTCTGATTCTACTTGCTCATTTTTTTTTAAGTCAAGTTTGAACTACTTTCCTTGAGTTTCTCTACTCTTCAAACTGTCCTGGTTTTTCCACCATGAGATATTATAGAAGCCAATCCAAAAACCTCTAAATTTCAGGCTCCACTAAATCAGATCATTCCCTGCCCTTCACAGATTTTCCTTATCTTTCACAAATGTTTTCTTCTGAGCTCAGTTTTGAAATAGCACAATCGCAGTTCTTGTCAAAGTGTTTAGTCTTCTCACTAGTTGAAATTGATCCCACGTCCCCTCCTGGAAGCATTCTTAGCTTGGACTCTCCATAGAACTGGTAAGAACCTTGAACTTACCAGAAGAGTCCTGTGGATGAAGCTATAAGGCTCCTGGCTCTCCCAGCAGGGGCTCAGGGCCACGCTTGCTGTCTTCCTAACATTGGTTTGTCCTTCATGCTGCCAGTCATAGCAAGCCAGGGGCAGAGGGAGGGCTAGGCACAAACCCCAAAGGGAAAGTCCCCAGGTGGGTTCTCACCCTGGAAGGAAGCATTCCTGGGTCTTGCCCTCTGACTCGCCATTGTGCACAAATGTCTGTGAAAACACTGAAGGTGATGTCTCTTGCATGTGTATGTTGTATCTTTTTATTTAAGCAAAGAAATCATGGCACATCTGAATGAAAGAAAGTTCTAGAGTGCTATCTACGAACTATGGAGTAGATAGCTTGTATCCTCATGATGCCATGTAAACAGCTCACTCACCTCTCCCCAGAAGTAATTTTCACTCGTCTCCATCAAACGTGTTCTGTAACTCAAGGTCAACCAAGTGCATTCTGACAACTGAAAGTTTGTGGAGGACCGATTCGGTGGAAAGCTGTAGAAATATTGATCTGAGTGTGCCCAGTGGGACAGTGTGGCCTGCCTCTCCTCCCTGTAGAAGCCAGTTCATCACCCAGTCCCCTGTGGACCTTGAAGAGAAGACACTGAAGGGGTTCTGCTTATGAAAAAACCCACTCTCTCTTGCCAACTGAATTTATAAAGTATTTTTTTTTTCCTTACCAATGTGGCCAGTATTTCTTTCATCGTCTTCCTCCCACCTTCCAAGCCGAAGAAGTGTGTCTTTTAGGATGCCGTTTGACAGGTGGAAGATGGTTCACGAAACAAGAAGCCCTTACAAGCAAGGTCTGCTCTCGTTCCATAAGTGGAGAGTCTAGAGTTCTGGACCCACATTACTGATGCTGAGAATCAGGTGAACAGTGCTGAAAACACATCCTGACTTACCTGTTGTGACTTGGTAAATCACTTTGATCAGTCCCACATCATTCTGACATGTTGGGTGATTTCATGTTAAAAAAAAACTACAAGAGTCCTTTTGAAATAACAGACTCTCTGTGTAAAGCCACCCATTCGTCCATCAATTATCATCTCTAGTGCGTGCTTCCTGTGTGCCAGACTCTTCCCTGGGATCAAAGTGGCTGAGAACAAGATAAACCTAAGCCCTGCCCTCATGGAGCTGACCTCTTAATGAACAAATAGTCCTCACCACTCCATTTCCTCTCTCCCAGCAAGACCCTGGCTCCCCACCCCCCCAACCCCTACCCAGCACTGGGTAGAAACCCTGTGTGGATTCCTCCAGAAAGGCTTCGAAAGGCTCAACAGACTGAATAGTCTTCAATTTGCAAGTCCAGTTACTGTCCGAGTGGCCAGTTGGCACAGGACAGCCAGGCACGGAGCTATGGCTGGACACAGTGAGGATTCCGAGGTGGAACGAGAGAGTCGCATCAGAACACTTACAGTATTTACTTCAGGAGTTCTTTGGTTTTAATTTCAATGTTAAATACAAGTACAGCTTGAGCAAGAGCTGCTTTCCCTTGGGTGTCGAGAACTTGTCCCACAGACCACCTCACCACTGGTGCTGCACAAATGTGTGTGCACCACAGGCAGCCCCCAACCTCCTGCTCGCAGCAGCAACGATGGAGCATCTGTGAGTTCTGTAATCACTCATCTCTTTATCTGTTTCTGAACGACTGTGACCATTCAGTAACAGTAGTGATTAATTTAGTGTGGTAAAATCTTCAATAAATTTTGTGCCAAAATGCATGGTTTTTCACTTAGCATTCAAAATGTTGCATAGAGAGTAGTTTTCAATTTCTTAAGTATTCCTCCAAGTAAGTTGAAAATCAATTTTTACATTTCAATTCGTTTCTTGTTCAATCCGTTGCATTCTCCCGGGCTGTCTTTTTTTTTTTTTTTTTCCCAGCAGACCCCCCTGCATGCGGTTGTGTAAGGACTTTCCCTAATTTTTGTGAATTGTCTCATCTGCAGTAACCACTGAACATCAGCCCTCTGGGATTCTTTAGATTTCTGGTGAAGTATTTTGTTACCTCAGTCTTGTATCAAGTCGCTGTATTTTTCAGCTTGTTACATGGATAATAATTGTTTCACTAATTAAATACTTTAGTGTATAAACATTTTTGTTTACTTTGAAATTAAATGTGTTTTCCAATGAATATTGCTCAATTTTTTAAAGTCAAGTGCATTCCTTTAGCCAACAGTTGCTGTGCCAGACACAGATGTGAAGGAGGTGTGGGCACTCAGATAAGAGATTACTAGAACATGAATGACATATAGGAGCAATGCCCTCGGGGAGGGGCAGAGTTAGTGCTGTGGGCACTCGGGGGCGGAACACGGAGAATTGGGGAAGCCTTAGAGAGAGGGCAGCGCCATTTGCTGATTCATTTCAGATGGCTGAACACGTGGTGGGCAGGAAAGGTGGGAAGATGTAAGAGGAGAAAGAACAGGACAAGGTTGGGGAGGCAGGCAACCCAGTATTGCTGAGTCAAGGATTTGGGGGTGTAATGGGCTTCAAGACTGAAAAGGTGTGTTGGGGGAATTTCATGATGCTGCGCAAACCTAGAAACCCACTCTCACTTTGCTTAAAAGGAAAGTGGGGTGGGGGAGACTGTCTTACAAGGATTGTCTCATGGAAACTTGAGGGGAGGACCAAGTTGGAGTCTCAAGGGGCAGGAGAGAGAAATGGGAAGTCCCCTACATTTTGTCCTCTCCCCTGCATTCTCCAGACTGACTTGTCTGCTGGAACATGCGGCAGCGAAGGAGTCCAGACCTGGGAAAGCACCTTGAAGTTGTTGAGGGACTGTGCACCAGGGGAGTAACATGATCCAAGCTGATCGTGGGGACCCCTGGCCCCACCTGCTGCAGTTTCCCAGCTAGTGTCTTCCAACTTCACACTTCCCACACACACACACACACACTCCTCAGCGTCTGCTCCACCAGTTCCTGGCCAGCATGACCACACTTCCCTCACTATGACAAGCCCCCCGCCCCCCCCACCGACTGAGGGTCCCTAGCTCACCTCCTCCTCACGACTTATGTGGTACGATGACCGCCAGCTTTACCCGGATAGGGTCGCTGCCCTCAGATGCAGGACATTGTTCGAGGGTTCTGAGAGGGATCCATCTGAGTGCAGGAAACTAAGTCAAGACTTGAGCCCACAACTGGTAGCCTGCAAAACTCCAGCCCCTCGGCCTCACTGTGACAGGCAGGCAGGCATCACAAACGCCACCTGGAGACAGCAGTACTCTTTTTTTTTTTTTGATGGATGGCGAGATCCGCGAGCTAACGCAGACGGAAAGGTAGAATTCCTATTTAGCTTCGATTTGGTACCCAGAAAGGTAGCCAGCCAGCCAGGACCTGGGTACCCGCGGAGGTGAGGAGGAGTAGGCGGGGGTGTGGGCGGGGCCTTAGGGCTGGGTTGAGGCGGGCCCAGAGCTTGATTTGGGAGATCTCAGTCCCAGGCTGGGGAGGTGGGGTTGGAGGTGGGGGGTGCTGGAAGAGAAAAGGCAAGGCCTTGCCTATGGGTGGGACACGGGGAAAGGCGGCCCTCAGCGGGGACGGCGGTATATTAGAAAGAGCTGAGAGGGTCTTGGACGTAGAGGGAAGACTCTAAGGAGCCGATCCTTGGGGGTGAGGGGCAGAGGCCGCGACCAAGCGCTCAGTAGTGGGAAGGTAGGTGTGTGGGGCCTGGTCTGTGCTGAGGGCCACCAAGCAGGAGCAGCGGGGCCACGGACCGTACGGAGCTGGGGACGGGGTGGCATTTTGGGCTCGTGAGCCTAGAGGAGGTCCTGACAGCCTGCCTCGCGAACCCCGCGGGATTCTGCGCGAGAGGGGCGTGGCTGGAGTGCGGGGCGGAGCTGGGGTGGGCCTGGACTGTGCAGACAGGCGCTGAGTGGGCGGGGGGGCTGCAGCTGGGGGCGGGGTTGGGCGGGGTCTGAAGCCGGCTGAGGGGCAGAGAATGGGCGGGACTCAATCGCGGGGCGGGGCCTAGACCCCCCCCTTCGAGGGGCGCGGAGCCGGCTGGACTGAAGTTTGGGGCGGGGCCTAGGCCGGGCTGAGGCGCGCGGGGCGGGGCGTGGGCTGCGGCTCGCTAGCCGAGCGGCCAGCCGAGCCCCGCCGAGACCCGAGCCCACCCGAGTGCGCCCGGAGCCCGCGGCCCCCGCCCGGGGCGATGGAGCCGGAGCCCGGCGGGGCGGCCGCTGCGCTCCTGCGGCAGAAGAGGGCGGCGCTGCGGCGCAGGGGGTGCAGCTTCGAGAGCCCCAGGTACAGCGGTCCGGGAGGGGTGCGGCCGGGAGGGGCGGAAGTAGGGAGCCAGCCACGTGGGGGTGGCGGTCTGAGGGGGACTGAGGCCCGCGAGGCCGCGGCTCGAGGAGGGGTCTCGGCGGGGGGCTGGCTGAGTGTGAGGGGAATCCGGCAAGGAGCCTGAGCCCAGCGGCTGGGAACCGAGGGGGGGCTGGGCCTCCCGAGCGGCAGGTGCGGGAGGGAGTCGCCTCAGAGAAGCGCCTGACGAGAATCCCATCCCGACGAGACGCCCCCAAAGCGTTGGTCCCTTGGCAGGCCCCGAGCAAAGCCGTCGGCTCTAGGCAGATTTTGGGCTGTGGAGAATTGCCCTGTTCGCCTCGTAAATGCTCAAGGACAAGGTCGGGAAATAGCCCCCTAACGTCTAAGGGAGGAAGGTCTCCCTCCACCGGGGAGTTCCTCTGAGCCGCCCCAGGACCCGGGCCAGCTCCAGCCTCCCCGCCTGGCCCCTCAGGTAAGCACACCTGCTGCCTCAGGGCCCCGCCCATCCTGGCCGTTGGCCCCCCGACGTGCCCGACCCTTCTGGCCCGCCGACGCCTTTCCTCTGCCGCGGCTGCCCTGGCCCTCTCGCCCGCGTCCCTGGGGAACTCGGTTGAGGTGTTCGGGTCCTCCCTGGAACCTTGCCCCGCTGACACGCGCTCCCCCGCCGGCCTCTGTGGCGCTCCGTCTTCCCGGCTAGATTCCTTCCCTCGGAGGGCGTCTTCTTAACTTGGAGTGCCTTCTCTCCCGCTCCGACGTCGCTGAAGAGGGCCCTCCCGTTTTTCAGTCCCTGGTCTCTTCTAGAATACTCTAGCAGCCTCTCAACTACACTTTTCTGTCTTTATTCTTCCACCTCTCTCTTTTTATTTAAACACAAAAATTTTCCCCCGTGGCTGCACCTGGTATTAATTGCGACAAGCAGGATCTTCTATCTTTAGTTGTAGCATGTTGGAATCTAGTCCCCCGACCGGGAATCGAACCCCTAGCGCCCTTGGATTGGCACCACCAGCGAAGTCCCTCTTCCACCTCTTAAATCCACATCCTCGCTGTCCGCTGGAAGAGCTTTACCACACTGTCCACTGCCCTTCCCATGGCTTACCCCTGCTCCCCCACTCCTGACAGTTCTCCATCCCCCAGGGCCTCCATCGGGGCTGGGGCAGAGGAACGGGAGAAAGAAAGGAAGTGGGACTCTGGCCCTTCTGTGGCAGAAAAGCTAGGATAAAGAAACAAACAGGACCCTGAATATGAGAAGCCAGGCTCTTGGGCACCTCACCTCACCCTTGGTGCTCCCACAATACCGGATAAAAGTGTCAGCCTCCTGAGAACAGGGACTGTAGCTGCTCACTGCTCTGTCATCAGAGCCTGGCTCAAGCCCTAGCCCATCACAGACGTTTACTATCTGTTGAATAAATAAATGCCTGACCAGCTGGTGATTCTTCTCTTATGCTGTGCTGTCTCTCATCTGTGCCTTCACTGATACCATGCTCTTAGAATAAATAGTCTTTTCTTTAGTCTTTGGGTAATGCCTTCCCCTCCTCCTCTGGGAAGTCTTCCCTGAAGCCCAGGCTGAGTTCTGTGCTGTCTCAGCAGTCTACACATTGATCTGCTATTCCACACATCACTGTGGATAATTACTGGGATATTACCGTTTCCTGAGCACGAGGCAGGTATGGTTTTTGCCCTTCTGGTGCTTATACTCTTGTTGGAGCACGAAGGATGGGAAGTGTACCAAAAATGAGGCTGAAGAGATGAGTCGAAAGCTGGATCCAGGCCTGTGGTAGAATGTTTAGAGCAGCTCTGTCCAGCAGAACTTTCTGTGATGATGGAGGCATTCTGTAATCTGTGCTGTCTGATTCTGTGGCCACTGGCCACCTGTGGCTACTGAGCACTTGAAATATGGCTAATCCAACTAAGGAAATTAATTTGAAATTTTATTTCACTTTAAATCTCCTTTGTCCATGGGATTTCCTAGGCAAGAATACTGGAGTGGGTTGCCATTTCCTTCTCCAGGGTATCTTCCCAACCCAGGCATTGAACCTGGGTCTCCCGCAGTGCAGGCAGATTCTTTACCATCTGAACCACAGGGGAGTCCATTTAAATAGCCATTTATGACTAATATTTCCAATATTGGACAGCACTGGTTTAGAAAATTTCTTTCTTCCTTTGGAATCTCACTTTTACTCCTCCTTTGTCTTCATGACCTTATACCTGAAAGACTAAATGACTTCACAGCCTCCAGAGGATTTTTCCTTTATTTAACACTCCATGATATTATCATATAAACCTTAGAAATAACAATTACCATTTTTCTGATTATAAAAATAATTTGTTTATTTGAGGACAATGTATTTAAGCCACGTTTTATTATTGTACATGCAGTTTATTATCAGTTTTTCACTTGTACTAAAGATGCATTGAATGTACATGCATTTGTCTGTGTGTGAGTCTGTAAGAGGTTATCTGCTTCAGAGAAATTCATAGCAGTGATGGAGATTATTGGACCCAAGAAAATGAACATTTTAAAGGCTTTGAAGCATAAGGCCAAAATGCTGGAAAGTTGTGGCAGTTTACAGTTCTCCCAAGAGCATATAAACATGCTTGGTTTTTTTCATCTTCAAATGCTAGGCATTATTTATAAGGCATTATTATTTATAAATATTTCCCAAAGTGATACCTTATTTTAACTTGAATTCCCACATTTAGCAGTGAGGTGAAACTTTTTCTCACATTAACTCATAATCTGTATTTCTTTTTCAAATGAAATACATATCATGCACATTGTCCATTTTTCCTTGGGAATATTTATTTTTTCCTTATTGAAGTACTTTTTATTTATTAAGGGAATTAATTTTATGGTCAAATATGTAGCAAGTATTTTTACAGTTCATCATTTGCCTTCTAACTCTCTTTACAATGCTTTAGACAGACTATTATTTTTATCAGTTCAGTTGCTCAGCCGTGTCCGACTCTTTGCGACCCCATGAATCACAGCACAACAGGCCTCCCTGTTCATTACCATCTCTCGGAGTTCACTCAGACTCACGTCCGTCGAGTCCGTGATGCCATCCAGCCATCTCATCCTCAGTCGTCCCCTTCTCCTCCTGCCCCCAATCCCTCCCAGCATCAAAGTCTTTTCCAATGAGTCAACTCTTCGCATGAGGTGGCCAAAGTACTGGAGTTTCAGCTTTAGCATCATTCCTTCCAAAGAAATCCCAGGGTTGATCTCCTTCAGAATGGACTGGTTGGATCTCCTTGCAGTCCAAGGGACTCTCAAGAGTCCTCTCCAACACCACAGTTCAAAAGCATCAATTCTTCAGCACTCAGCCTTCTTCACAGTCCAACTCTCACATCCATACATGACCATAGGAAAAACCATAGCCTTGACTAGACGGACCTTAGTCGGCAAAGTAATGTCTCTGCTTTTGAATATACTATCTAGGTTGGTAATAACCTTTCTTCCAAGGAGTAAGCGTCTTCTAAATTCATGGCTGCAGTCACCATCTGCAGTGATTTTGGAGCCCCCAAAATAAAGTCTGACACTGTTTCCACTGTTTCCCTATCTATTTCCCATGAAGTGATGAGACCAGATGCCATGATCTTCGTATTCTGAATGTTGAGCTTAAAGCCAACTTTTCACTCTCTTTCACTTTCATCAAGAGGCTTTTTAGCTCCTCTTCACTTTCTGCCGTAAGGGGTGGTGTCATCTGCATATCTGAGGTTATTGATATTTCTCCCGCCAATCTTGATTCCAGCTTGTGTTTCTTCCAGTCCAGCATTTCTCATGATGTACTCTGCATAGACGTTAAATAAGCAGGGTGACAATATACAGCCTTGATGTACTCCTTTTCCTATCTGGAACCAGTCTGTTGTTCCATGTCCAGTTCTAACTGTTGCTTCCTGACCTGCATACAGATTTCTCAAGAGGCAGGTTAGGTGGTCTGGTATTCCAATCTCTTTCAGAATTTTCCACAGTTTATTGTGATCCACACAGTCAAAGGCTTTGGCGTAGTCAATAAAGCAGAAATAGATGTTTTTCTGGAACTCTCTTGCTTTTTCCATGATCCAGCGGATGTTGGCAATTTGATCTCTGGTTCCTCTACCTGTTCTAAAACCAGCTTGAACGAGTTCACAGTTCACGTATTGCTGAATCCTGGCTTGGAGAATTTTGAACATTACTTTACTAGCATGTGAGATGAGTGCAACTGTGCAATAGTTTGAGCATTCTTTGGCATTGCCTTTCTTTGGGATTGGAATGAAAACTGACCTTTTCCAGTCCTGTGTCCACTGCTGAGTTTTCCAAATTTGCTGGCATATTGAGTGCAGCACTTTCACAGCATCATCTTTCAGGATTTGAAACAGCTCCACTGGAATTCCATCACCTCCACCAGCTTTATTTGTAGTCA
Organism: Nanger dama; assembly: GCA_917880005.1. NCBI lineage: Eukaryota > Metazoa > Chordata > Mammalia > Artiodactyla > Bovidae > Nanger > Nanger dama. Next base: position 9,021,515 of record CAKJTW010000018.1, on the reverse strand, counting down.
TGCTTTCTAAGGCCCACTTGACTTCACATTCCAGGATATCTGGCTCTAGATTAGTGATCACATCATCATGATTATCTGGTTCGTGAATATCTTTTTGTACAGTTCTTCCGTGTATTCTTGCCACTCTTCTTAATATCTTCTGCTTCTGTTAGGTCCATACTGTTTCTGTCCTTTATCGAGCCCATCTTTGCACGAAATGTTCCCTTGGTATCTCTAATTTTCTTGAAAAGATCTCTAGTCTTTCCCATTCTGTTGTTTGCCTCTATTTCTTTGCACTGATCGCTGAAGAAGGCTTTCTTATCTCTTCTTGCTATTCTTTGGAACTCTGCATTCAGATGCTTATATCTTTCCTTTTCTCCTTTGCTTTTGCCTCTCTTCTTTTCACAGCTATTTGTAAGGCCTCCCCAGACAGCCATTTTGCTTTTTTGCATTTCTTTTCCATGGGGATGGTCTTGATCCCTGTCTCCCGTACAATGTCACGAACCTCATTCCATAGTTCATCAGGCACTCTATCTATCAGATCTAGGCCCTTAAATCTATTTCTCACTTCCACTGTATAATCATAAGGGATTTGATTTAGGTCATACCTGAATGGTCTAGCGGTTTTCCCTACTTTCTTCAATATAACTCTGAATTTGTTAATAAGGAGTTCATGATCTGAGCCACAGTCAGCTCCTGGTCTTGTTTTTGTTGACAGTATAGAGCTTCTCCATCTTTGGCTGCATAGAATATAATCAGTCTGATTTCGGTGTTGACCATCTGGTGATGTCCATGTGTAGAGTCTTCTCTTGTGTTGTTGGAAGAGGGTGTTTGCTATGACCAGTGCATTCTCTTGGCAAAACTCTGTTAGTCTTTGCCCTGCTTCATTCCACATTCCAAGGCCAAATTTGCCTGTTACTCCAGGTGTTTCTTGACTTCCTACTTTAGCATTCCAGTCCCCTATAATGAAAAGGACATCTTTTTGGGTGTTAGTTCTAAAAGGTCTTGTAGGTCTTCATAAAAATGTTCAACTTCAGCTTCTTCAGCATTACTAGTTGGGGCAATCTTGATATTCTTAGTTACCAAAGGCTTCCCTGCCTTTAAACAGTTAAAGGTTCATCTACAATTTCTCCAGTTGCTTTTGTTCCTTTAAGAAAAAATTACCTCTTTAATGAGAAAAACAAATATATTAACACATATATATGGAATCTAGAAAAATGGTATTGATAAAACCTATTTGCAAGGAAGGAATGGGGAAATGGCAACCCACTCCAGTATTCTTGCCTGGAGATTCCCCATGGACAGAGGAGCCTGGCAGGCTACAGTCCATGGGGTTGCAAGAGCTGGACATGACTTAGTGACTAAACCACCTCCAATGGGGATGCAGATGTAGAGAATGGACTTTTGAACATAGTGGGGGAGGGTGAGAGGAGGACGAGTGGAGAAAGTAGCATCAACATAAATACACTCTCAGGTGTAAGATGGCTAGCTGGTGAGAAGTTGCTGTGTAGCACAGGGAGCCCAGCCTGGCACTCTGCAATGACCTGGAGGCATGCGATGTCGGGGGAGTGGGGTGGGGGGGTGAGGCTAGGGAGGGAGGGGTTTGCTGTATAATTATGGCTGATTGGCGTGGCTGTATGGCAGAAACCAACACAACACTAAAAATTTTAAAAACAAACAAAAAATTACCTCTTTAAAGCAGTAATCCAAATCATCTCACTTTTAAGTGAGACTATGAAGAGCAGTCTTGTACTGGACTGACATCATGGACTTTTAGGGCCAACAGAAGAATCACCTGTGAAACATCTTAACCAAACAGGTGTGTGGGTCCCTCCCCGCCGCCTGTTGTCCCCAAAAGTCCAGGATGGTGATGGGGCGAGGGATGCAGGTGACTGTGATGGAAAGCCAGGGGAGAGAGCCTCCGTCTCACTTCCCAGTGTGTTGCAGGTTTAGCCTTCCCTACCCCAAAGTCCTCTACTGCTTCTTATTTCCTGTTGTGTCAAGTTTAAAAGCCAATGCCTCATGTTTAGGGCCTTTCAGAATATGGTTTAACCATATTTACTCATTCATCTTGGTGATATCATGGCAAAGAAGGCATTACTTTCAATTGTCAGCTATCTTTGCTGACTCTCCCATATCAGCGCCAATAACTGGCGGGCAGACACAGCTCATAATGGATATAAAGGAGCAAGGAGGGGCCCAGATGTGAGGGTTCCGAGCAGGTGGCAGTGAGAAGGACTAGCTGAGAACCCGGTGCTGCGAAGCCACTTGCCCTAGATGTGTTTGTCCTCGTTTGGTAGGAAGGCTTATCAGGCAGTGTTCAAGAACAAGGACCTGGGAACCACACAGACCCAAGTTCAGGTTTCTAACATCTCACTTGTTTTGTGTGTGACCTTGAACAAGTTGCTTAACCCCTCCGAGCCTCGGTTAACTCACTTGTAAAATGACAGTTAACACCGCTCTCACAATATTGATGTGAGCTTTAAGTGAACTAATTTATGCAAAGTGCTAAAAACAGTGTCTGGCACAAAGCATGACTAAATCATAACTGTTATGGACAAAAATGATTAATGTCTACGTGAAAGTTCTCAACCTTTTCCTTCCCATGTCTCATTAAAATTCTAGCTTTGCCTGTTCAGTTTTTCCTCCTCCCCTGCCCTCAGAGCAAGGTCCTGCCCAGCATTTTTGAAGTTTTTGAAGCAATAAATTTAGAAAGAGAGGGACTGAGGCAAAGGACAGTAGGTCCACAGGGCATTGGTTAGGACTGCCTGAATAAAAACCTTTAGGAAGTGTTGACCAGTCAGAGGTACAGAAACACCTACTTCATCTGAGGGTAGCTAATAGGTTTCCCTATGGTTTTTGTTGCTCTAAGTTATATTTTAAGAAATACATCTGTTATCTTTTGTGACTTAGTGATGAACCTGAGTTATTTTAAAGTGCTCTTCTGCTGCTGAGCTGTGTCATTTTGGCGGCAACACTGCACGGATTCTAAAAGGGTCATGCAGTAGGACTGGATCTGCAGCATCAATCCTCAAGATCAGAGAATCTCAACACTGAACGGAACTTCAGACATCTCTTAGGTCACCCTCTCAAACAGCGGTTCTCAAAAGTGTGGTCCCTGGACCAGCAGCATCAGCATTATCTGGGAATTTGTTAGAAATGCAAGTCCCCAAGCCCAGCCCTGAATTTACTCAATCAGAATCTCTGGGGATGGAGGCTTAGGAAACTGAGAATCAGTGCTCTCAAGTCTAATAATGTTGTTCTCAAACCTGACATATATGAAAATCACCAGGAAGGATTCCTTTCCTTTTTAAAAGAAAAATCATTTATTTATTGGCTTTGCTGGCTCTTTGTTGCTGTGCACTGACTTTCTCTAGTTGTGGCGGGTAGGGGCTACTCCCTAGTTGAAGTGCACAAGCGTGTCATGCCAGGGCTTCTCTTGTGGAGCACACGCTCTGGATCATGGGCTCAGTAGCTATGATGCACGGGCTTAGCTGCTCTGTAGCATGTGGAATCTTCAGCTTGAACCAGTGTCACCTGCATTGCAACGTGGATACTTAACCCCTGGATGATCAGGGAAGCCCAGGTTCAGTTCAGTTCAGTCACTCAGTCATGTCCAACTCTTTGCGACTCCATGCACTGCAGCACCCCAGGACTCCCTGTCCATCACCAACTCCCGGAGTTTATCCAAACTCATGTCCATCAAGTCAGTGATGCCATCCAACCATCTCATCCTCTGTCTTCCCCTTCTCCTTCGGTCTTTAATCTTTCCCACCATCAGGGTCTTTTCCAATGAGTCAGTTCTTTGCATCAGATGGCCAAAGTATTGAAGTTTCAGTTTCAACATCTGTCCTTCAGTGAACACCCAGGACTAATCTCCTTTAGGATGGACTGGTTGGATCTCCTTGCAGTCCAAGAGACTCTGAAGAGTCTTCTCCTACACCACAGTTCAAAAGCATCAATTCTTCTGCACTCAACTTTCTTTATAGTCCAACTCTCACATCCATACATGACTACTGGAAAAACCATGGCCTTGACTAGATGGACCTTTGTTGGCAAAGTAATGTCTGTTTTTAATATGCTGTCTAGGTTGGTAATAACTTTCCTTCCAATGAGTAATCGTCTTTTAATTTCATGGCTGCAGTCACCATCTGCAGTGATTCTGGAGCGTAAAAATGAAGTCTGTCACTGTTTCCACTGTTTCCCCATCTATTTCCCATGAAGTGATGGGGCCGGATGCCATGATCTTAGTTTTCTGAATGTTGAGCTTTAAAAGCCAACTTTTTCACTCTCACTTTCATCAAGAAGTTCCTTAGTTCCTCTCCACTTTCTGCCATAAGGGTGGTGTCATCTGCATATCTGAGGTTGTTGATATTTCTCCCAGCAATCTTGATTCCAGCTTGTGTTTCTTCCAGTCCAGCATTTCTCATGATGTACTCTGCATAAAAGTTAAATAAACAGGGTGACAATATACAGCCTTGACGTACTCCTTTTCCTATTTGGAACCAGTCTATTGTTCCATGTCCAGTTCTAACTGTTGCTTCCTGACCTGCATACAGATTTCTCAAGAGGTACGTCAGGTGGTCTGGTATTCCCATGTCTTTCAGAATTTTCCACAGTTTATTGTGATCCACACAGTCAAAGGCTTTGGCGTAGTCAGTAAAGCAGAAATAGATGTTTTTCTGGAACTCTTTTGCTTTTTCCATGATCCAGCAGATGTTGGCAATTTGATCTCTGGTTCCTCTGCCTTTTCCAAATCCAGCTTGAACATCTGGAAGTTCCTTGTTCATGTATTGTTGAAGCTCATCTTGGAGAATTTTGAGCATTACTTTGCTAGCGTGTGAGATGAGTGCAGTTGTGTGGTAATTTGAGCATTCTTTGGCATTGCCTTTCTTTGGGATTGGAATGAAAACTGACCTTTTCCAGTCCTGTGTCCACTGCTGAGTTTTCCAAATTTGCTGGCATATTGAGTGCAGCACTTTCACAGCATCATCTTTCAGGATTTGAAATAGCTCCACTGGAATTCTATCACCTCCACTAGCTTTGTTCGTAGTGATGCTTTCTAAGGCCCACTTGACTTCACATTCCAGGATGTCTGGCTCTAGGTGAGTGATCACACCATCGTGATCATATGGGTACTGAAGATCATTTTTGTACTTGCCACCTCTTCTTAATATCTTCTGCATATGTTAGGCCCGTGCCATTTCTGTCCATTATTGTGCTCATCTTTACATGAAATATTCCCTTGATATTTCTAATCTTCTTGAAGAAATCTCTAGTCTTTCCCATTCTATTGTTTTCCTCTATTTCTTTGCATTGATCACTAAGGAAGGCTTTCTTATCTCTCCTTGCTATTCTTTGGAACTCTACATTCAAATGGGTATATCTTTCCTTTCTCCTTTGCTTGTCACTTCTCTTCTTTTCACAGCTATTTGTAAGGCTTCCTCAGGCAGCCATTTTGCCTTTTGCATTTCTTTTCCTTGGGGATGGTCTTGCTCCCTGTCTCCTGTATAATGTCATGAACTTCTGTTCATAGTTCATCAGGCATTCTTGTCTATCAGATCTAGTCCCTTAAATCTATTTCTCACCTCCATTGTATAATCGTAAAGGATTTGATTTAGGTCATACCTGAATGGTCTAGTGGTTTTCCCTGCTTTCTTCAATTTAAGTCTGAATTTGGCAATAAGGAGTTCATGATCTGAGCCACAGTCAGCTCCCGGTCTTGTTTTTGCTGACTGTATACAGAGGGCTTCTTAAAACAGTTTCCTGTCCCTCCCCCACCCCCCCTTGCGATTCTGATTCTCTGGGTGAGGATGGATCTGTGGATGCATTTGTAACAAGCTCACAAGTAACATCCTAATTGCTTGTCCAAGGACATATTTTAAAACCACTCCTCTAGGATAATACAGGAATCTCTTCTACAGAAACCCTTGCCAACTTCTGCTTATGACATCTAAGGTCAGGGAGCCCACAACTACGTTTGTTATTGGGCAGCTTTATTATCTTTCCCTAATAGTGAAGTCAAAGCTTGCCTCCCTATGCTTACCACCCATCATTTGTATTAATAATTCTGCTTTCACTGCCACTTGCAATAGCAATGCCTGTGGCTCTGATTCCAGATGAAAACTTGTTGCTGGATTGTGGTCAAGTAATTCGTACTCCTGTCCTCTCAGTTATAATCACCATTGACCAGTTGTCCTTCAGCTACAGGCTGGACTAGTAATACATCACACTTTTTTCTGATTAGTACCTTAGCAATTTTTCAAATTTTTATGAGATTATCAAAGGCTGTGAATGGCAAGCAGAGGAGAATCATCGGCTCATGACACTGCAAAATGCTGGGGAAGACCAAGCTTTAAAAAGTGAAAGTGTTAGTTGCTCAATAGGGTCCAACTCTTTGTGACCCCATAGACTGTAGCCTGCAAGAATCCTCTGTCCATGGGATTTTACATACAAGAATAATGGAATGGGTTGTCAATCTGTTTTCCAGAGTATCTTCCCAACCCAGAGATTGAACCCATGTCTCTTGCATCTCCTGCACTGGCAGGCATATTTACCACTGGCACCACTTGGGAAGCCCAGACCAAGCTTTGGGAAAGAATAGAACCAGGTGCTCAAATAATGTCCTCAGGAGTCTTTTTTCATTTTCTGGATTGATGTGATTCTCAGTCTTTCCACTTGGAGACAAAGAAAATGAACGATTCCAGGCTTACTTTCTATCAGTGAACAATCCCAGCAGAAAAATATTATAAGACCTCTTTCTCAATGGTTCTAGAACACACCCCAGGCTTGACATTCATTGGATCTCTTGGGTTCTATGCTCATCTATGAATCAATCATTTTGACCAGAGAGGATAAAACATGATAATTGGCTGGGCCTGGGTCATGTACCCAAGCCAGAAATGGGCAGGATGAGGGGATGTGTGTGTGTTGGCGGGGGGGTGGGGGTGGTGGTGGTGGTTAGATTACTTCTCAGACACCACAAAGAAGTGATTGCCCAAAGGAAGAATCACAGTGCTATCATCAGAAGAAGGGGAATGGATACTGGATGGGTGCCCCTATCCAAAAAAAAAAAAAGGCAATTAAATTTGGAAAGCTTTCCAAATTACAGATTCCCAGATGTCACCCTAGAGTCACCTAATGGGGATTTCTGTGTTATTAAATACTCATTGTAAAAGACTACCTTAGTTGAGTGGTTAAATTATGCTTACTAAGTTTAGCCACAGTGAGAGAAGAGCCCTACATAGACAGAAGATTCTGAATTACAAATAGAAAACATATTTTTCACTTTCCCAAATACTGCTTCCTACAGAGTGACTTCCTTATTAGTAATGCATAGAGCCCACGCCTTGTGAGAACAAATTTGCTGCCAAGACAAATGCTTTCTTATTCCTGAAGATGGCTTTCTAGGCCAAGACAGAATCAAAAAGAACAATTATCCATTATGCATTTGCTTGCCTCCTTTTCTTCTTCCTTATGTTTCTCCTGACTCTTAGATTTTTTTTTCCAGGAGAACTTTTTCTCCAGGTAGTATAAACAAGCATTTTAACATGGGTTGTTTTCACAGCCTTTGTTCCTCTATATTATGTCATTATTCTTTTTGTTTATGTCAGCCCCTTAAGTATTTAATCACAAATAAATCTGCCACTGTCAATTTTCTTTTGGAAAAACAGCAGTCTTCCTGGGAAAGGCTATTAAGAGCTGTCTTGAATCGAGTTGACATAATGAGCTCTTAGGGCCAACAGATGAAAATTAATTTTCATATTATGTCTAAGAGAAGGGAAAAACAACTTTTATTATTCACTAAAGAGTTTAAGTTAATATAAACCAGCTTCCTTTATTGGAGGAAAACAATAGTCAAATTAGTTTTGCTTTGGAGGGTTAATATGAGAAATTATGTTTGGTTGTCTGGTTTCCAGAGCTGAAGATCTGAACAGAGATGAAGTCTGACAAACAACGCTATAGAAAAATTAGGAGATTTGGCCTGTACAGTGAGCCTCACTGCTGGTTTTCCTAGGCAAAAAAATTCTAAAGCAGCACGCAAGTTTAGAGATGTAAAGTATAAACCACACATCTGGTTGTCTCTAGAGCCAGGGTCTTAGAGGACAGGAAGCAAATATGAGTTAGCAATGAGGTGTGACTGCCCAAGAAGGCGTATATAGAAGGCTGTTTGCTATAGGATTGCTTGTAAAAGTAGAAAAAAAAAAAGTCCATCACTAATGTGTCAGTACAATACTAATCATCTTTTAAAAAGATTGATACCTATCTGTATTCTGACTTGGAAAGATAACTAGGATGTTTGTGATTATTTAGTGAAAAGGACCCCAGAGATCAAATTGCCAACATCCGCTGGATCATTGAAAAAGCAAGGGAGTTCCAGAAAAACATCTATTTCTGCTTTATTGACTATGCCAAAGCCTTTGACTGTGTGGATCACAATAAACTGTAGAAAATCCTGAAAGAGATGGGAATACCAGACCACCTAACCTGCCTCTTGAGAAATCTGTATGCAGGTCAGGAAGCAACAGTTAGAACTGGACATGGAACAATAGACTGGTTCCAAATAGGAAAAGGAGTACGTCAAGGCTGTATATTGTCATCCTGCTTATTCAACTTTTATGCAGAGTACATCATGAGAAACGGGGGGGCTGGAGGAAACACAAGCTGGAATCAAGATTGCCAGGAGAATTATCAACAACCTCAGATATGCAGATGACACCACCCTTATGGCAAAAAGTGAAGAGGAACTAAAAGCCTCTTGATGAAAGTGAAAGTGGAGAGTGAAAAAGTTGACTTAAAGCTCAACATTCAGAAAACTAAGATCATGGCATCTGGTCTCATCACTTCATGGGAAATAGATGGGGAAACAGTGGAAACAGTGTCAGACTTTATTTTGGGGGCTCCAAAATCACTGCAGATGGTGACTGCAGCCATGAAATTAAAAGACGCTTACTCCTTGAAAGAAAAGTTATGACCAACCTAGATAGCATATTGAAAAGCAGAGATATTACTTTGCGAATAAAGGTCCATCTAGTCAAGGCTATGGTCATGTATGGATGTGAGAGCTGGACTATGAAGAAAGCTGAGTGCCGAAGAATTGATGCTTTTGAACTGTGGTGTTGGAGAAGACTCTTGAGAGTCCCTTGGACTGCAAGGAGATCCAACCAGTCCATTCTGAAGATCAGCCCTGGAATTTCTTTGGAAGGAATGATGCTAAAGCTGAAACTCCAATACTTTGGCCACCTTATGTGAAGAGTTGACTCATTGGAAAAGACTCTGATGCTGGGAGGGATTGGGGGCAGGAGGAGAAGGGGACGACAGAGGATGAGATGGCTGGTTGGCATCACTGACTCGATGGGCGTGAGTCTGAGTGAACTCCGGGAGTTGGTATTGGACAGGGAGGCCTGGCGTGCTGTGATTCATGGGGTCGCAAAGAGTTGGACATGACTGAGCGACTGAACTGAACTAAGTGAAAAGGAATAAGTGGCTTTTAGTAATAGCAAGTATGTAAAAATACATATGGAATTTCAGATTTCCTAGTAGCCAGATTTTACTTCTGTGTTTATTTATGGCTGCACTGGGTTTTCTGTTGCTGTGCAAGGACTTTCTCTGGTTATGGCAAGCAGGGGCTCCTCTTCGTTGCAGTGTGTGGTCTTCTCATTGTGGTGTCTTCTCTTGTTGCGGAGCATGGGCTCTAGGTGCACAGGCTTCAGGAGTTGTGGCTCGAGGGCTTCATTGCTCCTCGGTATGCGGAATCTTCAGAGAAGGCAGTGGCACCCCACTCTAGTACTCTTGCCTGGAAAATCCCATGGATGGAGGAACCTGGTAGGCTGCAGTCCATGGGGTTGCTAAAAGTTGGACACGACTGAGCGACTTCATTTTCACTTTTCACTTTCATGCATTGGAGAAGAAAATGGAAGCCCACTCCAGTGTTCTTGCCTGGAGAATCGCAGGGACAGGGGAGCCTGGTGGGCTGCTGTCTATGGGGTCGCACAGAGTTAGACACGACTGAAGCAATTTAGCAGCAGCAGCATGCAGAATCTTCGTGGACCAGCGATTGAATTTGTGTCCCCTGCCTTGGCAGGCAGATTCTTATCCACTGTACCACCAGAGAAATCCAGTGGTAGCCATATTTTAAAAGGTAAAAAAATAATAATAATAAAATTTAATTTCAGTAACTTATTTGATTTAACTCAACATACCCCAGATAATACTATTTTAACATATCACTTCAGTTCAGTTCAGTCGCTCAGTCGTGTCCGACTCTTTGAGACCCCATGAATCGCAGCATGCCAGGCCTCCCTGTCCATTACCAACTCCCAGAGTTCACTCAGACTCATGTCCATCGAGTCAGTGATGCCATCCAGCCATCTCATCCTCAGTCGTCCCCTTCTCCTCCTGCCCCCAATCCCTCCCAGCATCAAAGTCTTTTCCAATGAGTCAGCTCTTCGCATGAGGTGGCCAAAGTACTGGAGTTTCAGCTTTAGCATCATTCCTTCCAAAGAAATCCCAGGGTTGAGCTCCTTCAGAATGGACTGGTTGGATTTCCTTGCAGTCCAAGGGACTCTCAAGAGTCTTCTCCAACACCACAGTTCAAAAGCATCAATTCTTCGGCGCTCAGCCTTCTTCACAGTCCAACTCTCACATCTATACATGACCACGGGAAAAACCATAACCTTGACTAGATGGACCTTAGTCAGCAAAGTAAGGTCTCTGCTTTTGAATATTTTAACATATACTCATTATTAAAAATAATTAAGGTAATTTCCTTTTCTTTCCAGTACTGTGTTTGAAATCTGGTGTGTATTTTATGCTTCAGCATTTTAGTTCAGAGCGGCCACATTTTAAGTGCTTGAGAGCCATGTATGCTTTGTGCATGCCTTATTGGACAGTATAGATGTGGACCCTCAGGTAGGAAAGGTTTGAAAGAATGCATCAAGGTTTTTGTTTTGTTCTTTAATGTGACTATGAATCTCAGTGAGATAGGGAAAGGTAAAAACATTATGAGAAAAATGTGTGGAATACCAGGAGATTTTAGGAAAAGGCAATCGATAGACAAACTTTATTAGTGAGAAGGATGACTCTGATTTGATGGACTTAGCTTAACTGTTCACATAAGTCCCAAATAAATGTTAGATTTTGAGACTTAATATGTGAAAAACCATTGTGTAGCATGGCTACACAATCTAATTTAATTTGGGGGACAGAGGAAATTAGTGTAAATAAATAGTTTAAAAAAACAGAAAGAGGTTATGATATTTCTGTGTCAAATGTTGCTGCTGGGTCATCCAATGAAGAGCCAAGAATTGACCATTGGCTTAGCTTCATGTGGGTCACAGGTGGCCTTTGACAAGAACTGTTTCTTTAGAACAGTGAGGATGAAAGTCTCACTGGTCTGGCTTTAAGAGACAATGAAAGAACAGAACTAGAAATAGTGAACCCAGTCACCTCTCCACAGGGCCAGAGGGGATGTGAATTGAAAACTGTTTTTTGTTGTTGTTGTTGTTGTTTTGGTGTGCTCTGCTTTTGTTTAGTAAAGATATTTATATCTGGTGGGAATGATCCAGTAAAGAGAAAATGATTTCGGGGTGGGGGATGTGTTTTACTTGAAAAAAGAAAATTCACAGAGGACATAATAGCTGCCCTCTCACATTTGAAAGGATGTAATATGTATGTATGTAAGAGTTGGACTGTAAAGAAAGCTGAGCGCCAAAGAATTGATGCTTTTGAACTGTTGTGTTGGAGAAGACTCTTGAGAGTCCCTTGGACTGCAAGGAGATCCAACCAGTCCATTCTGAAGGAGATCAGTCCTGAGTGTTCATTGGAAGGACTAATGTTGAAGCTGAAACTCTAATACTTCGACCACCTGATGCAAAGAGCTGACTCATTTGAAAAGACCCTGATTCTGGGAAAGATTGAGGGCAGGAGGAGAAGGGGAGGACAGAGGATGAGATGGTTGGATGGCATCACTGACTCGATGAACATGAGTTTGGGTAAACTCCAGGAGTTGGTGATGGACAGGGAGACCTGGCATACTATGGTTCATGGGGTCACAGAGAGTTGAACATGACTGAGCGACTAAACTGACTGAAATGAATATGAACAAGGAATTAGGCCCTCTCTCTGCATGACCCTGGGCTAGACCTAAAATCACAGTGGGTGCAAGGGATAATAAAACAGACTGGATTCAATACACGAGTCCAGCGGCCAGTGTACCCTAAACTAACATGATGACCTTGAGATGCAGTAAAGTTTTTATTGTGGAGACATTAAACCATCTATCCGTTAGCCTATGTGTGTGCTCAGTTGCTTTAGTCATTTCCAACACTTTGTGACCCCATGGACTGTAGCCCACCAGCCTTCTCTGTCCATGGGATTCTCCAGGCAAGAGTAATGGAATGGGTTGCCATTACCTTCTCCAGGGGATCTTCCTGACCCAGGGATGGAACTTTCCTCTTATGTCTCCTGCATTGGCAGGCGAGTTCTTTACCACTAGTGCCACCTGGGGAGGCTGGGAAGCAAGCCCATAGGATAGACTGGTATTTCTCAACTCTTCTGTGATTTTGGTACACTTTTGGATACAAAAGTTTTTGGTGACACACCTGGAAAAGGTTGAAAACAACATGAAGCAATTTAGGGGTAGTGATCACAGAGTCATTGCTCCAGCATAGCAGTGACTTTAGAAGTGTTCACAATTAGTGTGTGTTCTTTTGGTTGCCCTTTAACACCTCTTTGCTGATTGGAGCAGAAAGGCCTAGTGCTGTGAGCAAGCTCTCTTTTAAACTCTCAAGGCCAAATGCCTATGTTTTCCCTTCAAAGTACACAGTCTCTTTTTCTTGCCCACTGGAGATTGTACCACTGCTTCCACCTGAAGACTGTGCATACTCTGCACTCTGCACAGGATCACACAAACTGTTAAGCTCAAAACCCAATGAGACAGACATCACTATATAAGGCCTATCAGTCAGTAATCTGTTGCAGACAACAGAGCCCTCTCCACCTGGTAGAAGCAGAATGAGATTTAATAGCAATACAGGAAATGAAGTGTTTACAGACTTCTTGGCGAGGCCAGAGAGCAGACTCTAGCCTGAGCTCCCAGGCACAACTCCTGTCCCCAGAACCACTGTGCTCTGCAATGATGAGGGAGGCTGCCACTGCATAACAAGAAGCTGATCCATCAAGAAGCAGCTGCCACTGAAGCCAGCAGCAGAACCAACTCAGCTTTGATCCCCAAAGCTGCCCCTGCTCCCTCAGAAAGCCAGAGAGCCAAGACACTGCTGACTCCAGGACCACAACAGCTCTGTCATGATCTCCCAGAGCAAGCTGGTGCCCTGTGTCCTCTGCCTTCATCTGCCCAGCTGCGATCAGTCTCTCACGAGTGCCTCTGATTTAGAGTGTGGACTCCAAATCACATCCAGAACCCTAAACTGCCAAGCAGGTTAGGAAGTTAGGTCTCAGCCTTCCAACTTTGGGGAGTTGTTCCAAAATAATCTGCCACCAACAGCATCTTTCTTCAGTTGCAGCAAACATAAATAAGACAGACTGATCCAAAGTTGGTGGTACACTCTACTGGGCTGCTGCGTAACTGGCACGCCAATCTTGGAGCCGTCTTAGTGGGCGAGGAGGTCAAACTGGGGAATCAAGCCTCAGATGACTTTCCAACCGTTAAATGTCAGTGATTCCATAGTCTTAATACAAATGAAAGCTAGGACATAAATTCCTGTCTTACATTTTATGACCAGAGAGAAAAGTGCCTTTAGAAGTGCTGCCAGCCATTAAGCCTTTCCTAGCATCAGTGCCATACATCAGGCCTGGTTGATGCCTGACAGATGGATTCCTTTTGCTCCCTGCACTTGTCACAGTCCTCACGGACCAGCTGCCTGTCAGAGATGGATAAAGAAATAGAGCAGGTCCCACAGCGCTCTGACTGGGGCCACCAGTGACCTTATTCAAAAAGAGCCAAAACAGCCCCATGAAGTCTCTCTATTCCGAATGAACTTGTTCCACATGTTTTTACATTTTCACATAGCCACGTATGCATTCAACATGTATTTTTCAAGCCCTTCTCTGTGCTAGGCACTTGGGGTACACCATGAACAAGGCAGTGGGGCCCTGTTCTCTTGGAGCTAACATTTAGTAGGGGGAGGGGTGGGAAGCAGACAGGGTACCAGTAGCTGGGATGACTCCCAGGGCACTGAGTGCTGCAGAGGAAGAAAGTGACAGGATGGGGAGTGACTGTGTGGGAGGAGACAGTTTCCTTTGGGATAGAAGTGTCCTTGCTGCCCCCAGCTCTGTGGGGATTACTGCTCCTTTGCCCGCAGAGCCAGTTCAGACCCCAAAAGCTGATCATGGTTTTCCGATAAGCAAGAATGAAGACTTGTGCTTGGTTTAAGGTTGTTTTCAGCCAACAATCTGAATGGGAAATAAGAATACAAGATCAAGAACGTAAGGGAAGGATTCCCCTGGCAGTCCAGTGGGTAAGACTTCACCTTCCAGTGTGGGTGAGGCAGTTTTGATCTTTGGTCTGATCCCTGGTCAGGAAGCTAAGATCCATAGGCTTCCTAGCCAAAACCCCAAAACATGAAACAGAAACAATATTGTAACAAATTCAGTACAGACTTTTAAAATGGCCCACATCAAAAAAGAAAAAATAAATAAAATAGAACACAAAGGAGTATGTGTGTCTTCCAGAAGTTTCCCATGTTCCTTGTGGAATTATGGGCGCAGCTCAGGGATCCATGCAGCCTGCACCAAGGGAGCTGTCAGCCCTGTGGAAGGAGCCAGAACTGAGACGCTGTTGCCTTGTGTGCCACGTTGCTGCCTTCAGGGGTTCACCTCCCAGCGTATGAAACAGTACTCATGCCACAGTTGTGTTGGGTGGCATCACCGACTCAATGGACATGAGTTTGAGCAAACTCTGGGAGATGGTGAAGGGAAGCCTGGCAGGCTGCAGTCCAAGGAGTTGCAAAGAGTCGGACACAACTGAGCGACTGAACAACATCAGCAATCCCTTTAGACTCATGATATGGATGCTCGAGTTGTCCTGAGGGCTTGGGAGTCACAGAGGAGAAGAGTATAAGCTGTGTGCATCTGAGGACCATCCCCGGTCCAGGAAGAAAGCACACGCATACACAGCCCCCACGCAGGAGATTCGCGCACAGGCACCCTCATTTCCTCCCCTTCAGGCCCACTCCTCTCCCAGAAAGCACCTCCACACTGTGAATCAACCCTTTTCCTGCCACAGTATGGGATTTTTATCCTAGAACCTTGAAAAGTCTGTCTATGGTATTATCTGATCTTTTATTTTGAGTTCTTACTGTCTCATTTTTTTCTTTTCTTTTTTTTTTTAGAAAACCAAGCTATTGTTATGTTTCCTTTGATTTCTATTTTTAAAAAATGTCTCATCTATACTCTCATCTGTCTTTTATAAACCTCTTTTCACAGGTCCTGGGCTAGTTTTTTCCTGCATGTTCATCTTGGGTAGAAGCACCTCTGTCTGGGTCTGTATTTACCCACTGATAATATGGGTAGATTAACCTTGACCCCTGCTTCTCTGAGCAATGGTGAATCTTCTCTTTCAGAGCTGACGCTGGAGGTCTGGCTTTGATGTTTCTTGGGAAGTGGGAAGGGGACAGAGGCAATGGGGACATGCTGTCTGGTTTTACTCTCTTCCCACCCTGTCCTCCTGTCTGCAGAGTCCCCCGTGCCTGTGGTATACATGACCCCAT
This sequence comes from Nanger dama, assembly GCA_917880005.1. Lineage (NCBI taxonomy): Eukaryota > Metazoa > Chordata > Mammalia > Artiodactyla > Bovidae > Nanger > Nanger dama. Next base: position 9,005,808 of record CAKJTW010000018.1, on the reverse strand, counting down.
GGCAGGTCTCCCCTTGAATGTTCAGCTCTCCATCCCCTACTCACTTCAGGACAAACAGGCTCCTCCAAAGAGGGCCTAGGTCAGTGGGGTTCCCCATGATTCACAGGCTCAAATGTACTTGGGTAATATCTTTTGAGAGGTTCAAATGGCTCTTAATATATACTCTTCTTCTCTCCTTCAGCCTTTCCTCAGATTAGGCCACCACTTCTTGTTAGAAAGCTGGAGTTGTGAAAAAGGAAAAGGAACAAACACCTTCTGGCGAGTGCTGCTCATGCTTCCGGGCCTCATGCCTCAGATTGGGCACTGTCAGCCTTTAGAATGTTCTTGCCCATACAGCAGATCTTCAGAATTATAGCATGGAGTTTCTCCCTTCTCTTGTTCCAGTAGATTTTCTTCTGTGTATTGGGCTATTTTTGCTTATTTCCATGGGTTCCAAGGAGTTATGCAGATGAGTACTTCCTCTGCCATCTTTCTAAGAAGTTCTTCCTCTGCTGAATATTTTAAATCGTGAGACAAGAAAGATAAAATAAGTCAGATGATTAAGAGGAACGTACATTTTTTTTAATTGGAAAATTAAGACTAGCAAAGATAACAGAAATGAGGGAAAAGGATTAAAATTAACAGTGATGAGACAGCATCTGAACAGTTAAAAAATGAAGCTAAAAAATTAGATGAGAGCATAAAAAAGAACTCAAAAACTCAAAGAGTAAAGTTAGGCAAAAAGACAAAATTAAACAGTGGAAAAGGTTTAAAAGAACTAGCATTTAAGTGTTTCTAAACATAACTTTAAAGATGACAGGGATAGAGATGCTAAAACAATGAAAAGTTTTAGTATTTAAAGATTAAAAGAATATAATCAACATAGGTATTTTCTTCTGTAATGTTCCATGTTAAAGATGTATCTGTATTTACTGATTTACAAAGATATCCAAGACTGGATTAGAGAGAAGAGCAAATTACAGCGTGCTATTATAGTCTCAGTACATATGTCACATAAAAGTTGCAAATATGTCAACAGAGGAGTGATGGGAATCATACCAAACTGAACTGGGAGAGGTAAGGACTCAGAAGTGGGGGTGTCATGCATACCATCAGATGCCCTCACCATTTCTGGAATCTTCTCCCCCCCCTCTTCAGTGCGATTTTGCCCTAACACCCACACCTGGGTGGCCACTCTTCCTAGGTGGGCTACCCTCGAGCTTACTGCAGCTGCTCTGCCCACCTGTGCAGAGAGCCTGGAGTTTACAGTCCCCACCCTGCGACCCAGGGCCCTCGGCTCCTCGTTGCAGGTGGGACAGCTCTAATGCATAACCGACCTCAAGCAGATTGTAAAGCCAGCTCTGTATATGATTTTACATTTTCTAGTAGCCACATTAAAATCCATACACTTTATCTTCAACATGTAGTCAACATAAAAATTATTGAGACATTCTGCATCCTTTTTATTCATATTAGGTCTTCAAAGTCCAGTGTGTGTTTTACGCGCACATGTCTTGCTTTCCCTGCCTGCATTTCCTTGCTCAGTGGTCACATGTGGCACGATGCTACTGCATGGGACAGCCTGCCTCCACTTGAGTTGAAGCTGTTCCTTCATAGGACTTCGCCTGACAATGAAGCCTCATCTCCCCATCCGGCTTCCTTCACTCCCTTATCAGTTTCTTATAGGAGCACTCTCTTTCCTTTAAAAAACAAAACAAAAAAACCTTGCATAATTGAGAAAGGAACTTTTAAATAAATCTTTTGCATACAACTGTTATTTTTGTAATTCAGAAAAATCTATAGAGGGTTCAAAGAAAAACTGTGCCTCTCACCCAGATCCCTGCTTTGTTATTTGTTTGTTTATTGCTAAGGCAGCCATAACCCCTAGGACTCTGGGTTTTGGAAGACTTGAGGTACCAGTGAGTAAATAACTGAAAACAAACATACCAGAACCTTCCCTCCTTGCCATTTGTTGTACATGGAAGGCTTGAGCCTTTCATGTCTGTCGAGTTGCTTCCAAGATAAGTGGTAAGATTATCCAGCAGTCTGGGTAAGATTATCCTGCAGTCTGGGTCAGGTATGCAGCTTGTGTTCACCTATCACCCAGGCAAGGTGATAGGGGGAGCTGGGTCATCACTTATAAACCTGGCAAGAGTGACCTTTTTTTCTTTTGCAACATGCCTCAGCCTATAATTGGTACCACTGTAGCAGCTTGGGAGTGGGTAGTGCCCATCTGGCTCCAAACACCCAGGCTGTGTTGAGTCACTTCTCTTGGCATCTAAACCCTGCAGCAGGATGGGGGCTCCCTGTCAGAGGCCTCTTCCTCACTAATAAGATCACCAAGGCTCTTGTCTTTTGCCTCATCACAGCGTTTATTGAGAAGACAGTATAAAGAGTCCCATTTTACATAAGTGTTAGCTAAGATTGATTTTTATTTTTCCATTTCCAAGTAGTTGGATTTTCTTTGCTTTGGATTTGTGTGTCACTTAAGGTAGAGATGAGGGAGGAATGCTGTTGATTGGCTCAGAAAATAATTCCAATCATAAAAAGCGGGATGTTTACATTTCCTAACAAAGCTGCCCTCTTTTGTCCCAGAATCACCTTCCCACCTTCCTCACTGTGTCACCAGAGAAAGAAACAGGCTTGTTTCAGCAATGCATTTCTCAGTTTCTTCCCATAAACCATCCACTTGTTAATTCAACAAGTGGTTACTGCTTACTTCCTCTGTGCCATTACTCTTGAAATGTGACTTTGGTCCTTTTGTCTACAGCATTGTTGACAGCATAGGCTCTTTTTATGGCTCTTGGCTGTTTTAATTGGAAGCTGGGAGATAAACCAGGCACTCCTGGACTAAACACCAATGGCTATGAGGTCTACCCTCTGCAGGTACTCCAGACTGAGCTTTCCCTTCCTCAGCGGATGCTGCCTTTTTCTAAATAAGTCTGTGATGGTTCACATACTCACTGTCCTCCTTGTACCTTTGATTTCACTGCCTGGGAGTGTGGAGGCCTCCACTCATTGCTAAGGGATGTGATAGGATTTGGATGGTTCTACAGCCGTAATGTCACAGTGTGCAGTAAGGGTATGGTGCAGTCTTGGTGGGGCACCTGGATCTTGGGAATGTCTTGTCTTCACCCATTATTACTGGTGGGCTGGCCCCCAAGGGAGGAAACAGGCCAGCACTGGGCCGTGTTCTCTGTCCTCAGTGCCTTTCCCAACCCCTCTGCTTCAGTACAGCACTGCAGCCTCCAGGCCCCCTGATGGACCCTCTGACGAAAGGGCCCTGCGGGAATCAGATGGCACAGACCCTCATGTGGAAAGCCAAGTCCTCTCTGTCCTTTGGCATCCAGCCCCTGCAGACGTGGCCAACTAAAGACCCTGAAGTAGAGGCCCAGGTCAACCTGTAAGTAAGTAAGAAAAGCATCATCTCAGTTGGGGCTCATGCTCACTCTAGCTTGAAACCCCCTAATGCTCAGGAAGAAAATTATCTTTGGGGGAAGAGTATGGAGGGAGAGGGGAGTGAATACTTGATTGGGAAATTTCATTTCCGTTTCTTAATGATGCCTTATATGTATTTATGTATTTACTTAGCCATGATCATTGAGCACCTACTCTGGCCAGGCCTTGTATCAGGCATGGCAGGCAAAATAGATTCAGCTCCTGTTCTCAGGGGATTTATAGCTCATAGAACAGATAGTCATTAATCAAATAATCACACAAATAAATTGTGACAAGTGCAATGAAATGTGGTATCTTGATTCAATAAACATTTACAGGATGTCCTCAGTGTGCTAGCAACATACTCAGGATATAAGGAAATAAGATATCTCTTCACCTGTGGATATCAAATAGTATCTAGAAGGGGAAAATTCCAATTATTATTCAGAAGAAATAATAATAACTATGTTATAACTAATATATTAATAGATCTAGGTCCCAGAGGGTGGTGACTATGTTTTCTTGTTAAATTTACTCCTGAGTCCCCAGGGCTTTGTTAGGGTGTACAGTATTTGCTGGATGAATGAATAAGTAATGAATGAAGAGGAAGATACTGCAACACAGGGGTGCTTAGCTTTCCAGGGGAATCAAAGGCAACTAGCTGTAACAATATGATTGCCTTAAGAACAAGAGATACTTCATCGATTCCATGCAACAAAAATGATCAGTGCTTACTGTACCTGGTGGTTTTGTGAGCCTAAATTCCATCAAAGGCCATGGATCAGAATCACCTATCGGGCTTAGGAAACAGCTGATGCCTGAGGCCCACCCCAGAGATTCTGACCCAGGGACAGCCTTTCCAGGAAGGCAGACAAGTAACCAAATATTAATAACGCCGATGCCACTAGAAAAGGAGCATGTAGAAAGTGCTACAGGAGGAAGAAATCTGCTGGAGGACAGGGAGGAAAACGAGAAGCAGTTGCACTTAGCCAGTCAGGATGACCAGCAGCCAGGCAGGAAAAGGAAAGAAAGCCACTTGAAACAGAGGAAACTGAAGAGCAAAGGCTCGGATCTGTGGAAATGGGTCCCAGCATTGTTGACAGGCATTAAACTAGTGGTTCTCAAACCAGTGATTCTGCAACCCTGGCTGCACAGTCAGCCCAGGAGCTATGAAACAGAAAGCCAGCACATTCTATCCAAGATTCGCAAGTCAGGGTGGGACACAGATACCAATATTTTATACAGCTCCCCAGGGAATTCTCATATGCAGCAAATGTTGAGAAATGTTAAATGTAACCACGCATCAGTTCAGTTCAGCTCAGTTGTGTCCAACTTTTTGCGACCCCATGATCACAGCACACCAAGCCTCTCTGTCCATCACAACTCCCAGAGTTCACCCAAACCCACGTCCATTGAGTCGGTGATGCCATCCAACCATCTCATCTCATCCTCTGTCATCCCCTTCTCCTCCTGCCCGCAATCTTTCCTAGCATAAGTAAATACAAAATAGCGATGAAGTACCTTATATGCCTAGTGAAAGTGAAAGCCCCTCAGTCATGTCTGACTCTTTGCAACTCCGTGGGCTATACAGTCCACGGAACTCTCCAGGCAAGAATACTGGAGTGGGTAGCCTTTCTCTCCTCCAGGGGAGCTTCCCAACCCACGTCTCCCACATTGCAGGTGGATTCTTTCCCAGCAGAGCTACAAGGGAAGACCAAGAAGACTGGAGTGGGTAGCCTATCCCTTCTCCAGGGGAATCTTCCTGACCCAGGAATGGAACAGGGGTCTCCTGCATTGCAGGTGGATTCTTTACCAACTGAACTATCAGGGAAGCCCTGAAGGGTATAAATTTTTATATCTCAGGCAATGGGGAGCCACTGATAGCTTGCATGATTTTAAGCGACAATACAGTTTGAAATAGACAAAGTTCACAGGGTTTGGATAAATTCAGGATTGCTAGTTCTGCAGTGGGTTCTTCCAGGAAATTAGAGAAATCTGGAGTCACTGCTGGCTTTTCAGAGCTGTCGCCATTCTTCCCACAGTGGCCCCGTAGGTGGGAATGTGGGAAATGAATGTTACCTTGGCTGTAAACTGAAATCTAAAGTTTCAGTGAACGCTGAATTATTTGACTGAAATGCTCCTGTTTCTTGGGAGGAGGCTGGTAACTAGCGTCCAGGCAGGCCTAGTGCTCTACTCTGGAGAGCAGGGAAACCTGGGCTTCATCAGCCAAAGGTGAAATGGGGAGAATGGCGTTCCTCCTTCCTCCCAAGCTCCAGGCCAGAGTAACAGCCCTCAAAGTGAACCGTGCGGCGGGCGCTGCTTCTGTCTATACTACAAGCCCCACAGTACACCGCGCGGATGACGTAGTCAAAGGGGCGAGCAGAGCTGCTGGGCAGCCTATGAGATGCAGCGGCCGCAGCCTGAGGCGGGGCCTTCCAGGATCTATTGGAGACTATGTTTAGGGGTGGGACCAGGTCCTGGTGATTGGCGGCCGCGGGCTGGCGAAACTGCGGCGGGAATGGGGAAGGCGGGGTTTGGGAAAGCGGGGTTTGGCTGCACCCCAGATTCAGGGGCATCAGGGCTGGACTCACTGGAGCCAGATGGTGGGCTTTCTGGAAAACGGACTAAAGAGATGTGTCTTTAAGAATTGCTGCCATTCTACAGGCCGCTCATTCACTAACTCATTCATTCAACAGATCTACTGGCTACCTCTGACAGGCACTTGGGCAGACATACCAAATGCGTTTTCTCTTTTTAGTCTTCACCAAAAAAATCCGACGAGATAACTACTGCTAGCTCCATCTTACAGATGAGGAAGCCGAGGTCCAAAAGAGTTAGAAACACGTGTTCAGAACACACTGCTCTGTAAGTGGTGGAGCAGAGATTTGCACCTGTCTAGTCCCAGTCCATTCTGAAGGAGATCAGCCCTGGGATTTCTTTGGAAGGAATGATGCTAAAGCTGAAACTCTATTACTTTGGCCACCTTATTCGAAGAGTTGATTCATTGGAAAAGACTCTGATGCTGGGAGGGATTAGGGGCAGAAGGAGAAGGGGACGACAGAGGATGAGATGGCTGGATGGCATCACTGACTTGATGGACGAGAGTCTGAGTGAACTCCGGGAGTTGGTGGTGGACAAGGAGGCCTGGTGTGCTGTGGTTCATGGGGTCACAAAGAGTTGGACATGACTGAGCGACTGAACTGAACTGAGTCCCAGTGCCACCCTCCTAACCTCAGCTGTGCAAGTAAGAGCAAAGTGTTTATGGCATGTCAGTGTCCACAGAGTGTCTTGCTTCTGTGGAGTGAAGAATACAGCAGGACCTGACTGCACATCAGTAAAGCTGACCAAGCACAAAGTTGGGCCTTATGTGAGGTACCATGGTTATACAAGGCCTGATTTCTGCCAGAAAGTATTCTGATATCTTTGTGGTTGTTCACTCTCTTCAGTTGTATTGGACCTTTTCCAAACCCATGGATGGTAGCACACCAGGCTTTCCTGTCCTCCACTATCTCCTGGAGTTGGCTCAAACTCATCTCCATTGAGTTGATGATGCCATCCAACCATCTCATTCTCTGTCGTCCCCTTCTCTTGCCCACAGTCTTTCCAATGAGGAAAGCATCAGGGTCTTTTACAATGAGTTGGCACTTTGCATCAGGTGGCCAAAGTATTGGAGCTTCAGCTTCAGCATCAGTCCTTCCAATGAATATTCAGGACTGATTTCCTTTCAGATTAACTGGTTTGATCTCCTTGCAGTCCAAGGGACTCTCAAGAGTCTTCTCCAACACCACAATTCGAAAGCATCAGTTCTTTGGCAGTCAGCATTCTTTATGGTCCAACTTTCACATCTGTACATGACTACAGGAAAAACCATAGCTTTGACTATATGGACCTTTGTCAGCAATGTGACGTCTCGGCTTTTTAATATACTGTCTACGTTTGTCATAGCTTTTCTTCCAAGGAACAAGTGTCTTTTAATTTCATGACTGCAACACCGTCCACAGTGATTTTGAAGTCCAAGAAAAAAGTCTGTCATTGTTTCCACTTTTCCTCCATCTATTTGCCATGAAGTGATGGGACTGGATGCCATGATCTTAATTTTTTGAATGTTGAGTTTTAAGCCAGCTTTTTCATTCTTTCTTTCACTTTCATCAAAAGGCTCTTTAGTTTCTCTTTGCTTTCTGCCATTAGGGTAGTATCATCTGCATATCTGAGGTTATTGATATTTTTCCCTGCAGTCTTGTTTCCAACTTGTGCTTCATCCAGCCTGGCACTTCACATGATGTGCTCTACATATAAGTTAAATAAGCAGGGTGGCAATATATAGCCTTGACAAACTCCTTTCCCAATTTGGAACCAGTCCATTGTCCGGTTGTAACTGTTGCTTCTTGACCTATATAGAGGTTTCTCAGCTGGCAGGTAAGGTGGTCTAGTGTTCCCATCTCTTGAAGAATTTTCCACAGTTTGTTGTGATCCACACAGTCAAAGGCTTTAGCATAGTCAATGAAGCAGAAGTAGATGTTTTTCTGGAATTCTCTTGCTTTTTCTGTGATCCAGTGGATGTTGGCAATTTGATCTCTGGTTCCTCTGCCTTATCTAAATCTAGCTTGTACCTCTAGAAGTTCTCGGTTCATGTATTATTGAAGCCTAGCTTGAAGGATTTTGGACATTACTGTGCTAGTATGTGAAATGAGTGCAATTGTAGAGTACATTCTTTAGCATTGCAATGAAAACTTGACCATTTCTAGTCCTGCGGCCACTGCTGAGTTTCCCAAATTTTCTGGCGTATTGAGTGCAGCACTTTCACAGCATCATCTTTTAGGATTTGAAATAGCTCAGCTGGAATTCCATCACCTCCACTAGCTTTGTTCATAGTAATGCTTCCTAAGGCCCACTTGACTTCACACTCCAGGATGTCTTGACTTCACACATCCTGGATGTCACCAGGGTGTCTAGGTGAGTGGTCACAAATCAGCTTACTGAGCACCTGTATGCTGTGCTGGGCCTTGTTATAGGCACTGAGCATGCAGAGGGAGCATCTCCTTCCAGATTAAGCTGGGGCTTGTGGAAGTGCTGTTACCTAGGGAAGTCCAGGGAGATTTCTCAGTGGAAGGACTACCTAAAGGATGAGACCTTTACCAGGTAGAGGCGAGGAGGCGTTCCCAGACAGAGGGGACCATCTGTGCAAAGGCCAGCAGCATTAAAGCACTCTAGATTTGAAGGGAGCCACAATTAGTCTGGTCTGGCTGGTGCTTCTTGGGGAGTGGTGAGCAATGAGCCTGGGATGGCAGAAAGAAGCCAAGTCACTGGGCAGTGGGGGGCTTAACCTCCTTGCTAGGAAGTTTGATCTTGACTCTCTTAGCTAGAGCAGAACATGATCAGACTTGCATACTGGAATGATTACTGGTATCAGTGGGCAGCTAGATTGCAGAAGAAAAAAAGCTGGCAGCCGGGAGACCTATCAGAATGGCCAGTAAGAGATATTAAGTGTTCTGATGAGTGGCAGGAACAATGGGATTGGGTTAAGGAATAATTAAGAGGAAAGTTAGAGTGGACCTGGTAAATGCATGGGTGATGAGGTGAGGAAGTGACCCTCAGAGTTTTGACTCTGGCAACCGAGTGATGGTCTTGCCCTTAAAGAGAGGGTCTTGAGATGAGGCAGCACAAAATCTGAGACAGAATGAGACAGATCATTAGATACTGCTGTTGGGGGCAGGCTTCAATAATATGTGAACTGAGAATTTCTAGTTCTGAGGAGGGATATAATTATATCTTTGGAGGCAGGAAGTTCTTAGTAAGAAGAGTCTTCTTAGAGTAAAGTGACGTGGATCTTGAAAAAGGAGGAGAACCTTCCTTCTTTCCTTTTTCTTGAATAGATTTTAATCAGCAGAGGTAGGAGAAGGGTGTTCTGGATGGCCAGATCCTGATTTGCCACTTGTATGTCAAAGTAGTAGGAAGTCTGAAAAGTCAGACGGGGGGACATATTGTGAAAGGTGTTGTACTTAATCCCAGGACAGTGGGACACTGAGTGGTGTTTGAGATAGACAAGTGATGTTTGGGCTCTAATTTTTAAAAGTTAATTTCACTGATGTGTGCAGTGAGGAGGCCAAGAAACCAACTAAGAGATGAACTACAGAGGGGCTTATTGGTTGTGACAGAAACCCATCTCAAAATAGTTTAGGTGTAAAAGGAGAACGTGTGGGTTCATGTGACCAAACTAAGGAAAAGGACAGATCATGCCTCAGGGTCAACTGGATCCAGGAACAGTCAGTCCACACCCTCAAGCTCCCACTCCTTAGCCTGCTTTCTTTCTGCCTGTTGACCTCCATGTCTCCTTCCATCCATGAGTTTTCACCACTGCAGTGAGTATCATTTTGGGCGGCGTGGGGTATGTTCTCAGACTTGCAACTTGAGAGGACAAATCTTCCCCATTGACATTTGTATGAAAGTGAAAGTGTTAGTCACTTAGTCATGTCCAACTCTTTGTGACCCCATGGACTAGCCCCCCAGGCTCCCCTGTCAATGGAATTCTCCAGGCAAGGATGCTACAGTGGGTTCCCATTGCCTTCTCCAGGCAATCTTCCTGACCTGGGGATAGAAGCCAGGTCTCCTGCATTGTAGGCAGATTCTTTACCATCTGAGCCACCAAGAAAGCCCTGGTGTATACCTATGGCTAATTCATTTTGCTATATGGCATGTTGTATGTATGCTGATTCATGTTGATGTATACATGTTAATGTATGGCAGAAACCAACACAATATTGTAAAGCAATTATCCTTCAATTAAAAATAAATTAATTAAAATATATATTTTCCCATCAGTTAGAGGAACCCTGGGAAAGGACTTGAGTTTCCCAGCCTGGGTCACATTTCCATTCCTAGTTCTGAGGAAATGTCTGTTACCAGGGGCAGAGGAGGCAGTTCTTGCTTCCCTGGTGAGCAGTGGGAGGGCTCAGGAAGTAGAAAACATAATTTGAAGGGGTCAGAAAAGCCAGAGGGGCAATTTCCAAAAGGAGAGTGCTCTCTGACCAATCACAAAAATAACTTAGGAAGTTTTTTTAAAAATGTGGATCGTGGAACTGATTAAATTAGAATCCTTAGTGGTGGGACCCAGGCCTGGGGCTGAAGGTGTTGAATGTAACACAAAGTTTGAAGATCAAAATAATATCTTCTGTTGAGTTTGATGATTCGGGAAGCCATGGGGCTCCTCTGAGAAAGCAGTTTCACCTGGGAAGGGAGGCCGGAAGGCACACAACGAGTCTCTCTGCATCCTCACGTCTCCTCATTCATAACCTCATTTCAGGGCTGTGTCCGACCCTACAAGAAGAAAAGTCAGTCAGTTTAGCCGCTCAGTCATGTCTGACTCTTTGTGACCCATGGACTGCAGCATGCCAGGCTTCCCTGTCCATCACCAACTCCCAAAGCTTGTTCAAATTCATGTTCATTGAGTCGGTGATGCCATCCAACCATCTCATCCTCTATCTTACATTATCTTCTCCTCCTTTCTTCAATCTTTCCCAGCATCATGTTCTTTTTCAGTGAGTTCTTCTCATCAGGTGGCCAGAGTATTAGAGCTTCAGCTTCAGCATCAGTCCTTCCAATGAATATTCAGGACTGATTTCCTTTAGGATTGACCTGTTTGATCTCCTTGCAGTCCAAGAGACTCTTAAGAGTCTTCTCCAACACCACAGTTCAAAAGCATCAGTTCTTGGGTGCTCAGCTTTCCTTATGGTCCAACTCACATTCATACATAGACGCAGATGCCTCCTGACAGGCCGGATGCCTCTCACTGGCGGATGTGAGGTAGGGAGGGTTCCGGCTTCGGCCTCCAGGCCTCCACCACTGCTGTGTCTAGTACCACCACCAATACTGCTGCCTCCATTGGAGCTTCTTATTTCTAAAATGGCGCCCCTGGACTGGGACATGTAAGTGGATATAGTGCGGCTATGCAAATACCTACTGGAGAAGGACTTAAGTGGCTTTGTGACCTCCTCTTGGAAAAGGAGCCAGTATCAACACCAGTAACAAGAGGCACAGTCTCTTCGTTAGCTCAATACATTAGGAAAAGACAAAGGAAACCTATTGAAAAGATGGTTATTCAGGGCCATTCTGCCTTAAAAGAATGTCAACCAGGAGCTAAGGGAAGAAAGTTTGAAGAGTTTTTAATCCCATCTGAATTATCTGCCCACTTTAAAAAAAAAAAGTTTATTTCTTTCTTTATGTGGTTGCCTTGGGTCTCGGTTGTAGCATGTGGAATCTAGTTCACTGACCAGGCACAGAATCTGGGCCCCCTGCACTGACTGGGAGCTCGGTAATCTCAGCCACTGGACCACCAGGGAAGTCCCTGCCTATTTTTATAAAAACCATCAATCCTTCCTATGATAAATTACAATATCCTAGCAACAAGTGGATTTTTAAAAAGTACAATTCATATTCATTTCCATCACTAGGCTGAATTAGCAGTGATTTACTTGTTGATCTTTTGGAGAAAGTTGTCATGTGTTTGAAAGAGTTTATAATCAAGGCATTATACAAATTTAGGCAATTTCATATTTAAACATGGGAAGGTCCCCTGGAGGAGGTCGTGTCAACCCACTCTTGTATTCTTGTCTGGAGAATCCCCATGGACAGAGGAGCCTGATGGGCTACAGTCCATGCGGTCGCAAAGAGTCAGAGACAATTGAGCAGCTAACCACAGTACATATTTAAACATTCTAAAATAGCTTTCAAAAGCTATTTAAAACCTAGTTTGCTCCTGAATAAAAGTCTACTTGGTTTAAAAACACAGAGCTGGAGAGAAAGCCTCTGGGTTTGAATGAGGGGAAGTAGTAGGAAGCCCAGGTGGCTGTTGGTCTTGGCCACATTTGCCAATGAAACTCCAACAATAAGGAAATTGATTTTTCAATTTCCATTTGCCTGACTCCTGTCACTAATTCTCAACTGATTCCAAATACAGAGAAGAGAGCAGTTTGATTTATTAAAAGCCTCCTAAAGCTCAGACAATTGTGAGGCAGACTAGGATTTGTGTGAGTCTGGCTAGAAGGAGGTTTTATTTATTTATTTTTTAATTCTCTTGTTCTTCCTGGTCTTTACAAAGTGTCTGGCACATAGAAAGTGCTCACTAAATAGTTAAAGGTCATACTTTGGCCACCTGATGTGAAAAACTGGCTTATTTGAAAAGACCCTGATGCTGGGAAAGATTGAAGGCAGGAGGAGAAGGGGACGACAGAGGATGAGATGGCTGGATGGCATCACCTACTTGATGGACATGAGTTTGAGTAAACTCTGGGAGTTGGTGATGGACAGGGAGGCCTGGCATGCTGTAGTCCATGGAGTCGCAAAGAGTCAGGCATGACTGAGTGACTGAACTGAACTGAAGTTAAAGGTAATAGAACAAAGGTGCCAACTAGGAGCCTTCTGCAATGATGAAGGTCTAAGCTAAAGGAGAGAAAGTGGAAATGAAAAGAAGGCGGGACAAAGGACTACAAGACATGGTATAATTCTGGAAATATCCTCAAGTGCAAAATGGCATGTACCAGGTTATATATTGCAGTTTATTAGTAGTAGCAAAGGTTTAAAACCATTTACCTAGGAAACTGGTTAAATAAAATATGGTTTGTCTACTCAATGGAATAATATGTAGCCAAAAGAAAAAATTACAGGGGCTCTTTTGGTACTGATTTGGAAAGATTGCCAAGGTACATTAAATGAAAAAATAACAAAAAGAATGGAATTGTGAATGGTGGCTCAGAGGTTAAAGCGTCTGCCTCCAATGTGGGAGACCCAGATTTGATCCCTGGGTCGGGGAAGATCCCCTGGAGAAGGAAATGATAACCCACTCCAGTACTCTTGCCTGGAGAATCCCATGGACAGAGAAGCCTGGTCCGTGGGGTTGCAAAGAGTCGGACATTACTGAGCGACTTCACTCACTCACTCACTCACTCACTACTACTAAAGTATTTACCAAAGGCAAAAGGGAATATATGTTTTTCTTTCTTTGTAAATGCACACAGCATCTCTGGCAGACACATACTAAACAGCAGAGGCTACTGATGGGGAGAGGAAATGGGAGAGGGGGCGTGGGGCCAAGAGGGAGGAGAGGAGAGACTTTCTCTTGTATGGCCCTTTGGACTCTGTGAATTTTGAAGGAAGTGAGCTTTATCTCTTCAAAGAATGACATATAGAGTACCAGGTTAAGCTCCCAGTGACAACCTAGACAGGTGGGATGGGGTGAGAAGTGGCAAGGAGAATTAAGAGGAAGGGATATATATACACTTATATATGTATACTTATGGCTGATTGACATTGTAGTATGGCAGAAACCAACACAACATTGTAAAGCAATTATCCTCCAAATCAAAATAAACTTTAAAAAGGACACCCAAAATATACATGACTAAAAATTTTTAAAAATAATGAAATACAAGTACACATATACAAACATGCACCAGTCAAAAGCAACACTGTGCAGGCCTGTACTGGGGCTTGGAGGCTGATTAGATGTTGGATATGGGGAAAATCTGGGTGATGACCCTGAGCTTGAACTTCAAGGGACTAGGAAGAACATGTCAGTGCTGCTGACCGAGATGTGAGTGAGGAGTAGGAGTGAGGGTGCCTGGGGCCATGTTATGTTTTAGGGGTCCCAGGGGTTCACAGAACCACGTCCAGCAGTTGGAAGTCAGAACTTGCAGTTGGAGAAAAAGTTTTGAGTTGGAGATTTGGTTTGGGTTAGCAGAGAGGCAGTATTTGAAGGTGCAGGACTAGTGAGGTCCCCAGGGAGGTGAGTGACGCGAGAGGAATGTGGGTCTTCACCTTTCAAGGGTGGCTTAAGGTTCAGCCCTGCCTTGCTGCTCTGTGTGATCTAAGTCAGGGAGGAGTATGGTGTCACTCTGCCAGGATGTCCTGGTCCTTTTCTGGGAACAGAAGCTGCACCACTGAGCTCCACATCCCCTGGAGGAACAATCACTAACAGCAATCGTTTTTCCTCAAGGAGGTTATGCCATTACTAAAAATTTTATTCCTTTGACTATTCACATTTTCTATTCTTTCAAATTTTACAGTCCTCAAGGGCCAGCAACCCATTTTTGGTGCTCACCTCATCTCGAAGTACAGTACAGCACACCATGAGGGCACACTATAAATAGTGATAGATAGTCTTTTTAATCATTGCTTATAAGAAGCAGAAGGAAATAGTTCAGGCTGCTGTGCCCTAAATTCACCTAAACTAACCCTCATTTTTATAAATCCCGTTTGGCTTTGGATGGAGGCTGGTTGTTTTCCTGTCATCTCCTATATTAACAAATGTTCTTGATTAAAATCCTTTTACCTTCTATATTTCTGTGAATTTGGTCTATCTATTATTTTGCTTTCTTTGAAGAACACCCCCCCCACTCCTCCGCCGTCCACTCTCTCATCCTTGGTCTCAATATCTCATTTCTGTAGACCGTCTCAGGATCAGAGTACCTCGGTGAAGTTAACATTTTAGAAACTCTTTCACAAATATAGTTTGACCTTAAAAGCACAGAGTAAGCTCCTTTTCTTCCAGTACATGGTCTGAATGTATCTGGAGAAAAACAGAGCACAAGTAAGTATGGAGTAGCCACCTGATGCGAAGAGTCAGCTTGTTGGAAAATACTCTGATGCTGGGAAGGATTGAAGGCGAAAGAAGAAGGGGACGGCAAACAATGAGATGGTTTGATAGCATCAGCGACTCAATGGACATTAATGTGAGCAAATTTCAGGGATAGTGGAGAACAGAAGAGCCTAATGTGCTACCGTCTGTGGGGTCACAAAGAATCAGACATGACTTACTGACTAAATAACAAGGGATCTAAATTGGTCCTAAAAATTAGAATAAAATATAGAGGTCATTTAAAAAGCAGTGGGAGGAGCCTTCCCCCTCTCTAGGTTATTTCAAGGGAAAATTCAGTCAGTTTCACAAGCATTTACCTTTACATTTGAGATATTGATATGGGCTATAAAGCAGATCAAGATACACCACCCCTAAAATGCCACTTTGGCATAAAGATTATTTTGAGCTGAAGGCAGCTGAGAAAAGGCAGACATAGGAAGAACTGTCTGCCCTCCCCCATCTGCCTAAAAGAAAGGCATTAATTTCTCTATGTGAAGGTACCCCCTCCCCTCTCTTTACCAAGAGGAGGAGAAAAGCCCTTGCTACCAGAGACAGAGACTGCACCAAGGTGAGTCTACATGAACAAACCTTTCTAAGTAACCCAATCTATCACTGCTTTCCCCCACGTGGCTCCCTCCCCATGACTGACCCTCCTAGAATCCCCAAATCTGGCCCCCTTTTTATGTCTAGTCACTTCTCCACAATTTAACGCCCTTTGTTTAAATGGTATATGAGTCTCTGAGTCTAACTGCTATTTGGATTTTCTTTTCTGTGCAGCCCTTGTGCATGTAAAATTAGAAATAAAATTTGTATGCCTTTGCTTCTGTTCATCTGTCTTTTGTCAACTTAATTCACAGGCATCAGCTATAGAACATAGAAGAGTAAAGGGAAAGTTTTTCCTCCCTAACTGATATTTCTTAAATTTAGAGCATTTTAGATCACAGGAGAGCCTAGCTTATCTCTGGATTTCCACAAAGAGACTTTCTTTTTCTTCTTTGTGTTGTTCAAATGCACATACCTTCTTGCTAATGAAGGACATGGATGCACAATCTCTGTTTCTTCAAGTAGTTGTTGTGCTCAGACTATTCACCATGCTAGTGTGTGTTTTCTCTTTAAATCCAACAGCCCCATGAGGACTGTTCCATGTTTATCAGTATTTGTTGAATTAATTCGTAAATCAAGCCCCATTTTACAGCTGTAGAACTGAAGCCCCATGAAAGGCTGTTTCTTGCTGAAAATCAGGCAGTAAATTAGTGGTGGGTTATTACAGGGCTGAGTAAATATCAGGCAACCCTTACGCACACGGAATTTCTCTATACATACAGATGTTAATTTATTTAAACTTAGGATCAGAGTTTCTTTTTACTCTGTATAACATTTAAAAATAATTTCTTATTGTACTATAATTTACATGCAATAAAATGCAAGAATCTTAAGTTCACAGTTGGATAAGTTTGACACTTGGAGCTGATCCACTTTGTAATGTTACAGTGTGATCTGTTGCACTTAATTATATTACCTGTTTATTGAAAGATGCCAACCACTAGACACAGGAAATGCCAGCCTCATCGTTAGCTAATGGCTAGTGAATGATGTCACAATGTATTCATTGTGATGGCCCGCACAGCATTTTCTTTGTTTGCTCATATTACTGGCATTGGATTCACTTCTGAAGCAAATTTATTGAGATTAACCTGAGGCAACATTTACAGTATTTTCAGGTCTGACTCAGAAACGAAATTTCACAAATATGCTGTATATCACGGCTCACTTCCAGCAGCAGCCGACGGTGGACTTGTGAACACCTGGTAGTGTCTCTCCAGGCCTGATCCTTGAGAAAGCTCTGAAGTGGCCCCTGTGCTTACCCCGCCTCTTCTCTGGGTACCTATCCGTAAGGCTGGCCTCACCCTCCTGTGTCACTCCCAGCCCCTTGCAAAGAAGGAAAATCCTAGGGGACCCAGTGGCTTTCTTCAGACATTTGAAGAGCTTTCCTGTAGAAGTGATCTTGTTTTATGTGGCCCCAAAGGATTGGCTGGCTGACTATTATTCACTCATTCATTCATTCATAATGCAATAAAACCCCACTAAGAGCTAATATCTGTGCCAGGTATTATGTAACATGTAAGGATTTTGCACTCAACAAAACCAACAGAGAACCTGTCATTGTGGATGCTTATATTCTAGTAAGGGTGGCAGATGTTAATCCAGTATCCTGTTTGCATTAATAATTTCTAGTCTAGGGAGTAGGGATGAAGTCCAGAAGAAGAGGCAGTTTATAGAGAGCTTCCCCAGGTCCTGAGATGAGAAAGATGTTCAGCAGGCTAATGGAAAGGAAGAAGGGCAGTGTGGCTGGATTGCTGAAATGGGGAGAGAGTGGGCCAGACAGGACCACTGACCCGGGTGTGATCATAAGGAAATTAAGAAGTGAAAGAGTGAAGACGTAGGACCAACTGGTGGCAATTAAAGTGTGATGGATTTCAATTCAATATAGAAAAAAATAAACTGTTTGAAAGGGAGAATGGAGTACCCTGGGGGCATACTGTGTTTCTTTATCACTAATAGTGTGTAATGGGCTTCCCTGCTGGCTCAGTGACAAAGAATCCTCCTGCAATTCAGGAGACACAGGTTCGATCCCTGGCTTGGGAAGATCCCCTGGAGAAGGAAATGGCATTCCACTTCAGTATTCTTGCCTGGGAAATCCCATGGACAGAGGAGCTTTGTGGGCTCCAGTCCATGGGGTTGCAGAAGAGTCAGACACAACTTAGAGACTAAACAATAACAAGAGCGATAGCGTGTAATTGAGACTTGTTAGCTATATTTAAAGTATCTGGTAGAGAATACACTACCATAGGTGGCAGGTTGGACACCAAGAGATCCTTGAGTCTCTGGACTGGAAGTCTCTGGACATTTCTGGAAGTCTCTTCCATCCTAAAATTGTATGTTGAGGTGGCCGGAAGACTGACGAGGCTATTATAGGGATCTGGACATCAAATAGTGAGGACCCATGAGATGGAAGGACTCGGCTGGCTGAGTATGGGAGATGATTACTGATGAAATGTCCAGTTGTAGGAGAATGGAGGATCAGTGGGATATTGACACAGCAGGAGGCTACACAGCACTGTGAGTCAATGACTAGAGTTACGGCTATCAACGTTTACAAACCTCAAAAGCAAAGTGTTCAAAGAAGCTAGTTGCAGGGAGATAGTCATGGTTTGATATACAAGTGTATAAAATTTAAAGTCATGCTAAACAGTACTGCATATGATTTATGACTACATGGTACAAATGCCAAAGATAAGTAGGAAGTATAAACCAAATTGTTTAGTCAAATTGTGTCAAAGAAGAGAGAGATGAAAATGAGATCAAGGAGAGGTACACAGGGGTTTGCATTGTATCTAAAATGTTCATGATATTCATTTTTCTGCATCTTAAACTATTTCATAATAAAACAAATTAGAGAAGAAATACAGATGAGTCTGACATACAGCTAGATCTGAGAACCAGAATCAAGTGCTTCTCAAAGTTCAACATGCATTTGAACCCTCAGGGGATCTTGTTAAAATGCTGATTTTGTCTCATTAGGTCTGGGGTGGGGCCTAAGAGTCTGAATTTCTAACCAACTCAGGGAAAACGCTCACTCTTGAGTAGTGAGGATGGGAGATTCCCGTTCTCTAGGATTCCCACTAGCCAGGGTACTGCTCAGAAATGCTGCTCTGGACAGCATGCCTGCCTTCAGAGTCTGGGTACAGCTGGAAGCAGTTTGGCAGTCTCAGAAGAGAAGCTTGGAGAACCTAGGGAGACAGACTTTGGAGGGATTTCCCCAAAGAAGTTAAATCTGCAGGTGATCAAGGCAGGTCTGCAGCAACATATGTTGTCTGCTGATTTTTTCTTCTTAAACGAGTTTCTGTTTAACGCTTTGTGGTCATGCATGTATAGGTGTCCTGTGGAGCAGTGTTTCCCAAACCAAATTATACTCAGCTGGAAACTCCTTCACCCTTGACCTTATAAGAAAGAAGCCAAGGTCACTAGAGAGTGGAGAGGGAGGGAGCAGACAGGTGGACATTACACTTTGTAGGAGTCATTTGTAGGTAGCAGCTCCCAGGTTTCTGGATGGTGGGTCTTTTAAACAATTAATTAATTTTTGGTTGTGCTTGGGTCTTTGTTGCTGTGCAGGCTTTCTCTAGTTGCAGTGAGCAGGGGCTACTCTATAGTTGCGGTACGTGGGCATAGTTGCTCTGGGGTATATGGAATCTTCAGGGATCAAACCCATATCTCCTGCATTGGCAGGCAGCTTCTTATCCACTGTGTCACCAGGGAAATCCTGGATGGTGGGGCTTGAGCTGAGCGGAATGACAGGCCTTCAGGCTTCTGCTCTGCATACCCACATCCCAAAGGGGACTGTTGTACAGTTACCAGCTTTGCTACACACAGGTGTGATGTGCTTGCACACTTTTTGTTCTGTGAAGTCCAATGTCCTTTATATTTTCCCACTGAACCATAAGTGCTATGACTGTGGGGACCACACATCTTAGGTTTAGCACCTGGCCCAGTACCTACTACGTCTTAGGTGCCCAGGAACTGTTTATGGGAGGAGTGAAAGGATTTCAACTCAGATACAGGTGTTTTTAAACTTAACCTTTTTATTTTGAGAGCATCATAGATTCTTTTTTTTTTTTTTTTTGCATCATAGATTCTTATAACATAGTTACCAGAAAAACACAGAGAGATTCCAGGTATCCTTTCTTCAGTTTCCCCAGTGGTAACATCTAGGATAATAACATTAGTGCATATCAGCCACAACCAGAAAATTGTCACTGATGCAGTCCGCTGGCATTAGGTTTCCCTGGTGTCACATGCAGTCTTATCATGTGTAGATTCATTTATTTATCATCACAGGTGACACAGAATGGCTCCATCACCACAGAATCCTTTATGCTACCTTTTCATAACCCACTTCCCTCCTCTATACTTTTAAAGAGTGTCACCTCAGGAATGTTGTGTGATGGAATCACAGCAGTATGTCACCTTTAGCACTGGCCCTTTTCACTCTGCACGACTCCTGGACATTGCCCAAGCTGCTGCGTCTGTCAGTGTTATGCTCCTTTTCTGGGCTGAGGGACATTTCAGCGTTTGCATGCACCACAGGTTCTTTATCCATTGGCCCTTCCAAGGATTTCTAGGCTTTTTCCAGTCTGGGGCTATCATGAATAAAGCTGCTGTGAACATTTGTGTATAGATATTTTTGAATATATATTTTCATTTCTCTGGGATAAATGCCCAGGAGTGCAAGTGCTGGGTCATATGGTAACTGCATGTTTAATCTTATAAGAAACTGCTAACTGGTTTTCAGAGAAGCTTGGCTTACCTTGCACATTCCCACCCAGAGTTTATGAGTGGTGTGGTTGCTCTGTGTCTTTGCCAG
This sequence comes from Nanger dama, assembly GCA_917880005.1. Classification (NCBI taxonomy): domain Eukaryota; kingdom Metazoa; phylum Chordata; class Mammalia; order Artiodactyla; family Bovidae; genus Nanger; species Nanger dama. Next base: position 8,985,340 of record CAKJTW010000018.1, on the reverse strand, counting down.
TGTTTGGTGTGGTTGCTGTTTTTAGTTAGAACTCCAAGGGCACTGGTAGAGGTCATTATTGAAAGGAAACTTGCAGTGAATTACCACAAGACTTTAGTAATAACAGAGAATCCAGTAAGTTCTGGAGATACCTGTCTATGTCCAGAAACTTAGTGGGCACAGAAATACTGTAGGAGGAATGCATTTCAGAATATTACAGAAATGAAGATTAAAGTGAGAAAGATGGCTGAATAATGGTGGAAGTAACATCAAATATACCGAAAGAAATGTCAGAATATCCAATGGCAGATGGGTGGTGGAAGAGGGAAAGAGGGAAGGGGGCAGGAACCCATCTGCATTCAGCAAGAGCAAAGGCCACCAGAGGTGAAGTGAAAGTCACTCAGTCCGAGTCTTCGTCACCCTGTGGATGGTAGCCCGCCAGGCTCTTCTGTCCATGGAATTCTCCAGGCTAGAATACTGGAATGGGTAGCCGTTCCCTTCTCCAAGGGATCTTCCCAACCCAGGGATCAAACCCAGGTTTCCCATTTTGCAGGTGGATTCTTTACCATCTGAGCCACCAGGGAAGCCCTAAGAGCTATCATTAATTCATAACTATTCATGGGGCAGCCTGCTCTGAACGGGGCACATGGGGCATGGTTGTGACCAAGGTAGGCAAGGTCTCTGAATAGAATAGCCGGCTTTCATTTATGTGTCAGGTGTGCTAAGTGCCTTATGATATCTTTTAATCCTCCCACAGAAACAGATTATTTTAAGCCCATATTACAGATGAGGAAACAGGCTCAGAGAGGGTAACTAACTTGTCAGGGGCCACAGAGCTGTTGTGCCATGGAGCTGACATTCAGATCCAGGCATATCTGACCACTTTATGATTGGTGGAGTTCACTAATGGATGTTAAACTTAAGATCGGGAACACGTGATGCTGGGAACCCAGAAGCTCAGTGGGAGGACAGGATGCTGTCTGGAGTGAGAATCCAGGGGCTTAGATTTTTCTGAGACCCTAACACTCCAGAAATCCTCTTGCTTAGTTCCTACTTCCTGGTGTCTGAAATCTTTTCAAAAGAGGACAAGATTCTTCCATTTCATCATTAGAAGTTAATGTATAATTGCAGCTCTGCTTTTTTGTGTCATTATCTCCAGAAGGAGAGACAACTGCTCCCTTATGTGCAATAAGCTATTCTAGTACCTGTTGTTAGGAGGCCCTGCTTTCGCTCCAAGCCTCAGTCTGTCAGCTGGCACATTTTTCAGCTCCTCTGTCCCTCAAATAGGGGGATCCCTTCCATCTGTCTATTACTATCTGTTTATCAAGGGGTGGAGGTGGTGCCCTGGCACTACTGACACTGAGCTCTGCTGTTGGTAAGCCTGTTGCTTTTCACTATTTCTTTCAGCTGATCCAGGAAGAATCTCATTCTTCTGTTGGCTTTAATCCTGACAGCAGGGCTGGAGATGACTGAGGCCTGGATTAGTGGGGTCTGGCCAGTTGTTAGGGTCAGTCACTAACCTCTGGGCCACTTGAGTAAGAAACTGTATCACTGAGTTTCAGCTTCCTTTTTCCCCCCTTTTCAGTTTCTATAACATCTTCTCTTCACAGAGGATTGTCCTGCTTTCCGGGATCCTGACTTACATAATGGTCATTTCTCTAGCCTCTGTGTGGGTCTGGAAATCTTTGCTTTCATCCCAGGCCTTCTTTAGAGATGTAACATGATGGTCCTCAGCTCTGTTCATGCTTGCAAAGCGTGATCCAGCATCCTCACACGTTAATTTGCTAAAACAGAATTTCTGTTTAGAGCCAGACCACCTTGTCTGTGAGGAACTTGAACCTACTGGTTCTTTTTTTTTCACCTGTCTGTTCTGGTGACCTGCTCTCAGGCCCAGGGGTTTTCTAGGTGAGGTCGCACTACTAGGCCAACACTTTCAGGTAGGGGATGGTCTGCTGGGCTGTGATGCTGCCCTCAGCCCTGCCCTAGGGGGCTGCTTGGCCCTAGATCGCCCGTTTCATCATAGGGGAAAAAACAGGCATCTTGTTTTAAGCTCTTTAAAAGTTATTAATAGTAATCATGTAGGCTGCAGCTGCTTTCCAGGACTCTCTTAAGAACCAGAGAAGAATTCATACTAATAAAAAAGCAATAATAATAGCTAACATTTATTGAGTAGTTTTCATGTAATAGATATTATGCCTAGAATAAACTTTTATCTGCTCTTTTTAGTTTATTCTGTATAACCCTGTTAAATAAGTGATATGATCAGCCACATTTTATACACGAGAACTAATGCCCAGGGGGCTTAAGAACCCCTGTCTGTCACTGAGGCCCTTGCCCTGAGGCACTATGTGACACCTCCTCTCATTCAGGGAAAACTTGATCAAGGCCTGGCCTTCCTTATAAAAATGCCACAGAATGGCTAACAGGTTTCCCAGGGATTCCAGAGTCATCTGGAAAAGCAGTATCTTTCAAAACACTGTCTGTGAACCACCTGCATCAGAGTTCCCACCACGGCTTATTAAAATCTCAGTCAGGTTGAATCACAGCCTCTGGGAAAAGGGCCAGGGAATCTGCATTTCTAGAAAGCTCCTCCAGGGATTCTGATGGACTCTAATAAACACCGCTATTTTCATTGGCATCCTAATCACAGTTTATGGGTAGAGCTGACACCAGCAAAAAGGATTTATGCGTCTGTGGGCAGGGGTTGGGCAAACTTTCTGGGAAGGGCAGGAGCGTAAATGATTTGGGCTTTGCAGGCCCTGCAGGTCTCTGTTGCAAGTCCTCAGCTCTGCCATTGAAACATGGAAACAACACAGCCTGTCACCAGAGGGTGTGACTGCATCCCAATAAAGCTTAGTGTTCAAAAACAGGCAGGGGAGGCCACAGTGTGCTGACCTCAATAGTTGTTGGCCCACCAGCCCTCTGATGACCCCTTTTTTGTGAGACTTCTTTTTTTTTTTAATTGGAGGAAAATTGCTTTACAATGTTGTGTTGGTTTCTGCCATATGACGGTGCAAATCAGCCATAATTATACATATATCCCCTCTCTCTTAAGCCTCCCTCCCCCCCCCATCCCACTCCTTTAGGTTATCACAGAGTGCCAGGCTGGGCTCCCTGCATTGCATTGTAACTTCTTACCAGCGATCTATTTTACACAGGATAATGTATATATTTTGATGCTACTTTCTCCATTCGTCCCACTTTCTCCTTCCCCCACTTGTCCACAAGTCCATTCCCTACATCTGCGTCTCTGTATCGCCATATCTTCCCTGCAAAAAGGTTCCTCAGTACCATTTTTCTAGGTTCCATATATATGCATTAATATATGATATTTATTTTTCTCTTTCTGACTTACTTCACTCTGTACAACATGTTCTAGGTTCATTCACTTCACTAGAACTGACTCAAATTCATTCTTTTTCATGGCTGAGTAATATTCCATTGTATATATATACCATACCTTCTTTATCCGTTGATTTGTAGATGGACATCTAGGTTGCTTCCATGTCCTGGCTATTGTAAATAGTGCTACAGTGAACACTGAAGTAAATGTTTCATGTAGTATTGTAGCTTTCTCAGAATATATGCCCATTAGAGGGATTTCTGGATCATATGGTAGATTTATTCCTAATTTTTTAAGGAATCTTCCTACTGTTCTCCATAATGGCTCTATCAGTTTACATTCTGTGGGACTTATTCTTACAGTACTTTCTGTTACCTGTGGAGAGCTCTATCCATGAAGATAAAATCACCTGTTGTACCAGATAAACCTTGAACCTTTGTGACTTAAAGCAGTACAAGTTCTGTCCTCTCATCTCACAGCCCAGTGAGAGTGTGCCTACTTGGGTGCTTCTGTGTTCTTCATTTAGGGACCTAGGCACCTTCATAGTGTAGCTTCATCCTTCTTGGTTCTCACAGCCATCCTCAGAGCCAGTGGACGAGGAAACAGAGCCAGAATTATTCATGGGAAACCTGTATGGGCCTGGTCTGGAAGAGGTGCCCTGCATTTCTACCCATATTTTACTGGCCAGAATTCTCATTGCATGGGGTCCTGAAATAGCAATTTCTCAAGGCTGTGAGGCCCTTGGTCTCAAGACTTTCTCTAGTCCCTTCTATTTTTGCTTGAAATCTATCCACTTCTAACCTGGGCTCATCTCTTCCTTGTAAAAAGCCTTGTTAAGGTCACTCAGTAGGAGCCAGCCCATGGCCTCACTGTGACCTGTCCAGCCACATTCCTTAGGGCTGCAGGCTCAGAAGGCACAGATCCACCTCCTCAGTTATTGTAGGTGCGAGTTTTATAACCTAGTTTGCTACTGTATAACTGAGATCTCCATCTCTCTAGGCTCTGAGACCATTTCCTCCCTGGCTGCTGCCTGCCTGTGAAGCCTGCACCACATATTTTAGGTTGTTACCATGGTAGCACCCCAGTGCACGATACCAACTTCTGTACTAGTCCAGGTAGCACAGAGGCTTCACCAGGTAAACCCCAAACTGTGCATGATGAACACAACTAAATGTTTATTTCTTGCTCACATCACATTCTAATACAGATGTTCTTGGAGGCATGACCTTCCATTTGGTCATTCAGAGACCTGGCTTTTTTCCATCTTGAACCTCTGCCTTCCTATGGGTCCTTGTGGTCCTCTCTTGCTGGCCACAGGGAAGGCAGGCAGGCTTCCCATGGGAGCCCATAGGCACACCACTTGGGTCTGTATTCTCTTGGCCAGAAATCAGTCACATGGTCACACTCCCTGAAAGAGGGATTAGGAGATGAAGTCCAGTGACAGTCCCAGAGGAAAGGAAGGAGGTTTTGGCATGCATGTGGCCATATCTGCCTCTTGGGTCAGGACTGTCTGAACTGATGGAGTGACGTCCAGGGACTTATCAGGGAGAAGGTCAATAGGTGGCCTGCCTCAGTGATCACTGGGGGCACTATCAGACAACAGCTAGTGAGATCCGAAAGATGTGGGAAGTAAACAGCAAACGTTTACTGTGTGTCCATTCTGTGCCTAGCAGTGGGCTAGACTCTGGGGACCTGGGGGAGAACCAAGCTCCTCTTAGAGCTCTGGGTGATTCCCCTAAACACAGCCCTTGTGCTGGATGCCAAGGGGCCAGAGAGTTGAGGAAGAGGGTGGGTTTTCTACTATGGCTGGTTTGAGTGCCTCCGGTAGCCCTAGAAATGCCTCGCTTACAGTTGTGCGTGGCCCTGTCATCAGCAAGCACCCTCGCTGCGGTGTACTGGACGAAGTGTAATTAGAAGGGGAAAAGGGCAGCCCACAGCAGATATACTGTTTGTGTCTCTTGGTTGTTTTCCTAGGACATCGTCTGCCCTCTCTGAGGCTTCTAAGGAGGCAAGTTGCTCCAGATTTAGGGTCATCACCCTGTTTTGTGTTTGTTTCTGGGTGTTGGCATTGGCAAAGTTAGGGAGCTGGCACTGTCTCAGAACCCCCTCTGTGGTGCTGAGGGCAGCACAGGGAGAGGCCCAGATCACCTAGGGCCCTTGCTCATTTTCATGTTTTTGGCCATTTGGGTTAGAAACCGCTGCTGCTGCTTCTGTTGATGACTGAGTCATGGGTCCAACTTAACTGAAGATGTTGGCTGAGGTCCAGGCAGACAACTCTCAGCCACCACTGAGCATCAACTCTGTGCCCAACCCCTGTTCAAGAGCATGGATGCACCCCACACAGGAGCCCACTTGCTTTTGGTAACTCAGGGCCGCTGAAGAAGGATCTTGAAACTGTTATGTAAAGCAACAGCAATATTCTCCAGGAGGGTTTTCAAAAAGAGCTAAGAAAATGGGCACAGAGGACATAGCTAACCTTGGAGCTGGCCACAGAGGGAAGCTGTTACATCTCTCAGAGATTTTTCGGTAGAATGTCATGTCACTAGCAGCAGGAAGGTAGCCTAGGTAAGTACCTAGGATACCCTTCCAAGCTGCCTTCATTAATTTGTTGCACGGTTTCTTCTAAGGCAGTGAGGACTACAAAGGTTAAATCTCTCCTATACGATGAACTCAGCCATCCCTGTGAAATGGAGGAAGCGGAATACCATTAGACTCTCTAATCTCATTTCTCTCATGCTGTCCTTCTTGGAGCCTATCAAACAGTGTCCTGGCAGAGAGTCAGTTCTGTGGCCATGAAGCATCAGAGTCAGTCTCTTTCTGAACATGCCAGAAGGGCTGTAATTTAGAAAATGTAGCCTACCTTTTAAGGAAGGATGAAAAGGTACTAAATGCACTTTTCTTTGCATGTTAACTCCCAAATATTTGGGATATATTAAATGTGTCATTCCTGGGAAATTTTATTTTCTGTTTTATTAGAGTTATTTGCATGACATATTAGAACAGAACTTATTAAAACTATTTATTTGTGGATCTTTGGTGGTTTCATGAGTACTGCTCAGGGCCCTCTCTGTACCAACTATTCAATAAGATATGTGTCTTTTGAGTGTGTAACTGTGCATTCAAGATGCAAATGCAGTAACAATTTTCCCCTGGTTTTAATTGTTTTTCCTCAAAGACGCATGTGATTTTTCTTATCTGATTTAAGTATTTCTTAAGGGGGGGGGTAGGAAAGTATTAGCTACTGCCACATCAAAAAGCTAAATATAATTGGAAGTTAGATTTTGAGATTTTTCTGTTAGTCCTAGTCTTTTTTCCATATTGTGATGTTGCCATAAATTAAAGGGGAGGGGTGGGGCCTACCAGGATTTTGAAGTTTTTTTTTTTTTCCTCCTATTTAAAGTTTATGTCTCCTAGATAACACCCCATAATGCTGGTTATTTTTATGCAGAATATTTGGGACAAAGAGGCTCTCTTTAAACGAAAGATAATTGCAAGCTTTGTCCCTTGCCTCAAGTTTACTGCAGGGTTTCTCTCCCCTCTGGTTATACAGAAATGAAATTATAAACCACCAGTAGCCTGGGAAATGTCAATCGATTCCAAATGACTAAATATTTAATTCAATCATTGCCTATACCTCCAAGGATGACTCGGGTGTTTTTCTTCTTACTGAGGGCTCCATGAAAGCCAGGCTCTGCAATGGCTGCTGAGGACTGTGTCTGTTGCAAGGAGGCTCCCCTGCAGTGAGGAGCCGGGCAAGCCTGTTCCATAGCAGCCCTTTTTGCAAATGGTAGTGGATTTTTGCAGAAGGTTTGTGGCCAGATCGCTATGTATAATACTGATGAAGCATTTTTGTTCCAGCTCTGTCTCGGAAGACCTAGGCTGTAGACGTGGGGATTTCAGTAGGAAACATTATGGATCTGTGGAGCTGGTAAGTTTACACTGTCTGTTCAGTGGTAGTACATTGATTTTGATTTAGAGAGGATCGCCAAGCTCTTCAGATCTTTTGTTGTATATTTACTGTTAGACCATGTAGGTACAGTATAAGGACTGGATGGGAATGAATGACTATTGAAAGGCTGTAATAATAATTTGATCATCTTTATCTGTTGTGTTTTTACTGTTACGTACTTTTAATCTGTGCCTTTCAGTGTGTTAAAAATATGTTGTGGCTTGGTATTTTTCTCTGTTCATAGTGTTATGTAATTAAATAAAATGATTTATGTATTAGGAAAGGTAGCATTTAGTTTTTATGTTATCTTGTTCCTAAAAATTTCTAAATCTAGTTTTTGAGGTTTAAATATTATTGTAATACATATTCCAATTTTTCTGTACCCTTCATCTCTGGATATGTGATAGGAGTTAGAATATCTGTGAGCTCTTTTTTTTCCCCCCTGTTACAAGTATATGTGTTGGACTAGATAAATGACTGTGATAGGTAATAGATATCTGGATTGAAAATATTCATACTTTTCTTAATGAGAGAGATTGGGGTTTGTGTTATGATTTTTTTAAGGGTATGCTTTCATTTTCAAAGAGGAATAGTGAAGATATATCATAGCCTCATTTTTTTTTTTATCATAGCCTCAGTTTTTTAAAAGACAGAATTGTGAGTTTTTCCCCAGTTGCATGGAAATTTGAACTAATTTTTAGGAAAATTGCTCATAAAATTTTCTTGGTTGATATTTAACTATTAAAAATATTAAATTTATTATTTCTGTCTATTTACAAAAACTGAGTTAATGGGATCCATTTGTAAAATATTAATATAAGCTGCATTAATTTCAGGGTTTAAAAAGTAGAAAAATTTATGTACCAGAATCATGTACAATAGCATTCTACTTGAATTCAAGTATATATTACAGATTTGACTGTGTACCTGGCCCAGGTTTATTCTTGGAAATATGCATTAAGTAAAAGATTAAGTCCTTGTTTTTAAGGCTCCTACTGTCCTCCTGCTGGGCAGATAAGATACATAATATATCCAAAGAATAAATTTAGTCACATAAAAGACACCTTGGCTGACTTGGTTAGTGTGTGTTCTATGTCAGTCACTGGTGATACCACGCCAACTCAGACCACCACCTCTCCTGAAGAAGCGTGTGCATAACTAATTCAGAATTGGTAAATATTGCGAGAAGTGCACAGACAGGACCTGTTGGGGGTTGGGAGAAGGAGGGAGCAACCCCTTCTGGCTAGGCATCTCAGGGAAGCAGCCTGGAAGGCCTTCTGGAGGCTGTGGGATGTGAGTTGGCAACAAGGAAGATAGACAGAGGATATTTGCAAACAGCATGATTCTTGGCAACGATGATTTGAAGGGCAATGAGCACATGGTCCTGCCCAGCAGAGAGTACAGGGCTAAAGAGCTCAGTGGTTACACAGTGGGTAGGCTTTGAAATCAGACAGGCCTGACCTCATATACCAGTTCCCTTACTTATTATCTCTGTAAACATCGCTGAACCTCAGTGGTGCCTAAAAGTTTGTGCTTGGAAGTCATTCTTGTTCCAGCATTTACTAGTTGTATGATTGGCCTCAGTTTTCTTATCTATGAAATGGGGTTTATTAGTATTATCTATTTTATAGGGCTGTCAGGAGGACTGTATGAGATGATGCACAGAAGCACAGTCCCTGTTAACTAACCACAGTGGGAAAGATGAAATTTGATAGCACAAGTAGGATGTTGACTCTCAGGTGAAGACTTTGAACCTGATCTAGTAAGTAGTATGGAGCTCTTATAAATAGAGTGGTGTTTGGGGGAGACAACATAGGTGTGTAGGATGAACCCTTTATAGACTTGTGGAAATCACAGAATATCAGACTGGGAACATACATGAGAGAAGTCCTTTCTAGCTTGAACAGGCATCAGAATCACCTGGTGAACTTATTAAAACAAATTGCTGGATGCCATCCCCAGAGTTTCAAATTCAATAAGTCGGGATTAACTCAGAGTTTGCATTTCTAACAAGTTCCCAGGTAAGGTTGATGCCACTGTTGCCAGAACCACCCTTAGAAAAACTCTGCTTTACAGAATCCCCAACTGGTCATCAGTTATCCCCAGCTTGATGAGGCAGCTCACTGACCAGCTCAGAGTGTGTGTGTGTGTGTGTGTGTGTGTGTGTGTGTGTGTGTGTGTGTGTGTGTGTGTGTGTCTGTTTATACCTGACTTTTTAAATATTTTAAAGTAAATTTTAAATACATTGTAAAATTCTATGATAATTTCACCACCTTGCAGCAAGTATTTTCATCTGCTTTTGACACCTTCCAATTTGTATAGCTATAAGTGCCATTTCTACATGGTTGTAATCAAATTATATATTTACTTTCACATGCCTCCTTTTTCGTTTAACTGTGTTTTATAAGTATCTTCTTGTTATGTAGTTACCATTTTAATCCATGTGTGATAGATAGACCAGTAAGGTGATCAACAATGATCTGTGCAACAGTTTTCCTCCTTATGTAAAATCAGGTTATTTCTAGTTTTCCCAAGTTGGAAATGACATGTGCTAGAGGTTGCAAAACTTCAGGAGATGAGGGACGGGGAGGCCTGGCGTGCTGCAGTCCATGGGGTTGCAAAGAGTCAGGCACAACTGAGTGACTGAACAGCAACACCGGAGGTTACAAGGGTTGGGAATGAGGCAGTAAGCAAGTTCCAGTTTTGCTGTGTGAGGATCTTTTGAGATTCTGACTCCAGTGTTTTAAGGAAGGAGATGTTTTCTCCCATTTATGAACACAGAGTATTATCAAATTAAAAACCATATAATGTGTCCTATGTTCGTGAGAAAGCCAGTTCAATTTTTCTTACACTTGATTTGATGAATATTATTGGGAACCCAGTCGATCTTGGGTGTTTGTAGAGGGGTCCTTGGGATTCTGTAAAATTGAAATTTTAGCATAAACTTCTTCTGATGTTCAGTGAATTAGGTAGAAGTCCTTGTGAAGAGTAAAACTGACCATGCAGATCAGCAATGGGGGATGCAGGGGCTTGGTTCCCTAGGTTTCAGTTGAGTATACATTTGGTGAGAGACCATGGCGCTCAGACACCTACTCTACAGATGCATAGGTGAGTTTCTCAGCCCTAATTCAACAGCTGTGGGTCGAAGGCTCCCACCATGGAGCAGGCATGGTGCCCGACACTGAGGGGGGAGGAAAAAGCCAACTGCTCTGCTCTCCTGGAGCTGGAGGTAGTCTGGCTTTAGAATCCAGTGGCCTCAAACTTTGAATCTCCAGGCTGCATCTTAGCTGTGTTCCCTGCCTGAATCAGGGATGGTTTCCTTGCAAGGGATGGAGATCCACTCAGTCCAGCTCCAATATAATGTAATTCACAGAAAGAGTGTGGGAGAATCTCTCCGGAATGCACCGCAGGAAGCACAGCTGGGCCGCATGTGACTGGGAAGCCATCAGGCAGCTCTTCTCCTTTCTCTCGGCCCCTGTGGTTTCTCAGCTTCACTTTGCTCTGCTTGTCAGTACCAGTCTCCTCTCTGCATGCCAGCTTCTGCGACAGCACAGTTGCCTCTCTCCAGTTCATTTTCTCCCAGCAGCGGTGTTTGTTTGTTTTAATACTTCTTTTTGTCATGGTGAAATATTCACAAAATAAAATTTACCATTTGTAAGTGTACAATTCAGGCCCATTATGTATATTCGCTGGGTTATGCAACCATCAGCACTATCTACTTTCAGAACATTTCTTATTATTCCAGATAGGCATTATACCCATTAAACAATGACTCCCCATCCCCTGCTCCCTTGCAACCTCTGTTTTATCTTTTGTCTCAATGTATTTGCCTATTCTGTGTGGAATTATACACCTTTTGCCCTTTTTTGTCTGATTTATTTCAATATTTTTGGAGTTTACTCATGTTGTCACATATATCAGAATTCCATTCCTTTTTCTAACTGAATAATATTCCATCATGTGTATATACCACATTTTGTTTTTCCATTCCCTATTGATGAATTCTTGGGTTGTTTCCACTTTTTAGCTCTTATGAATAATGTTACTGTCAACATTGGTATACAGATATGTGCTTAAGTGATGTTTTAAAATGTTGACAATATAGTATCTTTTCTTTTATAAATCTCTTCTGTGGCCCATTGCAGTGCAAGCCCAGACCCCTTACAAAGCCCAGAGAGATCCTTCATGGTCCCTGTTCTGCCTTCCTCTTCCACTTCCCACAAGCTGCTCACTCACTGTGCTTCGGTGGCCTAATTTTCCCCTCTAGAACAATTTGAGTTCTTACCTGTCCTTTGCATGTGCTCTTCCCTCTTCCTGGAATGGGCTTTCCCAGCATGGCTCACCGCTGATCTCAGCTTAAATGCTGTCTTCTCAGGGAGGCCTCCCCAATCACCCCTGCTGAAATCATCCTCTTCATTATGGAGGTCTCTAACTCAGCATCCTCCTTATTTACTTAATGGTGTTTATCACAATCAATATTTGTTTACTAACTATCCTCTTGATGAAAGTGAAAGAGGAGAGTGAAAAAAGTTGGCTTAAAGCTCAACATTCAGAAAACGACAATCATGGCATCCGGTCCCATCACTTCATGGGAAATAGATGGGGAAACAGTGGAGACAGTGTCAGACTTTATTTTGGGGGGCTCCAAAATCACTGCGGATGGTGACTGCAGCCATGAAATTAAAGGACGCTTACTCCTTGGAAGAAAAGTTATGACCAACCTGGATAGTATATTCAAAAGCAGAGACATTACTTTGCCGACTAAGGTCCATCTAGTCAAGGCTGTGGTTTTTCCTGTGGTCGTGTATGGATGTGAGAGTTGGACTGTGAAGAAGGCTGAGTGCCAAAGAATTGATGCTTTTGAACTGTGGTGTTGGAGAAGACTCCTGAGAGTCCCTTGGACTGCAAGGAGATCCAACCAGTCCATTCTGAAGGAGATCAACCCTGGGATTTCTTTGGAAGGACTGATGCTGAAGCTGAAGCTCCAGTACTTTGGCCACCTCATGCGAAGAGTTGACTCATTGGAAAAGACTCTGATGCTTGGAGTGATTGGGGGCAGGAGGAGAAGGGGACGACCGAGGATGAGATGGCTGGATGGCATCACGGACTCGATGGATGTGAGTCTGAGTGGTGAACTCCGAGAGATGGTGATGAACAGGGAGGTCTGTTGTGCTGCGATTCATGGGGTCGCAAAGAGTCGGACACGACTGAGTGACTGAACTGAACTGAACTATCCTCTCATCCACTAGAGGGAAGGGTGGAAACTGAGTCTTTCTTGAGATTTCTAGGCCCTGGCATATACTAAATTCTCATTCAGTTTTTATTACTAAATTGATTTCTAGTCCCCCACCCCACCCCTAGTCTTACAGTCCCTGTGTCCACTGTAGTCTGTTAATTCAGACCCTAATTTCAAATTCCAAAACGAATGTTATGTATTGGTTCTGCAGGTCCTGTTATCTATCCCTGATTCAAACAGTTGAGTTCAAGGTAGGGTGGTGGTGGTAGGGGGTGTGTGTCATGTGGTATAAATGTGGCCTCCTAGACCCCCTCAGCAAAGTTTGTGGGCAGATTCTCTTTGGAAAGGATATGGGGAAGAGTCAGTTTCAAAGAGCATGAGCTGAGAAGGAAGCCTCCAATATGTCTATAATATTTCCTCATAGAGTAGATGATTTAAAAGCTCCATCTAAAACACCTGGTTAAAATGTCATCTTCTGCAGGTGGACTGTTATCCCTGGCACTTTTTAAATTCGATAAACAATGATATGAATTATAAACCCTCTAAAAACAGGAATCAAGGCTCTTGATTTACCACTGTGTCCCTCATACCAACCACAGTGCTTAGCTTTACTTAGTAAAAATTAATTTCAGTTTGGTTGGAATTAGAAAATAGTCTAACCCATCAAAAATAAAGAAAGAAAAGGAAAAACAAGCTTCTATGATTTCCCCCTCCCCAATATAGTTAAGACTCATCAGTTTGCAGTGCATTCCGTCTGAAATGTTTGCCGTTTTTCTTCTTGATGAATTGAAAGTCTGGTCTCTCGTGGCAGCTTTCTAAGCAAGGCACAGCTATTACCCCATTGACCATTCTTCATCGCTTCATATCAAAATCTGTCAGGAAAAGCATAAGATTATTTGTACCTTTTATTGATCTTTTCTTGGCCTTTGACCCAATGGGTAAGAAACTGTTGTGTTACAAATGATGAATGGTATAGGCACCATATGGGCCTCTCCTTTCCAAGCCCAGCTGCTGATCCTCACATAAGCCTACATCTGGGTAATTCTAGGAAGCCACGATCTGCAGGTAATTTCAAATCCAGGATAAAACAGAAGGGTATATTGTCCACTGGGCTTCCCAGGTGGCGCTAGTGGTAAAGAACCGGCCTGCCAGTGCAGGAGACGTAAGAGACTCGGGTTTGATCCTTGGGTCAGGAAGATCCTTTGGAGGAGGGCATGACAACCCACCCAGTATTCTTGCCTGGAGAATCCCATGGTCAGAGGAGACTGGTGGGTTACAGTCCATGGGGTCACAAAGAGTCGGACATGACTGAGGCAACTTAGCACGCATGCATGTTGTCCATTCCTTTTTAAACTCGCACTCAAATGAGTCAAGCCTGCATTTGGACCAACTGCCTGCTCCCCTGGTATATCAGAAAGAAAGGTATAAATGTCTCTCCATGAGGGCTGCATGGTTTTGTTGTTTTGAACTCAGAGTGGCCTCAAAGGATACCTGGCTATACTGAGTGCAGCCAGAAGAAAGGTTTGTCATGAACTTGATTGGCATCTGCAGATTTTAATATCTGAGGTTTTGACTGTGTGGCAACTTTTGAAGTCTGATATACGGTCATTTGTGTTTTTGCTCAGGCACGGACTTGAATTATGCCTGTGGGACTGTTGTGCTTTAGATGATTCTTGGCTAATGAGTGATTTAGCTGCCTGCCCAGCATCCCTAATACAGCAGAGTTTTGTTCTCTGTTCAGGGTTGAGTAGGCTTTTTGTTTTCAGAGGCATTTTATGAGAGAATTATATTCTATGTAGTATCACCGAATTGAGAAATGAGTAAAGGTACCAGAATATCTCCCCTAGGAACATCAAAACATCACGACTTCTGTCTTCTACAACTAGAATCATAATTTTGGCAGATGTTCTCTTTTATTTAACTGGCTTATATCTAAGGCTTTGATAGCAGGTTGACTCATGTAGGTACTGCAAGACATAACATTTATCTTGGAATTATCAATGAGTTGGGGCTTCCCAGGTGGTGCTAGTGTAAAGAACCTGCCTGCCAGTGTAGGAGACATAAGAGACTCAGGTTCGATCCCTGAGTCAGGAAGATCCCCTGGAGGAGGGCGTGGCAACCCACTCCAGTATTCTTGCCTCAAGAATACCATGGACAAAGGAGCCTGGTGAGCTACAGTTTATGGGGTTGCAAAGAGTGGGAAGCAACTTTGCATGCATGTGTGCATCAGTGAGTTAACATGGTTAGAAACTATGGTGCTCTTTTTGAGATTTCGATGCCTTTGCGGATGATCGGTAATGCTTTCATTGAACATTTTCCAGGCTAAAATTATTGCAACCATTTTTAGTAATGCAGAACTTTGAGACCTTAGTCATGTTTATGTGTTAGAATGGAACTAGAAATTTTATTATGTTTATTAGTTTTGCTGTTTATTGAATGTTTACTATGTACCAATCAATGAGCTAAATACTTTAGATGCATTTACCTATTCTCCCAAACAACCATCGGCAGTTTTTTATTTCATCACACACTGTGGCTGCTCAGAAAATGTTGGTGGACATTGAATGGATTCCCATTTATCAGATGATCTCAGATACCACAGCTAGTAGAGGTAACCCTTAAGCCCAGATTTGTCTGACTCTAAGAGCCCCTGTACTTAATCTCTCAGCCTATGAGCCTAGGCTGTTTTCTAAGGAAATTGGATTGATTGTTAGAGCAAACATCTCTGCCGTTGGATGCGTGCGTGCTAAGTCGCTTCAGTCGTGTCTGACTCTGTACGACCCTGTGAACTTCAGCCCCCCAGGTTCCACTGTCCATGGGATTCTCCAGTCGAGAATACCAGAATAGGTTGCCATGCCTTCCTCTAGGGGATCTTCCTGCCTCAGGGATCAAACCCATGTCTCTTACGTCTCCTGCATTGGCAGGTAGGTTCTTTACCACTAGCACTAGCTGGGAAACCCATCTTTGTCCTTAATCAACAGCATAGAGTAGCTCTGCTTTAAGTCTTAGCTGAAATATATAATTTCAAACTCTCTTAGGTCCAAATCATAACAAAAGTTTGATTTTAAGAAGAATGTTCAAAAACAATTACCTAAGAAATGTCCGTGTGATAAATGTTTTAAATTTAATTCCTGGTTTAGGCCCAACCATAACATAGGTACAAACACTTGACCCGCACTTTAGAGGGACCACTTTTCTTGGCCTCTCTTAGAAAAGCAAGAGTTTTTTTTGATCTGTGCCCTTGTGTTATGCTTTTAGCTTGCACTGATGGGCAGATCAGGGAAAGAGCCATGTGACTCTGGATGGTGTGTCGCTTGCAAGGAAGCTCTTGAGGATTTCTTGGTCTGTTGCACAGTGTCTCCTTTAAGAGAGCCTGTGAGAAAAGTTTTCCCAGGACCAAAAGCAGCTTCGTTGTTAACCTTATATGCAGTGGAAATCCTCTAAATGGGCTGTTTCCTCTTTGCTCTGGCCTCTAGGATGCTCAGGATACTATTTATGGCTTGCCTTGAACAGCCTTAAAGGACTCTATAACAGGCAGCCTACTCTTGTTCTCTTGTTTTCAGTTTATTTACCCACACTTGATTTTCCCTTGTTCTAAATTTGTTTTGTATCTAATTTTCTCCTTTGAGTGACATATATCTCAGTAAGATGCTTTAAGTCTTTTCTAAAAAGTAAGGTAGAGCATAAAAATATATTTTCTGTGTTCAGCTTCTAGCTCTTAACAGCATATCCTCTGTCCCCCATTGAGGGTAACCTAGTTCACAGAATGGTTTTGACCCTTGTCTCCTCCCTCCCCTACTTTTTGATCAGGGCTTCTATGACCTATTTTCCTAGGATCAACTACACCTGGGGAGAATTAGCATCCCCTGCCCAGCTATTTGGTAACTGCCTTAAGCACTGAGCTCTGTGTTAATTGGGGTCCAAAAGTCTTCCAAATCAACTAGCTAAATACATACCGTAATAAGAATATCAGACAAGTCCTCCAAGTTTTTCCAGACAAAATTAACCCTGGAACCAGCCACTCCAGGGATTTTTGGCACCAGTGTGCTCTCTAGTTTCAAAACTAGAACAGCAAAGGCTCCTCTCCCTCCCTCCGCAGGCCTGGGCAGTTCATGCCAGGTTGCTGGTGGCCACACAAGTCTCCCGTTCCTGTGTGCCCCCACGTCCTCCTTGGGGGTGACCCTCCTTCCTGCCATTACACTATCAGCTCAGCTCACAATCTCTGGCTCCTGCACCTTCTGCTGGAACCCTGGGGTCTTTGTTCTGTGACTCCAGTGGTCTTCAGCTAGTGGGATATAGGTCCCTGGTGCATTATAAAAATACTTTCAGGAATTCCTGGTGGTCCAGTGGCTGAGACTCTTTGCTCTCAATGCAGGGGGTCCGGGTTTGATCCCTGGTCAGGGAACTAGACCCCACATGCCACAACTAAGACCTGGAACAGCCAGATAAATAAATATTTAAACACAAATACTTTCAAATTTTGCTCAGTGTTTAATACAACAGTTTATATTTTGTGTAACCAGAGATACAAACTGTTGGCATACTGTTTATTGGTTAATTCTTCACAGCAAATTGAGTTTTCTACCTGTGATCTCTTGTATACTATGGAGGGAAATTCTCTCATGTGTCTCAGACACCCAGTCTTTCTTGGTGCCTGCTTGATAATATCTATTGCCTCTCATTTCTCACTTGTGCCAAAGTGACCTCTGCCTTACACCAGTCCTGTCATGTGCCCCCCTCAACTTTTTGTACAACAAGGCTTGGCGGTATATATCATCAGTTGTAGCAAAAATAAATTTGAAGCTTGAGCAAAAATATGACATCACCATCTCAATGGACATGAGTTTGAGCAAACTCTAGAAAACAGTGATGGACAGGGAAGCCTGGGTCGCAAAGGCCATGGGTCACAAAGAGTCGGACACAACTGAGTGACTGAACAACAAATACTGTTTTTATGAATACAAAGTATTTTCTTTTCTGGAAGGTATTTTTAAGAACCAGTATTTACTTATTTATTTAGGCAGGTCTGTGATCAAAGACTGAAGAAGGGCATGGCAACCCACTCCAGGATTCTTCCCTGGAGAATCCCATGGACAGAGGACCTTGGCGGGCTACAGTCCATGGGGTCACAAAGAGTCAGACACGACTGAAGCAACTTAGCATGCTTGCATGTGTGATCAAAGACGTAGTACTTGGGATTCCTCTGGTGATTCAGCGGTTAAGACTCCAAGCTTCCAATGCAGAGGGCCCGGGTTCAATCCCTGGTCAAGGAACTAGATCCTGCATGCTGCAATTAAGACCCAGTGCAGCCAGATAACTTTTTCTTGATGTAGTACTTGGCAGCCATGAACACACACCCAAGGATTTGGAAGCCACCCTTTTACTTCTTTTAGTGGTATTACCTTGAAAAGGAATCTTACCTTTTTGCCAGCCTTTCACCATATGGTCTCTGGACATTTATAGCTCTTTGTTAGACCCTCAGAACTAAGTCTAACACTTTTAACTTATTAGCTGCCTCCTGGCAGACAACTTGGGACAGATTTCCCCAGGGCTGCAGGACCCAGAGTATCTGAGGTTTCATTTGGGTTTCTCTCAGCCACCCCAAGCTGAGACCCTTGTCTTCCACTTTCTTCTGTGTCAGGGCAAGTCTTGTTTCCTTGGGGTATACCTCTATCCCCAGGTGGCAGCTTCACTCTCTTGGTAGAAAGAGAGAAGATCTGTGGGGTCTAAAATTTGCTCCCCCATTCCTCCCACTGGGTGAATTTAGGGAAAAATCATGCCCAAACCCGGTGTCACCTGCTATGACCAACTTACCAAAAAGGGCCCCAGTTTCATGCCACAACTAATATTCTAATTTTTTATATTGAAGTACTTTACATATTTAATTAAAGCCATTACTTTGGGCTCCTTTATGTGTAAGAAAAGGATTGTACATTTTTTGGCCTCAGTCTTTTAATTGGTCTTTTGCGGTTATCTTTATGTTGCAGTGTTTTAAAATATAATCTCAAGCTGTGTTTGCTGAATAGATGTGAAGACTTTATCATTACTTTAGGAATACATTTCAGCCACTCTAAATTCTCTTTTCGATCCCTGCGATAGTTTCTCTAATTCCCTTCTGAATTCGCCTTTGAATGCTCTCCTTTCTTGTTCCCACTAAGCCTGCACTTGCCAAGGTCACTCAAGACCTTCCTGCTACCAAGTCTAGGTGACGGATCTAGGCTTTAGCTCACGGGCCTCTCTGCGCATGTGCCCTCTTAACATGTTCCCCTCCCCAGTGTCTGTGCCTCTGCTCTCTAGTGTTTTTCTCCTGCATCTCTGCTATACCTCCTCTGCTTCTTTTAGGAGTCCTTCTTTCCCGTCTGGTCCTCCCATTTGGATGCTTCTCAGGGTTCTGTTTCAAGACACCTTTCTCACCTGATCTGCTCTTCCTTGTGATCTTTCCTACCCTCATGGCTTCAGGTACCGTCTTGAGGCTGGTGACTCACAGATCCCTATATTCTTTCCAGGTCTCTATCCACAGCATCTAAGGCCATCTGTTCATATGCCCACAGGACATCCCTGTTGGTACCTGAACCTTAAAAGGCCTACTACTGAACTCAGTCATCCCTCTTTACCCTCCCACACAGCTAGGGAATGGCTTTACCTTCTTAACCATTGCTAATTTGAGAAACCAGGAAATCACCCAAAGCCCACATCCAGTCTCTTACCAAATCCTGTTGGTTTTATATTCTCAGTAGATTTCCTGGCTAAGTTTCTCTTATTCACATGGATGTGCATGTACAATGCCAGACAGTCTTTTAGGAAGAGAGAGAGCATAGATTTGTATATATGTATGCATGAAAATATGTATTATGTATTCATGGGACTTCCCTGGTGGCTCAGATGGTAAAGAATCTGCCTGCAATACAGGAGACCTGGGTTGGATCCCTGGGTCAGGAGGATCTCCTAGAGAAAGGAATGGCTACCTACTCCAGTATTGTTGCCTGGAGAATTCCATGGACAGAGGCGCCTGGCAGGCTACAGTCATGGAGTCACAAAGAGTCGGACATGACTGAGCAACTAACACTTTCACTTTTCATATGTACTCATATGAATTTCACAACTACCTGATAGTTTTGTAGATACTTTTGTTACCCCCATTATATAGATGAAGTTACTGAAGTTCAAAGAGATGAATTAACTCGTCCAAAGTCACACAGCTTGTAAGTTGGTGAGCCTGTCCCTCTCCCATCTTAATGCACAGTAAGTTATATTTATTTAAAAGTTCTGTGACCTCCCCGTTGTTGTCATCATGTGCGCATGCTCAGTTGTATCCAACTCTGTGACCTCATAGGCTGTAGCCCCCAGCCTCCTCTGTCCATGGGATTCTCCAGACAAGAATACTAGAGTGGGTTGCCATTTTCTCCCCCAGAGGATTTTTCTGACCCAGGGATAAAACCCACGCTGTCTCTTGTGTCTCCTTCATTGACAGGTAGATTCTTTACCACTGCGCCACCTGGGATGCCCTCTAGTACCCCTTACTGTGCATAAAAATCACTTGCCGAATTTATTTAAGATTCAGGCTCTTATTTGGCATATCTGGAATGAGCCAAATAGTGTGCTTGTTTTTTTCCCCACAATCTTCCATTGTGAAAATGACTGAACTTCTTACAGGTTTATCATTTGATATCTGGGGAAGTCCAGAGACTACTTTGTTTTTAAGTAAAGAAGAACACTAAAGGACTTCCCTGGTGGTCCAGTGGTTAAGACTTCCCACTCCGAGTGCAGGGGACCCAGATTCGATCCCTGATCAGGGCACTAGACCCTACATGCTTTAACTAAGAGTTTCCTTGCTGCAACAAAGATCAAAGATCCTCAGACATGACTGAAGCGACTTAGCATGAACACCAAAATGACTTAAAACAATGGAAATTTATTCTCTCATAGTTCTGGAGGCTAGAAGTCTGAAGTCAGATGTTGGCAGGGCTACACTCCCTCTGAAGGTTTGAGGGAAAATTCGTCCCTCGCCTCTTCCAGCTTCAGGGGTTGCCAGTAACCCCTGACATCCTTGACTTGTAGCTGCACCACTCTAGTTTCTACTTCTGCATCACATGGCCTCCTAGCCTGCATTTCTGTATCTGCATCACCCTCTTTTCTCTAATAAAGACACCAGCTGGGACTTCCCTGGTGATCCAGTGGTTAAGACTCTGAGCTCCCAATGCAGGGGGTATGGGTTCAGTCTCTGGTCAAGGGACTAGATCTCACATGCTACAGCTAAGACCTGGAGCAACCAAATTAATTAATTAAAAAACTGAGAGAGAGATACCAGCCATTGAACTTAAGTTCCACCCCTAATCCAGTGAACTCATCTTAACTTTTCTAATTACATCTGCAGAGACCCTCTTTGCAAATAAGGGCACATTCTGAGATTCCGGGTGGATGCAAAGGTGTTTGGGATGGGGGATGGGGATTGGGGTGGGAGCACAGGGAACACCATTCAAGCCAGAACAGTTCCTTTCTGCCTTTTAGTGTTCAGAAAGAAGCCTGTGACAGTTTAGTTTATTTTCTTTCTTGGTAACTTTTCCTATCTTGATCTTTCTCAGACTTTCTTCTTTTATTTTTAAAATGTTTCCCATAGTTTCTCTATGTCTATCTCCTCAGCAATTTTGCCTAAAATCTTGCATCTTTGTGATTCTTCAACCCAGGTCTTATGTCATGGATGAATGTTTTCTTCAGATGTATATTTGATTATTGCTCATTTTCCCTCTTGAAACAGTAAGGAAGGTCTTTTTCTCTGTCCTCTGTCACTGCCTTTTCTTTATCATATTTTGTATTTTGTTCCTCTTCATTCTGGGAAGGCATCTCAAATGATAAACATATTACTGTCTCTGTTTTGTACAATAAACATTTCATTTTCCTCCTCTGATGAGGATTTTTAATTTTAATCCTACATTTGCATTTTTTGGTACTCATTTATCTTGCCCACTTCCACAAGCCTTACCCACTTATTGTAAAAATTGTCCTCTGTCTTACTGAGGACAACAGCTGCTTTTTAAATCTTTTATTTTGGTTTCATAGTAAAAAATGATGTGCTTCTTATTTTCAGTTTTCAGGATGATATGTAGCCTTATTTTAAATAACTCCCATGTTTGTGATTTTTTTCCTTTTATTATACAGAATCTTGAGACAAACACAAAGAGTTCTTCAGACCTTTTGTTGTCAACAGACAAAATGTACAACTGACCCTGAGCTCTCGTTGTCCTTTTGGGTACTGCAGCTTCTCTGAACCAAACATCTGGATGGCTGGTGGTTATGCAAAGCTCCCTGATCACTATCCAGGGTCTGGTTGGTGTTTCTCTAGTAAAGGTAGAGGATATCCTCTGTGCTTGGCTTTTTGCTTCTCTGAATTGGTGGCTCTAGAATTTACACATATCAGTTCTGGTCAGTTCAGTTTAGTCGCTCAGTCATGTCTGACCCTTTGCAACCCCGTGAATCACAGCACGCCAGGCCTCCCTGTCCATCACCAACTCCCAGAGTTCACTCAGACTCACATCCATCGAGTCAGTGGTGCCATCCAGCCATCTCATCCTCGGTCGTCCCCTTCTCCTCCTGCCTCCAATCTCTCCCAGCATCAGAGTCTTTTTCAATGAGTCAACTCTTCTCATGAGGTGGCCAAAGTACTGGAGTTTCAGCTTTAGCATCATTCCCTCCAAAGAAATCCCAGGGCTGATCTCCTTCAGAATGGACTGGTTGGATCTCCTTGCAGTCTAAGGGACTCTCAAGAGTCTTCTCCAACATCACAGTTCAAAAGCATCAATTCTTCAGTGCTCAGCCTTCTTCACAGTCCAACTCTCACATCCATACATGACCACAGGAAAAACCATAGCCTTGACTAGATGGACCTTTGTTGGCAAAGTAATGTTTCTGCTTTTGAATATGGTGTCTAGGTTGGTCATAACTTTTCTTCCAAGCAGTAAGCGTCTTTTATACATATAGCCAGGACTTAGAGGGCTATGGGTAGCAGTCTGGTTGGAAGAGGAATATTAATGTTTGCCTAGCTCTTTACATAACCTTGAGAAGACACCATCTGTATAAAGAATCGGTTGGAGATTACAAAGGTGGAATCCCCCATACCCAACCACACTTTGGTATGACCACTTGCTTGGCATATTGACAAAACTGTGTCCCCTGGGGTGCTCTGCTACCAGGACCCTTCCTGTCTCTCTCCCTGCCTATGGCCCTTTACTTATGAAGACTGCATTTTCTATCTTTTTATCTTTTTATTTGTTTGCACTGTGTCTTAGTTGCAGTACTCAAGATCTTTGATCATCAGCTGCAGCACACGGGACCTTTACTGTGGCATGTGGGATCTAGTTCCCTGACCAGGGATGGAACTTGGCCCCCTGCATTTGGAGTGCAGATTCTTATCCACTGGACCACCAGGGATGTCCTAAGGCTGCATCTTCTAACATAGACTTTGTCTCTCTCCCTGCCCCCATCTCACTCAATGTTTTCTTGGAGAGAAAAAAGAGGTGCTAGAGTGGCTAGGGTACCTTAAAATGCAATGCTCATGCAGTAAAAAGATGACTCCCAGTGTTTTATTGTTACTCTTTATATAGACCCAGGGTTTCTTAGCCCAAAGGAGATGGGGAAGAGAAAATAAATTGCTGTCCAGCTTTCTGTGATGACCACAGATTTGTTCTGTTTCAGCCAACAAAGTCAGTGTCCAAATAGGTTTCCCTGTTCTTCTCCATTGGCCATACAGTAGGTAGAAAATGCCCTGATATTCTGGCCATAGGTTGGGAAATCAGTCTCAGATTCATGAATTGTCGTCTTTTGTGCTGAATCTTCCCAAATATTTTACTGGGAATTTGAGTATCAGAGACTGCTAGTCAGATATTATTTTAATGAAGAAGCCAAGATGAATAGATATACTTTGAGATGAAAGGTTAGAGTAGAATACTCGTGCTGACTTACCTCAGATTTCTCAATAGAATAGTTGGAAAAGTCACTGCTTAGAAGAAAATGTGTTTCCAGAGTGATGACTTGGTGATTGATAAGTGAGGACCAAGATGGGAGATATAATGGGAAGTAAAAAGAAATGGATAAAAGGACTGGAGAGTGGTAGTGAGGATCTAGCCATGGTCAAGGAGCATGAGCTTGTGTAGTCCTAGCCACATGGAAACTTGATTCTTTGGACACAGGAGGAGAGAGTGAGAGTTCACTTAGTAGGGGTGATTGAGAGCTGGGATTTGACTCAGGGGTTTGTAAATGCAGTGTTGACGTGCTTAATCACAGATCCCCAGCTAGCATGTGTACCAGAAAGACCCAGAGTGGGTTCTACGTCAGGTACTATGACAACACTTTACTAGTGTGGATGAGAATGGGTTTGGGGTCTTGGGAATGGATGGCAGTTATGAAATCAAGTGAGGTCGTTAGATTTGAGAAAGCAGAAGGGTGTGAGCTCAAGACATCAGAGAGATCCCTGTGATGGACTTAGAGTTTGCTGAGGATGGTGGCCAGAGATGTGGATGATAAGTCTGAGCCCAGATCCAGGACCCTGCTGGACCCAGCCAATGTTTATCATCCTAGTTGGAGACTCTTCTAACCGATTTGCACTCCAGCACCCTGGTACTCAGCACTCCAGCCACCCAACCTCCCAAGTCTTTTCCTGCCCCTTTGCATGGGCAGAATAGGATGAAGGAAAGAGTGGGAGGAAGAGAACAGATCATCCCCTCTGACCTGTCCCTGCAGGCAGTGGAAGTGACTGAGAGTCACCAGGAGAAGGGATCCAGTCAGGGGATGGCTACTTCCACCCATATTCAGGCATTATCTCCCCACCTTTTTTTGATGCAACCATTTTGAATCTCTTTCTTCCCTTCTGAGTATTTCTAAGTCAGATGTGTGTATGTGTGTGTACATGTCTGATTTGCATATGCAGATGGTCTGCTTGACCAGTATTGGTAGTTTTTAAAATCTGCTTATGTTGGAAATCATTTCTCAAAGGTCCTATACATCTTCTAGAATAAATTGCATTATAGTAGGACTTCCCTTACAAATAGCTGTGAAAAGAAGAGAGGCAAAAGCAAAGGAGAAAAGGAAAGATATAAGCATCTGAATGCAGAGTTCCAGAGAATAGCAAGAAGATATAAGAAAGCCTTCTTCAGCGATCAATCCAAAGAAATAGAGGAAAAGAACAGAATGGGAAAGAGATATCTTCAAGAAAAGAGATACCAAGGGAACATTTCATGCAAAGATGGGCTCAATAAAGGACAGAAATGGTCTGGACCTAACAGAAGCAGAAGATATTAAGAAGAGGTGGCAAGAATACACAGACCTGTAATGATCTTCACGACCCAGATAATCATGATGGTGTGATCACTAATCTAGAGCCAGACATCCTGGAATGTGAAGTCAAGTGGGCCTTGGAAAACATCGCAACAAACAAAGCTAGTGGAGGTGATGGAATTCCAGTTGAGCTATTTCAAATCCTGAAAGATGATGCTGTGAAAGTGCTGCTCTCAATATGCCAGCAAATTTGGAAAACTCACCAGTGGCCACAGGACTGGAAAAGGTCAGTTTTCATTCCAATCCCAAAGAAAGGCAATGCCAAAGAATGCTCAAACTACCGCACAATTGCACTCATCTCACATGCTAGTGAAGTAATGCTCAAAATTCTCCAAGCCAGGCTTCAGCAATACGTGAACCGTGAACTCCCTGATGTTCAAGCTGGTTTTAGAAAAGGCAGAGGAACCAGAGATCAAATTGCCAACATCCGCTGGATCATGGAAAAAGCAAAAGAGTTCCAGAAAAACATCTATTTCTGCTTTATTGACTATGCCAAAGCCTTTGACTGTGTGGATCACAATAAACTGTGGAAAATTCTGAAAGAGATGGGAATACCAGACCACCTGACCTGCCTCTTGAGAAATCTGTATGCAGCTCAGGAAGCAACAGTTAGAACTGGACATGGAACAACAGACTGGTTCCAAATTGGAAAAGGAGTACATCAAGGCTGTATATTGTCACCCTGCTTATTTAACTTACATGCAGAGTACATCATGAGAAACACTGGACTGGAAGAAACAAGCTGGAATCAAGATTGCCGGGAGAAATATCGATAACCTCAGATATGCAGATGACACCACTCTTTTATGGCAGAAAGTGAAGAGGAACTAAAAGCCTCTTGATGAAAGTGAAAGTGGAGAGTGAAAAAGTTGGACTAAAGCTCAACATGCAGAAAACAAAGATCATGGCATCCGGTCCCGTCACTTCATGGCAAATAGATGGGGAACAATGGAAACAGTGTCAGACTTTATTTTTTTGGGCTCCAAAATCACTGCAGATGGTGACTGCAGCCATGAAATTAAAAGACACTTACACCTTGGAAGAAAAGTTATGAGCAACCTAGATAGCATATTCAAAAGCAGAAACATTACTTTGCCGACTAAGGTCTGTCTAGTCAAGGCTATGGTTTTTCCTGTGGTCATGTATGGATGTGAGAGTTGGACTGTGAAGATAGCTGAGCACTGAATAATTGATGTTTTTGAACTGTGGTGTTGGAGAAGACTCTGGGAGTCCCTTGGACTGCAACAAGATCTAAACAGTCCTTTCTGAAGGAGATCAACCCTGGGATTTCTTTGGAAGGAATGATGCTAAAGCTGAAACTCCAGTACTTTGGCCACCTCATGCGGAAGAGTTGACTCATTGGAAAAGACTCTGATGCTGGGAGAGGGTTGGGGGCAGGAGCAGAAGGGGACGACTGAGGATGAGATGGCTGGATGGCATCACTGACTCGATGGACGTGAACTCCAGGAGTTGGTGATGGATAGGGAGGCCTGGCGTGCTGTGATTCATGGGGTCGCAAAGAGTTGGACATGACTGAGCGACTGAACTGAACTGAACTGAACTGAGGACTTCCTGGTGGTCCACTGGTTAAGATGGTGCTCCCCAATGCAAGGGGCCCAGTTCTATCCCTAATCGGGGAACTAGATCCCACATGCCACAGCTAGGAGTTTGCATGCCCAAACTGAAATGATCTCGAGTGCTACAACTAAAACCCGTCACAGCCTAGCAAATAAATAAGTAAATATTTTTAAAATAAATAAATAAATTGCATAATAGCAACGAGACCCTCAGCTCCCCCAGGCAGAGTTATCTCTGCAGCATCTGACCTCCCCCTGTGCCCCGTACTTTCTTCTGTACTGTTTTTAACCAGGTTGTATGTGATTTATCTGTTTACTTGTGTGTGTCTGTCTCTCCCACTAGGCTCTATGTTCCGCTAGGGCACAGATCATGTTGCATTTGTCTTTATAAATCCAGCAGTTAGTACAGGCCTGGGAAAATAGGTTCTCAATAATGTTGGAAGAGCGACAAACATTTAAACAGACTTTCCAAGAGTTTAAATGCAGCATTGAAATGTTTTAATCATACTAGCAATAATTAGGGCCTTTTATATTAATCATTACCATACTGCTATTAAAATACATAATTGAACACATCCTATGTCCAGACACTATTCTAGGATCATTGCATGTTTTATATTGTTGAATTCTCTCCCCACACCTAGAAGTGGCTACAGACATTGTCTTCATTTTATTTTATTTTTTGTCCTCATTTTATAAATAAGGAAAATGAAATTTAGAGAGGAAAAATCAAGTGATTTGCCCAAAGTTACGCAGCTAGTAAGTGTGGAACTGAACCTGATAAGTTGGGTGTTAAAACCCACACTTGTAACCACTCGTGTCAAAGAAAGGAGTTGGCGATTGGGGATAGAAATCTGATATCTCATTTTTAAAGAGGTAACTTACATAAATGTTAAAAGATCTTTCCCTAGATTAAAATACTGTTTCTGTGGCTTATATATACCTGAATGTCAAGTACCCAGTGCATGATAAGCAGAAATCACAGGGAATCCTAGCACTTCTGTAGGTGTAGAAACAGACACCAGCCCAAATAAACAAAACAATTCAGTGGAGAGGAGAAGAGCCTTATGTTTCTGAAAATTCATGTATTTGTATTAATTTAGGAAATATTCTCATCTAACTGCCTCTAATATTAAGCTAATAATACTTTTATTTATAGTACTTTATGAATACTACTTTATTCTTCCTGTTTTTAATTTTTTCTTTTACGTTAATTCATTGACTCATACAGATGGTTATAAGCGCTTGGAGATTACTTTTTTCCAGAAATAAAACATCTAAGACATTAAACACTGTTTAGTGTTCAATGAATCAGTTTGGCTGAGATTGGAACAAAACCTCTACTGCAGATACTAAATTACATGAATTTCCACCATTTTTTTAGTGTACTCAAGTATCTGGAGGTGATCCAGCCTGAGAAACTGAATTGATCTTGGTCACCCAGAGTTGCATCAAGGTCCAGCATGTCACACAGTCCTGTCCATTAGAACTTTCCATGACTGTGGAGATTTGTCAATTGCTCTGTCAGGGTAGCCACCACCTGGGACTGCTGAACACTTGAAATGCGAACAGTGCCACAGAGGAACTGAGTGGTTTTTACTTTATCTCAATTAATTTAAAATCAGATCTAAATGGGGCTAGTGGCCCAGTATTGGCCAGTGCAGGATCTCTAAAGGAATCCCTTGCAGGGCTGGGCAAAGCCTAACTAATGATTTGATTTGCTTTTTCCCTTTTCTCTCTCAGGCTCAGTGCTCCCCAGCACTGAGCCTTTGGTGTATGTGGTGTATGACCAGATTAGAGACGTTAGACAAAATAAAGTAAAATAACATAAAGAGCTTGTCTTTTCTTCTTAACATTACTGATGTTGAATATTTGTTAGGGGACTTCCCTGACCATCTAGTGGTTAAGACTTCGCCTTCCAGCGCAGGGGGGTGAGGGTTCAATCCTGGTCAGAGAGCAATGACTTCATGTCTTGTGGCCAAAAAAAAAAAAAAAAAAACCCAACAAACCAAAACAGAAACAGTATTGTAAAACGTTCAAAAAAATAGTCTACATTAAAAAAATACGTATACATGTATGTTAATACATTTCCATGAACTTGTGTACCAAAACAAATACAAAAGAACTCTGCTATTTGCTTCTTCTCTAGGGAAACTGGATTACTGTGAGTGAGGGTATGGCTGGTAGGTGAGGACAAGACCCTTCCCCTCCTCAAAGACTCTCTGAGCCAGGGCAGTGGTCTGACAACCTCTTAAGTTCTACAGTTACTAGTATATTCAGGTTTCTTTCTCTTTTAAAATAATCTTCATTATGTATATTTTCCTAGAAATTTTCCATTTCACTGAAGTTTTTGTAATATTTGCATAGTCTCATATGATATTCTCACTCTTTAAAAAAACTCTTTTCTTTTTAGCAATTATATTTTATTTATATCAATCCATATATTTGTGTTTTTCTTTGCTTTTTACTTTATTGAAATATAGTTGATTTACATATTGTGTGAGTTTCAAGTGTACAGCAAAGTGATTCAGTTATGTGTATTCAGTTCAGTCGATTAGTCATGTCCAACTCTTTATGACCCCATGGACTGCAGCACACCAGGCTTCCCAGTCCATCACCAACTCGTGGAACCTACTCAAACTCATGTCCATCGGGTTGGTGATGCCATACAACCATCTCATCCTCTGTTGTCCCCCTTCTCCTCTTGCCTTCAATCATTCCCAGCAACAGGGTCTTTACCAGTGAGTTGGTTCTTCGCATCAGGTGGCCCAAGTATTGGAATTTCAGCTTCAACATCAGTCCTTCCAATGAATATTCAGGATTGATTTCCTTTAGGATTGACTGGTTGGATCCCCTGCAGTGTCTTCTCCAACATCACAGTTCAAAAGAATCAATTCTTTGGCACTCAGCTTTCTTTATAGTCCAACCCTCACATCTATACATGACCACTGGAGAAACCATAGCTTTGACTAGATGGACCTTTGTTGGTAAAGTAATGTCTCTGCTTTTTAATATTCTGTCTAGGTTGATCATAGCTTTTCTTCCAAGGAGCAAGCATCTTTTAATTTCATGGCTGCAGTCACCATCTGCAGTGATTTTGGAGCCCCCAAAATAAAGTCTGACACTGTTTCCACTGTTTCCCCATCTATTTACCATGAAGTGGTGGACTGGATGCTATGATCTTACTTTTCTGAATGTTGAGTTTTAAGCCAACTTTTTCACTCTTCTCTTTCACTTTCATCAAGAAGTCCTTTAGTTCTTCTTCGCTTTCTGCCATAAGGGTGGTGTCATCTGCATATCTCAGGTTTTTGTATTTCTCATGGCAATCTTGATTCCAGCTTGTGATTCATCCAGCCTGGCATTTTGCCTGATGTACTCTGCATGTAAGTTAATAAGCAAGGTGACAGTATACAGCTTTGACGTACTCCTTTCCCCATTTGGAGTCAGTTTGTTGTTCCATGTCCAGTTCTAACTGTTGCTTCCTGACCTGCATACAGATTTCTCAAGAGGCAGGTCAGGTGGTCTGGTATTCCCATCTCTTTCAGAATTTTCCACAGTTTGTTATGATCCACACAGTCAAAGGCTTTGGCAAAGTCAATAAAGCAGTATATGTTTTTCCAGAACTCTCTTGATTTTTCAGTGATGCAGAGGATGTTGGCAATTTGATCTCTGGTTCCTCTGCCTTTTCCAAATCCAGCTTGAACATCTGGAAGTTCATAGTTCATGTACTGTTGAAACCTGGCTTGGAGAACTTTGAGCATTACTTTACTAGTGTGTGAGATGAGTTCAATTTGTGGTAGTCTGAGCATTCTTTGGCATTGCCTTTCTTTGGGATTGGAATGAAAACTGACCTTTTCCAGTCCTGTGTCCACTGCTGAGTTTTCCAAATTTGCTGGCATATTGAGTGCAGCACTTTCACAGCATCATCTTTCAGGATTTGAAATAGCTCAACTGGAATTCCATCACCTCCATTAGCTTTGTTCATAGTGATGCTTCCTAAGGCCCACTTGACTCTACATTCTAGGATGTCTGGCTCTAGAATGGTGAGTGGTCATCTGGGTACTGAAGATCATTTTTGTATAGTACTTCTGTGTATTCTTGCCACCTCTTCTTAATATCTTCTGCTTCTGTTAGGTCCATACCATTTCTGTCCTTTATTATGCTCATCTTTACATGAAATATTCCCTTGATATTTCTAATTTTCTTGAAGAGATCTCTAGTCTTTCCCATTCTGTTGTTTTCCTCTATTTCTTTGTATTGATCGCTGAGGAAGGCTTTCTTATCTCTCCTTGCTATTCTTTGGAACTCTGCATTCAAATGGGTATATCTTTCCTTTTCTCCTTTGCCTTTACCTTCTCTTCTTTTTTCAGCTATTTGTAAGGCCTCGTCAGACAACCATCTTGCCTTTTGCATTTCTTTTTCTTGGTGATGGAATTGACCACTGCCTCCTGTACAGTGTCATGAACCTCCATCCATAGTTCTTCAGGCAATCTGTCTATCAGATCTAATCCCTTAAATCTATTTCTCATTTCCACTGTATAATCATAAGGGATTTGATTTAGGTCATACCTGAATGGTCTAGTGATTTTCTCTACTTTCTTCAATTTAAGTCTGAATTTGGCAATAAGGAGTTCATGATCTGAGCCACAGTCAGCTTCTGGTCTTGTTTTTGCTGACTATATAGAGTTTCTCCATCTTTGGCTGCAAAGAATATAATCAGTCTGATTTCTATATAGACCATCTATTGATGTTCATGTGTAGAGTCATCTCTTGTGTTGTTGGAAGAGGGTGTTTGCTATGACCAGTTTGTTCTCTTGGCAAAACTCTGTTAGCCTTTGACCTGCTTCATTTTGTAGTCTGAGGCCAAATTTGCCTGTTACTCCAGATATCTCTTGACTTAGTACTTTCGCTTTCCAGTCCCCTATAATGAAGAGAACATCTTTTTGGGTGTGTATTCTAGATCTTGTAGGTCTTCATACAGTCGTTCAACTTCAGCTTCTCCAGGATTACTGGTCAGGGCACAGATTTGGATTACTGTGATACTGAATGGTTTGCCTTGAAAACAAGCAGAGATCATTCTGTCATTTTTGAGATTACATCCAAGTACTGTATTTTGGACTCTTTTGTTGACTATTATGGCTACTCCATTTCTTCTAAGGGATTCTTGCCCACAGTAGTAGATATTATGGTCCTCTGAGTTAAATTCACACATGGCAGTCCATTTTAGTTCACTGATTCCTAAAATGTTGATGTTCACTCTTGCCATCTCCTGTTTGACCGCTTCCAACTTGCTTTGATTCATAGACCTAACATTTTATGTATATATATATTTATGTATATATATATTTCATATTATTTTCCATTATAGATTATTATAAGATTCTGAATATAGTTTCCTGTGCTATACAGTAAATGTTTGTTCTCTGTTTTATGTACAATAGTGTGTATCTGTTAATCACAAAGTCTTCATTTACAAAATATGGAATGCTTCACAAATTTGCATGTCATCCTTACTCAGGGGCTCTGCTAATCTTCTCTGTACTGTTCCAGTTTTAGTATATGTGCTCCCCAAGTAAGCACTCTTTGCTTTTCAAAATCAGGCTTCCTGGCCTGATGTGTTTATTGATTCTACTGTCTTTCTAAATCTATAATTTCTCCTCTGATCTTTTATTGATTCCTTGCCCCTGTTTTCCCTGGTGTATCTCATTGTTCTTTTTGTATCTTCTAGAAGTTAATGCTTTAGTTTATTGTTTTTATTCTCTCTTGTTTGATAATGAAATCATTTAGAAATACGAATTTTCCTGTAAATACAACATCTCTCCCATTATCTGTTTTGATAGGTACTGTTCTTATTGTTGATGTCTGGGTAGTGTCCAATCTTAGTTTTCCTACTTGACTCAAGAGTTTTTTCAGATGTGTGCTTTAAAATTTCCTTTCCATATCCTTTTGACATTAATTTCTCATTTAGTTGCACTGTACTAAAAAATCATCTGTACAGTTTCTTTTTTTTTTTTAAGATATTTGAAATACAACTTTATTCTGATTCTAAACGAAAAGGAATGGGAATGACAATAACAAACAAGATTCCACCTCTCAATATTGTCATGTGACTATAGCAGTCTTATAGTTGAAACTCAAGGAGGAAACAACTGTGTTCCAAAACACCTAAATATGCAGGTCCAAAAATGAAGGTATTTTTTTTTTAAACTGCCACATTCACTCCAAAGCCCATCCATCTCCTTCAGCATCCAAAGATTAAGCACATGTTCTGCTTAGCTATATAATAAAGTGGCAAACACGCTGCACCACTGACATCACAGGACAGTTGCCTATAAAACTAGACTTCTGACGCTGGGCCCCAGCTTCACTTTCTCACAGGTCATCATCTTCATCCGGGAGAGCAGTTGTCTGAGCAACCTCTAAATCGTGCTCATACTGTGCTGCCAAGGCTGGGTCCATGACCACCTCTGGCGGGGCAAGAGCAGACATGGCGACAAACTCCAAGTTAGGGTCTCCAATCAGTTTTCTAGCAAGCCAGAGGAAGGGCTTTTCAAAGTTGTAGTTACTTTTGGCAGAAATGTCATAGTACTGCAGATTCTTCTTTCGGTGGAAGACAATTGACTTTGCCTTAACCTTTCTGTCCTTAATATCCACCTTGTTGCCACACAACACAATTGGGATGTTTTCACACACTCGTACCAGATCTCTATGCCAGTTAGGCACATTCTTGTAAGTAACTCTTGATGTTACGTCAAACATTATAATGGCACACAGAGCTTGTATATAATAACCATCTCTCAGTCCACCAAATTTCTCCTGACCAGCTGTATCCCATACATTGAACTTAATAGGTCCTCTGTTGGTATGGAACACAAGAGGAGCTGGGCAGTGGGCCTTATTTCTTTATCCTTTCCTCGCAGTAACATCGCGATGGCTGCCCAAGGAGAACCCCAAGTTCAGTTCAAACTTGTTTTGGTTGGTGATGGTGGTACTGGAAAAACTACATTCGTGAAGTGTCATCTGACTGTACAGTTTCTATTGTCGAATTTATTCATGCTTGTTTTCTATCCAGTATTTGGTCAGTTTTTACAGCTTTAATAGATGCCCTTAAAAGGTATGTATTTTCTGTTTGTACCTTGATAAATTCTGTATATGTCCACTAAATCATGCATATTGATTTTATTGTTTGATTTCTCTGCAATTTCTTACTAGTTTTGCTTTGACCTATCAGAGAAAAATATACTAAATCCTCTATTATAATTTTAGAAACTCCATCTATTTATAATAGTTTTATCTTTGAGTGTCTATAATTATTATATTTTGGGAGTGAGTAGATCTCTTTACCCATGTACCATTACTTTTAAAATTTGATTCTTTTCTCCTAAATTCTACCTTCTGATTTTATTATTCTCTCACCATTTTCCTCCCAACTTACCATGAATACTTATTACTTTGACTTTCTTGTTCACAATTTATTGTCTTATTGTATTTATTGTATTGTTCCATTTTGTTACTTCTCACAGCAAATTGGGTTTCATTTGTATTCCCAACCCTTGAGTCTTTTTCCCTTTACCAAGGAGAGTAACCCACTGATATTTATTGTAGTGTCTGTGCTGTTCTCTCCAATGACCTCTAGGAGGAGTTTCTGTCTCCTTGTTATCCACGTCCTCATTTTACCCCTCTACCTCAGTCCATCCTTCAGGAGTGCAGGTCTGGATTGATCCAATAAAAAACATCTTACTGGTCACTGAACTGGTCAGCAGAGCACTTGCAAAGGTCAGAGCATGCTTGGGAATGTCCTTTTGGACCTTTCTCCAGAAGAATAACAAAGAGCCAGAGATATTCCTATGTGAGGAGACTGGCCAACTCCCTTCTCTCTGCTGGCCTCGGAGGGCGAGACCTCAGACTGCCTGCCCTGTGCTTTGTTTCTGAAACTCTCAGGCTGTTCTGCAGCAAATAAAGGTATTCTCTAGTTGTGGTCTAGCTCACTAGTAAGGGACCTTACCAGAGAGTAGTTGGTCTAGGGAATGATTTAGTTAGTCTTGCGTTGTCTACCCAAAGACCATCTTAATAACACCTGGGTCCATTATTCCTTGCATTTTCCTCCCAGGTATGTTCTCTGTGCTTTTGCTAATCATTTTTCTGTTTATCTCAAACTGATATTCTAATTTACTTTTGGGGGGCATTTTCTTCTGTGTCTAATTTTGAATTCACTGTAGTCCCTGTGAGATGTGGTTTCCATTTCCAAATTCAGAAACTGTGCTTTACATCTGAAAGCTGATCACAGAGCATTTCATATTCATAGATCAAGTATCCTCCCAAATTATTACAATTAGCTATAGCCTCAAATTTCCTTTGCTTTTGTAGTAAATATATTTTCTAGAACATGTGCTCATATACCTCAGATCAGTTTCCACATTTTAAATTATGAACTTGTCATAGGTTTAATTATTTTTTTTCTTTGTTGCTCCTTGCTGGTTTAGAATGTCAAAATGCAGTTAAAAACAAGCATATTTATCTGTCACATCCAGCCAAACATTTTAAGTTGTCAGATGCCTCTGCCCCACATAGTCAGGCTTGGAATGAGCCCTCTGTCTTCAGTGTGGGCTTGGAGGTATCTCTGGTTTCACCATTGAGGTTTAACCATGGAGAGGGAAAGAGCACATGGCAGGGAGCACGCCCTCTCTAAAGGGCTGGGATTCCTGCATGCCTCTGAGACTTTGACCCTCCTGCAAGTGGGGAGATGAAGTCAAATGGCCGCCTTGAGGGAAATGTAGTCTAGCTGTGTGTCTGGCTACAGTTCCGTTACTGTGGAAGATGATGAGAATGGATTTTGGTGGCAACCAGAACTCTGTACCATGTGGAGAGACTAGGGGGAGGCGTCTTGGTTGTGCAGTATTGGACATTTAGATGGGTTCTGGTGGATGTTGTGTCATTCCCAAGTCCAATCTCCTTCCAACAAATGGAAGAATTTATAGATTTTTAATTGTCCGGATCAGAGGCTTATGAGGAGTAATAGAAGGATAACTACTGAGGGAAACAGCTTCTCTGTCATATTAAATGGATTTATTTTTCCCCCTGCAGTGTTATTTTTTTTTCAACCTCTCATTCACTAGAGCACTGTTCTCTTTCATGTCAGCTGCTGGACCAGTCCCCAGCCTCCACGGCACCCTCGGCTTTTTAGCCAACTGCCCGAGCCCGCTGTGAGATGGGGGGTGGGTGGCAGGGCAGGGGAGCTCTGGGGCTGCCATTCCATGTGCCAGCGAGTCACTTTCCCAGTGGGACTGGTAGGTCCCCTTCCCACCTGCTGCCCGAATACCTGCCCTCACGGCAGATAGGCCTTGGCAGTGTGAGCTCAGCAGCATCAGTCCTACCTGCTGAGTTGGACTGTTGCTGCTCAGGCTGCCTTTCCCTTGCACACAGTGATTTGGTCTGTCCTTCCTTTTCGTCTTTCTTTCATGGCAGGCTGGGTAGAATCTCTTTGAAATTGCTTATGTGAGTAACAAAATTTCTTTGGTTTCCAGGATTAGAGGCGATCTTGCCACCAGTCTTCTATCCCTTTGGTCATTTCCATAGGATTTGGCATTCATCTATTGACGGGTTTCCTGGGTAATAAATATATAGTATCAGTATTATGCCAGGCAATGAGCATAGCTCTGGGGATACAGTGGTGAGAAAATAGTCTTCCTGAGTTTCTCAGAGGGAGTGAGGAGAGACAGGCATGAATCTGGTAATGGCACAAAAGAACGTCAACCAGGACCCTGAGCAACCCTCTGAGCCTTACTGGAGCCGTTTTCACGGGCACTGAAGTCAGGGAAGGGGTCTGAGAAGTGGGGACTGTGGTGGAACTGAATGATGAAGAGTTCACGAGGGGAAGGTGGGAGAGGAGGAACTTCTAAGTGAGGGGTTACCATGCATGTGCATCCTCTGGTGGGAAAGAAGGGGCTGCCAGGATGGATCTGGGATCACAGGGCAATCAGATTTGTAGATGCCAAAATCCCTGCTCTTTGGTGTGAAGTTTAGTTTGGAGAAAAATGATGGTAAGGGGTATTCAGGCCAGTTAGGAGGTGGTTGCAGTCACCCAGGGGAGAGATGACAGCAAGCTTATGGAGATGGTTGGTGGTAGGGAGAGTGCCAGTGATAGCATTAAACATGTTAGATGGAGGCAGAAGTTCAGGGTCTTCGAGAATTTTGTGATGATTGTTCAGAGAGAGCTGAATTCTTTCTAACCATCAAATCATTAAATATTTCCTCCCTTTCTTCATTTTGAACCTTTCAGTGAAGATGAGCAATAAGCTTCTTGTTCTAATCACAGCCAAGGAAAAGGTCATCATAGCCTGTGCCTGGCAGTGTCTGGAATATAGTCCACCACTCTTTACATTTGTTATGTGAATGAATGAGTGAATCAGTGAATGATGATCAGCCCTTCTCCCAAGCCTCTGAGTCCCTGATGAGACTCGCTGCTAGAGTGAGGAGTATGTCTACCAACCTCTAATGCAAGGATGTGTGCATCACCCTCTCTATACACCAATGGCAGATGTTAGTAATTGATTGCGGCTCTCTCCTCTTGCCAGGGCTTTCCTTGTGGCTCAGCTGGTAAAAATCCACCCACAATGCAGCAGACCTGGGTTCGAGAAGATCCTCTAGAGAAAGGAAAGGCTACCCACTCCAGTATTCTGGCCTGGAGAATTCCATGGACTCTATAGTACATGGGGTCACAAAGAGTCGGACATGACTAAGCGACTTTCACTTTCTCTTGCCAAATCCAGATGTGACCTCAGAATGTGCAGAAAGCTGTTAAGCTCACTTACTGTTTATTACAGCAAAAGATTAAAATCAGCCAAGGAAACAAACACATGGGACAGAGCCTGGAGAGTTCCAAACGCAGGTCTTCCAGCTGTCCTCTCCCATGGTGTCACGGTCAGCCTCCACGCCTCCTGGCAACTGTGTGTGATGCACACGTGGAGTAGTGACAACCAGGGAAGCCCATCTCAGTCTTGGTATCCAGAGGTAGATCTAATACCAAGAGACCCAAAGCCCACACCATACTCTCCTGTGTGGCTCAGTAGTCGCCAGGGAAATACACACTCATGTAGGACATTCCCAGGGCTTAGAGATCACCTCCCAGGAGCCGAGAATAAAGGTCAGAACAAAGGTATCACTCTCTTCTTTTTTTTTTTTTTTAAAGTATTTATTTATCTGGCTATGTTGGGTCTCAGCTGCAGCACATGGGATCTTCATTGCAGCATATGGAATCTTCTGTTGTGGCACACGGGCTTCTCTGTCTAGTTTTGGCCCTTGGATTCCTGGGTGTGCAGATCTGTAGTTTGCAGCACCTGGGCTTAGTTGCCCCGCAGCATGTGGGATCTTAGTTCCCCAAGCAGGGATCAGACCCGAGTCTTCTGCATTAGATGGGGATTCTTAACCACTGGACCACCAGGGAAATTCCCAGACCTCTCTCTGGGCAAATTAAATTCTTTGTTACAAAGCCTCTATTGCCCATTTTCAGTTTATCAACAGTGTAATGATCAGATAACATTAAAGCTAAACATATACATAAATCTTAGTCATGTTTGTTTTTAAAGTTATTTTGCAAGATATAGGTTAGGTATAAAAACTGTACCTTATTATGAACATTCCATGGAGGATGGTTAAGTAGGGTAGAGGTCAGGAGAGAAGAGACTTCTGGAATCTGACTGCCTGTGTTCACATTGCCTGCCTACTGCTGCTGCTGCTGCTGCTAAGTGGCTTCAGTCGTGTCCGACTCTGTGCGACCCCAGAGATGGCAGCCCACTAGGCTCCCCCGTCCCTGGGATTCTCCAGGCAAGAACACTGGAGTGGGTTGCCATTTCCTTCTCCAATGCATGAAAGTGAAAAGTGAAAGTGAAGTCGCTCAGTCGTGTCTGACTCTTTGCGACCCCATGGACTGCAACCTACCAGGCTCCTCTGTCCATGGGATTTGCCAGGCAAGAGTGCTGGAGTATACCACAGACTAAATGTAATCTTGCCTAGTTATTTTAACCTTCCTCTGCCTCAGCTTCCTCACTCACAAATGAGCATAATAACAGAATCTACTTTGTATTATTTTATGAGGCTCAAATATTAAGGCCAGAGGAATATATGGTACATAGAAGCTCTCAGTAAATAGTATATTCTATTATTTTTGTATTTATCATGGGAAAAATTTATCAGTTATTTTCAAACAGGTTTCCTTGAAAATAAATGAAAATTTTCCACGTATTTTCACATCTTCATGTCTCTTAAATGCAAGTTAGAACATGAGATAATCATTCTTAAGAAACCTTGCATCTTTTCACTGAGTGAGTCTTGCATTAGAGTGGTGAGAAGTGCCCCTCTGGGCAAGCATGTTCTAATGGGTCTGGGATATGGAAATCGTTGGCAGATCTTTGTTGCAAATTTGTGGGCAGATTTTAAAAGTTGAAAAAAGACATGTCATTCTCCCAAGTTGCTACTGAGAAATTCAGACAATTTAGGAGAAAGTAAGTTAAATCTTGAGTCAGTGATTTATGGACTGATGCCCAAGGCCTGATTTCCACTTAACTCCTGGGCTTCCCCTATGAGTCTGGTAAAGAATCTGCCTGCAGTGCAGGAGACACAGGAGACCCAGGTTCTAGCCTTGGTGGGGGAAAATCCCCTGGAGGAGGACATGGCAACCCACTCCAGTATCCTTGCCTGGAGAAAATCCCATGGACCGAGGAGTTTGGTGGGATACAGTCCATGGGGTCGCAAAGAGTCGGACAGGACTGAAGTGACTGAACGCAAGCGCGTCTCTTTCTGGCTTCAGGCTCCTTGAATGAAGACTATTTGCTAGAATCACGCTGCTGGAGCTAACAGTCTGCCTGCCTTGGAAAGGGCTAATTGGCCTTTTGGAAACTGTTTGAAACTGAATGAAGCACAAGAGCTGTCTGTGATGTTAGTAGAGCCTTGAGTTTCTGCCAGCCATTAATTGTTTTTTTTAGGCTTTCCTGTGAAGGCAGATGAACTTGAGACTTGGCTTTCGGTTTTGCCATCTGTGAGCTGCACTTGTCCGCCTATGATGCTTATTAAGGTTGATTTTCAGGGAGCGTCTTTCAGTGCTTTTCCATGTTGGAATATGTTCAAATTTAGATTTGATGCTCTTACTGTCCACTCTCGTGGGCTAGGTGTTCCCTCACTCTTCAGCTTCCTAAAGACTATGGGGCCACCTGTGTGAGAATGTGACTGACAGCTTCCAAGAAACCGTCAGGTTCCAGATTGGGCCCTCCAGCTCTCGCTGGATCTGACTTACTTCTAGGCAGATACAGACAGATGGAAGTTGCGTTGCAAACAGCTTCCTAACTGAGTCCTCTTTTGTTCCCCAGCTTATTTCCAGTGATGCCGATGGAGCCATCCAAAGGGCCGGAAGGTTTCGGGTGGAAAACGGCTCTTCAGATGAGGTAAGGAGGCCTGTACATCACTGAGCACCTGATCATGGCACCTGAGATACGACCATGAGCAGCCTGTGATCCTCATTTCCACAGAAGACCTGCCTGAGGGGAGCCCGGGAAGGGTCAGTAGGGCTCTTCAGAGCTTGCTGGAAGGGAAAGTACCATCATTCTTTATATGGAAGGTGCTATTAATAGGGTGAGGGTACCCTTTGAAAGATCTGTAATAAAGCCAGGGAGACACAGGAAGATGGTCTGCCAGAATGGGACCAAAGACAAATTCACATAATCCTTTGTGAATGGTTCCCGGAACCCCAGCTCTTCCCCTTTCCTGGACTGGTCAGCTTGGCACTGCCACGTGAGCAATGTCGAGGTCCAGGAGAGAGGCAAAAATTACTGTGATTATGAAATGTCATATTTATTCAGAGGACAGCAGGAAAGGAGACCGTGCCTGTCTGCCACTGCCTGGGCCCTAGCCCTCTTCCTGGGCTCTGCTGGTCATCCGTGCCATAGGCCACAGGGCCTTGCCTCACTGGCCTTTCTCTGTTAAAACTTTCATTGCCGAACTCCCTGGTGGTCCAGTAAAGAATCCACCTGCCAATGCTGGAGACCTGGGTTCCATCCCTGGCCTGGGAAGATCCCACATGCCTAGGAGCAACTAAGTCCATGTGCCACAACTCCTTGAGACCACCC
The DNA here is from genome assembly GCA_917880005.1 of Nanger dama. Classification (NCBI taxonomy): domain Eukaryota; kingdom Metazoa; phylum Chordata; class Mammalia; order Artiodactyla; family Bovidae; genus Nanger; species Nanger dama. The sequence continues at coordinate 8,944,812 of CAKJTW010000018.1, read as the reverse complement.
ATGCTCTGCAACAAGAGAAGCCACTTCAATGAGAAGCCTGTGCAGGGCCATGAAGAGTGGCCCCTGCTTGCCGCAGCTAGAGAAAGCCTGAGTTCAGCAACAAAGACCCAACGCAGCCATAAATAAATCAATCTTCCACTGTCTGCTCCGTCTCTAAGTGCCTACCCCCAGAACTGCAGAGTGCTAAGCCCCCCAGCTTTTTCTTTGCTGCCTTTCTGAGAGGTAGCCCACTGCAGTGCTTCAGCAGCCCCAGCTTTGGCATCAGGCAGGCCTGGGTTCACATGCCAGCTCCCCTGTCTCCTAGTTGTGTGACCCTAGGCAAGTAACCAGCCTTTCTGAGCCCAGATTCTTTATCTGGGGGAAGGAAACAGTTTTGGGATTGTTGAGAGGATTCGGCGAGCTGAGCTTGTAAAGCCATTAGCACTCTGTACAACATACACTGAGAGTTCGGTGGGTGAGAGCTGTAGTAGTAATCATGGTTGTTGTCGATCCCATAAATAGTGCTGGGTGGCCAGCCTTGCCTCCTGACTGCCTCCTTAATCATGTTCTTGGTGATGGGTTACGAATTTAACTTGAAAGTCACAGCATTCAGGAAGTTGTTGCTCATCTTCACTTTTGCCTTATCTTAGCAAAGCCCTTCACCCAGATTTGATATCTTGCCTTTGCTGGGAGGCAGAAAGGGTAGTCCCCACTTGGGCTGAACCCCCAAGTAGCTGCCCACATACTTCTTGTCCAGAATGATGTCAATTGACCTGCAGAGAAGAAAGAACTCCCAGGGAAATTTGCTTCTGAAGCTTGGAAACAGCCATCGCCCGGTGGTCCTGCTCGTGAGACAAGACAGTCCTATCCTCACAGAGTCAAGCCACCAAGGGTGTCCCAGGAGCTAAGTCGGGAGAAACATCAAGTGCTCTTTATCCAGTGCTCAGAGATCTAGCGGCCACCATACCGAGTATCTACTTGGAGAACTTAAGTCCCAGAAACCCCAGAGGTTACTATACCACAACACATCTTTCTGCTTCCAACATTTTACAGAACTTCAGCCCAGCCTGAAATGAACAAACTGCACTGGCTTGCCCCATCAGACATAAACACATCTTTGGCCTCTGCCAAGACCAGTGTCTAGAGGAAATCCATACCTCCCCAGAAAGACCTAAATGGAGCCTTCGTGTGGTCCTAAGATCGCCACATACTTTGGTTATCAAACACTCCTTACCTGGCCCTGTCTCTTGGCCCTGCCTCACCCTAGAGGACAAGGTCAGAGACTGGAACTCACCTATGGTGGACCATGGGCAGCAGTAGTTCTAGAGTCGGGCTGCTTGGGTTCAAATCCTGCCCCACAATTCACCAATAGTACAGCCTTGAGTGGTTCACTTAACATCCTTGAAACCGTTTGGTGGAGTTACTGATTTAATAAATCCTTGTCGTCTGTTGTGTTTAAAACACAGTCCCGTCTCAGACTGCTTCTGTGGGAAATACGATACCAAGGCTCAGCTATCGTCTTACATTTTGTTTCTACCAAAGCCATGAGCGTGAGTGCTCTGTTGGAGCCCCTTAGCTGGTTTTATATGACCACAGGCCAGCCTTCCTGTAATCTGCAGCTTCATCCTGTATCACCTAGGTGGTTTAAAAGTCTCAAGCTGGTCTTCAGTTAAAAGCGCTGGACAGTGCTAGCACCCTGCCTGATAAAATATCATGGAGGAACCTGAGACTCAGAGGGAAACAAACCTGCAGGCTCTGAGTTTGTTAAAGCAGTTAGTGCTTTAAAAGGCTCCAGTACAGCTGTCTGAAGTTTTTCAATCTGGTGAACAAATTACAAGCAATTTCACTATTGAGTCATTTTCCTCTTATTATTACAATTTAAGAGTTCTCGATACAGTGTGGATACTAGGCCTTTATCAGGTATATGATTTGCCAAAATTTCCTCTCATTCTGTAGGTTGTCTTTTCACTCTCTTGATTATATCCTTTGAAACATAAAAGTGTCTTAATTTGATAACATCTAGTTCATCTATTTTTTGTATTGTTGCTTGTGCTTTTCGTGTTGTATCTAAGAAACCATTGCCTATTCTAAGGTTTTTTGGTCACTTTTTATAGTTTGCTCTTCCCTTCAGTTAATGTCAAATTTGTTTTTTATTTCTTTAAACATAGTATAATGGTTTTATTATCTATGGCTGATAATTCCCATATGAGGTTTTGGTGACCCTCTGTTAGATTTTTCTCCTGGCATATGCTCATGGTGTACTATTTCTCTTTGTGCTTGGCTGCCTGATTGTGTGCTGTTTGTTGTTCTTGAAGATGACTTTTTAGGAATAATGGAAGGCGTAGGATGAGTTGCCCCTTGGTAGGGCATGTGATACTGCAATTTAATAATAAGAAATATATCATTTGGTCCTTTCCTGGCACAGAGCTCCTGAAACCCTTGGGATTTTCTAGTGAGGGTGATCATGATGTCTTTAGGAAAGCCCCTAAGTTTCCTAAGGATAGGGGCTGGTCACTAGAGGAAACAGCCATGTGAATAGAGGGTTAGAACTTTCAGTTCAACCCCAACCTTCTAGGAGGGGAGAGGGGCTAGAGATTGAGCTGAATCACCAGTGACTAATAATTTAATCAATTGTGCCTATGTGACACAGCCTCCATAAAACCCCCAAAGGACAGGATTTGGAGAGCTTGTGGATGCATGATTCCAGAAGAGGTGCACGCTCAGAGAGCATGGCGGCTCCACACCCGTCCCACACCCACATACCTTGTCCTGTGCCTCTCTTCCATCTGGTGGCTCCTGAGTTATATTCTTTTATAATAAACTAGCAATCTGGGTAGTAAAGTGCTTCTCTGAGGTCTGTGCTCTAGCAAATTAATCAAACCCAAGGGGAGAGTCATCAGAACCTTCAACCTACAGCCAGTTAATCAGAAGCACAGGTGACAACTGGGATCTGCAATTTTCATCTGAAGTTCCAGATAAGAAGCAGTCTTGTGGGACTGATCCCATAACCTGCGGGATCCGACCCTATCTCTAGGCAGACAGTGTCAGAATTGAGTTGAATTACAACTGGTAAAGAATCTGCCTGCAATGCGGGAGACCTGGGTTCGATCCCTGGGTTGAGAAGATCCCCTGGAGAAGGGAAAGGCTACCCACTCCAGTATTCTGGCCTGGAGAATTCCATGGACTTATGTATAGCCCATGGGTTCTCAAAGAGTTGGACACGACTGAGCAACTTTCACTTTCACAAAGAACCCAGGCCATGTGGGGAAAAACCACATATTAGAATCGCTCTCAGAATCAGAGGAAGGGTTTGGTTTTGCTTTTGCCAGACACCTTGAAACTAAATTCCCAGTTCAAGACTTTTAAGCCACCCAAGTAATACAGAATGGAGCTGCGGGTTTAAATGAAGCCTGACTTGTGGTCCCAGCCCCCCAGAGACACTCCACTCAAGAAGGTAGCAGCCTTCCTTGAAGTCTTTGGGAAAGAGGTGGTCCTTTCTGGTTCACTCTATTTTAAAAAATCGTTTTTTAAAAAATATGTATTTGTTTATTTGGCTGCATCCCCTAAGACTTGCTCTCCACTCCTGTCGACTCCATCACAGATTCTTGGCAGATCAGCACAGTCCGTGGACCATACCTTCCTGCTCCAGAGTTCATCTAAGCCCATCCCCCACCCAAGGCATGAATCCCTGCGACAGCTTTGTGAACAGTCAGCTCATCTGTCCCTGCCTGAATATATACTATCTCCAGGAATGGAAACTTGATCTCTGCTTGATAGGTTTTTGTTCTCTCCGGATACCAACCAGTTCCGACACCAACTGAGTCGAGTCTCCTAGAGTTCAGTTCAATTCTAACCCTGACAACCCAGAGCTAGCATCAGATTCCATGGGTTTCAGGCTCAGTTCCACCGGCTGCCCTCACTTCAGACACTGGTGTCAAGTATTGGGTCCCCACACATCCATCTGACTTGGCTACTAAGTCAGAGGTTCCCATAACGCCCCTCCTCATGTTCAGTAATTCACTGAAGTGACTCTCAGAACTCAGGAAAGCACTTTACTTACCATACCCATTCATTAGAAAGGATACAACTTGGGAACAGCCAAATAGGAGAGATTCAGAGGGCAGGGGATGGGGATTGGGGCATAGAGCTCCTGTTCTTCTTTGGGTCCACCATCATCCCAGTGCCTTGATGTCACACCAGCCCAGAGACTTACTTAGATGGGGTTGATTAAATCATTGGCCATTGTTGATTAACTCGATCTCCAGCTCCTCTCCCCTCCCCAAAGGTTGCAGGGTAGGGCTGGAAGTTCCAAGCTTCTGATCAAGCTTGGTCTTTCAAGCCGCCAGCTCCTCCTGAAGCTGCTGGGGGCCCACCAAGAGTTGCCTCATCTGGACAAAAGATGCCCCTGTCACGTTTATTACTCAGGAAGTTCCAAGGGCTTTGGGAGCTCTGTGCCAGGAACCAAAGACCAAATATATATTTCCCATCGTACCACAACTCTAAATTCATTCCGTTTTTCGGCATCTCTCATTGCTAGAAAGTTCTTTCTATTGAACAGCGTCCATCCGTCTATATTTTCCACTCAGAGTTTCTATTTATGGTTTCTGGAGCCTGTAGTGTAAGGCTGAGCCTTCTTCCACATGACAGGCTTTCCAGCATTCCAGGACATCTGCTGTTTTCTCCTAAGATGTGGACTCAGTTCCACTTATCATCACCCTTGCCACTGCTCCTTGACGCATGTGAGGAGTATGTTAATGGATCTTTTAGGTGGAAGTGCTCAGGAATGAACAGCTAGCTCTGGGCTCACCCCACACCGCCACGGAGGTCGACTCCTCCTCTTCCTTGCTATGCACACGCTCCTCTTTTCACGAAGCCTGAGGACTCATTAGACACCTACAGTATACTAACCCCACCCCCACCCCCTACCCCAGTCTTTTCCATGTGTGCTGTTATTTTGCTGTGAGGCAACTTCATGGTGCAGTGGAGACATATTGGAGTCAAACAAACCTGGGTTCAGACCTCAGCTCCACAGATAAGGATTCAAGATTGCTGAGCCACCATCTCCTACTGGATAAAAAGAGAGAGAGAATTGCTACTTTAGAGCACCTGGCCTTCTCTACCATGTATTTGTGCAATTTGTGTTTGTACTTAAGTGTAGGATTTTACAGTTGTCCAGGCTGAATTTAATCTTATTCATGTATCCCATAATTACTAATTGTCAATTTTTTTTTTGACATCTTGATCTGTCATCTGTTAGCCAATAGACTAACCTCCCTGAGAATCTTGTATTACCTTCAGATGTGCTTATCCTGCCATCTGTGTACTAATTCAGGTTATTAATTAAAATGAATTTGACCCTCGGGTAGATCACTGGAGACCTCCCTTACAGCTCACTTGTGTGTAGCAATTAGTATATGATGAATCAGGGGGACAGCCTTTCAGCTTTTTACAGGTATCTTCCTTAGTACGGGAATGGTTCTCTTACACACTGCTGTTGTTTTAGTCACTAAATCGTGTCAGACTCTTTTGGGACCCTGTGGACTGTAGCTTACCAGGCTCCTCTGTCCATGGGATTACGTACTGTTGGACATGTAAATGAGTACAATCCTTTGGGAAGGCAATTAGTAATTATTAAAGATACATATACTGAAACTTCCCTGGTGGTCCAGTGATTAAAACTCTGCGCTGCCAATACAGTGGGTGTGAATTGGATCCCTGGTTGGGAAACTGGGATCCCACATGCCACGCAGCATGGCCAAAATATAAAAGAAAAGAAAAAGAAAAAAATTTATATGCCATTTGGTCAGCAGTTCTACTGCTAGGATGTGCGTTGAAGCATTGTTTTAAAATAGGAAAAAAATAACCAGGAAACAACCTCAGTTTCCATCAGTAGAGGAATGATTTTGAAAATCATGATACATTTATACAATGGAATGCTTAGTAGTTGTTAGAATGAGGTAGTGGTAAATGTAATACCTTAGGAATATGTTTACCATACAGCGCTAGACTTAAAGGCAAACTGCAGAATGGTGTGTTTGATATCATCCCATTTCCTTAAAAACAAACAAAAAACGTAAACATGCTTGCCAATATGCAAGAAAATTTCCAAAGTGACACCTTAGAATTTAATAGTAATTGCTTCTGGAGTGGAAATGGGAGGTCAGGGAAGAAGTTAGAGGACCTTAACTTTCTACTTAGGCCCTTTTATGTTTACATAGGTTTTACATCTATACTCAACTGAAGTGTTTAATTTCTTTGAAAAGCTATGTAGTTGTTAAAAAGAACAAGGTAGATCTGTAGTTACTGACAGGAATCTAAGATTTTTCTTAATGAAAAAAGTATCTATAATACTTCCCATTTATGAAAGCAGATTATGTGTATCTATGTACATATGTATGTATGTGAATGTGTGCACATATGTATAAACACATTTTTGTACATGCATAAAAGGACCTGAGACTATCCAAACCAATCTGATGCCACGGTTATTATGGGGAAAGAAAGTAGATTAGGACATGGGGGTTGGGAGAAAGAAAGGATTTTAATTTCATGTGATTTCACTTTCTTCAACCAGCTTATATTTATATTTGCAAGTCAACATTTTTTAATTTATTATTGTAAAGATCCATCTTTCTATTGCCAGTGTTCTTTTGCAATTTAGCCTAGAAAGTGAGGGAAAGTCAGTTTTAAAACATTCGCTCATTAATTAAACTCACTCTAGAAAGGACTCTGAAAAATGACAGGTATCATATGAAACTATGGCTCTCATTTGTAGTCAGAGTGCTTGTGTTATGTGGACTCCTGCTTAAAGTCAAATATTAGAGAGCATTCAGGTAAAACGGGGGTATTAAACATGGATTATGATTAAGTTCTCCTCACAGTATCTTGGCCATAAACAGTCATCGTCCTTCACATCCCACAAGTATATGTGGTTAAACAAAACAAAACAAGGAACACAACCAGGAGCTTTTGTGGGCTTTGGAATCTAATGCAGAAATGATTCAGTCTCAAGATTCATTCAACCCTGTGGACGTGTTCAGGCAAGTCTGCAGTATAGAAGAATTTGAGTTAATTACTCCACAATACCTTCTAGCAAATGATTATCTAAAAAGGGATATAATTAGTATGGGTATTTGCAATGTTTGGCTGTCTGATAAATGTATTCATCGGACTATTTCCTCCTAACTTTCTTTTTGATTGATATCAAGTAGATAATGTTTCATTGTCACCTTGAGGTGCTATAGGAGTTTCTTTATCTTTGGAATCTTCTCTAAAATTTAGGTCATACTTAAAATAGTTAAAATTTATTGTAAAACTAAAACAACAGTTGGGTACTACTACACTCATTCCAGGCCGGTAATGGCAAAGAATTTGCCTGCCAGTGCAGGAGACATAAGAGACGTGGGTTTGATCCCTGGGTTAGGAACATCCCCTGGAGGAAGGCATGGCAACCCACTCCAGTATTCTTGCCTGAGGAATCCATGGACAGAGGAGCCTGGCAGGCTACAGTTCGTAGAGTCACAAAGAGTCGGACATGAGCAACGTAGCAGGCACTCATGCACACCCACTCTAAAACCACTAAAATATAAAGCACTGAACTGCTCAGAGTTGATCAGAGAATGTGGAACAACTGGAACTCTTCTATTTATTGCTAATTGTGTAAATTGGTGCCTTCCTCTTGGAGACTGTTGATAATATCTACTCAAGCTGAATGTCTGTATCCTCTAGGTCCCAGGATGTACATCCAACAGAAAAGAGAGTTCACTGTGGCTTTATTCTTTTCTGTGTGTGAGTTTTATTTTTAATTTGGCCACACCATGTGGCATGTAGGATCTTTAGTTCCCTGACCAGGGATCAAACCTGTGGCCCCTGCATTGGAAGCACAGAGTCCTAACCACTAGACCACCAGGGAAGTCCCTATCATGGCTTTATTCTTAATTACCAAAAACTGGAAACCATTCATATGTCCATCAACTGAAAAGTGAATATGTGAATTTTGGGGTTCATATGTGGACTGCTGTGTAGCAGTGAGGCAAGAATGAACTACTGCTTCACTGATAAAGTAAATGTCACACACATAAGGTCTAAGAACAAAGGACATGACTCAAATGAATACAGATATGATTTGGTTTCCATGAAGTTCAAGAGTAAGTAAAACTAATCTGTGGTGATAAAAGTCACAATAGTGCTTACCTTTCAGAGTGTGATTGAGTGTTGACTGGGAAAATGCATGAAGGAACCTTCTGGGATACTGAAAAGCTTCTCTGTCTTGATCAGGTAGCTACAAAGGTATATGTGCATGCGTGCTCGTTTGCTTCTGTCCTGTCCAACTCTTTGAGACCCCATGTACTGTAGCCCACCAGACTCCTCTGTCCATGAGATTTTGCAGGCAAGAATACTGGAGTGGGTTGCCATGCCCTCCTCCAGGAGATCTTCCTGACCCAGAAATTAGATCCACTTCTCTTGCATCTCCTGCACTGGCAGGCAGTTTCTTTACCACTAATTCCTACTTTGAAGCCCACAAGGAGATATATAGATACACACACACACACACACACACACACACACACACACACACACCACACACCCCCCCTATATATAGACTGCTGCTGCATAATAGACTGGGTCGCTTCAGTCGTGTCCGACTCTGTGTGACCCCATAGGCGGCAGCCCACCAGGCTCCCCCGTCCCTGGGACTCCCCAGGCAAGAACACTGGAGTGGGTTGCCATTTCCTTCTCCAATGCATGAAAGTGAAAAGTGAAAGTGAAGTTGCTCAGTCGTGTTTGACCCTCAGCAACCCCATGGACTGCAGCCTTCCAGGCTCCTCTGTCCATGGCATTTTCCAGGCAAGAGTATTGGAGTGGGGGTGCCATTGCCTTCTCCTATATATATATATATATATATATATATTTATATATATATATATTTGAAAATCATTTCACTGTACACTAAAGAGTTGTGCACTTTCCTGTCTATTGCTGCTGCTTATCAGGAATTGGAACTAGTTTTCAGAGTCTTTTTCTGGGATCCTGAGCAGAGGGATTTATTTGTTTTCTGCTTAGCCTCTATTTCTTTTGTCAGTTCTTGCATGTTTTCTTGTCTTTACACCTCATCATATGTGCTTTTAACAAGGGACAGGAAGTGTCTTGCTCCGTGAGACTCACAACTTTTTAGGTGTTGGTTTTTCCCCAGTTTAGTTTAGTATTCTGTGAAGATGAAAGTTAAATAGGTATCTTTTTGATCATTAAAAATAGAACTCATGATTGACAGTTTGTACTCGATAGAGGTTTGGGGTGTGACACTGCCAGAGTCCCATCTCTCACTCCCAGGAGCATGCTGCCTCTTGCCTCACCTGTATTATTCCACTCCGCTGGTGCCAACACTCAGAGCACTAGGAGGCAAGTCTGCAGATTCAGGGCTGCAGGTCTAGAGTCGGAAGACATTTTCTACGCCTTTGAACCCCCTTCTCAGAATAATATTTTTTTATGCTTGAAACAAGATACATGGAATTACAAAGGAAAACAGTTGTATTGAAATACTTATCAAAATTACTTTTAAACCTAATTTATAATACTGTAATATACATGCTTTTCAATGAGTACATTAACAAATTCAGCAGCAGATCTCATAACTGTTGTAATTTTGAGTAGAACACGGCATCAACAGTATTTTGAGATATCTGCACTCACTGGGATGAGTTCTGAAAGTATCTGTGATTTTTCTTTTTTTTTTTTTTTCTTGGTGACATGGTTATCAAGACTGTTCCTTCTTTTTTTTTTTTTTGCATATGTTCATAATTGAATGAAATGCTGAATTTTAGTTGAAAGCTAGGGAAAAGAAAGATTTTTTTCCCCAACCAAGTTCATGCTCCCTCTGGGTTCTGTTAGAACCCTTGGTATAGAGCATTGATTCTCAATGCCCATCAGAAATCACTGGGGATGCTGAAGAAGCTCTCTGAGCCATGCAAGAGTTGGAGGTTCCAGAGGCCTAAGTGTCCTGGTGACTGAGGAGTCTGCTCTCCAGGCTCCGCTGATGCTTTCTAGGGTCCAGGGCCTTAGAACCATGACACCATACACTGTGGGTCTGACGGTATAAGGCCAGTTTCCTTAGCTGGCCCCCACCGATGTCTAGTCAGACGATGCCTGAGGCTGGCTGCTGGACTCCAGGTGATCTCAGAGCTGCATGCTACATGGTGGCACAGTGAATAGAGCTGTGGACCAGGAGCACTGCCCATGGTTTAGGGTTATAAAACGAATAACTGTTGACAGTGAATCAGCCAGAGATTCTATGAGGAACAAAATCCAATTATATGCTCTTCTCGAATCACACCAGAAGGTCAAAACTGAGAGGCAACATTTTGGGCAGGTGATCAACATTACTGTCACCAATGAGAAACAGATGGACATCTTGAAATCTGAACCACTGAGAAGGACAATCCTTGCTTATGTTGTATTCCAACCAAGCATGCATCACCTGAATCTAATCATAGAGAAACATCATACAAACCCCAAATGAGGAGTGCTTTATTTAAAAAAAAAAAAAAATAAGAGGTATGTGTGTGCTACATTCTTCAGAAATGTCAGTGTCATAAATGACAAAGAAAACCTGTGGAAAAGTTCCAGATTAAAGGAGTCTAAAGAGACATGACAATCAAATGAAAATGCTTCAAGCAACATTGTTGAGTCAATTGACAAAACTGGAATACAGGTGATAGATTAAAGGATTCTATCAAGGTTACATTTACAATTGTTGATAAAGCTGTATCGTGGGTTATGTAAAAAGATATTCTTCTTCTTGGGAAATACACATTGAGGTATTTAAGAATAAAGGGCTATTATTTATGCAACTTAGTCTTAAATGATTCAGAAAAAGTCTATGTGTGTGTGCAGAGGGAGAGAAAGTAGTGAACAAGTGGATAATCGGGTAAAATGTTAGCAGTAGGTAAATCTGGTAAAGGGCAGACAGATGCTTTTTGCACTCTTCTTATTCTTGCAGTTTTTATGTAAGTTTAAAATTATTGCCAATAGAAAGTTATATATATGGATGTGGATGTGTGTGTGTGCTCAGTCATGCCTGATTTTTGCAACCCCATGAAATATAGCCTACCAGGCTCCCCTGTCTATGGAATTTTCCAGGCAAGAATACTGGAGTAGGTTGCCATTTCCTACTCCAGGGGCTATTTCCTACCCAGAGATCAAACCCACATCTCTTGTGTCTCCTACATTAGCAAGCGTATTCTTTACCAACTGGCACACCTGGGTGTAAAGATATATACATATATATATATATATATATATATATATATATGGTGAAATTTTAGCCTACTTTTTACCCCTTGATAGATTAAAAAGGCAAAACATTAAATAAAGCATGCAGAAGATGATGTAATGGTTAAGATTTAAAAAAGAAAAAATTCTGACATTGGATTTGATTTCTGTTTCAGCTCCACTGCTTATTATCTCTGCCACCTTAGGCAACATACTTAGCCTCTCTAAGCCTCAATTTCCTTGTCTGAAAGTAGGGGCTAAAATCAACTCTGTTTCATGAGTTGGTGGAGACACTATGGAGGTGATGTATGTAAAGTGTGTGGCCTAGGGCCTGGCATATAGAGCTCTTTTCCATGAATATCAGTATTTCCAGAGCAGTGAGCAAGACAGAAAGCATCCTGACTTACATTATAAAGTAATGTAACCCTGAAGGCATGCCAGAAATACATACAGAAAAGAAACCTATAGATTCATCTAATAAATATGATACATAGCCATTTAAAAAAATCTAGCAGTAACTATATCAGAAGAATACCTAGAAGGGTGTATTCCAGAAATCTAAGAATGATTCAGTATCAGAAAAGCCATTAGGGTAACTCATTACATTACTGTGATTTTCCCCATTTAACCTATTTGCTCAATCATTGCCCCAAAAAAGCTTTCCAGTAAAATTCAATATCCATTTCTCAGAAAAGACTCTTTATAAACTTGGAATTGAAGGGAACTTCTTCAGCATGATAAAGAAAGCACCACTGACCACAAATGTCTAGTAAATCTCTAGAGGCATGTCAGAATGAGAAAAGAATCTGCCGGTAGTCTGGCACATGGTGCAACAGAGATGTCAGTGGAGTTTCAAACTGTACATTCAGTATAATTCCATTTTGGTAAGAAAATGTTGGGAAAAAATTAGAAGGAACTCTATCAAGTCAATCATAATGATTATTTTTGGACAGATTATTCAGATTATTCACTATGTTTATCCACATTTTCCATATCAATTGAGTTACTTGTGATAATTTTTAAAAATTTTACAAAAAATATGAACACAGATAAGATGCCAGGATGTTTTCCAGGTGAAATGTGCCTGTTACAGGGATAACAATCAGAAGGGCCTGCCTCTAGGGGGCACCAGCTTCCAGATATCCTGGAAGCTTCGTACCAGAAAGGAAAAAACTTTCAATTCAAGTTATATTTAAGTTAAAAGTCGCCTAGCTCACTGGTTCACCTGGTGTTTTTTCCTCCACCCCAAGGACCTCCAGGGGACTTCCTTGGTGTCTTAGACGGTGAAGCGTCTGTCTACAATGCGGGAGACCTGGGTTCGATCCCTGGGTCGGGAAGATCCCCTGGAAAAGGAAATGGCAATCTACTCTAGTACTATTGCTTGGAAAACCCCATGGACAAAGGAGCCTGGTAGGGATCCATGGGGTCGCAAAGAGTTGGACACGACTAAGCGACTTCACTAAGGACCTCCAGAAAATTCATATGCTGTGGATTTAGACTGGGTGTCTTTTCTAATAAGAACATGTGGTTACAGCCCTGTTTGTAAGCTTTTAACAGTGACTTTTCTGCTTTTTTGGCATCTGGTTCATTGCTACCTTGCTTACTTTCTAAGTCTCTTAATGGCATAACTTTGTTCCATTACAGAACGCAACTGCTCTGCCAGGTACTTGGCGAAGGACAGACGTGCACTTAGAGAACCCAGAATACCACACCAGATGGTATTTCAAGTATTTTTTAGGACAAGGTAATTATGCCATTCCAGTGGTTGGGAAGAAAGGATATTCAGAATGGAAATTAGTGTCAGTGTAATTTCTGGTACCCTGTATATGTGAAACTTATTGGATTAGAGGATACTGAGGTTAGGGCACTTCATTTCAAGATCAGTTGTAACCTCTATAGATTTGAAGATTCGATTCAGAGTCTCAGCCCTAGCAGATTTTCTCAGTTTTAAATTTGTTACTTATTTTTTTAATTTAAGTTTTTGCCAGTTGTTTTTGTCCCTGGGGAGTTACAGAGGATTAAGTAGTGTGAATAAGTGATTTGCAAGATGAGAAAAATTTGCAGGGCACAAGCAACTTTAGACTTAACAAGGCCTGTTCTCAGTCTGCAGTGGTCCTTGAACACTTGATTCAAGGTAATGAGGAGAGAAATGATTCCCTGAGCTCCAGGGCCAATACAGAGCAGAGAGACATTATGCTATAGGTTCTGGGGACCAGGGTTTATTTGTCACCTGACATGTGCCAGGCACTGTGCTCTTGCAAAGGTAGTTATAATCCCTGCCCTCGGGACTACAGACTGATTCCTGGGTCTGGTATTATCCAATAGGACCCTATACCAGTTACTCCCGCTTCTCTGAGTCTTAATTTCCTTATCTTTAAAGCAAGGATGTTACTAGTATATATATGCCTAGGAGGTTTGAAGAGAAGTGTCAATGAGGCACGGTAAGCCTGGTGCCTGGCACATACCAAGAACTCTGTCATGAATAGTGGTGTACATTTTGACATGAAGAACTCATGTGATCATACATGGAACGATGAAAACAGGAGCATGGTTAGCAACAGATGGTAGTGAGAATGGAAGAGTGATCACTATGGCAGGATTAGAAATGAGTTGAAGAAATTGCTTATCAGGCTAACTCATTAATTTATTTTTATTGATTTGTTTGTAGAAAATGTGATACTTGAGCTATTTAATTGGACCTAAACGATATCTTTTTAAAAATCAGACACTGTATTATTCTAAGTTCATTTATTTGGCAAGACATATCTCTTTATAAAGAAAGAAATGGAGGGAAAGTTGCTATCTTCCCAATTACTTGAAAGCCTTTGCCAGGAGTGGTGAGAACTTCTGAGAAAAGTGGTGCCATCCAGTTTGGGTGCTGTCAGTTGCCTCAGCTGGCTTAAATTTCAAGGGAGAGAACAGAGACCAGGGGCAGGGCAGGCTCTGGGGTTGCTGGAGTCAGAGGCTCAGTAATGTCGTCTGTGGTGGCCCTCCTCAGAGCGACAAGATGGTTGCAGTACTTCCAGGCGTCACTTCTAGACACCACCATCTCCAAGGGAAAAAGGAAGGCCATCTTCAGCAGTGAGGAATCCTGCCGGGGTCCAGCCCCAGTGGATCCAGGGTAATTCGAAGGTGGGGGGCGGAGTAGGCGTCCTAGGAAAAACTTATTTAATTACAGATAGAGAGGGACTAAGATTTTAGCAGAGAAAAAGAGGCCAAATAACTTGGTTAACACAGGGTACCAATCACCACCTACGGAGGCCGCAGGCGTCTTCCCATTCTCCCGAAGGAGAGGAGGCACTGAGGCCCCCCCCGGTCCGATCTTAGAAGCCCAGGCAAAGTTAGTAGGCTTGGTGGGTCCTATGCACCAGATGGGAATTCGGCCAGAAAATAGTAAGACAGAGAGAAAGGGGCTGAATAACTTGGCTTACGTGGGGGTACCAATAAAATTCCAGACAAGGAATTTGCACCATCTGAATGGCGGGCACCCACGCTCCAGATGGGAATTCAGCCAGAAAATTGGGGAGCAGAGAAGAACGACATGAGGGAATCAGTCTTTCCGGAACTGATCCGATTTCTTTATTTTTCAGGTTTGTTTATATACCTTTTGTTACACATAGGGATAAATACAGAGTCATGCGGGGGTCAGCAGACCTGACCCTTGTCACAATCAGGTGTTTCATATAAAATTATACAAAGGTCTTATGAGTTTTACATCATCTTCTGACCATGAGGTCCGCTGACATTTTATGGCCCTTTCTGATACTGGTCAGTTAACCAGAAAGCTTACTTTTCTGGGAGTGATTTTTTCAGGCACCACCCTCCAAATAAAGTTGCATTCCCATAGGGTGAGGGTGTAGTGAGTTACAATCAAGAAAGGAATTTACTTAACCTAAGGTTTAATGTGATTAGTCTTAAAGGTTAATACTTATTTCTCTTATATGCTTAAAGGTTAATACTTATTTCTCCTATATGCTAGTTATACTTATTATGAGGGCAGGGAATATGGAGATTTAGCAGCAAACATCAGTCCAACAAATGAAAATCCTTCACCAATGTTCCCTTTACAATCTATTTAGTCTTAAGATAGTGATAAGGTTACATTTTTGCATAGCAAGGACACAGTGATTTATAACAAAGTACAGTAGTCTATAACAAAAGAGAAAATTCATCAACTCAAAAAGTCTAATATTGCTAACATCAAAAACTACTATATTTCCTTTTCTATATTCCAAATACATTGATTAATATATTCTCAAGTGCCTAAGGATATGAAAGCCTGTGGGCAATCAAATGAGAAAAGCCCTATGCTAATACTCCAAACTCTCTGTGCTGTTTATGGTTGAGAGGTTGTCACACAAGCTAGTCTGTCAGCAGAGAGGTTTGACCTGAGCCACCTTTGTCACACCCAAGGCAGGGAATTAGCAGTAATTATTGGCATGACAAATGAAAAAACCCTTCACCAATATAATTCCTAATCAACCTACTAATAATCTTCTAACTTCTCAAAAGAGTCTGTTTTTAGAAAGTTTTAAAGCATCCCACGCCTCTCACAGCTGGGAGGCTGTAAACAATCACATGCGGCTGGACAACCTGATCAGGCAGGCTAGAGAACTTTCAGAGTTTGTAAGCTGAAATACTCTTATCACGCCCAGGAATTTTTATTAACTGGAGCTGCAAGTTAACTCCTTCTCTGAAAGAAATGGTTATGGGGGAGAGCTCCCTGTAAAGTACTCTGGTTTTGGGGTAGATGCTCGGGAACAGGGGATCTCCTGAGGCTTGATCACACCTTTGCATATGCCAAGCTTCTTTTTCCTCATGACCTTTGCCATGGGCGGAGTTCCTCACACTGGCTCCCAACAGAAGCCTTTTCAGAAACCCCTTGCCACACTTCTTCCCTTGTCTCACTGGCCAGAATCGGGTCACATGTTCATTCCTGAGCCCATCCGTGGCAGGGGGACCTGGACAGCATGATTAGGATAGAGTCGCTAGGTTCTGTCCTGAGCTGGGCTGGAGATTACCATTCTCTGATCCTGTGGGAAGGGTTGGCTTCCACCTGCAGTGCCCACTGCTCCCAGCACCCAGAGGAGCCAGCTGCGTTTTCACATTCTGAATCTGCCTCTTTTCCAGTCCATCAGAACTACATTGGAAACGATGCCGAGAAGAGCCCCTTCTTCCTGTCCGTGACCCTCTCTGACCAAAACAATCAGCGTGTCCCTCAATACCGTGCGATCCTTTGGAGGAAAACAGTGAGTATCTGACCTGCCCCTGGAGTTTCAGCACCACTCCAGAGTTTAATCAGTGTCGTTGTTGGCTTTTTTCCTACAAGGATTTTTGAGGGGGCCTATTAAGGATTATTCTCAGGAGAGACCTTGCTCTGAGTTTCAGAGGAGAGACCTTCATGCTCTGAGTTGAACATCAGCTTTTCCTACATAAGCCACTAAGCAGACATGTACCTCCCCCTCAGTCTCTGCCCTCTGGGAATACAGGACTGTGTTAACCTTTGCTGTTACTGGCACTGAAAGCAATAAGCTGACTCACCTTCAACTAAAAGAAATAAAATTTAGTGGAGTACAATACTGTTACACAGGCCCAGTCCCTGGGGGACCCCTGTTTCCACCAGCCAGTCTCAACAGCTGAATCGGCTGTGCTCCTAGGATTTCTTAGAGGCTTAGCTGATGTATCATGAGGTAGAAAAGCAACCTGAGATTTAACAAATACCTGCTTCCCACGGTGGGCTCTGGATTGAGCTGAAAGCAGACCTTTTCAACTCAAGGACAAAGGTCTTTCTTTAGCACAGGAAGTTTTTTTATGCTCATTAGTGCTGCTTCTTTTCCTGTTCTGATTTTTTTTTCTAGTAATTCTTATATTTGACCTCTGTCTTTCATCTTTTACCTTTTCTGCTTCTCTTGGTCTTTTTTACTTTGCTTCTCAGAGAAATTTTGAGAGAGAATATGGACCCTGGAAAGAGCAATGCATTGGAGTTAAGCAAAGTAGGGTTAAAAAAAAACCCTCAATAATAAGTTCATTTGGGTTGGATTTGAAAAGATTTCTGAGCCTCCACTTTCTTCTTTGTAAAGTAGGGAAAGTTCTGGGTTGTAGCTGGCAGAATGATGAGTACTAACAAGACTACATTAAGTGAGATCTTGAAAATTTACCCAGTGTCCCAAGTCATCAAATCTTAAACTGGTTAGATGCCTGAAGGTTAAAACATTTTATTCTTGGATTGGTGAGTACAGCATATAACTTTACAAGCAATAAAACAGACCACACTTAGAAAATGTTAGTTCTCTTATTTGGTATTCTCACTTGATGGGTACCTTTGTTAAATCCAGTATTTAAATAATCACATGCTGATTTTTGTCTCAGCCTCATAGGATATCAAAATTGCTATGTAGATCTTTTTAGAAAAGACATAACAGAAACTTCTTTTATACACATATACACACTTTTGCACTCATGCATACATATACAGCAATAAAGTAGCAACTTCAAACAGCCCAAAAGAATTTCCAGTAACCACTACAGAGTAAACCATGGCTAAGAACTTCGTGTGTGATGATTAAAAATAGTAATAGTAATAACAGTGAAATCTAACACTTACTGAGCACTTACTATATGCTAGCTAAGTCCTCCGATTACATAGGTGTTACTTAGGTTTAGGAGTTTAACCAACATAGCCAAGGCTACATGCCAGTAAGTGGCAGGCGAGGGGACTTAACTGCTTTGTCCTCAGTATCCCTAGCAGCAAGCCCAGTGCCTGGTACATAGGAGGAGCTCAAAAAATATCTGTTGAATATGTTAACGAGATGATTAATGACTAACGAAGTCCAGCTTAATCAATGTACTCTATTGCTGCTATTTATATAAACATCTATGTTTCAGAAAATTTTAAGCAGGTTTAAGGTAAAAATCTGACATAAAATAAAGTTAGATCTTGCTCATGAATTATTTCCTGCAGAGTTTTGGCCTTACCACTCCTCCCATGCCAGTGCAGTTGGGGTCAGTTTTGCCATCAGCATGGCTGCTCTTGAACCAAGTTTGAATGACAGTTTTAGAAGAAAATGCTGGGGAACATGTTTCAGTTTTCCCCAAGAGCGTACATGATCATCTCTTCTCCTTAGCTCCCTACTGAGAAGTGAGCGTGCCTTCGTCCAAAGCCTCTTATCTTCTGCAGAAAAAGGCTGTTTTCTGCCCTCCTCCACTTACTTATTTTATGCTTGCCTACTACAGTATTCCAGTCTCTTCTGGCTTAAATGTTCTCCTTGGATGACTGTCTCTTCTGGACAAATAATCAGCCTTTCGGATTTCTGTCCACTAACCCTGTTCCTCTTGAAGGTGTATTTGGATATGAGAAGAGAGGGTTTCTGAGACCTCACAGTTGCCCGAGGTCCACCCAGGACCCTGTGGGTTCTTTCTGGTTTCTGTTGTAGAGGAGCAACCTCTGAGATATAACTAATCTCTTGACTTTTAGTGGGGGTCATTGGAGAGCGCCTGTCGGTGAAGTCCTTGTCCTGACCACTTGCTCGTTGTAATGAAGTCACCAAATGCATGAACCCTCTGACCTGATCCCAGGTCTCTGCCAGTTGCTGTGCCTTCTGGAAGTGCTCCATCTAATCTTGTTGACCAGCCATGCCTAAAGCTACTGAGTTACTGCCCCTCAGGGTGTTCAAACAGGTTCTACCTGAACATCCTCTGGAAGGCCCTGTCTGGGAACTGAGCACTAGTCCAGGTGCCTCCAGGCCTTACCTTGATGTCCTTGCGGCCTCTCCACCCCACCCCCATCCAGGTCTGTCCCCAGGAAGGAGGCACCCAGGGCCCCAGGCCCTAACCCCCTCCGCTTGCCTGTCTTCCTTCTTCCTTCCTTCCACCTCCCTTTCAGGAGCCAGGGGTCGTGCCACACTGCTGCTGCCTCCGTCTGGAATAAGACTCTCAATCCCGTCTTCTTCCCTCAGGAAGTAACTGTCCCTTCACCTTCTCACTGAGAAGGTTGCCAGGTTCTGGGGAGGAAGAGTAGGGCACATGCAAGGGAAAGTTTTGCTTAATTTCCAAAGATAGTGTCTACATTACCTTATAAATTGTGTAAGCGCTTGAAGGAAATGAAGACAGAGAATGATATGGGAGGCTGCCAAAGCAAGCTCCTCCAGGGAGGTCTCCTAAGGAGCTGATGTTCAAGAGACCCAGAGGATGCAAGGGAACTGGTCATGTGGAGAGTCGAGGGAGGGGCAGGGGGACAGTCAGAAGGAACAGGAGCCTTCTGGGATGACTCTTGGATGGTGAGAGAAGTCAGGGAGGTGGGATTGAGACCTGGGACCACCGTAGAATTAGATAGGATGGGCAGAAGGAGCATTCGACCCCCTCTGAGTAGTGCCAGCGCCCAAATCCAGAACTCTTCTCTCAGCCCTGAATCTTGCAGGGCTGGGTAGGTGCTCACTGCCCACTGCAGAGCAGTAAGGAGCTGAACACTTGAAAGCAGGATGTCAGCATGGGGGTGAGTTACTGAGTCCCTGCTGGCCCAGGGCCAGTGCTCAAGGCTGTGGGGAATCCAAAGATGCAGGTGACTCAGTGCTCCCTCCCTCTTCCGTTGACCTCACATTCTCCAGTTAAACAGAAGCACAGCTAAATGTATAAACCCTGCTCGAAACTGTCTCATGCATCTCTGGATGTGTTCCTTCCAAACGCAAAGGAAAAAAATGATTCACCCTTGTAAAAATTCCATCCAGACAACACAGCAAGTAAAACAGAAGAGGATCAAAACTGAAGTACTCAGAGATAATCACTGCAGTGTCCTTCTTGACAAAACACACACATACAAACACACATACACCCAGGCTAGGTAAATGTGTTGATGTTGACACGCATGCACGTATCCTCCTGTGCTCAGTTAGTATAGCCGGATATGCACTTGTACTTGACTCTCCCTGTGTGTTTGTTAATTCCACTGAAAACATAGACTGGAAGGTGTTTTTTCTTGGAGAGTGACCCTGGAAAGCCACAAAACAAAGGTGATGGGGAAGAAGAGCTTTACCTCATTGTCGTGAAGAAAAATACAGAGTCACAATCCCACGAGCCCTGGGCTTCACATCTGTGTTGGCAGCTCATGGTGGTGTTACCAGCATCCAGCCTGGGCTGAATCCTCCCTCCCTATTCCATGGTGCTATGCGCTTGGTCACTTCAATCATGCCTGACTCTGTGAGCCCCGTGGACTGTAGCCCACCAGGCTCCTCTGTCCATGGGATTCTCCAGGCAAGAATATTGGAGAGGGTTGCTATTTCCTCCCCCAGGGGATCATCTTGAACAACGGATGGAAGCCGTGTCTCCTGCATCTCCTGCACTGGCAAGCGGACTCTTTGAGAGATAAAAAGGGAATTTTACATATGGACCATGTCATAATCTCTTTCGCTAAATAAACATGTAGTATAAATCCTTTGCAGATTATAAATCTGTTCAGTTCAGTTCAGTTTAGTCACTCAGTCATGTCTGACTCTTTGCGACCCCATGGACTACAGCACGCCAGGCCTCCCTGTCCATCACCAACTCCCGGAGTTTACTCAAACTCATGTCCATTGAGTTGGCAATGCTATCCAACCATCTCATCCTCTGTTGTCCCCTTCTCCTCCTGCCCTCAATGTTTCCCAGCATCAGGGTCCTTTCAAATGAGTCAGCTCTTTGTGTCAGGTAGCCAAAGTTGAAGTTTCAGCTTCAACATCAGTCCTTCCAATGAACACCCAGGACTGATCTCCTTTAGGATGGACTGTTTGGATCTCCTTGCAGTCCAAGGGACTCTCAAGAGTCTTCTCCAACACACACTTCAAAAGCATCAATTCTTCGGTGCTCAGCTTTCTTCACAGTCCAACTCTCACATCCATACATGACTACTGAAAAATTATAACCTTGACTAGATGGACCTTTGTTGGCAAAGGAATGTCTGCTTTTTAATATGCTGTCTAGCTGGGTCATAACTTTCCTTTCAAGGAGTAAACGTCTTTTAATTTCATGGCTGCAGTCACCATCTACAGTGATTTTGGAGCCCCCAAAATAAAGTCTGACACTATTTCCACTGTTTCCCCATGTAGTTCCCATGAAGTGATGGGACCAGATGCCATGATCTTTGTTTTCTGAATGTTGAGCTTTAAGCCAACTTTTTGTCTCTCCTCTTTCACTTTCATCAAGAGGCTCTTTAGTTCTTCTTCACTTTCTGCCATAAAGGTGGTGTCATCTGCATATCTGAGGTTATTGATATTTCCCCAGGCAATCTTGATTCCAGCTTGTGCTTCTTCCAGCCCAGCGTTTCTCATGAAGTACTCTGCATAAAAGTTAAATAAGCAGGGTGACAATGTACAGCCTTGACGTACTCCTTTTCCTATTTGGAACTAGTTTGTTGTTCCATGTCCAGTTCTAACTTGCTTCCTGACCTGTATACTGATTTCTCAAGAGGCAAATCAGGTGGTCTGGTATTCCCATCTCTTGAAGAATTTTCCACAGTTTATTGTGATCCACACAGTCAAAGGCTTTGGCATAGTCAATAAAGCAGAAATAGATGTTTTTCTGGAACTCTCTTAATTTTTTCGATGATCCAGCAGATGTTGGCAATTTGATCTCTGGTTCCTCTGCCTCTTCTAAAACCAGCTTGAACATCAGGAAGTTCACAGTTCATGTATTGCTGAAGCCTGGCTTGGAGAATTTTGAGCATTACTTTGCTAGTATGTGAGATAAGTGCAATTGTGTGGTAGTTTGAGTATTCTTTGGCATTGCCTTTCTTTGGGATTGAAACGAAAACTGACCTTTTCCAGTCCTGTGGCCACTGCTGAGTTTGCCAAATTTGCTGGCATATTGAGTGCAACACTTTCACAGCATCATCTTTCAGGATTTGAAAAAGCTCAAATCCTCCACTAGCTCTATCACCTCCACTAGCTTTGTTCATAATGATGCTTCCTAAGGCCCACTTGACTTCACATTCCAGGATGTCTGGCTCTAGGTGAGTGATCACACCATCGTGATCATCTGGGTCGTGAAGATCCTTTTTGTACAGTTCTCCTGTGTATTCTTACCACCTCTTCTTAATATCTTCTGCTTCTGTTAGGTCCATGCCATTTCTGTCCTTTACTGAGCCCATCTTTGCATGAAATGTTCCCTTGGTATCTCTAATTTTCTTGAAGAGATCTCCAGTCTTTCCCATTCTATTATTTTCCTCTATTTCTTCGACTGACCACTGAGGAAGGCTTTCTTATCTCTCTTTGCTGTTCTTTGAAAAGCTACATTCAAACGGGTATATCTTTCCTTTTCTCCTTTGCTTTTCACTTCTCTTCTTTTCACAGCTATTTTAAGGCTTCCTCAGACAGCCATTTTGCTTTTTGCATTTTTTTTTTTTTGGGGATGATCTTGATCCCTGTCTCCTGTACAGTGTCATGAACCTCCATCCATAGTTCATCAGGCACTCTGTCTATCAGATCTAGTCCCTTAAGTCTATTTCTCACTTCTACTGTATAATCATCTGTATCTATTCCCTGGTGGCTCAGACGGTAAAGTGTCTGCCTGCAATGTGGGAGACCCGGGTTTGATCCCTGGGTTGGGAAAATTCCCTGGAGAAGGAAATGGCAACCCACTCCAGTTCTCTTGCCTAGAAAATTCCATGGATGGAGGAGCCTGGTGGGCTACACTCCATGGGGTCACAAAGAGTCAGACATGACTGAGCAACTTCATGACGACTGTATAATCATAAGGGATTTGATTTAGGTGATACCTAAATGGTCTAGTGGTTCTCCCTGCTTTCTTCAATTTAAGTCTGAATTTGGCAATAAGGAGTTCATGATCTGAGCCACAGTCAACTCCTGGTCTTGTTTTTGCTGACTATATAGAGCTTCTCCATCTTTGGCTACAAAGAATATAATCAGTCTGATTTCAGTGTTGGCCATCTGTTGATGTCCATGTGTAGAGTCTTCTCTTGTGTTGTTGGAAGAGGGTGTTTGCTATGACCAGTGTGTTCTCTTGGCAAAACGCTATTAGTCTTTGCCCTGCTTCATTCTGTACTCCAGGACTAAATTTGCCTGTTACTCCAGGTATTTCTTGACTTCGTACTTTTGCATTCCAGTTCCCTGTAATGAAAAGGACATCTTTTCTGGGTGTTAGTTCTAAAAGATCTTGTAGGTCTTCATAGAACTGTTCAGCTTCAGCTTCTTCAGCATTACTGGTCGGGGCATAGACTTAGATTACCATGATATTGAATGGTTTGCCTTGGAAATGAACAGAGATCATTCTGTCGTTTTTGAGATTGCATCCAAGTACTGCATTTCGGACTCTTTTGTTGACCATGATGGCTACTCCATTTCTTCTAAGGGATTCCTGCCCACATTAGTAGATATAATGGTCATCTGAGTTAAATTCACCCATTCCAGTCCATTTTAGTTTGTTGATTCCTAGAATGTCAATGTTCACTCTTGCCATCTCCTGTTTGACTACTTCCAATTTGCCTTGATTCATGGACCTAACATTCCAGGTTCCTATGCATTATTGCTGTTTACAGCATTGGACCTTACTTCTATCACCAGCCACATCCACAACTGGGTATTGTTTTTGCTTTGGCTCCGTCCCTTCATTCTTTCTGGAGTTATTTCTATTTCTCCACTGATCTCCAGTAGCATATTGGGCACCTACTGACCTGGGGAGTTCCTCTTTCAGTGTCCTATCTTTTGCTTTTTCATACTGTTCATGGGATTCTCAAGGCAAGAATACTGAAGTGGTTTGCCATTCCCTTCTCCAGTGGACTACATTTCGTCTGAACTCTCCACAATGACCCGCCTGTCTTGCGTGGCCCTACACGACTTGGCTTGGTTAGATAAGGCTGTGGTCCATGTGATCAGATTGGCTAGTTTTCTGTGATTGTGGTTTCAGTCTGTCTGCCCTCTGGTGCCCTCTCTCAGCGCGTACTGTCTTACTTGGGGTTTCTCTTACCTTGGATGTCAGGTATCTCTTCACGGCTGCTCCAGCAAAGCACAGCTGCTGCTCCTTACCTTGGACGTGGGGTATCTCCTCATGGCTTTCGCTCCTGACCTTGGATGTTGGGTATCTCCTCTCGGTGACTTACTGCTCCAGCGCCGCGTAGCAGCCACTTCTGGGAGATTATAAAGAGGCTAGCCTCATCTGTCCTAGGTGCTTAAATGTGGGACTAAGCCATTCAGGCAAGCCCTCCTTCAGTCCCTTTCCCTTCAGCCAGTATTGACTGAGTACTTTCTATGAGATAGTCACAGTGGGTTCTCATTCAGAAAGGAGGAAACAGACTTTAAATAAGTAAACACAGAAAAATATCAAAGTATACATTATGAAAACTCAGAAAGAGCTAGGTGATTTCTAGTTTGAAAAGTTTTTGACCCAGAGGAATCATATTTGCTTCCTATTGAACACATAGAGACTGTTTTCTTATTCTGATCTTTTGAGGCTGATCCAGTTCTTGGCTCAGAGACCAAACCCCTTCTCTGGTTTAGGCAGCTTATCTGCTCATCACAATGCCAGAGACACCTGAGACCAGCAGTCCAGATGCTTAAAGCATAAATGCCTAGGGGTTGGAAGAATGGGGTGTTGTTGAGCCTGTGCTGTTGAGCCTAATTAAGAATTTTTCCAACATAGGATACATTTATTCGTATGCGTGCCACTTGAAGAAACATGAACAAGACTAGACATGGGTTTCTTTTATGTGATGAGGCAAGACTCCTCCAGGGATGGAAATTGCCAAGCTTCTCACTGGTTTGCTGTTTTGACTTTCTAGGGTACTCAGAAAATATGCCTTCCCTACAGCCCCACGAAAACACTTTCTGTGAAATCCATCTTAAGGTGAGTACCTGTGAGCAGAAACCCAACAGCAGGCACTCATAAATGGGTTTTATCCTATGAGCATTCTGATGTCAGCTTGCTATTTCCCTGGGCCTTGGCTATATACTAGACATTTTGCTAAGCACTTGGCACACAGTACCTAATTCAGTAGTCACAGTAACCCTGTAGGACAGGTAGTATACTGTTATCCCATTTTATAGATAAGGAAATAGAGGCCTAAGAGGACAAATCCACAGCTGGTGTGTAGTGGAACTGAGGCTCAAGTCCAGGTCTGGCTGATTCTGAAATTTGCTGTCAAGCATTTCCGTCCTGCATATGTTGCCCGTTTCTTTCCTGCAAGTGTGCAAATACTTTGATTTTGTGAAGAAAATCAAGAAATATTTTTTCCTTTCATTTTTCTTGTTGGAAATAGAAACTCAGATGTTAGCAAATGCTTCTCAGAGAAGAATGTGCTTCACCAAACAGAAAGCTAAATGAATGGAAGGAACCGCTCACTGCTCAGCACTCAGCTGCTTCTCATGCCCCCACCTTTCCACCTCCCCTCTGTTCTTTCCCCCATGTCGGGTGTCAGCCTCCCCTTGGCAATGCGGCCACTCAGATCAGCCTGGTGCTTTGTCACCAGCTAAGATGTTACCGTAACAGTAGCTTCTGTTTGTCAAGCACTGTGCTGAACGTTTTACAAGCTTTGTCTTAGGAAATCTTTAAGCTGGCTCCATAAAGTAGATCTATTATTACCACCTATTACCACTACTCTACACAGGAGGAACTGGAGCTTCAGAGAGGTGAAGGCATTTGACAGAGATCTCACAGCTGGTAAACCACAGTGCTTGGATTTTAAACCTAGATCCGTATGACTCCAGGGCTTGGGCTGTCAACCACTAATGTCACACACTAGTCCTGTGTGACTCTGAGAGCTTATCCTGGTGGCCTAGTAGTTTAGTCTCTATTCATCTGCAACCAGGTGGTGGTCAGAAATGGTATTTTCCGTGTTCCCACCTATTACTGTTACTTGGCAGCATGTCTGTTACAGTGATGAACCTGACTGTACATTAGTGATTCCAACTGGCTGATGAAAGGGTCCTGAGATTAACAAGTAAAACATTTGTATCTTGTTTTCAAGCTTGATTTTGTCTTTGAATTGTAGACCTTCTCCCCTTTGCTGTAGGCCCCCTGGTTTTTCTCCTGGCCAGTCTGAAGCCTGAGCTAAGAATGAATCTATGGAGAGGTTAACCTTTTTGTAGAGCACTGAAGTATCTTGCTGCTTCTAAATCTGAACTTTAAGAGTCATACTTTGAATTATATTGGCCTAAATTTCTGAAAATCCTTTTATTTTCTTCTTCTAAAATGATGTTTCTCCAGCTCCTTTCTTCTATATATTTAAAGACTGGGGATTTCAATGAATTTTAATTTTATTTAGTTATCTGAGGAGACCTTCACTTTTCGGCCCACCGCTCATAGCCAGAGCAAGCTGCAGCAAGAAAGTATTTTAAAGTTGCGAATATTAAAATTTCTACAGTTGCTGCCAATGGAAAAAAAAAGATTTTCTCTGTTACAATCATCAACTTGAAAAATTAAAATATACATACTATTGGGTCAGGTAAGCTGAGTTCAAATCTTGGCTTCATGACTTAACAGCTTTGTTATCCTTAACTATTTCTTTAACTACTGAGCCTCAATTTCCTCATCTTAATGTGAGGATAAAATAGTACTTGCTCATAGAGATTGAATGAGATAATCCACATGAAATATTTAGCAGGGTGCCTGGCATATAGTAAATGCTCTGTAAATATAGCTATTATCTTTACCTTTTATTTACAGATATGAGGATTCTTACTGAAGAGGTCAGGGATCATTTTGTTCAATTACCTTGTTTTGCCCTAGAGGAACTTACCTCAAGGAAATTCAAGTTGCTTGGTTAAAGCAAAATGTAAAAGAATAATCTTGTTAAGAACAACCTTTTGCCCTTAGTGAGAGAGGAATTACCAAAGGAAGAAAGACATGTCAGGTCATCTTAATTACATTTCATCTTATCATTCATTACTATGTAAATGTCAGTGGATCTCTTTTTGGTAAATAAAAGTAAGAATCATGGAAATTAGCTAGGGTTGCCTACAGCAGGTGCTCCCCACTTCTCCCTTCTCTCTGTGAGAGTGCTCAGGGGCAGCCTCCGAGGTTGGTTACTCAGGTATGTTCCTTCATTGATCTCTCTTTGTTGGCTGCTACCTCCTTGGCCCCTCTAGGAATCCAGCTATGATCTTCTAGGGTATAATACTTAGGTTTTCTGAGGACCTAAGACTGGCTCCATATTATTTAAGTTTCCACCACACTGCGGCTCACTCTGTCCATTCTATTTCAGTGCCATGAATCTGGATAAATTCGAGAAAGGCCCCAGGGAAATTTTTCACCCGGAGATACAAAAGGTAACCCAGAACTTTGTGCTTTGTAATTGTATAATATGGTCACAGTGTTAGAACTGACAAATTATCAGTGAGTCTTAGCCTAGGATCCCAACCAGAATCACCAGTGGTTCTCATCATGAAGAACTTCCCACTTGAGAGTCCGATGGGAACTAAGATGGAGGCTAGGAGTCTGTCGTTTTTAGAAATTCAGAGGATAGCAGGTGTCCAGAAAGCTATCTTGTTTTCTTAGGACTTACTGTTAAAAGAAATCAGTCTGCCTTGGGAGAAAAATGTTTAGAGTCATAATCAAAGTAATGGTCTATCAGGAAAATGGCAACTAGACTTGTGTCTCACAGTTGCAATCAATTTTGCTTCTAAATTCTCCCCTTGAAACTCATAAATGCAGCCATCACTAAGAGTGTGACAGTTGTGTGTCAGAGCTGAGCTTCAAGGAGCTGGCATGCCAGGCAGGGTGACATGGGAAGAAGTAGGAGAGGCAGCCTGGCTGGGTTCTGTCCAGGAGGCAGCAGGCAGCCAGTAGAATCATCCTGCAGAGGAATATCTGAAAACGAGATATAGCAACCTTCTGCCTATTTAGGTCATACTTCTATGCCTGTTTTCACCAAAGACACTGTCACACTCTCCCTTTCACTCATGAGCTTCCCTTCCATCCTCTGTGAGTGTGTGTGTGTGTGTCTGTGTGTGTGTGCATGCATGTGTGTAAAACTTACCAGCAGTAGTTGCCCTGTTGTGATCAGGTGTCTGCAGGTTTCCCTTAGGAAGCTTGAGCAACCAGCTTCCAGCATAGGGAAAGAGTTCTGACAAATCACTGGATCCAAAAAGTACACAGTAAAAGTAAACTTTAGCTTAAAAATGGAATATTTTGAGGTGGAGAAAAGTGGTGTCAGTGACAGTAGATGAAGCTTGGCTTTTGCAGAAAGTCAACATAAAATGATCACCATTCATCCTGGACTTAACTTTTTGAACTTCATTTGACAGGACTTGCTGGTCCTTGAAGAACAAGAGGTAAGTAGTGTCGCAAGATGCCGGGTCCTGCTACCCCACCTTGATGTTTGTCAGTGAGCTTCCCCTCCACCAAGAACACAGCCTTTCCCCGCCGGGCACATCTCTCCATGGATTTGCACAGCGAGTCTCTTATCACTGAAAGACTTGACTGACATATTTTCTCTGGTGTATTTCAGAATTCTCTGTGCAGCTAGCCAGAAAGATAGAGAAACAATCAAACTGCTTAAATCTGCTTGGAATCATTCAAATGTTAATCGCATGGTCAGGGTGAGGAATGAGGTTTTCATTTTCATTCAATTAAAGCTCAGGTACTCTGTTAGCACATTCAGAATGCTATATCATGTGCATGTTTCCATTTCCTGTTGTCCCACTTAAAAAAGAATATGTTAGGTTTTACAACTGCATGATTAACGTAGAGAAACATCTGAAATACTATCACTCAGCAGGTGAGTAATTACTCAACAAGAGTGTGTGTACACTGTTCCTGTTGGTAAATGGCGGTATCACCTGTCCAGTCGCTGAGGCCAGACTTGGAAACATCCTTAATACCTCCTTTCTCTCACACCCCATCTAATCCATCAGCACATTCCGATGACACTATTTCAAAACATAGCCCTGACTCACATGCTCCTCAGTCCTTCCACCACCACCACTCTAGTCCACCAGCCCCACCATCTCCCACCTGGATTCTGCAGAGCCTCCTGCTCTTCTGCCTGCTTCCTCTCCTGTCCTCTCTTCTAGTTTTCATAGAGCATCCAAACATGGTAAAGTCATCTGCTCCCTTTGCTCAGAACTCACTGGCTTCCCATCCCACTCAGATGAAGCCCAAGGTCCTCACTGCAGCCTGCTAAGACCTGTGTAATAAGGCCGTTCTCTGCTCCACCCTCGGCTCCGCACTAGCCACCAGCCTCCTACTTCCACGTCTGCAGGAAGCCTGCTGCTTCCACGTCTGCAGGAAGCCTGCTGCTTCCACGTCTGCAGGAAGCCTGCTGCTCCCACTCAGGGATGCTCGTCCCAGACGTCTCCTGGGTCACACCCTCTCTTGATTGGCATCTCTGCTCAGGGAGGACTTCCCGGTCCCTTAACTAAAATATCTCTTACCCACTGCCCTTCTACACTGGTTTGTTGATCTTCTTAACACATGGATTTCATTTATTCAGTTTTTATCTGTTGCCCCCACTAGAACAGGGACTTCTTCCATTTTTCTTCACTGCTGTATCCTCAGAGCCAGGAATAGTACATATGGAGGACACAGAGTAAATATTTGGTTGAATATGTGAATTATTCATTGACTGAGTGAATAATGAAATCGTATGATGCCATTGAAAGAAACGAGGTAGACCTTTAGTTACTGGCATGGAAAGATTTCCACAACATAGTACTTACCAAGGAAAAACAATTTATGGGGCAATACAGTATAAGCCTAGTTGTTTCTATAGGCAAAGATTTCTATGTATATTCATTCATTCCTTGATTCAACAAATGTTTACTGACCTCTGACTGTGGGTGTACCGTGTACTATTTGAGGCGTTAGGGGATACATTGATGAACAAGGCAAGGTCCCTTCTTCATGGAGCTGCAATCTGCTGGGCTGAGACAAACTAAGCAAGAAAATAAACAAACATAAACACAGTCCTACTGACAGTTCCAAGAGCTTTGGGGAAAGTAAACAAGGTAGTAACATAGCATAAGAAGTAGATTTTACCCACTGGCCAAACAGAGAAGGTTTCTCTGCAGCAACAACTCATGATTCCTGAACAGGGCAATGTATAGTCGAGGAAGGAGGCTGAGCGGCTGCCCCCCCACATTGTTGGCAGGAGTCGCCGTGGGCAGGTTAGTGTAAGTGTCGGGCAGGATGTGGCAGAGAATGGGCAAAGGAAACATCTACATTGTAATCTACATATTATCCATGTACAATCATGCTTGTTGCTGAAGAATCCATGAACTCCATGTGTAACTTGTAAAAGGCAAAAGATAAAAGTCATACACATTTCTGGTAAACGTTTGAAAAACGCAGAAATGAACAAAAGATATTAGGAAAATCTCACCTAAAATCACAGAGAAAACTAGTATTGGTAGAGTATCACATTTTGATATATATTTGCTATATTTTATCTAAGATTAGGGTTATACCATGTATAGTTTTTAGGCTTCCCTCATGTCTCAGCAGTAAAGAATCTGCCTGCAGTGCAGGAGCCATTGGAGATGTGGGTTTGATCCCTGGGTCAGGAAGATCCCCTGGAGGAGAGCATGGCAACCCACTCCAGTCTTCTTGCCTAGAGAATCCCATGGACAGAGGAGCCTGGAGGGCTACAGTCCATAGAGTCAAAAACAATTGGACACGACTGAAGCAACTTAGCATGCATGCATGTATAGTTTTTATGTCTCAAAATTACTAATTCAAATTACAAATCTTTGCCTCAAAATTACTATTTATTGCACACCCACACAGTACATGCCCCTGCCCTTTGTGACAAACAGTACAGAAATGTATCAGTGGAAAACAGAAAGGAGCTTCTCTGGTGGCTCAGATGGTAAAGAATCGGCTGCAATGCAGGAGAACTGGGTTTGATCTTGGGTTGGGAAGATCCCCTGGAGAAGGGAATGGTTACCCACTCCAGTGTTCTTGCCGGGAGAATTCCATGAACAGAGGAGCCTGGCAGGCTACAGTCCATAGGATCACAAAGCGTCAGATATGACTAAGCAACTAAACACACACACACGTCAGTGGGAAACACGAATGCTCTCCCACTTCACCAGTTCCACCCTCTCTTGAAGAACCCCTGTTTGCTGTTCGGTTTATTCTCTCTTACTTGTCTTTGGACCTCCCAAATTTTGAAAAAGGAGTAGCTCATCTCTTTATTTCTCATTTTATTTCCTTACCAAGGGCATATTTGCTAGCAGCAACAAGAGTACTCATTATAATGTACTTGAAGAGGTGTGACTAGTGATCAGCATCCTTCACAGCCTCCCTGAGAGCTGTGTGGCCAAGGCACTCTTCTTTAACCCCACCCACTTCTTGAATTTATCCCAGTTCCTCCCAATTATAGTGATCATCAGCTGCAAAGATGAGCAGGGAAAAAAATGAACAATACTAGTGATGTTTCTGAAAGATTAGCTATTTGGTAAAGTGTTGTTGGTGTCCTGAAATTCATTGTGTAGAGAGCCTCCTCTCCCCCCGGCAAGAGAAAACATGGTGTCCCAGGCAAACACACATGGAGGGATTGACAGATGTGTAGGAACATGTGAAACACAGAAATATGGAGGCATTGCCCAGACAAGAGTAACGAGGAGCTGAGGGTATGCAGTTCTGAATTAAGACATCATACCTTGATTCCAAAATATTCTTTTGGAATCAGTGGGGCTTGTTGTTCAGTCACTCAGTCATGTCTGACTCTTTGTGACCCCATGGAATGCAGCACACCAGGCTTCCCTATCCTTCACCAGCTCCCAGAGCTTGCTCAAACTCATGTCCACTGAGTCGGTGATGCCATCCAACCATCTCGTCCTCTGTCGTCCCCATTTCCTCCTTTATTCTTCCCTCTCATACTTCACTTTCCTCAGAAGAAATATAATTCCTAGCATACTATTAATTCCCCAAAACGTGACTATATGTTGGTTTATAATCATGCTGAGTTTTGTCTCATAAAATTTGGAACTTAAAAATGTAAAGTCCCATACAAGTAGGAATTACAAATATGACCTTATCTCTATGGTGAGTGTCTGAGCAGGACCGAAGTCCCAAGAAAACCAGTTCCCATGATTCCCTCCACCAGTCACCTCCCTCCAGGTGCCCAGGTATGGTCTTGAGACTTTGCACTCCCAGCCATCCCTCAAGGCCCCCTGCTGCAAGTAGCAGTCTCATGAAGCACTGATGACAGCAAGTTCAACGCTGCTAAAATATGACCCATGATGGTCAGGTAGCCCCAAGTCAAGTGATGCCCTCCTCAAATAGCCCCCTCATAAAGCTATCTCCTCCAGAAATACAGTGCATTCTGTTCAATGATACCTTGATTTCTGGAGATAGGAGACAACCCTGTTAGTCACTGACATCATTTGGGAAGCCCTGGAAACAAAATTACCTAAATGAGACTCTGTAATTTCAAGTACTTACCAAGGCCTTGCAAAACCAGTCTTTTGGGAGCCTCCACCTGAAGTGGAGGCTGAAGTGATGCTGAAGCTGAAACTCTAATACTTTGACCACTTGATACAAAGAACTGACTCACTGGAAAAGACCCTGATGCTGGGAAAGATTGAAGGCAAGAGGAGAAGGGGATGACAGAGGATGAGATGGTTGGATGACATCACCAACTCAATGGACATGAGTTTAAATTCTGGGAGTTGGTGATGAATAGGGAGGCCTGGCATGCAGCAGTCCATGGGGTTGCAAAGAGTCGGACAGGACTGAGTGAGTGAACTGAACTGAACTGAACTGAACTAATCTGAACTTGAAGTGGGCGGGGTCCTTTCAGCAAGGATGCTGGTGCCAATGACAGAGCAGCCCCAGGAAAACTTTCCAAAGCTTCAGCCAGTGATCAGGCAGCAATGGGCCCTATTTCTGCTTGTAACTCTCTGCTGCTGCTGCTGCTGCTGCTAAGTCACTTCAGTCGTGTCCGACTCCGTGTGACCCCATAGACAGCAGCCCACTAGGCTCCCCCGTCCCTGGGATTCTCCAGGCAAGAACACTGGAGTGGGTTGCCATTTCCTTCTCCAGTGCATGAAAGTGAAAAGTGAAAGGAAGTCACTCAGTCGTGTCTGACTCTTGCGACCCCATGGACCACAGCCTATCAGGCTCCTCTGTCCATGGGATTTTCCAGGCAAGAGTACTGGAGTGGGGTGCCATCACCTTCTCCGTTGTAACTCTCAGCTTCACTCAACTCAAAACCATCCTGAGAAGACTGTGGCCCTGCGTTGAAAAGAGCACTGCATCACAAGTCAGGAGTCCCAACCTCCAGCTCCAGTGCTGCCCTCACTTAGTCTCAGGCTTGGGCACATCTCATCTTCCCTGGGCTTCAGTTGTCCTGTCTGTAAAGTGAAAGCGTGGATTCAGTGGAGCATAGGGCTGTTAGTTCATGGCTCATCGTTTCAGTCATTGACCCAATACTTCTTCCCTTGGCTTGCTAGCTGTCAGCCCAGCTGGACATGACCCTGAGCTGGTTGCTTCTGCAGGTTGGTTCCTCCAGTCCAGTGATTCTCAGACAGGGGTCCCTGGGCCAGCAGCACCAGCATCACCTGTGGACTTGTTGCAAATACAGATTCTTGGACCCTACCCCAGACCTGTGGGATTGGAGGCCCTGGGGATGGGGCCAACAATCTTTATTTTAACAAGCCTCCCAGCTGATACTGATGCCTGTTCAAGTTTGAGAACCACTGCTTTAATCCCTGTGCTGTTATTCTAAGAAGATTATCTGTCAGACCCCAAACCACTGTAGGTGCTTGTTTAAGGGACCACTGAGAGTGGAACAGGTGCCAGAGTTATGGAGACATATGATTGCTATCATCATTCCCCAAAACAGAGAAAGAGCTACAAAAAAAAAAGAACCCCAAAGTCACAGAGATCCTTGGCAAAATCCCAAGAAATTTACCAAAAATAGGTTTATATGGAAGAGGTGGCCATTTGGAGGCAACTTGTGGAAAATAAGTTGTATCTGACCACTTGTGTTTCTTTTCTCATTTATTACACACACAGTTCATGAATATTTATTGACCCTCTCCAAAATACCCAGCACAGTAGTGGGCCCTGGAGATTCCACACAGAGCAAGATATGTACCATCCCTCTCCTTCATGGGACTTAAGTTCTAGCGGTGCGTGTGTGCTCAGTCACTTCAGTCACATCCTGCTCTTCGCAACTGCCAGGCTTAGACTGCCAGGCTTCTCTGTCCATGGGATTCTCCAGGCAAGAATACTGGAGTGGGTTGTCATGCCCCACTCCAGGGGATCTTCCTGACCAAGGGATCAAACCCAGGTCTTTTTATCTCTAGAACTGCAGGCAGATTCTTTACCACTGAGCCTCCAGAGAAGCCCAAGTTCTAGTGGTAGAAACAGACAAATATGCAAGTTCAGTAAAAAGAATTACAGAGTGTGAATAGATCTGTTAAGAAGATAAACAAAGTACCATGAAGGAGGAAAACAGTGCAGGGAAGGTGACCATGTTGGGAGATCAGGAAGTCCTCTCTGAATTGACATGTGATCTGAGACCTGCATGGTGGGCAAGAGCCCTGGGTGGAGGCACCATCTTGAAAGCTACTTCCCTCTTCCTCACTCTACAGAGAAAACCACTAGATAGAAAATTATTACTACTGATGGGTATGCATCTGTCCTTCAGATGTATTGGGGACAGAAGAATGCTTAGAAGTACAGCCTTAGCCCCTTGGCTTTTCAGAGTTTGAATGCTCCCAAACCAGCCATCCTGAATTCTGTGCTCTGCCTTGACCCACCTCTGACCCATTGGCAATACTTTGTTGTTGTTCAGTCACTAAGTAGTGTCGACTCTTTGCAGTCCCATGAACTTTAGCCCACCTGGCTCCTCTGTCCATGAGATTTTCCAGGCAAGAATACTGGAGTGGGTTGCTATTTCCTTCTCCAGGGGAACACCCTGATGGAGAAATGGGCTAAACCTCTCTAAATTTGGTCTTCTCCTAGATGACTTGAGAGATCCCCTGCAAAGGCTTGGGAAGGAGAAAAGTAGGTTAGGTTCTGCCAAAGGCTGGGCTCACCCTGATTGCTTCCCAGGCCTCAGGAGTGAAGTGGCTTGCATTAAAAATCCAAGTGGGGTATAGTTTCTTTTTTGGAGGATAGGGTTATTAATTTTTTTTTTTTTCTGTCCAAGCAAAGTTTATTACCTAGCCTTGAAGCTTTCTACTCTTTTTTTTTTTTTTTTTTTTTTTAATTACAATACTGTATTTGTTTTGCCATACATTGACACAAATCAGCCATAGGTGAACACAATCTCCCAATGCCGAATCCCCCTCCCACCTCCCACCCCCCGTCCTCTACTTGAATCATCCTGTGCATCAGCCCCATGCCTCCTGCATCCTACATTGAACATAGATTAGCGTTTCGCTTCTTACAGGAAAATATACATGTTTCACTGCCATTCTCCCATACCATCCCACCCTTTCCCTCTCCCTCAGAGTCCAAAAGTCCACTCTATACCTCTGTGTCTCTTGTTGTCTCACATATAGAGTCATCATTACTGTCTTCTAAATTCCATATATATGTGTCAGTATATTGTATTGGCGTTTTTCTTTCTGGCTTACTTCACTCTGTATAATCGGCTCCAATTCCATCCATCTCACTAGAACTGAGTCAAATTTATTCTTTCTAAGGGCTGAGTAGTATTCCATAGTGTATATGAACCACAGCTTTCTTATCCATTCATCTGCTGACGGACATCTAGGTTGCTTCCATGACCTGGCTATTATAAACAGCGCTGCAATGAACATTGGGGTACATGTGTCTCTTTCACTTCTGGTTTCCTCAGTGTGTTTGCCCAGCAGTGGGATTGCTGGGTCATAAGGCAGTTCTATTTGCAATTTTTTAAGGAATTAATTTTCTTTTAATAAATACCAAATCACTATGATACTGTGTCATTTTTAAACATTTTAATCTTAATGGATTCCACTCCTAGCTGTTTCCAATGGAAACAATCTACAAGGCTAGTTTTTCTACAATCTCAATAGTTTCCACATTCCCAAGGCCAAGTCTACCCATACTGCCCTTGCCTAAGCCCATGACAGGTTGGAGAAGAGGAATCAAAAATAGCCTTTCCTCCTCCGCCTAAGAACTGTGCTCTTTCTCTAGGGCCTATTTTCCAGAAGCAGACCTCTGAGTTCAGAAACAATCTCTGTGAGGTCAAATGGCAGAGGCATCAAAGGATTGCCTTTTTCCCAATTCCCAATTGCCTGTTTCCCAATATTTTACTCACCTTTGTTCTTTGTTGGCTCCTTATCTGGCAACTGAGAATCCCCTCATCAGACAGCCTTGCAAAAGTTAATCTTTTCCAACTTCAGATTTTTTTTTAATTATGCAGTACTTCAGGCACACAAAAAAAGCATAGACTATAATATAATGAAGACCTACGAACCTATTACTCAGTTTAAGAAAAATTATATGAAAAACGCAATTGCGGTACTTCCGTGGTGGCCTAGTGGTTAGGATTCTGGGCTTTCACTGTGGTGACCCAGGTTCAGTTCTGGGTCAGGAAAAATTCTGCAAGGCAAGTGGTGCAGCCAAAAAATAAATAAATAAATAAATAGAGCTCCCTGATCCTATTCTGTTTTCCCTGTAGAAGCTGCCATCTTGCATTTGGTATTTATCACTCCCACAGGATCTGATTTTAATCCTACATTTAATGTTGAGGATAGTAGACTGAACATTTGTACTGGCTACTTCTTGATGGCCTTTTTCTCCCCACATCTGTTTTGTGACTTCTTGAGATTAAATAGCTTTAGGAATTGGGGCAAATGAGCTTTTAGACTACATTGTCTTCAGTTTACATTTCTATTTCTAAAAGAGCCCATGAGTTTTTAGCCTCAGACTGTTGGGTTAAATTTTGAATCACCCTGAGCTCTCTGCTAGCTGGGTTCCAGACTGCCACTGCTGGGCTGATCAGAGCATGGTGCCAGTCCTGTGAGCTCCTGGGGTCTATTTACTTTGAGCACTGTTTTGCTGCAGAATGGATCTGACATCCTGCAGGCTCCATTGGTAATGAAATTTCCAGTGAACTCACAGAAGAACACAGGATTTCCTTGTAAGCTATAAAAATCTATAAAAATCAACAAATAATTGTTCTTAATATGGGTCAAAATTGAGGTGGAGGGGAGGAAGTAATCTAGCAAGTAGCCACTGAGGTCACTGTAGGGTCCCTAAATAATGACCAGCACATCTCATAACTGTGTCTGCTTTGATGAGAAAATTAAATCCAGCGCCTTTTGTTGTCTCATTGTAAGGGCTCTGTGAATTTCAAGTTTGGGGTTCTTTTTGCCAAAGATGGCCAGCTCACAGATGATGACATGTTCAGCAATGGTGAGTGTCTCCCCCTTTTTCTAACAGAAACCCTGCTCCGCCTCATTGCAGTTTAGACAATTGCGACTCATCTTACCTGCTCAGTCTTTAATGCAAAGAAACAGCCAGTAGTTTTTATGAAGCTGAAGGGTAAATTTTCAGGGTAAATTTGGTAGGACACGTTTGCCCAGTTTCATTCATTTGACATATATTCATTGGTCACTGAATCTGTGCCAGGCACTGGCATGGGGGATTTAGTGTAACTGGAAAATTTCAGGAGCAACGGGAAATTTTTCTCTGGGATTTTTATGCTTAAGAGAATTAGAAAATGGCCCTCTTTTCCTGTTATTTAGCACTTTTCGTATTAAAGACCTGTTCCTTATAAACAGGAGTAGTAATGATGTTTTCCTTCTGCATTACTAGATCCTTGTGACCCTAGCCTGGCAGCACTCATGTTGCTTAGACTGACTCTGTAGTTTTTCCTTTCCTCAGATTCTGGGACCTGTGGGCCCCTTGCACAGTCTCCAGAAGAGGGAATGTCCGTGGAGCCTAGTTAATCTTCAGAGGATTTCAGTACATAGCTAGAAACTAGGACCTTTTGGACACTGCACTTTGTTCACACTTGACCTCTTCTTACAGAAATCGGAAGTGACGCTTTTCAAAAATTTTTAAATCTACTGGGTGACACCATCACTCTCAAGGGCTGGACAGGCTACCGTGGTGGTCTGGACACCAAAAGTAAGCTTGCCTCCTCCTCCATTCTGCTGTGTTTTGTAGAAGTTTTGTTTGCTAGCCTCATCTGAATTTGAATTTATACCCAGGGTGGAGTATGCTGTCTTATAACTGTACAGCATTTCTTGTTTTTTTTCTTGTGCTTGCACTTCTGTCATTTTATCTGCTCTTCACAGCCAGTCCTGGAGGTAAGCCAGGCAGGTGATGTGAAGCTGACTGGCCTAAATTTGATAAACTTCAAATTGGCTATCCTGAGCCTCTGGGGGCCTCATCTCTCCACCAGCCCACGCTGAAGTCACTTCACAGATTCTGAATACGGGAAGGTCAGGCAGTTTGTGAGAGCTGTCCTGAGAGTACCTTAACTGGTGGATGCTGGGATAAAGTACTCAGGCCCAGTGGTCAGGCCCAGCTTCCCACCCCCATGATTCCCCCCGCCCCCGCCCCCCGCAACAAGCTCTGTGTGCCCCGTGGTCACTCCTGGAGTCAGTCCATCAGCCTCATTTCCCTTTCCTGGGATAATCTGATAGACACCCTTAGGAGTTAGACACTACTTTTATCTCTATTTGCAAATTTTAAGAAACTGAGGCTCAGAGAAAGGTGAGGTAATGTGTCAGAAGGAACATAGCTAATTGAGAACTCTAATCTGAGTCTGCCCAACTCCAAACCCCACGCTATTAGTCACTATACAGTGTTGCCAGGGATATAGCTCCTTTTGTTTTATGGACATGATAATTACTTGTATGTCATCTTGTGTTCACTTTGGCCTGGACACCAGCAGTAACTAGAAGGCAAGGAGTTATAACATGCTGTCCTTTGGGGCTCAGACTTTTCATGATCTCTTCTGCTCTAAGTAAGGCATGAAGAGAGAGCTTAGAGGGGGATGAAGAGGCCCCCACGTGGGCAGTAGCCTTGCCTCAGCTGGAGAGGGATCCGTACTGTTGCCTCCACTCAGATGGATGATCATAGGATCTTTGGAATGTGCTAACTGTGCTGTATTTCTCTAGCCTGCAAATAAAGACTGTTTCCTTACGGCCTCAGAATGGGGCCTCAGAATGGGCCTCCCTGTGCCCACTAAATGCATATTGTATTTTACAGATGACACCACAGGGATTCATTCTGTTTATACCATCTATCAAGGGCATGAGATCATGTTTCATGTTTCTACCATGTTGCCGTATTCCAAAGAAAACAAACAGCAGGTATGTGTGAACATGCAGAACACCCGGCGGTGACCTCAGTGTGGAGAGTGCATTGCTAACTTCATAGAACCAGAGACTGTGGATGTTCACACACAAGCCGAATTTCAGGACCAGTTTGGGGATGTTGTTTCCAGTCTGTTTGCTTGCAGTTTCACCAAGGCTTAGGAAGAACTACCCTCACTGGTGCTGGCCCCTTCAGGAGATAAAGGCTCAGACAATCATGCACCTGTGTGTCTGTGGGACCATGTGTGTGTGTGCCTGTATGTGAGTGTGGTTTTCTAGACCCCTGACAGATGGTTTTGCATATACACATACTGTGACTTCTCTCCACGTGCCTGTGTCTTGTCAGAATGATTGCAAGTATTTTTTCAGGTTAATGTAGGAGGTTAACACTGACTATTTCCCCAATGGCCTGTGCCCCTTTGCGGAAAAAACTACCTAAGAACACTCTGCCTACTGCAGAGATTAGCCGTTTCCAAGAGAAAACTTGCCCATTTGATGAAATCTAGATATAACAAAGATACATGCTGCTGTTTTTTTAAGGATTTGGGGGTTCCATTTACCTTTGTATGAGATTCTTATCCCTTTTTTACTCATTGAAGGCATCTGTGTAAGTAAATATCACAAACATGAATCGACAGTTGTTCAGCAAAGATTTGCGAGAAGTGTGAACCTAGAGCCAGTATGTGAGGGCTAAAAGGGCTTTTTTCTAAACACTTATAATCCTTATTTCAATGAGACTCCAGTAGGAAAAAGACACAAAGCAGATCATTGGGCTAAAAAGTGATGTTATGATTATGAGACATAGCGATGTTTTGGGGACATGCAGGTGGTGGGCTCAGGAAGAGCTAGTTCTGTTTGATGGTTTGGGGCCTGGAATAAGGAGCTGGTGGATTGTCTTACAAGCAGTGGAGACCCTCTGGAGAATTTAAGCTTGCTCTGATTTTAGAAGGCTAACTGGTAAGGGACAGGCATAAGCAGGAAGTGCCTTGGCCTACTAAGCTTGCTTAAGTGTCTAAGGGTTCCTTTCTGCAAGCTTCTTCCCTTGTGTGGCTGAGGTGACCTATATTATCACTACTAGGCTCCACCTCTTAGGAGCTGAAGCTCTTAGGATCCTGGGTTCACGTGGAGAAGAGAGACCAAGCTGACCCTCCCACTCACCATGAATTATGTTGACCTCTTACATCTCAACAATGATAGGGAACAAATTCCACTGAAATATTTCATAACCCTCCTCCTCCCCCAACCCTGACCTTTTCAGCCCCGTACATTCACCAAAATAGCCTGTATCCTGTGACAAATGATGGCATTAGCCGGAGACAGGAGGAATGAATGTGACAGTTCAACCTTTGCCCAACTCCAGACTTTAACCTTATCTTTTTGAAAGGGGCTGTTAGCATACTAAGAGAAGACAGGCTCACCAGGAGCACTGAAATGTTCCCAGATGAACTCTGGTATTCTCAACATCTTGGCTGAATCTGTGGGTGGTGCTTGGGCCTTCCACTTGCCCAGTATCAATAGATGTGAAGAAAATCACAACTATGAAACTTGTCCCTATTACCAGAAAGATAAAGCAGTGGGGAAGAGAGCCAAAGCAGTGCAGAATGACAGCGAACCTTCTCGGTGCAGAGAAGGACCAGTAACCACAAGCCTCTCTCTGTACTTAGTCTCTTTGGGGCCTATGGTAACAGTCAGAAAATCTTGGTGGCTCATAGATCTTGGTGGCTCTTTGGTCTGCCAATATCTAAAACACTAGTGGAACAGTCTAAGCCACATCCCAAATCTGATGTAAAGAAACAAACTTTCACAAAGATTTTGTAGATTTTGGTTTTACAATAACTCCTTCATCTCTCTCTTCTATCACCGAAGTAAACCACAGTGGGGGCAAGGAAGGGGATGTTGATATTTGTCATTCTGGGGGTTATCTTCTCCCTAACATCTATGATGTCCTCACCCCTAACACTGAGTCTCCCAGTGCTCCAGAACCCAACTGTAGCTTTCAGGACCAGATAAAAGCACAGGCTCTGTGTTAGCCCTGGGCCCAGCCCAGCTCTGCCTCAAGGTGGCTCTGAGATCCTGGACTCACTGTGTGTGATGACAGCCCCAGGGCCCAGTTCTCAGCTCCTTTCTCTTCTCTTTCTACACTCACACACCCATTCATATCCCAGCCCATGCCACAGACACCCAAACTTACATCTCCAGCCAGCCTAGGGGAAATCCAGACCAAATATGCAGCCTTCTTGACACCTCCCCTAGGCTCAGCGTCTCACACCCAGTCTGTCCAAAGCTGAATTCCCTTCTCTCCTCCAGACCTCTTCCTTCCAAAGTCTTTCTTATTTATCTCTGATGATGGCTCTTCTGCTCATCCAGTGTCTGGGGCAAAATGACCTTAGAATCATTCTTGATTCCTGTCTTTCCTTCTCATCCCATATTCAGTTTGTCAGGAAATCCTGTGGGCTTGACCTTCAGGTGACACCTGAGCTTTTGTCACTCTTCAGTTACCATGCTGAATAAATTCCTCTCTAGCCTCCCTGGTGCCCTGACAGAGTGTTTCTCAATCCACTGGCCAGAGTGATCCTTAAAAATGCATGTCCTCCTCTTCCCAAACCCCTAGTGCCTTCCACTTCACTCAGAGTCAAAGCCAGATCCTTGGAGTGGCTGAAGGCCCCTAGTGGCCTCGTGCCTCTCTGGTCCCCTCACCCACTGCTCTTCTGATTTCCTCCCTTCCAGTCACATCGTCTTCCTTTCCTGTCCCAAGTCACCAGATCTACTGCTCCATGTCATGGCTTTAAGTTGCCCTTCCTTCTGCCTAGAACTCTCCCCTACCTGGTATCCTCTGGCTGACTCACTCACAACCCTCAGATCTACCCAAATGCCAGCTGTTAAAATGACCCCATGACTGAATTAAAGCCACAGCCCACCCAACTCCAGCGCCCCAGGCACGGCTCCTGTTCCTCCGTGGCACACATTGTCACCTAACATTACACATTATTTAGAACACTTGTTTATGTTTACTGTGTAATTTCTGTGCCTACTGCTAGAGTGTATGTCCCATGAAGGCAGGAATTTTGTCTGTTTTGTTCCTGGTATAGAGTAGAAGCTAAATAATTACTTTTAAATATATATATAAAAGCTTTTTTGAGACATATTTCATATTCCATTCACTTTACCCACTTAAGTATGTTCACATGGTTTTCAACTATTCAGCCACAGTCATTTTTAGAATATTTCATTACCCCGAAGAGAAATCTCTCACGGCTTTGCCATCACTTCCCACTCCTCCCTGCCTGGCCTCTGGTAACTAGCAACCTGCTTTCTCTTTCGATTTGCCTATTCTGGACACTTTGTATAAATGGAATCAGGTCATATGTGGTCTTTTGTAACTGGCTTCTTGCACTTGGCATGTTTTCAAGGTTTGTCCATGTTGTAGCCTTTAACTGTATTTCATCCCTTTTTATTGCAGAATAATTTCCTATTTTATAGATACATTTTGTTTACCCATTCATCAGTTGATGGATCAGCACTTACTTATTTTCATTTTAACATAAAAGTTACAGTTTTAACCACTTTTGAATTTATAGTTCAGTGGCATTAATCCCATTAAGTGCATTGTTGTGCAGTCATCACCACGGTCCATCTTCAGAACTTTATCATCTTTTCAAACCGAAAGCCTGTACCCATTAATCAGTAAATCCACATTTCTCCCTCCCCCAGCCCCTGGCAACCACTGCACTTCTCTCTGTCTTTATGAATTTGATCATTCTAGGAATCTCGTGTAAGTAGAATCATACATTTTTCCTTTTTGTCTGGCTTATTTCACTATCACAGTGTCCTCAGGGGTTGTCCGTATTATACCGTGTGTCAGAATTTCTTTTGTTTTTAAGGCTGAGTAGTATTCCACATTT
This sequence comes from Nanger dama, assembly GCA_917880005.1. Classification (NCBI taxonomy): domain Eukaryota; kingdom Metazoa; phylum Chordata; class Mammalia; order Artiodactyla; family Bovidae; genus Nanger; species Nanger dama. The sequence goes on along the minus strand of CAKJTW010000018.1, from coordinate 8,901,470 downwards.
TTATACCACATTTTCTTTATCCATTCATCATTGGTAGATGCTTGAGTCATATCCACCTTTCGGCTATTATCAATACAGCTGCTAAGAGCATTGGTATACGAATATTCGTTTGAGTTTCTGCTTTCAATTTTGGGAGAATATACCCAAAACTGGAATTGCTGGATCATATGGTAGCTCTGTGTTTAATTTTTTGAATATTTTTCCCAGCAGTGGCTCTGTTTTACATTCCCACCATCCAGCAATGCATGAGTTCCAATTTCTCCACATTTGTAACAACGCTTGTTATTTGAGTTGTTTTAAAATAGCTATTCTGATGGGTGTGAGGTGATATCTCATTGTGCTTTTTATTTGCATTTCTCTAATCATTAGTGATATTGAGCATCTTTTGTGTTTATTATCCATCTGTATATTTTCTTTAAAGCATTGTGTATTCAAGTCCTGTGCTTATATTTTAATTACATTATTTGGGGTTTTTGTTGTTGAGTTGTAGGAATTCTTTAAATATGATTGAATCTATGACTTGTAAATATTTCTCCCATTCTTTGGGCTGCCTCTTTACTTTGTTGATAGTATCCTTTAATGTAAACAGAAGTTTTAAATTTTAATGTAGTCAAATTTATGTATTTTTTCTTTCATTGTGAAGAACTTAGATTAAAAATTTAAGCTCGGGAGGCAAGGCCATAGCCTCCCAGAAAATAGTTTTCTCCTTATCGGGAGGCAAGGACATAGCCCTCCCAGAAAATAGCTTTCTCTGTTTCAACTTAGTTGCTTTCTGTAAGTTTTCCCACCAATCAAGCGTATCCCCCGCACCTATGGCCTCTACTTCAATGTATCCCATAACCCGACTCCATCCCCACCTGCCTGTGATTTTTTGTATAAAAACCCTCACTACTGACACTAGGGGGTTCACTCCTCCCGCGCCGGCTTAATAAATCCTCTTGCTTATTGCATCGAATTCGAGCCATTGTGGTCTTTGGAGCGACAGGTCCTGAGAAAAGGCCGCGAGGTCTTACAATTGGCTATGCCTTTAGTGTCATATCTAAGAAGTAATTGCCAAAAGTCTTTTTGAATTGAATTGAAGTAAAATTATCAGACCATCTCTAATCCTTAGTTTTTTCACTTGCAAAATGAGAGTAATATCTAATATGAGTCCGGTAGAAATCCTGTTCTCTGGAGCGAGCTTACAATGTAAAATATGGGACACACAAGGGACCCATGGAGAAAAGTGAATCATTCTCCTTGGCCAGTTATGCAAAGGTCTTGGACAGGGCTTGGCAAACTATGGCCCATGGACCAGATCCAGCAGACTGCGTGGTTTGTTAAATCAAGTGTTATTGGAAAACAGTCTTGCTCATTAATTTATGAATTGTCTATAGCTGCTTTTGTGCCACAACAGCAGAGCTGCATGGTTGTAAAGAGTATGATCTGCAAACCCCAAAATACTTACTGTCTGGACCTTCATTGTTATCATTCAGTCGCTCAGTCGTGTCCAGCTCTTCCCCACCCCATGGACTGCAGCGTGCCAGGCTTCCCTGTCTATCGCCAACTCCTGGAATTTACTCAGACTCATGTCCATCGAGTCAGTGATGCCATCCAACCATCTCTTCTCTGTCACCCCTTATCCTCCTGTCCTCAATCTTTCCCAGCATCAGGGTCTTTTCCGACAAGTCGGCTCTTTGCATCAGGTGGCCAAACTATTAGAGCTTCAGCATCAGTCCTTCCAATGAATATTCAGGGTCGATTTCCTTTAGGATTGAGTGGTTTGATCTCCTTGCAGTACAAGGGACTGTCAAGAGTCTGGACCTTCACAGAAAAGATTTACTGGCATATATGCAATGGAATATTACTCAGCCATAATAAGGAATGCGTTTGAGACAGTTCTAATGAGGTGGATGAACCTAGAACCTATTATACAGAGTGAAGTAAGTCAGAAAGAAAGATAAATAAATACTGTAGTCTAATGCATGTATACAAAATCTAGAAAAATGGTACTGAAGAATTTATTTATAGAGCAGCAATGGAGAAACAGACATAAAGAATAGACTTATGGGCATGGGAGAGGGGAGGAGAGAGTGACATATATGGAAAAGGTAACATGGAAACTTACATTACCATATGTAAAATAGATAGCCATGGGAATTTGCTGTATATCTCAGGAAACTCAAACAGGGGCTCTGTATCAACCTAGAGGGGTAGGGGTGGGGAGGGAGATGGGAGAGAGGTTCAAAAGGGAGGGTATATATATATACCTATGGCTGCTTCATGTTGAGGTTTGACAGAAAACAGCAAAATTCTGTAAAGCAATTATCCTTCAATTTAAAAATAAATTAATTTTTTTAAAAAGATTTATTGGCCCTAGGTCTAGAAGATCATTTTGGAAAGGTCAGCTTGGGTCAGATTAGATAGGGCCACTATTCTCATCAAGTATATGCTTCAGAATGAGTGAAGGCATTCATTTATATTTTAAAATATGCATATTTGAGCCCATCCCCAGGGAACTCTGAGGCAATGCCTCTGGTCCAGGGGCCTTGAACTCCAGGCTAAGGAGATGAAGCAGGAGTGAAGGTGAACCTGATCAGAGCAGTAAAGTGGGAGAGAATAGAGGCAAGGAGACTGCTTGGAGGCTCCTGGGGGAGGACAGTGAAGATTAAACGCAGGCCTGAGTTGGAAGAGGAATGGACCCAGATGAGCCAGGAGATGGGCTGGAGAAGTTGGGAGGCAAGGAATCAAAGATACTGAAGTTCAGGGCTCTGTGAGCATTGGAGTTTGTTTTGCTACATTAGTGCATTAACTCTGGGAACTTGCCATGTGTGAGCGGCCTTCTCAGTGATGCTGTTCATTTACATCCAGGTGGAAAGGAAGCGCCACATTGGAAACGACATCGTCACCATAGTGTTCCAGGAAGGGGAGGAACCTTCTCCTGCCTTCAAGCCTTCCATGATCCGCTCCCACTTTACACGTATCCTGGGCCTGTGAGAACCCTCCCAAGGGTTAGCCTCGCTGGACCTAAAATGACCCTCAAGCCTGACGTTATGGTGGACTGGCACGTGCTGATTGTTTTGGTTGCTAGACCCTAAGAGCCACTCTCTCTGTCCACTGCAGTGATGAGTGGACTCTTATTTATTCTCAGAGAATTCTTCACTTCAGAACTGTCTTCCCTTTCCTCAAGTGTGTATGAAATGAGAGGAACTTCCTACCCTCCACTGATAATAAGGGAATTAAAAGAATTATAGGTAGTGAATCCTCTGAGAAATTTGCTTTAGGTATAAAAAACTTGCAAGCTGAGATAAAAAGTCAAAATAGTGTGTCTTTGTTGATTCTAAGTCCTGGGAATTGCTGCTGCATTACCATCTCTTGACATCTGAGAAGTGCACTCAGACAGGCCTGGGGCATGAGCGTGGCCAGCCCAGCACATCCCCAACCATGACCCCATTGTCCTGGGCCACTGGCCATGACAGTGAGACCCAGCTGTCATGCCACACATAAGTCAAAGGCAAGTAGTAGTACCTACAGGTTTCTCGTAATAAGTAAAAGACAACTAACAGGCATTTTCAGAATAAATTCTGGTCTAGTTATTCATGTTTCCTGGAGACGCCAGTAAAGATGCTGGGAGCTAGGACCGTTGTGGCTCATGACATCTACAAGTAGATTGCTCTGCATCCTCTAGCTTGCTTGCTTATGTCCTAACATTATAGAATGTAAGTCTTTCTTTAAATTATTTATCTGGGGGCTTCCCAGGTGGCTCAGTGATAAAGAATCCACCTGCCAATACAGGAGCTGCAGGAGACACAGGTTTGATCCCTGGGTCAGGAAGATCCCTTGGAGGAGAAACTGGCAACCCACTCCAGTATTCTTGCCAAGATAATCCCATGGACAGAGGTACCTGGCGGACTACAGTCCATGAGATCGCAGAGTCAGACATGACAGAAGCAACTGAGCACATTTATTTATTTGGCTGCACTGGGTCTTAGTTGTGGAACTCGAGATCTTTGGTCCTTGTTGTGGCATGCAGGACCTAGTTCCCTGACCAAGGATTGAACCCAAACCGCTTGCATTGCAAGCACAGAGTCTTAGCCACTGGACCACCAGGGAAGTCCCAGTATGTAGGTTTTTAAAGGCTGAAAATTGCCATGAGGACAGGGAATAGAACAGGTATGCACATACACATAAAAATAAGTGATATCTTATCCGGGTCACTGGGATGGAGGACTAATATTTCTCCCTTCCTGCAGCGGTTCTTACAGAACAGAAAGAAAATTCCAGGAGGGAGAGGGAGGTGACTCAGAGTAACAGAGAGATCATCATTATTTTTAGAATTTCCTTTCATAATGAGTTTTAGATTTGGGACTGGGCTCATTTGTTTCTCCAAAGGGACAAATCTAAGAGTGGGAGCACTCTGAGGAATTGAAAAGGATGGTATTTCAACCCTAGCTAAGAGAAGCTAGGGCTGGGAGATGCTGGGGGAGGAGAAGGAATGGGAGAAGAAAAAAAAAGTTGGTGGAGGTGGTACTATTTTAGACTCAATGTACCCAACACAAGCAAAGTAGATTCTGCCTAGAGACTGCCACCAGCTACACTGGTTTGTTTGGGTTTGTTTTGTCTACTAAAAGCCAGAAGGAGAGAGAGGGAAAGTATACAGCGGACACATTTAAACTGCTTTTCCTTTCAAAATCTATGAGATGACATATCTAGTTAATTTCATTGGGGATCTTGTATATATTTCCAGGCAAGGGAACTGATCTTTTTGCTCTGGTTTTGCTTTGTTGTAGAGGTTTTATAGTGTTATTTATATTGCTTTTCTGACAGATTTGGAGGTGAAGCCCTTTCCCAAAAGGACAGAGCACGCAGAGGTCAGACCTGTCTCCCCCGGCTGTCTCTTTTATAGAAGACAAGGTTCCATCTCAACCTAAGGGTGACAGGTGTCCTGACCCGGAGAGCAGGTCCAAGATGATCCTGTACCCAGGGTTTACCAAACACAAGCTTTTGACTGTGCGCATCAGGTCCTTAATTGATTTCCTTAACCATCACCACAGATATTTTTGCCTTAGTAAGGTATGATCAGCAAAAGGACAATTACAGGTTGGTAACAACTTTATCTTGATGGCTTGTTCTAATCCTCATGTTTACAGGTTAATTTGGCATTCATTTTATGAGATTCTTGATTCATTACCTATTTCTTGATTGACTTGAAAGACTGTGTCTTCAGGAAAAGCTTGTCTCATACAGTGTTTTGTTTTGATTTGCATTTTTTTTTTGGCTGCGCTGGGTCTTAGTTGCAGCACTCAGTATCTTTAGTTGTAGCATGTGGGATCTAGCACCCTGACCGGGGATCGAACCTGGGCCCCCTGCACTGGGAGCATTAAGTCTTAGCCACTGGATCACCAGGGAAGTCTCCTGTTTCATATAGTGTTGCTCTGTGCAGTAGACTCGAGGGTCAGGGCTAGCTTGGAATGTGGTTGTGCTCCACAGAGGGCACAAATGTGATATGTTTGGTCTTGCCCAGAGCACCCTCCTTCCTAGGCTACATCCTTGCCTGTTTATCCTTTTGTTCTAAAAAATTAATCTGTTTAAAGCTATCATGATGTTGTGAAAAGAGGATGAACTGTGAGGCAAATAGACCTGGGTTGGAATCCCAGCTCTGTCGCTCACTAAATTTGAAACTTTAGGGGAAAGTGTTTATCTTCTAGAGCCTCAGGGTTGTCTGTGGAAGGAAGGTAATGGCTCTACTTTGGCAGGCTGCTGAGAATCAGCTGATACTATGTCTTAAAATACCAAGTGTGCTCCCTGTTGTGCAGTGGGTGCAAGTGGTGGTCTTTGCTGTCATTACTGTGGTGGGTGACCTTGCCCACCGCTTGGTGGGTTGGACCATGAAGGATCCAGGAAGACCTGATCTTTGCCCTAAAGCAGATAGGATTGCTGCATGGTGGCCAAGGTTCTGGAAAGACGGAGAATGCCTTCCTCCTGTGGAAGTATTCCTAAGACATCACATAGGCAACTAGAGAAATTTAAGATCTAGATGTTGATGACCTTTTAAGAGAAACCAACTAACTCTACAATGTTTACTACACAGGCTGAAAATATTTTCAGAGGAAAGCGTACCACTCTTTGGCCCACCCTTGCCATCCCCACCAGTGTTTACAGACCACCAGGAATTCAGGGACTTTTTGCTAGTGAAATGTAAGTTTCTATTTTGAAATGTTTTTGTACCTTGTTCTACATCAAAATACATTTCTTCTAATTCTTGAAAGACACCGTAAAGAAGATATCATTGTTTAAGCATTGATTGCATTCCATGTTCTGTTAATTTTTCATGAGAAGTGTATTTAGTTTTCTGATGGTGTTTTGGAGGTCTCTCCTGGGTTCTCATCGATACCTAGCATCCTAGCCAACAAATAACTAATATTTATTCAATTCAATAGGCCTAGCTCTGTGCTCTTTTATGTGTTGTATCATGTTCTTACAACCCCATAAGGAAATATGGTTATATTCACTTTACATAATCGAAAATTGAGGCCCAAGGATCTAAATAATTTGCTTAAGAATGCGCAGATAGCAGCACAGCTGGGATTCAAACCCATAACTGCCTCAGCCGCAAGCTCCTAACTACTGCACACTTTCTATTCTGTGTTCTAATGTGTTACTGGACGCTCCACTTCATTGACTCTCAGTGTCTGTAGTCCATTAAACTACCAGCTTTTTCTTCCAGAAGAAACTTTCATTGGGCTAAGAATTCCAGTACTCTGCTTGGGCAATGGTGATGTTATTTTTTCTAACAAAATCCAGCAAATATATATTTAATCCCATTGAATGGCATCCTATGGTTTGGCCCATGTGTTGGATGGATGGGTGGATGGGTGGGTAGCTGGATTAATGGATGGATGTATTAGTGGATAGGTGAGTAGGTGGGTGGAATGGTGGATGAGGGCAGGTTTGGGTGCGTGTTAGGTCTTCAAGTAATTAGTTATACCCTCTGCTCAGGAATCTTGTAATCCAACAGGAAAGGCAAGATAGATATACCTATGGAATATGAGTTTGTACAGAGAAATTTAGCGAGTTTTTAAGGATTCTTCCATGGAAGAAGGGCAATAACAGCATTAGGAAATGGGTGGCATTTTCTGTGAGAAGTTTCCTTGAGAAGGACACTCTTCAATAACCTAACGTTTGTAATTCCCTTTGAAACTTGATTTATTTTAGTAATTAATGGTGAAAAAGCCACTTTGGAAACGCCAACATTCGCCCAGAAACGTCGACGAACTCTGGATATGTTGATTCGATCTTTATATCAGGATTTGATGCCAGATTTGCACAAGGTAACCCTGGGTCCATTGTCTTCTTTCTTTCCTACGGGGTCTGAATTGAGAACACAAGTCCTTGTGATGAATCCTGGGAGAAAAGTGTAAAGTCTCCTGATCCTTGCTGTCAACACTGGACTGTGGCCGCCAGGGGCTGGAGTTCTCTCATGGATACCATGGCAAGAGGGAATGTTTAATGTCCATATACAAGAGTGCGATTTTCATAAATAAGCTTGTGGAAGTCGCCATGCAGTCTGGGGCACGAGTGTCAGTTAACAGTCCTTGGAGCAGTGGAGTGCTTTGGGGTGGCTGACCTTGGGGGTACTGCTCAGTGTTACCTGTGCCATGGAACTGATGGACAGGCCAAGTAGGGATTTGGGAGAGAGACTATGCTCTCTTAAGGTTTTCTGGGGATTTACTGGTGAGTACCATATTTAGGCACTGAAATATGCCTGTGCATTTACTGAAAATCCACTTTGCGCCAGATACTTCTTAGGCTGAAGGTGTATCCACACTGATGAGACCCAGCACCTCCCTTGAGGAGCCCAGCACCTTGAGGACCCCACACTCTTTGGAGGGCTCCAGACTCTACAAGATCACCGTGTGTCAGGGTGGCTAACAAGTGTTAATGCAGAATGAAATCATCATTGTTTAGAAGCATTTCTCACATTTGACAAAGAACACAGAACAAGTGGGAACACTCCCCTAGAATCAGTGTGGCCACAAACTCCAGCAACAGGAGTTGCTGCTGAATGTGAACATAACTGCAGTGTCTGCTCTCAGGTGCCCGCCCCCCACCCTGGGGAGACAAAGAACATCAGAACAAACTGGTGCCCATGTGACCCTTTCCCTTCAGCACAGCGACCACCACTATCTTATAGGTGCCCTTGATTTCCAGCTGGTCTCTACACCCAGCTCCTTACAGGGCTTGGGCCAGACCAACCCCAGGGCCCTAAATAGCCAGCCATAACTGGCAATCTGCCCATTTCCTTATTTCTTTATAGTCAAGGAAGGATGAAGAGAGAGTTATTGTTGTTCAGTCGCTAAGTCAACTCCCACTCTCTGCAACAACCCCATAGACTGCAGCATGCCAGGCTCTCCTGTCCATTATCTCCCAGAGTTTGCTCAAACTCACGTCCATTGAGTCAGTGATGCCATCCAACCATCTCATCCTCTGTTGCCCCCTTCTCCTCCTGCCCTCAGCCTTTCCCAGCATCAGGGTCTTTTTCAATGAGTTGGTATTTTCAAATCAGGTGGCCAAAGTATTGGAGCTTCAGCATCAATCCTTCCAATGAAGAAAGGGTACTAAGAGGAGTATGTGATGTCTTTGCAGGTCTTAGCTGAAGCATCACTGCCTTAACAGGCCTTCCCCAGCCCCTAACTGAAGCCTAGTGCCCCTATTTAATGCCTCTAGATGCTTTATGTACCTCCCCTTCATGGAAATTATCCATCTATCTTTCCTGTAGACTCTGCTCCATGAGGACAGGGATTGTGTCCACCACATTGCCCAGATCCAGCAGAGCATAGGTGCTCAGCCAGTACATGCTAACTGCAAGCATGTACCCAGTTCTCTGACTGCTGTCTGGAAGAAAACCGACATTTACTGAATGTGTGCTCAAGCACCTGCCATGCATTTCCTCCCTTAGTCCTTGTAACACACCTCAGAGACAGATATTAGGCACACAAAGACACTGAGACTCAGAAATTAAGTTCCTTGCCCCAAATTACCCAGAAGGCCACAGAGTTGACAAGTCTGGGGCCCCTGTTCACATGGAATTGAGTGTGTCATGTTCTGGGAGTGCCCTTTCTGAGAACGGCATCCTTGGAACTGTGCAGTGTAGTGGCTGATCACTCTGGGAGGCGGTTAGTAAGTGGAGCTGCTGGTTTGCTTGCTTTCTGAGCCTCTGCTCTCAGCTCTTCCAGGGGCTGGCTCTCCCCCTGTCAGCTCCTTAATCCCTCATGGCTCACACAGACCTGGGCAGACACTTGAGCAGTGCTCCATAGATGTTTACTAAGTGAATGAATAGAGGCGGCAGAAGTAGGACTATTTGGACAAATAGGTTTGTGGAGTAAGAGAAGGCAAAAATGAGATTTGATAAACATCTTTGGAATTTATAACTTGTGTTTCTTTTTCAGAACATGCTTAATAGACGATCTTTCAGTGACGTCTTACCGGAATCGCCCAAGTCAGCGAGGAAGAAAGAGGAGGCCCGCCAGGCAGAGTTCGTTAGAATAGGACAGGTGGGTTTTCTTCTGACACCTGTTGTGTAAGACACAGAGTTGTGAGTCCATCCAAACCAGATGGCCCTTCTGCGAAGAATGTTATGTTTGCATACTCTTGGAGGAGTTCTGTCACTTCTCTTAGGATCATTGTAGAACCATAAGGAAGATTTTTTTTAAATTTTATTGAAGTATAATTGATTTCAATGTGTTAATTTCTGCTGTACAGAAAAGTGATTCAGTTATACATATTTATATTCTTGTTCATACTCTTTTCCATTCTGGTTCATCACAGGCTATTGAATATAGTTCCCTGTGCTGTACAGTAGGACCTTGTTGTTTATATGAGGCGGGGTGATGGTGGCTGGGAGTAAGAGGCCGTAGGGCTCAGTCCCTACTCCCTCTTGTCAAGGGAGCACATACCATTTGCTTGACTCCTGAGGATCTTCTAAAGAGTAGAGAGCCAATTTAGGGAAAGCACTTTGAACTGCCCCCTGGCAGGAGTCAGCATGGAGGGAGCTGTCCTCACAGGAGACCCAGATTTCCCCTCTACCTCTTGAAAGCAGTCATCACAGGAGGTGGCTCCCGGGCATCACCTTATTCCAGGTTTTGGAGGAAGCCACACCCTCTCTGTCTGGCTCCTCCGTGACATTAGTGTTTCTCGGTTCTGGAGGTGACACAGCTTTCTGCATTGGTCCCATGTCACAAGAGGGAGGAGAAGAGCTGTCTGCTGCAGACAAGACTCTGACCTGAAAGTGGAAGCTAATCAGCAAGGCAATCATGAAAGCTTAGCAGCAAAGATAACCTTTCCCCCAAAGCAGGAGCCCTGTTACCAGGGCCTCCAACTTCAGTCCGTGTTCAAAGATAGTACCCTGACTCTACTTTCAGAGAATCTGATTTATCAAGTTTGAGGAAGGACCTGGGGATTTTTTTCAGTACTGGTGGTTTGGAAATCACTGTACTGATAAATTGATTGGTTGAAATGACAGAATACATTTGACGTCATTAGATCCAGCTGACTCCTTTCCTTATCTTCAGTGATAGGGCAGCGTGGGAACCTGAAACAAGCCTGAAATTACTCCCGTTTCATTTTTTTAAGTTTTTTTCATGTCATAACTGTTGATTCTTATGCTTTTACTGCCTGATAAACTGAAAAAGATCTCTGTTCTGTAAGGCACTAAAGCTGAAATCCATTGTGAGAGGGGACGCTCCATCAAGCTTGGTGGCATCAGGGATCTGTAAAAAGAGGTGAGTTGTTAACGCTTTCATGTTCAGCTGTGAATGTCCTGTGTCTTTAGGGAAGTTATTGAGATTCTTAGAAAGAGCTTCGTGGGGCAAGAGGAGGAAGAGTTTGTCTGTGGCAGAGTCTGCAGACGAAGCCCCAGATAAGGTGGGGCAGCATTTAGTGAGAGCCTCCTGGCTTCCTTGGTGTGCCTGCACCTTTCCTTAAAGAGGCAGAGCTGCTGGGCCAGGCCTGGACAGGCAGACTGAGCTCAGCAGTGCGCCTCAAGCCTTGTGTGTATACAGACGGCTGGGACATCCTGAACAAATGCAGGTTCTCATCAACAGCTCTGCAGCCAGGCCATGATCCTGTATTTCCAACAAGCTCTCATGTGGTGTCTATGCTGCTGACCAAGGACACACTCAACAGCAAGGCACTAGGACAGTATTTCTGAAGCTTCAGTGTGGGTTAGAATCACCCCCTAGAACCTCTGAATCTGTAGGTCTGAGTGGGCCTGAGAATTTGCATTTCTCTTAAGTTGATGCTGATGCTGTTGATCAGAGGACCACAGCTGAGCAATCACTGCCTCCTCTACAACTCATTCATGGCCTGAGTATCTACTCATTTCTGCTTCCCATGGAAAAAGAACTAGGTAGTCATCAAGCATAGAAGAGAAAACATAAAAACAAATCATAGTATGAACTTATTGTTTGCATTATTTTGTATTGTAAAGTCATACCCTACATACTTCATTATATCTATGTTCAGAATATGTAAAAGATAATTAAATGGAACAACCTCACAGACAGTGTATCACTGGAGAAGTGGCCATTGTAAAAGCAAAAGAATTATGAATATATCTACTTTTGCCCTAAAGGTATAGATGATCTATATCTGAACTGTAGAACCTACACAGTTCAAAGTCTGGTTTCAGGAAAATGATGCACTCAAAATACAACCAGTGCTGAAAACCCACAGCCAATTTAAGACAAGACCGATGGCAAAGTATCTTTTCCAAAGGTTGCCAAAATTCCCACTATCTGCTTATTCATTTGAATAGTAGAATTTGTAATGTTGTCAAGGACATCATAGATAGCACATTCCAATAAGATTTAGTAACTTTATTAACAGAGAAGGCAATGGCAACCCACTGTAGTACTCTTGCCTGGAAGATCCCATGGATGGAGGAGCCTGGTGGGCTACAGTCCATGGGGTCGCTAGGAGTCAGACATGACTGAGCGACTTCACTTTCACTTTTCACTTTCATGCATTGGAGAAGGAAATGGCAACCCACTCCAGTATTCTTGCCTGGAGAATCCTAGGGACGGGGAGCCTGGTGGGCTGCCGTCCATGGGGTCACACAGAGTCGGACATGACTGAAGCGACTCAGCAGCAGCAACAACTTTCTTAAAAAGTTCTTAGGGAAATGCCATTCCAAATAATGACCTGCACTTGGGCAGCCCTCTTTCAGTTTATAAAATATAAACTGAAATATCACGTCCTTTGTATGATCTTTTCACAACAGCCAGAGCCTCATCTCAGCAATGAGGTCACTCATTTTGAGGCTGGTGGGTTTCATAAAGGTATAGCATGATTTTCCAAGACAGGAATAATTCACACAGCATTTACCCTCACCCCAAACAGCACCCTGGCAGGTGACCTCAGAGCCATCACTCCTACTTTGAGTGTGCCAGCATGTGCTCTCTTAGAACTTACAAACACACCTATGTACACACCTTACATGTGCACACAGACTCTTGTACAGCATCAGGTAAAAGTGAAGATGTAGGACTTCAACTCATCCCTGAGAATCTCTACAAACGTCCTTGTCCTTTGAGGCCAAGCCACATGCTTTGGAGGGAAAAGCATGTGGTTCCAGGCATCAGCCACAGCTCCAAGGGAGCAGTAAGGCAGTGCTGACTCTTTATTCTTGTTCAATCAACATGGAATGAAACTAAGGATGAGGGCTCCATGACGTGAACGTGTCAAGTGGGGGAACATGAGTAGGTTTCATTGGAGCCCTCGACATATTCTTACGAACAGACATTATTTTTTTCTTGAAGATTTCATAGCCATAAGTGGGTCAATAAGCCTTTTCTTGTTTAAGATGATAGCAACCTCTTGCATTGTGTATGGTTTAATAGTTTTGCCGAATCAGCAGCACAGGAATCTGACTTTTTTAGAGAGTTGGGTGGGACTTCCTTTTATAAAGAACTATTGTGACTCCAAAAGAATAGGCACCAGTTGGTCCAACTTCAAGTGTTAAAAAGAAACGTTTGCTTAGAAAACATTGATGCTTCCCTAGCCCTTGAGGGCATCATTATAATACAGGTCACAGTGCCAGAAACACGTGACTCAGCCTTTTCCTGTTGCATACATTTCTGGAAGGAGACATTTTTTTCTTAAGAAGGGTGACTGAGTGAGAGCCCATCTAACTCCCGGGGCCTGGGGGCGTCTGTGCTGCCATTTCGGGTGGTATGTGTGCGTTTCCCCTGATGGGCCGGTGTGCTCTCTCTGTGCTCTTAACCTTCCTATGCTTGTGTTGCCCCGCAGCCTTGGGAACCACAGTGTTTCTGCAGTAACTTCCCTCATGAGGCCGTGTGTGCAGATTCCTGGGGCCAGGCCTTGCTGGTTTCCACTGATGCCGGCGTCTTGCTAGTGGATGGTTAGTGAGTAGCTGCTACTTTAGCTGTCTCTCTGTGTGACTTGTCGTACTTCTAAGATAGGTGACCACTGGTCAGCTCCCTTTGGATACATGTGTCCTCAGCAGTGAGGTTAGCGGAGTTTCATCCCCTTACAAAACTACCCCGTTGTTCTCAACATGCAAGCCAGAGGGGGAGGCACCCATGACAATTTCATCCCTTCCCCAAATCTGATTAATCTGTGGATATCAAATGATGCAAGAGACATGAGTTCGATCCCTGGGTCAGGAAGATCCTCTGGAGAAGGAAATGGGAATCCACTCCAGTATTCTCGCCTGAAAAATCTCATGGACAAGAGGAGCCTGGCAGGCTACAGTCCATGGGGTTGCAAGTTTCGCATATGACTGAGCACTGAGCACATCAAACGACCTGCAAGAAGAATCTCCTTTGCAGGAATACTTGTCATGATTCCAATGTTTGACTTTAAATCAACAAGGGCACATGATTCTTTAGAACCTCTGTCTCAGGGATATACTGTCTCTCAAAGCACATTTTTTTAAGGTTTCTAATTCAGAACATACTCAGTATCTAAAACAAACAATAAGGATCTTAGATAACCTGTTTGATGGATAAAGAAAGAAAAAGATTTTGACAGGAAGACAGATCTCAACTCAATATTAAATCAAACTTCTCATAGCCAGGTGGGTGAGCTGCCCCAGGGAGGCAGACAACTCCTTGTTGCCAGTAGGACATGACCTTGGCGAGCATGCCCTAGAGGGAATTCAACTTTGGGTGGGGATTTCATTTAGATTCAAGGACTGTGCAGCAGGTCTCTTGGATTCTTCCAGACTCCTAATGAGTGATAAAGGATCAGTTCAGTTCAGTTCAGTCACTCAGTTGTTGCGACTCACTCTCTGCAACCCCATGAATCGCAGCACACCAGGCCTTGCTGTCCATCACCAACTCCCGGAGTTCACCCAAACTCATGTCCATTGAGTTGGTGATGCCATCCAGCCATCTCATCCTCTGTCATCCCCTTCTCCTCCTGCCCCCAATCCCTCCCAGCCTCAGAGTCTTTTTCAGTGGGTCAGCTCTTTGCATGAGGTATCCAATGTATTGGAGTTTCAGCTTCAACATCAGTCCTTCCAATGAACACTCAGGACTGATCTCCTTTAGGATGGATTGGTTGGATCTCCTTGCAGTCCAAGGGACTCTCAAGAGTCGTCTCCAATACCACGGTTCAAAAGCATCAATTCTTCGGTGCTCAGTTTTCTTCACAGTCCAACTCTCACGTCCATATATGACCACTGGAAAAACCATAGCCTTGACTAGATGGACCTTTGTTGGCAAAGTAATATCTCTGCTTTTTCATATGCTATCTAGGTTGGTCATAACTTTTCTTCCAAGGAGTAAGCATCTTTTAGTTTCATGGCTGCAGTCACCATGTGCAGTGATTTTGGATCCTCCCAAAATAAAGTCTGACACTGTTTCCACTGTTTCCCCGTCTAGTTCCCATGAAGTGATGGGACCAGAGCCATGATCTTAGTTTTCTGAATGCTGAGCTTTAAGCCAACTTTTTCACTTTCCTCTTTCACTTTCATCAAGAGGCTTTTTAGTTCCTCTTCACTTTCTGCCATAAGGGTGGTGTCATCTGCATATCTGAGGTTATTGATATTTCTCCCGGCAATCTTGATTCCAACTTGTGCTTCTTCCAGCCTAGCATTTCTCATGAAGTACTCTGCATAAAAGTTAAATAAGCAGGGTGACAATATGCAGGCTTAACATACTTCTTTTCCTATTTGGAACCAGTCTGTTTTCCATGTCCAGTTCTAACTGTTGCTTCCTGACCTACATACAGGTTTCTCAAGAGGCAAGTCAGGTGGTCTGGTATTCTCATGTCTTTCAGAATTTTCCACAAGTTATTGTGAGCCACACAGTCAAAGGCTTTGGCATGGTCAATAAAGCAGAAATAGATGTTTTTCTGGAACTCTCTTAATTTTTCGATGATCCAGCGGATGTTGGCAATTTGATCTCTGTTTTCTCTGCCTTTTCTAAAACCAGCTTGAACATTGGGGAGTTCACGGTTCATGTATTGCTGAAGCCTGGCTTGGAGAATCTTGAGCATTACTTTACTAGTGTGTGAGATGAGTGCAATTGTGCGGTAGTTTGAGCATTCTTTGGCATTGCCTTTCTTTGGGATTGAAATGAAAACTGACCTTTTCCAATCTTGTGGCCACTGCCGAGTTTTTCAAATTTGCTGGCATATTGAGTGCAGCACTTTCACAGCATCATCTTTTAGGATTTGAAACAGCTCAACTGGAATTCCATCACCTCCACTAGCTTTGTTCATAGTGATGCTTTCCAAGGCCCACTTGGCCTCACATTCCAGGATGTCTGGCTCTAGGTGAGTGATCATACCATCGTAATTATCTCGGTCATGAAGATCTTTTTTTTACAGTTCTTCTGTGTATTGTTGCCACCTCTTCTTAATATCTTCTCCTTCTGTTAGGTCCAAACCATTTCTGTCCTTTATCAAGCCTGTCTTTGCATGAAATGTTCCCTTGGTAGCTCTAATTTTCTTGAAGAGATCTCTAGTCTTTCCCATTCTGCTGTTTTCCTCTATTTCTTTGCATTGATCTCTGAGGAAGGCTTTCTTATCTCTCTTTGCTATTCTTTGGAACTCTGCATTCAGATGCTTATATCTTTCCTTTCCTCCTTTGCTTTTCACATCTCTTCTTTTCACAGCTATTTGTAAGGCCTCCTCAGACAGCCATTTTGCTTTTTTTGCATTTCTTTTCCATGGGGATGGTCCTGATCCCTGTCTCCTGTACAATGTCACGAACCTCCATCCATAGTTCATCAGGCACTCTATCAGATCTAGTCCCTTAAATCTATTTCTCATTTCCACTATATAATCATAAGGGATTTGATTTAGGTCATACCTGGTCTAGTGGTTTTCCTTCTTTCTTCAGTTTAAGTCTGAATTTGGCAATAAGGAGTTCATGATCTGAGCCACAGTCAGCTCCCGGTCTTGTTTTTGCTGACTGTATAGAGCTTCTCCATCTTTGGCTGCAGAGAATATAATCAATCTGATTTCGGTGTTGACCATCTGGTGATGTCCATGTGTAGAGTCTTCTCTTGTGTTGTTGGAAGAGGGTGTTTGCTATGACCAGTGCATTCTCTTAGCAAAACTCTATTAGCCTTTGCCCTGCTTCATTCCGTATTCCAAGGCCAAATTTGCCTGTTACCCCAGGTGTTTCTTGACTTCCTACTTTTGCATTCCAGTCCCCTATAATGAAAAGGACATCTTTTTTGGGTGTTAGTTCTAAAAGGTCTCGTAGGTCTTCATAGAACCGTTCAACCTCAGCTTCTTCAGTGTTACTGGTTGGGGCATAGGCTTGGCTTACTGTGATATTGAATGTTTGTCTTGGAAACAAACAGAGATCATTCTGTCATTTTTGAAATTGCATCCAGGTACTGCATTTCGCACTCTTTTTATTGACCATAATGGCTACTCCATTTCTTCTGAGGGATTCCTGCCCACAGTAGTAGATATAATGGTCATCTGAGTTAAATTCCCCCATTCCAGTCCATTTTAGTTTGTTGATTCCTAGAATGTCAACGTTCACTCTTGCCATCTCCTGTTTGACTACTTCTAATTTGCCTTGATTCATGGACCTAACATTCCAGGTTCCTTTGCAATATTGATCTTTACAGCATCGGACCTTGCTTCTATCACCAGTCACATGCACACCTGGGTATTTTTGCTTTGGCTCCATCCCTTCATTCTTTCTGGAGTTATTTCTCCACTGATCTCCAGTAGCATATTGGGCACCTACCGATCTGGGGAGTTCCTCTTTCAGTATCCTATCATTTTGCCTTTTCATACTGTTCATGAGGTTCTCAAGGCAAGAATACTGAAGTGGTCTGCCATTCCCTTCTCCAATGGACTACATTCTGTCAGACCTCTCCACCATGACCCGCCCATCTTGGGTGGCCCCACATGGTATGGCTTAGTTTCATTGAGTTAGACAAGGCTGTGGTCCATGTGATCAGATTGGCTAGTTTTCTGTAATTATGGTTTCAATGTGTCTGCCCTCTGATGCCCTCTCGCAACACCTGCTCTCTTACTTGGGTTTCTCTTACCTTGGATGTGAGATATCTCTTCACGGCCGCTCCAGCAAAGTGCAGCCTCTGCTCCTTACATTGGACGAGGGGTATCTCCTCACTGCCGCCCCTCCTGACCTTGAACATGGAGTTGCTCCTCTTGAAAAGGAGGCCTAAAGAAATTAGGACTTCCTGATCACTCTATCTACAATGCAGAAGACCCAGGTTCAATCCTGGGTTGGAAAGATCCTCTGGAGAAGGAAATGGCAACCCACTCCAGTACTCTTGCCTGGAAAATCCCATGGACAGAGGAGTGTGGTAGGCTACAGTCCATAGGGGCATAAAGAGTCAGAAACGACTGAGAGACTTCACTTTCACTTTTCTTTCAAAGAAATTACGTGACTTGCCCAAGACCACACAGCTAATTAGTGTCATTTCTGGGACCAGAACCAGAGGTGATTCCTCATCTGGTGCTCTCTCCACTTAGCCAACTACATTTTATTAAAGTTAAATTAAACTCTACCAATGTTACCATCTTTAGCTTGATGCAGATTTCCAAAACCATAGTCCTGGACAAATAATTATGAAAATGTTTATGATGAAAAGAATTTCAAATTCTACCTGTTTGCCTTTTTAGGAAAGAGAAAGTAATTTCATGATTATTTGTAAGACCTGTCTAAAACCAGAAAAAAATTCTATTTGAGTTGCTTCTTTGTAAATATAAAATCCAAACCAAGATTACCCAAGTCCCTGTATGAAATTTTCATCTTTATGGATACAAAATCTAATGGAAGTGTCAGAGATAAGGATTATTGTGATTGCCAGGAAATCCTTTCCTTTCAAACTTGAGGGACATTGTCTATGCAGGTGTTAGCCGTGTATATCCACCACCAGCTCACATGTATTACTCACTTTCATGTCCCGATTATGCAGTATTGCTTCCCTGTTTGCTTATGCTGAGAAGAGAATAAGGCTTTCTTTGTGTTCTTTGTTGTGCTTTTAAGCCATAATTATCTTGTTATTTCTTTGTTTACTTCTTCTTGTCTACACTTAATTCTATTACGAATTGTTTCCATTAGTGAATCTCCCCATTTCATTTCAGGGCAAGTTCCACTCTATCTGATTAGCCTCTGCTTAATTTCATTAGACTCATCCCCTTGAGAGTCTGCTCCTTTCAAGGTCACTATTAAAAATTCTTTGCATTCTAAGTATAGCAAAACCTGCTCTGCAGGGAGACCAAATACTGAATAAATATGCTATCACCATTTGTTTTGTTTTGGTAATAGGAAAGCCAGATCATCTAAAAGGTGGTTTCTTCATAAAGAGATTACAAGAAGGAAGCCATAGTTTTGAAAGAGTCATTGAACCCACATCACTTTCTCATATCCTTGCCTCCTCTTCCTTCCTGTGCCATACATAAACCTATCTAGCCACAGGAATACGTGAACGCTGTATACTGTCACCTTGCTTATTTAACTTACATGCAGAGTACATCATGAGAAATGCCGGTCTGGATGAAGCACAGCTGGAATCAAGATTGCTGAGAGAAATATCAATAACTTTAGATACGCAGATGACACCACCCTTTTGGCAGAAAGCGAAGAGGAGCTAAAGAGCCTCTTGATGAAGGTGAAAGAGGAGAGTGAAAAAATTGGCCTAAAACTCAACATTCAAAAATTAAGATCCTGACATCCAGTCCCGTCACTTCATGGCAAAGAGATGGGGAAACAATGGAAACAGTGAGAGACTTTATTTTCCTGGGCTCCAAAAATCATTGCAGATAGTGACTGCAGCCATGAAATTAAAAGATGCTTGCTCCTTAGAAGAAAAGTTGTGACCAACCTAGACAGCATATCAAAACACAGAGACATTACTTTGCTGACAAAGGTCTGATTAGTCAAAGCTATGGTGTTTCTGAAGAAGGCAATGGCACCTCACTCCAGTACTCTTGCCTGGAAAATCCCATGGATGGAGGAGCCTGATAGGCTGCAGTCCATGGGGTCGCTGAGTGTCGGACACAACTAAGCGACTTCACTTTCACTTTTCACTTTCATGCATTGGAGAAGGAAATGGCAACCCACTCCAGTGTTCTTGCCTGGAGAATCCCAGGGATGGGAGAGCCTGGTGGGCTACCGTCTATGGGGTCACACAGAGTCAGACACGACTGAAGCGACTTAGCAGCAGCAGCAGCATGATGTTTCCAGTAGTCAGATACGAATGTGAGAGTTGGACTATAAAGAAAGCTGAGCACCGAAGAATTGATACCTTTGAACTGTGGTGTTGGAGAAGACTCTTGAGAGTCCCTTGGACTGCAAGGAGATCCCACCAGTCCATCCTAAAGGAAATCAGTCCTGAATATTCATTGGAAGGACTGATGCTAAAGCTGAAACTTCAGTACTTTGGCCACCTGATGCGAAGAACTGACTCATTAGAAAAGATCCTGATGCTGGGAAAGATTAAAGGCAGGAGGAGAAGGGGATGACAGAGGGAGAGATGGTTGGATGGCATCGCTGACGCAATGGACATGAGTTTGAGCAAGCTCCTGGAGATGGTGAAGGACAGGAAAGCCTGATGTGCTGCAGTCCATGGGGTTGCAGAGTCAGACATGACTGAGCTACTGAGCAACAACAAAGCCACCTGAACATCAGGGTTGTTCCCTTGCTCACCCCATCAATCCATGGGCATGCAGTGCTGTTTTTAGGTTACAACACCAGCTAAGAGCTCAGACTTTGTCCTTGCATGGACTTCAGTTCCCCAAGTTCAGGACATGTGCTTCGACAATTTCCTAGCACCTCTGAGCCTCAGATTTCTCATTTGTTAAATGAGAATATTAGAAATTCCTACCTAATAGGGTCATTGTGGGACATTTACATTAAATGACACCTACAACACTTAGCTTTAAGGCCTGATATGCAGGAAGCCCAAGGCATAAATGCCTGGCCTTAATGAAACAATCATAGTTATTTAGTCAAATGCAGAGATGGGCACTGAAATGAACGATCATCTCATGGTTTGAAAAAGAGAGTCTTGCCCCCACAGAAGCACAAAGAGCCTCAGAATGAATCCGCTTGGGAAAGCCTGAGGTATTGGAGGAAGGAGAGTGTTTGATGGGCTGCCCCCATCATGAAGGACAACTAGAGACAAGCCGTCTGTTTCATAAGAGCTTAGCAGGCTCTGTGCTCAGACAAATCCAGTGTTCTCACTGGGCTGCAGGAGTGGGAGACTCCTCCCCAGGGTCAGGGTGAGGGGTAGGGGTTGTTACTAATCCTAATGATGAAAGTTCTGCCCCCTCCTGGGCACCATCCAGGGAGGGATAAACTCCCAAACAGATAGGTTTCTGGAAGAGTCAAGATCCTTAGGGCCTCTTGCACCTAAATTATAATTAAGGAAACACCCAAACCCACAGCAGAACACTTGAAGACCTAAGTGTCTTCAAAGAATCAGGTAAAGAATCACCTAGACACTTATGCCTAACATGTCTATACGTCCTGGGACATCTTTGCCTTGCCTTGATTCTGTGTCAAGTTCAGAACAGACCCTTTGCTTAAAGTGAAAGTGAAAGTGTTAGTCCCTCACTCGTGTCCGACTCTTTGTGCCCCTATGGACTGTAGCCCACCAGGCTTGTCTGTCCATGGGATTCTCCAGGCAAGAATACTGGAGTGGATTGCCATTCCCTTCTTCAGGGGATCTTCCTGATCCAGGGATTGAACCCAGGTCTCCCGCATTGCAGGCTGATTCTTTACCACCTGAGCCACCAGGGAAGCTCTTTGCTTATGGAACTGCCTAAATTCGTTAAGTCCTCTTTGGCCAAGGGACTCCCAAGAGCAAAGTTCAGTTCACTCGTTCAGTCGGGTCTGACTCTTTGCAGTCCCATGGACTACAGCACACCAGACTTCCGTGTCCATTGCCAACTTCTGGAACTTGCTCATACTCATGTCCATTGAGTCGGTGATGCCATCCAAAGCAGCAAAGTAATTGCTAGCAATTTAAGATCCCAGTAAGTAAGCTTAAAAACAAACCCAGGACTTCCCTGGTGGTCCAGTGGTTAGGAACCCACTTTCCAATGCAGAGGACATGGGTTTGAGGAAACTAAGATCCCATATGCTGTGGGGCCACTAAGCCTGTGTGCCACCACTAAGACCCAATGCAGCCAAATAAATATTTTTTAAAAATCCTACATGTACTTGCTGTGTCTTTAAATCATCCATTTTCCTGAGATCTTGCCAGATGTCTCCACTGAAATTAGTTTTTTCATGTTATTTTGGAAATGTAATTGATTTTTCTCTTATTTTTGTCTAAAAAGATTTCATATTCCTATATGGAGAAATACTGAAAAATGATAAGTAAACTACTGTTGATTCAGACATAGGCCATGTTGAAATAGGGTGTTTGTTAAATACAAAAGGAAATTCTAATTTTACTTTCTTGAGAAGTATGCAGAATAACCTAAAATGTGACGTGGTTTCAAATATGACACACAAAAAAATCAGAAAATATTTAAGAGAAATTACTAAGTGTATTAGCACTTTTTAAAATTTGATATTTGGTTCTTTGGAATAATCCCAGCCAAAATTGGGACTGAGAGATGCTGCCTTTTCTTGGATGAACACTGAGGAGAAGACTCTAGCTTCGGGGCCCTGCTATTGCGCTCCCTGTACAGAGGTGTGAATGCCTTTGGGAAAGAAATGCCAGTCCTCCCTGAGCTGAGAGGGGACTAGTGCTTGAACTTTCTGTGTCGCCCTTAGGAAGGATCTAGAAGCTGACCTCCTTCCTCACCTACGGAGAAACGGGGTCCAAAACTACCCATAGGCACATTTCGTAGGTTCTAGAGAGTATGGGGAGAAGGAAATGGCAACCTACTCCAGTATTCTTGCCTGGAGAGTCCCAGGGACAGGGGAGCCTGGTGGGCTGCCATCTCTGGGGTTGCACAGAGTCAAACATGACTGAAGTGACTTAGCAGTAGCAGCAGAGAGTATGGGCCCGGTGTGGCGTTGGGTAACCAGGCTTCTTTTCCAGATGACCTCCCATCAGTGCCTGTGTTTGACAAGACTCTGCCCGTGAAGCAGATGCATGTGCTGGAGGCGCTGGACCTTCTGATCCTCAGAGCAGACAAAGGTGCTACTCCTCCCTGAGGGATGTTCTCTGGGAGGAAGGGGAGCGTGTAGCCTACAGCCAACACAAGGGTCTCGGGGTTCTGGCTGAGTCACTGCTGCCAGCTTTTTCTTCTGGTGCCCAGGGCTCAGGTCGTTGGTAGCCCATTTGTTCTCTGAGGCAGGGATGGTGAGGGAGAAAAGGGGTGGGTGTCCTTGATTACTTCGTTAGGTGAAAGCAATGCAGGACTTCTCCCCAGTTCTGGAACACCTCAAATCCTAATTTCTTGAGTAGTGGTTTTCTACACAGTCTGCCCCTTCAGTTCTTCCAGGTCATCTCACTTTTCCATCCATCTCCTCCATCTGCTTCATCCCACCAGGGAAAGATGCCCGCCTCTTTGTCTTCAGACTGAGCACTGTGCAGAGGGGCATCGAGGGCAAGCAGGCCGTGAAGGGCAAGTGTGACTGTAGAGAAAACAAGCTCGAGAAAACAAAAGGTGACTCAATTCTTCGTATTTTGTTGGTTTCATCCAATTAATCATTTTCTCAGACTGCCCAGATTTTACTGAAAAAAAATTTAAGTAGGAATTTAATTGTTTTTTCACTTGGAAACATCACAAAAGTAGTGTCACTTGTTCCCTAAGAGAAGCTTAAGTTATAGAGAAACATGTTGAGGGCTAGAGGAAGTTTTAGGTCTTATTTGACAAGTTTGGGAGGTGAGTTAACCTCTGTGAGCAAACTTATGAAAAGAAACTTTTAGAATTTTGTTCCTGGAACTCTGCTCACCTTTCAGTTTAATTCATGTCATGTAGTGGATGTGAATCTAAGTCCACAAACTCTAGAATAGAGGGAATATGACTTCCTTAATTTTCTGTAACTCAACCTAATTTTTATTTCAAGTCCCCACTTTGCCTCATGGCAAAAACGTCCTTAGTCATTTCACTGTCTTATGGTTAATTTCAGGGTTCTTAAATATCACCAGATTGTCAAAGCTGAGGGCTCCCATCTCTTGTGTGTTCAGCATCATTTCTTTCTCTTCCTAGGCTGCCACCTGTATGCCATCAACACTCACCATAGCAGAGAGCTGAGGATTGTTGTTGCCATTCGGAATAAACTGCTTCTGATCACAAGGAAACACAACAAGCCAAGTGGCGTGACTGGCATGTCACTGTTATCTCCCCTGTCAGAGTCACCTGTTGAAGAATTCCAGTACATCAGGGTAGGTTTTTTCCTTCAAATTGTTTCAGTCCTGGCCAAGGTGTCCCGAGACAGACTCCCTCCTTCCATCCAGGGTCTATCATCCACTGGGGTTGCCCTGTGGTTCAGTAACTAACTGGGGAAGCCCTCACCTGTGGCCCTGGTTTCCCCAGGAGACTAAGACGAACAGAGTTTTTCTGACTCCATCCAGCTCATTCACATAGTAAACACCTAAAGATGCTGCTCTAGGGGGATCATTTGGAAATATATAGAAACTTGGAATCATGCTGGGCACCAGAAACTTACACAGCCATAAAGTCAATTATACTGCAGAAACAAACTCATGGAAAAAGAGACCAGATTCATGGTTACCAGAGGCAGGGGTTGGGGGAGGGTGAAATAGAAGAAGGTGGTCAGAAGGTAAAAATTTCCTATCGTAAGATAAATAAGTACCAGGGATATAATATACAACATGATAAATATAATCAATACTGATGAATGTTATATATGAAAGTTAAGAGAGTAAATTCTAAGAGTGGTCATCACAAGGGGAAAAAAAGTTTCTTTTTCTGGTATTTTGTATCTGCATGAGATGATGAATATTCACTAAATTTATTGTGGTGATCATTTCATGATGTATGTGTTAGGTTGGCCAAAATGTTCATTATTATTATTAAATCTCGAGACAAGGACCGGACATTCTGAGGGCTAACACAGACTACACTGTTGAATCCCTTTTGTAAAATTTTCTCCTGACCTCTCCCCTTTGCAGTGAACAGAGGTCTGAGCCTTGAGGACAAACTGCAGAAAGGAGCAGTCTAACCCATCCCTGCCCCTCTTTTCCCTGCCCCAGTCTGGCACAGGACTCTGCAGAAGCAGAGGACCTGGGGGGGTGGCGGCATGGGGAAATGAGGGTGTTGTAGCCACATGTTCCAGGCAAACTCACTCAGAAGGACAATGCAGATAGTGGAGTGCCGTTTATTAAACCGGTGGGCCCAAGGCAGAGTCTCCTCTTAGCCAAGGACCCCGACCAGCATTTGTGAAAATCTTTTATACTCCATGTGTTTGTGTCTGAACCCACCACTCCAAATTCCTTGAGACTTACATAAACCAAGGAAGATACAATCCCAGTAACCCCATCATTCACGTGCTATATGCTCATGTGCTCAAACAGTCAAATAATTAGCCAATAATCAATAAACCCAAGGTTACACTCCAATAGATACAGAAAAATTTATGGCCTGTCTGGAGGAAGGGGTGATTCGTGTATGTTTTCTCTTAGGCGATAAGTAACCTAGATACGATCTTTCATCCTTCTGTTGTTTTCATAGGCACTAAACACAGAGTTCAGAGTCCATTGGAAAGGTGGCTGAGCATGATCAGCATGAACAGGCCTAAGATGGAGTCCAGGCCCTATCAATTCCTTATTCAAGGGGGCCTTTCCTGGATGGGGGTAGGCAGTGGGGTGGCTGCTCTGTCCTCACTCGTTTCTCCTCCATCCTTGTCCACCACACAGGAGATCTGTCTGTCCGACTCTCCCGCGGTGATGACCTTGGTAGATGGGCCAACGGAGGAGAGCGACAACCTCATCTGTGTGGCTTACCGGCACCAGTTCGACGTGGTGAACGAGAGCACAGGGGAGGCCTTCAGGCTGCACCATGTGGAGGCCAGCAGGGTGAGTCGATGGAGGTGGGGGCCAGTGGGAACCAAAAAGACTGGAGCTGCGTCTTCTAACTTTGCGAGACCATGATGAGGGTTTCTTTAAAACTGTGTGCTCTTTATCATATCTGTAACCTGTGGTACATATTTAGGCTGTACCATGTGAAGCTGCCATCTTTGTAGATCAAATGGGTTCAATATCATATAACTGCTCATTGCCCTCTTTAGCTTTTCCACACCTCCTCCTGCCATTCCATCCTTCCCAACAGAAGAGGAATGAAGTGTCAAAACTCACTGTAAATAACTGAGTAATGAAAACATTTGTTTGGTAATTCATGCTAGAAGGGCCTCTGGAGAGTTGGGTTACCCTCAGAGGTACTGCAGACCCACAGCATGGGGCTGGAAGGTGGGGGAGAGCACAGCCCGAGTCTCCATTCCCTTAGACGTGCATTAGGAAAGGAAGATGGGATGAAACACCATTGGGAGAGAGAGAAAAAGCAGATCGGCACTGGGGAGTCTACACCTCCTGGCCTGAGCTGCACAGAGGGCGCCATGTGCTGGATCTGGACAAAACCTGACAAGCAATTCACAGAATTCTCTAGCCCACTTATCGCTGGGAACCAGGGCAAGGCCTGATGACAGCTGAGCCCCTGAGCTCCTGGAGGTTTGCATGGTGTAGGGCCAGCATTCCAGCTCAGGCATAAGAACAGGGCAGAGCAAGGATGCCGCCCAAGGAGAGTGTTCTTCCTGATGAGAGCTTCTCCCAGTCCTGTTCAGATGTGTCAGACAGGGAGGAATTTATGTTTTACAAGAACTAAAAAATACAATTTAAATTTGGACCAGCCCTACATAAATATTCACTAAAGTTGTTAATTACTCTAAAGAAAACAACCTGAGAGCAAAATTTTAAGAAATGGAAAAATCAGAAAAAGAAACATCTAGATATAATTAAGAGGCCTATATCTTATCTTCAGCTGTTATCAATCTCAGCTCAGTCTGCCCTTTCATGTGTGTATAACTGGTAGCACCCAAACTCATCTGCCGTTGAAGTCACTGAGGAACTTCAAAGCTACCGATGCCCTGTGTCCCACCCCCAGCAGTTTCACCAGCCTTGGGTGTGATGTGAGCTTTAGAATTTTAGATGGTCCCCAGGTGATGTGGGCAAATTTGGGAACCACTGGTACACACTGCTTCACAACTGTGGCTCTAATTGCCCAGAAAGCTTTAAACAGATCGGTGCTCTGACACACCCAGATCAGCTAAACCAAAAGTCCTGGGTGTATGGGATGGGAATCAGTAGACTGTCTCCCCAGGTGATGTTACTATAGACCCAAGAGTTGGAAGCTCTCCTGATACTCTTCCTAGCAAGGCAGGAGGGTCGCCTCCATCCCAGCAACTGGGAACCTGTCATCTCTTCCCGAGGCTGTCTTCTGAGGACTCAGAGCCCAATCTGGCCTTTAAAAGTTCTAGCTCCTTCTTGCTTTTCAAAACTCTGGACAGGGACTTCCCTGGAGACCCAGTGGCTAAGGTTCCACCCTTCCAATAAAGGGGGTCCTGGGTTTGATCCCTGGCCAGGGAACTAGAGCCCACAGGCCGCAACTCAGAGTTCACATACTGCAATTAAAGATCCCGCGTGCCACCAAAAAGACTGAAGATCTTGAGTGCCAAAACCAAGGCCCAGTGCAGCCAAGTGAATAATTAAATTCTTTTTAATTAAAAATACAATCTGTACAACCAACCATAGGAGTCAGAAAAAGCATGGCTTAAAAGATCTTTGTTGAGTCAATCCTTCCCTGGCAACCAGTTTCCTAAGACTGAACCCACTTTTCCTGGAAATTATTGTTATTTACTTTTTTAATACCTTGATAATTCATGAGTATGTCTGTGGATTTTTTTCTGTTAAGATTCATGAAGATCCAGGGAAAAAGAGTTAAAAGCAGTTTTCTTTGATGACTTCTGTGCTTTGTTTTGCTGGAAGGTGTGAGAAACCTCCAAAATTTTCTGTCTTTTCTTCAACATCTTTGTAAAACAAAGATGCAAAGCTTTTCTCTAAGAAAAAACACTTGAAAACATCTTTGTGTTGTTAAGTGCTACCCTGGGGATTTGAGTGGGTCAGTATGTATATTCCCACTGAGTTAATCCTCAGTGACTATGTTTGCTGAGCAGGCAGAGGTGCTGAGACAGTGGCTTGTCTTTGGGTGGAATTTACTGTTTGGTTGGAAAGATAAGCCCTAGAAAAATGAGCAAACTAATGAGCGGATAGAAGCAGCCTGCAGAAACAGGGTTACTTCTCACCAAGACATTCCTGCAGGACAAGCCCTGAGCTCAGTGGAGCAGGAGAGAGGCTGACCCTGCGCTGACTTGCCGGTGATTAGTGCCTCAAGCAGCCTTCAACGCCTACCTCCTCCATGCGCCACCATGCAGGCCAGGCTGGCCTGGTTTCCTGCCCCCGCCCCTCCTCTTGTCTCAGCCAAGACCCCTCGATTCCCGTTGCAGGCTTCAAACCCACCTCAGGGTCCAAGACAATCCTAGCTTGTGAGAGGAGCTGTTTAGGAAGCACCAGAGCAGCCTTCTGAAAGTCAACATCAAGTTTGTTCTACCAACAGGCCAACTCCAACGTACTGCCCCAGATCCAAAAGCCAGCTCCGGCCTTCTTCCCCAACAGAGGCCTCCTCCAGAGGGAAGTAACAGGATCTGGGTCTCTGGCTTATTCACTGGGCCCAGGTCCCTGTCCTGACCGTCTCCCCAGACCCCAGCTGGTCTTCATTGAGAGCTCACCCTGGAATCACACGGGAAGGTTGGACATTGACCCCACAGTGCCAACCTCGTTCACTTGTTACAAGTCTGTGTTTCGAATTTTCACCACCACCATATATTACTTTTATTATTTTAAAATGCAATAAGATAAACTATTTTTAATCAAGTAAAAAAAAGGCGAATGTCTTTATCCTACCCTGACCTACTATATATCAAGATGTCCAGGAGCAAGAACCCAGAATATGTATCTTTTAAAAGCTCTCCCAGTGAATTCTCAGGTCCTCACCTGGTCAAGAATGTCTCCTGCATGAATGTCTCCTCTGAGGCCCCTCGCCCGGGAGCTAACATCTATACCAACATCTGTATCAACATCTGTACATATAACATGTATGCGTGAACTGGACCTCACCATGCTCAGTATTAATGAAGGTCTGATGAAATGCAATTGAGGGCCTGAGGAGGGAGTGATTAAGTCCATGCTTTTGGGGTCACTGACCCCAAATTTTGGCCCCTTAGCCCTGACAGGCAGATACTATTCTCTCCTCGGTTTCTGCAGAAAAAGAGGCTGAGACTCAGAAAGGAGAAGTTACTTATTTACCCCAAACCACACAGCCAGTAAGTAGCAGAGGCAGGACTTGAGCCCAGACTGCCTGTCTCCCAGGACTGTGCCCGCAAACCCAGCACGTGGCAGCCACAGCCCCGTAACAGCCCGAAGAGGAGAGCAGGTCCCGGTTACACAGCTGGTGGCTCTCGGCCGCTCCTCAGAAAGTGCAGAGCAGACACAGCAGCACCCATGAGGGCTGGAAGCTGCTGGTTGACTTAAGTGTCATCTAACTGACAAGTCTGGGGACACCAAGGAGGAAGTGATTCAAGTCAGAGTGCTGGGGACGGACAGAGGGTTCCCTCTAGGGGCCCGAGGGCTGTTCCCTCCCATGATACGCCCCAGTGGTGCAGGTTCCAGAGCCAAGTCATGCCAGCAGCTGACATTTATGGAGCATTTACCGAGCCCTGTGTGACTTCCTGGAATCCTCAGCCCCCGTAGAGGCAGGTGTTCCAGTCTCTCCCATTTTACAGATGAAGACTCTGAGGTTCTGTGAGGTTAAACCCCTGACCATGTGCCCACTGCTCTCGGGTGGCAGGGCTGGCATTTCATTTACATGGTCGTGCCTCTGGGTAGCATGCCCTCTGCTCCTGGTACTTGACAGGTCCTGATCCAGGGACTGAGGGGGTCACACGAGCAGAGCAAGGCCTCTGCTTCGTAGAGCTGAGAGCCCAGCACAGAGGAGAGTGCCAGCAAGCAAGCGAACCTGAGACGGCAGTGCACGCCCTGTAGATAATTAAAACAGAGGCTGTGACACATAGCAGCAGAGGAAGTATTTGGCATTTGACTCCCAGGTCCTTCTGACCCTAGAATCAACACCCTTGACCTCTAGGACTCACTGTCTCTCACCCCTACAGAGCCTCTGCAACTCATGGTTATGGTATGGGCTCCACTATAACTTATTTTATGTACTTGTAAGCTTTTCTGACATTTTGTTGAGGGATGAGACCCTGTCCTTTCATTTCTGTGTGTTTAATGACGACTCATACAATGCCAGACTATTCAGAGGAGAAGGCTGCGTTTGGGTGAGAGCGGTGAGGGCCAGCTGGGCAGAGGGCCTGAGTTGGGAAATGGGGAAGCCCAGAGGCTGGAAGGGCCTGGAGAGAGCCCAGCTAGAGGGAGACAATGGCCACGCCTGGAGGCGGGGTCGAGCCCAGGAGTGCAGCAGGGGTGAGGTGAGGAAGAGGATGCTCTGGACTTGGGTGAGAAAGGGACCCCTCTGAGACTTTGAGGGTAGCTCTGCTAAAAGGAAGGAGGAGGCTTGAAAGGAAACTGGTCATGTGAGACTTCCATGGAATGCTGATTGTGTCAAGCCCTGTACAACAATGTTTGCCTTGTTTCATGGAATTTTCATGACGATCCAGCAATGATGATCCAGCAGTGTCAGGATTACTGTTACACCAGTTTACAGATGGAGACCTGGGGCCAGAGGGCCGTTTACCACAAACCATAAGAGGCAGCAAGTGGTACTGGCAACTGGGGGCTGTCTGACCTGCTCCTGTCTGCTCCCCCACCCAGCCCCTTGAGTTCTTCTCAACCTACTGCATTTGAGAGAAAAAAGACTTAGGAACCTGGGCTGGAGCTCAGAATGTATGCCTGAGTGCCTGAGGTTGTAGATTTAGAGATTTTGAGCAGAGTAAAATCCGAAGCTATCAAGCTGGGGCTTTTTCTAAATGAGAGAAGAGCCAAGAAATGGAAGAAGAATCTGAAATGGAAGAGAAGCCAGAGGGAGGAGCTGTCCCCTGTCAGAGGTTGTGCAGATATGGATGGAGAGATGAGCCATGGTCAGAGGCCTTTAGTCTGGAGAGAAGGAAACCTTCTTGGAGCTTAAGAGAGGGCAGCGTCCCTGGTGGTACCGAAGGCCAGACTACAGGGCTGAGAAGACAAGTGAGGCAGTGAAAGAAGAGGAGATTTTTAGAGGCTCGGAGTTTTGATTGAAACTTGAGAACCATCTTCTCAAAAGCAGAAACCAAGGCTCACCAAAGCCACAGAACTGGGGCTTCCAACACCCTCTGCATCTTGTCAAGCCGCTTCCCAGGAAGTGAAAGAAGTAAAAAGGGAGAAAAGAAGTGCAGACATGGTGATCTGGAGATTCGGAGACTGTGTTTGAAGCAGGAGGCAGTGTGGCTGAAGGGCAAGGGTGTTGAGGTTGGAAAAGAACCAGGGACCTGGTGGAGATCCTGGCTGGGGCACCTCCTCACTGAGGGACTAGAGTGACTCCACCTCTCTAAGCCTCACTTTCCTCATCTGTAAAATGGATGCAATGCCATCTACTTTCCAGGGTTGATGTGGAAGTGAAAGGAATAACCCACGAGAAAAGCTTGGTGGAATGGAGCCCGCTGTATAAATGGAAGGCCTGCCAATAGAGAGCTCTCCCCTAGAGAGCTTCTTAAAGGGTTTGAAAAGATGATGAGAAAGTCCACACCATGGACTGTGGTCATGCCTGAGTTTACAGAAACTTGAGAACGTCTTTTCCTAGTGTCAGTGTCCACCCTGCCCACTACCATTGCCCATTCTCATTGCAGGTTAATTTCGTTGCAGCTATTGATGTGTGACGAAGACGGGGAAGCCGGTCTGCTCCTGTGTTACAACTGTAAGTAAGGGATGTGTTTTGATCACCACTTGCTAAAATCCACTGTTGTTTTTTTTTCTTTCTGGACAATGTATAGGAACTTAGCTTTAGATTTATCTGGTGCATTGTTCCTGGATCCTTAACTGCACTCCAGAGTGCAGCTAAAAATTGCCTTCCCACTTGGATCTCCCAATACCCAGACCTCTCAGTGAGATGGTACAGCAGTCGCCTTGGGGTGTCTCTGGGACGTGGAAGTGACGGCAGGGGGTTCCATCTAGGGAACCCCTACCATGTGCCCCACACTGGGCTCCATCAGCCCCAGCCACTGCTCACTGACTTCTCAGTTTCTGTTCAGTTCATTTTAGTCACTCAGTCATGTCTGACTCTTTTCGACTCCGTGGATGACAGCACACCAGGCTTCCCTGTCCATCGCCAACTCCCAGGAGCTTACTCAGACTCATGTCCATCGAGTCAGTGATGTCATCCAACCATCTCATCCTCTGTCATCCCCTTCTCCTCATGCCTTCAATCTTTCCAAGCATCAGTGTCTTTTCTAGTAAGTCAGTTCTTTGCATTAGGTGGCCAAAGGATTGGAACTTCAGCTTCAGCATCATTCCCTCCAAGGAAATCCCAGGGCTGATCTCCTTCAGAATGGACTGGTTGGATCTCCTTGTTGTCCAAGGGACTGTCAAGAGTCTTCTCCAAAACCACACTTCAAAAGCATCAGTTCTTCAGCACTCAGCTTTCTTCACAGTCCAACTCTCGCATCCACATGTGACTACTGGAAAAACCATAGCTTTGACTAGATGGACTTTTGTTGGCAAAGTAATGTCTCTGCTTTTTAATATGCTGTCTAAGTTGATCATAACTTTTCCTCCAAGGAGCAAGCGTCTTTTAATTTCATGCTGCAGTCACCATCTGCAGTGATTTTGGAGCCCCCAAAAACCAGTTTCTGTTACTGTCTGTCATCTGGAGATAAGGCACCTGAGTGGTGAACAGACTTTCTCAAGATTGTGCAGCTACAAACGGCAGAGCCCAGGTTCTCTTGACATTTGGGGCCCTCTTGACTCCAGTGCCCCAACAGTTACTCTTCCTCTTTTTGCTATTTCTCAGATGTTAATGAAATCCGCCTCAGCCTGGCATGCCTGGCCTCAGCTGGATTAGTTTGGGTCAGGTGGCAGATGGGTTTCAGGCAGACCAAAGATATCAAATAGGACTTAAGGATGTGCAGCTTTTCAAAAGCTAATGTGATACCACAATAAAAAGGATATTTTTAAAGCTAAAGATAGTGAGATATTTTCTTGGACCCAGGCTATGCAGTCTAACTAAATAAAACCTTTTTATCAGCCTAGAATTGTATCAGTTTTGAGTAGTGATGCTGGTTATAGCACATGGGATAGATACATTGATTAATTAATGTATTAATAATTAACTAATGTAGATACAATGATTAATCTTACTAATCTTTGATTAGTAAGAATGGTAATTTTCATAGAGAAATTTATTGGGTAAACTTCCTCTTTCAAAATTTGAGATTTATGGGGCATCAGCAAAGAACTTCACCAATAAATCACTCTTTTAGGATATTTCATCCACAGGTCTGTCAAAACCCTCCTCAAAACAGCAGGTCTTTCTGGCCCATCTGATGAGAAGGGCCACACCTAGGGTGACAGCAAGAAGCCATGTGCTCCGGCGTGGATCCTCGCTGCCCAGCTACTGGCCCTCGGAGGGCTGGGCCACTGCAGCTGCTGCCACCCTCTGCCCCAGGTCTCCAGGGACACGCAGAGTAGGCGTGCACCTGTGTGCAGCCACTTCTGTAAGATGTTCATCTCTTTAAAGTGTGGTCTTTTTAGTTTATTGAAAAACCTATTTGAAAAACTTATGGCTTTAAAAACTGATATAGATATTAATACTTCTTTCTTCCAGCTGCTCAACTGGGGGTGATTTTAGATGGTAAAGAAAAACAGAAAGAGAGCAGGTTTTAGACCATGAACATGAGTCCCAAAATGAAAGAGGGGCATGGAAACAATGTGGATGGCAAGCTCTCTACACAAAATTAGAAGCCGAGTCAGCAGGCAGTGCTGAGGTGGGGGGGTGGGATTTGAGGGGGTGGTCCCACACTGGGCCTCTGGCTACTGGAGCCCCTTAAAGTTCCACCTTCTCGGGCTTTGATCACCTCCTGGCTACAGGCCCTGGTTTCATCTCAGGATGTGATCAGCATGTATCTGTTCTCACAGACCCACCGGCCATCAGAAGATGATCTCTAACCTCACATGGGTCAGGCCTTCGCAATCCCAGGGAGGTCCCCAGACCTGACTTAGTCTCCCCAGACCTCGCCACTTCCTCCTGTTGCTTTGGGTCAGGCATCTGCCTTTCAGTTTCCATCTCCCTCTTTCTCTCGGCAGGTTGGCAGGTACCTGGGGATACAAGGAATGAGCTCGTTTCCCCCAGTGACCAGCTGACTTCTGTAACTTGTCCCCCACACAGTGC
Organism: Nanger dama; assembly: GCA_917880005.1. Classification (NCBI taxonomy): domain Eukaryota; kingdom Metazoa; phylum Chordata; class Mammalia; order Artiodactyla; family Bovidae; genus Nanger; species Nanger dama. Next base: position 8,867,621 of record CAKJTW010000018.1, on the reverse strand, counting down.
ACACCCATCTGCTCATCTCAGTCCACGTTCTTGTCTTGGTCACTGACACCCACAGGAAAGGCCCTTTCCAGCCAGGAGCTGTAGAAGGAGATTGTTTTCCCCAAGTTTGAAGCTGATTTTTATAAGTCTGCTTCTTTCTAAAAATATAACTTCCAGAAACCCAGAGTTTTCTATACATAAATTTTTCTCTCAGATAAGTTAAAAACGTTTGCACGTGCCGAAAGGGACTTTTCTTCAGAGAAATTTGTTTTAAAACTAAAATCTACATACTGTTCTTCACCAGCTGGATGAGGAAGGTCATAGACTGAGCTGCTTCCAGGGCAGTCGCTTTCTTAGACTCCTGTCCCCCTCATCCCCATTCAGGGCCCATTTAACTACAAGGGACGGCCCTCTCTGTGCCAGGCCGTGTCAGGCTCTAGAGACACAACAGTGGAATGCACTGCCAGGGATGCAATGAGCTCACCCTTCTGGGGCCAGCCACGCATGTGTGCTTGTACATGGGTGTGAACAGGCTGCAAGCTCTGGAGTTCAGGAAACACTCTTGGCTTCTTTTTGAATTAGAGACCTGCTAGTCTGAGACCACCAGCTCTCATCACTGGGAGGGAGATCCCTCTGCTTCCCTGGGGCGGATCCCATTGGAAATGGGGAGACAGGACCTCTGGACTGCAGTCCAGTCACCTCCTCCAGGCCTGCGTGACCACCTCTGAGGCAGGCAGGGGCTGGGACAAAAGCCTGATTGCACAGGTCAGGAGAGCTTGGGAAAGAGAAAGTGGAGCTAGGGAGTCCAGACAAGCCTTTCAAAGAATTTTGCGTTAAGGGAAAAGAATAAGGAAGGTTGCAGCAGCTAGAGGAGGAAGAGAAGGCAAAGGATTTTGTTTTCTAAAACGTAGAATAAACAGCATGCATAAGGCTGTTGGGGAAGATATGCTGGAGAAAGGAAAATAAGACAGAGGGGAGAAGGGTGGAGCTGACCTTGGGTGAGCCCAGCAGGTCCAGGGCACTGCTAGGAGACCTGGGCGTCCTTCGTGGGCACTTGTTTTCTCAGGAGCAAGGTCTTTGAGAGTGAGGTTTCTTTTCCTCCCCTAGTGAGTCCACTGTAGCAAAAACAAAAACTGACCCTGATAAGAATTTCTGTCCTAATAACTCACGCTGTTAGAAGAACTATGATAAAACAGCATAAGGAAACTGCTTTACAAGGCACAGGGGTCTCATCAAAGGAGCCCCTGAGCCCTGCTGCTGCTGCTGCTGCTAAGTTGTTTCAGTCGTGTCCAACCCCATAGACGGCAGCCCACCAGGCTCCCCCGTCCCTGGGATTCTCCAGGTAAGAACACTGGAGTGGGCTGCCATTTCCTTCTCCAGTGCATGAAAGTGAAAAGTGAAAGTGAAGTTGCTCAGTCGTGTCCGACTCTTAGCGGTCCCATGGACTGCAGCCTACCAGGCTCCTCCATCCATGGGATTTTCCAGGCAAGAGTACTGGAGGGGGGTGCCATTGCCTTCTCTGCCTGAGCCCTGCAGAACGCTCCAAGGGATAGACAGGCAGGGCTTCAGATGGCCTCGGCCACCACCCCAGCCTGGCCCCACACTGCAGGCCTCCGCAGCAGCCTCTCACAGAGGGGCCACAGCTGTCAATTCTGATGCTAGGAACAGGGAGAGACTGCTTCATGGGCCCGAGGTTTCTCATTAGGGTGATGAAAATGTTATCAAATCAGATTGCGGTGATGTTATTCAACTCTATAAAGAGACTACAGTTCATTGACTTGAATGCTTAAAATGGATGAGTTTATGGTATATAAATTATATTTCAGTAAAGCTGTTTTTAAAAATAATTGAAAAACTAGTTTGCATGGCTAAAACGTGGCAGGCTTTTGGAATAAAAGGGGCTTTTGTTTTTCCGTTTGTGTGGATGTGAGAGTTGGACCATAAAATAAGCTGAGAGCTGAAGAATTGATGCTTTTGAACTGTGGTGTTGGAGAAGACTCTTGAGAGTCCCTCAAATTGCAAGGAGATCCACCCAGTCTATCCTAAAGGAAATCAGTCCTGAATTGGAAGGACTGATGCTGAAGCTGAAACTCCAATCCTTTGGCTGCCTGGTGCGACAGACTGACTCATTTGAAAAGACTGTGATGCTGGGAAAGACTGAAGGCGGGAGAAGGGGACAGCAGAGGATGAGATGGTTGGATGTCATCACTGACTGGAAGGACATGAGTTTGAGCAAGCTCCAGGAGTTGGTGATGGACAGGGAGGCCTGGCATGCTGCAGTCCATGGGATCACAAAGAGCTGGACATGACTAAGCGACTGAACTGAACTGGTTTCTTGATGAGGGTCTGAACTACCTGGACTTGTGTTTAGAGCTCAGAGCGGGCCAAGAACCAGATAATTGAGCTAACCTGGCCTTCCTTTAATGCTGGCTCAGGCTCACGAAGGTGATACACGCATATGGCTTCAAGTTTTCATTATAAAATGTTGCAAGGAATGTATGAGTCACACCTCACATGTCCTGCTGAGTGAGGTTTGGGGAATGATCCCCTGTAGGAGAGCTTCCTCCATACAGGGGTGCCATCAAGTGCCCCTTCTTGTCTGCAAACCAACCAGTACTGTCCCCCATGCAGGACTTGTGAGGCCGTGGACAAGCTACCTCACCACCCCTTGCCTTGATTCTCTCATCTGCAAAATGAGTGTAATAACAGCATCTACTTCATAACCTGTACAAAGTACAGGGGAAAATGTTTTAAAGCTTGGCACCTGGCACATAGTAAATTCTCCAAAAATGGCAGCTATGATGTCATGTGGCAGAAATATTACTCTGGCTCTGCCTGCCTTCTGCCCCTGAGAATCTGGCAGCATGGCAGTGGTTGTGCTGGCTTTCGGAACAGATAGATAGGATGCTCTTCTTGTGGCCTGTGTCTCATTTATCTGATTACAGTTGCCTGAGTGTTGTCTCTAACAAAAATAAGTGGCTGTTGTTTTGTTGCAGACAGTTGCATCTACAAAAAGGTTTGCCCGTTTAATGGTGGCTCCTTTTTGGTTCAGCCCTCTGCGTCAGATTTCCAGTTCTGTTGGAACCAGGCTCCCTGTGCGATTGGTAAGGAAACCTTTTGTCATCATGGTCTTTCCCCAGAAAGACACATCTGAACTGTTCCATCCTATGTAAGCTCTGGCTTACCGCTAAATTTTCCATGAATTCTCCGAATATAATGAGTATAAACAGTCTTCTTCTTTTAACTGTTTTTCATTTTGCTCCCCCTTCGGGGACTATTGTCTCCCATTGTTCCTCCCAGGTCTCCTCATTGCCTGAGGATGTGAGCCTTTGCGAGCAATTATCAGTTTTCAGTACTTGGGTATCTTGCAGTACCCTTTCATTTCTGGGCCTCACTTTCTGAGTTCTAAAATATGAGAATTTAGAAAGATTCCATCCTTGAACCTCTGACTGACTTGGGAGAGAAGCATAATGCACTCAGCAGCCTTCTTACACATTCTGAAGCTTGAAAGTCTAGAGTCACAGAAACTCTGGTACTTGACCTGCCACTGAAACGTCAGGACGTGCGTGGTGGTGATTCGTTTCTGTGGTTCAGGATCCACAGCTGGGCAATCTGCCTGGCAAGAGTCAGATCAGAGCCACATATATTAACATTATTGTCCTCAAAGTAAAAGCATTTGTTGATAGGTAAACATGATAGAGTTTTTAACTGAAGAGCAGAGGGATGGAGCCAGGTACTGGGAGGACCGGTTGGCTTGGGTGCAGATTAGTTATGGTAAGACAGAGAGGGGAGGGTTAGAAATGGGTCTCAGGTCTGAGCCACGGCACTAAGGACCCACTGGACAGATCAAGGCTAGAGACATGGGAGCGGTAGGAAGAGTCACAGGTGAAACCAGGAGGGCAGGAACAGGATGCAGCCCCTGCCCAGACACACAGACAGGAGGAGTGTAGGGGAGGGTGGCTCAGGGACAGGGAATGAAGGAGTAAAGGCCGGGTTCCTGGGCAGAAGGCAAGTGGGCAGGAGAGGGCGTGTCTGGACCACAGGGGAAGGTTTGGGGACCCAGATGGGCAGTGTGCCCGGAAGATGAGGTGGGGAACTGCAGTGGGGGAGGAACGCGGGAGAAGCCGGGACAGTGCACTCCTCCACAGGCAGGCCCTCGGCGGCTGAGGGAGGCTCTCCTAGAACTAGGGGCCACGCGCCCCCAAAGGAAGAGATGCCGTGGAGGAAGGGGAGAGAAGGGAGGTGGGTGTGAGAGGGCCCCAGCAGAGCCCCAGCCGCAGCCCGGGCTGGGCGCTGATGCCCTACTGCCTTGCAGTCTGTGCGTTCCCCTACCTGCTGGCCTTCACCACCGACTCCATGGAGATCCGCCTGGTGGTGAACGGGAACCTGGTCCACACGGCCGTCGTGCCTCAGCTACAGCTCGTGGCCTCCAGGGTGAGTAGAGCTGGGATTTATTTCTGTCTGAGGGGCTTTGGGTGCCCCCAGCACCCAGGAGATCTCAGGCGGGCAAGGACACCTTCGTGGCAAGACTGATGATGACCATACCACACGTGTGTAGAGATGAGAAAGCTGGAAACAGTCCTGGGTTGAGTGGGGTTCAAAACACCCTGGGCTGCAAAACACCCCTTCTTAGCGCCCAGAGTCATCACCACTGGTGGCAGCAGGGAGCAGCACGCAGCTGGAAACGGAAGTCCTCCATGTGAGCCTGGGCACTGGTCACAGGAGGACAGTCCGAGGCTAGAACAGTTAAGAGCTTGAGGTAGTGCTTTCTTCCTTTGCTGCTGTCTGTCTTCAGTTTGAGCTTGTGTCCCGCATACTATAACTCTTGGACAGATTCATGCCCAGTGACTATATAAGCAAAACTGAAGGATGCAGGAACAAAGATCTTCCCAGGTCTTCTACTGCAGGTGCATAACCCACCGGGTCTTATTCTGGTTCCCTCCTCCGGGTCAGCCCCATACCCTCTCCATGGCCTTGCCAGGCCAGCCAGTGCTCCATCCTAACGGGCATCACATTTGGTGGTGGGAGGCTGCGTACTCCCACCCCCCCCACACTGACAATTCTGTAAGGACAGACCCTAGCATCTTATGTACTAACGTAGTGCCAGTAGAGTGCTGGTAAGTGTATAACCACTAATCTTTGGAAAATGGGTATGCGTGTATACACACATTCATATATACATATATGGACATCAGTTGATTATAAATTTTACTAATAATATCGTATATTAACACCTATATATGAGATCTAGAAAAATGGTACTAATGAACCTATTTGCAGGGCAGGAATAGGGAACAGCATAGGGCAGACATAGAGAACAGCCTTGTGTACACAGAGGAAGGGGAGGGCAGGATGAAGTGAAAGAGTAGCACTGAGATGTATATGTTACCATGTGAAACACAGCTGGCTAGTGGGAAGGTGCTGTATGGCACAGGGAGCTCAGCCTGGTGCTCTGTGATGACCTAGAAGGTGCGATGGGGGAGGGTGGGAGGAAGGCCCAGGAAGGAGGGGCCGGTGTATGCCTATGGCCGATTCACACTGTTGTACAGCAGAAACCAACACAACATGTAGAGCAAGTCTCTGATGAAAAATGTTTTTAAATTTAAAAATAAATTTTACTGATTATAAAAATATAAATAGCTTATGATTTATAACTAATAATAAAATATACAATGCTTTTTATCTCAAAGTCCATTTAGCCAATTGGCTCTCATGAAACACTTTCATTTTCACTAAGAAGAAGCAAGAATTAGTCACTCAGTCATGTCCCACTCTTTTAATTTTCACTGATTTTCCTTTATCCATAGCCCACCCCTGGCTGCAATTCAACCACAGTTTTACAGTTGGAATTATATCTCAATGCGTTCATTCTTTTTCCAAGTTTGTTGTCATTAAATCTGATATGTGATCTATTAAACTATTTTTCACCCTCATACAAATTATTAAACTAAAACTTCTTTCAATTTCAGCACTGGACAATATACTTTAAATTTTAATCTTCATTATTAATGTTTTCTCCATCACTTTAAGTCCAGACCATCAACAAAACAACAAATCCACCTCTGATTTATAGCATTTGCCAATTTCCACAGTGTAAATAGTCCCACCATGACTGATCTCAAGCTTCCCATGTGACACCTCAGCACACAGCATTAGGAGCCACTATTACACAATCTCCCCCCCACACACACACACACACACACACACACACACACACTGTATAAATTACCTCAAGAGTATGGAGAATTGTCAATGTAGTAAAATAATGAGGAATGGTTGAATTTTTATTTTTAGTTCCTTTGTTCTTTTAACACAATTTAAGTTGAATAATGGCAGTGTTTAGCAGCCAGCTGCAAGACCCCTGAAACTCAGCGCCCTGAGTCCACAGGACCCGCCCACCACCAGCCACACACCAGCACCATCCGCCCAAAGCCGGCCCATCGCGGGTGGGCTTGAGTATTTGCTGAATCGTGAGTGAGGACCCACGTCCCCACCCGGGACATAGACCTGACTAGATTCCAAACCTTCCCCAGTTCTAACCTCTGGTGCTCAAGCTCCCTTTCAGGGAAGTGTAATATATCTGTGTTTGTGGAAGGCGTGTGGGAAATTGGCTCTTTTCTATTGTGTGTCAACCAGTAGATAAGTAGGAGAACTGAGCTCTCAGGAGCCTTCTGAGCCCAGAGCTGGCAGCCGCCTTCCTGGCTTCTTCCTGCACCGCAGACCCCATGGGACTGCTGGGGGTCTGTGCAGTGAAGACAGGAGGGCTGGTGGGTGCAGGGCCCTTAAAACTACACAGCTCAGTAACACCTTCTTTTTCTCTCCAGTCGGATATCTACTTCACAGCAACTGCATCAGCGAACGAGGTCTCGTCTGGAGGCAGCTCCAAGGGGGCCAGTGCCCACAATTCTCCTCAGACACCCCCAGGCCGAGATACTCCAGTGTTTCCTTCTTCCCTGGGGGAAGGTGAAGTCCAGTTTTTATTGTCTTATGATAGACATTTTTGATCCATTCTGATTTCTCAGAAAGGTGAAAGTGTTAGTAGCTTAGTCATGTCTGACTCTTTGCAACCCCATAGACCATAGCCTGCCAGGCTTCTCTGTCCATGGAATTCTCCAGGCAAGAATACTGGAGTGGGTTGCCATTCCTGTCTCCAGGGAATCTTCCCGACAGGGATTGAACCCAATCTGCCTCCTACACTGCAGGCAGATTCTTTGCTGTCTGAGCCACCAGGAAAGCCCCTGTAGTTCACTGTCAAATACTGACATGTGATTACTGCTGAAGGAACCCACTCTTTGAAGCCACAAAAAAAACTTGCAGTGTGGTTGCATTAAGAAACCTTGTGATAATCCCCACCCCAAAACAATTCCCATTATGAAAACACTTGTTTCAAAGGGGAGAAGGAAGTTGAGGGTTAGAGAGACTGCAGTTGGCCCCAGCAAGTTATCTTCCCTTCAGGAATGTTAAGGATATAATAGAATTTCATAGCTAAAAGGATATCATCATAAAACCCACACATTACTCAGCACTCAGTTTTCACTCTGTCTGGCTTCGCCCTTGAACCCCGCAGACCTTTGCTGTGGTGACTGCCTCACGCTTTTCCTAACTTCTCACCATGAGTCGTCTTTATGGCTTGCTGCCAGGAGAGCTCGGAGCTCCCGAGCAGGACAGCTGTGCCTTTCTTGTCGCCTCCTTCCTCCTGCCCACACATAACCAGGAGTGGATGTGTTTTGTCCTGTTCACCCATGAACAGGATGCCGTTAGAAGACAGAGCCGGCAGGTGCCACCACTTTATTGCCCCTAATGAAACTTGCGGGGGGGGAGGTCAGCCTGTGACATAAATTCTTCTTTCATGCTAATTATGTTGAGGAACCAGGAAATATTCTCTCATGAATAACATGAGCTCTTCTTAAAGTTCTAACGTTCTTTTTGAACCCTTATTTCAGGTGAAATTCAGTCCAAAAATCTGTACAAGATTCCACTCAGAAACCTGGTGGGCAGAAGCATCGAGCGGCCTCTGAAATCGCCCTTAGTCTCCAAAGTCATCACCCCACCCACCTCCATCGGCATTGGCATCGCGGCCATTCCTGTCACTCACTCCTTGTCCCTGTCCCGCATGGAGATCAAAGAAATAGCGAGCAGGACCCGCAGGGAGCTGCTGGGTAATGGCTGTCCATTCTTGTGTTTGTGATGTTTGTAAAGATACCTGCTGATTTTATCTGCACATATTGGTTGTGCTTAGTCATGTCTGACTTTTTGTGACCCCATGGACTGTAGCCCACCAGGCTCTTGTGTCCATGGAATTTTCAAGGTAAAAGTACTGGAGCAGGCTGCCGTTTCCTCCCCCAGGGCATGATCCCAACCCAGGGATTAAACCTGCATTTCCTGCATTGGCAGGGGGTATTCTTTACCACCGTGCCACTTGGGAAGCCCATTTGTGGATATTAATTATCCTCAAATGCAAAGAGCCCTATCATAAGGGATTTATAAAGAAATTATAAACTTACACCCACACCAAGGAATACTGTACAGTCTACCCAACAACAATGATGTGTCAGTCTAGATTTATTGGTATAGAAAGTGTGCAAACTATATGAAGGGCAGGTGGGGAGGCAGTTTGTAAAACAGTCTGTCTAGTCTGATAACAATTTTTTAAGTAATCTAAATAGGTATGATCCTAGAAAAGTGTCTAAAGGGCTTATAGCTGCCAGCTCTCAGATACCATTTCATACTTGTATATCCAAAATGTAAATGTCTGGAATTTTCTGCATATTTTTGTTCCCTTTTTGCATGTTTGTGGTGCAGTACAGTCATCCCTTCTTGAAGCCCCTGGGCCAGGGGGCAGGTCTGTGGGGATGGGAGCAATGTCAGGTCCCTGCTATGCCCTCCTTTCAGTTCACAGGTGAGAGACCAGACCAGAGACACAAAGAGCACCATGATAATCGTGAAGAGGCTAGACTGTTGCAAAGGTTTTTGTTCAGAGTTGTGAAAACAAAATAAGGAAAAATGGAGGCATTATGGCAAACCAAAGAGCTGGTTTAAAACTTGAATTGGCTTCTGCATGGTGTAAAACTACAAGGACACACACCTGTGCTCCAGTCAAGTTTCCTGACCAGCTGGAGAAGGGGATTCAGACCCCTGACAGGGCAACCTTGACAGTGGCAAAATCGGTTGGCTCTTGAAGTTGGTCCCTCTCACTGAGCTTTTCAAATGTATGTATTGCTATTTTTAACCCATTATTCCCTAAGAAAGCTTGATCTGCCAACTATTATATAAACCGCTGTGCTTTTCAGAAATTGGACTCTGAGTTGACGAATTACAATTTCCAGTGGTAGGACTGTAGATTTTCTTTCCTTCATTAAACTCTTCTGAGTAATTTTTTCCCAATACATATATTCATTCTAATCAGAAACAAAAGACCTTCTACCAACAAGACAATGAGAAAATCAATTATTTACAAATACAGACTTTTATCATTGTTCTTCCTGCCTCCATCCCCGTAATGTACCAATACCCAACCAGGAGAAAAAGGGCATTTCCTGTCTCTTGACAGTCCGATGGTAATAACCCTCTGACCTGTGATTCTCCCCTGCTATCCAGGCCTCTCTGATGACAGTGGATCCAGGTCAGAAGGAGCACCAAAGCCCAAGTCAAAGGCCCGGAAGCGGTTGGAAGAAAACCAAGGAGGCCCCAAGCCAGGGACAGTGCGGTCCACTAGCAGTGACAGGTAAAGAGGGACGTAGCCCCTGCTCAGGGTGGTGGCCCCTCAAGTCACAGGACAGCCACAAGGCCCCTTCTGCTGAGTGACAGTGCGTGGGCCAGCCCCTTGGGCCAGCCGCAGCAGAGGGTCAGCAGCCAACTCCTCTCTGAGGACCCCCAGAGAGCACAGCCTGCCAGGAAGGGGCCCAGGTAAAGGGACAATCTCACTAGCAACCCAACAAAGGCACACTGAAATACAGAGACTTCTTTTGCTCACCAAATTGACAGAGACTTTTTAAAACAAAAGTGCTCTCCAGTACTTCTGGTGGATCCTTTCTGTATGGCCATTCAGTATCACACAACTATGAATATTTATTGAATCCCACTGATTTGTCCCCTGAGGTTCTCTGTGTCCCTCATAAAACACCTTGCCTGCTTCTCTGTGGAGGCCAAGGGGGCATGTATCCAGGTTCTGTTGCAGGAAGGAGGACCCCTTCCAGGGCCCGAAACTGGGCTCTTGTCTAACACTCAAAAATGAATTGTCTGAGGAGACACATGTGCTGACAAAGCAAGAGATCTTATTGGGAAAGGGCACCCAGGTGGAGAGCATAGGATAAGGGAACCCAGGAGAACTGCTCTGCCATGTGGCTTGCAGTCTCAGGTTTTATGGTGATGGGATTAGTTTCGGGGTGGTCTTTGGCCAGTCATTCTAATTCAGAGTCTTTCCTGATGGCACACGCATCGCTCAGCCAAGATAGATGCTAGTGAGAGGGATTCTGGGAAGTAGACGGTCACGCAGTGTCTCCTTTAGACCTTTCCTGAACTCTTCCAGTTGGTGGTAGCTTATTAGTTCCGTATTCCTTATCAGGATCTCCTATCATAAAACAACTCATGCAAATGGTTACTATGGTACCTGGCCAGGGTGGGCAGTTTCAGTCAGTGTGCTTCCCTGAACAGTTTCATTCATTCATGCAACACACATTCTTAGAGCACCTGGCACTGAGCTGGGGACATGGAGCTGAACTTCAGGGGCTCACAGGCTGGGGGAAGGCCAACCTTCCTGGAATTATAGAGAATTATAGCATTCCAGGCCAGCAGGTGATATAGAACAATGAGGTGTGCCATCCATTCCATGCTTGGGGTAGGGGGGTCCCAAACATCAAGAAAGGCTGAGCCAAGTCTCATAAATGAAGCAACCATTAGCCTGACCCAGAGAGGAAGGCATTCACTCAGGCTTTAATCCAACACTTTCACTGAGCTCCTACCATGTGACCAGGCCCCTACCTTCATGGACTTTACATTTTAGTGTGGAGAAACACATAATAAACCTGTGAACAAGTAAGCAATTGCTATCACTTCATTAGTGACCAGCACTGGAAGGAAGTTTAAAACAAAGTGATGGGGGTGGGGTGGATAAAAAGTCTACTTGAGGTGGGGGCTGGGAGTCAAGGAAGGCTTTTTGGAGGAAGTGGCATGGAGCTGAGCTTTGAATGGGAAGGAGCTGGGGAACAGCCCTTCTGGCAGCGGAACGAGCAGGTGAAAAAGTCCTGAAGAGAGAGAGAAGGAAGTGAGTGGGTCAGCTTGAGCACAGACAAGGAGGTGAGGTCAAGAACCAGAGGCTGGACCTCGGGCTTTTACAGGCTACAGTGAGTCCTTGGTGAACGGAGGGAACTCCTGAATTTGGTCAAACTGGTTTTGCAGGTGTCCAGAGTAGAGAGAAAACAGAGGGCAATGATGGGCTGGGAGGAGGCCAGAGGGGTCAGCAGGGTGGGCCCTGTGGGCCTGTGGTCAGGTGTTTCAGCCTTGTCCTCAGGCCATGGGGAACCAGGGGAGGGTTTATCCCAATTTGCCTCACAAACACATATGTGTCACTACTGACCTTTCTTTTTCCCTTTTCTTCCTTTTTTTAATGGTGGTAAAAGTCAGATAATATAAAACATACCATTTTAACCACATTTAACTGTACAGTTCAGCAGCACCAAGCACATTCACATTGTTGTGCAACTTCCACCACCATCCGTCTCCTGAATGTTTCACGTTCCTAAACTGCAATTCTGTCCCCACTGACCACTAATTTCCCATCTGTCCAACCCATACCCCTACCCCAGCCAGTGTAATTTCTGACTCCATGAATCTGACTATTCTGGGTATCTCATATAAGTGGCCTTTAAAACCCATAACAACCCAGGAGATCGGACAGTCTGCCTGCAGAACACAAGCTCTGTTGGGGTGGAAATCACTCCTGCACATGCCCACCTCTCCCTCACAATGGTGGAGGGTGGGAAAGACAGGCTCTTGCATTTAGGGGAGCAGGAAACAGAGTAGCCAGCTCAGTGGTGCACCCCAGGATCTGTTCACAGTGACTTCTCTCCTCTAGGATCACATCGAGCTCCCTAGAAAGTCCTTCCACTTCTGAAGCCAATCCCAATGACCGTTACCAGTCGACCAGCTCCGACCCAGACCCTGTGGCTGAGCAAGAAGGCAGCCCCGTGTGGGGCAGCTGCCCCTTTCAGCTCACTGCTTTCTCGGATGAAGACATTATTGACTTGAAGTAAACAGAGTCCCAATCGAGTTTGCCATGTTTAATTTTCTTACAGAGGTTTATACTCTTTAGCCAGTTCTGACATCATTTCTCAACAAAATGAGGCTTTTAGCCTGTCTGTGATCTATTGGACCAAACCTTCTGCACCCTTGGCCTGTTTGGGTCACTCTCCAATGTCCGGTGCCATCTTTCTTGACCTTTCTTTCTTTCTGTTCAGGAACCATCAGTCCCCTTGTAATAAAGGCAGTAGATTTCACTGAGGTTTTAGATTGAAACTTTGAATAAATCAAAAATATTCATTCTTATTTATGGCAACCTTCTCTTATATTTTATATACTTAGATGGAAAAGTTATTTTTTCATTACAGTTTTGTTTTGTCACATAATGTTTCTTTTATTGAGATAAAGAAAAGCCATTGCTTTAAAAATTTATTATAAATAAGTTTTCTTTGTGCACCTCTGGCCCCTGTTGCTGTTTCAGTTCACTGTGATTGGAACCAGCTGCATTCCTGCCTATAGACTTTTAAGCAAAGCTAAATTTTTAGATCTTAGAAACTCCTGCTTTCTTTCTTGTGTCTCACAAAAAAATAATAAGGTATAGGAGCCTGTTAAGAGTCTCAAGATTTTGTTTTGTTTTATTGTTACTGTGAAATCATACAACCTAGAAACAGTTACACTTCATCCTCAAAATTATCATTCTCAAATTCCCTCCTCCTGTTCTAGTCTGCTTTGGTCTCTCACATGAATCAAATGAGTAGCCTTCCTCTTATCATGTATCCACCTTCTGTTGCTCCATGCTCAAAGTGAGAAGAAAATGTGAGTTTGGCCAAGTTTGAAGGAAACAGTGAGATATCAGTCTCTAGCCAGGGAGATCAAAGGAGGAAAACTGAGCTTCACTGACATTGTAAACTTTCTAATCTGTGTAAAGAAGATAACTTACTTTTGGCTTTAGTCTAACAGATTCCATTTTATTATATCTCGTCTTGCCTATATTACCCATCAAAAGAAACTTTTGCGATCATTTCCCCTGTTGAAGTGGCTCTGAGGAGTTCTTCTGCAGGTCTTCTCACTTACTGCAGAGGTCTGTGCTGGACATGACTCGATCTGATAGATCTCACAGAAGTTTGGACCCTGCCTCCTTGTGGGCCTTGCACACTGTGGGGAGAGCTCTCCTCTCCGCCTGTGGCTCAGAGAGTCCCACATGATACATCTGAGCTGAGGGCTGCCTGGTCCCCTTCGGCAGAAGGCAGGAGATCAGAGTGCTAAAGACTGCTTCTTCAGTGTACCTGGGGTGGGGGTGGGGTCCATAACCAAAGGAGTCTCCTCACAGTCTTTGCAGCTTTCAGCACTCCTGTTCTTCTGTGTTTTGTTATGTCCTTTTCATATAAAAGGGGAAAACACAAGATCAACTACATGCTGTATCTTGACCTCACCCAAAGCTTTGTGGATTGGGTTTTACTATTTTTATTTTTCAAATAAGGAAACTGAGGTTCAAAAGGGGGCAGTGATTTGAACCTGTGATTTCTCTGACCCCAGAACTGTGCCCTGTCCCCTGTCCACCCTACAGAGCCAGGCTGAATGCCTTGTGTCAGCTGGATCTGGCTGGTGTTTTTCATGTTAAAATAATTTGTAAGCCTCATGAGCTTGTATGTGTGTTTTTCCTGTCATCTTTTTCTTTCCCCTGAAGTTTCTTGCTTCTCAGCATGGAAGTGAAAAACTAAGGGCTATTTAGACCATTCTTCCAAAGAGACTGGCCGCATCAGAGCCACCCCATGATTTGACAAGAGTCACAGACCTGAGGAGTGGATGTAGAATGGGCAAGGGGTGGGCACCACTCAACAGTCTGATGGGCTGGCTTATAAAAGGAAGGCGGGCATCTGCTCTGGCAGCAGCATCTGCTCACGAAGTCCAAGTGAATGCCGCACACTCACGGGGAGGGAGATGACCAGCCAGAGGACAGGAGCAGGTTTGCAACGGTTCCTGGCTTGGCGGCCACTCCAGTATTCTTGCCTGAAGAATCCCATGGACAGAGGAGCCTGGAGGGGCTACAGTCCATGGGGTTGGAAAGAGCTGGACACAACTGAAGCGACTTAGTGCACATGCATAGCTGGGAGGGCTGGCTGGCCTTAGCTAGGCTCACTGGATCACCCTGTCTACAGAAGCCTCTCTGCATACCCCTCAGGCTGAACTGCAAAGTAAAATGTCTAGCAGCAGCAGTTTGCCTTTTGAATCTGAAGCATCCATCCCCTCTGCAAATATCCAGTACCCACCGTCTGGAGCAGATCATGTCCATTGGGGAAGGGAGAGAAGTAGACAGGTGAATCACAAGCAATGATTAGCGCTGTAATAAGAATTTACGATTGGAGCACAAGACACCAAGGAAGAACCGAGGGGTGATTGCCTATGTCTTGAAAGATAATACAATCTGGTGACTGCACTAATTATACTGCCTAATATTTGAGTTATCTGGAATGTACTTGGTCTTTTCACTTTGGCCCTACAACAAACCATCCTGCAAGATAGATACTATCATTTCCACTTAGAGATGAAGAGAAAGAGGCCCAGAGAGGGATTAGAAGTTAAGCCTGTTACTCTCTTAGTCCTGGTTCTTGCCAGAATTACACAGCACTCCAACGCAGCTGCCTGCACCCAGGGAATGTGGCATACAAATCGCGACATTTTACAGCACCCTGACTTCATACTCACCTCCACCAGTGACCAGGGTGCACACAGGTAGTGAGACGCTATTAACATCCGCTGCTAAGTCGCTTCAGTCGTGTCCTACTCTGTGCAACCCCATAGACAGCAGCCCACTAGGCTCCTCTGTCCCTGGGATTCTCCAGGCAAGAATACTGGAGTGGGTTGCCATAACATCCGCAGGGGAGTCAAAATTGGGAGGTGTAGTATTAAGATGAAGATTCCAAAGTCAGGATTACCTGTGAAGTGAGTGGAATTTAACAGAGACCATGGGGCTCACAGAGTCGGACACGACTGAAGCGACTTAGCAGACTAAGCAGCATGGGGCTCACCATTTAGGCCCAGATCAGTCACAGCTATGCGGCATGGGGGCCCCGCCCAAAACGGGTTCTCAGTACCCAAAGGTCGTGGTCGTCATCGGTCTGCGACTCCGTAGCAGTCAGCAACCTGGGCTCTCCCGCCCTCACTCCAAGTCTTAACAAGCACTAGAGTTGGACTGCGGCGCCCAGGACCACGCCTCCAACAACACAGCTGATCCGAGAACAGACCAGCCCATAACCGGTGTTTCGAGACCTTCCGCCCTGCGGCTCTCGGTGGGCAGAGCTGCCCACGCCTCAGAACAGAGATTAATGCTGAGCAGTTACTGCAGACCCTACCCAGGGAGGTCAGCGGCGCTTCGCAAAGAGAGGGAGGGCAGTCCCGTACGCGACCACGTGCTCCGCCTTCATTCGGCTTCCTAGCCGCACTGGCGGAAGCTAGATTAAGAGGCGGTTGCCGGCGTAAATACAATCCCCACCCTCCACTCTCACTGGTCGGTTTGGGTCGCGGTTTCTTAGATGACCCCGGCTTCGAGTTCGCACCACCCTCCTATTGGGTGGCTGTGTGAGCCCCGGCCACATTCAAGCTCCTCCCCTGCCTATACATTGGATGGCCGTCCTGGAGACGGTGCCAGTGAGAGACGCCCTCCGGCTCTTTACTTCCATTGGTCCGCTTTCACTTGAAGGGCGGCTCCTAGAGCAGATGCTAACCCCACATTGCGTTCCCATTGGCTGCTCCCTTACCCCGCCTAGAGCCGCTCTCACCGTCTGTTGGTTGCCCTGGCGTGAGACGCCGGTGCTGGCCGCACTCGCGGGACCCGTGGCAGTTCAAGGCGTCAGAGCCCGCAAAGCAAGCGTTGGTCGCGGACATGACGCCTGAGGACCAAGAGGAGACCCAGCCGCTCCTGCGGCCGCCCGGCCGCAGGTGAGCAGTAGGGGGAACCCAGGTCCGCTGGCGCGGCCTCACTCCATCCGCTGCGCCCAGGCCTTGCCGCTCACCGACCGCCCCTGTCTCCGCAGCGCTCCCCGCGGCCGCCTCGTCTTCCTCGCTGCCTTCGCCGCTGCCCTGGGACCACTCAGCTTCGGCTTCGCCCTCGGCTACAGCTCCCCGGCCATCCCGAGCCTGAGGCGCGCACCACCCCCGGCCCCGCACCTCGACGAAGATGCAGCCTCCTGGTTCGGGGTGAGGCCTTGGGCTCACCCTCCTGCCTTCAGGGGCCTTCCACCGCCCACCCCTAAGACGGGTGCCGGGACCCTCCCCGCGCTGCCTGGCTTCGGGCGGGCACGGAGACCCTCCGCCGAGTATGTCCCGGCTCCCCGAGAGGGGTTGCCCATCTCCCCTGCCCCCTCAGCGGCTGAGGGTGGGGTGGAGGGGGCCAGGTTGGGCCGCGGGCCCCGGCGCTCCCTCCCTCAGCCGGCGGTCGCCCCGCCCCCAGGCCATCGTGACCCTGGGCGCCGCGGCCGGGGGGCGTGCTGGGCGGCTGGCTGCTGGACCGTGCGGGACGCAAGCTGAGCCTCCTCCTCTGCGCCTTGCCCTTCGTGGCCGGCTTCGCCGTCATCACCGCGGCTCAGAACCTGTGGATGCTGCTCGGAGGCCGCCTACTCACTGGCCTGGCCTGCGGCATTGCCTCGCTCGTGGCCCCGGTGAGTGTATTTCCCCCCAGTCAGGCGCCCTGGGACCCGGGAAAAGGGGCAGAACTCGGGGCCTGATTCTCTCCCTGGCTGCGGCCTCTTGAGTGCCTGACACCATGCCCCTCCCCTTCTCCATCTTCCTTACACTCCCATGGAGCCTTGGAAAGAGCTGTTGTTATCCGTCCCTGGTTACAGATGAAGCTTAAAGGAACGTCAAGTAAAAGTCGCTCAGTAGTGTCGGACTCTTTGCGAACCCATGGACTGTAGTCCATAGAATTCTCCAGGCCAGAATGCTGGAGTGGGTAGCCTTTCCCCTCTCAAAGGGGATCTTCCCAACCCAGGGATCGAACCCAGGTCTCCTGCATTGCGGGCGGATTCTTTACCAGCTGAGCCACAAGTCCTTGGTTTAAGCATAAAGTCAGTGGTGATGCTACTTCTTGAACCCCGGGTGGTGGCACTTAACAGGGCCTCTCTTTGGCTCTACAAATGAGATGTCCTCTGTGGATGGTCAACAGAAGCCTCACACGATGGCTTAGATCCCCCTTGGCGTTCAGACCACTGGCTACAGTTCAGCAGGAAAATCCCACTGTGGTTTGTCCCCAGGGCAGAGGCTGCTGGGACCTGGCGTGCCCCTTCACTGCTCAGGAAGCGGCCCTCCAGGGGTTCCCCTGCTCCTCTCTCACCACCTCCTGACCCAGCACTGCCCACGCTTCTTTGGAGGTGGACACGTCTGGGTGAAACCGCAGCCCTGGGCAGAGCACCTCTGTGAGCCCATAAGGTGGGAATGACGGTGTTAGCTCGGGCCGTAGTTGTGCGGCTTCACGAGAGCCTACACACACGGTCCTGGCCTTGGCATGGCTGGTGGAAGGACTTGGACCCTGGCAGCTGGGATTGCTGGGTGTCCTGTGACCTGCTGCTCGTCGTGGGCTTGAGTGATCCACCACCACCCACACCCTAACCAATCAAGACTAAAAGCAGTAGCTCAGAATCCCTCCCTTTGCACCTACCACTCATTTCAGCTGCATCTGCTGGATAATACGCAGCAGCTAGATTGGATTTTATATCTGGATTTCTTTGGTGGTGTTTTTTTACTGGGTAGAAACACACCTGCCTTAGTTGTGGACATAAGGCATGGAATAACGCAGAAGCATGGGCAAGCGCTTTCTGGCTCCTGAGCCCAGAGGAAGCTGCGGCAGTCACTGGTAGCAACTGAGGTGGACAGTTCCTGCTTTCACTCCAAGGGCACCACTCAAAGTGTGGTCCTTGGTTCAGCAGCTATGTGTCTCCGGGAGGTGGTTAGAAAGGCGGAATCGAGGGCCCACCACACATCTGTTGTTGTTTAGTTGCCAAGTCTCATATCTGACCCTCTGTGACCCCACAGACTATACCCCGCCAGGCTCCTCTGTCCATGGGATTTCCCAGGCGGGAATACTGGAGTGGGTTGCCATTTTCTTCTCCAGGGGTGCTTCCCCACCCAGGGATGGAGCCTGTATCTCCTGCTTGGCAGGTAGATTCTCTACCACTGGGCCACCAGGGAAGCTCTACACACCTCCTATGTTAGAATTTGCTTTTTGTCAAGGGCATACACTTACATGAAAGTTTAAAGAGCTCTGCACCCCCGCACACACATACAGTGTCCACATATATACCCTTTAAACATGTGCTGTGGATTACATGGTGGGGATCTCTAATGGCCAGGGACCTGCAGTTAGGGGTCCCCTGGGCCTGCAAGTACCCCAGTCGAGACTCTCCTCAGCTCTGAATGGCTGAGACTTTTCAGTTTTAAGAACTCCTGGACCCCAAGTACACTCTCGTCTTAATTACCAACAGGTCTATATCTCTGAAATTGCCTACCCTGAGGTGCGAGGGCTGCTCGGCTCCTGTGTGCAACTGATGGTGGTCACAGGCATCCTCCTAGCCTACCTGGCAGGTATTATTATCTCTTGTGGTGACTGTTCGTGGATGTTTGACTATCTTACAGATATAGAAACTGAAGTTCAGAGAGGGGACTTGCCCAAGGTCACACAGCCACTGCCCAAGATGCTATGTTCCCAGACCACTTCCCTGAGAACCCTGGGTCATGTGGGTCTTGTGACATTATTCTGAGGAGAGCTGGATAAGGTGATGTCCTCATCTCCCCAGAGCAGAAGCCCATTCCAGGAGTGTAGGGAGGGCTGACGAGTTAGAGCACTACCTCACTGTGCTGTGACCAAGGAGGATTCCGGGGCTGCAGAGAAAGTCTTTAGCCTAAGAGCTTGAAGGGCGCAAATGTGTCTCCCCGAGAATCAGTACTGGATTTGCAGCCTGAAAGAGGCAGGTTCCAGAGAACCCGAAGGTCAGAGCTGGAGCCAGAATGAGGAAGCTTCCAGAAGCAAGAGGAAGCTTCCAGAGGCGCCCTGGAATGAACTGGGGTAGAGGAAAGGCAGGCTTCATATCTGACAGCCCCGGATTAGGGGAATATACCACTTACTAGCTGTGTGACCTTGGCCTAGTCACCTGCCCCTGGGAGCCTCAGGTTCCCTGTCTTCACGTGGAGATTAACCTTGCCTAGTCCAAGGCTGCTGAGGGATTAAATTAACTGATGCTGTAAAAGTGCCTGGCAGCAGGCCCCAATAAGAATTGTTAAGGAATGGCCTGAGAACCATGAGGGAATGGGGGTTTGGGGCTGGATGGGCATTGCCAGGGTCCGGGGCATGTGCCCTCTGGTTCCTCAGAGTGGACAACATGCAGGTCTCTGGTCTTTCCTTTCTACCCACTTAGCACCCTGACTCTCATTCAGAGTCCTGGCTGCAGTCTAGCTGCCTTGTGGGGCCAGCAGTGTCCCAAAGCCACTGTGTAGACACTGATACTCAGGGTCACGTGGGTGTAGTCACACCTATAGTATTTCCTCCAGGTCATCATAAGCCACACTTTCACTGATCAGCTTCTGTGAATTCTGATTGACATTTTTCAGTGAAAAGCCCCCACTTCCTCTCTGTCCCCCTTCCTCCCGGGAGGAGACAGCCTTGCCTGCTTCTCAGTCAGTCTACTGGGTGGAGGCCTGTGCACACTCTTGCCCCCGCTCCCCCTCAGACTGATGGTGCTGTATATCATGTATATCGTGGCAATACAGAGCGAACACCTTTGTTTAGTGGCTGCATAAACCTTCACTGATACACGGCCCCCCGCCTCGTTTCCACACTTCACAATAAAAATGACAACATCAATGACAAACCCTGGGGAGTCCTGCAAAGACACCGGGGTCCCCAACCTTTAAGCAGTGTCCCTGGGTTGGCAGGGGGCAGGTGCTCCCGAGAAGATCCGGGCTGGCTCACGCTGTTCTGACGTCTCTCCCCCCACCCTCAGGCTGGGTACTTGAGTGGCGCTGGCTGGCCGTGCTGGGCTGCGTGCCCCCCTCCTTCATGCTGCTGCTCATGTGTTTCATGCCCGAGACCCCTCGCTTCCTGCTGTCTCAGCACAAGCACCAGGAGGCCATGGCCGCCATGCAGTTCCTGTGGGGCTCTGCCCCAGGCTGGGAGGAGCCTCCCATTGGGGCTGAGCACCAGGTGAGGGGCTGGGAGCCAGCGCACAGGGAGGGTGACCTGGGAGTATCGCCCCAGAGGTCAACAGCGCGGCACCACAGCTGCACGCATGTGTGCTCACACGCATACACACGAGGGCCCATGAGCTTGGGAGTGATGTCCTGTGGGCCACTACTTGGCCGGACCCAAGTCTTAGCCATCCCTGGGGAAGCCTGAGCCCCGATCTCCCTGTCCCTGCAAGAGAAGGGCCAGGCCATTTCAAAGGAGAATTCAGGTGGGGACTTGAGGACTCGGAATTTTGAAACAGGGAGCTGTAAGGCCAGGGAGAATGTTGAGTCTCTGTCCCTTACCTGCTGTGTGACCGTCCCATCTTTAACCTGAGTTTCTTTCCCTGTAAAGTAGGGTGATAGCACATGCCTGGTGGTGGTGGTAAGGATCAGTGGGGCCGGGGAAGGTGCTCGGCCCAGACCCAGACCCAAGGCTGGTGGGACTCGGGGACCCTGAGTTCTCTGCTCATAGAGCATCTCTGTGGATCCCCCAGCAAATCAGGAAGGGCCGTGGGGAGGGAGGATCCTGTCACCTCACAAATGGGGAGGCTAAAGTGATGTGGGGACCTGAAGCAGAGGCTACAGGTGGGGCTGGGACAAAACAGAGGCTCCCTCACTCTACCAGGCCCCAGGATGGTTGGGAGCTCAGAGCCAGGGCGCCCTCAGGAGAGGTAAAGAGAAGCCCTGACACCCGGTATCCGTCTGAGCAGGGCTTCCACGTGGCCCAGCTGCGGCGTCCTGGCGTCTACAAGCCCTTCATCATCGGCATCTCCCTGATGGCCTTCCAGCAGCTGTCGGGCGTCAATGCCGTCATGTTCTATGCGGAGACCATCTTTGAGGAGGCCAAGTTCAAGGTAAAGAGGCCTGTTCCCTGCCCTGCCTCACCCGGAAGCCGTGTGGGTGGGGCCCAGTCGCGGGGTGTCCGCCTGACCCGCCTGGCCTGTCTCCCCAGGACAGCAGCCTGGCCTCAGTTGTCGTGGGCGTCATCCAGGTGCTGTTCACCGCCACAGCGGCCCTGATCATGGACAGAGCCGGGCGGAGGCTGCTCTTGACCTTGTCAGGTGAGGCCCCAGGGGATGGCTCTGCCCTCTGCACGACTGGGGGCCTCCCACCGCAGGCTAGAGGGCCTTTGCTGAGGTCAGCACGTTGTGGGAGGAGAACAAGGGCTGAGTGTCCCCAAGCGCACAGGCAGGACTTCCGGGGAGCACTGGCTCCAGGCCAGGCCTGCGCTCACCGCTCTGCTGCGGCAGGCCTTGACCTAGGCAGAGAACCTAGGAGAAGGCCCCTCCAGGGCCCGGTTTACAGTGAGGAAACCGATGGCCTGGGGGTGAAGAGGCCCTGAAGCCTGGGTCCTCTCTGGGCAAGTGACTACCTGAGCCAACTTCCCCTCTGAAACGGAGATGGAGGTGGTGGCAGGCCAAGGCAAGGATCAGCACGCAATGCAAGGGAGGCTCCTTGTGGGCAGCCGGGCCCTCGGTGCTGCTGGGGAAGTGGGCCTGGCTGCTGGTGGTTGCTCCTGCTTACTCAAAGCCAGGGAGAGTCTGCTTCCAGAAGCTTCTTGGGGTCAGCTGAGGTGTGAGGGCCAAGCTGGGGCTGAGAGGGCCAGGATGGGGCGAGAGTGCCCCGGCAGGGCTCCACTCACTGCCCCTCGTGGAGGAGCACAGGCCGCCTGCCAGGGACACTGTGCACTGACCGCCAACCCCCGACTGCCCCGTGCCTGGGCTGCGGGCCGCCGCCTCATGCCCTCCCACTGACCTGCCCACCGCCACCCTCCACCCGCAGGTGTGGTCATGGTGTTCAGCACCAGTGCCTTTGGCGCCTACTTCAAGCTGACCGAGGGCGGCCCCAGCAACTCCTCGCACGTGGACCTCCCGGCGCCCGTCTCCATGGAGCCCACTGATAACGTGGGGCTGGCCTGGCTAGCAGTGGGCAGCATGTGCCTCTTCATCGCCGGTGAGTGAGGGGCTGAGGGGAGGGTGAGGGGCCTGCCCTGTCACTGCCAGGTTCCCCTGGCTCCCGGGAGTCCCGGCCTGCTCGGCCTCTCCCTGGGTTTACAGCTCTGACCGTGTGCCGGGCACCGGCTCAGCCTCACTCTGCCCCTTTGACGTCACCCCACAAGCGCCCTCCGAGCCGCCCAGTTCCCGTGCTGTTCTGTAGAGCCAAGGCCTGACGCGTCCGAAGTGAGGGGAGTGACCTCAGTCCCCAGGCTGAATCCAGGCCCCACTTCAGCCCGGGGGTCTTTGGCGAGCTGAGGGCCGCCTGGCCCCGCGGACCTGAGGCCTTTCTTGCCCTTGCAGGCTTCGCTGTGGGCTGGGGACCCATCCCTTGGCTCCTCATGTCTGAGATCTTCCCTCTACACGTCAAGGGCATGGCTACCGGCATCTGCGTCCTCACCAACTGGTTCATGGCCTTTCTGGTAACCAAAGAGTTCAGCAGCCTCATGGTGAGTGCAAGCCCTGACAGGCTCCCCCTGCCACAGCTGGCAGAAAAGTACTTTTCAGAATTACTCTTGTGATAGACTCGAGGTTGGCAGCCTTGCCAGCAGGCTGAAGCCCCACCAGCCTGCGAGCCCATCCTAGTCGGGGGTGTGGGGAAGCAGACGGGCTGGGGCAGGCAAGGAACCCAAGCTGTGACCGCTGGGGACCCTCCAGGCTGTCGAGCTGGAAGGACAGCAGGACTGACCTCCTCCCCCACTGGGTTTTGGGGACCTTGGGAAGCAAGGCTGCGTGAGAGGCTCCGCCTTTGGAGTGCAGGCTGGGCCCCGTCCCCACCTTGGCCGCTTCCCACTTTATGACCTTGGGTGTGCTGCTTCCCCTTCTCTGAACCAGCTTCCTTGCCTCAAAGCGGAAAAGGGGACAGTGCCTCCCTCTTAGAGCTGACGGGAGCATCAGTTCGGTTCCACATTTTGCCACCAGCTGGTGGATGGGCTGATGCAGACGTGGTCCTGGCCTCAAGGCCTCTGGTCCAAGGCGGGCACCGCTCTGGTGCAGACAGTCAAGCCATCTGTTCAGTCGTTCTCCCCCCGCTCCCCCAGGTCCCCTGGTACCTGCCACATCCAGGCCTGTTTAGGGTGCCAGAGCAGCAGTGAATGAGATGGGCAGGGTCCCCTTTATCACAAGGGCTGGTACGACAGTGGCCAGTGGTGGGAGGATGAACCACCAGGAGGCTGAGCTGGGGCAAGGGGAGGCCAGTCATGACTGGCGTGAATGCTTGGCGCTGGCCTGGACCCCGCAGGGCCTGTGCTGTTCCAGGGAGCTCATCATGAAGGCCAGAGCAAAGCCCTGGAGGGGAGGGGAATTCCAGGAGCTTGAAAGGGGCCGACAGTCGAGGAGGGGATGGTGGCAAGGGACCTAAGAGTGGTCTGGCTATCACTGAGAGGCCAGGAGAAAGGCTTCAAGGAGGACAGGGTTGGGTGGCCAGGTGTCCGAGGCAGAGGGGCTGGAAGCGGGCGGCCTTTGCTTCTGGCAGCTGGGATGACACTGGGGCTGGGCGGGGAGGGTGCACCACCTGAGACGCAGGGCCGCTGCTCCCTCTCCCCTTCGCTCATGGGCCCTGAGTGTCCCCATGTGTGCACACGGCCCCATCACCACCCACTGAGAGCTTGCCTATTTCCTCTGGCACCAAGGAGAGAGACTCCTAAGGCAGCAGGGACCACAGAGGGCAGGGCCAGACAGAGCGGAGAGGGCAGTCTCTGGGCCCTGGAGTCGGACCCTGGGGACGGGAGGCCAGCTGTCACTTGATGGTGGGCCTCTGACCTGGGGGCATCACTTCGTCACAGTGAGCTCAGTGTCCCCACCGCACAGCATCCACAGCTTGCACAGTGCTCAGCTCGGGCTTCTGGACGGCCCACCAGGCCCTCCTCCACATCCCTGAGCCTGGCATGGCGGTGTGGGGCCTCGGCTTCTGGGCCCAGGAGGGCTCCTGGCCCAAGTGGGTTCCCGCATCATTTCACAGCCTTGCCGCTGTTTTCACAGGAGGTGCTCAGGCCCTATGGTGCCTTCTGGCTGGCCTCTGCCTTCTGCATCTTCGGTGTCCTTTTCACTCTGGCCTGTGTCCCTGAGACCAAAGGGAAGACTTTGGAGCAAATCACAGCCCACTTTGAGGGGCGATGACAGCTTCTTGTGAGCGGCTGCCCCACTTGCTGTACCTGCTTTGAGCCTCGGAGGGGATGGATCCTACCTGTGACTCGAAACTGAGCCTCTGCCGGGAGCCTGGAACTCCTGGCTGTCCCCAGGGAGTCAGGAGCCACAACGGCAGCCCCTCGGAGCCTTGTCCTCTGGGGTCCCTCCTTCTGCACAGTGAAGCGCAGGGACAAGGTTCCCAGCTGCTGGGTCCAGTTTATACTGCTGCCCTGTGATCCGGGAGAAGGAACATCTCAGAGACACTTTGCTGTCCTGTGATCAGTCCTCCACACGCCGACTCCATCATGACGCAAAAGTGACAGTGGAGGAGGGGGGCTCTTGGTTCCTGGTTTTCTGGAGGTGCTTTGGAGGCTGGGTGATGGCCTGTGGAATCTCCTCTCACGTGGCTGCATTATCAGGGAGGAACTTTGCCAAATAAATATTTGACTCAGAAAATCAGGTCATGAGCTTTGTGTGGGCTGCAGTCAAGAAGGGCATTTTCTTGTCCCTCCCATAAAAGCAGGCCTCCCATGAACTGAGTCTTGCCAGGAACATCTATGGATCACCTTCCTCGTGGTCAGCCAGGCTTGCCTTTGGCACTTGGAGGTCATTTCTGACTCCTTCCTCGAGTTCAGCCCCCTGAACCATTAGTCAGCAAATTTGATTGAGTTCCTCCTGCAAAAAAATGTTCCTCTCTTCATATTAACTTAATGGAGCCAGAAGTCTTTTTTCAAATTACTTTTATTGTCTGTTGTATAATACACATTTAATATAGGAAAATTAGAAAACACTGATTTCTTCAATATAATTGTTTTTATAGCAGTTAACCATCTGCTATGCACTATTCTACATTAACTCCTTTATTCAGATAAATAAAAAGATTCACACCTGCACCTTTCCAAACAACTGCTGTTTAGAATTTGGTTCTGTCTTTAAAGATCTCTCCCCTGACATACACACTTCCCAGCATCACTACACAGAAGGGGGAACTTTTCGTTCCAGAACCTGTTTTTTCACTTTATTTAGGTTGTGCAACCTCCATCATATGCCCATCTTGACACATTAAGCTTTGTAATGAGACCAAATGAGACTGGAGAGAAGGGCAGTGGAAGCGTGGAATGGTCCAGGGCAGAGCAGTGGAGAGACCTGAACAAGTCACTTAACCTCCCTAAACCTCAGTTTATCCATCTGTAAAATGGGCACAATGATGCTACCTCCCTTGTGGGGTTGTTACAAGGATGAAAGGAGATGATCATGTAAAGCACTTAGATGTGAGGATGGCACTGAATAAGTGCTCAAATCAGTTTCGTGTGGTGGTGCTGAGACTGTGCGGGTTATGGTAGGAGACTGTGGTGGAGATGAGAAAAAGGCATGTGAGGCTCAAGGGGTACTTCATAGGAGAATATTTGAAATCTTTATAAGTTTTTTATTTTCTACCCTATTCCCTCAGCAACCTCTGATTGCTACTAGCACCTACTTATAGTACCAAGGACTATGGACACACACTCTCTTCAGAGGTTCCCTTACATTCCTTGAGGCCTTCCCATGACAGCACAAGATGCTTCAGGGACTAAGGCAGCCCCAGCTGACAGTCCTGTATCTACCACAGGAACCCAGTCCAGGACCATCAGGCATACATCATGAAGTGGGGCAGGATGAAATGTCCCCAGAGGACAGGTGCAGAAGCTGTGCTTTACCTAGCCTGGGACAGAAAAGTGTGCTGCCAACCAACATCCATCCCATCATCCAGTAGCACCCCCAGAACAATTTTCAGGAGGATCCTGGCTTTTAAGAACCTATAGCAAGAAATTCCCTAACACCACACAGTGGACGGAGCAGAATAGACATCACTGCCAATAAAAGTCCATGTAGTCAAAACTATTATGTGAGAGTTGGACTCTAAAGAAAGCTGAGTACAGACGAACTGATGGTTTTGAACTGTGGTGTTGGAGAAGACTTGAGAGTCCCTTGGACTGCAAGGAGATCCAACCAGTCCATCCTAAAGGAAATCAATCCTGAATGTTCATTGGAAGGACTGCGGTTGAGGCTGAAACTCCAATCCTTTGGCCACCTGATGTGAAGAGCTGACTCACTTGGAAAGACCCTGATGCTGGGATAAAGTGAAGGCGAGAGGAGAGGGGATGACAGAGAATGAGATGGTTGGATGACATCACTGACTCTATGGACATGAGTTTGAGTAAACTCTGGGAGTTGGTGATGGTCAGGGAGCCTTGGAATGCTGCAGTCCATGGGGTTGCAAAGATTCAGACATGACTGAACAACTGTACTGACTGATGATTTTTCCAGTAGTCATGAACGGATGTGAGAGTTGGACCATTAAGAAAGCTGGGTGGCAAAGAACTGATGCTTTCAAACTGTGATGTTGGAGAAGACTCTTGAGAGTCCCTTGGGCAGCAAGGAGACCAAACCAGTTAATCCTAAAGGAAATCAACCCTGAGTATTCTTTAGGACTGATGCTGAAGCTGAAGACCTAATACTGTGGTTGGCTACCTCATGTGAAGAGCGGACTCAATGGAAAAGACCCTGATGCTGGGACAGATTTGAGTGCAGGAGAAGGGGGCAACAGGATGAGATGGCTGGATGGCATCACCGACTCAATGGACTTGACCTTGAGCCAACTCTAGGAGATAGTAAAGAACAGGGAAGCCTGGCAGGCTGCAGTCCATGGTATCCCAAAGAGGCAGGCAGGACTGAGCGACTGAACCAACTGAGACGTGAAGCACTCTGCTACCTCCCCGTGGCCACAGGTGGGTTTGCAAGACTGAGGCAGGAAACCCTCTTCTACCTCCTAGTGGCTATTAGGGGTTTAGCACCCGCTTAGTCTGTGGCATGGGCATCATCAGCTAGAAGAGCCCACTAGCCCAGAAATGCAGGCAGCCTCTGGAAGCTGGAAAAAGCAACGAAATAGACTCTTTGCCTAGAGTTTCCAGAAGGAACATAGCCCAGAAAACACCTTGATTCTAGCCCAGGGAGATCCATCTCAGCCTTCTGATCTCCAAAGTTGTAAGCCTAAAAATCACAAGCCTAAGGTTCAGTTCAGCTTAGTTGCTCAGTAGTGTCCGGCTATTTGCCACCCCACAGACTGGTCACATGGATCTCAACCTTGTCTAACTCAAAGAAACTATGAGCCATGCCATGTAGGGCCATCCAAGATGGACGGGTCATGGAGCAGAGTTCTAACAAAACGTGGTCCACTGGAGAAGGGAACGGCAAACCACTTCAGTAGTCTTCTCATAAGAATGCCATTGACAGTAGGAAAAGCCAAAGAGATATGACACTGAAAGCCTAAGGTAGAGAAGGGCTTATCTCAAAGAGATCTGTGGGTGTGAGTTGTCTCAGGGAGTGAATCCCAGTAAGTTCATAGAAGACCCCACAAAGTTAGAATTATATTGGGAAAGACACTACCACCTGTGATTAAGAGGGACAGAGACAAAATGGAAAGAGGTTCAGTTCAGTCGCTCAGTCATGTCTGATCCATCACCAGCTCCCAGAGTTCACTCAGACTCACATCCATCGAGTCAGTGATGCCATCCAGCCATCTCATCCTCGGTCATCCCCTTCTTCTCCTGCCCCCCCAAATCCCTCCCAGCATCAAAGTCTTTTCCAGTGAGTCACCTCTTCGCATGAGGTGGCCAAAGTACTGGAGTTTCAGCTTTAGCATCATTCCTTCCAAAGAAATCTCAGGGTTGGTCTCCTTCAGAATGGACTGGTTGGATCAGGACCCCCAAACTCATTTCTGCTGCCCAAGTAATACATTCTTATCTCCTTAACGTCAAAAAAATGTCTCTAAAACTAAATTGATCATTAGAAAATTGCTTGATTAGTGAAGATCAACAGGCTTGTGGGAAATTTTCATCAATGTTCTGAGGCAGCCCACTTTAAATTATCCCCTTTGGCAGCATAGAAGCCTCCAAGGGCTGACTATTCAGGAAACTCCTTCCTCCATAATTCTGATCGAACTCTATTAAAGTTTGCTCCTGCCCCTGAAATTACTGAAAGACGTTCTCTCTTGGGAACGTCTGATGGATACTTTGAGCGTTCCAAGCCAACCTGTGACTGCCCTGTTCACACTGTGGGGGCCCTCATTTCCTTTAATCCCCCGCCCTCAAACTCTACGTTGGGCTCACGAAGACCGGTGAAGGTGGCTGGGGTTGGGCCCTGAACTGGACTAGCTGAGCCGCAGTCCTGGGCACGTCAAATCATTGAGGAGAAAACAGGCGCTCAGCGACGATGCGTATCAGCACCTGCACTAAAAACACCGCTCGCGGAGCCTTAGCGGCCAAGTTGCTTCCTATCCAAGACTCCTGGCTTATTCGATTCGGTGGATGGACCCCTGCAAGGCATGTACAACAAAGCGTGACGGGAAACACATTCTGGGAGTAGAAACAGCCGGAAGCCTGGCTAAGAAATACGGTCCACGAAGGTGTGTGGGTCACAGCCTCGTACCGAGAGCGACAAAAAGCAATCTATCCGCAACAGAGCACAGCGACTTCTGGGAGATGGAGTCCCATGCGCAAGGAGGCATGTGCGCATGTCCGGAAGTTACGTTTTTAAGGCGCGCCCCGCTTTGGCTCGGAGGCGGGCCTGCGACCGCATTTTCTGAGCTTCAAGCGATAGCCGTGGCCTGGAGCCTTTTCACGTAGAGAGCAGCGGGCTTTTTCAAGCGGTGTTCCGCTAGAGACCAAGTCGGCGATTGCGTCACGGGCTTCCCAGCCGAGGCCCGGCTGTGGCTGTGGAGACGATGAAAGACCCGCCGGACAGGACGGACCCGGCTCAGCCCCGCAGTCTCAGATCCGGCCTTTGAGGGAGAGGCCTGCGAGAAAAGTCCAAAGCGGGGCTGGGGCCGCAGTGAAGTGACGCCGACGCTCAGAGAACTGCTGGGAGGCGGTGGCGCGAGGTGGGACCCAGATGCTGGAGGAAGGAGGTGAGAAGGAGTGTTGGAGCGGTTCGTGGCTTCCAGCCTGCGCGCCAGTACTGCTGTGTGACCCGGTTCCGAACTCAGCGGTTATCCTTTCCACAAGTAGTTGGGGACGGTCCTTTTTGGATAATTATGGGGTCAAAAAAATTTGAAGAGCTCAGTCCTAAATCATCTCTGAGTATCCGATTCCTGACTCTGATTTGTTGACGTACCTATGGCATTAAAAAGTAGATGTGGGCCCTGGAAAGGAAAACGAGACGTGCTCAGGGCCTGCTCTATTGCTTCTGATCTTCCAGCCTTCTTGAAGCAACCAGGGATACTCAGAATGGGAGCCTGTTGGCTTCCCGTGATACTGAGGGTGGGTTCAACCCAGTTGGATTGTGAAATCTGGCGAATCCTGGGAATTTAGAATCAGAAGGCTAGGATTCCTGTTTAAGCTGGGGTCTCTTGACCTGTGTGTCTTCATTGAGAAAAAGGTAAAATGACGTTAACTACCTCGTTCACCTCTAAGAACTGTAAGCATCAAATAAAATGATGCTTTTGAAAGCACCTTGAATGCTTTACAGAACAGAACAAATGTGTATGTAATAGTAACCACTGAGGCACTGCCGTCCTCCGCTATACCAGGAATTGGTCTGTCACTCATCAAGTGCAATTTCACATCCAGCATTTCATGTTGTCTTCCCTCGGAGACCTGGGAACACAAGCAGGATGGTTATCATCCTCCCCATAGTACCAAAGGTGAAAATAAGTACAATGGATAGGTACAGCTCAGTAACATGAAGTCTGTACTAAGACCAGTGTTCAGACGTATTTGGTTTTTTTAGAGTTGTTCCCGAGGACTACACTACCACTCTTTTTTTTTTTTAATTGAGATATAATTGTTAGGTAAAAGACCAGGACACCAAAAGAGTGTCTAACAGGCTTTAATGGGGAAGCGCTCCCAGACGGGGTTCCTGGACCCAAACGAGGCAGGTCGAGGAAGTCCGCTTCTGGACCGTGTTGGAGGTGGCTTATATGTGTTCCTTGCGAGGGATGGTCAGGTTAATGGACGGGGGTTCGGATAGGTCGCCAGGCCAAGGCGTCGTCGCAGGCTGATAGGTCCTTCAACGTGGCTGGGGTGGGGCGGCTTTAGCTGGCGAAGTGTGCTGTCATTGGTCCCCAGGATCTGGGAGGCTCCTTCCATTAAGAGACCTTCCCCGCCGTCGCGGGAGAGAAAGGGCGGCCCATCATGGCCCCCGGGTCCGACCTTACAATAATTTGCATGCTATAATACTCAGTTTGAAAGATTACAATTCGGTGGCTTTTATATTCACAAAGTTAGGCAACCATCGCGACTGTTTAATCCAGAACATTTTTATCATCTCAAAAAGAAACTGGCACTACTCCAGTCTCCAGTCTCCTTTCCCCCTAGTCCCTGGCCAACTGTTCATCGTTCCGTCCCTATGGATTTGCCTTTTCTGGACGTTTCATGAAAGGACAATCATACAGTATATGTGTCTGGGGTCTTTCCGAAGAAGTGTACTTCCTTTTTATGGCCAAATAATATTCCATTACATGGATTATACCATGTTTTGTTTATCTGTGCCTCGGGTGATGGACATCTGAGTGGTTTCCAGTTTGTGCTATTATGAATGTTATAAACATGCATGCAAACCTTTTCTTTTGGTCATATTTTCATTTTGCTAGGGTTTATGCTTAAAGGAGGGATTACTGTGTAAGTATGGTAACTCTGTTTAACTTTCTGAGGAACTATGAGACTGTCTTCCACAGTGGCAGCACCATTTTACATTTCCAGTGTCAGTGTATGAGAATTTCAGTTTCTGTACGTTCTCACCAGGCTTTCCTGGTGGCTCAGTGGTAAAGAATTCCCTGCCAATGCAGGAGACACGGATTTGAGCCCTTGTTCAGAAGATCCCCTGGAGAAGGAAATAGCAACCCACTGCTGGGAAATCCCACAGACAGAGGAGCCTGGTGGACTACAGTCTCAGAGTTAGACACGACTTAGTGACTGAGCACATAGGCATTCACACATCCTCATCAGTACTTTATTTTAATGCGTCTTTTTATTTTAGCCATCTTAGTTCAGTTTAGTTCAGTCGCTCAGTTGTGTCTGACTCTCTGTGACCCCATGAATCGCAGCATGCCAGGCCTCCCTGTTCATCACCATCTCCTGGAGTTCATTCAGACTCATGTCCATCGAGTCCATGATACCATCCAGTCATCTCATCCTCGGTCGTCCCCTTCTCCTGCCCCCAATCCCTCCTAGCATCAGAGTCCTTTCCAATGAGTCAACTCTTCGTATGAGGTGGCCAAAGTACTGAGTTTCAGCTTTAGCATCATTCCTTCTAAAGAAATCCCAGGGCTGATCTCCTTCAGAATGGACTGGTTGGATCTCCTTGCAGTCCAAGGGACTCTCAAGAGTCTTCTCCAACACCACAGTTCAAAAGCATAAATTCTTCGGCACTCAGCCTTCTTCACAGTCCAACTCTCACATCCATACATGACCACTGGAAAAACCATAGCCTTGACTAGACGGACCTTAGTCAGCAAAGTAATGTCTCTGCTTTTGAATATACTATCTAGGTTGGTCATAACTTCTTCCAAGGAGTAAGCATCTTTTAATTTCATGGCTGCAGTCACCATCTGCAGTGATTTTGGAGCCCCCAAAATAAAATCTGACACTGTTTCCACTATTTCCCCATCTATTTCCCATGAAGTGATGGGACCAGATGCCATGATCTTTGTTTTCTGAATGTTGAGCTTTAAGCCAACTTTTTCGCCCTCCTCTTTCACTTTCATCAAGAGGCTTTTTAACTCCTCTTCACTTTCTGCCATAAGGGTGGTGTCATCTGCATATCTGAGGTTATTGATGTTTCTCTCAGCAATCTTGATTCCAGCTTGTGTTTCTTCCAGTCCAGCGTTTCTCATGATGTACTCTGCATAGAAGTTAAATAAGCAGGGTGACAATATACAGCCTTGACGTACTCCTTTTCCTATTTGGAACCAGTCTGTTGTTCCATGTCCAGTTCAACTGCTGCTTCCTGACCTGCATACAGATTTCTCAAGAGGCAGGTTAGGTGGTCTGGTATTCCCTTCTCTTTCAGAATTTTCCAGTTTATTGTGATCCACACAGATGGGTGTGAAGTGGTTTGATATGTATTTCTCCAGTGACTAAAGATGTTGAGCATCTTTTCATATATTTACTAGCTTTTTGTATCTTATTAAATATCTATTCAAATCCATTGCTCATTTTTAAGTTGGGTTATTTGTCCTTTGTTGAGTTTTTAATATAGAGAATTCTGTATATATTTTGGATATTAGACCCTTAGAAGTTGTGTGATTTGCAGGTCTTTTCATTTTGATAGTGTCCTTTAAAGCACAAAGTTTTTTATTTTTATGCTTCTACTGCTAAGTCGCTTTAGTCATGTCCAACTCTGTGCGACCCCAGAGACGGCAGCCCACCAGGCTCCCCCATCCCTGGGATTCTCCAGGCAAGAACACTGGAGTGGGTTGCCATTTCCTTCTCCAAACTCCTACTTAACTTTTTTTCCTTGTACTTTTGATATCATGCCTAATAAACCTATTGCCTAATCAGAGGTTATGAAGATTTATATTTTCTTCTAAAAGTATTAGCTCTTACATTTAAGTCTAATTCATCTTGGGTTCGTTTTTATAAATGATGTGAGGTAGAAGTTCAGCTTCATTTTTTTGCATGTAGATATCTAGGTGTCCCAGTTCTATTTTGTTAAAAAGAAATTTAATTTCTTGGCACTCTTGTTGAAAATAAGTTGTCCAGAAATGTATGGATTTATTTCTGGACTCTCAGTTCTTCTCCACTGATCTGTCTATCCATTACCAGTACCACCCTACTTTAATTACTATTGCTTTATAGAAAGTTTTGATATCGTGAATATGAGTCTTCCACCTTTTGTTCTTTTTCCAGATTGACTGTTCTATGTCCCATGCATTTCCATATGAATTTTAGGAGCAGCTCCTAAATTTTTATTTAACAAAACAGCTGGGATTTTGATAGGACTGCATTGACTCCAAATTAATTTAGTGACTATTGCAATCTCAGGATTATTGTCTTTCAGTCCATGAACATGGATGGCTTTTCATTTATTTAGATCTTCTATAGTTTTCTTTAAAAATATTTGGTAGTTTTCACAACTGACAAAGGATTAATTTCCAAAATATACAAGCAGGTAATATAACTCAATACCAGAAAAACAAACAACCCAATCAAAAAGTGGGAAAAAGACCTAAACAGACATTTCTCCAAAAAGACATACAAATGGCTAACACACATGAAAAGATGCTCAACATCGCTCATTATTAGAGAAATGCACATCAAACCTACAATGAGATATCACCTCACACCGGTCAGAATGGCTATCATCAAACTCTACAAATAATAAATGCTGGAAATGGTGTGGAAAAAAGGGAACCCTCTTGCACTGTTTGTGGGAATGTAAATTGATACAGCCACTATGGAAGACGGTATGGAGATTCCTTTAAAAATTAGGAATAAAACCCCCATATGACCCAGCAATCCCACTCCTAGGTGTATACCCTGAGGAAAAAAAAATTGAAAAAAACACATATATCCCATTGTTCATTGCTGCACTGTTTACAATAGCTAGAACATGGAAGCAACCGAGATGTCCATTGACAGATGAATGGATAAAGAAGTTGTGTTACTTATACACAATGGAATATTACTCAGCCATAAAAAGGAATGCATTTGAGTCAGTTCTAATGAGATGGATGAACCTAGAAGCTATTATACAGAGTGAAGTACGTCAGAAAGAGAAAGATAAACATCGTATTCTAATGCATATTTACGGAATCTAGAAAAATTATACTGAAGAATGTATTTACAGAGCAGCAGTGGAGAAACAGACATAGAGAATAGACCTATGGACATGGGGCGAGGGGGATGTATGGAGAGAGTAACATAAAACTTACATGACCATCTTTAAAATAGCTATTTTTAAAAAGAGACTTTGCTGTGTGGCTTAGGAAACTCATATAGGGGCTCTGTTTCAACTTAGAGGGGTGGGATGGGAGGGACATGGGAGGGAAGTTCAAAAGGGAGGAGGGGCTATGTATACTTACGGCTGATTCTGTTGTGGTTTGACAGAAAACAACAAAATTCCGTAAAGCAGTTATCCTTCAATAAATAATTTTAAAAGAATTAGACAAAAGATTTTTAAAAATTTGGTAGTCTTCAGTGTAATGTCTTGTACTTATATTCAGTTTATTCCTAGGTGTTTTGTTCTTTTAATGCTCTTTTAAGTTTCATTTCTAGATTGTTCATCGCTAGTTATAGAAATATAGTTGGAGAACTATTTATTCAATCCTTTGCCCATTTTTAACTGAGTTCTCTTTTTATTGTTTGTTCACACTGTATCCTGCAAGCTTGCTGAACTTGTTTAGCTACGCTAGTTTTTCCTGTTGATTCTTAGGATTTTCCGTGTACAAAATCATGCCATTCACAAATAGAATTTAAATTTTTCCAATCTGGCTGCGGTTGATTTGTTCATTTGTTTGCTTGATTTTGCCTAATTGCTCTGGCTAGAACTTCCAGTGTAATACTGATTAGAACTGACAAGAGCTGACATCTTTGTCTTGTTCCTCATCTTAGAGGAAAAGCATCAGTCTTTAGTTCTGGGCTTTTTGGAAATGGCTTTTAGCAAGTTAAGGAAGTACCCTTCTGTTCCTGGTTTACTGGAGGTGTTTTATAGCGAAAGGTGTCAGATTCTCTTAAATAGCCTCTTGGCGTTCACTGAGATGATCATATGGGTTCTTCCTCACCTTTGTATTAAGATAGTGTACTATAGATTGCTTTTCATGTGTTGACAACCTTGCATTCCTGGGGTGAATCCCACCTGGTCACCAGCTCTTCTTTTGATTAAGCAAATGTCTTTAATTTGCAGAGCCACTTTCTCCAAAGAACTTAATTGATAATAGTTGTAAGCTGTATATTTACACGCCAGGCATTGTGTCAGCTGCTCTGTCTGCGTTTAAATCTTCACAGGAACTTTACAAGGGATCACATAGAAAAGTTGCTGGGAAGTGGTGGATCTGGAATGCTTACGAGTCTTTACACTTTAATGCCTCTCTGTGTCTGAGTGGATTGATGGAACTTCTGAGCTGGAAAAGGAAATGTGAAAATTTATACCCCATTGCAATACTGCAAATTCAGCCCCACTGAGCCCTGGGACCTATATCATCTGAACACGCTCTTCAGAGTGAGAATGTGAGGCTTTCTAGTTTGGTGAGCTGTGAACTTTTTTGCCTCACTGGTTTCTTTCTCTTCCTCCAGAACCACCTTCTCCAGACCCTGCCCTTCCCCAAGAGGAGGACACAGAGGAGGAAGGAATGGCAGCTGGTCTCACAGCAGGGCCCCAAGTAAGTTGGAAATTTACTCCAAGAAGCAGTCTTTAAAAAAAAAAAAAAAATAAACAGGGTGCTTTTGGTTTTAAATTACAAAAGTTACTCATGTTCTTTGTAGAAACCCTGGAAAATGTAGACAACATACTACCCACCCCCACAGTCACCCTTATTTACTCTTACAAAGAAATAACACTTAACATTTTGATTTATGTCCTTTTAGATAATTTTGTTGTTGTTGTTTTCCCAGAGCTGATTTGTCCTGCTTTGAAACCTTTTTATTTCTACTTAGTAGAATTGGATTAATATTTCCCCATTTCATTAAGAGTATTCTACAGAATTATTTCCAATAAACTCCATTTCATAGTCCTTCTGTGAAGGTAAGAAATGTCTTCTCCCTTTCTTTTTCTGGACTAGACTAGGAATTGGTCTGTTTTCATTTTTAGAAAGTCTGCTCTTAAATCTCCTCATCAATTCTAATCTTTATTAAAAAAAAAAAACTTTTAGTAGTTGGGTTTTTTTGCTTCTGCTTTCCTTAGATTTATTTTAAAATTAATATTTTTAACCTCTTGAGTTGAATCCATAATTTATTTTCTTCCTTTTTTGTTCAGATATAGTGAATGTTTTTGGCTGTGGTCTTAATGTTTTTAGATATGCCAAAATTGTGGCTTTGGTTTCTTGTCTGCACATGTGGCTGGTCTCTGCCCCATGGAGGATAAAGTCTGTGTCTCTTCTCCACACAAATCATGCAGGTATAGTGTAATTGCAGGGTGTAGCACTTTACAACTCTATAAGCTCAACCTTATTAAATTACTCATTTCTTCCATACCTTTATTTTTTGGTTTATTTTGTATTAACTCTGTCAGCAACTGAGCTATTTAACATCTTTCATGGCTATCATATTTTAAATTTCTCCTTATATTTCCTATAGTTTTTCCTTTATGAATTATATATTTGTTATTTGGTTCATAACCCTTATATCTTCATAGTGGATTTTACTGTCTTGATTGCTATAAAAAGACACCCAAGTTTTTAAATATTTCATTGTTTTTAAAAATGACTCTCTGTCCCATTTAAAGCATTTCTCAGTGTGAAGATGTATTGGAAGGACAGGTAAAATTAGAAATGAGGAGATTAGTTAAGATTTGGGAAATGCTACTGGCTTAAAACCAGGCAGTGGTAGGGGCGTGGTCAGAAATGTGTGAATTCTCATGCTACTGGGGAGGAAGAATGAACATGCATTTGACTTGTGGGAAACTGCAGGAAACGAGAAGATAACATCCAGGTGTCTGACATGGCCAACAAGGTACATGAAGGTACCATTTCCTAAGCAGATAATAGATAAAGATGTCCTCACCTCCACGCCTGTGCTCACGATGCCTCCCCTGCCTTGATAGCCTTTTCTTTCTCCACCTGAGAAACCTGCTCCTTCAAGGCCAGCCTGGTGGTTGCCTTCTCTCTCTGCGGTCTTCCCTGAGTGTCCTACCCCTACCCTCCAACTAGGATTCCTCTTCCGTGATCCTAGTAACTAGAATATCCCTCTCTTTCACACATTGTTACGGGTGGTTGCAAACGTGCCTGGCTCTCCTGCTTACTGTAAAGTGTCTGAGTTCATGGGAATATTTATTAAACGTTCTGCAAACATTCATCATTCACATTCTTGGCTAATTTGCAGCTGATTCCTTGCCGCATAAACTCAAGCATTCTAATTTTGTTTTCTCTGTGTTAGTACTTTTAATTCCTGAGCACCTGTTAGTTTCTGCCCAATTACTGCTCATAGATATACATATATTTCTTACTATTTATATATAAAGTCTACAAGAATTATACACACGTGAAGACAGAGAGACTGTTGTTTATTTTCATGCATCCATGTCCAGTATAGCATTAGGCATATAGGAAGTGATCAGTGGTGCTTTTCTGGATCTACCCCAATTCCTCTCAGAGACCTTGAGTAGGTTCACTAACCACCACACCCAGAGCCGCCAGCCTCCCTCCCTCCTTACATTCTAAGGGCTCTGGGCAAGAAGGACTGTGCTTGTTGTTTCAGGGATCCACACCTTTCAGCAGTGTGACTGTAGGTTTTACCCACGGGGGATGGAAGCAGTTGGCCCCTGCTCCGAGGGACAGGTTCAAGGAAGGGATGCCAGAAAAGTCCAGAAACCTGGTCTTACTGGGTAAGGAAACCATTCAAAATTCAGGATTTGTTCAGTTCTGAAAATCTGTGGTACTTCACAGTCTTGAGTGAGCCTGAGTGGCTCTGATGCACCAGAGGGACAGTGTTTATTCCTCCTCGTTCACTAATGAAAGGTCTCTGCATTCTGGGTTGGGAAAAAGGCAGTTTCATTTTGTTTCCCCTCGAGGCTATACCTCCACATTTTCCTACTTCCCAGGAGGGGTCCTCCATAGTCAGTAAGTTCCCATCTTCCTAAGTAACTTGTTTTATGGGCTTGCTTAGCTCTTTGACTTGACCCCTCCATGAGGCTGTTTGTTTATCTCTTTTCAGAAATGCTGTACCAAGACTTCAGCACCATCATCTGTCTTATTTACTGCTGTGTCCCCTAGTGCCCAGCACCAAGTCAGTGCTCAGTATATTTATTGAGTGAATGAAATGAATGACCTGTTCCCCCTCCCCCAGTTCTGGGTAGCTGTTTATACTTAGGGCAGATCTCTTAAGTCTACTTCTTTTCCCCTTTAAATAGGACTTCCAGTTTCCCAACCTGGTATGAACTCCCAGTTGGAACAAAGGGAAGGTTCATGGATGCTTGAGAGAGACGGCCTAAGGAACGCCTGTCCAGGTGAGTGAGCAAGGCAGAGTCTCAGGAGCAAAAGCCCCTTTGAAAACATTTGAATATTTTAACAACAGGGGAGGTAGGTATTGCTATCTCACTTTTATAGATGAGGAAAATAAAGCTGACTGACTGGTTCAGAGCCTCCCAGCTAGAAAGTGGCCGGGCTGGGTTTGAAGCAACACCAGTCAGAGTCCAGAGGCCTCTGTTCCATACCATCACCTCAGTCTCCCCACGCTCAGAGCACAGCTGGTGTTGCTGGCCCCCAGGAAACAAGAGTCATCTTCACTGGCCCAGCACATTCCCTGCTCAGGGTCTCCTCGCTGAGGATCTCAGTGCCCCCTTTACCCATCCTTGACCTGTGACACCTGCTGCTGATCCCCTATCTGACTGACTCTTCATTGAATTCTGCACCCCATCTTCATGGCCATGCTGGAATTTGCTAAAGAGCTGACACTAAGAAACTCAGGGAAAACAAAAGCACAGGAAACCATAGTTTCTGTGTATGTTTGGGCCTTACTGCTCATCTAAGGCTGCTCACTCCACCCTCACCTTCATATTTCAGCCCTTGCAGGTAATGACCTCTGGCAGGGCCTGTGGTCAGGCCCAGCTGTGGCAGGGCAGCTACTGTTGATATTTTGAAACTTAAAGCATCAGAGGTACAAAGGAACTTAACAGCTTTAAGGTGACAAAATTTTAAATTTTTCTGAAAATGCAGCCTAATGCTTTTATATCTGACTATGGTTGCTGTAAGTCAATGAAAACAAAACAAAGCCTCTGGCTTATTTTCCACAGGGTTTATCTGCACTCTCTTCTTCCCATTTTAGCCTCTCTCTAAGCAGCCTGTCACATGTCACCTCGGTCCTTGTTGTAACTGCAGGCGCCATTCACACTTGCTGAAATACTTCCCTTCACAGGGAGCCTGACTCTGCTGCTTCCTTCCCCTCGCCACACCCCTTCCCAGCTCACCATCCTTGTTAGGCAGGACCTTTTCCCCTGAGTCCCGAGACCCTGTATAGAACTTCAGAGATGGAATGCAGGGTTTTATGGCAATAACTGCATTTTCCTGGGAAAAGGCTTCTTCAGTCTCAGAGGGGTTCAAGAGCCTAGAAAGGTTACTGAAGAAGATTCAGATCACCAAGTTATGAGAAACAAAAGTTGGGAGAAGGTGTTACCATGAAGAATCTGTGCCCTGAGGTATTAGTGTGGAAGCAACTTTGGATATGGACCCATGAAAGATACACCAGGAGCTGGCTTGCTGCATATCAAGTACATGGATTCAGAGTAAATCACTAAGTTGTGATCATCTATAAATGTGGATAACAAAACCTGTCTTACTTGACAACACTAATACATATGAAAAAGGTGTTGACAGTGTAGGACTATATTAATTCTGTGATAAGTGAAGTAATTGGAGGAGTTTTAAATCCAGCTGTTAGAGGAACTAAAACACTGCCCCAGGTGTGTTCTGCCTCTGCTCTGAGGCCCCACAGAGCACCTGGGCATCGCCAAGCCTCATGGGCGGGTTCAGGGTTCCCTGTTATTCCATCCCACCCTTCCACAGTAACAGACAGACCCAGGGCTTGGATGTGCCTTTGCCTCACTCCTTGGTCCATGCCTGGGGTTGTTTTATTAATAGCTACTGGAGGTGCAACAGAGGAGAAGATTGAGTCCCTGCTTATATACTAGC
Source organism: Nanger dama (assembly GCA_917880005.1). Classification (NCBI taxonomy): domain Eukaryota; kingdom Metazoa; phylum Chordata; class Mammalia; order Artiodactyla; family Bovidae; genus Nanger; species Nanger dama. Next base: position 8,827,253 of record CAKJTW010000018.1, on the reverse strand, counting down.
AAGGAACATAAATAAAATGAGTAAACAAAGTAACTGGTAGAATATTGAATAGTGGTGAGTACTCTAAGAATGGGAATACCAGTGAAGGCTATTCTGCTGCTGCTGCTGCCAAGTCACTTCAGTCGTGTCCGACTCTGCGCGACCCCATAGACGGCAGCCCACCAGGCTCCCCCGTCCCTGGGATTCTCCAGGCAGGAACACTGGAGTGGGTTGCCATTTCCTTCTCCAAGAAGGCTATTCTAGATTAGATGAATAGGAAAGACCACTTTGAGGAGGTGACATTGGAGCTGAGATCTGAAGGAAGAGAATGAGCCAGCTGTTTTAGTGTCTGGATAAGGAACATCCTGGGCCACACCATGTGTTGAAGCTTTGAGTGGAAAGTAGTTTAACTTGTGTTAGGATCAGAAGACCCTAGAACTCGGTAAACAAGAGAGAGTGCTGGGCAGGGCAGCAGATCATATAACATTCAGAGGCCATGGAAGACGTTCAGGTTTTATCCAAGTAGGAAAATAGGAAGCCACTGAAGGTGTTGAGCACAAAAAGGATAATACTTGATTTGTGTTTGAGAAGATAACCTATGGAGACTAGACTTTCAGGGTTAAAGACCAGAAGCAGGGAGATCAGTGAAGACATAACAATAAGAGGATGGTGGTGGGTCAGGACAAAGATTCAGGGCGTACTTGGTGTTACAGCCAATAGGACTCACCACGGATTGGATATGAGACACAAGGCATTAACGGTGACCCTGGTCTGAGCAGTTGGGTGAATGGAAAGGCTAAGTCACTGACTAGAAAGGGAAAATCACTTCTATTTTTGGGTAAATTCGGTTTGAGATATTACTAGAGTGTCTTATACAGGAGCCCGGAGAAGGCAATGGCACTCTACTCCAGTATTCCTGCCTAGAAAATCCGATGGGTAGAGGAGCCTGGTAGGCTGCAGTCTATGCTAAGGGTTGGACACGACTGAGCCGACTTCCCTTTCACTTTTCACTTTCATGCATTGGAGAAGGAAATGGCAACCCACTCCAGTGTTCTTGCCTGGAGAATCCCAGGGACGGGGGAACCTGGTGGGCTGCCGTCCATGGGGTCGCACAGAGTCGGATACGACTGAAGTGACTTAGCAGCAGCATACAGGAGCCGGCACTCAGGGGAGAGGTGAGCTGAGGCAAGACAGTTCATGAACATCACATGGTCTTTTTTTCTCTGTGGCCGGGCATGCCGTATCTTAGTTCCCCAACCAGGGATCAAATCTGTGCCCTTGCAATGGAAACACGGAGTCCTAACCTGTCCTAACCTTAATTGCTCCTTTCTCCTACTGTTTGACTCAGATAAGACAGTCAGTTTTTGAGAGCTGTCAGAGTCATCTAAGGCCTAATACCAAGTGACATAGAGATACCTTCAAGCCGAAACAGGGACTTCTGTGTTCTTGGTAGACTGCGCTTCAAATGCACATGCAACTTACAGAGAAAACTACTTAATGGGAAACATTTACAAGACAAAGGTTCAAGATAATAACATGCAGTCATAGAACACTTGCTGTTCTGGGTCATTTGTGTTTCAGCTCATTTAGTTCTCATAATTCTGTAAGAGAGCTACATTCACAGATAATAAATCCAGGGTATAGTAATTTGCCCAAAGTCATATCAATAGTAGGAGGTAGGGCCAAAATTTGAACCCAGGCAGCCAGGGTCAAGGTTCTCTATAGAAATTCAAATAAAGGGCACCTGAAACTAACCCATTTTCCTAAATAAGGTAGAAACAGGAAGAACCATTTCAGGAAAATTGACCCTTGAGAAAAGAAGCTCCATTGCCCTCCCTATAACTCCACTCCCCTTAGCTATAAGCCTCTATGGAGACAGACAGAGATGTCTGGGACCAGAGGATTCAATTAGTTTTACCACTTGCCAAATATTATACGTTAACTCACACTTTAAAGTTTTCTCTTAAAATGAATGTGGTCCCAAAAAGGAATAATCATAACTTATTATAAAAATAATACTGTCATTGGAGGACATTAGAAATACACATAAGCATTGAAGAAGATAAAAATTATCCCTGCCTAACCCCACAACCCAAAGACAAAATAGCTTACCTTCACATTATATAGTTTGCCAGGGTTTTTTCAATAAATTCCTTTCTACAAAAGGAATTATAGTGCACAGATTACACACATGACTTAACTGCTAAGTAGTGTCTGTTGATTGGCTATACTATAGTCATTCCTTGCTATTAAACATTTAGGTATTTGCTTTTCATTTGACAAATAATGTAGTGTTGAGAACAAATGATGTCAGTGTAGCTCTATGTAATTTCTCATTAGTTCCTCAGTATAGATTCTTACAAGTGGAATTCTGATGTTAGCATTTTAGACTCTGGACAGGTGCAGCCAGATTGCTCTCCAGAAAGCTTGTCCCTGTTTATGCAGCCGCACAGTATGTGACATCCCACCTGCTACACCTTAGCAGCACTCTAGGATTAACCTTTTTTTTTGAAATCTTACTGATTTGATAAGGTGAAAATGTTCATCCTGCTGGCATCAGTCATAAGCTTTTTAAAGTGAAAAGCTTCCAAACCTGCTAAGTAGGTTGCCCAAAACCATACTGAGAATTGTGAGAGTAAGAAGACAGCTCAGGACAACCCAAGGACTTGGCAAAAGCACAGGAGAGGTATGTGTCTGAACCAGGCTCAGGATCCACTGCTGTTGTTTAGAAAAGGGAGCAGAGGGTGCTCATGCCTCTGAAAAGTTTTCTGGTCACACAGTTTAGAATAGAAGCATCCTGGGGCTTCCCTGGTGACTCAGATGGTAGAGAATCTGCCTGGAAAACAGCCAGCCAAAGGTCAATCCCTAGGTCGGGAAGATTCCTTGAAGAAGGAAATGGCAACCCACTCCAGTATTCTTGCCTGGAGAATCCCATGGACAGAGGAGCCTGGCAGGCTACAGACCATGGGGTCACAAAGAGTTGGACTAAGCAACTAACAGTTACATACACATCCTGGGTGAAACATGGAACCAGTCCACAAACAGGCTTAGCCCAGCTCCTTCAGCCTTCATATTGCAGTATCTTCTACCGCCCAAAGAATTTTTAAAATTACTTTTCTAAATTTTCTTCAGATTGGAAGATTTTATCTGAATCACCACCTGAGCAAGACATTTCTGAAGAATCATTCCAAGATCCAAGTGTAGAGATGCCTTTTGGGATGTCAGAGCACAGGAACAGTGAACTGGGGAAAAGCCTCAATCTGAGACCAGTCCTTTCTCCACAACAGAGAGTTCCTACAGAAGTGAGATCCCATAAATGTGACACACACAGAGAGAGCTTTGGGAATAATGCAGGTACAGTTAAACCTCACAGAGCGAAGCCGTACACGTGTAACGAATGTGGCAAGGCCTTCAGTTATTGTTCTTCCCTTTCTCAGCATCAGAAGAGCCATACTGGGGAGAAGCCATACGAGTGCAATGAATGTGGGAAGGCCTTCAGCCAGAGTTCATCTCTTATTCAGCACCAGAGGATTCACACTGGAGAGAAACCTTATAAATGCAGTGAATGTGGGAGAGCCTTCAGCCAAAATGCAAACCTCACAAAACACCAGCGAACTCATACTGGAGAAAAGCCCTACAAATGTACTGAGTGTGAGAAAGCCTTCAGTGACTGTTCAGCCCTTGTTCAGCACCAGAGAATCCACACTGGAGAGAAGCCTTATGAGTGTAGTGACTGTGGGAAGGCATTCCGCCACAGTGCAAATCTTACCAACCACCAGCGGACTCACACAGGGGAGAAGCCCTACAAGTGCAGAGAATGTGGGAAGGCCTTCAGCTACTGTGCGGCATTTATTCAGCACCAGAGAATCCATACAGGGGAGAAACCCTACAAATGTAACGCATGTGGGAAGGCCTTCAGCCAGAGTGCAAACCTCACAAACCACCAGAGGACTCACACTGGAGAGAAACCCTACAAGTGTAGTGAGTGCGGGAAAGCATTCAGCCAAAGTACAAACCTTATAATCCACCAAAAGACTCACACTGGAGAGAAACCTTATAAATGTAATGACTGCGGAAATTCTTCAGTGAGAGCTCCGCCTTATTCGGCATCATATAATTCACACAGGAGAAAAGCCCTACGAGTGCAATGAGTGTGGGAAGGCATTTAACCAGAGCTCATCCCTTAGTCAGCATCAGCGAATTCACACTGGTGTGAAACCCTATGAATGTAGAGAGTGTGGGAAGGCCTTCAGGTGTAGTTCAGCTTTTATTAGACATCAGAGACTCCATGCTGGAGAGTAACTGGGAACATAAGTGGATGGGGACCTGACTGGTAATTTGAAGGCATCTAGGGACATCTGATGTAAAGGCTTAGCCCAGAGCCACATGCAAAAGCACCTTTAATAGTCACTATTTTATACCTTGCATGTGGTGCTCCTTTATCAACACTTGGTAAGCATAGACTGCCCAGCTCCAATTACACTGCTTTCAACATTTACCTTTAACTCAGAAATGGTTTATAAAGAATCAAGGACTTGGTTTGTACTTAAAAGGCCAGGTATCTTGTCTGTCATAGTCATGTTTGAATGAACCAAGAACAGTGGCTGGGAACAAGTACTCCCCATAACAGGGCCACTAAGGTATCAGATTTGTGGGAGTTGAGTCAAGTGAGGATGAGGACCCCAGGGCCAACTGTTGCTAGAATGGGGATGGAAGAGACTCCCTGATGCTGCACACAGCCTGCCCTTTCTAAGCTGTTCAAGGGAACTGACAAGTGTTTACTGTCAAGAAAAGTGCGATTGAGGGTGCACCCTTAGCAAGGTGCCTGCCTTTAAATAGAGTCCCTGCAGAGGGCGGGCTTCCCTGGTGGTTGAGCTGGCAAAAAATCCTCTACAATACAGAGCAGGGTTCCATCCCTGGGTTAGAAAGACACCCTGGAGAAGAAACAGCTACCCAGTACAGAACAAAATAAAAGTTATCTTTTTCCACCTGGGTAAGATATATCTTCTTCTACCTGGAATAAAATAGCCACAGCATGTCATAGACGTAACACTATTAACTATAATATATAGTTATAATGTGTAGTTAACAATAGTCATATTACTATGACTTTCACTTTAGAGGGAGGGCTAACAAGACTGGGGCCATCTGATAGCAGCCGTGCTTTCCTGGTTCAAAGGAGAGTGGGTCATTTTTCCTTTCCCCGTCTTCCTGACAGCCCAGTTACCTTGGATCAAGCTCTTGAGCCTGTTGGCCTTCTTTCTCCTTTACACCAGCAGTGTAGATCCTAGCTGCCATCTATTTAGCTGCTTCCCTTGTGTCTTGGTAAGGATGCTTGATTCCCCTTTAGTGGTCTACTGTGAGATGGTTGTCACCCAAGGCCTCCAGCTTTGAGTCCTTGATGACTTTGCCCCATGTCTTGGAACCTCTCATCACTTCAGAGATCTCAGATAGTCCTTTCCAGTAAAGGAAGTTTTCCACACCTGCTTGGAAACCTAAGCCTCCCTGGTGGCTCAGACAGTAAAGCATCTGCCTGCAATGCCAGAGACCCAGGTTCAAACCCTGGGTCAGGAAGATGGCAACCCGCTCCAGTATTCTTACATGGGGAAATCCTATGGACAGAAGAGCCTGGCAGGCTACAGTCCATGGGGCTGCAGGGTCTGAGCGCACAAACAAAATGCAAAAACGGGAGAGGAAAGCAACTAGAAGTGAAGATCATAGGGCTGTCATTCCTCCCCTTTTAGTTAAGTACCCAAAAAGAAGCCCCTTCCAGGTTGCTATTTCAAGCTTTTGTCTCAGCACCTAGGTATTTGATGTTCGTTTGTTGCATGTTAAGTGAGTGAGGAGCTCTAGATAGAAAAATCAGATAGCCTGCACCAAGCTCCTCCGCCCATGGAATTTTCAAGGCAAGAGTACTGGAGTGGGTTGCCATTTCCTTCTCCAGGGAATCTTCCCAACCCAGGGATCGAGACTTTAACCTCGTGTTTACATCAACTTGAGATCAATCAAGGACCATAAACATCAGGTTCTTTTGTTGTCCCATCAGTAATTCTGAGCCCCAGCTGTGTGCTGGGAAGGACAGCAAAGCCCTGGGCCTGCAACCCACCAACCGAGTAAACTGGTTTGGGAAGAGCTCCTTCTACACATATTTTCTATTGTATTCAACTCCCAAGTTTTCTTTCTGCCCAACAGCATTTTCTTGAGGTCAGAATTCTGTTGTCCAGACTGCTGCTTCATCTGTCACCTTGGCCCCAGTGACCACAAAGACTAGACTACCCCCTCAAGGAAGAAGCTACATCAGAAAGTCCACTGGTTGTCAAATGATTTTATTTTTCTTTTTCCTTTGCAGTTCTTAACTCTGTGGGGGAAAAAAAAACCTCTCAATAGGACAAAAAACTTTATTCCCCCAGTATTGAGCATTTCTAGAACTTTCCATAGTATCTCAAAGGATACATTAGCTCCACCCCCAGTCTTCACCTTAATTTTAACCATATCAGTGCATTAGTGACTTACAGCAGGGCACTCCACTGCGCCACTGTTGATATCATCTATGATGTCATGAGGGTGGCGGCCATCGACATTGCAGCCCACAGACTGGGCAGTCCCCAGGATCTCTTTAATGGTTCCTGTCATTAAGAAAACGTTGAATCAGGGAGTCAGTCCCTCGCAATTCTCAGATACCAGAGGGAATACAAGTGAGGAGAGGAACAAGGAGTAACTTTTATGGATTACAGGAATAATTATCACTGCTCCTCTAATCCAAAACTCAGCACTCAGTATTATTTAAAAACTCCAAGTGCAAAACTGGCCACAGATCCCATTATACCCAGACTCAAACCACAAGACACTCCAATTCCAGGTCTTACAGAGTTAAAAAAAAGCCCCTTCTAACTGGGAAAAGGCCACTAAAGGAATACATCTCAAGTTACAGCTAAGGTGGCCCCAAACTGTTCTGCTCTTACCAGAAAGTTCTCTAGCTAGAGACCGATGCCGCATCTGCCGGGCAATGTTGACGATCTCATCAAAAGTGATGTTTCCACTGTGCTTAACTGCAGAAGAAAAAAAGAGCAAAAGCTTTGTTACCACCTGAGGCCAGGGCAGACCACAGTCCATCTTCTCTCATCCATTTCTAGCCTGTTCCCATGCTTTCGGCACAGAGTCATCCACATGAAGAACAACCCTGTTTCCTAAGCTGGGGTTATTTTTAGCTCACCACTGGATTGCACCAGCCAACAGAAAAATGGTCAGGTGCAGTGGCGGGTGGCTAAACACAAAATCAAGTTTTGCTAACCTTACATGGAACGGACTGTTTTGAAGAGAAAAAAGTGACAGGTTAAATAAAGCTGTCCATATGTCATCCAGCTAGGAAGCTGCCCTTCCCCAATTACTGGTTAGCTGTTTCTTCACCTTGTTTGACAGTTCCCTCCTATAAGTTCTGAGGGGATCTGTTCCACACCAGTGATTGGGCAGAGCCACAGGGCACTTGTTGGCAGTGCCTGGCTCTGTAACAGCTTAACATCAAACACCTATGCCATCCCTGTTTCCTTAAAGGGAACAAATACAGCTGTCTATTACAGTGGACACACTACCACCCACAAATTACCAGGGGAAAAAACCACTCACTGTTTTTCTGCTTCTTTCTGTCCCTTGGTGGTTCCTTGAGGGCTTTGATGATCAGGGCAGAAGCAGAAGGTACCACCTCAATCTGCAGAAGAGATTCTCCATGTGAATAAGCCCTATGCTACCGTCTCACAAGAAAGAACCGTAATACCATGCACTTTGGCTCTCAGAACCATGGGCCAGACACTGTTTACCAAATGTACATTCAAGCTAATTTTCACAACCAGAAACACAGCCTACCCTTCCCCAGCAAACGCTGATTTGCTCAGTGTCCCAAAAGTGAGAAGAGTTAATATTTAAACCACGCTCTTAAAACAGCCCTCCCCACAAATAAAACTGCTTTTAGCACCTGCCTCCCAGGTATCCCCACCTCTGCCTTCCCTCAAACCAAGTACCTGGGCTTGTCTGTTCTGAATGGTCAGTTTCACTGTAATCCTCAGACCCTTCCAATCACCAGTTGCCTTGGCAATGTCATCACCGACCTTTTTGGAGACTGTAGAAATACAAGGTATATAATCACACTGTGCCCTAACTGAAACCAATCTGAACATCTGCCCAGTCCCTCTCACTTGGCAGCACACAAGAAAGCTTTCTGAAACACGTTTAACTGTGCCTACCTAATCAAGGTATGGCTACCACCATAATTAAATTGGAAAAATGAGGCTACGGGTTTAGTTTATCCAAGGCTGTAACCTTGAGGTTTTAGGCCACAATGGGGCCATGTCCCTTACCTACCCTTTCCTAAAGATCTATGTGGTTTCTTTTACATTTGGATCACCAAGGGATCTTTAAAGATAGCATGTACCTGGTGTCTGAACAATCCTAGTCAACCTATGGGGATGTGGTCTGGGCATCTGCACTTTATAATTACCTGAAGAGAATTATATAAAGGAGGTTAAGCAATGAAGAATTGAAGCTTTTGAAAAACTGTGCTGCTGGAGAAGAGTCCCTTGGGACTGCAAGGAGATCCAACCAGTCCATCCTAAAGGAAATCAGTCTTGAATATTCATTGGAAGGACTGATACTGAAGCTGAAACCCCAATCCTCTGGCCACCTGATGCATGCAAAGAACTGACTCATTTGAAAAGACTCTTTGATTCTGGGAATGACTGAAGGCACGAGAAGGAGACGACAGAAGATGAGACGGGTGGATGGCATCACTCAATGGACATGTTTAAGTAAGTTCCGGGAGTTGGTGATGGACAGGGAGGCCTGGAGTACTGCAGTCCTGGGGTCGCAAAGAGTCAGACATGACTGAGCGACTGAACTGAGGTGTCCAGTGAGCGCTAGCTGAGCTAAGGGACAACGAAGAGTAAGGCGGCCACTGCCTAAGCAAAACCATGATGGGATAACTTTTCAGTCAGGAGACCACTGGCCAAGAAATAAAGACCTAGTTGTATTCAAGAAAAAAGAGACGAAATAAGTCCAACCCTACGTGCGTTAGTCACTCAGTCGTGTCAGACTCTCTGCAACCCAATAGACTGTAGTCCACCTGGGATTTCCCAGGCAAGAATACTTGAGTTGGTTGCCATTTTCTTCTCCAGGACAGTAGGTAAGCCAAGCGTATGAATCAGGAGATTGAAAGCAGAGTTAATACTAGTTACTGTAAAGCGGCTGCCCACAATACAGAAGACCCAGGTTCGATCCCTGGGTCAGGAAGATCCTCTGAAGAAATGGCAACACACTCCAGTATTCCTGCCTGGAAAGTCCCATGAACAGAAAAGTCTGGTAGGCTACAGTCCATGGGGTCGCAAAGAGTCAAACAGGACTGAGCCACTTCACTTTACTGTAATGTTCACAAAGGTCTTCATTTCACAACCCATTCAATCCTCCAGCTGCCATATGGATATTTCCCTGAGAAATAGACCAAGCAGACAACAGTTTTCACTCTTGACTTCAAAAACCTCCTCTATCCCATCCCTCATGGACCCTCAGAGCAGCAGCTAAGACACACGAAAACTACAGGTTCAAAGTAGCAGATTCCACCTTTGTACATCACCTTTCTGCGGCAGCCGGTGCCAGTTCAGTGGCTTGGAGGCCTAGTAGGGGATGACAATCTGTCCCTGTCAACGGCACCTCAGAGGCAATCGTGTCTCCGCAGGCTGGAGTCTTACTCAGTAAGTGGCCCCTTCCCCCAGGGGATGACTTACCAGACCCAGAGGGCCGATCTTAGGGGCCAGGGCAGACGTGGCACCGACTTCCCCCACCGGTACACCTCAGGTACACTGGAAGAAAGAAAGAATTAGTGCCTCCGCAGAAGGGGCGCCCAAATCACAGCCTCCCCTCCGCAGTCCTCTTGGCGGGCCTGGCTGCACCACCGTTGGCCTCTTCTGGGAAAAATGTCAAGAGCGGGGAGCTAGGCAAGACACCCCTCCAGCCGAGGCGAGAACCGCTCCAAGCGCCACGTGGGACGGCGGCCTTGGGTTTGGCCACCGCTGCCGAGGCCCACACCGATTCGGTTTGGGGGCAGTCCCGCCGCCGGCCAACCCAGCCTAGGGAGAAGCGCCCAGAGACGAACCTTACCCTAAGGTGTGCGGGCTGCGAAGCAGCCACAGGTCCGAGGCCCACTAAGAATAAGAGTCGGCCACGACCGCACAGCGCCCTGAACGCAGCACCAGAGGGCAGCCCCTAGGAGGCAGCGGCCTTGAGGCCCGACGTGGGAAAGGCCATTGCGGCGGGGGCCGCGGGCCAGATGGAATACGGGGAGGGATGCCGCATCCCGAAGCCCCGGCCGCATCTCAAGCACGCACCGACTTTGATCTCGTTGGGGTCGAACTTAGGCGGCATGGTGGAGGCGGCTGGTGTCGGATGAACCCGGATTCGGGACGACCGAAGAAAGTTGCACCCTCGCCTCCTCCGAGCCGAAAGCCGAAAGACCGGAAGGCGGGACTTTTGCGCCGGATATAGACCCGAAAGCGCGACTGTCGCGAGAACTGCCGTCTCCGCCCAACCTTCCAGCGACGCCCTTGCCGCCATATTGCTTGTGGGCAGGCATCTGAGGCTAGCGGCTGGAGAACCCGGCACCGCGGTGAGCTGTGGCTAGGGGGTCTGAAGGGGGTTCGAGGCAGTTGTCCCTGAGAAGGCAGACAACAGAGAACTGCTCCCGAGATCCCAGCGCCCGCTGTTCCCCATTCTCCCATATCCTGAGGGTCACCCCATAGTCCCAGTCACCCAATCCCAGAGCCCCGCCCCCTCTCCTAAGGTCCGCGTCGCATTCCGAGACCTCTCGGCCACAGCGATCTCGGACCACCTTCTAACTCCTTCGTGATGTATGCATTTTAGCTATTAGAACAATTTTGTTAAGAGTCTAAATCCGGTCCAACTCTTAACTCTTTTAAGATTCTGCGGTCTTCGGTCTCAGACTTCGTCATCCTGGTCTGCATGACTTTCTGAGATTCTGAATTTCGATCCCCAGTTCCTTCTTTTGGAGGATACCAGACTGCTCCGCAGGGGACGTGCAGTGCCCAGTGGCCTGCCACCCCACGTCCATGACCAAGCCCTGCGAGTGATCGGCATGCCTTCAGGTCCACCCGAGGGAACAACCATCGAGGACCTGATTATCTGCACAGAAAGGTTGGGCACTGCCCACTCCAGGCTGGGGAGGAAGGGTGTGGCTCTTCCTATCTAGGCTGGACGTCAGTGGGGGATGGATGAGGAATGCATATCAGGGAGCAGATAGGGAAGAGCTGATCTAGGAGGGATGGGAGAGAGGTGGTCGTTGGGGAGGAAGCGAAGGAAGGGTGTAGCCATTGAGGAGCAGAAGGATAAGAGCTGGTCATTAAGAAGAGATGGGGGAGGGCTGGTTTTAAATTACTCCCCATCCCTGCAGACAGGTGGGGCGACAAGAGGGGCCTGAGCCAGCTCTGCAGGCTAGGCCGGCTCCCCCAGACAGCCCACGCCTCTGTGGACAGAGACCTGTGATCTCTGCTCCTCCCCTGAGGAGGAGGTATCTGTCTTCAACTGCATCTCACCCTGGCCCCTCTCTGCCCGGCTCTTTCTACTGTCCTAGGCCCTGAATAAATGATTGTTAGATATGTGGTGGTATGTGATTAACACTGTGCCAGGTACTGTGTTATGGGCTTTACAAATATGGAAATCACTGGCTCCAAACAGAACCAGGTGTTGGGAACATTATATTACTCACACTTTACAGATGAGGAAACTGAGGCTCAGAGAGGTGAACCAAGGGGACATGGCTGGTGGGTGGCCGAGCTGGGATTCAAAAACAGTTAAACGAACAAGCAAAATCATCCCAGTGTCCATGCTATTAACCATAAGCTTCTGGGTATGAGCGCATCCTGACCCACTGATGTTCCGTATCAAGTGCTGACATTTTCTGATACCGGGCAGGCAGTGAGTTCAGGACAGTGTGTACTGGGTGTGTGCTAAGTTACTGAAGCACCAGGGAGTTGGGCAAACGCCACGGGATCAGGACTTGAAAGAGCGGAGGTTCCAGACTGGTTTGGACTAGTCCAGCTGTATAACCAGATAGCTGAACTTGATGAGCATCAATTTTGTTACTATAAAGAGGGCTGTGGTGAGAATCAGATGGGATCATAATAACTGGGAGAATGTCAAATTACCTGAGAATATTTATTGATCATTCAGAAACACCTTTGGTTACGATGTAGTTGAGTTCCCCAGGACCAAGGAGCGCTGGCTAAAGCCCTGTAGTGTTTGGTGGTTTGCTGAGGCCACTCTGATAGTGTTTCAGGGGTTAGAAGTGATTCATCAGCCAAGGCTATTAGAGTCCTCAAAAGCCTCCTTGAAGAGGACCTGAGGAAACGTCTCCAGATCAACCCCCTTGTCTAACGTGGAGGAGAGATGGGGGCCCTGAATGGGGAATGGGTATGTCAGGGCCTCACAGTGGGTCAGGCGCAAACAGATGTGGGCTCAAAGCCAGGTCACCTGGCTTGCTGTTGTGCTTTTCCACATCCTGCTGCTGCTGCTGCTTTAGTCAACAAAGAACAAATGGTATTGAGCACCTGCTGTGCCAACTCGGGGGGCACAGATGGATGGTCAAGATGGACATGGCCCTGCCCTCAAGGAGCATATAATCCAGCAGATGAGCTCTGTGCTCTTGTTACTGTACTCTGTCCAGGGTGTTGGGGGCGGAGACAGATGCCCCAGAGCCTCACCCCTCTCCTCCCGCCCTAGTGTGGTGAAGATCGTTCTAGGAAAAAGGAAGGATGCCACTCTTCTTCCGGAAGCGGAAACCCAGCGAGGAGGCTCGGAAACGCCTGGAGTACCAGATGTGTCTGGTGAGGGAAATGGGTTTCCTCCAAGTCTATGCCCATCTCCACCTCTGTCCCAGGTGGCAGGGCTCCACGCTGCACTTCCCCTCTGCAGACTGACCACGCTTGGTGTGACTTGTTCACACTCTTCCCTGCCGGACCTCAAGCCCAGTTAAAGCCAGGATCGTTGGTGCACCTTCAGAATGGACTAGTTAAACCAGGAGGGTGTCTGTGATTTTTGAAGCCATTAATCCTATGTTTCTTTGCCTGATTTGTCCACCCTGGAAGGATGTTTTGCTCGAACCCTTTTTCTTTTTCTTTCTTCTTTTTAAAACGATTTATTTATTTGCCTGCACTGGGTCTCAGTTGCAGCACGCTGGCTCTTTTAGTTGTGGCATGTGGGATTTGGTTCCCTGACCAGGGATTGAACCCCGGCCCCCTGAATTGGGAGTGCGGAGTCTTAACCACTGGACTATCAGTAAAGTCCTGGAAGCTGCCCCCACCCCTGGCTTTTAAACATTCTTTTTATCCCTAGGCAAAAGAAGCTGGAGCAGATGACATTCTTGACATCTCTAAATGTGAACTCTCCGAGGTAAAGTGGGGTGCTTGGTGTTCTGCTTGTGAAGTTTTATCTGCTCTCTCTCTTGGCTCTGCTGTCCCTGGGAAATGATAGATGTGGACTGAGACTTTTAAGAGGCCAGAAGCTCTAGTCAAGAGATGTTTCCTTAGCTTTTGTTCTTGTGAGAGAAAACTGAGATGATCTTTTGGCCTCAGCATGGTCTTCAAGAGTCACAGAGTCCAGAAAACGCACCCACAGATTCCTGAGGCCTTGGGAGAGCCTGGGATTCTCTGTAGGACATCAGAGATCTGTCTTTTTCCCCTTGGAGTTCATGATGGGGATGGGGTGGGTAGTTGGGCAAGTCACCGACAGCTGATTGGAAGGGCTGACCACCCAGTGCGGCTTTCTCTCAGGCTTCCCAAGGCTTAGACTGACTTCCTGCCCCTTCTTCCTGCCACTCAACAGGTTAAACACTGGCAGGAGAGGGAGGCACTGATTCTTCTTTATCTTATCTTAGATTCCATTTGGGGCTTTTGCAACATGCAAAGTTCTGCAGAAGAAGGTGAGACGGATCTACATTTTCAGAAAAGTATTCATGGCATGTTTGCTTGTTTGAAATCAGGTGGGGATCCTGGCGTAGACACCCCCTCTTCTCTCTGAATGGCACATTTTCCACCTGCAGTGGCGTCCTCACAGGGGAGCAGGCCCTGGCATCAGGCAGCTCTGGCTGGGCCCCTCCTGAATTGGGCAACTTCCTTACACTCTTACATCTCAGTTTCTCCATCTGTGAAAGGAAGACATCCATCGTTCTCCACTCGCAGAGCTATTATGAGAATTAAATGAGTGACAGAGAGGTAGAGATAAAGATGTAAATGGCTTGAGTGGAGTGCCTGCCACAGAGTGGACACTGAATAACCGCATTGTTAGTAAAAATCACACTCATTCATTCTAGTCAATTAGGGAAGGTTAAGAGTGGAATGAATGATTTTTCAAAGAGGCATTGCAGCCTTGAATGCAGGTAGGTAACAGTATTCTAAATGTGTCTAAATGCAGGTAGGTAAAATGTGTTCTATGCCAACAGAGGAGTGAGCTTGACATTGGAAGTATCCATGTAAGGGTCAACGCCTAACAAAAATAGTAGCATGTGACTCTGTGCATCCGACCATGTCCCAGCCCTGGACTGAGTGCTTTCTGTCTGTTAGCGTTAGCAGCCCTCAGAGGCAGGAATTTATCATTCTCTGTTTTCCACAAGGGGCTTCCCTGGTAACTCAGTGCTAGAGAGTCCGCCTGCTAACGCAGGGTTCGATCCATGGGTCAAGAAGGTCCCCTGGAGAAGGAAATGGCAACCCACTCCAATATTTTTCCCAGAGAATCTGTGGACAGAAGAGCCTAGTGGGCTACAATCCATGGGGTCGCAAAGAGTCTGACATGACTGAGAGACTAGACAAGAATGACATTTTCCACAGATGCTGCTGAAGCTGAGGGACATTAAGGTCAGGACAACTGCACGGGGATCCCTTCTCAGGATGGAAGGAAGAATTAGACCTCTGAGGTCCCTTTCAGTCTTGAGATTCCAGAGTTTAAGGTCATCTGGTTTTCCCATGTTTGGAGACATCACTTGTGATGTCTACAGGAGAGCGCTGGCCTGGGCTGACCGCTGGTGCCCAGTGCTGCGCCAGCTGCCCCGCCTCCAGCCTCCCTCCCTGCAGCTCTGCTTCGGCCTAACACGCCGAAACTCTTTCCCACGCAGGTGTTGATCGTCCACACGAATCTGCTCACCTCCCTGCTCCCTAAATCCTGCAGCCTCCTGAGTCTCGCCACCATCAAGGTACCGGGGCCCTGCTCCCAGGGGGCAGCCAGCACGCCCCTCCCGTCACGTCTCGGCTGTCAGAGTTTATGCGAGACGTGCCTCATGTCATCGGGACTCTGGGCGTGATCAGCATGGTTCATCGGGTGCCTCCTCTGGGCCTGTGTGTGGTGAGGTTGCAGAGAGAACCAGCCGCAAGCCCCGCCCTCAGGGAGCTTACCCGCTAGGTGGAAAGGCAAACCATAAACTCATAGCAAGCGAACTGGCAGAGAACAGGGAGACCGATGGGCCCAGACAGGAAGCAAGAGGAAGCAAGTCAGTGCGTGGAAGCGTGGTCAGCTGAGTGACTTTCTCCTGACAGCTCCCCCAGGACAGAGGCTGGGATGTGGTCACAGTGGACAGGAGGCAGGACCCCTGGGCTGTTCCCCATAAACTTGAGCTGTGACGGAGGGTATGCACGTGGCAGTGTAGAGACTGGCAGCGGAGGCATCAAAGTGATTTTTATGGCTAATGCTGGTGTGTAGGGACTAGGGGTAGTTCTCACTTCACTTTATTGTTCTGGTCCAACACACTTTATTTTTATAAGCAGAAGAAAGAGAACATTAAAAGCTCTCATATTCGTGTATATTTATATTTCATATATATGTATTTTATATGTATACATATATATATATATATCCCCCATTTTGCTCATTTTCGTTGTTAAAAATATTAGCAAATACAGTTAAGCATAAGGAAAAACATAATTTCACACTCTAGAGAACTGCTATCAATATATTATTGCCTATTTGGTAGTCTTTTACTATGCCAATATATATCTAGACCATGAGGAGTTTTCAACATGAATATGTACACATACTGGATAAATAAGAATGAAATGGTATAATACTTACAAAAACAAAAGATGGAGTGGTCCTTTAGTTGGGGAGGAAGGGGTTGGTACTCTTGGTTTGAACACCGGAGGTCCGGGGCCACCCCACCACACCCTGTCTCCCTGGAGCCTGAAATCGCGGGGGCTTTCAGTCAGGGACTTTGGGTGTTCCACTTGTCTCCCTTCCGCAGGTTCTGGATCTTCATGATAACCAGCTGACAGCCCTTCCCGACGACATAGGGCAGCTGACGGCCCTGCAGGTACGGCTGCAGGAGACACAACCCACCTCTGACCCCCTAAGTAAGAAACTGCAGCCTCACAGACCCAGAATGTTCTGGTCATGCTTCAGCCAGGACTTAGGTGCCACTGGCTCCTCTGCCTTTACTACTGAGGTGCCCAGGGATGGCGTCAGCCTTGCAGTCTGGGCTGTGGGCATCTCTCCACCGAATTTTTGGCATGTGCATTGGGATTGCATCATTAGCTTCCACAACTTTACAGGAAAAGAGCACCCAGCAAGTCCACCATTTCCAAGTGATGAGTTCAGCTCTCTGGCTCAGTGTCTCACTTCTGCTTCTTGCCAGTGGCAGCCCCTGCGTTTATCAAGCGCCTGCTGCATGCCAGCACCAAGCTAAGCATTTCACTTGCGTCGTCAACCAATTGCTCACAGCCCCTCTGAACACGTCAGCATCATCCTCAGTTCACATAGGAGGACGGCCCGTCCTTTCTTACACACGTGTTTTTGTATAATTGGTGCAGTCGCTGTTCTGTAACTTTTGGATACCTGATACAGCCATCCTTTGGTTCATCGAATATTCATCTGCCACATTCTTTTTAACGTGGGTGCCTTCCCATCGTATCTGTTTATTTTTAATGGTTACTTTATGTGTCATCCTGTCGGCCTCACTCACCTCACGGTGCCACCAGTCAGCCCAGGTTTCAATCCTGGCTCCACCAGCTGCTGGCCCCCGCAGCCTCAGGCAGGTCCCACTGCCTGGATGCAGCTCAGCTTCCTTCTGTTCACTCTAGGATAACAAGGCTTCATCGCATGCCCCCTCACCTGGATCCCCTTATTATCAGGTGTTTGTGGTCAGTATAAATGGTACAGCCTCAGCAAAAACCAGGTTCAAAGGCTAGCATTGCCTTTGGACACAGGACTTCACCACTCCGAGCCTCAGTTTTCTCATCTCTCAGATGTCATCTCTCAGATGACAATTGGTGTCTTCCTCACAGGGCTGTCAGGAGATAAAGATGTGGGTGTGGTGCCCGGATGATGCCTGGCTGGAAGCAGGGTAGGCATTATTGTCTGTGTGTGTGCCTTCTCTTGCCATTCTCCCTCTCTCGTAGGTCTTGAACTTGGAAAGGAATCAACTGACCTGTCTCCCACGTTCCATTGGGAACCTGATCCAGCTCCAGACCCTCAATGTGAAAGGTAGGGGCCCAGGAAGCCCTGTCCACGTGACCCTCGGTCTGCTCTGAGCTGACCCAGCTAGTGTCCCCAGGGTGCCTGTCCTGGGACCCAAACTGTCGGACCTCCTTTGTGGTCAGTGTGTCTCCATGGTAACCAGAGACAGAGTGTCTGGAGGGTTCCTGGAGCTCCTCCCAGCTGGGACCTTACAGGGAGGAGAGGTCTTATAGGGAGTTTCGTGTTTAGAATCATGGTCGATGGATGGTGAGAGTGTGGATTGACTGGGTGAGAGCCATTCTGAGTATCCCTTCCCACCCAGTGAGGAGCGCTTCCACACTTGGGGGTGCCACAAGTGTATGTGAGAGAGGAAAGAGGTCTTATCCCCAGTTTACAGATGAGGAAAGCGAGGCTCAGGAGCCGTGACTTGCTCAAGACCAGCCAGTGCAGTAGTGACTGAGCTGAAATTCTAACACGTGCCTCCCTGTACCCCCCAGCTCTCTCCTCTCTTCTTCTCCTTCAGTTCTTTCTGCACAGGAGATGCCGTAGTTTACCCATTTGCAACATATAAATACTGATGAACGTAATAGCACCCAACTTACTAATCGCTTCCTGTGAGGGGTGCATCATGTGACAGGCCCTGTGCTGAGCGCCCTTTCATATGCATCATCTCTCTGAATCCCTCAGTATTCCTATAAGGCCAAATAGTGTGGGCACCCCCATTTTACTGATGTGGAAACTGGTCCAGGGAGGTCAAGTCAGTTTTCCAGAGTCTCTCAGCTCAAAAGTGGTGGAGCAGGGACTTGAACCTGGGTCATTGAAACTCCACCACTCTTCCTCATGGAGCCGGGGTATACCCCAGGCTCAGAGGGTGCCACCAACCTCCACCCAGTCCTGGCAAGTGTCAGGCCGGAAGCCCGTGAAGGGGCCGTGGGGTGCTGAGCTGTGCCACTGGGACCCCTCCAGACAATAGGCTGAAGGATCTGCCAGACATGCTGGGGGAGCTTCGGAGCCTGCGCACTCTGGACATCAGTGAGAATGAGATTCAGAGGCTGCCCCGGATGCTGGCGCACGTCCGAACCCTGGAGGTAGGTGGGCCATGCTCTCACCTGGGGGCCTGCCTGGCCTGCCAGCTGCTGCCCTCCCACATTCCTGGAGGCCTGCCCTGGTCACAGGATACAGGGGTCATGGAGATTTCAAGGTCCTCAGGGGCTCACAGAGAGAACAGTGTGAGTGACTGTAATTAGGTGACTTGCTGTCATAATAGGGGCAGCAAAGCATATTCCTAGAAGAGTGAAAAGCTCATGCTGAATCCTGATGGGTTCATTAAGAAAGACATGGTGTTTGAACCAGACCTTGAAAGAGGAGAAAGCTTTGGAGAAATCGACAGGGGTCATGGGAGCATTCCAGGCGGAGGAACAGTTCGGGGAAAGGCAGGAGGTGGGAAAGCCCAGGATGTGTTATGGAAGGAGGGGGAGCCGATGTAGTTGGAAGTCGCAGTGGCTGGAGGGCGCCGGCAGGGAGGGGAGCAGCCTCAGCTCAGAGCTGCAGAAACCATGATCGTCAGAGCTGGGGGTGGAGGGCAAGGCAGTCCAGGGACACTGTGCTGTCCTTACAAAGCACCCAGGCTGGGGCCTTAAGACGTCTGCAGGCCGGAAGTCCAAGATCGAGGTCTTGGTGGGGTTGGTTCTTCTAAGGCCTCTCTCTCCTTGGCTTCTGGACGGCCGTCTTCTCCCTGTGTCCTCCCATCCTCCTCCTTGGAATGTGTCTGAGTCCTGATCGCCTCATCTTTTAAGGACACCAGTTCATGCTGGACTAGGGCCCAGACTGGTGACTTTGTTTTGAACTTGATTACCTCTTTAAAGATCTTATGTCATGATTGTGTTGAGCAGTGAAGTGAACGACAGATAAAGAGGGGGTCTCCTTGTGTCTGCAGACCCTGAGCCTCGATGCAGCGTCCATGGTCTACCCCCCGCAGGAGGTGTGCGGTGCCGGCACTGAGGCCATTCAGCAGTTCCTCTGCAAAGGTAAAGCCAGGGAGCCCGCCTCCTTCTCTGAGCGAGCACAGACCATGGCCCCTGGGGCTGCTGTGTGCCAGCGAGGCAGCTGAGGGTCCATGCCTACCCACAGCTCTGCAGATCTGGCAGGAGAAGCAGGGAAAGATGATTGTCACGTGAGGAAGTATGATGGCTCAGATGGTAAAGAACCCGCCTGCAGTGTGGGAAACCTGGCTTGGATCCCCGGGTTGGGAAGATCCCCTGGAGGAGGGCATGGCAACCCACCCCAGTATTCTTGCCTGGAGAACCCAATGGGCAAAGGAGCCTGGTGGGCTACAGTCCATGGGGTCACAGAGACACAACTGAGCAACTAAGCACAGCACAGCACAGCAGGTATAAATGTGTATGTAAAATTTTTGGTTTTGTCTTAAAAACATTTAAAAACACCCACAGGAGATGTTGCACCAGGTGGTTCTATGCCCTACCTTTTTCACTTAAGAGTAGGTCCCGGGCCTTTCCTGTCCCGTGACGTGTGGCTCTGCTATAAACTGCTGCAGAGTATTCCTAGTGGAACCACTGGAAGTTATTTCCCATTTGCCCCTGGAACGAACGCTTTAGCCCACACTTATCTGGCATGTTGGGAGATGACTGTAGGGAACCAGAGTTAGTAGGTGAACAGGGACAGCACTCTGTATTGCCTCTGAAAAGGTTACATCGGTTTACATTCCATGAGGAGTATCTGAGAGGCTTCTTCTTCCTCACAGTCTCGCTAACAATTGGTGAGATCTTTAAAAGTCTTCTAATCTGATGGATTATTAAAAAGCAAAGACATTACTTTGCTGACAAAAGTCTGTCTAGTCATAGCTGTGGTTTTTCCAGTGGTCATGTATGGATGTGAGAGTTGGACTATAAAGAAAGCTTGAGCACCGAAGAACTGATGCTTTTGAACTGTGGTGTTGAAGAAGACTCTTAAGAGTCCAATCAGTCCATCCTAAAGGAAACATCAGTCCTGAATGTTCATTGGAAGGACTGATGCTGAAGCTGAAGCTCTAATACTTTGGCCACCTGATGTGAAGAACTGACTCATTGGAAAAGACCCTGATGCTGGGAAAGATTGAAGGCGGGAGGAGAAGGGGACAACAGAGGATGAGATGGTTGGATGGCATCACTGACTCAATGGATGTGAGTTTGAACAAGCTCCAGGAGTTGCTGATGGAGAGGGAAGCCTAACGTGCTGCAGTCCATGGGGTCGCAAAGAGTTGGACACAACTAAGCGATTGAACTGAACTGACCTGAACCTGATGGGTAAACAAGAGGAAGAGGGTGACAGAGGATGAGACAGTTGGATGGCATCACTGACTCAGTGGACATGAGTTTGAGCAAGCTCCAGGAAACGGTGAAGGAGAGGGAAGCCTGGTGTGCTGTAGTCCATGGGGTCACAAAGAGTTGGACATGACTTGGTGACTGAACAACATTATTATTTTAATGTCATTTCCTTGAATATTAGAATACTTTTTTCACATGTTTACTGTCCACTTTTAGTATTTCTTGTGAATTGCCTGTTTATATCCTTTGGTAGGGGAAAAAGGATGACATTGACTACATTAAAATCTAACCTTTACCTCAAAAGGATACTATCATCAGAGTTAAAAAGACAGGCTCCCTAGGTGGTGCTAATGGTAAAGAATCGGCCTGCCAATGCAGGAGCTGCAAGAGACCCTGGTTTGATCCTTGGCTTGAGAAGATGCCCCAGAGTAGTAAATGGTAACCCCCTCCAGTATTCTTGCCTGGGAAAATCCCATGGACAGAGGAGTCTGGCGGGCTACAGTCCATGGGGTTGCAAAGAGTCGGACATGACTGAGCACACACACACAACAAAATGAAAAAGTTAAAAAGATAAATTACCACCTGGAAGAAGACAGCTGCAACATATGTTATAGACCCAAGGTTATTAACTATCATATGTAAAGAGCACTTATAAATCAGCAAGAATAAGGCCAGATGAGGAAAGTGTATGAATCCTTTCCAATATACAGGAGGCAGCTACCCAGGAAATTGTGGATAAAGCTGGGACTTGAACCCAGGCTTCTCTACGAAGCTCAGGCATTTTTCATCTCATTCTCATGTGGATGGTAAAGAGGCAGGGGGTGGGAAGATTTATTCACTCAGCTGACACTTATTGAGTGCTTGCCACATTTAAGGCCCAGGAGTTAGGCCTCTGAGCAGTTGCAGGAGGGCCAGCATCGGAGGGGAGTAGTGGACTGCTCTGGGTTGCAAGGCCGTCTCCTTCCCTCCTGGTCAGCCTGTGTCCATCTCTCACAGAGTCGGGGCTGGAGTACTACCCCCCTTCTCAGTACCTGCTGCCGGTCCTGGAGCAGGATGGGGCTGAGAACTCCTGGACAGCCCCGACGGGCCCACAGACAGATTCTGCAGGGAGGAGGAGGAGTGGCAGGTAGGCGCACCACCTGCTGGCGTGTGAGGTGGGCAGCGGGGAGGGCTAGGGTCGGGGTGTGTGTGCAAGGGCTCTGCGCACGCAGGGGCATTCAGAGCTTTGGCCCCCAGATTCCTCCATCAAACTAGAATTACCTCCCTTCAAACAGACATGCAGGGGTTCCCTGATGGTCTTGTTTAGTCGCTAAGTCGTGTCCCAATTCTGCAACTCCATGGACTGTGTAGACCACCAGGCTCCTCTGCCCATGAGATTTTTCAGGCAAGAATACTGGAGTGGGTTGCCATTTCCTTCTCCAAGGGATCTTCTCGACCCAAGGATCAAACCCTTGTCTCCTGCTTTGGCAGGCGGATTCTTTCTTTTCTCTGGTGGCCTCGTGGGTAGGATTTGGGGCTTTCTGTACCAAGACCCGGGTTCCATCCCTGGTTGGGGAGCTGAGATTCCAGAAGCTGAGTGACTCAGCCAAGCAGATACATGTAGAAGTTTTCACAAGGCCTCCTAGGCGCACTAGCTCATTTGCCACTAGCTATCTTTGCCACATTTAAGGCCCAGGCGTTAGGCCTCTGAGCAGTTGCAGGAGGGCCAGCATCGGAGGGGAGCAGTGGACTGCTCTGGGTCCTCACCGCACTAGCTCACCAGTACCAGCTTCATCCTACTCCTCTCTGGCCCTGAATGTCTAGGGTGTTTGAATAGGGGCTTCCCTCTGCTGGATTCTCCACGCCTGTTTGCTCCAGTCTCATCCTTCAGTTCCCAGCTGAAACATCACATTTTCTGAGAAGCTTTCCACAACGCAGCAGCCTAGGTCAGATCTATGGAAGTTCTCAGAGTGCCCTGTGCATTTCCTGGGAGAACCTGTGTTGCTGAACTTGGGTTCAGCTGCTCATGGCTCAAGAATCCAACACTGAAAGACCAGTGTTGGGGTGAAAGGAAAGGTAGCTTTACTGGGGAAGCTAGTTATCCTGGAGAGAAGCTGAATGCACTTCCCCAGGAACCAACTTCCCACTGTGGGTCAGGAAAGGGGAGGGGGTTCAGGGGTGTGGAGGCAGAGGAGGGGGCTGCGTGCGGAGCATCATCTTGAAGTCTGTCGTCCAGCTGCCTGATCAGCAGCATCCTGATCATTTTGGGTACAAATGATACCATTTGTATCATTGGTAGCTCCAGAGTCAGTTTGTTCCCATTCTTTGAGGCCAGTTCTGGGCATTGTGTGAGATGAAGCAGTTTATGTCATGGCTGCAGACGGCATCATGTAGCTCATTTCTTCCACCTGGTGGGGGTTTCAGTATCTGCAAAACAGCTGAGTAATACAACTCAGAACGTTATCTGTAGCCTTTGAGGAGGAACTAAAGGTTCTTGCCTTTGTTTAATGGCTAAACAGTTATTTTGTCTTGCTTGACTATTTTGCTTCTGTGTTTTCTCATTTCTCTTAAGTTACTTTTTGGCTAAAATCTCTACAAACAAGAGGCAGGTGGAGGACACTGTGAAGGGGGAAGAGATCTGTCCTGGGAAGGCCCCACAGGGCCCTGCTCCATTACAACCACAGCTCTAATTACATGAAGAATTACTCAAGAAAGGGTTTGCTTCCTGTCTGTCTCCCTGCTTGATAGAGCTTGAGGAGAGTGGACCCCTGGGTCACTGGGGAGACCTAGAGTAGGTCAGGGCTGCAGGAGGAAGCTCAGCAAGGGTTGCCCACAGTAACCAGGGTGCCTCTGATGGTGAAGCCAGACAGAAGCCGCCTCTGCGCCCCACCCCCTCTACCTGTATGCTCCTCCATGGGAGCCCACAAATTGAGGCCGGGAGGGGGGCACCAACTATAGCCAGCCAGGCTTCACATCTGATTGTGGTGATGGTCACATGACTGTATGCAGTTGTCAAAATTCACAGACCTGTACACTTCTTTAAAAAGATAAGTTTTATAGTACATAAATTATACCTTCATTAAAAAACACGTTTATATATGGAAACACATACAAACGTATATTTTTTTCTAAAGGTACAAACTGTAGGTAGGTAGATGCATGGACTTAGGTCTGATAATGATATTTACATAGGAGCAGGGCTAGGGAAGAAACCCAAGTTAGACAGTAGGTGTTGCAAGAGGGCATCAGAGGGCAGACACCCTGAAACCATACTCACAGAAATAGTCAATCTGGTCACACTAGGACCACAGCCTTGTCTAACTCAATGAAACTAAGCCAGGCCCTGTGGGGTCACCCAAGATGGACAGTCATGGTGGAGAGGGCTGATGGAATGTGGTCCACTGGAGAAGGGAATGGCAAACCACTTCAGTATTCTTGGCTTGAGAACCCCATGAACAGTATGAAAAGGCAAAATGATAGGATAGTGAAAGAGAAATTCCTCAGGTCAGTAGGAGCCCAATATGCTACTCATTGGAAAAGACACTGATGCTGGGAGAGACTGGGGGCAGGAGGAAAAGAGGGTGACAGAATGAGATGGCTGGATGGCATCACCGACGCGATGGACGTGAGTTTGAGTGAACTCCGGGAGATGGTGATGGACAGGGAGGCATGGCGTGCTGCGATTCACGGGGTTGCAAAGAGTCGGGTTGCAAAGAGTCGGACATGACTGAGCGACTGAGCTCAGGGTTAGGGAGGGTTAACTGAGGGTTAGGGAGGGTGGGAGGGAACAAGGATTAGGCCTGGGAGTGGTCAATGGATACTTTTATATGCCTTGTTTAGTTTTTTACAAGGAGAATATAATCAGGTATTATCTCTATATCTAAAGATAAGCTTAAATTTTACTCCTACCTCAGCATAGGGAAAATCTTATTTCTTTTTAGGATGCTGCTTTAACAGCTCCAACATTTGATACTGATCTCAGAACCAAATAACTAAATAGAAAGGCTGGTTAAAAAAAAAAAAGTGTGTGTGAGTATGCATGCACTGATATTGGACTACAAAAGTAATTCATGCTCCTTGTTATAAATCTAAACAATACAGAAATATACGAAGTGAGCATCTCCCCTCCTACCCTGCAGCCCCCGCCCCTGGAGGCAGTCACCATGAACCAATGAATGACACTCCTTCGTGGCTTTTGTCTCAGCCACCCCAGAGCTGGGAGCTGAGTTTTGGTGGTGGTGCTTTTACAAGAGAGGAATCGTGCTGTACAGACAGTGAAAGATGGCAGACATCCTCTGTAGCTGTGCCCACGTGCCCCATCATTCAACAGCTGTGTGATAATCCACTGTGTGGATGAACCACAACTTAGCAATTGCATGCTGATGGGCATTTGAGTTATTTCCAATGTTTTCACTCTTGAACAATTCTTCAGGGAACTTGCACACATGCCTTGGTGCATTTGTAGTTGTTTTGAGGGCTGGAGCTGGTAGCTTGCTAGTGTGCTATGCAGACATACAAGGAGTCAGACACCTATTTCTACTTTTTTGAACACCCATGCCTTCTCTGAGCTGCATCGCCAGAACTTCAGACTTCAAGCTCTAAAGCCAAGCCCCGTGGTTCTCAACCCTGGTGTCCATCAGAACCATCCAGAACCCTTTATCAAACAGCCAGCCCCTTCATCCCCCACCCCCTACCCAGCCCTCCAAGGCAGTCCCTCTGTATGGACCTGCAGATCTGAGGGCTGTCAGGCTGCCTGGGGATTCTGGGCCAGTGAGAATCCCTGATGCCCACCTTCTCTTAACCACTATCTTTTTTTTTGCCTCCCAGAATAGGTTCTCAGACTATGAGAAGAGGAAGGTAAGAAAGTCCTTTTGTCCTCTATCACTTTTCTTCTCATTAAACATCTCAACTGTTATATTCGAGGAGACAAGCTCTTCCAACCTCTAAGTTGGAGGGGAAGCAACGGTTGCCCCTTACGTATATCACCTCCCCACTGTCTACCCAGCCTTGGTGGTTGGGAGGATGAGAAAACTGAGGCTTGGAAGAGACTGAGCCCATCCCCTGCAGCTCTCATGTCCTAACCCCCAAAGCCTGTGCCAGCATCACCAGGGTCTCCATTCTTGCAGGAACAGAAGATGCTAGAGAAACTCGAGTTTGAACGGCGCCTGGAGCTCGGGCAGCGAGAGCACGCCCAGCTCCTCCAGCAGAGCAACAGCCAGAAGGATGAGATCCTTCAGACGGTCAAGGAGGTTCGTGAGCAGCCAAGTGGGGTCAGCCCTGTCTGCTCCCTCTGCCAGGGGCCTCCTGACTCAGGCTGTGGTCCCTCTGGTGTGGGAAGGCAGTGGGGGTGACCTCTCTCAGGCCCACCCTCCAGAACACAGGGTTGGGGAGGAGTCGTCCATACAGATCACCTAGCCCAGGCTCTTCCCGTGCGTGGATACCCCGAGGCCTAGCAAGGGGAGGACTTGGTCCAAAGTCAACACAGATGGCAAGACAGAGCAAACCTGGTCTCCTCATCTCGGGCCTGGGCCCCTGGCTGCTCTGCGGTTCCTGAAGGGGTCCCAGCAGACCCCAGACCTCTGCTTGTCCTGCCGCAGGAGCAGTCCCGGCTGGAGCAGGGCCTGAGCGAGCACCAGCGCTTGCTGGATGCGGAGCGTCGGCGGCTGCAGGAGCAGCTGAAGCAGACAGAGCAGAGCATCTCCAACCGGATCCAGAAGCTCCTGCAGGAGAACCAGAGGTCAGGCTCCCATCTCCCGGTCCCTAGACCCAGACACCTCCCTCAGCGTGATGCCCACGTGGGGCTCAGTCTCTCCCTCACCGTCTCTGATTCTACCCAAGGTCTCGGTGCTGCGTTTGGCACTGACTTTAAGAGAATCTGGTTTCCCCAGTAACTCAGCGGGTAAAGAATCCACCTGCAGTGCAGGAGACACAGGAGACACGCTTTGATCCCTGGGTTGGGAAGATCCCCTGGAGAAGGAAATGGTAACCCACTCCAGTATTCTTGCCTGGAGAATCCCATGGACAGTGGAGCCTGATGGGCTACAGTCCATGGGTCGCAAAAAGTCGGACAGGACTGAGCAAGTAACACACTTAAAAGAATCTGATCCAGGGATGACCAGGTTTGCCTCTTGGGGATGCTGCTGATTGGATCTTTGCCTCCCAAGTTTCCCATCTGTAAAGTAAGTGGATTTAACAAGTTAAAATCACATCCTGCTCTAATATTTTGGCTTTCCAGTCACCTGTCACTCTGAGGTCAGGCATTCACCTTAACAGATCCCGTCCAAGGCCAGAGCCACAGGGAGCAAGTTCCGATGGAAGAAAGCAGGTTGGATAGAAGTCTCAAGAAGCCTAAGAAAGTTAAACTGGGGGTCTCTTGGGGAAGGATTCCAGAAACAGGCTCTACCACACCCCCTGCTGTTCCAGCCTTCTGTCCACTGTCCTCTGAGTCCTTTTCCTCCCTTGCCAGCAGTTGAGTGCCAGAGGGAGCCGGCTGGCCTGCCATGCACAGTGTGCCCACCACTGGGGGCACCCAGGAAACTACTCTCTGTTGGCTGCTTCTTACATGTGAAGCACTTTATGTCTGTTTCCTTGTTCACACTTTACCAATACTCCATAAAGCTTTAAAAAAATTATTCTTTCCATTTCACAGATGAGGAGCTGGGATTTGGAGTGGTTAAGGAATTGGCCTGAGAACACAGCCCTAAGTGGCCAGTTCCTAAGCCCCCTCAGCAGTTCTGTTGGAGACGGACCCAACAGTGACTGCCGGCTTTCATGGTTCCCTTCACAGGCAGAAGAAAAGTTCCGAGATTCTGAAGTCTCTGGAAAATGAAAGGTTAGTGTTTTGCTCTAGCACGTTCTCGATGACTGCCTGCCTTCCTGTGGGTGAGTGGACCTGGGGAGAGAAGGTCTTGTGATTCTTGAGGATTATGTCAGAAGGATTTCCTAGAGTTTTGAGGAGATTCAGGCTTCCCTGGTGGCCCAGATGGTAAAGACTCTGCCTGCAATGCAGGAGACCCGCAAGTTCGATCCCTGGATCAGGAAGATCCCCTAGAGAAGGGAATGGCAACTTCCTTCAGTATTCTTGCCTGGAGAATCCCATGAACAGAGGAGCCTGAGGGGCTACAGTCCATGGGGTCACAAAGAGTTGGCCCAGCTGGTGACTAACACTTTTACTCTATCATGAGGAGATTCACCCCCTTACAGAGTTTTTAATTTAAAAGAATCGCTGCCTTCAAGTTTGTTAAAATAGACCTTCTGAGAAAAGTTCAGACATGAATAAGAATGTATGTATATTAATGGCTAATTGTATTTCTAGTGTAAATAGTTAGAAAAGAAATTTCTGGAAAGAAAAATTTGTTTACATGAATTATGTACAGAGGCGTAATCTGTAAGCGTTAAATGTCTTATAGAAGAATATTCCTTGTTAAGGAAAGCACTATATTGCTAGGTGGAAAAGTGGCATCTACAGTGTATCACTTCTTAAAAACAACCTTCTTGTATCTCTGCTCAGAAAGTAGAAGGACCCACCCCGAATGTTTCCACTGAACCTCTCTGAGTGGTGGGAATTGGAAGTGGTGATCTTTGTCTCATTCCCTTTGGGTTTT
The DNA here is from genome assembly GCA_917880005.1 of Nanger dama. Lineage (NCBI taxonomy): Eukaryota > Metazoa > Chordata > Mammalia > Artiodactyla > Bovidae > Nanger > Nanger dama. The sequence continues at coordinate 8,798,875 of CAKJTW010000018.1, read as the reverse complement.
CTGCACTTTGCAAATTGGCTGTGTTAAGGTGCCCACTTTAGTCATCAGAAAAGGTGATAGGTGGGGTGGCCTCACCCCCTGCTCCCTGGGGTATTCGGGTGAGTCCCTCCTGGTCCTCAGGGACCCCAGAGTGTCGGTGTGGACCTGGCTGTTGTGATTGGGGAGCCTCCCCTCCCATGGGCCCAGCCTTCCTGGCTCCTGGCTGCCTGGGCAGGCCTCCTACAGGGGGCCCGTGTGGGGTTGCGGCCCATCACCCTGCCCGCTTCAGCTGAGGGCTGTGGCAGCTGGGGGTGGTCAGGCCGAGCTGAGCTGTGGCTCGCGGCATCGACTATTCAGCACACTGAGCCGGTGCCCTCTGAGCTGGGCCTGGGCTCCGGGGATGCAGCAGGGGTGGTCTTCCCTTGAGCAGCCTGTGGGCCTGGGCTGAGTGCTCAGGTGATTCGTGTTGCTTCTCATGAAGTCAGACCCTGCAAGAAACGTAAAGGAGGTTGTCCGCCTCCCAACCCCTGTGCCAGTTTGGTGTGTGGGGGGAGGTGGGGAATAGTGTACATACAAGCAATGTGCACGCACGCACACACACATGTGCAGTTACTTTTAATATTCACTTCACTGATGTATTTCCATGCCAAAAACCTCATTATTTGTAATAACTGTAGCTTTATAATTACATCGTAATTTATCATAATTAGCCCTCTGAACATTTAAGTGGCTTCCAGTGTTTTGTAACTACAAACAATATGACAGTAAACGTCTTTTAGATATAGCCTTAGGCACTTGGGTGAACGTTTTAGAAGGAAATATTGGAAGAACACTTAGCTAGGTATTGCCAGACTGCCTTCCAAAGCACGTTTGACTGTTCGCGTCCCTCAACAGTATGAAGTTCCCATTTCTCCACCTTCATTGTCATTGCCAACAGTTATCTAGTTTTCTTAAGTTCAACCAACCCAACATGTGAAAAGAAAGTTTTACTTTTTTCATCACTAGCAGTATTAAGAATCTTTCCATTTTTCCTTTTTTTTTTTTTTTTTAAGGTCACTTTTATTTAAGCATCAGTGAATTGGCTGTTGGCATCCTTGGCCTGTTTTTCTAAGGGAACGTTCATCTTTTTATGCCACAGGCTCTTAACTGTAAAAGTTTAACGGGGCCCCAGGGGAGGTGCATAACGCCTCGGGCATATCAGAGGGCACGTCCAGCTTGATACATAAGGGAGGACTTCTTGAAGGAGGTGGTGGTCATCTGGTGAGATTTCCTATTGGAAATGTTACATTTGCTCAACACGTGGATTGCTTTCTTTCTAGAATAAGAATGGAACAGTTGATGTCCATAACGCAGGAGGAGACGGAGAACCTGCGGCGCCGTGAGATCGCCTGTGAGTCCTTGGGGTAGGGTGGGGTCCTGGGAGCAGAGGGGACAGCCGTCCCATCCCCCTGTTGGTCACCATTAGGGGGTTCTGGGGGTTGCCCCTCAATACGGTCCTTCAAATGTCATGGCATGGGCTCTAGGGTCAGGCTAGACTTGGATTAAAAAATCCCAGCTCAGGCACGTAGCCATATGACCTAAGGGACATTACTGATCCCTGACTTTTCCGAGCCTCAGTTTTCATATCTGTAAAATGGGGAAGAAGGTAATAATCTGCCTTGTCAGGTCATTACGAGGGTCCAATAAGATCGTGCTGGCGCAGAGCAAGAATTTCGTAAACGATGGCTGTCAGAGCTGCTCTCATTGAGAGCTGTGGCGGCCCCTCTCGTGGTCCTAGGAGCTCGCCTTCCTGCTGCTCCCCGAGGGGTCCCAGGGTGCTTCACTGTCCATACAGACGAAGGCAGTGGATGCCACACCATTCTTCAGAGCCTGAGGAATAAGATGGGATGTTCTGTGCACCCTCAGCCCAGGTTCATCATGTGCCCGGCGGTGGACCGGCATGTCTCATACACCGTCTCATCCCACTCCTGCCCCATGAGGTGTCATATCGTTAACTTCCCAATTTGAAGGTCACTGTCGTCCACCATTTATAGAGAAGCATTGTGTTTGTATTGCCAGATGGATGTTTATCAAATAGCTGATTGGAAATAGGCTTAGTGTTAAGGGGCTTTTGTTTTCACCTTTTCAAACTTCCCTATTGCTTAGCTTAAAAAAAAAAAAAGCATGTATTTATAACTGAAAAAGGTCAACAAAAGTAATGAAAAGGCAATAACCTAGAGTGGTAGAGGGCATATGGTGTCAGGCCGTCCTGTGTGCTGCCAGAGGGAGTAAGAATTGGCTGGATCCTTCTGGCGGGCAGAAAGGGCAACACGTGTATATATTCATGACCTTGAACCTGTGCACTTCTAAGAGTTATTCTAGGAAGTGATCAAATAGATGTGCACAAAGATGTCTGAGCAGGATATTTGTAGAAGTACCATTTGATAAGCACAAGAAGACTTTGGATGCGCTGAAAGGGAGGATATCTTAGAACTTCAGTCATCCACGGGCTTCCCTTGTGGCTCAGCTGGTAAAGAATTCACCTGCAATGCCGGAGACCTGGGTTCGATCCCTAGGTTCAAAAGATCCCCCAGAGAAGGGAGAGGCTACCCACTCCAGTATTCCGGCCTGGAGAATTCCAGGGACTGTATAGTCCATGGGGTCACAAAATGTTGCACACGACTGAGCGACTTTCACTGTGACTTTTCAGTCGTCCATGCACCATAGCGCTCCATTGGTACTGTTAACATGGCTGTGTTGATACAGGGATGCATTCATGAAAGTTGAGAAAGGAGGTATATTTAATGCGATAAGCATTTTAATTTTCTTGTGTTATGGTGAAATATACAAAGCATAAAACTCACCATTGTAGCCACTGGTAAATGAATAGCTCTGTGGCATTAATAGCTCCGATGGTGCATTGTTCACCATCACCCCCATCAGAACCTTTTCATCATCCCAAAGGGAAACTGTGCACCTGCTAAATAGGAACTCCCCTTCCCTGCTTCCCCAGACCCTGTAGAACCACCACTCTTTCAGTCTACTGTCTGTCTCTGAATTTGACTGCTCTCGGAACCATGTGTAAGTGGAATCATACAGTGTGTGTCCTTTCGTGATTAGTTTCTTTCACATAACGCCCTCAGAGTTCATCCGTGTTGTAACTTATGTCAGAATTTCCTTCCTTTTTAAGACTGAAATACTACTACGTATGGATAGACCACATTTTAAAAAGTGTTATTTATGGCCGTGCTGGGTCTTCGTTGCTGCGAGGGCATCTTTCTGCTTGTGGCGAGTGCGGGCCGCTCTCGAGGAGCGGCGCACAGGCTCCTCACTGCGGTGGCCTCGCTCGTTGCTGAGCACGGGCCCTAGGGGTTGCAGGCTCAGGAATTGTGGCGCACGGGCTTGGTTGCTTATGGCGTGTGGCACCCTCCTGGACCAGAGGTCGAGCCTGTGTCCCCTGCGCTGGCAGGTGCTTTCTTTCCCACTGGACCGCCAGGGAAGTCCTTAGACCATGTTTTGTTTATTCATTCATCCACCAGTGGGCACTTGGGCTGTTTCCACCTTATTTTTGCCTGTTGTGATCAATGTTGCTATGAACATGGGTATACAAATATTCAGGTCCCTGCTTTTAATTCTTTCTTTTAAATTTTTAAGAATCCATCAATATAGATTAAAAATTGATCAGTAGAAGATATATCAAAGTAATATTTCTGGGTGATAAGACTGTAGGAGATTGTGTCTGTGTGTTCAGTCTCTTGTAACTCATCAGCCTTTTAAGCTGAAGTTACTTGTATAATTAAAAAAAAAAAGATTTTTTTCCCAAGGGAGACTGTCAGGTGGGTGGCCAGGTGACCCCATAGGCCACCAGGAGCGGCTGCTCAGCCCTGCCCTCCCCCACGCCCCTCACCCCCAACGTGTTTCTTCAGCCGCCATGCAGCAGACGCTGACCGAAAGCTGCAGGAGCCGGCTCATCCAGATGGCCTACGAGTCTCAGAGGCAGAACCTGGTCCAGCAGGCCTGTTCCAGGTAAGATAAGGAAGGGGCTTCCCGAGTGAGGAAGCTGGGGGAGCTGGCTCAGAGCTATGGAGTGAGCACTGGCACAGGGATCCCCTGCCGTGCGTGGGCCACCCCACCCCGGGCCAGGTCCTCAGGAGTAAGTGTCTGCTGGCCTTTGTGACTTTTCTCGCTGGGCCCTAAGGAAGCACCACCAGCCAGTGGCAGAGCTTAGGGTTTGACCCAGGCAGTGTGCTCTTAACTGTGGCAGCTCGGTCTCCCAGGTGACAGGTCAGGAGTGGGGTGCACTCAAGGGTCTGGTGAGGGGGTTGTCTCACGCTGACAGCCACTCTGGGCCTGGCCCTCCAAGTTCACCCCAGCACCGTTTTTGTGTCTGGAGGAGCTGCAGTGCCCAGCAGGTGAGCAAAGTGCCTTCAAGGCTCAGGAGCCCGACAGGGACAGGCCAGCAGCTCTGACCGCTCTTAAGTCTCTCCTCCCACTGGGCACCTGGAGCATGCCAGCCTCCCCCGCGTTCCTGCAGAGGCAGGGGTTCTCCTGCTTTCTAGGTGATGTGACTTTGTTTTTAGGAGCGTGGGCACTTGGGGCAGACAGATGTGGATTCATATCCCACTTCTGTTTCTTAACTGTGATGTCTTGGGCAAGTTATTTTCCCCCTCTCAGCCTTGATTTTCTTATCACTAAAATGGGGATAAATGACAGTACCTATTCCTAGAGTTACTGGAGGACTTGATGGACCTTAGTGATCATGTCAGCACATGAGGATGCAATAGATAGCAGCTGTTACCATGACACACTCAAAACCAAGATTGCACCTAAATAATGGGCATATTAAAGTGGTAGGGTTTGGGGCTTTGTGCCACTAGACTTGTTCTAGGGGAATGAGAGCAGGTCCACGGCCAGGCCGAGGAACACTGGGGTGGAGGGTGAGATGTTAGTGCCAGGCAGGACAGCTTTCTCTCAGCTTGTGGTGTTAGCCTGAGCGGTCGTGAGCTGCCTGTCGGTGGAGGATGGGTGGGCAGAGCCAGGCCACCACTTCAGAGGGGTGTCGTAGAGAGAATTCCCAGAGATCACTTCCCCAGCTCCAGAGACACAGACTCTGCCACCACCCTGCCAGGGCCGTGGGATTCAGACAAAACTCCCATGTCCACCCAGCCCAGGACGTGGCCCGCAGCAGGTGCTCCATAAGCCTTGCTCAGTGAATAAATGGTTTATCTCCATCTCCTCCAAGGTGCCTGGCACACAGTACGTGCTCAGGAAATGTTCAGAGAGTGAGTGAATTTGCTGTCTTTCCGGCAGCATGGCTGACATGGATGAGCGGTTCCAGCAGATTCTGTCGTGGCAACAGATGGATCAGAACAAAGCCATCAGCCAGATCCTGCAGGAGGTGAGCCCTTGCCCAGGGCATGGGGTGGGGGCACAGGGAGGGTGCAGGGAGCCGAGAGCAGGGCGGCTCAACTCCACGTGGAGGTGCTGTTCTGGAGAGCATAAGAACCAAGATGCTCAAAGTTTAGAAATGCACAGACCGTCAGGATGAGGGGCAGGGAGAGGGCCCTCTGGGTGGTGGGTTCCGCTCACTGAAGTCAAGAGAGGTATCCTTCCCGGGCACCCCCTCCCCATGCTGTGTGGTGCTCCCTCCTGAGGATCTGGTGGCAGTGCCTGCCCCCACCCCCTTGCAGAGTCTGAACGAGCCCCTGACTTCTCCCTTCCAGTCCCGCCACCCTTTATCTGCTTTCCCTTGGGCTTAGGGGGTACACAGAAGGTGCTACTGTGTGGACCAGCCCAGGAAGGCCCCCTCTTGACTTCCTCCTCTGTCCAAATTGTTCAGGCCCCAGGTTTCCCCATGGACCCTGGCAGGGTTCCCCCACCCTCTCATCTCTTCTCTCCTTTCTCCCTCTTGACATCATCCTCCCCGTCACAGGCCCGTCACTCCCTTTTCTTCCTCCCCAACTCCGATCTCTCTCTTCTTCCCCTCACGATGCTGTGGGCTTAGTCCTTGCAAGGTTGAGAAGGCTATATTTCTCAGAGAGGATGTCCGGCCTTGGGGTTAAGATGAGGCTCTGAGCTGGACAGACTTGCATGCTAGTGCCAGCCAGCTCACTTTCCCAAACCTCACTTTTCTCATCTGTGAAATGGGGCAGTGAAGGCACCTCCCCCCACCCCCTTCATTGGCCGTCCTACATGCACCACAGGGAGAGCCCTGAGCACGTGGCCGGCAGGTAATAAGTGCTTAAAAAATTAAACAAGTAAGCTGAAAAGTTGTTGTCTAAGAAGGAAATAGGCGTAGGTTAGGGTATCTTTGAGGCAGGTTGTGTTCGGGCCCCCTGAGCAGCCATGCTGTCTGTCACAGAGCGCCATGCAGAAGGCAGCCTTCGAGGCTCTCCAGGTGAAGAAGGACCTGATGCATCGGCAGATCCGGAAGCAGGTGAGCGCGGCCCTGCCCCCCAGACCGCCCTGTGGGCTTTCGGAGGCCGCAGCCAAGGTCTGAGTCCCGGCTCCTCCAGGCCGGCAGGAGGTCTCCCCAGCACCTCCCTCCCCTCACAGGGCGCCACCTACTCGGGCGCCACCTACTCGGGGTGTCTGGAGGTGCCTGGGACAGCACTGTGGATGCTGGCTGGTGGGACCTGTGCCCACTGCTTGTCACGATGCCCAGGGCTGAGGGAGGGAGGCCCTGACCGCTGGGCAGCCCCACGCTGACCATCCCCAGGCAGGACCCCTCAGCCGGCTCGAACCACAGCGTCCTGTGGCCTGGATGGAGGAGCTGGGACAGGTGACGCTGAACCGGGGAGGGTGGGGCCCGGGGCGTGCTCTCGCGTGGCCTCCGCTGCTGACCCCCAGGTGACCTTGGGCGAGCCCTCGCCCAACAGGGCTGTGTCTGGCTCACTGCGTTCTCTGGGCAGGTGGCAGGGTAGCTGGAGACAAGCAAGCTTTCAGGCTATGGGACGCATATCACGTCGTATTCAGCACACTTTCAATTTCACATTTTGCATGGGTTTTTTTTCCTTCTTCTTTTTCTTTTCTATTTTGGCCAAAACCAACTTGCCTTTTTATTTCCCCTTTAATTTCAACCCCACATTGCCGGACATGAATCTCATTCCTCTGACCAGGGGTTGGTGGGGTCATAGGGGCAAAGGTCACAGGTCATAGGCACAGAGTAGAGAAGTCACTGGCTGTGGGGGTCTGACCCCCAGGACTAAAAGACCCCACTCACACCCTGGAGGTATGTGGTGATCCCCTAGACGTTCTCACTATGGGTGGTTCTGACCCACCAGGCCAGCTGTTCCCTGGAGACCACAAGCAGGGACAACCTCAAGGAAAAGGCACACTCATTTACCCGCTGTGAGTCCTTGGGCAAGTTACTTAATATCTCTGAGCCTTGGTTTCCTTGTCTGTGAAATGGAGGCAATAATACCTCCAACAGGAGAGGAGAAGCGATGGAAAAGACACGTAAAGAGTGCACAGCACAGTCCTGGTGTGTGCCGTCTCAATAAATGTCAGCGACCATATTGTTGTTACTGTAATCCAGTTCCTTCCACTCCCTTCCGCTCTCCTCTGTGGACAGCTGTCTAGAGAAAACAGGAGAACTGGACTGGCAAGAGGCTCTGAGAATTCCAGGTCTGTTCTTCACTCTGGCCCGCACCTTGAAGGAAGCCCCTTCATCCCACGCACCTTGATGGGCACCTCCTCTGGGCTGGCCCTGTGCCCGGCTTTGATCAGCAGTTGTGGCCAGGATAAGCACTCAGCCCCGTGAGATAACAAATTCTGTTTAAAGCCCCGCTGATAAGGTTTACCAGGTTCTCAGTCCCCTTCATTCCAGAGCCTCCCCCTTCCCCTGCAGAAAGGATTCTTAGGTCCGCTTGGCCATCCAGGAGCAACAGCACAGGACTGAACTGTGGTTAATGTGAATTAAAAACCCCTGTCTCGTCTTCTGTTTAGATTAAGTTAATAGAAACTGAGTTATTGCAGCTGACACAGCTGGAGTTAAAGAGGAAATCCCTGGACACAGAGGCACTGCAGGTATGTTTAGGGCTCCCTGGCCTGCCCTGTCCCCCCACTCCACCCCCACGGATGAGACCTCCCGCTGGTGCCCCCAACCCTCTCAGCTGCCCTCCCGCAGACAAGGCAGTGATGCTGGAGGTGCCATGACCCCAGAAGGCTCATGCGGGCCCAGCGCAGGCCCAGGTTAGGGGTGGGTCAACCTGTTGCTAGGCAGGAAGGTCAGAGGAAGGAGGGTTTCATTGCCAAGGCTCACCAGGCTGCATCTCCATCTCTGTGTTGTCTTTGTTTTGGAGCCGGGTCGCTACTGAGCTCCCTGCCTCTCTCAAGCCATGCTTCTGGGGCACTGGTTCGCACAGCTAACACCCCCGAGGGGACAGCATTCTTGGTATCCCCAGGATGTTTGGAGGAGAGGAACCATGTCACTCCTGCAGGCAGCTCCTCTGATCTCTGGCCCTTGCTGTGTGCCCTGGGCCAGGAGAGGAAGAGGGGCAGAGGGACGGCCCTTTCCCTGTTCTGTGCCTCAGTCTCCCCAGGCGTTCACAGAGGGGCTGGGTCCACGGTGTGAGAGGGCATGTGCCCCGTGCTCAGCTTTCGAGCAGAGCCCTCTGTCTGTCCCTGTCCCTGTGTCTGTCCTCAGGGGACAAGTTTTTGTTCATCCCATGGGCTTCTCAGTGTGGAAGAGAGCTAGGGTCTGGAGTCCTAGTCACAGGTCTGTCACTGTGTGACCTTAGGTAGGTTGCTTCCCCTCCCCAGGCCTTCAGGTTGCCCCTGCATAAAATAGAAGGGGTCTTCTAGACCCAGCCTGTGGCATGGAGCCGTCAGAGATCAGTGGGACAGGCCTCAGCCACGCAGAGGTTAGGGGCGCTCAACCCTCAACATAACCACCGTGCTTGGTAGGTGCCTGTCTCCTGCCTGTTGGAGCTGTGGGGCTCCCATTTTGGGGGTCTCCATGGGATATGGAGGAAGAGGAAGAGAGGAGTGGAGTGTAGACACAGACAGGGCTCTCTGGGGTATGCCCATTCCTCCATGCTGGCTGGTGTGGGCTCCCACCCCTCTTGCCCTTTGCTTCTGACCAGGTGCCCTGTAGTCAGTGAGCCCAAAGTGAAGGTCCCTGCTGCTTGTCATTTCCTTTGTTTGATGTTTCTCATCACTGCACTGTCATTGGTTACTAGATCCCATGCCTGGCCTTACCCCACCCCCCAGAGAAGGGAGGTGTAGGCTGGGGAGAAGGGCACCTCCACTCTCTCCCCTGGTCCTCAGCCTGAGATCAGGGACAGAGCCTTGATGGGAGTCAGGCCTACCGCAGCCCCCAGCTGAGAACCAGTTGGAGGGGTATCCTGCTGCCGCGCCATGGGGACCTCGGGGCTGGGATGCCATGAGCTCCCAGCACTGGCCATGGTCTTCTGTCGCAGGAGATGATCTCGGAGCAGCGCTGGGCCCTGAGTTCGCTGCTCCAGCAACTGCTCAAGGAGAAGACGCAGCGAGAAGAGGAGCTCCGGGAGATTCTGGTATGTGTGGCGTCCATGTCGTGTGCAGGGTTGCTTTCTCTCTGCACTTACGCTGTTCTTAGACCTACGTTGTGCGCTGGGTTGCTTCCCCTCCAAGCCCACTGTCGTTAGAAACACTTCGTTATCCTAGACATCCCCTGAGCTCCACCGTGGGCCAGGCCCTGTGCCGGGTACAGATAACAGTGAGGCCAGTCTCTTCCCAAGCTCCTCACGAGCCCGGGTGGTACGTTTGTGCCATTGGGCACAGACCACGTTAACATGTGCTATGCACGGCCAGCCTTGTCATGGCCAGGCTCCCGCCCACAGGGACCTTGGGGACTCGCTGTCCACTGCAGCAGGATGTGACCATCAGGATCACAGGCTCCCGAAGAGAGGTGTGTCCACACTCCAGAGAGGGCCAGGCCAGAAAAGGAGGGCCACTTAGCTAGGTCCAAGAGGGACTGCCCAAGGAGCTGGGGGATGCCCAAGATGCAGTCCCACGGCCCAGAGTGCAGCCGCGGTCCTGACTGGGGGGCTTGGTGGCTCAGCACAGGCTCCAGGCTGGGTCTGAACCTGGCTCTGACTCGGGGTGGCCCTTGGCTCTTGGGCCGGCTGCTAATCACTCTGCCAGTCGCTCAGTCTCCTCACCTGTGACGTCAAGACTGCTTCACAGAGTTGTGAGAACTGAGTAAAATGGCATCTCCCAGCGCACAGTAGACTGGCACCAAGCGCCCTGCTGCTGCCGCCGTGTTTACTCCTCCGTCCCCAGCACCTAGAATAGTGCCTGGCCCAGAACAACACTCGAGTTGTTTGTTGAGTGACAGGATGGAGGAATCAGTGTGAATAGCTAACTTCCTTGTGAATCTGTCTCTGTGCCCATGTCCTGTGTGGACACACCTCTCTCCTGTTCTCAATGCTCCGGCTTTGTGGGTGAAGGTGGGCGAAGTGCCCTCCGGAAGCTGAGTTAACCCTAGCATCCCAGTTCTCTCCCTGCTGGCACCCAGAGGACGCGCCGAGCCTCCCAGGGGGAGGAGAGCGGCTTTGTTTTTCCAACAGGGAGATGAGAAGGTGTCTCCCGTCTAAGTCATGATCCCCGGGGCAGCAGGGGGCAGAGGCGCCAGGTGTCAGCTGCCCAGGTTCCTGCAGATGAAACAGTGAGACTTAGTGGAGAGGGATGTTCTTGGTAAAATACCAAGTCCATCCATATGCCGTTCACAGCGCCCGTGCCATCAGCGTTTCTGTTCACTGACTCGCAACTAACAGAGTCTGCTTCCTTCTTGGCAGACGGAGTTAGAAGCCCAAAGCGAAACCAAACAGGAGAATTACTGGCTGATTCAGTATCAGCGGCTCTTGAACCAGAAACCCTTGTCCTTGAAGCTGCAGGTGAGTGTTGCGGGCACGCCCACTCCCGCGGGAGCCATCTCTGGTGACCGGTGCACCGGGGCCTGTGCTCGGCCTGGGCAGGCGCAGAAATGGTGGGGACGGCATTGGTTCTGGTGGCGGGAAGACAGTTCCTGCCGGGTGGAGCCTGCTGTGTGCTCGCCACTGCAGTGGCTCGGACAGGACGGGTGGTCCCTTCCCTCTCCTCACATGCCCTTTTTTAAAAAAAATAAAAATGAAGCCTCAACAGTAGTGTTCTCCAGCCCCGGGTGCGTAGATCTCCTTGTGTGTCTGGATCTGATGATGTAGGATCTGGGTGATTTCATTTGCTTCAACAATGAACCAACTGCTTCATGCGTCTGTCTCTGTGCCCTTACATAGCCGTCTTGGTAGGAAAAGCCCCAAGAATACATTTTACCTGTTGGGTTACATGCATCTGAACTCTTCGTGTGCTGTTGTAAGTCACGCCTTGTGGTTTTTCCCGGTCCGTGGTGCACTGGGCTTCCCCCACGGGTGTATCTTGCAGGAAGAAGGCTTGGAGCGCCCACTGGTGGCCCTCCTGGTGGAGCTGTCGGCCGAGCACTACCTGCCTCTCTTCGCCCACCACCGCCTCTCACTGGCCATGCTGAGCCGGATGGGCCCTGCGGACCTGGCCAAGGTGGACCGCGGCGGCCCCTTGGGGGAGGCTAGGGAGGCGGGCAGGGCCCTGGCCCGACGGCCAAGGGGGGTCTTGCTCTTTACGCAGTTCTTGGCATGGCTTGCCGTCTGCAGATGTCTTGGGGCCGCCCTGCTCCCAGCAGGCCAGGACACCTGCCCCGTCTGCTCCCAGTCACCTGGCTACAAAAGCCAGAGCTGCAGGTGCTGCAGACCCCAGATTGTCCCCTCCGCCAGCCCCTTTCAGATGGGATCTTCACACCATAGGCTGGGCAGGTCCTTGGAGGTCATCTGGACCGTCCTTTCCCCACACTCTGGGCTGACAGTTCTCTCGGCAGCACACCTGCGCCTGGTACATTCTGCGTGAATTCATTTACTCTTCAGAAGAGACAAATACTGACTCTGGCGAGTACTTACCAATGCTTGACACTGTTGAGCGTGTTTTACATATAAGCATGTTTTAGATAAACATCTAAGCGTGTTTTACATATAAATTCATCCGAATCCTCCTAATAACCTGGGCTTCCCAGGTAGCACAGTGGTAAAGAATCTGCCTGCCAGTGCAGGAGTCACAAGAATGTGGGTTCAATCCCTGAGTCAGGAAGATCCCTTGGAGAAGGAAATGGCAACCCACTTCAGCATTCTTGCCTGGAGAATCCATGGACGGAGGAGTCCAGCCAGCTGCAGTCCATGGACTCACAAAGAGTCAGACACAACTGAGCACACACACGATAACCTAGGCAGGCAGGTACAGTCATCGTCATTTTTCAGGTGAGGACATGGAGACACAGCAAGGTAGCAGCTTGCCTGAGGTCACATGGCGGAGCCACGTCCAGCCCAGGGGTCGTGCTGTCGGCCACTCTGCTGAACTGCCTGGTCCCTTGACAGAGGCAGACGCAGACATCTGGGCTCAGAAGGACTATGTGGGCCACGTTGCCCAAGTTGAGGAGCGCTTGCTCTGGAGGCTGAGGGACTGAGCGTCTGGTGCGGCCGCTTTGCAGGAGTCCAGCCTCGGTGTGAACCACCTGACTGCGTGAACTGACAGCCCACTGCGATCGTCCCAGCCCCTGCACTCGCTGGACCGGGGCTGTCAGCAGTGCTGGTCTCCCTGTCCCTCCACCGTACTGATGGCCGGGCCAGTCAGCCTCCACGTGTCGAGTGGAAGATGCCAGAAGTCAGGGGAGGGGGGTCCTGGTGGCTCTGTGCTGCGCCACAGGCCCCCTGCCCAGCCGTGCCTAGGCCCTGACCCACCCCCTCGGTCCTCACAGGTGGGCGTCTCGGAGGCCGGCCTGCAGCAGGAGATCCTGTGCAGAGCCCAGGAGCTGCTGGACGCGGCCAGGACCCAGCCAGGTACCAATGCCCAGCCTCTCCTAGCAGAGCCCTTGCGTGGGGGCGTGGCTGGAGCACCACCTCTTTCCCTTTCAGGACAAGTCCCAAGGGCCACTTCCAACCCCTGCCAGTCCTTAAGCTTCTCGCCTAAAGGAGCCATTTATAAATAGGAAAAATAGGCCCCAAAATGGAAAACATGAGCTTTTCCTGCGGTGGTGGAGGGACCCTCCTGGCTTCCCTAAACCCACCCTACTGACATCAGGAACCACATACTCAGGGTCCCTGGAGTAGCGGGAGAAACCCGCCAGACCCAGTGCCCCCAGCTGCCCAGCAGTGCGCCTGGGGCAGGTGTGTCTGTGGACAGAGATGTGTGTGGTGTGGACTGGGAGGCGGGGAGGGGCTGTGGCTGAGTGGGGGCAGGAGGGATTGTGGGCGGGGTTGGGAGTGTGGGGAGGAGTTGGGGTCTCCTGCCTGCTGAGCAGGACAGGCATCAGGCATTTGATATGATCACCATGTCAGGCTTCCTTTGTGCAGCCCGACGAGGTGGGTGCTGCTGCTGCCCTCCTTTGAGGGATGAGGAAACTGAGGCAGAGAGGTTAACCCTAACCCTGAGGGCTTATCCCTGACCGTGGCCACCCTCCAGGGAGGGGCCAGGGCAGGACAGCTCCTTCTTAGCTCAGGGGCAGCAGATCCTCAGACATCTTTTGACAGTTCTCCAAATCCCAGGACTCAACATATGTTCCATGAAATAGAGATGTGCCTCCCCCCACGCCTACAGCAGTGGTTTGAGGGGCACCATGAGGCCCTTAGAAGGTCTAGGGTGGTTGTGACAGGCTTTAAAAAAAAAGAAATCGTAAGGTTTTTTTTTTCCCCAATTATCAGAAATACTACTTGTAACAGAGTAATTGAACATGTGCTGTGAGGGGACGGGGCTCAGGGATGAAGAGACTCGGGTGTCACTGACGCACGTGGTCTGATGAGAGATGGATTCTCAGGTCCTGCTTTGGGTGCTTGGGACCCAGGCAGAGGATGCTGGCTTAGGGCAGAGCAGTGGGCATGCTGGGGGCTCTCCCAGGGCTGGGGCGCAGCCTTGAGAGCTATTTAGTCCTTTCCCTGCTCCTCTGGGTCCCCTGTGCCTGGACCCCTAGTGGAGAATCTGTGCTCAAGGTCGAGTGCCCCCAGAGCCCCTCACCCAGGGTTCCTGGCCCGGCAACCCCACCACCAGGTGGCCCTCTGGCCTTCGGCAAGTGGCTTTCCCTCCCTGATTTCTCATCTCTGACAGTGATAAGCCCTGTTTACAGGGTAGCCCAGAGGGGTCCAGGGTATGTTAGGGGGTAAGAAGACTCAGTTGCCCAGGGTCCCAGCCCTCCCACTTTATAGATGGGGAATGAGGCTCAGCAAAGAGAAACAAGAGGGTGTGTGGGAGCACCCCCCCACACACCTCCAGCTGTCTGTCCACTTAAGGCAGGCTGGGCCGGGGAGGGACAGGGTCAGATGGTCAGGACCCTGGGCTCAGCCTCTGTCTTTCCCCACAGAGCTGCCGAAGCCACCCAAGGGCGGGGTCCTGCCCACAGCCCCCGAGGAGCTGCCTGAAGCAGTGAGACCCTCAGCTCCCCCTGCAGAACTGCTGGAGGTACAGACCTCAGAGTGTGTGGTGTGCCTGGAAAGAGAGGTAAGTCTAGGGGTGACGGGCCCAACCCCGGGGCCACCATCCCCCCTACCTCGTACCCGCCTGCCCAGCACCTGCCACCCTCTCAGGCATGGGTGATTCATTCTGCAGAGAGTTTAGAAATATGTTGTGTTCATTAGAAATTTTGGAAAATACAGGAAATTAAAATGACCCATGATCCCAAGACTCAAAACATGAGCAATACTGACAGCATTTGCTGGGCCTTTTTCTCTTTTTTTACAGAAGAGTTTTTAAATTCATGCAGGGAAATTTCCCAAGTCATTAAATACCAACAAAATTTTCTCTGGAGAGGTTTTTTTCGAAACTCTTAGTTTTAAAAACAAAATTAACAGCTATTGTAAAAAACAACATAGCATATAAAATAAACCCCTGTTCCCTCCACCATGTGATCCTACTTAAAAAGGCCACATGTTAACAGTTTGATTACCCCATGGTCTTTGCTGGCCCCAGAGAATGCCATGATACAGGGGTTGGGGAGGACTTGGTTATGAATTTAACCAAACCCCTGCTCTGGGCCCCAGAGATGGCTTCCTGCCTCTCCTAAAAAGAGGAAATGCTGAGGCAAAGCATGGACACATCCACGGCTTGTGATCCATAAGGCTGGGGTCATTTTGAGGCAGAGTGCATAAAAATCCCTAAACTGAGAGCAACCTGCACATCCTCTGACAGCAGGGCTGGTGAGACAGGCCATGGACTACCCACCCCCCCTCCCCAAATGGCTGCTACAGATGGCGGGGGCATGGAGCGTGTCCAGGGAGGGCGGTGGGATCCTGTGATGGACGGGGAATGGAGTCTGATGACTGTGCTGTCAGATCTTCAGGGGGAAGGACGAGGGGATGGGGCACCGGCCGGGGGTGGGGCCCTGACGTCCCCACTCTCCCCTCAACCCCAGGCCCAAATGATCTTCCTCAACTGCGGCCACGTCTGCTGCTGCCAGCCGTGCTCCCAGCCCCTGCGCACCTGCCCACTATGCCGCCAGGACATCGCCCAGCGCCTCCGCATCTACCACAGCAGCTGAGCGCCGGCCTCTGCCAGCCTCGGGCCTGGGGCTCCACTCCCTCCTATTCCCCACGGGCTGGTCTGGGCCCCCACCCCATCCTGGGCCAGGCTGAGACAGGAGCGTTCCCGCCCAAGGACTGAGCAGTCTAAATCCTGTAGAGGGGTCGGGGGACCCCTCGCGGCAGGACCACAGGGTCTGGGGTGGGAGCAGCAACAGCCAAACCTCCGTGTGAGCCAGCACCATGGGTCCCAGCTGCCCGCGGAGGTCACAGCCCCTCCTGGAACCTCGGTTTTCCTCCTCAGGGGAACCCAGGCAGTGCTGTCCCACTCAGCAGCAGGGGGTGGGAGCCCTGGCCCAGGGTAGGGGTGGCCACTGTGGCCTGTCCTGGGATCAACTGGCCAGGAGGTGTTAGGCACAGGTCTGGTGCCGTGAGCAACATCAGCCCCTCCTGGCCTCCCTCCCTGCTTCCCCCCCGCCCGAACTCTGGGCCCCTCTGCTCCACAGACCTGCACCTCCTCTCCCCACACAGCTCAGGAGCAGACTCTGAGCTTCAAAGACCTGAAGCAGGAACGTCAATAAACCCATCTCCAGCCTGCTCCTCCTGAGTCATCACTGGGCCCTGGTGGAGCCCAGGGAGGGGGGAAGTGGGGGTGAGGTGTGTGAATTTACCCACACCTCCCTTTCGCAGGTGGAGAGACCGGGCTTAGGAGGAGACAGGCTCGCAAAGTCCTCGGAGCAGATGGGGCCGTGTGGGCCACCTTGTGTGCCGTGTAACCATTACCCCAGACCAGGGGCCCCGGGGCCCTGCAACCAGGACAGAAGTATCTGGAGTCCGAACTCGTGCAGTTGTGCGGTCGCTCGCTGCACAAGTCTAGAGGGAGCCGTGCTCCTCATGCTTGCGGCAGAGTTGAACTTGGTCATGCATTTTGGGGCAGATCCTTTTGAGCCAAGGGCAGCTTTCTCTCTGGGCTAGAGGCAGGCCTGCTGGGGTGCCTGGTGTACCTCCAGGTAGCTCGGACCCTGGACAGCCTTCCAGACCCTATGTCCCCACCTGTTCAGTGAGGGACAGTAGGGGGCCCGGACCCAGGCCGGTGGCCACCAGGGGGCACTGCGGGCTCATCCCAGCCCCGCATGAGAGCCGGTGGGACGCAGGGCCAGGCCCTTTCCTTGCCTTGCTGGGCTGGTCAGTCCTGTGGCCGAAACAGGTGACAGCCCCTTGTGGACCGAGTCCTGCTTTCCAGGATCCCCCCACCCGACACACACACACACACACCCTCCTGAGCTCCGCTCAGCTAAGAGGGGAGATGGCGGCCTGAGATGGGCAGGGCCACGTTGCAGAGCAGGGCATTTGGCGGGTCTCCTTGAAGCCTCACGAGGCCCCGTTTTATAGGTGAGCAGTCTGAGGCTGGGTTTGGTGACTTGCCAAAGTCAACAGCAAAAAACCCTGTTGAGCCTCAGTTTTCTCATCTCCACCCTTGTTGACAGAACTTCGGCCACTGGCCACCATCCCCCAAGGTGCCTACCCAGCAGGGGTAGCCTGTCCCCACCAGCTGGCAGGGGGAGGTGTCCCCATGACCCAGAACTTCTGCCCAGGCTCCCCGCACGCCTGGGCCTCTGTTTACACACTGGTGTGATGATGGTGGCCGTCCCCCGGAGGTAACCTCGTCCTGCAGGTAACGTGCACAGCCCACGGTAAGTACTCAGGAGTGCTCGCCTCGTGAGCAGGAGTCTTAAACACTGGCATCACTGTTTGGATCCAGTGTGAGCCAGCCCACCATGGCCATAAAGGAGCTGCCCTCCTGAAGCTGCCAGAGGCCTACCCTGCACAGACCCCCAGCAGAGGAAGCTGTCTGAACTGCCATCAGGCTAGTCACCTACCTGCTGTGCCCCTCCTCACCGAGTCTCAGTTTTCTCCTCTGGAAAATGGGTTCATAGGAGAACTCTGGTCACGTGTACCTGTAAGCAACGAGCGAGCCCCAAAAGTCAAGGTGTAGAGGCCTGTCTCCAGCCCACGTCTCCCACCCAGCCAGCATCACACATGGGCCACTGGCTTTAAATAAAGCACTTTATTGATTAGTAGAAGCTTAAACAGTTTGCATAATATTTTCAATACAATATCTGGGAAGGATGATTGAATGAGAAGTCCCAAGAGAAGGCACCAGAGGAGAGCGTCTTTAGACGGAATGTATTGGTGGAAGAGGTTAGTGCGGCATTGAGACTGGGGCTGCTGGGAACTCGAAGGGAGTCCCTGAGCACCATGTCCCATGGGTCCCAGGCCCTGACCCAGGAAGCAGATGCAGGGCTGGGGTGGGGGTGGGGGGGCAGTGAGGACCCTGAAGGAGTAGGTTTCTGTCCTGTCTGCCATCCCTTCAAAGCAGAAGAGAGGGCCTGGGAAAACCAGGTGGCCCCAGCCCCTGGGGATGACCGCGACTTAATGCTCACCCTCGGGAACAAGGGGCTGAGGGGCAGGGACAGCAGGGCCATATGAACAGTCCTGGAGTTGTCAGGGTGCGGTGCGCTAGAGCCCCAGCCTGCCCCAAATGCTCGCGGTGTCCTGGGGCACCACGGCCCCTCCTGAGCCCTGCCAGCTCCCTCGAGGGACAGCGTGTACCTTGGAAGCGGCCCACGCAGGAGACAGCGTCCACACCTGCCCAGCCCTGCCACTGGGCAGTGTCCCCATCCCCAGCCCAGCCGGACAGAGGGACTCCTAGAGACCAGACGCCAGCAAGTAGAGGCGAGCAGTCTCGGCTTCCAGCACCCCCCAAGTGCACCCCGCCCACCCCACCAGCAGTACCTCTGCAGAGGTCACCCCTCCTTCCCTCAGACACGTCCTCGCCCCAGACCAGCACGTTCCAGGCCATTCCTGTTCCCACCCCACTTCGAGAGAGCCCTCCCCCAGCACCCCCAGTCTCAAGACCCCCTCCTTGCACATCCCTTCACCTGGTGTGGGAGAGCCAGGCCAGAGTCCACTTCAAAACTGGCCTCAAGGGCCCAGAGACGGGCCTCGGTGCTCGGGCCTCCTGGCTCTAACAGGCCCCCTTGGTGATGGGAGAAGCCAGGCGGTGGACGCAGCTTTCACCGCCCTCCTTCCGTGGATGGCAAGACCCACGAGGGGAACGGGCCACGGAGGCAGGCAGGGAGGGCAGACTCGGAGCCAGGGCCACTGAGTGCTCCCAGCCCCCTCCTGCCAGGAGCAGGAAAGCCACGATCATCCCACAGAAGAGAAAACAGAGCAACCAAGTGTGACCAAACCCATAAAGTGACTCAAGTGGGCCCATCCCCGCCCAGCCCCCTCGGTGGCACACCAGCCCTGCCCCTGCCCCTGCCCCGCCCTGCCCGGAAGGCACAGATCCCGTGCTCCCCACCCAGAGCCAAGCCAGGGCCCTGGAGGGACTGGCCCGTGTGCTGTGTCCAACAGAGGCTCCGGGGGCGACCGGCCTAGAACTCCGGTCTGCACCGCGGCACTGTCCTCAGTGGTGGTGTGGATGGGGGGCGGCCGCCCGGGCCAGACACCTGCTCGCCGGTCTCCTGGTCACTGGGCTTGGGAGGCTCGAGGCCCACCAACTTTTCGGACGGGAGCTGCCGGAGGGGTGAGGCAGGTGGAGAGGTGGCCTCGGGGGGCCAGGCCGGGCTGGGGGGCTCTCCTGCACAGGGGCCCCGTTGAGCAGGGGGCCGGCCAGCGGGGGGCTCTCGGCCTGCAGATCCCCAGCCAGCAGGCCGCGGAGCTCGGTGACGCTGTCCGGGGACGAGGGCGATGGCGGCTCAGGGGCAGCCTCGAAGGGCAGCCCCGCATCCTCGTCCTGGACCACGGACACCACCTGCTTGGCGCGCCGGCGCTTTTCCGAGACGGGGGCTGCTTCCTGGACACCAAGGTCCCCGCCGCCACCGCCGCTGTCCCCATACTCCTCGCCCCAGTCAATGGGCGCGCCCTCAGCCAGCAGGTGCAGGTTGGGGTCGCTGTTGTGCATGACCACGCTGTCCCGGTACAGGTTGTGTTTCCTCTGCACGGCAGCCTCCTTCACGGCTGTGGGGCAGAAAGGGGTGACGGGACACTGAGCGGGCGGCTGACAGCCACCAGCACACCCCGCACCGTGTGACCCACGTCACAACCCCTCGGCCTCCGTGGGCACTGCGACCAGACCAGGCTTCTTCAAGGCCTCAGTGTGGGAAGCAGGGAGTGGAACCCTAACCCCCATCACTCACCTGACACTCCCCAAAGTGCCAAGGACCCTCAACGTACCTAAGGCACTGGGATGGACACTGCCCCCGACCCATACCAAGAACAGTGGGCCCACCGCAGCCCAAGGCCTAAGTCTCCCCAGTGTAGCTTAGCTGACCCCACCAGGAAGCCTCTGGGCGCCCACCTCCACCACCCTCCAGCAGTGAGAGTCCTAACAGGGGCCACACAACAGGGCAGCCCCACTCGGCTCTGCAGCCGGAGGCACTGACCCTGGAGGATGTCCTTCATGACCGTCTGCAGCACCACCTCCTCATACGTGTTCTCCACCAGAATGAACCTGGCGAAGTCCTCGAAGATCAGCTCCTGGAACCGGGACAGCTCCTGCCGGTCAGGGTGGGCATGGGGGCAGAGAGAGGGGCAGTCAGGGCTGCGGGTCCAGGCTCTGGGTGGGGGGTGGGGGTGGGGGGCGGGCGGCGGGCGGGAGTGGAGGGCTACTCACCGACTTGCAGGTGGGCGCCAGCTTCTTGAGCAGGAATGGGATGGTGATCTGCAGCAGCGCCTCCCGGAAGAAGCGCTTCCGCACGGTGCTGCTGTCGTAGTCGTATTTCTGCCGGGAAAGAGGGGCCGGGCGTGGGGAGCTCCAGGTCAGGGGGCTCCATCAGCACCTCCGTCTCACCCAGGCCCCTGTCTCCCTCCTGGGCTAGAGCGGCAGGGCCTGGCCGGGCAGCTCACCTTCAGCACCCGCTCCAGGATGCGCTGGATGGACTTGCACAGCTCCTCCTTGGTGGGCCCCTTCCCCAGCTCCTGGTGCAGGAGGGTCTCAAAGGTGTACACGGCATTGTCCATTTGCTGGAGGCGGAGCATACCACAGGGCATGTGAAGGCGTGGCCCCCTAGGGAGGAGGGGTGACCCTGGGGAGGAGGGGTGCTCCCTGGGAGGAGGGGTGACCTCTGGGAGGAGGGGTGACTCCAGAGAGGAGGGGGTGGCCCCCAGGAGGAGGGGTGCACCACTGGGAGGAAGGGGTGTCCAAGCACTCAGATACCCCTTTACTAGCTCACTCCTATGCTGTGTCTAGAGTGCTGGCTTGCTGCCAGGCACCAGCACCAGCCCTCCTTGCCCCAGGGGAACAGAGCGTCTGGGCCCTGTGGGAAGGAGTTTAGGGAATAGGGAGGGCTTCCTGGAGGAAGGGGTCTCTGAGACCCAAGAGGTGAGTCTGACAGCCAGGTGGACAGAGGGACAGGCATCCAAACAGATCCGAGAGCATGGCCAAGAGATCGGAGCAGGAGAGAACATGCAGGATTACAGGGATAGTCAGGGCACTGGCAAGCCCTGTGCCCACCTCACGCATGTGGATCTGGGCTCGCTGCTTGAACACAGACATGCTGGACACGTCAAAACGCTGCTGCAGCCCGTCAAGCCGCAGTGACTCCATCTTCGCGTAGCAGCTGTGCATCTTGAGGGGGGGTGGTATGCCAGCTGGGACAGCTTCTCCATGTACTGCAGGGAGGCAGGGACACACGAGGGACCTGAGCTGGGGCCGCCGGAGGGGCCGGGCAGCCCCCGCAGCCCCTGGGCCCTCTGAGGACAGGCTCCGGGGCTGGCACTGGCGCCAGGGAAGGCCATCCGGGGGTGGTGGTCACCAGGAAAAGCGCTGGACGACCTGGGACAGGGAAGACGAGGATCTGCAGGCAGGAGCGGGGTATGGCAGCGCAGCGTGTGGAGGGAGACAGGCCGGCCTGAGTGCTGGGCGACTCTGGCAAATCGCTCACCGCCTCTGAGCGAGCCTTGGTTTCCTCGGCCTCCAAATCTGGAGATGAGGTTTCGTGATCCCCAGGGTCCTCTATGGTTCTCAAAGTCTATGATTATTATTGTCAATGGAACTCCTCAGTTTGGGGTGGCGAAGAGGCTAAGGCCACAGGGCCGATTCTATCTCCCAGACCTGACAACCATGGGGGCTCCCAGCAGTAGACCACCCCAACATGGGGCCTGTGGAAGGCCGCTCAACCCGAGAACCAGCTAACTCAGAAGCGAGAGGGGCCGGCTCCATCTCTGAGGGGCACAAAGATGGCATCTATGGACGTGCCCGGCTCCACGGCCTCCTGCAGATCCTCTGTTCACAGGTTATGCCCAGGAGGGAAAGGGCCTGCCCTCATCACAGTGAGGGCCTGACGGGGCCAGACCAGACCCAAAACCAAACCCAGGGCCCATCTCACCTCGCCCAGCTTGTCGACGCCACCCTCGTTGATGGCGTTCAGGTTCATGTCGGTGACTTCCTTGAAGAAGACATCCCGCACTTCTGTGAAGCCCTGGCTGGTGGGGACCATGAGGGCCTCCAGGATGGATGGGATGTAGGGCTGGACGTGGTTCCGCACACAGACCTCCGCCTTGGGGAGGATGGAGGCTGCACCGAGGGAGCTGGTTAGCGGACGGCACTCCCAGGAGCAAACCCCCACCGTCCCAGGTCCCTAGGCTAGAGGCAGGCGGCTGTGTCATTCTCTAGAGAAGACCACTGGTGGCCACATGAGCAAAGGGAAGGGTTCTTGAGGAACGGTTAACAATGGAGCACAGATAACAGGCATTCTCAGGTCGGATCCTCAAATTCCTGCAACTATGACATCAAGAAACGAAGAAAACGGCCATGTAAAGGTCTCAAGGTCAGCAGTTTCTCCATTTAGATGGAGGAAGAGAAAACTCACCTTTGGGGGCTGGAGCGAGATCTTGCTCCTTTGTTTTTTAAAAAATGAAAAACACTCCAGTAGATTCAAGGAACCCTGAGCCCAAATTCTGCTCTGGCTCAGCCTAAACTGTGGAAAAGGCAACCTCCCCCAGGCAGGGACAATCTCCAAGAGGTCCCACCAAGGCATTTTCACCCAAGGGTGTTCTGACGTCCCTCCTCCTCCCCTGACCGGCTAATGCTGTTTGTTCCACACAATAAATGTCAACTCAGTGTCCTCGCCAGCTCACGGTGAGTATAACTGGTAGAGAGTTACCCTCGGGGAACTGATGACCACCACAACCATGGCCAGGGGGATGTGGGGGGGCGGGGCGGCAGTGAGCAAAAGGGTCCCACCAGGCTCAGGACAGGAAGGAGCACCAGCTGACCCAGGAAAGGACAGGCAGGCTCAACGTGGGTCACCTGAAGTCCAGATGATGTTGCTAAAATGGCCCGTGATAAATCTGACTGCCCGAAGATGAACAGAAGGCTGGGACCTCCTAACATCACTTAGGTCACCAAGATCTGGGTCTATAGAGACAAAAGCCACCTGGGACTTCCCCAGTGATCCAGTGGGTAAGGCTTCCTGCAGTGGAGGTGCATGTTCGATCCCTGATCAGGAAACTAAGATCCCACTGGCTGCACCATGAGGCCGAAGAAAAGAAATAACAGCCACCAAACGACTCACAGGGGTTGGAAGAACAAGGGCTCAGATTTAATTCTGGCCTTTAAAAAAATAATCACAGTGAATCAAGTCACCGCTGTGACATGTACATGGATCCCTGAAAGAGGCAGGAGGGAGGCCCTGACCCCCAAGGGAGGGTGGTCCCAGCCCGCCTGCCCCGTGATGACAACCAGAGCGGGTGGCCTGCCTACCTCGGATCTTGCTGGCCAGGTGCTCCTTGGAGGTGATGATCTGGTCCATGTCGGTGCGGATGACTGCCTCCATGGCCGGCCGGGCCAGCTGCAGCTTGGACAGCACCGCCTCAAAGCGTGCCTTGGCCTGTTCATACACCATGCGGTACACGGCATCCGAGATCTGCGGGCAGGGTGTCGGGGCCAGTGTCAGCGTCAGGCTGGGGGTGCCAGCAGCCGTGGGCCCCCCACCCCCACTCCTGAGCCCAGACCACCCACCTGGATCCACTGCCTCTGTCGCTCCTGCGGTTCCCCTTCAGCCGGGGGACCAGCTCTGCCTTCAGCTCAGGGCCCAGCTCCTCCATCACCAGGTTACTCAGGATCTGGGACCGGAGGCAGGGGGCAGGGTTTGGAGCATGCCCAGCCCCTCTCCACATTCCAGCAAACCCAGCCACTCAAGCCCCCCTGAAAGCTGCCCTTTGCTCCACATCCCCACTGCCCTGTCTCCCAAGCATCCTTCCCAGAGGCCCTGGATGATCTGCTTGGCTGTGCTGCAGGATCCAGCAGGGGCCCCAGCTCAGGACCTCTGCACGTGCAGCCTCCCGTCTAGAATACTCCCCCAGCCCCCCTTGTCGGCACACGGAAGTCGAATGTGTATCTCCTGCTAAACAGAGAGCTCCCTAGGGGCCAGGACTGTGCCCCTCTTATTCTCAGTGGCACCAGCCCCTAGTCCAGGGTTGGTGCTTGGGTAACCACTGAACAAAAATAACCACCTGTGTGGCCCACCTCAGCCTCCACCTGTCCAAACCTGCAGCCAGCGCCCCGGGGCCCCGCCGACATGCTCAGTCCAGCCTCTGGGCCCCGGGTGGACTTCCGCAGCCTCCCTGGCCTCACCTGAACCTCGTTCCCACAGAGCATCTCCCAGGTGCCGTACAGCTCCTTGGACTGGCGGTACATGCGGATGGCGTCCGTGAACGCAGGGCCCTCCACCTTGGAGTCTTCAGGAATCCCTGCCCGGGGAGAGGGACGGAGGCAGCAGGTTGGCAGGATGGCCCCCGCCCGAGGTCCCCACCGCTCTTGCAGTAACACCGACAGGAGAGGTTGCAGTGATAGTTAAGAGCAGTAACAATCCACCAGCAGCAGCAAGACAACCCTCCTTCGTACCCTCATCTCCTTAAGCCCTCCCACCAGCCCAAGGCGAGGGCACCGTCGTTGCTTCTACTTTCACAGATGAAGAAACAGGTTCCAAGGTCAGGCCACTGCCAAGGAGCCAAGGCCACTGAGTGGCAGAACCAGGACCACTGGGGGAGCCCACTCTCCCCCTCACCAGGAGAGGCCTCGAAACACAGCAGAGGGGGTGCCAGAGGCGCCGAGAGACCCCTCCTCCATCAGGGGCCTGCACACTCCCCTGTAGAGGGCCAGATGGTAAATGCGCGCAGCTGTGCAGGCTGGTGACCTCCGTCCCAGCCATTCCACCCGCTGCTGTGGCGGGAAAATGTAGCGCAGACAGGGTGTGAACGAACGGGCCAATAAAACTGGATTTACTCAGACAGGCAATGGGCCCAATTGGCTCCCCTGGCTGGCATCTGCCAAGCTTTGTGGAAGATCATCAAACCCTAAAGCGCCTCAGTGTTCCCCTCTGAACTGTGGGAGCTATGACCAGCCGGGCCTCACACACCCACGGAGGGGCCGCAGGGACCACAGTGTGGACTGGGAAGGCCAGGGCCCGGCTGCAGGCTGGTGGGCACCCCCTGCATCAGCAACAGCAGCCCCGACCAGCTCCTGGGGCCCTGGGTCCTCTGTGCCCACCGCTGCGCATCTGGGAGGCTGGGAACACCAATCCGCTGCTTTTGTTAGAGGAGGTGGTGGTGGGGGCCCAGAGGAGTTTGCCCATTTCCCCCATGCTGACCAGGGGTTGCTGCACAAGACGTGGACCTCCGCCTGGGTGCTGGGGAGGCAGGCTGCAGGAAGTTGCAACATCCGACTTTGGGAAGACGTGGTTAAACACCTCAGAGCCTGGCAGGAGGCGGCCCCCTGCCTGGTCCTGTGCCTCTGACCGCTGTGTCCCCAGAGCCAAACAGCAGCCAGGGCCTCTAAAATCCCAGCTCCCACTGTGATGACTATGGAATGAGTCACCCCCACAGAGAAAAAGCCCCTCTCTGGCACGGAGAGGGCCTCTCCTCCCACCATCCGGGTGACCCAGGAATCACTGCTGTTCAGGGCTGGAGGTGGGCTCAGCAGTGGACAAGCAGGCCCAGAACCCAGCCTGGCAGTGGCAGTTCCCAGGACTGGGATGGGGCCCTGATTCAGAACCTGCATCCAGGAGGGAGCAACAGGGGCAGAGCAGGAGGGTCCACAGAGCCCTGGGGTGTGTGCTGCCCAGCTGGGCTGGGGGAGGAGGCAGGCTTAATTAAGGAGGGAGACACTATCTCCCCGAGACCAGGTTTTGCCTAGAAAATCCGGCTGTGTGTTATACACGCAGCCTCTCTCATGCATGGGCATTTGCATTCTGCAGACAGCAAGCTGGGCGTGCTGGGCAGGGGCCGCTTTCCAGGTGGCAGGACAGGCTGGGCAGCAGCAAGGAGGCGGCTGACATCCCAGGCTCTGGCTGGTCAGACGTGAAGCCTCAGACCCTCAGGACATCCCTATTCTGCACGCCGAGGGGCTGAGTCAAAAGTGAGGGTGGCCCCTCCTGAACCCTCCGCCCAAGCCTGGCTGTTGGGGACTGACTCGTGTCCTGACAAAGTGCCGTGCTGAAGTCCCGACCCCCAGCTGCTCAGAAAGGGGCCATGTCTGGATGCGGAAACAGGTGTGTACATGAGCGTGCTCAGTTACTTCAGTCGTGTCTGACTCTGCGTGACCCCCTTGTCTATAAACCCACCAGGCTCCTCTGCCCATGGGCTTCTCCAAGCAAGAATACTGGAGTGGGTTGCCATTTCCTCCTCCAGGGGACCTTCCCAACCCAGAGACTGAACCCACGTCTCTCGCATCTCCTGCATTGGCAGGAGGGCTCTTTACCACTAGCGACCCCTGAGAAGCCCAGGACTAGGTAATTAAGTTAAAAGGAGGGGATGAGGCCGGGCCCTGGTCTGATATGACTGGTATCCTTATAAGAAGAAATCTGGACAAAGAAACAGGGCACACACGGAGCAAGGACTATGCAATGACCCCAGGGAGATGCTGGCTGCCTCCTAGTCAAGGAGACTCAGAAGAAAACAACCCTGCTGACACCTGGATGTGGGGCTTCCAGCGTCCAGAACTGTGCAAACGCTAACTTCTGCTGTTGAAGCCACCCAGGCTGTGGCCCTTTGTTACAGCAGCCCCCGGTAGGCTGAGGCTGAGACCCCACACATGTTCCCACACGCATTCCCGCATGCAGCTCTCAGAGGACCTGGTGGCTCTCAAGGTCCAGGGAAGCAAAGTCACACAGTCACTAGAGGGTGGCTGCCCCAGGCTGGACCCCGGGCCCAGTGGCTCCAGCGAGACCTGGAGGCTTCCCGCCCGCCCATGGGGTCCTCGGGGTCAGGCTGAGAAAGGAAGCGGCACTGCTCAGTCCCACAGGGTGGGGGGCGGCGGGCAGACAGGAAGAGGCCTTGGCCTCGGCACCCCGGCCCACCCCGAAGCCCAGATCAGTGCCCCCGCTGCCCCCAGCTGCTCCAGGAATGCAGGATGTGAGGGACCCTGGACAAGCTGGCGTCCACCCAGCCTGGCCTCCTCCAGCCCCTCCCTCCACTTCCTGGCAGCCCCTGGAATGAGCAATTCCAGGCCCCACAAATTCCAGACCCAGCCTCCGAGGAAGCTGAGAACTTTCCCACAGTTCTGGGGTGGGTGTGGGGTAGGGGAGGCTCCTCTGAAACCACCCCAGCAGCTCCTGACACCGAGTTGCAGGATGCCCCTGCTCCCCACCCGGCCCCAGCAGCTCTCCCCTGGCCTCCCCGCCTGCCCACAGACCCACACCCACCCGCTCAGCCTTCTGGCTGAGCGCTCGTTATGTGCCAGGCACAGGGCCAAGAGCTCTACCCAGGACCCGCCCACTGATTCCTCCCCATAATCTAGCAATCTAGTTGATCTAGTTGATCGGCACTGTGCACGTGGGGAAATGAATGGCAGCTCTTCTCCCCGACTGGTTGGTCCCCACCGAGCCAGGCCTGGGGTCATCTGGCCAGGTCTGCCATTAGCCTTGGAAACGTGGAGACAGAGGGCCCTGGGCCAGGGATGGAGGGGAGGGAGGGAGCAGGGAGGAGAAGGGAGGAGAAAAGGTACCCCAGGCCAGGCGGTCAGAGCCCAGATTGCTCTGCCCAGTCCTGGCCCCTCAGCCCCCAGGGACCTGGAAACAGGAGGCCTTTTGTGGGCGGCAGGGGTTGGCCTGACCGAAGACCTGGTTCCTGCCACCCAGCAGATTCCAGCTGGGCCAGAGGCGGGCCTGGAGAGTGGAAAGGACAGAGGACAGGTGAGGTGAGCCAAGTCACCGCATGCCCCGCCTCTAGGCGTGGGTGCCCATGGTCCGGCCTCCAAGTGGAGCTGTGCCCGAGGTGTGCCGGCAGCCAGGGAGGGTGGAGCAGGGATGGGGCGAGGGGGCGAGGGGGGGCGGGCAGTCACCAGGAGGGAAGTTCAGGGTCTGGGACAGGGTTGTTCCTCTCCCAAGGGCAGAAAGCCCCTCGTTCCCCACACCCTCCCACCAAGAGACAATCAAGCCTTTCTGATCAAACTGCTGTGAGCCTCATGAGGCCCTCCGGACCTGACCCCAGTGCCCCGCCAGCCCCATTTCCGGGCAACCCCTCCCAAGTTCAGGCCCTCATGCATCCTCCTCTGAAGCAACCCCATGCCAGGCCTCCCTTCATGCTCGCTGGGACCTCTGTCTGGAACACGCCTCCCTCTGTTCTAGAATTATGCATCCTTCAGGTCTCAGCTGAACCATTGCCTCCTCAAGGATGCCGCCCTCATCAACCCCTCTACCCATACAAGCTCAGCAACCCCGCAGTTATATACACACCCTCCAAGCTCCCTGGGTGGCTCCCATCCAGCACCGAGCACAGT
Source organism: Nanger dama (assembly GCA_917880005.1). Lineage (NCBI taxonomy): Eukaryota > Metazoa > Chordata > Mammalia > Artiodactyla > Bovidae > Nanger > Nanger dama. The sequence continues at coordinate 8,770,582 of CAKJTW010000018.1, read as the reverse complement.
CCTGACTCATCACCCCCTGGTATCCTCATCTGTTTAACATCTGTCCCCCGACCCCTAGGCTGCCGTCAGTGAGGGACCAGGGTAGGGTAGGGACCAGGTCTTGCTTCCCTGTTGCATTCTCAGCACCCAGCCCTGAGTCTGGTTCAGAGAAACACTGAAAGGTTTGTTGAATAAATAAGTGAGCTGGAAGAGACCTTGTAACTTTACAGACGAGAACGAGGCCCTGAGAGGGGAAGGGAAGTTCCTACACTACCAGGCAGGTCAGTGATAAGAAAGAAATGACACCATACAAAAATCTTTAACAAGAACTGTGAATCCTCCTAAAGCCTCTCAGACACAGGAGAAAATATTATCCCCATTTTACAGAGGCTCCAAGAGGCAAGCTGGTCTCCTAAGATCATGTTGCTGGAAAGTGGCAGAATCAGGGTTTTTACTCTGTGATTCAGGAGCTCAACAACCACATCCCTCTGGAAACAATTTCCTATTTTTTTTTTTTTTTCTCAGCGTCACAGAACAGTCTTCATCAGGGGAGAGGGTTAAGGGCAGCATGACAATAGTTTCCAAAAACCAGAAGGAAAAGCGGTGGTTGGTGGTTCAGTCGCTAAGTCATGTCTGACTCTGTAACTCTATAGACTCTAGCCCTTCAGGCTCCTCTGTCCATGGGATTTTCCAGGCAAGAATACTGGAGTGGGTTGTCATTTCTTTCTCCAGGGGATCTTCCCCACCCAGGGTTTGAACTTGGGTCTCCTGCATTGCAGGCAGATTCCTTACCAACTGAGCCACCAGGGACATTAAGAGCAAAAGATCTGTCTAGTCAAGGCTATGGTTTTTCCAATAGTCATGTATGGATGTGACAGATGGACTATAAAGAAAGCTGAGCACCAAAGAATTGATGCTTTTAACTGTGGTGTTGGAGAAGACTCTTGAGAGGTCCTTGGACTGCAAGGAGATCCAACCAGTCCACCCTAAAGGAGATCAGTCCTGGTGTTCATCGGGAAGACTGATGCTGAAGCTGAAACTCCAATACTTTGGCCACCTGATGCAAAGAGCTGACTCACTGAAAAAAACCCTGATGCTGGGAAAGATTGAAGGCAGGAGGAGAAGGGGACAACAGAGAATGAGATGGTTTGATGGCATCACCAACTCAATGGACACTGAGTTTGAGTAAACTCCAGAAGTTGGTGATGGACAGGGAGGCCTGGCATACTGCAATCCATGGGGTCGCAAAGAGTCAGACACGACTGAGCGACTGGACTGAACTGAACTGAAAGTGAAAGTGAGGTCGCTCAGTCGTGTCCGAGTCTTTGCAACCCCATGGACTGTAGCCCACCAGGCTCCTCCGTCCATGGGGTTCTCCAGGCAAGAATACTGGAGTGGATTGCCATTTCCTTCTCCAGGGGATCTTCCCGACCCAGGGATCAAACCCAGAACTGAACTGAACATGGTTTCTAAAACCCCAGAAGGAAAAGGAAAACGGCTCATAGAGCAGGGGTGCCACTCCACAGTCACCCACTAGGTGTCACCACTCAGCAACGCACCCGGTAACCCCCTCCCAGCTCCCGGGGCCTCTGGGGCAGCTCACCGTTGTTGCAGTGTCGGACACAGTCCTGCAGGACGGCCTGCCACTTGTCCTGCTCGGCTTCCGTCATCATGCAGAAGTAGTAGTGACGCGCTGAAGGATGCCAGAGGATGAGTGGGAACTGCGTGGGGCACTTGAGGATGGGGGCAGAGCCCGATTTTGGTGTGGTCCCTGTGGAAACAGCACCCACTAAGCGGCTCCTCTCTGTGGCTTCCCTCGGCCAGAGGACAGCCAGCGGCTGACCCCTCGCCCCTGCCCCTCCAGGTCCAGAGAGGGCTGGCCTGTCCCAGGATGACCAGAGTCAGTGGGGAGGCCGCTTCTCTCAGGCTCCACAGCTTGGCTAAGAGAAGGCCTGCCCCCTTCTGCCCCCCGCAGGACCAGTTCTTAGAGTTGGTAATGCGTCCACCTCCCTGGGGTCAGGTTCTAAACTCTACGCAGGAGGGACAAATAACACAGGGTTGGAGCTCTCAGGGTCAAGGGCCAAGCATTACTGTCTTGGGTTTCCCTTCAAATTTCAGCTGCAGAAGCCAAAGGGTGGCTTAAATGTCCAAAGTAGGAGGGAGGCGTGGGGGCAGGGGATATAGAATAAATAAAAGGGGATTTTTCTCTCTCTGTTTTGTCCGCATGGATATTCGAGATCCAGAGAGATAAGTGATCCTGGGCTGTGACCTGGTCACTCCTGTTAATAACAGGACAATGGCAGCTCTTTGGGTCCTGGCTCTGGATCCCTGTGCTGGGCTCACCACACACACAGCACCTAGTGGGGCCTCCACAACACCCCAAGGTCAGCCCTCCCAGTAGAGGGGCTAGAATTCAGGAAAACCAGACTCCAGCTGAGTCCTCGATCACCAAGTCCCACACAGGGGCATCTCACTACCTCCTGGTCTCCTTGGGATCAGCTAAGAGGTGGACGTGATCCCACAAAGCTTCTGGTGTCTCTGATGGGGTGGGGTCACCTAGGATGGCTCCCCACAAATGCAGCGTTGACTTGGCAGCTTACAAAGTGGGGCACCTGGATCATCTTCTCCCCAGAACCTCTCAGGGACCCAGGGAAGAGGAGGGTACAGAGTAAGCCCCCCTGCACAGCTGTGATCACCAGGCTCAGGAAGTGGGGGCTGAGTGGGACTCACATGGGTGGCCCCTTCTCTGGGTGACTTCAGGCAAACCCCTCTCAGGCCTCCCCTTGGAGGTTCAGGTTGTGCTGGGCATTTGCCACAGCTCTAGCCCAGCTGCTCTTCCTGCAAACATGGAGCTTGGCGTTCCAGAACCAGGAATGCCCCACACACTCTCCAGCCAAATCCCTGGGCACTTGGCCTGGGATGGGTGGTCTCTTTACCTGGTAAAGAATTGCCAACAAGTTCCAGGTACTGGTCCAAGGAGGTGAGGATTTTGTACCCCGCACTGTTGATGACAGCTCGGGGTGGGATCTGCCGTTCATAAGCCTGAGGAGGGGGCAAGAGAGATGGTGGAGGCAGCTACAGGTATGGCCAAGCCCAAACCCCATGTCTCTACCTGGCCCCAGGGCCCCACTCAGTGCTCCCTGCCCAAGACAGGGAGGAGGAGGAGGAGGACAGGAAGAGAAGAGAGAAAAAGGAGTTTGAGCATTATTGTGACTAGAGGCAACATGGTGTCCTGAGCAGGACCCAGGCTTGAAGCACTGTGTGCGTCAAGGATAACATCTCCTGTGCTTTAGTTTGGACATCCCTGGTGGCTCAGCGGCAAAGAATCCACCTGCCAATGCAGGAGACACCGGTTCAGGAAGATTCCCCCGGAGAAGGAAACGGCAACCCACTCCAGTATTCTTGCCTGGAGAATCCCGTGGACAGAGGAGCCTGGCGGGCTATGCACCACTTAGCAGCTAAGTAACAACAACACGCTTTTGCTTCCTCATCTGTAAAACCAGGGTGATAACAGCTCCTACCTCACAGGGCTCCCTAAGGACCCAGGGAGATAACTGGGTAAGGGTTAGCACTGTGCCTGCTACAGCAAGGACCTTTAAGCACTGCTGATGTGATTATGGCTGGGTTCGCCAAAAAATTCGTTTGGGATTTTCCGTAACATCTTACAGAAAAAAAAACCTGAAAAAAACTTTTTGGCCAACCTAATGTTATCACCACTGCTACCACTAGCTCTACAAGGGGCAGCTAACACCAGCCTAGTGTTCATTACCTACCAGGTTCTGTGCTATGGGCCCCGAATGCTTTACTTCACAGAATTCTCACAATCCAGAGGTGAGCACCACTACGAGCCCCAACATCACATAACTGGTAAGGTAGCCAACCTAAGACGTGAACCTGGCCTGTCAGCCTCTAGAGCCCAGGGTCTTTGATTACCCTGAACTGTCCACTAACTTTCTAGGTCCTGAGCACCACCCAAGGCCCCTTGGGAGGAGAATATATTCATTGGAAGGACTGATGCTGAAGCTCCAATACTTTGGCCAGCTGATGCAAAGGGCCGACTCACTGGAAAAGACTGATGCTGGGAAAGATTGAAGGCAGGAGAAGGGGGTGACAGAGGATGAGACAGTTGGATGGCACCATTGATTCAATGGACATGAACTTGGGAAAACTCCAGGAGATAGTAGAGGACAGGGAGGCCTGGCACGCTGCAGTCCATGGGGTCACAAAGAATCGGACACAACTGAGCGACTGAACAACAATTGCTTTCTTACACCAATGGGAAGAAAAAATAGTTCTGATGTGGGGGCTCATACAGCAGGGCTGCCATGCTGTACCCTGCCACTAGGTGTCACCACTCAACATATTTCTTGAGCGGCTGAAACCTCCGAGATTTTCAAAGTGGTCCTTGATGAGCATCAGCAGCATCAGGGACCACTTTGAAAATCTCGTCAGAAATGCATATTCTTGGCCCCATTGCAGACGTGAATCAAATTGAGGATAGGCCCAGCAACATGGTGTGTTTTCTTAAAAATGTTTTTAATTTATTTTTTAATTGAAGGATAATGGCTTTACAAGAATTTTGTTTTCTGTCAAACATCAACATGAATCAGTCACAGGCAGCAACCTGTTTTTACACCAGCCTTCCAGGTGGTTCTGTGCACTGAGAACTGCTGCCTGAGGCATCGGTTGCTCCTGACTCTGCTTATGTTCAGTTCAGTTCAGTAGCACAGTCGTGTCTGACTCTTTGCAACCCCATGAACTGCAGCACACCAGGCCTCCCTGTCCATCATCAACTCCCGGAGTTCACTCAAACTCACGTCCGAGTCGGTGATGCCATCCAGCCATCTCATCCTCTGTCGTCCCCTTCTCCTGCCCTCAGTCCCTCCCAGCATCAGGGTCTTTTCCAATGAGTCAACTCTTCACATGAGGTGGCCAAAGTATTACTCTTATGCAAAGAGATCGAACCAGTCAACCCTAAAGGGAATCAACCCTAAATATTCACTGGAAGGACTGATGCTGAAACTGAAGCTCCAATATTTTGGCTACCCGATGCAAAGAGCCAACCCACTGGAAAAACCTCGAAGTTTGGAAAGACTGAAGGCAAGAGCAGAAGGGGACGGCAGATGATGAAATGGTTAGATAGCATTACCAACTCAGTGGACATGAATTGGCGCAAACTCCAGGAGATAGTGGAGGATGGAGGAGCCTGGCGCACTGCAGTCCCATGAGGTTGCAAAGAGCTGGACACGACTGAGTGACTGAATAACACTGATTTGCCTCAAAACAGGATGCTCGAGCCTGTCTTTCGGCTGCTCTAGAGGAATGTGTGGCATAAGTTGGGTCTGTGGTTCAACCAGGTGCGACTTCCCCGAGGGCCCAAGGCAAAGGACACTCATCCCCAGACCGGTGGTCAGAATCCACCTGCCAATGCAGGGGACATAGGTTCGATTCCTGGTCCAGGAAGATTCCACCTGCTGCTGGGCAGCTAAGCCCAAGCACCCTAGAGCCTGTGTTCTGCAACAGGAGAATCCACTGTAACAAGAAGCCCGTGGACGACAGCTAGAGAGCAGGCCCCACTCACCACAACTAGAAGAAAGCCCACGCACAGCAACAAAGACCTAATGCAACCAAAAATACATAAATTTTTTTTTTTTTTAAAGAACAGTCATCCCCCAGCTTTCCTGCTTCAAGGCAGGGAGTTGCGAGCAGAGGCATCAGAAAAGAAAAGACAGGAGCAGCACCCAGGAGTGCTCTGAGGCAGGAAAATGGCCAGTGTACTGTGGCTGTGGAAGCCCAAGGCAGGAACGGGGCTGACAGGGGAGGAGGGCCCTGGAGGTGGAGAGATTGGGAGGGCCATGGGTGTGGGCCAGTGCCGGTGATGGGCTGCTTCTGGGGGAGAGGCAGAGTGAAAGGGGGCCCCCAGTGAGGTGGGTGCCTGGATGGGTGAGATGCCACTCAGAGAGGGGGGCGCCCAGCTTTGGGCAGGCAGGAAAGGGCTGAGGGAAAGATGCTGAGGCTCGGCTTTGCGCCTGCTGACAGCAAGACGGGTGCAGTGGCTGGCTGAGGGTGGAGGTATGGGATCTCACGTTCAGGAGTCGGGGCGTGCAGCATTAACGATCGCAGAGTAGGGGGCTGTGGGGACGTGGAAGAAGTGCTGGGCCGGGCCCAGGAGGCCTGGGGGCGCCTCACCACTTTGTTCTCGTAGAGCACCAGCCCGTAGTTGTGCGGCACGAGGCTGAAGCGGTTCCTCCACTTCTTGTTGTCCTCCTGGTACTGGAAGAGGTTCCCCGAGAAAATGATGCGCTCCTCCAGGGGCACCTGTGGGCAGCGAGGGGCGGGGAGTGAGGGCCGTCCGCCCCGACCTCACTCCTCACCGAGGCCTCCGAGGCAGCACGGCGCCACAGCCTTTTGGCAGATGGGGGAAATGAGGCCAGGGAGCAGCGAAGGCCCCCTCCCTGCTCCAGGTCCAGCCAGAGACACGGTGATGCTGGGACTAGAGCCCAGGCCAGGCACTGTGACAGGGGAGCCAGACAGGACCCCGGCCCGTCCTGGCCCCAGCAGACAGCGGCCTCCTCGGGAAGGTCTCCGAGCCCGAGGCAGGCTGCTTCTCCGTCCATCCCCCTGCCTGTGACTGCCACCGTCACTCCGGCCGAGGGGACAGGCCCGCCCTCTCTTCCTGCTCTGGGCCTGTTTCCCCTCAGGGCAACACAGACTTGACCGAGGTGGTGCCATGGAGCCTCCCCAGCCCTGACAGGTGACAAGATCGTCTCCACGAACCCAGAGAAGGGGGAGGGGACTTCATCCCAGAGGGTTCCCGTCTGACCAACACCCAGCAGACTCGTGGCCAGCGTGGGCAGCAGAAACCCTGAGACCTTCCTGCAAAGCCCTAGCTTTGACTCTACCACAGGCTCGGTGTGACTTCAGGCCTGCCCCATCACCTCTTTGAGCCTCAGTTTCCTCATCTGTAAAATGGGACAGGGACAGCTGCGACGACATGTGCAGGGATCACGCAGGCAGTTGGCACCGGGCAGGCCGTACAATACACAGGAGCTGCCCGTGGCCACTGCTGGGGTTCTGTCTGCATCCGTCTCCCGGCTCCTCAGACTGACATGTGGGGAGGGGGAAGGGAGAGTAAACAGACTGAGCACTGGGGAAGCTTCTGGAAAGGAGATAACAGGAGGCCAAGAGGGAACAGCTCTGCTCCTGGGTGGGAGGAGCACAGGAGTCAAGGGTTCCTGTCTCTCAGAAGCTTCCGTCTGCTCTACAGACAGGGGGCCTTCTGCAAAAAGCAACATGTATCCTGTGTATAAAGGGAGAAGGTATAATTTGGGGCCTAACCCCTCCTAGCTTCCGAGCTCTGCAGCTGCATCAGAGGTGAGCAGCCCCGCCCAAGGCATCCCCCACCCCCAGGCCTGTCTCCTCACCGGGCCTCTTCTCCCCAGCAACCTGCCTGCCACTCTTCGAGGGGAAATGCCGAAGCATTCCTGGAAAATGAGGGCCCATTGTACTCAAACAATAGGACCCCGAAGACTGCTTCCTACCCAGGGACAAAAATATTTACAGGAAAAGAAAATGGTTCCCCCTTCTCCACCAGGCACCCCCTCCCCACCACCGACAGTGGGCTTTCCCCTGGGCTATGTGGTCTATATTTAGACTGGGGCCTACTCTCACCCCAGCTCCTGAGCTCCGGTCTCTGCGAGAAAGAAAGAGCACAATGAGCTCTACAGGCATCCAGGCAGACCCTTGTTCCCCCGGGTCTGCAGCCTCGACTCCGGCTTAGAGCCGAAACTCACTCAGGCCTCCCCGGGTGAGTGGGGCTCGGCACCCTGCCCCCTAAAGTCCACCCTCAGATCCTGGACAGCCCGTAATGGCTAGTTGGTTGGTTTACAGATGTGGGTTTGGGTTTTATTTTTAAGACTTTCAAATGGCAGAGTCGTGTTTCCACTGGAAAGTCTGCAGGAAGCGGAACCCAGGAAACTGCCCAGGCCAAATATTTTGCACTCTGCAAAGCTCTCTGATGCCGCTGACGGGCATCTTTGGGGGATGGCGAGGGCACAGACCCCCAGGCTCTGACAGCTGACGCCTCAGGAGCCTGAACAAGCAACTCTACCTCCCTGAGCCCCGGTGTCCACCTCTGGGAGGGGCGCCAGATCATAATCACAGCCCCGCTGAGCCATGTCATGCCAGCCGGATGAGCAGCGCCCGCACAAAAGAACTGTTCTTATCACTACTATCACTATATTAATTGCAGTATTATTTCTAACCAAAACAGTTTATGTGATGATGATAATGACTTCTATCGTTACCATGACTTAGCCTCATGACTTCCCTGGTGGCTCAGACGGTTAAGCGTCTTGCTTACAATGCGGGAGACCTGGGTTCGATCCCTGGGTAGGGAAGATCCTCTGGAGAAAGAAATGGCAACCCACTCCTGTACTCTTGCCTGGAAAATCCCACGGACAGAGGAGCCTGGTGGGCTACAGCCTCATGATGGTCAGTTTCCGGAGTGGCAAATGGGACCCAAAACCCCTCCTCTTCTGAAACTGTGGGTGATTTCATATTAGTCTTCCCACTGACACGTTGCGTCTGTTTTCTGACAACGAACACTCAGCCTGATGATGTGAAAGGCATTTCTCGTGCAGGGTAAATGCTGAGCACATCAGGCCACTCTGCTCCTGTCTTGGGTTATTGGAATTCAGGCTGCCTGTGACATTTCCTTCCAAACAGGGGAGCAAGCAGCCCACAGGAAGCAGCTCCCTGAGGTGGGTCCAAAGCCCTCTCTGCTATCACATAGGTGTGCCCCCGGCCAGACACCCAGGCCACAGCTGCCCTCTGCTGTCACAGGTCAGGAGGTTGCCATGACATCAAGAGACCAGACAGAATTTCCTGGGCCCCAAATCAAAGTGACAGGTGATGCTCTGACACACAGCCTTGACATTCTCTACACCCAGGCAGGCTGGGGCTCAAGGCAGAAAGAGGAATCAAGTCAGGAATCTGGAACCTGGCTTGAGTCCTGCCCTCCACCATCCCAAGCAAGCCGTGGGCTCACCTCTGGGCCTCTGCACATGCCACTGCCTGGGTCTGATATTCCTTCTCCCATCAGGTCTTTAGCTGAGATGGCCTTTCTTCCAGGAAGCCCTCCCAGACCACCCAGACAAGGGCCCACTGCAGCATCCCCAGAAACAGCACGGCCTGGCTTCTCACCCCAAGCGCTGAGCCCCACCAGTGCCACCAGTCCCTCACTTCCTCAGTGCCACCAGTCCCTCACTTCCTCAGTGCCATTCCCACCCCGATGCCAGGGGTGAGCACAGGATCCCCACCCTGGGAAGCTCTACTAGCCTCCTCTGGCCCCCACTGGGGAGCAGGCAGCTTCCTGGACAAACCTTTACTGTGCAAACATAACCCTACCACTGATAAGAGGATAATGACAAGGCCAGAGATGATGACACGTCAGTCAAGCATCTGTCCAGCCCCAGGCACCCGGCCCACAGATCTTTAATCTTCGTGGCCACCTGGAGCGGGAAGTGTGCCCATCCCCATTCACAGGTGAGTAAACTGAGGCCCCACGAGGTGAGGTCATTAGCTCAAGGGCACGTAGACTCTAAGAGGAGGAGCTGGGCTTGGACCAGGCCTGTCAAGATGACTCAGAGCCCCAGCCCGGCAGGAGGAGGGGCTGGCCCCGGGAGGAAGTGCCCAGGGGAGCCTTGATGCCACAACCAGGTCATCTCCCTATTCAGAAGCCGGGGGTGGGACCCTCAGAGACCATCCAGCTACCACGGGAAACCGAGGCCCAGAGAGGGAAGGATCCTTGCCCATGCCTTTGGAGGCCACCCCACTTCCGCCCAGAGCCTTTCACCTTGCGCCAGAGCAGCTGGGCCTGCGGCAACCCAGTGCCCTCGATCTCATGTCGCATGCTGTTGAAGAGGGCCACGCCATACTGGTCTTCGTAGAATCGGAGGAACTCCGTCAGGATCTTCCCGGTCTTCTCTGAAAGGGAAGGACAAACGGGCTATGAGGTTGGCATGACTGCTTCCGGGCAGTGACCCTACGCCAGGGAGGGGCATCCGCCTTGCCCCAAATCCCAGCTCATAAAACTGTCCACACGGCTCCGCACTCGCATCTGCATTGCATTTCTGGCCGGGGTGGGGCCTTTCCCACACACAGCTGGGTGAGCCTCTGGGCGGGAAAAGGGGCGATGACCGTGACGGTGAAACCAGCAGAGACACAAGAAGCCAGCACACAAGTGAAAAGATGCTCAGCCTCACCAGCCAGCAAATGAACGCAAACGGGAGATTTCCTTTTCCCCATCAGACCAGCCGGAATGCGGAGAACAGGCGCTCTGACTGGAGCTGGGGGCGTGGCAAGAGGGGACTGTGTTTGGAGGGGGAGGGTGGTCGCGTGCACAGTTCTAAGTGTGCATGGGGGCCCTTGCCCCTGTAGGAATCCAGCCCACAGAATGCACCAGAAATTGCCAGAAACAAGCCGATTGTGCATGGGGGGTGGGAATGATTCAGTACCCAACAGTTCACTCAGGTCGGAAGGAAGATGAAGGGGACCTGGGTACACGTAACAAAAGGAAGGTGTCTGCACTCTACCGCGTCAGGAGCTCTGCAGACTCCCACGTTAAACAGTATCGCATTTAAGATTATTCCTGTAGGTGCATGTGAGTTATTTATGCTTGGGGACCTCAAAGAAGAGGTCCAGGAGGCAGCACTCCAGGCTGTTAAGGGCGGCACATCTGAGTGTGGGAATGAGAAGCAGAGGGCGAGTTTCAGGTTCTGCTTTATTCATTTGTTTAGCATTTGAATTATTTTATGAGCATGATTCCTTTTGCAATTAAAAAAAAATCAACATTCTAAAATGAACTCATCTACCAGATTAACTACCACTTTGCAGTCACTGGCTGTTGGCCTCTCTCTTCTGCTAAAGCAGGTTTTAAACAGAGAAGGGAATGTCCTGGGGTGCAAGAGCAGGCCTAGCACTCGCTGCCCAGGCCTCCCTATTGACAGATGAAGAAACTGAGGTCCAGAGAGGGTCATGACCCACACCAAGGGGCCTCCTCCTTAGGCAAGACTTCCCTGTCCTGAGTAGCTGGTCTTGGGGTCCATGCTGGCCCACTGTGCAGATCCCCTCACTGGGCCTCAGTTTCCCATTGTACTCTAGGAGGACCAGCTCAATCATGGACAGGCCCTACCACCTCTAACAGTCTTGGACTCAAGGTTCCAAAGACTGGTCCTTTTGCAAATGAAAAAGGGCTGACATGACGCCATCCCTCCCATGACTAGTCCCTAGATAGCAAGAGTACCCAGCAAGGACAGCACTTCATTTAATCCTCTCAATAGCTCTATGGGGCTTCCCTGATGGCTCAGCAGTAAAGAATCTGCCTGCAATGCAGGAGTCACAGGTTCAATCCCTGGGTCAGGAAGATCCCCTGGAGGAGGGCATGGCAATCCACTCCAGCATTCTTACCTGGAGAATCCCAGGGACAGAGGAGCCTGGCAGACCATAGTCCAAAGGGGTTGCAGAGAGTCAGACACGGCTGAAGTGACTTAGCATGCATACAATTGCTATCCGGGGTATGGTTGGTGTCATCCACATTTACAGAGAACACTGAGACTCAAAGAGGTTAAGTCACTGACACAAGGTCACCCAGCTAGTGAGTGAGACCGCTGGAATGCAGTCCTGGGGCCCAGGCAGGAGGTGGTGGCTGGGGAAGAAGGCTGAGAGGAGGTGCCGCACCCCACACCAAGGGTCTGTGGCAGACCCACTCCCTCCACCTCTTCTAGAGGCAGCTCAGCCCATGGGTCCCTCTTCACAGGCCTGCGCTTCCCTTCCTGGAACAAGCTCATGTCTGTTCAGATTCTGTTTTCAGGGGAGGAAGGGGAGAACAAATGAGGAATTTGCTTTGAATGCCTATTTTTTAAAGACCATAAACAACCAGAACTCTCTCAAAGGCCATGAGAATTGTTCTGAAAAACGATGAGGTGGGAAGGGATGGTGGGGGAAGAGATGGAGCGATGAACTGGGGCCAAATAGAGAAAACAGGATCACAGACAAAGGTCCACGAAGTCAGAGCTACGGCTTTTCCAGTAGTCATGTATGGATGTGAGAGTTGGACCATAAAGAAGGCTGAGGACTGAAAAATTAATGCTTTTGAAGTGTGATGCTGGAGAAGACTCTTGAGAGTCCCTTGGACTGCAAGGAGATCAAACCAGTCAACCCTAAAGGAAATCAGTCCTGAATATTCATTAGAAGGACTGATGCTGAAACTGAAGTTCCAATAATTTGGCCATCTTATGCAAAGAGCTGACTCATTAGAAAAGATCCTGACACTGGAAAAGATTGAAAGCAGGAGAAGGGGATAACAGAGGATGAGATGGTTGGGTGGCATCATCGACTCAATGGACATGAGTTTGAGCAAACTCTGGGAGATGGTGAAGGACAGGGAAGCCTGGCATGCTGCAGTCCATGGGCTCGCAAAGAGTTGGACATGACTGAGCAACTGAACAACAAAGGAGGGCAGACAATAGTAATATTGATAAGACATGTAGTCATCATCATAGCCGCTCCGTTTTATTAAGTGTTAACCCCAGTCGATGGGGTGGGAAGGTTTACATGCATGACCCCAAAGAATCTTCATGAAAACCCTAGGGAGTTGGTGCTATGGTTTGCCCATTTTAGGGATCAGGAGGGTGGCAGACCCAGGACAGGAAAACCAGGTTCTCAGCCTCCAGCCCAGGCTTTGGTCCCAACCCTGCCTCAACAGACACCCAGTGGGCACTCTCCCAACAGGCAAGATGGGTAGGTTTGGCCCTTGGATCTCAAGGGTCCTCTAGCCACAGCTCCAGGATACCTGCCTCGGCCGTGGTGCACCCAGCCTGATAGAGCATCATATCCAGAGGGGCCAGCAATTGCCCTGATCCTTGGGGAGACACCCCCAGGAGGAAACTCCCATCCTGTGCCAGGAACTCAAACCCAGGTCTGCCTGACTCAGAGCATGCTCCTAGCTGCCAGGTCAGCAAAGCCCAGACATCACATCCAGGCAGGGAATGGCTGGGTACAGAAGGCCCCAGGCTGGACTGGGGAGGACAGGAAGGGGAGGGCCCAGCCAGGAAAAGGCCCCAGGAGTCACCCTTTCAAGGGGCATCGAGGCCCACGTCGAGTGGGACTATGGGTTGGAGAGGAAGCCAAGAAGTGAAAAACAGAACAAGGTGGCCCAGATGGAGCCAGAAGGCAAAGGTGAGGCTTGGAGCACTGGAGCTGAGAGGGGCAGAGTAGGGGGAAGAAGGAAATTCACCTCTCGCTGGGATGCAGACGGGTCATCCAAGTGAGGCTGTGGGACCAGAGTCCAGGAGGGGAGGGCACGAGCAGCGGGGGCGGAGAAGTCACCTGGCAGAGGGTGGAGAGAGGAGAGGCGGAAATGTGGGGTGCCTCACTCAGAGGGAAGGAGAAGATGACCCCATGGGCCCTGGGCCCATCTCACCCAGCTGCCTTGCCACTGGAACTTGAGAACCGTACACACCTGGGCCTCTTTTCAGATAAATTCTTTGCCACCTGAGATTCCAGAAGCAAACAGACTGGAGAACATGGGATCCCTCAGTGATCCAGATCTGCCCCCAACTTGGGAGCCTAATGGATGGAGAGACAGAGGGAGGATGGTCTCTAAGTACTAAGTACGAACCCCAGGAGGGGGGCGCCTGGCACAGGCAGGGGCTGAGCCAAGCAGTTACTGAGTGCCCACTTCTGGGCCACATCCCAGGGGGCTGTGGACCAGGCTGGGCGAGAGGTCAGGGACTAGGAAGAGGGTCCTGACACAGCGCCAGGGAACTGGGGGGCTCAGCTGAGGTCTGGCAGCAGAGGGGGCGCTGGAAAGGGTAGATCGAGTGGGAAGAGGGCCGCGGGATGGCTTCTTGCAGCCCCGAAGCCCATTCCTGAGAGATGTCCTAAGACAACTTGGAGGAACCGCCACGTGCTGATGCAGAAGATGAAGAGATGGGGGCGAGGTGTCGGGGCTGGAAAGACCTTGGGGAGGAGGTGGGGTAGGGGGGTCCAGTCCCCTCCAGGGAAAAACAGCTCCCAGGGAGGAGTCCTGAAAAGTGTCCCTAGTGGCCCCTCCAGCCAGATGCTGCTGAAAGAGGATGTAGGTGGGCATCCCGGCATCCCGGCCCTGGAGAAGGCTCCTCCTGCCTGCTGAGCTCCAGTGGGGGTAGAGGGGGTCACAGCCTGGGAAGCCCCCTCCCTGTAAGACCCACTCAGCACCCCATTCTCTCTCCCTCCTTGTCCCCTTGCAGCGGTGAGCTCCCTGGAGTTGCCAGAGGGTTTTATGACTCGGTGTCCCTTCCTGGTGTCTGTGAGTGGCCCCCAAGACCTGAGGCGTCCCTCTCTCCTCCACACCTGCCTGTATGAGTTCTTCCTGCTCTCCCCCGACAGCTTCTGGAGACACCACAGCCCAGGGATTCAGGGCCTCATTACCCCAAAGGGCTTCTCCAATTACTCAGTGGTGAAGAATCCACCTGCCATGCAGGAGACCCGGCGGCTTTGATCCCTTGGTCGGGAAGATCCCCTGGAGAAGGGAATGGCAACCCACTCCAGTATTCTTGCCTGGAGGATTCCATGGACAGAGGAGCCTGGTGGGCTACAGTCCATGGGGTCGCAAAGAGTCAAACACGACTAAGTGCCTGAGCACCAACACCCCGAAGGGGGCTGTGAGCCAGAGAGGGTGAGGGGGCTCAACTGAGGTCACATACCCAGCCCAAAGCAGTTAGGGTTCTAGCCCACAACCCGCTGACCCCCTGCCGATGCCGGACTCTGACCACTACCCACAGGGCATCCCTCCTCTGAGAGGGCAGGGCGGGAGGGGTTGCCCAGCAACCAGGTTGCTGCTGGGAGAGGCTGGAGGGGACAGAGTGCTGGCCTCACCCACCTTCGACACTTTCCCACATATCTCCTCCTTCCTCTCTGGCACTGACTCAAGCCTAGGTGCTGTCAGATGAAGAGATACGAGGGTAATGACTGAGCCCGCCCTCCCGCCTCAGGCCCCGTGAGGTGGCCAGAATCCCAGTCCTGAAGACCTCGGCCCTGTAAGCTACCCAGCTCTCTCAGAGCCTCAAGTTGCCCGTCTGTAAAATGAGCACACCCAGAATCCAATTCCAGACCTCCACAAACGTGACTGCTATAATCGTAATCAACCTTGAATATTCATTGGAAGGACTGATGCTGAAGCTTCAATACTTTGGCCACCTGATTCAAAGAGCCGACTCACGGAGAAGACCCTGATGCTGGGGGAGGATGGAAGGCAGGAGGAGAAGGGGTGACAGAGGATGAGATGGGTGGATGGCATCACCGACTCGATGGACATGAGTTTCAGCAAGCTCCAGGAGATGGTGAAGGACAGGAGAGCCTGGTGTGCTGCAGTCCATGGGGTCGCAAAGAGCCAGACACGCCTGAGCGATCAAACAACCACAATCATGGTGCTCAGAGACTGCTTGGAAGTTTTGAGGTTTTGTTTTTAATTATTTATTTTAATTGGAGGCTAATTACTTTACAATATTGTGGTGGTTTTTGCCATACATTGACATGAATCAGCCATGGGTGTACATGTGTTCCCCATCCTGAACCCCCATCCCACCTCCCTCCCCACCCCATCCCTGGGGGTCATCCCAATGCACCAGCCCTGAGCACCCTGTCTCATGCATGGAACCTGGACTGGCGACTGTTTCACATATGATAATATACATGTTTCAATGCTATTCTCTCAAATCATCCCACCCTCACCTTGGCTTGGAAGTTTTATTAGCAGGTATAGCTTTCATAGTTTGAAAAAATCCAATAGTGACATTAAAAAAAAAGGACCAGGAAGAGAATCACAAAATAATAATAAGGATCAGTAGCTCTTCAATAAACAAAAACCTGACAAAGGGAGGGCTCCCAAAGAAGAAGGAGCTGCACAGACAGAGGTGAGGGCGAGGACGCTGGCCTTGTGCAAGGCACACGCAGGAACCCGGGCGCCCACCTGACCCTGGGGGACTCCCAGGGCCAATCACTGGGCCCTCCTGGGGCCCTCTCCCAGCACCTCCTGCCGAATAAGGGGGCAAGCGCTCCCCACTCAGACACAGGGCCCCACACACACCCCCTAGTCTTCAAATGGCCTGGATGTGAATATAGGTAAATAAACCCTCCATTTATAGGGGAATAAGCCAAGGCCCAGAAAGGTTAATGGTTCACGAAAGGCCATGCCGTTCATCCAGTAAACAGAAGCTCCTGAGCACCTTCCTGGGACCACTTGCAGGGGTCGTGATTTCTTTACGAGCCCAAGAGGACAGCCCCTGAAGGCTGGGGCTCTGTGCTCAGCCACCACTGTGTTCTGTGACCCCAGGGAGGCACTGCCCACCCACGACCTCTACCTGCAGGCAACGTCCACAGCATGAAGGCAGTGGGCTCCGCTGGGATCTGAAGAGGCCACTGCCCAGGGTGTCGGGGCCAGGGTGAAATACACACAGCTCTCTCCCCGACCCAGAGGCTGTTTTGGGAGTCAAGCCTTGAAGGAAGTTGGTTGCATCCTTATCTCTGATCCTTAGCAGGACTGGAACGGTGGATTAATGTCTCTCGAAAGGCCATTTCACTCACAGTCAACCAAAGCTCCTTGAGCACCTCTGGGACCATTGAGGGTGACCGGGGGACCCTCCTTACCATCTAGTCTTCCTGACTTGGACCCTAAGCACTAAATCAGAAGAGACCAGGGTGCCTCGCCACGCAGGACTTCGGCATGTTCAACAGCTCAGGTAATGCTGAGAGATCCTGTCACCTCCACTTGATAGATAATTGAGGTGCAGGGAGACTTGGAGACCTTCTGAAAGACACTCAGCTTAGAAGGTGAAAGAGGTGGATTCTAAACCTAGCCTCACACCAAAGCCCGCGCAAACCCCCACCTCGTAAAGCCTCTTCATTCCCAACACAATTTCCAAAGCCGTGTCTTACACTTTCCTGCTGGGTCTCCACCTGCTCCCAGAGGTGAGCAAGGCAGGTTTTACAGTCCCATTCTACAGATAAGGAAACCAAGGTTCAGAAAGACAAGGTGACTTTTCCAAGGTCACACAGCTGGCAACAATCAGAGCCAAGAGTGGTCTGGGGGTCTCCAGCCCCGTCTGGTGGAGCCGGCAGGGAACCTTCACATCTACTGGGAACTCGCTTGTCCATCTTTTCTGGACCTCAACCTTCCTACTGGCAAAATGGGTGGGTGGGTTCCTATCAGCTCAGCTGATCTAAAATCTCAACAATGATCTAATCGGTGCTGTGCTGGCCCCAGAAGCTGACTGGGGTGCTGG
The DNA here is from genome assembly GCA_917880005.1 of Nanger dama. Classification (NCBI taxonomy): domain Eukaryota; kingdom Metazoa; phylum Chordata; class Mammalia; order Artiodactyla; family Bovidae; genus Nanger; species Nanger dama. The sequence continues at coordinate 8,753,279 of CAKJTW010000018.1, read as the reverse complement.
TCTCAGCACAGTTATCTGAGCTGCTGGTGAGTCAGCTTGGAATGGGAGCTGACCACAGTCCCCTCAGGCTGGACTGGAGAACTGGGGGTGAGGGGAGCAAGACTCAGCATCACCCCCTCACTTGCCAACTCAGCACCATCTCCACTGAGCATGCAGCTCTAAGCTTAAACTCTGCTCACAACACGCCGTGTGGCTTGGTAAAGGCACTGCCCTTCTCTGAGCCTTTGTTTCTCCCTCTGCAAACAACACACCAGTATCTGCCGAATCAGTTTATAAGATCACTGGGTTAAAGAGTGCTTCCCAGGTGGCTCAGCTACGGTATAGAATCTGCCTGCAGATGATGCCAATTCAATCCATGAGTTGGGGAGATTCCCCTAGAGGAGGAAATGGCAACCCACTCCAGTATTCTTGTCTGGAGAATTCCATGGACAGAGGGACCTAGCCGGCTACAGTCCGTGGGGTCACAAAGAGTAAGACACGACTCAACATGCACTCATGGGCTAACGAGCAGAATAAACTTTATCTTGGCGAGGGGGAGGCGTGTCGCTAACGGGGCCCCTTTTAAGCACCTCCTGTCCAAGCTTCCTCTAAGCCAGGGAGAGGCCCTTGAAACAGGGGCTGGGCAACCCTGGCCTGGCCCAACCTCAGGGCCAGCACCACCAGCAGGCAAGGCAGCCGGAAGCATGTTAATCTCTGATTTTCCAAACTGACAACATTAAGGATCACGCTACTTCCTGCACTCAGATAGTGGGGGCTGGGCAAGAAGTTGGGGAGGCCCTGAGGTGGCCTTAAGTCCCCTGGAAACTCTGGGGGCCACTGTGCTCAGAGAGAAGGGGCTTGCTGAGCTGATGATGGGAGAAAAGCTACAGGGGTCTGCAGAGAACGGGCCCAGAAAGGTGCACCCGAGAGCCTCCGTGCCAAGCTCAGGAGATGCTTTGCCTTCTCGTGGACCTCCCAAGCCCAGCACACACCACACCTGTGTCATGTGGACCATCCCCCAGACCTTCAACTCAGCCCTGGAGAGGTGGTGTCTGAACTGGAGGAATGTTTCAGATGAGGAGGCCCAGCCCCAGAGAACTGAGCCCTGCCCAGTCCCTCAACGGGGGAGCAGCAGCAGCCGGATCTGGCCCAGGTCTGGGACCCACCTCCACGCTGACAAGGCGCCGGGAGGAAGGGGACAATCACCAGCCAAGATCGCATCAGCCCTGGTCCCAGCCCTGGACTGGCCCGAGCTGAGGGCACCATGCCAGACCTGACCCTGGCTCGTCCGGTCCCTCCAGTGGGTTCGGGGGCCACACCTCACCCATGAGGCCGGCCGGGTTTCAGGGCTGAGAGATTTGCGGACTGGAACCAGCACCCTGCAGGGCGGGGCAGGCCCACAACCTGCCTGCCTGGTTCCCAGAGCACTGGGGGGCTGGAGGGGGTGGGGGGAGCAGACTCAGGGTGGGGAGGCGGGCAGGCAGCCAGGGATACCAACCCCACCCACCCCAGAGCCAAAGGAACAGGAGAGGCGGAGTGGGGGCAGGGACCGAGCTTGCCTGCGTCAGAGCGCTCCAGAGTGCCTCCACCTCCATCACCAGGGACAGCAGGGAAAGCGAGAGGTCCAGAGCACTGGGGACGCCCTCCAAAGGCCACACAGCAGGTCCTGGCAGAGCTGGGTCGCCATGCCACCCCCCAGTGCCTGGCCCAGGGCTTCTCTGCTCCATCACCCCTATTATCATTATTAACACATAGCCGCAGCGGCCATGGGCTCGGCAGCCCTGCTGCACCCAGGTTCACACGAGTCATTTCATGCGTTGTCCTCACTCTATATAGGAGAAAACTGCAATTCAGAGAGGTGAAGTGACTCCTCTGGGGACATACACTTGTCAGTTATATGGACCCAGAACAGTCTGAGTGTTAACAGGGAACCAAAGTTTTGGCAAATGCATCTCACCTCCACCTTGCAGACTGCCAGCCACTGGGGCTTCTCACCACACTGGCCGGGTGGGTGGCCACGGTCAGAAAGGCTGACAAGGCTCCCACTCAGGACCTGTAATCAGGGGCAAAGCCAGGAAGCGGTGGGTAATGACAGGCTCCATCGGCCAGCAGGGGAGGGGGTCTGGCAGCCCGCCTGTGAGAACAGTAGCTAGAATCCTGCAGAGCCAAAGGCAACAAGAGAGCAGGACAACTGGGCCCCCAAGGGGGACAGCCAAACCCCCTGATGGGGACAGTGCCCCGAGAGGGCGAGGGGCCGGCCCAGGGCCATCCCACTTCTGGGTGCTTGTGCCCCCAGCACACGGCCACCAGGGTGGCGGGCTTCCTAACTGACTCGGGGGCTGGTCAAGAGGCCAGAACAGCTCAACCCAGACTACACCGCTAGCCACTGCCTACCCTCGCCCCAGCCCATGCCCTTCCCAGCCTATTCCTGCCACAGCCTCCAAACTTCCCCCACCTCCACTCCTGGCTTGCTCCCTGTCCTTCCCACACTCAGGAGCCACAGGGATCTTTTTGTTAGAACTCTCACCCTGAACCTCCCCTGCTCAAAGGCGTCCATGGCTTCCACTGCCTTGAAGACAAAGATCCAGCTCCTCAGTGCACCCGCAGCCCCCTGAACGCCCTTCCTCACCATGGGGTTTCCCCAGGTCAGGGACACCCCCTCCCTCCTCACTCTCCAATGCCCCTTCCTCCTGGGAGGTCCCTAGGCTGGATGGGACCTCCACCCACCCCCGTAGCCTCCCCCATCCCCAGTCATCTCATGGTGGGTAAGGCCTGTTCCCTCTCTGATGCCCCGGACAGCACCCACCGCATCTAGAACTGAGCCGGCACAAAGGAGGAACCAACCAGGAGGAAACCCAGAGGGAGAGGCCAGAGGCAGCGATCGTGAGCCAGGTGGGGAGACGCCACCGCACTGAGCAATACAGCTCCCCACACACACCCTAGAGATTTTTCACCGCAGAAAGGAATGCCCAACCCGGGAGCCGCAGCAGGGGTCCCAGGACTACAAGAGTGCCCAACGCCCGCCTTCTCCCAGGGAAGGGGCTGCCACCCTCGAAGCGTCCTCCTGACTGGCCTCAGGCGCCCCGAAGAGGCCCCCTGCTGGGTACCCCTTCCCTGGGGCCAGGCATCTCCCCATAATCCGGCATTCCCACTATGGCCTGGGAATGACCGACCCCTGACCGTGCGCCAGCTCCATCCACGCCTCACGTGGAGATGAAAACGGCCCTGGGAGGGAAGGTCCCCACCACCCCACCACCCTGCCCCATGTTCAGCAGAGGGAAATGGAAGCGCCCACTGCCCCCCGCCCCGCCCAGCAGGTGCTGGGGCAGGGAGGAGCTCACCTGGCATCACACGCCTGGTGAGGCACGAAGCCGACTGGAGACACCCAGCACCCTGCAGAACTTTTCACAGAGCCCTGGACAAGCCCCGGGAGGTGGGGACATCTGTCACCCTTCCCCGCAGAGGAAACAGAGGCTGTGAGACCTGCTGGTTTGTCCCAGGTCAGCCAGCTGTCAAGCACTGGAGCCCAACTCCAAGCTAGGACCTGAACCCAGGCTCTCGGGCTGTGGGAACACATGGGAGACAGTCACACCAACCCCTTCTTAAAGGATCTCACTGGACTCCAGAGACCAAAGTTCATCCATCGCTGAACTCTCAGCACCTGCCACAGGGCCTGGAATACTGCCCCCAGCAAACACACCATGCCAAACTGGATCCAGGCTCTCAGTCCTGCCTCCCTCCCCAATGCCTTGTGCTGTGCCCTCTGCCTGAAACTCCCTTGCCCTTCGTTAATACAGTTCAAGCTCTTAGCCAGACATCATTTCCTCCATCACAATGCTCTACAGTTTCACATTTGCATGTAATTATAATAATAAGCGGGGCATGAGGTAATGCATGCAACACTTAGCCCAGTGCCAGGCACAGAGGCAGCTGCCATGTGTGTTAACAATGATCATCGACGTTATTTCCTCTAACCCTCACCTGGAGCTTCCCTGGTGGCTCAGACAGTCAAGATTCTGTCGGCAATTCAGGAGACTTGGGTTCCATCCCTGGGCCGGGAAGACCTGCTGGAGAAGGAAATGGCAACCCACTCCAGTATTCTTACCTGGAGAATCCCACAGACAGAGGAGCCCAGCAGGCTCCTCATGCGGTCGCAAAGAGTTGGACACGACTGAGCAACTAACACTTTCACTTTCAGAGTTAACTGTTAAACCCATTTATAGAGGAGGAAAGGGAGGCTCAGAGAGATGAAGCGATTTCCCCAGCATCACAGAGGTACGAGCAAAACCAGGACACGAAGCCAAGCCAGGCTCTGCTCACTGCTCTACCCCAGTATCGAGAACTCTGCGGGCCATGGAGAAGGCGCTCAGGAGTCCTCAGTGACTCTCTCTGGCACATTCCCCACTCGCCCAGCAGCCCCCAGGTCAGGCTGGCACCTTGGTCACGTCTGTAAGCCAGGTGCCCAGCACAGCACCAGTTTCAGAAGAAGAGAGTGGGTTTCTTACAGAGGCAGGTGTGTTCCAGGGCCAAGCTCAAAGCAAGAGGCAAATCTGAGCTCCCAGTGGCCTCTCTGGGCCTTAGTTTCCTCATCTGTAAACCCAATGGATGGAGGAGCCTGGTGGGCTACAGTCCACAGCATCGCCAAGTCAGACACGATTTAACAACTAAACAACAATAACAACATGGGCGTAAGATGAGAGTCTCGCCCTCAGCTCACCTGGTGACCTGGGGTCCTCAGACGACAGTTTCTGTTCACAGTCAAAGCACAAGGTTCGTGGCTATGATCATTACCTTCAGCAACTACGAAAGCCCTGCAGGAGATATTGGGTTTTGCTGCTAACAAAGGGCCACGTGAGCCGTATGAAGGTTCATGGCTGTATCATAACCTTCAGCACCTGTGAAAGTCCTGCCCTGGCGCGTTCCCTCACTAACAGGCCAGGCACATAAGCTGATCAGGCTACTGGACTTGGGAAGGGCTCTGTGAAATCCAAGTTCAAGCTCTCCACTGGGCAGTTAGGAAACTGAGGCTGCAGGAGCAGGGAAGAGGCAGCCAAGGCCCAGCTTCCTGGGAGGGCAGTGAGGGAGTCAAATCCAGGGGCTTCGATGCCCAACAAGGAAACCTGCCTCTGGTCTTGGGGGTCTCTGGCCTGGAATGCTCTCCCAGAGCCCACCCTCTCCGCCTGGCCCTCAGGACCACCCCCCAGACAAGTCCAGTCCCCTGGAGACTCCACCACCACAGCTCCTGCTTCTCCTGGGGGCTTTTTGCAAGTGTCATGACTGGATCACCACCCCCCACAGAGACCCAGCACCAGGCTTCTATCCGGGCCAGGTGGGTGCTCGACACACACGTGCCGAAGGAACAGCCCCTGGTGGGAGGTCACCCGGTTTCAGATGCCAAAACAGTGGCCCCAGAGGCCTGGGGAGGAGGCTAGCTGGGTCCCCCATCATGAAGGCAGCTTTGGGGCAAGGCAGCGGTGGGGGGCGGGCCAGGAGGAGCCGGCCAGGAGCGCTCACAAAGCTGCCTTTCCAGCTCTTCTCACTTAGCAAATATTTAACCACAGCTCAGCGATGCAGGTCTTCTGGTGGGAGAGTGTGTGTGCTGAGACACCAGAGCTGAGAGCGGGGAGGGGGGCTGAAGTGAAGGCCCAGAGAAGTGCCTCCCACCCCAGAAAGGCAGAGCACAGACCCGGCCACCAGGGACTGCCCTGACACCTCGAGGAGGAGGTGCCTCAGTGGGAGGCAGTCGAGTCCCCTCTTGACACAAACAGAGGGAAACAAAAGCTCTCTCATCCCCTCCAGCCCCTCCCTCGCCACCTGGCAGAGCCCCAAGTCGGCTGCGGGCACCACCCAACAGTTGGTGGCTTGTTCTGGGTGCCCAGACCCAGGAGTCCCTGCTCTCTGGAAACACAGACCCAAGTTGGGCGGGTGAAGAAGGGGGTGCCCAGGGCCCCCGCAGCACCCTCCACCCAGGGCAGGACCGGGAGGGGGGCCCCCTTCCACTCCAGGGAGCACGGCTGGGACTGGGCTCCCCAGTCTGGTGTCCTGCACCAGACCTGCCACGGCCAAGGCCAAATCCCAGGCCAAGAGAGCCACGCAGGGAGGAAAGGAAGGTCAGAGGCCACCTGGAGGACCAACCTCCCCACCCTGCTCTGCCCACCCGGCTCCACATCCCCCATCCTCCTGCCCCAGAGACAGCCCTGGCTTGGGAGGCGGGACAGAAGTGGGACAAGTCCTAGCCCAATGGGCCGAGGCCTCGCCTGAGCCTCAGTGTTCTCCTCTGTGGACTGGGGATAATTAGCAGCGGTCATCAGGCTGGGCACAGAGGTGGCTCATCTGTGACAGTGATTCTGCAAACACTAACCTCTACCCGCCCAGCCCTCGCTCCTTCTGGCTTCTCAGCAGCATCACTCGCCTCCATGCTCTTCTCTTCCTCGCCACGCCCCCTGGTGCCTGAACCTTTGTAACCTGGGGCCTGCCCACTGGTCACGACTGCCCCAAGGCCGTGGTGCCCCTTGATACATGCCTGTTCTTGGCCCAAAGTGCAGAGTGCTGAGGCTGGACCAGGCACCCAGGGCCCTCTGCCACAGCACCCTCTCACTGGCAGGTGCCCCCACAGGCCCACTGTGCCCTTAGTGCCCAGACTGGAGTTAAGACCCTGAGGTGCCCAGGCAGAGCTCCCTGCCCGAGCCCTTCCTCCACGACCAGCCTGGCATCCAGCATCGCCACCCAGCCCCTCCCTGCAGCCACCAAGCAGCAGTCCACATCCTCTGTCAACCAGGTCAGGGTCAACCAAAAGGGTGGTGGGGGGCAAAGCCAAGGACAGGTGAGAGTGTAATGGCTCCATTGTGCTGGCTGAGAAAGGTTTCATGTCCTCATTCATTCATTCATTCAGCAACCACAGGGCACTGAGCATTCAGGAGTGAGTCAGACACATCCAGTCTCTGTTATCCAAAGGAGACAGACTGTCAACAAAACCTACAACGGGACACGGCAAGTCCCCAGCTAGGGGCAGCAGAAGGAGCCAGAGGAGGGATGGCTAACCCAGCCTGCAGGGTCAGAGAAGACTTCCAGGAGGAGGTGCCCCCTGAGACATGGAGGGGTGCTGGTGAGGCGAAAGAGGACAGCTGGGCAGGGAGAGGGTGCCAAGCAGAAGACACAGGGGATGCGCAGATTCAGACACGCATTCAGCGAAACACTCGCCTTTTCCACACACATCTGTGAGTACCTTCCTAGGTCAAGAAGGGCACTTTCACAGCAGAGCGTAGTGTCAAGGTTCTGGAATTCAATCTTGGTTCCAATACTAACCTCACTGGCTCACTAACTGTAGGACTTTGGACATGGGGCTTAATTCTCTCTGAATTGCAGTTTTCTGGGCTGTAAAGTGGGAGGAAGATTAGTACCCACCTGGTCGGGTTTTCATAAGGATCAGGGAAATGAGGGAAGCCCCAGAGCCTCAGCAGATGGGGGCGGGCGGTGCAGTCAGCGATGACGCCTGAGCGACTGACAGGAGGACGCACTCGGCGGGCGGCCACTGGAGGGGCGGTCAGGCGGGCAAGGAGGCCTTTCACAAGCGCAGGGGCCCCACAGTGTGTCCGCCTGTCCTCCCAGTCGTTTTCTGCGATGTGTTTCATGCCATGAAATGGGGGCCAGCAAAGAAGAACCAAAATAGCAGCTACCTGGACCCTCAACAGGCCGCTCAGAGGATGGGAAGGTGACATACTTGGGGTCCACTCGTTCTGGGTCCTGGGCCCTCAGAGGTTAACCACTCAGAAAGGGAAATTCCATCTATCTTCTTATCCATCAATCGATCCCTCCCACCTCCCTCCCTCCCTCCCTCCCTCTCTCTCTCTCTCTCTCTCTCTCTCTCTCCTCACACACACACACACACACACACACACACACACACACACACGCACATACGCACACACGAATGCACTCACACCCCCTGCAGGGCTGGCTCCCTGGGTCCAGCGGGGAGGCGGGGGAAATCAAAGCCAGGGAGAAAGGGGAAGTGCCCGGAGAAACATCAATGAAGATTCAGAAAGCAAACACCGACAAACCGCAAGCCACCAGACCGTGGGGGACCGCAGTGCGTCTGCTCCTCACCACGCAGTTTCTCGAGCTCCCTGCCTCTCTGAGCCTCTGCTTCCCGCAGGTGGACACATAGGTGGACAAGGCTAAGGGCGAGGCTAGCTGGGAAAGTGCTTTGAGCTCCCCCAGGGAGGAACCACGGTGTCTTGCTTTCCTGGTGTCTCCTATTCATACCGCTCACTCTGTTTTTCCTTTTTGTCTTACTGAATCGGCTAAGACGTCCAGCTCAACGCTAATGAAAATACCTCTATGGCGTCAGCATCGAGTTTGCTCAGACTTGTTCGGTATGTGACGAATGACACTGTAAAGGGCTGAGTACCAGGTAAGGCCTGCTACAGGCAGGGAGGGAGAGCTTAGCTCATCTCTCACAGCAAAAGCGTTGGAAAATTCCAGGAAAAGCGATGCTGTGGGAAGTCAGCCACAGCCATGCCCCGGCCAAAATGGAGCCTGTTTTGAGTGATCCACCACGGCAGACAGGATCCACAAGGGCCTTTCTATCTCAGGTGCCCAGGGGTGGGACAGGTGACCCTATTAGAATAGGGAGCTCCCTGTCCCTGGGAGCCTGATGGCCAACTGGCAAGGAGGTTGCGGAGAAGATCCTGTCCCAGGAGGCAGGTTGGCAGTAAAAACACAGACAGACCTAGCTCTGCAACTGCCGGTGACCTTCCCAAACCTCAGTTTCTTTATCCATAAAATGGGGGTAAGAATAGCATGCACAAGAGCACAGAGCTCTTGTGAAGACTACCTCAGAGAACATGGGAGTATCTACCACTCTGCCTGACCATTGGAAGAGCCCAATGAATGCCAGCTGCCGTTCTAATAACAAGCAATCGCTAGTAAGTGCCAGTTATGGTGTCCAAAGCCTAACGGAAAAAGGGCTAAACACAGACACACATCCCACACATCCCACACATTTCATCAGCTGATGCCCTCTGACACCACCCTTTTCTCTAAGTCCAAGCCAGGCTGCTTCCCAAGCGGCCTCGGGACCCAGACCTCTCTCCTGCTCCACCTATCTACCATCCATCCATCCATCCATCTATCCTCCTATCCATCACTCTATCCCTCGCTTACACACACACACAGACACACACACACAGCTGCCTGCAGGGCTGGCTCCCTGGGTCCAGAGAGAAGTGGGGTGGGGGGCCCGCAAAGGGAGACAAGCCTAGGGAAAGAGGGAGGAGGGAGAAGGAAGACGATCAACTCTGAAAATTCACTCATGAGCTTTGCTGCTGAGCCAGAAGGAAACCCAATCCTGGGCTGGAATGCCAGCCACCCTCAGCATGGAGAGGTTTCATGCAGATGGAAAATTTATTCAAATAACAAGACTCCCGTAGCCAGCAGAGGACACGGGCCCCACCCCACCCTGAGGTTAGCAGCTGCAGGTTTCCTCAGGCACCAGAGGACCCCACCTAATGTGCCTCATTCCAGGTGCCAGTGTGCCCCCTGCCTGTGGAAACTCTGCTCCCGGCCATCAGGCCCATGTTCTGTGTCTGCTTCTCCAGGGGTTCCTTGAAGATGAGTCGGGAGGGGTGCCCATCTCTCCCTGGGCAGTAATGATAGAGTCTAAGCATGAGTTCCAGGCAAGGATGCAGGCTTTAGGTCGCTGGGGCCTGAGTCCAGGCACCTGCCTGCCACCGGGTGACCCTGGCTCTCCAGCTCCTCGTTTGTCCAGTGAAAGAGCTGGATTTCATCTCCCTGGACCCTCAAAGCTTTCCTCTAACTGTTACTGTCCCTGACAGCCACGCCCCTCATTCAGGGCAGAACCCCTTGAGTCAACAGCACCACTCAGTCTTGGCAATTAACTAGTGTCTGTTACTCCCATGAGGAAAGGGACCCTGTCTGTCTCATTCATGACTGATCCCCAGCACCAAGCAGGGCAACTGAGCACAGGAAATCTTGTCCCTGACTGTGAGATGACACCAGAGCGCTCGACTCAGTCTCCCGGGCATCTTCAGGCATAGGGAGAGGTTGGGGTTTTCCAGAAATGTCAGCTCAGGCCTGGGGACAGACCCTTCCCAGCCCCAGGAGGAGTGTTTGCCAGCGGCTCTCCCATCCCAATGGGATGCTTCCTACAAAGGTGAGGCTGCATCTGGAGTCAGCCAAGCCAGTCCAAGGTCACACATCAGTGGCAGACACGGTCACCACCCAGACACGCAAACCGAGCCGTCACCTAAGCTTGGATCCTCAGTTTCCTCTTCTGGCAGATTCTGTCAAATGATACGACACCTGCACAGGGCCTGGGAAACTGGAGCTGAGCAGGCTCCACCCCTTGAGCCTGGGCGGTGAGGGGGGATGGTGGGGGGGACGGGGAGTGTCTGCAGGACTGTCACATGGGGCAGGCACGTCACCCTGCTCCTGTGTCCCAGCCCTACAGAGGGACAGATGCCCCAGCACTTTGAGAAATGACCACCAGAATGCAGTGCCCCTGGAGGTGCTGCTGCCATAGCCAGCAGGAACCATGGCAATAATCCCCAGTTTCTGGGAAATTCCGGTTCCCTCAAATGCTTGCACTCTCTCAGCTCTGGGTCTCTGCAGAGATGACCCTCTGCCTATGACTCTTCTGCCTTCATCCCTTGGGTCTCAGCTAGACAACCTCTCTCCTAACAAGCCTTCCATGAACCTTCAAGTCTGGGTCACTTCTCCCTGGGGTCCCAGAGAGGTCTTTACCCCACCCCTAATCTTGGCTAGGGTTCCTTGCTGAGTCCTTCCTCCCAGAAAAGGCTCTATGTGAGGATGGGAAGCTGCCTCCCCAGCTCGAGCACCCCAAGACCCGCACACGACCAATGGCACTGAGAACAGTGGTGGGATCGATGGATTAATCCCATGGAAATGCTTAAGGCTGTCCAACAGAACACTGTTTGCAACAGTGGAAAACAGAAACAACCCGTGTTCAGCAATAGGGGTTTGGCTGAGCAAGTTAAAGGCAGGCTATTGGGTCCATAATGGAATATTCTGGAGCCTTTCTACATGCTGCAGGGGGATAGCCTGGTGCAGAAAGACTCTGTGCTGGGGAATCAATCCACCACCACTGGCTTGAACCCCTCCCTCACCCCAATTCATCCATCCCTGGCCACAGGTATCTCCCGGCTAGACACAGTTAACGCTTGCTACTCAAATGGCAACCCACTCCAGGACTCTTGCCCGGAAAATCCTATGGACGGAGGAGCCTAGTAGGCTACAGTTCATGGAGTCGCAGAGTCGGACACGACTGAGCAACTTCACTTTCACTTTCTTTCACTGTTCTTCACCAGAGTAGCAGAAATAAAACCCTCTTATTAAAGTCCAGCTAAGAAGTGCTGATGAGAAAGAACTCCTTTCTCCCGATTCCCCTGCTAGGCTCTCAAGGATGCAACAGGCGGCCTCCTGACCACCCCATCTCTAGCTGCAGTCCGCCTGTTCCCCTCCACAGATGGGCACCTGTCTGTACCCCAACTCTGGTGGCCAAAATCCAGCCTGACCTTCGAGACCCAGCTTAACAACTCCCCACCCCCAGAACTTCCAGAACCTTCTCTACCCTCTCCCTTTCTCCAGGCCCACCTTGTGCTTTGCAACCACCCCATAGAGTCTCTCATTAGGCCAAGATGGCTCTGATTCTGGAGTTAAAAGACTAAAATTTTCCCCCAAAATACAGGCTATTCTTTTTTATTTGATATATTAACCATGCAAAAGACAACAAGAGAGAAGGAAGAAAAAAATTAAATAATCCATTATCCTACCACCACCACCCCAAATCTCTATTAACACGCTGATGAATTTCCTTTCATTTTTTTTTCCTATACCTGCACAGACCTAGTATGCACTTGCAGACACCCGGCTCATCTTTACTTTCAAAGACCACATGTTACACCATTGAACATCACCTACTGATAGACACTGTTCTGAGCTTCCTCAGTGGCTCAGACAGTAAAGAATCTGCCTGCAATGCAGAAGACCTGGTTTGATCCCTACCTTGGGAAAATCCTCTGCAGAAGGGAATGGCAACCCACTCTAGTATTCTTGCCTGGAAAATCCCAATGGACAGGAGCCTGGTGGGCTATATAGTCCACAGGGTTGCAAAGAGTTGGACATGAAGGAGTGATGAACACTTTCACTTTCTTTCAGAGATTGTTTCCCTCCTTTTTTTTCTGTTGTAACCCAGCTGTAATGTAACCATCTGGTTGCATTCAGGTAAATTCAGGGTGTGAACTGGCCAGGCGGACGCATCAGGGGCTTCTGCCACCTTTCTGCCATCACTCCCACTGGTGGTGGGGGATGGTGAGGACCACCCGCTCTGGGCAGCCCTTCTCCATCCAGCCTATAGACACACCCAATGCCAATGGTCACTGTCCTAAAATCCAGATGACCACCCATGCCCTGGGTGGGGTCAGCGGCAGGACCCCAGCCTGTCACAGTACCCGTCCTGGAAGGGTCCATTTTTCTGACCAGGAACTAAGACACCAAGAGAGGAAGGGACTTGAGTCACTTGAGGGACCCTGGGTGAGTCCCTGGGCCTCTGCCCCTCTGCCTACAGGGCAGGCCCCCAGACGCAGTTCCTCTCAAAAGCTGCCACCATCTCAACAGGAAAGCTGAGCTGGGCAGCCGATGACAGTTATTGTCAAGAGAGCCCTCAGGCAAGCACCTCCAGGGCCACGCAGGCGAGTTCTCCAGGAGCGTGGTCAGCTCATCATGATGCGCCCTCTGATAATTATTTAATTAATGACTGGCTGGTAAGCACTTGTATACGCATCTCTCCAGCTGAGCCTTGAGCTCTAGGTGGGCAGGGCCAGGGCTAAAGGTGTGCTCCAGTGCCGGCCACACAGTGAGTCAGCAGGGGCACCAGGACCCAGGGGTCGCGTCCCCATCTGTCACACCAGGGCTCAGTCCTGGAGGCCCGGGGCACAGAGCGGTCAGGAGCTGGGGGAGAGTCAGCCCATCTTAGAGTGAGTCCCTGGGCCCGGCCTCTCCAGGCCTCACCCCTGGGGCTCAAGGACAAGAACAAAAGACTCAAAGCCAGTGAGTCAGATGGAGAGGAATACACGCCGGGAGGAAGGAAGCTGTGTGCACGGCCGCACGCGCTCCAGGCCTGCGGTCTCAGGCACGAGGTAGAAGGCAAACCCTCCTTCCAGACAGGCCGAGGGGAAGTCAGAACCAGCCAGGGCCCTGACCCTGCCCACATCTGCCCCACCCTCCGAGCCCACTCTCAGCACCCACCTTCTTCCAAATAACTTCAGGTCCAAATAACATCTCATGCTTTGAGATGGAAACCTTAACGGGACATTTACTCATTCACTCATTGCTAAGCAATTAATTTAAACTAACAAATGTCAATGATAGCTATTGATTATTGAGCATTCACTATGCCCAGCACTGTGTTAAATATGCATAAACATAACTGATCAATGCACATAATGCAAATTACCCTTTATATTATTAAATCATAGCTAATATAAGTGAAGTGGTATTATCATTCCCATTTTACAGTTGGTGGAACCAAGGCATCAAGAGCTACAATAACTGTTCTAGCAGCTGGTGGAGCCAGCTCTGTCCTGTGAGGCCACACTGGGCACCTCATGGTGCTCATGTCACCGGCAAGAACCCCGGGGAGGCGCCCAGGGAGGCCCCAACGCAGCTATTGAGAGTGGCTCAGGGAACAGTGAGTGCTCCTGGCTGTGGGCTTAGTCTGTAGGTCCTCCAGCGCCTCTCCACGTCTAGAACTTGGCCCAGTGGGCCCTCCAGAGACTCTCATCCATCTCCTTCACTGAACCACAGGGTAAACTGAGGCCCAAGGCAGAGGCCATGCCTGCCGAACTCCCGTCCACAGCGCTGGACTCTCAGAAGCCACAGTAAGGGTACTCAAGAAGAGAGGAGGGGGAGCGGAGGGGCTCTGCCCCCTCCTCATACGGGAAGTCTCCTGGGCCCCCACCTGGGGAGGCAGGGTGTCCAGCCCCTCTGCCCAAAGGGCAGGCTCCCAGAAGCAGTTTCTCCCAAATTCTGCTGCCATCTCAACAGGAAAACAGGAAAGCTGAGCTGGGCAGCCAGCGACAGCCTGACCCAGAGTGGAGGTTTGTCTCCCCGGAGGAGCAGGCTGGCCTGAGAAAGTCACCCTGCCGCCCCAAGAGGGGCCTCGCCTCCCGGCCACAAAGTCTCAGGTCAGGGGCGAGAGAAAGGGCTCGCTGTGTTCACGCAGCACAAATCCCCCTGCGGCGCTCCCTCTCCTTGAGAGAGGGATCACCCCCATTTTAGAGAGGGGATAACTGAGGCCCAGAGAGGGGAAGTGTCCTGCCGAGAGCCACACAGAGAGCCGACACTGCAGAGCGTGCCCTCGGCCGGAGCAGTGGTCGTCCCAGGGGGTCCGGTCTCTCCTCCTTCCTCTTCCTGGCAGCTTAAAATAGGGCAGCGGCGGTGGAGGGAAGGGAGCTTGGCTTTTTTAATCCTCCACAACACCTCGCTGTCTGCGTGTGGACAGGCCTATCTGTGAGGCCCGCACAGGGCCGCTTCTCTCACGGAGGGCTTGTTTGTTTACTCTGTTCAAAATTATAACCTTCGCGGCCCCGCCCAGGCCCGTCGCTCCTTCCTGACTCGTCTCTGCTGGCTGGGGCGGCCAGGACTGGAATGGGCCCGGGGCTCCCGTCCTCTGAGACCCTGGGAATGTCTCTCCCCCTCCTTCCGGGCCTCAGTTTACTCAGTTACGAAAACAGAGGAGGGAACTGGTCGGAGGACCACAAAGGAGCCTTCCTGGCTACGAGGGAGGAAGGACTGGGCCAGAGAAAGGAGAGCGGCCGCGGCCCTAGGCAAGCTCCGAACGCGGGCGCGGGGGCGCTGTGGCCGGAGCAGCCCAGACCACGAGCAAGCCGCAAGCACCTCTTCCACGCCAACCACGGCTCCGCAGCCCAGCGGAGCCCAGACTCCCAAAGCTTCAGTCCGTTTCTCTTCTCCCCCTTTCCACCCGCACCTCCAGGGAACACTTCCAGAAACACAAGCTAAAAGGCAAAAGCTGAAATGCAAGCAGAAGTGCAGCTGGCAGCCCACTCCCCTCTAGAGGGCCCCTCACCCCTGAATTCCCAGGCGGCCAAGGACACCGCTCCTCCCCCAGAACTCAGCCAAAAGGGGGCTGCCATGTACCCAGCAGGTTCCACATGCCAGGAACAACTGCCTCCCAGAATCGTCGCAGGGATCACCTTCCCATTTTATGAAGGGAACCTGCCCAAGGCCACAGGGCTTTCTGGGGCGGAAGCCAGTTGCCTGCTTGTCAAGGCTGGACGTGTTGCCTCCTGAGTTGGGCTGACCAGAGTTTAAAACCAACATGCACTTTGGAAACATAAAGACCCACTGTCTTTGTAACACAAACCACACTGCCTTCAGCCTGATGGAAGCTTCTTGGATGGCATGAGGCCCATGAGATCACGGCTCGTGTCCCTGCTTCATCCCTTCTACCCAGCACAGGGCAGTTCTCAGAGATGGCACGTTCCTCCACAGCAAGATGGCATTTTGCACTAAATAATTGCTAGGCACCTGCCTTCAACACAGCCCAAGGCCCACAGGCCCCCATAAGGTCAGAGCCAGGAAGCCCACTAGAGACTGTGCTCGTGGCCCGCTGCACAGATTGGCAAAGCGGGGGAGACAGGACTTGCCAAAGGTCGCCTGGCACCAGCCCTCAGGCTCTCGCCTCCCAGCCTGCACCTGTAAATGGCTCCTGGCAGATGGGAAGGATTAGAGGCGGGTTAAGCACAAGAGGGTGAGTAGCTTCTGGCCCAAGGGACTCCTGTTCTAGAAGGTTCTAGCTTAACAAAATTGGCTGGACACAAAACAGCTCCATTCGGCATGGGAAGGAGGGACAGCAGCTGTGGCCGGTGTGGCCACAGGTGTGTGGATGTGGAAGTGGGGTTCACACTTTCTGAACCACAATTCATTCTTTTTTAAAAAATCTTTAAAATAGATATATATTTATGTATATCTATGCACCGGGTCTTAGTTACAGGACATGGGAGCTTCAATCCTCATTGCAGCAGGATGTGGCCTCTTTAGCTTTGGCATGTGGGGTCCAGTTCCCCGACCTGAGATCGAACCTGGACCCCTCTGTGTTGCTAGTGCAGAGTCTTAGTCACTGGGAGTCCAGGGAAGTCCCCAGACTACAATTCACTCTTCCTCTGCTCCTCCTGGGTGCCCGGTTACCCACTGGAGTCCCTGGCCCTGCATGTGGACCCTGACCCCGCGCCCTGGCCCACGCCCTGCACTTTTGATTCCTGAGAGGAGGGACTCCTCGGCCAATCCTGTCACAGACGATACACAACAGGAAGGACTGGTGACAATGGGACACCATCCCATTGATGCCTCACAACAACCTAGCACGTCCAGGCTACCGCAGACCCACTTGACAGATAAGGAACCTGAGGTCCCGAGAAGGGACCTCATCTGCCAAATGACAGGGCCACTGAGACAAGATCTCAAAGTCAGGTCCTCGGAATCCAGGCCCAGACCTCTTCCCATTCTGCCCCTGGAAGAAAAGGTTCTCATACACAGAGTTGCTGATGAAGGGAGTGAGTCTCCCATCAACAGGGGAATGATAAGCGGGATTGCGGGACCACTGACTACCTCAGTAAAACCTATGTGCTCAGTCGCTTCAGTCATGTCCGACTCTTTATGATGCTATGGACTGTAGCCCGCCAGGTTCCTCTGTCCATGGGATTCTCCAGGCAAGAATACTAGAGTGGGTTGCCATGCCCTCCTCCAGGGGATCATTCCAACCAAGGGATCAAACCTGAGTCTACTGCGTCTTCTGCACTGTAGACAGATTCTCTACTGCTGAGCCACTGGCGAAGCCCAAAACAAATTGATGGGGTCCATCAATCCCACGGGACCAAGAGCTGGCATCAGGTCTCCCCAACCTCACACATCACCATCACCAAGGCTTGTTGCCCCATCACCCCATACACACAGACACACAGAGTCAAATACACACACACACACACCCCTGACTCTACCCCATCCATACTCGCTCGGACCCCTCTCACCACTGGGCTCTCCTCCTCCTCTTTCCCACCCTCCTAGGCCTCCCAGGACACTCAGGACAAGGTCCCCTCTTCTTTAAGGCCAGCCCCTGTGGCTCCCTCCTCTTCATCCCATCCCTCCTGACCCACTGGACCAGTCACCCCTCACACTTTCCCACTGAAGGTCTGCCCCCTGAGGATACCCCTCAGCCTGCAGAGGGGCAGCCAGCCAGGCAGTGCCACATGGGCAGGGGCTGTGGAAGAGCTTGGGACACGGTATGCCCCTGGTATCCAGCACAGTGCCTGGCACACAGTAGGAGATCAATAACTATTGAGTGAATGAATGAAAGAATGACCAAGTGTGTCTGGGGCCAGAGCCCATTGCAGAACCTGCGGAGTCTCACAGACACACAGATGGGGACCCTCCCCTTCAACTTCTAACATCCAAACCCACCCAGCCCTGCCTTTAGGAGGCGTCTCAAGACCACAAGGAAAGGATTTTCAGAGGCAGAGAATGCCTGTAAGTAGATCCTGGTCTTGGGGTCACAGACGGAGAGAAAAGGCACAGAGTGAGGCAGAGCCATTGGTCAGAGTCGTAAGAGCAATCAGTGAACAGAAACCCAGATCAAGCAAGTAAATCTGGACACATGGCCAGGCGAGGGGGGCATGTTCCCATCTGTCTTTTGCCTGTTTATTCTCTGGGCCCTGCTCAACACTGGGCACAGCGCAGGCAACACTGTTGACTGACTCTGCTGCATCAGCACAGCCTGTCTCAGCCCTCCACCCCCAGGTGCCTACTGACCGCTGCAGCTGTCCAGGGCCAGAGTCTGGGGGCTCCTCAACCTGGGGCGTGCCAACTTCCTGGAGCACATGGCAGGGGCCTGGGGGCCGGAGGCTGCAGGACAGACCTGGCCCGTGTCTGTCCAGGAAGTGTCAGTCATCAGAGCTACCACGTGCTGTGTTCTCATCGCTCACCAGCCCCGGGCTGCACCGGGCAGGGGCTGTCACTCTTGATTCTATACCCTGAGAAACCCACACTGTCAACCTCTTTTACAGAGGGAGACACAGAGGCTCAGAGAGGGTGGCCAACCTGCCATCCGGTGGCAAAGCTCGGGCTCGAACCCAGACAGTCTGCTGCGCAGCCTTGCCCAGGACTCCCTGCTTCTTTCTGTCTTACCATCTGCTGTGTCACCAGGTAGGTCCCTCCACCCAAGCACATCTACACTATACACTGCGATGGTTCCCGGGCTGGGGGTGGGACCAGGGGCCCTGGAGAGATGGGCACTTCCTGTTCTTCCAGTTTGAAAAATCTGCGTGATCAGAAAGATTGCAGCGTTTCTGTGACTCAGGCCCCAAGATCAGACCGGGAAGCGGGGGCACGGCTCGGCTCCACCCTCGAGGGTGTGAAACCTCCATCTTTGCTTCCAACGCTGCCCGGCACCGTCTTCAGAAAACCCTTCTTCCCCAGGCAGGGAAGTGGGTGGGGGCGGGGCAGGGGGAAGGAAAAGCAGCTGAGGAATTTCTGCGACCGCAGAAGGATGCTGCGAGGAGGGGACCCGGGCTGGAGTGAGTCATGAGCTCGGTCTGCGGAGGAGGAGGAGGAGGGGGGCGCCGGCAGGAGGGCAGGACTGGCCAAAGATAGACTTGAGTCGGGGCTGAGTAATGACCGGAGGGGGCCTCTGACACATGCCACTCTTCCCACTCGGCTCCTCCCTTCCCAGCCCCCTTCTCCCCAGCTCCTGCCTGTCTCTGGGCCCTTTCCATGCTGTCTCCTGGCCACTGACTTGCTCTGTCCCTGTGCTCCCAACCATGGCCAGTAAATGCTGGGAAGGGAGGTGGAAGGTGTAGATTCAAAGAGACAAAGGAAGGCTTGGCACAGAATAAGTGCTCAGTTAAACAAGGGCTAAGCGGACAGGTTAGGAGCGGCCCCTCCTTCCTCCATCTTCTCATCCTCTGGCAGGAGACAAATCAGTGGACTGCCCTCAAGAGAAGCAGCAAGAGATATACGGTTGGTCACACCCAGATGCCATGGACATCAGTCCGTGTCTCCCCCAACCCCCAGTTCACCAGCAGCCCCTTTGAGCCCACTCCCAAGGAAAATGCTTAGAGGCGTCAGGGGGCTCCCAGGAATGGACCTCCCTTGAAATGCCCAGGCTGGTGGGAGCAGGCTGTGGGCTGGAGGAGGGGAGGGCATGTGGATGAGTCTGTCTTCAGCAGGGAAGCTGACCAGAGCGGGAAAGCAGACAAACACAGCAACTCAGTGTGCCCCTGAAAACCACCTATTTGGTCACAGGGGAGCCCGGCGATGTCCTGCCTTAGGGGAAAAGGCTAAGAAAAAAAACGTCTGTACAGATGGCCTTGGGCAGAACAAGATGGAGTTTTGGGGAATGCTTCCAGGGAGGTTCTGATGACCAGGGAGAGATGTTTATTATACATTGTTTAGTGCAAGGAGCAAGGCACAAATTGAGTCACGGTCTCAGCAGTGTGTAACAATAAGCACAGAAGGGAAATACCACTAAAGAATGAATTCTTGCAGGATGGTGGTGACTGATTCTCTTAGTTTTGTCTCTAAACCTCATTCCTCAGGCGGCAGGGAGGGAGGCCCACGGCCCAGTTTGGGTCCAGAAAGGCTCTTTGGCAGCGTGTGTGGGAAGGATGGAGGGGTGAGGTGGGAGGCAGTTCTGAGCAGGCAAGGCGGAGCTCAGGCCCCAGCGGTGGGGAAAGGAACAGAGTGGAGGCTGGGGGAGGGGGCAGGGCAGGGTCAACGCCAACAAAAGCACATTATGTAAGAAGACACAAGAGCAGGGCAGAATCTCCCCAGACGCCTCACCTCCAGGGGCTGACCCAGACCTAAGCTAAGGGCAGCGGCTAAGGCACAAAAGGGGTGGGGGGAGGGGGATGGCGCACTGCTCCCGGCGGCCTGGTGGTCTCCTGCAAAGCCCGGGGCTTTGCCACACACCTGGACAGGCGCAGCCGCCACTGCTAAACTCCTAGGAGGCACAACCATGGTCCAAGGAGGAAAGGCAGGCTTTTAAAATCAGTTCATTAAACGAACAAAAAAAAGATATTCATTACTTTGTTCAATAAATTAAAAAGATACCCCCTTTTCTCATATCTGATGGTCCAAAAGGGTGATAATCCTTGGGACTGAAGTACCACGTGCTGTCAGGAGGGAGCCTTTTCAGAGGCTCTGCGTCAATCCGTCAGAACGTGACCCAGGTGTTTTCGTTTTGAGTCTGCTCTGATAGGGGAACCTGGCTCAGGATGCGTGCAAGGCAGTTCGGGAGCACCATGGTTACTAGCAAAACACTGGAAACAACCCCTCGTTGGTTGACAGGGGTCTGGGTAAGCAAACCGCGCCGTGCACAAAAGGAAACCCACCATCAGAAGGAGGAGGCAGGCTCGTGTTCTGACATGGAAAGACGCTCACAATATACTGACGAGGGGAGAAAAGTCAAACCACAGAAATATACCATGGGACCTCTTTTTGTAAACAGAGCTAAATGTGTCTGTACACAGCCATGAGCGTTTGGGAATCCGGACACACCAATCTGGAGGGGTTTCTTCTGGGGATAGGGACTCAATGTGGAGGAGCTCTCATTTTTTTTCACTTCTCGACTCCCAAATTGTCTGTGTGTTCCTTACTTTTGCAACCACGCAACACGAGCAGTGGTTGCCTAGAACTGGGAAGGATTGGAGGAGAAGCAAGGGAGGCGGGGAGGGGTGACGACTCATGGGTAGTTTCTTTCATGGGTGACCTAAGGTTCTGAATTGATCATGGGGATGGTTGCCCGACTCTGAATATACAGAAAACCACTGACTGGTCCACTTTCAATGGGCAAACTGGCTGGCAGGTGAATTGCGTTTCAATAAAGCTGCTATTTAATAAAAGAATTAGCAACGGGAAAGGTGAGGCCAGCAGAAGGGAAGCAGGCAGGCATTGGCAAACTTCAGCAGGCGCGCTCTCAGGTGATAAACCTCAGGGCACTGTGTGTATGTAGGCAGCGAGGGGGAGGTAATTCCTTGAGCGCCACAATTTCATCCTGGTCAACAGAATTTCCAGAGCAACAATCGAGTCCTTTAAGGTCATCCTTGAGGCAGAAGCCCCCTCCCATCCCCCACCATTCCATGCCAGGCAGGGCCAGGTTTCCTGCCATGAATGCAGCACCCAAGCCCCTACTTGTATACCTTGAGCAACAGTGGGCTCACTCCCTCACCTGTCCCATCTTGGTTTATACGGCTCAGACCATATGCAAAGTACCCCTCTTACAGTGCTGACAGGAGCCACCAGAACGCCCACACTTGTCCTGGCCTCTGCACCAGGTAGAAGCTACGAGCTGGCCTAACCCCCCATCTCTTCACACCCTACTTCCTTCCTTGTCATATGGGTCCCCCATCACTCACTGCCGCCCGGACCCACTCCAGAGAACCCATGTCCATCTCACACATATGCCAGTGCAGAAGGCAATCACAGGTTCCCAAAACCCAGGTGGACTCTTACATCCAGGAAACCAGCACCAACCTTGACCCCAGACCCTGGACAGACCCTGGACAAGCCCTTAACCACAGCTATAACTGCTCCCTTTAAACTTAAACACCGCACCCCTTTCAGGAACAGAGAATAAAGAACCATCTCAATAACAAAGGCAGATGTTTGCTAAGCACTTACTGTGTCCCAAGCACTGGTCTACGTTTCAGACCTGCATGATGTCATTATTCCCATTTTACAGATAAGAAAATTGAGATTTAGACACCTGAGCTGGAGATTTAGGAGACCCTGAGCTGGCTCAAGTCTGAGGTGTGTGGAAAACATTGCAGGTGGTTCGGAGGAGAAGGGGGCAGCAGAGGATGAGATGGTTGGATGGTATCACCGACTCAGTGGACATGGGTTTAAGCAAACTCCAGGAGACAGTGAAGGACAAGGAAGCCTGCAGTCCATGGGATAGCAAAGAGTCAAACACGACTTAGCAACTGAACAGCAACAAGGCCCTCAGAGCCGGAAGCGACTTTGGCCCTCAGGGAGCACACTGGTTCAGTCACAGCGGGAATCTGAGACCCCGAGAGAGCAGAGAGAGTTAAGAGCGAGTGGCTGCCCGAGGTTACACAGGCCTCTCGGCTCCGTGACCAGGGTTCTTCCTCCATACAAACTCCCCTATGAACGAAGAAGAGTCTCATCCTGCCACCAGCCACATGGGGCCGCTGGTGTGAGAACAAGCCCCTGCTTGCCAGGAGCTCTGAAATTCCAGGATGAAAGGTGCCATGACAGCAAAAAAAAAAAAAGGCACCAGGCACCATGGGCAGGAGCGCGCCTGACCCCTGCCAGGACTTGCAGGCTGGCACT
Source organism: Nanger dama (assembly GCA_917880005.1). Classification (NCBI taxonomy): domain Eukaryota; kingdom Metazoa; phylum Chordata; class Mammalia; order Artiodactyla; family Bovidae; genus Nanger; species Nanger dama. The sequence goes on along the minus strand of CAKJTW010000018.1, from coordinate 8,730,896 downwards.
CACCTGCTCAGGGTGCGCAAGGAGCCCTGAGAGCCACTGGCCAAGCCACAGAACCTGATCAGGAACGGAGCCTCGGAAATCAGAGCACAGCTGACTTCTTTACAGGGCAGCCCTGGGCCGGAGGGGAGGGCTCTGGAATTTTAATTGTCCTGCAGGAAAATGCCCCTCTGCCCTGGCTGCTCCGTGGGAGGGGCAAAGAGGATGCGACAATCTCCCCAGAGATTTATTTCTCAGGCAGCCTCCTCCCATGGGAGGGGGGGCTGGAGGCTTGCCGGCTGCCTCCCCTCCCACCCAGTACCGCAGGAGCCCCTCAGGTGAGCCTGGGCCAGGAATTCGAGGCATCTGAAGAGGGCTATTAGTAGCACTGAGGTTTTGAGAAGAAAGAGGCCAGCAGGCTCTGAGTGGGCCCAGCCCTCTTCCACCCAGCCTGGTATCCACAAAGCAAACCCAAGCCTGCCCAGGAGAGGACACTTCACCTTTTGCGGCCTCCGTCTCCTCCCCTTCAAGGTGGCAGTTCTCAGCCCAGGAGGCAAGAAGGGGGAGAGCCAAAGCTGGGTGTGTGTGTTGGGGGGTAAACGCCCCCCTCAAGAAGGCGCAGCACACCCCACCCAGGCGGGGGTGAGAGGGCCCCAGGAGGAGGTCGTGAATGGATGGACTGTTACAGAACCCCAGGAGGCTGCCACCGACAGGGAGGGGACAGGAAGACTCCGCCCCAGCCTTCCTCCTCCGAGAGTCCAGGCCTACAAACAAGTGTTCCAGGACTTAACCCCCTGCTGGTCTGATGCTGGAGAGGGTCTGACTCACTTCTACATCACCCCCCACCGTTGGGTCAGCCCCAGGCCTGGCACAAAAGGGGATCTCCGGCCATGGGCCCAGGACCCCAGTCACAGGACAAATCTTTGTGTCCAGCTAGGGTGGGAACACAGCATTGGAAGACCCCTGGTTCCTGTTCTCCAGAGGTCTGAGTGGGCAGAACACAGCTGCTGAAACTCTACAGGATGGCAGGACACATCCTAAGTGTAGGCAGGCACAGATCTACCAGACAGAGAGGCAAGCTCAGCCAAGAGCAACAGGCTCCCTTCTCACAGACTGCCCCTGACCACTGCACATGGACCAGCACCCCACACACTGGGGTCTCTCCCACGCCAGAGCTGTGTTAAGTAAGCCATGTGAATTAGCTCACTTAAATCGATTAAGAAGAAAGTATTTACCCCATTTCCAAGAGTGGGAAACTAAGGGGCCAGGACGTTAGGACACTTGTCCAAGAGATCCCAGATGGGAAACAGACGCTGGGATTCCCCCTGGCAGCCTCTCCCTGAACTGAGTTTCCCAGGCAGCTTGAGGGTCTCACCCTGTCTCTCCATTCCTGGGGTTTGGGGAAGGAGGAGCCAGGACCCTACAGCACTCCCTGTGCTTTCCCGGGGAGGAAGAGGGCAGCTGCCCCTCTGAGAAGCGGCCACTGTGCAGGGCTGGGAGCTGGCGCGGTGGAAGGAGGGGGGCTGAAGAGACTGGGCTCTTGCCTTAACCAGCCCCCCTAAACAACCCGCCCGCGGAAGCACCCAGCTGTGCCGGAGACCAAGGACAGGGGTTCTGACCCACCCCTCCTGTGCACCCCATCTCTCCTAGGCCCACTCCCCAGGCTCAGGCTCAGACCCTGATGGGCCAGTCCCTTGGAAGCCTCGGCCACGTGTACTGGGTCTGGAGCCAGAGCAAGCCAGGGCCTGGGACAGTCAGGGAAGGTCAGGACACGCTGGCCGAGTGGGCCCGGACCGCTTTCGGGCAGAGATACCCAAGGTGAAGTGGGAAGGCTGCGACCCTCTTCCACAGCTCAGACTGCGGGAGTGTGTCCAGGAATCCAGAGACCCGGCGGCTCCAAGGGGTGGGTGGAAGTTCCAGTCCCCTCGGGAGGGGGAAGGGCGGACTCAGAAGGGGCACCCAGACGTAGGAGAAACAAGCTTGGACAACAGGTCTTGGCCCTGGGCCACTCCCGCCCTGCCTGGGGCCTGACTCTCCGCAGACCCCAGCAGGCAGGCAGGATGGGGGGCGTGGCCGGGGCTCCCCGCGGACCCCGGGCGCGCTGCGCGGCGCCGGACTCACCTGCGATGTGCTGACGCCGGGCGTCGTCCAGGTGCGTGGACAGCACGTCCCCCATGGTGAGGAGGAGCCGCGCGGCCCGATCCGGCCGCCGCCTGCCGCTGCCTGCGCTGCTCAGACAGGCGCGCCGCTGGCGCCATGGAGCCGGCCCGCCCTGCTCCCGCCGCCCCTGGCTGCGGCCTCTGCCCGGCTAGCGCTCCGGCTCCAGTAGCGTCGGTCCACTAGCTGGCAGCCTCCGCCTCGCGCCCCAGCCCGCGGCCCCGCCCAGCCCCGCCACGCCCGCCTGGCCACGCCCCCCACACTCCAGCCCCGCCCCCTCCTCGGTGCCTGGCGAGCGGGCGGGGCAGGGGCCGGGGTATGCAAGGACCGCCTGCAAGACAGAAACAAAGAGGAGGTCGGAGAAAGCGAGGCCGAAAGGGGAATCGCGGAGCGGGGCGCACCAGACAGTGACCGAAACGGAGAAAGAGATGAAGGGGCGTCTGAAAGGACGAGGGTGCCTGCGGGGTTCCAGCCTGGGTGTCAACGCCCCACACCTTCCCCGAACCCCTTGGGAAGAGAGCCACACCGAGGACTTGGGGGACCGGTAGGCGACGCTCAGGAGCACTCCTCCCGCCCCTGCTCCCCTGCCCCCAGCCCCGCCCACGGCTGCCAGTTCTCAGGAAGTTCCTTGGCCTTGATCCGACCTGCCCCAGAAGGTGTACCCGCCCGTCTTGCACAACAGTGCAAGGAAAAGGGAGGTGGCAAGGAGAGCTCCGACTCAAAGGCCAGGCGCGCATTCCTCGGGCTCCGCATGTGGGTATTTCACTTCGGAGGTGGCTTGTGGGACAGGAAAAGTCAGGAATAGGAAAAAAAAAAAAAATAGCACAGTTTGTAAAAGATGCAGATTGAAAACCCATGGACCAGCATGGAGTTTGGGGGCTGGGCATGGTTGGGTCACACGTACCAGGAGAATGTGTTTCAATTCTACCCCACTATCCCCCAAGCTGGTAGGGGAGCCAGGTTAACCCCTGGGACCCCCAGATAATGGACTGGGGTAGCAGAAGCCATACTTGGCTGCTGATGATCAGACCTCCTGTACTGCGTCCTAGGGGTCATCCCGTTTTTGCTTGCTTACCCCAATGACTCCGTACTTACCCACTTCTCTGTGTGCCCCACCCTGTAATTGGACAGCTCTCACTGCAACTGTGACATCGGCAGAAAGCAATGATAATAAAAGTTGACATTGCTGAGCACGGTGCTTCAGGCCTGCCAATGCCAACAGAAGGTAGGTTTGAAGTTGACTAATGGGATACAGGCACTCTTCATGCATGCAGTGGTAAACACCTGCTGGCTCGGCTCTCTACAAGATGCTGGGGATGAAAAGAGAGGATGCAAGCTGTCATACCTGCTCTGGGCCCCAGGACATGTGGCATTATTGAGAACCTCAGTTTCCTCATCCGTCTACTGAGAATAATGATGCTTTGTTGTGAGGATTAAATGAGATAACAGAACCTGGCTAGCACAGCACCTGGCACAGGTTGCATCGTCTTAGTAAATAGAACCCACCATTCTATTATTCGTCACAGTCCCTGCCCTTGAGAGCATAGAGAAGCTTGAGGAAGGAACACAGCATTCTGTCTTGAGGAAAATCACAGGAGTAGTACCAGAACTACAAGCTAGAATAACGAGCATTTTGACAGCAGATCCTAAGGAAGAGCATTCCAGGGAGTGGGGATAGCATGGGCAGAAGCGCAGTCTTTGAAGAGCAGGATGTATTCACACAGCAGAGAACTATGAGGTAAAGCTGAAGTCAAGCTGGCAGAGATGATTAGTGTCCTTCTACAGAGATGGAAACTGAGGCCCAGGGAGGGAAAGTGACTTGCCAAGGTCACACAGTAAGGTGGAGCCAGAACCCAGCCAGAGGCCAAGTCTGCAGACACACTGACTTCTCTTTGAGCCACCAGAAGCAAATGATACTACTAGCCTCATTTCCTTTTTCCCATGACCCAAACTGTAGACACTGGAAAGGCCTGCTCTAACCTGAGAGGTGGGTAGATCGAGGCATCTGACATCTGAACACCCAGGAGGCCTGGACCAGTTGGGGTAAAGGTGGGGCCACAAGCCAGCCTTTTGCCAGCCTCTGTGGTGCAAACAGGCCTGTGAGCCCAAAACACCCACAAACTTCCCAGGGTCAGGCCCCTAGCCTGGGAGCTCTCCCCCTTGGCTTTGGAGACCTTCTGTCATGTGTCATCACCTAGACCTTCTGAGCACCCATGACCTCCCATGTGAGACAAACAAGCTTGTGAAAGAGTAAAGACGCTGTAAACATGTGAATAACTCCTCTCACAGCATAGGGCCCATCCCCTCGAATTAAAGATTCATTCGATCCACACAAAATTGTTGCAGGGTGGAAGGGAATCGACTGCAAAAAAATCAGGGAGGAGATTTGGGGGTGAATGGAAACAGTCTATGTCTTGGCAGTTACACAAGAGAACTTATTTGTCAAAATTCATCAGACTATGTGACTTATAAGGGGGTACACTTGATTGCATGTAAATTCTACTTCAATAAAGTTGATTTAAAAATGAAAAACAGGAAGTTCCCTGGTGGTCTAGTGGTTAGAATTCCAGGGTTTCACTAATGTGGGATTCCGGGGTTCAATCCCAAGTTGGGGAACTGAGATCCCACAAGCTACACAGCATGGTCAAAAATAAATGGGCTTCCCTTGTGGCTCAGCTGGTAAAGAATCCGCCTGCAATGTGGGAGACCTGGGGTCGATCCCTGGGTTGGGAAGATCCCTTGGAGAAGGGAAAGGCTACCTACTCCAGTATTCTGGCCTGGAGAATTCCATGGACTGTATAGTCCATGGGGTTGCAAAGAGTTAGACGCAACTGAGCGACCTTCACTTCATTGACACCGCATCTATGTATCACGCCAGACTTTCCCTGCCTTGTCTCACAGAATCCTCACAATGACTTTGTTGGAAGAATCATCAATTACAAGGATTTTTTTCCCCCTCCTTATATGGCATGCAGGACCTTATTTCCCCAACCAGGGACTGAACTGGTGCCCCCTATATTGGAAGTCTTAAACACTGGACCACCAAGTGAAAGTGAAGTTGCTCAGTCATGTCCGACTCTTTGCAACCCGTGGACTGTAGCCCACCAAGCTCCTCCATCCATGGGATTCTCCAGGCAAGCATACTGGAGTGGGTTGCCATTTCCTTCTCCAGTGGATCTTCCTGACTCAGGGATCAAACCCAGGTCTCCCACATTGCAGGCAGACGCTTTAACCTCTGCACCACCAGGGAAGCCCTTAAATACAAGAATACAGTCTCTCAGAAAACCTCCTATAGAGACACAGAAGTTCAGATCCAAGTACTAACATCAAAGATCTCAAGGGAGGAAAGGAAGCCAGGTTGAAAGAAGAAGGGGGAGGAAGCGGGAGAGGGGGGCAAAAGGGGTGGCCTTACAGATGTCTCCTGCCACCTGCAGATGCCCAGGGACTTGACCCTGGGCCTCCAGAGAAGGGAGAACTGGAACTCGGCCCTACCAGAAATCAGACCAGACCAGAACCAGAATTCGAGTTCTCTGCCAAGAGGAGATGATCAGTCTCCAATCCTCAGCTCAGGCTGAGGGCTCTTCGACCAGATTCCTGCGTCCAGGACCAGGGGTCTAGAAAAACAGGGAAGGATAGGAAGGGTTAAGGAGATGAAAGAGAGAGGGAAGGGGAGAGAGATCAATAAAGTCTCTTGTTCCTTACCGGTCGGGGCACTCTGGCCAGTTGTCCGCATCAGGAGGAGACCAGGGACAAAAGGGTCCCAGTTGTGGCCGCTGGGTCTGGTCCATCAGCAGGCAAGCTGGCCCCTGGACACCAAGGAAGTCTCATAAGAATTGTTTTTTTTTGGGGGTGCGGATCTTCATTGCTGCATCAACTGTTCTCTAGTTGGCAGTACACGGGGGCTACTCTTGCAGGACACGAGCTTCTCATTGTTGTGGCTTCTCCTGTTGCAGAGCACAAGCTTTAGGAGCATGGGCTTCAGTAGTTGTGGTACAAGGGGCTTAGTTTCTCTGCAGCATGTGGGGTCTTCCCAGACCAGGGCTCGAACCCATGTCCCCTGCATTGACAGGCGGATTCTTTACCACTGAGCCACGAAGGAAGCCCCAAGTGTATTTTTAAAGGATGATTTTTCATGGTGTGCACTTAGCAATTTAAACACTGGATAGGTGGGCAAGGAGAGAGAGTACCAGGTAAAGACATCAGTGTGTGCAAAGGCAAGGAACATGAGCCCCTATGGGCCCCAGGGCCTGATGGCTATTCCCAGGCTCCTGCAGGGACGAGGAAAGACGGGCCCTTCCCTGGCTGGGTGGGACCAGATAGGAGACACTCCAAACATCCGGAACATGGAGCTTTTAGCTTTATTCTGGGAAGACTGTAAAATTCTTTAAAAGTTCTCAACTCTCCACTACTTTAAGGTAATAAATCAGGCCAGTGATGATCTTTGGGTGGGGGAAGAATGATTTATTTTTGAAAGGAAAGACAAACGATTGTAGTCATCAGCCCCATAGGAGGAAGGGGAAGGGATCCCAGGAAGTTAGCCATCAGGAGAATTTCTCAACTATAAAGGTTGGGAAGCCTTGCCCTCCTACTCAAGGCAGTTTTGGTGTTCAGTTTTAGTTTGAAGTAAACTAAAGAAACTTTTCATCCATCTTTCGGCTATCTGTGGGTGGTTATTCTTATTCAGGTCCTCTGCTTTTCTGTTGGAATGTCTATCTTTCTTATTTTTTACTCTAAAGATCTTTTTTTCTACAGGAAGGATCTTTCAACTTGGCAAGGCAGAGGCAGGTACAGGGGTGTCTGTGCTCTTTCTCCAGGGCTCTGGGTGCCATCTCGATCCAGCAGGCTCGCCCACACCCTTTCCTTGGCCCTGGGCCCCAGAGCCTGGTGGAAGATAACAGGCATGTGGACAAAGGATAGACACGGTCCAGACCTGGAGCCAAGAGGGGAGGATCCTTCCTGCCCACCTGCTGGGCCTGTCTACCCCTCACCCCCTCCCTACACTGCTGCACCCCCCCCCCCACCAACCCTTCCCAGGATGCCACCTACAGCCCTTGATTCATCAGTCCTTCAGGAAGTGGCTTCTGCCAAGCTGCCTCCCTCAGGGCTACCCCACCCCACCCCACCCCACCCTAAAGCACATTTAGGAACAAGAACCCAAAGGTGAAGAAGACTATTTTGAGAGGGAGGGCCCAGAAGGTCAGAGCCAGAGCTTGGACAAAGGCCTGAAGAAGGGAAGGGATTTGCCCCTGAACAACAGGTCTCATAAGACCTTCCTGGTCTTATGAGAAGGAGGAGGTCCCTTCCTTGCCCTGTTGGTCCCTCTCCCTCCCAGTTGGCTACAGCCCCAGCTCTGCCCTCCCCACAAACCTGTCAGACCTGAAATAGCCCAGGAGAAAAAAAAAACAAACACCTCGGGTAAACAGCAGGGAGTGTGAATGAATCAGGATCTTGTTTCTAAGGCGTATCATGTGTCCACCACTGTGTTTCCAGTTGGCATGGCCCGTTGCTCGGAAGGGACCCTGGCACCCCGCCCAGGCCTCCCTCTTTCTTAACTGTTGGGTGATGGAAGGAGATGCAGCTGAAAGTCCACTCCATCTGTTACCTGGCCTCCTGCAGCTAAAGTCCTTTCTTGCTCACCCGGTGGCGGCCAGCTCCCGGCCACGCTGAAGTCCAGGCCCCATGACTACCAGCCTGGTAGGATGCCCAGCAGCCTCTTTGGCCTCCCTGCCTCCAGCCTCCCATTTGTTCCTCACTGGGCAGCCAGCTGAGGATGACCATGCTGTTCCCCTGCTTCAAACCTTCTGTGGCTGAGACTTGCCTGGCAGCTCGATGGTTACAACTTCACGCTTCTAAGGGTTAAGGGTTTGATTCCTGGTCAGGAACTCAGAACCCACTCCTGCGTTCTGCCCAGCCAAAATCAATCAATAAATAACAATAACAACAACAACAACAAATAACCTCTGTGGCTCCCACTGTCCTGGTGATAAAGTCAGATCCCAACCGTGGCATTTAGGGCTCTTGCCAGCATCTCTTCATCTTGCCCTTCACAGATCACACATCCTTGAACCAGCCAGGCCCTGTCCTACGTCACAGCTTCCACACACGCTGATTCCCTTTCCCTGTCTTGCCACATCCCGCACAATTTATCCCCCAAACCTCAGCTGAAGCAACCCTCCAGCTCCCACCTCACCCGCTGGCCTTTAACTGCTTCCTTCGCAGTCAGTACATCCATAATCATTTTGTGTATGATTACTTGTTTCAATAGACCTTCCTCTCCGAGGACAAGGATGTTCTCATTCAAAATGACATCCCTAGTGCTGGACGTGATGGGAGCTTGGGTGAATCGTGGGCTCTGGAGGGGAATGTGGCAGTGGACACCCACCCGGTTCCTGGGGCTCAGCAGGCTTGTTTACAGATCGCCTGTGCACGTGCCTGCCGTTGCCACTCCCAAGTCACTCCCCATTTGATGGCATAGTTGGTTCTGTAGAGTCTTTGCTTGCATACCTCCAAGAACCGAGTGCTCACCACTCCCACAGGTCATGACTCCCAGCTGGACCCAGCAACCCCAAAGTCAGAAGAGGGAGTGTTGAGGCGCCAGCAAATAGGTGGGGAGTGAAAAATAATAACAGATGATGAAGACCACAAAAAGTTCCCACTCACTGCTTCTGCTGTACCCAGCTCTGGGCGTTACACCCTCTACCTCACTGAGTCATGGCTACCACTCTGTGAAGGAGGCCCTTTGCAGGGACACTCATCTTCAAAGAGAGAGAAGTCAGTGTCAGTGAGGTGAAGTGACCTAGCCAAGGTCACACAACACATAAGAGGTGAAGAAAAGCCCCACACGCAGCTCGGCCAGCGTCAGAGCAGTCATACACTGTGCTACACACAGAAGTGCTGAATGGGGTCAGATGGCCCAGTCCTGAACGTTCTCAGACACAAAAGGGATCCTCTACTATGCCTACTATTTACTCGCCCACTGGTTTATCACTTAACAATGTAATATGTAAAATTAGCATCTTCCTACGCTAAACGGTTAATTCTACAAGTTTTAATAGTTGTATAAGCAAATGGTACAGAATCTGCCTGCAATTATGGAGACCCAGGTTTGATCCCTGGGTTGGGAAGATTCCCTGAAAAAGAGAATGGCAACCCACTCCAGTACTCTTGCCTGGAGAATTTCATGGACAGAGGAGCCTGGTGGGCTGCAGTCCATGGGGTCGCGAAGAGTAGGATGCGGCTGAGGGACTAATGCTTTCACTGCTTTCAGTATCGCATTGTATGACCCATTAAACTGGACACTTTGCCTGTGACTGGACACTTGTTTTCTGAATTATCTTCTGAGGCTATATTTCTAGAAGTGAGATGATTGGTATAAGCCTCCTTTTGAGGCTTTTGACTCGTGGTGACAAACGGCCCTGCTGAAATCACTGTAGCAGCCGGCATCCCCTGACACTCGCCACGTGCCTGCCGTACGTCCCTTGTCAAAAACCCTCTGTTGTCACGGTGACTGGTGCACAAGTCTAAACTCCCATCTCACCCCACCCTGCAGAGGGAGACCCCCCAAGAGCAGGGACCCCAAGGCTGGCCCAGTTCCTGACTTCCTGGCACGTCCCAGAGAGAGCTTAGCTGCTGAGCCAGCGTTGATAGCCACCCAGTTCCTCCAGGACCAGCCAGGAGGGGTTTTGGGCTCTGCCAACCTCCGCCCAACCCCTTCCATGCCAAGCTTGGTTTCCTGCTGGGCTGAGGCGGCCCCTCACCAGCTGGTGACTCAGAGCCTGGCCAGGATGGTGCTCCGAGTGACTAAACTTGCGGTGAAGCTGGGCGGGGCTTCTTGGGTGGGGCCTTCCTCTATCCCTTCAGTCTTACTGATTTTTGTCCTCTGGGTCTTCCAGACAAGATGAGAATAATCCTGGCTTCTGTGTGCCTGAGTAATTGAGGGGTGACTGAGATGTCCCCCTGGGGGCACCTCCTTGCCTGGGGAGGAACAGAGGAGGCCCAAGAGGAAGGTGGGGGTGAGGGAGAGATTTAGTGAGGAGAGCGTAGAGCCAGGTTTGGAGGTGCACCCCACTGCTGCATGAGAAAGGGCTGGTCAGGGACCCAGGGGCAGGGGGCTTTCAGGACTGGGCCACCTGACCCCATTCAGCCCTTCTGTGAGAATTAGGACAGTCCAAGGACTTCCCTGGTGGCTCAGACGGTTAAGTGTCTGTCTACAATGCGGGAGACCTGGGTTCGAGCCTTGGGTTGGGAAGATCCCCTGGAGAAGGAAATGCAATCCACTCCAGTACTGTTGCCTAGAAAATCCCATGGACAGGGGAGTACACTACAGTCTATGGGGTCGCAAAGAGTCGGACATGACTGAGCGACTTCACTTCACTTCAGTGACAACAACAGACCGGGATGGTCTCGTGGCACGGCTCTAGCTGGCTTGGCAAGGGCGGCATGGGCTGGATTCAGCCTCTGTTACTCCGTCCACCAGACACACCTATTTACTTATTTTTAAAAGTATTTGTTTATTTGACTCCACTGGGTCTTAGTTGCAGCATGTGGGATCTAATTCCCTGACCAGGGATCGAGCCTGGGTCCCTTTCATTGGGAATGTGAAGTCTTAGCCATTGGTCCACCGGGAAGTCCCAGACACCTTTAAAAGGGTTTGACCCTCACACTCGTGCAGAGGTAAAGAGGCAGTGGCAGGGGTGGTGCTCCTTCCAGAGGGTATTTGGAAACGTGTATATGAGGGCATTTTTAATTACTGCTGCATCTAGTGTCCATGGAGGTGCAGGAGGAGGTCTACTGACTTTCAGTGCCTCAAGTTCAGGGATGCCAAGCATTCTGGTGAGATGGCCAGTCCTGCAAAGGAACAACCCCACCTGCCTCTCTGCCTCATCCAGAGCTGACCCCGCTGCTGCCCAGTCGCTTCTGGAGAGGACGTGCTGACTGTAGAAGTGCCTCCCAGTGTTCCAGGTGGGTTTAAGATGCACAGTCTCACTAACTAGGCTTAAAGTTTCCCTGGCCAGGGAGTGAAGCTGATGCTGGCATCCTCGCTAGTGGCAATCATGGTAAGGACGCAGGCGTGACCCCAAGTGGCCCCTACATACCAGGCATGGGCAAGGACTTTGTATATTTTATCTTCGTGACAGTCCCACGAGGGCTGCGCTAATAGTATCCCGTTTCACAGGTGAGGGGACTCAGGCTAGAGCAGTCGCAGGGGGTGGGTCTCCTTCATTTCAAAGCCCTACTCCCTGCCAGTAGGACAAAACTGGGTCCACTTGACAGACGGGGAAACTGACGCACAGACATTTTCACGGCTCCTCAACTAGCCACTGGCAAAGCCAGGCAGATTCAGGATGTCTGGGCTCTTTAATCAGGAACCTGCCCACTCTCCCCCTATGCCAAAGGCCCACGTCTGTAAATGAGGGGCAATTTAATAAGAACAAAAGCTCCGGGGAAAGGCCTTCCTGTGCCTGCTCTCAACCCATACTGCCTACTTTTCCCAAAGATACCCTGCTCTGGAAAACTTGAAGGTAATTCCTTTTACCTAAAGTAATCTGCAGGAAAATTAATTGATTCATTAAAAATAAAGCCAAGCTAAAAAAAAATTTTTTTTTCATATAAAGTAACGTGCAGAAAAAAGCCCAGTCTTTCTTTCCTACTGCGATAGTCATAACCCCTATTGCAATAGTCTCTTTTGTAAAGCCACTTATTCTTTTATTTATTTAGTTAGTTAGCTGCACCAAGTCTTGGTTGCACCATGTGGGACCTAGTCCCTGGACCAGGGATTGAACCTGGGGCCCCTGCATTGGGAGCTCGGAGCCTTAACCATTGGACCATCTGGGAAGTCTGCAATAATTTAAATAAAGTCTTCTTTTAAAAAGTAAATAAATAAAAATAAAGTACAGGGAGACTTTACCCCTTTAAGGTGTCTCCCTGTCACTTTGAAGAGTTTCAAAGATGCCATATCCTGGGAAATGTTCTCTGCCCACTGGAAAAGCCCAGGGCTGCCCTCAAGGTGACCAGCAGTCTGCATATCCTTCAACCTTCTGTGAGGACTGACTCACCATCCTCTGCCTCAGTTTTTGTAAAATAAGCTAATAATCCCTATCATTGTAGGGACTGCTGTGGGGAGGCAATGGGATTAACCATGTACACACAGGCTTGGCTCAGAGCGGGGCACCCATCAGATGCTGGCTGCTCTGGTGATGATCGTCAGCATCTAGAGTGGAAAATAGTCTATACTGGATTCTAATTCTGATGATATGAGGTGGACAGTGGCATGATAAAGCTTAGAGCCAAGAGTGCTGGGAGGGTGTGACACAAGGCAGGAGAGCTTCCTGGTGGAGGAGGCACTGTCTGAGCTGGGCTGTGATGGATGGAACAGGATTTACTGTAAAGAAGTTGTGCATCCCAGGTGCACCAGCTGAGTTGCAGAGCACTGATCTGTAGAAATTCTCTGGGACGTCCTCCAGGTGAGAAAGAAGGATCCTGTGGAACCTGGGAGAGGCTGGAAGTGCCAGTTTGGGTTTTGTTAAGTCACTCAGTCATGTCTGACTCTTTGCAACCCCACAGACTGTAGCCCACCAGGCTCCTCTGTCCATGGGATTTTCCAGGCAGGAATATTGGAGTGGGGTTTCCATTTCCTTCTCCAGCCAATTTGAGTAACAGGGCCAGAAGTACAGTTTCTTTTTTTCTATTTTATTTCTTGATGCCTGATTTACATACATCAGCTGCAAAACTCTCACTGAATTTTAAAAATATTTTTGCAACTTTATTGAAGTATTGATAAACTGCACATACTTAAAGCATACCGTTTAATGATCTTCAGTGTACGCACACAACCACAGAACCATCACCACAATAGAGAAAAGAAACATACTCATCACCCCCCAAAGTTTCCTTCTGCACCTTTGTGATTCCCCCTCCCTCTCCCACCTGCCCCTGATCTGATTTCCATCACTTCAGGTTAGTTTGCGTCTTCTAGAATTTTTCAAAATGGAACTATACAGTATTACTCTTCTTTTGTCTGACTTTCAAACTCAGTATCATTGAGATTCATCCAGGGTGTTTGGTACATTAATAGTTCAGTCTTTTTATTGCTGGCTTGTATTACACTCTGTGTATGTACTATGGTTTTTTAATCAATTCACCTATTGATGGCCATTTGAGTTTTCTCCAGTTTTGAGCTGTTACAAATAAACCTGCTGTGAATATCTGTGCATAGCTCGATTAATTTTTATCCATGTAGCTACTTGGCTATAGGGCTTCCCTGGTGGCTCAGTAGTAAAGAGTCCTCCTGCCAGTGCAGAAGATGAGGGTTTGACCCCTGGGTCAGGAAGATTCCCTTGAGGAGGAAATGGCAACCCGCCTGGGATATTCCATGGAGAGAGGAGCCTGCTGGGCTACCATCCGTGGGGTTGCAAAAGAGCAGGACACGGCTCAGCACCTAGGCAACAGCAACAAATATGTGGGCTTAACCATCACCCAGATCAAGATATGAAATACTTCCAGCACCCCAAAATGTTCTCTTGTGCCAGTCCACCTTCTTCCATAAATCAGCTTGTTTATCCTAGAACTTCAAATCAGTGGAATTAAGGCAACATGTGTTCTTTTGCGTGGTGGCTTCTTTTGTTCTACATTATGTTTCCAAGATTAATCCATGTTGTTACTTCTATAGGTAGTTCATTCTTTTTATGGTTGTTTGGTATTCCACTGTATGGATACACTACAAAGTGTTTACCCATCCTCCTGTTGACGGACATCTGGGTTGCTCCCAGGTTTCAGCTATTATAAATAAAGATGCTGTGAACATTTGTGTATAAGGCTTTTTGTAGACATATGTTTTTCTCTTGCTGACTGGGTCACAGCGAGGAGTGGAATTTCTGGTTCATAGGTAAGAATGCCTCTTACTACAAACTGTCAAACATTTTTCAAGATGGTGGTACCATTTACACCCCTACCAACAATGCATGAGAGTTCCAGTTGCTCCACATTCTTGCCAACATTTGGTATGGTGAAGCCTTTTAATTTGGCCTTTCTGGTGGTGAGCAGGGTTATTTCATGGTGGTTTTGTTTGCATTTCCTGTATGACTAATAAGTAATGATATGCTGTCATATGCTTGTTGGATTTCATTTTTCATTTAAATTTTGTGTTTTTTCCAAAGCAAAACATGCTTAATGTAAGACATTCAACTACAGAAGTATCTATAAAGTACAAAATGAAAAACATTTTAATTTGCTCTCCCAGTTTCCCCTCTGGCATTCAGTTCAGTTCAGCTGCTCAGTCGTGTCTGGTTCTTTGCGGCCTCATGGACTGCAGCACACCAGGCTCCCCATCCATCACCAACTCCCAGAGCTTGCTCAAACTCACGCCCATCGATTCTGTGATGCCATCCAACCATCTCATCCTCTGTTGTCCCCTTCTCCTCCTGCCAGCATCAGGGTCTTTTCCAAGAAGTCAATTCTTCAAATCAGGGGGCCAGAGGATTGGAGTTTCAGCTTCAGCATCAGTCCTTCCAATGGACAATTTATTGAGTAGCCTACATAAACAGATGTAATTGTGTACACACATGCACATCTACTTACATTTTTTTCTAAACACACATACAAAACAAATTGTCTTTTTTTTTTTTTTTTTGAGTGTGTACTATGTGCCAACTTGAAGCTAAGGGACTGACATACATCGTATCATCAAATCTTTACAATAACTGTGATATCCGGGTAAAGAGACTAGGACCCAGAGAAGTTAAGATGGTTGCTGAAGTCACACAGCTTTTAAGTGTCAGTGCCCATACTTGAACCAACATTCAAAACACCAGATGGATTAACTGAGATGCTGTCCTCCTACCTATAAGAGGTTGCTTACTCACTCAGATTCATCTGTCCTTTCATTTATTCAGCAAAGAATCTTGAAGCCCATTCCAGGTCCTGCTCTGCCTTTCAGAGCCACAGATAAGCTGAGGGATCAGACAGGTAGACTGACTAATTTAACTTAGAGAGAAAGGGGGTGGTACTGTGGGAGAATTAGATGGGGCAACCCAGATCCAGATTTTGGGTCAGGAAAGGGTCCTTCACAGGAGACTGAGGCTCTGACTCAGGCCACTGGATGCCGACTCACCCGGTCCTTCCTGAATTGAGCTCAGATTTCGAAGGCTTCTGGAGGAATTGAAGGGTATCCCAGGGGGCGCTAGTGCTAAAGAACCCACTTGCCACTGCAGGAGAAGTTTAAGAGACATGGATTCGTTTCCTGGGTCAGGAAGATCCCCTGGAGAATGGCATGGTGACCCACTCCAGCATTCTTGCCTGGAGAATCCCATGGCCAGAGTGAGCCTTGCAGGCTGCAGTTCACGGGATCGCACAGAGTCGGATGCAACTGACGCGACTGAGCGCACACCAGCATATGGAGGAAGTGAGGCAGCCCAGAAGGAGGGCGGGGAAGGGAGGTCTCTGGGGTTCTGGTAGTGGTTTGACTAGACCCTGAGCTCCCCAGCTCCAACTAGTCTGTGCCTGTGGATGTGCTTTAAACATACAACCCAGTCTAGCACTGTCGAGTCCACATCTCTGTCTGTCTGTGCTGGTCTTACTGACTTATGATCACAAGGAAATATTTTCATGCTAAAAAAGGAAAGGGTCCTGGAGGAAGTGACCCCTGAGGGATGTGTAGGATACCCAGAGAAGAGAGGACACAGCAACAGCACGTGTGGGAGAGGAAGGCAGGAAGCCTCTTTCTTCCCCGAGGTTGAGGCTGGGGTTGAGTGGAGGCAGACGAGGTGGAGGGGCAGGGTCAGCAGCAAGACCCTGAGATCATCTTACAGAGCCTGGCTCCCTTGGGAGCCGCAGAAGGACTTGAGCCACAGCTTTCAGATTCCGGGGTTTTAGGACTTAATTTCCTTCCCTCCCCATCTCGCAAGATTCTTCTGCAAGGAGTACACGGTGTCCTGGCCCCAGGGGCTCTGGCGGCCACTCAGACGCCGCGCTCCACAGCTGCTCCCAGGGCAACCAATGCGGCTGCCGGATTCAGGCTGCCTTGGGGGTCACGAAGGACCCATTGCCCCCTGGTGGTGACCTGGATGCAGCCGTGCAGGGAAATCTGACTTCTGCAGCACCCCAGGAAATGCAGACTGGACAGGTGTCCAGAGGTCCCACTCCTCTCCCAGACCTCCCATCTCAGTTGCCAGTGCCACCGACCAACTGCTCCACCGGGGCTCACCCTGAAGACCCCTCTTTCTCTCAATTCAGCCCTCTGTGGTTCCACCAGGCTGGTCCTCCCTCCCCCCTCCCCGTCCATCTTGCCATGGCTGCCCAGATGGTGTCTCTGTTGTCTGGACCACTATCTGGACACAGGCCCAAGCTGTGTGCTCAGTCACTAAGTCACGTCTGACCCTTTGCCAGTCCACGGAACCCACCTCTCCCACAGTGGCAGGCGGATTCTTTTACCACTGAGCCCGTTGCTACCAAGGTGCCTGCTAATGTGGCAGACGCAGGAGATGTTGGTTTGATCCCTGGGTGGGGAAGATCCACTGGAGGATGAAAGGCCAACCCACTTCAGTATTCTTGCCTGGGAAATCCCACGGGCAGAGGAGCCTGGAGAGCTATAGTCCACGGGGTTGCAAAGAGTCCCATGCCACTGAGCAAGCACAAAGGAAGCCACACAGAAACTAGGGTGATCTTTTTTCCTTATTATACAGTAAATTGCACAATCTGAAATGTACAGCTTGATACCTTTTTATGTATGTAATCACCTGTGTAACACCCATCCAGATCAATATACTGAAAATGTCCAGCCCCGGAAACCCACCTAGTTCCCTCTCCCCACAAAGGTGAGCAGTATTCTAATCTCTAAAGGTGAGCAGTATTCTAATCTCTGTCTCCAAAGATCCTTGTGGTCTGTTGCTAAACTGTAAGGAAATGAAAACAGTGGGAGACTTTATTTTGGCGGCTCCAAAATCACTGCAGCCACGAAGTTAAAAGATGCTTGCTCCTTGGAAGAAAAGCTATGACCATCCTAGACAGCATATTAAAAGCAGAGACATTACTTTGCCAACAAAGGTCCATCTAGTCAAAGCTATGGTTTTTCCAGTGGTCATGTATGGATGTGAGAGTTGGACTATAAAGAAAACTGAGCACCAAAGAGTTGATGCTTTTCAACTGTGGTGTTGGAAAGACTCTTGAGAGTCCCTTGGACTGCAAGCAGATCCAACCAGTCCATCCTAAAGGAAATCAGGCCTGAATATTCATTGGAAGGACTGATGCCAAAGCTGAAACTCCTTTGGCCACCTGATGAGAACTGACTCTTTGGAAAAGACCCTGATGCTGGGAAAGATTGAAGGCAGGAGAATAAGGGGATGACAGAGGATGAGATGGTTGGATGGCATCACCAACTTCAATAGACATGAGTCTGACAAGGCTCCGGGAGTTGGTGATGGACAAGAAAGCCTGGCGTGCTGCAGCCCATAGGGTTGCAAACAGTCAGACACTACTGAGCGACTGAACTGAACGGGAAGAAATGGAGTCATCACATAATGTACATTCTTGCCTTTCATCTGTCACACTCAGCCCACACTCTGAGGTGTGGTGTATATTTACACATTTCCTTTCTATGGACAATATGCCACCATATTGATGAACAATTTTTAAAACTTTTACTTGGAAATAATTTTAAACTTACAGAAAGTTTGCAAGAATTAAAATAGTTCTTATTTTTTTAAAAAGCACAAAACACACTCATATATCCTTTACTCAGATTAAACAGTATTTTATATCATAGGAATCTATCTATATACACACATACATACATAATAAGAACACAAAGATATATACATGTAGTGAGCTTCCCTGATGGCTCCAACAGTAAAGAGTCTGCCTGTGATGCAAGAGACTTGGGTTTGGTCCATGGGTCCCCCGGAGAAGGGAATGGCTACCCACTCCAGCATTCTTGCCTGGAGAATCCCATGGACAGAGGAGCCTGGTGGGATACTGTCCATGAGGTTGCAGAGTCAGAAACGAATGATCGACTAATACTTTCACCTCAAACACACAGTATGGGATTTTATACACATGCATACATGCACATATATATGTATGTGTATATATGAAAACAGTCACACATGTATATGTATTTATGTGTGTATATAATTTCTTCTGAATCATTGTGTGGGTTTTTTAAAAATATTTATTTATATATTTATCTGGCTGCACCGAGTCTTAGCTATGGCATGTAAACCTTTAGTTGCAGCATGTGGGATTTAGCTCCCTGACCAGGGATCTAACCCCAGACCACCTGCATTGGGAGCTCCGAGTCTTATCCACTGAACCACCAGCGAAGTCCCTTGAGTATAGATTTGAAACATTATGGTTCTTTAACCCTAAACACTTTAATGTGTATTTCCTAAGCAGAGGGATAGTCCCTTACATAACTACAGTGATCAAATCTCTTATTCCTGGGGGCGAGGGGGTGTCTCAAGAGTGAAAATTGTTTATAGTTTTCCTTTAAAAAAAAAAAAACACTTGTATTTTGGTACTAAGGAAATGTCAGTAAAATGGTTTGGAAATTTTCTATATTTTCCTATGGTCTAGAATAGTTTGTGTGATATAGGAACAGTCTGATCTCTAAAGGCTAGATAAAACTCAGCCATGAAACCATCAGGGCCTGGAGTCTTTTCCACCTCCAGTTTTTAAATTAAAATTTCAAATCTACAACATCTTGAGCCCTCTTCACCTTAGATTCACCAGTTGTTAGTATTTTATCATATCTGTACTCTCTCCACCCCCACACACACATGTGCACACACACACATGCACACACACACACGAACATTCATGCTCTACTTGGTAGTGTATCAACTTAGCTGAAACTAAGTGTCCTGGAACTCTCTCCCATGCGTGATTCCAAATTGAGTTGACAATAAAATTAATTTACTCAAGATTTGAAAGGAGCAGTGTTTTTTTTTTTAATATTTTGCACTTTGATGAAACCCTAATTATTTAACTTATATGCAGAGTACATCATGAGAAACGCTGGGCTGGAAAAAGCACAAGCTGGAATCAAGATTGCCGGGAGAAATACCAATAACCTCAGATATGCAGATGACACCACCCTTATGGCAGAAGTCAAGAGGAACTAAAAGCCTCTTGATGAAAGTGAAAGAGGAGAGTGAAAAAGTTGGCTTAAAGCTCAACATTCAGAAAACGAAGATCATGGCATCTGGTCCCATCACTTCAGGGGAAATAGATGGGGAAACAGTGGAAACAGTGTCAGACTTTATTTTGGGGGGCTCCAAAATCACTGCAGATGGTGATTGCAGCCATGAAATTTCAGCCTAAATAGCATATTGAAAAGCAGAGACATTACTTTGCCAACAAAGGTCCATTTAGTCAAGGCTATGGTTTTTCCTCTGGTCATGTATGGATGTGAGAGTTGGACTGTGAAGAAAGCTGAGTGGTGAATAATTGCTGCTTTTGAACTGTGGTGTTGGAGAAGACTCTTGAGAGTCCCTTGAACTGCAAGGAGATCCAACCAGTCCATTCTGAAGATGAGCCCTGGGATTTCTTTGGAAGGAATGATACTGAAGCTGAAACTCCAGTACTTTGGCTACCTCATGCGAAGAGTTGACTCATTGGAAAAGACTGATGCTGGGAGGGATTGGGGACAGGAGGAGAAGGGGACGACAGAGGATGAGATGGCTGGATGGCATCACAGACTCGATGGACATGAGTCTGAGTGAACTCCGGGAGTTGGTGATGGACAGGGAGGCCTGGCATGTTGCAATTCATGGGGTCGCAAAGAGTCGGACACAACTGAACGACTGAAATGAACTGAACTGAACTGAAAGGCCCCAGGCTCTGCTGTAGCTGGCATGTGATTGTCACTGAGCTGCTAACTTGCCTTGCTGGTTTGGGGGCTAGCACCTGGACCTAAAGTCGCCCTGGTTCCAGCTAGGTCACCTCCTTTTACTTCTCTGAGTCCTGGGCCAGGTATGTGTACAGCTCTGAGGTAAGGACACAAGTTCTCCTGCAGGTCATCTGCATCACTGAGGTCGGAGACAGAGGAAGACAGATGTGAGCTCCAGTTTGTTCTTATTCTCTCCCACTTCATGTCCTAGTCTCCTTTCCAACTACTGGCAGGTGCAGAGGCCTTGCACAATCTGTTCTACCAGCATCTGCAATTGCATAAGATCTAGTCCCTATTACCAATTCACAATGGCCCTGATTCTCTGGATCACACACACACACACACACACACACACACACACACACCTTAAAAACTTTTGCTCAGCTACTTGAAAGGTGAAATACAAACATCAAACACTTCATTCCTAACTATATTTTTTAAAACATGCTTTTTTGAAAAAGCTGTTTATTTATGGCTGTGCTGCATGTGAAAAAGCAGAGACATAACTTTGCCAACAAAGGTCTGACTAGTCAAAGCTATGGTTTTTCCAGTAGCATGGATGTGAGGTTGGACTATAAAGAAAGCTGAGTGCCCAATAATTGATGCTTTTGAAGTGTGGTGTTGGAGAAGACTCTTGAGAGTCTCTTGGCAGGAGAGTCTCCCTTGGACAGGAGATCCAACCTGTCCATCCTAAAGGAAATCAGTCCTGAATATTCATTGGAAAGACTGATGCCAAAGCTGAAACTTCAATCTTTTGGCCACCTGATGTGAAGAACTGACTCATTGGAAAAGACCCTGATGCTGGGAAAGACTGAGGACAGGAGGAGAAGGGGACAACAGAGGGTGAGATGGTTGGATGGCATCACTGACTCAATGGACATGAGCTTGAGTAAACGCTGGGAGTTGGTGATGGACAGGGAGGCCTAGGGTGCTGCAGTCCCTGGGGTCGTAAAGAGTCGGACACAATTGAGCTGAGCTGAACTGAACTGGTCTTTGCTTTGTGGGCTTTCTCTGGTTGTGGAGAGTGGGAGCTGCTCTTCACTGCAGTCCCCGGGCTTCTCACTGCGGTGCCTTCTCCGGTTGTGGACGTTTCTCTTATTGTGGAGCATGGGCTCCAGAGCACAGGTTTCAGTGGGTGCGACACGCGGGCTTAGTTGCTCCACACCACATGGGATCTTCCCAGACCATGGATCAAACTGGTGTCCCCTGCATTGCAAAGCGGACTCTTAACCACTGAACCATCAGGTAAGCCCCTAACTACATTTTTAATTCACTTTTTTATCTTCTAGTTTTATTGAGATATAATTTATATACAGCATTGTGTTTAATGTGTACATTGTAATGATTTGACTTACATACATCATTAAATGACCTAACCACATTTTTTTTTTAAGTTATCTCTTAAGGTTTAGGACATTCCCCTACACAAACAAAATTCCATTATCTCAACAGGAAAATTCCATTATCCTACCCAGCAGGAACTAGATATAACAATACAATCTAGTATACTGTCTATATCCAAATATCTAGACCTGTTCCCAGAATCACCTTTTATGGACATTTTAAAAAGCCAGGTATGGCTTTTTAACTCCAGGATCTAATCAAAGACTCTCCAGTGCCATTGGTTGTCATATCTCTTTAATCTTCAACCTAGAACAGTTTTGCCTTTTATTTTCCCCTTTTATGACTTTGATTTTTTTTTTAAGAGTCCAGGTCAGTTGTCTTGCACAATATCCCACCATCTTGATTTCTCTGTTTGTTTAACATGATTGGATTTAGGTTGAATACTTTGGGCTATAATACTACATGACTGATGTTGTATATTTACCATTGCATCATCTTAGAAGGTACTTTTGTTAGTCTGACCTCTACTGACTTGGAGTCTTTTGGACTTGTCAGTGGAAATAAACAATAATTGATCTACAATAAAGAATAGGAAAGAGTCTGGGTCCAATCAATTTGAGGACAAATAACTCAGGAAATGGCAATCCACTCCAGTATTCTTGCCTACAGAATCCCTTGGACGGAGGAGGCTTGGTGGGCTACAGTCCACAGGTCGCAAAGAGTCGGACACGACTGAGCGACTTCACTTTCACTTTCAGTCCAGGAGGAGCCTCTCAACAGCTCTGAGGGTTGCTCCGTTGAAGCATGGTTTTCAGCACAGTCCCCTACCTTACCAGAAAATAGAACATACACCCAATTGACAGGACTACATTCCTTCGAGATTTCAAAAAAGACAGATTTAATATATAAATAGGCAGTAGGGCCCAGGAGTCTGGGAAAGGAACATTATCTTTGACGGAATGTTAACATGGACGCCATAGGAAGGGTGTTATCTATCCTTATCTTCAAAAGGGACATTCTTCACCTTAATTGTTGAAGCAGAAATGCTGTTTGCTTTTGAAAGGCCATGGGTCAAGCTGTTTTACTTACTACAAAGTTCAGAGTGAGCCACATATAGGCCAAAATAACTTCCCTATACATCAAGATGTGAAAATGTTTATTTCTTTATGAGTCACAGTAAAGATAGGTATCGTGGTGAAACTGGTGATGACCACAGCTAGGGAGTCATTATTTCTCACAAAGGATCCAGTAAGGGAAGAGCACTTGGGAAAACTTCCAGAGGCGGCAAGAGGCTGGGACACTTGTACAATGACTTTGCCTTTCTAAGGACAAGAGTGACCGAACAGATGCAAAGCCACAGAGAAACCAGGAGAAGTTGTAAGATTAAAGAGAACATGGGGAAAGGGCTTGCTGATTGTTATTATAAAGAGGTCAAGAGTATAGGTACTGTAAATACAAATTTTTTTTATAAAAACAGTCCCAAAGTACTGACAAGATTGAGGCCTGGTCTGGACTCTTGGGTTAGCTGTCTGCCGCTGCTGTAGTTTTCTTCTCATCTTTGTTTGGTGGTGCTTGCCTTGATCGATTGAAACTGGGTGTCTGAAACAAGAGTCAAAGTCCAGTCAAGGGGAAAGGGTTTTTTCCATGTGAAATGTGAATCCACATGTCTATGCTTTTCATTTGGCAGTGCACAGATTAGCTGATGATACCAGGTAAGGTCCTTTCCAACATGGCTGCAAAAAATCTTTTATCTGATGTCTTATTAAAATATATATATTTATTTATGTATTTGGGTGTAGTGGGTCCTAGTTGCAACACACAGGCTCTTTAGTTGTGACATGTGGGTCTAGTTCCCTGACCAAGGATTGAACCCTGGGCCCCTTCCATTAGGAACACACAGGGTTGGCCACTAGACCACCAGGGAAATCCCTATCTGATATCTTTTCCAGTAGACAAAATCTCCAGGTTATAATCCATGATCTTTAAGATCTTTGTCTCCAGAAAACTCACTGTGAAAGAAGTTACCTATCAACTTTTCATTTCATTTAAGTGCCTTAATGAGACTTTGACAGTAATGTAATACATACCCCTTGAGTAAGATTGGTCATGTGCGTGTATGTGTTCGTCGCTTGGTCGTGTCCAACTCTTTGTGACTCCATACAGCCTGCCAGGCTCCTCTGTCCATGGAATTCTCCAGGCAAGAATACTGGGGTAGGTAGCCATTCCCTTCTCCAGGGGATCTTCCTAACCCAGGGACTGAACCTACATCTCCTGCTTTGCAGCCAGATTCTTTACCATCTGAGTCACCAGGGAAGCCTGAGGTTGGTTTGCATATCCCTTCATCCAGTCACTTAAGCCATTGTGCTATCATTTCAGAAGGAGACAGCTGATGTTTACCAAAAGATGAAGATCTAAGGTTGAGAAGCTCTAGCAGAAGAGCTTTTGGCCATGGGAGATTAAAAGCTCCTGAACGTTTTGCCAATTCATTTCTTTAAAGACACTTTTAAATTTATTTATGTATTCATTTTTGGCTGTGCTGGGCCTTCACTGTTGTGCGAGGGCTTTCCCTAGTTGCGGTGAGCAGGGGCTACTCTCTAGTTGTGGTGCTTGGGCTTCTCACTGCAGTGGCTTCCCTTCTTGGTGAGCACAGGCTCCAGAGCGGGCTTCAGTAGCTGCAGCACACACGCTTAGCTGCCCCTGCAGCATGTGAGATCTTCCCAAACAAGGAATCAAGCCTGTGTCCCCTGCGTTGGCAGGCAGATTCTTAACCACTAGACCACCAGGGAAGTCTGCCGGTTGAGTTTTGATAGTGCCGCTCGTTCCTTTTGCCCTGAAGATTGTGGGTGATGAGTGCAGTGAAAATGCTGCATTGTTGGCTAATGTTACAAGTAGAGTTAGTTACGTGTGTGGCGGTGTGAGTCTCCCTAGTCACTATCTAACTTGGAAGGAATTTCCCAGATAGGAATTATCCTCTCCAGTAACAATTTACCTATTGTTAAAGCTGTTGGTCTCTTGCATGGAAAAACTTCAACCTCATGTAAAAACACGCAGATCACTACTAAGACATATCTATATCTTTGAGATGGTGACATTTGTATGTCAAAGGGCCCCTTAGGAAGGGGCAAGTGGCCTTGTGACCCATAAAGTGGCTTTTCAAGATGGTATTTAGGGCATATAGTACAATGAGCATATACTTTATCAGCCACCATGGGAGAAAGTTTCCAAAAATACTGTTTTCTCCATAAGACAATTTTCTCAGGTGCCCTATGAGTTAAATAATGTACATGCTGAGGACTTCCCTGGTGGTCCAGTAATTAATAGTCCATGCTCCCAATGCAGGGGGCCCGGGTTCAGTGTCTGGCCAAGAACTAGCCCCTGCATGCTACAACTGAGACCTAGAGCAACCAAATAAATATACATACATTTTTAAAGTACATACTGGAGTAATGACAACTGTGCTTCAACAGACACTATAATGGAGAAGGAAATGGCAACCCACTCCAGTGTTCTTGCCTGGGAAATCCCATGAACAGAGTGGCCTAGCAGGTTATAGTCCATGGGGTTGAAAGAGCTGGACACGACTTAGAACTAAACCACCACCACCAGGCACTATAAGGTTTGTTGTTGTTGTTTCAATTTCCTTTGATTTTTAACATTTATTTATTTATGTTGGCTGTTCTGCTCTGGGTCTTCGTTGCTGCATGCGGGCTTTCTCTAGTTGAAGCTCGTGGGCTCTGGAGCAAGGCCTCAATAGCTGTGGCTCATGGGCTTAATTGCTCGGTGGCATGTGGGATCTTCCCAGACCAGATGGAACCTGTGTCCCCTGCATTGACAGGAGGATTTTTTCTCACTGTACCACCAGGGGAAAAAACATTTTTTTAATAAATCAAGTCCAAACCGTATTTGTGTGACAAGGCCAAAATTCCCCTCTTTTGTTGCCGTATCTATTTCTCTACTTTAGGGACAATTTCTTGAGCCTGTAGAAGGAAGTCTTTTACTGGATTAGCAGGATTAACAGAGAGCAGTGGACATTCTCAAGGATGAACAAGATGGGTTTTTAAAGCTGTTTGGCTGCAGCATCAGCAAGCTGATTCCCTTTAGCTTCCACAGTGTCAGATTTTGAATGCCCTGATGTTTTAATAATTGCCAGCTGTGTTGGGGGGCTTCCCTGATAGACACAGTCCCTGGGGTTGCAGAAGAATCAAACATGACTTAGCGACTAAACAACGGCAACAAAGTAGGACTTTCCGCATAGCCTTGTGGCATAAGTGTCTAGGTACATCAAGGACCTTCCCAGGTGAAGGCAGAAAGGTATTAGCTATCTTTTCCCACAGGGATACTACAGAAGGTGCTGCATAAATCAATTACTAAAAAATAGCTATCAGTTGGAGTGGCTGAGAACCGTGTGTATGAGTCTGGGACCACAGGATGTCAGGGAATCACACTATTTTCTTTTCTCAATCATACGGCTTAGAAAATATCTATTTATTTTTGGCTGTGCTTGGTCTTTGCTGCTGCTCGAGGGCTTTCTCTAGTTAAGGCAAGGGGAGGGGGAGGTACTCTTTGCTGCCGAGTGCTGGCTTCTCATGGCGGTGGCTTCTCGTTTTGTTAGGAACGCAGGCTCCAGGTCATGGGCTTAGTAGCTCTGCAGCACGTGGGATCTTCCCAGACCGGGGATCAAATCCATGTCCTCTGAATTGGCAGGCGGATTCTTAACCACTGGGCCACCAGGAAGTCCCATAAATATTCTTTATAGCTCTCAGATCTTGAGAATAAATCTCCAGCCTTTCCTATTTGAGTCTCTCACTGGTAAGATGGGGCTTCCCCAGTGACTCAGTGGAAAAGAATCTGCCTATAATGCAGGAGACGCAGATTCAATCCCTGAGGTCAGAAAGATCCTCTGGAAGAGAAAATGGAAACCTACTCCAGTATTCTTGCCTGGAAAATTCCATGGGCAGAGGAGCCTGGCGGGCTACAGTCCAAAGGGTTGCAGAGTCGGACATGACTGAACACACACACACAGACTGCTAAGATAAGTGCATTATAAGGGCTGGTGCAAGGAGTTACAAGTCCCCTCTTAGGAAATTCGTAAATAATGGCCTCATTCCATTTGATGGGCTTCCCTGTGGCTCAGCTGGTAAAGAATCCACCTGCAATGCGGGAGACCTGGGTTGGATCCCTGGATTGGGACGATCACCTGGAGAAGGAAAAGGCTACCCACTCCAGTATTCTGGCCTGGAGAATTCCAAAGATGGTATAGTCCATGGGGTCACAAAGAGTCAAACACGACTGAGCAACTTTCACTACCACTATATATCATTTGATGCCCATGATTAAAGTGGCTACTGTTGAATATTACATAGAGGTTTAGAGTTATTAACAGTCATCTTACCAGGAGTTGTTGTTCAGTTGCTGAGTCACGTCCAACTCTATTCGATCCCGTGGACTGCAGCACACCAGGCTTCCCTGTCCTTCACTATCTCCCAGAGTTTGCTCAGACTCATGTCCATTGAATCAGTGATGCCATCCAACCATCTCATGCCCTGTCACCCCCTTATCTTCCTGGAGTAGCTGGTTTAATTTTTCTAATATCCGAGGAAGAAGATTATCATTCTTTAGGCACTTGTGACGACAAGTCATCAACTTTTTTCTTGGTCTGTTTAAGTCACTGATTTTATAATCATCAACATTTCAGTAACAGATTTGGATCAGCGTCTAAACTTTCAGAGTCTAGAAACATTTCACTTTCCAGTGAAAAGGCTATAGGAGCAATGTAGGCTTTAAAAAGTTCTCATCCTATTAAATGAATTGTGGCACATTTTGCTAGAAGAAACACATTTCCCTGTGATAGTTTCTAACTGAAAGATCATAGATTCTGATTTTTAAACTTGCATAGATAAATGAGAAACCTCTACCATTTGAACTGATTGTTTACTCAGAAGGAGAGGATAGTGAATAAGGGTAGGGCTTCCCTGATAATTCAGTTGGTAAAGAATCTACCTGCAATGCAGGAGACCCCAGTTCGATTCCTAGGTAGGGAAGATCCCCTGGAAAAGGGATAGGCTACCCACTCCGGTATTCTTGGGCTTCCCTTGTGGCTCAACTGGTAAAAATCCACCTGCAATACAGGAGACCTGGGTTTGATTACTGGGTTGGGAAGATCCCCTGGAGAAGGGAAAGGCTACCCATTCTAGTATCTCTGGCCTGGAGAATTCCATGGACTGTATAGTCCATGGGGTTGCAAAGAGTTGGACATGACTGAGCAACTTTCAAGAATCAATAACGGAGTCCCAGCATCTACAAGGGCTTTTGAAGTTTTCCCTCCAGTTGTTATTTTGATTTCCCCTAATTCACTGAGAAGGAGGAGGAGGAGGAGGAAGGCCCTCTGATGATCCTCAGAGCACACCAATTCCTTTTCAGTTTTGCCGTGTTCCAAATCCCACTGAAATTTATGGCACTCTTGTTTGAAATAACCAGGTCTCTGGCAAGAAAAACAAGTATGGTTATTTCATTTTTGGCCAGAATTAGAAAAAGGTATTTTCATAGAGCCCCTACACTGTTGCAGTTGTACATTCTTGACGTTAGTGACTCTTTTTCTTTCTTTCTTTCTTTTGGAAGATTTTAGACAGCTTGTCTGTAATAGTGACAAGCGTGTAGGTATAGACTGTGGCCCAGCCTGGTTCATGCCTTTTAACTGGCTTTGCCAATTCTTCATCTAACCTTTCTAAAAAGAGTATTTACTTTTTAAATGTGGACCATGTTAAGGTATCTATTGAATTTGTTATAATGCTGTTTCTGTTTTATGTTTTGGTGTTTTGGCCACAAGGCACGTGGGATCCTAGCTCCCCGACCAGGGATGGAACCCACACCCTCTGCGTTGGAAGGCTTAGTCTTAACCACTGCGATAGGGATGGAGTAAAGGGACAAAATAGGAGATTAAATAGTTAATCCCACTAGGGGATTGTAAGTAGAAAATATGAGAGACCCTGTACGTTAAGGATTACTCAAGAAAGCAGGTTTGCTTAACCGAAAAACCAAGCAGGCTTGCTTAGCAACAAAACTGTGCAGCAGAAGCTCAAGATACGCCCCCGAACAACAGAACAACGGTGGCGTGAGCCCGACTTCCTGCCCAGTGAGCTCAGTTAAGTTAATGATCCCTCCGACATGCTCTCCGCACACGTAAAAGACAAGGACCTGCGGACCTAGCTGACCATGTAGGGACAAGAAAACGCCCTTGCTCAACTTGGAGGTGGAACTGATGATAGAAGCGTGACGTCTACTCAAGAAAGACACAGAAGTTCTTCTCCCCCTCCCCACTTTTCCTTTGATTACAAAACTGTAGCCCAGTAAGTTCTCAGGGTGCAGCAGCCCCTCGCCCACCCAGTTGGAAGCCTTCACAAGCATCCTATTCTAATGAATCACTTCTTATCTATCACTTTGCCTCTCGCTGAATTCTTTTCTGCACTGAGTCATAAAGGACTACGGTACCGGAGCTCTTCAGAGCCTCCCGAAATGACACCTAACCGTTTCAACTCGCCTGCCAGGGAAGTCCCTAAAAGATTAAATTCAGAACTGGATCACTTTGATGATTTTTAAAATAATTTTTTTTAATGTACTAATTTTTGTCTGCTCTGGGTCTCACTGCTGCGAGGGCTTTTCTCTGGTTGCAGAGAGCAGGGCTCCTCTCTAGTTGCCGTGGTGTGGTGGCTTCTCTTATTGAGGAGCACTGGCTCGAGGGCACACAGGCTTCAGCAGACGTGGCGTGTGGGCTCTGTAGTTTGGGCTCCCAGGCTCTAGACCACAGCCTCAACAGCTGTGGCTCGCCAGCTTCGTTGCTCCTCAGCATACGAGATCTTCCCAGGCCAGGGATCGAATCTGTGCTTCCTGCATCGGCAAGTGATTCTTTACCACTGAGCCACCAGGAAGCATCATTCTGATGGTTTTGAAAACTCTTTGGGGCCATTCTGGAGTGCTCATTGAAAGTCTTCTTGAACCACTCCGAAGAAAGTAGCTTCTCCAGGCTTTTGTTTACATTGGTGGATCTTTGCCCAATCTGTTCTCCTAGGAAAAATTTTGGGGCTGTCTTGGCATAAGATATGAGTAAGTTCTCTACATCTGTGAAACTGTGCAGGCTCACGCTTGTGAAAATCTTCCATAGGCAGCTTCCATTCTGCCTCTTGTGGCCATTCTTCAGCTTCATTGTCAAATACTAGCAAATGCACAAGCTGAGATAAATCTGAATATCCTAGCTCACATGTCCTAAATGTCAGATCAAATTCCCCAGCAAATCCTAAAGGATCTTGTAAAGGGTCTGAGAAATCCTTACTTACATTTTTAGGTTCAGTTCTAGTCCAAGGAATATACATAAGGGCAAGCTCACCTCTTCCAGTCGGCTTCTCCTTGGAGGTGCAGGAGCAGGTGGAGGAGACAAGTCAGGATATGGAAGTTCACAAAGGAGAAAATATAAAGGCAATGAAGGAGAGGAAGGAGGAGCAGAGTGGGAGAGGGTAGGTTCCGAGCTTCTCTCCAGTTTAATAGCAGTTTCTAACAACTTCTGGGTAGTTTCCTGCAAAGATGCCATCAGCATTACCATGCTTGGAAGCTTCTAACTACCAAGAGAAGTCCACTCCCATCCTATTAGTGTAATTTTAATAGAGGACTTCTTTTCTATTGTGCATGCCAGTTAACTAATAATTTTGGTGAGTCAAATGTTCCAGATTTTGACCACTTCAGACTGGGCTTCCCCGGTGGCTCAGCATTAAAGAATCTGCCTGCAATGCAGGAGATGGAGTTTGATCCCTGGACTGGGAAGATTCTCTGGAGGAGGCGCATGGCGACCCACTCCAGTATTTTTGCCTAGAAAATCCCATGAACAGAAGAGTCTGATGGGTTACACAGTCCATAGTCCATTGGGTCGCAAAGAGTCAGAAATGGCTGAAGTGACTGAGCACCCGAGATATAATTTATCTTCTGTTAGATCTTCCCACTTGACCAACTATTTGCATCGTATGGACTTTGCAGGTGTTGTACAGGAAGCCAGCTGGAGTGCTAGTGGGTGGCTGCCCGTCCAGAAGCTGCCCAGCTTTGCTGCTGCTGCTGCTGCTAAGTCGCTTCAGTCGTGTCCAACTCTGTGCGACCCCATAGACGGCAGCCCACGAGGCTCCACCGTCCCTGGGATTCTCCAGGCAAGAACACTGGAGTGGGTTGCCATTTCCTTCTCCAATGCATGAAAGTGAAAAGTGAAAGTAAAGTCGCTCAGTCTTGTCTGACTCTTTGCACCCCCATGTACTGCAGCCCACCAGGCTCCTCCGTCCATGGGATTTTCCAGGCAAGAGTACTGGAGTGGGTTGCCATTGCCTTCTCCTGCCCAGCTTTAGAGGCGTGATTTCCCATTTTCTTTTAGTTTCATCTTTTTATAAGGTCTGAACAATTTCCAAGGTTATCTGTGTGCTGCTTGTGAGCTTAGCTCCTCAAGGTGTCACCCTTGAGTTGGCTCTGCTCTTTGTGTCCTCGGTTTCTTCAGCCTGCAGCCTAAATCCACAGCAGGAACTTCGAGCACTAAATAAACAGTTCAGTGCTTGTGTGTATGTCCTTGGGAGAGCTGTAAATAACTTCAAGTGTAACGACAGGTACCCTGTGGAACCGCTGCTCATCACCATGGTTAATCCTCAGACACTGACATAGGTTCTTACTGCCCGAGGACACCTTGCGGCTAGAAGGAGCAGATAACTCTTTTCTGAGCCAAATTCAGTCTCTTGTTGTGTTATCAAATAGTTTGTTCAAGGATTTCCCACTAGGTGGCGCTAGTGGTAAGGCCCCCGCCTGCCAATGCAGGAGATGTGAGCGACATAGGTTCGATCCCTGGGTTGGGAAGATTCCCTGGAGGAAGGAAATGGCAACTCACTCCAGTATTCTTGCCTGGAGAATCCCGTGGACAGAGGAGCCTGGCGGGCTGCAGTCCATGAGATCACAAGAGTCGGACACAACTTGGCAATTAAACCACCACCACCACCGCAGTTTGCCCAGACCACCACAGCATTTTATTCAGACCATATATACACAATCTTTCCAATTTAAGCCAAATTAAATAAGGTCACCCAACCCAGTTCATTCCAAAGGTCCTTCCAGGCTTCCTCTGTCTAGGAACATCTCCCCACGTCCCTGCCCAGGAAATTCTCCCCAAGTCCTTTGTTGTTGTTCAGATGCTAAGTTGTTTTCAACTATTTTCAACCCCCTTGGACTGTAGCACACCAGGCTTCTCTGTCTTTCACCATCTCCCAGAGCTTGCTCCAACTCATGTCCATTGAGTCGGTGATACCATCCAACCAGCTTATCGTCTGTCGCCCCCCTTCTCCTCCTGCCTTCAGTCTTTCCCCGGACTGAATGGACAACTTTTTTAATGAGTTGGCTCTTTACATCAGGTGGCCAAAGTACTGGAGTTTCAGCTTCAGTCCTTTCAGGTCCCTGCCACCCAGGAAAGGTACTGATACCTCTTAAGAATCTAAGTCTTAAAATTTTAATAGCTCAGATTAAACTCAGGACTGTCCGATGGAATTAACAGATGTAAGTTAACATATATAAAGTAGATCAACAACAAGGATCTACTATATAGCACAAGGATCTATATTCAATATCTTACAATAAACTATAATGAAAATATTTTTTCAAAAAGAATATAGATATATACATATAACTGAATCACTTTGCTATACACCTGCACCTGCAACAATGTTTACACAATATTGTAAATCAACTATACTCCAATTAAAAAGAATGACTCAGGGCTGTCCAGAATGAGGTTCAGATAATGAGATAGAACTCGCCCAAGCATCTGAAGGGCGTTGTGAAGCCCGGAGCTCAAGGGCCTCACTTCCACTGTGTTGAGGGGGCGGGTGCAGGTCTGATCCCGGTCAGGGAACTAAAATCCCAAGTGCTGAGCAGCATGGCCCCAATTTTTTTTTTTAAAGTAGACTCTATGTGACTGCAGGTGGTTTCTCTGATACCCTGCAGCCCACTCCAAGCAATGTCGACAGAAGTAATCAATAATCAATCTATAATAAAAGAAAAGGAAGGAGTTTGACTGGAGTCAAGCTGAGGATGACAGCACGGGAGGAGACTTTCAGTAGCTCTGAGGACTGCTCTGTTGAAGTGGGTTCCAGCACAGTTTTCTAACTTACAGAACAAAGAACATACATCAACTTGACAGGACTACATTCCTTCAAGGTTGCAATAGACAGATTTAGTATCTACACAGCAAGACAGCAGGACCCTGGTATCAAGGAAGGGAACCTTATTTCCAGGGAGTGTTAGCATGCACGCTATATTCTTATCTTCCATGGAGACATTCTTTTTAAAAATTATTTTTAATGGAGTATATTTGCTTTACAATGTTGTGCCAGTCTCCACTGTACAGCAAAGTGAGTCATCTATAGTATGCCTATATCCCCTCTTTTTGGATTTCCTTCCCATTTAGGTCGCCACAGAGCATTGGATTCTGGGTGGCCTCAAGTTCTGGATGACCTCAAGCAAGGAGATCAAACAAGTCAATCCTAAGGGAAATCAACCCGGAATATTCATTGGAAGGACTGATGCTGAAGCTGAAGCTCCTGTACTTTGGCCACCTGATTCGAAAAACTGACTCTTTGAAAAGACCCTGATAGTGGGAGAGACTGAAGGCAAAAAGAGAAGAGGGCAGCAGAGGATGAGATGGTTGGATAGCATCACTGAGTTAATGGACATGAACTTGGGCAAACTCTGGGAGGTAGTGAGGGACAGGGAGACCTGCAGTGCTGCAGTCCGTGGGGTTGCAAAGAGTTGGATACAACTTAGCCACTGAAAAGCAACAGAGCTTTGAGTAAAGCTCGCTGAGCTATTAGGTAGCAAACAGACATTCTTTACCGTAATGATTAAAGTAGATGTGCTGTGTGTGTTTGATAGGCCTTGAGTCAATTTGATTGAATTCACACCAAGTTCAGGGTGAACCATATATAAGCTAAAATGATGTCCCTATAGCTCAATATGTGAATTTCTCCACCAGAATGTAATCACCTTACTTATCTTTCTAATCTCTTAAATAGTTCTCAGTCTGTTAAAACTTTCTACTTCTTAGGTTAATTTTGATAATTATATTTTGCTGAAAAACATTTCCTTTTGATATTTCATGTCCCCATAATATTTTAAGTGATTAATAGCATTCATATCTGTTTTTATACTGCCTTTCTCACTCCTAACGTTGCAGATTTTTGCTTTCTCTTTTGTTCTGATTTGTCTTTAATAAAGATTTTTCTTGTTTTATTTGTATTATCAAACAAATTTTATTTATCTTTTCAGTATCGGTCCTACTTCATTTCTGTCAATTTTCATCTCATTC
This sequence comes from Nanger dama, assembly GCA_917880005.1. Lineage (NCBI taxonomy): Eukaryota > Metazoa > Chordata > Mammalia > Artiodactyla > Bovidae > Nanger > Nanger dama. Next base: position 8,697,168 of record CAKJTW010000018.1, on the reverse strand, counting down.
TCTCCTCTTCTCTTTTACATTAAAAGAGAATGTTTTAATTTTTAAGTTATTTGTTTGGCTGCTCTGGGTCTTAGTTGTGGCATGTGAACTCTCAGTTCTCTGACCAGGAGTTGAACCCAGGCTCCCTGCATTGGGAGCACGGAGTCTTAGCCACTGGAACACCAGAAAAGCCCCTTCTTTCTTTTATTTGATTGCTATTTTTCTAATTTCTTAGAGTGAATATTTGATTCACTTATCTTTGGTCTTTTATTAATAATAAAAATATTTAAGGCTGTCAATTTTTATCTGGTTACAACTTCATGTCTCAGGCAGGTTTAGCATGAAGAATTCCTTATTGAGACACTTTTAACAATAAAAGTATACTGTGTGACTTGGGTGATGAAAAGTGAAGGAAAAAATACACAAAGCCCAACCCCACTATAGTTCAATTACATCATTCCAGGATTTTCCTGCAGCAGTCAGAGGGGAAAACACAGGAATAAGGAACGATGCTGGGCATGGCAAAGGATTTGACCTTGCTTCTCAAGGAAGGAGATGGGCACTCTTTTAGCAGGAATGAGGTTCAAAAGTTGGGTCAGCAATAGGGATGGTGAGGTGGTGAGAAGTTGATTTCAGAGAAAGAGTCCTATGGCAAGAGATTTCATCTTCAGAGTAAAAGAGGTTTTTGGTGGTGCCCTTTTTTTTTTAGCATCGAAGAAAATTCCAAGGAGAAAAAAAGCAGGCTATAACCCAGGATGCAGAATGCGAAGTCCTGCCTCCTCTCTTCTGTGAGGCCCCATCAGCAGGAGGACTGGGGGCGTAGGGCGTGTTTGCAGCCTTTCAGCAAAACAGGGCAGAGAACTGCTTATAAATATGCTCCAACTGCTCTTGGGCTGTTATGCTCTTGCCAAGGAAGGCGGCAGGCATTTTTAGGCCCCAGGGTGGGATGTCCCAAACAGATGGCTTCAAATTGTTGGGGATCCATTCACCAAAATAACTGCTATTTTGGTTTTGTATATGAAACATCTGCTCAAAGCAGGGCATGGCTGTGGCGCATTTAAGGAGGGGCTTCTCAACAGCTGAGGGAGGGTCACAGCCTGGAAGGGAAGGAGGAAAGAAGTAGGGGTTAAGAGGACCTCACAAAGGGACCCCACATGGGGACGCCCTACAGGTCTGGGTAGTCAACCTTGAGCCTCTGGACAATGAGACCCAGGACCAAAGCCTGCCTCCCCTGCTGACCCAGGGATAAGCACATAAGATACCTTCAGGGTGGGCAGGTAGTGAAGGGAGAGTCAGATCCCCAAGGACTCAGAGAGAGGGAGAGGCAGTTGGTGCGATTCAGGGCAAGGAGCCTGAGGACCAGATTATGCATATGGAAAGTGGGGAAACTGCTGTCCAGGAAAGAAGAAAAAAAATGACTGGCTGAGGATCCGGGAAGGCAGGACCCTGAGCACTAGGCTCCTGGCTCCACCAAGGCTCAGAGTCCGGCTTGGTCTGTACCAGGGTGGGGAAGTCTCTTGGCCCTGATTCTGTGGCGTAAGGTGGGAAGGCAGCTGCTGTCAGGGAGAGGAGTGAGTGGGGAAAAGTGAGGTGGGAAGACAGTAGACAGAGGAAGGGAGGGAGGGAGGAGGGGAGGGGAGAGGAGGCCAGAAGCCAGAAGGACCAGAAAGACAGCTTGTGTTTAATTTGAATTGGGGGGGTGCGGGGGAGCAGAGCGTCCCTGCTCTTCTCAGGCTGTGTGTGCTAAGTCGCTTCAGTTGTGTTCAGCTGTTTGTGACCCCATGGACTCCTCTGTCTATGGGGATTCTCCAGGCAAGAATACTGGGTTGCCATGCCCTTCTCCTCCTGACTGAGGGGTTGAGCCCTCCTCTCTTATATCTCCTGCCTCGGCAGGTGGGTTCTTTACCGCTAGTGCCACCAGGGGTACTGAGAGCTTATCAGGGTCTGCTTTACCAAATACTAATTCTGGAGGGGTGCATCTGTTAAAGAAGAGCTCAGGGCACCTTGTCATGAGCTGGGATGGGCGTTAAGGTGGCACTGCAATCCAGTGACGGGGCAACAGTTCTCCCAGACTCCCTCAGAGCCAGAGCTTAAAGCTTCCACAAATATGGGGGGCTCTGAGGTTAAAGCGTCTGCCTGCAATGCGGGAGACCTGGGTTCGATCCCTGGGTCGGGAAGATCCCCTGGAGAAGGAAATGGCAACCCACTCCAGTATTCTTGCCTGGAGAATCCCATGGATGGAGGAGCCTAGAGGGCTACAGTCCACGGGGTCGCAGAGAGTCGGACACGACTGAGCAACTTCACCTCACTTCTTTAAGAATAATAAAACAGAGACTTCCCTAGTGGTCCAGTAACACCCTGTGGTTCCACTGCAGGGGACTTGGGTTTGATCTCTAGTTGGAGAACTAGGATCCCGAATGTCACACGGCAGGGCTAAAAAAGAAGAAAATTATAAAACCAGAATTAATTACAGAGTTTTGCAAGGGGCCATGTACCCTCCATCTCTGCTCAGAGCCATCTGTGGTTTCTCCTCCCTCATCCTCTGCAACCCAAGTCCTACCTCTTCCAAGGAGCTGGGGAGGTGGGAGCAGGTGGTCCCAAGAGCTTGGACTTGGCTGTCAGACTGATGAAAGAGAATTTACATTTTAAGGCAGGACAAGAAAATTTGTTTAAATAATTTTATTTAGTTAGTTATGACTGTGCTGGGTCTTCGCTGCTGCAAGGGCTTTTCTCTAGTTGTGGCGAGTGGGGGTTGCTCTCATTATTGCAGAGAATGGACTCTAGAGCACGGGCCCAGGAGTTGTGTAGCAAAGGACCTTCACTGCTTCAGAGCATGTGGGATCTTCCCAGATCAGGGATCAAACATGTGTCTCCTGCATTGGCAGGTGGATCCTTTCCTTACTGCTGAGCCACCAGGAAAGGCCCAGGACAAGAAAATTTAAACACAAAATTCTCTCTGTGTCTGTGTGGGCCTCCTCCCTTTCCTTCAGGGTGCAGTGTCTCTGCATTATCCATTAACCAGACCTCCTCAAAGATGGGAGTGCCTACTTGATTATAGAAATCATTTATTTTTCTTTTCTTCTGATGCCAGCAGTGTAACTTCTTAGAAGACTAGCATTATTTCCCAATTCTGTAAGAGGTCATGGTGACTTACTGCTCACTTTGTTTGGGCTTACCTGGACTACATGCATTTGGTGAACTTTATGTAAAACATTAGTCCGTCATTTTGATGTATGAAGTGTGTATGTGCCAAGTGGCTTCAGTTGTGTCTGACTCTGCAACTCCATGGACTGTAGCCCACCAGAGTCCTCTGTCCATGGAATTCTCCAGGCATGAATACTGGAGTGGGTTGCCATGCATTCCCCCAGGGGATCCTCCCGCCCCAGGGAATGAACCCTCGTCTCTTATGTCTCCTGCATTGGCAGGTGGGTTCTTCACCACGATTGCCACCCGGGAAGCCCTGTGATGTAGGATCAGTTCAGTTCAGTTCAGTTCAGTCGGTCAGTCATGTCTGACTCTTTGCATCTCCATGAATCATGCATGCCAGGCCTTCCTGTCCATCACCAACTCCTGGAGTTCACCCAAACTCATGTGCTTCGAGTCGGTGATGCCATCCAGCCATCTCATCCTTTGTCATCCCCTTCTCCTCCTGCCCCCAATTCCTCTCAGCATCAGGGTCTTTTCAAATGAGTCAGCTCTTCACATCAGGTGGCCAAAGTATTGGAGTTTCAGCTTCAACATCAGTCCCTCCAATGAATACCCAGGGCTGATCTGCTTTAGGATGAACTGGCTGGATCTCCTTGCAGTCCAAGGGACTCTCAAGAGTCTTCTCCAACACCACAGTTCAAAAGCAGCAATTATTCACCACTCAGCTTTCTTCACAGTCCAACTCTCACATCCATACATGACCACAGGAAAAAACCGTAGCCTTGACTAGATAGACCTTTGTTGGCGAGTAATATCTCTTCTTTTTAATATACTAACTAGGTTGGTCATAACTTTCTTTCCAAGGAGTAAGTGTCTTTTAATTTCATGGCTGCAATCAACATCGGCAGTGGTTTTGGAGCCCCCAAATAAAGTCTGACACTGTTTCCACTGTTTCCCCATCTATTTCTCCTGAAGTGATGGGACCGGATGCCATGATCTTCGTTTTCTGAATGTTGAGCTTTAAGCCAACTTTTTCACTCTCCTCTTTCACTTTCATCAAGAGGCTTTTTAGTTCCTCTTGACTTCTGCCATAAGGGTGGTGTCATCTGAGGTGACTGATATTTCTCCTGGCAATCTTGATTCCAGCTTGTGCTTCTTCCAGCCCAGCGTTTCTCATGATGTACTCTGGATATAAGTTAAATAAGCAGGGTGACAATATACAGCCTTGACGTACTCCTTTTCATCTTAAAAAATGTACATGACTGTACCTTTGACTTCTAACAGGTAGAATGGTTCTCCAAACTTCTGAGTCTGTCTCTTGCATTACAACCCTCAATTTGGCTTGAATAAAATTCTCTTTTTCCTTTTTGAGTATTAATTGAATTTTCATCCACAAGGCAAACCTGGGCTGACTGTGTAATCCAGGCAAGTCAACTGCATTCTTGAAACCTCAGTTTTTCATCCATAACATGGGAGGGGTATTAACCTCCTCTAGGACCACTGTAAAGATTAAATAAAAGAATACATATAATAGCACAGTGTCTCATGTATCAGAGTGAAGTGAAGTCGCTCAGTCGTGTCCGACTCTTTGCAACCCGTGGACTGTAGCCCACCAAGCTCCTCTGTCCATGGGATTCTCCAGGCAAGAATACTGGAGTGGGTTGCCATTTCCTTCTCCAAGGGATTTTCCCGACCCAGGGATCGAACCCAGGTCTCCCACATTGCAGGCAGATGCTTTAACCTCTGCACCACCAGGGAAGCCCTCGTATCATAAGCACTCAATAAATGGCATGCCAGATAGATATATGGTAAGCACTCTATACATGATTTGTAATAATCATCCAAACTGGTTTCAAGTTGCATTTCAACACATCTTCCAGGAAGCCCTTTAAAAAAAAATGACATGTAATATACATCGAATAAAGTGCATAATTAAGTGAGAAGCTCAGTCAGTTTTTATATAAATATGCACCTACGTTGCTACCACCCGATCAAGACACAGAACATTCTCAGAGCCCCAGGGGCTCCCACTTTTCTCTTCCCAGTCGATGCTTCTTGCTCTCCACCTCCAAGAGATAGTTATTATCCTGATTTCTATTGCCATAGATTAGACTGCTTCTGAAACTTAAGCATGGACTCACAGTGTATTCTTTCACTAAACTAACCACCACTCCTTACTAAAAAGATCTGTAGCTTCTCAGACGTTGGACTCCATCACATCTGATTGGACTCCTCAGATTGGACTTTGGACTCCTTTTCCATAAAGATTGTTGTGAGTTATTTGACCCAGATAATCATGATGATGTGATCACTAATCTAGAGCCAGACATCTCGGAATGTGAAGTCAAGTGGGACTTAGAAAGCATCACTACAAACAAAGCTAGTGGAGGTGATGGAATTCCAGTGGAGCTATTTCAAATCCTGAAAGATGATGCTGTGAAAGTGCTGCACTCAATATGCCAGCAAATTTGGAAAACTCAGCAGTGGCCACAGGACTGGAAAAGGTCAGTCTTCATTCCAATCCCAAAGAAAGGCAATGCCAAAGAATGCTCAAACTACCACACAATTCACTCATCTCACATGCTAGTAAAGTTAATGCTCAAAATTCTCCAAGCCAGGCTTCAGCAATATGTGAACTGTGAACTCCCTGATGTTCAAGCTGGTTTTAGAAAAAGCAGAGGAACCAGAGATCAAATTGCCAACATCCGCTGGATCATGGAAAAAGCAAGAGAGTTCCAGAAAAACATCTATTTCTGCTTTACTGACTATGCCAAAGCCTTTGACTGTGTGGATCACAATAAACTGTGGAAAATTCTGAAAGAGATGGGAATACCAGACCACCTGACGTACCTCTTGAGAAATCTGTATGCAGGTCAGGAAGCAACAGTTAGAACTGGACATGGAACAACAGACTGGTTCCAAATAGGAAAAGGAGTACGTCAAGGCTGTATATTGTCACCCTGCTTATTTAACTTCTATGCAGAGTACATCATGAGAAACGCTGGACTGGAAGAAACACAAGCTGGGATCAAGATTGCCAGGAGAAATATCAATAACCTGACATATACAGATGACACCACCCTTATGGCAGAAAGTGAAGAGGAACTAAAAAGCCTCTTGATGAAAGTGAAAGAGGAGAGTGAAAAATTTGGCTTAAAGCTCAACATTCAGAAAATGAAGATCATGACATCTGGTCCCATCACTTCATGGGAAATAGATGGGGAAACAGTGGCAACAGTATCAGACTTTATTTTTGGGGGCTCCAAAATCACTGCAGATGGTGACTGCAGACATGAAATTAGAAGATGCTTACTCCTTGGAAGAAAAGTTATGACCACCTTAGATAGTATATTCAAAAGCAGAGACATTACTTTGCCAACTAAGGTCTATCTAGTCAAGGCTATGGTTTTCCAGTGGTCATGTATGGATGTGAGAGTTGGACTGTGAAGAAGGCTGAGCACCGAAGAATTGATGCTTTTGAACTGTGGTGTTGGAGAAGACTCTTGAGAGTCCCTTGGACTACAAGGAGATCCAACCAGTCCATTCTGAGGGAGATCAGCCCTGGGATTTCTTTGGAAGGAATGATGCTAAAGCTGAAACTCCAGTACTTTGGCCACCTCATGCGAAGAGCTGACTCATTGGAAAAGACTCTGATGCTGGGAGGGACTGGGGGCAGGAGGAGAAGGGGATGACTGAGGGTGAGATGGCTGGATGGCATCACGGACTCGATGGACGTGAGTCTGAGTGAATTCCGAGAGATGGTAATGAACAGGGAGGCCTGGCATGCTGTGATTCATGGGGTCGCAAAGAGTCGGACACGATTGAGCGACTGAACTGAACTGACTGAACTGAACCATATCAATTGTCGAAAGCTCAGCTTTCCAAACATACTGTCATAGAAATGAATGTAGCAGAGTCTAATGGTTAAACTGTGAACTGCTTCCAGCCAGTAGTTTCCAGTGTCCAACACATGTTAAGTATCACTGTGTTGCTCTCCAATATTTAAAACATTCCACTGTGCTCCTACCTGCCTTGGCACCCCAGGCTGCCTCGCACAGTTTGGGAACCATGGGCCCAGGCTCTTTTCTTCGATTGGATTTAATGCTCTCAGCCTCCAGGCTCAACTCAAATGCCACCTCTTCCGTGAAGCTTTCTGTCCCCACCAGCCAAAAGCAAACCATATCTACACCAAATTATTTCTCCAGCTGGAATGAACATTTCTTTCTCTGGGATCCCTGGCAATTTAATGGGTAAAAAGCAAGAATTGTTCTCTGATACACAAGATGTAAACAACGTTATGTTTCTCTATTTCTCAGAATTGAATACAGTTTGGTTGAAGCCCTCCACTGTGTGCGGTTGCTGAGACTTCATTTGAAAGGTACTTCTGTGTGGCTCTCCCCTTGTTCCTGGGCTGTATCACGGCTATGGGACTTCCACAGTCCAGGCAAAACTGACCTGTTCACACCAGCTCTGTTCAGAGGCTGCCACCACAGTGCTCACCAGTCCATTCAAAAGTGGTTGGCCCTAATCTGCTGCCCCAGAGCAGGCTGAGCAGAGGGACTCGTTCCTGGCTCTCAAGGTCATGGGAGAAGGTCCTGATGCTCGGTGCTCAGGCTCTCACACCCTGTTCCCTAAAAGCCCTAACCACTCAGGGACTCTATCTGCATGTGGGCTAAGTCAGTGCCCCTCAGAACCTGCTGTTTGGGGGAATCCAACCTCCCCCTTGGGAAGAGGTATTAGCTCCCCAGAGCTTGCATGCAAGTAACCTGGGGGCTTAATGTGGCCCTCAGATGTGTTTTGTTTAGCCAGTGTAATTTATTAAAAAAAAATAATAATCCATTACAACAGTTCTTACTGGGAGATGTTGAAATTTTACAGTCATCATCCTTGGCCACTGGAGGTACAGCCGTGGTTGGAGCTTGAGTTAGGACCTCTTCCTTCCCACCCCCACTGAGCATGCGTTTCCTTTTTAGCCACATCTATGGTTACATCTGCCTGGCCCCTACAGGCCTTTGAGTTTGACACTCTGGCCTAAGCTTTGAAAAACAAAGCCTTTTTGGTACTGTATTCCGACTTCAAACAAACAAACACAAAATAACTGTTAACATTCTTTCCAGCAAGGGTGTACCAAAACAGAAGCACTCCAGGCTCTAGGCTCTTTGTAGGTGGTGGGGGGGGGGGCGGGGGGGGCGGGCTGCGCTAGAGACAATTACTTTTTCATTCTCTGCCAGTGGAACTACAGCAACTAAAAGGCAGGACACCGGAACGCTCAAAAACTGTATTCAGCACTGATTTACGCAGACTCCTTTTGTCATTTTTAACGATATACGTTGCTTAAGGGTATTGGGTCTTTGATAGTTTCCCGCTACTAAAGAACCTTATAAACATTATCTTGTTGAATTCTTTAGAAAATGCTTTTAAAAGAATGCAGCAGAATCTAAAGGCCCAGACACCAGGAGGAGGGAGTGGGGGTGAACGCGGGGTTGGGGGGGTGCAACATAAAAGCAGAAGGGAGGCAGGTGCAAGCCCGAGACTGTCGCGGAGGCTCGGACTTCAGGGTACTTCAATGGGCCCCTTGTACATGGGGTGGGGGGGTGGGGGCAAATCAGCAGGTTTGGCGAGGCAGCTGCACTCAGTTGCTTTTGCCTCTCCCTGGTCCGCCCCATTGCCTACTCTTGGGTCCCTCTCTCACCGACCCCGCCCCCCTCGCCTCCAGCCCTCATTCTCAGTCCCTCCATGCGGCTCCCTGTCGCCATTCCCTGGCTGCCAGCTTCTCCCCTCTCCGTTCTGCATCTGTCTCCCCACCTGCTCGGCTTTTGGCGCAGTGACTAAGCCGCAAGCAGGCTCTACGCCGTCACGTGTCTCGAGAGTAAATCACAGGACTCTTTCCTCCCCAGCAGCTGGCCAGCACTCGGCTCTGCAGAGGCTGCAGGCCGCGCATGCGCAGCTGCCAGCGCACCTGCCCGCTGGGCGAGCGGGACCTCGGACCAGCCTAGGGCATCGAGGGTCCGCAGCCTTGCCCCGCCCTCAGGTTGGCCGGGGACGCGGGGTAGTGGACCCGCGTGGGTCCAGATTCCCAAGAGGTTACGGTCCACGCATCCAAACCTGTCCTTAAGTCAGGACACTGGGGCTACGCCTGGGCGCTGGACGTTCTCCCCTGGGCATCAGAAAGTCAGATCGCAATTCTCGCTTTTGCGTTTAGAGCCGTGTGACCTTGGGCAAGTGACTTGACCTCCCTATGCCCTAGAAAAACGGAATAATAATAGCTCAGAGATGCTAAGAGGTCTTGAGCCAGGTTTCACAGAGAGATTCCAATCTGACACTCCTGAGTCAGGGGTTCCTGAGTGAGTTCACAGTCTGTCACCCTACTTGCTTTTCCAACCATCCTATTTAAAGCAACATCCGTTCTGATTTTTGCCATCCCTAGTAAACATCTCAGGAACACATCGGCAGGAAATAATTTCTTTCTTTGCCCTTTCTTTTACAGGAAATAGGAGCTGCTATGTTTTATTTTCTGTGGCCTTTGAAGAGGTCTCCAGGCAGATTCCAGGCTACCAGAAAGTCCTGGAGCTCTGCATCAAGGTCTACCCCAGGAGCTTTCCTTCCACACTGTCCCTAACAGCCACATTAGCCCCTCTCTGTTCCTGGAAAAGTCAAACTCGTTTCTGACACCTTCTGTATATCTTCCTAGGACACTCTCCCAGTTCCTTCTTGCCACCTTTTGCTCATCTCAGGAAGCCTGCCCTGACTGCACCCTACCTTGTCCACCTGGTCAGGTGCTCTGTCCTTTAGCTTCAGCACTTACTAGAACAGTAACCCCTTGATTCCTGTCTGTCTCCTAAGCTAGATTACTGGCTCCTTGAAGGCAATGTCTGTTGAAATGTCAAGGAGGGAGCACATGGCATCACTGGTGTGTCCTAGATGCCCACAATTTACAAACTACCTCCTACTTTTCCAAAGGCAGCCCAAGGCTATCAGTACCTTCCCTGGGTAAAAAGCAGAGACCAGATATGAAGAGACGACACATAAACACTGTCCCTCTCTAGGAACCCACAGGAAGGCTGTTAGGGTAGTCTGGGGTGAGCATGAGAAGATGGTCAGCTCTTCCTGCCCTGGGGCTGGTGGCTGAACTAGGATGTGTGGCCCCTTGTCCTGGCTTCTCTAGTGTTCACTATGTGACCTTAGGAATGTCCTCCTCTAGGCCTCAACTTCTTTAGTAGTCAGTAGAAAATAATGGTTCAGAATTCAGATTATAAAATTAGATATTTCATTTGTCACCTATTCAGTTCAGTTCAGTTCAGTTCAGTTGCTCAGTCGTGTCCGACTCTTTGCTACCCCATGAATCGCAGCACGCCAGGCCTTCCTGTCCATCACCAACTCCAGGAGTTCACTCAGACTCACGTCCATCGAGTCCGTGATGCCATCCAGCCATCTCATCCTCTGTCCTCCCCTTCTCCTCCTGTCCCCAATCCCTCCCAGCATCAGAGTCTTTTCCAGGGAGTCAGCTCTTTGCATGAGGTGGCCAAAGTACTGGAGTTTCAGCTTCAGCATCATTCCCTCCAAAGAAATCCCAGGGCTGATCTCCCTCAGAATGGACTGGTTGGATCTTCTTGCAGTCCAAGGGACTCTCAAGAGTCTTCTCCAACACCACAGTTCAAAAGCATCAATTCTTTGGCGCTCAGCCTTCTTCACAGTCCAACTGTCACATCCACACATGACCACAGGAAAAACCATAGCCTTGACTAGCAAGGCACTTATCTTCCCTGAGTCTCAATTTCTTCATCTCTAAAATGTTATATTTCTTAACAATATTAAGAAAAGGACCTAGCTCACAGAGCTATTCCAAGAATGTAATGAGTATCCACTGATTTTTAAGACTAGTCCTCTTCTCCTTTTGACATTTGATTGGCTTAACTCATTTTTCTTTGAAGTCAGAGGGGAGCCCTGTCTTATATTTCAGAAGCCATCTCCTCCATAAGTTAAATCTAGCAAAAACTGACATGGGACCACTTTGGTAAACTTGGACTCTAGGAAAGATATACTGACCAGAGTGGTCCCACAGCATAGTCCTATTCGGTTTGGGACCTAGGTATTTCTAGACTTTGGTTGCCCAAAGACTAGGATTATGTCTGTCTGCCTTGTACATGGTTGGAGATCTAATGCCTAGAACAGTGGTTTACATACAGTAGTGAGAGAAAAATAAATATTTGCTAATGAATGATGCACAACCTAAGACAAAGTCTAGTGCTCAGTTTCTGAGGCTTTTTTTTTTTCATCTGAAAATGGAGATTAAAAACAATGCCCAACTATTGTGAGGATTTAATGAGCTGATGCATCTAAGAGCTCAGTGGATGGTGGATTTATGGATATGGGTACCCAAAGAGATAGAGATGGTGTCGTTACGTTGTCTTGGGGAGTGGGTACTACTAATAAGAGATCTAGTTTCCGAGTTCCTTTCGTGGGCGAGGGGGAGTGAAGGGGGTTGATGGAAAGCTCCCAGGAGGTCAGGGATTCTGGTGCTGAGGCTGCGGAGAGGACCTTAGGACCCAGCACTCCGGGAGCGCGCGACGGCCAGGCGGCGCGCGCGGAGCGTGAGGTGAGGGGGAGGGCGCGGCTTTCTCGCCAGCCAGGGACCGCCTCGCTACCAGCCGCATATCGGGGGGCGGGGCCGAGCCTCCGGGCCGCAGTGCGATTGGCGGAGGTGAGCGGGTGACGCCGACGGCTGGCGCGAGACCCCGCCCCTCCCGCCGGGCCGGCCCCCCGAGCGCGCGCCGGCGGGTCGGCAGCCTCGCTCTGGCTTGGCTCGCGCCGCACCCCCGCGCCGCGCCCGCGCGTCCGTCGTTCTCGAGCCGCGGCTGCAGGGGCGGCGGGCGGCATCCAGCTGAGGGCGCCGACGACCTGGGGAGGCGGCGGTGTCCGAGGGCGTCGCGTGAGGAGGCCGGAGCCCAGAGACTCGCGCGGCGCGATGGCCCCATCGGCCTCAAGGCGGTGGTCGGAGAGAGTAAGTGGAGTCGGGTTTCCTCCCCGCAGGCGGCGGGTACGGCTGCTGGGGAGAAGCCGGGCTCGGTACCTGACCGCAGCGCGCCCCCCTCGCCGCCTCCGCGCTGGCCTCTCGCTCCCCGCTCGGCCTGAGGCTCCCGGGTTGGGAGGGTCCCGTTATCCTGGCGCCGCCTTCTTCGGAGGGAAGTCCCTCCCGGCCTCCTGCGGCCCTCGTCCCTTCTTCCCCTGCTCTGCCCTTCCCGCATTCCTCCTCCTTCCCCCGCGCCTTCGCCGCATCCCTGACCCCTCGTCGCACCCCTCCCCTCTTCTCCCCATCCCTTTCTTCGGTCTTCACCTGCATCTCCCTCCACTCCCATCGCTCCACGTCTCCCCCCTTCACCTCGCCTTTACCCCCCTGCGGCCTGTTACCCTCCCCTCTATCCCCCTCCTTCACCCCGAGTGCCTTCTCCCCATCTCCCCCCTCTCCTTCCTCTCGCCTTCTTTATTCCCCCAAGCTCCTCTATTCCACTCCTCTTTCCATCCCCAGTCCCTCCCTCTTTCCCACCCTCCTCCGTGGAGTCGTGATGTGCCAGATCTCGGCCTGCGTCCTCCTGCCCGCTTCCCCCTAGATCCCTCCTCGGGAGCCGGAGCTGCGGTCCCCGGCCGCAGAGACCCACCTGGGAGCGGCGGCTCCGCGCGCCGCGGGGCTCAGGCGCGCCGCTCGCTCGCACAGGGGCCAACTCCTTGCAGCGGGAGAGAAGCCTGTTTGTTTCCAAAGGCTAGGCTCTGCCGGGGCGGAGGCCACCCGGCTCCTCCTCCCGAGCCGGGGTCTTGGCTTCGAGGGCGGGGTCTTCTCAGGGTCCTGAGCCGTCTTCAATCACCCGGGAGACTGGGAGAGCTCTAGGGTGCGCGGGAGGAGTTGCCCTGCCCAGCACCGCAGTCTGCCGACTCCTTGTTCGCAGGACTCAGCCGGGGCTTGATATCGAGCCGTGCAAACCCCTGTTGCAGGGAGGAAATAGTCGTTCGTGGGTTTGGATGAAAGGCTTGACTTAAATGGATTTTTAAAAATGGATGATGGAGATTGTGGGGCTGCAGCGGGTGAGGGCTGACGGCGATCGTGTTTGGAAAACGGCGTCTCTGGTGCTAAATAAGCTTGGCGATCTTGTGCAGGCAAATAGAGCCTCTTCAGTATTTTGGCCGTTATCTTTAACAGAAGACGGGAGAGGATTGCTTGTGGATTTTGCCGTCTTTTTGGAATTGAGAGAGAATTAAAAGTGGACTTTTCTCTGTGGGAGAGGATAAGAAAGGAAATAGAAGGAAAATGGTGGAAATGACAGTTTCCTTTCCAACGATTCTCTCCAATTAGAGCAATTCCTCTGTCTCTTTCTAGCTGTCAGATGGGATTTTTGACTGTGATGGTCCTTTTGGGCGTCACTGTTTCTTCTTATTCACTCTTTTCGTTGATATATATACAAAATATTCCCAGTTATACAACCTTCTCTGACCTATTACTCCAGGAGAAAATTGTTATAAACACTGAAACCCAAATGAGCAAGTTTTTTTAAAAAGTGTCCACGACAAACCTGCCTACCCCATGCCGTAAAGGTTCCAAATCACGTACTTTCTATTTTAAAGGCCAATCAAAGCGCTTAGGACTGGAAGGACCCCTAGGGATCTTCTAATGTCAATACCCTCATTTTACCCGTGGGAAAGAAATGGAGGCTCAGAGCAGTTAAATGACTTGCCAAAATCAGCGTTAATTAATTTCCTAAAACCTGGTGTCCATTTCTTTGCAACATTAGTTAAATAATAATAACTTTCTTCATTTTTCTAGGTATACCATTTCCTTACAATTCGCTTTCTAAAGGGTTGTGAAATATGGAATGTTATGTTGAATGTTACATTCTTTCAAATGTTATATTCGAATAAGGTGCTTTTTAAAACAAAATCCTGGAAGCAAGTGTTCTGGAAATAATATTGTTGTATCCTTTTACTGTGACGCTTCTTCATGCAGGTAGCCCCCCACCCCCCAACAGCTTTATTTAGAAGCAAGTGTCAAAAAAAAACCCAACAAAAAACACCAGTATGTCATATGGTCAGAATTTATTTTCTGAAATAAAGCTACTGTTTACAACAAAAAAAAGTTAATTTTACATGAAATTGGTGAATGTGTAAACAGCATTCTATTTCTATAACAATTGAGTTAGGTAACATTTTTGGAAGAAACATTTTTGCAATTCTTTGTCAGTAACATAAAGAATTCTTTTAACTTTGACTCCTAATTTTGGAAGGGGTTTCTAGCTTTGCTTTTTTCCTCTAAAAAAATAAAGATTTTTTTAACCAACGTCCCAGTTTAAACATCACCTTCACAACCTGGTCTTCCTAGTCTAAAAATTAACACCTCATAGTGGAGGAAGGCAATGGCACCCCACTCCAGTACTCCTGCCTGGAAAATCCCATGGGTGGAGGAGCCTGGTAGGCTGCAGTCCATGGGGTCGCTGAGGGTCTGATGCGACTGAGCAACTTCACTTTCATGCATTGGAGAAAGAAATGGCAACCCACTCCAGTGTTCTTGCCTGGAGAATCCCAGGGATGGGGAGTCTGGTGGGCTGCCGTCTGTGGGGGTTACACAGAGTCGGACACGACTGAAGCGACTTAGCAGCAGCAGCAGTCACTGTTTATGATACTCCCTAATTTTATTTTTTTCATTGCACTTAAAATTATCTGAAGTGATATTATTTAGTTTTTGGGTTGTTTTTACTTTTGGTACTTGTTTGATTGTTTCAGCCCCTTGAATGTTGCTCCTGGGAGAGCATGGGTCTTTATCTAATATATTCATCCCTGTTCAATTCAGTTCAGTCACTCAGTCGTGTCCGACTCTTTGCGACCCCATGAATTGCAGCACGCCAGGCCTCCCTGTCCATCACCAACTCCTGGAGTTTATTCAGACTCATGCCCATTGAGTTGGTGATGCCATCCAATCATCTCATCCTCTGTCAGCCCCTTCTCCCACCTTCAATCTTCCCCAGCATCAGGGTTTTTCAAATGAGTCCGTTCTTCACATCAGGTGACCAAAGTACTGGAGCTTCAGCTCCATCATCAGTCATTCAATGAATATTCAGGACTGATTTCCTTTAGGATGGACTGGTTGGATCTCCTTGCAGTCCAAGAGACTCTTAAGAGTCTTCTCCAACACCACAGTTCAAAAGCATCAATTCTTGGGCACTCAGCTTTCTTTATAGTCCAGCTCTCACATCCATACATGACTACATGATTCATCCCTGTATCCCATACCAAAAACTGTCAGTGGCTGGTCATAGTTGGCTGTCAATAGATATTCATGGAATGAATCAGTGTTTTTAAGGATATGATCGAGGCAAGATAAATGTAGTTTGTGGCTTCCTGTCCTATCTTTCTTGTCGTGTCTTTCAATGGACATAAGTCTGAGTAAGCTCCAGGAGTTGGTGAAGGACAGGGAGGCCTGGCATACTGCAGTCCATGGGGTGGGTCGCAAAGAGTTGGGCAGGACTGAGCAACTGAACTGAACTGAACTGAACAGGGATGAATATATTACATAAAGACCCACGCTCAGTGGGTGACAATAGGTACAGGTACAGCAAAAGTAGAGGATATGGGTCAGTGTTAGCTGTTCATTCAACAGAGATCTGTTCAGAGCCTGGTAGGAATTATGAGGGAATACAAGGAGAGAAGGAAATGGCAACCCACTCCAGTGTTCTTGCCGGGAGACTCCCAGAGGCGGGGGAGCCTGGTGGGCTGCCATCTGTGAGGTTGCACAGAGTTGGACATGACTGAAGCGACTTAGTAGTGGTAGTAGTACAGGGACACTCAAATGTGGGACCATTTCACACTATTGTGACAGACACAGACAATCCTGTGCCCTCTTTCATGTCACTCTGCTGACACACTTACGGTATAACTGGTTATCATGCTTCTTTGTGGTCTCATCCAACTAGTCCAGAAGCTCTTTGAGAGGAGAATAGGATCTCCTCTTACTCTGAAATCTGTCTTTAGTATGACAATTAGTGCCTCATCCTTAAGAATGTTGGATGAATCTTTATGTATAATGATTCAGAGAAAGAACTCTGGATTTGGACCACCTGGAATAAAATAGTCTACTACTATTAGCTGTGTGGTTTTGGCAAATAATGGAATCCTTTTGTGCCTCAGTTTCTCCATGTATAAAATGGGTAATAATAGCACCTACCTTCTGTGGTTCTGTGAGTTTTAAAAGAAATAGTGCTGGTATAGCATCTAATACAGTTCTTGATACTTTTGAACTACGGTGCTGGAGAAGACTCTTGAGAGTCCCTTGGACAGCAAGGAGACCAAACCAGCCAATCCTAAAGGAAATCATCCATGAAACTTCATTGGAAGGGCTGATGCTATGAATCAGTTTTTAGTCAATCTTATCATTATGACAAGATCCACAAGAGTGTCAGTACAAATGTTACAGGATTTCAAGAAGAGGTAGGCTGCCTATATCCTGTGGGGCCACAGTTTTGGGGGAGAAAGTGAAGTCTTGGGTAAACTTCTGAGTGAAGTGCAGATGAGCTGGAAAATGGAAGAATAGACCTGAAGAACATATGGATGATTAGTAACCACACGTAACTTCTGTTTCCCATTCTGCTCATTTCTTTACTTTATCCCCTTTAAAGCAGGGTTTTTTTCTGCTCTCAAGATAAAGGAGAATTTCATCCCCGCCCCCTTCCCCCACCCCCCCCGCCCGCCCCCGCACTGCCCCACCAGGCATTCTCTGTCTACCTCAGGTTAATGGATGATGTTTCAGTTATGTCAATCCATGCTGTAATTTACAAATCCAAATTTTACTCTTGTTCCCTGAAGTTTTGTCAGAGTGTTTCAGAGATTCAAGAATTACAAAATGTACTGCTTTTCTTGTTTCCTAACTATTAGCAGTTTCTCCCCATGTTAACTTAAAGAATCACATTCTTTGGGAAGAGAATGTAGTTTCAGTTTTGGAGGAGACTGTGGGTACGTAAAATGCATACCTTTTTCGGATAGGGCCATGAGTCATAGGATGTGTCAGAAGTTGAGAGAACACCTAGACTGAAGCAATTTTCATTCATTCTTATACTTTTTTTAAAAAAAGAAACCTTAGATAGCATACTAATAATTTAAATGTATTTTGAAATATATTAAATATATGTCATATTTTTCCATTTTAAGGTATAATTTGCATAGGTCTTCCCTGGTGGCTCAGTGGTAAAAGAACCCACCTGCCAAGCAGGAGATGTGGGTTCAGCCCTGATTCCCTGGAGAAGGAAATGGCAACCTACCCTAATATTTTTGCCTGGGAAATCCTATGGACAGAGGAACCTGGCAAGCTACAGTTCATAGGGTTGTAAAGAGCTGGGCATGACTTAACAGCTAAACAACAACAAAAAAATAATTTGCCTAAGTAAAATTTACCCTTCTTAGTGAACAGTTTTTCAAATTTCAGATTTACTTGCCATCATATGACCACCACAGTAATCAAAATACGGAACAGGTCATCACTCCCTGAATTCCCTTGTGCTGCCACCCCAGGCCCTGGTGAGCACTGAATGTCATCAACAGTGGAGTCATACCCTATGAAGCGTTTTGAATGTGCTGTCTTTAACTTAACATGGGGCATTTGAGAATCATCCATATTGCACGTATCTGTAGTTTGCCCCTTCTCACTGCTGGCTGCTCTTCTGTTGTATGAATATACAACAATTTGTTTCTCCATTCTTCTGCTTAAGGACATTTGAATTATTCCAGCTCTGGGCAATTGCAAATGCTTCTATAATGTTTCTAGAAGTATTCACAGGTTTTGTGTGAATGTATCACTTGGAGATATATATATATATATATATATATACACACACACACACACACACACACACACTTAGGGGTGGGATTAATAGGTTGTGTGGTAAGTGTGTATTTAACCTTACAAGAAACTGTCAAATTATTTTCCAAAGTGGCATAACCATTTTCCAGTTTTTACCAGCATCCTTGTTAGTCCTCGGTATTGTCAGTTTAAAAAGTCTAGCCCTTTTCCTAGTTAGTTGTATCTCATGATTTTAATTTTCATTTTCTAATGACCAATGGTGTTAAGCATTTTTTCTTGTATTTATTTGCCATCTGTATCTTCTTTGGTGGAACATCTAAATCTTTTGCATATTTTTTATTGGTTGTCTGTTTTCTTATTATTGATTTTTTGAGAGGTTTTCTATGTATTCTGGGTATATGTCTTTGTTAGATACATACATACATACATACATACTACTACTACTAAAGTCGCTTCAGTCTTGTCTGACTCTGTGCGACCCCATAGACGGCAGCCCACCAGGCTTCCCCGTCCCTGGGATTCTCCAGGCAAGAACACTGGAGTGGGCTGCCATTTCCTTCTCCAATGAATGAAAGTAAAAAGTGAAAGTGAAGTCGCTCAGTCGTGTCCCACCCTCAGGGATCCCATGGACTGTAGCCTACCAAGCTCCTCCATCCATGGGATTTTCCAGGCAAGAGTACTGGAGTGGGGTGCCACTTTTACAAATATTTCCTCACAGTTTGTGACATGTCTTTTCATTCTATTAACAGTATTTTTCAAATAGAAGAAATTCTAAATTTTTATGAAGTCCAGTTTATCCATTTTTTCTTTTATGAATTGTACTTTTGGTATCCTATCTAAGAAATCTTTACATCCAAATTCAAAAAGATTTCTTGTTGTTTTTTTTCTGTGTTTTCTTGTGGATGTTTTATAGTTGTAGGCTTCATATTTAGTCTTTGATCTATTTTGAGTTAATCTTATATATTGTGAATTATGATCAAAGTTCATTTTTGTGTATATGTAAATGTTTTTGGTTTTCATTTTTGTGTACATATAAATATTTTTGTTTTGAGTGTCCAGTTGTTCCAGCACCATTTGTTGAAAAGACTATCCTTTTTCTTTATTGAATTGTCTTTGTTCTTTGTTGAGAATCAATTGATCATCTTTGGGTGGGTCTATTTTGGATTTCTTGTTCTGCTTCCTTGATCTTTATGTATGCTTTCACTAACCCACTATGACTCAATTACTGTAGCTTTAAAGTAAGACTGGAAACCAGATATTGTGAGTCCTCCAGCTTTGTTTTTCTTTTTTAAAATTGGTTTTGTTCTTTTAGTTCATTTACTTTTCCATATAAATTTTAGAATGAGCTTGTTGATTTCTATTTTAAAAATTCCTCTGGCATTCTGTTTGGAATTGTCTTGAATCTGTAAATCAGTTTGAGAAATGACATTTTAAATTTACTTATAGTATTTTAGTTTCTTTTCTATATATCAAAGTGAAAATAAAAATTCTTAGCTTCACAAATAAGGGAGCAACAGTATGGTAAGCAGAACTGCAGATAGTTTAGCACAGTTGCAGAATACAAAGTCAATTTACAACAATATATTGTATGTCTGTATACTAGCAATGAACAATTAGGAATTGAAATCTAAATTAGTATCATTTAGAGTAGAACAAAAAATATGAAATACTTGGGTGTAAATCGAAAAGAATCTGTTACAGATCTGCATGCTGAAAGCTACAAAAACTTATGGAAGATATCAAAGCTTAAATAGATGAAAAGATATACTATATTCATGGATTTAAAAAATTTATGCTATATTTATTATTTTTGAAGTATGTTTTCAGTTCTCTTGGGTAGATACCTAGGAATAGAATTGCTGGGAAATGTAACTAACTTTTTGAGGCCCTGCTAAACTGTTTTCCAAAGTGGCTGCATCACTAGCAGTGTATGAAGGTTCCTATCTCATAATATCTTAGCACATGTTATTACCTTTTTATTATAGTCATCCTAGTTGTCGTGAAGTGGTGTCCCATTGTGGTTTTGATTTGCATTTCGAAAGGCAATGCCAAAGAATGCTCAAACTACCCCACAGTTGCACTCATCTCACACGCTAGTCAAGTAATGCTCAAAATTCTCCAAGCCAGGCTTCAGCAATACAGGAAACATGAACTTCCAGATGTTCAAGCTGGTTTTAGAAAAGGCAGAGGAGCCAGAGATGAAATTGCCAATATCCGCTGAAGGTGAAGGTGAAGTCGCTCAGTCGTGTCCGACTCTTTGTGACCCCGTGGACTGTAACCTACTAGGCTTCTCCGTCCATGGGATTCTCCAGGCAAGAATACTGGAGTGGATTGCCATTTCCTTCTCCAGGGGATCTTCCCGACCCAGGGATCGAACCCGGTCTCCCGCATTGGAGGCAGACACTTTAACCTCTGAGCCACCGAAAAAGCAAGAGAGTTCCAGAAAAACGTCAATTCCTGCTTTATTGACTATGCCAAAGCCTTCCACTGTTTATTGTGTGGATCACAATAAACTGTGGAAAATTCTGAAAGAGATGGGAATACCAGACCACCTGACCTGCCGCTTGAGAAACCTATGTACAGGTCAGGAAGCAACAGTTGAAACTGGACATGGAGCAACAGACTGGTTCCACATAGGAAAAGGAGTACGTCAAGGCTGTATATTGTCATCTTGCTTATTTAACCTCTGTGCAGAGTACATCATGAGAAATGCTGGACTGGAAGAAACACAAGCTGGAATCAAGATTGCCGGGAGAAATATCAATAACCTGACATATACAGATGACACCACCCTTATGGCAGAAAGTGAAGAGGAACTAAAAGCCTCTTGATGAAAGAACGAGGAGAGTGAAAAATTTGGCTTAAAGCTCAACATTCAGAAAACGAAGATCATGGCATCTGGTCCCATCACTTCATGGGAAATAGATGGGGAAACTGTGGAAACAGTGTCAGACTTTCTCTTTTTGGGCTCCCAAATCACTGCAGATGGTGACTACAGCTATGAAATTAAGACACTTACTCCTTGGAAGAAAAGTTATGACCAACCTAGATAGCATATTAAAAAGCAGAGACACTACTTTGACAACCAAGGTCTGGCTAGTCAAAGCTATGGTTTTCCAGTGGTCATGTATGGATGTGAGAGTTGGACTGTGAAGAAGGCTGAGCAGTGAAGAATTGATGCTTTTGAACTGTGGTGTTGGAGAAGACTCTTGAGAGTCTCTTGGACTACAAGGAGATCCAACCAGTCCATCGTAAAGGAGACCAGTCCTGGGTGTTCATTGGAAGGACTGATGTTGAGGCTGAAATTCCAGTTCTTTGGCCACCTGATGCGAAGAGTTGACTCATTGGAAAAGACCCTGATGCTGGGAGGGATTAGGGGCAGGAGGAGAAGGGGATGACCGAGGATGAGATGGCTGGATGGCATCATCGACTCAATGCACATGAGTTTGAGTGAATTCCGGGAGTTGGTGTTGGACAGGGAGGCCTGGCGTGCTGCGATTCATGGGGTCGCAAAGAGTCGGACACGACTGAGCGACTGCACTGAACTGAATGGCTAGTGATTCTGAACGTTTTTCACGTACTTGTTGACCATTTATGGCTTCCTAATGGCTCAGATGGTAGAGAATCTGCCTGCAGTGCGGGGGAGACCTAGGGTCCATCCCTGGATTGGGAAGATCCCCTGCAGAGGGAATGGCTACCCACTCCAGTATTCTTGCCTGGAGAATTCCATGGACAGAGGAGCCTGGTAGGCTACAGTCCTTGGTATTGAAAAGAGTCAGACACAACTCAGTGACTAACACTTTCACTTTCATTGACCTTGTATGTCTTCTTTGGAGAGGTGTCTACACAAATACTTGGCCCATTTTTAAATCAGATTGTTCAATTTGCATTTTAATCCACATGTTATTTTCATTTGAAATTACTGTTTTTACTCTACCTTTTAAATGTAAAGGTGGAAAGCCTCAATGAATAAGTATACACTTCAATCTGACCAGTTTGCCTATTTCTTTAATCTTCTACCTTCTTTATTTTTCTGTTTAGTTTTAGTAGAAATGACTTATTCTTGTTACAACTGTCATCCTGTGCCCTTTCAGACAGTTCATTTAAATTTTAAAAATTGCTGAATGCTCCAATTGAATCTTCATTCCTAGTTTATTAATTAAAAGTGTCATATTTTTGAAATGCCTTACTTTTAAAAAGGATTCTAATATGGTAGTCTTACAGTTAATACAAGTAATTTGTTAGTTACAATTGTCATAAGAATTACAGTGATGCAAGACATTAGTCTGGTGTAAGCGTAGGGAGGTTAGAAAAAGCTTCCGTAAGGAAGTGATATCCAACTTACTTCCTTTCAGTTCCAGCTTATTTTGAGTTTTTGTTTCATTTTGTTTGTTTTTTAAAATTTATTTTTAATTGAAGTATAATTGCTTTACAATGTTGTGCTGGTTTCTGCTATACAACATTGTGAATCAGCCATAAGTATACATATATCCCCTCCTTCTGTCCTACCCACCCCCAAATTTGTTTTGTTTTTAAAATCAGGATTAACTACTGGTTTAGTTTCTTTTGAAATGACCATATAGTTTTTCTCATTTAATCTAGTAATGTAATATAATTAATTATAATATTGAGCAATTCTTATATTCTGAAGTAAACTTTCTTGATAGACATGCACTATTTTTCAGGAGTGAGAAATTCTGATGCAGAATTTATTCTGCTTATTACTTTGCTTATTAAATTCTGCTTCATATTTTTGCATTTATATTCATTAGTATTGGAGGCTTCTTGCTGCTCTTTGATCATTCCAAGTATGTTCCCATCTCAGGGCTTTGCATTTGTTGTTATCTGTGTCTAAAATGTTCTTTCACGTATCTACATGCTTGTTCCCTTAATTAGGTCCCTGGTCAAAGCTACCTCACCAGTGAGCTCTCCTCTGATTATATAAAACTGAAATTTATATAATTTTCATCCCCCTCACCATGCTGAATTGTCAAATCTGACATTTCACACCTACTGTTTTCTTTGTTTGCTTATCCTGGCCTCCACCAGCCCAATGTAAGTTCTATGAGAGCACAGAATTGTTTTGTTCATTACTATATCCCCAGCATCTAAAACAGTACTGGCCCATAGTGGACACTCAATAAATATTTGGAATGAACAACTAAATACTGTGTAGTTTATATGTATATTATATATATATATATATTATATATATGTAATTCCCCTCTCTCTCCCTCTCTCTGTGTCTCTTTCTCTTTCATCTTTTTCAGATCTTCTGCATCAGAATTTCTCACTCCTTCAATGTAGTGAATTGGGAAGTTGCTTATCTTTTTGTGTGTTCCAGAATAGATCAAATAATATGGACATTCCTTTCCCTGAGTGTTAGGAATGATTTATCCATAAAAATTTTGAATTTGCTGCTTTTAGAGGAAAGAGGATAAATATTTGCCAGTCTTTTAAATGTATTTGATTACTATTTATTTATTCAGTATCAGTTGAATCAATTTGGGCAATTTCTATTTTCTTATAAAAATAGGCCTTTCAACGTAAAATTCTCAAACTTATTAACATTGAACTAGATTTGTATAATTTAAATAATATCTTCTGCATCAGTAGTTGTGATCTTTTCTCATTCTACCCTGTTAGTAGCAGTATTTTCATGGAAAGAGATTTGTCTGTTTTGTCTTTTTGAAAAATCTGTTTCTTCTTCTGTGGTGTGTGTCTGTGTGTATGTGTTCTTATTCTAATTTCTTGAATCAAACACTTGGTTATTTTTTCTAATAAAAGCATCTAAGGATATTAATCTTCATTTGAGTACAGCTTTGACTGAATCCCATCAGGCTCCCTCCCTACAACCCCTCCCAAGCCTCTTAACATGCAGTATTCTTTGTTGTGGACTAGCTGTTACTCTTGTGATAGGGTGATAAGTAGTTTAATCTTGGGTAAAATTTCCATAAGAAGTGGTTTGGGACTCAGGGATCATCCATGTGTTACCCATCAGATGTAAGAGAGCATATCTGCCACAAAAGCCGAAAAGGGCTTTTGAATGTGCACTAAAGATTTTCCCTCTGGCGTTCTTGGCACACAGCACCTCTTAGACAAACAGGTATTTGGCTGCTAATGAAGAATCTTTTCTTTAGTGGAGTGGTTGGGCCAAATCTTAGAGTTATCACTGGCAACTCAACAGCCGCGAATCGTGACCCTTAGGCCTGTGGCTCGCCGCTATGAGAAGGGCTCGTACAGCCCCCAGGGCCACCCTCTGATTTGACTGCTCCAGTCAACTGCTTCTGAGCAGGGCTGTGGCTGGAACTAAAGTTAGGGTGAGAGAGCCAAGACTTCTTTTTTTCTTGGCTGTGCTGGATCTTCCTTGCAGCGCACAGGCGGTCCTTGCTGCGTGTGGGTTTCTGTAATTGTAGCTTGTAGGCTTAGTTGCCCCTTGGCCTATGGGATCTTAGTTCCCCAGCCAGGGATCAAACCCACATTCCCCGCATTGGAAGGCAGATTCTTAACCACTGGACCACCGAGGAAGTCATCAAGACCTCATTTGAGTTTCAGCAAGGATGAGTTTTACTTGCTTATTGTCATCAGGCTTTTTTTTTTTTTAATTAAAAAATTTATTTAAATCAATGAGAAGTGGTGTCGTGGAGTGGAAAGAGTGCTGGTCAGACAGAACATCTAGCTGACAGCCCCAGTTCCAGCCCCTAGTGACTGGGTAACCTGAACATGTTATTTAACCTCTTTTCAATTGGAAATTCCAGTCCCAGCACTACAGAATTCTTTTAAGCCTGCATTAAATAATAATACAAACAATTGCTCAGAAAACAATGAGTCTCTGTAAGGGGTTACAGTTATAATTACTGAGATAAGCTTGTGTGCTCAAGGTTATGAATAAAACCTTAGCAGAGTCAAGGAGGCACATCTCTTATAGTTTTGATAGGCACAGGATCTGATAATTGCCAGGTAACAGCCAGTTGTTGCCCACTCCAGTGCTCTTTGGGAAAGTTTGTGTTGGTTAAAACAATTGCTTCTGAGATATACTGATCTTTTCTTAATATATGTCTCTGGGGCAGAGTAAGAACTACTAATGGCTCAAATTACATGCTGTCACAGAGCAGATCTCCAGAATTCCTTTCCTTCTGTTTCTCACAGGCCATTGACATTTCACTTTAAGTGTCTACTAATGATTTGGCTTAAGAGCTGAACTGGTAGGAAGTGGATGAGATATTAAGTAATTATCATACTAGGAAAGCTTATTTTATTCTTAGGAACAAAAAGTGTATAGAGATATGGAAAAAAAACAGAGGAAAACAAACACAATTTAAAAAAACCATTGGAGGACTTCTCTGGTGGTACAGTGGGTAAGAATCCACCTGCCAATGCAGGGACACAGGTTCGATCCCTGATCTGAGAATATCCCACAGGCTGCAGAGCAGCTAAGCCTGTACAGCACAGCTGCTGAGCCCGTGCTCTGGAGCGCATGCGCCACAGACACTGAGCCATCCTGCTGGAGCTGCTGCAGTCTGCTGGCCCTAGAGCCCGTGCTCCACACGAGAAGCCGCCGAAATGAGAAGTCCGTGCAGCAGTGAAGACCCAGTGCAACCAAACATCAGAAAAAAAAAAAAAAAGGCTTTAGAAGAAAAATTGGTTTAAATCAGAGTCTCCAGCAGTCAGTCCCTGGAGGACTGCTGAGATGTCAGAGAAACCCAGGACCATATGTCATGGCTTGTTTCCATTTCATCATGTTTCTGAGGCCTCTGGGACCAAATGTTTTTGTTCATTTAACCAGTATTTCTGCACTCTCTCCTATGTGCCAGCTGTGTTGAGGGCAGCAGAGGTGATGGTGTATGAGGAGACCTGGTCCTAGTGAGATTCACACAGGCCTTGGTAATACATCGGGTAAACGCCCTAAGAGGGGGTGCTGTGCTGTGATGATGTACAGCACATGGCGGAGCCCCCAAAGAGGCCAGGGGAGGGAAGGAAGCCGAGGGAGACCTGGAGGAGGTGTGGGAGCTGGCCAGGAGGAGGGCGATATTGATGGGGGCTGGGAGAGAGTAAAGTCGCATAGAGAAGTGTCCAGGTTTGGCAAGAATATGAGAAAGGTTCAGCCTGGTTGGAACTGAGGGATTGTGCAGACAGGAGTTGGAGAGGTGCTCAGGGCTTTCTGTCCTTACGAAGGACCTATATCCCTATTCCAGGAGCACTGGGAAGCCGCTGAAGGTTTTCGGCTAGGGAGAGACATGGTTCGATTCTGGCTGAGAAGGCCCTCGAGTCGCTGTGTGGAGACTGGACGGAGGGTTGGGTTAGGAGCTGTGGTGGTGATGGTGGGAATGGGGATCACTGCCAGGGCTGGAGCAGTAGTGGCAGGTGGAGAGAAGTAAAGGGACCTGAAGGTGTCTTCGGAGGTAGAAGTGTCAGGTTATGGTGATCGAGCAGATGCAGAGGGTGAGGAGATGGCACTGGGGAAGATTCCCAGTTTTCTGGCTTCTGCAGCCCATGGTAGGCCATGCTGTTCACTGAGATGAATGAAGGAGAAGAAACAGGTTTGCTGGGAAAGGTTCCCTTTCGTAGGTGTTGTGTTTCTGGACCCTATGGACTGTCATTAAGGGCAGGGGGTGTAGGAGGTCTGGGCCAGACACTGGGGCTGGGCGTGCTCAGCTGTTGGAAGCTGTAGGAGTGGGTCAGATCACAGAGGGAAGGGTGCAGGGTGAGAAGGGGGCCTGGGTTCCCCCACTCCCCATCCCAGGGGATTCCGACATTTACACCCAGGCACAAGAAGAGTAGCCAGCGGGCGTGAGAGTCAGGTGGGAAGGGAAGCTAGCCAAATGGTGTCTCCGATTTGGTGGCTTCCTGGGCCCACACTCAGATCATCCCAGAGCAAGCCTGAAGCTTCATTCAGTGATGAGTCTCCACTCTCCAGGCTGGGGGCTTGGCAGCTGGAAACTTTTCAGAACTTCTCACTGTAGTGTTTCCCCTGTGTCTTAAAGTCAGTCCCTGGCTATCTGAACCTCATTGTTCAGGATTGTTTTGTGGAGGAAAGAGGAAATGATTGTAGCCAGTCATAATGCAAGGCTCTGAGGATTTGTGTGTTATGCTGTGTCAAGATGCCATCAAATCATAGAGTGTTGGCTCTGGGAAGAAATCGTAGGAGCATCTGGTCCAGACTCATCTAGAGCAGGAAGTCGAGTTGTCCTAGTCTGCTCGATGAATGACATTGGCAGGTCTTCCTTATCCGTGGCTTTTGAGGAAAGACAGTATTATTTTCATGTTCTGTGCCAGCACAGATTCACAGTGACAGGGATAAGCTACTAGGAGTGTTACGATAGTGAGGGCAGGAAGGTTGCTTATACCATGCTTAGAGGGAGCTCAGGACTTTCCAGCTGGTTCTAATCCAGTCTCAGATGATCCTCATGAACTCCCTTAATGGCAGTAGGAACAAAGCCACTTCTGTTTGTCAGCTGATGGCGGAAGGGAGACCCTTTAAGCTTAGATGGTCTCCAAGCGCCTACTCTGGGAGTGACAAGGTGAAGAAAGCTTATTGACCCTCTTCTCTCATGGATTTTTTTTACCCATCTTCCTGAGCATTGGTGTAGCCAGGAGGCAAAGGAGAGAGGCCTTTCCCTGGTCCCTGGACACATGGGTATTGTTGGTACTAGTTGCTAGGGATTTGAAGAAAATAAAACAGTGCTGAACAAGAGACTCCCTCTGATCCATGTGAGTTTCACACTATAGGCTTTCAATAATAGACTACTGTGAGACAAACCACTTAAAATTACTCAGTCGACAGACCTCACCATGTTCTGGATAAAAGTGCTTCAGGATTTTAAGATGAGGCAATCAGGTGGTCACTGAGAGTTTTCAGATTTGCTTTACCTCACATAATCTTGCTGGGGGATCACCTTGAACTTAAATGTTTTGATTGCATCATGGGGTTGTCTCTGTCTCTTTTTCCTACTTATCTTTTAAGGAACTTTGAAACTCTCAGTTCAGTTCAGTCGCTCAGTCGTGTCCGACTCTTTGCGACCCCGTGAATCTAGTTAGAGTAATAAGCTTTGTCAAGCTTTCACAGAGACTTAAAGATCTGGTCAGTTTCTCATAGAGAGGAATCCTCATTTTTCCTCTACCCCAATCCCTTATTAAGAAGTTTCCAACATAGTGGAAATTTGAAAGAAGAGTATGATGATTACCCATCTACCGTCTACCTAGATTTCTCAACTGTTAACCTCTTTCCATCTTTGTTTTTATCTCTCTACACAAATGCTTTTTGTTAAAAGTTAAGGTTACAGGTTAGACATTGCAGAAGAAAATATGAGGTGAAGTCGCTCAGTCGTGTTCGACTCTTTGCGACCCGAGGACTGTAACCTACTAGGCTTCTCTGTCCATGGGATTCTCCAGGCAAGAATACTGGAGTGGATTGCCGTTTCCTTCTCCAGGCGATCTTCCTGACCCAGGGATGGAACCTGGGTCTCCGGCATGAGTGTACTTGAAATCAAAGCAATGGAAACATTCAATGGAAATATTCAAAAGGAAACATAGAAAAGATCAAGGGAATTAAAGCAAGAGAGTATCAACAAGATGGGACATAGTGTGAAGGAGTCTAATATAAAGATGAAAAGAGTGAGAGGATCAGAGATAATCTTCGAAGAAGATTTTCCACATTGATGAGAGCTATGAACTTTCAGATGTAAGAGGTTCAGTGAATGTCAGGCATAAGCAATATGAACAAATCTACACCACAGCACACCATACACCAGATGGCTTAAAAGCAGTAATAATAAAATGATGAGCCAAAGAGCAAAGACACATGTGTACAGAAGAGCAACAAAGATGGCAGCATGTTTCTTGTCAGAATCAACGTAAGCTGGAAGACAGCAGAGGGTATTTTTGAAGGACTGAAAAATACAAAATATTAATCTAGAATTTTATACCCAGAGAATATATCTCTCAGCAACAAATCAAGTTAAACGTTTTCAAAAAAGTTGAAAGAATTCATCACCTTGCATGTCTGAAAATACCTGTTTAATCTGATGTCTGAAAATACTTATTTTATCTGATGGTTCAGAGGAGCATAGAATTCTACGCTGGAAATTGTTTGCCTTTAGACTTTTGAAAACTTGGCTCCACTGGCATCTTAGTTTTCATTGTTGCCTTTAAGGTGCTTTTGAATCATTGACTTCCTGATTTTTTGTACATGTCCCATATTGTCACCTCTGAAACTTTCACTGTGTCCTGGTGTTCTGGACTTTCATAGAAATTTGCCTTGATACTTGTCTGTTCTTATCCATTGTGCAAGACCAGGATCAGGAAGCTTTTTCTATAAATGGCTGTGTGTTTAAATATTTCAGTTTTTGTGGCTCATCTGTGATCTCTGCTGCTGCTTCTTTTCTCTCTACCCCTTTAAAATTGTAAAGGCCATTATTAGCTTAAGGTCTAAGCTAAGAAGCAGCAGGCTAACTTTGGCCCACGGGCCACAGTCGGGGAAGGAGAGGGTGGGATGAGTTGAGAGAGTAGCATTGAAACGTATATACCACTACCCTGTGTTAACCAGCTAGTGGGAGGTTGCTTTGTAACACGGAGAACTCATCCCAGTGTGATGACCTTGAGGGGGTGGGCTGGGGGAGGGGATGGGAAGGAGGGAGGGATATATGTATACTTATGGCTGATTCACGTTGTTATACAGCAGGAACCAGCAAAAGGTTGTAAAGCAGTTATCCCCCAATTAAAAATAAATTTTTAAAAATTTGGGACATTCCAAATCCAGGAATTTCATGCTGAATTAACTCATTAGTTCATTGTGAAGCAGGAAATCAAGTGAAGTGTAAAGTCATTGTTTCTGATACTGGGTATCCCCTCCTGGACCCCAATATACACCCTCAATGGAGTGGTCTTTGGCTCAGAATATCTTGCTGAGTTACAGTTTGGAGAGACAAATTTCACAAGTCATCTCTCCCTTACTGATCCCCTAGTGGAAGACTGGGCAAAGGGCACTGGCGCAATGTGGAAACAACTTATATTCTGAAGGCAGTCTTCAAATCATGCCTCGGTAAATGAGGAGGGGGCAAAGATAGCCCACCTCTGCATTTTGGTACAAGTAGACAGTGAGAGAGAATTGCCTCTAATCTAGGCAATTTGAGCAAAAAAAGAAAGAAAAAAAACTTTACACAGGAACTTTGTAAACATTTGATATGGAAAAATGACAGAATTGTGGCATAAACACTCAGGTAAGGAATTTATTCTGGAAGAAGACAGGTATAAGGAAAATAATTTAAATCACCTTCAGACATAAAAATAATGAACCAAGAGTTCACATGGGAGGTAATGTGAAACAGCAGAGCAAAATGGAAGCGGGCCAAGGAAACATAAATCAAAAAATAGTGGGGTTGGAGCTCCTTTGGTGGCTTGGTGGGAAAGACCACCCACCAGTGAAGGAGATACAGGTTTAATCCCTGATCTGGGAACATCCCACATGCCTTGGAGCAGCTGGGCCTGAGCGCCACAATTACTGTCTGCTGCCTAGAGCCCATGCCCTGCAACAGGAGGAGCCAGGCGCACCGCACCTGGGGAGTAGCCCCCAGATGACTGCAACTAGAGAAAAACCCACACGCAGTAACAAAGACCCAACACAGCCAAAAGCAAATACATTTTTAAAATTATTTTTTAAAAAATGGGATTGCAGAACTAATAAACCAGTAGAAAACGTAAGAAGCAGATTCTGTTCTCTATAGAGTGTGGAAGACTGACTGGAGAAGATCATCCAGTCTGCCTGTTTGTTGACGATTTTGCACAAACTCAGCCATCTCATCTGGATTTTCAGTGTTTCTTCTCTTCCGGGCTCCACCCTCTTCCTGTGTGTGACGCTGAGCCCAGGTCCAACAGGATGTTTTCTTCTGGCATCGTACCTTCTCCTGGCATCGTACCTTCTCCCCTGGATCTGGGAGAAAGTAGCAGCCCTCCTGAAACTAGACCTTTGTGTGTGTTGGGTGGTGTGTGTGGGGAGCACTTCCTGCCTTCAGGAAGCTCCCCCCAAGGCTTTTTTCTTCTGTCCGTTGGACACCTACCCACTGGCAGCACTGCACTTGTTGCCTTGTCATGCTCTGTGAGATTACACATTTTAAATATCTGAGACCTGAAGATCTGTGACACGCTAAATCCTAGAACTGGTCAGAATCTCAGACTTTGGAAGTAAGATGATTTCTACCACCGCTGCCACGGAGAAGTCAGCTGATTGCTCTCTGGTTCGGCGTCTTTATAAAATGGACTAGATCAAGGTTTCTCAGCCTCGGTACTATTGACATCTTGGGCTGTATGAGCGTGTGCGTTGTGGGATGTCTAGCAGCATCCCTGGTCCCTCCCCACTCAGTGCCCATAGGTGTGCGTGCTCAGTCAGTTAGTCGTGTCTGACTCTGTGTGACCTCATGGACTGTAGCCCACCAGGCTCCTCTGTCCATGGGACTCTCCAGGGAAGAATACGGGAGCCGTTTCCATTTCCTTCTCTAGGGAATCTTCCCAAACCAGGGATTGAACCTATGCCTCCCGCATTGGCAAGCAAATTCTTTGCCACAGCACCACCTGGGAAGGCCCGCTAGTACCTCAGCACCCTCCAATCATGACGATCAAAAGCACCTCCAGGCGTTGCTGGGTGTCCCCTGGGGGCAAATCACTCCACATTGAGAACCACTAGACTGTTGTCTGCTCTGAGTTTCTGGGATGACATGAAACACTCTTCTCCCCTTTTTCCAAAGTATATTTTTCCTAACCCTTGAGTCCTTAGGGTAACTCCCATTTAAGTCAAGAAATGTGATTCGGAGCCATTAAATGCTATATCTACCAATTTAAGATACTAGCCGCATCTTGGGTTCCTGCCAGGATCAAGATAAATATCTATTATTCTCTATCCCTGCAATTCAAGGAAGAATTCTTGCAGTCTGTAAAGATAGAGGACAAGGTGTTTTACAGAGGAACAGATACAGGCTGGCAGATGAAATGGAATAGTAATCGTTGAGGTCTGCTGCTATTGGTAATGCATGAGGGCAATGTGCATTCTCTCTCTTTCTTTCTTAAACATAGAATCCTTCCCAAATAATTTCATGCTTATCACTATCTTATACAAAAATTGGCCCTCATTCTTGAGTCTTTTCTTTTAAAACAGCCTTATTCTACACTACTTATGAGACTTCCCTGGAGGTCCAGCGGCTAAGACTCGGAGCTCCCAATGCAGGGGCCCAGGTTCCATCCCTGGTCAGGAAACTAGATCCCCAGCGCCACAACAAAGAGCCGGTGCAGTCAGAATAAAAATACTTTAAAAATAAAACAGAAAACAATACTTATGAGAAATGGTAGTGTTTTCTGTCCTGGAAGATTAATTGCCCTTTCACCATTTTTCTTTTTGTCTTTGGTCTTTTTGTTTCAACATATTAATGTAAACAAATAGTATTTACTATCTTAAGCTGTTGATTTGAAGATGAGGTGAATTGTTTGGAATCCCACTTTGATTTTTCTGAGTATATCTGGTAACTTCACAGCTCCTTTTATCCATGGTGCAGGCAACCTTAGGAAGAAGAAGCTAGCTCTGGTTGGAGCTAAGGGGAAGTGACCATGGTATCTACAGTGTGGCCGGAAATTCCTGTTCTCTACCTCTTTTGTCCCCAGTTTGAGATTTTCTTTCTACCAATCAAAATTCTAAGGTCCATGAAGCTGTGTGTTAGAAACCTTCTAGCCCCTTGACCTTTTGACTCTAAACCTTATGAAAGAGGGGTGGGGAGGGAGATAGAAAATGAGGATTTCCTATGAAAGAGGAAGCAGTTATTCCTGTAATACTGTCCAGCATCTTTATGGGTGTGAGGTTAGGATTTGGTTTCTCGGAAAGCAGGCATTTATCATCACACGCTCCCCTCAAATACTGTCAGCAGCCCAAGTTTTGAACATGTGCCCTCTTTTGTAACATCTGGCCTAGTGCTCACCAGAGCAACGCAGCCACGCCCTCATTCACTCGTCTCCACCCCCTCTAATGCTTGGGGCCTCCTCCTTTTTCTCCCCTTTCTGCCACCCAAAAGCAGACTTTAGCAGGAATATTCTCAGATCAAGCAGGTGTCATTCAGCAGTTAATAGGGGCTTCCCAGGGGGCTCCGTGGTAAAGAACCCGCCTGCCAATGCACAAGACAAAGAGCTACGGGTTCGATCCCTAGGTTGGGGAAGATCTCCTGGAGAAGGGCATGGCTACCCACTCAAGTATTCTTGCCTGGAGAATCCCATGGGCAGAGGAGCATGTCAGGCTACAGTCTATAGGGTCATAAAGAGTTGGACACGACTGAAGCGACTTAGCACGCATGCCCTGAGTTAATAGGGAGCAGGACCCAGTTCTTGCCCCGTGCCTGACAGTTTGAGGTCTCTATTTTGGTCTCTCTTGCTTCTGCGAGTACAATTCAGATACAAATTATAGTGGGCTATACTTTTAGATAACGTGCCTTACAGAAGTATGCCAGGGTACCTGTCTTCAGGGGAAGATGCTATGGACCAGTTCCATATTAAGCAAACCTGCATTTGTTATTTGAGTTTAAACTTTTCCTCTAAAATTCGCTGATGACTTTTAAGAAATATTTGTTTATTTGGCTGTGTTAGGTCTTAGGCACGTTCGGGGTCTTTCTTTGCAGCTCTCAGGCTCCAGCAGCTGTGGCAAGCAGGCCAGTTGCCTCGCAGCATGTGGGATCTTAGCTCCCCAGCCTGGGATCAAGCCTGCATCCCTCCCTGCATTGGAAGGCGGCTTCCTAACCACTGGACCACCAGGGAAGTCCCGCTGATGATTTTTAAAAATAGCTTTCTTGAGATGCAATTCACATACTATCCCATTCACCCCCTAAAAGGGCAGTTCAGTGGCTTTTTAGCAAATTTGCACCATTGTGCATCCATCATCACGAGCCATTTCCAAACACTTTCTTTACCCGGAAAGAATGTCTGTGCCCCTGAGACCTCTTGGGAAGCTGTCAGGAGAATGGCGGCCCTGGGGCTCACCTTCCTCAGCCTTGAACGGAACTGCTCCTTCACTCCCAGCAAGCACTGCTCTGCTGTGCCATTCTGGGGATTCATTCATCCTGAACGCATATGCTAAATCATTATTTTACGCCAGAGACAGGCAGAGGGAGGGTGCAGGGGAGAGGGAGGGCGTCGTCATGTTTGAAAGGGAGTTAAGCGAAGCCTGGAGTAAGAAGCCAGATACAGTGAGTGACTTGTGGATCGCTGGGAGCACTTGCTGCCTTCTCAGCCACCTGGGCTACTCTCTCCCCTTCCGAGCCTGCTAGTCCCTCTGTTCCGAGTCCATCCCATCCTTGACCTGGACTTGAGGACATCTTACCTGCTCTTCCTGTGCCTGGAGAACTCTCCCCCTGACATCTTCACTAGGTTGACCCCTCCTCGTCACCCCCTCAGAGGACCTTCTCTCCCCAACCCTCATCACGCTCCAGTTCTTTAACCTTTAAAATTTCCTCCCTGGATTTCCCTCATGGTGAAGTGGATACGAATCTGCCTGCCAGTGCAGGGCAAGATGGGTTTGATCCTTGGTTTGGGAATATTCCACATGCTGCAGAGCAACAAAGGCCTGCGAGCTGCAGCCACTGAAGCCTGCAAGCCTAGGGCCTCTCTGCAGCCAGAGAAGCCACTGCAGTGAGAAGCCCACACACCACAACCAAGAGTCGCCCCCACTCACCACAACTAGAGCAAGTCCAAGCAAAGCAACAAAGACCCAGCACAGCCAAATATAAACAAATAAAATTATAAAAAGATAAAATTTCCCCTGAGCACTCACCACTCTCTAGAATGATCTTATCTCCTGCGTGTACTGGCTGTCTCTCCTCTCCACACCAGATGGAAGCACCTTACGGGAAGGGATCTTGTTTAGCTTGTTCATCATGGTTTTCCAGTGCCTGGAATGATGTCTGGCACATCGGAAATGTTCAATAAGCCATCGTCATTGAACGGAGAGAAGCAAACTGAAGAACGGAAGACGTGTCACAGACTGCACGGGGAAGCAATAAGAAACCAATTAGAAATCACTGGATTCTCCCTTATTAGGAGAGTGAGATACCTTTAAAAGATGCTGATGGTGCTCGCGGTAGCTGACAGTGCTGAGGACCATTTAAGACTGAACTAAGTGCCTCACACACATCAAATCATTTACTCCTCACAGTAGCTCTGTGAGGCATGTGTGGTCATCCCCATTTTATAGAAGTGGAAACTGACACAGATTCAGTCACTTGTCCCAAGTCTAGGAAGTGGAGGAGCAGCAGGGATGTGAACCTTAACCGTCTGGCTCCAAAACCCATCTGCGTCAGTTTGCTTTACTTTGTCAGGGTGATCCCTGCAGTATAACAAAGAGAAGCACACCAGGTTCCAGTGCGGAGTCCAGTCCATGCTGGCCCCTGAGAGACAGTCTGTGGAGTGGGAAGAGCATTCGGATGGGGACCCAGAGACCTGCTTTCCGTGTGCACTAGGACCAGTTGGTGGCCTTGCCCACTCCCTCTGGCTGTGTTTTGTAGGAGCATCTCAATCCCAAAATGAGGGCCTAGACTCTGTCCTTAGATGGTCTCTAAAATTCTTTCCAGTAGAAGTGTTCTTACCCACCAAAGAAGTAGAATTGCTGAAAGTCGTTTTACCTTCCAGGCCTGTGCCGAGGAGCCATGGGTTTATGTGCCAGAGCCCCATGCTTGCCTGGATGTGCCTGGCAAAGGATCTGAAAGAGCACTCCTTAAACCATGAATGAATGTTTCCCCTCAGGAGTAGGGGTGAGGAGGAGAATGCCACTTTGTAGCTATTCATCTCTCTATTGTTAATTTTTTCATCAAGAATGTGCTGCTTCTATGTTATTTAAAACATCATAAAGACGAATTAAATTTGAGGAGTTCCCTGATGGTCCAGTAGTTAAGACTTCATGAACCCAGGGGCCCGGGTTCAGTCTTTGGTCCAGAAACTAGATCCCACATGCTGTAACTAAAGAACCTGCATGCTGCAAATAAGACCTGGCGCAGCCAAGTAAATATATATACTTTTAAATTAAAGAGGTTTGTGGTTAGTTGCCAACAGTTTGTGTGTGCATGTGTCTTCCTAAGAGAAGGAACTTGAGAGGACCAGGAAGGCTTGTTTTCAAGTATTTGAACCATTTCTTTCTGTTTTGTGGAGCCTTAACCCCGTCTACCTGGGAAGATACACTTGTTTAGCTGGGAGGATCTTCAGCCCAGAGCAAGACAGTTGGAGAGTCTTGGTTGCCGTCCTCAGATATCTGAAGTGCCCTCAGGGAAAGAACAGACTTGCTGTTGCTTCAGAGCATGTAGAGTGGAACTGACAGGGCGTGGAGCCCCAGCCCGTGCGCTAGGAAACAGTAGAGCGGCCTTCCTAGAGTCTGCTTATTGTTGCCATGTGAAAGTCCTCTTGGTTTTTATGTGTTTATTTTGTATCTGTGACCTCTCTGGTGGCTCTGTGGTAATGAATCCGCCTGCCCATGCAGGACACCTGGTTTCAGTCCCTGGGTCAGGAACATCCTCCGGAGAAGGAAATGGCAACCAGTATTCTTGCCTGGGGAATCCCATGAACAGAGGAGCCTGATGGGCTACGGTTCATAGGGTTGCAAAAGTCGGACACGACTTAGTAACTAAACAACAACCTTCCTAGAGGTTTTAATGTTTCTA
Source organism: Nanger dama (assembly GCA_917880005.1). Classification (NCBI taxonomy): domain Eukaryota; kingdom Metazoa; phylum Chordata; class Mammalia; order Artiodactyla; family Bovidae; genus Nanger; species Nanger dama. The sequence continues at coordinate 8,660,538 of CAKJTW010000018.1, read as the reverse complement.
CTAGTTTTTAAGTTGGTTCCCGTGATTTTTGCAGGCAGATAGCTCTGTGTCCTTCTTACTTTGTTTTGTTTGCTTGTCTAAGGCAATTCTCAGAAGAGTGTTGGCAACTTCGAAATACAGCAGCCCACTGTCCCTGTTGTGACATGAAATATCTTACTGTCTGGGGCCTCTGACTTGTGCTTCAGCATTAATGCATCTCTTCCTGAATAAGCAGAGGTCACTGTCTCTTTCCTTAGAAGTGGTATAAGGCTTCTTCTGTTCAATTCTATATTAACATTTAAGGTTTATATACATCGGTGCCATTCCAAAACATATTCACATGTTTATTGTGGGTCAGGGAAGTTTAGAAGTTTCTGCTGAAATACATGTAGAATTTGATATCTAAATATTTTGGTGATTATTTTAAACTGTATTTTAAATGTATATTTTTATGGGATTTTTATATTAAAATCTTGATTGGTGGCAGTGACGTGTTATAATTTTCTAATTTCATTGTCTCTATGAATAACATATTTTTATGGTGACATCACAGTGATGCCTTTTGTTCTGTGCCTCGGACCTGCCAGATACCTTCCCAGGCATATTGTCGTTAACCCTCACAACAGGTCATTAGAGTATTATAATTTTGTAGATGAGAAAGCTGAAACCTAAAAATTTTACACTTGCTCAGTGTCCACAGCTAACAAATGCCTGAACCTGGAGTTTCCCTGGTCTGTCTAATTTTAGTGCTTCCCTTGGCATTTTCTCTTTTTAAAATTAATTTCCACTGGAGTATGCTGCTTTGGGCTTGCCTGATAGCCCAGCTGGTAAAGAATCCACCTGGAATGCAGGGGACCCCAGTATGATTCCTGGGTCGGGAAGATCCACTAGAGAAGGATAAAGCTACCCACTCCAGCATTCTTGCCTGGAGAATCCCCATAGAGGAGGCTGGCAGGCTACAGTCCATGGGGTCACAGAGAGTCGGACATGACTGAGTGACTAAGCACAGCACAGCACATGGCTGCTTTAGGCACTTTTTTTCTTGGTCATAAGGGTGGGAGTGACGTCTGCCTGAGTAACTAGCCTTGTTGTTCAGTCACTCAGTCGTGTCTGACTCTTTGTGACCCCGTGGAGTGCAACACACCAGGCTTCCCTGTCCTTCACCATCTCCTGGAGTTGCTCAAACTCACGTCCATTGCATCAGTGATGCCATCCAACCATCTCATCCTCTGTCGTCCCCTTCTCCTCCTGCCTACCATCTTTCCCAGCATCAGGGTCTTTTCTAATGGGCTGGCTCTTCGAATCAGGTGGCCAAAGTATTGGAGCTTCAGCTTCAGCATCAGTCCTTCCAGTGAGTATTCAGGGTTGATTTCCTTTAGGATGGACTGGTTGGATCTCCTTGCGGTCCAAAGGATTCTCAAGTCTTCCCAATACTACAGTTCAAAGGCATCAGTTCTTCAGTGCTCAGCCTTCTTTATGGTCCAGCTCTCACATCCATACATGACTACTGAAAAACCATAGCTTTGACTAGATGGACCTTTGTTGGCAAAGTGATATCACTGCTTTTTAATACAATGTCTCGGTTTGCCATAGCTTTTCTTCCAAGGAGTAAGTGTGGTTTAATTTTATGGCTTCAGTCACCATCTACAGTGATTTTGGAGCCCAAGAAAATAAAGTCTGTTACTGTTTCCATTGTTTCCCCATCTATTTGCCATGACGTGGTGGGACCTGAAGCCATGATCTTAGTTTTCTGAATGTTGAGTTTTAGGCCAACTTTTCTCTCCTCTTTAACTTTCATCAAGAGGCTCTTTAGTTCCTCTTCACTTTCTGCCATAATAAGGGTGGTTTCATCTGCATATCTGACGGAGAAGGCAATGGCAACCCACTCCAGTACTCTTGCCTGGAAAATCCCAAGGGCAGAGGAGCCTGGTAGGCTGCAGTCCACGGGGTCGCAAAGAGTCGGACACGACTGAGCGACTTCCCTTTCACTTTTCACTTTCATGCATTGGAGAAGGAAATGGCAACCCACTCCAGTGTTCTTGCCTGGAGAATCCCAGGGACGGGGGAACCTGGTGGGCTGTCGTCTATGGGGTCGCACAGACTCGGACACAACTGAAGCGACTTAGCAGCAGCAGCATCTGCATATCTGAGGTTATTGATATTTCTCCCTGCAATCTCAATTCCAGCTTGTGCTTCATCCAACCTGGCATTTGGCATGATGTACTCTGCATATAAGTTAAATGAGCAAGGTGACAATATACAGCCTCGAGGTACTCCTTTCCCAGTTTGGAACCATTCCCTTGTTCCATGTCTGATTCTAACTGTTGCTTCTTAACCTGCATACAGGTTTCTCAGGAGGCAGAGAAGGTGATCTGATATTCCCGTCTCTTTAAAACTTTTCCACAGTTTGCTGTGATCCACACAAAGCCTTTAGCATGGCCAATGAAGCCAAAGCAGAACTAGCCTTATACCACCACACAACTCATGTTTATAAGAGGGCGACCTTCAGAAGAACCACCAGTACTGAGCTGGAATAACTAAAGAAATTCCCTGTCTCTGTGTTGGGCAAAGTGGAGGGCCCTTGTGGCCTGAGTTTACATTTCTTTAAATCCCTCCACAGAGGGGAGGCGCTCCTTCTTCCGGTCAGGCACCAAACTTCTGGTGCCTGAGGGCAGGACAGCGTGGACCTCTGTGGGCACAGAGCATAGACTGTTTGAATCCCCCATACTTCTGAGGGTTTTGGTGACACCCCCACTTCTCCCAAGCTTCCAGCCCATCTAGTATGAGTCATGCTATTTCCGATGTCTTGGTGTGCCATGGGCTTAGGTGCCCTGACACATATCACTGCCAAGGGCAGTCGTGGGTGCCAGGGGTGGTAAGGACAGGGCTCTCCAGGGGGTGGGGGGCTTGGGAGGGGCATGCAGCTATCCCTAGAGTCTGCACTTTGGAGCTCTGATTGGTATACTGGATGCGACTGAACAGGTCTCAGGTAATCTAGACCACCTGCTCTTTTTCTCAGGACTGGGGAGGAATTTGTTGAGTTTGGGAGTCACCCGGCCCCTGCAGGATATGATTGAAAGGGAGTCTGCATTCTTTCCCTTTGGCTGTGAGGGACACAGCATGCCAGGCCTCCCTGTCCATCACCAACTCCCGGAGTTCACTCAAACTCATGTCCATTGAGTTGGTGATGCCATCCAACCATCTCATCCTCTGTTGTCCGCTTCTCCTCCTGCCTTCAATCTTTCCCAGCATCAGGGTCTTTTCAAATGAGTCAACTCTTCGAATCAGGTGGCCAAAGTATTGGAGCTTCAGCTTAGGTATCAGTCCTTCCAATGAGTATTCAGGACTGATCTCATTTAGGATGGACTGGTTGGATCTCCTTGCAGTCCAAGGGACTCTCAAGAGTCTTCTCTGACACCACACTTCAAAAGCATCAATTCTTTGGCACTCAGCTTTCTTTATAGTCCAACTCTCACATCCATACATGACTGCTGGAAAAACCATAGCTTTGACTATATGGACCTTTGTTGGCAAGTAATGTCTCTGCTTTTTAATATGCTGTCTAGGTTGGTCATAACTTTTCTTCCAAGGAGTAACCAGGGCCATGGTTCTCATAATTATGCAGAAGTTAAAGCTGCCCTAGCGTTGTTATTTAATCACTAAGTCACATCTGACTCTTTGCTACCACATGAACTGTAGCCCATCAGGCTCCTCTGTCCATGGGATTTCCCAGGCAAGAATACTGCCCTGGTGTCTTCTTTGCCAAATGTTCAGGCCAGGTGGTGGTAGAGTGGACGGTTTACCTGGAAATCACGTGGTTTGGAATGCAGAAATAAGACCCTCTGGCTGGACCAGCCTCGGAAGGCTTTATTGTTTCTCTCCATACAAGGAAGACTTCTAAGGGAGTTGAAATGTGATTGCCAGGGATTATTTGTGAGGAAGTAGCCCAACCTACTTGATTCTTAATGCTAAAATGGGCTCTAATCCTTGTTTCCTTTTCGGTACTGGATTAGAAAAATGTAGGGCAGGATTAGAACTGGCTAACAACAATACAGCAAATACAGGCCCTGAGAATTTCAGAACAGGAATCACCAGGCAAGAAGGCTTGAACCTGGAGTGTATTCTCAGTCTTTAGGACTTGTGATCCTTGTTCTGATTTTCTGATTATATCTCTGCCTTCACCTATCAAAAGGTGACTTGAATTTAAATTAATTTTGTGTAGCAGGAAAAAAAACCCCTCACTGTCACATTTGCAAACAAAACTCAAGATATGTTTTATCAGCTATTAAGAGTATGTTATTTTGGAGAGCCAGTCAGAGCACTGATGAGGGCATAAATTGTGCTTCTGGAAAATAATTCAGTAGAATTTATCAAAAGCTCAGCATATTTATTGTTGGTGGTGTTTAGTTGCAAAGTCATGTCCGACTCTGCAACCCCTGACAAGAGTATGGGAATGGGTTGCCATTTCCTTCTCCTGACCCAGGGATCGAACCCAAATCTCCTGCACTGGCAGGTAGATTCTTTACCACTGAGCTCCCAGGGAAGGCCAAGAGTTTGGGACTTTCTCCAAACTTACCTCCTACCTTTATTTGATAATAGCATCCAGATTTTTAAACTGTGGCTAAAGATCAATCTTTCAAGCTTCCTCTACCCTGTATTTCTGCCTCAGACATCTTAGTCATCTCAATCTTTAGTCAAAAAAAGACTCTGGGTATTCTCCAGCAGATCAGTTCTCTTCTCCCTCTAAATATTTTGTGTCAAAAAATTTAAAAAAAAAATAAATAAATAAATATTTTGTGTCTATGTCAATTTCTTTATTTAAATGAAAAAGCTAGGAGTTTTGTGTTTCTTTTCTTTATTTTCCCATACACACAATTCAGCAGCTAGCCCTATTGACTTTACCTCCAAATAAAAGGAAATTCACCCACTTCTTGGGAGTTGCCTGGTGGCCCAGTGGTTAAGACTTTACCTCTCAATGCAGGGGTTGCAGGGTTCGATTCCTGGTCTGGGAGCTAAGATCCCACATGCCTTGCAGCCAAAAAACCAAAGACATAAAACGGAACCAATGTTGTAACAAATTCAATAAAGGCTTTAAAAATGGTCCACATCAATCCTCATCTCCACTGCCACCAGCCATGGATGGGCCCTCGGGGAGGCGTCCTGACTGTACTCTTGCTTGAGTTCTCGCTGTGCCCCCGCTTCAGTCTCATCTCTGCAATACAGCAGATGACGTCCCTGCCCTCCGTGGCTTTCCAGTGCCCTTCAGATAAAATCAGACTCCCGTCAAGGTCCCGCATGATCTGGCTTCCAGCTTTAGTTCCAAGAAGCTGTCAACTTCTTTTCCTTTTTCCACCTCCAGTCTTTGTGCCTCCCCCTGCTTCCTTCCCAGCTTCTGAGGGGCTGGGGTCTTACTCAGAGAGGCCGAGCAGGATCCCACCCGCCCCTTTTTTTTCTGCCTTGTCATACAGGATCTTCATTCCCCAACCAGGGATCAAACCTGCACCCCCTGCAGTGGGAGCATGGAATCCTAGCTGCTAGACAGTTAGGGAAGGACCACACACCACCCCCACCACCGCCTTTTTTTTCCTGTTTTTTTTTTTTTTTTTTTTAAATCTTGATCCCTCCTGTATCTCTGTCTCTCTCTTTTTTAAGTTCTTTTTTTATACATAGAGTCAATAGTGTATATATATATACACATATATATATGTGTATATATATATATATTTGGATTCCAATCTCCCAGTTCTTCCCATCCCCAACTTTCCTCCGTGGTATCCATACATTTGTCTGCTGCTGCTGCTGCTGCTAAGTTGCTTCAGTATTGTCCGACTCTGTGTGACCCCATAGACGGCAGCCCACCAGGCTCCCCCCGTCCCTGGGATTCTCCAGGCAAGAACACTGGAGTGGTTTGCCATTTCCTTCTCCAATGCATGAAAGTGAAAAGTGGAAGTGAAGTCGCTTAGTCGTGTCCGACTCTTCGAGACCCCATGGACTGCAGCCCACCAAGCTCCTCCGTCCATGGGATTTTCCAGGCAAGAGTACTGGAGTGGGGTGCCATCGCCTTCTCGAGATCTCCTCTTAAAGGTAGCTCCCCATACTAGGGTTTTTCTTTTCTACCACTGCCCTTACCTGTCTGCCTCAGCACTGGCGAGGAGAAGCTGCGATTGCCCTTCTGTCCTTTCTGCTTCTGTCACTGGCATGTAAGCTCGGAAGGAGACGTGTCTGCTGCTGTTCATCCCTGGTGCTGGGTCCAGTGACCAGTAAACAGTGATGCTGAGTAAAGGACTGTGTATTTTCCAGATCATTATTTCTAGTAGGTACATAGTATCCATTGTACAAATGTAACCTAATTAACTTAACCACTGGCTTATTGGATATATTTGTTGCCAGTTTTTCACCACACTGAACCATGGGAAATAATCTGAATGAGTGTTGAAGAATTGCTGACTAGATTAGGGAGTACTATGCAGGCATCACTCCATGGGAAATAGATGGGGAAGTAGTGGAAACAGTGTCAGACTTTATTGTGGGGGGCTCCAAAATCACTGCAGATGGTGACTGCAGCCATGAAATTAAAAGACACTTACTCCTTGGAAGAAAAGTTATGATCAACTTAGATAGCATATTGAAAAGCAGAGACATTACTTTGCCAACTAAGGTCCGTCTAGCCAAGGCTATGGTTTTCCCTGTGGTCATGTATGGATGTGAGAGTTGGACTGTGAAGAAGGCTGAGTGCCAAAGAATTGATGCTTTTGAACTGTGGTGTTGGAGAAGACTCTTGAGAGTCCCTTGGACTGCAAGGAGATGCAACCAGTCCATTCTGAAGGAGATCAGCTCCGGGATTTCTTTGGAAGGAATGATGCTAAAGCTGAAACTCCAGTACTTTGGCCACCTCATGCGAAGAGTTGACTCACTGGAAAAGACTCTGATGCTGGGGGGGATTGGCGGCAGGAGGAGAAGGGGACGACAGAGGATGAGATGGCTGGATGGCATCACTGACTCAATGGACGTGAGTCTGAGTGAACTCCGGGAGTTGGTGGACAGGGAGGCCTGGTGTGCTGTGATTCATGGAGTCGCAAAGAGTCGGACACGACTGAGCGACTGAACTGATGCAGGCATTTAAGATCCTAGGAAGCATTTTTATTAACATGGAGAAATGAGTTTTTGTAATGAGAAAAAGCGTGATATAAGATTATATATACAGCATGTTATCAGCTGTGTAAAAGTTCATGGGAAAAGAGACTAGGAAACTGTCAATTATGCATCTCAGGTTGGCAAGATTACAAATGATTTTTCTCTTTGATTTTTTATAGTGTGTAAGGAACACATTGTGTTCCTCTCTATGCTTTTCTGTGTTTTCCAAGTTTACTGCAATAATTGTGTGGGTTTTTATAATCAGGTAAAAGCTCTTAAAATTTTATGATACTTTTATGACATATCAGATTACTGGAGATAGAAGCAGAGTTAGGGGACTATTGTGCTTTGGAGAATGAGCTAAATGTTGGAAGCACACTTGCTAAAGACAGTTCTTAGCCTCTGACTCCTTCTAGGCCTGTGAGTGATCTGGGTTTGAAAGGAGTAGCAAAGCGCTGAATCTTCCGTGCCAGGTAGACTTGGGTGTGGTATGGCATTACAGAAACTGTGGCTTACAAAAATGTTGTTTGGGAGTTTGAGAGCATCCCACAGATGTGCTTAGAACTGGAAGGATATCACAACTGCTCTTCACATCTGGTTTTGGAGCTCAGGGGGTTAGTTTATGTGGCCTGGGCATTGTCACAGAATTTTACTCACTCATCTTAAAGCAGTGATTCTGAAACACTAGACCCTTTGGGAATTTGAGGTCAAAACTACCTTCATAATAATGCTACAATGTTATCTGCCTCTTTGCTCTTATTCTCTTGCAAACACACAGTGGAGTTTTCCAAATGCTATATAATTCATAAATTGCAGAAGCAGCTAGAGAACCCAGCTGTCTTCTATGAAAACAGACATTGAGGACTGTTGCAAAAATGTACCACAATGCCAGTATCCTCAGTAAAATTGTTTTATTATGGAAAATACATATAGCATTTTAATGGTATGCAACTATGTTACCATAGAATACGTTTGTTGTTTTAATTGACTTAATACATATTTTAAATTTTTCTCAGTTTAACTACCGATACAGCAAATGTCAATAGATATTTATGCATATACACAAACACTCTTTGAGGTCCTCAATTGTTAAGAATGTAAAGGGTCCTGAGACCAGAAAGTCTGAGAGCCAGTGAATCGAGGACACAGGAAGAGAACTGTCCTTATGGTAGATTGATTATGGCCCAGTAGACAGATTGGTTGACTTGCATGACCCAGGAGAACAAGGTCTATGGAGGGAAGATGACCTCCTCTCATAGGCAGGGGTTGGAAGTCCTTGAAATTACATTAAATTTTTTTCTCCTCCTTCCTTCCCTCCCTCCCTCCTTCCTTCCTTTTTTCTCCTTTTTAGAGATCATGCATGATGTAATAAAGAAGGTGAAAAAGAAGGGAGAATGGAAGGTAAGTGGAAGAGCACAATGACTGCCTTGAAGGTGAGTTCATGGGGAAGAATACGAATGAGGTGGCATTGGGAAGAACCACGCAGGGGAGAAATGAGGACCTTTGCTGTGTCCAGAGAATACAAAAAGCTTCTGAACTGGCAAAAGGTAATCTGCTGTGCCTCCCATGTATATGATCCTGGTTAGGAAATCTCTGGGTCAGGAAGCTTATCTTTAAGATCCCCTGGTGGGGCATTCTAGCAGTGGAACCCTTTAATTCAAACAGGATCTTACCTGGAACCCACTGATTAAAGCAGAAGGTGGAATTATTCTGCTTGCTATGGGAGACAAGAGGGGACCCTTCTTGTCCCTCCGGTGGCCCTAAAGCCTCTCATGGAGCCCACACAATAGTCTGAAAAGCCCTCATATGGCCTATTCCTGTCTGTAGCTACACAAGACAAACCAAGTCAGCTTGTTTGTTCATTTAACATTGAGAGCAATGCTGGAAAGTGTTGTGTACCTGAAACAAATATTTAACTCAATCTCATTATGACCTCAGTCCTGGGAGTGGATAATACAAGTCAGAATCATGCTGTCGTCCATCCAGGAAGTCAGAGTTTGAAGGACCCTCTGATCGTCTGGGACTAGGCATTGGAGTGACCAGGAGCGCACACTCAAACTTCTGCATGTGAAGGGCCTATGCTAACCATTCTTAACCCCGAGTTTTTCTGCAGTCTGGAGCCTCAAGTTCATTGGTCCTTGGAACAGCTTGGCACCAGGAAGCTTTTAAAGTCTCACCCTTACCTCATAAACAAAACCTCATAAACATGAGATCACGTTTTAGCTAGAGTGTCCATCTTCACGCCCAGGGTGGGAGGCCAGCAGGTGGGAACTCTTTCTGCCTGTTTTTCTCTCTCACCCTTCCCATCAGTAATGGGCTTGTGGACATGAGAATTTTAAACTAGCCTTGGGGAAGCTGCCTCTTGAAATGAAACCTGATTGGTCCTAGTGCTACAGCAAAGTGCTTTTGGGGCCCACATTTTTCTAGCTCCTGTTGCCTGGGTTTATATCTTTGAAGAAGGAGAAGAGAAATAACCTTATTTTAGCTTCCTCTCTGCACTGTGGGTCAGATGGAGATGGGAAAGGTTTGCTGAAGAACTGCAGGTTTGGCGCTTTTCAGCCAGGATGGCATGTTCTTGGCCTTCTCTTCTAGACTGAGATTGAGATTACTCCTGGACAACACGTGCTGGTCCATCCCGATGATCTGCAACACAGTCCTCGCCTTCCATCCTGTCAGGGTGGCATAGTGTTCTTTCTCCCTTAAAGAGAAAGTTTATGCACTGAAAAAATATAGATGGCTCTGAGTGTGGGTGCTGCGTATGAAATTTTTTCTTTTTCTTTTGCATTTTTATGAGTAATTATTTTCTTTGTCATCAAAAATTCAATTTTTTAAGTTTAAAAAAATCAAGTCATGTTAGTGAGAGCAGACTCTCCTAGAAGCCTAGGTTTGGTAGGGAAATAAAGGCTAGCGTGTATCTTGGCAAACTTCTGGCCCTTAGGAAACCTCGATTACTCAGAATTCTGTGTTTCTGGGCTCTTCCTGAAGTCTGATGTCAGCAGAGGAGAGCGTCACAGCAGGTGCCCCCAGGCTGTGAACTGTTCTCTTAGCTGCCAGGTATGAACAGTTCCCTTTGCTGCCAGGTGTGAACGGTTCCCTTTGCTGCCAGGTGTGAATGGTTCCCTTCGGCTTCCAGGTGTGAATGGTTCCCTTTGCTTCCAGGTGTGAACTGTTCCCTTTGCTTCCAGGTGCTGGTGGTGGACCAGCTGAGCATGAGGATGCTCTCCTCCTGCTGTAAGATGACGGACATCATGACTGAGGGGATAACAAGTGAGTGTGGTGGGGTGTTCTTTCTCCTCCCTGTTCATTATTGTCTTGCTTGACTTTAGACCCCAGGCTTTCTTGTTCATCAGCAAATCCCTAGGTTCCAATCCAATGTTAGGTTCCCATTAGGTATCTGTGAAAGGATGCCAAAAGGAAGGCTCAGTTAAGAAAAAAGGCAGGCCAGCCAATGGAAAAAAAGTGGCGCCTAACAAAGGAAGAAATCCAAATGGCCGGTGAATACATGAAAACTTGCCCTCCCTCATTAGTGGTCAGGGGAATGCAGTTAAAACCCGAGTGGATACTGCTCTGTACTCAGATTGGAGTGTTTACACTACGATAATGCCAAGTGATAGGATATAGGAGAAAGGGAACTCTGATATGATGAGTTGGTACAGCTACTTTCAAAAACCTTGGCGGTGTCTAGGAGAGCTCAGGCATGCAGGCCTTGTAAGCCAGCATGTCTGCGGGTAGATGTGTGTTCTAGACAGCTCAGGCATGTGTGCCCAGGAGGCTGACAGATTAGTGCTCATAGTAGCCCCCACAGTGGGAACAGCCGAAAGGCCCATCAGGAGTAGAATGGTACCGTAAATTGTGGGACAGCCACACCACAGAATATTACATAGCGGAGAAAAGGAATGAATATTAACTACTCGCTCATTCCAGAATGTGAATGAATCTGATAAACAGTGTTGAGCAAAAGAAACAAGATACGAAAGAGTCCTTAACAACGTGCTTTAATTTACATAATATCCTAAAACAGGCAGAGCTAAGCCATACTGCTCTGAAATGTAGGGATAAGTGAGTCTTAAGCCACCACCAGAGAAGTGCTCGCCATCCGTGTCGCCGTGGTGGCTCTATTTGAGGGGAAGAGAGGTGTGGATGGTGAGGGAAGGGGGAAAGGGGGGAGGGCTTCTGCAGGGCTGGTGTGCTCTGCTTCCTGACGGGGTGTGGCTTCTGCAGGGCTGGTGTGTTCTGCTTCCTGACGGGGTGTGGCTTCTGCAGTTACGTGTGTGTTTATGTTTAATTCACCCTTTGGAGTGTGGGTTAGAACTTCACAATAATAGGTTTTTGAAATAAGATAAATCCCCTGCTTAAGGTCCCTGGGCAGCACCATACCTGAGACTAGGACGCAGCCCTCCTGGCTTCTGTCCCAAGCTCTTTTCACATTTGTGAGCAGCTCAAGTCTTAACCTGGGGGCTCCTTTCAGGAGAGATCATGTATTTTAATCTGTGAAACAGCATTGATAGAAAAGCAGTCTATTTTGAGGTATTATTTCAAACAAGGAAGTTAACCTTTGTTTTCCTCCTAAAAACGTTGAGTGAAACCTATCTCTTACAATGCAGCTCCCATCGAAAGAGAGAGAGAGAGAGAGAGATAAACAATATGTGAGCTACAAACCACACTTGGGATATGACTCCTTTATTTTTAAAAACACATTTCTACGAAAAAAAAAAAGTTAAAAAAAAAAGAAAACAAATAAAGACACATTTTCAAATCTAGTTTATCTGTCACCAAAAGCCATAGTCCTGTAAATGGGAGTTTGGAATTTTGGTGTGACTTTTTGTCATTCAGTGATCCAAGACCTGGCTTGCCCCTGTTTTGAGCTTACAAAGTTATTTTCCTTCATTGAACTTCTAAAACTTTTTTTTCTTTATCAAAGGAAAAAATGCAAATATAGGAAAAAGCCAAATGTAGCTTATGAGCTTCTAGCAAGGAAGAAAGCACCGCCCTGCCCTCCCTCCTCCTCCCCTATCCCCCAGGGTGCGTCACCCCAGAGGCAGCCCCTCTACTCTTTCTTCTTGTTATCTTTTGATATTTCTAAATAAGTGCTTATACAATCATCTCTGGATTCATCATGCTAGACATTATCCTGTGGTAGATGAGGGTTCACCTCTCCCCTCCTACACACAGACTCTTCCCTATCACAGAAGTGTTTTTTTGTTTGTTTTTTTTTAATGTCCTTACTTGGCAAAATTTTAAATTTTGCTGTTGACCACCCCCTAAAATATTTAGGGGGAGGTATTACTGGCATATGAAATTCAAAAATCTATGAGCCTGTTGTACAGCAGAAACAAACACACATTTTAAAGTAATTTTCTTTCAATAGAAAAACAAATTTTAAAAAAATCTATAACCCCTGATAACACAGATGGTTGAGAAATTTTGGTATTTAATTTGAATATTATTCAGGGTAAAAAGTCTTTGTAAGTGTTATAGGGATACTTCTAAAGGGATGCTTTTATTTGCTGACATCACCTTCATAGGAAGAAGAGCACCATTAGATTTCCTGCTCTCTCTGCTCTACACTACCAGAGGACAGTGTAGCATATAGGATGCATCCTAAGCTTCATCAGGTGACTAGTGAGATGGTTTGCTTCAAGCAGAATTTGCTGTTTAGTTTTTGAACTATTGAGAGGAACAGTCTTAATCCAGAGAGTGTGTTTGGAATATCTTCCTCTGATAGAGGAAAATGATAAAATGATCCAATTGTTGAAAAACAAACCCAACATGGAAATTCTAAAGGAACTTGGATTATCTAGGACAGATGAGGAAAAAGAAAAAACCTGAAGGAAGAGGCAAAAGTCTGTTCTTGACAGAATGAGATAGCAGTTTCTATTTTCAATCAGAGCAGATCGGGAATTCCTTGAACTGAAATGGGAAGTGGGCGGGATTTCATGTGATGAGGTTTTGGGTTTCCTACCACCTTGAGCATGGCAAGACACAGAAATGTGGTCACTGGGGAAGGGGCGTTGAGTCTTCTCCTCAGCCAGAAGGTGGCCTCTCTCTGTGCCTTCTGGTTTCATGAACACCAGTTCTGTTCTCTTATTCATCCTGGGCTGCTGTTTTTGTTGTCTAGTTGTGGAAGACATCAACAAGCGCAGAGAGCCGCTCCCCAGCCTGGAGGCTGTGTATCTCATCACTCCCTCTGAGAAGGTAAACCCTCCCAGAAGAGCTGAGGTCAAACACGTGCGGGTTTGGTGTCTGTGTGGCACCATGTCTGACATTTCTGGGTTAAGCAGGCCTTTAACTCACTGCTCTGTTTAAGCGTGCAATCCACAAGCAAGGAAGGAGGGGGCTGGTGAATAATAAAGAGTGCATTAAGCTATCTGCAGAAAGCCAGGCCGGGCCAGTGTCATTTACTCCTTTCTAGGTAGGAGATCATGTTATCTAGTGATCCACCTCCAGAACTTGGGTATTTTACACTTTCAGATTTCTTTTCTCCTTCCTTTTTTTTTTTGGCGGGGAGGGGCTGCACCCTTATGGCTTGCAGGATTTTAGTTCCCTAATCTGGGCCCCCTGTGGTTGAAGCACGGAGTCCTAACCACTGGACCGCCAGGAAATTCCCAGATTTATTTGATCGATATCCAGTAGAGTTTAGATTTACTTGTCTTACCATTTTGGGTGGTTGGTTCAAATCAGCATCTAAACAATGCCCACCTCCTTATTCTTGGTTGGTAGCTGTCTTAGGTGTCTTGATCCATGTAAATTCCCCCAGTTTTCATGTTTTCATTTCATTAAAAAGAAAAAAAACTGGCTTATGTGTGAGTTTCTGCAGATGCAACTAAATTTCCAGGACTCCATCGCAATGAGTCTCCTAGCAGATTTCTGAGCACTTTGTTCTTTTGTGAGTCAGTTCTTAGGAACCCAAGTTATGGTGGCTGCAGAGAACGGCTGCTGTCATTCTGGAATGAACTAGAGAGGCTTCTGTTAGTGTGAACTCTGAAATAATCCTCACGTCCTCAGAACTCAGTTATGGCCTAACATGAGTCAGAATTATAATCAGAAATCCCTTGCTATCTCATGCATGTAGCTCGAAACCAGCATGGATTTGACCCTGTTCAGATGTGGGTCCCATGCGCTCCTAGACTCGGGTTCAGTTCCCTTTTCTCCCTCTTCACAGTCCGTCCACTCTCTCATCAGTGACTTTAAGGACCCGCCGACCGCCAAGTACCGGGCTGCACATGTCTTCTTCACTGACTGTGAGTATGGCTGCCCCCTGCCGCCCCCGGCCTTTTAGGCTCGCATGCCTGCACAGCCAGACTGACCCCAAACCAAGTCAGGCCAACAGTGAAGAAATGAATTGTTCCCACATTTGTCCTGATCTTTCATTTTCTCTTCAAAAGACAAATTGTGTAAGAGAGAAGAACAAACGCCTACAAATACAAAACCTACTAGGTCATGCAGTCCTTCCTGATTGAAAAAAAAGCCCCTCTTCTAAGGGCTGGCATGTTTAATGCCAAGAAGAATTTCCTAGTGCCAGCCTTGGTGCTCACAGGATGGCCTTCCAGACATCTCTATAAACTCACTGCATTTCCACCTACTTTTCAACTGTTGACACAAAGACAGTCTGACCTGGTGGTGTTGTATTAGAATTTATCATTGTCCTAGGATCCGTTTTCTTGCTTTTTGAAGGTTTTGTGCATGGAACCTAGCGCAGGAGCATCTTGGTGAGTCTTTGTTAATGGCAAAGAGAGATGAATAGGGCTGGATAGCTTGAGTGCGTGAAAATAACAGTTCACCCCATGTTCTCGCTGGTGAAAACCCCACAAAACTCACCATTGAGAAAATGGGAAAAGGGTCTTGCAAAGAGAAGTTTTATACGCTCTGAAGATAGGTGGCGAAGGAAGCAGGTAGATGGCATTGTAATAATAAGCCAGTAACACATTTCTTGGGACCTGAAGCTGTTTGTTTGGCCCCAGGAGGGTCATGAGAAATTGTGGTTCCCCCACCAAGTGGGTCTCCTGTGCAGCTGAGTTCCTTAGAAGGCCTGCAGAAGTGTCTGCATCACATTGCCCAAGGATTTTATTTTTCATAAGTATCTCAGGTGTGGGGTGTTCATTTATGTTACAGACCTTTTCCTGATCCCTTCTTGACCTCTCCTGGTTCTTTTTCTTCCTCTCCTTTATATCAGAAAGTGGTGTTTTAAAACAGCTCTCAATATCTTAGCCTTTATTGCCAATTGTTTCTTTGTTCTACATGGAGGGCCTCCTAGGTGGTTTTATATTCCTTTTATACCCTAGAGGCAGTAGATTGTAGGATGGGATGAACTTCCTATTTGCCTTTTAAAACTCCTAATAATAAAGAATTCACCAGACCTGTGCAAACGTTGAAACCAACCAGCAAGTGGACAGGAAACCCTACCGACAGGAAACCCTACCGTCTTTGTCATCCTGGCAGCTTGTCCAGATGCCCTGTTTAACGAGCTGGTAAAATCTCGAGCAGCCAAAGTCATCAAGACTCTGACGGAAATCAACATTGCATTTCTCCCATATGAATCCCAGGTGAGCCTGCGAGGAGACGGCAGAGAAATCCTGCGTCCTGGTTATTCTCTCAGGAACTCCAGCCAGGTCGGAGAGGGTGGGGCAGGGGTGCAGTAAAGAGAGTGGGGGAAGGAATTAGTCAATGATGTCTTGTGAGTGGATGTTTATGCAATGGAAACAGTCATCCTTAGAGGGTCTGCCCAAGGTGCCTCACTCTTACTCTCCAGTTATTTCTGACTTTTTGCAGCCATCATGTCCTTCTTGGTGTTCATTTCATCCTCACTCAGTGTTCACCCCTATTGGCTGACTCCTTGAATAAGTAAAAAGTAGCCAATCCAGAAAGAGCTGGGAGGAGAGGAAGGGAAGGGCTCAAACAACACCCATCTGCTGCAAAGGAGGCTGTTTTTATGTAGAGATAACCTCAGTTGTCACGTGTCGAGGAACAGATGGTAGCCTTCGTCACTAGCCATTAATGCTTCACAGCTCCCCTTGGGAAAAAAAAAGTCGTTAAACCAGTAAAAGTGAAGCTGATGATTGTGAGAAAATGTACAAAATTTATGCCATAGTATTTCAAGATTTGTTAAATTGCCTCCTCCTCATCAAGAAGCAAAAAATAGCACAACTTCTGTGCATTTTGTAGAGGTAAGAGATGGTTATGGCATATCAGGGCTTTATGGATCAGCTTCTAATAATAGATGCCAGAGAGTGACGAATTCTTAGGTAAGAAGACATGGAAAAAATAGAGTGAATATTTTCAAAAGACAGTCTCTTTCCTTTCTCACTTGGCCTAAAGCCTATTCTCAGCCAAGGGCAGGAATTTTTTTTCCTCTCCGTGAGCCCTGTCACCACCTGGATTGAACAAAATCCAGCTTGAGCATATTCAACCATATTGTATTTCATCTATTTGTTTTTTTATGTTTGATTTATTGTATGTCACATATGCACATAATTTTTTGTTTAGTTGCTAAGTTGTGCCTGGCTCTTAATGACCCGTGGACTGTAGCCCACCAGGCTCCTCTGTCCATGGGATTTCCCAGACAAGAATACTGGAGTGGGTAGCCATACCTTTCTCCACCATATATTTTTGAAAAGTGATAATTCTTTTTTAAACCTCCAGGTTTTCAAGATGAGGGTAGTTCACATCAAGAGATTCTTCTGAGAGAATACTAATGGCTGGTAGCCTGCTGGTTTAAGAGGAAATTTTAAACCTCCAAAACCTTCCAAAAAGGACAAAAGAGAAAAATACTAAGAACATTCTTTGCGGATAGGGAATTGTTAAATCCATACAAAGCTCCTTTGTTTGCCACAGTCACAGCACAATTTCTAGCTTGTCCCTCTTTTATTTAAACTTAGAATGAATGGCTGGTGTGGTCTGACAAGACCCCTCCCATGCTCTCTCTCTCGGGCTCCTCTTCAGTCATCAGACACAGGCATGCCTGCCTCAGGGCCTTGGCTTGACCAGTCCCTCCTCAGGGAGCCCCTGGGAAGAAACTGCACCTCCTTCAAGCCCTCACTCAAATGTCCCCTCCTCAAGGAGGCCTCCTGGCCTCCCTGTCCAGCCCTCGGGCATTCTTTCTCTGCTTCGTCTGTTCTCGTACACTTACCCATTTCCCACATACCATAAAATTTACTCTTCATTTTGTTCATTGTTTATTCATCTGCCTTCTCCTGCAAGACTGCACACGCTCCTGGAGGGCAGTAATGGTTTGGCCACTGGGCAGTTCCCGGTGCACAAGGCCTGGCACCCAGCAGAAGCCCAGCTGTATTTGCAGAATAAATGAAAACTTGTTCTGCAGCCTCACTACGAGGCTGGGCGGGAACGCCGTTCTGGAAATGTATATATATATGTTGCTCAGTCGCCGCATCATATCCAGCACTTTGCGACCCCATGGACTGCAGCATGCCAGGCTCCTCTGTCTTGCATACACATATATGTATTTCCCTTTCTCAGGTGTATTCCTTGGACTCTGCTGACTCTTTCCAAAGCTTCTACAGTCCCCACAAGGCTCAGATGAAGAATCCGATCCTGGAGCGCCTGGCGGAGCAGATTGCAACTCTGTGTGCCACCCTGAAGGAGTACCCAGCCGTGCGGTACCGGGGGTAAGGCTGCACCCCAGGCTGCCTTCGGTGACACCCCCCCGCCAGGCGAGGAACTTGTCCCCAAGCTAGGAACTTCCTCTGGCCTTCCCATTTTCTCCAGAGGGTCTCTAGAGGGTCAAGATCTGAGCATCTCACATTGATGATTATTTTCCAATGTATTTGTTATTTTCTAAATTTTTAATGTGAACTATACTAATACATGCAGAAAAGGGCATGGAATACATATATTCAGTTATATAACCAAACACAAACCCCCACGTAACTCTAACCCAGATTTCCTTCAGTTTTTTATCTCTTTCTAACCTTAAAAGGGGCTTCCCTGGTGGGTCAGAATGTAAAGAATCTGTCTTAAAACAAATACACTCTTTGAAAAAGACATTTCAGGGTAAGATAAAATACAAGGAGAATAATTCTCCAAAGGACACAGTCCTCAGATTTGATCGAGTCATTCACTCATCATTTACGTGCTATGTGCTAAGTGCTAGGTTGAGGGGCTTAACCTGAAGACACAGCCTCTGCCCTTAGAAGCCCCTGACCCAGGCGGGCAGGTAAGATGTGTACTGGCATAATGTACAGCTGAGCTGTACACACCTGCAACATAGGCCTGCGGGACCAGTGCCTGGAGCAGTACAGGCCACGGGCCTGGGCATCCAGACAGGAGCAAGCCCGGCTCGGAGCAGAGGCGGCATCTGAGCCAAGGACAGGTCGAGATTTCAGTAGACCGATGAGGAGCTGGGAGCATTTTGTGTGGACGGTTGGGATGAGCGGAAGCATGACCCTGGAAAATAAAGGGGAAGTTTGAGAAGAGCTGGTAGTCTCACCCTGCATACGTGCAAGCAGTGGGGCAAGGTGAAACCATTTCTGGAGGCCTTGGGTGCCAGGTTTGTCATGCCCTTCAGTGGTTATCACTGGGCAGCCTATGAGGGAGTGAACACAGTAGTGTGGGAGTGCAAGGGTCACAGTCGTGCAAGGAGAAGCAACCAGAAGGGGGTCACTGCCAGAGGAGTGGAGGGCCTGATAGGGAAGTGCCAAGGCGCCTCATCACCTCTTTGTCCCTGAGGATGGGCGCCCGTAGGACAACCCTCCTCCCACCAGGGTCCTCACTGCCAGACACCTGGAAGAAATTAAGAAGTGAGGGCTGGGAGCTCACCTATGGAGAAGATGGGACTGGGGGTAGAGCTGCTTCTGCACTAAGAGTGGCCAGGTGGTGGGCAGCAGCCACATGATAAACATCACCCAGAGGATCTTAGGAGGCGTTGGAGGCTCAGCCAAGAGGGAGGGTCCAGAGGTTCTCAACTTGTATCTTTCTAGCTCTGCCAGCGGAAATGTCACTTCCAACAAAACAAAACAGGGTCCAAGGGAGTTTGAACTGAGGGAAGTGAAGATCAAGTGGGCCGGGCTGAGATAGCCTGATGCTGGGGAAAGGACGCGTGGTTAGGGCCATCTGCTGAAGTGTGGCTGCTTTATCTGGAGCTGCTTGGAAAGACCCCCTCCGTTTCCACTTGGATGGTTTTTTGTTTTTTGAAAGAAACTAGAAAATCATTTACATTCCAGGCACTGAGCTAAGTATTTTGTTTTTCCTTTTTAACCATACATGTAATCTGAGGGATGTTCTCTTGTAATTGAATAATACCGAAGAAGCTTGTCTCTCCCTTGACCCTCCCGCACTGTCCTGCCTTCCTCCCTGAGGGCAGACAGTGCCATCTGTTGGGACAGGGTGGCTCACCCTCCGTCCCTCCTCCCTTGTCAGGGAATACAAGGACAACGCTTTGCTGGCTCAGCTAATCCAGGACAAGCTTGACGCCTACAAAGCTGATGACCCGACAATGGGCGAGGTAAGTCTGACCTGGCCCGCATGGTTCTCTTACCAAGGGACCACAGTGTCTGTGGGGCAGCCTGGGCACAGCTGGCTTCCTTTGCTCACTGGGTGTGCATGGGCGCCCCTGTTTGTGCATACTGAGCTCCAGTGAAGCAAACGCCCAAGCCCCTCGGGCAGGGGGTACAGGTTCTGTTCACTGGAGCCGAGCAACTAGCTTGTTTCTATTTACTAGGACTTCTCTGGGGTCAGCACTGAAAGCCCTGTGTCGTGGAAATCCCCTCAGTGGAACAGAGTTGAAACAAGAAAAATGACATTACTACATCTCCTGACCTTACTCAGATTTCACTAGTTTTTACATGTGCTTGTGTGTGTGTTTGTGCAGTTCTGTGAAATTTTATCACATGCATCACAGAACTAGCCCATCACTATCGTGACTTACACACTGATAGCCCCAGGTTCTGGGAACCCACTCTGTCCCAGGCTGGCTGGGTTGGGTGATGGGTCCCCATTCTGATAGCCGAACCCAGGTGGTGCTCTCCTTCGTAAACTCATTTCGCACCCTGCATTTTGGATCTGCGTCAAAGGACCCTATTCCTGTGAAACAGACACACTCGATTCTCACATGGCGTTTGCTGGCCTCCTTGTCCAGCAGTAAGTGGACTGGGTGCTATCTGGGTCAGAGTTCACATCCTGCTGCCATGTTTCATGAGAGGGCTTGTCAGAGAAGTGGGAGTTGTATGGGGTGGCTCATGAAACCCTCCCCGCTGTCCTTCCTTCCAGGGCCCAGACAAGGCACGCTCCCAGCTCCTGATCCTGGACCGTGGTTTCGACCCCAGCTCCCCTGTCCTGCATGAGCTGACTTTTCAGGCTATGAGTTACGACTTGCTGCCTATTGAAAATGACGTATACAAGTAAGTACACGTGACTGCAGCTTTGCAAATGAACCAGACACACCTCTAACTTAAGGAAACAGATGTCGTTAATCCTAGGAAAAGCAGGTACATTCATACAGTTTTTTTTTTTAACTTGGTTTTGGCTGCATTGGGTCTCAGTTGTGGCTGTCAGGCTTTCGCGAGTTGTGGCAAATGGGCTTTCAGGCCTAGTTGCCTTGGGGCGTGTGAAATGTTAGTACCCTGACCAGAGATCTAACCCACATCTCCTGCACTGGAAGGCAGGCCCTTAACCACTAGACCACCAGGGAAGTCCCCATACAGTCTCACTAACAAGCCTGCATGCTTTCCTGTGAGTTCCCAAAGTGCAACTGCACCATCAGCTAGAAACTTCTGCCTGTTAGGGGGGAACAAGAACTTGAGATGTTTAGTTCACAGCTAATGTCACTTCAGTGATGTGTTAATATGTTGACTGGTGTAAGAGCGTATCTTACTCAGAGTTAAAACTTCTTAACTGCAAACCATGAAATATGATGATAAAATATACCAGGAGGAGTTTCTTACCAAATTTTTTAAAATTAATTTATTAATTAATTTATTTTTGGCCATACCATGCAGCATGTGGGATCTTAGTTCCCCAACCAGGAATTGAACCCACATCCCTGGCATCGGAAGCACAGCATCTTAACCATTGGACTGCCAGGGAAGTCCCGTATTACTGAGTGTTATTTGCACTTTACTTCACTGTAAACAGTTTTCTTGGTAGCAATCATCAGAAACTCAGTCTCTAAAAACATATTTTTCTTTTTATGGGAATAGACTATATTGTTCTTGTGTCATTGATTTTATAACCTTAGCCATAAAGATAATGGTTTCAAAATGAAGATTCTAAAAATATGACTGAATCTCAGCTTTCCCCCTTTGGTATCTGTAATTCTCTGTTTCCCTTATATGTTTGCGGTTGTGCTTGTGACAGTTCGCTGAGGGCCTGTTGCAGGCAGCTGCCAAAGGCTATATCAGTCTCACACATTAAGGATGGTGTCCCAGGCCTTTCCCAGGGAGGAACAAGTGTGATCCTCACCTTTCCTTTACAAGTACCTCCAAAACCACCTATAACCTGACTTCACACCTGAGCCAGGTGGCTCCAGGGGAGCACATATCAACCGACCCCGAGGGTTTTAAAACAGAACTTCAAGTCAGTTTACTTTGATCAGACCTTCAGGTCTCTTCCTGCCCTAGAAATTGGTAGCCTTGGGAATTCCCTGGTGGTCCAGTGGTTAGGACTTCATGCCTCTCACTGATGAGGGCCTAGGTTCAACCCTGGTCAGGGAACTAAGATCCCACAACATGTGTGGCGTGGCAAAAAAGACAGGAAACCATTAGCTTCATTAGATGCAGCAGACCTGAGGCAGAGAGTGACGCCTCAGATGATCGGTGTGCTTGCCGTTCAGCCATTCGTTATAAACCAGGGGATTGGGTGAACTGTGTGGGATGTCTCCTGTCCAGGTACGAGACGAGCGGCATCGGGAGGCGCGGGTGAAGGAGGTACTCCTGGACGAGGACGACGACCTCTGGATAGCACTGCGCCACAAGCACATCGCGGAGGTGTCCCAGTAAGAGCCTGCCCCGGCCCCAGGGCTCCCCCCACCGACACGGGGGATCGCAGGTGCTGGGTGCCAGTGTGCGTTCTCTGGGCACCTTGGGCAGAGCTCACCAGTGCAGGCAGGAGTCCCTCGCTTCTGCTAAGTCACCTACCTTCTAACCAGTGATGATGAATCCCTTCTGATATCTGAGCTCAGGCTATACCAATCTCATGAAGTTAGAAAACCCTTTCTGTGTTAGGGTTACTTTTAGGGTTTTAGAAAGCTTTTGTAGCTTTTCTCATTTCAAGATGCTTTATAAACACTAAACACTTGAAGCCAGTTTGTTCTATTGAAAGATCTACTACATACAGCTCAGGGTTTTTGTTTTTAAATATATAGCTGGTATGTCCTCTTCCTCCCTGTTGCCATACCTAAACTTTTCTCAGCAAGAGTCAGTGCATATACTAATCTCTGTACCAGAGGGAGTACCTTGCTCTGAAAATATTTCAAAATGTTTCTAACTCTGGAAAGTTTTTAATAGGCTGTTAAACTGTAGATAACAAGTTTGCTTTTGCAGAAGGACGCATTCTTCTACATTGAGTTGATAATATCCACAGGAAATTCACAAGGAACAGTGAGAAAATACTATAGCCTGGGATAGTTGTTTAGAAAAGTATTCTCCAAACCTTGGGGGATCATTCAACTTTAGAAAATGTTACTTCACATTCCCAGTTATCTTTTTATGCATTCAGTATATGCTTTACATTACTAATGTGTATATTTGATAGCATATACAAAAACATAAATTCGAAAAGGATGAAGTAAAATTATATACATAGATGTCCTAATATTTTCTTTTCTGCTCACAAATTGTCTTGTACACCCAACTCTGGAGAACCCTGGTTTAGAGTATTAGAAAAATGGCATATCTCTCTCCCTTCTTAGAAAATCACTTTAAATCTATACCTTAGGGCAGGAAAAGTCACCACATACTCCTAAAGGAGGGATGTTACGTGACTCTTTATAGGCAGCGGTCCCCAACCGTTTTGGCATCAGAGACCAGTTTTGTGGAAAACGATTTTCCCATGGACTGCAGGGTCAGGAGATGGTTTCGGGATGATTCAAGTGCCTTACGTTTACTGTGCACTTTATTTCTATTATTACTACATCAGCTCCTGCTCAGATCATCAGGCATTAGATCCCGGAGGTTGGGGACCCCGATATAGAGGCACTTGGTGCCGCATTGAAGCTTAGCTGCCTCCTTCTCTCTTCCAGGGAAGTCACCCGTTCTCTGAAGGATTTTTCTTCCAGCAAGAGAATGAATACTGGTGAGAAGGTAAACCCATATCCATACTCCGATGCCCTTTGGAT
Source organism: Nanger dama (assembly GCA_917880005.1). Taxonomy (NCBI): domain Eukaryota; kingdom Metazoa; phylum Chordata; class Mammalia; order Artiodactyla; family Bovidae; genus Nanger; species Nanger dama. The sequence continues at coordinate 8,637,140 of CAKJTW010000018.1, read as the reverse complement.
TCATCCCTGCTTTCTCTCTAGGGGAGGAGGACACCTCAGTATAGGACTGGTGAGTTGGGGGCTCGGAGGGGTTCCTGGTCCTTTCTTCATCTCTTACCATTTTGACTTATTTCTGTACTCAAGATTGAGACCTGGAACCCTGATCTTTTAATATTTATAAAGAGCTTCTTTTTGTTACTCTGAGTATCAACATTTACTGCTCTGGATCACAATACACATTGCCAGAAGAACTCGCTAAAACCTTTTAGCTTGTGGTAGCAACAGAATTCATATCCCAATTCACCTGGGCCTCTCCTCCCAGCTGTTTATCAGAGGTGTTTACTCCTCTTAGAAACACCACTCTAATTGTGCTGCTCCCTGGCCTAGGATCATTTAGTGATTTCCCAATCCCAGTAGAATCAAGTCCCACCGTGGACACACCTTAACAGCATCCAGGTCATCAGGCCCCACGGACTCTCATCTCTGCCGCCCTCCTCCTTGCCGCCCAGCACGGCTGAAGCCATGCCTGAGCTCCTTCCCCAGCCCTTATGAGGTCCCTGTCCTTTGGCTCAGGCGTTGCCTTCTCGGACAATGGGAGGCGCCCTTGCTCTGTGCACCGACATTTGTGAGTCCCTCCAAAAGTGCCAATCCACTCAGTTATAATGACTCTTCTGCTGTGCGTTAGCTCCATGAAAGCAAAAATTCTTTTCTGTTTGTTTTTGTCCTTGTATCTCCAGGACCTAAAAGTACCTGGTATGTAGTAGTCATTCAATAATTTTTTACTGAGTACATGAATGGGATTAGGTCAGTCACCCAGTTAGAAAGTCAGCAGACCCCTTCCACCTGCCAGGGTGAGATTCCAGCCTTCTCTCACCTAACTGCTTCCTACCTGTATGCACAACTCCAGTCTTTCTACAGAAATGAAATGTGAATTGATGCCACAACTGCTTGAGCCAAGTATGCAGAAAAGCAGTGTAAAGATGAAAAATTGCTCTCACCTGGCAAGAACTGTTACTTTGAAGCTTACTTTATGGTCCAATAAATAAAACATAATTGCTAGACTTTGAGGTCAGTTCCCCACCTGTAAGATAGTCACAGTATTTGGATCAGTAATTTTTTGAGCCAGAGACATGGAAATCTAAACACACATGATCCTGTGTTTAACAGATGCATGGGAGGAGGGTACAAAACATGTGCTCAGGAGTCCAGTGTTAGCTACTGTCCTGTCCTGGGCCCACCCCCTGCCCACCCTCTTAGCTCAGGGCCATCGGAGTGAAACCATGTCCTTCCCTCTCCCCACAGACCACCATGCGGGACCTGTCCCAGATGCTGAAGAAGATGCCCCAGTACCAGAAAGAGCTCAGCAAGGTATGTTGTTATTGCTCTTCAGTCGCTCAATCACGCCAGACTCTTTGCGGCCAGAGAGCAAGGTATGATGATCCAAAATGATCCATTTGATTATGAATATAAACAGCTGCAAAGACTCCACAAAGCCCCATGACACTCATGGATTGATGGAAATCCACAAGTTTTTAGTCATCTGCAATTTTTAAAAATTTAATTATTTTTGGCTGTGCTGGGTCTTTGTTGCTGTGCGGGCTTTTCTCTAGTTGCAGCGAGCGGGAGCTACTCTCTGGTTGCGGCGTGTCGACTTCTCGTGGTGGTGGCCTCTCGTTGCAGAGGACGGGCTCTAGGGTGTGTGGGCTTCAGTAGTTGCCGCACGCAGGCTCGGTAGTTGTGACTCACAGGCTTAGTTGCTCCACGGCATGTGGAATCTTCCTGGACCACGGAGTGAACCTGAGTCTCCTATATTGGCAGATGGATTCTTGACCACTGAGCCACCAGGGAAGCCCCCATCTTCCATTTTTATTAGGAAAAAAAAAAAGAAGGTTGGGATAGAGAGTTTATTTCCTAAGACTTTCTCCTCATCTTTTTCTCTCTGTATCCTCCCAATTCCTTACCCCCTGGGCCTGCAGGATTGAGCTCAGAGGAGGTCACCGTGATCTGGGTGACCTATGTGTCAGTCATTCACTGCCTGCGTGGTCACTAAATCCAGCCCTAAGGAGAGGGGTATTGAGCGCCACCTGCTGGAGGGAGGAGTATCAAAGGATTTGTGGATACATGTGAAACTGTCATACCACCCTGCCCCATTAAAGGACTTCGCCTTCCTCTTGACTCTTGTCGAAGGTGTTTCTGTCCCTCTGCCCGACACACAGTTCTCTACTTGAATGCATATTTCATCTCCTTTATGAGGCTGGGGACTCCTAGGCACCTAGCACCGTGTTCATACTCAGCAGCTACTCAGCAAATGCTGCGTGGGTCAGCGAGAGATTCCCTGACCACACACTCTCTATTTTGTCCTAGTATTCGACCCATCTGCATCTCGCCGAGGACTGCATGAAGCATTACCAAGGCACTGTGGATAAACTCTGCCGGGTGGAACAGGTAGGGCCCTTTCCTTCTCCTTCTGCCAGGCTGGTTTACTTGCTCAGCTGAATGTTAACGTCCTGCCTGGAACATCCCGCAGAATCATAGGAAATAGAAGTGGGAAAGCCTGCTAGATCTTGTTGTCTCAACTCTCTGGAGCCAGTGCAGTTCCTCTTAATGGTAGGGACTAGAGTGGTCCAGAATGCCGTGCCGTTTGGGGTTTGCATGTCTGACTTTCCAGATGCTCCCTGGAATAGCAGAAGAAACTTGTGTGATGCACTGAGCCCTGCACTGACAGAGCTGGCTGGATGTTGACTCTTGAGTGTCCTTTCCTCCTGCTGTGGCTGCACCAGCTTGGAGACCTAGAGGCCGAAAGGGGGCAGTGCAGCCGAAGGACAGAAATCCGCCCACGGGCTCCCTGATCACAGTTATGATCAGAGTTCTGTCCCTGTCACTGATTCATTTGATGTGCTTGTTTTTCTTTTCCTCTGTGAAGGGATATAAACTGCCACATTTTCCAGGAGTGTTGTGTGGAATCGCTAATCCTGGCACTGCATTCCTCGTGTGTGATAATTCTCATCCAGGGTCCGCGTCCAAGGGAAGGGGTGACTCCCATGATGTGAAACCTCAGCCAAAGGGTCTCTTTTCACAGAAAAAACAACTCATGTTCTCAGTGTGAGGCTAAGATCTAAATCCCCTGGTTTGATGTGACAGGCTGGGCTTAGGTTTCTGAGATGAGCCGTGATTCATGGACTCTCTCAGTAGTCCTGCTGAAATCCATCAGTTTCACAGGGATCTCTGCAAACACAAGGCGTCCTCACCCTCAGAACATGACTCTCCAGAAGACAGGTTATCCTTAGTCTGGTACAAATGCAGTTGAGATTCACCCAGGGAAGTCTACATTTTTTCAGAAGTGCCCAGAGGTATTTGTTGAACTGGTCACATTCAATTTGACTTTGAGGGAGTATTAGGGTCAGTCGTGCTGAGCAGATGTCTGTTGAGGCTTCACTGAGGGCTGAAGGGGCCTGATCCAGACTGGGCAGAGATTCCCCCAACTCGAGATCATACTTGTTGCAGACTCCTGGGATTTTGAGAGAAAAAGGCCACCTTCCAGCAACTTCTGTAAGAGCTACAGAGAAAGTTGCAGAGCAAGACCAGATGGCTCTTGATGTGCCGAGACCTATGTGCTGCTTTCTCAGGCCTGTCGAGAATAGATCTGCCTCTTGCCTGAGTCGTGGGCGATGGAGGGGTGGCAGAGACTATGCTTACTCCACTCTTTATCTTCATCTGTTGTCAGCTCCCCCTTCCTTCATCTCGCTCAGTGAGATGTGCAGGTTTGGGAGCCCATTTTTTCTCCTCCCCTAAAAGTGTTGGAAGATTAAAAAAACAGAGTTTTTAAAAAACCCAGAATAGTTTTAAAAAAACTCCCCCTTCTGTGCTAGGGTAAGCAGCAGGAGGAGTCTAGCCAGGCAGAGGCACCTCACAATACTGACACTTTTCATCCCCTGAAGCCCCACGGCCTCTGCAGGACTATGTCCCTCCTGGGGACCTACCGGGATTGAGGCTTTCCCTGAGGAATCAGCTCAGGCTCACTGGCACTCACCTGGATGGAAAAGCCTGCCTTTCAACAACATGGCAAATCTGTGTGGTCTCTGGTTTTGGAAGTGAAACCTGGGGCTTTCCTCAGCTCTTGCCGATGCCGTGGAAACCCGTGCTGATTAACTGCAACATGTGGAGGAGTTCAAGCACCTGTCGCTGACCTTCCCCAACCAAGCCACACATCCCATTCACAGACAGCCCGTTTTCTAATAGTTACCGTCTATCCAGACTGTTGCCATGGGGCCAACATGGTGTGTTTTCTGCAGGACCTGGCCATGGGCACGGATGCTGAAGGGGAGAAGATCAAGGACCCCATGAGAGCCATCGTCCCCATTCTGCTGGATGCGAATGTCAGCACTTATGACAAAATCCGCATCATCCTTCTCTACATCTTTCTGAAGAATGGTAGGAATGGCGGGATATGACAGAGGAGACAGGCCCTTTCTTGGAGAAATGAGGCAGCTGGGAGGGAGAGAACAAAGTGAGAAACAGCTCAAAAGACAAGGAAATGGGAAGGAAAAGGGTGTCTAATAGGAAGGTCCGAGGGGCTCTTTACAGCTGGAGAAATGTAGGCAGATCAGCTGCAGCTAGACGCTGTGTATCCCCCAGTGATTCTAGAGTTAGTCGGAGGGACAGGATAATGAGAAGAGGGCTGAGTGAGGACAGCAGGGAGAGTCTATCAGCTGTGTAGCCACTTTATTGGAGCATTTCCGCCAGAGACTTTTAACTTACCCCACATATATAATCTGCCTTTTTTTTTTTTTTTTTGGCTGTACCAGGTCTTACTGTGGGATGCGGGATCTTTAGTTCACCAACCAGGGATCAAACCCAGGCCCCTTGCATTGGGAGCCTGGAGTCTTAGCCACTGGACCACCAGGGAAGCCCCCAATCTGTGCCCATAAATAAGTGACCTTTACCCACATATAGTTGCCCGTAAGTGTCCAGTGTGCAAAAAGATGGACACAGAGACTCTCTTGTCCAAGTTGACTGTGATGTGGGCCCGGGATGGTGGGGACGGCTGAGAAGCAGGAAACAGACGGAAAGACAGATCAGGAGGGGCAGTTGCTGGTGGTCATAGCCCAGGACAGAGTGGCTAGAGTTGAATGGGAGTCCTGGACCTGCCTTGTCTTACAGTAAAATAGATACAATGAGTGGATTAGTTCCCACTGATGCCAAGGAGGAGAGGGGGCACCACCCCCTACCCCAGGCACTTGGCTCTGCTTCTGAGTGTGCGATGCATAGTGGCTGGTATGGTGATCAGGGTTTTGTTCTCGCAGGCATCACTGAGGAAAACCTGAACAAACTGATCCAGCACGCTCAGATCCCTCCGGAGGACAGCGAGATCATCACAAACATGGCACACCTCGGGGTGCCCATCGTCACGGACGTGAGCGCCAGCCTCATGTTGTGGGGGAAGCCCGGGGGAGGCAGCGGCTCTCATCTCTTCTCCCCTAACTTCCTTAACGCAGCTTATGATACACACACTCAGCACTGAGAAAGAGAAAACATAAAATCAGAGGAAGGCAGGTGTAGAGGTATAGACAGAATCAAGGTGTAGTGCCAGGAAGCCAGGCGGGCACATCAAAGAGGCACCACATGGTCTCGAAGCTGAGCTGTGCCCGTGAACCAGCCCAAGACACACTACCTCCATCCTGTGTGTCTTGAGTCAGCCTGGCTCAGCTGTTGGGACATTTAGACTTGGCATCTTCTGTGAGGTTGCTGTCAGACCGTCTTGAGACCTTTGAGTGTGCTACTCTGGCAATGACTTGGGACCCAGTTGGGACAGGATTTAGGGGCCTAGGCAGTGAGCTCTAGAAGAGGCTGAGGCGGGAGGGCCCCCTACCAGGAACCTCGCCTGTAGGAACCACCCTGCTTCCTGCAGGGAATCAGTGCGATAAAACAAGGCTGTGGGCTGGCTCCTTCTGGAATCTTATTAGAGTCAGAAGCTTTGTTCCAAAGCCCCCAGACCAGAGGCCTATGACTGGTGGTCATTTGGTGTTTTCAGACCCTTGTTCACAACGGGGCCAAACGAGAATGGAGGTGATTCTCTCAGTGCACCCTGTGCTGCTGAAGCAAATCAAAGGACAGGTCTCACCAGAGCAGTATTTTCTTCTGCTGTTGTTCAGTGGCCAAGTTGTGTCTGACTCTTTGTGACCCCATGGACTGCGGCACACCAGCTCTCCCTGTCCTTCACCATCTCCCTGAGTTTGCCCAAACTCATGTCCATCGAGTCAGTGATGCCATCCAACCATCTCATCCTCTGTCGCCCCCTTTTCCTCCTGCCTTCAGTCTGTCCCAGCATCAGGGTCTTTTCCAGTGAGTCAGCTCTTCGTATCAGATGGCTGAAGTATTAGAGTGCCAGCTTCAGCATCAGTCTTTCCAATGAGTATTCAGGGTTGATTTTCTTTAGGATTGACTGATTTGATCTCCTTGCTGTCCAAGGGACTCTCAAGAAAGAGTCTTCGCCAGCAACTGACAACAAACTTTTTTAACTTCTTGCCTTTGTAAAAACGGTCCTTATATGTTTGACCCACATTGGCCATTTTTTAAGGCTTTAAAAACCAAGTTTGCTGCAGATTCTTAGGCTGGAGCCCACGGGCATAGTCTGGGCTTTTCCAGGAAAACCTCCACATGTTAGCCTTTTTCCAAGGCTGATTCCCCACAGGGAGCCCTGGGACCAGCGGGGCCATGTGGGCCTGGGTGCTGACTCAGAGCCGCCTCTCATGTGTTTGCCTTCAGTCCACCCTGCGTCGCAGGAGCAAGCCGGAGCGGAAGGAGCGAATCAGCGAGCAGACCTACCAGCTCTCACGATGGACCCCAATCATCAAAGACATCATGGAGGTCAGCACAGGCTGGGACGAGCATGCGAGGCCTGAGGCCTGCAGGGCCCAGGGGCTTCAGCCTCCCCTGCCCTCAGGTGGCAGTGACCCCCCAGGGCTTTGGCGTCTGGGCCTCGGACAGTTTGTGCAGAGCGGCCCCAGGAGACGGTCAGCCAGACGCGGATTCCCCAGATCCACGTGATTCAGCCCCAGAGTAGGGCCCCCTCGATGGTATCACAGTGCCCAAAGGTCACCTGAGTAGCGAGCTTCACGCCGAAGGCACAGCAGCAGGTAGGGCATTCAGAAAGTGACCCCAGGCCCCCCCGCTGCTACCGTCACGTCAGCCAGAGACCCTGGCAAGCACCTTTCTGTTCAGACCCATCCCCTGCCTGCACATTCTCGTCTGCACCTCCTGAATCCTGCGTTTCTGCGAAGTCCCTGTCCAGTCTCCCTGTTCCCGCACACTGAGCGCCACGTAGCTGAGCGCCCAGCACCGCAGAGGCCTCCCGGGCCTCCTGCAGTGGGCGTCAGAGCAGCTCTCCCGGGCCTCCTGCAGCTGGTGTCAGAGCTGCTCTCTGTGTGTTGGCGCGCCGCTCGCTGGGTTGGGTCGTTTTAGACCTTGGCCCTGCGTCCTCTCCTGCCATGTCCTCTGGCACCATGCCTTGTGCATAGCAGGTGTTTTGTGTCTGTGAAGGAAAGGTAGCCCAGGTGTCCCTCCCTCCCCTCCCCTTGTAGTTCAAGGTCAAGGAAACTGTGTAGAACCCTGCCCCATGGGAGCTCTGGAGTGGGGCCTGGAGATGGTCTGTCTAGCTGCTGCCCTAGGACAGGACTGAGGTCCCGAGAATGAAGAGGCTTGCCCAGGATCCCTTTGTGAATTCATAGCAGTCCAGGTGTCCCCACTGAATTGTATGCGAAAATAGCTATATTTTAAATATATAGAGTGCGTCAGCTTCCTATTTTTAAATCCCACAAACGGAAAGGATGGGTGAACATGAGACATCTAGAAACCAGTGACATCTTTTTGCCTGGCAGAGTAGGCCAACCTCCCATCTCATTCCCTCCTTTGCTCTCTGCTCCTTCTTCCTCTCCCCTCCCAGTCCTCCAAAGAGGGGTGTGTGGGCGCCACACGGTAGCTGTCGGGAGTGGAGACTTCTCGGCAGCAGAGGGTGGGGAGCCAGATCCACCCACCAGACAATAGGCCCTTGGAAACCTGTGCGTAGTGGCTACTAAATGGATGCCAGGGTCAAGAGCCTACTGGAGGAATGGGACATTTATAACCTCACATGGAATGTCAAAGGGGGAAAAAAGAACAAACTGAAAGAGAAGCAAGAAAAATTAAGTCAGGGTTTTAAAAAATATCTTCTCTTCAAGAGCAGACCTGTAAACTCATCTCCTGGTATCCGCCGGTCCTGGGCATCTGCTCCACGCCCAGCAGGGCAGGAGTCGCCCCCAGCAGGCAGAGGAGCTTGGTTCCTGCAAAGCTGGCCATGATTTTGGCTAAGTGACTGGTCCTTGGAATCGTCTTCCCTTGGTTCCATCAGCCCTTTCAAAGCCGTCTCTTCTTTCCAGGACACTATTGAAGACAAGCTTGACACCAAGCACTACCCGTACATCTCCACCCGCTCCTCTGCCTCCTTCAGCACCACCGCCGTGAGGTGAGTGAGGATCTGAGCAAGGGCAGAGGGCTGAGCAGGACCGCGTCCGGCTGGACGGCCGCTACACAGCTGCCGCAATGCCGCGTGACCTGCGAGACCCCTCCCACAGCTTCTCGTCACAGCCAAGGTGTAGGCCAAGTCCTTGCAGTGGCCCGGGAGGCCCTCTGCCTCGTGGCTTCCTGTTCCATCTCGACTCCCTCCTTACTCCTCTCTTAGTCCTCCTCCACTGCAGCCACATCAGCCTCCTTGCCCTCTCTGGAACAGGCCAGGCTCAATTCTGCCTCAGGAGCCTCTGCGTTTGCTTTCCCACCCCCTGCCTGAAATGATCTGTCCCCAGATACGTCCACATGGCTGCTATCTCCTCCAGGTCCTTAATTAGTTATTACTTTCTCCCATCTTCCCTAACCACCCCATTCAAAATGACAGTACACCGACCTTCCGAGCAGTATTATTCATAATAGCTCAAAAGTGGGAATGACCCTGCTGTCCATCAGCTGATGAGTGGATAAACACCATGTGGTACATTCATGCAATGGGTTATCATTCAGCCAAAGATAGGAATGAAATACTGATCCATGCTACAGCATGGATGAACCTTGAAAATACTAAGTGAAATAAGTGAATCACTAAAGCCCACATGTTCCATCATTCTGTTTATATGAAATGTCTAGAATGGGCAAGTCTCAAGAGAGAAATAGATAAGTGGTTGCTAGGAACAGGGTTGAGAGTTAGGAGACAGGGGTTACTGCTGCTAGGTACAGGGTTTCTTTCCGGGGGGGTGATGAAATGGTCTAAAATTGATTGTGATGGCTCACAATTCTGTGACTATACTGAACACCAGAGAATTCTACAACTTAAACAAGTGAATTGTATGATACATGAATTACCTGTCCATAAAGGTGTTACAGAAAATAATGGAAAAATTACAGCCCCCGCCCCTTCCTGTCCATGTACCTGCTGATGCTCAGACATTTCTCAGGTTGCAGATGTGAGCAGAAAGCAGTCCATGCTTCTGTCTCCCAGTCCTCCAGCCCTCTGTGTTTTCTTGGCTGCCCATGATGCCTCGTGTATGTTTTTGAAAACTCCTCCTCTCATTCACCACCTTGCTGTCTTCATCCAGAAGTCTTTCCTGCTGTGCTCTATGGGCCATGTGTCCACGGGCCAGTCCCTGGGACTCTCACACTATAAACACAGGTCCCCTTGACTCTCTGTTGCTCTCTTCTGTGTGGCCCACGTTCCCAGGTCAGACTTTCTAGAACATGCACCTCCGTCCCTCTGCGCATACTTTCCCTGCCTGTCCTCTCTTCACCCCTCTTCCGTTGGGACTGTCAGGCCTGCATGGCACATTCCCCCACCCCGATGCCAGTGGAGGCCAAATGTTTATTGCCAACACTGGATAGAATACAAAATTCCACGTGGTGTCACAGCCAGACTGCCGACTAAGGCAGACAAGTGATCTCACAGGCAAAAAAAATGACTGTGATCCCCGGGGCTGGTCCAGACGGGCTCCCATGGCCTTTAAGATTTGGAAAGTAACTTCAGTGCTGTTGTAAGTCAGGAAGAAGGTGAAGGTTCCACTGTCCAGAGGAGCCTTGCTCTCCTCGTGTTTTTGTTTTCGTCACATTTCTTAACCTGGAAGCAGCCCATTTCTCACTGTTTCTGAGGACAAGGTGAAGGCCCATTGAAAGCCAGGGCAGAACTGTCTGGCCGCTGAGATGCCCGTCTTTCAGGAGGCAGCTCAGCACCACCTCCTCCAGGAAGCTTTCCCCGGGTGACACCTGGGTGGTGCTAGATGGCCCTTCCCTGTGCCTGTCCCCACGGCACTGAGTTCCTCTCCATGTAGTGCGAGGCAGACCCTCCTTCTCCCTGCACTGTCCTCAACCCACCACTTCAGTTAAGCCACAAGCTCTTGGGATCCCACTCAGGTTAGCTCCTCAGTGCTGGGTTGCCCCTGTGAGGCCTGCGGTGCACATCTGCCTGGTGAATCAGTGTGCCAGCTGCAGACAGGTCCGGGACTCTACGGTCGCTGCTCCTTCCATCAGAGTGTCCCAGAGCTCTACAACTTGGGAGAGATACCAGGACCATCATCCAGTGGGTGGAGCCACTGAGCCTGGCTTTAGAGCCGACCTGAACCTGTCTGTTGCCTGCGTGTTCCTAAGAGAATGACAGGGTCACAGCACAGGCACTTGTGAGGATTCTTCTCCCAGCAGCCAAAGCGCTTGATAATTTTGCACTGTAGTCCAGTTCAGACAGCACCTGCTAAGCATCTGCTCTGTTTTTAGTCACTGGTGTATAGAATGAGTCCTACATCATGGAATGAAAGTGTAAGTCGCTCAGTCGTGTCTGACTCTTTGCGACCCCGTGGACTGTAGCCTGCCAGGCTCCTCTGTCCATGGCATTCTCCAGGCAAGAATGCTGGAATGGGTTTCCATGCCCTTCTCCAGAGGATCTTCCCGAGCCAGGGATCAAACCCAGGTCTCCTGCACTGCAGGCCGATTCTTTACTGGAATCTGAGCCACCAGGGAAATTACATCATGGAATAATGAAGTATAAATGCTGTATATGCAGATAGACGATTAACATCCTTCTCTCCCCCCTCCCCCTCCTTCTCCAGTGCCCGATATGGGCACTGGCATAAGAACAAGGCCCCCGGGGAGTACCGCAGTGGTCCACGCCTTATTATCTTCATTCTGGGGGCGTGAGCCTGAACGAGATGCGCTGTGCTTACGAGGTGACCCAAGCCAACGGCAAGTGGGAAGTGCTCATAGGTGAGTGGGGCATGTTTTCTAGAGGGAAGGGCTGCTTCACTGCACTGTGACTCCATTCCACGCTTTGGTGTTTCATCTTATCTCCAGTTCTCCGCTGCCCCCGCCACACTTTGCCTCTAGACACGTCTGTGGACAGCAGCCACCGAGGGGTAAAGGGGCCCTTCCTCGGGTCTGCTCTGCTTCCTGACGAGCGGCAGCCCCAAGTGGTGGGAGGTGCCTGGCCCCAGGCCCCCACAGACTCAGTGTTCCTGCTCTGTCACTGCCGCGCAGGTCCCCTCAAAAGTGCTGCCCTCTCCATGCTGTGAATTCCCCACCCACCAAAACTGGGTTAAGGGCACCCACTTACAGCCTAAACTGGGCCTGTGGTGGAGGGGCACGTCAGTTTCCTGGCCTCAAACCTCATGTCCAAAAGATGCTCAGTGAACAGGTCAATGAGCACTGGCCCCTGTACCTGTCAGTTAGAGATACACAGACCAGGCGTGCAAGCAGATACTGCTCAAAACGTATCCGCCTGGCTTCTGGGCTCTGCTGAAGGCTGCCCCAGCCAGTTCCTACCCCTTCAGGGTCTATCATATCCCCTGCGGGTTTTCCAGAAGAAGCAGCTCCTAAGAGCTGACTTAAGGCAGCAGGAGATTTCCCCCTTTTTCATGTCTATAGGAGCCTCCCCAGTTTCTCTGCTCGGAAGAGGAAACGTTGAGAAAAATCTTTGCTTTCTCCAGATGCCGCCTTCTTTCTTGTGCCCTTAACAAACTGCAGTTGCCTCTGCCCAGGGTGCCTTTTGACACTGACTGACCAGAGATGACCCGCACCTCCTCTCCTGGCTGGGCCCTGTCCTTGCCCCTTAGCTCAGTAAGAGGTGTTACTTTTATACCTCCACTTTGGGGGAACCAGTCCACGTGGCGCTTCCTGGGTGTATCAAGATGGACCTGGCACTGTCCTCACAACTCTCAGCTTCCAGATCCCACCATTCAGGGGGCAGATCGCACATCCCCACCCTACCCCTGCCCCTCCCTACTCCAGAAGCCTCTCTGGCCACCATTTCTCCCTGGGTTTTCTCCTGTTTTGGTTACATAGGTCCCCCGTGGCGGAGCTCTCTGTGTTCTTGGCTTGCATACGTGTTGCATGAACGTGTTGGCTAATTATCTCTGCTCAAACAGCTCTCCTGGGCCGACGCGTCCCAGCCAGGCTTCGTTGTAACCCCCTCTTCCACGCTGGCCTGACCTGAGGGTCCCTGTCGGGAGGTGGAGACCCAGGGAGACACAGTCGCCCGTGCAGATGGGTGGAGAGGCCTGGTGCAGACCGCTGACGCCCGCTATGCGGCCCCGCCCGCTATGTGCATGCATGCCCGCCCGCCGTCCTCGCGGCCCGTGTGCGCCTGCACCGCGTGTGCACCTCGCGTGTGCGCATGCGGCTCGCTCTCTCGCACCTCATTGGCTGTATAAACGTAGGCCTAAGTTGGCATGCTCCCGTGACGTACCTGTGTTCAAGCAGTCAGCCGGCCTCTGTTCTCCCGCAGGTTCTACTCATATTCTCACTCCCACCAAATTTCTCATGGACCTGAGACACCCCGACTTCCGGGAGTCCTCTAGGGTATCTTTTGAGGATCAGGCTCCAACAATGGAGTGAGAGCCAAAGAAACAAAGTAAAAGCAGCTTATTACAGAAAAGAAACTCTTCCACTCTGAAGGGTTTTCTTTGACTTATTCCGTCACTCTTTCTTTTCTTTAAATTATTTTTCCCTTTTCAGTTTATTATTTGTTTGATTTTCTTTTAACGAGAAAATGCTTGCAGTTCTTCACACCGATTGAAAATGTGTCCTGACGCTGCCCTTCACCAACCCTGCCCGAGCGCCGCTGGGCTCTGGCTTGCCAGCTCGCTCATGCCACAGGTCACCTGCTGCCCAGACAGCTGCAGCCCCCTGTGCTTTAAATGATCACAACCGCTATGCACAGCCCTCTGGAGGGGGCTGGACGTGGAGGGATGCTGCAGGCACGGCACCTAAGCCTGCTGGCCGTGGGGTGAATTCCTGATGATGAGGAAGGCTTGGCACAGGGTGCCAGAAGAGACCTCCAGTCTGTGGTAGCTAAATGTGTCAATACATTTTGCCCAGGACAGGCACTTATCCCAAGGAACAATTTCTAAGGGGTGATGGGGTCGTAAGCCACCTGGTTCGTGGTGAACTCCAGCCACCAGTGGAAAGAGCTGGTGTCTCCTGTTTGTCTAGGGAAAGCGGCACTTGCTCTTTCAGTAATTGCTTTTAATTTTCCTGTGTACCTTCCAAGAGTTGAGAAGCATACCTCTCTCTCCAGTTGGAGTCTCCTAGTCAGATTGAGAGCCTTTGGGTAGAAATCTGTTCTCAACACTATGTGCTGTTTTGAAAAGCATCTCCTCTCCCACAAGCTCACACCTTTATCTCAGTTACCTGGGAACCTGTTGTGGCTTTGGTAGGTTATCCAGGTTTTATTTTTGCCCTTGAGAGAGTAAGAGTTCCTTGCTCTCTCTTTTCCACTCCTCCATCATGCTGGGAACCTCCCTGGCCTGTTCAGACAGCAGTAGCCCCAAAGACCTCCCCTGCGGCATGAGTCGTTTCTTAGCTTCACTGCACACTCTGTGACGAGGCCACATCTTGTGGTCATGCCCTCCTCTACTGCATTGACCATGGACCCTGGAAATGTCCCCTCCCCCAACCCCACCCCCAGGCTGAGATGTGGCCCTGTAAGCCACCTGTGAGTGAGTAGCAGACAGACCAGGACTAACCCCAGCTTGGCCATAAGCACCTGTGTGAGTGGGGGAGGTGATGCCCACTGGGCTACAGAACACAGGGAGGCTGGATCACAGAGCCCCTCAGACTCTGACCGTCTGTGATGCCGTCATTCAGTTGGAGACTCAAACCAGGCAACCCTGCCCCACTCTCTGGCAAGCCCTCCCTCCATTCTCTGGACAGTGGACGTCAGAACCCTGGCTGGGTAATGTCAGAAGTGTGCTTGTTTATTTTAAAAAGAATGAGCTCCATCTATGAAGGACCTGCTCTAAAGGTTGGCCCTCGAGGCGGGGTTGTTCATCTCCCCTTTCTTTCCCTTGGCCAAGAGATAGCTGCCCCGGGGCAGTAGGGAGGTGAGGAGCAGCAAAGGCCTGTGAGCCAGGACAGTGAAGCTGGCCATGGTGCTAGGCTACCTGCCATCCTGCCCAGGCTGCCTTTGCCTAGAAAACGAGGCCAGTAGGTGATGAATAAAAGCAAATGTTAAAAAAAAGTCATCCTTAAGAAGCACCTTGATAGGATGGTAATCAGAGAGATCTGGTTCTCATGTAGGTGGATACCATTTGCTGTATTTCGAGACTTCTCAAAGGACATGTGGAGGAGGCAGTGGCACCCCACTCCAGTACTCTTGCCTGGAAAATCCCATGGATGGAGGAGCCTGGTAGCCTGCCGTCCATGGGGTCGCTAAGAGTAAGACATGACTGAGTAACTTCACTTTCACTTTTCATTTTCACGCACTAGAGAAGGAAATGGCAACCCACTGCAGTGGTCTTACCTGGAGAATCCCAGGGATAGGGAGCCTGGTGGGCTTCCGTCTGTGGGGTCGCACAGAGTCGGACACGACTGAAGTGACTTAGCAGCAGCAGCAGCAGGAAAGGATATGGCCACAGCCCTGGCAGACCCCTTGCAGAGTCAGAAAGAATCACAACCCAGACCCCAAGGGCTCCTGCTCGGATTTGTCCTGGGATTCCTTGCAATCGGAGACACCTCTCCTTTGCTTTCTGTTTACATTCAATCAGCAGAGTGTCTTGGCTGCCATTAGAGCAGAGAGAGCACTCTGGACTGTATGTTCTTGGCTTCTGAGATGCTTTGCTGGGCAGCGTTGTATTTTAGAGCTCAGTTAAGATAAAGCGAGGCATGGAGTCCTCAACCCAGGGAAGTGAAAAAGCAGATGAATGTCCAACATGCCCACTTCTGTTGTAATTGTCCAGGTGACTAAAGCCTAGAATAGTACAGGGTGTTGGTGTTGGCAAGTTAGGGTGGTGTCCCACACATTAGTGTGAGCAGAAACTTAGCTTTTAGAGATGGGTTTTCCCTGCTCGGCAGTGAACGTGGGCCCACGTTCTCATGGGCACTGTGTGTGGATGCCAGTGTTGTGCGCCACCCTCCTGGCTCCTCCCTCTCCTCCTGGCCCCTCCTCCTCCTGGCCCCTCCCTCTCCTTCTGGCCCCTCCCTCTCCTCCTGACCCCTTTCTGTCCTGGAGCTGAGGCCTGCCCCCAGGAGTGGATAACTAAACGTACAGATGCCACCAAGTCTCGGCTCAGTTCAGTTCAGTTCAGTCGCTCAGTCGTGTCCGACTCTTTGCGACCCTATGAATTGCCCCACTAATCAATCCATCATTCCTCCCAACCAAGAAATGAAATATTTTGATCAGCTCTGCACCTTGGTGCTGTGGATGGTTTATGTTAAAAGGGTTGACTATTAGCGAATGTCCAGAAGACTGTCAGAAGCTAATGAAAGGGGCTGCAAGGCCGACTTAGACCTATTACAGAGCACTTACCGGGGAAGAAGTTTTTCTGTTTTGTTTTTATGTTGAATACCTTGCTTTATTTTAGATCAGGGTCAGATAAGTTCTGTTTTTTTCAGTGGGACTCAGATTTGAATCTGAATTCAGAGCTGACCCAGTGCCCAGCTGCTGTTTCAGCATTCCCTTCCACATCCCCCCGGGGCAGGAGGCCACAGGGCCCCCAGAATCGAAAGCAGAGGCATGGCTTCTAGGCCTGGCTGTGCCCCACCGCCATGAGCATCTTTTTCCCATCTTTAGGATGCCAGTGGGCAAGGCCAGTGTCTTCCCACACCTGGCGGATCATCTCACTCACCTGGGCTGCTCTTAAATGTGCAGTTTAAACCTACTCTTCCCTGACACCGCTCTCGATAGTCTGAGTCTGCAGGATTGATTCAGGCAATTCCAGAACCAGCTGGATCAGCTGATCTGTCAGAATTCTTCTGGTTTTCAAATGCTGTCAGTGAGGAGGAAGGATTTTGTCCTGGCAGAGCTCACCGTGTCTGGCCACAAGCTTTGACAGTCTTTGGATGACTTTGTTTTGAAGGTCACCATTCACATTTGGATTTGCAGTTATGTAGAATAAGGGGGACCCTCGGACTGGTTCTAGAGGGCTTGCATAGTCGGCCACCTTTGGGTTCAAGTGAGAACGTTTGCAGTGTTTGTGGTGCTGAGAAGTTTGACCAGGGTATTAAAGCGATATTGCTGATTGCATGGCAGGAATTGGGTCTCAGGTGATTTCAGATTAACACCAGCTGGTCTGCATCCTTTAAAGGGACTAGGTAGTTAGGGACCTTAAAGGGACCAGGAGCATGCCTGTGTGAGGAGCCCTAGAGGCCTCACTGGTTACCTGATACTCTTGGTCCTGGCTCAGATGGCAAAGAATCTGCCTGCTAATGCAGGAGACCCAGGTTTGATCCCTGGGTCAAGAAAATCCCCTTGGAGACAGGAATGGCAACCCACTCCAGTATTCTCACCTGGAGAATGGACAGAGGAGGCTGGAGGGCAGAGAGTAGGACATGACAGAACAAGTAACACTTTCGCTTGGTCCTGGATGTTTTCTGCTTTCAATGAAAGATTGGGAACACCAGACGATCAGATAATATCCAGTTCTAAAGAATGAATTCTTTCTCTTTTTGGCCTCCCCCAGCCCTGAATCTGCACGGAAGCAAGGTTAGGAAGCACGATGGTCTAGACATCTGATCAGAGGCCTTTTGATTCCCCCTCTAAATCAAGTCTGTCCTCTTGTTTCCTGGAATCCAGCAGATGGCTGTGGGGGAGGACATTAAGGATGGTTTTTCTGGCATGTGCATAGCCTAGGAGGCCCCCAGGGTAATCCCAGCCCGCAGTTCCCAGCAGCCATCTCTCAGCTGTAGACACCTAAACTGCATCAAGCTGAGACTTGGAGACTTTCATTCTGCCAGTGGTCCTGGTCAAAATTTGGTAACATTTATTCCTGTTTCCTCATCTGGGGAGCAGCCTTTGACCTTTAGGACTAGCAGGAAGATTCATAAGGTCACAAAAATGAGTGTCTTCAAGGGAGATGGGGATACCCTGCTGAAACTGGTGTTGCCTTTGCCAAAGGAGCCTTGAGTCTGCAGAAAGAGTCAGCTTTGGGCACAGGGCTGGCACAAGCTGCACACTCGCTCGGGACATCACGCTTGGCCCCTCGGGGAAGCAGCCAGGGAGGGACTGGTTCCTCA
Organism: Nanger dama; assembly: GCA_917880005.1. Taxonomy (NCBI): domain Eukaryota; kingdom Metazoa; phylum Chordata; class Mammalia; order Artiodactyla; family Bovidae; genus Nanger; species Nanger dama. Next base: position 8,619,650 of record CAKJTW010000018.1, on the reverse strand, counting down.
CTCAGAGCAGTGGCTGGGGCTTGAGCTGTAGAGAAGCCTCTCACACCAGAGATGGCTTCTCCAGTGTTCTCCTGGTCTGCAGTACCAGCCATCAGGGGTCAGCTGCACAAGTAGCGGTCAAAGGCGTACGGACCCTGCTATTTGGAATCACTCCCAAGGAGCCTGCCAAAGCCTTCTTCTGCCCACCCTCAGAGTGGAAATCTGGCCTCTTGTGGTTTCTGGTCCCCTCTCCCCAGGAAGGCCCGCACCCTTGCCCGCGTCTCCAGGGAGGCACATTTTCAAGGACGGGTCTCTTTTGTTCAGTTCTCTCCCACCAGGATCTCTTTCTTTGAAGCCTTCTGCTGCATGCATGCAGGCCTCATGCTCACACACCAGTCACTTTTGTTTTTTTTTGAGTAAGTCCATGTCCAAACCACACAATCCATGCATCTTTTTTTACTGCACTTATTAGATCTCTCTCTTTACGAAAAAGGACTTCATTTTTATTTTTTTATTTTTGCAGTAGAATTATATCTAATTCCATTAGCTTAAATTTTTGCAAGCATTTCTAACCTCTTACAATGTGCGGGTCTCTGCAAGGTAAGGCCTCAGGTTCCCCAGCCCTCCCCCTTTCACACCTGAGGTCCCTCCCACCGGGAAGCCCCAGCCAGCTGGCTCCCAGAGCACAGTGGCTTCCCCTGGGTGCTCTGTCCACCCCCTTCCTCCCGACCTGGACCTCTCTTTCCATACACAGCCCCCCTGCGAACCCCTGCCCCATTCAGCCCCCTCTCCCCCGCCATGTGGTTCGGCACTTCTCTCCCTGGCTTCACCTTGAGTTCAGGAGAGAATTAGAAGGATGGCTGCCCTGTCCCCTGGCAGAACTGAGCCTGGATGGAGACAGCACCTTCATTGGTACAGCCCAGGGGACCCTGCCCGAGCCAGAAGAGGTGTTCTGTTCACCCACGGCCCCCAAATGTCTCCCGGGCCAGTTGTGACGTGGCCCCAAACCCCAGCCCCCACCCCCTTCTCTGTGTCCACTCGACCGAGACCAGGGGAGGGGAAGGGCGGCTGCAGCTGTGGGAATGGATAAGGGCAGGGGGAGGGGAAAACTGTTTGAAACCAGAGGTGGCAAGCTCACAGGTCTTTTCTGCCTCTCCAGGATCCACGCACATTCTCACCCCACAGAAACTGCTGGACACGCTGAAGAAACTGAATAAAACAGATGAAGAAATAAGCAGTTAAAAAATAAGCCGCCCCTCCAAACAAAAACGAACCCTCTCCCCGAAGTGCTCGCAGCCCCGACCGCCTCGGTCCCTTCGCTGACCTCCCTCCATCGCCTCCCCCAGCTCTGCACGCCCGGCCGGCACTGTTGCCGCTGCGTTCTCGTGTTTGGTGATGCCCTCTTCTTGTTTGAAACAAAAGAATGCATTGTTTTTTTTTTTTATTTTTTAAAAATCCCTTCTACGTGTTTCTGGAGGAGACGTTTGGGGTGTGGGCCGTGCTGCCATCGGGTTCCTGGAATCGTTTAGGGTGAATGGACACTTCCTCCCCATTAGTCATGATTTTATGACCTTGTACATAGCCCAGCGTGACGTGTGCACATTTGCTTGCGTATGGGAAGGTAGACATTCGGGTGTTTTTAAGAACCCGTTTGGGGTCGCTCCTGTTCGTGTTGGGAATCACTGAGCTTTCCATTCTTGGAGTATGTCAAACTGAGGGTGTCTCTTTTCTTCACTCCAGTTCCTCCCCCTCGGTGCCGGCTCTCATTCACATGAGCTTGGAAGTGACGCTCAGGTGGCATCTTGAGAGGTTTGCCCTGGAGCCGACCTCTGCTCTCTCTCCCCAAGGGGCTCGCTCCCCCAGCCCCCTGTGTTGGGGGTGGGGGGCTGGGGGTTGGGCCACAGGAAGTCGGGCTGGGTGCCCTGTCTCAGCACCCTCCCTGGCCACGGCCACAGCGCTGTGGTCCTGTCTGCGGTCTATCACCATGCCTGGATGAGAGAGGAGCAGACTTCCACTGGGGACCTGGGTCTCCAGTTAGACCTGGTCCTTCAGACTCCATCCTTCCCCAGGCATCACCCCCCCACACACCACCAGAGCTCCTCTTTCTCAGTAAGGTCAGCCTGGATAGAGCTTACAGCTCAGCAACGGACTAGGACTGGGAGGGTCCCGCAGGCTCCTGGTTCAGAGGTCCATTTCCTGTCCGCGCCCCTGAGGCTTCAAACCACACGAAGAGTAGCCTGCTGGGTTTACACAGACCCCAATCCCACCCCAGATCAGCCTCGGTTTAAGATACTCCCTAATACTTTATTTTGTGTAGTGTGGGGTCATATGTCGTCATGCTTGTAAGAAGAAAACAATCATTTTACTCTGTGTATAAAGACGTAGCTGTATAAAACTTAGCTGTTGATGCAGAAATCAAAGAGGCCAACGCAGAAAGGATGTCTCCTCATCCTCAGGACTCGGCGGCTCGTTCTCCGGAAGGGAGCACACTCTGTTCTGCTGCTGCTGTGAACTATAACGACGGTGGAAGTCACAAAGACGTCCCGCACCGCCCCCCCGTGCCCCCGAACCTCCCCAGCCCGTTTGTGTATATTACTGTCTTGCGGCATCGTCGTTGCAAACTGTGTGTGTGCTAGTTCTCCGCCACCCCCTCTGCCCTTTCAGAATATATCCTCCGCCCACCCCGTTAGATGCATCGTGGCGTTCTCTTCTCAAGGCTTTGAAATCTTCCCCCTTTGCACTCAGATTAGTTTTCAGGTCTGTCTCCCTGCCCCCCTCTTCCTTACGAGACCTTATTTCCTTAGGACAGACTGTAAGGACCTGCCTTGGTTTCTTCCTGTTAAAACTGCTTGTTTTGTCCCCTGCCCTTGACCAAACGACGCTCATGCTTCAGGACCTTGTTTGTCCAACACGTTGGTTTTCCTTTCTCTGTTATTTATATAAAAATAATTTATCAAAAGGATATTTTAAAAAAGCTAGTCTGTCTTGAAACTTGTTTACCTTGAAATTATCAGAATCTCAGTGTTTGAAAGTATTGAAGCACAAACGTGTATCATCTCTGTACCGTTCTGTACTAAAGCACTCGAGTCTAATAAATAAATCAGCACCCATTCATGGTGTCCAGGGTGACTTGCCACCCGGTTTCTCTTTGGGGAGCAGGAGGAGAAAGGCCTCATTGATGGTCCAGTGGGGAGGAGCCCAGCTGCCCCCCGATGTGGCTTGGAGCCTTCTGGATCCAAGTCACTGCGACTTACACTAGGATCTAGAGCCGTCTGGAGTCTGCAGACAATCCACGGAGTGTGCACCGCACTGCCTGAGAGCGGGCAGTTCTTCCATTGTCCTGGGTCTCTGTATGTAGGCTGTCTCTCAGCCTCGGAGACGGCGGGCTGCGTCCTGGCAGGTGGCGCCCCCCGTGAGCCTGTGGTGCCGGTGCATTCAGGGCATGTGATGAGGTCACTGCATCAGTCCTCTCTTCCTGCTGCCCCACCACCAAGCCTTCCAATGAACTTTCAGATCTGGAAGGCATGAGCCTGTTGGTGACTTGGGAGACTGTGATGAGTTTGGCCCAGAGTGAAGAGGGGGACCCTTACGTTAGGCTCATGGTGACACTGGAAATATTTCAATCAAGCTCAAATGAAGCATGGTGACCTCATCCATAAGCCAAGCGAATTCCCCCAATACCAATCACAAAAGAATACATTTTAGAATTAAACCAATTGAGTCCATCCCTAAAGGTGGGGGAGAAACCCAAACAACAGACAGCAGAATTACACTCCTTGGAGGAAAAAGTGGCACCAGAGGTAATGCTGCTAAAGTGAAAGGAAAGGAAAGTGAAGTCGCTCAGTGGTGTCCGACTTTGCGACCCCATGGACTGTAGCCTACCAGGCTCCTCTGTCCATGGGATTTTCCAGGCAAGAGTACTGGAGTGGATTGCCATTTCCTTCTCCAGGAGATCTTCCTCACCCAGGGACTGAACCCAGGTCTCCCACATTGTAGACAGATGCTTCACTGTCTGAGCCACCAGAACCCTGGTAAAACCAGGTGCTGGGGACTTCCTGGTGGTCCAGTGGCTAAAACTAAGCTCCCAATGCAGGGGGCCCGAGGTTCAATCCCTGGTCAGGGAACTAGACCCCACATGCCCCAACTAAAGAGTTCGCATGCCACAACTGAAGAACTCACATCCTGAAATTAAGACCAAGGATCCTGTGTGCTGCACTAGGACCTCCCATGGCCAGATAAATAAACATTTTTTTAAAGCAAACCAGAGTAAAAAAAAAGCAAACCAGACTGCATCACAGGGCTACCAACCTTCTCTTAACCCCTCTCCACCAAGATCTCCGTTGGTTTTGACAACTGCTTTACACGAGGAGTTTTCAAAGCTCTGATCCAGTCAGCTCCCTCGGGCAGAGCTGTGGAGCGCCCTGTCCTTACAGACTGCCTTTCCCCCAGAGCAGAAGCCATGCGCTACTGCACCCAGACTGGGGACAGACCTACTTTTCCCCGGAGTGACACCTGCTCTGCAACTGGGCTCCGGGTGGCTCTTCTCCGCTTGCCCCTCCCGGTGTAGAACCTCCATCACAGGAGCTGGCTGAGGTGAGGGCCATCAGGGTACAGGTATTCCTAACCTGCCACACCTGGAGTGGGACTTCTACCCTCTGTCTGGGCTGGTATGGGGACGCCCTCTGCTCTACCTATAGGCAATAGACATCCTGCCACATGGGGAGGGGGAAGGTGAGATAGGGTGGCCATCTGCCCCTTCCAGGGAGAAAGGCGCCCCAGACTAGGAGCTGAGAGGAGAGGGAGCCCCCATCTTCCTGGCCATGCCTGCCCAGGGGAGTACACGAGGTAAAACTTGTATTACACAGAACTGGTGAGGGGAGTGAGCTTTTTTTTTTCCTGACACCAAATACATATCACTTTTCACACCATTTCTCCAACTCTCTGGCTCCACAAGGTGTCTACAGTTACATCAGTTCTGACACTAATTATTCAGCGAGTGCAGATCCCACGGATCAGGGACTCAGTCCCACAAAACTGCCCCCATTGCAGACATCAAAGGGCGCCCACGCTACCCTGCCCAGCTGATTGCAATTCGAGGGGTCTCACAACCCCCTCCTTGGGTTTCATAGTTCATTAGAACAACTTACAGAATGAAGGAAAGCACTTTCTTTGCTGTGACTGGTTTATTACCACCAGAGATATACCAGGATACCACCAGAGAACAGCCAGATGGAAGGGACGCACAGGGCAAGGTATGGACTTGGCCGGGGTGGGGGTGGGGGTGGCTAGCCCAGAACTTCCATGCCCTTTCCAGGCACACCACCCTCCCAGCACCTCCCTTAGCCCACTAACCCAGAGGTTCCCCCAAACTCTGTCGTTTAGAAGGTTTTATGCAGGTGTCTTCATGTAGGCAGAGGTGATTGAATCACTGGCCACTAGTAACTGAAACTCAGTCGGCAGCGCCTCTGCCCTCTGCACAGGTTAAGGGTTGGGGGTGGGAGCTGCAGAAAATTCTAACCCTCTAATCCTCTGCCTAATCTAATCCTGTGCTTCTGATGAGCTGCCCCCACCCTGAAGCTCTTGCCCCTTCCCTCTTAACCTCAGCAGCATAAACTTGGGTATGTGGGAAGGGGGCTTATTATGAAGAGCAGAAGATATGCCTCTCAGGAAATTCCAAGGGTTTTAGGAGACCTGTGCCAGAAATCCAGTGAAGTGAAAGTGAAAAGTTGCTCAGTCGTGTCTGACTCTTTGTGACCCCATGGGGTTCTCCAGGCAAGAATACTGGAGTGGGTTGCCATTTCCTCCTCCAAAGGATCTTCCCAACCCAGGGGTAGAACCCAGGTCTCCCACACTGCAGGCGGATTCTTCACCATCTGAGCCACCAGAGAAGCCCAAGACCATTAAACAAGTTAGTTAAAATGAGGCCAATAAGGTGGGCCCTAATCCAATCTGATAAGCTGGAATCAAGCTTGCTGGAAGAAATATCAATAACCTCAGATATGCAGATGACACCACCCTTACAGCAGAAAGTGAAGAGGAGCTAAAAAGCCTCTTGATGAAAGTGAAAGAGGAGAGTGAAAAAGTTGGCTTAAAGCTCAACATTCAGAAAACGAAGATCATGGCATCCGGTCCCATCACTTCATGGGAAACAGACAGGGAAACAGTGGAAACAGTGTCAGACTTTATTTTGGGGGCTCCAAAATCACTGCAGATGGTGACTGTAGCCATGAAATTAAAAGACACTTACTCCTTGGAAGGAAACTTATGACCAACCTAGATAGCATATTCAAAAGCAGAGACATTACTTTGCCAACTAAGGTCCGTCTAGTCAAGGGTATGGTTTTCCCAGTGGTCATGTATGGATGTGAGAGTTGGACTGTGAAGAAGGCTGAGCACCGAAGAATTGATGCTTTTGAACTGTGGTGTTGGAGAAGACTCTTGAGAGTCCCTTGGACTGCAAGGAGATCCAACCAGTCCATTCTGAAGGAGATCAGCCCTGGGATTTCTTTGGAAGGAATGATGCTGAAGCTGAAACTCCAGTACTTTGGCCACCTCATGCGAAGAGCTGACTCATTGGAAAAGACTCTGATGCTGGGGGATTGGGGGCAGGAGGAGAAGGGGACGACAGAGGATGAGATGGCTGGATGACATCACGGACTCGATGGACGTGAGTCTGAATGAACTCCGAGAGTTGGTGATGGACAGGGAGGCCTGGCGTGCTGCGACTCATGGGGTCGCAAAGAGTCGGACACGACTGAGCGATTGAACTGAACTGAACTGAACTGAAGAGGAGAAGATTAGGACCCAGAGAGACAAGGGTGCACATGCCCAGGGTCGGCCGATCACATGCAGAGACAGGAAGAGAACAGCTGTCTGCAAGCCAAGGGGCGGCCTCAGGAAACTAAGCCTGCCAACACCTTGGCCTTCGACTTCCAGACAGAACTTGACAAATTAGATTTCTGTTGTTGAAGTCATCTGGTGTATAGCATTCTGTTATGGCGGCCTAAGTTGATTAATATAGTTGCCCAAGGCAAGAAAAGCTTCACAGAGTTGCTGAAATCAGGAGGACTGCTGCCAGATCCGCCCAGAAACTCTGACAAGGCTCAACACTGGCCACTCCCCGAGCACTTGGTGTTATTCAAGGGCTACCTGCCCTGAGCACTGTTCTCAGGCACCTTCCCTCAACCAAAGACAGGCCTGGATCCTGCTTCCAAGCTTTCCTAATCCTTTGATGAGAAAGCACAAGGCCAGGGACTTCCCTGGTGGTCCAGTGGCTAAGACTCAAGCTCCCATACAGGGGTCCTGGCTTCAGTCCCTGGTCAGGGAACCAGATCTCACACGCAACTAAGAGTTCACATGCCACAGTGAGAAGATTCTGTGTGCTGCAACTAAGACCCCGTGAACCCAAATAAGTAAGTATTCTTTTTAAAAAGAGAGAAAGCACAATACAGGCACTTAATGATAACTCAGGAAATGGAGGTGATGTCTACTCACTGTTCAGCCACATTTGGGTCAAGAGACTCAGTCTCAGTAGGTGTTTCAGGGAAGGAGGAGCTGGACCCCTGTATCTGGCACAACCCCCCTCATCTGTGATGAGGTCAAACACGGTGTCATCTTTTGGCGTCTGTGTTTGCACCTTGGCCTCAGGCAAAATGCAAATATGCATGTGTGTGTACGTGTATATGTATAATCTGTAATAATATATATCATAGCTGATATATAGCTGATATCTAGCTCAAATACTAGACTCATACTTGCAGAGAGTCTATAGATTTTTCTTAAATGTTTCTGCATTGACTGCATGCCTTAGAACAATTTCCACTTTACTATTTTTATTGGAGTATAGTTGATTTACAGTGTTGCTGTTAGTAGTTTGAAGTGTACAGCAGAGTGAATCAGTTATACATACACCTCTGTCATTCTTTTTTAGATTCCATCCTAATATAAATTATTTCAGAGTACTGAGTAGAGCTCCTTGTGCCATGCAGTCGGTCCTTGTTAGTTATCTGTCTTATATAGGGGGCTTCCCAGGTGGCAATAGTTGTAAAGAACATGCCTGCCAATGCAAGAGGCATAAGAGATGTGAGTTTGATACCTGGGTTGGAAAGATCTCTGGGTTGGAGGAGGGCATGGCAACCCACTCCAGTATTCTTGCCTGGAGAGTGAGTGTATATTAATCCCAATCTCCGAATTCATCCCAGGGAATCCATCCCCCTGCCCTTCGCCTATATCTGTGACTCTGTTTCTGTTTTGTCCAGTTCAGTCGCTCAGTCGTGTCCAACTCTTTGTGACCCCATGGACTGCAGCACGCCAGGCTTCCTTGTCCATCACCAACTCCCCGGAGTTTACTCAAACTCATGTCCATCTAGTCGGTAATGCTATTCAACCATCTCATCCTCTATCGTCCCCTTCTCCTCCCACCTTCAATCTTTCCCAGCATCAGGGTCTTTTCTAGTGAGTCAGTTCTTCACATCAAGTGGCCAAAGTACTGAAGCTTCAGCTTCAGCATCAGTCCTTCCAATGAATATTCAGGACTGATTTCCTTTAGGATGGACTGGTTTGATCTCCTTAGTAGGGGCTCAGTAAATATCTATTAGCTGAATAAGACAGCCTGGGTGGGAGTCTGGAATGGCACAGGAAAGGAGCTGAATGGACCCTCCCTCCGGCAAAACAATTGGTGAAGATTTCTTAAGAAGAAAGAAACAATCATTTAAAGTGTCTGGAGGTACAAATTAACTTATTTATAAAACAGAAACTATCGTCCAGGCTATGTTTTTTTCAGTAGTCGTGTATGGATGTGAGAGTTGGACTATAAAGAAAGCTGGCTTCTTTGTCTCCCTTGGGGCTGGGCTTCCTCCCCTCCAGAGCCTCCTAGAGATGGCAGTGCTGTGAGTCCACAGGCCACTGGCCTGGGCTAGCACCCGCAGTCTGCTGGGCTGTGTGCACTGCACCCTCTCCCCTCCGGAGACCCGGCTGCCAGAGGGGCTGCTGGGCTTTGTGGTCTGGTTCACTCGCTAAGTCGTGTCTGACTCGTGGCAACCCCACAGACTGTAGCCCTCCAGGCTTCTCTGTCCACAGAATTCTCAGGCAAGAATACTGGAGTGGGTTGCCATTTCCTTCTCCAGGGGATCTTCCCAGCCCAGTGATTGAACCCAGGTCTCCTGCATTGCAGGCAGATTCTTTACCCTCTGAGCCACAAGGGAAGCCCTTCTAGGGCTCTGACTCACTGTAATATTCCCATGTCACCAATTTCCTCTTGAGGGAAGGAAGAGTCTCCCAGAGCCCCAAAGAGTGCCCAGTGAGCCTGGCGTCCTGGTCCATGGTCTAAGACACCCAGGCCTATGGCCTCTGTGGCGCTGTTGGCCTTGGAAGAGGAGGCTGGTCCCTGAAGCCCATCCTCGCCAGGAAAAGGGATGGTCCCTTTAAGCCTGGCTTCACATCTTAAGCTTGTTGCTATGTATGTGAGGAACTTCCTTAGCAACCACCTGGCCTCTTAAAGAGGCCCTAGAGTAGTGGTTGCCACCAGCCATGGCTCCTAAAAAGAAGGGGGGCCAAAGAGCCCGAGCTCAAGAAGAAGAAAGGTAGCAAGAAGGATCCCAGCCTGGCCAACAAGCCCATGGACATGCCTATAAGCGAGGAGATCCGAGAGTTCTACCACATCCAGATCCGTAACCTGGAGGACAGGCTGGGCCGGTGGGTGGGCGGGCAGGGGGTCCTGCCAGGTCAGGGCGTGACTCACAGCTGGCCATGTGCAGGTTCAGCCCGGGGGCCCCCTGTGCTCTGGCCTCCCAGAGGATGTCCAGACCCACCTCCCATCCCTGCCTCAGTTTCCTCAAAGATAACATTGGGAGGCTTCATGATTTTGAAGAAAAATGGATTTCTTGGCTCCCAGAGTTTCCAGGGGCCCAGTGCCTAGTTAAGAGCCTAACCCCTCCCCAGGCAAGGACTATGTCCCTCCTGCCTCACAGTTGCCCCCCGGGACCAGGCGTTTTACGTAAGAGGGCAGAGTTCAATCGGAGGGACGAATTGGAGATGGCAGCCCCCTGGCAGGCGGGTGACCACATGCCCCTCCTCCCATCTGCCCCCACTACCCCCCACAGTGTCTGTGCCATGATCCCCTGAGCTATGGGCCCCACTGGCTCTTCCAGTTGCCAAGCCCACTTGTCCACGCCAGGGCTGTTTTCCCAAATGTAAACGAGGAGGGCTGTGTGAGTGGGCGGTGGTGTGGGGGTGGGGGGGCTCTCTAACTCTCCTGAGACATGCACTTGCCCACTTTCTTATTCCTGCATTAGTTTCCTCTCAGCTTTGATGCACTAGCCCAGTCTCAAGGTGGCCCTCAAAAGACACACCCCTTTGGTGGTGGCTCAGATGGTAAAGAATCCGCCTGCAGTGCAGGAGGAGACCCAGGTTCGATCCTTGGGTCAGGAAGATCCCCTGGAGAAGGGAATGGAAACCCACTCCAGTATTCTTACCTGGAAAATCCCGTGGACAGAGAAGCCTGGGAGGCTACAGTCCATGGGGTCGCAAAGAGGCGGGCACGACTGAGCGGCTAACACCATCAGACAGGTCTCCTCACAAGTTGCTACAAATACTCACAGCTAATGTTGAGACCTTCCTGGACTGGTGATCACTGTGTTCCTAAAACGGCCCCATGAGAGAGGCCCTCCAGTCATCCCCACGACAAGTGGTGGAGAGACTGAGGCTCAGGGAGAGAGGAAGGCACCCCAAGGAAGAGGCTCTGGGCCAGCCCTGGGCCCTGACTTCCCCTAAGCCAGGCCGCCTCCTTGCTCCACAGATCAGGTCATCCAGCTTTGCACCCTGCACCATGCTTCTGTTCAGAAGATGTTGGTTCAGTTAGTCGTGAAGTTAAACATCTTTCCAAATAGCTTCTACCCATTATTCCATTGGAAACTAGAAAATTGCTTACACAACAACTCTTAAAAATTCACGTGCTTCCCTCAAGCTGGAAACACCAGATGGAATGTATTTGGGAAAAATGCATTAGAGAGATGGTTATTGGGCACTTATTATTTGCCAACTTCCTCTGCCAGGCCCCTCAAAATACAGAGATGCAAGGAGTTAGGTCTTGACTTCCCAGTGGGACAAGGGTCAGTCTACAGGAGGGCCCCAAAGAGAGGACCACAAATGCTGCCTCAGGGCCAGGAAGGCTCCACGGAGGCGGCAACACAGGGGTTCACTCAGTGAAGGGGAGGGTGAGGAAGATCACAGGTGCAGAAGTTTGGGGTTATGAAGTGTGAAAGTATTAAGCAGGGCACAGAGCTGACAGCAAGCATTATGCTTAAGACCCTTAACTTTGGGGTATCAGACAGACTTAGGTTCAAGTTCTGGTTTTGCCATTTACTAACTCAGAGATGCTTCATCCCTCTGCGCCTGTTTCTTCACCTGTAAAATGGGTATAATCATCATAGTCCCTACTTCCTTGGTTGTTGTGGATTCAACAAACACACTGAGTACCTACTACATACCAGGCGCTAGGTGTTGGGAACACAACTGTGAACATTAACAAAGGCTCCACCCTCACAGAGCTTACACCCTAGTGATGTTATGCAGGTAAAGCACTGAGCACAGGCAACAGCTGCGGTCACAAGCACTGACCAGGGGAGATGAGCCTGGAACCTCCAGTGCCCCACTATGGGAGCGTCCCGGGAGCAGCCTGCCTGCCTGGAGGCCCCCTGGACCTCTGCCCCACATTTACCTCAGGTACCAGCGGAAGTGCGATGAGTTGGCTATGCAGGAGAAGCTGTTTCGCCAGGAGTTTGAGCAGCTAGCCAACAACAAGAAGGAGATCGTGGCCTTCCTCAAGCGCACGCTCAACCAGCGGGTGGATGAGATCACCGACCTCAATGAGCAGCTCCAGAGCCTGCAGCTGGCCAAGGAGACAGAGAAGGATGCCTTTGAGGCACAGCTAGCCCAGGTGCGCCACGAGTTCCAGGAGACCAAGGACCAGCTCACCACCGAGAACATCATCCTAGGTGAGGGGCACTGGCCGGTGAGCCTACGGGCACACACCACAGCGGGTGGGAACCCCAAGGCTCTGTCTCTCTGGGCTCTCCCACTGTCTTTGTGACCTTGGGCCAGCCGTTCTCTCTGACCCTGTTTTCCCACCCGGGAAATGGGGATGATACATATTCCTTGAGCAACAACAGCTACATGCAGCTTCCCACGTGTATCTTTCACGGTAATGGTCCCAGCAATCCTGAGGCAGGAAACACCATCACCACCTGCCACTGGGTAGGTGAGGGAGCACTTCAAGAAGGTGGAGTGTCTTGCCCAAGGTCACCCAGCTGGCAAGGGTGGCTGTGCCTTTCAGTTGACAGCAGGAATGCCTCATCCAGAGAAGGTGTTCAGAGTCAGAGGCTGTTGTCACTCTCACTTTCATGAGAGTAGAGAGTGTCAAGGGGGCTTCCTGGAGGAGGTGGAGCCTGAACCAGGCTTAGTAAGACTTGGGGAGGAGAGGAAGGGCATTCCAGACTGAACCATAAAGGCGGGCAGAATTATGTGGGGACGGGAGACTGGCCCTAGTGGATGGGGGAAGGGTGGGGGGGCATCATCACGCAAAGCCCTGCTGCCCCCACCCCCGGACCCTGCCCTCCCGAGGCGGCCCCTCACCAGGCCCATGCCCTGTGGCGGGGCAGGGGGAAAGCTGGCAGCCCTGGAGGAGTTCCGGCTGCAGAAAGAGGAGCTCATGCAAAGTTCATGTCGCTGGAGGACCAGCTGCGGAAGCAGGAGAACGAATACAAGGACTACGTGCACAACCTGGAGAAGAAGTCAGTGCTGGACAAGGACAGGTGGGCAGGCTGCTGCCAGCGCGGGACCCCCTCACTGAGGCCAAGTACAGCCAGGTCTTCAGGCCTCCAACAGCTTTGCCTTCTATCTGGGCAGGGGGAACCATGCTAGCTCCCTGATGCCCCGACTTGCCGTTCCTCGAAACTGTGGCTGATTTCTGGAGAGAAGAGAAATAGGTTCCCAGTTCTCACACAGGCATTGGAGAATCCCTGGACTTCCTTGTGTCACTTTTGCAACTTAAATTATATTCAATGGTTCATCATACACGGACATGGTTCAAAATAGTACAAAGGGTCTTTAATAAAGAGCTCCTGATAGTGGCCCTGGCCCCTCCTGTGGGGGATGGAGCAGAGAGGTATAGGGGCTCTGGGGACCCCCCTCTACTCAAACCCTGCCTCACCCCCATCCATCCTGCCTAGACTGAGAAAGGAGATCATCCAGCGTGTGAACATGGTGGCCACGGAGTTCCGAAAGGTGGCCACGAGCCAGATGTGGGACACAACCAAGCGGGCCATCACACGAGAACAATGCGGTGACCCTGCAGCTGGCCAAGATTACACGACAGGGCACGCAGCTGCTGGCGGAGAACCCAGCAGCTGCGGGGCCACCAGGACGACCTGTGCAGACAGCTGGAGCTGCTGGAGAGCTCCCAGAAGCTCATGGCCAGGAACAACCGGGGCCACCAGAAGGTGTGCACTCCTGGCCCCTCACCCCGGAGGCCTGGCACAGAGAGCAGGAAGGAAACCTGGGGCCCTGTACTCGGGGGCAAATGTGGCCCCTGCAAGGGTGGACCCGGGGTCAGGGCATGGGGGAGGCAGCCGTGAGGCGATGGGGCCCTCCTTGGGAGGTCTCCGGCCGCCATTGCTGGTTTGTATTTGACTTGGAGCCCCCATCACTGGTTGAAAGGAAACCCATCCCTGGGGTCCCCACCCACATGGGTGACTTAACGGGTGCGCAGCAGCCCTGAGGTGAGTCCAGTGGGTGCCGGGCTCCCAGGGCCCGGCCAGCCTCTCTGGGGGATGCGGGGCTGGCTGAGGGCCTGCGGCGGGGGCCCAGAGCATGGCCACCTGCCCACATTGCAGGTCATCCTCATGCTGACAGAGAAGTGCCGTGAGCTGCAGGAGGGCACGGCCGAGGCTGAGAGGCTGCGCGTCCTGGTGGGCCAGCTGGAGCAGGACCTCCTGAAGCAGCAGCACGACAATCAGGCACTGAGGTGCGGAGCTGTGGGAACTCCCCCTCAGTGGTCACAGGCCAGCGAATCCCCCTCTGTACAGGGGCCTGGAGGCTTTGTCTGTCACACAAGCTGAGGCCTGGGGCTGGCTGGAGAGAAAAGGCAGGGCCCCTTGTCCTAGGACCGGGAGGAGGCTGACCTGTCCTGTCCTGGGCACAGGAACGAAAGAGACCAGCTGAACCTGCAGCTGGAGCGGCAGCAGGCCGAGGGGCAGCGGCTCCAGCAGCAACTGAGCAAAGAGCAAAGGCCCGGGAGAGCCTGGAGACGGCCCTGGCCCAGGCCACCTCCTTCCTACAGGACATCATGCAGGTGAACTGGAAGTGGGTGAAAGTGGGGTGATGGGGGTGCAAATCAAGGACTAGAGAGATAAACAGGCTACCAGAGATGGCCAAGCCAGGCCCAGGGCCCCTCTCTCCCCTGACAGTTTCCTGGAAGATCTGTCTTTTTCTGATTCTCCACACTGAAGAGCCATTTGAGGTCTCAAAGGAGCTGTACCAAGGCCTCTGCTGCTGCTGCTGCTGCTGCTAAGTCACTTCAGTCATGTCCGACTCTGTGTGACCCCATAGACGGCAGCCCACCAGGCTCCCTCATCCCTGGGATTCTCCAGGCAAGACCACTGCAGTGGGTTGCCATTTCCTTCTCCAATGCATGAAAGTGAAAAGTGAAAGTGAAGTCGCTCAGTCGTGTCCGACTCTTAGCGACCCCATGGACTGCAGCCCACCAGGCTCCTCCATCCATGGGATTTTCCAGGCAGGAGTACTGGAGTGGGGTGCCATTGCCTTCTCCGGGACAAAGGCCTCTGAGGCCCTGGAAGTCATCAGTCTTCCCATCTGGAGAATGGGTATTCTACCACAGCCAGGGAATACTGAGATTAACAGGCACTAGGGTTGGAGTTTCCCAGCGGTGGATGCTGGGGCCACAAAGGTAGGCCTACCCATCCCCTTCTCGGCAGATGCAGCCTAACAAGGAGGACAGTGACTTCGACGTCGTGTTCCAGCTGCAGCGCAAGGAGATGCTGCAGCAGTTGCTGCTCATGCTCGGCTCGGCCGTGGTCTCGAGCCCCCAGATGGCAGAGGCCCTGTACCAGGAGAGCCAGCCCTGTGGCCTGCCCAGGGAGGGGTGAGTGCATGACCCCGCATGACCCCAGAGGAAGCAGCTACGGGACTCGGCCAAGGGCTATCCTCGGCTGAGCCGGGACCAGAAGCCTGGCTCCCTGGAGCTGCTCTGAATCTCAGCTTCCTCGTCTAAGACTTGGAGGGGGTGACACCAGTCCCCTCCCCACAGCCAGGGCAGCAGCACCCAGCTACTCAGGACAGGCTCTCTGCTGCAGCAGCTGTCCAGCATCACACCCTACCGGCCTGGGGACCTGGGTCTGGTACCTCGACGGATCCACATCCCACCCAACCCTGAGGACCTCAGGCTGCTCTCACATACCACTCGCATGGGCAACTTACAGGTGTACAGCAGCCCTGAGGTGAGGGTGCCAGGGGTCCCCAGGGACAGCCGAATGAGGGCCACCCTTGGGCGCATATCAGAGCTCTTCCACACTGCAGCTGTGTGGCTCTGTGGATGTGGCTGCACATCTCTTAAGCCTCCACTTCCCCATCTGTAAAATGGGCTGAAGGCGTGTCAAGGCCTCAGTGGACCCAGATGCCCCCATACATCCCCCTGGGAGGGAGCATGCTGGACCCTGTGGGCCCCCTCCTCCACAGGCAGGGGAGGGGGCCCTACACCCCCACGGAGGCTTCAGCTTTTAAGCTGGCACCTTTATTCTTACAGATCCACAACTCTGCTCCTCAGAAAAGGTTCAAAAGCTTAGTCTTCCTGAAGTTTCCCTACTTTCGAAGTAGGACACGGAGAGAAGACCAACCTATCCTAGAGAAGGACTGTTCTGGCCACAGTCCCGCGTTAGTCCACAGGCAGCCTGGGGCAGCCCAGAGAAGAGTTATATTAAAAAAAAAAAGACCCCCACAGGCTGGCGTGGCACCTCTGTGGATAGGTGGATGGGTGCAGGCATGACAGTTGGGCAAACAGCCAAGTCCACTGGCCTCAGGGGCCCGACGAAGACCCCCTGGCTCCGCTGGCGGATGTGCTCCAGGAGTAAGTCCACAGCGCGCTCCAGCACTGGAGGCAGCAGCTCCTGCTCAGCAGGGGAGAAGTGGCCCAGCACGTAGGGCCTGCACTGCGTCCCGGTGGGTCGGCCTCCCGATGCCCACCCGCAGTCGTGGCATTGCCTGTGGGGGAGCCAGAAGGGCCCAGGGAACTCTGGTGAGAAGGAGTTGGGGGTGGGGGGGACCTGTGCCAGCCCACCCAGTTCAGTGCAGGATGGAGGGGCAGACTCACACTGGAATTGAGGCAGCTCATACAGGAACGGACTCCATTGTGGCCCCTTCAAGGGATAGGAGGGGGCATTTAGTGCTTCCTTTTGTCAGCACCCTTCACCCCATCCACTGCCGAGCCTGAGGTCGGCACCTCTATCCCCACTTGGAGGTCAGCTTCCCTATCCCACCCTGACCAGCTCAGGGCCTCACCTGGCGCTTCCTCCCAACTTCAGAGCCACTTTCCCCAGCGGCTTGTCCAGCTCATCATGTACCAGGTAAACTTGCTCAGCAGTCAGTCCAAACAGCTCCGCTTGGCCCAGGAAACAGTAGCCCCGGTTACTACTGATCCACCCAGGAAGGCTATCCTGACTCTGGGCTCCCATGAGGAGGGGGCCACAATTAACCCCACTTGGTGGTAAAGAACCCACCTGCCAACGCAGGAGACATGAGACGTGGGTTCAGTCCCTGGGTTGGGAAAAATGTCCCGGAGAAGGGCATGGCAACCCACTCCAGTATTCCTGCCTGGAGAATCCCATGGGCAGAGAAGCCTGGGGGCTACAGTCCATAGCATGGCAAAGAGTTGGATATGACTGAGCAACTAAACCACTACTACATATAAAGAAACTGAGGTTCTCAATTTCTCAGTCACCCAAGGTCAGGCAGCAATTGGAGCTCAACAGATACCTGGAGCTCTAGGTGAAACGATTTGCTGCAGTCCAGAAAAGCCCCCCTCCAGGCCCCTGCGCCCTCCTGGGCGGCACACACGTGGGGCCCTCAACTTACCAGCCCCGGCCACACTGTGCCCGTTGAGATTCATGAGCCTCCCGTGGCTGGAGCAGGACCAGCTGGGCATCTCCGAGTGAGGCCAAGGCGAGGTCCGCGGCACAGCGCCGGTCGCGTGCCCAGCTCTCCGCCACCCCCAGCCGCCCGCGCCAGCTGCCCCCAGCACTGCCATGCCCACGCTGTGCCGCGTGCCAGGCAGTCCAGGGTTTCCCAGGCCTGCCACCTGCAGGGGACATCAGGAAACTGAGGCCCGACAACTCTCCCCATAATCTATCTCACAGCGCCCCTCGCCCGGGGCCCCAAAGCGGAGGAAGGTAAATGGGAAACGGCCAGAGTGGGTTAGGGCCACGAGGAGGAGTCCAAGAAACTCCAAGACTCCAGAAGGCCAAGTGGAAGCGCCCCCGGTGGGAGGGCACGGCCCCCAGTCAGGAGCAGAGTTCCCGGAAGTCTGGAGCCCCTCGGAGCATCTGACCCATTTTTAGATAAGAAAACTCAAGACAAGGAAGGGGGAGACCTTTGCCCAGAAGACTGTGGCAGCACTGGAGCTAGGGCCCGGGAGTCCCTATGGGGCTTTCCCCCCACTCTACTCACCAGCCACCGCTTCCCCGCCGGCCGGGGTTCCAAAACGCAGTGGCTCATGGCTCGACTCAGCCACAGCCCTGCGCGAGAGAGGCCAGGCAGCCCCATGCTGCCCGCTTTCAGGACGCGGACTCCGCCCCCTGACGTCAGCCAGCCCTAAGCCGCTAACGCCCAATCCGGGGCGGGCCACGTGGCCGCCGCCCTCCTGGGGGCGGAAGTGGCGGGGCGGTGGCCTAGTCCGGGCATCCCCGCGCATTTCGCTGTGCCGCGTCACCGTCTCCTGCAGGGTTTGTCGTGGGGCTCGCGGAGCCCTTGTTTGACCACTGGATTGGGAAACAATGTGCCTTGTTTTGACCCACCCCTGGGACCCTGCCTCGCTGCGGAAAGCCGGAAAGCCTTTTTCTTGCCTTCCCCAGCTAATAAAAACTTGCTAAAGCCATTGCAAGGTGTCAACTCTTAGAGCGTTGTGGGTCAGGGAAGATCCAATGGAGAAGAGATAGGGTACTCACTCCAGTATTCTTGGGCTTCTCTGGTGGCTCAGACGGTAAGGAATCCGCCTGCAACGTGGGAGACCTGGATTCCATCCCTGGGTCGGGAAGATCTCCGCGAGGAGGACATGGCAACCCACTCCAGTATTCTTGCCTGGAGAATCCCATGGACAGAGGAGCCTGGCGGGCTACAGTCCATGGGGTCGCAAAGAGTCGGACACAACTGAGCAACTAAGCGCGCAGCCTCTTTCCGTTTCTGTTTGAAATTGGATTTCAGGGATTGGACTCCTCGGGATTCCGGGGGCGTGGCTAAGAGGGGCGGAGCCTGTGGGGGTCCTGGAGATGATACCTAGCAACGTCGGGAAGAGGGGGCCAAGAGGAAAGTGAGGATCATGAGTAAGCTGGTCCAGGCCCAGGGTCCTCCCGGAAGGGGCCTCATGACAGACTCCGGAGAGGTGCGGGAGAAGACTAAGGCAAAGGCAAAGGGTGGGAGAGAAGTGACCACGTATGGGTTCGCAGGGAAGGTTTTCGTTCTGGAGAGGCCAGATCAGTTGTGCGATTCTGTAAAGTCCCTAGCAGCTGTGCAGAGAACAGAGGTCTCAGGACCTGCGGCTGGTGGGGGAGATCGGAGGGGTGGCCGGAGCTGGCATAGAGACAGAGATGGCAGTGACCCAGACGAGAGAAGAGGAGGTATCTGAGAGATCTGTAGGAAGTGGGATAGATAGGACTTACGGGCTAATGGAGCATAGATCTCACAAGACGTCGCTGGACCCCCAGGGCCTTTGGCTGGGGCAGGGCCTGAGCTGCAGACAAGAGTTTTGGGTGTCGGTAGCTGGTAGAAGCTGAGGGGGACCAGGAGGAGAGCAGAGAGCAGTGTGAACGTGAGATCTTGACCACAGGAGAGAGAGGAAGGACCGGAAAGAGGTTAAGGGGAATGGGGCTGGGAGGGCCGCCAGACCTCAGACTGTGCCTCCTCCCAGGCCCCCTTTCCACCCCCTCCCCATCCTGTAAAACACCCGAGGAGAGTGTGTCAGTGGAGTGGGGATTGTCTTTGAGGCTTGCTCCAGCTTGCTATTGCTTGTTTCCAGGATGGTCTGGAGCATGTCAAAGCTCCCTCACAACACATCCCAAAGCCATGGGTGATTCCTGTGCCAAAGGGGGCCCTCCAGCACATCTTTGGGACCAGCCAAATCTTCCAGAACTTTGATGATATAAAACCAAAGGCTACGGGGTTAACGGTGCCCCTCAAAGTCAGGGAATAGTGAGTGACTCCCCTTGCCCAGGGGTCCCAGGTTCCTTCCCTGCAGAGCCACTGACATGCTGTGCAGCCTTGGGCCAGTTACTCTCCCTCTCTGAGCTTCAGCGAGCTCAACTGTATAATAGGGCTCTTCCACCTCAGCAGCAAAAAAAAGGCTGGATGAGCTCCAAGAATGGCCATCCTCCTCTCCCTGGGTCTCTGTCTATCCCTATTGTCTTCCTACCCAAGTTCCCCCCTCCTCACAACCCATTCCCAAAGCCCCAGCTCTATGTCTTGGGCTGGTCCCAAGCCAGCCACTCCCCTGCCTGTGGCCCCCTGCCCCCCACAGCTACCATCGAGCTCATCAGTGCTTGGAGCAAGAGGACTGGGAAACGGCCGTGCTGCCTCTTTTCCCGCGCCCTCCACCTGGACCCCCAGCTGGTGAGAGGGAGGGTTTGGGTGGGCTCAGGCAGTTGCTGTCCCACGCTTACACTCTCACCCCTCAGGGCCACCGAGTCCCTGTGGTAGCCAAGTGGCAAACCTCAGGGCGGATGGTGGGGAGGGGAACAGCAGTCTGGATCTCCTCTCCCTCAGGTAGAATTCTATGCCTTAAGAGCCGAGGCTTATATCCAGCTCTGCGACTTCTCCTCGGCCGCCCAGAACCTTCGCAAGGCCTACCACTCCCAGCCAGAGAACAACAACTACCTGGAGCGGCTCGCCCTGGTGCTTTACCTGAAGGTGCCCAGCGCTGCCCTAGGCCCATACAGGGCACCCACCTCCCACCCCGGCCTGCTGGCTCTCCCTCCAACTCTGGGGGTTTTCCTTGCTCCCAGAGCCAGCCCTGACTTCCTGGCGACCTTCTTGTCCCTGCGTCTGTGTCCCCTTCTGCCACTTCTTCTCATGGCCTCTCCCACCTTCTAGGTTCATCCACCACCAGGGTTGGGTACATCCAATAGAACTTTCTGCAGCAGTGACAGTGATCACTTGGCAGGATGATCACTGTCCATTCCGATGGCCGCCAGCCACCTGGAGCTGTTAGCCCTCAAAATGTGGCGAGTGTGAGGAACTACTTTTTTAACTGTACTGATATTTAATTAGAATCGATTTGAATTTGTATGGCCGTGGGCAGCAGGTGGCTATTGTACTGGACAGCACAGGCCTGGAGCCCACAGGCTCCCAGCACTAAAAGACAAGAGTGTGACTGAGGAACTAATTTTGAATTGTACTGATATTTAGTTTGAATCAATTTGAATTTGTATGGCTACGGCTATTGTACTGGACAGCACAGCCCTAGAGTCCACAGGCTCCCAGCACTAAAAGACAAGAGTATCCCCATTTGTAATGCATAATAAAGATATTAAGCCATAAAATCCCAAAAAGTCCTGATTTTTCCCCCATGTTCACAGCTTTGATGTCTTGGTTTTTAATGTCAGTAATAATTCAATTCTGGAAATTCCCTGGTAGTCCAGTGGTTAGGACACTGCATTTCCACTGCAGGGTGGGGTGGGGCCTGGATTAGATCCCTAGTCAGGAACTAAGATCCCACTGCCATGCTTTGCAGCCAAAATAATAGGAATAATAATAATTATTATTCAACTCTGAAAAAGAAACTTTCTTAAAACCAGACCACGTGCTTAAACTGTCTGTGCGGGTCCTGAGGCCGATCTTGTTCTTTCTGTGTGCCCTTGGATAGGTCACTTGGCTTCTCTGAGCCTCAGTTCCTTCATCTAAAAGGGGAATGTTACCTAGTCCCAGTGAGATAAATTTAGGGTTTTTGTTTTTGCTGCACTTGGGCAGCTTGCAGGATCTTAGTTCCCCAACACACATCCTTGCAGTCAAAGCACTGAGTCCTACCTATTGGACAGTCAGGGAACTCCCTGAGTTATATGTATCCCTAAGAATACAGAAATTCCCGTGTATTCTTAATACAGGGACTTGGCACCTGGAGCCCTGGTCCAGGAAGGAGACTGTTACCGTTAGACGGGCTGTTCTGATCCACCTCTCAGGTTTTCTCTTTTTTTTCCTGTTCCTACGTCTGTATTGCTCTCTCTCTGTCACTAACTATATTTCTGTGTCTTGCTGTCTCCCCAGCTCTGTAGCTCTCTATGTCTGTATCTCTCTCTCTTAAAATCTCTCTCTGATCTGAAGGACTCTGGCCCCATCCCTTGTCATTCCACCCCAGTGATGGCCATCCCTCAATTCATGGAGGCTGCTGGGCCGGGGTCACGAGCAGGATTGACAATCCCCTGTGTCACCAGGGCCAGTGCCTTTTGAGCAATGTGCCTTTCTGGATGCCTTGAACGTCTTCTCCCAAGCCTCTGAGCTCCAGCCTGAGAAATTCTGCTTCCGGTCTCGATGGTGAGCACCCTGATCAAGAGCTTGCTAGCCTTTGTCCCCCTCAGCGTCCCTTTCCTGCCCCTCTCAATGGGCAGACCAAGCACCTTTGCCCTCCGCCCACAGCATGGCCTGTCTCCTGGCCCTCAAAAAGCATCGTGAATGCCTCTCATTCGTCACCAAGGAGGTGAAGCAAGGCACCACCAATGCGGATGTCTACATCCTCCGGGCCAGGCTCTACAACTTCTTCCAGAAGGTAGAGCAGGGCAGGCAGGGCTGATGGGTGGACCTCCTCCCTGTTTGGGTGCTGAGATTACAGGAGGAGGCTAGGCTATCCACCAGCCCAGAGGCCACAGCCCCCAGTGTGGTGGGAACACTGTCCTTCCTGAACCCTGACCAGCGCTGACCACTCCTGCCCAGTCAGGTAGTTGTTCCAGCATCATTCAGCCCTGGCTCTCTGCCAGGCCTGCGCCAACTCCTGAAAACCACAAGGTGAGAAGCCTCAGCCTGCTCTGCCCTCACGAAACTCACAGGCCAGGGGAAATGGCCCCCAGCAAATAATTACACAAGGACTGACTTCCTAATTATGTGAAGCACCATTAGAGGCCACCAGGCATCCCTTAGATGTGAGACTTGGGGTCACAAGGAAGGAGGGGCTGCAGGGATGAGAGAGTGATGGGCAGGATCTCGTGAACCCTGGGGCACCCTGACTTCTTCCTGGGGAGCAGCAGGAACCTCAGAAGGGTGCTCCCTGGGGCAGTGGGCCTTAGAAAAGTCCTTTTGGCTGCTAGGGAGCATGTGGGCTGGTTGGGGGAGGGGGTTCAGAGGGGCAAATCCGGAGACTAGAAGCCTGGATACCATCCATCTGGATAGGAGTGGGGCTCGGGGAGGATGGGCAGGATGGTGGCAAGGAGGGAGGCAAGTTCTTCAGACCTTTGGAAGCAGGACTGGAGACTGACTGGGGGGCTGGAGAGGTGAGAGTGTGGAAAACAGAGGCATCCAGAACAAGGTCTGCTGTTCCAGTTTGGCCAGGGTGCTTGGGGGCGGGGGGGAGGGAGACTCAGGAAGGGGAGGAACGTGATGGGCTAGAGTGAGCAGGGTGTCCTCAGGGTGCTGGAACCAAGAGCCTCCCTCTGCTGGGGGCTGGGTTCTTGTGTCCCACAGGTGACTCAATGGGAGAGTCTCCTTCAAAGGTAGGAGACTAGTAATTATTGACAATTATTGTTGAGTGTGGGATTGCAGCTGCTCCTACAATGCATAGATACATTCTAAGCACTTTACTCACATTTGTCTCTAAGGCTGGCAGTAACCCTCTGAGGTTAGACACAACCCACTGTCCTCTTCTCACAGATGAGGAAGCAGGTTCAGATGGTCTGGCTAACTTGCTCCCCTTGAGCCCAAGTCCACCTATTCCAAAGCCCTGTCTCAACTTCTGCCGTCTCTCACCTCCCACCCAGTGTCTACACTGCCTCTCTCACCCTCAACCAATTACTCCACAGGACATGGGTGCTTGCTAAAACTGTTGACTGACCTGCTCATCCAGTGGAAGGTGTTGGCCTAGGGATGTTTTCTGCTCATGCCTAGGCCTGAATCTGTTCTTGGTTAGAGTTGTCTTGGGCTTAAAGGTCAGAGGTGTTCAGGAGGGTGTACTGGGGAGGACAGGGAGGACATGACAGTCATGGTCAGGAGACCATGGCCTCCCCCTACCTCAAGTGAGCCTCGAAGAAGTCCTGCAAGGAGGAGGCATCTGTAGCCCCATTTTACAGCACAAACCACTGAGGCAGACCTGGCACACCTGAGGTCACATCTGGAAAGGGGCCAGTAGGGATGGGGCCCTGGATAGGATTTTCCCACAATGCTCCTTTCCTCCTTCAAGAGACAGAAAAGGCAAAACTGCAATGGAGGGGTGGGGGCAGGGCACTGACGATGGGTGGCATGATGCTGGCCTGCCCAGAGGTCTGCCTCCCCACAGTGAACAGGGGAGAGTTCAGCTTGGGTGCAGGCCTGACGCCATCCCTGCCTTGCACCCCCACAGCCCAACCTCTGCTATCGAGACCTACACAATGCCTTGCTACTGGATCCCAAGCACCCACAGGCCAAGGTGCTGCTCCAGGTGATGGTGGGCCAGGCCGAGCAGGCACGCCAAGATGCCGGGGTCCTGGCCGTGCAGGGCAAGTTGCAACATGCACTGCAGTGCATCAACTATGCCATTGAGAACAACCCTCTGGACCCCAGCTTCTTCCTCTTCCGGTACTGGGTTGGGGAAATGCTGTCTTGGGTCCCAGGCCCTGCCTTGCCTCAGATGTGCTGTGTGATCTCAGGAGAGCCCATGACACTCCCCAGGTCTCAGTCTCCCCATCTAGTCTCTAAAGGTCTTTCCCTGCTCGCCATCAGGACCGAGGGATCATGGGAGGTGGTTTCTGCTACTGCTTTTGGAGAAGGGGCAGGAAGCAGCCTGTTAACCTGGGAATCCTGGACCCCCAAGCCTGCTGAGCAGTTTATACTGGGAGGCTCAGCCCAACTCAGCCCAGGAGAGAAGGCTTAGGTTTGAATTTTCGCCCCCTACCTCCCAGCAAGGGCTCAACACCTCATTCTGGGCCATTTAACTTCCCTGACCCTGGGTTTTCTCAATAAACAAACAGTGGAGGTAAAACATTCATCCTGTGTACAAAAAGCCTTAGCAGAGAGGCTGGCAGGCACATTGTTCCCAAAAAGAAAGAGAGAAGTTATTTGTAAAGGAAAGTAGAATCACCAAGCTAGCTCAGTAAGAATCGGGGAGCCGCACAGGCCAAATCTAATGCATGAGCAGGGAGGCCACCCTGCCACCTCCAAAGGTCAGAGGACTCAGAGCTGCATCTGCTCTCTGGGACACTCTGAGTCGGTGGGGGTGCTCTGGCTCTCACATGCCTCTCCCGTAGGGGCACCATGTACCGACGGCTCCAGGATTTTGACTTGGCAGTGGAGGACTTCCTGAAGGCGCTGGACATGATGAGCGAGCACCAAGAGGAGCTGGTGCAGCAGGCCCAGCGCCAACTGCTGCTAGCCTACAACGACTTCGCGGTGCACTGCTACATGCAGGGCGCCTACCAGGAGAGCGTGCTGCTGCTCAACAAGGCGCTCAAGGACGAGCAGCAGGAGAAAGGCCTCTACATCAACCGCGGCGGTGAGTGGGGTCCCGGGAGCCCGGCGTGAACCCCTTGCCTCTCCAAGGCCTGGACTGGGCGCTCGAGGGCCCCGAGGGAGGGAGGGAGGAAGAAGGGGCCGAAGAGCAGTCTCAGTGTCCCACGGACACACTACGGGGTTGAGGGGTGGGGGAACGTCTGAGAGACCATCTTGCTACATAGTCCTTCAAAATGCCTTCAAAAATCAGGCATCTAGAAAGAGGTGCCCAGCTGCGCCGAAAAGCCGCTGCAGGGGCTGGCGACCGCCCACGGGTATTATCAGTTGCAGGCCCCGCCTCCTAGGGGCTGGAGCCAACTGGGCCGCTGCTCCTGCGCCCTGGGTTTTTGCGATCCCCACTCAGTCCCCGCGCTCCAGATTGCTTTTTCCAGCTGGGCAACCTGACCTTTGCTGAGGCGGACTACCAGCAGGCACTGGCACTGAGTCCGAGGGACGAGGGCGCCCACCTGCGCATGGGCCTCTTGCAGGAGAAGTTGGGCTTCTGCGAGCATCAGAGCAGGTGTGAGCCGGCGGTGGGTGGGGCGGCCCCGTGGGGGACATACTGGGCTATGGGCGGGGCCGGACTGGGCTAAGGGCGGGGCCGGGGAAGTCTGGGATGAAGCCGCCTGCTTGGGCTCCCTGGGTCAAGACGTTTCTGCTCTCCCAGTTAAGTCTCCTAATTATCAATTTTATTTTCCAAGTTTTCACTAAAAATCCTTCACTTTTTCTCTGAATATTGTTATGGTAATTAGGCTTTTTATTTTTTATTTTTTAAAAGTAAGTATTCAGTAACATAAGACTCAGAAAATGGAAGTTCCTTCTAATACCTGTCTCCCAACGCCTCCCCTATCTGGGTGAGTTTAGTAGAGTCCTCAAGATTGATTTCTACGCATATATTAACAATTGCTGTCATTTTACAAAGGTGAGATCGTGCTAAGCTAATATTTGATAGGTTTTTTTACTTCCGGTGGCCCTTACATATACGATGACTTCATTCTCTTTTGTTTACAAAGTATTCCGTTCTGCGGAAGTACCACAGTTAATTTCTCTAGACAATAGTCTGCTGATGAATTTGGGCTGTTTTCTTTTTAAATTATAAATAATACAGTAATGAGACCCAAGACATATGTTTCCATCCATTCATACTAGTAATTCTGTAGTTAGATTGCTGGAAGTTAAATTGTTGAGTGTGAAATTTTAACATTTTAAAGATAATACCCAATTGTTCTCCAAAAAACAACGAACCAATATAAACTTCCCCCAGTAAAAGAAAGTCTTCATTTCCCCAAACCTCCCTAGCACAGAGTACTAACACTATTTTTTAACTTTGCTAATCTGTAGGCAAAAAAAAAAAAAAAAGGTTCTCTGGCACAGGGTTCACTTTGCATATTTAAATTGTGGGCACAGGACAGCATTTTCATGTGTTTATTGGCCATTATGGTCTGCCTAAATTGTTCTCCCATTTGGTTTTAAATTGCCCAATAAAAACTTTTTTGGTTGTAAGAGTTCTTTGTAGGCTAGAAAGTTTGCTTATTATCTGCCTTCTGTGGCAAAATATTCTTCCCTATTTGCTGCTTTCTTTTGTGGGGCTTTTGCTACTAAATAATAGGATTTAATTGTGGTCAAATTAGTTTTTTTTTCATATTTAGCTGCTGGGTTTATGACATTCAGAAAGCCCTTCCTATTCCAAGATCATAAAAATGTTCACTTATTTTGGGACCTTACACTAGCATTTAAGTGTTGGGTCCATCAAGAGTGGTGTTGGTGGCAGGGAGCAGAAACTAGCCTGGTTTTCCCCAGACTCCCCAGGGAGGTCCAGCAGCCCCCATTCCTCCTAGGCGGCCCAGCTCAGAGCACCCTGTGGCCCACTCTGTCCTGCAGGCAGTTCCAGAAGGCAGAGAACCACTTCTCAGTGGCCATCCAGCACAATCCCCAGAAGCCCCAGTACTACCTGTACCGCGCCAGGAGCCGGCAGCTCATGCAGAACATTTTTGGGGCCCGCCAGGATGTTGCCACTGTTCTGCTTCTTGACCCCAAGCAACCCAAGGTGTGTTCTTGCTGGGCCAGGAGGGTAGGCTCCAGAGTCAATACCTCTGACCACCTAAAGATATGCCCTGTTCCTAAAAGAAACCTGGATTCTTAGCAGTGATAAGCACTGCTAATGCCAGAGCATACACAGTATATGTACCTTCTCTGCTGGCTCAACGGTAAAGAATCTGCCTGCCAATGCAGGAGACACAAGTTCAGTTGCTGCGTTCAGAAGATCCCCTGGAGAAGGCAATGGCAACCCACTCCAGTATTCCTGCCTGGGAAATCCCATGGACAGACGAGCCTGATGGGCTACAGTACATGGGGTCACAAGAGTCGGGCACAACTGAGTGACTAAGACAATAATGATGCCAGAGCATTTACTATGTGCCAGACACTGTTCTTGGAGAAGGAAATGGCAACCCACGCCAGTATTCTTGCCTGGAGAGTTCCATGGATAGAGGAGCCTGGAAGGCTACAGTCCATGGGGTCACAAAGACTTGGACACGACTGAGCAGGTAACCCAGAGCCAGGCACTATTCTAACCACTTCAGCTTATATCCCCCTGTTTAACCCTCTTTAACACCTACGAGACAGGTAACATTATCATCACCCCATAATCTACAGAGGGAAGAGGGTAGGGCTCAGAGGAGTCAGTTCCCTTGGGCCAGGTCATGGAGCTTGGAGGTCACACCCTCCTCTGGCTGACTCCAGAAGCCATGATCAGACTCAGTACTCCCTCACGTAATAGTTCCTTTCTCAAGATCTCCCAATAGTCCGGGCCCAAAGGGTCTGGCCCTTTAGAAACAACAGTTTATAAAAGGGCTTCCCTGATGGCTCAGGTGGTGGAGTCTGCCTGCAATGCAAGAGACCCAGGTTCGATCCCTGCGTTGGGAAGATCCCCTGGAGAAGGAAATGGCAACCCACTTCCTTCCTTTCCTGTACTCTTACCTGGAAAAATCCCATGGACAGAGGAGCCTGGCGGGTTGCTGCAGTCCATGGGGTCACAAAGAGTTGGACACGACTGAGCGACTGATGCTGAATTTGTAAACCCTTCTCTTCTTCGGCCCTGGGAAGGGCCTCT
This sequence comes from Nanger dama, assembly GCA_917880005.1. Lineage (NCBI taxonomy): Eukaryota > Metazoa > Chordata > Mammalia > Artiodactyla > Bovidae > Nanger > Nanger dama. Next base: position 8,591,620 of record CAKJTW010000018.1, on the reverse strand, counting down.
GCCAGTCAGAGCAGCGCCACACCATCTGCCCCCTTCCTGGCCCACACCTGACTCTGGCCACCTTCCTTCCTGGCAGCTGCTCCCACTGATGACCAACCTTTTCCCCGGCATGTCAGTGGAAGAGGTGCTAAGCAGCCAGGTGGCGAACCTGGCTAGGTTGCAGCTGGAGCGAATGGTGGAGCACAGCGTGTACATCAGCACCCCTCAGGACATCCTGGGGTAAGTTTCTACAGGAGGGCCCACAGGCCCAGAGTTGGGGGATGGCTGGGGCTCAAGGCACCTACTACTTGCCTTTTCAGGCCACCGTCCAGTCCTAGGAAGGGCGGGGGTGAGTCAGGAGAAGCTTACCCAGTGCTCTGACAACTAGCTTTGGCAGGCGGCTCAAGGATCGGGAACAGAGGGCCCGGGCCCTGATCCTCTCTTGGAAGCTGAAGCCACCTTTACTGGAGACCCCCAAGGAGATGGAGGCCCCTCTCCAGTTCCCGCAGGCTAAGCCAGAAGGCCCAGGGGAAGAGGTGCAGGTTCCTGGGAAGAAGGTAAGTGTGCCCCACGCCAGGGCCATGTTTCGTGGAGGTGCAGGGACTGTACCCCGAGCCAGGGCTGAGGGCTGCAGGCTGGCTAGAGGCTGGCTCTGCCACCACTCAGCTATGTGGCCTGGGCTGGGGACATGTTGCTGTGACGTGGAGAATGTACCAGCAAAGGGGTACACCTGAAGGAGTGCAGGTGAGAATGGGGGCCCCTCACAGAGGGAGGCTTCCTACACTTTGTCCACACTCACTTTCCCTGGTGGCTCAGACTGTAAAGATCTGCCCGCAATGCGGGAGATCCAGGTTTGATCTTTGGGTCAGGAAGATACCCTGGAGAAGGGAATGGCAACCCACTCCAGTAGTCTTGCCTAGAAAATTCTATGGATGGAGGAGCCTAGTGGGCTACAGTCCGTGGGGTCGCAAAGAGTCGGACACAACTGAGCACCTTCCCTTTCTTTCACCTCTAGCTGCAGTGAGGGGCTCCTCTTTGCTGCGGTGTGCAGGCTTCTCATCGCACTGGCTTCCCTTGTCCCGGGGCATGGGCTTGAGGCCCACGGGCTCAGTAGTTGCAGGCCATGGCTCTAGAGCTCAGGCTCAGGAGCTGTGGTGCACGGGCTTAGTTGCCCTGTGGCATGTGGGCTCTTCCTGGACCAGGGACTGAACCTGTGTCCCCTGCATGAGCAGGCGGATTCCTAACCACTGGACTACCAGGGAAGCCCCCAGAATTTTAACACTTGGATTCATTTCTAAAAACTTTTCATCAAGTAGAACATAAAGTACACGAATCCTCAGCAAACCGTCTGATGAATTTTCACAAACTGAATACCACCCCCCCCCCATGACTCCATTCTCCAGCTCAAAAAGAACATATTCCCAGGTTTCCAGAAGCCCCTCTCTACTGGCTCCGGGCCCCTCCGTCAGGGCTGTTCTGATTCCTAACACTGCCGACAAGTGCACCGGTCCTTCTCGACAGAGGATGGTGCCTGCCTGTTTGCCTCTGGCTCTGTTCATTAAGCTTCCAAGTTGGTAAGAGGCATCCAAGTTGACTGGTCCTTCTCATTCCTGTGGACAGTTCCATCCTGTGGCTATCCTACCATTTTATTGATCCACTGCTGATGGACAGCAAGTAAATTATGTCCAAGGGAGACTTTAACCATTGAAGTCCTTGGAGTGCCAGCATCCCTTGTCAGACATGGAAAAGGCAAGCTCTACATTTTTCCAGCTCATGTTAGGAGACAGAGCTACAGACCCTGGGTCTGTGTATACTCTGAAGTCATCGTGGGCTCCCTGCTTAGTGCTCCAGAGCCCTGCCCCTTCCATCTCACTACCACATGTTCCCCGCCGCAGCCTGCAGCTGTGACCAGCTGCCAAGGGCCTGGCCAGAGACTCTCCCCTGCCTTCCCCAGCCAGGATTCCAGCTCTGCCTCTTAGCCGAGTGCCAGGCTGCTTAGGCGTTTCCTGGTCCAGGCAATTATAGCAATGGGCATTCCCTCTCAGATGTGCTGGGAGATGAAGTGGGATGAGGCAGGGCAGGTGCAGAGAAGCTCCTCAGCCCCTCTCTAGCTGTTTAGCAGGGCGCAGCACCTCACAGTATACAGAAGCCTTTCCCACACTGGAATTTGCATTTTGCAGATAGAGAGACGAGGACCAAGCAGCCTCTTGACACTGCTTTTCTCATGTCACTACACCTGTCTAACCTGGCCACCCCCACTCCTGTCCAGTCGACTGCTCCATGTCCCCATCCAGCCCTAAACTGCAGCCCCGAGGAGCTCTAAGTGGCTGGCCTTCTAGAGCTGCGGCCTCCCACGGCCTGCCAGCTGCCCAGCCTGTCTCTGACCCTAGGAGAAGCTGAAGCCAGCCGCCAGCAAGGAGTCATCCTTGACCGACAGCTACGTCAGCCAGACCTCTTTAGGCTCCACCTTGGGCTGTAAGTCCCCCTGCATGGGCCAATGCAGCAGAGAGGGCAAAGGTCAGGGGTCAGAGGCTCCCAGGCCTGGGTGTGAATCTGGCCTCTGCTCTTACTGCTGTATATATATGGAGCGGGAGGGCTCATCCCAGCTTTGCTGGGGGTGTGGGTTGGGAGTGGCGGGTGCAGGGAGGGGGAGCGAGGGAACCCTCGGGGATGCCCAGCACACAGCCTGGGCAGCCAGCTCTCACTTGAGGCACTTCATCGTTGCTGCCTGCTCCACCTTCATTCCCCGCTCAACCCTGTCCCTCTTCTCTCTGCCCTTGGCCTCTCCCTGAAACTACCCCACAGAGCCTATGCATGTCTAGGGGCTTCTATCCTCAGTTCCACCAGGTGCCAGCATGGAAGAGACGAAATGAAAAACCCGGGAATGCTGCTCTGAGTCCCAGGAGCAGCTGTGGGCGGTCCGGGTGGGATGGACGTAGGGGCATCTAGTCCCCTTCCTGCCATTCAGCAAATGTGTTGCGCGTCCAGGGCTGAGCCTATGCAGGGCACCGGTGCAGGCATGAATGGCACAGTCCTTTCCCCAGGGAGCACTTGGTCCTGAAGGGAAGAAGGGGCACAGGGACACAGAGAGCTAGGACAGTGGAGCCATACTGTGGAGAGTCCTGAGAACTGTGGGTGCCTTTAGCCCCCTTGGAGTGGGGTCAGGAAGGGTTTTTAGGACCCAGGGGAAGTGTGGGCAGAGTAGAGCACAGAGACTTGCTGCAGGCAGAGGGCCAGGTCCCTGCAGGTGCTGGTGGCGGCTGGACACAGAGGGCGAGAGGCGGCTGGCAGAGTGGAGGCCAGCGCTGGACAGTGGGGACCTCCATCTCTGCCCTTTATCTTCTGGCCATGACTCCCCTGTAGGCCTCAGGGTGCCAGGAGGGGCTGGGCTTGGTGAGATCTGGGAGGCCTTCCCCCCTTGGCCATATGAGGCCTTTGGGTCATAGGCAAAGGTGAGGCCTAGAAGCCTCCCTTTCCTGGGACTGTCTGGGGAAGGCGGCCTGACAGCTTCTCTGGACACATCCTTCCCAGTCAGAACCAGGTCCACCTCGGAGATGGAGACGTCCAGTACGGGTCAGGAATACAGGAGCACTTCTACCAGTGTTGTGACAGTCTCTGACTCCTCACTGCTAAGGACACAGTCCTCAGACTCGGGGGACAGCAGGGAAGACCTAAGCCTGAACCACAGCCCCAGAGAAACCAAGTCCACCCCAGGCCACCACCAGAGGCCCAGCAAGACGGACGCTGCTGAGATTCAAAGCCGGAGGTCTAGCAGGATGGAGGCCACCCTCATCCACAGCCAGAGGCCCAGCAAGACAGACACCACCCAGATTCAAAGCCAGAGGCCCAGCAAGACAGATGTCACCCAGATTCAAAGCCAGAGGCCCAGCAAGATGGAGGCCGCCCTCATCCACAGCCAGAGGCCCAGTAAGATGGACACCACCCAGATTCAATGCCAAAGGCCCAGCAAGATGGAGGCTGCCCTCATCCACAGCCAGAGGCCCAGCAAGACGGACGCCACCCAGATTCAAAGCCAGAGGCCCAGCAAGACGGACGCCACCCAGATTCAAAGCCAGAGGCCCAGCAAGACGAACGCCACCCAGATTCAAAGCCAAAGGCCCAGCAGGATGGAGGCTGCCCTCATCCACAGCCAGAGACCTAGCAAGATGGACGCCACCCAGATTCAAAACCAGAGGCCCAGCAAGACAGAGGCCACCTTCATCCACAGCCAGAGGCCCAGCAAAATGGAGGCCGCCCAGATTCAAAACCAGAGGCCCAGCAGGACAGAGGCTGCCTGGAGCCCAAGGCAAAAGCTCAACAAGACCCAGGCCACCCAAGGCTCAAGGCGGAGGCTCAGAAAGTCCAAGGGTGCCAATGGTCAGAGCTGGAGACTCAGAAAGGCAGCTGCCACCCAGGACCAAAGCTGGAGAATGATCCAAAGCCCCAGCAAGATCAACACTTCCTATGACTCAAGTTGGAGCCCCTCCAACACTGAGGCCACCAAGGGCCAGGCTCAGAGTCAGAAGCCCAGCCAGTCCAAGGCAGCCCAGGGCCAGAGCACAAGCCCAGGTTCCAGCAAGACTGAGGTCACCTGGGACTGAACCCGAGTCTCAGCAACATGCAGACCACCCAGCGCCCAAGACAGAAGCCCAGCCCCGGCAGTGAGGCTGCTCTCTGAAAGGGATGCTCAGCCCCTCACTTCTTGCTGCAGTGCAGGGCAATTCTCCCCACTCTGCTCTGCGCTGCAGCCTCCCTCAGAAGCAATCAGAACCTGGGCCAACATCCTCTGGTCCCGTGACTAAATTTATTTTATTTCTTCTCTTCATGTACAAAATTAAAAACTTGAAAAGCTCAGCTCCAGTGTGAACTTGAGTCCCTCTGTTCACAGAGACAGAAGTCTCAGCCTGGTTTTACCATATGGGGACACGGGGGGTGGGGGTGGGGGCGTGGGGTTATGGTACTGGGGCAAGGGCCAGAGGAACAGAGTGAAAAAGGAGGAAGCAGCCACGAGCCACTGTCCCTGAGTTACAATTCACATTTGAAGAAGGCTCAGGCTGCAGTCAAGGCTCCTTGAAATTCTGGGGTGACTGGTGATTTCCCTGAGGAAGGAGGCAAAGGCCAAGTTGCCCTCAGACCAATGAAGAGCCAGGGCCTGCCCCGGCCTTCTGTCTCACGGCCCAGCCAACAGCCCTCCTCATCTTCACAGTATGCTCTGCGTCCCACTCTGCAGGACCAGGGACCCTCTGGCAGAGGGTCCAGGGCTTTCCTTCATGGCCTGGCCAGGTAGAGGAGGACAGGGATGCCACCTGGGAGAGTCAGAGGAAGAAGGCGATTCGGGAAGCCACCGTCTTGCAGCCATTGGAGGAAAAGAGCTGCTCGTCCTCGGGGAAGAAGGTGGTGCTGTCCAGCACGGCCTGGACCACCTCATCCTTGGGCTCCAGGCCCAGCTGGGCCAGCTCGTTGAGCACACAGTGCCGCACGTGGTGCCGCTGGAGTGGCAGGAAGGGCACCAGGACATCCAGGAGATGCTCTTCCATGATGCCCGAGCGCCAGAAGCCATCTGTAGGGCGGAGCCATGGGAAGAGGCTGTGCTTCACAGGGGTCAGCCAGGCCCCCGCTCACCCCCAAGGGAAGGAAGTGCAGGAAGGCTGCTAACCTGAATCCTCCTAGCCCCGCCTGGGTGCTAGGTTCGGGAGGCTGTCCCTCAGCCCCAAGCACCAAAGCCTGGGCCGGAAAGTACTGGGTCAGTGGGCTGAGCATCTGACCTGGGAGAGCCTGGCCCACCCCCAGGGAGTCCAACCCAGCCCTGGGTGTTATCTGGGAGTGAGACCCCAGTCTGGAAGCCTCTCTGGCGTGGGGTCCTCAGCTGAACTCACGGTGCGGGTTGTCCAGCACAGCCTGGGAGATGACTGGCCCCAGCTCCTGCAGGCTGATCTCTTCACGTTCCCGGCGGCTGCGCCACGCCTCCAGCACCACCTGGTTGATCTGCTCGCCACCGGTGTAACTAAAACCATGGGGGACGCAGACAGTGAGGGCAGGATGTAGCTCTGGCTTCCCACATGCCTCCTAAGGGGACCTGAACCAGGGGCCCAGCTCAGTGCCAGCAGGAGCCAAACTCACTCAAAACAGCCCAGGAACCACTTTCCCTCTCCTGAGCTCATCCATAACCATGACCCTGGAAGTTTGCATATCTGTGCCATGCACTTTACAGTTTCTATTAATAGGACACTTTTAAGTCCCTTACCTACTTTCCCTCACTCAGCCTTGAGGAGGACAGTAGGGCATTAAGATTGGCCCTGCTGTTCAGAAAAGGAGATGGGAGCTCAGAGAAGTGAAGTGATTTGCCCGAAGAAACACAGCTAGGACTCTCAGAAGTGAGACTGGTTCCTAGTCCTGTTTCTCCCAGGCCTGTGTCCTCTGGGCCACAAAAGGGGGAAAACTCTTAACCCAGCAGGAGTGCCACAAAAAAAAATTAGGATTAAGAGACTGAACCCAGGCTTTGAGAATGTCAAAGGGGAGTTAAACACCCTGAATGACGGTGTCACCAGTGAGGATATGGGGGACTTTGGGGAGGGAACCCAAATGGGCCCTGGGGGGTGACAGTATTCTGCTATGGGACCATGGGACTAGACTGGATAGCTGAGACCTCTGACAAGTGTTCTTGCACCAATGCCCACTGCAAAAGTTGGCCCCACCTGATGAAGATGAAGATGGCTTTGCGATAGTTGGTCCCATAGACAACCCAGGAGGAGCCCAGGAAAGGTCGTAGGACTTCTATCAGGCCTGGGGCCAGCTTGTCCATCTCATCGAAGAGAAAGAGGAGCGGCTGCAGACAGTGAGGTTCCCCTGCACCCAGCTCTTAAGATCCTTCTGTGGGAGAGAGGCGAGAGTATGAGGGGGCCTGGAGCTGCTTCCCCAATCCCAGATTCCTTCCCAAAACAAGAATTAATGGGGCCTCCCTGGCGGTCCAATGGCTTAAGACTCAGTGTTTCCAATGAAGGGGGCCAGGTTCCATCCCTGGTCAGGGAACTAGATCCCACACGCCACAACTAAAGATCTCATGTGCTGCAACAAAGATCAAAGCTCATGCATGCTGCAGCTAAGACAGATGCAGCCAAATAACTAAAAATAAATATTAAAAAGAATTCATCTTTTCAGGAAGATATGGTCTCCCCAAAGAGCACCGATTCCTTGATGAGGCTGATGGTGAAACTGTGGCCTAGAGAGGGGCAGAGAGTAATCCAAGCTCACACAGCAAGTCAACAAGAGAACAGGGACACAGACCCAGGGCTCACACCTGCCTTGTCAGGGGACTCCTTTCCTGACACCTCTTGCTTTCTAGAAAAGGGGAAGGCATCTTCCTGCTCCCTGAACCTTCAAAACAGAGTTGTGACAGCTGAAACAGATCAGCCTGGAAAGTATCTTGCAATCAACAATAGTCGAAAGAGCTAATATTTCCTGAGTGCTTACTCTGAGCCTCAAAAGCCCTTACTCTAAGGGCTTTACAGAGAGAAGAAAATGTTGGTTGTCTGGCAAAGGTAAGTGCTCGATAAATAACACCTGCGATTCTATAATCCCACATCCCTCACAACAACCCTGGCACAAAGGTACTTTACTGGCCCCCAGGCACTAAATCAAGAACTCCCTGCCAGGTGATAGCACCCTCAGCTTTGTTTAGGATGGGTCCTGAAGGCTGAGGCTGTAACTGGCTGTGTTGCCTGGAGCAAGGGATTCCCCTCTCTGGACTCAGGACTCACTCCCACCCTAGTGAAGTCACCCTACAGCGCCGGCAGAGGGTGGGCCAGGACACCACCCGCCTACCTTGTAGCGCTCCATGTGGCTGGGGTGGGGAGAAGTGGATGGCTGGGGAAAAGTGGTGCACGTGGGGGCTACGGAGGCCATCCCGGAAGAGGTAGTGCGCCAGCAGGGAGCTGACATAGGACTTGCCAGTGCCGGTCCAGCCATGCAGAGAGAGAACCAGCGGCTTGGTGGGGGCTGGATCCTGCAGGAAAGCCTTCAGTGCCTTCATCACCAGCGACCTGGCCAAGTGCTGGCCCGCCAGGTGCTGGGCCAGGTCACACTCCAGACCTAGGGCCACAAGAACAACAATGTCGGAGATGAGGACACACGTCCGGAGCGGAATAGTTTCAGGAGGAAAGTCATGTCTGGGAATTCGGGTTCTGGGACCAAGGGAGTAAGGCCCTTGGCGGTGCAGGGGTCGGGGTGGGGAGAGTGGGGGTGGGGAGGGTGGGTGGATGGTGTCGTGTGCCTCAGGCTGACTCAGCTCTGCTGCCCCCTCCCCCAGGTGGCCCTCTGGGTCGCAGCTCAGCCCTAAATGGTTGCCAGCTGTCAAAAGGGTTGGCCCCAGACCCCTGACCACTTTCAAGGCAGGCTTCTCCCCTGGTGGGCCAGTCCAGTGCGGAGGTCTAAACAGCCCACCCTCGACCACTACCCAGGGCTCTGCTGTCAAAGGCATCTCTCCATCCTGACTTCCAAACAGGCATCCCTAAACCCTCGCCCCAAGTCCTGTGCCCCAGGCTCTCAGGGTCCCTCAACGCCGGGCCCACTTCCAGCCCGGGCTGTCTGGAAGTCTCGTGGGGTCTGCCTTTGGGTCTACTCTCCACGTCTGTCCCCAGCACAACCCCGGGATCCAAGGTCTCCCTATTCCGCCCGGCTCTCCGGTCTAGGCTCCTTACCCTGTAAGTCGGGCCGGAAGTCACATTCGCAGAATGAGCCGAAGTTGCAGCGCAACGAAGTCAGGTCCCAGGAGGCAGCTGTGGCCGAGACCAGCCAGATCAGCCCGAGGAGCGAGCCCCAGGGCCGGCAGCTGCACGTCGCAGCCGCCATCCGGGTGAGGCCGAAGCTGGGTCTGGGGCCGCCAACCGCTTCTGCCGAGAACTACGACTCCCGACGTGCATCGCTCCGCGGCGGCCACCTCCTGCGGCCTACAACTCCCAGCTCCCCTCGCTCCCGTCTCCAAAGCCCTCTCCGTGGTCCCCCGTAGGCTTTGCAAGGTGGCCTCCAGGGGGAGCCCGCGAACCGTCCAATCCGGGACTGCGCACGGCGTTTCCATGGCCTCGGTAACTGAGGGACCATTACAGCCCCGAAAGAATAATAAATGACGGATTATGACCACCAAGGGTGACGTAACAACTGTAGCAAAAACTTGTGCGGTACTTTGTAAAGCGCCTTTTCTGTGCTCTCCCCACCCCCCGCCTTTTTATATGAGAAAAGAGCGCTAATAGCTTTTGGTAAGCACCTATTATGTGCCTTTAACATATGGTGCCTTGGATATCTTGGGCTTCCCAGGTGGCGCGAGTGGTAAAGAACCCGCCTGCCAATGCAGGAGAGGTAAGAAAAGCAAGTTCGATCTCTGGGTCGGGAAGATCCCCTGGAGGAGGGCATGGCAACCTACTCCAGTATTCTTACCTGGAGAATCCCATAGAAAGAGGTGCCTGGTGGGCTACAGTCCATGGTGTCGCAAAGAGTTGGACACGACTGAGAGACTTACCACAAATGCATGCTCCTTGTATATCTTATGATAACAGTACCTCCCATCAGAGGGATGGTGATACTTCACAGGGGGCACAGGTTTGATCCCTGGTAGGAGAAATAGGATCTCGCATAACCCCCTGGGCACAGCCAAACATATATATATATTTATCCATTACATATGAAACATGGCGGTCCCTTACCTAGCAGCTACTATGTGCTAAGTGCTTTAACAGTAGCCCAAAGGGATCAGTTCTGTTATTGATCCAGTTTTATTGAAGAGGAAATCTGGGCCCAGGAGGTTAAGCCCCTTATTCAAGGCCAGTCAACTAGTGAACTGAACTCAAGTCTGGCTGCTGCATAAGTTCTAATGCAGTATGTTAACCAGCCTCTCTTGGTTTCATTCCAATCCCAAAGAAAGGCAATGCCAAAGAATGCTCAAACTACTGCACAACTGCACTCATCTCACACACTAGTAAAGTAATGTTCAATATTCTCCAAGCCAGGCTTCAGCAATACATGAACCATGAACTTCCAGATGTTCAAGCTGGTCTTAAAAAGGTAGAGGAACAAGAGATCAATTGCCAACACCCACTGGGATCATCAAAAAAGCAAGAGAGTTCCAGAAAAACAGCTATTTCTGTTTTATTGACTATGCCAAAGCCTTTGACTATGTGGATCACAATAAACTGGAAAATTCTAAAAGAGATGGGAATACCAGACCACCTGACCTGCCTTTTGAGAAACCTGTATGCAGGTCAGGAAGCAACAGTTAGAACTGGACATGGAACAACACACTGGTTCTAAATAGGAAAAGGAGTACATCAAGTCTGTATATTGTCACCCTGCTTATTTAACTTCTATGCAGAGTACATCATGAGAAACACTGGGCTAGAAGAAGCACAAGCTGGAATCAAGATTGCTGGGAGAAATATCAATAACCTCAGATATGCAGATGACACCACCCTTATGGCAGAAAGTGAAGAGGAACTAAAAAGCCTCTTGAAGAAAGTAAAAGAGGAGAGTGAAAAAGTTGGCTTAAAGCTCAACATTCAGAAAACGAAGATCATGGCATCCGGTCCCATCACTTCATGGGAAATAGATGGGGAAACAGTAGCTGACTTTATTTTTCTAGGCTCCAAAATCATTGCCGATGGGGATTGCAGCCATGAAATTAAAAGACGCTTACTCCTTGGAAGGAAACTTATGACCAACCTAGATAGCATATTCAAAAGCAGAGACATTACTTTGCCAACAAAGGTCCGTCTAGTCAAGGCTATGGTTTTTCCAGTGGTCATATATGGATGTGAAAGTTGGACTGTGAAGAAAGCTGAGCAGTGAAGAATTGATGCTTCTGAACTGTGGTATTGGAGAAAACTCTTGAGAGTCCTTTGGACTGCAAGGAGATCCAATCACTCCATCCTAAAGGAGATCAGTCCTGAGTGTTCGTTGGAGGGACTGATGCTGAGGCTGAAACTCCAATACTTTGGCCACCTGATGTGGAGAGATGACTCATTTGAGAAGACCTTGATGCTGGGAAAGATAGAGGGCAGGAGAAGGGGACAACAGAGGATGAGATGGTTGGATGGCATCACCGACACAATGGACACGGGTTGGGGTAGACTCTGGGAGCTGGTGATGGGTGAGGAGGCCTGGCGTGCTGTGGTTCATGGGGTCGCAAAGAGTCGGACACAACTGAGTGACTGAACTGAACTGAACTGAACTTGGTCAAAGTTTCATGAAGCAAAGGGCCCCAGATGTTTCAAATTCAGTGACCAGGCTCCCCAGGCCTCCAGCCTACTGTGGGGTGGTGATGCACACTGCCCTCCTACTCTGCCCATGGAATCAAGACAACTGCCTTCTAGGCCCTCCTCAAAGATTCCTGCCCCACCCACCTCACATGCACACACACTTTTGGGGCCATATTCCAAAACTTGAAAAGAAGTGAGTAGTTCCCACTGTTGAGAAAAGGCAAGCACTCCCGGTCAGGATGCCCCCATTCCAGCCTTCCTCATTCTGCTGCCGTGACTCAGGGAAAGTCCCTTCTCCCTCCAGTTCTGTTTTCCTGAAGGAAGCTAGAATCTTAGATTTCATAAAGCCCTTCCACCCGCAAACATCTGGGATACTGGACTGTACATTCGGGCTCTGGAGGCAGGGAATGGGGAAGGAATGGGTGCAGGTCAGTAGTTCTCCTACAGGTGGGAATTAGCTATTTATCACCCTTCTGGCCTGTGAGGAATGGTGATACTGCCATGACGTACAGGCACATGGAGTGTTTCAGCTCACAAAGTAATCAATAAATGATCACTGAAGTTCCATTATGGAACTTCCTCGTGGTCCAAGTGGTTAAGACTCTAGGACAGGGATTGGGTTTTAGTATTGGCTCTAACTCTGGCTCCTGGTACAATCTAGAAACATGTCAAGTGCAAAATGAGTATTTGTTGAATGAATTGTTTCCACCTTTCACCTGAGAAAGGACACTTCCACCCCAAAGCCCCCTGAGAGACAGAAAAAAAAAAGAGTCGTAAAAGTTTATTATATGAAAGAAAGAACATGGTTTCTATACATATATTTACAGAACAGACAGATGTATTTACAGCCAGAGGGAGGCCTTGGTGTCAGGCCTGGACTGTGGGCGGGGGAGTGGGGGGAACAGATGCCCAGAGAAGAGTGAGGAGGCATAAGAAGCCTCCTGTGGCTCAAGCACAGGGCGCTCTCAGCAGGAAGGGGAGAAGCAGAAACTGGAGCGAGAAACAGGGCTTCCAGTTCTTCCCGAAGGGAAGCCCGGTGAGTGTGGAGCAGGTGGGACGGAGCCCAGAATCTGCGTAGACCCTGGAGGTGCACAGGAGATCCTGGAGTTGAACCTGGACTATTCTCAGGCTGGTCACAGTGTCCCTGGGGTGCTCTGGGGAGAGGTCTGTGCCCTTCTGTTCCTGTGGCTGCCCGCGGCTGCAGAGGGGAAGGGTCCATGGGAGTCACAGCTCGCTGGAGCGGACAGCAGGCTCCAGTTTGTGGGAGAGGGCAGTGAGGACCTTGTCGAACTTCTCATAGCGTCGGGCCTGGCTGCTGCTGGCGCCCTGGCTGCCCCACAGGAGGCGCATCTGGAACTCGGTGCTGAACACCTCAAGGAGCTCCGGCTGGGCCTGGAAACCTGGAGGGAGGCGCACAGGGTCAGGGGACCACCATCCAGCTAGGGAAGCTGGGGGTCCTACTCGGAGCCACCACATCCCTCAGGGCCCCATTCCAAGGGACCTCCCCCAACCTCTGCCAGGGATCCCACAAGGTTTATGGATGAACATAACCAAGCAGTTTAACACCTGGTCTTTGTCCTACTGTTCCTCGATAGCTCAGTTGGTCAAGAATCCACCTGCAATGCAGGAGATCCTGGTTGGATTCCTGCATCGGGAAGATCCGCTGGAGAAGAGATAGGCTACCCACTCCAGTATTCTTGGGCTTCCCTTGTGACTCAGCTGGTAAAGAATCTGCCTGCAATGCAGGAGACCTGGGTTTGATCCCTGAGTTGGGAAGATCCGCTGAAGAAGGGATAGGCTACCTACTCCAGTATTCTGGCCTAGAGAATTCCATGGACTATATAGTCCATGGGGTGGCAAAGAGTCGGACACAACAGAGCGACTTTCACTTTTCACTTTCAGTAATTAAAAAAATATATTTCTTAATTGCGGCATGTGGGTTCTTTCACTGCAGCAGACGGGCTCAGTAGTTGTGGTTCATGGGTTTAGTTGCCCTGAGGGATGTAGGATCTTAGTTCCCTGAGCAGGGATTGAACCCGCATCCCCTGCATTGGAAGGCGGATTCTTAACCATTGGACCACTAGGGAAGTCCCTGCAATATATAATTTTTAATGATTAGAGGGACTTTCCTGGTGATCCAATGGCTAAGACTCCACACTCCCAATGCAGGGGGCCTGGGTTCAATCCTTGGTCAGGGAACTAGATCCCACATGGCACAACTAGAAGATTCCAAATGCTGCAGCTAAACATCCCACAACCTGCAGCGCAGGGGGAAGATCCTGTGTGCCTTGACTAAGACCTGGCGCGGCCAAATAAAGAAATTTAAAAAAATAAATATTAAAAAACAATAAAATAACCAGAAGAGAAAATATCACTGCTAACTTGGGGTAAGATACTCGGTGATTCTTTTCTTTTTGTATTTTTCTGTAAGCTCCAAAATTTGTCATAAGAAACATATACACATTCTGTAAGTAAATGTAAACAAATTTTTGTTTTGTTTTGTTCTTTCTGAAGAAAGACAGGAAAGACGTATACCAAAACGACATTTGCCAATCACCAGGTAATTGTTGGTGATTTGTTTTATCTGGGTTTTGTTCAGCTGTTATTTCCAATTTGTCTACAGTGAACTTTTATGACTTAAATATTGCCTAAAGAAGTAAAAGGTAGCTTGTCTGAAGCCATTATCTCTGCTTCTTCCATGAGAAGGCATTCTATTTTCTGATTAAACTGAGAGCTCCTTGAAGACAGGGTGAGTCTGCCTCAGGCCCACGGCCCCAGGCCAAGTGCTTTGTAAACAACCTTGTAAAGTGGACTTGTCAGGATGCCCACTTCACAGATGAGAAAGCTGAGGCTCAGAGAAGCAAAGATACACAGCTACTGTGCTCTTTGAATCATCTCTGTGTCCCCCAAGCTGACCTGGTGCCTGCCACTAACAATTACTTGTCAAACTGCTGAATGAGTGAAGAAAAGGGGTGAGAAAAAGAAGTCAGGGAGGGGGGGGGGCGGATTGAGAAAGTAACTGACACACGCGCATTATCATATGTGAAATAGAGAGCTAGTGGGAAGTTGTACAGCACAGGGAGCTCAACCAGTGCTCTGCGACAACCTGGAGAGGCGGGATGGGATGCGGGGGGAGGTTCAGGTGGGAGGGGATGTATGTATACTTATGGCTGATTCATGTTGTTGTAAGGCAGAAACCAACACAACATTGTAAAGCAATTATCCTACAAATTAAAAAAAAGGAGACGGGGCAGCAAACAGGGATGGGGAAATCTGAAGGGATGTTTGGAGAAGGGAGAGCCAGCTATGCGAAGGGGAGGCCCAGGCTGCACGATCGGCAGTGGCTGGCCCCCCGGGTGCAACCAGCGACTCACCCTGCAGCTTGGCTTCGGCGTTGGTGTGATACAGGCCGCCATGGTGTGCCACCGTGCGGGCGGCCTCCAGGTGGGCCAGCACCACCTCCACGCCATGCTCCGTGCTGCCCCAGGGCTCAGGGCCCTCGGCGGGGGCCGTGTCACATTCCAGCAGAGTGATGAGCGGCAGGATGTGAGGAAACGTGGTGTTGCTCAGCAGCGGGCCTTCTGCAGGGAGGGAGGCATGGCATTTAGAGGTCTCAGAGGAACCCACCATCCACCAAGGTCCAGAAACCAAGTATATGTTAGGAGAAGGGCCCTGCCTGAGGTCCCAGAGAGAGCCCCCCGGACTCTGACTCACGAGACAAACTCCTCCCTCTGGATTCCTCCAGCTGAACCCACTGCACCTCGGCCCAGCCCAGGGCTGAGGCTGGACCTGGACATGGCATACACATTTGCCAGGTGCAGAAAGTGAGCGCAAGAACGGCCTGCACAGAGCTCAGTCAAGCCCTCAACATCCTCCCCTACTGGGATAGTCTGGGCAGCCCAGAGAGGGCTGGAACCCGTCCCAGGTCACACAGCAAGATGGCGGAAGTACCTTTGCCCTCATTGAGGCTCTTGAGGAATGGCTTGAGCGTCTTCTCATAGAGGATGGCACCCTCTGTGTGTCGCTGCCGCAGGGTCACCCATGTCTGTTCCAGTCGGGCAATCTAGGGAGATTAGACTATGAGCGACTAGCCAGGGAAGGGGCCTGCTGGGGCCACAGGCCAGTATGCTGAGCCAACACCCAGATGTGGGATAATAATTATTAGTATAATCACCATTCAGGTCTCAGGGTCAGGGCCAATGGCTTTTCACAGGTCTCCCATGAAGTCCTCGCAACAACCCATTTTACATATGAGGGAACTAAGGCTCAGAGAGGACAATAAAGGCACTTGACTGCTTTAAGGAATCAGTGTTTCTAAGTACTCAATGTACCCTGAGCATAGTCAGTGCTTGCTAAACGCTAGCCACTTTATATTTATTCTTTCAACTCATATAATGTTCTTCAGTCTTTTTACAGGTGGAGAAACGGAGAGCAGGGAAAGGGAAAGACTTTGTTTGGAAGTAGGTCAGCACCTAAAGGACTCAGTTCTCCCAGTTACTCTGTCACCAATGCTGCCTAAAAGGTCCTCAAGTTCTTCCTGATTCAATAGACAGCCGTCCCAAAGGGACACATATCAGGGCTCCTCGCAACAGAGACTAGCTTATGCCCAGTGCTACGTGGGTCCCTCAATACCTGGGCCATATCCAGGGCACCCATGACCGCAGCGAAGCTGAACATGTTGCCCATGGTCCCTCGAAGCTCGGCTGCCAGCTGGATGGTCTTGTGCAGGAGCGCTGCCCGCTCCTCAGCGGAGCCCGTGCAGCCCAGGATGTCCACGGCCAGCATGATGGACATGGTGTGGAACCTGTTGGAGTGGCCAGGTCAGGAGGGGCGGGGCCAGGGATCTAGGGTTGGGGTCCCTGTGGTTGGGCGCCGAGGGGCGGAGGATAGAGCCAAAAGTGAGAGGTTGTAACGAGAGAGGTCAATGAGATTAGGGGGGCGCGGCCAGAGTGTGGGCGGGGGTAAAGCAAAGTTAAGGGGTTCTGATTGGTCAGCATAAGTCAGGGGCGGGGACAGAGACCCTTGAGCGCCAGGCTGAGGACCGCGTGACAGATCAGTGGAAATCATCGGAAATCATCCGACAGAGCTGTTCTAAGAAAAGAAAGAAGAGAAGCCGGAGCTGATGGGCGGGCCAAGGCTCACAGATTGTGGTCGGTCAAGAGGATACAGAAAGTGAACTCGGAGATAAAGGACTCAGTCTTTGGGAAACCAGAATTACTTGGAACTGGATAAAGAAAGCTGAGCACCCAAGAATTGATGCTTTTGAACTGTGGTGTTGGAGAAGACTCTTGAGAGTCCTTTGGACTGCAAAGAGATCCAACCAGTCCATCCGAAAGGAAATCAGTCCTGAATATTCATTGGAAGGACTGATGCTGAATCTGAAACTCCAATACTTTGGCCACCTGATGCAAAGAACTGACTCATCTGAAAAGACCCTGATGCTGGGAAAGATTGAAGGCGGGAGGAGAGGGGGACGACAGAGGATGAGATGGTTGGGTGGCATCACCGACTCAATGGGTATGAGTTTGAGTGAACTCCAGGAGTTGGTGATGGACAGGGAGGCCTGGCGTGCTGCAGTCCATGGGGTTGCAAAGTGTCGGATACGACTGAACGACTGAACTGACTGAATGAACTGGGTATCAAGAACAATTGGTCAAAGGGATAGGGGGCGTGGCTATGATCTAGGGTGAGAGACTGTGATTGGCCAACCGGCCACAGTAAAGAGCCCCGAGGTAGTCCAGGGGGTGGTTCCCGGTGAGTCCCTTGTGCGCGCCTTACCTTTCCAGCAGGTCTAGTCGTAGCTGCCGGCCATGGGGGAGAGTGAGCAGCTCCGTGCCCCAGCGGACTCCCATTAGGGTCTGCATCTCCTTGGTAACGCCCAGTATCCTAGCAACCTACAAGGACGCCCAGAGGGCTGATTAATTTCCTGTCAGGGCTAGCCCAAGCCATCTGGGAGTCAGAGAGCTTTATCTAGCAGGGCAGCCTGGCTGGGAAGCCGGCTCTGAATTCCAGGTTTATGACTAACTCTCTGACATCGAGCAAATGAGTTTCACTCTCCCCATCTATGAAACGCAGGATAAATGGGAAAATGCCCAATGGGGTCTGACATGTCCCAGAGGTGCCCAGGACACTCTTATTCCAGAAGAAATAAGGTCCAGAGAGGGAAAGGGCTTGTCCTAGGTCACACACTGGACCTAGAACCCAGGGCTTCTTCCTTCATGCCTAGCACTCTTCACAGTGCTACATCTCAGCACTGTTTCTTTTCTTTCTTCCTGAGCTCAGAGACAAGTGTGACCAAATAATCAGTGTTCCCCTCCCCAATACACACACACACACACATACACACACCAAACTTCAAAGGGAGAAACTGAGGTGTAGATAAGTTAGGGTCCTTAGATGGGCAGGATTCATTCAAAACAAAGGTCCAGGCATTAAAAATTTATGGACCTAGACAATGAGTTTTGTCCACTAGGTGGGTGGGGGTGGGGAGTCCGGCCTCTCATAGTCCCTGGACCAGCCAGACCGACTCTCACCGAGCTCAAAAAGTGTCCCAGGGAGCCAGACACCACTAGTTTTCAGGACTCCTCAGTTCCAGTGCCGAACTGACATCTGGAGGAAGCAAGAGTATCTCAGCTTTTGTTTTTTTTTTTTCCAAGGAGAAAATGGGAGCCCAGAGAGGTAAAGTGATTAGTCAGAGTCACACAGCAAGTAAAGGGCAGCCGTGAAGTCAGGATCCAGGACCACTCGCTCTACCTGGGGATGTGGGGGCCAGTTCCTCACCACCCTGACCCCTGTCCCAAAGCCAGAGGATAGAGGTATACCCCTGCCCAGTGCACACCCAACACCTACCAGGCAGTCAACCTTGGTGACGTGCCGGGCCAGTGTCCGGGCATCAACCTCTGCCAGCAGCTCCTTGACCTTACGCAGAAGGCCCACCTCCAGTGGCCGGTTATCCTTGGGGATCAACAGCGACTGGAAGGTAGCTGGGTTAAAGGAAGAGGTGGCTTCCACAACAGGGACTGTGAAGGTTCGGCCGCAGTCCCCTTCAGGGGCCCCGTTTTCTGACAGTTCCTTAAGCTTCTCCCCATAGCTTCTGGCCTGGCGGCCGGAGGCTTCAGCTGCTGCCCACTCTCGGCTGCCACGGACAGGAGGCTGGAGCTGGCAGTAATGGCCAGAGTCCGGGTCACTGTAGCTGCTGAGTGACGGTGATGGGGAGGCCTTGCAGAGGGTGCGGGAGGGGGCTGGTGTAAGGGCCCTTGTCCGACTCCCCGTGGGGCTTTGGGGCACTTCCAGGACACAGCTGGGGTTCGCTGGAACGGCGCGTGACAGGGGAGGCGGGTAGCGCTGTGGCGGAGGGGGCGGCAGGGGCGGCGTGGACACGGGTCACTGCAGGGAAATAAAGACAGACAACTAGTTACCATGACTCCCTAGCCAGTGTGGTTCCCCCACCGCTTTCCCAGAGGACAAGCCCCACCCACCCTACAGGGCTGATATCCCCCTCCTTGCACCCAGGCCAGGCCCCGCTGACACTGGCACATTGACCAGCCCTCAGTGATATTCTCAAATTCCCTGGACCCCGGGGGTCAGACTTTCTTACCCTAAGGCTGCTGCAGCCTTGGGGAACCACTGAGCTACTTGAAGGAACTTTCTGTGATTCAGAGAAGCTAAGCACTTGCTGGAGTTCATGGTGTGGAATCATTTCTCAATGAATTAATAATAAGGATTTATTGAGGACATGTGTTCTGGGAGCTGGTGACATGCTGGAGCTACACCGGTCAAAACAGTAAAAACCAACATCCAAAATTAGAGGTGATGTTTATTGAGTTCTAACTGCCTGCGAGATCTTTCTCTGCGCCTTAATCTGTTTAACCCTCTCAACATCCCGTGCATGAGTACTTTTATGATCCTCATTCTACAGATGAGAAAAGTGAAACTCAGAGAAGCCAGCTGACCTGCCTAAGGTCACCCAACCAGCAAAGGGTAGAGCTGGGATTCAAATCCAGGTGTTGAGTCCTCACTCCTGGGTACTTCCCTGTGCCACATTGCTTAGAAGTTGTCCAATAAACAATTTGTGGCACAGCATCTTAACATTTACACTCAGGGGTGTTGTTTGGAAGGCAAGTTGGTAGTTATGACAAGCTGGCAGGCCCGTGGTTAGAGAAGAATTTGTGACAACCCATATGGACAGCTACATGGCAACAGGGCATCTCCCAGCAAAGGTTCCCCTGGGCTGCCCCTCTGCACGCTTTGCCTGCCATATGGACAATATGTGATATGGCCTATTCAAAACATTATTTTTTTTCTTCCAAAAATGAACATGTTTCATTCAGTAGTGGCATGTTTCTACAGTAGAAATCTTCTTTGTATTTTAAAAAAAGTGTACAGTGCTCTCTGCTTTCTGCTCAATTTTGCTGTGAATGTAGAACTTCTCTGAAAAGATCTATTTAAAAGAAAAAATAAATAAAGAAAGAAAGCTTGACTAGTCCAGTTGAATCTCACCATTTGGAATCAGGGATACATTAAATCCCAGCCAATACAGGGCCTGGTCAAGTGGCTCCTCACTTGTTACAAGATTCAGTAACATTCAAGAGAATGCATGGAAACCACATCCACAGTGCCTGGTATCCAACAGGCACTCAATGAATTGTTGCAGAATGAACCAGCCATGGCTATGTTTTTGCATGTCAACATGGATAGTTTTAGTATCCACTGTTGCAGGGCATGTCTCTTGGATAAAAGGAAGAAGCACACAGGATCAAACACTGTAACAGAAATCGTCAGCCAGTACACATATGGGCACATGAGGCCACTCCCACCAGACACCCCATGTGTCCCCCCTCCAATGGCCATACCGGTACTATAGGCAGGGGAGCTGGGGCTCTCGGAGATAGAGGACATGGGCGAGTGCAGGTCTTGGATCTGGTCCATGCTGAGTGCACAGTTGCGGATGGATTCCCGGGGGTGGGGCAGTGATGTGCTGTGGAGCAGACACCTTCATGAGCAAGGAGCCCAGAGGTCAGGGTCCTCAGCTAGCATTAGGACCCCCACCTCTGCCTCCATCCTAGATCTGCTGAACTTCAGAGGCAGAAAAGGCTTAGAAATGATCACATCCAACCTCCCACCTGGCAGGTACAAAAACTGAAGCCCAGAGGAGGAAGGGCTTGTTCAGTCCACAACCTGCACAACTGTTCTCTTCCCTGGGAACCTTGCCCTCAACTTGGAGAATGGTGTGGAGAGAGAGGTTAGCAAGAAAGATGGCCAGGCCAAGGGAGCCAAACCCACCATCCTGGCCTCTCCTCACTGATCTCTATTATTCAGGATGCCTTGGGCACTCATGGCCTGTAGATCCTGGCACTGTTTTATACTGGTTCCAAACCACAGGCCAACCAGTTACTCCCCACAGGGTATCCAACCAGCAGTTCCTTGGCTGACAGCCCGCAGTCCAGGCCCAGGGAAATGGGACCTATCGAAGTGCTGAAGCAAGCACGTGAGTGCTAAGTTGCTTCATTCGTAACTGACTCTTTGTGACCCTATGGAATGTAGCCCGCCAGGTTTCTCTGGTCCATGGGATTCTCCAGGCAAGAATACTGGAGTGGGTTGCCATTTCCCACTCCAGAGGATCTTCCTGACCCAGGGATCGAACCTGTATCTCTTATGTCTCTTGCATTGGCAGGTGGGTTCTTTACCACTAACACCATCTGGGAAGCCCCAAAAGATGGCACGTCTTGCTGCAAACAGCAAAGGAAGCCATAGAAACTAGGAGCACAGACTTTAGAGTTGTGGACCTGGGTCTGAATCTTGGTCCTATGACTCTCTAGCAAGCAGCTATGCCTCTTCAAGCCCAGTTCTCATCTACAAAGTGGACAGGAGCCACCTCCCAGGGGGACGTGGGAATCAGGTTGAGAACAGCATCAGGAGAGGGCCAGGTGCACAGTAGGGCTTCAGGAATGATTTGCAGCTGTGGCTTGTCCTCGGATCAGGGCCCAGTGTCACCAAGCCCCAGACATCTGGGTGTCATCAAAAATGTCGCTGAAAACATTCCACTCCCTGTGAGATGGTTTGCAAAGCGCTCTGTTCTGATGCCCACCTGGACCTAGTTAGGTGGGGTGAGGTAGGGTAACAGCAACAGGGATCAGGCCCTTGCCTGGGATAGGACAGCACCCAGGGCTCCTTCAGACCCGAGGGAGCTATCTGAGTGAGGGCTCTTTATAGGTCGGCACGTGGAGGCAAGAAAGGAGGAAGGTCAGGGCCAAGGGCGCACAGCTAGTTGTAGCAGAGCTGAGACAGCGACTGGGCTCCGCACCCCACTCAGCACGAAGGGAGCTTCCTCTTCTTGTTCTGCACACACTGAGGCTCCAGGGCAGTCATTTTACCCCAGACCAGTGTGACTGGGCCTCTCCTTTTCCCACCAGCACTCACATCACTGATACCTCCACTTGACAGATGGGAAGACTGAGGCTGAATGTGGGCTCTCACTCACCTGGTGGGGCAGCCGTCGCTGCGGGTGACCTTGTCGGCAGTGAGCCCATCAGTCATGGTGACGCTGCGCCGCTTCATGTGGCTGCCCTTGGGGCCCGAAGGGCTGGCAGGGCTGGCAGCCTTGCCCCCGCCTCTGGCCCAGGCCGTAACAGGCCTCCAGGTAACGCAGCGGGAAGGTGCGGTTGACCGGGCAGTAGATGATGGCACCGCTCTGCTCTGACACAGCCTTGCGGCTGCCCACGTGGTACCGCACCAGGGCCGGCACGTGGTCGAAGCTCTCCTGCTCGAACAGGTACTGGATGTGGGTGTAGCTCTCACCCGCCTTCACCACCACCTTGTTGATCTTGAAGTGCAAGGCCTGGTTGCGCCAGCGGCACGTGAGCACATAGTCACCCAGGCTGGTGAGTGAGTCCCGGATGAGGAAGTCACCGTTGCGTTGCACCAAGGTCTCCGAGACCTGCAAGAGGCAAGGGTCAGGCTGGAGCAGGGTAGGAGAGGGCCAGACCTGGGGTCTGGGGCTCACAGTCAACAGAGACAGCTGAAGCTTGGGCGGGGGACCCAATGACCCAGATCCAGAGGGTGCATCTCAGCCAGAAGCCATGGGTCTGGGCAGAGAGGCTCGGACATGGAGGGACATAGAACTCTGGAAAGGGAGTCCCCAAGATCTGAAACTCAGGTTTCAGACCTACTCCTTCTCAGGGATCTCACTGGGCACAGTGAATTCCCCATCCTCCTTCCTCCAGGCAGTCAGGGCTCTGGCATGTCTCTGGCCTGAATATCCTCCCGTTCCCGCTCACCTGGTGAACGCCTATCCATTCCACAGTGGCCTGTCTCCTCAGCACCCCTTCCTTGGGGCAGCCCACACCTCCTGCCAGGCAATCTATTCTTGAGCTTCTCCCACTGGGTTCTGACTGCCTGCCTGTTGACCCCCACCCTGGACTACCAGCTGTCGAGGGAAGTCACCACCTATTTTATCTCTGCATCCTTGGTGCCCAGCACAGGAGCTGGCAGAGCTGATACTTGACAACGATTTATAGCGAGCATGAAAATGGAAGAACAGGTGACTGTTAGGCCAAGCCTATGCCTTAGCCCAGAAAGTCAACCTTATCAAAACTGAATCATTGAAGTGCTGATATTCACTAACCAAACAAATAGGAGGCCGATGTATAGACCTATAATAGTAACTAAAAATAACAGTGTTAATAATAATAACAACCACCACCACCATACAAGACAATGTTCACTGGGCTCACTGTATATCAGACATCATGTTAAGCACCTCACATGAATTAACTCATTTAATGCTCACGTGCTGAGTTCCTTGAGCTGTGTCTGACTCTTTGTGACCCTATGGACCATAGCCCACTAGGCTCCTCTGTGTTTGGGATTCTCCAGGCAAGAAAACTAGAGTGGGTTACCATGCCCTCCTCCAGGGGATCTTCCCGACTCGGGAATCAGACCTGCATCTCTTATGCCTCCTGCATCGGCAGGAGAGTTCTTTACCAATAGAGCTGCCTGCGAATCTCACAACCAACCTTTACAGTAGGTACTACTATTAGCCTCCATTTAATTAATTAATTTATTTAGCCACCCCTTGCAGCATGTGGGATCTTAGTTCCCTGACCAGGGATCAAACCTGTGGTCCCTGCAGTGGAAGCACAGAGTCTAAACCACTGGATCACCAGGAAGCCCCATATCCTCCATGTTATAGGTGAGGACACTGGGGCTCAGAGAGGTGAAGTGACCTGTTCAAGGTCACACAGTCAGTTAAATGGCAGAGCTAGACCTCATCCCAGTCTACTCTGATTGAACCCACTGAACGATAGTCAGAGCTTTTCTGGTCTAGGACTGGCCAAGGCGGTTGGGGGAAGGGTCTAGGGCCGGGGTCCCAGCTCAGGGCCCACTCACCTCACGTGGGATGCGGCCGTGATACCAGGCATGGCTGCGGAGATCTGTGCTGCTGAGTTTGAGCTCTTCCTCCAACTCCTTGTGCAGTTTCTCAGGCGATGAGTCCAAGATGTACTTCTCCTTGGAGAACTAGGCGGGAGACAGCAAAAGTTGGCATCCAGTCTGAAGCTCCTTCCTCCTTCCCTCCCAACCTCCCCCATTCCAGGTGAACTCATTCCATCCCAGGACCCTGAGAACACTTAGGCACAGATGCCAGAAAGGTTCCCATCCATGAGTCCCTATCCCAGTAGGTGTAGAGGAATCTCAATTAAATCCACCAAAAGTGCCTACTGTGTGCTGAGCACTGCATTATTGCCAGGGTAGACAGGGAAAGAAACAAGCCTGTCCTCAAAGAAGCTCCTTGTCTAAGACAGGAGGCAAAAGCAACACAAGTATTATAGCAGACTGCAGTCAGCACCACAGTACTGGACAGCGGCAAACAGCTGGGTAGGTTTCAAAAGGGAGATGCAGTCTAGGCGAGGTAGAGTGGTGTAGGAAGACTTCCTGGAGGAGATGGCACTCACGAAATTCACTTTGTACCAAACTGATCTGGAAGTAAGGGGAGGGAGGAGTTCTACAAGTAGATAAGACAGCAAGTACTCAGGTAAAATCGTGGACAAAAACAGGGCTGTGTGGATGAGGATACATTCTGGGACAGTGAATTATACAGGGGTGGAGGAGGCAGCTACAAAGAGGGATACAGAGGCCCATGCCAAAGGCATCTGTGATGTCCTTTACTGTTCACAAAGCCCTTTCTTCCTTGCTATCCCAACCAATCCCTGATAGACGGGGCAACCAGCCCAGCAGGGAAGCCCGAGGTCACTCACTGGGGATAATGCCCAGGATCCCCCTTTCCACCTGCCCAAGAGGGAGATTCCTGGTTTCCCGGTTGCTGTGGCCTGGGGTTGGAGGACTAAGAAGAAGGAGATGGGAGTCCCTGCTGCCAAGTACATTCCCACCACAGAGCCCAGCCCAATTCTGGCTATGTTGTGTGAATTCCTGGGGCCTCAGTTTCTTCCTCTATAAAATGGGTACAATTGCAGAACCTGCCTCACCAGGTTGCAAGGATGAAAGGAGACAATACTCCAAAGCATTGCAACCAGCCCATAGACATGCTTGTCACTGTGAGAATATGTAACATTGCTCCCTTTCCCCAACTCCAGGCCCCAAAGATGGCTGGTCCAGGATGGATAGATCTGACCCAGAACTGACCAGGCAGCAAGACAGATGAAGGGGGGTCACCAAAGGGCAATCTCTCCCCAGGAGCCACTCCTCACCAGGGTCCAGCAGCCTCCAGTCCACTCCCTGCAGCCTCTGACCTTTCCCAGTTCTCAGAGCCTAACCCTGCCACTCCATTTGTTACCCCTCTGCTTCTACTGCCTCAGTTTACCTTAATCTATACTGCTCCCAAGACACCTCATTTCCCAGCTTCAGAGATGTCTAGAATTTCTGACTCCATTGTTTCCACACTGATGGAACCCCAACTCTAGGACAGGTCTTATAACAGGGGCTGAATCCAAGGTCACCAGTACAGGCAGCCTCAGCCCTGGGGAGCTATGCAGATACTGACAAGCAATCCTAGGGTTTCTGGATGCTCAGAGACACACAGGGAGCTCCAGGAGGAGATGAGCATGTCCCTCCTCATCTGGTCAGGGAGGCCCTGAAGAGGTGATGTCTCTACCGAGGCCTGAATGAGCCAAGCAAAAGGATCACAGTGGGGACAGACAGGCAACCAGGTGGGCAAGAAAAGGTCTGGGAAGACAGTGGCAATGTCAGGGCACTGTAGAAAGAGCTAAGGCCCTGGGGGTGGAGGAAGAAGCTTCAAAAGTGGCAGGGACAGGCGTGGCAGGGCTGTGAATCTGTCTTGGAAAGCTGAGATTAACCCAGAGGCCACAGCAGAGCTGCAAAGGGTTTTTAAAGCATTGGGGTAGGTT
Organism: Nanger dama; assembly: GCA_917880005.1. Lineage (NCBI taxonomy): Eukaryota > Metazoa > Chordata > Mammalia > Artiodactyla > Bovidae > Nanger > Nanger dama. Next base: position 8,566,038 of record CAKJTW010000018.1, on the reverse strand, counting down.
CGATCAGCTGTGTGGAAAGGGCCTGGAGTGTGTTCCAGGCAATGGCAGGGCATGGTGGGGTGTTGGGGTGGGGACTGGGGGAAGGGTGTTTAGACAACCATTGATGGGGTGCAGGGAAGAGAGTGGAGGGGGTCAGAGAGGATTCCAGGCAGATAGCTTGGGAAGACAAAGAAACACTCTCCAAGGTGGGCAAGACTGGTGGCAGGAGCAGGTTGGCCATGGGCTCATCAAATTCTGAGCTCTGAGGAGCCTGTAGGGCTCTGGGGACAGATGGTGGGAGTGGGTGACATAGATGAGTGCTCAGCGAAAGGCAGGGCCTGGAGATGGGGATTCTGAACATCCCCTGCCCAGGGTAGGAACTGATCCCCCAGAAAGGCAGGGAGTTCCAGAGTGAGCTGACATTTGGTTCTTCTCAGGTTCCGACACTTCTCCATGGCATTCCCTAGTCTTCAGGGTCCTGGCCCCTCTCCTAAACCACACCACACCCTGGGGAGGGAAGAGTGCAAGTCATGGGGGAGATTCCTCCCTGACAAAGGGCACGCAGTTGAGAAGTTGCCCCAGTACAACGGCTGCAGCAAGAGGGACAGGGGGCAAAGAAGGGGACGGGGCCGCGTGGGAAAGAAACAGGTCCCACGACTCTGCCTGACACTGTGTGGCCTTGAGCCAGTCAGTTTCCCTCTCTGGGCCATAAATAGGAGGTGGGAGACTGGGCTCCGCTTTTCCAATCGTAATCAACCATTAGGGAGAATCTGGCCGACGAACTGGGTCGTCCCACACACCTGAAGTTAGGGAACCCTAGGGTCCCTGTGCCCTCTTCCTCACCTTCGACCCGGGATCCCTAGCTCCCAAGGGAGTGGGTGCTGGGGCGCGAATGCTGCATCCCCGCGCCCGGGAGCATTGCTATTGGCCAGAGATGATCTCACCGCCTCCCGGCCTGCGAGCGCCTGATTGGCGGGTGCAGGGATGCTGCGCTCAGCCGCCGGCAGGGCAGTCATTCAGGCGGGCTCGAAGTGTGCGTGTGTGTGTGTGTGTGTGAGCCTGGGGGAGCTCAGAAGTGATGCACCCAGCGTCCCCCAGGAGGCTTGGGAGGCGAAAGCGCGGAGACCCCGGGTCAAGGTCTTAACCCTTTCGCACCAACCAGACCCTTCTAGCTCCCTTCAGTCTGGCAACCCTAAGCAAAGCCATCCCCAGTTGATGCTCCGCAGAGAGGCGGGGTCCGGGTCCTCCCTCCACCCCCTTCCGTTTAACCCTTTCACCGCCACGGCGCCGTCCAGCACTGCCCGGCCAGCTGGGCTAGGAGCCCCGCGCCCCAAGCATGCCCGAGCCCACCTAGAGGGCAGGAGAGTCGCGGGCGCTCCGGCCGCAGCCGCGGCAGCATCCCATCAGCTTCTCGCCCCTCTCTCATTCTTTGGACCCCGGCCCAGCGCCCCCCGGTACAATGGGGGAGTCAGTCTGCCCAGGTCAGATGCAGGGGCCGGAGTGCTCGCGGGAGAACCGGCAGGACGCCGGAGACCCCATCTCCTGGTACCCAGTGCCCCAGCTCAGCTCCTCCCTGCGGAGGAGGCAGAAACGACCAGAACTGCAGCCTCCGCAGCCCCGAGTCTCGGGAGGGGCGGCTGGACCTTCACCCTGCGGAACGTCTGGGCGCCCCAGAGGTGAGGCTGGGGCGACCCCGCCCCCTCCCGCAGCCCGCTGCCCGCAGCCCCTGCCCCGCCGGACCCTGCGCGGCGCCGCAGGCTGAGGTTCCCCTGGCTGCCCCGGCGAGCGCCAGGGGTCCCAGCTCGGAGCGCCTGGCGGGGGCCGAGCCGCCCCCTCACCTGCACCTGCACGAAGGAGCCGCGGTAGAAGCAGCAGGCGGCGGCCGACAGGGCGCTCCACAGGCTGCACCGCTCGGTCATGGTGGGGCCGGGCGACCGGTGCCGGGACGGTGCAGGGGGGCGGCGGCCGGCGGGGCAGGGGCGCGGGACCGACCGGGCTGGGCACCGGCTGCGCGTGCCTCTCGGCGGCGCGATTACCTCATCTCCTTGTCGGGGAGGAGCGGGGAGGCGGGGCAGGGGAGACCCCACCCTCCAGCCAGCCCCGGGAGGGGAGGGGCCATTGTTCCTCCCTCCTCCCGCCCCCAACTCCCCGCCCCCCTCGGCCCCCCAGTCCCCCGCCCTCCAGCCCCACTCGCTCCGGCAGCCAGGAGTCCGGGGATGCGGAGCTGAGGACCTACCAAGGGGGGGCGTCAAGAGGGCAGAAGGATGGGGTGGGCCGGCAAAAGGCGGGGGGGGAGGGGTCCTGCCTCCCCACACACCTCGCCCCTTACTGACCCGGAGAGGGCAGAGATTTTGAATTAAACCGTGTCTAAAGCTGGAAAAATCCCTGTAGACATTTGACCAAATCCTTTGTGGCCTAAGGAAATCTCCCAGAGTCCAGGATTTCTCATCTCTGACTTGGAATCAGACACTCTTCTGGGAAATGCGGGATGTCATTGACAGACTGGGGGTGGGGAAGAAAACTCAGTAAGGCTCTGGGGTTTGGGAATCAGCCTGGCTTCAACTAGCGGTGCCCCACCTCCACCCAACCAGTCCCTTCTGCAGCCCGGACTTACTCATTTGGAAAACATACCTGTGCCGATCTCACAGAACTCTGGTAAGCACTGGCTGAGCTGATGCATATAAGCTGCCAGACATTAAGCAAGTACTCAAGAAATGCCTGCTATTGTTTTCAAGTTTAGGGTCTTAGAATCTGGACCTTTGGCCGTAGGCTCTTCAGTGCAAAGAGTCACTGCTGACTGCATCAGTCAGGCCTGGAGTTCAAATCTTGGGGCAGGCTGTGTGACCTTAGGTAGATGAGTTCACCTCTCTGTTCACCTCTCAGATGTTTGATTATTTTCTGTAAATACATCTGAAGCTCTGAGCATGAACATGAAATTTTATGGTCTTGGAACTTCAGAATCCTTGCCTTAGAATCAAAGTACTTGGATCGTGGTCTGAGAACTCTGGAGTTCTGGCAGCTGAGCATGTAAGGTGAGGAATGGACTTTGGGTAACTGACTACTGATTCCGTTCTCTTCTGAGGCTTAAAGCTAAAACTAATATTCCTTTAAGTTCATTCTTTAGGGGACTGTTTAATCAGTTCTGGTGTGTGGGTATTCTTTCTTTTATAGCATTTTTAATTATATTTTTCAGCCCCATAAACTAAAGGAAAAACACAAAGCTAATAATCCTCACAGGGATCTCACTACCATCAGTGATGGGGATCTCATTACCTTGCCACTGGGATTTGTGAGGTGCTGAAATACATGCCTCTGTGGTCTGCCACTGGCTTTGGGACTGGTTCTCCCTGAGGCCTCTGTCCCACTGTGAGCCAGAGCTCTGGATGAGAAGCCAGGGCCCAAATCCTGGCAGCAGCTCCAGCTCAACTTGCTACAGCCCTGGGCTGCATCTCCTGGGCTCACTCAGCTCACTTTCTGACCTCACCCACACTTTTACCTCTGCCTGGATCATCCCACCACCCATCTCTGCTTATCTTTTTCTCCTTTCCAGCTTTCTGTTTGGAGAGAGGCTATTGGTGCATATTCCTGGTCAACTGCAATGTCTTGGCTTCAATGCCTCCTCTTCCAGAAAGCCTTCCTTGATCTCCTCATTCCCAGCTCCTGAGCTGAAAGTCATCTCCTACCTCCACAGCCCCAATGGCTTATCGAACCTTCTGCTGATGGTAAGGGGCAGCAATCTGAGCACTTCCCACAGTGCTCATTACTGATCACTTACACAGGGCTTTCCACGCAGTATTGTGGGTGATGGAAAGTCCCTGGAGTCAAGAACCAGACAAGATGCCCCACTGAATGGGCATGGATTCATTGAGCCCATAGCAATCCTGGGTTGGAGGTACCACTGTTATCCCATTTCACATAGGTGAACACTGAGGCTCAGAGAGGTGACACACACACCCAAAGTCATGTGGCAAATAAGTAGCAGGTCTGACTTTAAAATTTGGGTCCGCTGGATGACAAAACACAAGCCCAAACCATTGAGTGGTTCTTTGATCCCACATGGGCCAGGTGCCCTTGAAACACAGGGTCTGGTGCTCCTTGCCCCGTGCTCCATACTCAGAGAGAGGGCTTGGCTCGGGGTGGTGCTCCTGGATGAGGAAGGTCAAGAGCTCTGTCCATGGTTTTGGCAGCAAATAAACTTCAACAGCAATCCCAGTTCAGCCCTGCAGTAGCTATGCAGCTGTGGGCAAATCACTGCACTTCTCTGGGCCTCAAGTTTCTTATCCATATATGTGCACAAGAAGGCCCAACGATGAGGGGAGAAATCAAAGACCTCATTCATATAAATAGCTCAGAACTGACTCCTTCCAGTGCCAACAGCCAGCACAGGACTCTGCACACAGTAGGCACTCAAAATGTTCTGTTGCATTATGGTGGTTATCATTATTATTTCAAAACTGCATTTTCAACATTTCCTGTGCTCAGGACAAGTTAAGTTTCTGATCAAGGTGACTGTGTTATCTGTGATGAAGAACTGAGTCATCCTTTCCTGCTCCCACTTCCCAGCTCCAGCTCAGAGACCAAGCGGGATTAGAGCCCATCTTCCCATGGGGTCACCCCTGGGGCCCTGTCCAGCTGGCAGCTGGATGGGGTCTGGTGGGAAAAAAAACACTGGGAAGTCCTGAGGTTGGGGCCAGGAAAGAATGATGGCAGGCCTGGAAAGAAGATGCTTGGAGTGAAAGCAGACCCCTTAGGCTGCCCTGACCCCTAACCTTCTCCTTCTGAGAACATTGGGTGAGGTCTGACTTCTAACGAGGCCAGAAAAGGACTCTGCCCTTCCTGGAACTGGCTCTGAGCCCCCTCAGTATCCCCGGCCCAGCCCCTCTTACCTTCACATAGTCCCCGCCAGCCTCTGGCTCTGCAGTGGCCCTGGAAGGAGAGAAGAGAGGTGAGTGGTTCCCAGCCCTGCCTGGCTCCTCAGCCGGCAGCCTCTGCCCACCTGCCTGGTGCCAGCACTGAGCACTTGCAGGACTGAGCACTGCAGGTGACAGCACTTGCTGGAATTGGCAGGCTGGGCTACTTCTCACTCTCCAGCTGTGTGACCCTGGGCAGGTCCCTTCGCCTCTCTGAGCCTGTGTTTCATCGGGTTGTCTCAGGGCCTCTGGGAGCTGATGACTGTCACATGCTTAACATAGTGCCTGCTTGCTGTCTTGACTCACCTTTAGGACACTGTGGTCTCCCAGTGTTCACTCCCCACCTCTTCCCTGACTCCGTGTGTTGGTGGCCCCAGGCTGAGCCCCAACCTCCTCCCCCTCCAGCTCTACCCTCATCCCCTCATCAGAGGGACCCACTCAGCGGCACATCACCATGTCATTGCTGGTGACAACTGGCTGTGAAAATGATTCCCCTCCCCCTCAAGGGTGGCCTGGATGGAGCCTGGAGAGGTCAGAGGCCAGGGGTAGCTGTTGTTCCCAAATAAACACATATTTATTTGTTCATCCCAAATAAATATCACCCTTCCTGATGAGGACCTCCGTGAGCCATATCCCCCAATCCTCGGCCTTAAATGCCTTCCCTTCTCTGATGCAGCCTGGACTTCCCCTTCAAAACAAGACTCAGAAACCCAACTGCCTCCTAGCATCTCTTCTCAGATGTCTGAACTTGACTTTTGCATCCAAAGCAGGACTACAGATCCCCCACCCCACCCAATCCCCCATGCCCTTGCTCGCCACATCCGCTTCCCATCTCAGGAGATGTCAGCTTCATCCTTCGTGTTGCTTTGTTTGGCCAAAAACCCTGTGGTCCTCTGTACTTCCTCTCTCACTCATAGTCCACGCCCAATCCATCAGGAAATCCTGTGGGTCTCTTTCCAAAATAGGTCCTGGCCACTTCTCTCTGTGTGCCAACCTGCCCCATCTGGGACGCCTTCTCTGTCCTCCTGGAACACACAGCAGACCTCTTGCCACCCGCCGTGCCTGCCCTCACAGCCCTTGGTCAGCCTCCCCTCCGCTGCCCTGGTGGCACTCGTGTAAAAAGCTAGGCAGGCCACTGTGCACAAACACCTCCCACCCTGGGACTCCCCTCATGACCCAATGGGTAAGACTCCAGACTCCCAAGGCAGGGCTCCTGAGTTCGATTCCTGGCCAGGGAACTAGGTCCCACATGCCATAACTAAAGATCCCACGTGATCCTGCATGCTGCAGTAAAAACAGATCTACCAAGATGGTGCTGCAACTAGCAACTAAGACCTGGTACAGCCAATTAAATAAGCATAAATTTATTTTTTAAAATCCAATCTCATCTAATTTAAAATGAAGCAAAACAAAAACAACCGCCCAACCCTTCCACCTCTCAAAGAACAAAATCTAAACCCTACTCCATGGCTTGCAAACAGCCAGCCACGCAATTTATCATCTAAAGCAAGACTTCCCTTGTGAGAGTAAAGAGGAGCCATTTTTATGCCAGAAAACAAGCATAAACAGGCTTATATTTGCCCCAGCCTACAAGGCCCCTTGGTGACCCAACTGCCCACCTCATGAATTCCCACCCCCAAAATATGCCTGCTTCCCTCATTCTGCTCCAGGCCACCGGGCCTTTGCACTTGCTGTGGTTTTTTTGCATGGAAAGCTCTTCTTCCAGATTATCACATAGCTTGCTCCTCCCCCTAGTTTATTTAGGGCTTTGCTTAATGTCCCCAAGCCTTCCCTGACCACAGTGCCTAGAACTGTCCCTTGTCTTTCGCTCTCTGTCCTCAACCCTGTTTTATTTTCCTCAGTCTCTGCCCGAAACAATCACTTCCCATTTATTTGCTGACTCCGGGTACCTGCCATCTCCTCCAGGGCACTGACTTTGTCTCATTCACTGCTGAACCGCCAGCACACAGCAGGAGCTTGAGAGCTGTTTACTGCTGTTAGTGAGGACCCACAGTGGCTCAGTGGGTAAAAAATCTGCCTACAATGCAGAAGACCTGGGTTCAATTCCTGGGTCAGGAAGATCTCCTGAAGGAGGGTGCAGCAACTCACTCCAACTTCGAGAATCCCAAGGACAGAAGAGCCTGGTGGGTTACAGTCCATATGGCGACAAAGAGTCGCATATGACTGAGCTCGCATGCACTAGTGAGGACCTGCTGCATAGCACAGGGAGCTCAGCTCAGTGCTCTGTGATGATCTAGATGGGATGGGGGGCATGGGGCTGAGGGTGGGGGGTGGCAGGGAGGGCCCAGAGGGAGGGGATATATATATATATATACACACATAGCTGCTTGGCTTCACTGTACAGCAGAAACTAATATAAAAGCAGTGTAAAGCAACTATGCTGCACGTGTGCTCCGTGGCTTCAGTCATGTCCGACTTTTTGTGACCGCATGAACCATAGCCCACTAGGCTCCTTCTGCCCATGGGATTTTCCAAACAAGAATACTGCAGTGTGTTGCCATGCCCTCCTCCAGAGGATCTTCCCAACCCTGGAACTGAACCTTTATCTCCTGTGTCTCTTGCATTGCAGGCAGATTCTTTACTACTGAGCAACCGGAGAAGCCCACATTTATTGCCTAAGAAATGTATGAAGAGTGTACCCTCAACCAGTATTCATCACTATTATTATTATTAATTCTGTTAGGCTGGACCTTGGTTCTCTGGCTGACACAAGCCTCAGTATTCCCATCTGCAAACTAGGGAGGGAGGTCAAACTTCCCCAAATAGAGAAGCCCCAAATTTAAACTGAAATGTGATAAATCTAACAAAATAAGTTGCAAACCAAAAAGCTGAGCTACAAATGAGACAAAATAAAAACTGTGGGTGAGGTGTGTTTCCAGGGTGCGATTTCACGTAGGGTTCCCCCTAGCTCCTGAGGCCAGGGGCTCCTCTTTGGGATGCTGGCTAACAGTCCTCCCTGTTTTGACATTCTAGAGTCCCTGGGGGCTGTTCCTCCTTCCTGCAAAGTCCTTCCTGATCTCTAACCGTCATCCCTCAAGCTGCAGCCCGGCCTCTGCAGGCTCCGAAAGCCATGTGAGTTCTTTCTGTCCAGGCAAGCTGGGGTGGGGTAAAGTAGGGACCCCTCCCCTTGCTCACCTCCCTGCTCTTCCTGGGTGAGGTGTCCTGTCCCAGCATTTCCGGCCATTCAGGCCCGGAAATCCTCCCACTGTTGGGAACAGACTGGCCAGGACACTGGGATTGCCCCAGCATTTCTTCCTGCTTCCTGTCCACTTCCCTCAGGCGCTGGGCAGGAGCAGAGTCTTGGGGAGGGGGTGCCCCCTCCAGGAATATCAGGTGGCCAGAACCAGTGGGGTGCTCAGGTCGAGGCCCAGGCCCCGGAACTCGCCATGGCCCCTTCCTGCCCCTCTGCAACACTCCAGGATTTCTAAGACCTAAGGTGGCCATGTCTGCTTACCACCGTGGCCATCACCTGCCCAGACTACGGCCACCACTTCGCCACTGCCTCCCTGCCTGCCTCTGTGCCCCTGTGACTTGTTCTCACCCCAGCAGCCAGAGTGGTCCTGTTAAAATGAATCAGATCACACCTTTCCTCAGCTCCAACCCACTGGAGTGGCCCCTAGTCTCACTCAGAGTAAGAGCTGAAGTCCTCATAGTAGCCTCTGCACACTGGCTCCTCACCACCTCTCCCGCCACTCTCCAACAACACTCCCCCACTCACGCTACCCCAGACACGCTGAGCTTCTCACTGCCTTTTGTCCCGACCTCAGGGCCTTTGCACTTCCTGTTCCCTCTGCTAGCATACTTTCCCTCCAGATATCCACTGAGCTCCTGCCCTTCCCTCCTTCAGGTCTTTACTAAAGCGTCCCCTTCTCAGTGAGGACTTCCCCGGCCACCCACCTGGAAGTGAAGGGAGCCCACTCAAGGCTCCCCACCTCCCCACCCTGCTTCACTGTTCTCTGTAGGGCTTCATCTGACTTGCCCTGTGCTGTCTGTCTCCTCTCATCAGAACATCAGCTCCACAGGGTAGGGGTTGGGTTCTGCCTGGAATAGTGCCAGGCACCCCATGAAGATGTTTTTTAATGAACAAATGTCACAGCAGTCCCTGCAATCCTGAGGACTAGCTCTAGTTCTGGTTGGTGGGCCCTCTGTGACCAGGCCCCTGTCAGCTACCCCTCCCCTCTTCCTCAGGGTCCTCTGGGCACTCCGGCCTCAGCCTTCCTCCAAAGAGCACTACTGCCTCCAGCCTCAGGACCTTTGCACATGATATACCTTCTGCCCAGAGGAATTCTCTCCCTTAGAGTCAGAGGAATTTCTACTCAGCCTGCAGATCTCTTGCTTGGAGATTTCTAGAATTTTCTCCCTCCTTTTGTAATGACTAAATCCAGGAATCGAAGCTTCCATGTTTAAAAAGTCAGCTCTGTTAAGTAATTCACTAATTAATTCCTTATTTTATGGATTTCAAAGGCATTTCCCCTCTAATATTAGTGGTGAAATCAATTAATAAATAATAGTGACAATTGAGCTAAATCAGTTCCATTAATCAGCTGCATCAATTATTTAAATAACCAACCCCTTTAATTGCCTGTATTAGCTGATTTGTTCTAATAACTGATACCACTTATTGCATACATTAGCTTAATTAATTGAATTAATGACCAGCGATTACAGTCCATTACCCTTTATTTCCCCAATGCAGTTTTCAGTCCGAGCTTTACATTCAACGTCTCCATCCTGGCCGGAGAGAAAGGGTGAGGCTCCCGCAGGGACCCTGGAGAAGAGGCTGCTGTCCTCTTCCACTTTGGCCCTTCCTCGCCATGGGCAGCCTTGCCCTGCAGAGCCGTGGGGTCTTCCTGCCCTCTATCTGTCCCCTAGTTTGCTCCTGGGGCGTGGTCTAATGGCCTTAAGGTGGACATATCCCAGTCTCTGCCTCCTGCTTCTCAGCTTGCCCCTGCCCTTCCCTCTGTGAGCTTCAACTTCCCCATCTGTGAAATGGGCATATTTTAACTGTCTTCATAGAGGGACTGCAAGGATCCTATGAGAAGAAAAGGTACAAGGTTCCTTAACCCCTGGGGCTCCTCCCTCTGCCACCCCACCCTGACCCCAGAGAGCTCCCATCCTGCCCTTCCTGGGGGCTGGAGAGATTCTTTCCCTTCTTCACTCACCCGAGCAGAGCAACAGCCCTGCTCTGTGCTCCTTAGTCTTTCAAGGCTCTGAGCAGACAGAGCTGGGGGTGGAAAGCCCTATCTCTGTGGGGACACCCAGCCGTGGTCCTTTGGGATTCCCTGCCAGGAAGGCCCTTGACGTTAGCCCCTGCCCCACCCCCTCTCCCGAACAAGGAGCCACCACTGTCCTGGAGACAGCCTTGCTCCCCTCCCCATCCTATGCCCTCGTCTTCTGGACAGGGGTGAGCTCCCCAGCAGAGGGAGGGCGCCAGACCTGTGGGGAGAGGCCAGAGCAGCGGCCACTCTTCCCTCGGCAGAGCTGAGGGGTCTGGGTCCCAGGAGTTGCTGAGACTCAACAGCTGCTGGCCAAGGGCAAAGGGAGAAAGCAAGTGCTGAGCACTGACTGAGGGCCTGTGTGGAAGCCCCGCTACTCAGAGGAGACTCACGTTGGTTCTGCTTTTCTCCTTGCACTAGCCAGGCTCTCCCAGAGATGGGAATGTCCCAGGTAGAGACAGGGAGACACTAGGGAGGGGAAAGTGATGGAAACCAATATTTCATCCAGACCAGGAGCCCCGAATTGACATCAGGAAGAGGACATGGAGTGGGCATGAACAGAAAGAGGACACTGGGGCCCCTGGAGAGGGCACCGAGCTGGGGTGGAAAAGGCTGCGTGGCGCCGGGTGAGTCACCCTCACCGTGCCCCAGGATCCTCTCCTCTACACGGGTGTGCTGAGAGCCCGTGCATCCTGTGTGCTGGCACTTCCTCAGGCATGTCTAGGAAAAATGCTCTACTCTGTCTACTCTTCACAATGACCCTGTGAAACAGGTGCTGTTTTTGGAGAAGCAGATGGGGAAACTGAGGGTCAGATAGGGGAGGGCGTCTCTCAACGTTATAAAGACAGTCAGCGGGCCTCTGAGCAGCTGGTGTATCCCACCCTCTCCACCCCCTCCCCGTCCTCCCCAGCTCTCACGCCCCAGCATCCAGCATTCTGTAAACAGGGTCCCCTGAGGGTTGAGGGGATGTGGCTCCAGCTGGGGCTGGGGGAACCGTCCGTCTATCCCGAGCCAGCGCAATTCCCACAGCCCGAGGCGTCTGGGGGTCTCGGAGGGCTGTGAGAAAGTCTCCACAGGAAATGAGAGCCAGGAGCAGCTGGGCCCCTTCGGAAGACAAGGACCAGCCGCCCAGAGCCTGAGGAGACGGAACAGGCTGGGCCCACCACAGCCCCCTCCCCTGGTGGGTAATCACTACCAGATGCCCGGCAACTGACGTCACTTTGCAGGGCCGAGAGGGTCGTGGGACTCGGGGGAGTGTTGGGAATTCTTGGACCAGAATCAACATTCCAAAAGGAAATGGGAGTGGGGGAGCATCTTGGCCTATCCTCAGTGCCCGGCACCAGGTCAGGGTGCCCCGGCTCTCCTATGGGGCGCTACCTTCTTCAAGTCTCAAGTTTCCTGCTGAACAGCCCTGAGTGAGAGCGGAGAGGCCCGGGTCTCTGGGAGGAAGGGAAGGATGCTCTGGTGAGACACCTCAGAAAAGAGCAAGACTTCCTCAAAGGAGAGGTGCTTGTCAAACATAAGTCAGAGCAGGGCCATCCTCTGCTCAAGGCCAGCAACGGCTGCCATCTCGTTCACAGTCAAAGCCAGGTCCTTGCCGGGCCTTCCAGGCCCTGCTTATCTGAACCCATTTCCTCTCTGGCCTCATTTCCACCCCCTCCTCTCCCCAGCCCCCATCTTGCTTTCTGCTGCTCCGCCAACACGCTAAGTATGCTCCCACCTCAGGGCCTTTGTAGTTACTGTTCCTTTGACCTAGTATACCCTTCCCTAGCCATCAAGAAGGTCTGTTCCCAGGATGCCTGAGAATAACATAATATTGTACATTGACTATATTTCAAGTAAAAAAAAAAGTGGGGAGGGGGATCTGTTCCCTCATCTCCTTTGTTCAAATATCAGTTTCTCACTGAGAATTTTTCCCTGGATAACTTTCAGCCACTACCCCAAGACCAGTTCCTCTACTTGACTTAAATCTTTCTCTCTAGCGCTTTTCTCTTCTAGCTGACCAGGTAACTCGTTATCTGGTTTCTTGTCTGTCTCCCCCACACTGGAATGGCTCCATGAGAGTAGGGTTTTGTCTGCTATGCTCACTGCTCTCTCCCCAGAATCTAGAGGGGTGTCTAGGGCATAGCTGCATCCCAGTAACTATTAAAATGAATGAAGTTCCAGCTCCACTGTCTCATCTCGAGCAAGTTGTTAACCTTACAAAACCCTGATGTCTTCATCTGTAAAATGGGCTCCTGTTACCGCCTTTCCAGGGTTATGGAAAGCCACTTGAAGTAATGAGAGAGACAGCTCTGAGATTTTTATTTACAGCAGGTGATACATAGCCTGTAAGAGTTTGGGCTTGGGAGCTGGTCAGGTCGGAATCAAACCTCTGACAATCTCTCTGTGACCCCAGGAAAGTCTCTTTTTCTCTCTGAATCTGTCTCCTCACTGGTAGAATGCAGCAAATAGAGGCTCCCACCTCACAGGGCCCATGTGGTAAGGGGACTGAGTATTCCAGGCAGGGCTGGCCAGTTGTCCTCTGGTGGGACCCTGGCCTGACCATTCCTGTGTGTGGGTGTGGCTACGGTGTGGGGCTTTGGGGGACCTCCTTCCCCTCTCTAAGCAGCCGCTTCCTCCTCTACAGCATAAACTGAAGGGGTGAGTGTCAGGACTCCCTAGAGCCACTGTTTCCCTGCAGGCAACTGAGGGGCTGGGGGCTGGGGGGCTGGGGGAGGCTGGGCGGCGCTCTCCTTTTGGGAGCTCAAGGCCCTTCATTGCCTGTGTCGTTGGCCCCTCCTCCCTCCTTCCTCTCATCCCCCATGATCTCAGCAGAGTACAGGGCACCAGGAAACTCCTGCAGCCTCACCTCTTCCCCTTCCTTCCTTCTGCTCCAGGTGCACCCTGCTTCCTAGGGGGTAGGGGAAGGACACGTCTCCCCCAGCTTAGGCTGAACAGCCACTGGGATGACCCCTTGGGACACTCCAGAACGAGGCCCCTGGTCTTACTCAGTGGCAATTCTCAAATGCCCTCGTCCCCAAGCTGAATGGATCCTCAGAGACCATCCCAGACCCATCTTGGCTGCTGGAGAGATGGACGCCCAGTGCAGGGCAGGACAAGCCTGAAATCACACCTGCAAAGCAGCTCTCCTGTCTCTGGCATAGAGCTGAGCTTCACAGGCTCTTAGAAGAAATGTTCAACAGTTCCTCGCCTTCTACTTGGCCTAAGGCAGGTGGGACACTGGGTCCCAGGGCACCAGGAAGGGGCTCAATCCGAACTGCTAATCCACCCTCCTCAGGACCCCCGGGACATCCCAGGTGATCAGGGGTAGGAAGAGAGAGTCTCCCTATTTCCTCTGTCAGCTCTAAGCCAGGCCTGATACCCCAAGGCACTGCCAGGACTATCTCTGCCCACAGTGGAGGATGGCTGGCTCATAGACCTGGCATTCTAAAGGTGTCTCAAGACCTGCTGAGGGGTCTGATCCAGGAAGGTGGAGTTAAACCCTAGTTCTGACTTTCATTAGCTGTGTCAAACTGGGCAAGTAAACCTTTTTCCTTATCTGTAAACTAGAGATAGTGATAGTGTTTCTCTCCTGGGACTGTTGTGACCAGCAGATGCTCAGCCTGAAGCGGGGTCGGAGTTGCACCAAAAGAAAGTTTAAAAGTGCCAGATGCTAAACTCGCACTCAGGTTTGTCAGCTGCCCCAAGGGCACAGATTTCCCCACAGACAACTCCCGGTCCCCGGCGGCGGCCCTCCTTGGTCCCAGCTCGGTTACTCACCCTCTGGATCCCAGTGCGGGGCACCTCCGGCCCACTGCAGTCATGGTTCCCTGCCGTTGCCGCCTGCAACCCGGGGACCTCCTGTTTCCAAGGCTCCCGCCTTTCTCAGGCTACGGAGCTGGGGAGCTCACAGCAGGACTCCAGGGGCGGAGCCTGGACTGTAGGCCACGCCTCTGATACGCCCCCTCCGCCCTCTGGGCGTTCTCCACCGTCTGCCCCGCCCCGGACACGCCCTTCGCCTCCTGTCTTGCTCCGCCCCCCTCCACGTCCGTCGGGGTCAGGGAGGGTGGGAAGGCCACGCCCCCAGCACACGCCTCCGCCTCGCCCCGCCCCTCTCCAACGCCAGTCCCCAACAGTCGCCGAGCAGCATGGAAAGGCCACGCCTCCCAGACACGCCCCTTCGCCCCGCCCGCCCCGCTTCCGCAAACATCTCAGGCTTTGGGTTACCTCACAACGCTCCCCCTCACCAGACCCCTATCCTTGTCGCACGCCCGAATGAGGCCGAATTTAAGAGGATGGCAAGAGAAGGCAGCCTGGAATAGGTAAAGATGGTGGAAAAGCATTCGTTCTTTAAATCATAAACGTAGGCACTTCCCATTTATTGCGTTGTTTGTTGTGTGCCAGGCACTATGCTAAGATTTTTACAAATACTTTATTCTTGAATTCTCACCACAGCCCTACAAGGTAGGTGGTATCGTTGTGCCCATTTGTCAGATGAGAAAAGCAAGGCTCCGAGAAGGGAACAGACTTGTCCAAGGTCAGTAAGAGGCAGTCTGGTCTGGATTCGCTCTGCAGCTCTACAAAGCCCTCCTCCTCCCCACTGAAGGACCAATCATCCTAGCACACAGAAGCTATGCTTGGCGTCTCAGGGCAAAATCACTCAAGAGAGGTTCCAAAACAAACCCTAGAGTTTACTTTTGCTCAGATTTTCTTTTTCCCTCTTTATTTCAGTAAGTATATCTATTATAACCAGTGTGGTTTAGACAAAGTCTCTGAGAGTTGAAAAGGCAGGGATGTCTTTGGTTGGGGCTAAGGGGTCTCCCAAGGGCTGTAGGGCTTAGAATGTGGTGGGTACCATGTGATGGATGAGTGTGCAGCCACTGGAGACAGGCAGATTCCTGCTCAAATCCCACCCCTGCAACCTTGGCTGAGTCTCAGTTTCCCCAGCTGTAAGATGGTGGGGGCAGGTTATAGTATTGATATAATCTTTTACAGAATTTTCAGTGAATAACGTTTGTTTTGACACCTAGTAAAATGGGTACTTACTAATTGAGAGCTATGGTCATACATCACTATTTGTATTTTTGCATCAATTCAACACACCCTGTACCCAAGTTAGGTAACAAATGCTTTACCAAACCAAGGGGAGCAACGTTGTCCAGCAGAATTAAAGGCAGAGATTCAGAGGTGGGGGCCCAGGGCAGGGATCCAGTGGTTGGGCTGGGCCCAGCACTGAGGGCTTACGCTGGAGGCTGCCTAGGACGTTGGAGTCAGGTGGGTCTTAGGTCAAGTCCTAACTTCGTCATTTGCTAGATGTGTAATCTGACTGGGGCAGATGGCATTTCTCCTCTGAATCTGTTTCCTCATCTGTGGTATAGAAATAACAGTATCCTCTCCCTGGATTTTTTTTTCTTTCTTTTTTTTTTCTGAGAATTAATTACCCGTGAAGGGCTAAGTACAATGCCTGGTCTATAGTAGTGAAAAGTGAAGTGAAAGTGTTAGTTGCGAGTTGTGTCTGACTCTTTGTGACTCCATGGACTATAGCCCACCAGGCTCCTCTGTCCATGACATTCTCCAGTCAAGAATACTGGAGTGGGTTGCCATTCCCTTCTCCAGAGGATCTTCCCGACCCAGAGATCAAACCTGAGTCTCCTGCATTGCAGGCAGATTCTATACCATCTGAGCCACTAGGGAAGCCTGGTTTATAGTAAGCACTTAGTTAATGTGTAGGTATGTGTGTGTGTGTGTGTGTTGTTTTCTTTCTACAGATGTGTGTGTTGGGCGGTCCTCTCCAGACTCTGTTGGCAGGAGGCTGGAGATGCCATCCCCACAGGTTCTGCCCTCACCCTCCCCTAATGGGCACCTACCTTTCCGAGGGCACATTCTTGGGGTCTCGCTCCTCTTCTGTGTCTGGCCTGGCATCCTCAGGTTTTCTCGAGGGGTCCACTTCCACTGCTGAAGGGTTGGGTCCCACTGTTGGGGTGTCCTCCCTGGAGGCAATGGTTCCTAGCACCACCTTCTCGGCTGCCTCCAAGCCTGGAGGGTCAGGCAGGCTTCGGGGTACCACTTGGGGCTCAGGGCCAACTTCCTGGGCCTTCTGGGTGGCCTGTTTGCCCTGAGCCTTCTTGATGCTGGGGCGAGGCATGGTGCCCATGTGGCTGTACATGTCGCTGGATCGGGCATAGGCCGGGGGGCTCTTGGGGACTGTCACCATGTCGTCCTGTGTGGCATCGAAGGTGTCGGCCTCCACCTGGGGCCGGATACTGTTGGGGGCCAAAGATCGTCTCAGAGTAAAGGACCGAGGAAGGTTGGAGAGACTCCCAAACCCCTTGAACTTGAAGAACTCTAGAAGGGGGTGGGGAGAGGGAAGGGCGTTAATGGCATTGCCAGCAGTAATAATAAAAACAATTACCCACTTACTGAGGGCTCAAGGAGGGCTGGGAGCTTCACGACACCCCCTCTGGGAGTTACGGTATAATATGGCACCACTGGGATCCCGTAGCCTTTGAATTCCACATCCTAGCTTTGTGACCTTAGGCAAGTCACTTGACCTCTCTGAGTCCCATTCATCCACATCAGTAAGATAGAGATTATAGTATTCATCCCCCATGGCAGGGGCAGGGGCAACCTCTGGGCTGTGGACCAGTACCTCCTGGCAGATCAGCAAGGGCATTAGACTGGAAATAAAGTGCACAGTTAAGTCTAATGCACCTGAATCATCCCCAAACCATCCCCCGACCATCCCCAGATGGTGGAAATACTGCCTTCCACGAAATTGGTCCCTGGTGCCATAAAGGTTGGGGACCACTGTCCTCTGGCAATGGAAGAACTTAAGAACGGCATGAACTCAGCATGTAAATAGCTTGCTTCATAGCCTTCAGAAGTAATGAAGAAAGATGGTGATGACGGTCACAATAAAGGCCTTTGCATTTTTTGTCAAACACGCCACCTTCATTAATTACTTCCCTGAATTCGCAGCACGACTCCATGGAACAATTTAATCCCATTTTCCAGATGAAAAAACTGAGGTTCAGATCGGTGACATGAGAGCACGTGTGTGTGTGTGTGTGTGTGTGTGTGTGTGTGATGTGCGTTTGGGGGGTGCGGTGTGTGGAGTGGCTGTTTGAACGAGGCTCTGAGGTGCCCCTGAGGTGCGGATGAAATGAGAAGGGGGCTGTCGGGTCCCTGAGGGTCCCACTCCCTGCGGTTCTCTCCTTCCTGTCAGCCGAGCCCTGGTGGGGGACTCAGGCGGCAGTGCTCGGGTGATACCATCTCCGCGTTTCCGCAGGGGTGCGCCTGAGCGCCCGCCCTCCTGCCTGCTCTCAGCTGTGGGACTGCCCCTCCTCCTAGCCACCACCGTCTGCCGGACTTCACTACGGCCCCTCCATAAGCAAAAACGAAATCACCCTGGCATTTCCCACTTCCTTGGCATCCTCCACCTCGTCAGATCCTCACGACCATGGTGGAACATAGGTGGGATGGCCCCATTTGACGGAGAGGAAACTGAGGCCCAGAGAGGGGAAGGAATTTGCCCAGGGTCAGAAAGCCAAGCGGAGCCTGGCCGAGGGCCCGGGGCTCTGGAGTGCTGGGGTCAGGGCTCTGGGGCTTTCCTCCCGGGCCTGCACACCCCCACCCCACCCTCAGTTACAGCCTCTGCCTCCTGACAAACGCCATCAGCAGATGCTAAGGCTCTGCTCCTAGAAAGCTATGCCAAGGAGCGAATCGCCTCCCTCCCTCCATACCACTTGTTTTGTCTCCTGGCACCGGGGGTCTGGAGGAAGCAGTAGTAGGCAGGGAGGGAAACTGAGGTCCAGGGTCCAGGGACATGAGACGGAGCCCTGCTCTGTAGCCCTATATGACCTCAGGCAAGTCTCTGGGTCTTTCGTCCGTGGAATACAGTCATGATCTTTGCCCTGTACACTCCCCTCATGTGCTGTCAGATCCAAAGCATCATAGGGAGCCCACCCTGTGTTCTGGTGGCTAAGACTCTGTGCTCTCAATACAGGGGGCCTGGGATTCAATCCCTGGTCAACGAACTAAATCCCACATGCTGTAACTAAAAGATCTTGCATGTCACAGTGAAGATTGAAGATCCCGAGTGCCATAACTAAGACCCAACACAGCTAAATCCATATCTAAATCTTAAAAAAAAAAAAAAAAAAAAGGATCAGAGGGAGCCGAAGTTTCCTGGGACCAGGAAGGAATCAGCAGCCTGGGAAGAAGAGTGATGGGTGGGTGTGGCCCCTCCTTTAGTTGCTCTGGGTCCCAGCATCACTGCTGGTAGGGTCATGGGACATTAACTCATGGCACACACCCCTCCCACCTCCCCAGCCCCAGCAACTCCCAACCTGAGACCCCCATGTGAACCAGCACAGAGGCAGGCAATGGAATGCGTGGAGGTCTTCCCTGGCCCAGCCTGGAGGTCAAAGGGAGCCAGAGAACACACAGACGAATGGAGAGACTGACAGTTGGGTGGGGAGAGACGGAGGAATAGCGACAGACAGAGACAGACAAGAGAGAAAGAGAGATGGAGAGCCAAATCAGCTGGAGAGAGAGAGATCAGGCCACAGGGATGGAGAGACAGCACCATGGAAACTCAGAATCAGAGTCCTCCAGAGAGAGCTAGAGATGGACAGAAAGAGAAACAGAAACGAGATAGAGTGGGAAGAAGCGGATGCAGAGAGGCTGAGACAGACGGATAGACAGAGGGATGAAGGACGGTACAAACGGCACCCCACACTCACTGAACTTCTTGCTGGCCTTCTTGGTCCCCTCCGTCATCTTGGCAAGTCCTGCAGAGCCCCTGGCCGAAAGGCAAGTGGCCACTTGAAGCTCTGGACATCAATGCCGGGATGCCTCTCTCACCTCCCCTTCCCCTTTCTCGTGCCCTCTCACTAGCTTCCTCTGTGTATTTTTAAACCAGTGAAACTCTCACAGCCCCACCCTCCCCATCCTCTCCACAGGGGGTGGAGGCAGGGCGCCCCCTCCTCAAGTCCCAGCCCCTGTGGGCCTCCTCCTTGGCCTCGGCAGCGGGGGGAGGCAGGGGGCAGACCACAAGCGCGTGAGATCTAGAAGGTCTGGGAAAGAAACCGCAGGCTCTGGGAACAGAGCCTACTGGGCTGGGGGCCTCCAGGGACCTGACAACCGCTGTTGGGGGTCTGGCCCGCGGGCTGGGAGGGTGCAGGGAGTCAGGCCTGCGGGCAGAGGGGTTTATTCTAAGCCTCAGTGCTGGGGGATGTACTGGCAGTGGTGGTGAGGGGCGTGCCATGGTTTGGCCCCTGGGCCCTGAGGCCACCCAAATTCAAGTCTAGGCTGCCCCCTCTGTCACTGTGTGATCCTGGACAAGTCCCTCCCTGAGCCTTAGTTTTGTCTCTGTGAGTGAGCGGTATTTGCAAAGCCCACGTCACAGTGTCCAGCACTTGGTGCAAAGCCTGGCACAGAATCAGTGCCCTCAAGGCATGGTCACTCCTTTCAGGCTGGCAGGGACATGGCGATAATTTAGTCCACCACCCCGCTGTACAAGGACAGGATAGGAAAACCGAGACACAGGCAGGCAGAAGGCCCCCAGGTCACACAGCAGGTCGGTAGCACAGACTGAGCGACAACCTGCCCTTTCAGGCCCCTAACCCTCAGCCTGGTGTTTTTCTACCCTGCATCCCCGTGTGTGTGTGTGTGCGTGTGTGTGTGTGCGTGTGGATAGATGAGGAAATGTGTGTGTGTGTGTGTGTGTGTGTGTGTGTGTGTGTGTGTGCGCGCACGCGCATGCTCATGTGGACAGGACAGAGATGAGGAAATGAAACCTCCCCTACACAGGTTGTCCCTGACACCTGTGGAGGATTCCAGCAACTGCTGGGGGGCACCTGAAAGACCAGGGGCTTCAGATCCTGGCTCTGAGTGTGGAGTTACTTCTGCCTCTGAAGACTCGGTCACCTAATTTCTAGAATAGGCACGAGTGTAAGGTACACAGTCAACCCACGGAGGCTCTCTCATGATCGGACATTATTATCCTGGCCCCAGGGCTGGCCCACTGGGGTGTGAAAGGGGAAGTTCAAGGTCAGGTGGGGCCCCTTGTACATCCTCCGTAAAAATAATGACTACTAATGACTAACATTTTCTGATCACCTACTACGGGCCAGCCAAAGGGCTCAGTTCTTCTGCCCTAAGGAGGCAAATACTGTTTTTCTTGTCCTCATTCTACAGATGTGGAAACTGAGGCCCTGCTCCGAAATCAAGTGACCTGGAATTGGAACCTGCCTGTCCAGCCATGGAGTCTGAGGTCCTACCTTGCACACTCAGAGCGCCTGCTACCCTCTGACAGCTGGATGATAGACCTTGGTGGGAGAAAGTCCTGCCAAACTTTCTCGATGGGACGGGGGGAACCTGAGGCCCTGGAAGGGAAAGGGACACAGCCCATGAGATGGAGGCAGCAAACAGGCCTGGATGGGACAAAGTTCAAATGAAAGGATGGGGCTTCTGGACCATGGACTTGGGAGGAAAAGGGGGTACAACTCCAGCTCCCTCTCTTGAGTGTCGACCATGATCCAGGCATGGATCTGGAAGCCCCCCCAGATCATCCCAGATCTGTGAGGTGACCCTGGCACTGTCCTATTTCACAGATGAGGGAACTGAGGCTAAGGAGGAGCAGAGGCTGGACAGATGCCCAGGTGTTTTAACTCCTTCCCATCTCTGGTTGTTGTCGGAAGAGGGAGAGGGGCTGGTGGCCTGGTGGTAGCTAGAAGGGTCTTCCTGGTGAGAGCTGGAGGGTGGTTCCCCCAGCTTCTCTCTCAGGAGGCAGCTGGAGGGATTTGTGCTCACTGATGAAGTGGTGACATCAGCCAGTACTGGCTTCCTGGCCAGGCCCACTCCCAACTTGCTGTGTGACCCTCCATGAGAGACTTTACCTCTCTGAGTCTCACTTTCCTCATCTGTGAAATGGGGTCACAGTAACCCCCTTCTCCCCGTCTTGCTGGAGTTGTTGGGAAGACTAAAAGAGCAAATGATGGCCTGGGCCAGTACACCCTGACACTTCTTGCTGAAGGATGGAGGTGGTTCAGGCCAGGGGCAGACTGGCTCAGGTCAGGAAAACCCTGGGGCAGGCACACTGAGTGAAACTGGGGAGTCCCAGCCACGGCCAGGGCGAGGCTGTGCTGCTGCGGTGGAGGGGCCTTGCCTGCGCCAGGCTGCTGCTGCTGCTGCTAAGTCGCTTCAGTTGTGTCCGACTCTGTACAACCCCATAGACGGCAGCCCACCAGGCTCCCCATCCCTGGGATTCTCCAGGCAAGAACACTGGAGTGGGTTGCCATGTCCTTCTCCAAAGCATGAAAGTGAAAAAGTCAGAGTGAAGTCGCTAATGTCGTGTCCAACTCTTAGCGACCCCATGGACTGCAGCCCACCAGGCTCCTCCGTCCATGGGCTTTTCCAGGCAAGAGTACTGGAGTGGGGTGCCGTTGCCTTCTCCCTGCTGCTGCTGCTGCTGCTGCGTCGCTTCAGTCCTGCCTTTGGCCCAGGCGCCAGGGTAGTTGCCGCATCCCTGGGAGAATGAATGGGGCTCAGTGTGACTGCTCAGTGTGGCGGCTCCGCTGAGCTCAGAGCCCTCTTTGTGCCGCCTCGAGTGGCCGTTGGGAGTGCGGCTGGGGACCTGCTGGCCAGTGGCTGTCCCCGGCCCTCCTCAGCCGGCGCTGGAGGCCAGCCCAACCCCACTCCGCAGCCCTGAACACACGAGCGCTTTCCAGCCTCAGGCCTTTGCTTGGGCTAGACCCACACTAAGAACGCATGTACCCCTCCACCGGCTCGTCTTTCTCTCCACTGAATCCCTGTGATCTAGACTGGGCCACAGTGCCCCAGAAACCCTGCTCTGATTTCTAGCCCCTCCGTCCTCCACTCCGCAATCTATGAGAGAGGTGTCAGCAATCTGGCCAAGCACGATTAGAGACTGGAGCCTTTCAATGTCATAGTCACTGTACCCAGGCACACCCGAGTCCAGACGGCCACCTGCCTGACCTCAAGCAAGTCACGTCACCTCTCTGAGCTTCACTGTTCCCATCAATTAAATGGGACAAACTCAACATCTCTCACACTATCCTGTGGCCATGAAAACAGACGTCTACACTAAGAATACTATCTGTATTACATTCACTTGTGTCATCATTTTAAAAAATATTTTTATTTACTTGGCTACCCTGGATCTTGGTCGCAGCACATGGAATCTTTAGTTCCTATAGAAGGAATCTTTGTGGCATTCAGAATCTTCTAGTTGAGGCATACAAACTCTTAGTTTGGCATATGGGATCTAGTTCCCTGATCAGGGATCGAACCCAGGCCCCCTGCATTAGGAGCTGAGTCTTAGCCACTGGACCACCAGGGAAGTCCCTCACTTGTGTCTTTATATGCATGTTCTGAACAGACCTCATGCATCGTCAGAGGCACTGGCCTCAAGCTTCCACACTGGCCACAGGCCTGTAGATATCTTTTCACAGCTTGCCTCAGTTGTCTTCTATGGGGAGCCAAAGAGACCTGGCTTTGAATCCCAGCTCCATAACTCCTGGCTGCATGGTCTTGGGCAGCCCACTTATACCACTCTGAAACTGTTTCCTCTTCTGTAACTTGAGTCCCCTAACATTAGCAGCTTTCTAAGACGGGTGCTGTAAAGTTCCAGAGGTCTGACATACATTGTGGGGCCAGGCATGCAGTCAGTACCTAGCTGGTGTGGGCGGAAGGTCCGTGGAACTGCTGTGGACATCACCCAGCCATTCTCTGTTCTATGTCCCCTTATCCCGTGACCCCTTGTCTCCCCAGGTAGACCAGCAACAAGAGCGCACCCCTCCAGGAGCCCTTCTTCTTCCCTCCATATGCCCTGCACCCTGCTCCTGGTCAGGGGAAAAAAACAGAAGGTTCAGGTCAAACAGCTGGCCAGGGGCTCCCTTTCCTACTCTGTGCCTCAGTTTCCCTAACTGCTAAATGGCAACAGGACCAGAGGCTCTCTCAAAGCCTGGTCAGTCAGTCAGCAAACATTTCCGGAGTACTGGCCACAGGCCTGGCCTTGCCAGCCTAACCGATCCATGGAAACAGGAAACATTTCCCTCCAGTCAGTGAAGAAGTCAGAGTCGGTGAGAAGTTGTTCCTGGCTAGGATCTAATTGCTTCTCACTTTCACCGGGCAGCCTTCTGAAGGGCTCTGACTGTTCCTGCCTGCCATCACCCCACAGGAGGGCTGAGGGCCCGAGGGCCTGAGGGGAAGTGACTGGCAATGTCAGGGTTCAGGCCAGGGGTCAGGGGAGGAGGGTGGAGGTGATGACACCACCGGAACTTCTGCTGAGGCCTCTGCCCACAGGATGTAACTTCGGGAGGGCTTGTGAGAAGCAAGCAGGGGCCCCAGCCTGAGAATCTGATGGTGGAAGCCACTCAAACCCACGCAGACCTCACCCCTTCTACCCAGTGCGATCATCTCCTCCCACGCCTCCAGTGGCATCCGCCACCTAGCTGGCGATGCTGTGCCATGACTGTGCCCTTGCTCCACCCTCAGCCCAGGTGGGCGGAGTCCTGACATGGGTAACTGCTTGGGGTTGGCACCAGACTTTGGCTGCTGTTGGCTTTACATATCAGTGTGGCAGCTGGCCAGGTGTTTGACCCTGGCCAATGATATCGGCCAATGATGTCGGCGTCCATGGGGTTCTCCAGGCAAGAATACTGGAGTGGGTTTGCGGTTTCCTTCTCCAGGAGATAAGCTGGTTAGATAGTATCACGGACTCAGTGGACATGAATTTGAGCGAACTCCAAGAGATACTGGAGGACAGAGGAGCCTGGTGGGCTTCAGTCCATGGGGTTGCAAAGAGTCAGACACGACTTAGCAACTGAACAACAACAGTAAGTGACGTCACCCCTGAGTTTCAGGGTTCTATGTACAACAGAGGTAATAAGAGTATAATATTGCTGAGTGAGAATTGAGATAATTCCCATAAAGTGCTAAGTGTACAACTTGGACCATTTATTTTCCCTCCATAAACTATAATTACTACAATTAGTATTATTTTCTCACTCTCTGCTCTCCCCACCTCCAATTTAGCCAATGGCCACCCTGCTTCTAATACTGTATCCAAGAAACTGACCCCAGATCACTCCCTGACCTGCCCCAAACCCTCACTGGTCCACACTGCCTTTAGGAGAGGGCTCTCTGTTCCTCACCTGATCCTGAGGACCTTCCCTGGCAGTCCCCCTGCTTCCCAGCAGAACAGGGTCTCTTGGGACACCAGGATTACCAGACCCATTCCTGACTCCTCCTACAAAGACGCGTCAAGGCCAAGCCATATGTGAGCTAAGAGCTGGAGAGCAACCCAGGAACCTTCCTGGCAGAAGAGAAGGTAGTGGGCTGCAACCAGAGAGCACAGCCCTGAAAGCAAGGGGCCCTGGCATGTGGGAAGCAGTGTAGCCACAGCCTGGGTTCAGTTCAGTTCAGTTCATTTCAGTCGCTAGTTGTGTCCGACTCTGCAACCCCATGAATCGCAGCACGCCAGGCCTCCCTGTCCATCATCAACTCCCGGAGTTCACTCGGACTCACATCCATCGAGTCAGTGATGCCATCCAGCCATCTCATCCTCTGTTGTCCCCCTCTCCTCCTGCCCCCAATCCCTCCCAGCATCAGAGTCTTTTCCAATGAGTCAACTCTTTGCATGAGGTGGCCAAAGTACTGGAGTTTCAGCTTTAGCATCATTCCTTCCAAAGAAATCCCAGGGCTGATCTCCTTCGAGCCTCAAATGTTACAGTTTGGTTTTTCCTGATGACATACAGACATCACTTCAGAATGGTCTGATGGGTGCTGGCAGGGGGACAGATGGAGGGGACAGACTGGGGAGGACAGGTCTTAAGACCCATTGGTGGAGGACTGGGGTGGGGGGTCCAGATTGAAGAGGGGGTGGAGAGGAGGTCTGAAGGCAGCCTTGTTGGGGGCTGGCTGTTAAAGGCTGGAAGGAGATACAGGAGGCTCCTGGAGCCAGAATGTATCAGAGTGCTGCTGGGGAAGAAGGGCCAGAGTAGGAGAAGCAGGCATAGGATCAAAGGAGATGGTGGACGGTGGTGGGCTTGGTACCCTGGCATAAGGACAGCAGGCCTCAAACAACACCACTTGCTATACTGCTGGACAGACTGTAAATAGCCTGAATCAAGAGAATCCTCTTCGGATTCAGATAGACAAGGTTCAAGTCCCAGCTTTATTACTGTGAGACCTTGAGCAAATGATCTCATCTCTCCGAGCCTCAATGTGCTCTTCTGTAAAATTGGTTAGTGATCCTGACTATGGGGCGGTGGATTCAGGATTCAGTAGGAATGCCCAGCACTTCCTGAGCACACAAGAGGGGCCGACGAAATGCTAGCTACTTTTGTGACTACTAACCCGGGGCGCGACCAGTTAGGGAGCAGCTCGGCAGGAACCAAAGTCCTGTGGGTCTCATCTCTTGTCTCCCAGAGAACTGGGTGGGGACCCAGGAGTGGAAGGCCCAGGCGTTGCTCGCTCACCACCTTCAATGTCGCCGCGCCCCCTGGCGGCTGTCGGTTGCCATATCAACGGCGGGTCGGCGGGGGACCGGGGAGGCGGCGGTCGGGGCCCGTTCTCCCTCCCCGGACCCGAGGCCGCTCTCTCGGCACCTCTAGTCTTCGCCTGCGTAGAGTGGGGTGTGGGGGCGAGTGGGGAAATCCTGAGCCGGGGAGGAAGGGACTCCCCGCTGCGGCTGGCATGTGCGGGTAAACTGAGGCACGCGGTAAGTCGCGCGCCCGAAACCAGGTGTTGAGCGCGGGGCTCCACCTCCGAAGGCGGAGGAGGGGCCGCGGGCGGTGACGCGCCGAGGGCGGCGGGCGGGCGGGAGGCAGGCGGCGGCGGCGGCGGCAGGTGCGGCCGCTGAGGGTGGGAAGGGAGGAGGGAGGGGGCGGGCGGAGGGGGAGGGGAGGGGCGAGGCCTGGGCACCTCCCCTTTATAACGCGCCCCCTCCCGGGCTCTCGGGCCGCCTCCTCATCGGCTGTTTCCGTCTGGCCCCCTCGCCCGGCCGCCCCGGGCCCGGGCCCGGCCAGGGAGCCCCCAGGCCGCGGCTCGGGGGCCGCCCCCCACCCCCCTGCGCCCGGCGCCCAGCGCAGCCCGGCGGAGGCGGCGCCGTCGGAGGAGGAGGAGGAGCAGGGCACTGCGGCTGGCCCCGGATCGGGCGCCAGAGCGGCAGCGGCTTCGGCAGCGGCGGCGGCGGCGGCCCGAGCCGATGCAGCGAGACCCACCACCTCGAGCCCCAGCCCCGGCGCCCCGGCTCCCCGCGCCCCCGATCGGGGCCACCGCTGGCGCCGGCGCCGGCGGAGGCGGGGGCAGCGGCGGTGGCGGAGGCGCCTCTGCAGCTTCGGCTCCTCCTGGCCTCCCGGGAACTACAAGTCCCAGGGGGCCTGGCGGCGGGCGGCGGGCGGAAGAGGCGGGGTCGGCGCCTCGAGGCCGGAAGTGGCCGTGGAGGCGGAAGTGGCGCGGCCGCGGAGGGGCCTGGGCACGGCGGCGGGACCCGGAGCGGAGCGGCGGCGGCAGCAGCGGCGGCGGCGGTGGTGGCTGGAGGTGGCGGCGGCGGCGCACTGGAGTCAGCCATGGCAAAGCAGTACGACTCGGTGGAGTGCCCTTTTGTGATGAGGTGACCAAATATGAGAAGCTCGCTAAAATCGGCCAAGGCACCTTCGGGTAAGGCTGGGCCCCCCCTCAACCCCCAGGGACCGGGAGCCTCTTGAACCTGCACCCCTCTGGGCCGACGTTGGGACGCCCAGACCCGGGCCCGGTTGGTCGGGAAGCCACTTAGACGCAAACTTATCCGCTGGTCTCGCTAGGCCGCACCGCAACCCCGCCGGGGCCTGAAGGAGTCGGCCGGCTGGGAGGAGCCTGAGGCCCTTAATCGGGGGGCAGGGAGGGGTTGCAGAGAGGAGCCTGTGAGTGGTGCGGGATCTCTCCGCGAGACGCCCGAGTGAGGCGCAAGGAGCAGAGGGAAGAAGGCTGAGACTCGAGAAGGGACCGGAGTCACCGCGTGGTGGGGTAGCCGAGTGCCCTGAGGGACCCGGCCCAGCCCCGCCCGGGATTCCCTTTCTGGGCCTCCTCTGGTGGGGGAGGGGCGGGCTCTGCGGAAACGTCCTCTAAGAGCCCTCCTGGGTCTCCCCTCTACGCCTGCAGGGAAGTGTTTAAGGCAAAGCACCGCAAGACCGGCCAAAAGGTGGCCCTGAAGAAGGTACTGATGGAGAACGAGAAAGAGGGGGTGAGTATGGGGTGGGGTGGGGTGGGCAGGTCTCCCAGCTCCTTTGGGCGTGAGGTTGCGTTTCCACCTTTCTGCTTTGGGGACTCTCAACGTAATAGATTTAGATTAGGTGTTTGGAAATTTACATATTCCAGGAAGTTTGACTTCCCAGTTCAGTCTTTGAATTCAGCTGTCTTAGAGCTTTTGATACTTCATTTTCGGGTGAATATGGTTGGTGCCAGGAGGGGGAGCCCACGCTTGTACCCAGTGCCCGTGGGTTTTGAAGTTAGGAAGTCTTTAAACACTTTTTCTTTAGGGTTTAATTTTGTTAAACGCAAAAATATATATAATAATAATAACTACATGCAATGGCTTTAAAAAGGTGATTGGTATTCAGGTGAAAAGCAACAGTCTCCTGCCACGCGTGTGTTAGTTCTGGTTCAGCTTTCCAGAGACCAGCTCCTTTAATTATATATTTTTGTTAACTGCCAAGCAGGTTAAATGCAGGCATAGGGCTAAAATTTATAAGGGTGAAGAAACTGCAGAGCGTCTGATGACTGGTAACAGAACCTTTGTGTGAAGTATCTCTGCTTCGGTTCATTATTGAATTATTTTGATTCGTTCATTCAGTTCTTTATGGGGGATACATAGTTACTCCCATTTTACATGTGGCATCTGAGACAACTAATTTCAGAGCCTGTGCATTTACTCTGTCTCCCAACCTTTGATCCTTTGCGTGGACCCATGGTCAGTTCCTGGGTCTCACCCACTTTTGACTTCCTCCTGTCTTTTCTCCCACCCAGTTCCCCATTACAGCATTGCGGGAGATCAAGATCCTCCAGCTTCTAAAACACGAGAATGTGGTCAACTTGATTGAGATCTGTCGAACCAAAGGTGAGTTCTTTGGATCATGTCCCCATTTTCAGATGGAAAAACTGAGGCTTTGTTTGCGGAGTTGACACTGGACACATTTACACTGCCTCTTCTTAACCCAGACAATCCAACTGTGACTGCTTTCTCTGGTCTTTTCATCGGAGCAGGTGCTTCCCCAGGGCCTGCCACAGCACCCAGCCCAGAGAAGGCACTCAGAAAATATTTTACCTGTGAAGGAATTTGTACCCGGATATTCAGAGTGGCCATGGGTTGGAGGGGTTGGGAGCTAGTTTGGAGGAAATGAGTTACATGTAAGGTTTCTGATTATTTTTTTCTTGCCTCCCCCTCTCTCCTCCTCATTCTTCCTACCTCAGCTTCCCCCTAACCGCTGCAAAGGCAGTATATACCTGGTGTTTGACTTCTGTGAGCATGATCTTGCTGGGCTGCTGAGCAACGTCTTGGTCAAGTTCACACTATCTGAGATCAAGAGGGTCATGCAGATGTTGCTTAACGGCCTCTACTACATCCACAGGAACAAGGTGGGGGCCCTAGTTGGGGAGGAGAGAGCAAGGCTTGGGCTGGCCTTTGCGCTCACTGCGGAGTGGGCATGGCTCAGGGATCCCTGGGAACCCTCCGCCTTGTGCTTCCTGCAGATCCTGCACCGGGACATGAAGGCGGCTAACGTGCTCATCACCCGCGATGGGGTTCTCAAGCTGGCGGACTTTGGGCTGGCCCGGGCCTTCAGCCTGGCCAAGAACAGCCAGCCCAACCGCTACACCAACCGTGTGGTGACCCTCTGGTACCGGCCCCCAGAGCTGTTGCTCGGTGAGGACTCTCCCGAGCTGGCAGAGGGGAGCAGGGGCTGGGCACTCAGCTCAGTCTCAGCACCCCAGCTGCCAGGGCTTCTGAGCCATCGGCCCCAGGGGGCGTGGCCTCTCAGGAGGCTGTGGGGCTCAGGGGGGCCCTCCCTGGTGTGCTCTTGTTCCCAGGGGAGCGGGGACTACGGCCCCCCATTGATCTGTGGGGTGCTGGGTGCATCATGGCGGAGATGTGGACCCGCAGCCCCATCATGCAGGGCAACACGGAGCAGCACCAGCTCGCCCTCATCAGCCAGCTCTGCGGCTCCATCACCCCGAGGTGCGTCGCAGCCCGCCTCCTGGGGTCCTTCCACCCCAAGGCCACACACCTCCGAGAGGGGTGTGGGAGGCTCCCTGGCAGGGGAAGAGGGGCGCACGGAACAGAGGCAAAGCCCTGACCTGGACAGGTGGCTGGTGGAGGGTCACAGTCTGCTGTTAGCCATGGCAACGTCAGGTCTGGGCTGTGTCCCTGGTTCCTGGGGTTTTCCGGCAAGGTGTCTTGAGCCCCTTGCCTCAGAGCTGATCTGTGCCATGAGACATCTGTGGTTCTGTCACACTTGGCACACGTATCCCGGGCGATTCATGCCAAAGGGTCTGGTACTCAGTGCCTGTGTCCCATCTGTGGTTACTGCTGCTTTGGCCGCAGAGGGCTCTGGGGTGGTCTGGAAGCATCTGAGCAAGTTGTACGTATTTACTTATTTTTGGCTGCTCTGGATCTTCATTGCTGCGCCTGGGCTTTCCCTAGTTGCAGTGCAGGGGGCTTCCCTTGCCTCAGAGCACTGGCTTTAGACCGGGGCTTCAGTCGTGGCACACGGGCTTAGTTGCTTCGTGGCATGTGGAATCTTGCCAGACCGAGGATCGAACCCGTGTCCCCTGCATTGGTGGGCAGTTCTTAGCCATCAGATCACCAGGGAAGTCCTGAACAGAGACGTATCCAGTCACTAAAGACGTACTTGACCAGTGGATCAGCCGCATACCCTGCTGAACTAGCCTTTCCCCTTTCCATGCCTCCCCCTGCCCCAGGTGTGGCCAAATGTGGACAAGTACGAGCTGTTTGAGAAAGTGGAGCTGGTCAAGGGCCAGAAGCGGAAGGTGAAGGACAGGCTGAAGGCCTACGTACGAGACCCCTACGCGCTGGACCTCATCGACAAGCTGCT
Organism: Nanger dama; assembly: GCA_917880005.1. NCBI lineage: Eukaryota > Metazoa > Chordata > Mammalia > Artiodactyla > Bovidae > Nanger > Nanger dama. Next base: position 8,535,813 of record CAKJTW010000018.1, on the reverse strand, counting down.
GGTGCTGGACCCCGCCCAGCGCATCGACAGTGACGACGCCCTCAACCACGACTTCTTCTGGTCCGACCCCATGCCCTCGGACCTGAAGGGCATGCTGTCCACCCACCTGACATCCATGTTCGAGTACCTGGCACCTCCACGCCGGAAGGGCAGCCAGATCACCCAGCAGTCCACCAACCAGAGCCGGAATCCTGCCACCACCAACCAGACAGAGTTTGAGCGCGTCTTCTGAGGGCCAGCTGCTATTGCTTCTCGTTAGGGCCGTGGTTTTGGGTTTTTTTCTTCTGCTCTGTGACTTGCAGCGTGAAGATTATGGGGCATGTGAGTTTTTCCTCTAGTGCATATCTTATTTAATCTGCACCCTGGGCATCGGGCACCAACCAAGCAGACTGGAGTAAAACTTTGGCGGAGAGTCCAGGGAAGGCACCTGAGCTGCCTCACCTTGTTCCCTGGCTTTGGCGGTGATGCCCAGAGGGTCTCCCTTTACCTTAGGACAGGACTGGAGTGGGGGGAAAGGCACGCCCACCAGTGACTCTGAGAGACCCCAGCATGCTGGGAGGAGGGGACTGGTCCCTCACCCACCCCGGCCCTCCCTGTGGGATGAGAAACTTCTGTGGGGCACAGAACCAGCCTCAGGAATGGGAGCGGGCTGCTCTCAGCCTAGCCCTCAGAATCTCTGGGGCCGACGGAAGCTATTGGTTTCTTTGATAGGACAGTTTTATCGTGTTGATTTTGTTTGATTGTTCAGAGACATTCCTGGGTACAGGCTGGTCAGTTACAATTAAAGTTGACTCTTTTTCAGTAAACGTCTGTGTGCTGTGTCCTGTGTTCAGACCGCCAGCTCTTAACCCTGTAGCTGACCACTGAGACTTGATTTGTCAGGATGTGGTACTTCCCTTTGTCCCAGTTCATGTCCCTGACATACCTTCAGGGGACTTCTGTCTCTCTTGTTTATTTCTCTTGAGTACCCAAGCGGCAGGTACCATGATGCTCCCTTATTCTCCTCTCCACTCAGTGTCAGAGAAAGCAGGGAGACAGATGAGAAACGGGACTCGGTCTGCTGAGGAGGAAATGGGGGACCTTCCTTCTGTGAGCCGCAGCTGCAGCGGTGACCCGGTGGGGCAAAGTCTGCCTTGGCTGACAGATGTGTTCAGACTTGACTTCCAACTACAGGAGGCTGGAGAGGCTTCTAGCCAGTGGAATGACAACAGATGTGTAACCTACAGGAGTCCTCAGGCTGCTGGCCAGAGAGGAGATGAGCAGCAGAGCTGAAGGGTCTCCAGGGCCTTGCAGAGGTGGCGGTAGCTTGAGTTAGGGGGGCAGGCGGGCAGGAGGACAGGGAACAGCAGAAGCTTGGCCCATGTGGGCTCTGAGCTGGGACACTCGGTAACAGCATACTTGGGAATACCTGTGATACATTTCCTGTGAGTCTGACATCTGAGATGGGCACATATGAAGCACTTTCTACATTCTGTCCAGTGGAGGCCTCCTAAAGGGGACCTGGGAAAAAAAGTTGGCAAAACCTTTTACCTGAACTGTCCTTTCCTGGTAGATATTAACCTGGATTACAGCTTCACAAAAGGCAAGTGAAAGGAAGAAAAAAAAAAATCATGACTAGCCTATTCGATTCTTGGGGCTGCCAAACACAGCGGCTTAGAATAACCAACTTACTCTCAGTTCTGAGGAGAAAAAAATCTGGAGTTGTCATCGGCAAGGTTGGTTCCTTCTGGGGGCTTAGGGAGAATCTCTTCTAGCCCCAAGCCTAGGAACCCTTCAGAGAGCTCTGTACAGAGAGGAACACAATCTAGTGATTTTAAAAAATATCCAAGTTTGTTTTTTATTTTATGATGGCACTGCATGGTAGTCAGGATCTCAGGTCCCTGACTAGGGATAGAACTCGTGCCCCACTGCAGTGGGGAACACAGAGCCTTAACCGCTGGATCACCAGGAATTCCCACAATCTGATTTAAAGAGAAAACAGTGGAAAACATGGGGCTTCCCTGGTGGCTCAGTGGTAATGAATCTGCCTGCCAGTGCAGGAGACAGCTTCCATCCCTGATCCGGGGAAGATGCCATATGCCGCAGAGCAACTAAGCCTCTGCGCCACAACGATGGTGCCTGTGCTCTCGAGCGCGGCGGGAGCCACAGCTGCTAAGCCCATGCGCCCTAGAGCCTGCGCTCCGCAGCGAGAGAAGCCGTCGCAGTGAGAAGCCCTTGCTCTGCAGCTAGAAGCTACAGTGCAGCTAGAGAGGAGCACCTCACAGCTAGAGAAAAGCCCAGGAGCAACGAAGGCCCAGCACAGCCAAAAATAAGATTATTTTAAAAAGCCCCCAACAGTATGGCGTTTTCTCAGAAAACTAAAAATAGAATGACCGTATGACCCAGCAATCACTCCTGGGCGTATATCCAGATGAAATTGTAATTCAAAAAGACATGCACTCCTATGTTCAATAGCCAGGACATGGAACAACCTAATGTCCATCAACAGATAATGAAGAAAGAAGATGTGGTGCACATGCACAGTGAAACTAGTCAGCCATAAGGAGACCCAACCAGGCCGTCCTAAAGGGAATCAGTCCTGAATATGCATTGGAAGGACTGAAGCTGAAGCTCCAGTACTTTGGCCACCTGATGTTAAGAACTGACTCACTGGAAAAGCCCCTGATGCTGGGGAAGATTGAAGGCAGAAGGAGACGGGGACAACAGAGGATGAGATGGTTGGATGGCATCACCAACTCGATGGACATGAGTTTGAGCAAGCAAGTTGGTGATAGGGAAGCCTGGCGTGCTACAGTCCGTGGGGTCGCAAAGAGCCACAGCTGAGTAACTGAATGGGTAAAGCAGAAAATAATGCCATTTGCTGCAACAGGGATGTAACTAGAGAATATCATACTAAGTAAAGTCGGACAAATAGCAGATGATACCACTTACGTGTGGAACCTGAAAGATGACGCTAATGAACTCACCTATGGAATAGAAATGGAATCTGGGCCATGGAGAATTGACTAGTGGTTGCTGAGATGGAGAGTGGTTGAAAAGAGTTGGATTGGGAGTTTGGGATTAACAGATGCAAACTAGTATATGTAGAATGGATAAACAAAAGCTTACTGTATAGCACAGGGAACTATGTTCAATTTCCTCCGATAAACCATAACAGAAAAGAATATGAAGAAGAATGTATATACATGTATAACTGAGTCACTTTCCTGCATAGCAGTAATTAATACAACACTGTAACTCAACTGTGGGTTTCCCAGGTGACACTAGTGGTAAAAAACCAGCCTGCCAATGCAGGACACTCGGGTTCAATCCCTGGGTCAGGATGTAAGAGACTTGGGTTAAATCCGTGGGTCAGGAAGATCCCCTGGAAGAGCGCTTGGCAGCCCACTCTAGTATTCTTGCCTGGAGAATCCCACGAACAGACAAGCCTGAATGAAACCTCTCAAGAGTTAGTACAGAACTGGACCTATAAACTTTCTGCCACTCCCAAGACGGAGAGGGCTGCAGCATCCAGGCTGAGATGGCAGGTATACATCTGGTGTCTAGTTCAGGGGCCCCCAAAGTCTAGGCACACACAAAATTTGGGAGTTGTCAGAACTCGCAGTTGGCTTTTAAACTCCCATCACAGGAAGAGGGGAGAAGAGACGAGGCCCACTGGGACACTCCAGGGTTCAGTGTCATCAGGGAGTTGAGGACAACCACAGACGAAATAAGAGACCAGAGGGGGCTTCCCTGATGGCTCAGCAGTAAAGAACCCACCTGCAGGAGACACTGGTGCAATCCCTGATCCAGGAAGATCCCACATGCCTCGGAGCAACTTAGCCCGTGTGACACAACTGTTAACCTGTGCTTTAGAGCCCGAGGGCCGCAAGCACTGAACCCACTTGCTGTGCCGTGACTAGTGAAGTCCTCACTCCCTACAGCCAGTCTTCCCCAACAAGAGAAGTCACCCTCAATGAGACGCCCTAGTACTGCAACTAGAAAGTCGCTCCTGATGACCGCAACTAGAGGGAAGCCCACCCAGCAAGGAAGACCCAGCACAGCCAAAAATAAATAACTGTATAAAAGAGTTACTCTTTAAAAAAAATCAGAGACCATAGGGGACTTGCCTGACAGTCAAGTGACTGAGACTTCACTTTCCAATGCAGAGAGTGCAGGTTGGGGATCTAAGATCCCACATGCCTTGTGGCAAAAAACAAAAAAAAAAAAAAACAACCACATACATAAAAACAAAAGACAGGAGCAGGACTTCCTGGTGGCGCAGTGGATAAGAATCCACCTGCCAATGTAGGGAACAAGGGTTTGATCCCTGGTTCTCGAAGATTCTGCATGGAGCACAGCATCGAAGCCCAGCTGCCACAACTACTGAGCCCACGTGCTGCCACTACCCAAGCCTGAGCGCCTGGAGCCTGTGCTTGTCAACAAGAGAAGACTTTGGAAGGAGAAGCCCGTACACCACAGTGAAGAGCAGCCCCACTTGCTGCAACTAGAAAAGGCCCAGACAAAGCAATGAAGGCCCAGTGCAACCAAAAAAAAAAAAAAAAAAGAAGCAATACTGTTATAAATTCAATAAAGACTTAAAAAAAAAAAAGTCATACTCTTTAAAAAAGAAGAAGAGATCATAGAGGGAATTCCATGGTAGTCCAGCGGTTAGGACTTGGCACTTTCACCGCCTGGCCGAGGGTTCGAACCCTGTTTGGGGAACTAGGATCCTGCAAACCAGGCAGCAAGGCCAAAAAAGAGAGAGAGGGAGCCTGTAAGAAGAGTGGGATCCAGGAGCTAAAGAGATAGATGGTGTTTTTGAGACACAGGATCGATCACTTAGACAAGTGCAGCTGATAGGCCCAGGAAATGAGGGTGAGGACTGACCATCAGGTTTAGCCATGCTGACCTCAGTGGTGACCTTGGCAAGAGCCACTGGATGGATTGTTTCAGATGAAACCCCTCTGGGAGCAGTATGATCCCTGGAGAACAGGAACCAAAGACAAGAAGTAGAAAAATCTACTGTAGGAGGATCAGGGAAGGCGCTGGTCTTGCGTATTCTAAGATGGGAGCCAGCACATCATAGAATGCCCAGCAGGAGAGGATGCCTGTTAATTCTTGTCCTGAACACAGAAGAGCCACATGGCCCAGGGCACTGTGGCCACACCAGGGCTGTAACCTCAAAGATCGTGCCCCACCCTCTTCTTTGCCACCTCTGCCCGATTCATCCATAAGGTTCAGGGCAACTTTGCTTGTGGAAAAGCATGAGCCCCCATCAGCTTCAATAAGTTAGAGCAGCACTCCCCCAAGGTCAGCACATAGCCGATCCCTGACTCACAGGTCTGTGTGGGGCACCTCTAACAACCTGACAGCCGATGCCACGCTGTTGCCCAGGATCCGGGCGGCACAGGTACAGCAGGGCCCTGGGACAGGATGCTGGGCGGCCACGCAGAAGGACAAGAAGTATATGCACTGTGACAGGAAGGCATTCCAAAGACAACAGGCAGAAAGAGCAGGTCACAAAATACTGGGTTGGGCAGAAAGTTCATTCAGGTTTTATCTTGAGATAGTATGGAAAAACTCGAATGAACTTCTTGGCCAACCCAGTATCTCCTGCTTCCGCTCTTTTGTAAGAAAAATGGAAACAATCACACTAAAACATTATCCATGGTTATTCGAGGTGTTCTCGTCCTTTCAGTTCAGTTCAGATCAGTTCAGTCGCTCAGTGTCCGACTCTTTGCGACCCCATGAATCGCAGCACGCCAGGCCTCCCTGTCCATCACCAACTCCTGGAGTTCACTCAGACTCACATCCATCGAGTCGGTGATGCCATCCAGCCATCTCATCCTCTGTCGTCCCCTTCTCCTCCTGCCCCCAGTCCCTCCCAGCATCAGAGCCTTTTCCAGTGAGTCAACTCTTCATATGACGTGGCCAGAGTACTGGAGTTTCAGCTTCAGCATCATTCCCGCCAAAGAAATCCCAGGGCTGATCTCCTTCAGAATGGATTGGTTGGATCTCCTTGCGGTCCAAGGGACTCTCAAGAGTCTTCTCCAACACCACACTTCAAAAGCATCAATTCTTTGGCATTCAGCTTTCTTCACAGTCCAACTCTCACATCTGTACATGACCACTGGAAAAACCATAGCCTTGACTAGACGGACCTTTGTTGGCAAAGGAATGTCTCTGCTTTTCAATATGCTATCTAGGTTGGTCATAAGTTTCCTTCCAAGGAGTAAGTGTCTTTTAATTTCATGGCTGCAATCCCCATCTGCAGTGATTTTGGAACTCCCCAAAAATAAAGTCTGATACTGTTTCCACTGTTCCCCATCTATTTGCCATGAAGTGATGGGACCAGATGCCATGATCTTAGTTTTCTGAATGTTGAGCTTTAAGCCAACTTTTTCACTCTTCCTCTTTCACTTTCATCAAGAGGCTCTTTAGTTCCTCTTCACTTTCTGCCATAAGGGTGGTGTCATCTGCATATGTGAGGTTATTGATATTTCTCCCGGCAATCTTCATTCCAGTTTATGCTCCCTCCAGCCAAGCGTTTCTCATGATGTACTCTGCATGTAAGTTAAATAAGCAGGGTGACAATATACAGCCTTGATGTACTCCTTTTCCTATTTGGAGCCAGTCTGTTGTTCCATGTCCAGTTCTAACTGTTGCTTCCTGACCTGCGTACCGGTTTCTCAAAAGGCAGGTCAGGTGGTCTGGTATTCCCAACTCTTTCAGAATTTTCCACAGTTTATTGTGATCCACACAGTCAAAGGCTTTGGCATAGTCAATAAAGCAGAAATAGCTTTTTTCTGGAACACTCTTGGTTTTTTCCATGATCCAACGGATGTTGGCAAGTTGATCTCTGGTTCCCCTTCCTTTTCTAAAACCAACTTGAACATCTGGAAGTTCACGGTTCACATATTGCTGAAGCCTGGCTTGGAGAATTTTGAGCATTACTTTACTAGCATGTGAGATGAGTGCAATTGTGCGGTAGTTTGAGTATTCTTTGGCATTGCCTTTCTTTGGGACTGTAATGAAAACGGACCTTTTCTAGTCCTGTGGCCACTGCTGAGTTTTCCAAATTTGCTGGCATATTGAGTGCAGCACTTTCACAGCATCATCTTTTAGGATTTGAAATAGCTGAACTGGAATACCACCACCTCCACTAGCTTTTTTCATAGTGATGCTTTCTAAGGCCCACTTGACTTCACATTCCAGGATGTCTGGCCCTAGTTGAGTGATCACACCATCATGATTCTGGCCTTTAGGTGGCGCTAATGGTAAAGAACCCACCTGCCAATGCAGGAGACGGAAGACATGCAGGTTCAATTCCTGGGTTGGGAAGATCTCCTGGGAGGGCATGGCAACTCACTCCAATATTATTGCCTGAAGAATCCCACGGACAGAGGAGCCTGGTGGGCTACGGTCCATGGGGTTGCCAAGAGTCAGATATGACTGAGGGAATGAGCTCCCAGCACTGTCCTTTATGCTTCTCTGTGTTTTTCATATTTGCTGAAATAATATTTTTACTCATGCAATTAAGCCATATTTTAAAAACAACCAGGGCTTCCCTGTGGTCCAGTGGTTAAGAATCAGGCTTGCAATGCAAGGGACATGGGTTCCATCCCTGGTCCAGGAAGATTCCACATGCCTTGGAGCAACCAAGCCCGAGCACTGTAACCACTGAGCCCTCACGCACCTAGAGCCCAGGCTTTTCTCAACAAGAGAAGCCAGCATGATGAGAAGCCCTCATACTGCAACAAAGAGTAGCCCCCACTTGCCGCAACTAGACTGCAACAACCCACCACAGCTTAAAAAAAAAAAAATCTAAACTTAAAAAAAAAATAAAAACAACCAAGTGAAAGTCACTCAGTCGTGTCCGACTCTTTGTGACCCCATGGACTATAAAGTCCATGGCATTCTCCAGGCCAGAGTACTGGAGTGGGTAGCCTTTCCCTTCTCCAGGGTATCTTCCTAACCTAGGGATCAAACCCAGGTCTCCCGCATTGCGGATGGATTCTAAACAACCAAAAACAACCAAAACAGGTTCTAAACCCTGGAGCTTCTGGCTCCTGTCTCTCCTGTCTCTCCCCCGCCCTTCATCTCCCGATAGAACACCCCAGAAAGGAGGCTGGGATGAAGTCGGCAGGTGTGAGTCTAATCCCCTTTATCCTTGAACCCTGGGGTGATGTGAGTGTCATCCCCACCTGTGAAGGGAGGTGTGTAGCCAGGAATAAATGCTCTCAGAGGGCAGGGCCTCATGGAGCATCACCTGAGGCAGCCTGGCACCTGGGAGTCTCCTAAACAAGAGAGCGAGTCAGCCAGCGGTCTGGCGGATGACTGGAGAGGCCGGGAAACGGGAAAGGTCTGCACCGGCTCATTTGGCTGGGCCCTCGATGTCACCCCGTAAGCCAAGGACTGGGTCTGTGTCCTGGTGTCTTTCTGATCAAATGATTTGGAGACTCAGCCCTCCCCCAAGCAGGCCTGGATGCCTTAGGTCAAGGGCAGCCCTGTGGCCTCTCCCTCCTCGGCCAGGGATCCCAGCCGGGCAGGGCCAGGGCAAACAGCCTTAACGGTAAGGGGAGGTAGGCTGCGATAAGAGAAGGCAGATAAACCAGCCCCACTGGGCACGAAGCCCAGGCTCAAGGCCCGGAAATCTCCAAATGCCCCCCCCTAGCACTCCCTTCTGCCTGCTCACCTTTAACCTCCACCAGTTGTTATTTAACTCACAGGAAGATTCCGACAGTCCTGTGCTCGGAAATCCGGCAGGGAGGCTGAGAGATCCCTGGGCTGATCCCAGGATGAAAGCAGAAGCCTATCAGGTGAGATCTTCTCCCAGCCCCCTGCCCACCCACCCAGGCACGCTCCCCCAAGGCCAGGGTGGGAGAAGGCCAGGTCTTGGGAATCCCTCCAGCTCCCCCGCCCCTCTGTGGCCCAGCCCAGGGCAGGCTTGGCAAAGGCACCCACACCCCTGGCTCACTCCAGTGCCCCATCCAGTGGGGGAGCGGGAAGCCCTGGGATGAGAGGTGCCAGGCCTCTGGCTACTTGCTGGCCAGTGGCTGAGAAGCTCTGGTGGGAAGAAGCCATGGAGGAGCCAGGCCTAGTCGGGTGTCCTCTCTCGGCTAAAACTGCCTCCTTCCAGGTAGGAGAACACAGCAACCTTGGACAGGCAGCCTTCTTCCCTAAGGCTACCTTCTGTGCAGTGAGTGTAGATAGACCTCAGGCATCCAAGCCATTAGCCATGATCATAACCTCATACTTTGCGGAGACCCAAGGAAAAAGCCCTGTCATCCTACACCTTGTTCTGAAGGCCTGGGGTGGTCCAGGGACCCCCAACCCCATGGGCCTCACAGCTCCCTTTTCACCAACGGGAGGCTCCACAGAACCCCACACCCAGTGTGGGGATGGGAAGCTCTGCAGGAGGACTGGGCAGCAGGCGTGGGAGGTGGCCGAGGCGGCCTTGAGGGTCCTCCTCTGGACTGACCTATGAGAAAGAGCGGTCAGCTCTGTTTCAAGAATGCTAAGAACAGTGGCACTATTGATCAAAGTGCCTTCCACCTGCTGGGCCCTGCGCCCGCTGTTGTCTGTGTTTGATGATCTGAGACCATTACTGTCTTCATTTTAAAGATCTGGAAGGTGTGGGTAGGAGCTTGGAAGGACTTGGCCTGTTGAAGGTTTCTGCTGCTGCTGCTAAGTCACTTCAGTCGTGTCCGACTCTGTGCGACCCCATAGACTACAGCCCACCAGGCTCCCGCATCCCTGGGATTCTCCAGGCAAGAGCACTGGAGTGGGTTGCCATTGCCTTCTCCAGTGCGTGAAAGTGAAAAGTGAAAGTGAAGTTGCCCAGTCGGGTGCTAACCTCATCCATGTGTGGAGCCCTTGCTCTATGCTCTGGGCCCAGAAACCCCCTTCCCACTCACCTCCAGACTTCTGAGGCTGGCAGGACTGTGACCCCCACTTTATAGATGAGGACACAGGGCTTCAGGGGGCAAGGAGACCGCCAGCTCAGAAGCGGCAGAATTATCCTTGGAGGGGACCAGCTAGAGCTGGGGGTGGGAACCCCAGGCTGGACTATGTGAGTCTATAGACGCTAGACAAGTTGCTTAGCCTCTTTGAGCCTCAGTTTCCTCCTCTGTAGAAAGGGCACCACAAGATTGCCTCCCTCCCTCTTGGGATGGCTGTGCGAGGCCCTGTGAGGATCACACAGCTGTTGTGGCTCAGCCAGCTCAGCCACTGGGGCTGCACAACAGACTGGCCGCTTCCCCTGACCCCAGACAGAGAGGACCTTCTGCCCGCAACAGAGGAGCAGCCCCAGAAGCCAGGGGGGTGGGAGTTATGGCTTCTTCAAGGTCAGCCAGGCCCCCTGGCTCTTGAGGCCAGGACCCTAGAGAGGGGAGGTGACCTGACACACAGGGTGGGCCCTTCACCAGGGGCGGCCTCCTGGGCTAGGGGGTATTGGCATTTCGCTTGGCCTCTCATCTCCTCTCTGAACTGAGGGCCGGCTCAAGGCCAGAGCCCAGTTAGTTGGCCAGACAACCAGGCACCCCAAGGGCACGGGCAGCTGTGGGCAGGGTCCAGGGGTGCCTGGGGTGCACCAGGCTTGCCTTTCAGTCACTAAGCTGTGCCCAACTTTTTGTCACCCCCAAGAACCGCAGCACGCCAGGCTTCCCTGTCCTTCACCATCTCCCAGAGTTTGCTCAAACTCATGTCCATCGGGAGGCCTGGTGTTACAGACCCCTGTGAATGATGACACCACCTCCCCTGTTAGGCCTTTGTTGTCTTCCCTGAGAAATGAGTCCCAGAACAGACCTTCCCTCACAGGGTGGGTGTGAGGATCAAAGGAGACAGATGTGTGTAAAAGTCCTTGCACAGTGCTGATGTCTAGGAAGAACTTGTTATTTAAGAAAACCCATGTTACCAAAAAAAAAAAAAAACTATCCAGGGCTTCCCTAGCTTGATCAGAGGGGCTAAATTTGGAATCAAAAAGAGCTGGAATTGAGCTGAATCCTTGAACCAACTTGCTAGTTGGTGACCTTCCCCAGGTGATTCCTTGCCTCCTGTCCTCTGTTTCCTCACCTGTGAAATGGGCTCAGTACAGCACCAGGCAAGGAGGCGGCTCTATAAATCTTATCTCCAGGGAGAAGGTGCCAAGAACAACCATGGTTGCAGAGTGTCATAAACTGAGAAAACATGTTCCACACTTTTTTTTTTCTTCTATGAAAATTGGCAATCTGCTCTCAAGTTTGAGCAAAGAAAGGATCGGCCAGCTCAGAGACCACTCAGGCCCTTCCGGGAGGTGGCAGAACTGAAGCCAGCCTTTCAGAGGCATGTCCCACCTCAAGGCTCCACGCCACACACCAGGTGCCCTTCGAAAGGCCTTCTTAGCTAGGGAGTGGGGACCCCAGAAACTTCCCAGGAGTGTCTGGGAGCCATGCCTGCTTCTAGGTCAGTTCTGGCCCCTTGCTGGGCCTGAGTGTCCCCAGCTGCTGACCAGGAACGTTGATCAAGAAGAGCTCTGAGGGATTTCCTTGGAAGTCCAGTGGTTAACACTTCACCTTCCAATGCAGGGGTGAGGGTTCAATCCCTGGTAGGGGAACTAAGATCCCACGTGCCTCTTGGCAAAAAAAAAAACAAACCCAAAATATAAAACAGAAGCAATATTATAACAAATTCAATAAAGACTTTAAAAGTGGCCTCATCAAAAAATCTTATAAAAACAAAAAAACAGTAGAGCTCTGAAGTGCTGGTCACCTAACATGGAAGGAATCATTCATTCTTTTTCCCACTTAGGCATGTTACCAGGGGAAAAGTTGTAAAATACATACAAGCAAAAGGACGGTAACAGTTACCTCTAAATAAAAAAATTTTTAAAGGAAAAAAATATATATATACTTATAAAAAGTCACTTCTAGCCTTACCTCTCAGAGCTAATCATAGTTACCTTTTAGGAGAAAAATGCCCAGGCTAGTTTCTAAATTGTAATTATTTGAACAAAAATGGGATCCCAGTATCCATACTGAGTCATCAAAAGGTTTGTTCCCTTAACAAGCTTCTTATATCAAAATTTACAATGCTCTGTTAGAAAACATTTATTTTGAAATACTGTTGATACAGTCACATGGTTTAAAATCTAAAAGGTACAAAAGGGTAGATGGCAAGAATGTGGCAAGGGGACATTTGATCAGAGATCTGAAATTATCATGAGTTAGTCACGTGAACTTTAAGGGGAAGAACATTCTGGACAGAGAGAATCCCAGTGCAAAGGCCCTGAAACTCTGTCGTGCTCACTCTGTATGACCCCCGGGCTGGCTGAGCAACCCCTCTGCCTCAATTTCCCATTTTCATAAGGAGGATAATCACACTACTCCTCAAGCTGCTGTGAGGATGAAATGAATGCCTTTCATGCTAAGTGCTCAGTAGGTGTGGACTTTCACAAAAATGGGCATGAGCTTGGTATGTCTGAGAATCAGAGGAGACCAGCAGGGCTGGGGGCAATGGTAAGATAAAAAGTTTGGACTTCATCCTAAGTGCAGTGAGAATCCGTGGGAAGATTTGAAGCAGGAGAGAGATCTGTTTGTTTGGGTTTTTTTTAAAGTGATTTAAACAGGGATTTCCTTGGTGGTCCAGTGGTTAAGATTCTACACTTGCAATGCAGAGGGTGTGGGTTTGATCCTTGGTTGTGGAACTAAGATCCTCCATGTCACGTGGCATGGCCAAAAAAGACCAAAAAAAAAGGGGTGGGGGGACAATTGTGGTTGTAGGGGTCCAGAGGAACAACAGCAAGGAGGCACTAGGTTAGACCAGCAGTGATGGCCTGGGCCTGGAGGGATGGCAGTGAGGCCTAGCTTTGTTTATTAATTTACTTTTATAATTGTATTTATTTGCAGTGGTGCTGGGTCTTCGTTGCTCTTCTCCAGTTGCGGTGAAAACAGGGGCTTCTCACTAGTTGCAGGCGTGGGCCTCTCTTTGTGGCAGATTTCTTGTTGCAGAGCATGGGCTCTGGGGCATGGGGACTTCAGTAGCTGGGACGCGTGGGCTCAGTAGCTGCGGCTCCCAGGCTCTAGGGCACGGGTCCAGTAGTTGTTCCACGGCGTGTGGGATCTTCCTGGGTTAGGGATCAAGCCGTGTCTCCAGCATCGGCAGGTGGATTCTTTACCCCTGAGTCACCAGGGAGGCCCGAGGCCTAGCTTTAGGCTTGAGCCCCCTGGGTGGAGCTGTTCTCCAAGCTGAAAAGCCCTGGGGAGCAGCTGAGATGCCTGCAGATGCTGAGAGGTCACCAGGCGCTTGTGTTGGTAGCCAGCGAAGAGGGACATTTGAAAGTCAAACATGGTCACATGTTGACATGTGACCGGGGACAGCAGGGACCACCTCGGGAAGAGGGGCGTGAGTCCCTGGCTGCCAATGGGAGGAGGTTGGAGGGGAGAACGCAGAGCCAGCAGGGCTCACCCAGCCAGGAAGGAGGAGGACCGGGAGGGGAGGTGTCCGGGAAGCTGAGAACAAAGGGCTTCAGGAAGAAGGGCGTCATCAGGTCATCAGCCATGTCACCTGCCGCCTGAGATGGAGGGTGATAAACAGCACGTGGGGCCCTGAGCACAGTTCCAGTTGTTTGTTTCCTCGGGGTCAACCTTAGACGCAGTAGAACTGCAGGGTCAGAGGGAGGCCCATTTTTAAGGTCCGCTGCCCTCCTAATACACTAAATCCATTCACACGTCTGGAGCCACAGTCAGGGTGAGGATAAGGAGAGGCTGTCCCACTGAGGATATGGAATTCTGTTTAAGGCAAGTTTCTTCTCACCCAGAGACAGAAAAGAATTTCCATGTGGGTCTCTGGATATAAGCTGACATTCAGAGGTGAGGGGAGTCCTTATGTATCAGAGAGTCTGAATTTGGATGTGGCCACTGGAAATGTACCCTCCCTTCTGAATGCTAGTCTTCTACATAAACCTGCCAAAGAGCTTGAACCTTTCTGGTCTTCACAGAACCCTGGGTGGGGGTGGGGAATGGGCAGCGGAACCCCCTCTAGTCCTGGCTCTCTGGAGTGCCTTTGGAGACTCTTGGCATCATCAAGACCCACCATCCCCTGGAAATTATGAGGGGACAGAACTCATATCAGCCTTGGCCTATTAAGAAGACTGCAAGTCAAGACAGAACCACAAATAGGAAGCAAATGGCCCAAGGTCACACAGTGCATTAAAGGCAGAGATTAACCACCAGACCAGTGGTGGCGAGTTGGGGCAGGTTTTAAAGTCAGCAAATCTGGCTTTGTGTCTTAGCTCTGCCACACACTATCTCACTTACCCTCTGTGAGCCTCCATTTTGCCACCTGTCAAATGGGGATAATCTTTCATTCCTATAATTCTTGTGAGGATTAAAAAGAGATTGCAATGCAAATCCCAGGGATAAATGCTAAAGGAACCCACCCAAAAGACCAAAGGGGAAAAGTTTAGGGGAAAGGTGTTTCAGGCAGAGGTAAAAGTTGTGAGCATAAGCTTGGCCAAGACCAAGTCCTGAAGTCTTTGCCAGCTGTTGAGATGAGGCAGGAGTGAGAGCAGTAACTCAGGCAGATCTGAGTCTAGATAGCCCAGCATGATGCCTTTGCTGACCTGCTGTGTGGCCCCAAGCTCTCTCTCCCCTTCTCTGGTCCCCAGCCTCCTGTCCCTACAGGCTTTAAACAGAGATCGCAAATCTTTGTTCTTTGCAAGTTTCATTCTTCACCCTTCTCTTGCTCCCTGGGCAGGGTGCTCCAAGAGCAGAGCCTTGTCATCTGTCCCCTCAAGCCAGTGTCCCCAGCACCGAGCCCAGGTCTGGCAGAGACAATTTCTCACCAAATGAATGCATGGATGGATCACACCCTTTCCCTTTGGGAGAGTGAGGAGTTGAAGCAGGACCCTCTGGCCCCTCATTACCCTCCGTGCATGCCTGCAGACCTGCTTCCCATGGGTGGACACTGGCCTGCTTGCCAGTTTCCCTGAGTCCTTGTTTTCTCTGCTCTCCACACAATGGATTTGTTTCTATTGTTCTTTATGGAGAATGAGAACCCCTTCACGATATCGCCAAAAGGCCAACAGTGGTTCTCCGGGTGCACTATGAAAGTGCTTTTGATTTTCTCCTTTATATTTTTGCTACTTTCTTGCACAAATATCTGTGGCTTTTCAAATAAAAAGCAATGATGAGGCTTCCCTGGGGGTCCAGCAGTTAGGACTCCAGGCTCCCAGTGCAGGGGCCCTGGTTTGATCCCCTGGTCAGGGAACTAGATCCTGCATGCCACAACTAAGACCCTGTTGTTGGTTTTCAGTCACTCAGTTGCGTCAGACTCCTTGGGGCCCCGTGGACTGCAGCATGCCAGGCCTCCCTGTCCTTCACTGTCTCCCGGAGTTTGCTCAGATTCGTGTCCATTGAGTCGGTGATGCCAGCCAACCATCTCATCCTCAGTCATGCCCTTTTCCTTCTGCCCTCAACCTTTCCCAGCATTCGGGTCTTTTCCAATGAGACAGCTCTTCGCATCAGGTGGCCAAAGTATTGAAGCTTCAGCTACGACCTGGTGCAGCTTCACCTAAGACCTAGTGCAGTCAAATAAAATTTTTTTTTAAGCCATAATGCAAAGGAGACAAGGGGAATGCTAAAGAAATACAAATGACCTTTTAAAAAAATTAATTATTTTTATTTTGGCTATGCTGGGTCTTTGCTGCTAAGCAGGCTTTTCTCCAGTTGTACAGAGCAGGGCTTACCCTCTAGTTGCAGGGCGCAGGCTTCTCGTTGCGGCGGCTTCTTTTGTTGCTGAGCACAGGCTCTAGGCATGGGCACTTCAGTGGTTGTGGCTCCCGGGCCCTAGAGCACAGGCTCAATAGTTGTGGTCCATGGGCTTAGTTGCTCTGCACCATGTGAGATCTTCCTGGACCAGGGATCGAACCCGTGTCTCCTGCATTGGCAGGAGGATTCTTTACCACTGAGCCACTAGGGAAGCTCACCTTCCTTCATAATAAAATAAATGCAAAAGATAGCTACCCTGAGAATACATGTTTCCCTCTATGGGATTGGCAAGATCACAGTTGGCTAATGGTGGGTGCTGGTGAGGAAATAGCTGGCTCATGCCCCTCAGGTCCATGGGGGGTGGAAACCGGCCTTGTCCCTATGGAGGACAACGTGGCAATGTGTATGAAAGTGTCGAATGCACATCACCTTTGATCCAGCCATTGCACTTCCTGGGATTTATCCATCAGATGTGTTCATACATGGAAGAAATAATGTTACCCACCGTAGCATTGCTTGTGATGGCCAAATATTGAAAACCTAAACATCCATCAGTAAGAGACTGGTCAAATACGCCACAGTACTTCCACACCAAGGAGTACTATGCAGCTTTAAAAAAGCAAATTTGCCAATACAGCCTCTCTTATGTGGCAACACAGTCCACAATAAGGTCTAGGATATAAAATTATATGGAAAAAGTTCAATGCAGACGCGTGCATATAGTCTGCTGCTGTCTTTGAGTATCAAGAAGTGTTTGTGTTAGTCGCTCAGTCATGTCTGATTCTTGGTGACCTCATGGACTGTAGCCCACTAGGCTTCTCTGTCCATGGAATTCTCCAGGCAAGAATACTTGAGTATAAACAAGAAATCAATATATATTCATATTTCCTTGTAATTGCATAAAATGTCTCTAGAAAAATCACAAGAAGCATAACTTTGCTTTTGGGTGGAGGAATTAGGTTGCTAGGACCTGGGGTGGGAGGGAAGCTTTTCCCAGTGTACCTTTTCATACCTGTCACTATTTAAATGATATGATGTATTATCTATCCAAAAAAAAAAAAAAGTGAGAATTTAAAAACAAAATAAAAAGTAAGAAACAGTTTGAATACGACAAAGATAAATCTATTGTATTCCTTCCCCTCTTAAATTTCTAGGTGTCACTGGCTATAAAAATTGTCCTTGGAGGGAATTCCCTGATGGTCCAGTAGTTAGGACATGGTGCTTTGATGGCTGGGATCCCACAGCAGTCACGGAATCAGCCAGAAAAAGAAGTGGTCCTTAGAGACCATGGAGGAAAGGCCACTGGGTGACTTTGCCAAGGCGTCTTGTTTTTGTTGTTCAGTTGCTAAGTCACGTCCGATTCCTTGTGATCCCATGGACTGTAGCATGGCAGGCTCCACTGTCCTCCGTTATCTCCCGGAGTTTGCTCAGATTCAGGTCCATTGAGTCGGTGATGCTCTCTAATCATCTTATCCTCTGCCGTCCCCATCACCTCCTGCCCTCAATCTTTCCCAGAAGCAAGATCTTTTCCAATGAGTCAACTTCGCAAAGTGACCAAAGTGCTGAAGTTTTAGCAGTTTACTGAAATAGAACCCTGGAAAGAAGCTCAGTTCCACCGCAGCCAGGGAAATACATAGCAAGCATGACAGGGTGCTCTACACCCAGCCATCTGGGGGACATTCTGGAATAGGGGTGCTCTCTCTGCACACACAACTGATGGGCTGCAACGTTTTCCGGTGCTGGGGGAAGGAATGCAAATACCCTTGGACCCAACTGTTCCTCATCCCGTGCAATCTCACCCTCAGAAATGTAAGCCCCTGGCGCAGATGCTATCCGCTGCAGCAGAGCGCTGCAGGCAAGCAGGGAGTGCAGGACACAGCCTGCTTCTGAGCTAGCAGTGCCCCCACCTCCAGTGCGGGCGGGCCAGGAGGAAGGTATAGAGGCCAGGAAAAAGCACTCCGGGGCAGAGTCCACATGTTGACGTTGTGACTTGGGCATGTGCCTTTATTTCTCTGGGCCTCAGTTTCCTCACTTGTGAAACAGGGCATAATATTGGTACCTATTTCACAGGGTTTTGATGATTAAATGAGTAACTATGCAGAATGGATTTAAAACAGTACCTGGCCCAGAAAGGTTCTACTTAACTGTTTGCTAAGCAATGGTCTTAGAGTGATCCCTCCTTATTTTTTAGGGTTTTTTGAGGGGCTTGGTTTTATTTTATTTTTTGACCCTGGAGCATGCAGGAGCTTAGTTCTCTGACCAGGGGCTGAACCCATGTCCCCTGCAATGAAAGCACAGGGTCTTAACCACTAGACCACCAGGGAAGTCTATGGAATCCCTATAGGCTTATTGTTGAGTATGAATGTTAAGATACAGAAAGTATTGTCATTTGCATCAGTTCACTTCAGTTCAGTCACTCAGTCATGTCCGACTCTTTGCGACCCCATGAATCGCAGCACGCCAGGCCTCCCTGTCCATCACCAACTCCCGGAGTTCACTCGGACTCACATCCATCGAGTCAGTGATGCCATCCAGCCATCTCATCCTCTGTCCTCCCCTTCTCCTCCTGCCCCCCAATCCCTCCCAGCATCAGAGTCTTTTCCAATAAGTCAACTCTTCACATGATGTGGCCAAAGTACTGGAGTTTCAGCTTTAGCATCATTCCTTCCAAAGAAATCCCAGGGCTAATCTCCTTCAAAATGGACTGGTTGGATCTCCTTGCAGTCCAAGGGACTCTCAAGAGTCTTCCCAACACCACACTTTAAAAGAATCAATTCTTTGGCGTTCAGCTTTCTTCACAGTCCAACTCTCACATCTGTACATGACCACTGGAAAAACCATAGCCTTGACTAGACGGACCTTTGTTGGCAAAATAATGTCTCTGCTTTTCAATATGCTATCTAGGTTGGTCATAACTTTTCTTCCAAGGAGTAAGTGTCTTTTAATTTCATGGCTGTAGTCACCATCTGCAGTGATTTTGGAGCCCCCAAAAATAAAGTCTGACACTGTTTCCTGTCTATTTGCCATGAAGTGATGGGACCAGATGCCATGATCTTCATTTTCTGAATGTTTAGCTTTAAGCTAACTTTTTCACTCTCCACTTTCACTTTCATCAAGAATTTTTAGTTCCTCTTCACTTTCTACCATAAGGGTGGTGTCATCTGCATATCTGAGATTATTGATCTTTCTCCAGCAATCTTGATTCCAGCTTGTGCTTCTTCCAGCCCAGTGTTTCTCATGATATAAGTTAAATAAGCAGGGTGACAATATACAGACTTGATGCACTCCTTTTCCTATTTGGAACCAGTCTGTTGTTCCATGTCCAGTTCTAACTGTTGCTTCCTGACCTGCATACAGGTTTCCCAAGAGGCAGGTCAGGTGGTCTGGTATTCCCATCTCTTGAAGAATTTTCCACAGTTTATTGTGATCCACACAGTCAAAGGCTTGATAGTCAATAAAGCAGAAATAGCTGTTTTTCTGGAACTCTTGCTTTTCCCATGATCCAGTGGATGTTGGCAATTGATCTCTGGTTCCTCTGCCTTTTCTAAAACCAGCTTGAACATCAGGAAGTTCACGGTTCACGTATTGCTGAAGCCTGGCTTGTAGAATTTTGAGCATTACTTTACTAGCATGTGAGATGAGTGTAATTGTGTGGTACTTTGAGCATTCTTTGGCACTGCCTTTCTTTGGCATTGCCTTTCTTTGGGATTGGAATGAAAACGGACCTTTTCCAGTCCTGTGGCCACTGCTGAGTTTTCCAAATTTGCTGGCATACTGAGTGCAGCACTTTCATAGCATCATCTTTCAGGATTTGAAACAGCTCCACTGGAATTCCGTCACCTCCACTAGCTTTGTTCGTAGTGATGCTTTCTAAGGTCCACTTGACTTCACATTCTAGGATGTCTGGCTCTAGGTGAGTGATCATGATTACCCACGTCGTGAAGATATTTTTTGCATAGTTCTTCTGTGTATTCTTGCCACCTCTTCTGAATATCTTCTGCTTCTGTTAGGTCCATACCATTTTTGTCCTTTATCGAGCCCATCTTTGCATGAAATGTTCCCTTGGTATCTCTAATTTTCTTGAAGAGATCTCTAGTCTTTCCCATTTTGTTGTTTTCCTCTATTTCTTTGCACTGATCGCTGAAGAAGGCTTTCTTATCTCTTCTTGCTATTCTTTGGAACTCTGCATTCGGATGCTTATATCTTTCCTTTTCTCCTGTGCTTTTCATTTCTCTTCTTTTCACAGCTATCTTTTTATTTGCATCAGCACGGTTCTATAGGGAGTTCTCTGGTAGTCTAGTGGTTAGGATTCAGAGCTTTCACTGTGGCCTGGGTTCAATACCTGGTGGGGGACTGAGATCCCGCAAGCTGGGCTGCATGGCCCAGAAAAACCAAAAATAAAAAGTGCAAGGCCCTAGTTGTGTCTGTTTTTCATGAGCAGACACACACTGTGGGACACACACTTGGTTGTCAATGTTCTCGTTGTTCAGTGTCGCTAAGTCACGTCCAGCTCTTTGCGACTCCATGGACAGTAGCATGCCAGGCACCTTTGTCCTCCACTGTCTCCAAGAGTTTGTTCAAATTCACATCCACTGAGTAGTGATGCTAAGTGCCTCATCCTCTGACGCCCCCTCCTTCTTTTGCCCTCCGTCTTTTCCAGCATCAGGTTTTTCCAGGGAGTCAGCTCTTCATATCAAGTGGCCAAAGTATTAGAGCTTTAGGTTCAGCATCAGTCCTTCCCATGGATATTCAGGATTGATTTATTTTAGGATTGCCTGGATTGATCTCCTTGGCTGTCAATAAGAATTACCAAAGATGGGAGGAGAGAGAGGGTTAAGCAAAAGAAAAAAACCATTTAATGCCATTTTATGATAAATTTTATGCAGTATTAAGTTATAATGTATAAAGAAAGTTTCAATGATTTTTTAAAAAGAAGAAAACTAAGCGAGACAATGACCTGTCCATCTCCCATGCGCCAGGGTGGGGGCACCCAGCAGTGATATAAAGAGCAGAAGTCTAGCCAGTGACAGAATCTTCCCAACACATACATTTATTTCAAAATCAAACAATCTCTGGTAAATATTTAGATCCAGTGTCGGCAGGAAAGAGGGAGAGACTACTACCATCAGTTGTTAAGGGACTGCCTTTTATCTGAGGAAACTTATCTAGAAGCTTCTTTCAGCAACTCCCCACCCCCACCCAAACACACACACCTTTCCAGGTCTCAACTGTAGAAAGGGAATCTCCATACTACTTTTTCCCATGCTAGCAGTTGGGACCAAGAAGGTCATATACAGAGACTTCCCTGGTGGGTCTGTGGTTAAAACTCTACATTACCAATGCAGGGGGCCCAGGTTCAACCCTTGGTCAGGGATCTAATGGAGGGGCCAAAAATAAAGTTAAAAAGATTTAAAAAGTAAAACAAAGTATTTTTAAATAAAGAGCCAAAGTATTAATTTTAAAAATTAACTCATAGACAGAAAAAGTTCTGAAAACTCCAGGACAAACCTGGATCCTCCACCCACAGGTAAGACAGATTACTGCCCTCTCTTAGGGCAGCTCTCTCTAAACAGCACATCTTCCAAGGTGCAAATCTGATCTTGTTACCCTTTCTTAGAACCATTTTATTGTAATCCAAATTTAAATGCAGCTCAGTTTCTTATAAGGCCACAGGATCCTGCTAGATCTGGCATCCTGTCACCCTGGGGCTCACTAACTGTGCTCAATCTCCACAGCTCATGAGGTCAGGATGTCACCTCTTCCAGGAAGCCTCCCCAGGCTGCCCAGGAATGGTTAGGGGACCCAGTAGCTGTAGGTGCCTGGTTTTGGTCTGTTATCCCGCAGTTGAACTGTCAGATTCGTGAGGGCAGAGGCCTCATCCCTACAGTTTGTCGTCTCTGTGCTGGGTCAGGATGTTTTGGGAGCTGCGATTCAGTGACCTCCCTGAGGGGTCCACAAGTTCTGTCATTGTATCCTGGCTCGTTGAGTCCTAAAATGTCAATGTTCACTCTTTCCATCTCCTCTTTGACCACTTCCAATTTGCCTTGATTCATGGACCTAACATTCCAAGCAACAGAACTGGACATGGAACAACAGACTGGTTCCAAATAGGAAAAGGAGTACATCAAGGCCATATATTGTCACCCTGCTTATTTAACTTATATGCAGAGTGCATCATGAGAAATGCTGGGCTGGAGGAAGCATAATCTGGAATCAAGATTGCCAGGAGAAATATCAATAACCTCAGATATGCAGATGACACCACCCTTATGGCAGAAAGTGAAGAGGAGCTAAAAAGCCTTTTGATGAAAGTGAAAGAAGAGAGTGAAAAAGTTGGCTTGAAGCTCAACATTCAGAAAACGAAGATCATGGCATCTGGTCCCATCACTTCATTGCAAATAGACGGGAAACAGTGGCTGACTTTATTTTTTGGAGCTTCAGAATCACTGCAGATGGTGATTGCAGCCATGAAATTAAAAGATGCTTACTCCTTGGAAGGAAAGTTATGACCAACCTAGACAGGTGGCTCAGACTGTAAAGCATCTGTCTACAATGCGGGAGACCTGGGGTTTGAGCCCTGGGTTGGGAAGATCCTCTGGAGAAGGAAATGGCAATCCACTCCAGGACTATCGCCTGGAAAATCCCATGGACAGAGGAACCTGGTAGGCTACAGTCCATGGGGTCGAAAAGAGTCGGACACGACTGAGCGAATTCACTTCACTTCACTTCACTTCACTTAGACAGCATATTAAAAAGCAGAGACATTACTTTGCCAACAAAGGTCCGTCTAGTCAAGGCTATGGTCTTTCCAGTGGTCATGTATGGATGTGAGAGTTGGACTGTGAAGAAAGGTGAGCGCCGAAGTATTGATGCATTTGAATTGGGGTGTTAGAGAAGACTCTTGAAAGTTCCTTGGACTGCAAGGAGATCCAACCAGTCCATCCTAAAGGAGATCAGTCCTGAATACATATTGGAAGGACTGATGCTGAAGCTGAAACTCCAATACTTTGGTCACATCAGTTCTTCTGATGTGAAGAACTGACTCATTGGAAAAGACCCTGATGCTGGGAAAGATTGAAGGCGGGAGGAGAAGGGGATGACAGAGGATGAGATGGTTGGATGGCATCACTGACTGAGTGGACATGAGTTTGAGTAAACTCCGGGAGTTGGTGATGGACCAGGGGGCCTGGCATGCTGCAGTCCATGGGGTCGCAAAGAGTCGGACACGACTTAGCAACTGAACTGAACTGGTCCCGGCTCGCAGCTGCTTCTGGCCTGGAGCAGGGCTGCTGACTGGCACTGGCTATTTGCAGGGGTGGGGGTAGGGAGAGTGCGGCCAGATCCTGGAGAAGACGACGACAAGAGTGTGTAGTTTTCTAAGGCAGAGGACTCCCGCGGGACCTTCCGCCTCATAAACATGAACGAACTCTCCGGCTCGCGCTGGGTCCTGCCCCTCACAAAGATGGCGTCTCACAGATTCTTATTGGTCTCAGTGGGCTCAACGGGCAGCGCTGATTGGCGAAGAGAGAAGGCGTGTCGGGGGCGGGCCCAGGAGCTTAGTTTTTTCTGTCCGGGCCTAGCGTGCAGCTGCCTGTCCCTCTACTATGTCTCGGGCACGCTGCCACGCTCTCTTCCTGGCAGCAGTTTCTTCGCGTGGTGCAACAACCGGGGTCGCAGCGCGGCGAGGGTTGAGCGCGTGGCCTGTGCTGCAGGAACCAGACATGGAGTATCAGGTATCTTTGCCCGCCGGCGGGAGGTCACGCAGTGACTCGTGAGCCAGCCTGAGGTCACTTAGCATCTGGTCTGCGCCAAGCTGAGAGGGTGGCCAGGAGCCTGGGACCGAGAGACTCGCAGGGGTCGAGGGGCGGGGCGGGCGGGGACCTTCTGGAGTCTGGAGGTGGGGACAGGCACCAGGAAGTTGGGCCCGGCTCTACCGGATTTGGAAATTCTGAGGCTGAAGTGAACCGCGGTTGGAAGAGAGAAAAGGGACGCCTGGTGGTAGGACCAGTGGCTCAGCTGAGATTCTGCAGTTATTACAGTGTCTCCGGACTCCGAAGCAGCGGTTTGGGGTTGGGGAGAGTAGAGGGATTCGGGAGTTCAGACTTGGGAGGTCCAGGAGTCTAGATGTGGGTTGGAGTCTCCAGGATTCAGGAAGAAGGAGATCCAAGTGCTTAGAATTGGGGGCAGGCAGAACTCAGGAGCAGAAGTGGTGGTGAAAGAACATGGAAAGCAAAAACCTGGTTCTGTGCCAAAGGCCAGGTGCCACAGACCAGCACAGGATGCTGGCCAGGGAGGTGGCACCAGTTTGACGAGTAGGGCCTGCAACCAGCCACTGAGGCCCTGAAGGATTATAAATATCACTCCCACTTACACCACCCAGTGTGAATTGTCCTGAGGCTATACCTACCTGCCTTCTTGTCTGGGCCCCCCTGGCACACCTTTGCTCCCTCTGAGACTCCTCTTTACGAACTGGTTGCTTCAGGCAACTCTTCTCTGGGTCAGAATGTGGGATCCCAGTCCTCAAGGTTAGGCATGGAAGCCTCCAGGAATTCCTGGTTCTGATTCCTTCAGTTCTAAGAGCCTAGCTAGCCTTCTGTGGTTCTGGCCCTGCTTTAGGAGGAGCCTGATACAGTGGTGAACTATGGAGGGAATTGGGCTTCCCCAGTGGCTCAGTGGTAAAGGATCTACCTACCAGTGCAAGAGATGCAGGGGACATGGGTTCAAGCCATGGCTCAGGAAGATCCCCTGGAGAAGGAAATGACAACCCACTCCAGTATTCTGGCCTGGGAAATCCCATGGACAGAGGAACCTGGTGGGCTACAGTCCATGGGGTTGCAAACAGCTGGACATGACTGAGCGTGCACACATACGCACACACGCATGCACGCATGGAGGGGAATTAGGGCAAAGGCCTGAGAGTGACGCCTAGTCCTGTTAGTCATTTTACCTGTTTTTGCCTGGCACTCCCTAGGTGAAGCGGAACTGCCCCAGGCTCCCATTTCTGCCAGAGCTTGAGAGATGCCACTTCTTTCTCAGTAGTGCCTAACCTCTGGGCTGGGGCACCAGGGCTGGCGTGGCAGTCCTGGTACCCTGGCCTAGCCACTGGCATGCTGTATGCCTCTGTCCCTATGGGCCCCTAATGCGCCTTAACTTGCCACCTGGGGTTCACCGCCAGGATGCCGTGCGCACACTCAACACCCTGCAGACCAATGCTAACTACTTGGAGATGGTGAAGCGTGAGCGGGGTGACCCCCAGACACAGCTGGAAGCCATGAAGCTGTACTTGGCACGGAGTGGGCTGCAGGTAAGGTGAAGGGGCCTGTAACCACCTCCACTCCCCACTTCTGTCTGTGCATCCTGTGCCTGAGGCAGGGACTTTGTCTGTCTGTCTTAGGTGGGAGGACTTGGACCAACTGAACATTATCCACATCACCGGGACCAAAGGGAAGGTGAATCACAGGACCCAGGGGTAGGGCATCCGCGGGCTGGGGTGGGGGGTTGGGACCTGCCCAGACAAGACCTTTTCTTTACAGGGCTCCACGTGTGCCTTCACTGAATGTATCCTTCGAAGCTATGGCCTGAAGACGGGGTTCTTTAGGTACTGAAGTACAGAGGGATGTGGTGTCTCCCAGCTGTCTGGGGGCTCTGGATCCAACCTGCACCTCAGGGCCAGGGTCACCCACAGGAACTCAGCTGTATGTCTTTCTGCTCAGTGTTTATTCATTCAGCATACATTCAGTTAGCATTTAGTGTATTAGCCCAAGTTTCTGGCAATCTCTAATTTTCATAATGCAAAGAACTTGGGGAGAGGAGCAGCAACTTGAGTGGATAAACAAAATACACAGCTGGAAAAGTCAGATATCTTTTAATTTCTTTTTGGCTGCATCATGTGGTATGAGGAATCTTAGTTCCCTAACCAGGGATCAAACCCGTGCCCCCTGCAGTGGAAGCATGGAGACTTAACCACTGGACTGCCAGGGAAGTCCCTCTGGTGTCTTTTTTTTTTTTCAGTTCAGTTCAGTCACTCAGTCGTGTCCAACTCTTTGTGACCCCATGAACTGCAGCACGTCAGGCCTCCCTGTCCATCACCAACTCCTGGAGCCTACCCAAACTCATGTCCATTGAGTCAGTGATGCCATCCAACCATCTCATCCTCTGTCATCCCCTTCTTCTCCTGTCCTCAATCTTTCCCAGCATCAGGGTCTTTTCAAACGAGTCAGCTGTTTGCATCAGGTGGCCAAAGTATTGGAGTTTCAGCTTCAGCATCAGTCCTTCCAATATATATTCAGGACTGATCTCCTTTAGGATGGACTGTTTGGATCTCCTTGCAGTCCAAGGCACTCTAAAGAGTCCTCTCCAACACCACAGTTCAGAAGCATCAATTCTTTGGCGCTCAACCTTCTTCACAGTCCAACTCTCACATCCATACATGACCACTGGAAAGACCATAGCCTTGACTAGACGGACCTTTGTTGGTCTGCTTTTAATATGCTGTCTAGGTTGGTCATAACTTTCCTTCCAAGGAGTAAGCGTCTTTTAATTTCTTGGCTGCAATCACCATCTGCAGTGATTTTGAAACCCCCAAAATAAAGTCAGCCACTGTTTCCCCATCTATTTACCATGAAGTGATGGAATCAGATGCCATGATCTTAGTTTTCTGAATGTTGAGCTTTAAGCCAACTTTTTCTCGCTCCTCTTTCACTTTCATCAAGAGACTTTTTAGTTCCTCTTCACTTTCTGCCATAAGGGTGGTGTCATCTGCATATCTGAGGTTATTGATATTTCTCCCGGCAATCTTGATTCCAGCTTATGCTTCCTCCAGCCAAGCGTTTCTCATGATGTACTCTGCATATAAGTTAAATAAGCAAGGTGACAATATACAGCCTTGACTTACTCCTTTTCCTTTTGGAGCCAGTCTGTTGTTCCATGTCCAGTTCTAACTGTAGCTTCCTGACCTGCATACAGGTTTCTCAAAAGGTAGGTCATGTGGTCTGGTATTCCCATCTCTTTCAGAATTTTCCACAGTTTATTGTGATCCACACAGTCAAAGGCTTTGGCATAGTCAATAAAGCAGAAATAGCTTTTTTTCTGGAACACTCTTAGTTTTTTCCATGATCCAACGGATGTTGGCAAGTTGATCTCTGATTCCCCTTCCTTTTCTAAAACCAACTAAAACATCTGGAAGTTCACAGTTCATGTATTGCTAAAGGCCTGGCTGGGAGAATTTTGAGCATTACTTTACTAGCATGTGAGATGAGTGCAATTGTGCGGTAGTTTGAGCATTCTTTGGCATTGTCTTTCTTTGGGACTGTAATGAAAACGGACCTTTTCCAGTCCTGTGGCCACTGCTGACTTTTCCAAATTTGCTGAGCATATTGAGTGCAGCACTTTCACAGCATCATCTTTTAGGATTTGAAATAGCTCAACTGGAATACCACCACCTCCACTAGCTTTGTTCATAGTGATACTTCCTACAGCCCACTTGACTTTACATTCCAGGATGTCTGGCTCTAGATGAGTGATCACCAGTAATCACCATCGTGATTATCTGGGTCATGAAGATCTTTTTGTACAGTTCTTCTGTGTATTCTTGCCACCTCTTAATATCTTTTGCTTCTCTTAGGTCCATACCACTTCTGTCCTTTATCGAGCCCATCTTTGCATGAGATGTTCCCTTGATACTCTAATTTTCTTGAAGAGATCTGTAGTCTTTCTATTCTATTGTTTTCCTCTATTTCTTTGCACCGATCACTGAGGAAGGCTTTCTTAGCTTTCCTTGCTATTCTTTGGAACTCTGCATTCCAGTGGGTATATCTTTCCTTTTCTCCTTTGCTTTTTGCTTCTCTTCTTTTACAGCTATTTGTAAGGCCTCCTCAGACAGCCAATTTGCCTTTTTGCATTTCTTTTCCATGGGGATGGTCTTGATCCCTGTCTCCTGTACAATGTCACGAACCTCCGTCCATAGTTCATCAGGCACTCTATCAGATCTAGTCCCTTAAATCTTCTTCTCAATTCCACTGTATAATCATAAAGGATTTGATTTAGGTCATACCTGAATGGTCTAGTGGTTTTCCCCACTTTCTTCAATTTCAGTCTGAATTTGGCAATAAGGAGATCATGATCTGAGCCACAGTCCACTCCCAGTCTTGTTTTTGCTGACTGTATAGAGCTTCTCCATCTTTGGCTGCAAAGCATATAATCAGTATGATTTCTGTGTTGGCCATCTGGTGATGTCCATGTATAGAGTCTTCTCTTGTGTTGTTGGAAGAGGTGTTTGCTATGACCAGTATGTTCTCTTGGCAAAACTCTATTAGCCTTTGCTCTGCTTCATTTTGTACTCCAAGGCTGAATTTGCCTATTACTCCAGGTGTTTTCTAGCTTCCTACTTTTGCATTCCCGTCCCCTATAATGAAAAGGACATCTTTTGGGGGTGTTAGTTCTAAAAGGTCTTGTAGGTCTTCATAGAACTGTTCAACTTCAGCTTCTTCAGTGTTACTGTTCGGGACGTAGACTTGGATTACTGTGATACTGAATAGTTTGCCTTGGAAATGAACAGAGTCTGTCATTTTTGAGACTGCATCCAAGTACTGCATTTGGGACTCTTGTTAACTGATGGCTACTCCATTTCTTCTAAGGGATTTTTTTTTTTTAAGATTTATTTATTATTTATTGGCTGTGGTGGGTCTTCATCACTGCTGTGCGGGCTTGCTCTAGTTGCGGCAAGCAGGGGCTACGCTTCGTTGTGGTGTGGGGGCTTCTCATTGCAGTTGCTTTTCTTGTGGTACACAGGCTTTAGGGCATGCAGGCTTCAGTAGTGGCCTCACTCAGGCTCAATAGTTGGTGCATGGGCTTGGCTGCTCTGCAGCACGTGGGATCTTCCCAGACCAGGGATCAAATCAGTGTCCCTTGCATTGCAAGGCAGATTCTTAACCACGGGGCCATCAGGAAAAGTCCCCTCAGATATCTTTTATTAACTTAAATTCCTTACACAATTTTTTAATCATATAGAACTATTTATCCATTAGGGTATCTTTGCCATAAGGAGCAGAAAGCCTGGCTAGTAAGGGCTTAGACAGTACGCATAGGGTATGATGCCCCTGTCAAGGTCTCCCTAGTGGGCAGCAGAAGGGAACCCTATCACTGTGCCAGCCTCAGCTGCTGCTTAGCCTGCTGGGCAGTGCCCCGTCTTGGCCACATTCAAGCATCTAAAATCACACCAGAGGATTGGAGTGAGCTAGTGGGGATAGATAGGGGTCCCTCTTCCTGAAGCTATATGTGCCTTTCTTAAACCCATCACTGGCAAAGCAGTGGAATTAACATGCCAGTGAATCGCCCAGGTTTCAGTCCCTCGGCTTGGGGCATTCAAGCTGTGTGCCTCCTTTTATTTTACCAGTTCTATCAAGTGACCTCTGTAAACAACTGAAACCAGCTGACTGAGGTCCTTTCAGATCAGTGTGTTTTCCCTCCACATTTCTTTGTTCAAAATAGAGAGCTGGAGAGTATTAATAATATGAGAGGATCTTTGAGGATTCAAATAGAAGCCCCAAATCTCTCATCTAAAATAATTTGAGGGGTTAAAAACCCAGCCTTCAACTTGGGCCCATGTGGCCTCATGGGCCAGTCTTGGGCTGCAGCTTGAACACAGCTGATGAGGCCTTGTCCTCAAGGGCAGGAAGACAGACAGACATGATGGGGACAGATGCTGGCGGAGTAGCTGATGGGTGTGGGCTGGTGGGGGGCGGTGCCACAGGAGCCCAGAGAGGATTCCTGACCAGCCTGGTGGGGAGGATCCCTTCTCTCTGCTGGAGGAGTGGTCTTACTTGAGATCTGTATAGTGGCTTATCCACAGGTAGGCCTGGAGATAGAAAGTGTGTGGGCAGGGGTGGGAGGAAGCAGGGCTAGAGGAGCTAAAAAAATAGTCCAGAGGGGCTGGGGTGCAGGGACCTTCCAAGGGATGCAGGAGAGGTGAGGCATGGAAGCCAGTGGAACCAGCCCTGCTGGGGCCTAGAAGGCCGAGATGAGGAGAGAGAAGGGTTTTCAGCAGGACAGTGACATAGCCTGATTTGTTTTTCCAAAAGACGGGTCTGACTATGGGGTGGGGGTCGGGGGCAACCTGGGGGTCTTGGGAAGGGAGTTTCCTGATGACCCTGGGTCTTTCGGACAGCTCTCCCCACCTGGTGCAGGTGCGTGAGCGGATCCGCATCAATGGGCAGCCCATAAGCTCTGAGCTCTTCACCAAGCACTTTTGGCGCCTCTACCACCGGCTGGAGGAGACCAAGGTGCCTGTGCCAGAGGGCTGGTGGATGGCGAGGGTAGGGGACCTCAAGTGGGTGGGTAGACCCAGAGGGCGCTGCGCATCCCAGGACACCATCTCCCCCAGCACAGAGGCTGCAGTGGCCCTGAGCTCTGACGTGATCCTGTCCACAGGACGACAGTAGCTGTGTCTCCATGCCTGGCTACTTCCGCTTCCTCACGCTCATGGCCTTCCACGTCTTCCTCCAAGAGAAGGTGTGTGTGGCCCCCTCCCCAAAACCCTGTGTTCCAGACCTTGGGAAGGGGAATCTCAGCAGGCTAAGGCTCCCGTGCGGGGTCTGGGAGCCCCTGTGCCCCCTGCCATGCCCTCTGATCCTCTGTAGGTGGACCTGGCAGTGGTGGAAGTAGGCATCGGCGGGGCTTACGACTGCACCAACATCATCAGGTGAGGCCGATGGCTTGGGGAGAGGGATGGTGGCCAGGAGCCCAGGGGCATCCTGGCCCTTTCGTTTCCTGCAGGAAGCCTGTGGTGTGCGGGATCACCTCTCTTGGCATCGACCACACTGGCCTTCTGGGGGACACGATGGAGAAGATTGCATGGCAGAAAGGGGGCATTTTTAAGGTGACCTGGGGAGGGGAAGTAAATGGATGGCCTGACCCTGGCCCTCAAGATTCAGGGAAGGGGAGGGGTGCTCATTTGTGTCGACTCAGAATTAGGTCCTGGAATCAGTGGGGTCTGGATTCTCATGGGAGCTCTGTGTGGGACTGGAACAAGTTGAGCCCCATCTCTGGCCTCAGTCTCCCCATCGAGGGGTTCCCAAAGGTCCACTGGGGTAAGGCTGAATGGGCTGCCCAGAACCAGGGATGTGGGGGCCAGAGATGGGGAGTGGAGCACCCTGAGCAGCCCCTGGCTCACTCTTCGTGTCCTGCACAGAGTGGCGTCCCTGCCTTCACCGTGCTCCAGCCTGGACGAGCCGCTGGCAGTGCTAAGGGACAGGGCTCAGCAGATCTCAGTGAGTCTGATGGAACTGCCGGGGGCGGAGGAGGACTGACTGGGGAGGCACTTTATCCTCTGGGCCCTCGGTTTGCTCAACTGTGTTCGTCCAGCTAGGGTGCATCTGGATTCTAGGAACAGGGTTTGGTGGGTTCTGGTCAGTGGGTTCTGGTAGATGGAAGGGCTGATGGCATCAGGGAGGGCCATCCCCTGAGCAGCTGCTGCCCACCTCCCCTGCAGTGTCCCCTCTACCTGTGCCCACCACTACAAGCCCTGGAGGAAGGGGGGCCACCGCTGACCCTGGGCCTGGAGGGAGAGCACCAGCGGTCCAATGCAGCCCTGGCCTTGCAGCTGGCCCGCTGCTGGCTGCAGCAGAAAGGTTACCAGGGTAAGTGGGCAGGTCAGTGGGTGGGCAGGGGACACGTGGACCTGCCTCTGAGGGCCCTTAGAGGTGAAGACCGAGCCCACTGAAGCCCTCCCTCTCCCTTCCCTTCCCTGCCAGATGCTGGGGAGCTGAAGGCATCCAGGCCCAGCCTCCCGGGGCAGCTGCCCCCAGCACCTGTGTTCCAGCCCACGCCCCACATGCAGCAGGGTGAGTTGGACCTTCCTGCCCAGCTGGGCCCCCTTCAGGTGTTTTCTTTCGGTCTCCTATTAGAGAGGTGGGGCCAATGGTGCCTTAAGAGAAAGGACTCTGCTGAAGGCAGCAAGCTTCCCGCACTTTGAGTCCATGAAGCCTCTCTGAACCCGTTTGCCCATCTGCCAAATGAGACCATGATAGGATCCACTGAGAGGTGCTGTCACTAAAGGCCTGAGTCCAGAGCCTGGCGGATACGGGATAGAGTGCCTGGCTGGCCTGTGGCAGCTGCCAGCACTATCATGCTTGTCATCATCAGGAGACCATGAGGGTCTTGAGGACAAGGACACGCTTCAGGTTTCTGGCTTCCCCTCAAAGCTTTCAGCACATAGTAGGACCTCGAGGCTGTTAAAGCCCTTCAGCAGATGGTTCTAGGGAGACCACTGTGTGCCAGGCCCTGTGGCAGGGCTGTGAGACAGTCCTGGAGCCAGGGGGTTACATCCCAGCCCCAGGACTTGGGGCTACCCTGGGGGCTCAACGGTGCCGAATATGCCTGCAATGCAGGAGACATGGCAGACACAGGTTTAATCCTGGGGTCGGGAAGCTCCCCTTGGAGAAGGAAACGGCAACCCACTCCAGTATTCATTCTTGCCTGGGAAATCCCATGGACAGAGGAGCCTGGCGGGCTACAAGTCCAGGGGGTCACAAAGCGTCCAATGCAACTGTAGCAACTGAGCACACAAGCCCAGGACTCACCCGCTCTGTGACCTAATCTCTCTGAGTCAGGGTTCTCTGCCTGCATTTTGGGACTGATGTATGACAGCAGCCCCCTCTCAGGGCCTCCTGGAAGATTCCACTCAATAAGGCAGCCAAACAGTTAATCCCAGCGACTTGGGCCCAACCAGAGGCTTCTGGGCCGATCAGAGTGGCGAATAATGAGGGCTCTGCGTGCGGGCAAGCAGTTTGTTAAGGACCGGAGTGGGAGAATACGGGAGGGCTGCCTCTGGGCTGCGCCTGGAGGACTGCCTTGCTCCCCAACCCCAGGGCTTCGGCACACGGAGTGGCCAGGTCGGACGCAGTTGCTGCGGCGCGGGCCCCTTACCTGGTACCTGGACCGGCGCGCACACTACCAGCAGCATGCAGGCCTGCGTGCGCTGGTTCCGCCAGGCGCTACACCGCTGCGAGAGGCCGGACAGGTGAACAGCGGGCAGAGGCAGTGCTGGGACACGGGGTCCGGACTCGGGGAAGGATGGGGCGGGGCTTGGTCTGTGGAGAGGGGGGGGACCTTGAGGAGGGATGGAGTGTGGGCGGGGGCGAGGCTGGGTCAGTGGGGAGGGGCGGGATCTCGGGGGCGGATGGGGCGGGACGAGGGGACAGGGTCGGAAGGGGACAGAAGGGGTGGAGAGGCAGTTTCTGGAGGAAGGATGGGGCGGGGCCCGCGGAGAAGGGGTGGGAGGCGTCACCGCTCTGGCCTTCCCCACCCCGCCTCTAACCCTTCCCTCCCAGCGGGTCCGAGGTGCGCGTCTTGCTCTTCAACTCCACTGGGGACCGGGATTCCGCGGCCCTGCTGAAGGTGCTTCAGGTGAGGAACTGGCTAGGGTATGGGCAGCAGGCAGGCCAGCTCTGGTGCTGGCTTTGACCCCCAGCAGCCGTGCCTTCATCCCTGAGCCTGTTTCCTCAACTGGAGAATGGCACTGGTTGCTCATTCCCCTCCTGAACTGTTATAAAAGCATTGGGCACAGGAAGTCAAGTCACAGGTCACTGCCCGCATTCTCCTCCGTGGTCACACTCAAGACCAGGATTATAGGCAGGACCAGGTAAGTGGTGTGAGGTGCAGGCTCTGGATTCACTTGTCAGGTTCCCTTCAGCCACTGGCATGTGACTCTGGATAAGAGTTGGCATTTCCCTGAACCTCAGTTTGCCTCGGCATAAAACAGGGATGTTACTATGATACCTGCTTCTAAACTTTGGTTTATCCAAGAAGACACATAGAACATAGATGGCCCATAAGTATATGAGAGTGTACTTAACATGCCAGATCATCAGTACAATGCAAATCAAAACCCCAAGGAGATATTATTATCTCACACCTGTTAGAATGGCAGTCATTAAAAAGACAAGAGAAAGTAAGCATTGGAGAGGATGGAGACAAAGAGAGCACCTATGAACTGTTAGTGGGATATCATTTCACAGCAGCTATGGATAATAATAGGATAATAATAGAAAGGTTTCTCAAAAAGTTAAAAACTGGTGAGTTATATGATCTGGCAATTCCACTTCTGGGGATTTATCCCAAGAAAATAAAAGCACTAACTTGAAAAGATTTAAAAAATAATAAAGTTTGGTTTAAGGGGTCTCTGGACTATTAAGCATAGAGGAGGGCCCCACTGTGCCCAGGGAAACTTAGTCTGCCCTGGCTGTCAAGGCTGGAAGGGTTCCTAGGGATCGTTTCCCATTTCATAGACTCAGATGCTAAATCTGTCCTTCATGTGCACAACCTTGCTCCTTTGTGCTCAGTAGATGGGTCACCTTAAGCCAGTGTGCACACCCCCTCCAGTCTGTCTCTCCATCTGTGTTGGGCCATACTGCCGAGGCCACAGGCCATATGGGGCACCCTGAGGTAGATGGGGAGGCAGGGGTCATGGAAGTGCTGTGGGTGGGTTTATGCAGCAGCGTTCCAGTTCAGCTGGGCTGGGGGTGGGGCAGCGTCTCTAGAGATGGGGACATGGATGTGGACTCTGGGGGTGCTGTGTGGAAGTCAGGGTGGGGGACCTCCTCTCAGGCCCTGACACTGAGCTTCTCCCTTTGGCCTTCTAGCCCTGCCAGTTTGACTATGCCATTTTCTGCCCTAACCTGGTAGAGATGGCATCAACAGACAATGCAGGTGAGTTGACAGGCATGGTCCCTGGGGTGGGCAGGCGGCAGAGGGCCCTGAGGTGGATTGCTGTGTTGGTGACAGTGGGGGCTTTTAAACTGGAGGTCTTGGGTAGGAACTAGATTTGTTTTATCATATAAATCAATACCCTTTGGTACATTTTGAATGTTGCATGTGACTGCAATACTAAAAAGGAATTATTAGGGAAACTAGTTTTCAAAATGCAGGTTACAACCTAGTGATGGTTCTTGAAATCAGCTTAGTGGGTCTCAACCAGCATTTTAAATAGAATAGAGAGTGTCAGTGTATCTTGCACAAAATTAAGGGTAGGTACTGTCTGATGACATTCTCTTCCAGACGTAGATGTGTATACATGTGAGTCCTGGGTTACTATTATAAAATGTATTCTTTTTTACTGTGGGTTATGTAAAAGTTTTGTTGTTGTTTTTTTTTTTTTTAAATAATCTAGAAAGTACCGATCTCCAGGCCCCACGTCAGATGGCATGGGGGATAGTCTGGGAAGGCAGTGAGTTAGGACAGAAAGAGGTGCTCCTTGGGCAGAAGCCCTGGCATTGAAGCTAAACTGCCTGGGCCCGTTTCTCACCAGCTCTGTGACAAAGAGCAGTCACCGAACTTTCCCAGCCTCCGTTTCCTCAGCGCTAAGGACAGACGGTGCTTGGATAGAGCCTGGCATTGAGCAGGGGCTCACGGCATGCTTCCCCTCCCCCACCCTGGGCTGCCTCACTGATGTGTCCGTCCCTGTGCCCCGCAGACCAACAGAACTTCACAGTGACACTGGACCAGGTGCTGCTCCGCTGCCTCACCCACCAACAGCACTGGAGTCGCCTGCATGAGGAGCAGGCCAGCCCGAACCCCTGGAGCACACCCAGCCAGGAGCAGGGTGGGCCCACATCTCTGCTGCTGGCGCCTCACCCACCCCCACACCCACGGTGCCAGCTCCCTCGTCTTCAGCTGCATCTCCCACGCCTTGCAGTGGATCACCCAAGGCCGGGACCCTGTCTTTCAGCCGCCCAGTCCCCCACGGGGCCTCCTCGCCCACCCTGTGGCATACAGCGGGGCCATGGTACTCCAAGAGGCTGCCGCCGTCCACGTGCTGGTCACAGGCAGCCTGCACCTGGTGGGTGGTGTCCTGAAGCTGCTGGAGCCCTCCCTGTCCCAGTAGCCCCGGCAGTGGGGTGGAGGGGATGGGCGTTTGCCCTGTATCTCCCATGAACTCCTAAACTATTTGCCTTTTGTGCCTTCCTGATTCTGTCTAGACTGACCCAGGGTCTTGGGCTCTAGGCAGTGAAATAGAGAGCTGGAGGCAGGATGCTGAGCTCTGTCTCTGAGCCCCAGATGCCCCTAGCCTCTTCTTTCTGGTTCTCCAGCTGTTGGAGCACACCTGACCGTCCAGCCCGTCTCTGCTCCTACCCTGCCTGCTTCCTATCTCAGGCCCAGCTTACTGTGTAAGCTGTCTGACAAGCCTGGGGCCCTGCCAGCTGCTGGCTGCTGGTTGATTGATTTCCTCCTCCCAGTGGCCTTCTGGGAAAGGAGAGGGTCCCTGCCTGGGGGCCCAGGGCGCAGAGGGTGGCTGAAATGATTTAAAGCTTTGAACTTTTTTTTTTTTCCTTAAAAAAAAAAAACTGGCTGGGACTTCCCTGATAGTCCAGTGGTTTTAAGACTCTGCACTTCCAATGTAGAGGACGTGGGTTCGATCCCTGGCTAACTAAGATCCCACATGCTGCATGGTGTGGCCAAAAAATTTTTTAAAGCATTGGCTAAACATTTGATGGGCTTCCCGGGTGGCTCAGATGGTAAAGAATTTGCCTGTAATGCAGGAAACCTAGGTTCAATCCCTAGGTTGGGAAGATCCCCTGGAGAAAAGAATGGTTACCCACTCCAGTATTCTTGCCTGGAGAATCCCATGGACAGAGGAGCCTGGTGGACTACAGTCCATGGGGTCGCTTGGAGTCAGACACAACCAAGCAACTAACACACAAACATTTGACTGACTCTTGACCTCTAGCTCCCTCAGCAGATAATAGGGGGATGAGGACTATGGCTGGTCCAAGAACTGGCCTGCATAGGAGCCCAGGTTGTGTGGCCTGGACAAGTCCTTCCCTCTGAGCCTCAGGCGGCCTGTCTGTGAAATGAAAAGGATGAATTGGTGTCCCTTGACCATATGGTAAACATAGGGACCTTGTGATCACAAATTCTCACACCCATTTCACAGATAAGAGAACGGTGGCTGGCTTAAAGAAGCCATGGGACCTGTCCACAGTCACACAGCCCAGAAGTGAACCCAGGATTTGAACCCAGAACAGTCACCCCTCTCCCTGGTATAGGTGCCCATCCCCCTTCCAGCCCAACCCAGCTCTGGTTTCATGGTCTGATTTATTGGTGGTAAGTATATAGGGGAGGACCCAGGACAGACTGCCTGGGGGCGAGGGGGGCGGCCGGGTGTCTCTGTGTGACAGTTACAGGGAGGAGCTAGGCTCCCCACTCCACTCCCAGGCTGGGTGCCCCTAGGCTTCTGTTTCCGCCAGAGTCATGCCAGTTCTGATGCGGAGACTGCTGGAAGCAGGTGCAGGTGGCTCTGTGCTGGCTTGGTTTCCACAGAGGAGGTGCCATCAGCCTGGGTGGCCTGGACTGAGTCCTGGAGTTCTCAACTCCTGCCCGGCCCGGGTCACCGAGTACTGGATCCAGGTTACAATGACAGGGACCTTCTTGGGTGTTTACAGCAATGTGGACGTACAGGGCAGTGGACTCTCACTCTGCAGTCCCGGGCAGCTGCACCCCAGGCCCTCTGGGTTTGAAGGTTCGTTGGGGTGGGGTGAGGGGACCCCAAGGCGTTCCGAGCTGGTGCTCCCACTGGCGGCAGGCCTCTGGGAGGGAGGCAGCAGGGGCGGGTGCAGAGGGCAGGGTTCATCCTTGGTCAAGTGGAGGGGCTGGGGTCCCGGGATAAGTCCACGGCCAGTGGTTCCCAGCTGGTGGCTGCTCAGTCTCTCCCGCTGGGCGAGGGCTGGCTGGGCACTACGCCATGCTGCTGGTGGAGCAGGGGGTGCTCTGGGTGCTCCCGATGCTGTGGTTGGTGCTACTGCTCTCCGAGGAGGTCGGGGCAGCCACCGCCACCACGGGCTCCCGCTTGCCGGGGGTGACCTGGGGGCAGGGGTGGAGGTCAGGGCCCGGCCAGGGGTCCCCACTGCCCCAGAGACTGCGCTGGGCTCCCCAGGTGGTGATGGAGGGGACCTGACCACTCACTGTGGGGGCCTGGGATACTCACGCGTGTGCGAGTAGATGTACCAGAGCGCGGCGGTGAGCAGGGCCCCGATGAGGAAGGCGCCAAAGGTGATGCCCAGCACAGCAGGCAGGACGAGGCCTTTGTCTGCAGCACCAAGGACAGGATGGCTGCGGTCAGCGCTGCCGTCTCCTCCCTGCAACTCCCACCCCCACTCCCCGCCCTGTTGTGCCAGCCAGGAGTGCAGGTTTTGGTGCCAGTCTCAGCTCAGCCACTGACCTGACTTCTCTGAACCCATTTCCTCATCTAGCCAATGGGATCATCACACCCACACGTGGCATGAAGTTGTGTTGCTATGAGCATCCCCCTAAAAGGGCTCAGCCAGGCCTTTGGGGCCATGTCTCTGACTCCCGAGGCTGGTAGAGATACATTTTTAGGGAGGCTGGATGGTATAATCTGAGCAAAGTGTGAGTGGTGCCTGAGAGTCCAGAGTCCCGCTGTGTGACCTTAGGTCAGTCCCTACTCCTCTCTGAGCCCGCTACCAAAGTAGAAGCCAGAGCGCCCCTGAAGGCCCTTCAGCTCTCTTCTTGGGTTTTGCCAAGCTTCACTCTTTCTGCACTCCTGATGTCTGTCTGACTATGAGCCAGGCAGCCTGCCGTAGGCCTCTGAGTTCCCATCCCCTTAGTGGGGTCATTAGCCTGCCTTCTTGATTGTGGGCTGGGCGTAGGGGGCTCCGTCTGGGCCCAGGTGTGATGGCCAAGGGGCTGAGGCTTCTCCCACCTGCATTCAGTGTCAGGGACTCCTGCCCAGGGGGCACTTGGGCCTAGGGGAACTAAGACAGGCTGGGGGAGCTGGGCTGAGGGGCATCCTTCACACTCGGGGTCTTAGGAAAGGAGAGGCCAGCACTGCCCCCAAGTCCTGTCTAGTCCCGATTCCAGAAGGCTCCATCCCCCAGCAAGGTCAGCCAGCCACCCTGGGGATCAAGAAGAGCCAAAGGCCTGGCATATGGTCACAAGCAAATGCTCTCCATGTGGAAGATGTAGCTGTGGACCCTGCTCTTTGGAGTCCTCTGGGCGTCCATCGCACCCCACTCTGACCTCAGCCCCTGGAACCCCCGGGAGACTTAGAACTCACCATGCAGGCCGGTGCTGATGATGTTCAGGCGTGTGGAGACAGTCTTGTGGACTTCCTAGAGGAGGAAGAGAGCCCGGGGTATGGCACAGTCTTTGAGAGGCAGCTCCAGGCTTCCTCCCTGTCTCTGTGACCCTGGCCTGTCACAGCCCACCCTGGGGCCTTGACTCTGAGCCCCATCTGCACCACCTTCTGGCTAGGGGCCTCTGGGCAAATGCTGGCAGACCTGTGCTGTGGAAGGGTGGCAGCCAGACAATTCTGGGCTGCTCCTGGTGTGTTTCCTGTGAGTTCCTGAAAGGCTCCCGACTCCTATGAGGATTACAGGGGCACTCCATCCATTATCCTTGTGAATGCCCAGAAGCCCAGGCTCACTGTGGCCTAGGGAAAGCCCACTCAGGAGTGGTCCCCGAGGCTTCTCCAGCTTCATACAACCATAGAAGCTTCTTATCCTGAAGACCCTTTTGCATGCAAGGGCTTGGGGATGACTGTATGTGTGTGTATGTGTGTGTGTCCAGGGCCCAGTGTTTAAGAACTAGTATATACTGGATGGTGAAGTGTTGTGACCAGTAAGTGCAGAAAATCAAAATTTTGTGTCCTTTGTACTAACCCTCTTCCCTGAGGTCTCTTGTTTGTTGAAATTACCATGGTGATCATACTGTATGGATAAGATGGGTGGGTGGATGGATTCCTGGGTGAGATGGATTGATGGATGATGACTGGGTGTGATTGTAGAAGGACAGATAGATGACTGAGCTGATGGACAGACTCTGGATGAATGACTGGGTAGGATTGTGAGAAGCATCAACTAATAAATGATGACTGAATGGGATGGTGGGAAGACAGACAGATGGATGAAATAATAGATGGATAGATGGATGGACAGATGGATAGTGGTTTCAGCTGCATATCCAACCAATGTCCCAAGACATAGCACAGCCATCCAAAGGCTGTTGGGTGGCAGAAAGAGTCCCCCTTGGTACCCAGAGGCCACGTGTCTGCCTGTGGCTGTCTTATGCCCACTGGTTCCACATCCTCCTGGTCTATCACATCCCTTCCTGGAAACTCCAGACCCAGAAGCCACCCTTAAAGCTGGGCTGGGCCCAGGCCCCACTCACCAGGGACCGAATCCTGGGATGCATGGTCACAGAGCAGCTGAGGATGCCAGTCGTGGGCATGGGCACCATGTAGCCACGGAGGAGGAAGCTGAAGCGTATGTCACCACTAGGGCTTGGGGACAGCAGGCTCACGCAGCTGCTCTTGGCTTCCTGGCCCTGGATGAGTTCCACGATTTCCATGTCGGGCCCCAGGTTCAGTTGGCAGCTCTCTAGCTGGATCATGAGCTCAGGGATGGATGGGGACACGCTCACCTGCATGGGTAGGTAAGGGGACCGAGGCCTGGTCAGTAACTCGTAACTCTCCCCCTTACCTGTTCTCGCGAAATAAGCTAGACTCGTTCTAGAGTTCCTGCTCGGGAACTTTGATGGTGAAAGGACAGTTACTGGCCTGCCTGGAGCAAAGGAGGAGGAAGAAGTGATATTCCAACCAGTGTGTGAGCTCTGCCTCAGCTCTCCCCACCCCTACAACCCTGCATCAGGCTGGCCCCTTCCTGCTCCTAGGAAGTCAAGTTCCACTGGGGAGAAAGAAAGGCTCTGAGAAATCCCAGGGGGCGGCAGGCCTGAGCGGTCAAGTTCAAGTGTGGTACCTGCACAAAGCCCTGCTGGCCCAGCTCGATGGTGTTGGAGGCTTGGAGGAAGTGCGGGCTGAGGTAGAGGCCCAGCTGGAGGGAGAGGCTGTCCATGTTGACGCACTGCACCTTTCTCTGTGGGGATGGGAGGGAGGCTTGGTGGGTCTGGGAGGCACCCAGTGAGAAAGCTAAGGGGGTGGGAGCAGGAGTCATGGCCCAGAGTTGCGGCGTGACGCTCCTCCTCACCTTAAACCTCCCCCTTCCCCACCACAACTGATATTTATCAAGAACTTGCTCTCAGGAATTCCCTGGCAGTCCAGCAGTTAGGATTCTGTGCTTTTGCTGTTGAAGGCCCGGTGTCTGATCTGAGTCCCTGGTTGGGGGACTAAGATCCCACAAGCCACACAGCCAGAAAAAGAACTTGCTCCTCACAAGACCTGTGTGCTTTCCATGTCTCTTCTTGGTGACAGCTCATCCCATAGGGGCTTCCTTTCTTATCCTCCTATGAACAGGACCTTTGGGCCCTGAAAGCTTATGTGATTTGCCCAAGGCCATGCAGCCAGTTCGTGCTTGAACCCTCTGACTTGAGAGACTGAGAACACGATTCTGAACAGTACTGCCCCCATTGCACAGAAGGGGAGATGGGGGCACAGTGGAGACACATTGGCTTGCCAGGATCAGGGCCTGAGTCTCCTGAGGCCTGCTCCCCCAGACCACACGGGTTAGCACGTTGACCGTCCATCTCACCCGCTGCGGTGATGAGCTTGACAGGAGTCTGATGACCACCTGCAGGAAGAGAGCCAAGGAGCTGGTTAGAGCCCGAGAGGAGGCCAGAGGGTATCCCACCCAACGCACCCATTTTTTTGGATGGGGAAACTGAGTCAACCAATGATGAAGCTTGTCTTGTCTTCCTACTGAGCACCACACCCGCTTTCCCCAAAGCCTCTCTGCCTGGAAGACCCAGGAGGCACCTGGAGGGGGCACCATCCCTTTTTCCCACCCCAGGTCTTACCTCGTTACTGACCACATTTTCCATCACTTCCATGCCACAGCTGGAGTAGCCACTGCTCAAGACAAACTCATCTTCTGTTTCCTCAGCTTGGCAGCTGGAGTCCCAGAAGGTCAGGCTTATGATGGTGCATAGCAGAGTCTGTGCCAGGGTTGCGGGGGGGTGTGGGGGAGGCACTGTCAGGAGGCACGGGGCTCCCCGGGGGCCTGTCCATCTCACCCCAGCACCAAGGACTGGCCACACCCCAGGGATCTCGAATCACAGCCATGCCTCTGCTCCCATCCCCATTTTCGTTAGGTCTCATCATCCTACATCGTTTAAGAGTTACTACTTTTCCTGAACTTGACACACTTCTGTACCTAGCAATAATATCTGTGACATCATGAGTATGTTCTAGACATATGCATTCAGAGAAATTGTGTGGGTTTGGTTTTTTTCCCCTCATTTTAAACAAATGGCATCATACTGTCTTTCAGGCTTTAGCTTAGTTTTCTCACTGAATAATAAATCACAGACATCTATCTGTGCATATATTTATAGACCTAGAATATTCTTTTTAACTTGAGTGTAATGTTCCAAAGATCAGTGGATCACAGTGAATGGCATCCAGGCCCCTTGGGACTGCATGGCAGTAATGCCAGCCATTGCTGATCCCTGTACCACCTCTGCCTCCTCCCAGACATCTGCTGGGCCAGGTAGCAGCAGATAAGAAGGGGGAGACGGGCTGCAGACAGATGGAGCTTCACCTTGTCCCTGATACCACACACCCCAAAACACTTCTACGTGGACATAGAGTTAAATGTCATTCTAAAAATCCCTGAGAACATGCATGACTCATCAAGACTCTGGCAGAGAGATTTCCTGCCTCAGAAAGACTAGAAAAAAATCACAAAGGAGAAGATGGCCAGCTAGGATGGCCCAATGTTTTCAAACATTCCCAAAATTAAGAAACACTCTGGCGAAAATGTAAAGAATGATAACAAACCAGAAAGATTATTTCAATAAGAATGATAGACAGAGGGCCACAAATGTCCTTCTTCATGTAAAAAGCTTATAGAAATAATCAAGGGGAAAAAAAAGAAATAATCAAGAAAAATACCAAAGGAGGGAGGCACAAGAGGGAGGGAACATATGTATACTTATGGTTGATTCATGCTGTTGTACAGCAGAAATCAACACAAGGCTGTAAAGCAATTATCCTCCAATCGAAAAAAAATTTTTTAAGAAGAAAAATACCAGGCCACAAAGTTACAGAGACTTTGATTATTATTCAGTCACACGGTATCAAGTCCACACTCACTAATCAAAGTAGAAACTCAAACAAGAATGGAAGACAAGGTTCCACCTCCCACATCAGCAAAGTTTTTTAGACAAAACAATAATTTGGAGAGAGAGTCAAAGTGTTCTTATTAATCAGCAGTGAAAATTGGAATCAACTTTTGGAAAGCGAGTTGGCAACAAGTTTCAACATTTCCAGAATGTTCCGTCATTTTTGACCCAGCAATCTCACTGACGTGGAAACCTATCTTAAGAAAACAGTTCTATTTATAGAAGAATTTCATGCACAGTAACACTTCCTGCATATTTATAATATTACAGAATTGAAAACACCCAAATGTCTAATGAGGGAGGAGGAGCTAATTATGGCATCTCAATATGATGGGATCGAATGTGTTTTAAAGTGATATTATTATGTACATATGAACTTGGGCTTTCCTAGTGGCTCAGAGGGTGAAGAATATGCTTGCAATGCAGGAGTCCCTAGGTCAGGAAGATCCCCTAGAGAATGGAATCGCTACCCACAACAGTATTCTTGCCTGGAGAATTTCATGGACACAGGAGCCTGGAGGGCTACAGTCCATGGGGTTGTAAAGAGTCGGACATGACTGAGCAACTAACACTGTCACTTTCAGTATTAAGTAAATAAGGCTTCCCCAGTGGTTCAGCAGTAAAGAATCCGCCTGCAATGTAGGAGACATGGGAGATGTGGGCTCAGT
The DNA here is from genome assembly GCA_917880005.1 of Nanger dama. Taxonomy (NCBI): domain Eukaryota; kingdom Metazoa; phylum Chordata; class Mammalia; order Artiodactyla; family Bovidae; genus Nanger; species Nanger dama. The sequence continues at coordinate 8,492,330 of CAKJTW010000018.1, read as the reverse complement.
CTCTAGGTCAGGAAGATCTCCTGGAGAAGGGAATGGCTACCCACTCCAGTATTCTTGCCTGCAGAATTCCATGGACAGAGGAGCCTGGCGGGTAACAGTCCATGGGATCACAAAGAGTCAAACACGACTGAGAACCTAACACATTGTTCCACACCAGGCGAGGTCGTGAGACCTCCTGTAATCCTCACCACTTGGTAGGGACCATTATCAAGCCCATTCTACAGGTGGAAAAACTAAGGCTTGTAGAGGAATGTGATTGGTCCTCCTTCCAGGATTAGGATGGAAGAAGGACCAGTTACCCGTGTCAGCTGGACTGGAGGCCAGGAGCTCCCTTACCGAGATGAGATCTTTCTTGAGTACCAGAGTCATGCCATCGCTGGAGCACTTGGGCTGGATCAGGGTCAGAAGTAGCTCCTGGTTGCAGCCCTTATTGGGAGTGGTGATCTCCACCGGTGTGGGTGAGGGCTGCAGCCCACTGCCTGCGGGGTAGCAGAGGGGGCCCCCGCAGACAGTCACTGTGGGGCTCACTGTGCTCTGAGGTGCTAAGCGCCTCTCTAGCTAGGTACTCTCAGCATTCCTGAGATGCACATGAGGAATATGGGGCTCCCACCAGCTGCTGCAACTTTCCCAGTTCACACAGCATCTGGATGTAGCAATAGATCCCAGGGGAGGGCCAGGGAAGGGAGGTTGAGGGGTGAGGGGGCCAAGGGAAGGGAGTCAGGTGCTCACCACAGCTGTGGGTCTGCAGAGAAACATCACTGGCCACAGGGAGCTCCACGAAGGATGCTACTACACTGGCGTTGAGCCTCCGGGCCTCTCCCAGCAGGCCTTGGGTTGTGTTTGGGAGTTGGAAGCCAGGGTTGATCCTATCTGGAAAGATCTTCAAGGAGTATTCACCAGTGGCCTAATGACAGGGAGAGAGGCAGAGCAGGAAGCTATGGACATAGTCAGGGGCCACACAGCCTGGCAAGGTGTGCCTGCAGGCTGGCCAGGGTCTGCCAGGCCTCAGTCAGGCTCTCTTTTGCTCCTGCTGTTTCCCCTGCCTGGACTACCTCCCCTCATCTACTGGTTCCTGTCTGTCTTTCAACTCAGCTTGGAGTTCACCTCTCCAGGAAACTTCCCTGATGCAGTGGGCTGGGTTAGGGGGCCTCTCTAAGGGATCATGGAAGGCTTCCTGGAGGAGGTGCCATCTAGGCGAAGGTCTGAAGGAAGAATAGATAGGTAGAGCACAGAGGGCAGACAGATCATCGTACATAAAGGCCCAGGGCTGGGGTGATGGTGCAGGAAGTTTGGGTTTTTTCTTTGAGGAGCCTCGGGAAGATCTGAACGGGGCTGTGTGGGTCTCAAAGCGACTCACCCAGATCTGCATGTTGTGGTTGGCGTCGATTAACCAGGACACGTACGGTGGACCCTGAAGGATGAGCACGGCGGCGTCAGTATCTCTCCAAGCACAGGTCAGCTCCAATTTCACGGTCACTGTCCGGGGCCTGGATGTGGGGGTAGACGGACCCCCCTCCGCATCAGCGAGGGCGGTAGTGCGGGGTGTGGGGCAGTGTGGGGGAGCTTGACCAGGAATTGCCGGGCCAGAGCAAGACCTGGGGTCGGTTGAGCAGCAGCTGCGCTGCTAACCTGGTTGGTCCTGGGTCTGTCGGGTGAGCGTGGAAATGGGCGGGGCCCAGATATGGGGGGGTGACAGTTCTCTAACCAGGCCGGGCGGGGCTAAGGCTTGGACAGAAGCGGGGCTTTACAGAGGGTGGGGCTGGCGGTGCTGGCACCCTTACCCGGCCTCTGGACCCGGTAGGATCCTCAGGATGTGCGCCTCCTTGTGGCCAGCCACACCTTCCAAGCGGCATCCCCGGATCGAGGCTTTCGGGCTCCATTCGAGCGTGTGGCCCATGTCTTTCTGGGGTTCCAGATTGCAGGAGAACGGTGAGCTCGAGGCTGCGGAGATAAGCGCACCTCTGTCTCTTCTTGGAGCAGCCTAGCATCTAGTACACAGGCCCACCCTCTCCCACAGTAACAGTAGGGCAGGCAGGATGGCTTCCAGGTGGCGCTAAGGTTTAAAAAAAGAACTCTCCAGCCAATGCAGGAGACCTGAGACAGGGGTTCAATCCCTGGGTCAGGAAGATCCCCCTGGAGAAGGAAATGGTAATCCACTCCAGTATTCTTGCCTGGAGAACTCCATGGACAGAGGAGCCTGGTGGGGTACAGTCCATGGGGTCACAAAGAGACACAACAGAAGCGACTTAGCACGCACGCAGGCAGGATGGAGCAGCAAAGAGTGGGGGCTTGGGAGGACCCGGGTTCAAATCCACTTACAGCAGAGTGACCCAGGGCAAGTCCCTGGCCTCTGTTTCCTCATCTGTCAACACACACTTTATTTAAGGTATAAAACCATGACGTATGTTAGGGATGCAACCCAGCAACTGCCTGTACATCGTCCCCCTTTTATCCTTCTTAGAGTATTTACCGTGACCTGAAATTACAGAATTTGTATACCTGTCTTTTATCATCTTCCGACCACAGTGCCAGCTCCAGGAGGGCAGGATCTGGGTTTGTCCCCACAGGGTCCCCAGGTGCCTGGCATAGGGCTTGGCACATAGTAGGGACACAATAAATAATATGAAAGTGCTGTTTTTGTAGGTCAAGAGACTGACAAATGGCAGCAGTTTCACAGGGTTCAATCTAACATTTGATGAAAGGGTAACCACTGTCCTAAATGACCCGGGGCAAATCACATCCTGTCTTGGTGCCTTAGTGTCCACATTCAAGGAATGAAACAGAGAAATTCAGATTCCTCAAGAGTGGAGTCCTGAACCCACAGAGGCTACTGGGGAGGCAGACCTTGGTCCAGACGAAGGAGGATGCTTTGCGGGTTGTTCAGCTCAGCAACAGAGGCGATTGGACCCTTTGTATTTGCCCAGTTGAGGAGCTGGTCCTTGGTGGTGAAGGATGGCAGCTGTGTGGTGTTGGCATCTAGGGCCTCGTGAAAGACCAGTTTGGAGTCCTGGGGAGAGACATGCGGCAGCTCAGGACGCTGTCCCTGGACCCGAATGCCTTCTGTCCCACGCCAGAGGTCAGGAGATAAGTGGGGAAGGCAGCTAGTTGGCTGAGCAGAGAAGGCCAGGGCTAAGGAGGCTGAGGCTGGTGGAGCTGCAGCCAGCCCACAGGCCCCTAACTAGGGCCCCGCAGAGCCAGATCTGCCCCATCTCTTTTCCACATCTCGGGGGCTGGGTGGACACACATCCAAGTTCATCCATCACCCCCCACCCCCTCCATAAGCATCCTCATTCAGTCTGCACTTATCGTGAGGCTCATGTAGGTTTCCCCACACTCTTGTGAGGGACAGTGGCTGGCTTGGCCACCCCTGCATGGGGCTTGACACACAGTAGGCACTAAGAAATATTGGTCTGACTGTGTGCTGGGTCTTGAGACCAGCAATGAAGATCCTGACATGGCAGCTTCATCCTGACACCTGGCACACAGCAGGTGCTCCCCGCACATGGAAACGGAGAAGGGAAGATAGAAGACGTGATGAATAAATGAGTGAATGAAAGACAAACAACTGGTCCCTGCTCTGGGAGATCTTACTATCCAGAAACCAGTCATGCCTCAAGTCATTTGATACAACAGAAGACAGAGGATATTATTCTATAAGAAACAAATGGAGCAAGACAGGTCCCTTGAATGAACAGAGATGAGAATCTGGGTGGCCCCCGGCACCTCACCGCCTCCACTGCCCATGCCTCAGCAGAGACTCTGGTGGGCTAGAGAAGGAAATAGGAAAGACTTCCTGGGGTAGAAGTCAGGATTCATAGGAAGCTGCTGGGGCCATGAACTCAGAGTTCCTCTTCCATCCATCTCCAAAGCCAGGGGCATTACGCAGAGGCAGCAGAAGCATGAGAGCTTCAGGCTAGATACTAAGGGGGACTGCCTGACAGTGGAAATAGGCAGGACATCACAGAAAGGTCCACTTGCAATGGAGCAGGACTTTAACAAGGGGGCAAAGTCATGAGGACCTGGGTGAGGAGCCCAGTGCCCACCCCCCACCCCACGGAAGGGCTGGGGGAGTCGTTTAGAGCTAGAGAGTAGGGTTGGGTGGGGAAGGGGAGGACTTGTACCATCTGACCCTCAGGGTCAGCTCTGTAAAATGAGAATGTAATAGGGATTAAAGGGCATTTGTCACGCTCTTGGCGCCGGGTCTGATACAGAGTCCTGCGCCCTCCCCCGGTGAGACTCTTGGCCTCCCCAGAGGCGTCCAGGCTCCGGCTGTTCGGGGCCGGCTCCGGAAGCTGCGGGCCGAGGTCGCGCGCGGCTCGGGCGGTCCGTCCGCCCCTTCTCCCGGGCCCGGGTATTCTTAGCCGCGGGGATGAAGGCGTGGCCGAGGCCGGAGCCGGTGGCCGCCGCGACCTTCCGGCCCGGCGGGCGGCGGGCGCTTTTCGTGTGCCCTGCGCCAGCCAGAGCCCCGCCGGGCCTAGAGTCCGGGGCTGGGCCGCCGGAGGGTCCGGGCGTGGGAAGGGGGAAACGCGTCGCCCGCTCTGGGAGCCGCGGGGCGGCCCCGCTCCGTCCCCCGGTCGGCTGCGTTCGGCCGCCCTCCCGCGGGGTGGGGGCTTCCCTGCCGGCCGCTCCGCCTGACCCCGCGCTTCCGGCCGCCAGTCGCGCGCCCCGTCCGCTTCTCCCGCCGTCTAGGCCCGCGTCCCAGGCAGCCCGGCCCGGGCCCGCCTTCAGGTCCCCTCCTCCTCACTCCCCCTCGGACTCAGTCTCCCAGAGTCCAGTCCTCCCACGACAGGCCGGCCCTCTTTCCGTTTCCACATTTCTTTCTGTGTCTCGCTCCCACTTGTTTTCTTTGCTCTCCCCCGAGCTCCGGCTCTCTCCCCTCTGCTTTTTGCGGCTGTAAACAACAGCTGCTGCATCAGGGGGCGCCCCCTCCCAGGGCCTTAAACGTGAACGAGGCCGTGCACCCGGCCCACCCGACCGCCTCCAGCCCTGAGCCCCCTGGCTGTGGTCCCTGCCAGTGGACCTTCTCTCTCTCTGGTGGATGTGTCTGACTTTTAAAATTTGAATTTTTTAAAAAATAATTTTTCTCCAATTTAGGCCATGTAAATTATAGCAAATCTTGCAAATTCAATACAGTGAAAAGAACAAAGCAGATCTCTGTTCCTCATCCCTCTCCCCAGCCAGAACTACTTTTAACACATTGTTAGGTTTCTTTCTGGCCTTTTTTGTCTGTGTTTGAATATTTTCACATTTACGTCTTGTAAACTTTCTCAAAGACAGTGACAAGGTTATTTTATGGAGGAATATCAGTGAGTCCAGTTCTCTCACTGGACAGATGGGAAAACTGAGGCTATGAGAGAGGGTTGGACTTGGTCAATTTGTGCATCAACCTGAGTGCTTCCCAGGTGGCTCAGTGGTAAGGAATCTGCCTGCCAGTGCAGGAGACACAGGTTTGACCCCTGAGTCAGGAAGGTCCCCTGGAGGAGGAAATAGCAGCCCACTACAGCATTCTTGCCTGGAAAATTCCATGGACAAAGGAGCCGGGCTGGCTATAGTTCACGGGGTCGTAAAGAGTTGGACACGACTAAGACTGAGCATGTACGCACGCACATACATCACCTGCGTTTGATTTCCACCTCTGGGTTTGTGTTCTTTTCCCCAGGTTCTGTTGCCCTTTGTGTTCTCTCTGGCAGGGCCCCATGGGGTTCACCAGGAAGGGCCCTGGTGAGTAATGTCAGAATGAAAAAGGAAGCAGGGGACCCTGACCCACAGAGGTGGACTGCAGGGGCCTCCCAAAGCCCGTGCCTGAGGCTGCGGTTGGAGGTAACACACTCACGTAGGCCAGCTGGAGTGGGATTCCTGGTGCCTGCAATTTCAGGAAAATGGATTTGTTTACGCTGAGAATCAGCAGCACCTCTCGGGGGCCGGATGCCACCTTGCTTGGATGTCTGGAGAGTCAGCTCCAGCATTGACATGTCCTGGGATGGGGGCAAGGGGAGAGACACATACACAGATCAATCAGGCTGCAAAGGCTGTGTGCCACCCAGCTCAGCAGCGTTGACTCATTTACCGTCAGCTTCCATTTCATTCTCCCTCCCCAGCTTGTCCATTCCTGTCTTCCAGAGCCCAGCACAGTGCCTGGCCCTCAGGCAGGTACCCAGAAAATATTTGCTAAACAAATGAAAGATGAGTCTCAGCAAATCCAAGGAGACTTTTTTTTTCTAATGATCAGAAGAAGGGATAGATTGGGAGTTTGAAATTGACATGTACACACTGCTATATTTAAAATAAAATGCCTGGGACTTCCCTAGTGGTCCAGTGGCTAAGACTCCATGCCTCCAATGCAGGAAGCCCGGGTTCAATCCCTGGTCAGGGCACTATATCCCACATGCCGAAACTAAGAGTTCACATGATACAACTGAGATCTGGTGCAGCCAAATAAGTAAATATTTTAAAATAAATAAATGCAATGAGCCTGAACTTTATTTGGTAGTCAGCTGAGGTTTATCATTTCCATTAAACACCTGCTGTGAACCAGCCTGTGTGACTTTAGAGCACACCCTTTCTCTGTTCCAGTGCAGCAGGGTTGAGGCATCAAACTCTGCTCCCCAACAGCAGTATCCTATTTGCCTTCCTATTTTAAAGTACTAAATACTCATGTTTTGTCATATTTTGATATTTTATAAGAAATGTGAAGTTGAAATAATTCTGTCTCGAGGGGTAGTGACTGCATTAAAAACATTAACTGATCATGGTGTATGTATTTAGAATGCTTTCATAATAACAACAACAACAACTAATACCTAACATTTATATAGTGCTTCCTAAGTGCTTGGACTGTTCTAAGGGGTTTACACATTGACTCATTTAATCTCACAACAACCCTAAGAGGAAGGTACCATTGTTATTCTCCCTTACAGATGAAGAAACAGGGCACAGAGAGGTGAAGCCATTTGTCCAGGACCACACACAGCATGTAAGTATGGAACTAAGATCTAGACCTAGGCAGGCCTCTACTCTCAAATACTATCCATCCCCATCATGTTTTTCTATACCTCTTTATTCCCAGAAAGAAAAAGAACACAGCAATCCACAAGGCAAAGTTTCTATTGCAAGAATAGACTTCTTTGGGCCTTCCCTGGTGGTCCAGTGGTTAAGAAGCCACCTTCCAATGCAGAGGACATGGGTTCGATCTCTTGTTGGGGAAACTAAGATCCCACATGCTTTGGGGCAACTAAGCCCACTAGCCACAACTAGACAAGTCCATTCACCATAGCAAGAAGAAGCCTGAGTGCCACAGTGAAGACCCAGCACAGCAGAAAGAAAGAAAGAAGAACCCCCGCTGTGCTCAAAGACTCTGAACCAATGGAGCATTAACAGGTGATTCCTGAAACTGAGATAGGTGCAAGCGTCAGAAGCCCTGCCTTGGATTTATAAGGACAAAGACAGATGGAAACATTTGATTGAAACACAAACTCCAGCTGTTCACAAAAGCTGGCAATCTCTCTCCAAAGAGACAAAAAGCTGACCCTCCCCCCAACCCCCCACCCCCCACCACCAAATCTCCTTAAACTTAACAAAAGGAGACGGGGAGACGGATATTTCAAGATGAAGCCATCAGTGGAAAGTTTTTAGATTTCACTTCTAATTATCTCCTGGCCATTTCCCCAACTAATGTCAGATAGCCAGAGTGTTTCAGCTGGAAAAATCTGCCCAGAAATATTTCCACTACCTAATAATGACACTGTGATCATGCTTTGTAAGTTTGCTCTCTGAAACAAAATAAAAGCAAATAATATTTCATTTTCAATGTTTCATAAATATTTTTTCATTTTAGTGAGCTATTAGGTTGCTTATTTTTGAATGATCACTTTTATGCTAGTTTATAGTAGAGTGATATATCTTGAATTTATATTTGTGTAAGTTCACATTTTTATTAATCTATGTTTTCTAATGGGTTTATAACTTTGGGGTTTTGAAATATCTTGTGTCATCAATTTTAAAAAATAGTGTACATTCTGAACACTTTATGGATTAAATATTGGATTTAATATCATATTTTGGCAAAATAAGAAATACCACTCCAAATGTCAGAGCTGACATTTTGTTCCAGGATTGTGATCAGTTCTTGAAATTAACTGAAGTGAAGGGAGACCCACCTTGGTGTTGTCAGGAAAGGCCCAGGCACTGCTGCCTTGTCTGAATCTTCAAGAATGGACCCACCCCAGCTTCATTACCTAATTGCCTATGTTTTATTAGCTTGAACCATTAAATATGATTTCACAACTCTGTGTATATGATCAAAACACCTCAACCATACACTTTAAGTGGGCAGATGTTTTCACAGTAAAGCTATTAAAATACGACAATCAAATATCGGTACTTTCACAGGGTTCAGTCTCATGCATGCCCAGCCCTATGCTGTGTGTGTTGCACACGCTCTCATCGAAGCAGGGTCAGGATTCTCCCATTTCACAGATGTAGCAGCTGGGCACAGGGAGGGCCCCTGCCAAAGTGAATGGTGAGGTCAGACACCCAGTACCCGTCAGCGTGGTGCCAGAGTGGGTGCCGGGACCCCTGGGCAGCTCACCTGGACCATGCCTTCCCTCTCAACCCTGCCACTCCCCCAGACTGCCCCACAGTTTATCACTGTCCAGCCCCACCTGTCTGTCCTCCCTCAGAGGAGTGAACCTCATGGCCCATGCATGGCGAATAGATGGGTCCTATGGTTAGGGGGTGCCACAGCTGCTGCGGACAAGGAGAATAATCCCTCCTCTGCCCTTTGGTGGACGCCCACAGGCTGAGCACAGCCCCCGAGGTGGGAGGAAAGAGCCCTGTGACCATCCATGCCTGTTGCCACCCCACAGTAACTGTCCCTGATTGTGCCTCAGTTTCCCCATCTGCAAAACAGGGATAGGACAGAGTGGAAACCGAAACCAAGTGAGGCTCTGGATAAAGGAAGTTAAAGAAGAGAAGCAGAGGTCAGTGTCGGGTCATGCTGAGGGTGAGGGGGTTAGGAGACTGGAACTTTGTGACATCTGTCATGACACTCAGCTCCGCCTCCCAGGGCTCACATACCAATCCCTCCACTCCCTTGTCACCAAGTCCCTCCCTGTAGAGTTAGGGGTGGGGAGGGAGGATGGGTGTGGGCTGAGGCCCAAAGAGAGGCAGGCAGGGGCCAGGGCCACACAGCAAATGAGCCCTGTCGAAAGTCAGGGAGGTTGGAGAGCTGGGCTTCCAGGGGTCTCGGGCTCCCAGCTCAAGCTCAAAGGCCAGCTGGTTACCAGAAAAACCCAGCCAGGGTTTCCATAGCAAACACTTCCATCCCGTGGCCCTGACTCATCAACACAGTCACTCACACACAGACTTCCCTATTTCCTCCCAGCCTCGACCCCAAAGGTAAAGAAAGGGGCCTGCCTTGTCCCCTATCCCAAGCACCCAGTCTTCCCCATGGCATCCTGGGAATTCTGGGAGCCCAGCTGAGGTGGGCAGGCCAGTCACACCCTCGCCCCCAGCTCTGCAACCTGGGCCGGCCTGCCCGGCCCCTTCCCCTGAGCCAGTGGGCGGGAGACCACGTTTCTATTTTTGTGCCTCTGGCCCACAGTTGCCATTGTCGGCCCAGGAGTCAGTGGCGGGAAGGGGGATTTCAGTGGGGAGGCCCTGAGCACTAGTAGCCACTTATAGAAAGTTGCTTCCAGCAATTCTTCTAGGAGTGGAGCCTCGGCCTGCCTGCAGCCCCCCACCCTCCTAGGGCCAGACTGGAGCCGGGCAGATTGGAGCCGGCCGTCCCTTTGCTCACCCCAGTGGAGTCAGACTTACAGGCAGGGTAACAGGCGAAGCGCGTCAAAGCCAGACAGACCTTAAGTCAAACCTGGGCTCAGTCATTAGCCTGTGACCCTGGGCAGTTACTTCCTGTCTCTGGGCCTCAACTTCCTGATCTGGAAAATGGACTGAACGATATACCCACTTCATAGATTTCTGAGGATTCAGTGAGATTCTGCCTGCAAAGCAGGTGGTCCAACGTCCAGCCAAACACATGGCAGTGATTGGCTTTCTCGACCTGCCATTCCCTCCCTGCTTGCTCATCCAGAGGAGGGCCACAGTTTAGGGGCTGAGGAGGTGGGCATGTGGGCTGGGCAGCTGTTGGCTGAATTGGGACCAGTCAGGCCTCCCTGCAACAGCCCCCTCTCTGGGCCTCAGTCTCCCCATCTGTGTAGGCTCAGTATTATATGGCTCTTTGATTCCGTCTGCCTCCTTGGGGCTCCCAATGTTTGGCACCTGGGAGTCGGTCTCCAGCCAGGTGGCTACTGAGTGGGCTTCCAGAACCCCCACAAGAGGCACGCCACTCTCCCCAGCTGAGGGTTCCTGATCAGCCCATGTCATTTCTACTTCCCCAGTTTCTTTGTCTGTCGGGAGAATAGCACTGGGCCTGGCCCGGGGCCGCTATGCTCTTAATGGGAGACAGGAAAGAAGGCACAACTCTGTCCTCCAGGAGCTTGGCGGAGAACAAGACTAACACCCCCAAACAACCAGTAACACTGCTGACCTCACGGAGGTGGCCAATCAGCAAATGCTTATACACAGTTACATTTCCCCTTCCTTCCAATATTGACCCACCAATCCAACCATCCACCACATCCATCAATCCAACCACCCATCCATCCACCCACCCACCCATCCATCCACCTATCCACCCACCCATCCATCCATCCACCCATCCAACCATCCATCCATCCATCCACCCATCCACCCACCCACCCATCCATCCATCCATCCATCCACCCATCCACCCATACATCTACCCATCCACCCAACCACCCCCATTCCATCCATCCATCCATCCATCCACCCACCCACCCATCCATCCACCCACCCACCCACCCATCCATCCACCCATCCACCCATCCATCCATCCACCCACCCACCCACCCACCCATCCATCCACCCACCCACCCATCCATCCATCCACCCACCCACCCATCCATCCACCCATCCAACCATCCATCCATCTATCCATCTATTTACTCATCCTTCCAATTCTGGGACTGACCCTGAGTTGAACACTGGGGATATAGCCCTGAGATGCAGACGCAGTCCCTGCCCAGTCTGTCTGGCCCCGAGTCCATGCCCTTCCCACCAAGCCTGTCCCTAATATCTGTAAGGCCTGGGACAAGAACACATATGACAGCCCCTGGCCCCAACCCACCCCTCTTCTCTTCACATGGACACATGTGGACAACCATCCTGGATGCTCAAGCTCTGCCATACTCACCCCGCAGCCCCCAGTAACCTCCCCGCCATTGCTGAGTGCATCATTCAGTGCCAGGACTGCTGACACCCACTCTGCCTCCTCCAGGAGTGGCCCCAGCAAAGGCCAGGTCTGCTTGCTCTCTGCACTATCGATGCCACTCTGGTAAGCACATGCAGCCCTCAGATCTGAGGGAGCTTACCCCAGCCGTGCAGTGTCCCCTCTAGAGGGAAGGAAAAAAGGGAGCCCCATCCGACCCTGGGAGGAGGCTGAGTGCATTTAGGCAGGGAGTTCTGGAGTCCTGGGTGCATAGGACAGGGGCTGGGGGAGGGATGGCAGAGGGGTGCAACTGGGAAAGGGCCAGAGAGGGGCTACATGTTGTAGGTCCCAGGCAGGGGCCTCCTTGTCTAAGTCTGAGGGCTGCACTGCCTTCCACAGCCCTTCACAGGGTGGCCTAGAGGAGCCTGGGGCCCTCTGCCCTCCCTCTGCCTGAGCAACCTTGTCTGCCCCTCTGGCAAGAGGCAATCAGCATCAGAGCCCTGTGAGTTCTGTCTGCTTGGGGGTGGTGAGGCGGCGTCAGCTCCCTGAGTTTGCCCAGAAGTGGGGTGAATCAGCGGCTGTCTTGGCTGTGCCCTGGCTGCCTGAGGTTTGTTAGGAGGATAGCAGATCAGTGCAGTCGGCCTGACGGGAACCGCTGAGACACCAGGCCAGTTTCCTGTCTCCACGGGTCAGGATGTGACCCTGGGCCCCCTCCCGGAATCCAGGCTCCGGCCTGCCCTTTGGGGACCCAGCGAGACTGAGCCCCTGCCCAGCGGCCCCCTCATCTGTCTGCAAATGTCCCGAACACACACACACACGCACCATACACACACACCCTGAATCTCTCTTTCCCGAGGCTCTTGGCCGCCACAGCTCATGTGCCGCCCACCCACAGGAAATCTGAGGATTCAGACGCCACGCGGGGATGGACAGGAAACTGTTTCTCTGTGCCAGGGTTTGCAGAAGGCAGCCATAGGTCAGGAGGGATTGGGCTGGTTGCTGAGACAGCCGCCACCCACGCCGCCTCTGCCAGCTCGTGTTTCTTGCCTCTAGGCCTTTGCTCAGGCAATGCCCTTTGCCTGGAATGCCCTTGACGCCCCCTCTGTCTGGCTCGACGCTGGGAGTCATTTCCCTACTGCCCCTTCCACATTCAGTGATCATCCTCCCGGGGCCCATAGCCCCTGGCACCCCCCTTCCCTCCACTGCCAAGTCCACGACTCAGCACCAGGGCTTGCCGAGGCCCACCTCTGCCTCTCCTGCGAGTGCCTCCAGGGCTGTGGCCAGAGCTGCTTTCTCTCTGCACCATCAATGCCCAACACAGGCTGGACACAGAGCAAGCACCTGGTGAGGACTGGTAGTGGGAAACTGTTGGACTGGAGATCCCCTTCTTGGCGGCCGCCTCTCGAGGAATGTACCCCCCGCCAGGAAACCACAGTTCTTTTCCTGTTACTGCAGTAGGTCCGATGGTATTGTGGGCTCTCTTGGGGCAAGAGGGCCACGAGCATCCAGCTCCAGAAGGCTAGACCTCAGCTGCCCATCTGCAAGTGAATTCATAATCCCTGCTTCAGCCACCTGGTAGCAGTTGCCTGTGTGGATCCAATTAGTTGAGTGGAGTGTGAAGACATTGTAGCATGTCGGGCCTAACGAGAGTATTGACATGAGAGACGTAGGCCCTGCAGAGGAGATGCTATAAGGACAGGCACAGCTACTGTAAGTTAAGTAGCGCCTTTGGGCAGAACCATGCTCAGTATGTTGCCTGCATTGCCCCCCTGGATTCTTACAGCCTCCTTGTGAGGTAGTTATGGTCATCAGCCCCATGTTTCCCATGGAAAACCAAGGCTTGGAGACGTGGCCCAAGGTCACGCCCCTATAAGGGGTGAGGTTCAGTTCAAAGACGGTCTTGCTTCAGAGCCCATGTTATTGACCTTCTAGGTCACATAGCAATACATTCATTCATTCATTCATTTGTATACACAGTCACTGGTGCACATCAGGCCCTGGGCAAGATTCGATTACTCTGTGATTCTTTGGTGAGTCCCTGTATGCAGGCCAGGAAGCAACAGTTAGAACTGGACATGGAACAACACACTGGTTCCAAATAGGAAAAGGAGCACATCAAGGCTGTATATTGTCACCCTGCTTATTTAACGTCTATGCAGAGTACATCATGAGAAATGCTGGACTGGAAGAAACACAAGCTGGAATCAAGATTGCCGGGAGAAATACCAATAACCTCTGATATGCAGATGATACCACCCTTATGGCAGAAAGTGAAGAGGAACTAAAAAGCCTCTTGATGAAAGTAAAAGAAGAGAGTGAAAAAGTTGGCTTAAAGCTCAACATTCAGAAGATGAAGATCATGGCATCCGGTCCCATCACTTCATGGGAAACAGATGGGGAAACAGTAGAAACAGTGTCAGACTTTATTTCTGGGGGCTCCCAAATCACTGCAGATGGTGACTGCAGCCATGAAATTAAAAGATGCTTACTCCTTGGAAGAAAAGTTATGACTAACCTAGACAGCATATTCAAAAGCAGAGACATTACTTTGCCGACTAAAGTCTGTCTAGTCAAGGCTATTATTTTTCCAGTGGTCATGTATGGATGTGAGAGTTGGACTGTGAAGAAGGCTGAGTGCAGAAGAATTGATGCTTTTGAACTGTGGTGCTGGAGAAGACTCTTGAGAGTCCCTTGGACTGCAAGGAGATCCAACCAGTCCATTCTGAAGGAGATCAACCCTGGGATTTCTTTTGAAGGAATGATGCTGAAGCTGAAACTCCAGTACTTTGACCACCTCATGCGAAGAGTTGACTCATTGGAAAAGACTGTGATGCTGGGAGGGATTGGGGGCAGGAAAAGAAGGGGACAACAGAGAATGAGATGTCTGGATGGCATCACTGACTTGATGGACACGAGTCTGAGTGAACTCCGGGAGTTGGTGCTGGACAGGGAGGCCTGGCGTGCTCTGATTCATGGGGTCGCAAAGAATCGGACACGACTGAGTGACTAAACTGAACCCAAAAAATGTGTGTCTATTGGAGCCTGGAGAGAAGGAGCCCCCTGCCTATCCAGTGAGATATGAGATGCTGGCCAGCGTTGGATGCAGAACTGGGGCCCCCATCTCCCAAAACCCCAGCTCTTTCCATCACCCCCTCAAACAAACAGGCTCAGCAGTCCTGGAGCCTACAGTCTGGCTCCTTGAGTTAAAAGCTGGACACTCCATGGACTGAGTTCTCTGGTAGAGGCAGAAGATGACAAGGAGATTTTGTTGTCATGAGTTTAGGATGACAGGTTACAGCAGCATCTTGTCGTGCACCTAAAAATCCCCCAACAACTGTCACTGTTCATAGGATAAAGACCAGGCCGCTTGCTATAGCAACAAGGCCTTGTCAGTCTCCCCCGCTGTGCCCCGAGAAGAAATGCATGCTCACGCTACAGCAAGCCATGTGATGCTGACCCCCAGACGAGGCCTGCCTCCCTGCCTGCGCATTCGCAGTGTGCACTCACAGTGTCCTCTGCTCAGCCCCGTGGCCTCCTTCACTCTGTGAGCTCTGGCCACCCTTAGCGTTCTTGCAATCTCCAGGAAGCCCTGCCTAGCCCCATAGCAGCCCTGTGCTCCCGAAAAAGCTCCAGTCACCTGGGTCCTGGTTGGCTGTTTGCACATGCCTCCCATGGGCCTGGGTGCTTGGCCAGGAGCCTTCTCTGACTCTGGCCCGCTGATGAGTGATTGGGGCTGGAGGCGTCCCAGCCACCCAGGTGAGGCGCCGAGACCTGAACATCCAAACAAACAGATGAACTCGCAGAGGGCAATCTCATTTTCCCTATCGTTACCAAACTTGAAAAAAAAAAAATTACAATGGCTATCGAAACCACATAACATGTGTTTGGCTCTATCTGGAGCTTGAGGATTATCAAGGCCCACAGTCCTCGTGGCAGGCAGGGTGGTGGGGAGCAGGGCCCCCCGATATTGGTGGTCTGGGCATCATCTTATCACTGCACAAATGCAGGGCAACCTAACAGTTTCAGGGACCACAAGTTCACCCCGAGCTGATATCACTAAATCGCTATCAGGACCTGAGGCTGCACGGGCCAGGTGTGGTCACTAGCCCAGGAGGGCCAGGTGCCCCCTGAACACTGAGATCCACTGAGAAATCCAGGGGACAGCCTGGTTTGGAGTCTCCGGGGATCTAGTGAACTCTGACCTCAGACATATTGCTTCACCTTTCTCGGCCTGCCACAGGTCCCTCCTCTGAAAAATGGGGAGACAGAGCCCTGACAGACGGGCCCTCGAGAGGCTTAATACATGTAAGGAGCTTAATTCTGTTCCCAGCACTTAGTAGGCCTAGCACAGTACCTAGCACACAGTAAGTGCTCAATAAATGTGTTATTAGTATCAGGAGGGACCTAAACAAACTCATGGTGGGTCTTCTTGGTAAGGGGAGGAGAGTCTTGGAAGTGACGTCATCGGTTTCCAGACCCTGACTCCGGTCACAGGGGTTTGATGAGCGACATTCCAGGGAGGGAAGCACTTTCTCAAGGTCAAGGCTGCCTGGAGCAAAGCCATATCCACTGAGAAGAAGTGAGCTCCCCATCACCAGCAGTGCGTGAACAACCACTCGCCTGGCTTTTCTCCACTCCTCTGCTGGCCAAACCCAGCCCTTCCCACCTGGGTCTTGTGCAGTTTGGGGATTATCAAGGCCCACAGTCCTTGTGGCAGGCAGCGTGGTGGGGAGCAGGCCACTCCCCCGATATTGGTGGTCTGGGCACCGTCTTATCACTGCACAAGTGCAGGGCGACCTAACGGTTTCAGAGGCCACAAGAAGAAGATTACCCCCAGAAATGGCTCTGCTGACAGGCCCTGTGAGATGCCCACGTCACTATCCCGGCAGAAGCCCTGGTGAGGACTCAGCCCACTACCCCAGGGACTGAGTCCTCCTCTCATTGACCCTGGACCATCCTCTGGGTCCCCACCCGACCCTGCCATCGGGCACTCACCCCTAGGAACGTCAAGAAGAGCACGTGGACTTCTAGGGTGGCCCCGGGATCTGGGCCCACACAGCCCTCAGAAACCTGGCTCATTACATATGTCACCTTGGAGTCCACAGGCTGTAGGTCACAGTAGACTGTTTCTGCAAGACCTGTGGGAAATCACAGGGCGAGAGAGAGACAAGTTAAGAACCAGTTAAGAACAAGGTGGTGACATCTGCTCCCACTTTCTGAATGCCTACTGGATACTTGGCCCTGTTTCAGGTCTTTATTACATCCTCACAGCTACTTTACAAGGTGTGTGTGTGTATGTGTGCATGTGTGCATGTGTGTGTATGTGTGCGTGTGTGTGTGTGTGTGTGTGCGTGCTTGGTCCCTCAGTCGTGTCTGACTCATTGCGACCCGTGTAGCCCGCCAGGCTCCTCTGCCCATGGAATTTTCCAGGCAAGAATACTGGAGAGGGGTGTCATTTCCTCCTCCAGGGGATCTTCCCAATGCAAGGTAGACATCACTATATTCATTCCACAGATGAAGAAACTGAGCCTCAGAAATGAAAAATCTCTTACCTGAGGTCACAGTGCTAATAGGTATAGGGTCAACAGATGAAATGCAGGACGTCCAAATTTGAATAAATAAATATGTATTTAAAGTAAAGCATATCCCAAACATTGCACAGGGTATACTTAGACTAAAAATTTTCAGTGTTTATCTGAAATTAAAATTTCACTGGGCATCCTATATTTTTATTTGCTACATGTGGCCACGCTAACATGTGAGGTAGGGCCCACGTGTACACGCACCCAAGCCTCTGGGCTGGTTCGCTCCAAAGGATCAGGAGGCAAAACTTCCCCGTGAGCCTCAGGGAGGCTTGAGAGTCTCCTGGCCCCAGTGGAGAGAGTGAGCCCAGGTTCAGAGGGCAGGGCTGGAGTAGGCCGCAGAGCCTGCTGCCCGGAACGCAGGTCCTGAGGGAAGGGAATGGAATTTCACCCCGACCCAGCAGAGGAGGAAGAGGAAATGAGGCCCCTACACCTCGTCCGAAGGAATGTGCCGGGGAAGGGGGGGCTCCGGAGGAGGGAAGGAGGACAGAGAAGGGGAGACTGTTTGGAAGTTTGTGTCTCCATCTTGTCGCGCCACTTCCTGTTTTCTTGGAGATCAAAGATGGGCGCGGAGGGCCTGGCTGCACGTCCAGCCGACGCCAGCCCGGAGGACGGGGGGAGGGAGGCTTCTTCCGAATCCCGGGCTATTGGTCTGGCTTTGGCTTAACCCGGTCTCCTTGCCCAACTTTCCACTGGTTGGCTCAGGACCCCCAGAGGTCAGAGAAGGACATAAGATGGCCGCCCCCCCACACCACCCGCCAACAACCACTTGGGAAGGATAAGTTCGGGATAAGTACATTTGGCTTAGAAGTCCTCACCCTGGCCCTGTCCTGTGTGCCAGGGACCCCAGAGTGCCTGTGGAATGGGGCATTTGACAGCCAAGGCCCCTGGAACCAGGCTGACCTGGGTTTGTGTCTGAGGAGGCCCAACACTCACTAGCCTGTGTGTCTTTGGGGATCGACTTCACTCTGGGCTTCGGCGTCCTCACTGGCAAAAGGACGCAAGAACAGAATCCACAAAACCATAGGGGTGATTGAGAGGACTCCGTGAGACAAGGCGTCTGGCTGTTTGTTGCTGTTTTTACTTTTGGCCCCACTGCACAGCCTGTAGGATCTTAGCTCCCCAACCAGGGGTCGAACATGCACTCCCTACGGTGGAGGCACCGAGTCTTAACCGCTGGACTGCAAATGTCGTTCTTTTAATTCTTTGATTGACTTTGGCCATTGAAGAACAGTTGGTTCCAGGTGGGTGGTGAAGTGGTGGGACAGGACAGCTTGCAGGCGCGGGGCCTCAGAGAGGGAGGTCACTGGTGTTTCAGGCTCAGCTAGACTCCAGGGCTGGTACCTTTGCTGCTGTCCCCTACCTGGGGGACCCACCAAGCCCCTCAGTGCTCCCCACCTTCCCCTGACCCTGTCAGTGAGCACAGGCTCCTCCGCTGTCGCTTTTCCTCCTGTATAGATGGGAGACTGCAGTCCAGAGATGCAGGATATCCAGAGTCACACAGCACACACAGCTGACTGGGCCAGGCTCGGACCTACTTCTCCCCTCACAGTCTGGGGTCTGGTCTGCAGATTAGCCCAGCGCCTTCCTCCTTCCTTCAGACTTTCCCTGCTCCCTCCCCAGACTTCCAGGAACCCCAGTTCCTCCCAGATCACTGGGGCCGCCTGGGGCCACCTCCTCCATGCCGTCAGCGGGAGAGGCCACAGGCCTGGCCATTATGTAATGATCAGATAACGGGCCAGGCTGGGAGATCAGATAAGAGGTCCATTTATTTTGGGGCCTTTTCGAGTCCTGGCCGCCCCCACCCCGCAGACGAGAATGGGGAGACAGGAGGGAGTGTGACGCCCAGGGCCTGTCTCCCGGAGCCGGAGGCGGGCCCAGACAAAGCTGAAAACAATCCCCTGGCACCAAGGGAAACTCCTGGGACCTGGGTTGGAGGAGGCGCCGCTGGGGGCCTGGGTGACCGGGTGAGTGAGAGACCCAGCACTGGGGAGCCACCTCTCCACCCTGTCTGCTCCCTCTCCTGCTCCACCCACGAGCACAGAGCCACCTCGGGGCTTTCCAAATGGCCACCCCCAGCACCTAGGAAGGCTGAGAGGATAACCGTCAAGCAAAACCAGCCCTGGAGCCAGAGGGTATGAGCAAAATCGCAGCTCTGCCTCTTGGACAGCTGGTCACCATGAACAAGAGCCTAACTTCTCTGAGCCTCAGCTTTCCCCTTTGCAAGACAGCTGCCATCATGTTTCCTGGGCATCAGGGACTATTTAGAGGCTTTGTGTGCAGCAGTCCTACAAGATGGGGATTGTTATTATGACCATTTGACACATGGGGAGACCAAAGATTAGGGAGTCAAGAATTTGGAAAAGATCCTGATGCTGGAAAGACTGAGGGCAAACAGGAGAAGAGAGTGACAGAGGACGAGATGGCTGGATGGCATCACCAACTCAATGAACATGGACTTGAGCAAACTCCAGGAGACAGTGAAGGACAGGGAAGCCTGGCATGTTGCAGTCCTTGGGGGTTGCAAAGAGTTGGACGTGACTGAGCATCTGAACAACCACAGCAAGAATTTGCCTGAGGGCACCCAGCTGTTAAGTGGCAGGGTTCATACTGGAGCCCAGAGCATCCAGCTCTAGCACCCAGCACCCCTGCACAGGCTGTGCTAGCTGCATGAGGTAACCCGCGTATAGATCCTGGTATGCAGTAAGTGTTCTGGACACAGAGGCCATGGTCATTCTATGAAACCAGGGCAGGTCCTCTTTGACAGAGGTCTTTTCTGCTTTTTCTCTTCTTCAGTCACCCAGTCACCCTTTACTCCTTTCAGGATCCAACCATGGCCTCAAAGATTTCCCTGCGTCCAGCCCAACCACTTCTCCCTGGGCCTGGCCACCAGCAAGACCTCAGCACTCCTTTCCCCAGTCTGTCCTGGGCTGCTGATGTCTCTGGGTTAAGGCCACCCTCCACAGCCTGGAGTGGAGTTAAAAAGTACCAGGGTCCAGGACTTCCCTGGTGGTCCAGCGGCTAAGACTCTGAGCCCCCAGTGCAGGGGGCCCAGGTTTGATCCCTGGTCAGGGAACTAGATCTCATCTGCCGCAATTAAGAGTTCCCATGCCACAATTAAAGACCCCACGTGTTGCAACTAAAACATAGTGGAGGGGTTGAGAGATGTTGAAGTTTCAGATCCTGATTCTGCTCCTTTCCAGCTTCCTTTCCATGCCTCAGTGCTATTTGTAAAATGGAGTGGTCGTAGTCAAAATACCTTCCTTGGTGAGTTGGTAGAAACATTGGTAAATTGACACAAGCATGGTGCTAAACAGGATTCCTGCTCAGGAACTGGCAACCACTGTCAGTTATTTATGTCCATCGTGGGGAGATGTGAGTGTTTCCATCAAACATACCTTATTCCTTGCCCTTTCTGTGCCCTCTCCCTGAACACTTCTTTTCAACTCCTATTCATCTTTCAAAACCCTGTTGGGAAAATCTCATCAGAACCAGTTGTGCTCTAGGTGGGAGACCCATTATAGGTGCAGGAAAGAAACCTAATGTGTGGGGTGAGACGATTTGGCAACAGAGAGAGCCTCATTGTCTTCCCCAGGGCACTGTGGTGTATGGTTAGGTCCTGGGCTAGAGCCCCTGTTACTTATTTCTGAGCTATGTTACTCAGGCAAATTCCTTCACCTGCCAGCGCCCCAGTCTTCTCAGCTGTGTAATGGGGCTAATAGGAGAGCCTGCTTCATTGGGCCTTTGTGCAGGTTAAGCCTGATAGTACACATAACAGGCCTAGAGCAGTGGTCTGGCCTTCATCTCCACCTTTGTCACTGGTATTAAAGTCAGTTTAGCCCTGGATGAGGGTCCTCTTTAGCCTCCAGAGCTGATGCCCCAAAGCTGGGGCTGGAGCTAGAAGAAGGGGCTCCAGAACCAGGGGCGATCAGTGCTCCAAGCCTCCCACAGCCACCCAGGCCACCTATGGTACAAGGAAAAGAAGCTGAGTTCAGTAGACTGCTTGGATCTGTCACTAGTCCTGAGCCTTGATTTCCTCATCCGTAATCTGGGTATAGAGACAAAGGGCAGCCTGAAACACTGGAGACGCAGGAGAGGTGGTCCCTCCTGCTCACCTTGATTCCTCACTAGGCCCTTGAGCAAATAAATAGACCAGGCTTGTCCTCCGAGGGCCCAGCACTGACCTAGGTGCCCATGAGAAATTGAGATCGATTCTTTCTCTCCCTCTGGAGCTTAGTGTTACCAACTATCTGGCCAAGTGAGAACCTCAATTAATGGTCCTGCCCTCACTGTCCCAGGGGACCCCTGTCTCCTGGTTCACACAGTTCCTGCTCCAACCTACCTTTCCTCCTGGCAAACAAGAGGCTGCCCCGAATGCACTCTAGGGATGGATATCTGCAGGCTGTGTCATGCATCCCTAGCGCCTTCTCAGGGGTCAGGGCTGGGGGTACCCTCACACAGGTGGCCAAAAGCACAGGGGGCTCCAAGTCACACCTCTACTCTATCTTTCAGTAAACACTTACCCACACTTAGGAAACACTCTTTGATTCCAGCCACCCAGCATGGGCCACGAACCCCAGCACCTCCACTTCTGGGACTCTATCCAAGTGAAATACTCCAAAATACAGGAAAAGATGCATGTACCAAAAACGTGCTTGGAAGTGATATTTATAACTGGGCCCCAAGGGAAACCACCTAAGTATTCAACAACAAAGGATTCATTAGGGAAATGATGAGATGGCACGTTTAAGGGAGAGAATATTCTAGAACCACAACGGAATGATCATGGAGTCCACATGACAACATAGAAAACTTCTGGGACAAAAAAAAAGGGGGTACATAAGATTTCCAAATTTGATCCACTTGCATTGAAATTACCTTAAAAAGCTAGACAATAGCCAGTAAGAAAGACACCAGCATGCTAACAAGGCCCAAATTAATAGGAGATGGGAGGTCATTTCCCCTACTCATCTATTTTCTTTGAGGAGCAGACTTGAGAGAATATATGGTTAAATTGCTTTTTAAACACCTATCTATATTTGCTCTTAAAAGAAATTACAACGTGACAGGAAGGTATGTTTTAGAAACTGAAGATCATCTAGAAGAACCTAGTGCTCAAGAGCAGTGACGTTGGGGTTTTCTTCGTGCATATGGTACGTCACATATGTGCTCGATCATGTCTGACTCTGGGACCCCACAGACTGCAGCCCGCCAGGCTCCTCTGTCCATGGGATTCTCCAGGCAAGAATACTGGAGTGGGTTGCCATTTCCTTCTCCAGGGGATCTTCCGATCCAGGAACCAAACCCGAGTCTCCTGTGTCTCCTCCCTTGGCCGGCAGTTTCTTTTACTGGCTGAGCCAACTGGGAAGCTCATAGTATGTGTTACTGCTATTTTATTCTGATAGAACTGGAGTCAATGCTGTAGGAGCAGCTGACAGTGTGTCCCGACAGACGTCCACAAGTGTCGATCTGGGAATAGCTTTTTCTTGGTAACTGCTATGTGAGATTCCAGTGCGTAGTTAGCCATGTCATGGAGCCCAGGCTGGTGGACACTGCCTGGCTTTTGTTCCAGGCACCTACGGACCATACGTCCTTATGAGTCGGGCAAGTAAGCCCTTGGGGCTGACTTCTGAAGGCAAGGATGTTACACAAGTTCAGGTTTTGAAAGATTCTGCCAAGTTGTGTTCCCAGAAGGCTGGATTCATCTGGGGATCTGTTTTGGCCCCATTTTGACTGCTGGGGTGCCAGCACCTGCCAGCAGGAGCAGATTAATATGTTATCAGGAGTTTTTCCAACTGGCTCTTAAACACAGCCGTAATTAAAAATTAAATTTTATAAGCTTATAGTTAAATAAATCACATATTTTATGTGTAATATATATCAAATGTATACTATTGTATCAAAACTCATAAACCCCTAATTATTTTATTCCCCTTATATTATCTGTGTTCTTGAGGTTATCTGCGTCTGTCATATCTGGGTGGTGGAAATAGTAGATAAAGCTTTATTATGGCGCAGCTGCCCCAACTCAAGTCTGCTGAGCTGATAGCTTGAAATCAGCTGGGTGGGAACATTGACACCATGGATATTAACAAACATTAACCGCCCCCCCCCCCCATCCACTTCTCCCAACCCACTGTTGACTATTTGTCAGCACACCACTGCCTTCCATCCTATAAAACCCGACCCTAAAGAGCTCTGAGGGTCTTTCTCTGATGACCTAGAGGAAGAGAGTGTTATCATACTAGAAAGTGGGGGAGGCTGGAGAAAGGCAAGATGGCCGGGGGCCTATCGTGGAGTTCAGGTACAGCTTCTGTCAGAACTGTGTGAACTCAGCAGGTCAGAGCCTCCACTTCCCCTCCTGTAAAATGGGGTGATAGAGGCAGCCGTCTTGGAAGATAATTGGGAGCTTATGGAGAGCAGCTGCCATATCACTGCCTGATCAGGAGCAAGTGCTCAAAGGAGCCACAGGCCTGGGGCGAAACCCTGCTGGATCACTTAATGTCTGAGACTCGGTTTCCTGTATTGTCAGTGAGGCAGTGGGAAGAGCTTAGAGACCCAGGATTAGGGACCTTAAAATGCCTTGGCTGGAGTTAGGGGCTTCCCTGATGGCTCAGTGATAAAGAACCTGCCTGCAAAGCAGGAGACAGAAAGAGACATGGGTTCGATCCCTGACTAGAGAAGATCCCCTGGAGAAGGAAATGGCAACCCACTCCAGTACTCTTGCCTGGAGAAATCCCGTGGACAGAGGAGCCTGGCGGGCTATAGTCCATGTGGTTGCAAAGAGACAGATACGACTGAGCGACTAAATAACAATAACGACAGGGTAGGGAGGGGGTGATCATCATTGCTTCTGTTCCCATTTTCACCCCCCACCCCTATCCCTTAAGGAGGTCCTGGATGTGCCCAAGGTGAGGGAGTGTCCACAGGGCTATCTAGGGGCTCCAAATAAATGAGGGGCAGGGCACAGAGAGGCCCAAGGAGAGTGGCATGAGGGGCCGGGGTCCCTGACTCCTCGCTAACTCTCATCTAGTCATTTCAGAAGGTCGCAGAGGCCATGACCACAGAGAAGCCCCCAGGCTGAACCCCTAGTCTGGGCTGTGCCCCCATTCCACACACTTCTTGGGTATAAGCGGAGGGAGCACCCAGTCGGAAGGGTTCCGGGAGCCGCTCACAGGCCCCAGGGAAGGTGAAGGAGGAGGAATGTAATCATAAAACCACAACAAACAGAAAACAGCTTGCCACTGACTTTCCCTGAGGGGGCTTCTCTTATCATCCTCTACTCGGCTTAGCAGCCCGGGAGGCAGTCCCCCAAAATCACACCACGAGGAAACACAACATGAGATCTGAACCCAGAGCCCAGGTTCTGACTCTGAGACCGCATACCCTCCCATCCCACCCATGCCTCAGATGAGGAACTTAAGGCCCAGAGAGGGCAGGGGACTCGCCAGGGGCTGCACAGCCCTCTAGGACCTGGGCTTCCTGGGGAGAAACTGAATGTAGCTGGAGGCCAGAGTTAAGGTAAATAATTCATCCCTGTTTGCCAGAGTTAAGGTAAATAATTCATCCCTGTTTGCCCGAGTCGTTTAGGATGGAAAGTTCATCCTCCCAAACCGAGATGTTTGGTCACCCTGTGACATCTGTCTCGGGTGGTCTAGAACCTCCCCCGACCCCAGGACAGCTCCACTGGGCACGAGTTGGGACAGAGGGAGGAGGCTGGGAACACTCAGGGCCTGGTCTGTGCCCTGGGGGTCCAGTCACCCCCTCCCCGGGTCCCTGGACACCTACTTGTGGGGCCGAGGCTGCACATGACCAGCAGCAGGGCAACGGCCTGGCAGAGCGCGCCACGGTCCATGCTGTCCTTCCGGGGGTCTGCGTGCGGGGCCTTATCCGGTGTCCAGGGGCAGGGCTGCAGACGGGTGCGGGGGCCGGCGTGGGCTCTCGCAGGGACCCAAGGGCAGCAGGCAGCTGGAGCGACGGCGTCCCTGCTCCAGCCTTCTGAGGTGGCGGCTGAGGGGGTCAGGAGAAGCGGGCACGGGAGCGTGGGGCCAGGCCGGGGGTTGCTGGCCCAGCCTTAAGCGGGGAGAGGCTGCAGGGCTTCTGTGGATGCTGGTAGCGGCGGCAGCGGTCCCAGCCTGTGGATACGGATGGAGGCTGGGGTCTGACCGTCAGCTATGGGGGAGCTCCGGCTCATCCAGCCTGGCCCGGGGAGGCAGGAAATGCGCTTCCTTAGAGAAGGGGCCGGGCCAGGCGGCCTGCCAGGCAGGGAGAGGAAGTGCCACAGGCTTTGTCGCTGGGTGGGGGCCCTGGGGCGGGGGTGTTTGTTTGAGGGGGAGGCAGTGGGATGGGAGGACCCAGGCTCCCAGTTCGTCTCCCCACATACACCACCCTCCCATCCCAGCCTCTCCAACAGCTGGCTGGTGGGGTGCATCTGGCAGCCCCAGGGGGCAGATGAAAAGAACCATCCTAACAGCCCACCAAGGGGCACCACGAGGGGCCAGGCCTGGCCAAGGCCTGGAACTTCATGGGGAACTCAGCTGTGAACTCGCTGTCCCCGTTTTGTAGATGAGGGGACAGAAGCTTGATGAGGTGCGATCACTGACCCAAGAAGATGGTGGAGCTGGAGTTTAAACAGGTCTCCTCGAGCACCAACACTGGTTTCCCTAAGTGTGACACTGGGCTGGCGTTCCCTTGTTTTGTAAGCAGGGAGCTTGAGGCCCAGGATAGGGGAGCAACGCTCCAAAATTGGCACAGCGTGGCAGCTGGGGTTGAGATCTCAGGGCCCAGAGAGGACGGGGACAAGCCCACTGCCACACAGTCGCCCTGGAAATAAAGCAGGTACAACAATGCCTTCCTTGCCAGGCGGTTGCGAGATTTCCATAGGTCCAGGTGCCATAGCACAGAGCTCTGGGCCTGGCACTCAGAAAGGGCTTGCCCATCACGCTCCCTGAGCCTGGGAGACAGTCCCAGAACTGTCCCTTGCTCATTTGCAAACAGCACCAACTAAATGTCCGCCTTGGTGCTAGTCACAGGTAGCACTTTAGGATCAGACCCAGGAGGCTCAGAGGAGGAAGCCGCTGCCTGGAGGAGGGAGTATTTAGGTCTGGCCTGTGGAGTCTGGGCGAGTTGCAGTGAGGGGGGTGGAAAAATGGGTGAGGAAGGCATGTCAGGCTGGGCACCAGCCTGAGCAAAGACACAGAGGCAAGAAGTGGCCTGACAGCCGCAGGTCAGGCAGGGGTGTGGGGGGGACAAGAGACCTAGAGAGGCAGACTCTGGCCTTGCTCTGGGAGAGGGGCCAGTTTTTACTTTAATTTAGCTGCACCGGGTCTCACTTGCAGTATGCCAAACTCCAGTCTTTGTTACAGCAAGGATCTTCAAGTTACAGCTTGAGAGACTTTTAGTTGCAGCGTGTGTGAATCTAGTTCTCTGGCCAGGGATCGAACCTGGGTCTCCTGCCTTGAGAGCACAGTCTTAACCGCCGGACAACTAGGGAGTCCCAGGGAGTGGGGGGCCTTCGGGACTTTATCCTGAAGGCCTCGGGAGTCCCAGAGGGTTCTGGAGAGAGGGTGCTGGCAGAGTGGGCTTGGAGAGGACGAATTTCCATCACACAGTGGGGACAGAGCCAGGGGCTTTCCTCTTTACACTTGTCCTGGTCACAGACGGAGAAACCGAGACCCAGGGAAGGAGAAGGTGGGAGCCCTGGCTGCCTCCCGGACAAACCGGGGGCTTAGTGGAGCGTGTTTGTGTCTGCAGGAGCTGACCCCGGGGCAGGAAGGGCGGGTGTGGCTCCTTGGGTGGAGGTGGGGGAAGGTTTGCTAGCCCAGCCCTGTGGCTGCGTGTTCCCTGCCGGCCAGGCTCGGGTCTTGGGTCCCTGGAGACCCATCCCAGTCCAGCAAGGCCAGGAAGCCTGTGACAGAGTGGAGGGAGACCCCCGAGAGTGACTTTTCCTCGGCCTTTTCCTGCAGCCTCAGGGATGGGGAGGTGGGCATCACCAGGCACAGGGTGGCTCCAGTGGGGAAGGTTGGGTGCCTGTGAGGTTCCCCAGGCACCCCCCAACCAGAGTCCATGCCCTAGGAACAGTCAGTTACTCCAGTCCCCCGGAGCTGAACTCTCCCTCTCTCAGGCCCCAGCCTAGACCTTCCTCTGTCAGCTCTGAATCCTCTCAGTCATGCCAGAGACACAGGAGGAACCTGAGGCTCCCTGAGGTTTGACCCCAGCTGGAGACCCCAGGGCTGCCTGGCTCCAAGCTCCACTCCTTCCCATCTGCTCCCATCTGAGCTTGGAGAGGACAGATGGCCCTAGGTGAGGGGGATTGTTATCCAGAATGGGTGTTGGGGCATCTGAGGCCGTAACGGGACCCCACAGGAGCCTCCTCTCAAACCTCCCTCCCGGGAACATCCCTGGTGGCCCAGTGGCTAAGACTCCAAGTTCCCAACGCAGAGGGCCTGGGTTTGATCCATGGTCAGGATCCTACGTGCTACAACGAAGACCCCATGCAATGAAATAAATAAATATTTTTAAAAAAAAAGAAAACACTGCCCTCCCATCCACCCTCATGCTGCTAATCCATCCCCTCTCACACGGTAAGCAAGACCCACTGGGTTTCTCTAGAAAGTGGGAGAGGCCTAGGTGGACCCAGGACATGCTTGAGGGTGACTTCCAGGGAGAGAAAAACCTAAGGAGGGCCTAGAGTCCTGAGCCCAGGGGCCCGGAGGAGGGAGGAAGATTGGGCACCCAGGGCTGGGGAAGGGGCTCACCGCAAAGCTCCCGTGGCATCCTGACGCCCCCACCACTCAGCCAGCCTCATGCTTGACTGGCAGCCCCTTGAGGGCAGGGACTTAGATGTCTCTGCTCCACTGTTTCCCCAGCACAGAGCCCAGGAGGACCTTCTGGTCCTTAAGACTCACTGATTAAAAGCATGAAGTTCCACGGAAGGTAAGGCAGGAGCGGAGCCAGGGACGCATAGGGCAACTGAGACACAGAGAGGTAGGCCTTTGCTCCTGTCCCCAGTGGCAGAGGCCAGTCCCGGGCCAGGCTGCCTGTCCCCAAGGAGTTTCACAGTCACTGTGACACCGTCCCGCAGGCGGGGAGCAGCCTTGGGTTAGTGGTCTCCTGTTTGCCCCCAGATGCACGCCCCATTCCAGGGGACACATGTACCTCCTCCGGCCCCCCACCCAGCTCCAGCCCAGCCCTGCACAGCTCAGAGAGGAAGGAGCCAGAGGATTCATTCTTCTGGCTCCTTCCCCGCAGGGTCACTGCAGATTGGTGGCCTCTCTGCTCCGGAGGCCACAGCCCTGACCTGGCCCTTTCCACCCAGCCCTTCAGGCTGAGGGTAGTCATGGGTCACGGCCACTGCCAGCCCCGGGCTTCGGCACCGTCACTCGTGACTCTCCTACACCCTGCCCACACCTGTGTCAACAGACCCTTAACTCCGCTCTCCTCCAATTGTCCCACTGGAGCGTGCCGTCTGCTTCCTGCTGGAGCCCCGACTGACACAGACGTTTTCAGGTGCCGCCTAGCCACACGCCAAAGAGACAGGCGGCCAATGGCCAGGCGTCTGAGCTGGGCCCCCGCCCGCGGGCAGGTGCCCCTTCCTCTCCCCCGCTGGCCGGGAAGACCCGGGGCTGCAGGAGGCGGATGGAGCGCGTCTACCCTGGCCGCGGGCCACCAGAGGAATTTCCAGGAGGCCCCCAGGGACCCCCAGCCAGGCGGCGGGCTGTCTCCAGCACCGGCCTGGAGCCAGGAACTGTTGAAAACAGTAGGGCCAGACCCACACAGGCAAGGGAGAGTGTGGGTGCAGGGAAAGACGGCACTGGCCTGGGAGTCAGGGTGTCCAGGCTTCAGGCAAGACCTCCCGTCTAGTGATAACTGAGGAGAATCTCACGTATAACTTGGGGACTCTGCTTGGTGCTCCTGTTGACCTAAATGGGGAAGAAATTCAAAAAGAGGGCCTACGTGTAGATGCCTAGCGGATTCACTCTGCTGTACAGTGAAACTAACCCAACATTGTAAAGTGACTGTACTCCAGTAAGAATTATTTTTAAAAATGTTCTGTGTCTGTTTTTACCTCTGTGCAGTGGGGAAGGCAGTCTGCTGGCCAGGAGGAACCTGAAGCCCAGGAGATCGGAATCACCCCACCACCATTCACACGGTTGCCCTGTGCCAAGTGCCTCCTCCTGGCCACTTTAATGGGCTGAGACTGTCGCATCCCCATTTTACAGTGGAGGAAACTGAGGCTCAAGTGCACAGGACAACAGGGCTGAGAAGGAGGGGCAGAGGCTAATTCTAATCTGGTCCTGTCCTTCCTCCCTTGACTTCCAGAACATTCCATCCTGGTTTTCCTCCCACCTCCCTGGTTGCCTTATCTGCCTCTACTCTGGTACCTCCCCATCCTTCCTTACTTGAACCCTGGGTCTCTTCCCTTCTCTGTTTATTCTCACTCTCAAGTCCGATTTTCTCAAATCTTTGTGACCATGATGTCATGTCCCAGCACAAACCGAGGGACTCAGACTCTAATAATTAAAACAAACATTTTGTGAACCTATATATATATATATATATATATATATATATATATATATATACCCTTAGGATGGGCATTCATCCTGTTCCATTTTCTTTCAAATACTGATCACTACACACCCTATTGATTTCATTGCCCACTGTGGGTCTTGGGCATAGAATATAATACCCTAGATGCTCGCCACTCAAAGTGTAGTCTTAGCGTCTCCTGGGAGCTTCTCTCAGGCCCTACCCCAGACCTGCTGAATCAGAAGCTGTGTTTACTCAATATCCTCAGGACATTCACATGCACATTACAGTTTGGGAAGGACTGCTCTGGGTACCCTCATCCAGATAGCTTTAAAGATCATCCATACATTGGCAGCTCCCAGCTTTGTGTCTCCAGCCAGAACTCTTCCCTCAGGCTCCAGGCCCCTGATAAGCACCTCAGACTTCACGAGTCCAAAACTGGGCTCTATTCATCCTCTGCCAACTGTTCCTGCCTTCGTCTCCCTGTCTCAGACGATGACAGCTCCCTCCTCTCGTTGCTCAAGACTTAAGGATGACCTTGATTCTGCTACATCATTCATCAAATCTATAAGCATATCCTTCGGCTCCTCCTCCCTAGACAAATTCCCATCATTTGTGGGGCTCTCACCACCCCACAGCTACCACCCTGGCCACCACAAGCACGTCATGGAATAGAACAGTCACTGGCCCTCCTTACTCCCACCCTTGCTCCCAGCCCACTCTGTGCACTGTAAAGAGAATCTGTTAAAACCAAGTCAGGTTCCAGCCCTCCTCCGCTCAGGGCCCTCTGCAGATAATCATCTCACTCAGTGTGAAAGGCAGCGCTCCTCAAATGGCCCTTGGGGCTCCCCTGTCCCCTCTCTGACCTCTGCTCTTCCGCCACTCACTCAGTCCACCCCAGCTGGCCTCCTTGCTGTTCCTGGAATGCACTGAGCACGTGCCCACCTCAGGGCCTTTGCACCTGCCGCTCTCTCCCTGAAACTCTGTCCCCTAGATAACCACTGGGCTTGCTCCTCATGCTTTAAGTTGCTGATCAAATGTCACATGGTCAATGAAGGCTTCCCATCGCATTTTTAAAAATCATTTTATTTATTTATTTGTTTTTTGTTGTGCTGGGTCTTCGTTGCTGCATCTAGCTGCGGAGAGAGAGAGGGCTACACTCTAGTTGCGGTGTGTGGGCTTCTTATTGCAGTGGTTTCTCTTACTGTGGAACATGGGCTCTAGGGCTTGTCCCATTACATTTTAAGCAGCCCTCTCTCACCCCACACCAGCAATTGGCCCCCTGGGCACATATCAACCTCTGACAATATTGTGTGTGCTAAGTTGCTTCAGTCGTGTCCGACTCTTTGCAGCCCTATGGACTGTAGCCTGACAGGCCCCCTCTGTCCGTAGGGATTCTCCAGACAAGAATACTGGAGTGGGTTTGATCCCTCCTCCAAGGGATCAAACCCACACCTCTCATGTCTCCCGCATTGGCCAGAGGGTTCTTTACCACTACTGCCTCCTGGGAAACACTCTGACATATCATATATTGTTTATTTGGTCTGTTTCCCTCTTTAGAACGAGAGTTTCATAAGGGTAAGTAAGGGCCTAGGCTTTGCTGCTGAATCCCCATCGCTTAGAACAACGCTTGGCCCATGACAAGTGTTCATTAAGTGTTTGTGTAATAAATGAATGAACTTAACCCCTGGGCTACACAACCTGGAGTCTCCTGGGCTGTGATTCTGGGTTTCCAGGGTGTGTGTGTTGGGGGCATTCTGAAACTGGGGATGGGGGGGCAGGTCTCTGAAGAGGGTAAATACTCCCAAGGGTAGAGGGAGGTGACCAGGTTCAGAGGTCGTGCCAGACTCTATTCTAGAAGAGTGGGGTCTCTATCTCCCTCTCTTTCCCCAAGAAATGGTCCTGGTACATGCTGCCTCCTGGGTGATGCTGGCCTTCTTGATAAAACCTGACTGTGCCCAAGGTCTAGATGACCACGCCCATGACGACCATCTAAGAGGCAGAAGGATTCTACTAGGCTGGGATTCTAGCACCTCTGTGTTGTAGGGACTCCGAGTTCATAGAAAGGGAAACTGAGGTCCAAGTAGAAGAGACTCTCCAACACTCCATGAACCACGGTGGGCAACAGAGGCGGGAGACCCTGTACCACAACCCCCAGAAGGGGCAGAAGCTGGAGAGGCAGGTGAGGGTGCCCCTGCCTTGCTGTGTGATCTGGGGGCAGGTCGCACAACCTCTCTGGGTCGGCTTGCCAAAGAGGAAGCCCTGTGTTGGCCAGCTGCGCATGTCCAGTGGGTCTCTGCAGCGCCCCCCGAAGCCCCCTACCGTGGAGCCGCCAGGCCTTCCTGTTTACTCGAGGCCCCTCTCGCGGCTGGGAGGCGACAGCCTTGGCCTCCTCCACTCCCCGCCCTTCCTCTCCCACTTCAGTGCCTCCGGCCAGGCCCTCAGGGCCCCGAGGCCAAGACTTAGGGGGTGCAGCCACGGGGGTGAGGGCATCTGAGGATACCTCCTTACCTGAGAGCACCTCCTCTCTGAGACCCTGAGGTTACGGAGGGGCTGCATTCGTCCTCCAAATGGTTAAAATGTTCCTGCATCTTGGGAGGGTCCCCAGAGACCTGAAGAGCGACCACTTCTACAGTCTCGGGCTGGCCATCACGCTGCCCTCTCAGCCGCCACTAGGCGCCCGAGCACACACGGACCCTAGAGATGCCCCCTCCTCCCACACCTCCCTGGGCTCCCGCCGCCACAGGGTAGCTCCTCTCTGAGCTCCCCAAAGTAGGGGGCTGTGGACACACAGCTGGGGCCTCCTGCTCAAAGCAGACCTGCTGAATCAGAGTCAGCTTTTCTAAGACCCCAGGGAGATGTGTGTGCAGGTTACAGCCGGAAGCGCTTCAGGTCTCACTGTCCTGCCTGGTCTAAAAACTCTTCCTGGGACTTCCCCCAGCGAGCCAGTGGTTAAGACTCCATGCTGTCAAAGCAGGGGGCACGGGTTCAATTCCTGGTTGAGGAACTAGCATCCCACATGCTTCGCAGTGTGGCCAAAAAACAAACCAACCTTCGTGAGCTTAGTCTATTCGGTATTTCTGCCCCAAAGACTTCTCTTGAATCTACGAAGCCTCTAGAGCTAACTTCCAGTTTACAAGAAATTCATGGGGTGGGGTAGCTGGCTAAATGCCACCACAAGGAAGTAACAGAAGAATCTGGAAAAAGGAATTTTCAGTAGGACAGCTGGTCCCTTCACAGTCAGCATCGCCTTCGAGGTTAAAACAGGTTTCATGGAATCACAACCAAATGCAGCGTCTGGTCCTGGGTTGCTTTCTGTTTGACCACAGACATATTTTGGGGACCACTGGGGAAAATTGCATGTGGTCTGATTATTATCTATCACAATGCTACTGTTCACCTAGTGTTCTTGGACCTCTGAGTTGTGGTTACATAAGAAAGGCTCCTTACTTACTGTAAAGTCATACTGAAGTCAGGCTTTAGGGGTGAGATGTTTTCATATCTGTAATTTACTTAAAAGTGGTTTGGCAAAAGTAAAACAATGAGGTATGGAAAAATAGTGCCAATTACTAAATGTTGGTGATTGGTGTATGGAGGTTCATTACATTATTTCCTTCAGTTTTCAGTTTGCTTGAAAATGTTCATTAAAAAATAAAGCTCTGGGACTTCCCTGGTGGTCCAGTGGTTAAGAATCTGCCTTGTAATGCAGGAGACCCAAGTTCAATCCTGGTCAGAGAACTAAGGTTCCATATGCTGCAAAGGAGATCCTGCGTGCCACATCTAAGACCCAATGCAGCAAACACATATATATTAAAATATATTAATTAAATAGAATATATATGAATCAAATTATCTACTTCTCTTCCTCTAAGGTTCAGCCCTCCCCACACTCAATGGGTTGTCTCCACCTCTGAGGCTCTGCAGAGCTGCCCCTCTGCCTTTCCAGGCCCTCTCGTTCCTAATGAAACATACTCCTAGTTTCCTTCAAGGCCCCATTTCAGAGTTCCAGAGTTCAAGGAAACTCCCGCCACCCGGGCGCCCTCTGAGTTCTGTGTTCAGAGCTGGTCTGGGTGGAGTAGCTCGGGTGGAATTTTTGTGAATATTGCCGCCCTTGTTCTGAGAGCCACTGCACATGGGCCAGGGGTCTGTGACCTCGTCTTGTGAGCATAGCAGTTGCTCTGGAAAGCAGAATGAACAAACGTGAATGAAGGAAACCCTCAGGAGGTTTGTGGTGGCAAGGATGGGGTGGAGCTGTTGAAAAGTTTGTGGTTTTTTTTTTTTTTCAAATTCTCAAGGGTTTTTTGTTTTGTTTTTTATTAATAAAGTGATTCCATGGTGAATAGTTTGGGTCAGCTTAGGTTTTCATAAACTAAAGACATACCTGAATTAATGAAACTGTACTTGAAAAATAAAGGTAATGAAGATTTTGTCAGGTAGATTTCTCTTAGCTTTGTATCATTTGGGGCGTGTTTTTCCACTTACCCTCACACTGATCATGACAACCTCGATAGAGGAGGTGCATGCACGCCTGTGTGTGTTTTTATCCCAGTCTGATATATGCTCAGACAGTAAAGAATCTGCCTGCAATGAGGAGACCTGGGTTCTACCCCTGGGTCAGGAAGATCCCCTGGAGAAGGGGATGGCAACCCACTCCAGTATTCTTGTGTGGAGAATTCCATGGACAGAGAAGTCTGGTAGGCTACAGTCCATGGTGTCTCAGAGAGTCAGACCTGACTGAATGACTACACTTTCACTTTCCTTTTGACAAATGCAACAAGGAGACCCCGAGGTGAGAGGTCACAGAATGAGTAGGGACTCCTTGCGTGCCCCAGTTGGCGTGGCTCACCAGCCGCAGAAGACCAATCTGTACCCACCCAGGGCCTCATGGTGTGAGCCTTCTGGAACCTATCACCCCTATACTATTATCTACTAATTTCATGTTCTTCTTTCAATAGACTCACTTTTTATAACTTAAATATGTTTATTTTAAAGGAAAGTTTAAATAATGACTGTAAATGGAAAACCAGCCTCATGTGGCATAAATAGAAGGGGACACACACACAGGTCGCCTTCACCCCACCCAGGATTCCGTCCCAGCTGAGGGTGCCCTGCTGGAGGCTCTCTTGGCTTTAAAGGGAGCTGGCTGGGCTTGGGACAGGTGTTAGGGACACGTGAGCACCAAGGGAGATGCTCTCCGTGATGAGGTCAAGGTGTGAAAGAGAACAGAAGAGGGATGATAGTTCTCTCGGGGACTCTGGGGTATTCCGAGGCATTCCCAAAGCATCCTGCCAAGGCTGCTCTGGTCTGTGATTCCACAGGCTGTAGTACTGACCACTCATACCCCTGGCTCAGTGTGTTCTCATCCTAACCTTGGTGGAGGGTAGAGGGAGGAGCACTGAGCCTAATTCAGATTTGGAAATGGGCTCGGGAGGGCAGGTTGTGACCTGGCCAGGGCTGCATGGTGGGACATCCTGCAGGTCTCACCTCCAGGGAGGCACCCTTGACCATGACCCACCTTCATTCCCAGCACCCTGTCCAGACCCTCAGAGCGTCTTGCACCAAGGAGGTCAATTCACTGCCCAGCCAGCCAGCTGATGTGTGCTGCCCTCCCTGCCTGGAGAGCCCCTACCCCCACCCCCAGCCCATGACCATGCTGCCTGTTCCAGCCCTGTCCCCAGCAACGGTTTGGGACAGAAAACATGCTCAGAGAGCTAAGGGGCTCAGGGCCAAGGTCACGCAGCAAGGACAGAGGGGAAGCCAGGCCAGGGCCCAGCTCTGCCTGACCACAAGCCCCTAAGAACCAGGACCCCACCTCCATCACCGAGCATCCCCCGGCCTGGCACAGCCTGGGCCCAGCACACTCCTATGTGAGGGGGATTTTCCACTGGAGCAAGGAGAGGGGTGCTAGCTGAAGTGGGTTTAGAGGGATCCCTGACGAGGAACCGGAGTGGGAGGGGCTGGGGGCTCAAGGCTGGGGCGTCCACGCCCTGTGAATCAACCCCGATGGAAGCAAAGAAAAAGGAATAAAACTCAATGTCCTTGGAAACTCCTTTAGTGCTCGGCTGTCCATGAAAACAGGATAAAGTGGCTTCCTCTGCCTGTGCTCAGCTGGGCAGGGTGGAGGCGCTGAGCTCAGGCCAGGAAGGCCTCGAGTCAGGACGAGGGTGGGGGCGGGGGCTCTTGCTGGGGAGGGGGCTCCAGCTTGGCTACTTGAGGGCGTCCAGGTGGGTGCAGACCTGGGAGAAGACATTGTCCACAGAGCCTTCGGCGTTGACCTGTAGGGAGACAGGCCATGAGGGCAGGATGCCTACGGGGCTTGGTGAGGGGGCTGGGTGGACCCAAGGCAGGAGGCTGACCGCCCCCCAGAGGCCAAGCCAGGCTCCCCAAGCCCAGCCAC
Organism: Nanger dama; assembly: GCA_917880005.1. Classification (NCBI taxonomy): domain Eukaryota; kingdom Metazoa; phylum Chordata; class Mammalia; order Artiodactyla; family Bovidae; genus Nanger; species Nanger dama. The sequence goes on along the minus strand of CAKJTW010000018.1, from coordinate 8,456,536 downwards.
AGTGGGCAGCAGCCTCTTGTCCAACCAGTGAGGGAAACCAAGGCCCGATCAGGAGGGCTGTCCCAAGGTGACAGCAATTGGAGGTCACGCCAGGCAAAGACCCAGGTTTCCTCTCGGGTCCGCACCTTGCGAACAATGCCGCGTTTCTCGTAGAAGGCGATGACGGGCTCCGTGGCCTTGTAGTAGGTCTCCAGACGCTTCTTGATGGTCTCTTCATTGTCATCCACACGCCCGCTGGTCTCTCCGCGCTTCAGGAGCCGCTTGGTCATGGTCTCAGGGCCGGCGTCCACATACAGCAGTAGCGTGGGCTGTCCGATCTGCCCGGCAGGGTGCTGTTTACAGAGGGTCCATTCCTGCCCCCTGGGGCCACCTTCTCCCGCCACTTTCCACTTCTGAGGCCCACCTGAAAGCCACCCATACCTTCCAGCCCTTCCCCAAGGCAGCCTGAGGAAGCTTGCTCAAATCTGCCCTGCCTCTCCCCCCGCTCACGTCTCTTCACGGCTCCCCAGTGCCCTTGGGAGAAAGTCCTAACTCCTCACCTGGCCTGCCCTCCTTATCTCCTGCTCCTCATGCCTTTGCTGTCCTGGCTTCGGCCAAATGACTGGCTGTGGTCGGCCTCTCATCCCCTCCTCGCCAGGCCTCTACTCGTTCTGGGAACCTCAGTCAGAAACCCTTTCCCGCAACACCAAGGGCTCGCCTTCCAATTTGAGCTAAAATCTCATTCCTCTAGGGCAGTCTTCTCAGATGCCCCCCCAACCCCAACCACAGCCCTGGCTCTCTGGGATGCTCTCCCTGGTGGCTCAGACAGTAAAGAATCTGCCTGCAACGCAGGAGACTTAGGTTCGATCCTTGGGTAGGGAAGATCCCTTGGAGAAGGAAATGGCAACCCTCTCCACTATTCTTGCCTGGAGAATCCCATGGACAGAAGAGCTTGGCGAGCTATATAGTCCATGGGGTCTCAAAGAGTCAGACAAGACTGAGCGACTAACACGCTCTTTCACTTTCTTGCAATCAGTCCCCGTTACTTCTGCCTTGAGCTTGTCTCAGGAGTGTGTGTGTGTGTGTGTGTGTGCTCAGTTGCTTCAGACTCTGCAGCCACATGGACTGTAGCCTACCAGGCTCCTCTGTCCATGGGATAATCCCAGCAAGAATGCTGGAGTGGGTTGCGTTGCCATTGCCTCCTTCAAGGGATCTTCCCAACCCAGGGATCGAACCCTCTCTCTTACAGCTCCTACGTTGGCAGGCAGAGCCATGGAGCCACCTGGGAAGCCTTGCCTCAAGAGGGCCTCTGGTTATTTACTTAACATCCCTCTCCCAGGCAGGCCTGCAGCCCCTGAGGGCCGGTAGATGCATCTTATACCTGCAGAGGTGACGGGAACCTGACAAAGGAACAAGGGCTGAGTGAAGGGGCAAGGGGCTGCTGAGCTCTGGGGGTTTTCAAAAATGTCACTGTCATTGGAACAAACATTTCGTCTGCAGAGAAGGTTTGGAAGGACCAGGTCCTCCAGTCCTCCTTCAGTGAAGCCCAGGCGCCCCCTGGTGGCCAGAGCCAAGCAGACCAGGTGTCCAGAGGCTGGCCGACACAGTGGAGCCGGGCCCTGTGCCCAAGTCCATCACCCACAATATCGCCCACAACAGCCCCAGGAAGGATGGGGTCTTTCATTGACCACATTTTCTAGACGTGATTGTCACAGCTTGAAATGACGTCACAAATCTGGTACGTCGGAACATGCTCAGGGCTGCCTGGCACCGGACTTCAGGACACAAGGCCTCCTAGCTCGAAGGAAGCCCAGCCAATCCCCATCTCACAGATATGGAAACCGAGTCCCAGGCCAGGACAGACACTTTCTTGAGGTCCTGCAGCCTCTTAGAGGTCGGGAAGTACAGTGTTGGGACTCTCCTGGTGGTCCAACGGCTAAGACTCCTTACTCCTGATGCAGGGGGCTCTGGTTTGATTCCTGATCAGGGAACTAAAACCCATAAGCTGCAAATAAAAGCCCAAATGCTGCAATTAAAGATCCCGTGTGTTGCAACTAAGACCTAAGTGAACGTCGACATTCTAGGAATCAGCGAACTAAAATGGACTGGAATGGGTGAATTTAACTCAGATGACCATTATATCTACTACTGCAGTCAGGAATCCCTCAGAAGAAATGGAGTAGCCATCATGGTCAACAAAAGAGTCTGAAATGCAGTACCTGGTTGCAATCTCAAAAACGACAGAATGATCTCTGTTCATTTCCAAGTCAAACCATTCAATATCACAGTTATCCAAGTCTATGCCCCAACCAGTAACGCTGAAGAAGCTGAAGGTGAACGGTTCTATGGAGACCTGCAAGACCTTTTAGAACTAACACCCAAAAAGAGATATCCTTTTCATTATAGGCGATTGGAATGCAAAAGTAGGAAGTCAAGAAACACCTGGAGTAACAGGCAAATTTGGCCTTGGAATGTGGAATGAAGCAGGGCAAAGACTAATAGAGTTTTGCCAAGAAAATGCACTGGTCATAGCAAACACCCTCTTGCAACAATACAAGAGAAGACTCTTTGGACATCACCAGATGGTCAACACCGAAATCAGATTGATTACATTCTATGCAGCCAAAGATGGAGAAGTTCTATACAGTCAACAGAAACAAGACCAGGAGCTGACTGTGGCTCAGATCATGAACTCCTTATTACCAAATTCAGACTTAAATTGAAGAAAGTAGGGAAAACTGCTAGACCATTCAGGTATGACCTAAATCAAATCCCTTATGATTATACAGTGGAAGTGAGAAATAGATTTAAGGGCCTAGATCTGATAAAGTGCCTGATGAACTATGGACGGAGGTTCGTGACATTGTACAGGAGACAGGGATCAAGACCATCCCCATGGAAAATAAATGCAAAAAAGCAACATGGCTGTCTGGGGAGGCCTTACAAATAACTGTGAAAAGAAGAGAAGCGAAAAGCAAAGGAGAAAAGGAAAAGATATAAACATCTGAATGCAGAGTTCCAAACAACAGCAAGAAAAGATAAGAAAGCCTTCTTTAGCAATCAACGCAAAGAAATAGAGGAAAACAATAGAATGGGAAAGACTAGAGATCTCTTCAAGAAAATCAGAGATACCAAGGGAACATTTCATGCAAAGATGGGCTCAATAAAGGACAGAAATGGTATGGACCTAACAGAAGCAAAAGATATTAAGAAGAGGTGGCAAGAATACACGGAAGAACTGTACAAAAAGATCTTCACAACCCGGATAATCACGATGGTGTGATCATTCATCTAGAGCCAGACATCCTGGAATGTGAAGTCAAGTGGGCCTTGGAAAGCATCACTACGAACAAAGCTAGTGGAGGTGATGGAATTCCAGTGGAGCTATTTCAAATCCTGAAAGATGATGCTGTGAAAGTGCTGCACTCAATATGCTAGCAAATTTGGAAAACTCAGCAGTGGCCACAGGACTGGAAAAGGTCAGTCTTCATTCCAGTCCCAAAGAAAGGCAATGCCAAAGAATGCTTAAACTACCGCACAATTGCACTCATCTCACATGCTAGTAAAGTAATGCTCAAAATTCTCCAAGCCAGGCTTCAGCAATATGTGAACCGTGAACTTCCAGATGTTCAAGCTGGTTTTAGAAAAGGCAGAGAAACCAGAGATCAAATTGCCAACATCCGCTGGTTCATGGAAAAAACAAGAGAGTTCCAGAAAAACATCTATTTCTGCTTTATAGACTATACCAAAGCCTTCGACTGTGTGGATCACAATAAACTGTGGAAAATTCTTCAAGAGATGGGAATACCAGACCACCTGACCTGCCTCTTGAGAAATCTGTATGCAGGTCAGGAAGCAACAGTTAGAACTGGACATGGAACAACAAACTGGTTCCAAATAGGAAAAAGAGTATGTCAAGGCTGTATATTGTCACCCTGCTTATTTAACTTATATGCAGAGTACATCATGAGAAATGCTGGGCTGGAAGAAACACAAGCTGGAATCAAGATTGCAGGGAGAAATATCAATAACCTCACATATGCAGATGACACCACCCTTATGGCAGAAAGTGAAGAGGAGCTAAAAGCCTCTTGATGAAAGTGAAAGTGGAGAGTGAAAAAGTTGGCTTAAAGCTCAACATTCAGAAAACAAAGTACATGGCACCTGGTCCCATCACTTCATGGGAAATAGATGGGGAAACAGTGGAAACAGTGTCAGACTTTATCTGGGGGCTCCAAAATCACTGCAGATGGTGACTACAGCCATGAAATTAGAAGACGCTTACTCCTTGAAAGAAAAGTTATGACCAACCTAGACAGTATATTCAACAGCAGAGATATTACTTTGCCGACTAAGGTCCGTCTAGTCAAGGCTATGGTTTTTCCTGTGGTCATGTATGGATGTGAGAGTTGAACTGTGAAGAAGGCTGAGTGCCAAAGAATTGATACTTTTGAACTGTTGTGTTGGAGAAGACTCTTGAGAGCCCCTTGGACTGCAAGGAGATCCAACCAGTCCATTCTGAAGGAGATCGATCCTGGGATTTCTTTGGAAGGAATGATGCTAAAGCTGAAACTCCAGTAGTTTGGCCACCTCATGTGAAGAGTTGACTCATTGGAAAAGACTCTGATGCTGGGAGGGATTGGGGGCAGAAAGAGAAGGGGACGACAGAGGATGAGATGGCTGGATGACATCACTGACTCGATGGACGTGGAGTCTGAGTGAACTCTGGGAGTTGGTGCTGGACAGGGAGGCCTGGTGTGCTGCAATTCATGGGGTTGTAAAGAGTCAGACATGACTGAGCGACTTAACTGAACTGAAAGATCCTGTGTGTTGCAACTAAGACCTAGAGCAGCCAAAAAACATTTTTTTTAAAGAAATATGGTATATTCCTACTGGGTGAGGCTCTAAGCTGTGGAAGCCCAAAGATGGCCCAGTCTCACAGAGACGGGCAGTGGAGATGGAAGTCTGTCCTACCCCAGTCCCCTAAGATGTCAGGTCCTCCCCATATATGACCCTGCTGCTGAGAATTGCCCCTGATTCCCCATCCACCCTTGCTGACCTCTCCCTCCTCCCTAGGAACTCGCAGTTTCCTCTGTTTCCCCATATGGCCTGTGACGTCAGAGATACTGGCATATATCAGAGGTGTGTTTATATGTGCACACTTGTGTGAGTGTCTGTGTACATCTGTATGTGTGTGTACATGTGTACAATCTCTGAGTATACCTGAGTACATCTCTGTATATGTGTATGTGTGTACATATGCCTCTGGCCTTGTGCACGTGTGTCTGTCGGTACGTGTGTGTACATGTACCTGTGCTTGTATGTACCTGTGGTCACCTGCCTATACATGTGTGTGTTTGAGTGAGGTGTTCCCACTCTGGAGAAGATCCTCCTGGAGGGCACTCGTGCCAGGCAGCCCAGAGCCCTCCTCCTGAAGGCTTTCTCTGTCCAGCCAGACTTCCTGTGGTGCCTGGAAGGGGACTAGACTCCTGCCATGGCATTCAAGACCACAGCCAGGCCTGAACCTTCCTCCTCACAGTACTCCGAGTTGCCCTGCCCCACGATTCTGTTCTCCCCACATCCCCTGACCTTCCATGCCGCTTCCTGCCCCTCTGACTGTGTGTTCATGGGGTGCCAAGACCCACTTTTGAAGGGTGCATTCTCTCTAACCCCCATGCTACCTTTCAAGGATAATGTCTGTCCCCATTTTGCAGTTGGAGACACGGAGGTTCAGAGAGGCAGAATGATTGGCCCAAGGCCTCAAACAGCTGAATGGGAACCCGTGGCCAGGTTTGTGAACTCCCCAGCCTGCTGCCTCCTCTTCTTCTATTCATTTCCTCTAGACTTCAGAAAGGCCTCCAGAGAGTCATCCTGGGCTTCCTCCTTGCCCAGCCTGCCACCCTCTGACGGTCAGTCTATCTCTCTGTCGTCTCAGAACTGCCCATCACGGCAGCTCCTGCCTGTCCACTTGGTGTCACAGCTCCCCCTGGTTGCACTTACCCTCCGCTCAAACTCCTCCCCTGCTGCACCTCCCGGGGGTAGCCGTCGATCAGGAAGCCTTTGGAAGTATCTACCTTGGCCACCATGGCGTCTCGGAGCATGTCCAGCACTGTCTCCTGGGGGCGCAACAAAAGAAGGGGGGTCATGAGCCCCCTCTTCTCCAGGCCCCCCTTGAGCCTCTGCACATGCTGCCCCACAGTCAGAAATGCTCTCTGCCCTAATACAGGTTCCCCAAACGAGCCGCCCTCTCCAGGAAGCCTTCTCTGAATTGCGAAGACTTAACTGATTGATCAGGCCATTCATTCATTCATTTCTTCATTCACTCAATAATATGACTGGGCCCCTCCTTCCAGCCTCCTGTCTGAGCCCTGAGGACACAGGTCTGAACAAAGCAGACCTTCCCTGTCCTCAGCACACTCTCAGATCTGCTGAGGGGACAGATCATCACACAGTTCATTTACAGTTTACAAGAATGACATGGGCTATATACTGGCAGAGCAGCGGGGGCGACTGGAGTCTAAAGTGGGGGCAGGTCTTGTCCCAAATCTGAGGGAGTCAGCAAGGTCTGAAAGCTGAGGAAGAAGGAACCTTCCAGGCAGGAAGGAGTGTGATGAACGTGAGGGGATAGAAAGGCCAGGGTGCAGGGAAGGTGGAGAGTTGGGGCCGGGGGGTGAAGACTCGCGGGTGTGGGGAGGGGTGCTGAGGGGGTCGGCAGGCAGGTCCTGGAGGCTCTGGGGAGCTTCTGGAAGGAATTTTCTGCCAACGGCAATGAGGACTCTCAGGAGGGTTCAGAGCCAGAGGAGGTCATGGTCATCCCTGCCGGCGTGTCATGGGCTCTGCTGGCTGGCATCCACGCAGGGCCACCACCGCCCACCCTCACCCCGCCGGGGCCCACTCACCAGTGGCACCAGCTGCCCCTTCTCCATGATTTCTGACAGCATCTTGCCCCTAGCTGAGCCCGAGCTGACCTCGGCCCGCAGGAGGTCTCCGGTGGAGAGGTGGGTGTAGCCGTACTTCTGCACAATCTTCTCACACTGGGTGCCCTTCCCTGAGCCAGGCCCGCCTGTAAGCACCAACCCACTCAGAAGCCCCAAGAAACAGGACCCCTGCAGGGACAGGGGTGTCTGCCCAGGCTACCCAGCGAGGAGGGGGCAGAGCCCAGGGTGCCCCCAGGCCCAGGCTCCCCCGGGAGGCCTTTGAAGCCGCGCCCTTCTCACTGCCTCACCCGCCTGCCTTGGACTCACCCACCACAAAGATGATCTTGGTTTTCTTCAGCTTCTCTGTGGGAGAGAAGAGGGGAGCGGAGCTCGGTGAGTCACTGGACAAGGAGCCAGAGGCACCTCTGAGGTCCCAGGCCTGTGCTGAGCCCCAAGCAGAGGGACGGACACTGTTCACGTTCGCGTCAGAGAGGCAAATGAGTCAGCCCGGAGCAAGGGATACGGGCCGAGGGAAACGCAGAGACCGGGACAGACCAGGGAAGTGAGGCTGATCCAGGCGGACAGACCCGCAGGGACAAGGCCTGGAAGTCACGGGCTCCGCACAGGCCATGAGGGCGACGCTCAGGGCCTCGGACGCCCACCCTCATGGCCCCTCCCTGTGGGCGGCTGGACCAAGGCACCGGGTCACCTCTGGCTCTAGAGTCTTCCATGATGCGGGGGTCTGTCGCCGAGCAGCAGGCCCCCATGGTCCTGGTCTGCTGTGTCCCCCAGGCTTCACCCCTCAGGCTCTGGGCCTGCCCATCGCCTGCCTCCCTAGGCGGTACCAGTGTGGAGTTGGCAACCACAACATGCGTTGCCCTGGAGACAGTTGCTGGGGAAGAGGGCTGTGGTGGGCACATGGAACCCTTGCTTAGAGAGGGCGGGAGGGAGCTTGCGTTTCAACCTCCACCTCAGAACTCTGCCGGACAGCAGCCCCACCATACAGAAAGGACTGAGGCCTGGAGGCAGGCGCCTGAGGGACTGAGGCGGGGTCCTCTTTCCAAGCTGCCCGGGCTTCCCCGCTTCTCAGCGAAGTAGGAGCTTGCTGTGTGCTGATGGGGAGGTGAGCTTGGCAAGCTCCCGGGGGTCTTGAGGAGCCGCTAGAATGACTTCTGTGGGCTTCCATCATCTGCGGCCATGTGAAAGGGTACAAGCCTGGGAGTGGGGTGGGGGCACCCACACAGCCCAGTGACATCTATGTTCAGAGACCTGGGGGTGGAAGGATGACTGTCGGCCTCAGGCGGCAGCAGCAGCCGGGCCCACTGGGCTCCTTTAAGAGCCGCCCGGGCCAGGACCCAGCGCCAGGGATGGGATGGGTGGTGTCGCCAGGAGGCGGGCCAGCCGGGCGCTCTGCCCACGTCTCCCTGCAGGACCCAGCCCGCAGGAGCCAGGAGGGCCCAAGACACCCTGAAGACTCAACCCCACTGGTCCGGGAGAGGGGGCAGGAGCGTGTCCTTGTTTGCCTTGGCATTTGCACGCCTGGGGCCTCTCCGCAGGGCAGGCCTTCCCTCACCAGCTCTGCGCCCCTCTCCAGAAACAGCCAGAGATTCAGCTCTATAAATACCAGTGTAGGAGGTGAGCTATGGGGCCCTGAGAAGCCTCAAGGAAGCCTCATTCCTTCTAAAATTAATCTTGGAGCTAGTACATCGTGTGAGAGGCCCGAGAAAGATACCGGAGGCCCCCAGACAGGTCCTTCTGGGAGCTCCAGAGCTACCTCCAAACCATCCCCACATGTCTCCCAAAAGCACACCCCTTTAACAGACGGGCACACTGAGGCCCAGGCTGTGAGCAGGCAAGGAGAGGCATTTCCATACCTTCCATCCTGCCGTGATCTGGGCAACCAAGTCAGCGCTCTGCAAGACAAGGGCACAGGCAGCCAAGTGAAGGGGATTTCTTGGACATCCAGCCTCTGACCCCGGCCAGCCCCCAAGGTGGGGGCCAGGCCCTGGCCCGGTCTTCTGAGGATGGAGGGGCCGCTGGGGGCAGGGGAGGCCCAGGAGGCTGGGAGATCTTAGCGAAGTCACCTTTCGTTGGGGTGCCTCCACTGCCTCACCTGTCTCATGCAGGGCAGGCAGCAGCCCCTCCCGCCCACCCAACAGCAGGGCAAGAGCCAGAGGCATAAACAGCAGCTCCTGCAACTGCTGAACTGTTTCCCTTCCAAGTGCCGGAAAACAGGCCCCTGGGTCTTGCGTCTGCCCGACACCTTGACAACGCTCCCCAGAGCAGGAGGAAAGCCCGGGAGGCAGGAAGGTTTCCTCATCTAGGAGGGGTTTGGACCAGGATGCTCAAAGGGACACAGAGGCCCGAGGGGGAGAGAGCTGTGAGTCTGTACTTGGTCCACAGCCTGCACAGTTCTCAACTGAGCGGGTCCCCCAGCTCTCGCCCCTGTAATGTTGCACCCAACACCTGAATGCCCTTCCCCAAGGAGCTATTGTTGAGGACTCAGTTCAGGTCCCACCTCCTTCAGGAAGCCTTCCTGGACTCTGCCCTCCACTCCTACACTGGCAGGTGACCGGCCTCCAGCATCACACACACCACGCTGTACTGGGTCTCTCTGCTGTACTGCAGCAGAGTTGGGTGGAAGGCCCAACTTCCACCCCGACATGGCCCCTGCTCCTCCCCTGCCTGAGGACCTTACACCTTGCTTTCCCCTCAGCTTGTCAATCAAGCCCAGTGCCTCTTGGGACCCCACCCCTCTGCATGCACAGTTCAGAGGTCTCCCTCCCTCTCCCCTTCCCATCAGTCTCTCTGGAGTTGCCAAAGGCTCCCACTTCTTCACTCCTCACCCCCAGCCCTCCCCAAGGCTCCCAGCAACCACCACAGGCCTTTTGCCTTAACCTTTGACCCCAAAGCCCAGGCCAGCATTCCTTCTGCCTGAGACCCCTGCCCAGTGCCCCCTACTCTGCCCTCTCACTGTAGGCCTCAGGGTGCCCTGGACCCTCATCTCTGCCCAGCCAGCCCAGGCCTCTCTCCCCAGCCTTCCACAAACACAGCCCCTGGACAGGCCCAAAGACCCCAGAGAGCCCCAGCCTCTAAACAGCCCTTACATCATCCGAGGCCACGTGCTCTATCGCCCAGCCAGAGGCCCCAGTCAGCATGAACGCCCCTTCTCCCCACCCACCTCCAACCCACCCAAGCACGTCCCAGCCTCTCGCTCCAGAACTTCCCTCCGGTCTGTATCCTCACCGCCACTTCCTTGTTCCAAGCAGGAAACTGGCCACTGCCCGGCCTCCCATGGGCCTCCCCACCTCCACACCCCACCAGGCAACCTGCAGGATTTTCTCTGACAAGCATCAAACCACATCCTTGCCTGCTTGAAACACTTCCACCTGAGGCCCCCTCTGTCCCCCAAATAAACCATAACGTAGCTGACTGAGCCCAGCAATCTGGCCCCCTTGGGAACCCTCCCCTGGGGGCCGCTGCTTGACCTGCCTGAAGCTCCCTCACTCACCACGATTGTGTCCCACCTGCAGGTCCCAGCTAATGTTGCACCCAACACCTGAATGCCCTTCCCCAAGGAGCTATTGTTGAGGACTCAGTTCAGGTCCCACCTCCTCAGGAAGCCTTCCTGGACTCTGCCCCCCATTCCCACGCTGATAGGTGACCGGCCTCCAGCCTCTCTGCTGTACTGCAGGCCTGTGTCCCACCCCTCCCGGGCCTGGCCCTGGCTGAGCATGGGACTGGGGCCTCACTCCATCCTCACAGCCGTCTTGGGAGGGGAGTGAGGCTTGGGGAGGAGGAGAGACCTGCTCCAGGGCCTGGCTGGGGTCACACCGGGGGTGGTGTTCTCTGCTGCCCTGGGCCTGGTATCTGCTAGGTCCTTCAGCAGCTTGCTGACTGTCCTGCCCCCCATGGGGTATGAGCTATAGCCTCTTTCCTGCTGAGTGTGCTGAAGAAACACTCAGAGCTGCCAGTGGCCCTCCACTGCTGGTGGGGATGGGGAGAGGGTCCCCCTGGCCAGGGACAGCCTGCAGTGACGCCCTGAAGAGTGGCCTGGACCTCGACCCCACCCTGCCCCGCCCCCTCCTGGTAACCTAAGCCCCTCTGCCCTGCTGGCACCTGCCGCTTCTTGGTCCAAAATAACTTGGGTTGTGAGGAGTCCTCACAGAGGCCAAGGGTCCAGGGCAGAGTTGGGTTACAGCCTCAGCACCCAGGCCTTATAAGGCCCCCAGGTCAGGACCACGGCAACTCCTCACATGACTGGGTGGCCTGCTGAGGGGCCCGGAAGGCCGAGGCCCAAAGGGACCGCAACTTCACCTCATTCACAAGGCAAGGGCAGGGCAAGAGCCAGGCCTCCCAGCTCCTGACCTGAAGCAGCCTTCTCAGTGGTTGGCAAGTGGCTAGGGTTCAAGTCCCAACTCTTATCACTCAGCTGTGTGACCTTGGGCAGCTGGGGTCCCCTCTCTGGGCACGAGCCCCCAAGCCCAGTCCAGCTGCTGCCAGAGGGTCCCAGGTAGGTAGCTGAATGGCACTCAGGAAAGGCCCTATGGGCTGGCTCAGGGCTCCCCTCTGAGCCCCTGCCGTTTCAGGAGGTTGGGGCAGGGGGCCAGGGGCCAAACATCCAGGGGGCTTCCCGGCCCCCAGCACTCAAAATGACATGGCAGGATAGCTCCCTCCCAACACCTAGGCTGACCTTCCCAGGTCCTGGGGCAGGGAGCCCAGCCACAGATCTCCCAGGTCCCCAGCTGAGACGGGCCAAGGGCAGGGACCTGGAGCCCCAGGAGTGCCAGCGGGACAAAGGGGTGACTGTCACGGGAGGCCAGGAGGGAGAGCAACACACACACACACCCATCCACAGGACACACACAGTGCACAGACAGCCAGCAGAGGCTGGGGAATACCGCCAGGCAGATACTCACAGATCACAAGCTGGGATACGAACACAGCCACACGAAGCCTGAGGAGACCCCGACACACACACAATCCCCCCAGGTGCGTGCAGCTTCCCCACTCCCGGCAGGGGCGGCCCCCACCAACACACGTGCACAAGCACACACACGGGCACACACTGACCTGGGGGAAGGGGTGAGGGTGGGCACAGGGGCCAGTGCGTGCCCTGCCTGTCCTCGCCAGCCGCCCGCCGGCAGAGGCGACTATTTATAAGGCTGTCAGCGGCGCGCGGCATGCCGGGAGCCAGCACTCCGTGATGGCAGGGAGGGAGGGAGGGAGGGAGGCAGGGAGGGAGCGCGGACTGGGAAAGGAGGGGGCACTGGACCAGAGCGGAGCCCTGATGGGAAGCCAGGCCATGCACCCCCAGGTGGCCGTGCCTGCACACGCTTACTGCGCTGCACAGCTTCCCGAGGGTTTTTCATTCCTCTGTTACTTCCACTGTACTTGCATCACTCCAGGGGGGACCGGACCGGGCTTCTTCTATGACCGCTGGGGAAGCTGATGCCCAGAGAAGAAAGGCTCTTTGCACAAAATCCCACAGCAAATCGATGGCAGAAAGAGAGGCCAGAACCGGGGTGGAGGGGACCAAGGCATGTGTTCTGGGGGCTTTGCGGTCCAGACAAGCCTCCAGCCCCTCCTCAGATCCTGCCCCAAAGTCTCTGGGCCAACAGCCACCCAGAATTCCTCCTCCTCTGTTGGAAGGGGCCTCAAGAGCTTCTCTGGGACTCTAACTCTCCAGAAATCCAAAGATCACCCACATACCCATCTCCCAGCCAGTGGGTGTGTGTGTGTGTGTGTGCATGCTCAGTCATGTCCAACTCTTTCTAACCCCAGGGACTGTAGCCCGCCAGCCTTGTCTGTCCATGGGATTTTCCAGGTAAGAACACTGGAGTGGGCTGCCATTCTCCTCTCCAGGGGGACCTTCCTGACCCAGGGATCGAACCTGCGTCTCCCTGCTTGGCAGGCAGATTCTTTACCATCTGAGCCAGTGGTAGTGTAGAGATTATTTAAAAACAAAAACAGCCCTGCCCCCATGCAGCTGCCAGGCAGTTCCCAGTGAGGCCAGCTTGAGGATATGGGACATTAAGAATGCTGTGGGCACAAATGGGGACTGATCGTCCTGATGCAAAGAACAGCTGCCATTAATGAGGCTCACCAGGCACCAGGTGCTGGGCAGAGCACTGGACTCAGACCACGTCTGCAATCCTTAAGCACAAAGAAGGAACATGAGGGTCATCGCTGTAAAGAGCTTGCCTGGGGTTCCCAGGAAGAGAGCAAAGTATCTACCCAGCATTTTTCATGAGACAGGGACACAGCAATAGTTGCTCAATGAAGTAGCAGAGCAGAGAGCCTAGGACCACGTAGCTTCAAAACTCATGCACTTGACTGCTAGACCATATCACGACCTTGAAGGCAGCAGCCCCAGATGGTAGAGTGGGTTGAATCTGGAACTTGTCTTGCAGGCACTAGGGAGCCATGGAAGGTGTTTAAGCGAGAGGGTAAGACTCTCAGGAGAGTGAGTTCGCCTTAGATGGTGGCTTCTTAGCAACAACAGCAGCCTGGATACCAGGAGGCTTGGGTCTATTCCCAACACTGCCACCTGTGACATCAGACAAGGCTCTTACTCGTTGGGATTTTAGTTTCCCCCTCTGTGGGAGGGGTGAGTCATGGGTCAGACAGTCTACCCTAGAAATTGTTTGAAAGGCCCTCTCGAAAGCTGTAGGTGGTTGTGTGCATGGGCGCAACCTTTGGGGAAAGCAAATTGATGATGTCAATCATCCGTGTGACTCTCTGCTCTTGGGAATCCCACAAGTGGGCACAGAACATGTACTAGTGCAGACCGACTGACAGGAGGGGCAGTGGTACAGACAGTCAGGGTGGGGAGCTGGCAACCGCCCGAGAGTCAGCGAAAGAAGGGAAGCTGGAGGTCTGTGTAGCTAGTGGGCAAGAGGAAGAGGCTAAGGGCCCAACTGCACTGATCTTATCCCACCTGAGTGAAGATAATTCTAAACATGTGTGTGTGGCGTAAAATCTAGCCCTATAATTCTTTTCTCCATTTTAACGTCTCTGAAATTGGTTTCGCTTGTTTAATATTTATTTATTAGGCCGTGCCTGGTCTTAGTTGTGGCACTGGGGGTCTTCGATCTTTGCTGCTGCACACAGGGTCTTTAGCGGCTGCATGTGAACTCTGAGTTGTGGCAAGAGAGATCTCGTTCCCTGACCAGGCATCAACCCTGGATGCTCTGCATTGGAAGTGTGGCGTCTTAGCTGCTGGACCACCAGGGAAGTCACTGAAATAGTTTTGTCTTATAAATGAATAATGGTATCTGTTTTTTCAACTTTTTTCTTTAATATTTATTTATTTGGCTTTTCTGGGTCTTATTTTTCAGCCCATGGGATCTTTGCTCTTTAGCTGTGGCATGCAAAGTCTTAGTTGCAACAGGTGGGATCTAGTTCCCCAACCAGGGATCGAACCCCGGCCCCCTGCATTGAGAGCACAGAGTCTCAGACACATAACCACCAGGGAAGTCCCTGAAATAGCTCTGTCTTATAATCAAATCAATGGCATCTTAAAGTTGATAAATTAAAGCAAAACAAAGAGAGCAAGCGTGGGCACAGGATCCTCTGAGTGAAGATGGGACTTTCACTTCTGCCTTAAAGGCTTTGCAACCAGTTTCTTAAATGCAACAAGCATCTATAGATGTACCTTGAGGACATTAGGCTAAGTGAAATAAGCCAGTCACAAAAAGACAAATATTGTATGATTCTATTTACACAAAGGATTTCAAGCAATCAAATTTGTAGAAACAGAAAGTAAGAGTGATGGTTACCAGGGGTGGAGGGGAAGGGGAAATTCAGAGCAGTTGTTTAATAGGTTTAGAGTTTCAGATACACAAGATGAAAAAGTTCTGGGGTCTGTTTCACAATGGAAAAAAAGCAATGTAAATATACTTAATACTACAAAACCGTGCACTTAAAAAGGGTAAGTGGTAAATTTTACGTGTTTTTTTTTTTTACCAGAATAAAAAAAGTGTTGAAATCTTACAGACTGAACAAAAAATATATTAGGCACCTGTTTTCATTATTTCCTTTGCATATGATCTACGGGTTTTCCACCAGTGCTGAGATATTAAAGTTTCAGGACTTTTTTTTCCCAGCTACAATCTAAAGAAAGAAAAAAGAGAAAGAGAGAGAAGACAGGAGGAAAGGGAGGGAAGCAGGGGGGAAGTAGGGAAGAAGAAAAAGGAAGCAAGGGATGGAGGGAAATGAAAAAGGTACATGGAAGAAAAATCTGGAAGATTAAACTGTCACCAGGGAGTAGAACTGGGTGACCCCTTGCTTTCTATCTTACAGTGTTTGTGTGTTAAGTTAGTCGCTCAGTTGTGTCCACCTCTACAACAGCATGGACCGTAGTCTGCCAGGCTCCTGTGTCTGTGGGTTTCTCCAGGCAACAATACTGAAGTGGGTTGCCATTTCCTTCTCCAGAGTATCTTCCTGACCCAGAGATCAAACCTGGGCCTCCTGCATTGCAGGCAGATTCTTTACCATCTGAGACACCAGGGAAGCCCAGCATGTTTGTATAGTTCAAGTTATTTTAAAACATAAAAAATACCTAAAATATAACCATACAGAATGAAACCAATTTAAAAAAAAAAACCATTTGAAAATACTCTAGCTAAAAAGAATTCCAGTGAGCCGGCATCAGGGGACACATCTGAGGCGGCCACTCTTTGAGGGGCACAGCTGGATCCACGCCTTTAGCACATGGGGCTGGGGTGTGGAGCTGCCCCGGCAGGCCTGGCCAGACAGCAGAGCATCCACAGGAAACAGCTGGAGTGGCTGCTTCAAGCAGCGCATGTGAGGTTGGCAGCGGGTGAGAGATGCCCCCTCCCCCAAGGAGGGGTGAGGAGTATGGGCACCTCACAGGGGTACCCCAGTAGAAGGGTTCATAGGAGGGCCCTGAAATCCCAGCTTGGGGGTAGACTTGGTCCTGACCACAGTGGGAAGCCAGTGAAGGTTTCAGAGCAGAGCTGGCCATAATGAGGTGGCTTCAGGAAGCTAAGTTTGGCCTAGTGGCCCTGTCTCTGTTGGGTCTGTTCCAAGGAGGTAAGAGCACAGGGCGGTTGGAGGACTAGACCCCAGGCCTCTTGCTCTCAACATCATCCATCAAAGTCCTACTTGCTGATTCTGAACTGGGCTATCCCAGGTCCCCCCTCCCCTAGCAACCAACCCCTCTTTACTCCCTCCTGCTGGCATCCCCTTGTGCCACTGGCAGGGAGACAGGAGACCCACAGCATTCTGGAAGAAATCCCATCCCCTGCCCCGCCCCCGAAACCTCTGCCTGGACCCTGATTCCCAGCACCCTTTAGTGGGGCTGGAAGTGCGTCATGTCCCCGTATCCCTGTCCCAGGCAGATCCCTCCCTCGAATACACCCGCCACCACCATCATTACTGTCTGGTCACCCCTGGCCCAGACTCCAGGCCTCCCAGCTGCCTCCTCATCCTGCTGCTGTCTTAGCAAGGATGGCCTCTCCAAGCAGGAAGGATGGAGGCTTTGCCCATAGGATTGGCACTAGGCCTTCTGCCACCCTGTCCCTAGTGGTCTCATCTTCCACTGCTCCCTTCTTTGGCCGCCTCACTGCCTGCCGAGCCGGGCTGTGGGTTTCCCCGCTAGGCTTCCATTCGGGCCCTTCTTCCCTCCTGACATCCCTCCCTCATCAATTACACCTAACATAGCACATGGCCCGTGGCTCCCACTGAGTGAATATATATGAACGGAGCCAAAGGCGGGGGCTGTTCTCACCGCCCGCCAGCTCTGTGGTCCCCATCCCGCTGGCGTGGTGCCCAGGAGAACTCTTTTCCACCCACGGCAGGCTGCCTGCCCTTGTCTCATAGTCACCCTTTGTTAGGCCTCCGCTCCCAAGGGCATCTTATCTGACTAAACAGGTTGTAATCTCCCAGAGTCACGGACCCCCTACCTCCTGCCAACCTGGAGTAAACAAGTTCTTTTGCTGAGGTTGGAGGGATCCACAGCTCACACACCTGGCCAGGGCTACAGCCCTGCCTGACTCCCTCCTGTTCAGGCTTGCAGGATATTCCTGCTCCCTTCCCTGGGCACCCTCCACAGCCTTCCCACCATGCTTACAGCCAACCTCTGACCCCACTGCCTGCCTCTCCCCGTCAACCTCCTTCATCCCATCCCCCCTGCTTCTGGGACAGAAATGTCATCCTCTCCCCACCCTGTTCTCTTCCTGTGGGACGCTCTTCCCCTCCAAACCTCTGCATGAACCGTCCTCAGGAAGAGCGTCACCTCCACAGCTGCAGCGCTGTGCAGCCCTCACTGCCCTGAACCTGCCACAGGCCCCTCGGGCCCCCGCCTCCCTTGATCCTGACCTCCTTGAGAGTAGTGTCTGGTTTCAGCCCAGAGGGAGCTGGGGGTTCTGAGAAGGGGAGTGACTTGCTCAAAGTCACACGGGCAGGGGAGGTCAGACTGGAAGAGCCAGGTGAGCTTGGCTCCTGAGCCATGTACCCCCAGCCCCTAGGGCCACCAGGTCTCCACCCAGGCTGTAAAATGCATGACTCACAAAGAAGCTGGCCATTCTGCTGGAGTGTAAGCTCCCAGCCTGGAAGGTGAGGGCCCCAAGTACTGGGCCAGAGGGAGCGCTAGAACTCAGACACAGGAAACGGGGCTGGAGCTTAGGTGCGTTTATTTCTGTACAAATCATTACAAAATCAAGTCTAGGGTAGTCGCTGGCCCCCACCCCCTTGCCCCAGAGTGCAATGACTCACTGCTGGCCTCCTTCCCCACCTGACCCTGCCCAATCCACAGCCTCCTCCAGGAAGCCCTCCAGTCTCTTCCCCTCAAGACTCCAGAAGAGCTGGAGTGGGCGGGGGGGCCGTAAATCCAGCCCACGAGGCCCAGAAATAAAGTGCCTGATGTAGAGGGAGATGACAGAACTTAGGCGACAGCTCCCAGGCCCAGGTAGGGGGAAGGCCCTGGGACTACTCTAGCAGCTGCCAACGAAGGGGCTTCGGGAAACCTCAGCTGGGCTGGGATCCCCCTCCTCTCAGCCCCAAAAACTCCTCCAACAGGTGGAAAACCTCATGGCTGGATGGCAGAACAGGGGCCTGGCTCTTTAAGAGCCAGGCTAATGGCAGCTGGGCAGAGGGGCTAAGAAAACAGCTGAAGGTTTGTCCATTCTTTTCCGAGTTCCCTAAAGCCTGAGGAAGTTGCACAAAAATACCCTCAAGTTTCCAGGAGGAAGTGAGGAAGGGAACCCCAGACCGTCAGGAAGCTGAGCCCCCAGCAAGGGGGCGGTGGCTGCAGGTGCCCAGTCTTAAATGGAGGACAGACCCAAGGTGGTCGGTGGGGGAGGTGGGAGGGTTCTCAGACTCTACAATTAGAACCTGACACAGGCAGAAGGAGGCCCAGAGATGGGGCAAGGGGTTTGTTCAAGGCCACTCAGGGCAGAGGCAAGACCCAGACACCAGTCTCCCACCCTGGAGAGCCACCCAACCCCACAAATGCCCCAGCCTGGCCCCCTACCCCCACCCAACCTCTCTCTAGCTCTGGAAAGGGAGGAGGTGGCTTCCTGGGACAGGACCCCATCATCCCCATCAATAGGAAGTGATTTGTGGTCCATCCTGGGGTTCTGAACCAAGGCCTCATGGGAAAGGACATGACCTTAGCCTCAGATTACTCAGAAATACCCTGATTGACTATGCTCAGACCCTGACTGGACAAAAAAATACCCTCAACACCCGATTAACCACATAGAAGCCCAAATCCTTGATTGGCCAAGAGAGTCCTCCAGGCCCAGGATGGCTGGAGGCTGCGCCCGCTTCAAGGCCTGACTGGCCAGAAGACACCCTGACCAGCCTTGATTGGCCAGGGATGGCCCCGGGTCGAGCAGCGGGGCGGGAGAGCCACTTCTCCCGTGTCCCTCATGAGAGCCCCACAGGCAGGGTGGCCTAGGTCCAGGAGGGGTGGGAGAAGGTGATTCCGTACAGCTGGGCCCAGGACGAGAAGACCCTCTTCTCTGTGATGAAGCGGTGGTGGTTGCCCTTGCGGCTGTTCTCGTTCTGGATGTAGGTGACACACTCGCCTGGCCCCTTGGGCTCATAGTAGTGGTAGGGCATCCGCTGCAGGTGGGGCCGCAGGCTGCGGCAGAGCAGAGGGGGCCGTAAGGGCAAGGTGGGCACTGGCGAGACCCTGCCCTTCCCAGCCTCTGACGTGCTGTAGAGCCTCAGTGGGGAAATCCCCGCCCCCCCTGGGCCTCAGTTTCCCATCTGTGAAATGGATATAGTGTAGACTAGGTGTGTGACTCTCAAACTTTTTTTTTTTAATCTATTTGGCTGCATCAGGTCTTAGTGTGGCAAAAGAGCTTATGTGGACTCTTCCCCGGACCAGGGAGTGAACCCCTTGTGCCTTGCATTACAAGGCTGATTCTTTACTACTGAGCCACCAGGGAAGTCCTCAAATTTTTATTTTTTTTAATGCAGTGGAAACTTTTCCTTTTCCCCAGAGAGTGGCAATGTGGGATAGTGGTAAGAACCATGGGCTCTGAAGCCTGGGCCCCACCCCCTTACTGTTCCAGGAAACTGAGGTCGTTCACAAACATCCTCCTCTTATCCCTTACAGTCACTATAAGGAGTAAATGAGATAATAAAAAGCCATGTTTGGTACACGGTCAGCACTTAGTAAAAAAACAGCTGTCACCTACTGGGCTTTTCATATAGTAATAATAAAAATAGTTATTAATATACAAACTCTGGACTCTGGCTGAGCCTGGGATGGAAGCCCCTGAGGTAGCTCTGAAGAGCCTAGATCTCTGCAGAGCAATCTGAACACTGTAAAATCGAGGCCCTCAAAGGCACCCCAGCCAAGGTCTCCAGGACCGCCGCTCCGCCCTGAGGCCAGCAGCTGGGCACCGCCCTGGGAGTGCTCACCTGCAGTAGTCGGGGGCACCATGCCATAGACGTGCACGTGGTCACACAACTCCACCGCAATCACCATGGTGAACCAGCCTGTGCTCAACCACGAGTGGGACTTTTCCCTGGGGGCAGAGAGGCGTCATGATGAGGGGCCAAGGGCCCACCCACCCAGAGTTTCCCAGAACTCCTCCCTCTCTGCCCCCTCCTGGGGCTCTCCTTTCCTCTCAGTCACCCCCTGTCCAGCCCCTGCTGCGGAAGCACGGACAAGTCTGAACGGATATGAGGGGGTGGAGGGAGGGCTCCTTTGAGGGGGAAGAACAGGAACACCACATGCTGGGAATTAACTCCTGGGGAGGCTGGGAGCGACCCTGACCACAAAGCATGGCAAGCAGAAGCAGCTGCACACACGCTAGGAGCAAACTCCAAAGGGGAGACTGATCAGCGGAGTTCCTGCCAGGAGCGACAAGTGCCATGCTCAGAGCAAGGCGTGGGGCGAGCAGCCAAGGACCTCAGGCCGCGCTGCCCACCAGAACGGCCACCAGCCACACACACGCACGCGTGAGCACTTGACATGTGGTCAAGATGTGCTGTCGGTGTAAAACACACACTTTATTCCTTAGCATGAAAAAAAAGAGTGTAGAATATGTCACTGATAATTTCTAACACTGTTTACTTGTTGAACTGAAAATATTTAGGGTATATTTGATTGAGGGGGGGTTCTTTGAAAAGTTGAAGAAAAAAATAAACTTCTACAAGATTAACAGAGAGAAAAACACAAATTAACCAATATCAAGAATAAAAAAGGAGGATTCGTCATAGGCCTTGTAGACATCAAAAGAATAATACGAAAATTGTAAAAAGCAACGTACATGAATTTGATAATTTAGATGAAATGGGCCAATTCCTTGAAACCACAAACTGCCAAAACTCAAGATGAAATAAATAACCTAAATATCCTATAACTCTTAAAGAAATTAAAAATCTTCTGAAAAAGAACACTCCAGGCCAAGAGTTTCTACCAAACATTGGCTAATTCTACCAAACATTTAAAGAAGAAATAAAACCAATTCTATATAATCTCTTCCAGAAAATAGAAGGAAAATGTTTCCCAATTCACTTTCTGAGACCAGCATTACTCTGATACCAAAATGAGGCAAAGACAGTACAAAATAAACTACAGACCAATATCTCTCATGAACACAGATACAAAAATCTCAAAATATTGCAAATCATATCCAGCAATATATAAAAAGAATGACATCCACAACCAAGCAGAGTTTATTCTGGAAATGCAAGACTGATTCAATATATAAAAATCAGTCAACCTAATCCATCATATTAATAGTCTTAAGAAAAACCATGTGATATCAATTGATGCATAAAAACATTTGATAAATCCAATACCCAGTAATGACTAAAAAATGCTTTTAGCAGGACTTCCCTGGCGGTCTAGTTATTAAGACTCCATTCTCTAAAAACAGGGGGCACAAATTTCATCCCTTGTTGGGGAACTAAGATCTCACATGCCGCATCAGTTCAGTTCAGTTCAGTCGCTCAGTCGTGTCCGATTCTTTGCGGCCCTATGAACTGCAGCACGCCAGGCCTCCCTGTCCATCACCAACTCCTGGAGTTCACTCAAACTCATGTCCATCGAGTCAGTGATGCCATCCAGCCATCTTGTCCTCTGTCGCCCCCTTCTCCTCCTGCCCCCAATCCCTCCCAGCATCAGAGTCTTTTCCAATGAGCATAGCACGGCTTAAAAAAAAAAATCACCAAGAACCAAAACAAACAAAAAAGTCTCAGCAAACCAGTAAGAGGAGGAAACTTCCTCAACCTGTTAACTTCTTCAACTCATAGCTTCAAAAACCTACAACCGACACCATATTCAATGATGAAAGACTGAGTAGTTTTCCCTAAGACTGAGACCAAGGCAAGGACGTCCACTCTCACCACTTCTAAAACAATTCAGTGTTATATTGAAAGCACTAGGCAGTGCAATAATGCACAAAAAAGAAATAAGAGGCATACAGATTGGAAACAAAAAATAAAACTGTCCTTATATGCATGTTGTTATATCATGATCATTTGCACAGAAAACCTAAAGAATCTACAAGTCTCCTCGAACCAATAAGTAAGTTTAGGAAGATTACTGGATATAAGGTCAACACACAAAAATCAATCATATTTCTATAAGCTAGCAATGAATAATGGGAAACCCATCAAAATTCTAATACTATATACAATAGTTCTAAAAATTTTAAATATTTAGGTATAAATCAAACAAGATATGTATAAGACCTATATGTTGGACATATCAAGTTGAATAAAAGTGAATTTAATTTCACCTGTTTCTTTTTACTTTTTAAACATGGCTACTCTAAAATTTTAAATTACCTACGTGGCTCGCATGATATTTTTATTGGACGGCACTGGCCTAGCTTTTCTAGAGAGATCCGTCAGAGCAGCACATACCGAGGGTGATGTGTCCTCAGAAGAGACATGCTAGGAATGGTCAACACGTTCCATGAGGCATGCTACGGGAGGGCTGTCCTAGAAAGATGCTAAGAGTGACGACGCTACCTTAGAGCAGAGCATGCTGGGAGCCCTTGTCCTCTGGGAGCACTGCAAGCCCTCCCAGGGAGACAAGGCCAGGCAGAGCATGTTGGAAATGACACAAGCTAAGAGCTGGACATGAAGCTTAACTCCCTAGGAAACCTGACCAAGAAAAGGTGGCAGGAAGTGACCACACCCCCAGAGCAGTGCATGTTGGGAGCAACAGGCCCTCCAGGTGGAGCACGCTGAGAGGGAGCACAGGGCTGGCCAGAGGGAGCGGGCAGGAGGTTGGTACCTGTCCTTGCCTGTCTCACTCCGGAAGAGGTCGTCAAACTGGCGCATGCGGCTGAGGGAGATGGCGTAGGCCTCCATGTTGGGGAACACCAGGCCTGCCCGCTGGATGACGCGCACCAGGCTGCCCTGGGGCTTCTGCATCTTGTTTGGGGGCCCCAGAAGATGAACACAGTTTCAGGGGTCCGGTTGACAAACTCCTGAGGCCTCCGCAGCACATGGAATACACTGGAATGGGCCACCACGCGGAAGGTGGTCTTGTTGCCCACATCGGCCGAGTAGCCCGTAGTGGGTGCGCCGCTCATGCGGATGGTGCACTCGGCCCGCTCGATCTCAGGACCCAGCTTGGTGCCCAGCAGGTGGCTGGAGCTGGTGACAATCACACACTGGCCGCACCTGGAGGGCAGCGTCTGGAGGGTTAAGGACAGCCAACACTGTTATGACCACTGGTGCCAGATGCTGTGCTCCTACACCCAGGCCTCCAGGAGGCAGGATTATGATGCCCATTTTAAAGACAGGGAAATTGAGCCGTATTCATTCAACATTCAACAGATATTTACAGCAAGCTTGCTAACGGCCAAGTACAAGAGACAGAACAATAAACAAGAGACCCCACTCCTGCCTTTAAGAAATTCACAGGTGGGGAGACAGATGGTGAACAAGTAAATGATAAAATAATGCCAGGTGGTAAGTTATACGTGGCCGGGAAGGAAATAAAATAGGGGCAGAGGATCAAGACTGGCAGGAGGAGGGCTATGCCTAAAAGTCATCTGAGGGGCCTCTCTCAGCTAACCTCTAAAGGATGAAAAGAAACCATGCAGGTCAGCCATGCTGAGATGTCCCCAAGGGCACAGAGCAGAGGAGTGCAGGGCCAGGATTCGAACCTAGGTCTACATGGCCAGCTTCACCCTCAGGCCAGCTTCACCCTCAGGCCAGCTCTTCAAAGAAGACATCCTCCCCAATGTATCCATGATATTTCCACATCACCCACAAACAGGCCATCAGCTTGTCAGTAGAAAATGGTGTGCAAGCTGCTTTGAGCCTCTGTTTTCCCATTGGTGAAATAAACAGATTGGAACCACAAGCTATCTGAAGCCTATTTTCTGCCCATGGATTTCCTGTGTACCCTTCAAGGCTAAGTTCAGGTGCCACCTCCTCCAGGCAGCCTTCCTTGAGGCCTTACTCCAAGATCCAGCAACATGTCTCATGTTTAATACCTCAACTGATGGCTTTGCCAGCTTTTCTGAGCTCTACCATCCTGGCCTCCCTATTAGGCTGGAAACAGCTGCAAGCCAAGCTCTGTCTCATTCTATTCCACATCACCCACCCTCAAGCAGGTCCACTTTCTCCCAAGGATTCTACCATTTTAGTTTCTCTTTCAAGGATCCTTAGGGCAGAGAAAGTCTCAGTTAGGTGTTCATCTGTCTCTTGTGTCGTGTGTACGTGCTCAGACGCTCAGCTGTGTCTAACTCTTGCGACCCTGTGGACTGCAGCCCGCTAGGGTCCTCTGTTCAAGGAATTCTCCAGGCAAGAATTACTAGATCAGGTTGCCATGCCCTCCCCCAGGGGAATCTTCCCGACCCAAGGACTGAACCCGGGTCTCCTGCACTGCAGACAGATTGTTTTCCACTGAGCCAGTCTCTGTCTGCGTGCTCAGTCACTTCAGTTGTGTTCAACTCTGTGACCCTATGGACTGCAGCCTGCTTGGCTCCTCTCTCTGGGAATTTCCCAGGCAAGAATCCTGAAGTGGGTCGCCATTTCCTCCTCCAGTGGATCTTCCTGACCCAAGGCTTGAACCCACGTCTCCTGCATTGCAGGCAGATTTTTTATCACTGAGCAATTGGGGAAGCCCTTAATCTGTCTCTTGTGCTTAGTCACTCAGTCGTGTCTGACTCTTTTCAACCCCATGAAACTGTAGCCCACCAGGCTCCTCTGTCCATGGGGATTCTCCAGGCAAGAAAACTGGAGTGAGTTGCTACGCCCTCCTCCAGGGAATCTTCCCAACCCAGGGATCGAACCCAGGCCTCCCACATTGCAGGCAGATTCTTTACTGTCTGAGCCACCAGGGAAGCCCAAGAATACTGGAGTGGGTATCCTATCCCTTCTCCAGGGGATCTTCCTGATCCAAGAATGGAACTGGGGTCTCCTGCATTGCAAGTGGATTCTTACCAGCTGAGCTACCAGGGAAGCCTCTGTCTCTAAAGACATGCTAATGGGCCTTTTACCAATGAGGCTGAGCTCATGGTCCCAGGCTTTATATGCAGAGACCTCTAGAAATTCAGGAGGGTTTAGTGAGGGAAGAGAGAGAGCTAGGCACCTCCTTCTGGAAGGTGGCATCCATGCTGGAGGCCAATATTTTCTCCCTGACCCCAAGGAAAATACTGGGGCTCAGAGGACTACAAGGTGAGCTCCGGAAATACAACCTGAGTTTCATGGCTATCCAAGACAAACAGAAGCCCCAGGAAAGACTGGGCCTCTCCACACAGCTGTATCTCAGCAGATGTTGGGGCAATACCTGGGCTTCTCCTCTCCCCTTGCTGTGTTGCCTTGGGCAAGTAACTTTGCCTCTCTGAGCCTCAATTTTCCCATCTCGTCAAGGGAGATAATGCTAAACTCACAGTGCTGGTATGAGGATTACTGCTGATCACAGTGCCCAGCACACAGCAGGCAACTGGCCACTGGCAGCCATTCTTATTATTGCTTTTGTGTTGTCAAGTACCCTAGAGTTCTACTCCCAAATCTTATGTAGACTCCCTGCAGAGACCAAGATCTGAAAACCAGACAGACCTTTCCAAAGGGATTCTGAGTCAGGAGATTATAGGCTATTAGCACTGAGGGTGGAACCTTGGAGAAAACTGAGGTCCAAAGGACAGGCTGCTTGTCAGAGGTCACATCGCAAACAAGGAGCTGAAGGCACTGGACTCCTGGGGTCCAGCCTTTTCTTTAGGAGGGATGGAGGAAGCAGAGAGAAGAGGAGGAGGAGAAGGTAGGAGCAGTGATGGTGGGCAATGGGGAAGGGCAGTCTCCAGGCAGCTCCCAGGGAGTTCCCCAGAGTGGCTGCCCTACCTTGTTGCCAAGAATGGGGATGTATCCGTCAGTGATGCTCCACTTCCTGAGGTTGACAGGCCGGCGTGTCCGAGCCCGCATGGGGAGCCATAATGAAAGACCTCATTGGCACTGTTAGAGCTGTAGAGGATGAGGATGGTGATGAGGGCAAAGAGGATCACGAACACTGCTGACCGCTGCTCCTGGAGAGGGAAGAGGCCAGTGAGGGCCCAGCCATCCAGCACAGTCCTCACCACCTACCACGCCTGCTAATTCCTGTTCTTTATTCCACCAGTTCAGGTATCAACTCCACCAGTTCAGGTATCAACTCCCCCAGGAAGGCCTCCTCCAGCTCCCTGAGCACTGGCTATCACAGGACCAATCCCACTGCATTCAGATCCCCCTCAATGAAACCATAAGTTCTGAAGGCTGGGACTGAGTCAGCCTTGATCCCCACCATATCTCAGTTCCCAGGGTGGAGCCCAGAGCACAGAAGGGTGGCTGGATTAGACTGGATATGGGGGTCACCAAGGATCCCTCCAGCTGCAGCGGGAAGGATGCTTGGAGACAAGTGGGACTTTCAAATGAGAGGGTCCAGGTCTTCCCCAAACAGTCTCCATAAATGTTCATCATTCATTTAAACCTGAAGGGAAAGGTTGTGGTCAGGAATCGGGATGCATGGGTAGTCGGTACACCAACTTGTGGCAGAAGGCAGGAAAGTGATCTCTGAAGCATCCACTGGGACTTATTGGCCCAGGGTCTGCAAGGCTAGGTGAGGCCCCAGAGTCCTGACTCTTTGTGCTAAGCCCCCTAGGCAGTTACTGAAGTATCGCTTCTCAGTATCAGGTTTTACTCTTTTTGCCTGCTCTGTGAAAATGGATCTGGGCCCCTTACAAGCTTTTTGCTTGCTAACAAACTCTGTTAGTAGAGGGCGCTAGAGATAGATTTCAGGAGGAAGGAAGTTTGCTGCCAGGTTCTGGGGGCTTTAAGCCTGGTTCTGGGCACCTGCTCCTCCAGGGCACATGGCTTCTCCCAGGGGTCAGCAGCTTCCTCCAGCATCCACCCTCCGGCAGTTTTGAAGCAGAGTGCCCCTGACTCCCTGAGCACTGGCTATCACAGGACCAATCCCACTGCATTCAGATCCCCCTCAATGAAACCATAAGTTCTGAAGGCTGGGACTGAGTCAGCCTTGATCCCCACCATATCTCAGTTCCCAGGGTGGAGCCCAGAGCACAGAAGGGTGGCTGGATTAGACTGGATATGGGGGTCACCAAGGATCCCTCCAGCTGCAGCGGGAAGGATGCTTGGAGACAAGTGGGACTTTCAAATGAGCTTCTCCAGAGCTGAGCTCATGTGGCACACTCAACCACTAGCAACGCCCACAAAAATGAAGCTTCACCTTCCTGGAAGCATGATGCTTGAAGTGCCTCTTGGGAGTTACCTCCTGTGACCAGCCTTCCCTGCAGCCTAGCAGGTGGATTTATGACAACTCCCATGGCACAGCATCACTGTGAGCTCTCTGCCATCCACTGGGCCATAGTTCTTGCCCTCTCCAGGCCAGTAAGGCCTAAGTCTCAGCTCTGACTGTGGGGGCAGCTCCTTTTTTTTTTTTGGCCACATCACAAGGCTTGCAGGCTCTTAGTTCCCTGATCGGGGATCAAACCCTGTCCTCAGCAGTAAAAGTACCGATTCCTAACCACTGGACCATTAGAAAATTCCCAGTGACTGTTCCTTATGTCTGCTATTCCTGTATTCTGCAGAGTTCAAATCCTTTGTTACTCCAATGCCCAATTATAGTTAACAATTCTTTACATTAAATTTGCTCTGTTCAAATTAGTGTGAATTCTCTTTCCAGACTGGACCCAGACACACCCACATCACCCCAATCACAACCCCCAGGCTCTTCCAAAGCCACAGCTTAGTGGATCCTAAGAAAGGGGTGTACAGGGCCAGGCACACAATAGGTGCTCAGGAAACCATAAATGAATGGATGATGGGGAACCCTGGCACCCTTGGAGTGATGCTCACAACATTATGTCATTTTTGAGTCTGACTGCTCTCCCCTCTCCCAGACTCCCATTCACCTTCTCTCCCTAACCCCACCCCCCCTGCACAGAACTCTACAATCACCTTCTCAGCTAATCCTTGACCACAGATGGACTGGTCAGGCCTAGGAGGACAGAAGTGGACCTGCGCCCAGAGAGAGGCAGGAACTTGCCCAGACCACACAGGTCAGTGGCTGCAGCAAGGCTTGTACCAGGGTCTCCCACGCATCAGGAGCTTTTCAGCAGGGAAGAGAGACTGGGTGTGAGGCAGGTCCGAAGGCGACCATTTCACGAAGGGAAATAAGAAGCTGAGATGGGGACAAGGAATAGAGAGATGGGGATAAGAAACAAAAGGTAACTTACTTTGTTGCTCTTCATCTCTCTCTGACGTCTGCTGAGGGGCAGGGGCCAGTGTCCTGCAGGTGGCCCAGGTAGGGGTGTGTGGTCACACCTGCAAGCCACAGAAAGGATCATGGTCCAGCTTGTCCTAAGTGACACCCTCCCCACTCCCGCCAGCTCTCCTATCCACCCATGACGCCAAGGCTCAGGGCTGTACCCATTTTCCAGATGGAGACACTGAGGCCGAGAAAGGGCAGGAACTGGTCAGAAGTCATACAGCCAGGTGGTGGCAGAGTCCTGCCTCTCTCCCTGCCGTTCTCGCTCTCCCACTCTGTGCCAAAGGCAGCTTGCAGGCCAAAGGCTGGCTTCCCTGCTGCGGTGGGGGGGTGCTGCTTCTCACCTAGCAGAAGCCCCATTCATACCTCTACTCTAAACCTTGCCTTATGGTCTCAAAGCCTGGGAATAAAGCAACATTCCTCGTAGGTCCCCAAACTCCTCAACACTCACACCCTTCCAGGTCTTGCATAAACTGGCCCCTCCAACTGGAACACTACACAACCCTGTTCATGCCCACTCATCCTCCCACCTGGGGTGGGCCAGGAATGTCCCCTGCATCCCACCTTCCAGCTGAGAGCTCTGATGGCACAGCTGGCCCAGGACCTCACTCCCATTTTCTGCTGTGCCTCCAGGGCCCTGGAGATGTGCAGGAGGTCCACTGAGTGATTCCATTCTTAACTTGTTTTCCCTTGGTTTTGACTTTGTTCATTATTACGTAAGATCTTGGGGGTTAAGGGTTCAGACTCATCTATCCAATGGCCATAATCACAGCTCCACCCTGGTGAGGGAGCAGAGGGTCTCAGGGAACCATACACACTCTGTTCCTCACTCTCCAGCAGACGCCTCCCAACCCGCCCCCATCTTCACAGGACGCAGCTTCTCTGCAGTTTTCAATTTCCCCACCTTTCAAAAGGGATACAGTACTTGTGTCCAGCCACCTCCAGCAGATTAGGCCTGAAGACACGGAAAGTGAGTGCGCAAAGAAAGAAACTGGGGCCCACGGGCTCCCCAGCTCTGTCGAAGCTTCCCTCCGGGGGCCTCCCAGCTCCCGCCACTATCTCCGCCCCCTGACCTAGCAGCTGTTTACTCCTACACCGCTATCAGGCATAGCCAGGCCAAAGGAGGTGTCCCCACTCAGCTCCTGACTGGTTGGGTCCTAACTCCGCCCACCACCCAACCCCGCCTTCTCTCTGCAGGCGCCCCCCCTCCTCCCAAGCCATGCTTCAGGTTTCGCCGCAGCCGGCCTTCAAAGCCACCAGTCGGGACTCTCATGGGGACTCTCAACGGGTCCAGTCCCGCAGGATTCACAGGTCAGGAGACTGAGGTTCAACGGAAGGGAAGAGCGGCTTGTTGTTAGACTCACAGCCCACTAATGCAAAAGTTATCCAGGATCCCTGGGTAGCCCCCATCCGCCCTGAGGCCTCTAGCATTCCAGCTACTTCTCTGAGCTGAGTCTCCCCTCTCACTACACTTTCCTTCGGATGCCCCAAGCTCCAGACACCCTAGAACACTCCTGTTCCCAGACCCCGCCCCCGACTTTCCCACCTTTGCCTGAGCAGTGCCCTCAGCCAGGACCACTGTCCCCTCGGTCAGCCCCCCGTCACAGTCCTGCTCTGAGAAGGCCATGGTCAGTACAGCATCTCAGGTTCAACTGCAAATCCGGGTTCCTCCACTTACTGGCTGAGGGGCCTCGGGCAAGCCATGTGACCTCTCTGAGCCTCAGTTTCCTCATCTGTGAAATGGAATGATAAGAGTAGGTAACTCACAAGATTATTAGAAGGATTCAAGCAGATGTGGCAAGGGAAGCACAGGGATTTGAAAGTGCTTGGTCGGGGCCAGCAGCTGTTAGTTTTGTGGTTATTCATTGTTCAAGGCCTGCCTCTTCAGGAGCTTGCCAAACAATTCTCCCCCAGGCTGCCTCTGATGCCTGGCCCAGCAACTTCCCTCTAATATCAATAAATGTTTGAGTCCTTGCTAAGCACCACCCACTCACTGAATCTTCCTGGCAATTGTACACAGTAGGGGCTCTCATCCCCATTTCACAGATGAGGATACTGAGGTTCACAGAGGCAAAGTGTCTTGCAGAGCTGTTCAGAATTTGCTGGGAAGTCTTATTTCCAGGCAGCAACCTGGGGCTGAGCCTGATGGAATCTCTCTCAAGGATCCCCCAGGGCTGGTACTGACCAGAGGCCACCGGGCGCTTTCCCAGCACCTGATTCAGCATGGATACCAGGCCTGCTGGGGACCCACTTCCTCAACCAGGAGGTGGCTGTCCACAGCCCTAAGCCAGGAGCGTGGACTCAGCCCCTGAGGAGGCCCGGTCAGAAGGCGGAAACCGTGGGCTAAGGCTGGGGGCCACACCCTGCCTTCTGTTTGGGGGTTTCGCCTTGCCCAACTCGGAGGATTCCTCCTACACGGTCGGGACGCCCCCACGAGTGGCGTGGGAGGAGAGCTCCGGGGAGAAGGGGGAGGGGGCTCCTAATTCCAAATAGGGGACGCCGAAACGGTGGGTGCATCTGGTAGGGGGCGACGAGTTCTCTGCATCCGCGGCTTGCGCTGACCCCCCCACCCCACGAACTCCAGCACTCCGGCGGGTAAGGAGCTCTAGCCTCAGCTGAGAAGAAGGGAGGCAGGTAGGACGGCGGCAGGGTCCCCGAGCTCGAATGGGGTGTCAGCGGCGGGAGGCCCCGCGAACCCTGCGACAGCTCTTGGGCGCGAGGACCGGGATCTTCAGGCGCGATTGCCAAGAGAGAGTGGGTCTAGGGGAGCCCCCGCTGGCCCCCGCATCAATCTCCATCACTAGCGGCTCCCACCCCCACCCCCACCCCCACCAGGGGGTGCAGGCGGCGCCCCCTCCCGCAGCCCGCCCCCGCGCGGGGCCTGCTCACCTCCCCCGGGGAGCGCTGGCTCCCCGCGGCCCCCGAGCCCCCTCACATGGCGCCGGGAGCCGAGAGCCGGGGTCCGCGATGCTTTGGCCGCCCAGGCCCCGCCGCAGCCCCCGGCCCGCCGGGTCCTAGCGCCGCCGCTCCCCCGATCTCCGGCCCAGGCCTGGGAGGCGGGCGGAGCCTCGAGGGGCCGCGGGTGGCTCCGCCCCGGGGCGGTGCAGACCGGGACGGGTGAGGGGCAGGCGACCCCCGCACGGGGCACCCAGGTGCCTTGCTCACGCCTCTAGGCAGCCTGTAGTGACAAGGACAGTAACAACCTTCCGAAGAACCTCTTCTGTGGGTCAGACCCACACCCACTTCACTTTACTGTCCCCACGGCTGGGATGGGGCAACTGAGTCTCAGAGCACCCTGCCCTTGGAATCAATTGAGTTTCTCCCTGGGCATCCCTACCTCGGGCCTCCAGAGCCCTGCACCCAGTAATCACCCTGGGTGAATGCAGGGATCCACTGTGCAAGTTCAGCTCTGCCAGCTGCTAGCTATGTGGCCTTGGCTCTCGACTCTGCCGCTTCCCGAAAAAATGGGGCGAACAACCTCCGGCGGTGTTGTAAGGATTAAAAAACGTTACATTACTTCTTATAATTATCATGGTATTCATTACATCATTTTCTGTGATAGTGAAAAATAAGAAGGCTGGACGCCTGGTTAAATGAACAAACGCACAGCCCTGCTAAATGAATGATTCAGATCAATATACACCGACAGGAAGAGATGTCCAGGATGTTCACGGGAATATGTCATAAGTGAAGAAAGCAAGTGTTAAAAATGCATCTCTATACTCCTTTGGAAAACGAAGCTGGAAAATTTTGCATCCTGCTCCTAGATATATTGGAGAAGGAAATGGCAACCCACTCCAGTCTTTTGCCTGGAGAATCCCATGGACAAAGGAACCTGACGGGCTATCGTCCATGGGGTCGCAAGAGTTGGACATGACTGAGTGACTAAACCACCACTACCTAGATATATACCCTGGAGAAAGTCTTGCAAATGCAGGTAATGAAGTTCAGAGCAGCAATGCTTGAAACCAAACTGGAAATAATTCATATAGTTATCAAGGAGAATGGAATCTTTTTACGTTATGATACATTCACATGGTGAAATACTGTGTAGCAGGGGGGAAATGACATGGATGGATCTTATAGACAGGAGGAGTAAAAAAGCCAAGTTCTGGAAGACAAGTGGAACTACACAATATACTGTTTAAGCGCACAGCAGGCAGTAGGCCGCCTCTCATATGACAGGTGATAGCTTTGCCTATCAGAGTGATTAAAGTTTTAAAAGCAAAAATCAAGAACACAGCAGTCTTGTGTGTTGGGAGATGGGTGTGGAAGTTATAGTATCAAAGGTCTGGTCTTTAAGTGGGATATGAATTCAAGAAGTTCATTATATTGTTTTATTATTCACAAGTATAACTCATGCCATCATTCAGGTGTATTTTAAAAGGTGTAAAAAAAAGAATATAAATGAAAATAGAGAAATGTTTTTGTCTATCACAGTGATTGAAGGGTTAATAGTGGTTATTTCTGGAATGATAAGATTATGGGCTGCTATCTTCTTTTGGCTTCCCTGTATTTTCAAAATTTTTTAAGATAACGGTCACATAGTGTTTTTTCTATTTTAAATTTTATTTTTAATATAAAAAATAAACTGCATATATAGTATAATTCCTTTTTTTACCAACTATCTGCACGTGGGTTTGTAGGTTTGTAAGTGCACACAAACTGCTTCGGGAAGAATCCATGAAGGGACTACAGGCAGTATTTACCCTGGAGAGTGGATACGGGGAGAGCGGGTGTGGGGAGAGTGGACTGGGCACTGTTTTCACCTTTTGCTTTATAAACTTCCAAGTGGTATGCATTGGACTAATTTAGGACATTAACATTAATACCACTTTTAACTTGTTTTTAATTAAAACAAGTTCATGGGCCCCCAAGTCCAGCCTCCAGGTTGTAGAGACACTGCCCTCCAGGCACTGGGGGGCAGTACAAATGGCTGTGGGCGCAGGCAAGGCTTCCTGCCCCTCTGGTGTCCTGCTCCATCCGCTTCCTGAGCCTCGGCCCCACCCCTCACCCCAGCCCTCCTCCACGCCAGACCTGCCCTGCTGGCCAGAAAACCACGGAGCAGGGGGCAGGGGCGTCTGATGACCAGGACTGCTGGGAGCTCACAGAAGGGAATCTCTTGCTTGAGGTCACGGGCAGGTTAGAGGCCAGGGTGGAGACATCCGGTCCCCAGCCCTTCTCCCAGCCCCCGGCCAATGACCCGGACTCTGGAAATAAAAGGGTGCTGCAGCCCAGCTCCAGGACCAAATCCGGGGCTGGAGCTCCCCTGTCAGGCCTGCTGTGTCCCTGGGGCCAGGCTTACTCCAAGAGGCTCTGCTCAAGGGCTAGCTTCCCTTTCCAGAGCCATCAAGTCAAGAGTAACAACCACTTTAATAATAACAAGAAGAACACAGAAGCCTACACAGTTCCCTGTGGGTCAGGGGTTTCTCCTGTGCTATTAATAACAAGGACTGAGAACATACCTCGCTGAATCCTTAGCACAATCTATAACATGGACACTGCCGTTACTCCCACTTCCCAGAGGGAGAAAGTGAGGCTCCGAGATCACACAGGTGTTCCAGCTGGGATTGCCCCAGGCCTGTACAGGCCTAAACAGTCACAAGTCTTTCTGCCCACAAGGGTTTCCCCAGTGGCTCAGCCATAAAGAATTCGCTGGCAACACAGGAGGTGCAGGTTTGATCCCTGGGTCAGGAAGATCCCTTGGAGAAGGAAATAGCAACCTACTGCAGTATTCTTGCCTGGGAACTCCCACAGACAGAGGAGACTGGCGGGCTGCAGTCCATGGGTTGCAAAGAATTGAACACGACTGAGTGACTGAGCATTTCTGCCGCCAAAGCCCCAAGCCTGCTCCACACATGTGCCAGGATCTTCATGTCTGAGAAGCTGTGGCCAGTCCTGGTGCTACTCCCCGACCCTGCCCACAGCTGGGCAGCCTGTGCCCTCTGTAATCGTCCCCCCACCCCCACCCCCTACCACAGTCTGATGGCAGTAGCCTCTGCTTCAGCCCTTCCTGCCCCAGGGTGGGGGTCCTGGTTGCGTGTCACCATCAGGCCCTTCTCACCCCTTAGCAATCTTGGCACTGTTAGGATTTTTCCCCACCATGGGATACTGGAAAAAGCCTTCACAGGCCTCTGGGCAGTGGGTCTGGAACTAAGAAGTCCCTGGTCATTTGCAGACAGAGGCTGGAGCCAGCAGACTGGCCCAGGTGGCACTGGCCCCGGGTGCCCACCAGTACCTAGAAGAACCCAGGCTCCTTTCCTCACCTGGGCTGATGTGTGTGTGTGCGTTCCCGCCTGGCCCCAAGTTCCTTCTGAGAAGAGGCTACGTGAGATACCTCCAGGCCACGAGACTCACCCAGCTTCCCTTGGTTTCTAGGAGGAAGCAGTGGGTCCCCAACAGACCCAGAGAGACCAAAAAGCCTGGGTGTGATGTGAAAACAGGGGCCCAGAGTGGCTGCCCACCAAGGTGACCCCCAGCACATCCCTCAGGCTCCCACTGCCCCCCGACTCACCTCCGGGAAGCTGCAGGAACTGCAGTGGCAGAGAAGGGGGACCACAGAACGTCAGCAGGCCCCAATCCACTCTCCAGTCTTCTTCGTCTGCCTGGAGGAAGTGGCTGGTGGATCGCGGCTGCCAGGTTACCACTCCAGAAAGACATTTGGGTCAACAAAGCAATAAACCTCCAACCCACCCAAGGGCAGGGCCAAAGAGAGGTGCCTCTGTACACTGGACACCAAGGGTTGGGCCTGCGTTTCCCGAGTAATGGAACAGGATGGGGAGGCAACCTCCTGGGAAGGGCTGGAGTTGTAATCAGTTCAAACCCAGCAGACCCTGGGCCTAGGAGACGGAGGGTGATGCTATGAGCAGACACGGCTAATGGTGGTAGGAGGTCTTCCTGCCCATCCCTCACCACCAGGGTGGGCAGGGCTGGGTGAACAAAGGAGACCGGTGCCATCTCTCTTCCATGAGTTGTATGACTACTCCCTGTGCCTACCCTTGTGCCTTTTACAGGTGAGAAAACTGAGGCCAGGAGGGAGGCACTAACTTACCAGGGTCCTGCAGCAGGAAGTAGAGCCAGAATGACGCCAAGTCTGACTCGAGTCTTCTCTCTGAGAACTTCTCTCTGGAAGTTCCCCCACCAACCTCCCCCACCCCCACCTTCCCCTGGCCCTGCCACCAGCTACGAGGTCACATTGCCCCCTTACCTCTGCCCAACACCAGCTTAGAAATACTCGCCACTGCCAGGCCAGCAGTTGTGGCTTGGCCGCCAGCCTGCTGCCTCCCACAGCGTGGCTCCCTGCCTCCCCATCTCAGGGCTCTCCTCCCCTGCCTGCAGAGACTTCTGGGGCCACCGAAAACTGGGTAACGGGAGGCAGGGCACAAAAGGGCTGTGGGCCAAATGCCAGGTCTCCAGACTCTCCTGACAAGGTTGGGCATAGGAGGGGAATGTTCCAGCTACATGTGATTGGTAGGTCCAGTGCCAAATGAAAAGGTGTAGCCCCTTGTTAATTTAAAAAAAAAAAAGAGTGTCAAGTGGAAATTGCAGAACATTAAGCTAAGCCTGGTGCCTGATGTAACTGCACAGGTCACCCATCAATCAATTGGCTGAGCCCTGGAGCTGCAAGCTAGAACCCAAGGGCTCTATCCCAGCTGAGACCTTGGGGTCCTGGCCCACCATTAGTCTCCTGGTCTCCAGAAATGGGGAAAAGGGAGGAAGTTAGGAAGAAGGGAGGGGGAATGAAGCCCTCTTTCCAACCACCGGGTGCAGGGGGCCGCAGCTCTCAGCTGTAGCTCTCAGACCTGGGATTGCATCCTGGCTCCACCCGGTGACTTTGTGTCATCTGAGCACTGGGTTAACTCTAACCCCACCCCAGGGTGGCTGCACACTGTCCATCCCCTGTTCCATGGTGTGTCTGCTTTTCCACTTTACCAGTGACCAAACTGCTACTCAGAGAAGGAAAGCCCCTGGCCTGCCCCCATTTTCCTTTCTGGTAGTGTAACGAACTCCAGAGTTAACTGGGAATTGAACTGGCAAGACCCTTGGAATCTGACCCTGAACTAGGAAAGGAATGTAAAGCGGGGGAATTTCCTCCCACCCTGGCTCCTCTCCCAGTGCAGGGTGGGAACCCCATGGAAGCCTCCGACCTGGGGCATTTCCTGGGCTATGTGCTGCCATGGGGCCACACAACCTGAGCTGGTGGGGGAAGAAGCTAGGCTCTCAGGAAGAAACAGGCAGGCAGATTAGATGGCCAGAAGGCCAGCTGGCTGGAGGTCTCCCCTCAAGGCAATAGGTCATGGGATTGTGGTGAGCAGAGAAGCTCCAGTCCCCACCCTCAGACACGACAATAGCCAGGACAAGCTTCCAGAAAACACATTTACCCGTAAACTCCAGAGGTGGCCCTAGCAGTCACAGTTCAAAGGCCCCCCTGTCACCCAACGAACCCCAAGCTCTAGGCTGCCTCGCTGAGGGCAACCAGCCAGGGAAGTGTGGCACCAAAGGCAGATGGAGAGGGAGTGCAGAGAGGAAGGACCAGGGCTGGTGCTCAGTTGAAATTCATAGTGTTGGTGACTGGGGGCCATCAGCCCCCAGGGCAAAGGACACTGGACAGACTCAGAGGTGGGAAGAACTTGAAAACGAAGACTCAAGATTACTCAGAGAGCAGGGGTAGGGAGGAGGCTGCAAAGTCACCAGAGGCCTCCTCCTCTCTCCCCAAGTCTAGAAGCCCGAGATGGTTCCAAGTGTCCCCAAGGGTATGGCTGGAAGGGAACTCAGGTCCGCTCGGCACGTGGCAGGAGGCAGGATCCATAAATTAAGTGTTTTTGGCAGAGTGTGGCTGCAACAGAGGCCTGGTGATGGCACTGTGGTGATGGAGCCACTGTGTCCTCCAGGATGGGTGGGCAAAGACGATGGGCCTCTTCTTGGCCCAGCGAGAGAACACGGCCTTCTCAGTGATGAAGCGGTGGGCGCTGCGGGCGCCCGCTCATGCGCCAGGTACATTTGACACTCGTCCAGCCGGCCCTTCTCGAAGTAGTGGTAAGGCACCGAGGGGGTGATGCTCCTCCCTGCAGGTGGGGAAGAGGGACAGGTGTGAGGCACCCCAACTGGCCCGCCTCCCGCCAGACCCTGCCACCTGCCAGGACCAACCCTCACCCAGCCCTACGGACCACAGAGTCCCACAGGCCTGGTCCCAAGGGAGGCCAAGACAGATAAAAGAGGAACAGGGCAGCCCCCGAGGATTCTAAAGGCTGAGAGTTCAAGCCCTGGCTGGACCTCTTGCAAGTGAGCTGGGTGACTCTAGGCCAAGACCAACACCCTGAGCCTCAATAGCCCATCTGTAAAATGGAGATGGTGACATCTACCTTCTGAAAGTGAAAGTGAAGTGGTTCAGTCGTGTCCGACTGTTTGTGACCCCATGGACTGTAGCCTACCAGGCTCCTCCATCCAGGGAATTTTCCTGGCAAGAGTACTAGCGTGGGTTGCCATTTCCTTCTCCAGGGGATCTTCCCGACCCAGTGATCAAACCTGGGTCATCCCACATTGCAGGCAGATGCTTTACCGTCTGAGCCACCAGGAAGCTAAAACCACAGGTCAAAAATGCAAAGTGCCTGGTGCCAGGCTCATGGTTGAGGGACCTCTGGTTCCCCGCAGCATGTAACTGCCAGGCCTGCACACCCACCTACTCACAGGCAGTCTAGCCAGGCATCCTGGTAGAGAGCAGCTACTTTCATCTTGCCCACGTGCTCAGCAAAGAAGATCCCCCAAAAACCAGAGGGTGAAAACATGGGGCCCCTTCAGTTCAGTGATGGGAGCTATGACAGTGTTGAACTAGAACAACATCACAGGTCAAAGCTTGGG
Organism: Nanger dama; assembly: GCA_917880005.1. Classification (NCBI taxonomy): domain Eukaryota; kingdom Metazoa; phylum Chordata; class Mammalia; order Artiodactyla; family Bovidae; genus Nanger; species Nanger dama. The sequence goes on along the minus strand of CAKJTW010000018.1, from coordinate 8,418,568 downwards.
CGTAACAGCTGATCACAGACACGCACAGCAGCCCTGAGGCTGGGGTGAGGACTTCAGTAGATCATTCTCTCGCTAAACCTTTCCAAAAGCTTGAGGACAGTGCGGTCATTTGCTCTCTTGGACCTGACAAAATGGTTGCCCTGGGAGGTAGCCGCCGGGCCCAAGGCCACTTGGGCAGAGCACAGGTTGGGACCCAGCGTGTTTTACAGGTTGGGCTCCTTCCCACCGGGTACCAGGCCCAAGGGCTGTCTGTGCCTTGGCTACTCACGAGGAAGCCCACACACCCTCAGCGTAGGGCCCGACATGGTGTCCCCCCACCGCCTGGCTCCTGGCTGGCCTGACCTGCAGTAGCTGTCGCTGACCATCCCGTAGACCACGATCTCCTCACACAGCTCCAGGGCGAGAATCATAGTGAACCAGCCGGTGCTGAGGAAGGACCCGGACTGCCTCCTGGCCAGGGGAGGGACGCACAGTCAGCTGGCCATGTCCCCCAGCTCAACTTGGAAGGAAGGTGGCCCCAGCCTCAGCTGGCTCACCACACAGCACTAGTTCCCCTCCCAGTCAAGGGCTTCTCACTTCAACCCCCACAGAGAGGCTCTGGGGGACACTAGGGAGCCGGAAGATCCGGCCCAAGGCCAGCAGTGGGCAAGAGGTAGGTGTGGGTGCCAACGCAGGTCTGTTCATCTTCTACCCATCCACATAGGACTTGAGCAAACCACGCCCCCAACAATGATGTTCCATCAGCCCTGGTCACACCCTCTCCGCATCTCAGGGACCAAGCTTGCAGAGACAGCAGAAAGCAGCAGAAACACAGCCATTCAAAGCGGGAAGAGGGTTGTCTAGAGTCAAGCAGTCTTCAACTTGAACCTTGAATCTGCTCCGGGGCATCTGATTTGCTTATGAACCTCTCTGAGCCTCAGTGACCCATGGGTGACATGGGGATAACTATAGGTGGTGATGGAAAGCGAACACTGTCACCCCAGCTCCTCCCTCAAGGCCCAACCCTCAACTCAGAGCATGGGACCGTGGAGCTGGACCTGGCCTTGCCTCTTTCAAAAGCACCAGTACTGATTACTTCCCCAGCCGATGGCCATTCAACTCGGGCTCTACTGAAGGGCTGTGGGGTGGTTCAGCCATTCAAACCTAACACCTCCCAAGCCCTGAGCTGGGCCATGAAGCGGCCCCACCCAGCGCTAACATTCTCAAGGAAGGGGGCAGCTGGAAGAGACCTGCTGAGAAGACAAGGAAACAAATGAATGAGATGAAGGGTGTCAGGTAGGAGGTGTTCCTTCAGACAGGGCCAAGGAGAAACTCCATCCGTATTGAACACAAGGGAGGATCTGGGGGTAGGAACAGCATGGGGAGGAGGTGGGAGTCTGGACTTCATTTTCCATGTGATGCAAAGCTGCTGTAGGGGTGAGGCCAGGTGACTGGTGGGATGAACTCACTGGGGCACTTAGAGATCAGACTGCAGGGGCTGCTGCAAGTGCAGGGGAGTGTGGGGACTTCCCTGTGGTCCAGTGGCTAAGACTCCGCTCTCAGTGCAGAGGGCCAGGTTCGATCCCTGGTCAGGAAACTAGATCCCACATTCTGCAGCTAAGAGTTTGCATGCCACAACTAAAGATCTGGCATGCCACAACAAAGATCCCGTGTGCTGCAACTAAGACCAGGCACAGTCAAATAAATAAAAAAATAAAATATTACCAAAAAAACAGAGAAGGATGGTGGCTTAGGTCAAGGAGGTACCCATGGGCAAGGAAAGAGATTCGAGAGCCCATCCTATGTGGCAGGTGATGAAACAAGGGGAGTCGAGGGCAAAGTCAAGTGTTTGACTAAAAACTGAAGGCTGGTGGGTATATTTTCTGAGCTGGGGAGGTGGGGGAGAAGCCAGTGTGCAGAGGAGGAAGCCACAGGAGTTCAAGTGCTCTTTGGGGCGTTGGATAAAATGAGTTCTTGAAGGCAAGAGTACTCAGCTCAGTACCTGCTGCACAAAAAGGGCTGTTAGAACTGCCACTGTTACTTTCATTTTCTGGAAGGGACATCAGAAACCAATTCAGGTCTCAGAGCATCCCCTCCAAAGAGAAGAGCTCCCTGCCATGGCCCCACACTGGTCACCACCACCACCACAACCCCGCCCCCCACCACAGTGCATACTGGTGAGGCCGAATGCCCTTCACCACCATTTGGTCATTCAGTGATGACAGTCGCTCTGACTCCTGTCCCCATCAGAGAGCAGGATGACATAGCTGAGCCCCAGTGCCTCTATCATAGCTGAGCCCCAGTGCCAGACAGAGCAGACCCTCAATGGACCAGAGGCTCCTGGAAAAGGCAGGCCCCCAGCTGCCAGGGAGATCCCCAGCAGGCCAGGCCCCCAGCTCACGCTCACCGGTTCTTGCCAGTCTCGTCCCTGGAAGACCTGGTCGCAGTAGGCCATCATGCGCTCAGTGAATGTGTACACCTGCAGGCCGGGTACATCCTGGTGAGCTGCAGCAGTGCACGGTAGGTGCGGCCACCCAGCGCCCGGTCCATGTGCTTCCCCTGGCCCCACACCACATAGAGGGTGTCCCGGGCCTGCTGGAAATAGTGGGAGTAGTTTCGCAGCAGCAGAGGCACGCTCGTGTGGGAGATGACCCGCAGGGTGCTCCGCTGGCCCACGTCTGTCTCGAAGCCCACGGTGGGTGCCTGGTTCATGCGCAGTACGCACTCAGCGCCATCAATCTCGGCGCCCAGGCCCGAGCCCAGCATCTGGCCTGAGCTGGACACCACGGCGCAGCTGCGGCACGGCTCTCGGACCAGAGGCTGCAGGGGGAGGTAGAGAGAAAGAAAGGAAGTCCTGGGCACATAGCTTCCACCCTGGCTTCTCCACCCAGGAATACCCCTGACCACCTGTATCAGCTCCAAGGACTTCACCAACCCTTTTTGCAGATGAGGAAACAGAGGCTAGGCAGTTGGAATAACTTTCTAAAGGTCATACCAGTGATAAATGGCAGAGCTGAGATTCTATGCCTAAGGGCCCTGCTGCCCCATCAGCCACATTTCTGGCCCTGGTTTCTGTTGCTAAGGCCCTATGAGGCCCTACACTGCACTTTCTTGTTAGGGTTATATAAGTCAATATTTATAAAGCATTTAGAGCAGTTCCTGGCACAGACTAGGAGGCAGTTATATGTTTGTTAGGTAAATATGAACCTCAGCTCTTCAGAATTACTTTTAAGTCACTTCCTCCTCTGCCCAAGTCCCATTTTCCTTGTCCCAGTTTATAAGTAAAAGCCCATGACAACATTGGGAACCTCTGGTTCTGAGCCTGAACCCTGGCTCTGCCCCATCCTAGCTATGTTGCTTAACGCAAGTTACTTTGTCTCTCTGAGCCTCAATCTCCTCATCTATAAAAAGGGGATAAAAATAGCATCTGCTTGATCAGGTTTTAAGGATTCAATTAAAAATGCCTAGAGAGTGATCAGCACAGACTGAGGGCACTACCCCACCTCATCATCTCATAAGAGGCAGGAGCCAATCCAACAAGTCTGCAAACTGTCACTGGAGGTCAGGGCTCCCAGAGAGAAGACTTGCTGCCTACCCCAGACCTCCATGCCCTCTTTGGGATTACAGGTTTATGGAGGCCTGTAAAGGATATGGGAACATTCAATCTAGTCGATAAAAGACACACAGTTGTAGCCCACTCAGGAACAGTTTACGTCTGAGAGTGTTGATTTAAGGACTCGTAGCCCCATTTTCCATGCCCTGGCAATAAAGAACAAAACTTCCTTATTCTGCCCTCAGTTTGAGCCTGAGCTGACAATTGTGGTCTGTTCAGATCCAAGGTCATCATCAGCCCCAGAAGGTGTTCTGCTTGTCCTGTTCTGCAGGATCTTTAAGACAATGAAATCAGAAATCAGCCCTTTTGACACTCTAAGATTTTCTACTCTGTTAACAAATTCAGAGGATCTGGCCATCCTGGGGCCACGTCCTCATGAGCTCTAGCATCTGAAATGAACACTAGCTGTGACCACGGAAGCTGGGACAGTGTCTACCCAGCCCACCTCGCCGCTTGTCCCTCTTGGCCAAACCTGGTGGCACTTGAGTTTGTCCCTCTCAACTCAGCTGTTTTTGCGTCTTGATTAAAGATTTATATAGAACCCATTCTAAACACCGTCCATGAATCACGCAGTTGGACCTGCAGAGCAACCCTACCGAGGTAGGAACCACATGATTGCCTTTTACAGATGAGGCAACTGCGACTCAGAGGGATGAAGACCTGAAATAGATCAACACAAGGTCCCTGAACTCTCCTCCCTCTGACCAACACTCGGAGAGCTGGCAGACTCTGAGCTCGGACCTTCCTGTACCAGGTATCGTTGGGAGATGCCTTTAAGAAACCTACCAGCTGGGGCTGCTGAAATCAGGGTGAGCGGTGTAAAGCGTTCTGAACCTCGCCTGGCAAAGGAAGCATGGGGAGGTGCACGCCATGGGGCAGGGGCCTCAGCTGTCTTGTCACCCCCTGGGCTCCACTGTCCCTGTCTCCTGTATAGGGACAGCTCTGGGGCAGATCTGTATCCCCAGCAGGTATCAGCACAAGGCAGAGCACATCTAAGGCACCAAATACACACTTGCTAAACAGATGGGTTGTGTGTGGACAGTTATTAATAACTCTAAAGCTGCATGTACCACCATGATGTGATGCTGTCTGGTTCCCAGGCTGGACCAGGAGTTCCAGGTGGCCACCCTGCCTAACTCATCTTTTTATCCCCAGTACCCAGCTGAGAGCAGTCAGGCAATGTTCATTGAATTAAAAAAAAAAAAAGACATTAAGGAATACCCTGGTGGTCCAGTAGTTAAGACTCAGCGCTTTCACTGCTGTGGCCTGGATTCAAGCCCTAATCGGGGAATTAAGATCCAGCAAGCCATGCAGTACAGCCACAATTGGAAAAAAAAAAACTTCCTCCTAGAATTTGAAGCTCAGAGAGGTAAAGGGACTGGTCAGCTTGAGCAGAGGAGCCAAGTCCAGGATCCAGGCTGGCCTGACATGAGCCCAGTTCTCACAGTCCCCAGAGAGTCAAGGAGAACCCTGGCAACCTTGGCTGGGTCTACCCCCCACTCCCCGACACGTTGCCCAGCAAACTCACCTTCCCATCTGGCACGCTACTGTAGCCACTGAAGTGCAGAGGCCCTGGCACGGTGGGCCTGGACTTGATAGAGAGGTGGAGGTCCAGGCAGGAGGCCGAGCAGAAGGGCAAGCAGGCCCAGAAGCACAGCAGGATGTAGGCAGCCGAGAAGCCCACAGAGCAGAGGACGATGAGCAGGAGCCGACGCTGGGGGAGACAGTGGTCATGGGGTGTGAGTTGGGGCGAGGGGGCAGTGTTGCTGGAGCTCCCTAGAAGCTGCTGCTGGGAGCACCAGCCTCATGGGTCCAAATCCCAGCTCAGTAGTTCCCAGAACATCAGCAGAGGCCACATCTCTGTTAGCCAGGCCTGCCTCTGGCTGTCAGGTTCGAGCCCATGCATGACTGAGATAAGCCCTATTATCCCAATATTCTAAATAAGGAAACCAATTTGGGATGAAAATGGGTAGGTAACTCAAGGCCACACAGTAAGAAAGCAGCAGGGTGGGGTCTCCAAATCAAAAACCGTCCTGTTAACCAGAAAGCTGCAGTGCCCTGTGCAGCCTTGGGTATAACTGTCTCACGTCTCTGGGCCTGCTTCCTCTATGAAACTGATACTACCCACAGTGGGAACTCACTCTGAGGACAGCGGCCAAAGGGCTACCATAAAGTGATGTGCACGAGGACAGGCATGGCCCAGCAGAAGGGCCACCGGTTCCCTTCAGACCCGGCTTCAGGCTGTCCCGCACACCCAGAGCCGTCCCCTCCCCCAGCTGATGACCATGACCCGGGTCAGCAGATCCTGTGAGTAAAGAGACAGTAGAAGGGGATATAGGGAAGCGTCGCTCAGCAAACGGTTTCAAGAACTGAGAGCTGCAGCCTTGAGGCTCCCTCCTCCAGAAACCACGTCCCCAGAGGCCACGTGAACCAGGAAGCCCTCCTGGCCCCCTGCCCGGCTGGCGGATGTAGTGAATACCTCCACCGAGCCTTCAAGGAGGGGCTGCCTGGTGGGGGGACACAACCCTGGCCCGCCATTGTGTGCTGGGCCACCTTACTCACCACCTGTGTCTCTCCAGGCTCTAACCGGTTCCCCAGCCTGCCTAAGACACAGGTCCCTCGGCCTCAGGAACCAGCTGGCAGCTGGCTGGGGCTCTCTGAAAATCAGAGGTGAAAAAGTAGCCCCCACCAGTCCCCTCCTTGGGCATATCCTGTCAGAGGCCCTCCCTTTTCTGCCCACAAGCCACTTCAGCTCCTAAAAATAAATCTCTGTAAGACCAGCTGTGCGGAGGAGGGGGTTCAGCCCCTGGGGCCTCAAGCTGTGCTTGGCACCTGGTTCCCTGCCTGCAGGGACCCAGAGACCTTGATTCAGGCAGCCACGGCTGACTTCCCACAACACTCAAGGCTCTCGCCAGGGGCTCCTGAACAAACTCAAGACTCTGCTAAACTGAACTTTCACAACATACCCTGCTCCCAGGGAGATGCCTCACCTGGATGACCCCTGGATGCTCACAGGAGGCAGTACTATTATCTCCATTATACTTAGAAGAGGAGCAAAATACTGAAACCAGAGAGGGAATGCCACTTGCCTGGGGCCACATAGCCTGCCAGATCAGGGCTGGACTTTGAGGCTGGTCTGCCGGTCTCCTTCAGCTCAGGAGCAATGGAATCACAAGTGACCGTCAGCCCTGGGGTGGGGAGTTGTGGGGGGCGGGGCGGGGGGGAGAGGATACTGGGCCGGAAGCCACCTCCCCTGTGAGCCTTCCTCCTTCTGCCACTTACCGGAGCCTTCATGCCGTCACTGCCGCTCAGTAGCCAGTGGCTGCTGCCTCCAGGGATCAGGCTGGGAAGGGATGGGAGCCAGGGACCTGCCAAGACCCAGACACTCAGCTGGGTCCCAGGCCTCCGAGGAAACTGCCCAGGGATACTGAGGCAGGGGAGGGTACAGGCCTGGGTCAGGGCAGATGGCTTCTGGGAATCACACGCCCTCAAGTCCCCAAACACGGGGCAAGCACCGTCCCCATCCTAAAGGAGCTGTAATCTCTTCCTAAAGGAGCTGAACCGCCAACCCAGTCCCCATTGCACAGATTGGGAAGGAGAGGTAGACAAGAGAAGCCCAGGGCTCAAGGCCACCCCATCCAGTATGGGTCAGATAAGCACCAGGAGCCTGGAGCCTTGACTCCCATCTCCGCCTAACTCACTAACAGGCCTGGGGCTGGACGGGACAAGGGCTCTCCACCCCACTGCCAGATCCCACCGACCTCCCACTCGGGCGCTAACCTGGAGGGCAGGCGGGGATGCGCCGGCTGCTCCCCCTCCGTTGCTCGGAGCTCCATGGCCCGCGGGCGGGACGGACGGGGCAGGGAAGCCGGAGCCCCAGGGCTGAGGCGTCGCCGTCGCCGTCGCCTCAGCTTCTGGAGGCTGGAAACTCATTGTGCGCCGCCGCCGGCGGGGGCGGGGTCTGCTAGGACGGGAGGAGGAGAAGGCTCCGGGGGCGGGGCTGGGGGCGGGGCGGGGGCGGGACCTACGAGCGCGCCTCGGGTGGGGCGTGCACGGTGGGCGTGGGAGTGGGCGGGGGCGGCGAGGCCGCAGGGTCTGGGCCCGGCCCCAGCAGCTAAGGGCGGAGTCTCGGCTCCAGCATCTCTTCTCTTCCGCCTTTCAGCGCATCTCCCAAGCTCCTGCGGGTGGTGGGGTGGGAGTGTGGACGGGCCCCCAGAGGAAAGACCTAGAGGGTGCCTTGTGTGCCTTGTCGCTCACTTGTGGTCCGGACTGGAATTTCTCCATTTCTGAAGTTTGGGGGTGGGGAGCTTCAGGGATAATCAAGTGGGGTTATAGGCTCAGGCAGGCAGCTCCAGATTTCAAGCTTGGTAGGGTTGCCGGAGGAGAAGGCAATGGCACCCCCACTCCAGTACCCTTGCCTGGAAAATGTCATGGCTGGAGGAGTCTGGTGGGCTGCAGTCCATGGGCTCGCTAAGAGTCGGACACGACTGAGCGGCTTCTTCACTTTCACTTTTCACTTTCATGCATTGGAGAGAGGTGGCAACCCACTCCAGTGTTCTTGCCTGGAGAATTCCAGGGACGGGGGAGCCTGTTAGGCTGCCGTCTATGGGGTCACACAGAGTCGAACACGACTGAAGCGACTTAGCAGCAGCGGCAGGGTTGGCGGATGTCGCCAAGTAAAATACCGGATGCCCACTTATACTGGAATTTCAGAAAACAAAGAAAGATAGCGCTAAATCGCGTCCAACTCTTGCAACCCTGTGGACTGTAGCCCGCCAGGCTCCTCTGTTCATGGGATTCTCCAGGCAAGAATACTGGAGTAGTTGCTATTTCTTTCTCCAGGGGATCTTCCCGACCCAGGTATCGAACCCAGGTCTCCAGCAGTGCACACAGATTCTTTACCGGTTGAACTACGCAAGAAAGCAGCTACGAATTATGTTAGAAATCTGAAAGTCCAGTGTAACTGTGTGTTAGTCGCTCAGTCATGTCCGACTCTCTCTGGCATCCTTACCTGGACTACCTCAGATGAGCCTCAGTTTTTCTCCTCTGTGGAGGGGGGGTTGATGATAGAACCTACCTCAAAGTGGGGGCATATTGTGGCAGAAGCAGGATCTGAACTGAGCAGTCGCTGCAAAGCCAGGGCTCTGACCACCTATTTCAACTCCCAAATGCCCCTGTTTTGTTGCAGGGTCCAGCGGTAAGACCAGGCTAGAATTGCAGGACTGGAGATATATAAAACATATCCAGTATTCAATTCATGAGTCACTTGGTTTATTGTACACAATAAGCAGGCAAAGAGTTGGACTATAAACAGGGCTGACCACTGAAGAATTGATGCTTTCCAACTGTGGTACTAGAGAAGGCTCTTAAGAGTGCCTTGGACTGCAAGAAGATCAAACAAGTCAATCTTAAAGGACATCAACCCTGAATATTCATTGGAAGGACTGATGCAGAAGCTAAAGCCCCAGTACTTTGGCCACCTGATGTGAAGAGCTGACTCACTGGAAAAGACCATGATGCTGGGATCAAACTGCCAACATCTGCTGGATCATCGAAAAAGCAAGAAAGTTCCAGAAAAATATCTATCTCTGCTTTATTGACTATGCCAAGGCCTTTGACTGTGTGGATCACAATAAACTGTGGAAAATTCTTGAAGAGATGGGAATACCAGACCACCTGACCTGCCTCTTGAGAAATCTATATGCAGGTCAGGAAGCAACAGTTAGAACTGGACATGGAACAACAGACTGGTTCCAAATAGGAAAAGGAATATGTCAAGGCTGTATATTGTCACCCTGCTTATTTAACTTCTATGCAGAGTACATCATGAGAAACGCTGGACTGGAAGAAGCACAAGCTGGAATCAAGATTGCCGGGAGAAATACCAATAACCTCACATATGCAGATGACACCACCCTTATGACAGAAAGTGAAGAGGAACTAAAAAGCCTCTTGATGAAAGTGAAAGTGGAGAGTGAAAAAGTTGGCTTAAAGCTCAACATTCAGAAAACGAAGATCATGGTGTCTGGTTCCATCACTTCATGGAAAATAGATGGAGAAGCAGTGGAAACAGTGTCAGACTTTGTTTTGGGGGCTCCAAAATCACTGCAGATGGGGATTGCAGGCATGTAATTTTTTAAAAGACACTTACTCCTTGGAAGAAAAGTTATGACCAACCTAAATAGTATATTCAAAAGCAGAGACATTACTTTGCCAACAAAGGTCCGTCTAGTCAAGGCTATGGTTTTTCCTGTGGTCATGTATGGATGTGAGAGTTGGACTGTGAAGAAAGCTGAGTGCTGAAGAATTGATGCTTTTGAACTGTGGTGTTGGAGAAGACTCTTGAGAGTTCCTTGGACTGCAAGGAGATCCAACCAGTCCATTCTGAAGGAGATCAGTCCTGAATGTTCTTTGGAAGGAATGATGCTAAAGCTGAAACTCCAGTACTTTGGCCACCTCATACAAAGAGTTGACTCATTGGAAAAGACCTTAATGCTGGGAGGGATTGGGGGCAGGAGAAGGGGACGACTGAGGATGAGATGGCTGGATGGCATCACCGACTCAATGGGCATGAATTGGAATGAACTCTGGGAGTTGGTCATGGACAGGGAGGCCTGGTGTGCTTCGATTCATGGGGTTGCAAAGAGTCAGACACAACTGAGCGACTGAACTGAACTGAACTGAATGATGAAAGACTGAAGGCAGGAGGAGAAGGGGAATGACAGAGGAGATAGTTGGATGGCATCACCAGCTCAATGGAAATGAGTTTGAGCAAACTCCAGAAGATGGTGAAGGACAGGGAAGCCTGGTGTGCTGCAGTCCATGGGGTCACAAAGAGTAGGATGTGACTTACTGACTGAACAACAGTCAGTAGCAGGCAGCACGGGTTAGTCAAAGTAGGCAAAATAGAAAGGGGGGTAACAGACTAGTCCAAAGAGAAGACGAGTCTCATGACAGTCATGATAGGAAGTCACCTTCTGCTCCAACAGAGCATCCATCTGGAACAGCAGCGGGGAGTCCTCCAGCAAAGAGTCTTCAGTCGCTTAGTACTGTGGTCTCATTTTAGGGGTCTGCCTATAGGGGGTAACAGTTATGCCCCCAAGGAGTCTTAGTCTCTATCAGTCTCGGTGCCAGTAGAGTCTTTCTGAGGAACCAAACAAATCCCTTAACTAACTGGGGAGGCCTTACAAATAGCTATGAAAAGAAGAGAGGCGAAAAGCAAAGGAGAAAAGGAAAGACATGAGCATCTGAATGTGGAGTTCCAAAGAATAGCAAGAAGAGATAAGAAAGCCTTCTTCAGCGATCAATGCAAAGAAATAGAGGAAAACAATAGAATGGGAAAGACTAGAGATCTCTTCAAGAAAATCAGAGATACCAAGGGAACATTTCATGCAAAGATGGGCTTGATAAAGGACAGAAATGGTCTGGACCTAACAGAAGCAGAAGATATTAAGAAGAGGTGGCAAGAATACACAGAAGAACTGTACAAAAAGATCTTCACGACCCAGATAATCATGATGATGTGATCACTAATCTAGAGCCAGACATCTTGGAATGTGAAGTCAAGTGGACCTTAGAAAGCATCACTACGAACAAAGCTAGTGGAGGTGATGGAATTCCAGTGGAGCTGTTTCAAATCCTGAAAGATGATGCTGTGAAAGTGCTGCATTCAATTATGCCAGCAAATTTGGAAAACTCAGCAGTGGCCACAGGACTGGAAAAGGTCAGTTTTCATTCCAATTCCAAAGAAAGGCAATGCCAAAGAATGCTCAAACTACCGCACAATTGCACTGATCTCACACACCAGTAAAGTAGTGCTCAAAATTTTCCAAGCCAGGCTTCAGCAATACGTGAACCGTGAACTTCCAGATGTTCAAGCTGGTTTTAGAAAAGGCAGAGGAACCAGAGATCAAATTGCCAACATCCGCTGGATCATGGAAAAAACAAGAGTGTTCCAGAAAAACATCTACTTCTGCTTTATTGACTATGCCAAAGCCTTTGACTGTGTGGATCACAATAAAGTGAAAATGAAGTTGCTCAGTCGTGTCCGACTATTTGCGACCCCATGGACTGGGGCCTATCAGGCTCCTCTGTCCATTGGATTTTCCAGGCAAGAGTGCTGGAGTAGATTGCCATTTCCTTCTCCAGGGGATCTTCCCGACCCAGGAATCGAACACAGGTCTCCTGCATTGCAGGCAGACACTTTACCATCTAAGTCACCACAATAAACTGTGGGAAATTCTTCAAAAGATGGCAATACCAGACCACCTAATCTTCCTCTTAAGAAATCTGTATACAGGTAAAGAAGCAACAGTTAGAACTGGACATGGAACAACACACTGGTTCCAAATAGGAAAAGGAGTATGTCAAGGATGTATATTGTCACCCTGCTTATTTAACGTCTATGCAGAGTACATCATGAGAAACGCTGGACTGGAAGAAACACAAGCTGGAATCAAGATTGCCGGGAGAAATATCAATAACCTCACATATGCAGATGACACCACCCTTATGGCAGAAAGTGAAGAGGAACTAAAAAGCCTCTTGATGAAAGTGAAAGAGGAAAGCGAAATAGTTGGCTTAAAGCTCAACATTCAGAAAATGCAGATCATGGCATCCCGATCCCATCACTTTCATGGGAAATAGATGAGGAAACAGTGGAAACAGTGTCAGACTTTATTTTGGGGGCTCCAAAATCACTGCGGATGGTGACTGCAGCCATGAAATTAAAAGATGCTTACTCCTTGGAAGAAAAGTTATGACCAACCTAGATAGCATATTCAAAAGCAGAGACATTACTTTGCCAACTAAGGTCTGTCTAGTCAAGGCTATGGTTTTTCCTGTGGTCATGAATGGATGTGAGAGTTGGACTGTGAAGAAGGCTGAGTGCCGAAGAATTGATGCTTTTGAACTGTGGTGTTGGAGAAGACTCTTGAGAGTCCCTTGGACTGCAAGGAGATCCAACCAGTCCATTCTGAAGGAGATCAGCCCTGGGATTTCTTTGGAAGGAATGATGCTAAAGCTGAAGCTCCAGTACTTTGGCCGCCTTATGTGAAGAGTTGACCCATTGGAAAAGACTCTGATGCTGGGAAGGACTAGGGGGCAGGAGGAGAAGGGATGACAGAGGATGAGATGGCTGGATGGCATCATGGACTCAATGGACGTGAGTGTGAGTGAACTCTGGGAGATGGTGATGGACAGGGAGGCCTGGCATGCTGTGATCATGGGGTCGCAAAGAGTTGGACACGACTGAGCGACTGAACTGAACTGAACATGGTATGCAGGATCTTAGTTCCCCCACCAGGGATCAAACCTGTACCCTGTGTAGGGAAAGCATAGAATCTTAACTGCTGGACCTCCAATGAAGTCCCTAAAACAACAATGTTAATTTCTCACACTCAGACACTCACAGTCCTATTATGGACAGTTCACAACAACAAATACACACTGGCCACTGTGACTCCATCTTGAATTACTAAGTTTAAATCCTATGAGTTTCACACAAGATGAGGAGGAAAGATAGTAACAAAAGAAGTCACACTGTAAAAGCCTGGGCTCCTGCTCTGGTCCTATTTCAAACTCTATTTTCCTTTTTTCTAAGAGGTTCTGTACCGGGACCAGCCCCGGTTGGATCCAGGGTATCCGAAGCATGGACGGCAAGGCGAGAGAGATATATAGATATAGAGAGAGATAAGGAAAGAATTTGCAGTTAAGCGAATAGAGGAGAGAAAAGAGGATGATATTCCTTGGATTACGCAGAAAGCCAATAAAGCCTCAGACAAGAGAGTTGCTCTGTTCATGTAGGCTGCAGGTGCCCTCTCGAATAGCGGAAGGTGCCCCACCTTGGGCACCTTCTCGATTGGTCTTAGAAGCCCAGGCAGGAAAGTGAACTCAGAGGGCCCCTGCATTCCAGGGAATTAGCCTGAAAAAGAGATAAAGAGAGAAAGAAAGTATGACATGGGGAGGCCAAGCTTGTGCAAGACCCATAACTTTATTTTCAAAAGGAGCTTATATACCCTAAGTTTTACATAATGGAAGATGCAGAGTCATGCAGGAGCAGCAGTCCTGACCCTTATCGATACCAGGCTTTCTTTCTGCATACCTTTCTGTATGCAAAAGGTCTCAGGTGATTTACATTATCTTCTGGCCAAGAGGCCTGTTAACATTTTATGGCTCTTTTCCTTGATAAATGTTAATCAACCAGAAAACTCATTTTCCCTTGAAGTGTTTTTTTCTTTAATCTGCATCACCCTCAGAATACTAAATAAAGTTACATTCCTATAGAACAAAGGTGCAGTGGGTTATAACAAAGAAAGTACTTAACTCAAAGATCTAATGTTGCTGATGCCAGGGCTACTACCTGTTTATATACCAACTATATCAACAAATAAAAGATATGAAAACTTGGCAGCAAGTATTGGCTCAACAATGAAACCCTTAACCAGTTCTATTCTAATGATTTTTAACTCCTTGAAAGGCTCTACATTTTTAGAATGTTTTAAGCTTCCTATGCCTCTCACGGTTGGGAGGCTGTAAACAATCACATTCGTAGTTGAAAAAGTCCGGACAAACCTGTCAGCAAGTTATAAAGCTATCAGAGGGGTTTGAATTGATACACTCCAATTACACCCAGGAGACTTAATAACTAGAGCTCTAAGTTAATTTTCTTCAGAAAAAGGTGGTCGGGACAGCCCCCTGTTAATGTCAGAGGAGTTGGTGAAAGTAATAAAATAGTAAGACAGACAAACTCTGATTTTGGGGGTAGATACTTGAGCAGTTCCAGGGGATCCCTCAAGTCCTGATCTGCCTTGCCCGTCAGGCCTCTCTGCATGAACTTGTCATGGGTGGGATCTCCTGTGCTGGCTCCCAGCAGTTCTGATGTGGATACAATAGCAAGGTATCTGTGTTGGGTACCTGCACCCAGTTCAGCAACTTTCCAGGGCTATCCACTCCAAGTGCGTGCGTGCTAAGTCACTTCGGTCATGTTTGATTCTTTGCGACCCCAGTAACTGTAGCCCACCAGGCTCCTCTGTCCATGAGAAATTCTCCAGGCAAGGATATGGAATGGGTTGCCATGCTCTCCTCCAGGGGATCTTCCCAACCCAGGGACTGAACCCACATCTTCTGGACTGGCAGGCAGGTTCTTTACTATTAGCACTACCTGAGAAGCCCACATGCAAAGCCAAATTCCCCGAAGCCAGTGATTAGACATCCGTGCTGCTCCTCATCCTACTGGAAGGGCTGATGTTGAAGCGACCCTGCTCCCAGGGCATCCTTTGAGCACAAGCCTTCTTTGTGTTGCCTCACCCTAACCTGGGCACACCTAAGTTCAGTCTCTCTCTGTGGCCCCAACTCCAAGGGGAAGAAAATGGTGAGATGTTCCCTATGGATTCACTGATCACCCACAACGGCTGGTGAAGTGACAATTCCTTCCACAGAGAGGCATATCCTGCCTTGCTAAGACTGCATGGGGACAGGGACACACACAACGGTCCTGGGCTCCCAGAGCAGAGGAGGATCGTACATCCACAGGGGAACTGACACTGGCAAGTCCTGCAGCCTCAGATGAAGCTCTTCAGTTCCACCCTGCAAAAGTTCTCTCTCCTCACCCTGATCTGTGAGGCCCTGCATACTCTGAACTCCTGCCTCCTTCCTAATCGCTGTCCACCCACCCTGACTGCCGTTTCAATCTCCATTGCATTGAACTTGTTCCTACCTCAGGACCTTTGCACTTGCTGTATCCTCAACCTGGACTTCTGTATTCATATGGCCAGCTCTTTCTAGTCATTCAGCTCAAATATCACCTCCTTAGAAGGCCCTTGTCAACCCCTCTATCTGATACCACGCCCCCATCCCTCTTGTCCCAAGTTGATTTCTTTTTTTCAGAGGACTTGTCACACTCTGAAATCACACTGTGTATTAATTCATTGTCTTGTTTCTGGCCCACCTGCCCACTAGCCTCTAATCTCCGTGTGGGCAGTCAGGCCAGTCATGTTCTTAGAGCATTTCCCACACCGGCACGGTGTCCAGCACACACACAGTGCTAGATAATGTGTTGCTTGAACCAGTTAGAAGAGCCGGGAGTCCTGTGCCTTGTGAGACGTTAGACAGGCCACTTCCTTTCAGGCCCTGCCTCAGCCCATTGTCAGAGACCCAAAGTGGGTAGAGACTGAACCATCCCTCTCCATGAACGTAGGTCTTGGGCCCTGACTCAGCCTGGTCGGATCCAGACCCCAGGGGAAGGTAGGACCAAACCCTGATTTCCTGCCGTGCTGCCCTTCCACCAGAGTTTCCATGACCCACCCACCTTCTTAGTGATGACCTTAACGCAGTCTGTGTCTCAACTTCCTGCTGAGCCAGAATAAGTGCTCCGTGGTTTGTGCCAGCTCAGAAAAGTTGAGTAATCACCTAGGGTCACCCAAACAGCAAGGGATGACGTCAATTATGTATATATTCCAGGAGCCCACGCTCCAGCCCTGCAACCTAAGATTTCCTTTTCCTCTCCCTTCCCCCACCAGCCGTCTTTCCTTGTTTTCTCTTATGGCCAATGCAATGGCAGCGTTGAGTCACTGAGTGACTTTCCCAAGGTCTGGAATCATCCAGCCCCAGGGACCAGCGATTGGCCCACAAAGCTCCCCCACCACCTCACTGTCACCCCACCCTCAAACTCCGACCGCAGTGAAATAGTTCTTTCTCTCAAATGCCAAGCTCTCTCTTACCCCAGATCTTTGCTGTGTCCTTGGCTTGGGACACATCCCTATCCCCCCCGCCACTACCAGAGCTGCGTCTGATTCTTCTGGTCTCGGTTTAGAGGTTAGAGACACCCTTCCCATCAAATAACTAGATAGGGGCTCCTTCCCTAAGCACCATGGCCCCGTGTTGCTCACGAGGCTTTGTCACACGTGGCTTTTGTCACTGTTCCCCCCCCCCCCCCACACACTGTGAGTTCTTTGGAGGAAGAATCTCTGCATTTCGCTCCACCCCAGGTCCCCATTCCCCTGGCAGAGGGCCTTTCACATAGCAGGTGCTCAATAAATATTTAATAAGTTAAATATTTCCATTTGCAAAATTAGACCACTGAGACACAGAGAGGTTTAGCACCTTTTCCTGGTCACACAGCCAGGCTACAGAGAAGCTCTAGAGGAAGGGATACCTTGGGCATGGTCGAATTGGACTGGGGTCAGAGGTAGGGCTGAAGTTTCCTGGAGGAGGGAGAAGGAATGATCAGGGGCTATGCAGGCAATTTCCTTCTCTGCTCCGGTCATGTCTGTGTGTCCGGGTCCCTCAGACTGACCACCAACCCCTGCTCCCATTTCGCAGGTGATTAAAGTGACTCCCAGAGGAGGGCAGAACTTATTCAAGATCAGTAGTGGCCCCCAGTCTAATGTTTCCTAGAGCTGAAGCCCCCACCAATGGTCTGCTTCCTCCCACCTGGGCAGGATATAGAGGGGCCACCCCAGAGGGAGGCCAGTGGGTCCTGCTTGAGCCTGGGTTGGGGGCAGGGCGGGTATTGGGAGGCCTGGGTTCTTGGGCTGGCCTTGCCACTTACCCGTGCATGAGTCCCTTAAAGTCTTTGGGCCTCAGTTTCCCCATCTGGATGACGAAGCGGCTGGACTTGGAGGTTTCAGCCACCCCTTTCCCCAGTGAGGACAGGACTGTGGGGGCTGATCAATAAGAACACAGCTCCTGAGTTCAAAAGGCATAGTTGAGTCCTGGTTCTCACATTTATTGCTGCATGATTTTGCTCAGTCCCTTCACCCCTGAGCCTTCATTTCATGGTCTGTAAAAAGAATACGCTTTTTTTTTTTTTTTTTTTTGAGGATTAAATAAACTCACGTTATGGGAGTCCCTGGCACAATCAGGCACAGCATTCCCCAGCACATGAGTTCATAATATTAGTTAGGGATGCTGTCCTCTGGAGGCCAACCGCAGGAATGGCAGGCGAGGGGAGCCCGACCCGCTGCCCGGGGCCAGGCTGGGACCCGCGTTTCCGGCGTGGTCCCATTTGTCCAGACGGGGAGAGAGCGGCTGGGCGCCGGTCACTCGGTGTGCGCCTCCACCCACTGGCACAGGCGACGGGCGTAGCAAGCCGGGCTGACGGTTGAGAAGGTCCGGCCTGGGTAGCGCAGCGTCTTCCACAGTTGCTCCAGCCGCTTGCGGAGCCCATAGACCGTGGTGAGGTCCACCAGGCCTAGGAAATAGCGATGCTCCGGCCCGTCCACGATGTGTAGGGCGTTGGGGGCGTCGGGCAGCAGCCGGCGGTTCTGGGCTCCAGACTCCTCGGCGCTCTGTGCCCCTCGTATAGACCTGGGGGCCGACAGAGGAGTAAGGTAACTGTCTCCTCCGAGGACCCCCAGTCAATGGACCCTGTCAACCCGGGCCAGGCTGCCCCTGGGTCATCCCCACCCTTCTTGTGTGCCCTGGCCTGTGATGTCAGCTAAACTGGGCGGCTGAGTGAACTGCAATTGACAGGCTTAAAGCTGAACTGTGCGCTATGCAGCCACCAGTTAGCCACGTATGGCCCCTGAGCGCTTCAATGTGGCCAGTCCCAACTGAGATGCATGGTTAGTGTAACATACATACTGGAAAAAAAAAAAGGAAAAAAAATACTAAATTTCCAAGACAGTATGAGAAAAAGAATGTAAGATATAAATGTTTACATTGATTAGATGATGAAAGGATCAAAGTTTGGATGTATGAAGTAAGGGAAATATGCTATTAAAATTATTTCTACCTATTTCTTTTTACTTTTTATTTATTAAGATTTTTTTAAAGTCTTTATTGAATTTGTTACACTTACTGCTTTTTGTCTTGGTTTTTTGGCCCCAAGGCATGTGGAATCTGAGTTCCCCCACCAGGTATCGAACCTGCACTCACTATATTAGAAGGCAAAGTCTTAACCACTGGACTACCAGGAAAGTCCCTCTTTTACTCCCTAAAATGAGGCTACTAGAAAATTTAAAACTACCTGTGTAGCTAGTATTAACTTTCTACTGGAGAGTGCTGATGTCTAGCACTTGGGTCACACAGACTCTGGCTCTACATTTAAGCACCACATCACTTTGGGTAAGCCCCATATTTGAGTGGACTTCCCTGATGGCCCAAAGAGTAAAGAATCTGCCTGCAATGCAGGAGATACGGGTTCGATTTCTGGGTTGGGAAGATCCCCTGGAGAAGGAAATGGTAACCCATTCCAGTATCCTTGCCTGGAAAATTTTATGGACAGAGGAGCCAGGCGGGCTACAGTCCATGGGGTTGCAAAGAGTCAGACATGACTGAGCATGCAAACACCACATTGTATTTAGGTATTTCCAAAACTGCCGTTTGGGGTCATCCAACCCTGAAAGTTTCAGAGTGGCAGAGTTGAAACCTTGCAGAAAAAGGTCCAAGCCAAGTTTGCAGATGTGTGTCTTTTTGCTTCAAACTGTATTCCAAATCAGAAGATGCCTTTGGCTGGGGTCCCCATTCCAAGCTAGAGAAGGCTCAATTCCCTAACTTTGTCCTCTTGTGATAGTGCAACTTGGAGAATAGGGGGTCAGGGGGTCACTGGGGGCTTTATTCCTTCCCTGCTCAGGTCTTGGGGGAAATAAGCCAATCAAAGAAAGCTCCCTTCCACCCCAAGCACCAACCAATCCGAACAGAGTGGTCTGGGAGCCAGGACAGAATACTGGAACTTTCTGCAGTGGCAGGGTTAACCTGAGGATGGTAGGTTCTGAATGAGGGGCTGGGAACTAGGTGGAAACAGGACTACGGCCATTTGCCAGCCAGCTTGGAAAACTTCAATAGAATAACAACCACTGTTGGGCCATCAGGGACACCCACCCAAATATGAGACTTACCCAAAGTGATGTGGCGCTTAAATGTGGGTTTACTCTAGCTTGGATGGGCAGACTTGGGGGAATCTCTATCCCATGGCGGGCATTCCACTGCCCGGTCAGGATGTGTCACCAAGTCACAGGTTTCATGAGGAGCCATTACCTTGGGTTGTGCCCAAGACTCACCCATTGGAAGGTCTTCCTCCAAAGGGTGGGGCTGGGGGCTGGGTGAGTGGACATCACTTTACATTTGTCCACCCACCAAATCAACGAACTTATTTCCTTTTTATTTTCTAAGAAGGGCCTATCTTAATGCCTAAATATTTCTGAAAAGCAAAAGTGAAAGTGTTAGTAGCTCAGTCGTGTCCAACTCGTTGCAACCCCATGGACTGCAGGCTACTAGGTTCCTTTGTCCATGAGATTCTCCAGGCAAGAATACTGGAGTGGGGTGCCACGCCCTTTTCCAGGGGATCTTCCCAGTCCAGGGATTGAATCCAGGTCTCCTGCACTACAAGCAGATTCTTTACCACCGAACTGCCAGAGCAGCCCTGAGTAATTCTGTTCAACTACAAAAGTGGGCCTTGGAGGACTGAAATCCAAGTAACTAACCAAGCACTAACATGAATTCTCAAAAATCATTCTACAGCTTCATTTCCTCCCTCTGAGGCTCAGTTTTCACATCTCTAAAATGGGAATGAACCCATCCTCTTAAAACCAAAACCTCGTTGTCAGCATGCAAGACTGACTGCACACGAGAGGAAGGCAACATAATGATGGTGCCAGCGGCGGTGACTTTAGGGTCCTCAGAGCGGAGTGGCCAGGGCGAGGGGCAAGGGCTCTTTCTAGGGCAAAAATGAAGTAGGTCTGAAATCTTCAATGACTCCACATTCTCCTCTGGAAAATGGGCAGATTCTTCAACACCAAAGCCCTCATCCGACTGGATCTCACCTGGTCTTTCCCCTGCTGTGATCCACCGGTGCCCACTAACCCTGCTGGCCAGGCTTCTCCAGCTCTCCACTCCCTCCTCCGCCCCCTCCCACACACACGTACACATATACACACACAGACTGCACTTTCCAGTCTCTGAACCTTTGCCTATGTTGTTTCTCCCACCATACCATCCGTCTTGTCCATGCTCTCATCACCTCATTCTTGCCGTTGCCTCTGGGGGCCCACCTGGCTGTGCGGAAGATAAGGCTACTGCCTGGGCCCCTCTCATCCTCATGAAGACGTTGGAAGGCCATCAGGAGGCTGTAATCCAGTACGTTGAGCTCCCGGAGGAAGGCGGTGTCCAGTTCCATCTGGCGGAGGAACCAGCTCCGCTGGGGCCCTGCCGGAGCATCAGTGCCCCCACCTGAGTGCTCGTTGGGTGCCGGGCAAGGTGCTGCGGGCTCCACACGCACCTGCCCCGGGAGGGCAGGAGACATTACTGTCCCAGTTCACAGATGGGCAAGCTCATCTGTAATTTGCCTTGGTCACCTAGCTAGAGACTCACGGAGCTAGGATTCTCCACTTGACTCCAGAATCTAGGTTGTTAATGACTCGGGCAAAGGATAGTGCCAAGGACACCCTTCTAACTTCACCCTCAACAGAGGAAGAGCAGGCAGTGACCACTCTATGGCTCACCCAGATTGATGGTCTTGCCCTGAAAGTTGAGGTCTTTCAGCACCAGAACGAGGAGGCTGCCCTCAGGGGCGGGCTCCACCCAACGGCTCACCTCGCAGCCCTTGATGTCATACCTGGAGGTGAGGGGGTGGGGGAGACAGAAAGTGAAAGTGAAAGTCACTCAGTCGTGCCCAACTCTGCGACCACATGGACTGTCCATAGAATTCTCCAGGCCAAAATACTGGAGTGGGTAGCCTTTCCCTTCTCCAGGGCGTCTTCCCAACCCAGGGACTGAACCCAGGTCTCCCACATTGCAGGCGGGTTCTTTACCAGCTGAGCTACAAGACAGAATTCCACTTTATACAGACTCGAGACACATGGGAAAGCCCACAAGGTGATAAGAAACAAGAGCAGCCACCGGGTGACTGTTCAGATTCTCAGCACAGCCCCAGTCCACTATCATTCCCTTGTGAGAGATGAAGGAAAAAACCTTAGAGAGGTTTGTCAATTTGCCCAAGACCACACAGTGACTAAAGGGCAGAGCAGGGATTCCAACTCAGGCTGAACACCAGTTCAGCCTTTCCCCCTACCTGTGCCTACCTCTTGGCACCTTGTCATCCTTGGAATATCTGACAGAGTGGGCCCACACTACTCCCAGAACCACAAGGGCCTGTGGGAGGTCTGCAGCCCCTGGGGAGCACCAGTGTGGAGCTCTGGGGGCAGAGGAGGGTGACTAGGAGGCTCGAGGGCCGCGCCTAATCAGAGGCTGTGTTTGAATCCCTGCTTCTAGCACAGTAGCTATGCAGGTTTCCCCTCCTCAATTTCTCATCCACAAAATGGGGATGATAAGGACACCTACCCCTCAGAGATATTCTGGGAAAGAAGATGATGAATGCAAATGACTCAACACAGCACCCACTGCCTCGTGAGCGCTCAAGAGACAGCGGTCGTGGGGATCACGGTCTCGGACCCGTCAAGAAATCCTGGGATCGATCTCTCGCTGTCTATCCCATGGGTGTGGGCGCTTCAGGTGGTACATTCTGGGCAGGGCTGGGAGGCCGACTCACCTCTCAGAGATGCGGCCGGCGGGATAGAAGACGCTCTGCATGACGATGAAGTATTTCTGGGGACGGGAGTAGGGAGTGAGAGGAGACAGGGTCTCACCCTCCCACCGCCCTCCTCCGGCCCGATCCACTGGGCTCGGCCTCACCCACCTTCTTTCCCCGAGCTACCCGCAGACTGTGAACTCCTGGAAGGGGAGAGGGCGTCAGGTGAGAGGCGCAAACTCGGATACGCCCCCCCGGGTCCGTCCTGTCGGGTGCCAGTTTCAGGCCCTGCCTCCTCTTCGAGGTCTGCCGCATCCCGAGCCTCCAGGCCGCGCTCCCTACCGCCCCCTTCCCCAGCTTGAAGATAGTGTCCCGACTTGCCCTGTTTCTAGATTTAGCCCCACATGGGCGGCTCAGACGGTTAAGAATCTGCCTGCAATGCAGGAGACTTGGGTTCGAGCCGCGGGTTAGGAAGATCCCCTGGAGGAGGGAATGACTACTCACTCCAGTATTCTTACCTGAAGAATCCATCCCATGGACAGAGGAGACTGACGGGCTACCGTCCATGGGGTCGCAGAGAGACACTACTGAGCGACTAACAGGCCCACAAATCTTCCTCTGGTCACTGTCCAATCCCAATCCCGCCCCCCTTTGGGCCCCACCCAGGTCTTGGCCCCGCCCACCGCCCCGCCCCCCTGTACATTGCTGTCTAGGACCCGCCTCCCCACTGGACTTGGCACCCGCCTCTCTGTTGCCTGGTGCCCTCCACCCTGCTCCGACTCAGGTCCCCTACGCTCCCCCTACCACCCCCGATCCTAGAACCTTCCCACTCTCCGACTCCTCCCCTTCTCGCCCTCTCTCCTCCCGGTCCGAACAGGTCGGACAGGTCGTACCCAGCAACCGTGCAAGCAGTGAGTGTGGATGTCGCTGCAGGTGATGCACGTAGCGGGGCAGGTGGGCGAGCAGCGTCTGCACCTCCCGGCTCCGCAGGGTCTTCAGGAAAAAGCGTTGGTCGTGGCTGAGGGGCGGGAGGGAGAGGTCACTGTCCAGGCCGCTCAGGAGCCGCCTCCCCACCGCCCGTCTGGCCTCCTGTCCCCGCCCCTCTCCATCGGATCGCTATCTGGACCTGACCCAACCTAACCTGGCCATTCTCTCTCTCTCCTCAAGCGCACCCCTCCCCCGAGCTCCGCGCCCCCCCCACCTCGCCCGCCCGCCAACACCACTCCTCACGCCATTCCCCACCCCTGCCACCGGCTCACGACAGAAAGAAGCTGGCCTTGCTCTTGGAGGTGCTGAGGAACTGCAGGTAGGGGCGGCCGGGACCCAGCGCGGCCTGGTAGTCCTCCTCGGCCAGCCCCAGGGAACTTCGTAGTCGGGCGAAGGCGGGGCCAGCCAAGGTGCCCAGCTCGAAGCCCTGTGAGGAGAAAGAACAGCCCCCCAAGTGTGTCCCCCGGTGCTCAGGGGTGGGCAGTTGGCCCTCCCGCGGGAGGGTCAGGGTTAAGCACACTCTTTCTGCAAGACCCCGGGGTCAAGCCGTCACTCGCACTGCAACGGATGGGGAAACAGAGGAGGAGAGCTGAACACATTCCCTCCCATGCAGCAGTCTTGGGCTTCCTACCTCATGAACCTGGGTCAGGACTTCGGAAAAATCCTCCTCTGTGGGCAGCCCCTGTAGCAAGGAGCAAAGCGGCCCAGGGCAAGTCTCAGCCGGTGCTGCCAGCCCAGGGTCTGGCACCCGGCCTCACCCTCCCACCCCCCATGTGGTTCCCTCCAGCTGCTGGGGACTAATCCCAGCGTGCCTGAGTTGAGCAGGGAGATGGCCAGCCCTCCCAGAGCTGGAGGGAAGAGTGAGCGAGGGCAGGTCCCAGGTGTGTCCTATTCCTGCTGAGTCTCCCCACAGCAGTCTCTGAGCTAGAGCCTGGCACATGTGCCTGGACACACGCTGGCCAAAGTGTTGCCAGATGCCCTCCCGGTAAAAGGGGGTGGCCTTGAAGTCTAGGGACCTGCCTGACTGAGCCTGGGAGGAGCAGGATTAGAGAAAACTTCCTGGAGGAGGTGCCCCTAAGATGAAATGTGAGGGTAGTGAAGATGGGGAGCAAGGTGCTCACAGCAGAGGGAACAGCAGCGATGGCCACTGGGAAGAGGAGAGGCCGAGACTAAAGAGAATAAGGGAGGGGTGGACTGAGAATGAGGCTGGACAGATGGCCCTTGAGCTTGAGCTAGCAGGACGCTGAGACCATGCTGAGAATTCGGGAACCCTGCAAGATTTTCAGCAGGTGATGAGATTTAGAGGACTCCTGCATCTCCCTGGACCTCCAGGTCCCTGTGCTAGGGTGGGGTCACACTGCACATGTGTGCACACACACAAACGACACACATGCTCACCCGGGGCCGTCCAGCTGCTGAGCTTGCAGTGGGCGACCCTTTCTGCTGAGCCAGCCTGGCCCTAGCCAGAGCTCTGGGGAGGATGGGCAGAGCTGGTAGGATGGGGGTGGGGTCCCTTCTCAACTGCACACCCTGGCGGAAAGGGAGGACCTCAGAGACCAAGAAAAACAATCCCTCCCACCCATTATACAGATGGAGACACTGAGGCCTAAAGAGAAGCAGACACTCACCTAGATCACACATCCACCACATGGGTTCAAGGGCTTCCTCACATCCTCAACACACCTTGGGCTTTCTGGCTTCCTGGCCTCAGCCCAGAAATGTCCCTCCTCCCCTGCACCGAGTCCCGGCCTTCCTCCCTTTCTATCTGGTCTGCTCCAATCCCCAGCCCTACATTATTAGCAGGACAGGGCGTCAGCCTGGTCTTGCTGTTAGTGGAGGTGCACAGAACCAGCCACTCACCACGGGCGGGTGGTCCCTGGACACTTGAGTGGCAGCCCACAGTCCCGCCTGCATCAGGCACATCAGCTGGTGCAGCTCGTGCCCCGGGCCAATCTCAAACAGTCCCAGGCGACACTGCTTGTCTCGGAGACGCCAGAGGAGGCCACGGTGGCCAGAGCTTGAAGCAGCTGCTCTGCGTCCAGCCTCTGGGGAGGGGGCCAGGATCTGGGGTGGGAGGCACCAGAAGCAGTCAGCACGGGGCATCCAGCACCCCACGGGAGAAAGACCCTGGTCTGAGTCCCACATCACTGTTTGTCAGCTCTCTCCTCATCTCTCTCTGCCTCAGTTCCCTTAGTTGTAAAATGCAGAAAAGGCTGGTACCCACCTCTCGGGGTGTTGTGAGAGGACCATGCTTGGCATTCAGCCAGCACTCATAGTGATGGTTCTTACTATCAGCGGGTAGAGCATTCGTCCCGCAGCCTCTCACTAGCTGTGTAACCTTAGGTAAATCACCTAACCTTTCTGCACCTCGCTTTCTAGTCTGTAAACTGAGAACTACAATAACTCCTTCGTGGCTGGTACTAACTGTGGTTCCCGTTGAGTCTGAGCACCGTGCACAGGATCTCCTTATAGTAGGAGCTGTGATGTCAGTGATTGAGTCATCTATTCTACTCAGCTACGCCGAATTCCTCCAGTCCGGCGCGGCAGGTCTCCCCGAAGCTGAGGTCACAGCTTCTGACCCATCCTCAGTCGGCACCCACCATGAGCCCAGCCCTAGCTGAGAGCTTGACCTCCTAACCGCCCTATGAAGGAGACACTTTTATTATTGTCTCATTTTACAGTGAAGAAACCAAGCAAGTTCTCGTGGAAAACCCGCTGGACTCCCCACTTCAGACCAGCAGCCCCATGTGGGGCGTGTCCCAGTCCCTCCCAAGTGCAGGACCCCTTCTGGGTTTGGATGGGGATGTGTCCGCCCCTTACAGGGCGGGGAGACCCGTCCCCTGCTCTCCAACCCTATCCTTTCCTGTCCTCTCTCGGGTCTGCACCTACCTCGCGGGGCCCCGGGCTCGGCGCGGCCATCGCCCCCGCAGCAGCTTCCCGGGCTCCGGCCGCGTCCCCCGCTGCCGGGTAGCCCCGCAGCAGGATCCGGGCCCCGCCCCTGCTTCTGGATCGACCAATCGAGCGGTGCCGGTCACGGCTGCACCCAATCCGAAAGGGGGCCCCGGGGATCGCCTGCGGGTTCCGCCTCCGGGGCTGCAGCATCCTTCGGACAGCGGTCCAGGCGGGGGCGGGGCCGCCGCGCGTTGGTTAGGGTCTCTGCGGCGTGAAGACCCCCACCCTCATTCCCTTCCGAGTGTGGGAGACTCAGATCTCCGGGAGTTCCGGGAGGCCGGTAACCTAAATCCAGTCTCGCCCACCCACTCTGGCATGAAAATCCCACAGACCGTATTTCGGGTAAGGAAACTGAGGTCCAGTGAGAAAAGTGACTACGTCCAGGTCACACAGGAAGTCAGGGGCATGTATTCATTCAACACTTATTTTGAACACTCCCTGTGGGCCAGGAGCAGTGTACGCAGGGGTGGGGAGGGGGGGGGGGGCGCTGGGGAGGGCAGATTTTAGGTAGGGTGAGAGAAACACAGTTGCCTGCGTGAGCTTTTAAAAGCATAAATCGGATGATGTCACTGTCGGGCTCAAAGCCTCCGGGGGCTTCCCAAGGCATTGAAACAGTCCAAACCTCCCAGTATGGCCCCAGGCCCATCTGCCTACTCTTAAGACTCCTCTCAACTCACTCTCCCTGCACCCTGCACAGGGACTCTGGACCCTCTTTCAAACCTCCAGCCTTTTGCAGGTGCTGCTTCTTCCTGCCTGAAGTAACCCCCGCCCGCCCGGCACCCCGCCTCACCTCCCAACCCCCCACTCCCCCCACCCCCCACCCGCAACACACACACCTGATTTGCTTTATTCCTTGCCCTACTCTGAGTGTCCCCTCCCTCAGTCATGATCATATCATTTTTATTTTCTTCATCATGCTTAACACTGTCAGAGACTGTCTTGTTCATTTATTTATTACATTCCCTCTCCCCCACCCAGAGTGCAAGCAGGGCAAGCTCCTTTCCTGGCTCAGTAACCTGGCACAAACTGGTGCTTGAGAAACTGGTATATGCTGAACCAGTGCAAGTAGGATGTACACAGAACCTCAGTGACTCCCAGGAAATGAAAGGCCAGTATGGCTGGAGGAGAGTTCAGAAGGGAGCATGGAGGCTCTTGTCAGCCATGGGAGGAGAGGGATGGGAACCCAGACAAGCAATGTATGAGAAAGATGCTCAGGAAGTAAAAAGAAACTCAAATGTTTTCCAAAGGTCACTGGTTGTCATGCAGCTGGATTGTGGGGGAGTGGGGAGAGAAGTGAGGACACTTTTGGTGATTTAGGGCAGAGGATGGTGGCTTTGCATCAGGAAGGTGACTGGGGCGGGGGAAGAAATGGCAAGAATTGATAGGATTTGGGTCTGATGGATGTGGGGCAGAAGAGGAAAGCCATGGTCTGTGACATCTGATGGGGATGTCAGGTGGGCAGCTGGCACACATCCAACACCTTTGGGCTCAGGAGAAAGCTGGGCTAGAAGCAAACCTGGGTGAGGATAAGGTCGCCCCTAAGATTGTGGGGTGAAGAGGCCTGTGACTGAGTCCTGAGAAACCTACCTTCTCACGGCAGGAGAGAAGAGCATGAATGTGAGAGAATACGCCCAGGTGTGGGGGAAAGGGGGTGGGTGGTGGTGATGCAGAATGTCACTGGCCAAATGTGGCAGGTCAAGGAACATGCCTCTGATGTAAAGACTGGACATCATTGGTGGTCTGAGTGCAGCCCTCCTGAAAAGCTGCCAAGCACAGTGGGAGGAGAGGAAAAGCAGGGGGCAGAGGTGGATACCCTTTGGGGAAGTTTGATTGTGAAGAGAGACAGGGAGAGACCTAGAGGGAGTTAACGGGTTGATGGAGGGTCCCTTATATGGACCCTGCAACACGTTAACACTGGAGGACCATGTTGAGAGGCAGAGGCTGTTCCCCTGAGAGGGATCATCAGATAGCAGGCTCTTGCCACAGCGGTGGGAGAGGATAGGACCCAGAGTCCAGGAGGGCAGCTCTGCCTGGACTGGAGGATGGAGAGGGGAACAGGTAAGGACAGGGCAGGTGTGCCTGCAGTTGGGCTCTTCCCTCTGATGAGGTGGGCGGGACACCTCTAACTGGACGGAGGATGAGTGCCCAAGGAAGTGAGGGGGTGGAGGCTCACATTGTGAATGAGAGAGCTGGCTGCCCAGAGGGGCATGGTGGCATTGCCAGGGGCTCGAGCTGAGGCCTGGACCAGTCACCTGGCACACAGTGGAAACAGCCCTGCTCTGGCTCACAGCGGCCCTCTGCTCAGAGCCACACTAAGTTGGGCTGCTGGGTACAAGACATATGATGGGCTTGGACTTTGAGGGGTCTGAGGGTCCTTAATATACCAGTGCCCACTGGCTGGGCTGGCACAGGGAAGGTGAGGTAGAGGCTGATGTGACGTCCGGCAGACAGCCATGCCTCCAGACTCCCCCGCCGTGAGCTGCACCAGGCCAGATCCACATTGGTCCTGGCCCCTGCATTGTCCTATGTCCAGCACAGGGATAATCCAGGAGGTACCCAAGGCACCTTGCTGCACAAACCAGTGTCTCCTGATCTGAGACCAATGCAAAGGCCAGCTCCCAGCCCCTGAGCTCCTCTGGTCAGGGACAGCACTGAGACGAAGACAACGATGTTTATTGCTCAGCTCTCCCATCAGGCCAGCCCTGAGGCTGGTGGGCTGGGCCTCCCTCTAGGCTCTCCAGGTCCAGAAATCCTTGTGGAGTCTGGGGCTATGTCAGACCTGGGAAGGTTGCCTTTGTGGAGGAGCAGGACATGTGCAGAGAGGTCACGTGACGCCCCAGAACCTGCCAAGTCCAACACCATCATGTGACAAGAAGAACTGAGGCAAGTGTAGAACCCAGCGGGAAAAATGATAGGGAGTCTCAAGGTGAGGTGTGTGTGTATGTGGAGAGGGACCAGCACCTTGCAGGCCCTGAGCCAGAAGGGGGGTGAGATGGAGACTTCCAGGTACTTCTCCCTGGCTTCTGGAAGGAGGAGCAGGGGCCCTGGTCAGCCAGGGGTGAGTCCTGAACAGCTTCTATCCCACAGGGGGTGTCTGCAGGGCAATCAAGTTGGAGGGGGCCTCAGTGCCTGGATGGGTTCTGTGGGCACCCCCATTGGGTCTGCCCTGGAGAAGAAGCAGAGACGGAGCCAGCAGCCTCATTCCTGCTGGGCCTTCACTGAGCCTTTTGGTATCCTTCTGGTTCTTCAGCATCACGTAGGTGATGAATATACCTGGAATACACAGACCAAAAAAGGCAGGTAAGATCCTGGCTCAGGACTGCTGGGGGGGTCAGAAAGTGAAGTGAAAGCCGCTCAGTTGTGTCCAACTCTTTGTGACCCCATGGGCTACACAGTCCATGGAATTCTTCAGGCCAGAATACTGGAGTGCTTCTCCAGGGGATCTTTTGAACCCAGGGATCGAACCCAGGTCTCCCACACTGCAGGTGGATTCTTTGCCAGCTGAGTTACAAGGGGAGCCCAGGGAGGCCAGAGCAGGACCCAAGCGTGGCAGTGACCCACACAGGGGGCCAAGCAGCTACCTAACCACCCTCCAGGCCACGCCCTGGAGGCCATTTCCCTAATCATTCATCAAGCTACACTTCTGCCTGCACTCATTCAACAAACATCAGCTGAGTGACTACCAAAGGCAATTTGCTGAGTTTAGTATTTCTGATTCTACAGGGAATAAGATCCACCCAACTATCTATCTACTCACCCAACCACCTGTCCATCTACCTAACCACCCACCCACTCAGCATCCATCATCCACCCACCCCATCATCCAGACAGCTAATTGTGGATTTATCCAAACCACTTTCTTGATAAGGCCCACACGCTAGACCCTGGGAGACAGAGAGATGCAGGAATCATGAACCAGGGTGACAAGGGGGTGAGAGGTGATGAACGTGTGAGCAGAGTGGTGGTGGTGGTGGTGGAGGGAGCAAGAAAGAGGGAGACATCCCATTAGATTCCAGTGAGCCTAGGGCATTGGGAAGACTAACTTACAGCCCTGAAGGATGAACAGGGAAACCCCAGGACGTGAGTTGAGGGTAAGGAGCCTCAAGCAGATGTACAGTGAGTGATGAAGTGTAGCAGCATGCTGGGGTTAGGAGGGGGTCATGGGGTCCCCAAGACACCCTGTCCAGGGTTGGGGGAACTTACCCACAAACAGGAGCAGCAGGAGGCCGGCAGCCAGTGGGATAGCAATGGCGTAGGCTCGGGGCAGGAAATACTTGTGGATGACATGCTGACTGTCGATGAATGGCTGGCATCAAAGGCAGAGCTCTAGTGAGTGTTCCTGGCTCTGCTCAGCTCCCCAGGTCCAAACAGCCCTCCTCCTCCATCTCAGGGGTTGATCCCATCAAAGCACTGCATTCGCTTTTCTCTAACATGATAGCACTCTGGGTACCTTGGCTTGTTCCCTTCCTTCAGTTATCTAATGGTTGTGTACTGGGCACCTGACTGGTGCTCGCCCAAAGTCGGGGCTAGGGACCTGGCAGGGAACAGAAGACAAAGGACTTGCCCTAAGGCCCTCACAGCTTAGCAGGGACAAAGGGGACATGAGGAATCTGCGAGTGATTCCCAACCAGGACTCCAAGGTTTTCTTTACTAACATTTTTCTCCAAAGGATACCGACTTCTGCAAGATTTTGCTCTCCAAACAAACACTGCACTTTAAAAGCAGTAACCAAAAAAAAAAAAACCTCCCATGGGGAAAAAAACGCTAAACACTCTTACAAAATCCACTGGGACTGTCATGCCCAAGAGCCCGCAGGATAACCAGAAGGACTAGAACTCCCATCAAAAGCAAAGCAAATCAAGGACAGGACTTCGCAATGGAGTGGTTAAGGATTCCACCCTGAGCCTTCCCCTTGAGCTTCTGCTTCCTCGTCTATAAAATAGGGACACCTGTTGCCATCTTTCTCATAGTGCTGTCCTGCAGATTTCATGAGATATGCAGTGACAACACCCAGCACAGTGCCTGCTAAAATGATGTGAGGAGTTGGCTTCAAGATCCAGGGACAGGAGGTAAGAGAGGGCGGGAAAGCACACATACCAAGAGAATGACCCAGGCGGTGTAATACGTGAAGATGGTCAGGCTAAGGGCGACGAGGCCGAGCCCCACCACCTGGTCTGTTCCCGTGGCCTGCAGAAAAGGGAGGATTCAACTGAGGAAAAGATCCTCCATTTAGAAAGGAGGGGGTTGTCGCTGCGGCCCATCACGTCCATTTACTCAGCTGACATATGTGACGTGACTGACTAGGTATCTTCTAGGTCGGGAGAGAGAGTACCGGGCCAAAGTCTATCACTCGTACGATGAGACGGCGGGAGAACGATACCGGTTCCGAGTGCTCAAGCCCCAGCTCCTGAGCAGACCCAGGACCCCACCCTCCAGATGCCCCCAAAGCCGACAGTCGGCCTCACGCTCACCATTTCCCCAGCGCTTCGGGCACCGGAGACGCAAGCCCCATCCGGTTCCGGATCCGGGCCCTTCCGGCCTTGGGCCGCGGGGCACGCCGGGAGTCGTAGTCCTCAAGCTGGCCCAGGACCACGTCGCCGGAGACGGGCGGGCACCGCCTCCTTTTTGTATGTCGGGAAATGTAGTTTCTCGAGGACATTCTGTGACGCGTTCTCGAATCTCTCGGCAGTGAGACTGAATTGAGGACCCGAGACTGGCTTTGCACTTGTGGGCTCGGTCCAACTCGCCCGAGGCAAAAAAAATAAAAGCCCATCTCTCAATATCCCGGAGTCCTAAAGCCAGAACAGGATAGGGGTGAGTGGTCAGAAGTCCCGTGTTTCAGGTGGGGAAAAGGAGGCTCAAGAGAGGGGCGAGAACTTTTCAGATCACAGCCTGAGTCAGTGGTGTGACTCCAGCAACCGAGGGCGCTACTTCTGGTCCGAACGTGTCTGTTGAGGGTAAGGTAAATAAAAAGTTCAAGGACCGGCCTAGGGTGGGAGGAGGAGGAGGAGGAGGAGTCCCTTACTCTGTGCGTCCCAGCCCCAAATGCATCACCAAGAAGACGCTTGTCACTGCGTTTGTTTTTTTAAATTTATTTTTGGCTGCGCTGGGTCATCGTTACTGCGAGGGCTTTTCTCTAGTTGCCGTACAGAGCCTTTTATTGCCGTGGCTTCTTCGTTGCAGAGCACGGGCTCTGGGGCATGCGGGCTTCAGTAGATGCGGCTCGCAGGTTCTATGAGGACAGACTCTACTTGGGGTGCACAGGGCTTAGCTGCTCCGCAGCATGTGGGGACCTCCTGGATCAGGGATCCAACCGTGTCTCCTGCACTGGCAGGTGGATTCTTTACCAGTGAGCCACCAGGACAGCCCATCACTGCGTTTTAATGATCTTATTTACTTGTTGACCTGGCCCACTTGACTGTGAGCCCCCTGAGGAAAGGGTCTGTATCCCCAGTGCCCAGAATGAGGCTTGGCACAACTGGGAGCAGCTTTGAATCAGTCAACCAGCTTTAAGATTTGGTGACTTCTGCAGTGCTACAGAGAATAGCATCTGGCAATGCCAGGCTCTCCCTGTGCTGTCTTCACTTGGAGGGGAGGGGGCAGGGGTCTGCAAAGATGGGGTCTGAACCAGGCATGGCTTGCTCCTGCTGGCAGCATCTATTTCCTTGGGTTGTCTGAGCCTATCGCAAAGCTGAGAGGAACATTTTCCCCTCATCATTTATTTTATATACTGATCTTTCACTTAGCATGGAAAAAAAAAAGTTATGCTTAGTCGTGTCTGACTCTCTGCAACCTCATGGACTGGTTCCAGATAGTGAAAGGAGTAGGTCAAGGCTGTATATTGTCATCCTGCTTATTTAACTTATATGCAGAGTACATCATGAGAAAGGCTGGGCTGGATGAAGCACAAGCTGGAATCAAGATTGCTGGATTCAAGAAATATCAATAACCTCAGGTATGCAGATGACACCACCCTTATGGCAGAAAGTGAAGAGGAGCTAAAGGGCCTCTTGATGAAGGTGAAAGAGGAGAGTGTAAAAGTTGGCTTAAAACAACATTCAGAAAATGAAGATCATGGCATCTGGTCCCATCACGTCATGGCAAATAGATGGGGAAACAGTGGAAACAGTGACAGACTTTTTTGGGCTCCAGAATCACTGCAGATGGTGACTGCAGCCATGAAATTAAAAGATGCTTACCCTTGGAAGGAAAGTTATGACCAACCTAGACAGCATATTAAAAAGCAGAGACATTACTTTGCCAACAAAGGTCCGTCTAGTCAAAGCTAGTTTTTCCAGTAGTCATGTATGGATGTGAGAATTGGACTGTGAAGAAAGCTGAGCGCCGAAGAATTGATGCTTTTGAAGTGTGGTATTGGAGATGACTCTTGAGAGTCTCTTGGACTGCAAGATCCAACCAGTCCATCCTAAAGGAATTCAGTCCTGAATATTCAGTGAAAGGACTGATGCTGAAGCTGAAACTCCAATACTTTGGCCACCTGATGCAAAGAACTGACTCATTAGAAAAGACCCTGATGCTGGGAATGATTGAAGGCAGAAGGGGACAACAGAGGATGAGATGGTTGGATGGCATCACCGACTCAATAGACATGAGTTTGAGTAAACTCCAGGAGTTGGCAATGGACAGGGAGGTGTCTGGTGTGCTGCAGTCCGTGGGGTCACGCAGTCGGACACAACTGAGCTAAACTGGACTGGACTGTAGCCCACCAGGCACCTCTGTCAATGGAATTCTCCAGGCAATACTGGAGTGGCTAGCCATTCGCTTTTCCAGAGGATCTTCCTGACCCAGTTATTGAACAGATTCTTACCATCTGAGCCACCAGGAAAGCCCACTGAGCATTACTGTGTTCCAGAGGAGCAAACTATTTTGGACCTTACAGCCCAATTCCTTCCCTGTCTCAGAATTGGGGCTCAGCCAGGAACCAACTCATCCCTCCTCAGGTGTGCACAGAACCTAGGAAGGGGCTGAGAATCAGCCTCCAGGGTTTTCTGGGGTGTGAGCAGGCATCAGCGCTGAAGATGGGCAAGGATAATGCAGTGCTGGGGGCCAGGACGAGGCCTGGTAGTCTGGTCCCTTCAGCTTGTCCAGAGCCCTAAGGATTCCTGCCATTCCTGAGCTCATGAAAGGCCCAGGGTGACTTGCCTTTCCCAAGAGCTTGGTGGCCATGACAACTCTTCAGGAACTTGAGTCAAGGGCAGGGAGTGAGGTGATCCAAGCCTGGAGACAGTGCTGGCCTGTGGCTTTGGGGAGGCTGGGAAAACTCTTAGCATCTCTCGGAGGCGGGGGGGGCGGGGGGGGAGTGTCAGGCTCCCTAGGGAGGGCTGTATACCCACCTCCTAATTTGATCCACAGTCCCATTTGCAGCTGCGAAAGCTGAGGCACAGGCAATCATTGATCCCCAGGCGTGCTTGTTAGAGGCCACCCGACTCTGGGGAGGTTAGAACTTGGGCTCTGTCTGAGGTCAGAGCTGCCACCTTATAAGTGTGAGGTTGGCAAGAAACTGCCCTTTCTGAGCCTACGTTTCCTCCCAATGAATGTGTAGTAGTAACAGTGATAATAACTGTAATGACTGCAGCCAAGAACCCTGGCCACCGACGTCTCTCCCACCCCCAGAGTGTCATCTCTCTCCCTTCTGATGCCATCTGTGACCTGGGATTCAACTCAGTAAAACAAGCAAGAACCAACATGCCATAACAAAATCTGCAACATTTAATCCCCACCCCCACCCCCACCCAAGACACTGACACTAGGCTGATTTCCCTTACAATGTTATTTTCTACAATAGAAGCTGGGACGGAGATACAAACACAGCCCACTGAATCAGGGGGTGGTGGTGGTAACATTCTGTTCGAAAGGAGGGGTGTTAAAAAAAAAAAAAAGACCTCCCCTCCCCCCCCCCTACTCACCTCCCGAAAGAGACACCATGGCATTCTCCATCTTGGCGGATCATGCCATGCGGTCGGTTTGTGGGGTGACCAGAAAAAAAAAAAAAACTAAAAATATTGTAGACCTTTCTTTAAATCTCCTAGTAAAAACGTTAAACTGTCTTTCAAGAAGATTCCAAACTGGCATTGCATAGACCAATTCCTTTCCAAAAATATCTCTAATATATTCTGTCTCTTTCTAAATATAGGATTTTTAGTCCAGAGCTGTGGGCACCTAATGGGAATTCACTGAGCTTGAGGGGACCAGAGGGTCGAAGAAAGGGCTCCCACATGGGAATGAGGCTGGGGCTCTGGGGCTCCAGGCCTCCAGCTGCAGCCAGCATTGATTTGGTTGTGGCCAAACTCTGTTAGTCCAGTTACCCTGGCCCAGGGCCTGGCATGGGAAGGTATGGCAGGCTCTGTCTCCTTCTGGGGTGACTGTCAAATTCAGACCTCACCTAGGGTGGGGCTGGGGTTCCTGGTATGGGGAATTCTCCCCAACAGCACCAAAACCAGCTATCTTATGCCTGAAGCCCCCAGAATGTTGACACAGACCTAAAAACACCCTGAATACATCACCTCACTGGGCTGAGGTCGTGCACATACAGAAGGGAAGGACAGCGTTCCCCCATCTTCTAGGGGTCCCTTCAACTGTAGACAGTGCGGCCAGCTCCCTTTTAAAGTGCCAGGTGTCTGTGGGGCAGGAAAGGACCTGCAGAGCTGACCAGAGCCTTCCCCAGCCAGAGCAAACACTCCATCCTGCCGAGGCAGGCACCTTCTCACATTCGTTTTCTAAAAGGGTTAGGGCATTAAAAACAACAACAGAAATCCTAGAAATGCTCTGGTCCCAATGCCAGGAGGTTCCAAGACCAAGTCCAATTCTTGCCAATGGGGCAGAAGGCAAGGACCCCTCCCAGCCTGGGGAGGGCACCCCCACCCCAGATCCCCAGCCCTACTGGGACCCAGCCAGCAGGTACAGGGAGAACAGAAGCACCTCCTTGCCGGGGGAGGAGAAAATACCGAACTGTGAACTCTAAAAGAAAATGAAAGGGAGGAAGGAAAAAAAATCAGGAAAGAAAAGGAAAAAGGTATGGGGCTACGTAAACACCAGCCTGCTGGGTTTATACAAAATGAGTAGAAGTTAGAGTATCGGGGAGTCTGTCCAGGGGCCGGTGGGCAGCCAGAACCCGCCTTCAAGCAAGTAACAAGGACAAGGCCAGGGGAAAGTGCTAAGAGCCGAGGGTATAGCGAGGGGTAGGGGCGGGGGCAGGGCCAGACTGCTCCCCACTGGGAAACCCCTTAATGGACGACCCCGCTGCCCTCTCCTTTGCCCAGAAAGGGCATATTTTCAGAGGTTGGCTGAGGCTTTTCTGGCCAGGAAGCCAGCTCCGGGCCAGTCCAGCTACAGCCCATCTGCCTCTCCAGCATCGGCCCTGGCTTGGGCCAGCTGAGCCTGAAGGGAGAAAGGGCGCTGGCTTAGCAAACCCAGCCCAGCCGGGCTGCTGACCTCCAGGGCCTTGGGAGGCACCTTTCCTGGCTTCATTAATGGAAGCCAGCTGCCCAGGACCCAGCCCCGGGCAGAGGGGAACCAAGGGAACCGCAGCTCAGGCTCAGACCTTTCTCAGCAAGGGGCTCAGGCCTGAGCTGGAGCCAACCGGAAAGGGCAGGGAGGGGCAGGGGCGGTGCCACGTTCCAGCCGGGCTTCGCGGGCTGGGCTGCTGACTGCACGGCAGGCAGGGCCCAGGGATCCTTGGGAAGGGCTCAGTGGACGGGCAGGCGAGGGCCAGGGTGCTGTGCTGGAGACAAGCGTGTGCAAAGTGCAGGCTGCCGGGGCAGCAGGAGAACATTCGCTGGGGGAGGGGGCTCTCAATCCGGAGTGCAGGTGGGGTTTGAGGTCTTGGTTTCCCGGAGGAGGCCGCCAGCAGGTCCCCCGGGACGCAGGGGAGGGACAGTTGAAGCACTAAGCAGTCAGAGGGCCATGGTGGCAGGATTCTGGGGGTGAACTGCCCCCCCCCACCAAGGACAAGGGGGCAATGGAGCAAGGCCCTGCCAGGGCTGAGCCAGAGCTCCTGGAGTGAATGGGGACACAGGACAAGAGGCCCTCAGCCACCAGCCTCCCTGCATGTGCAGGAACTGCTGAATGTCCTCGCCAAGGGCCAAGGTGGGTCTCAGAGAGGCAGTGCCCGCCATGGGTCTCTGCCCACCTGCTTCACAGGCCCATGTCCTGCTCTCTAGTGGTTCAGAGGAGAATATTCACAGTGGTGCCCGGGGCCCTTACGGGCCATGAGCGTCCCAGCATAGATGGGAGGTTCATGGAATGATGCTTTGGGGCTGGAGTGCATGGAGGAGGCACAGATGAGAGGCAGCACGGATGGTGATCCGAAGGGGAAGGTCCCTTGTGGAATGACGCGGGTCTGGACGCCCGTGAAGGCAGGGCCCTTCTCCAGCCGGGGCACCTGCTCCTCAATGGCTTTCAATCACGACTGGCTCATAGACTCCAGAAGAGACCCTGTGAGGAGAAACAGGTCAGCTTGTCCTCCCTGATGATCCACTGGGCCAGCCCTGGAAGGTACTTCGCAAGCACTGTGAACTGGCCCCATTTTGCAGAGAGAAACTGAGTCTCAGGGAAGTTGAATCACCTGCCCAGGGTAACACAGATGTTACATACTTGAGCCTATGGGATCACAGAGCTTGCACAGACCATGCCCAAGCCCCCTGGGTACCAGCAGCTTACATGCTGGGGTGTGCTGTGCCAATCCTCACAGCAATTCAGGCAGAGAGGATCTGCAGCCAGCCCCACTTGACAGATAAAGAAACTGAAGTTCAGAGAGATTACGGGGCTTGCCAAAAGTGCAGCAGAAGGTGGGAAGCTTGATCAGCTCTCCTCCCAGCCAAGGCCAGGCCCACAGGCAGGGCTACAGTCATCCAGGGCGCAGGACACAGCTCTACAGTAACCTTGCTCAATCTCAGTTTCCTCATCCTCAGAGGGGGCTGGAGAGGGATGCACAAAGCCCCAAGAAGTGCCCTCTGTTTTCTTTTGCCCACCCCCACTAAGGGCAGCCTAGGCCACACGAAGATGGCAGTTGCAATTTTGAGCCTCAGCCAGCAGAGGTCAGCAGAGCAACACCAGAGGGCAGGGCTGAGGCGCCAGTGTGGCCCAGCCAAGCCTCCTACTGCTCTGGCCCTAGATGTTAAATGGGCACTTTCCCATCTGGCCCACAAGAACCAGGAGTAAAGGCTTCAGCACAGCCCTGCAGGCGATAAACTCCTCCACTCATTCATTCATTGAGCCAGGCACACACAGACCAGCATGCTGTAAATGAGCAATTTAGAGAATACTCTATATACGGGCAGAGTTCAAGCCAGCCGCAAGTTTGATCCTCACATCTGCTTGCCTCTGAACATCATGAAGCAGAAATCTATGTTGCTCACTGCTGTATCCCCAGCACCTAGCTCAGAACCATGGAACGTAGCTGGTGCACAGTAACTGTTCATTTAATAGATACATGAGTCATCATCATCATTTTTAGGAGCTCCCAGGCCCAGGAGGAAGGGAAAGAAAAGTGGAATCCAAAATGAAGATGTATGAAGCCCCTGCTGTGTGGCAAGCCCTGTGGCAGGCATTTTCCAAGGTTCTTTGGAACCCTCCCAAACCAAACCTGGGGCGTTTGTCCCAGGTTTCCGGATGAGGTGGTGTGATCCACATCATTTGACAAATGGAGAAACCGAGGCTCAGACAGACATGAGGGGCCTGAAGTCACATGGACAAGAGCTGGCATTCAAAGCTAGGTCAGTGGGCTGCAGAAACCATACGCTCTCACCTCGGGGGCCCAGAGCCACACTCCTCACCAGCCCAGAACCCCCTCTCCCCCCCCACCCCCCGCCTACCTGTTGGCCAGCTGGATACCACTCAGGGTGGTGGTGCCATCGCGGCTCACGAACAGCCGGAGGTTGCTGTCTGTGGGGACACAGGGGAAGATAGAAGCTGGATGGGGCAGCGAAGCCAGGGAACCCCCAGGCACTGGCCCCGTCGGTGAGGGCCGCTCACCCCGGGCGCCAGCACCCGCACCGCGCCTGCGCTGGCAGCTCACCCTCGGTATTGCTCCCTTCCGTGAAGTCCTGGCTCTGCATGATCTTCTCCACGATGTCGTCAGCGTCAATGCGCGTGTCATCCACCCAGGTCGGGTGGCTCTCCACCGAGTCCTTCTTCCTCCTGGGGTGGGGCGGGAGTCAGAACAGTCACACAACCATAGGACCCAGTCCCTGTCCACCGCGCTCAGGACCCTCCGAGTGCACGTGGAAGATGGTCAGAGTGTGTTCACTGAACCCTACAGTGCGGATGCTGCTGCAACCTGACTTTACGGAGGAGGCCGCGGAGGCCCTGGGAAGTTAAGTGCCAGCCCCTGAGAGGCCAGAGCACGGAAGCAGGCCGGCCCCAGGGTATGCTAGACCACCCGCAGCATCCGCCCACTGAGCATGCGCGCCAGGCCGGGTGCAGCCCGTGTGGAGCGTCAGCTGGTTCGCCGGCCACACACCCCACGACAGGGCCCAGTCGTCCCTGTGTTACAGATGGAGGAGCAGAGGTTCCGGGAGCCACGGGAGGGCTCTGCTCTCTAGCAGCACTTGTGGTGAGACCTACCGGAAGGAGCGGTCTGACAGATGCGGAGGCCGGGGCGGCCGCGGTGGCTTCTCCGGGGGCCGGTGCTCGCGCCGCTGCCTTCAGGCCCCTCCACGGCCATGCTGAGGCCGCCCGAGGCGCTGCTGCTGGTGGACGTGTTCCGGCGGTGTGTCAGGTCCGAGAGGCTCGAGGAACGTGACTGCTCTGTGCTGTAGCCTGCTGGGCGGTGGGGTGCAGGTCATGATGGGGGCGGCCGGGAGGCTGGGAGGCCAAGGGCGCGGAGAGGGCGGGGCGGGCACTCACCCGAGATCTTGGACTGCTGGCTGGCGTAGCTGGAGTTGCGGGAGTGGCCGGAATGGAACACCTCCTCGGGGGCTGGACAGGTTCTGGTCTGGCTCCTCTGGCACCCCTGGAAGCCGGGAGGGGCGGGGTGACCAGCATGCTCGCCTCTCACTAGTCCCCTCGCTGAATATGGCGGGCACACTATGTAGCTCCACTTGAGAGATGGGGAAGCTCTTAGGAGATGGTGCAGGGGCAGCACCCTGTCCTGAGCCACAGGCCAGCACTCGAGCCCAGGGGTGTTCCTTCACTCCACAAATATCTGGGGGGCGTGCTACTGGGTTGCTAGGGGACAGGAGACAGGGAGTCACAGCACCCAGTGGTGGGAAGGAAGATCACAGGACAAAAAGGACCCACAATTAACCGTAACTGGCAAATGGCCCACAGCAGGGAGCATATGGGGGGAGGTTGGGTCTGAAATCAGGGAAAGCTTCTCTGAGGAGGTGGCCTTAATGAGAGACCTTCAGGATGTTTGGCAGGGAGCAGGCTAAGTAAAGCATCAGAGAAAAGGCCTTCTAGACCCAGGGACCAGTATCAGCAAAGGCCCTGAGGCTTCAGTGAGCTGGGGTCTGTGTAGCTGGAGTGGAGTAAATAAGGGTGGGGAACACACTTTTAGGCACTGGCAGCAGGAAATACAGGGAACCAAGCAGGGTCAGCCTAGGGCTCAGAGAGCACCCACCCACCCACCAGTCCGTCTGGTCCATGTAGGAAGCAATGACTCTTCCATCCTCTTCGGATGTGAGCACACTCAGGTCACAGCCTGGACCCTAGGCCTGCCTGTGTCCCCACCCAAAGCCACAAGGCTTTTCAAGTCCTGACAGGTTCTTTGCCTCTGAGGGGCTGCAGGAAGAGAGAGGCTGTGGGGCTCAAATTCCCACCCCATGCAGAAGCATCTCTTTTCTTACACAAAAGGCACCACACGTGCTGGGGTGCCCTGGTTCCCAGATCGCTCCTATGGGGACCCCTACCCTGAAGCTGGAGAGCAGGGGAGCTGGGGGAGCCCCCATTCCTGCATGCAGCCCCCAGGCTGAGGCAGAGGAGAAGCCCAGCTTTCTGCTCTGGGTCCCACCTGGCTGGTGTGCAGGAAAAACGGGAGGGCAGGAAAGCTGGCCCTCAGGGTCAGAGGGTCCCTCTCAGCTCCCAGCCCCGGGGGCAGAAAACAGGGTCTGAGGGCCCGTGCCCTCACTGCTCTTGTGGCACAGGTTAGGGGCTACCATGTGCCACCCTGCTTACTGATCAGCTTGGGGGTTGTCCACCTCCCAGCTCTGAACTCACCTCTAGGGATGGGGTGCAGGGGCCAAGGCTCATGCTTTGTGGGAGGAGGGCCTACTTCATCCCTTACAGCACTGGGCTCCTTTCCCTCTTAATTGCCACACTTACTCCTCTGGGGATTCAGGCTCATTTGGATTTTTCGTAACATTGGTAATAATGATAATTTAATGGAAACATGCTGGGAAATAGAGAGGACGACCCAGGTGCCAGGAAAGGCACACACATTTTCTCAGTTCATCCCCAGAGCAACCCGGATGTGGTTATTACTGCTGATCCCACTTTGCAGAGGACGATGCTAAGCCTGAGAGATAAAACAGCCAGTCAGGGTCACACAGCAAGGAGCAGAACAAGAGCTCCTAGCAGGGCCCTCTGCCAGGAACACGGCACAATACACCCAGACTCAGCTCAGATGACATCCCTTCAGGGAGCTCTCCCAAGCTATCCCCAGGCAGACACTTTCTATCTCTCTCTCCCAGCTCGCGCCACAGTTCTAGGCGGACAAGCGTTTGAAGTGTTTACTGTTCACTGACCCCTGTCTCTCCTGCTTGACCAGGAGCCAGCAGCCTGATCCGTCTTGGTCCAGGGTGCTGCTGTGATTCTGGGGCCAGGCAGAGCCTGGATCACGGGAGGGGCGCAGATGCCTACCCGACGGAAGCAAGGGTGGGTGAACATCACCCCACTGGCTTTCTCTTCTCAGCAAGTGTCCCCCCTTGGGACCTAGTGACTGGGGCAGGTGAAAGCCTTTGTCTCAGGAGGAGTGCGGAGGGCAGGTGGGGAACGGTACCTGAGCCGAGGATGGTGGGCCGGGCCTTGGGGGCCGGGACCCCGTCAGGGAGTTGCTGCTGCCACCGCGGCTGGTCCCACCACCCTTGCACGTCAGCTGCAGGGAGGAGTCCTCGCCTGGAATGGAGATGGACTTGGCAGTGGACGGCGGCCTTGGGAAAACAGAGAGGGGTGTGACTGGGGTGCCCCAGCTTGGGGTCAGGAGAAGACAGGGGACCCCACAAGCCTGGAGGAGGGAAGAGTCCCTGCCCCTCCCCCCACAGTGTCCAGGACAGAGCCCCCACCCCTCAGGTGGCCTGCACCAGCACTCACGCCTTGAAGCAGGGGTCTCCCGAGAGCAGGAACATTCCAATGGTGACCTGTGCAAAAGCCGGGAGATCAGTCATGCCCCGTTCAACCCTCCCAGGTCCCCCACAGGTGCCTGGACCCCCTGTTCTGGCTTCAGATGAGCTTGGACTCTGATCCCATCTCTGCCCCTTGCTGGCCCTGGTGACAACAGCAAACTTCACTGAAGCCCAGTTTTCTCGTGCAGAGGACAAAGCAGATCCTAACAGCTGCCTCGCGGGGCGGCAGAGGATGCCTGGGGCGCCTGGCATGGCGTGAGCGGGCACTGAGCCGGCTGCTGCCATTTCAACGGCGACTAGA
Source organism: Nanger dama (assembly GCA_917880005.1). Classification (NCBI taxonomy): domain Eukaryota; kingdom Metazoa; phylum Chordata; class Mammalia; order Artiodactyla; family Bovidae; genus Nanger; species Nanger dama. The sequence continues at coordinate 8,375,969 of CAKJTW010000018.1, read as the reverse complement.
CTGTGGGGCCCTCAAGGGCGAGGCCGCAGACACTCTCCATCCTCACAGGGCCCAGAGCGGGCAAGGCAGGTGGGAGGGGGGTTCTTAAAGCCTACCCGGTAGGGAGGGGCCCACCCAGCCCGACACGGTTTAGGGGTTCACAGAGTCCAACACAGAGGGCAGGGCTGTGTGAAAGTTTGTTGAATAAAGCAAAGAAGTCATTAGAAACATTTAACATCCACTTGGGCAAAGAGTTTGGCAGTGGTTCAAACAAGGCAAGATTTGGGTCCCCGAATCGGGGCTTGGATGAAGTGACAGGTGATGGGGTAAGCAAGAATCCCAGGGACGCCTCCGACAAAAACGGTGCCCGCTGGGGTGAGGCTGAGATTTTTAATGGGTTATTTCATTTGGTTGTGATAGAACCTGCCATGTACGTGGTAGCCTCAGGCTGTAGACACAGGAACTGAGACTCAGACTCAGGAGAAATAAATGACTGTCCAAGGTCCTGCAGATAGGATGTGGGGCAGCTGGCCTTGGACCCGAGGCCCCCTTGATCTGGTCTGAGGATGCACTGAGGCCCTGGCTCTCACAAGAGCTAGCCTGGACCTTTCCAGGGGCCTTTGGCTTCTTCTGCAAAAGGTCCAGGAGGCCCTAGCGCCCTTGTCTACCAGCTCTGCCAGACGCAGCACTCTCCCACTGGGTCAGCTCACAGGGCTGTGGTTAAGACAAGACTGTTTTCTCAGCCAGGTGGAAGGGTGTGGAGATGAGGAAGAAAGGTGAGCTGGCAGCGGATGCCCTGATATCTCTGTCCGTAGGGGTTCAGGAGGCAGCTGCCTGGGGAGGGTGCTGCCCGGCCCCGGAAACCTTCACGTGGCTGGGCCCTTGGGGTGGCTGCCCGAGTCTACTGGATGCAGGGACAGCAGGTCCGTCCACACCCCAGTGCTCTGGAGCTCAGGTGGCCTCGCATCATGCGCAGCCATGGTGAAGAGCTGGGCTGCAGGGTCAGGTGCCAGCTTTGCTGTGCCTTTGGGTGTATGACCACCCGAAGGTGGAGCCCCTCCTGTGCAAAACTGGGGCCAGGAAGAGACACTCCCTGCCAGACTGTGGTTGGGCACCACGAGATAAGGGGTGCTGGTCTCACCGCAAGAGACTGTTGGGGTCCACTCCCTGAGCCCCGATTATGGAGGGCAAAACTGAGGCCAGTGGCTGTCAGGCCTCCAAGGGGGTTTCCTGACCCCGGGGCCCACATCTTCCCAGCGTCTCTCGCTGTCTGTCTGGGGTGAGAACCTGTTTTCTTCGCAACTCCCCAGGGGACTCTTGACAGGGAGGTGGTCTGCCCCTGCCCCTGGGTGGGAGGGGCAGATGAGGCCCAGAGCCCCCGGTACCTTGAGGATGGAGTTGTCCTGTCGAGTGTTCTTTGTGTCGTAGCCCTCCAGCAGGCAGCAGCGCACTGTGGAGCCTGAGCCTGCAAACTCTGCCAGGTTTAAGTCGGCGAAGCCCAGCTGAGTGGGGGACAGAGGAGAGGGTGGGAGGCTGAGGGGAGTGTGGGTGCAGCGCCGGTGGCACAAGGGTGAGCTGGGCCGGAGCCCTGGGCCCGCCCCACAGCCCCAACGGACTGTTGCATAACCGGCACCGAAGGACACAGGCCCCGGCTCGTGGCTCTGCATGGCAAAGCCAGGAGCTCACATCCCCAGGCTGCACAAAGCACCCTTTGTGCCGCGTCCCGGCGTGCACCAGGGCAGCGCCCGAGATGAAAGGACATTGTTGTCTGCAACACAGACGCACTGTTCCCGGGGAAACAAGGCCATGCTGTGGGAGCCGCCGAGCCAGCGGGCAGGAGGGGGAGGCCAGGCCCGTGGGAACTTGGCTCTGGGGTGGGTAGATGGATGGGTGGGGGGCATTCTGCTGGGTGGGCAGGAGACCCTGGTGGGGATGGGAGCCAGGGGCTGGTGGGAGGCAGAGGGGAGCCCGGGGTGGGGAGGGAAGTGAGAAAGTGGAGGAACAGGGTGGATGAGCTGAGAAGGCCTCCTGGGCGGAAGCCACATTTGCCAGATCTGGAGGTTGGGATGTGGGAGGTGGGTGCTGGGCTTAGGGACCTGGAGGACAAATCAAGCTAAGCGGGGACATTCACTGAGCACCTGCTGCAAGCAAGTCTCTACTGCAGAGTGTAGAGCGCATGCTTCAGACCCAGAAACTAAGGCTCAGAGCAGGCAAGTGACCTGCTCAGGGGCTCACACGCCTTATCCGGCAGAGCCAGGACTGAAATGAGGCCTGATCTGTGTCAGATCTCACCACCTTTCTGGGCCTCAGTTTCTTCCTCTGATTAAGGGGACCTGAGCCTGTGGTGGGACTTCCCAGGTGGTCCAGTGGTAAAGAACCTGCCTTTCAATGCCGGAGACCTAAGAGACCCAAGTTCAGTCCCTGGGTGGGGAGAATCCCCTGGAGGAGGGCATGGCAACCCACTCCAGTATTCTTGCCTGGAGAAACCCATGGCCAGAGGACCCTGGTGGGCTACAGTCTGTGGGGATGCAAAGAGTCAGACACGACTGAAATGACTCAGCACGCACACACAGCCCTGTGGCGGAAGGGAAGGGCCTGGGAGGGCTGACAGGTGACACAGCAGGTTTGTGGTGGGGGGCAGGGGAGGTGCACGCTCCCGCTGTTTGCTGGCCTTCCCTTCCCTGGCTGTCCTTCACCCATGTGCGTCACCAGGAGGAGAAATCTCCACACCTTCCGCAGCCCAGTTCCAGCCCCCTGCCCTCTGCTTCTGGGCAGGGTGTTGGCACCCGGACAGGGCGCAGGCCACGGCCGGGCCCACTGAGCTTCCTGAGCTCTGGTCGGTGGGAAGGGACTCACTCCACTTACTGCCTGCCTCAGGCTCTCCACGCAGGGTGAGCAGAGACAAAGGCATGGCCCCTCTGGACTGACTGAGCCCACCTCCCTGCTGCTGGGTGCCTCCCTGGGCCCCATAGGGTGGGTGAGAGGCCCCGCAAGAAGGGGGGCTCAGGGCATAGCAGGCTGACTCAAAGCCAGAGGTAACCCTTCCAGAGCCATCTTCCCCCACTTTACCCAGTGGAAAAGGCTTTAAATGGGAAGGCCTGAAGCATCTGTGGGCGAGGGGAAACCTGCCCACCACACAAACGTGCGCCGCAGGGGTGACTGAACCCCCTCACCCAGCCAGAAGAGGGGCCCTCCACTGTTAGAAAGCAAAAGGAAACTTGTGATGACACAAAAACATGCCCGCGCTGTACTGGGTAGCTAAAGAGAAAGGTTTCAGAATCTGTAGGAGGAGTCCCTCTCGCGAATTTAAAAATCCTATCACCCACGTGTGTTTAGGTACACCCATGGGGGCTCCTCATATGATCCTCTAAACCACACGCATGTGTTTTACTCACTGCTCTGTATGAGATAGTTCATGCATTTTTTTTCTGCTACTTGTTTTTTAAAGTATTTATTGATTGATTTGATTTACTGGATCTTAGTTGAGGCATGTGGGATCTAGTTCCCTGACCAGGGATCGAACCTGGGCCCCTTGCATTGGGAGTGTGGAGTCTCAGCCACTGGACCACCAGGGAAGTCCCCCGCTTCAGGCATTTTTGTTTTCTTAAGAGGTCTGGAAGGGTGTGAGGAGGAGGCCGAGGGGGGCACGTGGTAGGAAGCCCTCTACCATCTGTGCTGCAATGAGCATCCGCTGCCTTTACGTTAAACGCAGAGGCTGTCAATAAAGATCTCTCCAAAAGCTAATACATCTCATAGAGGGCAGGGCATCTTCTGTTTGGGGCAAGAGAGGTGGCTGGAGGTTCTTCTTAGAGCTTCTCTCATGCCTGTCCCATCCCGTCCCACCCCACTGCCCCTTCACCTGGCCCGGCTTACCTTAGAATAAGCCTTCCCACCTTTCAGTTCCTGCAAGGGAAACAGACACAGAGATCAGGATGGCGACCTCACTGGTCTTCCCAATCTTCTCTGCTCCCTCCCCACCTGACCCCCAGGGGAGGAGGACAGGAAATGAGGTAGCCTGACTCAGGAGATGGGCCCGGAGGCACCAGCCCAGTGGTCCTGGCAGCTCCCCCCCCCCCCACCACCGGCCTCACCTTGCGCACAGACACACGGAAGATGCAGGGGTCAAGCAGGCCGGTGGCCGGGTTGGCGCTCATCTTACACACGAAAGTGAACCTCTTCCGCCACCGCACACAGTTCTCCTGCACCTCCTCCCTGTGGGCACAAGAGGTGGGGGCCCACGTTCAGGGAGGTGAGGGCCCTGCCCCCTGTGGGGATGGGGGCGGAGCTCTCCCTTTTCACTTTGTATCACAAAGTGACTGCATTTTGTAACAAGAATCTGCTTGTGGAAGTGTGATGAAAACAACAACAAAAACAAGATAAAAAGGGGGGAAAACCACAAGGCAAGCGAGGGTGAGAGCAGGCTGGGCATTGGGGGGCGGGGGCGGGGAGGGGGCAGCCGTGTGTTTCTAGCACTGCCTGCCCCCCAGCCCCCACCTTGTTCTGGGGCCTCAGACAGCTCCTTCGGCTGCCACGTCCCCCTCCCGCTGGACTGCCGCTGGCTATCTCGAGTGAGCCTCACAAAGGTGTTCCTGGGATGGACTGCCAGCCCTTTTCACAGATGAAGAAACTGAGGCTAGATAAACTGCCCATATCACCCAGCCAGGAAACAGGTGTGCCCTCAGTCCAGTGCTGCCTGGCTCCAGAGGCCCCTTCTTCACCAGTAGTAACAGCGGTGATAAGAGTAAAAACAGCAACAACAGCAAACACTCACAGCACGCTTCCTGTGTGCCAGGCACCATCCAAAGCCACTGGAGCCTCCTCCAAGTGCTGGTGATCCACGGTCACGCTAACCCTCCCAGCAGCTGTCTGCAGCAGCTACCGTCAGTAGTCCAAGCCCACATTCAAAGAAAACGGGACCTCTGGGTCTAAGACTTCAGCCCAAGGCCCAGCACGAGCAGAGCAGAACAGAGACTCAAACCCAAGCCGCCTGGCTCTGTGCCACAGGCGTGTCCTCCCACTGGGTCGGGGGTAGAAGGGGACAAGCTGGCTTTCCAGCTCCTGGAGCTCCTCCTGGGCCTGGGGAGCATGACGAAGCACCCCCCCAGTTCAGCAACCCCCGCCACTGGGTGCCCAGGGGGTGAGTGGGGGCAGCAGGAGCAGTTCCCCAGCCTCTCCAGCTGCAGTGGCCCTGGAGGTTCAAGTTGGGGGGTGCAAGTAGTTGTGACTTGTCATGTGAAGGAGATGAGGTACCACCTCCAACCCCCGAAGGGCAGGATGTGCTCAGGAAGGGAGGGGCCCACGTGAGAGACATTATCTCCAGCCTCATCCCACCTAACAGGAACGGCAGAGCGGACAGCTGAGGAAGTGACCGCTCCACCCGCTGGAGACCAGAGGGACTTGGGTTAGCAGCCAGATTGGGGCCTGAGGGATAGAGGGTCAGCACAGGTTGAGCATCTCCTGAACACCTGCTTCCCCCAGCAACTCCGGAAAGAGACGGACTCTGTGCGCCCCTTCTGTACAGATGAGGACACTGATGCTCCCGGAGACCACCCAAGGTCACATCCCCCAGAGACGGGCAAAGCAGGATCCAAGATTAGGGCTGGCCAATTACAGGGTCAGAGTGCCCAGCCATCGTCTTGGTTCACCAGTCAGCGGCTCAGGAGAGGCTGGCACGTGGAACCCACGAAGGTCGTGGGGCCAGCTGCAACATGCTTGGTCCCTAAGGCATCTATCTGGGTCTCTGAGTCCCAAGTATGTGCTGGGTGCTGGACACTGCAGTGGACCGGATTCACAGACTTGACATTTGACAGTCACCCCAGTGATGACTCAGTGTCACCAGGACAGGGTGGGGGAAGGGATGAGTCAGCTAGGAAGGTTACTAGCTGCAGAGATGGCATTCAGGCGCAGATCCGAATGCAGGGAAGGGGAGTAGCCAGTCGGGGGAGACAGTTCCCAGCAGAGGGAACTGCATGAGTGGGAAACGAACATACTCTTGGGTTCTCGACCGATGAAGGCCCCCCGAGCCAAGCCTCTATGAGGAGCTCCCTTCTGGCCCCACAAGGCTTTGAGGATGAGACCAAGGCTTCCCACATCCTGCCAGGGCTGTGATGGAAGCAACATGAGTTGCCCAGGCAGACCCAGGCTCACAACCTCACACTGTGCAGCTCAGGCTGGGGCCCAACCTCTGCATCAGCATCTGTGAAACAGGCACAAGGGCCACTCATCGCAGGCACCTGAGAGCATTCAGGGAGGTGCGCCCAGCAAGGGCCAGGCCTAGGGAGGCCCCCCGAGGCATGTCTTATCTGATGAAGATGCTGGAGTCTAGGGGCACTCAATCACCAAGATGCTCTGACCTTGTTAGGAAGGTGAGCTCCAGCAACCCCAGCAGACTGGGGACAGACAGAAAAGGTCAGAGCTCGAGAGGAGGAGGAGAGGAAGGGAGAGTTCCTAACCCCCTGGTAGACAACGGGCAGGAAGCAGGTGCCCCAGGAGAAGTGGGGGCCCCAGGCCAGAGCATCATCTGACCCAGCCGTGGTGGCCCTCCTCCTCTGTGCACTGGGGCCGCAGCAGTGACTAGCTTACATTTTGCCGGAAGGAAGAACTGAAACTACCTCTACTGGCAGCTGGCCTGATCTGCTATGCAGAAGATCCGAAGGAAGCCACCACCTATTGGAATACGTGAGTTCAGCCAGGTTGCAGAATACAAGGGCAAGATACAAAAATCAAGGACCTCCTGTATACTAGTGGACATCCATCCACAATGAAATGAAAGAGTTTCACTTACAATAGTATCAAAAGAATAAATTTAACAAAAGAAGTATAAAACATATGCTCTGCAAAACTACAAACTATCAATACCTTACTGAAAGAAATTCAAGAATATCTAAGTAAGTGGAAAGACATCCCATAGTCATGGACAGAAAGGTTTAATCTTGTTAAGATGACAGTACTCCCAAATTGGTCTAAAAATTCAGTACAATCCCTATCAAAATCAGCTGACTTCGCCACTGAAAATTGAAAAGTTGATCCTAAACCTTAGAAATGCAAGGGACCAGAATAATCAAAACAATCTAGAACATAAGTAAAGGATTCACTTGTCTTGACTGCAAAAATTCTACAAAGCTACAGTAATTAAGAAAGTGTGGTTCTGGCATAAGGATAGATACGGATTCAAGGAATAGAATTGCGAGTCCAGAAATAAATCTTCACATTTATGGTAAATTAATTTTAACAAAGGTACAAATGGGGGAGAGAATAGCCTTTTTAACAAAAGCTGCTGGGACAACTGATATTCACATTCAAAAGAATGAAGTAGGACCCATTTTTCAGCCCATGTACAATAGTTAACTCAAAAGGAATCAAAGGCCTAAGCTGAAGAGCAAAAAACTATAAAACTCTTAGAAGAAAACATAGGGGTAATGCTTCATGATCTGTGATGAGGCAACAGTTTCTTAGCTATGACACCAAAAGTGCAAGCAGGAAGTTAAAAATATAGATATACTGAACTTCACAAAAATTTAAAACTCTGTGATTCAAAGAACACCATCAAAAAAGTGGAAAGACACCCACAGAACAAGAGAAAATATTTGCAAATCATATATATAAGGGACTTGGAGCTAGAGTATATAAAGAGCTCTTACAACTCAAAAATAAAGACAGATAACCCAATTTAAAAATAGGCAGACATTTCTCCAAAGAAGATATACAGATGGCTAATAAACACACAAGAAGATGCTCAGCATCAGTAACTATCAGAGAAACACAAATCAAAACTGTAACAAGCGACCACTTCACACCCACTAGAACGGCTATAATCAAGGTGGATAATAACCAGTGTTGATGAGGATGTGGAGAAACTGGAACACTGCTGGCAGGAATGCAAAATGGTGCAGCTGCTTTGGAAAACAGTCTGGCGGTTCCTCAAGTGGTTAAACTACAGTTACCATATGACTCAGCAATTCTACTCCTAGGTATAAAGCCAAGAGAAATGAAACATATGTCCATACGAAAATTTGTACACAGGTGTACACAGCAGCATTATTCGTAACAGCCAAAAAAGTGAGAGCAAACCTGATGTCCACCAGCTGGTGAGTGGACACATCAAGTGTGATACATCCGAACAGCGGATCGCTATTCAGCAGCCCGAAGAGCGCCTAGACATGATGCAGTGTGAACTAACCCTGAAAACATTCTGCTTATGGGAGAAGCCAGTCACAAAGGGCATACACTGCATGATTCAGTTTCTAAGAAATGTCCAGAAGAGGCAGACCCGTAAGAAACAGAAAGCCTGACGCCTGCCAGGAGATGGGGGAGCTGGGGCGAGATGGCAATAACTGCTAATGGGTACAGAGTTTCTTTTTAGGGTGATGAAAACATTCTAGACTTGACTGTGGTGACAGTCACAAGTCTGTGAATACACGGAGAACTTTAAATGGGTGAACTGTGTGGTTTGTGGATTGCAGCTCAAAGAACAAGTTACCGAAAGGAAAACAAAAGCATGGTAGTTCAAATAGAGAGGAAAACGGAGCACAGGGAACAGGGAAGGTGGGTGGGGAGTGCCAGATGGAGCCCGAAGCGGGGAGCTGCTCCTCTGGGCAGGTGGGTTGGGAAAGCCCTGTGGCAGTGATGTCTGATCAAGGTCTGCCGTGAAGTGAGGGTGTGGGCTAAGCCAAGACTGGGGGAAGAGCCGTCCTGATGCATGAACAGCAAGTGCAAAGGCCACGAGGCAGAAACAAACTTGGAGAAGCAGCGTGGGGGTTCAGGGGCAGAGGGGATGAGGCAGTGGAGGGAGCGGGTTAGGTCACGCTGGACCATGGTGAGAACCCTTGAGCCTCCCCCGACAGTGCCTCGGTCTTGCCACTTGTCACGATGGATTCCGGGCTCAGGGCAGCCCGGGAGGAGGTGGGTGGAGGGACACAAAGCTAGACCGCTTCCCATCGGGCAGAGGTCCCAAGTCGGAAAGCTAAGGGGCAGCCGGGGCGCCAGAGCAGACCCTCAACCTCCGCCCGCCCCTCCACTGGCCTGAGCCAGCCCAGGAGAGGCAGCAGCTGCTGCAGTCTGAAGGGGAGGCTCACAGTGCCGGGCGTGTTGAAACACCCAGAGGAATCAGGATTAGTGTCTGGGAACGAAAGCCGGTATCGAATTGTGCGTTTTCTCCCTTCCTCTTTGTGAGTCTGCCATGGGAACGCCGGGCCAGGAAGCCTCCCTGACGGTGGTTCCCGCAGGCCTGCCCAGAGAAAGCCTCGGGACCCCTCCCAGGCTCGGGTGACAGGCGGCTTCCTCTCCCACTGTGGGAAGGTGGGCGGGCCGGGGCTCACGGGATCAGTCCCGCGCCCCCCTCATGTTTCCACAGGGCTCTAAACACACTATTAGGTCCTGCCACTCCCACGGGAAGAAGCGCGGAGCCTCGCCCCGGCGCACCCCGGGAGGTCACGGCAAGGATAAGACAAGCGCCCAGCAGCGGCCATCCCCTGAGGGCCTACTGTGTGCTGCCCAGAACTCTTCAGCACTGGCTGTTACGGTGGCCCACTTCACAGATGAGGAAAATGAGGCTTGGAAAGGCTGAGAAACCCGGTCACAGAGCAGTGAGGAGCAGAGCTCAGTCCTGACTCGGGCCCCATCTGTGTCCAGAGCCAGGGACGGCACAGCCAGGACTCAGCCCTGCAGACGCTTCCAGGGCCCTCTGGAGAGAGGGAGCCGGGTGGTCTGGGTCCCAGGCACAGGCAGGGATAATGGGGGGAGATGAATATAGACTCAGGGTGGGGACAAGGGCATTCATTAAAAAAAAAAAAAGCAGGAATTAAGATGCCAAGCAGAGGACCAGGAGCCCTAAATGGGAGCTGAGTTTAGCCAGGTTTAAGGAAATCTCAGGGCTTGATTCACTGAAGAAGAAACTCTCATGAAGCACTTACTAGGTGTCAGGTACTCCTGAAGGACCTAAGAACATAAACAGTGAACAAAACAAAAAAATTCTGCCTTCAACGGGCTTATAGTCTGGCAGTAGGTAGGAGGCTGACGAAATGAGGCAAACACACAGATGGTGGGCAGTGCTGTGGAGGAAAGAGCCTGAGGGCAAGACGGCCAGGAAAGGGGTTGATGGGAAGGGGACACCTAAGCAAAAAGCTGAAGGAGGTGAGACAGTGGCGACGATGCAGACACCTGGGGGAAGAACAATCCAGGAGTGAGGCACAGTCAGGGCAAAGGCCGTGAGGTGGGAATCTGCCTGGCACGTTTAGGGAGGCCAAGAAGGCACCATGTGGAATGGGCCCCAGGAATAGCAAGGGTCCCCCTTCGGGGCTGCCAAGGGCCCTGAAGGTGACCAGGATGCTGAAAGCTGAGCACCGCCTGACACCAGCCGTGAGTCGATGGACTGTGGCCCAAGGGGTGGGGCAGGGATGGGGCCTGTGCAGGCAATGTGGATCTCTGCACACATTCCCGACTCCCCAGGTGCAGTGAGCAGGACTGGGGGAACAGGGAGAGCAGAAAAAATTACAAGTGAGCCTCTATAACGGAAAGTCACCCAGAAGATGCTCATCAAGAACACACAGGGCTGGGAGGCTCCCCTGTCGGCCCCGTTGCTAAGACCGCACACTGTCAATGCAGGGGCCTGGGTTCAATCCCTGGTCAGAGAACTAGATCCCACAGCCGCGACTAAGATCCAGTGCAGTCAAATACATTTTAAAAAGGAAAAAAATCACACACACACAGGACTGTGTATCCACTCGCCCACCCCGCTTCCCCTGCTAATGTGGCTCAGAATGGGCTGAACTGGAATGTAAAGATGTCGGCGCCACACCCAGAGAGGACACCATGGAGAGCCCTAGGCTGCGGGCTCCCAAACTGAGCGCCCGCTCCACCTGCAAAGGGGCAGGAAGGGACAGTGGCTGAGGGGAGGAGGGAGCTCGCGTGGGGCTGGCTAACGTGGGGTGAGGCGCTGCAGGGCCACTGTCTTCATGTCTCTCCGAGAACTGTTTCTGTAATTGAACTTGAAATTGAAAAATGAGAAAAGTGTCTGAGCTTAGAAAAACAGTGAAAGTGTTAGTCGTTCACTTGTGTCCACCTCTGTGACCCCATGGACTACAGCCCGCCAAGTTCCTCTGTCCATGGGATTTCCCAGGCAAGAATACTGGAGTGGGTAGCCATTCCCTTCTCCAGGGGCTCTTCCCAACCCAGAGATCGAACGTGAGTCTCCTACATTGCAGGCAGATACCTTACCGTGTCTGAGCCACCAGGGAAGCCCTGTGAGGTTAGACGGGCTGGTCAAAAGCCTAAAGGATTTGAATGCCCACCTACCTGATTCAAGGCCTGGGCCAACACTCGTCCTCCTGGCAGGACTGGGCAGCCCCTTGTAAGAGACAAAGATGGCCCCGAACCTCCCTCGCCTGGGGTTTCAGGGTTTGAGTCCACGCTGCCAGGGACAGGTAATTACAGACACTGGGTTTACAGGGGAGTTTCGTTTTTAGCTTTAAGATATACAATTAGACGTCCAAATCCCAGGGAGGCAGGGCGAGGCCTCTCCACCCACCACAGCCCGCCGGTGGCCCTCGCGTGACAGAATTCAGCTATTTCTGGGCTATCCTGAAACAGAGCAGAGCACTCTACCAGGCTGGTGTCTCCCTCAGAGCTCCCTGGCCCCAGATCCTGACCAGGGCCTCTCTTACGCATTCACAAAGCCTCCCTGGGGGCGCCAGCTCAGTGCCAGGCCTGCTTGGCAGGGTGGCACACAGCCAGAGCAGACATCCTCAGGAGCCCCCGGCTCAGGGGGGACACACTTACACAAAAGTCAAGCCAAAGTCACTCAGCCGTATCCGACTCTTTGTGACCCCAAGGACTACAGAGTCCATGGAATTCTCCAGGCCAGAATACTGGAGTGGGCAGCCTTTCCCTTCTCCAGGGGATCTTCCCAACCCACCCAGGTCTCCTGCACTGCAGACAGATTCTTTACCAGTTGAGCGACAAGGAAAGCCCAATTACACAAAAAGCAACTTGACAACTATTGCCAGCATCCTAGGAAGGGAAGGGGCTACAAGTGAGCTGAAAAGACCGGGGGCCTTGACTGGGTCAGGGGCAGTGACCCCACACCTGGGACTTCAGTGCTGTGGCTGGTGGGACAAAGACGCAAGGAGACAGGCCAGATGGTGGGAAGAGCCCAAGACCACCTGGAAGGAAGACGGCTGGGGTTGGGGGGGTGGCGGGAACAGGCAGGTGAGGGCGAGGTGCATGAGTGTGACCCAGGGGCCTGTCCTTGATCCCGCCCACCACATGGGGCTGGCTGGCGACCCACTGGGCCGTGTCCAGCTCCTTTCTCCTCTGCTCAGCCCAAGGGGGGATACAAAGAGTTCTGCCAATCTGGGGTGGGGGGGTGTGTTGACTATGTCATCCTAGAATCTGTCCCACCATGTATCAAGGACAGAGAGAAAGGCAGCCGACCACCTTTGCGGCCCCACACAGATTGGGGCACAGGGCATCTCTTGGCCAGCACTGCCTCCCAGGAGCTCACAAGAGCTGTACAGAGCAGGACTCTTGTTTGAGAACGTCTTCCTGCCTCCAGGCTCATCTTTAATCAGCAGTAAAACCCAGCCCTCTCATTGAGCCTGTTCTACAGGACACATGTTTTGTATACACAGGCATCATCTTCTACCAGTCCTAGGAGGTATGTGCCAGCACTGGTCTCATTATACAGATGAAGAAACTGAGGTCCAGGGAGCGGCAGAACAAGCCCAACCAAGGCGGGACAGAATAGGGTCAGAGGCTGACCCACGGCCACCCCTTCACTTTTTCTCCGTGTTGTTGCCCCTCAAAAGCAGGAAGGAAAGTGGACACCGGAGTGGAGCAAATGCTTCTTCCCAGGCTCCCAGCAACTGAAAGGCCAGGAAGCCAGCCACCACCCTTAGCCTTTCATACGGAGAAATCTGGGGCTCCTAGCAAGAGCCCCCTCCCCCAGAGTCAGGGTTCCGTGGTTCCCCACGGGCAGCTCACTGGCACATCCCTAGCTCCTGGCCCAGACCAGCCTCATTGCCCAGAAAATGTAAGATCTCAGAGCATTAGCACAGCCCCAGACTCCACCAAGCAGCTGACAAGGGGTCAGTGCCACGGGGGCTACCTCCTGGCCTCAGGCTGGCTACACCGCACAGGCTGTCGCATCTACAGGGTCCTTGCAGACAGGGACCAAAGCGGGGCCATCTGGGCTGAAGGCACAGCACAGACCGCAGCAGCAGCAGCAGTCTCAGAGCAGGGAAGCTGAGAGGGTCTCAGTCGGGGGCGGGGGCTATAGAAGGGCTGCAGCCTGACCCAACCTCAGTCCCTCACCTTCCCAGGCTGGCTGCAAGCGTTTGTCTGTCTTGTGCCCAGCAGAGAGCTGAGCAGCTCAACCATGGTCACAGTCTAGGAGTGGGGGTGCCGGGGCCTGGGAGGACAGAGCTTCTTAGACTCGAATCAACATTGAAAAACCTTTGGTTTGTCACAAACCAAGATTCCCAGGCCCTGCCAGAACTAGACACTGTCACGGCAGGGTTTCTCCACTTCAGCACTCCAGACTCAGACATTTGAAACCATTCTGGGCTTTTTTTTTGGGGTGGGGGGGTGTCCTGTGCATCACAGGACATTTAGTGGCATCCTACCACGAGCACAAGTCCAGCTGGGACAACCAAATATGTCCCCAGATACTGTCAACTGTCTGGGGGCAAAGACATCCCTGGTTGAGAACCACTGCTGCAGACCCTGGACTGGACTTTTGAAAAGCTCCCAGGTTAATTCTGAGGCAGGAGTTGGGCACCCGGCTAAGAGTGAGCACAGAGTGGGACCCCAGGGACTCCCGGCCCCTCCCTTTCTGCCCCTAGGACGAGAGATAAGCAGAGCAAGGCTCCATCACTCCCCCCCCACTCCCACCCCAGGCAGTCACTGCATCCCGCCTGCACCTCCCAGCCACTCAGGCTCTGTGATCTCCTGTCCTTGGCTGGTTTCGAGTGGTCGTAGTAATGCAGTCAAGGTTCCCGGCTGATGAAGCCCAGCCTGGGGCCAGGAGAGGCGAGAGTCTCATAAGGAAATGATTTAAATCGACAACATCTGCCTGTGCTTCCCTGAAGAGCAGCAAGTCCAGCCGCCTGGGGAGGGGCCCACCACAGAGAGCAAACGAGGCGGCTGTCCAGGGGCTGCAGGGCGGTGGAGCCTCCATTCCAGTGACGTGGCCACGCGGCGGCCAGGCAGCATCTGGCTCCTGCCAGGAATTCAGGGCCTCGTGCGGGGGAAGCAGCTGGTTGTGGCTCTGACGTGGCCAGCCCCCTCCTCCTGGGCTGCAACGAGGCAGCAAGAAGTTCCTAGAAGTCGGGCCACTCTGGAGCGGTGAGAAAGCATTAGGGGCAGGAGGAAGGATTCTGCAGGCGGACGACCCTAGCCTCAAATCCTGCTGCTCACCAGCCTGGAAACCTTGAGCTGGATCAAAAAAACCCAAAGTGGAGACTTCCCTGGTGGTCCCATGGTCAAGAATCTGCCTTGCAAAGCAGGGGATATGGGTTCGATCCCTGATCTGGGAACTAAGATCTCATATGCTGTGGAACAACTAAGCCCAAGCACCGCAACAAAAGATCCTACATGACCCAGTGTGCGTGCGTGCGTGTGTGCGTGCTCAGTCATGTCTGATTCTTTGCCACCCCTGGACTGGAGTTCGCCAGGCTCCTCAGTTCATAGGATTTTCCAGGCAAGAATACTGGAGTTGGGTTGCCATTTCCTACTCCAGGAGGATCTTCCTGACCCAGAAATCGAATCCACATCTCCTGTGTCTTTTGCAATGGCAGGAGGATTCTATACCACTGAGCCACCTGGGAAGCCCATATGACCCGATGCAACCAAATAATTAAAACAATTTATAAAACAAAGTGGGCAGGTGCTGGCTTCTCCATTTTACAGACACAGGCACGCTGCCTCCCAGCTTTGCCCTCCAGACTTGCCCGTACCCGGAGGCAGGCTCTGCAGGCAGCTCGGCAGCTCCCAGGTGAACGTGCGAGGATTCGATTCTCAGCAGACGCAACAGGCCACTCCCTCTTGCTCTTATACCCCAAGAGGACAGCAGACTGGTGGAAGAGATCCAAAGTAAACTTGCTGGCTTTGACCCAGGAATGGTCCAAACCCAGGCACCTGGGTGAAGGTGCCCCCTCAACTAAGTGTGGCCCAGCCCAGCTCGTCTCCAGGGGCTGCTCAAGCATGAACCCTCTGCAGGCATGACCACCACTCACTTCACAGATGAACAAACGTACACTCAGGGAGTCCACAGATCACTCAAGAGGTGAGGGATGAACTGCACCCCCAAGCCCTACCTCAGGAGCCCATCCCTATACCCTGCCATGCAGGATGGCTGGGAAAATGCTCCCAGACAGAAGAGCTGCTCTCGGGAGCATCGTCAATGTTCCTGTGCTTTGCGGGCTGACCCTTCACAAGTCTCAATACTAGAGAAGAGGCAGTCTTGAGACCAGTCTTACCCTAAAAGAGGCGTGGTCGCACGAGGTCAGAGTGCATGGTCAGTGGGGCGTGACCCTGGGCCAAACCTATCAAGCAGGACCTGCTGGTGTTGGGGACCAAGCCTCGCCAACCAAGGGAGGAAGGGAGAGTGGGGAAGTGTTCCTGCAGGAGTGCATGTCAGCTTCCTGCCTACTTCCCGGGCGCGAAACTGACAGCTCTCCCTGCCTGACCTCCTGGAGTCCACACCCCAAGCCTGGGAGGCAGGAACCACTGTCCCTGCATCACAGGCAGGGAAACTGAGATTCACCGCACAGAAGGCACCCACCCCAGGTGTGGTCAGGAGATCTGGTCTGAACCCACAGTTGTCTGATCTTGGAATCTCAAACCAGGCCCAGGCCCTAGAAATTCAAATCAAGAATCCACAGCTGGGCTAGAGTAGCAACTTTCCCTCCCCTCAGAACCCTCAACTGTAAAAAAACAGCTACAAGGTCAGCTTATTTAACTTATATGCAGAGTACATCATGAGAAACGCTGGGCTGGAAGAAGCACAAGCTGGAATCAAGATTGCCGGGAGAAATACCAATAACCTCACATATGCAGATGACACCACCCTTATGGCAGAAAGTGAAGAGGAACTAAAAAGCCTCTTGATGAAAGTGAAAGAGGAGAGTGAAAAAGTTGGCTTAAAGCTCAACATTCAGAAAATGAAGATCATGGCATCCGGTCCCATCACTTCATGGGAAATAGATGGGGAAAGAGTGGAAACAGTGTCAGACTTTATTTTGGGGGCTCCAAAACCACTGCAGAGGGTGACTGCAGTCATGAAATTAAAAGACGCTTACTCCTTGGAAGGAAAGTTGTGACCTAGATAGCATATTCAAAAGCAGAGACATTACTTTGCCAACAAAGGTCCGTCTAGTCAAGGCTATGGTTTTTCCAGTGGTCATGTATGGATGTGAGTGTTGGACTGTGAAGAAAGCTGAGTGCCAAAGAATTGATGCCTTTGACCTGTTGGAGAAGACTCTTGAGAGTCCCTTGGACTGCAAGGAGATCCAACCAGTCCATCCTAAAGGAGATCAGCCCTGGGTGTTCATTGGAAGGACTGATGCTGAAGCTGAAACTCCAGTACTTTGGCCACCTCATGTGAAGAGTTGACTCATTGGAAAAGACCCTGATGCTGGGAGGGACTGGGGACAAGAGGAGAAGGGGACGACAGAGGATGAGATGGCTGGATGGCGTTACCGACTCGGAGATGAGTTTGACTGAACTCCGGGAGTTGGTGATGGACAGGGAGGCCTGGTGTGCTGTGATTCATGGGGTCGAAAAGAGTCTGACTGAGCAACTGAACTGAACTGAACTGAACTGACTGAAAGGGTCAGCTATGTGCGGGCGGGGGCGTGGGGGTTCCCTTCCTGAGCCCCTGAGGTCCCTAGCAGGACCGTTCACAAGACAAGCGTGCAGGAGGCAGACAGACTGGGGCCCAAGAATAGGATCTACCCCCCGCACTGGACACGTGACCTTTCTGGACCTCAGTCACTGTCCTGTCTCATGGGTTTGTTAAGAGGCTGAATGAGAGAGCAGGGCCTGGCACATACCAGAGTTCACACACACACAAAGGGGGATATGTCCGTTACTGTCAGAAGCAACTGAGACACATGGTCCAGTAGGAAGACCAGGCGTGCAGGGCCCCTGATGGAGGCCCTGCTTCCCCACCCCAGGATATATATGGACCAGGACATTTCCCCAGACCTTGAACCTGGCTCAGACATCCCGGGAGGTGGACTGGCAGGTAGCCCAGGCATGCTCAGGCCGCTCCTGGCTGACTCACACCTGGGTGGAGACTGAGTCACCCACGGAAGGGAAGAAACAGGAGGGAGGAATCCCCAACTCTGGAGTCCAGTTCTGTGAAGAGCTAGACTCGAGTGAGTCACAGGGATGTCCCTGTGCCCTGAGCCTCTGCCCAGCCCAAGAGCATTTCCCGAAAGCGCTCTCCTCACAGCTACTACAGACACATTACTTCCCCTTCTGGGCCTACGTGTGGTGAAAATGGAAGGGCTTCCCTGCTAGTCTCAGTGGTCAAGACCCTACACTTTTGACGCAGGGGACAGAGGTTCAATCCCTGCTTGGGGAGCTAAGATCCCACATGCTGCAAACTGTGACCAGAAAAAAAGAAGAAAATGGAAGGAAGCTTCTACATCCCAGAGTGCAGGCGTCTTGGAGGCAGGGCCTCTGTTTCACTCACTGATGCTTCTCTCGTCCTAAGGCTGGCACCTGGCACAGGGAGGCACCCAGTAGGTCTCTGATGACCAGATCAGTGACGTCCACAGTCCGGCTCCCAGTAAGGAGCCCTAGACCCTTCTTGCGCTGAGATTTCCACCTCCAGGAAAGTGGCCTCCAGCTGTGGTCAGGACATGCACTCTAGCTTTCGGTGGTCATCGAGGGGTGAGAGGTCATCACCACCTCTGGATCTGCCCCCAGGTGGTCCCACTGCTCCTCGTCCCTGGGTCAGGCCTCCTCTTGCATTCAGGGGCTATACCCAATCAAAGGCCCACCCCCAGAGAAGACAGGGGTCAGGGCCAGAGCGGGTGGGAGTGGCTGATGCGGCCCCTCCCGTCCTGTGCTCAGCACTTCCTGGAGAGCTGATATATCCAATGGTCCTCCCCTGGCTCAGGGGCACCAGGTCAGGGGCCATGGCTGTCTCTGCCACTGCTGGGCCCAGTGCCCAGGGCAGGAGCCTGGCTCTAATCGCAAATGTTTGCTGAAGGGGGGTGGAAGCAAAGGGAAGAGAGAAAGAGAAACAATTAAGGGGAGAGAGGGAGCAAGGTGAACGCTTCCTTCCTGCTCCCACCCCTGGGTCCCCTCCAATAACGGCCCTGGACTGACATCCACCACTGCCAGCCTTTCCAGGGCCCTGACTCGGTGCCGGGGTTTCTGCTGGGTACCTAAACTACTTCCCTGGGACAGGGGAGGGTGGGTGATCCACTTAATCCAAGCGCCAGGAAGGAGCTCACCACCCCATTTCACAGAAGAGGAAAGCAAGGCTCAGAGAGATCCGGTGGTCTGACAGCCTTGGGAGCCTACCCTCCGTCTGAACCGCCAAGGCCCACATCCAGCCGACCCTGCCAGGGTTTGCAAGAAGCGGAAGGAAAAATCCCCAGCCAGAGAAGACTACTGGCAGCTGCCAGGATCGGGCTCAGGCAGGGATGGTTCAGGCCACCCAGCCAGAAAGACCCTGGAAAGACCAGAGGATCCCCCCTTCCCCTTGCCCTGCGAGGCTCACAGGTGCCCGGCCTCATCAAAAGGGTGGGCGTGTCCAGGCCGTTTCTCAACACAGACATGTGCACACGCTGGGGCACAGCTGGCAGGCTCTCACAGCAATCCTGCGTAACCAGCCACCTAAGAAGCAGGACCTCACAGGTCCCAGAAGTCCCCTCCAGACATGATCCCCCACAAAACCCAAGCCAGCATCTTCCTGACTCCTATCAGGATGGGTGGTTTTAATCAGAATGCTTTTGAACTTTGCATAACCGGCCCAGCGCGGCATGCTCTTGGGTCCGGCTTCCTTCCCTCGGTGTTGTTTGCCGCACTATCCTTGTTGAGTGGCAACAGCTGCTGCGTGGCCGGCCGGGAGTTTGGTGTTTAATCATTCCATGATGACAGAGGTGGGAAACTGCTCCTATCAGCTGATGGCTGCCTCCCCTCCTGCCACCTGGAGTCCCAAGAGGTCAAGCCCATGGCTGCCCCTGGGGGTTCTAAAATACAGCTCTGATTCACCTCTTTCCATGGCCCCTTGCCCAGGGCTCCCCAAACTCCCAAGCCCAGCATCCTGCCTGGGGCAGGGCAGTAACCCCAGGAGGTAGCACGGGCCGCCCCCACACCCAGAAGGTGCTCAGGAACTCAGGGGACTGGGGGTGGGGGCGCTCTCGCAGAGGAAGTAGTGGGAGGTAAGGGCGCCTTGCGTGCGAGAAGGATCCAGACTTCTGCCTTCCCGGCGGCCTTTCAGACGCCAGGCGTGCACCGCCATCCCTCTTGGCAGGTTTAGTCTGGTTTCAGCTGCCCCGTGCCTGGCCCTGTGCGGGGCAGGTAAGCCCTGATTTAAGAAGCCCTCCTCCCCCCTTCCTGAGCACCCCCTGCCCTGCTGGATGGAGGAGGAAGCCCAGACTGAGCAGACAAGGCTATTGGCTGTGGTTACAGAGTCAGAGAGTAGTTGCCAAGGTCCAAGGGCAGATGCCAGGCAGGAACCAACCTCCACCTCCTCCCCACCCCGCCGGGAGCAGCCCCTGTCTCCACACCCAACACAACCCACTAGTGCCCCCAGCTGCCTCTCAATCGCAGCCTCTGAGCCCCAAGGCGGTGCCCAGATGCCCAGTAGGCGGTGAGGGCTGCTCCTGACACATGCTGATACCCCTGGCACCAGGGTGGGGAGGGCCTGGGCTCAGGCAGCTGGCGGTGACTGGCACTTGGTCCATCACCATCAGCGCCCACACTGGTTCAGGGCCAAGGGAGAAATGTCCCAGGCTCACGCCAGAGCCTGCCCTTGGCACAAGGCCCCAGGACTAGGATGCAAAAGAGGCCACGCCAAGTCTGGGGGCTGGAGCTAAGAGGCATGGCCCACCGGGGTGCACAAGGCCAAAAGGGGGGCCAGGGAAGGCCTCGCAGGGGAGGGGGCTCTTGGGCTGAGCAGGAGTTCGGCCACGCAAAGCGGGGAAACGGAGTCTGAGGACAGGGCAGCTGCAGAAGCAAACAGCTAGAGAAGTCAGGTGGGGTGAAGCCAGGCCCCCGGGGGCCTCCCACCCTCCCAGGGACCCTGGTACCGCCCCCACTGCCCCGGCCCTGGCAGAGTCTGCCCTCTACCTCAGGTGGGGAGCAATCTTCTGACTCCCAGCAAGGGTCCCACAGCTGACAGTGCGGAAGGGCCCCTCAACTCCTTCTGCACTTTCTGTGTAGAAGCCCCCACACCCCCTAGCTCAGCCCAACCCAGGGGAGCACTCCAGCTCTCCCCGGCTTGGAGCCAAGCCCCCAAGACAGAGCAGGTTCAAGCCAGCAAAGGCGAGAAAGTGCAGAGACCCCACATTGGGGACCCTGAGTTCCAGAGTGAGGCCCAGCTTCTTAGACACTCAGGAGCTCACCTGCTCCCAGCCCTCTGGAAGGAAATTCTCCCCAGGCCACCCCTAGAATCCTGAGACAGAGACAGCACCCCAGTCAGTCCGGGCCCCTAGGGTAGTTCCCGGCCAGGGGGACAACTGAAGGTGGCTCCATCCAGCTCACCGCCTTGACTCAGCTGGGGACGAGCTGGGCCTCTGATGGGCATTATCTCACCGCGTCCTCCCAAGAACACTGCGGGCAGGCCCCAGCAGCTCCTGAGGCTGGGGGCTGAGGCCCGTGTCCAAGGTCGAACGGGCGACCAGAAGCAGAGGAGGATGGGTATGTCCTCCCCAGGCCTGTCGGAGGCGGGGGGGGACAAGCCTCCAGCCCGATCAAACAGGCAGTGCATCCTCCAGCAGGGCTCCTTCCTCCCAACTGTGGGCTGGCCACTCCCCACTGACATCTGGGCGGATGGGGGGGGCAGATGGTTCCAGACCTGCATCTGAGAGCTGTCTGTTCCAAGCCTGGGCACCAAAAGCAGCTCAGAGCAGAGGCTGAAGGTTTGCAACGACCATCCCAAGCAGACACCAAAGCCAGGCCATGGGCTGGGTGACTTTAGGCCTCACCAAGGCCACCAATGGCACACTGTGCGACCTCATGGAGAGCCAGAAGGCCTGGGGGGCGGGGGACAGCCCTGGGGTCACAGAGCACACTGAGGCCCTGGGGGCAGGTCTGGTGTCCCCAGAACCCCAAGCACTTGCCAGGTCAGGTGGATAATGAAGAGTGAAAGCCCTTGTCGGCGGCCCACATCACTTCCAGGTCTCGTTCTAAATGAATCTGACATCTCTCCCCTGCTCAGACCTTCCGGGGCTGTGGGATGAGATGAGGATAAATCTATATTGGTTGCCATGGGTGATATACTGCTCATTTCAGCAGGTTAGCGACTGCAGGGTCACCAGCCTGCACACACACACCGAGTCCCCAAGCTCCCAGGATCCATGGGCAGATACGCCCAGCAGCCCAGGCAAGGCTCCCAGAACGCAAGTCAGGACTTCCAAGTACTGAGCAAGCAGAGTTTAAAGCCTCTCTAGGCCCTCAGACGCACGGTGTGGACGCTGCTGTGAACCCCGGGCCAGAGAGGTTCCCAGAACTGAGCTCAACGTGAGGAACAGGCCTCAGGGAACAGCCCTGGCTCCACGGGGCCCGATCACCTCAGGTCAGGGCTCTGCCACTGCCAGGCTGGCAGGCAGGCATGTGGCCGGGGTTGCCAGGGTGGCACCTGCCAATGGTGCAGCCAGCTGGTGGCAGGGGCCGGGCCCCGGGAGCAGACACCAAGGCCAGGCAACAGGCTGGCCAGCTTCAGGCCTCACCAAGCGCACCAGCCGCAGTCTGACCCCAAGGGAGCCCACAACTGGCCTGATGCCACGACCTGGCTGCCAGCAAGACATCTCGCTACCAGTGCCCGCCTCCTCAGGCCCCAGCTTACCCATGGAAGGCCTCCCACAGAGGCCCTGGGGACCAGGCAGATCACCACCAGGGACCCAAGGGCATGAGGAGGGGTCAGGAGGAGCCCAGAGCAGGCAGCCCATGGAAGAGGTAGCTTGGGCCAGACGCTGCCATGTGACACTGTCACCAGATGCACTGATTTAAAAGATTTTTTTTCCTTTTATGCTGTCAAAACCTGCTGGACCCCTGTATAGGGCAACAAAACTTCAGCATAAGCTCCACAAGGGCAAGGACCATGTCCAGCCTGGGGTGGGTGCCCAGTCGACATCTATCAAGCAGACAGATGACCAAATAGAAAGGCTTCCCAAGTTGGTCCTGGGAGGACCCTTCCCAGGTGTGCCTGGCTGTGAAGTCTCTGTGAGGCCCCCAGAAGCGCTGCCCCCGACCCCACTCCCATGGGGAGCCCCCTGGGAGCTGGGCTCTCTGCTCCTGGTCACCTCTGGAAGCCCGGGTCCAAGAGGGTGCTCGGTAAACATGGAGTAGGGACCCAGGCCTGCTGGCCTCCTCCTCTGCCCTCCCCACCCGATCTGTGAAAGGAAGTGGTGGCCCCGCCTACCTCGGGGTCCCACTGCACCCCTACATCCCTGTCCCCTCGGGCCCAAGAGACAGAACCGTGAGTCCATCTCCAGACCAAGATGTGTGAGAGAGCCGGCTGTGTGGGCCAGCAGGTTCAAGAGCCATCTGTGGTCTTTTCCAAGGAGGGAGGGTGAGGGCCCGCCAAGCCTGAGGTGTGTGTGTAAAAGACCTGGCTTCCCCAGGCCCACGGCCTCCAGCTGCAGAGCTGACCTGTCCGAGGCTCTTCTTCAGACCCCTCCAAATCCCAAGCAACCCTCAGAGGGCTCCCATCCCGGCCTGCTCACGGCCAGGCCCGCAGAAGGAAGGCAGTGTCCATCTTGTGAGCAGGCATGCCCCCTTTCAAAAGGTTGCCCCAGTGAAAACCCCACTGAAGAAATCACTGGAAACTGAAAGCAGTCACAGAAGAAAGCACAGGGTGAGAGCCCGCCAAGTCACGTGTCTGTTTCTAGACAGCCTGGCACTAGGTCCAGAGCAGGAAGAGCCCCTGGTCTCTCCCTGGCCCAGCCTGCCCCTTCATGCAAGAGGGGGCTCTGAGGCACCCGGGGCAGAGGTCAGGGCCAAACCAGAGCTGTGCCACGAGCTCCTCCTATGAGTTGACCCTGAACGAGTGACTTCTCTGACCCCAGCCTCAGTTCCCCATCCACTGGCCCAGGAGGCTCGCTTTGCCTGTACCCTCCACAGAGGCCTTGCTGTCCAGTAGATCTGCACCTCACTCTCGTTCCCTCCCACCACCAGCCACATGCATGGGGCAGGCTGCAGGCCCAGTGCCAGCCGGGCACAGAGACCTCTCAGGATGTTTGGGATTCCTTTGGCCTGAAAGACAGATTGGCTCAAGGCTGGAAGCCTGCGCCTGGCCTGCCCTGGGGAGACCACGACCTGGCCCACGGCTTCCTGACTTAGCTTACAAGACTTGGCTGGGACGCATCCCTCCTGGGACCCCTGGAAAAGCCTCTCAGATGCCATTCGGATGCATCTGCTTAGAAGGCCTCTGGGCAGAGACTTTGGCAAATGCTCACTGTGCCCCAGTGCCAGCCCGCGCCTGGCACTGAGTTCACAGCAACGACGTCGGCCCCAGCCCCACCTGCAGCCCCGAGGCCCCTTTTCCTCAGATCTCACCAGATCAAGCCCAGCGCCTCGAAGCGATCCCAATCTGGATTTCCCTGTTGCACCCAGCCCACGGGAAAGAACCTCCTTCCAAGGTCTGGGGACATCACACGGGCCTGCAGCTGCTTCTGGCCCTCGGCCACCAAGTCTAAATCACAGCTCTGCCAGTCCCCAGCTAGGTGATGTGGGTCTATCACCTTAGGTCTCCTGACCCCAATTTCCTCATCAGCTCAGGGGAGGGGTTTAAGGACTCAGCAGATCACATACTCTAGGTGTTTAGCGGGTTCCTGACATCTCACAGTGCGCAATCGAAGGCAGCTTAAACCCTAATGATAAAATGGTTATTTTGCAATTGCATTTCTAGCCAGGTGACCCCTCCGGATGGCCGAGAGGATTAACAGATGCTGTGTGTGCAGCAGAAACACTCGGCGTGGCACCTGGCACGCAGCACGGAACCTGGTAACCGTGAAGATCACAGTTCATAAGGAGGCCTCAGAGAGGTGAGGCTGGTGAAACAGCGCGACGAGCCACCTGTTGTTCTACCTGCTCAAACTGGGTCAGGCAGGAGCTGTGTACCCAGCTGTTGCCATGGCACCCAACACACAGTGAAACACGCTAAGCTAGGGGGTGGTTGCTGCAGGAGTGGGGCTTCGGGCCTGCTTCGCTCAGACACCTCCCATGCTGCCACTACCCCCGCTGTCTGGACCACATCGGGGATCCCCGAGGTTGGGGCAGTACGCCGATCACCTAAGCAGGTCTCATACCCCTGACCCTACCCCAACTCCAAAACAATGGGGCTTTGGCCCTCTGGGTGGGGTGGGGGGCCCTGTGAGGAGGGGCTCCCAGGCTGCAGACCAGGGTGAGTGGAAGGAGAGTGGATGGGGTAGGAACCTAGGAACCCTCATCTCCTGGGAAAACCCCAAAGCACCTCTAAGCAGCCTCGGGTCCCAACATGTCTGTTCCCTCCAGCCACACTTGCCCAGCAGCGAACAGGTACCCAGAGCCCACTTCGTGCCTAGCTGTGTGGGGTTCAGTGCCAGCTCTTCCCTCCTCATCCCACTCAGCTTTCATCCAGGGTGAGGGTTGGCAACGGCTGTCGAGGCTCAGCCCGGTTTAGGGGAATCCATGGCCCGTGGCCAAGAGGGAAGAAGGGGAGAAAGAGGAGAAATCCAGATGCTGTGGGCTGAGATCTGGAACTTTTCAGACTTTCCTGCATGAGGGGGCAGGTTTGGGGCAATGGAAAGGCTGACAGGTAGGATGGCAGGGGCCCCAGGGTCGGGGAAGCCCAGCTGAGACTTTAGCCTGGGGCTGAATACTGACTCCTCAGTAGAATCCAAGACCCTGCCCCCGGCCCTCAGCTCAGATGATAGCCCCTCCACTGCTGACTCCAGCTGGTACCCCCAAGATCTAGGAGGGGCCTGGGGCCTGGACCCCTCTACCATAGTAACGCAGCGGCTGCAACGATTTGCCTGGCCAGACAAGGTACATACATTATCCATTCCCCCGTCACAACTGTAGTAGCGGGTATGACCTCCCATTTCACAGAAAAAGAAACTTAAGGCGCAAAGGTAGAACACGGTAGTGGCTAAAAGCACATCCTGAGTTTGAATCTGGCCCCTGCTGCCATAACGCAGGCAAATTACTCCTTCTCTGAGCCTCGGTTTCCACCTCTATAAAATGGGAATAATCTTACAGGGCAACCCCCGCCCCCAGCAACCTCCACTCTGCTCCATGGCATAATCAAGGGGTTAAATGAGAGGTACTAGTAAAACAGGGTGCAAAGGACCAATAACTTAACTCGCTGGTTCCTGGAATCAGAGAGGTTAGGTGACTTGCCCTAGGTCACCCAGCCAGTGAGGGGCCACCCTAGGCCCCAGCTCTGAGCATAGCCCTTTACCAAAAAGGTTGGGCTGCTCTGTGTGTGGCCGGCAGGATCACAGGCTCCCACCCCCACAGCAAAGGGCAGCCCTTGTCTGAATTCCTCAGATAAGCAGCTCCCAGCCCAAGCAAGTGAGCCCAAGTGCACAGAGAAGGAATGCTCCACCCTGTTCCACACCGGAGATTCCTAAATCTGGGTTAGGCTATAGGCCTCCTCTCTCTCTTCCCAGCGGAACATTGGACCACCAGATTCATCCAATAGGTCTCCAAACAGGCCGAGTTTAGTCGACAACTGCCTCCTGTGGGGACCCTGGAAAACCACTTACTTCCTCTTTTTGAGGCCTCAGTTTCTCCACCTCTAACAGGTAACCCCATCTCACAACTACGGGGCAGCCTCAGCTAACTGGGTTCACAAGGAGGCCTCAGGAGCCAAGGAGCATCCCAGCGAGGGGGCAGCCCAGCCAATGAATCACAGGCCCTGGGTCAGGCCCTGGATCGCGTTCTCTCCGCTGAAACTTCTCCACAACTGAGACTGAGAGACCAGTACTGGGCCCAGAAAGTGGCCGAGCTGAGACTCCAACTCCCATCTGTAACACTCCAGGATGATGTGACCCAGGGATGGGTGGGTTGCTGGGCAGTGGGCGCAGCTTGGGAACTCAGGCCACTCTCAGCAACGAGCTAGGCAGCTGGGACTGCAGGATGGGGAAGAACACAAAACTAAACTTGACCGAGCCTCTTTCTTTCAGCGAGGGCAGCAGCCTCCATGACAAGGGCATTTGCAATGCAAAGCAGTCCAGCTCCAGCCAAAAGAGGATGGTCACTCTGAGGGGGCTGGGCGGGTCAAAATCCAGCCCCCACCCTCCAGCCAGACCCGGAGTGCCCGGGGGCTGGACCTTCCCGGGCGTCAGGGAGTGCCAGGGAACCTGTGGCTGGCAAGGGCTATAAATCATATGCCAGCCTGAGCGGCCAGCTGGGTGCAAGATGCCCTGGAATACTCTCCCCTTCTTGGCCCTTCAAGGCCAAACTCTGCTGGGCTCTGCCTGCAAGTCTGCAGAATGGGCCTGTGGGCTGTGTGTGTGCAAGGCCCCAAGAGGGGGCTGAAAGAACAGACACCCGCCCCAGGTATCCATCTGGTCACCAGCAGGTGGGTGCCCCGCACTCTGCCAGCTTCCCTCAGGCCCAGACCTCCCAGATAACTCAGTCCTGCCTTGTGCAGACCTGCCCCAGACACACATAATCTCCAGGACTCCTCTGGGCCCCAAGGGGCACTTCCACACCTGCCAAGTGGCTAGATTTCGCTCCTCAAACCACGCTTTGCACTCCTCTTTGCGCCTACCCCGCACCCAGGCAAGACTGCCCCAGCTCCTACCTTGACGACAAGCTGACAAAGTCCCCGCCATCTAGCAGCCGGACCTTGCAGAAGAGAACCCCATTCACGAAGGGGACTGCAGTCAGCTCCTCCAGGGTGAAAGTGGTTTGGAATTTGAATTTCTTCTTCTTCATCAAGAAAGCCATGAGCAAGTTCCCTGAGTCTGAAGCCCCGAAGGCCACCAAAAAAAAAAAAAACCCACCAAAAACAAAGCGGGGGGGAGCCAGAAATCCCCAGGATTCTTTTCCCTACACCACACCCCCTCCTCAAAACACCAGAGCCGGATCCCGCCCAGATAGATGGTGGCTGAGGCAGCAGAGCGGATGGGGAGTTGAGTCCGGAAGCCCCGGGTCCGAACGACCAGTCCAGTTCGCAGGCCGGCAGGCTTCACCCTCAGGGAGCTGGGGCTTGGACGGGTTCCGAGTGGCCGGGGGCTTCACCGGCCATGTAAACATTGGGTCATGGTCCAGGAGTCAAGGGCAGGGGTGGCGGGCGGCGCGCGAGCGGCTGTGCTGGCGGACAGCATCCCGAGAGCCGTGGTCCCCGGTGAGCTCACGCCGCGCGACCAGGCGCGGCGGGCGGACCGGTGAGACTGAAGGCGACGGGCGGCCGGGTTGAGGGCCGAGGGCGGCCCCGCCCCCGCCCCGCTGGCGGCCGGGGTGGCGCCCACGCCCCCGCACCTGGGTGCCAGGGCAGCGGCGCAGGTGAGTCCGGGGAGGCCGAGGGCACCCCAGGGGGGCGGTCGAGAGCGCAGCGGGGGCGGCGGGGCCCCCTCTCTCCGGGAGGTGCTTCGGAGAGCTCCGGGCCGGGAACGTCCGGCTACGGCCCCCCTCCCGGCGGGCAGCCGGCCGGGCTCCAGGCAGCAGGGGCGCCGCCTCCTCTTTGGTCCTGGGTCCCGCGCCGCGGTCCCTGGCGGAGCTGAGGCGCCCTTCCGGCCGGGCCGGTGGCGCCCGCCTCACCCGCCGCCTCTGGCCCGCACCCCGCGAACAGGAGCGCTGCCGCCCGCGCTCCCGACACCGCCTCCAGAGCCTGACGCTGCGCGGGGCCGCTGGGAGAATGCCGAGACCCCCGCGCGGCCGCCCGCGGAGCCTCCGCCGAGCGCGGGAGGGGCGGGGCGCCGGCGGCTCAGCCCGCCCACGATTGGGGCCGCCCGGAGGGGCGGCTGCGGGGCGTGATTGGCGGATGGCGGCGTAGGGCGGGACTCGCGGGAGGCCGAGGCACCTTGTGGCGCTCGGATTGGTCCGTTGGCCATCTGGGCCCGCCTCCTCGATCAGGGCGGAGCGGAGGGACGGGGAGAGGGGCCCTGGGAAGGCGGTGGGAGGTCGCGGGGCGGGAAGCCGGCAGAGGCATGCAAGCCAGAAGGGCGAGAGCAAATAAAAAAGGAGAAACAATGAAGAGAAGAAATAAAATGAGCTCCAGGACTGAAGTGGCCCTCCAGTGTCCTCCCAGACTTGAATTCGTTGACCACTAGATTAGGCCCGGAAGGTAGAGTCTCATTTTCAGAAAACACACCCAGAGAGGTGGCCGGAACTAGACCATGAGCAGCTCTTTGGCTTCACATCCCTAGTTCTCAGCACCGAGGAGGGAAGTGCGTGCAAAGCCTTCGCCAAGAGGGTGAATTGAAGCAGTTCATCACGCAACCAGTGATAGAACCAGCTTCTCCCGTCCCAAGTTACTATCTAAGCATTTTGTTGTTGCTTAGCATCTTACTCAGTATGGCTGATCTCTCAGACTGCATTAACTGC
This sequence comes from Nanger dama, assembly GCA_917880005.1. Classification (NCBI taxonomy): domain Eukaryota; kingdom Metazoa; phylum Chordata; class Mammalia; order Artiodactyla; family Bovidae; genus Nanger; species Nanger dama. Next base: position 8,347,274 of record CAKJTW010000018.1, on the reverse strand, counting down.
CCTGGACGCAGAGACCACTTCGGGAGCTTTTTAGGTTCCAGGCCTTCCACACTGCAGTTCATTGATTCAGTCCCCAAATGTTCAGGGGCAGTCTGCTGTGTGCCAGGCTGGCATTTAGGAGTGAGCCTGGTGGACCCGCCATCTCCAACCTTCCCAAGCTCAAGATCAGATGGAGAAGCAGACAGGGACCCAGGCAGAGACAAATCTGGTGAATAAGGACAGTGATCGGGGACACAGAGGGAACTGGGGAAGCTCAGTGCTGGCAGGAGTGGAGAGGAAGGGGACTCAGAGAGAAGGCCTCACAAAGTTATCCTAGCCACTGGCAGAATGCATTCCCTGAATCAGGCGGGGTCCAGGCAGATGGAGCCTCAAGAGGCCTGGCAGCCAGAGAGTTTAGTGCCTGCAGAAAGCTGTGGGTACCTGCATGCTGCTCCACTGTGGCTCCTTGAGGGAGGCAGGGGACAAGAGGTGGAGCAGGAAGGCCTGTAGAGGCTGGATCTAGCAGAGTCTGTAGACCAGAGTGAGGAGGGGAGCCACACACAAGTTTTAAGTGACCCAGACAGATTTGCTTTTTGTTGCAAGAAGTTTGCTCTGATATAGAGAGTGTGGAAGAGAGATGATGGGAAACAGGGATGAGGGGCTTGTGGCGATCCAGGCAACAGGTGATGACAATGAACCACAGCACTGAAGGAAAACCGGGGTCTGAGAGGCAGTCAAGAGATAGAGTCAAGTGGACTTGGGGATGAGTTAGGTTGGGAAATGTGTCTCAGGACTCAGATTTCTGATTTCTTCCTGATTCCCAGGCATAGCATGGTGGGCAGCCTCTACTATTTTCCAGTTTGTCCTGTAATTTCAAAAACACTGCTAGCCAGATAGGAGAAAAATGTTAACAGCAGCTCCCAGTACTACTATTATGTGCTCCCATTTACAGCCAGGGAAGTTGAAATCTGGAGAGTTTAAATTACTTGACTTGGTCTTGACCCCAGAGCACAGGCTCTAGAGTGCTAAACTGTGCTGCCTGTGATGAGGTAGGAGTTTCTTCACTAATCCTGGCTGGGCCCCTTTCACAGGGAAAGGACCTGTGGCTACCTGATCCCAGGAGGAGATTTCAGAGGAGAGAGCTAGTGAAGGATGTCCCTGGCTGACTTCTCAGCTGTGACCGCGAGTAACCCCGGACTTCAACAGGAAGCGGGGTGGGTCTGGCTGCCAGACTTAGCTCCGGTAGGGTATTTATCTCTCTCCCGCATCGAGGCTGGGAACCCAGGAAGTTTCCTTTCCCTCATTTCCCAGATGGGTCCTGGGACAGAGCTAGGCGCCAGGGCAGGATGCCGCATTTGGGGTGAGATAAGCCTGAGTTAGTGTCCTGGCCCTGATGCGTGTTAGTCCTATGGCTTTGGTTTCAGACATCAGAGCTCAGGGGCTCTGAATGGAGAAGGGATTCAGTAGGGTCTGGCTAGGACCGCTTGCCCTGGTGCCAGCAGAGCAGGGGCTGAAATCTGGCAGGCACCACATTGACCATCAGTGTCACATACACTTTGGGTGTAGTCTTCTGTGCACAGGAAGGAACCCTGAAGGAGAAACTTTAAACTTTCCCAACTCTGAGCCACAGTTTCTTTACCTATAAACTGAGAATAAGAATACCAACCTTTCCAGAATGTTGTGAGGACTTTAAGAGGCTGTGCCTGCAAAAGGCTCAGGCCTGGAAGGATGTGGGGCTCTGAGTGAGCAGTCAGCAGGGAGCTCCAGGGCACTTCCTCGCTTCTCCAGCCCCCCAAATTCCCAGGTAGAACCTGTACTTCCTCCCTGAGGCCCTGACTGGATATGTAAGGAAACCAGTACCTAACAAGATAATTCAGACAAGTAAGTGGTCTGGAAGACTTCCCTGGTGGTACAGTGGATAAGAACCCACAATTACTGAGACTGCGTGCCTACAGCCTGTGCTCTGCAAAAGAAGAAACCACCGCAATGAAAAGTAGCCCCCGCTGGCCACAACTAGAAAAAGCCCACACGGCAACAAAGACCCAGAGCAGCCAAAAGTAATAAATAAATAAACATTAAAACAATCAAAAGTGGTTTGGAGAAGGGCTCTCAGGGCACTGTGAGATTGGATGCATGGATTGGGAGTCATCCTGATTTAGATGCAGTGGTCAAGGAAAGCCTCTGTGAGGCGTTATCTCAGCCCAGACCCCAAGCACAAGAAGTTCTGGGAGCAGAGGCAGAGCCGGCATGCTTCCAGGACGCCGTGTGCCTGGAGGGCTTCCCTGGTGGCTCAGACGGTAAAGAATCTGCCTGGAATGTGGGAGACCCAGGTTTGATTCTTGGGTCAGCAAGATGCCCTGGAGAAGAAAATGGCTACCCGCTCCAGGATTCTTGCCTGGAGAATCCCATGGACAGAGGAGCCTGGAGGAGAGCACATAGAGGGAGGAGAGAGAGGTATGGAGTCAGGCAGGCATCAGCTCACTTGAGACCTGTGGGCCTGGAAGGAGTTTAGACTCCACTCTAAGCCCAAAAGGATACCAATGGAGGATATAAGCAGGTGGGTGACAAGATCTAAATACATTTTTGAAAGTTCTTGCCAGTTTTTCCATTTTTTGGAGAACAGATTGAACGTCAGCAGGCAAGATCAGAGGCAGGCAGGTGAGGAGGCTGTTATAGCCATTCCAACGGGAAACTGGTGGCTCAGACCAGGGTGAAGCCAGAACGACAGGAAGAGAGAGGGAACTCCTGTGAAGCAGAGATAAAAGTTACCCACTAGAACTTTTTAATATTCCCAGGATTTTGAATTTGACTGAATGCCATCAGGTTCTTTAAGGCAGGACTTATGTGAGCATATGGGCTTTCCCTGGTGGCTCAGCCGTAAAGAATCCGCCTGCTGATGCAGGAGACACAAGAGATGCAGGTTTGATCCCTGGGTCAGAAAGATCCCCGGGAGTAGGAAATAACAACCCACTCCAGTACTCCTGCCTGGAAATTTCCATGGACACAACAGCCTGGCGGGCTACAGTCCAGGGCGGGTCACAAAGAGCCAGACATAACTGAACATGCATCTTTTTTTTTAATGTGTCCATAGAAAAGAACGGGGCTTCCCTGGCGGCTCAGCAAGTAAAGAATCTGCTGGCAACACAGGTAACACAGGAGATGCAGGTTTGATCTCTGGGTCAGGAAGATCCCCTGGAGTAGGAAATGGCAACCCACTCCAGTACTGTTGCCTGCAAAATCCCACGGACAGAGGAGCCTGGTGGGCTACAGCATGGGGTTGCAAAAGAATCAGACATGACTGATAGACTAAACAACAACAGCAAGTGAGCATAAGCACTGGGATAGAAGTGAAGAAGGAATACAGGGGAATGGAAGGAACCTGGGGCATCAGCCTGTAGAACAGAAACACAGCTGGAGAAAGAGGTGTGCCCTTAGAGAACCCCCTACCTTTATCTGATGCTGGACAAACTCTTGTGATGGTATTTTTCTTCTCTCTCATTACAGCATGAGCCTCACAGGGTCAGACACCTCACTCATGGTGTCCCCACATCCAGTTCATGGCCTGTCACATGATAGACTCTCAGTAAATGGTTGGTTGCCTAAGGATGGGTTGCCATTTCCTTCTCCAGGGATCTTCTCAACCCAGGGATCGCACCTGGGTCTCATGCACTGCAGGCAGATTCTTTACCAACTGAGCTACAAGGGAAGCCCCAAGGAATTGATGCGTAGACAGATGCATGTATATATGATGCATGTGTGTTTATCTGAATGCACATGCATGTCCAGTTGCTTAGCTGTGTCTGACTCTTTTCGACCCCATGGACTGCAGCCTACCAGGCTCCTCTGTCCATGGGATTTTCCAGGCAAGAGTACTGGAGTGAGTACAATCAAAAATGATTTCCTATTCCAGGGAATCTTCCCGACCCAGGGATCAAACCTATGTCTCTTGAGTCTCCTACACTGGCAGGTGGATTCTTTACCACCCAAACTAGGAAGCCCCATATATGAATGGATAGCTACATGGATAGATAAGTAGACGGATGACTGAAGATTTAACCTTGTCACCTCATACTTTAAACTCCTCAGAGTCGTCAATAACTATCAAAATTCAATGTGCACAAGTCCATTTTCAATAAGTTGCCCAGGGATTTCCTTGGTGGTCCAGTGGCTAAGACTCCAAGCTCCTATTGCAGGGTGCCTGGGTTCTATCCCTGGTCAGGAAATAAGACACCACATGCTGCAACTAAAGATCCCAAGTGCCATGACTAAGACCCAGCACAGTAAAATAAATAAATAAAAATAAATATTAAAAAAATAAAGTTACCCAAAGCAATACTCACACATGCATTCAATTAGATGTGCAAGATGGGCTTGCACCCTTATATATTACACAAAAATATTGGAAGCAACCTGCTGTCTGGCAGTAGGAAGAGGGAGGCCTTGAGGGAAGGTAATGTATTTTGTGCTTTGCTCCATCCTCAGCTTCTGGGACAATGCCTGGTACCCAGTAGGGTTAAATACATACATATTTGTGGAATGAAGGGAAGCCTCATTAATGAAATGCTCTCAGCTGTTGAGAAGGAGATGTGTGTGCCGAGGGGGAGATACCCACTCTACTGTGGCAAAGCAAACACAGAGGATGTGTTTGTAAAGCCATGTGAAGGATCAACTTACTTTTGTCAGGAAAAATGGACATATTTATGGGGCTTTCCAGGTGGTGCAGTGGTAAAGAATCCACCTGCCAGTGCAGGAGATGCAGGAGAATGGGTTCAATCCCTGGGTCAGGAAGATTCCCCGGGGTAGGAAATGACAACCAACTTAAATACTCTTGCCTGGACAATTTCACGGACAGAGGAGCCTGGAGGGCTATACTCCATGGGGTCAAAAAGAGTTGGACACGACTGAGCACGCACCTTGTTTCTTACGTGTGCTAGAAAAGAATGGGGCTTCCCCGATGAGTCAGCAGGTAAAGGATCTGCCTACAACACTGGTGACCCAGGAGACAAGGGTTCAATCTCTGGGTCGGGAAGATGCCCTGGAGGAGGACGTGGCAACCCACTCCAGTATCCTTGCCTGGAGGATCCCATAGACAGAGGAGCCTGGCAGGCTACAGTCCACGGTGTCGCATAGAGTCAGACTCAACTGAGCGTCTGACCACAGCACGGAAAAGAATCTCGAAGGATACACTGAATCATTATCAGAAGCTTCCAGTGAAGGCAAGTGTTTGGAAAATGTTTATTTTAATGAATATTCTGGGATATTGTTTTTTTGTAATAGGATAGATTTATTTTATAATTTAATACTGTATAATTAAAAGGATATTAGTTTTTATAAGGATACTGACAGAAGGCCTTCCATGCTTCTCCATCACGGTCTGGATAAAGTAAAAGGTTCTTAGAAAAAAATAAAGTTTCTTAGGCATTCAGGCCCCTCTGGAATCAACTGCTCAGCCTTTCCCTGCCTGCCCCTCTCAGGCCCCTGTAGCTCTGCCCAAAGTTCTTGACCTTGTCCTCTTCCCCAACTGGTGACAGCTACTATTAGTAAGTGTCAGGTTTCAGCTCAAGCCTCCTCTCCCACCCCATTCCCCCACATCAGGCACAGTACTCTCTCCCTGCTCTGTGCCCCCAAGTTACCAACCTGTATACAGAGAAAATGAGGGCTCTGTCTTCTGTTTTCCATCACAATAACTGGTGCCTACTTGGCACTCATTGAAAGGGAGGTGGGAGGGCAGGAGGAAAAAGGTAAGGAGCAAAAAAAAAAGAGAGAAGACGAAAGGAAGAAAGAAAGGGGAAACTGAGGTCAGGGTGGAAAATGTCACTTGCCCAAATCACTCTGAGGGCATCTGCCCAGCTGGCTTGCTCTCTCGGTCACCTGACAGCCAGCGTGGAGCACCACGCCAAGCCAGTTTCCCAGCACTGCTTGCCAAGGGCAGTCGGTGCTGATTCACCAGTGACTGGGCTCCAATTATTTGCAGAACTGGAATGGCAGCTGAGCCACCCCAGCAGCTGACCAGGGGTGTATCGATTCATGTTACGCTCCTTGCTAATATCTGAGCCAGTCACAGAAAAAGATAAAGGCCCCAGAGAAGTCACCCACGGTGATCTGTCCTACTTAAACCTCCCACGTCCAAGTCCACAAGTCCCCCCTGTTGACCAGCCAACTCTGTCCTTCCCAAACCAAGCCTGACCATCAGTCACGGAGAGTAGTCATGGTTCAGAACATGAGATCTGGAGTCAGGCGGCCCTGGGTTCCACCCCAAGGATTACTGAGTCAAAGGGTATTTGCATATTTGCTGTTGAGAGATGCTGCCAAACTGCCAAAAAGGCTGGGCCCATTCATACTGTCATCAGTGGTATAAGACAGTGCCCATTACATACTTTCTCCATCTTTACCAATCTGGAAAACAAAACAAAAAACCCTCTACTACTGTGCTTGCCTTTCTTTCACTAGCATCTTTTCCTTTTTTTTCACTTTGAATTTCTGCAAATTGCCTATGTCCTTTGTTCATTTTTTAAAATTTGAGTCATCTTTCCATTATTTATTTGTAGTAGCTTATTACATATTATGGATATCAACCTCTATTACATATGTTAAAGTATTACTTCCACCTCATCAGTGGTCGTTGAACTTTGTGGTGTCTGTCTCACAGCAGCTCTTACCAAATCCCAGTTAAGAGATAAGAATTAACCTACTTCAGTGGAGAGAGCACTGAATTAGGAGTCAGGAGCCCAGGTTTTGAGTTCCACGTCTGTCACTGATTCACTGTATGACTTTGAACGAGTCCCTGACCCCTCTTTCACTATCTGCTAAATAAGAGCCTTGATTTAAGCGGTCTCTCTAGATCCATCCACCTCCACAGTCTGTGCTGTGTGTACTCAGTGGCTCAGTAATGTCTAACCCCATGGACTGTACCCTGCCAGGCTCCTCTGTCCATGAAATTTTCCAGGCAAGAATACCAGAACAGATTGCCATTTCCTACCCCAGGGGATCTCCCCCCGCTCCCCAGAGATCTAACCCATATCTCTTGCATCTCCTGCATTACAGATGGATTCTTTACTACCGTGCCACCTAGGAAGGCCCTTCATGGTCTAGACAAGCACTATTAATAGAACTTTCTGCAATGATGAAAATGTTCTGTCTCTATTCAGTATGCTAACCACTAGGCACATGTGGCTACTGAGCACTTAAAAATGTGGCTAATCTGACTGAGAAGTTAAATTTTAAACTCTATTTAAGTTAAACATTTAAATAGCCACAGGTGGCTAGTGACTACCATATTACACGGTACAATTCTGGATGGTTTAAGTCCCCCATCTCTGAGTAAGCTGTGTGTGTGTGTGTTAGTCACTTAGTGGTGTCCAACTCTTTGTGACTTCGTGGACTGTAGCCCGCCAGGCTCCTCTGTCCATTGAATTTTCCAGGCAAGAATTTTGGAGCGGGCTGCCATTCCCTTCTCCAGGGGATCTCCCCGACCCAGGGACTGAACCTGGGTCTCCTGCATTGCAGGCAGATTCTTTACCATCTGAGCCATGGGAGAAGCCTCTGAGTAAGCTGTAATACTGTGGTGTTGGAGAAGACTCTAGGGAGTCCCTTGAACTGCAAAGAGATCCAACCAGTCAATCCTAAAGGAAATCAGTCCTGAATATTCATCGGAAGCACTGATGCTGAAGCTGAAACTTCAGTACTTTGGCACCTGATGCGAAGAACTGACTCCTTGGAAAAGACTGATGCTGGGAAAGATTGAAGGCAGGAGGAGAAGGGGATGACAGAGGATGATATGGCTGGATGGCATCACCGACTCGATGGACATGAGTTTTTGCAAGCTTCGGGAGTTGGTGATGAACAGGGAGGCCTGGCATGCTGCAGTCCATGGGGTCACAAAGAGTTGGACCTGACTGAGCGACTGAACTGAACTGAAACTGTAATATAGCAGCTTAATTAAGGCAGCAGTGACGAGTCTTTGTGTGACTTGGGGCAGGTCACTCAACATCTCTAAGTCTCGGTTTTCCCATCTGTCCAGTGGGGCCAGAGAAGTCCCTGCCTCCTGAGGGTTTTGGGCAGATTTGATTAGTGAGTATGAGAGGGCCAAGGCCCAGTGACTGACCCGACACTGTGGAAAGTCAGGCCACATTCCCAGGTTGAAACATGAGACCCTTCCCAGCAGCTGGGCCTCATTTCCACTGTGTTCAGAGACCCATGAGTGGTCTTCCCCCAAGCTGCCCATCTTTCCCCGCAGCTTCAAGACCAGGCTTATATTCTTTTTTTTTTTTTTAAATATTTGTTTGTTTATTCATTTGATGGCCTCAAGTCTTAGCTGTGGTATGTGGGACGTAGTTCCCTGATCAGGGATTGAACCCTGGCCCCCTGCACTGGGAGCACGGAATCTTAGCCACTGGACCACCAGGGAAGTCCCCAGGCTTATATTCTTAAACCAGGACTTTCAGCTCCTATCAGCCCTCAGCCCAGGCTTCCAGATCGCTGATGGGACAAAGTCCAAACTTCACCCTCTGTTCCCAGCTCCGGGCACTGGCCCTGCCCTCGCAGCAATGTCCTCAATACAGCCTGCAGGTCAAGCTAGCAGCCTTGCCACCTTCGCCCTCTGTCTGCCCCCCGGCCCCAGTCTTCCAAGGTCTGCCAAGTACTTCATTGATTCATTTTTCATTCATAGATATTTATCACACCATCAGGTCTGTGACTGTGGCCCAAGCGATGACAGCTGTGGTACACCTGGGGTCAGGAGGAGTCAAGGGAGCAGTGAGAACCCAGAGGGGCCCAACCTGGTGCGTGTGGTCAGGGCAGCTTTCGTAAGGAAGTGGCATGTAAGCCTGAGTCCAAGCAATGGATAGAAGTCAGCCAGAGCAGAGGAGAGTTGGTGGAGAGGAAATTGTAAACTGAGATAGGCGCCCAGGATCTATGAGAGGCAAGGGGAGGGCGAGAAAGGTATGCAGGAGGACCTTGCAGGCCATGTTAATGATGTTGTATTGTGCTTTATGCTAAAGGTAATGGGGAGCCTAGAAGATTTTTAGAGAAAGGATGATGTGATTATTCCAGGCCAGTTCCCCACATGGACAGTAAGATTCAGGAATTTGGGGAATTTCTCGGTGGTCCAATGTAGGACTCCATGCTTTCACTGCCAAAGGCCTGAATTCAGTCCCTGGTTGGGGAACTAAGATCCTCCAAGGGACACAGCTGGAAAAAGAAAGAAAGAAAGGAATTTAGCCTCTTTAACTTTCCTTCTCTGCCTGCCACATGTATCTCAAGATGCGTCATGAACACACGGTTCCTGGGGCCTTCCTTTTGTTTTAAGTGCCCTGGGTTCAAATCTCAGCCCTATTGCTTCCAGTAAGTTATTAACCTCTTTCAGTGTCCTCAGCCATAAAACAAAGATAATGACACCTTTGCACAGTTACACAAACCATGAGGGGAATGTGAATGGCACAGCGCCACCCTGGAAATGGAGTCCAGTTGAATTCCTTCTGTGCAAAGTCAAGTGGAAGCCACAGACGGGGCCTCTGGGGGTTTCCTGAAGGACAGGCAGAAGTCCCATTTCTGGGATGTGTCGCTGAGGCCTTTCTCAGGAAGCATGACCATGTGCTAGGTGAGCTCAAAGGGGAACTCTGGAGCTAGATTTTGTCTTCTGAGCCTTTTCAGACCCCCACCCAGCAGGCCAGGCATCAGCAGGTGGATCCTGAGCTTACAAAACCGGTCAAGAGTCCAACACCTCTCACCCGGTGATCAGGGCCGTGTTTACTGAGAAGAGGTGTTCCCAGGTCACTTCCCTGTCCTCCTAGGTATGTGCACAGCCCTTTAGCCCTTGCTGAGCTCTGCTTCTTTTCTGATTTCTTAGTCACAGTGCTTGGTGCTACTGTCAGCAACAACTATTTTTTACTTTCATATAATTTTATTTATTATTTGTTTTTGGCTGGGCTGGGTCTTCATTGCCGTGTGGACTTTTCTCTAATTGTGGCAAGTAGAGTCTACTCTCTGGTTGCAATGCTCAGGTGCCCTGGGCTTCTCATTGTGATGGCTTCTCTTTTGGGGAGCACGGGCTCTAGGGCACGCAGCCTTCACTAGTTGCAGTTCTCGGGCTTAGTGGCTCCAAGGCATGCGGGATCTTCCCTGACCAAGGCTCAAACCCATGTCTCCTACATTGGCAGGTAGAGTCTTTACCACTGAGCCACCAGGGAAGCCCAACAACTATTTTTAAAAATGAAAATATAGTTGATTTACAATGTTGTATTAATTTCTGCTGTACAGCAAAGTGATTCAGTTATATATATATATATGAAAGTGATATATATATACGGTTATATATATGATATATATATATATCACATATATATGATATATATATATGTGATAAATATATATATATGGTTTTTCCTGTGGTCATGTATGGATGTGAGAGTTGGACTGTGAAGAAGGCTGAGCGCCGAAGAATTGATGCTTTTGAACTGTGGTGTTGGAGAAGACTCTTGAGAGTCCCTTGGATGCAAGGAGATTCAACCAGTCCATTCTGAAGGAGATCAGCCCTGGGTGTTCTTTGGAAGGAATGATGCTAAAGCTGAAACTCCAGTATTTTGGCCACCTCATGTGAAGAGTTGACTCATTGGAAAAGACTCTGATGCTGGGAGGGATTGGGGGCAGGAGGAGAAAGGGACGACAGAGGATGAGATGGCTGGAAGGCATCACGGACTCGATGGACCTGAGTCTGAGTGAACTCCGGGAGATGGTGATGAATGGGGAGGCCTGGCATGCTGCAATTCATGGGGTCGCAAAGAGTCGGACACGACTGAGTGACTGAACTGAACTGATATTCTTTTCTGTAGAATAATATCTAGAGATCTCTTCAAGAAAGTTAGTGATACCAAGGAAACATGTCATGCAAAGATGGGCACAATTAAGGACAGAAATGGTCGGGACCTAACAGAAGCAGAAGATATTAAGAAGTGGCAAGACTATACAGAAGAACTCTACAAAAAGATCTTCATGACCCAGATAACCACGATGGTGTGATCACTCACCTAGAGCCAGACATCCCGGAACATGAAGTCAAGTGGACCTTAGGGAGCATCACTACAAACAAAGCTAGTGGAGGTGATGGAATTCCAGTGGAGCTGTTTCAAATCCTAAAAGATGATGCCGTCAAAGTGCTGCACTCAATATGCCAGCAAATTTGGAAAACTCAGCAGTGGCCACAGGACTGGAAAAGGTCAGTTTTCATTCCAATCCCAAAGAAAAGCAATGCCAAAGAATGCTCAAACTACCACACATTTGCACTCATCTCACATACTTGCAAAGTAATGCTCAAAATTCTTCAAGCCAGGCTTCAACAGCAAGTGAACTGTGGACTTCCAGATGTTCAAGCTGGATTTACAAAAGGCAGAGGAACCAGAGATCAAATTCCTAACATCTGCTGGATCATAGAAAAAGCAGGAGAATACCAGAAAAACATCTACTTCTGTTTCACTGATTATTACACTGAAGCCTTTGACTGTGCAGATCAGAACAAACTGGAAAATTCTTCAAGAGATGGGAATACCAGACCACATTACCTACCTCATGAGAAATCTGTATGCAGGTCAAGAAATAGCAGTTAGAAGAGGACATGGAACAACAGACTGGTTCCAAGTTGGGAAAGGAGTACATCAAGCCTGTATATTGTCACTCTGCTTATTTAACTTCTGTGCAGAGTACATCATGTAAAATGCCAGGCTGGGTGAAGCACAAGCTGGAATTAGATTGCCAGGGGAAATATCAATAACCTCAGATACTCAGGTGACACCACCCTTATGGCAAGAAAGTGAAGAAGAACTAAAGAGCCTCTTAGTGAAAGTGAAAGAGGAGAGTGAAAAAGTTGGCTTAAAGCTCAACTTTCAAAAAACTATGATCATGCCATCCAATCCCATCACTTCATGGCAAATAGATGGGAAAACAATGGAAACACTGACAGACTTTGTTTCTTTGGGCTCCAAAATCACTGCAGATGGTGACTGCAGCCATGAAATTAAAAGATGTTTGCTCCTTGGAAGAAAAGCTATGACAAACCTAGACAACATATTAAAAAGCAGAGACATTACTTTGCCAACAAAGGTCCATCTAGTCAAAGCTATGGTATGGATGTGAGAGTTGGACTATAAAGAAAGCTGAGTGCCAAAGAATTGATGGTTTTGAACTGTGGTGTTGGAGAAAACTCTTGAGAGTCCCTTGGACTGCAAGGCAATCCAACCAGTCAACCTCAAGGAAATCAGTCCTGAATATTCATTGGAAGGACTGATGTTGAAGCTGAAATTCCAAAACTTTGGCCACCGGATGCAAAGAATTGACTCCTTGGAAAAGACCCTGATGCTGGGAAAGATTGAAGGCAGGAGGAGAAAGGGATGACAGAGGATGAGATGGTTGGATGGCATCACCGACTCGATGAACATGAGTTTGAGCAAGCTCTGGGAGTTGTTGATGGACAGGGAGGCCTGCCATGCTGCAGTCCATGGGGTCGCAAAGAATCGGACACGACTGAGCGATTGAACTGAACTGATTCTTTTCTGTGTATTCTTCTCCATTATGGTTTATCATAGGAAACTGAATATAGTTCCCTGTGCTATACAGTGGGACTTTGTTATTTATCCATTCAATACATAATGATAGCTATTTTTTTTTATTGGAGTATAACGTCTTTACAATGTCCTGTTAGTTTCTGCTGTACAGCAAAGTAAATTAGCTATATGTATATATATATCCCCTCCCTCTTGGACCTCCCTTCCACCCCACCTCTGTCCCACCCATCTAGGTCATGACAGAGCACCAAACTGAGCTCCTTGTGCTATACAGCAGGTTCCCACTAGCTATCTGTTACTTTTAAATGTGAAGATCATCAGTCATATCATTTAATGAGGAGGCACTGGGGGATCAGAGAGGGACAGGGGCTGCAGTAGGGACCATGGTGTGAGTTCCAGATTCCTTCAGTCGATAGCTCTGTGACCTGGAGCCAGTTGCTTGAAAACTCTGAACCTCAGCTTTTACAGCTGTAAAATGGGTTCAGTGACCATACTTACCTCAGGGAAATTCTTTTGAGGATTCTACAAGATAGTAATGTACACAAATTACCTGGCAGAAGGGACACACTAGTCAAATATTAGCTATTGGACTGGCCAAAAGTTCTTGAGTTTTTCATAAGATGTTATGAAATATCACCAAGTATTAACATCACACCATTTTGTAACTTGTCCCTTCTACTCAACTTAATGTGAAAGTTTTTCCAGGGACAGTGAGGAATTCAATGCTTAGAATTTTCTGATGCAACCCACACTTGTAACTGGGAACTGGGAATCCTGAATTTTTACTCCTGGTTGGATGTAGGGCCCCACCCTCCCAGACCCTGGTTCCCACTTCCCACTTGTAGAACAACAGGGGAGTGGGGTGGACCCTGTTCTCTGATTCTGCGTTTCAGAACTACAGCCCCCAGGCCCCACCCCTCACCTTTCCCTTCCTTCCTTCCTTCAATAAATACCTCCCAGGGTTCAAATTCCAACTCTGTCACTAGCTGGCTATGTAACCTTAGACAAGTTATGTAACCTCTGTATGCGTCTGTTTCCTGACCTCTAAAATGGAAATAAATTACCTATTTATTTACCAGGGATGTTATTAGTAATGAATGAGTAGATTTTTGTAAAGTGCTTAGAATAGTGCCTGTTCAACCAGATCAAAACCCAGTGTCCTGTGCCATTCACTGATGTAAGCACAAGTGCGAACAATCAGACAAGAGTCATGATCTCAGTGTGGTTTTGTTGGCGGGGAGGATTGAAATCAACACAGTGATGTATCCCCAGTGACACAGCCCCAAGGCAGGGCAGTGTTGACCCTTCTCTGGCAAGGGGGTTGGCTTTCAAGGAGGCCCTGATATTCTGATGCTGTCATTTCTCTTTGTCTAAATAACATCTTCTAGGTATGGACCTCACCCTGGGGGAACATGCCTGGGGCTAAGCCCTGTGCTCCACCTAAGTTAATGTGTTGAAACCCTAACCCCCAGCATGATGGTATTTGACAGTGGGGCTTTTGGAAGTAATTGGGTCATGAGGGTGGAGTCCCCATAAAAAGCATTAGTGTCCTTATACAAGAGACCCTAGAGAGCTCCCCCTACCCCATCCACACTATGTGAGGACACAACAAGAAGACAGGCCCTCAACAGACACAGAATCTGCCAGTACCTTGATCTTGGACTTTCCTGCCTTCAGAACTGTGAGAAATGCATTTCTGTTGCTTGTAAAACACCCGGTCTGTGATATTTTGTTAGAACAACAAGAACAAACAGTCATTATTCCCATTTCAGGAAAGAGTTTCTGTCTGTTCTCCCTCCTGGGCCAAGCATATAACAGGAGGCCAGTGAATGAGTGTCGAAGGAAAGAAAGGGCCTTCCCGGGTGGGCCAGGGGCTAAGACCCTGCACTCCCGACGCAGGGGGCCTGGGTTCCATCCCTGGTCAGGGAACTAGAGCCCCCATGCTGCAGCTAAGAATTCGAACACTGCAACTAAAGATCGTGCTGCAACTAAGACCTGGTGCAGTCAGAGAAGTAAATAAATAAAACTGCACATGAAAAAAAGGCCACTACTGACAGTAATCCTTTCAGGGGCAAGCATCACAACAGGGCTCAGGGGCCCATTTGCGGGGAACTCCATCATATGTGCTTGTGGTCACCATACAGGGCTCAGCAGGAATACCCTCCGACACTGGCCCGTCCTCCTCCACATCATCACAGCTGAAACTTCCCCAAACCTTAGTATGTGCCCCAAGCACTGATCTAAGATCTTCAGCATATGAACTCTCTCAGTCTTTACAATCCCATGAGGTATGTCCCATTTCACAGGTGAAGAAACTGAGGCACAGATAGGTAACGTTATGCCCAGGATCACATGGATAATCAATGATGGGGCTGACTTCAAATCCAGGCAGTCTGGACCCTGGGCCTCAGCTCTTCACCACTGTGCTATCCAAATTTTCTCTTTCTCTTTTAATCACTGTTCTGCTGATTTCAAATGTAGCACATGCTCTGCAACAGATTGAAACTAGAAATCAATGGCAGAAGGAAAACTAGAAAATTCACAAGTACGTGGAAATTAAACAACACATTCTTAAGCACTCAATGAGTCAAAGAAGAAATCTCAAGGGAAACGAGAAAATATCTTGAGAACAAATGAAAACAAAAACAACATACCAAAATTTATGGGATGGCATGCAATGAAAGCAGTGCTAGGAGAGAAAGTTACAGTAGTCCATTCTTAACATTAAAAAAGAAAGATCTAGGACTTCCCTGCTGGTCCAGGGGGTTAGGAATCCACCTGCTAGTGCAGAGAGCATGGGTTCCGTCCCTGGTCCAGAAAGTTTCCACACACCGCAGGCTTCCACAGCTACTGAAGCCTGTGTACCCTGGAGACTGCTCTGCAACAAGAGAAGCTACCGCAATGAGCAGCCTTTGCACCACAAGCAGAGAAAGTCCGTGAGCAGCAATGAAGAACCAACACAGCCAAAAGTAAATACATAAGTGAATAAATTAAAAAGAAAGAATCAAAGAAAGAAAGATCTCAGGGAGTTCCAGTGGTTAGGACTTGGTGTTTTTACTGCAGAGGCCCAGGTTCAATCCCTAATTGGGGAACTAGGATCCCGCAGACCACGCGGACAAAACCATGAAAAAGATCTCAAAACAAAAGTAGCACACTCATCTTTGAAAAATTCAAGCATTGCATAATTTTATGCTCTAGAAAGCAAAAGTTTAAAGAATGACAGTCCCCCTTCCCAGAGGTGACCTCTGTTCAGACACTCCCTGACTCTGTTCAGGGAGCTTTATCGAAGTTTGTCATTTGGGCATCTTAAAAAAAAAGGTGGGGGGGAATAATTCAATACACATTGTTTTGACATTTCCAAGTTGTTTTGTTTTGTTTTACCTAAAAGTGACTCTTAGAGGCTGCCTCTTGCTGGAATATTCTCTTCAGAGGCTACAGCTGTCCCTAGTGAGGACATCCACACCAGATTTAGCCAGTTCCATCCAGGCTTCTCTGTCCATGGGATTCTCCAGGCAAGAACACTAGCTGCTGCTGCTGCTAACTCGCTTCAGTCGTGTCCAACTCTGTGCGACCCCATAGACGGAAGCCCACCAGGCTCCCCCGACCCTGGGATTCTCCAGGCAAGAACACTGGAGTGGGTTGCCATTTCCTTCTCCAATGCATGAAAGTGAAGAGTGAACGTGAAGTTGCTCAGTTGTGTCCGACTCTTAGCGACCCCATGGACTGCAGCCTACCACCAGAGTAGGTATCATTTCCTTCTCCAGGGCATCTTCTGGACCCAGGGGTTGAACCCACATCTCCTGCACTGCAGGGGGATTCTTTACTGTCTGAGTCACCAGGGAAGCCCGCATGAGGACATGCCTGCAGTGCTTGCGGTTTTTAACTACTTCAAGCCACCGCAGTGAGCACCCTTGTAAATGCTCCTTGTGTGCTGCTAGAAGATCTCAGGGGATAATTTCCAGAAGCGGACTCTCTGGGCCAAAGGTCAAGAGCATTTTATTTTATATTTATTTATTTAGCTGTGTTGGGTCTTAGTTGTGGCATCCATGATCTCTTGTTGTTGCTCTTGTTGTGGCCTGTGGGATCTAGTTCCCTAACCAGAGCTCAAACCCAGCCCCCTGCACTGGGAGCTCAGAGTCTTAGCCACTGGGCCAGGAGGGAAGTCCCTCAAGAGCATTTTAAACATTCCCTCCAGGAAGGCAAAACCAGTTCTGTCTGGAGGCCAGGAGATGGTGACTTCTCTGCCCTCACTTCTTTGCTGCCACCTCTGCCCAGCTGGTCAGTATGAGCCCAAACCATTGTCTCGCCCTGCTGAGCATTGCCTGACCCTCAAGAGTGACCCAGCCTCTCGTGGTTGACATTCCCTCTGTTGCTGCCAGGGTCCAGAAATTGACCGTTCTCTTTGAGAATATCATCAGATGCTCAGGATGAAGCACTTCTCAAAAACCCCATCGCTTGCTCTTGAACTGATAGAGCAAAGCTAGCAGTGCCTACAGCAAGCCCTTGGAAAAGGCCAAGGGCTGCTCCATAGACTGCCAGGGCCCCGCTCTTGAGGTGACTGGTGCCCAGGCTGGCCTCTGAATAGCGTCTCTCTGCTTGGATAGCTGGATTGGCTGAATTCCCTTCCAGAAGCCAGCGAATGGCTTTTTCCCTGAATCATCATGACTCCCACAAAAGGGGCAGTAAAGTGATTAGCGTCCTTCCGGGCCATTTGATAGCAAACAGTGATCGAACATGTCCACGGATTGGTCCTGCTGTCACCTCAGACAGCTACGGGCATTTCAGTGTGACTGTGACTGCCGGTGGGGAAGCGGTGCAGGGTCACAGAGGAGCAGGCCAGCCACCTGGAGTCCAGGGCGGGGTCTTTCTCACCTTTGTCCGGGGTGACCTGCAGCACTCACCTGATCGAGGGTGTGCTGCATGCAGCTCCCTCTCGCCTGGACTCTTCCTACCATAGACTCTGTCCTCCCTGCCTAGCCTGCCTGCCCCTGGTAACCCTGTAGTCCTCAGCATCAGTGCTGCAGGGCAGCCCTCCCCTGACTCCTCTAGGCCACGTTGGTCCCTTTTTAGATTCTCTTAGGGTACTAAACTTTCGGGATCAGTGGTAAAGAGTCTGCCTGTCAATGCAGGAGATGCAGGTTTGATCCCTGAGTTGGGACGATCTCCTGGAGGGGAAATGGCAACCCACTCCAGTATCCTGGCTTGGGAAATCCCATGGACAGAGGAGCCTGGTGCGCTACAGCCCATGGGGGTCAAAAAGACATGACTTAGTGACTAAACAACCACGCTTATAGCTCTTAAACAACACTGACAGCTCCTGATGTGGGTCACTGTTAATATCTGGGTCATCTTCCCCAGGCCCACAAGTAGGATATGTGTGTCTTGGTCTGCATCTCAGTGTCAGGCACTGGCCAGTGACTGAGGAGGAGGCAGTGGCTACCAGCAGGGCACCAAAGCCAGGTTCTCCAGGTTGGAATCCTACTCCTGTGAACCACCTCAAGTTACTGAACCTCTTTGTGCCTTAGTTTTCCCATCTGTAAAATGGGGGTAACAGTACCTACCTCTTCAAGTTGTTAGGAGGGTTTCATGAAGGGCTGTATGTGAGATGCTTAGAAACGGTGCCTCTGCTGTAGAAGGTGCTGGATCAGTGCGAATGTTAGCATTCAACACTAGTGCTGGTGACTTCCCTGGTGGTCTAGGTCAGGGAACTAGATCCCACATGTCACAGCTGAAGAGCCCGAATGCTGCAATGAAGATCAAAGATCCTGAGTGCTGAAACCAAAGGACTTCCCAAGTGGCACTACTGGTAAAGGATATGCCTGCCAATGCTGGAGACACAGGAGACATGAGTTCAACCCCTGGGCGGGGAAGATCCCCTGGAGAAGGAAATGGCAATCCTCTCCAGTATTCTTGCCTGGCAGACTCTATGGACGGAGGAGCCTGGAGGGCTACAGTCCATGACGTCGCAAAGAGTCAGACACGACTGAACGACCGAGCTCACATGCATGCCACAATTAAGACCAAGCGCAGCCGTACTAAAAAAAAAAACCAAAAACCTGAAAACAGCAACAGAAAACCCCGCCAGTGGTTAGACAAGGGCCTCTGAGCGTCCATGTGTCTTCCTATTCAGGGCTCTCCTGCGTGAGAACTGCCACGCCTGTCAGAAATGTGACTTCCCGCGGCTTCTGGTGGCGCTTGCGGTACTGCTGCTCTGGTCAAAAGCTGTCACCGTCACTCCCCTGCCTGCTCCTTCCCTCTCTTCATCCCTGTGCCTAGCGACACAGCTGACCTTTCCCCGCACAGCCCCGTTCAGATTCCTCAGAGGACTTTGCCATCGCTGCCCTGGGGCAGGCGACTTAGCAGCTGTCACCAGGGTCGTGCTCTGGCACAGACCTGGGTGGGGATCCATTCCATGGGAGGGGGCTTGGCCCCGGCTGTCTTTCTAATACTTGGGCCCCTCAGGACACCTGTCGCACAGGGAGGCACCATGCTGGCCGGAGGCTAAACCACCCCGTCAGATTCTTCTCTGCTTGTGGAGCCCTAGAGGGCAGCCTTTGGGGAGCAATCCAGCCGGTGACTGCCCCTTCCCTCAGATCCCCTTAGCAGGCATCTTGGTGTTCGGGGTCCTCCCCATAGGCCTGATCAATAAGTACCACGTGACGAAGGTAGGCCAATCAAATTCTATCTTGGGAAATTTGGCTCTCAACTAGTCTTGGCTGGCAGCTGAACTACCCACCACGGGTAGCCACGTGCTCAGGGAGGCAGAGACTGAAGCGGGGAGCCCCTGGCACTGAGAATTCAGGAAGGTCCTGCTGGTTTTGCAGGGCCCTGTTTTGGTTCCGTGGGAGCTTGGCTGCACGGCCTCCTCTTTAATCCCTCACCCTAGCATAAGTGGGGGCTCTTTACTCATCCAAAATTTGCACGCATTTCCCCGCCTCGCTGGCCCTCCCTCTGCAGAGGAAATGCTCAGGTCCCTTCCTGGGATGATTTACTGGTCTAGTCCAGCTGACCCTCGGGCTTTCCGGGAAGCATCTGCAGGGCGGCTCTCGTCACTGCCCCAGGGCCGCTGCGCACGGGAACCAATTCTCAGGAAGCCTTTGAGACTGGGTCAGCTCCCGCCCCCAGCTGGACCGGAGGAGCAGGGGGTGGAGCCTCCGATGGCTGGGCGGGGCT
Organism: Nanger dama; assembly: GCA_917880005.1. Lineage (NCBI taxonomy): Eukaryota > Metazoa > Chordata > Mammalia > Artiodactyla > Bovidae > Nanger > Nanger dama. Next base: position 8,327,568 of record CAKJTW010000018.1, on the reverse strand, counting down.
AGACTCTGCTTGGTTTTTCCTTTTGCAAAATTCAAGTTGCTTTATTTGTTGTAAAATAAAAAAGGCAAACGTGTGGTTGTTAAAAAGCGTTACTGCACATGCAGAAAAGTTTAGAGAAAAAGTACTTCACCTCCGATCCCATCACCCAGGAAATATACACACACGCGAACACCTTTTTTCCCCCGCAGAAAGAACATCAGACCTTGTATATGTTTGGAACTAGCCTTAAAAAAAAAAAAAAAGGCAGTGTCTCAAGAACACACCTTTTGGACTTCCCTGGTGGTGCTGTGGATAGGAATCTGCCTGCCAGTGCAGGGGTCACGGGTTTGATCCCTGGGTTGATCCTGTGGCCACAGGCAACTAAAGCTGGTGGGCCGTAACTACTGAGCCCATGTGCCTAGAGCCTGTGTTCTGCAACAGAAGACGCCACTGCCGTGAGAAGCCTGGGCACCTGCACCAAAGAATAGGCCCCGCTCATCGCAACTAGAGAAAGCCGGCTGGGAGCAGCCAAGACCCAGCGCAACCAAAAATAAACTATATTCAAAAAAGAAGAACGCGCCTTTTTTTTCCCCTTCCACTTGACATACAGAACTGAATAAATTTATGTACAGCATAATGATATGACTTACATACATCATGAAAGAATTGTCACAATAAATTTAGTGAATATCCAGCATCTCATATAATTACAAAATTAATTTTTTTTCTCTTAGGATTTCCTTTCTTAACAACTTTCATATATAACATACAGCAGAATTAATTATGTCTATCATGTTGTATGTTATATTCCTAGTGCTTATTTAAAACTGTACTGAGACTTCCCTGGCTGCCCAGTGGTTAAGACTTCAGATTTCCACTGCAGGGGGCATGGATTTGATCTCTGGTTGAGTAACTGACATCCCACAAGCCCCACAGCATGGCCAAAGCAAAACAATGAGCATCCCTTTTACTCACTGATGCCACATGAAGGAAATGGACAAATATGCAGAAAAGCACATACATCACAGCATTAGGGAGAACAGCAAAAAATCAAAGACAACCTAGATGTCCATCAACAGGGTCTGGAAGAAGCAAAAGGATGGATCCGGTGTTGTAGTCCCAGACAGTGACTAATCACACGGTGATTCAAAATGACAGTCAAGGCCAGGTGACCTTTCTGTTTCATTAAACTTTATTATAATAAAGTTTAATAATAAAAGGGGGAATGACAACATAGGCAGACAAAGATGGCCTCGCATAAGCACATGAAAAGATGCTCTACTCCATAGTCAGCAAGGAAACACAAATTAAAGCCATGATTAAATACTACTACACACTATACTACTATACTACCACATACCTATTCAGTTCAGTTCAGTCGCTCAGTCGTGTCCGACTCTTTGAGACCCCATGAATCACAGCACACCAGACCTCCCTGTCCATCACCATCTCCCGGAGTTCACTCAAATTTACATCTATCAAGTCGGTGATGCCATCCAGCCATCTCATCCTCTGTCCTCCCCTTTTCCTTCTGCCCCCAATCCCTCCCAGAATCAGAGTCTTTTCCAGTCAGTCAACTCTTCCCATGAGGTGGCCAAAGTACTGGAGTTTCAGCTTTAGCATCATTCCTTCCAAAGAACACCCAGGGCTGATCTCCTTTAGAATGGACTGGTTGTATCTCCTTGCTGTCCAAGGGACTCTCAAGAGTCTTTTCCAACACCACACTTCAAAAGCATCAATTCTTTGGCACTTAGCTTTCTTCACAGTCCAACTCTCACATCCATACATGACTACTGGAAAAACCATAGCCTTGACTATACAGACCTTTGTTGGCAAAGTAATGTCTCTGCTTTTGAATATGCTATCTAGGTTGGTCATAACTTTCCTTCCAAGGACTAAGCGTCTTTTAATTTCATGGCTGCAGTCCCCATCTGCAATGATTTTGGAGCCCCCAAAATAGTCTGACACTGTTTCCGCTCTTTCCCCATCTATTTCCCATGAAGTGATGGGACCAGATGCCATGATCTTCGTTTTCTGAATGTTGAACTTTAAGCCAGCTTTTTCACTCTCCTCTTTCACTTTCATCAAGAGGCTTTTTAGTTCCTCTTCATTTTCTGCCATAAGGGTGGTGTCATCTGCATATGTGAGGTTATTGGTATTTCTCCTGGCACACCTATTAGAATAGCTAAAATTAAAAGATTGACTATATCAATGCGCTTCCCAGGTGGCTCAGTACTAAAGTATCTGCCTGCCAATGCAGGAGACATGGGTTTGATCCCTCATCTGAGAGGATCCCACATGCCATGGAGCAACCAAGTTTGTGTGCCACAACTATGAGCTTGTGCTCTAAAGTCCAGGAGCCACAACTCCTGAAGCCAGCTCACCCTGGAGCCTGTGTTCCACAACAGGAGGAGCCACCACAATGAGAAGCTTACACATCGCAACCAGAGAGTAGCCCCTGGTCAGCCCAATTAGAGAAAGCCCATGGATAGCAACAAAGACCCAGCACAGCCAAAAATAAATAAATAAATACAATTATAAAAATAATGTCCAAAGAAGCCATAGTTTAAAAAAAAAAAAAAAAGACTGACCCTATCAAAGATTGGCAAAGATGCAGAGTCACTGGAAATCATATAAATTGTGCATTTTTAACGCTTTGAAACACATTAACAGACAGCTCCCCTGGAAACCTGCCCTGGGTAAGTCCGGTTGGCAGGGTATAGGAAATAGGCTTGCTTCCAATTCAGGCAGAAAGCTCCAGAGCCAGGGCTTGCAAGGTTTGAGGAAGTCTTTCAAGTATGACCCCATGACTTTTGGGCAGCAGCCAGAAATAAGGGCAAATTGGCCACAGAACTCCCTTGGAGTGGCCTTGGAAAATCATTAAGATGGTCTGGGGAGGGGGAGACCATTTGTGGTGGGGGTGCAGTTAGTGGAGAAAGGGCGAGCTGGGGTCAGGCCTGGGGGTGAGCCCAGCGACGTTCATCTCTGACCTGTGACCTTGGGCCAGCCACTTAAAACTTTCCAACCACAGACTTCTCAGACGTGGAGCAGAGTGAATACTACTAGCCCCCAAGTATGTGAAAGCTCATTACAAACTCAAATACACGCCACAAAGAACACCCACTCCCTCCCAGGCTATTCCCTGGGGGCAACTGCCTGGTGAGGACAGTTAACAAGGGCAGGACCAGGAACCTGGGAAGGGAGGGGTAGCTGGCAGAATAGTGCCCCCAAAGATGTTCATATTCCTTTTTTGTAGTTATTTTTTAAACAGATAATTTGATGTGGATAACATCATTGAAAAATATTTATTTATTGGCTGTGCTGGGTCTTCCCTGCTGCCCAGGCTTTGCTCGAGTTGTGGCGAGCGGGGCTGCTCTCTAGCTGCAGTGCATGGCCTTCTCACTGCAGAGGCTTCTCTCGTGGAGCGTGGGCTCTAGGGCCTGTGGGCTTCAGCAGGTGCGGCACATGGGCTCAGTGGTTGTGGCTTCCAGGCTCCAGAGCACAGGCTTAATAGTTGTGGTGCTCAGGCTTAGTCGCTCTGTGGCTTGTGGGATCTTCACAGATCAGGGGATCGAACCTGTGTCTCCTGTATCGGCAGGTAGATTCTTTACCACTGAGCCACAAGAGAAGGCCTTTATCTTTTTTTTTTTTTTATTTGGCTGTACCGTGTGGCTTACGGGCTCTTCCTTTCCAAACCAGAAGTCAAGCTGGTCACAGCAATGAAAGCAATGAAGTCACAACAATGAAAGCGCTGAGTCTTAATCACTGGACCACTGAGGAATTCCCAAGATGTCCCCACTCTAATCCTGGGATTAGTATGAGTACATTAGGCTACCTGGCAAAGTGGAGTTCAGGTTGCAGACGGAATTGAAGTTGCTAATCAGCTAACCTTAAAATAGGGAGATTATTCTGGATTATCTGAGTGTGACTACATCCAATGTAATTACAAGTATCCTTCAATGTGAAAGAGAGAGACTGAAGGAAAAACAGAGAGATGGCTGCATGAGAAGGACTCAGCCCTACAGGGCTGACTTGGAAGATGGATGGAAGAGGCTATGAACCAAGAAATGCAGGGAACATCTAGAAGCTGGAATTCTCTCCTAGAATCTCCAGAAGGGATTCAGTGAGGCTGCCACCTTCATTTTAGCCCATTTTGGACTTCTAAGATCTATAACTGTAAGATAATATACGTGAGTTTTAAGCTTTCTGTTGTTTAGTCGCCAAGTCGTGTCCAACTCTTTGGGACCCCACGGGCCGTAGCCTGCCAGCTTCCTCTGTCCAAGGGATTCTCCAGGCAAGAATACTGGAGCTAGTCGCCCTTCCTTCTCCAGGGGGTTTTCCCAACCCAGGGACCGAACCTGCGTTTCCTGCATTGGCAGGCGGATTTTTTACTGCTGAGCCACTAGGGAGGCCTATTTTAAGCTACTAAGTGGTCATTTATTACAACAGTCATAGGAAATTAATATAGGAGGACAGCTGGGCCCCCTGAGCTGCAAGAATAACCGTGGAAGAGACTGGAGTGCCCGCATTCCCCGATTTTCCTGGTTGGGGGACAGCACCTGTGAATGTGAGGTAGCAGGCTCTCTGGCAGCCTCTGGGCGACACTGAACAGTGCCCTTCCCTTTGCTATGGACTCATGCCAGAGACAGACAACCTCGAGCAGAGGATCGACTGCCAGACTGTGCATTCTGGAGACAGTGGGAAACCCTTGGGGGTTTCAAGCAGGGTGGGGAGATGATGAGAACAGGCAAGACCAAGGGCCTGGAGTCAGAGAACTGGGTTCCCAGGCTTGTCTCCCTTCATGACCTAGGGGGCTAGTTACTGAAGCTCCCTGGCTTTGGACTCTAATTTATCAAAACAAGAGGACTATTTCTGGGGTCCTTGCCTGTCAAGGGTCACAGCTGATCCAGGATAGTCAGGGCCTTTTGGGATCAAAGGGAATTCTCTGGCCTTATACCCCAGAGGGTGAGGAAATTTAAAATTAATAATAATAACAACATTTATTGAACCCTAACTACAGATAAAGAAATGTACAAGATCAGTGGCTCCTTCGGGTTCTTAGTTCAGTGGTCAACCCTGGTTGATAAGGCCAGTGTGATGCTGTTAAGCCCTCCAGTTTATCTCAGTCCTCTCTCCCCTTCCCTCTCTGTAGTCAGATTCTTTCAGTATCGGAAGTGACTGTGACATGGCCCTCCCACCTCAGGGCCTTTATACAAGCCATTCCACCCACCAGGAATGCAGTTACTCTGCTTTCCACTCTCTTAACATCTTCATTCTATGGCCTCAGCTCAATGCCTGTCCAGTTGCCCACCTCCCAGCTAAATCAGATTCCTGTGGACTTGCTCTCGATTTCAGATGACACTTCCCCCACATGTCAGTACACAGAAGTAGATACTTCTACAGTTACCTACCATCTCTGCCTCCCATTAGGCAGACCATGGGAGCCAAGAGGCCAGGATGCTTCTTTAGGAAGCTTGCAGAAGCAATAGATAGGTAGATACAGAGAGATGTTTACTGGAGAAATACACAACAGCACCCAAAGGTTAATATGGTTATCATCCAACATTTTTTCAAATCAATTATGGGCTCTGAGAAGTTCAGAGGTTCATCTAGAGTCACAGGTGAATGTTGAGAGCGCCTATCATTGCAAGAGGTGGGGGCTGGGGCCGGGGTCTGTCCGAGCTAGAGGGTCACTGTGAGCAGGGGTTGAGGCTGGAGGAACTTGAGCCTCCCCTCGAGGCAGGTCTGCTGGGGAAGCGTCTTCAAGGGTTGCACTAAAAGAGGATGTGCTGAGCACAGCTGCTCTGGCAGAAGAGGAAGGAACCAGGCGGGGTCGAGCTCGGGCCCCAGACCCTGCTCCCTGCAGCTGCAGCAGAGTCTTCCCCACGGTCCTGGCTCTCACCCCACCACAGTCACTTCTGTAACACTTTCACGCACTCACGCTGCCTCCTATTGCTGTTTAAGTGTTTTTTCAAGCTTAGATAAGGCTTAGGGGTCTGGCCTGCTTACCCACTGTGGGCAGGGACACCGACTGCCACAAGCATTCTGGAGACGTAATTGGACCACATCCACGAAAAGTTTTCAAGTGCATACCATTTGACTCAGCAATTCTGCTTCTGGGAATTTATCCTAAAGACACTTTAGTTGTCAGTTGGCAATGATATCCACACAAGGTGAAAGAGGAGAGTGAAAAATCTGACTTAAAACTCAGCATTCAAAAACTAAGATCATGGCATCCAGTCCCATCACTTCATGGCAAATATTAATAGAAAGGGGAAAACGTGGAAACAGTGACAGATTTTATTTTCTTGGGCTCCAAAATCACTGCAGATGGTGACTGCAGCCAGGAAATTAAGACACTTGCTTCTTGGAAGGAAAGCTATGACACACCTAGACAGCATATTAAAAGGCAGAGACATCACTTTACCAACAAAGGTCTGTCTTGTCAAAGCCATGGTTTTTCCAGTAGTCGTGGACGGATGTGAGATTTGGACCATGAAGAAGGCTGAGTGCTGAAGAACTGATGCTTCCAAATTGTGCTGCTGGAAAAGGCTCTTGAGAGTCCCTTGGACTGCAAGGAGATCAAGCCAGTCAATCCTAAAGGAAATCAACCCTGAATATTCATTGGAAGGAATGATGCTGAAGCCCCGATACTTTGGCCACCTGATGCAAAGAGCTAACTCATTGGAAAAGACCTTGATGCTGGGAAAGATTGAAGGCAAAAGGAGAAAGGGGTGGCAGAGGATGAGCTGGTTGGTTAGCATTACTGACACAATGGACATGAATTTGAGCAAACTCTGGGAGATAGTGATGGACAGGGAAGCCTGGCATGCTGCCGTCCATGGGGTCACAAAGAATCAGACACAACCTAGCGCCTGAACAACAACAAGAGTCCACACAAGCAGGTAGTGTTGTTTGTCATGGCAAAGAATCAGAAGCCAGCTAATGCCCATCAGTATGAAGCAGGTAAGTAAATTATGCTTCACTGATCCCGTGGAAAACTATGCAGCCATTAAAAAGAATGAGCTTATTTGTATGAACTGACCTAGGAGGATATTCATAATACATGTATGTATTGTTAAGATTTTTCAAAGCATTGCAGAACAATCCATGTTTCTATCATCTGTTGCTCAGTAACAAACCACTCCAAAATAGGCACAAGCAGGGCTCACTCATGTGGTTGCCTTCAACTGGGAGCTTAGCTGGGGTGGAACTTCCAAGGTGGCCTCTCATCCTCCAGGGTCTGTCTCCATGTGGCTGATAAGCCTTCTGCAATCTAACCTGAGCTCCCCTGTAGTGTGGTGGCTGGATCCCAAGAGTGACTATTTCAAAAGAACACACCTCAATGTGCAAGCTCTTATTAAGCCCTTCCTTGTATCTGGCTTGTTAATGCCCCCTTGTCCAAGGCAAGTGACATGACCAGATCCAAATTCAACATGAGAAGGGCCCACCCCAGGGTACAGATGGAGGGAGGCAAGATGCTTTGGGGGCCATTACAATAATGATCTGACACAGTATATGCAATTAGATAATATTTTATTAGGAAACTATGCATGTTCTTGGGACTTTCCTGGTGGTCCAGTGGTTGGGACTCTGTCCTTCCACTGCAAGGGGTCATGGGTTCAATCCCTGGTAGGGGAATTAAGATCTTGTATTAGGCTCAGAAAAGGAAAAAAAAAAAAAGAAAGAAAGAAAAACTGCATGTTCTTTAAAAGAAATACCATCTTACATATGTGATATTTAGCACACATAGGTATGTATATATGTTTATATGTTTGTATACCTGTTTATCTAAGTCTGGAAGGCAATTTAAAAAACTATTAATAGTGGTTAACTTTCAAGAGTAGAAATTGGTGGGTAGAAGGGGATTCTTCAGGTTTTACTTTATAATTTTCTTTAGGATCTGAATGTTTTAAAAGTGAGATGTGCTATTTTGCAGTAAAAATTTTTGTAATGTACAGTGGAAATCTTTGCAGGTCATTAGATGAAAATTTTTAGCACAATTTTTGATAGTGTCACGCCCACTTCCTTAATGCTGGACATTTAGGCTGTTTCTAATTTTTCTGCCATCGCAGGCAACATTCTAATGAACATCCTTTGAGCCAAATATTTTCACAAGTCCTAAATTATTATCTCAGGATAAGTTTTGAGAAAAGGAACTGCTGAGTTGAAGGTTAGGAACAGTGTTAAGGATGTAATACATTATGCCAGATTGTCCTGTCAACCAGCAGACAGATTCTCCCAGCCCATCAGTGGGCTAGGGAGTGTGCATTGTGATACAGTCTGGTATCCACCCTCATAAGAACCCAGTGCCCATTTCACAGATGGCAGAACTGAGACCCAGAAAGAGGAAGCAACCTGCCCAAAGTCAACACAGCAATATGTAGCCTGGGGGCAGTGGGGCACCAGCTCATCTGGGGGTCCTTTGCTCCCTCTCTAGTCTCTGATGCCTCATCCCAGGCCCTGTCTTGCCTCCTGCTCAGGGCAAAGTCTACCCCCCCCTGACAGTGAGTGACCTGGGCCCTGCTCACCTGCCTGACCCCTTCTCCTTCATGACCTCCCACCCTCACCATCTGACCTCCACTCAGATTACTTTCAGTTTCCAAAGGAATAAAATGCTGCCTGATCTCTGAACCTTTTTCCAGGCTGATTCCTCTGCCTAAACACCCTCCCCTTTGCCACACACCTGCTTCACACTTCCTCCTGGAAGCCTTCCCTGATCACCAGAGAAGAAGTTCAGTAACAAGGTCACATGCACACTGACGGATTTTCCATTCATTCATTCCTGCTTGCATTCACCCAGCGTTAACTGGATGCTAATCTGTGCAGGCCACCAGGCTAGACAGCAGAGATGTGGGGTGAACAGACCCTCCCTGCCCTGAGGTTGTTGGCCGGGAAGGAATTGAGAAAGAGACAGACCATGCCAGTCCAAAGGTAAACAGTGCTAGGCTGTACCTGGGCCATGCGCACGTGGCAGTCCCACATTCCTCCAACTCAAATAATAAAAGCATTCATTTAAACAGGGAAAAGCTGGGACTTCCCTGGCAGTCCAGTGGTTAAGACTGCACGCTTCCCATGCATGCTTCCTGGTCAGGGAACTAAGATCCCACATGCCACATGGCCTAAAAATAAATAATTAATTAAATAAAATTTTGATTAAAAAAATGGAGAAAACTTTAAAAAGTCCCAGAGCTGATATAGATAATTTCAATTATTCTGTTCCCTAAATATCTGTGAACTTGATAACCATACTAGCTTACATTTGTTCCAGCCTGCTCTGAGCCCCTGACGTGTATTAACTCACCAAATCCTTGTCATCACCTGCAAGATAGGGACCATTATTGTCCCCATTATACAGAAGAGGAAATTGAGGCTCAGAGACTTCCATCACTTGCCCATAATCACCTAGCTGGGCACTCCAGGCTTTGGACACACAAAGTCAGGGTCCTGCGTCCTGCATTCTTAGCCACTATACCACACAGCTACAAATTAAGCACAAACCAAACTGCAAGAACAGCAGCATTTAAAGCTACTGCACAAACCGAGTGTGACAGACCGTGATGTTTTGCAGAAGTGAGGTTGGCCCACCACCATGTTGAGTTCAGCCTGTGTGTTCCCCAGGGTCCCTGGCCTGCCCGCTATATTTCTCTTTCCAAACCACAGGGAAGTCATCGGCTTTTTGTCCTCCACTTGGCATAACAGCAACTTTTTTAGTTTTCACTTTAATTTGGAATAGATAATGCTTTCACATGGTTCCAAAATTTTTAAAAACTATGTGTACAGGGCTTTCCTGATGGCTCAGTGGTGAAGAATCTGCCTGCCAATGCAGGAGACATGGGTTCGATCCCTGATCCGGAAGATCCCACATGCCTCAGAACAACTAAGCCTGAGCACCACAACTACTGAGCCTGTGCTCTGGAGCCCTCGAGCCTGTGCCCTGAGGCAAGAGAAGCAACTGCAATGAGAAGCCCGAGAATCGCAACTAGACAGTAGCCCCCGCTCTCAGGAACTAAAGAAAAACCTCTCGCAGTGATGAAGACAGAGCAGAGTCCAAAATAAAATAAATAAATAAACAATTTAAAAAAATTATGTGTATGTAGAAAGATAGATCTACATACAGTATTCACCCGTCTCCAGGAGAAGGCAGAGTTATGGGCTTCTTGGGTGTCTTTCAGAGATAGTTTCTGCAAACACAAATACATATTCTGGTTTGTTTTTTTTTTTCTCTCATTAACAGAAGGAAAGTCCTACACCACATCTGTAGCTCTGTTCCACGCTCTTTCGCTTAACAGAGGATCTTAGAGATCGTTGTATATCGGTAGAGACAGGGCTTCTTATTCCTGTTCACAGCTGTGTCGTGTTCCTGCCTGTCCTCTGACCATGCACATGGGGCTGGTCCTCACCATCACAGCTGTCCCGTTTTGGCTTAAGGCATGGTGGCAAACAGTCATTAAGATGACCCCCAGTGATGCCCATCTACTGGTATGCCTGCCTCAGTGTGTAATCCTTGCCTCCGGAGAGTAGGCTGGCCTAGAGGTTGGCTTTTAATGAATAGATATAGCGAAAGTCATGGGATGGCTCACAAGGCTTAGAAGCTGTGACATCCTTGTAGCAACAAGCTACTAAGACCAAATGCCCAGATCTTGGTTTCTAAATACCATTCTCCAATAAAACTAATCAGGGCTCCTTCAAAAAAAAGCAGAGTCCAGGGCCAAAACAGGGCAAGTATAAAAATAAGCCTGAAGCATCTTGTAGTGCAGGAAAGCTAAGAAAGGCTCAAAAACCAAAAGGACAGGGAGTGTCAAAGGGACATAGGAGCCAACCCAAAAGAGCGCCCAATGGCCAAAGCTGGAACCATCGGAGCAGCAAAATAAATAATGTCGTGTTGGATTTTACAACTCAAAGTATAAAATAAATATGTGGGTCCATACTGATATAAGAAAATGAATAACCAATAAATGGGAGGGGCTTCTGTGGTGGTACAGGGGATAGGAATCCACTTGCCAATGCAGGGAACATGGGGTTCGAGCCCTGATCCGGGGGGATTCCACACGCCGAAGATAAGCTAAGCCCATAAGCCCATGCACCACAGCTACTGAGCCTGCGCACTGCAGCTACTGAGTCTCCATACCCTACAGCCCAGGCATTGCAACAAGAGGAGCCCCCGCAATGAGAGGCCTTTGCACCATAAGGAGGAGTAGCTCCCACTCACCACAACTAGAGAAAGCCCTCACAGAGCAATGAAGACTCATCACAACCAAAAATAAATAAACAGGAGGCGACTTCCCTGGTGGTCCAGTGTTAAGACTCCGTGTTCCCAGTATGGGGGGCATGGGTCTGATCTCTGGCCAGAGAACTAATATCCCACATGCCGCATGGCTTGAACAAAAAAATAAAATAACATTTTTTTTTTAACTGGGAGAGAAGGAACAATTCTTCTTTACAGAAGAATTCCAACTAATTTACTCTTCCAGGAGATGAAGTTTAATTCCCCAGTCCTTGAGTATAGGCTCCCTTTAGTGACTCGCTTCCGAAGAATACAGAGGAGGAAATGGCAACCTTACAGTGGAGAAATCTATCAGGCTCCACCTTAACCATGAGAACCAAGAGGTGAACGTTTATCTCCTAGGGGATGTCGTATGGGTATCACGCACCTGCTAACATGACGTAACAAGGAGGGCCCTGCATCCACTTCTGTAGTTTCCTACTCCCAGATCCAAAACCCCAACATAATCAAAGGGGAAGACACCAAACTCAAATTGAGAGACATTCTACGAAATACTTGGCCAGATCTCCTCAAACTCCAGGTCATGAAAAGCAAGGAAAGACACAAGAGACGGAGCAGGAGAAGTCAAGCAGACGCGCCAAAATGCAACGCGGCGTTCTGGATGGGCTCCTGGAACAGGACATCAGTGTGAACTGCAGCGAAACGAGAGTAAAGGCTGGAATTTCCTTCATAGCAATGAGCCAATGTTGTTTCCTCGTGACAAACGCTACATGGTGAATTTCGGATGCTAACATTAGGGGAATCCAGGTCAGGGGTTTACAGAAACTCTCTGTATTATCTTGGCAATTTTTCTGTAAATCCAATATTATTTCAAAAAATTATTTATTTATTTATTTATTTAGCTGTGCCAGGTCTTAGGTCTTATGGTTTATGGAATCTTTAGTTGCCATGTATGGGATCTAGTTCCCTAGAACCACAGGTCAAACCCAGGCCCCCTGCATTGGGAGCTAGGAGTCTTAGCCACTGGACCACCAGGGAAGTCTCTATTCCCAAAAATTTTAAGGGTGTTAACAAAATGGGAAATCTCCGGCAGTTCAGTGATTAGGACGCTGTGCTCTTACTGCTGAGGGCCTGGGTTCAATCCCTGGTCAGGGAACTAGATCTTACATGCCGCAATTAAGAGTTTGAGTGCCACAACAAAAGCCCCAGAGCAGCCAAATAGATGAATAAATATTAGAGAAAAAAAAATACACACACAGAGCCTGGCACACAGTAGAGGGATGTGTGAATGAATTAATGAATGAAGTGGAGTAAGGATAAGGAACACTGGGTTTGGAGTCAGCAGACCTGCTTGCACTCTCTTCTCAGCCTTACCCTTCAGGAGCTGTGTGACCTTGGGTGAGTGACGTCCCCTCTCTGAGCCTCAGTTTGCCCACCTTGGTCTCTCAGAGAGCTGCTGGGAGGGTCCTGCACACAGGGGCAGGCCTGGTGTGCGGGAGGGCATGGAGAGCAGCCTCCATGTGCTTCTTGACCTTGGCGAGTCTGGTGCTGCTGTTCAGATACATATGGATGCACGTGGCAGTTTGCCGGCAGTTCCTGGGGCTCTGTGACCCCAAGTTCATCCTCGAACAGCCCCACCCTAGGAGATGGGCCCTGACCCTGGAAGGAGGAGGCAGTGGCGGGGGGCCAGGGGCACCAGGTCAGAAGACTGTGTTCCTGATGGACGGGACCGGACCACACCGGACAGGCTGGGCCTCCCTCAGTGGAGAGTTCAAGTTCTAGAATGTGCAGCATCAGCGCTTCCTTCCTCCGGGCGGCCAGTAGCATCCCGGGGCAGCAGGAGGGCCTTGCCCTGATATTCCTGTGGCTGAGGTGCTCGGATGGGACACTGCGAGGAACGTGGACAGTCACCTTGAGGAGCTGAAGGGGTAGATGGTCCTGAGGTCATGCACTCGGAGCCATAGCCAGAGGAGGACCGAGTCCCGGCTAAGAGGAACGTGGGCAGAAGTGGCCTAGCATCCTTACCTGATCCGACCCATGAAAAAAATCTCACACTTCATCCTCTGCCCTGTCTTTCCCCATCTGCCAGCTGGGTGTCTGTGCCCAGGGCCACCTGAGAAGCCACGTGTGAACACGCAGAGCCCCCTCATGCAGCCGGATCCCAGGAGAGCTCTGTGAAACAAAGCCCTTCGGACCCACCCCTCCCTGCTGGGGACTGAGCTCGACAAGATGAAGACATTAGCTCCCACTCTGTTCAACAGTGAGATTTCAAGTGTCATTGGCTGTTGAAACCTGTGTACTTTGTTTCTCTACCAGGCTCATTTTAGGCAAATCTGTTTAAAATTTTTATCTTTTCTTCCCCCACCAGTTTACCAAACTAAGACAGTTATATCGTAAAATGTTCAAACAGGACAGAAATAACGAGTGATGGTCTTCTGTGCACCCTCCCTGCTTTTGTAATGAAAGAGAAAACCACTATTAATAGTTTGGATAAATTCCCCTAGATTTTTAGCTAGGCCATGACAGCATATTTTTAGACAAAAAGTATCACACCATACACATTGTTCTGCAAGATTTCTCTTCACTTAGCAGCATACCGTGGATATCTTTCCATGTTTGGACACGGGACTCCATTTCATTTTTTAAACATCGGCCTAGTATTTCATGGGGGCTTCCCTGGTGGCTCAGATAGTAAAGCGTCTGCCTGCCGTGCAGGAGACCTGGGTTCAATCCCTGGGTTGGGAAGATCCCCTGGAGAAGGAAATGGAAACCCACTCCAGTACTCTTGCCTGGAAAATTCCACAGACTGAGGAGCCTGGTAGGCTACAGTCCATGGCGTCACAAAGAGTCGGACACGACCGAGCGACTTCACTTTCTATTATCTCATAGTGGCACAGTGATCAAGAATCTGCCTGCCAATGCAGGAGATTCAGGAGACTCTGATTCGATCCTTGGGTCGGGAAGATCCCCTGGAGTAAGAAATGGCAACCCTCTCTGGTATTGCTGCCTGGAAAATTCCTCGGACAAAGGAACCTGGCAGGCTGCACAGTCCATGGGGTCACAAAGAGTCAGATACTACTGAGAGGCTGAGCTCACAGCATTCTCTAGGCTTCCCAGGTGGCTCAGTAGCAAAGAATCCACCTGGAAATAGGAGACTCAGGTTGGATCCCTGGGTCCAGAAGGTCCCCTGGAGAAGGAAATAGCAACCCCCTCCAATATTCTTGCTTGGAGAATCCCATGGACAGAGCAGCCTGGCGGGCTGCAGGCTACGGGTCGTAAAAGAGTCGGACACGACTTAATGACTAAACAACAGCAGCATTCCATAGCAAGTGCACATGAAAACGGATTTGATAGTATCAGTTATTTACTGCTGTATAACAGCCACGGCTGCTGTGAAACAAGCGACCCCAAATCTCGGCAGCTTAGAGAAATAAACATTTAGCGACCTCCTTGGCAGTCCAGGGGTTAAGAATCTGCACTTGGACTGCAGGAGGTGCGAGTTCCATCCCTGGTCAGGGGAACTAGGATCTTATATGCATTGCGTGCGGCCAAAGAAAAGACAAACACTGACTATCTTAGAGGTCCTGGGGGTCAGGAATCCGGGAGGGGCTCAGCTGGATTGTTCTGGCTCTGGTCTCTCAGCAGTCAGACTGCAGCGGCTGGAGAATCGGCTCCCAGGCTCACTTCTGTGATTGCTGCTGGCGTCTATTCCTTGCTGGCTTTGACCAGACATTTCAGTTCCTTGGCCTCCCCATAGGCTGTCTGAGTGTCCCCAGGATGTGACAGTTCCTTGTCCCGGAGACAGCCCCGTGTGGAGGCCACAGTCTTTCACAACCTCACCTCACCAGTGGACTTCATTGGTGATCTAGCAGTTTAGACCGCTTCTCAATGGAAGGGGTGAGAGTCTGACCCCTGATAAGAGAGCTGAGACCCCACAGGCCTCACGACCAAAAAACAAAACAAAACAAAACATAAAACGGAAGCAATACTGTAACAAATTCAATAAATGTTTCACAATGGTACACACACACACACACACACACACACACACACACACACACAAAACTTCAAAAAAATAAATAAGTGGGCAAGGGTGGGCCACTCCGTCACTGTCACGCAGAGCATCTCTCGTACATGTGGGAGGGGGCTTCCCAAGGAGGAATCCCAGGGATCCAGGCACTCTGGGGCTACGTGGGAGATGGATCGTGGAGATTTGCCCTTCTCTTCATCTCAAATCCTGCTGCCGTGAGCCTCCTTGCTTGTTTCCCTCCATCAGAGAAGATCCCCTGGGCAATTTACGTGCATCAACTCACGTGGTTCTCCCCACACTGCAGTGAGGCAGACACAGTCCTTGCGCCCGGTTCTCAGATGAAGGATTCGATGATCCTGCGGTCCCTCGGTTCAGTCCTGTGAGGATTCCCAGCACCCTAGGGAACAGAGGAGTCTTGTGATAAGGTTCCTGGTGGGCTTTTTTTTTTTTTTTTTTAATCTGTGCTGGATCTTAGTTGTGGCATTAGGGATGTTTGATCTTTGCTGTGGCATACAAACTCTTAGTTGCGGCATATAGGATCTAGTTCCCTGACTTGGGATCAAACCCAGGCCCCCTGCATTGGGAGCAAAGAGTCTCAGCCATTGGACTACCACGGAAGTCCCTAGATGGGTCTTTTGATGGGAAAAGAGCATCAAGGGAGCGGAGCAGCGAAGATGACCGAGAACCACGGTAACATCAGTCTCACCGCTCGACCTGCTATAGGTAAGAGACAGGTGGGGCAAGGCTGCAACCCCCATCATACAGATGAGGAAACAGAGGCTCAGAGATGCAGAGACCTGCCTCCGGCTGCACAGCTGGTCAGTACAGGCCCAAGGCTCACACCCGTGTCCCCTGACTCCTCGACCCTCCTCCCAGATCCCCAACCAGGTGGAGTGCACCGCACAGAACATGCATTAACTCCTGCAGTCTCCAGAGGGAGACCCACGAGGTCAGTTTACCCTCCCTCCCATTTGGCAGAAGAGGAGAACGTGGCTCTGAGACACAAGGTGTGAAAATGCTGCAAAGGCCACAGGCAGGCCATGGTCACATGCAGACTGGGGGCTGCTGGGAGGCTCTGCAGAGGGCCAGAGGAGAGAGGAAGGAAAGAGGAGGCAGGGCTTCACCTGAGCGATTAGCTCCCGAGTCACCGCTATTGACAATTCATATCTTTGAGGCGGAACCAGAAACAGGATGTAGGTTTCCCTTTAGGGGGCAGGTGCCCCAGATGGCCACGTCCCATCAGATACACAGAAACACCGTTCGCGAGCAGCGCTGCTGAGGGTTAGAGTGCAGGCTCTAGAGGCAGATGGGCTCCTTGCTGGCTGTGTGACTGCAGGCGCCTGGCTTGACCTCTCTGGGCCTTTGCTTGGGGACTGGCAAGACACTCAGTAAATAGTGACAAGGGCTCTTTTCAGGATTGGGAGGTGGGAGCAATTTTTTGCCAAAAGAGGAAGCAAAGCTGAAGGACTGCTTGGCCATTGTTATCCCCTCCCCACTGTGCTAACCACTAGCATCCCAGTGCCCCAGGGATCTTGAACAGGCCCATGCGTGTGTGCCAAGTCGCTTCAGTCATGTCTGACTCTGCGACCCATGGACTGCAGAGCACTGGGCTCCTCTGTCCATGGATACCTTTGCCCAAAAACAGTGAGCTCCTGCACAGTACAGCTTCCAGACAAGCCCCTGGGCCCCGCCACATTGGTGCCCCCAGGCTCCTCCTGTGGGGTTGCCCAGTCCTGAGGTCTCCCTGCTGCTGACCCAGAACTCCCTGCTGTGTTCCTGTGACAAGTTTGTTGAGCCCCTCCAGGTACCAGGCCTGGCCCTGCCTTCCCAGAGTCCACCTCCTAGGGCCCCAGATGGGCCCCAGAAATGTTGCCTGCACTTGGGAACTGCAATCCAAGTTCTCAGTGGTGTCCTGAGTTTCAGGGTAACAGTAAGGGAGAGACAAGTTTCTGGAAAAGGACACTGGACTGGCAGCTAAAGGCCCAGGTCTAGACCCAACTTGACCTTTGTCAGGCTGTGTGATTTTGAGCAGTCTCTGTTTCTCTCTGGGCCTTACAACTGAAGGGACCATAGATGGTCCCTCTCTCTTTCAAACTAATCAAAACAGAGGTAATACTCGGGATTCAGTCACGCCCTACTTTTTTTTTCAGTTGATGTGTAGTTGATTTACAACGTTGTGTTAGTTTCAGATGTAAAGTGATTCAGTTTTATTATATATATATATATATATACTTTTTCAGATTCTTTTCCATTATAGGTTATTACAAGATATTAAATATAATTCCCTGTGCCATATAATAGGTCCTCGCTGTCTGTCTATTTTAGTGTGTATGTACTAATCCCAAACTCCTAATTTATCCCGCCCCCTACACCTTTCCCCTTTGGTAAGTTTGTTTTCTATGTCTGTGAGTCTCTTTCTGTTTTGGAAATAAATTCATTTGTATCTCTCTCTCTTTTTTTCAGATTCTACATATAAGCGATATCATATTTATCTTTCTCTAGCTGGCTGGCGTACTTCACTCAGCATTATCTCTCTAGGCATTGATTCACATTTTAACATCTTTAAAATCGAGATGCATTTTTCTACAGTCAGCCGTGCACCTGACGGGTATAATTGGCAGTGCTTATTTCTCCATGGTGCATAAGTAATGGTGCGTGTTATAGTTGGTGATGTCTTAGATTCACTGAAGTGTGGCGTTATTTTGACAAAATAACAACTATTTTAAGTTAAAAAGCTAATTGGAACAGCAGCTGTTTATTGCACTCCTACTGTAGATCAAGCGCTGGGCTTCCTGCCCATGTGCTTACTTAATATTACAACTCTGGAGTATTATCAAATTCGTTAGATGAAGAACTCGGGGCTCAGAGAGGCTAAGTCACTTCCTTAATGTCACCCAGCCAGGAAGTGATGGATACAAGATATACACGTGTATGTTGTTGTTCATCCACTAAGTCGTGTTCGACTTGTTGCAATCCCATGGACAGCAGCACGCCAGATTTCTCTCCCCTTCACTATTTCCTGGAGCTTGCTCAAACTCATGTCCATTAAGTCGGTGGTACCATCCAACCATTTCATCCTCCGTCGTCCCCTCCTCCTCCTGTCCTCAGTCTTTCCCAGCATCATATGAATCACCGTGCTGTACACCTGAAACGAACATAATATTGAAAATCAGCTATACTTCAGTTTTTAAGCATGTGAATAAATGGGCATCTTAGAATTGATGCAATACAGTCCAGGTATGGGAAACAAAACCAACTTAACGTGAAAAGGAAGATAACAACATGCATTGGTTTCCTGTCTGTCCCTCCCTGTCTGCCCACACCACCCCCCCTCCCTGAGAAGCAACCACTTTTGAGTCTTTGGGTTTATTTTTTTTCTAGCACTTACGCATTTCATGCTTCTAAGCAATAAGCACATACTGCTATCATTTGATACATACCTTCTAGCCAACTTTTCCTCCCTGCTCTGTTTACCTGTCTTCCATACGCTCTCTACCCACTACCTGTTGTGAGAAAGAAGGATTTTGCTTTCCTGCATCATCCCCACCCCCATTTCCTGTACTCTATCTTTTACTGCGGAAGTACCATCGAGGTTTGGTGTCAAATCACTAGTCACAGTTAAGATTTACACACTTTTTGTGCAACTCACTGTATATATTTAATATCTCAATTTAAAAACACTGTTCAGTGTTTACGTGATTTTTCTTCTGTAAATATTATATAGCTAAGCATTGTTTTTTTTTCTGTTTTCCTGAAGCTAATAATTACTTTTTATTGAGCTATAATTGATGAACTATAAAATGCACATATTTAAAAGGTACAACTACCAGACTTCCCTGGTGATCCAATGGCTAAGACTCCACATTTCCAGTGCAGAGGGTGTGGGTTAAATCCCTGGTCAGGGAACTGAGATTCCACATGCCCTGTGGCCACACACACATACACAAAAGGCATAAAAAGTACACGTTTCAGTATGTGGCCACCAGTGATAGGAGAGTTCCAGTCATTCCCTCACCAACCCTGGGACTATTGGCCTTTTTAAAATTTAGCCATTCCAGTGGGCAGGCAGGGGTATCTCATTGTGGTTTTAATTTGTACTTCCCTCACAAATAGGGCTTCCGGGGGTGGCTCAGAGGTTAAAGCGTCTGCCTGCAATGCAGGAGACCAGACCTGGGTTTGATCCCTGGGTCAGGAAGATCCCCTGGAGAAGGAAATGGCAACCCACTCCAGTATTCTTGCCTGGAGAATCCCATGGACAGAGGAACCTGGAGGGCTACAGTCCACGGGGTCGCAAAGAGTCGGACATGACTGAGCAACCCTTACAAATAACGATGAGTATCTTTTATATGTTTATTGGCTATGCATATATCTTCTTTAGTGAAGTAATTTTTCAAATATTTTGCCCACTTTTAAGTTGAGCTGATTGTATTATTGAGTTGTAGACATTGTTTGTACATTCTGGATACAAGTCCTTTTCAGGGGTATGTATTACAAATATTTTTACCCTAATCTGTGGCTTGCTTCTTGATTCTCTTAGCGATAACTTTTGAAGGGCAAAGATTTAAACATTTGAGTCTAATTCATCAAGTTTTTTCTTATATAATTTGTGTCTTTTGTGTCTTTTCCCAAAAAAAAAATCAATGGCTTAAAAAGTTAAATTAGGCTTTTTTTCTTCTTCTTCCTCTTCTTCATTGTGTGGCATGTAGGATCTTAGTTCCCCAACCAGGGGCAGAACACACACCCCGAGCACTGGAAGGCAGAATCTTAACCACCAGACTGCGAGGGAAGCCCCAGGCATGTATGACTAATCCATCTTACCAAGGATGGATTAGCTCCTTTCTTCACTGGGAAATTCCCTCCCACCCTGCTCTGCGTCCCCCTCCGCCACAAGAGGTCAGACAGGTATGGTGGATCGGGCAAACAGAGTTCCTTTTCACACACACCTGGCTCCAACCACTCACAGATCTGTAGCCTTGGGCCCCTCTTTCCCAACCGGGGAAGTCAGGGCAACATCTTGACCTCAGGGACAGGGAGCAAGGTCAGACAAACAGGGCTGTCACGGGGCTTGGGGCTCTGCAGGTGAGCCCGTGAGTGGCCCACTGGGCAGCTGGTGGCGGACTTTTGGCCACCTCTGGCCTTTTGTCAGGGGGTCAGATGAGGCTCTCACATCCTCACTGCAGCGGGAAGACTGGGACCAGAAAAGCAAGGGGAGCCAGAATCACACAGCCGGCCCAGGTGGGTAGCGAAGGCGACTTTGGTTCCTAAGCTCGGTCCACACCTCGAGCTGCCTCTGGGATAGCCACGCTGGTAGAACTGGCCACGGCTTCTCCCTGGAGTAGTGGAAGAGTCTGCTCCCCTCCAGCACAGGACACTCCTGAGGCCTCGCTCCTACCTCACCATCTCCACCCCTCCAGCCTGGGACTCCCAGGGCTACGCCTGACTGTGGCTTTATAGCGCCACCTACAGGACACGCAGAGAACGACATGCCACAAGCCTCCCAGCCCCGATTCCCGAAACTCTGGGCTGGAAGGCTCAGGTGGACAGCGCGCCCCCCTGTGGCCTCCTGGAGCTCTGCCCCCACACGGGTCTCCAGCACTATCAAGTAAAACAGGATACACACTTCCTTAACACTTAGAAATTTTATTATTTTTATGCTTATTGAACGCACTCTTTTAAACAGACGTTTTAATCATATACCATTATGTGCACACATAAAAGGAAACTACGATCAAAATAATTTCGTGAAGATATTCCTGAAATGTTTGCACATGCAGAATCTTTTTTTTTTTCACATGTTCTTTCTTTTTCTTTGAAGTATGGGCTTCCCAGGTGGCGCTAGTGAGAATCCGCCTGCCGATGCAAGACATATGAGACACGGGTTCAATCCCTGGGTCAGAAAGATCCCCTGGAGGAGTATAGTTGATTTAGACTCTGATTCTTGTCTGTTGTTGTTTTTTTTTTTAATTAAAAAAATATATTTGGCTCTGTTAGGTCTTAGTTGCAGCACGTGGGATCTTTAGTTGCAGTATGTGGGATTTAGTTCCCTAACCAGGGATAGAACCCAGGTGCCCTGCATCAAGAGTGCAAAGTCTTAGAATCTGACTTTTCTATGTCACTTTTTCATTGGGAGTCACTGAAGTCTCTGCTGTCCCAGGTAATATTGTCCTATATCATCAAGAGCTTGGGTAAACAGCTTTTCTTCAGAGTATGCCACTCTTGAGGCTTCTCTGCTGGCTCAGTGGTAAAGAATCCAGAAGGCGTGGGTTCAGTCCATGGGTCAGACGTATCTCCTGGAGAAGGAAAGGGCATCCCACTCCAATACTCTTGCCTGGGGAATCCCATGGACACAGGAGCCTGGCGAGCTGCAGTCCATTAGGTTGCAAAGAGCCGGACGCCACAGAGGGACTAGACAGCAACAAGGCCACTGTCTTGGGGGCGTCCTTCCAAGCTGCACGTTTTCAGGCAAACCGGCAGGTCCTGGAGAGTATGTCACAGCTGCTATCCAGTCACTGCAGTTATATGTCCTGACTTCAGAGGTGTTAAAACGTGAGGTGAAAACACGCCTTAGAATGGATGGCATAGGGTGTTAACACTACTTGTTCAGCAAAGCTGCTGGGGTGCCTACTCTCTGCCAAGCCTGTGTAAAGGCCAGGAGACACAGTCCCCAACAAGACTGTTTTGTCCCTGCTCTCAGGGAGAGACACCAAACAAGTGGAGACAGACATCAAACAAATAATCACAGACAGCGTTGTTTAATGACCACGGCTGTGTGACGACAGGGGTCAGTAGCAGGAGTGATTGTGTCTGGGATGAGGGCAGGCTGACCCTGAAAAAATGGCATCTGAGCCCTGATGAATGAGTAGGACTGAGCTGGGGAGACAGGCACAGACTTACCAGGTAAGAGCCTTTGGAAAGGCCCTGGGGTGGGGCGTAAGAGATACAGTGTAACTGCAGAGTGTCAGAGGAGGGAGAGGCAGGACCTGGAGCTGGAGGAGAAGGAAGGGGCAGATCATGAGGGCCCTTTTCCAAAGCAAATTGAGGAGCCACTTGCGGGGGTTCTACTTGGAAACAGGATGGACCTAGAGATGATCACACCAAGTGAAGGAAGCCAGACAAAGGCAAACACCATAGGACAGCGCTACATGCGGAACCTTAAGAAATGTTACAAATGAACTTATTTCCAAATAGAAGGAGACTCACAGATGTTGAAAATAAACTTATGGAACCAAAGGAGAAGAGGGGAAATTAGGAGTTTGGAATTATAATATACACACTGCCATATACAACATATATAACCAACAAAGACCTACTATATAGCACAGGGAACTCTACTCAATATCTTGTAATGACCTACATGGGAAAATAATACTATAAATGTGTGTGTGTGTGTGTGTGTGTGTGTGTGTGTGTGAACGTGAATCACTTTGCTATACACCTGAAACACAACACTGTAAATCAACTATATGTCAATAGAAATTTTAAAAAAGAAATTGAGGTATAGAGAGGCTAAATAACATGCCAAGTCACAGAAAGTGATGGAGACAGAGATGGAACTCAAGTTTGGAAGATTCCAATACCCATGCTTTCAGTCCTCTCTGGTGGAGCCAGAAAGGGACTGAGTACCTGATCCGCGCGTTCACTGCCCAACTCAGGAGACTGGGGCCTCAGTAGGGGAATAGGCTTGGGCCAAGTGACACAGAAGGACGCGGGCTGATCTACCGCCCAGGTCTTCAGGCTCCCACCTCCCTTCTTCTGCCCGGCTCCAGCAGTCCTGGCTGGCCTCGGCCAAGGCCCCACCTCCCTGAGTCCCGGGGAAACTGCTGGTATTTGGAGCAAAAGGTTGTCCTTCCTTAGGTCCCAGGTAGCTATGTCAGCCAAGCGTCCCTTGTTCCCGGTCGGAACTGGTGGTGGCTTGTTAGAACCTGGCCAGGCCAGGCTCAGGGTGGGCCCAGACTCCTGACGCAGTCGGGTGAGACCTGCATAGGACTTTCCTCCAGCCTCCCTGCTGGGGGCCGGTCAAATCAGCCTCACTGACCTCCCGGCCCCTCTGAGCCTTTCACTTGGGGCTCTGAGCACACAGCAGTGTACCAAGCTCCCAGGTCAGCCAGCCAGGCATGTCTGCAACTTACTCCTGTCAGCACAACCCCAGGACCAAAGATCCCAGGACAGACAACTTACTGCTCTTGCTTATTCCTTTTTCGGGAAAAAAAAAATCCTAGAAGGGAACTTGCTGAGTCAAAGGAATCCGCCTTTAAAGATTTTGATGAACGAGCAGCAAAATCATCCTCCTAGGATTTTGCTCCAATTTCCCCTCCATCTAAGAGTATCTGGAGTGTCCCCCTGACTCCCCATCACCAATGACACCCAAGGACCCTCTTTTTATTTTTGTCAGTCAGATGGGCCAGCATTGCTTCCTGCTGTTTGAATTTGCACTGTTGGTCATTAAGGAGGGTGTATGAAAGTCATCCAAGGCATTTGTTACAAAAATGAAAAGGCATGCACAGACTTGGAGAAAATAATTACAAAAATACAGCTAAGGGCTTCTCTGATGGCTCAGTGGTAAAGAATCTGCCTGCCGATGCAGGAAACACAGGTTTGATCCCTGGTCCAGGAAGATCCCACATGCCTCAGAGCAACTAAACCCATGCACCACAGCTACTGAGCCTGTGCTCCAGGGTCTGGGATCCACAACTACTGAAGCCTGTGCACCCT
Organism: Nanger dama; assembly: GCA_917880005.1. NCBI lineage: Eukaryota > Metazoa > Chordata > Mammalia > Artiodactyla > Bovidae > Nanger > Nanger dama. The sequence continues at coordinate 8,303,620 of CAKJTW010000018.1, read as the reverse complement.
AGAGAACTGTGCTCTGCAAGAAGAGAAGCCACTGCAATGAGAAACCCATGCACCTCACTAGAGAGCATGCTTGCCACAACCAGAGATAAAACCACACAGCAACAAAGACCGAGCACAGCCAAGAATAAGTGAATAAATTTATTCTTTAAAAATATAGCTGGCAAAGGACTTGTATTTAGATATATGCAGAATTTATTGATGAGAAGACAATTTAAATAGAATAGACACCTCATCAAAGAAAATCTACAGATGACAAATAACCACACCATTAGTCTCAGGGAAATGCAAATTACAACCACAGTGAGGTCCTACTTCCCACCTAATAGAATGGTTAAAATGAAAACCCCACCAAATATTGACAAGACTATGGAGCCACCAGAGATCTCACGTACTGTTCGTGGTCATGTAAAATGGTGCAATCACTTTGAAAAACAGTTTGGCAGGTTCTTAAATTGTTGAGCATACACCAGCCATATAATCCAGTCATCCACTCCTAGGTATTTATTGAATGTAAGCTTCCCTGGTAGCTCAGCTGGTAAAGAATCCGCCTGCAATGCAGGAGACCCCGGTCCGATTTCTGGGTCGGGAAGATCCCCTAGAGAAGGGATAGGCTATCCATTCCAGTATTCCTGGGCTTTCCCTGTAGCTCAGATGGTAAAGAATCCACCCTCAGTGAGGGAGACCTGAGTTCCATCCCTGGTTTGGGAAGATCCCCTGGAGCAGGACATGGCAATCCACTCCAATATTATTGCCTGGAGAATCCCCAAAGACAGAGGTTCCTGGCGGGCTACAGTCCACAAGGTCGCAAAGAGTCAGACATGACTGAGCGACAAAGCACAGCACAAACTTTGATAACCACCAAGACTGGGACACCAGGACAACACAAGGTTCACAGCAGCTAGACCTGTCAAAGCTAGATATTGAAACAACGGAAGTATCCATCATCGTGTGGTTAAATAAACAGGGACTTCCCTGGTGGTCCAGTGGTTAAGATTCTGCACTTCCATTGCAGGGCGCTCAGACTCGATTCCTGGTCGGGAACTAAGATCCTGCATGCTGCATGGCATGGCCGAAAAAGAATGAATAGATAAACAAATTATAATGTACCCTACTTAGCCATAAAAAGTGAACCATTGATAAACACATCAACATGGGTGCGTCTCAAAATGATTGGGCTGAGTGAAAAAAAAAAGCCAGACCAAGGAAGCATGCATGCTGTATGATTTCATCCAGATTAAATTCTGGAAAATGCAAACTCATCTATAGTGAGAAAAAAGAGACCTGTGATTGCCTGGGGAGAGGGAGGGAGGGACGATTATAAAGAGGCACCAAGAAACTAAGTGGAGATTTTCAAGACGATCTTCCCCATCTTAATTGTGGTGATGGTTTCACAGATGTACATGTGCACTCACCAAATTGTTAAATATATGGAGTTATTATACTTGACTATACATCAATAAAGCTGGAATGCAGGTGGCTATATAGACAACTGGGCCCCCTACACTCACCTAATGATCATAGCTTTACCGTGTAGGGCCCAGGAGCCTGCATTTTAAACAGATCTCAGGCAACTTCAGGGCTTCCTGGGTCCCTCAGCTGATAAAGAATCTGCCTGCAATGCAGGAGACCATGGTTCGATTTCTGGGTCTGGAAGTTTCCCTGGAGAAAGGATAGGCTACCCACTCCAATATTCTTGGGCTTCCCTGGTGGCTCAGATGGTAAAGAATGCGCCTGCAATGTGGAAGACCTGGGTTTGATCCCTTGGTTGGGAAGGTCTCTTGGAGGAGAGCGTGGCAACAAACTCCAGTATTCTTGCCTGGAGGATCCCCATAGACAAAGGAGCCAGTCCATGGGGTTGCAAAGAGTTGGACACAGCTGATCAGCTAAGCACAGCACAGGCGATTTCAATGCCCACCAGACTTCGAGAAGCACTGTTGTAGTAAAGTCCTTCAGCTCCCTATACCCCATGTCGCCAAGACCTCTTCTGATAGAAGGAGTGGTTTAAGCAGGGGCTCCTATCTGAGGACTTGTGGCGTACCGGGAGGGCGTCACGAATCGCTGCACTGGCGATTTTACAAATGAGACTGAGACCTTGAGAAATAAATGACATCTTAGATAAAGGCCTCCTGGTTACAAGCAGCAGAAATCACCCAAGTTAGTTATGCCAGAAAGTGGAGGGGCTGTGAAACTACGGGGTTCTGTAGGTAGCAGGGAAGGGGAACTGTGCTGGGTTGTCAGGCTGGGAAACTTACGGAAATGTGGTCGTTTCCACTGGACTCTCTCAGCCCTGCCGCCCCTCCCGTGTTCCCTCCTTCCTCTTTTGAGCAATCTTTTTTCATTTGCTTGTTTGTTTTTCCTTTAATTTTTTGGGCTATACCACTCAGCATGCTGGATCTCACTTCCCTGCCCAGGAATTAAACCCATGGCCCCTGCAACGGAAGCTCGGAGCCCTAACCCCTGGCCAGCCAGGGAAGTCTCTGAACAAACTTTCCTACTTCCTGGAGTGTGAGGTGGAAGAAGGTTCACAGCCACAAAGACAGAGCAGGTCCCTGGATCCCAATTCCATATTTCAGGTAAAGAGAACCAATGACTCAGTTTGGACCAGGTTTCCCCTCCTGGCCAATCAGCTGTGGCCAGATGGGCAGACTCACGTGGTTGAAACGTACAGGGAGGAGGGTGGGAAGTGGCGAGGGGCAGAGGCCACCAGTGTTCTCTGCCTTGAGGTTTAGTCAGAATCACGTGGGAGCTTGTAGAAAACCCACACCCACAACCTAACATAGCCAGTATCTGTTTCAGTTGCTCTGAGCCAGGGCTCAACAATGTACATTAACCGCTAAAGCTAAATCTTCTCAGAGTACAGCGTGAGAAACAGCTAGTCTAGGCCAGCACGCTGAAGATATTTTGATCTGAATCTGAACAGTAGACCCTTAGGGTTGGTTGGAAACAGTATTTGGACTCTTCCAGCTGCTAGCGGAGAAGGCAATGGCACCCCACTCCAGCACTCTTGCCTGGAAAATCCCATGGATGGAGGAGCCTGGTAGGCTGGAGTCCACGGGGTCGCTAGGAGTTGGACACCACTGAGCGACTTCATTTTCACTTTTCACTTTCATGCAGTGGAGAAGGAAATGGCAAGCCACTTCAGTGTTCTTGCCTGGAGAATCCCAGGGATGGGGGAGCCCGGTGGGCTGCCGTCTCTGGGGTCGCACAGAGTCGAACACGACTGAAGCAGCTTAGCAACAGCAGCAGCAGCAGCCGTTGCTAATGGAAAAGTGAAAGTGGAAGTATTAGTCGCTCAGGCGGGTCCGACTCTTTGCGACCCCGTGGACTGTAGCCCACCAGGCTCCTCTGTCCATGGGATTCTCCAGGCAAGAATACTCTGAGTGGGTTTCCAGTCTCTTCTCCAGGGGACCTTCCCGACCCAGGAATCAAACCTGGGTCTCCCACCTTGCAGGCAGATTCTTTACCAACTGAGCCGCCAGGAAAGCCACACTGATGGCAAACATCTGCTTAAAATGGCAGACGAGAACTGCAGGCTTGCCGATGTTGTCGCGGGCGCATCCAGGAGGGCAGGCCCGGCTCCCGAAATTGCTGGATTTAGGACTTCCCTGCTGGCTCAGAGCTGAAGAGCCTGCTCTGTAAAGCAGGGGATGCAGTTCATTAAATCCCTGGTCAGCCCACCCACCGCAACTAAGACCCAATGCAGCCAAATAAATAAATAAATAATTTTTAAAAACCAAACCATTAAAAGGAAATTGCTGGATTCAAGCACTCAAAGTGTGAGTCATCCAGTCATGTCCAACTCTTTGGGACCCCATGGATTGTAGCCTGCCGGGCTCCTCAGTCCATGGATTCTCCAGGAAAGAAAACTGGAGTGGGTAGCCATTCCCTTCTCCAGGGGATCTTCCCAACCCAGGGACTGAACCCAGGTCTCTTCCACCGCAGGTAGATTCTTTACTGTCTGAGCCACCAGGGGAGCCCAGACCATGGCTGAAATCTTTCTCCACCCTCTGCTTAGACTTTCCTGCACTGGTTTCATTATTAGGAAGACTTAGGTGACCTTCTCAGAGCCTCAAGTAAGTTTTCATCCTGCCAGCTTAGACATATCAATGGCAAGAGCAAAAGTCCTAAGGCAGACTCTCATTGGTCCAGTTGAGTCACACGCTCCCCCTTAACCAGTCACTGTGGAGAGAGGAATATTGCACCTCTCACGGACCAGCCCTGGGCCACATCCTTACCACTACAGCCAGAAATGGGGTCTCTGCCTCAAACTGCAAGGCCTGAGAGTGGAGGAGGAATGGTTCCTCAAAGGAAAAGCAGAGTGCCACAGCCAGGAGGGAGCCCTGGGTGCTGAGCAGACCCTAAAAACAGCCAGAGGTGGGACTTCCCTGGTGATCCAGGGCTTAAGAATCCGCCCTGCTATACAGGGGATTCGAGTTCGATACCTGGTTGGGGAACTAAGATCCCACATGCCACAGAGCAACTAAGTCTGTGTGCAGGAAGTACTGAGAGCCCACAACTAGAGAGCCCACACGCTACAGCTAGAGTCCACGCCCTCAACAAAAGATCCCGCGTGCTGCAACTGTGACCGAACACAGCCAAATAAATAAACAAATAAATAGCCATCCAGAGGAGATCATGGAGGGCTTTTGGCCCAACCTACCACCTGGACAGGACTGTGTTGGAGGGTTGCCTGGAAACCGTGGTGTGGCCAGCCTCAGCCCCGGTGGGCGTCCGCTTTGGTGGCGAGTCCCTGTTTCTGCTAGGTTCCTAACAGGCAGGGGGCACGTGAGTACCATTTACCACATATGTCCAGACTGACTCATCTTGGAGCCAAACGAAGAGCCCAGCCCAGATCCTCCCAGTGAGTCAGGCCCAGCATGGGCAAAGGAAGGGTGTCCAGGAGGGGCCCCTTCCTAGGAACCATTCCAGTTAGGCTGGCCAACACCCATCATATGGATGGCGAGACTGAGGCACAAGAGAATGAGGGATCTGGGGCCCAGGCCTCCTACCTAACAACCTCTGCCTTCCTCTGGCTCCTCCTGAGGGGTACAGACTGGCCCCCAGACGGTGGCATACAGCTTGCAAGCTGACTTCCATGACTCTAGGCAATGGGTGCGTTTGGTTTGCCTTGCACAGAGTTTACAAATATTTAGTACTCGAAATATTTCAACTAGGAAAATTTTCATAAAAGCCCCAGATTTCTGGCTGCTTTTGTGAAAAAAAAAAAAAAAAAAGGACTATTGGGCAGGTGGGCCCACATTCCTGCCTGTCAGGATTCCCTGAAGCCTACAGTTAAGCCTCATCTGACCTCCTGCAGATGCAAGCAGGAACTTGTTATCTGACCCAAGGGCTTCTTAGCTGAGTGGCTGTAGACCTCAGCATCAGCAGAATCCTCGGCAAATGTGCTGTCAGGGAGTGGGGGTGGGGGCCTCAGGTGGGCCCCCTCCTCTCTTCATACCCTTTACCTTTCACAGGCCAGGTCCTGTGCAGAGCCCCCGTGCCCAGACAGCCCTCCCATCACTCACCTACTCTACGTATCTTTCATCAGCTCTCAGCAAGAGGGGCAGCATAGCAGGGAAAACCCTGCAGCCCAGTGGGAGAGTGTGACCTGCCCCGAGGTCACAGCACTCGGGCGGGGCAGGGCCGCTCCAGGTGGGATATCTGTCACAGGTCCAGGGTCCAGGCCACAGGTCCAGAAGGTGACTCACACGCCACTTACAAACGATGTGCCACCAGGAGAGTCCTGGCGTTAATGCTTTCATCTACTGAGTGGGGGAAACGCAAAACATCTGACAGGAATGCTGTTGACAGACAGGCAACTAAGACTGCAATGAAAAGTGGATTAAATAGACATCCAGGGATTGTGCTATGCTCTAGACAAGGAAGTATAAGGCAGATGGCATTGCTGGAGGACCGTTGTTCTTTTCTATTTTTATTCTTTGGCCACACCCAGTGGCTTGCGGAATCTTAGGTCCCAGAACAGGGAGTGAACTTGGGCCACAGCAGTGAAAGTGTCAAGTCCTGACTGTTGCAGAAAGGGAAACCCCTTGAGGGCCCAAGAGAGGGCTCTTGTCTAACACTCAGAAATGAATTATCTGAGGAGACGTGCATGCTGACAAAGCAGAGACTGTTGGGAGAGCACCTGGGCGGAGAGCAGAAGGTAGGGGACCCAGGAGAACTGCTCTGCCACGTGGCTCACAGTCTCAGGTTTCATGGTGATGGGATTAGTTTCTGGGTTGTCTTTGGCCCATCATTCTGACTTGGAGTCCTTCCTAGGGCGCACACATTGCTCAGCCAAGATGGATGCCAGCGAGAAGGATTCTGGGAGGTGGTCGGACATGTAGTGTCTCCTTTTGACCTTTTCTGAATTCTTCTGGTTGGTGGTGGCTTATTAGTTCCATGTCCCTTACTAGGACCTCATGTCATAAAATAACTAACAACAGTGGTTATATGGTGCGTGGTCAGGTTGGGTAGTTTCAGTCAGTGTGCCCCTAACACGATCACTGGACCACAAGGGAATTCCCAGGACAGTGGTCCTTAACCAGACGTTTTAAGAACACCTCCCGCCCCAGGGGCACTGGTGATATCTGGATACATTTCTGATTGTCACAACTGGAGGCAGATATGCTGTTGATATCCAGAGTTCAGAGATAAAGATGCTACTAAACATCTTACAGGACATGGGACAGCCCTCCACAACAAGGAAACATTCAGTCTAAAACAATAATTGTGTTAAGGTAGAGTAACCCTTCTATCAGTTCAGTTCAGTCACTCAGTCATGTCCGACTCTTTGTGACCCCATGAATCGCAGCACGCCAGGCCTCCCCGTTCATCACCATCTCCCAGAGTTCACTCAGACTCACGGTCATTGAGTCCGTGATGCCATCCAACCATCTCAATCTCTGTCGTCCCCTTCTCCTCCTGCCCCCAATCCCTCCCAGCATCAGAGTCTTGTCCAATGAGTCAACTCTTCCCATGAGGTGGCCAAAGCACTGGAGTTTCAGCTTTAGCATCATTCCTTCCAAAGAAATCCCAGGGTTGATCTCCTTCAGAATGGACCGGTTGGATCTCCTTGCAGTCCAAGGGACTCAAGAGCCTTCTCCAACACCACAGTTCAAAAGCTTCAATTCTTCGGCACTCAGCCTTCTTGACAGTCCAACTCTCACATCCATACATGACCACAGGAAAAACCATAGCCTTGACTAGACGGACCTTAGTCAGCAAAGTAATGTCTCTGCTTTTCAATATACTATCTAGGTTGGTCATAACTCTTCTTCCAAGGAGTAAGCGTCTTTTCATTTCATGGCTGCAATCACCATCTGCAGTGATTTTGGAGCCCCCAAAATAAAGTCTGACACTGTTTCCACTCTTTCCCCATCTATTTCCCATGAAGTGATGGGACCAGATGCCATGATCTTCGTCTTCTGAATGTTGAGCTTTAAGACAACTTTTTTGCTCTCCTCTTTCATTCTCATCAAGAGGCTTTTTAGCTCCTCTTCACTTTCTGCCATAAGAGTGGTGTCATCTGCATATGTCAGGTTATTGGTATTTCTCCCGGCAATCTTGATTCCAGCTTGTGTTTCTTCCAGTCCAGCATTTCTCATGATGTACTCTGCATAGAAGTTAAATAAGCAGGGTGACAATACACAGCCTTGACGTACTCCTTTTCCTATTTGGAACCAGTGTGTTGTTCCATGTCCAGTTCTAACTGTTGCTTCCTGACCTGCATACAGATTTCTCAAGAGGCAGGTCAGGTGGTCTGGTATTCCCATCTCTTGAAGAATTTTCCACAGTTTATTGTGATCCACACAGTCAAAGGCTTTGGCATAGTCAATAAAGCAGAAATAGATGTTTTTTCTGGAACTCTCTTGCTTTTCCCATGATCCAGCGGATGTTGGCAATTTGATCTCTGGTTCCTCTGCCTTTTCTAAAACCAGCTTGAACATCAGGGAGTTCACGGTTCACGTATTGCTGAAGCCTGGCTTGGAGAATTTTGAGCATTACTTTACTAGCATGTGAGATGAGTGCAATCGTGCGGTAGTTTGAGCGTTCTTTGGCATTGCCTTTCTTTGGAACTGGAATGAAAACTGACCTTTTCCAGTCCTGTGGCCACTGCTGAGTTTTCCAAATTTGCTGGCATATTGAGTGCAGCACTTTCACAGCATCATCTTTCAGGATTTGAAACAGCTCCACTGGAATTCCATCACCTCCACTAGCCTTGTTCGTAGTGATGCTTTCTAAGGCCCACTTGACTTCACATTCCAAGATGTCTGGCTCTAGATGAGTGATCACGTCATCATGATTATCTGGGTCGTGAAGATCTTTTTGTACAGTTCTTCTGTGTATTCTTGCCACCTCTACTATGTATGAAATAGACAACTGGGACTTCCTGGTGTTCCAGTAGCTAAGACTCTGTGTTCCCAATGCAGGGGGCCTGGGTTAGTTTCCTGGTTAGGGAACTAGATCCCAGATGCCACAACTAGGACCCCATTTTGGCCAAATAAATAAATAAAAATACACAGCTAATGAGAAAGTACTGTTAGTCCAGGGACCTCTATTCAGTGCTCTGTGGTGACCTACACGGGAAGGAAATCTAGAGGGGAGATATATGTGTGTGTGTGTGCGTGTGATTCACTTTGCTGAACAGCAGAAACTAACAACATCGTAAAGCAACTGTACCCCAGTAAAAATTAACAAAATAAATAAAGGTTTGGGTCCAGTCAATCTAACCACACTAGGACCACAGCCTTGCCTAACTCAATGAAACCAAGCCATGCCTGTGGGGCAACCCAAGACAGGCGGGCCATGGTGGAGAGGGCTAATAGAACGTGGTCCACTGGAGAAGGGAATGGCAAGCCACTTCAGTATTTTTGCCTTGAGAACCCCATGAACAGTATGAAAAGACAAAATGATAGGATACCAAAAGAGGAACTCCTCAGGTCAGTAGATGCCCAATATGCTACTGGAGATCAGTGGAGAAATAACTCCAGAAAGAATGAAGGGATGGAGCCAAGCAAAAACAACACCCAGTTGTGGATGTGACTGGTGATAGAAGCAAGGTCCCATGTTGTAAAGAGCAATATTGCATAGGAACCTGGAATGTCAGGTCCATGAATCAAGGCAAATTGGAAGTGGTCAAACAAGAGATGGCAAGGGTGAACATCGACATTCTAGGAATCAGCAAACTAAAATGGACTGGAATCAGTGAATTTAACTCAGATGACCATTATATCTACTACTGCGGGCAGGAATCCCTCAGAAGAAAAGGAATAGTCATCATGGTCAACAAAAGAGTCCAAAATGCAGTACTTGGATGCAGTCTCAAAAACAACAGAATGATCTCTGTTCGTCTCCAAGGCAAATGATTCAATATCACAGTTATCCAAGTTTATGCCCCAACTAGTAACGCTGAAGAAGCTGAAGTTGAGCGGTTTTATGAAGACCTACAAGACCTTTTAGAACTAACACCCAAAAAAGATGTCCTTTTCATTATAGGGGACTGGAATGCAAAAGTAGGAAGTCAAGAAATACCTGGAGTAACAGGCAAATTTGGCCTTGGAATGTGAAATGAAGCAGGGCAAAATAGAGTTTTGTCAAGAAAATGGACTGGTCATAGCAAATACCCTCTTCCAACAACACAAGAGAAGACTCTACACATGGACATCACCAGATGGCCAACTCCAAAATCAGATTGATTATATTCTTTGCAGCCAAAGATGGAGAAGCTCTATACAGTCAACAAAAACAAGACCAGGAGCTGACTGTGGCTCAGATCATAAACTCCTTATTACCAAATTCAAATTGACTCAAATTGAAGAAAGGAGGGAAAACTGCTAGACCATTCAGGTATGACCTAAATCAAATCCCTTATGATTATACAGTGGAAGTGAGAAATAGATTTAAGGGCCTACATCTGATTGATAGAGTGCCTGATGAACTAAGGAATGAAGTTCGTGACATTGTACAGGAGGCAGGGATCAAGACCATCCCCATGGAAAAGAAATGCAAAAAAGCAAAATGGCTGTCTGGGGAGGCCTTACAAATAGCTGTGAAAAGAAGAGAGGAGAAAATAAGCATCTGAATGCAAAGTTCCAAAGAACAGCAAGAAGAGATAAGAAAGCCTTCTTCAGGGTCCTAGTTGTGGCATCTGGGATCTAGTTCCCTAACCAGGAAACTAACCCAGGCCCCCTGCATTGGGAACACAGAGTCTTAGCTACTGGAACACCAGGAAGTCCCAGTTGTCTATTTCATACATAGTAGAGGTGGCAAGAATACACAGAAGAACTGTACAAAAAGATCTTCACGACCCAGATAATCATGATGACGTGATCACTCATCTAGAGCCAGACATCTTGGAATGTGAAGTCAAGTGGGCCTTAGAAAGCATCACTACGAACAAGGCTAGTGGAGGTGATGGAATTCCAGTGGAGCTGTTTCAAATCCTGAAAGATGATGCTGTGAAAGTGCTGCACTCAATATGCCAGCAAATTTGGAAAACTCAGCAGTGGCCACAGGACTGGAAAAGGTCAGTTTTCATTCCAGTTCCAAAGAAAGGCAATGCCAAAGAACGCTCAAACTACCGCACGATTGCACTCATCTCACATGCTAGTAAAGTAATGCTCAAAATTCTCCAAGCCAGGCTTCAGCAATACGTGAACCGTGAACTCCTGATGTTCAAGCTGGTTTTAGAAAAGGCAGAGGAACCAGAGATCAAATTGCCAACATCCGCTGGATCATGGGAAAAGCAAGAGAGTTCCAGAAAAAACATCTATTTCTGCTTTATTGACTATGCCAAAGCCTTTGACTGTGTGGATCACAATAAACTGTGGAAAATTCTTCAAGAGATGGGAATACCAGACCACCTGACCTGCCTCTTGAGAAATCTGTATGCAGGTCAGGAAGCAACAGTTAGAACTGGACATGGAACAACACACTGGTTCCAAATAGGAAAAGGAGTACGTCAAGGCTGTGTATTGTCACCCTGCTTATTTAACTTCTATGCAGAGTACATCATGAGAAATGCTGGACTGGAAGAAACACAAGCTGGAATCAAGATTGCCGGGAGAAATACCAATAACCTGACATATGCAGATGACACCACTCTTATGGCAGAAAGTGAAGAGGAGCTAAAAAGCCTCTTGATGAGAATGAAAGAGGAGAGCAAAAAAGTTGTCTTAAAGCTCAACATTCAGAAGACGAAGATCATGGCATCTGGTCCCATCACTTCATGGGAAATAGATGGGGAAAGAGTGGAAACAGTGTCAGACTTTATTTTGGGGGCTCCAAAATCACTGCAGATGGTGATTGCAGCCATGAAATGAAAAGACGCTTACTCCTTGGAAGAAGAGTTATGACCAACCTAGATAGTATATTGAAAAGCAGAGACATTACTTTGCTGACTAAGGTCCGTCTAGTCAAGGCTATGGTTTTTCCTGTGGTCATGTATGGATGTGAGAGTTGGACTGTGAAGAAGGCTGAGTGCCGAAGAATTGAAGCTTTTGAACTGTGGTGTTGGAGAAGGCTCTTGAGTCCCTTGGACTGCAAGGAGATCCAACCGGTCCATTCTGAAGGAGATCAACCCTGGGATTTCTTTGGAAGGAATGATGCTAAAGCTGAAACTCCAGTGCTTTGGCCACCTCATGAGAAGAGTTGACTCATTGGACAAGACTCTGATGCTGGGAGGGATTGGGGGCAGGAGGAGAAGGGGACGACAGAGATTGAGATGGTTGGATGGCATCACGGACTCAATGACCGTGAGTCTGAGTGAACTCTGGGAGATGGTGATGAACGGGGAGGCCTGGCGTGCTGCGATTCATGAGGTTGCAGAGTCGGACATGACTGAGCGACTGAACTGAACTGAATTGAACTGGTGCCTTAGCAGTAAAGAATATGCTTGCCAATGCAATGCAAGAGATGTGGGCTTGACCCCTGGGTTTGGAAGATTCTCTTGGAGGAGGAAATGGCAGCCCACTCCAGTATTCTTGCCTGGAAAATCCATGGAGAGAGGAGCCTGGAGGGCTATAGTCCATGGGGTCACAAAGACTGAGCACACTGTATATACGTCAATCCCAGTCTCCTAAATCATCTTACCCTCCTTCCCCACCTCAGGATACATAAGTTTCTTCTTTACATCTCTGTCTGTATTTCTAGCAGGACCCAAACTATGAAAACTGAAATTTTCATATGAAACTTTCAAATGAAAAATTGAAAAAAATTTTTTTCAAAAGAGGGGAGGAAGGGATTGGGAGATTGGGACTGACATATAGACACTACTATGTATCAAATAGATTACTAATAAGAGCCTATTGTATAACACAGGGAACTCTACTCAGTACTCTGTAATGACCTACATGGGGAAAGAATCTAAAGAAGAGTGGTGGTGGTTTAGTCTCTAAATCGTGTCTGACTCCTGCAACCCAATGGACTGTAGCCATTGGTTACAGGCTCCTCTGTCCATAGGATTTTCCAGGCAGAATACTGGAGTGGGTTGCCATTTCCTTCTCCACGGGATCTTCCCAACCCAGGAATCGAACCCAGGTCTTCTGCACTACAGGCAGATTCTTTATCAACTGAGCTACCAGTATGACCTACATGGAGAAAGAATCTCAAGACTGGTTATATGTACATGGATAACTGATCCATTTTGTTGTACAGCAGAAACTAACATAACATTGTAAATCAGCTATCAGTTCAGTTCAGTTCAGTCACTCAGTCATGTCCGACTCTTTGCCACCCCATGAATCGCAGCATGCCAGGCCTCCCTGTCCATCACCATCTCCTGGAGTTCACTCAAACTCACATCCATCGAGTTGGTGATGCCATCCAGCCATCTCATCCTCGGTCATCCTCTTCTCCTCCTGCCCCTAATCCCTCCCAGCATCAGAGTCTTTTCCAATGAGTCAACTCTTTGTATGAGGTGGCCAAAGTACTGGAGTTTCAGCTTTAGCATCATTCCTTCCAAAGAACACCCAGGACTGATCTCCTGTAGAATGGACTATACCACAATAAAAATCCATTTTAATGATAAATTTTTTTTAAAAAGTGCAATTATAGCACAGTTCGAGGGAGGAAACACAGGGTGTGATCAAAGAAGGCTCCCTGGAGGAAGTGACACCCAAGCTGAATGTGAAGGATGAGTAGGAATTGGGTAAGGGATGAGCAAGAAAGTTGTTCTGAGCAAAAGAACAGCGAAGATAAAGGTTTGGAGGGCTGAAAGAGCCTGGCATTTTTAAGGAAGTAAACTTTCTCCTCCTGACCCCTGGTTTTATTGAGATATAAATGACCAGGAAGTAAACGTTCAGTGTGGCTGGAATGGAGTACAGGGTTGGAAGCAGCATGAGCTCAGGTCTGTAGGTTACGTTCAGGAGCTTAAACTTCATTTTAAGCGTTAAGGAAAGTCATTGAAGGGGTGGAACAGGGAGGAGCCTGGCTAGATTTACTGCAAAATACCATCCCTTGAAAGGTCTGGAGGCAGGGAGGCCAGTGAAGAGGCTGCTTTGGGTAATCCAGGTGAGAGAGAAGGTGGGGTTGGTTGAGAGGAGAGAGAGGTGTTGCTGTTCAGTTGCTCAATCGTGTCGACTCTTTGCAACCCCGGGGACTGCAGCATGCCAGGCTTCCCTGTCCATCAACTCCCGGAGCTTGCTCAAACTCATGTCCATCAAGTCAGTGATGCCATCCAATCATCTCACCCTCTGTCGTCCCCTTCTCCTCTTGCCTTCAATCTTTCCCAGCATCAGAGTCTTTTCTAAGGAGTCAGCTCTTCCATCAGGTGGTCAAAGTATTGGATTTTCAGCTTCAGCATCAATCCTTCCAATGAATATTCAGGGTTGATTTCCTTTAGGATGGACTGGTTGGATCTCTTTGCAGTCCAAGGGACTCTCAAGAGTCTTCTCTATCACCACAGTTCAAAAACATCAGTTCTTTGGTGTTCAGCTTTCTTGATAGTCCAACTCTCACATCCATACATGACTACTGGAAAAACCATAGCTTTGACTAGATGGACCTTTGTCGGCAAAGTATTGTCTCTGCTTTTTAGCATGCTGTCTAGGTTGGTCATAGTTTTTCTTCCAATGAGCAAGTGTCTTTTAATTTCATGGCTGCAATCACCATCTGCAGTGATTTTGGAGCCCAAGAAAATAAAGTCTGTCACTGTTCCTATTGTTTCCCCATCTATTTGCCATGAAGTAATGGGACCAGATGCCATGATCTTAGTTTTCTGAACACTGAATTTTAAGCCAATTTTTTCACTGTCTTCCTTCACTTTCATCAAGAGACTCTTTAGTTCTTCGCTTTTTGCCATAAGGGTGGCATCATCTGTGTACCTGAGGTTATTGATATTTCTCCTGGCATCTTGATTCCAGCTTGTGCTTCATCCAGCCCGGCATTTTGCATGATGTACTCTGCATATAAGTTAAACATGAGCATTAGCTTGTTAATTTTTGATACCAATCTCATTAGAGAAGAGTTTTTTTTTTAAATTTGGGTGCACCATGAGGCATGTGGGATCTTTTAATTTGATAGCTTACATTTATTAATTTGATATAACATAATTCATACCCCAATATACATATACCTTTACATAATTGCCATTGATACAAAATTTCATTCTACAGATTCAAATACACAAGAATGAGAACTTTTTCTAAGTTTTGGAAACTCAGTTTTTTTCTTTTACTTGGGAACTTTAAAATTTTTTTATTAGAGTATAATTGCTTTACAATGTTGTGTTAGTTTCTGCTGTACAACAAAGTGAATCAGCTATATGTATACACATATCTCCTCCCTCTTATACCTCTCTGCCACCCCCAGTGTGTGGGATCTTAGTTCCTCATTCAGGGATGGAACCCTGACCCCCTGCATTGGAAGCATGGAGTCCTAACCACTCTATCACAGGGAAGTCTCGAGGATTTTTAGATGAGGAAGCCAAGGCTTGGAGAAAGCAAATGATCTCATGCCAGGGCACACAGCCAGTAAGAGGCAGGCTGACTCCAAAGACCTGAGACAAACTTATGAGGAGTCCAGCTCCTGGCCACAAACCAACGTGTGATCTTCCAGGCACAACTGTAGGCCATTTCGAAAGCTTTATATGGCAGGCCTTACATGCTCTTAGGCAAAGTTGCATTCCTAGCCTAGGTGCTTCCATTCGGAGGCCTCAGACGCTTCTGCCAAGCGTCTCCTTCCTATCAGGAGGAGTGGGGAGACCTTTTGCTCTGACTCAGTGCTTTCGCACTCCTGGCCTTCCTGCTCTCAGTCCCCCAACACACACACAAGTCCATCAAGCAGGGGCTTCTCTCAACAGTAAAATGATTCCCACCCGCAACTCATCTGACCCTGCCCAGCCCTGTGCTGTGCAAAACTGTGACGCTGGAAGAGCGTCTTGCTTTCCCTTCTTGCTTACGTCATCACAGCCAGTGATCAAAGCCTTGTCTGTTCCTCTCATTTGGGCGGGTTGTCTACTGCGACTCATGGCATTTCAGCTCTTTTTGTGTGTGTGTTTTGGGGTTTTTTTGGCTGCACTGTATGGCTTGTGGGATCTTAGTTTTCCAACAGGGATTGAACCTGGGTCCTTGGATGTGAAAGCACAGAGTCCTAACCACTAGACCGCCAGGGGATGCCCACATCTCAGCACTTGACACCTCAATTGAACCACCATGTGCAGATCTTCCCCATCCTGGTCTTGGTTCCCATCCCCCACTCTCCCTTCAATCCTTCCTACTCTTCACTCCTTGTACGTCTTTTTGATCTTACTCAAGCCACTTTTTAAACTTTTTTGATGTAGAGAATTTTTTTTTCATGTTTACTGAATATGTTACAGTACTGCGTCTATGTTTCGGTGTTTTGGCTGTGAGGCACATGGGATCTTAGCTCCCCAACCAGGATAAACCTCAGTCAGTCGCTAAGTCATCTCAGACTCTTTGCAACCCCATGGACTGCAGCATGCCAGGTTTCCCTGTCCTTCACCATTTCCCAGAGCTTGCTCAAACTCAGGTCCATTGAGTTGGTGATGCCATTCAACCATCTCATCCTCTGTTGCCCGCTCTCCTACCTTCAATCTTTCCGAGCATCAGGGTCTGTTGAAGGTGCAGTCTTGACCACTGGACCATTTGGGAAGTCCTTGAGTTGTTGTGCTCAGTTACTCAGTAGTGTCTGACCCTTTGCAACCCTATGGACTGTAGCTCACCAGGCTCCTCTGTCCATGGGATTCCACAGGCAAGAATACTGGAGTGGGTTGCCATGCCCTCCTCTAGGGGATCTTCCTGATCCAGAGATGGAACCCACATCTCCTGCATTGGCAGGTGGACTTTTACCACTGAGCCACCTGGGAAGGCCCAGGAGTCCATCAAGCCATCAAGCTCCCACTGTGATCTCAAGAAAAGATGCACGAGTTAGCTTTCTGGAATATCAGACTTGTAATACTAACAATGAACAGGGAGGCCTGGTGTGCTGCGATTCATGGGGTCGCAGAGTCGGACACGACTGAGCGACTGAACTGAACTGAATACTAACAATGGCAGCAGCCAGTATTTACTGGCACATGCTATGTCCGTCCCAGGCACACGCCAGGTGTTTTACATACATGGTCTCATGAAATGAGTTAATACGCACAAGGCTTAGAACAGGGTCTAGATATGGTCAGTGTTCAATAAATGTACAATATTTGGTAACACCCTGGTCATGGTCAAGTAGGGATTATTATTCATCATAATCATTTTAGAACTGAGAAGACTGAGGCTCAGGAAACTTCAGAGACCCAGTGAATAAGGGGTGGAGTTGATCTCAAGCCCAAACCTGCCTAGTCCCAGGGACTTTCCACGTGGAAGCACTGCCTCTCCAGATCTGGTGCACAATTTCTGTTGCACAGGAAACATCTGGGTAAAATATAGCTCACAAAGAGAATTTTTATGAGAAACTTCTATCAGAATGATTTAAAATGTAAAAGGTTTTGGGACTTCCTTGTGGTTCAGTGGTTAAGACTTAAAGCTTGCATGGCAGGGAATGTGGGTTAAATCCTGGTTGGGGAACTAAGATCCGGCATGGGGCAGGGTCAAAAAAAAAAAAAGTTAAAAGTTTCAATACTTGAAGTAGTAAGCTTCAGTAGCTTGGAAGATGTCACTTTCACAAAACTCCACGTTTCAGGGAAGGTTTCCAAATGAATCACCCTCATATACGTGACCATTCTTCACCAGCACCATCAAGGTGCAGTGGGTTAATTTTTTTTATTTCATTTTAGGCCATGCCATGTAACATGCAGGATCTCAGTTCCCCAGCCAGGGAGCAAATCCGGGCCCCCTGCACTGGCAGTGTGGAGTCTTAAACCACTGGACCACCAGGGGAGTCCCAAGGTGCAGTGGATTTAATTCTGTTAAAACCACCCTTTTTCCTATTACAAGAATTAGTTCAAAGTCTACAAAGAATAGAAGTCACTGTGTTCCCTTTCAAGTGCCAGGAAGAACAACATAAGTTGCCTCCTGGGCCTCTCACCTGACCTAAAAACTCAAGATCAGGCTCAAATCATCTCTAAGTGATTTCACATCTCACCAGCCGCCAGATCAGAGCAGTAAAAGCTAAAGAACAGCAGTTAAAGATTATAGGCTACCCAGTGTATAAGGCAGCTGTGTGGCTTTAGGCAAATTGTTTAAACTCTCTGATACTCAGTGGCCTCATCTGTAAACTGAAAACAGCATTACTACCTAGTTCATGGGGCTGTTGCAAGAAGTCTATAAAGTAATGTTTATAAGACCTGGGCTCGATAACTTGGCAGTTTTTATTCTCACTAAATATTGGAGAGACTGTTAACTGTGCTCCAGAAAGGCTGGGCTCCCTCCAGAATGAGGGTCACTCTCAAGTGAGAATTACTGCTTAGCAGGACCTCTCAACTGTTCAGCAGAAACTCCTGAGAACCAGTCCTTTCTGAGACATTATCTTGATTCCAGCTGAATTTAGAATTCATAGACTGAATTCTTCCAGTCTATATATGAGCCACAGTTCTTCAGAAAAGATGAGGATACCCAAAGAACTTATTTATAATGCATATTCTTAGAGCTCTCCCTCCAGGAGTCTCATCCAGGTTTGATGTGGGGCCAGGGGTTGGTTATATTTAACAAACACTCCCAAGTAATTCTCATCCAGAGTCTGAGACACTGCTGTAAACCAGGGATAGGCAGGCAGGCTTTTCTGGAAAGAGCCAGAGAGTAAATATCTTTGGCTTGTGGGCCAGATATCTGTCACAACCACTTAACTCTGCTGTTGTAGCAGCAAAACAGCCAGACATAAGGAAATGAATGGATGTGGCTGTGTTCCAGTAAAACCTGATTTACAAAGGCATGTGGGGGCCAGATTTGACCCGTGAGGCCCTGCTCTCTGCCAGCCCCTATCTCCTCTACATATAACCAATGAAGACACAGATATGTCTTTTTTTTAAAAAGTGGTATTTCTTTAAAATTATGACCTAGAAAGACCCAGTCACTCAAAGCGATCCAAACGTCCTCTTTATACGCAACTGGAACAGACACAATATTGGCTCAGATTGCCAACCCCAGAGAAAAACCAAACCAAGCTGCAAACCCCTCAGGAATTTCCCCGAACTTCCTAAGTTCAGGGGCCATCAGGCTCCATGAAGGGAGGACGCCCAAGTGGCCGGAGGCTGCTGCTTTCCAGTCACTGATAAGAGTTTCCCTTTGCTCTGCAGCTGGCACTGCCCTCGTCCCCCATAGTAAGGATGATGCTAAAAGAGTCACTTCCCAACTGTCCTCGGGGGCATCTTCCCGTAACTGCCACAGTGGAGCTGGGCGATTCTAGATGTACGCCAGAAGGGCAGCACCTTCTTTGTTTAGCTGAGAGCTGGAGCCTCGAGTTGTAACCAGCGGTCAACGTTTGGCCAAGGCCTCCTCGGCAGCAAAATGGCAAACTGGGGAGAGGACCGGGGAAGCTGCAAGGGTCTCAGTAACTGATGACGATCCTGTAAATGAAACAAGACAGATGCCAGCTGGGTAAAGTCCTTACAAATGGGGAGAAAGCATCAAGACAGAACAGGGTATACCACCTCCTCCAGCACTCCGAGGTTGGTTGGCTCTCCTTTGAGCACAGATGTCCGAGGTCCCACTTCTTGGGTCAGTTTCAGTTCTCCCACCGCAGACGTTCAGGGCCAATTAGGCCTTAGGATTCACCAAACCAGTCAGTGAGGCTCTCGCCCAGAACACGTGGCGCCGAGAACTGAGAGAAGGCAGTCCAGGGCATGATGCGATGGAGGCTGTTTTCTGCACCGAGTTTTGGAACTGCGCGATCAGTAGAGGGGAAAGGAGGAAGGGCGTGGCCAGAGCTGCCCTCGGAGGCCCGGAGGCCTTCCCAGAGGGGTTCGTGTACCATAAATACCACTGGCTCGCAGCAAAGCCTTCTGGAAGAAGCCGTGGCCTCAGAGCCACTGCAAGTGGGGGCAACGAGTAACATGTACAGCACCCAAAGCCTGATGCTTGACCTGAGTCAAAAGCTGTCGGGACAAACCACTAAGGGCTGCCCGGGGAACGCGGTGGAAGGCCAGATGGAAGTCAGGCTGGTCCCCACCACACACAGCATTCCTGAGCCTGGTCGGTTGCAGCAGGAGCAGTCCAGAGCACTAACACGGCGTGCCCAGGTGCGGTGGGGGAGGGGGTAAGTGCACGGCCCTAACCAGAGTCCCCTGAGAACTGAGACACAGTGAGAAGGAGAAAAGGGCGGGGCTTCCTCCTCAAGCCCACCGAGTCTCTCCGCCTCCCAAGGGAGGAAGAAGACGTTATTGTGCTCCTGCCAGCACCGCTGCCGTTATTTTACTCCAAAGGATGGCACCTGGGTGGGGGCGGGTATTTCAGTGCCGGCCCCCAGCTGTGAAATGCACCCCCAGCCCCCCCGCAGTGAGAGCCCTCCTTGTGGTGGTCCTAGTCCGAGTCTGGGGTCATGTCACAAGCCCTGGCTAATGACAACATGGGTCCCATCACTAACGCCTGACCCCCACCCATCCAGTCTTCAGGTTCTTAGCAGGACAGCTCAAGGGGTGGGGTGGGTAACAAGAGTTTTGGGTCCCAGGAACCCAACAAATTATTTTTCCCAGTCTCCTTCACCTCCCAGAAACAGTGGACCCCCTAAATGTCTGTCAAACTGGGAGCTGTTCATGTGGCAGGGCCTAGCCTAAGGCCAACCACACAAGCCACTTATAAGACCCTCACGGTGTCATCCATTCATAGCAGAAGGCTGGCCTGGCCCCGCTCTCATTGGATGATGCTGTCTGGCTGCCCATTCTGGGCCACCTGTCCAGGCTCTGAGGCGCTGGCGGAGTTGGGCATGTTGCTCTGAAGGTAGCGGCGGAAATCTTTGATCATGGGCCGGAGGACCTGGATGAGGACACTCAGGGCCGCCTGGGTGCCCTCCATGGCCTGAGCCTGGCGCTCCTGGGCGCAGGCCTGCACCTCCTGGGAGCGACGGATCATCTGTAGCAGGTCGTTCTGCTGCTCCAGGTGCTGGGCGATCTCCTTCACATGCAGGTTGGTGACCCGCTGCTCCTGGATCAGCTTGGCTGAGTTGAGGGCTATGCGGCTCTTGAGCGCCTGCGGCTTGACCGAGGTGTCAGCATGCTGGGCTATCATCTCCACCCGGCGCCTCGGCCGGCAGGGGGTGGGGGGCCTCAGCTGTGCAGTACTCTACCACTCCTTCCTCCAGCGTGTGATAGGTGGTCTCTGTGGGGACTGTGGGGAAGAAAGAGCAAATCAGTGGCAGGTCACTTTCTAGAAAGAGTGAGGCTGGCTATATGGGGTAGGGGGAGGCCAGTAAGCCTTGTTCTGGAGAATTCAGCCTCCCTGGCTTTATAGCTTTTTATTTATAAATCTGGGGCTTCCCGGGTGGCGCTAGTGGTAAAGAACCTGCCCACCAATGCAAGAGGTGTAGGAGACGCGGGCTCAATCCCTGGGTCAGGAAGATCCCTGGAGAAGGGCATAGCAACCCACTGCAGTATTCTTGCCTGGAGAATCCCATGGACAGAGAAGCCTGGTGGGCTACAGTCTATTCGTTGCACAGAGTCAGCCATGACTGAAGCGACTTAGCACACATGTATAAATCTAGACTCTAAAGGATTTAGAATCTTAATTTACTTAATAACCAAAGGGTCAGCCCCTGATCAGGCAAAAGCAAAGATGCTAATAGTTAAGACCAGCACCTACTATGTGCTAGGCATGGATGGTGCTAACCCTTTGCCCTCCTTAGCTCCATGGACCCTCATAATGACACCAAGAGGCAGATACTGTCACTTTCATTTTCAGAGATGATAAGACAGATTCAGACACCATGGTATGACTTTCAGCAGATATAGGAAGCCAGGTCTCCCCAAAACTAGTGTCCAAGGTGTTCACAGTCACCCCACTGGGTTGCTTCTGGCTAATAAAAGCAGGGCTGCATGCTCTTGGAAGTACCAGCACACAGCAGGCATCCTGGGTGAGGGTTTGCTACCCCACTGGTCCTGTCTCCTTCAGTGCTTTCTTGATTTCCATGTCTTTCATGGCCAAGCAGAAAAGGAGGCAGGAGTGGGAAGGCAGCAGTTAAAGTCCCCAGTAAGTGCCTCCCTGTCCCCTTGATCACCTTAATCAAGGGAATGCCTAAAGGTCCTTCCTCTTACAGAACAGTAGTTGATTTAGACCAGTGTTTCCCACCTCCATATCCTTGAGAAATATGACACTGCTGGGGTATGGCACTCACGCACGTGCACACACACACACACCCCCAGTTCTCCAAAGCCCGGTTGAGAAACCACTGATCAATTCAGTTCCCAGCCCATCACAAAGACCACTTAACAGTCATTGGTGCAAACCTTATCTGAACTAAAAAGTCCAACCGACTAGTTTCATTGTCATTCCTAGCTTGAGAACCTTTGAAGGCACTCTGGCGGGGCTGTTTGGGCGTCCAAGCATGTCGGAAAGATCAGTTCTTCCCCACCCTTTAATGCCCAAATCAACTGTGTCCCACCCCTGCCAGAAGTCCCCTTTTTCTTCTGAGTCCTTAGGTGATCCCGACTGACGGTGGAGTTATTCATAGATGTGTCCCTCTATCTGTCCTCGGAGAATATAACCGGCCTATCTCTTAAGACACCTTGGGAATCCCAGCGCAGAGCCCAGGGTTTGGCACAGAACTGCACTAATGGTTGATGAGTGAATGGAGGGGTAGATTAACACCAGGAACTGGGAGGTTCCTCAGCAGTGCCTGATGATGTTCACACTGAAAACCACAATGTCTTTGTCCAGAGTCAATGTCCATCTGCCTATTCATTCAGTAAATATCTCCTGACTGCCTACTAGGCGCCAGTGGGGATATAAACATGGTCTCTGTCTTCAAGGACCAAATAGTTCAGTCACGGACGCAAATGGTGGCAAAACAGTGGAGGGCAAGCCAGCCCCTCAGAAATCCAGACTGCGTGCTGAGGAAGTCTCAGAGAGAAAACAAGATCACTTCTGTCTGGGGAGCCCTTGGAAGGCCTCCTGGTTGTCCAAGACTCCCATCTGACCTTTGACCCTTGGCAGCCAACCTTCCCTGGGCTGCCCTAGCTCTTGCTGGCCCTTCCCATTTAGGAACGCCGGACTGGGTGGGAGAGGTCACTCACTCTGTGTCAGGGTGACCGTGGCGGCGGCTGCAGTGGCTGTGGGTCCAAGGGCCACTGGGTGGATCTCTGCGGTACTGGGCAAGCTGATAATGGTGGCCTCGCCCAGCAGGTTGCAGATGCGCTGTTGCATGGGGGTGAGCAGTACAGGGGCTACAGCGGGGCCACCAGCGCCACTGCCACCGCCTGTCCCGGGCCCACCTGCTCCATCTTCCTCAGTGGGCCCTGGGGCCTCGCCACCCTCCACGGCCGCCCGGACCTGGGCAACCTTGCGACGGACCTCAGTCTTGAGGTCGGACCACTTCTTCTTGACCTCGGGCAGCTCCCGGCGGCAGGTGGCCACGGCATTGACCCTTCTCAGAATGCCGTGCCACGCCGCACTCTTGGCAGCCAGAGGGACGCCGGCGTTGAAGTGGTTCACCAGCAGGTGCTTCTTCAGTTCCAGCTCCTCCACGATGATCTCCACCTCACGCTCAGAGAAGTTCATCTTCCTTTTCTTGGCGGGAACGGCCATGGCCTCTCTCCACCCGGCTTTTTAAAGTAACTATAATCCCCTAAACTGCCCCAATTCGCCTTCTGTCTTCCTTAGCCTCGCTACTCACCCACTCCCCCTACAGGGGATAGGCTGGGCTGGTCCAAGGCCAAGTACCAGGCCTTTGGTAACCCCCCTCGCTACGCAAAGTGCGTAGGGCCCAGCCCCGACCTGCCCAGCCGCTGCCAGCCAGCTGCGTAATGGCTTCCTGAATCTGCCTCTTCCGCCGGGGTGTGCGGAGATCCGCCCACTTCCCCTCTTCCCGCCTCCCAGAGCTTCTCTAGGGAGACCCGCCCTCCCGGTTGGTCGCGGTTCAGACATCACATCGATCACTGGTTCTTTCGACCTGTCGCTCAGCTAAAGGACACGCCTACTTACTGCCTGGTCATTGGTCTAAAGCTGTGTCTATCGCTACAGAGCGCCCCACCCAATCTAGTCTTTACTCACCCCGATTGGAAAGTCGTCCTGTCGTTCAATCACATGATTACGACTTTTACGCCGTTAAATTCAGCTATTTTATTGGTAGTTTAGGGAGTTAGATTACCAGAACCCGGTTTCCTTGAGAATCTAGTGCTTTCGGCCTTCAGCCGTTGACCAGTTAACTTTTTTTATTCTACCCAGGGCGAAAATTTTGCCTTGGCAACCGCAGATCACAGTCGCTCCTCAAGCATATCCTATTTCCCATTGGAGATGACGATCTCTCCGTACACGACGGCTCCTCGCGTCTTTAGGATTCCGCTGGATAAAAAGCGTTGCTAAATGGAAGTAGGACACGGGGCTTTCCGCCTGCCAATCACAGGACTCCTGCCTATCGCAGCGTGATTTCTTCTCGCCGGTCCGACTCAGCCAATCCCCGCCTCCCTCCGTTTGAATCGGCCCCAGGTTGAGCCGGGATTGCCCCTCCCTCTCCATTGATCCGGGTAGCCTAGGGCTGCGTGGGCAATCCTCGGTGTGGCTCCGCCCCTCCGGGGCCGTTCTAGTCTGTGATTGGCTGGCGTCGTGCCAGGGGGCGTGGTCATCCAGGCGGCGCGCAGCGAGGCGTGGCTCCCGGAAGCTGCCCATCCCGCCTGCTTGCCGGCATCGCAGAGCCCGCGCTAGTCGACCGAAAACCCCGGTGTGTCGTCCGCGCTCTCCCCGCCGGCCCATCGCCCCAGCCTCGCGCCCGATGGTGAGCAGTGTGTTGTGCCGCTGCGTGGCTTCCCCGCCGCCAGACCCCGCCGCCTCCGCCTCGTCGTCCGCCTCATCGCCGGCGTCCGTAGACCCGTGCGGCGGCGCCGTCTGCGGGGGGCCGGACCACCGGCTGCGCCTCTGGAGCCTTTTCCAGACTCTTGACGTCAACCGCGACGGCGGGCTGTGTGTCAACGACCTGGCCGTGGGACTTCGGCGCCTAGGACTACACCGCACTGAGGGCGAGCTCCGGGTAGGCAACGCGCACCCCTCCGCGCGGCCGGGGAAAGGACCCCCCTTCGCGCCCCAGCACCTCCGGGAGGTCCAGGTGACAGGTCTGGTCTGTGCGACCGGCTTCTCTGGCAGCCCTTTGGAGCTTGGCTGGCTTGGTGGAGGCCTCTCGGGCTAGCTGAGACCCCCTGGATGACAGACTTGGACACCCCCATTTATGCCCTAGTGGGAGTAGAGCTCCTTCTTGGCCTCTGTGGGCGTTTGGGCTGGGGACGAGGGTGCGGGGATAGGCTCTCCCTGGGTACAGGTGGGTACCCTTTGGATATTCTGATGGCCGAAAATCCCCTTTCTGCCGGGGCTTTCCCCAAAGTAGAAGGCTAGGTCTCCAGAGTCTGCTGTATGTCACCTTCTGACCTCAAGACTTAAGCTTTGATGCTCCCCTCTGCCCATCATTGATGGTTTCATCCACCCTCTTCCAGTGGCCCCACGTTTCCATGCCAGCGGTGGGCCCTGATCGAGTTCCTCTCAGAAACATGTGGGAGTTGGAAAAAATGGGAACTGGGGTTTCAGGCAGATCGTGCCATGTGGGTGGTAAGAACTGACAATTCTTCTGGGTGATGCTCAATCCCTTTTGACGTGCTTATACAGAAAATGGGATCAAGATCTCTTACAAGCTTGCAGATTAGTGGGCAAGAATCCAGGGAAATTTTTTCCTAAAAGTGAAAGCCTGGCCCACCTAGGAGGAGACTTTGTTACTCTTGTTTCCGCATGGCCTCCTGGCCAAGGGGGAAGGAGGGACGGAGATGTGCTGTCCTTTCTGTATGAAACCCTCAAGCAGAGGCTTGTCTCTCATGGTATGTTTTCCTATCTGACTTTGTAGCTGTAGCTGCGCTTTTCCAAGTATTTTGTTTGTTGTGGCTTAGCCTGATGTATAACCTGGAGGAAGACTACTTTACCTAGCAACCTGTTTCTCTTGTAAGTTAGTTCCTTTGGTCCATTTGTACATACCGCAATTAGAGAATCTCATAGCTAAGTGTGAAAAAAGTTTTTGGTAAAATGCCAGTGAACTTAAGCAATTTATTTTTCAGGTAGGTGTACATAGAGTTTTAAACTCATGTTCACAGTGTCTTGGCTCAACATCCAAGCTATTTCACCTACTTAGGATCAGCCTAGGGATACCAAGGGTAACACTACGCAAGGTAGAATCATTGGGTTAAGTCCAACAGGCTTAGAAGCAAGATATTTTTTAAGTCTTTTCAAGTGAGTGTTACACAGAACTGAGCTGAATATTTTCTAATCCATAACTGATGAATAAATCACTTGGAAAGATGAAATGGCTGAACTCAGAGGGTCTGTGACTTATGGGCTCAGGGAGGTGTGGGCCTAGGTGAGCCTTTCTGCTTCTGTGAACCTAGCCACCAGGTTACCTGGAGGGCCTTGGGCTGCAGGAGTGTATTCAATGTTTACGCCTCCACTGGAGTCAGTGTTTTTATGATTCATGGCACATCTGCCATGGATCCAAATCTTTTTTTTTTTTTTTTGTGAGGTGAAGTCGCTCAGTCGTGTCCGACTCTTTGCGACCCCATGGACTATAACCTTCTAGGCTTCTCTGTCCATGGGATTCTCCAGGCAAGAATACTGGAGTGGATTGCCATTTCCTTCTCCAGGGCATCTTCCCGACCCAGGATCGAACCCCAGGGAACGGCTCATTTTTTTTTTTTGGTAGTAAATGTAAATTTTAAGGGCAAATAAGGAGAAAGTGATCATTTTCTTTCCAGTGTTGAAACTTTTTTGATTAACCAAAAGGAGCCCAGCCCATTGGAGTCACACTGGCTCTACAATTTCTAACTCAGGGAGTAAGTTTTCTTTCAGTGTATGGCTTTTCGTATGGACTCTGACTGCTTCTACCAACTCTTTCAGCTGACGAATGTGAAATTATACAGCTTTGTGAGATTGGGAATGATTCATTTTATTCGTTTATTACCTGTGGAGGAGCACAGGCTAGTCCTGCAAGCGAATAGTTTTAAGTATGAGAGGGAGAACCTGCCTTCTTGTGAATAGCTGGGCCACAGGAAGACACCCTGCCTCACGAATCCCCTTACCACTTCCTGCTGCAATAGCTATCAGTATTAGCTACACACAGAGAAACTAGTGCTGCAGTTCTGTAGAAGTAGCAAAGGCAAGAGAGAATTGGGGGAGGGGGGGTTGCCCTTCAGTTCAAAATGGGTTACCTGCCACGGGAATAGACTGAAAAACACAACCTCCAACTCTGGCGGCTACCCCATATAACCCACAGGACCAGTCTGAGGTGTTCGGGTTTGCAAAAGAATCAGCCGTGAGGGTTTATCAGTGGGCGGCCGGTAAACCCAGGCCTTGTGACTACACAGAGCGTCCCACTAGCTTACCACCACTGGATCGAGCTTTCTTTAGAAATGAGCCAGCAGTTTTTGGCATCTCCCTTGGTTTCAGAAGAAATTGGAACAGTCAAGGAAAATTTGCTTAAAATGGCAGTGGGCCAGAGACATCAATGACAGCCAGCCAGAGACATTTTCTTTGTAAAGGGCATGTGAGCAGGAAGCCTGTCCTGGGACAAAAGAAGGGAAGAGTTTATTAAAGACGGAAAGAAGATGACGACCACAGTAGCAGCTTTGGGAGCTGAGACTCCAGCGAAAGCTGATTATAGCATTGCCTATTTAAGGCATTTTCATGTGACCAAACAAAATCTCTGTCTGAAAACAAATTTAAAACATAGGCTGGAACTCAGGCAGCCAATTAGGGAAAGAACCCAAGCTGGGTGACGTGTCAGCTGTTGTTCCTCTAGCTGAGGCTTGAGAGACTCTCCTCAGCCGCTGGTGTTTGATACAAGTGAGGATTCTAGATGATGGTACGGTCAAGTTTACTGACTCAAGAGACTTGCGTGTGCTCCATCTAGTTTGAGCCTCACAAGCTGGGCTTTGGGGGAGAACTTGAAGAATGATCCTTTTATTTGGCTTACGGGATCTTTATTTGGCACGTGGGATCTTAATTCCCCAACCAGGAATTGAACCCTCATCCCCTGCATTGCAAGGCAGATTCTTAACCACTGGATCACCAGGGAAGTCCCCATCTTTTTAGAACCACATCTTTTATTCCCAAAATACGTTTCAGGATTATTCAGAGATTATCCTATCAGACATGGGAGGCTGCCCTCCTAATTCTTTCCTTGACCTGAGCAGTGTATAGGAAGCAGTCTCTGTTGATCTGGAATAATGTCAAGTTGGCATTGCTGGATCATATGCTACTGTTGGACTGTATACCTTTTCAGTGTCTGGCCATTTGTGGGACAGGTATTTGCCTAAATAGTCACACTTAGGTAAGAGACTCTACAGAACAAAGACCCTTTTCCTTGGAAAGGGCGGAGACATAACTTGGACTAATAGAATGACACATTAGAAACAGAAAAATGCCCTTCGTGGGCTGGATTGACTTTCCATAATTAACTGATTATGTTATGTTGTAAAATTGGTTCCTGGGTTGGAGGAATTATCATCAACTCGGCTCAAAGATTTTTTTTTTTAATTAGTTAATATCTGGAAAGGTGGAGCCCAGTACCCTGATCCTTAGACCAAGTATTAAATAAGAACATACCAGAGTGGGCCTGACCTGGAGCTTCAGTGGGTGAATTCCTTTGATGTTGAAAGAGCCATCAATTGTTGAAGCCTCACAGAAACCACAGGGGAATGAGGGAAACAAATATTTTGCTAGTATTCATTTCTAGTCCAGCTGAGTACATAGCCATGGGATGAATTCAGTGAATAAAACTGCACTCCGAGGGGACTAGTCTCATTAAATCTGAGCTGACTTTTCATTTTTAACTGTTTCTTCTTTCACTAATGTGAATTTGGCAGAGCCAAAGCATTTAGTGTTGGACGGTCACTGGTCATCGTAGGCCAGCCTCCCACCCAGCATTCCTCCTGTGATATCCTCCTTTGCAGAGGACCATCCAGCCCTTTCCTTTGTGGACTGAGTTGGGGTCCGTCTATGTTCTTTCTCAGATCAGACTGAAGTCTGTCTCCTTGTGTCTATTACCCATTTGCCGAGGTGTACCTTCAGGAACAACCTAGAAACGGGATCTAAGGTCCTTGGAAACAGCTGTCTCACTGGAAGGCAGCTGTCTTCCTGTAATCTCCGCTGCTGCTCAGTAGTTTTGCCCTTCTCACGTGTCCACACTTCCCTGCACTCTTATCTGAGGCAGTGTGCCCTGGAGTTAAGACTACAGATTTTCCTTGGAAGTCCAAAACAGGGAAAGCAGTGGAGATGGAAAATAGACTGGTGGTTGCCTGGGCCAGGGAGTGGAGGGCAATGGAGAGTCAGGATGGTGATAACTAATAATAAGTCTGGAGTTTCTTTTGAGGGGTGGGGTGGCGAGGATTCTTTGTGAGGTGATGAAAGTGGCCTAAAACTGATAATGATTGCAAATATCCCTGAATATACTAAAAGCCACTGAATTAGACACTCAAATGGGTGATTTCCTTAGTTTGCAAATTATATCTCAATTAAAGTTTTGAATAACCCAGCACAGGTTTTGCAGTATAAGCCTGGGTTTGGGTATTGTCCTAACTGCTTGCGAGCTCTGTGACCTTGAGCAAGTTACTCAACCTCTCCAGGCTGAGTAGGAGGTTCAGTCTCCTTATCCTGGTGGGAGGAATACCTAGTTCAGTGGGCTTGTTGTGGGATTGAATTCAAAGAAGTTCATAAAGAACCTGCGACAGGGTTCAACCCAAAATGACCTTTTCCCAGGGAGTCTTTGAAAATAAGATGCCCAGAGTTGGGGGTAATCAGCTACATTTTTTTCTTAGGTTACTGAGGTTAAAAGTGGACTCGAAAGAAGGGATGTGGTTGTAAAGGGTGTGTCGGTAATAAACGGTGTGCATCACAGTCTCCTGCCAGCTGATGGGGCTGCAGAAAACCTGGGCCCTACAGCCTTTAGGAAGATTCAAACAGGAAAGAGAGAGAGAAACCCTGTTGGCAGGAGATTTCCAAAACGCGGTCGTGTTACTCTACACACGATGATGTTTTTGGCCCAGATGTTTCCCACCTGGGCCCCTGTGAGCACCGCTCTTGTCAGCCTGTTGTGCTTTCATGAGCCACGGATGGATGATCTGGAAGCTTCAAGTAGAGCTTAACACCTTTGGAGATGGTCTCACTAACCTCATTAGTTTGTAGAAGTGGGACTGAGGTTCCGAGGTCGGGCTGGTTGAAGGCAGAGTCAGTGGCAGAACCCAGGATATGTTCTTGGCCCAGTTTAGTTAAGCTTGTAAGGCCTCTGTCCTTCCATGGCTGGCGGTACTTAAGTAGCCCTTAACACTTTGCAGCCTTTATTTTCACAGCTTGTGACAGGCGTGTATCTGTGCCTTGACACCAGCTGAGTGTTTTAAGACCTCCCCCACGGTGTTCAGGAAGCAATAGGTCCGTTCTAGACTCTCAAAGACTCAACACAGCATCTAAAAAAAAGAAGGGGTTCACTTAAGATGCACCTTCCTTTAAAGTAAATGAATAACAAAGGTAGGACTGAAAGCGCTTCTTATCTGCTTTAAACTCCTGGCCGGGAAGCTTGAAAAGAAGGTGACTCATGGCTTATGTTCTCAGAGTCGGGTTGTGGGGGGTGGCGAGGTGAGGTGGGGGAGCAGTTGCCCCGTGGCTCTCCCTGTTCCTGCTGCTGGTCTGTGAAGCTTCCCACATTCCAGCCACCCCTGGCCTTCTGCCTTCTTTCTTGCAGCCCTCCCTCCTCCTGGGCTGGAGTCTTCTTACCAAACACAAGGAAAAACCACCTCCATTATGTGAGAAAACTTGCAAAAAAAGAAAAGAATTTTGAAATGCCAGTGGGAAAATAAAGAGCAGGGGATGGTTTGGATCACACCCAGAATGAGCACAGAGTGTTGCCTCCTTATCTTCGGTCTGATGCAGTTGAAGAGTCCTGCTGGTTAAACCCAGCCCACTACCATGCCCCCTTCACCATCCTCACCTGGCCTTTTTACCATCCCTCCTGTTGCTTCTAGTTGATGGTCTTGGATTGAGTTTGAACACATGGGATGTTAGAAATGGAAAGACCTTTGAGGTTTGTCCAGGTCAGAGACGTTAAATAACTCGTCCGTGGTCTTACTGAAACAGCTTTTGCGGTCATGTAGGGCCTCTTCTATGGGAGAGATTACATCCCCATAGAAGCCTTTAAGCTAAGCTAAGTCAAGTCGCTCAGTCATGTCCGACTCTTTGCGACCCCATGGACTGTAGCCCACCAGGCTCCTCTGTCCATGGGATTCTCCAGGCAAGAATACTGGAGTGGGTTGCCATTTCCTTCTCCAGGGGATCTTCCTGACCCAGGGATCGAACCCAGGTCTCCCATATTAGAGGCAGATGCTTTAACCTCTGAGCTACCAGGGAAGCCCCATGGGAGAGATTACATCCTCATAGAAGCCTTTAGTGATACATTAATGGACATGGTTAACTTTTTTTCCCTTCTTCCTTTACATCTTGGGTGGTTTTTTCTTTGGCTAGAGGCTTTTCTTTAAGCCTATATAAGCAATATAAAATAGGATCTGGTAAATGGTTCTGTAGCTAAAAACTTCCTTTTCTGAATTGTTTCTAAAGTGCTGACTTGATATAAACCAGTCATTCTTACATGGAGGTCTCCCATCTGCCCTTCACACCCTGAGCAGCTCTGATGTGTATTTGCTGAAGAAAGCAGCCGTCCATCTGGTGGGTTTCACACCCCTTGTGTGAGCTCCTCTCTCTGAGGTCCTCCCCTAGGACAGAGGAAGAGACTGGTGACAGCTGCATTCACACTCAGGGCTTCCCAGGTGGCGCTAGTGGTGAAGAACCCACCTGCCAGTGCAGGAGACTAAGAGATGCCGGCTCAGTCCCTGTGTTGGGAAGATCCCCTGGAGGAGGGCATGGCAGCCCACCCCAGTATTCTTGCCTGGAGAATCCCATGGACAGAGGAGCCTGGTGGGCCCCAAAGAGTCCAAAGGGTCGCAAAGAGTTGGATACAACTGAAGCGATTTGGCACAAATGCATGTGCATTCACACTCATTCAGATGATACTGGTTTTAGAGGGCAATTCTGAAATCAGCTTTAAGAAACTGCAAACATCTACTGTTGCTTTAATAATCTGCTGGCTTGCCATTTCACTTGGGAGCGAAGAAGGACTAGGAAAGTGTGGCTTCGACGAGTAAGCTGAACATGTGCCTGTGGTTTGGCTCCCGCTGGTCAATTTGGGTTGGTTGAGAAATTTCTGATCACTTTAGGTGACTTAGGGTGTTTATATGGCCAGCCTTAATACCATATTCTCCCCCACCCACCACCACCCCATCCCTCCCCACTTTATACTTGACATCTATGGAATCTGAAAGGAGAATCAGGCTCCTATAAGAGCAGAAAAAGATGAAAAATTATGCTGTGTTTCTATTCTGTCTCTTGTTTCTCCAGCTCTTTACTTTACATTCTATATCTCAAAACCCTACACTTAAAATCAGGTTAGTTTTGCACACCCCTGACTTTTCTTTTAGAGAAAAGAAAAGACATCTTTGTTCACAGGCATTGACCTTGAACTTGGGACCTCAGTGGAGACTGGCTTTTCACCAGGAGTAAATAAGCGTCCAAAAACTATTTCCTCTGTGGGGCACTTCTCTTTCTCATAGTCACAGGAGTCCCCTTCAGGGAGTTTTGGCCAAAGCTAGATTTTCTGGTTTTACTTCCTAAAATGGAAATAGATTAGGGCATTTCACCTTTTTCATTACTGTAGTTTTGTCATCTGCAGTGCCAAAGGAGGCTAGTGCCTGGCTCCTCTTTGTCATCTAATTGGGGGCTGAGTCGAGGGCAGGAAGCTGTTTGACAGTCCTGCCTGATGTCCTAAGACCCCTTCTGCCATGGGACGGCATGGGACAACACCCGTGATCTCAGCATTTAAAGTCTCCAGTTAACTCATTTCAGAAAAGGATAAGTCACCTCCCACAGTGGTACCTTTCAAACAGCAAATCGTTACTACCGGTATATAAAGAGATCCTTCACAGTCTTGCTCCTGCACCATTCAAAAGGATATATAAAAAAATTTGTACCCCATTGCATATTAATTTGGCATCTAAAAATTTTTGTCCTAAGTTTGGTAGCTGCAGAGGATATAATTTCTGGCGTACTGTATATCTGGTTTCAGTGTTTTAGTTTGTGGGTTTCAGTTTCGGTCAAAACCTTAGAGTTTTTTGCAAATTCGACCCATTCATGTGTTACCCTCCACATAACCCATTGGCCAAGGCAGTCCTCATTTTCAAATCAAATCATTTTGGCTTTCAGTCAAATAAAATCTGGCTTCATTTTTTTGGTTAAAAGTGTTAGTAGTCGCCCCTTTGACTACATCTCTTCCTAATGCTAATTATAATTCTAAGATAGATGGTTTGTAGGTAGTGAAACTGGTAAACAAACAGTAGACAGGGGCATTACCCTGGAGTCAGTCATGGGAGAGCGCTCTGCCCTGTTATAAGACTCCTCGGGAACCTCCAATTGTCCTTCTGTGTGATGTCCCAGGGGTTTCTATACCCAGGGCAATACATCAGGATACTTTAGAATGGGTTCCCATTGGGAATCCATTCCATTAAAATTTGTTGTTTTCTCTGAAAAGTATAGGAGATCCTGAGACACGCTTCTATCCCTAAGTCTGTTTTCTAGATTCTTGGAAGAGTGGGTTCCTTCTGCAGGTGATTACCCTAGGCTTAACCAGGCTCTGTTGATGTTTATAAATCTACAGCTGCAGGAGGGTTATACTCTCCAGTCCTGTCTCTGGATATCAGGGGTCCCCGAGAAAGTTAAGTGAGGTGGAGTTGTGTTATTGTGACTGTGAAAGAAACTAATGATCGACTAGATACTGGTGATGCTGTCGTATAAGGAAAGAGAGGAACTGCATTAACCCACAAGGAAATCAAAGGTACTAGAAAGGTTGCTTTAAAGTCAAAATATTGGCAAAGAATGCAGATTGAATATGTTTTCATTGATTGCTGTCTCAGGTGCTGGTCAAAGGAGATTTTAGGGTAAATAGGCCTGGTCTCTTCCTTGCCTAGTTATTATTTCTTTTCTTTTGTTGACTTTGGGTGTGATTTGTTCTTTTCTGGTAAGCAGAAACAGCTCATGGATTTAAGACCTCTTTTTTTGGGATGTAGGCATTCCCTTCTGAGTCCTGCTCTGGCTACATCCCATAAGTTTTGCTGTGTTGTGGTTTCATACCATTCAAAATACTTTTTCATTTCTTCTTTGGTTTCTTCTTTGACACATAAGCTTATTTCATTTCTGAAACACATAAGTTGCATTTCATTTCTGTTTCCCTGGTGGCTCTGAGTGGTAAAGAATCCACTTGCCAATGCAGGAAACACGGGCCCAATCCCCGGGTCAGGAAGATCCCCTGGGGAAGGAAAGGGCAACCCACTCCAGTATTCTTGCCTGGGAAATCCCATGGACAGAGGAACCTGGGGGCTGCAGTCCGTGGGGTTACAGAAGAGTCAGACATGGTGACTAAACAACAACAAATTTCATTTCTAAATATTTCCCAGTTATCTTTCTATTATTGATTTCTAACTTAACTCCACTGTGGTCAAAAAAACATTTTGTACAGGTCGAATCCACTTGTATTTAATTTAATGAGTCTTTTTTATGAGCCAGCATATGTTCTGTGTGTACTTGAGAAGAATGTGCATTCTAGTCTTGTCCAATGGAGCGTTTCATGAAGGCCCGGTAGGCCAGATCTGTAGATAAGCTGCCGTGTTGTTCAGGTCTTCTGAGTGCTCACTGATTTCTGTCTACTTGCTCCACCATTCACTGGGATAAGGGTGTTAAGACCTGACTGTAATAGTGGATTTGACTCTCTCTTCCTTGCAGTTCTGTTGGGTTTTTACTTTCTGTCTTTTGAAGCTCTGTAATGTGGTCCTAAAACATTTAGGATTGTTATATCTATTCTTTTACTTTTAACCTATGTGTATCTTTATATTTAAAGTGTGTTTCTTATAGGCATCATCTAGCTACATCTGGCTTTTTTGACCAGCCTGACGATCTCTACCTTTGCACTGAGATGTTTAAACCGTTTACATCCTCTGTTGTTACTGATAGGGTTGAGTATAAATCTACCATCTCGCCGTTTGTTTTCTATTTGCACCGCCTGTTCTATGTTCCTTTCTCTTTCTGCCTTCTTTGGGTCGAAGGGTATTTATAATTTCACTTGTCTCTCTTGTTAGCTTACTAGTTATAACTTTCTGTCTCTCTCCCACCCCCCAACCTCTCTCTCTTCAGTGGTAGCTTTTGGAATTATAGTATACATCTTTAACTTATCACAACCTACCTCAACTGATATTATACCCCTTCATAAGCAGTTTATGGTTCTTTTTACATGTTATTTATTTATCTGGCTGTCTTGGATCTTTGTTACTGGGCGCAGGCTTTCTCTAGCCGAGGTCAGGCTGGGGCTGCCCTCTGGCTGTGCTGCACGGGCCTCTCATCGCCGTGGCTTCTCTGGTTGCCGAGCACAGGCTCCAGGAGCTCGGGCTTCAGGAGTTACAGTGTGGGGGCTCAGTGGTTGCGCCTCTCAGGCTCCAGGGCACAGGCTTAGTAGTTGCAGCAGCACACAGGCTTAGCTGCTCCTCTGCACGTGGGGCTTCCCACCTAGCTTGAAGAATCTGCCTGCAGTGCTGGAGACTTGGGTTCAATTCCTGAGTCAGGAAGATCCCCTGGAGAAGGAAATGGCAACCCACTCCAGTATTCTTGCTTGGAAAATCCCATGGACAGAGGAGCCTGGCGAGCTACAGTCCATAGGTCGCAAGAGTCGGACACGACTTAGCGCTGTCTTTGTTTCTTTCAGCATGTGGAATCTTCCCAGACCAGGGGACAAACCTGTGTCCCCTGCATTGGCAGGAGGATTCTTATCCACTGTACCACCACCAGGGAAGTCCTAGTTTAAGAATATTAAACACTATGCTTTCGTTTCTTTCTTCCCAGCCTTTGTGCAATGGTTCTCACACATTTTTGCTTCTACGTATGTTATAAACCACACAGGCTGCCTCTATGGCTTGTCTTTTTATGGGCTTCCCAGGTGACGCTAGTGGTAAAGAACCTGCAGGAGATAGAGGGATGTGGATTTGATCCCTGGGTCTGAAAGGTCCCCTGAAGGAGGGCATGGCAACCTGCTCCAGTATTCATGCCTGGAGAACCCCATGGACAGAGGAGCCTGGCGGGATAGAGTCCAAAGAGTCACAAAGAGTTGGACACGACTAAAACGAAGGATGCGTGTTATAAACCCACAATACATTGTTTTATTTTTGCTTTAAATTTTCACTTATATTTGAAAGAGATTTAAACAAGAAGAATTTCTTTCTACCCACACAGTTACCATTTCTAGTGCTTTTCATTCTTTTCATTCCATCCTTCATCTGGTATCATTTTCCTCCTATCTGAAGGACTTCTTTAACATTTCTTGTAATAGAGTTCTGCTGTCAGTAAATTCTTCAAGTTTTTTTATGTCTGGAAAATGTTTTGCCTTCCTTTTGGATGGTATTTTTCTAGGTATAAAATTCTGGGTTAACAGTTTCTGATGGAAATCCCGTCATTCTTGTTTTTGTTCTGTAAGTAATGGGTGTTTTTCTCAAGGTGCTTTTTAGATTTTCCTCTTTATCACTGGTTTTCAGAAATAATTGTGATGTGTCTGACTGTAATTTTGTTTTGTTTTGTTTTGATGTTCCTTATGCTTGAGGTTTGTTGAGCTCTGGGGTCTGTAGGTTTTAATAAATTTGGATAAAACCTGGCCATTATTTATTTAAATATCCTTTCTGTTCCCACCTCCATGAATTTCAGATGGGTGGATATTAGTCTATTAGCAGTTCTCCCACAGGTCACTAATGCATTTCTTTCTGTCTCTCTCTCTCTCTTTTTTATGGCTTTATTTTTTCTATGTGTGTTTCCTTTTGGAAAGTTTCTACTGCTTTGTCTTCAGGTTCCTTAATCTTTTCTTCTGCATTGCCTCATCTGCTGTTAAAACCATCCAGGTGTGTTTTTCATCTCAGACATTGTAATTTTCATCTAGAGTATCTGTAGTGTCTCTGTTTAACGTGCTGTATCTTTCTTGAGCATGTGGAATACTTGTAATTATGTAAAGTCATAATTACAGTTATGACTTGTAATATCCTTCTGTCCTTATTCTAGCATACCTGTCCTTTCCGGGTCAGTTTCAATGGATTGATTTCTCATTGTGGGACATCTTCTCTTACTTCTTTGCATTGCTGTTAATTTTTTTTTAATGGGATTTTTATCTTGGATATTTTTGTATTCCTGTTAATATTCTTGAGCTTTATTCCGGGGTGCAGTTATTTAGAAACAGTTCGACTCTCTTGGGCCAGCTTTTTATAGCTTTGTTAGATCAACAAGAACAGCATTAGTCTAGGGGCCAGTTTTGCCCCCACTATGGAGGCAAACCCTTCTGAGTACCCTTCCTGAACTCAGCATGTTATGAGGCTTTCCACTCCAGCTGGTGGGAACAGGAACTGTTCTTAGCCCTGTGATGCCTTTGGCCAGTTCTTTCCCCACTCACAGGCAGTTTCCTCATACTCACATGCTCTGACTCTCAGGGGCCCTCAGCAGAGCTCCAGACCTCACTCTCTCTGCAGCTTTGTCTTCTCTGGTTCTCTGCCCTGCAAACTCCAGCTGTCCTGGCCTCCCAGCTCCTGCTCTTCAATGTGGGGAGACTGCTGGGCTCTGCTGGGTGTCCACTCTGCACGACAGCCTGGAAACTCTAGGCAGGAAACCTGGGCAATTGCAGGTCTCATTTGTTTAGAAATCTAAGGCATCCTGTCCTTTGTTGCCCAATGTCTTGAAAACCATCGTCTCACGTTTTGTCTGTACATTTAGTTGTTATAGTTGGGAATGTGAATTGTTTCCTGTTACTCCATTTTGGCTGGAACCTGCCCTGAGTTCATAGCTTAGTTCTGTGGTACAGAGGAGTCCATTAAAGGAAAAACTAGTTACTTACTCAATAAGGGATTTCTCTTTTATTTGTAGATGAGGGCCCAAAAGATCACCAGCTGCCCCAATTCACCAGATTTTCAGTGCCTTAAAGAAAAAAAAGGATTAATTTTTAGTAGTGGATCTTTATTTAGGATTTTTACCCTAGACTGGCCCTTTTTGTAGTAAAACTATTTAGTTCTATGAACTCACAGTCATTTTCTAGATTAAAATAGCTAATTATGTACTGTTCTAAGAGCTTTAACATATTATTTTAGTCTTCAACCAACTCCATGAAGTACAGTCTTGTTACTGTCCCCATTTTGCTCATGAGGCTATTAAAACACAGAGGGGGAAAGTAGCTTGACCCAGATCACATAGCCAATAAGTGATAGCCAGGATTGAACCTAGGGTCTGGCTCCAAAAACTAGACATTTAATCAACATACAAAACTCCTTCTAGGTAAAGTTGTTCTGTGTATCCAGCGAGAGGACAACTGACATGGGCTCCTTAGCTCTCAGCCAAGCATGGCAGTCTTGCTTTCGCTTCTCGTTTTTCTTTTTAAATAACGGCTGTACGTATGTACACATGCGTGGCTGGTCATACATGCTCATGATCTGGTTTCACAAGATATAAGAGGATACTTGGTGAAAATAAATCTCCCTTCTACCTTTCTCCCCTCAAACTCCCAAGTCCCCTCCATCCCCACCCCAGACCATCTCTTCGGTTTTAGTATGTCCTTCCAGGGAGATTGTTCATGTATACAAGCATAGAGATAAACAGCGGCATACTATCCCCTTCCTCCTGCACATTGCTCTTTCATCTAACGAGATATTTTCAAGTCGCTCCATAATCGTAGGTGTAGTGCTGCCTTACTCTTTTTTTTTTTTTTTGGTGGGGGGGGGTTTGATGTAGACCATTTTTAAAGTCTTTATTGAATCTGTTACAATATTGCTTATGTTTTGTTGGTGTTTTGGCTGCTTCTGTTTTATGTTTTGGTTTTTTGACTGTGAGGCATGTGGGATCCTAGCCCAGGGATCGAACCCACACCCCCTGCACTGGAAGGTGAAGTCTTAACCACTAGTCCACCAGGGAGTACCTGCCGTTCTCTTTTGACAGCTGCCTAGGCCTCCATTGTGTGGGTGTGCGTTAATTTAGACCTTCTCCCCTTTTAAAGTACTTTAAAATGTTTCCATCTGTGCTCATTCAGTTGTGTAGGACTCTTTGTGACCCCATGGACCATAGGCCGCCAGGCTCCTCTGTCCATGGCATTATCCAGGCAAGAATACTGGAGTGGATTGCCATTTCCTTCTCCAGGGGGACCTTCCCGACCCAGGGATTGAACCTGCATTCTCCTGTGTCTAACCTGTGCTATCGTAAATCAGGCTGCAAAAAATATCCTTATATTTTATCACATGTATGCATCCCACATATTTTAACATGTATATGTGATTTCCCACATGTGCAAACATATCTGCAAGTTAATTCACTGAAAGTGGAGTTGCTGTCAGAGGGTTTGTGCTTTTGATATGCTGGTGAAGTGAAGTCGCTCAGTTGTGTCCGACTCTTTGCGACCCCATGGACTGTAGCATACCAGGCTCCTCTCTGTCCATGGGATTTTCCAGGCAATAGTACTGGAGTGGATTGCCATTTCCTTCTCCAAGGGATCTTCCCAACCCAGGGATCAAACCCAGGTCTCCCGCATTGTAGACAGACACTTAACCGTCTGAGCCACCAGGGAAGTTTGATATGCTGGTCAGTCAGTTAGTTCAGTCGCTCAGTCGTGTCCGACTCTTTGCATGCGACCCCATGAATTGCAGCACGCCAGGCCTCCCTGTCCATCACCAACTCCCGGAGTTCACTCAGACTCACATCCATCGAGTCCGTGATGCCATCCAGCCATCTCATCCTCGGTCGTCCGCTTCTCCTCCTGCCCCCAATCCCTCCCAGCATCAGAGTCTTTTCCAATGAGTCAACTCTGCATGAGGTGGCCAAAGTACCGGAGTTTCAGTTTCAGCATCATTCCTTCCAAAGAAATCCCAGGGCTGATCTCCTTTAAAATGGACTGGTTGGATCTCCTTGCAGTCCAAGGGACTCTCAAGAGTCTTCTCCAACACCACAGTTCAAAAGCATCAATTCTTTAGCGCTCAGCTTTCTTCACAGTCCAACTCTCACATCCATACATGACCCCTGGAAAAACCATAGCGTTGACTAGACGGACCTTAGTCGGCAAAGTAATGACTGTGCTTTTGAATATACTATCTAGGTTGGTCATAACTTTTCTTCCAAGGAGTAAGCGTCTTTTAATTTCATGGCTGCAGTCACCATCTGCAGTGACTAAATTGTCCTCCAGCGAGACTGTACTGGTTCACACTCTTATAACAGCATATCAGGATATATGTTTTCCCAACACAGTCTATTAAACTTTTTCCATGCTGTGTTTATTTTTAAAATAATGGTTATGAACACCCTGTCAGAGAGTTGCCTTTTCAAGAGATGGTGTGACACTGCAGTTTGTCTTAGTAAATGAAGAAACAAATGATCAAAGATTAATTCCCTTTTATTCATGATCGTTTACTCAACTGAGTCCACAGCCTTCACCTATGCCTGGTCCTGGCTACGAGGGCTAGAAAGATCTGTGATTTGATCCCTGTCCCCAGGCAGCTCACCGTGTAGAGGGAGCCGCAGAGGAGAAACGACCGTGATAGGGGGCCGCGCCGCTCGTGTTCCGCACAATTGCAGAGAATGGGATAATTGAACAGGGGAAGGGTTGCCTGATGTCTTAGGAAGCGTTGCCAGGATCTCTTGATCGTGTTAAACTTGAGGGGGAGTGTCATCCTGGAAGCAGCCAGTTGGAGAGGAGGGAGCCGGGCTCCTCCATGTGGATTCCGGGCCGCTGGAAGCCCTCTGGAGGTTGCCGCGGGCACCTCCCTGAAGAACTGCCGGCCGCATGCGGGAAATCGGCGGGCTGTGATTGGAAGGACGTTGCTGGTGGGGATAATGAACCCAGTAGTGTCGGCAGAGGTGATTGGCCGCGCCCTGCTGCAGTGAGAATGCAGGCTTGGATGCTTGGGTGCTCGCTGCCGGTGTGAAGCTGCTCCTTAGTTCAGAGAGGACAAGC
Organism: Nanger dama; assembly: GCA_917880005.1. Classification (NCBI taxonomy): domain Eukaryota; kingdom Metazoa; phylum Chordata; class Mammalia; order Artiodactyla; family Bovidae; genus Nanger; species Nanger dama. The sequence goes on along the minus strand of CAKJTW010000018.1, from coordinate 8,262,955 downwards.
TGAATGATCGGGAGCTAGAAGTTGGTTTCTGCCTCGGGAGAGGTCTGTCGGGCCATCAGCCTTTTCTTTCTTTCTTTCTTTCTTTTTTTTTTTTTTTTGCCAAAAAGCCAAACCTTTGATCACAATCCACCTGCAAAAGTGAATTTTTATTGGAAGAAGCTCCAGCGGCTCTCTCGTGTCCAGCAACCCCCCGACGGGGCTCTCAGAGTGAGTTGCTTCGCAGGCCAGGCACGACAGCAGTGAGAAGGCAGGAAGCAGCCACGGCAGGCAGAGCTGCCAGCCCTCCCAACTTCTCAGGCTAGTCATCCAAGCAGCTGTGTATCCAGAGACCTTCGGTGTTGTGGTCACAGCCCTGAAAAGTGAGCGGTCACTGGCAGCAACGTGGGGAGCAAGCCGGAATGTTTCAGATGCTGTGGCATTTTCTGTCTAGCTTTTTCCCTAGGGCCGGGTGCCAAGGCTCCAGAGAGGGCAGCGGGAATGAAGTCAGAGGCACCCCGGCCCCAGCTCGGAGAGACCAGATGCCAAGCTTTTGGGGAAGCAGGACGGAAGGGCTGAGGCCACGGAAAAGAGACCTACCATCTTGCTGGTGGTCGGACCTGCAGAGCAATTTCCTAAGGTAATGGCAGTGTCAAGAGGACCTCCTAGGTGAGGGGCTGGCCTAGAGAAAGCTGGAAAGTGGGGGAGGAAGAGAAAACTTATGAATGAATTTATTTGGTACCAGGGGCCTGGGGAGAAGTGTTAGACAATAAAGAAGCCCAACTTTAGTCCAGTTTACCTGCGGCTGCTGCCCCAGCTAACCCTTATGTGACCACTTCAGAGGCCATTTGAAGAAGGAAGGTGGAGTGCAATGGGAGATATACCCTAGGATGTGTCACTGGGTCCCCCGAAAGCCATTTGAAAGGAAAGGACAGTTACAGTGTGTCTTAGGTATTAGCATTTTAAACAGCTCAGGGAGGACAACCTCAAGCAGGCCACAGAGCAAACATTCGAAGGTGAACCCAGGTTCTGGGAACTAGGGAGGACCAGCCGGTCCTGCATCCCGAAGGTCAGACCCTCTGCCTTGGTGGGCAGAGGACCCATCTTACCTTTCCATTGGGGAGGAGGGGGGCAGTGGGGCAGAATTGAGGCTGGAGGCTCAGGGCATAGAGACCGGTAGTCCTCTGGAGTCCTAAGGTCTGCTGAGTGCGGGGTCTTCCATCCATCTCACTCTGTGAGTATGGGTTATACCATCTGATCCCCTCAAGAGCCAGGGTAAGTGGTAGCATCCCCATTTCACAGATGAGGAAACTGAGGTGGAGAAAGGTTAAGTAATTTGCCCAGGATTAAACAATAAAGGAAGGGCAGAGGTGAGATTTCACTCTAGTCTACCTGGAACTTTGCCCTCTACTGCCTCGCCTTCCCTTAAGAAAGCCACGGGGACTACTCCTGTTCTGTTCAGGATTAGAACCAAAAGGCTGCTTGGCTGTGATTTCTCCCGCCCGAGGTAGCAATGCCATGTTCACCTCCCGAGCCTTGGTTACTTTGAATTCTTTCTCCTTTCTCAAGGTAAAAATCAACTGGAGAAAGGAAGGAGAGTCTGCCCTATGTGTGGCACACTGTAGAGTTCAGAAAAGGTTCTGCTGGGTTAAATTGCTGCATTTACTAAACAGATGTTCACGTTTTCTTTGCTCAGTGGGAGGGACCTTTTTTTAAAATTTATTTTTTTGCCTGCCTTGGGGCTTAGTTGCGGCATGCAGGATCTTCAGTTGCGGTATGTGGAATCTAGTTCCCTGACCAGGGATCAAACCCAGGCCTACTACGTGGGGAATATGAAGTCTTAGCCACTGGACCACCGGGGAAGTCCCAGGAGGGACTTTTGATGACATGACTTTTGCTGTGATTGCAGGTTAAGCAATGAGAAAAATCTTTGTGCTCAACCACTGGCAGCAGGGGTCTGAGTGTCTGTACTGTGCCTGAGGCATGACAGGTGTCGCTCTCTATCTTTCAATCATTTTAGAGGTGCTTGGAAATGGCTGCAGGGTTATCTGTTGAAAGGAACTTTTATCTCCAGACCTGCTTGCCTACAGTCAAGGGATTATGGGATTGGCCAGCTCCCTTTAAATTCACCCACTTTTTTTACTTTAATAATTAACTGCTCCATTTCCCAGACTCATACTGACTGGCACCCCTTGCCATTCCTCCCCCTCTGCCTGGTCTGGCTGGCATTAGAACTCTCTGTTCTGAACAGCTTCTTTCCTGACCTACAGAATTGGGAGCAAGGCGGGCTGGAACATAAGACCCACACCTCTCACTGGCACTTCTCCCCAAAAGGGACATGAATCAGCTGGCTGGGGCTCGGGAGAGCCCCAAGAGGGAGGTGGATCAGCCAGTTTGATTTGAAGCAAGCAGGAAAGCACACCTGGGCAGTGTGGACCCTTTAAAGGCAGATAACTAAGAACTGGAGTAGCAGTTCAGCAGTGCGCCCTTTCCCAGTGCAGCTGCTCTTGAAGGTAGAGGGTTGAGGGTTGTGATCATTGGCCGGCGGGGCCTGGCTCGCTGTTTCTCTGCCATTTCTCCCAGGCAGAGGCTGCCGCAACTGCATGGAAACCTGGTGGAGACATTCACTTTGGTTCTCAGGCTTCTCAGTTTCCCAGCATTGCTACTCTGTTTAATTCTCACTTCCCTCTTTTTAAATATGTCTGCTAGTGAGTCAGGTTCCTGCAAGTTTTTATTCTAGGAACTGTTCCAGTTTCCACCGTTTATCTTTGTCTTCCAGTTGATCTGCATTTGGAGAAGAAAGCCTTTAGTCTGGAGTGGGAGGTACCCCAAGCTGCATTCAAGCTTTCAAATCCTGAGGGCCCGTCTCCTCAGAAGCTCAGAGAATTTTTGCTCATTGTGTGTCTAATTGCCAAGTGCAGGCAGGTTTCATTGGAAACCAGCTCCACTGGGCTGTCATGGCAACCCGATCATCAAATGACACTGCGACCTCAGCAGCAAATGAGGCTCTGAGAGCCTTACGGGTGGGCGGGGCTAGAGTAGCCGGATGCTGGCAAGGCTCCTTCGCATATTAATATTTTGGGCTTGGTCTGAGTCATCGGAGGGGGCGGCGGAAATGCTTTAAGAGCTAATGCCACACTCCCAAAGGTACTCTACTTGCCCTGTTCTTACTCATGGTATTCCAGCTCTTGTGGGAAGCACCTGTTTCTCTGGTATGCAACAGTAGCAGAACAAGGAAAGCCTGTGGGGTCGGCGCATTGGCAGGTCTGAAGGTGAGAAGATGCTCATCAGAGGAACTGCAGATTAAGGGAAATGAAATACCACTGAATTCTCAGGGGTCGGGAGTGACTGTTGTCATTTCCCAGGACTAGTTGTTAGAGGAATGGACTTTGGAAGAAAGGAGACAAACGTGGATCTGGGTCACAAAATTAGAGCAGGTAGAGAGCAGAGAAGACGCGTAGGCAGGAGGGGGGAAGAGCACATGATACTCAAGGATCCAGAAGCTCCTGGGGCTGGTGTCAAACATCCTACTTCATGAACCTTTTTTTGGCCATGCCACATGACACATGGGTTTCCATGGTGGCTCAGATGGTAAAGAATCTGCCTGAAATGTGGGAGACCCGTGTTCAGTCCCTGGGCTGGGAAGATTCCCCTGGAGAACTGAATGGCAACCCACTCCAGGGTTCTTGCCTGGAGAATCCCATGGACAAAGGACAAAACTGCAGGCTGCAGTCCATGGGGTTACAAAGAATCGGGCGCAACTGAGCGACTACACTTTCACCCTCATGTGACATGTGAGATCTCAGCGCTCTAACCAGGGACTGAACCCGTGCCCCCGCAGGGGAAGCAGAGTCCTAACCACCAAACCGCCAGGCAAGTCCGGAGCCCTGCTTTATTCTTCTTCCTTATTTGTGTTTCCCACGAATGTGTTTAGCACTGTAATAGGCAGAGTTTCTTGTGGCTTTTTTTGTTTTTTTTTAGCTAAGGCTAAAATTGCTCCCCCACACCTGCCACCTCCCGTGTGAGGTCCTGCTCATTGTAATGCACAGGGTCAGGCTGAGGAAGTGTTCCTTCAAAACTGAATTCTAAAATCTCTTTATGGCAGTGTCAGGCTTGGGTGCTGATTTACGTGGCTGTTGTAACAAGAGCCGGGCCCCGGGTGAGCCTCAGCCCTGCCGCCAGCTGGCTCTGGGGCCTGAGCAAACCAGGTGGCCTCTCCTGGTCTGATTCTTCTTCTCAGAGATTAAGAGGTCACCCCAGGGCCCCTCTGGGGCCCAGTGTCTGTCATTCCAGGGAAAGAACATTTGCCTTGGAACTCCAGGTGCCTGGAGGTCTCAACTAGGAAGTTGCCATTTCTGTGTGACAGAAGAACTCTGCGTGACCTGTGCAACTCAGGGGGTGGATGGTTTAAATAAATAAGCAAACACCAGTGTACGTTTGCCCAGTGAAGACATTCTGTTGGACGTGAACACAGTTGCAAAACAGAAATACGTTGGAGCTCTTTTTTAAGAATAACGTTGGAATAGAATTAATATAAGCATTGTTAAGATCACATCTTGACAAGCACATGTAGAACTTTTCAGAGAACATTTCTGACCCTGGTGGTACCATTGGTCTGTAGAATGATGAGCTCTGTTATGATCAGGAAGATTCCATTCTGTTCATTGTAGAAGATAGTTGCCCTTGTTGGATAATGCTTTTAAAATTATTTTTTAAATTATGAAAATATGATAACACATTTACAGCAGATTTGGAAAATATACAAGGTTACATATAGATCCTTCCTTATATGTTAAATATTGATTGATTTCACTTTCATATGACTTTGTTTTCAAATCTCTTTTCAGGTGTGTAAATATGTCATAAAACTCAGTGGTACCCCCAAAAAAAAAAGCCCTCAATGGTACAGTTATGTTTACCACCATTATTTGAAAAAACATAGTTTAGTAGAAAATGAACATCTCCAATTTAACAACTTACTCATTCAGCCAAAATATTTGCCATTTTGGATTGGAAGGATTACAGTCATCATTGAAATGAGACACTTCAACAGATCTGTGTAATTTGTTTTCATTTCAGAAGCACAGATGAATAATTTTAAAAAAGGAAGATCAGCAGTTAAAGTTCAGCTCTTTTATTTATAAATGTGAACGTCCTTTAAAATAAAAGTAATAATACAGTATCTTGTTGAGATAGACAAAATGCCCTGAGGACTCTTTATTTGCAGACACTTGGGAAACCAAACCTAAGGTCTTCATTGAGAATGGTCATGTTTGTTCCTTGGGGTCTTAGAGCCCTGCCAAGTATGATTCATTCATTCAGAAACTGCTTCTATCAGGCACCTTCTGTGATCAAGGCAAGGCTCATTCCAGACAAGGAGGTACAATAGCCCTGCCTTCGGGGACCCCAACAGTAGAGATAAGATGTATGTTAAAATAGCTCTAAAGTAGAACATTCTGGATTGGGTGGCTTAACAGACAACTGAGTAACTTGGATTTAGGTGAAGGCTGAGGAGGCATTTGCCTAAATAATCCTGAGCTGCCTCTGAGTACATCATTGGATCCACCCAAGTGAATGGATAAAACAGCCCAAGGCCTGTTTTTATAGACTTACCCTGAGATCTTTTTGAAGGGCTGAAACATAGGGTCAGCCAAAAAGTTCTTTTGGGTTTTTCTGTAGCCTCTCACAGGAAAGCCAAATGAACTTTTTGGCCAACCCCATAATATAAGTTACTAAAATCTGTTTTATACTGATGTACATAAGCATCAGCATCTTGTTTTCACAACCTTTTTCAAGTTCTTAACAAAAAGATTTTTAGTGAATTTAAGAAGTTCCTTTCACTTTTGTGGATCAACAAATGATAAAAATCCATTTTTAGCCCATCCTGGTAGTGAGGTTTTGTCTATATTAGGAAGTGGCGCACTGTAGATGGAACAAGGCGAGATGGATTCCTTTTTCGTCTCTGTGACGTGGGCTCTTCCTCTGCAGCACGAATCTGACAACTTCAGTGCGAAGGGACGAGGTGGAGGTGGCGGGGTGGCCCTTAAATAAAGATCAGATCTTGACTCTCCAGGACCTGAGATTTTTTTTTTCCTCATCCTCACCTCATTGTTCTAGGGCAGTATTGTTCAGAAGAACTTTCTGTGGTGATGGAAACGCTGGGTGAATACATGTGACTGTCAAGCCATGCGACCCATGCAGAAGGAAGTGAATTTTTAATTTCATTTTGATTTATTTAAAATTGAGGACTTCCTTGGTGGTCCAGTGGTTAAGACTCTCTGCACTGGAGACAAGGGTTCATCCCTGATTGGGGAACTTAAGATCCCCGCATGTTGTGGTACAACCAGAAATAAATTAATGAAAATAAAATTGAAAAACTTCTGTATTGAGCAGCACAGTTCTAACCTGAAAAGCTCCAACCCACTGAACTTTGGAGTGTTCTGAGTGAACGTGGACTCTGAAGACTACTTCCGTGGGTCCTGAGTGAGGCTCAGACTGACCCTAGATTGGTGCTGCTAAGGAGTCCCCCCAGCACAGTGACCTTAGCCTAGGGTGTCCTCTTCCTGCCCACCCCCCCCACGTCAGCCTCTCCACGCTTGGCGGGGTCTCCAGGCAAAACCTACAGAAGGGTTGCTCATGTGCAAGGTGGCCTGGGAAAGAAAGGTCCCTGGAGCCAGCCAGGTCAGGAGCAGCTCCGGGACAGATGAATGAGCGCCCCTACAATCCCATGGGACCCCTCCCAGCATCTCCCCACCACCCCTGACTTTCTGCCCTCACAGCTAAACTGGACCCATTCAGTGAGCCCTGATTCGATCTCTGCCTCCACTAATTTTTCTGCTGGAAATGATTTACTAAGGGGAGAAACTGCGGTATTGTGTGACGTGTTTGGGGACCTTGTGGAAAAAACAGGCCAAAGGCAGTGTGTTTGTTTGGAGGGGTTGGCAGCCTGTGGGTGAAAGTTTGTTTGAGGGGCAGGGCCGAATGCGCTGCCTGTCTCGGAAGGGTTAACCGGGGAGCGGGTGACGTCAGTCCTGATCTTTATCCCCTGGCACTGGGGCAGTGCCCGCCTCCTCGCGAGGCTGTGTGCTCATTGGCTGTTGGCTGGAAGTACAGTGAGCAGACTTTTTTTCAATTAAGCCAAAGGGCAGGGCTGAGGCAGCCAATGACAGCTGCGCTCCCGCATATCCTGTGCAAGTGTGCCGGGCCAGGCAGCATTCCCGGCGTCCACGCCGCCTGAAGCAGCTCCTGCCAGCATGCTCTGCCTGTGCCTGTACGTGCCCCTCATCGGGGAGGCCCAGACCGAGTTCCAGTACTTCGAGTCTAAGGGGCTTCCCGCCGAGCTGAAGTCCATCTTCAAACTCAGCGTCTTTATCCCCTCGCAGGAGTTCTCCACCTACCGCCAGTGGAAGCAGGTCTGTACCGGGACGCAGAAGGCAGGCAGGCGGCCGTTTCATCAGCGTTGACTTAGCGAAGGCCCGAGCTGGTAGAGGGTCCCATGCCTCTGGCTCACTTGATTTCCAGCCATGCCAGTTTTTCTCCAACGGGCGCATGGCTGTGGCCAGCTACAGGGCTGCGTCACGAGAGAGACTGGCTCTCATGTGACTTCCAAGGGAGGCTGGAATTATAGGGGGAGGCACTTGTGGGACAGGGAAAGGAATTTTCTTGCGGAGAGTGGGTGCGGGGCAGTGCCGGGCCAGAAAGTGGGGGTACGGTCAGGCTGCTTCGGGGTCTTTCTCTGAGCTGGGGGGCAGAGAGGGGGAGGGAAGAGGCCCCTTGTTGGAGGCACAGGAGTTGGAACTGGCTGCAGAGGCTAGAGGTGACAGGACTGTGCTCTGGGTGAAACAGACCAATCGGTAGGGGTGAAGGGACCTTCCTAGGGGGTCTCTTTGGAGCCCAAGGCAGCAAAGATTATTACCATTTTAAATACGGGGAAACAGCTACAGCGTCTGAGAGGGTCGCCTCCTTCTACAGGGACACCCCAGCTTCGCCAGTCATCAGACCCCTCGCTGTCCCCTGGTTCTCGTGGTGGCAGTGGCGGTCAGAGTGTGCAGGGGGTGATGACGTGCTTATCCTAGGAAGGAGACCAGACTAGGGTAGAAGTGAGGGTTTAGACTGTTTTGAAACCAGCCGCATGAGCATTTCCTTGGGTTGTCTGTACCCCGGCACCCACCCCAACAAGGCACATGGATCACCTTGGTGCCAGAGCAATGCAGATTCCAGCGAGCTTCGTTCCTCGCGTTCGCCTCCTCCCTAAATGACATGCAGGTTCTACTTCTGCTCCTCTCGTAAAGCTAGGATGATTACCTGTACGTCATCTGTGTCATTCTTGGTGGAGAGCAGAAATGCCTGCAGGAAGTTAACCTGAGTCCACAGAGTTGATAGAACATGTACCAGCGTCTGTCTCACATTCCAGTCACACCCCCGAGCTGGTCTTTGGATCATGTTAAGTGACACAGTATCTGGAGAGGACCAGCTAGCCAATGATCCATCAATTTCCAAATCTACCGGCTCACAAGACTTGGAAACCCACAGTGGTTTGTGGATAGAGGATGTTATTTCTTGCTGAGAGAATTGGGCAATGCAAGGAGACTCTACCCATTTTCCTTAGCTTTTTGGTCCTAGTTTTGGGGTGTTGCTGAGTTGGAGTGACTCATGTATATTCCCCACCTTCTTGAGATTAACCTTTACAATGGCAGCAGGCTCTCTCAATAGGGAGGTGTCTAGAATCCAACAGGCCTGGCTTGAATGCCGCCTACCAGTTCCCTAGCTGCATGACCTTGGATAAATTACTTAGCCTCTCAGAACTTCTGTTTCAGACTCTGAAAAGTGAGGGAAATGCTAGCCCCCCACCTCTTAGAGATATTTGCAAGGATTCATCGGGTTACTCAAGGTAAAGCATTTAGCAGGACCTGGGGCACAAGCCAAGTGCTTGTGCTTTTGTGGAAAAACTTCCAGTTGCTGAGCATCCAAAACAGGCTACAGCTGCTTGAACCAAGCTCATCTCTAAGCACAGGTGCAGATTTCTGGACCCTCACTGCCAAAGGAAAGGGTCTCTTAAAGCCCCCTTGGGTTACTGAACTATTCCTGAGTCAAGCTGCCCTGCTTTCCAGGGCCTGGTTAATAAGGAAGCTGAGGTTGGTTACAGCATCTGGCTCCCCGAGACCTGAGACAGTCAGCACCTTCAAGCACAGGCCCAAAAATAGTTCCTGTGGGCCGTAGCACTTCCCCAGCCTCCAGAGTTCTCTCTGACGGGGTCTCCACCAAGCAGGCCTCGGCGGGGGGCCAGCTCTGCCCTGTGCCTTTACCCGGGTCACCCCCGACTGTTCTTGGGCCAGTGCCACTGTTAAGAATGAAAGCACAAGGTGCAGTTTCTGCTGAAATCTGGAGCTCCGGGGCCACCCCGCATGTGGGCAGAGGGCATGTGGGGCTGAGGCCTGGCTCCAGGGACAGTGCTGCAGGGAGCCGGGCAGCTAACCTGGCGAAACCAGAAAGGCTCAGCCCCACCACTGTCGGCCTGTGTCTGAAGGGCTCCTCTCGGGACTGATTTTTTCCCTTGTCGATCGTGGGGAAGCATGGCGGGCTCTCGGCTGGGTTCTGGCCTGCCCTCGGGCATCCAGGCAGTGACCCTGGGAGTGGAGGAGGGGGAAGTGTCTCAGGTCACCAGGCCAACTCATGGATGAGCAGTTGTTTTCCCTAGGACGGAGCACCACAGGCGGGAGAAGCTGGTGTTTGAGCCCAGGGACGAAACCTTTCTTTTCTTTTCTTTTCTAGAAAATCGTACAAGCTGGCGACAAAGACCTCGATGGGCAGCTAGACTTTGAAGAGTTCGTCCACTATCTCCAAGATCACGAGAAGAAACTGAGGCTGGTGTTCAAGAGTTTGGACAAAAAGAATGATGGTGAGTGTTGTCCCCGGGACCAGCAGCTGCCCGGCAGTCCTGGGCCTCTACACCAGGCTGCCCCCAGCTTCACGGCCTTTGTTGTTCCAGGGCGGATCGATGCCCAGGAGATCATGCAGTCCCTGCGGGACCTGGGGGTCAAGATATCTGAGCAGCAGGCAGAAAAAAATCCTCAAAAGGTGAGTGCATGCGTAACCAGCCCCTGGGTTTGCTTTAACACAAGTGCGACGAAAGAAAGATTCTTGGACTCGCTCCGCAGTGCCATTCATTGTATTAACCCTGTTTCCATGAACTTTGGCTCCTGGTGGTTGGAAGGGATGAATAAGTAACCCCTCCCAGAGAACAACCGCTCCCTAGAGTCCAGGTCAGCTCCCAGTGGAAGAATCGCAAATCCCCTGGCAGGGTGCCCAACGCCAGCCACTCTCGAAGAGAAAAGACTAGTGGGGAGATTTCAGTAGGTGAAAGGCGAGCAAGGAACACTCTTCTCTGCCTGGTCGTGCAGGGAGGGCCTGGGCTCACAGGGCCGCCCTCCAGTGAGGGGAACCTCCTCTTAGCTTCACACTCAGATGCACGGCCCCAGGCAAATGGCGATCCTAGGGCCTGGGAACTCCCACCAGAGCAGCCCCGCAGTCGCCTCCTGTCCTCCCCAGCCTCCTGAAGTCCCGGGGCCCAAAGCCGGCTGGCAGGCTGGTAGGGGTGCAGCCCCTGGCCCTCGCTCCCCCACCTGCAGAGCGCGTCCCCACGCCGTGCTGCGCTGTGCGCCTGCCCCACTAACCTCCACTCAGAGCACTGACTTGTGTTGTTTCTCCTCTCTCCTCTGCATCCTCCTTTTGTCTGTCTGTCAGAATACGAACGGGCCACTTCTGGGGCCCTGTCACCTAGTAAGTATCCGTGTCACCCTGGGGACCTCTTCCTGCCTCCTTAACTTCTGTGCCTGATGAGATCGGGGTGCTCGTGGGCCATTACATCCCTGTGTCTGTGCCAAGTGGGGTGTGGAGCCACCTGGCCCCTTCTCCTCCGGAGCAGGGGCGCCTTCCGTGGTTTCCTGGTGGCCACACGCCTGCCCTCGCTTCCCCTGGAGGTCGGGGAGGGGGTGTTGCGGCTGACAGATGGGGCCTGCGTCCACGTGGGTGACCGTGCATGTGTCTTGCAGCATGGACAAAAACGGCACGATGACCATCGACTGGAACGAGTGGCGAGACTATCACCTCCTGCACCCCGTGGAGAACATCCCCGAGATCATCCTCTACTGGAAGCACTCCACGGTGAGTCCCGCCTCCCAAGGCTGGAAGGCGGTCTCTTCTTCCCCCTGTCCAGAGGGTCCCGTCCGCCCAGCATCAGCCCCCCATCCCGCTGGGGGTTCCCGGCCTGCCCCCTCTTCTGCAGCAGGGCTGTTCACTCCTCTGCCTACCCTCCAGGTGCTCCCTCCGTCTCCCACATGCCAGCCAACCTAAACGGCCCCGCCCATTCCCCAAACACGGATTCCCTCTGCCAGAAAGGGTACCCTCCTGTCGCCCCCATTGCTGCCCAATCTTCAGAGTCCACCCCTTTCGCTGAGCCCTCTGGTTTTCGCAAAGCCTCCTGGGAGGCAGTGGGAGCTGCCCGGTAAAGAGCAAATAGCCGAGCTGTTAAGTATCTCCCCCTCTCCCACCCCAGTTTTTGTATTATTTTCCTTTGTGGCAAAAGAATACCTCCCCACTGCCACACACATATAGCTCTTTCACCTCTGATCAGAAGCACACAGCACCCTCACTGGTGGTGCCCCATTGACCCCCTGCCCGCATGCCCCCTCCGTGCACAAGCATCCCTTTCTGCTGCTCCTTGCTGAGTGCCCCCTGGTCACAGTCCTAGCACCATCCCAGGCCACCAGCTCTAAGAGGAGAGGCCACAGGTGCCCCTCCTCCTCTGTCTCCCTCAGTGCCCTCAGGGGACACCTGGCATCTTTGTGGAGTGAAATTAAGTGGGCACCCCATGGGTGGGAGCCTGCTGCCCCCAGGCTGGGCCTGTGCCCCCAGGCTTGGAGCAGAGCTGGCTCTGCCAGCCACCCCAGGGGAGAGGGCGCCTCTCAGGCAGCACAGCCCTCTCGTGTCCGCAGAAGCCTTGCGTAACACTCTGCCGGCACGATCCGGTTACTCTTTGGGTTTCAGAAGAATTTTTATCCCAGTTACACATCGTGTTTCAGAAGAATTTTTACCCCGACTTGATCCTTTGAGCACAGCCAGCTTGGCAATCCTCAGCTGAAATGCCTTTGTAAGCTGTTCTTGCAGGAGCCCCTGGTGGCATCTGGACGGGCTGTCCTCCTGGTTTTGTACCCGCATTTTTCCAGCTCTGCTTTCAGACCCTAACCTCGGCCTCTCTCTTCAAGGCCACAGACGGCTCAGAGCTTTGCCACCTCCACAGGGTGGGGGTGGGGGGTGTGCAGAATGGTGGTGGTTCCATTTTAGACAGTAGAAGGCAGTAGGCCTAGCTGGCGGTGGTCATTCAGCCGGAAGCTTCGGGAGCCTGCTTGATTTATCGGTATTGGCGTTCCTCACAGATCTTTGATGTGGGTGAGAATCTGACAGTCCCCGATGAGTTCACGGTGGAGGAGAGGCAGACGGGGATGTGGTGGAGGCACCTGGTGGCCGGCGGTGGGCGGGGGGCCGTCTCAAGAACCTGCACGGCCCCCCTGGACAGGCTCAAGGTGCTTATGCAGGTATGTATGCAGGAAGACGGGCCCTGAGCCGCCGGTTTCCTCCTTGGGGTTCTTTGGTCGGTTTGGTTCCCTGCTTTTGCCTGGGGCCCTTCTCTGGGCCCATACCTTTCTTAAATCAGATTGGAGTTATTGCTCAGACCAGGGTGACATTAGATCCTGGCCCAGGTGACCTTTGCGCATTGCTGATCTAATTTTATCTGAGGCTCTTAAGCCAGGAGTCACATTACAGGTCTGTAATGTGGGCAGCTGACCCCGGTGAGAACTGGGGTGTGGCAGGAACCTGTCGCCTTATGTACATATTATGTAGACCACTGCATGGGGGCCTGTGCAAGCTGATCCTCACCTGGCCCAGATACTAGTCCCCTGGCTGAGTGCCCGATTCCAAGTCCACAGGGCAGAGATAAGCTGAATGCACGTCAGGGGCAGGGTTGTGAAATCGACCTCCCTGAGGACACACCACTGGACTTCAGTACCATCTCAACAGTGGCCAGTCACTCTCTTGTTCCCTGGCTGGTGTTCTGGCATTTTTCAATGCCAGAAACCCTGCGCAGAAAAGGTGTCAGCCTCTCCCTGCCCTCCTTTCCCTGCCTCGGTTCAAGGCTTATGGACAGAAGAAGGTGCCAAATTAGGGAGATGGAGTGGTTTGGGCAGAGGAGCTCTGGGCCTGGGTCCCTATCCGGGGTCCCTCCCTCCCATCTGGGTGACCATGAGCGCTTCCCTTCACTCCCAGGACTATTTCTCTGGAAACTAAGAGGCTCGAACCAATTGCCTCGTCAGTTTGTTTTTCTTCCCCAATTCCCCGGGAATGCTGTAGAGATGAAAGGCTGTCCTTGGGTGAAATGACTAAGGCTGGGAATGCGTTCAATTAATGGGAGTAGGAGAGGGGTCGTGGGTAGAGGGCACATAGATTGGCTGGTCGTCTGATGGTTGAACCTTACTATGGGTTCATGGAAGCTCCTCTGTACTTTTATATATGCTTGAAAGTTTTTCCATAATAAAAAGTTCAATTTTTTTTTTAAGTAGTCCTCATGGAGGTGTAAGAGGTGTTTAGCACAGTGTTGGTATAAATGTTGGGTGCACAGCAAAAGTCTGGTTGGACCCACAGCCACGTTTGACTCTCAGGGTGCTGAGTCGGTCTCAGGCACAAGAGAGCAGAGCCTTGCCTGCTGACCTCCCATCTTGGTTCTTGGTCAGATGCCGGTGGCTCCCTGTGGCTCTTCCTGACTGCTTGTCCTTCCCTCCCCAGGTCCACGCCTCCCGCAGCAACAACATGTGCATCGTGGGTGGGTTCACCCAGATGATTCGAGAAGGAGGAGCCCGATCACTCTGGCGGGGCAACGGCATCAACGTCCTCAAAATTGCCCCCGAGTCGGCCATCAAATTCATGGCCTATGAACAGGTGAGGACCCGGCTCTCCAGGGAGTCGCCCCTCAGCAACTGCATCCTGAATGCCCCCTGGGACAAGGTCCCTGCCCTGCTGATCCCCTGGAACCTGGAACCAGGCCTTGAACCTGAGGGACAGCCGGGCCAGGTGGGGGATGGAGAGGCCGGGGTCTGAGCCCCGCACTGCGCCACTAGCCTGTTCCACTGGGGGCCAGTGCCTGGCTTCTCTGGGCAGCATCGAAAGCCCAAGGGACACCAGGTCTTGGTTAAACCTGATCGGCTCTGGGAGGACGGGCAGGGCAGCAACAGGTGTGCTGGTCTCCAGCAGAGGGGTTTCAGTTTGTTGGCTCCTTATTCCAGATCAAACGTCTCATCGGGAGTGACCAGGAGACTCTGAGGATTCACGAGAGGCTTGTGGCAGGGTCCTTGGCAGGGGCCATCGCCCAGAGTAGTATCTACCCGATGGAGGTGAGGGCCACGTCAGTGCGGGGCGCGGGCGGGCAGCTCATGTCGGGGTGGGCAGCTCATGTCGGGGTGGGCAGGCGGACTGGGCCCTACTCAGGCTTCCATCACCCACCCTGGGCTCTGCAGGTCCTGAAGACTCGGATGGCCCTGCGCAAGACAGGCCAGTACTCGGGCATGCTGGACTGTGCCAGGAAGATCCTGGCCCGAGAGGGCATGGCCGCCTTCTACAAAGGCTACGTCCCCAACATGCTGGGCATCATCCCTTACGCTGGCATAGACCTGGCCGTCTATGAGGTGAGGCCCCCTGGAGGATTCAAGCCCCTTGAGCAGCAGGAGAGATTCAAAACCCCGCTCCTGGCCATGTGTCATCCCTTCCCAGTCCCCTCCCCACATTGTCTTCTTCCAAATTCCTTTGTCCCTTGCAAGGGGTTTCCTGCCACACTGCCTGCCCATGGCAGCCCCCAAGGTCTGTACCCCAGGGGCTTGGCTGACAGATCTAGAGAGCTTGGTGCCCTGGGGGCTCCCTGGGCCCCTGCAGCCTCCAGAGCACAGGGGTCCAGCCCTCCGAGGAGAAGGAGTTGCTGCCCCCTGCTTCCTGCCCCCCCCCCCCCGCAGCCATCCTCTCTGGGAATCCCCAGTGACAGCAGAAGCAAAGGGCAGGCCGGTCAGGAGCTCAGCCAGCCCCCAGGGCCGGCACAGGCCAAGCGAGTCGGGTTACTGTGGCCTTGCGGATCCCATCCGTGTGACTGGGCGGCACCTCCTGTGTGGATCTGATATCTGCCCCCAACTCCCAGCCCCCAGGTCTCTCCCTGCCTCTCAGGCTTTTCCCTCCTGGGGCCTGCACGCACTTCAGCTCATCCACACCCCCTGTACCCTTGCAGACGCTCAAGAATGCCTGGCTGCAGCGCTATGCAGTGAACAGTGCAGACCCTGGTGTATTTGTGCTCCTGGCCTGTGGCACCATGTCCAGCACCTGTGGCCAGCTGGCCAGCTACCCACTGGCCCTTGTCAGGACCCGGATGCAGGCCCAAGGTAAGGCCAGACGGCCCCCGAGCCCCATCTCCCCTGGGGGGCAGGTTGGGATGTCGGGAGGAGCCGCCGAAAGGCCCCTGACGGGTGGCCTCTCTCACTGCAGCCTCCATGGAGGGCGCTCCCGAGGTGACCATGAGCAGCCTCTTCAAACAGATTCTGCGGACCGAGGGGGCCTTTGGCCTGTACCGGGGGCTGGCCCCCAACTTCATGAAGGTGATCCCAGCTGTGAGCATCAGCTATGTGGTGTACGAGAACCTGAAGATCACCCTGGGCGTGCAGTCGCGGTGACAGGCGTGGGGCCGGCTGCCTGCGCAGACTCGCTGATCCCGGGCTCCCAGCCCTGGGATGTGTAGCCATCTCATTCTGTGAATGTACCAACACTACGCTGACTGAAGCCAAGCTGTGAAAACCCTGGGGTGTGCCTGCAAGTTGGGGGACAGAGCTGGCAGGCCCACCGGGTGCGTCCCGCTGACCCCAGCCCACCCGCGTGTCCATTCCAGGGAGGACCTGTGAGTGTTCCTCAGGGTCCAGGGCTCAGCAGGACATGGGCCCGAGCTCGTGGGGGCTGAACGCTGCCCAGGGTTGCCTGCAGAAGAGCAGGGCTGGGAGGCCGGCTTCATCCTCCCGTCGCATCCTCGCAGCCGGACCATTGGCGCGGGCCATCTTCTGCCCTGCTGAGCATCTTCCCCAGGGGGCCCACTTTGCTTCCTTCCTTGCTGCTGTTTTCAATGGTAGGAGGAGGGCCCCCAGCCCTCTCCCCCATGCTGCTTCTCTCCCGCAGTCCATGGGGAAGGGTAGTTGTACCTGAAACCTGAGTCCAGCTTCCCAACCGGCCACCCTGCCACTGGCTGGCTGGTGCAGGGAAGAGGGCTTCCAAGCTGCCCAGCAGGCGGGCACCTGGATGCACGTGTGCATGACGGGGGCCAGGCTGCCTGGCGTCCTGGCGCATGGCTTCACAGGTCAACCCAGAGGGCCTCTGCTCCCTGCCGCTGAAGGGGGCTCATGAGGCTCTGAGCTGGGTCCAGACTGTCAGGACTGGCACCAGCTCAGAACCAAGTCCCTCTGCCCCGCTGGTATGAGGGCAATGGGCATCGTGTTGAAGCAGGAAGGGCCATATCTGCCCTGTGTCTGCACGCCCTGGCAAGAGAAGGAAAAGGTGTTCAAGGCCTTAATAATTACGTATCGTTGGAAGAAGGGTTTTGTTCAGAAAGAGAAGCTGAACAAACGTGCAGGTTCTGATCTTCCAGAAGGAAGAAAGAAGACAGGGCGGCTTGGCTGACCACATTTAAGTCTGTTTCTGATGCCCCTGGGGACTCGCATCCGATCCCCACAGGGGCCAAGTGGGACCACTTCACATTCCGCTGATGCAATGTGTCACTGCTTGGAGCCTATTTATTTTGTATTTATTTGAACAGAGTTATGTCCTAACTATTTTTATAGATTCGTTTAATTAATAGCCTGTCATTTTCAAGTTCATTTTTATTCATATTTATGTTCCTGGTAGATTGTACCTTCCTGGCCCCCCGTGAGGTGACGTGGGGAGAGGAAGCAGGGGGCCGTGGCCGTGACCCTCGTGCCTGTCCAAAGAAATTCCTCTCGGAACTGGTGACAGAAGAAAGGCAAAGAAGGCAGAAAGGCCCTGACCACAGAGAGTCGGGCCTTGGCAGGTTGGGGGTGAGGGCACCAGCACCCAGGAAGCCTTAGGAGCTGAGGGTTTGATCAGGGGGCGGGAAGAGGGAGGGAAACTCCCACTCCATTGAAGATGGAAGTCCAAATCATTTCTTGGACTGGGGAGGGATTTCTGTATTTTCCCCCTTTTTGAAGGATAGGGCAGTGAAGTACCTATCACTGTGAGTTTGGGGGTGAGGGCCGGAGAAGAAGGCCACTAGCTCCCCCGCCATCCCCTGTGAAGCAGGCTCCCTCTGTCCCGGCCACCCCACCCCCACCCCGCAACCCACTCCCCTGCTCAATAATGCTGGTCTCCGTGCACGGCCACAGTTCCACTCACCGGAATGGCCCGATGAGGACAATTCAAATATGATGCAAAGATCAATGCAAAAATTACTGTTATATATAGAGTTGTAACTGGAATTGGTAACAAAGCAAATTAAGAAAGAATTGGGAGTTGTCATTTAAAACAGCCTTCTAATAAAGTTGTTTCAGAGCTGATGACAGTCATGGTTTTGCTGACCTGGGCTTGGGTGGCCCCGGGCTGTTTGTTTGTTAGAATGTTGTCACTCAAGTCTCTTCAGTCGTGTCCGACTGTGACCCCATGGGCTGTAGCCTGCCAGGCTCCTTTGTCCATGAGATTCTCCAGGCAAGAATACTGGAATGGGTTGGCATTTCCTTCAGGGGATCTTCCTGGACCGGGGATCGAACCCGCATCTCCTGCCCTGGCAGGCGGATTCTTTACCACTGAGCCACCAGGGTAGCCCACGTGTTAAGAGTACAAATCCATTTGTGTCTTCAGAGGACATGAGAAAACTTCCCCCTCCCCTCACTCAGAGCAGCTCCCTGTTCAGGCTTCTCAAGGCACCCTCTCTTTAGAATGGATGTTTGTTGGCTTTGGGGTGCTCTGACAGGTCGCCAGCGCCCTGGGAATTGCTGCATCCGGAGGTCTTTCCTCGGCCCTCACCTGGTTCAGCCTATCCAGGGCAGAGCTGTTCCCTCAATGCTGCTAGAAGCCCCTCCTGACTCCTCTTCCTCTCAAACTTGCTGGCTGCCCCTCTCCAGCCGCAGAGTTGGTTCCTCCCTGTCGCTCTGGAGGGCCCCCCAACACTCTTTTTGCTTTGTGGAAACAGGGGATGTTTGCAGCCATACCTCCAGCACCTAAGACCATGCCCAGTGCAAAGACGTGTTCATTAAATAACTCCACACCCCAGTCCCCCAACAAGCCCTGGGTGCCACTGGTAGGGGTGGAGTGGGGCAGCATATTATGAAGCAGCTTAGGGAACGTGCCGGGGTGGCTCTGGCTTTCAGAGGCTGTAAGGGGGCACAAGAGTGTGTGAAATGCATATGCCACTTGTGCTGGGTTCAACAGGGACCACTCCACACCCCCAAATTTATGTCCTTTGGGAACTTCGGACGTCACTTAATTTGGAGACAGGGTTTTTGCAGAAGTGATCAAGTCACGATGGGGTCATCCTGGGTGAGGGTGGGCCCTAAGTCCAAGGACTGAAGAAGAAGGAAATCTGGACACGGAAGAGAGCGCCATGTGAATGAACGGCGAGATGAATGCACGCGTCAGACACTAAGGGCTGCAGGCAGCCGCCTGAGGCGAGGGGAGAGGCAGCCACGCTTTCTGCCTCAGACCCTCCGGAAGGAGCCAAACCTGCTGGCAGGGGTTTCTGGCTTCTGGCCTCCTGCACTGAGAGAATTCCATTCCTTTGTTTTCCGCCATCCAAGTTCAGGGTGGTTCGTTACAGCTAGGAAAGTAACATGCCACTTGTGTCACCTTGTTACCAGGGCAACGGGCATAAACGGTTTCCCAACCACTGTCCCCCGCCCCCGGCCACCCCATCTAGGCTTCTTGGGACGGCGGGTCCCACGTTCCCAGGTGCTCTGTCCCACTCAGTGGGAGAGTGGCTCCTCCAGCACAGAAGTTCGTTTGGGGAGGTGGGTGACGATGTTGGTCACCAAGCCAGCCTTCCTGTGGTTGCCTCCTTTATTCCTTCCTCCCTCCTTCCAATCTTATTAATTATTTAGTTGGCTGCCCCAGGTCTTAGTTGCAGCATGTGAGAGCTAGTTCCCTGACCAGGTATTGAACCCAGTGCCCTTGCTTTGAGAGCACAGTCTCAGCCCCTGGACCAGGGGAGTCTCCTCCATCCAGTCTTTAATCACAGGTCACCTTATGGAGGCTTTCCCTGGCCACGTAACTTACAGGGGCAGCCCTGTCCCCTCCACAGCCCAGTTCATTCCCCTCCTCATTTGTTTCTCTCCCTCATACTTCTCACCACCAACTAGAGGATCGACTTTCTCATATGCTGGTCCCAGTAGGCACCCGGCACCCACTACAGGCCTAACGAGTAGTTCGTCATTGGATAAAATCCATGCACATGTCCTGTCGTGTGGGAGGCAGAATTACATCCCTCCCAAAGACATGCAGGTCCTAATCCCCAGAACCAGTGCATTAGGTGGCAAGGCAAACAAAGGCTAATTAAGGTAACAGGTGGAATTAGGTTTGCCAATCAGCTGACTTTCAAACAGGGAGAGAGAGTAGCCTGGATTATCCAAGTGGACCCAAGAGCACAAGATGCTTCCGTGTGGGAAAGGAAGGCAGGGAGAGAGCCAGGGAGATTGGACAAAGGACTCAGCCTGGGGCTGCCTGCTTTGAAGACGGAGGAAGGAGCCCTGAGTCAAAGATTCCTGTGGCCTCTAGAAACTGGAAAAGGCAAGGTTGACTCTCCCAGAAAACCTCCAGAAGGAACCCTGCCTTGAGGATGACCTTGATTTTAGCCCAGAGAGACACACTCCAGACCTCCGACCTCCAGACGCGCCTTGGGAGGGCTGTTGGGACATTGAAACGAGACAGGAAACGGAAATGGCCTTAAACACTTGCAGTGCCCCAGCCCCATCCTGGATTCCAAACGAGGAGTAATTTCCCCTAAATGCTTTTTCATTCCACTCCCCTGCCTCCCCACCCACCCGCCCCCCAACCCCGGGCCGCTGAGGCGTCTGGGATTCCTGGCTTTGGGGGGCTGGGGTGGGAGGGAGTGGGGACCTGGCCCATGTTCTGGGGCCTTCCTTCCTGGAGCGAGACCCTTCACCCCAGTCCCGGGAGTGCCATCACTGAGCTGCAGCTCTGCACACGGGACAAGGGCTGCCGCCGCCCTGCCCCCATTTTACAGAGGCGGAAACTAAGACCCTGGAAGGGGCAGCGGCTTGCCCAGGGCCTCCCTGGGGACAGGTGACAAGGCCTTGAAGCAGATCAGAGTGACCCACCCTGGCTGTGTGCTTGGGGGGCGAAGATACGGCTGGCCCCTGCCCCCACACAGGGCCTGGCAGCCTTGGACCCACGCCACAACCCACCTGCGGGGCGCTTCACTGAGGGGCAGGGGCTCCTTGCCTGGCCTCAGGTAGGTGACGCCTGGTCCCCGGCCACTCTCCTGGCCAGGAGGCCCCAGAGAGCTGGGGGAAAGTGAGGCATGGCTGTGCTTGAATCCTGGCACCTGGCAGTGTGATCTTAGGCAAGTTTTATGCCTCTCTGAGCCTCAGTTTCCTCATGAGGAAGATGGGCACCAAATTTGCCTTACCGCTCAGGGCCAGGTGGAATGCCAGATTCATCCAAATGGCAAATGTTGGGCATTCCCTGGCGGTCCAGGGGTTAGTCCACTCTCAATGTGGAGGGCCCAGCGTTCAATCCCTGGTCAGGAAACAAAGATTCTGCAAAGCACAACTCAGCTAAAACATACATATATTCTTTTTCTTTTTAAAGGGCATAGGTTGAACCAAGATTCAAAACAGCTTTGCTGACTGAAGCCCCAAGCCCGGTTCTCCTCCTTGGTTCATGGCCAGGCTGCCCCGGGCCCCATCTCACCAGTCCAGGCGGACTGGAAAGTAGGGGAAGGGTGAGAGGAGGGGCAGCCTGCACGCCGGGCCCCACTGCCCAAGCATGGACCTTGGTCTCTGCCTCCCAAGGCCAGTGAGGAAGCAGGAGCAGACCAGCGAGGCCTGGTCAGAGGGGCTGGAGAGGCTGCCAGTGCTGGGTGGGAAGAAGGCCAGTGGGAGGGCAGTGATGCAGGAGGGCAGGGAGGAACCAGGAATGAGACTGAGGCCAGAGGTGGGCCAGAGGGCTGCCCCAGGCCCCCAGGCTTCTCCAACTCTCAGTTTCCATAACAAAGAGGTTGGCACTGGAGAAGGGGAAGGAGGGTACAAAGGAATGGTCTCTCTGGGCCCTTTGCCATCACCACTCAGCATGGTCCCTGTGGCCCAGGAGGAACGACTATCTCTCCACAGCAGCTGTGAAGGCCCTGAGCTGGCTCCACCCACACCCGGCAGTTTGGTGGGGGCCCCTGACTGCACCCCAGAGCCCAACCCCTGCCCTGCATTTTTTTTTTAATGTGTGTCCATTTATTGATTGCTGGGAATACAGCTTATTGAGAGCACACTGACACAGAGCCGGGGACTTGCCTCTGGCACCTGGCTCCCTGTAAGCCAGTTCTCTTCCCTGACTACTGCGTCAGGGTTAGTCTCCCCTGCCTGCACCGTTTGTATTGGTGTCCTAATGACAGATTTTATTTTCCTAGGCTCCGAAATTACTGCAAACAGTGAGTGCAGCCAGGAAGTTAATAAGACACTTCCTCCTTGGAAGAAAAGCTATGACAAATCTAGACAGCGTATTCAAAAGCAGAGACATCACTTTGCTGACAAAGGTCCATAGAGTCAATACTATGGTTTTTCCAGTAGTCATGTACAGATGTGAGAGACCTTAAAGAAGGCTGAGTGTCAAAAATTAATACTTTCCAATTGTGGTGCTTGGAGAAGACTCTTGAGAGTCCCCTGGACTGCAAGGAGATCAAACCACTCAATCCTAGAGGGAATCAACCCTGAATATTCACTGGAAGGACTGATGCTGAGGCTCCAATATTTGGGCCACCTGATGCAAAGAGCCGACTCACTGGAAAAGACCCTGATGCTGGGAAAGACTGAAGGCAAAAGGAGAAGGGGGAGGCAGAGGATGAGACGGTTAGATGGCATCACCAACTCAATGGACGTGAATTTAAGCAAACTCTGGAAGATATTAAAGGACAGAGGAGCTTGGTGTGCTGCAATCTGTGGGGTGCAGAGTGTTGGACACAGCAACTGAGCAACAAAAGGCTGCTGTTACAGATCGCCATAAACGTGGCGCCCCAAGACAGCACATATTCATTCCCGGTAGATCTAGAGGCCGGAAGTCCAAAATCAACCTCAATGGACTGAAATCTAGGTGTCCCACAGGGCTGCTTCCTTCCGGAGGCTCTCAAGGAGAATTCATTTCTTGCTTCTTCCGGCCTCTGGAGACCGGCTGCTCTCCTTGGCTTGTGACCTCTTCCTGGCATCATTCCAGCCTCTCACTTCTGTTCTCACATCTCTTTAGTCAAAGCTCCCTCTGCCTCCATCTTATAAGCAGACTGATTACATTTAGGGCCCAGCTGGATAATCCAGGGAAATCTCTCCATCTCAAAATCATTAATTTAATCACATCAACAGAGTCTCTTTGCCACATAAGGTAATGCTCCCAGCTTCCAGGGATTAGGTCCTGGATATATTTGGGGGTCCTTATTTAGCCCACCACACCATCCCCACCCCCTCGCCTGACTATCAGCCCTGTTCTCTGTTAGACACTTCTGTCCGTCCAAATCCTTCCCCTCCAACTGGTTAAATAAATTAGGCAGCAGTGGCATACAGCGGAGCAGGCATTAGAAACAGTGAGGGAGAATGGTTGCTGATCTGGAATACACTGTGATCTGAATTTTTATTAAAAAAATATTTCTAGAGAGAGGAATATTATTTTGATTAAGGTCACTGTTTCTGGGCCCAGGAAATCTAGGTTCAAATCCTTCCTGTGCTATTTACCGTGTGACCCCAAGCAATTCACTTAATCTGATGCCTCAGTTTCTTTATCTGTAAAATGAGAATACTTGTACTTACCTCAGAGAGATATTGAAAGGCTGTGTAAAGTGCTTAAAACAGTGTCTGCCACAAAATAGGCCCCATTTAACTATTGGAGGGTTTACCCTTGTAGCTCAGTCAGTAAAGAAATCCTGCAAGGCAGGAGACCCAGGTTTGATTCCTGGGTTGGGAAGATCCCCTGGAGAAGGAAATGGCAACCTACTCCAGTATTCTTGCCTGGAGAATCCCATGGACAGAGGAGCCTGGCGGGCTGCAGTCTATGGGGTCACAAGTCAGACAAGACTGAGCAACCAAACCACCACCAGCTGTGGGATACATGTGTTGTCGTGCAGTCGCTCAGTCGTGTCCAGCTCTGCAACCCTACTGACTGCAACACGCCAGGCTTTCCTGTCCTTCACCATCTCCCGGAGCTTACGCACTCATGTCCATCAAGTCAATGATGCCACCCAACCATCTCATCCTCTGTTGTCCCCTTCTCTTCCTGACTTCAATCTTTCCCAGCATCAGGGTATTTTCTAATGAGCTGACCCTTCGCATCATGTGGTCAAAATATTGGAGCTTCAGCGTCAGCATCAGTCCTTCCTATGAATATTCAGGCTTGATTTCCTTTAGGATTGACTGGTTTGATCTCCTTGCTGTCAAAGGGATTCTCAAGAATCTTCTCCAACATTTACATATGAATACTTATATGTAAAATACAAATTATATGTAAAGATGTAAGATATTTTATATGTCTCTCTATATATACACATACTAAATGTAGCCTACAAAAAGATAACTAGAAGGCTATTCTCCAAAAAAAATGTTTTTAAGTTTTTCTTATTGTATTTATTTTTAAAATATTTATTTATTTGGCTTTGCTGTTTCTTAGTTACAGCACACAGAATCTTCACTGTGGCACGCAGGATCTTTGAACTCTTAGTTGCAGCATGTGGGATCTAGTTCCCTGACCAGGGATTGAACCTGGGCCTCCTTAATTGGGAGTGAGGAGTCTTAGCCACTGGACCACCATGGAAGCCCCCTGAATTTTTAAAATTGTTTAAAAAAATTTTAAATCTCAGTGAAGGGTCTCTAAATAATTGGTATCATATTATACAAATAACTGTGTATTGTTTATGCACAATACACAGTTATTTGTATAATAAAAATTAAATTTTAAAATTTAACAATCTAACAAAAAAGCAACCCAGAATCCTAATTCTTAAAGCCTCTGCTGTGGCTGTCTCTCCCTGGGGAGCTCTCCTGATCTGCACAGTCTCACGACTCTCCCCTTCTTACTTCCTGGAGCTCTTGTCTGGAAACAGTAGCTCTCAGCTGTGGACTGCAGGGGCCCAGATGGAAACAGAGCTGGAGTGTGCTCTGAGAAGAAACAGTGAACCTCACCGGCTGCAGAAAGACATCCCTCCCCCATCAACAGGGCACATCAACTTTGAGCAACCTTCCCATCCATGATTACAACAACCTCATGAAGGGGAACTGACCTCCAAGGGCTTGCCCAAGACCGCAGAGCACAGAGTTCCCACCTCAAACCTGCTGCTGCCACCACCGCCACAGGGCACTCGCCATGACCTGAGCTTGACCAAAATGGGGCAAGGGTTCCTGGCTTGCAGTTCTTTCCCCTGAGACGCGTGACTCTCCCTACCCACTCATCTTCAGACCCTTGCATGTTAACCCCACTTTTGTTGTGTCAGTCGCTCAGTCGTGTCCGACTCTTTGGGACCCCGTGGACTGCAGCCCATCAGGCTCCTCTGTCCATGGAATTCTCCCAGCAAGAATACTGGAGTGAGTTGCCATGCCCTTCTCCAGGGAATCTTCTCTACCCAGGGGTCAAACCCAGGTCTCCTGCATTACAGGTAGATTGTTTACCATCTGAGCTACCCAGGAAGCCCGTTTTTAACAGATGGGCAAGTAAGAGTCCCTGAAGGAAGATGGCCCAAAGATGCGATCCCAGAGTTGGCCACAAGGTGGCAGCACCAGGCCTTGTGACCTGCTCCTCTAGGCTTTGCATCCTCTCACCGCCCTCTGGCGATTACGGGGAAAAGGTGACTGCGGCAAGGTTGTCGCCTCGGGGGAATACGCCGACAGAAGCAGGACTCGGGGCCCCTTGCATTGGTGGCCTTGCGCTGACTGGCCATTATCCAGCCCCGTCACAGCGAAGTCCCTGTCACAGGGAACTTCTAATTAGTGGTTCTAAAATTTCATCAAGGTGACCATTTAGTGGAGGTGGGCGAGGGTAGGAGGGGGTGGACAGGCTCTCCGCCTGCAGCAACCTCAGGGATGAACCCCAGTGAGGAGTCAGGCCCCTATCCGCAGGATGGCCGCTTTGTCGTTAACCATGTCTTCCTGAGAAACAAAAGGTCAGAAGAAAACATCTCTGTGAACCCGAGGAGAGGGCTGGCGATGAGCAGCTGGGGTCTGGCCTGCAGGGGGTCTCCTTAAGGAGGCCAGGCCTCCCGAGGAAGCCAAGGCTGGGAGACCCCATCACGGGATACAGCAGGAGGAGCAGAAAAGGCAGGGAGCACAGGGTGGGGTCGTGAGACGTGAGACGCCTCCCGGGTCACAGTATCATGGACTGAAGGTGGCCGCCTTATCCCAAGCAGGTCACATCCAACGCTCCCTTTGGTGATTCTGGGATTGAGACAGAGAAAGGCCAAACAGCCTCCTTGAACAACTGGAAAAGTACCAAGTAACTCCGGGCGGCGGGTGTGGAAAAGGCCGTCTGTGAAGAGAAGGAAAGCGAGGCAGGGAAGGGATATAGGAAGGCCTCCCCCAGCGAGCCACGGCGCTCCTGGCCTCGTTCCTGCCCTGCTGCGGGAGGCTGCAGGGCCATCACAGGCCCCGTGGGGACTTAAAAGCCGATCAGTGAAGGGGGGAGCAGCATCCTGGCCAGCGGTGACTCTGGAGACCCGAACGGCTGTTGGCCCCTCAGAGGCGGCTCCCGTGGCTCCTCACCCCTCAGTGGTGTGACCTCGGGCCTCAGCCTCCCTCCTTCCTCCCACAGGAGCACTCCACAGACGCGAAGACCCAGCCAGTGTTACAAGAGCAGATGCTCACAACGGGAACCAAACCAAGCAGGTGGCGGGCAGCCCTGCTGAGGCTGGGGCCCTGCCTCCCCACGTGGCGCGGTCAGCCTCTGGAGGCTTAAGGCTGGTGCCTCCTCATCTGTTCAGTCCAGTCGCTCAGGCATGCCTGACTCTGCGACCCCATGGACTGCAGCATGCCAGGCCTCCCTGTCCATCACCAACCTTGAATTATTTCTATGTTTTAAAAAAAAATTAAAAAGTTAAACTCTCCTGGGGGTCTGAGGGAGTTGGCCCGTCACTCCCTGACAGAGAGGCCCCAGCATGTAGTGATCAGCTCACTGGCTATCTGTCCAGCCTCTGGAGGGCAACCTCGGCGGACCAGTGTGCCCATCATCTGCTGAAACCAGGAGAGCAGGGACCCCACAGCCCCTTCTCATTCCCAGAGCCGCTTCTCTCTATAGACTCCTGTCCTACTGTCCATCCCATGAAGTCCCAGGCCTGGGACTGAAGCCCTGGGTGGCCATCCACAGCCAGAGGGCCTCGAAGGGCCCTGCGTCCTCTGATCCCTGGTCTCCTGGTCTGTAGAGCAGGACTGGAACAACTCCAGCCCCCCGCTGAGCTGGGCATCCTTCCACATACTGACTTGCGTCTTGTGGTTGAGCCCTTACAACTGTCCCTAGAAGTGGGGGCCATCCTTGAGGCCTCTTGACAGAGGAGGAGACTTGGGATCAGAGACGGGTGCCACTGCCCTGCCCAGAGTCCCATAGTCAGTGGGGAGCAAAACCGGACCCGTGCCCCAGGCCATCTCTGTACCTCCCTGCTGAGCATTCCGTGGCCACAAACACAGGATTCCAGGACACAAAGCACGCTGAGCCTTTCACCCAGGCCTGACCCTCACTAAGCCCTGGACAAACAGTATTAACTGCCAGGGCGGCCTTCCCTAACCTGCACTGACCTCCACTACAGTGCCACCACGCGGGGAGCCACAAACCTTTTCTTTATTGCAAATATGATATCCAGTCCCAGTGTGTGTCGGGGGAGGGGGGACCTGGGAACAACAGGACCCAGAGGGAGCCAAGGACAGGGTCTCCCAAAACCAAAGGGTCCCTGCTTCCTTCGCTCAGGGCAGGAGCCCGACCTGACTCCCACCACGCTGCACAGACAGGGCAGCCTCAAGAGCCCCAGAGAAGGCTGAGAGTAGGAAGGCCAGGAGGGAGTCGGGGAGGGTCAGCCCCTGGGGCTGGTTTGGAGGGAGGTAGCCTTCCATGCCTCGTGGATGGAAACCAAGCCTGGGCTTTGTCCCCCAGGGCCGCAGCAGACATCCTGTGTTAGAAGCGAAGGGGCTGCCGGGGTGGGGGTGTGCAAGAGGCCGAATGATCCTGTCCCCCGCTGCACAGTGTCTCAGCGTCGCCAAGTGCTGGCCCAGCGGCCCTGGTCCTTCACAGCTGGCATCTTCTGCTGTTTCTGCCCCCGCCCCCGGCAGGGATCACGAGGGTCAGCTCACTGTGGGGCCTCAGCGATGGCTTTCTCCACCCGCAGGTACCAGGGCTGGATGTGAGTGTGACGCATGAGGTCGTCGAAGGCCTCCAGACCCTCCATCACACGCAGCACACCATAGACTGCCTGGGGTGAGTACAGAGGGGTGTCCACACTGGCCCATCACCTCCCCTCTCTGAGAGCCCCATGACCCACTCTAGGGAAACAGCATATTCATCAAGATGGGTGGTCAGGCTCTCTCGCCCCACGCCCTCTCACCTTCGCCCCATGTTTTGTGAATAATCCATATGTAATGTCCAAGATCACTTACAGCACTGCGCGTGAGCCCCACGAGGTACTCGCTGGGCCACAGGCTACTTGTGTTCTGTAAGCATATACAAGCTCCACCTGGAACGCCCCAGAGGGTGTACTGTGTTATGTGAGCGTATGTTATGTCTGCTGCTACGGCTGCCGCGCCAGCCAGGAGAGAATAACCGCGTCTGCAGTTCCTAAGGCTCCCTGAGCTTCCTTCCAGACTCTCAGCTCGTGCCTTGTCTCCCCTGGGTTCAGCAAACAGAGCAGTGTGAACAGCAAGACAACCGGCGTCACGAACAGGATCAGCGGGATCAGCGAGACACCCACTAATGGGCCAGCTTTGCACATGGGGCTTTGAATGAAGTGTGTGGGCTGGTTGCAGGTTTTGCCTGTCCTGTACCTACATACCCTTTTCTGGGCAACAAACCACCCCCCTCCCCCAACTCAGAGTTTCCTTTGAGAAAATGCCCTTCCCCCACCCTCAGTTCCTGAGATTTTAGAAGAGGGGACCGACTCCATCACCTACTCCAAGACCTGAACCTTGCAAGCCACATATTCTACCCTGGCAGAACTACTTCAAGGATTGGCACTGAGGTCAGGCTCACAAGACCCTGTCGCAGTACTTTCTGCTAGGTAGAAGCCTGGAGCCCTCGTTTTCCTTAGGCCCTTGACAATCAGTGGAACCAGGTGCCCTGGGATGGAGGAGCTGTGAGATGCAGGTATTGCCCACACCTGGGTTTTCCCAGCCTGAGCTCCCAAGGAGAGACCCTCCAATATGTGCACCCCCTGCCACCACCACACTCACCAGATCTGCCAGGTTTGGCTTCTGGCCCCCCATGAAGGGCCGGTCTTTGCCCACAGCTGCCACCCACTTGTTGGCAGCCTCATAGAGATCCTCCCGCACGTCATCCCGGAGGTGGTGCCTGGGCAGGGATGGAGAAGAAGTCCATCAGGGGGACTCCGAACCCTGGCACAGGTGGGGAGCGTGGGAAGGCCCGGGACCAGCGTGGCTGTCGGGGCGGGTGAAGGGGACAGAGGAAGGTACAAGACAGGGTCCCAGAACTGGACTCCAAGGCCAGCCCTGCTTCCCCTGGGGTGGGGGAGGCAATCAGGAGTTTTGGGGTTTGAGTCTCAGATGGGCTAATGCTGGGGGATGGGAAGCCCCCAGGTGCACGCACACGTACCCACCCACACACGCGCGCATGCACCGTCACCTGCGCTTGAGCCGCTTGCTGATGAAGTACATGGCAGCTGCACCCATGTACTTGGCCATGGCGCCCTCCACGGTCCCGAAATTGCCCTCCTTGACAATGTAGTCAAAGGAGGCCAAGGCCCTCGGCCGGCGTGCGGTACACGTTGGGGGAGATGAGGTGTACCAACCAGTCGTCCGCCCACTGCCGCCACTTCATCTCCTCCCTGCGGGCGAGCGAGACAGAGAGCAGGCCAGGTGGGCTTCCTGAGCCAGCATCTCCTCTCTTCCCTGTGGGCAAGGGGGCCAGAGGGCCAGCTTGGTGGGCTTCCTGTGCAAGCGCCCAGGGTGGGGGGGCGGGGGCACAAGGGGACTCAGTCCCGTCTGTGGCCCAGCCCTCGTGGCTTACAGCATCTCGCTCAGCCTGGTCCCCTCAGTGGGGAGACCACCCCCTCCCCACATCCCCAGGGCCAGCCCCAGCCCCACTCACGTCCTGGCCTCCTTCCCTCCATACATCCGCTGGGCTTCCTTCTCATCCAGCATGAGCCAGTACTTGTTGCAGAATTCGGTCACCTCCTTGCCCTGGTCGTTCACCGCCTTCATGGGTGGATAGTAGGTGATGATGTCCGCCAGGGGTTGCCTTTGGGAGACATCTAGAGTTTTACCCAGACTCCCTCTTCCACGGAGACTAAGCCCTCACCTCCTCTGGATGAATAATACCTCCCCAACCTGAGTCAACTCGCAGAAGCTTCCCACCCTCTTGTGGGTGACACAGGAGATCCTGCAGCAAGAGAGATTTGGGGCAGACTCCGGAAGCAACTCCCGGACAGAGGGAGATGTGTGGAGGAGAGGAAGGGGGGGATCTCAGAGTGACACCCACAACCCATTCTGGAAATCTAAGCTGCAGCCCCACCTCCACTCCCATGGAGGATCCCAGGGGAGGCCTCCCTGAGACAGGAGAGGGCATGAGACACGGTGCCAGCCTGGGCCGCAGGGGCTCCTTACCCTGACACCAGATAGGTCTTGAGGGCGCTGATGATGACAGAGGAGTCGTTCAGTTGTTGCTGGAGAAGAGGATGGTTTAGATCAGGGCTGGGAGGCGCAGTGGGGACTGGCTGACTGGCCACTGGCCGGATCACCGGGGGCTCTTCTACAATCCTGACACCCAGACATTCTGCAGGAACTGGTCAGGGGAATCCTGGGTGTTGTCTCCCTGTCCCTGGGGGTTTGCCCTGAAAACTGATGCTCACTGAGTTCTACCTCCCCCTAGGTTGCAGTTCCCACTATCGGGGAAGCCTGTCCTGTGTAAGGGAGACAAAGTGTGGCTAACGGACAGGAGGAGGTGGGAAGGACCCAGGATCTGAGCCCTGCCCCCTCACCCACCTGGCCTCCTGGACTCTGAGGGGCTGGGTAGACTCAGAAGCTACAGACTAGGAGCCAAGTCCTACATCCCGAAGGGTACGGTTCTATGTTGATCAATGAAGCCAAGTTAGAGAGGCTAAGTGACTGGTCCTAAGTCACACAGCCAGGAGTGGCAGAGCCCCTCCTTGAATCCAGTCTACCCAGACTTCAGAACCCATGTTGTTGAGCTCTGTGGCGCTCTGCCTCCCTTAGACTCACTGGTTTATAATCTTCAGTGGAAATTCAAAGAGCCCACGTTCCTCCTGGGGCTGCAGAGCAGGGCCCAACTCAGGAGTGTTCCAAGACAACCCAGGACACTGGGGCAGGGGGCAGCTCCCCAAGGCTCACCAAACTCTCTCCTTCCTGGGCCATAACGATGGGCACCTTCCTGTAGGAGGAGAACTTGATCTCGGCCCGGCGCACAGGGTTCACCTCCACCACCTGGTAGGGCAGGGCGTGGAAGTCGAGGAAGGCGCGGACCTTGCTGCAGAAGGGACACGTTTTGTACTGGTACAGCGTCAGCTGCAGGCCACTGGACAGGGAGAGCTGGACAAGGAGCAGAGAAGGAACTTCTGAAGCTGGGTGCCCCTTGCTCCCAGGCCCAGGCCCTGCCCCCCAAGCAAACCTTTCCCAGGGGAGTTTTCCAGGGTGTCTCTGAGAACTTCGGGAGGAATGGGGGATGGGTGGCGGGGAGGTGGGGAAGGACTCTTGCAGCAGACAGTTCAAGCTCAAGCACCCATCCAGGGGGCTCCCCCTGGCAGAAAGTCTGTTCTGTGTAGGAAGGATCTTCTCATGTTTGTCCAATGCTAGATAGACATCTCTCTGCTCCTTCTGGTCCCAAGGGAATGTCAGACACTGGCAGGTGTGTGCCCCCAGATGCAACTGTTTCAACTTGGGAGTGCCCACCCCAACTCCCTTGACCCAAGGCATATCTGGATGAGGGGCAGAGCCCAGTGTTTCGAGTGGTGGTGGTGGTGGTCATTCAGTCATGTCAGACTCTTCACGACCCCATGGATTGCAGCATGCCAAGCTTCCCTGTCCTTCACTATCTCCCAGAGTTTGCACAAACTCATGTACAAAGCCCCAGCAGGAGAGGGTGGTGTCTGGGCCCCTGGCCTTCATAGAGCAGGAGAGCCCCAGGTGAGCTTGCCGCATACTCATGTTTGAAAGTCACAGCTGCGGTCCCTCTCCCCCATTGTTCAGAGATGGGAGACTGAGGCTGGGCCATGGAGGTGGGTGGGCAGGAAGACACACAGAACTCCACTCCCCATCTACCTGATCGTGTTCCCAGGGGTTCAGGAAAGGGGTGCCTGTGGATGTGTGGTGGGGGCGGGGCTGGCGCTGTGCACAAAGCGTTACAAAGGGCAGCTGGGCCATCCCCTTGCCTGGGGGACACACCCTTGCTCCTCATCTCCGGGCCTGGAATATACCAGTCATCAATTTCGTAAAAACAGAACACTAACAATACTAATAAATACACAACCTCAGGATTTGGAGGCAGGGGGAGGGAGACGGAAAATGTTTGGAAAGTGAAAAACCATGCAGGAGACTTTCCCTTTTCAGTGATTTCCAAATCTTCCCATTAAAGTCTTAAAACACGTTTGTAAAACGACTTGAAAACAGAGGCAGTTCCACTTAGCGGCATCAGTAAGGCTCCATTTCACAGATGAGGACGTTGAGGGCTGGAGGGCTTAAAACCAGGTCACTCGCTCAAGGTCAAGAGGCGACAGAGGAGGTGATTTCTGACGTCGCCGGTTCCCAGAAGTCCCGAGGTTCCGCGCTCACCCCAAGGCCCGTACCCAAGGCTCGGTCCTTACCTGCGCGGCTTGCTACCCAAGGCCTTACCTCGGGCTTACCTGTGTGGCCGAGTGCTCTGCGCGGAGGTCCTGGGCGCGCAGGTGCCACCGCGCCGTGTGGTATAGTCCCAGGGCGCCACCCAGGGCCAGCGCCGCCGCCCCCAGAAGCCGTGGACCCCCTTGCGGGCCGTAGCGGCGGGGCCCGAGCCTCCCGCTGCCCTGGTGAAGCCGGCCCGGCTCTGCGCGTGGAGTCCCAGCGCCGGCCGATCGCCCAGCCTCCAGGCCAGAGCGCGCCCGTGGGGCCACAGCGCCCGTACTGCGTGGGCCATGTTTGCTCCACCGGCGCCGCGGAAGGGCGCGAGAAACAAAGACTGCCTCGGCTCTGGCTCCCCTTGAAGGGGCGGGGCCAGCCGGTTGCCAGGGGTGACGGTGACGCCGAGCGGGGCGGGGGCAGCCCTTGTGGGACTGAGCTTGAGTCCCTGGCGCCCAAAGCCGAAGAAACACCTGAGGACGTCTGCTAACTGCCGCCGGCTTCTAGAGTGTAGACGTAACTGGTCTCGGTAGTGACCCAGAGACGAATGCAGGAACTCAGGCATGCAGCCATCAATTCAGTTCAGTCGCTCAGTCGTGTCCGACTCTGCAACCCCTTGGACTGCAGCACGCCAGGCCTCCCTGTCCATCGCCAACTCCCGGAGTTTACTCAGACTCATCTCCATTGAGTCGGTGATGCCATCCAACTCTCTCAGTCTCTGTCTTCCCCTTCTTCTGCCACCTTCAATCTTTCCCAGCATCAGGGTCTTTTCCAATGAGTCAGCTCTTCGCATCAGGTGACCAAAGTATTGGAGTTTCAGCTTCAGCCTCAGTCTTTCCAATGAATATTCAGGACTGATCTCCTTTAGGATGGTCTCCTTTAGGTTGGATCTCCTTGCAGTTCAAGGGACTCTCAAGAGTCTTCTCCAACACCACAGTTCAAAACCATCAATTCTTCGGCGGTTAGCTTTCTTTATAGTCCAATTTTCACATCCATACATGACTACTGGGAAAACCATAGCTTTGACTAGACGGACTTTTGTTGGCAAAGTAATATCTCTGCTTTTTAATATGTGGCCCTTAGTGTCACCCATAACAGGCACCCAATCGAAAGAGACTGAACCCTTCACAGTATCAGGGGAAGCGTCGTGGCAACTGGTCCCTGAGAGCCGCAGAAATTGTCCATCCCCACACGTAGTAGATGAACGCCCTTGACTCGGGATTTCCGCACCCGCCTCCCCGGCCTCCAGGATTTTTTTATTCTGCCCTCCCGCGCCGATGCACTGTTTCTTCTGTGACCCGAACCATAAAAATTTCCATACACAAGTGGGGCCTTAGAAACTCTGCGTCTCAGATTTCGCCCAGCCGGAGGTGCCGAGTCGCCGATTTGCCCAGGTCCCCAGGGGCAAGACAGGGCAGAATGGGAGGTTCCAAGCTGTCCCGCCCCTCTGTCGGGCTCTTTCACCCAAGCTGAGGGCTGGAGCCTCCTTCGCCTAGGCTTCTCAGCAGGCAGCCCCGGGATGGCCCCTCCCGGGGACCGGGAAAGGGGCGGGGCTCGATGAATTGGGCGGGGCTTGGAAGCTTGTGGGCGGGGGCAAGGCGGAGTTGAAGGCCGGGCCTGCACCGAGAGCTCTGCTCGCAGGGTAAAGCACTGGAGGGACAGGAACACGCCTCTGAGTGGGGTGGCGACCCGGGGCAGAGTCTGCCAGCGTGTTGGGGCGGGGGCGGGGCCGGGGCCCCTCTACGGCGTCCCGCCCCTCCGGTCCAGCGTTCGGTCCATAGCCCCCACCTTCCGCCCCGCATTTCTGTGCAACAGTCGCCGTGTCCCATCTTCGCGGGGCCCTTGTGGAGCCCGTGTCTACAATGTCGGGACCTGGGCACGCCGGTGGAGGCGGGCGCGCAAGGCGAGGACGACGGCTTCAGGGAAGCCGCTGACTCGAGGTGGGGTCGTGGGTGCTGCTGAAGCGACTTTTGCTTTTTCGGGGATGCCCTCCTGGGAAGGGGAATCGAGGCTAGGAAAGAACCCCAGAGACCTCCCATCCCCCGCCCCAGGATGGGTCTGGGGCTTCCGGCGCCCTTCTGGGGTTTCCGGGGCGAGCACCTACGACTAGGTCCCTGGAAACTGCAGCATCGGAGGGGGGGGAACCGGCCCCGTTTTACAGCTGGGGATACTAAGGCCGCTACAGGGTCACTCGCCATTTGGGACTGGAATTTGCTTCAGCCAGTTTTTCAGCCCCGGTGGAGACGGAGGCTCCTGAGGGGACGGGGCTGGCCGTGGACCCTCGGCTTGGCCAGAGCGTCTATCTGGGTGGGCGTCAGCATTCCTTTGCTGGTAGTGGTCTGGAGCCCTGGCAAATGTGACTTGCTTACAAAGCATCTTGTTGCCTGCACAGCACTGCAGGGGAAGGGAAGGAGGGAGGGTCAGGAGAGAGAACCATCAACTCCCTTCTCACCTTCTGGAGCCTCAGTTCCCCCATCTGTAAAATAAGGATAATGGTTAGTGTCTCCTGCATTAAGATGTATCAGGATTCAATGGGGAAATGAATGGGAAGAGGCTGGAAGCTTTAGAGGCCAGTGTTTTAGAGACCCCTGGCAATGGCAACCCACTCCAGTACTCTTGCCCGGAAAATCCCATGGACAGAGGAGCCTGGTAGGCTGCAGTCCATGGGGTCGCTAAGAGTCAGACACGACACTGAGCGACTTCACTTTCATGCATTGGAGAAGGAAATGGCAACCCACTCCAGTGTTCTTGCCTGGAGAATCCCAGGGACGGGGAAGCCTGGTGGGCTGCCGTCTATGGGGTCGCACAAAATCGGACATGACTGAAGTGACTTAGCAGTAGCAGCATTTTTGCCCACCTGGCAGTTTGTTCCACCTTTGCCAAATATAAGAAGGGAACCCAATAACCCAGTCCTCCACCCAAATATTTGGCAAATTCTCCCTTTGTTCTCCTGGCCAGGATTGGGCAGGGCGTAAGGGCAGACCCACATCTCATGGCCCATCTTCCAGTGCTGTCTGCCCTGGGTCCCTATACTGCCTCTTCCTTATCTCATTCCAGCCAAAAGCTTCCTCTCTGTCACTTACTTGGATGGGTCCCTAGCCCAAGTCTGAGCAAGTCCCAGGGATGGCCATACTCTTCCTTGTTGCTGTGGAACATCTGGGGACAGGTAGCCAAGACCCAGGCCTCTCATGCAGAGAAGACAGCCTCTGTTCAGGCAGAGCCCAGATCCTGCCAGTCCAGGAGCCCCATTCCAGGATCCAGCCTCTATGACCTTTCATTGGTATCTGACCCTAGTGACCAGCCTTCTGGACGGATACATGCCCCTCTGTGGGTCTGCCCCACCCCTTTTTGTTTTTCTTCACCCTGTCTTCTGCAGCAGGCCCCCAAGAGTTTGGTTCTTCAGGGTTCTGTGCTGGCTTCTCTAGGTCCCAGGCATATGGCCTCAGTCACTTCTTTGCTGCCCTGGTTCCTGTTACCATCTGTGTCGTGAATGCCCAGCCTGGGGTTTCAGGGCAGTTCTATCCTGTCCCTGTTTCTGGGACAGCCAGGATATCCCCCAGGAACCTCACCTTCATCCTGGCACAAGCACCCAACTGGCTATCTCTCCCACCTAACCATTTTCTCCTCTTCTGTTCCTGCCTCTATCATCAAGAGAAAAGCCAAGAGTCCTGCCAAACTCTTCACCCTCCACGACTGCCAAGCCCCTGCTCTGCCACCTCCTCTGACCCCACCAGTTACCCTTCTCTGCCACCCCAGTGGGTTCTACCCATGTGTCCCACTTCATCTCACCCAAAACCTAGGAAAGAGATGAATTTCAAAATAATTATGCTGAATGAAATAGGCCAGGCAATAGGGTATATATGCTGTTTGATTCCACTCCAGTACTCCTGCCTGGAAAATCCTATGGACAGAGGAGCCTGATAGGCTGCAGTCCATGGGGTCACTGGCAGAGTCGGACACAACTGAGCGACTTCACTTTCACTTTTCACTTTCCTGCATTGGAGAAGGAAATGGCAACCCACTCCAGTGTTCTTGCCTGGAGAATCCCAGGGACAGGGAGCCTGGTGGGCTGCCGACTCTGGGGTCGCACGGAGTCAGACACGACTGAAGTGACTTAGCAGCAGCAGCATAAAATGCCAGCTAATCTCTGGTGACAGAAAACATATTGAAGGTTGCCTGGGGGTGGGGCATGAAGTGTGTGATGAACGGCAGGAGGGAAAGAGCATGAGGAATCTTGGGAGGAGGGGGTGACGAATACGTTCACTGTTGATTGTGGTGGTGGTTCCACGCATGCTCAGTCGCTTCAGTCGTGTCCAACTCTGTGATCCCATGGACTGTAGCCCACCAGGCTCCTCTATCCATGGGATTCTCTAGGCAAGAATACTGGAGAGGGTTGCCATGCCCTTCTCAGTGGTTCCATGGGGTATTTATATATATATATCATAACTTAACAAACTGCTCAAAAACCACAATGAATGGGATATAGCAAGAGGACTTCAGAGATCCCAATGGCCAAAGTTGGAATAATTTGATCAACAAAATTCAGTAGTATTGGATTATAACCCAAAGTATAAAATAAATATCCATGAATCCATTCTGATATAAATGACTGAATTAATAAATAGAGGAGAAGAGAAAAATCTTTTGTGCAGAATTCCAAATAATTTGTGTAGACATCCTGCCCTCAAGAAGGTGGAGGAAAACTCTGCCCTCCTTAGGTGTGGGCTGTGCAGGTTGACTCCTTCCCATGAGGACCATGTGGGAAGGAGGATGAAGGGTAACTGCAGTGAAGCCCAACACTCACCCCCTAGCCAGGTGACCAAGCTCAGCATCAACAGTGATCAGTCATGTTGATAGTATATACCCTTGATAGAATGTGATGCAAAAATGATGCTTGACCTCTCTGCTCTTCCTCCCCTAAACTCGGTCTAACCATGGGGATAACACGTAAGAAATCCCAGTGGAAGGACATTCAGCGCTACCTAAGCAGTGCTCCTCCAATGTCAAGGTCATCAAGACCAAGGGAAATCTGGGAGAGTGTCAGGGCAGAGAGAAACCTAAGGAGTCATAACAACTACATGTACTATGGGATCCTGAAATAGGAAAAGGGGCATTATGGACAAACCAAGGGAAGTCTGAATAAAGCATGGACTTCAGTTAATAATGTATAATTGGTGGTTTGTTAACTGTAACAGATGTATCATATCAATATAAGAGGTTAATAATATGGAAAACTAGGTGCAGGGTATATGAGAACTCTTTACAATTTTTCTATAAATCAAACTTTTAAATTTTTATTTTAAGAAACTTGTGAAATCGTGCACTTTGAACATGCATAGTTTATGTTGCCTGTCTGATATTTGTGGGAAGATCTGTTAATGATCGATTTGATTTCTGTGACAGCTATAGCACAGCTCAGATTTTCTTCTTCTTGAATCCATTTTGGTAAGTTACACTTTAGCGGAAATTTCCCATTTCATCATCTGTAGCATTTGTCTGTTCTTTTATAGTTTGTATAGAATCTATAGTTATATCCTTCTTTTATTTCTGTTTATCTGTGCCTTATATCGTTCTATCTTGAGAAATTTTTCTAAATTTCTATGTTATTAGTCTTCTTCCTGTTGTTTGGCCATGCTGTGAGGCATGTGGAGTCTTAGCTCCCCAGCCAGGGATCGAACCCACACCTCCAGCAGTAGGAGTACAGCCTTAACCACTAGGCCACCAGAGAAGTCCCTTATTAGTCTTTTCCGAGAATCAACTTTTTGGCTTTGATATTCCTATTGTATCTTTCTGTTTTATTAACTTTTTCTCTGAACTTTATTTTCTCCTTCCTTCTGTTTTCTTTGGATTTATTCTGTGGTTTCTTTCATACAGTTTTATTCTGGACAATTTGCTCACGGCACTGGGGCCTTTCTAATTATTCTAAAACACATCCTTAAGGCCATGAATGTTCCTTGTTTTTTTGTGAGCCCAGCAGGGCATTAAGAGTCCATTTCACACTAGATCTGGTTGTCTGGCAGTGCGGGCCCTTCAGCGTGTCCAGATTGCTGTTCATCAGGTTTGCTTTTCAAATGGACCCTCCCCCAAGGTGCATACCCCAACGTCCACTCGGGCCACAGGAGAACCAGGCGCCACTCCCTGCCTGCCCTTCGGAGCAGTACTCTCATCTCAATAGCCTCCCCATCTCTGCTCTTCAGCATTGTCTGATTCTGCCCATCCTTGCCTTTGACTTTCTTGGCAGTAGTCCAACTCCAGCCCACAAGCTCCAAGATCAGAAGTCAGCCTAGCATCTTCTCCAGTGATTCTCCAAAACAACCCTCACTGGGCAGGAGCTGGTGGAAACAGCCCCTTCCCGTCCCTGCCCCTGGGAGGGATAATTCATAGATAAAAAGGGGAGGGCTCTGATCAGGAAAGAGGGGCCCTTAAGGTTGTCTGCAGAGGGGCCTATCCTGCTTCTCCTAACACAGCACACACTGGGAGGAAACACTTGGTGTGCACTGGGGGCCTGTGAGAACTCTCAGTCACGTGGGAAAGGGAACATCAGGAGGCAGAAGGAGGCGCAGACAGTGTCAGAAGGGCAGGGCTTCCAAGCTCCAGCCACAGGTCCGCAGCACCTGCCGGGGCATCCAGAAACCCTGCCTGGACAGAGCTGAGTCCTGGAGCTCCTCATCAGTCCAGCTGCAGCTACACAGACTAGGCTGCCAGGGCCTGAGATGAACCCAAGTCTCTTTGTGAGCAAGTCTGGGGTGTGGATGGCTCAGGACAGGTGGGGACTGGGTTGTGGGGAAAAGAGGTCTATATGGATCATGGGACTCTGACAGGCTGAAAAGTAACCCCCAAAGGTATTTATGTCTAAATTCCTGCAAAAGTAAATGTAACTTTATTTGGAAAAAAGGCTTTGCAGATGTGACTAAGTTAAATATTTTTTCTTTATTACTACTTAAAAATTTTTATATAGTAGTTAATGTCTTACTAATGCCTGATTGTTACAGTTTATAAATAAAATGTGTTACTCTCTTCAAAAAACAAGCAAAACAAGCTATTTTTTGCTTGGTATGGCCCAGGTTTGTTTTGTTTTGTTTTTGCTTTCCTGCAGATTGACAGTATCCTAATTCCTGATTCATAATATGATCAATTGCATTCTGTTTTTGGATGTCTAAAAGAATAAAATTATTTTCACAATTCACCAGTATTTGAATAGTAGAAGACAATTGTCCTAACCTTGGTGATCAGCCTTTTCCTTCTTTCCATCTTTCTTTCCTTCTTTGCTTTTTAAATAAATTGGGGTTTTCCCAGACCACCTCAATAAAGTGAATATTGTGATTCAAAATTTTTAATTAAATGGGATTTGATATGAAAGTTTTTCAAATTATCCAGGTGGCCCTAAATTCATCATGGTTGTGGTGGTGGTGCTTTAGTCATTAAGTCGTGTCCAACTCTTGTGACCCCATGGACTGGAGCCTGCCAAGCTCCTCTATCCATGGGATTTACCAGGCAAGAACACTGGAGTGGGTTGCCATTTCCTTCTCCAGGGGATCTTCCTGACCCAGGAATCAAACCTGGCTCTCCTGCACTGCAGGCAGATTCTTTACCAACTGAGCTATGAGGGAAGCCTAAATGTCATCATGAGTGTTCTCATAAGATGAGCAGAGGCCATGAGAATGAGTTGCATGCTCGATAATTTCTCTTAGCGGTCTCCCTCCTCCTCTTTCCCTGCCTCCATTTCTAGGAGGATAATAACTTGTAGAAAGGCCATGAGAAGCCAATCTATAACTTTTCAGATAAGACGGTCACCAGCATAGCATTGCCATGTTTAGCAAATAAAAACACAAGACACCCACTGAATAACTGCATGGGTTGTACTTATACTAAGAGATTATTTGTTGTTTATTTGGAATCAAAGTTTAATTAGGCATTTGGTGCATCTCATATTTTATTTGGCAACTGTGTGAGCAGTCCCATCTTCCACTGAACAGATACATTCTGATTTGATCCCTTTAGTGAATCAGGACAGTGTTTCATTTTGTTTCTTTGGCTGCGCCACGTGGCATGTGGATCTTAGTTCCCAGACTGTGAATTGACCCTGTGCCCCCTGCAGTGGAAACACAGAGTCCTGACCACTGGGCCACTGGGGAAGTCCCGTAACTGTTTTTAAGGTAAGTAAAGGATGATTATGTTACAGGATGTCATGGCCCAGGTAGCGCAGGTCTAGCATCTCCCAAAGGTCCTCCTATAGACAGGACATGAACTTGGGCAAACTCTGGGAGATGGTGATGGACATGCAAGCCTGGACTGCTTCAGTCAATGGGGTCTTGAAGAGTCAGACACGACTTGGTGACTGAACAAACAAACAATAGACAGTGACTGTAATATCTATTGCAGGTTCAAGGGCTTTAAAGTACAGACTAGGACTCGGAGGCAGTACCGTGTTGAGGGCTGCAGCATCCAGAGGGTCCTAGGTATACACATCTCCATTCATTAAATGGCCATTAACAAAATTTATTGAATTTCCTGGGTGGTTAAGAATTCACCTGTCAATGCAGGGGACGTTGGTTCCATCCCTGGGCTGGGAAAATTCCACATGCCTCGGGGCAGCTAAGCATGGTCACCACAACCAGAGATTAGCCCCTTCGTGCAACAATGAAGACCCAGTGCAACCTAAAAATAAATAAAATTATTTATTTGGCTGCACCAGGCCTTTAGTTGTGGTATATGAGATCTTTGACCTTCATTATAGCATGCTGCTGCTGCTAAGTCACGTCAGTTGTGTCCAACTCTGTGCGACCCCATAGACAGCGGCCCACCAGGCTCCTGTCCCTGGGATTCTCCAGGCAAGAACACTGGAGCAGCACAGCACAAGGGATCTCTTATTAACAGCTGTGGCATTTGAACTCTTAGTTGCGGCATGTGGGATCTAGTTCCCTGACCAGGGATAGAAGCCGGCCCCCCTGCACTGGGAGAACAGAGTCTTAGCCACTGGACCACAGGGGACAACAGCCATTTTTGAGTGCCAGAATTACATTTAGGCACTGTTACAGGCTCTGGATAGAGCGATGAAAAACCAAACAGACAAAAATCCCCGCCCTCCTGGAGTTTACCTTCTTCTGGGCAGATAGACGGTAAACAATAAAAGGGCTACGAAGAAAAAGGGGATAGGGTACTTGCTGGGTGAGGAACAAGTGTGGTTGCAATTTAAATAGGTTGCTGGAGGGAAGGCCTTGCTTAAAAGTAATAACAGGCATAGTGCATTTATCTTTATTTTTTTACAAAGGCTTCTGGCAACCCTACCTCAAGCGAGCCTGTAGGCATTTTTCTAACAGCATTTGCTTACGTCATGTCTCCATCAGATTTTGGCAATTTTGAAATATTTCAAATCCTTCAACAGCGAAAACATGACTCACTGAAGACTTATATAATAGTCTTTTTTTTTTTAGCAATAAAGTGTTTTGTTAAAAAAAAAAAAAAAACACCAAAACAGAGGGAGATTATGCGCAAAGGAGAAGGCGATGAAAAGACAAGCAGATACTGGAGTAGTGAGGCCACCCACGCGTGAGTGCTGGAGAGGCAAGGAATGGTCCCCTGGAGACTCCTGAGGGCATGTGGCTGCCCACACCTTAGTCAGCACCATGAACCTCTGATTTGGGGGTTCTGGCCTTCGGAATGTGTTGTTTTAAGGCAATAAATGATTGTTTGTTGTAGTAACTCAATGATTTGAGAAATTCTCAGCCTATCTAGGGGCTTCTCTGGTGGCTGAGACCGTAAATCCTCCTGCCAACACAGGAGACCTGGGTTTGATCCCTGGGTCAGGAAGATCCCCTGGAGAAGGAAATGGCAACCACTCCAGTACTCTTGACCTGCCTCTTGAGAAATCTGTATGCAGGTCAAGAAGCAACAGTTAGAACTGGACATGGAACAACAGACTGGTTCCAAATCAGGAAAGGAGTGCGTCAAGGCTGTATATTGTCACCATGCTTATTTAACTTATATGCAGAGTACATCATGAGAAATGCTGGGGTGGGTGAAGCACAAGATGGAATCAAGATTGCCAGGAGAAATATCAATAACCCCAGATATGCAGATGAAGACACCCTTATGGCAAAAAGTGAAGAAGAACTAGAGCCTCTTGATGAAAGTGAAAGAAGAGTGAAAAAGTTGACTTAAAGCTCAACATTCAGAAAACGAAGATCATGGCATCTGGTCCCATCACTTCATGGCAAACAGATGGGGAAACAGTGGAAATAGTGGCAGACTTTATTTTTGGGGGCTCCAAAATCACTACAGATGGTGACTGCAGCCATGAAATGAAAAGATGCTTGCTTCTTGGAAGAAAAGCTATGACCAACCTAGATAGCATATTCAAAAGCAGAGACATTACTTTGTCAACAAAGGTTCATCTAGTCAAGGCTATGGTTTTTCTAGTACTCATGTATGGATGTGAGAGTTGGACTGTGAAGAAGGCTGAGCACCCGAAGAATTGATGCTTTTAAACTGTGGTGTTGGAGAAGACTCTTGAGAGTCCCTTGGACTGCAAGGAGATCCAACCAGGCCATCAAGGAGATCAACCCTGGGATTTCTTTGGAAGGAATGATGCTAAAGCTGAAACTCCAGTAGTTTGGCCACCTCATGCAAAGAGTTGAGTCACTAGAAAAGATTCTGATGCTGGGAGGGATTGGGGGCAGGAGGAAAAGGGGACGACCAAGGATGAGATGGCTGGATGGCATCACGGACTTGATGGACGTGAGTCTGAGTGAACTCCGGGAGATGGTGATGAACAGGGAGGCCTGGCGTGCTGCGATTCATGGGGTTGCAAAGAGTCGGACATGACTGAGCGACTGCTGAGAAGTGAACTGACCCTGGGGAGGCTAGTATCCATCTGAGGCTTGAGGGACTCTGTGCCCAGAAGGAGCACCCACACCTGTGCCCTGCATCCTCTGCCTGCTGAGCAGGCCTCTACGGAGGGCTCCCATCCCTAAGATGATTCTGAGAGTCATGAGAAGAGGGAAAGGTGGGGTCCTCCCTCCAGCTGAGGTCCCCAGAAACTCACACCTCCCCCAGACCCCTACCTGGTCTCCCTGCGAATCAGACTACAGAGGGGCAGTGGCCAGGCCAAGGCCTCAGTGGTTGTTCTCGGGGTTTTGTTCTCCTCTGCTCCCTGTACCATCCTCCCTGGCCCCCTCGCCCCCTGTCCACTGGCCCCTTGTCCTTGTAACAGTGGACACGCCGCCCCTTTGGAGCCTGACCTTATCCTCACTCAGTCTTGCTCATGGCAGGAGGGCT
Source organism: Nanger dama (assembly GCA_917880005.1). Classification (NCBI taxonomy): domain Eukaryota; kingdom Metazoa; phylum Chordata; class Mammalia; order Artiodactyla; family Bovidae; genus Nanger; species Nanger dama. Next base: position 8,219,387 of record CAKJTW010000018.1, on the reverse strand, counting down.
CCTGAGCTGGGGACAGCAGATCTTGTCCGCTGTCAGGATCAAGCCAGGCCTATAAACAGAGGTGCCCCTGCCCAGCTCCATGGGAGCCCAGATTCCACCCACCGCCTGTGGGATGCTTGCTGCCTCCTGCAGATCCTGCTTGGAGCAGTGGCTGTCAGTCCACCGGTCCCCTGCGAGAATGTGTGTGCTCAGTCACTTCAATAGTGTCTGACTCTTTGCGACCCCATGGACTGCAGCCCGCCAGGCTCCTCTGTCAATGGAGATTCCCCAGGCAAGAATACTGGAGTGGGTTGCCATGCCCTCCTCCAGGGCATCTTCCCAACCCAGGGATCGAACCCACATCTCCTGCATTGCAGGTGGATTCTTGATCACTGAGCCACCAGGGAAGCTCAGAGCAGTGGCCTCCAGTCTGCTGGCCCGCTAGTGGTCATCGTAGGCCCTCTCGCCCGCATGCGAGTCCAGGCCCTGCACTGAACGGCAAGACCACCCATCTAAGGCACATGCATGGGCCAGGCGCTCGAGGACCAGAAGCAGGAGAAGAGCCTGGGCCCAGACCTCAGACTGCTGCTGCTGCTGCTGCCTGGTAGACCCCACGGACTTCCCCAGAGGGAGGAATCTGGGGGCGTATAGTGGGGGTTGTCAGTAGGGGCTGCCTTTCTGAGCTTTGCCACAGCTAGGGTCTCTGGTAGGTGGAGAGGGCAGGAACCAGGAGATCCTCCAGTGAGCCCTGGCCGAGAGATGAGCGACGGGGGTTGGAAAGCTGCTTCTGGAATCTTGAGACTCCAGTCAAGTCCCAGGAGGAGCAGGCCCCTCACATTGAACAGTCCTTCCTCCGTCTTGGACCCGCAGTGGCCAAGGAGGGTCCGTTGGAGGACCCCAAGAGTTCCTGCCCCCAACTAGCTGCCAAGGGGCATTGTGCCTGCAAGCTGCTCCCAGGTGTGGCCCCGCTCTGGGGAGCCTCGTGGCCCCTGCCTGGGGTCCTCCCACTCAGCCCTTCAAGTCAGGGAGAGAGGGCTGTTTTTGCCCCAAACATCCCAGATTAGATGGAACACGGCTCCAAGCTTCCAGAATCGAGTCCAAGAGGTTAGACTGGATTCCTGAGATGCGAACCCTGTCAGAGAGCATTTGACTGACTTCCTGATTGGATTAGACCAGGTTGCTCCTTGGGAGGTCAGGCCACCAGCAGCCTCTGGGAGCTTCACCCCGGGGCATGCAGAGGGGGAGAGCTGCCTGCCGGAACAAATTCAGAGCAGCCGTGGTTCTCCTGGCCTCTTGCCACAGAGAGCCAGGTATGGGTGGTTTTTAAGTTCCTGCCTTTGCTGAAGAGACCCAGAGCAGGTCCAGCCCTGGCCTCTCCCAAGAGGGGGCTTGGCCCCGAGACTCCTGTGTGCTGGTCATGGCCTCACTCAGGACATCTGCAGCTCCAAGAGACAGTGGGGAAAGCCAGCAAGGGTGGCCCTGTAGGACCAGCCCGGGAGCCACGGTGGAAACCAAGACAGGGGCCAAGAGGAGTCAGGGAAGCACCTGGGGTGCCCCACACGGGGCCAGGCGTGCAGTGCAGAACTTTCTGAAGCCCCTGGAGTTCAAGAACTGCTCCCACTTTGGGCAATGTGGACATGCAAGTGCCCTCCTTGGCCAGGCCCAGGTTCAAAGGGAGAGGGCTGGGTGAGGAACAAGGCCTCCAGGGTCCAAGTCTAAACAGGAGGTTTACACCACGATCCTCACCCAACCCTCCTAGCACCTGGGTCTGCAGCTCATGCAAGGTGGTGTGCGTGTTGAGCTTACCCCGTCCCTGAAGCCCAGCTGGACTCTGGAGGGTGGACAGGACCTTTATCCCCAGCCCAGCCCGCAGGACACTTCACTTCCTGAGGCAGACTGCAGCAAGCACCCTGGCTGGTCCCCTGCGCCCCTACAGCTCCACACAGCCCCAAACTCACCTTCTGTTGGCTGGGATTGGCCTGACCTCTGCTCTGGCCAAGGCCATGACCATCCTTAGGCCCCTCCGAGGTATGGCTGGCACCGTGGCACACTGCTGAGACTCTGGACAAGGCTCACCCACTTCACCTTTCCCCTGGCTCCTGGACCGGGCCAACCTCCAGGGCTGGGCCAGGGGAGAAGGCCGTGGCAGCCAAGTGATGAGGGGGTAATGAGATGGCCGTCACCAGGTGTCAGCAAAGGCAGAGACCACACAGAAATAAGGACAGGGAGACAGAGAAGGCCAGTGGGTCTGAAAAAGGCCTATAGCCGGCACAGAGAGATGGGCCCCGCGAGGGTTTGGTCAGAAACTCAGAGGTGACCCCGTGCGTGTGCACCGGCCACGTGACCTTGCAGGATCTGCTGGGAAGCTCTCTTTCCAGAGGGAGAAACTGATGGTGTCAGGGTAAGTGGACAGAGATTTGCAAGTACCTGGAGGAGGCAGGATTCAAACAAGGGCCCCTGAGCTGGGCAACTGGCCCGTCCCCACTCCTGCAGCTGGTCCTGGTTTTCACATGCGGCAGACCCAGCCCAAACCCCCTCTCCAATTTATACCCTAGGAGCACTGGCCACCTTCACTTTTATTTATTTTTCATTTTTCGCCATGCTGCCAGGCTTGTAGGATCTTAGTTCCCAGACCAGGGACTGAACCCAGACCTGCAGCACCCAGAAAGCACCCAGTCTTAACCACTGGACCAGCAGGGAATTCCCTCACCCTGACTTTTTTTTTTTTTTTTTTTTTGAGATTACTGAATCAGATCAAGTCTTCTCATTTATTGGTTCTCAACATCAATGGGAAATCTTAAAACACTGAGGAGAGCAGGTCACCCCTCCTTCTGTCTCATTCAGTTAGTTTTTCTTAGGACTCTCTCCTTTTTTTTTTTTTTTAAGAGTAACCTGACTTTTAGAATCTAAAATATTCCTTGCGGTGGCTCTCCTACTTAAATTCTTTGGAGCTCCATCCATCAGCCTCCCCAGCATCTAGCAGTTACCACGACTAATGGACATGAATTTGAGGACACTCCAGGAGACAGGGAGGCCAGAGGAACCTGACGCGCTGCAGTCCCTGGGATTGCAAAGAGTCGGACAAGACTTAGCAACTGACCAACAACAGACTCGAGGATTCCTTTTAAGGTCAAAGAGAACAGCAGCGGCAGAGGCCCTGGGGCCGCGAGCAGGGATGAAAAGCATGGGATGGCCTCTGGTGCCTCGGGAGGGCGTGGGCGGCTTCCGTGGTAACATCCTGAAGAAGCTTTGCTCACCTCTGCTTCCTGTGCCTTCACCACCAGACAGGGCAGGGCCTGAGGGGGCAGGGGTCCTGTGGGGGCCTCTCTGCCTCAGGAGGATACAACCCACGCACCAGCTCAGGACCCCTCCAAAGTCTCTTCCCTCGGGGCCTGGCACCCCAGAGCCGAGGTCCTCTGCCCAGGGGCTGGGACTCACCACTGCCTCCCAAGGATGGCCAGGCCCCCAGGGAGGAAAGTGCCTCCCTCCAAGGACAAAGCTGGGATCAGCCATGGCAGGGATACTTCTGGGGTCCCAGGCCTAGGCCACTGGGCTCCGAGGCTGCAGCCAGAGACTGCACACGGCCTCAACGACCTCTCAGAGAGAAGGCTGAGGGGACTTCCTGGCAGCCCGATGCTTACAACTTCACCACCTTCCTTGGCGGTCCCATGGTTAAGAATCTGCCTGCCAAGACAGGGGACAACACGAGTCCCTTCCCTAGTCCAGGAAGATCCCACATGCCCAGGGCAACTAAACCAAGCTGAAGCGCCACAACTTCTGAGCCTGCACTCTGAAGCCTGTGAGCCCACACTCTGCAACAGGGAAAGCCACTGTGACAAAAAGAGCTAAAGAAAAGCCCCCGCTAACTGCAACTAGAGACAGACCTCGAGCGGCAAGAAGACCCAGTGTGGCCAAAATGAAATAAATGAAAAAAAAAAAATCTTCACCTTCTAATGCAGAGAGTAGGGGTTTGATCCCTGGTTGGAGAGCTAGAATTCCACCTGCCGCATGCCTCTCTCAGCCAAAGTCAAAACATAAAACAGAAGCAGTATTGTAACAAGTGACTGTTTGTTACAGTACAGACTTTAAAGACTAAAAATAGTCCACCTTAAAAAAAAATCTTAAAAAAATAAAAAGACAAGACCAAGTGCTTGCACTCCCTGTGACTCAAAGCACTTCGTGTCCGGAGCAGCTCAGTGGATAGCCTGCCCTCAGGCCCTAGCCCCCACGCCCCCGACTCAGTGCAGAAGCTCACCCTGTGCTGTCCCCCACCCCCAGCAGCATGGTGCCTGGACTATAGCATCCACGCTCTGCTTTGCTGAGCATCCACACATGGGGCTCTGGTGTCCAGCTTGGGGGTCTCATCTACTGGACCCACAGCAGAGGCCAAGTCCTTTAGGGGCTGGAGGAGAGTAGGGGCCGACTCGAGGAAGACGCGTGTCCTTCAGCCTCTGGTCTGGTGTGGGGCTCCCTGGGTGGGGGGTCAGGGGGCAGGATCTGGGCTCCAAGAGCTCAGGGCTCACACCGCACACTCTGTCCTTCCTGGTTAGAATTCTCTCAGCTGCCCTACACTTCCTTGTCCCTTCTGAGAAACACACCTATTTGACTACATGGGCTACGAGTGTGAGTAATTCTCTATTTTCACTGGGGGGTTGGAAGCAGGAGTCTCATCACACATACCCCAACTTGGGCTAGGGCTGAGCTGGGGCTCCTGGAAGCCAGAGATGACAGCTCGTCTGGATCGGGGACCATCAACCATGTACAGAGCCAAGCAGAGTGAAGGGAAGGGGCAGAGCGGGTGTGGAGGGAGCCCTTGTTCCTGCCAGAAGTTGCGGAGCTCCGGGGAAGGTCCCCTCCCCACCCCCTGGCCTTCTGCCCCTGGTCTTGCCCAATCCTGGCCAGCGGGAAAGGGGCAGAAATCTTGCCAGGTGTTTCAGCAGGAGTGCTGGCAGTTGCCTCACCCTTCCGGGATTTGGCAAAATTTGAATCACTCCACCCTGGGGTGAGCCATGGGTCAGGTGGACCATAAATAGGGTCCCCCCAGGGAGCCTGCTCACTTGCTTCCTCCTTTAGCTGTTGCCTGGACCGCCGGCCTCCTCTGCCCCAAAACCATGTCCATAGGTCTCCTGTGGCTGGGCTTCACCCTGCTGGGGGCCCTGCACACCCAGGCCCGGAGTTCCACCCCCAGACTGCTGCGGGCCCCACCTCTGTCCAGGATCCCGCTGCAGCCCAACTTCCAGGCTGACCAGGTAAGGGCCCCGGAGGGATAGCAGCAGGGGGCGGGCAGGGAAGCGTGTGAGCAGAGGGGACGGGAGGTGAAGGGTCTCAACGAACCTGCAAGGGCAGGATGCCCAGGCTTCATTCAGCTCAGCCTGCCCTCTGGCCCTCTGATGGAAGCCAGGCTCCATGGCCCCACATTGACCCTGACCTTGCTGGCAAGAAGATCACCTGGCCAGACCTTCTCTAGGTCCATACTCTTTCCCATCATCTCTGTAGTGAGTAGATGACGGGAACACCTTCAGTCCTCTGCATGAGGAGGAAACTGAGGCCCAGGGAGGACACCCCCATCCCTACCATCATCAGGGCTCCCTCCTGGCCTGGCCTCCCCCAGCTTCCACTGGCTTCACCAACCCAGGAACTGAATGCCCAGTCCCAGGCCTGCTGCTCAGGAGAGGGGCTCCTGGCTTGGGGGCAAGCTGCCAGCGGTGCCTGCAGGGACAGTGCTGTAGGGGAGCCCTAGGGTGGTTTGTGGGTTCTGCCTATTACAGCTCCCCCTGTAGTTCCAGGGGGAAGTGGTATGCCATAGGCGTGGCAGGAAATGCAATTAAGAAGGAAGAGCAAGACCAGTTTAAGATGTACACCTCCAACTACGAGCTGAAGGAAGACGGCAGCTACAACGTCACCTCCACCCTGTTAAGGTGAGAGATGCCACCTCCTTGGGGAAAGTGGGGGAGCCTCAAGGGGCTGCTTGAGTGTCTAGAGGCAGATTCATGTCACAGTCAAGGGCTGACTGGAGGAGAGGCAGTCACGCATCCTTCTGCTCCGCAGTGGATTCAGATATTAACATTTGTTCATTTCTTCCTGCGTTGTTGTTTAGTCACTAAGTCGTGCCCAGCTCTTTGCGACCCCTTGAACTGTAGCCCTCCAGGCTACTCTGTCCATGATATTATCCAGGCAAGAATACTGGAGTGGGTTGCCACGTTCTTCTTCAGGGGATCTTCCCAGTCCAGGGGTCAAACCCACATCTCCTGCATTGGCAGGTGGATTCTTTACCGCTGAGCCACCAGGGACGCCCTCTTCCTTCATCAGATCAACATTTATTGGTCATTTCAGTGCAAATAGACATGGACACAGGCATCGGGAAACAAGAGACAGAGAGCAGGGGTCTCCTAGATAGGGAAGAGGGTCCCTGATGGGGAAGAGGGTCCCTGAATCCAGCCTGGAGACCCACCCAGGTCTTCATCGAGGGTTTACAGGGAGGTAGCCTCCAGAACTGGGCCTTGAAGGAGCCACTCTGCCTCGGAAGGAGGCACGGAGCATCCACAGCAGGGGCTGGTGGACTCTGAGTCAGAGGGAAGCAGCAAGTCATCCTCCAGCCACCCAGCAGCAGCTGATGAGTGGCTTGACTGGGGGGCAGCCCGCACACTGCCAGGGTCCTCAGACACCAGGGCAGAAGTGATCTGGGGAGGAGTGGGTCTGAGCAGGGTCCCTCTGGGTGTGGTGGAGAGAGAAACGGTGGCTGCCAAGGAACACCCAGTCCCTCTGGCACCCAAGGGAGACTGAGGCTGAAGCATGTGTGCAGCAAGAAGCAGAGGGAGAATGGGTTTGGGGAGATACGCTCCAGAATACCAGGGGAGAGGGTGGAACTCAGGTGAGGGTTGACCCAGGAGCTAGAGGAGTCCTTGGCATGGAACAGACTGGAACCTTGGAGGGTGAGTCCCCCAGGAGAGGTTATAGATAGGGAAGCAGCAGAGGGAAGATAGATAGGAGTAGGGGATAAATGCCTGAGGAATGGGATGGGGGACAGTTTGTAGGGAAGACCACCAAGGAGAGACAGCCCTGAAGAGGAAAGGACAGTGGGTCCTAAAGGAAGGATCTGAGCAGGGTCAGGTGGCCCAGGGTGGACCAGGCAGGGACACCCACAGGTAGGCTCAGAGGCCCATCTGAGCCGGTGGGGGAGGGGACCTCCTGCTGTGGTGGGGGATGGGCTGTCTTGGGCTGGGCCAGACCACGGGCATCAGAATCCCAGCCCCTCCAGCTGCAGCCCTGAGCCCCTCCAGCTGCAGCCCCGGTCCCCACCATGTCCAGCTCCAGGAGCGCAAGCCCACGTCCCCTCTGCCCTCACTCACCCATCTCTTGCCCACAGGGACGAGCGCTGTGACTACTGGAGCAGAACTTTTGTCCCAAGCTCCCGGCCTGGCCAGTTCACCCTGGGCAATATTAGGAGTGAGTGTTGAGGGAGGTGGGCCCTGGGGTTGGGCTTCCAAGAGGCTGGGGGAGCAGGGTCCTCCTAGAAGGAGCACAGACCTCCCTGCCCCTCCACACAGACGCTGTTCTGCGTGGAGAGCCCCTGTAAACAGGTGGGAAACAAAGCAGCTCCCTCTTCCCAGGGCAGGCTGACCCCTCCCTGTCCTTCCCCGTCTTCCTTGCAGGCTACCCTGGGATAAGCAGCTACACCGTGAGGGTGGTGAACACCGACTACAACCAGTTTGCCATAGTGTACTTCAAGAAGGTTCAAAGGAAACAGGGGTACTTCAAGACCACCCTTTACGGTGCGTCCTTCCCTCACGACCCCAGGGACCCAGCCCCACCCAGCCCCCAGGTCCTCTCCGGTTCAGGAGAGGTCCTCTCCAGTTTAGCTCTGAGCCCCTGGCGGGGGTCCAGGGAGGGAGGCTCTTCTGCAGACTCTCCATGAGGAAGGGGTCAGAGGCCTTGTTCATATGTTCAGCAATGTTTATAGAGTGTTTGCTGGCCACCCGCCGGCCACCTTGACCACAGGGAGGACCAAGGAGCTGAGCCCTGAAGTGAGGGAAAACTTCATCAACTTCGCCAAGTCCCTGGGCCTCACCAATGACCACATCGTCTTCCCTGTCCCGATTGGTAATGGCCCGTGCCGACTGTCCAGGCCTGCTGCTGTCACCGCGCCTCCAGGGGAAAGGGGGCGGAGGAGGGGCCCGGCCCTCTGCTCAGTCACTGAAGCCCCTCTCTGGGACCCACTCTGGGTTCAGGAAGACCCTGCCCCAACCCAGGGATCTGTGGGGAACCCAGGGTCTGGGCCCCAAGTGTTCCTCCTCAAGAGATGAGGATTTCAGGCCCAGGTCCAAATTTTCCCAGTCTCTCAGCCCCAGGGCCCCTTCCGCCTTATAGCCCAGGCCCTCACCATCTGGGACCACTTCCTCCTCCCTCCCTCTTGTCTGGGGCCCCTTTCCTCCTTGCCTTGAGGCCTGCTCACCACTGACTTGAAAGGTGGCCTTGTCTTCAGGCGGCCTGGCCTGGGCAGGGGGCTCCAGCTGGCTGCCCAGGGAGCCAGCAGCCCCCCATAGCTAGGAGACTGCTGGGGCTCAGCAGGTAAGCAGGTGGCGGCCTGGTGCCCGAGCAGATGTGTGGCAGGGCCTCGCTGGCCTGCTCTGGAGAACCGGGTCCTGGCAAGCTGCTCATCCTCAGGCCTTCCTCCCAAACCCCTGCTCCCGTCCCTGAAGGGAACCCCCAGATCTGCAGTTGCTGGGCCAGGCTGGGGCCTGGGGTGCCCAGGGGCAGGGCAGGTGTCCCAGTGAACAGAAGTCACACACACACCTGCCCATTCTGACAGACTCTTTCCCCTACAGACCGGTGTGCCGATGACCAGTGAGCCTGCAGTGAGTATGGCTAGGGGGAGGGGGCCAGTGGACCCGGGGTCTCAAACTACCTTTGCGCCCCCCACCCAAGACAGTTGCTGTCTCTACTTTCCCAGCTCCCTCTGAGGTGCCTCCGGTCTCTCTTTGCTCCCACCCCACTCACGCCAGGCTTTGCCCGGCACAGCACCCAGTTAAGCCCCCCCACCAGCCTGGACACCAGTGACAGGAGAGAGCCCAGAGACACTTCTGTAGTTCCTGCAGCCCCGAAGATGCAGCCCTGCCTTGCCTGCTAAATAAACATGTGCCCTGCCCCCAGTGTGTGCTGCTTGACTCTGTGCTCCTGGATCCCTGGGCCACTGGGAGGGAGGACGGGCAAAGGCTGGGCTCACACTGGCATGGCCCCCGCAGCCCCTGGGGTCCTCAGCAAGAAACAGCGGCCCCAGGGCCCGTGGCCAGCTTTGGCTAGACCCTTCCTAACCCCCACCCCAGGCCAGCAGCAGGCCTCACATGACTCTGACTTCAAGGAGTGACTGGCCCAGCAGAAACACTGAAGGGGCCACAGCTCATTTCCACATTCGGCCACCTGCAATAGGCATCACCACAGAGGCTCAGCCAGGGCCGGGGGAGCTGGAGGGGGCTGCAAGGACTGAGGTGCTGTCACCCCCAACTTCCTCAGGACCCCTGTGGATGCTGGAAGATGGCAGCTAGGGCAGGAGAGGTGCACAGTCGGTGGGGCAGAGAGGCATGCCCAGTCTGAGGCTGTGCCAGTGCAGGGAAGGTCACCAGGCATGGTCCCCTCCCCCTCTGATAGCCAAACCTCCCTGCCCCTGGTTGGCCCAGGGATCACTCCCTGGCTCCCACTGGTAGGTGGCTGTGACCATGCTGAGCCCATTCAGCGTCCTGTCCTCACCCATGCCTCCCCTCCATAATGACCTCCAGACCACCAGGGGCAGAGCTGGGGGGCTACAGGGAGGCAAATACGCCACCAGGATTCCAGATTCTAGAAGACTCAAGGACTCCAGGCCTGCACCCACCACTTGGCTGGGCCTGACAAGCCCTTGTTCACCCATAAGCCGGAGCTGGAGCCCCTCCTTATCGCCATCAGGAAACCCCTCCCTACCTCTTCTTCTACTTACAAGATCAGAGGCTGGAGAGGCGGGGTTCTGAAGAAACCCAGGCTTCTCCACCCTCAGACTTGCACACCCACCGGGTCACCTTTTGGAACTGTGATAATCCTGGATAATTTCTTTCTCAAATTCTTAACATTGTCACCTCTGCAAAGGCCCCTTTCCCAAATAAGGTACCATTTACTGGTTCCAAGGACTCGTTGTTTAGTCACTAAGTCGTGTCCACCTCTTTGTGACCCCATGGACCGAAGCACACCAGGCTCTTCTGTCCTCCACTATCTCCCAGAGTTTGCTCAAATTCATGTCCATTGAATCAGAGATGCCATCCAACCATCTCGTCCTCTGTTGCCCCTTCTTTCTTGCCCTCAGTCTTTTACTGCATTAGGGTGTTTTCTAATGAGTTGGCACTTTGTATCAGGTGGCCAAAGTATTGGTGCTTTAGTTTCAGCATCAGTCCTTCCAATGAATATTCAGGGTTGATTTCCTTTAGGATTGACTGATTTGATCTCCGTGCTGTTTAAGGGACTCTAGAGGTCCAAGGACTAGGACCTAGTTGTCTCTGGGGACTGTTATTCCGCCTGCCACACTGGGCTTGGGGACAGAATGATGACAGACTTTGTGAGATGGGGAGTGAGAGGTGAACGGGGACCCTAGAGACAGGTCCCCACCTCTGATCGAGGCTGGCTGGGGTAGCAGCTGCATTGTCCTGTGGTCTGGTTTGTGGACCTTGACCACAGGAGTGGCGTGGGCAGGGTCCAGGTTTGCTTTGGCTTCTGGGAGTAGAGAAGGGGCCAGCCAGGTAGTGGGCTTCATCACCTGCACTACCCAGCTCCCCATCTTCCCACCCTCACTCAGCTGCTTAGGGGTGAGGCTTTGGCTGGGCTCTCCTCTCCACCTGCCTCCCTCTGCCCAGATCTCTAGCCCCAGGCCCCAGGCATACACCCAGGTCCAGAAGAAAGGCCCCTCCTTGAATACTATGGTGGGGGCCGTGCCCAGTTCTCCATGGAGTCCACCTTCTAAGAGGACAAGCCAAGGGCCTCCCTTGCCTGGTTCCCCTGACGGGATGGGAGTCCTAGGGTTGGGGAGGGGGTACTCTCTGGCCTGGGCTGTCTCCCTGGAAAGGGGGTTGAATGCCTGGCAGAGGCGTGGGCAAGGCTGAGGAAGGAGGGGCTGGGCACCTGCCTTTGGCTGACTGGTGAGAGGCCCTCCCAGCTACCGTGGGCAACAGAAACACTTGTGTCTGTGTGTGGCACACAAGTGTGTAGAGACATGGCAGAAACACAGATCACACATGTGGACATGCTGACGCAATCCAAACACACGTATCCTTCCAAGCACAGGACGCCCAAAGGAAAACACATGTTTTCTCCCAGATGTGAAATCATACCTGGGGTCCCAGGGGCCCCCTCTGTGTGTGAGTCCACAGACAAGGGGTGAAACACGAGGCTACCTAGGCACAAGGAGCAGCAGACCTTCAGAGAGACACACAGGTTCCCAGAAACATGCCAATGCACGTAGGGATACACACCACCAGACATGGCAGGTGGATGGGAAGGCCCATGCATGGAGCTTGCTCGGGGCCCATGATGTCACATGTGCACCTGAGTGCCCAGTCCCCAGGCACGCTCCCAGCACCCTTCTGAAGCCAAGACTCTTCCCTCTCCAGTGGAGGAGGTGCCCAGGTGCTACCTGCCACCTGCTCCATCCATGGGCACAGTACCTTCAGAGAGGGCTGGGGAGTGTGGCCAGCCACAGGTGGTGGGGAGTAAGTGGAGGCCTGCAGGCAGGGGAATGGAGGGAGGGATACCCTATAGGCAAGGAGGGTGAGCTGACCCGGGTGAGGGATTGTTCACTACAATTCTTCCTCGCCTCCGCTCCACCTGGCTCAGCATGGGCCTCGCCTCCGTTCCACCTGGCTCAGCGTGGGCCTCACCTCCGCTCCACCTGGCTCAGCGTGGGCCTCACCTCCGCTCCCACCTGGCTCAGCACTCCACCTGGTTCAGCGTGGGCCTCGCCTCCACTCCACCTGGCTCAGCACTCCACCTGGTTCAGCGTGGGCCTCGCCTCCGCTCCACCTGGCTCAGCACTCCACCTGGTTCAGCGTGGGCCTCGCCTCCACTCCATCTGGTTCAGGGAGGAGGTGGTGCTGACTGCAGGATATAACTGCATCTTCCACGTTCCTCAGGAGAAACAGCAAGGCAGCTTCCGGGACAGAGAGGATCCCTCCTCGTTATCATCAGGGAACACACCCGGGCCTGACCCCCACCTGAAGGATGGCCTTCTGGCAGCAACTACCAGTGTGAGACCAGAACCAGGCCTCAGAGCAGCTACAGTGACAGGAGTCCCAGTAAGTAAGCCCCTCTCCTCTGGACATGAGCCTGACTCAGCTGTGTCCTTGGCCAGGATCACACCTGTGGGGCCAGCTCAGAAGAGAGAATTTCTGGCTGGATGATTTGAAGCAGGGCTCCCTTTCCAAGCTGGTCAAAGGGTAAGGTATCACGGCAGCTGGGCAGACCTCATCTCCACGGCTTCCTTGACTTACAGCCACTAGCTGCACTCTGCTGACCGTGACTCTCAAGGAGGCTGTGAATGGATATCGTCCCTATACATTTTTGTTGTTGTTCAGGCGCTCAGTCATGTCCAAATCTGCAACCCCATGGACTGCAGCATGCCAGGCTTCCCTGTCCTTCATCATTTCCTGGAGCTTGCTCAAAATCGTATTGATCAAGTCGGTGATACCATCCAACCATCTCATCTTCTGTCTTCCGCTTCTCCTGCTTTCAGTCTTTCCCAGCATCAGGGTCTTTTCCAATGAGCCGGCTCTTTGCATCAGGTGGCCCAAGTATTGGCGTTTCGGCTTCAGCATCAGTCCTTCCAATCAATATTCAAGGTTGATATCCTTTAGGAGTGACTGGTTTGATCTTGCTGTCCAAGGGACTCTCAAGTCTTCTCCAATACCACAGTTCGAAAGCATCAATTCTTCGGCGCTCAGCCTTCTTTATGGTCCAACTCTCACATCTATATATGACTACTGCAAAAATTATAGGCTCTATACATTGGGGCCTTAGAAACGCGTCTCAGATTTCACCCATGGGGAGGCGCAGGCTAGCTAGGGGAAGAGTAGGGGTCCCATCTGTCCTGCCCTTGTGTCAGGTCGCTCGCCCGACGTGAAGGCCGAGCCTCCACCGGCCTAAGTTTCTTCTGGAGGTCGCCCTGGATGGTCCAACTTGGCCGCCAGGACAGGGGGTGGGCCTGGGGAAACCCGCCAAAGTGAGCGGACCTCGACCGTGAGGCAGTGTGGGCGGGGCTCTTTGAGGGGCGGAGCCTTGAGGTCGGCCAGGGGCGGGGTTCTGGAGGCAGGGGCACAGTGGAGGCGGAGCTCCAGCCTCCGGGCTCCGCCTTGGGGGCGGGTCCCGGCCGCCCCGGCGCGTTCTGCCGCGGCGTTCCACCCTTCCGGCTCGGAGTTCCATTCACCTCCTCCGCCTTCCGCCCGGCGCCGGCTGTCGGCTGGACCATCGCCGCGTTCCATCGTCGCGCGGCCCTTGCGGCGCCCGAGCCCACAATGTCGGGCCCCAACGGGGACCTGGGCACGCCGGTGGAGGCGGGCGCGGAAGGCGAGGAAGATGGCTTCGGGGAAGCAGGTGACTCGGGGGTAGGGTGGGGTGGGCTGGGGTTGGGGGAGCTGCTGGAAGCTACGTTTGGTTTCTCGGGGGTGTCCTCCTGGGAGGGGGAATCGGGGCCGGGAAGAAACTGCAGAGCCCTCCCATCCCCCGCCCCAGGGAGGGTCCGGAGCTGCAGGCGCTTTCCTGAAATTCGGGGCGAGCACCTGCGAGCTGGCTTCTGGAAACCGCAGCCTTGGAGAACTGTGGTCAGCCGAGCCTGTTTTACAGATGAGGAAACTGAGGCCGCTTCAGGGATCACTCGCTTTTGCGGGGGTGGGTGGGTGGATTAAGACCTGCTTCAGCCACCTCTTTCAGCCCCTGTGGAGATGGGGACTCCTAAGGGGGCGGAGCTGGGCGTGGACCCTCCTGGGTTAGCACGGGAGGCTATCTGGGTGGGCGTGCTGCCCTGCTGAGTCAGCATCCCCAGCCACCTTTTCTGGTAGTGGTCTGGAGCCCTGGCGAATGTGACTTGCTTACCCAGCATCATGTTGCCTGCACAGCACTGAGCGGGGGAAGGGGTGGGGGTGGAGGTAGGAGGCTGGGTAAGGAGAGAGAAAGATCAGCTCCCTTCTCACCTTCTGGAGACTCAGTTTCCCCATCTGTAAAATAAGAATAATGGTTTAGTGTCCCCCTACATTGAAATGTATCAAGATTAAATGAGAAAACGAATGAATAGTAGGCTCCAAGCATGCAAGTGTTCTGTAAACGGTTAGTCCCTTTAGTGTAATAAAGATCAGTGTATTAACTTAGAGGTCAGGACTTAGTAAGTGCGGGGTACGTATAGACTCTGCTTTTGGCTTTGTTTTGGGTAACATCTTTATTGAGAGGTAATTCACACACTATACAATTAACTCATTTAAATTGTACAGTTCAATGGGTTTTAGGATAATCACAGAGTTATGCACCCATCCATCAATACCACAATAGTTTTAGAACACTTCCTCACTCAAGATCTACATTTTTATTAATAAAGAGGTAGAGGGAATGGGGTAACCTGTGGGCTGCCGAGTTCCCCCTTCCACTGCTGGTGAAGAGCAGCCAGGTGAGCTGCTGGGAGCTGTGATAGGGCATCCGGAAGGACCTCCCAGGAGTCATGTTGAGTGGAAGTTGGCAGATTGACAGGATTTAGGACATAGAGGAGGAGGGTGTCCTCAACGGAAGGCAAAGACTTGGAACTGAGAGGTACCCTTGACACTTGACTCAGACAAAGCGCAGCCCCAGGAGTGGAGACACCCGCCTCCCCCAGCCTCCTCTCCACTTGGGTCTCTTAACCAGAATATGAAATGTTGCTAGTAATGACCATCTACTAAGTGCTTGCTGTGGCCAGACCCTGAGTTCTTGATATATGTATTTGATGTCTCACAATAACCCATTTTGTCCCCTTTTCCCAGAAAAGTGCAGTAACTTGCTGGGATGGAGCAGAACTGGGACTGAAACCCAAGGGCCCCTGCTCTGCTAGCACCACCAACCAGCTGTAGGACCCTAGGCAGGTCTCTTCCTTCTTGGACCTCAGTTTCCCTGTTTGTACCACAGGGGAGTTGGACTCTAAGATCCAATAGAGGCTTTCCAAGACTGTCCACTGTGAGTTAGGACAACTCTGAGCTATGGGTACCCTTTCCCCAGAAGGCAGACACCTTTGCACCCTTATCCCAGACACTCTTTTCTGACGCTGGCGATTCCCACACACCACCAGCCAGTTCCCCTTTGACCCAAGCTGGCAGCTGAGTGTATCTGAGTCATGGGCTGGCTCAGAACTGGGTCCCGCAGTGGGCACAGGCCCAGACCTTGGCTCCTAAGAGACACTGTGTTGCTGAGAGAGGCAGGTCAGAAGTGTCAGTGGAGGAGAGAGTGATGGTTTCTGATGGAGACCAGGGAAGGCTTCTTGGAAGAAGAGGCATTTGGAGTTGGTCCTTGAATGGCTGTTATGGTTGAAGCATTCAGGGTGGCAGGGTCAGTTGAGAAAAGGCAGAAGGCTGGAAAGTCAGGCTCCATTCATTCATCCATTCATTCAACAAACACTCACTGTGTGACAGCAAGGGCCCTGGGGGATGGCAGTGGACACAAGCCCCCTCTCGCAGAGCACTCACTACAGGCTGGGGGAGACAGACCGGCACCCAATCACAGCAGTCGAGCTGGAGGTGAAGGCCACGGAGCTGTGAGAGCAAGGGGTCAGGAATAGAGGCCTGACCCAGGCTGGGGGAACAGCCGCGCTGACACTTGAAGGATGGGTGGGGCTTCTCCAGAAGAGGAGGGAAGGAAGACAGGACACAGCACACTCCAGGCAGGGGCCACAGCAGGTTCAAGGGGCCTGAGGTGGGCAAAGGCAGGAGTGAGAGAAGGGAGCAGGCAGGGGAGGCTGCCAGGAGCCCTGTTCTGAGGGCAGGGGGCCAGGCAGGGCTAGCGAGTAGGGTCTGCCTGGGGACAGAGGCCTGCATTGCCCAACTCAGGCGCATGGGCTCTGGCCTCTCAGCAGTTGATGTAGGAAGTAGAGAGACTCGGGACTTGGCAGGACTTCCCAGGCTGGACACTGTCTGCCTGACCTCCCTATGACCACCCTAACCCTAGAAAAAGACAGCACACTAAGCTATTTCTCCAATGCCTTTCTTCTTTCGATATACACCCATTTTCCAGATGGTAACAGTGAGGCTCAAGAACGAGTAGGGACTTGCCTGAAGCCCTTTTAGAGACAGGCTGGCACATGGTGGTGGTGGGGAGGGTGCCTGTGAGCCCTGAGGAAATATGGGACCTTGAATGTCTTTCCTGTTCCTTCCAGAATACGCCGCCATCAACTCCATGTTGGACCAGATCAACTCCTGTCTGGACCACTTGGAGGAGAAGAATGACCACCTCCATGCCCGCCTCCAGGAACTGCTTGAATCCAACCGGCAGACGCGCCTTGAGTTCCAGCAGCAGCTTGGGGAGACCCCCAGCGATGCCAGCCCCTAGGCTCTGGGAGCCCCCAGCCAGGCCCGAACCCTGCCTTGCTGGGTCAGGCTCTGGCCTGAACACTCACCACCTGGCTTAGATACCTTCTCAAGGGCTGGCCGACAGATCTCCTGGGGGTTCTGCCTGCCTAGGCCACCTTTCTTGTACTTCCTTTGGTGTGCCTAGGCCACCCCGCACCTCCCAGCATCCCCTCTTGGAGCCAGGTGTGGGCCAGTGGCTCACCCACCATGCCTGCCTGCCCAACTCCTGGATGCTTCCCACTCTGCCCAGGCCTTGAGTGCCCACATTAAACGGGTCTCCAACACCACTGCGCTTCCTCTCTCTTCTGTATACTGGGATGAGGACCCCAGTGGCTGCCAGAGGTCAACAGGGCAGTGGAGGCATTGATCACATGGGGCTGGGGTTCTTGGCCTTCTTGTATTTCTGGGCACAGAGGTGCAGGTGAGGTCAGGTCTTCCTCCCAACTGGATATGCTTCTGGCCATGCTCCTGGTCATAGGTTGCTCTCCCAGGCCAGCCGAGATAGCATCGGCCATGCTGTGTGACCCTCGGTGATGTGCTCAGCTTCTCTGGGCTCTAGGGCCTTTCACCGAGACAACCAACACCAAGACATGCTGTGCAGCCTTGGATTCTGCCCTCTGGCTCTTGATCCTCAGTCTTGGTCCTCAGTCACCCCATCTGGCCAGTCACAGGGCTGGGCTGGTTGTCTGTCTCTAAGGGTCCTTCCAGATGGGGAAGTAGAACTAAAGAGCTTGCTCAGCCAGGTCCCCACTCACTGATGATTCATCATAAGGTCTCCTGACAAGAAGGGTGGTGCCTCCGCTAATGAACATGAACTTGGAGCCAGAGGGCCTGAGCAGTGAGGACCCCCCAACTCCCACACCAACTTTGGTAAGGTCCAGCTGGAGAGAGGCCAGGATGGGGGTCCAGAGCTCAGGCTTGGGGTTAAATCCTGGCCTGTCATCACATCTATGACCTTCCACAGGCACTGAACCTTGCTAGGCCTCATTTTCTTCATCTAAATTGGGTATAACAACAAGACTTCCCTGCTGGGGACACTGTGAAGATGAAATGAGATCTGACTTGAAGGTAGTACTTTCCAAGCTTGGGCACATGCTTGAGAGAAACTGAGGCTCAGGAGGTGAAACACCTCATAATCCCAGAGTCCCTGGTGAGGGACTCTCTTCAGATTTCCAGTTGTGCCTCCTCACTACCTGCAGAGGCTGGGTGCCAGCTGGGGGCCCCTCCTTCCCCTATCCATGCAGACAGAAGTGCCAGTGGAGCCTATACAAGCCAAACTACCTTCCTTTATTGGATTTTCAGTAAAAATACCAACCATGTCACAGTCTCCACACAGACTCCTAAAAAGCATAACCGATTGGGATTGAGATGGGGCAGGCATGGGGTGCTTCCTCCATCCAGGTTCTGAGGCGTCTGGAGCGCCGGGTCAGTGGGGGCCGAGGGGGCGTGGGCGTCACCTTGCTGAGGTTTTTGGCTGTGTCCTGGGTGCTGGGCTGGCTGGGTGCACGGCCGCCAGAGGTGAACAGAGCCGTCCAGGGCATTCCGGGCGTTGATGGCACACCGGCGGCTCATGGGCCTGGTGGTGGGGCTGGGTTTCTTGGCCTTCTTGTATTTCTAGACACAGAGAGTGCAGGTGAGGTCTGGGCTTCCTTCCCACCTGGTGTGCTCCTGGCCACAGCTGCTTCCCTAGCCCCACTGAGACAATGTTGGACATGCTGTGTGACCCTGTGTAACACGCTCAGCCTCTCTGGGCGGACCTGTAGTGCTAATCCTCTGGCCCTCAGCACCACCCGCTCCAGAACAATTGCAAAAAGACCTTGGCCCCAGCCTGGTTTGGATTCCCTTTGTGGTTAGAGCCTCTCATTGGGGGCTGTGCCCAGGGGCTGAGGCCAAGCCTAGGAGGGAGGTGGCCACCGGCTCTTCCCATCAGCTCAGACAGAGTCTGACCCCCTGGGCAGGGCGGAGCAGGGCGAGAGGCCAGACTCACCTGCAGGTTCTCGAAGTGGGCCAAGGACTTGCAGTGGGAGAGCTGCACCCCCGAGTTGCTGTGGTAGAACTTGTGGCAGACGCGGCAGACATAGCCCATCACGGGCACCAGGAAGTCCACCCCTGAAGCACAGCAGGGTCTAAGTGCTCACATCCCCACGCCAGCCTGGTGCCTGCCCCCACTTCCCACCTAGGGGCCTATCCTCCCCTAAGGGCCTCCAGGTGAGGAAAGAGACCAGGACAAGGGGACAGGCTGCCTGGCCAGGATGCTGTGACTGGGACCCAAGGCCCGCTGCTCCTGCAGGTGGGGTCAGGGCTGGGGTCTTACCATATGCGGTGTTGGGGCTGTAGGTCTCCGAGCCTTTCCACTCTTCTATGGATATGTCTCTGGATCTCATCTGGAAACACACCAGTGTGGGCCCCGGTTGGTTCTAGCTTCCCTTAGTCTCCTAACACAGGTGGGGCCTGGAACCCAGCCATGCTCTTCAATGCCAGCCCCTTGATTTCCAGGAGGAGGTTATGGGTGGCATCCTCTAAGCCTTTGCCCATGCTGGTCCTGTCCCCTAGAGTGCCCTTCCTGATCTATACTTTCCAGGTGCAGCTCAATCCGTTTCCTCCTCCGGGAAGCCCTCCTGTTCTCACAGTGGCCATAATCCATGCCCAACACATCACATGTGGCATTTCACTGAATGCTTGTAACAACTTTCTATGGTTCACCCATTTCACATATGAGGAAACTAAGGCCCAGGCTCATTAACTCACTTGCCCAGGGTCACCCAGCTGGTTGATGGAGGAGTAGGGTAGTGAACCCTGGTGAACCCCAAGCCCTAGTTAGCCTTTACCATGAACCCCCTGCCAGCTCCTAGAGGCTGCAGAGACCACAGTCTTGTGGGCAGGGGGCGGGGGGAGGGGAGGGTGGTTTCAAGTAATCACCTGCTCGACATGAGCCCCTTCCAGACAAGGCCATGCCTAGCAGTGCCCTCCACCACTTACCAGGCAAACAAACACAGCCTCTAAAAATGATGACCACCCCCAAGGCTGTGGCCCTTCCTTACAGTTTGAGTTGGGACTATTCTAAGCAGAGAAAACAGGCTTAGAGAAACCAACGGGCTTGCCCAGGGTCATGCCACTACTGATTTCTGAGCAGCAAAGCTGGCATCACCCCCAATTTTTAGGGCTGGAGGCCACGCCTGCAACCCTCCATCCACAGCCCCCTGTGCATGCCCTCTTTGGCTGCCCCCTCACTGCCCTGGACTATGACTAGCAAACTCTATGAGGATAAGGGCCAGGCCTTGGTCCCGGGTATTCCTGGCATCCAGGACCAGGGCCTGGCCCAGAACAGGTGCTCCAGAAACACCTGTTAAACTGAAAAGCTCCTCCAGCTCCTCACTCATGGGAGACAGCAGAGCTGATGTAGTCTAAGCACAGGCTGTGGAGTCTCGCTTCCTCACATCCAAATGGGTGAGACTCTGCCAGGAAAGTGCCTGGTTACACGCCTAGCATATAGTAAGCGCTCAACAAATGTTGACTGTGGAAGTTCCCTGGTACCCTAGCAGTTGGAATTCCAGGCATTCACTGCCATGGCTCAGGTTCAATCCCTGCTCAGGGAACTGAGATCCCACAAGCCATGTGGCATGGCAAACAAAAAACAATGTTGAGAGCTTCCCTAGTGGCTCAGTGATAAAAAAATCTGCCTGCCAATGCAGGAGACACGCGTTTGATCCCCAGTCCAGGAAGATCCCATGTGCCGAGGAGCAACTAAGCCCTCATGCCACAACTGCTGAAGCCCTAGCACTCTAGAGCCCGTGCTCTGCAACTAGAGAAGCCACTGCAAGGAGATGCCTGTGCCCCCAACTCGAGAGCAGCCCCCGCTTGCCACAACCAGAGAAAGCCTATGCGGCAATGCAGACCCAGAGCAGGCAAAAATTAATCAATAAAATTATTTTAAAAACTGGGCAATCTGGCAAGCTTTCTCTGTAAAGAACTTGATAATAAGTACTTTAAAAAAAAAGTTGACTGCTCTCGCCACCATCATCATCATTCACTGACTTTCCCGTGTGTACCATGTAGCTCCCCTCTCCGTGTCTCTGTGATGCTATTGTCTTGGCCTAGGATGCATTTCTCTTCCACAACACAAGAAAAAATTTCAGGCAGGCTTTCCAGACCTTGCGTATTTCACCTGCCACCCTACCGTCATCATGATACAGATTTACACATTGTCATATTGAAGATAGTTCCTAATAATACTAGATTGTGGCATGTCTTTGTGCTTGCAAATACCAGCACAGCGTCTCCTGGCCCCTGGGAGGTGGGGGGGAGGTCTCTCCTGGTCTGGGAGTCCAGCCTCCAGCCTCCTTTCCATGCCCCCCTCCCCAAGCACCTGCTTGCGGAATTCCTCTTCAACCTCAATCTCTTCTTCCTCCTCATCATCCTCCTCTTCTTCATCGCCTTCAAAGCAGCCCACAGCGTCCACTGTGATGAAGAGGTCCTCATCTTGGCTGGCTATATCCTTCTCCAGTGTCTTCAGCTTCCCAGGGTGGGTAAGGGCTCAGGTCAGCTCTGGGCAGCCACAATGCAACACCCCAACCACCTCACACCCTAGAGAGCTCCCATCCCTGTGGCCCTGCTGTGAATGTGGACTAGGATACACCTCAGCTTGCTGTGTGGCCTTGCTCGAGGCTCTGCGCCGCTCTGGGCCCCGGGCCTCTGAGGGGCTGAGGTTACCTCCTTGGCTTTGTCCTTATGGCCCTGGGACTTCACGTGCTCCACAAACTTGCGGGGGTCTTGAAGTAGCGGTTGCAAACAGTGCAGAAAGGTCGCAGGGATTGTTTGGCGAGCTGAGGAATGGAAGGCAGGCCCAGTGGGCAGTGGGGGCGGGCAGTGTCCCCAGGTGCAGCTGGGCAGGGCCCAGTAGGATGCCACCTCCCACCTGCAGGCCTCAGGTGTGCTACCTCCAGTCTCAGGGTTAGGGTTAGGGTTAGGCCACTCTGCAATCAGCAGACTGTGCTCCATGGAACACAGGCAAACACAAGATGGGATGGCAATGGTAACAGAGGGACAGGACAGTCAGAAGACAGAGAGGGCAGGCGCCAGAGGACCCCATGAGCCCTGAGGCTGAATGCGCAGTGAGATGGTGCCTCACCCACACTGGACAGATGGGGAAACTGAAGCCCAGAGAGGAAACATGACTGACTCATCACGAGCTACAGCCATGCAGGGACAAAGACTGACGTTTACTTCCCGCTTCCAACCTGGGCTCCCTCCTCCCCAGCCCTGGGCCTGGAGACCGCACAGGGGTGCCTTTGCAGCCAGCGGGGGGGCTCGGTACCTTGTGGCCCTGTGTCCTGCGGTGCTGGATCAGGTCCCCCATGTAGTAGAGCTGGCAGGTGTTGCACCAGCGCCTGGGTGGCGGCTCTCTGATGACAATCAAAGCAAGTACAGTGTGACATCGCATTCTTGCTGGAAAGACAGCCGCTCTTCTGGATGCTCCATAAATGGAATGCAAGTCCAACAGAATCAGATTTTGTTTTTTTTGGAAACTTAACAAATGGATTCTAGGGTTCATCTAGAAGAATGCTTAAGAATAAGAGAAAACCTGGGGGAAGGATGAGATTTAGAAGCCCTGGGGACACCAGGAGGCCACCAGGACAAGTGACAGAGCTGAAAATATCTGGCCTGAAGAACTCCGCTTTATCCTTCAGTTTGGACACCCCGTCTTTCCCAGAGCTTGTCTGAGCCCTTCCCCAATTCCAGCACCTGTCTCCATGCCTGTTAAGTCAGGCCCCGCTCTGGGACCCCCAAAGTCCCACTGCCATAGCACTGTCCACTATGGAGTGGGAGGACCTGCTTCCCTTTCTGCCCTCACTGGACTGTGAATTCTGGGAGGCCAGGACCTCACCCCAGCATCCTTGGGGTCTGGCAGGGGATCAGTCCAGAGCTTCTGACTGTGAGGGAAGGACAGACAGCCCAAAGGAAGGACTGCCGCATTCTGGGTGGGGGCCGAGTCAGGATCCAGCAGTGTCAGGACGCAGTGTAGTGAACCTTCTCTACCTGAAGCTTGTTTACAGCTTGGGCTACAGCCCTGCATTCTGCTGCAAGATCTATTTTTATATAGTCAAACTCATTCTGCAAATGCAATTTTGGATCCTGTTTGGTCCTGACACTGCATCATGCATATGTTTCCACATTGTCAGCAATTCCCTGCCATTGTCCTGTATATTATTAGTTCTCCCACCAAGTGGAAGAACTGATCTAAGTCCCTAGTTTGGGATATTTTAGCTCATTTCCAAGTAAATTTTTTCACCACTGCATGAACTCTGCAAGGAACATCTCTGTGTCACCTTTCTCCTGGTTTTATGCTAATTTGGCCCAAGTCAGCAAGCCAGAGGAGGCTTAAGGGTGGAGAACATCCTACAAAGCTACAGGGAAGTTCCTCTTGAACTGAGAACCAGATAACAGAGACACAGCCTCTGGAGAAAGCTCCCCATCACTCAGGGAATGCAAGCAGAGGCCACCCAAGGGCCCTTCCTGTCCCCTCACCCCATCCAGGGAGCTGCAAGCTGTGACTCTCTGTAAATCCTCATGGCGGAGCCCCTGACCACTGACTCAGGGCCTATCCAACCAGGGAAAGGATCTAATTTGGCCTCCAAAGGACTCGTTTCTTATTTTTTTAAGATTTTTTTTTTGTGGGGGTGGGGTGGGTGTGGATCATTTCTAAAGTCTTTGTTAAATTTGTTACAATACTTCTTCTGTTTTATGTTTTGGTTTTTTGGCCACAGGGCACATGGGATCTTAGTTCCTCAACCAGGGATTGAACCCACACCACAGCCTCTGCATTGGGAGGTGAAATCTTATCCACTGGACAACCAGGGAAGTCTGCTGTTCTGGTTTTAATTCTGAACTAGCTGTTAACATTATGAAACTGGGAGATTCACATACAAATCGGTTTCTAGATGCTTCTGAGAAACCAGGAAATCTGGAGCTGAGTGGCAACTGTTTGGTGAGACAGAGCCCATGTCCCCTAGGGTGGACGGAGCCACTGCCAGCCTGTTTCCCTCACTGCTGACGCCTCCTAGCTCCTGCAGGCCTCAGTGGTTGCCCACTGAGCATCCCAAGAGCCAATCCCAGACTCCAGAGGGCTGACATTTCTAATGGAGCAAGCCCCCATGACTAAGAAAGGAGGAAACCCAGGGAAGTTCTAATCTCAGGCCATGAGATGAGCAGGCCTGACCATCAGGCCCTGTGGTTGCTGGCAGCACATATGCCAGGGGAGGGGGGTCTGTGCCACAACCCAATTCCCTCCCACATAGGGGGTCAAACTGTTCCTGCCTGGATGGAGCCTTAAGAGACTGTCTAGGGGCTTCCCTGCTGGCCCAGGGGTTAAGAATCCACCTGGCAATGCAGGGGACACAAGTTCAATCTCTGATCCAGGAACTAAGATCCCACAGGCCATGGGGCAACCGAGCCCATGAGCCACAGCTACTGAAGCTGGCATGCTCTAGGGAATCTGCACTCTGCAGTTTGAGAAGCCACCGCAACGAGAAGCCTGTACTCCACAACTAGAGAGCAGCCCCACTTGCTGCAATTAGAGAAAGCCTGTACGCAGCCACAAAGACCTAGCACAGCCAAAAATAAGTAAAATTTTCTATGAAAATACAGAGGCTGTCTACTTCATGAGTTCCTGCCTTACACCCCTCGCCAGGCCATTTTACAGATAAGGAAAACGGAGGGCCAAGGCCACACAGTTAGTGAAGAAGTACTCAGGAGAGGACAATCTTAATCCCTTAAGACCCTGTGGTGGTAGATCAGGGACCCCCTCCACCTGGGCTGGGGAGACCACCTCCCCGCCTCCACCGTCCAGAGCCTCCGGGACCCCCACTCACTCGTCCTCTCTCTCCAGGACGTCCCGGGGCACAGGCAGCAGGGACAGCAGGTAGGCTTGGCTCATGTGCTGGATCTCGCCGAGCCGCTGCTGGTGCTGGGCTCCCGACATGTGCTCCTGGAACTCCTGCAGCAGGTCGGAGTGAGGAAGGGGCGTGAGGAGTGAGCCCCTGAACACTGGGGCTAGAGGAGGCCTCCAACCTGGGCTTCCTGGCCACCCCACTGCCACCTGGAGGACCTTTCTCTTACAACCCTGTATGGGCCAGAGAAGGACGGTAAACTGAGGCCCAGAGTGAGCACACGCCAGCCAGATCCTCTGCTCCCACTAGAGACCAAGACCATCTCCGAGGTGAGGAGCAGTGTGATCCAATTCCAGGTCCCCGTGGCTCTGCTCAGGCCAGGCGCAAAGGGCCAGTGCTAACAACAGTGATGAAATCACACCAGTGTGATGCTGTGTTAAGGCTGTACTCACTCTGGGCCAGCCCAGGGACTCATGACTTCAAAGTCAAGTTGCTGAATCCCCAGAACCCCTCTGGGAGGTAGTTTTTCTTTTTCTAGAGGTGGGTTCTAAATGTTTCTTCTGACGCATGCAGAAACCAAGGCACCAGTGCCTCAGTTTGGAAGGTGGAAACCCACATAGCCGGTCAGGGCTGATTTGCACCAGGTCCACCCAACTCTGAAATCCTGCCCCCTTGGCTGGTCTGGAGATGTTTTGTGAACTAAGGTACAGCTGCCGGAGGTGGGGCTTGGGGGCCCAAGTGGACATAGAGGCAGCCCCAGGAAAGGCAGGCTGGGCATCACATACAGACCCCAAACCCTCCACCCGCCCACGAGATCGCCCACCCATGCACTGGAGGGTACCTGCTGGCTACTGCAGCCGGCCTTGCAGATGTAGCAGAAGAACTGAAGGGCCTGCTTAGAGGGTGTGCTGGCCGCCGTAGGGGTGGCAGAGGTAGAGTCGCCGGCCCGGGGCCCCGGCGTGAGGGGTACGGTGCTAAAGGCCCGGCTGTCGCTGCTCTGCAGGATGGTGACCTTCAGGGAGCCCCCAGCCCCCCACACCTGCACGGGGAGCAAGAGCAGAGCTACCACCAGCTAGGCGCTTATAGTTGGTCAGCCTTGTGCTAAACTTCTAGGATCCCTCCTGAGAGTGCATCTTACAGGCGGGAAAACTGAGGCTCTGAGCCATTAGGTGATCACCCAGGCTCACTCAGCCAGGCAGCACCGCAGTCAGTATTCAAAAACCCAGGTCCCCCTCAGTTCCCCCTGCCTCCTGTGACAGATGGAGAAGCAAAGATGCAAGGAAAGGAAGGGGGCTTGGCCAGTCCCCAGGTGGCACTAGTGGTAAAGAACCCACTTGCCAATGCAGGAGACATAAGAGATGAAGGTTCAGTCCCTGTGTCGAGAAGATCCCCTGGAGGAGGGCATGGCTACCCACTCCAACATTCTTGTCTGGGGAATCCTATGGACAGAGGAGCCTGGTAGGCTGCAGTCCATGGGGTTGCTAAGAGTCGGATATGACTGAGCGACTTCACTTTCACGTACTGGAGAAGGAAATGGCAACCCACTCCAGTGTTCTTGCCTGGAGAATCCCAGGGACAGGGTAGCCTGGTGGGCTGCTGTCTATGGGGTCGCACAGAGTTGGACACGACTGAAGCGACTTAGCAGCAGCAGCACACAGAGTAGAAGGCAGGACTGGGCCCTGGGCCCCAGACACAGGCTTCCACACCACGCTTTCTCTGCTGGAGCAATGTAACCCATGCGAGGGCTCTGAGTGCTCTAGTTTTGGGGTGAGCAAGCTGGAAGGGGCCTTTGTCACCAAAAGCGCCTCCAGATTGTCAGAGCAAAGGCACGTAAAGGCCCACATGAGAGCTGATGAACACTGTCAAACCCAATCTGGTCTGCCCAAAAACCCAGGAGGAGGGCTGCCATCACATTTCACAGGAGGGGAAACACCAGGGAATCCCAGGTAGGGGGGCCATGGCTGGGGCAGAAGGAGGCCCTCCCACCACTGGGCACACCATGCGGTCCTCATCAGCATCTCTACCCACCCCCAGCATCTCTCTTGCTCTTTTTTCACATTCTGCCACATCCAGGCCACCGGTCAGCTCCTCCTGGCTCTCCTCCATGCTGACCTGGGCACCCCCTGGCTCTGGCGGAGCCTCCTCTGGGCCTGAAATGACAGGGGCATGCTCTGTTTCCCACAGTCCATCTCCCACCAGGGCCCTGAGGGATGTGGGCCTGCGAGCTACTTGCTCTGCCCATGGCCAGGACCTTGAAGCCTCCAGTGCACATGGACCAGAACCCTGGATCCAAGCCCAACCCTCAGTCCCAGGCTGGACAGTGCTGGGGAGGAGCAGGGTCCCAGCAGAGCAAGTCCCATCACCAGGCCAGCTGGGAGTCACTGCTCATTCACCTGCTGTAGTTTCTACTGTATCAGGCAATGTTTCCAGCGCTGTGGAGCGAACCAGAACTGGGGCTTTCTCCAACGCTGGCACCGACGCCTGTGGCTGAGTCTGAGGCCATTCCTGGGCTGCTTCTGGTGGCTGCACCAGTAACTGACCCAGAGGTTGCTTGGGTGGCTGCTCTGGCGGCTGGAGCCTCGGCTGTGCTTCCGCCTGGACCTGTGGGTGCGTCTGCGTCTGTGCCTGCTTCTGCAGCAGGGGCTGCACGTGCCTGGGGGGCTGCAGCTGCGCCTGTCTCGGTGGCTCTGCCTCCTTCTGCAGCTGTCGCTGCACCTGCTGCGGTGCTGAGTGCTCTGGAGAGGTCTGCGTTTGCGCCTGCTTCTGCAGCTTTGGCTGCACCTGGGCATTTAGGGGGTGCGTCTGCAGCTGGGTCTGTGGCTGCACCTCGGCTGTGATCTGCAGGACCCGGGGCTGAAATCGTGGCTGTACTTGGGCTTCCAGGGGCTCAGGCAGCAGCTCGGGTGTCTGTGTCTGCTTGGGTGCCATCATCCGGGTCTGCAGCTGGACCTCTGCTTGCAGCTGCCCTGGGGGCCCTTCTCTGTGGGCTCCTCTGAGCTGGGAAGGGTCAGAAGATCATATTCATGTCTGCCAACTGGCCCCAGGGGCTCCCAAGAAAGGCCCTGACCTAGGCTCCAGTCCTGGCTCTGCCATGTACAAGCTGGGATCTAGGTAAGCCCCTTCGGCTCTCCAGACCCCAGCTTCCTCTAAGCAAACTGATCACTTGCTCCCACCTCTCACAGCTTACTAGTATGTATTCAAGGCCCTGGAAGCCTGC
This sequence comes from Nanger dama, assembly GCA_917880005.1. Taxonomy (NCBI): domain Eukaryota; kingdom Metazoa; phylum Chordata; class Mammalia; order Artiodactyla; family Bovidae; genus Nanger; species Nanger dama. The sequence continues at coordinate 8,191,716 of CAKJTW010000018.1, read as the reverse complement.
CTACCCTCTGGCCATGCTCTGAGGTTCCAGGTACACATTTTCACCCCTGCACAATGGCTCCCTCACCTCACTGTGGCCTAGTCACAGTGAAGAAGCCAGAATCCATTTGGCCAAAGGCCTTCCCAGGTAAGACGCAAAATTAGGTTTGACCTCCCCCACGCCAGAAACCAAGGTCCTTGCCTTGTTCCCTTGAAGGATCTCACCCCACCTACCCCCACCCTTTGCCTTTTCAGGAATGAGGGTATAGAACACCTGGGCACCAGGCAGGTTTTCAGCCTCAGTTACCTCTTTGACTTTTTAGCTGGTGGTTCAGAGGCTTCACAAGACTCAGGCTCAAGTGCTGGAGTGCGTTTCTCCTTAGTGATGTCATCTGGGCACTGGGGAGGTTCTTGGTCTGGGATGGAGGGCAGGTGAGAGACTGCCATGCCAGGTGGAATACGTTTGAGCTCCCAGTTCCAGGAGGTGGGACCTGGGCTCACAATTCCCCCCCGCCCCCTATAAGAGCCCTGCCTCCCAGATCTGCCTCCATGGCTGCCCCCGCACCCACCTCCCCCAACCCATGTCCCTCTGAAGGACAAGCACCTTCCCTCTCTCCCTCACCTTCGGGTGTGCCTGTTCTGGCCTCTGCGGCTTCTTCAGACCCCTCTGGGGGTCTGACTTGTCCTCCACAGGCATCGTCTGAGAAAAAGAATCCTACTTCCTTTCCAGAAACCATTTCTGATATCTGCCACCCACCCCAGTAAATACCCCCTTGCCCAAGAGCGGCTCCAACATGTAGGCTTCAGGGGATGAAGGAGCCTGGCCCCAGAGCTGCCAAGGGAAGACCCTAAATGCCCCAGGAATCATGTCCAGGGGTACCATCTAGCTGCCAGCCTGTTAAGTAAATGCAGGTTTGGGTGACCCAATACAATCGGTCCATGATGCTGCCCCGATTCCTTACCATCTTCACAAAGCAGCCAGAGGGACCCTTCTCAAATGCAGACCTGATCATGCCTCTTGTCTCTTTCAGGCTGAGACCCTGCCATGACTTCCTGTAGCCCTGGACTATTCCTTCCTTACCCCAAGCCTGAAACTAACTCCCCTCTCCAGGACCCTGCACAGTCTGGCCCCTACCTCAGGCCTGACCCTCCAGCCTCAGCCCTCATGCTCCCTCTCCTCTCTGTGTCCACGCTGGCCTCTCTGCCTCCCCAAAGCCCTGGGTCTTCTCCCAGAGCCTCAAAGGTGCTTCTTGCAGGAAGCCCTCCTAACCCATAGTACAGGTTCCCCAGGGCCTTGGACTTCCTTTTTGCGGCATTTCCCACGGCCATCATTCATCGGCTGGAGAATTATGTATATTAAGGTCTCATCATCACTACCACCCTCCTCCCAGCTCAGGATCTCCAGGAGAGCCAGGCCAGATGCCTTCTCTGCCCCAGAGAGTCCTCTGCCAGGCATTAACAGACATCTGCTAAGTGAACACAGTTCCAGATGGCTTCAGGGTACCCCAGGGAGCCCCAGGGGTCCACCTGCCACTTCCCTCCCTCCTACTAAGCCCAGGGGACCAGCGGTGAGTGGAAACACGCACCACTTCAGGGCTCCACGCCCTTTGGAAACTACCCAGCTCTCACCCTGCATGGCACAGGCACTGGTCTGAGAGTCAGGAGGGCCAGACTCCAGGTCTGTGCAGCCCAAGACAATCTCCACCCTCCTCTCTGCACCTCTGTCTTCCCATATGTAAACTGGGGCAAGGAGGTAAACACTAGACAGGACCATGTTTGGACAGGCTCAACTGGAAGGTCAGAGGCTGTGACCCCTCTCTGGAGGGAAATGCCTCACCTCTGGATGAGGGTGGTGTCAGAGCCAGAAAAGGTGCATGCTGCCCCCTCTCCCAATTGGGGTGCTCTCAGGAGTGTGGTGCGTGTGAGGAGCTGTCTGGACATCCAGGGACAGGACAGACATAGGGAGCATATTATTTCCTTTGAAAACTCCCTGGTTCTTCCTGCTCAAGTCAGGGAGAGCTCACTAAAGGCTCAGAAACTTAAGCTGGCAACAGGGTAGAGTTTAGGATTTTATAACATTGTTTTACCCCAGTCACTTTTCTTTTACTTCTATGCTTGGGGATTAATTCAGAGTTACTGTTACTGTGTTGCTTTTTTAAAAATTTAAGATAGTGATTGTTTCTTTTCCTAAATAAATGTAACAGAAAAGCAGCCTTCATTTAAAGCTATACTACCCTAGACAGTAGCCAGTAGGTACATGTGCCTGACTTTCAAGCACTAGAACTGCAGCAAGCTAAGTCGAGATGTAAGCATAAAATATATACCAATTTTAAAGAATCAGTATTAAAAAAACTCAAAAGAATATAAAATACCTTGTTCATTTTTATATTGATTACATGTTGAAATGATCATTTTTAATATATTAGGTTAAATACAATATGTGAGTAAAGTTCATTTTTCCTGTTTCTTTTTACTTTGTTACTGTGATTACCAGAAACTTTTAAATTACATGTGTGGCTCACATTTAATTTCCACTAGGGAGTGCTGATTTAAAGCAAGTTGGTAAAATATACCTACAATGAATACAGTATTATATGTCAATTATACCTCAGTCTTCTCAAAAGAGAGAGATTGTTAGCAAATAGTATTAGTAAATAATAGAAATGGTAAATAAAAGGGAATAAATAGTTCGAGTGGTGTTTGGATATAGCAAAAATCACTTTGGGGTTCAGAAATATCTGAAGTTTTAGAAACACTAGACAAGTCTAACTCCCCCCTATCATTTTACTGATAAGGAAACTGACGCACAGAGAGGGCTAGGATCAGCCCCAAGGCCAGTGAGAGCTGGAGGGGGCGCTGGTGTCCTCTCCCATCCACACCTGCTCCGTACCCAGACACCACTCACCTTGCGATTGGGGGTCGTAGAGGAGGAGGTCCGGGCCTGTTTCTGGGGGTTCGCCCTGAAAGGCTGAGCTGGGAGGGGTTGATGGGGACCCCGATGGGAGGAGGGCCCAGCAGGGACTGCCGAGTGGCCTGAGGAAAGAACTGCTGGAGATTTGGGGTGGCCAGCTGAGGGGTGTGAGGCTGGGGGGTGTCAGGTTAGGGGTGGCCAGGTTGTAGCCACGGAGGTTACCTGTGGGTGAAAAGAGGGCAGAAGGGGGATTACAATTGTGGTCGGGTGGTAAAGATTAGGGTCAGGGGTCAGTGCCCCCAAGCATCATGGGGGCATCAAGGATAACTTCAGAGGGGACCCTTCCCACCCAAGGGCAGCCAGAGGGAAGAGATGAGAACCGAAGGCCCAGTCCCACCTGAAGTACTGGTGGGAGGGGGCTTTCGGGCTGGTTTTCTGCTCCAGCTTGTGAGGAAGGGGCCCTTTTCCTTCTTCAAATGCCTCCCTTGTCAGTGGCTTGGGCACCCCCAGAAACTCCGCTCACCCTCCGGCATGCTTTAGGGTACACTTTCAGGTATAAAAGATTCAGCACAGCACCCAAAGGGAGAACCAGCAAGATGATTGGTCTCTGGAATAACAAGATAACTCCCCTACCAACACCAGCTGCTGCTACTGCTGCTGCTGCTGCTAAGTCGCATCAGTCATGTCCAACTCTGTGCGACCCCATGGACTGTAGCCTAAGAGGCTCCTCCATCCATGGGATTTCCCAGGCAAGAGTACTGGAGTGGGGTGCCACTGCCTTCTCCGACCAACACCAGCTACCCATCATCAAAAATCTCCTGGGGACCTCGCTGGAAGTCCAGGGGCTAAGACTCCACATTCCCAATGCAGGGGGCCTGGGTTCCATCCCTGCTCAGGGAACTAGATCCCACAGGCCACAACTAAGACCTGGTGCTGCCAAACACATAAATAAATATTTTTAAAGAGGAAATGTCTCTTGGTGACCGGGCACTTGCTAAAAACAGCCTTAGTCACACCACCCAGCCACCATCAGGGTAACTATTATCCTCTCTACTGATGATAAAACAGAGACACAAAATGAAGGAGCGGCGTGTCCAGGATCTCCGGGGCGGCACTGCTGCCCACTCACCGGCTCCCAGGTAGGGCTCTGGTGGTTCCTCCTGACTCCCCTCTCTCTTTACCCTCCCCCATGTGAGCCAACACCATTTCTCTTAACCCTGACTCTTACCCTTCTTCTCAGTCTAGCCTGACTCCCCTTCAGATGTCCACTCCTATGGCCCCTCTTCCTTCCAAAGCCACTTCATCCCACACGTGAATTTCAGCCACAGTCTTTGTACTGTGATCCTTCTAAAAACCACATTCTGACTTTGCCCCTCCCTCTGCTGAACCCTTCCATAGCTTCCTGATGCTCAGGCAGGAAGCCCACTCCTCACTCTGCAAGGCCCAGCCCTGCTCCCCGCGACTCCCTCTCTTGCAGTTCTCTCACACACACCCGCTGTACCGTAGCCACATGCTCCCGCGCATGGGTCTGCCTCAAACAAGCCTGGGTCTGCCTGCCTCTGGGCCTTTGCACATGCTCTTCCCTCTGCTTGGAGTGTTCTGCCTCTGCATAACCAGTCATCCTTCATTCCTCCCTTTAGGTGATTCTCCTTTGAGAGGGCTTCTCAGACCCTCTCTCTGTCCCTAGAAACCCAGCTTCCCTGTTTCCAGGTGAGGTGCACAATTTCCTTGTCCGCTTCCCATTGTCCACCACTTAACCACCCTGGGAACTCCTTAAGGGCAGGCACTTCATCTGACTCAGAGCACTGGGGAAGTATCTGATCCAATAAAGGACAGTTTAAATCCTTGCCCCAGTGCTGGGATGGGAAACCTAGGAGTTACAGGCATGTATGGGTCAGATGTGCTGGGAGAAATGGTTCAAATGCAGGCTCTACAGTACAAGTTCTGTGACCCTGAGCAAATAGGTTTCCCTGTCTTAGCCTCAGTTCCCTCATATGTAAAATGGGTATAGTAACAGTGCTTGACTCACAGTGTTTTATGAGGATTCACTGAAATATACAAGTGTGCCTGGTATTTACTAAGCATTTTGTGAACATTAACTTAAACACATATACACGTATGTGCAGAGAGAATGCCAGCCAGCTCTTAAACAGTGAGATAAAAGATGGCACACTCTAAAAGAGAAATGGACAAAGAACATGGACAAGTCACAAAATGAATTACAAACGGTCAGCAGACACATAGAAAAGGTTCAAGCGCACTAAGAAATGTAAACTAAAAGCACTCCAAGAAATGTAAACTAAAGCATTAGTGATATAGCTTTTTTGCCAAGCAAATTAGACTAGATATATATATACATATATATTAGAAAAGAGTATAATACCCAGTGTTGCCGTGGGCATGGTGAAACTGGCACTGTCATACGTGGCTGGTGGCATTGCAAACTGGTCCAGTCCTTTGGGAAAGCAATTTGGTAATACTTAACAAGAACCATAAAACACCCATCCTCCCTGACCCAGTCATTCTACTTTTGGGAATCCATTCCAAGAAAATATTCTCAAACAGGATATTCACTCCATTATTTAAAGCAGCAAAAAAGAGAAAGAAAAGAAAATTAAAAAAAAAAAAAGAAGTAGAAAAAGGAAACAGCTGAGAAAGTTTAGGAACATGAGGGCGCACGCCTCCAGAGGAATATTTAACAGCTGTTAAAAATAATCTTTATAGAGACTGTCAAATCATACGTAAATGAACATGCATTCTGCTCAGTGGAAAACAAACAAAATACAACTTTTCGAGTATATCAGTAATCACAGTCATATATAAAGCCCCAATTCTGTGCCTAGGAAAAAAATGGGAGGAAATATACCACACTTTAATGGGTGTTCTTTTTCTTTAGAAGTGAGTCTATATATGATTTGGATTTTCTTGTCCTTTTAAAACATTTCTTTTGCTCTTTGAAGAGTGTGACTTTTAAAAAGAGAAAGAAAAGAGTGAAAAAAATATGTAAACATTGTGGGTTTCTGTATGTGGTCTTATCTCTCTATCCATCTCTCTGTAATTTATTAGCCGGCTCCCAGGATCACCCACACCCATGTGGCCAAGGAAGGGCTGAAGAGTGACAACATCACATCTTCTGACCTGGCTGCATACCCTGCTGGGAGGCAGGATAGCCTGGTGTCTCAGAACAAAGCTCTGTAGTAAGACCTCTAGTCAACACCTGGTCCTCAGTTTCTTCATCTGTAAAATGGGGCCATGAGTGTATCTCCCCTTAGGGTTGTCAGCAGAGTCAAGAAACTGGATTTGTAAGGGGCTTAGCACAGTGCTCAGCCCTGAAGGACCAGTCAGCATGTCACAGCTACCCTGTGGGAGGGGCTAGGTCTGAAGAAGAGATGGCTCCATGTCTCTGGACCTCTGCCTCCTCCCACAGTGGCTGAAGTATTGAGAGCAGCATCATGGAAAGAAAAGCTGAAAGACTGCTCTCCACATGGAGAAACCCGGGGGAGGGCACAGGCTTAATGCAGAGGGCTAGAGACACCTACTCAAGAGATCCAGGGGCCAGGAGGCCCAGGCCTCCATCTAGCTCAGCCATTGCTGATGCTGTGTGACCCAGGGCGAATGACTTCCCTTCTCTGGACCTCAGTGTCCTCATCTGTCAAACAGGATGCAAAGGAGGGTGGTCAAAATAGATCTTTCCATCCATCATATCATCTAATCTCTCAATGTCAGCAAAATATGTGCTGAGCAGTGCCCACAGAGCTAGCACCACGGCCAAGGGCACGCCTCTGTGATCAGACAGACCTGCATTCAGCTGAGCAACCTAGGGACTTCCACCTCCCAGAGCCTCAGTGTCCTCATCTGTAAACTGGGATATTGACAGTAGCTCCCTCTCAGAGTTGCTGTGGGGCTTGGATGAGATTCAGTGAGCCTGCAGCCATACCTTGTAACTGCTGCAGAAGCAAAGCTCTCTGCAGCACAGAGCCGTTGAGGAGGGAGGTGGGGCTGGTCCCCTGGAGAGTCAGGAGCTGCTGCTGTGGCTGCTGCTGGGGGAGGCCCCTGTGTGTTAAGAGCAGGGGTCAGAGGATCATGGGGAGAGGCAGACCCTCCCTCTTCTCTGACACCCCTCCCCTCCATTCTCTGCCCCTCTCTACTGCAGAGGATCTCCTTGGAGTGGGAACTGATGACCTCCAGGGCTCAGACAGGGCTGCCCCTGGGTGAAAGGGCTGGAAGGGGGCGACTCCAAGGCACGGGAAAGAGTCACCCAGCCCTCCAATGGGGAGCTCACCTGCTGACGGTCATGGGCAGTGGGGCCTGCGGTGGGGACTGCTGGAGCAGCTGCTGAAGCTGCAGCAACTGCTGCTGTTGAAGCTGCTGCTGCTGGAGCTGCTGGAACTGCTGCTGTTGGTTGAACATGGTGGCTGCGAGAAGAGAGGGAGTCAGGTCGGATGGATCCCGGTTGCCCAGCTCCAGCCTGCGGCCCTCGCGCGCCTCGCGTGCGCTCCGTCCCTTCAATACTCCCCCAATCCCACCAGCCGCGAGGTTTAACCAACCTCCCGCCAAAGTGAAGTGAAAAGTGAAGTCGCTCAGTCGTGTCCGACTCTTTGCGACCCCAAGGACCCTACCAGGCTCCTTTGTCCATGGGATTTTCCAAGCAATAGTACTGGAGTAGATTGCCATTTCCTTCTCCAGGAGATCTTCCCCAGCCAGGGTCGATCCCAGGTCTCCCGCATTGTAGACAGACGCTTTACCGTCTAAGCCACCAGGGAAGTCCCACCCTCCCGCCAACTGCCTCCAAATCTTCCCAACAGTTCCTCTTCCAAACGCCCAATCCCGCCCTCTGACTCTCCACTCTCCGTCCCTCCAGGAGCGGCGCCTGACACTGATACACCTCCCACCCCACCCTTCGGCCTTTCTTTAGGCCAATTACGTGCAGAACAAACCAAGCCTCGTGCCATTCACACCCTTCTGATGCTCCCACCCCGTCCCGGGTGCGCGGTTCTGTCAATAACATCACCCCACCCCCACCCTGCTGCCACCTTTGACTGTCTTCCGCGAACAAAGTAGGAGGAAGGCTTCCCTCCACTCTAACCCAACCGCCGCCCCCCTCATTCCACCAGCCTCTTCCTCTACGGACAGATCCAGCATCACATCCAAATGCGGTGTCCCCACCTGCCCACGAAGCCCGCAGTCTCCATCCGCGTGGCCTCCGGGTCCTCGGCCGTCCCCCGAACAGTGCCCGACCCGCGCACTTCGTCCCCCCCCCGGGAACCTCACCGCCAACCTCCCTCACCCGCTCTGCCGCCTCGTAGCCCTCACCAGCAGGGTGGGGTGGGGTGGGCCGGGCCGGGCAGCTCCGGCTCGCGGCTCCGCGGGTCCCCGTGTCTCCCCGCGGCTCCGCCCCGGCCTGTCCACTCGGAGGGTCGGTCTGCGGGCCGGGCCCGGGCAGCGCCCCCTGGAGGACGGGGAGGTCCAGGTCACGCTGCGGGGACGGCGGTGCGCTGTGGGGGTTGGGGGTTGGGGGAGATGGCTCACCCGGCAACGCGGCCGGCGGCGGGACTGGTTCCCGGCTGCGAGCGGGGGCGCCAGGCACCGAGCAGACACTCCGCCCCGCATCCTCCGCATCAGGAAGGGACGGCTCTGAGCCCCAGGTCCGTCTGTCGCTCAGAAGGGCGTCTGTCGTCTGGCAGGGACTTGGCGGGGGGCTTTGAGGAGGACTGTCCCCAACCGACTTCCCCGAGGACCCCACTGTCCCGCGATCCCGGGGGCCCGCGTGGGGCTGGGGGTGGGAGGGGGTGAGGAGCCGTCCGCTGTACATTCGGGGACCGAGACCCAGCGAGGGGACGCCCGGCACAAGAATTTGCCCTAGAAGGGGTGGTGGGGCCGGGGAGGGGTGCAGTGGGGGCTCGGTTTGAAAGTGTTTTTTAAATTTTTCTCGGGTTTGGCCGGGGAGCCGGGGAGGGCAAAGTTCAAAGATTTAAAAACGGCGCTCATCGTCCTGCTCTCAAGGACCCTTTAATTTCGCCTCTGTCCGGTGTCCCGCTGCCTCGCTCCTCGGTGTGTGCGGTTATTCAGGAGCGATCCCTTTTCTCTTTAATGCAAAGCCGACCACGGCTGTAACAGCCCTAGGAAACTCGCTCGCTTTGTATCCGGCGCCGACAGTGTGCCGCGCGGCGCACGCGGTGGGGCAAGGAACTGCAGGCCCGAGGTTGGCCCAGCGGAGACCAGAGGCAAGGCATCGCAATCACGTGGCCAGCACTGCTCTAAAGCTAGGGACCGCGCTACTACGGCCCCTGGGGCGGCAGCACATGTGCCTGGATTTAGGCGCCAACGCGGCTGGACGTGGGTGGGACTAAAAGGGATGTCCCGCCTACCGGTGGAAGGGCGGCCCGGGCGCTCCGGACTTTGAAGCAGAGCCTGGTTTTACACCTGAAGGGCAAGAAGAGACAGCGAAGTGTGTGACAGCATCACATCCGCCCAGATTCGCACACGGCTCGAGATCCCCCGGGCTTCCAACCAAGCAGATCTCGGCGCTAGCCGGTATTGAACTGAGGCTCCCTCTGCCTCCTGGCTTGGCGACCCTGGCAGATGTGGGAGTCCTCTTTAAGCCTGTTTCTTCGTCTGTAAAATGAGTGCCCCCCTCCCGGAGGGTGTGTGTGGGGCTGTATGATATTATATAATGTTTCGCACTGGCATCTCGCACAGGGTGAGCTTAGCAAATTGCAAACGTAAAAATATATACATGGTTCAGTTCAGTTGCTCATGGACTGCAGCACGCCAGGCCTCCCGGTCCATCACCAACTCCCAGAGTTTACTCAGAATCATGTCCATTGAGTCAGTGATGCCATCCAACCATCTCATCCTCTGTTGTCCCCTTCTCCTCCTGCCTTCAGTCTTCTCCAGCTTCAGGGTCTTTTCAAATGAGTTAGTTCTTCGCATCAGGTGGCCGATGGATTGGAGCTTCAGCTTCAGCATCAGTCCTTCCAATGAAAATCAGGACTGATTTCCTTTAGGGTGGACTGGTTGGATCTCCTTGCAGTCCAACAGACTCTTAAGAGTCTTCTCCAACACCACAGTTCAAAAAATATATGTATAAACTTGAAACTAATGCTCATGTTGGTGAAAATAGGGATGTCAGCACTGGCTTCTTGTGTTGGTTCATCTTTCTGGAAAGTAATCTGCAAATTCTCTATCAAGACTCTTGAACATGTTCTGCCCCTTGAGCTGGTAACCCCACTTGTAGGAATCTAGCCCAAGAAAATAATCAGAAACAAATCCTTTTAAAAGCCAGCATGTGCAAAGAAACATCTATAATAGTGGTCGGGGAAATAATCAACTTTGGAGAATAGCTAAATAAATCACAGTGTCTGCCACAACTGAAATGACTTAGCAGCAGCCTCTTAAGGAATAGCACACAGCCTTCAGAAATTATGTCTTCAAAGGATATTGAAACACGATATGGTATGAAGTGAACTCAGCAGGTTACAAATCTGCATACACATCATGATCCCAGTTTTTGGAAAGAATAAATGTGTGTAGTTGGGGGCGGAGGTGTGTGCATGGGGGCAGAGGTTCACTTTCCTTTTTAAAAATAATTTGCTATGATCTGTTTAGATGACTTTTTCATGAGGAGGATGTGGACATTTTTTGGAATGTATGTGACCTTGTGGTGCCTCCCTGGAGATCAGAGAATGCTCTGAGGACATTATTTGGGGTTAGACTCATGTTAATTGCTTTTTCTTTTTTTTTTTTCGCTGAACCTCTGGTCATGTGGGATTTAAGTTCCCAGACCTGCTCCAGTGGAAGCACCGATTCTTAACCACTGTACTGCCAGGGAAGTCCCTCGTGTTAATTCCTTTAAATCAACCCCTTGCAAGCAAAGCCCCCCAATGAAGTATGTTCAGAGGGAGAGGCCTCATCTCTGTATCCCAAATGAGGTCTGAGGATGTAGCATCAGCTGGAGGCCTCATTCTTGCCTCCACGTTGACATGCACCTTCACCATGAAATAGACTTATACTCAGGTGGTGCCATGTCCAGACCTATTTGCTCCAGGAATCTGTCTCTTCTTATGATGATATCATATAGTGTGATTATTATGGTGGTGGTGTAGTCGCTAAGTTGTCTCTGACTCTTGTCACCCCATGGACTCCAGCCTGCCAGGCTCCTCTATCCATGGGACTCTTCAGGCAAGAAGCTTTCATCCACTTGTGCCTTTACCTACTAATAAGTGAGCAGAGGGAAGCAGAGAACAGAGGCAGGGAGTGGCAGGGTGGGCAGCCCCTTGTTGCTGTTCCTACCCTTCAGAGTGACCTGGGGCAGGACCCCTCCCGACTTGGGATCTGAGTGTGACCATCTCTGCTGGACAGGACTGACTTGTGTGTAAAAGGCTCACCCAGCCCCCACCCCCACTTACCAGCTTCAGCCACAGTGGCAACCTTCTGTCCCCAGAGGAACCAAATCTCCCTCACAATCTCCCCTCTCCTCTCACTCATCACCAGGCTGATTCCTGTCCAGTCTTTGCTGCTCCATTCAAACATCACCTCAGGAGGCCTTTCTTTTAACTCCTTTTTAAAATTTTTATTTATTTTTGGCTATTCTGAGTCTTTGTTTCTGTGCAGGCTTTTCTGCAGTTGCAGCAAGCGGGGCTCCTCTCTCGTGATGCTCGGGCTTCTCATTGCAGTGACTTCTCTTTTTGTAGAGCACACATTCTAGGGTGTGTGGGCTCGGTAGCTGTGGCTCCCAGGCTCTGGAGCACATGCTCAATAGTTGACTGCACTGGCTTAGCTGCTCTGCAGCATGTGGGATCTTCCCAGATCAGGGATCAAACCAATGTCTCCTGCCCTGGCAGGTGGATTCTTACCACTGAGCCACCAGGGAAGCCCAAGAGGCCTTTCTTGATTGTCAGATATACCCTCAAATCTCTCTGTCCACATGGGGAATAACTGGACAATCTAGGGCTCACTGGGGCCTGAGATTCTCACAAGCTGAGCCATCCAGGGATAGAGTTGGCCCCCAATCCATGCCTCCAGACCTAGCTCTGTCTCTCCTGGACAAATCCTGGCGTGTCTACAATCCTTTAACCTTCCCACCAAGAGGTGACAGCCCAGGACTTCCCTGCTGGCCAAGTGGCTAAGACTCCGCATTCCCAATGCAGGGAGCCCAGGTTCGATCCCTGCTCAGGGAACTAGATCCCACATGCTGCAATTCAGAGTTCATATGCCGCAACTCAAGATCTTTCATACCACAACTAAGGCCCAGCACTGCTAAATGAATAAAATAAATTTTAAAAAATAGAGGTGACATCCTTTGCTACTTTCATGAGGCTGAAGTTTCTTTAGACAGTACTGTGGTAATGATGATTATAATCACACTAATCATGGCTCTAATTATTCACTGTTTCAGGCACTGTTCTCATATTTTCTCTGAATTATTACATCATTGAATCCTCCTCATATAACCCTATGAGGTAGTTAATAGTCTTATCCCTTTTTGCAGATGCAGAAACTGAGGGCCAGGTAGGTGAAATGACTTGTCCAAGGTCACTGGACAAGGTCACTGGTTGGGGGTGGGATTTGAACACCGGGCAGTCTAGCAACAGAACTGCACCCTTGATCTTCAGTACACAAGAGTATCTGCCTTGTTCCAGACTTATGGGGAGCTCCTCATCGTAAGATGAGGCAGTGCAAGCACAGATGCCTGGACCACTGGTGCCCTAAAGCCCCTGGGAAATCTTGGTGCCCAGCCCCCAGCCACACGGAGAAAGTCTTGGCTTCACCCCCTTGGACTCCTTTCCCGTCTTTTCTCTCCCCTGTGATCCACATTCTAGGAGGGCTCAACCTCTGCATCTTGTTAGCCTCTTCATCCCCTACGTCTTGTTTGAGGTCTGGCATGAAGTGCCTGATCAATACCTGCTGAAGAGGGACTTCTTTGGTGGTCCAGTGGCTAAGACTCCAAGCTCCCAATGCAGGGGGCCCAGCCTTGATCCCTGGTCCGGGAACTAGATCCCACACGCCACAACTAGAGATCCTGAATGCAGCAACTGAAAAAAAAGATCACACCTGCAACGAAGACTGAAGACCCCACGTGCCACAGTTGAGACCTGGCACAGCCAAATACATAAGTAAACATTAAAAAAAAAAAAAAAGCCTGTTGAAGAATGAATGAATCCGAAGTCTGCTCAGACTCTGAGCAGACTTCATGACTAAATATAATGTCTTGGCTCAAGTGCTGCATAATAAAGCCATTGAGAAATTCAACATAGTCAGCATTTATTGAGCACCTGCTGTATGCCCAACAAAAACCCCATCAGAAGAGACTAGCATTTCATGTGCATTAGAAGCATGCAAATTACAACAGCGGATGCAGTATAGGCTATAAACATGGAAGCCCAGAGTCTCACCAAGCTCCATTCACATCTTCACTCCATCATTTTCTGGCTTTGTGCCCTCAGCCACATCCCTCTTTGCGCCTCAGTTGCTTCATCTGTCAAGGAGAACTAATAGGAACTCCTTCCCCCTCCTGAGGGTTGACTCTTTCAGCACAGTGATCTGGCCCAGGGAGAAATGCCCAATGAGTGTTCCTGTTGCTGATCTGCCAGTACAGGTGGTGGTTACAGCTTCCAGGGCTCCAGAGAGAATTCTCCCTCGTTAGTGCTCAAAATAGAGGGTCAAAGCCATTTCTAAGACTCTCATTTAACTCACTGGCCTTCGGGACGCCCAGCTTCTCAGCACCTGGGAGAACCATCTGCAGCATCCCTCCTTTGGTCCTCACCAAGCCCTGTGGGAATGAGCGTGTGTGAGTGTGTGTGTGTGTGCACTCAGTCGCTCAGTCATGTCCGACTTTTCTGACCTCATGGACTGTAGCTCTGCCAGGTTCTCTGTCCATGCGATTTCCCAGGCAAGAATCCTGGAGTGGGTTGCCATTTCCTCCTCCAGGGGATCTTCTTGACCCAGGGATTGAACCTTTGTCTCCTGCATCTTCTGCATTGGCAGGAGGTTTCCTTACCACTGAGCCACCTGGGAAGTCCCATGGGAATGAGGCCAGTGTAGCTATCAGGTTCATTTCCTTTCTGATTCCATACCTTTGCTTATGCTGATTCCTCTGCCCAGAACATCAACCCTTCTCCACACATACACACACAAGTGGCATTTTATCTATCCATTTTTCAAGCCTGGCACAATCATTTTTACCGAACCCGAGAACAAAACCAAAGCACTACTAAACAGTGGGAAATTATGCAGCTGCAAACAAGGAACTTGACCAATCTGTTCTTACACTGAGAGACCTCAAAGACTTACTGTTGCTAAAAAACCAAGTTGCATATAATAATATATATTAGAGCTTCTCCAGCTCGGATGTGCACAGGGATCTCCGGGGCTCTTGATTCTTGTTAAATGCAGGTTGTGATCCAGCATGAGTGAAGCGTGAGATTGTGTATTTCTGACCAACTCAGGGTGATACCCAGGCTGCTCGTCTGGCATGGGTGATTCAGCAAGACAGGATTTATAGCATGATCCCATTTCTGTAAAAACAAAATGAAACAAAATGAATATACATGGGATAAACCAGAGAATAAACTCTAAAAAGTGGTTATCTCTGGGTGGGAGGATGACCAGAAGTTTTCAAATACTGTGTAAAGTCTGATTTTTACAATACGTTTCGCTACTGTAATTAGGAAAAACAAACCAGCCACAACGTGCCCCTCTAGGCAGACTGTAACTGGCACCCTCTAAATAAATGAATGGCACCAATCCAGGCTTCATCTCTGCCCTCTCGGGATCTGGAGCATAACGACGGGCTGGCTGGGAGCAGCCACACAGGATGTGCAGTTCCACATCCACATCCAGTTCTCTGGAAGGTTGTGATCATCAGCATCCTCAAAGCAGTGGTTTAATAAGGGTCACCTGAGCCTCAGGCCTGGGCCATGCCCTTCACGGGCATTCCAGTCTATCATTAACCCCATTACCCACATTAGATCACTGAGGCTTAAAGATATGGAGGAACCTGGGTCACACAGCTCATCTAAGACCCAGGTCAGGCTCTTGGAATGGGATCCACTTATTACTCTCTGCCCAGATGTTCCCCAGATGTCCACATGGGTTACTCCCGTACTTCCTTCAGGTCTGCTCAGATTTTTACCTTACCAGAATCCTCCTCCAACCACTGTATGCAAAATGGCAACACAGCCCCCCTCCAACTTCTCCAGCTTTCTTGTCTTCCAACGTACTCATGACTATCTGACAGTCACATTTATTGGCTCATTTGTACTTTGTCCTTTTTCTACTAGACTATAAGCCACATGAAGGTAAAGGCTTCATCCATTTTGCTCCTTGCTTTATCTCTGAGGTCTAGCAGAGTTCCTGGTTTAATAAATATGTATTAAACGAGTGAATGAACCACAGTCTCCAATTTACAGACTATTCACTTTCATACATTGGAGAAGGAAATGGCAACCCACTCCAGTGTTCTTGCCTGGAGAATCCCAGGGACGGGGGAGCCTGGTGGGCTGCCATCTATAGGGTCGCACAGAGTCGGACACGACTGAAGCGACTCAGCAGCAGCAGCAGCAGATCTGCCAGCAGTGGCCCCTACTCTGTTCACAGATGGTGACCTACTGATCCCCAGTAGAACAGGACTGTTGTTGTTGCTAATCTCTAAGTCATGTCCAGTTCTTTGTAACCTCATGGACTGTAGCTCTCTAGGCTCCTCTGTTCCTCAGGGTTCTCTCTCTGTTCTCTGTTCTCTCTTCCCTAGTCTCCTTGTGGGGAGTCCCAGTTAGGTTCCTTAAATGAAGAGGTGGAAAACTTGGCTTGGGGCCCCACAGTCTTTCTATGTGAAAAAAATAAATAGGGTAGGGTTTCAAGAGTCCTGGATTCGAGCCCTACTGTTTTACCACCACCCTGATGGTTTGGGGAGAAGACTTCACTTACCAGGACAAGACGTTCCAACTGTCCCAAGAAGGCCCTTCCAAGTGTCAGGGCCTTTGTACCTACTGTTTATTTGGCTTGGCTAGCTGCTCCTTGGAAAAGGCAATGGCAACCCACTCTAGTACTCTTGCCCGGGAAAATCCCATGGACAGAGGAGCCTGGTAGGCTGCAGTCCATGGGGTCTCAAAGAGTCAGACACGACCAAGCAACTTCACTTTCACTTTTCACTTTCATGCATTAGAGAAGGAAATGGCAACCCACTCCAGTGTTCTTGCCTGGAGAATCCCAGGGACAGGGGAGCCTGGTGGGCTGCCATCTATGGGGTCGCACAGAGTTGGACATGATTGAAGTGACTTAGCAGCAGCAGAGGTGCTGCTTCTCATCATTCAGGTCTCTTCTCAGCTGTCACCTCCACAGAGAACTCTCCTAATCTGCCAGGCTAAAGAGAACTCTTCACGTGCTGTGTTTATTTCTCACATCACTATTAGTGTACACTATCTTCACTTGTACTGTTTCATTTATCTGTTTATTCACTTACTGTCTGTCTCCACTGTAAGATCTATGAGGGTAGAGACTTGGTCTCTCTTGTTTACTACTATATCTCCAGCGCCTAGAACAGGGTATGGCTTACAGTACGTGTTCAGTAAATATCCGTTAAATTAATACTCTATATCTTTTCCTTCTAGAAACAGGGAGATTGAGGCCCAAAGGCGGGAAGGGAAATGCTGGAGATAAATTAGTGTTACAACCTAAAGTAGAAGGCAGTGAAGCCGAGTGAAACTGAAGGTCAGAAGACTATGACCTTGGAAGGAGGCCGTGCCTCCAAGCCTCAGTTTCCCCATCTGTAAGAGGGAGTGAGGCAGCCACGACTACTCTCCAAGGGGTCTGGTACTAAGGGCACCTGGTACCTAGGAGAATTTGCCCGTTTCCAGGAAAGATAACGTGCGGAGCAGCATCTGTGCCTCCCCCAGACACGGCTCGAGCCCCCAAAAGCCGCAGAAGTTGAAAACTACAGTCCCCATAGTGCTACGGGCGGCGCCTGCGCACGGCTGCCGACCCGCGGCGCTGCGGGCGCCCCCCTCGCGGCACCCCGGCGCAGCGCGGCGCTCCGATCCCCGAGGGGCGGGGGGACCCGCGGCGCAGAAAAGCGTCGGAGCGCGCTGCTGCATCCGCGGAGCCGAAGCCGGGAGCCCAAGCGGCGGCCGGATCGCAGCCTGCTGGGCCAGCCGCAGCCATGGGCAACCGTGGCATGGAGGATCTCATCCCGCTGGTCAACCGGCTGCAGGATGCCTTCTCCGCCATCGGCCAGAACGCGGACCTCGACCTGCCACAGATCGCCGTGGTGGGCGGCCAGAGCGCCGGCAAGAGCTCGGTGCTCGAGAATTTCGTAGGCAGGTAGGAAGCGGCGCGCCCTGGAACGCGGACTCCCCGCGCCCGGGTCCTTCGGGTCTCAGGACCCGGCCCCGACGGCGCCGGGACCTCGTAGCCCCTGGCGCTGCACGGCGGACAGCGCGCCCCCACTCCCGCCCCCACCTCCAGCCAGAAGGAGGAGGCGGCCCTCCCCGCGACGAGAGCCTTTCGGGGGCGCAGCGTCCTCCACCCTCCTCATCCTCGCTGGGCCGCAAACGTCAAGCCTGCGGCCGCGGGCTCACGCCCCCCTCCTCTGCTCCATCCTTTAGGAACACAGCAGACCCGGGCAAAGGGCCGTTCCCCCACCCCAACCCCCCATGGGTACCGAGGGGCCTGCATGACTCCCCTCGGTTCTGAGGGGGTCTCTTGAAGCGGGCAGCACCCCTGGGCCCATGCCCCCAGGCTCTGTGGACAGCTCCCCCTCCTCCCATGGGGATTCCTGGACTGCGGTGGGGGACACCCCTCCCGTCGCCCCTGGGAGAGGACATGGCCCCTTGAGCATCGGGGACCAGATGCAGTCTCCCCCGTCACACACACCTCTGCGGCTCCGGCCGCCATCCGTGCGCAGCGCGGAAGAGGGGGAGGCGCGACTGCAGGATGAGGAAGGGGGGTGGGGGGAGCCAGTGCCTCTGAGCCTTCCCCGAGCCGCCGGCCCCTTGCCCTGCCGCCGCCCCTGGGTGGGGGTGGGGGCCTGTCAGTGTCGTCCTCCCGTTGGCCTGGCAGAGGGATTGGAATGGAGGGAGAAGGCGGTGGAGGACAGAGATGACTAAGACAGGGAGGGAGGCGTGCTGGCGGGGAGGGGTGGGGGGGAGCCATTTGCACGACCTAATCCCCCTCCTGCCTCGGATCCCACAAGGCGCCGGGAAGGCCAGGTGGCAAGGAGTCAGGGGCAACCACCAAGACAAAGAGCCCTGGGTTTAGGGAGGCAGACAGGGTCGTGACCACCCCCAGGCTCTCCCCAAGAAGGGGAGACAGAGACGGACTTTCCGGGGCTGAGAAGGAGAGAGAGGCCGTCGCGCTCTCCCGGGTGGCTGGAGGCGGAGCGGGGTGGTGAGCAGACTGAGGGAGGAGGCAAGAAAATTGACACTGACCTCCCCACTCCATCATCTGCCTTCCTCACCTCCTTCAGAAACCCTAGCTTTCTTCCAATGACCTTCATGGGTAAAGAGGCGGATGACCTGTGCCAGAGAGGGAGGCAGGCAGAGAGAGCTTTCTCCTCCCCTCATCCCAGGGATGGCAGTTCTGGGCTGAGACATCCTGGGTCCCAAGCCAGGTTCTGCTGTGAAACCTCCAGCAAGTCACTGCCCTCTCTGAGCCTCAGTTTCCCCATCTCTAATATGGGCGATTAGACTGGACGGTCGTCCCTGCCCCTCAAATGACCTGGGAAGGCCCAGTGTCAGCCTCAAGGGTGAGAGAGAAGGATACTGCACGGATCGATGTATCTGTGGGACGCAGGAGAGCCACTGTGGGGGCGGCCGGGCCCATCTGATCAGCAGGGGAAATGCCGTCTGTCTCCCAGGAAAGGGCTTCCAGAGAACCCGTTTCCTGCTCATGTGACCCCACCTATCCCCAGAGCTGCAGAGACACAGACAAGAGACACAGAGATGGTCCCTGTCCCTACGGCCCAACAGTCAGAGTGAGGTGGGGTGGGAGGACCCTGGAGGCAATACAGCCCCTGAGGCCCTCATGCTTTAGATGACAGTCGTGGACACCCTGCACTTTTCAGGGTACAAACCACAGGCCTGCCTCTCCCCTCTCTGCTCATGCATGCTCTGTGCCTGCTGTGTGCTCTGGGCAGGGGGCACTGGGGGGCAGCTGACCTCAGCCACCGTCTGCCAGGCCCTTCCCCTGTGCTGCCTGCCAGGCTGTATGGGACGGGTCACAAGAGCCCTGTGAGGCGGGTACTGTGATGGCCACCCTGCAGGGGAGGAAACTGAGACACTGAGGTTAGAGGCCCTGTCCAAGGTCACAGGGCCAAGAAGGACCACGCCTGTCAGGCTCCAATCTGGGGCCTGCACCACCTCTAAGAGCTCAGCTCAGCACTGAACACAGGAACGCACAGGTGTATGGACCCCCACTTTCCCCATCCGAGGAATGGGCCCACTGCCAGCTGCTGCCCTCCCTTCCTGAGACATGGGTGTGGGGCTCCAGCGAGTTCACGAGTGTAAAAGCCCCCTTTTCTAGACTCGTGGAAGGGAGGTATCAATGTTCAGTTAGGTTTGGGGTCTGTGTGGGCCAGGAGACCTAGCTGCTGCCGTCTCGAAGTCCACCATCCAGCTGAAAGAGGTGCCGGGGGTGGACCCCACAGCAGGCCAGCCTGGCCACAGCTGACTTCCGCAACTGTTAGCTTGTCGAGGGGTCAAGCGAAATTCGGACTCTGCCCCCAGAGGCTTGGACCCTCTCTCTCCCCTCCACAATCCAATAGCCTTTGACTGTGGCCCCGCGGGAGGATACACAGGGTGTCCAGGCGCAGGTCTGGGGCAGAGTAGGGGCCTGGCGTGCAGTGGCGTGCACGGAGATGCATTAGTTGATTCTTGTGAAAGCTAGTGAGGAGGCCAGGACTGGACTGGGAAACAGGTTTGCTGGGGTCCCCACAGTCTGCCTCGCCATGGATCCCCACCTCTCCACCTTGGGCTGGCTCCCCAGACCCGTGTGCCTGATAACAGCTGCTCTGTCTCCTGGGGTTTCCCGGGAGTCAACCCCCATGGAGAGGAAGTGGAAAATATATCAGAGGAAGCAAAGGCTGCGCCAGGCTTCCGGGCACCCAAGAGGGCCCTGTCGTAATCTCCACAGTGGCAGTGGCCCAGGCAGCTGCCCAGGACCCTGGCAGGGCTGCTCTGGGTCTACGCTTTTTCTTTGTCTCCCTTTTACAGAAAGGAAGGCTGAGGTTGATTCGTTCAGCCATCCAGCAGATGTACGTGAAGAAGAAAACTGGGGGCCATAGTCAATGCTGGGAGTGAAAAGGGCCACTTTCCACAGGGAGGTCAGAGAAGGTGTCTAGGAATCCGTGGCATCTGAGATGAGAACTGAGGGACGAGAAGTCATGTGACTATTTGGGGAGAAGCATTCTAGGCTGAGGGAACAGAGCAGGCAAAGGCCCTGGGGCAGTAACGAATTTGGTATCTTTGAAGAAGAGAAAGGAAGCGCTGTGGTTGGTGTTTGGTGGGCAAGGTGAACACAGCATGGGAGAGGTAGGCAGGGGCCTCAGATGAAGCTGAGGAATGATGTTTGTTTTCATTCTTATCAGAAGCTCTTAAGTAGTGGAATGACTTGAGCTGCTTCCAGCAAGTGTGTGACTTGGGGAGGGGGACAGGAAACAGGTCTGGAGGCTGCTGCACTGGCAAAGGGCGGCTGGACCAGGGCGTTGGCAGAGAGAAGGGGAGAATGGTGGGTTTCAGGATGTATTTTGGAGGACGGTCCCACAAAACCTGCTGGAGGATGAGATGTAGAAGGTGAGGAAAGAAGAATCCAGGATGACTTTAGCACCTCTGGTCCCAGTGGGCATTTGGTACCATTAACAGAGTCTGGGAGGAGCAGGCTAGGGGTCAGGGGGTAAGATTGGGAGTTTGGTTTTGAACTTGTTGAATCTGAGATGTCAGGTGGGCAGTGTGGTGATGCAAGTCGGAAGCTCAGAGGGAAGGCGGGCTGGAAATGTAAATTTGGAAGAGATGGGATGTCAACTCGTGAGTGTAGATGAGATCATCTCGGTGGTGAGCACAGACAGCGGAGTGTGCGTGGGCCCCTGGACACCCCAGCACTTTGTGAGCAGATGTCTGGGGCCCCAGGTTGCCCTTCGTCTGCCCCCAGCTGCGTACCCTCTCCTCACTATACCCATCCAGCACCGAGTCAGGTGTCCTGGGACAAGCTTCCAGGCTCCAGCACCCCTGGCCTCACTCACTCTGGAGGCCCAGGCATGGTGACTATTGGGCACCGCCCATCTTCCCTCCTGTTTGGCCCCCCGAGGAGGCCAGGGCCAGCAGGAGTGTGGCAGAGGGGCTGAGTGCTCAGGCTCTGGAATCAGACCTGGATTTGCAGCTTAGCTCTGGTACTTACATGCTGGGCAAACTTGGGCATGTTTTTTATACCCTGCCCAGCTGCTATTTCCTCATCTGTAAAATGGGGATAATAATAGCACCTCCATCACGGGAGTGTGGCGAGTGTTGACATCATGCCCGTGAAGCACTCAGGTCAGGTCTGGCCCAGAGGACGTGCCCGTTCTGTTCCTGACTGGGCATAGGTACCAGCTGGGAGGAGGGGCAAGGATGCAGGTGGGGCAGGGAGCCTGGTGAGTGAGCCTCTGCCCAGAGCCCAAAGGGCAGCCTGGGCGATGGGGTTTTGGTTTCCTCTGCTGACTCTGCCCACCACAGCTCAGGGTCACTGAGTTGTTGCTCACTCACTGAGTTGTGTCTAACTCTTTGCAACCCCATGGACTGACTGCAGCCTGCCAGGCTCCTCTGTCTATGGGATTTCCCAGGCAAGAATACTGGAGTGGGTTGCCATTTCCTTCTCCAGGGCATCTTCCCAACCCGGGTATTGAACCGGCATCTCCTACGGCTCCTGTATTGGCAGGCAGATTCTTTACCCCGAGCCACCTGGGAAGCCTTTTGCTCAGGCCCCCTGCTTCCTACCAGTCCCCTGTCTCTGCGTTCTGGTCCCAGCAGAGACCTTGTGCCAGTCTCTGGCCTCTGAGAATCCTTCTCTTGGTCAGCCCCAGCCCCTGCAATGGGAGACAGACCATTCTCCACTACTAGGATCTGTCTCTTCCTCTGAACACCTCAGGCTACATGGTGTACATCTGGGATGTACATTTCCCAGATTCGGAGACTGAGGCCAAAGAGGATTAGGGCATAATTGAGACATCGAAAGTAGAGGGGCAGAGGGAACTGACATCTCCTTGGCACTTGCAGTGCGCCAGGCCCTGAGGATAGAGCTGTGAACAAGCCAGACCCATCCCTGTTCTTGGGGGACTCACAGCTGAGTGGAACAGATAGAAGCTACATTACACAAAGAGCTCTTATGTTGTGGGTTTAAAGAAGGGCACCAGGAGCCTGATGTTGTAGGGAGCAGGAGTTGTCAGGGGGCCAGAGAAGGCATCTGAGCAGTTAAGTCTGCACCTGAGCAAAAATAGGACTTGGTCAGGCAAAGGAGTGAACCACTCCAGGTGCACTGTCCCCCACCTCCGAAGAAAGGCCAGAGGTGGAACCCAGAGGAGAGAAGGGCAGTGAGGAGCAGAGATCGCAGTGAGATCAAGCTGGTCTGGGAGGCGCTCCAGGCTCTTCAGCCACCCCCGACCCAGAGAGCCCACAATGCTGTGCCCCTCCTGCTCAGAGCACGCTCTTGGCACATGCCCTCAGCCAGACCTGTGTGCCCATCCCTGCCAGAGAACGTCTTCTCCAACCCCCCTGCCCCACCCAGTGGCCCCAAGGAACTGGGAATGAAAGGTGACTCTGGCAGACAGCATCTGATCCCAGTGTCAGGAGAATCGAGTTTCTCTGGCCTTGGCCGGGGTCGGAGAGTCAGAAACAGGAGGAGGGGACACAGGCAGGCCGGTGCAGAGGGGTCAGGTGGGAGCGGAGGCTGCCAGTCACGGACACGGTGTTATCAGGCCTGGAACAGGAGGCAGAAGTGGAGCCCACGTGCCATATGTCTAAATATTCCAGTTATAAATCAAGCCAAGGAATTGCTAAGTGCAGAGCATTCTGCCCTCCCACCTTGACAAACACACCTTCCAAGCAACTTGGCAGGATGGTGTGGAATTTAGAATTGCAGACTCCTCTGAGTTCTGAGATGGGGTGGGAACTCCCCGGGCTGCCCTCATCTTCCAGCTCCATCAGCCTTAGCCTCGAGGTTGCCTCCTTGCACTGAGGGCAGCCCGCAGATGGGAAAGAACCTAGAGGTACACTTGAGACTGAAAGAAAGTTCCAGAGCACTTAAGTGTGGCTTAGGAGGGCTGCACAATAGCCTCCTGGTGGCTCAGCGGCAGAGAATCCGCCTGCCAATGCAGGAGATCTCGGTTTGATCCCTGGGTCAGGAAGATCCCCTGGAGGAGGAAATGGCAACCCACTCCAGCATTCTTGCCTGGAAAATCCCATAGACAGAGGAGCCTGGCGGGCCACAATCCATGGGGTCACAAAGAGTCAGGCTTGAATGAGCAACCAAAACAACAACAACGACAAGGAGAGGGTGCACAGGCTCTAGCTGGGCACCTTCCCTCGGTCCCAGGGAACCCCTTGCTTCACGGGAAGGTGAGGCCAGAGATCCCAGCAAGGATGGGGCCCAAGGTCAGGGCCCCGAACCTCCAGGTCCAAGGGCAGTGTTGCTTTTTGTCTTCTTGGAACCAGCAACCTCTTAGTAGGAGGAGCATCATCCCCAGTTTTCAAGTGGTGAGATGGCACAGAGAGGGTAAGGGACCTGCCTGAAGTCACACAGCGGTGCATCGGAGGCAGGACAGGAACCAGCACGGGTCTTCTATCTCCATGTGAATGTCCACCCTCTTCACCTCAACCCCTGTGTCTGCCTCTCCATCACCTCAGCTTCTCCTCCTCTGCTCTCCCTGGTTGTCTCTCGGGCACTCTTGCCCCCTTCCTGGACTGAACTCTGGCTAAGGAATACTAACCGTTTGTAGCAGTCAGCTCTAGCAACTTGGAATTCCTATGTTGTGGTTCAGTCACCAAGTCGTGTCTGACTCTTTGGGAACCCACGGACCGCAGCACATCAGGCCTCCCTGTCCCTCACCATCTCCCAGAGTTTGCCCCAAGCTCATATCCATTGAATCAGTGATGCCATCCAACCATCTCATCCTCTGTCACCCTCCCAGTGCCCCAGCCAGAGGCCCCAGGATTGGCTCCCAGCTCCTCTCGCATCCTCTCCATCCAGTGCAGTCTACAGACCCTGTGGGTTCTGCCCCAGCCCATTCCTTCTGTACCTGGGCCATTATCACCTTTGTCCTACCCAACACCCAGGACAGACTCCCCTCTTGCTGTTCTCTGTCGGGCAGCTCGGGACTTTCTAGGGCTTCCCAGTCCGATGCCTCTGCTTGAAGCCCTTCTTAGCTCCCTGCCCTCCAAGCAGAGCCTTATCTCCTGAGCTGGGGCCCTGAGGCTGGCCGTACCCAGCCAGGCTTCCCATCTGGGGGCCCCTAAGTATCTTACAGCTCATGGGGAATGGGCTGTCCCTCTCCCTCAGTCTCCTATTCTCTCTGCCAGGAAGGTGCCTCGCCCCACCTCCATCTCTTCCTTCACTGGCTCAACCTTCAGATCTCACATCAGCCAACACCTCCTCTAGGATGCCTTCCCTGACCACCCTCCAGCCCGTGACCTTGGCATGTGGGGCAGGAGTCAGTTTTCTCCCAGAATGAGGGACCACAGAGGAAGAAAGAGGCCCATGACCTTGGGCTGAGAGCTCCTGGCAGAGGAGATCCAACCAAGGTTATTATGAACGTTTTACCTGTTTATCACTGCGCCACTCTTTTGTCCCCAATCTTAGCACAGGGAAATGAGGCCACCAGCCCAGATGGGGAGAAACATCTCAGCAGGTGAATGCAATGCTCCCCCGGCACACGTAGGCACCAAGCCCAGGATGGGCACTCAGGTGACTCACGGCAGCACCAGGGGGCAGTCTGCTAGGTAGATCCTTCTACAGTCAGGTTCTCGAGGCATCCCCTCATTGGCCATAGGAGGGAGCTGCTGGATTGTGTCCATTTCACGGATGGGGAAACTGAGGTTCAGAGCAGGGAGATAATTTAGTGGAACTGAGATTCTTTCACCTCAGGCTGTTTGTGATAAGAAATAACGATCCAGGGACTTCCCTGGTGGTCCAGTGGCTAAGACCCTGTGCTCCCAATGCAGGGGACTCAGGTTTGATCCCTGGTCAGGGAACTATATCCCACATGCCACAACTAAGAGTTCGAATGCTGCACCAAAGACCCAGCACAGTGAAATAAATGAAAGAAATAACGATCCAGAAGTAACTCCATATTGAGCGACTTGGGAAAAGTCCACGCTGAGCTGTTAGACAGGCAGAGCTGCTACCCAAGTGTGGCTCAGAGCCCGGGTCCATGAGGAGCACTTGACTTTGTCTCTCTGATCCTGTTTCTTCCCCTTCAAGTTGGGAAAACTGGCCACGCCAACCTCACACAGCCATTCGAGCATCAATGAAGAGGCTGCAGGTTTCTTAAACAACTTTATTAAGGTAGAATTTACATGCTGTAAGATTCGCCCATCTTTAGTGCATGCTTGAGTGATTTTCAGCATATTTGTGCAACCATCATCACAATCCAATTTTAGACCACTTCCATCTCCCCCGAAAGAAACCTCGTGATGATGCAGATTTCAGAGCCCCCGGAAGCATCCTTGGCCAGCAATCAACAATCCATCAGGGTTTGCCGTCACTGTTCTTATAAGTGATAAAATGTTTACAGTGCTGAGCCCCAGGTGTTAGGGGTGATAGTCGCTTTTTCTTTTTCAACATCTTATGTAGTTTCTGAAAAAACATTTAGTGAGAGAGACATATGACTTTTTTAAAGCAGAGGCAAAAGAAATCGCTTCCGTTTTGAAAGTATAAAGTCGTCAACACTTGAAAGACAGGGAGGGAGGAGGGAGGAAGACAGGGAGGGAGGAGGGAGGAAGACAGGGAGGGAGGAGGGAGGAAAGAAGCAAAGAAGGATGGTGGGAAGGATGGAAGGGTAAGGTGGCAAGAAAGATGGCATGTTTTCTTTGATATTGAAGAATGGGTGTTGTGGGGAGAGTGCCAGGCTTGGAATCCAGGGCCCAGGGCACCAGTCTTACCCTGTCACCCACTTGCACTGTGAACTCGGGCGACCTTCTTTCTTGTGCCTCAGTTTCCACATCTGTACAATGAGGGCGGTGATGGGAAGAAATGGAGGAACTCCTTCCAATCATTCCTTCGGCCAACAGGGGTGTCCTGAGCGCCTGCTCTGTGCCAGGCTCTGAGCTGGGTGCTGGGAATACTGTGGTAAATAGGGCCGATTCAGGCCCTGCTCTCAGGACATTAGAATACCAGGGGAAGCTAAGGCCAGGGCTGCCCTGAAATCTTCAAACCTCAGCTGGAAATTCGTGGGCTGTGTGACATGGGCCAGCCCAGGGCCTCCTGGGGTGGCAGGAACAGAGAGGGACTTGTTGCCTGGGGGCAGTCTCACCTCCTCCCCACTGTATTTCTTGGCCCACCCACTTCTTCGCCTCCACCCTGGCTCCCTGCTTCAGAGGGCACCTCACAGTCTGTTGGGCCCCTTCCTTTCCACTTCCAAGGCAAGATTGGGCTGGAAATATTCTGGCCTCTGCCCACTCCTCTGGCCAGCCCCCAGGAAACCTATCTTCCAGCTCCCTCCCTGCGGCATCAATTGATGACATGGCCCTGGGAACCCAGGCTGTGTGCTCAGCTCCCTCAACAAGTTTTATTTCTCACCATTGCTACCATGCCTGGGTACAGACATTGAGTTATACAGGCCTCGCAGAAACCCATTTTACTGATAAGGAAACTAGATTCAGAGATGTCTGATGATTTATCCATAGTCACACAGCTCGGACACCCAATGCCGGGCCTGTCTGACATCAGAGTCCAGGAAACAAGAGACTGACAAGGATGACCGCCGCTGGGCACACACCAGTCCAGGCATGCTACTTTCTGGTGGTGTTTGAGCTCAGCAGGACTTGGGAACCAGGGTCCCAGAGCAGTTGTCAGACTAGGGGCGGCAGCTCTGGGTGTAACTCCTCCAGGCCCCTCTCGGGTGACAGTGCTCGTTCCGATGCACCGTACGTGGAGCCTGGAGCTGGTGAGATGTGTTTATTTCATCCTCCCTGTGCTTCAGGTTTGAAGGTACCTCTGCAGATGGCAAGGCAAGGCCTCCCCAGGAAACCACCATCTGTCCAAAATGAGTGGGAGGAGCTGGCATGTCACCAGCCACCCCTCCCACACGTCAGTCGAGGCTGGTGGGCCCGGCACACTTTTCTCTGAGCACCTGTTCTGTCCTCTCTGGGCAAACCAGGAGCTGGGTGGGAGGTGCAGAGGTGGCTCTGGTGGGAGAACAGATCAGGCCTGAATCTCCAGTGCGAAGGTGCGGGACACCTTATTATGTTTTTCAATATTTATTTATTTTTCTGCGCCGAGTTTTAGTTGCAGCACAAGGGGGTCATTGTTTAGTTGCGGCATGTGGGATCTAGTTCCCTGACCAAGGATAGAACCCAGGCCCCCTAGCACTGGACCACCAGGGAAGTCCCCAGGGGCACTTTAACTGAGGGTATGGGGCAGTCTGTCCAGGTGAAAGGTGGAGGCTGTGGAGTTGCTCAGCCATGCTTGCTCCTTCCAGGGTTGCCTGAGCCCCTACAATAGCCCATCCTGTGCCCAGCACGAGAATCCTGTGCCCAGCATGAGAATCCAGCGGGCAGTGAGGCACTGAGTCTGGATGTGGGAACAGCCGTTTGCATCACTGCCTGTCCAGGCGTGAGCCTAGCTGAGAAGCAGGCTTCCGGGTCCTGGGCCCATCTCAGCCATCCCTTCCATTGCTGTGCAGCCTCACAGCTCCCTGCCCCTCTCTGGGCCTCCGTCCCATGCCCTGGACAATGACAGGGAATGAGATGTTCTCTGAAAACTCCTCCTTGAGGTCCATCGTTTCAGCCAACATTATGTGGTCAGGATCCCGAGATCCAATTCAGCACCTAGAGGAGGTGAGGCAGACGGTTCTTCGGGATCTTGGATTCCTTGCTGAATTTTGGGAGGATTCTCCGAAGGAAGGGGGCTGAGGACAGGAGGCAGCCCCCAGTGGGCAGCTGCTGAGTGCCCACTCTGTTCCAGGCACAGACGAAGGCTCCAGGAATCATCGTGCAGCCACACGTGGTCATATATGACGCCTCCTTTAGATCATGTGGTTTACAACTGAGGATCCTGAGGCCCTGAGGGTGAAGCATCTGGCCCAGGGGCACCAGGCTGGGGAACAACCAAGTCAGGACTCGAACCCAGGGCCTCTGCCTGGCACTGGTTCCTCGTCACTGAACCAGGAGCCTTAAACTTGATGGGAACATGGGGATTGTGTTTAGAATCCAGATTCCCTCCTCCCCTGCCCTGCACCCCCCAACCCTGAAGATTCTAACCCAGCCTGTCTGAGGAATGTGCATTTGAACAAGCCACCCAGGGAATTCTGAGAGCCTGGGCCAGGGCCAAGATGGGGCCCCTGGCCACCTGGGCACCCATCCCCACCCCAGCCTGGGAAATCTGGGTCTGAGTAGGCACTGCTCCCACACATGCTCTGTGCTCTAATCTCTGCTTCCCATAAGCTGCTTGTCCTTTAAGTAGCCCTGGGAGGCAGCAACTTGGAGCAGGCTGGCCCAGACCCCTGATCACCCCTCCAGCTGGGCTCCGGGTTCCCCACACCCTCTATGTGGCACCTCAGGGACCTCAACCTCTCAGGCCTGCCAGGGCCAAGTGGGTCCATCTGTGCAGGAAGGGGGTGGGGGAGTGGTGCTCTCAGGCTAGAGCTCCAGGGAAGGTTCATGTCTCTGCCTGGGGAGGGGCTCTCTGTGGGGAGTCCCATCCTTTCCAGCCCCGCCTGCAGTTTCCATGGCAACTACTGTTGCCATGGTATTGCTGGGTGAGGAGAAGGTGGGGAAGAAGGTAGACCCCAGGTCCCCATATCCTCCCCAGCCTCTGTGAGCCAAGATGCCCTCTCTCCAGTCCTGGGGGGGGGGTCCCAAGTACTAGAGGGTCACCCCTGCAAGGAAGTCAACGAGTAAGGGGTAAAGACAGAGACAGGAAGTCCCTCCCCTGCCAAGTTAACCACCTCGCCCTCTGTGCGGCCTGGTGCACCTCCATTCCAGCGCATGTCACACTGCATCGCATTATCTGTTTACTTGTCTGTCTCTCCCACCACGCTGAGAGTGCCTCGGGGTGGGAACCGTCTGACTCATCGCCTCCCATCCCCAGGGCCCAGCACAGGTCCTGGCACAGAGCAGCTGCTCCCGAATGGATTCTACACTGAATTTAATTGAATTACATAAAAAGCCAAGTCTGGCTCCTCACGTTTAGGGGGCAGCAGAGTCTGATGGGAAAGTTTCCAGGCTCTGGGGTCTGACGGCAGCAGGTTTGATTCCCCAGCTCTGCCATTCCTGACTGGGTGACCTTGGATGAGTCATTTCACCTCTCTGAGGCCTTGGTTACCTCATCTGTAAAGTTATCTTCTCCATATGAGAGCACTTTTGGAGGACTTGGGGGTTCAGCTCCCTGTTATTACTTATTTTTCTTTCCACTGGGCTCTCGCTGCTGCCCGCGGGCTTTCTCTAGTTGCAGTGGCCTGGGCACTACTCTTCGTACAGCGCACAGGCTGCTCCTTGCGGTGGCTCCTCGTTGCGGAGCACGCGCTCTGCACACACAGGCTGCGGTGGTTGTGGTGCTCTGGCTTAGCTGCTCCGCGGCATGTGGAATCTTCCCGACCAGTATCTCCTGCATTGACAGACGGCTTTTTATCCACTGTACACCAGGGAAGTCCTCAGTGCCCATTTTTAAATGTAATTTTCTGGCCATGCCACATGGCATGTGAGCTCTTTGTTCCCTGACAAGGAACTGAACCCACGCTCCCTCAGTGCCCATTTATTAAGCACCTCTTGTAATGGAAAAGTGCAAGCCCTGCCCTTCTGAACCTCACAGTCTTGCGCAAATGGAAAGCATTTGCCTGGCACCTAGAAATGATGGCTAAATGCAGGATTATCATGCTCCTTCCCCCATAAAGTGGTGGACTCCTCATTAGTCTCTGCCCTCCCCAGAGGTGGGGCAGGGTGAGGACAGAGAATGGAAGAGTCCTCCTCAGGGACCCCAGATGAGGCCTTGAACCCAGAAGCCTGGGCCGATTCTGTTGTTCCGGGGACACTCTGCCCTTAACCTGAGGCACAGAAAGCTTTGTGAGTCCAGGTCGGGCTCTGGGCTCGGGGTAGGGCATCCAGGTTTCTGTTCTGGCTCTGTCCCAGCCCTATAGTATCTTGAGTATATCCTTTCCCCTCCCTGGGCCTTCATGTGCCTCACCATGAAGGAGATCTCTGTGGCCTCTCAGCTCCCCTCTTTCCTGAATCCTGGCAATCCCGTGTTTCCAATCCCAGTAGCCTGATCCCTGAAGAGGCCTCCACCATCACCCTTGTGCTGGCTTGGGTGGGGCTGTAGGTGGACGGGTGGAGTGATGAAAAGAGCTGACAGGACAGAGAGAAGTGGCACCCTGAAGAGTTAGCCAAAGGACTGCTGAGGCTGAAATTGACATAGCAGATGTCTGAGGAATAGACATAAGGTCTACAGGCAGGAAGTGACTTTGGGACCCCCTCAGTCCAGTCATTCAAAGGGAGCTGGGTTTGCTGGGAGATGATGGGCAGAAAGCCTTCAGCAGAGGGTCAAACAGATCTACTGCAGGGTCTGGTAGATACGGGCTGGGCAACATGAATACCTCTGAGCCTCAGTTTCCTCATCTGTAAAATGGGGATAATAATACTGTCTTCCTAGTGAGGCTATTGTCTAGAGTCCATGAAATATTGCCCACAAAGAGCCTGGCATGCGGTAGGCACTTAAGAAGCATGAGTCCTTTTCCTTGTTTCCTCCTTCCCTTCATCCCCCTTGTCCTCAACCCCAGCCAGATGGGGCTAGGAAAAGGGGAAGTGAGATGCTGCCTTTCCGCACAGCGGAAAGGAGGGGACGAAGTGCAGCTCCGTTTCCTTGGCACCCACTCTGTGGCCACCAGACATTTGGGCATTGGGGTGGGGCACCTTATGCCTCAGTTTCTCCTGAGTTGAATGGCAGTGACTGAGTTGGGGCAGGAACTTCCTGTTGGCTCAGAACCAACACAGGGCAGACTGTGAGAGAGGTCTGAGGGTCAGTTCAGACTCACAAATTCTGTGACCCAGAGGACTTGAGGGTGGTCTTTTCCACCTTTCTCAGCTGCCCTCTCCCCTTCATGAATCCCTTGGGCTGAGGTGTGGTGAGGCACTTCTGGGAGCTTCTGAGGCCCCCAGTGGCAGGACAGGCGTGTCCCTGGGACACAGGGAGCCTCCTCAGACCTTGACTCTCCTCTCACCCCCAATTCACTGCAGGGACTTCTTGCCGCGAGGATCTGGCATTGTCACGCGACGGCCCCTGGTCCTGCAGCTAGTCAATGCTACTACAGGTATGGGTTTCCCCTCTTTGGACCTCATTCCTCATCTGAACAGCGGGGATAAAAATGCATAACGGAGAGGAGGCCTTGTTGTCGGGGGAGGAAGAAGAAGGCAGTGTTTTGTGCATGTGTATGTGTGTGTGTTTGTGTGTGTGTGTGTGTGTGTGTGTGTGTGTGAGAGAGAGGAGTCTTTTCCCAGTGGGAGATGAAAGGAAACTCAGGTAAGCTTTGGTTATGATGCTTTCTCCCCCGCGCCCGGCTCCTTCTGGGGCAGAATATGCCGAGTTTCTGCACTGCAAGGGGAAGAAATTTACTGACTTCGAAGAGGTGCGCCTGGAGATTGAGGCTGAGACCGACCGGGTGACCGGCACTAACAAGGGCATCTCTCCAGTGCCCATCAACCTCCAGCGTCTACTCGCCTCACGGTGAGATCTGGCCCTGGCCCCGCCCCCCGGCCTCTCAGCTCCCTTTGCGGAGCCCCGCCCCTTGGGAAACCGTCTTCTTGGCCCTGCCCCTTAGCTGATGCCTCACGGGCTTCACTCCTCGGTGCGTCACATTCTGGGCCCCCAACTAAGCCGTGGCTCCGCCCACCTCTGGCCACGCCTCTAACGGGTTTCCGTTTTAGCCCTCCGCGTTTCCCTAACCCCCACCCACCTACGGCCACGCCCCCAAACAAGTCCTCTCTAAGCCCGGCCCCTGTTCCTTAATCCGCCCGCCCACGGCCACGCCCCCTCGCCTTGAGCCCGCCCTCTCGCCGCCCTGTCCAGTGCTGAACCTGACCCTAGTGGACTTGCCTGGAATGACCAAGGTCCCGGTGGGGGACCAACCTCCCGACATCGAGTTCCAGATCCGGGACATGCTTATGCAGTTCGTCACCAAGGAGAACTGCCTCATCTTGGCCGTGTCCCCAGCCAACTCCGACCTGGCCAACTCTGATGCCCTCAAGGTCGCCAAGGAGGTGGACCCCCAGGGTAGGTTCCCACAGGCGGCCGACACGCAGGGCCCTGGAGGTCTATTCACAGTGTAAAGGGGAGCCACTGGAGGATCTAAGCGAATAGCAGTGGGATCATATTTACGCCTTTAAAAGTCGTTTGGGCCACCGTGGAGAATGAATGGGAGGCGGAGCACAGGCTGGGAGATAGCGGGAGTGTGGTGGGATCGGCAGTGCCTGGGGTCTCCTGTATGAGGAGGAGTGCAGGTGTAGACAACCCTCTCCTGCCACACCCTCCCCCGCAGGTCAGCGTACCATCGGGGTCATCACTAAGCTGGACCTGATGGACGAGGGCACAGATGCCCGCGATGTTTTGGAGAACAAGCTGCTCCCGCTGCGCAGAGGTAGGTAGGCCATGGCCCTGACCCGCGTGACAGCCCTTCCCTTTCACCTCCAGCCCCTCACTCCCTGCAAGGCTGAATGCCCTTTGACTCCACTGCACCCACAGGCTACATTGGAGTCGTGAACCGAAGCCAGAAGGACATCGATGGTAAGAAAGATATCACAGCTGCCTTGGCTGCTGAACGCAAGTTCTTCCTTTCCCACCCTTCCTACCGCCACTTGGCTGACCGCATGGGCACGCCCTACCTGCAGAAGGTCCTCAACCAGGTAGGGGCTCAGGCCAGGATGAAGTCTGGGAAACCAGCATGAGAACAGAGTCACTGAAGTGTGTTTTGGGAGGGTTGCCCACTGTTCCGCAGCGAGGTAGCACCCGAGCTTCGCTGCTCCTTCCCCTCTCTGGGGCCAGGATGGAAGCCCTAGCACCCTTCCAGGATGGAGGGTGTCATTGACAAGAGCTTGGGCTTAGGGGCTAGGACTGGAGCGTACTTGGCTGAACACCTTGGTACCTTCTGAAATGGGGAGAGGCTGATTTGGGGACAGGTGATCGCAGGGGACGCCTTGGATATTTCTCTGCCTGGAATGGGGCTTCCAGAATCACTGAGGGGTGTGTGTGTGTGTGTGTGTTGACAGCAGGGAGGCAGTGTGATGTAGGGCAAAGTTGGGGTCCCTGGAGGCCATACACCTTGCTTCCAATCTCAGCTTCACCACTCACCCACCAAGACTTTTCAGCTCTCTGAGCTTCTATTTCCGCATCTGTAAAATGGTGATAAGACCCATTTCTTAGTCATTGTGCAGTTCAGGGAGATACTGTGTGGGCTGACCTAACCAGAGTGAGTCCCAGAACTTGAGAATTACCTTAAGGGAGGCCTTAAACCTAGAGGGCGCAAGGGGGCAGTCTTCCAGTCATCACTGCCCCTGATTTATTTCATCTGGCTTGTGTGGTGTCTAACACTATTGAATTAATCAAAACCAGGTGATTTCCAATAAAAATCTAAATTTCTGGCTTCTATTAAAAATGGCATTATTGACTCATTAGTTCAGTTAAAACACCTCTGTGAGCACCTACTGTGTGCCAGGCAGCTTTCATTCTGGTGGGCAGGGCAGTGGTGGGCAGGGTTGTGTCTCTGCACCTCACCATGTCCACATGGGCCCCAGATATCCTGGTCCCTGCCTGGTCCCGTGGGCTTTCTGGGTCTCTGTGACCATGGTCTTCACACTTTCCTCGCCCCCTACCCCTAGCAACTGACAAACCACATCCGGGACACGCTGCCAGGGCTGCGAAACAAACTCCAGAGCCAGCTGCTGTCCATCGAGAAGGAGGTGGAGGAGTACAAAAACTTCCGCCCTGATGACCCAGCACGCAAGACCAAGGCTCTGCTGCAGTGAGGCCCTCCCCAACCCCCTGACTCCCCATTGCGGAGCTGCCCCTTCTGCAGCCTCTCAGCACCACCGGGTCTCTCCCTGGGCTCCCTGCACTGGGTTTCTGCTGCCCCCTCAGGTGACACCACTCTCTCCCCAGGATGGTCCAGCAGTTCGCTGTAGACTTTGAGAAGCGCATCGAAGGCTCAGGGGACCAGATCGACACCTATGAACTGTCGGGGGCGCCCGCATCAACCGGATCTTCCATGAGCGCTTCCCTTTCGAGTTGGTCAAGGTAGGCAGCCCCCCTACCCCAGGGCAGGAGGGTTCACCTCCCTCCCACCCACTCACCTACCTAGAACTCTCTCACACGTATGTTGGCTGACTTCACTAGTGGCCCTGGTGCCAGTCCTGGGAGTGGGCCCCCAAATACCAACAGAGGCCCTGACCAGCCATCTCTTGGTCTCCTACACAGATGGAGTTTGACGAGAAGGAACTCCGAAGGGAGATCAGCTATGCCATCAAGAATATCCATGGCATTAGGCATGTATGGGGACTGGGGAGGGAAGCCGAACCCTGGAAGGCAGAAAGGGTCTAGCGCAGAGGTAGAGGGAGTGATGGAGTGAGCTCCCCTCAGGAAGGATGAAGAGCCCTAGTGCCCAGTCTCCTCAACCCCGACTTTCTGGCTTCCAGCTTGGACAGGCTCTGGTGAGGGACACTGGATAGGAGACCCGGGCTACCCCAATACCTGCAGCCTGCTGCCTGCCTTTCCCTGTTGCTGGGCACAAGGCTTGGCGGCTAGACTAGTTGGTTACAGCCCAAGGTACAGGTGGCAGGGGAAGCACCCTCTGGGCTTGGGTCCCCTGCCCATGCCAAGGTGAGACAGGTCCCATCAGTCGTCTCCAGCACAAAGTTGCCCAAACCAATGGGTAGGGCCTGAGATAGGCTACCAGGTGTTGGTCTGTGAACCTTTTGTGATGGAATGAGGCCTCTCAACCCTCCAAACCCTCCCATGATCCTGTTAGCCCAAAGTTGGCCCCATTCCACCCCATTTCCCTCCTTCCAGCCAACACCAAGAACAGTAGAGCAGGAAGGAAGACTGGGAAATAGACCGGTCCTTAAAATCTTAGCCTCTGCTCCAGGGATCCAGAGCTACACTGGTCCTTCAACAAGAAAAATTTAAAACACCGGCTATGAGCCTAGGCAGTGAACCAGACCAAAATGTCACTGCTTTCATGCAAGTTCCATGCCAAGTTTTGGCATGAATTTACAGACTACATTGGCTAAGGCACAGGAAAATAAAAAATCTCTCTCCTAGTCTTAAAATAAAATGCTTTCTTCCCAGTAAGGCTCTCAGAGACAACCCAGTTCAGCAGTTTTTAAACCATTTCTAGCCACAGAACCGTTTGTAGGAACAGAATCTGAAGACAAAGCAGGACATATGCACCAACCATAAGCAAACCTTGTCTTATCCTGAAAAGCATCAATTGAAAGACCTTCATTAGAGTCCCTCCTGCCCTTTTGACAGACGGGAGCACTGAAGCCCAGAGAGGGGTAGTGGGAGGACCCCGAGGGCAGAGCTCAGGGGGTCGGGATGGGGCCGTGGCCTGGTACTCCTGGCAGGAGCTGGCCTGTGACACTGTGCCCTTCTCCTGCTCCGGGCATTCAGAACCGGGCTCTTTACCCCAGACATGGCCTTTGAGACCATTGTGAAAAAGCAGGTGAAGAAGATCCGAGAACCTTGTCTCAAGTGTGTGGACATGGTTATCTCGGAGCTAATCAGCACCGTTAGACAGTGCACCAAGAAGGTAACTGGCGCCCGGCCAGCCCCTCCCACCTCTGCCCCGCCCTGCTCTGCTGCCAGGTGCTCCTTCCCCACCCTACCCCACTGCCCCCTAGTAGCATGTACAGACCTCAGCGGGGCGGGGGAGGCAGGCCACCGCAGTCCAGGAGAGTGGGACTCTCGGAGGGAGCCTAAACCAGCCCTAGCCCCCAGGCTGGGGGACCAAGGGATTAGACATTGGCAAGACAGGTATGGCAGTGGTTATTTGCTCTGAGAGCCCACCAAGAGCTCCCCAGCTCAGGGAAAAGAAGGGACTCGGTCCCCTTCCTGTTCCCAGAGGTAGGGTCATCTTTGGGATCTCCAGGGAGGGGTCTCAGGGAAGTCTTGGCCCTGGAGACAGAAGAGGTACAGGACCTTCTTGGGTGCCACCCCTACGGGCCTGGACGGCCAGAGGGATCCAGAGAACCCAGGTCAAACAGGTACCCCAACTCCCCACCGTCCTTCATCTTCCACATCTCACCCCCACCCTCACTCAGGACCCTCACTCAGGACCTTCCCTGTCCCTTCCATCCACATCCAGCCTTCCAAGGACAGAATCCTCCTCCATCTGCCTCACAGAACCACTCAAGGAGGGCAGAGCAGAGCAGGGAAGATGGTACCCATTTCACAGCAGGGAAACTGAGGCTTGGGAGATCAAGTGACTTGCCCAAGGTCATGTGAGCGCGGAGGTGGCAGAGCTGTAACTCTGAGCCAAGGCTTTGGACTCCACCCCCCAGCCTCCCTTCCTCTCCCCTCCCTACAGCTGTCCTGGCCCCTCTCTATCACCATTTTCACTCTTTTCTGTCTTTCCTCTTCTCTCTCTGTCTTTCCAAACTGAGCTCCTCCAGACTCCATTGGAGAAGAGGCACAGGATGCCCCTTGAGGAGAAAGGGAAGGGCCAGAGTAGAGCAGAAAATAGAGGATGGAGATCAGGCATCTACACAGCAACTCTGGGAGGCGTCCTCTGCCCCATAGTCTATGGAAATGGCGCCCCCTGGAGTTGTGCAGTGCACCGCCTGGGCAGCGGGCTGCCACGACCTTGGCAAATAGGGGAATAGTGCTGGGCTTTGGAGGTGGGACGAAGCAAATACAGGAGGTTCTGGGAAACCTAGCATTGAACAGAACGGAGGTGAGTGGAGTCCGGCCCTGGGTCAGCTCCTCAGCAGGACCCCGGGCTGTGACAAAGACGGCACTGGAAAAGAGAGAGGGGACAGGCTTTAGGGTAGCTGAAGAGTCGTGGAGCCAAGCCCTGGAAAGAATATGAACTCAGTAAGGGCCCTTGGATGGGGCCCGGGCTTGGTCCCTCAGACCCCTCCCATGCCCTCAGAGCCCTGTGGGGGGCGGCGCTTGGCAACACCCGGGAGGTGCCAGTCTGGGTGGTAACAGAAGGGCCAGGCCCAATGCTCACATTGTCTTCTCCCCTCTCTCTCTTTCTCTGTGTCGGTGTCTCTCTCTCTCCCCTCATGCCCCTGCCATCCTCCGCCCCGCACCCTGGCTCCGCTTGGCCTTCACCCCCTTCTCCTCCTCTCCCGCCCACCCCTGGCTGTACCCCGTCCCATTGCCCCTCCTCCTCCCGGGTGCAGGACGGGCCTCTTCACACCTGACCTCGCTTTTGAAGCCACAGTGAAAAAGCAGGTGCAGAAGCTTAAAGAGCCCAGTATCAAGTGTGTGGATATGGTAGTCAGTGAGCTCACAGCCACCATCAGAAAGTGTAGCGAAAAAGGTATGATGGCCGCCTGGGAGGGGGCTGGGCCCGGCCATGGCTTCCTCACGGCCAGGGCCTCCTGTGGTGGGCCGCAGCCAGCTACTGAGCAAGCCTGGCCACCTCTCAGCCATTCAGGTGGACCCAGGCCAGCCCAGGTGGCTCCTGGCTCTGAGGTCCGCTGCCAGCTTCTAACCCTGGGGCTACAGTCCTCATAATTCCCTCAGGTCCCCGCCTCTGCCTAGCAGACTGCTCTCACCCAAGCACCCTCAGAGGTCCCTTTGACAACAATGATAATGAGCTGGATGCTGTTTATTGAGCACCTACTGTGTGCTAAGCACTAGGCTAAGTGCCTGCCCTTGTTGTCTGACTTCATCCTTTGAACAACCCTAAGCAGTGGATAGTCTTATCCCCATTTTACAGATGACAAAACCGAGTCTTAGAAAAGAACAGCAGAATGGGATTCAGATTTATGGAGACCAGGGGAAGAGGTCTTGGATCAGGGCCTCCTGGGCCAGGGGAGCCATCCCAGTCCCTCAACACTAATTTGCCTAAAACCGTATTGGATTACTCCCTTGATTGCAATCCGTACACGTTTGCCAAGGTCAGCCTCTTTTGAGTAGTCTCTGACCTTTCAGATGCCTTTTCCTATTTGTCTACTTCAGGGCATTTGGGGGATTTTTCACCAGATCATCTAAAGCAGTCCTTCCCAGAGGCCTGCATGAGTCCACCTCACTTGTGTTTGAGAAAGCTCCTATGCTGGGAAGTGGGGGAATTTCTGCCTTAATTCCATGTCTCAAGTAAGGTATCACGGTTTTTGTGGCTTGTACACAATTAGTCCTGTGCACCCCTTTCACAATCCTGTCTCACTTTTGCTCACTTTTGTGCCAGATGGGAATGGATTAAGCAAATTAGCATTCACTCAGTGCCTGGAATCAAATCTGAGCTGGATTCTCTATTGTAGAGTATATATCATGACATTTAAATCATGGTCCCACAACATCATGACTACTAAGCAATATGATCTTAACTTTTGTTAAACTAAAAATACGGAGTTTTTTTTTCTTTTTTGGCTGCACCATGCATGTGAGATCTTAGTTCCCTAAACAGGGATCAAACCGAAGCCCCCTGCTGTGGAGGCATGCAGTCTTAACCATTAGACCACCAGGGAAGTCTCGTGCATTTATTTTAAGCAGCCTCAAATCTCTTTACAAAAGAAGACAATATATACCTAATTTTTTTTAAATTTTGGTTTTTCCTAGTGAAAGTGATACATTCTCAAATAGAGAAAATTTGGAAAGCCCTAAGAATAAAAAGGAGGCAACAACCCTCCCTTTCAAGAGAACTACATTGAGACTTTCATACATTTTCTGTAAATACACTCCTCTTTTATTTATTTAGATTTAACTAGTTTATTTTTCAACTTTTTAACTTTATATTGGAGTATAGCCGATTAACAGTGTTGCTGTAGTTTCAGGTACACAGCATAGCAACTCAGCTGTACATATATAAACTATATATATAAACTCCCCTCTCATCCAGGCTGCCACAAACATGCTCCTTTAAAAAAAAAAGAAATTAGCAGTATTGATTTCATTCTGATCATACATGACTGCTACCAAAATATCCAAACTGCACAGAGAATGCAAAAGTCCCTATAACCCCACAACCCTAGAGATAACTGCTGGCACCACTCCTTCCTTAACTAATTACAAATATTCACCAGTTTTAACCAAAGAGAGATCACACTGACCACACTGATGCATGGACTCTTCTTTTTACTGAGTAGCATGAACTGAAATCCTTGCAGTAGCTGCACAAAGCCTATGCCCTTCAACCACTGCATTATGTTCCACTGTAGAAATACGACATGATTTACATATTCAATATCCTAGTGACAGACACTTAGGTTGTCTCAACTTTTTGTTTTCCATTTTACAAACAGTTCCTCAGTGAATAGCTTTATAA
Organism: Nanger dama; assembly: GCA_917880005.1. NCBI lineage: Eukaryota > Metazoa > Chordata > Mammalia > Artiodactyla > Bovidae > Nanger > Nanger dama. The sequence goes on along the minus strand of CAKJTW010000018.1, from coordinate 8,152,175 downwards.
AGTATTTGCATATTTATCCTGTTGTTCCTTTAAAGCAAATTTCTAGTATAGAACTGGCTAGTCAATGGGTGTGAGCATTCACACTTCTGGTAGCTTCTACAAGATTTGCCCTCCAAAAGTTTTAACCAAGTTATTCTTCCAAACTATTTTTTCTACACACAGATTTATGTACATTATTAGGTATTCACACTGTGAATATATTGGTATCCTGCTTTTTCTCCCAACATTTTGGTGGGTGTTATTACAAAGTCAATGTGAGCATTTTTAATGGTTGCATAATATTCTATTGAATAGATTTATTACTGTCATGGTTTGTTTAACCATTTTCCTATTGATGAATGCTGAAATTGTTTCCTGTTTTTCAATATTATAAATACCTTGGCGATGAATATCTTTGTGTATAAATAATTTTAATTTTCTTTCTCTAGGATTATTTCCTTAGGACAGATTCCTTGAAGACTGATTACTAGATATAAAAATTGTGAAACACTGCTGAATTGCATTCCAAAAAAGCAGTAATTAGGGTAGATGGTAATATGTTGGAAACAACCCAGATGTCCATCAAGAGGATATTGATTATAGTATTATACAATGAAAGACTAGTTGTTAAACGGGCAAGGGATATTTATTTCCATTCATATGTCCTTCCACAATGTACTGTGGGGGGAAAAGCAGGTTTCAGATAATAATCTATAGAATTTAGGGGGAAAGTAATATATATAAATGATAAATATACAAAAAGTAAAATACAATATAATAACCTACATAAATTATAAAGTTCTAAAGGCATAGTTATTAACCATTATTTTGAGAAGGTAAAGAACATAGGAATTTTTCTGTTTCTACTTCACAAACTTCAGTCATATTCAGATTTCTTATAGTGAGTTGGTAAGTTTTTGTAAGCAGACAACTGATCAACAAAGACTTTAGAGAAGAAAGCTTACAAATTATTTATTTTTAAAAATGCCCTTTGATTTAATGCATAGTAGTTTTTGGTTTACATAGCGAAATTCACCCATCTTCGTCTTTTTTTTTTTTTCCCTCCCTAAGTCTTCCAAATTTATATAAAGTCTTCCTAAGTCGTTCCTCCCTAAGTCTTCTGCTAATTATTCCTAGCCCTGCTGGGCTTAGAGTTTTCATCTCTGGATGAAGTCTGGAGTTTACCGTCCAGCACAGGGTGTGCTTGCTCAGTCCTCTCAACAATGCCAAGAGGGAAGGTGCTATTATTACCCCATTTCACACATGGAAAAACTGAGGCTCGGAGGGGTCCAATCACTTTTCCAAGGACAGTCAGCAGGGCAGGGGGCTGGCTTTGAACCCAGAGCCATGTAGCTCCACGGCCTGCGTTCCTGACTCCTAAACAGTGGGCTCCAGGCTGACTGCCCCACTTAGCCAAGAACTGAGAGAGAGAAGATCCATTTTAAAAACTGGCTGAAAGTCCTGGAAATGCTCAGAGGCAGCCAGAATGGAAAAAGATGCTCAAAGGGAACAGAACTGCTCAAAGGGGCCGAGGCTGCCCTGTCACTTGGGACATGTGGAAAACTTGACAACGGTGGCATCCAGGGGGTTAGCGGGAGAGCCGGTCATGCTCTGTGGCAGACTGCTCCCTCCTCCCCCTCCCTGCCCCGGCCCCAGCCCTACCCTGGGAGGAGGCACGTGGGGCCGTCTCAGAGGAGGCTTTCCTGGTAGCCGGACTCAGTCCTGAAAAGGAATGACAGCGCACCCTTGAGCTTTGTGGGGCAGCAGGGGCAACAGGGTCCCCGGGACCCCTCCAGCCAGCATTTGTTTTTAAGCCCCTGGTCTCAGGCTGCCTCTCTCCCAGGTCCCCTGAGCTTGGCCACATGAGCCACACCCTTGGCACAGTCATGGGCTGGCTGGGGGATGTGGATCTCTCAAGGCTGCTTCTCCTGGGCTGACCCAGGACGCTGCTTTCTTCCCCACCCTCCTGCCTCTCCTGAAGACCTCACCCCATCTCCTTGGCCTCCTTCTTGCCCTCAGAATCCCTCCTTGTGACCCAGGCACACTAACCTTCAACTCTCTTCCCACATAAGGGGATCTGCCTGCGAGACCTGAGCCAGGCATAGGAAGAGGGACAAGGTGTGGGTCTAGCGCTGCCCGGCCTGAGCCCCACCCGGCAGAGGAGCAGATCCCTGGGAGTAGACTCCCATCCTCAGCAGCGCAGCGAGTCCCCCTCTCTGAGGAGTTTCTGGTTCATGAGCCACAGGGCAAAGGAGCCCATGTCTGCTCACCCTGGCGAGGAGGGCAGAGATATCCATCCTTCATTCATTCACTCATTCCTTCAACATTGCCCTCTTTGAGCACCATGGTGTGCCCAGCCTCTGCCTTCAGGGCAATTACAGTCCAGTTTGGTGAGGGAAGAGGGTGTGTGTTGTGGGAGGTGGGGGAGGGGACATAGAGGTTATCGTGGCGGACTTTCTGGAAGAGGTGACATTTAACAGAATCTTGAAGGGGAGTCAATCTGGGTTTTGTCCAGAGCCTGGCTGAGCTGGGGACAGAGTTCATAGGCCAAGGATTTGGAACAATTTCCCCTTTGGCCTCAGTTGATTAAAAACTAGGAGCAGGAGAAGGGTGCTGCTGAACATCTACCCCCAAAGGAGTGGGGCAGACACAGACAGGCTGGCCAGCCAGCTCGGAGCCAGGCAAATGTGTCTGGAGGGTGGTAGTGCCAGGCCAAGGCATGCAAAGGGAAGCAGAGTCAGGTGGATTCTACCATGAAGGCCTGGGGCCCAACCAGGCCCCCCCGCAGGGTACTGCTCATGCTGCTGGCCCCCCCAACTCCGCCTGCTGCCCCACCCCTCATGCATGCCTGTGCCTCCTGCCTGGCCCTTGTGTGACTGTTGGTTTCCCCCACCTCCCCTTCCCCAGCTCCCCAGCCTGACTCAGGAGGCCAGCTGGCACCTTGGGCCCTGCCCTCCCCAGATTCTCCCTGGATAGTAATCTGCAGGCTGTTACCTGCCTGGTTCCCCCACCCAAGTGTGCCTGCAAGCCTTTGAGAAGGCAAAGCGTAGCCCTGAGGATGAGTGAATGTTTGGGGAGCTAACTGTGCCCCCAAACAAAGGCCTCAATCGACTAGGTCTGCTTCCAAGATGGCTGCCAGCAAGATGGCTGCCGAGGAGCAGGCTGATTCCCAAGGCACTTGTGCGCATGGGAACTCCCAGCCCCCATGAGGTTGCCCAGGTAGGCTAGTAAAGAGGGCCCAGACCCGGGAAGACCCTTGAATTGCCATTTGGATCCCACGACTGAGGGAAAGGTGTGGCCGTGGCTTGGTGCCATCAGCTTCCTGGGCCCCCAAGTCTTGGGCATTTGGTGTGTCCCTCTCACTCAACCCCTGGATTCTGGTGGGCTTTGGGTGCCCCCTGCCCGTGCCCGCTGTGTACCTGGCTCTCTCCCCTGCCACCCTTCCTCAGCTCCAGCAGTACCCCCGGCTGCGGGAGGAGATGGAGCGCATTGTGACCACCCACATCCGGGAGCGCGAGGGTCGCACCAAGGAGCAGGTGAGCCACTTGGCACTGCCCGCTCTTCCCTGGCCTTGAACTCCTGCCCCTGGGCTCACCTTTTTCTTCCCAGTTAGTCTCTTCTGCCTCAGTCTCTCTTACACTTTCTCTCCCCATATTAACTTTATGCTTCTCTCTTACTCTCTTTTATTGTGAGAAAAACATACACATAACATGAATTTCACTGTTTTACCCACTTCAACTTTGTGCAGTTCCGTGGTGTTAAGGACATTCAGTGCAACCATCACCACCTTCCATCTCCAGAACTTTTTCATCTTCCTAAAATGAAACTCTTCCCGCCTCCACCTTAAACAGTCCCTGGCAGACCGGTGGTGTAGACTCTGCGCTCCCAATGCAGGGGCTCAGGTTTGATTCCCAGTTGGGAAACCAAGATCCTGCATGCTGCATGGCGCAGCAAAAAAAAACAAAAACAAAACACAATGACTCCCAGCCCACCCTCTTCCCAGCCCCTGGCAACCACCATTCTCCTTTCTGTTTCTATGAATTTGACAAGTCTTGGTGCCTATATAAATGGAAGCAAACGACAACTGTCACTGTGTGTCTGGCTTGCTTCACTTAGCCTAATGTTCTCCATCCATGTTGTAGCACATGTCAGGATAACTCTCCTTTTTAAGGCTGCATCATATTCCATTGTTTGGGTAGACCACATTTTGCTTATCCATTTGAGTCGGGTTTTTGTTTTTGTTTTTTCCCCACCTTGGGCTATTGTGAATAATGCTACTATGAACATGGGTGCACAAATATCTCTTTGAGACCTTGCTTTCAATTCTTTGAGTGTATTCCCAGAAATGGAATCTCTGGATCATATGGTAATTTTATGTTTAATTTTTTGAGGATCTGCCATAGAGTTTTCTACAGAAGCTGTTCCATTTTACAGTCTTACCATCTGCTTCTCAACTTTCTATACTCTGATCATCCCTCTTTGGGCCTTTCTATTTCCTGTTTCTCTGGGTCACCATACACCCTCTCATAGGCACCCTCCCTTCCTTTTATGTAGTCATCTATCAAATACTCATTCATTCATTCAATACGAGACATGTCCACTGAGCGCTCCTCTGGGTTGAGAGGAACAGAAGTAAGCAGGCCCCCTTACAGCTCTCACAGAGCTCACAGGTGAGTCCTTTTTCCTTGTCCATCTCCCTGTCATCCTTCCGTCTGTACCCACTTCTGGCTCCCAGTCCCTAGCCTCATCCTTATACATTCCTTCTCCACAGTGGTACTGTCCTCAGTCACTCACTTTTTCGGTTTCAATTTTGGCTGTGCTGGATCTTCGTCGTGGCACGCACGGGCTTCCCTTGTTGAGTATGAGCTTTATGGCACGTGGGCACAGTAGTTAAGACACACAGGCTTTAGTTGCCCCACAGCATGTGGGATCTTAGTTCCCTGACCAGGGATCAAACCTGCATCCCCTGCATTGGAAGGTAGATTCTTAACCACTAGACCATTGGGGAAGTCCCAAGTATATGCATTTTAACGTTGTCATATTTTGCCAAACTGCCCTCCAAGAAGGTGATACATATTTATACTTCCATCTATGGTATGTCTTCCTACAGTTGTGCCCACATTGGTCCCAATATTTATTATTAATTTGAGAGGTCAAAAGGGTCCCATTTAACTTACATTTCTTTGTGAACAAGAGGGGGCATTTTTACATGTCCTTATTGGTTATCTGCATTTCTTCTATGGATTACCCATTCAGGTTCTTTGACTGTTTTGGTTTGTGTTTCTTGTCTTCCATTTATTGATTTCTAGGAACTCTTTATTTATTATGGATACTATTATGGATATCTTTGTTATCTTTGTTTATTATGGTTTATAGATTTATTTCTTATGGATTCTATATATGCTGCAAGTATGCTTCTCCCAGCTGTTCATGCATTTTAAAACTCTATGGTATCTTTTCCATTTGCCTGCTGACCTGTGTGTGATCCTTGAAGGTCATGCTCCTCATCGATATTGAGCTGGCTTACATGAATACCAACCATGAGGACTTCATAGGCTTTGCAAAGTGAGTGCTCCTTGGTCAGAGAAGGTGACAGTTTGTGTGACTATGTGTGTGTGTGTGTGTGTGTGTGTGTGCGCGCACGCGCGCATAGGGCCCAGGCCTGCTGGGGCAAAGCTCTGGGTCTGGTGCCCACTGAACAGTAGCAATGAAGCTGGGCCTCTGGAGAGAGGCTCTGGGACTCTTCCTTCTCTCCTCATTAGTGCTCAGCAGAGAAGCAACCAGATGAACAAGAAGAAGGCTTCAGGGAACCAGGTGAGTGAACTCCAGTGCCCCAGCCGGAGGGATGGAGGGTGCCGGATGGACGCCAAGCTCTGAGAGCCCCCTCCCCCAAGGGGAAGGGTCCCACAGGGGCCAGGGAGCCTGTCAGATGCCAGCCACAAGCCTCCCACTCTGCCTCAGTAACCCTCTCTCCTCTCTCCCGATGCTTCTCGTGGTTGCTATGGTTACCTCTTTGCAGGATGAGATTCTGGTGAGTACCAGGACTGGGGCTCTTGGTTTGTATAGTGAGGGGGAGGAGGGGACCCATTTGTAGTGGGGATGCTCAGGGGTCAAGAGGACACCTTTTGGTTTGAGCTGCTTGCACACAGCAACACATGGGTGTCCACACAGGCACTCAGGCCAGAGGCAAGGCTTAGCCACACACAGAGTCCTACCAATCTGTCCTTTGGTGTGCATGAGCTAAGCATCTCCTTCATCCAGAGGGAGACCACTGTGGGCCAGAATGTTTGGCAGAGACCTGGCATTGAGTAGGAGCTCTTTAATATCTGTGAGATGGATGGATAAGAGAGAATGTTTATAAGCTGGCATCCCTACCAGAGAGTTGAGGAAAGAGGTGAATGAAATGTCAAGAAACCGGGGCCTCCTCACCTGCTCTGTCCTTCAGATCTCTGCTGAAACATCACTTCTCAGCCCCAGTTGTATGCCGAGCCATAGATTCTGAGCTTTTCCAGAGGCCATAATGTCTTTGTGATCATCTAGATGCTTGTGTGCTTACTGACATCATATCATTTCCCTCTTGAGCCCTCTAAGGGGAAGGGCTGGGTCTGTCTTGTTTACCAGTAAATGCTTAGCCCCCAGTGCAGTGCCTGGCACCCAGTAGATGCTCATTAGAAGAAAGGAGCTCATGAATGCAATATCCCAGGACAATTCGATTCAGCAGACACTCACTGGGGCCTACACTGTGCTGGCCCCTGGACAGGAGCCAAACTCTAGTCCTGCCCCTTGTAGGCTGGGCTTGCAGTCAGGCCCCAGGGGAACAGGAGGTTCCCGGTGCCCAGGCTCTGGAAAGGGGTTTTGGATGAGCAGGGAGGAGGGCAGAGCTGCAGTGGCCGAGGGAGCACAAAGGCTGGGAGTCAAGGCAGGAGCAGGGCAGAGAAGTCTGCTGGTCAGATGCTGGAGATGGAGGGCCAAGGTACGGCATTCGGACTCAATTCCAAAGACAGTGACAAGACGCCGAGGGGGTCCTCTCCAGACGGGGACAGGGTGGGAGAGGACTTATGGAGGTGCCTGGCTCTTTGTCCCTGTTAACCACTAAGGCACCTATTAGCTGTGATCTGCTGTGTGACTTGGGTTCTCCACAGGCTTCTCAGGGAAGCCAGAGAGGGTACAGGAGGACTGGGGGCAGGGCAGGCTTTGAGAGCCTCAGAAGCAGGCTTGACCCCAGAGGGCTTTCCTGCTAGCCTCAGTCTCCTCTGTCTTCTCTGGGTGCTCAGGGGAGAAGCCAGGGAGGCCAGGGTTTGGGGGAGGGAGTGGGAGCAGCTCCCTCGTCCCCTCAGTCTGGCCCACCGCCAGGGTCTAGTTGATGGCCCTGCCCTTGGACCAGAATCCACAGGCCCAGATCTGTGTTGATGGCTCAGGAAGGTCCCAGGGCCAGCTGTTTCCTGCTGTGAAAAGAGACCTTTGCCCATTACTCTGGGAAGAGGAGTCTAGGCAATTTGTGCTCAGCAACCCCCACCCCCCGCCTCCCACTCTACCACCACCACCCCCTGCCTGGGACCTGGAGACAAAAACTCTTAGAATCCCACTGTGGCAGCCTTCATGTATTCATGCCACAGATATTTATTGATCACTTACTTACTTGTCTGCAGCGCACATTGCCAAGTGCTAGGATGCACCAGTAGGGGAGGGAGTCCACAGTTTAGCAAGGCAGACTGACATGAACACACACACACAGATTCAAAGTCCCAGTCATCCTCATAGAAGAAAACTTCAGGGAATGATGAAAGATTATAATATGAGTTCTGATTATCCTGGGAGCCAGGGAGAGCCTGTCTGAGAATGTGACTTCTGAGCCTATATCCAGAGGATGGAGTCGGATTTGCCAGGCAAACAGGAGGAAGTGTTTCCTAGGCAGAGTCAACATCAGCATGTGCAAAGTCCCTGAGACAAATCTTTGAATAAGCTGACTCTTAAGCTGAGAAGATGTACTTTGGCTCATGTTGTCCAGTCAGCCACCTAAACTCAGCTTGCACACTTTTTAGTGCTGGGAGCTCATCCCTGACCAAGGCCACCAGTTGCCTACTCAGATGGCTCTGACTAACAGAGGCTCTTTATCCTGAACTGACCTCTGTCTTCCACTCTGTTCACTTGTGGTTCAAACCAGGGCAGATCTGGCCCCTACCGTCCCTGACCAGCCAGGCCTCCAAAAGCTGAGGGAGGGGTGGCCTTTTGAGTGTCTCTCTCTGCCTACCCCATCTTCCATGGGGAATCCTGGCCCCTGTCCAGTGACTTCCTGTCCCCCACCACACCACCTTCCAGGTCATCCGGAAGGGCTGGCTAACCATCAACAACATCGGCATCATGAAGGGAGGCTCCAAGGAGTATTGGTTTGTGCTGACTGCTGAGAATCTGTCCTGGTACAAGGATGACGAGGTAAGTAAAGGGACACTTGTCATCAAGGGATTTGTCTGGTGGCCAGAGTCAGGTTTAGATCCTACCACAGGCTGGGAGTGGACTGGACCACCAATTAGGAGTATTTGATATCTATTTCATTAATTGATTGACCTATTTTTGGCTGGATCCAGTACTTATTTGCAGTGCAAGGACTTAGTTACCCCAGGGCATGTGGAATCTTAGTTCCCCAATGAGGGATCAAACCCATGTACCCTGCCTTGGAAGGCGGATTCTTAACCACTGGACCACCAGGGAAGTCTCCCAACAGGGTATTTAAAAATCCCATCAAAGAGCTTTGAGTGAAGGTGGGAAGTAAGGACCATAAGCAGGCAATTCTGGGGGGCTCATCCAGGCAGGATGGGGAAGATGCCTTGGCCGAATGGGGGAGCTTGGGGGCTGAGCGCCCTGGAGAGGGTGGGCAGGGGTGCTGAGTGTCCCTCTCTGACCCCACCAGGCCCGCAGCCTTCCTGTTTTCTTGCTCCAGGGCGTGCCTGCTCCTCTGTGGCCCCCACAGGCCCATGACACACACAGTCCAGCTGCCAGACACAGTGTTAACCCCTGCACCCCAGTCCCCCAGGCCCTACAGTCCAAGCGAGATGCCCAGGGTGCCTCCAGCCGGAGGGTCCAAGACCAATGGGGCCCACAGAGGTGCCACACTGAACCTCTCCCTGCCCGCCAGGCATAGACCCCCCCACCCCCGCCACTTCCCTCCCCTGCTGTTGGTCTCCTTTAAGAACCAGTCTATTTGGCTTCCACATCTGGATTCCAGAGGTGACCAAAGAGAACAGAGAAGGCTGGGATGGAGTGGGGAGGGGGTGGGGGATGGCTTGTGGTAATGAACTCCAGCTGGCCAAGGAGTGGGGAAGGGGACCCTCTTCTTCCTGAGGGGGCCGTTGAAGGACAGCGGAGAGCAGAGCTTGGGGTGGTAGCCTGCGATTTTGGTCTCCAAGCCCCCTTCGGTGATTCCTGTCCCCCTCAGAGTTGCCCGAGGCAGGGCCCCCCCTCCCCACTTTGGGCAGGCCCCCTCTGTCGTCACTGGCAGGGGGCGCCAAGCCATCTGGACCTCATTACCCCAACCCTGGCCTCTCCCAGAGCCCGGGGCCCCTTGAAGGGATGGAGTGTGAGGTGGCGGGGCACGTGGGGGTGGGGGTCGCTTCCTGCTCTGCCGCCCAGGGAGGCTCCCTAGACGTGTGCCATGGATGGGGGTGCCGACTGCTGGCCCCCACAACTCCTGGTGCCCCTGTGCTGCGGTTTCTTACACAGGGCCAGGGTACGTTGTGAGCTGGGGCTGATGGCCAGCGATGGTCTACACTGTGGGGGAGAAAGAACTGTATCTGAGAGGGCCCCCCACCTCGTCCTCATACGTGTGTACGTGGGGGTGTCTTTTGGGAGCTTTGTGTGTACATCTGAGTTGAGTCACGTGTGATGCTGGCGCTGTCTGTGGGGGTGGGAGTGGGGTGGGCAGAGAGTGCTGGGAGGTGGGGGCCTGGTGGACGTGGCGTGTGGGTGTTTGACAGGAGAGCATCTGGGTTATAAGCATCAGGGCATGTTTGGTATATGAGGGTCTGCGTGTGCGTTTGGGGGCAGACCACGTGTGCCCGTGCTCAGTGTGTAAGTGCCGGTGTGTCTGTGTGCCGAGTGGGCTCCAGGAGCAAGGACGTGCGTGTGGCACATTTGAGAATATGTATCGTATGTATTGGGGATGTAAGGATGGGGGAGGACCAGAGTTCCATTGTGAGTGGGTGTGAGTGTGTGTCTGTGTGAGCTTGTGTGTGTGTGCATGGGACGTTGGATGTGCGATTTAAAACTTGAATGCAGGAATGTATGTTTCTGAGCTGGGGGATGTTGGTGCTGAGGTGAGGGTGCCTGTGTGTGAGTGGATTTTTTTTTTTTTTTTGCACTAAAACCGCTGGGGTCACAGAGGTGGTCTACACTGTGGGGAGGCTGATCTGTCCCCCTTCTTCACCCAGCCACCAGCCATCTGCTCTTGAGGACTTGGATGGCCCTCTGGGCAGACAGGCGGTCACCCACAGCCCAGTCCTCACTGACCCCCCATCTTTTCAGTCTCCCTCTGCCACCCGTCAGCACCCCCACCCCATCCCACAGCAGCATGGCGCCCCCCCACCTCCCACCTCCCTCGGTGCCTCCTCCCAGCCTCCACCCTGTGCCCCATGCAAACCCCCTGCCCCTGCTCCAGGCTCCGGCTGTGGGATGGCGGGCGGGGGGTCGGTCCAGGTCTCCAGCGGCGGCGCCGAGGGTCTAACCCAGCCCAGCCTAACCAATGTGCAGACTACTGTACAATTTGGGAGTCCTGAACAGATAGTCTAAACACTGGGTAGACGGAGTGGAGGGGGTCCCACGATCCATCCAGGCAGCAGTGTCTGTCCGTCGGGTGTGAGTTCGGCCCCATGTCCTGGAGATGCAAGGCCCCCAGCCCAGCCCAGCCGGCCCGGGGTCCCCTCTCTGCTCGACTCCCCTTCTGCCTCCTTTGACGTGGCAGGGGCGAGCGGGAGCTGTGGCTGGGAAGGAGGGGCCTGGGGAGGGGCCGGCCTGCGGGAAGGAGGAGGCTGCTCCTCACTGGATCCAGCCCCAGGGCGGGTGGTGGCGGGGCCTCCCTCGAATGCTTCCAGATGCTCCCTGGCCGTGTGTGTGACTTCCTCCTCTCCTCCCCCAGCTGCCCTCCGGGGCTCCCGGCCACCCGCCTGGCATAAAGAGGGGCTTTATGTGGCTGGATGGGCCAGGCGGGTAGGTGGTGGGTTGGGGGCAGGAAGAGGGAGGTGGGTAGGATGACACCAGGACAAGGAGCAGGGTCCTCCTAAATCCAGCGCCCCTACCCCACCCTGCCGCCCAAGATCCTGGGCGAGGCCCAGAGTCCGCCAAACCCACACCAATGCCCCGCCCCACCCCGGGGCCTGGGCCCAGTGGAGTCGGGTGGGCTAATGGGGTACAGGCAGCAGACACCCTTCCCCTCCTCCCAGAGCCCCATCCCCCAGTACCTCCTCTGCAGACTCCGGAGCTCCTCCCCTCGGTCTGTAGGACAGAGCAGCCTACACACACATGTGCGCATAGGCCTGGCACCCACATACCACCCACAGATAAGCATAGCTCCTCCCAGATGATACAGATAAACCAGGTTCAGTCCGTTATGTAAACTATATGTACGTGTCCCAGAGGCACATTCATGCAAACACAGAGATATTTATAATTGCCGTGCATACCTAAAAAACTGCACACGCACACAAACATGCTCGCCCACACGGTCGGACTGGCACCTCCTCAGGCACCCTCATGCACACACATGGACACATGGGCACAGGGACAATGGTGAGAGGGCACGTGCTCTGGCGGGCATGGATTTGCACAAACACAACGCTGCACATTGCACACACTCACCACCTCTAGGCTTGTGCTGTGTGTCTATCTGATTGCTAACACATGGGCGGCTGTGGGGGGGTTGCTGAGCCAGCCCTTTGAAGACACCAGGCTCTGGTGGCCACCCCCCTCCTTTCCCTGTCTCTCCAGTCAGGAAATGAAGTCAGAGGCTTATCCAGCGCAGGCCCCACTGGCCAGGCCGGGGGCGAGAGAGGCCATGTGTGGGGTCCCTGGCTGGGGCTGGCCTGGCTTGTATCCAGGGCTTGCTTGGGGCAGGATGTGGGAGCCAAGCTCAGCCTTACCACCCCGGGCTCTTGAGCTCTGGCACTAATGCGGAGGTGGTGGGAAGGGCTTGAGCCAAGGTGTCCAGCAGGCCCAGGGCTCTGGGGCCAGGCTCTCACCAGATAGTGCCTGTACAGTTCTAGGGGGCTGGTGGTCCCTAGTCCCAGGTGCCCACCCCAACCCCTTGCCCCAGCACAGAACATCTTTACAGAGTGAGGTGGGGGCAGAGAACAGCACCAACCTCACCATCACTCCTTGCTCTCCCTCAGGAGAAAGAGAAGAAGTACATGCTGTCCGTGGATAACCTGAAGTTGCGCGACGTGGAGAAGAGCTTCATGTCCAGCAAGCATATCTTTGCCCTCTTCAACACGGAGCAGAGGTGCCCACCTGCCCCCGTGGGGCCCACAGATCCAGAAGGGAGAGGCACCTGCCCTGAGTCCCCCAGCAAGTCATTCATTTGACAAACATTTATTGAGTTTCTCCTCTGTGCTAGACTCATGTCAAGATCTCCTTCCTGGCTTGTGCCCCCCAACCCCCATTTCCTTTCTCCTTCCCACCTGACCTCCCTCCCCCCCCCCTCTGTCTCTCCTACCCTCCTTCCTCCCCTTCTGCAAGCACTTGGTTAGTAACTGCCCTGGGTAAGATACTGTCAGTACCAGGCCTCTCACCTCCCAACCCAGGGCTGACGCTAGGGGCCTTTCTCCCACTCAGAGATGCAGGGTTCAATACAACTGCCAAGAGGAGAAAGCCAGGGAGGGGGGCAATGGGGCTTGAGATCTAAACCAGGGACTGCACTGTCACGGGTGCCCCTTTGATGAGGGTTCAGTCCCTTTCTTTTTTTTTTTTCAGTCTCTTTCTAATAGAGTATTTTACTGCTCATTTCACTGAATTCTCACAATGACCCTAAAAGGCAGGACTTGTTACTGTTTTTAACTTTTTATTAATTTATTTGGCTGTGCTGGGTCTTAGTTGCAACACACAATATCTTCAATCTTGTGGCATGCAGGTTCTCTAGTTGCAGCATGTGGGATCTAGTTTCCTGACCAGGGATTGAACTCGGGCCCCTTGTATTGGGAGCATGGAGTCTTAACCACTGGACCACCAGGGAAGTCCCAGGAATTATTATTAACCCATCTTCCAGATGAGAAAACTGAGGCCGGGAGAGAGGAAGGGACTTGCCACAGCTGGGAAATAAGAAAGCCAGGACTGGCCCTGCAGGCATGATGACCCCTGTCCACGCGTGCCCTTAACTACCAAGGTGAAGGGGCTTTGCCCTGTCTCCCTCACCACCGGCCCCACCTTGCAGGAATGTCTACAAGGATTATCGGCAGCTGGAGCTGGCCTGCGAGACACAGGAGGAAGTGGATAGCTGGAAGGCCTCCTTTCTAAGGGCTGGCGTGTACCCTGAGCGTGTTGGGGTGAGTGGCAGGGGAGGTAAGGGAGGGGCAAGCTGCTTAAAATAAGGGGGTCCTGCAGGGGAGCCACCCTCAGTGATGCCAAGTCGTGCCATATTTTTGAGGTATTGGGCTCAGAAATAGCAGGGGTCCTCCCCCTACCTGCCCCTGGGTGGGATCAGTTAAGCCTTCCTCTCATCCTTCTCCAATGCCATTTTACATGACCCTTCCTCTGTTGCAGATGACATTTCCTGTATCCCTTTCATATGATGGTGGTTTCTTGTGACTGCCCTCACTTTTCTCCCCTCTTTCACTGTGACAAAGTTGAGAGTTGCCTTCGAGTTGGGGTGCAGTGCCCAGATTGCTTACTTAGCCTCTCCTCTTTCCTGTGTGTGTCTGCTTCGGCTGTGCTCACTGGTGGCGGTGGCAATGCTGATGTGGTGACCTCTGTGGCTTTGGTGTGGGCCTCCCAGGACAAAGAGAAAGTGAGTGTGCCCCTCCCTCACCCTCTGCTAGGCATCTCTAGCCTAGGGCCAGATCTGGCCAGGTCTTTAGAATCCGGAAGGGACCTTGGAGATGTCCTTTTCCTAATTTATGGACTGGAAAAGTAAGGCAAATTCTAGGTACTAGAGTCAGAGCCAAGACAAGGCTGAATGAGGGCCTGGGGTCCTGAGAGGCACTAGGGTGGGCACTCATGCCCAGAGACCCAGAGCTATGGGGGAGCTGGTGTCTGTATATAGGCCAGCTGCTTCTCTGTGCTCCAGCTTCTAGCTATCCTTGAAGGGGCTGGGACCCTGGGGATGCCTCGTACCTGGCTTTGAGGGCCTAGCCACACTGATGCCCTCTGTTCTTAATACCAGGCCAGTGAGACGGAGGAGAACGGCTCGGACAGCTTCATGCACTCCATGGACCCACAGCTGGAGCGGCAGGTGGAGACCATCCGGAACTTGGTGGATTCATACATGGCCATCGTCAACAAGACTGTCCGGGACCTCATGCCCAAGACGATCATGCATCTCATGATCAACAACGTGGGTTCACCACTATGTTGGGGGGCAGTAGGACCAGGGAAGTGGGTGGCCGGCTTGGCCTCGGGTAGACACAGGCCAGCCACGTGGGCTGAATCTGGGGAGGGAGGCAGGGGTCCAGGCCAGAGCTGTCCGATAGAAACGTCATGTGAGCTGCACATATTACTCTATAGATTCGCACAACCAAATTGTTCCAGACATGCTTAAATTTTTCCAGAAAGGGCTCAGAATCTGCATCTTTTGAGAACTCCCAGACCATGTTTTGAAATACATACCCCCAGAACCACTTCCACCTGTAGCTTAATGAAAAAGCATAGCCCTAGGGAATTAGAACTGTGTTGAAATCTTGGGTTTGCCACAAATTCCCTGTGTGATTCTAAGCAAACAACTACCCTCTCTGAGCCTATGTTTCCTTATTTGTAAAATACGGATAATAATAGAATTGAGAATTAAATGAGTATAAAATACATAACAGGGCTTCCCTGGTGGCTCAGAGGTTAAAGCGTCTGCCTCCAATGAGGAAGACCCAGGTTTGATCCGTGGGTTAGGAAGATCCCCTGGAGAAGGAAATGGCAATCCACTCCAGTATTCTTGCCTGGAGAATCCCATGGACAGAGAAGCCTAGTAGGTTACAGTCCACGGGGTCGCAAAGAGTCGGACACGACTGAGTGACTTCACCTCACCTCACCTCAAAGTGCATAACAATGCAGTTACCAGCATGTGATAGGTGCTCAACGTATATTTAAATAACAAATAAATGAGACACAAGCCAATGGCATGAAAAAACCTCCACAAATATTCTCTCCACAAATATTCCAGAGCCTGGACCAGGTAACACTGAGGGATTTTTAAGAACATTAACCCACCTCCTAAACACAGAGACTTGTATTTCACCCAGTCCTGGCACACATTCACACCTGGTACTCAAGGGCTCAGAACATTTTAAACTGTCATTTTCCTTATTTCGGTCCAGTGGAACATACAAATCTTTGGGAAGCCCATTTTGGGCTTCCCAGGTGGCATTAGTGGTAAAGAACCTGCCTGCCAATGTTGGAGACATAAGAGATGCAGGTTTGATCCCCCTGGAGGAGGGCATGGCAGTCCACTCCAGTATTTTTGCCGGGAGAATCCTATGGACAGAAGAACCTGGTGGGCTACAGTCCATGGGGTCACCACAAGTCAGACACGACTGAAGCAACTTAGTACTCATTCACCTCATTTTACAGATGTGGAAACTGAGGCTGAATAAAGCTGAGTAATCAGTCCAGATGTGTGATATTAATAGCCCTTCGGTGTCCATCCTAAATCTATGACCTGAACAGTTCACTTTTCTTCTCTGGATCATCTGAGAAAAAGGGCAAGTTGGGGAGGGGGAGCAAGAGAGATCTCTAAGTTTAGGCAGTGGCAGAGTCCCATACCTGAGCTCCGATTCCTAGAAGGGCCGGGGGGAGGGGAGGGCAAATATGGTTGGTACAGGCCTAGGGGTCCAACCCTCTCCTCTCTTTGCCCACTCGCAGACCAAGGAATTCATCTTCTCGGAGCTGTTAGCCAACCTGTATTCGTGCGGGGACCAGAACACACTGATGGAGGAGTCGGCCGAGCAGGCACAGCGGCGTGACGAGATGCTGCGCATGTACCACGCACTGAAAGAGGCGCTCAGCATCATCGGCGACATCAACACGACCACTGTCAGCACGCCCATGCCCCCGCCTGTGGACGACTCCTGGCTGCAGGTGCAGAGCGTACCGACCGGACGCAGGTACCAGGGCCGGCTCCCACGGCCCCAAAGCCCCCAGCCCGGGGCCCGCAGGAGGAGGGCCGGGACCGGGCAGTGGCGCGCCCGCGTCACCGGGGCGGCTCCCACCTGGAGCGAGGGGCGGGGCTTAGAGTGGGCGGGGCTTGTCGCGGGGCGGGGCTTGCCGTGGAGCGCTGGCTGCCGGGCAGGGTGGAGCAGGGAAGTTGGAGCCTCCGGCGGTGGGGTCGGGCTTAAACACCAGAGGGAACCCAGGGCCGAGAGGGGCGGGGGCTTGCGCGCATGGGCGTGGCCGGCACCAGGCTGGGGGTGGGGCCTCGGTGTGGGGCGGAGCAGCTCATCTTTCCCCTGCTGTCCTTTTGTTTCTGTCGCCCGCAGGTCACCCACGTCCAGCCCCACGCCGCAGCGCCGAGCCCCTGCCGTGCCCCCAGCCCGGCCCGGGTCGCGGGGCCCTGCTCCTGGGCCTCCGCCTGCTGGGTCCGCCCTGGGGAGCGCCCCCCGTGCCCTCCAGGCCGGGGGGCTTCCCCTGACCCCTTCGGTCCTCCCCCAGGTGCCCTCGCGCCCCAACCGCGCCCCGCCCGGGGTCCCCAGGTGAGTAGGGGCTGAAAGCGGTGGCAGAGATCGCCGGGCGGGCGAGGCCGGGAGGGAGGTGGGGCCGGATCCTGGAGCATCGGCCTGGGTCGCCAGAGCCGGGCCTCTCCGTCCAAGTCACTCAGACCATGGGTGCCAGAGCCACTGGGGGGTGTGGCCGAGGGCTTGGCGGAGCCTGCCCTCAGGGAGCGCTGAGTCCCGCAGGTGGTCGTTTCTGGGAAGGGGGCAGTGGGGCTCATCCCACCTGCCCTCTTCTTTCCAGCACTTGCATGGCGCTTCCCTCCTTTTTCACTCTCTCTCTCCCACACTGCATCCCTTCTTTCCTTTCTAGCCGCTCTCCTTCGATCTCTATTCCATCTTCTACTGCTGTCTCCCAGCCCCTAGGGAGCCTGCCTTCAGGTCTGAGGATCTGAACCCAAATCCTCTCTGGATGGGTAGATTTTGTTCACTTACACTCAGGTCTACCCTGGTGCCCCCACTTCCCCAGTCCTGAACCTTTGGACCTGTCCTCGAGGTTGTCCGGCCTCTGTCCCACAGGAAGAGGCCAAGTTGTGACTGTGTGACCAGCACGGTGTGTGATATGTATGTGTGGGCGTGCACACAGGTGTGAGAGTGTAAGAATGACACCCAGGCATGTGGTAGGGCATGGAGCAGCTGGGAAAGGGGTCTGGGAACCATGGGAGAGCCTGATGGTTTTTTCTGTCCCCTTGCCTCTGGCCCCACCCAGCCTAGACCAAGGTGGTGGGTGTGAGAGCAGGAGTGGGTAAAGGCTGCCAATTTCAGGGAAAAGGATTCTGTGTCATCCCTTGCCTTTGCCTTCTTGACCCGTGACCTTCTTTCAAGGAAGGTACTCTGATGTCTAACTCAGTCTGTCCAGTCTCCACTGGCCATGTTCTCTGAGGAAGGACACATCAGACCAATAGCATCCATTTATGTTTCCAGATGGCTGGAGGGGAGGGCCATGGGTCTAACATCCATGGATCTAAAATGAAGCAGAGATGGGGCTTGCTCTGTGATGACCTGATGGCCAAGGTGGAGGGGTCAAAGCAGGCAGCATGGTGGTGTTTAGGGACACTGGACTGGAGTAGGCCTTTAGGCAAGTTGCTTTCCTTTCCAGGGGCTCAGTTTCCCTTCTATGAAATGATATTTAACATTCTGCCTTCCCAGGGTTGGAGTCGGGATCAGGGGAGACAGTGACTATAGACAGAGATACCACATTAACTGGAAAAGTGGCCATAGAAACTCTCTGTCAACTTCCAACTTGAGTTCAGATCTCTAAGGGTATTTGAGATGCCCAGGCCTGTGCTGAGGTGTGACGGGAGAGCTGTAATATTTGGCACCTGCTACAGCTCTGGTCTGACTGACACATGGGAAGTCATGGCCTCAGGGAGAGAGCAGTCTGGGGGCTTCAAGGCAGCTTGACTTCCATGAGATCCCAGGGCTGGTTGAGATAAGGTTCAGGTGGTGAGGAGCCGGGAAGGCTTTGGGGTAAGGAGCAGCAGGTGGGCAAAGGTTTAGTGTGGAATGCATTAAGAGCTGCTGGCCAGAGGAGAGTGCAGACAGAATGAGGAAGAACCGAAACAGATTGCCCTGGGTGGGGGTGGAGCAGGTTGGAGAAACTTCGAAGTCCGCTGAAGAGGTTGTCTTGTTGGGACTCAATGCCGTGGGCAGTAGGGAGCCACATAAGGCTCTTGGATGGAGATGTGAGAGCTGGACCCTAAGAAAGCAAGGCCTGTCCCCTCTGGAGCAATGCAGGTGGCCTTCTGAGCACGCCAGGCACGAGTGTGCAGGGAGCTGTGTGCGGGAGGCAAGCTTCTGTGTTGTGACCGCAGCCCCGCGTGTGCTTCAGTGTGCCCAGTGGCTGCATGCCCCAGATCCACGCTGCACGTGCCGCCAGCCAGCAAGGTTGCTGGGCCTTGGGGGGGGCGGTGTATGCGTGTTGTTTGTGGGCATGTGTGTCAGCGTGTGCATGCGGGGCCGTGGGCCCTCACCGCATGTGTGTGCACGCCCAGGCGTGTGCGTGTGCGTGCCCCCCACCCCAGGCCCCGCTCCGTCCGTGCGTGTGAACTGCCATGTTGATTTCGTGCTGTCTTTCAGAATCACTATCAGTGACCCCTGAGGAGCGTCAGCCACGGTAGGTACAGGCCTCTCCGCCTGCAGCATGAACGGTGTGTCTGCCCCCTGCCGCACCAGCTCCGCACTGCAGGGCGCACCTGGGACTTCAGAGGCAGGACCCCACCCCCACCCCTCCGCTCCGTCTCCCTTCCGCAGCTCCAGACTTACTCTTTCCTCTTCCTGTCCTCGCTGCCAGCTGGCTCTCTCACTTCCCTTCTCAGCGAGCCTCGGGACTCAGTGCCGCCGCCCACGAGCTCCTTGGCAAGAGCCTGGGGATGTCCTGGGTCAGGCTCCGCACCCAAGCTGGCAGCCCCCCAGGGTGCTCTCTGGAGCCATCAGAAAGAGCTCAGAGCTCATGGTTCACGGTGTCAGGAGCAGGGAGCTTGGCGAGGGTGGTGTGTAGGGCTGGACCAGGTGGCAGAGGCCTTGGAACCTCACCCTGGGGTGCCACACTCCTTCCCTGACCTGAGTGAGCCCTGCTGCCTAGACGGGCAGCCGGCTCCCAGCCTGGGAGCTCTTCAGACCCAAAGAGCTTCAGGGCAGGGGAGGTCCAAGTCCCACCTCCTCAAGCGTGCCAGCAGCTGAGCAGCAGTTGAGGGTGAAGGCTCTGATGGTCAAATGCTTTTGGAGGGCCCCGGTGTCCCATCCATACTGTCAACCCAGAGCACACCTCACAGGCCAGGCAGGTCTCAAAGCCCCTTCCCTGGCCTCCGTGGTCTCATCATTCCAGCATCTTCCTCGGCCCCAGGTGGAGTACGCTAGGTAGCCCTCAGGCTCCCCCAAACTGGACCTGTTGCTCCTAGGAGTGACCTATCCTTTTCGGCCGAGGGGGTGACAGTGTCTGCAGACCTGGGCGAGTCGCCTTCTCCGAGTTCCGCCCCAGCTGGGACACCCCAAAACGCCCAGCAAACTTGCCTGCCGCTCTGCACCTGCGCTGACTCTCGCTCTTCTGCTTTTCCCCAGCAGGAAGGGCCCAGCCTCACCTACACGACCTGCGGTCCCCGACCAGCTGAGGCTCCCCTCTTAGACTTATAAGCCTGTGGCCACTGGCATCCGGCCGCCTGCCCTCCCTGCCTCCCCAGGGTCCCTTTGGGGGACTCGCGGGCTTTCTGCCCACCCAGAGGGGCCTCTAGTGCTCCCTCCAGCCATGCTGTTAGCTTTAGCCTCCTGGTTCAGTGTTCTTTTTTCTCCTATCTTCCTCCATCAGGCCTGGGGCTATTGCGTGGGGCTCAGGGTCCCACACCCTCTGAGGCTAGGGATGGCCCCAGGCCAGTGGATTGAAAGACATGGGGAGGAGGCCAGAGAAGAGGGATGTCAGAGGGGGCCGAGCACGTGTCTGGAGCTGTGGGTGCACTGCCTGATGATGTGTGAGAGAACAGTGTGAGTGGTGGGGTGGGGGCTGCCCCCAGCTTTACCCCAGGCCCCCGTGAAGCTCTGGCCCCTGCCCATCTCCAGTTTCTTCCCTTCCACCTTCCCTTTCTCATCTCTCTCCTCTCTTCCAGAACCCTTGCCCATGCCCTTGTCTCCCTCCGCCACCTCCAGGCTTGGCTGCCTTTGCCTTACCAGCTCTCTCCTGCTTTTCTCTCTCCCGTTCTCTCTTTGCTTTCTCTCCAACTGCCAGCCGATCGGGTCAGGCAAGTCCATCCCGTCCTGAGAGCCCCAGGCCCCCCTTCGACCTCTAACCAGATCCCTCCTATTCCTCGGAGACTCCCTTTCCAAGCCTGCCCGGACGGCTGTTCTGTGACTTGACGGTGGCTACCCAGCCCCAGAGCCTCCCTTCCACCTGTGACTTAGTCTGTTGTAGTGGTGAGCTGACACATCCAGGCGTGACGTTGGTGAAATTTTGTGCCCCTCTGTGGTCTTGCTCCTGCCCTGTTCTATAAATATCTATAAATACTCATATATATATATATATATACACAAACATATCTATGGCCAAGCCTCACCTCTGGTGTCGGGAATCAATCACCATGCTGTCCTTGAGGAGTCTTGCGGCCCAACTACAAGGGAACACCTGTCACCCTGACATCCCCCTCCAAAGCGTGCCACCTCCAGTGAGCCTGTGTCATGCCCAGCCTGTGGACAGCCAGCCCCCTCTGCCGTCCTCCCATCCCAACCCCCTCCTCGAGCGTGGGGGCACTGTGCTGGCAGCTGTGCGCTTCTCTGACTGCTACCAGTCTTGCTGTTTCTCAGCTGAGAATAAAACCCATTTCTGGATGATGGGGAACAGCATGTCCTCTGCAGCCTTGTGTTCACTGTGGCGCTTGGGGGAGGTAAAGGTTTAAACATTGGGGTGAGGGATGGGAGTGCCCAGCTATTGATACGATACTTTAAGATGTTGTGGGGCAGGGAAAGCCGCATCCTTTCGGAAGCTTAATGGGAAAGCACCTGGAGTCAGCTGATCCTGCGAACCCTGCGCTGGCCACCAGGGGGCCCAGGGGAGATGCACGGGCCAGCTAGGCACTGTGGAGGGACAGGACACTTGAGCCGGAAGTCAGCACTTGGTGCTGCGGCACTCTGCTTTCCCTCCCTGAGATCAGATCCAACTTCGAGTCACTCTGCTATTAAGGCAGGATGGCCCCTGAGAGCCCCTTTGGAGTCCCTCTGGGGTCCCCCAGGCTTCAGCAGGCAGCAGTGGGTGACAGGCCTCAAAAGATCTCTAACAGCCCCACTGGATGTGCCCAGACACCCTGGAGATCGGCACAACTAGAAGCCTGGGCTCTGCTGGCAGGACCTGCTCCCTGTTCAGTGTTCATGGCACAGACCCCAGGACCCAGAGACGGAAACAAAGCACACACCAGGACAAGCAGTATGGCTAAATTCATTTATTCAGAAATAAAAAGTGAAATGAAATAGGAGTCGAATCACCCGGGCACAAACCCGTCCCCGCCTCCACCTTCCCTCTCTACCCTATACTATTAATAAATAAGTTTCCCCAGCCCCAAATATTTAATAGAAGTTCCTCCCCATTCACCAGCTCCAACCTCCCCGCTGAGATAAGGGGGTGCTGCCTACTTCCAGAATATACAAAATGTTACAGTTACAGTATAAACACTGGGGAGGGAGCCCACTCCGCCACCAGCTTATGTCCTTGCCTGGCCTCAATTTGCCCAACTGTCCCAAGGCCTGTGAGAGTGCTGCCCAGTTGTCAAGCTGGACAAGGAAGGGGCACTTGGCCCCAAAGTGCCTCTGAATAGAGGATGCATGAGCCCCTCTAAAAGGACTGTGTTTTAAGGATGAGGAAGCCACCAGGGAGCCCCTGCTCCCCAAGAAGGCCCACCTCTTAAATAAACTGCCTTTAACTGAGCCTATGGCTCTTTGTTTCTCTGGAACTATTAACAGTCCAGAGTTCAAGACACAGACCTGGCCAAGATGGCAAGGGGTCTGTACCTGTTTGTCTCCCCTCATTTGACGGGGGGCTTATACCCCTTTTCTTCAAGGGTTTCAGCGTGCTAGTCTAGGGATGGGGGGGCCAGGAAGAAGGGAACAGAGCGGGGGCCTAGGAAGGAGAGAGAGGGACGAGGAGGCAGGGGACAGGTGGGGGCCAAGCCCCCGGCCCCATGTCTGTGATCTGCTGGCCGGTGTCAGGCCACTAGATCACCATGATCTTCACTTCATCATTGTCGTCAGGTCGGTAGAAGAAGGGGATGCAAGGGTTGCTGCCCAAGCCTGGGCGCTCCTGGGGGTTCTGGATCTCACCCAGCAGCTGCATGATCTGCTGCGCGGTGGGGTTCTCAGGGGTGGTCTGGCCCTGCAGGGTCCCCTGCGAGGGCTCCACATTGTCGGCGAGGCTCACCTCCTGGAGACCTTTGGGGAGAGAGGGCGGCAGAGCTTAGAGTGGTGTGCCAGCTCACCTCTGCCTGCCCACCAGTAGCCCAAGGGTGCCACTCACCACCCTGATTGTCAGCAGTGCTGGGCTCCTGGCAGGTGTGGGCTGCTGTAGTGGGCTCACCAGCAGGGTTCTGGGCAGCCAGGAATTTGCCATACCATTCATTTCGTTCACCCACCAGGCATAAAACCAGTTTCTGGAGCTCCAACAGCTTCACCTGGAGGGAGAAGTACTCAGCAGCCCTGCTGCACCCCACCCCCGGACTGTAGAGACGGGCAGAAGGACCCCTACCTTCATCTCCTCCTTGTCCTTAGCCAGCCGGCTAATGTACTCCTCCTTCTCCTGATGCCGGGCCTTCAGCACTGCCCTCTGACTCTGATAGAGGGCAATATATTCTCCTGTGGGAGGCAGGGAGGGCAGATGTGGCTCAGATGCAATGTGGTGCTGCCCACATCCAGCCCCCCGCCCCAGGCCCTGCCTCCCCACTCACCAATAGTATCCGTCTCTCCAGACAGCTGGATACAGCGATGCTCCAGCTCCTCCACTCGCTCCTTCAGATCCACTTTCTCCTGCATGAGCTCTGTAAAGCGGCCCTGAGGCCAGAAGGGCAGGGTCACGGCTCAGCAGCGACCTGCCCACAGGGGGCCCCACCCTTCCTGGACACCACTGGGGGGCAGCTCACGCACCTGCAGCTTGTCCATGGCCACCTGGAGGGCCTGGTGGGCCTCCGCGGGCACACTGTCTCCCCCAGTCCCGGGGTCGGGGGCCTCCTTTTCCACCCCGTCCTGGGCTGCGGCTGCCAGGTGACAGAGGCGCTGGCAGCGTAGCTTCTGCTCCTTCAACTGCCCACGTAGCCGGGCCTGCTCATCCTCAGCACTGGCCAAGGCCGAGTGGAAAAATTCCAGCTGCGGGGGAGAGGGCACACGTGCTTTTGTGGCAGACACGCAGGACCAGAGAGGGGTAGGCGGGCAGGTAGAGACATCTCCCTTCTCAGGGTCTCGGGGCTCACGCCTGTGGTTGGAGGATGACACGCTGGCTGACCATGGCTCCCAAGGGAGGGTGGGGGACGACCAGAGATGGAGGGAGGAAACCACAAAGAGGAGTGTCTGAGACGAACCGCTGGGGATGGGGTAGGGTGGTGGTGGGGGCAGTGAGGCAGGCGAGGAGCGGGGAGGTCCACTCACCAGGGCCTCTCGGCTCTCCAGCTCCTCCGGCACGCTCAGCTTAGGCCTCGGGGCCTCCTCATCCTGCTCCTTACTGTTCAGTCCGTCTCCTGTTGGGGACAGACAGGAGATGGAGCAAGCCTGGAAGAAAGAAAAGCTCGGAGCCCAGCTCTGCCCCCATCCGCACTCTGCAGCCCTGGGCCAGCCAGTGGCCGGGGGAAGAGGACCCGCTGTCCCCGTGGCCTTATCTAACTCAGGGCTGAACAAAAACTCGGTGCCATGCTGCCAGACGTCCCCCTGCTCCTCAGGCCAGTGTCCTCCCTTCAGGCCTCCCCACTGACCTTCCCCAGGCACAGCCATGATGGCCAGCTGGGCCTGAAGCTGCTGGTTCTGCTGGTTGGCAGCTTCCAGGCGCTCCTAAGGGGCCAGGGAAGAGAGTGAGGAGGGACACAGGCCGCAGGCCTTCCCTCGCAGGGGCCCAGCGCCCCGACGCCCTCACCTGGGTCTCCTGTAACTCCTGGCGGGCTGCCTCCATCGCCACCTTGCCCTGGACCTCTTCGTGCTGCAGCTGGTCCATGAACTGGGTCTGCATCAGCACCTGCTTGTGCAGCGCCTCCTTCTCCGCGGCCAGCTGCTGGTAGGCGGCCACGTGCAGCTGGTAGGCAGCCACGCAATGCTGCAGGTGGTTCAGGTACTCGTCCCGCTGCTGCTGCAGATCTTGAACCTCCTGGCCCTTCACCTCCATCTGCAGGCAGACCCCGGGGAGTGAGGGCTGGGGGGCCAGGTGACGACCCCAGGGGGTGAGGGCAGGGGGTGGCTTGCTTCCACAGTCTGAGCCCCTGGGCCGGGAGGCCGGGCAGACCCCTCGGTCGGAGACGGACACTGCACAGGGCTTTGCTGACTGCCCGGGTCCTGGCTTCCTTGCCCAGAGCCCCGTGCCACCTTCACCTAGCCTCACCCCTCATAGCAAGCTTCTTTCTATCTTAACTCGAGGCTATGGATGAGTGGAAAAGCAGAACAGCTTTTCCAGCCAACAGCTGTGAGGTCCACACTTGAATGCCTGTGGCTTTCCCTGCAGGATTCTCCTTTAATCCCCAATGCTTCTAGGAGAAAAATACTAACTTCCTTTTAATATAAGGAAACTGAGCCTTAAAGATGCAAGGTTGGAATTCAGGGCTACACCCAAGGAGCTAGCCACCGTATGTATGTCTCTTTTCCCTAATTACGGGCTTGATGCCTCTAGCAGGGACAAGGATCTATGGCATAGGGCTACCCAACTCTGAAAGTCAGAGGCCAAGGGGGTAATTAGTCACAGGCTCTGAAGGACCCCAGGGTCACCTGTTCTGGCTGCCCCCAGCCCCCTGCCTGGGGGTGCCTGTCTCCTAGCCCTTCCTTTGGGGGCAGGGGTTACCGTCTCCTTCAGCTCCGCCAGCTTCTCCTGTAGCTGGCCCAGCTTCTTGGCCAGCTCCTTCTTGATGTGCTGCTCAGACTGTAGCGCAGTGGTGATCTCCATGTTCTCATTGGACTGCACAGAGAGGGGCAGTGAGTGGCCACCCAACGCAGCTGGAGACTCCAGAACCTGGTGTCCAGCTCCCACAGCTCAGGGAAGTGTGGAGCCAGGTAGGAAAGTCCACCCACCTCCACACCCTCCCACATCCCTCCAAGCGGGGCTTTCTGGCTCCCAGGGTGCCTTTGTGGGCACCAGTCACGAAAGGTCCATATCACCCATTTTACAGGCGGGAAAACAAAGGCCGCCAGAGGGGTTAAGTGTCTCATTCCACCCCCAAAGGGCTTGATCAGGGAGGATAGCGGGCTGGGCAGGCGGGGCTGCGCACCAGCCTGACGAATCCGTTCTGCAACTCGGCCAGCTGCTCCTTGAGCTCGCGGTTTTGGGACAGCGCACGGCTGATGGTGGTGCGGTCATTCTGCATGGTCTCCAGAATCTGCTTGCGCTCCTCTGCCTGCTCCCCCAGCACTCGGCCTCTCGCTCCAGCTGCAGCAGCCGCTGCTCCTGCTCCTGATTCAGGTGACTCAGACTTACGTTGTCCTTCACCTGCGCCTGCAGCTGCCCAGCCAGGCTCTCTAGTTCCTTCTGGAGCCGCTCAGTCTCCGCCTGCAGCCACTGTTCTGCCTCCGAGGGCCCTGCCGGGGCTCCTGGGGCCGGGGGTGCAGCTGAGGAAGGGAGTACACCATCAGGGTCTCTTGGCTGGGCCGCGTCCAAAGCACCCTCTTCGGGATCCACAGCTCCTAACTCAGCCTCCCTGCCCCCAAACTTGGATTCCTGGCTCAATCTTTCAAGACACGTTCAGAGCTCTTTATGCCTCAGACCACAGTGGGCACACTTCACCCCTTTTTTTTGCAGATGGGGACACCAAGGCTCAGAGAAGTTGCAAGCCTTGCCAACTGCTGGTATGGACCTCTTTCCCCGGGCCATGATGCCCTTCCATCCACCCACCTCCAATCTCGGCCACCCTCACCAGCCCCAACACCGGCCTCCTTCCCCAGGTCCCTGGGGCCCAGCTCACCCGATCTGGTTCCTCAGTTCAGCCAAGCTGGTCTCCAGCTCCTGAGCCTGACATACGCTGCGCTCCTTTTCTTCCTTCAACTTGCTCATCTGCTCAAAGCACCAAGATGGGGGTGAGGGTGCACATGGAAGGAGAGGTCGAGTAAGGGCTGGGTGACCGTACCCCTGTCTACCCCCACCTCCAGATACACACGTCTACCTCCAGCCATGCACAGCAAATGACATGATGCCCAGGAACACCAAGTGACCTATCCAAGGTGGAGGGGGCGGGGGGATCGAAGGTCACACCTCACCTGTTCCAACACCTGCTGCATCTTCTGCTGCCATATGGCATTCTCCTCCTTCAGATCTGTGGCATACTGGTCTCTCTCTGCCTGCAGCTGCTTCAGCAAATCCTTCAGCTGCGAGAGGGGCGCAGGAGTTAGCAGGGGCTGTCACGTGGGGGCCTCACCTGCTCCTAGTCACCTGGGGTCACCTGTACCCCTCCCTCTGTAAAGCCTCACCTGCTCCACGTGGGTCTCCAGCTTTGCCCTCTCCTTCAGGGCCTGCTGTAACTGCTGGCTGCTATCAGGGGCAGGTTGACTAGAAAACTGGATGGTGAAAAACGAGGTTAGATCAGGGGCCCAGGCTGATCCACCCAACGCCCACCCCCAAAAAGTCAATGTACAACTCAGGGTTATCCTTAATATTGTTACTACCATGTGTACAAGCTTTATTTTCACTAAATACTCTATGTGAACAATTCTGATAGTAAGTGTTCAAAGTTCTCCCAACCTCCCCAATCCAGTGTGTATCCTTCTTGACCCTTTTCCACAGGTATGCAAACATGCTTCACTGATGCATAGTACCAGGGATAGTATCATATATGGTTCTGCAACTTAATTTCACTTTGCTGAAAACAAGATAACTAAGTTTTTATAATGGTTACATAGTACTCCAATATATGAACATGGCATACTTTAACCATACCCTTACAGGTGGCAGGAAGGCAGAAATTTGCTAGGCATGTCAAAACAATGAAGAAGAAACTGACCTGGGCACTGTCTACTTGGAGGCTTGGCATCCGAGAGGAAGGAAGCAGAAACTCATGGGCTGGCCTTACAACTATTGGTTTGGTCAAAAGTTTGTTCAGGTTTTTCCATGCAATATTATGGAAAAACTCAAAGGATCTTTTTGGCCAACCCAACATCATCCATGAAACAACAGTTTTCAACTAGGATGCTTTAAATATATATATATATATATATATATATATTTAAGTAAATAAGCCGTATCAGATTCCTGAGATCTGGGCAAGGTCCTACTTTTTCTCTTGTCTCTAGAGAAGTCTATGGCAGAATCAGAACAAGGATCCAAACTTTCTGATTCCTGGTCAGAGAGCACCACAATGACCCTGAGAGGCCCTCGCCCTGCCAGGTGGGGCCTTGCACACCCCAGGGCTTCAGCCCCACCTGCAGCAGCAGCAGCTCTGACATCTCCAGCTTCTTCTGCAGCTCCTCCATGCCCAGCTGCATGGCTGACTTCTCTATCATCAGGAGCCGCAGCTTTTCCTCCAGCTCTGAGTTATGCTGCTTCAGGTCCTCGCTGTTCTTACTGTAGCCAGAGACGATGGAGGGAGGTGTGAGTACTGAACAGAGAGGAACGCTCCCATGATCCACCCACTACTCCTGCCATAAAAGTCACTTTGGAAGGGACCCCAGCACCAGAAGTCTCAAGTGGCAGCCCAGAGAGAAGACATGAGCTGCCTGAGGACATAGCAGGGGTTAGGGGCATGGCTGACTGACAGCCTGGCTCTGCACACGTCCAAACATGTACCCTCTTTCTCACCCCACTCCCTTGGATCTCCCCCACTTCCCAGTCCACCCCATCACCCCCGATCCTACTTGTTCTTGTATAATTCCAGCTTGAGGGCATCTCGCTCTCTGGTTAATTCTTTGTTGTACTGTGAACACAGAAAGGCGAGGTCAGGAGAAGGCAGGCGCAAAATGCAGACCAACAACAGCAACAGAAGGACTCCCAGCAACACGTCCTCACCTGGTGTGAGGCCTTTACGTTTTTTTCAAAGCTCATCCATGCTCACGCTCTCCTTTGGTTTTAGTAAGGACTCGGGAAGGTTGGAAGAGGAAGGTGGGGCAGTCTGACTCTGGGCTGGCCACTGTTCTCACTGTTAGCAGCATCACCTCTGAACCTTTTCTGAACACTTTCTTAGCCAACATTCCCATTTCCAACTCACAATCACCGTGGGAGGCAGCTGTTACCTCCATTTTATCTCCATTTTAATATTCCGTGAATGCGGAATATTAGAGGTTAAGGAGCTCGCCTAAAATCACTTAGACCTGAGATTCTTCAACCTTGTTTTCGGCCCTGGGGTTGGGGCATGACCACGAGGGATGGATTAAATTGCATTGTAATCATTTTTTGAATGGATGGGACATTCACATAGCCCCAAACTCAGAAGGTACAAAAGCAACAGGTCTCTAAGCCACCCTATTCCTCTGCCTTGGGCTTTTTAAAAATCTTTATTTATTTGGCTGCGCTCGGTCTTAGTTGCTGCATGTGGGATCTAGTTCCCCCTGCACTGGGAGCACAGCCTTAGCCTCTGGACCACCAGGAAGTCCCTTCCTTGGGTTTTATGTGAGTCCTTTCCGACATGTCATATATATTACACACATGTACTTCTCCCTTTTTAGTGTGGTCATGGACTAAAAATACTGATCTGAACCTTCACAGCCTGAACACCCAGCACCTGAGCCAGAGCCCATGGAGTTAAAGGCAGGGCTGGCTGGAACTCAGGGTCTGGGCTCATCTAGTGCTCGCTCTAGGTGGCACTCCCCCGCCCCTCCCACAACTCGCCCACGGCAACGGACTCGTGTCCAGATTGCGTTTCACAACCACACAACTCTAACGCAGCAAGTAACGGACAGTGCTGCCGTCTGGGCAGCCAGTCATTCCATCCTGCCGCAGAGCCCTTTAGGCTCACAACCCTTCCACGTGACCTCCAGGGCATGGGCAGGCTGCTGGGCTCACCCTGTCAGCCTGCGTCTGCTTCGTGGAGACGGCAGACAGCGTCCGCTCCAGCTCTCCCACACGCTGCCTGGAAGACTGCAGGCGGTTAGCAAGATCCTCTGACTCCCCTGAAATGACAGCAGAGAGGAAGTCCAGAGAAGGAAATCACACCAAAGGCCTAGCCAGCCCAGGGGCAAAAGGGTGCCTAGATTCCCACCTGCTTTCTGCCTGGCTGCCTGCTGGGTGTGAGCCAGAGCTGTCTGTAAGTCTGTCTTCTCTGACACCAGAATCCCAATA
Organism: Nanger dama; assembly: GCA_917880005.1. Lineage (NCBI taxonomy): Eukaryota > Metazoa > Chordata > Mammalia > Artiodactyla > Bovidae > Nanger > Nanger dama. The sequence goes on along the minus strand of CAKJTW010000018.1, from coordinate 8,122,388 downwards.
GTCTGAATGTGGATCTTTGGGAGAAAGGCCAAACGAGTGCTGACAACGTGGAAAAGCAATGTTTCCTGGGGGCCAAAGGGACCCTGGAAGAGTCCGCTCACCTGCAGCTGCTCTCGCAGAGCCCTTGTTCCTTTGCGAGCTTCTGCTCAAATTCCTTCTTTTCCTGCATTAAGAGAGATGAAACAATTCTTACTGGGAGGAGGCAAAAGTGAAAGAGAAAAGGACATGTGCCCCGCCCAGGATGCCACCACAGGCCCAGGACAGGCCCACCAATGAGAACAGATAATCGGCACCCCGGGAGTGGAAGATGGGCGCAGAGGCAAAGGGGGGAAGCCCCCTATTCCTCCAGGCTGTAAGCAGCCAAGAGGAGAATGGTCCTCTACATCTGAATCCTCCCCCAAACCCATCAGCTATGGGTTGTTTAGTCGCTAAGTTGTATCTGACTCTTTTGCCACCCCATGGACTATAGCCCGAAAGGCTTCCTCTGTCCCTGGGATTTCCCAGACAAGAACAATGGAGTGGGTTGCCACCTCCATCTCCAGGGGATCTTCCTGACCCAGGGATTGAATCCTCATCTCCTGCATTGGCAGGTGGATTCTTTACCACTGAGCCACCAGGGAAGCCCCATTAACCATGGAAGAAGCAAAGAAATCACATTACTTTTTCCAGTTGATCCAAAGTTTCCTGGTTCTCTTGTTTCTGTGGGGAGAGGCAAAGGAAGGTGACTGAGGTTGTCCTCCTTCCCCACAATCCTCAGACCAAGGAGGAGGGGCCACAGGCAGGGGCCAGGAAGGGGTTAGAAAGGGAGGGTTCACGGGGACACAAACGAATGAACGCTTCTCAAGCTAAGAGACTTTGAGCCTTGGCAGGTTTTGCTCATGGCTACAGCAGTGAGTCTGGATCTGATTCCCTTGAAGGGACAATGACATAAACCTCTAGAAATGGAGTCTGAGAAGGTGAAGACCACCCTCTGCCAGCTCGCACTCAAGGAATGTTTGCTACACCACAGGCCAGGTTCTGTTCTTAACAACATGGATACATGAATGAAAAGGACCTTGAAATCTTTTTTGAGCTTAAAAGGGACCTTGGACACCCTCTGATTCTACCTCCTCAGGAAACTAAAGGCTAAGGAGGAGAGGTGACTTGTCCAAGGTCGAAGTCGGAACAAATCAGGGGCCGGGTCAGGGCTGGAACACACCAGTCAAGCTAGTGCCTCCCCTACAGACAAGAGACCCATGGCAAGGTGGGGAGGACTTGAACAGAGGTGTGTGGAGAACAGAACAGGCAAAGAGGGCAGCCACAGAGAGAGCCACGCTGCATGCCACGCTCCAGGGTCCCTCCAGCTGAGACCTAGGCCTCCCAGCACCCCCCTTCTCCCTTGGCACCAGGGATCCCCAGCCCCTTTCTTCAAGAGCCCCAAGGTGAGACTGGAGCCCCATATTGGCAGCATGGATCAGGGGACAACACCGGACTCTTACCAATTCCTCTATCTTGCTACTCAGTTGTTTGTTTTTTAGATTGCTGGAGTCCAGGGCTACTGATAGTTCTTGGTACCGGCTCTGAGGCGCATGCAGAGAGGAGGAGGAGGTGGAGGAGGGATCGGGGAGAGGTAGAGAGAGCAATCATTAGGGTTGGGGGTGTCTGAGCTGTCTCAGCTGGGTGGGGCACCCAGCCCCCGCCATGGTAGGAGGTGGGGGCCAGGGCTGGCCTGCAGGGTCACTGAGCCACGGTGCAGGCCCACTTACCTCCAGATTCTTTATATTAGAAGGAGATGCTAGGCCCTCCCCATTGATGTAAGACGAAGACTAGGAGAGATGAAAGGGCTCACATGGAGATGCTCTCTGATGCCCTCCAGCATCTTGCCTTCCCCATCAACTGGCAACATTTCCTCTTCTGCCTAACTTGCCTCCTGCCCCTTAACCCCTCCCTGTGCCAGTTTCTCCTGGTTCTTAGCTCCCCCTTGTCCCTCCCCTCCCAAAGAGCTCTCATCTGCAGGATCAAATGATGTAACCAATCTCATCGTCCATTTGCATGGCTTCAAAGAGGAGACTCAGAGAAGTAATGATCAGCTAAACATTATCCAGCCAAGCTGCCCAGTCCCAGGATCTTCCCTTCCTTTGGGGAGTCTCTGCCTCAGTTCCTTTCTATCATATTTTCCCTCCTACTCTAACCCATGCCGAGCTCGTTTTTGGGGTACCTCAGACACAAGACCGTTGAGCTGCTGAGACAGCTGTCGCAGGCTCTCAGTGGATGAAAAGGATCTGGGGATGAACACAGCAGTCAGGGGTGCAGGAGCCTCGATGGGAAAGGGGGAGTGGTCACGGGCGGTGGCCTAGGGACTGCTGCCCCCGTGGGAGACACTCACGTGCTTTCGTCAATGGGACCAGAACCGTTGTCAGCATCATGGTTCTGTTTGGGAAGAAACACAGGAATTGGTCATTCAGGTTTTAGTAAGAACCACCCACAGGCACCAAGCTCATTCTGACCACTCTCCACCTCCCTGAAGCTTAAGAGGAGTCTGGTTTTGGGCTCCCCCATCCCAGTCCTCAGGAAGGGCACCTGGCTCACAGAGCCAAGATACCTGGAAAAAAAGGACGAGGGTCCACAGGAGGTCCAGTCCTCCAGAAAACAGGAGGGGCGAACACAGAGGGGTCCAAGGGGGAAGAGACACAAACCTGAGTTGATGCCATGCTAGTGACATGGGGGACTAGCACTGGGGGAAGGGACACCGCCAGGTGACACGGTGTCATCAGCAGATGGTGTAACAGGAGCGGCGCGGTCTTTGGGCGCCTGTCACAGAACAGAGCAGGGGGTTAAGGGGCCATGCAGGGCAAAGAGCGCCTCGCTGTCATGAGTGCAGGGGTGCAGAGCGGGCAGGACCAGTGTTGAGCAGTTGTGACAGTCACACGTGCTGGGAGCCACGCAGGGGTATGGCTACAGCTCGCCTAGAATTCGGGCCATTCTGCCGCCTTCTGGACCACTCAGGGCGAGGGCAGTGAGGCCTGCTTCCTGAACATGGAGCATCATCCTCTGTGGAGCTCAGTCAGAGGCAGGGCCAGGCTGCCCTCTGGCAGCCACAGCAGGTAAGAGGAAAGTGTACCGGGTCAGGGAGAAGCAGGCATTGCTTTTCCAGAGGGTCAGTCTGTGCCAGAGTGACCCTCCCCGGGACCCTGCTGGGCAGAACGTGGCAGTGATAAAGGAAGAGAGTATCTGCCTCCTCCTTCTTGCTCTCCCTTCCATCCCTCCTCCCAGCCACTGGGTGTGTCCTCTAGTCATGCCTTTTTTGGGAAAGAAGCCGCCAAATAAGAAGGCTCCTCCTGCTCCTGGAGGTGGAAAGAAAACTGTGGCCATTACCCCACCCCCAAGCTCCTAGCTCCTAAACACCTACCTAACCGAAAACAGCTGAGAAACCAGAGAGAAGAAGTCTACTCTTGGCCTCCTGGAGAAGAATCGTGGGTTTGAGGACCAGGGGCCACAGAGAAGTCCCCTCTTCCCCCACCCAGGTGGATTCACCTGCTTGACCAGAGCCCCACTCGGCCTCTCTCCAGACTCAGGCCTGACTGACACTGAGTCCAAGCCGCTGGCTCCTGAGAGCTACCATTCAACAGGTGAGACTGCAGAGGACTGACCAGCTGGAGCTTGACCGGGGAAGAGCGCCAGGCAGCCAAGGCCTGGCCAGCCAAGGTGGATCTGGAAGGGAGAGGCTGCACCTCTCTTGAGGGAAGAGGTAGCCTGCTCTCTGGATGCCGCAGCCCTGGCCTCTGAAAACTCAAATCTATTGCCCACCTTAGAGCAAGCACCACAGAGCCTGGGGAGTTGAAGAAGAATCAAACTGTTGGCATGGTAACTGTCCTCACCATGACCTCTGACCCCAGAACCTGGTGTTGCCTTGCCAACCTTTACTCCTGAATCTAATAGGTAAGAATAGGGGTTCAGCAGCTGGCGAGGTGTGAGACTTCAGTGGGGGGGCAGGGGGAGCACATTCTTAGCCATGGGCCCTGGGGAGCCATGGGCCCTGGGGGAGCCCTGGGTCCCTCCTGGCATCTTGGTGCCCAGAGATCCCTAGCATTAGAAACAAGAGAGCTCAGAAGGGGAAAAATGGACTTGTCTGAAGACTGAAATATACAGAATATGACAAATTAGTGAACAATCAAGTTATTTCATAATTTTGAATCACAAAACTAAGTATGGAATTTCAAAAATCAATGTCCACTCCCCTCAGATGTTCCATTCCATTAAAAAGGAAAAAACCACTTTTTCTATCCATTATTCCTCATTTCTGGAAATGTCATCAGCTCTGCCTAGGATACTGTATTCACAGGCCTAGTTTGTTTTTTTTTTTTTTACTAGAGTAGAAAACTTAAGTGGGAAACAGTTATTGATATAGAGAGGATTTTAAAACAACAAGAAAGGGAACTTCCCTGGTGGTCCAGTGGTTAAGACTCCATGCTTCCAATGCAAAGGACATGGGTTTAATAATCCCTGGTTGGGGAACCAAGATCCCACAAGCTGTGCAGTGCAGCAAGAAAAAAGTATGACAAATAAAACAAGAAGGGAACATGGGGTTATGGGTCTTCATTTCCAGGAGAGCAGACGGATGCGGGCCAGGGCTTCGGGACTCCTGGAGGCCCATGTTCCCTCCCCGGGCCACCCAGTGTCTCCTCTGAGAGCCAACAGGGTGAGTCACAGCACCTGGACAGACCTGAGTGACTGGGTGTGAGCAGTCCTGATGATTGAAGACTCTCTCACCCCAGCCACCAGGGCCCTGGCCCCACCCCTCTCCTCCTGCCCATCTCCAGCAGGACCTGGGCCCCTTCCAGTCCTATTCCTCTGGCCTGGGAGATGTTCCCTGAGGAAGTTAATTAAGGAGGAAGTGCCAACATCATGTCTGGAGGAGGTCATCTCCTAGTCCAGGTGCATCCCAGGCTCCCCTTCTTTCTGGAAAATACTCTGTGAGCTCATAGTCCTGGTGGTTACCTGTGACCACATCCTCTGCCTGGGTCCCCTACTCGCAAAATAGATGAATGCTCCCTGCTTCTAATCCTCAAACCAGCTTCAAATGCCACCCTCTCCAGCCTGGAATCCATTTAGAATGAACCTCTGCCTCAGTTGAGCATTTGGAATGCTGCCACGTCCTGGCTTGCTTCTTTCACCTGTTTTCTCCAGCACCTAGCACTAGCTGTCTGCTTTTAATGGCCCACTGAATACAGTTGTATCCAGTGGATTTTTAAAAGAGAACAGGGGCAGAATGTCCTGATCACTCATGTGTTTGGTGAACCTCACGACCCTTACAGTGAGTTCCATTGAAAAAATAACCTCAATCCTTGTAACTATTATAAAGTAAGCTCCTTTTCTCTTAACCCTACATTCCTTACTGCCAAACCAAAAGGAACTGATGAACTAAAAAAAAAAAATCACAAACTCCTTTGTGGTCTACTGGTCTTTTGGGGACAGATGCCCAGGGGGCAAGACTTGAAGGTATGGTTTTATTTAACCTCTCTTAGTCTGAGAACACCACCAGGCATTCAAACTGAAGGCTCAAAGAGCCCTAATCCCACACACCTGCTCCAGAAACTATTCCCAAGTTACCTTTAACTTCCAAGGAGCATCTCACCTTCTCCAAGATGATAAAAGATGGTGGGTGCAGGGTTGGGGGGAGGCAAGGGGAAGAACCCAATCAACCAAGCAGGTGAAACAGCAGACGTGAACAGGCCGAGAGTTAATGACAGCAACATAAAATAAGCCAGAGACAAAGTCTCCCCCACAACAAAGACGCCTCAGGGCATGCAGAGCTGGGAGGGAGCAAGCCAGAGAGGGAATCTTGGCACTGCCTCACCTTCCACTTGTCCAATGGGGGATCGCTACCCCATTGGAGCGGTTAAGGTCGGACACCAGCACCTCCAGAATGTCCTGAATCTACAGGAGGCGAAAAGGGAAAAACAAGGGCAGGGGAGAAAGAGAAAAGTGGCTTAGAGAGGCAAGAGAGTCAAGGAAGGAAGAAGACACGGGTTGGGGCAATGGAATGCCGGAGAAGAGAGAAAGGGGTCAAAAGGGATCAATACAGGCCTGGGTCATTTTTCCAAGTAGCCACTTGCTGCCTTGCCAAAGGCAGAAATCAAGGGAAACAAACAGATGGAGAAGTCTCCTGAACAATGCAGTCACAGAGCTCCTGGATGAACAATGCAGCTCTTAATAGCTTCTTAGACCCTCAGGCCTAGACTTGTAAAAACCAGACTTCAGAAACAGGGTCCACTTGAACAAAGGGGCGGGAGAGGGGCTACAGCTAAAAAATAAGCTTGAAAGGCAATAATCTGATCCACCAGTATCATTTTACAGATGAGGAAACTGAAGGCCCAGGGGAGGAAGTGATTTTCCCAGGGCCACCCAGCAAGCTGGTGGCAAAGATGGTCTTAAAACTCAGATGGTCTCCTAATCCAAGTGCCTGAGGCCCTCTTCTCACCACACTCTGGGGCTCTACTGGGGCCTCTAAATGAAAAGTCTGAGGGCAAGCAGCTGCCTGGCTTTCTCCATGAGGCTGGGGAAGATCACCAGAGCAGTTAAGTCAACTAGCAACTACACTTTATTGAAAGTTTACTGTGCACCAGGCCCTGTTTTAGGGGATTATTATAAAAAATGATGACAATCTCATTTCAACTTCCTTGGTGTAAGACAGTATTACCCCAATTTTACTAATGTGGAAACAGAGATCCAACGAGCTTAAACAATTTGCCCAAAACCATATCCCTTGCAGAGGGATAGGAAGAATTCAAACCCAAACTTCTTAGCCAATATCTGACATTTCTTCCACAATCTTAACCACTACCCTCTATTGTTGCCCCTTGAGTGCCTCATCCCCGGAAGGCGGTCAGGCAAGACTCACATCCTCAGGTGATGGACAATCACCAGAAGTGGTTGTCTCAGGGCTACTGCCATTCTTGATCTTTCTTTTTTCTTAGCTCCTGCAGGAACACCAGGGCTGTTCTTCTGCTGATACTCCCTTAACTGTAAAAAGGAAAAGCAGTGAGGTTCATGAGAACTATACGTCCCCTGGATCCACATCCTACTTTACAAAGTTTACAAAATACTCTTCGCCTTCTCATTTAATGCCACAACAATCCTACAAGGGCTGTCTTCCTCATGACTTGAAATGGACTGATAACGTGGCTAGGAGCAAAAGGTGACAATGAAAGGCAAAAAGGAATTTAAACTCAGCCTTCTGACTCTGAGTTCTGGTATTACAACATCAATCAGCAGCTGCTAGGGGGCAAAATCAGCAGCAGCAGAGGAAACGTAATCATTTAATCAGACATCAGGGTCCCTTCTTCCATCTCTATTAGAGCTGCACACCTGTACTTCTCAAAATTTTACATCAATGTATCCTGATGGCAGAAGGTAGAGAAGACACACACCCCTAGTGAATCTGGAAACATAACCCAAAGAGGACAACCCAAACACATTTCAGAGAGAAGTCCATTATAATCATATAAATCTACGCAAATGTCATCCTTATATATATTAGTATAAAAGGTTTTTCTCTCTCAAGAAAATCAAGCAAAACTGATCCATCAGTCCCATATTTATCCTGTGGCACTTGGGCTGCCCCACGTCGAGGTGATGATTTGTGAAAGATTCCCAGTTGTGAAGTTCAGTGTCCCTGGATGTACTCCTCAGAGGAGCACTGAATGCTGAGTGACGGGCCCTCTAGTCTCAGAATCACGGAAAATTAGAATGTGAAGTAGAAACTTCCGATTAAAAATGTGAAAGTGTCTCTGGATAGAGACCTGGGAGAAAACCAAACTAAACCAAACACCTTCTCCCCGTGGCCACTCAGAGATACTGTCAATGTTTGGCACTATCAGCATCAAACGATGGGGATACAAGTCTAGAGGTGAAGGAGCCTGAAACCCAAGTCCGATCTAGGTCCCATAGCCCCCGAGTCCCCTTTTTCAACCCAGAGAGACCAGAAAGGAATGTGAAAACACAGTGGGAACTGGGTGGTAAAATTTAACACCGACTTTTCTAGGCACTAATGACAGTTCCGAGGGGCATTATGACGTAGCCACATGGCACTCGTCCCTAGCGACGCCCGAGTAGCCGCTCCGCGTTGGGGGGGGGCGTTTGGTTGGTGGGGGGGCGTTTGGTTGGTGGGGGGGCGTTTGGTTGGTGGGGTGGGTTGGTTGGTTGGTTGGGGGGCGTTTGGTTGGTTGGTTGGGGGGGCGTTTGGTTGGTTGGTTGGGGGGCGGTTGGTTGGCGGGGGCGGGTGGGGATGCAAAGGCCAGGACCGAGGTTTTCGGAGTCCGGGAGTTAGGAGACCAGGGAGCTGCGGAGGTGCGGTTCCGGGCGACAGGAGACGAAGGCCAAGCCTGGTGTGGGAAGCCCCGGGGGTCACCGGCCCAAAGTCACCTGGGGGTGACGAGTGAAGGCGGCGGAGACTGGGCAGCCGGGGGGCGGAGGGGTAGCGGGGGGCGGGACTGGCTGCGAAGACTTTGTTTGGGGGGCGCCAAGGGGGCGCCGAGGGGCTCACCCCGTTGCCTTGGAGGCAGCACAGAAACTCTGGCCACGGCCCGGCCTTCGGAGGGGTCAGGGAGCCGCGAGCCCGCAGGTTTTTACCTTTTTCTTGGCCGCAGCCAATCTGATCCGTCGGGTTTCTTCCGACATGCCGGAAGGGGGCGGGGGATGGGGGCGCCACATCACGACGACTCCCGTCAACCTCTGCGGAATCGCTTCCGGCAGCCACCGCGCCCGGTGCCACTCAGCCCAGGGAGGGCGGCTCCGGGGCGGTGCTAGAGGCGGCGGTGGGTCGGGGTGGCCTCAGTTCTCTAACCCTGTTGGATAATGGGAAAGATACGGGGCGGAGACGCACGGCTACAGCCGCCGCTACGCCCGAAAAAGAGGGTGGAGTCACAAAAAAACACTGAACGCGCAGCCGCTGACTAAGCAGCGTCCGTCCTGTCCACCGCGGCGGAGAGGACTGAGCCGGCTCTCGCAGAGTGCGTCCCTAGCTACGCTTTGTGACGTTCCTAGTCTCCGTCACAGGATTCCACGTACCTGGCAGACCCGAGGAGATTAGTTTCCGTCCTCGCGCTGGACCCTCCTCCTCTGCAGCCCCCCGAGTCGGGGGCCCCGGACGCCGGGGCTGAGGAGGTGGGCAAGGAGCTGATAGCACGGGGAAAGCACGTCTCTTCCCAGTCCCTTTCAGTCCCTTTTCGTGACACCCCTATAGCTCTGCCTCAGACTTGCTCTCCTCAGAGATGACCTCCAGAGACGCGTTCCCCGCCCCGCCATTCACTCCTCCAACACTCCTCCCTGTTAGAAACTCCCCTTTCCGAGAATCCCTACCCTGATCCCAGAACCATTCTCTGTCCCCTTCCCAACTGGATCCAGTCCCGGTTCATAGCTGTTCCTCCTCTCCACACCCCCACAGTACCCCTTTCTTCCCCAGGCGGCCTCTAGGTCCAATCAGACTTTTCCTCGGCTTCCTCTCCAGGATTCAACCAGGACTTTCCAAAAGTTGCGGCGGGGCCTTCCGATCCCCTGTGAGTATGCCTGTGCCCCCTCCCTGCCCTCCCCGCTGTGTGCTGCTCCCAGCCCTTCCCTCTTTCCCTGACAGCGGCTGACCCACCCCCAGCCCTCATGGTCTTCCCCTCAGCTGACCTTATTCCACAGAGAAACTCCAGGTCATTTCTCAGCCCTTCCCCATCATCTTTTCCTCCTGCCCGCCAGGCTTCAGAGAAGAAACAGCGTTCCTGTCCTTTGTCAGTGTTACCCCAGACCCTACAAAGGGGCTCTGTCTCTCCTCCTCCCCGACATCGCGGCAAGTGGTTGGTTGGTTTTGTTCTTCTCACACCACCCTCCTTCCCTCACCCATTCCACCCACGTGGAAACCACTCTCATTCCCTCAAACACAGGTGCTCTCTCCTGCCCTACAGCACTGGCGTATGCTGTCCCTTTTTCCAGCTTTTTGCCAAACTGATGCCTCCTCAGCCTTTAAAGCTGAGCTTCCTCGGAGGAGTCTCAGCTCCACTTCAGGCTCAGGCCACTTGCTCTGTTAGCTGCCCCCTTAGCACACCATACTTCAAAACACTTTCCAGACTGCTAGTTAGTTGATTGGTTGTTTTTCCTTCATTCATTCACTTGGTGAATTCATTCGAAATAGTGCTTTCTGTGTACCAGGTCGGGGCTTCCCTGGTGGCTTAAACGGTAAGGAATCCACTTGCAATGCAGGAGACCCAGGTTCAATTCCTGGGTTGGGGAGATCCCTTGGAGAAGGGGATGGCCACCCACTCCAGTAATCTTTTTTTTTTCTTCTCTCCAGTATTCTTGCCTGGAGAATTCCATGGACAGAGGAGCCTGTTGGGCTACAGTCCACGGGGTCACAGAGTCTGACACTACTGAAGTGACTTACTTATGTGCTAGGTCCTATTGTAGACACAGGGCCATCAGCTGTGAAAAAACAGTCCCTGCCCTCGTGGTGTTCACCCTCCAGTGGTATAAGGCCATCAGTGAAAATAATGAAATGTACAATGTGTCAGGTGGTGATAGATGTTAGAAAACATCAGGACAAGGGATAGTGTGTGAGGTGGTTAGATGGGGTGGTAAGGGAAGGTCTTCCTGAAGTGTGACTGGTGAGCCCAGCTTTCCATGGAAATATCTGGAGGAAGAACATCATTGTTGGGTGTTTTATGTGTGGGACTAGGCTCTATGTTCCATGAAGGCAGGGGGCCGGGCTTGACGTCTTATCCATTGCTAAACCCCTGCAGCCTTTGGCAGTGCCTGGCAGCTAGTACTTACTCATGATTTGTTGACTGGTTAAAAACCCCAGTGTGGCTCCAACGAACATTTCCTGAAGATTAGCAGCATATCAGGCCCTGCCTTCACAGCTTTTAGATGCAGAAAGGACAAAGATGAACTGTAGCCCCAAGGAAGCATTTTGTTACCCAATTAGGTTTTTTTTTTGGAATATTTATTTATTTATTTGGCTGAACCAGGTCTTAGTTGCAGCATGTGGGTTCTAATTCCATGATCAGGGATCAAACCTGGGTTCCCTGTGTTGGGAGCATGGAGTCTTAGCCACTGGCCCACCAGGGAAATCCCCCAGTGAGGTTATTATCATAGACTGGAGAGGAGAATCCAAGAGGTAGACCTGAAGTGGATTCGCTAGGGTCAGATTGGGAACCAGGATGAGCCCTTTCGTTAAAGTTGGGTTTGGCTGAAAGTGAAAGGAAACCCTGAATAATGGTGGCTGAAACAGTCATCGGGGACCCATGCCTCTATCATCCAAGAACATGGTCCAACTCCATCGTCCCTCCACTGGCAGGAAGGAAGAGGGCCACAGAAAGATGTACCCTCTCCCCGGAAGGACAGTTCCCAGACATAGAATCCACTATTTCTGATTAAGTTCCACTTGCCTGAACTTAGTTATAGGACCACATCTAATTCCAAGGGAAGCTGGGAAATGTAGTCTTATTCTGGGTAGAGGTTGTCTGTTACCACCCTGAAGCAGGGAGTGGCTTTTGGGGGACAACGTGGAGGTTCTGAATTGTAGATAATTGGTCAGTCTGGCTTCTGACTTTTGTGCCACTCAGCGGCCATCTCCCAAACCTGGCCAGGCTGACAGGGCCAGTGAGGATTCTCTACAGCTTGACATTCAGAAACTCAAGGAGAAGAAGGACATGTTGGACAAGGAGATCTCCCAACTATTATCAGAGTAAGTCTCGTTGGGTTCCTCAGTGTGCTCAGAATAACTTTTGTGTGTGTGTGGGGGTGGGGGTGTGGCGGCGACAGGGGGCATACCATGTGGCTTGTGGGATCTTAGTTCCCCAACCAGGGATTAAACCCAGGCCACAGCAGTGAAAGCACTGAGTCCTAATCACTGGACCACCAGGGAAGCTCTGGAAAACTTTTAATTAGTGCCCAGTAACTCATGGATGAGGATAAGGGGGCTTGTGCAAGCTTCCTGATGGAAAGTGGGTGACAGAGGATGAGATGATTAGATAGTACATAGTCAATATGGACATAGTCTGAGCAAACTCAGGGGGATGGTGAGGGACAGGGAAGCCTGACGTGCTGCAGTCCATGGGGTCTCAAAGAGTCCGATAGGACTTAGTGACTTAACAACATCAATGGTAACTGAAACCTAGCTTAGCATAAAAACAGGACTGTGCCACTGGCATCCAGCAGCCTCAGCAGCTGTCTCAGGGAAGGTGTGGTCAGGCTTGGGAGGACCAAGGGAATTGGGAGCTGAAAAGCTATGGTTCTCCCACTCTCTGTCTGGAACCCATGGTCTCTGCCTCTGCTTCTGTCCACACGTGGGCTCTGCCCTCCCTCTGAAAGTGGGTTTTCAGTGCCAAGGGGACACTGGCTCTTCCATACCTCCTGGGTTTTCCCACACTTCTTGGTCCAGCCACAGGGCACAAACCAAGGAACCTTTGAATACCTGTGTCACACTTGAGGGGATTTGACTAACCACTCATGTGCCCATCTGTGAATCCCTCAGCTCTGACCAGAGTTACATAGTACCAGTGTGCCTGGAGACCCCTCCCCTAAGGATACAGGGAGAATTTGCCAGGAGTGAGACAGTGGGCAGATCCCCTGCCCTACCTTAAGCTTCACGAGGGCAGGGTCTGTCTTGGCCTTGCTGTGTTCCCAGTGCTGAGCACCCAGTAGGCCCTTAGTGAGTAAGGGCCTTATTATCTCTGAAGGTGGGAGCCTTATCAGCTTTCTTAACGATTCTCTCTCTCTCTCTATCTCTCCCCATTTCCCACCCCAGAGGCTACAGTGTAAATGAACTGGAGGACCACATCTCCCAGCTCCACGAGTATAATGACATCAAGGATGCGGCCCAGATGCTGCTGGGAAGACTAGGTGAGAGAAACTGGTCAGGGAAAGCCTCTCAGGAGACAGATCCCTGTCCGTGGGAGGAGAGACGAGTCTTTGAGGAAGCTGGAGGAATGGCATCACCAAATGGCAAGGGCAGAGGCTTCCCTGGTGGTCCAGCGGTTAGGAATTCACCTTCCCATGCAGGGTGTGCGGGTTCAATCCTTGGCTGGGGAGATAAGATCCCACATGCCTCCAGGTCATAAAACAGAAGCGATATTGTAACAAATTCAATAAAGACTTTTAAAATGTGCTGTGCGCTCTGCTAAGTTGCTTCAGTCACATCAGACTCTTTGTGACTGTAAGCCCTCTGGGTTCCTCTGTCCATAGGATTCTCTAGGCAAGAATGCTGGAATGGGTTGCCATGCCCTCCTCCAGGGCATCTTCCCAACCCAGAGATCGAACCCATATCTCTTACATCTCCTGCATTGGCAAGTGGGTTCTTTACCACTAGTGGCAGCTGGTCCACATTAAAAAAAAATCTTATAGTGGTCAGACATGCACATGGGCCAGGGCTTGCAGCTAGTCAGACACAGTGTCAATGTCGATTTACATTTGCAGCTGGTGACTCCTGTTGCTCTGTGTGGAGAAAGGATTCTTGGGGAACTTTGCCTCCTCTGCCAAGTGGGTGAGGGTTCAGTGAGTCCAGTTTGGAGTGAGTGGACAGGGCCCATTGTGGAAGAGCCTGGAAGGAATGGCAGGAAGATTATGTGGCCAACAAGGGGAACAGGAAAAAGTGCAGGAGGAGGTCCTGGGTGGGCCAGGGCTTTGGCCATTCTCCTACCCACTTCGCTCACTGGACATCCTTCCTTCCTTCCAGCTGTGATCCGAGGTGTCACCACCAAGGAATTGTATCCAGAATTTGGCCTAGACATGAATGACTGAGCTCACAGCCCTTTGCCCACGGCCCACTGGGACAGGCAGATGCGGACATGAGAAGAAGCCGTGAACGCCCAATCAGTGAACCCACAGGCTTTCTAGCAAGAAAACATTAGAAGCCCGTTTTCTAGAGAGCCCAAGCCAAGTCAGGAGGGAGACCAGCTCCAAGGTTCCCGAAACATTCCAATGATACCTGTGTATGTGTATGTATCCTGTTTATAAATAAACATGAGCGATTTTGGTTCAAATCTATATGCTGATTCCCTCTCTTCTGAGCCCCCAGATCCTAACCTGAAAAAAGAGAGCCTGCCCTATGTGATAACAGGCTTCCACATGCCAGGGACTGTGCTAAGTGCCTTATATCCATTACCTCCAATGCTTCAATCCATCCTATGAGGAATTAGTATTACTATCCCCATTTCACAGATGAGGAAATTGAGACTCAGAAAGGCACAGTGACTTGCCTAAAGTTAGACACCCAGTAAGTGGCCACATAGGGATTTGAGCCCAAGTCTTAACTCTGAAGTTTCTGGTGTGCTACTCTGCCTTTGTGAGCTGGGAAATGAGCAGGTAAGAGCTGAGAGTGAAATAGCAACATTGGGAGAAATTCGCCCCTAATCCACAGAATTGGGGTTCCAGTCCCCAGTTGAAACCCTCTGCCAAGCGTGGGTGAGCCGTGGTCATTTCCTCATTGCGCAATGCTCACCATGAACAGCCACCAACTGGCAGAAATGCAACCTGAGTGTTGGGACTGCTCGGTGCAAACAAGAATAGCAGGATCTCACTATTAACTAGTTATCCTGGCTATTCCTACTGCCCCTCTGCCCGGTCCGTGCTGAACATTCTCATAAGATTTCAGATGCGATAGCAGTGCTTAGGGACAGGCTGTCATGAGGTAAGTATAGTCTCTATCAATAAAAACCAGCCATGCAAGTCAGGTCTGGGTTTGATTTCCAGCTCTGCCCACTTACAAGCTGTGTGACCACAGGCAGCTAGCTTGGCCTCCATAAATAGAAATGACAGTAGTACTGCACACTTCAGGGCAATTTGCCTTAGCTGCCTCAGCAGTCAGACCTCCTTGTTAGTCACTCAGTCGTGTCTGACTCTGCGACCCCATGCGCTAGCCTGCCAGGCTCCTCTGTCAGTGAGATTCTGCAGGCAAGAATACTGGAGTGGATAGCCGTTCCCTTCTCCAGGGGATCTTCCTGACCCAGGGATTGAACCTGGGTCTCCTGCATTGTAGGCAGATTCTTTTCTATCTGAGCCACCAGACTCCTTGGCTGAATGTGATCAAGGTTCCTTCGTCTCACAAAGTCTGATGAGTATCTTGGTAGCCCTCCTACATTTCAGAGCTTCACTGCTGGAATCCACAGTGGGGGTAAAGAGATGGAGAAGACACATCAGCTCTGAACCGACTCACTCCCAAATGGGCAGACGTCACTTCTGCTCACAGACAAATGTTCCAGAGCTAGCTATGTGGTCTAAACTGACTGAAGGCACCTGGGAAATGAAGCTGAGCACCCAGATATGTGATAGGGACTAGCCCACTCCAGTGTTCTTGACTGGAGAATCCCAGGGACGGGGAAGCCTGGTGGGCTGCCATCTATGGGGTCGCACAGAGTCGGACACGACTGAAGTGACTTAGCAGCAGCAGCTGCTGTTGGAGCCACAAGTACTACCTCCAAAGAGTGCTTCAGGGATTTAATGAGCAACTGCCTAGGACCCAGAGCCTGGTAACATGAGTCCAGCTCCCCTTTAATGCTGGACAGCACCTTGTCCTGCTCAGGGGCCAGCATGACCCAGGCCCACACTCTGGTCCTATTGCAGACTGCAGACAGTTGGCTTGTCCTGCCTCTGTTTGAACAAAAGGACCTGCCACACAGTGCTTATCTGCCAGCAGGAAGGAAGAAGCACTGACAGGGACTTCCCTGCTGGTCCAGTGGCTAAGACTCCGTGTTCCCAATGCAGGGGACCCGGGTTTGATCCCTGCTTGGAGAACTAGATCCCACATGTGGCAACTAAGAGTTCTCTTGCCTCAGCTAAAGATCCCAAGTGCCACATACAGCATGCAAAGCTATTACACCGTCATCAGCACAGCAGTTACAGGACAATGTCCCCACACCTCCATCACTTCTTACTTGCTTTGTTCACAATCTAGCTGATGTTGACCTTTCTGTAGTTAATTGATCCTTTTATTTCTCTTGCCTCATTTTCAATGAGGTATCTAATTTCAAATCTTATAACAACATATCTTTACCTCTTTCCTTTATACTAGTCATTTTGCTTGACTCTAACCTTATCTTCAATTTCAAAAATTACTAGAGAGTAAGGACACTTCTCCCTAGTCCACTAAAACCCCCACCTCTTCACATTTTGTCGTGTTTTCTTTTGTTTGTGTCTTGTCAACTAGCTGTGGGATCCTCGTTTCCCAGCCAGGGATGAACCATGGGCCCCTGGGCAGTGAGCACGCAAAGCCCTAACCACTGGACCACAAGGGAATTCCCCCTGTCTCTTTGCAAATATAGTCAAGGCTATGGTTTTTCCTGTGTTCATGTATGGATGTGAGAGCTGGACTGTGAAGAAGGCTGAGCGCCGAAGAATGGATGCTTTTGAACTGTGGTGTTGGAGAAGACTCTTGAGAGTCCCTTGGACTGCAAGGAGATCCAACCAGTCCATTCTGAAGGAGATCAGCCCTGGGATCTCTTTGGAAGGAATGATGCTAAAGCTGAAACTCCAGTAGTTTGGCCGCCTCATGCGAAGAGAGTTGAGTCATTGGGAAAGACTCTGATGCTGGGAAGGATTGGGGGCAGGAGGAGAAGAGGACGACTGAGGATGAGATGGCTGGATGGCATCACAGACTCAATGAACGTGAGTCTGAGTGAACTCCGGGAGATGGTGATGAACAGGGAGGCCTGGCGTGCTGCGATTCACAGGGTCGCAAAGAGTCGGACACGACTGAGCGACTGAACTGAACTGACTTAAAAATCATGTGTGTGTTTTCTTTTTCTTTAAGACTGTATCTTGTTCGTCTTTGGCTGCAGTGGGTCTTCGTTGCCGCCCCTGGGCTTTCTCCAGTGGCAGTGGCTGGGCTTCGCGTCGTGGCGGCTTCTCTTGTTGCAGAGCACGGGCTCTAGGCACATGGGCTCAGTAGTTGTGGTACATGGGCTTAGTCTCCCCAGGGCTTGTGGGATCTTCCCAGGTGAAAGATCGAACCCATGTCCCCTGCCTTAGCAGGAGGATTCTCAACCACTGGACCACCAGGGAAGTCCTATGTGCCTGTTTTCTGATGACTGCCCTGAGTTGTATTCTTCCGGAAGGCAATATAAGGCACTAAGGTAGGTTCCAAGTTCTCCAGTTGAGAAGGACTATGCTGCCAGTGCTCCAGAGTCTTTTGCATTTGGGGCCAATTTTAAAGGCACCCTTGGAGGATGCTTGGAAAATGTAACCCAGGTCCCTTTGTGTGAGGTCAGCACTCCCAGGTGTCATGGTGGGAAGAGGCCTGAAGGGGGCAGTGTCTACTCAGAGATATGCCCAACTGCCAGGGAAGCTGCCTCTAGAAGGGCCCTGGCTGGGAAGGTCTGGTCCTACCAAGCCACTGGCCACAGATCCTCAGAGTGCCCCACAGAGAAGAGGGGGTTCTCTGTTGCAGCACCCCCCCGCCCCGAGTCTGAAGTGATCCCAACTGCCGTCCCAGGCAGTAGGGAGCCAACTGGTGGTGGAATGAGGACAGCAACCAGTGCCATTGCTCAGGACGTGCCCAGATGGTGCTAGGAAGCAGGCTGCCAAGGACAACTGACACTGTGAGCATGGAAATGTTGTTTGATCACCTCCAGTGTAAACCTTACCCCAAACCACTTGTCATTTGACAAGTCCACTGGAGTTCAAAACACTAACAAAGGGCAATCTGTATTTTCATCCCCGAGGGCTGAAAGGGGTCATTTCCGGGCAGCCTGACCTCACCAATGCAGTGTCACCAAACAGTAGGACACTTTGGGGAGGGGAGGAAGGCCAGACTGGGGCCCTCCTCTATGGGAGAATGGAGCCTGTGGGGCCCCAGGCTTGATGCTTGGAGCCAGTGTGATGAAAGCGCTGGTTACTGTCAGGCACGTGGGTAGCAAATCAGGGGAAAGGTGACAACCAGCACCCAGACCTGTCAGAAGCTGAAGGTTTCCCCAGAGCAGGGTTGACGGCAGTAACAACCGAACATTTCTGAAACCCTTTGGATCATCTGGGAGATAAAAACTTCATCTCCAGCACCTCCCAACCAGACTGCCAAGAGGCGAGTGTCCCCATTTCCAAACTGAGGCTCCAAGGGGTGGAGCAACTTGCTCAAGGTCACAGATCCAAGAAGCAACCAAACTGTCTGGCTCCAAAGCCTAGCCGATGGTGGGCTGTCCTGCCTCCCAGCTGAGTCTCACCAAAGGTCACGCATTAATAGGAGTCAGAACTTGAATCCAGAACTCTGAGCCTTTAAGCCCCAAGGTCTTAGCCACAGATCTCTGCTGCGCTTCTTAAAAGTTGTACCTGGGACTTCCCTGGTGGCGCAGTGAATAAGAATCCACCTGCCGAAGCAGGACACACGGGTTTGATCCCTGAGCCACTACTAAGCCTGAGCTCTAGGGCCCACGAGTCACAGCTACTGAAGCCTGCGTGCCTAGAGCCTGTGCTCCGCAGCAAAAGAAGCCCCCGCCATGAGAAGCCCTCGCAGCACAACTAAAGACTGTACAAAGCAACATAGACCTAGCATAGCCATAAAAAAAAAAAAAATTAGTTATACATGCCCAAGTGGCTCTAGTGGAAAAAGAACCTCCCTGCCAGTGCAGGAGACTTAAGAGACATGCGTTCAATCCCTGGGTAAGGAAGATTCCCTGGAGGAGGGCATGGCAACCCACTCTATTCTTCTTGCCTGGATAATCCCAAGGACAGTGGAGCCTGGAGGGCTACAGTCCATAGCGCCATAAAAAGTTGGACACAACTGAAGCAACTCAGCACGTATGCACGTATCTGACCAAAGATCTGACCTAGCCAGTGACCAAAAATGAACAGCCTCACTCAGCCTCGAGTTTGGCGTTGGCCCCTCTGTCCTGATTCCTCTGAGTAGGAGGTTTTGCTCCTTTCCCAAAGAAGGGGAAGAGGTGGAAGCAGTGACAGATTTCCTCTTCTTGGGCTCTAAAATCACTGCACTGCGGATGGTAGCCACAGTCATGAAATTAGAAGACGACTGTTTCTTGGCAGGAAGCTGTGACAAACCTAGACAGGGTGTTAAAAAGCAAAGGTCCGTCTAGTCAAAGCTATGGTTTTTCCAGTGGTCATGTATGGATGTGAGAGCTGAACCATAAAGACAGCTGAGCACCAAAGAATCGATGCTTTCGAACTCTGGTGCTGGAGAAGACTCTTAAGAGTCCCTTGGACTACAAGGAGGTCCAACCAGTCAATCTTTTTTTTTTTTTTTTGTTTTGTTATTTTTGGCTGTGCTGGGTCATCGCTGGCTCTCCTCTGGTTGCGGTGACTTGTTGCGGTACACAGGCTTCTCACTGCAGGTGCTTCTGTTTTTGCAGAGCACGGGTTGTAGAGCATGCAGGCTTCAGCAGTTGCAGCACAAGGGCTCAGTAGTTGCACTTCTTGGTCTCTAGGGCACAGGCTAAACAGCTGTGGCACACAGGCTTAGTTGCTCCGTGGCATGTGAGATCTTTCTGTCTCAGGGACTGAACTCCGGTCTCCTGCATTGGCAGGCAGATTCTTTACTGCTAAGCCACCAGGGAAGCCTCAAACCAGTCAATCCTAAAGGAAATCAACCCTGAATGCTCACTGGAAGGACTGATACTAAAGCTGAAGGTCCAGTAGTTTGGCCACCTGATGTAAATGGCCAACTCATTGGAAAAGACCTTGATGCTGGGAAAGATTGAAGGCAGAAGAGGGCAGCACAGGATGAGATGGTTGGATAGCATCACCAATTCAGTGGACGTGGACTTGGGCTAACTCTGGGAGATGGGGAGGGACAGCGAGGCCTCTCATGCTGTAGTCCATGGGGTCGCGAGTAGTGGGACACAACTTAGCAGCTGAACAACAACAATAATTTCCAACCCTCTCAGTGTCACGATTACCTGAGAGGGATTTTAAAGAAAAAGATTTGGGTCTCTAACCCCTCCTTGGGGATTACATTTTGGCAGGCCTGGAACAGGGCTGTTATTTTTAACAAGCTCCCCAAGTGTTTCTGATATCTAAGCTCCCTGGTTAGTGTTCTGGGTAGTTGACAAGTTGCTTCTAACCACCAGCAATGACGTCCAATTAAATTCTACCTCCAAACTGGCCATCTTCCAACTCATCTAGAGAGCCACTGGACCCTAAGAGCCAGCCCTGGATCAAAACCAGGTGAGACTGTATCTGGCTTTTCCCCAGAGGCTTCACATACGCCTTCATAGGCCCAACATTAGTTAGCTCTGCTCCTGGGCTAGAGCTGACTTGCGGCTCCACCCTTCACTCTGGCACCAGCAGACCTGCCCAGCTGGTTTACCTGGAACTCGGTGGCCTGTTTTGCCATCTTAGGGCTCTTCTGGCTTCTGATTTGCTAGGGGATCAGGAAGTACTGATAGGGTTGGGGTCAGCAAGAGAGCTGGGCAACAGGGGTCAATCTGATCATGGGCTGCTTTGCAGACCCCTAAGGAGACTAGAAGGCCCCGGGATAGCCCATCACCCCACCCATCACACCTGACCGCCCACCTGATTCTTGCCTCTCTTAGTCAGCCTCCACCGCCCTTACTGCATAGTGAGCCAAGTTTCACCCAGAGGGGAACTTCTTGGAGTGACTAATATCAGTCCCTCTGCTTATCCAGCCCACCTCCAGATGAGTTCCATGCCTCCTGCTGAAGTGCTCAAAGTAGGGGGATCAGTCAGGGTCTGACAGGATATTGCAGAGGAAATCAGATGATGATACAGTGGTGGAAACTGGGTTTTATTTGTTTTTATTCTGTGGCCAAACAGAGCTAATGCTCTTCAGGCTGTGTCATGTATAGACAGATGTGGGAGTCTGGGCCAGTGGCTGGACACCCCAGGCCTCAGTTTCTACATCTATAAAGTAGGTAAAATAATACCTGCTGTGGCCACTTCACAAGTGATCACAGATATAAAAGCTGGTTTAATGACCATAATGAAATAGGCAAATGTCAGCTCATTCTTATGATACATTTGTGTGTGCTAGGCATGTTCCTGGCTCCTCTGGGAAAGTAAGGTCCTTATAGCTCAAAGTGGGGCCTTAATGAGCTAACATTCTTGGTACAATAGTAGGGGGCAGGGGGAGTGAGCTGGGAAATGTAAAAAAAAAAAACTCGTATCTTGAAAACTGCAGTTATCTGGATATTGATGTTCATTCATTCAACAAGTAACATTGAATGAATATGCATTCACTGTCCACAGTGATTCTGGAACCCAAGAAAATAAACTCTGCCACTGTTTTCATTTCCCCCATCTATTGGCCATGAAGTAATGGGACTGGATGCCATGATCTTAGTTTTTTGAATGTGGAGTTTTAAGCCAGGTTTTTCACTCTCCTCTTTCACCTTCATCAAGCAGCTCTTTAGTTCCTCTTCACTTTCTACCATTAGGATAGAATCATATGCTATCTGAGGTTTTGATATTTCTCCTGGCATTCCTGATTCCAGCTTGAGATTCATCCAGCCCGGCATTTTGCATGATGTACTCTACATATAAGTTAAATAACCAGTGTCACAAACAAACTTGATGTACTCCTTTCCCAATTTTGAACTAGTCTGTTGTTCCATGTCTGGTTCTAACTGTTGCTTCTTGCCCTGCATACAGGTTTCTCAGGAGGCTGGTAAGATGGTCTGGTATTCCCATCTCTTTAAGAATTCTCCACAGTTTGTTGTGAGCCTCCCCTGGAGAAGGGAAAGGCTACCCACTCCAGTATTCTGGCCTGGAGAATTCCATGGGCTGTATAGTCCGTGGGGTCACAAAGTGTCAGACACGACTGAGCAACTTTCACTACTAATACACAGTCAAAGGGTTTAGTATACTCAATGAAGCAGATGTTTTTCTGGATAAGCAAATCTCTTGCCTTTACTATGATCCAGCAGATGTTGGCAGTTTGATCTCTGGTTCCTCTGCCTTTTCTAAATCCAGCTTGTACACTTGGAAATTCTCCGTTCATATACTGTTGAAGTCTAGCTTGAAGGATTTTGAGCATTGCCTTGCTAGCATGTGAAACGAGTGCAATTGCGCAGTAGTTTGAATGTTCTTTGGCATTGCCCTTCTTTTGGGATTGGAATGAAAACTGGGGGGTTAAAATATACATAAAGTACTTATAAAATTAACCATGTTAACCATCATTAAATGTACAATTTAGTGGCATTAAGTATTGGGCTGGCCAAAAAGTTTGTTCAGGTTTTTCCATTATGGAAACCCAATGCAACCCAATACACTCACATTGTTGTGCAAATACCACCACTTTCTAGCTCTACAGTTTGTTTGTTTTTGTTGCTGGGGTGTGTGTGTGTGTGTGTGTGTGTGTGTGTGTGTGTTTTTTGGTGCTGAAACCCGGGATCAAACCAGAAACTATCTCTATAACTTAAAAAAATTTTATTTATTTGACTGCACTGGGTCTTAGTTGCAGCACACAGGATTGATTTTTCATTTTGACATGTGGGATCTAGTTCCCTGACCAGGGATTGAACCCAGGCCCCCTGCATTGGGAGCATAGCGTCTTAGCCACTGGACCACCCAGGAAGTCCCTCTCTATAGCTCTTTCTATCTTGCAAAATTGAAAATTCTGTACACATGAACCATGAACTCCCCACGTCCCAGCCCCTGGCAACCACCATTCTATCTTCTGGCCCTTTGAATGTTTGTTTTAAGTAACTCACAGAAATGGAATCAAACAGTATTTGTCTTCTGGTGATAGGTTTATTTCACTTATAACATAATGAATATAATGATATCCATCATTAGCATAATGTCTTTATGGTTCATCCATGCTGTAGCAGGTGTCACAGAGATCAAATCAGCCAGTCAGCAAACAGGGCAAGTTGGGCTTCACACCCAGGCCCCTACACCACCAAGGTCTAGGCTGCACGCCCTCCTCCCCATTGCACCCTGGTTCCCATTACCTCAACTGGTTACTGGCCAGTGTGGAGGCCACTGGGTTTGTCAATGAGGCTGATGTTCTTGAGAACCCACTCTGAGCACGGTTAAGGACAATTTGGCACTTTGTCTTCAAAAAGTCTATTTCTTGAAATAAGAAACTCAATCATGTAACTTAAATTTTAAAGCCCAATTCCCAAATCTCATGTTGCTTACATACTTGGTACAATTTAACAATCGTTGTTAAGTATTCTAAGGTTAGAGACATCAACTAAGAGGCTTGGAGTGGTTTTCCTGGCAGACTGGGGCTACACATTGACTAAATATTTTGGCCATGACTCCAGGTTCTCTTTGCCCCCAAATCCTTCTATTGCCTTACGTACTGAGGTGCTCCTCTGTTAGGTACATATTTATTTATAGTCATTATATCTTCTTCTGGAATCGATCCCTTGATCATTATGTGGTGTCCTTTGTCTCTGTAACAGTCTTTATTTAAGTCTATTTTGTCTGATACAAGTATTGCTACTTTGGCTTTCTTTTAATTTCCATCTGCATGGAACACAGTGCAGAGATGCAGGAGGCATGCAGGCTAAACAGATGTCTTCAGTAACTATCTGCTCAGAAATGGGGGTGGGGGCGGCAGAGTCCTACTGAGAGACAGATGCTCAGCTAGACAGGAGGTCGCTCCCTCCCTAGCAGCTTTCCTCACCTGTGAAGTGCAGGTAATCACAGTAACTTCCATACTATGTGAGACAGTCCCTATAAGGGTCTTAGCACAGAGCCCAGCACACCAGAAGCCTGGGAAGTGGTATCATCATTGTCCCTTCAGGTTCACTGGTCTACTGACTGCTAAACCTGCCCAGGCCCTGGGCTGGGCACTGCACCCTGGAAACAAATCACAGTGATGGTATCAGTCTAGCCATTAAGAAAAACCGAGTGGCCAGCGAGTTCTTACCATCTGTAGAAGTCATTGGTGTAAATGCCAGAGGAAATGCCCCCAGTGTTGGGGGCCTCTTTGAAGGAACAAACACTGGTCATGCTGACTCTTATCCCTATGAAGTTAAAAAAGTCACATGGAACCCAGGTTCAGATCTTCCATCCTGGCCTCGCAGCAGTTTCTGACTCAAAGGAAATTCTGATACAAAGGATCCAAGACCCCAGTCTCTGAGAATGTGGAACACTGGAACATTCACCTTGGGTGTGAAGGACCCAAGGTGATTCTTATTGACAGGCAGTCAAGCTATCAGTGGGCACTGCGTCTCTACCCGGGCCACTGTGGGCCCTGAATGTATCAGACACCATTTGAACTGCACTGGAGGTTCTCTTGGCTGATGAGGGTGAAAGACGAGAGTGAAAAAGCTGGTTTAAAACTCAACATTCAAAAACTAATATCACGGCATCCAGTCCCATCACTTCATGGCAAATAGATGGGGAAAAAGTGGAAAGAGTGGCAGATTTTCTTTTCTTGGGCTTCCAAATCACTGAGGATGGTAAATGCAGCCTCGGAAATAAAAGACACTTGCTCCTTGGAAGAAAAGTTGTGAAAAACCTAGACAGTATATTAAAAAGCAGAAACATCACTTTGCGGACAAATATCCACGTAGTCAAAGCTATGGTTTTTCCAGTAGTCATGTAAAGATGTGAGAGTTGGACCATAAAGAAGGCTGAGCGCCGAAGAATTGATGCTTTTGAACTGTGGTGTTGGAGAAGACTCTTGAGAGTCCCTTAGACAGCAAGGAGATCCAACCAGTCAAGCCTAAAAGAAATCAACCCTGAATATGTATTGGAAGGACTGATGCTGAAGCTGAAGCTGAAGCTGCAATACTTTGGCCACCTGATGTGATGAGCCAACTCATTGGGAAAGACCCTGATGCTGGGAAAGACTGAGGGCAGGAGAAGGGGGCAAGAGAGGATGAGATAGGATGAGTCGGCATCACTGACTCAATGGATGTGAGTTTGAACAAACTCCAGAAGATAGTGAAGGACAGGGAAGCCTGGCGTGCTGCATTCCATGGGGTCACAAAGAGTCAGACACGACTTAATGACTGAACAACAACTTCCAGGTTATTTCCTGACTCAGTGGCTCACCCTGTTCAGCATTTTATTCGAAAGACTGCTCAGGCAGCCCTAGTTAACGTTACCACCTTCCCTTTCCCCACTTAGCATTCAGGCTGTCTTGTTTACTGATACACTCCTGGTGCCTATACCAGCATGTGGCCAATAATATGTAGGCATCTAATGAATATTTATTGAGTAAATGTTGAATAAACTGACAGACCAGCTGGTGTAGTGATAAAGAATCTGCTTGCTGAGCAGGAGACAAGGGTTCAGTCCTGGAGTTAGGAAGATCCCTTGGAGGAGATGGTAACCCTTTGCAGCATTCTTGCCTGGAGAATGCTATGGACAGAGGAGCCTGGCGGGTTACAGTCTATGGGGTCAGAGTCAGATACGACTGAGCAGCTGAGCACTGTTACCAAACTGGCTGAACCCAGGCCTTTGGGAAAGCTGCCACAACCTGCAGTCACGATTCGTACAATGGGAAGGAACAGCCCAAGAGGGGGAATGAGGTCAGGGCTTTCCTCTAAGAGAGCCTTGTGTCTCTGGGCACCCCCACGGAGTCTGGAGGAAGGAATGTTCATACCTGATGGACAGATAAGGAGAGGGCCATTTTGTCATCACTTAGTCACTCATTTGTGTCTGGACTGAGCAACTAAACAACACAGACTGCAGCCCGCCAGGCTCCTCTGTCAACGGGATTCTCCAGGCAAGAATACTGGAGTGGGCTGCCATTTCCTTCTCCAGGGGATCTTCCCAACCCAGGGACTGAACTTGTGTCTCCTGCACTGGCAGGCGAGTTCTTTACCCAGAGCCAACAGGGAAGGCCCAGAAAGGGCCACACTCTCCTGTTGGATGAAAGCAGCCAATTGTGGTAACTGTGTATATTATAATTCCACTTTGTTAAAAAATTAACCGCTTGAGGGACTTCCTGGCAGTCCCTCGCAAGGCAGGGGGCATGGGTTCTATCCCTAGCTGGGGAACTATGGTTTCTCATATTGCACAGCCAAAGGAAATACAAAAGTAACCACTCTGGTTATTTATTCAGGAAATACGTATATACTGAGCACATATACAGGAAAAAACTCCTGTTTCCTTTCTGTACACAGTACTTCTGACACCAAACATGGAGGCTTTTCCATACCAAGCAATTCTGTAATTCCTGAGGGATAGGACTGGGTGACTTACAATACAACTCAGTTCTGACACTGCCTGCCTGGAATTTGTCCACAGCATGCAGGTTGAGGGCGCAGTCCCGTGAGCCTGCCCCTTCGGACACTGACCACACATCCTAGGTTGTCAGCTACACGAGCTGCTGACGGAAGCTGGGAGCTCTCAGGACCCCCTCCTTAAGTTTGAAAGTTTGCTCTAACAGCTCACGTATCTCAGAGAAACACTTATGTTCACTAGTTTATTACAGAGGATACAACTCAGGAAGGACCAAATGGTGGAGGTCCACAGGGCAAGCAAGCCATGTGGGAGGCGTGCTGGGTTTCCAAGCCCTGTCCGGCAGCACCCCTTCCCCAGCACCCAAATGTGCTGGCTAACTCAGCTCTCAAAACCCGACCCTTTGGGTTTTTTATGGCGCTTGTATTAAGTAGGCAGGTGTGGCTGAAAGGAGCTTGCTTTTACTTATCTGGCTGTGTTGGGTCTCAGTTCTCTGGCTCTTTGCTGTGGCCTGAGTGCTTTTCTCTAGTTGTGGCGCATAGACTTAACTGTCCCAAGGCAAGTGGGATTCTTAGTTCTTGGACCAGGGGTCAAACCAGAGTCCCTCGCACTGGAAACACAGTCTTAACCACTGGGAAGTGAAAGTCACTCAGTCCCGTCTCTTTGGGACCCCATGGACTATACAGTCCATGGAATTCTTCAGGCCAGAATTCTGGAGTGGGTAGCCTTTCCCTTTTCCAGGGGATCTTCCCAACCCAGGGATCGAACTCAGGTCTCCTGCATTGCAGGTGGATTCTTTACTGGCTGATCCACTAGGGAAGTTCCGAAAGGGGCTTGTTATGAGTAAGAAAAGATGCTTGCCACTTTCACCTTCTGGAGCTCTTTCAGGAACTGGGCATAAAACATACAACAAAACACATTCAAGATGTTCTTTTCACCTTTACCGCTTAGGAAATTACAAGGGTTTTAGGAGCTCTGGCTGGGAGCTAGGGAGGAAGACCAAAAATATACTTCTTTTTACATCACAGTATCACAATAGATGCTCAGTTCACTTTCTTCCCTTTGGCTCTGCTGGGTCTTCGTGGTTGCACAGGCTTTTCTCTAGTTACGGCGAGGGGCTGCTAGTCTCTAGTTGTGGTGAATCCAGGCTTCCTGTTGAGGTGGCTTCTCCTACTGTGGAGGACAGGCCCCAGGGCACCCGGACTTCAGTAGCTGCAGCACTGTGGGCTCAGTAATGGTGGCACATGGGCTTAGTTGCTCTGAAGTATATGGGATCCTCCCAGGCCAGGGATCGAACCCATGACACCTGCATTGGCAGGCAGAGTCTTTACCACTGAGCCACCAGGGAAACCTAGGCACTTGGTTCCTTAAACAAATAGCACCTAAGCACCTACCATGTGCCAGGCCTGGGACTTGGTTAGTAAATGACCCCCAAAAAGCAGCAATAGATTGAGAAGAGGCAACACGGTGTGGCGGTCAGTAACGCTGATTCCGAACAGCACAGATGTGGTCTCGGGCTCAGGACCCCCTTGTCAGGTGTCCTTTGGCTTGTTATCTGTCCCCTTCATGCCTCAGTTCCTCATCTGTAAAACAGGGATTACTACAGTCTCTGGACTTCCCTGGTGGTCCAGTGGTGAAGAATCTGCCTGCCACTACAGGAGACACAGGTTCGAACCCTGGTCCAGGAAGATTCCCCGTGCCATGGGGCTATAAGCCTCTGCACCGCAACTACTGACGCCCCCAGGCTCTGAGTCCTGACAGCCACAACTACTGAAGTCCATGCACTAAGGTTCTGCAACAAGAGAAGCCACTGGAACGAGAAGCTGGTGCACCGCGGTGAAGAGTAGCCCCGGCTCAGCCCAACTGAAGAGAGCCTGTGCATAGCAGTGAAGACTCAGCACGACCAGAAAATAATCACTTCAGTTCAGTAGCTCAGTCATGTCTGACTCTTTGCAACCCCATGAACTGTAGCATGCCAGGCTTCCCTATCTATCACCAACTCCCAGAGCTTGCGCAAACTCATGTCCATCGAGTCGGTGATGCCACCCACCCATCTCAGCCTCTGTCGTCCCTCTCCTCCCGCCTTCAATCTTTCCCAGCATCAGGGTCTTTTCAAATGAGTCAGTTCTTTGCATCAGGTGGCCAAAGTATTGGAGTTTCAGCTTCATCATCAGTCCTTCCAATGAATATTCAGGACTGATTTCCTTTAGGACTGACTGGTTTGATATCCTTGCAGTCCAAGGGACTCTCAAGAGTTTTCTTCAACACCACAGTTCGAAAGCATCTATTCTACAGGGCTCAGCTTTATTTATAGTCCAACTCTCACATCCATACATGACTACTGGAAAAATCATAGGTTTGACTAGATGGACCTTTGTTGGCAAAGTAATATCTCTGGTTTTTAATATGCTGTCTGGGTTGGTCATAGTTTTTCTTCCAAGGAGCAAGCGTCTTTTAATTTCATGGCTGCAGTCACCATCTGCAGTGATTTTGGAGCCCAAGAATATAAAGTCTGTCATTGTCTCCATTGCTTTAAGTAATAATTATTTTTTACTTGGCTGCACCAGGTCTTAGTTACAGCATAGGAAACTTCCAGCTGCAGTGTGCCAACTTTTAGTTGTGGAATGTGGGATCTAGTCCCCTGACTAGGGATCGAACCTGGGGTCCCTGCACTGGGAATATGGAATCCTAGTCACTGGACCACCAGGGAAGTCCCCAGATACACTTCTTATATACAGTGCAATCAGAACTTAAATTCTTATCTGGACCATGGAAGAGGAGCTGCTGGGAGAGGCCCTGGAGGGGTCAGCTACCGTCCATGCCCCAGGGAGCCACTCTTAGTGCCTCTGGGGCCCTGCGCCCTTGCCGCTTCCCTGGGCTGGCAGCAAGGAAAGTTTTGAACAGCCCTGGTCCCCAGCGCTCCCATGGAGAAGTTCTGGGGTAATGTTTATTAACCACAGCATAACATGTAACCCAGTCAGCCACTGCTGCAGTAGTAACAGGGGTAATGGAGGGGAAGAAGGGGCCTCCCCTGACCTCAGGGGAGTTTTCTGGTTATAGGACAGCAGGGCTCTGAGAAGCACTGGGCCAGCCCAGGTGAGTATCTAACCACCTGTTATGAGTCAAGTTATGTCCCCTCAAAATTCACGTGTCAAAGTCCTAACCCCTGGGACCACAGAATACGACCTTGTTTTCCTTCCTGTAAGAGTGATTTCCTTCCAGGACGCCCCTGGAAGCCCAGTGGTTAAGACTCTGCACGCCCAGCAGAGGGGCCCGAGTTTGATCCCTCTCTTGTTACGGAGCACAGGTTCAAGGACTCCGACACTGCGGGGCTTAGTTACCCAGGGGCACGTGGTGTCTTAGTTCACAGAGCAGGGATCAAATCCCCGTCCCACGCACTGGCAGGCAGATTCTTAACCACCAGACCACCAGGGAAGTCCCAGGGCAGGAGCATTTTAAATGCTGATACATACTATCGAATTGCTCCTGGAAGGTTCCACAGCTGTGTATTCCTAGCAAGCGCATTCCCAGATGGCTCTGGTGGTAAAGAATCTGCCTGCCCACACAGGAGACGCTAGTTTGATCCCTGGCTTGGAAGAGCCCCTGGAGAAGGAAATGGCAACCCACTCATTTTCTTGCCTGGAGATTCCCATGGACAGAGCTAGCCTGGCGGGCTACAGTCCATGGGGTCCCAAAAAGTCGGATATGACTGAAGCAACTTGGCAGCAAGTATATAAACTGCCCATCTTCTCACATCCTCCCCGATAATGGATGTTGTCTTTTTCTTAATTGATTTGAAAGGCAAGGAAAAGTCATCTCATTTTCATCTGAACGTCTTTCATCATAAGAGTCTGAACATTATTTCAGGTTTACTAGCCGTCTGGATTGCTTTTACAATACAAACACACAATTCACATCATTTGATCAACTTTCTTGTCATGCTTTTCTTATTGTTTTGTAATAACTCTTTATATATTATAAATACTATTGCTTAAACTTATAACAACTATCTTTTATCAGTCTGTCATTCATTTAGCATCTTTTCCTCTGTACAGAAGTTTTTAACTGGGCCAAGTCTGTTGATCTTTTTCTCTGGCAACACCACACGGCTTGCAGAATCTCTGTTAATGGTTTCTCTTACAGCTTCAGGGTTTCTGTCATGTGCAGAAAAGCCCTCCTGATATCATGTTCCGCAGTCAGCAGTTCCAGCCAGGAACAATTCTTATTTTTAGACACCCACTGTTCCACCAGCTCTTATTTTTAGACATCCACTGTTCCACCAGCTGCTGGCCTGTCAATGCCCCACATCGCTATCTAGCCGCAAGGCAGAGTGTGGCCTCTTGGAATCCCAGGGCTGGCCTGGACCAGGGGGCTCCTGGGTGCCCAGCCAAGGCCTCAAGCTCTTCTCCAGCTCTGCTGCCACCCGGGGTGCTGCAGCCTGGATGGCATCCTGGATGCTCGGTAGGTCCCACTGGGTCCTCAGGAGAGCATCATCCAGGGTGAAGAAGCCGTCCCGGGTCCGCCGCACCTGGGTACAGACAGCGGTGCTCTTTAGCTCCAGGCCGATTTCGTGCACCAGCCTTCGCAGCTGCTTCTGTGTCTCATGCATGCACTGCACCTCTGCCAGGGACACAGAGCAAAGGTGGCGGTCAGGAACACAGCCTCTGGTGTCACCGATCTAGAGCCACACCCCGGGAGCCCTCCTGGCTGTGCAATAACCTTAGCCAGACCCCCTTCCTCCTCTAAGTGTAGCTCAGGGCAGGCCTTGAAAGTCTGTTAAGACAGGCAGAGTCTCAGGCCCCATCCAGACCTGCTGAATCAGAATCTGCCTTTTCAGAGGAACCCCCAGGTTGGGACTTTCCTTGTGGTCCAGTGGTTAGGACACCGTGCTTCCACTGCAAGGGGCACGGGTTCAATCCTTGGTCAGTGAACTAAGATCTGGTAAGCCACATGGTGAAACCAAAAAAAAAAAAAGGTGGTTGTGAGGAATCATTTCTATAACACACTTAGCATCAGGAGAGTCTTGATCAGCACTCAAGAAAGGAGCCCTTGTTAACACAATAAAGAAAGAAGTGATGGAGCGGGTGCTGAGCTGGGTGGGATCAGGGCAGAGGGGAAAGTGGTGTCTGATGCCCCACAGTGACCTGAGACACTGGGTGGCTCTGGAGAGGAGCCACTACATATAACCTTTGCTTGTTAAGGTCTGGCTTCAAAGGGGGACTTGGCAGGAGACATCCATCTGCTCTGTGTGCCGTGCGATCAGCCAAGTCCAGCCTCAGGCTGGGAAGGAAGCAGGCCCCTGCTGCCTTGACCAGTCGAGATCAGCGCTCACGCATGCTGGCCTCTGCAAGGGTCTCCCACAGTGACTATATGAACTCAGGAGCCCCGTGGCACTGCCCAACTTCCTGGAGCAACTTACCTAAGAGGAATTCCGGAGGCGCAAACTGGAGGCATCGGATGCCGGTGATCAGCATCGGGGACTTGTTCATGGGCCGGATCACACCGCTCACGGCCATCTCGTAGGCCTCCTGGGTCTGTAGGTCGAGGTTGGAGTACCTGGGGATCAGGAGCCAGATCAGGCAGCTGACTGCCCACCCCAGCCCTGCCCCACTCATGCCTTTCCTGAAGCTCTTCATTCGCTTCCCACCTTCTCAGTCCCTCTAGCCACCTTTGCAGCAGCCTCTTCCGGTGCCCTCCAGTCCTGAACCGCAAGCTCTACCCCTGTTCAGTTGTACCTACACTGACTACTTCTGCCTGACTCTGTGCTGAGATGCTGTGGTCACCTGGCTTTTTTTCTCTGTTAGCTCATATATTCCCTACGAGCCCAGACAGGGAGGGGCTGGCCCATGCCCTGGCACAAGGAAACATTTCTGCACGCCTGAAAGGAGTGGGTGCTTGTGCCTGGTTTTGGGCTCAGATAGGAAGATCCATGGAATCTGCCCCAGGGCAGGCAGAGCCTACAAGAGCCTGTGGGTTAACTTCTTACCCTTCGAGCACTGAACCCCCAATCCCCACCCCCCCGCTCCCCCAGCACTTCCTAAAGGAAATCAACCCTGAATATTCGTTGGGAGGACTGATGCTGAAGCTCCAGTACTTTGGCCACCTGATGCCAAGAGCCAACTCACTGGAAAAGACCCTGATGCTAGGAAAGACTGAAGGCAGGAGGAGAAGGGGGCAACAGAGGATGAGATGGTTGGATGGCATCACTGACTCAATGGACATGAGTTTGAGCGAACTCTGGGAGATGGTGACGGACAGGGAATCCTGGCGTGCTGCCGTCCATGGGGTCACAAAGAGTTGGACACGGCTCAGGCACTTAACAACCACCCAGTGCTTCCCTGAGGTCCCACTTGCAGGGAGGTGTGGGCCAGGCCCCTCTTACATCACCAGAGCCTTCTGATGGGAACCTTGGATCACAGCCAGGATGCGGTCCAACTTCTCTCTGGTCACGTGGTCTGGAAAAGCCAGGCGGTGGTCAGCACAGGTGCCCACTGAGGCAGCAAACTAGAAATTTCAAAGCAGCCCCGTCCTTGGAACCGAGAGGGTGTCCCACGCATCCTTAGGTCCCAGGGTTCCCATGTATGGAGGTTGAGAGTCCTTTGAGAATCTTATGAAAGCTCTGGACACTCTTCTCAGAAATATACACATGAACTCAATGTCTGGAGGACAAATTCAAGGGATTCACAGGCTCCAGGTTAAGAACGCTTCATTCTTGGGACTTCCCTGATCTAGTCCCTGGTCTAGTCATCAAGACTCTGCTCTCCCAATGCAGGGGGCATGGGCTTGATCCCTGGTCAGGGAGCTAAGATCTGGCATGCCACGTGGCTTGGGAAAAAAAACAACACATCCCTCTCTCATCCCAGAAAAAACAACCAACCAAAAAAAAGAATCCCACTTTCTTCTGGAAATGAGGCTCATAGTATGATATGACTTGCCTGTTCTTCTAAGCCAGGCCCCCTGAGCCCCAGTCCAAGGTTTTTCATGCCAGGCATCCCTGGAGGGAAGGTGCCACCTGTCCAAACACAGAAGTGGGCTGGCAAGAAGCGGGAGCAGCTCTGCATACTGGTCCCACCGAGGATTCTGAGGCAGGCAGCAGCAAAGCCTGGGGATGCTCAAACCCACGGGGAGGCCGAGCCTGTGGGCCTGCTGGGACAAGCGCCAACTTCTGACTCCACTGGCCAGAGCTCTGGGAGCAGGTGTAGGGACTAAAGGTTGGCCAGCTGGGAAGGGCACGGGCCCCTCATCCCTCCTGTAGGTTTCATTCATGCTGCTGTCTTATCTGGAAGCCAGCAGCTTCCTTCTCCTGGCTCCTGACGCTCTCTACCTGCTTCTCTTTCCCGGCACTTAGTTTTCCTGGGTGTTTACAATAGTTTTTAATGACTTAAGAGTCTTTTTCTAGAAATTCAGACCAACACCAACAAACACCTCCCCTCCTCCAAATTCCAGCTTCTGCCCTCCTAAAAGTGTCAAGCTGGTAGCTGTCTTCAGAACATTTTGTTGGTAGTTGACACACACCCACAAGTGCAAATATGTACCATCACTTTGCCGTGTTTTAAATCTTCTCTGGGAGACGTAGCGGTGTGTCTGCTTTCCTTGCTGGACTGTGAGACCACTGACTGGGGACCCCATCTGATTCACCATATGTGCGCCCCACAATGGCTGGCGCATGTTGGTGCTCAGAAACGTGTCAAACAAGCACATGCAACAGATCCTACAGGACAGCTTAGAACATGGGGAGAGCAAGAAATGAACAAGCCACCTATCCATCTACCCATCCATCCATCCATCTATCCATCACCCATCCATTGATCCATCCAGCGCTTCCCACATGCCGGGCCCAGTGCCATGGGGGACCACAGGAGTGGAACTACACCATCCCTGCTCTCGGGGTGACATCCTGGTAGGAGACAGACATTAAAACCACTGATTGTCAGCTGATGACTTTTCTGACAGTACACCTGGTCCAAGCCTGGGGGCTGGAGAAGCTTCCCTGGGGAGGTGACATTTAAGCCAGGTGAGAAAGAGTAGGGAGGACAGGGCATTCTTGGAAGATAGAATCACGTGTCCACGGCCCTAGAAGCCAACCCTGGCTTGGTGTGTCTGCGAGTGTTTGAGAGGGACCCGCAAGGCCCACGTCAGGGGAAGCGTAAAGGAAGCAAGCGAAGGGGCGGGAGCACCCACTCCTCCCAACCCCAGGGACTCCCTTGGGCTCTTACCGTATGTCGTCTTCTCCACCAGCCGTCCGTCCTCACAGAAGTCGTCTGTGGCTTTGCCCAGGAGGCCGCGCACGGTGTAATCCTGGAGGACGGGGAGGCAAGGTATGTCTAAGCCCTGCACGGAGGAAGCAGGTGTGGTCCAGCAGCTCAGAACCCCAGGGTGCTAGACTCAGGCTGGGGGTGGGGGCGCTCAGGCAGCTCGGGTGCTCAGCCCCTG
This sequence comes from Nanger dama, assembly GCA_917880005.1. Taxonomy (NCBI): domain Eukaryota; kingdom Metazoa; phylum Chordata; class Mammalia; order Artiodactyla; family Bovidae; genus Nanger; species Nanger dama. The sequence continues at coordinate 8,087,885 of CAKJTW010000018.1, read as the reverse complement.
CCCAGCTGCCCCCTGGGGAAGGGCACCGGACTTTCCTGTGACAGCAAGCAGCATCGGCAGCCTGCACAGGGCGCCCGGAGCCACCCTGCGACCGCCCCTGGCCTCCACGCCTCTCCACTTCCATCCAACCTCAAACTGGAGCCTCCCAGGGCCCCCAGAGACTGTCGGCTTCTCTCTTCCCTCCAAATACGATCTGTGCAGCTACCCGCCTCTGCCTCAGATAAGAGTAACGACACTGAGGATGGTGGTGACATCGAATGGGCACCCACCGCGGGCGAGCGGCTGTGCCGAGCCCGTTACACACTGCCACCAATTTAATCTTCGCAGTAAGCCTACGGAGGAGGCAGTTTCCACTCCTGTTTCAAAGATGAGGAAATGGACACACACAGATGTTAAGTAATCCAGCCCAGGACACAGAGCTGGCTACAACAGTGCTACAAGCTGGAGTCTTAAAGTGAAGCCACTTGGCTCCACAATCTTTGCTCTTAACCACGAACACCCTGGGTCTCCTAACGTGGCATCTCTGCACACACTCGTGAAGCCAGACCCCACGGCCCAGCAGGGATGCAAGCTCCCTGACGCCGAGACGGTGGTATCCACTTCTCAGCGCTGCGGGAGAATGCAGTGGTATCTAGATGAGGCTCTGGGGTCAGACAGACCAGGTTCAGATCCCAGCTCTGCCTCCTTAGAGGCCATGTGAGGGAATTCCCTGGCAGTCCAATGGGTACGACTCTGCACTTTCACCGCTGGGGCTAAGTGTTCAGTCCCTGGTTGAGGAACTAAGATCCTACAAGCCTAGGGGTGTGGCCAAAAAAATTTAAGAAATAAAGGCTGTGTGAGCCAGAACAAGTGTCATCTCCTCCTTAGGGCCTCATTCTTTCATCTGTAAAATGGGTTAACAGTAGATCCCATCTCACAGGGATGCTGTAAGGCATCCACGAGGGGGTCCACACAGGGCGCTGGGCACAGAGCAGTCAGCATGGGACAACGCCAGCTGTCACGCTGATGCTGTTGCTCAGCTTCCCCTAGCACAAGACTTGCCCTGCCCCCCAAATGCTTATCCCTCGTGGAATCCTCTCCGCTTCAGAATCCTACCAGTGACCCTCAGGGAGAAGGCGGAGGGATAAGCAGGCGGTCCCCAGCCCCCATACCTTGGTGAGGTGAGCGTTGTACATATCAGTGAGGAGCCTGCGTCCGTGTCCCACGCCGAGCACTGAAAGGTACCCCAGCCTGATCTTACACTGAGCTCCTCCTTCCGGTTCCCCTGAGCTCTCCAACCCCCACCCCCTGCAGCAGAACACTCCCACTGCTGATGGGTGTGGCAGCCAGGGAGAGCATCTTCTACTGGAAGCAAGGAAGCCTCTGGACACGTGTATGAAAAGGCAGATTTCCGGGTCCCAGCCACATATACTGACTCTGACTCAAAGTGGGAGTGGGGGTGAGGGGCTAGGATCCTTAGCAAGCTCCCCGGGATCCTGACACTCAAAAGTAAGAGACCACCAGCCCAGTCACACAGACCTATACTCCCATCTGGGGATGGTTCTCAGCATGTCCTTTAACCTCCTGGGGTCTCAGGCTCTGCATCGGTAAAATGGGGATAAAATTACTGTCTGATCCCTGTGGGTGTTGTGATGACCAAGGAAATGAGCAGGAAGGAAGCGGTCGGCACAAAGGACAGGTCCAATAAGCGGGGGCATTGTCGCCACTCCCTGCCTTTCTTCGGGTCTGTTTCTCCCTCTGGCTGAAGGAAAGAATGACCCTCCATTCACTCCTGGAGAGGGTACCCGGGAGGGGCGCATGAGATCACGTCCGCCCGCCTGCGTCCCAGGAAGCAGGACAAGTTGCTGTGACTATTGTGCGTGGAGGACGTGGCCACCGCCTGACCCCAGGGACACAGATGGCTCATGACTCAGGGCTTTGTGTGCCCAGCGACATCTACAGCTCTGCCAGCGGGGCCAGGGTCAGGCACTTGGTTACCCCACACAAGCAAGAGGCTTCCTCTCTGGTCCAGGGACTGTCGCTTGCTACGTGACCCAAGACAAATCATCTGTGCCCCTCGAGGCTTACTTTTCTTCCTAAAATCATACGGGATCTACCAAACAACGTTATGGTGAATACATGTGTACAAAGGGTTTCAAACCACATGTCACAGGCAAGAGTCACTTGATAAAGGTGGTCGATCAGGACATCCCTCTTTCCACCAGTCGTCTTCCCTAGAGATGAGACTTGGGAGGGATCAGGGGAAGAAGGCAGGAGTGGGAAGTGGCAGTCAGGTGAGAAGTGGGCTAGGCTCCTCAGAGCTCCCCAGGCCTCTATCACTGCACCCCAGGCTCACCACACCACCTACCAAGCACCCCAGACGCCTGGGAATCCAGTCGGTGTCCTACGCCAACCTTCAGGCTGGTGAATGCAAGTCCACGAACTGGAAAGAAACAAATGAGGTCTTTATCCTCAATGAACCCAGCCTCCAGGATGGCTTTGGGCCCACATGGCGATCTCATTCCTAGAATGTTGCCTCATGGAGCCCAAATCAGCATCAAGCTGGACTTTCAGGCTTCCCCACCAAGGAACCTGGGGTCCCAAACCATTTCTTCAGTTTCTGGGACCCAGAGAAAAGACAACCCAAAAGGCCTGTTAAGTCTGCCTGTCACCATTCCCTCAATGAAGGGCTTTGAGTGCACTGGGCAGAACACTGGAATTAAGATTGGAGGGGTTCCCTATCCAGCTCCTGCGGAAGGCGGGTTCTGGACAGTCTCCCACTGAGAAAATGGAGGCTGCGAATTCCTGGGTCTGTGTGTTCACTGAGCCCAGAACTCACTGACTGTTCAGGAAATAACCCATTTCCCAAAAGAATGAATGACTCATCAAACAGATATAATTATGACAGGTTTTTGTACATCAATTATACTTCAAGAAAGATGTCAAAAAAAAATGAATGAATGCAGGAATGAGCTAGAAGCTTTTACATTTCTGAAGATCAAGAGGAACCTAGGGTAACAGTATGGGGTAGTTAAGAGCTTAATGAATCCAGGCTACATGATTTAACATTAGCCAACACTGAACTTCCATCTTACCATTTGTGAAATGGGACTAGGACCCACTTCACAGGATTCAGTGACATGGTACTTGGGAAAAGCTTAACATAGTACCTAGTACAGAGCAGGCCCTCAACACATCATACTTGCTATTGCTGTTGTTATACTGTAGACTCACTGAATATTTCTGTCCAAGGGGTTTTGGAAATGGTGGTAAAGTCTTAAAGAGATGAGAATACCAGACCACCTTACCTACCTCCTGAGAAACCTGTATGTAGGTTAAGAAGCAACAGTTAGAACTGGAGTTGGAACAACAGAGACTGGTTCCAAATTCAGAAAGGAGTACATTAAGGCTGTATATTGTAACCCTGCTTATTTAACTTATATGCAGAGTGAAGTGAAGTGAAGTGAAGTCGCTCAGTCGTGTCCGACTCTTGGCAACCCAGTGGACTGTAGCCCACTAGGCTCCTCCATCCATGGGATTCTCCAGGCAAGAATACTGGAGAATGACAAGAATGGAGGATGGCAAGAATACTGCCATTTCCTTCTCCAGGGGATCTTCCCGACCCAGGGATCGAACCTAGATCTCCCACATTGCAGGCAGATGCTTTAACCTCTGAGCCACCAGGGAAGCCCAAATGCTAGGCTGGATGAATCATAAGCTGAAATCAAGATTGCCAGGAGAAATATCAATAACCTCAGATATGCAGATGACACCATCCTTATGGCAGAGAGCAGAGATGAACTAAAGAGCCTCTTGATGAAAGTGAAAGAGGTGAGTGAAAAAGTTGGCTTAAAACTCAACATTCAGAACACTAAGATCATGGCATCTCGTCCCATCACTTCATGGGAAATAGATGGGGAAACAGTGGAAACAGTGGCTGACTTTATTTTTGGGGCTCTAAAATCACTGCAGATGATGAATGTAGCCATGAAATTAAAAGATGCTTGCTCCTTGGAAGAAAAGCTATGACCAACCTAGATAGCATATTAAAAAACAGAGACATTACTTTGCCAACAAAGGCCCGTCTGGTCAAAGCTATGGTTTTTCCAGTAGTTATGTATGGATGGGAGAGTTGGACTTTAAAGAAAGCTGAGTACAAAAGATTGATGCTTTTGAACTATGGTGTTTGAGAAGACTCTTGAGAGTCCTTTGGACTGCAAGGAGATCAAACCAGTCAATCCTAAAGGAAATCAACCCTGAATATTCATTTGAAGGACTGATGATAAAGCTGAAACTCCAATACTTTGGATACCTGATGTGAAGGACTGACTCACTAGAAAAGACCCTGATGCTGGATAAGATTGAAGGCAGGAGGAGAAGGGGATGACAGAGGATGAGATGGTTGGGTGGCATCACCGATTGGATGGACATGAGTTTGAGCAAGCTCTGGGAGTTGGTGATGGACAGGGAAGTCTGACCTGCTGCAGTCCATGGCGTCGCAAAGAGTTGGACACGACTGAGCAACTGAACTGAATACTGTTGACTCACTGAATATTTCTGTCCAAGGGGTTTTAGAGGTTCCTGGCCTCTAAGCTCCTTAGCCTTCCTATAGCCTCCCAAACATATACTTTATATCTAATGATGGGGTCTCATTATTGGAACTAGTTTCACTGTTGGTTAGCTTCGATGACTATAAAACGTCACTCTTCACAGACATAGAAAACAGATTTGTGGCTGTCACGGGGAAGGGAAGTAGGGGAAGGATGGCTTGTGAGTTTGGGATAAGCAGATGCAAACCATTTTATATCGAATGAGGCTTTCCAGGTGGCCAGTGGGAAAGAATCCACCTGCCAATGCAGGAGACACAGAGATTCACAGTTGATCCCTGGGTCCGGAAGACCCCCTGGAAAAGGAAAGGGCAGCCCAGTCCAGTATTCTTGCCTGGAAAATTCCATGAACAGAGAAGCCTGGCTACAGTCCATGGGGTTGCAAAGAGTGGGACACAACTGAGCGACTGAGCACACACACACATATATGTAGAAAGGATAAGCAACCAGGTCCTATTGTACAGCATAGGAAACTATGTTTAATATCCCGTGATACACCATAATGGAAAAGAATGTGAAATAGAATGTATACATATGTACAATTGAATCACTTTGCTGTACAGCACAAATTGACACAATATTGTAAATCAATTATACTTCAATAAAATTAAAAAAAAAATTTTTAAGTCACTCTTTCACAGGAGCTCCAAATTCTATCCTTAGGACTTCTTCCTGAGGGTCTCAATTTTTACCTGGAATCCCAGAATAATACAGGGGTCAGCAAACTACAGTCTACAGGTAAAATCTTCAAGTTTTGCTTTTTACAGCCCACAAAATGATTCTTATGTTACTAAGTGGTCTTAAAAAATGAAAAGAATATTATTTCATGATATATGAAAAATACGCGAAATTCAAGTGTCAGTATCCACAAGTAAGGGGCTTCCATGGCCAGTTCAGTTCAGTTGCTCAGTCGTGTCTGACTCTTTGAGACCCCATGGACTCCAGCACGCCAGGTCTCCCCGTCCATCGCCAACTCCCAGAGTTTACTCTAACTCACGTCCATTCAGTCAGTGATGCCTGGTTTCCCTGGTGGCTCAGTGGTAAAGAATTCTGCCAATGCAGGAGATGCAGATTCAATCTCCTTGAGAAGGAAATGGCAGTGCATTCCAGGATTCTTGCCTGGGAAATCCTATGGACAGAGGAGCCTGGCAGGCTACAATCCACAAGGTTCCAAATGAATCAAACACTACTTAGAGAACACAACTTAGTGACTAAATAGCAACAAATCCACAAGTAAAGTGTTACTGGAACACAGCCAGGCTCATTACGTGCTGTCTATAGCTGCTTCTGCACTACAATCACAGAAACCTGCAAAGCCTAAAATATTTACTATCTAGCCCTTTCCACGGAGAAGGCAATGGCACCCCACTCCAGTACTCTTGCCTGGAAAATCCCATGGGTAGAGGAGCCTGGTGGGCTGCAGTCCATGGGGTCGATAAGAGTCGGACACGACTGAGCAACTTCACTTTCATGTTTCACATTCATGCATTGGAGAAGGAAACGGCAACCCACTCCAGTGTTCTTGCCTGGAGAATCCCAGGGACGGGGGAGCCTGGTGGGCTGCCATCTATGAGGTCGCACAGAGCCAGACATGACTGAAGCGACTTAGCAGCAGCAGCAGCCTTTTCCAGGAAATTTTGCCAATCTCTGGTCAAACACTTCACTGCCACTGTACTCTTACATTGGTCTGGGACAGGAGGAGTCTGGCTGGGACACACTGACTTTGGGCAGGGATTTCCCAGCGAAGCAACACCCAGCCCCTTAACCGAATGCGCATTACCGAGCGGATGGTCGATGAGTGTGGGCACACTGGTGGCTGTGAGGGTCACCTCCTTCTCTTTGCTGCTTTCCACGGGGCCCAACAGGAAACGAACACGCTGTTTAGGGGCAGGAGGCTTCCCAGCATTGAGACCTGAATACACATAAAGAACATTTCATTGATTCTATTGTAGAAGACAGCTGAAAGCCCATGGTGCAGAGAAGAGGAGAAGTTAAGAAACAGACTTGGGTTCAAATCTTGACTTTCAATTCAGTTCAGTCGCTCAGTTGTGTCCGACTCTTTGCCACCCCATGAACTGCAGCATGCCAGGCCTCCCTGTCCATCACCAACTCCCGGAGTTCACCCAAACTCATGTCCATCGAGTTGGTGATGCCATCCAGCCATCTCATCCTCTGTCATCCTCTTCTCCTCCTGCCCCCAGTCCCTCCCAGCATCAGGGTCTTTTCCAATGAGTCAACTCTTCGCATGAGGTGGCCAAAGTACTGGAGTTTCAGCTTTAGCATCAGTCCTTCCAAAGAACATCCAGGGCTGATCTCCTTTAGAATGGTCTGGTTGGATCTCCTTGCAATCCAAGGGACTCTCGAGTCTTCTCCAACACCACAGTTCAAAAGCATTAATTCTTCGGCGCTCAACTTTCTTGACTTTACCACTTATTAATTACTTATGACCACGGACAGTACTGAATCTGTTTACCCATCTGAACACGGGAGAAAGCGAGGTACTATGAACCGAACAGTCAGTTAGGAAACCGCTCTGCCCAGACGACTGGGTCACACGATCTTATTTTGCAACAAAGATCAGAAGCTGAGATGAACTCCTGGGGAACGGGAGCGGGATCCTGGGTCTGGCTCGAGGCACTCACCTTTCAGAAGCTGCAGCTCCACAGTATCCCGTAGATGTTTCCATTTTAGCCCGGGGGCTTGTAGACTGCGAAGAGCCCCTGAAGCCGAGCCAGGCCGGCGGACCCCATATCTGAAGCCCGCCCAGCCCGAGCTCGCTGAACAGCTGGACGCAGACGGAAGTGCTATATGGTCCCGCCCCCAAATGTGCTACTACCAATGGGCGCCGCCATGTTTCACGGACGGAAGGGGTTCGCTTCTTATTGTCCTCGGGGGAAAACGTGCTACGGAGAACGACGTAGGGTCCGGTGCTGAACCCCAAACCTGGCGAGGCTTACTTGGAGACCTCTCTTGGAGGTGAGGTGAAATGAGAAGGATTTTATATCCATGGGTGTAGGTGACAAAGGGGTTACCTAGGTTTTCTCATGCTTAGCGAGAGACTTTTCCTGTCTGTTCTATTTTTTCCCGCCCAAAAGGCCCTTCCCCACTCAGTGCAGTAGGGCTCGAGTTCTTTTGACTTCTCCGGCGCGCCGTCGCAAGAGAAGTTGGGGGCGGGGGTGGAGTCGGCCTTGCCCCGCTCGTCACCCCCAGGACGTCTGACGGTGCCCGCTGCCATGGCGACGCTGCTGCGCGGGGTCCTGCGCCCGCTCTGCGCCTTCCGCGGCAGTCCAGGCCGTCCTGCAGGCAAGAGACCGGGGCGCGGGAAGGAGGGCCGGGGACGTGCCCCGCTCCGCTCTTTTGACCTCTCGTCTGTTTTCTTACCCCGCAGGTGTTCCCCTCAGAGCCGTGAGTCATGGCGCCGGCCTGCTCTACCCCGAACACATCCCCACCTCCCTGCTGCAGAAGGTGCTGCTGGCCGCCGGGTCCGCCGGGATGGCGCTCTCTGATCCCTATCGCCACGGTAAGGCAGCCAGCGCTGCCGGCGCTTTATTGGGGCAACTAGGGATCCGGACCACCTGACCTGCCTGTTGAAAAATCTGTATGCAGGTCAGGAAGCAACAGTTAGAACTGGAGATGGAACAACAGACTGGTTCCAGATAGGAAAAGTAGTACGTCAAGGCTGTATATTGTCACCCTGCTTATTTAACTTCTGTGCAGAGTACACCATGAGAAACGCTGGACTGGAAGAAACACAAGCTGGAATCAAGATTGCCAGGAGAAATATCAATAACCTCAGATATGCAGATGACACCACCCTTACGGCAGAAAGTGAAGAGGAACTAAAAGCCTCTTGATGAAAGTGAAAGAGGAGAGTGAAAAAGTTGGCTTAAAGCTCAACATTCAGAAAACAAAGATCATGGCATCCCATCCCATCATTCCATGGCAAATAGATGGGGAAACAGTGTCATACTTTATTTTGGGGGCTCCAAAATCACTGCAGATGGTGACTGCAGCCATGAAATTAAAAGACGCTTACTCCTTGGAAGAAAACTTACGACCAACCTAGATAGCATATTCAAAAGCAGAGATATTACTTTGCAGACTAAGGTCCGTCTAGTCAAGGCTATGGTTTTTCCAGTGGTCATGTATGGATGTGAGAGTTGGACTGTGAAGAAGGCTGAGCACCGAAGAATTGATGCTTTTGAACTGTGGTGTTGGAGAAGACTCTTGAGAGTCTCTTGGACTGCAAGGAGATCCAACCAGGCCATCAAGGAGATCAACCCTGGGATTTCTTTGGAAGGAATGATGCTAAAGCTCAAACTCCAGTACTTTGGCCACCTTATGAGAAGAGTTGACTCATTGGAAAAGACTTTGATGCTGGGAGGGATTGAGGGCAGGAGGAGAAGGGGACCGTAGAGGATGAGATGGCTGGATGGCATCACTGACTTGATGGACATGAATCTGAGTGAACTCCGGGAATTGGTGATGGATAGGGAGGCCTGGCATGTTGCGATTCATGGGGTCGCAAAGAGTCAGACACAACCGAGTGACTGAACTGAGCTGAACTGAGGGATCCGGAGTGTTGCTGAAGCTCCAATGCTTTGGCCACCTGATGCGAAGAGCCAACTCATTGGAAAAGACCCCGATGCTGGGAAAGATTGAAGGCAGGAGGAGAAGCGGGCCACAGAGGATGAGATGATTGGATCGCATCACCGACTCAATGGACATGAGTTTGAGCAAACTGCAAGAGATAGTGAAGGACACGGAAGCCTGGCCTGCTGCAGGCCATGAGGTCGCAAAGAGTTGGACAGGACTGAGTGACTGAACAACAACGGGGTCCAAGGCCCGGTGTGCACTTGCCTTTGAAAGTCCCACAGGTCCCGGCCATTGTCAAAGCCTCCCCGTTTGCTTGGTGAACTATAGATTAGACTAGGCCAGGGTACACAAACCTGGCTGCAAGTCATAATCATCCGAAACATTCATAAAAATGTAGATGTCAGGGTCCCACCCTAAATTTACACAATTGGAATCTGCTAAGAGTGGGTAGGGGAGGATGGAAGGGAAGTGAGATCTGAGCTTCAGCCTTTTAAACTGCTTCCTGGGAGATTCTGTTACCCAGACACACTGAGAACCTCTGGACTAGATAATTTATGAGCATGCATCAAATGATAACATCCTGTTAGCATTTGGGATGGAGCATGGCACATAATAAATACTCAATAAATGTTTGCTGGATGTTTTAATAGGACGCTTTGGTATCCTACAGTGTTTTTCTCATTCCCTCTAGGATTCTTAGCCCTGAAAGCGCTGTTATTCTTTCCAGTAAAAATGATCATGCTGTTACCATTTAATAATGCTGCTCACTGAGCCCTTATTTTACTTGCTCACTGTGTTAAGTGTTTTATATGCATAACCTTCTTGACTTAACATTAACCCTAAAAGAAAGGTATTACCTGCACTTCACATATTAGGACACTGAAGATGGGAAATGTGAAGCAGTTTGCACACAGTCACCTACATAGTGATCAAAATGGGGCTTGAACCCAGCACTGTCTGATACCAGAGTCTACCCATCCACAGAGACGTGACATTCTGTCCTGATGATGCAGGTGAAAGTGATTTACTAACTCTTTGGAACATTGTGCTAGCTGGAGCCGCCTCACCCCATTAGACTGATAACAGTAATAACTAGCCGTATTGAGCTTTACTGTGTGCCGGGTGATTCACTGTTTATCTTGAATCTTCATAACTAAGAGCTGGATACTCTTGTTTTATCATGTATGACATTAAGGTTTAGACCAGGTCAGATAATTTACCTAAGATCATAGCCTCCATTTGTCCCCATTTTTTTTCCTTTCAGACATGATTGCAGTTCTGGGAGAGACCACAGGACACCGTACCCTGAAGGTCCTCAGGGACCAGATGAAGAAGGATCCAGAGGGTGCCCAGATCCTGCAGTAGGTCCCAGCTCTGCCTGGGGGATTGAGGGCATTCTTTGGGGATTCTGATTTCTCTGGAATCACATGGTGTTCCTCTAGGGAACTCTTCTTGATACCATGGCCATGGATGGTTGCACAGGCTGGGCACTCTCCAACTCCATGGATGTCATTCACATAGACAACTCTGATGACCTCTGGACAGTGCAGTATGGTGGCCTCAGCCCAGTTCCAACAACAGGGCTCTTGTACCTTCACTAACCTCCCATAACATATGCTGCCTGTAACCTCCACCCCTGCAGTGCCCTGTGTGAATACCCAGATCACATCTGAGGCCTGTTTACCTAAGGCAGGAACCATAGCCTTAGCTTGGTAGTCTCTTCAGTCCCTGCCACTGGCCTTGCCAGTAGTAGAGGCTCCATTAGGGCTTGACCCTGTTGCTGCCCTCTGCCCCTTCACCTCTCAAACCCTTAATCTAGCTGGACCTTTCACCTGCCTTTGCTGTTGCCTTCCCAGTATCTGAGTCCTGCCTTCTGCCTCACAGGGAGCGTCCCCGGATCTCACTGTCCACCCTTGACATGGGCAAGCTCCGCAGTCTGCCCGAGGGCTCCTTTGGCTGTGCATATCTTCATTTCCTGGATGTGAATGTGAGTCTCCAGCTTCTGTGTGTTTGGCAGTCACCAGGGAGGGCAGATGAATGGCACTGAGTAATGTCCTGAGGAAGGAGGGGCCTATGCCTCCACCATGGGCAGCACTGCCTTGCAGTGTCTCGTGTCAAGGCATTGTCATTTTCTATGGTACAAGCACGTGGGCCAGGAACATCGCTCCAAGCAATTACACTGCTCTGCACTTAATAACCTCTATTGTGTGCCACATGGCAGGTTCACATGCGATCTCACTGAATTCCCCCAACAACTCTGCCAAGATGAGGAAACTAAGGCTCAGAGAGGTTAAGCAACTTGGTGATTTCACAGGCCAGTATTAATAGAGGAAATATTCAAATCAGGATCATGCTGTTAATTATTACATTGTGTCCCCTGTTGTTGAGACAGTGTGCCCCTTGGGTGTGACAATTGTTTCTGCATCTATTTGCCTTGAGGTGATGGGACCAGATGCTATGATCTTACTTTTCTGAATGTTGAATTTTAAGCCAGCTTTTTCACTCACCTCTTTCACCTTCATCAAGAACCTCTTTAGTTCCTCTTGCTTTCTGCCGTAAGGGTGGTGTCATCTGCATATCTGAGGTTATTGATATTTCTCCCGGCAGTCTTGATTCCAGCTTCTTCATCCAGCCTGGCATTTCGCATGATGTACTCTGCATATACTCTTGCAAACTCCAGAAGTTGGTGATGGGAAGCCTGGTGTGCTGCAGTCTGGGGTTGCAGAGTTGAACGTGAATGAGCAACTGAACTGAACAACTCTGCATATCAGTTAAATAAGCAGGGTGACAATTTACAGCCTTGACATACTCCTTTCTCAATTTTGTTGTTCCATGTCCAGTTCTAACTGTTGTTTCTTGACCTGCATACAGGTTTCTCAAGAGGCAGGTAAGCTGGTCTGGTATTCCCATCTCTTGAAGAATTTTTGTTTGTTGTGATCTACACAGTCAAAGGCTTTAGCATAGTCAATGAAGCAGAAGTAGATATTTTTCTGGAACTCTCTTGCTTTTTCTATGATCCAGCCGATGTTGGCAATTTGATATCTAGTTCCTCTGCCTTTTCTAAATCCAGCTTGAAGTTCTCGGTTCACATACTGTTTAAGCCTAGCTTGGAGAATTTTGAGCTTTACTTTGTTAGCGTGTGAAATGAGTGCAGTTGTGCGGTAGTTTGAACATCCTTCGGCATTGCCTTTCTTTGGGGTTGGAATGAAAACTGACCTTTTCTAGTCCTGTGGCCACTGCTGAGTTTTCCAAATTTGCTGGCATATTGAGTGCAGCACTTGCACAGCATCATCTTTTAGGACTTGAAATAACTCAGCTGGAATTCCATCACCTCCACTAGCTTTGTTCATAGTGATGCTTCCTAAGGCCCACTTGACTTTGCATTCTAGGATGTCTGGCTCTAGGTGAGTGATCACACCATGGTAGTTAATCTAGGTCATTAAGATTTTTTTGTACAGTTCTTCTGTGTGTTCTTGCCACCTCTTCTTGATATCTTCTACTTCTGTTAGGTCCATACCATTTCTGTCCTTTATGGAGCCCATCTTTGCATGAAATGTTCCCTTGGTATCTCTAATTTTCTTGAAGAGATCTCTCTAGTCTTCCATTCTATTGTTTCCTCTATTTCTTTGCATTGATCACTGAGGAAGTGATTCTCTCTCCTTGTTATTCTTTGGAACTCTGCATTCAAGTGGGTATATCTCTCCTTTTCCCCTTTGCCTTTCACTTCTCTTTTCTCAGCTATTTGTAAGGCTTCCTCAGACAACCATTTTGCCTTTTTGCATTTCTTTTCCTTGGGGATTGTTTTGATCACTGCCCCCTGTACAATGTCACGAACCTGTGTCCATAGTTCTTTAGGCACTCTATCAGATCTTGAGCAGAGAATTCAGCATAGAATTGGGGCAAAGGTCAACAGGGTCCAAGTCTTAGTTGACTGATATCAGGAGAGTCAGAGAAGGTCAACATCATCATTTCTTAGGTTTTAACTAGTCTGGGATCTTAGCATGTAGATATCACCCTCCACCTGGGTAGGGCCTTAGTTCCTATAAAAGTATAAAGATATATATCATATTGTTACTGTATATTCTTTGAGGAGGAACTGGGACTCTTTTATCATTGAACTATTTTTTCTTGACAGCTCAGACAGTAAGGAGTCTGCCTACAGTGCGAGAGACCCAGATTCAATCCCTGAGTTGGGAAGATCCCCTGGAGAAGGAAATGGCAACCCACTCCAGTATTCTTGCCTGGAGAGTCCCATGGACAGAGGAGCCTAGGGAGCTACAGTCCATGGGGTCACAAAGAATTAGACATGACTGAGCAACTAACACTTTGACTTCTCTTTCGTTGTTTGACTGTTTTTCCTCTGTTCCTGCATTCCTTTATTCCTTTAAGATCATTAATTACTGAAACATGTTGAAGAGCAAGCATTGTGTCCAGGCTTAGATCCCAAGTTGACCTAGACTTCTCTAATGTCAAGAATGTCATGCCTGGTTCTCTTTCTCCATGGGCCCCCTACCCTTTTTGTTTACAGCCAAAGTCTGTATTTTGTAATAGAAGCAATAGGAAGCCATTGAGGTTTCGAGCCAGATAGTAACATGATCTGCGTTATGAAAGGACCTTAGGATATCGCAGGGCAGAGTCCCTGTTCCTATCCTTCCCTGCCCCCAGCAGATACACTTCCCATCAGAGCACCTCTGTCAAGTCGCCATCCAGCCCAGCTGCAGGAGCCAACCAGGCTGGAGGAGGTGAAAGAGTGAGCGAAGATTGCTCTCGAGCTAGGTTTCTCAACCTTGCCACTGTTGACTTTTGGGGCTGGAGAACTGTTTGTTGTAGGGCAGCGCTGTGTATTGTAGGAAACATCCTGGTTTCTACATACTAGATTCCAGTAGCACTTGCCCCACTAAGTTGTGACAGCCTTAAATGTCTCCAGACACTGCAGCTATCCCCGAGTAGATGGTTGAGAACATCTGCTTTAGATTATTATCCCTGAGAAAATAATCATCTTCCTGTCCTCTCCTGTACTGCTCCCTATTGCCCACGCCCCATTTTATACCATCACCCAGAAATTTCACCAAGATGCAAGTTTATTTCATCAATGGGAAATCCACCAGGGTGACCTGCTCCAGGTACCACCAGAAAAGGATATTCTCCTTCCAAAGTTCCCCAGAGCCTTCTGTCCTATGGTATAGAGGATGGGACTGCCAAGGCCTCCCTGGGCACCTTGCTCGGCCACAGCCGAGGAGCCCTGGAGATTGTGACACTTCTAGAGTATAGAGACCTGGCAGCCCACGAAATGCAAGGGAACACCTTCGTCCCAGTGGAGGTTTAGGTCAAAGGTCAAGGTGAGGCCACCTTCCCTGAGACTGACTGCTAGCCTTTCTTCCCGTCTTTAAAGCTCTGGGCAAATCACTTGACCTCTGAGCCTTAGACTCTTTATCTGAGTTAAGAAAACCTCATGTTTATCCTCCAAGGCACTTATATGGCTGATTAATAATGGATGTTAAGGCTTTGGAATCCAGCAAGCTTGTGTTCGGAATCCTGACTCAGCCACTTGATTAGCTGTGTGATCTCTGACAAAGTTACTTTATCTCTCCCTTTTTTCTTATCTGTATCTGAGGCTGATAGAAATATCTACCCCCAGGTGGCCTCAGGACGTGGCATGACAGTATGTACGGAGGACTTCATACAGTGCTGGCACATAGTAGGTGTTGGCCGTCACTGACCACCTTCAGCTTCACACAGCAGATAGAATTCTATAGAAGAAATTAGAACCAGGGACCCAATGAAGTCACAAACACAGACTGTGGCACTGGGCTAGCAGCCCCCAAAATAAAGGCACCACATCCCTTGACCTCTGGACAGGCTGAGCTCATGCTCTGAAACTAGGAAGACCTACTCTGCATGGTGCAGTTGAGAGGCAGTGGGCGGAAACAGAAGGAAGGTTGCCATCCCTGCCTGGGGTCAGAAAGTACCTGGGGCTGGCCTTTTACTCCTGCATTCACGGGATGATGTAAATTGATTCCCAGGCCTTGGAGACAGAACAAGAGAGCCCGGTCCTGGGCTGATGACTGGCTGCTGCAACACTGTTTACCTCGATGGCATGCACACCGTGAAGGGAATTTAGAATTTGCTGCCATCAGATAAACAAAATAGAAACAGACAGAATTACTTTTAATAACATATCTTGTTTTCGTGTGCTAAAATACCATTTCTGTATGTAATCGATAGTATAAAATTATTGAGATTTCACATTATTTTTGTCATGCCGAGTCTTGGAGCTCCAGTGTATATTTCACACATGCAGCACATCTCAGTTGGCACTTGTCACATTCAAGCCTTGGTGGCTGCCATGATTGGCTGCTGTACCCGACAGTGCTGGTGTGAACAAGAGACATTAACGATCACGTGCACCAAACCTCACGACACAGTTGTGCCAGATGCCACAAAAAGTACCAGGTGCTACAAGTGGCCATGACGTGGACCTGATCTGTCTGAAGGTCAGGGGCAGCCTCCTGCAGAAGGGACTCTTAAGCCAGGTTGTGAAGGACAAGTAGGAATTGTCAAGGTGAAAGAGCACCCTAGGCTGGGAGCAGCTCATCTGAAGAAGTGGGGGCCTTGGGTGCTTCTTTTCTCCTCCTCCCTCATTTTATTTCCAGTTGTGGTTCCAAAAAAAAAAAAACCACTATAAGATTTACTATCTTAGTCCTCTCTAAATGGGCAGTTCAGTAGTGTGTTAAATATAGTCACATTGTTGTGAAACCAATCACCGGAGCTTTTTCATCTTGTAAAAACTGAAGCTCTGTATTAGAAAACACCTCCTGCTTCGCTCTCCCGGCCAGGGGTTTCTGAGATTCCAGCAGGGGCTATACATCCTGTGGGAGTTGGGGTAGGCCAAAGGGGCGCCCCCTATATTCCCTGCCTGCAAACTCCCTGTCAGCAACTACAGACAGACCTAAAGTCATGAGATAGTTCTGGTGAGGTGTGAATTTGGTGGCATGGTTGAGAGTCGAGGGGAGGCTGGGACTTTGGACCCCGGGAACCAAGAAGAAGAGGTCTAGGGAGGGCTCATGGTTGTCAGGGGGCTTCCCCAGCAGCTCAGACGGTAAAGAATCTGCCTGCAATGCAGGAGACCCAGGTTCGATCTGAAAGATTCCCCTGGAGAAGGAAATGGCAACCCACTCCAGTATTCTTGGCCTGGAAAATCCCATGGATGGAGAAGCCTTGCAGGCTACAGGCCATGGGGGCGCAAAGAGTCGGACACAACTGAGTGATTTCACTTTCATGATCATCAGAAGGTCTCCCCAGACACCCGCGCACCCACCCGCTTCGTGGACGACGAGGAGCTGGCATACGTGATCCAGCGGTATCGGGAGATCCATGACATGCTCCACACCCTGCTGGGCATGCCCACCAACATCCTGGGTGAGTGCTGGCCAGCTGGCAGCCCCTGGATGCCCCCAGAGTGGGTGTTGGGAAGAGCATACCCAGTGAGGGGCCTGGGTGGGGCCGGGCTCTCCATTCAGCCTGTCTCCTGGTCTATCTGCAGGGCCAGGTCAGGGCACACCTGTTTCAGCCACTCACCAGTTAGCTGACCCAGTGCCTCATTTTTCACTTTACCCAAACATCATGGTGTATCTGGGCCACACATCCCCATCCTCCACCCCCAGTGCCTCTGACAGCTCCTACACTGATGTGGCAGCATCCAGACACCTGGGCTCCCCACACTCTGAAACTCTCAGTGGTTCCCGGAGGCCTGGACTCCTCAGCCTGGCTTTTGGAGTACCGTACCCTGACCCCAAGCTTCCTTTCCAGCCCTTAACCTCCTCCTGCTCTTTCTTGGACCCTCTTCCCCCCACCCCAAGCAAAGTGCCCCAAGGCCCAGCACAGGCTGGGACTGGGCACTGCTGACCCCCGGTAGAGATCGGAGTGGAGCAGACGCCTCACCCTGTCCTGAGCATCACTGGCCTCTCCTCCCCCGGCCCGTCCTCACTTGTCACTCACTTCCCCACCCTGCCTGCCAGGCGAGATCGTGGTGAAATGGTTTGAGGCTGTCCAGACTGGCCTGCCTATGTGTGTCCTGAGTGCACTCTTCGGACCGATCCAACTCAGCGCCCAGTAAGTTCTCAAGTGCTGAGGGGTTGGGGGAGGGTGCAGGGCTCCAGGAAATTGGAAGAGCCCACAGCCTTTCTGAGCAGCCCCAGTGGATCTCAGGAAGCCAGGATGGGAAGGCTGGGGCAGAGCGTGAACCTGACCCAGCACAGGGGCTCCAGGATGAGGTTTCGTGAAGCTTGGACACTTCACAGAACTTGAGGGTTTCTTGGGCCAGGCCCCTGTATTGAATGAGAATAGCTGGGTCAGGAAACCTGGGGCTGGTGGGGTGGGCGGCGTGGGTTCCTGGGGATGCAGTCTGGCATTAGTTTCTGGAGGTGGAGGATCCCTCGACTTAAACTGGCCTTTGGCATGCTCAAAATGGGCGGCTTTGAGCACAGGGCTTTTGCTTCACTGAGCTTCTGCTTCCTCATCTGAAAAGCGAGGCTGGGAACTGCCTCCTCTTGGCTGTGCGGATTAACTGAGGACACGCATGTCGGCTCGGCGCTCAGGACCCCGGGTCCTCTGTCTTCTCTCTCCTCTGCGGCCCCACAGGAGCCTGCAATTGCTGATCTTGGAGCTGATCCCATGGGCAGTTGAGAATGGCCGCAGAGCCCCATGTGTCCTCAACGTGTACTACGAGCGGCGCTGGGAACAGCCCCTGCAGGCTCTGCGGCAGGAGCTGGGCATCACGGAGCCACCCCTCCGTGTGGAGGGCCTGGTGTAGACTGAGAGCGCCTGAGGCTCCACCCCACCCCCCCACTTCCCCCAGGGGTGGAGCACATCTCTGCCAGCACCCAGGTTCCTCCTTTGTGAACTCTGACCCTTGGACATCGCTCATCATGATTTATCGGAGGGAGCAGCCAGTGGAGCTCCTTGGGGAGCCAGAAGTGAACCCTGAGTGCTCAGGGATTGCTCAGGTCCACAACCCATGTGCCCAACCCTCCCTGCCTGCCAGCGTTCTCTGGGTGCCAGCCTGGGGGAGTCTTCACAGGGGGAATGGCTGCCCTTGATTCCCAAGGCCTGAGGAAGAGGGAGGCAGGGGGAGGCAAGTCTCTGCTGTCTGAATAAAGGCTCCCATCAGGTCCCGAGTCTGCTTCACCCGTCTCTGCCCGGTGCTGCCCATGACTCTGGCAGGCTTGGACCTTCTAGTGCTGAGGGCAGACACTCCTCCAGCCAGAGCTTCTGCTGCTTTTCCCTGCTCCTCTGGGATTCAAATTCCCCACTCCTCTGCCTTCTAGCAGAGGGACTTAAGGCCAATCCCTTCCACTCTGTGGACCTGTTGCATCATCAGAAGGGATTGAAGTGGCCCCCACCTCCCAGGGTTGCTCTAGGGGTTCATGAGGTGATGCCCAGAGAATGGGCCCAAGCAGGAGCTGCTCTATTCTTGCTGTGTTCGCAGTGGGAGGAGGCAGCTGTGTCACTGCAGGCTCCCTTTGGAGTAGCAGCCAGGCATTTTCCTAGAATCAGAGCCAGGAAGTGTGGACAGGCAGGGTGAAGAGCGTTGTCAGAGGGCCCTGTCTTGGGACTACAGCCAGAAGGATTCCCAGCATTTAGAAGTTTTGGAGGCCAGCTCCTCATGTGGGTAGGCCGATGGAAGGCCCAGACGTAAGTAAAGGAGGTGTCCAGAGAAAGCAGAACACAGGCCACACAGCCTGGCTGGTTCCGTGCCGCAGCCTCCCTGTGGATAATAAGGGCTGCTGTTTCCCCCCGTACCTCAGGTGCGTTACCACATCGACACCTCCAACCACACAAGGATAGAGGTGGTACCATCACCTGTATTTCATTGAAGCAGTAGGAGCGGAGATAGGGCTGGAGTCAGGGACTGTCCAAAGACCTGGCTGGCACAGCCACCCCAGTGCCTCAGCCCTCCTCACACCCACCATGTACCCAGTCCAGCGCTCCCAGAGGCGGAGAGGGTATGGGAGGCTGGAGGCCTATGCTGAAGCCTCGTCCTAAGCGCTTTGAATTTCCGCAGAAAGAGGAGGAGGTCAGGGCAAGCTCCCTGTACCTCATCCATCTTCACAGTACAGGCCACCTTTCCAGACCTGCCAGCTGCTTCCCCAGGCCCCGAGCACCTCCACCCTGAGGTCTGGAGAAGTTGACGGTCATGGAGGAAGGGCAGACCCTCAGATGGTCCCTGCCTAGCCAGCGAGCTCACCTGCTCCAGCCACTCAGTGCCTGATGACCCTCAAGAGATGGGCCCCCAGGCACCAGGGTGAGCTGGTGAGGGGGCCTGGTCTCCAGCTCATGGCGGGAAAAATGACGGTGGCAACAGCTACAACTTACTGAGCTCTTACCGCAGCCCTGGAGGCCCAGAATCTTCCCTCCTTCGTCTGAATAAACCGCGGTGGTTTACTTCCTACCTTTGGGGACACCAGGTCCTAACGTGGTCAGCTCCTTGTCATTCACAACTGTACTCAAACGTCACCTCCAAGGGGGCTTCCCAGACCACCCTGTCTGAAGCTGTCTCTTGGCCCTCGTGCCCTCAACAAGGATTTTCTTTATGGTGCTCACCACACCCTGGGATGACCTCGTTTGTTAGAGCTGGTTGCTCCCAGAGGGCAGTGACCTTTCTCTTCACTATTGGGAACCACTGCCTTTCTGGCAGTTGGGGCTTGCTGCTTCGTGGTTGAAGTAATGGTGCTGAGCACCCTGCCGGCAAGATCTCATTCAGTCTCCACAACAACCGCATTTTGCAGTGAGGGTCTCAGGTCTGGGGAGTACCCTAAGGTCACATACAATAGACCTTCCATGATTATGAGTGTTTTATTTTTCTGAGAGATTTGAAGGTTTTCTGGTGAGGTTTATTTGTATGTTTTTATTAGTAACCAATGTGAAAAATGTTCTCAGTTACCTATAATGTAAAATGATGGAAACTTCTTAGAACTATAATCAGTGTTATCTTTTTGAGCAGCAGTTTGGCAGTAACTATCAAAATTTTGAGTGTGTAAAGCTTTTGAAATGATATAACTTGCCAATGGGATTTTACCTCTTGTTGTTCAGTTGCTAAGTTGTGTCTAACACTTTGGGACTCCATGGACTGCAGCATGCCAGGCTTCCCTATCCTTCACCTTCTCCCAGAGTTTGCTCAAATTCATGTCTATTGAGTCAGTGATGCTATCTAACCATTTCATCCTCCGCTTCCCCCTTCTCCTTTTGCCATTAGTCTTTCCCAACATCAGAGTCTTTTCTAATGAGTCAGCTCTTTGTATCAGGCGGCCGAAGTACTGGAGCTTCAGCTTTAGCACCAGTCCTTCCAATGAGTATTCAGGGTTGATTTCCCTTAGGATTGACTGGTTTGATCTCCTTGCTGCCCAAGGGACTCTCAACAGTCTTTGCCAGCACCATAATTCAAAAGCATCTGCTCTTTGGCGCTCAGCCTTCTTTATGGTCCAACTCTCACATCCATACATGACTACTGGAAAAACCATAGTTTTGACTATAAGGACTTCTGTTGGCAAAGTGTTGTTGAGTTTTAAGCCAGGTTTTTCACTCACCTCTTTCACCTTCATCAAGAGAGTCTTTAGTTCCTCTTCTCTTTCTGCCATAAAGGTGGTGTCATCTGCATATTTGAGGTTGTTTATATTTTTCCCGGCAATCTTGATTCCAGCTTGTGATTCATCCAGCCTGGCATTTTGAATGATGTACTCTGCATATAAGTTAAATAAACAGGAGGACAATATACAGCCTTGTACTCCTTTCCCAATTTGGAACCAGTCTATTGTTCCATGTAAGGTTCTAACTGTTGCTTCTTGACCAGCATACAGGTTTATCCAGAGACAGGTAAGGTAGTCTGGTATTCTCATCTCTTTAAGAATTTTCCACAATTTGTTGTGACCCACACAGTCAAAGGTTTTTACATAGTAAATGAAGCAGAAGTATATGTTTTACTGTTCTCAAATTCAAAGCTTCCTAGGTGGCTCAGTGGTAAAGAATCCACTTGCCAGTGCAGGAGACTTAAGAAACCCGAGTTTGCTCCCTGCGTTTGGAAGATCCTGGAGGAAGAAATGGCAACCCACTCCACTATTCTTGCCTGGAAAAATCCCATGGACATAGGAGCCTGGCAGGCTACAGAGCTACACGTGACTGAGCATTAGGGTCACACGGCTGGGGTGTGATGGAACCTGCCCTGGCATGCGCAGGCCCTGCGTCCTCTCCCAACAGCCAAGAGGAAGCTCCCTTTCCCTCCATCTGTGTTTGGGAGGGCACAGGCTCTTAAGACAAATCTGGCCCTGGCACCAAGCAGCCCTGTACCCTTGTAGAAATCACATCACCCTTTGAGCCTGTTTTTCTCATCTGTAAAATGGGGAGAATACAGACATGTCCCACAACAGAACCATCGTGCAAGTGTAATGCTTTAGCACAGAGGAAGAATTTAACATGTGGAAGCTGTTATTTTCCATGAAGGCCCTTCGAGGCCTCCTCTGAAGTCACTGTGTCTAAAGTCCAGACACAGATATTTTGCACACACTCCAAGTAGGAGGACTTAACACAGCTCCGAGATCCTAATGCCAAATACAGCTGAACATCTATGGAGTAAGCACCTCTGCTGTGCAGAGGCCAAACCACTCAGGCCCCCAGTTCAGTTCAGTTCACTGCAGTCGCTCAGTCCTGTCCGACTTCTTGTGACCCCATAAATCACAGCATGCCAGACCTCCCTGTCCATCACCAACTCCCAGAGTTCACGCAAACTCATATCCATTGAGTCAGTGATGCCATCCAGCCATCTCATCCTCTGTCGTCCCCTTCTCCTCCTGCCCCTAATCATGCCCAGCATCAGAGTCTTTTCCAGTGAGTCAACTCTTCACATGAGGTGGCCAAAGTACTGGAGTTTCAGCTTTAGCATCAGTCCTTCCAATGAACAGCCAGGACTGATCTCCCTTAGAATGGACCGGTTGGATCTCCTTGCAGTCCAAGGGACTCTCAAGAGTCTTCTCCAACACCACACTTCAAAAGCATCAATTCTTTGGCGCTCAGCTTTTTCACAGTCCAACTCTCACATCCATACATGACCACGGAAAAACCATATTCTTGACTAGATGGACCTTTGTTGACAAAGTAATGTCTCTGCTTTTTAATATGCTATCTAGGTTGGTCATGACCTTCCTTCCAAGGAGTAAGCATCTTTTAATTTCATGGCTGCAATCACCATCTGCAGTGATTTTGGAGCCCCCAAAATAAAGTCTGACACTGTTTCCCCATCTATTTCCCATGAAGTGATGGGACCAGATGCCATGATCTTCGTCTTCTGAATGTTGAGCTTTAAGACAACTTTTTCACTCTACTCTTTCACTTTCATCAAGAGGCTTTTAGTTCCTCTCCGCTTTCTGCCATAAGGGTGGTGTCATCTGCATATTTGAGGTTATTGATATTTCTCCCAGCGGTCTTGATTCCAGCTTGTGTTTTTTCCAGCCCAGCATTTCTCATGATGTACTCTGCATATAGGTTAAATAAGCAGAGTGACAATATACAGCCTTGATGTACTCCTTTCCCTATTTGGAACCAGTCTGTTGTTCCATGTCTAATTCTAACTGTTGCTTCCTGACCTGCATATAGGTTTTCTCAAGAAGCAGGTCAGGTGGTCTGGTATTCCCATCTCTTGAAGAATTTTCCACAGTTTATTGTGATCCACACAGTCAAAGGCTTTGGCATAGTCAATAAGGCAGAAATAGATGTTTTTTTGGAACTCTCTTGCTTTTTTGATAATCCAGCGGATGTTGGCAATTTGATCTCTGGTTCCTCTGCCTTTTCTAAAACCAACTTGAACATCAGGGAGTTCACGGTTCATGTATTGCTGAAGCCTGGCTTGGAGAATTTTGAGCATTACTTTACTAGCATGTGAGATGAGTGCAATTGTGCAGTAGTTTGAGCATTCTTTGGCATTGCCTTTCTTTGGGATTGGAATGAAAACTGACCTTTTCCAGTCCTGTGGCCACTGCTGAGTTTTCCAAATTTGCTGGCATATTGAGTGCAGCACTTTCACAGCATCATCTTTCAGGATTTGAAACAGCTCCACTGGAATTCCATCACCTCCACTAGCTTTGTTCATTGTGATGCTTTCTAAGGCCCATTTGACTTCACATTCCAAGATGTCTGGCTCTAGGTGAGTGATCACACCACCGTGATTATCTTAGTCGTGAAGATCTGTTTTGTACAGTTCTGTGTATTCTTGCCACTTCTTCTTAATATCTTCTGCTTCTGTTAGGTCCATACCATTTCTGTCCTTTATCGAGCCCATCTTTGCATTAAATGTTCCCTTGGTATCTCTAATTTTCTTGAAGAGATCTCTAGTCTTTCCCATTCTGTTGTTTTCCTTTATTTCTTTGCATTGATCTCCTTGCTATTCTTTGGAACTCTGCTTTCAGATGTTTATATCTTTCCTTTTCTCCTTTGCTTTTCACTTCTCTTTTTTTCACAGCTATTTGTAAGGCCTCCCCAGACAGCCATTTTGCTTTTTGCATTTCTTTTTTTTTTTTTTCTGGGGTAGATATATTTATTTTTGGTAACATACATTAAGCGGCACTAATTACACAGTAACTATAAGGTAACTAACATGAAACCACAGAACTGTAACTTTATCACAGCTGCGTGGACTTGGGCCTTTCTGGCTGAGCACATTTTCAAAAAACTGGATAGCCACCCAGAGCTATACCAATGAAATCTGTTAAAAGGAGTAAAGCTCTGAAGTGGTGACTCACCAGAGTACCTTGCAGCTGATAGATGACAGACAGGACATGTTAGTTATAAAGTAGTTACAGCCTAATTCACAAAAGTTACCAACGGTTTCTCTTTCTAGAAAGAAGCAAGAAGTTAAGAAATTCCTTGAATTAGCACCTGGTGTGTCAGGTGGGAGTGCAGAGGAGGGCTGTTAAGAGCAGTGTCAGAAGGACCCTGGTGGGTCAGGTGGGTTGGACATCATTAATAATCATGGTTGGCTTCTAAATACTGGTAGCAAGATGACTTCTGATTTGTAATCTTAGGTAAATTATAGATAAATGAAAAAGGCCAGTAATCATACACTAAGATTAATAAACAGCACTTCAAAATTAACCGCATGGGGGCTGTGCTTGCAGCAGGGGTTTCACAAGACAAGGCACCCAGATTTTTTCTTCCCACGTCTGGCTTGCAGAGCAGCTCTCGTGGCCATTTCAAAAACCTCCCTCACTCCATCTTTGGTCTTTGCTGAACACTCCATGTACCCAAAAGCACCAATCCTGTTTGCCATATCTCTGCCTTCTTCGGGTTTTACTGGCTCCTGCTTCATCTTGGCCAGCTCCCGCCTTGTGTGCTCGTCATTTCGAAGATCCTTCTTGTTCCCAACCAGGATGATGGGCACGTTGGGACAGAAATGCTTGACTTCCGGAGTCCATTTTTCTGGGATGTTTTCTAAACTATCAGGGCTGTCAGTGGAGAAACACATCAGTATAACGTCGGTATCCGGGTAGGAGAGAGGCCTCAAGCGATCATAATCTTCCTGCCCAGCTGTGTCCGACAAAGCCAACTCTACCTGCTTTCCATCCACTTCAATATCTGCCACATAGTTTTCAAACACTGGAGGGACATATACCTCTGGGAACTGGTCCTTGCTAAAGACAATGAGCAAGCAAGTCTTGCCACAGGCTCCATCTCCAACAATCACCAGTTTCTTCCGGATGGCAGCCATTGCTTACAAATGTGCTGCAAGACCCACGGCCTGTATAGCAGTTCTACAAAGTGCCCTGAACTTCTCAGATGAAAGGCACTCAGGCGACGACTCTGAGTCCGGCCTCTCTGCGCCGAGGACGCTTGTCCTCGAGTCGCAAGCTCGAAGACTATGGCCTGCATTTCTTTTCCATGGGGATTGTCTTGATCCCTGTCTCCTGTACAATGTCACGAACCTCCGTCCATAGTTCATCAGGCACTCTATCAGATCTAGGCCCTTAAATCTATTTCTCACTTCCACTGGATAATCATAAGGGATTTGATTTAGTTCATACCTGAATGGTCTAGTGGTTTTCCCTACTTTCTACAATTTAAGTCTGAATTTGGCAATAAAGAGTTTATGATCTGAGCCACAATCAGCTCCCAGTCTTGTTTTTGTTGACTGTATAGAGCTTCTCCATCTTTGGCTGCAAAGAATATAATCAATCTGATTTTGGTGTTGACCATCTGGTGATGTCCATATATATAGTTTTCTCTTGTGTTATTGGAAGAGGGTGTTTGCTATGACCAGTGCGATCTCTTGGCAAAACTCTATTAGCCTTTGCCCTGCTTCATTCCACATTCCAAGGCCAAATTTGCCTGTTACCCCAGGTGTTTCTTGAGTTCCTACTTTTGCATTCCAGTCCCCTATAATAAAAAGGACATCTTTTTGGGTGTCAGTTCTAAAAGGTCTTGTAGGTCTTCATAAAACCGTTCAACTTCAGCTTCTTCAGCGTTACTGGTTGGGGCATAGACTTGGATTACTGTGATATTGAATGGTTTGCCTTGGAAATAAACAGAGATCATTCTGTCGTTTTTGAGATTGCATCCAAGTACTGCATTTTGGACTCTCTTGTTGACCATGATGGCTACTCTATTTCTTCTAAGGGATTCCTGCCCACAGTAGTAGATATAATGGTCATCTGAGTTAAATTCTCCCATTCCTGTCCATTTCAGTTTGCTGATTCCTAGAATGTCGATGTTCATTCTTGCCACCTCCTGTTTGACCACTTCCAATTTGCCTTGATTCATGGACCTAACATTCCAGGTTCCTATGCAATATTGCTCTTTAGAGCATTCGACTTTGCTTCTGTCACCAGTCACATCCACAGCTGGGTATCGTTTTTGCTTTGGCTCCATCCCTTCATTCTTTCTGGAGTTATTTCTCCACTGATCTCCAGTAGCATATTGGGTACCTATCAGCCTGGGGAGTTCCTCTTTCAGTATCCTATCATTTTGCCTTTTCATACTGTTCATGGGGTTCTCAAGGCAAGAATACTGAAGTGGTTTGCCATTCCCTTCTCCGGTAGGCCACATTCTGTCAGACCTCTCCACCATGACCTGCCTGTCTTGGGTGGCTCCACACAGCATAGCTTAGTTTCAATTAGACAAGGCTATGGTCCGTGTGATCAGACTGACTAGTTTTTTGTGAGTATGGTTTCAGTGTGTTTGCCCTCTGATGCCCTCTCGCAATACCTACCATCTTACTTGGGTTTCTCTTACCTTGGACGTGGGGTATCTCTTCACGGCTGCTCCAGCAAAGCACAGCCGCTGCTCCTTACCTTGGACGAGGGTTATCTCCTCATGGCCGCCCCTCCTGACCTTGAACGTGGAGTAGCTCCTCTAGGCCCTCCCGCACCCACGCAGCTGCCACTCCTTGGAAGTGGGGTTGCTCCTCTCAGCCACCGCTCCTGACCTCGGACTCCAGCCCCGAGGGGAATTCCTTTGCATGAGTTCTGATGTCCATCTCTGTTAAGTCTGGAGATTTAAGTGCTGATGTTAGTTCCCCAACGCAGGGCAGATGGGGGGTCACGTCAGTGAAAAGGAGCCCGCTGTGAGATCAGCCTCAGTTCAGCAGGTGTTGCAAACCACAGCAGCCAGCTTGCCCTTAAGAACCCCCCAGAACTTCCCTGGTGGTCCATTGGTTAAGACTGTGCTCCCAACGCAGGGGACCTGGGTTCGATCCCCAGTCAGGGAACGAGATCCCACATGCTGCAACTAAGCGATCGCATGCCACAACTAAAGATCCTGTGTGTTGCCACTAAGTCCTGGCACAGCCTAAATAGATAAACAAATATTAAAAAAATAAAAACCTTCAGTGGCTCTTCACTGTCCCAGTATAACCACCTCAGCTTAGCACACCAGGGTTTTTCCAGTTACTTTTCCTACTATGTGGCCCTCTTTTCCTCATATAGCCTGGTGTTTAATCCCACTAGTCTTCAATCATGTCATCAAGGCCTTCTAAATGTTTGCCGAATGCCAGCGTCAGGCAGTTAGAAAAAGGAGTCCAGAATGACGGTGGCTAAAAGACAAGAAAAGGAAAAGCCCATGAAAACTGAACAAAGGAAGGTCTGAGGACCAGGGTGAGGACCTCAGGGAGAATAAACAGCACTTCTGGCTAGCCCAATTTACATAGGGCAGGCCCAGGGAGAGGAGAAAACACATAAAAAGTGGAGCTAAAGGGCCGAAGGTCTCTCTCCCCGGCGCTTTCTCTCTCTCTTCTCGGGTCTTTTGGGTCAGCATGCCCTCATGCCTCAAGGAAATATTTTCATTTTCTAAATAAAACTGCATGTAACACTGTCCGAGAGCTGTGACGCGCTGAGGGCTTTAATGTCCACCGCTTCAAATTTTTGTTGTGACAAGACAGAACCGAGGAAATTACACTCCCCTAACACCAGGGCTCCCTAGTCACTGAGACAGCCACACCCCAGCCTCGTGGAATTGAGCAGCGGTGGCAGCTGAGGGCCTTGGACGTGCCAGGCCCATGCTGAGAGTTTGGCATGCATCATCTCACTGGATCCACACTCAGTCCGAGGCAGGAAATAGGAAGAGACCGTGATGACTCTAGAGCCACCCTACTGACGAGAACACACGGGAGGCTCCATGGGGAGAGAAGACTGATCCACAACCTTATCCACACCCAGATCCACAGGTGTAAACATGATCACTGCCACATCAGTCCCCGAGGTCCTATGTAAAGTGGGCTAGTGAGAATTTGGAGGAAGAGGTGGTGGTGGTGACCAACACCCCTGCTCTCCTCCACCTGGACACATTGGTGAAGCCAGAGCCGTACCTGGCCTGAGGGAGGCGATGCCAGTGGACCTAGAGGAACAAGACAGTCTTCCCCAAAGTGGCTTATAGCCTAGCTGGACACACGGAGGTGGGTAGGCGGAGATTATTTCTTCTCTGAATAGGTTATCCTCACCACCTCACCATGTGTGTAATAGCTGGTCTGGAGGGCAACTCAGGTGTGTCTGACCAGAAAGCAAAGAAGCTAAGTCACAGTAACGTGTGTGTGGTGGGTGTCAACTGAAGTACAGTGAGCACGTAGTCAGGGACAACCTTGTCTCTACATCGACCTGTACTGGGAGGCTGGTTCTGTACCACTGGTGCCCCTGGGTCAGGGCCTCCAATTCACTCTCCGTGTCATTCATCCAAGAAGCATGTATTTGAGCTTCTGTTATTCGCTAAGACCTGTGGATACAATTAGAAGTAATCCTCAGGTCCAGGCTTTGTATGTGCTTTGTGGTCAATGAGCCTGTAAGTTACAATAATAAAAATGTCAACTGCTAATTCAGATACCCTCCCCACCCCCCCGCCGTGATGCTCCAAACCAACCCTCTGAGGTGAACACTATTAGCGTGTTTTAATTTTTACATATAAAAAAAGGAAACTTTGAATGTTCAACTGAGAAGCTGACCCAGGTCTGTTGGATGCCAAAGCCTAAGCCCATAACCACTGCACCACACTGCCTCCCGAATGTCATACCCAAGGGGGAAGTGGTGCTCTTATATACCTTGGTCCCCCAAAAGGATGCACCCTGTACTCTGAAAGAAATAGATCCAAGTATTTATCAGACCAAAATTTCATTAAAAAAAAAAAAACTTGGCTATGCTAGGTCTTAGTTGCAGCATGCAGGATCTTCCTTGCAACATGCAAGATCTTTTAGCATGCAGGTTTTAGTTTCCTGACAAGTAATCGAACTCAGGCCCTCTGCCTCAGGACCTTGGAGTCTTAGCCACTAACCTACCAAGGAAGTCCCCCAAATTTCATTTTTAGTTTCTATAAACAGGCTCTGAAAATTGTCCCTCCTCACTTTTAAGGACTTGGACTGAATTAAGGGATTGAGGAGGGATCTATCTTTTCTAAGTTAAAAAAAAAAAAAAACTTTAGTTATTTTTAATTGAAGGATAATTGCTTTACAGTATCGTGTTGGTTTCTGACAAACATCAACATGAATCAGCCATAGGTATACATGTGTCCCCTTCCTCTGGAACTTCGCTCCAGATTAAGGGATCTATTTAACAACAAGTGGCAACTGTGGATGCCCAACATGTTTCATTATCAAGGAGCCCAGTTTTGAGAGGTCCAGAGTGACACAGAGAGGGGAAGTTGGCAGGGGGCCCAGGCCAGGGCAGGTGCCACGACAAATATGGTCATACTCTTCAGGGGCCAAAGATTTATAGAAGTCTCCGGGTCCGTGCGCTTTGTACTTACTACCAAGTATGCCAGGTTGCTTTCAAGGTAGCAAGGATAGCCAAGTGTTTCTAAGCAGCTACGCAGCACTCCCGGGGCCAAGTTTATTGCCGTCCAGAAGCACTAGCGCTAGCCTGAGGTCTGCAGGAGCGTGGGGGCGGGGGGGTTCTGAACCTTATGGCACTCACTTCAGTCCACTTCAGTCGTGTCCGACTCTTTGCGACCCCATGGACGGCAGCATGCCAGGCCTCTCTGTCCATCACCACCTCCCTTACTCAAACTCATGTCCATCGAGTTGGTGATGCCATCCAACCATTTCATCCTCTGTCGTCCCCTTCTCCTCCCGCCTTCAACCTTTCCCAGGATCAGGGTCTTTTCAAATGAGTCATTTCTTCGCATCGAGCGCCCAAAGTATTGTAGAGCATCAGTCCTTCCTTCTTATGGCACTGGAAGCCACAAAATATCCTACTAGAAGTGAGAAAGGAGCCGTCAAAATTCGACTCTGGTGGGACTCGAACCCACAACCTTTGAATAACCACACCCAGGCCGGCTAGAAGTCCAATGCGCTATCCATTGCGCCACAGAGCCGGTTGCTTATCCTCCCCCGCTCCGGCATACCTCTGCCGGAAAACCCGCCCTTTAGCGCCCTGCTAGGGGCCTTTGCCGAACTCTTTGTCAGTGTCTGGGCGCGGATTCCTGGAATCCCCGCCAGTGGTGCGGTGGGGTGGGGAGGGGTGCTCTCCCCCACGTCCGGGCGCCTACGAGTTGGGGGGCAGTGGGGGTCCAGGAAGAGCCCGCCTGTCTCCTCCCGGCCTGGCGGGGGCGCGCGGCGCGCGAACTACAATCCCCAGCGTGCGGCGCGGCGCCCCGCCCGAGGCCGTCGGCGCGCTTAGGGGGCGGGCTGAGTCCGGCGGAGCTGGGCGCTCAGAGGCTGCGCGGCACCGGCCGGCTCTGCGGCTTGCTCGCGTGTGGGCAAGGCGCTGGAGGAGGGTCGCCAGCCGGCGCAGCCGGTTTGGATGGCGAGAGGCGGGCGGGGGAGGAGC
Organism: Nanger dama; assembly: GCA_917880005.1. Taxonomy (NCBI): domain Eukaryota; kingdom Metazoa; phylum Chordata; class Mammalia; order Artiodactyla; family Bovidae; genus Nanger; species Nanger dama. Next base: position 8,057,416 of record CAKJTW010000018.1, on the reverse strand, counting down.
GCCGCGGGCGGGCGGGGCCTGGCGGCGGGCGGGGCCGGCCGAGTGGCCCGGGCCAGCCGAGGCGCAAAGCCGGCAAAGCGCTGCTGAGAACCTGCTCCGCGCGCCCAGGAGCGGCTGATGCGCGCCGCGTTCCCTACTCTGCTACAGCCGGCGGGCCGCATCTGCACAGGGTGCCCCGCGGCGGGGGCTGACGCCAGGTGAGCACAAGCCAGAACAATGGGTCTCCGGGCGGGAGAATGCGCCCGGTCTAGTCCGGGGGAGGTGGCAGTACCGGCTTGGGCTGGGGGCGGGGGTAAGGGGAAACGGGGCGCGCCCTACTGCTCTGTCTCCTTGCCGGGCCCTCTGTTACCCTGGCTTTTTAGGGGCCAGTGCGACCCGTAAGGACCTGGGATCGCGGCCCCGGGCGATCTGGGCATCCCCTTCCTCCCTCGAACACAACCCTCAGCCTTTCGGGACGGGTTCTTGCCTTCTGCCCTGACGGACTCTGGGAGACCACAGTTCTGGGGACCTTGGAGACCTTTAGCATTGGAGTTGGAGGCGCTGGTGCAGTCCTCCTCCTGGCTTTTGCTTTTCATGTGGTGGAGGGGGGAGATGATCTAAGGGTCCGGACCATGTCTTCATCCTGGCTTGGAGAATCTCAGGCTACCTCATAGCCGTGACCTTCAGCCCCTCCCCAGGATTAGAGTCTGAAGGCAAACAGCCCAGTCTGCTGTCCCTTGAGCAGGTCTGAAAAGTGCTAGGAATAGAGTCCGAGAGCCCTAATCTCAGCCCTGCCAGCTGTTCCTCTTCCCTTAAGCCCCAGTTCCCGAGGAGTCATCAGAGTGGCTTGCTGAGTGTGTTTGTGGGGGTGCCTTCAAGGCCTTCTTTCTCTCAATACTTTTCTCCTCTGGGCAATCACCGCTCTGGCACCTCCAGGCTCTTACCTGTTTTCTCCATCGCCCCCTGTGGGCCAGCAGAGGCATGGTGCTCCCAGGCCTAAGGGCAGGGACTGAGCAAGGCCCTTTCCCAAGAAGCTGCCTCTCTGGGTGTTGTGGCTTGGCCTTATCATCCACAGAAACTCCCTAGGTCTTCGAGTGGGAAGTCGAGCCAGAGGCGCTTAAGTCAATACCAAGCCATTTTGGTTGGGATCCTAGATGTCAGGCGAGTAGACTGTCCTCTGAGAGCAATGGTCTTTACACCCATTGCACAGAGGGGAAGACTAAGGACTAAAGTGGGAAAGGGACTTGTTCAAGATCATTCAGAGAGTCCTAGGCAGAGATGGGACTGGGAGGCTAGAACCAGCCTCTGACCTGCACCCCAGCTCCTTACCTCAAGTCCAGGCCGTTAGCCTGACCCTTCCAGACTGTCCTGGGATGGGACCCAGTCCTCAGCTGCCCTACTCCATCTGACCTCACTATACATTGACCATCTGAGATGATAGTGGCCTGGCTGCCCGGGCCAGGGAGGTAGGGGACCCAGGCACTTGGGTCCACTGACCGCCCTGTGCCCACAGGCCACAATGCTGCTTGGGGCGTCTCTGTTGGGGGTGCTGCTGTTCTCCCGGCTGGTGCTGAAACTGCCCTGGATCCAAGTGGGGTTCTCCCTGTTTTTCCTCTACCTGGGGTCTGGCGGCTGGCGCTTCATCCGAATCTTTATCAAGACTGTCAGGCGTGATGTCTTGTGAGTACCTGGAACAGCCCTTCCTGGGTCTCCTACACTCTTCTGGGTTTAATCTCCCCAAACCAGACCACATGGCCTCTACCAGCACAGAGTACCTGGGCCCCAGAGGAGCAGTCTTTGCTCCTCATCCTTTCCCTTGCAATAGTACATGGTACCTCCATTGGCACGGTCAAAGTCTCTTCCCAGGGAATCTCCCTAACCTGGTGCCCCTTGGCCTAGAGCAGACTTGGGGGCCTGGTCCATACACTGAGCACAGGCATGTTGAGGAGACCTCGGTGAGGGGTCCCGAGAAGATGCTGTAGCTTGTGAGAGGGTGAAGAGGAACCCTGTGAAGTCCCTGTCCTCCAGCTGGTGCGGGTTCTGGAGCCACCTGAATCATGCCCACAAAGAGCCTGCTCCACAAAGAAGGGCAGGTATGGTCCGCGAGGAGGAGATCCTGTACCAGAAACCCTGGCTGCCACCTGCTCTGTGCCAGACCTTGGGCTGACTCTGGGTGTGGGGTTGAGTGGACAGGGCAGTCCAGGACCTGGGACAGGCTCAGACTGGTCAGGGAGACTGGCAGGGGACACAGAAAATCCGCAGGCTAGCAGGGCCCTGCAAGCAGAGCCCCTGGCAGTCTTGTCTTGTTCATGGCCGCATCCCAGCAGTGTGACCCGCACCCAGAACAGGCAGCTCGGCGTTTGTTAATCTGAGCTGATTGCAAAGGAGGTGCTGAGTGGCCACCGCAGGAAGGATGGTAGCAGCCCAGAGATGTGGGGGCGTGAAGCAGAGACGGCCTCAGGCCTGGGCCCTGGGAGATCAGAGGAGGCCTCCCAGAGGAGAAGCAGGTGTGCTTGAGAGTCACCTCCAGGAGGTGGAAGCAGGGGTTGCCGCAAGGCGGAGAGGCTGGGGAGCCAGGAGAGTTCAGGGATCCGAGGTGGCAGGGCAAGGTAGGGGAATGTTGCCAAAAGCTTGCTGCACAAACTTTTGTTGAACACCAATGCCCTGCCTGGCACCGAGCGGGGCCCAGGAGCAAGATGGTGAGGCAGGACAGAGCCCCACCCTTGCTGGGCCCACAGGGAGGGAGACCAGACAAATTGCAAACTTGTCCTTTTTACTGGAGTGGTGAGGGGGAGAGGGATGATCCGGAAGTGTGCCAGGACAAGGAGTTTGGACTTTGGCTTGGTACCTGGAAACGTGGAAGGCCCTGACAGAGCCACAGACTCTGAGCAGAGAGAGGGCAATAGGGGTTGAACTCTGGAGTCGGAGGGGACTGAAGTTCAAATGTCAGCCCTGCCATGTCGTCCCACCTTGAAGCCTAGGGCAAGTGCTGGGCACCGGTGTCTTCCTCTGAACCGGGTGGGGAGGAAGTCATCACCTGAGTGCCCAGTGTTATCATGCAGCATCAGTGAGCCACTTCAGGTAACGCTGCCCTGCACACGGGTGCTGGGAAGGGGGTGTCGCAAGCGATCAAACCAGGGTCTCGGGACCCCCTACTCCTAAGCCCGGCTGTCACAGCTCCCTTGCTCTTCCTACCCTCCCCCAGCGGCGGCACCGTGCTCCTGAGGGTGAAGGCCAAGGTCCGACGGTACCTCCGGGAGCGGCGCACAGTGCCCATCCTGTTTGCCGCCACAGTCCAGCGCCACCCGGATAAGACGGCCCTGATCTTTGAGGGCACAGACACGCACTGGACCTTCCGGCAGCTGGACGACTACTCAAACAGCGTGGCCAACTTCCCTGCAGGCTCAGGGCCTGGCCTCGGGTGATGTGGCCGCCCTCTTCATGGAGAACCGCAATGAGTTTGTGGGTCTGTGGCTGGGCATGGCCAAGCTGGGCGTGGAGGCAGCTCTCATCAACACCAACCTCCGGCGGGACGCGCTGCTCCACTGCCTGACCTCCTCCCAGGCCCGGGCCCTCGTCTTTGGCAGCGAGATGGCCCCAGGTGAGCCCTGAAGTGGCAAGGGACAGGCAGGGAGTCCCATGGGACTGCCGCAACCCATCTCCAGCCTCTGGGGAGGCTGTGTGTGGCCCAGAGGTTAAGGGCATGAGCCCTAGAGTCAGACGGTGGGCTCTTCCCCTCAGCCCCCGGGAGCCGGGAGACCCAGGGAGATGGCAGTCCTCTGCCGCAGTCTTCTCACCACAGCACCATTTTTCAGGGAGGTGCTTAACAGAGTGAAGCATTAACAAAGCGGAAGTGAGCCCTCAGACATGATGGTAACCATTCTTGTGACTTACTTGGCCTCATCTCAATCAGTTCGGTCACTCAGTCAGTCGTGTCCGACTCTGCGACCCCATGGACTGCAGCATGCCAGGCCTCCCTGTCCATCACCAACTCCCGGAGCTTACTCAAACTCATGTCTATTAAGACAGTGATGCCATCCAACCATCTCATCCTCTGTCATACCCTTCTCCTCCTGCCTTCCATCTCTCCCAGCATCAGGGTCTTTTCCAGTGAGTCAGTTCTTCTCATCAGGTAGCCAAAGTATTGGAGCTTCAGCTTCAGCATCAGTCCTTCCAATGAATATTCAGGACTGATTTCCTTTAGGATGGACTGGTTGGATCTCTTTGCAGTCCAAGGGACTCTCAAGAGTCTTCTCCAACACTACAGTTTAAAAGCATCAGTTTTCTGGTGCCCAGCTTTCTTTATAGTCCAGGTCTCACATCCATACATGGCCTCATCTACCTGACCTGTAAAATGGGAACAAGAAGCGCAGAGCTTATGTTTATCGGCCGCCACACTGGCACTGACCATGTACTAAGCTCGGTGCTTCACAGAAGCAGCTCTAATCTTCACAAAGCCTGGTGAAAGCAGAGTGTCATCTTGGGTTTACAGAGAATGAGCCCGAGGTTCAGAGTGGTGCGAGGCACTCACCCAGAGCCACACAGCTGTTAAGTGGGTGACAGAGCTGAGATTTGACCTTGGACTTGACCCCAGTGTGCCTAGTTTCTCTCCCCACACTGTTGTGACTAATGGGCTGATGTGGGCTGATGGGCAGAAGAGGTTACGGAGATGCTGAAACGAGGAGAGGAAGGAGGCAGCAGGGAGAGAGTGAGAGCGTTGGAAGAAGTTAAGAGGAATTATGGCTGAGTGGGGCAAGACCGGCCTGTGCTCCGGGCGCTGAGCGTCTGGACATCTGTAGTGCACAGGGGAGCCTGAGAGAAGGCCGCTACCCTCTGAAGAGGCTGGAGGGCTGCCAGCCTCTGACCACCCCTCAACTCCTCCCTCCTAACCAGTCCCCCACAGACTAGCATCATACAGTGGATAGAAGCATAAACCTTGGGGTGAGGTAGAGCTGGCTTTGAGCCCCAGATCTGGCACATTCTAGCTGTGACTCCCTCCTGTGCTTGGGGCCTCAGTGTTCCCATCTATAAGATGGGCTGTTACTGGTACCTGTTTCCTGAGGTGTGTGAGCAGGAACCTGCATGTAAAGAGCCTGCCACGTGATCAGCCAGCAGCTCGTGGGAGCCCTTGCTTCTCTCAGCATCTTCCTTATAACAAGTCCCAGGCACTTCACTCACCTCTCTGCCACACCAAGCCAGCGTCCTCTGACACCATGCTCAGCCCCGACATAAGTAGAAGTCCCTGGAACACGGGGTAGGGGGAGGAGCGGGTGCCCTGGCCTGCCTGTGGATCTGTCTTGTTTCCCCACAGCTGTCCATGAGATCCATGCCAACCTGGACCCCTCGCTCAACCTCTTCTGCTCCGGTCCCTGGGAGCCCAGCACAGTGCCTGCCGGCACGAAGCACCTGGACCCGCTACTGGAAGATGCCCCCAAGCACCAGCCCAGCCGTCCCAACAAGGGCTTCGTAGGTGAGCCCCTCACCCCCACAGAAGGGTTCAAAGATGGCCAAGAGACAGAGCAGGGGCCTCGGGGCCTGGGTTCTTCTGTAAACTTGCCACGTGACCTGAAATGAGTCATGTCATATCCCTTTTCCATTTGGGGAAAATGAGCCACAGTCCCCAGCCTTTACTGTGAAGACTGGGTGAGCTGGCGTGTGTGAAAGTGGCAGGCACTTCCTGAACATGCAGTTCTTGAACAGCCTTCGCTGATGCCCGACGCATGCAGGAGCAGGTGGAGCCCGGGAGCCTGCCTCCTCCGAGTGTGGGCTGGGCTCAGGCCCTCGGCGAGCCCCCTTTCATGAGCCCAGTGCCCGTCCAGGGCAGGCCCCTGCTGTGATCCTCTCCCTGCTCTGGGCTGCCTGCCCCCTGCCCCCTCCTCCAGGCAGCCTTCCAGACCCTCTCACCTCTATTCTCTGCTCCACAAGCCTGCCTTGTGGACCCCACTGCTTGCCGTGTGGCCTGGGGCGGGGTGGGTGGGGGGTGTTCAGAGCCTGGGCCAAGTTCATGACCCAGCTCTACTGCTTCCCTTGTGTGACCCTGAACACCTGAGCTGCTCTCTGAGCCTCGGTTCCCAGAGCCGTGAAATTGGGGATGGCAACCGAACCTATGCTTGAGGGCTGGAAAAGGTCCCATGGAGAGCTGGGGTCATTACCATCTGACCTCTGCCATCTGTGGCTCTTGCGTGCTGGGTGCTTTTGTAAGCTCCTTGAGGGCAGGGCCTCTGGCTAGTTGAGTCTGGTGCCCAGCCTTGGGCTGACATGCCGTGGGCACCCGGTAACACGAGTTACAATATAATATGTGGCCTCACCCTGTGGCATGCCTGACCTCCTGGAGCCTCCAGCCTGATGGGACTGAGCCTCACACAGAGACCAGGACGTGCCTGTCCCTGGTCCTCAGATCTGGGGGATAAAGACAGGGTTGCTAGTGTAAAAGCTGCCTCTGAGACCTGCTGTCTGCAGCTGATACCTCCCATGTAGTAGGCATCAGCTCCTCTGAGAAAGCCCTCCCTGGAGCTACCTGCCCTCCTTGGAGCCTGGGTCCAGTGCTGCCGCCAGGCTTTGGCAGGCCCTGTGCTTGCCAACACACAGTGCTTGCTATTGGAAATACCTGCCTCCTCATCTTCCTGTCCCACTGGGCGGGCATCTCCCTTTTAGGCAAGGCCTGTGCTCATATTAGTCACTGATGTCACCCTGGCCCTGGCACAGAATGAGGGCTCAGAAGAGTGTGTTGAAGGAGCCAGTGCAGGTATTAGAGCAGGTAGTGATGTCTGGGGTCATCAGGATAGGCTTCCTGGAGTAGGTGTGCCGGGAATGGGTGTTAAGTGATACACACCTACCACTGTCTGACTCTGTGCCCAGCCTTGCGCTGGCCCCTCTCACAGCCGCTCCTGCCTGTTTTCCTCAGATAAGCTCTTCTACATCTACACGTCAGGCACCACCGGGCTGCCCAAAGCTGCCATCGTGGTGCACAGCAGGTAAGGGGGACGGTGCCCTGGGCGGGAGGCCTGGGGAGGTGGGGCCAGGGGCTCCTCTCCTCCTGCCTTTCTTTCCAAGGGCCCGCGGAGCCCTCAGCCCTCTGCCTTCCCAGGTATTACCGGATGGCTGCCCTGGTGTACTACGGCTTCCGCATGCGGCCTGACGACATCGTCTATGACTGCCTCCCCCTCTACCACTCTGCAGGTAGCCTGGGCTGCCCCCTCGGTGCCCAGCCGGCCCTGAGCCTTCAGAGCCCTACCCCTCCTGGCAGGCTACATGTTGCAGTAGAAACATAACAAGCTTTGGAGTCAAATCTGGTTTCAAATCCAGATGTGGACATTGACCTTGATGAGAGTGGGCATACCAGCATAATTGGTGGGTGTGGCAGTGCCCCACAGGGCACCTGGGCTGGTCTGACCATTCAATCCATTTCCACGGGTGTGGACAGCCTGGCTGCTTGGTCTGGGGGCTTTCTAGAAAGACAGATGACTAAATATAGTTCCTGCCCTTAAAGGTGCTTAGAGTTTGAGTGTGTGTGTTGGGGGCAGGCTGAATGATGGGAACCCTACCCTGAACTCTCAGGCAAGAAAGGGCATTGAATGTGGGGAGGTGCAGGGAGCAAGGAGTTCAACTCAAAGAGGAGCCCAACTCCAGGAAGGCTTCCTGGAGGAGGTGCCCCCAATACAGGCAGGTGTGAAGCCAGGCAGGCTGGCTCAGTTCTGGCTGGCTGAATGGCAGTGTTACAGCTTTGGGAAAAGGGAGCTTGGGGCCAGCTCCCAAGGCTTCAGGGGACTGTCTAAGTAATGTGCACTTGAACCCGTAGGCCCTGGGGAGCCATGGAAGGTGTCCGACTGGGGAGAGATGTGATCAGTTAGAGTTGGAGGGCAGGACAGGGGAAAGGGAGCACCTTTGAGGGGGTTGGACTGTACAAGAGGAGGCTCTGGAGTATATGGTATCTCTCCTTTGTCTGACTTACTTCACTCAGTACTTTTAGCCCCAGGGAACTCTGCTCGGTGTTCTGTGGCAGCCTGGATGGGAGGGGAGTCTGGGGGAGAATGGTTACCTGGATATGTATGGCTGAGTCCCTTCGCTCTTCACCTGAAACCATAACATTGTTGGTTACTCAGCTATACCCCAGTGCAAAATAAACAATTAAAAAAATAAAATGACATCTTTGGTGGACAAAATAAACAAAAAGACGAGACTCTGGAAAGAAAGGGCCCCTGTCTCCCTGACCCCCAGGTCCCCCCTCTGCCTTCAGGAAACATTGTGGGGATGGGGCAGTGCCTGATTCACGGCATGACCGTGGTGATCCGGAAGAAGTTCTCGGCTTCCCGCTTCTGGGACGACTGTATCAAGTACAACTGCACGGTGAGTGAGAAGGAAAAGGGTGGAGCGCCCCTGTGCCCCCCACCAACTCTACCCAGGGACGCCCGTCTTTAAGCTGAAGGCAGCCAGCCGTTTACTCGGGGCAGCCCTTCCGTTGCTCAAATGGGGAGACTGAGGCCCAGAGAGGGAAGGGATTGCACAGTCGGCCCTGGGTATAGGAGGGGTAGGGGCTTGGGAGGGCAGCGAAGGCGGGGCAGCCACCAGGGCCCAGACTCATGCCTCGTCCACCCCCAGATCGTGCAGTACATCGGCGAACTGTGCCGCTATCTCCTGAACCAGCCGCCCGGGAGGTGGAGGGCCAGCACCGGGTGCGCATGGCGCTCGGCAACGGCCTCCGCCAGTCCATCTGGACCGACTTCTCTAGACGCTTCCACATCCCCCAGGTGGCCGAGTTCTATGGGGCCACGGAGTGCAACTGCAGCCTGGGCAACTTCGGGACGGCCAGGTGCGGCCCAGGTTGGGGACACGGACGGCGAAGGGGAGGGGCGGGGTTCCGGCATGGAGTGCGGTTGCAGGAGCCAGAGCCCAGCTCACAGCCCCCCAGACTGTCCAGTATGAGGCCCGTGGTGGAGAGCCTGGGCCCAAGGCTTGGCCTTTGCAGGTGGGAGCCTGTGGCTTCAACAGCCGCATCCTGTCCTTCGTGTACCCCATCCGGCTGATTCGTGTCAACGAGGACACCATGGAGCTGATCCGGGGCCCTGACGGCCTTTGCATTCCCTGCCAGCCAGGTCTGCCCGAGGGTTGCAACTCAGGGTCAGAGTGGGGAGGGGCTGGCTTAGGAAGGGGACGGGGTGGGGGGGTGGGCGAGTGAGGAGCCCCATCCTGATCAGCGGCCAGAAGTCAGCTCTCCTCTTAGGGCTGCTTGGCATTTATTTCTTGATCCAACCACCGGTTCAGTCACCATCTCATCTACCCATCAGCCCCTCCGTGCACATTCGCGCTGTGGACCCTGGGCCCCGGTCGCCTCAGCTCCCCAGCTCTGCCTGAGTCCCCTCCTGCACAGGGTTGTCCTGAGGAGGTGGTGTGGTACAGGAGGCAAACCTCTGAGCAGCGCGGGGCCTGGACAGTGCTGGCTTTAGTTAGGCCGTCCACGTTGAGCTTGACCACCCTTTCATTTGTTCAGTGACCAAGTGTTACTGAGAAGCTCCCAGGCTGGGGGAAAGGGGGCGTTGCTGGGGGGTATTTTAGTATGAAGGAGACCCCAGAGGGACCTGACCCTGCCTCCCCTGGCCTCAGGTGAGCCGGGCCAGCTGGTGGGCATCATCATCCAGCAAGACCCCTTGCGGCGCTTCGACGGCTACCTGAACCAGAGTGCCAACAACAAGAAGATCGCCCGGGATGTCTTTAAGAAGGGAGACCAGGCCTACCTCAGTGGTGGGTGGGCACCCCTCCGGGAGGCCTTTGCCGCCCCTTGGGGAGGGGGGGAAGGGATTGAAGGGCCCCACCCTCAGAGAACACCTCCCCCAACCAAGCCCCTGGGCGCCCCCCCGCCCACACAACTCCTCTAGGTGACGTGATGGTGATGGACGAGCTGGGCTACGTGTATTTCCGCGATCGCACAGGGGGACACATTCCGCTGGAAAGGCGAGAACGTGTCCACCACTGAGGTGGAGGGCACCCTCAGCCGCCTGCTGGACATGGCCGACGTGGCTGTGTATGGCGTCGAGGTGCCAGGTATCCCGAGAGGCGGGAGGGGCCGGGCGTTTGTGTGGAGCAGCCAGCGGGCCCGTGGCCAGCCAGCTGCTCACCGTCCACTCTGCCGCCTCCCCAGGGACCGAGGGCCGGGCCGGCATGGCCGCCGTGGCCAGCTCCTCCGGCAGCTGTGACCTGGAGCACTTAGCCCAGCTCCTGCAGAAGGAGCTGCCGCAGTATGCCCACCCCATCTTCCTGCGCTTCCTGCCCGAGCTGCACAAGACAGGTCTGTCCCCCACCCCCAGCTCCAAATCATGGGTGGGTGCCGGCTGAGGCCCCTTCCCGGGTCCTTCTAGGGAAACCAGCTGGCTGTTGTTCGCCCTTCCCCCGCAGCCTCTCTGGTTGGTCGGCAACATGACCTAGCTGTGAGCTGACGCCGCCTCCAGAGAGAGATGGTGTGTTCATTGTCAGTGGAACCAATACCGACTGAGTGTGGTGGTCTGCTCCAGGCACTGTGCTTGGGCCCTGGCGATAGAGGTGACAGATTCCAGCAAGACCTGTGTGCTTCCAGGGAGTTTCCAGAGCAGGAGGCAGCCACAGGATAAGGAATTGCTAAGATAAGAGTGGAATGCAGGTCAAACTGATAGGAAAGGGAACGTGACTTGGGGATGACTGGAAGGCTCCCCTGAGGATGCTCCAGTTCAGTGGGAGACCTGAGGGAGAGAGAGAGCACGCTGGAGATGGGAGGCCCTCTGGGCTGTGGGAACAGCCCATGCGGAGTCCCTGAGGCAGGGAGGTGCTTGGTTGCTAGGGGACTGAAAGGAGGTCTGCGAAGCTGGGGCCAGTGAGGGGTGGCCAGCGGCATGTAATGGGATGAGAGGGCACGGGGGAGCCACAGGAGGGTTGGAGCAGGGTAGTGACCCAGTCAGACTTATGTCCTACAAAGCCCTCCAGCGTCTGAAGGGCTGTAGATGGCCCCGGGGGACAGGGAGATGAGAGAAGGGCAGGGTAAGTGGTGGGTCCAGACAGACAGCGAGCGCCCGAGGACTGGATGGCTGCTGTGACTTCTGCATCCCGGAGGGACAGGGAGGCTCAGACAGGCTTCGCTGCAGAACAAACAGCCCCCAAGCTTACTTAGGGCTCCAAACAGGTGTCTTATTTGCTCACAATTTGTGGGTCGGCAATTAGGGGTGATGTTCAGCTGAGCGTTCTGTTGGCCCCACCTAGCATCAAACAGTGCCACTGACAGCTTCCCCGCCTATCCAGTGGTTAAGACTCCATCTTGCAGGGCAGGGGGTGTGTGGGTTCGCACACACAGGATTAGATCCCTGATCAGGGAACTAAGGCCCCACATGCCTTGGGGTGTGGCCAAAAAAATTTTTTTTAAAGTTCTTAAAGAAATAGTGCCATTGGGTGTGAGGTGGCCTCCCTCATGTGGGGGAGCTGGCTGGCCCTGCAGCGGTGCCCACATACCTATCTGCCGCGATGGTGATGTTCTCTGGCCGCTCTCCAGCACAGCAGCCATCCGCCCCGTAACTGCGGAGCACTTGAGGTGCAACTAGTGTGATGGGGAAACTGGATTTTAAATTTGCTTAATTAAATTTACATAGCTACAGGTGGCCAGTGATTACCCACTTCAGTTCAGTTGCTCAGTCGTGTCCGACTCTGCAACCCCATGGACTGCAGCATGCCAGGTCTCCCTGTCCATCGCCAACTCCCAGAGTTTATTCAAACTCATGTCCATTGAGCTGGTGATGCCATCCAACCATCATCCTCTGTCGTCCCCTTCTCCTCCTGCCTTCAATCTTTCCCAGCATCAGGGTCTTTTCTAAGGAGTAGTTCTTCGCATCAGGTGGCCAAATTTTTATTGGAGTTTCAGCTTCATCATCAGTCCTTCCAATGAATATTCAGGATTGATTTCCTTTAGGATGGACTGGTTGGATCTCCTTGCAGTCCAAGGGACTCTCAAGAGTCTTCAACACCACAGTTCAAAAGCATCAGTTCTCTGGTGCTCAGCTTTCTTTATAGTCCAGCTCTCACATCCATACATGACCACTGGAAAAACCATAGCTTTGACTAGACAGACCTTGTCTGAGTGGCCTTTGCTGGGACAGTTCCCCTTTGTTCCACAAGGCTTTCCACCCTTCTGAGGTCAGTCTGGTCTCAGGGTGCCCCCAAGCGGGTAAGGATGGAAGCTTCAAGACCCCTTGAGGCCTAGACTCACAAAGACCACCCACAGTGTGGCTTCTGCCACATGCTCTGAGTCAGAGTAAGTTGTAAAACCAGTCTGAATTCAAGTAGGTGTTGAGAGAGACTTCAGCTCTTGCTGGGAGAATTGGCTGATGGATATGACAGAGGAGAAGCCAGGGCAGGAAGCTGTAGGCATTTCTGGTATCCATCGTACCTGAGTTCAAATTCTTACTAGCTGGGTAACGTTGGCCCAGAGCTGTGCTTCTCTGAGCCTCAGTCGTCTCATCTATCTACTGGGGCTAATACCATTGAGTGAAAGATACAGAATTTATTAAGGGAGAAAATGGTAATTGAACTATTTCAGAGATGCTGAAATCTTGTGCATCTCAGAATCCATAGGATACAGTTATGTCCCTCCCCCGGGGTTGAGATGCAGTTTCCTGAGATCACTTCTGTACCTGGGAGGTGCTCAGGTTAAAACGAGCCCTCAGGGAAGGCCCATGTCTTGCCCTCAGTCTGCTGTCACTTAGCATGGTGCCCTGGACAAATAGCTTCCCTTCTTTGGGCCTCAGTTTCCTTGTCTGCAAAGAGGGGTGGGTAACTCCACCCCCTCCCCTTTGCCAGGGCTGCTGAGGAGCAATGCACACTGTAATGGATGAAGCCTTTGCAGACTGTAAAGTGCTGTGTCCCTCCTCCTAGGATTCCCCTCACCTGTGTTCCCTCCAGCCCTCCTCCCTGCCCCTCCTCAACCCAGGTGGGTGGGTTCCTGGAGCTTGGACCCCTGCCCCGCACCCTCTGACCCTTCTCCCACTTGTCTTCTCCCTCCCTCAGCGACCTTCAAGCTACAGAAGACAGAACTACGGAAGGAGGGCTTTGACCCAACAGTTGTAAAAGACCAGCTGTTCTACCTGGATGCTCGGAAGGGCCGCTATGTCCCACTGGATCAAGAGACCTACACTCGCATCCAGGCGGGCCAGGAGAAGCTGTGACTGACCCCGAGTCCCTCTTGAGGGCCAGCGGATACTGGATCTAGAGCCCCAGCTCCCACCCCAGAGGGGTCCTGGGCAAAGCCAGACCAAAGCAAGCAGAGCCTGGCACCACTCCCCGAGGTGCCAACCCCCACCCCTCAAAACTGCCAAGGGACTCACTGCCACCTCCCCGCTCCGCCCCTGAGGCTTTCTGTGAAAGCTTCAGATCCACTTTATGTCTGTGGCGGGGGTCTCTGGGCCTCAGACTGAGACTGGGCCCCACGGGGTGATGTCTCAGGTCAGGACAAGGGGAAACAGAGGGTCTCCAAGCACTTCGCAGAGAACAGGCAGCTTGTAAATGGGACCAGGGCAGAAGCCCCCCAGACTCAGGAAGCCAGCACAGTGGGCAAGGAGGGCCGGTGATCAGGCATCCGAAGAGGATCCAGGCCCTGGGACCACGCAAGTGTCCCTTAGCCCTGCCGGGCAGAAGGGAACCACCCTGCAGCAGGCAGCCTGCACCGGGCACCCCTCTCATCCTCTGGGTGGCTGTCCCTCAGGCAGAGCCTCTCTGTCCTTGCCAGTCTGTCCACATCTCCTCCTGGCCTGGCTGTGAGGGGAGAAGGGGTGTGGGGCACTCAGGGGCCAATAAACTCCGCCTTGCCTCCTTGAGCCTGTGTGCACACTCACCCTAGCCTGCTGGGACCCCAGCTCGTGCCCCATTCGTCGTTCCCTTATTCCTTCATTCATTTAGACCAAGGGATATGGCAGGTAAGATGCCACAGTCCCCACATCTCAGGTGAGGGGCAGTTCCCACCTGAGCCTTGCAAGGTGTCACTTAAAAGCTTGTGGCCTTGGGCAAGTAACCATCTCTGTGAATCAGGAGGATTCAGAGAGCCGAAGGGGAGACAGGCTGAGGAACGGGCTGTTCAGAGCCACAGGAGGAAGCCCCAAGCCAGCACAGGGTCCCAACTCCACTCCTGCTCATGCTGTTCCTTCTGTCAGGGCTACATTTTCCCAGGGGGTTGGGGCCTCTCGGGGGCACAGAGCAGGGTGGCCTGGCCAGCCGGGTAGAGTGTGGGAAGGCTTCCTGGAGCCATCTTCCCAGAGCTGGTGAGTCTGCAGTACTGCTGGAGAGCCAGCTGTCCCCTGGAGTCACACCCAGGCTAGAAGTGCTCAGCCCAGCAGGAAGTGGGGTTGGGGGTTGGGGAGGGGGAGACTTCACCCCAAGCCAGGGCTGCAGACAGGGCACACACCCCAGGGCTTCATCTTCACTATTTAACCCTCACCACTGTCCGTCACTTGACTGGGGTCACAGAGTGAGTACTGGGGACTGCAATGCCAGCCCCATGCCCTTCCCGCCACTCCACCGCCGCCTCCTTGGTGCAGAAGGCAGCTTACATGCCATGCATGCTTGTAGAGCCAACTGTGAGCCACACCCCAGGCCAGCAGCTGAATGGGTGATAGGTGGCCAGGATACGTCTGGGGTACCTCCTGGGGTTGGGGGTGACCTTTGAAAGACAGTGGAATTCTGGTGCCACTCTTGGGGGAAGTGAGGGGACGGTAGAGCTGGAGTTGGCCCTTGGAAGGTGATACCTGGTGGGATTTGGGACTGGCAGGCAAGGGTGCAGTGCCCAAATATGACCAGCAGAGGGCATATGGGTCCTGCAGAATCGGATCCAGCCCTTCATCAGGCAAGGAAAACGGAAAGGAGGGAGAGTCCCCAGTTGACCCCCAGGCAAGGGACCCAGCCCAGAGGACTCCGTGGTGGGCCCTGGATGGGGCTTCCGAGGGGCTGGATTTGACTGATGGTGAAGCTTTGTGTCTTTAGCCTTCAGCAATGGGAGGGCTCTCCGTTGGGAAGGAGCCCCCAGGGGTGCCTGGTCCTTCCCTTTGGTTGAGCACAGTCACTAAGACCCAGTATAGAGGAATGGTGGCAAAAGCTCCTGCTCAGGCCTGCTCTCAAGCGCATTTGCCAGGCTCAGTCTCAGTGTTCCCCCC
Organism: Nanger dama; assembly: GCA_917880005.1. Classification (NCBI taxonomy): domain Eukaryota; kingdom Metazoa; phylum Chordata; class Mammalia; order Artiodactyla; family Bovidae; genus Nanger; species Nanger dama. The sequence goes on along the minus strand of CAKJTW010000018.1, from coordinate 8,042,285 downwards.
ATAAATGGTGGTCTAGGTGGGCTTCCCTGGGGGCTCAGTGGTTTAAGAATCCACCTGCCAATGCAGGAGACATGGGCGCGGTCCCTGGGTCAGGAAGAGCCCCTGAAAAGAAATGGCAACCCACTCCAGTATTCTTGCCTGGGAAATCCCATGGATGGAGCAGCCTGGAGGGCTACCGTCCATGAAGCTGCGAACAGTTGGACACGGCTGAGTGACTAAACACAACAGGAATCCCTGTCCCAGGACAGCTGTGGACATGTAATGAGACTGTGCTTAGAAGTCTAGCCCAAGAACTGGTGCTGTTACCTGTGAGGTACATGGTAGTGATAAGGAAAAAGGACGTGTTTCCGGTGTTAAGATCGCAGCCTAGGCCAAAGTTTCCCACTTCCACACCAGTCCCCTCTCCTGAGCCCCTCCAAGAAGGGGTGTGGTGGGGGGCCCCTGGGCCTCGCAGCTCCCCTGTCTGCCTCTGCTCACCCCAAACCAAGGCTGTGCCACTTGGTGGTAGAGTGGTGAGCCGGCTGCCTTCCAGACCGTGGCTGAGTCATCGCCTGGGCCGGCAGCAGGTGCCCAATATGTTCGTGAGGTTAATTCACAAGAGCTACTGTTTACTGGGCATTTCCTGACATTTACATAGTGCTTCGACTTCTGGCTGGCGACAGTTGGTAAAGAATCCCACTTGCTCATGCAGGAGACACAGGCTCGATCCCTGGGTTGGGAAGAACCCCTGGAAAAGGAAATGGCAACCCACTTGAGTCTTCTTTCCTGGAGAATCCCATGGACAGAGGAGCCTGGCGAGCTACACAGTTTACAAAATACTGTGTCCATCCGCGGAGCAGATTCAAAAGGCCTCTGTGCTGGGGGGCGGGGTAGGGGTACACGGTGAGATCTGCCCTCGGGGACCCCACTGTCCGGGGGCCAGGGAGAAGGGGCAGCCAGTCAGGAAGCAAAGGGCATGAGCTAAGCTGCACCCTAACCCCACGTCTCTGCCGGGGTAGGAGGTGAGGAAGTTGTGTTTCATGGCCACAGGCTTTTCAAGGAAGAGTCATTCAAGAAGAGGAGGGGGAAGAATGGCCCAGACAGAAGGGGCAGCGAAAGGTCTGGAGAAGGGCGAGCAGCGCAGGTGAAAGAAGGGCCTGTAGGGCTGCAGGGGTGGGGCTGGGGAAGAGTCCAGGCAGGGTATGCAAAGTGAACCCACAGCAGGCACCCCTTGCGTGCCTGGAGGACTGGGAGCTCTGCTAGGAAATCCTTACATAAGCCCAAACACACTGCTTTGACCTGCTAACAGCCACCAGGAGTGGAGCACTTCCTATGTGCTAGATATGACGCCAGGCACTTGATCATCATCATTAAATCCGTAATACAAAGCAGCTATTTTATCCCCATTTCACAGACGAGGAATCTGAGGCTCAGAGACCAGGGCCTGTGAATAACAGCACTGGGAGGCACCGCCTTGCCCAGTCTCAGTATTCCCATCTGCAATCTGAGCCCAGGAGGCTGCCAGAGGCCTGCCTTGAGCGTCCCCGGAGGTCCTACCGCCCTTGGACAGGCAAGTGGCTGCCTAGGCCAGTGCTTGGCATATCACTTTCAATTCCTGGGAAGAAGGTTAAATACCGCCGAGGGGCCTATTGAGGCGCTGGCAGTAAGGGAAGGGGTGACCAAGCGACTTTCAAAGGAGCCTGAATGCATGGCCAGCCCCTCTGCTGGAGGAGGGGGGCCTCCCCGCTTCCTCCCAGCCTAATGATATTCTGGGCTCAGCCCTCGTCTTTGGCGGCAGTTTAACCCGAGCCGGGGCGGATTCCTTTCTCACTGATCTCAGCTTGACACCCAATTAGCACAAGAATGGGAGGAGGAAGCCTGCGAGAGGCGCCTCCCAGCCTCCGGGGCGCACGAGGGGAGCAGGCGGGGAGACAAAGGGCAGTAGGCAGGGGGGGCGCCCGCGCCCTAGTCTCCCCGCAGACCCCGCCTTTGTCTCCCCTTCGGAACTTCGGAAGGGATAGAGCCCAGTGCCCGGCTGGCCGGCCTGCTGGAAGGACAGGAGTTGGGTTCACGCCCCTCTTCTGCCTGGGTCCCAGAGGAAGGCATTTGGGTGAGCTGAGCCCAACAGAACGCAGTGAGGGTCGGGGGTCCCGAAGGCACAACAGCCTGGAGTTAAGGCCTGACATGTGGGGGTCCGTGAACAAGTCACAGGTTCTGAGACTCAGTTTTTACATTTGAAAACAGAGGCTAATAGCCCCTGCAGGAGTCAAGCAGGTCATGGATGTGAAGCACCTGGCAGGTGCAGAGTCGGGGGTCATTACTCATTGAATGAATGTTAAAAAATGGTTGTTGCTATTGATTAGGCTGAGGGGCTTCCCTGGTACTTCAGGTGGTGAAGAATCCGCCTGCACTGCAGGAGACCCCGGTTCGATTCCTGGGTCGGGAAGACCCTCTGCAGAAGAATTCTCCAGTATTCTTACCTGGAGAGTCCACATGGACAGAGGAGCCTGGCGGGCTACAATCCATGGGGTTGCAAAGACACGACTGAGCAACTTTCACTTCATTTCTCTTCAGGAGGCTGAGGCTTCCCCAGTAGCTCAGCGGTAAAGAATCCGCCTACAAAGCGGGAGATGCAGGCTTGAGCCCTGGGTTGGGGAAGATCCCCTGGAGAAGGAAATGGCACCCCACTCCAGTAAAATCCCATGCACAGAGGAGCCGGGCAGGCTACAGTCTCCAGGGTCAGAAAGCGTCGGACAGGACTGAGGTGACTGAGCACAGGAGGCTGAGGGCTTCCAGGGGGCACAAGAATTTACCTCCCAGGTAGTGAAGAATCCCCCTGCCAATTTAGGGGAGCCAAGAGATGGGGGTTCAATCTCTGGGTGGGGAAGATCCCCTGAAGGAGGAAATGGCAACCCACTCCAGTATTCTTGCCTAGGAAATCCCATGGATAGAGGAGCCTGGCAGGGGTCTATGGGGTCCCAAAGAGTGCACACAACAGGAGGTTGAGTTAGGTAGGCTGGAGTTGGAGGAAGCACTTTCTAAGTGTGAGAGCCAGGCATTCAGAGTGGGCTGACTTACCTAGAAGTGATGTGGGAAGGGTTTCCACTTCTCTGGGAAGAAGGAACACCTCTGGCGTCCCTACCTGTCTTCTCCTGCCACCTCCACCTCCCATAATTTCCCAGGACTCGGGCTTAGATGTGACTTCCTTTGGTCACATCTTGCCTGACCCCGGGCTGGACTGGATCTTTTCATCTCCCACAGGTCCCCACGTTCCCCCTTCATAACAACTGATTGCACTGTGTGGTATATTTTCACGTGTCTTTTCCAAAATATCAGCCCCAGGAAAGCAGGGACCCCTTGTTTGTTTTTTTTTTTAAGCTGCCCTTGTGTTCCCAGCACCAGCCCTGGGCCTGGCACTTAATAGGTGCTCAATGAATGTTTGTCAAAGGAATGAAGCTTTCAAAAGCTCCTTAGCTCTCCCATGCCAGCTCAGCAGGCAGCAGTCTGCAGAGTTAGAAAATAATCAACTCTACCTGGCCTAACTACAGGTGGCCTCAAATCAGAGGTCTCTACCTTGTTGGAAAAGAGAAGCCAGTGAATGACTGAGAAGGGAACTGATATGTGTTCTCTTATTCCTTCATTCATTAATTCAGCAAGCACTTAGCAAACCCCTACAATGTATAAAGCTCCTTACTATGAGCTAAGGCTCTAACGTGAATCAGGCAAGGTTTCTAGACTTCAGCCCTTGGAGGAGCCAGTGAAAATATCTTAGAATATATATATGTGTGTGTGTGTGTGTGTGTGGAGGTGGCTCAGTGGTAGAGAATCTGCCTGCAATGTAGGTTCAATCCCTGGGTAGGGAAGATACTCTGGAGGAGGAAATGGCAACCCACTCCAGTATTTTTGCCTGGAGAATTCCATGGACAGAGGAGCCTGGTGGGCTACATTCCATGGGGTCACAACTGAGCCACTAACATTTACTATACATACATATTTGTACGACCTTAGTTCCCCAACCAGGAACTGAACCCCAGGCCCTTGGCAGCAAAAGTACTGAGTCCTAACCACTGGACCATCAGTGAATTCCCTAGAACATTTTTACTTAAAGGGCCTTTAAGAGATCATTTGGTCCCAAAGCCTTCTTTTACAGACTGAGGAAACTTGAGTTTCACACAGCACAGTGAAGGTGGCTTCTTCCCATTGGCCACAGGGTTTTCTTCTTCTGATGCTTTCCTCATTTTGCCAGTGCCTTGGAACAGCGCCTGATACACTGAAGGCACTCGCAGCTGCCTGTGGAGTTGGACTGTATAAGAAAGCCAGGTCAGAGGCAGGGAGGTGGGAGGCAGGCAGGCCAGAGAAGCAGGTGAGTGGTGATGGTGTAAGAAGAACACGTGGCTGCAAAATGAGCTTAGCATGGAGACGAACCCAAATGTGCTAACTGTCTGGATATGGGAGAGAATTAAAAACAATGTCCAAGGTTTCTTGCTTAGGTGTTTCCGTGGATGGCAGTGGAATCCTTGAGATGGGGAACACAGAGGAGCCAATTTTAGGAAATGAGGCACTGTGCCAAGAACTCATTTAGTTCTGAGGACAACCCTATGGGGCTGCTATTATCTTAATTTGCACAGACAAGGACACTGAGGCACAGATGTTAAAGGACTAACCAAAGATGCACGTGGGAAGTGATGGGACATGGATGTAAAGCTGGCAGTTGAACTCTGAGCCCTTAGCGGTGACCACATCCTTACATCCACCCTTAACTACCAGGGTACACTACCTTAAGCTACCAACGATGAGTTCAATTTTGGAAGTGTGGTTTAGCTGCCCTGGGCTTTTATAACAGGTTCCAGTAGTCTCCCTATCTCCTTCCCAATTCCTTCCAGTTCTCAGTGCAGCTAGGAAGAATGTTTTAGTTATTTAGGCTACCCCACGTAGTATGGGCGATCTTTGTTCTCTGAACAAGGATGAAACCTGAGCCCCCTGCAGTGGTAGCACAGAATCTTAACCACTGGACTGCCAGGGAAGTCCAAGGAAGGATATTTTAAAACACAGTTCTAATAATGTGACGCCAACCCCCCCTCCCCGCCCCCGGCCAAATCCTTCCAAGGCCTACCACTGCTCTTAGGATAAGAGACTGAAATTCTTACCTGGCTCACACGTCATGAGTTAGCCCTTGTCTACATATCTAGCCTCATGTCTTATCAGGCCCTCTGCTCCCCCAATTTCTACCTTCTCTTGGTGCTCCAGCATGTCCTCCTACCCAGAGTCTTTGCACTTTCCGTTCTCGCTGGAATGCTCCCAGCAGCTTTTCTCTCCTCATATCCACCTACTTAGCTCGACTCAGGCTTTAGAGCTCAGCCCAAGTCCAGTGCAGCCCATTTTCTTTCTGAAGTTCTTATGATGCCTGATCATTTTTCAGTTTGAGATTTTACACTTATTAGCATGACTCGCATGTTTATTTGGTTTGTTTCCCCCACGAGACTGTGAGTGCCCTAAAGACAGGAAACTTGCCTACCCGATTCACCATCGGCATCTTTTAGCATCGACCAAAATGCCAGGTACACGGACGGCGTGCAGTAAACACCTGCTGAATGAAATCTAAATCGACGGCGAAAGGGGAGTTGGATTGCGAGTCGATGGCTCAAGAGAGAGCTTTCTGGGCTGGAAGTAAATATTTGGATGCCACTGATAATTCAAGACAAGTGGACGGGTTCGTCCAGGCAGTGTGCTGACAGAAGGTAATTAATACCGTAACGTGGCTCACGGTCACAGTGCAAAGACGCCAGGTCTCTCCTCCGTCGAGTTGCGGCTGATGTCAGTCGCTTCCGGCCCTAGCTGTTTGAACGCCGTCCCGAAAAGAAACAGAACGACCAACCAAAACGCCCCTAACAGGACCCACGGTCCTCCGGCCTCAGCGTCCCGCTCCAAACCTTAATCCAATAGCTGAGGAGGAGTCTCCCCGGCCCCGCCTCTTCCGTCCGCGGCAACCGGAAACGGGGGGCCAGTGGAGCCGGAAGTTGAGGGGAGTTTCCTGTGAGCTTGGCTTCCTCAACATGGCAGCGCCCTTGTCAGTGGAGGTGGAGTTCGGGTGAGTCACAGAGCTGGGGCGCCGTGGGGATGGATTGAAGTCGTCGGGCCCGGAACTCCCCTCCCTCTGCCTTGGGGCCTGTCACCACCGAATCGCCGAGGGCCCCGGCAACTTCCCTGAGCTACGCCACCCGCCTGGGAGAGCTTGAGGTTCGGTCTCCCTGGGCGACGAGGCCGTATGTCCGGGAATAGATGCGCATACCCGGGATTTGGAGGTATGCTTCTGGCACTCCTCCATGCCCTCGCCCTACGGGACTCAAAAGGTGTGACTGGTTAGCAGGCCTCCCGGCCTTGTCTGCCAGCTCCATTTTGGAGCAGCCCCGTGTGTCTGGCATCTGAGTTCCTAGGACCGAGACGGACCAACCTTTCCGAAGATTTGAGGGTGTTAAACAAACCTGAACCCTTTCCGGTACATTTAGTAAACTTACTGAGTGCCTTCTGCAGGTCTTAAGTCAGGTGGGAATATGGGGCTAGGTAGCACAGTAGTGGAGACTAACCCTGACAGTACAGGGTTAGTGCGTGTACATGTGAGTATAACTTAGTCACTCAATCGTGTCCGACCCTTTGGGACCACATAGACTGCAGCCGGCCAGGCTCCTCTGTCCATGGGATTTTCTAGGCAAGAATACTGGACTGGGTTGCCATGTCCTTCTCAAGGCGATCTTCCTGACCCAGGGATCGAACCTGACTCTTGGGTCTCCTGCATTGGCAGGTAGATTCTTTACCTCTCTGCCACTACAATATGCTCAAGATAAAAAGTGCAGGATGGGGACACACATGCTAATTACCAAAGAAACACAGACCAGGGAGGAAATCTCCTCAAGGCATTCTCTTCTACCACTTACAGACAGAAGGTTTTTCATGTGATTTCAGAGCTGGGAAAAAAAGTGCAAAGCTTCGAGAGAAGGCAGAGAAACAGATCTTAAGAGATGGACGGTATAATTTCTAGACTCAGGTGGAAAAGCTGGGACTAGATTTGTCTGTGTGTGTGAAGATAAACAAGCCAAGGCTTATGTGAAAGGGAAAGTCTGGGATGGGAATCGGAAACCTCTGCCTATAAATGCCTTTCCTTCTATTGGATGCCCCCAGTTTCTTTCATGGATTCCCTTCATTGCATAGTCCATTCACCAGTCATTTATTGAGTGCTTACCATGTGCCAGGCAGCGAGCCAGGCACAGAGGATACAAAGATAAATAGAACTTTGTCCATGCCCTCCAGTGTTCAGCGTTGCTGTCTCTTACGAGGGGGTAGTCTCATGAATGTTAACTGCCTTTTAATTGATGATATTGTCTGGCACATGGATCCAGTTAGAACTATGCTAGTCTGGCCACCTGATTATTTTGCTTTATTGACCCTTTGCCCAGCTATGTCTCCCATAGCCTGCAGATTCCAGGAGGTCCCTGCTGTTTTGACAGGCCTCAGCAGAGCTGAAGAAGGAGAAGCTACAGATTACCAGTGTTGAGGCTTATACAGTCAGCTTGGCTTGGGCTTCTCAGGTGGCTCAGTGGTAAAGAATCCACCTGTGAAGTTTCGATCCCTGGGTCAGGAAGATCCCTTGGAGAAGGACATGGCAACCCACTCCAGTATTTCTTGCCTGGAAAACCCCATGGACAGAGGAGCCTGGCGGGCTATGGTCTATGGGTTCAGAAAGTGTAGGACACGACTTAGCTACTAAACCACCACCACCACCCATAGCTGATTTACCTTTCATGTTCACTGAGTCAGACGTGGCATTTGTCTTCAGAAATGTCTTCTGTCTGCCAGGGCCTGTGCTGGCAGCAGTGGGGAAGTCATATGAGGAAGATGTGGTCCTTGCCCTCCAGGGCTTACAGACTTGCTGGAGTTCCTGTTTTCTGGCTCCACCATCTTGGTCTCCCTTACCCTGAGAGCAAGTGAACACCAGCAAGGCAAGACAGTGTTCCCAGCACCCATTGCCACAGGGTTCCATGAGAACTGCAGCTTCTTGGGAAGCAGGAATGCCCAATATGTAGGCGAAACCTAGAGTCCTTCTCTCTTTGTCTCTGTCAGTGCCTGTTTCTCCCGTTGGCCTTTCTTTAATTTTCTATGTCTCTTAGCCCACTTCCTTCACCCTTTACTCTGAACTTAGGTATATTTGCAGAAAACCAGTTTGCCCATCAGGCTCTCCCTTTTGTCACCAAGTGCCACCCTGATCCTTGCAGATTTCTAAGGTTGGGACTTTGCCTCTTTCCGTGAGCAGCTGTGTCCCCGCAGCCCCACCAGTTCTCGTAGACACTCTGGAAGGCTGCTCTTTGCTTTCTCCCGCCTGTCACTGACCGGGTCTGCCATCCTCGTCCTGCCAGAGCAGTTTCTCAAGTCACAGAGGATGCAGTGCAGGTGGTACAGATGTGTGTCGTGTCACTGCAGCCCAGATAGGAGAGTCCCACCTCCTTGTCCCTTTTCTTCCTTCTTGAGTCCAGGAGGTATTGGCAAAGGAAGGGAGTGCCATTAGGGTCAGAGAAGAAGTGGGGAAATGGGCGTGTTCACTCATTTCAGCAAATATTTCTTGAGTGTCTGCTGTGTATCAGGCCCTGTTTTAGGTAGAACTTGCATCCCCACAGGTAGAGGGGAAATGAACAAAAGTAAAATATATCAGATAAAAAGATGAAGGTAAACTTGAAAAAGTGAAGACCATTTGAAGAGTGTCTGTACCAGTCACTGGTACCAACAGACACCTTCCACCAAGAGCTGGGAAGTGGAGGAAAGACTAGGTATCGTGGGTTGTGATGCCTTAATTGCGTTTGAGTCGCAAATCCTGTAGGACCTACAAGAGTTTGGCTTTCTTCTGGGACCAAGTTGGGCCCCTTCTTGCCTCCCTGAATCACTTCAGAGGCTGAGAGTGCACCTTCCTACCCTCCAGATGTTCTCACCACAAAAATGCCAACCCTTCCCTCGGGCGCTGGCAAACCCAGCAGTGACAGGTCAGTTGCTGAGCCATACTGGTTCTTTATCCGCCTGTGAAGGGAAAACAGCGCTGGCCTCTGCGCCTGGCACCACCAGGTTTGGCCAATCTGGGTTGTTTGCTTGGGTGCCAGCGCTTCCAGTTCCCACTCCTCTGACCCCCCAACTCCTGTCGCTCCTTGCTTGTCACCCTCCCCCACCCCAGCTGCTGCATGTGCCAGCCCCTACCCAAAAGAGAGCGGGGCTCTTGGAAGGGGATAAATGGAGGCTCTGTATGGGCTTGCAGCTGAAATGGCGCTGCGCGCGGCCACAGATGGGCCTCCTCTCCCCCTCCACATTTCTGCATCAACAAAGCGTGACCTTGTTTGGATGACAGTCGCCCCATGTTTCCCCCATGACAATGCATGCCTTGCCTTTGCCTCCCAGTGGGCCGTCTCAGGACACCTCTGTTCTCCGGCTCTGGGGAAGGGTGGTGGGGTGGGAGTCATCACACCCGTCCCAAGGCTGTTAAGGCTTCCCAGTTAAGAGCCACGTGAGGTCTGCGACGAGACTCGGGGAGGAGCAGTGTGGTGCTGAGAGCCCGAGTGTCCGCCCCCATGAGTTCTGGCATCTGCACTTGGCGGAGCCTCTCTGCTGGCCCAGGCTTCCCTTAGCCAGGTATTGGCACCCAGAAGTGAGCTAGATTCTGCCCTCAAGGGGCTTCCTGACCTTCTGAGCAGTCTTAGTTGTTTCTGCCAGAAACCAGTTAGAATTCAGATCCTAGTTCAGCCACTGCCTATCTGGCCTTGGACAAGTCACTTAACTTCTCCTGGCCCCAACTTGCTTCTCTGTTGGTCGGAGTTAATATCTGCCTCCCTCCTTCCTTCTCCGGGATTCCATGAAGGTGAAATGAGATGACGAATGTTCTTGTAAAGGGCAAGCTTACTGCTAAGTCCAGTGGGGGTCTCTCACTCTCTAACACTTTGATTTGCCCACCAGGCCAGCAGCAGGGGTGGGGACAAGGCACAGGCAGGGGAATTTCAAAGTGTCACCTGGCCCTAGGAAGCCTTTATGCCTGGGGTCTCCAGTGTGCCTTGGGTAGCTCCTCAACATCTTTGCAGACAGAAAGATTGAGGCTTGAGAAGATGCCGTCCCGTGCCTAGGGTCTCGCCAGTCAGGCCCGGGTGGGGCCTGGTCTCCACCTCAGGGCCTGTGCTCTGCCCCCATATGCTAAGCTACCTCTTGACTCAGAGTCAAAGCCAGAGTGAAATTTTGGGTACTTAAATGTTAATAAACATTATTTCTGTCCTGCTTTACCACATCAAGAAGCCACATTTGAGAATTGATGGCTGATACCCAAGGTGTTCCCGAACCTTGGTCTCTGAATCTCTTGGGCATCTGGTGCCAGCCTCCTCAGTTTTCGGTCTCTGAGGCTCTTTCTCTGGCCCTCCTTTGCAGAGGTGGTGCAGAGCTCCTGTTCGACGGTGTGAAGAAGCATCAGGTCACCTTGCCTGGACAGGAGGAACCCTGTGAGTACGGGCTCTCTGAACGCCATTGAGCAGCAGCTGCTCCACAGGGTCACTCAGCCTGGTCAAGTGAGAGTGGGTAGGATTTCCCGGGCCATGGGGAGGAAGGGAGAGAGATCGCTGGTTGTCTCCTCCATCCTCTCCAGAGTCAGCCAGCTTTGTAGGGAGGAGATGGCATCGCTGCGTCCTTCCAAGCACAGGTTCTGTATTCAGACTTGAGTTTGAATCCCCTTAGCACCTTAGGCCGGTCACCTCACCTTTTTGAGCTTCTGCGTTCTTATCTGTGAAAGGGGGAGATGGTAATCCCTGTCTCTCAGGGTTGCTAAAAGGTGTCAGCCAGCTGTACCAGGCATCTCTGCCATCACTGGATGGCCGCAGAGGGATGTCTTCACAAAGGAGATAACCTTTGTCAAGAGTGGAACAATGCAGATGGACTTAAATGAATTTCAATGAGAAGAAAAGTGTCCAGCCAGGGAGGTTGGAGGGGGGGAGGTTCATTCAAATACCTGTTCATCTTTTCTTCAGCAAACACACCCTGAGCACCTCCCATCCCTCAGACTATGTACCAGGCACTGGGAGACTGACCCTGCCTTCAGATTCGGGGAAACGGGGAGGAGGATTTCCAGAGGTCCAGCTGGGCAAATAGCATCGTAGCCTAGAGGCAGGGGCGGGACGCTGCCACTGTGCAGGGGCTTTGCAGCCCTAGCAGTGGATCTCAGCAAGAGCAGAACATCCAGGAGAGGGAGCCCATCTCACCTTGGGCTGAGATACTTCTGGGAAGAAGAGGAAGTCCGTTGTGTGGGGAGCCAGGGGAATGAGGTTCCTGGAGGTGGGCAGTAAAGAAAGTCAAGTGAGGTTTGACAGGATTCTCCTGGAATGGGACATGCATCTGCCAGGTATCAGTTATTGCCCAGATTCACCCACTACCAAGACTGTCTCTGACCCTCCCTTGGGGTTGAAGGGCAGTGGCATAGGGAGGGTCTCTGTGCCACATTCAGAGGCCAGGGTACAGGGCTCTGCCCCCTGGAGCTGGCTGTGGGCATGAGGCTGATTTAAACTTCAGGACTGCGGGATTGTGTCCCTGGTGGGGGAAGATCCAAGATGATATAGGTGATGGTTTCTTAGTTTGACAGATGGCTCTGCAGCCTTGGGAGGAAACAAGGGGCTGTCAGAAGCCTCTCAAAGATGCAGCCTAAAAGACTTACCCAGGACGTTTATTAAAACATCACAAGTTGGGGTTTGTTTCCCCCTGCTTTTGCTCCACATGAAGGTGCCCAAGTTTAATAATTCCAGTCCTTTTCATTCATTCATTCATTCATTGACCAGATGCTCACCAAGTGCCAGTCGTAGAAGAAAGTACTTTATTCTTTCCTGTGGTTGGCACCCATGTTTTTGAATATGCACACATGTTTTCCTTTGTGCCAGGCTTCCCAGGTGGTGCAGTGGTAAAGAATCTGCCTGCCACTGCAGGAGATGCAAGATATGTGGGTTCGATCCCTGGGTCGGGGACGCCCTGGAGTAGGAAATGACAACCTACTCCTGTATTCTTGCCTGGAAAATTCTGTAGACAGAGGACCCTGGGCAGTCCAGGGGTTCGCAAAGAGTTGGACACAACTGAGCTCACGCACGCACTCTCTCACACACGCACACACACACGTTTTCCTTTGTGCCAATTTGATCTTAAGCAAAACTGATATGGCTCTTGCCCTAACGGAGCTAACAGAGTAAGGGAAATGGAGCCAGGCAGTGCAGAAGTGAACGCGCAGATGCATAACAGCACGAGCGGCCATCACTGGCACCAGAACAAAAGGGCGCTTTGAATGAGACAACAGGGTGGCAAGGGAAGGCCTCTTTAGAGAAGCGTCTTTGAGGGAATTCCCTGGTGCCCTAGTGGTTAGGAATCTGAACGTTCAGTCCCATGGCCCAAGTTCAGTCCCTGGTCCAGGAACTGAGATCCCGCATGCTGCACGGCACTAAAAAGAGAGAGAGAGAGAGACGGCTTTGAGGCGGAAGCCCTGAGGAACAGATGGAAGCCAACCTAACAAACTGAAGGGAGAGCAGAGATGTGTGGGGCCCATTCCAAGGAGAGAGGACTGCACTTGTGAAGCCCCCAGGCAGAAGGCCTTGTGGTGGTCAAGGACCCGAGGGAAGGCCAGTGTCCTCGGGCACAGGCTGAGTTTGACAGGGTAGGCAGAACCCTAGTGGGTGGTACAGGTAATTGTCACAGATTCTTAGGTGGTAACTATCATTCCACTTTAAAAAGTGTAACCCTCCCTCCTCCCCCCGCCAAAAAAGGAAACCCAAACTCAGAGATGTCCCAGGTTTTACCCTCGACCATGCGCTTATGTCATTGGCAGAGCTGGGGTTGAAACCGATGCCAGGGTCACCCCATCCTGCAGGGTGCCACTATCCCATTACCATTTATCCCAAGAGCTTCCCGAATCACATCACGTCTCAGACGTGATGAGAATATCCTGCAGGATATTCTCCAGTTTTCACACTTTCATGCCTCCAACAGCTACTGATCTCAGTTTTCATAATGACCCCAGTAGATATTATCTATCGACAAGAAAACCAAACTTCACAGAGAGAGAGAGTGACCTGTCCAGAGTTACTCAAGCAGGGAAGCTGGCTAAGACCTAGGTTTGTTTTTATTTTTATCTTTTGGCCATACTGCATGGCATGTGGAATCCTAGTTCCTCAACCAAGGATCAAACCCAAGCCCCCTCCATTGGAAACATGGAGTCTTAAACCAACAGACCACGAGGGAAGTCCCTAAGACTCAGATTTTGGATCTCTCATCTACTGCCTCGGGGGCAGGTAGGGGGCTCTCCTCCCCTCTCTGGGATGAAATAAAAGGAAGCAGGGGAGGCTAGCATAAGTGGCCCATGTGCTTAGTTCTGGGCCCTCGGCCATGGGTCTTTACCTCTGGCTCCCATTTGTGCCCTGCTGTGCCCAGAGGCATGGGTCACATCACAGCGGCAGAGCTAGTTGGCAGCTGCCAAGCCTCACCCTGGCACACAGCGCCCAACAGGAGGGCAGGGGCCTGGCGCCATGGGGAGAGCCTCACTCCTCCCCAAGCCCATGCCCAGATCTGCCGTCTGGCAGCCTTCCCAGCCCAGGGGCTGCCACTTGGCCAAGCAGGTCTTGGAGACTCCAGTAGAGAAAACAGCGGCCGTAAGATTATGGATTGTGACAAGTCTCATAAACAGGGGGACTCCAAGGCCCTGGGTCCTGGGCCAGTGGAGAGCTTCCCACCCGGCCAACTTGGAATGAGAGGCTGGGAAAGGCCAAAGAGGTTGAGATGGCGAGAGAGGCACCCTGGCAGCATGCGCTGGCAAATTAGTTATTTCTGCAGGCCTCTTATCCCACCTGTAAAGTGGGAGGATGGACTCGATTTAGTCTGTCTTGAGCTCATTATTGGGCTTCCCAGCTGGCTCATTGATAAAAAATCTGCCCTCCAGTGCAGGAGACATGGGTTCAGTTCCTGGCTTGGGAAGATCCCCTGGAGAAGGAAATGGCACCCCACTCCAGTATTCTTACCGGGAAATCCCATGGACAGAGGAGCCTGGCGGGCTGCTGTCCACGGGCTCACAGAGTCTGACATGACCGAGTGTGAGCACGCATGAGTCACTTATCAGTTTGACACCTGCAGTTTGGAAAAGTTGCTTCCAGATCTAAGCACGTGGTTCTGGGAAGCAAGGTGCATTGATCCAGTGAGCGGCTGCCTGTGCGGGGAGCTGAGGATTCTTAACAGCCACCTCCACGGAAGAGGCCTTGAGTGGCTGAGTTTGGGAGGCATTCACCGGCTTTGGGGCCTGGCCACTGGGAGCTGGTTTTTAATGCATCAAGGATCCTTCCAACTCAAGGCTCACAGACCAGGGTTGGTCAGGGGCCTGGAGTAAATCTCGAACCTCGCTGGTCCTGGCCTGGGCCTTACCTGCCCTGGTCCCAGGAAGAGACTGCCTCACCTTTTCCTGCTCCTCAGCCCTGCCTTTGTATTAAGGGGAGGCTGGTGCGGGAGGCAGGGGTGGCTTGGGAGCTGCCAGGCGCTTTAAACTGCTTAGCATGCATTTCACAGCCTCTCTGGGGCCAGCTGTTCCTTTCTCCGTTCTGGGGCCTGTTTGCTGATCCCCTCCCCACCACCCTCCTCTCCCCCTCACCCCTCCCAGTCCCTGTGCAAAATTGCTTTTGAAAAGATCCACTTTCTGCTTAATTAAACAATGAGGAGCGTCCCCTCGCACATCTGTAAACCTCCTTCTGAGGCCAGTTTAGCCCACAAACTGCTCCATTCTTACCTCCATTCACTTGTAAATGGACCCTCTGATGTTCCCTCTACCCTCTCTTCTCTTCTCCCCCCATCCCAGCTCTTTCTTCTCCCCTTTCAGCTGAGGCCTGGGGTGGACTCCCAGAGGAGTCCTGTCCTGAAGCCGGGTGGACTTGGTGGGGACCAGAGCCGCTTAACCTGGAGGAGAGAAGGTGTAGGGGACCAGCTCTCCTGAGTCTGTATGGTTGGCGTGGTGGTCCCCAGGCCCAGCTAGGCTCTGTGGGTGGGAGGGACTGGAAGCCAGATTTCAAGCTGGGAGAAAATCTCCCCTTGGAAGCCTGCAAGAAGGGGTTGGATGAGGGTCAGCCTTGCGACCTCAGATGAGACCGGAAGTTCAATTGACACCACTGGGAGTGGGGGGCACCACAGTGGGTGGTCGTTGTCCCCAGACAAGGACAAATCCACTGGGGCATGGGATTCTGGTGGGAGCCTCTGTTGGTCTAAGAGGGATGTGCACGGTGCCCTTTCCCAGCGGCCTTTAGGGGAAGGTTCTGGCAGCCCCCCGGGATAAGGAGTCCTGAATCACTGCAGGAACAGGGACGTTGGTCTTGTCTGTTTGACACCATGCTAGGCTTGCCGCTGGCATCAAGAGCTGGGTTATTATCCCTCCCTTGTCTGAGGATGGCGCTGAGACTTAGGCAAAGTGACTTCTACCCAGGGCCATCTAGCACACACCCCAAGGCCTTCCAGCTCCAGAACCCAGCCTCATAAGCACTCCGCCACGAGAGCTTGCTCTTCCCGCAGTGGGCAGGCCAGGTCCCAAGGCCTCCTGCTCGGGAAACCCGACATGGGGTTGGGTGCTCATCTCCCTGCCCTGAAGCCGCATGGCCTCAGCATAGGAGTCCTTCCACTGGAGCTGTCCAGGGAGCCTCTGAGGAGTCTAAACATCTAAAGGGGGCAGCAAGAGAAACTGAAGGGTTCTTCCTCTGACTGACGGAAGAATTACAGCATCGCTGTGCCAGGCACAGTGCCAGGAGCTTTCCATGGATCATCTTATTTGAGCCTCACAACACCCTCAGAGGCATTTTTACCATTCCCATTTAACAAAGAAGAACTCTGAAGAGAGTTCCTTACCCAAGGTAGTTTAACTAGGAAATGACGCAGTCGAACTCAGACCCATATGCTCAGTAAACATGTCCAGGACATTTTGTGTGCGAGGTTCTGTGCTGTGTGCTAGGGCTCAGGCTCCCAAGGAGGGGACCCTCTTCCCCAGCAGCCCCTTTTCAAGGCCCCTGCATGCCCTGCGCAGTCCAGCCAGGGCTGCCTCCCTGGCTGCATCTCGTGCTGACCTTCCGGCCTTCTCAGTTCTATCACCTTGAACCTGCCAATTCCAGCCTGCCTCAGGTCTTCCCCATATGTTCTTCCTTCTGCCTAGCTTGCTCCCCCATCCCACCCGACTCATCCTTGGGGCCTCAGCTTCAATGTGAACACCCTCAGAAAAACTCATACTGCTCCCACACAAAGGAGAGCACATTTGTCACGACTAACGATGTACCGTCCACCTCCCCTGCAGGCCTGTGGCTCCACACGATCAGGCTCTGTGTCCTCTTGTTCTCCGCCATCTCCGTGGCACCTGGCACATAGTAGCTGCTCAGTAAATATTTGTCTCCCGAGCGGTTTCCTGAGATCTCCAAGGGCAGCCACCATGGGAAGCCACGGGAGGCAGGAGGACGCAGGGAGGGAAGGTGACAGTGAGGTTCCCGGAGCCATCCCCAAGCCACTACCAGCCCCTGACTCTGCTTAACCCTTCCTCCTCCCCTGGGCGCCTTTGGAAGCTGACCATCTGGCTTGGAGGCTATTTGCATATTGTCTGGGCCTCAGCAAGCCTAGCAAGATGTCCCTGGGGGTGTGTTTCAGGCCAGGCCAAGTGGCCCTTGCAGCCTGCGAAGGAGTCGGGAGTTCCACCTCTCCCCACCCCCAAAATCCAAGCATGGGGAAACAATACGGGTGGTGATGCGGTGGCCTCACCATGGTAACAGGCTATCAAGAATGTGAGCAGGCCTGGGGGTGCAGAGGAGGGAGGGAATGACCTCAGCAAAGAGGAGCACCATGATAAATGAGCCAGCACCCGCAGCAGACGCCCCCTGGTCCAGCCCTCGGGAACGCCATGACGCTGCCGTCATTGGGATGACCCCAACATGACCATTAGTCCTCCCCGCTGCCCCCAGCCTATGAGAGTGGAGCACAGGACCTTCCTTAGAGGGAGCCGGAGCGGTGACCCAGGGAGTTCTGGTTCGGAACAGGCCGATGGGGGCTGTGGAGGTGCAGCTGGTGGCCCTCAGGCCAGGCCCTCCAAGCGCCACGCACACAGAGCCCCGCCCACGGGGGCTGGCTGGACGGATGTGTCAGACCCCGGCGGCTCTATCGAGCGGCCACAAGATGTATGGGCTGGCGGCCTACCAGACAGTGCCAAGATGGAGGCCACAGGGAAACCTCTGAAACCCATGCCTTGGGGAGGAACCTAGCCAGGAGTCGAAATGGACTACAGCTACTTGGAGGCAACACTCCCCATCCCTGCCCGCTCCAGGGACCCTGAGGACTCCAGTCAGCTTTGTTTAAAAGCAGGAATTAAAATGGAAAGGCGCAGTCTCAGCCTGTGGCCACTGCCCATGGCCCTGTGCTCTGCTGGCAGACGATCCAGGGGAGCTGGCACAGAGCAGAGTGAGCCAGGCCATCCAGGATGTGCCTCCTGAGGGGGTGGCAGGCAGGCCCGTAAGATTGCCTTAAAACCCTGCCCAAGGCTGGTGCTGTGGGTGACACGCGCTGGGCCCCTTCCTGACCCGGCAGCGTTTTCCTGGCCTGCATGCTAGGAGTCCGCCTCCAGCCAGGGAAACGAAGGCAGCGTGTGGGCCCTTCTCCAGCTTATCCCCTGAGCTTTGTCTTGGCACAGACCCAGGATAGCAGCCCCATCTGAGACTTTGACTCAGGAGGGGCATGGCTAACCTCCAGGCCCCTGCTGGCTTCCCAGAGACTAGCTGTCCTCTCAGGGAGAGAAAAGTCCTGCAGCCTCGGGGATGCTCTGCTTGAGGAGTGGATCATTGAGAGCCATAGCCTTCGAGGGGGTGATAGTGTGCGTGGCCTGGGACCTGACCCCCAGAAAAGGAGAGGGGGCTCTGGGGACATGTGGCCTCTAGCCTCCAGATGAGGTGCAGAGCTTGGTGGCTGCCCCAGAACCACACAGAGGCAGGGCTCAGGGTCCAGCCGAGCGGGAGAGGCCCTGTCGACTCTCGGCCTCTTGCTTCCTCATGGCAGCCGCCCCGGCCTGGAGAGCTCTGCAAAGGGGAGCGGAGGGACTATGATTTGTCAGCATCTCTGGCTGGTGAAGGATCCTTCTCTCCTCTGTCAGAGGAAATTAACTGATGTTATCGGCTCAGCAATTGTTTTTCTTCCCTCACAAAGGGAAATATATGCAGACTTTCCAAGAGCAAAGCCGAATGTTCCCCATCTGGGACTGGCTGGGGAGATAGAGGTGGAGGAGCTCTCTGAGAAGCCTGCCCCTGGCAGTGTCACACCATCTCCTAGGCCTTGTGAGTAGAGGTCTGTGTCTGCCCTTTCGGACGTGACTGTTTGGCCCGCTGTCCGCCTTGAGTCCCTGTTAACCACTTCCAGCTTTCAGCAAGGCCAGGTGCCACTGCCTCTGAGAAGACCTCTCTGGTCTCTCCAAGTCCATTTCCTCACCTTGAAACCACAAGTCTAGGCGCCAGGACAGCCAGCTCTAAAAGAGGCCCTCTGAGCCCCAAGTGCATGTACTCCTGCCCGGGCAGGGCCCTCGGTCCAGAAGCATTGAATTTGACGTTAGTTTTGTTCTGTACCTTCTTCTGCAGGGGACATCCGCAGCCTCCTTGTCTGGATCAAGAAGAATTTGCTAAAAGAGCGGCCAGAACTGTTCATCCAAGGAGACAGCGTGTGAGTCCCTTTCTCCCTTTCCCCAAGGAGGGCGGGCTGAGGAAGGAAGCCTGAAGCCCTGGCCTTACTTCAGACTCCGCCTCCTCCAGGCCCTCTCCCCTCCATCCTCTTCTTAGCCCTCCAAGGAAGGGCTGCTGCTGCCCAACTCTGTGGAAGTTTGTTTCAGTTTTCTTGTTACTACATTGGACTGTTGGGTTGTTTTTTTGTTGTTGTTTGTTTGTTTGTTTTTTCCCAAAAGTCCAGGTCAGGAGATTGGTAAATTTACCAAAACACACACACACACACACACACACACACACACACACACACACACACACACACACACACACACACACACACACACACACACACACACACACACACACACACACACACACACACACACACACACACACACACACACACACACACACACACACACACACACACACACACACACACACACACACACACACACACACACACACCCCCCCCACACACACACACACACACACACACACACAACTTAGATCCTGCCTTCTGGATACCACAAACTTGCCAAAGAACCTTGCTCAAATGACTTCCCTTCTCTGGGCTCAACTGTTCTCTCTGCACAGGCAGCACTGAGAAAAGATGCTCCCCAAGGTCTCTCTTTTCCTTTGACAGCCTGGGACAGACAGCGCCCTCCCAGTGATGGAAGTGTTCTCTCTTTGTGCTATCCAATGTGGTAGCTGCTAGGCGTTGAGGATATTGAAACCTCGAAATGTTAGTAGTGTGACTGAGGAACCAAGTGTTCAGTTTCACTTGAACGGAATTTAAATTGAAGTGTGCCTCGTAGATAGCAGGCTGTACAATGCAGGTCTCGGGTTACAGGGGGTCACTGCACGCATGTGCACACACGTGCATGTTTGTGCTCACTTAAGGATACCCCTCGCCTGGCCCAAAGCTTCTGTGTCTGTCTCAGGCCCAGCTCAGCCTCCTGGGAAAGGATCCAGGTTCCATGTGCCAAGAAGTCACTTTACCCCTACAACAAGGCCATTCTCATATGTCACAGAAGTGGGCAGGGCACCTGTGGCAGTTGTTCCTCTGCCTGGAAGCAGAGGTTCACCAGCAGGCCCTGGGGGCTCAGGCTGCCATCCGGCCTGGAGCCCAGGTCGTGGTCCAGCAGCTGTGGCGGCCACCCCCAAGGACAGCAGTGCTCTGTGGGTCCTTGCCAGCCGGAACCAGGTTAAGTAAGGTGCTTGTCCAGATGTCGGCCCTACCCTGCCCTACTCCAGGCAGGGTAGCTCGCAGGCTGTCAGGGGCTCGGGGGCTACTGGCAGACTTCCCTGATTCAAAGCAGCCAAGATGGCCTCCTCCTCAAGACGCACATGCGGGAGGCCTGGGACAGTGCGGCTAGACCCCCGGAAGGATAGGCTGCTGTCAGTGGTTCCCTGGCAGCTCCCACTTGACATCCCACTTCATCCTCCCTGGGGAGCTTATGAGGAAGACACTTAATGATTTACCCTATTTTCAGATGGAGAAACTGATGCTCAGGGAAGCAATGCCCCAGATCTGGGAGTTAGCAATGGAGTTTGCATGTGTGTTCCATCTGGCCCTCAGACTTGCCTGTCACCTTCTCTCCCTGGGTATTCTCTGACGGAACGCCCTAGAGCAAAGGCGCCCCTCCACCCCTTAGACTCTGCAGCCCAAACATCTAAGCTTCTTTCTGCCCCTGCTCTCGCCAGCTCCTGCCATTCACACCCTGCTACTCACCACCATCTTTCCCACAGGCGGCCAGGGATTCTGGTGCTGGTTAACGATGCCGACTGGGAACTGCTGGTCAGTACCTCAGGGAGCAGCCCTCCTCGACCCCTCCCCAACCCACCATTGTAGTAGGAAAGCCTTGGACCTCTCATCAGGCCCAGAGTGGCAGGGTCACCCTCTGTCCAAACCTGGCATCCAGACGGTGGTTCCTCAAGTGTCCCACCCTGAGTGAGGAAGGCGCGGGTTGCTGGGGAAGTGGTCAATTGCCCTCTATCCTGGAGGTTTGCTAGTTAGCGGATAGGGTACCACTTTTCTGGTAGATTCTGTCTTCCCCTCTCAATGCAGCTAGCCCCTGTGCCCCACTTCCCCTCTCAACACCCCGGGAGAAACTGGAAAAGTGCCCTTGACAGTCGTCTTATTTCTCTCCTGGACCAGGGTGAGCTGGACTACCAGCTTCAGGACCAAGACAGCGTCCTCTTCATCTCCACGCTGCACGGCGGCTAAGGGCCCCTCTCCGTGCCTGGGCCCCCTTGGGGTCGGGAGAGCAGAAGAATCAGACAATCCCCTGGGGCCCTACTTCCAGATCTTCCTGTCCCCCTTGGCTGCTTTCTTCCCTACTCTGTCCCTTGAGCTCCCTCCAGGCAGGGAAAAGAGGCCAGGTGCTAAAAATGAGCTTTTCTCGGGCACGTGAGCAGGGGAAGGCAGGCGCCCGAGCCGGGCACTCCTCCTCCCAGCAGCTGAGGTGGGGGAGGGTACCCCTTCGCGTGGCTGGAGTGGAGGGGGTCTGTGCGGCCAGGTGACCCAGCTGCCGTCCCTCCTGTGTCTCCCTGAGTGACTGCTGACAAGGCACTGCCGCTCCTGGGCTGTGCTGCCTTCCTGGGGAAGAGGAATGAACCACACTAGCTGATGGCAGGCCCCTCCCCTCTCAAAGACAGGAGGAGCCTTCGCCTCAGTTTCCCCATCTGGACAGCAGAGGGCTCTGCCTGTCCCCCATTGATATCATTATGGAACCCCAGCTGGGGTCCCCTATTCAGCGCCGACCGCCCCCTACGTACACACACAGCAGCTGCTCCTCCAACCTGCTCCTCCTCCTCCTGCTCCCCCACCCACAGCCCTTGACCCTGGCCAGCCTCCCCAACACAGGCCACCAGATGGGCTCCTGAGACCCTCCCCCGACACACGGCAAAAGGCTGCCTATGTACAGCTCATTCCGCTGGGGGTGGAGAGCGGAAGGGTGTACACTAAACCTTGGACTGGCAAATAGAGGCCTGGGGTGGGGGTCAATGGGCCTCAGTTTCCTCCCTAACAACAATGGAATTTTTATAATATCTGAAAACTGAGGGGACTTCCTGGTGGCTCAGACAGTAAAGAATCCACCTGCAATGCAGGAAATGTGGGTTTGATCCCTGGGTCTGGAAGATCCCCTGGAGAAGGAAATGGCAACCCTCTCCAGTACTCTTGCCTGGAGAATCCCTTGGACAGAGGAGCCTGGTGGTCTACAGTCCATGGGGTCGCAAGAGTCGGATATGACTGAGCGACTGACACACAAAATTGAGATACTTGATGGTGCAAGGGCACACTATCTACTCTCCCATCTCCTGCAGGAAGCAGGATGGGGCAGGCAGTACCTGGGAGGCAGGGGGACTCCTCCCACCCCCATCCCTTCTGGAAGTCTTAGGGCCTCAGTGCCTGCAACAGCTGGCCTGTGGCAAATAAAAGACTAAGTTGTTTACTGGCCTTGCCTGGAACTTCATCCTTAGAAACCAACCAGTGGGACCCCACTTCCCCCAGCTAGCAGTCACTTCTCTGGTCCTCACCCTCCCTGTCCTCACCCCAGGGCTTTCAGAACTGCCCTTCACCCAAAAAGAGCAGGAGTTGAAACCCAGACTATCCAGACACTGAGAAGGGATGATATGTTTGGGCCATCTGGAGAAGGGGTGGCAGGACCAGTCTGTGCTGACCAGTCTGGGTCCCAGGACACTTCCCTACCCGTCTGTCCGAGCCCAGGCTTTGTCCCACAAGCTGCAGCCAGCAGCCTCGGAATGGAGGAAGCATAGTTAAGACTGCTGAGCCCCACTTTCCATGACCTGGAGAAAAAGCTTTGTTTGCTGGAGGGAGACCTCAAAAAAAAAAAAAAGGACATTAACATCACCCCACCCCAAACATTGCTTTTCATTAAATGTTGATAATTTAAGGTGGAACTGCTCTCACTCTGCAGTGAGACAGAAGTGTGGAACAGTTGTCCTAGCCGTGCTGGAGGCTGTGCTCCTTCTCAAGGCCTTGGGGACAGATGACCCCTGGCTGGTGAGCTTCTCTCCGGCGCTGCTGCAGGTGGAGGAAGGCCTTCTGGGTGTGTGTGTGGGGGGGTAGCCATGTTGAGGTTATGGGTGCAAGGGAAGGCCGGCGTGGGTGCAGGTGCCTGTCGGAAGAGAGGCTGTGTGACCAGACTGTTTAGGTGCTGAGGTCAAGGTCTCCATGTTAGGCAGCAGGGCAAGGGACAGCCTCACTTTAAGGATCAGCCTGTCCAGCTTCTTGTAACCTGGAAGGGAGGACTCAGCCCCGCTGGGCTTTACGGTGCCCCCATTATCTACTCCCTACCCCACCCCCACAGCATTCCAAGTCCTGGAAACTGGGTGAGAGGATTCCTTTCCTGCTTGCACTGGGGAGAGGAAGGGCAGAAACGGGCTAGCCCTGCCTCCCCAGTACCCCAATTAGTGCATTACTGCTGAGAAGTAGGGCAAGAAGACACGCTGCTGGGAAAAGCAGGTTCTCCACGCAAGGAGAGGTGCCCTGAAACTCGCCAGGGCCACACTCCACAGCATTTGGGGTCATTTTCTAGCTTGAGCATGTTAAGGGTCAGGGATGGATGACCCGGGCTCAGACCCAACACCACCCAGCTGCCCCCCCTGCCAAGGCAACTCCTGAACCCACTTTTGAGGAAATAAACAAATAAACCTCACTATCGCAGAAGATTTGTCTTTAATGAAAAGGATTCGTTTTCCAAGTTCTGTTTCCCAAGCCGAGGCGATTGCCCGGCTGGAGCGCATCGTTCTGGACGCTTCTCCGACTCCAGCAGCAGCCGGAGGGAAGCTCAGCCCATCGGTCGGTCTGGAGGAGCTGGCGGGAGGAGTCGGTTTATTGGAGATTTAGGGGTCGATTTAGGCTTGTTTTGGGGGTATTGGCAGGGGAGGTTAGGTTAGAATCAATTCAAAACGAGTTAGCAAGCGCAGTCCGCCGGCATCTCCTTTCGCCCCCGACTTCCTGCGGCTCTGGCCGAGGACGAGCTCTCCGGACCACAATTGGGCCCCGCCGTGGCATGCCAGCTTCGTTCCCGGCCGAAATTTGAAAAAGGGGGAAACGACGCTATCGGCTGGAGGACCCCGCCAGCCAGGACTGGTCACCCGCAGAGGAGGAGGGGAGGACGAGGATGAGGACGACGACGAAGAGAGGAGGATGGCGGGCGCTGGTGACAGGGACCGGCGTCCCTCCTTTGCGCGCCCAGCCGGGGCCGCGATGCTCGCGCTGGGGCCAGTCAGCAGCCACCCGAGGGGTCTTGCTCGCGCCGAGCTCGGTTCCCTGCGGCTCCCGCCCCTGTCGCTTCCAGAGCTCAGCCACAGATGTCCAGCCACAATTCTCGGTTGGCCGCAGACTCGTACAAGAATTGCGTTTGGACAATCAGTGGCGAAGCCCTTGAGTTCAGGGCCCCGGTCTCCTGCGGGTTCCGCTTCGCTCCTGTAAAGCACCGGACCAGATCTCCGGGCTGCGGACCTCGCAGACGCTCGGCGGTCGCGGCCCATCCCGCGGTAAGGTGGACGAGCAAGCACGCGGATCCCGACCCTGCGTGGGGTCCCTGGGGTCCCTAGAGTAGCCCGCGCTGGGTCTCTGCGCCGCCCCAGGTTGGGGGAGTCTCCTGTGTCAGGCCTGGGGAACCCCTACTCCCCTTTCCCCGCCCCCCAGCCTGGGCTCCCCGGGTTCTCTGGGAATCCGGAAAACGGGGGCCCGAGGAGGGGTCGCGTTTCAGAACCCGGGGTCCGGGCTGCTGCACCGGTGGGTCTCCCCCCCCCGCCCAGCCCCGCGCACGCACCGGCTCGGGCGCTCTCCTCCCTGTGACTGAGTCGCGGCCGGGCGCCGGCGGTGGCAGCGGCGGCGGTGGCTGGGACGGCGGGGGAGCGCTGGAATGCGCCGCCGGGTCACCTGCAGCGCCCGGGGAGCCGGGCTGGGAGCCGGCGGGCTGGCGAGGCGCAGGGCTGAGCCCGAGCGGGCGCCTCTGGCGGCTCGGGGCCGGGGGCGGGCTTTTAGTGGGCCGCTCCAACAATACGGGCCTGGCGCGGAGAAAGGGGCTCGGCTGCAATTGGTACTGGATTTGAATAACGCCACGGGGCCATCAATGGTCATTGTGTCGGCGGGTAATGAATCTCCGCTGTCTCTCGGGCTGGCCAGGCAGCTGCAACCTGCGCTCAGGCAGCTCTTAAAGACATAGCGTGCCCCTCCCCGGGGGCCGCCCCCCACCCCACCCCCGCCCTTGCACCGGCAGGACCCCTTGCCCTCCCACCCCATCCTGCATCCTAGACTCCCAGTGCCCCGCCTGCTCCCTCTCCTGAACCCTTTGCCCATCGCCCCTCCCTCCTCCTGGGCCGGGCACCCGCATCTCGGCCCTGCACTCCCATGGACCTAACTTAGGCCCCTGACCTTGACTGAGCTCCCCAAGAGTGCCCAGGGGACCCCAGAATCTTTGAAGGCTCAATCCTGCGCCACCCCTCCTCCCCCACAAACACATCTGCATTAAACCTGAGGCCTCGGGAACCCCCAGGAGCCCTCCTGCCTTAAGCTCCTGCCCCAGGGGCTTGGAGCTGGAGGGTGAGGGGAAACAGTATAGAGGTCAGAGGGTCACCCCTTAAAAGGCTGTGCTGCCGGATAAGGGAGGGGAGATGCTGTCCCAAGCCCCCTTGGCCGAAGATACCATCTCCAGAGACCACACCCCCACTAGGGGTCTGGAGACTGCACTCCCCAGCCAAGGACAAGGGCTTACTCCCAGGATACTTCCTGGCTGGCTCCTGGATATCTCAACTCTGCCAGGGATGTGGGGGTGGGGTGGGGAGCAGGGGGGCATGAGAGGGGCGTGGAATCTGTTCATTCTTGTCTGGTCATTGTTTCTTCCACTGCACAGCCACGCTGGTCCAGGAGAGCAGGGACTCCGTCTAGGTCTGATACATGCCTACCCCAGCCCAACCCAGCCAGGTCTGATGCAGAGAAGGCTCTCAGTCTACAGGGGGACGTGAGACCCGTGAGCTCCTGACCCTCAGAGCTCACGCCTAGCCATTCTTCCCTTTCCACTCTCCATGTACCTCAGGGTTCCCCAGGTACCTCGCCCCTGCTGCTGAAATCCTCTTCTCTGCCCACACTCCGTGGGCCACCACTCAACTGAGAGTCTCCGTCGGTTTGTGTTCCTCACTGGATCAGGAAGTAGGTCTTCCTGATCTTTTTGCGTTGAGAGCCTAGTACAGTGCCCTGTCCCCAGACAATCACTGAATAGCCATTGCTGACTTCAACATGAACCCCATGAATTTCTTGGAATTTCTTACAGAGGTTCAGAAAAAGGCTTCTGATGAGTAATACTTGTAGGTGAGGTTTTATAGAGAGGGAGCCCTGCTCACCAGGTCCTAATTCCCTGGGAATGCTCTATGTGATAATAATAACTGTGACAAGTGCCTTAAGTACCAAGCATTAAGCGCCTTAAAGGTAGGAGCCTGTTGACTCCTCACAATGACCCTGGGAAGTAGGCACTGTTGTCAGCCCCATTTTACAGATGAAGAAACTGAGGTTGGTGGCTAGCTAAGTCCCTAGTCCCCGTGGCAGGTGACAGAGCCAGAGCTGGAAGCCAGCTCCCACCCTAGATTCCCACCCTTGATGTGAAATATGGATTCCTCAGAAGACTCGGAGAGGACTTGCGGAAGTGCACACTTAGAACCCGAAACCCAGGAGGCACCCTGTATCTGTTTATAAATTATAATCCAGGCCCAGCCCCAGACCAGCCTGGCAGAAACACAGCCTTGACGGAGAGAGGAGAGAACAAGAGGAGTCTCGGCACGGGTGTCTGTCAGAGCTACTTAAAGCTGTCAGTCCCAGACAGAGGAGGGTCAGTTCCCCTCACCCTCAGGGAAACGAAAGCGCCTTGAAGGGTCCTCCCGCCAGTCACTGAAGAGATATTTATAGCCTGCCTACTGGGTGCTAGGTGGGGACTCGGCCGTGGGCAGACGTCCCCAGAGAAGATGCCCAGCGGAGGAGAGTGCCAGGAAAGGAGAGCTGTCCGGAGGAGAGGAGGGGCTGGAGAGCTAAAGGCGGGCAGGCGCCAAGGAGGAGGGCAGGGTACCTCCAAAGCCAACAGGCAAAAAAGAACTTGGGGAGTTCTGGGAGGGAAAGAACTCTGGCATGGCTGGAGCACAAAGGGGAAGTGGCATTAGAGCCCGGATTGACCCCCACAGGGCCCCGAAGGATGCTGGGAGGATCTGTGATTTTACCCTAAACGCAGTGGGGATCCTGGAAGGTCTGAGAAGTTCAGATTTACATATTTAAAGGTTTGCTGGCGCTGGAGTGTAGCAAATAAGGGGGAGAGAGGCAGAAGATAGAGGCAAGCTGGCCTACAACAGAGACCAGTTAGGCTACTGATGGTTTGCAGGTGAGAGCTGGTGGGGGGGCTGAGCTTAGGTAATGGCAGAGCAGAGCACCCGCGGGCCCCCCTCCCCCCCGCCAGTTCCTAACAGTCCAGTTGACCTCAGGTTACTTGGCAATGAGTCACGTTTAGGGAACACCTGTACTGTGTCGCTTCCCTGGTGGCTCAGACAAAAAAGCGTCTGCCTGCACTGCGGGAGACCTGGGTTCGATCCTTGGGTCGGGAAGATCCCTTGGAGAAGGAAATGGCAACCCACTCCAGTATGCTTGCCTGGAGAATCCCGTGGATGGAGGAGCCTGGAGGGCTACAGTCCACGGGGTCGCAAAGAGTCGGACACGACTGAGCGACTTCACTATGTTTATGCCGGTGCCTGGGAGGAGGGGGAAGGGGAAGATGAACAGAGTTTGACATTACCTGTCCGGAAGTATCTCCATCCAGTGGACGGACAGACAGGAAGGAACCAGCCCTAGAGAAAGAATGAGGGCCACAGGAAAACCCTTTAACTGAAGTTTTAGCAAAATCCTCTGTGACCATACAGGACTAACCGATTCTCCCGATAGGGAGGAGGTGAGCCAATGTCTGGGAGAGGCAGCATCGCCTTGCGCCTTCAGGCAAGTGAATTCCGACAGACTGAACCTTAGTTGTTGCTTCTGTGAAATGGGGCCATCATGCTTGTTCTGCTTCCCTAGAGATGGTTAGATGGTGACGGCATTGAGAAAGTCCCTATACGCCTGCATTTGCTTGCAGTCACGTTTTATCGTTATCTTCTAACACACACACGTACATTCACATTCAGGCTCAAATGTGCACGCAAATCTTCTGTCTCTGCTCTCTCCTTCTCTCTTATTAAGAAAGACCAACTCTCAGGAAGAAGGTGGCAGAGTCACCCACAGTGCCAGCTAGGCATGCCCTTCCCTACTAGGATTGGCATCTGACCAAGGACTAGACCAGACACTGTGCCCGGCACAAAGGATATGCTCAAGTAATCGAATTGCTGAATGAATGGGTGAATGCTTAATAGGAGTCGTACTTCAGTGAATGGGTGGATGGACCGACAGATAGATGGATGAGAAAACAGACATTGGGACAGCTGAATGGAAGATAAAGTGAATGAGTTGACTGTGGGTACATAATATAGCCACTCAGCTGAGGTTTTAAGTGTGGAGCTGGAGGCACTGCCGCGGGAGGCTCATTCAAGGGGGCTTCCTTCATGCTGCAGCCACGCTTCTGTGCTTCAGAGGCAGACTCGGGACCAGAGCTTGGCAGGCAGGTGCATAGGAAGCACTGCATCCCTGTTCCAGATATGTCCACCCCTGAGTCCTGTCCCTGAATGCTCCCATGAGTCCAGGTTTCACTGTGGTGTGGGAGAGAGAAAAGAGCCCAGCGATGACTCAGTGAGTCTCCCCAGGCCAGGCCCTTGCCAGCTGGGGGCTCCTACTGCCCCATCCATCCGTGCAGAGTTCTCTAAGAGCAGCCAGTGTTCTTACGTGGCGACAGGCTGAGCGGCCTGCCCTGGGAATGATGGGCAACCTGACACATCCCTAGTCTCAGCAGCTGACGCAGCCCGGCCACTGGCCCCACTCAGAGGGCATCCTCAGGGCCCTCCACCCTGCACGATAGAGTGCAGTTTACGAAAGACATTCTTCTCCATGAAACGAGCAAAGGCAGGAGAGAGAAACCTTCCAAACTAGAGTACCTACCTCCCCCACCTGCCTCACCCCCCTCATGCTGTACTGCTGTCTTTGTCACACGTTGTCGTTGTCCTCAGTCACTCAGTCAACCCTTTGGCGACCCCATGGTCTGCAGCCCACCAGGCTCCTCTGCCCATGGGATTTCCCAGGCAAGAATGCTCGAGTGGGTCACCATTGCCTTCTCCAAGGGACCTTCCCAGATCAGGGATCGAACCCACATCTCCTGCATTGGCAGGTGGATTCTTTACCACTGAGCCACCAGGGAAACCCTTTATTACACGTAGCCCTCCCGAAAGCTTGCTATTTACCCACTGTCAAATTTGTCTCTCCCCTAGAAAGTAAAATCTATGTGGACAGGGATCATGTGCTGTTCATTGCTCTGTCTCCAACTCCTAGAAGAATGCCTGACTCTTAGAAGGTGCTAACTTTTATTAATTACCAGGATAAAGAGATAAATATTAATAGAATGGCAGATATATAGGTTATTGTAATCTAGTTCAAAACAACTATATATTAAGTTCCAGGTGCTGGGCTAAACACTTTTTAAAAATATTTATTTTTATTTATTTATTTGGGTGCATCAGGTCTTAGTTGCCACCTGTGGGATCTAGTTCCCTGACCAAGGATAGAACCTAGGCGACCTGCATTGGGAGTGTACTCTCGGCCACTGGACCACCAGGGAAGCAGTTCTCAAGGCCCACGGCTCCGTGAGGACCGCTGTTAGTGTTCCCACTGTACACACCAGGAACCTGAGGTCCAGACAAAGGATCTGACTGCCCGCAGGGGCAGAGCCCAGCTTTAGAACCAAGTCTACCTGTCAGCACAGGCCATGTTCTTAGCCAAGCCACCATCTGACACCCCTATTTCCCCAGCACCTGGTGATGTTGGAGCCACTGGAAGTTAAAAGTTGGGACTCAGACATACTGTCTGAGTCCATTTAAGGAAATATTCAGAATAGGCAGATCCATAGAGACAGAAAGCAAAAAGTGGTCGCCTAGGGATGGAGAGAAGAGAGAAGTTTGGGAGGAATAGGGAGTGAAAACTAATGGGTGTGGGGTTTCTTTCTTGGGATGATGTAAAGGTTTGAAAGTTGATTGTGATGATGGTCATACAACTCTGAATACACTAAAAGCCATTAAACTGTACATTGCATGTTTTAAAAATATGTATGTATTTGGCTGCATCAGGCCTTAGTTGTGGCATGCGGCATCTGTCATCAGAGTGCTCCCAGGCTTCTCTGGTTGAGGTGTGTGGGCTTCTCTTTAGTTGGGGCTCAGGCTTAGTTGCCCCATGACATGCGGGATCTTAGTTCCCCGACCAGGGATTGAACCTACATCCCCAGCATCAGAAGATGGATTCTTAATCACTGGACCACCAGGGAAGTCCCCAAGTTGTACATTTTTAAATGGGCAAGTTGTATGGTATGTGGGTTATATCACAATAAACCTGGTGTTAAGAAAACGGCTGGGGTTCAAGAATCTTCACTTTCTGCCACTTCCCTGGGAAACACATCACATTCTCTCTGAGCCTCAGGTTCCTAAGGCGTTAAAAGGTGGGGGAGAATGAATGTCTCAAGGGGTTAATGTGAGCATTAAATGAGATAATACACGTTATTGTCCTCATTTTATCAAGGGGTAGAATTAGGCCCAGAGAAGGGAAGTGACTTGGCCCAGGATGCAGAGCTGGTGGATGACAGGTGAGGGCTCAGGCCTGGGCCACCGGGCTCCACTGCTTTCTCCAGCATTCTGTGGACTGGGTCCCCATTTGTGCACCTGTCCACCTAGTCACCACCACTTGCTTCCGCCTTCCCCTTTCTCTTGGGCTCTGAGGCTCCGTCTCCCCACTGCCCACGCCCAGGAGCAGACTGAGGTGGGAGAGGTCCCCCCAGAGCACAGCCCCCAGCCTACTCCCCTCCTGGGGCATGATGCTGTCTTGCCTTTGCTTGTAATAAAGAAAATA
This sequence comes from Nanger dama, assembly GCA_917880005.1. Taxonomy (NCBI): domain Eukaryota; kingdom Metazoa; phylum Chordata; class Mammalia; order Artiodactyla; family Bovidae; genus Nanger; species Nanger dama. The sequence continues at coordinate 8,011,517 of CAKJTW010000018.1, read as the reverse complement.
TCTCAGCTACCCTTCCACGGTTGCTTGGCAACCCCAAAGGGGGTGGGGGGGAGCAAAGGGGAGGAGGGAAGGGGGAGGACTCTGGAGCCAATCTGGAGACAAAGAGTAGGATTTGGGTGACATGGAGCCTGTTCTTAGTGCTAACCTGGCCTGGCCGGGGCGACGGGTGGGGGCGGGGGGCTTCCTCCCACCCCAGTGTCTCACACCAATAAATATGGATTAGGGAAATGGGCAGAGTTTTTCCCACGGGCCTGAAAGGCCGCATCTGACCTTTCTACCCCCTTTATGTACCAACGTGACAGTCAGAGGGAGCAAAGAGCGGGACCCCCTGAGAAGCTTCCCCGTGGCCTTCTGACTTGGGGAAACTTTTCACCCTCCTCCCTCCCCCAGGGCCCCAGACCAGGTCACAGCCACCCCCCCCACCCCCGCCTGGAGCCCTGGGCCCAGGGATGAGGTAGAGGCTACTTTTCAGGTGGGAGTCAGGGGCTTCCAAGCCTGGAGGGCCCAGAGCCAGGTGTGCGGCCCTGCGTCAGCCTGGCAGGGTGCTCCCCCGCCTCCAGTGCCCACCCCCTGCTCCATCGCTCCGGCTCTGTGCGCCCCCTGCCCCACCCACCTCAGCACCGGCCTCCTGCGTGAGGAGCCCTGCTCCCTGCCAGGCCCCGTACAGCCCTGCCCCGCTTCTCTTCTTTCCTGCCCTCACATCACACCCCTCTTCCCCACCGCCTCGGCTCCGTTTGGTTTCCCTCTTGTACTCTTCTCTGGGGTGGCCCCCCACCCCAGTTCCCCCAAATTCTGCAGTACCCCCAAACCAGGAAGCCCTCGAGGAGGCTGACATTCCAAAGGGGAAGATGGCAGGAGGGGGTTGCAAACAGAGGAGGGTGGGGGCAGTGATCTCTCTCCCTGGTGCCCTGGCTCCCTGGCTCCCTGGCCACTGGCTGGGGGTGGAGAAAGGCCACTCTGAATGGAGTCAGTGTGAAGACAGGAAAAACAAACACCTCAGCCTGAGCCTGTGCTGGCTGCTGGGGCGGGGGTGTGGACGGGGTGAGGGGGCAGGATGGGGCAGGGGCCTGGGGCTCCTCTCAGCCTTGTTCCATCCACCCTCTCCGGGTTCCCAAGGGCCCATGGCTTCCTGGACCCCCGGGCCACAGTGTCCAGAGAAGGAGTGAGTTCAGGGACCGCAGACAAGCCCCCTACAAGACACCTTTGCCCCAATCCTGCCCAGACCCACGGCCCAGCCCTCAGCCAGTGCCCTCCCTGCCCGGCAGATGCCAGGAAAATCTGTGCCCAGGAAGGGCGGGCTAGCACCTGAAGTTCTGCCTGACCAGCCCTTCTCAGCAGCAGGAACTGGGTAGGGAAGTCACCTTGTGCCAGAGACGGCGGCTCCAGCAGTGCCACCCACCTCCAGGGCCGAGGGGACCCCAAGACAGATGCTCTGCCCCCATAGGTGAGTGTTCCAGAAATCCACACCAGTTTCTGTCGGGCTGTCTCGCCCTCTGTCTGCGGTGCGCGTGGCACTGGTAGTCTGGTGAGAGGAGCCAAAGGGTGATTAGAGGAGCTGGAGCTGAAGTCTGTGGATGAAGGGAGGCAGAAGGGGCTGGAGTCTGGCAAGTAGGACTCTTGGATTCCAAGCCAACTTTTTGATTAGGCCTGTGGAATCTCCTGGGATGGTCTCCTCTGAACACTCTGGATCCTAAACGACCTTTGGGATGAGCTCAGAGAGGGGTAGCAACTCATCCTGGTGGCGGAGTTGGAACTCAAGCCCACCAGGCCCCCTGAGGACACCAGGGACGGTACCGTTTATGTTGTGGATGCCAGCCGTGCACAGGTCCCTGGCCGTCCCCCTCCACATACGGTTTGGTCCCTCTGGATTTTTCAGGGACAGCAGTGGGAGGGCAGACTGCAGACAGCACCTCCCAGGGTGTCCTTCACTTTCTGTCCTCTCTCCAGGCACCATGCCCAGGGCCCAAGAGCCCCTGCCCAGGCGTCAGAGAAGTCACAATCTCTTCTGATGGCCCCTCGGAAGCCATGGTTGGCCTCGGCTTTTCAGATCCCAGAGTACAGGGCCCCCTTAGAGCTCAGGGTGTGACCATAGTGCCTCATGCTGTCATCAAAGCCCAACCACTCCCTGGAAAGTGAAGCCAATAGCTGCCTGCCTGCCACAGGGTCCCCGAAGTGCCCACCTTGAGGTGTCCTGCCCTGTGTGGCAGACAGCCCTCACTGAGTCGAGTGCCATTCCAAGGCCTTGTGTGTACTTCGCTGAATGGTCTCCTAGAAGGGGGGTGCAGTTTTGCAGACCGGAAAACCGAGGCACAGAAAGTGGAAGTCACTTGTCTGTGGACACACTGCTGGGAAAAGTCAGAGCTGGGATTTGAACTCACAGGCTGGCTCCAGCATCCTAAGCCTTTAAATGTCCCCCTATCCTACCTCTAATTACTAGGAGGTCTCCACTAGAGGTCACTGGGTCCAATCCTCTGCATCTGGGTGTTTGGCCAAGCCAACCTCTGCTCACAGACAAGAATCAATCTCGTTTTTAAAGGCACCTGCTCCAAGGGTGGAATTCCCCCTGGGGGTAATCAGACATTTATTTATTCATAGCCTTCTGGCTAGGAGGAGAGGCCCTCCCACCCAGGACTCAGCAGGGTCCAGCTGCCTCGTTGTCCTCTCCTTCCCTCCACAGTAGAATCTATAATCAGAGGGGAACCAGCCTTGCCTTCTGTGTTGGCTCCGTAACCTCCAAGCTGTGTGGCCTGGGACAAGCAACTCAGCTTTTCTGAGCCTCAGTTATCAATTGCATTTATCAGCTGCAAACTAGGGTTACCGGTACACCTGCTTTGTGAGGTTGGTGAGGATTAAATGATCAAAGGAGACGAAAAACTCTCCCTTCAGGAATCCCGTCTACAGTTCATTACTAGAGAAGTTTCTCTGACCCTGTCAAACACGAGAAACCCCAAGGAAAAGGCTCACCGTTCTCCCTCGAGTGTGCAACCTGCTCTGAGGGTTGTTTCTGCAACTGCCACTGGCTGTTGATAATTCTCCTCTTCCTTTGGGAGAGTAAGAGCCAGAGGATGCTGCTGCGTGGTCTCCATCATTTAAAAAAGAAAAAGAAGTGGTGGCTTAAAAGTAGCAAGGGGTCAGTCAGTGATCTCAGTGCCTGGCTTCTGTGAAGCGCCCAGAATGAAGTGAGAAATCCTTTTCATGATCATCATCAAAGAGACCTCCCCTGTCTGCAGGATCAGAGCCTCTTACTTTGAGCCTTATAGTTTAGCCACCTGGTTACAGAGAGAGAAACTGAGGCCCAGAGAGGAGAGGTACTCTCAAGAAAGTTCTCAGGCTCCCTCATTCCCAGTTGGATCCCCCATCCCTTTTCCTTCACTCCTGAGTCCTGCTCTGGCTTTCTATGCCCAGGGTCAGGCCCTGGTACCCAGTCCTACCCAGGCAGAGCCCGGGAGAGGAGTGAACAGAGGTTGGAGGAGTAGGCACTGAGGCCTGGCGCGTTCTCAGACCAGGCTCTTTGTCTGCCGCTTTGTGATGGTAAGCACTGCTCCTAAATCAGGTCTGTGACACTGTTATTGTTGCCCAGGGCGCAGAGAGTCTAAACTTTTCCCCTGAGGTCAAGAATGTGGCCGGTCCCCAAGCCGCTGGAGCAGGGGCCTGGGTGGCTGGGGGTGGGGCTGGGGCCTCACCCCGAGCTGGGGGCGAGATGTTGGGGGAGGGGGTCATCGGGAACAAAACGCTTTGAAATGCCTCCTCTCCATCACTGCCAACATTGTCCGCTGCCCGCGGGGGGCCTGGCACCGCCTTGCCGGGGCTCCGGCCCCAGCCCCTGGCCAGGCCTGGCCCGGCATCTGAAAATGGACAGAAGGTTATTGTCCCTCCTCGCAGCCCTTTGTCTGTCCCAGTTCCAGATGTCTAGGCTGGGACCAGGGAGCTGACCCATGGTGGGCAGGGGGGAGGGGACAAAGGGGAAGAGCACGGGTCACTGCATCCTGAGGGGTCGTTCCCAGACCCTGGGATCCCACCCAGTCACCTTCTGGGCTGTCTCAGCCCTGGGATTGTCCCTGTTCCCTGGTCTCTCCTGCCCTTCCCGACAGGCCAGGTTCTGGCCTCAGGATGAGTTCAAAGCCGGGCACCTGGGGAATCCCATTGCTCTACCCCCGTAACTATGTGATGGGGACAACGGTGCCCCCTCTCAAAGCCTGCTGTGCCCGGGTGGGTATGAGTATCATTGGACCAGGGTGTGCGCATTCACAAGAAATGACAGAGCCCCCCAAACATGCCAGCTCCATGCTGGGCGTGGGGGTGTACTACGGTGGGTGGACCGTTCAGATCCTTCCAGATTGTGTTCATTTATTTGTTTTTTAATATTTATTTTTATCCATTTATTTGACTGTGTTGGGTTTTAGTTGCAGTATGTGGGATCTAGTTCCCTGACCAGGGATCGAACCTGGGTCCCCTGCATTGGGACCATGGAGTCTCAGCCACTGGACCACCAGGGAAGTTCTCGATCTTATTTTTAAAAATATTTATTTATTGACTTTAAAAAAGTAATCTATTTTTGGCTGCACTGGGTCTTCGTTGCTGTGCAGGCTCTTGACTAGCTGCAGAAAGCAGGGGCTGCTCTCCAGCTGTGGTGCGCGGACTTCTCCTTGCAGTGGCTTTTCTTATTGTGGAGCTCGGGTTCCAGGGTGCACAGGCTCAGTGGTTGTGGTGCAGAGGCTTCTTGCTTGCTCCAAGGCATGTGGGATCTTCCCAGATCAGAGACTGAACCCATGTCTCCTGTATTGGCAGGGCAGATCCTTTACCACTGAGCCACCAGGAAAGCCCTTACTTACTTATTTATTTGGCTGCTCTGGGTCTTAGCTGTGGCATGTGGGATCTAGTCCTCTGCCCAGGGATCAAACCTGTGCCCCCTGCTTTGAGAGAGTGGAACCTTAGCCAGTGAACCACCAGGGAAGTCCCCTGGTTGTGGTTTATAGTCTCTTTACCTGCTTTATCTCATCCTTTTCACAAAAAATCAACAGTAGATACTGTTCTTATTTCCCAGCTTTGGATACGGAGATTCTGAGAGGTAAACACCCTTGCCCAAACCCAGGCTGCCGGGAAGCAGGAAAGCTGGGATCTCAGCCCAGGCTGACCGCTGCCACCGAGAGGAATGATCTGCTAATAATACTTGGAAGGTGCTGAGCACAGAGCCTGGCATTGCTCCCGACTCAGCCCACGGAGCCAGTGGTGGTGTGATTCCACCCGTCAGCTTCCCATTTCACAGACGGCGCTACTGAGGTTTAGACCAGAGAAAGAAAGCCTGGGGTGAGATGCTCAGGGAAGTTTAAACAGCAGCCCACCGGGGCCAGCCAGAGGCAGTCAGCCTGGTTGGAGTTTCAAAGCCCCTGTTCTGTGTGGGCTTGAGCTAGTGACTTAGCTTCGCCATGCCCTGGTGTTCTCATCTATAAAATGAAGGTATTCCCTACTTTACAGGGTTGTTGTGAAAATTCAGTTTGATGATGCATTTCAAGCATGCCTCGCACACACAGCACACAGTTAATGAGAGCTATTCCTCTTATTATTCTGAATGCACCTTCCTCTCACCTGGGGTCACCTGAGGACAAGGCCCTGTTGAGGGGAGGGGCTGTGGGTTGGGTTCACAGTTGTTGAGTGGGGCTGGAGACAGTAATGCTTGGCCTGCTTGGGGGTCTCTAGAAGTGTAGCAACAGGCTACTGCTGCAGGTCGCAGGTCGGAGGAAGGCCAGAGGGATCAGGCTGGGAGGGGCAGGGGCTGCCTGGGCCCAGAGGAGTTAACAGCTTCCAGGCCCTGGCCCAGCAGGGCTGCCACGCTGCAGTCCAGCCGCAGCAACGCAGCAGCAGCAGGCAACGATCTTAGCAGAGGAGCCAGGGCGGCTTCGTGATGGGCAAAACAGCTGGCTGCCTGGGGAAAACAGCTGGCTGGGCCCCAGCCTCCTGAAGACCGGGGCAGAGCCTCAGAGGACAGCTCCACATCTGGGCTCCTGGGAGAGGAGGGCCTGGCCAAGAGCAAGAGGGTGGTCCTTTGGGGTGGGGTAGGCGTCGGGTGGGACCCTTGGAGATGAGGAGTAGGTTCCCGGAGCGAAGGCTGGAGCTATGCTAGGTCTAAGCAGAGTGGTGACTCCAGCTGGGATTTGGTGGGGGGGTCTCAGTCTCCCCTCAAACAGGAAGGATGTGGGGCAGCAGAGAAGATGGGGGGCAACAGAGAAGATGGGGGGCAAGACTGTACTCGGCCCTGGGTCATCTTGGAACCCAGCTTGGAACTGGAGGTAGGAGGAAGCCCGGTGGGGGCTCCTGGACCCCACACCTGCAGAGCGGCATACCAGGACTAGGAGCTGTGTGTGGGCTCCTCCTCTGGCTTGGAACCTGGGCTCCCTTGGCCACAAAGCAGGACAGGGGCCCAGAGAGCCCCCAACCCAGGAGACGTGAAGCTAGCAGCTGGTAAGAGCTCCATCTGTGCACCCCCCTCTGCCATGGGCTTCCCCTCCTCCCAATCTACTTGGCTGCCAGGCTGTGAAGACCCCCAGCCCTGGGACTCTGTCCAGGTTTTGGGGTACCTCTAGGCTGCCCCCCACCCTTTGGAAGGGAAACGGCACCTGAGACCTCGCGGTAGGTTGGGCAAGGAAGGCAGAGGGTTAATGGGGGTGTGGCCAGGGTCCACCAGACCACAGCCACCTGCCAGGGCTCTTGACCCCCAAGTCCCATCAGCCAGAGACCCCTAATTTCTCTCTGACCTAAGGGTCGCCTCTTGCCCACCGCCTAACCTCCAGGAAGAGGGGATTGGCCCTCACCTTGCGTGTGCCAACCTCAGAACCCCCTCTCTGATGAAGGCCATTCTGCAGAGTCTTTGCCAGGGGGCAGACCTTGGAGCTGAGGCTCCCAGAGGAAAGAAGAGGGTGCTGGGGAGGGGGACAGTCCTTCCAGGGTCTCTATTTCTGGAAGCCAGAGTGGAGCCTGAGGCACTGGCGCCACCGCCTGGCTTTGGCCAGAACTACCATGGCTGAGGGATGGGGGTGAAGGTGCTGGTGGGGTGAGGAATGTAGAGCACAGCTAGATGTTGGTCTAGGCTGGTCTGGGTCCTATTCAGCCAGATGGACCCAAACATTTTTTTCTAGGCATTACCCCAAGAATGAGACCTTAGGCCCCATAGAATAGCAGCTTCAGTCTTGAGCTGGTACCAAAATCACCTGAAAGGCTTGTTGGTTTAACTTCCACTCCCAGAGGTTCTGATTCAGCGGGTATAGAGAGGTGCGGCTGCTGCTCAGTTGCTCAGTCGTGTCCAACTCTGAGACCCCTTGGACTGTAGTAGCCCACCAGGCTCCTTTGTTCGTGTAATTTTCCCGGCAAGAATACTGGAGTGGGTTGCCATTTCCTTCTCCAGGGGAACTTCCTGACCCAGGGATGGCACCGGCATCTCCTGAGTCTCCTGCATTCTTTACTGCTGAGCCACCAGGGAAGCCCAGGTATGGGGCGTGCATGCCTGTTCAGTCACTTCAGTCGTGTCCGACTCTCTGCAACCCCACGGACCATGGCCCGCCAGGCTCCTCTGTCCATGGGATTCTCCAAGCAAGAATACTGGAGTGGGTTGCCATTTCCTTCTCCAGTGATAAAGTATGAAGTGAGTGAAGTGAAGTCGCCCAGTCGTGTCCGACTCTTTGCGACCCCATGGACTGTAGTCTACCAGGCTCCTCTGTCCATGGAATTTTCCAGGCAAGAGTACTAGAGTGGGTTGCCATTTCCTTCTCCACAGGTATGGGGAGGGGCCTAGAAATTTGCATTTCTAACAACTTCCAGGCGAAGCTGATGCTGGCTGGTCCAAGGACCATGCTTGGAGAATCACTGCTTTAGAGTTTCTGGAAATTGATGTCATATTACCTTTGCAGAGTATGTCTTATTTTTATATTATGAGGCTATATATATATATATATATATATATATATATATAGAGTATCAGTAAGAGTACAGGTGCTTGATCAGCCCACCCTAGTCAGTAACATCGTATTTCTATCGAGAGCCCACCCAATGCCTGGCTAGCCCTGCTGTAGGGCTGGGATAAGTGGTGAAGAAGGCAGACGGGTCCTTGCTTCAGAACTCACAGCCAGGCAGGTCTGGCGTGTGATCTTTCCAGTTGCAGATCTGATAAAAGGCAGCTCACAACAAGGTCCAGTGCAGAACCTGGTTTCACATTCTACTGCCCCTGTGTAGATCTTCCTCATTCAGTCCCAGGCAACATCACACCCTGTGAGTCACCTGACTCCTCCCTCCACTTCACACATCTAATCACTTATACATCTCAGCCCTGCCCATCATCAGCTCTCCTGGTTACATGCTTTCCCGGGCTTCCATCTTTGCCCCCAGAGTCCACCCTCTGAGCTGCAGCCAAAGCGATCTTTTAAAGACAAACCATGTTATTCCTCTGCTTACACTCTCAAATGTCTTCCTATTGCGCTAAAAAGAAAAATCCAAAATCCCACCATAGCTTTAAGACCTTAAGTGGTCCTCACCTCTTACCACATTCCCCTCACTCACTTTGCACTGACTGCCCTGGCCTCCTTGCTTGTTCCCACCACAAGGCCTTGGCCCCGTGTCCATATGCAACAACTTCTCCACGATCTCCTCGTGGCTGGCTCCCCTTATGCTCTGGAATGTCTTCACTGACCTCTCTATTCAGTGTTGCCTCCACCCTCAAATACTCTCTCTTCTTGTTAACTTGTTTTACTTCGTTCATAGCATTTATGTTCTCTGAAGTTATTTATTCATTTGTCAGTTTGCTTGTTTCCTGTCTGTCTTCCCTCATCAGAATGTGAGCACCCTAGGAACAGAGACCGAACCTCTGTATCCCCAGTACCTAGAATTCTACCTGCATACTTGTGCTCGGTAAATATTTGCTGAGCGAATGGGACTATACAGGATGCAATTCGGGGGTAGGTCCCCCAACATGACATCAGGGAAGGCTTTCTAGAGGGCTTCGAAGAGGTGACCAGAAAAAGAGACCAGTTCAAGCAGAGGAATTAAAAAAAGAGACAGAATATGGGAAGGTCTTAAAGCACGGAGTGTTCTGGAAACTGTACATAGTCCAGTTTGGCTGGGGCAGGAGATAAGAGAGAGTAAGTCAGAGAAGATGGAGAAGCGTCAGGCTGTCCATGAAGGGTCTCCTTGTTCCTGGAGGAATCTGAGCTCTATGCTGAGGGCATTGGCCGTCCCCAATGGGTGTACCATCATGCTGTTTAGAAAGGACCACTGAGGGAATTCCCTGGTGGTCCAATGGTTAGGACTTGGCTCTCACTGCAGAGCGAGGGGCCCAGGTTCCATCCTTGGTTGGGGAACTAAGATCCTTCATGTGAAGCCACTCAGTCGTGTCTGACTCTTTGTGACCCCATGGACTGTGCCCACCAGGCTCCTCTGTCTATGGGATTATACTGGACAATTATACTGGAGTGGGTTGCCATTCCCTTCTCCAGGGGATCTTCCCAACCCAGGGATTGAACCTGGCTCTCCTGTATTGCAGGCAGATTCTTTACTGTCTGAGCCACCAGGGAAGCCTCTCATGCTGTGCAGTGTGGCCAAATTTAAAAAAAAAAAAGAAAGGACCACTCAGGGCAGAACGGTTTCCAGGAGAAGGCCTGGGGTAGGAGTGTGAGCACTGGGAGGTGCAGTGGCCTGGGGGAGTGTTGCTGACGCTCTGAGCCACAGGAGTGACCACGTGCAGGAGACACTGAGGTGGTCTGGCCACGAAGAGTGTGGAGTGGGCGGAGAGAGAGGCACTTAGCATCAGGTCCCCAAGTTGGAGGGAGGCCACTGGAGTGGGAGCTGGTTTGGAGGAAAGACTGGGGGTTCTATTTTAGACAGATGGGTCTGGGTGGGAAGCGGAGATACATGTCAGTTTTGCAGACAGAAGGAGTTGAGTATAAGGTCGGCTGTCAGAGGGAACCCTCTTGGATGAGGAGGAATTCCACTGGGGGAGGGGCCAGGAGGATGCAGGTCTTGGCAGCAGCAGTTTGGCTGGAGAAGCCCTGGTGTGTGTCAAGCAGGGAATGAAGGTGGGGAAGTGAGACCAGAAGCAAAGCATAGGTCGCATCCCCTTTTCCAGAGGTTTGGAGGGAAGGGAGAGATAGGGCTGCCGCTGGGGGCCAGCAGGCAGCTGACTGTATTAAATTTTTTTTTTTTTTTTTAGTCGCTCAGTCGTGTCCGACTCTTTGCGACCCCGTGGACTGTAACCTACTAGGCTTCTCTGCCCATGGGATTCTCCAGGCAAGAATACTGGAGTGGATTGCCATTTATATTTTAAGTTGGAGGAGTGTTAAGTCCTTGGGAATGCTGAAGGAAGGATCCAGAAGAGAGGAGTGTTGGTAATCCAGGAAGGGCAAAGGGATGGCTTTTTCTTTGGAGTCCAAGGATGGTTCTGAGAAAGGGGTGCTCTTCCGTGATAACAGGTGTTGAGAGAAGAGACTGGTTTGGCTGCAGGGGTGGAAGATTTGGAAGCTGGAAATGAGAGTTCACAGGTGATGGCTTCTCTCTCTCTTTTATTTAAAAAAAATTATTATTTTTGGATCATTGTTGCTGCGTGGGCTTTTTCTCTCATTGAAGTGAGCAGGGGCTCCTCTCTAGTTGCAGGGTACGGGCTTCTCGTTGCAGAGCACGGGCTCTGGGGTGCGGGCTTCGGTAGTTGCAGCTTGTGGGCTCCGGTTGTAGCTCCCAGGCTCTGGAGCCGACAGAATCCACAGTTGTGGTGCAAGGGCTTAGTTGCTCTGCGGCATGTGGGATCTTCCCAGATCAGGGATCAAACCTGTGTCTCCTGCATAGGCAGGAGGATTCTTTATCACTGAGCCACCAGGGAGGGACCCCCCTCACTGAGCCACCAGGGAGGGACCCCCCAACTCTCTGAACAACATTTATTTGGCTGCCTGGAGCCTTAGCTGCGACAGCCACTCAGGCTCTTTGTTGTGGCTAGTTTTCTTTGTAGACCTAGCTTTGCTTGGAGGCATGTGGAATCCTAGTCCCCCCACCAGGAATCAAGCCCGGGTCCCCTGCATTGGAAGGCGGACTGGTAACCACTGGACCACTAGAGAAGTCCAAAGGTGATGGCTTCTCTTTTCTCCAAGAAGGGCAGGGAGATTTTCACTGGGGTAGGGAGAGGAGAGTGAGGGCATCAGAAGATCAAGCTGGTGAAATACCACTGGGGCGGCAGGGGGAAGGTGGGCAGGAGCCCAGGGAAACTGGAATTGTTGGGCTCAGTGCAAGGCCAAGTGGGGAGTGGAGATCCGGAGTGGCCCCCAAAGGAAGATAGCTGTAGGGTTTTTCCAGGCAGGAGTGATGAGGGAAACCTGGGGCAAGGGAGTTAGCAACTGGCTGGACCACTGTAGACTGGGGGAGGGAGAGAGGTGAAGGTTGGAGGGGTCAGTGCATTAGGAGAAGACAGATGACTTGAGGTGAGGGAAGAATCTGGAAGCCCCCGTGACTAATAGCATGGGCAGAAGCTCTGGGATAACCCTGTGACCCTGGGATGGGTGAAGCTGGGGACGCTGCTTTGCTTTAGAAGACAGTATCCTAGGGACTCCCCTTGGCAGTCCAGTGATTGGCTCCTTGCTTCCAGCGCAGGGGGCGGTATGGGTTCAGTCCCTGGCTGGGGAACTAAGATTCCACATGCTGTGCAGCGCAGTTTGGCAGTGGGCTTCCCTTGTGGCTCAGCTGGTAAAGAATCCACCAGCAGTGTGGGAGACCTGGGTTTGATCCCTGGGTTGGGAAGATACCCTGGAGAAGGGAAAGGCCTGCAGAATTCCATGGACTATAGTCCATGGGGTCGCAGAGTTGGACACGACTGAGCAACTTCCATTTCACTTCCCTTCTAAGCCACCTCAAAGTCACTCAAGTTGGGGGTGGGGGATAGAAAGAAGCAGTCACGCAAGGGGAGGGACTCATTTCCCCATGATGTTTTGGGGAAGGGACCTCAGGTCGTAGGGCCATCTGGGTGAGGGGCTGAATGGAAGGAGAGCCGGGTTTCTCCAGTCCTGTCTTCCAGCCCCAGGAATTCTCCCCTGCCAGGCTCCAAGCATAGAATTCAAGCGCATTCACGCACTCAAGGAATCCTTGCTAGATGGGCGCTGTTACAGCCCAATTCTACCCAGGAGGCCTCGAGGCTCAGGAGAAAAGTGACTTACCTGCCCACCGGGTCGGTGGCGTAGGAGCTAGACCCCCACCACTGGTGCCTCCAGGGCCTTCCTTTTCCCTGAGAGAGGCTGGAGACCCAGCAAGGGCCTCCAGACCCCGACTCTGACCAGACACTGGAGTCACCCTGCCTTGGAGTGGGGGCTGGGACACCGTGAGGGGGCCGTGTGGTGCCCTTGTTCTATACTCAGTCTAACAGCAGGCTTTGCTCTCCTAAAGGCTCGGAGCGGTGCTGGTGCTGGCGACGGAGGCGAGGACGATGACGCGCGGGAGACGCCAGGCTCGGACCGCGGCGGGATGGCGCGTCCAGGTCAGGGGACCACCCCCGCTCCCCGTACCCCTTCTCGGGTCTGGCTCTGCGAAGTTCCGTCTGGGCCCGCCAGAGGGCGCCCGGGGGGCGGGGCGGCGGAGGGGCCGGGAGCCCGGGAACCCGGGAAAGGGCCGTGGCTGTATCGCCAGGTCCGCACGCAGCTCGGGTCCGAGAGTCGGACCGATGGCCAGGCAGTACTGATTCAGGGGCGTTGAAGGAATTCGTGAAGCCGGATTCTGGGGATTGCACGCCCCGGAGGGAAGTCGTAGTCGAGTATTCTGAGACGCCGTGGAGGGCTCGGAAGCCGTAGCCCCACGACCCTCCAGCCGGGAAGAGGCTGCTCCCGGATCGCGTCTGGGGCGGGTGTCTGGGCTCTGGTCCTGCGATGCCCCGGGCCGAGGAGAGGACATCTGAGAATCTATAGAAAGAGATGGGGAGGGGAGTGGGAGCCCATTCTTGGGAGGGGGTAGAGGACATCCCCCGACCCCACTCCTGGCCCGCCTCGGCCCCGCCCCGGGCCCAGGCCCCGCCCCGGGCCCCGCCCAGGGCCCGGCGGCACCACTCGCTTCCCCTCGGCGCGGCCCGGAGCGCTGGGGGCCGCCGCTGCCTCCGCCCGAGCGCCCGCCATGCGCGCTGCGCCCGCCGCCCCGCTGCTCCAGCTGCTGCTCCTGCTGGGGCCGCGGCCCGAGGCTGCGGGAGTCGCGGAGCCGCCGCTGCCCACCGTGGTCCTTGCCATCCTGGCCCGCAATGCCGAGCACTCACTGCCTCACTACCTGGGCGCGCTGGAGCGGCTGGACTACCCCAGGGCCAGGCTGGCCCTCTGGTGAGATAGACCGGGCGTTGGCACCCACTGGGCATATATTCCCCCCCCTCACAACCCCACCACCGACAGCCTGGGCTCCAGCTGGCCCCATCTGCTCCCTGCCCAGACACCACCCAGACAGGCCCCTCCCCTTGCAGACAGGCCCTCCAGCAACCCGAGCCCCCTGGCACCCTGGCTGGTCCCCTTGTCACCTTGGCCCTGCAGACTGACCTTGGAGGCCTTGGGTTGGAACAGGGACACCCATCCCTCATTCTGGCCCCTGCTGCTCCTTCGGGACCTCCTCTAGGTATAAGTTGGGCCCAACCCCTCTTGCTCCAGCCCACCAGAGCTGAAACTTAAGCTGTGGGACCTGTGGTCGGCCTGACAGAGTGGAGCCAACAGGAGCAGCTGGCGTCCCCTGGGGCCCGATGTGGCAGAGTTCAGCAGGCCTGGGAGTTCCTGGGGAGCCCTTAGGGGTGCTGTCAGCCCTGGGCTCCATGCTGCTCTATGGGGGATCACAACCGCTCCTCCTTCCCCAGGCTGGTTCCAGCCTCTTTCAGAAGAGGGGCTGAGTCCAAAGCCCCTTCCTGCGTCTCTCCTCCTAGGTGTCCCCACAGGGCCCTGGAATTAGAGGCCACAGTCTGTGGAAGCCAGAACAGGGAGGAGTCCAAGCTGAGGTTGGGGATAAGCTGAGAGAAGTGACCAAACTACCCTCCCCAACTCACCAGAGTTGGGCTGAGGGTGGAGCTGTGGCCTGGGGAGGCCGCCCACAATTACCAGTCCAGGAGTTTAGTTAGTTCCCACCCCCAAAAGACTTGACACGTAGTTAGTCTTCAGTTCTGGAGACTTGGCTTAAAGGGGCAGCATCACCAAAAACCTGGGCTCTTGGCTAAGGCCCCCTCGCCCCGCTCTGTCGTGAGAGCTCCTTCGGAGAGGCTGTGCGAGGTGACCTTAGAGCTCAGGCCCATCAGGTCTTCTCAGGGATGCTCAGAGTGTGGTTTGGTCCTTATTACAACTTCCTGGTGGAGGGAAGCAGCAGCATCTCTGTCCAGTCCTGACTCAGAGAGGGGAGGGGACTAACCTAAGGTCACACAGCAGGGAAGGAAGAAAACCAGGGAATATGGCAGGTATGTTCCTCAAAGTTGAGGGCCTTCTAATCTTTCAAAATGCATTTGAGTGGCTGCAGCCTCTTGGGGAGCATATGCAGGTTGCCCTAAGGAACTCTGGAGACAGCCCTTTCCAGTGGACATTCATGACTGGCATGCTGTCCCCAAATCTAGGCTTCAGATTGGTAAGTGTGGCAGAAAGCCCCAGGACACAGTGGCCAGGGTCCACACTGACCAAGTCGTAATGCCCATCTGTACCAAGCTGCCAAACAAGGAACATGTGACTGAGGCCCTCCATAGGGCCAAGTTCAAGTTCCCTGGCCACCGGTCGATCCACATCTTCAAGAAGTGGGGATTTACTAAGTTTAAGGCTGGTGAACTTGAAAGCATGGTGGCAGAAAAACAGCTCATCCCGATGGCTTTGGGGCCAAATACATCCTTCCTTCTGGACAAATGGCAGGTCTTGCGCTCATGAGAGCCTTGGCGCTGTCCCCTCCTTACTCATGCCCACCAATAAATCCTAGTTGCCTGTCAAAAAAAAAAATGCATTTGAGTTCTGTCACCTCAGCCCCTGAGCTTGCCAGGATGGCTTTTAGTTACAGAGGGAGAATGTGAGCCCAGAGAGGGTCTGGACCTGCCTGAGGTCACACAGTGGAACATGGCCCTGTGATTGGGACCTGGCTACCTGCCTTCCTCTTGGCACACCTACCTCCCTCTGCTTCCAGGAGAGGCCAGTCCTGCAGGGGTTGGTGCTCCAGGGGTCAAGGCTGTCTCAGGGTTCGGTCCTTTGGTGGGCTGTGCCACCCCCTCCGCCACCCTCCTTCCTCCCGTGTCCCCAGGTGTGCCACGGACCACAACGTGGACAACACTACGGCGATGCTCCGGGAGTGGCTGGCTGCTGTGGGCGATGACTACGCAGCGGTGGCCTGGAGGCCTGAGGGGGAGCCCAGGTGTGGCCTGAGGGCAAAGGTGCTGGGGAAGATGGGCAACAGGTGCAGCCCAGAGAGGGAAAGGGACAGTTCCGAGTCACAGCCTCCAGGCCAGGGCTCTGACCACATGCGCCTACCCCATGGAACATCTCATCTCTTTACCCCCTCAGGTCCTACCCAGATGAAGAGGGCCCTAAGCACTGGACCAAAGAAAGGCATCAGTTCCTGATGGAACTAAAACAGGAAGCGCTGACCTTTGCCAGGGACTGGGGGCAGACTATATCCTGGTAAGAAAGCCTGGCCTACGATCGGGCTCCCCACAGGTGATGGCACCTGTCTTTGACAGAAATCTGGGTGCAATTTAACCATCTGTAGGCTGGACCCTTCAGCTAGCAACCTGGATCAGAACCCAGATCAAGTATCGAGCTGGGATGCCTTTGCTTGAGCTCAGACTCTGTACTAAGCCTGGATCCTTGAGACAGAGCTCAAGGTGTACACTGAGACTCAGTCCCAGAGTATAGAGTGTAACTCCAGTCTCAGAGTATAGAGCCCAGAGTGTAATCTGAGCCTAGTTCCCTGGACCAGAGAGCAGGGTGGTTGCTGTTCAGTCCGCTAAGGCTAAGTCATGTCTGACTCTTTGCGACCCCATGGACTGCAGCACACCAGGCTTCCCCTGTCCAGAGGAGCTCAGAGTAGGTCTTTGAATTTCCTTCCTAAGGCTTCAGATAAAGTTCTTAGATCAGCAACTCAGGCGTAAAAATCTCTGGACCCAGTCCCTGAGCCAGTGCTCCAGACTAGATCCTTGGTGTTAGGTAAAAGACTAGGACATCAAAAGAGTGTCTAACAGGCTTTGTAATGGTGAAGTGCTCCCGGGCGGGGTTCCCAGACCCTAACGAGGCAGGTCGAGTTGGGGGTGGTTTTATACGTTCTTTGTGAGGGATGGTCAGGCTAGATGGACAGGGATTCGGATAGGGTCGCCAGGCCGAGGTGTCGAGGGCTGACAGGTCCTTCTGCGTGGCTGGGGTGGGGCGGCTTTAGCTGGTGAAGTGTGCTGTCATTGGTCCCTGGGATCTGGGAGGCTCCTTCTGTTAGAGACCTCCCCCGGTGGTGGGAGAAAGAAAGGGGCGGCGACTATCATGGCCCCTGGGGTCCGACCTTACACTTGGTCCAGAAACAGATCTCCTGGTTTATAGGTTAGATCTCTCTGAGGGAACACCATTGGATTGTGGAAGATATCCTAGATCCCTGGATATCTGGAGGGATCCCACTCAGTGAATCCTTGGGAGGCTGCTGGGAGGCACAGACAAGCTGGGGCCTGTGACATCCGCCTCCCCACAGTTTGCAGACACAGACAACATTCTGACCAACAACCAAACGCTGCAGCTTCTGATCGAGCAGGGGCTGCCCGTGGTGGCCCCGATGCTGGACTCTCAGACCTATTACTCCAATTTCTGGTGTGGAATCACCCCCAGGTATGGCTGGGGACACAGGCCTCGGGAGGCTTGAGGTCTGGGAGGAGGGACGTGGAGGGCAGCAAGCCCCGGCTGGGGAGTGGTGTGCTGGGGATGGAGGGGTGTCCTCTCACAGCCCAGGGCCACCCCTTCCCCAGGGCTACTACCGCCGCACCGCCGACTACTTTCCTACCAAGAACCGCCAGCGCCGGGCTGCTTCCGTGTCCCCATGGTCCACTCCACCTTCCTGGTATCCCTGCGGGCTGAAGGGACGGCCCAGCTGGCCTTCTACCCGCCTCACCCCAACTATACCTGGCCCTTCGACGACATCATCGTCTTTGCCTACGCCTGTCAGGCTGCTGGTAAGGTCAGCTCTTGTTGGGCCTTTGTCGAGGTCTCTGGGCCTTTGCACATGCTGTTCCCTCTGCTCTGCATGCCCTTCCCCCACTCCACAGTTTATCTTGCTAATGCCTAATTGTCCTTCAGGTCGTAGGCTTTCTTGGGCCCACTGCCCCAGTAGGTTAGATGTCCTTCTGGCTGTGCCCACCATGGTGCTTGAGTGTATTCCTTCATTAGGCAAATATTTATGGTACCCCTACCAGTGCCAAGGGCTTCCCAGGTGGCACTAGTGGTAAAGAGCCTGCCTGCCAATGCAGGAGACGTAAGAGATATAGATTCAATCCCTGAGTCGGGAAGATCCCCTGGAGGAGGGCATGGCAACCCATTCAAATATTCTTGCCTGGAGAATCCCACGGATAGAAGAGCCTGGTGGGCTAAAGTCCATAGAGGTGTAAAGAGTCAGACACGACTGAAGCGACTTAACACGCATGTACCAGGTGCCAGGCTCCAGGGAGATAGTGGTGTGTAAAATCAGGTGGTCCTTGACTTCCTGGATCCTCCAGTCCAGTCAACCAAAGCATCACACAAATCAGTGTCAATCACAATGACAGGAAGAAGAGCTTCTTGATTATAGGTGTTTTGGGAGCTTAGACTAGCGTTGACCTGGTCTCCAGGGAAGGCTTCCTGGAGGATGTAATCATTGGGACTGAGATCTAAAGTATGGGCAGGCATTAACAAGGCAAACAGAGCAAGACAAAGCATTTCAGGCAACGGGACCAGCAGATTCAAAGGCCCTGTGGTGGCCGGGGACATAAAAAGGCAGGCAGCTAGAGCACAAAGCGTGGGCATAGTGCAGGCTGAGGCGGGAAAGGTGGGCAGGGGCCAGCTTGTGGGGACTCGATGGGCAAGCATCTGGCCGTTAGCCTGTGGGTGTCAGGCAGCCATCAGAGAATCATCCAATTGGACTTGCACACTTAAAAAAATCATCCTGCTGTGGGTAGTTATTTTTAAGATGAAAGTTACAAGGAAGTGTTTGGGTTTGGGGAACTCCCTGGTGGTCCAGTGGTTAGGACTCTATGCTTTCACTGTCGAGGGCACAGGTTCAGGCTCTGGTCGGGGAATTAAGATCCCGCAAGCCATGCAGCATGGCCAAAAAAAAAAAAGATCTCCCAATGCCGAAGCCCCTCCCCCTCCCTCCCCTTGGGAGATTGTGTACACCTGTGGCTAATTCATGTCAATGTATGGCAAAACCAATACAGTATTGTAACGTAGAATGAAGTAAAAATAAAATTTATTTAAAAAAAAAGAAAAGAAATGTTTGGATGTTTGGGCTTAGATCGGATAAACCGCAGTCCTGGGAAGAACTGAAGTTGAGAGCAAGACAGAGATGCTGCTGTTGGCATAAGAACCTTGAGAAGGCGGCAGAGAGTGTCATTCATGGTGTGCACTCACGGGCGGCGAGAACATGAAGGCTGTCCAGTGGTTGGAGAACTTTGCTCCTGGTCAACGTGAATTAGAAGTGACGATTCAGTCAGGAAATGTTGCACCTGGGCAAGCGTTGTGTGAAGAGTGGCCAGGGAGAAGGGGGTCATCATCATTCTTTTGTGCTCCACAAGGTGACGTCTACAGTGCAAACGGGAAAAGATCTTATCAAGTGCAAGACGTGAGTGAAGGTGAAACAAATACATGGATGAAAAATGAGAAGCACAGATATTTTCTTTTTTTTTTCTTTTTCTTGACACACTAGACAGCTCTTGAGATCTCACTTCCTCAACCAGGGACTGAACCCAGGCCACGGCAGTGAAAGCACAGAACCCTCACCACTAGACCACCAGGGAACTCCCTATTTTCTTATTTTTTTCATTCCTACCTCTACTTGTGGCTCAGCTGGTAAAGAATCTGCCTGCAATGTGGGAGGCCTGGGTTCGAGCCCTGGGTTGGGAAGAGCCCCTGGAGAAGGGAATGGCTACTCACTCCAGTACTCTGGCCTACTCACTCCAGAATTCCATGGACTGTATAGTTCTTGGGGTGGCAAAGAGTCGGACACGACTGAGCAACTTTGTTTACCTCTACTTGAGTATCAGCTGCTGTTTACTGGTCAGTGGTTCAAAGGAGTTTAGTGAATTATTTTGTAAAGTTTTTTATTCATATGCAGATATGCAAATTCTTTAGCATCATATGTTTGTTTATTTTTTGGCTGCACTGGGTCTTAGTTTTGGCTTGCAGGATCTTGTGTTGTGGTGTATGGGCTTAGTTGCCCCACGGCATTTGGGATCTAGTTCCCCAACCAGGGATCAAACCTCGTCCCCTGCACCAGAGGGTGGATTCCCAACCACTGGACAACCAGGGAAGTCCTGTGAACGGGGATTTTGTCTCCATCATTCGTGCTTCCACCCCCTGCACTCTGCCGGGCTGTGTACTCAGTGCTGGGCCTGGAGTTGACTTTTCAATAGACACCGTGTTTTATGAGCAAGCTCCGGAATGGACAGGGAGGCCTAGTGTGCTGCGGTCCACGGGGTCGCAAAGAGTTGGACATGACTGAGTGACCTGAACTGACTGACTGACTGACTGACTGACCTGCCCTGGAGGATTCACAGTCTGTAGAAGACAAAGGCTAAATAAATGATTATAATAAAGATTACAAACACTGAAGGAATTAAAAAAGAAAAAGGCCACTCTGGTTGCCAGGTGGAGGACAGGGTGGCAGGGCCAGAGAGGGGGAGTGGCTAAGTGTAGGGATCTGGGTCAGAGGTGATGGTGCTGGATTGGGTGAGCGGGATGGGCAGAGGCAGGCGAGATTTAGAGGGCGGAGCAAGGCCCTGTGGCATCAGGTGGCCATAGCCAGGTGGGAGTTTGCCTGCTTCTTCCTCACTTTAATCCTCTGAGGGCAGGGACGGTCTGTCTTGCTCTCCACCATCACCCCTGCCCCCAGCTGGTGCCCTGGAGACATCTGTTGGATGAACATATACTATCTTGGCAGAAAGGTCCCTGAGATGTTGTTTGAGCCAAGCCCTATCTCCCTCCAACCCCACAGATGGGGACGCGGGGTCCCAGAGGGGACTCCTGTGGTGGGTACCGGTAGGACTGGGGCTCACACCTGCCATCTGGGTTCCA
Source organism: Nanger dama (assembly GCA_917880005.1). Taxonomy (NCBI): domain Eukaryota; kingdom Metazoa; phylum Chordata; class Mammalia; order Artiodactyla; family Bovidae; genus Nanger; species Nanger dama. The sequence continues at coordinate 7,991,283 of CAKJTW010000018.1, read as the reverse complement.
AGAGCCCCGCCCTGCAGGTCAGTACTCACTCAGCCTCTCTCCGCAGGGGTCTCAGTCCACGTGTGCAACGAGCAGCGTTATGGGTACCTGAACGTGCCTGTGAAATCCCACCAGGGGCTGGAGGACGAGAGAGTCAACTTCATCCACCTGATCCTGGAGGCTCTGGGTGAGGCTGCCAGCTGGTGTTGTCCCTCCTCCCCATCACCCCCGCCCCTCCCACGGGCCCCCTTCTCCTTGGCGCTGGACCTGGCTGGGCAGGGGGCAGGGCTAGAGTCACAACTTCCCCTTCAAATCATTCCCTGACTCCGGGCAAGTCACTTTCCCTGCTGAGCTTCAGTCTGCCCCTCCGAACAGCAGAGGCAAGTGGAGTCTGTGATCTGCTGGGCATCCTGCCAAGGGGGCGGAAATGAAGGGGGCCTGGGATTCCAGGGAGCCACTGACTTGAGCCAGTGGGGCTCGTGACAGTGGGCTTTCCTCTGCAGTGGATGGGCCCCCCATGTGGGCCTCGGCTCATGTGTCCCGGCCCCCAAAGAGGCCCAGCAAGATGGGGTTTGATGAGGTGAGTCCTCCTGGCCTGCAGGACCGGGGTCAGGAGGTGGGCTCTCCCCCTCCACCCCCAGCCTCCCCCCTGCCCCCTGCCCCCCCTGCCTCCTCCCTCCTCCAGGTGTTTGTCATCAGCCTGGCCCGCCGGCCCGACCGCCGAGAGCGCATGCTGACTTCACTCTGGGAGATGGAGATCTCTGGGCGGGTGGTGGACGCCGTGGATGGCCAGGTGAGGCTTCCGGGATGGGGGCAGGGCCCTGTGCAGTGCAGGGGGCCCAGGGTGGCCCTTCGGGGCTCCCTGGGGGTGGGAAAAGCAGACGATGGGTTGAAAGAGTTTCCGATTCCAAGGAGTATTCAAAGAGAGCCTGAGTCATTGTGTCTCGGGAGCCCAGGGCAGACAAAACAGGACAGGGGCCCTTCCTCAGCCCACCCGAGGGAGGAGGGTGCAGTGGTTAAGGCCCGGGGTCTGGAGCTCCTGGGCCTGGCTACCAGCTGTGTGGCCTCTGGCGAGTCCTCCCATCTCTCAGCCCTGCTGCGGAAACAGCGAGGAGCTGCCTTCCTCTCAGTGGTTTCTAAGGGTTTAGTGAAGATTTCTCCAGGGCCTGACACATTTAAGTATCCCAAAGGTTAATGGCGTCTTCATTCTGATGATCAGGGCTCTTCCTTGCCCTCCTGAACCTAGATCCCTGATGGGTAGGGTGCAGGAGCAGGCCGCTCACGGCCCCCCATGTCCCACTGCTGCTGGCCACATGCGCTCCAGTCTGCTGGACCGCAGGATGTCCAGCCTTTGCTTGGGCCCCTGCCTGAGAAGCGTCTGCCCTTCATCCTGGGTGTCTCCTCCTCAGACTGCCTGGCTCCCCTTAGGATGACCCACCCCACCCGAGGCAGCTCCAGCCCCCTGGTCAAGTCATGATGACTTCAGACCGCATGAGGCAGTAATCAGGCCTCCTCCCTCCCAACTGGGAATCCCTGGTAGTTCAGCAATAAAGAATCTGCCTGCAATACAGGAGACTGGGGTTCGATCCCTGGGTCAGGAAGATCCCTTGGAGAAGGAAGTGGCAACCCACTCCATATTCTTGCCTGGGAAATCCCATGGACAGAAGAGCCTAGCAAGCTGCAGTCCAGGGGGTCGCCAAGAGTGGCTTAGCAACTAAGCCACCACCACCGCCACCTCCTTCAAACCAGACTCCAGTGGGACAGTCCCCAACTTGCCCGGGTGCAGGCGGCCCTGGGTGGGCCTCTGGCGGGCACCCCTGACCCCGTGACACCGTCTCCCTCAGGATGCTTAACAGCAGCGTCATGAGGACCCTTGGCGTGGACCTGCTCCCCGGCTACCAGGACCCCTACTGGGCCGCACGCTGACCAAGGGCGAGGTGGGCTGCTTCCTCAGCCACTACTCCATCTGGGAGGAGGTGAGGACCCTGCCCCTCTGCCCACACCCTTGGGGAAAGCAGGGCACCCCCTCCACTCACGGCTCCGTGCCAGCTCTCATGTGAGTGGTGGGTGACGGAGCACACTCATGAAGACCCTGGCAGCCGCTGTCAGCCTCCTGTGGGCGCCACCCTTACCGTGTTGAGCCTGTAGTATGCACTGAGCGCCCGGCTGTGTGCTGGAATGGCCTCTGCTCCAGGAACACAGAGCCAAACACGAAGAACGCAGCTGCGCCCTCCTGGGGCAGAGGGTCCAGAGCAGGGCGCACAAATGGAGAAAGAACTGTTTACCCTGGTCCTTGGAGGTACCGGCTGTGCGAGGGTGTGGACAGGCCTGGCCTCCGGTGGGGTCGGCGTGGGCCTCACTGTCGATGGGCAGGGGAGAGGAGCCTTCTCAGCAGAGGAAGGCGTTCGAGCAGGCCCAGACCCCTTGGCCAGGCAGCCTCGGCCCGAGGCTGGGGGTGTGAGTGCCAGGGAGAGGTCACTGCTTGGACTTGGCCCAAGAGGACCAGGGACGGGCCCTCCGAGGCGCCCCCTCCAGGAAGTGAAGCACAGACACCCTCCTTGTTTTCATTTTCTACTGTTGCCGAAATACATTGCGTGTAAGCTGCTATTTCTATTTTTCTGAATTGAATGCTGCCTCTGAAAGGATCAAAGGGTCACCATTTATTGAGCCGATTTCATGCTCTTCTCATACCTCCAAAAGTTACAGAAAGCATTTTTTTCTCAGGATGTTGGGGGCTAGGGTCTCTCCCCAACCCCAGCCCAGCCTCACTTCCTTGAGGAGGCGGAAGTGAGGCTCAGGAGGCGGAAGTGAGGAGCCCAGCTCTGTAACGCAGCAGATGCAGGCTCAGATCCCAGCTCGGCCACATCCGGGCTGGGTGTCCATGGATTATCGTGGGGTCACTTCCCGGTGTCTCCTTCTCCCTCCTGCCTCCTGAGGGTCCCTGGAGACTAGCTCTGTGGCCCCTGAGATGAGGTCGTGCTCAGGACTGCAGCAAGAGTTCTGATTTCTCTCCTGATCTGCTTGGAGGGCAAGACTAGGAGCCTGGAGGCCCTTGAATAATAGAGCCAGGTGCTGGGGTTTCAATCCCAGGCCGTGGGAAGCCCCAGCAGGCTTTGGAGCAGCTGAGTAACAGCCAGGGCTGAGCACTTGGCCTGTAACCTAAGCCAGGAGTGTGTGTCAGCGTCAGCCAGGTGGGAGGGGACGACAGCCGGGTCTAAAGAGCCACCCTCCCACCCCCACCTTGTGCCTCAGGTCGTCACCCGGGGCCTGGCCCAGGTCGTGGTATTTGAGGACGACGTTCGCTTTGAGAGCAATTTCAAGGGGCGGCTGGAGCAGCTGATGGAGGAGGTGGAGGCGGAGAAACTTCCTTGGGACTTGATGTAGGCAGGCCGGGCCCCCAGGGGCCAGGGAGAGGGGTGGGCCTCCCGGGGTCTGCCTTCTCCTGCAGGGAGCCCTGGCCAGCCCCGCCCCCACCCCCGGGCTTGGCTCTGTAGATGGAGTTGGGGACAGAGAGGGCCCTGGGACATCAACAGTGACTCCTGGGACCCCCGGTGTCACCTGCAGCTACCTCGGCCGGAAGCAGGTGAGCCCCGAGGAGGAGGCAGTCGTGGAGGGGCTGCCGCATCTGGTGGTGGCCGGCTACTCCTACTGGACGCTGGCGTACGTCCTGAGCCTGGCGGGCGCCCGCAAGCTGCTGGCCTCCCAGCCGCTACGCCGAATGCTGCCTGTGGATGAGTTCCTGCCCATCATGTTTGACCAGCACCCCAAGTGAGCCTCAGGGCAGGGTCAGTCCGTCCTCAGAGCCCACCTCAGCAGCTAGTAAGTCCCCTCACTGGGCAGCTGGGGAGACTGAGGCTGGCAGGGCTGAGCCACTTCTGGTCACCAAGGAAGAGCCCAGCTTAGCCTTGGCATCGGCCCCACCTCTATGTGAATCCTGTGATGCCCTGTGGTTTCCAGGCAAGCGATTTTCCTATTCTGCACCTCAGTTTCCCCATCTGGAAAGTGGGGATAAGAGAAATGCCACCTCAGGATTAGATGGGGAGTGCGGTCAGGTGCTTTGTGGGTGAGGCACCCGGCTCCACGCTGGCTTGGGTCTGGGGTGGGATAGTTCACCCCAGCCCCCCTGAGCCCCCCTCCCCCCTCCCAGTGAGCAGTACAAGGCACACTTCTGGCCGCGGGACCTGCAGGCCTTCTCAGCCCGGCCCCTGCTCGCGGCCCCCACCCACTACGCAGGGGACGCCGAGTGGCTCAGCGACACCGAGACGTCTTCGCCCTGGGACGATGACAGTGGCCGCCTCATCAGCTGGACCGGCTCCTACAAGACCCCTGCGCGGCCCCCGCCTGGACCTGGGGGCAGCAGCGGGCACAGCCTCCATCCCCACCCCTGGGATGAGCTCTAGGTGAGGGCAGGACCTCGGTCTTCTCTCCGCATCGATGGCTGACTCTGGGTCTCAGTTCCCCTTCTCGGCGTCCTCCTCTCCTCTCTCTCTTTCCATGGCTTTGCCTCTGTTTGTGTCTTTTGTCTGCCTTTCTCTGTCTACCTGCTCTCTCTCTCAGCCCATCTCCATCTCTCTGTCTCTATCTCTGTGTCTGCATCTCTCTCTGTCTCTCTCTATCCAACTCTAATTTTTTTCTACTCCTCTCACCTCTCCTGTCCCCCCAGGGCTAGATGGTGACTCCAGAGCCGTGCCGGGTGCAGACCACAGCTGTCCAGGGGGCACAGCAAGAGCCGCCCCCTGGAACCACAGACCCAGTAGAGACCTGGCTGTTCCCTTGGGCATGGCCTGTCTGCCCTCTGGACCTGTCTTCCATCAGGAGAAACCACTGAGTTGGGTCCCCTTCCCCCAAGGCCATGTAGCATAAGGGCAGGGCTCATAGGCTCTCTTCCTTGCCAATCTGATTCAGGGCCTCAGGTGGAGGGAGGAAGGGAAGCCCCAACCCCCAGCCTTCAGCGTCAAGCTGGGCAGACCCAGTAGGCATGCCCACCACTAAGGACCCAGCTGCAGTGGCCCCTCTGCCCCCTTCTCTACCTCGCTGTCAGCTCCCTATCCAGCTTATCAGCTGGGTCTCACGTGCCACCCTCTTGCCTGGCCAGTGGGAAGTGCAGGGAGATGGGAGGAGGACCCTAGCACACAGTAGGCCCTCAATAAAAGCTGGCTGGTGTTGCACTTTATACTTTTTAACTCCTGGCTGAGCCTCTTTACGTGTCCTAAAAGGGCTGGGAGGGGGGAGGCGTTCCCTATCTGTGGATGAGCTGGTGGAAAGACAGAGAGGAGAGGGCAGCCTCGGAGAGGAATCAGGGGATTTGGCCTCACCTCCTTAGCCTGCTCATTGGTAAAGGGCCGGTGTGAACAGAAGTACCTCTTGGGCTGGGTGGTTAAGGAGGAGCTGGAGCCCAGCCCACAGCGAGCACGTACCCACTGCAGCTGGCGTGGTCATCGCTAGCCTCGCCTTGCTGGCCAGGGTGGGCCCAGGCCAGACCCAGGGCCACCGGGACCCCGCTCCCTGCCTTTGGACATTCCCCTGTTTAGTTGGAACCCCTCTCCTGGAAGTGGAAGGGGGAGATCCAGGGCTCCCTTCCCGGCCTGACCAGTGTGCCACCAGAGAGCAGTGGGTGGCGGAACCTGGACCTTGTGGTGCCAGGGCGCCCTCTGCTGGTTTGGTGCCAACACTGGGAAGGGCGCATACCATGTGCGCGTGCTAAGTAGCTTCAGTCCTGTCAAACGCTTTGCAACCCTGTGGATTTGTATAGCTCGCCAAGCTCCTCTGTCCATGGGATTCTCCAGGCAAAAATACTGGAGTGGGGTGCCGTGCCCTTCTCTAGGGGATCTTCCCTGCCCTGGAATCAAACCTGGGTTTCCTGTGTCTCCTGCGTTGGCAGGTGGCTTCCTGACTAGCACCTCCTGGGAAACCCGTGGAAGGGAGCCTGGGGCATCTGGAATCAGCCCATTGTCCTCTGGGTTACCCACAGCGGCTTCAACTTGTGCTCTCCTGCTTGGAAACTGCCGGCCTTCCTCCCTGCCCACCCGAGGGCCCAGCAGTGGAGACTGTAGGGTCTCCAGTGCCTGCACGCAGGCAGCCGGAGGGGTGGGGAGTGGCTCCTTGCCTTGGCCGCGGCCTCCATGGGTGCGGACCTCCCTCCGGCGCTGCAGTCTTCAGGTTTCCTTCTTCGGAGGAGCCCATGCCCCCATAACCCGCCTTGGCTTGGTTTGTGTAAGCCCTCCTGGCAGAGTCAGTCAGGCATCCCCTGGGGGCTGGGCTTCCCTGTCAGTCCCAGGGATGAGAGCCCGCTGGCCTGGTTTTAGCCCCAGAGACTGGCATGGCTCTCTGAAGGACTTAGGGCCAGAGTTGTGGAATCGATGCTTTGTTCATTCCAAGACCAAAAGCCATTGATTCTGGATGGCTATGACCTTGACTAAGTTGCTTCTCCTTTCCAGGCTTCAGGCATCCTTTTCATTCATTAACATGAACTTTTTTTTTTTTTTTGCTGCCTGGGTGGACCACTGGGGAATTCCCTAAAGTGAACATTTATGGAGGACCCTCTGTGGGTCACAGTTAGGTTCTAGGGATACAGTGGTGAAATCAAAGTTCCCCTCAAAATTACTGACCTTGTAGAGTTGACATTCTAGTGAGTGGGACATACAGAGAAGTAAATATTGGAGGGTAGTGAGTCCTACAGAACAAAATTAGGAAATATCAAGTATGATCGAAACATGAAGAACAAAGACTTGAAGAAAGGGGACAAGCTATAGGGATATATGGAGGAAGACCATTCTAGGCCAAGGGCGGAACATGTGCAAAGGTCCTGAGGCAGGAGTGGGCTTCCCAGGCGGCTCAGATGGTAAAGACTCTGCCTGCAATGCAGGAGACCTGGGTTAGATCCCTGGGCTGGGAAGATCCCCTGGAGAAAGGAACAGCTAGCCACTCCAGTGTCCTGGCCTGGAGAAGTCCGTGGACAGAGCAGCCTGGTGGGCTACAGGCCATGGGGTCTCAAACAGACATGACTGAGCAAGTAACACTCCACTGTCACTGAGGCCAGGTGTGGGACTGGCAGGTTTAAAAGACACTGAAGGGGTCAGTGTAGCTGGAGCAGAATGAGTAAGGAGGAGCCAAGGCCTGGACGTGACGGAACCAAGCTTGGGGGCCAGAGCAGGAATGTCCTTGGTGGTCATTTTAGCTTTTACTCTGAGGTAACTTCTGTGCAGAGTACATCATGAGAAATGCTGGGCTGGATGAAGCACAAGCTGGAATCAAGATCACCGAGAGAAATATCAATCACCTCAGATACTCAGATGACACCACCCTTATGGCAGAAAGTGAAGAAGAACTAAAGAGCCTCTTGATGAAAGTGAAAGAGGAGAGTGAAAAAGTTGGCTTGAAGCTCAACATTCAGAAAACTAAGATCATGGCATCTGGTCCCATCACTTCATGGCAAATAGATCAGAAAACAGTGGAAACAGTGGCTGACTTTATTTTTGGGGGGTTCCAAAATCACTGCAGATGGTGATTGCAGCCATGAAATTAAAAGATGCTTACTCCTTGGAAGAAAAGTTATGACCAACCTAGAAAGCATATTAAAAGCAGAGACATTACTTTGCCAACAAAGATTCGTCTAATCAAGGCTACGGTTTTTCCATTGGTCATGTATGGATGTGAGAGTTGGACTATAAAGAAAGCTGAGCACCAAAGAATTGATGCTTTTGAACTGTGGTGTTGGAGAAGACTCTTGAGAGTCTCTTGGACTGCAAGGAGATCCAACCAGTCCATTCTAAAGGAGATCAGCCCTGGGTGTTCTTTGGAAGGAATGATGCTGAAGCTGAAACTCCAGTATTTTGGCCACCTGATGCGAAGAGCTGACTCGTTTGAAAAGACCCTGATGTTGGGAAAGATTGAGGGCAGGAGGAAAAAGGGATGACAGAGGATGAGGTGGTTGGATAGCATCACTAACTCAATGGACATGGGTTTGGGTGGACTCCAGGAGTTGGTGATGGACAGGGAGGCCTGGCGTGCTGCAGTTCATGGGGTCGCAGAGTCAGACACGACTGAGCGACTGAACTGAACTGAAGGGGTTGGAAAATCCCATGAACAGAGATGCCTGGCAGGCTACAGTCCATGGGGTTGCAAAGAGTCGGACCCGGCTCAGCAATTGACACTAAAGGAGTGAGCGCTCGGAGGGTTGGAGGCAGTGCTTGTGTGTAGTCACTGAGCTGGGTCTGAGTCTGCGACCCCACGGCCTGTAGCCCTCCAGGCTCCTCTGTCCATGGGATTTCCCAGACAGGGATACTGGAGCTGGTTGTCATCTCCTCCAGGCTGAGGCAGAGAATGATACAATATAATTTTTCTTTTAAGGTGAATACCCTGACTCCTCTAATGAATTGTAATTGGGTCCAGGGTAGAAATAGAAGATGGGTTAGGAGGCCATTGTAACAATCCAGGGGAGACATGATGGTGCCTCAGACAAGGGTGTTTACAGGGGGTAGTGAGAGGCACCTCCACCAGAGATACCTGTGGACCACAGCGGGGACCCCCCACCCCACTGCCATGTCTTCTGTTCATTTCAGTCGCTCAGTCGTGTCCGACTCTTTGCGACCCCATGAATCGCAGCACGCCAGGCCTCCCTGTCCATCACCATCTCCCGGAGTTCACTCAGACTCACATCCATCGAGTCCATGATGCCATCCAGCCATCTCATCCTGGGTCGTCCCCTTCTCCTCCTGCTCCCAATCCTTCCCAGCATCAGAGTCTTTTCCAATGAGTCAACTCTTCGCATGAGGTAGCTGGAGTTTCAGCTTTAGCATCATTCCTTCCAAAGAAATCCCAGGGCTGATCTCCTTCACAATGGACTGGTTGGATCTCCTTGAAGTCCAAGGGACTCTCGAGAGTCTTCTCCAGCACCACAGTTCAAAAGCATCAATTCAAACCCACTGTGGTTTTTCCACATTGTCAGCGAACCCTTGTGCTACATCTCTTTCAAGATGTTTGCAGGCAGAGTTTCAAAGACAGAAGAAAAAAAAACAACAAACCTTGTGTGCTCAGAGCACTGGGGAGACAGTTTGGTTACGAGGGTCCTGCTTTCACAGAATTCTGGGGTTTATGTGTCATGGTGGTGACTTTCCAGACTATCGTGTCACTGGTGGTGTCCAGCTACAGGAGAAATTCGATGAGACTTTCACCCTGAAGCACACGGGTCCTGGCATCGTGTCTCGGGCAAACGCTGGGCCTAATGCAGCTGGTTCCTGGTTTCTCATCGGCACTGCCAAGACTGCGTGGCTGCATGGTATGTGTGTGGCCTTTGGCAGGTGCAAAAGGGAGCATGAAATGGTGTGGCAGGCGTGGAGGGTTCTGGTTCCAGGAACAGCAAGACAGCACGAAGCTCACTGTTGCTATCTGTGGACAGCTTGAGGACACCTGGCTTGTGTTTTATCTTGAGCATCAGACCTTTCCTTCCGTGGCTCAGGAGCGCATTGCTCACCTGTATCTGCTGGTGACAGCCTATGGTCTTTAGGCTTTTGCTGCAGTTCCTTGAGTTTCATTATCTGCCTTTCCCTCCTCCAAGTCTAGCTGGATTCCAGAATTAAGTTTATGATTAGGAAATAAAATCTAAACAACCACAGAAGAAAGAGACAGATTGAGCATGATGTCATGGTTTTGGAACCGAATTATTGGAAGACTGGTACTGCCATCAGCTGAAATGGAGAAAACTATGGAGTAAGCGGGGGCAGAAGGGGATTGAAGCTGGTCTGGGGATCATTTGTATCAATTTTTAAGAAAACTTAAAAAAGATAGGAATTTAGAAAGATGGTAACAATGACCCTATATGCGAGACAGCAAAAGAGACACAGATATGAGAACAGACTTTTGGACTCTGTGGGAGAAGGCGAGGCTGAGATGATTTGAGAGAATAGCATTGAAACATGTATATTTCCATATGTAAAACAGATCACCAGTCCAAGTTCCATGCGTGAAACAGGTCACTCAAAGCTGGTGCACTGGGACAGCCCTGAGGGATGGGATGGGGAGGGATGTGGGAGGGGGGCTCAGGATGGGGGACACATGTACGCCCATGGCTGATTCATGTCAATGTATGGCAAAAACCACCACGATATTGTAAACTAATTAGCCTCCAATTAAAATAAATAATTTTTAAAAAACTTTTAAAAATTTATTTGTTTTGGCTGTGCGGAGGTCTTCACTGCTGTGAGGGCTTTTCTTTAGCCACGCTGAGTGGGGGCTACTCTCTAGTCGTGGCGCACAGCTTTCTCACTGTAGTGGCTCCTCTTGTGAGCATGGGCTCTAGGGTGCTCGGGCTTCTGTGGCTGCGGCTCCCGGGCTCTAGGGCACAGGGAGTTGTGGCGCACGGGCTTAGCTGCTCTGATGCACATGGGATCCTCTCGTATCAGAGATGGAACCCATGTCTCCGGCATTGGCAGGTGGATTTTTACACTGAGCCACAAGGGAAGCCCTTCTTTTATTTTTTTTGTTTAATTTGATTTATTTTTGGCTGTACTGGGTCTAATATCCCACATGTTGCACAATGTGGCCAAAACAAGGAAAGTTTCACACACACGATTTCATATAATTCCATAACCCTTTTCTGTGGACAAGAGGAGCCTGGCGAGCTACAGTCCATGGGGTCACAAAAAAGTTGGACACAGCTGAGTGACTAACAGTCTGGGGGCTTCCTGGTGGCTCACATGGTAAAGAATCTGCCTGCAGTCCAGGACACCCAGGTTTGATCTCTGAGTCAAGAAGATCCCCTGGAGACGGAAATGGCTACCCACTCCAGTATTCTTGCCTGGAGAATTCCATGGACAGAGGAGCCTGGTGGGCTACATTCCATGGCATTGCAAAGAGTTGGACACAACTGAGTGATTAACACTTTCACTTTTCCCCTCCCTCTTCCCTGTATTGCTCCTTCCCCTTCCTTCTCCCTATTAGTAACCATTAGTTTGTTCTCTATGTCTGTGACTCTGTTTCCTGTTTATTCACTAGAAACCACAATCAGAGAAAACTAACCAATCTAATTACATGGACCACAGCCTTGTCTAATATGAGCCATGCCGTGTAGGGCCACCCAAGACGGGTGGGTCATGGTGGAGAGTTCTGACAAAATGTGGTCCACTGGAGAAGAGAATGGCAAACCACTTCAGTATTCTTGCCTTGAGAACGCCATGAACAGTATGAAATGGCAAAGCGATAGGACACTGAAAGATGAACTCCCCAGGCAGGGAGGTGCCCAATTTGCTACTGGAAATCAGTGGAGAATTAACTCCAGAAAGAATGAAGAGACTGAGCCAAAGCAAAAACAACTCCCAGTTGTGGATATGACTGGTGATGGAAGCAAGACCTGATGCTGTGAAGAGCAATATTGCCTAGGAATCTGGAATGTCAGGTTCATGAATCAAGGCAAATTGGAAGTGGTCAAATAGGAGATGGCAAGAGTGAACGTCAACATTTTAGGAATCAGCAAACTAAAATGGACTGGAATGGGTGAATTTAACTCAGATGACCATTATATCTACTACCATGGGCAAGAATCCCTTAGAAGAAATGGAGTAGCCATAATAGTCAACAAAAAGAGTCCAAAATGCAGTACTTGGATGCAATCTCAAAAACGACAGAATGATCTCTGTTCATTTCCAAGGCAAACCATTCAATATCACAGTAATCCAAGTCTATGCCCCAACTAGTTACGCTGAAGAAGCTGAAGTTGAACGGTTCTATGAAGACCTACAAGACCTTTTAGAACTAACATGCAAAAAGGATGTCCTTTTCATTATAGGATTGGAATGCAAAAGTAGAAAGTCGAGAAACACCTGGAGTAACAGGCAAATTTGGCTGTGGAGTACAGGAAGAAGCAGGATAAAGTCTAAGAGAGTTTTGCCAAGAGAATGCACTGGTCATAGCAAACACCTTCTCCCAACAACACAAGAGAAGACTCTACACATGGACATCACCAGATGGTCAACACCTAAATCAGACTGTATTATACTCTTTGCAGCCAAAGATGGAGAAGCTCTATGCAGTCAGCAAGCACAAGACTGGAAGCTGACTGTGGCTCAGATCATGAACTCCTTATTGCCAAATTCAGACTTAAATTGTAGAAAGTAGGGAAAACCACTAAATCAAATCCCTTATGATTATACAGTGGAAGTAAGAAATAGATTTAAGGGACTAGATCTGATAGAGTGCCTGATGAACTATGGACAGAGGTTTGTGTACAGGAGACAGGGATCAAGACCATCCCCAAGAAAAAGAAATGTCAAAAAGCAAAATGGCTGTCTGAGGGGGCCTTACAAATAGCTCTGAAAAGAAGAAAAGTGAAAAGCAAAGGAGAAAAGGAAAGATATAAGCATCTGAATACAGACCACCAAAGAATAGCAAGGAGAGATAAGAAAGCCTTCTTCAGTGATCAGGGCAAAGAAATAGGGAAAGCATTAGAATGCGAAAGACTAGCGATCTCTCCAAAAAAATTAGAGATACCAAGGGAACACTTCATGCAAAGATGGGCACAATAAAGGACAGAAATGGTATGGATCTAAGAGAAGCAGAAGATATTAAGAAGAGGTTGCAAGAATACAATGGAGAATGTACAAAGAAGATCCTCATGATCCAGATAATCACAATGGTGTGATCACTCACCTAGAGCTGGACATCCTGGAATGTGAAGTCAAGTGGGCCTTAGGAAGCATCACTACAAACAAAGCTAGTGGGGGTGACGGAACTCCAGTTGAACTGTTTCAGATCCTAAAAGATGATGCTGTGAAAGTGCTGCACTCAATATGCCAGCAAATTTGGAAAACTCAGCAGTGGCCACAGGACTGGAAAAGGTCAATTTTCATTCCAATACCTAAGAAAGGCAATGCCAAAGAATGCTCCAACTACTGCACAATTGCACTCATCTCACATGCTAGTAAAGCCAGGCTTCAACAACCATGAACTTCCAGACATTCAAGCTGGATTTAGAAATGGCAGAGGAACCTGAGATCAAATTGCCAACATCATCTGGATCATCGAAAAAGTAAGAGAGTTTCAGAAAAACTTCTGCTGTATTGACTATGCCAAAGCCTTTGACTGTTTGGATCACAGTAAGCTCTGGAAAATTCTAACAAAGATGGGAATACCAGACCACCTGACCTGCCTCTTGAGAAATCTGTATGCAGGTCAGGAAGCAACAGTTAGAACTGGACATGGAACAACAGACTGGTTCCAAATAGGAAAAGGAGTACATCAAGGCTGTATATTGTCACCCTGCTTATTTAACTACTATGCAGAGTATATGATGAGAAACGCTGGGCTGGAGGAAGCACAAGCTGGAATCAAGACTGCCAGGAGAAATATCAATAACCTCAGATATGCAGATGACACCACCCTTATGGCAGAAAGTGGAGAAGAACTAAAGAGCCTCTTGATGAAAGTGAAAGAGGAGCGCGGAAAAGTTGGCTTAAAGCTCAACGTTCAGAAAATTAAGATCATGGCTTCTGGCCCCATCACTTTGTAGGAAATAGATGGGAAAACAGTGGAAACAGTGGCTGACTTTATTTTGGGGGTTCCAAAATCACTGTAGATGGTGACTGCAGCCTTGAAATTAAAAGACATTCCTTGGAAGGAAAGTTATGACCAACCTAGACAACATATAAAAAAGCGGAGACATTACTTTGCCAACAAATATCCATCTAGTCAAGGCTATGTTTTTTCCAGTAGTTGTGTATGGATGTGAGAGTTAGACTATAAAGAAAGCTGAGTACAGAAGAATTGATGTTTTTGAACTGTAGTGTTGGAGAAGACTCTTGAGAGTCTCTTGGACTGCGAGGAGATCCAACCAGTCCATCCTAAAGGAAATCAGTCCTGATTTTCATTGGAAGGACTGATGCTGAAGCTGAAACTCCAATACTCTGGATACCTGATACAATGAGCTGGCTCGTTTGAAAAGACCCTGATGCTGGGAAAGATGGAAGGTGGGAGGAGAATGGGACAACAGCAGAGGACAACAGTGGATGGCACCACTGATTCAATGGACATGAGTTTGAATAAACTCCGGGAGTTGGTGATGGACAGGGAGGCCTAGCGTGCTGTAGTCCATGGGGCTGCAGAGTCGGACCCAACTGAGCAACTGAACTGAACTTGCATTTTTTAGATTCCACATATAAGTGACATCATATAGTATTTGTCCCTTTCCTTGGATATTTCACAAATGTAAACAGTCATGTCACCACTACTACACAGAAGATAAGGAGTATATACATGTGTCCCCCAACCTCGCCTGTGCCTCTCTGCCATCAGTTCCCTTATTCCACCCCAGTCCCTGAAAGCCACTGATCTGTTAGCTGTCCCTGTGATTTTTGCCTTTTCCAAACTGTCACCCAGATGGAATCATGCAGTGCCTGGCCTTTTGTGTCTGTCTTCTTTTACCCAGTTTTATTTGGAAGTTTTATATAAAACTGAGCTTTAAAATCTTCCCTAATACTTTAAGTAGTCTCTAAGCCTAATACATATTATGAAGAGTGAATTTTGAAATTTTCACTAAGACTTTCAAACATCCCCCAATAACCACTACGCTACTCAGATGCTGTGTAAATATTTTGGTTTTCTCTGTGTGCCCAGCCATGAAAAAGGCTGGAACACCTTGCCCCAAGGCACACTCAGGTTGGGGGATGCTTGGAAAGTGTGAGAAAGTGAGAGAGGGCATGGGGGCAGGGGCAAGAACCGGGTCTCCTCCTCCTTCCTGGTGGACAATTTCTAATCCGCTCTCCCTACCCCACCCATTACCTCCCGTCCCCACCCCAGATCAGTACAACTGCATGTAAACCAAGAGACAAGGGGCTTTGTTAGGCATAAAGGGCAGGAGCTTTGGGGCATTGGCTGTTTGCCAACTGTTTTGCCTGCTTAGGGAGCATTTTGTCTCCCTTCTGGTTTCTTAGCCAAATTGCAGATGCTGGAGAAAAGGGACTTCCCTGGTGGTGCAGTGATTAGGGTGCTTTCACTGCTGAGGGCCCTGGTTCTGTCCCTGATGGGGGAACTGGGATCCTGTAAACCACGGGGTGGCCAAAATAAAAAAAATTAAAGGATGCTAGAGAAGAGCCCTTTCTGCAAACCTGCTAGCCACAGCATAGGCTCTGGGGGCAGAGAAACCTGGTTTGAGTTGTCTCAGCCAGCCCTTCCTAACACTGTGACCAAGGGCAAGTGTCCTGACTTCTCTCTAGGTTTGGTTTTCTGCTCTGTGAAATGGGGTTACTCTCAAGCCAGCCTTACCAGATATCTGGAGGATTCATTGAGCTAATGCAGGTGAGTGTGGCCCCTGGCATGTGGTGACACTCCAGACAATGTCAGAGAAACAGGATGGATGTGGGTGGCCTGGCTGAGTCAGAGGAAAAAGTCAGATGGGGCCGGGGCCGGGGGGGGGGGGGCGGTGGGGGCATTGGGGAGGTGTCTCTGGAAACAGGTAAATTCCAGTTTGACCTCTACCACTTATGATTGGATGGTCTCACAGACTCAGTGGACGTGAATTTGAGCAAATTCAAGCTCAGGTCCGGGAGAAGGTGAGGGACAGGGAACCCTGGCATGCTGCAGTCCACAGGGTCACAAAGTATCAGACACGACTTAGCAACTGAACAACAGTTATCTGTGGCCTTCAAGCCTGCTCCTTCTCCTCTCTTTGAAATGCCTGTTTCTCTTTATTAAAATGAAGAGGATACCAGATTTGCCTTCCAAGGTCCCTCCCTGATGGTCAAGCAAGTGGTTCTCAAACTCTACAGTGCATCTGAATTACCTGGAGAACTTGTTAAAACAAGATTGCTGCCTGGGAGAAATTTCTCTGCCTGCTCTGATCTATTCAGGACTTGAAATCTCTCAAATTAACCTGAAAGAAAAAGCCAGACCCCGTTAGGGAGCACAGATTCCTTCCCTTCCCCGGCAGTGTTTTCGGTGGTTGCATCAGGGCCCTGGAGGAGGTGTTCCAGAATGGAGAGAGCTGGTAATTAGGCTCTTGGGCAAATGGAAAGCCCGCTGCAGAGCCTGAGGACCCTTCAGGGAGCCTCATGCAGGGCTGGGGCCAGTGCTGGGGCTGACAGCTCCTCCTTCATCTGAGATTAATCCTAATGACCTGGAAAAGCTCATGTTCATTGTTGAAATTTAGAGGAACAGAATGAGGAAACTAAAATTGTCAGTATTAACATTTTGAGATAGTACCTTCTGGATTAAAAAAAAACATTATTTTTAACCTTTTATTACTTAAGCTGAGTTGTGGCTCCATTATTGTTTGTTTCATTATGCATCTTTTTTTTTTGCACAGAATGTGGGAATTCTAATTCCCTGACCAGGGATCAAACCTGGGCCCCTGTGGTGGAAGCTGGGAGTCCTAACTGCCGGACCACCAGGAAAGTCTTGATTTTTATTGTATATCTTTATATGGAACATATGTATTATGTTTGGGTTGGACTGTGTCCATGAAAAGTTATTATGTTGAAGTCCTAGCCCCCAGTACCTCAGGATGCTACTTTATTTGGAAATCGAGTTATAGATGGAACTAGTGAGGATGAAGTCATACTGGAAAAGGATGGGCCCCTAATCCACTACAGCTGCTAGCCTTATAAAATGGGGAAATTGAGACGCAGACAGGTACACACATGCAGAGGGCCATTTGTAGGCTGGATTCTGCTGCCTAGTTCAGTTCAGTTCAATTCAGTCGCTCAGTTGTGTCCAACTCTTTGCGACCCCATGAATCGCAGCACGCCAGGCCTCCCTGTCCATCACCAACTCCCCGGAGTTCACTCAGACTCACGTCCATCGAGTCCGTGATGCCATCCAGCCATCTCATCCTCTGTTGTCCCCTTCTCCTCCTCCCCCAATCCCTCCCAGCATCAGAGTCTTTTCCAATGAGTCAACGCTTCCCATGAGGTGGCCAAAGTACTGGAGTTTCAGCTTTAGCATCATTCCTTCCAAAGAAATCCCGGGTTGATCTCCTTCAGAATGGACTGGTTGGATCTCCATGCAGTCCAAGGGACTCTCAAGAGTCTTCTCCAACACCACAGTTCAAAAGCATCAATTCTTCGGCACTCAGCCTTCTTCACAGTCCAACTCTCACATCCATACATGACCACAGGAAAAACCATAGCCTTGACTAGATGGACCTTAGTCGGCAAAGTAATGTCTCTGCTTTTGAATATGCTATCTAGGTTGGTTATAACTTTTCTTCCAAGGAGTAAGCGTCTTCTAATTTCATGGCTGCAGTCACCATCTGCAGTGATTTTGGAGTCCTCAAAAATAAAATCTGACACTGTTTCCACTGTTTCCCCATCTATTTCCTATGAAGTGATGGGACTGGATGCCATGATCTTCGTTTTCTGAATGTTGAGCTTTAAGCCAACTGTTTCACTCTCCTCTTTCACTTTCATCAAGAGGCTTTTTAGCTCCTCTTCACTTTCTGCCATACGGATGGTGTCATCTGCATATCTGAGGTTATTGATATTTCTCCCGGCAATCTTGATTCCAGCTTGTTTCTTCCAGTCCAGCGTTTCTCATGATGTACTCTGCATAGAAGTTAAACAAGCAGGGTGACAATATACAGCCTTGATGTACTCCTTTTCCTATTTGGAACCAGTGTGTTGTTCCATGTCCAGTTCTAACTGTTGCTTCCTGACCTGCATACAGGTTTCTCAAGAGGCAGGTCAGGTGGTCTGGTATTCCCATCTCTTGAAGAATTTTCCACAGCTTATTGTGATCCACACAGTCAAAGGCTTTGGCATAATCAATAAAACAGAAATAGATGTTTTTCTGGAACTCTCTTGCTTTTTCCATGATCCAGCAGATGTTGGCAATTTGATCTCTGGTTCCTCTGCCTTTTCTAAAACTAGCTTGAACATCAGGGAGTTCATGGTTCACGTATTGCTGAAGCCTGGCTTGGAGAATTTTGAGCATTACTTTACTAGCATGTGAGATGAGTGCAATTGTGCAGTAGTTGGAGCATTCTTTGGCACTACCTTTCTTTGGAATTGAAATGAAAACTGACCTTTTCCAGTCCTGTGGCCACTGCTGAGTTTTCCATATTTGCTGGCATATTGAGTGCAGCACTTTCACAGCATCATCTTTCAGGATTTGAAACAGTTCCACTGGAATTCCATCACCTCCACTAGCTTTGTTTGTAGTATTGCTTTCTAAGGCCCACTTGACTTCACATTCCAAGATGTCTGGCTCTAGATTAGTGATCACATCATCATGATTATCTGGGTCGTGGAAGATCTTTTTGTACAGTTCTTCCATGTATTCTTGCCACCTCTTCTTAATATCTTCTGCTTTTCTTAGGTCCATACCATTTCTGTCCTTTATCGAGCCCATCTTTGCATGAAATATTCCCTTGGTATCTCTAATTTTCTTGAAGAGATCTCTAGTCTTTCCCATTCTGTTCTAGGAACTACCAAAGCCTAGGGGTGAGCCCCGGACTAGATCCTTCCCAAGCGCCTTCAGAGGGAGTGTGGTCTTGCCAACACTTTTTTGGGGGTTAATTTTCTCATCTCTTTTCTTATTTATTTTTGGCTGTGCTGAGTCTTCGCCGCTGCTCGCAGGCTTTCTCCAGCTTCAGTGAGCAGCGGCTCCTCCCAAGCAGCTTGCTGGCTTCCCGTTGCAGGGTCTTCGCTTACTGCTGAGCATAGCCTCATGTTGCACGGGCTTTAGTAGTTACAGCACGTGGGCTCAGTAGTTGTGGTGCGTGGGCTTTGTTGCTCTGCAGCACAGGAAATCTTCCCAGACTAGGAATCAAACCCATGACCCCTGCTTTGGCAGGCGGATTTTCATCCACTGCACCACCAAGGAAGTCCCTTGTCAACACCTTGATCTCAGACTTCTGGCCTTTGGATCTATTGTTTGGCTCTGTTTCATTTCTGTTGTTTTACTCACCTAGAGGGTGATACTTTACACAGCAGCCCTAGCAAACTAATACTTTACATACTCTCTTTCGTTGATAATTTTTTAAAAATATATAAGAATTACACAAGAAACATC
Source organism: Nanger dama (assembly GCA_917880005.1). Classification (NCBI taxonomy): domain Eukaryota; kingdom Metazoa; phylum Chordata; class Mammalia; order Artiodactyla; family Bovidae; genus Nanger; species Nanger dama. Next base: position 7,972,308 of record CAKJTW010000018.1, on the reverse strand, counting down.
CATCTACCTCAAACTTGCAGTTTTTTTCTCTATGAATATATATCTACATCTCTCTCCAGCCTCCCAAATATATACATGGTCTTATATTGAACTTACTGTTCCTACAATATATTTTTTCAACCAATAGATTATGATTATTTTTCTCCAACAAGTTTTTGATGTTGATTTTTTTTTCTGACTAGAAACATATCCCTTTGCAAAAATACTTAAACATGATAGAAATTTACATCTTACAAGTGAAAATCTCTAACTCTGCCTTCCAGAAATAATCAGTCCTGAGAGTTCAGTGTGTAGTCCTCCAGATTTTTTTTTATATGTATGTATCAACATGCTGCTGCTGCTGCTAAGTCGCTTCAGTCATGTCCAACTCTGTGTGACCCCATAGATGGCAGCCCACCAGGCTCCCTGTCCCTGGGATTCTCCAGGCAAAAACACTGGAGTGGGTTGCCATTTCCTTCTCCAATGCATGAATGTGAAAAGTAAATGTGAAGTTGCTCAGTCATGTTCAACTCTTAGTGACCCCAGGGACTGCAGCCTACCAGGCTTCTCTGTCCATGGGATATTCCAGGCAAGAGTACTGGAGTGGGTTGCCATTGCCTTCTCCATGTATCAATATACACAGGTTATTTTCCTACAGAAATGGCATCATGGTTGACTTAAAGCTTTGCAGCTTGCCTTTTATTTTTCTCAGCTGTATGTTTGGAGATCTTTATGAAAATGAAAGTGAAGTCCCTCATTTGTGTCTGACTTTTTGCGACCCCATGGACTGTAGCCTACCAGGCTCCTCCCTCCATGGGATTCTCTAGGCAAGCGTACTAGAATGGGTTGCCATTTCCTTCTCCAAGGGATCTTCCCGAGCCAGGGATCGAACCTGGGTCTCCTGCATTCCAGGCAGATGCTTTAGAACAATTGATCTCTTATTTTTAATGGCTCAGTCATCTTCCCTTGAATATATGTAATGTAATTTATGAAGTGGGCTTCCCAGGTGGCTCACTGGTAAAGAATCCACCTGCTAATGCAGGAGATTTGAGACGTTGGTTTGATCTCTGGGTTAGGAAGATCCCTAGGAGGAGGGCATAGCAACCCACTCCAGTATTCTTGTCTGGAGAATCCCATGGACAGAGGAGCCTGGTGGGCTACAATCCATAGCATCGCAGAGAGCTGAATACAACTGAAGTGATTTAGCACTCATGCACAATTTATCAAGTAGCTAAAATTCTTCATCCTTTCACAAATATTAGTCATTTTAGTGAGACCTCAGGTTAGACAGATCTGTGAGCTGAGATCCAGAATCTACAAGCGCCCCACCCCCACCCTACCCTAACTAGTCTGTATTCTCAACTGCATTGGACCAATCATTCTTTTTTCTTTTTAAATATTTATTTACTTGGCTGTACAGGTCTTAGTTGCGGCACACGGGATCTTCAGTCTTTACTGTGGTATGCAGGATCTTTAGTTGCAGCATGTGGGATCTAGTTCCTTGATCAGGGATCAGACGTGGGCCCCCTGCATTGGGAGAGCGAAATCTCAGCTACTAGACCAACAGGGAAGTTCCTGAATCAGACATTCTTGCACCAGATTTTAGATAGAATATGCACAGGTGTACACTAGTCTTCCCAGGCAGCTCAGGGGTAAAAATTTAGCCTGCAAATCAGGAGAGCTGGGTTTGATCCCTGGGTTGGGAAGATGCCCTGGAGAAGGAAATGCAACCCACTCTAATATTCTTGCCTGGGAAATCCCTTGGACAGAGGAGCCTGGTGGGCTACAGTCCATGGGGTTGCAAAAGAGTTGGACATGACTGAGCATGCACTGGGTAAATACATACTATCAATTACTTTTTTTTTTTTTAATTAGGCTTTTGCTCTGAATCATACAAAGTTTCCTTTTCCAGAAGTCTGGACCACATGGAGCCCTTTTTTGCCTAGTCTGTAGGTGAGCTTGAGGGGGACTCCTTTCCCCCTTTTCCCCGAGTCTCTCACCTCTTGGGAAGGTAAAGAAGGGGGAGTTCAAGGAAAGTCACGTTAAAGACAACAAGGGCTGAAGGAGAATTTCTCTTTAAGGTCAAAATCTTCATATACCTCCATGGTTATTCCATTAAAATATATTCTCAAGTGTGTAAATTCTGGCTCAAAGAAGATGTTGGGTTTTAGGTTTTTGGTGTACAATGCTCAATCATCCTATCAAAAGGTTACATCAATTTTTAAACTTACCCGCAAAGTGTAGGACTGCTTGTTTCCCAACATCCTCATCAGTGTTGGGTGGTTCCCTTAAAAAAATAACAAAGTGGCTGGTGCTGACCAGGCTCTGAGTGGCTTGAATTCAGAAAATACGACCCATCACTTCTTGTCCTTTTGGCTAAGATAAAGTGCAGATGACACCACCCTTATGGGAGAAAGTGAAGAGGAACTCAAAAGCCTCTTGATGAAAGTGAAAGAGGAGAGTGAAAAAGTTGGCTTAAAGCTCAACATTCAGAAAACAAAGATCATGGCATCTGGTCCCATCACTTCATGGCAAATAGATGGGGAAACAGTGGAAACAGTGGCTGACTTTGTTCTGGGGGGCTCCAAAATCACTGCAGATGGTGATTGCAGCCATGAAAATAAAAGATGCTTACTCCTTGGAAGGAAAGTTATGATCAACCTAGATAGCATATTGAAAAGCAGAGATATTACTTTGCCAACAATATCTAGTCAAGAATATGGTTTTTCCAGTGGTCATGTATGGATGTGAGAGTTGGACTGTGAAGAAGGCTGAGCGCTGAAGAATTGATGCTTTTGAACTATGGTGTTGGAGAAGACTCTTGTGAGTCCCTTGGACTGCAAGAAGATCCAACCAGTCCATCCTAAAGGAGACCAGTCCTGGGTGTTCATCGGAAGGACTGATGCTGAGGCTGAAACTCCAATACTTTGGCCACCTCATGCAAAGAGATGATTCACTGGAAAAGACCCTGATGCTGGGAGGGCTTGGGGGCAGGAGAAGAAGGGGAGGACAGAGGATGAGATGGCTGGATGGCATTACCGACTCGATGCCCATGAGTTTGGGTGAACTCTGGGAGTTGGTGATGGACAGGGAGGCCTGGCATGCTGTGATTCATGGGGTCACAAAGAGCTGGACAAGACTGAGCGACTGAACTGAATTGAAAGTACATAAAAGACAGATCCAGATCCAAAGTGACATTGGGGAATTTCCTGGCAGTCCAGTGGTTAGGACTCCTTGCTTCCACCGCAGGGGGCAGTGGGTTCGATCCCTGGTTGGAGAACTAAGAGTCTGCAAGCTGCATGGTACAGCTAAAAATATCAGAATCATTCGAATTCTGTACCTGCATTTTGCAAATACCACAAAAAGGCCAGATATCCAGACCACAGTTATAAAGTCCCTCTTTTTTCCCAACCACATGTCCTTCACACACTACAGGTGTCCCTGTTCCCGTCTTCAGCATCCCACCAATACCTCTCTGTTCCTCTTCTTGTGAGATTTTCATCTTTTCTGTCACCTCTTAGTGTGTGTGTGTGCACGTGTGTGTGTATTAAGGGGGTGACCTCTGCACCCTTCATCACAAAGGCCCCAAAGAACTGCACCAACTGAGAAAGACCCTCCTCAGATGGTAGGTAGGGGACAAACCCACAGGCAAAATCCTCCAGTGGTTGGGGGAGGAAGCATCCCATCTGGTCATGCTAAAGTAGTTAGCTGTGCACTCCTTAAAGGCCAAGTGGGACATGTTAGTTTGGTGTCCCTTACACTGGGCTTAGCACACAGTTAGGGACTTAATGTTCGTTCATTGAATGTGGGAGCACTGAGAACTGATCAACGCTCTTGTGCTGGGGGTTGCAAGAGACAGTCCACAGAGATGTTTGACCTAGGCCTGTAAACAAGGAGATTATCTTGGGCTGCTCAGAATGACATCATCTCCTTTCAAGCCGGGGTACAAGGTGGTGGAAGTTAAAGGTGAGGGAAGGTGAAGAGAAGATGGAGGAAATTCCAGTGGATGGCTTCCCCCCCATGAAAAAGGAGAGTTGGTATATGGGATGGGAAGAGGCAAAGATTTGGAAAAGCCAGTGTGGTAAACACTTGCTGGACAGTGATAAGGGCTCAGCTGAGGGTGAAGGAAATGATTTGTGCGTTTGATCTTAGGGAGACTCACTCACGTGATTGGATTAAGTAGTGACTGGGGCTCCATCACTTAACAGGGAGACAATGAATGGATCAAGGGAGTGGATGGCTTCCTGACACCGAGGAATGACTACGCATTAGACAGTGGGGGTTGGAGGGGGGACCGCAGAAGTAGTTTTGTTTGGACGGGGAGGGGAGCTGGAACTTGAGATTTAAGGTGGACTGGTGTGTAGATCTTGGGCCTGAGGTGCGCACAAGGTCACGAAGATGAGGATGTTAAGGAACTGAGATCAAGCTGGCCCTAAGGATGTCCAAATCTTCCAGAATCCAGGGTGGTTCCATGAGCCACGTGACAACACCACCCCCGACCCCGATTGGCTGACAGTGAAGCATAGTTGAGAAGATGGCGACTCAGCGAGAACTTCAGCGGAATAGGTCTGTACACGCAGCGGGCATACAGAGTGCAGGAGGGCGGTGAGGATCGCAACCCCTTCCTTCAGCCTGGACGAAGACAGTGCAGGAGGGCGAGAGAGTCTGGGTGGTGTGCAGAAGTGAGGGTCCATCTCTGCACCAACGGAGGGGAAGAGACAGGGCTGTATTTCCAGAAGCAGTGCGCAGCAGCTACGGACACACGAACATATTTGGTGACCCCTCTCTGAGCCCAGACGGTAAAGCGTCTGCCTGTAATACAGAAAGACCTGGGTTCGATCCCTGGGTCGGGAAGATCCCCTGGATAAGGAAATGGCAACCCACTCCAGTCCTCTTGCCTGGAAAATTGCATGGATGGAGGAGCCTGGTAGGCTACAGTCCATGGGGGTCGCAAAGAGTCGGACAGGACTGAGCGACTTCACAGGTTCACTCTGAGTCCAGTGGCCCAATACGAACCAGAGAGAGCAGGCTGGAATTTGGTTGCTACCCTGAGTGAGGGAAACCGAGGACAACAGGGTGAAAATGGCGGAGGCGGGGGTTGGCGGGGGTTAAGCTCGGCCTTGAACGGCTAGACAAGCCTGGGCAGGGCACGTCGGTGGCGTCGCGCGTCTCCATAGCGACGCGGCGCGGCGCCCGGAAGAGGGCGGGGCTTCAGGCGGCTGCTGCCGGCTAGGCATCTCTGTGACGCCGGGGGCTGGGCCTAAATGGCTAAACCCGAGAGGCTCCCGGGGGTTTGAACTGGCCAATGGGCGAGCTGCCGACCGGGTGTCGGAAAAGGAGGCGGAAGCGGGGAGGAGTCGCCGCCGGGGCCGGACTGCAACCGCCGCGGCGTCTCCATGGCACGGCCCTGGCCTCCGACTTCAACGACTTCATAAGGCGGCGTTTCTGGGCGCAGCCGTGTCGCTCCTGGTGAGAGGCTGCCGGGAGGCGGGACCCAGGCCGCACTGGGTTGGGGAGGGGCTCCCTCCGTCGCGATCGCAGTGTCCTGCTGTCCAGACCACCCCCCGCCCCGACCCACCCACTCAGGCCGCCCCCCCGCCTGCACGCTTGTCCCGCTCCGGTCAGAATCTGGACGAGCCACCCCCCCACCCCGCCCCGCCCACCGGCGCGGGCCTTCTCCCGCTAACGGGCGGGCCTCTCCTCACCTGGCCACACCGGCAGGGCGCTCTGCCACCTCCTCCTCTGCTGCCCTCCAGCAGGGCTTTGCCCTCCTCTCTATGGGCAGAAACGGGGTCCCTCCAGCCCTCCGGGTGGGTGGTTGTCCTTCCTCTCTCCGCCGACGGAGACTGGGCCCTCACCCTCTTTTGCCCCGGCCGGTGGGCCCCGCCCCGTCCGCCTTGCCCTCTCTGGAGCGCCTCGGCCCGGCGATTATTTGGGACGGGCTCCTTGTAGGCAAGCGCTGTCCTCGGGGACCGCCTCCCGAGGCTTGCCTCCTTGGCTTGGAAGGGCCTCCCTGGTCCAGCGGGCCTCCCTCCTGGGGAATCCTGCCCCCGGCTACCTGCCACAACGCGGTGTCGAACCCGCTCTTAACTCGGATACTAAAATCCCAGCGGCCCGGCTGCTGCGTCCCTGGAGCATTTTTTCCCTCTGCCGTCGAGGAGTTGCCCACTCGTTGCCCACTTTGCCCCGCCCCGGCAGCCTCCGCTCCTCCCTCCTCCAAATGCTATTGGCCTCCTCGGGTGTCTGTTCTGCCGGGAACGCCCCTTCTCCTAGGAGACTGTTGCCCTGGCCCCGCCCCCTAATATCCCTGCAGCTCCCAGCGCCGGTTCCGGCCCTCTGGGGCCCACTTGGGGCCTAGCGGTTTTCTCCCAACTTCCTCGAAACGCTAGCCGGCATTTCAGGTTTCCACCACCCCCGCCGCTGGTGACCACCAGCCCACCTTCCCTCTCGCTGGTTGCCCTGGGTGTGGTGGTCCTTTTCCCTCGAAGTTCCGCCCCCTATTGTCCCGCCCTGGGGAGCGAAGCTCTCAACGCCCTTGCCCACCGGGTCGCTCAGCCTCTCTCCTATCTTCCTCCCCACCCCCCACCCCACCCCACCCCCCAACTTTGGCAGGACAGTTGCTGTGCGACTTGGACAGTAGAGGAGCGTCTCCCAAGTTTTCATCCAACAGCCACCCCTAAAGCTTCCACCCTCCTCCCCTGAGAGGACGTTTGATGCCGGGCCCCTGAGATTCTCATTGACAAGCCCCTCTTGGTCCCCCTGAGCCAGAGCCTGCTGACCCATTTGCCCACCTTTGCGGCTTTGATGCCTAACCATGTCTGCCTCATCCTCAGGCGGCTCCCCAGGTACTGCCGTTGTGGGGGCACCTCTGCCAACAGGGCAGGGGAAACATGGGCAGGGGCTCCCAGGCCGGGCTGGCTGAAGGATTCTTTCTCAGCTTCCCTGTTTCTGTGTACTGAAGGCCTGGGCCAAAACATTTAAAACTAATTTTTAGGAGGAAGGAGGAAAATGCACTCACATGATACCCTGTCTGCCTCCTTCTGGCCCTGTTTCCTCAGGTGCCCCAGTTCCTGGTAGCAAATAGGATCACCATTGTTGTCACTGGAATACTAGGCTCAGATCTTTTTTGAAAGAAGGCTAGGTGTGAGTAAATAACCATGTAAGAAGTGGATGCTGCAGTTAGCCATATGTTGATGGAATCCAGGTACCCTGATGGAAAGCCTACTGAGAAAGAGAGCTTTCCCACATCTATTGACTTTTAAGTGTTCACAGATGATCTGAGGAGGAGAAACACCTGTCTACCCAGGTTTGGTAATTCCTTTGCTAGATGATTAGTAGGACTCCAATTTGTTTCTTTTTTACCAAGGTGTGACATACATACAACAAGTGTGTGCTAAAGTGTTTGAGAATTTTTCGTTGCATTTTTATGTTGTATGTTTTTTCCCCCAAAATAATGGAGGATGAGGACAAGGTCGTATTTTGGGGGTCTCTGTCTTTTAGGCAGTGGGATGGATTGCAAGTCCCTTCCTGCCTTCCTGTCTTGTAGTTCTTGGATGTACTGCTGCCAAAATTTGGAGATTAAATATTTGCTTTATTTGCATATTTGAGGGGGCCATTTATGTATAAGTAAGATGTGGTATTACAAAATTTTTTAAAATAATAACAACCCTACCTCTTAGGTGCTTAAAGGGTAGCAAGTGAAATATTTTAGGTAATAATCATTTTCCATCCTCTTAGTTGAATATCTGATGATTAATTTTATGAGACTGAGTCACAGAGACTATTCCAGAGCCTATGGCTCTGTCGTTTCAGGTCAGTTCACTGAGCATTGTTCCAGGCAGTATTCTGGGCACTTTCACCCTCATCCAGGCTACTGTGTTGACTGTTACCCACATGCTGTCTGCTTTTTGTCTCCTGAAAGGATGACAGCTGGGCCTTTCAGTAAAAGGTCACAATACGTGTGATGCAGTAGCAGGCTAAAAGCCAGCGCTGCGAATGCTCACTGCCGCATGCCTCCATCCTCCTGCCGGGCACACCATGAGTGTTTGGTGCTCGTGTCAAGGGAGCCAAGTAATTCCAGTCTGGCTCTTCTAGTCGTGAGCTCGTTAAGCACCATATGTAGTATATAACTTCAGGAGAGCTAAGAAGTAAAAGAGCCCTAGTTTTCTGCTTATAATCTGGTTCTTGTGCCTGGGTACAGGTTTCCATCGTGTGGAAAGAACGGAGTAACGAGTCTCACACAGAAAAAGGTCTTGAGGACACCTTGTGGCGCGCCCAGTGTTACCGTGACGGTAGGTGACCTGCGCTCGGAGCAGCCCCTCCACCTGCGGCCCTGCCAGAGAAAAACGCACGCTTCTGCTGGCACCCTGGTGGCCAGGTGCTCTGTTAAGTGCCTTCATACATAGACTGCTCATGGATGGATTTGGCTTTGCCTGTGGTAAGGCTGCTGGGTGTGAGGAGGTTGTCTTAGCCTAATCTTTCTGGACAAATTTCAAAAATCATAAATTTTCCAAAAAGAAGGAAAAAATGTACAAAAACGGGGACTGATAGGAGCTGCTGGTGGGTGAAGGGGTCTGTGTTTGGCCCTGCTTATGTTGTCTTTAGAATCTGTACAACCTTCTCATCTCGGCGTTTCTTCCAGCTTTCTATCTTGATCGTCTTTTATCTGCCTGCTGCTTGTCGTGCCTTGCACCCTAACCCTTCTGTGTATTTCCTGTGCTAATCTGCATGCCCCATTCAGAATCCAGTGTGGTGGCCTCACCCGCTTTCCAGCTATGCTGGGCTGCATCTCAGGAGGAGCCGTGCATTCCAGCAGGCTTGCAGAGAAATGGAGCTCTGAGGACCCCGGGGCCTTGGGTTTGGGGCTCTTGTGTAGAACTCATGGCTCGCTCAGCCCCTGTTCTTGGGCGGCCTTGGGTGTCCCCAGTGCTCTTAAGTTGGCATCTCTGCATGAGCCTGCTGAACGGCACGCCCACTTCGCTTCCCGCCCGCATGCCAGTAGTGCTGGTCGCTGTCTTGCTCGCTTGGTGGCTAGGCTTTCAGTGGCCCCCCCGGAGGCTGTGAGCTCGGTTTTTATGCCCAGTTTACTCATCCGCAGATCAACCTTTTTGTGTTGTCCTCCCCCGCCTGCCAGAAGCGAACCATGAAGGACCGCTCTTCAACTCCCCCTTACATGTTCACGTGGATGAGAACACCCCTGTCCACGTCCACATAAAAAACTCTCCAAAACGTCAGCGACCAACAGCCAGGTAGGAGCATGCTAGGGGGGGTGAGGCCAACGCGCTCACTTTCAGAGGTCTGTCGCCTGGTTGGAAGGTAGGCAGGACAGTCACCCAGAAAAGGCAGCAGTAGCCTTGGTCAGAAGAGGCTCCCCTGCAGAGTTGGAAGCGGACGCCACTTGCAGAGTGACGCCACGGCCAGCTGTGTAGGGAAGTGACCCTGGGTTTGTCCCTTTCCACAGAAATCTCATAAGCGCGGAATGAAAGGGGACACCGTGAATGTGCGGCGGAGTGTCCGGGTGAAAACCAAGGTACCTTGGATGCCCCCTGGAAAATCATCCGCCCGGCATGTGGGATGCAATTGGGAGGTAGGCTCATTCTTGTTCAGGCTTTTCTTCTCGGACTGGTCAGGTTCTAGCAGGCTTCATGCTTGGTATGGTTCAGGGTTGGCTGTAGCTCTCAGAGACGTCCCAGTGGGTCCCGCTTACTGAGTGCCTTGCTAAACCCTGAAAGTACGAGAATCTTCTCGAGTCCTTCCAACACCGTAATGTGGTAGCTGCATCTGCTCTCCCAAGGTGCAGATGAGAACCCAAGGCTCAGAGAGGTGAAGTGTCACAGAGGGAGTGGCAGAGCTGGAGGCAGGGCTCAGGGTGTCTCGTTCTAGAGGTGGTACCCGGAGGCTCTCTGATGTGTGTGTGAGGAGCTAATATTGTGCTAGTGTCTGAAGCAGACTTGACAAATGTATACCAGAATGCACACATCCAGGAAGGCATCTTCTCTTTTGTGGTCGCCCGCAAAGACCGTGCACTTAACTCTGTAGACAGTCTCAAAGCCACTGGAATAGGGACTCGCCTGGTGGCGCAGTGGTTAAGACCCAGCCCTCCCAGCGCACAGGACACAGGCTCTGTCCTGTCCCTGGTCAGGGGGCTAAGATCCCACATGCCGCATGGAGTGGCCAGAAACTTAAAAAAACATACATTGGAACAATCTACTGAGGAATAAGTGCCTTCAGTATTAGTTGCCAAGGTACCAGGAGAATTGTTGTCTCTTTTGGCCATGGCTCAACACGTTTTGCTGGTCCGTCCATCCTTCTGTGCAGCAATTCATGCATTTCTTCAGACACTGCTGTGCACTGGGGCAAACTGGCAGCTCCGCCCTCTATGCTTACATTCTGGGCAATTGCAATGAAGAAACCCAACCATAAGACAAGGCCTGTGGCTGTGTTTTAGACTGAAGTCTCATGATTGAGACAAGTAAAGGCCTTGAGACTACAGTCGGCCAACCATATCCGCCGGTTCTGCGTCTGTGGATTCAACCTTCCAGAGATAAAAACAAAAATCCAGAAAGTTCCAAAAAGCAAAACTTGAATTTACTGTCTGCCAGCAACTATTTACGTAGCATTTCCATTGTATCAAGTATTATAAATAATCTAGAGAGAATTTAAAGTGTACAGGAGGATGCGCCTAGGTTACATGCAAATACTGCACCATTTTACATAAGGGACTTGAGCACCCTCAGATTTCAGTATCCATGATGGTCTTGGAACCAATCCCTGTGGATACCGAGGGATGACTATATCTTAAGAGGATGATGCCTGCTCTATTTTGAAAGATTTATTCTTTTTCTGAGCGCTTATTACTTTTTAAATTAGAAATAATCATAATTACTTTGAAGTTTAGAGTCATACTTCATACTCTTGACTCCCTGATTCATTTAATCCCTAAGAGACAAAGGGAGTTTGGTATTCTCGGGAGTACATGAAAAGTGTTCTGACATCTCTCTCCAAGGAAGATTGGAATTAAAATGATTTCTAAGATTTTTCTACCATGTGTACCTCACTAGCAATCAGTGAAATGTAAATTAGAACCAACTACATTTTCAGAAAAATAGCAAGCTATCATTTTTGTTGAGTGGAAAGAAGTTGAAAAGATTCAGAATATCTTCTGTTGACAAGCATATGGGGGTATCATCAAATCTTTTTAGATAGTTTTTGAGTGGATGGTTTGGCAGCATTTATCTAAACATGGATTCTGTAGTTCTGCACTTAGGAATTGATGCTCAAAAAGTCACAGAAGAGCACAGGAATCTGTGTGTAGCAGGCTGCTTGCTGAAGTGCTGTTTGTAGTAGGGAAAAATGAGACGCCATCTAACTGTTTGTTAGGAGGGTATTGGTTAAAATTAAGATGCGTCCATGCTATGGAATGCCACACAGCCACTGCTAGATCAAGGTGGATGTCTCTCCAAGCACCAAGTGGCACAGCGTGGAGAGTGTGGCCCTGCTTGTGCAGAAAAGGACATCTGTGTGTCCACATGTGTATGAATATGTTTGTATGTACAAACATTTTCTGGGAGGCAGTACTAGAAGTAGTAAGCAGTGATTACCTCTGGGTGTGGGAGGCTTTACTGCTTTATCTTTTTGTGGCTGCCTAAATGTCTTTATCACATAATATATTTTATAGTTTAAAACACTTAAAATTTTTAGTGAAGAGACTTAGGTAGTTTTTGAAATATAAATATCAAAAGTCATACCGCTGTGGAAATGGACTTCCTGTTGACATGGGTTGCTAGGAGCTATGGTCCCCTCTGGAAAGCTCAGTGCTCCTTCCAGGCCTGGGGCCACAGAATCCTGGAAATGGAGGGGCCCAGAGACGTGCCCGACTGTCTATTGAGCAGTAGCTGTCTCTCATGCTGTCCTCTTGGACTAGCTCCTCTCCACTTTTCAATGGCCTTCTATGTTCCCAGCAAGCCTCAGCCCACCCTTTCCATTATCGACAAGAGAGAAAAGGCCTTAGGAGGAGAAAGTTTGTGGTGGAGCTAGACGTGGACTCCAGTAGCTGCTGTGTGATGTGGGGATTCTTGTTTGATCTTTTTGTTGTTTGTTTGGTTTTTAAAACCTCTTCTGGAAGCTAAGATATCTTTGGGAGAAAGCACGTCTGGGTTTTTCTCCCTCTATTATTAAGCAAGTCATGTGTTTTTATGATGGAAAGTTGAAAATACCATAAAAGAGACAGTCACTTGTAGTTTGAGCACACACATCAGAAGCGTGCTGCTTGATGACTTTTCATGAACTGCAACTGTCACCTGCAGAAACAGCCTCACCAGCTTCCCGAGAAGGTCCTCTCCGGTCCTGTTCTCGCTCCCACCCCTGAACGAAACCAGTGAAACTGTTATTATTTTGGTGCATTTATCATCACTTTTTCTGATGTGGAGTTTTTCTTTTTTTTAAATTATAATCATACCATCTATATATTTTCCTATTGTCCTCCTTTTATAGATTAAGAATAACTTTTTTTCTTCTAAAAGCAATGCACAGTCATTGTTGAAAAATCAGAAAATCGAAATCAGCCCAGGGAAGAAAGTAAAAAGACCTATAATTCCACCACCCTGAGAAGACCCCTATAACTTTAGGTGCCAGTTTTCCTAATTTTTCTTGTGAATATACTCATTCTTCTGATTTTTGTAGCAGTGGGATTATGTTTTACTTATTGAACAACTTTTTTTCCCTCATATTTTGACTATATTTACATTGTACATTATTTTTTAAGTCCTTATTCCATTGTGTGTACATTTGTGTACTGTAAAGTTTTAAACTTGTGCTGTCTTGTACATTTATCTATATCCTAATTTAAATATCTATATCCTTGAATTTAAATATTGATTCACATTCTTAGTTATTCTTGATAAATCCCTCAAAATACAGTGTATTAGGATAAAGAGCACATACATTTTAAAATTGCACCCTGTGTGTCTTACTTGTTTGACATAACCAGCTACACTCTTGTAAAACACATCCTTTTATTCCTGATAGCCATCGTCTTACCCTAGAAATTGGCACAGTTTAACCACGTTAGCTTAAGAGAAGCAAAAAACTGCAAATAGTGAGAAATAACAATTACTTAATGGACTGGAATAAATGTATAGGATGAGAGAGTCAAAAAGTTCAGTGTATCAAAACCCCATGGAAATGCTGGCTCCCTAGATTAGAATTTCTTTTGCAGTCTCAGAGGTCTTATTCAGCTTTACATAAACTTCTCCAAGGGGCACACGCATTTTTAAAAAATATTTTTTTCTGTTGATATAAGTAAATATTTTGCAGACACACTATTTTAACCCTAAATTAGTCTGTATGCTTTTCTAATATCATTTTCTCCATGCCAAAATAGCAATGATTAAGCCTAAAAACTTCATTTCTATTTTTTTCCCCCTACTTCATTTATTAATTATATAGTGTTGGGTCAAAATTCAGATCTCCACTTGTCCTTAAAATACCTATTAGAGAAGTTTTGTGCGCCTTTGCAGTTATCCACTATCATGTATTCATATTTATTTAAAAAACTTGCCGTATTTCATGTCTACCCAAGGTGTTTGAGAGTATCTCCTGCCCCAAACTCTTGCCAGCTTTGGGAATCATTGTTTTTGCCGATTTGTTATGGCCTTCATTTTAAACTTGACACTGTAACGCAGGCTTTTTATTTCTATATTAGAAGAGCTTCAGAAACATCATTTAAGCGAGGGTAGGTAATGAGATAAAGTTCCACCAAGAAGGTTGGTGTGTCCTTTCCTCCGGGGTCCCTGTGGTTGCCCTTTAGCGGTTTTATCTTCCTGCCCCACGGGCAGTCGGGCTGGTGGGACCCGTGGCTGCAGTTCTGTCTTGCGAGCACGTGTGTTTCTCCCTCCTCTACATCAGAATCCACCTCACTGCCTGGAGATCACGCCACCATCTTCAGAAAAGCTGGTCTCCGTGATGCGGTTAAGTGACCTCTCTACAGAAGATGATGACTCCGGTCACTGTAAAATGAACCGTTATGATAAGAAGATTGACAGTTTAATGAATGCGGTTGGTTGTCTCAAGTCTGAGGTGAGGGAGGTAGGGGTCTGGCCTGCCCTAGTGTCCTGAGGCCACAGGAGACTGTCAGGTGGGGTCCTGGTGGACACCCCCTTCCAGCTGCCTCTGCAGGCCTCCCAGGGTTTCAGAGGCCCTTGTGGAGGTAGTCAGGGCAACCTGGGATTCCTCTCCATCGAGCATTCAGCCCGGGCCTGGCCCTGACCTTGCCGGGGGGCTCTGTATGGATGACCTGGTTTGATTTTTTTTTTTTTGCAACAGTAAATGAAGTCGATGGTATTGTCCCTGTTTTGGAGATAAAATGACTGGAACACTAGGGCCTCTGAACACTAGGGCCTTTTCTATTTTTATGCAGAAGTTTAAAAAAAAAAAACAAAGCAATGCCCCAGAGAGGCGAAGGAAGTTTGTCCTCAGTTGCTGGGCTGTGTCTCTGCGGGGGACGTGGCAGTGGACTCCATGCTGTGGCTGCTGGTGGGGCCCATGTCCTTAGTCGCTCCCTACACCCAGGGCCCATGGGCCCTCCCCAGAGAACATGGGGCTGGTGGCTGCCTGGCAGCAGGCCCGCCTTTCTCTCCGCCTGCGGGGGCGGGGACCTGTTAGTGACACCGCCTCCGGTGGTGTGCCAGCTGAACCACCGTTTGTATCCTGGCTCCTTCCCCAAGCAGAAAGTCACCCAGGCGCCGCCCCCTCCACTTCCTCAGCGACGAGATGAGAGGAACAGTGACCGCCCAGGGTCTTTGTGACGCCTGACTGAGCTGCGCCCAGAGGACCCCCAGCCCCACCCCCCCGGCCATGACACTTGCACGCTCAGTCCGAGGTGCCCTGCCTTGGCCCCGAGCGACAGGCCTCGAGATGTGGGAAGGGGCCGCCTCCCCTCAGTGGCCCCTGGGTGCCTGCCCCCACACAGGTCAAGATGCAGAAGGGAGAGCGCCAGATGGCCAAAAGGTTCCTGGAGGAGCGGAAGGAGGAGCTGGAGGAGGTGGCCCAAGAGCTGGCCGAGACGGAGCACGAGAACACGGTGCTGCGGCACAACATTGAGCGCATCAAGGAGGAGAAGGACTACACCATGTGAGCGGGTGCCCCCGGCGCCTGCCGCACGCTGGGCTCCAGGGCCGCCAACGCGCTCCTGACTCCCCGCAGAGTGCACTGGGGGGAGGGGACCAGGGAGACCTTTCTGGAGGAAAACAGGAGTCGCGCAGGACATCTAGGGGCCGGGCAGGCGGGTGCGGGGGCAGAAGACACGGCGGTCGCTGGGTCGTCGTGTCCCGGGAAAGCCCCAAGGCGGGAGGAGTCTGTGACTGAGAAGGGAAAAAAGCAGGCCAGAGCGGGGGGGGAACAGGGTGCGCCAAGGGCAGGGGGTGCCACAGAGGTTGGCAAGGCTCTTGGTGCCCACTTGGAGGCATTTGCATCGAGGGCGCTCGCTTGGGAGCCACTGAAGGGTGTTGGAAGCAAGGGAGTGGTGTGACCAGACGCAGGGAGAGTGGAGGGGAGAGCTCAGAAGGGGATCTGAAGATGGTGGCTAGGTGGCCTTGGCAGTAGCCGGGGGCTGCAGTGACGCTGGTTTCTGAGAGACGAGCAGGTGGCAGCACGTCACCTGGTATGGAGGCCCTACTCTGGTGACCACATTTCCTTCCAGAAGGCCGCGCAGGCCTGAAGGGCCATCCCCGCCCCCTCCCCCACTCCTGTGCCCTGACCAGGAGATGAGGCTCGCAGGGCATTGTGAGGCGAGCCTTGGAGCTTCAGGTGGGCAGGGCCCTGGGGGCGGCTCACAGGGTCCTGTTCTTTCTGGCCCCAGGCTGCAGAAAAAACACCTCCAGCAGGAGAAGGAGTGCCTCATGTCCAAGCTGGTGGAGGCTGAAATGGACGGGGCTGCTGCCGCCAAACAAGTCATGGCCCTGAAGGACACCATCGGGAAACTGAAATCGGTAGGCGGCCGCCAGAGCTGCCCAGCCCGGGGCCGGGCCCAGAGACAGGGCACCTGCAGACTGTGGCGGGGTCTTTACGCAGTCATCGTGCTGACTATGACATCTTCAGGCCAGGGCAGGGCACTCTTAACTCCTCAGCACCCCCTCCCCTCTTCTCACTTTTTGGGGCCTGACCCTCGAAGATGACCTTTGTTAGCCGGGGCCTCCGAGGAGATGTCATCATGGGTCTCCTCGGATCACAGTAAATCCAGGCATCTGTCTGATTCCTGCAAGTATCAGGCGCCAAGTGTATTGTCCAGGAAGTGCACCTCTTCCCGGAAGCCTGCCCTAAGTGTGCTCGCCCACACTGAGCTCTCCAGCCCCTTCTCCACCTGGCACTGTCGGCAGGCTCAGCTCCAGCCCATCCCTTCCAGTCTTCCTCCTGCAGCGGCCTTTGCCCAGCTCTTCTTGCCCAGGCTTCCTGGCACCAGGGACTCCTAAGTTCCCCATGGAAACTCCCCGTGCCAGCTCTTCCATTCTCCCCCTGTGCCTGGCAAGACTGCCTCCTGTCTTCCAGGAGAAACAGATGACCTGCTCGGACATCAACACCCTAACGAGGCAGAAGGAACTTCTCCTGCAGAAGCTGAGCACATTTGAAGAGACCAACCGCACTCTCCGAGACCTGCTGAGGGAACAACACTGCAAAGAGGTGAGCGGGGTGGCCCCGCCCCATCCAGGCTCCCATACAGAGCCTGGGCCCTTCCAGCCCTGCAGGCTCCTGTCTTTAAAAAGAAAATATTCTCAGTGCATGCCTGACCTGAGGGGTCATAGGAAATTGGCTGAAATCAATCACATGAAATGCGGGCATCTGGTAGACATGCTGGCTTCCTTTTGAAGTGGGCCTGGCAGTACAAGAAGGACCTTGGAAGTCAGAGGGGCAGTGGGGAGTGGGGAGTCAGGGAGGGGGTTTTAGCCCATCCTAGGGTTCGTGTGGCAGAGCAGGCAGGGGAGGAGACCTGAGTTTTAGGAAAGTAGGAGGCTTAATGGCTGGCAGATACATTGCATGATATTACTTTGTTTTCTTAAAAAAAAAAAAAAAGGTCTCTGAAATACATTTTATGTTAGCAAATGATTCTGAAAAGACTAGTAGTATAAACAGTTCTCTTCCCATTTGGTTCAACCCAAAGGGGTACCTGGAGTCTCAAAATGCCAGTCCTGGTGAGGTGGTATTTTTCTTAGATTTTGTTTGCTTGTCTAGGGTTTTGTTTTGTTTTGTTTTGGCTGCCTCGTGCAGTTTGTGGGATCCTAGACCCCTGACCAGGGATCGAACCCATACCCCCTGCCGTAGAAACTCAGAGTCCCAACCACTGGACTGCCAGGGAATTCCCTATTTTTCTTATTTTACCATCTTTTTTAAGAAGCAGTATCAGCATCCTTTGTTTTTATTTTTAAAATTAACCTTTAAAATGATAGTGTACCTGCTATCCAACTTTCCAAACTAAACCTTGTCCACATGGCTGAATCCCTCTTGGTCTCCTTTGTCAGTAACCTCGTCTCCTTCCCATCAGAGGGGAACTTTATCTGCTTTATCTGATCGTTTTTCTCTTGGGTATGCATCCTCAAGCAATGTACGGTATAGTTTAGCATGTTCTCAAGCTTGACGTAAATGAGATTGTTCCATGTGTATTCTTCTGAGTTTGCTTTTTTTCAGTCAGTGTTTTTCTGAGATCTATCCATTTTTATCCTTGAAACCTAAGGCTCATTTTCCCTGCTTTATTCTGTTTTATGACAGTACCACAACTTACTCACCCTTCCGTTGATGGAGACCATTTTCAGTTGTTTGCGCTCACAAGCAGTGTTGTTTTTGCACATTCGTTTGGTCTATTCTGGTGTCCAGGAAACTTGAGAGTTTCCAGAATATATGTCTATGACTTTTACTAGTTACAGCTAAATTATCCTCTTAAAATATTTCTGTCTCATTTCTAGTTCAGTGTTCATGGGGGGTGATTTTTAACCTCTGTGGGCCTCCGTTTTCCCACCTATAAAATGGGAATAGCATCCATGGGGTAGTAAGAGATTTAGAGATATTGCCTGGACGAGGATTGTGTGTACTGCCAGCACGCAGTGGGTGCTTGATAAACAGTGGATGATGCTACTGCTTATCCTGGGACTGGAGGGGCTTTCAGAAAACCTCTTCCTACCAGTTTTTTCCTTTTGCCTGCCTTTTTACCTTCTATTATACCAGCCTGGAAGCCCAGATTCTCCAGTTGGAGGTGAAGGGTCAGCTAATTTAAACTCCCACCATAGGAGGTGTCCCCAGTTCTATCTCAGAGCTCACCTCCTCCTGCCTTGGGACTGCACCCCCATCTCAGTGCTTCCTGGGAGTGCTCAGAGTGGTGGGGGCAGTGTTCCAGCTCTGGAGTCCTTTGGCTTTGGGCCCAGCTCTGCCATTTCTTACTGTGTGACCTCAGGCAGCTGACTTCACTTCACCCAGCCTCAGTCTCTTGGTCTGTGAAATGGGCATGGTGACAGTGCCTGGCTCCACAGGGTGGGGGATTTGCTGTGGTTGCGTGTTAGTCTGTGTAGAGTCCCTGGACGCTCAGAGGGCGTCATGGCTATCCTGCAGTGATCAGCTGCAGGCTTTGGATTCCCGGTCCAGGCTTTTGTCCTGTGTTCTTGCCTCTTGTTGCTGGAGAAACCACAGTGCTTTCTTCTTTCAGTTCCTGGGTCCCTGGGATTTTTCAGGACCAGGGAGCCCTTTTCTCTTGGCCCGTCAGGGGTGAACTGAGGGACTGAAACAGAAAGAGGAGTGAGCCTTCTGCTAGGGGTACTTTGTTCAGGTGCCCAGGAGGAAGAATCGAGACGATTCACAAAGACACAGCCCAGGGCGAAAGTGGGCAAGGGTGTGAGCAGGCAGTCTGGGGGAAGGGGAAGCCTAAGTGGCTAAATAAGCATGAGAGTTAATTAGTAATTAGGGAAGTGCGAATTAACAGAAGGGTTCATGCTGGCAAGACTGGCAAGAGGTACAGGCTGGCTACTGCCCGGTGCGCTCACATCCTGCTTGAAGCTGTGTGAGTCAGTGCGGGCATTTTGCAGGGCATTCAGCTGTCACAAATCACAAACCTTCTGGCCCAGCCATTCTTATTCTTTGTGTTAGTCCTGGGGAGACACCGTGGTATATGCTCAACATATTTATTGCTGCAGTATTTACATTTGTAAAACCTGGTATTTATAGTTGCAAAACCCAGGAGCCACCTTATTGCCCAAAAGTTATGGGGAAAGGTTAGAAATACCACTGCATTTTAGAGACAGAAAGATTAGGGGTTGGGGAATTCCTTGGTGGTCTTGTGGTTAGGACTTGGCACTTGACTGGTGGGGCCCAGGTTCAGTCCCTGGTCAGGGAACTAAGATCCTGCAGGTCATGCGGCATGCCACCCTACCCCACCTCTACACACAAAAAGGACAGATTGGGGGTTGCTGGGGGCAGGGAGGAAGAGAAGATAGAGACTGACTGCTTGACAGGTATGGGTTTCCTTTTAGGTGATGAAAAACTTCTGAAACTAGAGAGTAGTGGGTCTTCCCTGGTGGCTCAGACAGTAAAGAATCCTCCTGCAGTGTAGGCGATCTGGGTTCGATATCTAGGTTGGGAAGATCCCCTGGAGGAGGGCATGGCCACTCCAGTATTCTTGCCTGTAGAATTCCATAGACAGAGGAGCCTGGCAGGCTACAGTCTATAGGGTGGCGAAGAGTCGGACCCGACTGAGCGACTAATCCTTGCACCTTTCTCTTTTGGATGGTAGTGATGGTTACAACATTGTAAATGCACCATACTCCACTGAATTTTACATTTAAAAATGGTGGCAAAGTTTGTTACATTTTACCAAATATACCAAAAACTATTGAATTGAACATTTTAAATGGATGACCTGTATCTGAATTTATATCTCAATAAAAATGTTTTTTAAAAATCCAGTATAGGCAGAATTACAGTATGGTAGGTATCATTTTGGTAAAATTACACATTAATCCCTTCCCACCTCTTACCTCCCAAAAGATAGTTCCCTAGATGTAGCTCTGGCAGGACAGTCACCAGACTCGCCACTGTAGGGCTGGGTTTGGAGGTGGGGATGAGGGGTTCATTAAGTATTTTATCATGAGTATATAATTCATTACTTCCCTCATGAGAAATATAATTTTCAGGAAAGGAATAGGATCTAGAGGAAGTAGACATCTCAGTTTATTGGTTAACGAGTTGCCTTTTCCTGCCTTCTCTTAAAGGATTCCGAAAGACTGATGGAGCAACAAGGGACGCTACTGAAACGGCTGGCGGAGGCGGACTCTGAGAAAGCGGTGAGGCACAGCGCCCCCTACCTTCCAGAGCAGGTATAGGCGACAGCATAGCAGTGCTGAGAGGCTGCAGACAGGCTGGAGCCTTGCTCTGATTTTTTGGGGGTCTTAGTTTCAAATCTGTAAAAAATATGAAGCAGATATTCCCATCCCTCCTGCTACACCGGGCTTATCTAGCTGCTTACTTGAGAGCTTGAATCACCAAGTTGGACACCAGCCTGAGGGATGGTGATGATAGTGATGGATTTGTAAGCCATCAGTTTGTTCTCTGCATTTCCTCATTTGTATTACAGTGTAGACTTGTTGACCCCCAAATTCCAGTTCTCCCAAGGAATCTCTGCCAAGGCAGCACGTTCCAAATTCTGTTCCATGGAACCTTGAGTTCCTCAAGTGTTAGTGGGTATCAGAAGCAAAAGAGGGGGGAAGTGATACCTAGCCATATAAATATGGGAAACTACTGACCAGCCTGAATGGCTCATTCAACAAGCTGTTTAACTTCACAACCTTCTGGAGCATTAGATGTATTAATGTCTGTTGTGAGGTTCTGAGAGAGAGAAAGAAATAGAGACTATGATTCCCAAGGTTTGGCCTTGGTGCCTGGCTGAACATCACTAGGATTCAGCAGTCATGGTGATAATTCCTAAACATGCATTCCCAGCTTGAGAGCCTTGTCAAATTATACATCGGTAAATTGAGATACTAAGGTTAATCACACTATCGTAAACATGGTTATACAGCAAAATATGTATTTGGGGCTTTTTGTCTGTATTCACAGTGGTTATCTCTGGGTGGGAGATCGTGGGCATTCCTTAGTGTTTTTTCTGTGTGCCAGTATTTCCCACAGTTAACATTATTTTAAATTGTTATTTTAAAAAATGGTGATGCAGATGTTAGGTGCTCCCTGCTCAGATCCCTGTGGCATGGGCCAGTGTCTTTGGGACTTGGGCCCAGTGGCCAGGCACTCACAGGAGTTTTGTCCTCCCTGGGCCGAGCCTCCTCTCCCTTCCCAGGGAGCTCATGACAGCCTGTTCTCCCCAGCGCCTGCTATTACTGCTGCAAGACAAAGACAAGGAGGTGGAAGAGCTCCTCCAGGAAATACAATGTGAGAAGGTACCATCCCCGACGGTTGCTCCTCCATATGGGCCAGGAGAGTGTGCTCTCCCAGGTCATGGGTAGAGTGCGCTCTGGAATCGCAGAGCTGAGTTCAAATCCTGGCTCTGTCACTTTCTCCGTCTCTCCAAAGGCTCAAGCAAAGACAGCATCTGAGCTTTCCAAGTCCATGGAGACCATGCGGGGGCATTTGCAAGCACAGCTTCGGTGCAAAGAGGCGGAGAACAGTCGCCTGTGTATGCAGATCAAGGTACCTGCTTGGCCCCACTGGTGGGGAAAGGGAGAGGGCGGGGCCTGGCAGTCCAGTGGCCTTGGCCTGGCCGAGGCGCTCACGTTCAGGATTTGCTCCCAAAGGTTTAGGGGGCACTGCTGCCAAAGCACTCTGAGCCAGTGGCAAGGGACACTCTGGGACAGGGGCAAGAGCAGGGGTTTGGGTGTTCTTCCCAGCAGTGACCAATTGGGTGCCGTGCTCCTGAGCCAGTCACTTAATCTCTTAGGCCTCCAGTTCTCCTAACTACCCATGGGGTGGGGTGGGGGGCTGACATCTTTGAGCCAGGGACCCCCTAAGGTCACATCTCTGCTGAGTGACTGAGAAATATCTCTGACTACTGTACTGGGAGTTCAAGGAAGGATGCCAGAAGAGTTCTATCTTAACACTGAGACCCAGTGGGTTCCGTAATGGGAGAGGTGCTGTGGGGAGCTGGGCAGGGCCCTCACATCTCTGGTCTGCATCGCCTCCCACACAGTTGACCTGATTTCTCTCTCCTTCATCCCTCCTTTTTGCTGCACCCCCGCCCCCCCTCCCCATCCCCCGGACTTCTCATCTCTCTCCTCTGTCTCTCCGCCACCGTTGTCCCTGTCTCCCAGAACCTGGAACGCAGCGGGAACCAGCACAAGGCGGAAGTGGAGGCCATCATGGAACAGCTGAAGGAACTGAAGCAGAAGGGAGAACGAGACAAAGAGTCCTTGAAGAAAGCCATCCGAGCCCAGAAAGAGAGAGCCGAGAAGAGCGAGGAGTATGCTGAGCAGCTGCACGTGCAACTTGCCGACAAGGTAGCGGCCTCCCTGAGGAGGGCAGGCCGACGAGGAAGGGATGGAGGGGTGTGGCGGTGGATAGGCGAGGAGCGGATGGGCAAGTGGAGGTGAAAAGCTCAAGAGAGGTGGCTGGGCGGGCAGATGGAGAAATGGATGGGAGTGGAGAGGGTGAATGAGCTGGGAGGACAGGTGGCTGGCTGGAAGAAGAGGCAGTCGGAGTGAACAGCTAAAAGGGTGGTGATGGGGGAGGGCGGCTGGCTGGACACAGGTGGAGGGTTTGTGGGACGTTCTAACCGCATCAGTATCACCGGTGGGAACGATGGTTATGGATTTGCAGTCAGGGTGCTTGTGATGCTGGAAATGGAAAAGTAGCATCTGGCTCCTGCTTTCATCTCAGTGCTTCTAGAAAGGAACTGCAGGAGTGGGGTTTACGTTATCAGGGTGAGGGGTGTGGCCTGGGACGACCCTCGGCTTCCTTGGCCTCAGTGCTGACACCTGACCGGCGGACCCTGTCTACTGTCCCCTATTCCCAGGATCTTTATGTCGCTGAAGCTTTATCCACTCTGGAGTCATGGAGGAGCCGCTATAACCAAGTTGTAAAAGACAAAGGAGACCTTGAGCTGGAAATTATTGTCCTGAACGAGTATGTCTGTGTGAGGAGAGGGCATGGGGCCGATTGGAGGAGGGGTGAGCCAGTGCCTGGTGCCAGGCGTTCCGAGGCAGCTCGCATGCGCCACACGGGTGCCGTCTGTCTCCTCTGGTCCAGGCCTGCACTGGACTGGCCCTGAGGTAGGCCCTGGTTCCAGCCCTGCCCCAGGGTCCTACCCCCTGCTGGGCACTATGGAGGGGCCTTCTGTTCTCAGGCCTGGGCCAGAGCGGGGCCCTAACCTGCACAGCAGGGAAACAGGCCCAGCCACAGTGGTGTCCTCCTTCCAGTTCTTGGGGGACAGGGCAGCTGGTTTCTGCCTTTGCGCTGTCTTCTCTCAGCTTCTCTTTGTCTGCCAGTCAGTAGGTCAGAGGTTCGGCCTGGGAGGAGGGGGCAAAGTGGCCTCGAGCTGAAGGTGACTGACGCACCTTCCTCGTCGCTGGTGACTGTCAACAGTGACCATTCTCCGGCTCAGCCAGATTCATGAGTTCATTCATTTGTTTATTGAGCAGCTACCATGTACCAGGCTGTGTATTGGCCTTTATGGTTAACAGCAGTAAAGAGACAAATGCATTGCCTTCCCCATGGTGTTAACCCTGTACTGCAGGAGGAGACAGGGCTACAGAGACCTGGACCCCCTTGGCTAAGGGGTCGCAGGGGAGCTAAGTTGGTCTCTAGGTCAGGAATGTTTTGCCTGAGGAATACCTTTGGTTGTTTTCAACTCAATTTGGCAAACATATCCTGGGAAACTTGCTAAATGCCGGGCCTTATGCAGGGCACTACCTTTGGGATTCTCCGTCTAGTGGGAGAAAATGGATAGTTAAGGCAGAAGGATCTGAGGTACAGATGAAAGGGATCACGGAAAACATGTCCTGAGGTGGGATGTCTGAACTGGGTTTTTCAAATTGAGTGGGCATTTGCTGGTGAAGCAATAGAATGCATTTGCTTGGGCCTACTTAGTACTTGCAAACCATTTCCTGAATGGTGAACTATAATTTCTCAATGCTCAGAGCACATGCTGTGCCAAGGTGTGGTGGTGGGTCTCTAGTCAAGAGTCCCTATGCTCCTCCGAGGCCTCAGTCTCTGTTCTTGGATTAGAGCCCCTGCTGAGGGCCTGAGGGTGGGGGAAGGGGCCCTTAGGGCAAGGGGAGTGGGGGAGCTGTGTGCCTTTTACTGCTTTGTGGCACCTGCTCTCACCTAGGGGAGACAGAACCCCAGTGTGATGTGTGTGTGAGGGAGATGGATGCCTGGGGGTGCCCCTGACCTCTGAGCCTGGGGGTTCTGTCCTGACTTCAGTTCCTGATGGGCTAAGAGATCAGGAACTTCTGTGGGGAGCTGAGAAGGGACTGGATCCATGGCCCTTGTCTTCAGACAGTGTCTTAGCCTTGGGGGACGATTAGAAAAGAGAAGGCTTCTGGGAGGGGGGATGGGAAGGGAGGTAGACCTTAAAGGCTGTTATATGAAAGCGGGCTACCTGGGAACACCACGGGCACCAATTGCGGGGGCAGCTGCTCTTCGCAGTGGAGACTGGGAGCAGGCCGGGTGCCAAGGAGAAGGGCATGGGTGACCTGGGAAGGAACCCCAGGCCCCACTCCACACAAAGACGCAGGCTGCTCATAGCCTGCGGGGTTGACTGTGTCTGCTTTCTCTTTGTGACCTTCCAGCCGGGTGACAGATCTCGTAAACCAACAGCAGACCTTGGAGGAGAAAATGCGGGAAGACCGGGACAGCCTGGTGGAGAGACTGCACCGGCAGACCGCCGAGTATTCTGCGTTCAAGCTAGAGAACGAGAGGCTAAAGGTGGGTCGTGAAGGCTGGGCCCAGGACATTCGGGTAGAGAGCAGGCAGCTGGGCACTCCTGGTTGGGCCCAGAAATGACCGCCAGGGCCTCCCAAGAGCCTGGAGGCAGCAGTGGGCTAAGAGGGCTTCCTCTGGAGTCGGGAAGACCCGATTCAAGTCCTGACCAAACCTTTTAGAGTTGCAGGACCCGAACAGGATATCTGCCATGCTGTTGCTGCAGTTTTCTTAGGGGAGGAAGTGCGGTCCTGTGTCGGGGGTGAGGCGGGTGAAGTCCTTCACATGACATTCAGCCCGTGCATGTGAGGTAGATCTGACCTTGAAGTTAATACTGATGCTTCTGGCACACTGCTGGAGCATCCACATGCTTTCACTCTCATTATAACCTCCCAATAATGTGATAATTACGCCACTTTGTAGAATAAGGAGACCGCTTAGAGCGAGTTTTCGTTTCTTGCCAAGATTTTGCCCTTGGAAGTACTGGGAGTTCAGATTTGAACTTCAGTCTGACTCTGGGGCTGTAACTAGCTTTTAACCACTCGCTCAACTCCCTCCAGCAACCTGATGGTGAGAGGCAGCGAACAGAGGTTGACATTGCAGAGCCAGGTTTGATCTTGCTTTTTAACTGATTTGGGCAGTAGTGTCTTTTTTTTTTTTTTTACTGATTTTTGTTAAGATAGATAGATAGATTTAAGGAAGTATAATACAGAAAGGTACACAAAACAGACATACTTTGTCCACCAGTCGCCCTGATGGACCTTAAAGCCAGCCACCCCGGTGACCTCACCGAGTTACAAACACCCCCTGCTAACGGAACAGTTATCCTGACTTCTGTCACTGCAGATGGGTTGGCCTGGTTTTGAGCCCTGAGCCCGGCCCTTGCGGCTTTTCCTCAGCATTCTGTCTGTGGAAGTTATCCACATCATGTGTGGTAGTCCATCCCTCTCTGTGCTGTGCATTGTGCCATTGTAGGAATTACACCATGACATGTTTATCCATTCTGCTGCTGATGGACGTCTGGGTGGTGCAGCTTCCTGGACCTTGGGGTAGAAATGCTCGGTCAGTAGGTGGCACAGTGACCTTTGGTAGATGTCAGCAAACAGTGAAGCAGCTGCACAGGTTTCCGCTCTTATCAGGGGCGTGTGAGAAATCTGCTCCGTGTCTCCTCAGCAACCCTTGGTATTGCACATCTTTTTCATTTTAAAAGGTGGGGAGAACACTCGTGTCATTTGATGCAGTGCAGTTGTTGGATGAATGACAGACAACCCCACGTCTAACAGTTAACTGGGCTTATTATTTGAAGGACGGTATGTCTGTGTGGTGAAATACAGTGTAGCTCTTCAAAATGTTTGTAGAAGTTTATTTTCCTAGACATGAATTACAGAGGTAATCATAATTATAAAAGTGAAATATGCTTATATGAAAGTTGAAAACATCACAGAAATGTGATAGCAGAACCAAAGGTCTCTTAACTGTATATGTACATTTATTCCAGTTTTTCTACCCTGATATTAACCTGCATATTCAAACATATACACATTCATTCTTCCATCTGTTATTCTACAGCTTGATTTTCCCACTCAACCACATTTCATGGATATCTTTTTTTTCTTTTGCTTTCTTTCTTTTAAATGAGTGCTTCTTATTTTATTGAAATACCATGACTTTATTTTGTCCCATCTGCTAAGGTGAGCATTGGGTTATAGAACATTTATTGATGAGAGAAGTAGTTCTCAACATACTTGTTAATTGAAGAGTTTGTTGCAAAGCACTGGATATAATAGAATCCCATGCTTACTGGAAAAAATAAAATATCTACACAGCTATCAATATTATAGCCATATACTAAGGAGTCATGATTTGTTTTTCTGGGTTTTATCTCCATTTTCTTTAATGATACTGTGTTGTCTTTTTTCTTGTTTTTTCCATGTTTTGGTCATGCCACGAGGCATTCGGGATCTTAGTTTCCTAAAAATGGGTCAAATCCTGGCTCCTAGGAGTGAACGTGCTGAATCCCAACCACGGGACTGCCAAGGAACTCCCAATAATGCGTTGCTTTTGTGATAAGAACAGAAAAGCATGGGAATCTCTTATTTTCATCTGTCTTCACTTGAGTTGGTCATATCGGGAGCCCCGCCTGAGGTTTCCTCTCTGAGGAAACCTGCTGGGAGGGGTCGAGTAGGTGGGGCTTCCTTTGCCAGCCCCTCCTAGTAGGAGCCAGGGCTTGGTTTGGCCAGGCTCCGGGACCTTTCCTGCTGGTTACCTGCGAGCCGGTTACCCTTAACCTGGTTCCCTTCTAGGCTAGCTTCGCCCCAATGGAGGACAAGCTCAACCAGGCACACATCGAGGTCCAGCAGCTGAAGGCATCGGTTAAGAACTACGAGGGAATGATTGACAACTATAAGAGTCAGGTAGGCTGTCCGGTGCCAGCAGCCCTGCAGGGCAGCAGCGCCTCCTGCTGTGGAGGGAGGCTCACCCCAAGGCCTCCCCACAAAAGGTGTGTGTGTGTGTTTGTTTGTTTACCAAAACTTGGCTCTACCCAAGATGGCCCCATGCTTTGTTGGTCCCCAGGTGATGAAGACCAGACTGGAGGCTGATGAAGTGGCTGCCCAGCTGGACCGCTGTGACAAAGAGAACAAGATCCTTAAAGATGAGATGAACAAAGAGATTGAAGCGGTATTGCTCCCCGTGCTCGCCTTCTTCCCCTCCCCCAGTCCCGGGCCTGCAGTCTGTCCCTCCTGTCTGTCCTTGACGCTCTCTGATGTGCTTCTCATCTCTTCTTTCTCTCTCCTGCTTCCTCGTTATTCCTCTTTCTCATCCTGGTTTTCCTTAAAAAAAAAAAAATTTCTCCTGCTTGGAACATTCAGGTGGATTCAGATCCACAGCTCTGTCAGGCCTTGGGTGTGCCTGTTGCATGCACTTTGTGTAAAGTTTTATTCTTTGCCAACCAAAAATGGCCTCCTGTCCCCTTCCCCCAAAAAGCAGTATTCTTCTAGAGACAGTGTGGCTGTCTGGAAGCAAAGGGATCATCTTAATAGTGACCTTGGAGACAGATTGAGTCCAGGCTCAGCCAGTGCCTGGCTGCATATCCTTGGACACGTCACCACCCCTCTGCAGTCCTCAGGCTCCTCCTTAATACAAGGATGGGTGAAGACCAGATAGGTGATAGCTTTCCCTCTGACCCAGAGCGTCGTGACTGCCTTCCTAGGAGCTTCTGGGTTACACTAGACTTGAATCCTGGCTCTGCCAGTTCCTAACTGAGTGACCTTGGGCAAATGATCCTTTGATCCTCAGAGTCCTTAGGTGGGGCCAGCAGCACCTACTGTGTAAGCTGTATGAATTCAGGGAGAAACGCCTGGGTCCTGGAGTTTGCTACATGGTTGCCATTATTCTTCAGTGAGTGAAGGAGCAGCAGGCTGCAGTTACCAAGTGGCCAGATGCGTCCCCCAGAGACCAGCTAAGATGTTTTTAGTGACCTGCCCGGAGGCTGCACTTCTGCCTGTGGGCCTTGCAGGACCCTTTCTGGGGCCCTGAGGGTGGCCTTCCCACGCTCCCGAGGATTCTGTCTGGCTGCTGCAGCCACTAGGCCCTTCCCAACCGTGGGCTCCTCTCTCCCACTCCAGGCGCGGAGGCAGTTCCAGTCCCAGCTGGCTGACCTGCAACAGCTGCCCGATATTCTAAAGATCACAGAGGCTAAGCTGGCTGAGTGCCAGGACCAGCTGCAGGGCTATGAGCGGAAGAACATTGACCTCACAGCCATCATATCAGACCTGCGCAGCCGGGTAAGGGACTGGCAGAAAGGGTCCCACGAACTGGCCCGAGCAGGGGCCCGCTTACCAAGATGAGCTGCACGCGCGCCACCCCCCCACCCCCCGAGGGAGGACCACTTCCTTTTTCTTGGCTGCCGCTTTCTGAAAGGAGTGAGCTATCATCAGTGCTGTAAAATAAAAGTCTGGTGTGCCAAATGCCTTGTGTTTGCACAAAGTGATTTAGTTACAGGAGCTGCCGGGCCCTTCTGCTCTCGCCGCTCCCCGAGTGCTCCAAGTCTCTGCCGGCCTCTGCCCTTCAGTGCTCTGCTGCTGTCCTCACGCCTCATGCCACCAGCGGACACCAAGCCATAGGTTTTCTTTGTCTCCATCTTTCTCTTGCTTTAGCTGCCTTTCCCTAGTCTGAATAGACCCTTGCCTGAGCTTCTGTCCCGACAGAGGACGGCTTTTCTCCCAGAGGCAATCTGCCTTTGGGTGCCTGGAACCAAGCTGGCAAGGTCTAAGAAATGGTACGCTTCTCATCTGCACTGTGACCTTGGGTGAGACCCTTCCCCTCTCTACACCTGCGTCCTTGCAGTAACAGTGGAAGTAGCTGCCATTTTTTGAGCACGTGCTCTGTATTCCGGCATTCTCTCATTTAATTCTCCCAGGAACTTTGCGAATGGTCTTATTTTCCCCCATTTGACAAAAAAGCAGCCGAGGGCAGAGAGGGGGAGAAGTCATTTCCTGAGGTCACAGGTCACACTCTCCTGAGTTAATAATGCTTGTCAACAGGGACTGGAAGCCAGCCGGCTCTGTCTGGTTCCCAAGCCCACGTTCTCAGTACTTTAAATCACCTGCCTACTCTTGAACCTGAGTATTCTCGGGGCCTTTCAGGCCTGAATGTCTGAGTCTTCTGGATAACTTCTCAAACCTGCCAGTCTGAAGGACTTGATAGATTTCCTATGGCCTTGCTTGCACTGGTCCCCAGTTAAGGAGAATGACATCAACAGTCCCACCAGCATCCTTGGTAAAGCTCGGTAGTGGGTTGCCTGGACCAGTTAGGCCTGCTGTCTGCTTCTGCGTTCTTATGTCTGCCCAGATCCTACTGACTGGCCTTTCCTGGAGTAGAATGTGTCATCGTGGCTACTCAGGATCGAAGCTGGCTTCTCTCCGCGTGGGAGAGCCTTCGGTCTTGGGGGTCGGGCCTAACCTGTCCCCACTCTCCTCTCTCCTCCAGGTTGTGCGTTGAGACTTGGATGCCAGCTGAGGGCAGCGTGCCTCTCTCCTGGGTGTGGATGACAGGTCACAGGGATAAGGGAGGGCTGTACCTGGAGGTTCTTTTGTAAACCAGTCTATGTTCCTGTCATTTTAGATTGAACACCAAGGGGACAAGCTGGAGATGGCGAGAGAGAAACATCAGGCTTCCCAGAAGGAAAATAAACAGCTGAGTCTGAAGGTGGATGAACTGGAGAGGTTAGAGGCACTTGGTCCGATCTCTGTCCTCTTCCTAGGACCTGAGACTTTTCAGCCACTTAGCTGCTTTGGGCTCAGTGTGCAGAAATGTTTGAGGGACTCGAGGCCCTTGAAGGTACTAGGCAGACCTCAGAGGAAAAGCTGTTTGCACTGCAGTGGTAAGCATTGTGGGAGAGAGGAAGGTGGTCTCTGGCCAGAGGGTATGCTCCATGACACTGTGATCAAGATCAGATCACCCAGTGGTGGTCCAGTGGTTAAGACTCCGCACTTCCACTGCAGGGAACCTGGGTTCGATCCCTGCTCGGGGAACTAAGATCCTGCATGCTGCATAGTGTGGCCAAAAAGTAAAAAAAAAAATAAAAGGATCAGACCACCCATAGGCACCACCTATCAGAAAGGCGTGCTTCATCCAAGCAAACCAGCAGGGCCAGATGCTGTGGTGGGAGACACTCCCCCTGCATTCTGCTCTTTATTCCTGGTCACCCTTCCCAAGACCTTTCTGATCTATCCCCTGTTACTTAACGGACTTTTGGAGGCAGTCAGGAAAAGAGTTCATGTTTTGGAATCAGAATCTCTGGAGCCTTTGACCATAACTTGGCCACTTTACCTGCATTGTGATCTTGAGCAAATCATTTCATCCTTTTGAACCTCATCACTCTGTTTACTAATCTGGAGAAAGGGACCGAGGTAGGGAGAAGTCCAGTTCTTGGAGTTGTTGTGTATCTTCCATGAGATAATCCTCAAAGGGCTTAGCACGTTACCTGGTGTACAAAATCACGCTGTATAGGATAGTATATACAAGTTGGTATTATCCCCATTTTAAATACAAGGAAACTGAGCTTGGGGAGAGGTTAGGTGACTTGCCCAAGAGCACATAGCTGGTGACTTGCAAAGTTGTGACTCAGACTGTCTTCCTCCAGAGCTTTTAGTGTCCATAACATGAGGGCTGGAGCCCTCGTTTCAGTGATAAAAGACTTGGGGGATCCCAGGAGGCTGCAATTGGCCCAGGTGGCTCACACAGCCTGCCAGCAGGGACTTTAAGCAAGTGGTCTCCCCTGGGTTCCACCTTTACTCTGCTGGCCTCAAAGATGCTGCTGGAAAGTTGCAGGACTGACAGAACTCCTGAGGTTGGAAGGTGTTCTGGAAGTGCAGCGGGGACCATGTGTGCACACGAGATGGTCACTGCTGCCCCGTGGCTGGTCACAAATGATGTTGAGTGGTCCAGCTGAAGTCCCTTTGCCGAGGGTGGCAGCAATGAAGAAGTTTGGTGGGGGTGGCGGTGTGGGTTTTGGTGACAGACGTACCAGCTGTGGTGACCTTGAGCCAATGACTTCACCTCTCTGTGGCACAGCTGCTTCATTTGTAAAGTGGAGATCAGAATGGAACCCACATTGCTGAGCTGCCAGCTGCCGTATTACATGTGCTGATACACGTGCACGGCGCAGCCCACTGCCAATCTGTGCTCGCTTCTCCCACCCTCCATACAGCTCCTTGCTGTCATGATGCGCAGCAGATTTCTTTGATTTATTCCTGTTATTCACTGGAGATTCTTGGTGTGATGTGAACCCCGGTCCAGTGTGGCTGGCAGCCCCCGGCTGTGTGGAACAGGACGCGTAGTGGGACGAGCAGACTCTGACTGAGTGCTTTCACCTAGGAAACTGGAGGCGACCAGTGCCCAGAATATCGAGTTCCTACAGGTGATTGCCAAGAGGGAGGAGGCAATCCACCAGTCCCAGCTGCGACTGGAGGAGAAAACACGGGAATGTGGGACCCTGGCGAGGCAGTTGGAGAGTGCCATTGAAGACGCCAGGAGGCAGGTCAGTCTCACATCTGTTGTTAAGCAGCTCTGTGTCTTTGGGCACATCGCTTAACTTCTTTGAGCCCATCTCCGCATCTGAAAAGTGGGCAAACCGTAGTAGTACCTGCCTCCACGGATTCATCATGATCAAATGAGCAGTGATTGTAAAGGACTTGGCACTGGACTGACAGCTGCTCCTGTCATTGCTGCCAGAGTGGGCCTCAGACAGGTGTTCCACATCTGAGGTGGTAACTCATGGAGCGTTGGCAAAGGGCAGGTGAAGCAGGCTTGCAGAAGTTGTCTCCGTAGCTAGCTCCCGCCCTGAGGCTCCAGAGAATTCTCCCCAGTGAGACCGCTCAGTGGGAGCGGCCCAGCCTCTTCTTTACCAGGTGTCCCCGTGTCGGGTAAGCCAGCCCCATCTCTGTGCTTTCTGGGCAGGTGGAACAAACCAAGGAGCACGCAGCCTCCAAGGAGCGAGCAGCCCAGAACAAAATCCTGGACCTTGAGACCCAGCTGAGCAGGACTAAGACCGAGCTCAGCCAGCTGCGGCGGAGCCGGGACGATGTGAGTCTGTCTGGGGGTGGGGGGTGGGGATGGTAGCAGACAAGAGGGGCGTGGGTTGAGGCTGAGCTTCCTGGGGCCTGCAGGGCACTTTGTTCTTTTTTTTTTTTTTTTATGAATATGACATGGTTTTATTTTCTTCCCATCACTTTCCCATCCCTTCAGGATATTCTAGGCCCCTCCCCTTGTTTATTATTAGCTTTGTTAAGACGGCATTTACCATAAAACTCTCTCATTCAGATTGTACAATTCAGTGGTTTTGAGTACATTCTGAGTTGTGCAGTTATCACCACAATCCAGGTTGAGAATATCTTCATAAAGCAAGCGACCCATTAGCAGCCCTCATCCCCTGGCCTCTGAGGTTGGTCTGTTCTGGGCATTCCACACACGTGGCTCCCGGCCTGTTCCTTCTTTCAGGCTGATCGCCGCTACCAGAGCCGCCTGCAGGACCTGAAAGACCGCCTGGAGCAGTCGGAGAGCACCAACCGCAGCATGCAGAACTACGTGCAGTTCCTCAAGTCGTCCCCTACGCCAACGTGTTTGGAGACGGCCCCTACGCCCCCTTACCTGACCAGCTCTCCCATCCGCTCCCGGTCTCCTCCCACCTAAGGCGTTGCTGGGCTAGGAGCTTAGATGGATGCCGTGGCAACGGAGGTGTCGCCAAGCCATACCTGGAAAGCCTGTTGGTTTTCCTCTCTCTTCCTGAGATGAAGTATGTTCAGGATCTTGTCTTAGCCACTAACTCCAGAAAAGTGCCTCGAGCAGCAGGGGATGGAGCCGAACCCACTTAGTTCTCTCTTCTCCGATAGCATCACCTGCTGGAAAGTTCTAATTACCCCAACAGGCCTTAAAGCTACTACTGTTAGGGTCAGGTTTTAACTCACTTTGGCTCATTCGTTTCTCAGGAGAATATTTGGCCTGGACTTTCCCTCCAGACCCTTTTCCAGCCCTCTTCTTTTTAGGACTCTCGGGTTTTCCCTGACCCCCCGCCAGCAGGAGCTGCTAGGCAGAGGTCCTCGCTGCCCCTCGCGTTCTCGTGCTGCTTTCCGTGTTGCATGGGTACGGTGTCCTCTCCAAGGTGCTCCCCTCCCACTTGTGGCCAAGTTTCCTCACGGCCACTTGCCCTCAAGCACTTCCCTACAGACACTCGAGGGTTTATGTTTTACAAGTTCTCCTTGTAAAAGTACAATCCCAGTCTCACTGATTTTTTTCTTGGCTAGGTTTGTATCTGTGGAATGCATTTGTTCTTGAAATGTGTGTGTTTTACAAAAAGGTTTTATAATCAGTATTTAAGGTTCCATGGGATGGTCTCCTTGACCCACACGATCCCTCTTCTAAAAATGATTCAGTAAGATGCTGCACAAGAGCCAGTAAACTTTTTTTCCAGGACGTGGCACATGGAACATTAGGCTCTTTGATTTTGACTGGGTCGGCACTTTCTCCTCTGTGTGCTTTCGCTTTGGGATCCTGTGAAAGGGCCGGAGGAGATACAAGGTGCTGCTCAGTGTGTGAGGGCAGACGGCTTTAGCTGTTAGGAGGAAGATGGGCTGTGTCTGTCTTGCTATTTTTAAAATGTTAATTGCTTTCTGAAAGATGATGGGCTATTTTTGTCCTCCTCACATGTTCCTGTATTTAAAAGAACAACATATTCTTCAGAGTGAAGAGAACACACTTAGTGTTCTGTGCTGAATCCTAACCTTTCCATTCTAGATGGTATTGTCCTCTGGGTGATCCAGTCTGGTTCCCTCTCAGCCACTCTAACCCAGGTCCGAACTTCTGGAGAATTCTCCTGTGTCCCCAAAAACAGTGGTCCCACACAGGCATCTGGATTGCATTCCAAGAACCGCACCCCCCCACCCCCAGTTTTAGAGACATTTGTAGTTTACAGCTTTCAATGATCTGTTTTTGTTAGTTTTGTTCTTAAATTTTATCTTAGCTTTTAATTTTGCCAAGGAAGGTCCCTGAAATGGTAGCCCAGCTACCACTGCCACAAAACCAAGCCTATTTTCACATCTTTAACATAGACTTGAACTTTCATACAGTGTATGAAAGATCTTCCTAAGAAAAGACAGTTGACAAACTTACATCAATGTGCATACATTGCTGTATAACTCATCATTATTATCCTCAAGCTAATGGTAACCCCTTCAGTGTAGGATTCTGCTATCTGCGATGATGCTGTAGGAACTCTCTTTGGTTTCGTGGCTGGGATTCTTTAAATGTTTGGTTTTTCTTTGTAAAATATTGTATTACTAAAAGTCAAGAGATTTTGTGAAAATGAAAAATGTTTATATTGCTTCAAACTTGAGAGTTTTCCTTTCTGCCTCAAACTTAGACCCCATGAAATGGGCAAAAGGGTCAAAAGTTAGTGTCCTAGTTAAAGCTGGCCTCAGGCAATGATGAGCTTTTCATTTATTGAGATAGATTTAATTCACTCTTTTAAAGTGTATAATTCAGTAGTTTTTGATATATTCAAAGTTATGTGACCCCCACCTTTGTCTGATTCTCCAACATTTTCATCACACCCAAATGGAACTTCTCCTGAGAAGCTTGTATGCACAGCAAGATGTAACAGAACTGGACATGGAACAACAGACTCGTTCAAAATTGGGAAAGAAGTACATCTAGGCTGTATATTGTCACTCTGCTTCTTTAACTTTTACACAGAGTATATCATGCTAAATGCCGGGCTAGATGGTTCACCAGCTGGAATCAGGATAGCCAGGAGAAATATCAACAATCTCAGATATGCAGATGACACCACTCTTATGGCAGAAATTGAAGAGGAACGAAAGAGTCTCTTGATGAAGGTGTAAGAGGAGAGTAAAAGCTTAGAATTCAACATTGAAAAACTAAGATCATGGCATCCAGTTCTATCAGTTGATGGCAAATAGATGGGGAAAATATTCAAACAGTGACAGGTTTTATTTTCTTGGGCTCCATAATCACTGAGGACTGTGACGGCAGCCATAAAATTAAAAATGCTTGCTCACCGGAAGAAAAGCTATGACCAACCTAGATAGCTTATTAACAAGCAGAGACATCACTTTGCTGACAAAGGTCCATCTAATGAACACTATGGTTTTTCCAGTAGTCATGTATGGATGTGAGAGTTGGACTATAAAGAAAGCTGAGCACTGATGAGTTGATGCTTTTGAACTGTGGTGTTGGAAAAGACTGTTGAGAGTCCCTTGGACTGCAAGGAGATCAAACCAGTTAGTCCTAAAGGAAATCAACCCTGAATATTCCTTGGAAAGACTGATGGCTGAAACTGAAGCTCCAATACTTTGGCCACCTGGTGCGAAGAGCCAACTCATTGGAAAGGACCCTGTTGCTGGGAAACATTGAGGGCAGGAGGAGAACGGAGCAAGAGAGGAGCAAGAGAGGATGAGATGGTTGGGTGGCTTGAAGAAGCTTAATGCCCTGACTTGGGATGGAACCGAAGCCTCCCGGGCAGTGGAAGGGCAGTCAACCCCTGGACCTGCCAGACTGTCTTCCACAGGAGCTGCCTCATCTTAGAGTCTCACTGGTAGTGTATGAGGATTCCAACTTGACAACCTCATCAAACCTACTCACTTTTCTGTAACCTATAATGCCCACCCAACCGAAAGCCCCAGGTCTAAAGCCAAGGCAGGAAGCAGGCGCCACAGGCCGAATCCTGTACGCAGGCGCATGGGTAGGCGGATTTGATGCGAGAGGCGGGGCCACGCAGCAGTTGGGGGCGGGGTTGAATGTGCTCCTGCCTGTGCGCCCCGGAAGCGGAAGCTAGGACTTGTTTCCGGGCGGCTGATTCGAGGACTTGTTTTGTCACAAGCGGCGCGACTAAAGATCTGTAGCTGGGCAGACCATGCCTTCTGAGGGTCGCTGCTGGGAAACTCTGCAGGCTCTGCGCAGTTCCGACAAAGGTCGCCTCTGCTACGACCGCGATTGGCTGCTGCGGGGTGAGGTGAGCAGTGGCCCCTAAGCGGGCGGCGGCCCCACCCGCCGCTCGTCAGGGGCCTCTGCCCTTCCTTAGCCTTTGTCAAGCCCTCCTCCGAGGAGTCCCTGCGTTCTTTGTCACAACACGCATCCGCTTCTTGGTTCCTGTGTGTGCGTCGCCGAGTCCTAGAGTTTCTGCTCTCTGTCTCTCACCTCTATTCTAGCTTCTCAGGAGCTCCCCTTCAGAAATTCTCTTCTCTGAAGGCTTCATTGCTCCCCGCTGCCGAAGTTGGGCGCCTCCGCTCTGGCTGTGAAAGCAGCCCTGGCCTCTCAGGGTCAGTTTATCACTGCGCGTCTCTTGTGTTGGGAGATCCGGATTGAGCGGTGAGCGGTTGGTGGTGGTGCTGGTTCAGTCGCTCACTCGTGCCTGACTTGGCGACTGCGGCACGCCAGGCTTCCCTGGCCTTCACTATCTCCCGGAGCTTGCTCAGACTCGCGTCCATTGTCGGTGATGCCATCCACCCTTCTCTTCCTCTGTGGCGCGCGCCCTTCTTTTACCCTGACCAGCTTTTTAGACGACTTCGGGCACACCTGGAAACAGTGGGGGGCGTGGTCGCTGCATCTAAGGTGCTAAACCCCGTAATAGACCCGCAGGTGGGGACTGTCGCGATGTGTAAGGCTTAGCCTTTTCCGGAGTTGCTTGTAATCTAGCTACAGATAGGAAATCTCTTCAAACGGAAATATATAGCACTTCTAAAGCATTTCTCTGTTTGTCTTTGACAGTTTTAAAGACTATATATACCTTACATTCTATAGGATGAATTCCATCGTGAGTCTGTTCGATGTCAACTCAGGTTATGCATTCTTGGCACGAATAACGCAGAAATGATGAGGTGTTCTCAGTAAACACATAAATGCTTCAGCCCATCCCCGCACTGGGGATGCTAACATTTATCAGTTATCACAATGGTATCTGCCAGATATTTCCACTTAAAATTAATCATTTTCCGCTTTGTACGTAATTAGTATTTTGTCAAATCTCCACTCTTAGCATTTATTGGTGACTTCTCCCTTAATCAACCATTTCTGTGATGGGCCCAAATGGTGTTAAGAGCCAATTTTATATCTTTATTTTTGAATTGCCAGTTTATATCTCTTAGGCTCATTTTGCTCATTTTCTTGTTGGGGTTTTGCCAGTATTTTGTAAGTTCTTTATGTATTAGGGATAATAACATTACTTTATCTGAGTTATATATTGCATGTTTTTTCCTAGTTTGTCAGTTAAAATTTTTTTCTGTTTTATGGTGGTTTTCTTTGTGTGTGGTTTTATTTTTACATTTGAAGCATTGCTTCTGGAATTTATTTTGGTGTAAAGAATGAGGAGGAAGTTGTTGACTCAAATTCAACATTCATTCATGACAAAAATCTATTCTTACCAAAGTGTGTATAGAAGGAATATAATAAACATATTACCATAATTAACATATTAACATAAAAAAGCTACTTATGACATAGCCACATGCCAGCACAATACTCGATAGATAGTTGTAAAAAGTCAGCCTCAGCAGTCAGACAAGAAAAATAAAAAGGTATCCAAATTGGAAGGGAAGAGGTAAAATTGTCATTATATACAGCTGCCATGATACTGTATGTAAAAATCCCTAAAGACTCCACACAAGAACTGCTTGAACTGATAAATGAATTTAGCAGGGGAGCAGGATACAAGATTAACACTCAGAAATCTGTTGCATTTCTTTACACTAACAATGAAATATCAGAAACGTAAACAAACATCTTTTGAAATGGCATCCAAAAAGAAAGGTACTAGGGATGTAAGATACAATTTGATGACTGTAGCTAGCACAGCTATACCATATATGAGAAAGTTAAGAGAGTACATGTTGAGAGTCCTTTTTTCTTTCTTTTGATTTTACCTATATGAGAAGATGGGCTTTCCAGGTGGCACAAGTGGTAAAGAACCTGCGTGCCGGTGCAGATGTAAGAGATGTGGGTTCAATCTCTGGGTCGGGAAGATCTTCTGGAGGAGGTCACAGCAGCCCACTCCAGTATTCTTGCCTGGAGAATCCCATGGACAGAGGAGCCTGCCAGGCTACAGTCCATAGGGTCACAAAGAGTTGCACACGACTGAACCTACTTGGCACACGTGCACTCATGTGATAAGATGGATCTTAGCTGAACCTATTTAATCATTTTATAATCTATGTAAGTCAAACCATCATGTTTACACCTTACACTTTTATAGTGACGTGTGTCTGTTTTTCAATAAAACTGAAAAATATGGAATCTTACATAGAATTCACAGTCAGCACTTTTAAATTGCTAGTATTCAGAGTGTTTATGCCATTGTTGCTCAGTCGTGTCCAACTCTTTGCGACCCTGTGAATCACAGCACACCAGGCCTCCCTGTCCATCACTAACTCCCGGAGTTCACTCAGACTCATGTCATGTGTGTATGCCATAGTTTACTTCAAAATTCCTCATGTGTTCTTTTCCATTCCAACGTTTTAGATTGCTTTCAGGTCTACTTTAATGACCATCTTTGTGAATTGTTCCTTTTTCTGCAGTTAGGATTGTTTGGTCTGATACTCTAAAAAGATAGTAGTCAAGATCATTATCAAGAAACTACTGTACTTTCTTTTCATCTCTGTTTGTTAATACAGTTACTTTGGGTCTTGGTATGTATGTATATATTAATGCTTATTAGGACTCCTTAGGTTTTCAGTAAAGCATATGGTGGATTATAAGGACAAAATTATTTTTTGGTTGCTTAGATCAGTTAACATGCAAGTTGGACTTAACTTTTTCTTGTCTTCTAGGATGTTTTACAAGAATGTGTGTCTCTTCCCAAGCTGTCTTCTTACTCTGGATGGGTAGTAGATCATGTCCTGCCCCACATACAAAAGAACGCACCTCCCTCTGAGACGTCAGCTTCCTCTGTGTCTACTTCAGCCCTCAACCAACCTTCATGTGTTCCTAGATCTCCTCTCAGAAACCCTGCCTTCTCACCAGTCTCCTCAGCAACATCAGATGGAACCAAGGTAAGGTTTTTACTCAGCTTAGGATAGAAGACAATGGTGGCTGCAGAGTTGAAGTGTCTACTTATAATATCATTGTCATACTACAGTGACTTTACTCTGAGAAAGTAATGATTGCTACTTCTTCATGTAGCTATTTGTAGGAACAGTGTTTACCACATCTTTTTATGAAGACCAGAGAAATTCTTCTCTTGATACTAAGAAGAGTGGTTAATTTCTTGAGCAGTTGGATTGTTTTTTCTCGAAAGCATTACATTTGTTTAACTCTTAAGGTCTCCCTTTTTGTTGTTGCCTGCTGGAAGACTGAGGAAATTTTATACTTGCTCTTAGATTTACATACCTTATCATTGGTTCCAAATGAGTCTGCACCTTTTTGGTTTGATTTTGTTCCTGCCTTTTTTTCTCTTACTTGTTGTTATTGCTGTCCAGTCACTGAGTTGTGTCCGACTCGGCAGTCCCATGAACTGTAGCACGCCAGCCTTCCCTGTCCTTCACTATCCCTGGAGTTTGGTCAGACTCATGTCCATTGAGTTGATGCTGCCATCTAACCATCTCATTCTCTGTCATTTCCATTGAGGGCAACAGGAGAAGGGGGCGACAGAGGATAAGATAGCTCTCCCACTTAAAAATAAATTGTTATTGATGCTCTGCTGTGCTTTCCTTTTCTCTTTCTTCCTGTTTCCAGAGTTAGTTTGAATAAGTACAGATATGTAAGAACATGTGTATTTTCTTCTTGATAATTATATTAAAAAAAATTAATCTGTTGACCACACTGTGTGGCATGTGGGATCTTAGTTTTCTGACCATGGATCAAACACTTGACCCCTACATTGGGAGCGCAGAGTCTTAACCACTGGGTGGTCAGAGAGGTTTCCATGTGTACTTCTTTTTCTTCATTTCTGTTTTTTTCTTTCTTTTTAAACACAGTTGCTAGAATAAACTATTGTGTATCTTGTTTGTTTTCATTGGTTTCTATTTTTCCACTTGACAATGTATCTTAAGATGATTCGTTTTCTGTCTCTGTCTCTATCTCTATATATCTGCCTCATTCTGTTTAATATGTTTTCTGACTGTTAATTTGTGCTTGTTATTATATTTTATATTCTTTTTTTTTTTCTCAGTCTTCGCTTTATTGCAAACCCGGGCTGCGTGAAAGACAATACACGGGACACTGGGAAGAGCCTAGGCCGAGGAAGGGACGGGGCTCGAGGGGTGCAGGAGTGCGTTCTAGGCCAAAGGCAAGGGGCTCTAGGGGAGGGTCTTGGCCAAAGGTGTGTTTGGGTCGCAAGAGTGAAGTGAAGTCGCTCAGTCGTGTCCGACTCTTAGCAACCCCATGGACTGCAGCCTACCAGGCTCCTCCGTCTATGGGATTTTCCAGGCAAGAGTACTGGAGTGGGGGTGCCATTGCCTTCTCCAGTTATTATATTTTATATTCTTTATAAGCTGCCTTAAATCCTTTCTGGATCAAAGTAAGATACAGGAAGTAGTATTTGGCCTAAGAATGTAAAAAAAGAAAAGCCTTCTAAACTAAAATAATGCATTATAGCATTATTTTGCTTTTTCAGGGTTTTTGTGTCAGCAGAATAAGACTAGGCAACTCTTTAGAAAGGTAGAGATTACATTTTTCACGTTTGGGCTCCAAAAGACAAAGTCCTTTTTGTTCATACTCATAGAAAATTTTTGGTTACTGAAAACATTGCATCAAAAGGAAGAAGTTAAATATCCCTGTGATCTCATCATTTCAGTCAACAGTTACTCCTTTCCAGTCTCATAAGCCTGCATCCTTATACCTTTGCATAATTAAATTGTATGTGTACTTTCATGTTCTAATTTTTCTTCTTGACTTTACTTTGTTTGCAAACTATTTGAATTATTTATTTATGTTATTTCCACCTTTGTAAATATCTACTTACAGGATATTACATATATTATTATATATTACATATATTATTATGTATTATATATATAATATATTGCATATATTATATATCCTGTAATTTATTGAACTATTCGTTTATTATTTAGCATGTATGTTTTTCCATTGCATTGCTTTTAAAGATACTCTTCTGAAAAACTTTCTGCAGAGAGATCTTTCTCTTTTTAATCTTGAAGTATAGCTTATAGCTGTCTTAAAATAAATGCCCGAATAACAAGCATCAAAGATAAAAGGGTGCAAACGTTGTTTTTTTAATTAGCAAAATAATTCATGACATAAAATTTATCATTTAACCATTTTTAACAAAGAATGCTCAAACTACTGCACAATTGCACTCAACTCACATGCTAGTAAAGTAATGCTCAAAATTCTCCAAGCCAGGCTTCAGCAATACGTGAACTGTGAACTCCCTGATATTCAAGCTGGTTTTAGAAAAGGCAGAGGAACCAGAGATCAAATTGCCAACATCCGCTGGATCATGGAAAAAGCAAGAGAGTTCTAGAAAAACATCTATTTCTGCTTTATTGACTATGCCAAAGCCTTTGACTGTGTGGATCACAATAAACTGTGGAAAATTCTGAAAGAGATGGGCATACCAGACCACCTAACCTGCCTCTTGAGAAATCTGTATGCAGGTCAGGAAGCAACAGTTAGAACTGGACATGGAACAACAGACTGGTTCCAAATAGGAAAAGGAGTACGTCAAGGCTGTATATTGTCACTCTGCTTATTTAACTTCTATGCAGAGTACATCATGAGAAACGCTGGACTGGAAGAAACACAAGCTGGAATCAAGATTGCCGGGAGAAATATCAATAACCTCACATATGCAGATGATACCACCCTTATGGCAGACAGTGAAGAGGAACTCAAAAGCCTCTTGATGAAAGTGAAAGAGGAGAGTGAAACAGTTGGCTTAAAGCTCAACATTCAGAAAACGAAGATCATGGCATCCAGTCCCATCACTTCATGGGAAA
The DNA here is from genome assembly GCA_917880005.1 of Nanger dama. NCBI lineage: Eukaryota > Metazoa > Chordata > Mammalia > Artiodactyla > Bovidae > Nanger > Nanger dama. The sequence goes on along the minus strand of CAKJTW010000018.1, from coordinate 7,929,961 downwards.
TAGATGGGGAAGCAGTGGAAACAGCATCAGACTTTATTTTGGGGGCTCCAAAATCACTGCAGATGGTGATTGCAGCCATGAAATTAAAAGACGCTTACTCCTTGGAAGAAAAGTTATGACCAACCTAGATAGCATATTCAAAAGCAGAGACATTACTTTGCCGACTAAGGTCCGTCTAGTCAAGGCTACGGTTTTTCCTGTGGTTATATATGGATGTGAGTTGGACTGTGAAGAAGGTTGAGCGCTGAAGAATGGATGCTTTTGAACTGTGGTGTTGGAGAAGACTCTTGAGAGTCCCTTGGACTGCAAGAAGATCCAATCAGTCCATTCTGAAGGAGATCAGCCCTAGGATTTCTTTGGAAGGAATGATGCTGAAGCTGAAACTCCAGTACTTTGGCCACCTCATGAGAAGAGTTGACTCATTGGAAAAGACTCTGATGCTGGGAGGGATTGGGGGCAGGAGGAGAAGGGGACGACTGAGGATGAGATGGCTGGATGGCATCACTGACTCAATGGGCGTGAGTCTCAGTGAACTCCGGGAGTTGGTGATGGACAGGGAAGGAGGCCTGGTGTGCTGTGATTCATGGGGTTGCATAGAGTTGGACGCGACTGAGCAACTGAACTGAACTGAATGTCACAATTCAGTGGCATTAAGCACATTCATAGTGTTGTATAACCATCACCACTATCCATCTCCAGAACTTTTTCATCATCCCAAACTAAGAATACTCATTAATCAGTAACTCCCGATTTCCTCCCATCCCCAGTCTCTAAAAACCATCATGAATTTGACAGTTCTACATACTTCATATAAGTGGAATCATATATGTCATTTTGTGACTGGTTTATTTCATTTAGCATACTGTCTTCAGGGGTTCATCCATGTTGTAGCATGTGTTAGAATTTCCTTCCTTTTAAGGCTGAATAATATTCCGCTGTATTCATCTGTTACTGAACATTTGGATTGTTTCCACCTTTTGGCTGTTGCTGACTAATACCACTGTGAACATGCATGTACATCTATTAGTTTGAGTAGCTGTTTTCAGTTCTCTGGGGTATGTACCCAGAAGTGGAATTGATGGGTCATGTGGTAATTCTATGTTTAAATTTTTGAGGACCCATTGTATTGTTTTCCACAGCAGCTGTACCATTTTATATTGCTACTAGCAGTGCACAAGGGTTTCAATTTCGCCATACCTTTGCTAATATTTGTTACTTACTGTTGTTTTTTTCCCCCGACAGTAGCCATCCTAGTGGGGAAGAAGTATATCTCCTTATGGTTTTGATTTGCATTTCCCTAATGATCAGTGATGTGGTGCATATTTTCATGTTCGTATTAGCCATTTGTATAACTTCTTTGGGGAAATGTCTTTGTGAGAGTTATTTGCAATAAGTAACACTTTATTGTACAGTAAATAGTAATCCTAAAAAGTAATACAGGACAGAGATGGTTATTCATATTATGAAAGACTGCATGATTCCATGCATAAGAAGTTTACTTTTTAGTTTATATTTTGCACCTTATCTTTAAAAATACTAGGCTTTAAATTTAGCTATTGAACATCATAGGTGCAAAAATGAACTTCAACCTAAACCTCATAACTTACATAAAAATTAACTCCAAATATAAAACTATGAGACTTTAGGAGAAAAAAATATAATCAGAACCTAGGGCCAGTTGAAGGGTTTTTAGATTTGACACTAAAAACTAAATCCATAAAAGGAAAAATTAATACAATGGACCTCATCAAATAAAAATCCTTGGGACTTTCCTGATGTTCCAGTGACTAAAACTCCTCACAGTACAGAGGGGCTGGGTTTGATCCCTGGTCAGGGAACTAGATCCTGCAAGCTGCAAGACTCTGCACAGCCAAATAAATAAGTAAATATTTAAAACAAAATTCTCAGTAGAAAAATAATAAACTCGTGACTGGAAGAAAATAGTTGCAAATCACATGTCTGACAAAGGTTTATATATCTAGAGTATGTTTTTAAAACTCTCAAAGGTTAAACAGAAACTTTTTAACCTTCAGTTAGAAAATGACCAAAAGATACAAACAAACATTTTCACTTGAGACAATATACAGATGACAAAATAAGTACACGAAAATATGTTCAATCATTAGCCATTAAAGGAAATGCAAATTAAAACTAGGATGAAGGCTTCCAATGCAGGGGATGCAGGTTTGATCCCTGGTTGGAGAATTAAGATCCTACATGGAGCAGCCAAAAGAAAAAAGAGTTTGTGCCATGTGGTTCCATTTATTTAAGGTTGTTGAAATACTGTCATTATAGAGTTGGAGAACAAGTAAGAGATATAAAGGTGTGACACCATGGATCTCTGTGGTGAACAGTTCTGCCCTTTATATCATGGTTATAAATAAGATAAAGTGGCATAAAATTGCACATACCCAAATGAATTCCTCTCAGAACTGGTGAAATCTGAACAAGTTATGTGATTTGTAGCATCAGTTTACTGTTTTTGATATTTTACTGTATTTATGAAAGATGTTACTATTTGAGGAAACTGGGTAAATATATTGTGTATGAGCCTCCTTGTACATTTTTTTGCAACTTTCTTTGGATTATAATTATTTCAAGATTAAAAAATAGTTTCTGTGAGTAGCTTCTCAGGGGCAGCAGTTTCTAGTTCTGATCATGCCAGTATTGTGGCATACCCTCAGACAGGCATCTGAGGGAAAGATGCCTCTTTCCCTACAGTTTCTTCCTTCTTTCCCTCAATTTCTTCATCTGTAAATCTGGTACTGGACTAAATTGTTGAGGGCCTCTCCAGGTATAAAATTCCATAATTCTTAAGGTTTAGGTAAAGTTTTGGATGGCTTTAAATAACAGATTGTATCATTAGGAATTTCTGATATTTAAGTAACAGAAAACCTAGTTTAAACTAGCTTAAACGAAACAAGGGAATCAGGGGAGAAATTCAATAGCTCATATAACCAGAAAGTCTAGGAATGTGGAATCATTTAGATTTGGAGGATCTATTTTCTGCTTGTCTCTCCTTGATGTTATTTCTGACTTGATCCAGTAGCTCAAACATGGGGCTTTGCTTCTCTTCTCTCAGTTCTATGTATCTTCTTGATTTCATCTTTCAGTTAGACTGTGTGACAGGATGTCTGTTGATAGGCCTAGACATATACCTTCTTAGGTTAGCATCCCCAGAAGAAGAGAAAGCCATCCAAAATAGCTCCATCGGAAAAGTTCAGAAGTTCATAAAGTAGTCATCAATCAATTAAAATAAATAAATATATAATTAAATATATATATATATATATATATATAAGAAAAGTTCAGAGGTAGACTATGGCTTAAGTCATAAGCCTCATTCCTGAAGTAGATACTGGGTACAGAGAGATAGGGTACTCTGATTACTCAGCTCATCTCATGCCTACTGATCCTTGAGGCTAGGGGCATGGATGAACTGGGAATGTGGGCTGGAGTTTCTCCATCCAACCCACCCCAGCAAAAATGGACACTTATTAGAAAAGAAAAAAAGGGGGAAATACACTGGACATATCAAAATAAGGAAGCAAGCAAAAAAATAACAACAACAAAAAACTGTCCCAAGCAAAAACACCCACTTAATTTGCTAAGGAGAACAATTAGAATAAGGTCAATATCACAAAAAGCACCTTGTTCTAACCTAAATTATTTTGTTGTTATCGGTTGTTGATTGTAAGCAGGGATGTGGCTTTTCTTTAGACAGAATAATACCAATTTGACCATCTTAAAAGCTTAATTTTTCCATCTTCTGTCTATACAGGACAAACATGAGTCTCCACATACAGAACCTATGGTACTTCAGTCCCCTCGGGGATGAAAGTGGAAGGCTGCATCCGAATGTATGAGCTGGTGCACAGAATGAAAGGAGCAGTAAGTAACCTATGAAGTAAGACAGGCTTGACATTGACCCTAGGGAGCCACATTCAAATGCAATTCCTCAGGGACTAAGAATGTCCACCATATGCTGATCATCGTGCCCCACCTACTAGTGGCTTCATTTCAGTTAGGGAGATAGTTATAATGTAACAGTCATGAGTAAACTCTCTGAAGTCAAAACTGGTTTCAGGTCCTAGCTCTTCTATTTTACCTGTGACCCTAGGAAGATTACTGAGACTTTTCTGGCTTCCATTTACTTTTCCAAAATTTGAAGATGACCGGCATTGTAAGATAAGGTTATACTGAGAAGATAGACCTTAACACCTTCTTGAAAAAAGGATAACACTATTTTAACGTTTATTTAACTTCATTATTTTTTTAAATTTTTGTTTTGTACTAGGGTATAGCCGAGTAACAATGTTGTGATACTTTCAGGTGACTACTTTTTTATTAGAAAAACAGTGCATGCTTTTGTAAAAATTTTTACTGATAGGTGAGTTTATAAAGTGAAATTCTAGCACCTACCCTCATCCGTTTATTCATGGAATCACCAATTATTTATTGAGCACTTTTGTTCTCAGTTCAGTTCAGTCACTCAGTCGTGTCTGACTCTTTGCGACCCCATGAATCACAGGCCTCCCTGTCCATCACCAACTCCCGGAGTTCACTCAAACTCATGTCCATCAAGTCGGTGATGCCATCCAGCCATCTCATCCTCTGTCATCCCCTTCTCCTCCTGTCCCCAATCCCTCCCAGCATCAGAGTCTTTTCCAATGAGTCAACTCTTCGCATGAGGTAGCCAGAGTATTGGAGTTTCAGCTTTAGCATCAGTCCTTCCAATGAACATCCAGGACTGATCTCCTTTAGAATGTAGGTCTAGATAAAACAATGAACAAAGGAGACACAATCTATGTCCTCATAGAATTTATTTGCTGGAGGGAGAGGCAGAAGTAAGCAAGAGAATGAGTGAAATATAGTTAGAAGGCTATCCTAGTCTGAGTAAGAGAGAGCAAAACTTACTGAAGCCGTCACTTTGACACTGGATGAAAAAGGATGATGATTGCTTACATTCAAGGATGTACAGTGGAGATGGTGAGAAATGGTTAGAGAGACAGTGTTTATGTGTGTTCAGGTTTTCTTAGCTCTGCTCTGTCAGTCATCGCTAGTCCATGGACTTTCTGTCTTCCAGACCTAAGTAGAAAGTTTTTCACTGCTGATAATTTCCCTCGTGTTGCAAAATAAGTTTCAGAGTAGAATAGCTTGATATCTTTTAACAGTATGTTTTGATATATCTCCATGCCAATATATATATATATATAGTATGTCATTCTCTTTAAAGACTACAGAGTATTCTCTAGTATGACCTACTATAGTTATTTCCCTGTTGATTTAAATTGTTTCAAATTCATTGCCATTATCAACAGGTCTGTAATGAACATTCTTATGTATATTATCATTGTACACATAGGCAAGTATTTCCTCAGGACAAGTTCATAAAATGGAACAAGTGTCAGAGGATATGTACACTTTAAATTTTGATAGTTAAAATGTCTAATTGCCCTTAAAAGTCAAATGTGAGTACTCTTGTGAATAATAAATGAAATACCTGGTACCTTTAGGTATATAAGAAAGGGATGTTCCTAAGTGAAGATGGAGGGAAGTAATCTAGGCAGAGATAATAACTTACGGAAAGGAGTGAGATAGGAATAGCACAGTTATAGAATTAGAATATGAATTTCTTTAGATGACTCTGAAGCCCTCATCAGAATACACAGGATGGAAATTCCCTGGCAGTCTGGCTGTTAGGACACCCTGCCTTCACTGCCGAGAACCCAGGTTTGATCCCTGGTCGGAGAGCTAAGATCCCACAAGCCACAGGGCATGTCAAAAAAAAAAAAAAAAAAAATGCACAGGATGGAAAGTTAAAAGTGCAGGGCTATTTGATAATATATTGGTAAAATCCCATCCATTCTTAGCTTATGCTGGAGTTACAGGAAGAGTATGGAGCAAATTGGAAAGCTTTCCACAACAGCTGAAGTAAAAGATTGACCCAAAGGGGACAGGTGACTCAAGCAAAGATTTTGAGAAGTGGGAAGATGATTCCATGCCCTGGAGTATCTTTGATAGGGTTAAGGCCTGATGGGAGGGCATCTCACAGGGGTAGATGAATAGGGTATAATGGAGCTCAGAGAGCAGGTGCTGACCCTTTGCAGGAGGGCTTGAGGCAGTGGCAGGAGGAGCAGGAGAAGAAGGTGCGGGCCCTTTCTGAGATGGCATCTGAACAGCTGAAGCGGTTTGATGAACGAAAGGAACTGAAGCATCATAAAGAATTCCAGGACTTAAGGGAAGTAATGGAGAAGAGGTGAGTCTCCCTGAATTACAAGGGGAATGTCCACATGGTCAACCAGAGCTCTTTCCCAGCATGAAACCCAGAGGAAAGAATCTGAGTCCTTACATGCCAAAATAAAATAGCCAGAGAAGCTTATAACCTAGAAAAAGGATCAACCTTGGAAAGGTGACCAATGCAAATCAAAGAGAGGAAGCTTTTAGGAGAGGCAGAACAGTTTCAGGAAGCATCCCTGACTCTTCCTCCCTCCATTTTTCGTTCAGCTCCAGAGAAGCCCTGGGGCAGCAAGAGAAGCTGAAAGCGGAGCATCGTCACAGAGCGAAGGTCAGCGCCCAGGAGAATCTGTGTGGGTGTTCACTGTCTGGCAGTCATAGAGGACCCAGCCCTTGTCACACCGCTCTGTGGCTGACTTGGGGCCCATCTGTGAGGACAGGCAATCTGTGTGGGACTGGAGGAATGTAGAAGAAGAAGTGAAGTCCCAGGAGCCCCTTAACTTGACAGCCCTTTCTGTAGATCCTCAACCTGAAGCTGCGGGAAGCAGAGCAGCAGCGCCTGAAGCAAGAGGAGCAGGAGCGGCTCCGGAAAGAAGAAGGCCAGGCCCGCCTGCGCAGCCTCTATGCCCTGCAGGAGGAGGTGCTGCACCTCAGCCAGCAGCTTGACGCCTCGGACCAGCACAGGGACCTGCTCCAGGTCGACCTGTCTGCCTTCCGGACCCGAGGCAACCAGCTGTGCAGTCTTGTCTCAGGGATCATCCGATCCACTTCTGAGGTGAGGGGCTTCAGGAACACTTTCTCTCCTGTCTTTGAAATGAAGAGCTTTAAAAGCAAAATAGTTTTGTGATTTAAAAATATTATCTGCTTATTATCACTTGTCATCCTCTTACCTGGAGATAACCACGGTTAGCATTTATTCTTTGACAGAGAATGTGTGTGTGTGTATGTGTGTGCGCGCGTGCGTGTGTGTGATTCCCCACCCTACAGAGAGAGAGTGTGTGTGCATGTGTGTGATTCCCCACCCTAACTGGGCTTCTACAGATAGAGAGTTTCTTGTGAAGTCAATCAGTCGTGTCCGACTCTTTGTGGCCCCATGGACTGTAGCCTACCAGGCTCCTCCCTCCATGGGATTCTCCAGGCAAGAGTACTGGAGTGGGTTGCCATTTCCTTCTCCAGGGGATCGAACCTGGGTCTCCTGCATTGCAGGCAGATGCTTTAAACTCTAAGCCACCAGGGAAGCCCTGATGGAGAGAGTTTCTTACCTTAGGTTAAAAAAATATTTGTTTTGTCTAATTGCAGAACCCTTTAGTTCATTAATATATACTGGACACCTGCCATGTTTATGATAAAAATTAAAACCTTACAGAAATGTATATTGCTTTTTTCAGTTAACATGATATTTTGAAAGCATAGTTACTATAATCATGACAGATACTTTGGTGTTTGTAAGGCACTGTTAAAAACTGCAGCTGTTGACACGTAATAGGTATTCAGTAAATATAGGTAAACTATCCCTTCTCCAGTGGATCTTCCTGACCCAGGAATTGAACCAGGGTCTCCTGCATTGCAGGCAGATTCTTTACCAACTGAACTATCAAGAAAGCCCAAATATTTGAACAGATGAAATTGCATAACTTCCAACATAACCATACCAAATTTATTGAAAACACTTATTGTTGAACTGTTAACATCCCAAAGTTGTACCAGTTCACACCTTTATGAATCGTATGTTCTTTGTCCTTAGTTCATATCTCTATGAGAGTTTGTGTTTTAAAAAAATCAACTTGTATGAATTCTAAATATTAAGAACTTTAAGCACTGGGAATTCCCTAGTGGTCCAGTGGTTGGGCCTCAGTACTTTCACTGCCAAGGTCCCAGGTTCTGTTCTTCGGTGGGGAACTAAGATCCCGCAGGGTGCATGGCATGGCTGTAAAAAGAAAGAACTTTAAGCATTCATCACATTTAAGGCAGAAGTTTATTGTTACCTTTCAAATCTCTCTTTGGTTTTTGTTTATCCTCCTTTTGAAAAAGATCAAACCTACACAGAAGTGGAGAGAAGAGCATAATGTACATTGGGCACCCATTCCCCAGCTTCCTCAAGAATCCATACGTGACAGTCTCATTTTGTCTGTGGTGCCACCTGCACCCCTTCCAGACGGTTTTACAGTAAATCTCAGACATACTGCTTCACCTGGAAAGTTCTTTAGTGTGTATCTCTGAAAGCTAAAACTCTATATTAACATAACCAAAACACTAATAGCATTCCTAAAAAACTAATAATTTCTTCAATATGATCAAATATCTAGTCAATATTCAACTCTTTCCAGTTATCTCAACAATGTTTTTATAATTGATTGGAAAATTAGCGTCTATGCTCAGTTCAACTTTTTGGTGTGCTGTGTCTGTTACTTAATTAAGTCTTTTAATCTCAAGAGTCCCCCTCCCTTCTCTCTCTCTCTCTCTCTCTCTCCTTTTTTTGCCATTGTTGAAGAATCTGATTGTTGTGAATAGAATTTTCTACATTCTGAAAATTTCAGTGCAATTGCTAACCCTAACCCTAACCCTTTGGTGTATTTTTTTATGTTCTTTTATTCCATATATTTCTGTGAGTTTCTAACGTTCTCTAGGGCAGAGCTAACAATTTTCTGTGATGATGGAAACGTTCATATCTGTGCCATGTGGTAACTACACATGGCCATTGAGCACTTGAAATGTGACTGGTGTGACTAAAGGAACTATATTTTAATTTTTAGAAAGTTTTTAATTAATTTAAATGTAAAGAGCCATGTGTGGCTATGTGTGCTACCTTCCTGGACAGCATAGTCTAAAGGCTTAATCAGATCACATTTGATTTTTTTCACCCCACAGCAGTACTTCATAGTTGGGGGTGTATATTTGTTAATGAATCACATTAGGAGGCATAGAATACTGATGGTCTTTCCACCTGTGATGTTAAGGTCAACTGCTGGTTCCAGAAACTGTCAGTGTTATTTTCCAATTTAAATTTCAATGAGTCTTTAGCTAATGATTTAGTAGCCATTGCTGATCATTACTCATATTTGTTATTTCATTAGAGGTGATAAGTTTTTCTATCATTTTTCCATATTTTTAGCTAGAATTCTACTACAAAGAAAATTTCCCCATAAACTATCTTAAGTACAGTCTGTGTAGGGAAGGAAGGATAAATATTTGAGTCTTTCCTTTGGTCAGTCTTCAGAGTATAGAGCTGCTTTCCTAGCATTTTCCCACAGTGACTTGAGGGTTTTTTTTGTTTTTTACTATCATTAAGAACATACGAACTTTATATACTTGATGTATAAGATGTCATCTGCTGAAGTTTGCTGTTAAGTTGTTCAGTGGGAACACCACATTGGCTTCTCTGTCCCTTGGACATGGCCCCAGTAGTAGTTGTTGCAGCAGAAAGCAAGCAAGCTGTTTTCTACCTCATCTTGAACATTTTCTTCTCCAGATCTAAAATTGGGTGTTTCTTCACAAAGCCATATCACTTATTACCATGGGAAAAGGTATTAGAAAACACAGGCTGGTTCCCAATCTTGGTGAGAGCATTGAAAGATCTACCCTTCGGTACTGTGGATGTGATGGTAAATCAGTATTACCTTTGAGAGAACAGGAAACCAGTAGGTATCAACATGTTGACCGTGGATACTCCCTTGCCAGAGTTCCAGTTCAGAAATACATGGACTTGTGTGATGTATGATTCAGCACCTCAGGTGCTCAGGAAATAACCACTGAGCTTGCTTCTGTCACCGGGACAGAGTGGCTTTCCCACCATAGAGGACCAAGCTGCGGCTGAGGGAGCACTGCAGGAGATGCGCAACCTCCTCTCGAACTTGCATCAGGAGATCGGCAGGGCCTGTGAGGAGAGGAGGCGGCGGGATGAGGAGGAGGCCCGGATAAAGCAGCAAGAGTCACAGATGCAGCAGAGACCAGAGGCCCGCAAAGAGTCCCCCGTTCCCAGCCAGGGCCCAGGGGCGAGCCGAACGAAGGTGGGTCTTGGTGTGGAAACGGTCCTTTAACGTGATGTGTAATTCAGAATGTGAAAAGAAGCTAGAACGTGTTTTGAATACTGTATTAAGCTATAGATAATTTATCAGAACTTTTACATAATGTAAGATTCGGTACTTTTAATGATTTCCATTCAGTTTTGATTGATGTGGAGCCTGGCTTCAGATTCCAACACTTGCCATGAGGACTTGAAATTCTCCATAATCCTAGTAGATATATTATTGCACATATTGCTGCTAAGTATATACAGAATATATGTTTAAACACGAGGAAATTGATATAGCATAATGGTTGGGAATGCTGCTTTTGGAGTCAGATCCGTGGGAATCTAGTTTTTCTACTTCCTGGCATTGTATCTGCCGAATTACCTAACCTTTCCATGACTGTTTCCTTATCTGTAAAATGAAGATGATAGAATGTACCTTATAGGATTATTATGACAGTGAAAGCAGTCAATACATACATACATAAAGTAATGAGAACAGTACCTGACTCATATTAAATGTTCAATAAATTCTATTTAAGTTGATTAGAACAGTACTTGACTCATTAAGTGTTCAGTAAATTCTCTTTTTATGGAAGTCTCTTTCTTTGATTCCTCAGACCTCCAGGTGAAGGTGCAAGACAGTACGATGCAGTGGTACCAGCAGCTGCAGGAGGCCTCCAGTCGGTGTGTGCTGGCCTTTGAGGGCCTGAGCAGCAGCAGAGACAGTCAGGTAGGAGGGACAGGAGTTGGGCATTCTCTGGGCCTGATGGTGCCCCTCCACAGCCTCATGGCCCCGAGAAATGTAGCTCACCTGTCACATCACATCCCTAATCCTAATGGCATCTACTCAGCTCTTCGAAACACTGTTGGCCTTCTCACTGCTTTCCTCTGGCAGGCCAAAAAGATCAAGATGGACCTCCAGAAGGCTGCCACCATTCCAGTGAGCCAGATCTCTACCATTGCAGGTTGGTCAGAGAGTTAAGAACATGGCCTTTCACCTCATTGTACCAGTGTTTATTGAGATTCCAAATCTACTTGTCTGTAAGGTTCCTATAAATAGATTATGTCTGAGCAAATGTTGACTGTGGATCAGGTGTGTAAGCTATGTGCCTTGGCTGGTTTACTCTCTGCGTGTAGAAGGTAATCATTATGTGTTTGTTGACTTTTCTTTTTAAATAAGTTATGTATTAGTAGTAAATTATTTAGGAAGACTCTTAGTTACAATTGGAAGTTACTGGGGAAAGCACCCTAGGGAGCCTAGGATGTGACTTGCATTCTTTGATTTTGTCCTACAATGTTAGCTTTTCCACACTCAAAACCTGCTTGTTAATACATGAGAACGCTGAGAATGCCTACTCAGTCTCTCGAGAGACTGAGATTTAGAGAGGAAGAACCACACGAGGGAAAGACCCCTCTTCTTTAGAAACAGAGGTTCATTTTCGCAGAGCTCAGATGTGGAAGCCTCCACGGTATAGACCGCTGCCAAGTGGCTGGGGAGCTTGTGCAGCTGGGAAGCTGCTCTGACTTAACCTCCATCCAGGTTCCCCTGATTAACTTGTTTACCTAGAAAACATGGAAAGTTACACTTCTTGCCTTTGAGAGGCTCTGCTGGTTTTAGAAAAGGCAGAGGAACCAGAGATCAAATTGCCAGCATCCGCTGGATCAATGAAAAAAGCAAGTGAGTTCCAGAAAAACATCTACTTCTACTTTATTGACTATGCCAAAGCCTTTGACTGTGTGGATCACAATAAACTGTGGAAAATTCTGAAACAGATGGGAATACCAGACCACCTAACCTGCCTCTTGAGAAATCTGTATACAGGTCAGGAAGCAACAGTTAGAACTGGACATGGAACAACAGACTGGTTCCAAATAGGAAAAAGAGTGCGTCAAGGCTGTATACTATCACCCTGCTTATTTAATTTATATGCAGAGTACATCATGAGAAACGCTGGACTGGAAGAAACACAAGCTGGAATCAAGATTGCCGGGAGAAATATCAATAACCTCAGATATGCAGATGACACCACCCTTATGGCAGAAAGTGAAGAGGAACTAAAGAGCCTCTTGATGAAAGTGAAAGAGGAGAGCGAAAATGTTGGCTTAAAGCTCAACATTCAGAAAACCTTTGTTTTTGGTATCTGGTCCCATTACTTCATGGGAAAATAGATGGGGAAACAGTGTCAGACTTTATTTTGGGGGCTCCAGAATCACTGCAGATGGTGATTGCAGCCATGAAATTAAAAGACGCTTACTCCTTGGAAGAAAAGTTATGACCAACCTAGATAGTATATTCAAAAGCAGAGACATTACTTTGCCGACTAAGGTCCGTCTAGTCAAGGCTGTGGTTTTTCCAGTGGTCATGTATGGATGTGAGAGTTGGACTGTGAAGAAGGCTGAGCACTGAAGAATTGATGCTTTTGAGCTGGGGTGTTGGAGAAGGCTCTTGAGTCCCTTGGACTGCAAGGAGATCCAACCAGTCCATTCTGAAGGAGATCAACCCTGGGATTTCTTTGGAAGGAATGATGCTGAAGCTGAAACTCCAGTGCTTTGGCCACCTCATGCGAAGAGTTGACTATTGGAAAAGCCCCGATGCTGGGAGGGATTGGGGGCAGGAGGAGAAGGGGACGACTGAGGATGAGATGGCTGGATGGCATCACGGACTCGATGGACGTGAGTCTGGGTGAACTCCAGGAGATGGTGATGAACAGGGAGGCCTGGCGTGCTGCGATTCATGGGGTCACGAAGAGTCGGACACGACTGAGCGACTGAACTGAACTGTGACTGAACTTACGTATCGCTTTGCTGCCTGAAATTCCTTCTGGAACAAAGCAAGGTCTAAATAAGTAAATATGTATCACTTTCTAGAGTTGAAAGTACCATTTCCTTTATAGCCATGGCATTGAGGGCCAAGGTTGACCATACAGTTGTCCCACACCTTCGCTGGTCTGCTCCGGTTCGTCCTTGGTCTTTACCCCTCAGTTGACCACAGGCACCCCTGCCTCCTCCTTCATCTGGAAAACTGAGACATTAGGTGTAAGATCCTCAAGTTCCCCCTCAACCCTCCAACCGCCCACTGCAGTAATACACAGCTGAATTTACCTGCTTTGAATCCTGTTTCAAAGAATGCAGTACCCTTCCGGCCCACACTTCCTTTTCCACCTCGGCCCTGAACAAGCCTCGGGAGCCTTGTTATCCCCTCCTATCTCCCTCAAGAGAGAGCTCTTCTGTTTTCTACAAAATGACTTTCTTTACACGCTCCTTTCCCTTTAAACATGCTTGTCACTCACATTCTAAAATCTGTTTCTTTTGATTTTGTGTTTTCTCAGTCTTTTCTAATCTTCATGTTACCCTTTGGCCCTGTTGACTATTCCCTTCTCTAGTCCTCTGGCTTCTGAGGCAACATTTATTTCCAGCTTCTCCTCCTCCCTCTCTTTCTCTTTTGTGAGCTCCTCAGTCTCCTGCCCCAACCTGGGTGGTAGGTGTGTCCTGGAGATGTGCTTTCACCCTGCAGTTCTCATTCTAAGACCCCTCTGGCTTCAGACTTCACCTCTGCACACATCACATCCGGCTCAGTCTCCGGGTCATTCCTTTCCTCTGAGCTTCAGGTTACCTTGCTGCAGCTACCTGCAGGGCAGCTCTGCCTAGGTTATCTCTCAGCTTCCTCAGGTTTAGCATGTTCCGAGCTGGCCTCTCATCGTCCTCCTTTCGCCCACCTTTTTTCCAGTTTGCTCTGAGTAACCAGTAGTAGCACCTTATCTACTCAGTCACCTTAACTGAGCCCGGGAGTCATCCCCATGACTGCCTCCTCTGGTTCACTGTCTGTATCTGATTAGGCTCTGGTTTTGCTCTTCTTGATTTTCCTACCTGTTTCACAATTGGGTCCCTTTGTTTCCATCAGTATCATAAGCTCTGTGAGAGCTTACAGCCCTGTCAGACACAGACATTCTGCAGAGTTAGTGCTCAGTAAGTGTGGAGTGACTGAGAAAGAGGTGACCTAATTCCTGCCTCTTTAGAGGTGCATGTCCACGAATAGTTAAATGTGGAGCAGAATTTAAAGACAGATGTGCTGCCATTGTGGCATACGGAATGTGGGAGGCCATGTCAGGTACCAGCCTGGGATCTGATTTTCCTAATTGGAGGGGCACAGGGAGAGGGGCCAGATGGGGATTTGGCCAGTGGGGCCCTCTGAAACCATCAGTAAAGAAATAAGTAGAGTTATAGGTTGGCAGGAATGTGAGCTGAGTAAATTTGATGGAAACATACATATTTTAATATTTCAGGTTAGAGTCTCTGCTTCTGTTTTCAGGGGATTGTTGGCCTTGAAATTTCTATGACATCTCATTATTTAACTTTGATTTCTTCCTTTTTCTCTTAATTCCTAAGAAATGTGCCACCCCTCTTCCCTGTTTCTTCAATGAAACTGAATCAGTGGTCTGGGGAGGATATTTCTGAGATTTTTAAACATTTCTTTAAATGATTATGAACTTGGTGCAGGGTATTAGGAACTTGCCAGGTAAACTGGAGATGCTGTATTCATTCAAACATTGATTTTAAATAATAGAAACTAATTAATATCTGCTTGAGCCAAGAAAAAGGAAGTTAGTTAAGTCACTCAGTCGTGTCCGACTCTTTGCGACCCCATGGACTGTAGCCCACCAGGCTCCTCCGTCCATGGGATTCTCCAGACAAGAATACTGGAGTGGGTTGCCATTTCCTTCTCCAAAAAAGGAAAGGAAGGAGAAATAGGTAGAGTGAGGGGTTTGTCCTAAGTTTTCTATGGCAGGAGTGGGGCTGGATCTCAGGAGCCAGAAATGTGAGGACCCTTCTCGCTCTTGTCTTAGGCTTCTCTCTGCCCACTTCATTCTCCTTTTGTAGATGGCTGTTCTTTGGTCTGCATGATAGCACCACTGCTTCTATATGTGTGTGTCACAGGACTGGCCACTTCAGGGGACTGACTCAGTCAGCTGGCTGATTAGCTCAGCTCAACTCGTCCTGATCTAACTAGCCAGTGTAGAAGGCGGGGCACACAGGATCTATAATATAAATGTAATAATAGCTTCTATAGAGGAAGGTAAGTCCAAGAGAAGAAAGGGAAGCCACTGTGAATTGGAGATTCTTTAGAACGTTTTCCTGGAGTTACAAGTGACTCCTTTAGGGACATCAGCCACACCCGTAGCATCTTGAACAATTCAACACCTATTTCTATACTATTGATCTCTCTGATGTGTCAGTTTCAGAATTAGTTCATTCTACCAATGATAAATTCCTTCAAAATAATACCACACCCTATGTACTTTTGCATCCTCCACAACATGTATTTGATTGTCATATATTTTTCTGCATCTGTATTTTGGCTTTAAGCTCTCAGCTTCTGTAGGGGTGGTTTTATACGGAGGCTTTGTTATTGCAGTGATGAAAAAAATAAATTGACTGCAGTTGTATCTTATCACTGACTCTGTCTCTGTCATACCCAGGCTCGAAGCTGAAGGAGATCTTTGACAAGATCCACAGCTTACTTTCTGGAAAACCTGTTCAGTCTGGTGGGCGCTCCGTGTCTGTCACACTTAACCCACAGGGCCTGGACTTTGTCCAGTACAAACTGGCAGAGAAATTTGTGGTGAGAAACCTTGTTGCCAAAGGTATGGGAAGAAGAGGCTGGTGCCTAACCTTTAAGGCTTTCTTGAATGTTAACTTAAATTCTCCCCTCTCTGTGCTCCCAGAAACAAGGGGAGGAGGAAGTGGCCTCCCATCACGAAGCAGCATTCCCCATCGCGGTCGTGGCATCTGGGATCTGGGAGCTCCACCCCAGAGTAGGGGCCCTCATCCTGGCTCACCTGCACAAGAAGTGTCCTTACTCTGTGCCTTTCTATCCAGCATTCAAAGAGGGAATGGCTTTGGAAGACTATCAGAGGTGAAGTGTTGTTCTCCTTACTGTCCTGAGGAGGAGAGAGAGAACTGAGATTCATTTCCCCTCCTCAGAGCATCTCTTAATGTACTTGGAACATTCTGTCAGAGAATACAGTGTCTTTCATGCAAACTGGGTAGCTTTTAGAATTTGTGGATTTAAGTATCAATAATCAATATAGTACAGCGGAAAGAATTTTGGATTTAGAATCCAGGGATCTTAGAATTTTACCCCTGTTTTGACTATTAATAGATTTTCAAAACTGGGGAGTTTGTTCATCTCTTTAAAGATTGTTTTTCATTGTTTGTAAATGGGGGTTGTAATATTCATTACCTTCTGGGAACTTACCTCTCAAGGTTTATATGTTTCAGATTTGATAATGGATGTGAGTGTTTTGTAAGCAGAATTACACCTACCAATGTAGTCATGTAATAATGTATTAGTAATAATGCTAAATGTAACGGTATGTTGTTACTTTTAGCCATAAATAGTAATGGATTGGTCACTCTCATTTGACTCTATCACATTGAGTTTTTCTTACCACATAGGATGCTTGGCTACCAAGTGAAGGATTCCAAAGTAGAGCAGCAGGACAGTTTTCTAAAGCGCATGTCTGGGATGATCCGTCTCTATGCTGCCATCATCCAGCTCCGGTGGCCATATGGAAACCGACAAGAGGTAGCAAAGAGGGGTTACTATGGATAATGAGCGGTCAGACCAGGGTCCATGTTAGTATATCTTACCTGAAGGAAATACCGACCTTTCAGAGGAACAGTCCCATCATGTGATAAGTTAAAGAATAGCACTGCTTCATAGGTATTCTTTAGAGAAGTGGGTATTGATTATTAGAAAACTTTTGGATCATCAGTCATTTGTTCAGAGACTAATTGATGCCTTGGAGACCAGTTACATACCAAGGTTACATAGCTTACTTCACAGAGGGACAAACGAAGGCTTAGCAAGTTGTAATGGTACACACTTGTCAATGTCAGCCATAGCAGAGGGCCAGGGCTTTGACCTGCCTGCCTAGTTCATTTTGCAAGGAATGGAGATTAGAGAGATGGAGAAGTTAGTGGGCTTGGAAACCCAAAGAGAAAGGAATATAAGCTGACTAAATCTAGGAACTTGTTACTGTGCACCTTCTTGTCCCAGGTGCTGTGCTAAAGGTACCAGGAGTAATTAATAAAATGTCAATAAAGATAACTGTTTATAAGAGTAACTAGGATTCCTGAAACTGAGGCTGACAGCTGTCTGTTGAAGGAATCCAGTGAAGAATGTGTGGGTCCCAACGTGTTGCAATATTTAAAAACAGAATTTGTTTGGCCTCTGTTGTTTCTGCCCTGTGGCATGTGCTTAGGTTAGGTGATCAGGGGGTTCATGTCCCCTTGGTAATGGCTGGGTGATAACGTTGGCAATTTAGAACTCTTAATAAAATGAAGTTAAATCCTGACCAAGCCTTTCTGCTCCCAGACTCACCCTCATGGCTTAAATCATGGTTGGCGCTGGTTGGCACAAATCTTAAACATGGAGCCCCTGTCAGATGTGACGGCCACCCTCCTCTTTGACTTCTTAGAGGTACGTAGTAACAATTATCACACTGGGCCACTGTATGACATGACGAATAGACAAATAGAGACTAATGGTGAACACTAGGAGCCGGTGTTACAAATTTTTGCCAAGCCCCAAGAGAAAGCTAGCTTTGGGCTTTTCTTCCCAGTGTACTTTCCTTTGTCTGTGTGGATGTCTTGTCATTATAAAGAACAGAAAACTGTACATCCCAGTACAGATGAAAAGGAATTTGCTTTGGGGATATGGAAGGGTCTCACTTGGAAAATGGGTAGGATGCACAGTTGAACCCCCCAGGGCCTGGAACCAGGGACTGGAATGTCGCCGGGGACCAAGGCAGCCCCGCTCTGGGACTGCATGGTCTTCTCATGTTTGCTCCTCCTGCAGGTTTGCCCCCTGCTTGCTCTGCCGGCCACATTTCTCTGCTGCTCGGCACACAGTGGAGAAGATGCTCCTGGGCTGTATCCCTCAGCCTCAGTGTGCTCACCCAGTGTAGTGGGACTAGTGTCCCATCAGTGGGATTGCTAATAGACAGGAGAGGAAATAAGATTAACCAGCTTGGGTCAGGTACCCGTCTCATCTAGAAGGCTGTGTACAGTCCTGTGTGCCTGTAAGGGGCCCCCACTCTACGGTAAGAATAAGGGTTTCTGTGACAAGGAGGCAGTTTTTAAAGAATAAATGCTTGGAGCACATGCCGTAACAAATCTGAGACCACTTGGCCCATAATGCCAACAGTTTCTACTCACCTGACAGCTCCTGCAGTCACAGTAAATGAACATTGATCCTGAGTCATTGAAAACACGTGGTATTCCTTCTACCTTGATTACCAAGGTTGCGAAGTAATGCTGATTCCTTTAAAATCAACAGTAAATTAAGTTTGAGTCACGACCTCTGAAACACCTGGCTACCTGGCAGTCTGGTTAAATGGAGGTATTACTGTACGTGAGAATGCTTCAGAAGAAAGTTGGATTTTAATTCCCTTGCTTAGCTGGCTGAATAGCATTGTGGCTGAAATTCTTAATAGGAATGAGAGGCAAAGGGCTGATTATCCTTTATGACTGAGTGTGCATTTTCATTCCCTGCTCTGACGGTGCGCACCTTCCCCTCTAGGTGTGTGGGAATGCCCTCATGAAGCAGTACCAGGTCCAGTTCTGGAAGATGATACTTCTCATCAAAGAGGACTACTTCCCCAGGTATTAGACTTGTTGAGTAGACAACAGAGAATTCAATAGGTAAAAACTCATGAAATCAGATGCCCATGGCTGCTGTCACATGCTGTTTCTTTTTTTAAAAAATTTATTTGTTTGTTTTGGCTGCGATGAGTCTTTATTGCTGTGCTCAGGCCTTCTCTAGTTGTTCTGAGCGGGGTCTCTTCTTTATTGTGGTGTACGGGTTTCTTGCGGAGATGGCTTCTCTTGTTGTGGAGCATGGGCTCCAAGGGCATGAGCTTAGCTGCTCCGCAGCATGTGGAATCTTTCCAGATCAGGGATCAAACCCCTGTCCCCTGCATTGGCAGGCAGACTCTTATCCATTGTACCACCAAGGATGTTCAGATACTGCTTCTGACTCAGTCAGAAGCACTTGTGTTGAGTGAGACATCTTCAGCTCCCATCCTTCTTCTCTCTGTTATTTGAATAAACACTTTTGAACTCTACTAAGTCTCTCTTAAATATTTTTGACTAAATTAAAAAAAATTAGGAAGATCTTGGATTCAGATCCCATTTAAAACTCTCTTGTTTTCCAAACTCCCCCAGATAATCTGGGATGGTGACAACATGCAGTCATGAAGGACGCCAAGGAGTCAAACCCTCTCAGTAAATCAGTTGGTGAAACTGGTTGATCAACCAGTTTGCTTGACTCTCTTGGGGGATTCAACTTCAAGGCCCTTTCTCATTCCTCTCAACTCACTGAAAGGAGAAAGGCATTGGCAACACCCATCTCACCTGATGATAGAGACCTTGAGAAGCAAGTGTTCTCTTCTCCTTTACCCCTTTGTGTGAAATAAAGTGCTGAGACGGTTTAGCAGGGTGACAGCATTCTAAGTCTAGAAGACATCTCTGGGAATCATTTGTTCTGCCACTTCCTCCAGATCAGCAGGTCCCTAACCCCTCTCCAAAAGACACGTGTGAACCATAGGTGCTGTCTTCTTTCTCTCCTTATAGGATTGAAGCCATCACAAGCTCAGGGCAGATGGGTTCCTTCATGCGCCTCAAGCAGTTCTTGGAGGTAAGATGCCCTTAGCCCAGCATATACCAAACTGTTGTTGGCCTCCAGTGTCTGTGTCTGGCAAGTCTTGGACCTCCCCTCCAGACAGATTGCATTCTCTTACCCTTGATTTTTCTGAACCCTACTTTTTTTTGGCTATGCCGTGTGGCTTGTAGGATCTTCATTCCCCTACCAGGGATTGAACCCAGACCCTCGGCAATGACAGTATGGAGTCCTAACCTCTAGGCCACCAGGAAACCACCTCTCCTTACTTTTTGTCCATCATTCCCTCTTCACCTTAAGGGCTGCCATTTCATTATTTTTCTGTGTGTCATTGTTCTTACTGCCTGTGCAGAATAAAATATATGTGAAATATATTTAATGAATCTTAGCTCACTGATACTTTTTTTGCATTTTGGCCAAGGTTCTTTTCTCAGTCTCAGGTCTAGGGAACTGGTCACTTTTCTTCATGAGAACAGACTGTACTTTGAGTTAGACTCCTTTCCTTTTTCCATGTGCCAAAAAAGTTTAAGAGGTGAATTCTGACAAATCATTGAGAACCCTGTAGTACATCTGCCAAGACAGCCTGATGACGTCTAGTCTCCAGTAGCTCAGTTGGAGAAACAGCAGTAGTGAACGGCGAGGCCAGTGTGTGGAGACGAGGGTGGGACAGACGCAAGGGCAGCCTGACCTTTACCCTCCACTGCAGCTGTTGCAGGAGAGGTCTTACCACAGCCTTTTCCTTTTAAACTAAGTTTTATTGGAGTGTAGTTAATTTACAATGTTGTGTTGGTTTCTGTTGCATAGCAGAGTGAATCAGGTATATATATACATATATCCACTTTTTTAAGATTCTTTTCCCATATAAGTCATTACACAGTATTGAGTAGAGTTCCCTGTGCTATACAGAAGGTTCTTATTATCTATTTCATATATAGTAGTGTATATATGTCAGTACCAATCTCCCAATTTATCTGTCTCCTCTTTCCCCCTTGGTAACCACAGTTTGTTTTCTTCATCTGTGACTCTAATTTCCGTTTTGTAATCAGTTCATTTGCACTATTTTTTAAGATTCCACATGTAAGTAATGTATAATATTTGTCTTTGTCTGACTTCCGTCAGTATGACACTCTCTAGATCCGTTCATGTTGCTGTAAATGGCATGATTTTGTTCTTTTTATGGCTGATATTCCACTATGTATTATGTACCACATCCTGTCAAGTGTTGGAAGCAGTGTAATCAGAGAATCATTTGGTTTTCTTTATCTTTGTCTGACCAGAAATGTCTGCAGCACAGGGAGATTCCTGTCCCCAAGGGCTTCCTGACTTCCTCCTTCTGGCGTTCCTGATATCACTCCAGCACCCACCATCACCATTTTGCTGCAGAGGGGCAATAATAAAGCAGCTGAAGACAGCTGTACCTGCGAGAAGTCATGTCAGTATGTGTTTTGTGTATTTGTACCTTGTGATGAAGAGAGGAGATTTCTGTGGACCACAAATCTAATAGGTCCCTTAATAGATCTGGAGACTCCTTAAAGAGGTCCTCACGGCAGAATAAACAAAATTGGCTTTTCTCGTTTTTATGGAAAATAAGAAAAAAATCATGAGAATAAAAGGTTAATACTTGATCTTACCCTTTATTTACTTTGTCTCTTAAGTCTTTCAGAGATTAGGTAAATACCTTGACTGTTTCACTCTGAGCTGAAGTGACCCACTGCTTTCACTCCCCTACACCCAACCCCCTTCCTGCATGCTGCCCCTTTCAGAGTTTCTGGAATGAACAAAGACTTGAGGTCCCTTGTAAAGCAGCACTTAATAGTTGAGGCCCAAATCTTCACATGCAGGCCTGCGTTATGGTGGTTTTGCCTTAGTCAGCTTGTGAAGTATTTATAAATTCAGAAGAAATGCCTGATGTAGACACGGACTAAGTCCCAAATTGCATCAGAGATGGTTAAGTCTCTGGAATTAGGACTGTTAACACATGTTATACTGAACCACGAAGAACTATTTATCCTCTCACTTTGGAATTTGGTACCTGGATGACTCAGGATGCACGAACCAAACTTTGTTTCTCAGTTTGAATTAAGATGGGCTGAGATGGGGCTTGCAGCATTGTACTTGAGCTGAGCATCTGTAAGCAATGAATCAGGGCCTTATAATTCTTTACATGTTCTGAGCAATGGTTGACGACAGATTTGCCTGACTAAAGCCACTACAAAAATCCGGAGTCTGGCTGTTCAGATAAGAGTGGAGATTTGCTCTATGAAAAGACTCCTTCATTGTGCAGAGGCAGCGGCCATGAATCTGTTCCTCTGTTCTAAATGTTGTATGTGAGGGTGTGTTTGTGAGGGGTTCCCTGGTAATCTTGAACAGCTTGAAGCGACCCATTCTGTGAATTACTGACTATGGTGCCAAAATGTAAATAATAAAGCTTTGTTTTTTAAAAAATACCTGTTGCTGTATCTAGTTGGTTCTGTATGATCACTTTTGTGTACCTGGAGCTGTGTAAATCATTAGGAGCATGGTGGTATCTTGACCTTCACCTTCGGAAAACTGCTTTTTTCTGTTTTTGGAATTATATGCCAATAACATCCTGTTTTATCCAGCAGATGGGGAAGTATTTTGTGATGTGGACACAATGGACTGAATACTAGGAGTCGGGAGACTTGGACGCAGTTCACTGTTATGTCCATGACCTTGAGTAGGTCATTCACCCTCTCTGAACCCCAGTATCCTTACCTGCGAAGCACAAGAATTGGGACCAGTCACCAGATGAGTAGTTTTCAAACTGTGCTTCATAGCAGTGCCATAGGGCAGAGCCTCCCTGTGTGTCAGGGCATATGGATCTCATGGCCGCTTGCACTTCCTCTTGCCCTGTGCTTGACAACTGGCAGTTTTCTGTGCATAATGACAGAACATCTTAGAAGCCACTGACTTCAGGGTGTTGAGGGAATAGGACTGAGCACATGGAGGCTTTGTGCAAATTTTTAAGACTTTCCTTCAAGATTCTACTGCCATCTGCTGGAAAACTGTCCTATTAATAACAATGAAAATCGATACCAGGAGGTAAGCAGTGCCTCTTAATGGAGTTCAGCAACTCACATTTGCACAGTCTTTAGTGGAACTAATGGGCCCACATGGAACTCGGGTTCTCTCCACCACAGCATTTTTGCTTTATGCGCTATATGTATTGGAGTTCTTTGGAAGATTATACACAGCAAAGTTTTGCTCTGCCAAAAATTAAATTATGAAAGGTCACTGGACAAAATGATTTCTTAAAGTTCTTTTCCACTTTAAATTTGTACCACTCCATAGAAAACGCCTCTTACAGTATTTGAATCTTCTTTCTCTAGACATGTTTAACAGCCTTGCAAGTGTCATTTGATGCTTGGTATTCCTGTTGGGTTCTTGATGGTAAACCAAGAAAGGAGAACATCAGGGAGGCCAGGTTTTTGATGCTCACTGATAGTGTTGCCTCCAGAGGTAAAGATTGCTGGCTGATAAGAGCAACTTCTGGTTAGTCGCATCAGATTCCTTCGAGTTAGAACACCCAGGACTGCATTCTGTTTTTAAATTCAAGTACTCACTTGCCTGTTTGCTTCCTGTCAAGTGTGACCTCATTTCTTAGGCTGAGTGCCCGTATTTTTGTCTTATCATTGTCCTACATCTTTTTAAAGTAAATCTGATGGTGAACTGAAAATTCCAATGACAAATCCAGAACATGCCTTGGTTAGAAGAATGGAGCTGTTCTGGAGACTGCCCACCCAGCACTGCGGGCTTTCTCCCACTTGTCCAGCAGTGACGTGATTAGATTTGGATCTCTTCTACCTCTGCCAGGAAAAGCAAAAGAGCCACAGAGCTTCACACAGGAGCCTTATCAGGCCTGGCCATTCACTTCCCTTTTCTCTGTGCCACTGAATGAATCCCTGTGCTTTCATTCAGTTTCCCGTGGACTGTGGAAAGCACGAGAGCCATGGTCTCCCAGAAGCACCCCTTATAGAAGAATTTGTCATCTAGTTTACAACCAGGCTCCATTTTTTAAAAAAACATCAGGCTCTACAGATGATGTATTCAAGAAATGTTTTCATTTTCTTCTTCAGAATGTTTATACTAACTATAATACATGATTCTGGATTGGAAACTGGTTCAGAAAATCTGTGTGTTTGTCTTGTACAGGACATGGGGACAATTGGCAAAACTTGAATAGAGTCTATATGTTAGATAATAGTATTATGTTGAGACCTAGCTGGCAGTTCAGTGGTTAAGACCCTGTGCTTCCCCCTGCAGTGGTTGCAAGTTCAGTCCCTGCTCGGGAACTAAGATCCTGCATGCCTCATAGTGCAGGGAAAAAAAAAGATAATAGCATTATGTCAGTGTTAATTTCCAGACTTTGTTCATTGTATTGTGGTTATAATAATGAAAGTACTTGTTCTTAATGTACCTGTGGGTAAGTAGACATGATGTCCTCAATTTATTCTCAAGTAAATTCAGGTGGAAAATATATATCTACAAATATGTATAAGAATAATAGAGCAAGTGTGATCAAATGTTAACACACTGATAAATCTGGGTGAAAGGTGTATGGGATTTCTGTTATTGTAACTTTTCTACAAAGTTGAAATTATTTCAAAATTAAAAGATAATCCTCAGGGTTTCCTTGGTGGTAAAGAATCTGCCTGCCAGTGCAGGAAGTGGGTTCTATCCCTGGATAGGGAAGATCCCCTGGAGTAGGAAATGGCAACCTGCTCCAGTATTCTTGCCTGGAAAATTCCACAGACAGAGGAACCTGGTGGGCTACAGTCCATGGGGTTGTAAAGAGTCAGAGATGACTGAGCAACCAAGCACATTAAAGTCCAACAGCCACAACTGCTGAGACCACCTGCCACAGCTGCTGACGCCTGTGGGTCCTGGAGCCTATGCTCTACAACAAAAGAAGCCACCACAGTGAGAAACCCGTGTACCTCAACCAGAGAGTAGCCCCACTCTCCACAACCAGAGAAAGCCCATGCACAGCAGCGAAAGCCCAGCACAGCAGCGAAAGCCCAGCACCGCGAGAAAAGAAGCATGTTAAAGATAATCCTCTCCCCTCCTTAACAACAGCAAATCAGGCCTACAGTTACGAGGTGACAAATTCAACCCTGAAAACAGGATGGTAATACCAAAGGTGATGGCGAAGTCAACCTATACCACCGATGGAAAGTTGAGTCTACACCAGATTTTGCAAATGCTTCCCTCTTAAACTGAAATAAGTGACATGGTGGGTAGAGTTTTAGTCCAATGGAGAATGATTTATGTACTTGTAGTGCTTGATGGTTTGAGCTAAAAGTGACATAGCGTTGAAGATAGCTACATTTCATTTAGGGCAGCTTTTTCCAGGAAGTTTTTCTGGAGGATCCTAAAGAAGAGTTCGGAAGTCAACGAAGTTCGGTAGCTAACTGTTGAAGGCTAACTAGGTGAAGTGCTAGATGAAATAAGAATGGTAGGATTTTGGTGTTGGTTGAAGCTGGGTGATAGGCAGATGGAAGTTCATTGTACTATTACAATTCCTAGGTTTATCTTTGAAATCTGGGTGTCAAGAAAGAAGGACATTCTAATTTAAGGGGGAAATTATGAGCAAAAGCGTGACATTGGAAGAATAAATAACTTGTTTCAGAAGCAGCTAACATCAGGTCTGGAGAAGAATATTAGGAAATTATGCTGTGGAAAGGTACATTGGCACATGTCTGTGGAGGCTCCAGAATATTAAAATAGTCTGGGTGATTTTGTAGGCAGTGGGAAGCTACTAGAATTTTTGAGAAGGTTTCATATAGTTTATGAAATGAATTTTGTGTGTTTAGGATGAAGAGGAAGGAGAGAGACACTCATGGGACTTAAAAGGTTCCATGAGGGACTTCCTTGGTGGCCCAGTGGTTAAGACTGCGTTTCTAATGCAGAGGGCACGGGTTTGATCCCTGGTCAGGAAACTAAATCCCACATGACTTGCAGTATGGCCAGAAAGTGAAAAAAAAAAAAATCCCATGAGTGTACATATGAGAAATAAGCAAACGATCAGGAATATGTGCCTGGGAGGGAGGGGGCTCACCTCCCTGCTATCTCCTACCATCCTGTTAAACAAACCAACCTGTCAAGTCCATGCTCCCAGCAGCTATCAGCCCTCTTCTCTAATCTGGCCCCTGATTAAAGAGGAAGTCATCATAGAAAACCATAAAATTAACAGTTCAAAATTTAACATGAAATTTACAGTGTAAACCTTTTTTTTTTGGTGTAAACCATTTTCAAGTGTACAATTTTGTGTTATCAGGCACACTCAGACTGTTAACCATCAACACCATCCATCTCCAGAACTTTCTCATCTTGCAAAAGCCACTCTGCCCCTTGCTCCCCATTCTCCTCTGCCTGCAGCACTGGCGACCCCTGCTCTGTCACTATGAATTTGACTGTCCCAGAGTTGTTCTGTGGCACCCCACTCCAGTACTCTTGCCTGGAAAATCCCATGGACGTAGGAGCCTGGTAGGCTGCAGTCCATGGGGTTGCTAGGAGTCAGACATGACTGAGCAACTTCACTTTCACTTTTCACTTTCATGCATTGGAGAAGGAAATGGCAACCCACTCCAGTGTTCTTGCCTGAGAGTCCCAGAGACGGGGGAGCCTGGTGGGCTGCCGTCTATGGGGTCGCACAGAGTCAAACACGACTGAAGCGACTTAGCAGCAGCAGCAGAGTTCTTCTGTAAGTGGAATCATACAGTATTTGTCCTTTTGTGTCTGGTTTCTTCCACTTAGCAGAATGTCCTCAAGGTTCTCCCCTCCAGTCACTGTTTTGAAGAGCTGTGCTATTCCTTGCCAGCTCTGACACTGCAGAATCTCATCTGGGAAGAATACAGTCCACTTGCCAGTGTGACTTTCCACTCAGCCCTCTTCTTGGGAGAAAAAAGAGTAGTGCTTGCCCGTTAACTTTCCCGTGTGTGTGTGTGTGTGTGTGTGTGTGTGTATGTGTGTGTGTGTTAAAGAGAAAAAGATTCCCCAGGGAACATGAGCAGGTAACTTGCCATGGCCAAAGTAAGTGAAAATGTCTGTCATTACAGGCTTCCCTGGTGGCTCAGTGGTATAGAATCCACCTGCCAATGCGGGAGACAAGGGCTCTATCCCTGATCCAGGAAGACCCCACCTGCTGCGGAGCAGCCAAGTGCACCCCACTGTGCGCCCCAGCTTTTGGGCCTGTCCTCTAGAGCCTGGGTCAAAGTGAAAGTGAAAGTCACTCAGTTGTGTCCAACTCTTTGCGAGTGAGTAGTCGTTCCCTTCTCCAGGGGATTGTCCCAACCCAGGGACTGAAGCCAGAACTCACATTGCAGATTCTTCAGCAACTGAGCCATCAGGGAAGCCCAAGAATACTGGAGTAGGTAGCCTATCCCTTCTCCAAAAGATCTTCCCGACCCAGGAATTGAACTGAGGTCTCCTGCATTGCATTGTGTATAACCTCAGATAGGCAGACGACACCACCTTTATGGCAGAAAGCAAAGAACTAAAGAGTCTCTTGATGAAAGTGAAAGAGGAGAGTGAAAAAGCTCAACATTCAGAAAACTAAGATCATGGCATCCAGTCCCATCACTTCATGGCAAATAGATGGGGAAACAATGGAAACAGTGAGAGACTTTATTTTGGGGGCTCCAAAAGCACTGCAGATGGTGACTGTAGCTATGAAATTAAAAGACGCTTGCTCCTTGGAAGAAAAGCTATGACCAACCTAGACAGCATATTAAAAACCAGAGACATTATTTCGCCAACAAAGGTCTGTCTAGTCAAGGCTATGGTTTTTCCAGTAGTCATGTATGGATGTGAGAGTTGGACTATAAGAAAGCTGAGCACCAAAGAATTGATGCTTTTGAACTGTAGTGTTGGAGAAGACTCTTGAGAGTCCCTTGGACTGCAAGGAGATCCAACCAGTCCATCTTAAAGGAAATCAGTCCTGAATATTCATTGGAAGGACTGATGCTGAAGCTAAAACTCCAATCCTTTGGCCACCTGATGCATAAAACCAACTCATTGGAAAAGACCCTGATGCTGGGAAAGATTGAAGGTGGGAAGAGAAGGGGACAACAGAGGATGAGATGGTTGGATGGCATCACCGACATGATGGACACGAGTTTGAGTAGGCTCTGGGAGTTGGTGATGGACAGGGAGGCCTGGTGTGCTGCAGTCCACAGGGTCATGAAGAGTTGGACATGACTGACTGAACTGAACTGTACTCCTGCATTGTAGGCAGATTCTTTACCAGCTGAGCTACCAGAGAAGGCCCCTGTGCTAGAGCCTGGGAGCCACAATTAAATGCTGGGTTTTTGTTGCTGCGCGGGCTTTTCTCTAGTTGTAGCGAACAGGGGCTACTGTCTAGTTGCAGTGTGTGGGCTTGCCTTTGCAGTGACTTCTCTTTATGTGGAGCACAGGCTCTAGGGCACACAAGCTTCAGTAGTTGCGGCACGTGAGCTCATTAGTCGTGGCTCCTGGGCTCTAGCACACAGGCTCAAAAGTTGTGGCCCACTGGCTTAGTTGCTCCATGGCATATGAGATCTGATCAGGGTATGGAACCTGTCTCCTGCGTTGGCAGGTGGATTCTCTACCACTGAGCCACCAGGGAAGCCCCTAAAATGAAATTATCTTAAAATAATTACAGTTAGTATGCGACCCCATCTGCCAGGCTTCCCTGTCCATCACCAACTCCCAGAGCTTGCTCAAACTCATGTCCATAGAGGAAGCGATGCCATCCAACCATCTCGTCCTCTGTCGTCCTATTCTCCCCCCACCTTCAATCTTTCCCAGCATCAGGGTCTTTTCAAATGAGTCAGTTCTTCGAATGAGGTGGCCAAAGGATTGGAGTTTCAGCTTTAGCATCAGTCCTTCCAGTGAATGTTCAGGACTGATTCCCTTTAGGATGGACTGGTTGGATTTCCTTGCAGTCCAAGGGACTCTCAAGAGTCTTCTCCAACACTACAGTTCAAAAGCATCAAAAGGGTACATATCAAACCTTCCTAAAACTGCTAGAATAGAAAAAGGAGCTTGGAGGAGTGCCCTGGTGGCAAACTGCTTAGGATTCTGGGCTTTACCGCTGTGGCCCAGCGTCAATCCCTGGTCCCTGGTTGTGGAACTGAGATCCCACAAGTTGTGCAGTGCAGTAAAAACAAAAAGAAAACAGAAAAGAAAGAAAAAGGAGTTTGGATTCGGTCATCCCCTACTCTCCTCTCACTGACTTTTCAAGAGGCTGGGATGGACATGACTGGATTGGTTACAGACTGGATTGGTTACAGAGCTGCTCTGCTGTTCTTTTATTTTTGTTCTGAATGAGCGTCTCTCAGAAAACAAAGAGGGCCAGTATCATCTCCCTCCCCACACCTAGCAGAGTTAGGCATGTGGGGAAACTGGTGGGAGGTGAGGGAGGCAGACAATAGAACCCCGGCTTTTTCAACTTCTTGTTTCCAGAGCTAGTGCCAGATGCTAACCAGGGCAGATGAGTGGGTGGGCACTGCAGAAGGCTGGAGAGACTGGGTTCTGGCCATGGCTCAAATCAGACAAAGGATCAACGAGAAAGATTTTCGTTTCTGTATCAAGCTCTCTCTGAAGGTCTCAAATCTGTTTTGCATCTGGTAAATGGAGCCAAAACCCCCTATCACTAAGAAGCCAGAATGATTTAAAAGAAAAATCCTTCCTTTTTTTTTTTTAACAACTTCTGTCCATGGCCTTGAGACTGATTCTTTGCTGGAGCAGGAGGTCTTGGGAATTTTGGAGAGCCATGATTGTGTTAGCCATTTTGCACCCAGACCTGAAACTCAAACATTTTGCTGCTACCCACTGGAGGAAAGGCCTTGGACGCCATCAGTTGTTCCCAGAAATGCGCACCCCAGGGAGGAGTTACCCAGGCTTGTTTTCTCTGCATGGAGGCTTGCAGGAAATGCCTCTCGTCCTCGTCCTCCAGATTCTGTAAAGCCACTTTTGAGGTGTGGCCACTCCTTTTCTTTTCTCTGCACTCTGGGGAAGTGAGGGAATAGGGGAGTTTTTCTTCATAATCAGGACTCAAGCTAGAGCAGCTTAGAAACTTGATTGCAAATCCCAGTTACAGGGAAGAAGCCAAAGCTACTGAGGACCGAGAAGGTCAGGGTTGGGCCCTGGGCCCAAGTCCTGGTGCAGTGCCTACTGCCTTTATATTTATTTAAAGGGGTCGGTGCTTGGTAACCAGAAGGCGGAGGCCTTCCTGAGTTGCAGAGCTCCTGGTCTGCCTGACTGCACAGGAATGATCTGGGTGTTACTCGCTATGGCTAAGGCCCAGCTGTCGCCAGGAATGGGGGTGGGGAAAGGGCTTCCTAATCCAGGGCTTCTAGCTACAGAGCCAGGCCCTTAAACTGCTAAGACTGTAAGGAACAGAATTCCAGAAATCCTCTCTCTCTTTTTGGCATCCTAGCATCCATCACAATGCCTCCCTTTCCTATGGCAACTGCTACTGCTACTGCTAAGTCACTTCAATGGCAAAGCACACTGTTTAAGAAGGTTCTGACTGCCCAGATTCAAATCCTTCCTTTCCCTCTTGCTAGCTGCCTGACCCAGGGCAAGAGACCCAGCTTCCATATCAGACTGCTCTTTTGAAAAATGAGGAAATAATATTTGAATCATAAAATTATTGCAAAAAGATTTTTTTTAAAGGTAACACACTTGAAATGGTCAGCATAGTGCCTGGTACATGAACGAAAGTCACCTGTGGCAAGAGGAGTCTTAACGTCTTTGTAAATAGAACTAATGCATCCTATTCTTCTGGCGAGCTGTCAGAAAGCTCTTGATGTAAGAATATAAAAAGTCATTAGCTCTTCAAACCTCAGAATGACGGACGTAAACTGCATCCTTGCCCCAACCTCACCAGAGAGAAAGCTGACTTGAGTCCCGGGCACAAGCCTTCTCCTAGCGAAAGGGCACAGGAAGAAGAGAAGCACACGAGTGATCTCACCCTTTGGGACTGGGTGTTTTTCCGGCTGGGGCGCGCAGCATCCCCAGGCCGACTGCAGCAACGGCCCTGCCCCGCCCTTCACTGCAGTCCTGGAAGGGCTCCCAGGGGCGGAGGGGTGGGGGTGCAGAAGATTTTCTGCAGGGCGGGGAGGGGCAGGTCTGGAGGATTCTAGCTGCGGGGAGGGCAGTACGGCTGGAGCATCTCCACCATCTCGGGCGGAGGCAGCGACCTCCAATGCACCATCAACGCCCCCACCCGTGGCGCGCGCGCTCCTTGCCCATCCTCCCGCCGGCCTGCATCGCCGCTTCGGCTCCGCCCGGGTGCGCTCGGCCCTTTCCGCCGGGTGATCGGGCGGCGAGCAGGCGGGAGCTCCGCCCCATTTGCTCTGCCGGCGCTGCCCGTCCCCCGCCCCTCGCGCCGTGCCGGGGCGCTTCCCCGCGCTCGCGCCCGCCCGCCGCCGGAACGCGCGCGGCCGCCTATAAAAGGGGCGGGGCGCGCGCGTCGCCGCCACTACCCGCTGCGGAAGGGAACGGCGAGGAGCCGAGGCCGCCGAGCCCCGTCAGTTCCCTCAGCACCCCCGCCCCCGGCCCGACGCACCCACTGCCCTCACCCCCAGGAGCCGGTGAGAGAGGGGAGCGGGCGAACTCGGGGCGGGAGCGGGGCCCGAGGGCGGCCGACCCCTGAGGGGGAGGCCGGACAGCCCCTGAGGCGGGGCGGGGCCGGCGCGCGGACAGGTGAGGCTGGCGGGCCTCGCCGCTCTCAAGTGTGGGGCGGGGAGCCGAGCGAGCCGGCGGCGACCGGCTGGCGGCGCGTGGGCTGCGAAGGAGCCTGGGGGCCGAGTCTGGGCGCCGGCCGCTGGAATGTCATTGACTGGGAGGAGGGGGCGGCGAGGCCGCCGAGTCCCTCCCCCCCGCACCCTACCCCACCCCGCCCCGCCCCCGCCCCGCAAGCCTGACTGCGGCCCCGCCCGGCCCCATCCGGTAGCCGCAGGTGGGGCGGGGGCTGTGGCCCCGATCGTTTCGTTTCTCCCATCTTCCTTCCGTCAGAACGGTCCCCCCACCCCCCACCGCCCCCAGTCCCTTCCCTTGGTTGGGAGTGACTTCAGCTCCTTTTCCCAGCTTTCCGCCAGCAATGCCGACCCAGCCCTGGAAGGAGGAAAAGCTGGGAGTAAAGGGCTCTTTGACCTTAATTTCATCCTCTGTGGCGGTTCTTTGGCCTTCTGTGGACGCCGAAGGGTCCAGGACTGGCCATCTCCGTTTCTTTCCTGTAATAAACATCTTCCTTCCCCAACTGGAATTTGCATGTAGATAGTAGGAAAATGCGGCGCTTGACTTTGTATGAGACCCAAATCAAATAACTTAAAAGCTTTAAGAGTTCTACCCCCCGCCTCGTGCCGACAGACCAAGTCTTTTGAGTCGAGGACATAATATTATTTGTATAAAATTATGCAGCCTTGCCAGTGTTGAATGACAGAGCAGCCTTTTGTTTGAAAGACGTCCCTGCGAATTTGGTTTAGACGCTTCCCAAAGAAAATTGTTTTCTCTCTTTGATGTACTGGTATAGAATGTATTTTAAACAAAGGGCTTGTTAAAGTTAAGGGTTGAATGTGTTTTAAATTAAAAGCTTAAATGGCTCAGAAAGCTGGGTTGAGATGGTGCAACACCTTGTCAAATCTCTTCTATATAACAGATTCAAAATTACGTAGGCCCTTTGTTCTGTCTTCCTCATGTTATTTTAGAAGAACTTACCATGATGGCTGTCATGGAAGAAGAGAAGAGAGAGCATATGAAATATTTTCATAATGTGTTGAGAAATGGCGTCGTCATAGCAATTGGACTTAGCTAAAACAGAATGTATCAAAGATGGAAGGGTGGGGGTGTCTGCAGCCAGGAAACAGAAAATCTAAAGAACAGCAGTGGGAACATTCAGCTGTATGAAACCATGGAGCCAAGGTTCCAGCTTATCAAACTAGTCATGTATTTTCCCTTTTGTTTGCAGCTAATGTCAGCTTTTTGAAAGGTCAGGTTGAAGTCCAAGTTTTGGAAATGTGCTGCAGGAAAGGCCTCTGCAGGAAATTAGCTATAAGCCGTTTTTAGTAACTGGGCCAATATTACTCCCAGGGACCCTCAAAGTGTGTTAGCTGTTATCCAGGGACCTAGCTGGAGAGCCGGTGGGTTTGCGCTCTGCTGGGCAGGTGAGAGGCGGGCCTGCAGTGAACCATCAGCCTGGTAACATTCTCTGATATGGTTTTGGTCTTTGGCAGGGTGTTTGTAGTAATCTAATAATTAAGAGAAAACTGATATGTCACAGGCTCCGAATATGAGCTTGTCAAGCAATCTGATGAGCAAGTTTAGATGGGGAGGGCTGGTTTTTAAGTATATCTTTTGGTTCTCTGGGCTAGAATTTCCCCTGCTCTTCCTTTACCTGCCTTCTTCCCTTTGTGGGGGCTGCCGACTGCAGGTGCTGAGAAGTGGGTGTCAGGAATAGTCTGCAGTCCTGGCATTGCTGAACCTGCGCTGAGGACAGTGGGCGTGAGGCCGGCCTTGTAATCTATCCTCCGTGGGCTATGCGAGGACTCTGCTAGTCATGCGCCGGGTCTGCTGCGGTCCATCAGCTGTGGTCAGAGTAGGTAGCAGAATGCAGCGTCCTGATGGCAAATGCTGACTCCAGGAATGCGGGGGAGGCATGCAGAGTGAGCACTTGGGGCCGGTGGACCTAAACAGCTGCACTTGTACCTCCCCTCCACTTGTACCTCTTTTGCATGTCCCTTTCAAAGGGGCTTTGAACAGGAAATAGTGTTGTGTGAAGGAGGTGTCCCAGTAAACTAGGCCCAGGTTAGATCTCTGTAGCTTGAGTTCTTTCGTTTCTGATTATTTCACAGTTACACTGTTTTATGACTGAATGGAAAGGAATACAGAAATCATCTAGTACTGGCAATCCCAGCTCATTTTTGGTATGTGGGTTGGGCAGGAGGGCATGTCTAGTGTTAAAAAGGATATTCAGTATTATTCAGGATTATTTGAAAAGGGGGGAGACTGAGACCCAGAAGAGGGTATGACTTGGCCAAGGCAGCACCTCTGCTAATACCAGGGAACCTTGGTTCTTTCTCACGTTTTAAGTCCCTGGTGGGATTTAGAAGCTCTATAGAATGAAAAGGGCGCTGGGAGAATATCTGAAATTTGATTTGTACCTGTATTCATGTATCTTTCAGGATCTGTGTTCTTCGTTTTGAAATCACTGTGTTCAGTTTGCCCTTAGAAGCTTGTTATCTTGCTCTCCCTGCTCCCTCTTTAGACACCACATTCTTCCATCATGCTGTCATCGTTTCGTAAACGCAGAGTCCAGGTATTTGAGCAGCATGCAGGAGATGTGTTACTTTTTCGGTTTGGCCTGGCTTGCAGTGAAGACCATATGTCGCAAAGGTTGAATGATCCTAAGAGACGGGGGAGGAAAAAATCCCTGCCTGCATGACCTTTCTGTTAAGCACATTGCATAGGGTATGGGCTTTTGTTTTTTTTCTCTGCTGTTACTTGAACGAAAGTCTTAGTAGATTTATTCTCACATTTGTAAAGCTTTTTGTTTTTTTACCTTCCTCTTATTAAGGCATGAATATAATTTCTTACCACCCTACTGGTGTTTGCATGTAGTGTTTGGTATTTTTTTATTTTAATTATGGTTACTTGGTTTTAAGAACCAAGGGACTAAGCACATTACCTTAGATATTTAGAAAGTATAATCTGAAAACATGTAAAAATAGTGTTTCTCAGTTTGACAAATATTGTATACTTGGGTTTGTTCCCTGTTTCCAGTGACTTTTTTTTTGCCACAATTCTTACAATGAAATGGAGCTTGCGTTATCGTGAGTTTTGCTAAATTGGACCTTTTTCCAAAAGAAAATGCTTAAAATTAGTGTCTTGATATCCCATAAGCAGAACTCTAAACTCTGCAAATTTCCTGTGATTATGGGTGATAAATCCAAGGCAAGCCCTTTTATAAATCAGACTGGATAATTACGCAAGGTTTATAAAAATGGGCACATGATACCTTTTTTCTATTTTGAATCTCAGTAACAATATTTTGCACTTAAATACCTCTCATCTGAATTTTACAGGTTATAAAAGGTAAGTAGCAGCGAGGTAGTGTTTGAGGCATTTAGGAGTAAGTTTTCTCAACCGTGTTTCTGGATTTTGATGCAGTGCAGTATGAATGAATCTTTTGCTGCTTTAAACTTAATCCTTGCTCACCTCTGCAGAATCCTTCTAACAAGTTCAAATGAATTAACCAGGCTGAAGGCTGACGTGCAGATCTGCAATCCTGATTGGAACGTGGTTTAAGCAAAAATATTTCTGGCTTTCCCATGGTTGAAATTCTTAAGTTATGTACTAGTTACCTCTCTGGTTACCCTCAGGCCTACCACTAAAATCTGTAGCTGAGCTGGTTTTGAGTCAGTTCACTTAATCTGAGAATCAATTATCATCAAATTTTATGGGTGCTGGCACTAATTAATTCGTTGGTGCTTTGTTCTGGGGAACCCTTCCACATCCATGGATGTCATTCTCCTGCTTTGGAAACGTGCTGCCTTTCTAAGCCAGGGAGAAAAGGCATTGTTGTTTCTGCACCTTTGGGCTCTGACTAAGCAACAAACACAAAACCGATGGATGCTTCCTCTGACCTTTTTTTTGCTCTGGGTGATGTTTATGAATTTTTCTGTAGAGCCAAATGCTCTCCTCATCCTGTTAGTCCCGAAAACCCCTTTGCCTGCGCAAAACAACAACAACAACAACAACAACAGTGTACGTCGTGCCCTGCCTGGGGTCTGAATTCATTCTGCAGTGCTCGAAAGCCCCTGCCCTCACAGCAAGCTCAGCTGGCTAAGATGTTCAGTTCGCTAAGATGTCCGCAGTCCCCGCCCTGTTTCCAAATAGTGAGTCCTCTGGCCTGGGACACAACTGTATTCTCTTCTGAGGCTCCATAGAAAAACTCTCCTGACTGGAGTGTTCCACTCTCTGAAATCCACGTGAAGGTGTCCTAAGCTGTTCTTTCACTGCAGGTGTCCGGTGTGCAGGGTTCAAAGCGATTTACCTTTGGTTTGAAAGTCTCTGCAGTCTTTTCCATTGCTTAACAGTATCCTTCCCTCCCACTCCTTCTCCCCACTCTCCAGGGACAGACCCCTCCCCTCACATCATGGTTTTGTAGCCTCTGTGGATTAGGGTAAGGCTTTACAGAATTCCCTAGGTACCAAAAGAGTGCCTCAAATAGCTGTCTGTGGGTGATCATCAGGAAGACAAAGATAGGAATTAATGGCCAGCTTCTTTTGTAGGAATCATTTCCAGTTGATAATGTGTATTAAGTTGGTGTTGGTTATGAGGAATTCTTCTCATGCATGGCTTTGAATTGAACTAGAACTTTCTAGCCAAGATTCACATCTTTAGACACCCACTTTCTTCCCAGAGATTTAGCAGTATAGTACGAATGCTGACAAGTCCTTTTATTTATTACAATAGAGGACATAGTTGTGATTCCTATGTTATCCCCTGTGCTCAATTCACATTACTTGCTGAATGATGCAGCTAACACTCTTGCTGCATTGCAGCATTTAAAAATAGCCAGTCTTCTCTAATAATTAGTTGCCAAAATCTGAGCCTTTTTCCTTCAGTTACCTTAAATGAGAAGCTGTCCTTACACAGAGAATACATTCAGCTGTTCACTTCCCCTCCTTCATTCTCCACAAACATAGACCTGATTGACAAAATCAGAGTCCTTCTGGTGCTTTGAGATAAGCTGTTGATCACTGTCCTAGAATTTGGCTCCTTTGTGGTTTTTAGGCATTTAGTGGAGTCTGTAGATAGGTCTGTATGGTTGGAGATTGGCTTGTGTGTGTGTGTGTTTTAATGGCACATTTCCCAAAGTCTTCCTTTCTAACTCTCAAAAGGTGTTAATCCCATTAAGGCTGGGAACAGCTCAGAGCTTTCTCTGTGGAGTCATCTTATCAGTCAGCTTCGAATTTCTGGCTGGGGGCGGAGTCCTTGCAGTGTGTGCAGCACCCTGGCAGAGGGCAGAAAAATTCCACCAACTCTCAGAGTTTGGGGCCAGAGGTAGTAGTGCCTTTGAGTGGCAATAGTTAGTTGTCAATACGAAATTTGTTTTGGTGTTCAGTGTAGTCTGTGGAAATGGCCCTCTTAGGAGCCAGAGAAACTGGAACTTGTATAGGGACAGCTCCTTGTCAGGCGAAGGGGTAGCAGGAGCTGCCACGAGCCTGTCTTTGGTGTCTGGTGTGACTACAGCAGAGGGCGAGCGCGGCTGGCTTGCAGATGCCCGGCTGCCTGGAGACTTGGCAGAGCTCCCACCTCCTGACTTCAGCTGATCTACTGCAGGAAAGAAAAGTCCATTATTGCCTGCCCAGAGCACTTGGTATAGAATTGACTTGTTCTACTTCACTGGGGTTACAAAGAGGGCCTTTTAGGTTGGTTAATTTCAGCAGGGCCTCACTGGACTGTCTTCCTGGATTGGTAGGGTCAGATGGGCAAGTGGAACCCCCGCAGGGGGTCTTGCTCAGGGGGACCCTTTGCAGCATTATGTTGGGCATTCTTTTATTCATCGTAAGGGCTGCTTCCAAATGTGATCAGAGATTTCCATGACAGCTAAAGGAAGTGCAGTGAACCCTCTGATAAGGGGTGACAGAACAAACTGCAGAGACTGGGACGTCTTGGAGAAAGGCACCACAGTGGAGCTGTTGCCGTGGGTGTAGCTAACTGTGCATGGCTTGGAAAGTTATAAGCAAGCAAAGTAGACGCACAGTTTCCCGTTGTTTCTCCATCTTAACTGTTTCCCGAGACATGGGAACAGAGCAAGTATATAAATTATTCTTAACCCTAATTGTTTACTAACTTGAAGACTCAATCTTGAGACTTCGCTGGCAGTCGGTGGTTAAGATTTCACCTTCCAGTACAGGGGTGCAGGTTTAATCCCTGGTCAGGGAGCTAGGATCCCACATACCTCGTGGCCAAAAAAAAGCATAAAACAGAAGCAATTTTGTAAAAAATTCAGTAAAGACATTAAAACTGGTCCACATTAAAAAAAAAAAACTTTTAAAGGAAAGGCTCAATCTCAAAAAAGTAATTTTGATTTTTATAAAATAATTCGTATATCCTCCTTCCTTTTTCCTCCCCTCAAGTGGGGATGGACAAGATAAGCGGTAGTTAAAGGAATTAAAAAGTAACGGCATCAGCTCCGATCACATTAGAATCCCTGTTTCTAGCATGCTGTTCTGGGAACAAGAGCATCCTGGGTCACCCTAGCTCCACCACTTGCTTATTAGATGACCTTCTTTCTCCTGATCACTTAATAATGAAGTGACAGCCGCCTCTTTATTTCCAAGTTCAGTGTGTAATTGACTTCCTAAATAGGTGCCAAGTTCTGTGGTCAGAGAGGAAGATAAGGTCTTCTTTTTTTTTTTTAATAGTTCCTTAGGAACTCTAAATTCCTCAGTTCTTGTGGTTAGTTGCTCAGTCATGTCCAACTCTTTGTGACCTCGTGGGCTACAGCCCGCTAGGCTCCTCTGTCCATGGGGATTCTCCAGGCAAGAATGCTATAGTGGGTTGCCATGCCCTCCTCCAGGGGATCTTCCCAACCCAGGGACTGAACCCAGGTCTCTGGCACTGCAGACATATTCTTTACCATCTGAGCCACCAGGGAACTCCCTAGAGAACTTAAAAACACAAGGGGAAAACAGTAACCACATGGCAGAATAGGACGTGGTGATGCTCTAAGTGGGGGGAGAGGGAGTGAGGGCGTCTGCTTCAGGACAGCAGAGAGGATGAGGCATCTGCCTCAGGCTTGGAGGGGTTGAATGGTATTAACTGATCAGGTTGGGAGTGGGGAGGAGAGAACATTTGAGAGGGAGCTTTCTGGTCAGGGAAGTGGACCCTGCCCAGGGTTGATGAGGGAGTATGATGCAAGATCTGCCGGGAGCAGAAAACACAGGTGAATGAGTGAAGTGTTTACATTCTAGTAAATGTGGCAGACACGGTAGTGATTCTTGTCAAGATCCTTGTCAGAAGTCAGCCTTCTCCCAAAGAAGCTGATGGTCTAGGGCTGCAGCATGAGCAAGAACCACCCTGTTCTGAGCAGATGTTTAGTTTGCCCAGACCACCCTCAGTTTTTGGTATGAAGGACTCTTGAAGCCTGTTTTCAGAATAGAAACTACTGTTTCAGACACGGGCTATCTATTCGTGATACAGAACTATGCCTTAAAAATTTTTTTTTTAAATTAAACTTTATTTTGTATTGAGGTATAGCCAGTTAACAAATGTAGTGATAGTTTCAGGTGAACAGTGAAGGGACTCAGCCATACACATGTCCATTCTCCCCCAAACCCCCCTCCCATCCAGGCTGCCACATTACGTTGAGCAGAGTTCCCTTACTATACAGCAGGTCCTTGTTGATTATCCATTTTAAGTATAGCACAGTGTACACGTCCATCCGAAACTCCTTAACTCTCCCTTCCCCCAACCCCTCCCACCGGCAACCAGATGCTCAAAACTGTGCCTTCTTGAACCAGATTTCCTAAGGTCCCACCCTGCCAAGGTGAAGAGTGCAGCCGTCCTTGGTGTGGGCCGCCCAGGCTCAGTAATTCAGCTACCACTAGGTGTAGCTTCAGTCAGCACGTTCTAGCAGTCACAGAATCTAGCTGTTAAAACTTGGACAATATGGAAAATGAAACCCAGGTGGACTACTGAGCTCTCTGTTTCCCTTCACCAGTGAACTTGGGGCTGCCGCTCCAGGAGCACTCAGCAAACATTTGTTCATGACCTCTGTCTGCTAGGAATCAGGACACAGCAGATATTGCGTTGCTCAGTCTTAATTATACCGTGGGAAGTATGTGCAAGTGTCATGTAAATCTACAGAGAAGTGTGATTAAATCCGGGAAGAAGTGAGTGCAGCTTCGTAAGGAGGCGAGATCCTGCAGTCGCTCATTTCAGCTCGTACCGACTTGAAGGGGAGTTATCTGGACAGAGGAAAGACAGAACATTCTGGCAAAGGAAGCCTGAGCAACCAGCCTGGAGTCTTTAGAGAGGATAATGTGTTTGGGAGGAGGGTATTTCTCTGTGCCAAGAGGGAGGGTGGGGGCCGTGAGTGAGACCTACCAGTCAGGTGTGTTGGGCCAGGTTGGAAGGTCCAGCTAAAGTTTAAGATGGGTTCTTTCCTCTCAGAGACAGACCCAGGAACGGTTTCAAAACGTGGAAATGACGTGACAAAGAATCTATTTCTCTTCACAGACAAACAGATAAATAAATTGGACTTTGTGGTAGGAAAATAACAACAAAAATAACTGGCTGCTCTGTGGAGAGGAACTTGTAAAGGAATGGTGGCTGATAGGGCTGAAGTGCCGTCGTGTTCTTTTCCCTCCAGAAGACAGGTCTCCTCACAAAAAGATAGTCCTCAGAGTTGGCTGGGTGCATGCCCGTGCTTTTCTCTGCTTTTCTTGAAACCTCTTGAAGCTGCTTTAATCTCTTAAGAGCTGGAAACTGCCCAGAGCTCAGCAGTGCTTTTGGCTCCCAGCTGGTGGGGGCAGGGAGTGGAAACACAGAGGGGCCTCCATACCTAATCCTTGACCCACTAATCCTTTCCTGTTGGCTGGGTGAGGCGAACAGGATCACGGGAAGAGCTTGCAAATGTTTCTCAGGCAGCACAATTTTTCTGTCTTGTGTAAATTATGTAAAAACAACTGGAGAGACCATAAGGCTTGAGTGGTCTTTTCTTTCTTTTTTTTTAAACACCCAAGTCACAGACTCTTCTCTGTAGAATGTAGTTAGAAGGGTCTTGGGACCATCTCACTATCACCTGGCATTTTTCGTCATTCTGGGAAATTGGGCTCAGGGGCGGAAGGCTGCTCAGGCGAGGTCACGTGTTACTGACCGGCATTGCTCATTGTTGTTAGTCTCCACCTGTTTCCTACTGGGCGTCCTTCCTTGGTTAGAGGATAAAATGGCGTATTCCT
Organism: Nanger dama; assembly: GCA_917880005.1. Classification (NCBI taxonomy): domain Eukaryota; kingdom Metazoa; phylum Chordata; class Mammalia; order Artiodactyla; family Bovidae; genus Nanger; species Nanger dama. Next base: position 7,889,052 of record CAKJTW010000018.1, on the reverse strand, counting down.
GAGATGAGCAGGTATTGTTTTCTGCCACAAATAGGTCAGGTTTTCTTTTTGACATTAAAGTTTGGTGAAACTGTCTGGAAATCCGAGTTTAAAGTTGAGGTGGATTGAGTGCTGTGGGGAAGTACCACCTACTCAATTGGCCTGAGTTTGTGGTTAACTGGAGCAGGTAAGAGGCAGGTAGGACAAATTTTTCATCTTGCCTTTCTTGCTGTTTTTAATATGTACTGTGATTTTTAATTTTGTGCACTCAGAGGAGGTAAAGCTTGTTCGTTGCCCAGGCTCTTGGCACCCCTAGGAAGACTTGTAGGATTGATTTTTTTGTGTGTAACTGAGAAATCCACTACTTTAGGTAAATTCAATTGCTTTGTGATCTTAAAGACTCAGTTACTTAATTTTTTTAAGGGGACTTACTGTTTTATTTTTTAACACCGAATAAAGACTGTTACTTTATAATCATTTCCCTTTTCTTTACTGAGTAACAGGCTGAGATGGAGAAAGATGGAAAAGCTGAGTTAATAGTAAATGTTCTGTAATCTCCACACCATGAAATGCACAGGCCAGGTGAAAGGACTGTTGAGTGAATTTCTCAGTAATTCTTTGAGCTCTGAAGTTGGTGTTTCCGTTGAATTCTCAAAGCTCTGTAGATCTGACAGCACAGATCATAGTTCTCTCCTTCACGTTTCTCACCTGGTCTCTTTGCAGTGCTGGTGAGGTGTCCTCTGAGGCGCCCACGTGGCCAGCTGTTCTTTACAAAGCGTGGGGTCTGGGCTTCACCGTTAAATCCTGAGACATGACGGCCTGCAGTTCATTTATCTGCTCAGGCCCTCAGAATTCTTTATTTCCTTGCAAGAGGCTAATTCCATTAAATTTCCATTCAGTCTATTTTGGTGTCTTGCACTTACCTTAGGGCTTGCTGCCTTTTCAGAAAATGGACCCAAGCGGGGTCAAAGTGCTGGAGACAGCCGAGGACATCCAGGAGAGGCGGCAGCAGGTCCTGGACAGATACCACCGCTTCAAGGAGCTCTCGACCCTGAGGCGCCAGAAGCTTGAAGACTCCTACCGATTCCAGTTTTTCCAAAGAGATGCTGAGGAGCTGGAGAAATGGATTCAGGAGAAGCTTCAGATTGCCTCGGATGAGAATTACAAAGACCCAACCAACCTGCAGGTGCGTCTGAGATGCGAGCTCAAATGTCATTACTCAAAATTTGTACAAAGATAGGTACTGAGTTATGACCTTGAGAGATTGAGTGGCAGGGAGAATGTAGGCCAGATATCAGGAAGGACTGACTCACGATTCTGAAAAGCCCTTAGTGATTGTATCAGTGAGCATGAATGTGGAATCCTGCAGGTTCTGATTTCTCTTGTGGGGGTGCTTTAAGCTGATGGTTCTCAGTCCGCTGCTTGGCAACCATTAGTGATCCTTCAGTTTTTTAGGAGAGATCTGGGTTGATCTCTTGGAGTATGTGTTTTTGAGACAGGTATGCTAACTCACAGTGTTGTTGCTGGTGAAAATTTATAAAGCTATATTTTTAAAAAGACAAAGCCTTTCTTCTCGTTGATTTTGGTGAGAGACTTCTTTTTAGTAAGTGGCACGGTGGTTGTGCCCATGGTTCTTTTATTATGACAGAGTCATCTGAGAAGAGAAGATGATGAACACTGATGAAGGGGCAGGCCCTGCCCAGCTCTGCATGTGATTAAACAGAAGTAGTGAGAAATGGAATGTAGTGAATCAAGTCAAAGAGTATGGCTTCTAAAACAAGCTAAAAAATAAAAGTGTCATGTAATGAATGAATGTGAGTGGGTTAGTCAAGGATAAACACTACATGCCAAGGAAAAGCTCTCAGTATGGTTCTATACTTCTGAGAGGGATCAGATGTTGTAAATGCTAGTTTCCTGATAGAGAAGCAAATGAGGATATTCTGTAGCATCTTGCTGTCTGCCAAGTTGCGGTCCTCAGTGCCAGGCTTCAGGGCCAGGTGTAGATGCAGGCGGAGCTTTTGAGTAATTGAGGTGGCAGGGGGATGGGTGGGATGCTGAGTGAGGGTCCATCGTGAGAGGAAGTGGGATGCAGGAGGGGATAATCGGGGGTGTGGGGGCTGGGGAGCAGAAGGGCATGCCGAAGGGCAGGTATGGCTCACTTCACGATCCACCGGCAGGGCAAGCTGCAGAAGCATCAAGCCTTCGAAGCCGAGGTGCAGGCCAACTCGGGCGCCATCGTGAAGCTGGATGAGACCGGTAACCTAATGATCTCAGAAGGGCACTTCGCGTCCGAAACCATCCGGGTGAGTTGGGGCCCTGCTGGCGTGATGGTCTGCCTCTGTCTGGCTGGTGGATGGGTATGGGTTAATGCTTACCCGTGTGTTTGGGTTCCTGAGGAGATAGATATTCCTAGTTTCTTAAAGGAATTTGTGAAGTACCCTAATGGAGTTCCCCAGAGCCTGCCTTTGTAATACAAAGACTCAGTATGCCTGTAAACAACCACGCATGTACTCGGTGAGGAAGTTAATGTTCTCCTTATAGAACAAACAAGGGTGCAGTTAGACTGTAGAGAAGAGTGATGACTGGATAGAAGAACATATTGGTGAATTTAGGCATTAGGACACAAAGATGAGTAGGACCAATCACAGACACCACCAGCTTCTGTGTCAGGAAGCTCGCTCTCTGGATCTTGCTGCCTTGCCCCAGGAGGGTTTACTGAGGGCTGGTCAGCAAGCCTGTTAAAGGTCCAGCTGTGAGGAATGACCTCACGGTGTGCTACCTGTTGGTCAGTGACCCTGGCTGTGTAACTGACTATGAAGCAGGCGTCCTCAGACTCTCTGTCTGACTTGTTTGGGTGCCATTCATTGGGTTTGGGGCCATGATTGTTTTTTTCTCTGTTTGTTTTGACATTTTCCAGTGCCAAGGTATTAAGGGAAGACAAGGCTCTTTAGGGCGAGGTATGCAGACTTCGTTTCTCGTGACTGGATGCTCTCTTCTGTCTTTGATTTCTTTCTTATCTACGTGTTTTGTTCTTTATTATCCAAAGTCTCGGTCCATTGAGGGACCAGCCTTTTCAGTCCTTGATGTGTCGAGGCAGTGCCAAAGACTGAGATGGAAGCTACAGTCTTAAGCCCCAGCTAGAAACATTCCTTCCTCCACAGTTCGCTGAGTGAGATCCACAGTGGAACATCCACAGGGACGTCATTCCCTTAGGATCTCGTCTAGTGGTTTTTGGCAGTAAATACTTAATACTTGTGTCTCTTTTGTCTCATATACTCTGTAGTCTCGTATTGAAGATTTGCAATTAGCCTTATATTGTTAATAATAAACTGTTAACTAGGAAGTAAATAGGAAGTAAAAGTAAATTCTAAATGTCATATGACCAATCATTGAATTACTACATTCAACCCATTTGGGCAGTGTAATACATGTCTCTGCAATTAAATACAAAGACAAGACTTCCCTAGTGGTCCAGTGGTCAAGACTGCTCTTCCACTTCAGGGGGCCACAGGTTCAGTCCTTGGTTGGGGAACTAAGGTCCTGCACGCCACATGGCACAGCCAAAAATATTAGAGATATATCTGCCCATTTCCCCACTCTTGTGTATAGTCTTACTGTAAATTAAATCAGCCAGAGTGAATGGGGCTGCTCTGGGCTAGTTTAACCAGGTTACAGACAGGGAACGTGAGATACAGATCACATGTTTGGCTTTAGTAGTCAGTCCGGGGGCAGGAGACTCAGAGCTCCCTTCAGTCCCCCTTCCCTTTTAAGAGATATTACTAAAGCAGCATTAGAAAGCAATGAGCTACTCTTTGTTGAGAAGCTGTGAGCAGCCATTTAGGTGCAAACACATCACCAGGACTTTTACATCCGTTATCTCTAATCTTCATGGGAAGCTTGCGAGGGAACCGTAGCCTAGAAGGGTAGGAACAGAGGCTTAGAAGTTTGAGTGATTTGCCCAGATTCCCACAGCCAATAGGTGACAGAGCCAGTGTTTCAATCTACTCCTTTCTTTCTCCAGTCACAATTACTCGCTTTGTTTTCCCAGCCCATGTTTCACTCCTGACTGCCCCTCAGAGCTGCTCCTGCTTGCTCAGGCCTCTGTTGAGAAACCCACTTGAGTCAGCCAGGAATTCCACTCCACCCCGCCAGCTGTCCGTGTGTTTACCCAGCGCACCTGCCACCCTGCCCACTCACGCGCCAGTAAGCTTCTGAAACTGGCCTCTGTCAGGCCTGCTGTGTTGACACGATGAGACACGGCAGTGGGGGAAGCTGCTCAGTCCTGAAACAGGCCTGGCCCCGGTTCTCCCTGGAGGGTGTGGCAGCGAGAGATGTGAAGGACTGACAGCTGACTTGTAGGGAAGGATTTTTGGAGCCTTCTGTGACCCCATTTTGAGTGAAGTGCGGGTTTCCCTTGTGTCCAGTGATTAGGACTCCACACTTCCACTATTGAGGGCACAGGTTCAGTTCCTGGTTGGGGAACTAAGATCCCACATGCCATGCAGTGAGGCCAAAAGTTAATGAAGAAATTTTTTTTCCCTGAGCAAAAGGTTCTCATAGAATTCTGATGTTCATGCTCCCAGATCCGAGTCATCCCACTTGGTAATTGGTCTGGCCCGTTAACTCAGTAGCCTAGTTTGGGCAGTCAGTGTTAACACAGAGAAAGGTGGGTGGTGTGTGAAGGACCCTGTCCTGGATAACCTGTCTGTCACCGGTTTAGACTTTCACACCATACCGGACGGCATGGCGCCCCATAGTGACCGCCACGCACATTGGCTCCCACATCCGAGTAGGTGGATATGGACTTGCTGTTGTTTGCCTTTCCCCCACTTGTCTGGGAATGCCCGTCACTTCCTTCGCATTGGTGGACTCTGGTTTAACCATTGGCGATGAAAGTGACTGTCGTGGTGGAAGTTGAATTGTGTGAGCATTTATTTTCCTCCCACTGTTTTCTCCTTTCAAATGAACTACCCGAACTTGTTTCTAAGAGAATCCACCCACGTTGACTCGCCTGCGGCTTTCACTCTTTCAGTTTGTGGGGAGTGGCGTCTCGGACGATGGGTGGACCCCAGGCTTTTCTCCTGGTGGTGTGTGTGTGTGTCATTCGTTTCTGTCTGTGTGACCCAGAAACTCCCAGTATCTTGGGTAGGCATAATCAACACCCTGAAATTGGGCTAGAATGCCAGAACACATCGCCTGAGCATGAACTGATGATAATTGCCCCAGTTCCCGACGAGTCCTTACTAGGGCTGTGCTATGAGAACCCAAGATGCTGGGAAGGGACTGTTTGGACCTGTGGCTGCCACCTGGGTGCAGCTTGCTGCCAGCCTTTCTTGGGATGAACTGTGTACCACACGCTGTAACTTCTCACAGAAGCACCAAAACAACTTAGGCCATGAATCCTCTTTGAACGTTGACTGTGTTTCAGGATGCCATCTTTTTCCTTTGTACTAAGGTTTTCCTCTTCACTTGTGCCTTGTAATTATTTCTTTGCATGTATGATGCCTCCAGGACCTCTTGTTCTTTCCACTTTACCTCTGTGAATTCATGACACACCCTTCAGTGATTCCTTCTGCTGTTCCTCAATGACACCTCATCTTTCCCTCCCCAAATCTTCTGACCTAGAAATCCTACCTTCATAGCTTAACAATTAATAAGAACTAAAAAAGATTACCTAAAGGTTTACCAATAATATATCAATAATAATTGGTAATTATAAGATAATAGTAAGTTCTTCAGAGTAAACTAGAATACACATACTTACAAAAGGTCAGTTGTTCGGTAGGTCAACTTTAAGACCTACCAAAACACTGTGAAGTGTACGTGTTTACGTCTTCTCAGTTCAATTTACCATTTCCCTTCAGTGTAGGCATTATCTTGAAAAAGACTGGTTCAGAACTCTGGGAAGTGTCTAGCTGGTTGGCGCTCTGTGGAGTAGCCAGGTCCCCCAGACGTGGCTCTCATGTTGGGGGTGTTGGGCTCTTTAACCTCCAGACTCGTCTGATGGAGCTGCACCGCCAGTGGGAATTGCTTCTGGAGAAGATGCGGAAAAAGGCATCAAGCTGCTGCAGGCCCAGAAGCTGGTGCAGTACCTGCGGGAGTGTGAGGACGTGATGGACTGGATCAATGACAAGGTACGTTAGAGCAAGAGCGAGATGCCATGACCCTGGCCTTCTGACTAGGAGAAGAGCACACAGTAAACTGCACGTCCCCTGAAGTGGCTGCGGCCCCTCCGCATCCGTTTTATGATGGGTTTTGGGAGCCACTGTGCCCAAGTGTGTCTTGGTGACTCTGGCTCTGCTGTGGTCCCCAAACAGGAAGCCATTGTGACATCTGAGGAGCTGGGCCAGGACCTGGAGCACGTGGAGGTGTTACAGAAGAAATTTGAAGAGTTTCAGACAGACATGGCTGCCCACGAAGAGAGAGTCAATGAAGTGAACCAGTTCGCTGCCAAGCTCATTCAGGTAAATGGGAAAGTGCTGTGTGTTCTCAGCAGCGTTATAGTAACTGCCCTTACAGTAACATTAATGTGATACAACTTCATTAATTTTCCCAGAAGGAAAATTTTGATTAGATGCCTGATTTCTAGGTGAGCAGGTTTTGATAAAGCATGTCTGAGTCCTGTTTAGATCTCAGTAAGGCAGCAGTATTGCTCACTCCTACATTAGAAAGCACTTTATAGGCAGGTGGAAGGGGAAAAAGAAAAAAAAAGGCACTTTTCAGCTTGTAGCTGTGAGCAGGAAGGGCAGAGTTCATTTGATCTCTTCCTCCGCCCATTTTCAGGTAGGGCTTGTTGAAGCTTTTATGGACTGTTGAAGTTGGGCGTCAGGGTTTCTCAGACTAGGGTGTGGTGGCAAAAGTTGCAGAGGGTTGGCCAGAGTCCACCACCACCTCAGTGCTCTTCTTGAGTCGGAGCTTCCCTGGACTCCTGCGAGCGGGGGAGCCCTGTAATGAAACAAGGCTCTCCCCTGGGAGCTCTGCAGCCAGAGGGGAGTGGGACTGCCTTTCGCTGCTGCTTTATCATTGCCTGCCCTGCAGGGCCCGGAGATGTCCAGTACAGTGACCGCTGGAGTTTTTGCTTTAGGGAAAACTTGATTTGCCAGGGTGGGGGTACAAACTTTAAACCTGTAGATCCTTCAGGACTGGCATTTGTTTCCTCTTGGCTCAGTGATGAAAGGAGAACCAGCATTCCTAAGACATAACCTCGCCTTCCACATGATAGGATCATGGGATCCTCAGGATCCTGGGCCATCGCCAGGTCGTGCCAAGGAGAGCAGGCGGGCCAAACCCCAGATCCCACAGCGGGTCCCACAGCCTAGGAGTGCTTTGCCTTATCACTTTACCTGTTATTTAAACAAGACAAAATGTGGTTAGTGAGCAAGGAGACTTTGAAAAGAGTGTCTCCCAGTGTGAAGTCAGGAACAGATCTGAAAGCCATGTTTCTGGGCAGGCTTGCTTCTTGGTAGCCTCGTGACGCTGGACACCCTGAACTTGGAGCAGACGGGCGAGCAGTCGTTCATGCGGCGCCCACACAGGTGCCGCTGCAGGGCGTCAGTGCTACAGAAGTCCAGAGCTGCTCTGGAGAAGCACCACATGGCTCCTGGGCTCAGACAAGGGCTGTCCCCTTTTGTAGAACAAGAAATGAAGCTCCTGTGGAAGGAGCTTCCCTCCATTCCACAAAAAAGCCAGTGATTCTTCAGGACAGTCAGGTTTGCTGAGGCAGACGTGTCAGGGAGCCAAGGCCAGGTGAGCAGTGACAGGGCCACAGGTGTGGATCTGAGTGTCGTGTCTGCCCTTCCTGACCCAGGAGCAGCACCCTGAGGAGGAGCTGATCAAGACAAAGCAGGACGAGGTGAATGCGGCCTGGCAGCGGCTGAAAGGCCTGGCCCTCCAGCGACAGGGGAAGCTGTTCGGGGCAGCTGAGGTCCAACGCTTTAACAGGTACCAAGCCGAGGGGTCTTGCGGGAATGGGATCTCCCAGCCGGGTGGGGTGAAGCCTGTGGCGAGTTGAAGAAGGTGTGGGGCTGACTGGGTCTTGGCCCTGTGTGGCATCCCAGTCCTGGATGGACAACGTAGCTACAGACAAATGGGTGCCTGTGTTGTAGGGATGTGGATGAGACCATTAGCTGGATTAAGGAGAAGGAACAGTTAATGGCCTCTGATGACTTTGGCCGGGACCTGGCCAGCGTCCAGGCTCTACTACGGAAACACGAGGGTTTGGAGAGAGATCTTGCTGCCTTGGAGGACAAGGTGGGTTTGAAAGGCAGCTGATTCTGTGAGTGAGTTACTCGCCAGGGTCAGGAGAGCAGCCCTGACGAGTGTGTCTCTCCAGGTCAAAGCCCTGTGTGCCGAGGCTGACCGCCTGCAGCAGTCCCACCCTCTGAGTGCCACCCAGATCCAAGTGAAGCGAGAGGAGCTGATCACCAACTGGGAGCAGATCCGTACCCTGGCCGCGGAGAGACATGCACGTCTCAACGATTCCTACAGGTAGAAGCACTCCTCCAGGGCTGTGCAGCCTGTACCGTGAAGCTTTTGTTTTAGAGTTGAAGTCAGAACTGATGGTTGGTTCTCTGTAGCAAGGAGAACATGTCACAGCATTGGTATAGCTTCATAGCTTTCCTCTAGTAAGAAGATGCAGAAGAGTTTTTCTTACTATATTTGTTATATATTTCCTTGTTGTATATTAATGTATTTCTATATTATATTTAGAGATTTGACAACTTTCTAGTGTTTGTATATACACGCACAGTATTGATAACTTTATAAATGTCTTTTTTCCAGCCTATATCACTTTGTTAGAACCAATATAAATGGAAATACCTATTAGCAATAAGTATTTAGCAATCTGAGCGTCATGTAAAACATTCTGTTGAAATTGAGTAAATCAGGAATTGAAAGGAAAATAGTAGTTCTTACTAGTAACTAGGAGTTGAATTTGGGAATGACAAGGAAGTTGAACATAAGGGACAAGCTCAGGGAATTATGGTGATGGACAGAGCCTAAATTTTGAAGGATTGATTTCAGTTGTCTTGCTAGTCTAGATTGGAAGAGTCCTCCCTTTCCCAGGGCTAGAGTTTGTATGGCTCGTTAGACTCTTGAGGACATAGAATTTGGAGCTCTGGGCGGCATCTTCCACCAAGGGCCTCCCCTGGAGACCTCTGCTTATGGACCTTTGGTTTCCCAGGCTTCAGCGCTTCCTTGCCGACTTCCGAGACCTCACCAGCTGGGTCACTGAGATGAAAGCCCTCATCAATGCAGATGAACTTGCCAACGATGTGGCCGGGGCTGAAGCCCTGCTGGATAGGCATCAGGAGCATAAGGTAGGGTTTCCAGGATCTTCCAGAAGTAAAGCCGTGAGCTTATAGTGTGTGGCTGTAGCTCTGTCACTTCCAGCCTGGAGTGGCTGAAATCTTGCTCACAGGTAGCTCTCACCATGGGGATTGGGGCTGGTTTTGCCTTTGGAGTCTTGCTTTTTCTGCTTTTAATGGATGGTTGCTCTCTTGATATGTAACTCATTTAACCATGATTCATAAAAGCAAAGGGCCAAGCTCTAACAGAGTGGAGATGCTACTGTTTTGTATATGTATCCTGTGCCATCTTGAAAAATCTTTATATGCTGAATTTCATGGTTGATTTGAGTAAATCTAAACTTCATAATCTGCTTTTTCTCCAAAGTATGTCCATGGGAAGTTAGTTTTATGAGGTCTTAACTGACTTTATACCCTAAGAAAAGGGTTTTCTGTGGCTAAGTAATTTTGGAAAACACTGTTAAGGTTTAAAAATTACTACTATAAATCTTCAGAGGTGCTAGAAATAAAAATCAATATACAAAAGTCATACAGCCCCCTCTGGACTAGCAACAGTTAAAAGCGTAATTTTTAAAAATACTAATTATCACATGAGAAAATATAAAGTACTTGGGAATCTAACAGAAGTTGTTTAAGACATCTGTGGAGAAAGCTGTACAGTTTTGAGGAAAGGGGAGAAACAGCATGAAGGGATGGGCATGAATGGAATGAGTGCGTGTAAAGGTGCAAATTCTCTCCAAGATGTAGACATTCAGTGCAGTTCCAGGCAGAAGCCCAGAGGCCTTTGTTACTGGTATGAAACATGCTGATTTTAAAATAAAATTGGAAGGGATTTCCCTGGTGGTCTAGTGGCTAAGATTTCGCACTCCCAATGCAGGGGGTCCGTGTTCAATCCTTGGTCAGGGAACTAGATCCTACATGCCACAGCTAAGAGTACACATGCCACAACCAAGACCTGGTAGAGCCACATAAATAAATAAATGTGAAAGTAATTTAATTTGGAAGAAAAACGATTAAAACCAGCTGAGACAATTATGAAGAATAGGGAAGAGACTCTTCCTACCAGGTATTATAAAATCATAAGTTTATCTGGCACAAGGAGACCTGAAATAGACCAGTAGAACAGATGATGGAGAGCTCGGGCCCTGTAGATATGTGGACACTTGGTGGTTTGACAGATGGCATGAAAAGCCAGTAGGAAGCAGACTTAGTAAGCGATGCTCTCCGGTTTGGTTACCTGGGCTGATAATAGCAAACCTGGCATCATCTTTGGTTTGTTCCTCATTCTAGTTGTGATATTCCTGATTTGAATGGTTATACAAAATTCAGCAACTTACTCTTTGTTACAAAGTGCTGGACATAAATTGTCCTTTCCCCCCCCCCATTAGGGGTGAAATTGACGCCCATGAAGATAGCTTTAAATCTGCAGAGGAGTCTGGACAGGCCCTGCTTGCAGCTGGTCACTACGCCTCAGATGAAGTGAGGGAGAAGGTATGAGAGGAGAAAGGGTCTTTTAATAAAAGTCTCTGGAAGCTGTTATCCGTCCTTAAATATCCAGATGTTGCATTCATCATAGTTTCAGAGAAAACGTAACGCATGAGATTTCGCCTGGAAGTTAGGGAGCAGCAAACACTTCCAGAGATTTAAAACTAAGATGCACGGTGTGGGCCACATGCAACACATTTCCTACTTAAAGGGGACTTTGCGCAGAGCTGATTACTGCATTAGTAGCTGGAGTTGAGAGGAAACATTAAGTTATGTGTATGTGTATATAATTCCAAAGTGTCAAAGTATCTTTGTAAAGATGCCTGAGGCACATTAGATAATGATTTTTATGTTTTTAATATTATATAGACCAGGAAGAGACATTTTAAAGACAGATTTTATTGTCGTTAACTTTACAGCCTTCAAATTAAGTCTTAGGCATTGATGGATCTAATGAGTGTGTTCTAAGGAGAAACCCACTCAGTTGACATATCTCACCTAAGAGTCCCTGCTCCTCCTGTGCTGCCTCACTTTTACATACTTGCCCTTTTTCTTCCATCAGAGGTTTATTTGTCATGTCTACCTAACATTATATGTGATAATATGGCAATAAGTTATTAATAATCCTAGGTTCATTCAAACAGCAACTCTTAGGTTTAACATGACCATGTAAACCCTCAGGATCTGTGATTTTTGTGTGTGTGACTTGGCTGACACGTGCGAGTAAATGCTCTCCTTGTGCAAGTCAGAACCAAGGCCTGAAGATTAGCAGAGGATTAGAAATGCCGGGAGCCTCTGTATCTGACATCCCCCCCCCCCCTCTTCTGTTCCCTCCCCTCAACCACTGCCTTAGCTGACCGTCCTGTCCGAGGAGCGGGCTGCGCTGCTGGAGCTCTGGGAGCTGCGACGGCAGCAATATGAGCAGTGCATGGACCTGCAGCTCTTCTACCGCGACACGGAGCAGGTGGACAACTGGATGAGCAAGCAGGAGGTGAGTGGGGTAGGGAGGCAGCCACCTGTGCCATGCTGTTCAGCTGGCCCGTTCTGTGCGGGCTCAGTTTTGCGTCACGCGGAGGGAAGGGTTGCCGGCTTCCATGGGCCCTGCTAGCACCATTCCTGCTGCTGAAACTGAAGGGCCCTCAGGAAACGATCTGGTTTTTCAGAGGACCATAATGGTGTAAAGTTTTTTGTTAAATTTTCTTTTCCCTTAGAACTTTGCATTTTGCTTGATCTAAATCTACTAGAGGTGACAAAAGCTATTGGAGCAAAGTTTCAGTAGAGGGTAGAACGAGGGTTTCATGCTCTTGCTGGATTGTTTTTAAGCGAATCTGGAAGGACCTCTGGCTTCCAGGGAGACCTGAGAGTTTCATGGCCATAGTCTTTCTCCCCCTCTTTTCTGTATTTTGGCCTCAGCACCCTTTGCTTTCCAGCCCTGAGAGGTGAAGGGTGTCGGACATTATGTCAACACTGTGTTTCCTCCTGTAAGGCCTTCCTGTTGAATGAAGACCTGGGCGATTCCTTGGATAGTGTGGAAGCGCTTCTCAAGAAGCACGAAGACTTTGAGAAGTCCCTCAGCGCCCAGGAGGAGAAGATCACAGTAAGACACCTTCCTGGTGTTCGTGCCGCCACGTGATCCTTAGCGCCAGTGCAGGGCCCTTCTTGTTCTGAGAGGCTTCTGAGCAGAGTCAGAGGAGTCTCCAGGTGCTTACACCCTCACGAGGGTGATCGACCACCTTCCTGGAGACACAGCACAGCTTCTAGAATGAAATTGTTCTCTTGATGTAAACCTCCAGGTTGAGATTTCCTCCCTGTTAAAGTAGTTAAAAACTAAGGTTAAAAAAAACTAAGGTAAGAGTTTTTCCCCCATTGAGCACTGATCTTGGAAGTAGGAATTGAGGGGTTAGAGTGATTACGACGCTCAGCTTCCACTGCAGGTGGTATGGATTCGATTCCTGTCAGGGAACTAAGATCCTGCATGCTATGTGGTTTGGCTGAAAAAAAGAATTAGGAATTGAAACAATGTTAGTCTGTGTCTGACCCCGTCAGATCCTGCCCTGACATTAACTGCAGCCAGTATCTGCAGTCTTGAGTGAAGCTAGCATTACACTGAGCCATCTGACTGAGGACGTCAAGTAAAAACTCAGAAGTTAAGGGATAAAGCTTGTCGTAGCAAACCTCAGAGTGAAGTCCTTGACGTGGTCTAGAGCGTTCTGTGCTGTGTTCTGCACTCCCCTCTGGGGGCCGAGCTGTGATGAGCCCTCTTCTTCCTCCTAGGCCTTAGATGAGTTTGCCACCAAGCTGATTCAGAACAACCACTACGCGATGGAAGATGTGGCCACCCGCCGAGACGCAGTGAGTGCTCAACTTCCTCACTAGCCTCCTTTCCATCCATGGGTGTCCCTCCCAAGGCAGGTCAGTTAGGGGTGAGAGTGGAGACTCACAAGGGGGCCTTGCCTTCCAGCTGCTGAGCCGCCGCAACGCCCTGCATGAGAGAGCCATGTACCGCCGTGCCCAGCTTGCAGATTCCTTCCACTTGCAGCAGTTTTTCCGTGACTCTGATGAGCTCAAGAGTTGGGTCAACGAGAAGATGAAAACGGCCACAGATGAAGCTTATAAAGTAAGATCCTGTCGGCACTGTCATGTAGCCCTTGATCTGTAAGCCAGACACCACACTTAAAAATAGATATAGCTAAAGAAAGAGATTGGAAATTTAAAAAACACACTACTTGTAAGCTTTTGGTTTCATACATCCCTGGTGAAGATACATGTGAGTGCAGTGCAGCGTAACTTGCTGTCCTGTGGTTCGAGAGAGAACCTCTTTCTTGGCAGGACCCATCCAACCTACAAGGGAAAGTGCAGAAGCACCAGGCCTTTGAGGCCGAGCTCTCGGCAAACCAGAGCCGCATCGACGCCCTGGAGAAAGCTGGGCAAAAGCTGATCGACGTTGACCACTATGCCAAGGATGAGGTGGCTACTCGGATGAATGAGGTCATCAGTCTGTGGAAGAGGCTGCTGGAGGCCACGGAGCTGAAAGGTGAGGGGAGGCATGCACGGAGTTGTGGTGGGAGGTTTAGAGAGTTAAATGCTCGTCCCTGGTTCCCTGGTTTAGGTACTTGGGCCACCTAGGTGAGCTGCACCAGGTGACTGGGCACTGGGGCTCACTTCCTGAGGGAGTCAGCTGCATGGGTGCCTAATGATGTTCAGAGTTGGCAGATGTGATTGTGTTTACTGGCTAGTGGGGGAGCCTGAGAGAGGAGGGGCTGATTTGGTTAGTGGCCCTGGTTGGCTGGGGCCTCGTCACTAGAAGAGGTCAGCTGTGAGCCGAGGGCACCTAACCATTCATCAGCACTTAACCCATGGGGCTCATTCCAGCTCCACACCTGGAAGGCAGAGCCGAGCTTGCAGTTTTCCTTCACGTTGTGATAGACGTGAAGTTGTCACTGAAACCCTGCCCCGTTGTGGTCCTTATGAGAGGTGCTGCCGTTTACGATCAGCACTGGCAGAAGGGTGATACTCACAGACTCAACCTTGCCTCCTTGACCAGGCATAAAGCTCCGCGAGGCTAACCAGCAGCAGCAGTTTAACCGCAACGTTGAGGACATAGAGCTGTGGCTGTACGAAGTGGAAGGTCATCTGGCCTCGGATGACTACGGCAAAGACCTCACCAACGTCCAGAACCTCCAGAAAAAGCATGCCCTGCTGGAGGCTGACGTGGCAGCTCACCAGGTACGGGCCCTGGACGCGGATGTGGGGCTGTGGGCACAGGAGCGAGAGGGGCTGGTCAGCCAAGGCCAGTTGGTTTGGGGGATGAAGTGTGTCGATGCCTTAGAGAATGGTGGATGCACCACTTGCTTCTGTTCAGGTTGGTCTGCTTGCCCTTGGAGCTTCCTGGGAGCCCAAAATGGGGAAAGGGCGGCTGGAAGCGCACTCCAGGACATGGGGAAACAATGGTGTGCATTTTCTCGGTGTGTGAGCAAACCACACCTGAGGCAAGAATGTCAGCCGAGCGATGTCCAGAACGCACTTGGCCAGCCCCCAGCCAGGCTTTCAACACTCTGTCCTTCCTGTCTCCAGGATCGCATCGATGGCATCACCATCCAAGCCCGCCAGTTCCAGGACGCGGGCCACTTTGATGCTGAAAACATCAAGAAGAAGCAGGAGGCCCTGGTAGCTCGCTATGAGGCGCTCAAGGAGCCCATGGTTGCCCGGAAGCAGAAGCTGGCTGATTCCCTGCGGTTGCAGCAGCTCTTCCGTGACGTCGAGGATGAGGAGACGTGGATTCGGGAGAAAGAACCCATTGCTGCCTCCACCAACAGAGGTCAGCCTGCCTCTGTCAGACGGAAGTCTAGTTAGGAAAGGGCCTGCCCTTACAGCAGGAGGGGGACCCGTGTCCGAATGAGCAGAGTCAGGTTTCAGTTGAACTGGGTTTTTAAGTGAAACCATGGGGAAAGCTGAGAGTGAGGGGGTTGACTTTTCTCTTGACTTGGGAGTGGTTTCTCTTTCAGGCAAAGATTTAATTGGAGTCCAGAACCTGCTAAAGAAACACCAAGCGCTACAAGCAGAAATTGCTGGCCACGAGCCCCGCATCAAAGCAGTCACACAGAAGGGGAACGCCATGGTAGAGGAGGGTGAGTGTCATCAGGAGGTGGCTTTGTTCTCGTTTGTTCTGTCGCCCACCGAGTGCATGGTCCCAGGTCAGGGTGGGCTATGGGTTGAAGACTGCCCCCACCCCCCGCCACAATCTCCTGACTGTGACCCTGACTGGTCCATAACCTTTCTGAGCCTAAACTCACCCGCCCCCACCCTCCGCCAGCTTCTCAACTTCTCCCACAGTTGAGAAAACTAAATGAATGAGGTCAGATACTGAGGAGCCTGAGACAGTGCCCAGCACTCAACGAGTCTCCATGATGGAGGGTCGGAGGGGGCTGTGAGTTTTACTGTTTGTTTATGATGGCATCACTAATGCCAACTAAGGCTGTCTTAGAGTCTAGACAGACGTCGTGGTCTGAGGAGATCTGTTAAAGGGTTGGAACCTGTGCTTCATATAAAACTGGGAACATGAAGGGACTTGGCTCCCTGGACACAGTGTCGCAGAGGCTGTGAGTGCTCAGAGGACCTTGTTTGTCCCCATGTTTCTCATTGTCCTCCCTGCCCTGCCTGCCCTACAGGCCATTTTGCCGCCGAGGACGTGAAGGCCAAGCTCCATGAGCTGAACCAGAAGTGGGAGTTGCTGAAGTCCAAGGCCTCCCAGCGGCGGCAGGACCTGGAGGACTCGCTGCAGGCCCAGCAGTACTTCGCCGATGCCAACGAGGCCGAGTCCTGGATGCGGGAGAAGGAGCCCATCGTGGGCAGCACCGACTATGGCAAAGATGAGGACTCGGCCGAGGTAATGCATACTGGGGGTACCAGGCTTGGGTTGGGGCTGCTTAGAACGACCACGTGTACAGGGTGCAGTCTCATGGCTTTTAAGGTGTTTCAGCATCTCTTTCGACTTTTCTCTGGTAATTCTGTTATGCTCACAAGAGAGAAAAGGCAGCCTTGGCCTTTCACTGTTAGCCATGACCATGTCTCCATCCTTACTTTATTTTTTCTGTATACATATGTGTACATAAGCACAATATTTTGTTAGTCATCTTTTTGAATGGAATTCTTAAATTTTACTCATAAAGGTCTAGGTGTAGCCATGTGCTTGCCTTTTCTTGCCTGTCTTCACATAAATCGTCATGAGCTGAGTATTGACCCAACTTGATAGGATTTAGAGAAGTAGGAAGTACGGAGGGTGGTGGGAAGGGGGTTCCTGGAGGAGGGCGGCATGTACCCAGCTGCCACTTATCAGGAGTGTTCAATTCTCAGGATGGGTGGTGGATCACTGTACATGTGATGATGTTCTTTATGACCCCTCATCTGTTTCAAGGGTTGCATAATTAAGTATGGATGAAAAGATAAGAGAAAACATATTTTCTTCACATTGTTTATCAAATAAAGGGAGAGAGAGTCATCAAGTCACTGGGTAGCCAAACAGATTTCAGAGGCAGAAGGCCTGTTGGGGAGGCAGAGGGGCTGCTCTGGCTCCTTGCTCAGGGTAGCTTTGTGTGACTTGGATTTCAGGCTCTGCTGAAGAAGCACGAGGCATTGATGTCGGATCTTAGCGCTTATGGTAGCAGCATCCAGGCCCTGCGAGAGCAGGCCCAGTCGTGCCGGGTAAGTGAGGCTTTTCCTGTCAGCAGTTGCGAGATCCCAGGGGTTGGGTGGGGGCCAGGGAGCAGGGAGGTCAAAAGACCCAGATGCTGACAGCAGGTGGCATGATCATAGGTGGCGTTCTTTTATTTATGTGCTTTTAGCTGTGTTGGTTCTTCATTGCTTCAGGGGCTCTCTGTAGTTGCAGAAAGCGGGGGCTGCTCTTCATTGTGGTGCACAGCCTCTAGGGTGTGTAGGCTCAGTAGCTGGGGTGCCCAGGCTCAACAGTTGAGTGCACAGGCTTAGTTTTTCCAAGGCATGTGGGATCTTCCTGGACCAGAGATCAAACCTGTGTCTCCTGCATTGGCAGGCAGATTCTTAACCACTGGCCCACCAGGGAAGACCCCGTGGGTGACTTTCCTGTGGCCTTAAAGGCCCAGACAGCTGAGCTTCCTGAGTCAGATCTTGTTGGTGGCTTCAGAGGAGAACTGTCACCAGTGTATGTTTGGTGGATGTGGGTCTCCTGCTGAGGCTGGGATCTGCAGTGGCTGAGACGGCACTCTGGAGACATCCCGTAACTGTGTTTGCCCTTCCTTTGGATTTTTAGCAACAAGTGGCCCCCATGGATGACGAGACTGGAAAGGAGCTGGTCTTGGCACTCTATGACTATCAGGAGAAGAGTCCCCGAGAGGTCACCATGAAGAAAGGAGACATTCTCACTTTACTCAACAGCACCAACAAGGCAAGCACAGAGGATGACCAGGGGTTGGTTTCCACATATTAGGTGTCTTGGGAGCTTGTCTTTCCAGGATGAGGCTGGTTTAAAACTTGAAGTTACTAAAGTTTCCAGGTCAGTCTCCCATGTCGTGTGGGTTTACTGTTTGGCCTGTGATTGAGATGACCAATCTGTTGCCGTAAATACCTGAGAGCTAGGGTGGTAACTCTTACTCTTAAGGAGAGCTTTTACATCATGGACCACTTCCAAGTGGAATTTTTTTCTCTTTTGAGCTGAAGTCTGCTTCTCTGTCACTGGTACCTGTTGGTTCTAGACTGTACGGCCGCAGCAGAGGGTTGAAGACAGGCTCCAGGGTCACCCTCTAGGCTCCGCCTACTCATCTTCTCCAAGTTCAGTGCTGCCTGGTTCATCAGTCTTTCTTCCTTAACGCATTCTGATTGTCTGTGGCCTTGGAATGAGGCCATCATCTGACGAGCCCCCCAGGATCCTGCCCCCCCGTCTTGGTGTAGGCTGGAGAAGTGTTAGGCACTTCCTCTTCCCAGCCACTCAGCTCACCTGATCGTGGGACTTTGAGGAAACCCTGGCCAGTGCAGTTCTGCTGACTCTAAACCTAAGCTAACTGCCTGGTCTGACTCTGGTTCACTCAAGAGCAGCCTCGCCAGTAGAAGCCGCGGTGATGGCAGACTGTGTGTCTGTGTTGGCCCCACAGAAGCTACTGGTCACAGGTGATCACAAGGGGCTTCGGCGGTCCCAGGGCATCTGAGGTTTTATTTAATTTCCTGAAGTGTGGCTCGAGGTTGCCGTGTTAGCACAGTCCTGGAGCATCTGTACAAAGAGAAGGTGGCCTTCCTGCTCCAGTGAAGTCATGGCTGCCTCGCTCATGACCCTCCCCATACGCGGCAGGTCACAAGGGACCAAAATTCCCATCTTCACACCAGGTGACTTTGGCACCGTCACGGGACCCTCATGCCGTGACTAGAGCTCTTCTTCATGTGTGCATGTGTGTGTACATGGGCCTCCTTGGGTTCTCCCTCTGTCAGGGGAGGAATTTGCCATGGAGATAGTCTCTTTTCCCTGTAGGACTGGTGGAAAGTGGAAGTGAACGACCGGCAGGGCTTCGTGCCGGCCGCCTACGTGAAGAAGCTGGACCCCGCGCAGTCGGCCTCCCGGGAGAACCTCCTGGAAGAGCAGGGCAGCATTGCACTGCGGCAGGAGCAGATCGACAACCAGTAAGAGCCTCGCGGGTGGCAGCAGAGGGCCAGTGGAGGTCTGTGCCATGCGTTGTCGTGAGGGGCTGAGGCGGAGGCTGCCCTGAGCTGAGGCTCCAAGGCGAGCGCTCTCCTGTCCGTCTGCACTCGAAGGTGTACTCTACCCTGCCGTCCCCACAGCATAGCTTACCCACACAGCTCCGATCCCAGGAACCTATGATCCCTGACCCATCCCTTTTTTTTCCCTTTTGTTTGTTGTTTTCCCTGCATTTGCCAGTTGCTTTTCCTAAACAACGTTTGCTCATTATCACCATCTGGATCTTTGTTCTCCAGTTCAGGAGGTGCTCTCTGAAATGGGGTTTTTAGCTGTTCCACACCTCTTGAGCTCTGTCCTCTGTAAAAGGCTGCATAGTGTTTCTCTACCATGGTTTCGTGCTCTGAGAGTGGAGTGCATTTTTAGGAAACAGCTCTGCACCCTTTCCTATGGCTAAGCTCCCTTAAGGACCCGTGTCCCTCTTTTTAGGGCACATCTTACGCCATTATTAATGAGATCTAAAGCTCTGGACACCTGGCAGACAGCCAGGAAGTACACTGTGACGAGAGGCTGAAATGGTAGAACTTTTTGACCCTATTGATCCCTGCAGAGGACAGTTTTTATACACTTACGGATGCTTTCTGTTACTGCTAAGAATGAGGGGTTTTGGCCTGGATCGTAAATATGAGAGCAAAAAGTGGACCAGATACCTGACTCCAGTTACGCATCATCAGTCCTCAGGAAAACCTCTTCCTTGGGGGCGGTCACTGTACCCCTGGCCTGGCTCTGTGAAGCGACCAGTGTCTCTAGCTGAGGAATGTTTACTGCCTTAAGCATGGCAGATAGGAAGACAAAGGTGAACTAATTCTCTCATGTCATTGGATTTGATTTTCCTGTTCTTTCCTTACTGTGACTTCATTCCCGGCCTAGCCTGCTTCCAAGAGCTCTCGAATGACTCCGTCATTTCCCCCTTGAAGCGTCCACCGTCCTGGCCCCCATCGGAGCCGCTGCCTCCCACCCTGTGGATTAACCCACTAATCCGTGCATGCTTTTGCTGTGCCCCCTGTGCAGGACGCGCGTAACTAAGGAGGCCGGCAGCGTGTCTCTGCGTATGAAACAGGTGGAAGAACTGTGAGTAGGCCGGAAGCCCTGCCAAGCACCACCCGCCGCCCCTGTCCATCCTCCCTTCCCCGCTTCTCTTGAAGGCGCTCGCTGGTCGAGGAAGGCGAGGTGGCGAGAGGGCCCGTCTCTGGCAGCAGCTTTGGCTCACGAGGGAAGGGGGTTTGGGTGAAGCCGTGTCAGCTGTGGCCGCTTCTCTTGTTGGTGCTTCTGGGCAGCCTTGTGTTCAGAGCCTGGTCGGTTTGCCTGCTGTTAGCTTTCTTACTGGGCTAGCCACTATCAGCAGACCGGGCGGGTGGCCGGTACCCTAGTGCTCCTCTGTCGGCAGGAAACCAAATGCCTCTTAAAGTCTCTGATTCTTGGTAACACGTTCCTGTTTTATTTCGCTTTTGGAGACTTAGATTCAATTCTAGATCTTTTTAACTTTCAGTTGTATTAAGTTTGCTATTTTCACATCTGCAAGGATACCAGGAGTTCAGCCTTTTGTATTTTGGTTCCCAAGGGTTCGAGTGTTGTTGGATTCTTCATAAGAAACCCTCAGCTAACGAAATGTGCTTTACATGATTTCTCCTTCCAAAGTGGCCAAAACTTCCTGAGAAATAAGTATATTAACATTAGAAACAGTAGGAATTCCCTGCTGTTTCAGAGATACTAACATTCTGAATGAGGCTGTTGTAAAGCTCAGTGTACCTTCCCCCCACCACCTGGGGGCTGCTGGCAGAATCATACGACAGGAGAACAGGCCCTCTATATACACCACGCCCAGCAAATCCATCTCTCATCTGGCAGCTGTAGTCGCATGGAGCCTGTGTTGTGCTAAACGCTTGGTTTTGGTCATTTGTGGTTGTGGTGTTGTCAGTGCACACGCAGCCCCGGGGATGAGTATGCCAGGCCGTCCCCGCCACCCCATTGTGAACAGTGCAGTGTGGGCTTGTCCCGGAGGCTGTCTGTGGGTCCTCAGGGCCTGTGTCTCCACCTGCTGTCTAATACTCTGCCACCGCGGCATCATCCTTATCAACACATCCTTGGACCATCTCTCGAAGACGAGGGTGGCCTGCCTCCATAGGAAGTTAACCCACCTCCCTCCCTCCCTCTTGTCACCCTCTTGAATTACTTCAGGTACCATTCTCTGCTGGAACTGGGAGAGAAGCGTAAAGGCATGTTGGAGAAGAGCTGTAAGAAGTTCATGTTGTTCCGTGAAGCGAACGAGCTACAGCAGTGGATCAACGAGAAGGAAGCGGCCCCTGACAAGCGAGGAGGTCGGCGCAGACTTGGAGCAGGTGGAAGTGCTGCAGAAGAAGTTTGACGACTTCCAGAAGGTGCGGGAGGCCTTGCAGCTGAGCAGAGACGTGTTCAAAGACTCGGATCTCTTGATGTTTGACAGTTACAGAGATTATATTCCTCTGTCTCTATAGCCATTTTTAAACAAGTTTAATCATAACTTTCCTTGCACCAGTTTAGTTCTGAGAAGATACCAATACATGCAGTTTTCTCTACATGTTGTTTTTAAGAACTTTCCTGATCTGTCATACAAAAATGTGTGAAAGTAGTTTTCCTAATTAGGGTTAAGTCCACAGAACATTGGGCTTCTCTAGTGGCTCAGTTGGTAAAGAGTGTGCCTGCAACATAGGAGACCCAGGCTCAATCCCTGTGTTGGGAAGATCCCCTGGAGAAGGGGATGACTACCCACTCCAGTATTCTTTCTTGGAGAACCCATGGGTAGAGGAGCATGGTGGGCTACAGTCCATGGAGTCACAGAGAGGCAGATGTGACTGAGCGACTTTCATGTAACAGACAGTTAACTTGTGTTAAAGGATGTAGTTCAGAAGCATTTGGTTCGTTCCCAGTGTTCTATTACCATCACTTCTATTTCCAAAATATTATCACTTCGAAAGGAGACCACAGACCCATGAAGCAGCCTTTCCTTACCCCCCATCCCCGCCTCCACACCAACACCTGGCAAACACCAAGCTGCTTTTTGTCTCTGGATGTATGTGTCCTGGACATTTCATATAAATGGAAGCATATATTATGTTACTTTTGACTAAGAGCTTCACAAAGGGTTTTGAAAGTCTTGCCATTATCAATGGATCAGTGATTGTCTAGTGTTTATTGGCTAATGCTCCGTGGTGTGTATATATACACCACATCTTGTGTATCTATTCCTCCAGTTTAAAAATACTCTTGTGAGACTTCCCTGTCTGGCCAGTGGTTAGGACTGTGCCAGTGCAGGGGGTAGGGGTTTGATCCCTGATCAGCAGCGTTCCAGATGCCTGTGTACTGTGGCCAAGAAGCATATATATATTCTTATGACCAGTTCAGTTGGGTGGGGGATGCCTCTCTCCTGTAGTGGCAAGCTTTAAAATTTCATCACATTTTTAATGTGTCCTCTCCCCAATGAAGGTTTTAAAAAATCTCCAACCAGAATAGTTTTTCATTAACTACAGTTAGTAAGTAAGAGACAGGCTATTTCTAATGCCATGTGGTTTGCTTACTTCTTCAGTAGCAGCATGCAGGATTTTCTGATTTAGGTCACTGTCAAGGAGTAGAAAAACTACTTATGGGATACCTGTCAGATAGAAATTTATGGAATTCATGAGTATCTGTGGTCCTCCTTTGGATTGCTGTTCTGAGTTCTGGTTACATTGTTTTTGTTCTTTGAAGGATCTCAAGGCCAATGAGTCACGGCTGAAGGACATTAACAAGGTGGCTGAAGACCTGGAGTCGGAAGGCCTGATGGCGGAGGAGGTGCAGGCCGTGCAGCAGCAGGTGGGGGTCTGGCTGCTGCGTGGAGCCTGCTCGGGAGCAGCTTGGCTCCCCTTGGCCTCTTCTGTAGCCCAGCTCACGTGCCCTGTGGTGCACTCTGTGGCCAGGGGGCAGGTTCTCCGTGTGGCCTGCACTGTCTTGTTTATCTTCAACGGGAGGGAAAAATGGGTCTCCTTCTTAGGCCCCTTAAGTATCACGGTAGTTATTGAATCTTTCTTTAGGCCTTAACTGGTAATACATTCATGCAGTTCCTTAAATAAATCAAAGGTTCTGTGTAGAAACACTTGGTCACCCTGTAGACTTCAATAGTTCCCTCTGGCCAGTCACGTTGCCTGTCTCTAATCTCTCCCGTGCCTCCAGTTTGACTTGACAGTGGTAGGTGTTACTGATGTTTCCTCTAATAACGTGATTGTTTCCTTCTTTGCTTGTAGGAGGTGTATGGCGCGATGCCCAGGGTAAGTGTCAGGTGCCCTGTCTATAACTTGAACTTGAGGATTAACTCTTGGGAAGAGTATACAGTCAAGAGTCCCATAAAGATTTCTGTTCTTGAACCTCTAGAGATGTGTTTTGTGTGTAAAAGCCTGTGCAAAAAAAATAAGTTGATTTCTGTTTGTCTTTCTCCAAAAACCAAAAGGTTTTCTCTGATTTCTTAGAACTTTTCCGCCAGCAGTCATTTATCCCTTTTCAAAGAATCCTCTGAGAATGATATAAAGAGAAGCTGGAAATTGTATTAAATTTCCTCATTCTCTCCATCTCTCCTACTGCATTTTAAAAAAGAGAGACTTTTTCTTCCTGTTTGCTTCATTTCCCTCAGTCAGCCCTGCAAGTTGCTGCCAGCCAGTGATAAGTTCTGACTCTCAGTGGGGAACACTGTTCTGATTTCTCTGAACTTCCCATCATTCAGAGGAAAAGCTGATGCAGCGTTGGTTTGTGCTCAGTTTCTTGGCTGTCTAAATTCCTCCCTTTTTCTTTGAATAGGATGAATCTGATTCCAAGACAGCCTCCCCGTGGAAGGTAAGAGTTTCTTTGCAGATTGTTAATTCCAGAGGTTTTCCAGGACCAGAGATGCTTCATGTCCTTTTCTAGTGTGCGTGTTTCTGAGTAGTTAGGCTTGTCTATGGTCATTCCTGGCCTTGTGTGGCCTGGTGTCTTTCTGGCCCTGGTGTTACTATTCTTTGAGTCGGTCGTGTCTTGAAATGCGATGCATAATAACACAGAAGCAGCATGTCTTCCTGCAGATGCCCAGCACAAGTCCAGGTAGGGGTCAAGCTTGTCACACGTGGTCTCTGCCAGAGTGTACAGTTGGCCATCTGTGTTTGGATTCAACCAACCAGCAATTGAAAATGCTGCCATTCAATCCATGGTTGGTTGAATCCAAGGATTCAGAACCTGAGCACACAGGGCGCCAGCTCTGAGGAACTTGCGCATCCATGAGTGTTAGTACCTTGGGGGATCCTGGGACCCTTCCCCTGAAGAACCAAGGATATGGGGATGATTGCAATTTGCAGAGGTCACACTGTAGTGAGGCATGGTCCCACCAGTAGGACTGCAGCCCAAAAGGAAACGACATGAAGATGAAAAGGGGAGAAGACTTTCCTGTCAACATCCACTGACCACTTTCTCCTGGTGCCTAAGAAAGGCTTGATGGAAAGTCCATGTCCTGAGGAGAGATGTTTACAAGCTGCAGTAGACATTATTCCACAGAGACTAGGATGGTGCTGAGCCAAGGTGGATGTAACTCTGACCAACAGGACCAGGGAGCGTTCTCATGTGTAGTGCTTATAGCCATGATTTTGGAACTAGCTGCTCAGTGTCAATTGGAGCATCTTTCTTCCTGACTCAGCTCTTCAGGAATATGTCCCTTAAGTTATAGACACGCTGGAAAAAGCAGGTTTCTTCATGAAGTCATACCTTCCTAAAATATAAAGAAAGCATGAAAACCTAAAAACAGGCTCTCACACCAGTCCCTCGTTTGATACTTCCCGGCTTGTCATGGGGACCTAGGTTGAAAGGGATTTGTTTCTTTGGCCTCCTTATCTCTCCAGGCTCTCACCATTCTGCTTATTAAATAGACTGCAAATTGCTTGGAAAGATGCATGTTTCCTTTTATTCCACTTTCTCCTTTCTTCTCTGTCTTAATTTCCTTACATAACAAAATTTAGTCATTGGTGTCATGAATGGGCAGCATCCTTAGCTATTTGACATCTGGCAGAGTTTGCAGAGCTTTTCTGGTAACATATATTTTTCAAAAATACATGTCAGATGACTTGATAAACACCAGTACTTCCTGATTCTGAAAAGAATGGGAAACAATGGGTGTCTGCTTTCTGACCTCTGTACACACCCACACTGGTTGAAAACATCGTCTGGGTGTGTCCCTGGAACATTCAAGGAGCCCAACTTCCCTACATACACACTCGGCTCCTCCTTTTTGTTATGTACTTGAGGATTACAGGCCTCACATGCCTGCCAAGTAGGGTTTCTTTCTGATTAAACCGGGTCAGCTCTGAGAGGCCAAGGGGCATGATTTTTAAAAGTGACATTGATGAGAGGAAGCTAATTCATCAGTGTCTTTTCTTTCTCATCCAGTAAGGTTCCACTGTTAGAAGGAATAATGATCCAGTAACCATAAATAGAAGTGAAATTATTGGTGCACTTGAGTGTTTAGATAGTCTCAGCTGGCAGCATTTCTTCCACTGAGTGTGTTTTTTGGACTCTTCTCCTAGAGTAGGAACAAGAAAAAGACAACAGTCAGTAGTCTTTGAGCCTCTTTTTTCTGTCCAGTCAACTGTTTTAATTGTGGTCTCCACTGTTCTTTCACTTTCCATGTAAAATTAATCATTGAGTTGAATGTGATTGTGCACTTGGGTTTCTGACTTTCTCCTTGTTGGTGCTTTCTTGCTGCTCTGTTCAGAAATCTGACAGTATTCTTTTACAATCATTTGGTGGACAATTGGGCCCTAATTAATGGCACTTGCATCTCAGATTTCTCTTGTAATCAGCAGACACGTGATTAGTTTGCTCTTCTGCTTCCCTCCCCACATAGTCTGCTCGCCTGATGGTTCACACCGTGGCCACCTTTAATTCCATCAAGGTAAGACCCCAGGGCAGCTTCCCTGGTCCTCCCTGGTCTCCTTCCTCGTGTCCTGCTCCTGTCTTCAGAAAGGCTCTTGTCCTCATGCACTGTGTGAGCTGTAGCAGCTGTCCCTGTCCTGGCTCCAAGGGTGTCCGGTCACTGTTATCTGCGTGCGGCAAGAGCCATGATCGGCTCACCCAGTTCTGCCAGTGCCTCCTGGAGGGCTGGGAGCTGTGGGGGAGCATGTTATCTGGAAGGCAGTGAATGCCTTTCCTGACTCCTTTTTGGGCCCCAGGCCGGTTTGTCCTCTGAGGACAGGGTCCTACAGCCACACTGTGCTCAGGCTGCTTCCCGCTGGCGGTACCGCCAAGATCAGTCCGGGGCTGCAGACGTGGGACTCTGTCCATTTGGCAGTTGTTCCGAAGCTGATGCTGTGCGGCAGCACCAGGCTAGGCACTGAGATGAGGACAGATCAGCCTCCTCTCTCCTGCTGCTTCCACGGCCATTCCAAGCCAGGTGCTGGCAGAGTGTTTGCACTGTGGGGTCTGGCGAGCTGTGGCCAGATCTGACTTTCTGGACTTTGGCTGTCGCGGTGTGCTCACCGATTGAACCGGGAAGGTCAGGAACCAGGAAGTCCTCGATGCCCCAGGCTTTCCTTTCTCGTGAAGCCACCAGGGCTCTGGTTCTGCCCTTTTCCTGGAGTTGGGCGTGAGCTGACGCCTCCTGTCCACCGACAGGAGCTCAACGAGCGCTGGCGGTCCCTGCAGCAGCTGGCTGAGGAGCGGAGCCAACTCCTGGGCAGCGCCCACGAAGTGCAGCGGTTCCACAGGTGAGGGTGGCTCCACCAGCAGGAGTGGTCCTGTAGCGGTGGGGGTGGGCTCCACAGGCGGGGGGCAGCCCGGGCGGGCAGGAGAAGGAGCTGGCAATGATCAGGTGCACCTCGGCTGGATCTTGTCCGTGCTGGTGCTCTGGCACTTGATGGATGCTCAGTCGGTACTGCTGAATGGGTGGACGTGTGCTCCATGGCATTTAGAGTGTAGCTGGTGGGCCGCTGACACGTGCCAGAGAAGCACACCGGGGTCAAGGCAGCCATCCTCGGCACTCACGAATGTGAACAAATACGGATATTACCTACAGAGATGCTGACGAAACCAAGGAGTGGATCGAGGAGAAGAACCAGGCTCTAAACACAGACAACTATGGCCACGACCTGGCCAGCGTCCAGGCCCTGCAACGCAAGCACGAGGGCTTTGAGAGGGACCTCGCGGCCCTTGGCGACAAGGTGAGAGGCAGCGGACGGACGCAGAGCTGGCTTTCCTCGATTCTGCTGGAGGCCACACTCCCCCCTTCCCCATCTCTCACCTCTTTCTTCCCCAGGTGAACTCGCTCGGGAGACAGCTGAGCGCCTGATCCAATCCCACCCCGAGTCGGCAGAGGACCTGCAGGAGAAGTGCACCGAGCTGAACCAGGCATGGAGCAGCCTGGGCAAGCGTGCCGACCAGCGCAAGGCCAAGCTGGGCGACTCCCACGACCTGCAGCGCTTCCTCAGCGACTTCCGGTGAGAAGCAGGCTCGGGCCAGAGGCCTTTCCAGCTGGATGAAATGCATGCGTAGGCTGAACACGTCTCAGGTTTGATCTTGGGAATTATTTGATGGTCCAGTGTTTAGGACCTGGTACTTTCACTGGTGAGGGCCTAGATTCAATTCCTTGTCAGGGAACTGAGATCCTGGAAGCCGCACAGTGTGGCCAGGAAAGAAAAAAGGTTTCATCCTAAAGAAAGGCATTTGTATTTAAAGCTGTAGGAGACTTTACCACAGCTACTTGTCTATGTTAGCTGTAGAATAAAAGATCTTATACACCTGTTTGTTCTTTCTCTGAGGACTTCTTGATTTTTAGTTATTAATTCGGTAAGACAAGAGGCTTAGAAATAATTTACTCAGAGCTCTAGCCCCATTCAATAGATTAATCCCAAATAACTTTCTGAGATAAGACTTACGGAGTCCTCTCTTTTCCTGGGCAGAAGGCCCGCTTGCCAGGGAATGTAATAGCCATTCCCCTGTGGCTCTGGTTTCCAGGGACCTCATGTCTTGGATCAATGGAATCCGAGGTCTGGTGTCCTCAGGCGAGCTAGCCAAGGATGTCACCGGAGCTGAGGCCCTGCTGGAGCGACACCAGGTGGGTCGGCCTGCTGAGCAACGCGTACGTGGTGACCCTGCCAGGCCAGGAGGACTTTAGTGGTTGATGTGAGAGTGGGCAGCTCCTCCTGCCAGTTACCTAATCCCTCCCCTCCTCTTGGCAGGAACACCGGACAGAAATTGATGCCAGAGCTGGCACTTTCCAGGCATTCGAGCAGTTTGGGCAGCAGCTGTTGGCTCATGGGCACTACGCCAGCCCTGAGATCAAGGAGAAGCTCGATGTTCTAGACCAGGAGCGCGCAGACCTCGAGAAGGCCTGGGTCCAGCGCAGGATGATGCTGGATCAGTGCCTTGAATTGCAGGTGCCTGCGCTGGATGGCAGCTTCCCGTTTGCCACAGGGTTTCAGACCAGGTGTTCTGTGCGAGAGGCTCCTTGTCTCCTCACCTCCCTCTCCCCTTCTTTAGCTGTTCCATCGGGATTGCGAGCAGGCCGAGAACTGGATGGCTGCCCGGGAGGCCTTCCTGAACACGGAAGACAAAGGGGACTCGCTAGACAGTGTGGAGGCTCTGATCAAAAAACACGAGGACTTTGACAAAGCAATTAATGTCCAGGTAGGGGCTTCCCCAGTGGCTCAGTGGTAAAGAATCCACCTGCTGTGCAGGAGACTGGTTTGACCCCTGGGTCGGGAAAATCCTCTGGAGGAGGAAGTGGCAACCCACTGCATTATTCTTGTCTGGAAAATCCCACGGACAGCGGGGTCTGGTGGGCTGCAGTCCATGGGGTCCTAAAGAGTCAGACACAACTGAGCGACTAGATAAGAGCAAGAAGGCCTTTGTACCTTAGATCCTGAATCTGGGTTTTCCCAGACTGATGTCTTTTTTTTCTGTTGGCATATTCTCTTTGCCTGCTCTCAGTGATTAGAACAAAAAGTTTCTGTTTGCCTAACTCAGCTGGAGAGCTTTGGCAACTTCCTCAAATTAGAATACTTGGTGGGAATTCCCTGGTGGTGCAGTGGATAGGAATCTGCCTGTGAATGCAGAGGACGTGGGTTCACTCCCTGGTCTGGAAGATTCTTCATGCCGTGGAGCAGCTAAGCCCACGAGATGCAGTTACTGAGCCTATGGCCTCTGTGCCACAGCTGCTGGAGCCTGAGCGCCTAGAGTCCTGTGCTCCACAACAAGAGAAGTGACTGTAGTGAGGATCCCACACACAACTAAAGAAGAGCCACATGCAGCAACAGAGACCCAGCACAGCCAAAAGAAATGCGTGAATAAAGTACTTGGTGTTGACTACACAGTGCAAACCTGTGTAGTCTAGAAAAAGTGACATACATAAAAGTTTTTTTAACTTTATAAATTCTAGCATTTTAAAGACTTTGATAACAGATGCCACAGGGGAAATTTTTTATAGTGAAAGGGAAGAAAAACAAATTTGTGGATAGGTAAGTGTATCTATGAACATGAACCAGAAAGTTGCAAAAGTCTTTGGCTTATAAACCACTTTGTTGAAAAATCTGATGATCTTTTTCTCTGAAGCCTAAATTTTTGGCCACTCCTTGAGTCATGTAGGATCTTAGTTCCCCTACCAGGGGTTGAACCTGTGCCCTCTGCATTGGAAACATAGAGTCTTAACCACGGGACCGCCCGGGAATTAATTCCCTATGAAGCCCAGTTCCCCTTCTCCAGTGGACTACGTTTCATATGTGATGAAGCCTAGTTTCATTTGTGGTCTGCTGGTGTTCAAACCCTGGCCCCACCCTAATGTGACCTGGCACCTTCTTGAGTTAAACTCTACTCTAATAATGATTGAAATCAAGCTTTCCTCTGGCTTTTTACACTCCTGCTTCTAAAGTGTCGGTGTATTCTGATCCCGTCACCAGCTAGTCACCCAAAATAACCGTTCTCTTCTCGGACCTGCAGTCGTCTTGCCCGCCCCTGACCTCACGATTCTCTTTGCTGACAGGAGGAGAAGATTGCTGCCCTGCAGTCCTTTGCTGACCAGCTCATCGCTGGCGGCCACTACGCCAAGGCGACATTTCCAGCCGGCGCAATGAGGTTCTGGACAGGTGGGTGCTCGGTGCAGCTGACTGGTCCTTCTGCACTTGTGCGAGAGCCCCAGCCTGACTACCTCCGAGGGGTGCTCACCTTTGCTCTCGGTTCCACCTTCTCAGGTGGCGCCGTCTAAAAGCTCAGATGATTGAGAAGAGGTCAAAGCTGGGAGAATCACAGACCCTCCAGCAGTTTAGCCGGGATGTAGACGAGATTGAAGCTTGGATCAGTGAAAAATTACAGACTGCAAGTGATGAGTCATATAAGGACCCCACCAACATCCAGGTGAGCTGAACCCATGAGGTGTGTGTCTCTGAAATAGCCTGTGCTCCTGGGTAGCTCTTGCTAAAAATAAGGTATCTTTAGAAGGGAGAGTTATCTCTAGGTACCTCCTCCTACTCACAGTGATGCCAAGAAAAAGTGTTTTAGTAAGTGAACCGATGGGAAGACCTCCCCTAAATGATGAGAGCCAGTTGAGAAGCTGCTCCCGTCACTTGACGCTGCTGAGGCTGTGCCTGTGTTAGAGCCTGTAGAAAAGGCCCCCTTAAAACCACTGTCTCCAAATGCTGACCTTCCCAGGGGAAGTATGACAGTTTCTGTTGAATAGGTGTTATTGCATATTCACATCAGTGTACTGAACTCTTGTTATTTTAATCTGTTTTTGTAGCTTTCCAAGCTGCTGGTAAGTTTTATGTTTTCTTAAAGAGTTTTAGTTAAATGAGCTCCAGTGTCTGTGCTCTTGTGTATAGATTCTCATAATCATGGTCAGTCTGCTGGTGTCTTCCTCATCTGTGCTTTCCGTTTCTAATCATCCATCACACTCCATCCAAGCGTCCCTGTGGGATGTGGCTTTCTCTGTTGTAATTAGCCTGAGCCCTTCCCTTTCTCCTCCCCTCCCCACTCCTGGCTCATCACTTAGGCAGGTTCTGTACAGTGTTTGATTTGGGGGCAGCAGTGAACTGCTTTCTTTCCAAAGATGTACTGTTTTTAAACGAAATTACTTTTCTGTGTAAGTTTGGGCTCTTCTTGCCATGGACTCAGGGCTCTCGGTGGATGGGGGCAGGACCAGCTGGGAGAGTTTCGTTGCCCATGTGACCTTTTGTCCAGAAGTGCTGGTCACTGGAGAGGGACAGCGAGAGGTCCACAGAGTAACAGGTGATAACGCTTCCAAGTCTACGAGAAGCCTGGAGCGAGAGGTTAAGATCAAAGTGGACATCACCAAAGGGGCAGCGAAAGACTTCATAGTCAAAATGTAGCTGAGAAGTGGCTTAAACAGATGAGAATTGAGCCAAAGAGCGATCAGGAAAAGAGGGGGCCTGGGCTCTTGTCAGAGTATGTGGGCGTCTGAGACCTTTTTCTGTTCTGTAGTTGGGCTTGAGTGTTAAGAGTATGTGTCCAGGACGCTTTATGTTGGCACTGCATTTCACCAGCCACATGCCTCCATCTTTTGACAGTTGCTGCCCCTGAAATGAAACATGTGATGCAGAATCCTTCCCCGGTTGCACTGCTTTTTCCTTTTATTTTTTTCCCCTGGATAACATCCTTGCCCGAGAACCTGCGTTTCTCGCACAGAGCTGTCCCACAGCTGTGTCCTTTCGGTTGTCTCCTGTGGTGCCCCTGCAGCTTGTATCCCCACGGGGTTTTAAGTTCCCCGTCAGACCCTTACCCTCAGATGCCCATCGTTCTCCCAGCCCTCTCTTCTAGCAAAATGAAGTTCTTACTACAGTCAAGCCTGGATTTTGACAAATCCAGGAGTTCTGAATGGAGACCACTGCCGAAGGAGAAGCCGGGAAAGCCCAGTTCTTGCGGCAGCTTCAGGGTTCTCTGTGGATGGCGGGGCAGGCTCACCCTTGCATGCCTGATGTCATGGAGACTGCCGCCCTAGGTGATGAGAGGCCAGATGCGTTATTTCTTAGAGCTTCTGTCCCCTAAGGAGGAAACCATGTGTAGGAATTGATGCACAGGTAGATTGAGAACTACAATTGGCCGTTGCCACTTCCCGCAAAAGTGTTGGAAAGCGTCTACTTGTAGAATTTCCCTCTAAGATTCAAGAGTTGAGTCAGCTCACCTGCTCCTGATCTGGTGCCTTTCCTCTCTCTGAACTCCCACCAGACTGACTCCAGAAGCGTTTCTCACAGATTCTGTGACTGCCTTCTAGAAAAGCGTTGCTGCCTGCCCCTAGTTCTCTAAGTTCGCTACTGCTCCTTTCTGAGAACCCCTTATTCCTGAAGACACTGCCTCACAGGACCTGGTTTTGAAAGGTGGTGGGGGTGTTTTTGATGTTTCCAGAGCAAGCATCAGAAGCACCAGGCCTTCGAGGCAGAACTGCACGCCAATGCGGACCGGATCCGCGGGGTCATCGACATGGGCAACTCCCCTCATTGACCGCGGGGCCTGTGCCGGCAGTGAGGATGCCGTCAAGGTACAGTGCCCAGCTCCCCTCCTCCTGGCCCGGAAAGAAGAGGTGCTGGACTTCACTGTCAGCATTAGAGTCCACTCGATGGTGACTCTGAAACGCAATCTTAGGAAAATATCCAGGTTTCTGTCTGTGCTGCTGACGGGTGCTAGCAAGAGCGGCGCCTGTGAGCCTCCTCATCAACCTCGCTGAGGAGGGCCTCCCAAGAGGGCGCTGGCTGTGGGGCTGCCTGTCTCTGATGACTTGCTTCTCTGGCCTAGGCCCGGCTGGCCGCCTTAGCTGACCAGTGGCAGTTCCTGGTGCAGAAGTCGGCTGAGAAGAGCCAGAAGCTGAAAGAAGCCAACAAGCAACAGAACTTCAACACTGGCATCAAGGACTTCGACTTCTGGCTCTCCGAGGTGACGCTGGGCTCTCTTCCCCCAGGGGGCTCCGAGGCGATGCTGGGCTCTCTTCCCCCAGGGGTCTCCGAGGCGACGCTGGGCTCTCTTCCCACAGGGGGCTCTGAGGCGACGCTGGGGCGCCCTTCCCCCAGGGGGCTCTGAGGTGATGCTGGCTCTCTTCCCCCAGGGGGCTCCGAGGTGACGCTGGGCTCTCTTCCCCCAGGGGGCTCCGAGGCGATGCTGGGCGCCCTTCCCCCCAGGGGGCTCTGAGGTGACGCTGGGGCGCCCTTCCCCCCAGGGGGTTCCGTAAACAGGCAGGGCTCTCCCTGACACCCCCTTTAACAGGAAACTTCCTCGTCAGATGTGAGCTGTGTGCTCCGGGCGGATTTCTAAGCAGAGGGAGGGAATGTGTAGAGAAGAGAGAGCTTATCTGTGTGGGATGTGGATCACTTGTCTCCACAAAGAATGCGAATAGGAGGAGGTGGTAAGGTCTGTGTGCAGGCCACTCCCCAAGCCTATGCCCAGGTGAAAATAGGACAGTGAAGGGCCAGGAAGCTGGAGTTAGTCATACAGTCTTTGTAGACAGTGTAGAGAGTATAGAAAGTCTAAAGAGAAAATTTGAAACCACTGTTCTATATGCATCTGGTCCACACTTATTTCCATGAGTTTTTGTTTAGCTGTGGCTCTGTGTATTTGAGCCCATGAGTAATTTATCATTGGTCTGTATTGGTAGTGTTATTTCAAGTTGTGAAAAGCTCTTGGTGAGCGTTTGAAAAACTGCCTCAGGCCATCACAGAGTGCGGGCATGGTTAGAGCACTCCCGTGCCGTTCTTGAGCTGTTGGGCACACCGGTGCTTTCTGCCCAGGGGAGGCTCCCTAGGAGAGTGGGGCTGCTCTGTGTTCCACCACCGTGCCACAGTGAAGGCAGCTGGAGTGTTCACACTCACGGGCCCTTGAGTCTGTGCCTGACAGACAGGCAAGGCGTGGGCAGTGGGGCTGGTCATACCATGTCAGAGCAGCAGCGTGTGGACAGACGTTAGCAGCCAACAGTAATCTCCCCTTTCACTCCCAGGTGGAAGCCCTGCTGGCCTCTGAGGATTATGGCAAAGACCTGGCTTCTGTGAACAACTTGCTAAAAAAACATCAGCTGCTGGAGGCAGATATCTCTGCCCATGAGGTGAGCAGAGTGGCGCCCAGGCAAGGGTCTGGGGTATTATACATGCAAAAGTGAGAAATTATGCCTAAGAAATGTTACTTATATTAACTTGTAATGGGTTTATTTTAATCGGGTTAATATATTTTTCTCAGCTACCTTATTTTGCTACAATTCATAGACTTTATTTGGATTTCACAGTTTTTGTCTGCATTCAGTTTTGTTTCTGTGCGTATATGCACATAGTTCCACGCAGCTGTATTAAGTGTGTAGATCTGCGTCACTACTACCAAATTCAAGATACAGACCTTGTTCTGTGAGCGCAAAGGAGCCTCTTTATAACCTTTCTAGTTGTATCCCTACCCTGTCCCTAACTCCTGGCAACTGCTGATCTGTTCACCATCTCTGTAGTTCATCATTAGAGAGTGTTATGTAAATGAGAACATACAGTGGGTAGCATGCTGAGATTTTTTTGACAAACTTTTTTTTAATGTAACAGTTCATTTAATTTTTAATGACAAATGTTGACATGTAAAATCTATATAAACTCTCCTACGGGTTGTCAGTAGTAGGTTAGAGTATAAAATGGCTCTGCTGTCCTTCCCCAAATGCACCAGGTCCTTTAGAGTCGGTCTCAAGGGGAAAAGGTCTTCAGGTATCTGAAAGTTGTCAGGCTCCTGGAAGTGGATGCCAATTGTCCAGAATTCTGATTTTCTCATGAAAGTTTGAATTTTATCATTAGCATTAAACTCAATTTTCTTTAAAGTGACAGGTTCACTTTATTCATCCGCGATAAAGTATTTGTCACTCCCAAAGTTAAGAATGGCCATAGTTTATTGGCCGTTCTTCTGAGTGAAAATGATGGTCTGTGAAAGAAGTGGCCAGTTCAGCTCGGAACGTGCTTCTCCTTTGGACAGTCATGGACTTCAGTACCCACAGAAGTACTTTGTTTGGGTTCCCCATTTTATCAGATAGGATATGAAAATGACACGTACTCAAAGATGGGTGTGTAATTAACAACTTGGCTTCTTTTTTAAGGATGTGCTTAAGTGAAAGAGCAATTTCTGCTGAAAAGAATCAGGTCTCTGCTCATAGTTTGCCACTAACTTGAGCAGTGGCACCCCCACTGTGGGTTTTGCACCATCACTGCAAATGTTCACACAGTAAAAGAGAAGAAAAAGGCAGATGTTTTTGTACTGTTATGAAAATAGTTTTGATCTCTTAGAGCCCCAGGGGTCCACACCCCTAAACCAGCCCCTCAGTGAAGAAGTTGTGATTCACAAGCAGATTCTGATTCTGCTCGTGGAAGACCCAGATTTCTGACCCTCTGCCGTGTCCCTGGCCCCAGGACCGCCTGAAGGACCTCAACAGCCAGGCGGACAGCCTGATGACCAGCAGCGCCTTTGACACCTCCCAGGTGAAGGACAAGCGGGACACCATCAACGGCCGTTTCCAGAAGATCAAGAGCATGGCCGCCTCGCGGCGAGCTAGGCTAAATGAGTCCCACCGCCTGCACCAGTTCTTCCGGGACATGGACGATGAGGAGTCCTGGATCAAGTATGTGCTCCCACTCGGCATCCCGAGAGCCTTAGGAACCCTGGGGTTCATTCTCTCCTGGACCCTGGTGGCGAGGTGGGGTCAGATTCTGGGCCCAGCTCAGCCCAGCCTTGGCACACACCTGTGGTGGGCTGTCTCTGCTTCTCCTCCTGGTGTCTGGTAATGGTGACCAGCACAGACTCCATATGGTGTGTGATGGCGCCCAGGGCTTGTCTAGACCCCGCCCTGAGGTGACTGGTAACATTAGTGAGGTCCACCTGGGGAAGACTGCTGCTTGGGGGAAGGGAAACTTGCTGCAGTTTATCATCCTGCCCCCAGAATTCTCGTGTACTTTCTTCAGATGACACAGCATGTAAACAGACCATTTTTAGGGAGAGATTGTGATTGTTGATTGTCAGTCGCTTTGTCATGTCCGACTCTGTGACCTCATGGACTGTAACAGGCCAGGCTTCCCTGTCCTTCACCAGCTCCTGGAGTTTACTCAGACTCATGTCCATTGAGTCGGTGATGGCTTCCAACCATCTCATCCTCTGCCACCCGATTCTCTTTTTGCCAAGATCCTCTTAATTCCTCACTTCCTTAAAAGCTATTTATGGGACTTCCCTGGTGGTCCAGCAGTTAAGTCTTGGCGCTTCCACTTCACGGGGTACAGTTTTCATCCCTGGTCTGGGAACGAAGATCCCACGCGCCACACAATGAGGCCAAAGTTTAAAAAAAGTTGTTTTAAAACTGTTTCTAG
Organism: Nanger dama; assembly: GCA_917880005.1. Taxonomy (NCBI): domain Eukaryota; kingdom Metazoa; phylum Chordata; class Mammalia; order Artiodactyla; family Bovidae; genus Nanger; species Nanger dama. The sequence continues at coordinate 7,852,735 of CAKJTW010000018.1, read as the reverse complement.
TAGCATCTTCACAGACATATATTTGATAAGGTGGGATTGATAGGGCGTCTGCAGTGGCTCTTTCTGTTCTCCTGCAGCCCTTGCAGAGCAGCACACAGTGGGTGCTCCTTGAGACGTGCGTGGACTCTGTGCATTGGGAAGTGGAGGCTTTGTTCCCTAGAAGAGTGGCGCGGACACTCCTGAAGGGGTGGCTGGCGCAGGAAGGAGATTGTGGGGTCTGTGAACATCACAGCTCTGTGACCACGCAGCTCCAGTTGACACGGAGACTGACTGCCTACCTGTGTTGTCCAGGGAGAAGAAGCTGCTGGTGAGCTCAGAGGACTACGGCCGCGACCTGACGGGCGTCCAGAACCTGAGGAAGAAGCACAAACGGCTGGAGGCAGAGCTGGCTGCCCATGAGCCGGCCATTCAGGTGAGGGGCTGCCTCCTGGCTGAACGGGCCTGGACAAGCTCGTCTCACTGAGGTCTCTGCAGTGGTTATGGCCCCTCATCCTAGAGAGTGGTGGGGAAAGTCTGAATCGGATTTTGAGACCCTTTCCTGGAAGCATGTATAAGCAGGCGCGATCACTCTTGAGTCTCATTGCTCTTGCCTGTCAGGGTGTCCTGGACACTGGAAAGAAGCTGTCTGATGACAACACCATCGGGAAGGAGGAGATTCAGCAGCGCCTGGCGCAGTTCATGGAGCACTGGAAGGAGCTAAAGCAGCTGGCAGCCGCCCGGTGAGTGGACTGCCCCCGTGGGCACAGCAGGTGGGGCTTGCTCAGGGCTCTGGGCCCTCCAGCCCTTCGGGACCTCTTCCTGGGGGTGCACGTGCCACAGTCACCTTGCTTCAGAAGCATCTCTGACAGCCCCAGGCTGAGCTGGTCCCGTTACTTGCAGTCCCGAGTTGGACCCCACATGTGGTTCTAGAGCTTCCTGTTTCATCAGCACTGGCTGTTTCATGTTAAGAGGAGGAGAAAGGCTTGAATGAACCATTTACAACCCACACTCGGCACTCATGTTTTTAAGCGTCCAAGTTAGAGGAGTTTATGGCTGATTTTTTTTTTTTTTTTTTTTTTTAACTATTCCTTGCAATTAGGGGCCAGCGGCTGGAAGAATCTTTGGAATATCAGCAGTTTGTAGCCAACGTGGAGGAGGAGGAAGCCTGGATCAATGAGAAAATGACCCTGGTGGCCAGTGAGGATTATGGAGACACTCTTGCTGCCATCCAGGTAGAGTAAGGGGCTGCTGCCCGCTGACCAACCTTTTCGCCAGCTTGCTCAGTGGCCATAGTTTTACCGGGAGAGTGTTCAGGGCTGTCAGGCAAGGTCTCCTTGGCGACTTTCAGTCCTCAGGAGCCCATGTCAGAGATGCTTGCCTTTGTGTAGACAGAATTGGGGTGACTCTGTCTGCCTCGATTCATGGGGTTCTTGGAACCCTGTTGTCAGCTCAGCAGTATTGCTGGTATCACCACCACAGGTTTCTAGGACCTCTTCAGCATCCTGTGACTGCCTTAACAGTTACCACAAGCTAGGTGGCTTTAAAAACTACAGGAGCTTTTTTTTGTCTTGGTTTGGGGAGCAGAGGTCCGGGATCAAGGTGTCAGCAAGGCCTTGTTGTCCTGCTTTGTTGCCGCCTCCAGCTCTGGGAGCTCTCGGCTTGTAGCAGTGCAGCCCTGCCTCTTGTCCTGCTCTCCCAGGAGCTGGTCTTCCTTCTGCGTTTTCCGTGGCGTTCTCTCTGGGTGTGTCCATATTCGGATTCCCCTCTTCTCACATATGCAGGACATCAGTCATACTGGATTAGGGCCACCCGGACACTCGCGTCTTAATTCAGTCGCATCTGCAGAGACCTCGTTGTCACATTCCTAGGTGCTGGGTTAGGACTTGGCATCTTGAGCACGCGTTTCAACCGATAACACACCTCCTCAGGACATGGGTTGGCTGGTGCTGTGGAGCAGCACTAAAGAAAGCAGTTCTTTCCCATGAATCTGTGAATTGATGGGCATTTTCTCAGCTGCTCTCACACAGCTGCACTGAGGCAGGGGCCGCTGGGCTGAGTCCATGGTGACGTCATTCACGTGGCTCTGACTGGGGCGTCTCAGTGGCCTCACTGTCCAACAAGGTTAGATGAGCTTCTGTGGGTGGCGTTAATGGAGGCCAAGGCCAGGCTGCAGGGCCTTTAAGGCCTGTCCTGTGGGACAGAGCAGCCCGGCTTCCCTCTTCATAGGAGTGGCCCTTTGTAGTTGAGTGCTCTCCATCCGTGCCCCCAATTGTGGAAGCAGAGTTTGCATTCCCGATTGTTGGAGCCTCCCCTGAGCCACGCTCCTGCCAGGGAGTCCTCCCAGGTGGTCGGGGGATGCGGGTAGACAGTAGAGGCAGGCAGTGGTCTCCTATCCTCTGCGTTGCTGAGTTCCCCGAAAGCCAACACAAGGGGCACCGTCTCCAGTGCTTCAGCTCTGTGGAGGGAAAGAAGAGACTTTGAAGGCCCCTAGGAGACATGCTTGAGTTAAATCTTAGGGCCGGCATCACTGTTCAGTTGGTGCTTATCTGAAGGTTCCTCCGTGTCCATTCTGTGGTCTCCAGGGAGCAGAAGGCCTGTGCTGGTTGACTGGCAAGAGCTTCACCTCTTCAGAAGGGCCTTCCCTGGCCCCCCATCTCTAATCACACTGAGCACTTTATGATTTCCAGTGTATTCTGCATCCGTTGTCTTGGCCCCAGCTGGCTGGGGTCCCTATGAGGGCACCCCCCCGTCCTGGTCCTCTGTAGTCCTGCCCACCACCTATGCCAGGCTCTCAGGAGTTGGCTTGGCTACTTCCACTGCAGGGCTTGCTGAAGAAACACGAAGCCTTCGAGACGGACTTCACTGTCCACAAGGACCGGGTGAATGACGTCTGCACTAACGGACAAGACCTGGTTAAGAAGGTGAGCCTGGCCCGTGGGTACGAGCCTCTTTTCCCAATAGCAGCTCCATCCCTGTATTCCATGATTAACTGGATATCCCTCCTTCTTTTTTTGCTAATATCTATTTATTTGGTTTTGCTGGGTCTCAGTGGCGGTATGCAGGCTCTTAGTTGCAGCGTATGGGATGTAGTCCCCTGACCAGGGGACCCCTGCATTGGGAGCTTAGTTTTAGCCACTGGACCTCCAGGAAATCCCCTTCTCTTCTGAAGTCAGCAAGTAAAGCTGACTCTGTGGCACTTGAATTTTTCTACCTTAATTAGGAAAAACAGTAGCCCTGCTGGTCCTTCTGGGACACTGGCGTTGCCATGGGGCTGCTCTTCTAGTGTCTTCTCCAGGAATTCAGCTCTTTATAAAGGTGGCAGAAAACACAGGTCGTCACCCCTAAAGCCCCCACCAGAGATGGACCCAGCTGACACCTCCAGGTTGGACCCTCCCACCCCGAGACTCTCCTTGTGTAGAGCCACCCATAAAGTTAAATGGCACCTGTTGGATTGGTGTACATTGAGGGTAAAAACCCAGCTGCTCTCCAGGACATTACAAACGCATCTGTTAAAACTCAAGGTTCATTGCATTCAAACAGCCTTTTAGGGTAAAAGCAAAAAATAAAGGAGGCGTCTTGGTACTTTCTCAGCAGCAGTGAAGTGAGGTCATTCCCAGGTTGAAATCAAGGCTAAATGCAATGCCCTCAATCTGTCATGAGCTCCGCAAGAAAGATGACTTCTACCAGCTCTGATTTCCTGTCTCAAACACGTAATGAGTGATTAAGATTCCTCATCACAGAATTTGCCCTGGTGATCAGATTAGAGGTTTGCTCCTGGTGTGTGCTCCACAGGTGGTAACAGTGTAGTTAAAATCCATGTTTGCTGAGGAGCTTTACTTCTTGCCCTTATGGGCAAATAACCTGATAGAGGTTAATCTCAGATACAGACCAGTGTCCACAAAGACGAGGCGCGTGCAGGACTCACCACACTCGTGTGCCCAAGCCAGCATTCTGTGTCCTTTAAGCCTGTGAGATGGCGCTCTCCAATGTTCTTTGATCTCCTGTCAAAGAGCCTGGTGCAGTGTTACCAACAACAGTCTTCATTTGCTCCTGAGTTTCTTTTTAAATCTTATGCTGACTTAACAGTTTGTGTTTTCACATACAGTTCTAACCAAGACTGAATCAAAGTGATTGGAGCTTAACACATTTTAATATCCACAGTGTGAAAATATTGTTCTGAGACATTGTTTTTATGGAATACACGTAGTAGCCAGTAAGTCATAATTATTTTGGCTTTCTTTCATTTTTGCTATCAAAAATAATAGGAGTGAGTACCTCATTGTGACAAAACATTTTATCAAAATTCCACATTATTACTTGCAGGAGTGGCATTGCTAGTGCTCATCTCTGAGACTCTTACTCTGTTATTCCCAGAAAAGCCTACGCATCGGGCAAAGGGGGCGTGGCCCGTCTCAGCAGCTGCGGCCCCGCCGGGCAGCGGGGGGTGCAGATCAGGTAACTACGGCGGGGGCAGGACTGATGGCGGCTGCCTTCTTGTCCTAGAACAATCACCACGAGGAGAACATCTCTTGCAAGATGAAGGGCTTGAACGGGAAAGTGTCAGACTTGGAGAAGGCTGCCTCCCAGAGGAAGGCAAAGCTTGACGAGAACTCGGCCTTCCTCCAGTTCAACTGGAAGGCCGATGTGGTGGAGTCCTGGATCGGTAAGCGTGGCCTTGGTGCCACCGGAGTCTCATTCCCTCCTGGGCAGATGGTTTTCTTCTGTGGAGAAGAAACCGGCAGAATGTGGACATACCAGAGACCCTCTCCACTGGGCAGACCACTAGTAACAGTAGCGACAGGGTCCTGAGGCAGAGAGCTGGGCCTCAGCGATGCCCCTTCCAGTGTGGGGGTTAACCAAACCAAGGTCCTGGGCGTCACAGCACAAGGGCCACACCAGCAGGACCAGCCTGCATCAGCACTGCCCCCTGAGCTACACGGGCCCAGAGTGTGTGTGGTCCAGCCCCCCGGCAAGGGCACCCGTACTGATCTCAGGACCCACGTGACCCTGGTAATGGCTGTCTCATAAGTAGCAACTGAACCACATCCAGCACAGGCTGGAGGAGGGACCTCTTCATCAGGGACGTAGAGGAGGAACCTGGATGCAGGAAGGAGCCAGCTCAGGTGTGTTCAGAGACTGCTGTCAGTGGTACTGGAATTTAAATACAAGCAAGGTAGTAGGTGCCCGGGGTTCCTGTCTTTTGGTTTGTTGTTGTTTTTAATTTATTTCTTAAATCGAGATGGGGTAGTTGATTACTCTTGCTTGGTTTTCCAGGTGAAAAGGAGAACAGCTTGAAGACAGATGATTATGGTCGAGATCTGTCTTCTGTCCAAACTCTCCTCACCAAACAGGTCAGTCACAGCTATTTGACTGATGATTGGATTTTACTCACATAGTATTCCCTGGTGGGTGAATGATGGTCAGCATGTTTTTTTGACTGTGTTATGTTAGGCCCTGGGGTTGATTGGTGAGAGACAGGCCTGGTCCTCAGGCGAGGCCTCTGAGCTGCAGCCTGTTAGGTGCTAACAGGGCTGAGCACTGCAGGGTATGGGCCTCACCCAAGTAGTATCTGCCTCGGTTTCCAGCAGGCGAGGGTTGATGGGCGTATCTCCCCAGAGGAGACAACATCTAAGCTAGATCACGGAAGGTAAATTGAAAGTGGTCAAGGGAGAGCCAGGTGGGCATTCTTGGCAGAGGTGGTAGGGCGAGTCCGCCCTTGTGCATCAGTCCCGGGCTGAAAGCGGGGATGAGGAGGACCTGCCACGGGACTTGTGGTCTGAGGAGATGCAGGAAAGTGGCCCGGTTTGACCCAGTGTCAGGGGAAGGTGGGGACTTAAGGCTGCCATCCCGCGCAGGACAAAGCGCAGTCGTCTCTCTCGCCCCAACGCGGTCCCTGCCTTTCCACCCCTCCTTCCAGGAAACCTTCGATGCTGGCCTGCAGGCCTTCCAGCAGGAGGGCATCGCCAACATCACTGCCCTCAAAGATCAGCTGCTGGCCGCCAAGCACGTTCAGTCCAAGGCCATCGAGGCCCGCCACGCTGCCCTCATGAAGAGGTGGAGCCAGCTCCTGGCCAACTCGGCCACCCGGAAGAAGAAGCTTCTGGAGGCACAGAGTCACTTCCGCAAGGTAAGTGCGGCCCGGCCAGCTCTGCACACGTGGACAGCAAACCCAGCTCTGCTCAGGGGCATGGGATCAACATAAACCATCCAGGTGGGGCCCTTGTCTTCATGAGACTGCTGCTCTGGAAGCACCTGGGACACTGAGCTTGCATATCCGAGAGGGGAACATGGGAGAAAGATGGAGGCCCCTCAGCAGTGGGAGAAGGGAGGCAGAGTGGTGAGCGAGCAAACCTGATGCCCTGGGAACGAGCCCCGCCTTCCTGGGCCCCACACCACTGCCCGCCCACTCGCCCACCCAGGATGGCCCCTATGGCCCCGCATGGCACCTACAGCTGTGCTCACCCAGTCACCTCTGCCTTTAGGGTGGAGGATCTCTTCCTGACCTTTGCCAAAAGGCTTCAGCCTTCAACAGCTGGTTTGAAAATGCAGAGGAGGACTTAACAGACCCGGTGCGCTGCAACTCCCTGGAAGAGATCAAGGCCTTGAGAGAGGCCCACGACGCCTTCCGCTCCTCGCTGAGCTCGGCCCAGGCCGACTTCAACCAGCTGGCTGAGCTGGACCGCCAGATCAAGAGCTTCCGCGTGGCCTCTAACCCCTACACTTGGTTCACCATGGAGGCCCTGGAGGAGACCTGGAGGAACCTTCAGAAGATCATCAAGGTGCTTCCCCGCGCAGGAGGGCCAGGCCCTGGCAGGGAAGCCCTTCCTCCGTGAGGAGCCAGGATGGAGGGCGACTTCCTTTATCACAAGTCACTGTGTGTGGGTCCCCCCGCCCCACGCCAAGTCTGTGGCATCTTGGGGGATGTGAGCTGTCGAATGCCTCCCAGACGTCTTCTGTGCTGTCTTTGGGATGAGGTTAATAGCTCATCCTCCCTAGGCCCCCAAGGGAGTGGATCTTGTGTCCACCTTCAGAAAACTACTTCCTGTTTGTATCAGATGCTGACAGGCTGGCAGTTGCGGAGCCTGGGCCTGTCTGTGAAGGGGCGTGGTGACACGCCTCTGCCTCCTTGTCGTTCAGTCGCTCAGTCGTGTCCGACTCTTTGCGACCCCATGGCCTGTAGCACAGCCAGCCTCCCTGTCCTTCATCGTCTCCCGAAGTTTGCTCAAACTCCTGCCTGTTAGATCGATGAAGCCATTCAAGCATCTCCTCCTCTGCTTGCCTCCTTGGTCCTCAGGAGAGGGAGCTGGAGCTGCAGAAGGAGCAGCGGCGGCAGGAGGAGAATGACAAGCTGCGCCAGGAGTTCGCCCAGCACGCCAACGCCTTCCACCAGTGGATCCAGGAGACCAGGTGCGGCCCTGCTGCTGGGCGCATGCCCAGGGGTCCTGGTGCCCAGCCCCGGGGCTGGGGAGGGGTGGGCAGACTGAAGAGTGTTCGCCAGGAAGCTGTTCCTGAGACGAGTCGCTGGTCCTGGAGTGGGTGGGACTGTGCGCGGCCACCCCGCACGGTGACGGAGGTGCAGAGTCGAGTTGGCGTGGTACTGACGATCTCGGTTTTGTCTCTCTCTCTCTCTCTCTCGTGTCTGTCTCTGCCCCTCGCGATCGCTGCTGTCCGGACACCGCCCTGTCTTGTGGCTGCTTGGATCCCGCCTCCACAGAACGTATCTCCTCGATGGGTTAATATTGACTTCCTATTTCTGCGGGCTCGTGGTGTGGTGTTGTCTCATGTGCTTGTTCTCTGCCCTCCGTCCCGTCGTGGCCTGGCTTGCAGAGGATCGCGGGATGGGCCTTCCTGTCCCGGGCGGGCTGCACGTTCCCCTGCCTGCCCCTCTCCTGGCACCCACCCCTCCACCCCGATGGCCTACGGTCTGGGAAGGGGAGCCACTCCCATGTTCTGTTCAGGTTCCAAAGGTTCCCTGAGGGAGAGAGACTAGGCCAGAGGCCAGAGCTGAGTCCCCTTGCTCGTTCAGCTGTGGGGATTACCCTGGACTTTCTGCCTTTTTGCCCCATGTCTGATGGGACCCTTGTTGAGTCCCACGGAGGTCAGGGGCGTGAGACAGGACGACAGTGTTGAGGGGGCTCGGGCTGCCATGCTAAGTCCCCTGTGCACTGACTCCTGCGGGCTGGGGCTGTCGTTCACCTTGATAGGAGGCGTAAGGGCCCAGGGTTTCTGAGTGATGGGGGAGAGGGCTTGGGAGGAGCCCTGAGAGGCATAGGGCCATCCTGCCCAGACCTGGGGGCCTCCCCCTCCAGGCTGGGGCCTCTGCCCGGATCAGGCACGTTTGCATTGTCTCCCAGGATCACGGTGGCTTAGACTAGCACTCCAGAGGCCCAGTAGGCAGGTACATCAGGTGTTAGAGGAGGCAGCAGGAGAAGGTGCCCACTGATGAGCACCAGCTGAAGGCAGAGCAGAGGGGAATTTAGGGACCCCAGTTCAGCTGGAGCTCGTGTGCCGCTCTAGTGTCTGCTCTCCCCGCCCAGTGCCCGTGGCTGTCTGCTGGTCTTGGTCTGGTCGGTCCACGAGGTGCCCTGCTCCCCTTACGGTGTGGCTCCTCCCAGCCCTGTCCCGTCTTGCTCGGTCCCCTCGTGACCTGACCCCTGCAAGGCCACCTGCCCTCCCAGGCCGACCATCGGCTCGGGTCCCTGCCAGGGCACCAAGTGGCCCTGCCTGTGCACTGCCAGCTTGGGCCTTGTGGTGTGTGTCTGTCTCAGTATGCTCTCGCCTCCCTTCCTCTGGTGTATTCATTTGGTTTCTTTTCTTTGAATAGCATAGCGTATCGTCGGGTCATTCGTGTCTATCAGTATGAAGTTGGGGATGATCTGTCTGGAAGGTTTTTCTCCTCTTATTTCTCTTCTTACCTCACTGTGGTTTTACCAATGCACTCTTGACTCCCCCAGGCGGCTCTGCTTTCTGACTAACCCACCGCCCGCGGCCGCGTGGGCAGGAGGGGTCTGTCCTCCCACTGCACCAGTGCCCACCCTCCTGCCCCCAGGTCCCGGGGGGTGCTTTTCCTGGGGGACGTGGCGTGCCTGGGAGTCTGACCTGCTGGGGTAGGAGGAAGCCTGGTGCCTTGCCTTGCTAGAGCACTTTGAACTTGGGGCAATTCCAGAGCTAACGCTGGCTCGCTGGGTGTTAAAAGGGTAGGTGGGGGCAAATGTGGGTACACAGGAGGCCGGGCGCAACCCCATGAAGGACACGTGCACAGTGTGACTCGTCCCTGCACGTAACCTCCTTTGTCTTTGTTCACTGGTGGCCTCTGTGACCTCACACTGTTATGTCAGGAAGAGGCTCCCCAGAGGCCCCTCGCTCTTCAAAACTTGGCCTTGGAAACCTTGCCTCTGGCGCTGTCTCTAGATGACAGAACCTGAACCTGGGGTTTAGTCACAGCCACTCCTCCTTTGGTTTTGAAAATTGTTCTCATTCTGCCCAATCTGGCCATGATCTCAGCATCCCAGTTTGCATGTCAAGGGGCCCTCTGACCGCATCCCCGTTGCTGTTACTTCCCCTGCAGTGTGGGTGCCCTCCTCGGGGACCTGAGGTGGCTCCGGGAACCCCTGGGTGGCTGTCAGCTCGCCGGGCTCCCCTCCACCCTCAGGCCTCCTGTCACGTGGCGGGGCAGTGCAACGCCGCCGCCCCCCCACCCCATCCCCCCATCCCGGGGGAGCTTAGTCAGCTCCTCAGGTGCCCTTCGAGGGCCTGGCTTGGTTCAGGCACCACGTCACAGCCTGGCTGGGCCTGAGGAGCCAGCCACGTGTGAAAGCATCCTGGCCAGGGAGCAGAGAGCAGGCCGGGTGGGGCTCAGCCCACCTCACCTGCGGGTAAATGCCAGCTTGGGCCGCAGCCTCCAAGCCCTGAAACTGGAGTAGCGGTACCTGCCCTCCCTGGCTCCCAGGACTGCTAAGAAAAGGTAGCCAATAGCAGATAGGTTTTGTTCCCTCAGTAAAAGGAAATCGAGACTGCAGGTCCTTTAATCTGAGGAAAGTAAACTTCACACTCGTGATCGGGCCTCTTGCCTCACTGCGTATCTGTGTTTAGGTCCTGCATGGTGGAAGAATCTGGGACCCTTGAATCACAGCTTGAAGCTACCAAAGTAAGTGCCCATTCTGCCCACCTCTGCCAGCAGGCCTCCTTGGCTGCAGGTCAGGGATGAGGTGGGCTGCTTGGATGCCCGCCTTCTCCCTTGCCTTAAAGCAGCCCAGGACCACCGTCACTTTAGAGGCTGCTGCCTGGAGCCCCACTTGGACAGGAAGAGGCTCGTTGGGTTCTCTGTATCCTGTTGCCCTGGCAGGTCAACCCTCTGATTGGTGCCTCTCACACTGAAGCCTCTTCCTTTGTTGAGGCTGTAGGGTTTTAGCTTCATCCCATCCCTCCTTTCCCCTTGCAGGCAGCCCTACAGGCCTCAGGCTGCAGTGCTGAGACTGAGGAGGGCTGTTAAGGAGGCGTTTGAGCCCAGGGACCAAGGCAAGAACCCCTGACCCACATATGTTTGCCCTTCGCCCTGCAGCGCAAACACCAGGAGATTCGAGCCATGAGAAGTCAGCTCAAGAAGATTGAAGACCTGGGGGCAGCCATGGAGGAAGCGCTAATCCTGGACAACAAGTACACGGAGCACAGCACCGTGGGCCTGGCCCAGCAGTGGGACCAGCTCGACCAGCTGGGCATGCGCATGCAGCACAACCTGGAGCAGCAGATTCAGGCCAGGTGCCCGCGGCTGCCCGGGCGGGGGGACACATGCCACCAGCCGCCTGGGCTGGAGGACCCGGTCCCTGACCCTGTCCCTCCTTCCAGGAACACAACAGGAGTGACCGAGGAGGCCCTCAAAGAATTCAGCATGATGTTCAAGTGAGTATCCCCACGCCCTCCCTGCTGGAGGAGGTGGGCTCAGCAGCAGGGCCTCTGGGCTGAGGCGTCGGCTTTCTGCCACAGACACTTCGACAAGGACAAGTCCGGCCGGCTGAACCACCAGGAATTCAAATCCTGTCTGCGCTCCCTGGGCTATGACCTGCCCATGGTGGAGGAAGGGGAGCCTGACCCTGAGTTCGAGGCCATCCTGGACACTGTGGATCCTAACAGGTGACCATCAGGGAAGGAGCAGAAGCGGCTCTGCCCGAGGCTCCTGCCGTGCCCTCCCTACTCACTACACCTTGCTCCCCACCCCAGGGACGGCCACGTCTCCCTGCAAGAGTACATGGCCTTTATGATCAGCCGTGAGACCGAGAACGTCAAGTCCAGTGAGGAGATTGAGAGCGCCTTCCGGGCCCTGAGCTCCGAAGGAAGCCTTATGTGACCAAGGAGGAGCTGTACCAGGTCTGGAGCTCTGCTTCTGGGACCGGGGAGTGGGTGTGTCCTTTGAAAGGCAAAAGCCCAGGCAAGGCTGGCCCCGAGCTGGGGGCCAGAGCTGAGTCTAGAGTCGCAGCCCCTGTCTTGAGCCTCAGCTGCTGTGTGCAGACCAAATTACCCTGTTTTCAAGTGAAACTCAGCCCAGGCCAAAGGCCATTAATGGCAGAGATCCAGAAGCCTGGGCACGGATGTTTCTGAAGTCAGGCCCACCGCCCACCACAGCACAGTTGGCGTGGCTGGTCAGGGCTCGGCTGACGTGCACCTTTCCCTCCAGAACCTGACTCGGGAACAAGCTGACTACTGCGTCTCCCACATGAAGCCCTACGTGGATGGCAAGGGCCGCGAACTCCCCACTGCTTTCGACTACGTCGAGTTCACCCGCCAGCTCTTCGTGAACTGATCCTCTGCTCCTAGGTTAGCCTGGCCCACGCTGCTTGCCCTACCGTCGCCTTGCTGCATGTCAACTCCTCTCTGTGCTCTTAAGAAAAATACTCCAGACAGTGTTGCTTTCCAGCGTAACCTTAACTTGCCTAGCTTGGTTTAAGATTTAGTAGAAAACGGTGCTTCAGTAACCGGCTTTAGGTCCAGTTGCCATGTTGCTGCGGGGACCCAATTCCTGTCTCAAGGCTGGCTGCCCCATTCCGACTACAGAAAAATCTGAGCAGCCGGCTAGTTCCCCTCTTGTTCGCCCTCCCTCAATTTTGTTTTCATGTAAAAGACAAATAAATGACTTGACTCCCCTAAAAGCTTGTCACATCGTCTTCATTCAGCTTCCATCAAACAGCCCAGAGGTAGCCTCCCGACCTCAACTGGCCACCTCCGAGGCCAGCTGGTCCAGGTGTTCTGTCTCCCGGGCTCCCTGTTCAGTGAACTCACTGCTCAGCTGCCACACCTTTACCGTACCCTTGGCATCACCAGCAGCCAGGAGTTGAGTCTGCTGACGGTTGAATTCAAGACAGTAGACAGGGCTTTCGTCCTCGGTTTGCTTGACTGAAACTGCAGGCCTCTGGGAGCTTTTCTGGAGATCAAACAGCTGCACGTCACCTTCAGGGAGAGTTGTGGGGGTGAGACAGGCCCAGAGCCGCAGCCTCTGAGCCTCTTCGGTTCCCGAAGACACGAGAAGGCTGTGACTCAGTTCAGCTCTCCGTCCCACGTGTCCTTGCCCACAGCCTCCCCAGCCCAGGGCTGGGGTCCCTTCAGTGGAGCAAAGCCCAGGGCCCGTGCCTTACCTTCCCCCAGAAGCAGCCGCAAACACCAGGGGGCGCACCGGGGACCAGCGCACAGCAAACAGGTACTTGTGGGAGAGCTGCAGGGAGGTCAGGGGCTGGGCCTGCAGCATGGAGTACAGGTGGACGTGGCCGTCCGTCCCTGCACTCAGGAAGAGATTCCTAGACGGGACACAGGGCAGGCGGCGAGTGAGCACTGGGGTCCAGGTGTAGCTGGGGCCTGTCAGACTCCTCGTGGGCTACTGGGCTCCGGAAAGTAAGGAGCAGATTCCCTGGAGCCAACCACGGGAGCTCTGGGTACTGGAGATCAGTGGGGAAGACCCGGGCCCAGGGCAGACTGCAGGTTCTTCAGGCGGTTCTGTGTGGGTCCTGGTGGGACTCCCCTGCCCTCCCTGTGCCAGAGGCCCTGTGGGCCCTCCCTACCTGTGGAAGGGGGAGCAGCTCACAGAGTAGACGGGGCCGCCATGGGGAGCAAACGTGAACTGTGCTGGGGCCCGCAGGGGCACAGAGCTGGGCACCCGCGTGGCAGCGGCACCCTCCACTGCCAGCGAGCACTTGAGCGGGAAGCCGCCTTCTGTGCCCAGCACGAAAGGCTGGGGTCGAAGCTGGAGAAAGCCACTGCTGTGGCGCCCACCTCAGTCTCCCCACGGGAAGGCTGTGGAGGAAAAAGCAGCAGGGCAGAGCCGGGGAAGTCTGCTTAGTGCCCCGAGGAGCCCGGGGCACGTGTGTGGCTGCTGTGGCCCTCGGGGACTCCCACCTGCTCACCCGCCCCCGAGGTGCACTGGCTCGGGGGTCCCATGGCCCAGCACCGCCTTGTGGGCCTATGTCCAGGGTGGCAGCCTCACCCCTCGTACCTTCTTCAGCTTGGTGTTTCTGGGGAGCTGCTGCACAGCCAGGGCAAAGCCCGCGCTCAGCTGCAGCCGGCCGGCCCCGACCCCCTGCCAGAGCAGCACCTTCCCATCAGTGGCCACACTCAGCACCTGGAAGCGGTGGCTGTGCTGGGGCTCGGGGAGCCAGACCACCTGCGCAACCAGGAGAGGAGCCAGGTCACGAGAGGACACCTGCCCCACCTCCCGGCAAGGCCAGCTGTCAGCCTCCACACGACCTTCCCCTTCTCTTCCAGGAGGAAAAAAAAGGGGAGACTTCTTGCAGAGGCTTGGGAGCCACCCGACCCACCAAGGGGCAGATCCACAGGGTTCCCAGGTGCCCCCAGTCCCAGCAGAAAACCAGGACGGCAGGGGCTCCATGGAGGCGGCCAGCAGGGCCAGGCCCAGGGGGCTCCCTCTGGGGGCGAGTGTGACTCTGGACCCAGGCGCTCCGAGAATGCCAGAGGCAGCTGGCCAAGCGCTGACTCCCTGGTGACCTTCCTCCTGGGTGGTGGCCAGTGGGCACCCCCTCCCCTGCTCCGTGCTGTAGAGCAGACGCCCGGACGGCAAGGCCTGGCTCTGGAGGAGGTTGCCTCCTGCCCCACCCGGCGGGTCACTGCCCTGACCTGGTACACAGGGTCCGTGTGTGTGTCGTCTGTCAGGCCCGTGCGCCAGAGCAGTGGGTCCTCGGGCGGCTCATGTCCCACACCAGCACCTCGCCACTGAACAGTCCACCTGGAGGCCAAGCGGGCGTGGGGAGCCGCCCACAGCCAACAGCCTCGCTTTAGGGACGGGCACCAGCCCCCTCTCCTCCACTGCGCTAGCACATGGGGCTGCTTCCTTGAAAAGGGTCCTGGTCCCCAGGCCGCCCGCTCTATCCAGCGGTGCCCACCCCGGGAAGCTCCCCCACTACCAGGCTGCTCTCCCCTGCCCACACCTGCCGTTCCTCCAGCTTCACCTGCCCCCCTTCCCAGCACGCACATCACTATGGTCAGCGCCCCAAGACTGCCTGCTTTGCCCAGCCTCACGTCCTGACCAGGCTGTATCTCCACATGGCTCGCACCACCCAAAACTCGGCTGAGAACCTGCCTCCTCCTCCACGCCCAGTTACCCAACCCGAGCCCAGGGCTAAGTACCCCTGTGGTCCCTGCTTCTGGCCGTGACCAGGGGCTGAGGGCCAAATGCAGGGCCTCGGCCGCCCGCTGCGGGATGCGGAGCAGAGACACAGGTTGGGGGGCTCACCTGCCACGTGGGACGGCCGCGTGGGGTGGAAGGCCAGGCACATGGCAGCACTGGGCACCTCCACCACCGCCGACGGCTGCTGGGGGCTCAGGCCTCGCCGGTCCAAGTTCCAGGCGCACACGAAGGACCTCAGCGTGCTCCAGTCCCCATCATCCAGCCTGCAGGGACACACCCGCACAAGCTCAGCCTGAGGCCTGGGCTCCATCCCAACCCGTGCCACCCCAGCCCACTTTGCTCCTACTGCCCGACCCCCCCACCCCGACACAGGTGAGTCTCTGTCCCCATCACACAGACACTGTGCTGGGCGCCCAAGTGGCAGAGGCACCCATATGGCAACCCAAGGTCATGACTCTCCCCGGAAAACCAGAGACAGGGCCATACGTGGCAGGGGGAGGAAGCTGGGCATGTCTGACACAGCCTGGGAGAGATGAGGGCTCACGGCCCACTGCTGACAGCTGGGCACTGGGAGAACCTTCCCTGTCTTTTCCTGCCAATCCAAGGCTCGGGAAGCCTTGAGAAGGAAGATTCCTACAAAGGCCAAGCTCTGGGCCCACCCCTCCCTGCGCAGATGAGGAGACGGATTCAGACAAGGGTCTCAGGGCCTTCTATCGGCCCCCCACACACCCCTGTTGCCACTCACCGGCCATAGGCGCAGGCCACCACAGAGCCAGTGGAGTTCCAGGAGACACCAGTCACATGGAGACCCTGTCCTTGGGCTGGGGGGTAGCTCAGGGGTATGTAGGCAGGTCACCTGCAAGAGACAGGCCATCCCCAACTCCGAATCCCAAAGCCACCCTGCAGGAGAGCGAAAGGCAGACACAAGTGTGGGGCTCCCGATTCTGGTCAGGATTCAAGGCCACTGCCCAGCCCGGGGACAGTGTGGAGCCTTCATCCCATCATTCCTCCCAACAGGGTGCTTCCAGAAGGAAGAGCCTTGGGAACTGAGACGGACACCAGGCTCCAGGTCAGAGCTGGACCCTGTACTCATATCTGTTCCACACAAAATCTCCAAAGCCTTGGCTTCTGGAGTGGCACAGGGTGAGCAGCAGCTGCCAGGAGCTGTGGGGGAAATGGGTAGTGGCTGCTAGTGGGTATGAATTTTGGGGGGTAGTGATGGAAATATTCTAAAATGTATTGTGGCAAAGCTTACATACCTCTGTGCCGTGCGCTCTGTCACTCAGTCGTGTCCGACTGTTTGTGACCCCATGGACTGTAGCCCTCCAGGCTCCTCTGTCCACAGGGGTTCTCCAGGCAAGAATACTGGTGTGGGTTGCCATGCCCTCCTCCAGGGGATATTCCCACCCCAGGGATCGAGCCCAGGCCTCCCACACTGCAGGCGGACTCTACCGTCTGAGCCACCAGGGAAGCCCCTACTGGAAATATTAAAACCCACTTCACACTTTAAATGATTCATATGGGTGAATTATATGGGTTGTAAACTATATCTCAGTAAATTTGCTGGGTTTGTTTCCTTTTAATTTTCTGGTTGTGCCACTCGGATCTTAGTTTCCCAACTGGGGGTTGAACCCGTGACCCCTGCAGTGGAAGCATGGTGTCTTCACCCCTGCACCACCAGGGGAGTCCTCAGTTTTTTAAAACAAAGCCATGCGGTGGGGCCAGGAGGCAGAGGGGGCATGAGAAAAACTCTCGGGGTTCTGGTTCCATGAATGTTTGCACTGTGTGAAAATTATGGGCCCGAACACTTGTGATCTGTGCCTGTGTTTATGAACGTTTTATGAATTAAATAAAAGTTTGTATTAAAAAATAAACTATAAGCATTATGTATCATACCAGCATTTGTAACTGCAACGATGAGTACACTTTAAAATCTAAGGATGAGAAGGCAGAGGGACAGAAAGATGGGCTGCTCCGCACCTTCACTGGTGGGTGTCTGCCAAGACCCAACACAGCACACAGCGTGAATTCACCTGTGCGGAAAACCTACCTCAGCAAACCCGACTCCACGAAAGTCTATGGTGAAGCATCGCGCAGCAGTTTAAAAAGTACAAGAGTCTATAACGGAAAGGGATCTCAAAACAGAAAACATGTCTATTTATACACCTATTATATACATATAGATAACTGGATATATGTATAAAACTGAGTATATATATGTACACAGGCTTCCCTGTTGTTTCATATGGTAAAGAATCTGCCTACAAGGCAGGAGACCCCGGTTTGATCCCTGGAGAAGGGAATGGCTACCCATCCAATATTCTTGCCTGGAGAATTCCATGGACAGAGGAGCCTGGCAGGCTACACTCCATGGGGTCACAAAGAGTCGGATATGACTAAACAACTAACACTTTCACTACACACACACACACACACACACACACACACAACTTGAATCACTTCGCTGTACATCTGAAGCTATATAACATTAACTATACTTCAATTTTTATTTTTTGCCACACCAAATGGCATGTGGGATCTTAGTTCCCCTACCTGGGATCCAACCCACATCCCCTGCAGTGGAAACACAGAGTCTTAACCGGTGGACCATCATGGAAATCCCTAACTATACTTCATTAAAAAAAAAAATTATAATACGGAATTCCTTGGTGCTCCAGTGTTTAGGACCCTACGCTTCCACTGCGGGGGCCCAGGTTCAATTCCTTGTTGGGGAACTGAGAGCCCACAAGCTATACCACATGGCCAAATAAATGAATAAAATAAAAATGGTAATAAATAAAAAGGACACAGGTGAAGTCTATGTAGCAACCTGACAACACAGAACAGGCTTTGCTTCTGAAGAGAAAAGACCCCAGACTGGTCACAGTGCGTCCCCGCTGTCAGCCACACGTACAAACAAGGGCCAGGGCAGGACAAGGCAAAGAGGCCAAAGGTTCCAGGGGGTGCCCTCCGGGGTGCACTCCCCTAGGTGGCCTCCTTCCCATCTCTAATTCCGCCAAGTCGTCACTGATTTTCCGATTGTGAAGGTGCAGTACTTGACTGAGAGCAGCAGCTCAGCCTTTCTGGGGCTACGACAGCCAAGGACAGCAGGGAAATGTCAAGGCCAACACCCTGACAGCTGGAGCAGAGAAAGAGCAGCCTGATGCCTCAGCCAACGCAGTGATTCCACTGGGAAGAAATAATCAAGAAATTCATGCAAAAGAAAACCAGAGTGAGAGAGACAGCCTCACTATAGCTCTGCCACACAGCAGCAAACTGAAAAAGACTCCTCCTCTGCCCAACACTCAAAAAGGAAAGCAACATCAGGGCTGCAAGAGGCCCACACGCCCCACGGCCACCCGGGGTGCTGCCTAACCCCCAACCTGCCCACTGCTTCCAGAAGACATGCTTCTAGAAGCGATGCTGTGCTGGGATGTCCACCAACGGGGACCCCAGGAAGGCTGCCTGTCTACTCAGTGGCACGTCACGCAGGTGCTGAGGTGTCTAGGGCCCCTCCTCTACAGGAACTGGCAGGGAAAGCTCTGCTGAGCACAAAAGGCCGCAAACAGCCTGGACAGCGTTCTCCACCTGCGTCTAAGATGCTCTTGATGGCAATGGAAGTGGCAACGCACTGTGTGTCAGCGTCGAATGGGAAAGGCCTGCGAACCACTGTTCTCACTTGCAGT
Organism: Nanger dama; assembly: GCA_917880005.1. NCBI lineage: Eukaryota > Metazoa > Chordata > Mammalia > Artiodactyla > Bovidae > Nanger > Nanger dama. The sequence continues at coordinate 7,834,444 of CAKJTW010000018.1, read as the reverse complement.
ACACGTTCCGTATTTTTGCAGTGACTGTTAAAATGAACGTGTAGTGCTTCTGTAATCAGAAACGAGTATTTATTTTTCCTGTTTTGCAGATTTATTTTATTTTTATTTTTATTTTTTCAGTGTTACAGCTCTATTTTATTTAGAAGATAGCAGGAGAATGGGAGAAAGAGAGAGAGAAAGAGTGCGTGGGAGAAAGAGAGAGAGACCAAGAGTGCGCGCACACAGGCAGAAGAGAGAGAGCTGCAGATTTATTTTTAATAGGAGGATAACTACAAAATTGTGACGGTTTTTGCCATGTATCAATATGAATCAGGCACAGGCGTACATACGTCCCCCTTCTCTCTTTTTTTTTTTCATTTATTTTTATTTATTTAGCTGCACCAGATCTTAGCTGAGGTATGTGGGATCTAGTTCCCTGATCAGGGATGGAACCTGACCCCCTGCGTTGGGAGCACGGAGTCTTAGCCACTGGACCACTGGGGAAGTCCCTGTCTTCTCCCCTTGAACCTCCCTCCCCATCTCACCCCTCTGGGCTGTCACGGGGCGCCTCTGGGTCCCACTGGCTGTCTACTGCACATATGGTAACATGAATGTTTCAATGTTACTCTCTCAAATCATCCCCCCACCACCACCCCACCTCCACCCCCACCCCCCCGCCCCATGTCCAAAGTCTGTCCTTTATGTCTGTGTCTCCTTTGCTGCCCTGCTAAGAGGATCATCACACCATATGTATTTTCTAAAGAGGGAGAAAGTAATATACAGGTGGACAAAACGCACAGAAAGGTGGGAAAGCCTTAACAATGAAGAACAAGCACTTGGAACCTCCGTGGTGGCCCAGTGGCTAAGACTCCGTGCTCCCAATGCAGGGGGGTCTGGGTTTGACCCCTGGTCGGGAACTAAATCCCAATGCTGCGACTAAGACTCAGACACATACCAAAAAAACCAACAACAACAAACAAAAAACCAACAGCTCACCCTCTTTGAATGCAACTGTAAAAGGGGCAGCTGAGCCCAGATTTTAACGTTCACGACCTTCTTCTTGTGCTCCACTTAAAAATAACGACAAGTCCACACTTACTTGTGGCCTTGGCAAATGTTTTCCAGAGGGATTTTGAGGATTTCTCTCAAACAAACCCCACTCTCCCAAATCTATCAACGATTTGGTGGGAATAGGGCAGCTGTATATCTAGAAACAGACGGAAGAGGAAGGGCGGGAGAGAAGGACTATGACCTCTGAATACAGAACTACTCATCTCCATTTCTCGAGGAAGAAAACAATACGTAAGAAAAGCCTTCACTGCTCAGTCAGCAGCCTGTCCCCAGACACCAGCAGGGTGGAGCAGAGGTCAAGGGCCCGTCGTTCAGAGGCTTCCTGATCTCAAAGTGGTGGCTCCAACTGGACATTTGCGTTTACAGGGTGACTGCTCTGAGCTCTGCCTCAAGACCAGAAAAGGCTTGGCAACACAGAAGTCACTAGAGCGCCAAAGTGAAACCGAGGAGACTGGGACTCAAACTCCAGCTCAGCCAGTTACAGCTGTGTGACTGCAGACAAGTCCCTTAGCCTCTCTGAATCTCATCTATAAAATGGAGATCTTAGGAACTCCCTGGTAGTCCTGCGCTTTCGCTGCCAAGGGCCCCGAGTTAGACTCTTGCTCAAGGAACTAAGTTTCTACAGGTTGTTCAGTATGGACAAAAAATAAATATAAGATGGAGATCAGTAAAGAACTAGCTGTCCAGAAGGATCAATGAGTTGGCACAGAGCTTGCCTGGGGAAACAGAGCTGAGTGATCAAGGAAATAAGACCCAGAGTCAGACTGTCCAGCCTCAAATCCTGCCTCAACTGCCTACTAGCAGTGAAAGGAAATAACAAGGCACTACCAAGGGTAGCAGGGAAGGCCCAGTGACTTCTTAGCTTAATACCTGGCAAAAAGTAAAGAGCTTGGTGAAGGCTGTTAGGATTGTTACTGGTGTTCCTATGTGGCGGGCCGGGGCTTCCCAGGTGGCATTACTGGTGAAGACCCTGCCTACCAATGCAGGAGATGCTGGTCCGCTCCCTGGGTGGGGAAGATCCCCTGGAGGAGGGCATGGCCACCGACTTCAGTACTCTTGCCTAGAGAATCCCATGGACAGAGGAGCCTGGCAAGACCATCTATAGTTTCGCAAAGACTCAGACATGACTGAAGCAACTTGGCGTGCATGCTGTTATTGGGTGGCACAAAAGAAGGACTAAAGATGAGCTAAAGCCACAACCCAAGGCATCCTGGACCCGTCCTAGCCCATCCCTACCGTCTGCTGCTGCTCGGCCCAGTTCACCTCGAAGCCATCAAATGCATGGCTCTGCCAATTCTTGTTCAGCTCTCGGGTAACCATGGCCTCCACTTTCCGGAGAAAGGCTGCAAGCCGGGGGCCGTTGTACCGAGGCACAGGCGGCAGGCTGACCGGCTCGGGGACCTCGGTCTGCACCTCAGCATCCACGTGCTTCCGGGCCTGCACGGACGCTTCAGCGGTGGCAATGCTGGCCGTCTGGCAGCTTTTCTGGAGAAGGAGATTGAAACGTAGTCACCAGCCAGCTCTCCTCACAGCACCACCTGGCCAGGCACTCACCCGCCCACAGCTGCTGTTTCTCCTTGGGCAAAAGGAACACTGCTCACTGTCTGCCTGAAAACCGTGCCCTTCCTCTAGTAACCAGCCCATCTTCCTTGGCAGGAACCCAATTGGTGTGGTGTGGGTGGAGATGACCCACAGGGAGTAACCCTGTCCAGCCAGAGAAACCCACTCACGTGGTGTCAACAGGCAGTGGGAAAACTTTAAGGTCATGAGAAGACAGCCACTTTCTTATTAAAAGTATGCCTCCTAGGGACTTCCTGGTGATTCAGTGGCTAAGACTCCGTGCTCCCAAGGCAGGCGGCCTCGGGTTCAATCCCTGGTCAGGGAACTAGGTCCCACATGCCTGAGTGAAGAGTTCACATGCCACAAAGACCCAGCACAGCCAGATAAAAAGAAATTAAATATATACACACACCTTCTGTTAATAGATCTCCTTGACTATCGACTATAAAACATACCAATTATTTAGCAATAGCTTTTCAGGAGGAAACTGTATTAAGTGTACACATCAGTTGTGAGACACACCCCTTTTAATACCTGTTAAAATAGAGGTTGGAGAGATGTGTTCTAAACTGAGGAAATACAGAGCCACAGAGAACGGACAGAGGCCCGGGACACCGTGTGGCTGAAGGCTGAGCCCCTCACTCCCCTGTGCAGTGACCACCACCAGCTGATACGGAGCACACAGCCCCTCATCTCACCCTCCCAACACACCTGAGCTGCACACCTGACTCCAGAGTGGAAAAGGACCTCAGCGACCACGCTAGACAGGTGGTCTCCCTGAGCAGGGTCGTAGAACCACCAGGAGGCTGGCTAAGGGACAACCTGCTGCCCCTCCCCATCAACAGAGCTTCTGGTTCATTGGTCTAGGATGGGGTCTTTGCTAACAAGCCCCCAGGTGATGCCATAGGGGCGGGTACTCAGATCCCATCTGTATGCTTCCTGCGGCCACACCCCAGGGCCCAGAGTCCATCACCTCTGCCCTCAAGGTGCAGACAGCACTCACATCATACACCCACACCCACCCTCACCTTCATCTGAGGACCTGGGTCTCACCTGGGGCAGCAGGACACCCCTCTCTCCCTCCCTTGGCCACAGTCCTCTCCAGCAGGGCACCTTCCAACGTGTCCCATGATCAAAGGACGCATGCGTGTCTGTGGGGAGCTGCTTGGGAGGCAGCCTGCTCCCCAGCTGCCACTTCTCTCCACCCCTGCCACCCGTCTTCAATTCCTTGTCCCCCATTTAGCTGGGTAGAAGGACAGACATCACATCAGGGAAGGAGACGCAGCCTCCTCCCTTTCTGGAGGACACAGCCAACCTTTACCAAACGAGGGCTCCTATACGACTGAGATTCCTGTCACCCACGAGAGGCTCTCCTCATGTGGCCACTTGCCAGGCACCTGCGCCTACAAGACAGCGACAGGGCCTGGACCCCCATTCTCCCCTGTTTGGGCTTGAGCACCAGGTAAGTGTTAAGAGAGCCCAAAGGAAGGGGGCTGGCCCACAGGAGGGCAGCTGGGCAGGACAGGGTGAGACAGGGCTCCTCGCCAGGGGCTAAGAAATGCTGCCAGTGTGAGCACGGCTCCCGGAAGTCCCCCTTCCCAGCACGTCCATGTCCTTCCCTTTCTGAGTCCTGTACACACACCTGATGATACTCAGGCGTGATGGGAACTGAGATGGTTCCTGACCTAATTCAGCACCTCTTTACCAGCACACCAACAAAATGTGATGCGCTGTGAGACATTCTGATGTTAACTAGGAGAAACTGTACCATGGGAATATCTTGGATACAATGTTGATGGGAATTCCCTGGTGGTCTATTGGTTAAGAATCCACCATGCAGGGAACACCAGTTCGATCCCTGGCCGGGGAAGATTCCACCTGCCTCAGGCAATTAAGCCCGCCACAACTGAACTCATGCAGAGCAACGACTGCAGCCCAGGAGCCTAGAACCCACGCTCCACAAGAGAAGCCACCACGAGAAGGCTGTGCTCCACAGTGAGAAAGTGGCCCCTGCTCGCCTCAACTAGAGAAGCCCGCGAGCAGCAACCAACACCCAGCACAGCCAAAATTTAATAAATAAACAAAACTGATGGGAATTCCCTGGTGGTCTGCTGGTTAGGACTTGGCACTATCACTGCTGGGGCCCGGGTTCCATTCCTGGTCAGGGAACTAAGGTCCTGCAAGCCTCGCAGCACAGCAAAAAAAAAAAAAAGACGACGAGTTGAGTGGATTTTGTGATATAACATGAACATTTACGTTGTCTCCTGTCTCACTCACATGAGACCTCCAAGAGCATGCGGGCAACTAAAGGTGAAGGTGAAGGCGTCAGTCGTGTCCGACTCTCTGCGACCCCGTGGACTGTAGCCTACTAGGCTCCTCCGTCCATGGGATTCTCCAGGCAAGAATACTGGAGTGGATTGCCATTTCCTTCTCCAGGGGATCTTCCCAACCCAGGGATCGAACCTGGGTCTCCCGCATCGGAGGCAGACGCTTTAACCAACCCAGAACCAATATCAAAGTACTTCCAGGCTATGACCTCCTTTCACTTGGCCTTGCCTCGAGTATATCAGGGTGGGGGTGGTGTAGTTGCTAAGTTGTGTTCAACTCTTGAGACCCCATGCCAGGCTCCTCTGTCCATGGGATTCTCCAAGCCAGAATACTGGAGTGGGTTGCCATTTCCGTCTCCAGGGAATCTTCCCAACCCAGGAACTGAACCCAGGTCTCCTGCACTGCAGGCAGATTCTTTACCAACTGAGCTATGATGGAAGGCCGTATAGCAGGGTAGCAAACAGTTACTCAAAGGATGACCTGGAGCTGAGAGTCAACCAACAAAGATAGCAATGATAAACATTTTCACCGAAGCTGGGAGGCCCTGTTATGCCGCAACACCTTTGACTTATAATTACTGCCAGCTACTCTGGTGTTGTCTTCACATGTGTCTCAAAATATATATATATATAGTATCAAAACTATTAGCAAACTCCAAAAGGCTGAGAACCACAAATCCAATTCCTGAAAACCTGTGAGAGGCAAAAACCTCAGGTTAAAAACAAACACCTCCAGCAGGGGGTGTCATCTGCTACAGAAACCCACGACGAGGAAGCAGCCCCAGGTCCAGGGAGAGGGAGGAGCGGACAGGTAGGCAAGTTCAACCCAAAGCAGGAGGGTAGAAATTCAGCAGAATCAGGCTGTGGATGACAGGACACAAGAAAAGGATTCCATTCGGTATTTCCCAGAGGCCCCTGGGAGATGCAAAAGTACACAAGACCCACTCCGTGCTCTCTGGGAGCTCACAGTCCAGAGACAAACCTGAAAGCCCAAAATGAATGCATCTGCTGATAAAAAGTTCTAGAACTAAATGGTAGTGATGGCTGCATGTTGTGAAGGTATTTAACATCACTGAACTGTACACTTCAATATGGTAAAATGTATATGTATCTTACCACAAGAAAAGAATGCACCCTATATCCTTTTTTTTTTTTTTCACCCCTGCGGCATCTAGGACCTTCATTCCCTGACCACAGATTGAACCTGTGACCCCTGTGTTGGAAGAACAGAGTCTTAATCACTGGACCACCAGGGAAGTCCCCCACTCTACATTCTGAGGATTCAAATAGACTTGGAACACTGTTGGCAAGGAGGGTGGATTATATTAATGGTTCTCAAAGTTTTGCCACATATGACAATAACCTGAGGAGCTTTTATAAAACCAGATCCCCAGGTCACACCACATACCAATTAAACCAGAATCCCTGGAAGTAGGGACTAGATATTCATATTTTTCAAGACTCTCCAGGGCATTCCAGTGTCAGCCAAGTTTGAAAAAGCAGAGACCAGGATTAAAGCGATTAGGAGCCCTTCATCTCAAAAACTTAGACGTGAACCCCCCCAAACCTGAACAGTACTGGGGGTCAGTCTCAAACTGTTTTCTTATTAGCAGTCTCATTTAATCCCACATAAGGATTTTAACAAGACCCACTTTGCAGATCACTTGACTGGCCCAAGGCCAAGACCCCAAAGAGTCCCCATGTACTCAAAGCCAGGTCTGAACCCAAAGTCAAGGACCCTGTCCCTCTGTGAATAAATCGAGATAAAGCAAGAAAAGTTAAATCAAGCCAAAGATCACTAATACTTCAACAACAACAACCAAAAATCCATCACTGAAACATAAAATTGCACTCCAATACTGCTTCACTACATGGGCGAAGCAAAGAACAACGTTTGGCTTTTCCAAAAGAACTTGCAAAAAAAAAATTAAGAAGCTGCATATAAAAATTTAACTAAGGGCCTCTGTAACAATCTAGAAGGGTAGGATGGGGAGGGAGGTTCAGGAGGGAGGGGACATGGGTGTACTATGGCTGATTCTTAAAGGTATCTGACTGGAAACAACAAAATTCTGTAAAGCAATTAACCTTAAATTAAAACATATATATATATATATATATATATCTCTTTAATTTAGCTAAACACTCATCACAGGGTTCTGATAAGAGAAAAAGTAGAAACAGTCCATCAAAAGGAACCGGTTAAATAAAATGAAGTTATAGTAGTGAGTGAAAAAGTGGGTCTACAAAATATTATGCAATGTGATTTCATTTTTGTTAAAAAAAAAAAAAAATGGAAGAACACAGACAAAACAGAGAGGGAGCAGGTATACACCAAACTGCCAGAAAATGAGACTATCGGGTGGTTTTTTTTTCCAGTTTCTCCTTATCCAGATGCTTTCCTAAATTTTGGACGCCAGGACTTCCCTGGTGGCCCTCCCTCAGAGCTCCCAGTGCAGGTGCGCAGGTTCAGTCCCCGGGCAGGGAACTAGATTCCAGAGGCCACAGCTAGAGTTCCTGGCATGCCACAACTAAGACCTGGCACATCCAAATTAATAAATATTTAAAATAAACAATTAATCAAATAAATTTTGGACACAGAAACTTTTATAAAGAGAAACAAGTTAATCTGGAAAATTAACTCTTTCTTTGGACCACTTCAACAGTCTTAGAATCTTTATTTTGGCCATGCCAGGCAGGTTGCAGAACCTTATTTCCCTGACCGGGATCAAGTCCGGGTCCTCTGCACGGAAAGGCAGTCTTAACCACTGGGCCATCAGGGAACTCCCAATACTCTTAGGACTTTAATTAATTAAGGATCCCCTTCAGTAAAACTTCCCTGATAGCTCAGTTGGTAAAGAATCCGCTAGCAATGCAGGAGACTCCGGTTCAATTCCTGGGTCAGGAAGATCCTCTCGAGAAGGGATAGGCTACCCACTCCAGTATTCTTGGGCTTCCCTTGTGGCTCAGCCGGTAAAGAATCCGCCTGCAATGTGGGAGACCTGGGTTCACCCCTGGGTTGGGAAGATCCCCTGGAGAAGGGAAAGGCTAGCCACTCCAGTATGCTGGCCCAGGGAATTCCATGGACTGTATAGTCCATGGGGTCACAAAGAGTCAGACAGGACTGAGTGACTTTCACACACATACTTCAATAAAACAGCAGAGACTGATTCAAATGAACCCCCTAAGATGAAAGCTTTTATACCTCAAGTATTAGAATCAGTTCTTGGAGCCCTACTGGTTCAAATTATAGGTACAAGAAAATATGCCTTGATCTCATTCTTTGTTTTAATTAAAAAAGTAAAAGTTTGACTGAGTCAGTGGTTCCCAATCTGAACTCTTTTCAAATCTGAATCTTCAGCAAATAAGAGCTATTTCAAGAATTTTTAAAAGCCAGTGAATGTGAATTACACATTTACGTTCAATAAAGATGGACAGAAATAACTAATACATCCACTGCCTTTGCTTTTTTTTTGCCATACCACACAGCATGTGGAACTCTCCTGACCAGGGATCAAGCCTGTGCCCCCTGCACTGGAAGCAAGGAGTCTTAACCACTGGGGCACTGGGAAGTCCTGCCTTTGATTTTTAACTAGAATCTTTTCTATGCAGTATGGTGAAGTGGGAAGTGCTCTGAAGCCAGATCAAATCTGGCTTGAGACCTGCAGACTGCTGGCCTGAAGGAAGAAACTTGTCCTCAAGTTCAGTTCAGTCGCTCAGTCGGATCTGACTCTTCACAACCCCATGGACTGCAGCATGCCAGGCTTCTCTGTCCATCACCAACTCCCGGAGCTTGCTCAAACTCATGTCCGTCGAGTCAGTGATGCCATCCAACCATTTCATCCTCAAGAGTTAATCAAGAGTTAGGACTTTAAGGATTCCCTGGTGTACCCGCGTTTTTAAGACTCTGAGCTTCTACTGTAGGGGGCTCAGGTTGTGATCCCACATGCTGTGTGGTACAGCCAAACATAAAATTTTAAAAAGGAGAGAGGGTAAGACTTCATGGAAATCTCACCGGTACTGGTGTTGGTGAGGAAATCGTCTTCTGCAGGACCTCTCATCTGTGTGGAAAGCAAAGCCTCAGTTTCCTCTGTGGGAAGAATGCAGCCCCCCTTCCAATGCTTATTTTCCCTGAGGGAAAGCTAACATCCTTAAAATGATCTGCAAGCCCTAAACTTGATCTGCCTCTCCTTACCCTCTCCGGCCTCACCTGTGACCATCCTTGCCTTCTCATTCCTTTCTAGCCCCATCTGCCTCCTCACACACACCAGCTTTGCTTCGACCGCAGGACCTTTGCGCTGCCCTGGCCGTTCCACCTCAAACAACCTTGACTAAGTCTCACTGCTCCAAGTCTGCTGGAACAATGAGGGTGCAACCACCCTGCAAACAACTCTTTCACTCCACAACCCAATCTTTCTAATCTCTCACCCTTTTTCTTTCATCCAAGGCACTGTTCACCTCTAACACACTGTATATTTACTTCTTACCTGCACTGTTTACTTTCTGTCCCCTGCAGACAAGCGCCCCGCATAAGCTCCAGGAGGGAGCTCACCCACTGATGACTGAGGAATCCCCAGGGGCATAGCAGTGCTCAAAGTCCATACACACAGACCCCTCAGGAGCCCTGCCCTCGTTTCAGACAACCTCGTTTGTGTGCTTTGGGATAAACGACGTACTAGAAAACCTTAAGATGCAGTTTCGTCTTTTTTTTTTAGTAAAAGTTAGTTTGAAATGCCTAAAAACTGCAGTTCACACAAAATTCTTCAAAACCTGGAGTCTTGAGAGTCTTTAGAAACCCCTTCTGGTTGCTACTCAAAGACCAGGGAAATTGAGACGTGAGTACCCCCAAGGGTTAGTTTCTGTGGGTTAAAATATAAAAACAGCCTGGCCCAGCAGCCGCGCGACGTCCCTCGCCCTCCCGCCCGCGTCGCCCAGAGGCGCGCCCGCGCCCTCACCGTCTCCCCGCGGATGCCCGGCACGCCCCTCCACTGCGAGGGCACGGACGCCACGCCCAGGGTCTCGTCCCGAAGCGGCCCGGGCCGCTCGGGGCCCTCGGTGCTCGCAGTCCCGCTAGTCGCCAGCGCCTCAGCTCCCGCGCTTCCCGCCAGGCCGAGCTGCCCGGGTTGCACGCTGGTTGCCATGGAGACGGCTCCGCCGATGCCACCCCACCCCCAACCTCCCCGCCTCGCGCCGACGCAGACCGCCGCGACCTTCGCCCCCGCGCCTCCCGAGCGGAAGGCTGGGGCGGTGAGGCTGTCGGCGCCATTTTTCAGTTTGTCAGAGCGCACGCTCCAACACCCGAGAAGAAGAGATAAATTATTCTTTTCCCATGATGCGACAACCACTGCCAGTTTTTGGATTCTCCAGCCGCAGAGGGAGCACGCCTGGGGCTTTCGCGGCTACTCTGGGTGGGGAGGGAAGTACGGAAGCCAGGCACCCGTGCCAAGTTCAAAGATGGCGCCGAGCGGCCCGGCGCAGAAGAGAGGGCGGAGCCTGCGGCCGCAGCGGGCTTTAGAGTTATGGGGCCTGGGAGTGCTGAGCTGGCGGAGCTGCCGAGCGCTCCCGGAGAGCCCCAGTTGGCGGCCACCTAGAAGCCAAGTGCTCGGTCTCTGAGCCTCGATTTCTTCCTCAATAGAATGGCGATTTTAAATATCCATATATGGATCCAGAGTGTGGTTGAATAGTTGGAAGGCCCAAATGAAGTCGAGCGTAGAAAAAAATGCAGTTTAAACAGAAGTTAAAAACTGGAACAACTACCAATTATTGAGTGTCTACCGTATATGTTGATCTTAATAAATCCTTAAAATAACTTTATGAAAAATCAAATGGTGTATGTCGCTTGAGGGTGCTGATTGTCCGAAAAATAATTTCCCCAGCTCACCCATAAAGGCCACATCACATTTGTCTATGACCCCACAGACCCTTGCTTGGCCCCAAGACCCGGTTCTGAGCTTCTTGGCAAGAAGCCTCTGGCCAGGTCCTCTGGGCTGCTTTTTCCCGTCGCTGAAGTCTCAGAGTGATGGAAACACGCCCAATCAGAGGCTCCTCCGCACCGTCTCACTACTGATGCTCGTTAGTTCAAGTCAAGGCGGTGAGGCCCAATTAGATTAGTGACACTGGAAAGACAGAATGCAATAGAAATTTCTTCCAAGAAAGAAAGTAGAACCAGACAACATTCTCCTTGTAAGGCCCTGTTAACACTAGAAAAGTTTGCAGGCATCACCAAGGATGCAAAACTCATGTTCAAAAAGAAACTCAAGGCTGTGAGGGTCAGGAGGCTTGGGACTGCAATGTCCTGTTTTCAGACCTGACATCTCTGCACCTGGGTTTCCCAGCTATAAAAATAGATATAATCAAGTTGAAGCTAGTAGAATCTGCTTTATCACAGTAAGGAAGGAGACTATTTCAAGAAGAGGAGGGTGGGACTTCCCTGGTGGTCCAGTAGCTAAGACTCTGTGCCCTCATTACAGGGAACCAGGGTTTGATCCCTGCTCAGGGAGCTAGGTCCCACATGTCACAGCTAAGACCCGGTGCAGTCAAACAAATAAAATATTTTTAAGAAGAAAAGAAGGGTGGCCCAAGGTATTAAATATCCCCAAACAACTTCAGTAGAGTAGTGGGAACAAAAACCAGCTTGCAGAGGGTTTAGGAATGGAGAAAGTAGAGAAGGTAATGGACATTATTGGGAAGTTCAACATAGGAAGTAGGTGTGAGTGTAAATTGGTAAAACCTAGTTGCAGGGTAATTTGACCTTTAAGTGTGCCTCCTCTTTAATCTAGAAATCCTACTTCACACAGATGTTGAGAGCCAAGGATATTCAGCAATTATTCATTCACAGTAGAATTATAGCAAGATCCTGCAGCCAGCCTAAATTTCCAGGCAAAGTCATGGCACACAACAGGTATTCACTAAATATTGAGAAAGAATAGACAGTGAGCCTTTAGTTGAGTGTGTTAGGTAGAACACAGTCTCAGGTGGCCATTAAGAGTGTTACTGCTGTTTAAATGTGGCAAGATGTTTGCAGCATAATAAGGTTCTTATAAAATGGCAGAAAGTGAAGAGGAACTAAAAGCTTCTTTTTATTTTTTTAAAGCCTCTTGATGAAAGTGAAAGAGGAGAGTGAAAAAGCTGGCGTAAAGCTCAACATTCAGAAAATGAAGATCATGGCATCTGGTCCCATCACTTCATGGGAAATAGATGGGGAAACAGTGGAAACAGTGTCAGACTTATTTTGGGGGCTCCAAAATCACTGCAGATAGGGATTGCAGCCATGAAATTAAAAGACGCTTATTCCTTGGAAGGAAAGTTATGACTAACCTAGATAGCATATTAAAAGCAGAGACATTGCTTTGCCAACAAAGGTCCGTCTAGTCCAGGCTATGGTTTTTCCTATGGTCATGTATGGATGTGAGAGTTGGACTGTGAAGAAAGCTGAACGCTGAAGAATTGATACTTTTGAACTGTGGTGTTGGAGAAGACTCTTGAGAGTCCCTTGGACTGCAAGGAGATCCAACCAGTCCATTCTGAAGGAGATCAGCCCTGGGATTTCTTTGGAGGGAATGATGCTGTAGCTGAAACTCCAGTACTTTGGCCACCTCATGCGAAGAGTTGACTCATTGGAAAAGAGTCTGATGCTGGGAGGATTGGGGGCAGGAGGAGAAGGGGACGACAGAGGATGAGATGGCTGGATGGCATCACGGACTCGATGGACATGAGTTGGAGTGAACTCCGGGAGCTAGTGATGGACAGGGAGGCCTGGCGTGCTGCAGTTCACAGGGTCGCAAAGAGTCAGACACGACTGAGCGACTGAACTGAACTGACTGAAAATGCAATTTATATACATTGTTTCCAGGTGGTGGAAGTGGTCAAGAACAGCCAGCCAGTGTATTAGACATAAAAGAAACAGGTTTGATCCCTGGGTTGGGAAGATCCCTTGGAGAAGGAAATGGCAACCTGCTCCAGTATTCTTGCCTGGAGAATCCCACGGACAGAGGATTGTGGCGGGTCATAGGGTCATCCAGAGTTGGACCAGACTGAAGTGACTTAGCATGCATCCTGGTTTTATAACAATATATTTCTAAAAAACCTCAGAGCTATAGATTCAAATATTGATAACAGTTGCCTCTGGGTAATTAAAGTTTTTCTCTTTGTAGGGTTAAAGTTTTATGTGGTTTATTTGTGCAAAGAAAAGAGAGAATGAATGAACAGACAAACGCTTAGCTGTGCTTGTGAGAGTATTATACCTTGAATGAGGTATAATACTCTCAGTTTGAAGCTGTTTACCTCAGACCAAGACTTGAACTCATGTGCTGAAACTCAAACTGAGCCCAAATCCCATGGTCTTCCAACTGAGATCACAGACCTGGTTTCAGGACCTAATGAAGCTCAGGTTCTTGATGTCTCATCTCAGAAAGAATTCAATGAGAGAAAAAGTGATAGTGAGAAGTGGATCTATTCAGAGAGAAACACACTGTGCAGACAAGAGTATGGGCCTCCGCAGAGGCTGAGTACAGAGGCCCCGAAATGCGGCATGGTTAATTTTTATGGGCTTGGTAATTTCATAGGCTAATGAGTGGGAGGAATATTCCAACATAGTTGGGGGAAGGGGTGGAGATTTCCAGGAATTGGGCCACTGCCCACTTTTTGGTCTGTTGACAGTGCCTTGAAACTGTCATGGCACCTCTGGGTGTGTCATTTAGCTTGCTGACTGAGGATCTAGGTCTCCCATCTTGGACCCATTTAATTCTAATTGGTTTATGTTTTGTCCTGGGGTGATGTCATTCTTTCAAAAGTTGTGCCCTGCCCCCTTCCCTCCTGTTTCAAGTTGGGGGAACATTTCCAAGATGACAGAGTCTTGAGCAGGCTTATGTGCTAGAAAGGAGAGTACTCAAACGAAGAGCAGGACTCACTGGAGGAGGAAGGGAGAAGAAGGAGCTGTGGGACAGCAGGGATACCCGCATTATTTCTCGGCCCCCATTCCGCTATCCTGAAGCCACAGGCTCTCTGGCCACACTCCCTGTTACCCTGACAGCCATTCAAACTCCTCCACGGACCTCCACCTCCCTGTCCCTTCCCTTTACCTGGAGCATTCCTCCCTGCTCTCCTGTTTACCTCAGGACCAGATGCCAAGCCATTGCTGACTCTCAGGGGACTGAGCTTCTCCACTCTGGAGCATTCCTCAAAACTGTAATTTAGTAACAAGGTAATAATGCATGTCTTTGCCCCAGTAGGTCAGCTCCACCATCATGAGGACCATAGCTGTCCCCAGAGCCTAGCACAGTGCCTGGAACACACAGTAAAAAGGAACTGAATGGACGTCTAACCATCAGTAAGAACAGTTTCCAGCTTTACACATAGGACACAGCCACCCACTCTGTATTGTTTTTTTGACGGAACCATGCAGCTTTGGGGATCTTTGTTCTTCAAACAAGGATCAGCAGTGGAAACATGGTGTCCTACCCACTGGACCGCCAGGAAATTCCTGAACACAGTCACTTCAGTCGAGTCTGACTCTAAGACCCTATGGACTGTAGCCCGCGAAGCTCCTCTGCCCGTGGATTCTCCAGGCAAGAAAGTATTCTTGAAAAGAAAGTGGGTTGCCACGCCCTCCTCCATGGGATCTTCCCCACCCAAGGATTGAACCCCACATCTCTTAATGTATCCTGCATTGGCAGGCAGATTCTTGACCACTAGCGCCACCTGGGAAGCCTGAGGCCAGAGACCCTTCTAAATCTCCACTAGGCTTCACCCTGCCTACCCGGTTGTTAAGGAAGCCTCCTGCTTCCTACCTCTACTTCTTGGAGTCAAAAACTTGTTCAGTAACTGTGTGTCCAGAAAGTGAAGTCGCTCAGTTGAGTCTGACTCTTTGCAACCCTGTGGACTGTAGCCTACCATGCTCCTCCATCCATGGGATTTTCCAGGCAAGAATACTGGAGTGGATTGCCATTTCCTTCTCCAGGGGATCTTCCCAACCCAGGGATTGAACCCAGGGTCACCCGCATTGTAGCAGATGCTTTACTGTCTGAGCCACCAGGGAAGTCCTTGTGTGTTGAGAGAATGTTTAAATACATTCAAGGAGACAAAAACTCAAAAAGAAACGGTCCCCACTTTAAAATCCTGGTGGTAATTGTTTTAGGAACTTTCAGTTCTTTTAGTAAAACAACTCAAATTTTGAGTGTCTATACCATATATAACAACTAATTATATAATAATAACACCTCCTGGAGTATGGACTTCTCAACATGCACTGCAAGCACTTTGCATGAATTCTCACAACGTCCTCATAGACCAGGTATTGTTACAATCTACATTTCATAGATACAGGGAAGAATGAAGGCTCAGAGACCTTTGTGACTTACCCACGGTCGTGCATAGCTGGTGAAGTGCAGGTTGGACTAAAACCCAGAATTGCCTGATCCTTTCTTTAGGCAGGCCTATGCTCCTTTCTTTAAACCACCCCATGCCTCAGTTTGCCTATTTATAAAATTGAGATGCTAGGCCTCATCTCATTGGGTTGAAATAGGACTGGATGAGTTAACACTTGGAAAGGAAGCACACAAAGAAGCGCCTAGGATGCTATCAATATTTATCAGCACTCTTTAATTATTACCATTATTATTACCACCAAGCCATAAGGGATCAAAGAGACCACACAGAGGGAGACTGGGCCTTAAAAGACGGGAGAGATTAGTCCTATGTTACAGTGTAGGTTCTCAGTGTACACACACACACACACACACACACACACACACACACACATAACACAACTGGTCATCTAACTAAGCGCCATCTGTTCCCAAGGTGACACCAGTTATGTGCTAGGCACCATGCTAGTTCTGAGGTCTGCGGTGGTTTCTGCCCTCTACAAGCTTACAGCACAAGAGAGACGATCATATAATAAAACCTTGCATCCACTTGGGGTGATGGCCAGGGATGTGTGACCAGCAGAGGGCCTCTGCAGTTTGGGATCAGAAAGAACCTTTGGGAGGAGAGGGCTTCTAGGCCAAAGTCTGAAGAAAAAGAAGTCAGTGTGGCAATGACAATTGAAGGTGAAAATAGGAGTAGAAAGAGGGAGGCGGGGGGCGGGGGGGTGTAGAAAGAGCTCTTCCAAGCAGAAGGAAGAACTCGGTACAGAAGTCTCCAGGGCAACAGAGAACCTGGTGCCTTGATGCCGCAGGTGGACAGGGGCCAGGTCATGAAGATGCTAAAGGGACATGAGGGTTGGACTTTATCACTAGATCGCCAGGAAACCAGTGATGGATTTTTAGCAAGGGAGTGACTTAATTGGATTTATATATTTTAATAAGATGCTTGGCTGCAGAATGGATTGTGAACAACTAGATTCCCTTAGACCTGGACGGCCCTACTAATTCTTTATCTCTAAGCTGGGCTCTGGGATTTCCCAGGTCATTCTTCTGTGCTCTGAAATTTAAGAGTCACTTATTCAAGAAGAATTCCAGAACTATTTAGAGTAAAAGCGGTACCAGAGAAAGAAGAACAGCTTGGAAGAGAAAAATCCCGTGCAGTTCTAGGCAGTAGGCATTACCCCCGAGTTACATAGCAGGCTTCCCAGCTCAGTCCTGGAAGGCCTTTACCAGCCCAGGTAAGGGCTTCATTACTTTCTCCACTCATTCATTCATCAAATGATTATCCTACACCCCCTGAGTCAGACACTGCTCCAGAGTAGCCAACACTACCAGTTCCAGCACTCTTGGAATTTACACTCTAAGAAGTGATTACAGGGCAGAAAGCTTGGAAGAAGCCTAAGGTCATACCACTGGGGGTGATGGAGAGTAGGGTGGGAAGGAAGTGGTGATAAAAGGCCAAACCCCAGGCCTCTCGAATGGAAGAGCACAAATAACCAGTTTATTCAACAAATATTAATTGCATGACTACCATAAGCCAAGGTGGAGAAGGCAATGGCACCCCACTCCAGTACTCTTGCCTGGAAAATCCCATGGACAGAGGAGCCTGGTAGGCTGCAGTCCATGGGGTCGTGAAGAGTCAGACACGACTGAGCGACTTCCCTTTCACTTTTCACTTTCATGCATTGGAGAAGGAAATGGCAATCCACTCCAGTGTTCTTGCCTGGAGAATCCCAGGGACGGGGGAGCCTGGTGGGCTGCCGTCCATGGGGTCACACGACTGAAGTGACTTAGCAGCAGCAGTAGCAGCATAAGCCAAGGACCAGAAGGAAAAAAGCAAGAGAGGGAAATAGAAGGATAAGGATGCATCCCTCCAACTGCAAGGGGATTAAATCAGTCTGTCCTAAAGGAAATCAGTCTTGAATATTCATCAAGGACTGATGCTTAGCTAAAGTGCCAATCCTTTGGCCACCTGATGCAAAGGACTGACTCACTGGAAAAGACCCTGATGCTGGGAAAGATTGAAGGCAGGAGGAGAAGGGGACAACAGAGGATGAGATGGTTGGATGACATCACTGACTCAATGGACATGAGTTTGAGCGAGCTCTGGGAGTTGGTGATGGACAGGGAAGCCTGGCTTGCTGTAGTCCATGGGGTTGCAAAGAGTCAGACACCACTGAGCTACTGAACTGAACTGAATTTTACCCAAGGCAGACAGGGAAGGCCTTTAGGAGGAGGTCACATTTGAGAAGTCAGTTCAATCCCCAGGCTGCCCCTCCTTCTGCCCCTTGGCCTTTGCTTCCTCCCCCTGCACTGGCTCCATCCCACCCCCACTGGGAAAGGCCTGGCTCAAAGGTGGACTAAGACAAAGGAGCCTTAATAAACTCATTAAAACAGCTTTGTCAGAGCTAGAGTTGGAGAGCTGGAAGGAAGGGAAGGACAATAGGGTAAAATTCCGCCCCTTCCCCAGCTGGGGGCCCAGGAGGATAAATCCTCCTTCTGATACTCACAAGCATTGCTATAGGTTCAGCCGCATCCTGGAGCAGCCATCCGTCCACTCAGAATCAAACAAGGCATTGCTTTCTTTTTGGACCTGCGGTGTGGGAGCCCCTCCACTAGCCCAGTTGATGATGATTATTCGAATGTCATGGAGGAGAGTCTGGCATCTGGCATTGGGGTTTAAAACCTTGGCTGATTCTACAGTTGCTGTGTGACTTGGTGTGCTTCCTGCCCTTCTCTGAGGCTCAGTTTCCTTTCTCTCAGCTCTGCAAATGTTTTTGTTTCCTAGCTCTGCAAAGTGCTGGCTCTTTTTTTTTAATTTGGCCAAACTGCATGGCTTTCAGGATCTTAGCTCCCCAACCAAAGACTGAACTCCACAGCCAGTCCTAACCACTGGACTGCCAAGGAATTCTTTTTACTTTTTAAATCTGAGATTGAAGATGTTTCTTCTTAGGCCAGTCCTCCCTGAAGACGTGATTGGAAGAGTCTTTCTTTGTTATTCTCCGTTGCAGTCTTGTTTGACTGCTTTCTTGGCAGCATTCTTAATGTGGTATTACACAGTCACTGTTTGTTTCCTCCTTTGCAATGTCTACCTACTCTATTACACGCTGAGACCACTGTCTCCTTGGCCTCCAGTTTACCTGTGCCAGGCCAGTGCTCACCCATGGTAGGTAGGTCATCAGTGTATGTGCCCACATTGCATACACATAAGGGGCTTCCCTGATAGCTCAGTTGATAAAAAAAAATCTGCCTGCAATGCAGGAGACCCTGGTTTGATTCCTGGGATGGGAAGACCTGCTGGAGAAGGGATAGTCTACCAACCTCAGTATTCTTGGGCTTCCCTAGTGGCTCAACTGGTAAAGAATCCGCCTGCAATGTGGGAGACCTGGGTTCGATCCCTGGGTTTGGGAAGATCCCCTGGAGAAGGGAAAGGCTACTCACTCCAGTATTATGGTCTGGAGAATGCCATGGACTGTACAGTCCATGGGGTCGCAAAGAGGTGGACTCGATTGAGTGACTTTCATTTTACTTCCCTGCATACACAGAACGTGGGGTACATGGGCCACATCTGGTTATTGTGAGGCTTCTTGATATCTGGCACCTGAAAGAGCTTAATAAAAGGTAGCTGTAATTAAAGTACCTGGTTCTGAGCATGCTTTTTGTGTTTGGGGGCTGGTGTGACCCTACAGAGGGAGACTGGAAGTAAAGCAAGTGGATATTCACCATTCCAAATGTTGTAGTCTGCATTATACAGATTACAAACAAACAGCTGCGGTTCAGAAATAATGATTTGCCATGCAGCAGAGTATATAGATTTGTTTTGTTTTTAGAAAGCAAACCAGAACTCAATACATGAAGTGCCCTTCAATCAGTTACCTTGTCAGGTTATCAGGTATGTATTTATTCTGGGGCTAGAGTTTAATTCCGTGTGATAACAGTTTCTTCTGGAACAATCTTTTTAGTTTGATGGCCCTCAAAAATAAAAATATCCTCTGTCCCTTGAAGACGGATTTGATTTTGAGAGTCCAGAGTTATTCGAGACAAAATAAATGATTAAATTAGGATTTAAAAGGTTGATCTTTTTTGATTTATAAAATGGGTTGTGAACACGACTTTTGTTCCAGTTCATTTAAAAGAATAAACCCATGAGAATGCCCTCAAAATTTCCGAAAATTGAAGCAAAATGAAAGAAGCCAGTTTCACTACATATTAAGAAATAAAGTAAAGCCAGACATATTTATTTGTATGAAATGCCCAGAAAAGGCAAATTTATAGAGACACAAAGTGGTTGCCTGGGGCTGGGAGTGAGAATGGCATGAGGTTTCTTTTAGGGGTGATGGAAATGTTCTAAAATCAGATTGTGGTAATGTTTACACATCTTTGTGAATTTACCAACAATCACTGAATTGTATGCTTAAAATGAGGGAAATATATGGCATATAAATTACACCTAAATGAAACTATTAAAAAAAGAGAAAATAAAATAATAACACAGAATGTGGAATTGATACTGGAATAATCATAGCAGGCATCATGCTAAGTCACTTCAGTCATGTCAGATTCTTTGTGACCCCCTGGACTGTAGCCAGCCAGGCTCCTCCATCCATGGGATTCTCCGGGCAAGAATACTGGAGTAGGTTGTCATGCCTTTCTCCAGGGGACTTTTCCAACCCAAGGATCAAGTCCACGTCTCTTATGTCTCCTGCAGTGGCAGGTGGATTCTTTACCACTAGTGCCACCTGCGAAGCCCTGGGATAATGATGGGTATCAATTTAACTGAACAGCAAGTCCAGAAACAGACTTAAGTACATGCTTAACGTATGTCAAAAGCAATATTTCAGAACAGAGTAGACTGCTTAAATTGCTCAGTAAACAGTATGCCCTCAAATCCTTTTGAACACATGCACTCCACTAGTCTATGAGTTTTGTTTTTTCAAAATATTTATTTACTTGGTTGCATGCAAGAGACCCCGGTTTGATTCCTGGATCCACTGGAGAAGGGATAGGCTACCCACTCTAGTATGCTTGGGCTTCCCTGGTGGCTCAGCTGGTAAAGAATCCACCTGCAATGCGGGAGACCTGGGTTCAATCCTTGGGTTGAGAAGATCCTCTGGAGGAGGGAACTGCTACCCACTCCAGTATTCTGGCCTGGAAAATTCCATGGACTGCATAGTCCATGGGGTTGCAAAGAGTTGGACACGACTGAGCCACTTTTACTTTCACCAGGTCTTAGTTGCGGCATGGGAAGTCTTTAGTTGCAACATGCGAGATCTAGCTCCCCGACCAAGGATCAAACCCGGGCCTCCGGCATTAGGAGCCCAGAGTCTTAGCCACTCGATCACAGGGGAAGTCCCTAGTCTATGATATTTGAATGATGGAACTATGTCGTTTTCATCTGTGCAACTATAAGGCCTAGCTTAGTGCCCAACCACATATAATATTCATTCCTCAAAAGGCTGAGCTGTAAAGTCCTTGCAGTTTTCAAAGTCTCCGGCAAAGGAATTCTCATCTTTTAAAGAAAAGATTCCTTGCAAATACTGTCCCTGGACCAAAGCTTCTCTCTATCTAAAATGTACATCCAGACTTCCTTGGTGGTCCAGCGGTTAAGAATCTTCCTGCCAATGCAGGGAATATGAGTTTGATCCCTGGGCTGGGCTGATCCCACAAGCCATGGGGCAAGAAAGCCCGTGGGCCACAACTCCTGGGCCCATGCTCTAAAGCCAAGGAGCCGCAACTGCTGAAGCTGATGCCCCGCAACAAGAGAAGCCGCCAGAGAGAAGCCGGAGCACTGCTGCTAGAGAGCAGCCCCGCTCACAGCCAGAGAAAGCCTGTGCGCGGCAGTGAAGACCCGAAACCGCACCCATTCTACCTGGAACTCATTCCTCTTTTTTTTCTAACTCCAACAATTTTATTGAGATTTATTTCACATACCATAGGCTTCCCTGGTGGCTCAGACAGTAAAGCATCTGTCTGCAAAGTGGGAGATCTGGGTTCGATCCCTGGGTCAGGAAGATTCCCTAGAGAAGGAAATGGCAACCCACTCCAGTACTCTTGCCTGGAAAACTCCATGGATGGAGGAGCCTGGTAGGCTACAGTCCATAGGGTTACAGAGTCGGACACGACTGAGCTACTTTTCTTTCTTTCCTTCACATACCATGTGTCAGTTGTTTAAAATGTAAGGTTCAATGATTTTTAGTATATCCACAGAACTGTGCAATCAACACAACTAATTTTAAGACATTTCATCATCCTGAAAAGAAATCCCATACCACCCACTCAATTATTGGTGATCCAGCTTACATCTCACCTTCTCTGATTTCTGCCAGTAGATCTGTTTGCTTTGTTTTCTCTAGTCCTGTAGAACTATGTTCATATCTGTTATTGTTTTTGATATGAACTAGATCTCATTCAGGACACAGGAATGTCTTAATCAGCTGTGAGTTTTGTATGCTCAATATAGAAAACAGAGACCCTATTACTACCCACAAGTCCTACAAGACCAGAGCCTCTAATACCATCTGAGCTCAGCAGCAATCACGTACCCCATTTCAATGACCCGACCTCCTTGCTTCTCCTGGGACATGTTCCTGCCTTAGGACTTAGTCTTTTTCGTTTCTCTGTCTAGAATGCTCTTTCCCTGGAGGTCACAAAGGCTGCTACTCACTTCTTGAGGTCTTTCCCCAAATGGCAGCTCATTAGAAAGGCCTTACCTTATTACCTGTATTTGTTCACAGAACTTTTCATAATCATTGCTGCCTGGCATATATTAGACATTCAGTGAATACTGACTGATTGAATGAATACGGTTCCATGTAAGCAAAATTTCTTTTAAATATGTAAATTCCAGTATTTCTTTTGTCAACATTATGAATTGTAGCACCAGTTCTATTGAAAACAAAAGTGATATGTAAACAGTTATTTGGGTAAAATTAAACCTTATGAACCTCAGTTACTCAGTGAGAGATGGCTTATGTCCCATCCATTCTTACATTTGCCATCACTCTTAGCTGGAGCTTTTTCGTAAAAAGACTAAATCAGTATACATTGACTAAAACTGTAATTCGAAAAGATATACGTACACCTATGTTCACAGCAGTACTATTTGTGATAGCCAAGGCATGGACGCAACCTAAATGTCCATCATTAGATGAAAAGATAAAGAAGATGTGGTATATATATACAATGAAATACTACCCAGCCATTTGAAAAAGAATGAAATAGTGCCATTTGCAGCAAACTGGATGGACCTAGAAATTACCATACTAAAGTGAAGTGGGTCAGAAAGAGAAAGACGAATATCACATGAAATCACTTCTATGTGGAATCTAAAATATGACACAGGGAATTCCCTGGAGGTCCCAGTGGTTAGAACTCAGCACTTCCACTGCTGGGGGCCCCCAGAGAGGGTGGCACAAACTCCCTGGTTGGGAAACTAAGATCCTATAAGTCATGCAGTGAGGTCAATTAATTAATTAAATATAAATAAAATCAAATACGACAAAAATGAACTTATTAACAAAACAGACTCACAGACCACCAGGGAAGGCCTCTTAATTTTCTAAGTTTTAATACAAATACTTTTGTTAACTTTTTGTATTTTGGCCACACCACATGAGACCGTAGTTCCCTGAGCCAGGATCAAAGCCAGCCCCACCCCCGCCTCCCACCTGGCCCCTGGGAGTGAAAGCACTGAGTCCTAACCATTGGGCCACCAGGGAGTTCCCTACTATGAACTTTTTAATAAGTACGAAGGAGCCAGACCACTGTGAGAAGGCAATGAAAGAGGTATCAAATGACCTCCAGGCCCTGGCACTCATTTAAGACAAAATGCTGCCTTAATCCCTGTGTCTCCTTTGTGTAGTATGACAGGAAATTTAGCAGGAAATGACCATCTACCATCTCATAGGCAACCCTTGGTGTGTTCTGTTCTCACCTGGTAGTCGTGCTCTGGGTGGTAACCCATTTGCATCATATTAAGGCCAGCATTGGTGCAGAGGAATCAGAAGGACACTGGTTTTTTGTTTTTTTTTCACGGTGATGGCAAGACCCTTCAGTGGTGTAAGAATGTTGTTGTTGACTTGCTAAGTCATGTCCAACTCTTTTCCGACCCCCTGAAACTGTAGCCTGCCAGACTCCTCTGTCTATGGGATTTCCCAGGCAAGTATACTAGAATGGGTTACTGTTTCCTTCTCCAGGGAATCTTCCTGACCCAGGAATCAAACCTTCATCTCCCCCATTGGCAGGTGGATTCTTTACCACTGAGCCACCAGGGAAGCCCAAGACAATTATTTGTTTATTATTATTCCCATGCCACAAGGCATGATCTTAGTTTTCTGACCAGCCTGTGCACCCTGCATTTCAAGCAGAGTCTTAACCACTGGAACACCAAGGAAATCTAGAAAGATACTTGTTTGAATCCTGACTCTTCTAACCCTGTTCCTTTGATTTTTGGACAAGATTCTTTGAGTATCAATTTTTCGTTGAGTATCAATTTTTCGTTTGGTTTGATTCTCCCATCTGTAAAAACAAGGACATAATACTCTCCTAGAAAGGTTGATAGGGAGGGTTTAAAAGAATAATGCTATTGAAATCCTCTCATACAGCAATGGGTATTAGGGGTGTTTTGGAAAATTCTGGTTCCCAGAGGCAGCCTAGCCTCAGGGTTATGGAACATCATGATCCTGTCAACTTTTGGGTGGGGGCGGAGGGAGGCCTTTGCCTTGACACCTTTTCTGCAGCCAGTTCTGGAGCAGAGTTATAGTTGCCTAGTAACACCTCTGGGAATCCAGGAAGTTCAAGTTTTGGAAGCTGTGGAGGAAAGGAAAGGTGGGGTCTTGCATGTTTGAATTTAAACTGACAAGTACCAAGTAGGTGCTATACTCAGATGATTTAAGTGCCTCCAAGTACCAGAGCTCAGGTAATCTTTTGTTTTGCCTTAATGTGATCCATACAGAGGAGTTTCCCTGGTGGCTCAGTGGTAAAGAATCCGCCTGCCAATTCATGAGACGCAGGTTCCATCCTGGGTTGGGAAGATTCTCCTGGAGGAAATGGCAACCAACTCCAGTATTCTTGCCTGGGAAACCCCACGGACAGAGGAGCCTGGCAGACTAGTTTATGGGGTGGCAAAAGAGTCAGACACGACTTAGTGACTAAACAACATAGATACAGAAGGTTCAAAATGTACAACAGGGTGAAGAGTGAAACATCTCCCTGCATCCCTGTCCTTTCATTTCTTACCACCCAGTTCCCTCCCCAAGGATGACCAAGTTATCATGGTCACAGGAGTCCTTTAAGAGCTATTACAGGTATACAGGCAAATAAGTGAATGTGTATTTTTTCTACCCTCCCTTTTACGCAAATGGTAACATTCTACCTACTTGGTAGGACTTTGTTATTTCACTTCACCACCTGGCTCTGATTCTCCGTTTGGTTCCCCAATTGCAGCTCACTCTACTGTATGGGTTACCCCTTTTGGTTCCCTGAAGCCAAAAGAAGTTACCAGGTTGTTTCCAATCTTTCACTTTTATGATGTTGCAATGAATTGCCTGGCACAGGTGCAACCTCATTTACCTATAAGATAAATACCTAGGAGGAGAATTTCTGGGTCAAGGGTATGTACGTCTGTACTTTTGATAGTTACTCTGATGGTTAGATTGCCCTCCAAAGGGACTGTATCTATTTAAGGGGCCATCTTCCAGGTAAGGTTTTTTAAACTTTTGGATCTCGGATTGGAGGGTTGAAAGAAAAAGGAACCTCAAGATAGCTGGCATCTATATGGGTCTCACGGAGAAGGCAATGGCAACCCACTCCAGTGTTCTTGCCTGGAGAATCCCAGGGACGGCGGAGCCTGATAGGCTGCCGTTGGACACAACTGAAGCGACTTAGCAGCAGCATATGGGTCTCAAGATGCTCCTTTTGCTACTCCTAGTTGATCTCTTTATTCTGTGTTTCTAAAAACTGAGCCAGTGCAGAATCCTGTTAGAACACACCCTCTGGCTGCTATAAGCAAGGGATTTAGGGTTTGCTCCTCAACTTTCAGAACTTTCCCTTGCTGATACTTCCAGAAATCTGCAGCTAGGGCATCTGTCCTCTCTTCTTGCACACATCCTTCTCCTTCTCCACTGCTCTGACCATCCAGCCACCTATTCTGTGGCTTGGGGGTTAGCTGACTCCCAGTTTCATCAAAAGAGAGTTTTTGTTTTCCACAGTTTTTTTGTTTGTTTGTTTTTTTAAGGACAATTTCGTTGGTAAAAACAGGGGGAAAAAATGACTGACTGTCCTTATATTGAAAATCCTAAAACAAAGATGTTAGTATTATTATCACCCATTTCACAGGTGTGGACACTGACACTTAGGCTGATTAGAAAGTACATCCTCTGGAGAAAGTGACCCCAGAACTGTGGTTCCCCCATCATTCAGTTATTCCACCCACGACCTTCAGTAAATCCTTTCTCTCGGGTCTCAGTTTGCCCACTTGTGAAACCAACACACTGGAGACTTCCAAAATGTCTTAGAAGAAGCCCAAAGTTCCCCAGAAGCTGTTAGAGAAGGCGAGCAAGAGATGGTGATGGTGGTGTGCAGTCTTCCACCAGAAAATAGCTCAGCTTTTTATCAGTATTGACATCACTGATTTATGTTGATTTGTTAAAAGGGTAGTTAATTGGTGAAAAAAAGGACAAAAAAATTTCGCTATCTCAGAGGTTGGAAACTCATGGCTCGTGGGCTGCAAGTGGCCTGATAACAGGCTTTATTTGGTCCACAAAGTTTTTTTTTTTTTTTAATATATATTTATTTATTTGGTTGTGCTGAGTCTTGGTTGCTGCAAATAGGATCTAGCTTCCTGATTAAGGATTGAACCTGGGCCCCCGGAATTGGGAAGGCAGAGTTTTAGCCACTGGACTACCAGGGAGTGCCACAAAGTATGTTTTAAAAAGTTTAACTAAAAAAAGTTTAATTAGAGGATGAGATGGTTGGATGGTATCACCAACTCAAGGGACATGAGTTCGACTAAACTCCAGGAGATAATGAAAGACAGGGAAGCCTGGTGTGCTGCAGTCCACGGAGTCAAGAAGAGCTAGACATGACTTAGAGATTGAACAAACAAAACAAAAAGAATAGAGATTTCATATAAAAATGTGTATCTCTGCCTGATCTTGAGAAGAATCAGAGATATGGCAGCTTGGGGTTCACAAACCAAGCACATTGGTGTAGCAAACCCTGGATCCAGAAACTGGATCTCCAGGAAGGACTCTATAGGGCCCTAAATGCCCACTTCAGACGATATCCCTCCCCAGGATGAAGGTAACCACATTCAAACTTCTAATAGCATAGATCAGTTTTGCCCATTTTTCTGCTTTATATAAGTGGAATTACACAGCCTGTCCCATTTTGTGCCTTGTGCCTTTACTCAACATTCTGTCTGCAGGCTGCATTCTCATTATGGATGTAGCTGTAGTTCATAGTTTTAACACATTCCATTGTACTTACCTCACAGCCTATTTATTCGGCTGTTGCTAGACACCTGTATCCTTTCCAGATCTTGACTGTTATGAATCTCGCTGCTGTGTACATTCGCTGTTGTGCACATCTATCATTCCTATTGGTGCACACAGGTATGCACTTCTGTTGGGCATGCAGCCAGCTGTACAACTGCTCTGCACTGGTAGAGCTGCATATGGTTTTCCAGAGTGGTTGTATCAACCTATCTTTCTTCAACTGCTGTGAATTCCAGTTGCTTCCTTACTCAGTTATTACCTGACAAGCTCTGAAAGGCATTGGGTTTGGGGATTCCCAGACAAGATGCCTTCTACAGGTTCTTTTAACCCACCCCCTCCCCCACCAGTTAATCTATTGATTTGACTGTGCTGGGTCTTAGTTGTGACACTCAGGATCATTAATTATGACATGCCAACCCTTACTTGAGGCCCGTGGGAGCTAGTTCCCTGACCAGGGATCGAACCTGGGGCCCCCTTGCCTTGGGAGCATGGAGTGTTAGCCACTGGACCATCAGGGAAGTCCCAACAGGTTCTTCAAACTCTTAATCTTCTAACTGTATCTGAAAGGATGGATGGCTGCGCTCAGTTGTCTCTAGGATAACGCTTTTGCTCTTCCTTTGTAATTTTTGACTGGATTCCTGTAACATTAATTTATTCCTCCAAGCTGAGATCTAACTACCTGGGAAGAAGTTACCCAGACATGGGGGTGGGAGTGGAGAGACCAAAGAATGTTTCAGGCTGAGGTAAGGCAAGGGCACGTTGAAATCCTCCAGAGGCCAGAAGAAAAAAAGAGGACAGGTCCAAGTTCTCAGTGAGGGCAGTGCTGCCTCCAGAGATTTGAGAAAGGACTGGGGGATGGGTCATCAGGGTTTCAAGTCGAGACCAAGAGGGTCCTAGATAGATGAGAACTGCTCCCTGCCCAAGGAAAACACCTTCCCCGCCCACCTAGGCCTAGAAAGCCCTTGCAGAGTAAAGGGCAAGGAAAAGAAGTTGATTTTGATTGGAGAGTGGGCAGTAGAGGCGGGGGAGTGGGGTGTGTCCTACTGTCTTGTAAATATCCCCTCCAGGCACATTCCCAGCATATTTAAACCTCTGTCACCTGGGACAGCTTCAGTTCTCTGAGCTCGCAGTTTCTCTCACTTCTCCTGGGAGGATTCTTGGCTTTTTTTCCCCAGCATGGCCCCTAAACACCAGTCTTCTCTTCCACCCCAAGCCAAGAAACTGAAGAAAGCCAGGCCGACTCCTGCCTCCAGGCCAGACGAGGCATCTGCTGCTGCTTCAAACTTGCCGAAGGAAGGTACGTCCCAGCGCCACGTTTTACTGATTTAAGGGATTTGCAAGGGTTGAGTT
This sequence comes from Nanger dama, assembly GCA_917880005.1. Classification (NCBI taxonomy): domain Eukaryota; kingdom Metazoa; phylum Chordata; class Mammalia; order Artiodactyla; family Bovidae; genus Nanger; species Nanger dama. Next base: position 7,806,301 of record CAKJTW010000018.1, on the reverse strand, counting down.
TCAGGTGATTTCCCCCGCCCCTCAAACCTTTTGAGTTGTGACTGCAAACTCCCCTGAAGGGTTTTCAGCATGGGGCACATGTGTTAGGTTTATGTTTAGAAAGAACCAGAAGGGGGTGAAAAGTGGGAGGCTTGGAGCACATGTGAGTTCAGTCCTGGCACTAACTCCACACCTATGTTCCAGCCCAGAAACTCTTCCCTTTGGTTTCTTAGTTAAAAGGCACCAGCAGCCAGCCTGAGGCTGGTGGAAATGTAGGTGACCCCTCTCCTCTCCTTCACGGTTATCAGATCCATCCACCTCTCTTTCCTGCTGTGGCCACCAGCCCAAAACTCTGGCCGGGATTACTGCTACCTCTTCCTCATCTTGCTTCCGGCTTCCTCCCTCCTCCCTTCCAGCCACTGCGAAGCCAATCACGTGACTCCCAGGCCTTCCTATTGCCCTCGAGGTATGGACTAAGACTTCCGGGGCGCTGCCCACCTGGTCTCTGAGGACCTCTCCTGGTTCAGGCTCTCTCAGCACCTTTACCCTCTTTTCACCTCCACGGGCTCCTCTCACCTTGGGGTCTGGAAAACCCACAGTCCTCTGCCCGGGTCACTCCCCTCTCCCTACCTGTTCATTCCTTCTGCTTCTGCAGTTTCCTACTGAAAAGTTACCTTTGGGGCTATTCTCCTTTGAGCCACAGCTGCTAGGTGGCCCCTAGCAGGAGCCCCCCATCTGACTCTGCAGCACCCAGAGTCACCCCAGTCTGGCCTTGACATTCTAATTGTTGGTTTCATGGTCTGCCCCACCCCCCGCATTAACCCTTAACTTGGAGGTGAGGGCTGTGTTTTGCAGACACACGGCTTGGAGTAGAGCAGAGAGCATTGTTCTGGTGAGGCCTCCCTGATAGGCTAGGGGTGTGGTGGAGCGCTCTGGGGCGGGGGGTTGGGGGAGTGGGGGTGGGTTTGGATAGATCCTAGAAGGCTGGGAAGCACTGTCCCAGGAAGTGACAGCAGGCTGGCTCAGTGCAGAGGGGAGGGACTGGGAGCCGGTGAATCTTACTAATTTGCTGACCTGACCGAGGTCCAGCTTTGCTTGTGGAAGGAGCACTGGATGATGAGTCCTCATTGCAGAACTCCTGTGGGTTTGTTGGGTGATGTGGCAAGTTTAAATTTAAGGAGTCTCTGTTAATCCCCTTCCAAATGAGATGCAAAGACCTCTTGCCCAGCTGATTATACCCCGATGTGGTCAAGCTGGACAGCCAGGGTTTGCGGCCTGGCTGTGTCCAGCTGTGTAACCTTGTTGGGCAAGCGACATAACCTGTGCCTCTTTCCTCTTCTGTAAAATGGACTCAACAGTATGTTAGGCTTGCTGTGAGGCCAAAGTGGAAGTGAAACACAAAACAGCAATTGGCTCATGATCAGTGCTCTTGAGACGGATAGTAAATTCCTTCCCACTTGTGAGCAGCAAAATGTGGATGAGTCCTTCTGGTCGCCTTCTGTTTAGCTTCTTGGGAGAATTAACAGGACCAGAAGCGATGGCAAGGTGTAACCACAGTCCCTCCAAGGTGGTTCATCCTGGGACACTGCTTGTAGGGCACGCCAACATCGCTCTGTTCCGATCTTTAAGTTGTGGGGTTCTCCTCCTTCAAAGAAAGCTGGGAAGGAGAGGAGAGAAGAATTCTGAGGGTGAGGTGAGAGGCCAAGGAGAGAATGCAGAGCTCCTAATGGTGGAGGCAGAGACCACGGAGAAGAATTCACAGTGGGTGAATTATCTCTCGGTGCGTCCACACCACTCCCTTGTTTACTCAAGCTCTTGCCCTTTTTTGCTTTCTCTTTCTCTTCTACTTCCTAGTGTGTGCTCTTTGCATTCATCTTGAGGAGTGCTGTGGGAAAGGTCAGGAAGAACGGGATGATCCTAAGGACTGGGATGGAAACCTTGAAAGCCCATTGCCCATCAGAAAGCTTTGGAAGGCTCCCTGGAGCCACTACCCACACAGGAGAGACACCAGTAGATCTGGTACTCAGGAGATGCTCTGGGTCATGGGTACCAAGCAGTGAGAGCAGGCTTAGTGTATGGAAGCAGTAGCCTTCAGCATGGTGTTTTTCAGATCTTTTCATCCCACTTGTGGGTTATGAAATCATTTTAGTTGATAGTGACCTGCTTTTAAAAAAAAAAAAGATTAAAAGAGCCATCACACTCAGTGAGGGTAAGCATTGTTTTGTCTGTAGGTGTGTTTGTGTGTGTGTGTGTGTGCACGTACGCACATGCATGCTCAGTTGTGTCCAAATCTTAGCAGCTCCTTAGACTGTAGCCTGTCAGGATCCTCAGTTCATTGCATTTCCCAGGCAAGAATACTGGAGTGGGTTGCCATTTCCTTCTCCAGGGGATCTTCCTGACCCAGGGATTGAACCCAGGTCTCCTGCTTGACAGGTGGATTCTTCACTGAGCCACCTGGGAAAGCCCACCTGTTACTGTAGTTTGTGTCAAAACCTCTGTCCTTTAGGGCAGGAGTTTTGTTCATTAGCCTAGGTTCTGCCACATGTATCAAAAAAGCTGAGTTCACCCGTGAAATGAGGATAGTAATACCTATTTTGTATTTTGTGAGGATTAAAAAAGAAGGAAATGCATATACTAGTACAGTCTGTGGTCCATGCTTCATGCTTCAGCAGTGCACTGGAGCCTGGTATTTCTTTCCAGCTCTATTCAGTGGCATCAAAGTGGTAGCAGGAAATTTGCCTTGGTGAGAGTATTTATACACTGCTGATGTCAGCCAGTGCTACAATCAGTTTTTTGGTGTGTTTTTTTCTTTTCTTGGAGCTGCCTGTCAAAGTTTCCCAGCTTCTTATTGATGCTAATAATTCTTCCCTTAAAAGGCGTCCAACTGGACAGGTATGGATTGAGCTAATTCAGAATAATAGGGTTTGGAAGAGAGCGATTTCTCCTAATTTCTGGGTTTTGGGGAAAGTCCCAAGAAGACATCTGTTTTCTCTACCCATGGATGGTCCACCATTTAACATTTATCAGTCACCCACCAATGGATGAGCTTGAACGTTAAAGACACTGCATGAGCTTTAAGAGCTGATAGTAAAATTTGACTCCTGGGAGGCAAATAATCCAACCCTTGGTTTTGGTTACAAATACCCAAAGAGATTTCAGGCCTTCTTGGGTCCATGTCTTGGGCCCCTGCTGGACAGAGTAAAGCCTTGAGTAGTTCATGTACGTTACTTGGAAGGCACATAGTTGAAATAGAAGTGCCTTGGCCTTCGTGTTTCAGGGCTTGACCTCTAAAGCAGGCCTTGTTGATCCTCTCTGACACAGTGAAATTAAATTTAAAATGAACACTTTCGACCTCATTTTCCAGTTGTTATGCCTCAATGAGACGCGGGCGCATTTAGCTGGGATTTGCGCTTAGCGCTGTCTGGTTTCTCGTAAGCTCTGTGAATTGCGTACTGAATTGGGCTAAAAGGACCCAGAGATGAGGGTGGCCACTCCATGCCTTCGGAGGACTTCCACTTTGTCTTCTGTGAAGTTTATAATTTCCTAGCAGAAATAGGTTATTCATAGAGGGCAAACGACTTGCCCAGGTGTACACAGCCTGCTGGGCAGAGCTGAGACTAAGAACAAGGAAAAGGCCCTGTGCCCTGTGGACTGGGCAGCTTCGGGCTCTGTCACTGGGAAGCCTGAGTCTGAAGGCAGCTTCCGCGTCTCGTAAATAGGATGGAGGTGCCGCCTTGCTTCACCCGCGAAAAGGGGCGCCCCAGTGAACCCGGGGTTGATCTATTTCTGGGCCAGATATTCTGGAAGCAAGGGTACTCCGAGGCCTGCCCTTTTTGGTGGGGGTGTCTGCGGACACTCCTCTCCCCGCGTACCCCCGGCGGAGGAGGGAAGCCGCTTCAGCCACCACGCGACAGCACTCGCCCGGGAGGCTGCGCGCAGCCTGGCGAGGCCCCGCCCCTCGGGCCGCCGCGCGCCCGTAGCGCGCAAATGTCCCGGGTCGGGCTGGAGAAGGGGAAAGCGGGGGAGGGGAGCGCGGCGCAGGGGGGCCGGGCCCCGTACGTCGCGGCGTTCCTTCCTCCCGCCTCTTCGCCAAGCCCTGTGTCTCCTCGCCGCCGCTCCGCCCCCTGGGTCCCGGCGCCCTCAGCCAATGACGAGGCGGCGCGAGCCTCTTCGGCCGGGGGCGGGGCGTGCGCGCGAGGCCCGGCGCGCCTGCGCCCTGCCGCCCGCCCCTCGCCGTGAGGAGGAGGAGGTGGAGGAGGAGGCGGCTCGGGGAGATCGAGCAGCGAGCTGGAGCGCGGAGCGCGAGTGAGGGAGCCTAGCCGCCTGCCCGCCCGCCCGCCACCGCCGCCGCCTCTCCTTCGTAAGCAGGAGCCCGGGCCGGGGCCCGGCACGCCGCCCGCCCCCCACCACAGCCCCTCCCTCGTCGTCAGGCCGCGAGGGCAGCGCGCGCGAGCCCAGGGGGAGGGACAGCGAGCGAGCGAAAGAGCGCCGGGAGGAGGCGGCCGGACCGAGCGAGCGCCCGCGCGTGTGGCGTGAGGGGGAAGCCGCTGCCCGCCCCCCTTCGCCTTCCCTTCTTTCCCCCTCCCCGCTCCCCCCGACCGCGGAGCAGCACCATGTCGGCGCCGGCGGCCAAAGTCAGTAAAAAGGAGCTCAACTCCAACCACGACGGGGCCGACGAGACCTCAGGTGAGGAGCAGGCGAGGCGGGGGCCGGCCCGCGCCGCCATCTTCGCCGTCCGCCCGGCCGCAGGCCGCCGGCGGGGCCCGGGGCGCGCGGGGCGGGGGTGGGGGGCCCAGCCGGGCGGACGGGCCGGCGCGCGCCTCGGCGCCCTTTTTTTTTTTTTTGTGCGCGCGAGGCCCGGGACCGGGTGGCGCCGCGGCGGCGAACGGCGCTGCGAGGCGGGGGCGCTGCGGCCTGCTCGGCGCGGGCGGAGGAGACCCCCCTTCCTCTCCCCCTCCCTCGCTCTCCTCCCCCTCCCTCCCTCCCGAGAAGCCTCTCTTTATTGTGCTCCGCCATGATGCCTCGCTCCCATCAGCCGCCGCCGCCGCCGCCGCCACATGGTGCGGCCGGACGCGGCCCCGCGCCCGGGCCTTCGCGCGGCTATACTCCGCCGGCCCCTCCGCGCCCGGCCCCGCGGGCGGCGCCCCCCGCACCCCCATCCCGGAGGCCGGCCCCGGCGCGGCCCTCGGCCTCGAGCTGGGGCGGGGTAGGGGCGCGGAGAAGCACGCGGCCGGCGGCGCCGCGGGCCCGGGGCCGCTCGGAGGATGCTCTGGCCGGCCTCGGGCCGTCCCCCCGTGGGGTGACCAACCCCGTGGCGGCAGCGCGCTGGAGAAACCCGCCGCAGCGGCCCCGGGGTGTCGGAGGAGGGTCTTTACAATGGCTCGTTGGCAAAACCTCCTGGCCTTGTCCGTGAAGGCTTTTCTCGGCAGGGGGCTACACCTACCCGGGCTGGTTGCCGGAAATGAACCGCGCGATCCGGCGCCTTCACGCCCACTTAGCTTTGTAGGTTTTGCGGTCTTCACGACAAAAGGTTACCTTTTTCTTAGTACACCCCCCACCCCCCACTTTGCTTCTCTCGGTTCTTTGGCTCAGTTATTGACTGCATGCTTGCTCGTTGTAAGTGTGCTCCAAAGTCGTGTGGGGCTGCCTCTGAGATCAGCCCGCCTGAAAATGGGGTTGGAAGGTAAACTGGCGTGTTTACAGTGTTGAGGTAGTTTTAAGGCCTTCCCCGTCTTGTAGGCATGTCTGATGTCTTAACAGTAATCGGTATTGAGAAATATTTTCAATATTATAAAAGGTGTTTCCAACATGGAGATAGGTGGTGTCCTAATTTTTGATATTGTTGTGGGTTTCCGTATTCTAGCTACTCTTTGAGCACTCTTCTAATTGAAAAGTAGTTTGTCAACTGCATGCATGAACACGTGGAGAGCATGCCTTGTAGTAGTAGGCAGGTTTTTTTTTTTTTTTTTAAGAGCTTTAATGATATAACTCACGTCACAGACTGTTAACATCAGGAAGGAAAACTGGTTAAATTTATCTTCAAATTTAGTATTGAGTCTTTCATGCACCTTTTTCTTGCAGAAAAAGAACAGCAAGAAGCAATTGAACATATTGATGAAGTACAAAATGAAATAGACAGGTAACGTTTTTCTCAGTTTACTTTGAAGTTAATGACCTGATTATGTTTTGGTAATCATTAAAACTATGGCCAAGTAAATCTGTATCTGCTGCCTAAGTGGAGGTGACTATAACTTGGAAATATTAGGAATCAGTGTTATTTTTTTCTGTGATATATTTGTAGGTCACCAAAAAGTTGCTAATGAAAGTACATTGACCTTGTATAAAGATTGGGATTGCTTTCATAGGGTGAGGAATTGTTGCAGTGTGTGGACTTCTGATAGTGTAGTGTTACAGCCTTAGTGTTGCTCTGACTTGCCTAATAAGTTTGTTACGTGATTGGCAGCTTTTTCTTCTTAAGAGAAACAATTGAGGTTAGCCTAGTAATGGAGTTAGATATAAAATGTTACCAAAATGCTGTTTTGGCACTTTAAGAACTGTCAGTTATTGAGTGCCTGTTGGCAAAGCTGATTAGATTGCCATCTCAATTTTGAGTTGAGTCTCTGACTGCAAAAATTTAGGTGATTTGGTTATTACAAGTAGGTACTTTGCATTGTTCTAAGGCTAACAAGAATCAGCAATTTTAATCTCAGCCGTTTTTGTATTTGTTAAGTACCATCGTTGGTCAATGTGTCTCTTCATTTGCTTCAGACTTAATGAACAAGCCAGTGAGGAGATTTTGAAAGTAGAACAGAAATATAACAAACTCCGCCAACCATTTTTTCAGAAGAGGTCAGAATTGATCGCCAAAATCCCAAATTTTTGGGTAACAACATTTGTTAACCATCCACAAGGTATGTGATGGCAGGGCATTATTGAAGGATATGGGATGTCCACTTGTAAAGGGGAGGGATCTTGGTTGAGGACTTGATCCCACATGTTGGTTACCTGCAGAGGTTGGAAACAGGGAGAGGCTTGCAATTAATGCCTTCTGTTTAGAAGAGATCACATGCTGATGTACAGTTGTATTTAATTACTTGGTAAAAGATGGTGGTAGCTCTACCTCTGAGCCATTTGGTTATTCAGTTAATAGTGGATTTATGAAACCAAATTTGGGCAATCTTAAAAGGGATCACTGAGTTGTACGTTTGTATAATCACTTGGTCTCCTTGCGGCTCTAGTGTCTGCACTGCTTGGGGAGGAGGGATGAAGAGGCGCTGCATTATTTGACAAGAGTTGAAGTGACAGAATTTGAAGACATTAAATCAGGTTACAGAATAGATTTTGTAAGTATCTGTAACTCATTTGTCACTATGGAAATTAACTTGAGCTTTGCTTAGAAGGGCTATTTGTATTGACTTCTGATTCTCTTATTGTTTATTGTAGTATTTTGATGAAAACCCTTACTTCGAAAATAAAATTCTCTCCAAAGAATTTCATCTGAATGAGAGTGGTGATCCATCTTCAAAGTCCACTGAAATCAAATGGAAATCTGGAAAGGTATTTGAGGACTTGTGCATTAATATTTTGTATAGTTTGATTTAGTTGAACCATTTAACTAATACTTGCTGTTTTGGTGATGTATTAAAGGCAGATCCTTAAAAAGATCTGTGTTAAAGCCCAGACAGTAGCTTATGGTCTTATAAGTTAATGGAGCAAGTTTTTGTAGATATGGACTTAAATCATTTTGAATTTTACATTGGTGGCTTTGTTTCCGAAAACCTATTTCTGTCTGCATTTAAGTAGTAAGCATAAATATTTTAAATGATACTGTCTCAAGATACTGGTTGTTGAAGCAGAACTAATTTTATATGTATTAAAAAACAAATCTAGACAGTAACTTTCAAGAAAAGGTGGCATACAAATTTGACAGCATTCTTAGCAGACATAAAATCCTAAGGTTTCTTTTCTTTATTAACTGTACTTTTTATAATTTCAGATAAGAATTATAGTATGGATCATATAATGTCCAGGTTTTGCTCTGCTTTTGGGTTAAAAACCTTATTTAAGATGTAGAGATGAGGTGTAGAGAGCCTGTATATCATAACTTCTTCTGTCTTCATTTAGGATTTGACGAAACGATCAAGTCAAACACAGAATAAAGCCAGCAGGAAGAGACAGCATGAGGAACCAGAAAGCTTCTTCACCTGGTTTACTGATCATTCTGATGCAGGTGCAGATGAGTTAGGAGAGGTCATCAAAGATGATATTTGGCCAAATCCATTACAGTACTACTTGGTGAGTTGAGAATGTTCTTTTATTTAAGGTTGTACTTGTTCCATTTGTTTGAAAGTGAGTTCTTAAGGTGACCTTCGGTCTTGGTTTTTCCCTAGGTTCCTGACATGGATGATGAGGAAGGGGAAGGAGAAGAGGATGATGACGACGACGAAGAGGAAGAAGGATTGGAAGACATTGATGAAGAAGGGGATGAGGATGAAGGTGAAGAAGATGAAGATGATGATGAGGGGGAGGAAGGAGAGGTAAAAAGATTTGGTTAAATCCAAACAGATAATCAAAAAATTCACCGTGTTACTTTGGAGATTACGTATATTGTGTAGTGAAACTGATTCAACTAGTTGTGGGAAGATTTGTAGAAAGGATAGGCTGTTTTGTCCAGGATTGAAGGAAATTTTGATAAGTTCATTATATCATTGATTTAATTAGTTCTGCTTTTGTGGTTAGTTTTTATGACTAGTCAGTTATGTCATTTCCTGGCCAGTACTCACTGTAAGCACTGTGGACATTGCAACTGCCCCAATTCTGACAAATCTCCCAAATAACAAAAATAGGCATGTTTTGGACAAGCTATTATAAAATTCTTTTGAGTCAGACTGAGATAGCTTATGTTTTGGTTTGATTACTTGGTCTGAAAGATGTCTGATTTGATTAGTACTGGAAGTTAATACACCTGAAAACATCACCAGGTCTTTCAAGAATTAGATTGGGATGCAGATTGGGAAATTCTCTGGTCCAGTGGGTAGGATTCAGCCCTCTCATTGCTAGGGTGCGGGTTTGATCCCTGGTCAAGAAAAAGATCCTGTGAGCTACATGGCCTGAGGGGGAAAAAGTAGTTGATGCAGACTGGAGTGTAGTTGGCCTTTCATATCAGTTGTATCTGTCCGTTCCTGTTCTTCAGATTGAACCAACAGCTGACTTTCTAAATTTTAATCTCAAAAGTTCCAAAAAGCAGAACTTGAATTTGCTGAGTGTTAGCTACTATTTACATTGTATTCACAACTGTTTACAGTGTACTATTACAACTAATCTGGGATAATTTAAAGTACATGGGAGAATGTGAGTAGGTTACATTGAGCATTCAGAGGGTTGTGTTCTGTTTTGTTTTGAAATTTGGTATTGGCTATGCTGAGCTGTATGTGGGCTCTGAGCTCCCCAACCAGGGGTTGAACCTGTGCTTCTTGCAATGGAAGCATGGAGTCTTAACCACTGAACTACCAGAGAAGCATCCTGAGGATTTTTGTCTGTGGAGGAGGTTCTGAACCATCCCTCACACATAGCAAGGAACCACTGTGGGGGTTCATAAAATTCATTTCTGCTGGCATTTCATTGTTATGTGGGGTCTATCATGGTCCATATGAATATTGGGGACTGACCTTAGAATTAATCCTGAAGATTAACTGCCTGCTTTTTTTTTCTTACAGGAAGATGAAGGAGAAGATGACTAATGGAACACTGATGGATTCCAACCATTTTTAATTTTCTCCAGTCCCTGGGAGCAAGTTGCAGTCTTTTTTTTTTTTTTTTTCCCCTCCTCTTGTGCTCAGTCGCCCTGTTTTTGAGGTCTCTTTTCTCCTTTATACCATGGTTCACAACTTATTTGGGGGAATACCTTGAGCAGAATTCAGTGGGACAAGAATCTCTACCCCTTTCTGTTCCAAATTCATTTTTATCCCTTCCTGTCTCAACAAAAACTATGGAATCAACACCACCATGCTCTGTGGGAAAAAAAGAAAAACCTTCTGCTCCCTTAGCTCTGCTGGAAGCTGGAGGGTGCTAGGCCCCTGTGTAGTAGTGCATAGAATTCTAGCTTTTTTCCTCCTTTCTCTGTATATTGGGCTCAGAGATTACACTGTGTCTCTATGTGAATATGGACAGTTAGCATTTACCAACATGTATCTGTCTACTTTCTCTTGTTTAAAAAAGAAAAAAAAACTTAAAAAATGGGGTTATAGAAGGTCAGCAAAGGGTGGGTTTGAGATGTTTGGGTGGGTTAAGTGGGCATTTTGACAACATGGCTTCTCCTTTGGCATGTTTAATTGTGATGTTTAACGGACATCCTTGCAGTTTAAGATGACACTTTTAAAATAAAATTCTCTCCTAATGATGACTTGAGCCCTGCCACTCGATGGGAGAATCAGCAGAACCTGTAGGATCTTATTTGCAATTGACATTCTCTATTGTAATTTTGTTCCTGTTTATTTTTAAATTTTTCTTTTGTTTCACTGGAAAGGAAAGATGATGCTCAGTTTTAAACGTTAAAAGTGTACAAGTTGCTTTGTTACAATAAAACTAAATGTGTACACAAAGGATTTGATGCTTTTCTCTCAGATAAACTTAATAATATGACTTTCCAAGTTTGACTTGTGTAACGTTATTGTCAAACTTTTTGTCACCCTATCTTCCTATTTTTTGATACGCACTTTGCAGGATGACCTCAGGGCTATATTGATTGAGTAAAGGGATTTGAATCAATGTATTAATGTCTCCATAGCTGGGAACCCATCCTGGGTACAATTTGCCATTAGTTTCTGAAATTTTTCACATCATTGGGGATACCAGATTGCTGAAAACTCGGTTCTGAATGTGTTGTACCTTTGGTTTGTATCTCAAATCATCATTTCAAAATACGGGCTTTTATTTACTTAGATATTAATAGTGCCTGCCACCACCATCAGACAGATCTGGTGCTCCTCTGCCGAGTTAACACAGGGCAATTGTTTGCATGTCTTCACTGGCACTGTAAGATGTGGCCGAGAAGACAGGCTTTCAGAATAAGAAGTCCGTGTTGGTGGTAAGAAACTCAGGTTAGGAGTACTTTTATCTCAAAGTACCAGCTTTTTAGCATATAGCTCTCCAATGAGACCTGTCTGTGTGAATCCGAAGGAGATGATGGACTGCTCTATCTGCTAAATGCCATTGTGCATAAATCACATTTTGAGAAGCTACCTAATGCATAAGCTTTTTAATGCTGTAAAATATAGTAGCTAAAATTAAATGCCACTTAGCTTTTTCAGAGATGAATTAATGGACAGCCGGGTCAAATTCAAAGCTTTTTGATGTATAAAAACTTTATAAATGGAACTACTCCATCAGTAGGCAAAGTGTAACAAAAACCTGTCTAGATGGATAGTGTGTAATTTCTGCACAGGTCTCTGTAGCAAATACATCACTGTATACCGGTCAGGAATCTTGCTCCAATAAAGGAACATAAAGATTTTTTTTTGACTGGGGTCATTCTCCTTGTTTCATAGAGAAATGTTACTACTTTTGGATTTAGATGATAAGCTAGTTTTTCTTTGTTTTTATTTGTGTTCATTGTGACGGAAATGTGGAGAACTGTCCCTTCAAGTAGTTCAGTAAGTATAGCATAGGTCCATACAACTACATGGAAAGGTATGTTTGGAAGTCGTGGACAAATGAACTTGAAATGTCAATTCCTGAGGGGATTCAGTCTTCGATTTTGAGGTCTCAACATTTGAAGGGCTTTTTGCTAGAGAAAAGAAAATAATCACTTGAAACAATATTCATAAAGTAATAACTGATGTTTCACAAAGTGACAAAACAGGTTTTTGTATGCTGGTGCTGTTTCTGGGGGATGTGCTCAAAAGATAGGACCCCTTAAAGGGAATTTCATCCCGATTATACTGAGACTACCCTTTAGATTACCTTATTCCCAATGAAGGAGTACTAGCCTGTGAGAAGGCAGAGGGGCAAACTTAGTTTACTGGAAAAACTAAGGCCACAAAGTAGTCTGTGTTGTTCCCAACTGCAAGAAGAGTTTTTGGGCAGGCCCTTAGGTGTGTTTCGAAAACTACCAGGTGAGCGGCTTAAAGCTGCTTCGGTACCAGGACATCTAAACAAAAAGGGAATAGTACCTGATTAGGTAGTTTCTCTGGGGCATCTACTTGCCAAGCGGTGTCATACTCTGCTTATGAGGAGAGCTTAGTAGCTACATGAATTGGGACATAGAGGACAGTAGCTTGTGTTTTAACATTTTAAAATTTCAAGGATTCTCTGCAATCGAGTTGGTCTGACCGCCATGACAGGTACTTATGATTTCAAGCAAGTGATTCTGAAATGCAGTTTGTAACCCTAATCTAAATGTCTTGGGCTGACAAGTTTGCTTTAACATCTGGCCTGCTTCACAACTGTTAGCTGTTTGCAGGCTTCGAATGAATGTATAATTGTGAAATAATTTAGTAATCTTTATCATTACTGTTTGATAACATCTGGTTTCATGGTTTCACTTGAGCTCATAAACATTTGGTTTTTCTGCCTTTTTAGTTCGATTTTGCTTATAAACCATTTGTAGTTATTGCAAGAATGGAATTCTTTGGGGGAAAAATGAAGATGTTCCGGATTTCTTAAAGATTGAGACAAACTCTAGGAGGTGAATAAATAGCAAATTATTTCAGTTGTTTAAAAGGACAACAGCTTATTTTGAAAAGTCTATCCCTCACCATAGCAAAAGTCTATTCTCTTACATGCATGGCTGTATTTAATGGAGATTTACAAGTTGTATTTTTAATCTTGAGGGGAAAGCAACTACAGTTTTGTGATGAGAAGAATAGGAAATGGAGGGTGTGTGCCAGCTTGATTAGTTAGTGACGTTGCATACGCAGATACAAATCTAAGGGAGGCGAATCTAAATGTAGATGGCGTGATGTCTGCCATACCCAGAAGGAAACAGAGATACAGAGAGGGGCAGATGTTCACTCATGGAGCCTGCTGGGACAGTTCTTTTCAAGTTGATGTTACACAACTTTAATAGTTCATTAGCCAGAGTTGGTTTGGGCTGTTCACTATCCTCTGGATGTTAAATGTGAACTTCAGTTTTCCTAAGTATTAACTATTTTAGGAAACACCATCACCCATCAGACATCTACGTAAGATGCCTCTTCATACTTAGCCATCAGCTGAGGGCTGTAGGTTTGTCCAGCCTGGGGTTCGTTAGGAAACGTGGACGTATTCTACTTTGGAACCCTTTTTTCCCTTAGTAGCCACAAAGCAATGAAACACTTGAACGCAAACTTAAAAAAAAGCATTGAGTTCTACATAATTCAGGTGCTGTTGTAACCTCTCAGTTATTTGTTAGCATCAACATTCAGCTAAGGGCACCTCAATAAATCCCACCTGAAAGAGTCTACCATGTGCCTCCTAGCTTACTAGGTGTTAAATATTTGTCTAGCCTTCAACAATTCTGGTTTATATATATGTAAAAGTGTCACTTGTCTCTGATTATGAAGTTGTCATTTCCTCTTCTGAACCATGTTGCCTTTGCATATGTTGGTGTAATTTGGTTGATTTCCCTTTGCAGGACTATCCCAGGATTGCCCACATTATGCCACATTTCACTTTTCATTCACTGTGAAGGAATTGGTCAAAGAGGAACTGACATGGTTTCTCCTATGAAAGCATTGGAGGGTACCTCTTCAAAGTCAGCAAATAAGCCACCTTCAATATTTTACCCTTAGTCACTTCTGGCCCGGTGGAGGAGGCTCCTTCCAGTGAAGTTGTGGCAAAAGCTGCTGGTGAGCAGAGAGTGACAGAGATTGGCTGAATCAGTTCAGTTCAGTCGCTCAGTTGTGTCCAACTTTGTGACCCTATGAATCGCAGCACGCCAGGCCTCTGACACTGTTTCCCCATTTATTTCCCATGAAGTGATGGGACTGGATGCCATGATCTTAGTTTTCTGAATGTTGAGCTTTAAGCCAACTTTTTCACTCTCCTCTTTCACTTTCATCAAGAGGCTTTTAGCTCCTCTTCACTTTCTGCCATAAGGGTGGTGTCATATGCATATCTGAGGTTATTGATACTTCTCCAGGCAATCTTGATTCCAGCTTGTATTTCTTCCAGTCCAGAGTTTCTCATGATGTACTTTGCATATAAATTAAATAAGCAGGATGACAATATACAGCCTTGACGTACTCCTTTTCCTATTTGGAACCAGTCTGTTCCATGTCCAGTTCTAACTGTTGCTTCCTGACCTGCATACAGATTTCTCAAGAGGCAGGTCAGGTGGTCTGGTATTTCTATCTCTTTCAGAATTTTCCACAGTTTATTGTGATCCACACAGTCAAAGGCTTTGGCATAGTCAATATAAAGCAGAAATAGATGTTTTTCTGGAACTTTCCTGCTTTTTCGATGATGCAGCGGATGTTGGCAATTTGATCTCTGGTTCCTCTGCCTTTTCTAAAACCAGCTTGAACATCAGGGAGTTCACGGTTCACGTATTGCTGAAGCCTGGCTTGGAGAATTTTGAGCATTCCTTTACTAGCGTGTGAGATGAGTGCATTCAGTCCCACAGTCGTGTCCCACTCCCTGTGACCCCATGGACTGTAGCACTTCACTGACTCCTGGAGTTTGCTTAAATTGAGTCAGTAATGCTAGTTCAGTTCAGTCGCTCAGTCGTGTCCGACTCTTTGCGACCCCATGAATCGCAGCATGCCAGGCCTCCCTGTTCATTACCATCTCTCGGAGTTCACTCAGACTCATGTCCATGGAGTCCGTGATGCCATCCAGCCATCTCATCCTCTGTTGTTCCCTTCTCCTCCTGCCCCCAATCCCTCCCAGCATCAGAGTCTTTTCCAGTGAGTCAACTCTTCGCATGAGGTGGCCAAAGTACTGGAGTTTCAGCTTTAGCATCATTCCTTCCAAAGAAATCCCAGGGTTGATCTCCCTCAGAACGGACTGGTTGGATCTCCTTGCAGTCCAAGAGACTCTCAAGAGTCTTTTCCAACACCACAGTTCAAAAGCATCAATTCTTCGGCGCTCAGCCTTCTTCACAGTCCAACTCTCACATCCATACATGAACACAGGAAAAACCGCCTTGACTAGACGGACCTTAGTCGGCAAAGTAATGTCTAAAGTCTGACACTGTTTCCACTGTTTCCCTATCTATTTCCCATGAAGTGATGGGACCAGATGCCATGATCTTCATTTATGCTGTCTATTTTATCCTCTGCTGCCCTCCTTTCCTTTTGCCTTCAATCTTTCCCAGCATCAGGGTCTTTACCATTGAGTCAGCTCTTCCTGTCAGGTGGCCAAAGTATTGGAGCTACAACCCTAGTGTTGCTCAGTCTGGCTGTCTGGCTCTTTGTGACCCCATAGACTGTAGCCTGGCTTAGTGATTAAACCTCCACCTCTTCCAGACTGTAGCCTGTCAGGCTCCTCTGTCCATGGGATTTTTCCAGGAAAGAATACTGGAGTGGGTTGCCATTCCCTTCTCCAGACAATCCTAGAGTAGTGGGCAGTAAAGAACCAGGGTACCCTAGAAAACCATTGCCAGAATACCTAGCTCAGCCTATTTTCCTGAGATGGTGGTGTGTTTTTTTTCTCCTCAAGGTTTAAATGTGTATTCTGTTTAGATGAGTGCTTTGGAGCAAAGGCTGAATGAATAGCACTGGCTGAGCCAGAGTTCCAGTCTAGTCAAATGATGGAGGGGGGCGGGGGGGTCCTGAGAGATTTTGGATTCATTCCTAATTTGATATCATTTGGGTAAGGCTTTATTTTCCCACACATACATTTTTACAGTGTCTACAGACAGGGCCAGCATTTCTTA
Organism: Nanger dama; assembly: GCA_917880005.1. Lineage (NCBI taxonomy): Eukaryota > Metazoa > Chordata > Mammalia > Artiodactyla > Bovidae > Nanger > Nanger dama. The sequence goes on along the minus strand of CAKJTW010000018.1, from coordinate 7,790,466 downwards.
GGGGGCGACAGGTATGCTATTAGCCATTTTACACCAATGACATGGGAGAGAAGGAGAGATTTCTTCGGGCGGAAGGGAGCCAGGTCGTAGCAGGGTTCCCAGGAAGAGGAGGCTGACCCAGCCCAGAGTGGACCGGCCACACAGGCCTTGCCCCGAGGCCGGGCAGGCGGCGCTGTCCGCACCTGGGCCTGCCCCTCTGGCTGCAGCGACCCGGCGGCGACTGGAGAACCCCCGGCCCGGGAAATGTACTTTCTGGCCTTGTATCCCGGGGCGGGGCCCAGTGTCGGACGGGGAGCGGGAACCTCGGCCTCAGATGAGGCGCCCTGGGTTCCAAATTCCGCGGGGACCTCGGATCCGGGGCCTCGAGGTCTGCAGTGGGGCTCGATCCCGCGCTGCCGAGGGGGCGGCGCTGATTCCCGGCTCCCGCTAGGGCCAGCGGAGCTCGGGAGGGGGCGCCGGATCCCGCGTCTCCGGCGCGACTTCCCGGAAGTTTCAAGTTGGAAAGCCCTGGCGGTGGGGGCCGGGGCTTCCGGAACCGGAGTGGTCGAGAGGAGGGGCCGAGCAGCGGGAGCGGCGCCATGGAGGAGGGGCGCAGCGGCAGGTGAACGGCGCCCGGAAAGGACGGGATGCAGGCGTGGGTCGGGGTGGGGGGATTCGAGGGGTGCTCGTTAACTGCCCCGGCTCCGGCCGCGCCCCCCAGACCCCTTCCCGTGTCCGTTCCCAGTCCCCTGCCCTGGGCCCCTACACCTCCGCAGAGCAGATCTGAGCCCTGGGGGGGCTTTGGGGGTGGTGGTGTAAGTGGCTTCTGCCCCCCGGAAATGTCCCCAAATCACCTCCCAGTGACTCAGAGCCTCCGTCGGGCCAGCCCATGAGCACATCTGAATCGCAGTCAGGGCCACCAAGGGTGGGTCCGAGAGTTTCCTTAAAATCTATTCTTCCAGGTAGGACTCTAAGGTCGATGAGCACCCCGCTGGGACCGCAAAGGGGGCGGGTGCAGGCTCACGGGGACCGCTTCTGGGGGAGGGGAGAAGAGAAGCATGTGATCAGCAGGCGGAGGACGCCGACCCCGCGTAGTTTGTGGGGTTCCTCCCGGAGCACACAGGCGGGGCTGGGGGACCCCGGGGAGGGGCTTAGTCCAGCGGCCCGGCGGGAACCTCCGGGTGCACAGAGGCTTGCAGCCCAAATGGCGAGGGGGCGGGGTTCCAGCAGTAGGTTCCCGAGGGCCCTGAAACTAAGGCTGTGTGTCTCGTTATTGGGGGCCGGCGGGGTGGGGGGTAGGGGGAGGTGGCGAGGAGAAGTGCTAGCCCTCAGCAAACGGGGATGGGGACGTCTGTGTACAACAATATCGGGCCCCAGACGCCCAGCGGAAAAGGAGAGGTGTGTGCGCACTTGGCGGGATTCCAGCCCGGAGCCGGCAGCACCTCGGGCTCCGCTCGGCTCACGGGTGAAGTGTTCTCCAGAAGACTCCTTGAGTGCCCCCACCCCTTGGGCAACTCAGGACTGCGTCTGCCCCCTCCCTCCCTCCCCCTTCCTCCGGAGGTCCCTCGGCCTGTTCCCGCCGTGGCTTGTACACATTTTCCGATTTCCTGTTAATCTCCGCCCAGCAGCGGCAGCTGGGTGACTCAGGACCCCGGTGCCGGGCCCCCAGCTCCATGAGATCTTTGTTTGCTCAGGCCTTTGGCTCTGGCCCTCTGGCCTAGGGCCCTCAAAGGATTTCCTGAGGCCCGCCCCTGCTCTCTGACAGCCGGGCCAGCGGGCAAGAGGAGGCCTGGGGTGGGGGTCTTTGAGACTGGGGTGGACACCCCTTCCACTGGGCGCGGGAGATGGAGCACGGAGAGGTAAGATGGAAGATCTCAGAGAGTCCTTGGGGTGGGGATGTCATGAGTTACCCTGGGCTGAAGTCAGCTTTGGCACTGGTTGGTTTGAAACGGCCTCTGGGAAAGAGGTTTCCTTTTCTTGCTCCCACTTAGGGTGAAGTGGTGAGAGAGCCTTCCATCTCCTCCCAAGAGCTGAGCTGCGCTGGGAGTGGGCTCCTGGAGACCTCCTCAGCCCCACTGGGCCTCTGCTTTGCCACCTGAGGGGTCAGACCCTCAAGGAGCAGCCCTGGCTTCTTCTACTCAGGCCACAGACTGCCCTGTCTGTCTGACCTTGGGGGTCCCTTTTCAGTGCCGAGCCTCTTTTTTTTTTTTTAAGTTATTAAAAAAAATTTTTGGTTGTTCTGGGTCTTTGTTGCGGCACACAGATTTTTCTCTTGTTGCAAGCTCTCTAGTCGTGGTGTGCGGGCTTAATTGCCCTGCAGCATATGGGATCTCAGTTCTGTGACCAGGGGTCAAACCTGAGTCACCTGCATTGGAAGGCGGATTCTTAACCTGGACTACCAGGAAGTCCCCCGGGTCTCTTTTCTGGCCGTCAGACCTTAGTGTGGATCCTAGCAGCCTGATTACGTGTGGCTGGCAGGGAAAGACTGGGGCCCAAGAGACAGTGCCTCTCCGTTGCTGTGTTGCGACCTTGAGCAATTATGTCACCTTCTGTGTCTCAGTTTCCTTATCTGTAAAATGGGGCTGATAACTGTACTTGCCTCACGGGGTTGCTGTCAGGTTCGACAGGTTCATGTCTGCACAGGTCTTAGAACAGAACACCCTATAAATGATAAGTTTTTTTTTTTTCCTCTTCCTCTTCTCTCTGATGGTGTAGGCTGGATAAATAGCCTTGGGGCATCCGTCTGGCTTAGGGATACCCACTCTGAGGTCACAGAGGCACCCTGTGGGTCAGTCAGTCCTGGGTGCCATCCACACTGCCTCTCTCCCCACTCCTTCTGTGATGAGCAGAGGCTTTGGAGGTGGGGGTCCCAGACGCCTGATCTCTCTGCCTTCCCACAGCTTGGGGCAGGCCATCGGCCCCTGGAGGATGAGAAAGAGGTGATCCGCCGGGCCATCCAGAAGGAGCTGAAGATCAAGGAGGGTGTGGAAAACCTGAGGCGGGTGGCCACAGACCGCCGCCACCTGGGCCACGTGCAGCAGCTGCTGCGGTCCTCCAACCGCCGCCTGGAGCAGCTGCATGGCGAGCTACGGGAGCTCCACGCCCACATCCTGCTGCCCGGGCCTGGGCTGGGCCCGGCTGGTGAGTGAGGAGCCTGAGGAGGCCCTCGGCACGGGAAGCGACAAGTTGACCCAGCTCCTTGATCTTGGCCCTGACCTACTCTCAGAGCTTCTCCTGAGAGAAGTCTGCCCAAGAGGGATGGAGAGGAGCGAGCGACGGATTGGGGGAGGCAGGGCTCGGGGCTCTGGGCTCTGGGGAGGCGTTCACGTGCCCCGCACTGTTTGCACACAGAGCCTGCAGCCTCAGGACCTCGGCCGCTGGCCGAGCAGGCGAGGCTCGGCACCTGGAAGCTCTACAGAGACAGCTGCAGGTGGAGCTGAAGGTCAGGCAGGGGGCTGAGAACATGACCCACACCTATGCCAGTGGCACTCCCAAGGTAAGGCCCCCGGAGGAAGTGATTGCTTTCTCAGATTATTCCAGAAGGTAGTGATCCAGCCCCTAATCTGATAGGGAAATACAGCCTAGCCATTGATCCTGTAAGGGAGACACTCTACCCTTAATCTGATGGGGGAGGCAGGCCCCAAATCTCATCTTGGCTCCAATCCCTTGTCTAAGAAGGCAAAACACCAGGGTGATGGAAAATCCCAGCCCAACCCCCAAGTCTAGTAGGGAAGTCCCAGCTCCCGTCCCAACTCCCAGCATGATGTGGAAGCTCGCCCTGATATCATAATGGAGGCTTGACCTGAGCCCTTCCTTGTCTAGTCCTTTGGGGGAGGCTCTGTTGCAGAGCTAGTCTAAAAGGGAGGCTTGGAAGCTTCCTGGTTAAGACTGCACTTCTAATGCAAAGGGTGCGGGTTTGATCCCTAGTCAGGGAACTAAGATGTTCACATGCCATGTGGCCTGGGCCCCCAAAATAATAATAAATAAATAATTTAAAAAATAAAATATAAAGGATATCAAAAAGCAGAGACCTTACTTTGCCAACAAAGGTCCGTCTAGTCAAGGCTGTGGTTTTTCCAGTAGTCAGGTATGGATGTGAGAGTTGGACTATAAGAAAGCTGAACACTGAAGAATTGATGCTTTTGAACTGTGGTGTTGGAGAAGACTCTTGAGAGTCCCTTGGACTGCAAGGAGATCCAACCAGTCTATCTTAAAGGAAACCAAGCCTGAATATTCTTTGGAAGGACTGATGCTGAAGCTGAAACTGCAATATTTTGGCCACCTGATGTGAAGAACTGACTCATTGGAAAAGACCCTGATGCTGGGAAAGATTGATGTCGGGAGGAGAAGGGGACAACAGAGGATGAGATGGTTGGATGGCATCACCGATTTAATGGACAGGAATTTGTGTAAACTCTGGGAGCTGGCAATGGACAGGGAGGCCTGGGTTGCTGCAGTCCATGGGGTCGCAAAGAGTTGGACACGACTGAGCGACTGAACTGAGCTGAACTGGCTGTAGTTATTTGTTCTACTAGGGAGGCTTAGCTTCAACTCAGACTGATGGAAGAGGCTTGGTCCAGTCCCCAGTCTGACTAGGAAGGCTCTGGCCTAGTCCTGGCCTGATGGGGTATGTGTCGCAACCCCATAGGAGAGGAAGCTGCTGGCAGCTGCCCAGCAGATGCTCCAGGACAGCCAGCTGAAGGTGGCTCTGCTGCGAATGAAGATCAGTAGCCTGGAGGCCAGCGGGTCCCCTGAGCCAGGTGAGGCCTGGACAAGGGGGCCGGGCAGGGCGGAGCAGGGCTGGGCCCTGAGGCTGACCCTTCCTCCTCCCAGGTCCTGAGCTGATGGTAGAGGAGCTACGGCACCGTCTACGCATCGAGGCTGCTGTGGCCGAGGGCGCCAAGAACGTGGTGAAGCTGCTTGGTAGCCGGCGAACGCAGGACCGCAAGGTGCTGGCCGAGGTCAGACCATGGGCCCCTCCCATTGCTTCCTGTCTGACCGGTACCACCCTCTGTAGTGGCTGTGATACTGCTCGACAGGCCATGAGCAATGGCCATGAGGAAACAAGAGGCACATTATTTATATGTATATAATTTTCTTTCTTTCTCTTTGGCTCTGCTGAGTCTTTGTTGCTACTTGGGCTTTTCTGTAGTGGTGAGTGGGGGCTACTCTAGTTGCGGTTCGTAGGTTTCTCATTGTGGTGGCTTCTCTTGTTGCAAAGCACAGGCTGCAGGGCACAGGGATTCAGGGCTCAGTAGTTGTGGCTCTCCGGCTCTAGAGCACAGGCTCTCTAACTGTGGTGCGTAGCTTAGTTGCCCCAGGGCATGTGGAATCTTCCCAGACCAGGGATCGAACCCATGTCTCCTGCACTGGCAGGCAGATTCTTTACCACTCAGCCACCAGGGAAGCCCAGAAGGCACATTCTTATCTAGATCAGGGGTCTCCGACTTCCAGGCCGCGGACCGGTACCTTCTGTCAGATCAGCGGCAGCATTAGATTAGAAGTAAAGTGCACAAAAATGTTGTTGCTTAGCTACTCAGTCCTGTCTGACTCTTTGCGACCCTATGGACTGTAGCACGTCAGGCTACCCTGTCCTTCACCATCTCCCAGAGCTTGCTCAGACTCATGTCCATCGAGTCAATGATGCCATCCAACCATCTCGTCCTCTGTCGTCCCCTTCTCCTCCTGCCCTCAATCTTTCCCAGCATCAGGGTCTTTTCTAATGATTTGGCTCTTCGCATCAGGTGGCCAAAGTATTGGAGCTTCAGCTTCACAAAAATGTAAAGCACTTGCATTGTCCTGAAACCATCCCTCCCGCCTCCAATCCGTGGAAGAATTGTCTTCCACAAAACCAGTCCCAGGTGTCAAAAAGATTGGGGACCACTAGTCTAAACCTCATCCAGGGTGCCTCTGGGTGGCCTGAGCTGCTGCCCCTGCCATTACCCCAGGGCCCTGTATCCCCTACCCGTATCCCTCCTGCAGGCTCAGGCCCAGCTCCAGGAGTCCTGCCAGAAACTGGACCTCCTGCGGCTGGCCTTGGAGCAGCTGCTGGAGAGACTGCCTCCTGCCCACCCTCTGCGCGGCAGAGTGGCCCGGGAGCTGAGGACTGCTGCGTCTGGGAACCCGCAGGCTTCAGGGACACTCGTGAAGCCCACAGCCATGACAGGTACCTGGGAGCCCATCCTACTTCAGAGCTCTCCTTCCCTTCCAGGGAGGAGCCTGGAACTCAGTGGGGAAGAATTTTGGAGAAGATTTCCAATCCCAGCTTCAGTATCCCTTAGCTGTGTGACCTTGGGCGACTGACACCCCCTCTCCAGACCTCAGTTTATCACTCTGTCAAATGGGGGTGATAACAGCACCTACTTCATAGGACTGGGGTGACAATTCAGTGAGTTGTTGCATGTGAAGTGCTCAAGTTTTCACACCAACCCTATAAAATAGGTGCTGTTATCACCCCCATTTGACAGAGTGATAAACTGCGGTCTGGAGAGGGGGTGTCAGTCGCCCAAGGTCACACAGCTAAGGGATGGTGAAGCCGGGATTGAAAATCTTCTCCAAAATTCTTCCCCAGAGTGTTTCAATGAGAAACCATGAGAATGTTAGGCTGGACTTGCCAGTGTTAGGGAGCTCACAGCCCTGGAGACCTTGGTACCCAGTTCTGGGCAGTTTTCACTATTAGAAAGTTCTTCCTTATCCCAAGTGGATCTGACATTATGGAAGCCCTGAGCTTCCCACCTGGGACCCAGTGCCAACTAGAGGGCCCAGCCCCTGCCTGCACAGAGCTGGTACAGAATAGATAAGCCTCATCCCATTGTGAGCAGAGCTGAAGGGGAAAAGTACAGGGACTGCATGGGCCCCCTCACCTGGCCTTGGGGAACCAAGGAATGCTTCCTGGAGGGGGAGGCATGTCCTTGAACGGCTTATGGGAGTTGACCAAGTCAACAAGTTGGGAAAGGTGAGGGCAAGGTCTTGTTTGTTGTTCCCTCGCCAAGTCATGTCTGAGTCTTTGCAACCGCATGGACTGCAGCATGCTAGGCCTCCCTGTCCCTCACTATTTCCCGGAGTTTCTCCAAGTTCGTTACTGTTGAATTGGTGATGCTATCCAACCATCTGTAGGGCTTGTTAAAAGGCCTAAAATTCAGGTACTTGAAGCCACCCCATAAGCTGTCTTCCAGCTAAACACCCACATTCCTCCAGTCATTCTCTCTAGGATGACCTTCCCATCCTGAGCACTGCCTCGGTTTATAAGGTCTATTGGAGTATAACCCTCCAGGCCCCGACTCCCACAGTGGGGCTCTTTGGCCCCATGTATGATGGCTTCAAGAGCTGCTAGAGTCCTACTGCTTCCTCTACCCTTGGAGAGACAAATCTCTACTGATCCTCAAAATGAACCCACTTGGTTGGCAAAGCACACTGGTACCCACGGCAGGAAGTGGGGCTGAGTTGGCACTCCTTTCCACTGTATGGACGGGGAAGCAGGCCCTGGGAAGAGGTGGCTGGCCAGGCACCCTGCTCCTCTGGGGCTCTCGTCCCTGGCATGGTGCTCCCTAGGCCCAGAGCCCTGGGCAGCATGCGGACTGAGGCCTGAGTCTGACTCCTCTGCCTCTGTGTCCCTGCCTCTTCCCACATGTAGAGGGCCGGCAGGAGGGCAGGACCAGTTGGTCAGCCCCCAGGGTGGCCCCCAGGTGGCTGCCGAGGCCTAAGGCGAGCAGGTTCTGGGTTTGCTACCTCCATGAGAAGGCAGCATTCCTGGGGTCCCAGCGACCTCTTGGAGGATGGTGTCCGATGATGGCTCCTCACCACGCTCCCTGACAGGGACGCTGCAGGTCCGCCTCCTGGGCTGTGAGCAGCTGCTGACAGCGGTGCCTGGACGTTCCCCGCGGCCGCGCTGGCTGGGAGCCCCTCCCAAGGCTGGCTTCGGAACAGAGCCAAGCAGCAGCGTGGGGGAGGCGAGCTCGCTAGTGAGTAGGGGGCCCGGGGAGCTGGGGAGCGCGAAGGTCCCCCCCTACTGCTGGCCTGCCCTGAGTGCCACCTCTGGCCTTGCAGGTGAGGTGCTGGCTGTGCTGAAGGTGGACAATCGCGTTGTGGGCCAGACAGGCTGGGGGCCTGTGGCCAAGCAGTCCTGGGACCAGACCTTTGTCATTGCCCTGGAGCGGGTGAGGCTGCTCTTGTGTGGACTGGGGTGATCGTGGGCAGCAGGGTGGAAAGCTGGATAGGTAGTAGCTGGTGCCAGGCTCCCCTGACTCAATTTGGCCTCCCTGTGTAGGCCCGGGAGCTGGAGATCGGGGTCCACTGGCGGGACTGGAGGCAGCTGTGCGGTGTGGCCTTCCTGAGGCTGGAGGACTTCCTGGACAATGCCTGTCACCAGCTGTCCCTCAGCCTGGTGCCACAGGGACTGCTCTTCGCCCAGGTGCCTCCCAGCCCCTGCCCTCTGACCTCACGGGTCCCTGGCTCTGTTAGCGCAAGAGAGGCCTTGGAGACTGTGCCCCCAACCAATTCACAGCTAGGAGTGGAAATTGAGGCCCTGAGGGAGGAGCTCTCCAGGGATGAAAGATTCCCAGCTGCTCTCTGAGGACTTCACAGGAGAGGAACGGCGTTGCCTTGTCCTGACCGCCCCACCGCATGCACGACCCTGGACAAGTCCCTTTCTTCTCCAGGTCTCAGTTTCCCCCAACTGGTACCAGTGAGGATGCTGAATCCATTCTGTCTTGAGTCCCTGTAGCTCTTGCATCTGTTGACAACCGGCTTAGGCTGGGATCCTGGAGGCCGAGGAGTTGCCCGGGGCAGGTCGGCAGGTGGGAGGGGACTGGTCTTCAGCCCTGCCCCCTGCCGCCACAGGTGACCTTCTGTGACCCTGTCATTGAGAGGAAGCCCCGACTGCAGAGGCAGAAACGCATTTTCTCAAAACGCAGAGGTATGGAATGTTGGCGAGCAGGGAGCAGGGCTGGGCCCCTCCGGAGACCGAGACTGAGCCCGCTTTTGCCCCAGGTCAGGACTTCCTGAGAGCTTCCCAGATGAACCTCAGCATGGCGGCCTGGGGGCGCTTGGTCATGAGCCTGCTGCCACCCTGCAGCTCCCCAAGCACCATCAGCCCCCCGAAAACATGCTCCCAGACCCCAGCCACACCCCAGCGGGCCACCGATCCCGACTCTCCCAGGTGAGGAGCCTCGCTTACCTCAGGCTGCCTGCTTCTCTGCGGAGTCACCTCTCTCCAGACGCAGATGGTGCCTGCCCCGTGGCTCACCCTCTGACCTGTCTGTCTGTCCCGCGTGGCTGTGTGTCTACCCCCGCCCTCCCTGCCTGCCACTGTTCCAACTGTCTGTGCCCGGTATATGTCTGCTTCTACCTCACAGTAACTTCCCACCCAAGAAGACCCCCTTGCGAGAAGAGATCCAACCCCCACCCAAGCCCCCTCGCCTCTACCTGGCCCAGGAGCCAACCCCCGAAGAGATGCCGGTGAGGGGCAGCAGGGCAGGGTTGGTCACCCTGGGCGCTGCCCAGGTCGGGTGGCAGGGCTCAAGGGGAGGAAGCCCTGCTCTGCCTTGAGACCCTCTTCCCTCACAGCGCACCAAACGCCCCCACATGGAGCCCAGGATTCGACTCGAGCCGCCTCTGCCAGCCCCGGCTACCAGGTACCCTGGTGGGCTCACCTCCGTGTTTGAGACATTTTATCCACTCATCTGGGTATTTGCATGTCAGATGTTCACATCTCACCCCAGGCTCCTTGGCTTGCTCTCAGGTTCTCACTCGCTGAACCCACATTATTGAGCTCAGCTTGCCTGGCAGACCCCAGGAAACTGCAGTCCCGGGAACCCTGCCCCACCCCGGGCTCTGCACCCCCACTAGAGGGGGACTACCCAGGACTGAACACAGGGGTTTGGAGCAACTCCTGGTGGAGGCCCAGCCCTTCGTTGTCCTGGGGGCTTCCCGTACCCTCTCTCTTGCAGGAAACCCCCCGGCTTCAGGACTTCCGCTGCTTGGCCGTGCTGGGCCGGGGCCACTTTGGGAAGGTAAGGGGCTAAGGGGGTGGGCAGGCCCCAGCACATTTGCTAGAGGGCTCTGGGGGCAGTGGGCAGGGGAAGCAGACTCCTGTACTGCCCACCTGGAGCCCAAACCTCTCTCTGGTCCCCAGGTCCTCTTGGTCCAGTTCAAGGGGACGGGGCAATACTATGCCATCAAAGCACTGAAGAAGCAGGAGGTGCTGAGCCGGGACGAGATTGAGAGGTGTGTGTTGAGGATGGGGGCTTCCAGCACCCTGGCGTCTGGAGAGAACTCAGGACGGCAGGCCTGGGCTGCGCTGGTGCCTCCAGAAGGAAGCTGAATGCTGCTGGGGCTTCGAAGAAGTGGCCCTGTGAGGCCAGCCAGGCCTGGGCTCTCTTATTAGCAACTGCAGTTGTGAACTGTGTGCCCTTGGGCAGGTCTCCTCTCTGTGCACCTCAGGTTCCTCATCTGTGAAACAGGAACGGGTTGGGGGTACAATTTTGAGACCTGTGCCAGCCCGGGTACATATGAACCGTCACTCTACCTACATGGCAGTTTTAAGAGCCAATGACCCCAGGGAGTTGTGTGGGTGACAGGGCACAGCCAGGGGAGGTCTTAGTTCCCTTTTTGGGTTCCCTCCTTGCCTGTAAAACCCAAGCCCTCCTCTTGCAGCCTGTACTGTGAGAAGCGAATCCTCGAGGCCGTGGGCTGCACAGGGCATCCGTTCCTGCTTCCCCTCCTCGCCTGCTTCCAGACCTCCAGCCACGCCTGCTTCGTGACCGAGTTCGCACCTGGCGGTGACCTCATGATGCAGATCCATGAGGACGTCTTCCTGAGCCCCAGGCCCGGTGGGTCCTCCTCTCGCCTCTTCCCGCCAGCCTTCCCTGGGCCCCCTGTCCCTGCGGCCCCTTCATCCTGCTTCCTCCAGGATGCCCATAAGCCAAAGCGCATGCAGTCAGGGAGGTCTCGGTTCACATCCTGGTTATCAAACCCTCACAGCCTTTGTGATGTCAGACCTCAGTGTATATGGTGGTGAATTGGGGATAATGGTAACTGCTTCATAGGCTTGGTGTATTGGTGGACATAACATTTAAAATTGCAGAGCTTAGGGACTGGTGAGCAGTAAGGGATGGACAGATGGCGTTGTTATGTCTTGCCCGCCAGAGTGTGGACTCTGGAGCCCAGATTCACGTTAGCCCTGCCACTAGCTCTGTGACCCAGGGTGGGTTGTTTACCAGGAGTCTCAAATCCTTAAAAAAAATAGTCATGATGAGGCTTCCCTGGGTGATCTAATGCTTAAGAACCTGCCTGTGAGTGCAGGGGACACAGGTTCGATTCCTGGTCCAGGAAGATCTCACATGTCTCGGAGCAACTACGGAGCCCAAGGGCTGCAACTACTGAAGCCCACACACCTCGAGCCCATGCTCTGTAGCTAAACCTATGAAACAGTTATCATTTCCCCCAATTCACCACAATGAGAAACCCATGCACCACAATGAAAGAGTAGCCCCTGCTCACCGCAACGAGAGGAAGCCCATGCACAGCCACGAAGACCCAGCACAGTCAAAAAATATACATAACATTTTTTAAAAATTAAAAAAAAATAGGCGTGAGGGCACCAACAGAGGCTGCCAGGAGGCTGCCAGGATGGGCATGTGGACACTTGGTGTCATTCCTGGAACAAGCTAAGGGCCTGGGAAGGGTAGGCTGTTATCAGGAGGAGCCCCACCCCTACCCCATGAGGCTCCTCCCAGCCTCTCGCCCACATCTGACTCTGGCAGGGACATCGGGGATCCCCAGGCCATGGCCGTCCTGGTGCCTCCCCTGCCCTGCCCCCCAACAGTCCTGGGCCTGAACTACCCCTGCACCAACCCTCCAGGTTCTATCTGGCCTGTGTGGTCCTGGGACTGCAGTTCTTACATGAGCAGAAGATCATTTACAGGTAACTTGCCCCTGGGATGCTGGGGGGAGTAGGCGAGGGGTCAGGGGCTGCCCTCCTCCTGGGCTGCTATGAGGCGGGGCTGCTGTTCCCTGGGCCTCAGCGCTTCTCAGCTCCTTCGGGGTCTGCCCTGCCTTGCCCTCAGAGACCTTAAGTTGGATAATCTTCTCCTGGACGCCCAGGGTTTCCTGAAGATTGCGGACTTTGGGCTTTGTAAGGAAGGTGGGTGCCTCCCATTTAAGAGCTGTGTCCTCTGCCTTGCTCGCTCCACCGAGGCCAGCAGGGTGGAGAGCAAGTGGCGTCTTCCAGGAAATGCGCATCCCAGCTCTCCCAGGGACCAGCTAGACGCATTGGCTTGTCCTTCCCCGCCCTAAAAACTTGGAAAGACCCCCTTGCCCTCGGCCGGAGGGAGAGCCTAGGCTGGGAGATGGCACTGGGTTCTGCTTTCTACATGGCCGACACACAGGCTTTGCTGAGACTCATCTATCAGGTGGCATAAAAACGGTTCCCACCTCCAAGGGTGTTGGTGCAGGGCTCGGCACGAGGTTCCTTGCATGGGGTCCTAAGGGTTGGTGGTTGATTCTTACAATCAGAGGTTCTTGTGGCTGCCACAGCACGCTGGCATCAGTGTGGGTGTTGGTTGGCAGGGATCGGCTTTGGGGACCGGACGAGCACCTTCTGCGGCACCCCCGGAGTTCCTGGCCCCCGAGGTGCTGACTCAGGAGGCCTACACGCGGGCTGTGGACTGGTGGGGGCTGGGCGTGCTGCTCTATGAGATGCTGGTGGGCGAGGTGAGTGTTGGATGGGGAGAGCTGCTGGGGCCCCCAGGTCGGGGGGCCGGTGCTCCCGCTGAGCCCCCTCCCTGCAGTGCCCGTTTCCAGGGGACACCGAGGAGGAGGTGTTTGACTGCATCGTCAATGCGGAAGCCCCGTACCCCCGCTTTCTGTCGGTGCAAGGCCTCGAGCTTATTCAGAAGGTAATTGCTGCAGGGTCCCAGGCTGGGCCAGAGAGCTACTCGTGGCTCTCCGGGCTCCCCTACCCGAGAGGCTGAGGGCAGGCGGGCAGTGCCTGGGGCTGAGTGCCCTGAATGAACCCTGTCCTCACCTCCAGCTCCTCCAGAAGTGCCCCGAGAAGCGCCTGGGGGCAGGCGAGCAAGATGCTGAGGAAATCAAGACCCAGCCTTTCTTCAGGGTGAGCAGCTGTGGCCACGGTGGTCCCAGTGCCTGGTGCAGAGGGGAGGGGTCGAGGGCCCATGGGGGCTGCTGTTCCCACCATCTGAGGTACGCCTTGCCCCCAGACCACCGACTGGCAGGCTCTGCTCGCCCGCGCCGTCCAGCCCCCTTTGTGCCCACCCTCTGCGGCCCCACAGACCTGCGCTACTTCGAGGGGAGTTCACAGGGCTGCCGCCTGCCCTGACCCCACCCGACCCCCCGCAGTCCCCTCACCGCCCGCCAGCAGGCTGCCTTCCGGGACTTCGACTTCGTGTCTGAGAGATTCCTGGAGCCCTGAGGCCTCCCGGCCTCTCCACCCCCTGCCCACTGCCCCACCCCAGACAGTTTGAGCCTCTGCTTTGCCCACCTGTCTGCCCACCTGGCCCCCTGGGATGGACGGGCCCTCGGGGCTCGAGGTGGTGGACGTGAGGCTGCTCTTGTGGGCACTGCTCCGTCACCGGGCGAGTGCTGCTTGCCCCCTTCTCCCAGCCTCCTCTCCGCTAGTCGCTGCGAGACCTAGACCAGAAAGCATGGTGCAGTGAGGAATTTTTTTTTTTTGTTTTAATACTTGACTTGCTTTGTGGTTCATTAAATTTATAAAACTGTGTGCTGGACGCAGCCTGGCTTGGGGGGTGGGATGGAGGTGTCCGAAGCCCAGGTCTCTATTTGTGCCTAAGCCTCCACCATGGGTCCTCTTCCTTTTCTTCTGCCTGGGGAGGGCAGAGCTGTCCACCGAGGCAGGGTACAGTCCCTCGGCTCCACTCTGAGGCCTGGAAAGAGTGGGCAGGAGTGAGGAGCCCCAGGCCCTTGGAGGGTCGACCCCTCTGGGTTCAGCCTCTCTGGTTTTCAGGCACAAGATGGTGGCTCCGGCTTCCAGCGACCCTAAACAGCTTGGCTACTGCCTTCCTCCTCCTCGTCCTCAGCCCAGAGGGTCTCCCAGGACCCCGAGGGCCATCCACAGAAGAAGTGGGCCAGGTTGCGGGTCAGGCCACGGTCGAAGGGGTTGCCAGGGCGCTGGCGGAGGTAGGCGATGCGGTGGGAGGAGATGAACTCCCAGGTGGTGGTGTTGCTGGCCACCAGGTAGAGGTGCGAGGCCAGGAGCAGGCCGGCCACCAGGGAGAAGAGCGACAACAGCAGGAAGGTGGCAAACAGGAGCCCACTGGAACGCAGCCAGAGCCCCCAGGGCTGGAAGAAGCGGAGGCCAGACCTGCCGCGAAGGAGAGCACAGGGACCCAGAGCTGGGGGCGGGGTCCCCTGAGGGGACGGCCGTTTGGGAGAGGGTCTGAGGCCCCTGAAGAGGGAGCCTGGGGGTGCTGGTCCTCCCCCACACCCACGGCACCAGGGAGACCCACCATGCCAGGTACAGGGCCCACAGGAGCACCACCAGCTGCAGCGCCAGGTAGGCCACGAAGAGTGGGTGGTTGCGCTCGCCCACACAGTTCCCCGTCCAGGGGCAGTGGTGGTCGTAGCGGCGGACACAGCGGCGGCATTCACGGCAGTGTCGAGCCCGCAGGGGTTGCTGTGGGCACAGAGGGAGCTGGGCCTCAATACCGGCTCCCCTCTAGGCCCAGCAATGAGGGCAGGAGGTAGGGCTGGCATCTGAGAGGGCTTCCTGGAGGAGGGGGTGTGAGGCCGAGGAGTCTCGGCCTTGCCCGAGTTCTCCCATGGAGGTCCCCGCATCACCCACCAGCACCAGGCAGTATCTGCAGCGCCGAAGGGGGATGGCCTGAGGAACCATGGCTGTCTGCTCTTCCTTGGCCTCCTCCTGAAAAACGGGAGACAGAGGGTGAGATGGGGGTCCCTTGGGAGGCAGATGAGACTTGTGGTTGTCTCCCTTGGGAGCCAGCTTAGCTCTGGGTGTGAACATTTGGGGGCCCATCCCATGCATCATCGAGGTGGTAGACTGGGGCAAGGTGCCCTGGGCTGTGAGGTTGTGTGACTTTGGCCAGTTACTTCCCCTCTGGACCTTGGCAATTTTCTCATTGTAGGACAGGGCCCTAGATCTGGCAAGATGATTCCCTGAGATTCCCTAGGAAAGCTCTCAGCTGACTCTAGCATGAGACTCCCTGGAGTCTTGAGTTCCCTGGTGGAGGGAGGAGGGCTTTGGGCCTCCTAGTTACCTGGGGCCGAGGCAGGACATTCACGTAGCCCGGGTCCATGAGTGACACGGTCAGGTAAAGCAGCAGGGAGCCCAGCACAAGCAGCAGGAAGGTGAGTGGCAGCAGCAGCTCCCCTGCTCTTCCCACTGCCGAAGTGCTGGAGAGGCCAGAAGGGGAGAGTGAGGCCAGGACTGTGGAACGGGCGTGGCAAGGGAAGGCGCAACTGGAGGCGGGAAGTGTGTCCCTGGCTGAACAAAGGCCTGGAAATGGGGTCTGATGAATGGTCGGGTGTGGCCACTACATAGGGTGCAGGAGGGAGAAGTTCAGGTTTGGGAGAAGAGAAAAAAAGCAGTTAATCTACACTATCTCTGGAGGGCAGTAAGGAACCATGGAAGGTTACAGGGTCAGATATATTTCTGAACTGCTTCCCAGGTGGCGCTAACAATAAAGAACCCTCCTGCCAATGCAGGAGACATAAAAGAGTTCCATCCCTGGGTCGGGAAGATCCCCTGGAGGAGGGAATGGCAATCCACTCCAGTATTCTTGCCTGGAGAATCCCATGGACAGAGGAGCCTGGTGGGTTACAACCCGTAGAGTTGCAGTCAGATATGACTGAAGCGACTTAGCATGCATGTTTCTGAAAGCCTTCTTAGTGCTAAAGTAAAGATGGATCAGAGGGGGAGGCTATCCAGGACACAGAGAGGAGTGTGTCTGGGCAGGGGGTTGGCCAGATTAGGTGTAAGGGGTAATGATGGGACCAGACTTGACTGGATATGGGGGACAGGGAGGAGGACTCAGGCTCTGAGATGGGAAGAGGCTGGCCAGGTCAGAGATGCACAAGAAACAGAGATAGAGAAGGGTGTGGCTGGCAGGTCGGAATGCCGTAGGGGAGCCCAGGCCACCTCCAGGGTCCAGCCCATGGAGGTGACTGAAGGTTTGGGGGAAGGGGGTGGAGGGCTGAGGAGGGAGAGGTAGGAGACAGCCAGCCAGGCAGAGTGTGGGCAACTCAGGTGCCCCTTGACTGTAAAAGGGAGTGGAGAAGAAAAGGAGGTTGCAGTGGGGCATTCCTTTCCATTGGGGAGACTGAGCGGGTTTTTAGGCTAAGGGGTGAAGCCAGTGGAGGAGACTCAGGTCTTGGGAGGAAAGTGAGGATGCCCCTTGGGGAGGTTAGGCTGCAGGGAGGAGGAAGGGGTGGGGCTTGTGGTGGTGGTAGTGAGGAAGGGCTAAAGCCTGTGCTGGAGGTGGCCTGAGGCAGGTACAGAGGGGGAAGGATGGAAGTGAGTAGGGGGAATGACTGAGCGCTCACAGGGATGAGAAAAGGGGGGACAGGCTGTTCCTCTGGGCCGTGTCCTCTTGCCTGAAGGTGGGGGGACCGGACTTGGGGCAGCTAGGGCCACGCAGGGATGGGGTGGGCGGGATGCCATCCCTTCATCTAACTGATCCTCGGAATCTTGGGAGTCAATTCCTGGAAAGGGTCGGGCGGGTCCCAGGATCAGGGAAGATGGGGTCTCGAGCGGGTCGTCGGATCAGGTGGGCACCGGGTTGGTCCTGGGACAGACAAGGGTGTCTGGCAGGGATCAGGAAGCTTCTGGGATTAATTAGGGCTCAACTGGGTATTAGGCGGAAAGCAGGTGGCTCTTGGGATGAGAGGTGGGGAGAGGGCCTCTGGCGCAGGAGGAGTCGGGGAAATCCCAGGATCTCCGGGGGGTTCGACAAGGGACTCAGTGAGACCTAAACATTTGAGGAATCACGCGGGATCGGGTGGGTCCGGGGTCGAGAGGGTTCCGGCTCACCGGTATCATGCAGGAAGAGTACCAACGTGATCCCCCAGGTCAGCACAGTATGCCCGGTCCGCACCAGGACCCCAGGGGTGAGGAGCGCCCAAGGCGCCATCTCCTCGGCCCCGGGCCCCACCCGGAAGAAGCGCTCAGAGGGGCGGGCCCTCCGAGGAACAGGGCTCGCGGCCACCCGGGGATTGGCGGATACGGGCTGTGGGCGTGGCCGGATTGGGCCAGGGAGGCCGCCTATTGGGCGACAGCTGCGGTTTAGTAGGCCCTCGAGCCAACAGGTGCCTGAAGAAGCTGAGGGCGGGGCCGGCGCGCGCGCAGCCGGTAACTCCCCCAGCTCCATCCCCCACCCACCCGACCTGAGCATCCAGGTAACTTTCAAAAATCTAGCTCCCGTTGCGAGTCCCGATCCAGTGCCGCTGGAGTTCCACCACCTGCCCCCAGGCCACAGCCTCACGCATGCGTCCAGGAAGTGTTGTGACTCCAGGTGGCAGAATTGCGCCCGGTTCGGAGATGAGATGCTCGAAGCCTCAAGAGAGGCAGGACTAGCCAAAAGTGACTCCGGGGTGATAACTTTACGTCCGTCTATTCATTTTCAGATTTTGCAGACGGGATGCGAGCAGAGTGGAGGTACGTGGTAGCAGATTCTGGCTATGAGGGGCCCTACTGGGTCAGAGCCGGAAATCCCAGCACTGCCCTTTCCTACCTGTGCGCTCTTGGGCAAGTTACAAAACCACGCGGAATTCTGTTTCTGTCTATATGATGGAGATGATAATAGTACCCCTCCTCAGGTGGTTGGAGGACTAAATATTGGAAATAGTGTCTAGTACAGGACTGACTTGTCGCCTCAGCTCTAAACCAGCACCTACACCCAATGACTTGCCCAACCTAGGGTTTCAGGCTAATCTACCATAAAGCCTAGTCATTCACTGCTTACATTCCTTTCCCATCCAGCCCTGCCTTTCCTTCTTTTCCTCCCACCGATACCAACATCCACCTTCCTCCATCAGATTAGTGCCCTCCTGGCTCCGCAGTATACTCTTATGACATTTGTTGTTTTTGTCAGCTCAATATCCCTTTTTCTGTTGGAGAACTGACTCCATTCTGTGTGGATCTGAAAGAACTATGTCCCTCACTTATAGGGTGGTGGGAGAGAGACTGTGGGCATGTGACTAGAAGGCAAACAGGGTCCTCATCTCATTATTCCCAGTGATTGGACCTAAGTGGTGGGCATGTGACTTGGCAGGGTGAATCAGAATCATTCCATGAGAGTATGCTATAGATGCTGAGAGAGAAAGGGGCATTCTTTTGGATCTCAAGCATGAGAAATAGGATATAATGGCAATTGGCAGCCAGTTTTATGCTCTGTGGTGAGAGACTCTGGCAGAAGAGGCGACCAACTATAAAGAGATGTAGAGATAACCAGCACTGAAGTAGGGAGTGAAAAAGTCTTTTTTAAAGATATTTATTTATTTGGGTGTGCCGGGTCTTAGTTGTGGCATGCAGGATCTTTAGTTGCAGCATGAGGCATTTTTAGTTGCAACATGTGAACTCTTGTTGTGGCATGTGGGGTCTAGTTCCCTGACCCCATGTGGGATCTTCTCAGACCAGGGATCAAACCAATGGCAGGGGACTGAGCTCAGGCCCCCTTCACTGGTAGTGCAGAGTCTTAGCCACTTGACCACCAGGGAAGTCTGGAGAGATAGTCTTAAAAACATGGTCTGAGCTCCTAGATCCAACTGTTACTAAAGCTGATCTTAACACTAGATTCCTAGTTGCATTAAGGAATGAAATTCCTCCTCCCTTTGACTAACTTAGGTAAGTGTCTGAGTGTCTGTCACTTGCACCTCTGTCTTAATTACTGCAATGGTTGTGTGGCTTAGTGTGCCAAGTGGGGACATCTACTAATTATGGGACTTCCCTGGTGGCTCAGTGCTAAAGAATCTGCCTGCGAATGCAGGGGACACTGGTTTGATCCCTGGTCCAAGAAGATCCCACATGCCTTGAAGCAGCTAAGCCCATGAGACAACTACTAAGCCTGTGCTCCAGAGCCCGAGACCCACAACTACTGAGCCCGCATGTTGCAACTACTGAAGCCTGAATGCCACAGAGCCATGCTCCACAGCCTGCACATGGCAACAAAGAGTAGCCCCCACTCACTGCAGTGAGAAAGAGGAAGCCCACACACACAGCATGAAGACCCAGCACAAGCAAAAATAAATACATTTTAAAAAGAAAGAATCCTGAGGATTCCACGAGTCAGATGCTATGCTGGTGTCAAAGATTAAAATAAGACTGGACATTAAAGTTGTAAGGACAGATTTTACTCAGTAATATACTATTGTGGTAGGGAAGAGGATCCAACAAGAACTGAATGTAACTTTGATTTGTTCAGAGGTGATTGGGTATTTTACAGGGAGAATGAGGGAGTGGAGATGGGGAAGGGCAGGGGCTTGATGAGACTCAGGGAAGTGAAGACTTACAAAGAGCGGGTCAGGGTAAATGCTCATTAAGCCAACGGTGTCTGCTAGCTGGCAGCAACTGAAGTTAGGCCTCTGTCCTCCCTCGGAGACTGGGAGACAGAGGCCTGATCCTTCCTGATGGTTACATTTTAAAGGAATGGCTTTCAGGTCCTTGAGAAAGATGCTGCTGAGCTACAGGAGGTGCAGGTACACCTCAGGGGGACAGAGGAAGCATTCACAACTTTAAGCTGTTTTTAGTAAATGCTCTAAGAAAGGCTGTTCAGATGTTAAACAACAAATTCTTTTCTTTTTTTGATATAATTTTATTTTTAAAATTTTTGGCCATGCTGGGTCTTGGTTGCTGCATGGACTTTTCTCTAGTTGTGGTAGCAGAGGCTCTTCTCTCTAGTTGCAGTGTGCAGGCCTCTCATCGGGGTGGCTTCTCTTGTTGCGAGCACAGGCTCTGGAGCATGGACTTTAGTAATTGTGGAAGGGGGCCCAGCAGCTGGGGCTCCTGGGTCCTACAGCACAGGCTCAGTAGTTGTGCAGGCTTAGTTGCTCTGTGGCACGTGGGATTTTCCTGGGTCAGGGATTGATCCTGTGTCTCCTGCATTGGCGGGCGGATTCTTTACCACTGAATCACAAGAGAAGCTCCAAACAGTAAATTCTTTTGGCAGCCTGGAGGTTTCTCGGGCAGGCGCTTTAACAGGGGGTGTCAGGTAGGGTCATGTTCCAGGTGTGACCCAGGGCTGTTAGAAACTCTAGGTGTGAAGTCAGAGGAGGGAGTGGATGAAATCCCTGGAGCTGAAGAATTGGTTGAGGCCTGGTGGAGAAGAGGGCATGGAGCTGGCTCCAATCTGGTCTAGCAGAGAATCTCTCACTGGGCGCTGGGGACACACCCACCTGGCGTGTGTGGGAACAGGTCCACCTGATCTGGGACAAGCACCTGGACTATTCTTGGGGGAGAGCTCTCCACTGTTGGGTGCAGCGTCAGTACTACCTTGGGGGCATGGGGAGCACTGCTGAGAGTTACTCTGGGACAAACAGCCGGTGTAAACGCAGACTCTGCTGGGCAAAGCCCAGTCACCTCATGATTTGGCCCCGGCTCCTTCGTTCCCTCCATTGGCACCCCTGATCCTTCCCTCTGCTGCAGCCATGGGGGCTGCTTCACGGTTCTCCCTGAAAGGCCCTTCTCCTGGCAGAGCCCCTCTGTCTAGGAGCCCCCTTTTCCTGGCCCTCTACAGCCAGGCCTGGCAGCCTTGTCTTCTTGCTGGGTTCAGTTCGAAGGTCTCCCCTTGTGAAAAGCCTCCGCTGCCCGCACTGGGACACTGTCCCTTGCCTGCAGTTCTGCTGGCCCGCCCGAGGGGCCTGCTCTGTGTTCCCTCCTCCCTGCTCCTCACACACCGTCATCATCTTGTATTTAACATTTGTCTCTACCATCAGACAGCCATTGGAGGCAGGGACCCTGTTGATCTGTGGCCAGCTGGACCCTCAGTGTCTGGGCACAGGGGTGTGGAGAGACTGCAGAGGAAAAGCAGGTGTTCCAGCCCCATCTGCCACTGTCGAAGAATGGATGCTTTTGAACTGTGGTGGTGGGAGAAGACTCTTGAGAGTCCCTTGGTCTGCAAGGAGATCCAACCAGTCCATCCTAAAGGAGATCAGTACTGAATATTCATTGGAAGGACTGATGCTGAAGCTGAAACTCCAATACTTTGGCCACCTGATGCAAAGAACTGACTCATCTGAAAAGACCCTGATGCTGGGAAAGATTGAAGGCAGGAGGAGACGGGGATGACAGAGGATGAGATGGTTGGATGGCCATCACCAACTCAATGGACATGAGTTTGAGTAAACTCCAGGAGTTGGTGATGGACAGGGAGGCCTGGCATGCTGCAGTCCATGGGGTTGCAAAGAGTCAGACATGACTGAGCAACTGAACTGACCAAACTGCCACCTGTCCCCTTGGGTTGGGCCCACAAACTGACCCAATGCACCCTCCCGTCATGCTCTCGCACTCCAGGCCCACCGCCCAAGCCGGCCCAGGCCCCTTCTCCATGGCCCCATCCCTTCCACAAAAAAAGACACTCTGCTCTTCTCCACTTTGCACAAAAATGTATTTCTGTGACATCCCAAAGTACAGACATTTACCCGGGCCCCGGCTGGTAAAGCGATGTAATGTGAGCTCTGCCTGGGGTCTGGCGCAGGCCACGTGAGCATGGAAGGGAGGGCATATGGGGCCTGTGTGCTGAGCGGAGGGGGGGCCACAGGGCAGCTGGCCTTTCCAGGGCTGGGGTGTGGGGGGAAGACCCCAGGGGAAGAAGACCGGGTGCCTCTCCCCTGGGCTGCTCATCCCACCTGTTCTGTCTGGAGGCAGGAACGCCAGGAGAATCGGAAGCACAGGCCCAGGGAAGGAGGGACGAAAAGCCACCCCCTAAGGGCCACCTGCAGTTGGCTCTGCTCCCTGGCCCCTTGTTCCAGACAGGGCCTCCTCCCCGCTGTCGGTGCCATGAGAAGCATCTCGGAGTGATGTCAAGGGACCACAAGGTGTTTTTGAGATACATTTGTGTGTCTCACACACTTCTCTGAAACCCCACGCAGAGGTTTCCAAGGGGAAGCCTTGGGGCAAGGTGGGCGAGGGCGGATGCTGGTTTGGAGGTGTTTGCCTGTGGCCGCCAGGCTGGCGTGGGAACCCCCTGCCTGTGGAAGAGGTGTGGGCTCCTCTGGGCCACGGGGCAGGCAGGGGTGAGTGAGGCAGGCTCAGTTCTGCTGGTGGGGTGCCTGGGCACCATGGGGGCTGCAGGCTGATGAGGGGGTGGGGAGAGAGCAAGCCCCTGGCCCCCAGAGCTGTTGGCTTCCAGGGTGGGAGGCGGGTGGTGGGGTGCGCAGGTTCCAGGTATGTTTGGCGGAAGGGGCTGTGGAGTCTGCCCAGGTTCTGACCAGCCCTGGGCTGGGGCCTTCTACAACCTGGGGCCTGGTGGGAGACTAGGACGCAGCCTCCATAGCAGCGTGGCCTCAGGCAGGCCTGGCCAGAGGGCAGCAGAGCCACTGGGCGCCTTGAAGGCCCTCTGGGGCTGGGACTGCCTGGGCCAAGGCAGGTACGGCTCACTTCCTCACCCCAGAGGCCCACAGCCAGGAGCACCAAGGCATTGGAGAGACCCAGTGGAGTTAGTTTTTAATCCCCAAACCCTCTCAGCTGCACCGAGGAACCTAGACGGCGTTCTCGGGCTTCGGTGGGCGGGTTAAGGAGGCTGGAGTGGGCTCTTGGGGGCCCCACTGCCTCTCTGAACAGGAAGCGAGGCCAGGGTCGGAGATTACAGGGCACGGGCTGGACACTCACAATGTTAGAGGCATTTAGTCTGGCAGGGGTGGGAGTGAGTGTGGCAGCGATGAAGGCTTTGAAAGTAGGGGCTTGAGGATGGCCAGGGAAGCTGCAAGGACTCAGCTTTTGTTTTTGTACAGAAATCATACACACAAAACTTCACACTTTCTAACCAAAAAAAAAAAAAATATATATATATATATAATATATATATCTCACTAATGTTAAGGAAAAGCGTCGGTTGTGCAAAAGTTCCCCTGTGTCCCTTCGTCCAGTGGGAGGCTCCCTGGGGCGTGGGGATCTGCCAGCTGGGTGGCTTGAGCGCGCTTCCTCTTGACCTCGTGGTCCAGAGCAGTGGCGGGCCATGGGGGCGGAGGCCTTATCTGGACGTGTCCATGTTCTCCTCTTTAAAGTTACTGCAGTGCTCAATAACCTTGCTGGAGACAATGGGAGAAAGAGGATTGGAGGGTGGGCTTGCACTGGGGTGGGCTCAGCTCCTTTCAGCTGATCAGGCTGCTGGATTTGTTGGCAAATGTTAACCATCATGCTGACACTGAATGAGATGATGTGTGCCAAGTGGCTGGCAGAGTGGCCGGCGTGTTTGGGGTACCCAGGAAATGGTACTTGTGGCCACGAATGCCTTCAGCCCCCTGTCCTCCCCCTCCTACCTCCCCAGGCCTCCTTCCCACATCTCAGCACCAGGGCATCTGTGGTTAGGGGCTTCCCTGAATCAGCTCAGGCCTGACCCCCAGAACCTTCTGTTCTTTTTCAGCAACATAGTCCTTCACTTTTCCCCTGCCCACCCAGGCCTTTTTCTTCCCCTGAGTCTACTGGTAGTCTCCAAACTGGCTGCATGTGAGGTTCACCCAGAGATCCTGACCCAGCAGGATCTGGGCAGGTCTGGGTAGGGCGAGGGCAGCTGTGCTTTGCCCAAGTACAGGGGCTCCACACCCTGCAGGGGCAGGTCCCAGTGCAGTGCTGGGAACCACCCCTCATCCTCAGACCTCCAGTCTCTCTCCCACTCCATCTGGCCCTTGGGAACTGCTGCCAGGTGTCATCCTGAACCCTGGACAGCCTTCCCACTCACACTGAGCCTCTGGGTTGGTGGTGGGAGTGATGCTCACTGCAGCCTCTGTGCCAAACAGGCGCCCACTGCCCTTTAGGAGTTAAGGGGCGCCTGGCGTGGGACAGGACGTGTGGACATCTCCTAAGCACCCTGCCCTCAGGCTGGTCAGCTCAGGCCCTACAGAGATTTCAAAGTGGTTGGGGTAGGTTACGGGTCAGTCTTAGCCACTGCTTCTCAAATCTCCTGGAAGCTCTGTTGACAATGCATATTCCCAGGCCCACTGCCCAGACCCACTGGAAAAGAAAATCTAGGGTAGGGCTTGTACATTTAAAAAGATCTTTTAGGTGATCCTTTGGGGAGGTTATGTTGGAGAACCACTCATTTTACCATTCTCAAACGCAGACAAATCTGTCAATTAAATGTTTAAGCAGTGCCTTTTGCCAAATATAACTGCAGAAACAGCCAGTGAGTCCTTCTCTGGGGAGACTCTGAACTCCAGGCGCACCCCCCTCACTCCACCCCATCGTGACACTTTCTATTCTACACTGTCTTTAGAACCGGGGTAAACTTAACTACGTCCCCTTCGAGAAGGGATCCTGGAGGAAGCACGGTTGTCACTGATGATTGCGAAACGCAGCGCCCCTAAGGGTCTGTCTTGTGCACTGATGGGTGTGAGACTCCAGTAGATGATAGTTCAGACCTGGAAGCTGGAAGTGAAAGCCACAGTGCAGCGGAAGGCCTGTGTCCA
Organism: Nanger dama; assembly: GCA_917880005.1. Lineage (NCBI taxonomy): Eukaryota > Metazoa > Chordata > Mammalia > Artiodactyla > Bovidae > Nanger > Nanger dama. Next base: position 7,765,875 of record CAKJTW010000018.1, on the reverse strand, counting down.
GGACCTGCACGTTCAGAACCTCGTGCATTCTGCCCAGTCTTAGAATGCATTTTACCACAGCGTCCTTTCTTTAATTGGAATGTCTTTGGCCAAAAATAAGGACAAATTCTGACCTGACTTGCTAATGCCCAGGGATGAGAGGACGGGATTTGTTGGGAATAAAGGAAAACAAAACTTACAAATGCAGGCAACGATGCTCTGTTCAGAGCCTGATCATCTGGTTTCTGGCCATGTGCTGGCCATTACCACACTCAGGGAGGCCCCAGCTGGACATCAGTATGCTGTCTGCCTCCACTCTCAGCTCTGAGTTGCCCCTGGCGTTGTTATCCATTCCCACCCACGAGAGGGCCCGCCTGTGTGTCCCTGGCTCCCCCAAGCCCAAGCTCCAGGCAGAAACACTGCCAGTCTCTCACCGGGCCATTTCCTTGGTCTCCTGCCGCGCGGTCGCCATCTTGATCATGTCCCGCAGGAGGGGCATCCCGCCTTCTTTGATCAGCAGAGGGCAGTACTTGTCCGCTGTGGGGGGCGTGAGGGTAGACAGCACATAATCAGGGTGGGACTTCTATCAGCCTGTGGCCCCGACACCCTCCCCTGCTCTGAGGATGGCCTTCCCAGGATGGGGGATGAAGAAGGGGGCCTGAGTGAGGGCGTGGCTGCTGGAGTCATGTTGCCCCGGCCCGAGGCCAAGTTCCTGAGGCCACCTGCGGGAAGCGAGGGGTGAATCCCTTGGGAAAGGCTCTTCCCCCACAAATGTCACTCACTCCAGCCCTTCTATTCTCTGAGAAATGTTTGTAAAAACAAGGACTTCCTAAGCACCACCCCTGGGGTGTCTTGATTCGATAGATCCAGGAACCTGTATTTATCTGCACTTTAAACAAAATATCTCCAGGGGATTCTGGGACCCACCGGAGGAAACCACCAGGCCTGCCCACTGCTGGGCTTCACGATTCACTCCCACAAAGAACATTCTAGGGCTCGGGATCCAGGGCTGTACAGACACTCCAGAGAGAACATGGGCATTTCAGTAGTCTTCTAGCAGCTGTACAGTATAGTATGGTATTCTGGAGCTTTTATCATCTCCATTTAATGATGAAAGAGCTGAGGTGCAGAGAAATGAAGGAGCCCCCTCGAAGTCACTCGAGAGGCCTGTCTGAGAGACTCCTGGCTCAGAGCTCTTCCTAGCTGCCATGCTGCCTCTCTGAGGTAAGGTGCTACTTTTTAGTAAGACTAACCTCAAGGAATAATAAAAAGATTGGCTGAGCTGGTGTGTGCCACGTGCTCTTCTCGGCACTTTACATGTCTTATTTCCCAGCAATCCTGCGAGCTAAGTACTGTTATTAGCCCATTTTAAACATGGGGAAAATGAGGCCCAGAGAGCTTGAGAAGCCTGCTCAGAGCAGCGCAGGCAGCCTTCCCCCAGGGCCTGCCCTCTTTTTTTTTTTTTTCTGGTTTGTTTATAAATGTTTATTAAAATGGAAAGCTGTTTGCTCGTCTCTCCCAGGAGCATCCATCTAGCTGCCTGTCACCCGGTAAGGTATGTGACTGCTGCTGTCATAAATGCTTTCGGAATCTTCAGAATAACAACGTATCTGCCTTTGCTTAAAAAAGTCCTTGTTCCATGCCTTGCAAGCCAACCCTTCTCTTTACACCTTTATATAAAAGGTCTCCAAAATGTTCACTCCAAGCAAGCTATCCACGGATAAACATATATGCAGGAACAAAACAAGTTGGTCTGGTCACATCAAAGTTTCAGGTCCATCCCCTTCAACTTCCACCTAATTCTGCAGAGGGCCTACACTCTCATCCTCTCTGCCTGCCAGTTAACAGGACTGAGTGGTATCCAGGCACCAGGGCTCAACACTTTCCATTGGTTCTCTTTTCCCACCAACCTTATGAAATAGGCATTACTATCCCCATTTTACAGAGGGAGAAAATCAAGGCCCAGAGAGGTTAAATTACCTGCCCAAGACCACATAGCTAGCAAAGCAGAGCACTAGGGGCGAGCCTGGCCTGCCATCTGAATCTCTTAGTGCTATACCCTCCTCCTCCTCTCCCCGAAAGGCACTGTGCAGAGGACTCAGTCCAGGCTCTTCTCAGGGAGGCGGGACTCTCTTGGAGAAAATAAGTGAGAGTTGTTTTCAAGTTCTCTCCCGTCCTCTAGGATGTCCGTTTCCTCAGGAGTTCATTCTGGTTTGGGTTGGTCTTACCCTGCCTTACAGAAGGCATAGAGATTTTTACTTTCTATTTTTCTGGTTGTGTGGTGCAGCAGGCAAGATCTGTTTCCTGACCAGAGGTGGACCCGTGCCCCCTGCAGTGGAAGCATGGAGTCTTAATCACTGGACCACCAGGGAAGTCGCAGCGAGGAGATTTCTGACTATTTACTCATCTGAAGCAGGAAATATTGAGAAAGCTGCGTGTGTGGGGTCTCTGGAGGGGCCGGCTCGTCTGCCAGGCCGGCTTCTGCCGATGAGGTAGGAGCGAGCCATGATGCTGGGTGTCCCACTGATGCCAGAAAGAGGTGAGTCTCACAGTGCTCTCCCTGGATCATGGTGGATGAGGGAGCCAAGGGGCTGGTGGGTACTCACGGTAGACAGACACCAGGTTGTAGAGGGCCCAGGTGGCCCAGTGCTGGCTGACAGGTGAAATGCCCTGGGGAAGGAGGCGAAGAATTGGCTCAAATGACCTGCAGGAAGAAAAATCAAGGTCACTTTTGATGCTGGGCATTGGCAGGATGCACTGGGGGCTCCTCCTCACTGAAGGGCCTTATAATAAGCAGGCCAGCAGGATGGGGGGGACATGGTGGGGAGCAGGCATATGTTCCTTCAGCCCATTTCAGGCTCCACAAAGAGAGCTCCCTTGTGAGAGAGGTCATGAGCATGAGGGAGGAGGAACAAGGATCAGGAGTTGCAGAGATGGCAGCAGGGAGGAGAGCCCCAGCCTGGGCCGTAGGGGCGGAGGACACTGGGAAGAAGAGATTGTGACTGCACGTCCCATTATGGCCTTCTATGTGTCATCTGGAGTCATGGTCCAAAAGCTTGCAAGATGTACATGTGACCCCCACAAACCCCCTCCCCAGGCCAGTGATTCCACTTCCTCTCTCCTCTGAACGGACGGTGATTGGAGCATGGGCAAAGCCACGAGCACGAGCCTGTTCCTCCCGATATGGGTTTTCAGCTCCAGTGTCAGTCACTATGCCAGGCGCACATAGAGGTGACTCAGTTATACAACAGGGAAGGAGACCCATAGCTGCGACTGGAAATTCAATCATGTGATAGTAAGACTTGATGCCAGCTGGACGGAGGTGGTTAAATCTGTGCACAGAAAACTGCTGGAAGGAGAGATGCCGGAATGTTAGGGGATGCTCTTTTCAGGAACGAATGTTTTCTGTTTCCTGTTGTTTATGTATTTTCTCCTTTTTTTTTTTTCCTCTCTCACAAGTGAACATGGATTGAACATCTGTGAATGGCAGGCTTAGTGTACACAGGTGCTGAAGTGAGGGAAAAGGCACCGAGCTGAAGAGGTGAGGTATGCGCCTTTACTCAGACAACTTATGGACCACATGTGGGCTCTCCATGGACCACACCTCAGTTAGAAAGACCCAGCTCAGGACTAGAAGGGCAAGTAGCGCTGACCAGGCCTCCTTAGGAAGGAGCGGCCTGTCCCAGCATTGACCCTGCATCCACAGCCCCCGCACCTGTAATTGATGTTTCTCCGTGAGTTGATGTCCCAGCTCTGGATGGCTGCCCACATGCGCTCCTCCACCTCCTCCCGCTGGGGTTCACAGATGCCCCAGGCCTCGGGCCCATCAAACATGATGTGGGAGAGGACACCACAGGCGTTGTAGGAAACCTCAATTCCATCTGCCTTGCTCTCCAGCAGGTTGCTACCAAGAATGGAGAAAAATGGAGTCCTGATCCCCCAGGCCCACTTCAGATACAGGCTGCTGACTCCAACTCATAGATTAGATGCCAGAGAGACTATTGATTTCTTTATCACTTATTATCCACACCTAGATGGCAATTTTTTTTTTTTAGGCTGTGCTGCACACCTTGTGGGATCTTAGTTTCCTGTCCAGGGCTTGAACCTGGGCCCTTGACAGTGAAGGTGCTGAGTCTTAACCACTCAACTGCCAAGGAATTTCCCATGACTTCTTTTTCATTAAAAAAAATTTGGGGGGCCATGCTGTGTGGCATGCAGTATCTTAGTTCCCTGAACCAGGGATCAAAACCACATCTCCTGCATTGGAAGTGTGGAGTTCTAACCACTGGAACCCTAGGGAAGCCTCCCCCAAATGACTTCTAAAGGGAATCTGAGGTCATTTAAGATATTGCTACAAGGGGACCATTTATGGAGGGTTAGAAGGATAAGAACCTGTACCATAGAGTGAAGGTGACATTCCTAACAGAAACCTAAACCGATAGCAGCTGCTACAATTGAGCACTGATTAGAGCTCTGAGCATCCTGGCAGCCAAGGAGAAAGGGGAAGGGAGCAAAGTACCAACCTGAAGACACTGATGAACTGGGAAGTCATCAGCTGGGGCCGTAGCTCCTTCACCTCTGCCACATTCCCTAAGAGTCCCAGCATATTCCGATGCAGCTCCTGCTTCTCCGGGAACTCCTGGCAAGAGGAGAGCCATTGGGGTCGGAGCAGTAAGTACCTGATTTGTGTCTGATGCTGGTGACCTTGAAGCTTTATGAGTACCTGTCCAGCCATTTCTACTGGACAGAGAGGGTGCAATTTGGTGCCCTCCTACCTCCCAGTACACCTAGGACAGTGCTACGTGTACACTACAAGGGATTAGCATGGTGGGGCTCCATGCCACAAACTCAAAGGCTGAGTGTGCAGAATTCTGTCCAGCTGACACCCCAATGGACTCCAGTCAGACCTGGGCAGTTGAAGTGACCACGCTGAGACTGGTTTGGGTTTTTCCTTAGAGTGTGTGTTGGGTGTTAAGTCACTGCAGTCGTGTCCGACTCTGCAACCCCCTAGACTGTAGACCGTCAGGCTCCTCTGTCCGTGGAATTCTCCAGGCAATGCTGGAATGGGTTGCCATTTCCTCCTCCAGTGGGTCTTCCCAACCCGGGGATCAAGCCCGTTTCCTCCTGATTCCTACGGTGGCAGGCGGGTCCTTTACCACCAGCGCCATCTGGGGATTCCCTCGGAGGGGGGCTCCAAGAGAGGCCCAGGCAGGCCGTCTGCGTCAAGGAAGAGCTCCACAGCACATCCTGGGCTGGTGGGTCTGAGTGGGGCCCACTGCCCTTCCATGGGAACCACGGGGAGAGGGGAGCTGGGGGGACCTGGGGACAGAGGGGAGGCCGAGCGGGGGTCTGGCTGCTGCTGGAGAGGCACTACCTTCAGGCAGTCCAGGAAGAGCTTCATGCCGTTGAAGTTGAGGAACATCTCGCAGTTGTCAGGCGTCTCATCCGTGATGTTCCACAGGGCGCTCCAGGAGAACTCCATCACTTGGTCGCACTGAAGCGGGGAGAGGGCTCAGCACAGGTGTGCCGGGACAGGCCCGCAGGCACCCAGTGGGGGGTCCCTGGATAGAGGCGCACACCCCCAGGGCAAACCAGTCAGCTGAGGGGACGGGGCGGGTGGCTCCATGAAGATGCAACTTACTATCTTGTCCAGCAGCTTCTTCTGAATCAGCTTCAGCATGGTCTGTGGGCAGAGAAGAAAACGTGAGGGGGGCGGGGCAGGGCTTCCAAGAGCTACCGTGTCCTCCCAGAACCAAGATGGAGAGGAGTCAGTTACTCCATTCCTACAGTACCTCCTGACGAGACCACATCTGCCTCTCTAGGCACTGCTCTGGTGGCCCAGTGGCTGGGAATCCACCTTCCAAGGCAGGGGAAGTGGGTTTGACCCCTGGTTGAGGAACTAAGATCCCATATGCTGTGGGGCAACTAAGCCTGAGCACCACAACTACTGAGCCTGCCACAGCTAGCAACTGACACAGCCAAATACATAAATATTAAAAAAAAAAAAAAAACCCTGCCTCTCTATTTGGGAGGCTGTTTGAAGAAGTGCAACCCACAGACCTGGTACTTAGCATCAGGAGGCCTGGTGCAACCTTGACCCGCCCAGCTTTGGGCACCTCTCGCCCTGTGGACTTCAGCCTCCCCAGTGATGACGGAAAGGAGACTGGAGGTGCCTCCCTCATTCTTCCCTTCCCTTCTCCAGGAAATATTGTCTCCCCCATTGTGTGCTGGGTGTGCTAGGAAGTGCTGGGGACAGGATGATGGAAGAATGTAGCATGGTGTCTTTCCCCATGGAGCTCACACGCAGGGAGGAGGCTGACGTTAAACAGCTAGTCCCTCAGATACTTCTTTAATCCCAGCTGGGAAGATGCAACAGGGGCACCTGGTCTGAGCAGGCAGGAGTACAGTGGGACCTCCCGGGACACTGGAGAGGTTGGGAGAGAACGACAGAGTTCTAGGTGGAGGAAATCTAGGGTCAGAAGCAACGTTCACTGCTAGGATATGAATCCCAAATCCACCGGCAGGGGGGCGCTGGAAGAGAAAGGGAGGGGAGGAGGGATGGGCAGCGACCCCTGAACGCACCACAACAAAGCCCATCTTGCCCACGGCCTCCTTGTGGTCGTTATCCACCTGGCAGACCAGGGCATTGCACAGGTGCACGGCGATGCGCTGGATCGACTCGTCCTGCCGCGTGGGGTTGAGGATGCTGAGCAGGAGCTCGTTGACGCGGCGGTACTGGAACTCCAGCTCCTCCGGGATGCTGAAGTTGCAGAGTGTCAGGCAGCAGTTCCGCTGGACCTGGGTGAGGCCAGGAGACAAGCGGAGCACAGTCAGGGGTGGCCCTGGAAGCTGGACCCGAGTCCAGCTTCTAGAGTCTCTCTAGAAGTGTGGGATCGTCCAGAGCTATGGCAGTTCAGGAAGGCTTTCTGGAAGAGGAGAGAGACTAAGAGGCCATTTATTTTTTTAACATTAAAAAAGAAGTGAACTATAATATACAGAGTCGGGGGTGTAAAATACCAAGGTATAGTTTCGCAATTATTAAGCAAATGAACTTTTCAACAACCACAGAACCACCATCTCGGTCAGGAAAAAGGACACCGCCGGCAGCCAGAAGTCCCCGTGTGTCCCTTCCTGATCGTGAGCCCTCCCTGCGAGACAGCCCGATCCTGGCCTTTCCATATGAAGGGTTCTCCAGCAACTTGTAGCTTCTTGTTCCACTGCAGTGTTGTGAGATCAACCATGTTGTTGTTAGTAGGTGAAATGCATTTCTTTTTTTCATTTGCAGTTTAGAATTCCAACTGATTCATCCAGCCCACTGCTGGTGGACACTTGGGTAGACGTCTTCATGGCAGCCACCTGTATGGGCTCCTCCAGGGCCACCCACAGGTGGGGTGGAGCTTCTGGGCGACAAGATGTGCATGTCTTCGGCTTTACCAGAACTCCAGAATGTTCTCACAGTGGCTGTACCAGTTTACAGCCCCACCAGCAGCACAGGAAGGTTCCGGTTGCTTCACTCCCTCGATTTCTTTCTGTGTTATCTGTGGGTTATTTTTATTTTCATAGTATTCTCGGCACATCTTCCTCATAATTTAACTTCCCACCATCCTTTCTCATTAGATACTGGAAGTTCACCACATTTCATTACTTATGTAAATTAGAGAATATTACCAACCTGGGTTTGATCCCTGGGTCGGGAAGATCCCCTGGAGAAGGGGAATGGCGACCCACTCCAGTTCTCTTGCCTGGAGAATTCCATGGACAGAGAAGCCAGGTGGGCTACAGTCCACAGGGTTGCAAAGAGTTGGGCACGACTAACACTGCCGAACCCGTTAACTCTGTCCCTCCCCCATAATATACACACATTTTGTAATTTGGGGAAAAAATTATTTTAAATTATAGAAGCAATACTTACTCACTGTGAAACATTCAAATAACATTATCTGAGCAGAAAGCCAAAGTCCCTCACTTTATTCTTCAGAAGTAATCCCTATTAAAAGTTTGGTGCACAACCATCAAGACTTCTCTACAGTGGAAATACAAATATGGGGAGGGGAAGGGTGAAAGAGGTTTTATCCACATTGGTCCAGAATGTCTCTTCACTTGTCCACCCACAGGGTCATCCGTGTTAGGATGTACAGATTGACTGTCATATCCCACAATGTGAGTGGATCTAACACTGCTTTGCGGGGCCAGGCCTCTATTGTTGAACGCTTTGGGTTCCCTCTGACTTCTATGTATCAGAAAGTGTGAATGTATATATATATTTCCTTTATGCATATCTCTTAACTGTGGAATACCTAGGCCAAAAGGTAAGTGTGCTTAACAGTTCTGGCAGGTTCTGCCAGCTGCCCCATGAAGAGGCTGTCCGAGGCTTTCCTCACCAGTGGAAAGCAGGAATGTGCTCTTCCCCTGGCCTTTGTCAATGGGTATCATCAATCTCCCCAGTCAAAAAGTGGTTTTTATTAATTTCTATTTCTTTGAATGAGTTTATTAATTTGCAAGTCTTCAACTAGCATTCTTTTCCTTTAAAAAAAAAAAAGACACCCCTGGGACCTCCCTGGTGATCCAGTGGTTAATCTGTGCTTCCAATGCAGAGGACACAGGTTCAGTCCCTGGTTGAGGAACTGAGATTCCACATGGTGCATAGCACAGCCAAGGGGAAACAAAAAAGACAACCCTTTTACCTGATGATATAATCTGTCTCAACAAAGGAAAACGTTGCTCCAAGTCTGGAGTTGGGAGTCAGTGGCAAAGGGGGCCTCCTCACTCCTGCAGAGGCTGTGTCCCCACCAGAGCCTTTCTGGAGGATGACGCAAGAATATGTACCAAATGCTTTAAAAATACACAGACCCACTGCTCTAGGAGTTCTCCTTTTAGACAAGTCTCATAACAAGCATGGCTTACATGTATTCAGCAAAGCCTAATTTGAAAGTGCAAAACATGGGGACTTCCCTGGTGGTCCAGTGGGTAAGATTCTGAGTTCCCAATGCAGGGGACCCAGGTTCAATCCCTGGTCAGGGAACTAAACCCCGCATACCGCAAATAAGATCCCGCTTAATCACAACTAAGAGCTGGCACATTCTAATTTAAAAAAAAAAAAAAAAGAAAGAAAGAAAGAAAAAAAAAAAGAAATAGCAAAACGTTAACAGCAACCTAAAATGTTCAACCGTGGGGCTGACTCAGTCAGTGCAGCCCATGTACTTAGGGGAGCCCCTCCGACTACTCTGTGGGGATGGGGCTTGGCCACGGCCTCCAAGTCCCCAGCAGAGTCAGCACCAGGGCAGCCTCTCCCTGGGGGAGGCGCTGCACATGGCGCTGACATCAACAATTAGGAAGCTGAACTGTTAAGACCAGCTGCCCGGGGGAGGAGCGCTAGGATTGGCACTTTCACTTTCTAGTTAGTCTTAGACATTTTCTGTTACTTCAATTTGTTTTCTAAGCATTAGGGAGCTCACTTTTTGTCATCAGAAAAGAAACATGACTTTTCAAATTTTGTTGTAAAGCATTTGTTGATATGGGAGATATTCACACTCACGAGCTGCTGCTGAAATGAAAACTCATGTTATAGGGCGCACAAGGTGGTCCTGTTTACTCACTAATTATGCATAGACTAAAAGCCAGAAGGATGTTAACAGTGGCTATCTCTGTGTGTGAAATTACAGCTTTTTCCCCCTCCTTTATACCCACAATTGTAATTTTTCTCCAGTAAAAACTTGATTACTTTTATAACAACAACAACAAAAAACCACCCACCCCAGCAGAGCATTACTGGGAAGAAGGGCTAAGGAGCAAGCAGGAGCAAAGGCCCGGGGCCCTGGGGGAGGGCAGGATGGGAGACAGACTTGGGCGGGGTCAGGTCAGGGGCCCCTGAATGCCCAGTCCCAGACTCTGGGAGCGGTACCCCAGGAAAGGGGGGCTGGGGGAGGCAGGACAGAGCCAGGAGAGAAAGGGGGAGAGCGAGCATGGCACCCGCGGGGATCAGCGAGCCTGCTGGCGAGGCTGGGACACAGGATGAGGGGCCAGAGCAGGCAGCGCAGGCAGCAGGCAGCGGGCAGGGGCTCACCGTCACCTCCTGGTAGGATTCCATGCCATTCAGCACCACTTGGATGACCTGCCGGCGCAGCTTGACGCTCTGCTCTGAGCGGTACTCAGAATTGGTCAGGTAGAAAAGGGCGGCGCTGCCGGTCACCTGGATGTTCTTGTCATACTTGTGGCACTTGAGGGCCGTGATGACCAGCTGTACCAAGACAGGGCACGGGCCGGCGGTTGGCCAGGCCTGCTGAGGGTGTGCAGGGACAGGCCTGGGGCAGGCTGCGGGGGGCTTGGACAGGTCCTCTGGGGCAGGGCTCGGCCCGATCCTGCTCCCTGAGGGCAGGAGTCAGGGTTGGGGGGCAGAAACGGGGGTCAGCCATGGTCCTGGGACAGGGTCAGGGCCAGGCCAAGGGAGGCACTGAGAGATGGGGTTGGGGGTCAGGGGGTGGGGTGGCCAGTGTCCTGGGAAGGAGGTGGAGGATAGCTGAGGAGATGGGGGAGAATGAGCTGGAGCCCCTTGGAGGGCCCTCCAGGGTTGGTGCTGACCTTCAGGGCCCGCAAAAGTTGGTTGCAGCGTTCGATGCGTGCGATGTCGAAAAGCAGGTTGATGGCCCGTGAGGTGATCTCCGGCCGGTGCTCCGTGTAGGCCTCAATGGCGTTCAGCACCTGCTCCTCATTTTTGTCACCACTCACCTGGAGATGGAGGATGCTCGGAACATCCCGAAAGTGGCCGAGGGGCGGGATGTCTGATCCTAATTCCATCTCTAATACCAGGGCAGACACCCCCTCCCTTGTTCTGGGGTGCCCCGGTCCTCCCCTCCCCATCCCCCCCTCTCACTTTGTAGGCTGGAATGTGCGTCAGGCGGCACAGGGAGGTCTCGAAGAGCCCAAGGAACTGCAGTGGCCTCTTCAGGGCCCGGAAAGGCATGATGCTGCTCTTGGAAGGCTCAGTGCTGAGGGGAGAGGGTGCTGGTATCAGCTGCGTGGGGCCTGTGGCTGCCCTGGATCCAGCACAAGGAGAGCCTCTCCCTGGTGGTGGCAAAGCACATTTCCTTGGGGCCCTCTGCTAGGCCCTCTAGCCTCGTCTATTTTTTATTTTAAAGGCAGTAGGGGACTTCCCAGGTGGTCTCCTGATTAAGATTCTACGCTTCCACTGCAGGGGGCACGGGTTTGATCCCTGGTCGGGGAACTAAGATCCCACATGTCTTGTGATATGGTAAAAAAAAAAGGCAGGAGACACAGACCCCGCCTCTTGATGGGGAGGGTGACAAGGTCACACTGTAGAGAACATGTGGGATGGGAGATAACTGTTGCAGCCAATCCTGCTTGCCGTTCCAGGGAGGGCATTTCACCTTTAGGCTCCCACAACAGCCAGGAATGTTATGCCCATCAACCAAACTCCACACTCCACTCCAGTCCAGGCTGGAGGGAGGCCTTAAGACCAATGACAGCAACAGGAGACATATGTACACACACAGTGATTCACTTTGTTGTAGAGCAGAAACTAACCCAACATTTTAAAGCAACTATACTACAATTAAAAAAAAAAACCACACCACCAGGGACTTCCCTAGTGATCCAGTGCTTAAGAATCTGCCTTGCAGTGCAGGGGAGATGGGTTTGATCCCTGGTTGGGGAACTAAGATCCCACATGCCCAGATGCTGCAACTAAGACTCAACACAGCCAGATAAGTAAAGAAATATTAAAAAAAAAAAAGACCAAAGGCAGCTAGAGGGGGCTCTGAATCAGCTCTCTCACCCAACCAACCCGGGGCCCAGCCTGTCAGCGGTAAGCCCTAACTGGTGGGGCCGGTGGACTCCCTCGAACACCACCACACGGCTCAGCCTGTCTGAGCGCTGTGACCTCCCAGTCACTCCCTGTGCTCGCGCCTCCAGCCTTTGCACATGCTGTTCCCTCTGCCAGAGCGCTGTGGTAAATGTCTTCTGGCAAACTCAAGAGTGAGCTTTCGGCACAGCCTGGATGCCATGCCTCCTCCTCCTTCCTTCTGACCCTTAGGGCCACTCCGGAGCCCCGTGTTGCCCCTACTGCAGCCCCAGTGATGACCTGCCTGTCCCTACTAGCTCATACCCTCACGAGAGGGCCTGATGTGTTTCTTCCTCGTCAGCATGGCACTTGGCAGAGGGGCGCCCAGTCAACGCTTGTTGTATGACACCCGCTAGTGAGCAGGGCAGGCGGGGCCCCACCTGGTCTGTCCTGCTTCCTCGTCCATCTTGGAGATGCTGCAGTTCTCCAGGATCATGTGGCCGGAGATGTCCAAGGACATCAGGTTCCCCAGCTTCTGCACGAAGAGGCTCAGCACCTTGCGAGTCAGCTTGAACTTGTAGTAGCTGGAGAGGCGGTCTCGGGAGATGTCCAGGTGTCTGGAGGTTGGGACAGGGGGGTCATGGGTCAGGTCTGGACACAGACTGGGACTGCCTCGTAGGCTCCTGCTGCTTCAGTCCGAGGTCCCTGCTACAGCCGACCCAGGCGCCCTGAACAGCCCTGATCTAGCCGGAACAGGGGGCATAAAGCATGGGACTGTCTCTTCTAGCCCCATGTGTTGCCTGGCCAGGGGCTCAGGAACCTTCTGGGACTACCAACCCCCACCTCCCCGCATCAACCCCGTGAGCTCAGAGCTCACCGCAGCTTGTGCAGCTGGACGATGACGCGGATGTGGTCGTCTGACAGGTCCATGTTGTAGAGCACGAGGGACACCAGGCTGTCTTTCCACTGGGTGAGGAAGGCTGCATCGCTCGTCTGGATGCCCGAGAGGTCCAAGGCAGCCAGCGAGTTGAGGGGCCGCAGCAGGGACTCTACAGGGACCCCGTCGATCATGCGGCCCAGGTTGAGGAAGCGCAGGCGGCTGAAGCCCTCAAAGGTAAAGTCCTTGACCAGCACCTGGCAGGTGGGGTTGACAAGGCACTCGTCTTCACAGCCCCCGGGGTTCTCCTCCTCATAGAAGATGTTCGCGCAGCCAAAGAGGCTCAGGGATACCAGGGTGTGGCTGAAGCTCCTTAGAGTCTGCAGGCTCTTGGCGGACAGCTTCTCACAGTTGGTCAGGTACAGCTCCACCAGGTCCTGGTGGCGGGTACAGCCCCATCATCACCTCCGCCCATCCCTACCCTGGCCCTGGGCCACAGGTGGGATTGGGGAGGGGTCTGCACAATAGGGGGCTTCCTGGCGGCTCAGTGGTAATATGCCTGCAGAGCAGGAGCTGCAGGAGATGAGGGTTTGATCCCTGGATTGGCAAGATCCCCTGGAAGAGGGCATAACTACCCACTCCAGTCTTCTTGCCTGGAGAATCTCATGGACAGAGAAGTCTGGCGGGCTACGGTCCATGGGGTCACAAAGAGTCAGACCTGACTTAGGACACACACATGCATAACAGGAAGGGTGCTGGCGGGGCCTTGGGACTCCTGCTCCGACTCCTGCCTGCCTGTCTCGGGGTGGCCTCCAGCGGCTGTGCCTGGGGCCTGAATGACCAGGGCTCACCTGCTTGCGAATGGCCTCCAGGTCCTGGTCTTGCACCAGGTCCTCACGGAGGTGGATGCGGGTGAGGCGGGTACTGCGGGGGTCGGAGAAGAGGCTGAAGAAGCTTTCATGCGGTTCAAAGTTGCAGGCAGCGTTGACCAGCTCCACGTACCTGGGAGAGAAGGAAGCCTGGTTCAGGGGAGGCCCCTCGCCCTCCCTTCAAGGCCCAGCACAAGCCTCCCCTGCCAAGCCTTCCCTGGTCATCCCAGCAACAACCTCCATCTCCTCCTCCTTGTAGTACCTGGTTGGATCCTGAGCACCTGACTGGTGAGTTTATGGGTGGCCCCAGGACCCAGGAGTCCAAAAGTAAACTAACTAGTGATGAAGGGCCTATTATCACTGGCAAATCCCAAGCTTTCCCCCTAAACTGCAGACACTTCTGTAACAAACACGCATATCTGCGCTCCCTTTCTTCTTTAAGCCAGCTTCTGATTCCTTGATCAGCCCCTCTCAGGACCCCATCCAACAGCAAGACTGAGCTGAGGGGTCTGGAGCTCTGAGCTGGGTACAGGGCAAGCACTCAGTAATAGTTCTGCTGAGATACCAGTGGAGGCAAGAATCCTGGACTGGTGGGAAAAGCTCTGGAGTCAAACACTCTAGAATCTAAATCCTGGATTGGATGTTCACTACCTGGGCAACTTCACGCAAGTAACTGAACTTCCCCAGACTCTGGTCTGCACAGTGTCTAATCTAGTGCCCAATCTACACTCAGAACACTTTTTATGAGCTGGGCTCTTGGGTCACACATAGGTTCCCACTTTTATAGGCAACTTTCTGGGCTAACCATTTCCCTCTGGGCAACCTGGACCGAACCCGGAGAAGTCAGGCATGGATATTACTCTTCTAGGAGTCTCTACTAGTGGGGAGTCCCTTGGAGAAGCCACAGAGAGAGTTTCCAAATGACCTCATCCCTGTTCAGGGGTCAAGCAGTCAGGTACTGGTGCGTAAACATGTAAACACACACAGGACAGCAAGTAACTCCTTCATAAACATAAGAAGTTTCTACATTCTCTTAATGCAAACCGGCAGTTTCACACTCAAACCTGCCCTGTGCACCAGCAACCCACGTGTGGGCACACACATTCCTTTACGTGCACACCCCACCACACACATACCAACATGAGCAATGACAACTTGATGGATACAGACAGGCCAGTGCTCTCCTGCACCCAAGGATAGCCACGTGTGTGCACACCCCCAAGGGGGGCACACACAGGACTCCCAATCTCTCCGCACACACCCATGCCGAGGCTCAGGCCCCGCCCCAGCCCTGCGCCTGCTCACTCGTTGACGAGCCGGTCACAGATCTCGCTGGGCAGGAAGATGTCTGGATGCAGCCGCAGGGTCTCCTTGTCCAGCAGGTAGCCCAAGGTGCCGTCCAGGTTGCGCAGGCAGAAGTCAGTGCAGAGGGCCATCAGGGACTCGGGGGTGTCGGATGCCATGCTGGGAGCCGGCAGGTGGGCCACACTGGGACGGGGGCCCCCAGGGGCAGCGGTGATGCCCTGATACTCACAGGATCATTGGCAGAGCTGCGGCCTGGAGACGGGGAAGGAAGTTAAGTGAGCCATGGGCAAGGGCCAGGACCCCAGCTGCCCTACGTCCAGCCACTCTCTGAGTAGTACAGCCGAGGTACCTGGAAAGCACATACAAATTGAGCAGTTTAGGGACTTCCCTGGTGGTTCAGTGACTGAGAATTTGTCCTCCAATGAGGGGACATGGGTTCGATCCCTGGTCAGGGAACTAAGAGCCCACAAGCTGTGGAGCAACTGAGCCCGTGTGCTGCACTACTGAGCCTATGCTCTAGAGGTCACAACAAGAGAGAGGCCCGCACGCCAACATGAAGACCCAACGCAGCCAAATAAATAACCAAAAATTAAAAACAAAAAACCAAATTTAGCAGCTTAGCAGGGTCAGGGCCCGGAACTCCTGACTCCTCCCTCCCCTGGCCCCCTGGCCCGCCCCCACTCTGATGCGCTACCATCTATGCATGATTTGACCTGTGCAAAGAGCAGGGGGCCTCGTTGGAGCATCTCCTTGACTTCCCAAAGTCTGTGGGCCGAGGCCCGTGTTGGGGATCCAGCACTTGGGTGGGGCTGACAGCGGCTTTTGCTACCTGCTACACTGCGGTGTCCGGTACTGTGTCATTCACCCTGTCTAGAGCTGTCATGGTGGGGACACTCAGTGTGTGCCAGGGTTTAACAGACAGGGCATCACTGCATCTCACCGGAGACAATTTGGAATTAGGGCTCCTTCCGGGGGAAAGGGAAGATACATGACCACAGAGAAGCTGTACATTAATGTTCAGTGTGGTATGATCCTGAAGCGTCAAAAATGGAAACAACTCAAATGCCCATCAACTAACGAATGGATAGACAAAAACACGGTATAGCCATGCCATGGAATCACTCAGTGGTGATGGAATGAGGTGAGGCACGCATGCTGCAACCCTGCACCTTGAAAAAGACACGCTAAGTCAAAGAAACCAATCCCAAAAGGCCACCTACTGTATGATTTCATTTGCATGAAACGTTTGGCCAAACTATGGGTAGATCAGTGGTTGCCTGAGGCTAGGAGGCTGGGGGGTGGTACAGGGAAATGGGGAGTAACTGCCAAGGGCTGTGGATTTCTCTTTTGGGGTGAAGAAAAATGTTCTAAAATTGACCCTGGTGACAGTTGCACAACTCTGTGAATAGACCCAAAACCCACTGAATGGTTTACTTTAAACAGATGAACTGGATGGCATGGGAGTTACAGCTCAATAAAACTGTGATTAGAAAAGCAAGGTTGCGTCAGAGAAACACAAATGCTATATGATATCACTTACATGTGGAATTTAAAAAATAGAATGAACTAGTGAATATAACAAAAGAAAAACAGACTCACAGACATAGAGAACACACTAGTGGTTACTAGTGGCGAGAGGGAAGGGGAGGGATGAGATGGGGTTAGGCATGTAAGAGGCACAAACTATCAGGTGTAAAATAAATAGTGTACAAGGATATATTGTTCCAGTGTAGGGACTATAGGCCAATATTTCACAGTAACTCTAAACGGAATGTAACCTTCAAAAATCGTGAATGAGTATGTTATACACCTGAACATACAACAGTGTACATTAATTATAACTCAATTTAAAAAAAAGTGGGGACGTCCCTGGAGGTCCAGTGATTAGGACTCCATGCCTTCACTGCTAAGGGCCCAGGGTTCAACCCCTGGTCAGGGATCCCACAAGCTGTGTAGTGTGGCAAAATAAATAAATAAAATAAAATAAAAATGAGGCATAGTTAGGGAGTTTGGGATGGACATGTACACACTGTTATATTTAACATGGATAATCAAGGACCTACTGCATAGCACAGGGAACTCTGCTCAATGTTATGTGGCAGCTTGGATGGGAGGGGAGTTTGGGAGACAATGGATACATGTATATGTACGGCTGAATCTCTTTGCTATCCACCTGAAATTATCACAACATTGTTAATTGGCTATAGTCCAAAATAAAATAAAAAGTTTAATTAAAAAAATTGGAACAAAGTCTCCGAGAATCTTCATCATCTTGAGGTCGGTAAAGTTTTCTTAAAAGGACTCATAAGATAAAAATGATAAACTGATATGCACTGAAGTGAAGAACCTTCATTCATACATACACAAAAATTAATTTGAGATGGACCACAGACCTGTATGTGAAAGATAAAACAAGTAGACTTCTAGAAGAAAACACAGAAGTATATCTTTATGATTTTACAGTATGTTCTTAAATAGGTCACACACACAAAAGACCCATCAAGAGAAACTGACAAATTGGACTGCCTCAAAATTAAGACTCTTTTCATCCAAAGGTACCATTAACAGAGAGAAAAGACAAGTCACAAACTAGAAGATGTTTCCAATAATATATCCAACAAAAGACTTGTATTCAGAATATATAAAAACTTTTACAGATCAGGACACAGAATCCAATTAAAAAAACAGGCAAAGGACTTGGACAGGCATTTCATAAAGGATAAGGAAACAAAGAGTAAACATAAGGAATAGGAAAACCACAATGAGATGCCATTTTGCAGCCATCAGAACAGCTCCATTGGAAACAACAAAACAGGCAACACGGAGCCTGAGTGAAGCTATGGAACAAGAGGAGGCCACCCACACTGCTGGTGGGCGTGTGAACTGCTATGAACCGCGAGTGGAACTAGAATACTGTGAGACGCTATTACAGCTGCACACACACGTTCAGTGCTCAGCAGCTCCACTCCCAGGTATACACCCACCGGCAAGGCATGGACATGTTCGTGGAGAGAGAGACAGAATGTCTACAGCAGCACTATTCCTAACAGGACAGAAGCTGAATGTCCAGACATGAGAGTGAAGAGTACAGTCGACTCACCAATGGAACACTACACAGCGATGAGAACACACCACCTCTCAACAGCCTGGCCAAGCCTCAGCAACGCTGAGCGAAAGGAGCCAGACGCAGAAGAGCGTATACTCGTTCGCTGAGTGAATCCACTTATGTCTTACTTTCTTATGTTAAAAAACAAGATAATCTGGGGATTAACTCCCTGGTGATCCAGTGGTTAGGACCCCACACGTCCACTGCAGGGGCACGGGTTCCATCCCTGTCTGGGGAACTAAGGTCTTGCATGCCATGTGACATGGCCAAAAGAAAAAAAAATAAAGTTTTTTAAAGGAGGAAAATCTAATCTGTGGTAGCCAAAGTCAGGACTGTGGTTATTTGGGGGTTTGGCTGGCTGCTGAGAAGCTTCTATCCCTTATCTGAGTGCTGGGGATACAGGTGTGTGCACTTTGTCAATATTCAGAGAGCTGTCTATTATGACGTGTGCACTTCTAAAAAATGTATATTGCAATTCAACAAAAAGAAAATGGCCTGGACACCAAAGAGGTCCACATTTAAAAGGGATTCGGGATCTGGGTAAGTGATATTCCAACTGACTATGCATCTTCAGCTACCATAAGTGGCTAAGAGAGAATGAAAACTGAACCTTCAACTCCAATGGAGTGAACAAGACAGGAAACAATCGACCATTTATAGACCCAAGGACAGTCAGGAGTTAGTCCCAAAGCATTTTCCTATGACAGTCTACGTCAGAAAAGGGGAGAAAGGAACTTCCCTGGTGGACCAATGCCTAGGATTCTGAGATCCCAATGCAGGGGCCCTGGTTTAACCCCTGGCCAAGGAGCTAGATCCCATATGACGCAACTAAAATCCTACACGCTGCAAGGAAGGTGGAAGATTCTGTGTGTCACAACTAAGACTCAGAGCAGCCAAATAAACGAAGATCAAAAAGAAGTAGGAGCGGGGGAATAAGCAAAATGAATCTACGGCGTTAGAAGTCAGGGTGGTGATTACCTTTGCAGGAGGCAGTAATCGGAAAGTGGCAGGGGTCTCTGGGTGGGCTGGGCTAGGTGTGTACACTTGTGGAAATTCAGACTGTCTGCTCAGGCTCTGTGCACCTGTCCTAGTCTACAGTATCCTTCAATAGTTTTTTGCTACTTTTTTCAAGTGAAGGCTCTGTGGTTAGACAGAGCCATTTCAATTCAGTTCCACAGTTCACTTGTAAATTATTCAACCTCTCTGGTCCTCAGTTTCCTCATCTGGAAAATGGGGAAAACAATCCCCACTTCACAAGATTGTTGGGAAAAACACCTCATCTCAGGCGTGACACAACTCAGTGAACACCAAGTGGTTATGACCCCACCTTACATAAGAGAGACTCAGGCTCAGAGAGAGGGTTGTCCAAACTGGGACGGGAGCCTCGTCTTTTGGACAGCTCTGCAGGAGGTGAGGCCCCGGCAGCACCCCTGGCTTCTTGGAGCCTCTGCATCCATATTTGAGGCTTCTAGGCTGCTTGGGAAACCTAGTGGGTGGCCACAGAGCTCTGTGCCCTTTGGAATGGCGAGTTCTATGTTCTGGCACCACTGGGGACTGTGCTCTAAGAGCTCTGGAGCCAGGCCAACCCAGCTTCCAGTCTCAGCCCCACTGACTGAGGGCTGGTGAACTGGGGCAAATGTCTTCACATCTTTGTGCCTCGGTTTCTTCTCTATAACAGAGAACATCATGTACAGATAACACGGAACAATACGGAAAGGGCTTAGCATGGTACCTAGCACATAGTAACTGCTCACGGAAAGCTTTCACATCACCATCACCGTCATCATCCCTTTCTCCTGCTTCACCTGCGCTGGTCCCTGTGCAGGGTCTGCGCCCTAGCTCCAGGCCCCGGCTCCTCAGGCCTGGGTCTCCTGCCCCCAGGCTCACTGTGCCAGCTGTGCTACCAGTACGTGACACCCTCGAGGAAAAGCACAGTAAACAGGCAGCTGGGCCCTGCCTTCCCTTGCTTGCGCTCACTCTCAGATCCTCAAGAGAGCAGCAGCCTCTTGCCCGGGAAGCTGGGCCCAGCATGTGCACCGCTGGCAGGGCCAGGCGTCCTGCTGGAAACTGCCGAGTTCATCTCTTCAAGCAGTCACTCAAGGCCTCCAGAAGTGGAATCAGCTCTGCAGCCTGCTCGCTGCCTCCAACTCCCTATTCCAGCCACACTGGCCTCCTTCAATGGCCTCCTGGCAATGGGCCAGAGGCACAGGGTCACCTTCAGACCTTCGGTCATCCACTTTCTCCCCTAAACCCCGTTCCCAACCCCCAAAACACATTCCTGCCCCTCCTCCAGGAAGCATCTCCCAACCACTCCAGCCCACGCTACCTTTGAACTCTTTACTCAGCTGATGTCTCCATACCCACGCCTTAGTGTTGCTTCCTCCGGGAAGCCTTCCCTGACCTGCCCAGGGTTCTCATGCTGGCTGCCCCCACGGGCCCTACCACAATTAACATTTTGAACTGATGCTGGTTTAACAGTCCAGCTTCCCTGCCTGCCAGCCAGCCAGCCAGCTGCATGAGGGCAGGAACCAGGCTGTCTCTTCCGGCCCCATCCCTGTACTTGGCCCAGGGTTACTGTCTATGGAGCACTGTGGGCCTGAGGGTGAGCAAAATCAGGCAGGTCTTGGTCCTCGTGGCGCACATGGGTTCTAGAGGGAGACAGACACTCCCACCTAAGAAGCACACAAACACATGCCATTGGGCCCCATGCTCGGAAGGAGAGGGTGGTACCTGGGGCTCTGGGTGCCCGAGCCCCAGGGGACCTGCCCTGGGCTGGGGAGTCAGGGTAGGTGTCCTTGGAAGTGACATTTCAGCAGCAGCGACCCAAAAGATGAGTCATAGTTCACTCCAGTGGCAGGGAGAGAAGGGAAAGGCATTCCAGGAAGAAGGATAAGATGCTCCCAGACTGAAAGGGCAGAGGGTGTGGGGCCCTGGCACCACAGGCTCGATTCCACAACTCTAGGCCGAAGAAAGGCCGCATGCCCCATGTGGGCACAGCACATGTGTTGTAGGGTTTCAGCACAAGCAGGGAATCTGGGGGGCATGCTCTCAGATGCTCCCTGCCCACTGGGCCCGGAACAGTGCCAGCACCCAGGGGGCAGAGCAGAACCCTCCCCACTCTGAACCAGAGAGCTGCAGGGGCGTTGCCCTTTCCGCAGGACAAGCCCAGTCACCCAGTTAGCCGCTCGGCCCCTAACCTTGCTCCTCAGCTGGAAGAAACACCAGTTTATCAGCCGCCAAGATGAACCAAGTGCCTTCAAAAGATAACTGGCCAGATGGCACGGATCTGGCAACCAGCTTTTGGCAGTGCCAGCCCTGCTGCTGGGGGCGGGGATGAACTGGAGGAAGAATGGGCCGTCCATCTCGGCACAGAGGCTGAGACACCTGGGGGCCCCCTACTTGTACCCCTTCCGGCCAGAGGTGGGCATCTCTATCCACTCAACGACTAGCCCCTTGGACTCTGCATTCTGGCCCGCCTGGCCATTTGGGATTCTGGCAACTGGAGATGGAGCGAACTCTGATTATAACGGAAAAAGCACACAGCAAGAAGAACCCTGTGTCTTCCTCCATCCCATCTCTTGCCTGCATCTGACAGGAGCTAACACCCTGGGGTTGGGGGACAGTGGGGAGCAAACAGTAACCGCCGCCTCCAAGTCAGCTGCTTCCAGTCTAAGCTCCGTACGGCTTTATTTCATATAGTTTCTAACTTAACCAACAAACAACATTCTCTAGGATCCTGTGCTTGTGGCTAATTCATAGCTTGTATAATAATTTGTCTAATGACTCCTCCTCCAGCCCGGGCTGGGCCGCAAGGGATTCAGGAGGAGACGAATCCTCTCCGCTTCCACCCTCCTGGATCCTCCGGGCCTGGCCTGTGCCTGGCACATAACAGAATAAAGGTTTGCTTCTGCCCCAGTTGCCACATTAAAACACCCTGAGGTAGAGATTGTTACTCTCTATTCCGATGAAGACACTGAGGCTTGTCTAAAGTCACACAACTAACAGGAGTGGGGTACAATCCAAACCTAAACCAAACCCGTGCTTCTCACCAAGCCACCCAGTCTCCGAAGGGAATCTGGGATCCAGAGGAGGGCGCATGGGACCCCGCCAGTGTCGACACCCAGCTGACAGAGGCCAGGGGAGCCAGGAGCTCCAAGTGGCGCCCACCCTGTGAAATATTAACCCAGGAGCTACAGGGAAAACCCAAACAAATATCCTATTTACAGAGGCTGGAAGCTTTCCAGGAGGGAGCAGATCACAGGCCAGACAGAGGAGGTGGGAGGCTGCTGTGGAGGGGGTCAGGGCAAGTGCTGGGGGCAGGGGTGCAGGCGAGGATCTGAGGGCATCCCAGCGGGTCTCTGACCTGCAGAGACTAATCTGCAGGGTGGGTGACATTACGAAGATGTGGAAATGGAAAGCACATCACCCCTCACTGGTGTACAAAGAGGCAGAGTGGCCTCAGGGACACAGGGGTTCCATGCTTGCAATCAAATGGCGATCACAGTCATACTGAGCACTGTATTCCGAGGACCCTGCTAAGTACTCCGCGTGTGTTAATTCATTTAATTCTCCCAACAACCACATGAGGCAGGAGTTATAATCAACCACTCATAGATGAGGCAGCTGAGACCCAGTGGTGAACTGGTCACAGACTATGTAGACATACACAGGTCCACGTGTACGTATCAGTATGCATACGTGTACTCATTACTCTGAGACCCAGAATTTTGTGCTTTCCATACATGTGTTCATTGAAGCCACAAATAACCTACAAAGGACCCATGATTTTGTTTCCAGATGAAGAAACTACGGTTCAAAGATGCGTGATGATGTGCCCAAGTGCCCCAGGAGGAGCTTGGCTCTCTCCCTCATCATGCTGTGGGCAGGAACCGTTTCTGCAAGCCTCAGCTCCCCCTTCTGCAGCATGAGCCTTCACCTCCTTACAACCTGGACTGCCCTTGGGCACTGAGCATAGATGATCAGGCATCGCTAGTAACTACTCTACAGGCATATATTATTTTTTGACCACAGGACTAGAAGCTTCCTGAAGAAGGGACCCAGTGTAACTCATGGGGTCTCCATGACACAGTAACCACGTGACTGGTTGGTTGCGGGTAAAGGAGCCTCAGCTCCATGAGGTCCCCAGGCAGTGTTCGCCAGCCTCAATATTCATCAGGGTCCTATCTGTCCACGAGTTGCCAGCAGCACCTATCACATGGGTTTGCTAAGGAGGCGTGATGAAATAATGGCAAGAAGGTGGTAAGCAATAATTATGGAGGGATTTCCCAAGAATACTGCTTGGAGAGATCCTTATGTCCATTTCTGAAGCTGGAAAAATTAGCATCAGTGATTGAACCAGTCACAGGTTATTGGTCTCAAAGTAAATGCTCCAACAGGGGTCTCTGAACTTACATTTCAAGCGTCAAGAGCAGCTGAGGTACTGAAGTCCTCTGCCCCAAAGTGAAGCCTGCAGAATCATTGGTGGTGCTAATGACAAGAGCTGATCTTACCTCTGCAGGGGACATCAGAGTGCACTAAGTGAAGGTCGCTCAGTCGTGTCTCATACTTTGCGAGCCCATGAACTACACAGTCCATGAGATTCTCCAGGCCAGAATACTGGAGTGGGTAACCGTTCCCTTTTCTAGGGGATCTTCCCAACCCAGGGATTGAACCCAGGTCTCCCGCATTGCAGGCGGATTCTTTAACAGCCACAAGGGAAGCCCGTTGGAGCGCGCGCTGAATTCTTTTAAAACCTGTGTCTCGTTTCATTCTCCCAACAGCATAGAGCTAGAATAGACACAGGAAAATGGAGGCCCAGGCAGGGGATAGGACTTGTCCAAGTTCATGCAGTGAACCATCTTCAGAGCTGGCCTTGACCCCAGCTCCCTAGATGACTGGTCCAAGGTTCTACCCACAGCAACTGGCTCCAGCTCTCAGAGTCAGCATGCTATGACTTTTCATTTTCAAATCCTCTGGCCCAGCTGCCCTGCTCAGCTTATGAACTCAAGCTTGTTGACATACTCCAGGCTTTGGGGGTTGAGGAGAGAGAGCAACCACTACTGCTCCACATCTTGTCAGGCAGGCGGCAAACATCTCAGCCTCTGCTGAGCACATCTAGTATTAAGAGTCTCCATCAGCCACACACACCCCAACCACATGCCAACATACACTGCTCCCCGCGACCCATCTCCATGTCATATCTATTTCGACACCATCATTTGGCCTATATTGCATGGAAAAATGGGGACTTGCTGGGCCCTTGAAAAAAAGAGAGAGAGCCCCCATAACCTCCCACTGGCATCAGAAAAGCCAGGATCCAGCTATTATGACAGTGATGTGCAACCACTGTTCCCACTGAGGGGTAACAACAAGTTTCCACTCTGTCTCCCCCACTGTTCTCCAGAATTCTACAAGTTCAGAGAGGCAGCCAAGAGCTAGTGACATCAGCAGCTGGTGCTAAAAAGCAAGGCTTTGAGGCAGACACAAGCAAACATTTCCTCACCATTGTCACCGCCATCAGCATACCTGCAAGACTTACTGAGGACTTAATATGCACCAAATAGTGCACCAAGCACTTTAGGACATGACCTCTCGTTTAGCCCAACAATCCTATCGATGAGGACAGAGAGGTGGGAAAAGGTCCTTCGTCCAGTTCTCATAACCAGCAAGCAAGTACTATGACCAGATTTAACTACAGTGCTCTATTTCCATCCTTTTTAAAATTTATTCCATCAGTGGTCATTGCCAAGATGGAGAAAGAGTATTTACAACGCCAGGCAGAGGACAATGGCCATTTGTCACCTAGAACAAATCTGTATTTTCTCTGACCACCAGATACTTCAAATTAGTGCAGTTCTGAAAGGTGTCCCATTAGACATCTTATGACCCTCCATCACATGAACAGCCCCTGACACCCTCCCCACCAATGTCTCATCCATACTCTTCTCTGACTTCCTTATCAATCACTCTTCTCCTCCTTCACTCTGCTCCAGCCCTACTGTCCTCCTGCTATGTCATAAAACCATCAGATTTTCCACCTCAGGACCTTTGCACTTGCTCCCTCCCTCCCTTATATCTCTGCTCAGACATCACCTTATTAGAGCCCTTCTCTGGATCACCCTCTATAAAAAGGGCAAACCCAGTATCTGACCCTTTCCATGGCCCTTCCTGCTCTATTTTTCTCCACTCTACATATATTTTTCTCCATCTTACATAACTTTCTGATTTGCTGAATGAACGAGTGAACTGGAACAGAGAGACTTCTTTACCAATTGGCAACCACCTCCTGCTATCAAGTATAGCCTGCTATGACCCTTTTCAAAGCTGTCCTCAATACTCATTCTAACCAGCTTGAATCCTGAAGAGAACACTGTTTCTGAGGAAGACCACATGGAGGGGAATTTTTCCATGGGGGCATCAGACATTCCCTGTCTAATTTAAAAATCAAATACCGGGCTTACTGGCACAAAGACTGGCGATCTCGGACACCTTGGGCCCCAACGCAGCCAAGTCAAGTTCCACCCACAGAGCTGTAAGCCAGCAGTCAGTTTCACTTTCAACTCACCTATCGGGCTCCCTTGGCCCTTAGGCTTACAATACTACACCATCCCTTTCCCACCCCGTTGGATTCCCATTCGTGTCATCCCTGAGTTTTCAAGCACTGCTTTGGGGGAACCCAAGCTCATCCAACAGGTAGGAGGGGCAGAAGCTGGTTCTTCCAGCCCTGCATCTATCCCCCATTTTGTAGGGGCCATGGACAGGGCGTCATTTTCTTTCTGGACGAAGGGTGCTCAGGTTTTTAAAGGCACGTTTCTCAGACCTGGCAGCAGGGGGTAGACCAGGGAATTCTCCAACACCTCTGGCTCAGATGGACCTTCGCAAATGATTGCAGCGGCGATGGTGAGGCAGGAGGAGAAAGGGGTAGGACGCAGATCCATCCCTTGGCCCCGGGAACGAACGGGGTGTGCTTTCCTCGGCCAGGAGGCACAGAGGATACGGCCCGGGGCGAATCCCGAGCCAGAGCTTCTGCGGAGGCAAGGGATCTCGCCACGCTAGGGTCGCGGTCTGGGGAAGACCGGGGGTCGGCGGGGCGGAGCTTGAGAATCCCAGGGACTGGATCCCCGGGCGGGATGGGGGTCGCGCCGTGGCGCGGGGAGGGGGGACGCCGTGGCCGTTACCTTGCCCTTAGGGCTGCGGGCGGGGGCGGAGGGCCGCAGGGCGCTGACTCCGGGGCCCGGCCCCACCCCCGATCCGGCTCCTACGGCTCGGAGCCTGCAGCCGCCGCCGCCTCCGCTGTCAACAAACCCCAGGCGCGTCACTTCCGGGGCCGCCCCCTTAGCAACAGCGAACGGGTTCCCCGGACCGGTTCCCGCGGCGAACGCGGGCGGCGGCGGCCGAAGGTTCCGAGGCCCCGTGTCGCCTCCTCTCCCGGACACCGGCCGGGTAAGTGGGTAGCAGAGGAGGGCAGCGACGGTTGGTCCCTGCTCCAGTCCGTCCTCTGGGCGCTCCTCACGGGCGCTCGCGGGGCTGGGGCGCTGATGGGGCGGGGGGGAACCGGCTCGGTGACACCGGCTTCCGGCGGCGCTCTGACCTGAGGTTCCCCGGAGCCCGGGAATGGTTGGGGGCGGACTGACTCCACCTTCCTCGTCAGCACCGACGAGGCACCTCCAGCGCCTGCCCCTCGGTCCAGCGCCCTATTGGACGTCTCTCCCTGGCTTCTCCGCAGGTAGCTCGCTCCCACGCGCCCAAAAGCACTCACCGTCTTCTTCCCGAACGCGGTGCTGCTTCAGTTAGTTAATTAAGCCCTCCAGGCGCCTCGGCTGTCACCTCGGGCAGTGGGGAGTCGGCTTTGGCTCCTGCCGTTTTCCTCAGCTCCTTGTCCAAGTCGTCAAATCCTCTAAGGATCGCTCAAACCAGCCCCTCTCCTCCTCCAGTTGGGCCAGTCTCTGTCCACCATCGTCTCGCCTCTGGATTTCTGCAACAGCCTCCTGATGGAAGCCCCTGCTCCTTCCCTTCATGCTCTCCATAGTTCCATAGTGAATGTTTCCAAAACTAATAAATCTGATCAGGGCACTTCCTTGCTTAATAACCCTTAACATAGACAAGGATGATCGGCACCCGCGTCTCTCTCTCCACTCTTTCCCGTTTCTTGCCACCTCCGCCCCTATCCATTCATTTCTCTAATCCAGACAGCTTAAAGCACTTTTGGTTCTTTTAATGATCTTCTTTCCTGTGTGTGTGTGTGTGTGTTAGTCGCCTGTGTGTGTGTGTGTGTGTGGGGGGGTGTGTGTGTGTGTGTTAGTCGCCTGTGTGTATGTGTGTGTGTGTGTGTGTGTTAGTCGCTCAGTCGTGTCCGACTCTTTGCGTCCTCATGGACTGAAGGCTCTTCTGTTCATGCCATTCTCTTCTCCAGGGGATTTTCCCAACCTAGGAATCCAACCCAGGTCTCCTGCATTGCAGGCGGATTCTTGACCTCTGAGCCATTTGTTCCTTACTAATCACTTTTCTTGCTCCCATCTATATTCAACACACACCTCTTGTTCTTCTTGTCTCAGCTTAGATGCTACTTTCTTGAGGAATCCTTTCTGACACGATACTCCTCGAAATTCTGATAACTAATTTTGTGGATGTTTTCCTTCTGCACAACATCTTTTAGTCTATGTATAAGTATGTTTAGACCATGTATGTTTGTGCAATTTTGAATCCTTTAAAAAGTGTTTTGATTTTGAATTATCAAACAAGATATGCTTAGGACTTCCCTGGCAGTCCATGTGACTCCAAGCTCACAATGCAGTGGGCATGGGTTCGATCCCTGGTTGGGGAACTAAGTTCCCATATACTGTTTCAGTTCAGTTCAGTCGTGTCTGCATCTTTGCAACCCCATGAACTGCAGCACACCAGGCCTCCTTGTCCATAACCAACTCCCGGAGTCCACCCAAACCCTGTCCATCGAGTAAATGATGCCATCCAACGATCTCATCCTCTGTCGTCCCCTTCTCATCCTGCCCTCAATCCTTCCCAGCATCAGGGTCTTTGCCAGTGAGTCAGCTCTTCGCATCAGGTGGCCAAAGTATTGAGTTTCAGCTTCACCATCAGTCCTTCCAATGAACACCCAGGACTGATCTCCTTTAGGATGGACTGGTTGGATCTCCTTGCATTCCAAGGGACTCTCAAGAGTTTTCTCCAACACCACAAAAACATCAATTCTTCAGTGCTCAGTTTTCTTTATAGTCCAACTCTCACTTCCATACATGACCACTGGAAAAACCATAGCCTTGACTAGATGGACGTTTGTTGGCAAAGTAATGTCTCTGCTTTTTAATATGCTGTCTAGGTTGGTCATAACTTTCCTTCCAAGGAGTAAGCGTCTTTTAATTTCATGGCTGTAATCACCATCTGCAGTGATTTTGGAACCCCCAAAATAGTCTGACACTTTTTCCCCATCTATTTGCCATGAAGGGATGGGACCGGATGCCATGATCTTCGTTTTCTGAATGTTGAGCTTTAAGCCAACTTTTTCACTCTCCTCTTTCACTTTCATCAAGAGGCTCTTTAGTTCTTCTTCACTTTCTGCCATAAGGGTGGTGTCATCTGCATATCTGAGGTTATTGATATTTCTCCTACCAGTCTTGATTCCAGCTTGTGATTCTTCCAGCCCAGCGTTTCTCATGATATACTCTGCATATAAGTTAAACAAGCAGGGTGACAATATACAGCCTTGATGTACTCCTTTTCCTATTTAGAGCCAATCTGTTGTTCCATGTCCAGTTCTAACTGTTGCTTCCTGACCTGCATACAGGTTTCTCAAGAGGCAGGTCAGGTGGTCTGGTATTCCCATCTCTTTCAGAATTTTCCACAGTTTATTGTGATCCACACAGTCAAAGGCTTTGGCATAGTCAATAAAGCAGAAATAGATGCTTTTCTGGAACTCTCTTGCTTTTTCGATGATCCAGCAGATGTTGGCAATTTGATCTCTGGTTTCTCTGCCTTTTCTAAAACCAGCTTGAACATATGGAAGTTCACAGTTCATGTATTGCTGAAGCCTGACTTGGAGAATTTTGAGCATTACTTTACTAGTGTGTGAGATGAGTGCAATTGTGCGGTAGTTGGAGCATTCTTTGGCATTGCCTTTTCTTTGGGATTGGAATGAAAACTGACCTTTTCCAGTCCTGTGGCCACTATTGAGTTTTCCAAATTTGCTCTCATATTGAATGCAGCACTTTCACAGCATCATCTTTCAGGATTTGAAATAGCTCAACTGGAATTCCATCACCTCCACTAGCTTTGTTCGTAGTGATGCTTTTTAAGGCCTCAATTGTGTGTAAGACCTGTACACTGAAAAGTACAAAACACGGCTGAGAGAAACGAAGTGAAGTGAAGTCGCTCAGTCGTGTCCGACTCTTTGCGACCCCGTGAACTGTAGCCTACCAGACTCCTCCATCCATGGGATTTCCAAGCAAGAGTACTGGAGTGGGTTGCCATTTCCTTCTCCAGGGATCTTCCCAACCCAGGAATCCAACCCAGGTCTCCCACATTGTAGGCAGACGCTTTACTCTCTGAGCCACTAGGGAAATCCCGAGAGAAACTAAAGACCCGAATAAATGGCTGTCATTTAGTCACTAAGGCGTGTCCCACTCTTGTAACTTTATGGGCTGTAGCCCACCAGACTCCCCTGTCCATGGAATTCTCCAGGCAAGAATATTACAATAGGTTGTCATTTCCTTCTCCAGGGGATCTTCCTGACCCAGGATCGAACCCTGGTCTCCTGTATTGTCAGACGGATTCTTTACAACTGAGCCACAAGGGAAATCCAAATAAATTGAGCCATGTATTATGTTCATGGATCAGATGATTCAATAATGTTAGGATATCACTTCTTTCCAAATTGATCTGTAGTTTCAAAGTCCCAACCAAAATCCCAGCAGATTTTGTTTTTGAGAAATTGACAATCAGACTCTGAAGTTCCTATACAACGCAAATTATTAAGGTCAAAAACCACAATAACCTTTAAAAAGGAAACAGAGTTGATGTACTTAACACTACTTAACTTTAAGAATTTATAGAGCTACAGAATTATAGGGGTACAGTGTAGAGCTCTAAGGCTTACAGAAATACTTAAGTAGTGTTGTGAGGCTAAAAGAATAGACAAGGCGATCAGTGTAATGCAACAGAAAGTCCAGAAATAAGTGCTGCAAGTACATGATTGATTTTGATTCAGTTGGAAAAAAGATAACCTTTTCAACAAACGGTCCTTTGACAATTAGATATTCATATGAAAATAAATGAACTTTGATACATACCCCACACTATTTACAAAAATTAATTCAAAGTGGGTCGCAAATGTTTTAAAATGAATCACAGATCTAAATATAGTGTCATGGAATCCAGAGTCACAAAACAGACCTCAAAGGACACTCAGGACAGGAGTACAGTTTATTAGGCCAGCGGGTCCAAGGGGAATCAGTTCCCAACAAGGACCCTGATGTTTCTGAGAGGCACAGTTTTATAGCCCAGACTATGTGACTGGTCACATGTCAGCAACCTTTTGTTGTATATGATTGCGCTTTACAACAAGTAAGCGCTAGGAGAACAAACAAGGTTAAAGTGGGGGAATGATGGTTACACGTCAAGGGGGATGTCTCCATGGTTAATCTAACAGGGGCAGCCTGACCTCAGCTACAATCTCCCTTTGTCAATCTGTAAGGAGGGAAGTCTCCAGGAGACCTGGTTTTCACTAGCAACGGTTTCCTCACTCTTGTGCAGGGTTCAGGCCCAGTTCACATCTTGTTTTTAAGATGGATGACAGACTTCAAGATGGAGTCTTTCCTGCCCACCTTGGCCCCAACAATAGAACCTAAAACTATAAACTGTACGGGAAAAATATTTGTGATATCAGAGTAAAAGATATCAGGTAAAAGATTGAGGGATATGGCATCAAAGATTGTTCAGACCTTATCAAAATTAGGAACTAATGCTCTTTAAAAAAAAGAGCCTATAAAGGCAAGCCACAAACCACAAGAAAATATCTACAAATCACACATTTTTAAAAGACAGATGGAGACTTCCCTGGTGGTTCAGTGGTTAAGACACCACAATTTCTCTACAGGGCACATGGATTTGATTTTTGGTGGGGGAACTAAGATCTCAAATGTCTCCCAGCACAACCAAAATAGAGGAAAAAATTTAATGAAAAAATTAAAAGATGTACCATGTCATACCCGTTAAGAGGACTATGATCATAAAAGTAGAAAAGAATGTGTTGGTGAAGATGTGGAGAAATTGAAACGTGCACTTTTGGTAAAAATGTAAGTGGGTGTCACCATTATGGAAAACAGTATGGTAGTTTCTCAAAAGAATAGGATTGCCATATGACCCAGCAATTTACCTTTCAGGTATATACCCTCCTAAAGCATTGAAAACAGGGTTTTGAAGAAATATTTGTGCACCCAGGTTCACAGCAGCATTATTTTCAGTAGCCCCAAAGTAGAAGCAACCCAAGTGTCCACTGATGGATGAGTGGATCAACAAAACATGAAATATTATTCAGCCTTTAGAAGGAAGGAAATTCTGACTCATGCTGAAACATGGATGAACCTTTTGGATATTATACTAAACAAAATAAGCCAGTCGCAAAAGGATAAATACTCTTATTATCTCATTTACGTGAGGTACCTAGAGTAGTCAAATTCATAGAGACAGAAAATAGAATGGAGGTTGCTAGAGGCTGGGGGAGGAAGAATGGGGAGTTGTTTAGTGGGAGTTTCCGTTTTTCAAGGTGAAAAGAATTCTGGAGATTAGATCCACAACAATGTTGAGTGTACTTAACACTACTGAATTGTACTTAAAAATGATTAAGACGGTAAATTTTATGTTACGTTCATTTTGCCACAATTAAAAATAAAATACATTCATCCAGAATATTTAAAGAGTTCCCAAAACTAAATTTCAACGAGGAAACAAGCAATTCAGTAGAAAAAAATGGGAAAATTTTAATAGATTTGAACAGATAACTTCCCCCGAAGAAGATACATAGACGGCAAACACATGAAAAGATGTTCAACAAGATTAATCTTTAGTGAAGAGCATATTAGAACATCAGGAAGATACCACAGGGCTTCCCTCCTGCCTCAGATGGTAAAGAATCTACCTGCAATGTGGGAGACCTGGATTCCATCCTTGGGTGGGGAAGATCCCTTGGAGAAGGGAATGGCTACCCACTCCAGTATTCCTGCCTGGAGGATTCCATGGACAGAGGAGCCTGGGGGTTTAGGGTGGTCCACAGTCTATGGGGCAGAAAAGAGTTGGACATAGGACTGAGTCGGTAACACTTTCACTTCACTCTTTATGCGTGTACTAGAATGTCATAAGATAAAAAAGACCGACTACACTTAAGTGCTGGTGAGGAGATCTGTGTGTGTGTGTGTGCATGCACGCTTAGTCACTTAGTTGTGTCTGACTCTTTGCGACTGTAGCCCACCAGGCTCCTCTGTCCATGGGAATTCTCCAGACAAGAATACTGGAATGGGTTGCCATGCCCTCCTCCAGAGGATTTTGCCAACCCAGGGATCGATCCCAGGTCTCCTACATTGCAGGCGAATTGTTTACCATCTGAGCCACCAGTGGTGAGGAGATGGTACAAGAGAAAATGTCACATGCTTCTGGAGTGGCTATAAAATGATACAGCCATTTTAGAAAATGATTTAGCAGATTAAAAAAATTTTAAATTCATCCAGCCATGCCAGTCTAAGGAAAGAGAAAGTATAGGCACGCAGGAAGACTTTTGCATCAGTGTTCATAGCAGCTTTCAGTGTAACAGACAAAAAATGGAAACAACCCAAATGTTCAACCCAGATGAATGGATCAACTACGGTTGATTCATCTAGTAATGGAATCTATGGCAATGAAAAGTGCTGATACATGCTACAACATGCACAAACCTTGAAGTAATTATGCTGAGTGAAAAGAGCCAGATAAAAAATTAAGTCTAGAAAACTCAAACTAATCTATAGTGACAGCAAGCAGATCAGTGGTTGCCTGGGCATGGAGATGGGGAGGAAGGAGATAGAAAAGAGCAGGATAAATCCTTTAGGGGTGATGGGTGTATTTATTATTTCAATTGTGGTTTCACATATGTCTAAGCCTATAGAAGTGTACACTTTAAATATGGTCATTTACAGATGATCATATTCAGAAGCTGGTAAAATTGTATTAATTCCCTGGCGGTCCAGGGGTTAGGACTCCCACACTTTGAGTGAAGAGGCTGAGGTTCCATCACTGCTCCAGGAACTGGAATTCTGCAAGCCTTGTGGTGTGGCCAAAAAAAAAAAAAAAAAAACCACTGAGGGAAAACTTATAATACTTCAATATAAAAAGTTAAAAAAATGGGGCTTCTCTGGTGATCCAGTGGTGAAGAACCTGCCTTCCAGGGCAAGGGAGACTGGTTTGATCCTTGCTCCAGGACGATTCCACATGCTGTGGAGCAACTAAGCCTGTGTGCCACAACTTCTAAGCCTGTGTTCTAGAGCCTAGGAGCCACAACGACCCAGCCCACGTGTGGTAGTGTGGT
Source organism: Nanger dama (assembly GCA_917880005.1). Classification (NCBI taxonomy): domain Eukaryota; kingdom Metazoa; phylum Chordata; class Mammalia; order Artiodactyla; family Bovidae; genus Nanger; species Nanger dama. The sequence continues at coordinate 7,732,377 of CAKJTW010000018.1, read as the reverse complement.
CTGTGACAAGAGATGCCGCTACAACAAGAAGCCTGCCCTCTGCAACTGGAGAGCAGACCCCGCTCTCCACAACTAGAGAAAGCCCCCATGCAGCAGTGAAGATCCAGCACAGCCAATAAAAAGTTTTAAAAATGGCATTAGTGCTTGTTGAATGACTGTGAAAAAGCGGTACCACATCAAGTCTTTTGAAAGCTGTTTGAGTTGTCTGTTTCTCCACACCCTGGTGATGGTGGGTGTAATAAATACTGATGACTCTTTTGAGTCCAAGAACCGCAATATGGTTGTTCAACTGGCATTCCTGAGTGTGAGTCCAAGTCAGTGTCGTTTCAGGGACTGGATTTTTCTTTCTTCTTTGAAGTGCCTGCTTTGCTGCCTTGCCTCCTTCAGATGTTTGCTTGGATGTCACCTCAGAGTGGTTTTCTTGATCCCACTGTGTAAAATCGCAGCCCCCTCCCACTACCTCAGTTCAGTTCAGTCGCTCAGGCGTGTGTGACTCTTTGCAACCCCATGGACTCCAGCACGCCAGGTTTCTCTGTCCATCACCAACTCCTGGAGCTTACTCAAACTCATGTCCATCCCACTACCTACTCCTGCTTCATTTTCCCCTGTAGGAATTTATCACCATCTGACATACCATTCAGATTACTTACTTACCCTATTTAACATCTAACTCCCCTCACTAAAACCTCAATGCTTTGAAGGAAGGCATTTTGTCTTTTATTCATTACTAAATCCCCAATACATAGGATATACCTGGCACATCAGAGGCACTGAATACATTTCTTAAATGAATGATTGCTTTTCCCTTTTGGGGTGTTTCTTTTCTTGTTGATTTAAGAACTCCGTTTATGTTATGAAGATTAACCCTTTATCATAAAAGCTGCACAGATTTTTCCATATTGATGCTTGTCTTTTACTTTATCATTAAGAAACTGAAATTAATTCCTTCATATTTGGCTATGCTGGGTCTTCCCTGCTGTGCATGGACTTTCTCTAGTTGCAAGTAGGGGAAAGTGAAAGTGAAAGTCACTCAGTCCTGTCCAACTCTTTGTGACCCCATGGAGCAAGTAGAGGGCTACTCTAATTGCAGTTCACAGGCTTCTCATTGTGGTGGCTTATCTTGTTGAAGAGAACAGACTCTAAACCCTTGGGCTTCAGTAGTTGCCCCACATGAACTTAGTTGCCATGAGGAATACGGAATCCTTCCAGACCAGGGACTGAACCCATCTCCCCTGCATTGGCAGGCAGATTCCCAACCACTGGATCACCAGGAAAGTTAGAGACTGAAAATTTTTATGTAGTTATACCACTGTCTTATTTTTTATAGCTTCTGGGCTTTCTGTCTTCCTTCTCCAAGATTATAAATATTTTTTCTATATATTTTTCTTTCAATCTCATAGGTTTTTGCCCTTACAGAGAGCTTTAATTAATTTAGAATTAATTTTTCAGTCAGGAATAGGTACTGAATTGTGCCCTGCTCTTCTGTTCAGTATTTACTGAACCATCTGTTCAGTGTGATCACTCCTATAGGCGTCGGGGCTCAGCAGTGAAAAGACCAGCCAGGGAGGCCTGTATAGTTTAGCGAGGGGGTTGAGGTCTACATTGCTGGTGGAGAAGGAGATGGCAACGCACACCAGTACTCTTTTTAGATAGGAATAGGTCTTTTTTTTTTTTTCTTCCAAATGATAGCCAATGGTCTATTTTTCTTAACACATGGCTTGTGTTTTTTTCCCTGTCTTCCTAATCAAACTTTCAAAAGGCTGTCTGGTATTTTTATTTGAAAAAAACTTTCTTTCTTGTTGTGCAACTAAGTCATTTTTTAAAAAGTGAAAATGTTAGTCGCTCAGTTGTGTCTGATTCTTTTCAATCCCATGGGCTGTAGCCCACCAGGCTCCTCTGTGGAATTCTCCAGGCAAGAATACTGGAGTTGGTAACCATTCCCTTCTCCAGGGGATCTTCCCAACATAGAGATTGAACCTGGGTCTCTGGGGCAGATCTTTTTTACCGTCTGAGCCACCAGCAATTAAGTCAACATTTATCCATTTCTTATATTTCATGTAAAGGCATGTAACCTTTGTACTGTGCGGAGCCCTTTAGCACAGTACCTAGCACACAGTGGGAGCAGAAACTGGTGAGTGAATAAAGGAGCAGATGCCTGTGTGCCTGGGCCATGGGGCCGTGAAGTCTTGGTGGGCAGCAGCTGAGAGCTGGAGATTTCAAGATTATACAGGCCAGTGACAAAGTTCTCACCCATCTGTGGAGACATTAAAAAATAAGGACAATTAGTGCATAAGTACACATATGTATGGCTGCCAACTTTTTTCTTGGGAAGGATCCTGAAATTTTGTTTTTCCTTTTCTGTTCTGATATTATGGTAAATATCATATTCATGAAATCCAAAATCAAGGAATCACTGAATTGTGCCCTGCTCTTCCTTTCAGTATTTACTGAACCATCTGTTCAGTGTGATCACTCCTATAGGTGTCCGGGGCTCAGCAGTGAAAAGACCAGCCAGGGAGGCCTGTATAGTTTAGCGAGGGGGTTGGGGTCTACACTGCCGATGGAGAAGGAGATGGCACCCACACCAGTACTCTTGCCTGGGAAGTCCTACAGACAGAGGAGGCCGGGTGGGCTACCTACAGTCCATGGGATAACGAGAGTCGGACGCGACTTCGCGACTACACCATCACCAGGACATCCTTGAAACGACAGCTCAGCAGCTCAGTGCAGGTGTGGAGCCCGTAAGGAAGAGGACCAGGTGAAAGGCGGGTTTGCGTACGGAAGCTTGCCCCTCCTAACCTCCAGGCAAGGGCAAGACATAAGCCTCGGGGTGCACGGTCTGCGCCAGTCACCTGCGCGTCCTCAAATTTGCACTAGGTAGAGGGCGGGGCGGGGGCGGGGCCTCGCTTCCGGCGTCCTCTCGCCCCGCCCACCCCGCCTGGCGGTCTGATGGTGGCAGGGAGCAGGAGTGGCACGTGAACGGGGCGGGGCGGGACAGTGCGGAACACGCGCGCCTGCGGCTGAGTTTCCGGTCGGAGGCCTTTGCCCAGAGCCCCGCGTCCCTGAGGGGCGGCGGTGGCGGCGGAGGCGGAGGCGGCGGCGGCGGCGGCGGGGGGGAGATCCGGAAGTCAACACCATGTCGAGTCTGCACAAGAGCCGGTGAGGATCCACCGGGGCCGACCAGCCATGCCACTAATGGCCGTGCTGTCCCTTTTGACCCGCGGGGGTGGGGGCGCGAGCGAATGTGGCTAGGAATCGGGACTTCCCCCTCGCCCCCCCCCGCGGGCTGAGGGTTTTGGGCGCCCACTTTCCAGCCTCTTTGCTGTGGGCCTGAGGAGGGGCACGGAACGGGGACATCTCTCCTGCCCCTCGGTGTTGCCGCTTCTCTCTCTCTCCCCCGCACCCTGGGTCCTTTCCCCTGGTGTCTTCCTCTCTTAGGGCCTTGATGCCCGATCCCAATGCACCACCCCCCCAACCCTTTTTCTATCCCCTTGTTAACCCTTGGCCCCAGTAACCTCCTCTATCCAAGTGCTTCCCCTTCCACGTACCCTTTTCTTACTAGAAATGCTAGAAAACCTAGATTCTCCAGTCTGTTTCCCCCACCCTCATCCCCGGGGCCAAATCCTGCAGCGTTGGCTAATTTTACTCATTCTCTTCAGTTTTCCTCCAGTTTTTAAACCTTTTGTCCTTGCCTGCCTGCAGGCCGAGAGGTCTTCTAGTGGTTTTTTTTTTGAGTTTGGGATGCTGGGTGCAGATTACACAGGTCTTTGTCCACAGATCAGATTACTCCTGATTCTAAGGGTTTTTGGAGTTCAGATAGAGAGTGTGGTTTGGACCTGGCCAGCAGGAAGTGGCCAGTAAATGCCGGCTCAGTAAATGTTAGAATGTGTCTGATTTTATGGTGCTCATCTGAGAACCTTCAGACAAGAGTATCCTATAGATTTCTGGACTTAAGAGGAAAAAGTAATCTGTAGTTCTTCAAAGCTGCCCTTTAACCAGGGTTTTGCCTGTGTTTTGCATCTTCGTGTCCTGAGGGGTAGGGAGGAACAGGTTGGAGACTGGAGGTGTAAGGGAGCTGTGGGCTTTAGGAAGGGTCACTAAGCCTGTCATCTTGAGGTTTGTGGGTCATTTGCCTCTGTCTCCCTCCTTCTAGGATTGCAGATTTCCAGGATGTCCTGAAGGAGCCCACAGTTGCCTTGGAAAAGCTTCGGGAACTCAGTTTTAGTGGTAAGAGGCAACTCTCCATTTTCAGGGTTTTCCTGGAGCAGCCTTGTGACAAAGGTGGAGGGGCAGCGAGCCAAGGCCACACCCAGCCAGTTCTGGGGACCGGCCTGCCTTTTGGAAACTTCTTCAGATTCTGTGGAGCTGAATAACCAGGGATGCCCCGGGTTTGGTTCTCAGAGCAGTGACGCCCTCTGTTAGCATGCCTGTAGGCCTTAGAGTGGGCTTCCCTAGTGGCTCAGTGGTAAAGAATTCGCCTGCAGTGCAGTAGATGGGAGTTTGATCCTTGGGTTGGAAAGATGCCCTGGAGGAGGAAATGGCAACCCAGTCTCCATGCCTGGAGAATCTCATGGACAGAAGAGCCTGGCGGGCTGCAGTCTGTTGAGCTGCAGAGTTGGACATGGCTGTGGTGTCTAAGTGTGCTCAAACGCACACACAGACCTTAGACCTGGTGCTCATTGGCCCATAAGCGGTGCTGATTGCTTCCTGGGAGTAACTGGAGGGCAGAGGGGAGACTTCTTGAACAGAAGAAAGGTCTTTTCTCATTCCTCAGCAGGCTTCCTGTGTTGTAGAATTTGGTTAGCTATGGAGCGGTTCCTGGTTCTCTCCGTGGCTTAGGATCAAAGCCAACTCAGGCAACAGTGAACTTTGGTTCATGGTAAAATTCCAGCCTTGAGTCACTCACTTTAAGGAGCTGAACCCCAGCAGTTTTTGGACTTTGCCCTCCCCAGTCTGGCTAACTTTTCAGCACACAGACTCTTGCATGTCTTTAAAAATACCCCAGGGTGTTCTGGTAGCTTCTTGTGACTGCTCTGCCTTTGTAACTTTGTCAGCAAGGACACTTGAGTTGCCCCCTGCATCCCCATGCAGATTCTGAGGTGAGGACTCTAGCTGCTGTTCACGGTACTAGGGAGACTGTAGCAACAGCTGCTTTAGCGAGTATCCTGATAGTATTTCAGGAGAAGGTCGTCTTTCGATTCAGGAGTGATATTTAGGCCCTGAAGATCTTGAGGGGGTTTCTGGGATCTGTGCTGAGCTAAAGCATTTGCCAGGCCCCAGGGAGGCAGTCTGTGGCAATGGTTACAAGCTGGGTTCTAGAGTCAGACCTGTGTTGGAGTCCTTGATTGCTCTGTCTTTATAGATGAGTTTCTTTATCTGTAAAATGGGGACAGTGATGCTGATCTTTGTTACTTACTAGGGCTATAATATGGAGAAGGCAATGGCATCCCACTCCAGTACTCTTGCCTGGAAAATCCCATAGACGGAGGAGCCTGGTAGGCTGCAGTCCGTGGGGTCGTTAAGAGTCGGACACGATTGAGCAACTTCACTTTGACTTTTCACTTTCCTGCATTGGAGAAGGAAATTGCAACCCACTCCAGTGTTCTTGCCTGGAGAATCCCAGGGATGGGGGAGCCTGGTGGGCTGCCGTCTATGAGGTTGCACAGAATCGGACATGACTGAAGTGACTTAGCAGCAGCAGGGCTATAATAAGGATTAAGTGAAATTTTAAGTCTGTAAAACACAAAACACTGAGCATTCAGAGCTTAGTTTATATTCCTCAGACACTTACAGAATACCTGCCCTGGGCTAGGAAGTGAAACAGTGAGATTTGGTCTTCATCTTTCTAGGGCTTTCCCCAGTATTAGGAGTTACAGATGTTAAATAAATATACAAATTATATCATACATTCCCATTTGCGAGGGATGCCATGAAAGAGATGTGATGGAGACATTATTGTTTATGTCAAGGGCCCTGACTTTATTTGGGAAGAGGTGGTGTGGTTGGTCAAGGGTGCTCTGAGGAAGAAATATCAAAGATCAGAAGCTGTCATCCTCCAAAGAACATTCTGGACGGGGGTCACAGAGAGAAAGTAGACATAGGATTAGCATCATCTAGCAGTCTTTCTGGCAGCGAACAATTCTTGAAGAAGTACTTCTTGCCCACTCCACTCCCTGCCAACTAGCTCCGAGGTGGAGGGCTGGGGGGTTCTGGGACTCTGCAGGGGCGTGACCTTTGCCTGCTGTGTCCACAGGCATCCCCTGTGAGGGCGGACTTCGATGCCTCTGCTGGAAGGTGGGTGTGCCGGGGGTGGGGCTTCTGCTCTGCTGAGAGTCCCTGGGTTCCTGCATGGGCTGTCCCCACCCCTGGCCCCTTCTTCCTATTTTCTGCCTTTCCTTGCTTGTCCCAGGAAGCTTTTCTGGGAAGTTCTGAGTTTTCTGTTTCTCTTGGCATCCGCTTGGGGATCCCCCTGGGGATGGAATGCTTTGTAATACCCGCAAAGCTCTCTGCTTCCTGGTCCAGACAGCTCAGTGGAAGCGATGCTGATTGGGACAGTAAAAGGCTATGCTTTGCTTAAAGCTTTTTGCTGAGGTGGGAGCAGAAGCCCAGTGTCCTGCTTTCCAACCCCTTTGAGCACAAGGTTTTATCATCATATGGGAGAGTCTGTGGGAGGGAATGCAGTAGAAAGGGCTGCTTCAGGATAACAGACGAGGAAGCCAGTGGGGAGAAGAGGGGGAGGCTACCCCCAGCCCATGCCTGCTTTCCTGGGTTTTACCTAGCCCGTCCTGCCTTCTCTGGGCTTTATCAGACGTTTTCTTTGAGGCCTGTCAGCCTCCATCTCCTTCTGGGGTTGGCCTGGGAGAGTCGCCAGAGCTTTGCTTTTCTCTCTGTCTGTGCAGATTCTCTTGAACTACCTCCCCTTGGAGAGAGCCTCATGGACCTCCATCCTGGCCAAGCAGAGGTGAGACCCTGACACAGGGGGATGGCGGGAGGGCCTTTGTATTGGGCAGAGCAGGTGGTGTGAGTCCAACCCACCTCCTGTTTCTGTACTCTTCCGGCCTCATCCCTCTCTCCCCTCCTCTCCTCCAGGGAGCTGTATTCTCAGTTCCTGAGGGAAATGATCATCCAGCCTGGCATCGCCAAGGCCAACATGGGTGTGTCCAGGGAGGATGTGACCTTTGAGGACCATGTGAGTAGGGGGCTGCAGTGAGGACCGAGGCTACAGAGTGGGGCGGGGGGAAAGGTGTGGGCTTTGGGGTGGTGAGGTCCCGCAGCCCAGAGGCTGGGTGCTGCTGATCCTCCTCCCTTGTGCCGCCCCCAGCTACCCCCAACCCCAGCACCTCGTTTCTGCTTTTGGCGTCTCAGCTGCCAAAGGCTGTTGAGTCTCCACGGTCTCCCCAGGCTCTGGGCCCAGTCAGGACCACAAGCGGTGACTGAGATCCAGGAGTGCTGTGTGTGCAGCGCTGAGCCTAGTCCTCTGCACGTTGGCTCCTCAGCCCCCTTCCTGCAGGAAGTTTCTGTGATACTGTAGTTGAAGGGAGTCAGAGCAGGGCCGGGTGAGGGTAAACTGCGTTTCTGCAGCCCAAAGGAAGCCTTATTTTATCTGCAAATACCCAGCTCCTCCCTGGTGCTTCATAGTCGGGAAATGGAGATGGATTGGACCCAGCCTGATCCTCCAAGGACTGGAATTGGCAACTCAGAGTATTGATGACTTAGATTCAGAGAGACCTAACGATGCAATATTCATTTATTCAGCAAGCATTTAGTGAGCACCTGTTATATGCAGTTCTGGAGCTGTGGACAGGGAAGGGCAGAGTCCCTGCCCAGCAGGGAAGTGCTCAGAGCCGACCTTGGGGCTTGGGTGTGGGATGTGGATGAGGATGGAGGTTTGGGAGGCCTGTGCTGCCGCTCGAGTGTCTCGCAGGCCATCTCAGCCGTAGCTGCATCTCTGCTGGGAATGCTGGTTCGGGGCTACTGCTCAGGCCCCAGAGACTGGGGACAGTGCGGCCGAGGACAGTGCGGCTCCTTTTCCCCCACAGCCTCTGAACCCCAACCCTGACAGCCGGTGGAACACGTACTTCAGGGACAATGAGGTTCTGCTGCAGATTGACAAAGATGTCCGGTGAGCAGGGCACTGGGGCGGGAGCCGGCCCTGGGGCTTCTGGGGCTTTCCCATCGCTTCTGCCCTTGCCCAGCCCAGCCCAGCCCCACAGGGAGGTGTCTGAGGAACTGCCGGGGAGTCGTCCCCGTAGCTGAGTCCAGGCCATAGGCACAGCAAGCCAGGCGAGGTGCCAGGGTGCGGGGTGCTGGCGGTGGCCTGAGTGCCCAGCTCCCCTCTCCCTGCCTTGGTGTCACCTGTAGCCCAGGCACCTGTGGATTCATCTGCTCCTTCCTTCAACAAATTCTGAGGCCCTCCTATGTGACAGGCTCAGTGCCAGGCTGGGGGCGTTGAGTATGGACTGGACAGACAGGGTCTCTCTCCTTAAAGAACTTAGAAGCTGAGGGGGAAGATGTGAAGACAAGATGTTCAACAAAATGGATCTTCCGTGTCACTAACATTTGTGGTGACTGCTCTGAAGGCAGAGTTCAGGGTGCTTCAGGGCAGTTGGGACGTCTCGCCTGAGGAAGCAGCTGAGATTCTGAGGAGCCTGGGGGGTGGGGTGGGGAGTCCTGTGGTACCTCCCAGGGGAGGCCCTGAGAGCCTTCAGAGCTGGGCCGTCCAAGGAGCGGTGCGAAGGCCAGTGTGCCTGAGGCCCCACCGGAGGCAGGCGGGGTCAGACCTTGGACTCAATCCCAGGGACATGGGGCGGTCTCCCACAGGGTTTAAGCAGAGGAGTGACAGAGTCAGAAAGTGATTGTGAGCTATACCGTGCGCGCTGTTCCTCTTGGTGGGGAAGTGTGGGCAGCAGGCTGTGTGGGCCTGCGGGGTGGGCACAGCAGCAGGCGACTCCCACGTGGCTGGGTGAGGAGCCGCTGCCCTGTCTGCAGTGGCCCAGTGGTCAGAGCTTGGGTTCTAGAGTCTGTCCGTCTGCCTCCCTTTCTGCCCCCGCTGCTTATCAGCTGTGTTACCAGCCCTTCACCTGGGGCTGCTCCTCCCCCTGTGCTCACTGTGCCCAGGCCCACCCCCCCGCCCCCCCGCCAGACAGCCCCTGTGGGACCCCAGCCCGGGGTGCTCAGCCAGGGGGACAGTGGGTCTCTTGCCTCCTTCCTTCTCAGGCTGGCGTTGGGGGCCTCTACCCACAAGCTGTTTCATCGCCCTGTTCTAAGAAGGAACCGTGTCTTGAACCCAGATCTGGGCAGACAAGTTCTTAGCCTGGTAGTGACTATAGCGCGTTGTTCAGTGTTCCTGGAGGGCGAGTTTGTAGAGAGCTTCAGCTGAGGAGTCTGTGTGCGCGCCGCGATACATACACTTTAAAAACTTTCACATTCTAGAGACTGTCTCCCCATTTGATTGATTGTCTATCTCTCCAGCTGTGTGGTATTCCATTGTACAATTTATAACTTAATGAAACCTATATTACATCTTTAGCCACAATACAAACAGTTCATACTCTTGTACATACTATCTTTTTGACATGGAAAGCTGTTTGTGGTTTGAGAGAAGAGTTAGACTGTAAGATTCTAAGGACACTTAAAAAGTGTGTGTGTATCTATTTGTAAGCATACTACAATATATGGGTATGTACACATATACGATGACTACCTTGCTTTTGAAATAAAATGCTACTAACTTAAACAACACACAGAAGGCTTTGGGAGGCTGGGACACCTGGCAGCAAAGGGCCGAGGAGACACCTCAAACCCTCTGGCCGAGTAACAGTCCTCTCCTGTTTCCCCTTGCAGGAGGTTGTGTCCAGACATATCCTTCTTCCAGAGGGCCACCGAGTATCCCTGCCTCCTCATCCTGGATCCTCAGAACGAATTCGAGACCCTTCGTAAGCGGGTGGAGCAGACGACCCCTGAAATCCCAGACGGTGGCTCGGAACCGGAGTGGTGTCACAAACGTGAGAGGCAACCTGAGGGCCTCGGGTGCTCCTCATGACAGCCTTTTCCTTCCTGCTTCCCTGGGACCAGTGGCCACGGGCCATTGGGCCCCTGACCATCGGCCCTGACCGTTACCCAGAGCAGCCTTGGTCCTGCCCCATCCCCTCCCCGGGCTCTTTCTGAAAATCAGATTCGAAGGCTGGTGTCACGGTTCCTGGGGGTGGGGTGTGCCCTGCTGTGCAGTGAAGGGGCCACACTTCTGGTCTGTGGTGGAGGCAGTGCTTAGAAAAGGAACTGCAGGTGTGATGAAGTGCAGTGGAAACAGTGATGGGCAGGGGCCTGACCTGGTCTGGGCATCAGAGAGGACTTTCCTGAGGAAGTGACATTTAAGCTGAGGCTCAAAGGATGAAGAGGAAAGGGCTTTCCAGGGGGAGAGGGAGGGCATGTGTGGAGAGAGCGAGGTGTGTTCAAGGGAAGGAGGAGTCTAACCTGAGCTGGGTAGGGGAGAGGGCGAGGAAGGGGTGGCCGGAGGATACTGGAGAAGTGAGTGATGGTGAGGCCACATGGGCCTTTGTCCTGAGGGCTGGGGACCCCTGCAGCATTCCTGGAGCAAGGATATAATACTGCCTTTGTCAAAGATTGCCGTGGACACTGTGAGGATGTGGATGGGAGAGGCGGGAATGGGCTTCTGGTGCTGTGGTTGGTAGGGGGCGGGGCCTGGGGTGGAGAGGGAGCAATGTGAGAGACCTCAGAGAAAGGAAGGGTTCCGTGCTGGCCAAGTTATGCTGCGGGTTGGAACCTCTGGCTTCGAGTAGACTTAGGTGATTCTGAGACGCTGCTTATTGCCGAAAGGTATATTGTCTTATTCCTTAACGCCTACTGCTTGCATACCTGGAGCTTTGATGTATTCCTCAAATTTTTTTCACTGTCCTCCAGCCAGCCATCTTTCCTCCCGGGAGCGACTGGAAAGTTCTGGCTGATCCCCTGGTTCCACCTGCCCATGACAGAGCAGGGTGCGTCAGAAGGTGCCAAACGGTTGGCTTAATGACCCTGTAGCTGCCTGAGTTGGTGGTCATCCTGCTTGGCTGTTGATGTTCCGTCTGCCTGGAAAGATGATGACCTGGCTTCTGTCATTCCTTTCACTACAATAATTGGTGGCTGAGAACTGAATTTAGGTTTGGACCTAGTCCTGGTGGGAGAACCAGACCACAAGCTCCATCCCTAGGCCTCTGGGTCCAGGGGCTGGGCAGTTTGAGTTAAAGCTGACTATCTGATGCTGCGCAAGGAACACCGGACTTGCCTTCCTGGGCCTTTGTTTCTTCTTCTGTATACTGGGCATAATCATTTCTACCCTGTCTGGCTTTTAAATTGCCAAGAGGGTGAACTGAGGTCATGGCTGTGCAGAGTCTTGGAAAGCAGTGGGCACTCTCTAAGGCCTAGGCCACGGGTTCCAGAGCCAGCCTGGGTCCAAGTCCAGTGCCGCCACTTAATGCGAGACGTCTGATGAGTGGCTTAGTGTTTCTGAACCTGTTTCCTCATCTTGAAACTAATGTGGAAAGAATCTTCTTGGCTGCTTTGGGCATTAAACAGGAAGGCTTGTAGGGCTTTGTCTTGCCCATAAAACCCTCTTGGTAGATGTTGGTGATATATGCGTCTTAGTGTGTGCACATGTACAAACGTGTACATGTATAGATGTGTATATATAATGGAAAAGGACGCTTATGTTCTCAAAACCCTGGGCTTCCAGGACAGCATTATACTCTGACCCTGTGGGGATGTGCTTGTGACTCTCATACAGGTAACCCCGGGCACTTAAACTTTTACAAAACTCCCAAGGGATCCTGACATTGAGGTCTTCTGCTCTATTGTGTGAGTTTTCACTGAGATCATCTCTTCATTCATTTCCCAACTTTTTCTCATGAAGATTTTGAAATATTCAGAAAAGTTGAAAGAAGAGTACAGCATGCACCCTCACACTTTCCACCTAAATTCACCAGTTGTAAACCTTTTGCCATGTTTGTGTGTGTGTTACACAGAGAGTAAACTTGCAGATGTCCTGACTTCTTACCCTCAGTCCTTCAGCAGGCGTCCCCTGAGAATCAGGACATCCTCCTCCTCACCACTGTCACATCTGCCAGTGTTACCCATAATCCGTAATAACGGCTCACATCCAGTCCCGGTTCGGGTGTCCTCTAGTTGTATCAACAATGTATATATATATATTTTTGGCCACCCTATATGGCTTGTGGGATCTTAGTTCCTTGACCAGGAATTGAACCTGAGCCCACAGCAGTGAAAGTAAGGAGTCTTGTCCCGTGGACCGCCAGGGAATTCCCTGTACCAAGAATGTTTTTGTCATTTTGAATCCTTACCAGCACCAAGTTAGGGTTTATGCGTTGCACTGGAATGTTGAGTTTCTTTAGTCACTTCAGCTGGAGCAGGCCTCCACTCCCCCAACCCCCACAGCATTTGACTTCAAGAATCTTTACCTGTTGTCTATTTTTTTGACATATTTTGAATTGAACTATAACTTACATACAAGAAAAGCACAAACCTTAGGTATACAATTAGATGAACATTTTCTCATGCATAAACCTACATTACCTGTCAGCCAGATCAGGACATGGAACACTTCCACCATCCAGAAAGTTCTTTCATGCCCTTCTCCAGTCAGTACCCCTTTTCTCAGAGGTAAGCACCATTCTGACTTTTATCACTAAATTATTAGATTTCAGTCCCTCTGGCTTGCGGAGTGTTGCCCTTTGTGGATTTATCTGCTCGTTCCCAGTGGCGTTGGACACATCCCTGGGTTGCCCATGAGATGGAAGTTAAGTTTCAGGTCGCTGTCTGTCATGCCTCCCACCTTCTTATCGAGCCCCTGCCCTTGTCCCCTAGATGAGCTCCCCACAAAAGAACTCGGCGCCTTCCATGAACGAGTATGTGGTGCTGCCCAACGGCTGTGAGGCCCACTGGGAGGTGGTGGAGCGGATCCTGTTCATCTACGCCAAGCTCAACCCCGGCATCGCTTACGTGCAGGGCATGAACGAGATCGTGGGACCCCTCTACTACACCTTTGCCACCGACCCCAACAGCGAGTGGAGAGGTAAACAGGTGGGCTCCTGGCCGCTCACGTTTGTTGTTGCTGCCTCCTGGAGAAACGGACCAAGGAAAGCTGGACTGATGAGCTTTATCAAGCTCTTGTGCCACTCACTTCCCTGTTTTGGGGTCTCCATTCTCTCTGTCGGATAAGGGGGTTGGCCTGAATCATGTCTGAGATCTTTTCTGGCTTCAGCTTTCTAGAATGTTAGATGTTTACTGATCTCTTAACAAATATATATTTATATTTATATATATTTATTCGGCTGTACCAGCTCTTAGTTGCGTGGATCTTTTAGTTGTGGCACGTGGGATCTAGTTCCCTGAACAGGAATCGAACCTGGGCCTGCTGCATTGGGAGCCTGAAGTCTTAGCCACCGGACCAGCAGGGAAACTGCCCCCCCACCGCCGGTTACTGATCTATTCATATTTGTAACTGAATTTTCTGGTAGAGGAGATTTCTGTTTACTGTATAGACAGGAAGCTGAAAGAATGGATTAAATAATGATTTTTTAAATGTCAGCAGAACAGGTAATTAACTGCAAAGTCAATGTACAGTGTTGTCAGAGTTGCGAGAAAAAGAGGTGGGGATTCCCTGTTGGTCCAGTGGGTAGGACTCCTTGCTTTCACTGCGGAGGGCGATGGCTAAGATCCCGCAAGCTGTTTGGCATGGCCAAAAAAAAAAAAAAAAAATTAATGTCTGGTCTGGGGCTGGAGAGTGGGGTGTGGAGAGTGGTCAGAGACAGGAGGTACAGAGGGACACAGCCTGACCAGGGCGGGCTGACTTGGTGGAGGCTCAGAGCTGAGGGTGGGCTCTCACATAGTTGAGAGGTGGGGTGTGTTGCGAGCCAACTGGTCCTCTCACAGCTGCCCTGACCCTGCCTGTCTCTCCCAGAACATGCTGAGGCAGATACCTTTTCTGCTTCACCAACCTCATGGCTGAGATCCGGGGACAATTTCATCAAGAGCCTTGACGACTCACAGTGTGGCATCACCTACAAGATGGAAAAGGTATACTCCACCCTGAAGGATAAAGACATGGAACTCTACCTGAAACTGGTGAGGACCCCCAGGGCCACGCAGGGTAGGGCAGACAGGAAGGGGGAGAGGACAGCAGGCTCCTGAGCACCCCAGCCAGGCCCAGGGTGGGGACTGGTCTGAGTCTGAGGATTAGAACTGACTGCTGCTGCCAGGGGTCCATGACCCAGGTGCTGAGGTACAGCGGGGAGGTGGGGAAGCTGGTGGTTGGAGCCTGGCAGGCTGAGGATGAGGGGAGGTGGGTCTGGTGCCCTGAGTGCTAGGTGTTTACTTCGCACACAGTTTACTATATGCTTTGAGTTCAGTCTGTTGGAGTCCTCCCAGAAAGGAAGTGTGAACTTCATTTAGAAAATTATTGGAGGGATTTCCCTGGTAGTCCAGTGGCTAAGACTGTGCTCCCAGTGCAGGGGACACAGGTTCAATCCCTGGTCAAGGAGCTAGATCCCACATACTGCACCTAAGACCCAGGCGGCCCCCAAGAAAATCACTGGGAGTAGCGTTTCATGTTTATTTCAGGGAATTCCTCAGTAGAAAGAATATTTGTTTATAAACAGGAACAGTTTTGTGAACAAGAAAGTATACATAAACATATCTTTTTAACCAAGTGTGGAATTATAGCTTGTTGTTTTGTAACAGGCTTCTCAGTCAGTAGTATCCACTGTGGCCACCCAGAGGGCCCGTCCCCGTTGGGAAAAATTGCCTTGTGCGGTTGTATGGAGTAAAATAAGTGAGATATTTAACGTATTAAGCACAAGGCTGGGCTTGCAGTAAGTGCCCAATAATGGGTTTCTCTGTCCGTAAATCCACAGTGACCATCTGTAGTGTATTAAAAGAATTTGAGCCATCATTTGTAAATCTAAAGTGCTTATATAAAAAAAAGCCTGGGTTTTTGGCTTCCCTCAAAAAAATCAGATGATCTGGCAGCGCTGGCTGCCAGTAAGCAGCAGTTGTCCGCTTCATGGAGCGAGGCTCTCTGGTGCCATCCCCACCTCGGTGGGCCTGGAGCTCACACCAAGCCTGCTGCTTAATCTGAATTCACGCCTGCTGGGCTGCGTGGTGGTCTGTGGCCACTAGCCAACACACATTCTCGCACCTACCACACACCTCTGTCTCCCCAGCAAGAGCAGAACATCAAGCCCCAGTTCTTTGCCTTCCGCTGGCTGACCCTGCTGCTGTCCCAGGAGTTCGTGCTCCCTGATGTCATCCGGATCTGGGACTCCCTCTTCGCCGACAGCAACCGCTTTGACTTCCTCCTCCTGGTCTGCTGTGCCATGCTCATGTGAGTGTGGCCGTAGGAGGGTTTTGGGCCGGGGGCTGCTGTCAAGAAGCTGGACTGAGCCTCTGGGATTCTCAGGGGAGCATCAGTCCAAAGTCGCTGCAGGTAGTGCGGCAGGAGCAGGAAGAGGCCCGATGGGCCTGCTCTCAGAGTAGTCCAGGAGCCCAGCGCTTTTTGTTGCTTGTTTTTCCTAGACTGATTCGGGAGCAGTTGCTGGAAGGGGACTTTACCGTAAACATGAGACTCCTGCAGGTAATGGAGTTCAAGGGGGCGCACTCGATCTTTAGCCACGAGGCAGACACTTAGCTGGCGGACACCCCATGCCAGCCGCTGTGACAGGCTGCCTCAGGATCATGAAGCGGTAGCAGGGCTTGAGAGTCCAGACCCCTGAGGCAGATCTGGGTTGAATCCGGCTTTGCCACTGACCTTGAGTGTGGTGTGGCCAGTGACTTGGCTTCTCTGAACCACGCACTCTGCATAAGTAAGTCATAGCTGAGACACCGCCTTATTACCCAGTGTGTGGTAATAAATGCCCATTGGTAATGGCACTCGGCCTGGGGAAGAAACATGGGGGCCTTAGTGGTTAAGAACATGGGCTCAGGAGTCAGTTTTGGCTTCACATCTTTGTTCTCCTGTGCTAGTCATGTCACCTAAGCCCAGTGGCAACCTCTCTGAGCCTTAATTGCTTTGCCAACGCCTGGCCTGGGGTTGGTATTCAGTAACTTGACTGACTCGATCTGTAAAACAGGCAAATTCGCATAACTCGTCATGGGGCTGTTGAGGTGGCCCAGTGAGCAAACGCATGGACAGTGTCCAGCCCTGGTCCAGGCTCATGCGTGGAGCTCAGGGCTCGATGGCAGGAGATGGGGGAGGTGAGGCAGGTAGTCTTGGTCCTGGGGAAGGGGCTGAGACTTTCTGGGGTGACTGGTTGGGTTGGTTAAGTCAGTGCTGCAGTGCGTGTAGCAATAGCTCCCTGCAGGGTTTGGACAGACGGCAGGTGTCTGGTATCCTGTAGTCCCCAGCCTTTAGCCCAGGGTCCAGCAGGGTGCAGGTCCACTGCAGTGGTGTGGGGCAGGGTGACTTCAGAGGCATACTACTGTTGGCCTTCCCCCCACAGGATTACCCCATCACAGACGTCTGTCAGGTCCTTCAGAAAGCCAAGGAACTCCAAGACTCACAGTAGCCTGGCGGCAAAAGACCCACGTTTGGAAGAGAAGCCCTTGCCGACCCGGTGCCCTGGCTTCTGGGAAATGCAGAAGCCTGTGGGGTCCCAGCCAGAGGGGCCGATGCTGGACCGGTCTGCTCCAGGTCTCACCCTGGCCTCCCGTCAGGGGCCTGCTGTGCCCCGCTCTTTCCTGACCACCGAGCCCGGGCTCCTCCCCACCCTTCAGCCCTGGACCTTCTGCCCAGGCCACGAGCAAGGCAGGGGCTCTTGAGGTGGTTTCCCGGGGCTGGGGCAGACTGCAGGCCCCTCCCTGCCTCTGTTCTGCCCCTCCCTTCCTGCCCTCCTGCTCTGTCTTCTGGGCTCTGGTAGGGGAGGAGGGGGTGCTTGGCAGACGGGCCAGAAACCGCTTTTTCTGGAGGTTGGTGCTTCCTGGGCTTCTCCATGGGGAAGGTGACACTGTGAAGGAGCTAAGAGGCTGCCAGGCCCAGGTCACACCTTCTGTCCCTTTCCCACTGAGGAGTGTGTGTGTGTGTGTGTGTGTATGTACTTGTGGTTTGCTGTGTATGTCTTATTGCCCCTGGCGTGAGCTTCTCCTCCAGTCTGTGTGTGTGTGTCTGTGGGGTGTGTGTGTCTGTCTGTGTGTTTGTGTGTCTGTGTGTGTGTCTGTGTATATGGAGGAAGGTGACCTTCCTCTAGTCTGTTTCTTTGTCTTGTCACCTCTCTGCCTCCGTCTCCCTTTCTCTCCCTCCGGCTCTTTCACGGAGGGTGTGTGACTCTCATCTGTCCAGCGCTCTCTCCATTGCTGTCCGTTTGCCCTTTTTTCTTAGGTTGCCTTATCCCCCAGCCCCTCCCCTCCCCTCTCCTCAACACTGGCTCAGAACCCTGGAGACAGAATGAAGAGTCTGGCTCAGCAGAGCTCCTGGAGGTCAGCCTTGGCCTGTGCAGCCTGTTCCCATCCTCCAGCACTGGGCACCCAGGGCTCCCAGCCCACAGTGCCTCACCACGGAATTCTTGGAAACCCCAACCTGCTGAGAGCGGGTGGCCCATGGAGAGCCAGCGCCCCCTGCCCAGGAAGGGAGGAGAGGGAGAGCTGAGTCTTCCAGAGGTTTCCTCAAAGGTCCTCTCCCAAAGGAAAAAAAGCATTAAGGTTGGGATCCAGGTGCTCTGGAGATGCAGTCATTCCCATGGCTTCTAGCTGCCGGCCCAGGGCAGGCGAGTCCCTGTAAGGGGAGCCTCTCAGGGCCGGGCGGGGCTAAGCTCAAAGCCTTGGGTCCTGTGCAGGCCTGGAGGGCCACGTCTCCCCCCTCTCAGGAGGGCTGAAGGCGGCGCTGGCCCTTCTCCGGTCTTGTGCTCTGACTGGGGTCTGAGGCAGGTACATCTGGAGTAGAACAGCTGGTTCCTCGCACCCTGGGCCTGTTCTGACCAGGAGCCTCCCTCCTGCAAGGAGGCAGGTGGTTTGCATCTGGAAGGCTGGATGATTAGGTCGTCTCCCCAGACCGGCCAGCAGGACCTCCCCCAAAGCCTCCCTGAGTCTGACAGCCAGGACGTGGGGCTGAGGGCCAGGAACAGCTTCCCCCAGGCAGCTCCTGCCAGGCTGTCCCGTGGATGCTTCACTTGCTTTTTTCCTCCTCTCCCAGAACAGTATTCGGGAGGTTTTACTATTTATTCAGACTCCTGGTTATTTATTGCAGATTGGCAAGTGCTTGTTTTGGGGATGAAGGGTAGGGCTTGGAAAGTGGAAATACGATCTTGACCTTTCAGGTCCTCCAGCATTCTCTTCTCCCTGCCTCTGGGACCTTCCTGGTTTTCCAGGAGATCCTGGCTGGGAGGGCTCTGAGCTCTGTAGTAGAGCTTGGTGTAAGGGGAACTGGTGTGTAAAGACCCTGGCATGGGGCAGAAACACACTGCTTGCCAGCAGTCTGGTCACCCTCTTCCCCAGAACTTTTCGGCTGGTGGTTCACTCCCAGCTTGATCCCTTCAGAGCCTGAGTCTTGGGCCACAGCCTGGGACCCAGCAGACACTGCCCAGGACCCTGATGCATTCTCTCTTGCCTGTCCCTCTGCCCTCCCTCCTGGACCATACTACTTGAATCACTGCATCTGATTTCCCTCATTGGCAGGCCTGGGTCCAGTGCCCTCTCCTTGGCCTTGTGAGAAAGGTCAAAGAGCACAGGGACCATACCCAGGTTAGACTGAGCTCCCCACAGTGGGAGGACCTGCCCTTGGCAATTCCCCCCGCCCCACCCCCAGACTCTCAAGGGAGGCCCCAAGAGCCAGAGACTCCCAGGCTTCCTACTTGGAAGTTCCCCAGGTCTTTGGACATGTACTGAATGAGCTGAATGAATTCAGGTCTCACTCCAAGGGTCAGAATGTTAGTCTGCTTTTGTTTTTCCATCTGTTTTGTTCTTTTGAATCAATGCTGTTGATGACAAGTTGTCTTTAATAAATCATGTGTTCTTTGCAGTAGGTGTTGGTTCTGTGGTGGGCTGAAACCTTTGAGACCTCAGAGCAGGGGAAAAAAAGAGCAGAAAGTCAGGAGGTTCTTAGAGTGATTAAAGGAAAAGGCTAGGAATTTGTCCAAAAGAGCCTGTTCAACTCTTAAGCAACTGCAGTTTGCAGCTGATGGGAGGAGAGCATGCCGTGGGGCAGAGGTATTATTACATTGTGATTTCATAGTAAGTTCTTTGAAAAAAGTTGGACTTCAACAAGTCATTTACAGTCCACTATCTGCAGAAAATCACTTGTAACGTGTTGGTCTTTTCTTTGCAGATGTAATTTTTATTAGATACTTGATAACATTGATAATCATTTTCTTGTTTCAGAGTTTTGTGTATTGTCCCCCCCCCCCCCATTACCTTAGCTGGTGAGCAAGCTGCTGTATGATTTAAAAATATTTTTAAGACCTATATTCTATCTGATGTGCTAAAAATGTCCCAAACCAGTCCCTGTTTCTGAGTATCTTATTGCTCGGCCTCTATCATAAGGAATACGGTAGGGAATGCTTGCATTCCTGATTTGTTTTCCCAGTTCTTTCGTTTAAATTAGGAGCTAGGACACCCCACCCCACCCCCGGGATCTTTGCGGAGTGGGAGGGAACCTCCGTGGAGACCGAGGGGGCCGGAATGCGACGGAGCCGGTTCCGAGACGGCCAATCATGAGCCGTGGTGGTGATGGCACGCCCCTCCCCTCTACTCCGCGTCCTAAAGGGGCAAAGAAGGCGTCCGGTCGTCAGTTAGGTGGGCACAGACCTGCAACTGTGGACTGGACGGTACCTCGAGGCGTTCGTGAGTGGAAAGGGCGCACGTGCCGCCGTCTCACGCCTCCGCTCCGCTCCATCCCCGTGGTAGGCCCCCGCAGGCCTGTGCGGCCCCTTTAAGAGCCTTCGGGTCGGACGCCGGAGGTCGCGGCGTCCTTTCAGCGCCGCGGGCCGGCCTTCCCTCCGCGCCCCGGCCACCATCCGCGGCCATGCAGTTGCTTCGGGCAGGCTTGACTCTGGCCCTGGGCGCAGGGCTGGGTGCAGCTGCCGAGGGCTGGCGGCGGCAGTGGGCGGACGCGCGGGCGACGCCGGGGTTGCTGAGCCGGCTGCCGGTGCTGCCAGTGGCGGCGGCGGCGGGGCTTCCCGCGGTGCCCGGGGCTCCCGCGGGTGGCGGCCCGGGCGAGTTGGCCAAGTACGGGCTGCCCGGGGTGGCGCAACTCAAGAGCCGCGCGTCCTACGTGCTGTGTTACGACCCGCGCACCCGCGGCGCGCTCTGGGTGGTCGAGCAGCTGCGGCCCGAGGCGCTCCGCGGCGACGGCGACCGCCGCTCCTGCGACTTCCGCGAGGACGACTCGGTGCATGCGTACCACCGCGCCACCAACGCCGACTACCGCGGCAGCGGCTTCGACCGCGGCCACCTCGCTGCCGCGGCCAACCACCGCTGGAGCCAGAAGGCAATGGACGACACCTTCTACCTGAGCAACGTCGCGCCCCAGGTAGCGCCTGCGCCGCCCCCGCCACCACTCCCCACCCCGGCGGCGAAAACCGAGGCCAGCTTTCGCCTCTAAGCTTTGATTTTCCCCTTTGCAGAATGGGAGAGTTGCTGAGTTGTGCGCCCTCTAGGTCAGGCGCCTGGCCACACGCACCGCGCGCCGCCGGCGGGAGGGATGGAGCAGTGGGGCGCTGAGCGCTCACTGCGCTCTGATCTTAACCCAAGCGCCCTGGGCGCCTCCCTGAAATCAGGATGAAACTGTTATTCACCTGCCTCTTGCAGTAGCGCCGAAGAACTGAAGATAACTGTCTACATACATCAAAGTACCGGGCACGCTTCCTGGTTCTTGGCAAGCATTTAGTAAATAAGAGCTATAATGAGGAAAGTCTCAGCGAGACAAAGTGACCGACCCAGGGTCACAGCGTGGGAGAAGACCTAGGCAGTCTGTCTAGGGGACCCTGAGCTTTTTTAATCCATCGCCCTACCCTGCCTGCCTTCCTGGAGTAACAGGATAGATAAGTGCCTGCAGTGGCTGTTAGGAGCAGTCACCGTGCACCCTGGACTAGCCGTCCTTCCTCTAGCCCTGTTCCCACCAGGGCCTGACACCCACGTGGAGATGGATGGTGGGGCTCTGAGTGAGACCTGTGAGGTCCCACCTTCTGAGCTGACGTGTTCACCCAGGAGCAGAGACCCCCACCCATTTGACTGGACACTGTGCTGAGGCCCAGAGAGCTCAGGTGGTGGAGTCAGATTTCTGACCTTCCCTGCTGGGCTCTGCAGTTTAGACTTTGGGAGAAGGAAGGGAGAGATGATTGAAAGAGCTGGTCTTTCCGTGAGCTGCTGGGGCAGGAGCAAGCCTGTTTCTCTGGGAGGTTTGCCCTTTCATCCGGCTCTTTGGGGCTGAGAAACAGCTTGGAGACCTGGGATGCTAGTTCTCCCAGTCTGGGTAGGGGGCAACTAGCACCCCTGTGAGCTCTGTCTGGGCCAAGTGACTCTCCTTCCATGAACCTCCCTTTCTCTGCATGCTTGTCCCCATCCCCACCCCGCTGCTGGAACCTTCTGGCTCTGTGCTAGTGCCTGCCCCTAGGCCTGGGGCAGCCCTCTGACTACAAGTGTCCCAGCCAGTCTCACTGAAGCCCACCTCTCCTGCCAGGTGCCCCACCTCAACCAGAATGCCTGGAACAACCTGGAAAAGTACAGCCGCAGTCTGACTCGCACCTACCAAAATGTCTATGTCTGCACGGGGCCACTCTTCCTGCCCAGGTAAGGCTAGAGCTGGGGTGGCCTGGGGACAGCGGTTCCCCCTAGGCTCTGTGTCAACACCGCTAGGTCCCCATTCATCTGGTTCCTGGGCAACTCTGCCCATCCCCTACCTTGAGCTCCCCAGTTCTACTCTACAGACTTTGGGGGTACCCACATCTCTATGTGTACCAGGCCCTGAATCTGCCCTTGTTCCTCTCCTATGTCATCTCTTGTCACATCCACCTAACTCATGTTCTGCCCAGATAGCAACCTTTGCACGGGGTTCTCACCTTCAGTCTGCTCTGCTGGGGGCATCCCTTCTTGAAGCCAGCTTTGAACTGTGTCTTCCTAACCCTGAGCCTTGACTTTTGTCCCTGTGCAGCTTGCCCGGCCTCCCAGATGTAAGGGACTGAGCTCCCTGGGCTTGCTGGGTGATTTTTCTGCTGAGGACTGGGATGAGAGGGGCAAGGGACTGTGGCCAAGCAGCTGGCTCTGCTGGGGTCGGAACCCAGGCCCTGTCACCTAGTCTCTGGGTTTGATGTTTAGTCACTCAGTTGTGTCTGACTCTTGTGATCTCATGGAGAGAGGAGCCTGGCGGGCTATTTACTGTAGGAGGTACTTACTGTAGCCCTCCAGGCTCCTCTGTCCATGGGATTTCCCAAGCAAGATTACTGGGAAATTGCTATTCCCTTCTCCAAGGGATCTTCCCGACCAAGGGATCAAACCCACATTCTCTTGCATTTGAAGGCGAATTCTTTACCACTGAGCCACCAGCGAAGCCTCAGTCTCTGGGTGCCCTGGGCAAATGACCTCAACATCCTCTCCTTAAAATGGGGATAATACCCATTATCTACCACATGGTTGTTTAAGGGACAGTGGGATAGTGGATGTCACCGTAGTAAGGACACAGCACAGGCTTGATGAGGCACTGATACACTTAAATTAGCCAGTACCTCCTTTGGCCTGCTGAAATGGAGTGGACTCCCCGGAGACTTAGCCAGAGTCACTTGTCCAGTGTTCTGGGCACCTGCTCTGCCCCAGGCTGTGTGCTGGTGCTGGGCATTCTGCTATCACAGCCCCACCCTCCACAGGGACAGAGAGACAGTAGTCAAGTGTCCTCAAGGAGGATGTGAATGAAGGCCTGATTCTTTCTGCAGCATTTATTGCCACCACCCACCCACTCTCCCTGAACACAGTGTCGGGCAGGAGGAAAACAGGAGGAATGAGTCTCTACCCTGCTGGAGCTCCCAGTCTCCTGGGCGAGCCAAGCTGGGCAGAGAAGCCTCACACTGAGAGGGTGGTCCTGCAGGTGACACAAACTGGAGGTCCAATCAGGGAAGGCTTCCTGGAGGTGGTGGCCTTGGGTCTGAACAAGCCCCCTGGGAATCCTGAAAGGCCATGTGCCTGCATCTGCCCATAGGACAGAGGCTGACGGGAAGTCCTACGTGAAGTACCAAGTCATTGGCAAGAACCACGTGGCGGTGCCCACCCACTTCTTCAAGGTGCTGATCCTGGAGGCGGCAGGCGGGCAGATTGAACTCCGCTCCTATGTGATGCCCAATGCGCCAGTGGATGAGGCAATCCCGCTGGAGCACTTCCTGGTGCCCATCGAGAGCATTGAGCGGGCCTCGGGGCTGCTCTTTGTGCCAAACATCCTGGCACGGGCGGGCAGTCTGAAGGCCATCACTGCAGGCAGCAAGTAAGAGCAGCCCCAGCTGGACTGTGGGTTTGGGGGACTGAGTCAACTTAAAAGTCTATATTTTTGGAAGCAAGTCTCGAGTGTGTCTGTCCAGGTAACCGGTGGGAACCTCCGGCTTCACTGCTGCTTTTCTGCCATCCTGGGCCCCACAGCACCTTTAGCTGGGCCGGGCACCTGCCTGGGTGAGGCCAGGCTGCAAGGCAGCCAGGGAGATGAGGATGGCCTCCTGGAAGACAAGCAGAGCAACAGGCTGTGGCCCCATCGCCCAGGACCCCGGCCCGTGGGGTATGCTGCCATCAGCAGGGTCCGGGGCAGGGGGGGTGGGGAGAGGGGAAACAGGTTCAACTTCGTCTACTGTCACTGGCCACCTGCAGGCCCTGCCAGGAAAGCGCCTCACCTCTCTGCGGCTAAGTCTCCTCTGTAAAATGGGGCTGATCATAATACCCGCCTTCCAGGGTCTACTGGGGAGGGGGAGGTGATGGGCAGGAGGGCCCTCGGAAGTGTGGGAGCAGGGGTTCCTATCGGGAGGCTAAGACTGGAAGCGCACAGCACCCGGCCGTGGTCGGGCTCCTGGGGACAGAGAGACTGAGGCCGTCCACATATTTGGTCACCACCGTTGAGACCAGTGGAGGCAGCATTCTGTGTTGCCCAGGTGGAAGGCTCTGAGAGAAGGGTGCATCCTGTTCCCCTGGGGACAGAGGTGCCAGCGAGGAGGGCTGCCTTGCCCACCACAATCAGATGCAGGGAGTGGGACACAGAGCGTACAGCTAAGGAAACAGGCCTGGAGCAGGCGTGGTGGGTGTCTTGGGTCAGCCAGCCTGGGAGCAGCTGGATGGGCACCAACACCTATTCCTGGCTTCCAGCTCACTCTCAGCTCATCCCTGCTGTAGTTCTGCTGTGCAGAGAGGCTGAGGGGGTGAGGGGACCACCCCAGAAGGCTGGCTCAGGGCAGCCCCAGATGGGACAAGGGACAGGGAGAGAGCTGCAATCCCCTTGGCCAGACAGAAGGGCTCTGCTGGTGGTGAAGAGGCGGGGCCGGGAGGTTGGGGGAGGCGAGTGGGCTCACCTCTGTGCGGATTGGTGCGGCTGCCCTGGTTGGGGCAGGTGTTGACATACAGGTCAAAGAGGACGCTGGGTTCAGCTACCTCCAGGTTGGGGTCGGCATCCACTCCAGCTTCCAGCCCTTGGAGGCCCCCAAACACGACGAGAGCGTGCCTGCTGCCCACAGGAGGGGGTCACTGACTGCCCGTCACAGCCCTCTGAATGCTGCCCCCAGGGCTCTCAGCAGGGCTCTCCCCATACGTAGCAGGAGCCCAGTCTGTTCATCTGTGTCCCCACCAGTCCGGTCCCCAGCTCCGTGCCCTGCCCCCTGGCTAGACCCACCTGAAGTTGGGAAACTGGGCGGAGGCCACATCTGAGCCTCGTTCTGACGTCCCGATGGTCAGATCATAGCCGTCCTGGAACGGGGCCTCAGCAAACACAGCACCTGCCAGGGAGGCCAGCTCACTGGGGACCCTATTCCCCCAAGCCACTGTCACTTGGCTGCATGTGTGTATTGGGGTGGTGGTGGAGATAAGGGAGCCACAGCCGGCACTCCTGCTGCAAAGTCAGGGATGGAGCGGGCAGAGACTGTGCCTGAGCTAGCTTGGAGAAACAGCAGAGGTTGGGGAGGAAGGAACTCCAGAAACAAGTGGAGTACCTTTGACTCCTCTGGCCCTTTTGCCCCCATTCCTAGCCTCATGGCAGACATCATTAAAGATGCTTTGCCTCAAGAGTCCTTAAAAGCATCCCAGGCAGTGCACTCGAGGCCCAGAGAGGGAAAGGCACTTGCCCAGGGACACATAGCATGTTAGCAGGATTAGTATCCCAGTCTGACTTTTGGGTCAAGCAGGGCTCTCTGAGGTCCCCCAGACAGAGAGAAGAAGACAGATGTTCATAGGAGGAGGCTCTGTGCTTACTAAGGCAGGAGGCCAGGCGAACTGTGTAGCCCCAGTAGAGACCAGCTTTGGTCCGAGGGTCCTGCGACGACACAACCTTCCCCTCGGTAGGTCTTACTTTCTGGGGAGGAAGCAGACACGCTGTAAAGATGGGGTAAAGGGACAAGCAAGTGGAAGGAAGTGGCTCTGAACCCACAGGCTGGCTGGGCTGGGGACGCTTTAAGATACCTGGGAGCTGGTTCTGGTTGAGCCGCACCGTCACCCGAAGTCCAGGCTCCAAGTTCTTGTCAATCTTCACCTCCTGGGAGGAAGCCAGAAAAAACCTGCTGCTCCACCCCCACCCCCATTGCAGGGCAGCAGGAGTCACTGCTCTCCCAGACACAGGGGCATCCCAGGGGTCCAGGTCACCCTTTGTGCCCTCCTCTCCAGCGCCTGGGGCCAGACCTGCTCACAAAAGACCATTCTTGCAAACTGCCTACCCCATGATATGGGTGATATGGATCAGTCCAGGTCTGGCACAAAGCAGGAAGTATTTCTGGAATGAAATCCCAGTTTCCTACATTTTGGGCCACTTATGTGGTCTCTTAACTCCTCTGAGCCTTAGTTTCCTCATCTGTCAATAGATAACTTTCCATAAACAGCAGCTATTATTACCCTGCACGGGGTCTGGCAGGAAGTGGATGCTGACCACGTGCGAGCTGACGAAGGACGCCTGATGTCTGTGTTGTGTCCCAGTGTATGGATTTATTTTGGCCTCGATGCACAGCTTGTGGGATCTGGGATCTTAGTTCCCTGACCAGGGATTGAACCAGTGCCCTCAGCAGTGAAAGCTCAGCTCCCTTCCACCAGGAAGTCCCTTGTCCCAATTTTGAATTTAGAATGGCTTTCTCCTTGGAGGGTTTCACATGTATTTCTCCCTTCATCTGAGTCTGGGTATCCTGGTCTGCTTTCAGCCAGTTCTCTCAGGTCTGTTCTTTTTGAGGGAAGGGGATCCCCATACATTTAAATGTTTCTGCCTCTGACTCTAGGAGACATGAGATTAATAGACGGCAAAAGAATGCTCTAGTCCAGAGCTTGGCACCACACTGGAGCAGCCCTAGAGAGACTCTGAACTTGATTTTGCAGGGTTTTGTTTTGGTTTGTTTTTAGCACCAGGACTCTCTTCTGTTGATATGCTTTTCAAAAAAAAAAAAAAGTAAATTTTGCTCCTGGCTCTATCTGTTAAACCCTATTTTAGGCATTTCTCTGGGTCAAATCTGCATCAGCGGGGGCCTGGCCGGCAGAGAGGCCCAGGGCCAGGGCTCCCCCTACATGCCCTCTGAACCCAGGGAGTGTCTGGGAAGCATGTCTCGATACCCACTCCAGTTCCTACCTTCTTCATGCCACAGTTGACAAAGGAGCCCTGGCCAGGCCGTGTGGGCCGGTCCACCACAACACCCTCTCGGAACTCAGATTCCTCATCCTGACGCATGTGGTGAGGGCTGTCCAAGGGGTTCAGGAGCCCTGCGTTTGGAGAGGGGCCAGGAAGCAGAGGCACACAGGGGTGGCGGGGGGGAGGGGGTGGTTGGTGAGGTTGGGAACCCTGGTCCAGGATCCAGCTCAGTGTGACATCAGGACGCTTTCCCAACTCATCTTGCTTTCCCAAATGGACCGTGAGTTCTCAGGGCCTGGAGGGTGATCCATGGGAATTGGGGATCAGGTCCCCTCCCCCAGCCTTACCTGCAAACTGCAGATCCTGATGCTTGGGGAAGAAGGCCTTTCTTAGGTACCTAGGAATGAACGCAGAGCTCAGGAAGTTCCCAGGGAGGCCATGTCCCACCCAACCTGCACCATGACCGCCCCTCCGCCCCGGTCTGGAAGGTCTATCCTTACTGTGGACACTCCAGGTATTGCAGTATCCGGGCCAGCTGCACGCACGCCTGCCCCTTCTTGCCGACTCCCCTGAATTCCCCCTCCACAGTCCTAGGAGAGAAAGACAGGGGTCCAGCCCACCGGGTTCTCTACGAGAGCTCTCCCACCCCCAGTATGACCTCAGCAGTGCCCCTGCTTTGCAACTCGACTCACCAGGGTGACAGTGGGGGCATTCAGACAGGATTCTCGGCCCAGGCAAGAAGGCAGGGAAAGAAGTGCAGCCCAGCCAGCCCTGGCAGTCCCTCCCTTCTCCCTGCACCTGCCGGGACCCTGCTGGAGGCCCCTCACTTGGCATCTTGGCCTTCTTCATCGAACACCACGATCTCATCCACACAGAAGATGGCGCAGGCTCTGGCGATCTGGCCAGCCAGGTAGGTGCGGAGCTCCGGTGACTGGGCATTGTCCAGGATGGAACCTGGCAGTGCCACGCTCAGGGTGTAGTGCCGCCCTGGGCAGGACAGGGTGTTCATGATCAGCTGGAGCAGCCAGGGCCATCTCTCCCCTCCCTTCCTCTAATCCTAAGGTCTACAGTTAGAAAGTGTTCTTACTGGGAGGATTTTTGAAATAAGTAGCATAGATTCCCTTTCCAGATCTCAACCTCCCCAGGAAGAAAATGAACTTGGGGGTCTCCAGGGCTCCCATAAACAGGATGTACCACTACCTATGGCAGGGAAGATCATGGCATCTGGTCCCATCACTTCATGGCAAATAGATGGGGAAACAGTGAAAACAATGGCTGACTTTATTTTTCTGGGCTCCAAAATCACTGCAGATGGTGACTGCAGTGAAAAGATGTTTACTCCTTGGAAGGAAAGTTACAACCAACCTAGATAGCATATTAAAGAGCAGAGACATTATTTTGCCAACAAAGGTCCGTCTAGTCAAGGCTATGGTTTTTCCAGTGGTCATGTACGGATTTGAGAGTTGGACTGTGAAGAAAGCTGAGCACTGAAGAATGGATGCTTTTGAACTGTGGTGCTGGAGATGACTCTTGAGAGTCCCTTGGACTGCAAGGAGATCCAACCAGTCCATCCTAAAGGAGATCAGTCCTAGGTGTTCATTGGAAGGACTGATGCTGAAGCTGAAACTCCAGTACTTTGGCCACCTGATGCAAAGAGCTGACTCATTTGAAAAGACCTGATGCTGGGAGGGATTGAGGGCAGGAGGAGAAGGGGACGACAGAGGATGAGATGGTTGGATGGCATCACCGACTAAATGGACATGGGTTTGGGTAGATTCTGGGAGTTGGTGATGGACAGGGAGGCCTGGTGTGCTGCAGTTCATGGGGTCGCAAAGAGTCGGACTGGACTTTCAGTTTAACAGCTAGAGAAACGTTAACTGCAATGTTTGCTGGGATTTTTGAAAGAAACTTAAAGCACACAGAAAGTGCTCAATAAAAAAGTAAAAACTGTGACAACCCACTCCAGTATTCTTGCCTGGGAAATCTCATGGACAGAGGAGGCTGGTAGGCTACAGTCCATGGGGTCGCAAAGAGTCGGACACAACTTAGCAACTGAACAAAACAACACACCAACAGGCAGATTGTGATTTGGGGAAACAGATCTGAATGGAAACGTAGCATAAAAATGGAGAGTGAAGTGAACTAGCAATATGGAATATAGAGTTTTGTAAGAAATTAAAATTTGTGTATAGAGTAGCAGTTGCAAATATTCAAACAATAAAGTCTGGCTAAAGGAACTAAAAAGTAAAAACAGCCATTACAATGATGAGGTTCTAGAAGTTATGACATACGACACTTACCCCCAGAGAACTAAAAATACCTCAGTAGGAGGTTAGGGCTCAGCTTTTGGGTCCCTCCCATTCTCTAAACCTGTTTCTCCATCAGGACAAGATGTCTGGGCCCAGTGGCCCCTCAGGGCCTTTCCGCCCTTCTCTGCCCTGCCCAGGACCCGGCTTGCTCACCCCTATCCTCGCTCTGGGCAGCTGCCTCTTCCTCCTCCTGTTGGCGCTTTGCCTGTTCCTCCTGCGCTCGCTGCCGCTCCAGTTTCTTTGTCATCTTGAGATCCTTCCACTTCTTCTTCTCCTCTTTTTCTGGATAAGAGGACATCCCAATTGGTGGAGGGAAGAGTGACTTGGAGGTGGGAAAGACTTGGAACAGCCCAGGAGGTGGTGTCCTCTCAGGAGGTCAGCCTGGGGACTCCAATGCTGCTGAGAGCAGCCAGAGAAGCCTTCCATGGCTTCTGGCCTCCTCGTCCCCATTTTGGCTACTAGTAAGACCTAGAGGGGACAAGCCTGGTGGCTTTCCTCCAAGATTCAGCTGTGTACTGATGCAGTGGGGTCGGGGGAGGTGAGCACAGACACTTAGCTCCCCATTGGGCCCACCCTCCCCAGGGCCCACCTCCACCCCCTAGTCCCTGACTTACTCTGTTGCTTCCACTTCCGCCACTCCACCCTTTGGCCATGTTCACCCTGGAGAAGGAGTCAGGGAGACACAGGAGAGGCTGAATGGTCACACCTGAGCTAGGGGCAGGGGGAGGGTGTTCCCACTTGCTGCTCCCCAGCTGTCCCCTCTGTATAAATGAGTTGTTGTTGGTTAGTCGCTCAGTCGTCTCCAACTCTTTTGCAGCCCCATGAACTGTAGCCCACCAGGCTCCTCTGTTTGTGGGATTCTCCAGGCAAGAATACCTGAGTGGGTTGCCACCAGGGGATCTTCCTGACCCGGAGATTGAATCCGAGTCTCCTGCATTGGCAGGCAGATTCCTTACTGTCTGAGCCACTAGGGAAGCCCCTTTAAATGAGGGTGGTGAGGAAATGAGGGGCACCCAAACCACCCCCCCACACACACACACGCAATACTGCCCAAGAGAGAGCGTCAGGAGGGCAGGGACATGTATCCCCAGTGCCTGAGACCATAACTGGAACATAGTAAACATTCAGCAAATTGTTAAATGAGTTCCTACTGCAGAGAAGAGGTAATAGGTTCAGGGGGACAGGACCTGTCGAATGCTGCCCTGGTTATCAGAAGAGATACGTCATGAAAGGGCTCGGGAAGGAGCCGGGTCCCGCCTCACGAATCCGAACCCCGGGCAGAGTTGCCAATGAGAACTCCAGCAAGGCTGCCATTGCCTTATGGCCAACCCACTCCAGTACTCTTGCCTGGAAAATCCCATGGGCAGAGGAGCCTGGTAGTCTACAGTCCATGGGGTCGCGAAGAGTCGGGCACGACTGAGCGACTTCACTTTCACTCCGGTAAGGTAATGAGTTACCAACGCTGTCCCGGCTCCGACTCAAACCCGGGTTCCCACCTCCGCTGCTCATCGGGACAGAGGTAACTGAGGCCACAAGCAGGCAACAAGCTCGGGGACTCCGGCCGCGGAGCAGCGACGAGCCTGGAGCTGGAGGGTCGACTCGGCCCCGCCACGGGGACCCACGGGGCTCTGTCTCTTAAGCCCAGCCCCGTGCCCGGCCACAGGACTCACATCTCTCCACCTACCGGACCAAAGGGCCGCTTCCTCGCGCGCTCCGCCATGTTAGCCGCACACCGTCGTCCCCGCCCGACCAATCAGACTCACCCTTTCCGGCAACACCTCCTTCGAGCCGTCCAATCGGAGAGCCAGTGGCGCGCGTAGGCGTGGCCTAGGTGCCGGGTGGTTAGAGCACGTGGACAGGGGAGGGCTGGAGGTGCTGGGTGGGCTTCCTAGGGACGGATATGGGAAGGCACCCGGTGAGCTGGAGCTGGCACTGGTGTAGGGGCTTGGAGGTGGGTGGTGGTGTTGAGCTCATCGCAGGCCTGAGAAACTTTGGACTGCCAGAGCGCTGTCCTCTGGCTCTGGTCGAGCACGGAAGTCAAACATCAGCTTGGTTTTATACATGGAGTCTTGGGGCTCAGAGCTGGAGTGTGATTCAGAGCTGGCAATAATTAAATCCAGTTATAGATTCGTTCATTTACTCTCTCTTTTAATTATCAGACTTCATTATTTTAGAGAACAGTTCAGTTCAATCGCTCAGTCGCGTCCGACTCTTTGTGACCCCATGGTCTGCAGCATGCCAGGCCTCCCTGTCCATCACCAACTCCCAGAATTTATTCAAACTCATGTCCCTTGAGTCGGTGATGCCATCCAGCCATTTCATCCTCTGTCGTCCCCTTCTCCCGCCTTCAATCTTTCCCAGCATCAGGGTCTTTTCAGATGACTCAGTTCTTCGCATCAGGTGGCCAAAGAGAAGACTTGGGTTTACCAAAAATTGAACAGATAGTAAAGAGTTCCCACAGACTCTCCCCTCAGTTTTTGTAATTAACATGTTGCCTTAAGCTGTACATTTGTTACAGGTCATGAACCAATATTGATGCTTTATTCATAGTATAAGATAGGGTTCTCTCTTTGTGTTGTACATACTGTGGGTTTTGACAAAATACGTAATGTCATATATCTATCACTGCCATGGAATTCTCCAGGCAAAAATACTGGAGTGGGTTGCTGTTTCCTTCTCCAGGGCATCTTCTTGACTCAGGGATCAAACCTGGGTCTCCTGCATTGCAGGCAGATTCTTTAGTGTCTGAGCCACCGAGGAAGCCCCAGTCATTACAATATCATTCAAAATGAATTCACTGCCCTAAAGATCTTTGCTCCACCTATTTTCCCCACTCCGCAAGCCTCTGATAACCACCGATCTTTTTCTTTTCCTAACTGTTCTTATAGTTTAGCCTTTTCCAGAATGTCATATAGTTGGAATCAGACAATATGCAGCCTTTTCAGACTCCCTTCTTTTATTAAGTAATATGTATTTAAAGTTCCTCCCTAGTCTCTAGTGGCTCAATATCTCATTTCTTTTTATTCCTGGATACTATTCATTGGCCTGATATCTCATTACTTTTTATCGCTGGATACTATTCATTGTATGGATATGCCAGCATGTCTATCCATTCACCTTTCAAAGGACACTTGGTTGTTTCCAGTATTTGGTAATTATAAATAAAACTGCTGTAAATATTCATGTGCAGGTTTTTGTGTGGGCCTGACTTTTCAGCTCATTTGGATAAACAGCTGGAAGTCTGATTGCTGGATCCAACTGTTAGTCTACGTTTAGCTTTGAAAGAAGTCACCAAACTGTCTTCCAAAGTAGTTACATACCTTTTATTACATCTCATTCCTACCAGCAAGAAATGAGATAGACTTTCCTTTTAAATGATAAATTTGAGTCAATATTCATTCCGTCAACAAATATTTATCAAGCTGAGCCCATTTTGAGGCAGGAACTCCTGGCTGCTGACTGCCAGGGACACAATGGTCAGCAAAAACAAATACTGATCTGGAGTTTACAACTTAGTAGAAGAGAGATTTGAGAAGGCAATGGCACCCCACTCCACTACTCTTGCCTGGAAAATCCCATGGACGGAGGAGCCTGGTGGGCTGCAGTCCATGGGGTCGCTAAGAGTTGGACACGACTGAGCGGCTTCACTTTCCCTTTTTACTTTCATGCACTGGAGAAGGAAATGGCAACCCACGCCAGTGTTCTTGCCTAGAGAATCCCAGGGACAGGAGAGCCTGGTGGGCTGCTGTCTATGGGGTCACACAGAGTCGAACACGACTGAAGTGACTCAGCAGCAGAGAAATTAATTTCTAATTCACTGTGTGTAACATTATAGGGGTTATTATAGGTGTTTACTTCACCATTCCCCCCTCGCCCGTATCTTAATGAAATGCAAACTCATTTATGCACCTCAAGTTGGCTGAGCTTACTCAGTCTAAGACTTGAAGCCTCTGTAGAGTCACAGATTTGAATTAAGGGCAGATTCTAGGTTGGTTCGTGAGCTGTGACACCTTTGGTCAGAGTGGTTCTCATCTCGGAGAGGCGGCAGAGTGAGCTGGTGGCAGGAAGCCAGACCTTAATTCCCTGCCCAGGAAGTGAACTTTTTGAATCTGGGGGCTGTGGGGGTGGTCATGGGGATGATAGAATTTGCAGCCAGCCAGGCAGAAGAGTTTCCATCCAGCTGGCCTGGATGGATACCAGAAATCCTTGCCACCAGACCAGCAACGGCTAGAGGCTATTTTTCCCTGGCTCTTGCCTCCAGTGAAATATTTCACTGTAAAAATGGGTACAAAGTTTATTATTAGAGACACAGCACAACAAATGAGAGAACACGCAGAGAAGCCGTTTGTTTAGTTAAGAAAGACGCAAGACAGGGGCACCTGGAGAGAAAGCGTGTGGGAATCTTCCCTAATGAAGAGGAACCAGAAAAAAAGTGGTTAACAAACTTACACAGGGCAGTTCTTCTGGGTCTTTGTTTACCTTTGGCCAACAATTCAGTTCAGTTCAGTTGCTCATCGTGTCTGACTCTTTGCGACCCCATGAATCGCAGCACGCCAGGCCTCCCTGTCCATCACCAACTCCCAGAGTTCACTCAGACTCAAGTCCATTGAGTCCGTGATGCCATCCAGCCATCTCATCCTCTGTCGTCCCCTTCTCCTCCTGCCCCCAATCCCTCCCAGCATCAGAGTCTTTTCCAGAGGGTCAACTCTTTGCATGAGGTGGCCAAAGTACTGGAGTTTCAGCTTTAGCATCATTCCTTCCAAAGAAATCCCAGGGCTGATCTCCCTCAGAATGGACTGGTTGGATCTCCTTGCAGTCCAAGGGACTCTCAAGAGTCTTCTCCAGCACCACACTTCAAAAGCATCGAATTCTTCGGCGCTCAGCCTTCTTCACAGTCCAACTCTCACATCCATACATGACTACAGGAAAAACCATAGCCTTGACTAGACGGACTTTAGTTAGCAAAGTAATGTCTCTGCTTTTGAATATGCTATCTAGGTTGGTCATAACTTTTCTTCCAAGGAGTAAGCGTCTTCTAATTTCATGGCTGCAGTCAGCATCTGCAGTGATTTTGGAGCCCCCAAATATAAAGTCTGACACTGTTTCCCCATCTATTTCCCATGAAGTGATGGGACCGGATGCCATGATCTTCATTTTCTGAATGTTGAGCTTTAAGCCTACTTTTTCACTCTCCTCTTTCACTTTCATCAAGAGGCTTTTTAGCTCCTCTTCACTTTCTGCCATAAGGGTGGTGTCATCTGCATATCTGAAGTTACTGATATTTCTCCAGGCAATCTTGATTCCAGCTTGTATTTCTTCCAGTCCAGCGTTTCTCATGATGTACTCTGCATAGAAGTTAAATAAGCAGGGTGACAATATACAGCCTTGACGTACTCCTTTTCCTATTTGGAACCAGTCTATTGTTCCATGTCCAGTTCTAACTGTTGCTTCCTGACCTGCATATAGGTTTCTCAAGAGGCAGGTCAAGTGGTCTGGTATTCCCATCTCTCTCAGAATTTTCCAGTTTATAGTGATCCACACAGTCAAAGGCTTTGGCATAGTCAATAAAGCAGAAATAGATGTTTTTCTGGCACTCTCTTGCTTTTTCGATGATCCAGCAGATGTTGGCAATTTGATCTCTGGTTCCTCTGCCTTTTCTAAAACCAGCTTGAACATCTGGGAGTTCACGGTTCACATATTGCTGAAGCCTGGCTTGGAGAATTTTGAGCATTACTTTACTAGCGTGTGAGATAAGTGCAATTGTGCAGTAGTTTGAGCTTTCTTTGGGATTGGAATGAAAACTGACCTTTTCCAGTCCTGTGGCCACTGCTGAGTTTTCCATATTTGCTGGCATATTGAGTGCAGCACTTTCACAGCATCATCTTTCAGGATTTGAAATAGCTCCACTGGAATTCCATCACCTCCACTAGCTTTGTTCATAGTGATGCTTTCTAAGGCCCACTTGACTTCACATTCCAGGGTGTCTGGCTCTAGATGAGTGATCACACCCTCGTGATTATCTGGGTCGTGAAGATCTTTTTTGTACAGTTCTTCCGTGTATTCTTGCCACCTCTTCTTAATATCTTCTGCTTTTGTTAAGTCTATACCATTTCTGTCCTTTATCGAGCCCATCTTTGCATGAAATGTTCCCTTGGTATCTCTAATTTTCTTGAAGAGATCTCTAGTCTTTCCTGTTCTGTTGTTTGCCTCTATTTCTTTGCATTGATCGCTGAAGAAGGCTTTCTTATCTCTTCTTGCTATTCTTTGGAACTCTGCGTTCAGATGCTTCTATCTTTCCTTTTCTCCTTTGCCTTTCACCTCTCTTCTTTTCACAGCTATTTGGAAGGCCTCCCCAGACAGCCATTTTGATTTTTGCATTTCTTTTCCATGGGGGTGGTCTTGATCCCTGTCTCCTGTACAATGTCACGAACCTCATTCCATAGTTCATCAGGCACTCTATTTATCAGATCTAGGCCCTTAAATCTATTTCTCACTTCCACTGTAGAATCATAAGGGATTTGATTTAGGTCATACCTGAATGGTCTAGCGGTTTTCCCTACTTTCTTCAATTTAAGTCTGAATTTGGCAAAAGGAGTTCATGATCTGAGCCACAGTCAGCTCCTGGTCTTGTTTTTGCTGACTGTATAGAGCTTCTCTATCTTTGGCTGCAAAGAATATAATCAGTCTGATTTCGGTGTTGACCATCTGGTGATGTCCATGTGTAGAGTCTTCTCTTGCGTTGTTGGAAGATTTTCTTGGCAAAACTCAATTAGTCTTTGCCCTGCTTCATTCCGTATTCCAAGGCCAAATTTGCCTGTTACTCCAGGTGTTTCTTGACTTTCTACTTTTGCATTCCAGTCCCCTATAATGAAAAGGACATCTTTTTGGGGTGTTAGTTCTACAAGGTCTTGTAGGTCTTCACAGAACCATTCAACTTCAGCTTGTTCAGCATTACTGGTTGGGGCGTAGACTTGGATTATGGTGATACTGAATGGTTTGCCTTGGAAACGAACAGAGATCATTCTGTCGTATTTGAGATTGCATTCAAGTACTGCATTTCAGACTCTTCTGTTGACCATGATGGCTACTCCATTTCTTCTGAGGGATTCCTGCTCACAGTAGTAGATTTGAGTTAAATTCACCCATTCCAATGCATTTTAGTTCGCTGATTCCTAGAATGTCGACGTTCACCCTTGCCATCTCTTGTTTGACCACTTCCAATTTGCCTTGATTCATGGACCTGACATTCCAGATTCCTATGCAATATTGCTCTTTACAGCATCGGACCTTGTTTCTATCACCAGTCACATCCACAGCTGGGAATTGTTTTTGCTTTGGTTCCATCCTTCATTCTTTCTGGAGTTATTTCTCCACTGATCTCCAGTAGAATATTGGGCACCTACTGACCTGGGGAGTTCCTCGTTCAGTATCCTATTATTTTGCCTTTTCATACTGTTCATGGGGTTCTCAGGGGAAGAATATGGAAGTGGTTTGCCATTCCCTTCTCCAGTGGACCACATTCAACAATCTGATTTATTTTTCCACACCTGACCTGCCCTAGGCAACATGTGTGCATGACTTTTCCCATCATTTCAACACAGAGGCTTTTGGGAGTAAAGAGTCATTACTTATTATGGCCTGGCATCCCTTGACTTTTGACCCCCTAGGAGCCTTCCTGCCTGTGTGCAATGTCTCCCTTGCCCCAAGGATGGGAAATATCTGGCCTCTTGATTCGTTACTCAAACAAGGTTTAGCTGCTCTCTGTTCCTGCCATGACTGCTATCTAAGGTGTCCTCAGGAGAGAAAACCTGGCTATCTATCCTGTTTCAGTTGTTACTCCCATTTTGGAGAGCAAGCAGGAGACTGGTTGTAAATATCTAACCTGGAGCCCATCTATCTCCTGTTTCTGAAAATGCAAACGAGGGGTATACGTGTATATGTCCAGCCTGAAGTCCACTTTTTTCCTGCCCCAAGAAATGTAAACAGGAGCCTCATTGCAAATACCTAGCCTGGGACCCATCTGCCTTCTGCCTCAGTTCTATCCAAGAAATCCTTTTTTCTGTCTTTTTTTCTTCCTGCCTATCTGGCTTCCTTTCTTTCTTTTAAATAGGCATCTTTATTCATCTATAATGATGATTAGCTGGATCATGACTAGAGAGAAAAGTTTATGAAAAAGAAAAAACACCTTGGTGCTCAAAATTATTAGCATAATTTCTCCTCTGGCTCTGGAGGACCTTCTTATCAGCAGTCTATGTGTAGTACTGCAAAGGGGCTCCAAGCCTGAGCCTCTGAATTGTATTGTTTCACAATCTTGACTTTAGAACAGTGATAGCAGTGCAAAATCATCGTTTGGAAAGGGAGAGAGTGGAGTGTCCTATGTCACGACACCAGTATGTGCCAAATAGCAATTCTCTGACACCATGTGGTGTCCTAAGCTTCGATTCAATTCTGACAAGTTGGCACAGGTCTCATAAGTTAAGGGAGCCCACAAGACTGCCTCCCACTTCAGATGCCAGTGGCAAGTGGGGTGCCCAGTCACCCACAACTCTGCCTGTCTGACTGCAAATTCCAGCATTCCCATGACCCCCTCATGGGAGTGGTGGTTTTGACCCCATTCAGATTCAATGATTTTCTGAAATGATTCACAGCCCTCAGGAAAGCACTATACATACAGTTTTATTTTAGAAGATACAACTCAGGAAAAGCCAATGTAAGAGGTACGTAGACTAAGGTGGAAAGGTGGGCATGGAATTTCCATACCCTCTCTGGATGGGCTACCCTACCAGCTCATTGAGCTTTTCACCAGCCCAGAAACTCCTTGAGCCTCATTCATTCAGGGTTGTTGTTTTTTTTTTTTAAATCTTTAAAGAAATTTTTGTATCTGTTTATTTTTGGTTGTGCTGGCTCTTTGTTTGTGCGCAGGCTTTCTCTGGTTGTGGCGAGTGGAGGCTACTCTGTAATTGTGGAACCCGGGTTTCTCATTGTGGTGGCTTTTCTTTTTGCAGAGCATATGCTCTGGGGTGCAAGGGCTTCAGGAGTCGCAGCTCCCAGGCTCTAGAGCACAGGCTCAGTAGTTGTGGTGCGGGGGGCTTAGCTGCTCTGTGGCGTGTGGTATATTCCCAGATCAGGGATCAAAACTGGGTCTCCTGCACTGGCAGATGGATTCTTCACCACTGAGCCACCAGGGAAGCCCTTTCCTTTAATGTTTACAAATTTAAAAAAAAAAAATTACTTGGCTGTGCAGGGTCTTAGTTGCCGCATGCAGGACCTTTAGTTGAGGCCTTCGGGCTTGTAGTTGCAGCGTGTGGGGTCTAGCTACTTGATGAGGGGCTGAACCTGAGCCCTCTGCACTGGAAGCAGGGAGTTTCAGCTGCTGGACCACCAGGGAAGTCCCACTTCAGGGTTTTTATGTGGGATTTTATCATATATGCACAACTGATTAAATCATTAGTCATGTAACTGAACTCGGTGGCCAGTCCTTTACCCTCCCTGGGGTCTGGGGGTGGGGCTGAAAATTCTGACCTTTTAAACACATGGTTGAGGGCATCCATGTGGCTCAGTGGTAAAGAATCCACTGGCCGATGCAGGAGACATGGGTTCAATTCCTGATCTAGGAAGAGGAACAGCTAAGCCCGGGGGCCACAGCTACTGCAGCCTGCATCCCCAGAGCCTGTACTCGGCAGCAAGAGAAGGCACTGCGATGAGAAGTCCAAGTGCCGGAACTAGAGTGTAGCCTGTGCTCCCTGCAGCTAGAGAAAAGCCTGAGCAGCATGAAGAACCAGCACAGCCAAAAATACAAGAGTAAGTAAATAAAATTATTAAAAAGAAAACAAACATGGTTGAAGGGGTTCATTTGGAATAACAAAAGACACTACTGTCACTCGGGAAATCCAAGGGTTTTAGGAGCTCTGTCCCAGGAACCACAAAGACCCAATACATTTTATTATGCTCTATGTTCCCATCACCTGCCCCAATTAAATCTATGATATGAGCAAAACCCATGAGCTTGTTACACAAATGCAACTTTAAGTCCCCAGCACCACCTTCCAAAAAGGATTTCAGAAGTTGCCTTGCTTTCCAGTGGGAGGCACACTCCCGGGATCAAATCCCTCCCTTTACCTTTTGCCAGCAGGAGGGCCTCGGACAAGTTATCCAACCTCCAAATTGGTTTCCTCACTTGTAACATGAGACAGTAACTCCTGTCTCAGAGGCTGTTTAATGAGATGATGGGCATCCAGGTGTCTGGCAAGCAGAGGTGCACAGTAACTGTTTGGGGAAACATTCCTTTGCCCTTCTATTCTTTCGTTTTTAATTAATTACTTTTGGCTGCACTAAGCCTTCATTGCTACATGCGGGCTTTCTCTCGTTGCGGTGAGAGGGGGCTACTCTTCCCTGCAGCCTGCAGGCTTCTCTTTATGGTGGTTTCTCTTGTTGCAGAGCACAGGCTCGAGAGCACGAGATCTTCAGTAGCTGCAGCACGTGGGCTCTTGGCACACAGTCTTAGCTGCCCTGTGGCACGTGGGATCTTCCCAGACCAGGGATCGAACCCATGTTTCTTAACCACTGGACCATCGGGGAAATCCCTCCCCTTTTGTTCTAATTATGTAATCCCTGGCACTCCTGTCCTGGACTCTGATCCTTGTGGGACTTGACTGTCTGTATCTTTCCTGTTAGACTCTCAACTAAGGCCCTCAACACACACAACACGCACACACACACACAGACACACACACAACAATAATAACACACACCAGCCCTGAGGCCTGATTTTATCATTGACTAACTAGGTGACCTCAGACAAGTCCCAAGTCCCTGCCCTTCTTTGGGCTCCAAAACGTTTGTAGAAAGAGAGTCTGGGAGCTGAGGTTCAGGGAGGTGGAAGGTGCCTTCTGTTCTGACTGAGCCCCTGCCAGCAATCAGCGCCAGGGTGTGAAGTGGAAAGAAGCAGCCGATAGGAGTCTGAATAGCTTAAAACTTTATTATGGGCAAAAAGTACTGGCTTGAGGACTCAAGCCTAAATACAACTTCCCAAGAACAAATGTAGATAAGGAAAGGGAAGGATGTCTGAGGCCTGGCTGGGGCCAGGACTGGGACCAAGACCAGTACATTATTGAAGTCTGCCCTCGGAGTCCCAGCTGAGCCTGGGGAGGGGCGAGGGGACCCAAGACCATTCAGCCAAGCACAGGGAGCACCAGGGAGAGGCCCCAGCCAGGCCTCCCTCACCTCTGCGGCAGGAACAGAGCCATGCGCCATGAAGAAGTGCTCCCGACTCCCCAAAGACCGAAAGCAGGACTCTTCCCTGGGATTGTTCTGTGTTAGAGAGACGGGCTCCTCCAGTACTATCTACCTGCCACCTGGGGATGGCTGAGAGCTGGGCAAAGACAGAGCCTCACAGAGTGTGCAGGCACCAGGCAGGGCTCAGGGTTGATGTCACAAACTCAGGGCATGAGCTCAGCCTTCCACTTCTGCAGCTTCTGGTCCATGGCCCGGAGCGTGGCTTCATCCTGCACGAACACAGATCAGTCCTACCCCTCTCCCCAGGAGGTCTGAGGAGGCTTGGGGAGCTCTGCCCTCCCCAGGCCTGTCCTTTACCTTCACGAAACAGAAGCGGATATAGTGGTCAAAGAACTTCCGGTGTGGCACACTGAAGAAGACGGACACTGGAATGGCCACCAAGCCCTGGGGAGGAGGCAGCCCATGTCTCAACCATCCTACAGCCTGGCAGGCCTCTGGGGGCCTCAGGGGATCAGAGGGGTCCATGATAAAGAAGGAGAAAGAGAATAAGCTTCAATGCAGCACCTCCAAGTGCTGTGTCAAGGTCAGAGGTAAAACATCCCAAAGCACCATTCCAAGTTCCTCCTTAAGTACAGAGGAGGGAGGGAGGCTGAGAGCAAGGAAGATCACCTGGCAGGTCAGGGCAGAGTCATAGAATAAATGTCTTAGAATCATAGCACTGAGCTGGGTGGACCTCAGAGTTAATGGGCCAACCCCTCATTGTACAGATGGGAAGACTGAGGCCCTGAGAGGGCAGGAATTCCTGCCAGCCCACAAGGCCTATTGGAGCACATTAAAAACAGGCTCTCCTTCCCTTGAAATGGATACAACCCTGAACCACGGCTCAGGGCAGAGGCCAGGCTGGATTTTGGCCCATCAGTTTGGGGGTCAGGCACCCTTAGCAGTGCACAGCCTGTAAAACATACACAGCAGCTGGCAGAGGCCCAGCCCACCTTATTCTTGATCATCCACTTGACGAAGCGTCTGTCGTAGGGCTCATCTGCTGCTCCGGGCAAGTCAGGCATCTTATTTTCTGGGGGACAAAGGATGTGCTGGGTCCTGGGCAGCCTCTAGGGCCCCAGCCCCAGCCCCACCTGCCGGGGGCCACTTACTGAAGTCTGAGATGTCTGTGATGAGGAAGTAGCTGCCCTGGGGGATCACTGGCCGGAAGCCCACGGTCTGTAGGCTCTGTATCATGTGGTCGCGGCAGCGCTGGATGTACTGTGGGAACTGC
Source organism: Nanger dama (assembly GCA_917880005.1). NCBI lineage: Eukaryota > Metazoa > Chordata > Mammalia > Artiodactyla > Bovidae > Nanger > Nanger dama. The sequence goes on along the minus strand of CAKJTW010000018.1, from coordinate 7,690,784 downwards.
ACAAAGTAGCTGCTGGGTTGGCCGAAGAGCAGCTGCTCCCGCTCGAAGCTCTGGGCCACTGCGGCCTGGGGAGGGCGTGGGAGCAGGTGGAGGGTGGGCGCGAGCAGGTCAGGTGTGGCCCAAACGCCTCTCTTGCCCCGCCCCTATCCGGCCCCGCCCCTCACCTGGCCCCACCCCCTCTCACCTGGCCCTGCGTGGCACAGTGATAGATGGAGTTCTGGTGCACAGTACGCAGGTGCTTCATGAGGCTGTCCGGGCCCAGGACCCAGCCCACCTGGACCAAGAACATAGGGAGAGGGTGAGGCCCTTGGGGGCTCAGCCAAACCCTTTCTGGATTCCCAGGCCAGCCTCTCCCACCAACGATTGTAGAGAGAGGGCCCCCCCATACTCTCTCACCTTCCAGCCTGTGACACTGAAGGTCTTGCCAGCGCTACCGATGGTCAGGGTGCGTTCCACATGCCAGGGAGGCTGGCTGCCCAAGATCAAAGAGAGCGGCTGCTGAGATGAGGGTGGGGGCACCGAGTGGGGGCTGGGTCCCAGCAGGGACCCAGGCTCTCAGCGCCTTGGACTCCACTCTGTGTTACGCTATTTCAAAGACTTATTTGAGCCCCTCCTCATGACAACCTCGGGAGGTAGGTGCCACTGTGTTCCCCTGTCCCGAGAGGTGAAGTCACAGCCCCAGGTCACCTGACCTGTGTGGGTCCAGACCCCTCGGTCCTAATCACCAGACCTGTGCTGACACCAGACTGGGCTCAAGGCCCTGCCGCAAAGGTCCGGGGGGTACGGGCGCGCCCTGGCTGGCTTGGCTCACCGATGCTGATGTGCTGGGACCCATCAAAGACCAGCCACTGGTAGACCTCGTCCGTGATGCACACCACGTCATGCTGCTGGCACAGGCTGGCCACCAGCTCCAGCTCTTCCCTGGAGAACACCTGCAGGGACCGTCCCCCACCAGAGAGGCCAGTTCAGAGCGACGCGAGCGCACGGCCAGAGCCAGTGCCAAGGGCTTCTCTGCCCTCTCCTGTCCCTGCAACAGTGACCCTGTGGGGTCAGTTGTGAGATAATAGAATATATCTCTATTGGTCTCTGCCCCGGTTTCTGGCACAGAACTCCTAAAACCCCTTGTAACTACTAAGGGGTAAAAGCACTGGAGGGTTTCCCCGGTCGTGCTAGTGGTAAAGAACCCGCCTGCCAATGCAGGAGACATAAGAGATGTGGGTTCGATCCCTGGGTCAGGAAGATCCCCTGGAGGAGGGCATGGCAACCCACTCCAGTATTCTTGTCTGGAGAATCCCATGACAGAGGAGTCTGGTCGTCTACAGTCCGTGGGGTCGCAAAGAGCTGGACACACTGAAGCAACTGAGCACGCATGAAGCATCTTTTGCTCTAAGGTCTGGTCTTTGATCCTGACCTTGACACAGGCAATGGAAAGCCCTGTACACTCCTAAGAGATAAGAGCACTAGGAGCATTTTTGTTCTAATGAGGTGACTCTAAGTGGGCTCCTGGATCGAGGCTGGCCACCAGAAAGACCACGCAAGCCATGATTAGAAGCCTGAAATTTTCAGCCCCCTCCCATATCCCACTTCCTGCCACTTCCCCAGAGAAGGGAGAGGGGTTGGAAACGGAGCTGATAATTGATGCCTCCATAAAAATCCCGAAAGGTGGGGTTTGGGGAGCTTGCAGAGGTGGGTGAGCTCAGGCGGGCACCAGGAGGCTGACGCACCCCAACTCCACAGGGACAGAGGCAAACGCCTGTTCTCGGGCACCTCCCAGACCTCGCCATACTTGTCTCTTCATCGGGCTGTTCATCTGTGTCCTTTATCATCTCCTTTATTTAACTGACAACTGTTAGTAGGTGTGTCCCTGAGTCCTATGAGCCACTCAGATGAATTGAACCTGAAGAGGGGGTTGTGGGCATCTCAGATTTACAGCCACAGGTCAGAAGCACAGGTGACAAGCTGACTTGTGGTTGGCGTCTGAAGTGGGGTGGGGGGCAGCCTTGTCAGACTGACCCTCCACTGGTGGGAGCTGACACCATCTCCAGGTAGTGTCAGGACTGAACTAAATTGAATTGAACTTTGTGGGACACTCAGCTGGTTTCACAGAACTGCTTAGCCTGGGGAAAAAAGAACCCCACGTATCTGGTGTCAGAAGCTTTGTGAGTGTGATAATGGCGTGACAGTAAAGGAGAAATAGGTGGAAGACTGGGTCTTCCTTGACATCGGTTCTGTCATGTTCCCATTTTACAGATGAGAAAAGTGGAGCGGTGAAGTCATGGTCCAGGTCTGTGGGGAAGTAATAGAGGCTTCCAGCCCAGCCCACTACCGCTGACACCTTCCCTGGGGATCCCTGCCCGAGATCCTGGGACCTCAGGAGCCTTGATTCTCAGAGCTCTCCGCACTTAGCTCTCCCACTTCACAGATAAGGAAACTGAGGCCCCATGGCAGCACATGAGTAACAACAGGGACACAAGCCAATCTGGAGGGGCGCCCAGGGAGGAGGTCTCTCAGGTACCTTTCCCAGGGGGTTGTTGGGTGTGTTGAGGATGAAGGCTTTAGTGCGAGATGTGAACTTGTTGGCCAGCTCCGTGGGATCCAGCTGCCAGTTGCTGCTGGAATCCGGTTCTCCCTTCTGGGTGGGGCTCTGAAAGAGGAAGGGGGCAGGGTGGCAATACTTACTCCCTGAATTTCATCTCTAGGAATTTGGCTCCTCCCCCAGGCATCTGTCTCCACTGTCTCTCCTCTGGGGCTCTAGACACCCCTCCCCCCATCCTGGAGAAATTGGCCTCCTTCACTTCCTTCCTTCTTTCCACCTCCCCGGGTTCAACCCAGCACACTCCTTGGACCCCTCTGCCCACCCACACCCCAACCAGCATCCTCACCGGCTTCAGGGACACAAACACAGGGCGACCCCCTGCCATCAATGTCATGGGCTCATAACAGTCAAAAAAAGGCTCGATGATGATAACCTAGTACAAAGGTCAGATGAGCTGGGGCTGGCACCACCCAGACCCTTCATCCCTACCCAGCCCAGGCTTTGCCCATTCACCTCATCTCCTTCATCCACCAGGGCCTGGAAGGCTGTGAACAGGGCCCCGTAGGCACCCACAGTTACCAGCACGTTCTTGAGTGGGTCTATCTCCTGTCCCAGCAGCTTCCCAAAGAAACTGGCCAGAATCTTCGTCAGGGGTGGGTAACCCTGCCAGGACAGCACGGATCAGACACCTGGCTCAGCCTGGTCCCACCCTCCTCTTCAGACACTCTCTGCAATTCTAGCATCTTTCAGCAGCAAACCTGGGGGTCAAGTCAGCTTCTGTGGGGTGGGTTCTTTCATCTCCGCCACCACCTCTTGCCATGAAGCCTGCTCTGTGCCAGGCCCACCACCCAGGGCTGGGATTGATGGGGAACCAGACAGAGTGTATGCCTTCACGAATGACAGTCCAATGGAACCCTCAAAATAGCAACAACTCCAAGCTTTAAACACCTCCCTTTAAGTTTAAGAGAGTTTAAGGGACTTCCCTTGAGGCTCAGCTCGTGAAGAATCCGCCTGCAATGCGAGAGACCTGGGTTCCATTCCTGGGATGGAAAGTTCCCCCAGAGAAGGGAAAGGCTACCCACTCCAGTATTCTGGCCTGGAGAATGCCATGGACTGTACAGTCCTTGGGGTCGCAAAGAGTTGGACACGACTGAGCCACTTTCACTTTCTTTAAGTTTAAGAAGGACTTTTGTGCCATCTGAACCTCTTGGCAGCCTTGCAAGAGAGACGTTACTTGATTCCCATCATTTAACAGGTGGAAAAAAAGCCCCAGAGAAAGCAAATGACTTGCCCAAGGTCATGGCAGTTGCAGTGCAGGACTGAGAGTTTATGTTGCAGCTTTGGAAACCTCTCACTTTGAGAGGAATATTGGATCTATATGCTTGTTTGCTGAGGACACTTATAAAACATTCCAGGGTATGCCAAGGAACTGAAACCTAAGGTCTGGAACTTAATTAAATGATTTACCAAACCAGATTTGACCACATGAACATGAAAATTTTTCTATACATCAAAATATTCCATGAGCAAAGTTAGAAAACTAAGAGAGAAACATTGCAACATAAAGAGCTCTTATGAAGCAATAAAACAAATTCACATAGCCAAATGAAATAATGAGGGCAGTCATGGAAGAAAAATTGCTGATGTTCAATACTGATAGGAAAAGAATGGACTTTCCTGCCAGCTCTGAGACCAGACTATTGATGGGAATGTAAGTCTTACTGGAGGGCAATTTGATGATATCTGTCAGAGGCTAAAATGCTTACTCCCTTTGATTATCTGATTTTACTTCTTGTGATTTGAGATAAATGCTCACCTAGGTGTACACACAAAATATTCACTGTGGCACTGCTTATCAGTGAGATAGCCAAACCAGACCATCAGTGCAGGGCTGGGTAAATAAATTATGGCACCTCTAGTTAGTGGAATACTATGCAGTCGTCAAAAAGAATGAGGCTATTTTGACACGGAAAGTTGCCCCTATCAAACTATTTAATGAAATAAGCAAGTTCCATACTGCTACTGCTAAGTCACTTCAGTCATGTCCGACTCTGTGCGACCCCATAGACGGCAGCCCACCAGGCTCCCCCATCCCTGGGATTCTCCAGGCAAGAACATTGGAGTGGGTTGCCATTTCCTTCTCCAATGCAGGAAAGTGAAAAGTGAAAGTGAAGTCGCTCAGTTGTGTCCGACTCAGCGACCCCATGGACTGCAGCCTTCCAGGCTCCTCCATCCATGGGATCTTCCAGGCAAGAGTACTGGAGTGGGGTGCCATTGCCTTCTCCGAACAGGTTCCACAACATTGTATATATAATGTTGAATTGGCTTATCAGTTCTAGCAGTTTTGTGTGGAGTCTTTAGGGTTTTCCATATATAGTATCATATCCTCTGCATATAGTGACAGTTTTGTCTCTTTCCTTCCAATTTGGATACCTTTTGTTTCTTTTCTTATCTGATTGCTGTGGCTAGGACTTCTAACACTATCTTGAGTGGAAGAGGTGAGAGTGGGCGTCCTTGCCTTGTTTCAGATTTTAGTGGGAAGACTTTCAGCTTTTCACCATTGAGTAGTATATTGGCTGTGGGTTGGTCATAGGTAGCTTTTGTTACGTTGAGATATGTTTCCTCTATTACCACTTGGGTAAGAGTTTTTATCATGAATGGATGTGGAATTTCATCCAATGCTCTTTTACATCTATTAAGATAGCCATGTGGTTTTTGTCTTTTGTTTATTTGGTGAATCACACTGATTTGCCCATGCTGAATGATCCTTGTGAACCTGGGATGTGGCGTACAATCTCTTTTACATGTTGGATTTGGTTTGCTAATATTTTGTTGAAAATTGTTGCATCTGTATTTGTCAAAACATTGCCCTGTAATTTTCTTATTTGGTGCTCTCTAGTTTTGGTATCAGGAGGATGATGGCTTCATAGAAAGTCTTTGGGAGTGTTTCCTCTTCGATTTTGTGGAAGAGTTTAGGAATGATCGATATAAGTTCTTCTTTGTATATTTAGCAGAATCAGTCTGTGGAGCCATCTGGTCTCAGACTTCCGTTTGTAGGGAGTTTTTAAATTACAGACTCTATTTCACGTGTAGTGATAGATCTGTTCAAATCATCTGTTTGTTCTTGATTCAATTTTGGTGGGGTGTATGTTTCTAGAAAAGAGTTGTTATTTTTTAACAAAAATTGACTCATACTATAAATAATGTTGGCCTTCCCTTAAGATCCAGTGGTTAGGACACTGCTTTCACTGTAGGTGAACTAAAACCCCACCTACTGAGTGGCACAGCCAGAAAACCCCAAAAAACCCAAAAACAAAAAAACAGGGTTCTACTGTATAGCACAGATAACTCTATTCAATATCCTATGATAAACTATAATGGAAAAGGAAATTTTAAAATGGGGATATATGTATATTATAACTGAATCACTTTGCTGAGCACCAGAAATTAACACAACGTTGTAAATCAAGCTGAAGTGCCAATACTTTGGCCACATGATGCAGAGAGTCAACTTTATATTTCAATAAAAAAACATAACAGAAAGCCACACAAATCTCACATGTGGATACATGTGTGTGTTTATATAAACATTTTTAAAAGTTAAAAGTTCAAAAGTCTAAATACTCAGCAAAGTAGCACACTGTTGGCAGTGCTAGACTCTGGGTGGTGGGATTGGAAGAAACTGTCCCCCAGGCTGTGAGATGCATACCAACGTTGAAGAACCTGTTCCAGGGCTGGCAAATATTTACTCCATGGTTCTTCACAGACAAACTTTGGATTTAGAGTCAACAAAAAAAAATTCATCTATCTTTCATCAGCTTTATGTGTCACCTCCTTCAGGAAGCCTTCCCTGATCTCTCAGGTTTCATTCCCTCCTTCGTGCTCCCAAGGACCCCAAGCTCCTCCATCGCAGCATATCAACCACCTTTGATTTCTGCTTCTGTTGTTTGGTCTGCTTTTCCCACCAGAGCATGATCTCCCAGCTCATGTTTTGTTTTGTTTTTTAAATCTGTCTTTCCCCCAGGCCATGAACTGTCCCTGGGCCTGTAACATAGGAGACAGTCAGTGAACACTGAACCGTGGCCGGAGTGAATTTCAAGGGCTCTGCCCCGTGAACCCTAACATCTAGATTGGCCTGCTCTCCAGAAGGAGCTGCCCCTTCCTCCCCTGGGACCTCTGCAGAGGCCCATGTCTGGGGTCCCCCAGAGGGGTTGGGAGACTCACAAATGCCTTCGTGTACTGGTTAAGCATGAAGTCCCCGCTGATGGCGTGCTGAAAGGCTTCCACGGCAAACTCTGGAGGTGAGAAGTCTGGGAAGCCTTGGCCCAAATTTACAACGTCAGCCTCCTCACTGGCCAGTTTGCCAAATTCCACCCTGGGCAACAAACAGAGAGTGGGTAGCAGAACCCTCCACCCCAACCTGGATTTCTGCTCCATTCCAGGGCAGGGTGAGCAAGGCAGCTGGGCTTGCTCTAGAAAAACTGGATAATTAGCACCCATCCTGATCTGTTTACGGTCATAACTGGTCGCGTGCTGGTCACATGTCTCAGCCCAGGGGCCCTGCAACTTTACATCATGATCCACAGTAAGAAATCACTTCTACATCCCAAACTCTGGAGAGACAAACAGGGACTGCACGTTCTCCTTCCAGTGGGATCCGCGGCAGTCTTTCCCATCCTGTCCCACTCTGGTCTTTACAAATACTTGCTGAACACCCTTAAATGGATTTCATGACCAATTCACGCATCTGTCAATGCCACACTTTGAAACATTTGCTCATATCGCCTCTGTTAGTCTATGAGGCAAGTTCTGCTCCTTGGTCACAATGGGGATGGAGAAGGTGGGATTCAGGGGACTTGCCCAATGGCTCCTAATTCACTTTTCCGAGTTGGCTTTTGAGTCCACCTCTGTCTGAAGCAACAGTCGAGCCCTGGAGAATTACTCTGAACAGACTGTAGTCCCACCAGCCCTGCCATCTGCCGCCTCTGGTCCCCTACCACCTTTCTTCTGGGCCTGCCTGCTGGCCACCTCTTTAGGGAAGCTGGCAGAGAGGCTGAGAAGCTGGATAAAAAGGCTGGCACATGGCTCCAGGTTGGCAGGGCGCAGAGGAGTCAGGTGTGGTGGCAATGAATTTGCCTAACAAATATGTCTAAAATCGGTTATTCTTCTCTTCAGAGCTTCACAAGTTCTCTGAACACATGAAGTTGCTGAGGCTCAGAGAGGCCCATGACCTGCCCAGAGCCTCACTAGTGGCTAAAGCAGAGCTGAGATGCAAAGTCAGATGGTGGGTGTTCCATGGTGGCTGGGACAATGGAGCCAGATCCTCAGGCCGCCACCAGGGGGTCCACAGGAACCTGGGGCCTCTCATGGCCCTCATCTCTCCTAGCACGCTCCCCTGCTCTGTGCGGTCCTCCCAGGCCAGCTCTGCCCTGACTCTGCCTGAGACTTGGCTTCTCCTGGCCTCAGTCCTCCCTTCTGTAGAATGGGTATGAAAGGTTCAAGAGTCTGCTGGCTCTGTGAGTCAGGAAAGACTCTAGCTGCCTCTCCCAGCCAGTCATTTCCTCCCTCTGGGCTGGACTTTACCTTATCTGCAAAATGGGCCACAGGTCTACCCACCTGCCTCACAGAGAGGACAGAGGGGGCAGCCTGGGGAGCAGGACCCTGGGCCTCAACCTGGAGAGCAGCCGGACACCACAGGGCCTTTGGGCCTGGCCCCCATATCCCAAACACCAGGGAGCATCAGAGGAGAAGACAGAGGTGGAAGATTTTTGCAAAACACAAAATGCGGTACAGGAGGGGAGTTTGAAAGAAAAAGATGGTCCTCTTTTGGATAAAAACAACAGCCAATAATATCTTTTTTATGTACAGAGGTGGCTGTGTGCTCTTGGCCAAAGGGAGAGCGGGCTGGGAGCAGGGGCTGGAGAAGGGGAAGAAGGAAGGTCACTCGGTCTTTCTTACACATCTTCAGTTGCATCCATTGCATCGCTAGCGACAGTGGGCAGCACGTCTTTCACGTGTAGAATGAGTCGATAAAGAGAAGATGCTAAGCTCTGCAAGTGTCGGTTCGGAACTGCCCGTGTCTTACCTTCTTACATTCTTTAGCTTATCTTGTTCTCTGCTAAGTGTGAAATGGAAGACAACCCCCCCTCGCCGCCCCCGGAAAGCCCTCAGCCCAGTCCCTGGGTAGTGGCCATGGCTCACACAGTATTTCATCTCATCCTCCCAAGGCCCTTCAGGGGAGACAGAAGTATCTCTATTTCCTAGCTGGAACCGGAGGCTCAGAGCAGGTGAGTCACTGGCCCCAAATGCCACAGCCAAGCAGGGTGAGGCTGAGACCCAAACCCAAGCAGGTGGCTGGGGGTCTCACCTCTCAAGGGTTGAGGCTGCAAACCTCCCGGTCTGAGTATGCAGCCATCTTGGGTACCACGGAGTCCCTGCCAACCCAGGGACTGCCAGCCCTGCTATCCTTGAGCCAGGGGACCCCCACCACCATCCTCCCTAGTCCTGCCTGGCTTACCACGGGTTGTGGTTGATCCCGTCCAGCCTTCGAGCCTGCAGCCGTTTAGCCATGGTGAGCTGGAGACAACAGAGCAAGCAGAGAGTCAGCTGGAGACAGCAAGTGGAAAGTCAGCCTGGACTCGCCCCGGGGAAGCAACTGCTCTGACCACAGCCTCCGTGTCCGCCCTTCCAGGAGGAGGAGAAGAGCAGGGCTCCTCCAGCCTCCCAGCCTGGCTCTTCCCCGGGCCACCAGCCTGGACTTGCCCACCTGCCAGCCCGGACTCCGCACATCGTGGGACATAGACTAAATTCCATCAGGTTAAAATTTGACCCAGGAGGGGCTGGAGAGGAGGAGCAGCAGGAAGCAGGAGAGCAGAATAGAGTGACTGTGATGGGAGCGGCTTCTTGCTAAAATCTTCTGTGAACTTCCCAGAACCCCCTGACCTGACCCATTTTACAGATGAGAAAATTCAGGGAGGAGTGGGGAGACAGTTGCATTTGAGGTCAAATGACAGATAGACTCAGGCCTGTTTGAGAGGAGGCCATGTTCGGACTCGGGCAAAGGGGCCACCTGTTCAGTCTTTCAGGGGCTCAGGGGACCACCCCTCCCCTTCCCTGGGTTCCTTCCCCGGCCAGCTTCCCCCTCACCCACAGGTGTGCAGACACTGGCCTGGCCCGGAGACCACCAGGCTCAGGGCCTCAGTCCGTCGTGGCTGGGTGATGTTGCACAAGTGTGTTAGCTCCTCCTGGCCTCAGTCTCCCCATCCGTGTAATAGGGGCATGGTCTTCACGGCCCCTCGGAACCTCCTGGTCCCTGTGGGTTGGAGTCTCAGGGGGCTGGCAGGTGGTGAAGCCACTGGCTGTACAGCTGAACCCACTGTTCTTCACAGTCCGAGTCCTCACGCCATGCTTACCAGAGGAGTCAGGATAATCCTCATCTAAAGATGAGGACACTGAAGCTCAAAGAGATTTGGGGGCCTTGCCCAAGGTCAGAAGAGGAGCCGCACAGGGCTCTGGGTCAGGACGACAGCAACAGCAGGGCTCCTAGCACCTGGCCCTGGGCCTGGAGAAGGGTGTGGGGGCCGTCCGTATGCCGGCCAGGTTTTTCCATCACCTGGGAGTCCTGGTGATGTGAATGGTTCAGAGAGAGCCCAGCGTGGAGCCTGGCACTTAGTGGGTACTTTGCTAACATTGGCGGCCCTGTGCTTTCACCTCTTGCCAGGCCTGGCACTCAGCACGTATCAAAATAGTAAAAATGATAGCATAATCTTTGCCAGGGAAATTGTGTGATCCCCAAAATGTTAGACGGCAGTGATTATTTGGTGAGTAAACAGACATTTTTCCTCCTCTTCCTTAATAATTTTCTTTTTTTCACATTTTCTAAAATAAATGCTTTATTTTCATGATTAAAAATATGGGAGAAGATTACATTTTAGAGGAATGCTTATAAATGTGCTATACTGATATCAATAAAACAGGCGACAAAATAGCATGTATAGTATGATTATGTTTTAAAAAATACCCTTGTATATGCTTGTATATATACATTTTTATGGTAATATGTGAATGGAAAAAAAGTTTAGAAGGAAACATAGTAACATGTTAACAAAGGTTCCCTCTGAGTGGTGGAATTGTAGGTGATTGAATTATGAGTGTGCTTTTCTATGTTTCCAAGTCTTTTTGTACGGAGATCATATCATCTTTGATTCTGAAATGTGTATTTTTGCACACTGCACTTTCAGATGTATCTTAGAACCTATAGAATGAATTTAATAGGCAATTTCCTCCTCCCTTACTAGTCCATAAAATAACAATGTATCTTAATGTTGATGTCATTATGGGTTCAATGATATAAGGACTTGCTTTTGAACTGGGTATGCATCACATTAAGGAAATAAAGCGAAGATGAGTTGAGGCAGTGGTGGAGCGGTGAGTAGAGGTTGGAGTGAGGGAGTTTGGGGAGGGTTGAGATGGGTGAAGGAGTAGAGGAGTACAGGGGCACAGAGAGAGAACAAAGATGAACTCAGCTGAATGAGTTCAGGGAGGAGATGAAAAAGGCGGGAAACTCAAGGTGTTCAGTGGAGTGACCTTTGCGTACATCACACACTACTTGGATAAGGGAGGAACCAGTGCCTGTTCTTGAGTTTATGCACAATGTATTTATTCAGCCAACATTTATGAAGCACCTACTGTGTACCAAACACTGGGCTGGGCTAGGGGCTGATGGAGAGGCTGCAGCACCAAGGATGCAGAGCTATAAGCTAGATCAGAAGCAGGGGCAAGGGAGGGGCCCACACCCAGGCTGCAGTCAGAGAAGGCTTCCTGAAAGAGGAGGCTCATGCACAGCTGTGAAGCCAGGACCAAGCCAGATCCCAGGAGCCCCAGGCCATGCGAGCAGCAGAGCTCAGGGGCGAGAGCACTTACAGTCTGGTGCAAACACCGGGTGAGCGAAGCTCCAGACTTCTTTCCCTGGAGGGGCCCCACCAGGTGCAAACAGATGGCCGTCGCATTCCTGAGCATGCCTCCCAGAGCCGTGGGGCGACGTCCCTCCAAGGGCAGAGAAGGGAGAACACCCTGGCCAGAAAAATGGCTCCAGGCCCAGGACTTGGTCCCCCACCCAGCTCTAATAACAAGAACAATAAGGTCTGGCATTTATCGAGTGGTCGCTCTGCACCAGGCACGGCAACAAGTGTTTTGCTGCATGACTATCCTTCAGTCCTTGAAACCCTGGGACCACCCCCCCCACCCCAGCAACCACAGTAACCCTTTCAAAATGCTAAGAAAAAGAAAGTGCTAAGTTATGTCCAACTCTTTCGATCCCACAAACTGCAGCCCGCCAGGCTCCTCTGTCCATGGGATTCTCCAGGCAAGAATACTGGAATGGGTTGCCATTTCCTTCTCCAGGGGATCTTCCTGACCCAGGAATTGAATCCAGATCTCCTGCAATGCAGGCAGATGCTTTACTGACTGAGCTATGCAGGAAGCCCTCAAAATGTAAGTAAGTAAAGTCGCTCAGTCGTGTCCGACTCTTTGTGACCCCATGGACTGTAGCCTACCAGGCTCCTCCCTCCATGGGATTCTCCAGGCAAGAGTACTGGAGTGGGTTAGCCATTTCCTTCTCCAGGGGATCTTCCCAACCCAGGGATTGAACCCGGGTCTCCAGCATTAGCAGGCAGACACTTTAACCTCTGAGCCACCAGCGAAGCTGATCCAGGTGAAGATTATGGATGGCTTCTAACATCACAGACAGAGCCAAGCCTACATCACGTCCTGACTCTGCAAACACAGATACCACCTGTAGACTATTTCTGTGCTAAAACCAAATCTAAAGCTGATCAGGCCTTAAAAGAGATTCAGGAATTCCCTGGTGATCCAGTGGTTAGGACTTGGTGCTTTCACTGCCAGGGCCCGGGTTCCATCCCAAGTCAGGGAACTAAGAACCCACAAGCCTTGCAGTGCTGCCAAGAAAAAAAAAAAAGATTCAACAAACATAAATTAAAAAGTGAATGCTTAAAAATGAAGAAAATCATTGAAGGGCACACTGCACAATTTCAAAACTTACTAAAAAGCTAAGGGAACCAAAAAATAGTGTGGCACTGGCATAAGGATGGACACATAAACCAAGGGGATAGGACTGAGAGCCCAAAGTAAACTGCTATTTGATCAACTGCTGTTTGACAAGGGTGCCAAGAAAATTCAAAGAGGGACAGGACTGACACACTGATAGCTCTTTCTCGATTCTGTGGGTGGTGGAGCATGGCCGTTCTTAGTTGGTAAAGTGATTTGTCTGGTTAATTCCGATAACGAGGGAGACTCTGGCATGCTAACTAGTTATGCGACCCCCGACCACAAAAAAAGAAAAGAAAATTCGATGAAGACAGAACAATCTTTTCAACAAATTGGTGTTGAAACATCTGGATATCCCCATGCAGAAGAATGAAACTGGACTCCTACTTTATTTAAAAAAAAAATTAACTCAATCCCCGGGTCAATCCCCAGGTCAGGAAGATCTTCTGGAGGAGGAAATGGCAACCCACTCCAGTATTCTTGCCTGGAAAATCTCATGGATGGAGGAACCTTGTAGGCTACAGTCCATGGGGTCACAAAGTTAATTTTTGTGGATCATAGACCTAAAAGTCAGGGTTAAAACTATAATCCTCCTTGAAGAAAACAGGAGCAAAGTTTTGATCCTGCATTAGAAGATGATTTTTTTAATATATAACACCATATATAGCAGCTTTTATATATAACAACACAAGCAATGAAAGAAAAAATGGATTTAGACTTCACCAAAATTAAAAACTTTTGTGTCTCAAAAGATACCATCAAGAAAATGAAAAAACCCACACAGGAGAAAGTATTTGCAAATTATAAATCTGAATCTCTCCAAAGAGGTATAAATTGCCAGCAAGCACATGAAAAGATCCTCAAGATCATTAGTCATTAGGTAAATGGTACACTAAGACACAACTTCACACCCACTAGAATGGTTATAACAAGACAGATAATTACAAGTGTTTCAAGGATGGTGGGAAATTGGAAGCCTTGTATATTGCTTCTGGGAATGTAAAATGCTGCATCGGATGTAGAAAACAGTCTAGAAGTTTCTCAAAATGTTAAACATAGAGTTATCATATGACCTAACAATTCCGCTCCTAGGAATATACCCAAGAGAAATGAAAAACAAAAATATGTCCATACAAACACTTGTACACTGGGATTTCCCTGGTGGTCCAGTGGTTAAGACTTCACACTCCCAATGCAGGGGACCAGGGTTCCATCCCTGGTCAGGAAAACTAGATCCCTTATGCCACAACCAAGACCTGGACTTCCCTGGTGGCTCAGACGGTAAAGCATTTGCCTATAATGTGGAAGACCCGGGTTCAATCCCTGGGTCAGGAAGATCTTCTGGAGGAGGAAATGGCAACCCACTCCAGTATTCTTGCTTGGAAAATCCCATGGATGGAGGAATCTTATAGGCTACAGTCCATGGGGTCACAGAGTCGGATGTGACTGAGCGACTTCAGTTTCCTTTCTTTCTTTCAAAAATCCTCATAGTAAGAATAAAATCCAAAGTTTCTACCGAATCCTAGGTCGAGGCCATATTAGATCAGAGATGAGGGCCCAGGTTGTTTCCTACCACGCTTGCTCTCGCCCAGCCACACTCGCCATTCCTGTCTGTTAACTTTCCTTATCTTACATCAGCACCAGCAAACATTTTCTGCCTTGGGTCAGAGCAAATACTTTAGGCTTTGCACGGCAGATAGTCTTTGTCACAGCTTCTCAAGTATGCTGCTGCTTTGGGAAAGCAGCCTTAGATGACACATTCACATACTCGAGATGGCGGTTTGCACTGTGGCCTCACTTCTCTGATGAATCTAAGAAAAGCTGTTAATTTTTTCCTTGGCTCAGCTGTTTATTCACAAGGACAGTGTGATGACTTCCAAGCTCCGTGCACACAGGACTGGAAACTGGAAGTCCAATATAACCCACCCGTTCACAACATTTCATAACTACCAGTGCACCCCTCTAACTTTACTATAGAGGAGAAATAAAAGGAGAGTAATTTATAACCCAGTCATGGATGCAAATGCTCAGGCTTGCCCACACTAGAAGATTCTAGGAAGTGGATAGTTGTTGGCCCTTGCTTATAAGAAATAAGTCTGACCTATGGGACGTTCATGGTGGTCCAGTGGCTAAAACTCCCTGCTCCCAATGCAGGGGGCCTGGGTTTGATCCCTGGTCAGGGACCTAGATCCCACATGCCACACAGATCTTTTCCCATGTGCCACAACTAAGATCCAGGACAGCTGAAAAAGAGAAAGAGGGAAAGAAAGAAAAGAAATAAGTCTGGCCTAAACTAGGCAACTCCCTAGCCTAGTCCCTTCTAAACTCCGCTCCCAACCCAGCCTGTTCCTCCAAGGTCTTTCAAAGCATTTCAGAGCCCAGAAAACTCGTCATCTGCCCCAAGGTGGGGCACGTCCTCCTCTGGTCCTCACTCAGTCATCAGCTTCTCCGGAGCATCTTCTCTGACCAGGTCCTGGCAAAGCATTGAGACCACAGCGTGGACCAGGCCTGTCAAGAGATACCCACAGACACTGTCTCTATTACTATCCAGCAAGTATTTCCTGACCAACGCAAAGGTGTGTGTTACGGCTCGAATTGTGTCCTCCAAAAGGGTATGTCCAAGTCCTAACCTCTGTGAGTATTTCCCCAGTGGCTTGGGGGTAAAGACCCTGCCTGCAATGCAAGAGACATGCTGGAGATGCAAGTTCAATCCCTGGGTCAGGAAGATCCCCTAGGGATCTGGGGGTTGGTCCATGGGGTCGCAGAGAGTTGGACACGACTGAGCGACTAAACAACAACCTGTGAATGTGAGCTTATTTGGAAACAGGATCTTTGAAGGTGTAACAGATTTAAGACGAGGAACTTCCCCTGGTGGTTCAGTGGCTAAGAGTCTGGGCTGCAGGCGGCCCAGGTTTGATCCTTGGTCAGGGAACTAGATCCCACGTGTGGCAACTAAAGGTCCTGCGTGCTGCAACTAACACTGGCCCAGACAAAAATAGCAATGCATGCATGCTAAGTCACTTCAGTCATGTCCGACTCTTTGTGACCCCATGGACTGTAGCTCACCAGGCTCCTCTGTCCATGGGATTCTCCAGGAAAGAATACTGGAGTGGGTTGCCATTCCTTTCTCCAAAAAATAGTAATAATAGTAAATAAATAAATATTTGAAAAATTTAAGATGAGGTCTCACTGGATCAGAGTGGACCACTGCCAGCACAGTTTGTTTCCTTGAAAGAAGAGAAAAGAACACAGACACACAGGAGAAAGGTCATGTGAAGACAGCTGCTGCTGCTGCTGCTGCTCCTCCTGCTGCTGCTGCTGCTGCAAGTCGCTTCAGTCGTGTCCGACTCTGTGCGACCCCATAGACGGCAGCCCGCCAGGCTCCCCCGTCCCTGGGATTCTCCAGGCAAGAACACTGGAGTGGGTGAGGCAGAGATTAATGTGTCTACAAGCCACGGAACACCGAGGACTCCTGACAGCACAGAAGCTAAGAGAAAAGCAGGGACCAGATTCTCCTCTGGAGCCGAGAGAGAAAGCATGGCCCCAATAACACCTTGATTTTGGACTTCCAGCCTCCAGAACGGTGAGAGAAAAAATTTCTCTTTATATTTAGAACCACCCGGTGTGTGGTACTTTGGTACAGACGCCCAGGAGACTAATACAAGCGGACACTAGAGGGCGCTGGGGGCACGGCCGCTGCGGGCAGGAGTTGCTGCGGGCAGGAGTTCCGGCGGGCTCTTTGGAGGGCTCGGCCTTCAAGCCCAGTCCCAGAGGAAGGGAAAGGATGTCAGGCAGTGCAAAGGCCCGTGGGGGCGAGCTGGGAGATTCCAGGGGCTGGGAAGTCAGTCAGAGTTCACCCTCTGATTTACTCTCTGCGGCTAAGAACCAGAGCTGGGAGCAACAAAGGGCAGAGCGATTATTATCTGAGGAGGGGCATTCCACCCTGTGTCTGGGGGAAAGCGCCAGCCTGCTTCAAGTCCCCTCAGCAGAGCATGGGAGGCGCACGGCCTGGTGTGAGCCCAGTGCTGGCCTTGGAGGGCACAGCCGTGCCTGTTCTGGGGAGACCAACCATCCCGCTTGCCCAGGATCGAGGGGTTTCTCAGGACACCGGACTTCCAGTGCTGAAACTAACACCATCCTGAGTGAACGGGGATGGGTGGTCCCCTTAGAAGGGCCGAGTGGAGGGGTGTCTGCTCCTGTCCTGCGCCTGAAACCCTACTGACTCCCCCAGATGGACTTAATCTTAGGGGAACCCCCTCCTTGACCACCTCCTGACCACTTGGTTCACAATCTGTGGCTGCCTGGTAGGCTGATCCTCTCTCTGACATGGTTGCCCACATCCCTTTATGTCTACCAATTCTGGCCTTTCTCCTAAGGTGGCTACACCACCTCTGCCCCAGATCACACCTGCCATCATCTCACCTGATCACAGAGGCAGGAATAATCTTAATATAGTCCGTTCTAATTCGCTCACTCAGCACGAGGCGCTGCAATTAGGACTATAGTGATGTCATCAGACCCTTTCAACAGCCCTGGAAAGCAGGTGCTACCCTCAACCCACCCCCCAACCTTAACAGGCAAGGAAGGAACTTCTTGGATGGCCCAGTAGATAAGAATCCAGGTGCCAATACAGGGGACATGGGGTCGATCCCTGATCTGGGAAGATTTCAAATGCCTTGGGGTAAAAAAAACTCGTGTGCCACAACTACTGAAGCCTGTGCGTAAAGCCAGTGCTCCGCAATGAGACGCCGCCGCGGTGAGAAGCCCTCACACCACAATGAGTAACCCCCACTTGCTGCAGCTAGAGAAAGCCTGAGTACACCAACAAAGACCCCGTGCAGCCGAAAAAGATAAAATTTAAAAGCAAAACAAAAAAGGAAAGGAAATTTGTAAGAACAATGTTATAACAACAAAAACTAGTCAATCCTAAAGGAAATCAACCCTGAATATTCTCTGGAAGGACTGATGCTGAAGCTGAAGCTCCAATACTTTGGCCATCTGATGCGAAGAACTGACTCATTAGAAAAGACCCTGATGCTGGGAAAGATTGAAGGCAGGAGGTGAAGGGGGCAACAGAGGACGAGATGGTTGGATAGCATCACCGACTCAATGGACATGAATTTGAGCAAACTCCGGGAGATACTGAAGGACAGGGGAGCCTGATGTGCTGCCATCCTTGGGGTTGCAAAAAGTGGGACACAACTGAGGACTGAAAAACAGCAAACACTCAAATGAGGCTCCAGCAGGTCAGGGGAGGGTTTGAATCACGGGATGGCTACAGCTTAAGATCCCAGCGTGTGGCCCTTTCCTCTCCTCTGCCAGTCTTGGCCCTTTATTCTCACTGCCAGCTCTCAGGAAAGGTGGTACCTTGGGGCTGGGGGTGGCCTGGGCCGCCTGGCTCCGTGGAGCAGGGGAGAGCCTGTGCGGGATGAGGACACGCTTAACCACTCATGCTACGTCAGGGCTGGGGCTGGAAACCAGGATCCGGCTTCCACTGCAGGGGACTGCCAGGGCAGCGACTGGTGTGTGTGTCTGGGTGAATCTGTGGGCACAGGAGTATCATATTGCACCCTTTGTGGAACAGGTCTGTCCTGCCAAACCTCTTATGCCCACCTGGGATTGGGCACCAAGCAAACACTGGGGGAGAAGGTTAGGACACAGGCTTTGGGGTCATGCACACCTTGGCTGTGTGACTCAGGGCAAGTCACTTTACCTCTCTCAATGTCAGTTTCCCTATCCGTAAAATAAATAAAAATAAGGGAGTTCATGGAAAGCCCTTTACTGAATGCCTGGCACATAAAAGGTGACTGTGAATGGCAAATGTTAATAATAGAGTGGGCACTTCATGAATATGCATGAAATTCATACAATATGACCTATTGCAGTGGGAGTGACTTCATCAGATCTCGGAGGCTTAGTGCTGAGGGCCTGCGATAGATTGAAGGGCCTATGAAAATGTTTTCATTTTATTTTAAAATAAGAACGCAAGTGGTGCTAGTGGTAAAGAACCTGCCTGCCAACGCAGGAGACGTGAGACATGCGTTCATTCCCTGGGCCGAAAGATCCCCTGAGGAGGGCATGGCAACACCCTCCAGTGTGCTTGCCCTGAGAGTCCCGCAGACAGAGGAGCCCGGGGGGCTACAGTCCATGGGGTCGCAAACAGTCAGACACGACTGAGGTGACTTAGCACGCACGCACAAGGGAATATAATATAATAATGAATCTAGCCTGGATGATATGTATTCTTTATACCAACATAGTTATAAAGTATATATATATATTTTTGGCCAAGCTGTGTGGTTTGCGGGATCTTAGTTCCCTGACCAGGGATTGAACCAGGGCTCTTGGCAGTGACAGCATGAAGTCTGAACCACTGCACCACCAGGGAGTTCTCCTTTGTTATTATTATGATTTTTAATGGAGAAAGGGGCCCATGCAGTAAAAGTGAATAGGGTCCCTGAAAGTTTTAATGTGACCTTGAACATGGGTAAATCTGTGTGTGGTTGTGACTACTTGTGCAAATAAGAGTGTTTGCCCTTGAGTACTTGCACATATCTCTTTCCTTTGAGCCCGTGGGTGTCATGGGGACAGTCTCCAGGAACTTGAAGGGGGCGGAAAGCCACTGGGGGTCTGAGCTGAGGATGGGAAGGGCACAGGTGGCCACCTGGGCTGCCCTCACCAGCAACACTGCCAGGTGTAAAAGCATTGCATGCTGCTTGCCTGTTGCATGTCCGACTCTTTGCAACCCCTGAACTGAAGCCCGCAAGGCTCCTCTGTCCATGGAATCTTCCTGGCGAGAATATTGCAGTGGGTTGCCATTTCCTCCTCCAGGAGATCTTCCCAACCCAGGGATGGAACCCAGGTCTCTTGCATCTCCTGCATTGGTAGGCAGATTCTTGACCACTGAGCCGCCTGGGAATCCCTGCAAGGCATTGCCCTGTGAGGAAATGGGTGCTGTTGTCCCTGAGGCCACCAACAGGGGACATGCAGAGTCAGCCCTGTCTAGACTTCTGGCTAGCTGGCCCTAGACATTAAGCCGTATGATACATTAGGACAGAGGACAACTTTGTGTCTCAGAGGGGAGTGTCGCTTCACTTCATAGAGGAGGTCCAGAGGTCCAGAGGCTGCTGGTCCAGCCCCACCCCCGAGGTGCGACTGCTGGCCTCCCAGACCAGGGTTCTTGCACTGACTGGGCTGACCTAGGTATCTCTACAGGGGTTCATTCACAGACACCTGGGAGCTCTCACCATTGCCTCATTCAGAGACACCAGGAAGGCTCTGGGGCAGCCTTTCCCAAGCCACACCCACCTCCAACTCCCCATGTGCCTCATCTCTCATCTTCCAGGAAGCAAGTCTTCCCTGGACAACTCCTCTACAGCCCTGATGACTAGCTTAAGGGTAATGACAATGGCCTTTTATTTACTGCACGCTTTTTCTGTGCCAGGCTGCCTGCCCAGCACTTCACAGGGCCCATCACTTTTAATCCCATGAGAAAGGTGCCCTCAAGAGGCGAAGTAACAGACCCAAGGCCACAGCTAGCAGGTAGCAGAGCTGGAATTTGAACTCAGGACATAGACCTCACTACCACTGTGGAGCAAGGGGAGGCTGAGCAGTGACACCATGGCCCCTTGGGCTACTGACTCACTATTTCCAGGAAGAATCGATGAAGCACAGACTGAGAGATGCTCAATGGGAAATGAGAGAATTTGATGTAGTTGCTTACATTTTATGGATGGGGATAGTGATGAGCAGGGAGGGGCACCAGCCCAGATTCCAGGGGGACCAGATCACCCAAGTCATAATCCTGGCATTTTTCTCATCCTAGCAGCTGCCTGGGACATTATTATGCATGTGTCTCAGAGGAAGATGCTCAATAAACTTTCACTGAGTGAGAGAATGAATGTTTCTCTCTCCAACCAGAAGCTCCATTAGAACCAGGACTCTTCCTTGTTCATCCTTTTACTATCAACAACTGGAGCAGGAACTTAGATACACACCTTTTATTACTTCAGCAAGTATTTATTGAACTTTCGCTATGTGTTATGCCCTAGGCTAGCCACCAGGCACACCAAGAACAGGATGCCTTCCTTTCCTTTAAGGTGTGCACACAGAATGAGGGAGACAAATGAGTAATCAGACCATTCTAATACAGGGTGAGCCTTAACATGCAAAGGATTCTGATAAATCAATTACAAAAGACCAACATTTCAACTGAAAAAAAGTGGGCAAAAGATATAAATTCACACACAAAAAGAAAACAGCATGTAAACTTGAAGAGATGCTGAAACTTGTCATAACTGACAAAATGCAGACTACAATGAAACACTATTTTCTGTGTCTCAGGCAGAGAATAATAAGATTGAGATCCTCCAAGTCAATACTATGATGTACTAAAAGTCACTGGTATAACTTCTGGAGGGCAACTTAATATTAGTGACTTATATTATTCTTTGACTTAAACACTCCATCTTCTAGATGTTTATCTTACAGGGATGTTCATACATATACATAAACCTGGAAGATAATTGCAGTATTGTGTGTGAGAAAAAAAAAGCCAATTCAATGTCTTATCAGTTGGAGGCTTATTCAATTTGTTTTGATTTATCCATACAATGGAATGCTATACAGTCACCAAAAGGAATGAGACCACCCCTAGCATTCTGACGTGAAAAGATATTCAGGTTACATGAAAAATGCAGGTTGATTTCAAAACATACTACAAAGTTACAGTAATCAAAACAGTGTGGCAATGGCATTGCATAGACATACAGACCAATGACCAGAATTGAGAGCCCAGAAACAAACTCAAACATCTATGCCCAGACGACTTTTGACAAAGTGTCAAGATCATTCAATGGGGGTCAAATAATTTCTTCAGCAAATGGTGTTAGGACAACTGGATAGCCCCTTGCAAAAGAATGAAGTTGAACTTCTATCTCACTCCATCTACAAAATTTAACTCAAAATGAATCATTGACTTTGATCACATTCTTGATAGTTAGTGTCCCTTGATGCACAAAAGTTTTACATTTTTATGAAGTCCAAACATAAAATTAGATTATGACCCAGCAACACCACTCCTAGGTTTATATTGGAAAAACAAAACAAATGTCCACACAGAAAGTTGAACATGAATGTTAATGGGAGCATTATTCATAATAGTCAAAAGGTGGAAACAATGTCCTTCAACAGATGAATGGTAAATGGGGGTATATTCTCACAGTGGAATACTGTTTAGCCATAAGAAGGAACAACAGACACATTGATACATGGTACAACTCGGACAGACCTCAAAAGCATCCTAAGAAGTCAAACACAAAAGGTCACCTATTGTGTGATTGCTTTCACAGAATATGTCCAGAATAGACAAATCTGTGGTGTCAGAAAGCAAATTAGTAGTTACCAGGGTATGGAGAGGGGAATGTGGAGTGATTATTCAATAGACACAGGGTGCGTTTCTGGGGGTAATGGAAACATTTTGAAACTAGAGGGAGGTGGTGGTCATGCAACATTGTGAATACACTAAATGCCACTGACTTGTACACTTTAAATGGTTAACTGTGTGTTCTGTGCATTTTACCTCAATTGTAAAAATGTATGGGGACTTCCCTGGTGGTTCAGTTGTTAAGACTATGCCCTTCCATTGCTAGGCACATAGGTTTGATTCCTGGTTGAGGAACTGACATCTCACACGCAACTAAGCCTGCGTGCTACTAGAGAATCCAGGTACCACGACAAAAGATCCCGCATGCCGCAACTTAAGACCTGATGCAAAACATATGGTAAGAGAAAAGAGGCATGTGGAAGACAACATACTCCACTTGGATTTTAAATTATACAGATACAAATGTGGTGGTGTGTACACACCCATACACATACACAGTCCTCGCTTCCCACTGCACTGTGAGACTGTAAAAATGACCACTCAAACTGAAATGGTTCAGAGAAAACTGAATAATGGGAAAAACTGTGATTGTTCAGTGACTTTTCAAAGGTACTGTCAAAGCATTAAAACCTCTTGATGATGCAGGGGCCACAGGAGTCACGGATTTAATCCCTGGGTGGGGAAGATCTCCTGAGGAATGCATGGCAACCCACTCCAGTATTCTTGTCTGGAGAATCCCATGGACAGAGGAGCCTGGCGGGCTACAGTCCATGGGGTCGCAAAGAGTCGGACACGAATAAGGTGACTTAGCACTCACACACACACATCACAGACATGAAATAAAGATTTCTTTAAAAAAAAAAAAACCCGCAAAAAACCTCTTGATGGTCTGTTATAAATGTAGAGAGAAGTGAAAAAGTAGTGAAACTAACAATAATACATTTAATACTTATTAAATTGCTAGTGTAATTTAAAACATTGAGAATTCAAGTATTTTCTTTCATTGTAAAAATGTATCAAGGGTGACCCAGGAATCCCACGTCTGGGTATACATCCAAAGGAAGAAAGTCCTATCTCAAGAAGATATCTGCTCTCCTGTGTTCACTGCCACATTCTTCATGAGTCAACATTTGGAAACAACCTGAGTGTCTGTTGATGGATGAATGGATAAAGAAAATATGGTATGGATGAATATACAATGGAGTATTATTCAGTCTTTAAAAAGAAGGAAATCCTGCTACTTGTGACAACATGGATGAAACTGAACTATGTTGCGGTAAGCAAAATAAGCCGGAAAGAAAAGAGATGAATGTTGCACAATATCATTTATATGTGGAATTTAAAAAAAAAAAGAAAGAAAAAAGTCGACCTCATGGAAGCAGAGTGTGCAATGGTGGTTGCCAGGGGCTTGGGAACGGAGGAAACAGGGAGAGATTGATTAAAGAGTACAACCTTCAGTTATAAGGTGAATGATTCTGAGGATCTAACGCATAGCCTCGTGGCTACAGCAGACAATACTTTATTGTTGTTTAGTTGAAATCTGCTAAGAGCATAGATCCTCTCCCTAAAAAAAGGGTGACTACATGAGGTAATGGATGCATCACTGACTTGTTTGTGTGAGTCATTTCACCAAGTACACATAGAGTAAATCATCACATTGTATACTTTATATTGCAATTTTATCTGTCAATTATACTTCAATAAATCTGGGGGAAATTATCAAGAGTCGTTTAAACAGTGCTTGCCTTCCAGTTGGGTAGCTTCAGATACAGAACCAGCGTCTTCTCTATGCATTGGTGAACCATCATACTCCTTTCTAAGTTCAGATCAACTTAAAATACTTTATCCTTTCTACTTTCAATGCTATGAAATATATCTGGCAGTTCCTTTAATGTGGTGTTTTTGCTGGCATCATTTCCTTGGGACAACATCATCCTTTTGTCAGAACTGCTTTCATCCGTATGTCGATATGATGTGCCTTCACTAAGTTTCCCTGGCTGCATACTTAGAGCTTCTGGAACAGCAAATCGCTGTGGGGTCAACATTCGCAGAGCCAGCTTTTTTTTTTTTTTTTTAATCTGCGTCACACAATTTATGGGATCCTAGATCCTGGATGAGGGATTGAACTCATGCCCCCTATATTGGAAGCTCTGAACCTTAACTGCTGGCAAGAGAAGTCCTTGCCAGCTATTTAAAAATCATTCTATTTATCTTCAGTTCAGATTGCACGTTCAGTCTCATCACTCTGCATTTCTGTGCTGCGCTTTCTTGTGTGCGGCTCAAGTCCCTCTTCTGGGTAGCTATTTCCTATTCTTTTGCTCACACATTTTTGTAAAACGTCATATGGGTTTATCACTAGGAGACAGGAGGCAACACAACCACAGCTTTGCTGTGTAGGAACTGAATAACACGCATGATGACCAATCCTAAAAATCAGTCCTGAATATCCACTGGAAGGACTGAGGCTGAAGCTGAAACTCCAATACTCTGGCCACCTGATGCGAAGAACTGACTCATTGGAAAAGACCCAGAAGCTGGGAAAGAATGACGGCGGGAGAAGGGGACGACAGAGGATGAGATGGTTGGATGGCGTCAGCGACTCGATGGACATGAGTTTGAGTACATTTTGGGAGCTGGTGATGCACTGGGAGGCCTGGCTGTGCTGCAGTCCACGGGGTCGCAGAGAGTCGGACCTGACTGAAGGGCTGAACCGAACTGAACTGACCAATCAACAACAGGCTTTGAAAGACGTGATGTGATTGGTCACTCACCGTTGTGCATCTGTCATTTCCGCAGTGATTTGTGGGTGGAAGAAGTAGTAGCAAAGTTCATATTTGGTGCAATTACTCCTAGGTGAATCCCAGGGACGGGGGAGCCTGATGCGCTGCCGTCTATGGGGTCGCACAGAGTAGACTTCAGTCGACACGACTGAAGCGACTTAGCAGCAGCAGCAACAGCAACAGCAGCAGCAGCAACATAATATGGCAAATGAAATTTGAACTGTGTTCTTGCGGACTTTCCTGGTGGCTCAGACGGTGAACAGTCTGCCTGCAACGCGGGAGACCTCGGTTTGATCCCTAGGTCCTGAAGATCCCCTGGAGAAGGAAATGGCAACCCACTCTACTATTCTTGCCTGGAAATTCTCAAGGATGGCGACGCCTGGAAGGCTACAGTCCATGGGGTCGCAAAGAGCTGGACACGACTGAGCAACTAATACTTTCACTGAGGGACTGGTGTTATTTAACTATACTGGAAAGCAAGCACTAACTCATTATGTACGGTATATGCTTGTGTGTAAATTATTAAGTGATTATTTCCCTGGGATTGGATTGGGGAAGGTCTTATAAACTTCCATGTGTGTCTGTGCAGGCAGGCCTGCTCAGTCCAACTATTTCTGACTCCATGGACTGTAGCCCGCCAGGATCCGTTGTCTATGGAATTTTCCGGGTAGAAAACTGAAGTGGATAGCCATTTTCTACTGCATGGGATCTTCCTGACCCAGGGATTGAACCTGTGTCTCCTGCATTGGCAAGCAGATTTCTTTACTATGGCACTACCTGGGAAAAAAACTGGTGTGTTCTTTTTTTTTTTTTTTTTGAGGCGGTGTTTTTGTTTATTTAAGTAATTAATTTATTTTTGAGGCAGTGAAATTCTGGGATCACATCTTGGACTGAAGCCATTTACTAGCTGTGTGACTTCTGGCAAATTACTAAACCTTTCTACGTATCATTTCTGAAATGAAAATAATGATAGTTCCTGGTCCATGGGTTGTAGTGAGAAGCCAATGAGTTAACACACGAAAACCACTTAGTCTGGTGCCAGGCAAGGAGTCAGTGTTTCAAAAATGTATCATTGTTATTATTAAAATTTAGTCTAAGTGCTGCAGTGCAGGCAGCTAGAGGGAGGCCAACCCTGCCTGGAGAAGGGAGCTTAAATGCACCAGGTGACCTTCAGAACACCTTTCTGGGCTGCTTCCAAGGCATCTAAGATCTCAGACTTCCTGGCTGCCAGGCAAGGGGCTGGTGCCCAGCGGTCAGTGCCTCTCCCAAAACACGCCTCCATCAGTCTAAGCAGCTATTGGCCACCTTCTCGGCCAGAAGTCACCAGGACTTGTGAACCGCGGGTGGATGACCCCTAGGGACAGGCCTCAGTGACCAATCCTCTGGCTGCTGATGTCAGCTACACCTCCTGCTGGATGCAGCCTGGAGGGAGAGCGGATAAAGTCCAGAGCCTCCTGACTTGGCCTCTGGAGCAGGCCTAAGTCCAGCCTCTGCAGCTTCTGTGTTCTCTCCACTCCCAAATACAGAAATCCTTTGCTTCTGAATAGATGTTGCCCACCTTTGCTCAAGCCATATCCTGTCTGACAGGCCTTTTAATCTGACCCCCTAGCAGGGCTGAACCCCAGCTCTGAAGTCTCCTGGGTCAGTCTGGGCCCTCCTCCAGAATTCAGATCACCTATGATGTGCCTGACTCTGTGCTAAATGCTCATCTTCACAACAGCCTTCGGGAAGGCATCATTGTCCCTGTTTTGCTCAAGAAGAGAATGAACAAAGCTCAGTCAGCTGAGAGAGCCTGAGCTGGGTGGGATTCAACCCCTGGTTTACCTGTTTCCAAAGTCAAAACCTGCCCCCACAAAAATCCTTTTGGGAGGTGGGTGCTGATGCCTCTATCAGCTCCCCTGGATCTAGGAGACCATCCGCCCCTGGGGACACGAGCCAGGCCTTATCCAGCTTCCACCCTGCACGGCAGCTTGCAAGGACAGGCCAGGTGGCTTTGGCTTTACAGCCTGGCTGCACATCACCGACTGTGTGTAGTAAGGATGTCAGGTTTTAGTGTTTCTCAATAGTGGCACACTTGGTGTTTGGGCTAAGTCAGTTCTTTACCAGGAAGATCTACATCTTCCCACGGTGGCTAGAAGGATGTTTACCATCCTTGGCCTAAATATGTCAGAAGATCCCCCTCCTCCCCTCTCCTGTCCAGTTACTGAGAAAACACAAACCATGGCACCTCTGGAGGAGAGGCCTGGGTACCATGCCCAGGCAAGACCATTCTGTTATACCAACAACTACAGAAGATGAAAGCTTGGATTTAGAACTTGAACTTGGATAAAATGGTCCCGGATCCACTCTGAACGAGCTATAGGACCTTAGTTTTACCACAATCAGACTCAGCTTCCTCATCTGTACAATGGGGACAATAATAAATAATAACGCAATCACCCTCAGAAAGCATTTAGCACAGGTTCCTGGTCCACTTAACCTGTCAATGACAACAAACTGTTAACATTTAAACCTCTAAGACTTTCCATAAAAATTAGTTAACCAAGTAGGACAATAAAATCTCCTGCAGATAATGAATTATTTATCTTTTGGTTTGTCTTGGACGTACAGAGTCCCTCTGAGACAACTGTCTGATGAAAACTTGTTGAGTCAATGGTTCTGCCCCAAGGGAGGTTACATCTGTCTGGCGAGCTCTAACAAGTACACTGACTCAGACACAGTTCCCCCTTAGCTTTGGGTTTCCCAGGTGGCGCCAGTGGTAAATAATCTGCCTGCCAATGTAGGAGACATAAGAGATGCAGGATTGATTCCTGGGTTGGGAAGATCCCCTGCAGGAGGGCATAGCAACCCATTCTAGTAATCCCATGGACAGAGGAGCCTGGTGGGCTACAGTCCATAGGGTTGCAAAGAGTTGGACATGACTGAAGCAACTTAGCACGCACGCTCGCCCCTTGGCTTTGGAATTGGCAAAAGAGAGAGAAATGGTTTCTGGAGACTGTAGGCTCCCAGGCTAGAGGGGCTGGTGGGTGGGGAGCCTAAGTGAGTTACACAGTAGGAAGGCCACTCCTTTTCCCTCCTGGCACAAGATCCAGATCCAAAAATTGAAATCTCACTCTTTGGGGCAGTTTTACACATAGAGGAGAAAACAATATATGTGTATATATTTAGTGCTGGCAGAAAGACGAGTCATATCAGTTGTACAGATGGAGAAACTGTCAGAGTGGGGAAATGACTTACCCAAAGTGAAAGTCCTGGGAAAGCACAGCAGGACCTCAGCTATGAATCCAAAGCTTGTATCACTGTACAAGAATGAGGAAGTGAGATCAGTGTTCGGAAAATATTTCAGGGAGCGGGCAGTGCCATCTGAAAGTGGGAAGTGGCTCCAGGTCTATTAGGGCAGGAGTAACGGTGATTCATCTCTTGCTGAAGCTGGAGTGGCTTTGGCTTGCTGGCTACAGAAGGCTGGGAGCGGGCTGTACCCAGCTAAATGCCCCAGCACGTGGGAGACCTGACAACCCAGGTGAGCACGAATGGCCAGGAAGACAGGAGGAACATTTCTGTGCTGACAGCTTTGTTCACATGGGCAGAGTTTCTACGTCAGCAAGTTGGCTGCCACCCCAGGGACCGAATGAATGGGGGATGGGCATCAGTATGAAGGACTTTCTCATGGCTGTGCTTAATTGGTCAGTCGTGTCTGACTCTTTGCGATACCATGGACTGTAGCCCACCAGGCTCCTCTGTCTATGGGGATTCTCCAGACAAGGATACTGGAGTGGGTTGCCATGCCCTCCTCCAGGTCTCACTGCTAACCCTCCTGTATTCCTTTGTTGCCCCAAACTGGATTATGACATTAGGGAGTCCTCCGCTTTGGAGATGTGGAAGGTTAAGTGCGGTGTGGAGAGTGGGATGCCATGTTGGAAGCACTCATGTTGCCATGAGGAGGCACTGTCTAGGAGGAAAAAGCTGATTCAGGCAGAAACCAGACAGGTCATTTCTAACCTGCACAGTCTCTGATTGTGTCAATTATTTTCAGGTATGAATATGTCTCTGCTCCAGGCCCCAGCTTCATCATTTCTCCTCCTGGATACCTTATGCATCTTTCTCTCTCTCTTTTTTTTTGGCTATGCTGGGTCTTTGTTGCAAGGCGTGGGTTTTGTTTTCTCTAGTTGCAGAGCATGAGCTTAGCTACCCTTAGGTATATGTGATCTTAATTCTCTGGCCAGGGATGGAACTTGTGTCCTCTGCATTAGAAAGTGGATTCCTAACCACTGTACCACCAGGGAAGTCACTTATGCATCTTTCAGTCAGGTTCAATGTTACTTCCTTTGAGAAGCCTTCTGTGACTCCCCTGGGGCTGAACCAGATGCCACCTCCTCTGTGCTCCCAAGGCCTGAGCTTGCCACCCACCACCGCACTCATCACAGATGCCAACAGCTGCGTTGTCTGTTGCCCTCACCAGACTCTAAGGACAGCAGCTGTGTCTGTGCCATTCTCCATCAGCAACTCAGCCTCTGGCAGCTCAACTAACTGACCTGAGGTGTCTCAAAGAATTAGTGCTGATGGTCCCAGGAGGCTGAAGGAGAGACTGAGGAGCTCAACAACCTTTCTAGAAGTCGAGAAGTGAGGACCCCCTTTGGGCAACATTTCTTTTTATAAGTATACTTGATTTACAACGCTGCGATGGGCAACGTTCTTAACGTCTCTGTACTTCACTTACTAATCTGTAAAATGGGACTAATCTGTGTGTAAGGCATAAAGTAGAACATGAGGGAGCACTCAGTGTCAGCAATCATAGTTAGTTCTGCAGGAGGGGACATGGAGGCTCAGGGAGGTATGTGGCAGGTCCAAACTCTAGGCTAGAAAAGGCAAGTCTTGGACTCCAGTCTGGGTTCTGGCTTCCAATCTGTGCCTCTCTTCATTCTACACTGCTGGTTGTTGCCTGTCTGTTTCATTTCCTCAGTCAATAGACAGCCAATAAACAGCTACTGGATGCCTGCTGGGTGCCAGGTCCCAAGCTGAGAGCTGTAAGGCTGACAACAAAAGATGCTTTTCAGGAGGCAGTGGGACGAGCAAGAATGGCATTAGTGTAAAATGCTCCCGGGCATTCCAGCTTTTCCACGTCCTGGCTATAAGATATTACTAAGGTCTCTGATCTCTGAGCCTGTTTTCTCCTTTAATAATGGGGAAATACAAGACTTCCCAGCAGGAGAGCTGCAACCTAGCACTGGGCAGCACTGGATATAAATGGAAGCCAGTTATTATTAATATCCTCATCATCTCATTTTATTTTTAACTAACCAGTGCCCATGGTAGTTAATTCTTCCCCCTTGTCCAGGCACCCAGGACCTGGTTCTTTGTCCCAGGCCACCACAGTTAATTACTTGTGCATCTCACTAGCCAGATACACACACCAGAGGAACCAGAGATCAAATTGCCAACGTCCGCTGGATCATCGAAGATGCAAAAGAGTTCCAGAAAAGCATCTACTTCTTTAATGACTATGCCAAAGCCTTTGACTGTGTGTATCACAACAAACTGTAGAAAATTCTTAAAAAAGAGACGGGAATACCAGACCACTTGACCTGCATACAACTGGACATGGAACAACAGACTGGTTCCAAATCAGGAAAGGAGTATGTCAAGGCTGTATATTGTCACCCTGCTTATTTAACTTATACGCAGAGTACATCATGAGAAATACTGAACTGGATGAAGCACAAGCTGGAATCAAGATTTCAGGGAGAAATATCAATAACCTCAGATATGCAGATGACACCACACTTATGGCAGAAAGCAAAGAACTAAAGAGCCTCTTGATGAAAGGGAAAGAGGAGAGTGAAAAAGTTGGCTTAAAACTCAACATTCAGAAAACTAAGATCATGGCATCTGGTCCCATCACTTCATGGGAAATAGATGGGGAAACAGTGGAAACAGTGACAGACTTTATTTTGGGGGCTCCAAAATCACTGCAGATGATGACTGCAGCCAATATTAAAAGATGCTTGCTCCTTGGAAAAAAGTTATTACCAATCTAGACAGCATATGAAAAGCAAAGGTCCGTCTAGTCAAAGCTATGGTTTTTCCAGTAGTCATGTATGGATGTGAGAGTTGGACTATAAAGAAAGCTGAGCACTGAAGAATTGATGCTTTTGAACTGTGGGGTTGGAGAAGACTCTTGAGAGTCCCTTGGACTGCAAGGAGATCCAACCAGTCCACCCCAAAGGAAATCAGATCTGAATGTTCATTGGAAGGACTGATGCTGAAGCGGAAACTCCAATACTTTGGCCACCTAATGTGAAGAACTGACTCATTGGAAAAGACGCTGATTCTGGGAAAGATTGAAGGCGGGAGGAGTAGGGGACGACAGAAGACGAGATGGTTGGATGGCATCACCGACTCAATGGACGTGATTTGGAGTAAGCTCCGGGAGTTGGTGATGGACAGGGACCTGGCGTGCTGCAGTACATGGGGTCGCAAAGAGTCGGACACGACTGAGCGACAGAACTGAACTGAATGAACACATCCCGGCAGACACCCACGCCCCCACTCACGTTCTTTCACACAAACGGTAGCAGCGATCAACGCTGTTTTTTTCGTCCCTTCACTTTTCCATCTATGGTATCTTGGAAGCTGTCCCCTATTAGTGCATGGTGAACATTTTTGTTTTTTAGCGGTGGCACAATATTCCATTGTACGGATTCTCTTTTAACGCGGTTTGCCGTTACTATTATCAATCTGGGAACTCCGAGGACTTGGGATACTTAGAGCTGTCAAGTTGGAGTCCAGCACCCGGTTCCAGCCCCGGCTCCACCCAGAATTCACCCAGTCGCCCTGGGCTCCCTCTTCCCCACCCGTACCGTACGATCGCGCGAGTGCGGGGGTGGGGGTGGGGGGTGGGTGGGGGTTGGGGTGGGATGAGGATGCAGAGAGGACCAGCCTGGCGGATCCCAGGGTCCGAGTGCGGCTCGGAGAGAAGCGCGCGCAACAGCTAGGGGCTGAAGTCAACCTTTCCGGCGTAGCCACTCCGCTATACCAGCAGCACCAAACGCAGCGAGTAATCTGGCACAATCAAGCTCGGAACCGGCTGTCAGGCCCTCCCGCCTCGGCACCTGATCTCGGGGCAACAACGCTCCGGCACCGGCTACTCACCCCTGACTCCGCCGCTTCACCCTTCGTCCCCACGCCCCGAAGGTTACAGCTGTCCCTGTCCCTTTAAGGGGGCGGAACCAGGGCTCCGCTACTTCCGCCCCAAAGCAACATGGCGCCAACCGGGAGCAGAGCGGGTGAAGGCGAGGTGAAGAGCGCCCCTCAAAAAGATGGCTACGTTCCGGGTGCCGCGTTCGCGCCCGACGGTGACGTCACTTCCGGGGCGGAGGAGGCTGAGTGGTGCAGTAGGGGACAAACAAAAGGAGGCGCCGGAGGGGCGCAGTGGCCGGCCGCGGGACAGAGCGGCAGGGGCTCGGGGCTGCCGGCTGGGCGGCCGGGCGCGGCGGGCCCAGGTGAGCGGGTGGGGAGGGTAAAGGGGCGCGAGCTGTCATTTCTTGAAATCAACTCCTGGACGTCCCCGGCCAGCTGCCCGGCCCCAGGCGCCTTGGGCAGCTGGGACTCTGCCCGCCGGGGCTGGCTCACTGGGGGCCTCCCGCGGCAGCTCAGTTCTGCCTGCCTCCGGGTTCCCCGCGCCCTGAGTCACAGGGGTCCCCCCAGCCTCTCCCCGGCGCCGCGGCGCGCGAGCCCCCTCCCAGGCACCCTAGTGCCTCCCTGCGCTCTACATACCGGGAGTTTCCGTCTCGGCTCCCCCAGGTCCCCTTGTCATCCTCTGGGTTCCCCCAGATCCCCACCCCCTCCACACACACACACACACACACACACTCCCCCACTTACTGGAAGTTCCACCTCTGGGTCCTCTCCTTGGGACCTTTCCCCACCTTTTTCAAAGGTTCTCCTGGGCTCCTGGCCCGTTCCTCTCCCCTGGAACCCTCCCTCCTTTGGATCGGGCGGGAACTGTGCCCTGACTTGGGTTGGGGGAGGGCAGATTCCCAGCGAGGCTCTTGGGGGCCTGTCTGGGCTGGGGTTCCTGGGAAGCCCAGTCCAGGGGTCTGAGGTTCTGAACCCTGCCGGTGTCTTGTGCATCCAGATGGGCCTGAGAGCCAAGTCTGATGAGGTGCGGACTGGAGACCTCGCAAAGTTGGCTGCCCAGCTGAAGCAGCATAGCCTGGGTTCTTGAGGCTCCCTGATGATTCTGCTTTCCCCTGGTCTGGACTGGAGTGAAACTGGGATTGAGCTGATTCTCTGCTGGTGCCAGTGATGCCTTTTTTGGGAAGGAAGAGAGATGGTTGGGGGTGTTTCTGGCAGCAACCCCCTCCTGAGGGGGACTTGGCTGGAAGGGTGGGGCCGTCTCTTCCCTAAGGGCTCTTTCCCTGCCTTACCTCCCTGAAGCCTTTCCGGGATGAGGTGTGAGGGAAACGGAATTTGGGCCTAAATTGTAGAGGAAGGATTTGGTGGAGCTTAAAAGCTCCCAAGGGCCTCTCCTACCTTTTCCATTAGGAGTTACCTTATTCCCCTGATGAACTGTGTATCCTGCCGGCTGTGTAGACAGACAGGCAGACAGACAGACTGGAGGCAGGAGGAGGAGGTCTAATGTCGGTGGCTCTTCTTGTGGAGGGGATGGAGGAGTAAGAGTTTGTTTAGAGGGACTGGGCAGCGCCTTTGTGAAGGTCAAGTTTGGCTCTGGGCGGGGAGGGGGAGGCAAGGACAGATGACTTGTGCTGGAGGACTGGCTTTTGGAGAGGTGCTGGGGCGTGAATGACTGGCCCCTGCCACCCTGTCTCCCCAGTTTTAGAGATTCTTTGGGGTTACCTCCCATGCCCTCCCGGCCTTCCAGGGGCTGTGGAGCACACGGCAAGGGCCTGAGGAATGTTTGTGACTCCCTCGTGTAACTCACTCAGATCCTCCATCTCTTGGGCATGCCCACTAAGAACCTGTTTCCTCTGCTGACTTTGAGTGGTCCTTCTGGACAGTGGGTGCTTGTGAGGATTGTCCCAGTGGGTCAGAACTCAGGGGGCCGGCTTGGCCTGGACCTCGCTTGTAGAGTTGAAGGGAAGGGATCAGCCTGTTTTCCTTACTCTCCTGAGAGTGGAGATGATTCTGGGTTTTCACACACTGATAGTGTAAGACCTCATGGAGAGTCAGGTGGGTCAGATGTGGGGCTCTAGAGCCCAGCACACCTCCTCTCCCTACCTTGACTCATTCATTCATTCAACCATCCTTTGGTAAGTGCCTGGCCTGGGCCAGGAATGGTGCTAGGAGAACATGGTCCCTGGCTAGTAGTCTGGGAAGAGAGGCAGACAGGAAAACGTTGACACAGCGGCCAGCATAATGCTAGAAATGTCTCAAAGGCAGCCCAGAGGAAAGAGGCGTTAGCTGTGGCTGAGTGTGCAGGGGAGTGGTCTGTGTGTGTTTCCCGGAAGAGGAAGGGTAAGGAGAATCAGTGCCAGTGAGTCCTGTGGCCTGAGTTCTGGGCCAGCCTCTGCCATGGGCAAGTGACTGGCTTTCCCAGCCTCGGTGTAAATCCCTCTCCTTGCCAAGTCGGATGAGGGTGAGGGTAGAGCCTGGCTTCCGTGCCTTCATGGACCCAGGTGCTTCTCTGCCCAGCCGCCTTCACTCTGTTTGGGGTTCTCTGAGAGGCTGGAAACCATCTCTTGCTTCTTTCCTCGCAGCAGAGCCTGGGCATTGAGCAGCTGTGAGAAACATTCCATGGCATAAGCAGCTGAAAGGCGCCACTACCACTTTGTCTGTGTAACCATCTCCCCGCCACCCCACCCCACCCCCCACCCCTTTCCCCTTCCTGCTGACTCCTTGTCATTTCCCCCTTCACTAATGGCTGGGCCACACTCCCAGCGCCTGGCTGGTTTAAAGGCTCCCCCTACCTGGCAGAGGATGAGATGGTTGGAGGGCATCACTGACTCAATGGACATGAGTCTAAATGGACTCTGGGAAATATAGTGAAGGACAGGGAAGCCCCGCGTGCTGCAGTCCACGGGGGTCGCAAAGAGTCGGACACGACTGAGCAACTGAACAGCAGCAACAACCCTATAGTGGTCTGATCACGCTTCTCTCCCCACCCTCCTGACCTGTGAACAATTCTGAGCAGAGTGCCTGGCATGGAGCAGATGCTCACTAAACGCTCCTCAACTGTGGACGATGGTTGGATTTTGTTTTCAAGTCGAGCTGAGGGCGTGTCTCTACCTGGATCTGGCTCACCCCTCTTGCAGCTCACCTCTCGCCACTTTCTGCCTCCTGCCCTGGATCCAGCCTGGCTGAACCGCTCAGCGTGCTCTAGAAGTCATGTTGTCTTCCCTCCAGGCAAACATGTGCTGTTCCTTCTGCCTGGAATGCTCTCTTTCCAACTCCCACTCTTTCCCAGGAAGTCAGTTTAGGCAACACCCTCTCCAGGGAGCCTTCCCTGACCCAGCTCGTCTGGGTCTAGTGCTTCTTCCCCTTTCCCAGAGGGCCCGTTCCCCCAGCAGAGCCCCAGGCACTCAAGAGCCGGTGAAAACTTTTGCCTTGGCATCTCCCCAGTAGACTGTCCGATTCTCTGGCGTCACCTTGGTCCAGGCCAGGCAGCGAGCAGGGGCTCTGAAACTCGGCAGCCCAGCAGGTAACGCTGATTCCCGCACACCTCCCTGCTCACGGTAGCTCTTGCTTCCTCGTAGGCAGGCGGCTTCCATGGAGCGAAAGGAATGCCAGGACCCTGCCCAGACAGACGTGGGCCAGCCTCAGCACCATCAGCTAGCTCACAGATAGCAGAGCCATCCTCAGGGTAAGGACTGGGCCCCCTCCCTCCAGGCCACCCTCGGCCCCCAGGCAGGGGGCAAAGGGCAGTGTCCCTGTCTCCACAGCCCTTTGCTCTTCTTGCTGTAAGGCCAGGGCTTCTAGGACAGGGG
Source organism: Nanger dama (assembly GCA_917880005.1). Classification (NCBI taxonomy): domain Eukaryota; kingdom Metazoa; phylum Chordata; class Mammalia; order Artiodactyla; family Bovidae; genus Nanger; species Nanger dama. The sequence goes on along the minus strand of CAKJTW010000018.1, from coordinate 7,655,075 downwards.
TGCAGAAGGCAAAACTCTTCTTCCTTCTCCCAACTCAGGGGTCAGCTGAGTAGCACTGGGGCTTCCCAGGCGGCGCTAGTGGTAAAGAACCTGCCTGCCAGTGCAGGAGATGTGGGTTTGATCCCTGGGTTAGGAAGATCCCCTGGAGGAGAGCATAGCAACCCACTCCAGTACTTTTGCCTGGAGAACCCCATGAACAGAGGGCAGGCTACCGTCCACGGAGTCGCAGAGAGTCAGACACGACTGAAGCGACTTAGCACATATGTGCACGCCATACCCAGCAGGTGTGAACCTGCATTGTGAACCCCTGGTTTTTGTCAGTGTTGGGTGGTGGTTCATGCTGTCTTGTGACCATGTTTCCCAAGGTATGTTTCGTGGGACACCAGTTTCTCCAGGCACAGTGGTCTGGTGACTCTAGGAACAGTAACTTGTCATGGTCCGGGCTGCAGGACCTCTCAGAGCCTTGACGGGTGTCTCAGAGCTGACTGAGAGCGTGAGTCTCTGAGAGGGAGCCAGTGAGCTGTTTTTCCCCCACATTGTCACGTGGACATCTTTGAAGATGGGGGGTTTCTTGGCCTCTGCTTTGGAGAACAGTTCCCAAAGGCAGGAGTGTCTACCGGTTAGAACCCAGACGTTGTGGTCAGACCTGGGTGTGAGTCCCAGCTGCCACATGCTCGATAAGTGACTGTGGGTCAGTCGCTGTGCCTCTCAGAGCCTCAGTTTCCTCATCTGTAAAAAGAGGGTAATATTAGCTCCTTGCCTCCCTTGAGAGTATCTTGAAGATTAAATATGTCGATACAGGGAAGGTGGCTCAGGGTGTCCTCAAACATGTTCTTTATGCATAGTGGGTATGGGTATAAGCTGCTTAATAATTTGTAAAACAAACGTAATCAATAATTTCTTAGGTCATTTGTGGAAGCTCATACAGTGGCCTTGATCTGCCCCCCACCCACCTCCCCACCCCTGCTGTTTATAGACATGGAAACTGGGGCTCAGAGGAAGGAAGCAACTCATCGGGTCGGAAGGCAGGGATGTGGGGCTGGAGCCAGGTTCTGGAATCCCAGACTGGGGTCCTTTATTCTCCATGCCTTCACCACCCACCGTGGCTTTTTGTTAAGGTAGGCCTTGCCCTCCCCAGCCTGGATTTTAGAAGAAATGGTATCTCCGATGTTTTTGTTGGTTTGTTTTGCTTTGCTTTGCTTTTGTAATTACCAGCAAAGTTGCATGCCCATCATGTGTTTTTTTGTTTGTTTTGTTTTGATTTTAATGCCTTGTGGAAAGCTCGAGTCTCCTGTGATCCCTGTCTCCAGAGACGTGAGTTGGGAGGGCTGGATTTGCTCACATGCATTGTTAGCATTTGCCTTGTTTTTCCTAAAATGAAGTCAGTCCTGTTAGAGCTGCTGGTTTGCTGCTTGCTCCTGTCTCATTTCACGGTCCTCCCTGGACCTCTTTCCTGATGAGGGTCGAGCTGTGGGTGAGTCCCATCAGAAGGTCCCTACCCACTCCCGTTCCTCCCACCCACAGTGCTCCCCTGACTCCCCATCCTGGGGTTTCTGAGCTGTTTGTCGGGACATTTACAGCAGCAGAGGGCGGTGGGAAATGCCTGGTGTGTGATTCTGTTGACTGTCCTGTTTATTGGGACAAGGTCAGCAAACCCCAAGCCTGCCCCGTAGGAGTTTCCTGTTGGTTTTGAGGAACTCTGCCAGCACCCCCTGCCCCAGTAGCAGAGGCCTGAGCTCAGTTCTCTGGCCAGCGACGAGCAGGAAACAGCACATCCTACTTATCTGAGATTAGAACTCTTCCTTCTTGTCAGGGAGGAATGGCCTGGGCCAGCCCGAGAGGTTTTGGCCTCCAGGTCTAGGCCCTCCTCTGTCTGCCTGAGGCAGGGCCACAGTGTGGCGTTGGCCTGAGCCTGGTCCTGACTCGGTTCACCAGGCCGTCCTGGTGGATGGTTCGGTCTCGGTCCCCCAGCACTCCTCTTAGGTTTTAGCCTTGAGGGTGGACAGGCGAAGCGAAGGTGGGTCGCTGCCCTGGGGCCAGGATCTCAGGATGTCCCGCTGTAGCCTGATGGGCAGGACCACCCTGGGAGTCAGGTCTGTGCAGAGATGCGTCTCTCCGCTGGCGGAGCTCGGCTTTCCATCCAGACCGTTTGCCTCTCCCGTTTCTTCTTCCCAGTCTTTCCTGGAGTCTTTTTCCTTCCGGCACGGGCCTCTTTGGGCCACCTCTGGCGGGGGCCCCGGACCTGGCCTCTCGGTGGACGACACTCTGCTCGGCTCCCTTCCAGCAGCAGAGCCTTTCTGTGCACATGGCTGTGGTCCGAGCCCAGGTGGCGGGCTGGTCACCATGGAGTTTGCCATCTGATGTGCCACAGTCTCCTGGTTGAGGGTGCATTACTTTTCCAGGTGAGGAGACCAGGGCTGGAGGTGTGAAGGTTCTTGCCGGAAGTTGTATAGTTCAGGTGGTAGAGCCAGGATGTGGACCTGGGTCTGTGTGTCTGGGCAGCTGTGCCTTTTTTTTTTTTTTTTCCTGATCGATACCTGTTTTTTTTGTTTATTTTTTTCTTTTCCTTTCCATTGTTTTTTTATTTGGCTGCACCAGGTCTTAGTTACATTATGTGGGGTCTTTAGCTGCAGCATGTAAGATCTAGTTCCCTGACCAGGGATCGAACCCGGGTCCCCTGCTCTGGGAGCACAGAGTCTTAGCTACTGGACCACTGGGGCGGTCCCAGCGTATGCTCTTTCTAGCCCACCTCTTATTTGTCTTTTTCTCTAGGTTTTCAGGCTTGCGGGTACTTCTCTGTTGTTTGAGAGCTTGTTCAAAATGCTGATTCCTCTGGACCCATCACCACAGGCCTGCAGTGACTGAGTAGGGGGTGGGCCCAGGAATCTGCATTTTGAAGAAGCTCCCCAGGCTGTCGTGGGGCTGAGGACCTGCCAACCATGCCAGTGAACACTGACCAGGGCTTCTCCACCGGCCCTGGTCTCAACCTCCATCTGCCACCAGGCGCCCTTGGCATGGAATTAGGGCTGGGCTCCCTTGGGCCCCGGATCTTAGTGATTTCCCGGCGTGTGCAGGGTGGGAAGGCTGAGGTTTCTAGAATGACTTTTCCTCCCAGCCACAAACATCTCTCTGCCCTCTTCTCCACCGTGTTTCTATTGCATTTCACATCTCGTAGGAAGTTTAACCATCTCTTGAGGACTTAAAACCTCCAAATTAAATGGACACTGACATACAGCCTCAAGTCTGGAGCCATATTCCACCGGAAAAGCAGCTGTAAAATTCCACGGCTCCCATATGCCACCTGGGCACCCCAGAGGCACCTCCACCAACCTCATACCCCTGGCAGAGTCGGCCTGTGGACGGACATGCCAAGCGGGTAGGGCCGCGCAGAAGTCCTGCTGTCACGTCTCCTGGCTGGATACCTGGTGTCAGCCCTTTCCAGTCTGGAGAGCTGAGCAACAGGCAGCTTACCGTTGGCCAGGCCCCCTCACTCGCAGTTCCCTGGGACCTCGGCAGATGCATCTGTGACCTCTCTTTGGGGCTTCTGCCCACTTTTCGAACCCTGTCTGGGAAGGTGGTGCTCGTGTTCAAAGCAGATCAAGACCTGTCTTCAAGGCCCTTCTGCCCTGCATGGAGCCAGACCCAGAGCTAGGCTCCCTCCCAGAGTTCCCTTAAAGCTGTACCTAAGAGACCAGAAATATCTGAGGATGACCTTCTGGAGTTCCCTGCAGAGACCTCGATTCCACATACCCCTCTAGAAACAGGGATCTTGTCCCAGGAAGCATTTGCAGGGTTCTAGGTGCCCAGGTAGGCCCAGGAGACCTGCTGCCCTTCGAGATGGGCAGGCATGCAAGGGAAAGGCAGACCAGACGGGTGGCAGTCTTTCCCGCCATCTCCTAGCTGTGTGGCCTCGGGCAGGCCAGTTAACCTCCCGGGCTTGACTTCACACCCCTAAAGGGACTGATAAGACCTCCCGTTAAAAAAAAAAACAAAACAAAACAGCTAACATTATAGAGTCTTTCTATGAGGCAGGCTCTGAGCGAAAGCTTTCTATGGCCCGCCTCGTCAGTCCTCACTGCCGCTCTGACCAGGAATACCATTTCCCAGATGAGGAAACCAGGGACCTGGGAGGGAAGTGACTCCCAGGGCCATGCGCTGGTGAGGCGGGGAGCTGTACCAGGTTCCTGGAGGTTGGGAGCCGAGGCCCTGGACGCGCCAGGCCTGGTGCTGATGTGCAGGCCACGTCAGTGACCCGGTGCCCATGGCAGTAACACACCCACCTGGTGGGGCGAGGGAGCCGGCCTGAGCCTCGGACCCGGCCTGCGGCCTCTGTGTGCTTGGCTCAGGGAACCAAGGTGGGTGTCCTTCACCGGTCACCTTTCCCCTGGGAGGCCACCGCACACACCCTTGCAAGAGCGCTTGAGGACCAACCTGTTTGGGAGGCCCAGCCCACATGGAGAGCAGTTTGGAACTGAAACTTGTTCCCTCCCTGCTCCAGACTGCCTCCCCTCTTCTTTCCCTGAAAGTGAGGGTGTGCCCTTCAACGCAGGGTGCATGGAGGCAGGCAGCACCCCCAGCCCGCAGATGCTGACTCACCCCGGTGGATGTGGGGCCCTCAAGGGCAGTGCCGGCTCTGGGGCAGGTGGGGGCTGGGTGTCCCAGATGATGGATGGGCCCTCTCCTCCCCCTGCCATCCACCCTCACCTCCGGACCCTGCTCTGGGAGCAGAGGAGGCCCCAGGGTGCTGACCGAGGAGCAGATTCACAGGCCCAGAGTGCACCCAGGGCAGGGCCAGTGACCCAGTGTCTTCCTCGGATCTCTTGGGAAAGGCCCTTCCCCCTTCCCCTGGGAGAGCCTTGGAGGGCCAGCCTCCCCAAGCGTGGTACAAGGAGGGACGAGGGGGGCCAGCCTCGGCCTCTCCTCCCTCTTGCCTGGGAAGTATTCCCAGCCTCTCAATTTGGGTTTTAACAAAGGGCTCTCTGTGCCCTGTTTACCCACAGCCTGGCTGGCCTGCCACGGCTCAGGTGTAAAAGCCAAGCGCTGCGGGCCGGGCGTGGGGGGGTCGGAGCCTGCCCGCGTGGCTATCCTCTGGACAGAGGGGCGGCATGTCGTTTCTTCGACTTCCTTCCCCATCTGTGAGAGGCCCTGCAAGGACGTCAACAACGTGGAGCGGGCTTGACCCCTCAGAGTGGCTCTGCGGGTGGCTCGTCAGCTCTCTGTCCGGTCTTGGTGTCCTGAGCCGGGGCTGCAGGAATGCAAGGCCCTGGAGTGTGGCGTCTGAGTCCTGGGAGGTCCTGGGGGTTCAGGGATGCCTGGTCCGTGCTTCGAGGGGGCTTGTGCTTGGGGCTCAGCCCTCTCTCGGGTATCTGTCCCCCAGTAAATTCTGGAAGGGCTCTCTGCAAAGGCAGGGGGATTAGATCAGCGCAGTGCACCTCCCTGTGTGCCGGCCTTGGGTTGTCCCATAGACGTGCACTGTGCTGTTTTTAATTCTCACACTAAGCCTCTGAGATTGGTACTATAACATTCCCATTTTATAGTCGAGGAAACTGAGGCTCAGAGAAGAGCACTCGTTGGCCCCAGGCTCTGAGCCCACCCACGCTGAGGCCTGGCCTCCCGAACCCTACTTGGGCATTTTAGGGCATACCTGGGTAGGGCAGGCAGGAGTGGGCGAACCTTTTTCATACTTGACAGATAGCAGGTACTAGTTCTTGTAAACTCCTTTACACTCTTCAGAAAGCACACAATGAGGAAGGTCTTTTGTTTCTTTTCCCATTTATTTTTGTCTACTCACAAAAGTACGAGATTTGAGTACCAAACATGGAAACCATAAAGTATTTGTCCATTTTGTGACATTTTATATCACTTTATAATACATGATACATCATGTATCTTAAAGATTGGTCAGCATTTTTTTTTTTTTGACTGTGGCTGGTGGCTCATGGGATATCAGTTCCCCGACCAGGGATTGAACCCAGGTCACCACAGTGAAAGCTTGGAATCCTAACCACTAGGCAACCAGGGAACACCCAGCATCTTTTATTATTACTTAATATCTCTTGGACATCTTTTGGGTCACTGTATACAGAAATGAGGTAGGTAGCATTGTTTTTATTTTAAAGTTGGGAAAAACAAGTCTGGGGCTAAATAATTTGCCTGGTGTGTTGTTTAGTTGCTAAGTTGTATCCAACTCTTTGCGACCCTATGGACTGGAGCCTGCCAGGCTCCTCTGTTCATGGGATTTCCCAGGCAAGAATACTGGGGTGGGCTGCCATGTCCCTTCTCCAGGGGCTCTTCCCCACCTGGCGATGGAACCCGCATCTCCTGTATTGGCAGGCAGATTCTTTACCACTGACCCTCCGGAGGTTCACTGATTCGCCTGGAGTCGTGAATTGTTTCATGCTCTAGCTGGATTTGAACCTGCATCTCCCCAACTCCAGAGCTATTGCTCTTCACACTCCCTGGGATCTGTCTGCTGCCACGGGAGAAGAGGGGCCCTCTGGGTTGCCTCAGGAACCCGGTCTCACTTCTCTCCACCTGTGGGTGCTGCCCAGTGGAAAGGGTCTGGCTGCATCCTGCTCACTTCTGCATCTCCCTGGGGCGGGGAGGACCAGGCGGGGGGTGATGCTGCGTTCCGCAGTATTGTCAGAGGCCACAGGTGCTGCTGCGCTGGCCAGGAGCAGGCCAGGTGGAAAGAGTGGAGTCTGCTGCCCTGGCGATGGCCTAGTAGCTGCTGCCTCGTTCTGAGCCCCCGCAGGTGCAAAGACCAGAGAGCAGACCAGTCCGGAGGGGGAGAAACAGATATTGTGGTGAATTCTGTATGAGACAGTTTAAACACCTGCAAAAGTTATGAAACTAGAACAGATATCTTTGTACCCAGGACTTATCTTTGCGAGATCTTAATGTTTTGTAATTGCCTCAGATACACACACACACACACAGATGCACACACATACACACAGAGATACACACACACACACTCTCTCTCTCTCTCTCTCAAATCATTTCAGGTGCAGTTGAAGCCTCTTCCCCAATCCCATTTTCTTCCCTCTTTAGATGAAATTATCAGCTTGATTTTGGGGCTCTCTTTGCATTTGGTAAAGAATCTGCCTGCAATGCAGGAGCTTCAGGTTTGATTCCTGGGTCAGGAAGATCCTCTGGAGGAGGAAATGGCAACTCATTCGAGGATTCTTGCATGGGAAATCCCACGGGCAGAGGAACCTTAAAGGGCTTCAGTCCATGGGGTCGCAAAGAGCTGGGCATGACTTACTGACTAAACAACAACATGTGTGTTTCTAATACCTGTGCCGCGCTTGGGTATATACATTGCAGAAAACCTTAGACAGTGTGTGTATGCTATAGCTTGTTTGGGGGTTCAGCATTGTTTTGGACATTGTTTTGGGAAGGAAATGACAACCCACTCCAGTATTCTTGCCTGGAAAATCCCATGCAGAGAGACTTGTGAGCTACAGTCCATAGGGTCACAGAGAGTTGGCCTCGACTAAGCACTTCACTTTCACTTTTTTTCATGTTGATACTTTCATTTCTTCAGCATTTCACTGTATTCTCAGAGTAATTCATCCTTTCTCCTGTTGTTGGATATCTAGGTTTTTGACTTTTTGCTATCAGGAACAACTGTGGAGTGATCATTTTTGTCTGTGGCTTCATACATACGTGCAAGGCAACTCTCAGAGCCTTAGGAGCCAAATTGCTGGGTCAGAGGATGCATGCATTCTCTCTTCTCATCTAAGAATTCAACATTTTTGGCCAATCACAGGGGAGTGAAATGGCTGGTGATTGTCTTGATTTGCATTCCCTGATTAACAACGAGATTAAGAATTATTTCATACATGAATTTCTATTTGTGTTTTTTTTTCCTGTGAATTGTCTTTTCATGGTTTGCCTTTTTTCCCCCCTGTTGGTTTGTCTTTTCTGTGTATCTGAAGGAGTTCTGGCTTTGTTCCGGGTATTAATCCTTTGGCAGGTAAACCCGCTGCAAGTGTCTCCTCCAGGTCTGTGGGTGCATTTCACTGACTAGGCCCTTTGATGTGCGTCCATTTTAACTGTAATGTTGCCCATAGATGAGCCTCTTCCCGTAAGGATTTGTACTCATTTGGGATAAGAGGTCTTTCCCCGTCCTAAAGACATTAAGGTGGTCTGTTAGATTTTTCTTTAAACATTTGCAAGTTTTGCCTTAGGTCTTGAATTCACTGGAATTTATTTTCCTGCAAGTTGATAGATGGGGCTGTGCTTTTCTTCTGTGGGTAACTAAGCCAGCTCCATTTACGGACACCCGTTCTTTCTCCCCAGCCTGCAAAGTCGACACTGTCGGGTCCGTGTTTCCAGAAATTTCGGGGTCTCTTAGGCTTGCTCTTCTAGTCCCCTGGTCCATCCATCCATCCCCACATCAATGCCGAATTGGTCGAATTCTGAGACCTTTATAGTAGATCTCCTCCCACATTATTTTTCCCAGGTGTCGAAGCTGTCCTTGATCCTTGGGAATCTTGATTTTTAAAAATCTTTTTTTTCTTAATTCCCTGAGTAACGTATTCTTATAACAGAAAGCAGAGGTAAGTTTGGGGTTAAAAAAGGTTATAAACATCAGTCTAATGTCACTGTCAGTATTTTTAAATATGTGTCTAAGTTATTGCAGAAGGCTTATTCCTCTATCATAGTCTCGTTACCTCCGTTTTGCATTGAAGATATCTTGTCATGTCGTCAGGTTTTCAAGTGTTTTGCTGTAACGTGTTTTCATTGTTTTATAGTATTCCATCATCAGATCATTAAATAGGTATTTAACTGGTCACCCAGTAACAGGCATCTGGATGGTTTCCAATTCTCTTGGGGTATAAATAACACTACGGTGAATGTTCCTGTAAGTAAACTTTTGTCCTAGAATCTTGCCTTGACGATTGCCCACCTCCTTCCTGTCACCTCCCTCTCCCAGCTCAGCCCAGTTCAGCAAACCTTTACTCCACTTTCTGTGTTCCAGACTCTGCATGGGGACTGGGATGAATCTGGAGCGGTCCCTGCCCGGCAGGGCTCCCAGCCTACCTTGCTGACCCCTCTATGGGTAATCTCTTGCCCATGAGCTTTCACGTGGTGCAGCTGGGGTGAATCCCAGCTCGCTGACCTCCAGGAGGGCACGGTCAGTAGCTTTAAGTGATGCCTCTGTTCTGGAAGAAGGGTTAGAGCAGAGGACAGCAGGGCACATGGCCTTTTGTCTTTCTCAGCCGCCTGGATTTCAGCCCTTTAATCTTTGTCTTTTGTTCAGGATCCTCTTAGGGCTGAGATCTGACCCAACCAGACTCCCCATCACCCACCCCCACCCCCTCCCCAAGATTGCCCTCTGAGAACCACAAAAGAACTCCTGAACTCTCCACCTGAGGGCTTAGTTTTTCTTTCTTTTCTTCTAGGCTCTATTTATTTTAAATTCTATGCTACTTTTCAGTTGCAAAGGTAATGCCTGCTGGTAAAAACATTACAGTTTCCTTTCATCCTGCCTCCTGTTCCCACTCTTAACAGAGAGCCATTCCCCAAGTGGATCAGGGTTTATCAACATGGCAATGTATTTATTTATTGTTCTGAATCTCGCTTTATTTTCAAAATGGCATTACATACAGAGCTCCTTTATTCTGCTGAAAAGGCCCGGTTGCATTCTGGCGGCCTCTTGAAGGGACCAGGATCTGCTCACCGCCCGCCTCTTGTGTGCCTGGCCTCTTCTATCTGTGTCCCCGTGCCAGGTGTCAGGGCCAGTGTCACGGGCACTTTTCCTTCTGTTTTCTTCCATTGTGCTCCGGGTCTCTGCTCTTTTCATCCACCCATCAGCTGTCTGCTGAAGTCAGGATTGCCGTCGGGGCCAGGTCTGTGCCTATCTCAGCCTCATTCCACAGATAGGGGACCAAGGCTCAGAGGCTGCTGAGTGGCAAAGCCCACCTGGCCCTCCCTCTGAGGTCCCCCCACACAGGTTGTCTGGGGAAACCTCACTCCTGTGACTCCCTGATAGTCCTGAGAGTTTGGCAGGGCATCTGTTACCACGGGCATTTTATCACAGAGAGACCAAGTCTGGGCTGCTGGAGTCGCCTCCCCCTCCTTGCTGGCTTTAGGCAGGGGTGGCCAGGACAGTGAGTGAGTGAGTGTCTGGGTGATGCCAGTGGGCAGGGAGGTGTTGGAGTGAGCCGAAGCCTGGATCACACGCCCCATGATCCTTGACTGCCTTATGCAAAATGTGGGCACACCCATGATTCTGTATCCCTCTCCTGATGGGGAAACAGGCCCCAGAGAGAAGCTGTTGCACACCTCTGCTGGGGGCAGTCCTGGCTGCAGAGGCCTCGGTGCAGGAAGGGGATGAACGCACTGCCTGCAGGAAACTTTCTGGAAAGGATGTTTTCTGTAACTGGGAGAAAAGGTCCCCACTCCCTTGAATCTGCCCCCTTTACCTTATAGTGCTTTCCTGGCCATCCCCAGGTAGGCCTGGGGTGGCTGTGGGGTGGGAGCTGCTCCCTGGAAGTGCTGCTTGTCGGGGTTCCACCCCAGGTCTGCGTTGAAGGTGACAGGCAGTGTGACGCTGGGCACATGACCTCTCTCCCGAGTCTCAGTTTCCCTATCTGTAAAATGGGCACATGGAATATTAGCCTGGAAAAGGAAGGAAATTGCTTCCTTTTCCTAGCAACTGCTACTCAGATGGTAAAGAATCTGCCTGTAATGCGAGAGACCCAGTTTTGATCCCTGGGTCAGGAAGATCCCCTGGAGGAAGGCATGGCAACCCATTCCAGTATTCTTGCCTGGAGAAACCCCATAGACAGAGGAGCCCGGTAGGCTACAGTCCATGGGGTGGCAAGGAGTCGGACAAGACAGCGACTTCCACTTTTACACCATGGAGGCACCTGGAGAACATTATGTTAGGTGGATGAAACCAGTCCCCAAGGGACAAATAACGCATGATCTGCTTCTGTGAGGTCCCTGGAGTAGTCAGATTCATACTGACAGAAAGAATGGAGGTGCTCAGGGCTGGGGCGGGGAGGGGGGAGTCATTGCTTGGTGGAGACAGTTTCAGTTTTACAACACGAGAAGAGTTCTGGAGATGGGTGGTCAGCAGAACAAACGTCCTTCATTCAAATACCTTACGTGTATTTTACATCAGTAAAACAGTTCTGAGAAAATAAGGGAGGGATCCAGCAGAGCGCACTCCTGGGCTCCGAGGGCTCTGGGCTGGGCCCTCATTCTCAGAACAGGGAGTGGCTCCAGCTGTGGGTGTCTCTTCACCTTGAGTCACCAGCTCCGGGGCAGGTCCCTGCCTGAGGGGCCTCCGCTCCTTCCCCTGGGGAGGGCTGGGCAGGAACTGGGAGGGGGGGTGCCCACAATTGCCTTAGCTTCCTCCCTGGCCCCCACCACCCCCCTCTGCCAGGCCAGCCCACCACCCCCAGACCACGCCCTTCCCCCACCCCACTTCTTCCCCTTGCCTTCTCAGGCGCTCTCTTGATACCTTTATTTAGCACCTGCTGTGTGCAGACCCTTGCCCTCTAGCAGCATCTGGGCAGAGGTTGAGGATGGATGACAACCAGCCCAGGCTGCCTGCTGCCCTCTCTGCACAAAGTGCTTTAGAAACTTGGGATTCCCTTTCCCAAAGCCCTGCAAGCAACCTGCCCTGACCACCCGGCCATCTCTTCTTGGGGACCCATCCAGGGGAAGGTGCCGCATCCCTGGCCCCCTGGGGACGAAAGCTTGGGCTTTGGCACCAAGCTTGGGCTTTGGCACCAAGCTTGGGCTTTGGCACCTTCTTTCCAGATTTCCCCCAAAACGCCATCAGAGAGGGGTGGGGACTTGTCCAAAATCCCACGGTGAGTTGGTTCAGTTCAGTTCAGTTCAGTCGCTCAGTCGTGTCCAACTCTTTGCGACCCCAAGAATTGCAGCACGCCAGGCCTCCTTGTCCATCACCATCTCCCGGAGTTCACTCAGACTCACGTCCATCAAGTCTGTGATGCCATCCAGCCATCTCATCCTCTGTCGTCCCCTTCTCCTCCTGACCCCAATCCCTCCTAGCATCAGAGTCTTTTCCAGTGAGTCAACTCTTCACACGAGGTGGCCAAAGTACTGGAGTTTCAGTTTCAGCATCAGTCCTTCCAAAGAAATCCCAAGGTTGATCTCCTTCAGAATGGACTGGTTGGAGCTCCTTGCAGTCCAAGGGACTCTCAAGAGTCTTCTCCAACACCACAGTTCGAAAGCATCCATTCTTCAGCGCTCAGCCCTCTTCACAGTCCAACTCTCACATCCATATATGACCACTTGAAAAACCATAGCCTTTGACTAGACGGACCTTCGTCGGCAAAGTAACGTCTCTGCTTTTGAATATGCTATCTAGGTTGGTCATAACTTTTCTTCCAAGGAGTAAGCGTCTTCTAATTTCATGGCTGCAGTCACCATCTGCAGTGATTTTGGAGCCCAAAAATAAAGTCTGATATTGTTTCCACTGTTTCCCCATCTATTTCCCATGAAGTGATGGGACTGGATGCCATGATCTTCGTTTTCTGAATGTTGAGCTTTAAGCCAACTTTTTCGCTCTCCTCTTTTACTTTCATCAAGAGGCTTTTAGCTCTTCTTCACTTTCTGCCATAAGGCAGAGGCCAAAACGAGGTACAGCTAGAGGGCACCTCCCCAGGTACCCCCCCACCCCCACCCCAACGAGGCCAGGCCTGCCCTTGTCAGCTGTGTGGCCTGGGCCCCTGGCCTGACCCCTCTCAATCCCTGTCTTCTCCCTGGGCTGAGGAGGTGTCAGGAGCCCCCAGGACCGTCACAGGACTATCCCCTCCATGAAGCTCTTCTTAGCAGGGTGATGTAGCCATGGTTTACAGAGAGTTCAGAACGAAAGTGTTGAGGGGGGGTAGGAGGAGCCAGACACACTGGCTGGACGGGATGGTCTCCCCCCTCGGAGCCTCTGGGTCCCTCACCTGTGATGGAGAGTGGACCTCCCACCTCAGACCCAAAGCAACATAAGCAAAGCCCAGGACAGCAGGGCCGGGTCCTCCTGGTACGAGAGGCAGGCTGTTCTCCATTGCGTGACACACCCACTCCCCCGAAGCAGCGCAAGGCTGCAACCACATCCTGCCTGGTCCAGACTGCCCCCACCCCCAGCACCTGGCAGCCTGCCTCGGCTTTCCAGGGGCAGGCTCTCGCACGCCCTTGGGCCCTCGGTCCTGTCCCCTCCTCCCTTCCGGTCGCCAGTCTTTGGGTGCCTGCCTGGACGTGGACTTGGGGAGCCAGGAAGGGAGGGAGGAGTTGTCGAGTGTCATTCAGCTGTGCGGGGAGGGGAGGGGCCGGCTGCGTGATTCAGCATCCCCTGGATGCCCGCTCGCCCAGGAGTGTGGGTGGCGCGAGGAGCCAGTTGGTCATTAGACGGCCTTCTTGCGGGGTGGGCACTTAGCAGGAGGGCCGACCCCTGGGCTGGAGCCGCCAGCCCAGGGCGGGTAGTGGTGTCTGCTGGCCCCACGGTGACCTGAGGCTGGGAATCCTGGCAGGAGGGGGTCAGGAAGCAGGACTCCTGGGCTCCACCTCTTGGCACTGTCCTGTGTGGGGCCTTGAGCAGTGGGGGGACAGCGAACCTGATCCCTGGTGAGGGCTCACGTGGGGAGGCTTCAGTTTGGTCTCGGCTCTGCCCCGATTGTAGAGTGACAGTGGGCAGGTGATGCCGCTGAGCCTCTCAGTTGTCCCCATCTGTGAAATAGGCCAAAGATAGGGCCCTGCATCTGGATGGCAAAGCGACTCCACGAGGTGGACCCCATGGTAGGGGCTTAGCCTGGTGCCGGCATGCGTCCATCTGTTGAGCACCGCGCTTCCCTCAAGGGCTCTAGGTTTGCCTCCCTCCTGCCCTTACCCGTCCCGGCATGCCCACAATGGTAGGGGCATCTGGGTTTGCGAGGAGGCCCTGTCCTCCCAAGTGCTTGTCACTGTCAATACTATCAGTAATCAAAATAAGGGCCCCAGTCTCATAACCTGGGACCTGTGTGCCTCTCCCCACAGAACCATTTGTCAAAACACAGGTATTTAAATCTTGGCTTAGAAATCTAGACTCTGGATTAGAAAACAGTAAAATGTAAAAATCACAATTTTTTTTTCAGGGAATGTTCTTTTTAAAAATTTTTATTTATTTGGCTGTACTGGGTATTAGTTGTGGCCTGTGGGATCTATTTCCCTAACCAGGGATTGAACCCGGGTCCCCTGTGTTGGGAGTACAGAGTCTTAGCCACTGGACCATCAGGGAAGTCCCCAAAATCATGATTTTATTTGCAAAAGGACTGGAAGGTTATCACCCAGTGAAAAGTTAACAGGGGTGGGTGACTCTGGGTGGTGTTCTTACAGGTTTTTTTTTTTCTTCTTCTTCTGTCCATAATGCTTTATACATTTTCCAGTGAACACCTAGTCCCTTTCTTGTCTGTTACCGCCTCATGGCCCCAGCAGCATTGTAAGAGTGACGTGTCCTGGCAGGGTGCTCCCTGCCGGCCCAGGGATCCAGGGTTTCTTCGCGGGTTCATTTTGTTGCACACCTTCCCCCTGGCTGTGCTTCCCGAATGTGGCCTCGAAGTCAAGCATTGAAAAAAAAAACAGACTCCCAGGCTGTACCCAGGACCTGCCGAGTGGGACTCTGCAGGGGGAGAATCTGCTGCTGTTCTGCATTTCTTTACAAACACACGTGGATGCCGGAAACAATCTGACGTAAATGCCCTCAGCGTGTGACCCTGCCATCCTGCTTTCTGGTCCTCGCTGCCCAGCCCCTCCTCCAGGCACCCATCATTACAGCCTGCTGTGTGTTTGTCTTTCCTGCCACTCTCCCCACATGCCCAGAATCCTGTGTGGCCATATTTACACACACACATGTGGAATGTTTTAAGCTTCCTTATTTGTTCAATAGAAGCTAGTTCATAGTCCACTCCCTCTTCTACACTTGACTTTTCTCACACTTGGAATAAATCTCTTCAAGGACTTTGAATTGATCTCCTGGTGGTCCAGCGGTTAGGACTCTGACCTCTGCTGCAGGCGGCCTGGGTTCAGTCCCTGGTGGGGGAGTTAAGATCCCGCAAGCTGCACAATCACTGGTGTCGCTTCATGGCACCTGGTTCTGAAGGAACTGTAAGTTTTCAGCTGGCCCCTCTGGTTGGTCTTATCAGTAACAGGATGGGGTCGAGACAGGACTTCTGGACTGTTCCTGCTGGAAGGCGGGGGGTCCCTGTGAGGCTCTTTAGTGATCTGTCAGCATGGCCTGGACTTCATGACTCAGCCTTCATATCTGTGGAATGGGGAGGCTGCCCACCTTCCCTGCGGTGGTTTCCCTCCAGTCACCCAGTGACCATCTGGTTTCTGGACCAAGGCCACTCCATGGGCTGCCCTGTGAGTGTTGCCCAGCTAGTGTGACTCACAGCTAGCCTCGAGGTGGAATTTTGGACAATGGGTCCGTACTCTCCTGTCCCTGCCCCCTGGGTCTCAGAAAGCCCGGCTGTCTCTCAGTAACCCCCTCCCATGGTCCCTTTCAGGTTGAACCATGATTCCGGTGACAGAGCTCCGCTACTTTGCGGACACGCAGCCAGCGTACCGGATCCTGAAGCCATGGTGGGACGTGTTCACCGACTACATCTCAATCGTCATGCTGATGATCGCTGTCTTCGGGGGCACACTGCAGGTCACCCAGGACAAGATGATCTGCCTGCCCTGTAAGTGGGTTACCAAGGACTCCTGCAACGACTCGTTCCGGAGCTGGGCGGCCCCCGGCCCAGAGCCCCCTACCCCAACTCCACCATCGGGCCGACCCCCGACTCCGGCCCCACTGGCATCAAGTACGACCTGGACCGGCACCAGTACAACTACGTGGACGCCGTGTGCTATGAGAACCGCCTGCACTGGTTCGCCAAGTACTTCCCCTACCTGGTGCTTCTGCACACGCTCATCTTCCTGGCCTGCAGCAACTTCTGGTTCAAGTTCCCGCGCACCAGCTCCAAGCTGGAGCACTTCGTGTCCATCCTGCTCAAGTGCTTCGACTCACCCTGGACCACGCGGGCCCTGTCGGAGACGGTGGTGGAGGAGAGCGACCCCAAGCCAGCCTTCAGCAAGATGAATGGCTCCATGGACAAGAAGTCGTCGACGGTCAGCGAGGACGTGGAGGCGACTGTGCCCATGCTGCAGCGGACCAAGTCTCGGATCGAGCAGGGCATCGTGGACCGCGCAGAGACGGGCGTGCTGGACAAGAAGGAGGGCGAGCAGGCCAAGGCGCTGTTCGAGAAGGTGAAGAAGTTCCGGACCCACGTGGAGGAGGGGGACATCGTGTACCGCCTGTACATGCGGCAGACCATCATCAAGGTGATCAAGTTCATTCTCATCATCTGCTACACCGTCTACTACGTGCACAACATCAAGTTCGACGTGGACTGCACGGTGGACATCGAGAGCCTGACGGGCTACCGCACGTGCCGGTGCGCCCACCCGCTGGCCACGCTCTTCAAGATCCTGGCGTCCTTCTACATCAGCCTGGTCATCTTCTACGGCCTCATCTGCATGTACACGCTCTGGTGGATGCTGCGGCGCTCCCTGAAGAAGTACTCGTTCGAGTCCATCCGCGAGGAGAGCAGCTACAGCGACATCCCCGACGTCAAGAACGACTTCGCCTTCATGCTGCACCTCATCGACCAGTACGACCCGCTCTACTCAAAGCGCTTCGCCGTCTTCCTGTCGGAGGTGAGTGAGAACAAGCTGCGGCAGCTGAACCTCAACAACGAGTGGACGCTGGACAAGCTGCGCCAGCGGCTCACCAAGAACGCGCAGGACAAGCTGGAGCTGCACCTGTTCATGCTCAGCGGCATCCCCGATACTGTGTTCGACCTGGTGGAGCTGGAGGTGCTGAAGCTAGAGCTGATCCCTGACGTGACCATCCCGCCCAGCATTGCGCAGCTCACGGGCCTCAAGGAGCTGTGGCTGTACCACACAGCCGCCAAGATCGAGGCGCCCGCCCTGGCCTTCCTGCGAGAGAACCTGCGGGCGCTGCACATCAAGTTCACGGACATCAAGGAGATCCCGCTGTGGATCTACAGCCTGAAGACACTGGAGGAGCTGCACCTGACGGGCAACCTGAGTGCCGAGAACAACCGCTTCATCGTCATCGACGGGCTCCGCGAGCTCAAGCGGCTCAAGGTGCTGCGGCTGAAGAGCAATCTGAGCAAGCTGCCGCAGGTGGTCACAGACGTGGGTGTGCACCTGCAGAAGCTGTCCATCAACAATGAGGGCACGAAGCTCATCGTGCTCAACAGCCTCAAGAAGATGGCCAACCTGACAGAGTTGGAGCTCATCCGCTGCGACCTGGAGCGCATCCCCCCACTCCATCTTCAGCCTCCACAACCTGCAGGAGATCGACCTCAAGGACAACAACCTCAAGACCATCGAGGAGATCATCAGCTTCCAGCACCTGCACCGCCTCACCTGCCTTAAGCTGTGGTACAACCACATCGCCTACATCCCCATCCAGATCGGCAACCTCACCAACCTCGAGCGCCTCTACCTGAACCGCAACAAGATTGAGAAGATCCCCACCCAGCTCTTCTACTGCCGCAAGCTGCGCTACCTGGACCTCAGCCACAACAACCTGACCTTCCTCCCCGCTGACATCGGCCTCCTGCAGAGCCTCCAGAACCTGGCTGTCACGGCCAACCGGGTGAGTGGCCCATGGCAGGGCAGGGGTGTGTGTCTCTGGACAGTCTGGCGTCCCTGAGTCTGGGGTCTGCAGCTGTGGTTCCCAGAAGCACCTGGGGGAGGAGCTGGATGAAAATCCAGATTCCCAGGTGGCTTCCACGCCCCCCCACGCCCCCCACGCCCTCCAGCCCAGACCCGCTGAATCAGGATCTGTGGGCTGGGGAGCCTGTCTCAACTGCAGGATGTGGCTAAGTTCTGCTAGGAGGGATGGTGTGCCGGTCCCGAAGGTGGCTTTGGGCGGGTTCCTTGGAGACGGGGATGTCCATAGGCAGGAGTCTTCTCTGTCAGTGCTTGGTGGTGGGAGGCGGGACTTGGCCTAGGGCTTGTGGTGTCTTCCTCAGCTTGTCCTGGACCAGACTTGGAGCCCAGGATGGGTCCACCCAGGACAGAAACTGTGGGCGCCTGGTGCACCTCCCAGAGCCACTCACACCCTCTCCCCCTCTCTGCCTGTCGAGGGTGGCGAAGGGCAGAGATGGGCTCCGCTGGGGCTGGCTTGTCACCACCTGTCTTTCTGGAGAGGAAATAGTGCAAACTGTCGTGGGCCTGCAGAGCTGAAGGCCACATCCTGGCGGTGATCGAGACCTTTTCGGTTCCTCCGCACCCACCCCCTTGCCTGTCCGGGAAGCACCTCCCCACACCCAAGGGCCCCTCTGTGAAAGCAGGCGGGTAGAGGTTTGAGGGCAGGTGGTCCTGTGGCTTTGTGGCCTGGCCTCTGCCACAGCTGCTGGGGTGCCTTCCCTGTGCCCTGCCCACTCCTGCTGGGGACCTAATGCTGGAAGAAGTCTTCCTAGTTCCTGCTCTGGGTGGAAATCCTCTCCGAAGGGAGGTGGGTGGTTTCAGGGAGGACAGCAGGGGCTTGCTCCAGCAGTTGGGAGGCAGCAGCCCCTGAAATGCCCCCATTCCAGGGAGGGACACGCCCTGTCCAGCATCACTCATGCAGGAGGGTCAGGCACCCCAGACCTCTGACCGCTGGAGCCCCTCCACTCTTCCCTAACCTCTCTCCCTGGAAACCAGAGACTGACAGACCGTTCCTTTTCCCCCATATTATACACATGTGTACGTATAAGAGCATACAGGGGTGACAGTCGGATCCCAGGCTGCTTCACTCTAGAGATCCGCCCCCTGGGCCCAGGACAGGCCCACCGCCCACCAGTCAGGAAAATTTGACTCCTGGGAGCAGCCCCATTTGGGGAGGAGGGGACAACCACAACCCTTTCTTCAGCATGTGGAGGGGGACCAGGCGGCTCCCCGCCAGATACCCGGTGGAGGAGGGTGTGGCCGGCCCCTAGCCGGCGCCCTGTCCTGTCCACCCCCACCCCCACCCCCAGCTCTTTACTCCCGGCGCAGCTGTCAGGGTCACGCGTTGACTGAGGTCACCCTTCAGGAAGCGGTGGCGGCAAGGCACGCAGTCCCTGAGGAAGGAGACCCTCTGGCCCCCAGTTCAGCACAGTGCTTCATCACGTCCTGTCCCCACCCCCTGGAATCCCAGAGGCCTCTGTAGGGAAAGAAAGTGCCTTCCAGCCAGACTTGGTCAGGCTCCTCCTCCTTCCCCCGGAAGCCCTCCCCCCCTTCCTGCCTCCCTCTGGGCCTGGAGGTTCCTTGGTTCCTCGTGAGTCACCCCCACACACACCCCCGGGCTACTACCTGTGAAGTGGACAGGATGCGTGAGTGTGGGTCGACTCAGGCCCTCATCTTGGGTTTTCTCGGGTTTCAAGTCATGCTTACGAATACCTTGTTAAGGGTCCTATTCCTTATGTGGTTATTCGAATATTCATTCATTGATTTGGCAAGTGTTCTCTGTGCACTGCTAGTGGGGAGCAAGGAGTCAGGGGTCCCTAAAGAACCAAGACCCCCAGTCCATCCTGACCTCACTGCTTGCAGGGACAGACGAGTAACTCGAAGTTAGCACCCTGGACTGTGCCGGGGGCTAGGCTCAGCCTGGGGCAGGCAGGTCTCCTGGAGGAGGAGACGTCTCACCTGGCCCTAAGGGATGAGGAGGAGTCAGCCTTGCCGAAGAGGAGAGGGAACTTCTAGCAGGTTCTGTCCACAGGGAACTGAAAGCCGGGGGCGGACTGGTGAGCTGAGCATCTGGAATTTGGACTCCCCCACCACCGAGGCCAGGGCTAAAGGCATCTTGTTTTTCCCACTTGCTTGCAAATTACCTGCCTCACGTCCCTTCCTTCCCTCTGCTCTCTGACGACCTGGATCTTGGCTCTTCTGTCCAGTGCCTGACTTGGGGCAAACTGTCCACCAAATTCCCGCTGACTGATTGAGGGAGGAAAGGTCTGCCTTGGAATGCAGAGAGCTGGCTCTCCCTGGAGCTCCAGAAAGGCGGGGGCGGGGCAGGACAGAGGTCCAGAGCTATAGAAACCTGTGGGCAGCATCTTCCCTGGCCGTCCAGTGGTTAAGACTTCACTTTCCAAAGCAGAGGGTACAGGTTCCATCCCTGGTTGGAGAGCTAAGGTCCCACATGCCCTAGAGCCAAAATAATGCAAACTTAAAAGAATATTGTAATGAACTCAGTAAAGACTACAAACTGTCCACATTAAAGCAAACCTGCTTGCAGCTGTCAGGAGTGGGTGAGGCCTGTTCTCTCTTGGCTGCCTGGGTGGTCGGAGGGTCCTTGAGGCGGGACGAGGCACCAGTTTTCAGAGAGGAGAGGGTAGGTCCCATGTTGGGATGTCCAGGGGACCAGGTTAAGTCAGTCTGAACCTGAAGCTCAGGGAGTCATCCCCCAGGCTCCTGGGTGAAGATCGGTCTTTCCTGTGTCTGGGAGGGGTGGGGGGCTGGGGAGTGTGGCTGGAGCCTTTGGGAGGGGCAGTGGAGAGCAGGGCCAGGCAGGTGGTCGCACAGCCCGTGCAGGAGTCGGGTGATGACAGAACATGGGCAGGTCCAGTGGATGAGGAGTGGTGGGTGGCTCTGGCCGGGTAGTTTCCAGGGCAGGCACGGGTAGAAACTGGCTCCTGGCAGGCCAAGAGAGACAGCGTCTTTCCAGGCAGTTTGTTGGGAAGGTCGCAGAGGCTCCTGGGAGGGTTGTCTTGTTTTTTCCAAGGACCAGGTGGACTTGAGGGGTAGCCAGTGCTGATGAGGGAGCCATCAAGGTCCCTGAGGAGGTGGGCAAGGGCAGGATTGGGGTGATGGGTGTCGAATCGTGCCTTCTGTGCACGTGGGCAGCTCAGGAGGAAGGACAGGAGTGGCCAGGGCGGGGGACCGAGGCATCAGAGCCACCTTCCCCCTCCCTCTGTGGGGCCTGCAGAGAGCTGGCCACAGAGCCGGGGGGTGCCCCAGGGAGGGAGTGTGTTGGGGGAGAGCCCGGTGTGAACCCCAGTTCTTCCACCCGCTGGACCAGTCCTTCCCGCTCCTGAGCCACTGTCTGTGTCACCAGAGGGAGGCCAGTTTTGGATGCAGTGGGGTCTCTGGTCCTGCCAGAACCCACTTCTCATCTGTTCTCTGGCCTTCCTGGAGTCCCTGCCTACCTGGAAGCCACGCCTGCCCGATTCCTGACCATTGGGCGCAGCAGTGGCAGGTTTGCAGGCCCAGGTCAGGAGTCCCCTTTAAAACACCCACAATGCCCCTCTTGGCATGGCCTCTGCCTGGCCTCAGCAGGCACATGCGGATGGTGACAGAGCAAGCTGCCCGTCACCCTTCTGTAGGCTCGGGGCCCACCCCCTGGCTCCTGCTCTGCTGGAGGGCTCCCTCCTGTCCGCCATATCTGAAGGAGCTGGTTGTAGGAGAACAGGCTGAGGAAGTGCTCGTGTCTGTAGCTAATTGCTCACAGGAGGGCAGCTGATTGCTCACACAAAGCCAGCCTTTATGGGGCTCTTCCCGTGTGTCCCTACCCAGCTGCACCCTTTGCTCCTTGCTCCACCAACAGAATGGACAGTTAGAGCACGGACTCTTGAGCCAGATTCATGTCTTCGCTCCACCGCTTCCCAGCTGTGAGCCTCTCAGCAGGCTGGATCCTTCAGGGCCTCAGTTTTCTCATCTGTAAAGTGGAACAAGTGTTTCCAAAGTGCTTAGAGGTGGTTCTGAGAGTTCAACTGTTGATAGCATCAGTGCTCAGAGTGACCCTGTCCTGTAGTAAGCAGCAAGCGGGTGTTGCCTCTTATTCAAACTTTGCAGAATCAGGAGAGGGCCCTGAATGGCCAAGACTGGGCTCCCCGCACCCACCCTCAGCCTATGACTTGACAGATAAGGAAACTGAGGCCCAGGAAGGGGAAGTGACACAGCTGGGATTCTGACCCTGTTGGTGAGCTCTCCCTAGTTCTCAGCTACAGCTGAGGTTATAGAGTTTTCTCAGCAGGCTGCTGAGCTTTCATAAATTGTTCTTAAAGCCAGCAGGACCCCCAGCCTGGCTCCTGGTGAGCCCTGGGTGGTGGAGGAGTGGCTGGAGCTGGTAGCAGCTGGCTCCTGTGATTTGCTTTGGAAGGGGTTGGGGGTGCCAGGTGCTGGGAGATAGCAGGGAGCATGGCACACCCAGCCGTGCCCTCTCAGATCCCTGGGTCTGCCAGTGACAGGAGATCAAGCAGTTTTACCACACGGAGGGATCAGTGCTGTTGGGGGAACATGGGTGCTTTAGATTACCAGGAGGTCAAAGAAGGCTTCCTGGAGGAAGTGACGGCAAAGCCAAGACCTGCAGAGCACGGGGGAGTTAGCCAGACTCAGGCCCAGCTTGTACTGGCCCCTGAGGTCCGGGGTAGCTGAAATGGGCATCAGAGAAGGTGCCAATGCCTCGGGAGGGAAGCGGGGCCCCCGAGGCCCAGGTCCCAGCTGTGCCTGCCTCACTGTGCCCTTTTCTCCTTACCTCTCAGATCGAGGCACTGCCCCCGAGCTCTTCCAGTGCCGGAAGCTGCGGGCCCTGCACCTGGGCAACAACGTGCTGCAGTCGCTGCCCTCGCGGGTGGGCGAGCTGACCAGCCTGACCCAGATCGAGCTGCGTGGCAACCGGCTGGAGTGCCTGCCTGTGGAGCTGGGCGAATGCCCGCTGCTCAAGCGCAGTGGCCTGGTGGTGGAGGAGGACCTGTTCAACACCCTGCCCCCCGAGGTGAAGGAGCGGCTCTGGAGGGCCGACAAGGAGCAGGCCTGAGCATCCATGGGTGTGGAGCACGCGTGGCCCGGAGTGGGCGGCCTGCAGCCGGACCTCCATGCAGGCCTCGGGCCCAGGAACCCAGGAGCCCCGGACGGACCACCAGCCCAGCCTGTCAGCGGGGGTGCTGGAGCTGGGCCGGGTGACAGGACTGCACCTGAGGGGCTGGCCCCTTTTCTCCTTGAGACTCGTGCCCCCCAGGGGCGGGCGCCTGAGGGGGAGATCAGAGACCTGCCGTCCGTCTCCCAGCGAGCGCAGTATTTGGACAATCAGGGCCTGCTCCCTGGAGGCCATCGCTGCCCCAGAGGCCGAGCCGACGCCAGAGGTCCAGGGACACCTTCTTAGTTCTTGGTATTTATTTTCTCCACCTCCCGCCCCCTCCCTCCAGATAACTTATACATTCCCAAGAAAGGTCAGCTCAGATGTGAGGGGGTGTTAGAGGAAGGGTAGCCGTGTTTCCGTTTTCCTTTTCTAGGTGGTGCCTCCAGCATTTAGCACCCACCCAGACGTGAGCAGAGCAGTCCAGGGTGAACCAGCTGTGAGACGGTCACCTTGGAGGTGCCAGGCTTGGGCTCTGGGGGCACGGCCCGTGGGAAAGCAGGCCGCCAGGCAGAGAAGCCAGGCCTGGGGTTTGCTGCCACAGTTGAGTGTTTTTTTTTTTTTTTTTTAAGGAGAAAGAAATTTTTGAAAATTGATGGTTTGGGTATCAAAAGAAAAAAAAAACTTAAAAAAAGGACACTAAAGGCCAGTGAGTTGGAGTCTCGGGGCAGGACAAGCGTCCTCCCTGAGCAGAGCAGCAGGGCACTGAGTTAGCCTGCACCCCCAGGGTGCAGGCTGCAGGCTGCCTCCGGTCCCCGGTGACCTCAGTCCAGGAGTCTGTCTGTTCCTCTCCCTTCCTAGAATGGGGATTATGTTGTTTTGTTTTTTTTGGTGTCTTGTTTTCTTTCTCCTCCATGTATCTTGGCAGGCTCTCGTTTCTGTGGCTGTTGGCCAAAGGGAATGTTCCGGAGCTGCCAAGAAGGGAGGGGACTCTGGTTGGCTAATCCCCAGATGAACGGTGCTCCGCCCCTGCCCCCCTCCCTGCTGCGCTCCCCCTCCCCCGCCCCTGGCCTGCCCCCTCGCCCTGACTTTGTTGCAGTGTTAAGGAGTCCAGAGGAGCCACTCCACCTGGACTCTTGTTTTCCCACCTCATGTGTCATGAGTTAGCCCAGTGCCACCGCTAGCCTCAGCTGCTGATGTCAGCCCTGTCGCCCCCTGGTGACCTGCCACCCAGTCCTTCAGCACGGGACGCCTGGAGGTGGGGTTGCCACCGGACTAGATGGGCTCTCCAGGTTCTGGATACGGTTTCTGTCCCAGGCGCCCAGCCCACGCAGCGCCTGGTGGCGGGAAACCAGCTCACTTTATTGAGATCAGTCTCTGGGGTCCCCGCCACCTTCTATCGATCACTTGGACACTAAGGCACATTCTAGCGTCTCTCGTCTTCACGATTATGTCCATTCGTCCATTTGTGTTTTCCACGCCGTGTCATCAGATGTAATCCTCAGAAATAATGCACACTAGCCTCTGACAACCATGAAGCAATCCGTTACACGTGGGTCTGAACTTGTGGACTCGGTTCAAATAGCAAATAAACCTATAACAGAAAGTGGCCTTTGAAGGTCTTCATGTCCCTCAGGTCTCTGAGGCCCGCTCGGCCCCATGGTCTCCAGGAAGATAAGGAGCTCTGCTTCCCTACCTGCCCCATGAAGTCAAAAGCCCCTCAGAGGCAGCTACCAGCAGACACTCCACAGCCCCTGTTGCCCATCAGGCGTGGATCCCGCAGCCAGGTGTCCTCTGCCGGCCAGAGCCTAGGGTTTGGGCCCTTGTGAGCTTTGGTGGGAGGGAAAGGAGGACTGGAGTGGGAGCCAGGAGTCTCGGGTCCTTGTCCCAGCTCAATCATTCCCCACGTGAAGCTGGGCAGGCCCTTCCCTCCCGAGCCCTCCACTTGCCCATCTGTGCATTGGGCCCATCTGTGCTGTTCTCTTCAGGTCCTTATAATTCCAGCAGCCAGTCTCCAGGGCTCTGCAGAGGCAGTCCTGACCCAGCTCACAGCCCCTTTGGGCTGGATGTGCTGAAGGCACACGCTGGGGTCAAGGGCAGAAGCTTGGGGGATGGGCAGAGTTGCCCTCAGATCCTAGCTCTGCCCTTTTCCTGATGTGATCCTCAGTCCCCTCATTTATACAGTTAGGATGGGGTTGGAAACCTCAGAGGATGGTTCTGGGGCTTCCTTAGCTTTTGCTGGTAGGTGCTCCACTCCAGCAGTGGGCCTGGTTCCTGGTAATCAGTCAGTCATCCATCTTCCTCATGGACCAGTGATGCTCGTGCTGTGCCAACGTGGGCCCCGGGGCAGGGGTCTTTTGGTGAAGAAAAAGGGCCATTTTGTCTGACCTTGGCCTTAACAATAGCCTTAGCTGTCGCTTGGGCACCTCCTGGGGAACTTGCCAGTGTCTTTCCTCCTTACATGGACTTTGACCCCCGCCCAGGTGACCTCAGGAGTGAGTCAGGAGTTTTCCTTTCTGCCTCTGTCCTGGGGTTTTTGGCAGGCTGTGCCCTCCTTGCTGCACCCTCCTGTATCTCAGGAGTGGAGGTCTCCCTCACCTGTCTGGTCTGGTACCTCTCCCACGGTGCCCCCACCTCAGCCCTGGCGTGGCCCAGCCTCCGATTTGGAGCTGGTTAGCTTTTGGAAAAAAACAGCCATGTGGAAACACCACCCACCCACTTCCCAAAGCCTGAGCTGAATGAATGGACAGATCACAGGGAGGCCCAGCCCCTCTCCCCCAACCCAGGGCTCTTTGCTCCAACTTAAAACCCCGCTGGTGGCCTTTTCTCTGATTACAACAGCAATTTTGAAAACTTTTTATTTTGAAAACTTGAGGACATTCAAAAAGTTAAAAATACCTTCACATTCCACCCAGAACAGCTCCTGCTAACGAATAGTTTGTGACACTTGCCAGATGTCCAGGAGGTACTCCTGTCCCCCAAACTGCGGATGGGAAAGTAAGGCCAGAGGCACGAGTAGCAACCCAGTCAGGCTGCTGGTGTGTGTGTGGGGAGGTTCCCCAAGAGTTGCTGGCCCAGCACTACAGGGAGACGCTCACTGTGTTCCTGGCACACGGTGGCAGGCATCTCTCTGGATCTGTGGGGCAACCAGTTGGGAAGGGGCAGCTGGGATCACTCCCTGCTTCGAGGGAGCTGAGTCTTGGCTGTGTTTCCCCAAAGGGTTCTCATGTGTCTTCCTCACCAGCCTGTCCCCAGGGTCCCTCATACCCTGTAGCCTCAGAAGCCTGCGAGGAGGGAGGCGCCCCTCCCCAGCTCTCTGCTCTGGGGAAGCAGGGCCCAGGCAGCTAGTTCCAGTGTGGTGGCCCAGAAAGCAGTGCTTGACTCAGGGCCAAGGCCCCCAGGGGCTGAGCTGTGTCCCCACGCTCACTCCCACGGCACTCTGTCCCTTCGCCATTCAGAAAGCGTCACTTCGGGAAGGCCAGTGGCCGGTTTTCAGAAGCAGCAGCCAGTTTTCAGAATGGCCCTGTCAGCTGCTGAGCAGGGCTGGCTGGAAGGGTGGGTGTGCTGACCGCCAGCCTCAGACACCAACATCTCGGGCCTGGGGGTGGGGAACAGGGAGCCTGGCTTCCTTCGCCCTCATTCTGAAGGCCCAGCCCCCACCCCATGCCATTAGAGCCCCCTTATCTTCTACTTTCCTCAGAGCTGCAGACAGGTCTATAATCCTCTCAGGACCTAGAGAGTCTCGGGGATTGAGGGTGGGGGTGGACACTCCTCCCCCAGGCCCTCTTCCTCCTCTGGAATGCAAAGCCGCTCAGAGCCTGTCTGCTGGCCCAACACCCACCCCGCAGCATTCCATCTCATCCCACATTGCCACTGGTGGCCTTAGTTCAGTTCAGTGGCTCAGTCGTGTCCAACTCGGCGACCCCCTGGACTGCTGCACCGTCTAAGCTGGTGGCCTGGGCACTGTCTGATCCTCGCCCAGCAGAGGGGCAGGCGTGGGTCGGACGGTCCAGTCAGTGGCGGCCCCTGGACTGGGACTCAGGTGTCTTCTTGCCTGCTGGGACCCTGCTGGGACACAACTTGTAGGCACCTTGTAAACAGCCAGCAGAAGTGGTTTCTGGAAAGAAATTGAAAGGGAACAGCTCAGACAGAAGCCTTGTAGAGATCAGGACTGGCTAATCCTGGATTAGCTGGGGGTGGGTTGAGGGATGGCTCCAGGGTTTGGGGCAGAGACAAGGGCGGCCCCACCAGAGGACAGAACTGGGGGGGGGGGGGGCCGGGCTTGGAGGGCTACATTGGGTTTTCTCTGGGTGAGGCCAGGGAAGGACGGGAGGCCAGGATTCCGGTTTTCTTTGGGCAGAGAAGGGTTAAACGTTCTTGGGCTTCCCAGGCTCCCGCCTCTCTCCCCTCCTGAACTTTTTCCTCTCCAGCCTTGGCCTCTGTACCCAGAGCCACCAGCCACCCTTGCTCCCTGCCCTGGGTCATCATGGCCTGCCTGAGTCCCTCACAGCTCCAGAAGGTAGGGGCCTGCCGGTTGGGAGACCCCAAGGGTCAGATAAAAATAAGGGGGCCCTCAAAACTTGAACTAGTCCAGAAAACTCGACCCCACCCCGTTGTATTTTTCTGAACAGGAAACTGAAGCCGAGTGGTCGGTTCACAGCTGCGACTTCTGCACACACAGCCAGGGGCCGTCCAGGCCACCGCACCCACAGTTGGGGGGGGGGGGAACGTGTAGGTGACAATACCAGACTAAAACATGGGGTCTTGAGAGCCGGGAAGGGGCGGGCCCGACGAGGGGGCGGGCCCGCTGATCCCACCGCTAACCCAAGGCGCTCGGCTGTGGAACCAGCCGCGGGCGTTCCAGCGTGCCTGTGTGCTAAGTCGCTTCAGTCTTGTCCCACTCTTTGCGACGCTATGGACTGTATCCCGCCAGGCTCCTCTGTCCATGGGATTCTCCAGGCAAAAATACTGGAGTGGGTTGACACGCCCTCCTCCAGGGGATCTTCCGGACCCAGGGATCCGACCTGCGTCTCTTAAGTCTCCTGCCTTGGCAGGCGGGTTCTTCACCACCAGCGCCACCTGGAAAGAGCTAAGCCTTGGGAATTAGAGCGACGGAGACGTTTGAAAAGAAACCTGACCCTTGTGGTTTGTTCCTGGTGGCAAGAGGAAAATGCAAAAAAAAAAAAACCCCAACCCAGAAAATCTCTAAAAAGAAAATTAAAACATTTCCTGGAAATGGCAACCCACTCTTGCCTGAAGAATCCCATGGACAGAGGAGCCTGGTGAGCCGCACAGTCCGTAGGGTCGCAAAGAGTCGGACACGACTGAAGCGACTGAGCACGCGCGCACGCGTACATTCCCTAGCTGAGACAGTATTTTGGTATACAGCCCTTGAATCGCTGAAAGGTCCGGGGAATTCCCCGGTAGTCCCATCGTGAAGACTCGGCCTTTCGACTGCGGAGGGCACAGGTTTGATGCCGGGACTGGGAATTAAGATCCTGGAAGCCGCACTGTGGGGCCAAATAAAAATCAAAGGTCCATCACAATTATTGCTGTGTCTGACTAGGTTGTGTCCGACTCTTTGGGACCCCACAGACTGCAGCACACCAGGCTTCCCTGTTCTTCACTATATCCTGGAGTTCCCTCAAACTTATGTCCATTGAGTTGGTGATGCCATCCAACCATCTCATCCTCTGTCATTCCCCTTCTCCTCCTGCCTTCAATCTTTCCCAGCATCAGGATCTTTTCTAATGAGTCAGCTGTTTCTATTAGGTGGCCAAAGTATTGGAGCTTCGGCTTCAGCATCAGTCCTTCCAATGAACATTCAGGGATGGCTTCCTTTAGGATTGTTTGATCTCCTTGCTGTCCCAGGGACTCTCAAGAGTCTTCTCCAGTACAATTCGAAACCATCAATTCTTGGGTGCTCAGCCTTCTTTATGGTCCAACTCTTATATCCAAATGTGACTACTGGAAAAACCGTAGAGTTGACTAGACGGACCTTTGTCCACAAAGTGATGTCTCTGTTTTTTAACATACTGTCTAGGTTTGTCATTGCTTTTCTTCCAAGAAGCAAACATCTTTTAATTTCATGGTTTCCCAAAATCACCATCCACAGTGATTTTGGAGCCCAAGAAAATAAAATATGTCATGGTTTCCACTTTTTCCCCTTCTATTTGCAAAGAAGTCATAGGACTGACTGGATGCCATTGATCTCAGTTTTTGAATGTTGAGGGTTAAGCCTGTTTTTCACTCTCTTCTTTCACCCTCATCAAGAAGCTCTTTAATTCCTCTTCACTTTCTGCCATTAGAGTGGTATCATCTGCATATCTGAGGTTGTTGATATTTCTCATGGTAATCAGCTGACTCATTAGAAAAGACCCTGATGCTGGGAAAGATTGAAGGCAGGAGGAGAAGGGGATGACAGAAGAGGAGATGGTTACATGGCATCACTGATGCAACGGACATGAATTTGAGCAAGTTCCAGGAGATGGTGAAGGACAGGGAAGCTTGGTGTGCTGCAGTCCATGGGATCACAAAGAGTCTGACACAACTGAGGAACTGAATAGCAAATCTTGATTCCAGCTTGAGATTCATCCAGCTTGGCATTTCACATGATGAAGCAACAGTTAGAACTGGACATGGAACAACAGACTGGTTCCAAATAGGAAAAGAAGCACGTCAAGGCTGAATATTGTCACCCTACTTAACTTATATGCCGAGTACATCATGAGAAATGCTGGGCTGGATGAGGCACAACTTGGAATCAAGATTGCCAGGAGAAATATCAATAACTTCAGATATGCAGATGACACCACCTTTATGGCAGAAAATGAAGAACTAAAGAGCTTCTTGACAAAAGGGAAAGAGGAGAGTGAAAAAGTTGGCTTAAAGCTCAACATTCAGAAAACTAAGATCATGGCATCTGGTCCCATCACCTCATGGCAAATAGATGGGGAAACAGTGGCTGACTTTATTTTTCTAGACTCCAAAATCACTGCAGATGGTGAGTAAAAGATGTTTACTCCTTGGAAGGAAAGTTATGACCAACCTGGATGGCACGTTAAAAGCAGAGACATTACTTTGCCAACAAAGGTCCGTCTAGTCAAGGCTATGGTTTTTCCAGTGGCATGTATGGATGTGAGAGTTGGACTATAAAGAAAGCTGAGCGCGCCGAAGATTTGATGCTTTTGAACTGTGGTGTTGGAGAAGACTCTTGAGAGTCCCTTGGACTGCAAGGAGATCCAACCAGTCCATCCTAAAGGAGATCAGTCCTGGGTGTTCTTTGGAAGGACTGATGTTGAAGTTGAAACTCCAATACTTTGGCCACCTGATGCAAAGAGCTGACTCACTGGAAAAGACCCTGATGCTGGGAAAGACTGAGGGCAGGAGAAGGGGACGACAGAGGATGAGATGGTTGGATGGCATCACCGACTCAATGGACATGGATTTGGGTGGACTCCAGGAGTTGGTGATGGACAGGGAGGCCTAGTGTGTTGCCGTTCATGGGGTTGCAAAGAGTCGGACACAACTGAGCGAATGAACTGAACTGAACTGATTATATAAGTTAAATAAGCGGAGTGACAATATGCAGCCTTGATGTACTCCTTTCCCAATTTGGAACCAGTCTGTTGTTACATGTCCAGTTCTAACTGTTGCTTCTTGACCTGCATACAGATTTCTCAAGAGGCAGGTAAGGTGGTCTGCTATCCCCATCTCTTTAAGACTTTTCCACAGTTTGTTGTGATCAACAGAGTCAAAAGCTTTAGTGTGGTCAATGAAGCAGAAGTAGATGTTTTTCTGGAATTCCTTTGCTTTTTCTATGATCCAACAGATTTTGGCCATTTGATTTCTGGTTCCTCTGCCTTTTCTAAATCCAATTAATACATCTGGAAGTTCTTGGTTCATAGACTATTGAAGTCTAGCTTGAAGAATTCTGAGCATTACCTTTCTAGCATGTGAAATGAGCACAACTGTATGGTAGTTTGAACATTCCTAGGTATTGCCTTTCTTTGGGGTTGGAACGAAAACTGACCTTTTCCAGTCCTGTGGCTATTGCTGTTTTCCAAATTTGCTGGCATGTTGAGTGCAGCACTTTCACAGCATCATCTTTTAGAATTTGAAATAGCTCAACTGAAATTCCATCACCTCCACTAGCTTTGTTCATGTAATGCTTGCTACATGCAAAGTCAAGGCCCACTTGACTTTGCATATCAGAATGTCTGGCTCTAGGTACATGACCACACCATCGTGAATATCTGGGCCATTAAGAACTTTTTGTATAGTTCTTCCGTGTATTCTTACAGATGGTAGAACTGCCCATTCAACATGTTTCCCCAAGCCCCTACTATGTGCCAGGCACAGTACTGGAACCTAGAACTCCTGCCGTCTCCTGGGCCTTCACACAGCCCTCTGTGGAGGGACAGGTATGACCCCACTGGACAGCATTTGCCCAAGTTCTCACAAATTAGAATACTATTTGTATTTGGCTTTTTTTTTGTTGTTCTTGGTCAGTCACTTAGTCGTGTCCAACTCTTTGCAGCCTCACGGATTGCAGCATACCATGCTGCCCTGTCCTTCACTGTCTCCCAGAGTTGCTCAAACTCGTGGGCATTGCGCCACTGATGCCATCCAACCACCTCGTTCTCTGTCACCCACTTCTCCTGCCCTCAGTCTTTCCCAGCATCAAGGTCTTTTCCAGTGAGTCGGCTCTTCAGTACATTTATTTATTTAGCTGGGCTGGGTTTTAGTTGAAGCACTCGGGGTCTTTTATCTTCTTTTTGGTATATGGGATC
The DNA here is from genome assembly GCA_917880005.1 of Nanger dama. Lineage (NCBI taxonomy): Eukaryota > Metazoa > Chordata > Mammalia > Artiodactyla > Bovidae > Nanger > Nanger dama. The sequence goes on along the minus strand of CAKJTW010000018.1, from coordinate 7,623,434 downwards.
GTTAGTTGTAGCCTGTGAACACTTAGTCCTAGCATGTGGGATCTAGTTCTCCCTGCATTGGGAGCAGCGGGGAGTCTTAGCCACTGAACCACCAGGGAACTCCCATGACTTCTTTTTCTAATCTCACAATATATCTAGAACACATTCCCATGTCAGTAAATATTTTTCTATCACCTGTGTTATATTCTAGGGAGTTAAAGCATACTTTGTGTAATGGATTCCCCTGTATACTGGTTTGTTGGTTGTCTATCTCCTTTCCTAGACCAACTCTGGGAGGCAGGCATCATGGATGGCTTGTTCATGACTGAATCTCCAGCTCCTAAAGCCATGTCTGGTGCACGGTAGATGTACAGTCAATGTTGGTTGGATAAATGAATGAGGTTCTATCCCCATGTGACTCAAGCCCACTGGAGGGTTATGGTGGGGACATCTCTGCTTCCACTCCCCTTCATTCAAGCAGCCAACACTCACTGCCCTTCACTGGACATAGGCACCATGGCCAGGGAGGCGGGCAGAGCAACGAACAGGACGTTAGTTCCTGCCTTCAGACAGCTTCTGGTTTGGGGAGGGGTCAGATCAGCCCTCATGAAGAGCATTTGAGGGGAGGGAGCCTGAGTCTCCCGCCTGTCTGCCTGCAGTTTCAGGAGGATGGATTCCTGGTGCTGGAAGGGTTCTTATCCACAGACGAGTGTGAGGCCATGCAGCGGAGGATTGGTGAGATCGTGGCTGAGATGGATGTCCCTCTCCACTGTCGCACGGAATTTTCTACCCAGGAGGAGGAGCAGCTGCGAGCCCAGGTAGGTGCCTGGAGCAGGTGGGGATGGGACATGGTCTCTGATGGGCGGTGAAGCCTGCAAACATCAGGTCTCAAGGCCCATGAGTTCATCTTTTGGCCTTGCAGCACTGCTCAGCTCTTAGTTCCCCAACCAGGGATAGAACCTGTACCCCTGAAGTGGAAGCTCAGACTCTTAACCACGAGCCTCCAGGGGAGTCCCCCATCAGCTCATTCTGACACTGAGTCAGGCCTTGAACTTTCTCAAGGCACCAGACTGTGTCTTATTTGCCTATTTCCTTCACTCCCTACTATGAATTTATAAAGTCAACATTATTGTCCTCATTTGACAGATAAATTAAGGATAATTAAAGTTCAGTTCACATGCCCCAAACTACACAGTTAATCACTAATAGAGCCAGAACTTAAACCCAGATTTGCCTGATACCAACTTCACGTTGTCACTCTGTTGTACTTCCTTCGAAGTTTTCCTGCCACAAAGGACCACTTTTGGCCACAACCCAAAAACAAATGATTTTGATGGGCCCACCTGGGTAAGTCATCCCCCAGTGAGACTAGGAGTTCTGCTCGTCCCGCACCCGCCCCCTCCACCCCGGTGACCTAATGGAACTCAGTATAGTTTGAGATGGATAAGTTGAGACCCGGGGGTTCTCCCATACAGTTCTTGTAACCTTTCATAGCCTGATTTTATGAGCCTGCCTGCTGCTGGGCCCTCAAGCCACAGCTGGAGTCCAGGGACTTCCCTGGTGGGTCCAGTGGCTTAAACTTTACACTCTCAGTGCAGGGGGCCCAGGTTCCATCCCTGGTCAGGGATCTAGATCCCACATGCTGCAACTAAAGAATTTGCATGCTGCAATAAACATGGAAGATCCTTCATTCCACAACTAAACATCTGGCATAGCCAAATAAATACATTCAGTTCAGTTCAGTCGCTCAGTCGTGTCCGACTCTTTGCAACCCCGAGAACCACAGCACACCAGGCCTCCCTGTCCATCACCAACTCCTGAAGTCTACCCAAACCCATGTCCATCGAGTTGGTGATGCCATCCAACCATCTCATCCTCTGTCGTCCCCTTCTCCTCTTGCCCTCAATCTTTCCCAGCATCAGGGTCTTTTCAAGTGAGTCAGCTTTTTGCATCAGGTGGCCGAAGTATTGGAGTTTCAGCTTCAACATCAGTCCTTCCAATGAACACCCAGGACTGATCTCCTTTAGGATGGACTGGTTGGATCTCCTCGCAGTCCAAGGGACTATCAAGAGTCTTCTCCAACACCACAGTTCAAAAGCATCAAATCTTCGGCACTCAGCTTTCTTTATAGTCCAGCTCTCACATCCATACATGACCACTGGAAAAACCATAGCCTTGACTAGATGGACCTTTGTTGGCAAAGTAATGTCTCTGCTTTTTAATGTGCTGTCCAGGTTGGTCATAACTTTCCTTCCAAGGAGTAAGCGTCTTTTAATTTCATGGCTACAGTCACCATCTGCAGTGATTTTGCTGCTGCTGCTAAGTCGCTTTAGTTGTGTCCAACTCTGTGCAACCCCATAGACAGCAGCCCACCAGGTTCCCCCATCCCTGGGATTCTCCAGGCAAGAACACTGGAGTAGGTTGCCGTTTTCTTCTCCAATGCATGAAAGTGAAAAGTGAAATTGAAGTCGCTCAATCAAATCTGACTCTTTGCGACCCCATGGACTGCAGCCCACCAGGCTCCTCTATCCGTGGGATTTTCCAGGCAAGAGTACTGAAGTGGGGTTGGAGCCACCCAAAATAAAGTCTGCCACTGTTCCCACTGTTTCCCCATCTATTTGTCATGAAGTAATGGGATTGGATGCCATGATCTTAGTTTTCTGAATGTTGAGGTTTAAGCCAACTTTTTCACTCTCCTCTTTCACTTTCATCAAGAGGCTCTTTAGTTCCTCTTCATTTTCTGCCATAAGGGTGGTGTCATCTGCATATCTGAGGTTACTGATATTTCTCCCGGCAAGCTTAATTCCAGCTTGTGCTTCCTCCAGCCCAGTGTTTCTCATGATGTACTCTGCATATAAGAAATACATTAACAACAACAAAGCAAGCTGTGGTCCAGGCCCAGTAGTGGGGGGCTCAGTCTTAGTCATGGCAGTGAGCTTCTGCCATCTGGTGGGCCTAAAGGGAATTACAATGACTGGAAGGCTTACTACGCAGAGAAAGGGGACTTCAGAAGGAAAGGGGGTTTATAGGATGACAGCTTTGCGCCCAACAGTAGGTTTCATTTGACTGTACTGGTATCCAGTTTATCCTCAATATTCACTACTGATACTGTGAAAGACTTTGAAATGGATGTTTAAAAAGATCGGCAGGTGTCCTGTTCCACTCTCCTTTCCGCTTACCTGCACTTTTCATTGTTTTTTGAGTTGACAATCCTGCAAGTTGTGTGATAACTCAATGATAGCTGTTCACAGAAATGGGCATGAACTGTGTCTGGCAGGATGTAATTATTGATTGCCCCTGTGGCTATATCAGTTTTGCATGGATCTGTAAATTCACTTCAGCATTTCTCATTGCCTATATTTGTGTGGTTCTTGAAATTCTCCTTTGAACATGTTGCTGGTTCCTTTGTGAATTACTGAGTTTAGTAATGTCTTTGACATGCATGTAGCATCATTGTCTTTAATATTATTATCCATTATAAGATTGAGGGCAGGAGGAAAAAGGAACGACAGAGGATGAGATGGTTGGATGGCGTCACCCACTCGATGGACATGGGTTTGGGTGGACTCTGGGAGTTGGTGATGGACAGGGAGGCCTGGTGTGCTGCGGTTCATGGGGTCACAAAGAGTCGGACACGACTGAGCGACTGAACTGAACTAAACTGATGCTTCTCAGACTTGTTTCCCTCACTCTGATCCTAGTACAGAGGAGCTGAGAATGTTGGAAAAAACCTTTCAGTTTTCAGTGGGAAGCTGAAAGTTTTCAAAGAACCACGATGAGTCACTGAGTTGAGCCAGGCAGGCACCTGTGATAGCAGATGTGTTCAGGTGAGGAAGAGGTGGGGCTCTGCCACCTGGCAACCCAGGTAGGGGCATCACTCAACTGTCCTTAAGTCACCACGCGGGGAGGAAGATTATAGATGTATACATGTATACATATGTATACACATACATGTATACATCCGTATGTACAGTCTTCCTTCCATGGTGACATAGGCACGATTGAGTGACACCAAAGCCCCTACTTGGAAGGAAGATCATGTATATGTGTGTATCGTGTATGGGCTTGCCTGGTGGCTCAGACGTTAAAGAATCTGCCCGCGATTCGGGAGACTGGGGTTCGATCCCTGGGTCAGGAAGATGCCCTGGAGAAGGGAACGACAACCCACTCCAGTATTCTTGCCTGGAGAATTCCATGGGCAGAGGAGCCTGGCGGACTACAGTCCATGGGGTTGCAAAGAGCTGGACACGACTGAGCAACTTACACTTTCACTTTTACTTTTCATTGAGTCTGTTCATATGTATATGGCATGGTGATCATGTGTGACCAAAGCCACAAGGAAAACATGGGACATCTTCCTGGAGCATCATTTTCATATGAGGCTAAGAAATTTGAAATATGATATTAAAACTAACAAGGAGAAGTTACTAAGAAAAAGATTAGTAATAGCTTATATTTAGAGGGCGCTTAGCCATGCCCGCAGTGAGCGTTTTCTGTAATAATAAAGGCAGATATTCACATGGCACCACGTTCCAAGGACTGCTCTAGAGCCTTGTGTGTCTATGTGGACACGTGTGTGTGTGCATGTCATGTCCAGCTCTTTGTGACGCCATGAACTGTAGCCCGCCAGGCTCCTCTGTCCACGGGCTTTCCCAGGAGTGGGTTACCATTTCCTTCTCCAGGAGAGCTTGCCCCAGTCAGGCACTGAACCCACATCTCCTGCGTTGGCAGGTGAATTCCTTAGCACTGCGCCCCCTGGAAGCCCAGTAGTAACGAGGGGCAGATAGTCACATGACACCGCATTCCAAGCAACTGTCCCATTGCTTTATATATGTTGTTGCTGTTCAGTCACCAACTAAACAACATAATCCCTACACCACCTATGAGATAGGTGGCTTTAATAGCCTATGTATTTTATGAGGAAACCAAATCCAGAGAGGATCAGTAATGTGACTGTGGTCATAGCCCATCAGTGGCAGAGCTGGGATTTGAACCCCAGTATTCTAGCTCCAGGGTTTCCCAAGTGGCCCAAAGCTTCCTGGGAACCAGGCCTCTTTGATCATGCCATTACCGGGTAAATCGTGTGATTTATTTAGAGGTTTCCAGGGGGACTTCCTGATGGTCCAGTGGTTAGATTCCATGCTCCCAATGCAGGGGGCCCAGGTTCGATCCCTGGTCAAGGAACTAGGATCTCACACTCCACAACTGAGAGCCCGCAAACCGCGACTAGAAAAACGGTCCCGTGTGTCACAATGAAGACCTGGTGCCGACAAATACATAAATTAATTAATTTAAAAAAGAGGTTTCTGAAAACTTCCGTGCTTGTAGCTTCAGACTGTGCTGTTGGGCCCTCAGGTTTCCAGTTTGCCATCTGTGTTTTATTGAACAAGTCTGAGACGACGCATCAGTGGAGTCTGCAGCTCTGGGTGCAGGGTGGGGGGCCTCTGAATCCTCTTTCCTCTCTGCCAGGCCCGCCTGTGACCCCGGGATGCTCTCTCAGTCCCTCTGATGTCCCCTCTCCACAGGGCAGCACAGACTATTTCTTAAGCAGCGGTGACAAGATTCGATTCTTCTTTGAGAAAGGCGTCTTTGACAAACAAGGTTTGGAACTGGGGCCCTACACTGGCTGGACTTGGTGTCTGCCCCCAGGGCTGGGGGGTTGGTGCACTGAGGCCAGCGGTCTGTGGGTAGCTGGACTCTAGTTTTTCTGCCTTGACCTGTTCTTTGTGCCACAGGAAATTTCCTGGTCCCAGCGGAGAAATCCATCAACAAAATTGGCCATGGTAAGCAGGATCTTGGGGGAGCCTAAGGTCTGAAGAGTTGGGGGGCCTTCCACCAAAGCACACAGTAAGTTAGTACCCCCAAAGATGGCATTTCTGGGTGCAGGCTCCCCCTTGGGCCCTGCCCTCCATTCCTTGGTTATAAACAAGCAGAAAGCTTAATGCACAGAAAACAGCGTAGAACATCAAAGGAAGCCTGATCCTGGGTGCACAGGCCTAGGCCCGGGAGGGGACTGGGACTGGGGACTGGCTCTTCATCTCATCTTTGTCCCCAGCCCTGCATGCCCATGACCCTGTCTTCAGGTGTCTCACACACTCCCCCAAGGTGCAGGTGAGCAGAGGTGTCGGCGAGGGTGGGCAGGTAGGCCAGATGTGAGTGTGGGCAGGCTGGCTGTGTGACCTCTGCCCCCTTCCAGGCTTTGGCCAGAAGTCTGGGGCTCCAGATGCCCGTGGTGGTGCAGAGCATGTATATCTTTAAGGTGAGCACCCCATCCTCCCCAGGCCTCAGTTTATCCTCTATAAAATGGGCACAGTGCTTAAACCAGCCTTTCCTTCAAGGGCCACAAGTTGTCTCCCTAAAGAATTACTACTCAGTGGGCAAGGGAACATGAAAATTGGTCTCCCCTGGTTAGGATGCCTGGCATTCCCTTGGCTCTCAGTTACAATTTAGCAGCAGAAGGGAAGAGGGCCCAAGGGCTGCCTCCTCCTTTTGTTGGCTATTGAAATGCCTTGCTCTCAGCTTTCAAGGCCCAGCCTAGTGCCACCTCCTCCAAGAAGCCTTCCAACTCCCTTGGGAAGAGAGGACCCATCTCTGATCCTGAAGCCTAAATGCTTAACTGCTGGTCTGGGCCCCAGTTTCTCCCACTGCCCCTCACTTCTGTCTCGTGTCTTTAAAAAAACTAATTTTATATTTGGTTGCGTCAAGTCTTTGCTGTGGCACATGGGCTCAGTAGTGGCAGTCCATGGGCTTAGTTGCTCTGTGGCCTGTGGAAGCTTAGTTCCCTGACCAGGGATCAAACCCACATCCTCTGCATTGAAAGGCGGATTCTTAACCACCTGACCACTGGGGAAGTCCCCTGCCTTGTGTTCTTGTTAGGCATGTGAGTCTTCTCTTCCCAGAGAAGTTTGAAGGTGTCTGAAGGCGTGTTCAGACTGGGAGCTCCCTGCCAGGCAGGGTCGTTTTCTCTCTGCAGCCCTCCTGGGCTGGCACAGTAGGTGCTGGGTGCCGATGGGGAAGTCTGGGAGATAAATACCTGAGGCAGGGGCAGGAGCATCCCACTGAGAAGACTCAGAGCAGCGCCCCCACCCCCTGCTCTCACCTGGCCCCTCCTTTCTCTTGCAGCAACCTCACTTCGGAGGTGAAGGTGAGCCAAGAGCAGGCTGGGGGCCCTGGCAAAGGTCCTGGAGGGAGATCTGGGACATCAATCATTGTCAGGGGCCCCAGAGGGACCAGCCTCCTCTGCTGCTTCCAGAGTGAACTGGTGGGGTGGGGTGGGGGTGGGGTGGTCCCGGAGTCCTTGACACAGTGGTTCCCAAACCTGGTAGCAAACCCTTGTGGATTAAAAATGCACATTCCTGGGCCCCATTCTCTGAGATCTTGAGGGAACCAAGGGCCTGGGAATCTGTATTTTACCAAGTTCCCTGGAGAGCTGATTCAGCATAGAAATTGTTGCTCTGATTACACACCTGCTGGAATCAGTTACCCTTTCCCGCCTCCCTCATGGGCGATGATCCCCTTCTCGCGCATACTTCCAGTGACAGAGGGCTCACTCCCCTGCAGGCAGCTCTTCCCTTCCTGCACAAGCCCAAGTCCTTCCTCTGTGAGGCCCCTTCCTCTCCACCAAGCCCAAGGACAGTCTCCTGAAGGGGGTGGCCATCCTCTCCCTGAGCCGTCTTTGTCATCTCTTAATCCAGCACCCCAGCTCCTTCAGCCTTTCCTCCTCCCAGTGTTTTGGGGCCCCCACCATTAGGACACCTTTGTTTGGACACTGGATTGTCAAAGTCCCTCTTAAAGTTTGGTGTTCAGAAAGCACACGGTTCCTTGGGGAGGACTAGCACCCACTTTTGTTATTATAGATTCAGTTCCTCTGTTGAGTGGTCCTCCCTGGTGGCCTGGGCCCCAGCATCATGCAGGGGGTATTTACAAGGGGGATTCTGTGTCCGTCCCTTGCTTTGCACCCAACTTCTCAGTCTTCAGCCCCTGGGGCTTACACTGGGCCATCTGGTGGCCAAGGTGCCCTCCCTGCCTAAGGACAGTGGCTTGAGTTTCCTACTGCAATGAAACAATAGCTGCTGCTTTCTAGGCTGCAGTTATGATGTTGAGCACATATTGCCTCATGGGATTCTTCAGCAACCTCGCAGTTAGGTTATCATAGGGACTGCTCTATGGTTTAGGAAATTGAAGTTTTGAGAGGCGATCTCTCTTGCCCAGAGTCTCCAGCCCAGGAAGTGGGGAGATTCTAACTGCTCCTGGGAGGACCAAGGAGTGAGTAGAATTGGGGCCCAGATGAGGCGGGGGTGGGGCTTCTCATGCCCAGGTGGGCCTGCTGCAGTCACCCCTCACCAGGACGCCTCCTTCCTGTACACGGAGCCCCTGGGCCGGGTGCTGGGCCTGTGGATCGCTCTGGAAGACGCAACGCTGGAGAATGGCTGCCTCTGGTTTATCCCTGGCTCCCACACAGGTGAGGCCACCTCCCTCTCCCTGCTCACTTGTCCTCACCCTCCATGAGTGTACACGTGCGTGCTCGATCGTGTTGTACTCTTTGCGACCCCATGGACTGTATCCCACCAGGCTCCTCTGTCCATGGGATTTTTAGGCAAGAATACTGGAGCAGGTTGCCATTTCCTACTCCAGGAGATCTTCCTAACCCAAGGATTGAACCCGTGTTTCCTGCATCTCCTGCATCAGCAGGCGGGTTCTTTACCACTAAACCATCTGGGAAGCTGCTCACCCCCATGGGAGAAGGACCTGGAAAAAAGAGAGGCTGAAGGCTCCACTTTGGCCTGCAGGTGGAGTGTCGAGAAGGATGGTCCGGGCCCCTGCTGGCTCGGCGCCTGGCACCAGCTTCCTCGGGTCGGAGCCAAGCCGGGATAACAGCCTCTTTGTGCCCACACCAGTGCTGAGAGGTAGGGGGTGCAGAGGGCAGGGAGCAGGGCCTGGAGGCCATGCCCAGGGGGTCTGTGCCTGCTCTGACCTGAGGGCCGGGGGAGTCACAGCAGGAGGGAAGGTCAGGCGGGCACTGCGAGGACCGAAAGCTGCGTGACTGACACCAGGGTCCCCCAGGCTGGGCTGGAATCCAGATGCTGCTACTTGCAGACTAAGAGCAGAGGACTGAAACCTTCTGAGCCTGTTTCTCCAAACATCAAGTGGGGAAGCCAGTGCATTGAGTGGGGAAGCCAGTGAGATGTGTGTGAGACAGTACACAAGTGCTCAGAAATCCTGGCTGTCAGCATACACTTCCTTTTAGTATTTATTTGGTTGCATTGGGTGTTAGTTGTGACGTGTGTGCTCAGGAGTTGTGCATGCAGGCAGCTGCCCCGTGGCATGCGGAAGTCTTAGTTCCCTAGCCAGGGATCGAACTTGCATCTCCTGCATGGGAAGGCAGCTTCTTAACCACAGGACCACCAGGGAAGCCCCACACCCTTTCTTTCAGAAAAGGGAAAATGAGTTCCAACGCTGTGTTCCCGGGTGAGGCCCCAGCTGGCTTCTGCCTGGTTCTGGAAATGCCGCAGAAGGCAAAGCCACTGCCAAGGCTTGCGAGGGTGCGGGCCACGGTGGAAAGACTTGATCCTGGGGCAACCCATGTCCAACCGCACAGTCTGCAACCTGGGGGCAGACTCCAGGCCCCTGAGGCTCCTGGGATGAGGATGGGGGCAGAGGCCACACCACTGCTTGAGGGAGGGGACTGCCCACCATGTCCCTTCCTGCCCCGAGTGCTCTCCTGACCTGCTGTGTCCCTGCCAGGGGCCCCCTCGTCCTGATCCATGGAGAAGTGGTGCACAAGAGCGAGCGGAATTTCTCTGACCGCTCGCGCCACACCTACACTTTCCATCTCATGGAGGCCGCTGGCACTGTCTGGAGCCCAGATAACTGGTAGGTGACAGGGCTGTTGTGTGCCCCAGACAGCTCCTGAGCAGGACTGCCCTGGAGGCCCTGGAGAGTGCTCTGACCCAAGGTCTTCCTCCTTGTCCTCTGCAGGCTCCAGCCGACCCCTGAGCTGCCCTTTCCCCCCACTGTACACCTAAAGGCCCTCTCAGAGCCGGGACACGTCCACTCTCGGGTGAAGCTGCGGGCCACCAATGGCAGTGCCTTGCCCGACCGCCTGGCCTCAACAGGGAAGCCACGTCTCTCCTCCAGGGTTTTCCTCATGCTGGTGTCTCTGCAGACAGGCGGGCACGAGGTGGTAGCCTGGCAGCAGGAGCCCGGGCTGGGTGCTCTTCCCATCTCTCTCTGCTTTTCCCTCCCCTTACACAACCTGCCCCGAGAGGCAGCCTCACAGCCAGGAAAAGGGTTCTCGCTGCTTCTCTGCCAGCTTCTCAGTCTTCTCCCCGCTTGATGGAAGTCTTGGTCAGTATGGTGGGAGACACTGAATAAACACGACTTCCAAATGCAGCATCTTGATCCTCCTTTCCCAGGCTGCCTTGCTCTCAACATGAGAGCCCTGGTAAGAGGCATCCCATGTGGTCCAGCCCTGCCTGGTGAGGTACATGTGATGTGGGTAATAGTGACATTCAGTGGGCATTCGTGGTGCCAGGAGTTTCTGTGCTTACTCACTGGATCCTCACCCCTTTCAGGCAGGCGCTGTGTACAGAGGGAGCTGACATGCGGGAAAGTTAAGTGATCTAAGTCTCACAGCCATTCAGGTGTTTGGCGAGGTCAGCTGGACGCAGGGCTTGTGCTCTGACCTCTACGCTCCCAGTTCTCCTTTGGGGGAAAAGAGGACTGGAGCCTGGAATCCAGACTTAAAGATTCTGGTCGCTTTCCAGCTCAGGCCAGGTCCTTCTCTCTGGGCCCACCAAGGGGCTGGACTAGGGCCTCCACAGGTCCCTCTTGGGCATGCTCGACAGGCACCCAGATCTGCAGGAACAATTACCAAATCCCAAACCTGCTTGGCTGGGGTCTGGTTCAGTGGTTGCAAACTGGAGGGCATGAGCCGATTTCACAACGCAGAAGTGTTGTCTGGGCCTCAGCATTAAAGCAAACAAACCAACCCGCAACTTTTTAAAGCTGAGAGATTTCACGTAATGATCCATGATTCTAAGCTGCCTTGAATGAGCAGGTCAATAGCCTGCATCAAGAGTCTGGGCCTGTGGTCCAGCCTAGGTGACCACTGGCTGGAGCTCGTCCTTACAGGCCCGTGTGCTCTTCCCTTCCCTTCCCCCCCTCTCTCATTGTGTAACCTGCCTGGTGTCAGAGGCCTTAAGATTCTATGACCTTGATCCAACCCCTGCTGTATATGTGGACAAACCAAGGCCACCTGGGGAGTCAGGGAGTCAAAGCCAGCACTCATCTACTCTGCACCCCTAACATGGTGCTGCCTCCTTAAGCCAAGCTGTAGCGGCAGTCTGAGCAAAGGGAAAGGCTTGTTAATGCTTCTTTGAGGCCAGAAGGAATGTCTCAATACCCTCCTCTGAGAAGGGCCTGCTGGTGACGCCCAGGCAGAAGCACAAGCTCCCAGCACCGGGCTGCTTGCTTCCACCCTTGGTGGGGCAGACTTCTCACCTCTTCCTGCTAGGTCCCTCCCTGCTAGGTTGGTGAGAAGTGGGCAGAACCTTTGAGAAAACTGCTGTGCTATCTTCTCACTGATGGGAAATGTTCATCCACTCAATGAAGGTCTGCTGAGTTCTGGCCACCTGCCAGGCTGTGTTGGCACTGGGGGATACAGTGGGAAAGCACGCAGCTTGGACTGTGCCCTCAGGGAGCGAGGCTGGAGCATACCTACCCCTGGCTTCCCCAGCAGAGCGAGTCTGAGCACTCAGTGAGCTTCACCAGCACCCTTGGCTCTAACTGCTCGCTAAGAGAAGAAACTCACACAGGTGTGGACATGACAGGAGGGCAAAGAGGTCTCAGGAGGGACCTGGACAAGGACCCTGTGCTGTCCAGCTTGTCCTTCATCAGCACCACTCAGCTGGGCAGCAGAGGCCTTGAGGCAGGGTGGGGTTGGCTCAAACAGGGAGTCAGTCCAGGACCCGATCCTCTTCTAGCCCTTCCAGGGGTGCAAGAAACAGATGCCCTCTCTCCCCCTCAGCTCTTCCTAAGCCAAATGGGAGAAACCACATGCACTTGGCTGTTTTCCTCTTGGACTCTCCTCCAAATGAAGCCAGAGGAGTAGGGTCATTCTACTCTCCAAGTACAACCCATATAATCTTTGGTTTGCTTGGCTTTTTGTTGAGCTTATGACTGGTCTTGGGTAACAAAGACACTGTCCCTCACTGATGTGGCCCTTTGCACTTATGTGCAGGCCCTGGGCTGGACACCTCATTCACATCACTTCACTCCATGAGGTGCAGAATCTTATTATTCCCATCTTGCAGACAAGAGAACTGAGACCTAGAGAGATAAAGTGACTCACACAGTTAAGAAGTGATTCAGCCAAGTAGTCTGACCACAAGAGTTGACACCAGAACCTGAAATGTTAACCCCTCTGCCCTACTACCTCCAGAGTCTACTCTGGCCCCTCAAGGATTGCAAGGCAGGGGCCCTATAGCACACTTAAGCTCTATGAGCTGCTGCACTAGACTTTTAAAGCCTTTTGCATTTTTAAATATCAGCAAAACTAAAACCAAGAGTGCTTTGATTTTTATTTTAAATCTGAATCAGTTGAAAAATTAAATCTGCTTCTTCCTATCTTGGCTCTTCAAGCCCAAGTGGCTGGCTGCTCTGGGGACCATTGGTCCTCCCCATGTCCCTGCTTCCTCCATTGCTAATGCACAGCAGCTAGGCCATCAGCAATATCAAGAGGTACAGAGGCAAAAGGAGATTGTCTATCTGTGTAGTGTAGGCTTCTAGGAGGGATACGGTGCTGATGGATCCTAAAATCCAAGCATAACTGTAGTTCAGGTCCACTCCACTGTCAAAGATTAAGATCAGAGCTACAGAAATGATCTGGGCAAATATAGATGTCATGGTTCCCTCAAAAGTCTTTTTGGTTCCAGGCCAGCGAATCTCCCCCATGGTGCTGCCGAATATGGAGGCCACAGTGTCACCCACACCGACGGCCAGGACGCCTGCATAGGGCACTAGGGCCCTGGCTCCTCCTAAGCTACCCTTCTGTGTGCAGGGTCTGGGGACTAACCAGATGGGAAAAGACATGCCTAGGAGCAGGTAGATGTGGGTCAGGATGAGCGGCCCACTGTCTCGTTCATCCAGGAAAAGGGACAGAAGGCTCCGCGAGGGTATGGCCCAGGGGCTTGATGCGGAAACAGCGCACATACTCCAGGAAGATGAAGACAGCCAGGCATACCGTGGCGGCCACGTGGAGCAGGGGCCGGTCCAAGAGGATACCTGGGATGTAGGTGGCTACCACAATGAAGTGGAAATACTTTCGAGCGATGGTGGGGGCCTGGTGCTTCTTGGACTCAGAAGATGACCGCTTGGCATTCTGGTACAGAACCACCAGGCAGGCCACGGTGGCCAGCAGACACCAATAAGCTAGGAGGTAGACTCGGGTCTCTGTCTGGAAGAGGAATTGAAAAAGCCACAGCAGGGGGTTCCTGCGGATGAGGCGGTGCAGCCAGGGCAGGACGACGCCAAGGCCCAGGACGCAGGTCATGAGGTGGAAGAAGATGGAAGAGGCCCAGGTGGCCGAATCCATGAATACAAAGAGGGTGCTGAAGAAGATGCCCATGAGCACCATGCCTACCACCACCACGAGCAGGAAGAAGTCCAAGGGGTCCCCTGGCTTTCCACAACAGTGAGAGAGCGCTTGATGAGCTGGTTGAGCATGAAGCTGATGCCACCCAGGACCAGCAGCGCCTCTCCCGGGGGTGAAGCAGCGAGGCAGCAGGTACAGCAGGATCATGTTGAGGTACACGAAGATCAGCAGGGCCTCCAGGACCTCGATCACCTCGCCGACACTCAGCGAGTGCTTCATGATGTAAATGATGACGCCTCCAGCCAAGCCCGAGATGACGCAGGTGTTAGTGGGCACCGGGCGAGTGATGCCCAGGGCCAATACTGAGGAGAAGAGGGCCACTGCCATGCCCGTGGCCGCCACCACAATTCCAAACCGCTCGAAATATGGGTTCCCGCAGCCTGGCAGCGCTCCTTCATAACCAGTCCTAGCAAAGGCATGACCACCGAAGCGGGCAGTAGACCGCTGTTCGCGGACATTCGGAACTGGAAGACCGCGCTTCCCTGCTGTAGGAGCCGGTCCCATTTGTACTGAACGTAGAAGGCCTGCACCGCGAGGGCCACGGCGCACCACGAGTATCGATCCCACACGGCTGCGTGGATGCTCAGCACCACTACGAACACCACCGCCGCCTCTGCCAGCACGGAGCCACTCAGCGGAGCCCCGGACCCAGGGGTCGGGGGAGCGCACTCTCGGGTCATGTCTCTGGACTCCGGACCCACGGAAAACCGGGGTGACTAGGGATGCCTTGGGCTCTGGCCCTTTAACCCCCGCCCGGCAGACAGCGGTAGCTTCGCCTTGCCAGCACCTTCTTTCTCCGTTCTCCAGCTCCCTCCAGAAAGGAAGCTCCACTGTAGGCCACTCTATGCCGCCTGGGAGTCGGCGTCAGGCTATCCTCCACCACCTCCCACTCACGGCGTAGACGTCTCCCCTCTGCCACCTGCCTCACAGCCTCGGCCGCGCTTGCCCGGGGTTCCTCACCTCTCCCGGCAACGCCATGTTGGCCCCGCCCCCGCACCCACGTGACGAAAAACCCGGGCCACGCCCTGAAGCGCGCGGTCACGTGGGCGTGGCGTCTGGGGGCGGGGCCGGGCGCGCGCGCGCGCGAAGATGGCGGCTGCCGCCGGCGGTCCGTGTGTGAGGTGCGGAGCGGGCCGAGTCGGCGGGGATGACTGAGGCGCGGGGTCCAAGCCAAGCGCAACCCGGGGCGGGAGTTGAGGGCGAGATGTGGCGGCAGTGGCAGGGCGAAGGCCGGCTAGGTTTACGGGCGCCGGGACGGGAGGCGGTTACGGCCAAACGGTCCCCGCGCGCGGGGATACGAGGCGACTTCTGTGAAAGGGCGGCCGGCGCCTCCCCCCTTCCCGAGGCGCCGGCCTCCCGTCTCCTCACTCGGCCCTTCTTCCCTCCCCTCTCCAGGCGGCGCGTCCCTCGGCGCCCCCTCCCCCCTCACCGCGCTTCCTGTCGAGGCGCGACGGGGCGCTTCGCGGTTGCCCGGGGAGCCCCCACCCGGTCCCCGCCGCAGTCTCCCGTGCCCGGCGGGCTCTCCCCGGTTCCCCCATGTGCTCTCGCCGGGAGGTCTGTTTCGGGAGTGGCGGAACCACCTCCTTGCGGTTTCTGCCCTCTTTTCGCCGCTCTTTCATTCATCCGTCTAGTCGTTTTCTCTTGCATTGATTCCTTCAGTCGGCATCCCTGGCGCTGTTACTAGGCTTTAAAAGAACAGGAAGAGAAAATATTAAAAAGACAGTTCTTAATAGCGTACTAGCGCCAAACCCTAGCGACGCGCTTACTGGTTCTCCGCGTTATCTCCTTGAACTCCCACAACTCTGGGGAGGCACCTTGTAATTTACAGATGACTCACAAACCCAGCTCCCAACTGGAGTGTCCCACTCCGAAGCTTTAGCTGGATCGCCGCACTTCCATCTCTCACTTGCAGCTTCAATGTATTCTCCATTCTCCCTTGCACCCGTCCCGCCCAACCGCCCCTGCCACTTTTTCCCCACTTTGTTCCAGCAACGTTTCCCCACTTTTTGGCCTCTTCACTTCACTGCTGTAGCCTCAACACCCAGAAGAGCAGTAATAGACTCTCAGTAAATGTTTATTCCACTTGTCACTTCTTTCACCTCTCTGTTCGAGTGAGATTTTCATCTTTGGAATTTCCATTGAACTGCTTCTGAACTTCGTGAGAGCCGGTTTGTTTCTTCCTCCTGCCGTTGTATCATGTCAGCTCTTATGTCGGGAAGCATTGTGGTCACCGTGCTTTCCTTTTCTCAGGCTTAACTTACAGTCCTTGTGGATCTTGGGTAAAGTTTAGCTCCTGCAGGGCAAGGCGGCTTTTTTAATGAAAGAGATTTTTCTTACGTGGTATTTCCAAGCTCTTAGTTGCTTTCATCCAAAGGTTTCCAACCACGTGGATCTCTCTGATTATTTCCTATTTCCACCTACTCCAGCTTTTATGGAAGTGGAGTTCCATGTTGTCTGCTAGAACATTGGGCTGCAAGTCAAATTTTTGAATCTCACTTTTGAGGCAAATTATTTAATTTCTGTGCCTTAGTTTGTACTTATCTCAAATTTATTTACTTATTGTGCAAATAAATGACAGATACTGTAGCACGTATTTCATTTCTTGAAAGTATATCTAGAAGATGTTTCCCTGAGGCTTGAATTGGACATCACAATTCCAGTCTTGTCTGTTGAGTCTTGAGAATCACCTGCTCAAACCTCCAGGTCTCAATCCCTGGATTAGTTCCTAGTGATCACTGTCTTCTCTGACTCTTTTCTGTCCTATGTGGTTATATTCCTTGTAGCATCTAATTGTTAGGGTCCTGCCCTGTGGTACTTTCTACTTTTTGCTGATTGTGTTATGTTTAACATCCTTTATCATTCCCAACACTAAGTTTATGAGTGTTGTGAAGGTCTTAGATTTATTTGGCTTCCGTTATTCCTAGATCATAAATGTGTAGGAATTGAGGAGCCAGTAACACTCATTTCCAGGATGATTCCCTTCCTGATAAGCTACTGTTTTCTCTTTGTTCTGCCATGTGTTGGCATTTCTGCATGTAATTTTTTTTTTTTCTAGTTTTTCTGTTCCAGTTAGTTTGCAGGTCTGAAAGGGACTCGGAGTTTTTTTTTTTTTAATTGATTTGTTAGTTTTGCTCTGCTGGTCTTCATTGCTTTTGTGTGGGCTTTTTTTTTTTTTTTTTTTCAGTTTTGGTGAGCTGGGGGCTACTGTTTGTTGTGGTGCGCAGGCTTCTCATTGCGGTGGCCTGCTGTGTGCCAGCCTCGGTATTACAGTATGATATACCACCGTAGGACAGAAAACTTCACCTCAGTCTTTACCTGCTTGCAGAGTGAATTCCTGGGTGCAACTTGAGGCCCTGTCTTATAATGATTAAACTTTGGAGTCTTGCAAGCCTAGGTTCAAGCCCTGGTTCCATTAAATATTAGCTTTGTGGCCTTACAGAAGTTACTTAACCACTCTGAAACCTTAGTTTCCTGATGAGATGATACGGATAGTAATAGTATTTGCCTCATAGGTCAGTTGAAATATTCAGTAAGACAAAGCATTAAAGACTTGGCACAGTCCTCCACATAACTGCTCAGTAAATGTTGGCTCATCTTGTTATCCAAATTGTTTTCAATAAACATTATTTTTGACACCTTATAACAAAAAGACCATGCTATGACTTGGTTTTGCAAATGAGAATCTTTATTTCTAAAGAAATAGCTGTTTTTTCTTCTAATTAGTAAGTATAAAAGTTACTGCATTACTTCAATCTTGTTTTGTAGCAGAATCTTTTTCTCCCTCTCCACCCCCAAAAAGCCAATATGTCAGACATAAAAGGCAAAAAAAAAATCTATACTGACCAGGTCTTTGACCTGCTCCTCTGAGACAAGCTGATGCCCTCCAGCAGTGGTGATTTAGGAACTGATTTTAAAATATAGATTTCCCAAGCCTAACCTCTGGGAAAGTGTGGTTCTGGGAATGACCGGGGTTCTGCAGTGTTACTGTATTGTTTTCAGCTGATGTGGCTGTTTGGCCTGAGGACCAACTTCATTCTGAGAAACATTCTTTTGGGAAATTGTTTGTTTGAACTGTATGGATTTTGGTGTAACAAATAACCCACAGCTTGAATTTGACTAAACAAAGAATTCTGGATCCTGGCAGGTGGTCCTTGAGTACAGGTGGTGGTATTCTGAGTCTCTTGGGAATCACAGCTACCTAGTTAGCTAGAGATCAAAGTTCTGAAGGCAAATGCTGATAAATTAGAGCTCACTGGTGCCCACGCTTCTGAAATTGGAAGATGTACGATCCAGAAAGAGTAATTTAGCTCAGGCATACCAGAGCCTTCAGTTAATAATAAATTTCTTTCCATTAATTGTGGGATACTGTTAGCCCCATTGTTAGCTATTTATCATATAATAGATACCTGATATTTTTGGTGCAAACCAGAAGCTATCTTTGGTAAAGTGAAAGTAGTATGCTGCTGCTGCTTAGTCACTTCAGTCGTTTCCAACCAGGCTCCTCTGTGCATGGGATTCTCCAGGCAAGAATACTGGTGTCCTTTGCCATTTCCTTCTCCAACGATAAAGTAAGAAGTGAACGAAGTCACGTTGCTCAGTATGACATTTTAAATAAAGCCCTCCCTTTATTTTTTGCTAAGTCAGATTTACCAAACAAGTTAGATGCTTATTGTCTTTACAAAAGGCATTCTTTAAAAATTTACTATACATTTCTTTAAACAGCTTGTTTCTGTCTTTAATTTCTTAGGGCTTGATTTAGTCATACCTTTTAATATAGTTTATCAGTACAAAGGGACATACTTGTTTCATCAACTGGATCTAATCTCCTAATTTTAAAATAGTGAATGCTTTCTTGTTATGAGAAAAATGATTTATAGTGATTCCACAGTGCAGTTGTGGGAGTTGGTGATTATTGATTCAGCAGAATCGAGTTGTTTTCTTAGTAGCATTAACCCTTAGGAGAGAGATTTATGATTTTAAGATGTCTAATTTAATCCTCTTTTGATGGAAAAATCCTGAAAGACCATTTTTAAATAGATAGGGCTAGTGCTTTGTGTTTTGCCTTGATGAGGAAAAGATTGTTCAATTTATCCTCATAGTTAATATAACTTGCATTTTTCTTGTTAACTGTCTAATATATTTTATTAGGACCTTTTCATCTTCTCTCTGAAGATAAGCTTTCCAAACAGTGTTAATTGTTTCAGGTAACTCTTCTAGGGCTTACTTAGAATCTCCCCAAATATAATCCGTATGCTTTTATAATCCTTTCTTGAGATAATTTCTTAATGGCTGCATTTTGAAATTTAATTGTAGATTAAAAAAAAAAAAAAACACAAAGCAAGTTTTCCTGAAATTCCGAAGGCATGGCTGAGGGAAGGAAATGGGGTTAGCGCACAGTTGGGAGTATATTTGAAGAGCTCACTGGATGGGAGCAGGGACTGTGTGGGTGCTTTCTTTTCTGGTATCGGTTTGTTTTTCCCCATTTACTTATTTATTGGCTGCGCTGAGTCTTCTTTGCTGCACTTGGGCTTCCCCTGCTTGCGGCAGCTGGGGGCAACCCATTGTTGCAGTGTGTGGGCCTCGGTGGCTTCTCGTTGCAGAGCATAGGCTCTAGGCGTGCAGGCTTCAGTGGTTGTGGCATACAGTCTTAGCTGCTCCACGGCATGTGGAATCTTCCTAGACTAGGGATTGAACCCGTGCCCCTTGCGTTGGCTGGGCTGTGCTGTGCTTTGTCGCTCTGTTGTGTCCGACTCTTTGCGACCCCATGGAATGTAGCTTGCCAGGCTCCTTCCTCTGTGGCAGGTGGACTCTTATCCACTGTACTACCAGGAAAGTTCTAATTTCTTGGTTTTGATAGTTGGACTGTGTAAGATGTCGTCCTTGCTTTTAGGAAAAACACACTGAAATGTTTACAGATAAAGGAATATGTCTCTAATACAATTTTCTATAGTTTTGGGGAAATGTGTGCATGTGTACACATATGCAAATATATGCATGTTTGTATTATATATAATTATACAGACACACAGAGGGAGAAAGAAAATAATAAGTAATAGTTGGTGAATCTGAGCAAAACATATATGAAAGTATGATGTAGGAAGTGGAATTTGCTTCTGTGGCTCCATGCTAAAGAGAAGACAGAGGCTGTTATGGGCCATACATGCACCGGTTCACCGTGTTCCTTCATGCTTTTTGTCCTTTTGCTGTGATGTACTTTTATTGAAGGACTCACTTTTTTTTCATCTCAGTCTCCATATTTCCCAGAGATGGCACATTTCTCCAGAAATCTTCATATGCCTGTTGTTGAGTGATGAGCTGATGGTCTTGGAGGGTCTTTCTGGGGAGGCAGGCAGGGTGGGGGGCAACTGTGACTCACTGTGGGGTCAGGGACAGTGGTGGCACAGGTGCTAGGGCGTCCTCATTGGGGTGAGCTGTGCTGGAGACCACCATTTGACACCAAGACCTGGCCCCACCTCTCCTGTGTTTATTTGGCTTCTGTATTTAGCACTGCAGATACCACCTAGTGGAAATTCACTAAGGAGTGAGTGAACCTAGTGCCATTTGTAATGACTGTTAGACTTTGCTTGATTGAGAAAGTACATTATGTCATGTATTTCTGGAGGTGATGGGAGTCCTGAAATAGATTAGTCTTTTTCTAGATTCTTGATCATTATTAGTCACTACATTTTAATGAAAAGGGAGGAGACAGAAATATTAAATTGAAGCATATTCTTAGCATAGAAGATGTACTGTATTTCATTAATTACTATGTTTAATTCTAAAATATACTTTTTTTTTTTTCCAAAAGAGTAAACTTACCTCTGCTTTCTATCATTTTTCAGGAGCAGTAGAGAACTGTGGACAATTCTGCTAGGAAGATCAGCTCTGAGAGAACTGGTGAGTGGTATGTTCTTGGATGAATTCTGTGGTTCTTTGTGTAGCTTTTATTACCAAAAATATTTTCCTCCTCATTGAAATAGGAAGTAAACACCTTTTTTTATTCCTAAAATTAATTCCCATTATATTTCTAAAAGAAGCATTATGCATTCCTCAGTTCTCTCTACTGCAATGCAGTGTTGTCTCATAGCCTAGCTGCTGAAGTTTTCCAAGTCTCTACTTTTCTTTGTATCTTAGTGATTCCTTTTCTAACTTGATTGGCTGCTGAGGGTAGGGGGTACAAAAACCATTTTACCACTGCAGGGTAGGAAAGATTCTCAGATCTTTCCTCCATCTCATACTGACTTTCCTTTTCGTCCTTTTCCACTTAGCTAGCTGCTTAGGTCACAGGCTGAGGTTTTTAGGGCATTTCCAAGTGTATAATTAGTAAAAACAATTCTTCGTGTTCATCCCCCATTTCTGACTCTGAAGGATAAAGTGTTAAAATGAAAGTGAAAGTTGCTCAGTCTGGTCCCCCGACTCTTTGCCACCCCGTGGACTATAGAGTTCCTGGAATTCTCCAGGCCAGACTACTGGAGTGGGCAGCCATTCCCTTCTCCAGGGGATCTTCACAACCCAGGGATCGAACCCAGGTTTCCCACGTTGCAGGCAGATTCTTTACCAGCTGAGCTATCAGGGAAGCGCAGGAATCCTGGAGTGGGGAGTCCTCCCTCTCCAGGGGATCTTTCTACCCAGGAATGGAACTGGCATCTCCTGTGTTGCAGGCAGATTCTTTACCAGCTGAGCTACATGGGGAGCCCTAAAGTGTTAAGATGACATTCAGCTATTACTAGTGTTGTGATTATAATTAACATAATAAATGTTACATCTTTTTTAGTGTTTTAACATTTTTTTGTATGCCCTCTTCTGATAATTCCACTTCTGAGAATATATCTAAAAGAAAGAAGTACTGAAAAATTTTGGGCACAAACTCTTTACCATAGTATTATTCATATGAATAAAGAATTACAGTCAGCTGCAGTTCAGTTCAGTCGCTCAGTCGTGTCCGACTCTTTGCAACCCCATGAATCGCAGCACGCCAGGCCTCCCTGTTCATCACCATCTCTCAGAGTTCACTCAGACTCATGTCTATCGAGTCCGTGATGCCATCCAGCCATCTCATCCTCGGTCATCCCCTTCTCCTGCCCCCAATCCCTCCCAGCATCAGAGTCTTTTCCAAAGAGTCAACTCTTCGCATGAGGTGGCCAAAGTACCAGAGTTTCAGCTTTAGCATCATTCCTTCCAAAGAAATCCCAGGGCTGATCTCCTTCAGAATGGACTGGTTGGATCTCCTTGCATTCCAAGGGACTCTTTCTCAAGAGTCTTCTCCAACACCACAGTTCAAAAGCATCAATTCTTCGGCGCTCAGCCTTCTTCACAGTCCAACTCTCACATCCATACATGACCACAGGAAAAACCATAGCCTTGACTAGACGGACCTTAGTTGGCAAAGTAATGTCTCTGCTTTTGAATGTGCTATCTAGGTTGGTCATAACTTTTTCCCAAGGAGTAAGTGTCTTCTACTTTCATGGCTGCAGTCACCGTCTGCAGCTATTTTGGAGCCCCCAAAATAAAGTCTGACACTGTTTCCACTGTTTCCCATTCATTTCCCATGAAGTGATGGGACCGGATGCCATGATCTTCGTTTTCTGAATGTTGAGCTTTACGCTACCTTTTTCACTCTCCTCTTTCACTTTCATCAAGAGGCCCTTTAGCTCATCTTCACTTTCTGCCATAAGGATGGTGTCATCTGCATATCTGAGGTTATTGATATTTCTCCCAGCAATCTTGATTCCAGCTTGTGTTTCTTCCAGCCCAGCGTTTCTCATGATGTACTCTGCATAGAAGTTAAATAAGCAGGGTGACAATATACAGCCTTGATATACTCCTTTTCCTATTTGGAACCAGTCTGTTGTTCCATGTCCAGTTCTAACTGTTGCTTCCTATCCTGCATACAGGTTTCTCAAGAGGCAGGTTAGGTGGTCTGGTATTCCCATCTCTTTCAGAATTTTCCACAGTTTATTGTGATCCACACAGTCAAAGGCTTTGGCATAGTCAATAAAGCAGAAATAGATGTTTTTCTGGAACTCTCTTGCTTTTTCCATGATCCAGTGGATGTTGGCAATTTGATCTCTGGTTCCTCTGCCTTTTCTAAAATCAGCTTGAACATCAGGGAGTTCACGGTTCACATATTGCTGAAACCTGGCTTGGAGAATTTTGAGCATTACTTTACTAGCATGTGAGATGAGTGCAATTGTGCTGCAGTTTGAACATTCTTTGGCATTGCCTTTCTTTGGGATTGGAATGAAAACGGACCTTTTCCAGTCCTGTGGCCACTGCTGAGTTTTCCAAATTTGCTGGCATATTGAGTGCAGCACTTTCAGAGCATCATCTTTCAGGATTTGAAATAGCTTCACTGGAATTCCATCACCTCCACTAGCTTTGTTTGTAGTGATGCTTTCTAAGGCCCACTCGACTTCACATTCCAAGATGTCTGGCTCTAGATGAGTGATCACATCATCTTGATTATCTGGGTCATGAAGATCTTTTTTGTACAATTCTTCAGTGTATTCTTGCCACCTCTTCTTAATATCTTCTGCTTCTGTTAGGTCCATACCATTTCTATCCTTTATCGAGCTCATCTTTGCATGAAATATTCCCTTGGTATCTCTAATTTTCTTGAAGAGATCTCTAGTCTTTCCCATTCTGTTCTTTTTCTCTATTTCTTTGCATTGATCGCTGAAGAAGGCTTTCTTATCCAGCTTAAGTATATCTAATATTAGAAGAATGGTAAATGAATTATGATCTAGTCACTTGATAAAATATTATGCAACCACTAGAAAGGATGTTTATCAAGATTTTCATAGTAAGGTTAAATCGTTATGTTAGAATGTTAAGCAAAGAAAAGCAGGCTACAGAATTCTATATTCAAAATTATTTCAGCTGTGGGGAAAGATGCATGTTAAAAAGACTCAAAGGAATATGTTACCCTCAGTGTGACCGTAGAATCTGATTAAAATAACATTGGTATAACTTCCTTCTTTTTTCCCAGAATCAGATTGAGGCAGAGCTGAATAAACATTGGCAGCGGCTGTTAGAAGGACTTTCTTACTATAAACCTCCCAGGTATGGCTATTCTGTGGGTCTCATTTGAGTAATTTCCCCGAGGAACCTGGGATAGACGAAACCATCCTCATGTAGGATTTTATTTTTATTTTTAATTGGAGGCTAATTACTTTACAGTATTGTAGTGGTTTTTGCCATGAATCAGCCATGGGTGTACATATGTTCCCCATTCTGAACCCCCCCTCCCTCCCCATCCCATCCCTCAGGGTCATCCTAGTGCACCAGCCCTGAGCACCCTGTCTCATGCATCAAACCTGGACTGGCGATCTGTTTCACATATGATAATATACCTCATGTAGGATTTTATGATATTACTGGGTTAGTTAGACCAGAGAGAACATAATTTGGTTAACCAGGGAAAAAGAGTATGGCACATTTTTTTCTGTCTGTTGAAGAAAAGGAAAATCCTTTTAGAAATACACTATTGTCAAATCTGTTGTATAACCCTAGTATTGGGAATGAGGCTTTATTAAATACTCAATACTCCTAATATTTATTTCAGTCCATCATGTTTGTGTGAGAAACTGTCAGCACCAAATGCTAGGATATAGCAGTGAGCAAGGAGAATAGCAGCTGACACTTCTGTATTGTTTATTGTGTACCAGTTACTGCTCTAAGCACTAGACCTACAGTAAGTTATTTAATCCCTACAACAGCCCTTTGAGATAGGTAGTATTTTTATTCATTGTTTGAGTGTATATATATATATATATTTTTATTTTTGCTGGGCAGTGGAAAATAATAAAATATAAAGTGATTAAAAAGAGAATAAACTTTATAGGACCAGACTCTCTCAATTCCTAGTCCCGATATCATTCTGTTATGCCTCATAGTTAGGCTGCCCTCGCTTCCCTTCTATTTCTGAACACCTGTTGATTTTTATTACATCTTCGCCTTCCATCTTCATTCCCTTATGTTAGTGAAGAACTTTCTTTTTCCCTTCTGCCATAGTTACATTGAAGTAACTCCTAGATATCATGTTTTTTATTCATAAATACTTTACTCTGTATCTAGGATAGATGACATTAAAGAAGATAAGCACTATATTATCACGTTTAGGTATTTTTATTATTGTTTCCATTTTACAGATGGGGCAACTGAGACACAAAGAGGTTAAGTAACTTGCCCAAGGTCACACAGCTAGTAAGTGGTAGAACCAGGATTTGAACCTGGCAGTCTTACTCCAGTGTCTGTGTTCTTAATCATCATTCTGTGTTGCCTCTTTCAGAACTTGTTGTTTAACTTTATAGTAGCCTTTGTGTTGTGGATTTTATGTGAAATGTGAGAGTCTCTCTTAAAAAAACAAATCCAACAACAATATGCTTCAGTTCACAGAATGGGCATTTGTGGTATGAGTTTCTTTTTTTTAAGATAAAAGTTCCCTTTGTAATAATATGAGATTTAAAGTCTGACAGACTTTTTTTTTTCTTTTTAAACTGCAGGCTTAATTTGAATTTAACACAGGTTTTTAGCCATTAAAGACATTTTTTTTTTAATGTCCTCTTTCTATTCCAGGATTCAGACCAGGGAATCACATTATATTTAGTTGTCATGTACCCTTAGCTGTTAGCTGTGACAGTATATCAGTCTTGCTTTGATTTTCATGACTTCAAATAGTTTTGAGGAAGACTGGTCAAGTATTTTGTAGTATAATGCCTTCAATTTAGAACTGTATGATTTTTATTATTACTGTTATTAGATTGAGGTGGTGGGTTTTGGAAAGAATACACAGTGGTGAAGTCTCATTCTTATCATATCATGGCAGAGGGATACATGGTACCCACATGAAGTCACTGGTGATGTTAACCTTGCTCACTTGGGTCAGGTAGCGCTTGCCAGGTGTCTGCTCTGTAAAGCCACTTTTCTCTTCCCCTCCTCTATCCGAAGTGAGTCACTTGGTATAGCCTGTTTTCAGTGTGGGGAGTGTAGTGGGGTTAAACCACCTCCTGAAAGGGGCAGCGTGTATGTGTGTTACTGCACTTCTTCTGTAAGGAAGAGTGTTCCCTTCTCCCCCATTTGTTTTATTTATTTGTTTATTCACTCTTTCATTTATTTAGATCATCATGGACTCATTTATTTCATACTTTGTTTATACCTGTTCCAACTTTGGCCATGGGGCATCCTTTCAGATTTTTGATACGGCCCCATCCTTTTGTTTTCTGAGTATTTTCTTACTCTTTGGCATTACAGGATGCTCCAGGCTCATCTAGTATTTTCCCCACCCCAGCTCTAGACGCAGCCATTTCTCCAAGGAGTCCTAATACCTTTCATTAGAGAATGATGTTAGAAATAAAGATCCGGGTGCTGAGTGTGTTCACTGCTGCTGGGATGTTGTAGCATCTAGGCCTTCCCAGTGGACATAGCTAGGTAATATATGTATGTATGCTAACAGACTTGGTTTTAAATTTCACGTCAACTTTATTAGCTGTGAGATTTTTGGTAAGTTATTTATTTTTCCTAAGTGTTGGTAGTTGCATTTGCAAAATGCGGATAATAATGTTTGCCTTCCAGGATAGTTCTAAGGATCAAAATAATTAATGTCACTAAGTATAACTACAAATAATGTAGTTACAACTATAGTTTGTAACAGACATATACCGTATTTATTCCTTAGACATAGTTTTGTTTTATAAAGTCTGTAGAGATGAACTTGTGTGTGTGTGTGTGTTATAGGCAGCTAAAGAGCAGAGAAAGGTTAAGTATTTTTATTTAAAACCCCTAGAGAGTCATTGAGAATGAAAAAATGATTCACTGTTCTTTTCATAGTCCGAGTTCAGCTGAAAAAGTGAAAGCTAGTAAAGATGTAGCTTCACCACTGAAGGAACTGGGTTTAAGAATCAGCAAGTTTTTGGTGAGTAAAAATTAGCACTGGCTTCAGTTTATTACCTGCAAGGTGGATATGCATGGTTTTACTGTTAGTGATTGTTGGTGAAAATTCAATTTAATTCAGTTTTAGAGTTAAATAGAGCATATTGTATTTCAAAAATGCCTAGGCAGCAACTCTTCTTGCTAACAGCCAAAAGTCAACTTGCCTGATCCTGTTTACTGCACATCATAGAGTTATCTCCAGCATGCTTGTGGTGTTCAGATTGACTAGATTGTACTTAAATACATAGCTGCTTCCTTTTAATTTTGGAAACCCAGATCATGCCTCCTGCTATGTTAATGTGCTTGGTGAATAAGCACAGTTGTTTCTGACATGTAAATTTAATTGGCATGTAAATTGCATGTCAGTGGCTGCTCCTTTTTCTCCTATTGAGTTAAAATGGTTACATTTATGAAATCTTTTAAAAAAATTTTTGTTTATTCAAGTTCTGTGCTCATTCCAGAGGACAGAACTTTAGGTTGCTTTGCATGCTCTGTGTGGTTTCTGACCCGAGGTGACTATTCCTCCCTTGTGGCTTCTGTTTGTAGGGTCTTGATGAAGAACAGAGTGTGCAGTTACTCCAGTGTTACCTTCAAGAGGATTACAGAGGTACTCGGGACTCACTAAAGGTTTGTAGTTATGTCCAGCTCCCTTCTCCTGCATTTATCCTTTTCCTTGTTGATTTTAGACAGTTCATATAGTTTTGGTACCAGTTCTCTGCAGCAGAGATGGGTGATTAGATACAGCCATTCTCAGGAAAAACGTTGTAAACTTTAAAAGACGTATGCTTAAGTTGGTGTCCGTCCTCAGATGTGGAGGGGTTGAAAGGCCAAAGATTAATGTGTTAATCATAGAATCACAGGGTGTCTGAGCTGAAAAGGACCTGAGATAACGTCTAGGCTTTCCAGCCCCTGATTTTTCATATGAGAAAACTGAGGCCAGAGGAAAGCGGCAGGAATTTAAGCACAGACTTGGATATACTTAGGTAAAAAACATATCCAGAGATGAATGAGCAGTTTCAATCTTGAAGGATAAGGTGAAGATGCTTACCTTTTTCTTTGTTAATTGATTTTGTTTATGAGATAGCTCTTTGACTGCTCTTTCTTCCTTCAGATGGTGCTGCAAGATGAGAGGCAGAGCCAGGCCTTAATCCTAAAGGTCAGTGCTAGTCACCATTTCCATTCTTTGATGTAAAATTGGGCAACAGCTTCTTGACTGCTGGCTTTGACTTCTTGTTGAGTAAGCATTGATGTCGTAATGAAGAAGCTCATTAATTCATTTGCGAAACGAGAGGCTTTCCACTGGACCCAACTGAAGCCTTTTTCCATAACAGATTCTTCAGCCACTGGGAATGGGAACTGGTCCATGGATATTTTTTCTCTAGGTGTAAATGCAGTAGGACTAATTTGAATTTTTAAATTTCTTTATCTCCCCCAACTTCCAAAGTTGTCTTTTCATTTTGTTTATGATTTTCTTTGCTATGCAAAAGCTTGTGACTTTGCTTAGGTCCTATTTATTTATTTCTGTTGCCTTGGAGACTGATCTAAGTGTTGAAAATGTTGCTACAATTTATATCAGAGAATGTTTTGCCTTTGTTCTATTCTAGGAGTTGTTACGGTATAGTATTTTATGTTTGTCTTTATGGCATTTTGAGTGTATCTTTGTGTGTCGTATGAGGAAGTATCGTAACTTCTGACTTGATTTGGCTGTTCAGCTTTCCCAACACCACTTGCTGAAGAGACTATCTTTTCTTCATTGTGTATTCTTGCCTCCTTTTTTGAAGATTGACTATAGGTGTGTGGGTTTATTTCTGGGCTCTCTGTTCTGTTCCATTGATCATATGTCGATTTTTGTCCTAATGCCACGTTATTTGGTTACTGTAGCTTGGCAGTATTGTCTGAAACTCGGGAACGTGATGCCTCCAGTTTTGTTCTTTTCCCTCAGAATTGCTTTGGCAATTCTGGGTCTTTATGGTTCCATATACATTTCAGTATTATTTGTTTTACTTCTATGAGAAATGTCATGGGTAATTTCATAGGGATTTCATTAAATCTGTAGATTGTTTCGGGGTAGTATTGCTGTTTTAATGGGCTCCCCTGGTTGCTTAGACAGTAAAGAACCCATTGTAACAATATTAACTCTGCCAGTCCAAGAGCATGGAATACCTTTCCATTTCTTTGAATCATCTTCAATTTCCTTTATCAGTGTTTCATATTTTATAGTTCTCAGCTTATGTTTTTCACCTCTTTGGTAAGGTATGTTCCTGAGTATTTTATTTTTTGGTGTGATTTTTTATTTATTAATTTTTTAGAAAAGTTTACATTGAAGTATAGTTGATTTACAATATTGTGTTAGTTTCAGATGTACAGCACAGTGATTCAGTTATCAGTTTAGTTCAGTCACTCAGTCATATCTGACTCTTTGTGACTCCGTGGACTGCAGCACCCCAGGCCTCCCTGTCCATCACCAACTCCCAGAGCTTACTCAAACTCATGTCCATCGAGTCGCTGATGCCATCCAGCCATCTCATCCTCTGTTGTCCCCTTCTCCTCCCGCTGTCAATCTTTCCCAGCCTCGGGGTCTTTTCCAATGAGTCAGTTCTTCGCATCAGGTGGCCAGAGTATTGAAGTTTCAGCTTCAGCATCAGTCCTTCCAATGAATATTCAGGACTGATTTCCTTTAGCATGGACTGGTTGTATCTCCTCGCAGTCCAAGGGACTCTCAAAAGTCTTCTCCAACACCACAGTTCAAAAGCATCAATGCTTCAGCACTCAGCTTTCTTTATAATCCAACTCTCACATCCTTACATGACTACTGGAAAAACCATAGCCTTGACTAGACGGACCTTTGTTGGCAAAGTAATGTCTCTGCTTTTTAATATGCTGCCTAGGTTAGTCATAACTTTTCTTCCAAGGAGTAAGCGTCTTCTAATTTCATGGCTCAGGTCACCATCTGCAGAGATTTTGGAGCCCCCAAAATAAAGTCTGACACTGTTTCCACTGTATCCCTATCTATTTCCCATAAAGTGATGGGACTGGATGCCATGATTTTCATTTTCTGAATGTTGAGCTTTAAGCCAACTTTTTTACTCTCCTCTTTCACATTCATCAAGAGGCTCTTTATTTTTATTTTTTTTGAAAGTATATATATATATATATATTTTTTTTTATTAATTAAATTTATTTTTTTAATTACAATACTGAAGAGGCTCTTTAGTTGTTCTTTGCTTTCTGCCATAAGGTTGGTGTCATCTGCATATCTAAGGTTATTGGCATTTCTCCCAGCGATCTTGATTGCAGCTTGTGCTTCATCCAGCCTAACGTTTCTCATGATGTATTCTGCATATAAGTTAAATAAGGAGAGTGATAATATACAGCCTTGATGTACTCCTTTTCCTATTTGGAACCAGTGTGTTGTTCCATGTCTAGTTCTAACTTGCTTCCCTGACCTGCATACAGATTTCTCAAGAGGCAGATCAGGTGGTCTGGTATTTACATCTCTGAGAATTTTCCACAGTTTATTGTGATCCACACAGTCAAAGGCTTTGGCATGGTTAATAAAGCAGAAATAATGTTTTTCTGGAACTCTCTTGCTTTTTCCATGATCCAGCAGATGTTGGCAATTTGATCTCTGGTTCCTCTGCCTTTTCTAAAACCAGCTTGAACATCTGGAGGTGCATGTATTGTTAAAGCCTGACTTGGAGAATTTTGAGCATTACTTTACTAGTGTGTGAGATGAGTGCAATTGTGCGGTAGTTTGAGCATTCTTTGGCATTGCCTTTCTTTGGGATTGGAATGAGAACTGAGCTTTTCAACTGTGGCCCCTGCTGAGTTTTCCAAATTTGCTGACATATTGAGTACACCACTTTCACTCAACATCTTTCAGGATTTGAAATAGCTCAACTGGAATTCCATCATTCCACTAGCTTTGTTTGTAGAGATGCTTCCTAAGGCCCACTTGACTTCTCATTCCAGGATGTCTGGTTCTAGGTGAGTTGTTATACCATTGTGATTATCTGGGTTGTGAAGATCTTTGTTGTATAGTTCTTCTGTGTATTCTTGCCACCTCTTCTTAATATCTTATGCCTCTGTTAGGTCCATACCATTTCTGTTCTTTATTGAGCTCATCTTTGCATGAAATGTTCCCTTGGTATCTATTTTCTTGAAGAGATCTCTAGTCTTTCCCATTCTATTGTTTTCATCTATTTCTTTGCACTGATCACTGAGAAAGGCTTTCTTATCTTTTCTTGCTATTCAGTTATATGAATACATATATATCCATTCTTTTTCACGTTCTTTTCCCACGTAGGTTATTATAGAATATTGAGTAGAATTCCCTGTGCTATATTGTAGATCCTTGTTGATTATCTAGATGTGGTTTTAAAGGGTTTTTTTCTTTTACATTCCCTGCCTGATTATTTCATTCTTAGTGTAAAGAAATGCAGTAGATTTCTTATGTTAATCTTGTATCTTCTACCTTGCTGAATTTATCAGTTCCAGTAGTTTTTGTGTGGAATCCTTAGGGTTTTCTATATATAGGATCATGTCAGATGCATATAATGACAATTTTACTTCTTTTCCAATTTGGATACCTTTTCTTTTTCTTCTCTGATGGCTGTGGCTAGGACTTTCAATCCTGTGTTGACTAGAAATGGTGAGAGTGGGCATAGGATCTCATTTTAACATGGAATTTGACCATGAATTCTGAAGTGGTTTCCTGTTCACTAGTGATATTTTTATATATGCTTTCATGTATTTGGCCTGTCAGTTTATAGCATTATTTGTTACTTGAATGCTGAAATGAGAACTCATGCTAAGATGAGGTAAGGTAAGGTGAAGTCGCTCAGTCGTGTCCGACTCTTTGCGACCCCATGGACTGTAACCTACTAGGCTTCTCCGTCCATGGGATTCTCCAGGCAAGAATACTGGAGTGGATTGCCATTTCCTTTTCCAGGGGATCTTCCCGACCCAGGGATTGGAACCCGGGTCTCCTGCATTGGAGGCAGACGCTTTAACCTCTGAGCCACCAGGGAAGCAAGAAATCATGCTAGAAAACTTATTTTTATTATTAAATAATTCATTTTATCTTGTATGGCTTTACTTGTATTTTAGTTCAAGAAGATCTTTTGCTTTCTTGGCTTAACACAGTGTTTCCATTTCTGTAATTTCTTATATAGTTCAAGGAATTATATATGCAGTTTTTCAGGAACTTCTCCTTTCACGTTTTTAAATGATTTCTTTGTCAGTAAATTTAAAATTGAATATCTTCTATGCAGAGGTGAGTAACTGATTTTGAATCTTTGGGTTCTTCCCAGATTGCAGATTATTACTATGAAGAAAGAACCTGTATTCTTCGTTGTGTCTTACACCTTCTCACTTATTTCCAAGATGAAAGACACCCCTATAGGGTAAGCCCATTTAGTCCTCTTGGTTCTCTTTACCCTGTAAAATTTAGTCTTTTTAATAATTTATTCATATTTCTGTTCATTTGAATATTTACCTTTACTAAAGATGCAAGTTATCCTGTTTTGAATTTTTTTAAGGTTGAATATGCCGACTGTGTGGATAAATTGGAAAAGGAGCTAGTTACAAAATATAGACAGCAGTTTGAAGAGCTTTATAAAACTGAAGCACCAACATGGGAGACACATGGAAACCTCATGGTATGTGGTTATTGGGCCCTCCTGTAACTCTGGAGAATTGTGTATCTTTGCTTATAGAGCTCCACGTTAAATTATTTATTTACTTACTAACTTAAAACATTTATAGATTATCACTCTTTAGAAAAGTTTGAAGATGTCATACGAATCAAAACGTTAACTATGGTACTTAATTTGGACTTTTCTCTTGACTTTGTCAACCCAATTAGTTTATTTTTTTCTTACCCGAAATATTATCTTAATGGTTAATGAAACTCTCAACCCAAGATTTCATCTTCATTATCCTCATCTATTAAGTGTATGACATTAAGTCTAATTGCTTTATCCTAAATCTTAAAACAATCTGCATTTATAGATTTATAAATTAGAATATAATCTTTTATGTTTTGAAAACAGTACATGTTTATTAAAGCAATTCAGCCAAAATATAGACAGTAATTTTTAAAATATTTAATTGAAGAAAAGGGCTCACTTATAGAACAAAAGCACAAATTTCTCAGGAATAAGCTTATGACAATCTAGAATTTAAGCAAATAGAACTTTAAAATGCTGAAAGGAATATCATAACCAAATGGAAAGACATGGCACACTCTTGAAAATAAAAACTCAGCACTGAGTGTCAGACCTTATTTTAACCTATAAATTTAGTGTGATTCTAGAAAAAGTACTAACAAGTATTTGCTTTGCCATTTATTTTGGAACTAGACATATGGTTCTAAAATTTATTTGAAAAATAAGTAACAGTAACCAGGAAATTTTTGAGAAAGGAAGATTAATTTTATTATAAATAAGACTAAAATAATTTAAAGATGGCATTGGTACATGAGTAAATAGACTGAAGTCTAACACATAGTAAGTAGAATGTCTAGTATGGACCAAATGCTGATAGGAAATTAGTGTATGGTAAAGGTGACATTTTGAATTAATTAATAAGTTATTCAGGTCAGTAGTGTTGGAACTACTGGGTAACCATCTGGAGAAAAATCGACTATATCTCTTTCTCTCATTCCTTCTACCAGAGTAAAATCAGAGAGGGATCAATGATTTAAATTTTAAAAATTCAACCATAGAAGTACTAGAAGAAACATGGGAGGTGATTTTGTTTTTATGGGGAGTGGAGAAGACTTTTAAAAGTGAAACTCAAAAGCTATTAAAAATAAGCTCAGCGGCATCAAATCAAAAACTTTTATAAGGCAAAACACCAAAAATAGTGCTATAAGTCAAAAGACAAACTCATAGCACAAAGGGCTCTTAAAATAGAGAGAATGCCTATAAATCAATAAGCAGAACTGAAGAAAAAATAGGCAAATGATATGAACATATATAAACACTCACATCCAATGGGCACTTATATTTTACTGTTTGAATTTCTGTTTTTTTTAATGGAAAACATTGCGATAATATCTAAAACTTGAAAAGCACATATTTCTTGACCTAGTAGTTTCACTTTGAGTTTATTCCATAAATGCATCCACACTTACATTTTGAAATGAGTAATCTATAGCATCTCCCAGCTTTATTCAGGTATAATTTGCATCCAGTAAAATTCACTCATTTTGAGTTTTGGCAGTTGTATATAGTTATATGCAGTAACCACCTTTGTGATCAATCTACAGAACATTTCTGTCTACCTAGGAAGTTGGCAGTTAGTCTGTGACACCTGGGCCCCAGCAGCCACTAGTCTGAATGAATGAAAGTGTATGGCGTATTGCCAGAAGGAAAGACAAATACCTCCAACAGTGGTTGCCTCTGGGGATAGATTTGGATACCTGGGCAACAGAAATTGTAGGGAGAAGACTTTGTTTAATCTTATTTTTATATATGTATTACCTAATAAAAATAACTTTAAGGATTCAGATGTGTTTAAAATCTGACTTCATCTCTCTCCCACTCACTTTTCTTCATTGGTTTTGCAGACTGAGCGCCAGGTGTCTCGCTGGTTTGTTCAGTGCCTTCGGGAGCAGTCCATGCTGCTAGAAATTATTTTCCTGTATTACGCATACTTTGAGATGGCACCTAGTGACCTATTGGTGTTAACCAAGATGTTTAAAGAGCAAGGATTTGGTAGTAGGCAGACTAACAGGCACCTGGTAGATGAGACCATGGATCCTTTTGTGGATCGGATTGGGTAAGTGTGAATGATTGAAGTCTTAGAACTTACTCAGTATTTAGAGCATTGATATTAGAGTGGTCTTGTGAATGGGTGAGAGGAGGGGCTAGATAAATTTTTCACTTAATGGCTGGGGAAATAGATGAGTGTACTACCACTTTCCAGGTCATTCAGGGAGTAAAGACTTTGAGATGGATATCTTTTCTCAAAATAAGTATCGCATTCTATTCTATTACTTACTGTTTTTCATCTAAGGGTTCATTGTTTCCTTCTGTGAAAAATCCATTGAGCAACTTTAGACCAAGCACAGTGCAAGTGCTAAGAAAACAGTGATAGATAGGACAGGTGTGTTCCCTGCCCTCTTGGAGGCCATAGTGTATATAGGCTTTTAAATTTTATGGAAATGGATATATCCATATTTTGAGCCTATTTCCTCTATGAACAAAGATACACATTTGACCAGTGAGTTGATCTGGGCTAGATATAATTGTTATATAAACTACATACATCTGTTTATGTAGCTAGTAGTAATTGTTGGCTGTAGAAACATTTAGTACCGGATCTGTGTTTTGGTGGGCAGAAGCCATATGAGACTACCAATCATTTAAAATATGACTAGTAGACTTCCCTGCCCTGGTGGAGCAGTTGTTAGGACTCTATGCTTCCACTGCAGGGGGGCACAGGTTTGATCCCTGGTCAGGGAACTGAGATCCTGCGTGCTGCACAATGCGGCCAAAAATAAATAAAATTTAAAGATAAAAGTTAAAACTAAAATAATATAAAATAAGGCTGGTCACGGAAATTTCCTGGTGGTCTAGGGGTTAGGATTCCGCACTTAAACTGCTGAGGACCCGAGTGCAATCCCTGGCTGGCCAACTAAAATTCTGCAAACCATGTGGTACAGCCAAAAAGTAACATATGTCTGGTCAAATTGAGATGTGCTGGAAGTGTAAAATACCTACTGAATTTAGAAGTCTTGAATATGAAGAAAGAATGAAATAACTGAGTGTTTTTGATGCTGAAGTATCTTACATTTTACCTTATTCTCCATTGAGCTTCAGAATAGTGTGTATGACACCATGATACTGTTTTTTTTCTAGCTACTTCAGTGCCCTTATCCTGGTGGAAGGCATGGATATTGAATCCTTGCATAAGTGTGCTTTGGATGACAGAAGAGAACTGCACCAGTTTGCCCAGGATGGACTTATTTGTCAGGTGAACTTGAAAAAGCCTCTTATTTTTTCCGACTGTTTATATAGTTCAGTTCAGTTCAGTCACTCAGTCGTGTCCGACTCTTTGCGACCCCATGAATCGCAGCACGCCAGGCCTCCCTGTTCATCACCATTTCCCGCAGTTTACTCACACTCAGCTCCATCGAGTCTGTGATGCCATCTAGCCATCTCATCCTCGGTCATCCCCTTCTCCTGCTCCCAATCCCTCCCAGCATCAGAGTCTTTTCCAGTGAGTCAACTCTTCTCATGAGTTGGCCAAAGTATTGGAGTTTCAGCTTCAGCATCATTCCTTCCGAAGAAATCCCAGGGTTGATCTCCTTCAGAATGGACTGGTTGGATCTCCTTGCAGTCCAAGGGACTCTGAAGAGTCTTCTCCAACACCACAGTTCAAAAGCGTCAGTTCTTCGGCACTCAGCCTTCTTCACAGTCCAACTCTCACATCCATACATGACCACAGGAAAAACCATAGCCTTGACTAGACGGACCTTAGTCGGCCAAGTAATGTCTCTGCTTTTGAATATATTATCTAGGTTGGTCATAACTTTTCTTCCAAGGAGTAAGCGTCTTCTAATTTCATGGCTGCAGTCACCATCTGCAGTAATTTTTGGAGCCCAAAAATAAAGTCTGACACTGGTTCCACTGTTTCCCATGAAGTGATGGGACTGGATGCCATGATCTTCGTTTTCTGAATGTTGAGCTTTAAGCCAACGTTTTTGCTCTCCTCTTTCACTTTCATCAAGAGGCTTTTAGCTCCTCTTCACTTTCTGCCATAAGGATGGTGTCATCTGCATATCTGAGGTTATTGATATTTCTCCCAGCAATTTTGATTCCAGCTTGTGTTTCTTTAAGTAGTAAGCTTTTAACCACTCAACTATATTGCCACATAAAATTTTCCTTATTGTGGAATTTGTGGTTCTACACTGTTAATTAAGGGACTTCCCTGGTGGTCCAGTGACTAAATCTCCCAAGCACCCAGGGCAAAGGACCCAGCTTCACTCCCTGGTCAGGGAACTGCACCTGAGTCAACTAAAGGTCCCACATGCTGCAACTAAAGATACCACATGCCACAGTGAAGATTCAGGGTCCTGTGTGCTGCAACTAAGTCCCGGCGTGGTCAAATATGTAATAAATACATGGTTTTTTAAAAAAGCAGTTCATTGGATTTGGAAGAAATCTGAGCTTTATTATTTGCACAGCAGTGATAGTTAAAGCTGTGAGAAAGAGTAGAGTCCCTCAGGGAGATGATAGAAGGGCAAAAGGGGCCCGAGGACAGAACCTTGGGTGTTGTCTGCGTTTATGCAGCATGTGAAGAAGAATAGGGAAGAACATTGAGATAGGATGGACAGAAAGATAGAAACTGAGAGATCTGAGAAAGTTCTGGAAGGATCAGGGACATTTTCTAGGAGTTTCCATTTGAACATATTTTTTTCATCTTAAGTTGACACAACTTAAAATCAAGAGAGAAAATTGTGGGTAAAGGGAAGAGTAATTGAACGGTCTTAATGAAGTGGCTGGGAGCTTGGGGAGAGTAAAATGTTAGAATGGGAGAGAGGGGCCACTGTAACATTAAGACTTCTGGAGCATAGTGAAAGAGCCTCTGCGAGAGTCTTGACCCTTTGTGTTAAGTGACACAGACGTATCCTCTTTTCATTAGGATATGGACCGTTTGATGTTGACCTTTGGGGACATTCCGCACCATGCCCCAGTGCTTTTGGCATGGGCCCTCCTCCGTCACACCCTGAATCCAGAAGAGACCAGCAGTGTGGTCCGGAAGATAGGGGGACAGCCATCCAGCTGAATGTCTTCCAGTACTTGACCCGACTGCTCCGCTCGCTGGCCAGTGGGGGAAATGACGTGAGCATGCGAGTGGGCAAAGAGCAGGGTGGATACTTGTTGATGAATCATTATTACAGTAATAATGACTGTCAGTGACGAGGATAACAATGATAATTTTGTAACCTTTATAGAGCCTTTATTGTGATAGACGTTGTTCTCAGCATTTTCTGCACAGTATCTTGTTTCATGCTCACAACACTTCTGTGTATTGGGAATTATTACCCTGTTTTACATGTTAGGAAATTGAAACTGAGAAGGGATGGTGTTTGCCCACAGGAACAATGAATTGGCAGTTGGTGGGTCCCGCTTGAACCTACTCTGTCTGACCCTTTGCTATTGTATTGTGCTGTGCCACTAAGTATCTCTAATAACTTTGGTCATAGTGACTGGATAAATCTTTGGAGAGGGCTTATTCATTCAACTGTAACTGGATGAATTAGAAATTCTTTTTGAGTCTTGTGTTGGGGCTTAGTTTGGAGTGGCATGGTTTAATCAGCTTGTTTTGACATGCTGAATGAAATGTTAGCCAACTTGTTGGCACTGGTTGATATATCTCAGTGACAGTTGAGGCAGCTGCTTCATTCATACCAGCACATAGAGACTCTATCCTTTTGTAGGCTGGAGGTGGTTTTCCTCCCTGCGAAAACTTTGATCATTTTGAAAAGGGTTCCCTTTGATGTTCTTGACTGTATTGTAATGTGTATAGCTCCTGCTTTCTCCTTTCTTCCTTTGTCTTCCTAATTTTGGGACTAAGTTAAGAAAATTGTAAAGCCTCAGGTTCTCTTCCCATTTGTTTAGAGAGACTACATTAATGTGATGGGATTACGCCGAGCCTGGAGTAGAGTGTTGTTACTCAGAACTACCCCTGACTCCTTTGTTGTTACAGTGTACCACCAGTACTGCGTGCATGTGTGTCTATGGACTCCTTTCTTTTGTCCTGACCTCCCTGGAGCTGCACACCCTGGGTAACCAGCAGGTCAGTGTCTGGCTTTCATGAGACTGTCTATACTGCCCAGCTTGCAGTCTTCTTCCTAAAATACTCCTTTGGAGCTGATACAACACAGACCCATACACTTCAAGTATAATTTGCTGTTTATTGCTGTTTTTCACTTACTGTATTATAAAAAGGTGCATATTAACGATTTAAAAGTCAGAAGGTGCTGGTAAAAAGAAAAACTGTAAGCCCACCACACAGGATAACCTATGTTAACAGTTTGATATATTCCATTCCAAATGTAAAAATATAATAGTTCTTTAGAAATGGAGTCACAATCTATATACTGTTCTACCACCTAATTTTTTACTCTGTAGTGCATTTGTCCCAAACATCCATGGATGCTAATAAATTCTTGTGCAGTATTTTTTTTTAATGAAATATTTTAAAGATATACTGAAGGAGACAGATTTGTGTAATGAACCCTCATGATCCATCACCAGCTTCCAAATGATCATTGCACAGCTGATTGTACTCATTTCTGCCCCTTCCCTCCTTGGTTACTTTTTTTAAGGAGGATAATTACTTTACAATATTGTGGGTTCTGCCACACAGCTACATGAATCAGCTATAGGTATACATATATCTCTTTCCTCTTGAACCTCCCTCCCACCTCCTTGGTTATTTTGAAGTGAATCCTGGATAGTATTTACTTAATACGAATATTTTAGTGAAGCTTCACAACCTTTATCATATCTAGAAAAATGTATCTTCAAATAAGGTAGGACTCAAATTTCTAGTTGTAAATGTCGTGGAGTTTATCTTAAGTTTGTATTAAGATCTAAATAAATTAGATCCATATATTATTGGTTGATAAGTATGTCAGATTTCTTTTAGTCTATAGCTGTGCTGTTAATTATGGTAGCCACAAACCACATCATTGTCTCCATCCACTAGTTCCCTAGAGCAGCATCCCAGACTTTTATGGCACCAGGGACAACTTTTGTAGAAGATAATTTTTCCACGGACAGAGTGGATGGGGGCATGGTTCAGCTAAGCTGGGCCTAGTAGTGCCTCACATTTACATGCATTGTAAGATTTGCAGTTTGTATCCCCGTACATTTAATCCTTAGGACAACATTGTGAAGCAGGTACTATTTTCACCCTGTTAGAATTTGAAGTTCAGAAAGGTTAATTTGCTTACCATCTTACAATTCCTTATGTTGTAATCCCAGAATTCTTTCTGACATACTATATGAAGGCATTATTCATATTTTTTTTTAAGAGAATGCAGCTAAAAGAATGGTTCAGCCAGGAAAAATAAGCCATTTTCTTCTTCCCTCCTCTACAGGATGTAATTGACACAGCATGTGAAGTCCTGGCAGACCCTTCTCTCCCAGAACTTTTCTGGGGAACAGTAAGTATGTCAGAGGGAGTCATGCTGCAGTGTTCTCTGTAGCAGAATTTGTTTTAGTTCTTATACTAAGCATTTAAGTTTATTTTCTCATGTAATCTATACAAAAATTGATAAATTAGATAATATTCAATTTTGTGTGTGGGGAAATGTGATGCTCAGAGATGGGAAGTTACTTGCCGGAGCTAGTCACCACCGCTAGATGGGGTCAAGATGTAGTTCTATCTGACTTGAGTCCCTAGTCCACATTCTTCGCCAGTGTGTCCTCTTTCCTACCCACCAAGTCTTTTTTTCACATCAAGAGTCTCAGGCACCAGTAGTGCTCTAATTCCAGAACATACCATTGGGTGATTGTAACTGTCTTAGAAATTTTCAGAGTACTGTTACAGGTTAGGGTAAGGATTTGGCTTTGGAGAGAAAAGTTTCTCACTGGTATTTAGTCTTAGCGTTGACAGGAGCCTCAAGCCTCAAGGCCCAGGTGATGAATGAATCTTTTCTTTGAACTATGGCCTGACTGATTGGCCTGTGTATTGCACCCTCTTTCTCCTGAGGTGTGGGAAACAAAATGCAGATGAGGATGTGGTGCTCACTTGTGGTGCTAACTGCTGACAGGCTGTGGGCACTTATCATATCAGTGGAAGCAGATCATGTACAGCTAAATTGTGTTTTCCGGTGGCGAGGATGCCTAGCAGAGGTCACTGAAGGCAGCAGTAGTCTCTCTTCAGGGTCTCACTCAGTCAGTTGTTGAAGCCTTTTTCACTGGATGTTTTAACATGGAAGTTTTAAATTATTAGAGAAATCTGTCTACCTAAAGAAAAGGATTTATTTTACATTTTCTTATGGTTACTGGGCAGTTCAGAGATGTGTTAATTTCTGGATAATATGAAGGTCAGTGACTTCTCCCCTTCTGCCGTAGGAACCAACCTCTGGTCTTGGGATCATTCTGGACAGTGTATGTGGGATGTTTCCCCATCTCCTCTCTCCACTGCTGCAGTTGCTTCGAGCCCTTGTATCAGGGAAGTCTACTGCTAAGAAGGTAGGTTGTTCAGTTAGATGCCTGAATAGAATGGGAGATGTTTTTTAGAAATCCTTTTGCTTTTCATGTTGCAATTCCACTGCCATGGCAAGAATTAGTCTGCGGTTGAATGAAAAATGCTGAAAATATTTCCTCCGTTCTATAAAATTAAATTTTCTTAAGTACCTATTGTAGATATTGTGGGAGTAAGACAAAATGTGAAGTTCCTTAATATCTAGTTTGAAGAGAATAATGGATGTAAGAATTAAGTATTAAAGCTAGATGGGCTTCCCTGGTGGCTCAGCAATGAAGAATCTGCCTGGCAATGCAGAGGATTGAGTTTGACCCCTGGGTCACGAAGATCCCCTGGAGAAGGAAATGGCAACCCTCTCTAGTATTCTTGCCTGGGAAATCCCATGGACAGAGGAGCGTGGTGGACTATAGTCCATGAGGTTGCAAGAGCTGGACACAGCCTAGTGACTAAATAAGAACCATAAAGCCAAGTGGTATCTAATTTATGTCATCTGAATGGTCAAGATCATACTATTTAGGAGAGACAGCTATCTGTGGAGTGAGAGGGTCCTTGAGTTGGGTGTTAAAGAATAAGAAGGGTTTGACTTCACAAGGAGTGCTGAGGCAAGTCTCAGAAGAGTCCTAGGGATGGCTTTGTAGGAAATTTGAGAGTCAGCACGTACACAGTCTGGCTAAAAGAGCAGAAAAGCAGATGGAAGGCCCCTTAAATGTCCCTCAGTAAATGTATAGCTCTTTGTTTTTTTTTTCCTGTATGTTGGCAGGTGTATAGTTTCTTGGATAAGATGTCTTTCTACAATGAACTCTATAAGCACAAGCCCCATGATGTGATCTCCCATGAAGATGGAACCCTTTGGCGGAGGCAAACACCCAAACTCCTTTACCCTCTAGGTGAGAGAGACAGATGACCCTGGCTCGGTAGCCTCTTCCACGATGTCTATGTTGGCCTTACTGCCATTTTAGTGTTTCATGGCAGGTACCTTTAAAGTGGATCCTCTCCTCCACTGTGCTTGTTAATTTGCTGATAAATTATTGGTTTCTTACTGTTTTACATCATTTGATTCTGTTACTTCAAAAATGTTGCGTGTTCATTATAACAAGGGAGACAGTGCAGAGCTACATTTTTAAACATTCAAATCTCTCTTCAGGCTCGTCTCCATCAGATAGTTAATGATCACAGTGTGGTGTGATCCTCTCACACATCTCCGTATTCTCTCATGGATTCATTCTACAAATTGATTCTATTACATGTAGATCTGACTCATTCTTTTCAGTAACTATATAATTATTCTTGATGTTTCATATTTTTTTATCTTTCACCTTTTAGAGGACATTTAGGCTGTGTCAGGTTTTTGCCACTACAAACAGTGCTTCTCTGGGGACATATACCTTTATATCCTGGTGCTTTTACTTTTTAGTACATAGAATCCCTAAAGTGGGATTGTTGGGTAAAAGGGTGTATGCAATAAAATTTTTAAATACATGTCCACTGACAGATGAAATGGATTTTCTAAAATGCAGTATGTATAGGTAAGACACCAAGTTTTCTTAAGAGCCAAAATTTGGAAGAGTATTCAGCCTTAAAGAGAAAAGGAATTCTGACACATGCTATATATAACACGGGTGAACCTTGAAAACACGATACTAAGTGAGGTAGAACAGTCCAGAAAGGATAAATACTGTACGATTCCATGCATATGAGGTACTTAGAGTAGTTCAGTTTATAGTGACAGAAAACAGAATGGTGGCTGATGGGTTAGAGGCTGGGATAATGGAGATTACAGGTTACTGGGTATAGAATTTCAGATTTGCATGATGTAAACAGCTCTTTGGGTTG
Organism: Nanger dama; assembly: GCA_917880005.1. Lineage (NCBI taxonomy): Eukaryota > Metazoa > Chordata > Mammalia > Artiodactyla > Bovidae > Nanger > Nanger dama. The sequence goes on along the minus strand of CAKJTW010000018.1, from coordinate 7,580,806 downwards.
ATGGTAGTGAAGGTTGCATAACCATGCATGTGAATGTATGTAATGCCACTGACCTGACAACTTAGAAATGGTTAAAATGGTAAATTTTATGTATTTTTTTTACCACCATTTGAAAAAAATGGTAGAAAATTTTTGAATGGATTGTGTTGAATTAAGTTGTAGGAAAACAGCAATTTCCTTTCCTGCTGGCAGCGTGAGAGAGTAACCTGTTAACAGGTGTAAGCTTGTATATTCCACGTGCTCAAGGAATAAAATGTGGGAGGCATAGCCTTACGCTTCTAATCTTTGCATCGTTGATGACTTCCCTGGTGACCCGGGCACCTGCTGTCCTGTAAGGTGGTCTTCCTATAGTCATCATGTGAGTGGAGAACCACTCTGCACTCGCTTGTTTTTCAGACACATGGAAAGACTCACTTCCCCTATGACAGTTGAGAGTTTTTGTTTTTGTCCCTTTTTAATGCAAAAAGCTGTAACAGTAGTGGGTACTAAGAAGAGAGTCTGTACATCTCTGTGGGATTAGATATTGCTGTCTGTCATAGGAATCTCCTCTTCCTATTAGACTAATTTCTCTTTCTTCTTTAGGGGTCAGACCAACCTTCGCATACCTCAAGGCACTGTGGGCCAGGTGATGCTGGACGATAGGGCCTACCTGGTGCGCTGGGAATACTCGTATAGCAGCTGGACCCTCTTCACCTGCGAGATTGAGATGCTGCTGCATGTCGTTTCCACTGCAGGTGAGCTCAGCTCGGAGAGCAATTGCTGTGGGAGGAAAAATGGGCATGGTTAGAGGATTTGGAAGACAGACTTTCAAGATAAGATTCAGAACCTTCCAGGTTGTGATTAGCATCATTCATCTGGGTCTCAGAGACTATTCAATGATCTTAAAGGAGTTGTTTTCATTGAGATCACAACTTTTCCCCCTCAGATGTGATTCAGCACTGCCAGCGAGTCAAACCCATCATCGACCTGGTCCATAAGGTCATCAGTACAGACCTGTCGATAGCAGACTGCCTCCTGCCCATCACGTCCCGCATCTACATGCTGCTGCAACGGTCAGTATCTGGTCCCTCCCACTGGGTCAGAGGCTGCACTCAGCCCATGGTGGGAAACCCTGGTGTGATATCTGTCCACAGCAGAGGGATTTCCTATTTTCATTTCCTGCTGCCAGGGGGGGACCTGGGGGAGAGGACTGGAAAATACTTGTGATGGAGCAAGTCACTTGATTCATTTCACTGAGTACAGTGCACTGTTTTCCAACCAGGTTAACGACAGTGATCTCCCCGCCTGTGGATGTCATTGCTTCTTGCGTCAATTGCTTGACTGTTTTGGCTGCCCGGAACCCAGCAAAGGTGAGACACAGTCTTCCTAACAGCCAAAAAGTGTCACGCATGGCATATACCTGAAGACACACCACAGACACTCGACTCTTCTTTTCCCTCTCCAGGTCTGGACTGATCTTCTTCACACAGGCTTCTTGCCTTTCGTGGCCCACCAGGTCTCCAACATGAGTCAGATGATCAGGTGAGCCAGGCCTTGGGGGTAGAGTGTATTCCCGGGGAGTGTCACTTATATTTCAGATCTCAGCTAGCTTTATTAGTTTTAAAGGTGCTTCTCTGAGCCTGTGTATTCTGCTGCTTGCCTTTTCAGTCCTCTCACCAGAAATGAGTCAGGATGAGGCGAAGGAGGTGATGGGACTTGGGGCAGAGGCTCTTTCCTTAGGCGAGCACTGATGTGGCTCACAGTCTTTAAAGCTGAGGGAGAGAGATATTTCTCATCCAGCAGCAATCACCTTAGGTATGTGGAAGTTAACTTTCTGGTCTAGAGAATCCAAGGGTGTCTGGATCCAGGGGCTCAACTTCCCCTTTTAAGCCGAGGTCACTGGACTTTCCTGTGTTTCATGGCCACGTGAGCTTGCTGGTGCACCGTTTATTGATACACCGGCTCCATCTTACTACCTGAGCATTCTCTCCTTGCTCTCTCTTGTTTATAAGACAAACATGCTTGCTTCATGTTTATTTGATTTTTCACTTTTGAGGTTTGTATATCAGTAAAGTCCTTAATTCTTCCCCTGGTTAATAAGTAGCCTAGATTTGATTAATTCCTTTGCAGGGCTTTTCCATTTTATGCCCAAGTCATTAAGACAATAACAAGAATTATTACAGTTTATTGAAATTGAATTTACAGTTTATTGAAAGCATCCCATTGTTTTTTTCCCCTTTGTCCCTCTGTTTTTTCCCAGTGCTGAGGGGATGAATGCTGGTGGGTATGGAAACCTCTTGATGAATAGTGAACAGCCCCAGGGCGAGTATGGAGTCACCGTTGCCTTTCTGCGCTTGATCACCACTCTTGTCAAGGTAAAATCTCATCAGATAGAAGCATCTGAAATAGTTTTCCTATATCCCGTTACTGTAGTCATTTGTTTGCAGGCCTAACAGTTGTCCTGAAGTTAACAGTGATAGCAGTCTCTGTGTCCTGACCATTGTGTGCCTGACTTTATACTAGATGCTTCATCTTTGTTAGCATATTTAATACTCAGAGTCTGTATAGCATAATGCAGCGACTTCACAAAGTTATTTCTGACAAAGCCCAGGGTAATATGTACACATTTCATCATGTCCCAGTATATACATCGTATGTTTACTTCTAAAGTGGAGTTGGGGCCTCCCTCATAGCTCAGTCAGTAAAGAATCTGCGATGCACAAGACTGAGGTTCGATTCCTGGGTTGGGAAGATCCCCTGGAGAAGTGAACAGCAACCCACTCCAGTATTCTTGCCTGGAGAATCCCTTGGACAGAGGAGCCTGGCAGGCTAGTCTATGGGGTCGCAAGGGTTGGAAACGACTGAGTGACTAAGCGCACATAAAGTGGAGTTGCAAAGTGTGACCCAGCTTGTACTATGCAAGGTGCGTTCTGTTTCCTAACAAGCTGATCTCACAATCTGGTAATGAATTGCAGCTCTGGTTGAAAAATACTTGTGTAGCATGGATTTGGGGGTCAAAATTAGGTTTACCTTTCAGGTTGACCACTTACTAGCTGTATGAACTTGGACAAGTATTAAATTTCGTAGCACATCTCTGAACTGGTATGATAAATGATCTCTACCTCATGGAGTTGAGAGGGCTCCACATGAACGCTCAGCACATGTGCTGCTTGCAAGAATCAGTCAATGAACGCTTAGATAGAAACGGCTCTGTGCAGAGATAGGGAAATAGATATGTTTATATAAAGAAATCTTACTTTTACGATAAGGAAGCTGATGGTAACAAGTAATACTAGGACAGAGAATTTTGAGTATCAGATCTCCTTTCTGATATTTGAGCGATGGGATAGAATTTAGAGGGTGGTAGGTGATCATGACAGTGAACCTGGATTTTCCCATTGTCAGCAGTCTTGTATCCTCTGTGTTTAAGATGGACCTCTCTCCTGCTCAGGTTTAGCCTCATCCTTCTCTTTCTTGTAGGTGCCTTTTGTGATATTGTCACATTGTCTTTTTCGTCCCTTTCTCTATTCTAGGGAAACCTGTGACTTAGATTCAGTTGAACTAGAGTATTCCGATGTTTGTTGTTGTTTTTTTTTCCCCCACTGATAGCCAAGGTTTGCCCAGATTTCTTTTGGATATGTGGTCTTGGAGTCAAATCTCTAGTGACTTATTCTTAAGTGGTATATGCCCTCATGGCAAGGTTTCTTGCAGGGGCAGCTTGGTAGTACCCAGAGCCAAGGGCTGGTGCCTTGTGTCATGTTTGTGCTGAAGGAGATGCTGCCCAGTTACCACAAGTGGCGCTACAACTCCCATGGTGTGAGAGAACAGATTGGTAAGGAGAACATGGGCAGCGAGGATGGGAGGCTCCCTGGACACCTTTCTTTCTTGGGATAAGGCTCATCACACGAGGTCACATCACTCCTGTGTCTTTTCTGGAGTCCAGGTTGCCTGATCCTGGAGCTGATTCATTCAATACTGAACCTGTGCCATGAGACAGACCTGCACAGCAGGTAGGAGGGGGTGATTGCTAGCGCTTGGTACTTTGAGATGCTGCCACTCTGCAAGGGAAGACTTGGGCTTCTGCTATGCACAGCTGGCTCGTTCTTCCAAAGAACTCAGCTTGGTTGGGCCCAGAGCTCAGTGCTCTTGGGGTTCTGATTTGCCTTCCACCAGCCTGTTTCCCCTTTTCCCTCTGAAGAGAGAAGAGCAAATGAAGTGGTGACAAGGTTGTTCCCAGGGAAATTATATGCGCACTTTTTATGATCTTTACAAAAGCTGTGTATGTTCATAGAGAAACAGGGCAAGATGCCCTTCATAAACCTATTTCCCAGAGATGGCTATTAACAAGTTAACATCTATCTTCTAGGTTTTTTTTTCCTCTGCTTGTACTTATTCTTCTGTAACTTTATATCCATGCCACTACATGCAGATCTGTTTTGTTTTAATAGTTCCATGCATTCCACTCTATGGATTAATCGTGATTTGTTTCAGTAAGCATTTTCATTAATCGATGGATATTTAGATGGTTTCTCAGAGTCTGTTTAAGGAAAGAAATCAGAGTGGCTTTTTCTGGTGAAGAACTGATTAGTATCACTGATGTCCAGTTGGTTAGATTAGGACAATACCCTTTACTTGCAGTAATAAATTTGGTGGCTATGTGGTAACTCAGAACGTGTCTGTCTTCCAGTCACACCCCTAGCCTGCAGTCTCTGTGCATCTGCAGCCTGGCCTACACGGAAGCAGGACAGACCGTAATTAACATCATGGGCATCGGCGTGGACACCATCGACATGGTCATGGCTGCTCAGCCCCGCAGGTGGGCCTTCCTCTCCACCTTCCCCCGTGTATCTTTATCGTGCCTGCATGTTGTAAGAACTGGAGTGTAAGAAAGACAACCTTGTTCTTCCTAGGATGTAGCCTTTGTGTAACCTACTGGCTGCTGTGGTAGACTGGCACACAGCATAGGGAGCTGAGTGCACCTTCTCTCTCCTAATTGGACTGGGGCCTCTAGAGCTGTTGAATTCTGGGATTGTTGCTGGAATCTCATTCATGAGAGCACGTGTGTTGGGAATGAAGTCATGTTGTCTGAATCAACTTTGGTTTCCATTTGGCACCCTAGCGATGGGGCAGAGGGCCAGGGCCAGGGCCAGCTGCTGATCAAGACAGTGAAACTGGCATTCTCTGTCACCAACAATGTCATTCGGCTGAAACCGCCTTCTAATGTGGTGTCGCCTCTGGAACAGGCTCTCACACAGCATGGTATGTATTTTTCTTCTAATCAGCAGCATTTCTGCCCATAAGTACATACAGCAGGCTGTGTTTTAGAGGTCAACAGTATTTTCTGATGAACTCTTTGAGGAAATTAGGTAATGATCGCCACTTGGACTTAGAAATAATATTGTATCATACTTCATGTCTGCTTCCCAGTAGTGATAGAATAATAGTAAAGAATACATGTTCAGAGTATCTCAGTTAAAATTCTGGCTCCAACCAGCTTTGACCTTGGGCACCTTATGTTAACAACTATGCCTCAGATTTCTCGTCTATAAAATGAGGATAGTCGCAGTATCTACCTTGTCAGATCATAATGAACATTCAGTCGCTACCTGTAAAACCTGGTACCTAGTTAGTGTTGACTGTTATTATTCTTTGGCTTTAAACTACTCATTTAATCTCTTTGGGACCCAGTTTCCTCATTTTCAAGTAGGCATTTGGACAACATCTACGACCTTTTTCTAGCTATATCATTTTGGGATTTTTATGATTTTTTGCGTTTAGTGCCATGTTATATATAATGTGATGTCTTTTTTCCTAACCTGTTTGTTAAAAGACTATTTTCTAAATAGTGTATCTAAGTCTTCTCTTAATGTATTGGATTGAGCTCTTTACCCCCCCCAATCCTGCCTGTCCCCTTGGCTACTGAAGAAAGAGAATGACAGGGCCACCTGCATCCGCTTGGGCCCTCCAAGTACTCGAGAGTAAATTCCTTCATGTATGTGAGCTTTCTGAACAGAAATCTCTCCTAAGAGCTTGAATTAGGCATACTTTGGTGTCTAAACTGTTTCCTGTACTTCTTCAGGTGCCCATGGGAACAACCTTATTGCTGTTCTTGCCAAATACATCTACCACAAACACGACCCAGCTCTTCCTCGTCTTGCCATCCAGCTGCTAAAACGTCTGGCCACGGTAGGATCCCACCTAAAAGCCCCAGAAAACTGACTTTGTGCTTAAGAACACTGTTTCTTCTAAGAGATGTAACTGACTTGGACTTTTAAAGTGATGTACCTGTAGACACACACTCACTCACACACACTTTTTTTTCCTGATTATAAAAGACATACATACTCATTTTAAAATATTTATTTAAATGTTACAGATATACTTTTACAGAAAATTAAGGTCTCCTCTAATATCTCATTCTAAGAATTCTTATGAGCAGATTGGTACACAATTGCTCCAGGTTTCTTTTTATCCATGCTTATTTGTTAAAGGATGTTTAGTGTGAGCTTTTGTTCTTTTCAAAAGCAGAATTCCGTGATATATACTGTTTTGTGACTAGCTTTCTTCACTTAACACCATATCCTGCAGCCTTGCCATGTGGGCACATTGGGATCTACCTCATTCTGTAATTCTTGTGTGGCATGCCATAGCATGGATGTGTCCTGATTTATTTAGGCTATTTTCTGTCTTACTGTTAAATAGTGCTATAGTGAACATTCCTATCCACAGTATTTGATAAACTTTTGTTTACAATTCCTATAAATTAGTTAGATATTAATGAACACTTAAATTTGTATTAGATATTTTGAAATTAGCCTCCAGAAAGGATGTAACAGTTTATACTACTAGAACCAAAGTCTCATATCCTTGCCACAGTGACTTCATGAGTTTTTTAATGTTTGCTGATCTAATAGGCAAATCAATGTTATCTTTTTTAAAAACATTACATTTATTTAACCATGAGAAAGGTTATGCATCTTTTTATGTTGATTACTATTTTCTCTGGGAATCATGGGGCATCTTTTGCTGTAGTTTGGTATGATGTCCCTTTGGCCCAGACCTGTCCATCTGGATGTTTCCCTCTCTGGCATTTTCCAAGAGTTCTTCAGCACCTTTCTGCAGATGCCTTATGCGGTTTTTCTGGAGGTGGAGCTCTACCTGTGTGTCCTGGTCTTCCCCAGGTGGCCCCCATGTCAGTGTATGCCTGCCTGGGCAGTGATGCGGCTGCCATCCGAGACGCCTTCCTGACCCGACTGCAGAGCAAGATTGAGGATATGCGCATCAAAGTCATGATTCTGGAATTCCTTACGGTTGCTGTAGAGACGCAACCAGGCCTCATTGAACTGTTTCTGAATCTGGAGGTGAAGGATGGCAGCGATGGCTCCAAGGTGAGCCTGCACCTGGGATGAAGCTGGGAGATGGTCCTCTGGGAGGTGGGTGCTGGACTCTGCGGGTCTGGCTGTGGGCGGAAGCTGTGGGCCTGAGCTCTCACTGTCCCTCTGCAGGAATTCAGCCTTGGGGTGTGGAGCTGTCTCCACGCGGTACTGGAGCTGATTGGATCTCAGCAGCAGGACCGCTACTGGTGCCCCCCACTGCTGCACCGGGCGGCCATTGCCTTTTGCATGCCCTGTGGCAGGACCGGCGGGACAGTGCCATGCTGGTCCTCAGAACCAAGTGAGTCTGACTCCAGAAATTACTTAGTCTCTGGAGTGTGTGTCCTTGTCTGTAAGATGAGGGGGCAGTCATTCTGGGAGGTTTGTTGTGAGAGGTCATGCTTAAAAGTGTTTCGTGCTTGGGTTATTGTGTAGGAGTTACTCTTTTAAAGCTGCCCCATCAGGTGTAATCTTTACTCTGATGCGTTTACCTTAGAGTTCCCACCTTCTGCCAACCCCCAAAGCCATCGTTCACAAGAAACAGTAGTCAGATGAGGGTGACTTGCTCGAGCCATTGAACTGAATGGAACATGTTTTACTCTGGGTCCCTGTTGTGTCCATGGAACCCCTTTCTGTTTATGTATTATAGTAGGAACAGGTGATCTATATGGCAGATGTTAGGGTTGGAACTGAGAAAATGTGCAGAGGTGACCACCAAGGGGAGGTGGAAAGAGGAGAAAAAGGACTGTATGAGAGAAAGTGTGATTTCTGACATGTATTTTCTTTTCAGACCCAAGTTTTGGGGAGAATCTAACGAGTCCGCTATTTGGTACGCTTTCTCCTCCCTCGGAAACATCCGAGGTGAGTGGTGAAAGGAGGGACAGTGGTGGAGAGGCCCTGGGAGTGAAGGCTGGGCTGAGACTGGGCTCTGGAAAATGTCTACCCCCACCTGACTAAACGACCAGCACATTTTCTTCACCTGAAACTTCTTTCTCAGAGAAGCACTTGTCTCCTCTCCTTTGAGGTCTTGCTTGGGAAGGAGGGTGGCATGCCCTGCTTTGTTGCTGGCCCTGGGGTCCCCACTCACTTCAAGACACTGTGGGCCTGACGCTTCTGCTCTTGCAGTTAGATGCCCACTCGCTAGGGAGTGTGCATGCTTGCTTGCCAGTGCCGGTCCCTGCTCTGTCCCACGTGGGAGGGAGGGTCCCGGGGAGAGGTTCTCACGACTCTGCTCTGCCCCTCCACAGCCCAGCATCCTGGAAACCTGTGCTCTAATCATGAAGATAATTTGCTTGGAGATATACTATGTAGTTAAGTGAGTCCTTTCCCCTTTTGAGACTTTAATCAGAGGTTTGTGGCGGGGGACTCATGGGGTCTACTGCTGAGGGCGTGGCTGTATGAGCTCAGGCAGAGGAGAGAGCTGGTTTGGAGCCATTTCTGGAGGGCCACTGATCTGTGTCCTTGGCCAGTCCATTGATGGCATTTATGATTGTCAGAAAGAGTGATTGTGAAGCAAACTCCTTGTGCTCGGGATTTTATGGAGAAGGAACCCTGGAAAAGGCCTCAGCCTAACCCATTATGTTGAGCAAGAAGTGTGAGTCCCACACACTGGAGCTGATCTGGAGCCGTCTGCCTTTAAGCCCATGTGAGGTTGCTTTCTCTGCCCAAACAAGGGTCAGTGCCCATCACACTCCCGTCTGCTTTTCTGCTAACCATAGGTTTTATTTTTCTCCCAAAACCCTAGGGGCTCATTAGACCAGTCATTAAAAGATACACTCAAGAAATTTTCCAGCGAGAAGCGCTTTGCCTACTGGTCGGGGTATGTCAAGTCCTTGGCGGTTCACATGGCCGACACAGAGGGCAGCAGCTGCACCTCCCTGGTAGAGTATCAGATGCTGGTCTCCGCCTGGAGGATGTTTCTCATCATTGCCACCAGTCACGTAAGAACCTCCTGGGGCAAGTTTTGGCTTTGGTATCCTAGCAACAATATGCTGGGATGCTTAGCAAATGCAGCCCCTTGGGCTAAAGAATGATCAGGGTTTTTCTCTGAGTGCTAAAATGTAACAGGTTCTGTGCCAAATGTGGGGTGCTTCAAGGCTTTTGGGCCAGCAAGGGGCCCTTAAGGAAAGTGCAGAGAAGGCATTATTTATATCCCTTCAGATGTTCATAAAAGCCTCCCGTAGCTACCTTTGTGGACCTAGCTAGGTCTCGGGGACCCCTTCCGCCATCCATTTCTTGTGCAGGTGGATAATTGCCTCTTCACTGTGTGCCCTGGGGACGCTGGGTATGCATATTTGTTGACTGGTCAGCAGGCAGCTATATTGGCTGCAACAGTGCCCTCTAGACAACAGTGGTTTTCGTTGGCTCTAGACACTGCATTCCCTGGTGTTCTTAGAAAAAGATCAGAGGCCATTGTCTCTGCAGTGTGTCTGCAGAGCATTGGTTTTTAGCGAGTTGATGTTTCATTAGAATTTGCATTTTTCCTTGGCTTTTCTTTTGTGTGTGCTTTGACAGCATCTTGCTGTATAGTAGGGACTTGATATTGACGTGTTTTGCCCTAGGGAATCCAAATTAGTATCTTGCCTTTATAACTTCAGCTTAACAAATACCTTTTGTTCCAGGCACACTCTTACATCCTCCATGCCTTGTTCTCTAGTGCCTGACTGTCCACAGCCTTGGAGGTGGGCTTTGACCCGGTGGTTTTGGACCCCTGATACTATAGACACACCAAAAGGGCCAATCGTCTCTGGGGAATTTTATGTGTTACCTTTTAGGTCCGAACAGGGCAGCAGTTCTTGAATTGCAGCTCTGAAAATCCCACCAACATCTTTTCCCCTAGGAAACCTATTTTGGTTTTGTCTAGGATATTGATCATCTTTTCATTCATTTAATGGATATTAATGGAATGCTTACTATATGCCAAGCACTGGGATACAGCAGTGAATAAGGTAGATACGGTCTTTGATCTCACATGGGATGGCCCATGAGAGGTACATTGTAAACAAATTTACAAAGGAATATAGTTCGGGATTGTGATAGTTCACGGTGTAGGAAATAACTCGGATGCTATGGTAGGGAATGCTAAAGGAGGGTAGGAGTAGTCAGGAGGCCCTCTAAGAAGGTACTGTTCACACTGAGGCCTGAGTGTGCGAGTAGACTTCTAGATGATGCTCTGGGCAGTCAGAGTCAACAGGTGCAGAGGCCCAGAAATGGGAAGAGCTCAGCCTTTTCACAGAGGAGGAAGGTGGCCAGTAGGGTTGGAGTTGAGTGAGCACAGTGGGGATGATACCAAAATCAGGTGGACCAGATCCTCGGGGGTGCCCAGGCCTCGTGGAGGAGTTGATGTTTCCAGAAGGGTTGCACTGGGAAGCCTCAAAAGGTCTGAGCAGAGGAAGGACGTTGTTGGGGAGGACATGAATGAACCTAGCCTTCTGGTTCTGACCATGGCTAAAGAGGACCTGGAAATATCAGGGCCCTTGAGTCCCATTTTAACCAAGGAGACAGTGACCAGTTGCCTGACAGAGGACCCCATCTTTCTTGGCTTCTGAAGTCTGGGAAGATTTCCTCACTGACCTTTCCTTCCTGTCCCTTTGCAGGCAGAGATAACGCACCTGACGGACTCCGCAGTGCGTCGCCAGCTCTTTCTTGACGTGCTCGAGGGGACCAAGGCGTTAGTAAGTGTGTCTAAGAGAGTTCCTGTTCCAGGGAGATGGCCTCCGCAGTCAAATAGCAGCTCCTAAGCCTGTAGCTGCACGAGTGGTCATATCACTCAGGTGGCCCAAGGCTGTGGTGCCAGGAAGAGGTCCGCTACTGCCGGGCCAGCCCCTGGTCTCTTCCCCGCGCTCACTTCCATGAGTGCGCTGCTCAGGGAGAGAGGGTCGGGGCCGCAGGGGCCTGTGTGCGGTGCTCCCAGCCTCCCGGGCGTCAGCCCCCAGGACGCTGACTGTGCCATCTCCCCTCAGCTCCTCGTCCCTGCCTCCGTGAACTGCCTCCGCCTCGGCTCCATGACATGCACCCTGCTGCTTATTCTCCTCCGGCAGTGGAAGAGGTGAGCCAGGCCAGGAGGGGCAGCCTCTCCCACCCTCCTCGCCGGCCCCACCTCGGGTTTCGGGACTGAAGCCGACCTCTGATGAGAGGCGTGCTGCCCCACGGGCATCCTGAGGGGAGCGGGCCATGTGTGGCCTTTCTGTGAGGTGTGTTCCACCCCCTCTCCACTCTGCGCTGTGTCTAGAGAGTTAGGATCTGTGGATGAAATCCTCGGGCCCCTGACGGAGATCCTGGAGGGAGTGCTGCAGGCAGACCAGCAGCTAATGGAGAAGACCAAGGCCAAGGTGTTCTCGGCGTTCATCACGGTGCTGCAGATGAAGGAGATGAGAGGTGAGGGGCGGGAAGGAGTGAGGGGCAAGACTTCCTCCACATCAGAGCTGGGGTTTACCTCTGAAGCTTGAGTTTTCAATCCTGGGCTCTCGTTTTCAGGAAAGCTCTTTGTCTCCTCCCCTCCCACTGGCTGACACACTTCCTCTTAGCACCCTGCACTCACAGCTACCTGCCTGGAACAGGCGTGTTGGGTAGCCTGATGAGTTCCCTCTCGTGTCCTTTGCAGTGAATGACATCCCCCAGTACTCCCAGCTGGTGCTGAATGTCTGTGAGACCCTTCAGGAAGAGGTGATCGCACTTTTCGACCAGACCCGCCACAGCCTGGCAGCGGGCAGTGCCACCGAGGACAAGGACAGCATGGAGACTGATGACTGCTCCCGGCTCCGGCACAAGGACCAGCGGGACGGGGTGAGGGGGCGCCTGGGAATCGGGATGTCCTCCCACTCACATCCCCAGTTGTGAACTGCTGCCTCCTCTGGGCCAGGCCCAGGGGTGGTGAATGAACAAGACAGTCACAGCCTGACAGGGAAAGTTAAGAACCCAGATCGTGCAGAGATGTGTCAAATTCCGTTGTGGCAAGTATTGCAGGGGTGAAACACAGGGAGTGGGTGCCCGTGGGGTTCTCACCTCATACAGGGATTCGGAGAGAAAGCACCCTTTGAGCAATGGTTGGGCACTGGTATAGCCGGCAGGCCACGGAGGCAGGGGCATTGGGTGGCAAGAACTGCGTGTGCTGAGCTGTGGGTGAGAGTCACGTGGTATGAGCCAGGGTCAAGTGAGGCCTGGGGAGCCAGAGGCTGGATGACCGGCAGCCTTGTCAGGGTCTTTATTCTTGGTGCTAAGTGAAACAGAAAACCACGGAAGGATTTTAAGGGAGAAAAATGATGAGATTTGTATGTTAGAAAGCCTGCTGGATGTATTAATCATGTAGAAGAGTGTTTTTCAAGCTGTGGGTCAGGACCTATTCATGAACCTTGGCTCATTTGGTTATTACCAGCATTTTCTAAAAATGAAGTAGAATAAAATATAGAAGAAAATAGCTTACTTTGCAGGGGATAAAGGTAAGTACTCTTTAATGAAAACTCGTAAGTGTGCGTGTACTGCAGCGCGGTACAGATTACTCTGGGTGGCTCATGGCCATTAAGTGTGAAAAGCCACTGGGCTGAAGAACAGAGTAGAGAGGATCTGGAGAGAAGGAGGGACCATTTGGGAGGTGAGAGCAATCGTGCGGTTAGAGGGGAGCTCACTTTGGCCCCACGTGGCGGACCTGTTCCTCTCTGCCTCCCCTGGCACCGCCTCCTTCCCTCTCACCATCTCTGCCCCTGGGCCCAGCAGGTCTGTGTCCTGGGCCTGCACCTGGCCAAGGAGCTGTGTGAGGTGGATGAGGACGGGGACTCGTGGCTGCAGGTGACCCGCCGGCTCCCCATCCTGCCAACCCTCTTCACCACCTTAGAGGTGAGCCTTCGCGTGAAGCAGAACCTGCACTTCACCGAGGCGGCGCTGCACCTGCTCCTCACGCTGGCCCGCACCCAGCAGGTAGGTGCAGGCAGAGGAGTGGCTGGGCCTGTGCCAGTGGGTGCTGATGCCACCCGGGCTTGTCCCAGCCCGAGAGCCCCCACCCCGCCCCAGGGCGGGCCGCTGCAGTGACAGCGTCCATCTCATCCTATGTCTTTCCCTTGCAGGGGGCCACAGCTGTGGCCGGAGCTGGCATCACCCAGAGCATTTGTTTGCCTCTCCTGAGTGTGTACCAGCTGAGCACCAACGGGACAGTGCAGGTGAGTGCCAGGGGCCTGCCCTGCCTCCCCAGGCCCCTTGGTGCTGTCACTGGGCCTGCCTGGTTAAGGCACTAAGAATAGAGAAGCTTCCCCACCCCTGTACTGACCGCTAGCAGAGAGAAGCTCACTCAGTTAAACCTGGAGCCTCGGCTTCTCATAGCTCTGTCTGGTGCTCTTTCTGCGTAACGCCTGACCTCGGACCCTCTCTGGCCCTGCTGGCACCCCCTTCCAGGAGCTTTTCTCCTCAAAGGAGCCAGGCTTCCTTAGCTGCAGGGTTGCAGGGAGGCCCCAAGGTCCCTGTCAGCTGGTTCTTGGGCCCGGGTCGTGATCCTGTCTGCTGCTTGTGTCTCAGACGCCCAGTACCTCTCGGAAGTCCCTGGACGTCCCCTCTTGGCCTGGCGTCTACCGTCTCTCCATGTCCTTGATGGAGCGACTCCTCAAAACCCTGCGCTACAACTTCCTGACTGAGGCCCTGGACTTCGTGGGGGTTCACCAGGAGCGGACCTTACAGGTGAGGGGCTGCTGGCATCTTTGGGGTGAGGACTTGGGGTTCAAGGGCATCTGGGTTCCTCAGAACTGAGTGTGGGTGCCCCCACTTCTGAGGTGCCGTCAGGACTGCTGGATGACAGGCCCCGTGGAGGAACGGGGATGTTCTGGGATCAGCTCAGACAGAAGCCTCTTCATCTAGCCTCTTGTCATGCCGTCGCCTCAACGTTTGAGGGCCCAGGACTCCCCTTCCTGCGGGAGGGCCGGAGCAGACGCAGCAGGGCTGAGTCACCCCACCCTTTCCTGTGTCTCTCCCCCCACCCCCAGTGCCTCAACGCAGTGAGGACGGTGCAGAGTCTGGCGTGCCTGGAGGAGGCTGACCACACCGTGGGCTTCCTCCTGCAGCTCTCCAGCTTCAGGAAGGAGTGGCACTTCCACCTGCCTCAGCTCATGCGGGATGTCCAGGTGTGGCCTGAGACCAGCTTTTGGAGGGTCTGGGGAAAGGTTCAGGGAGAATGGGTCAGCGTGTGATGGGCAGGCCTGTTCCTGGAGCGTGGCCGTTTTCTTCGTTAGCACAGGTTTGGGTTTCCCTTATTTCCTCCGCAGTGAAGTTTTGCCTCTGTAGCATAGGGCAGCCTCACAGGGTGAGAACCTGGGCTCTGGCATAGACCCTGGCTCACATCCCTTAGTGCAGGACTGAAACGGGGCCAGCTGGAGGAGCAGGCGGGGGAGGAGCACAGGCTCCAGAGTCAGGCCTCTGCTTGTGTGACCTTGGCCAGGTCACTTCACTTCTCTCCTTCATCTCACCGTTTTCTCTATAAGATGGGAAAACTGTCCCCGTCTAACTTAATTACTTAGGACTTTATACCGTGCCTGGTATCTAGCTGGGTCTCGGAAACCATCCAGGCATCTGTTGACCCAGGAGTCTGGTTGAGCGTGCTTGGTGGCTGTGAGGTTTGGGGCTGGAGGTCGCGGGGAGATGCGGGGCACGTGGGACAAGCGCGTGGTTTCCGGTATCGCCCCGCTGGGTGGGTCTGCTCAGCTGCCTGGGGCCGCCCCGTGGCTCCCCTCACCCTCCTGTCGCTGCAGGTGAACCTCGGCTACCTGTGCCAGGCCTGCACCTCCCTCCTGCACAGCCGCAAGATGCTGCAGCACTACCTGCAGGTAAGCCAGCCCCCCGCGCCGCGGCCTCCCGGCGGCCTCGCCCCAGCTCCGCCGCGCTCCAGCGCTCTGTTGTCTCTCCTCCCCCTGCCAGAACAAAAATGGGGAGGGCATCCCCTCAGCCGTCACCCCCCGAGCTCAGCGGCCACCTGCAGCTGCCCCGGCTGCCCCCCTCCTGCTCCTCCAAGCAGCCCACTCCCGACACAGAGGCCTCGGAGCAGCGGGCCTTGCGCACCGTCCAGTACGGCCTCCTGAGGATCCTCAGCAGGACCCTGGCCGCTCTGCGCCGCTTCACCCCCGACGTCTGCCAGGTCCTGCTGGATCAGGTACGCCACCCCCACGCCCCCAGCCTCCACGGAGCTACTGGGGCTCCTCTCTGGGCCCAGAGGTGCCTGGGAGTCTTGCCCTCCATCAGTCTCATCTTGCTTTGCAGTCCCTGGACCTTGCTGAGTACAGCTTCCTGTTTGCCCTGAGCTTCACCACTCCCACTTTTGACTCCGAAGGGGCCCCTCCTTCGGGACCCTTCTGGCCACCGTGAATGTGGCTCTGAACATGCTTGGAGAGGTAAGTTGGGTACTGTCTGACCCCCTCACCCCAGGCCTTCCTCCCAGCTTTCCACTGCCTAACCACCACCTTGGGCCTGTGTACCCAGCCTGAGCTGACCTGTAAAAACTAGTGAGAGTTAATGAGTAGCTGATAAAATCGCCTAGTGTAAGTCCTGTGAAATGGGAAGATGTTTGGAGTTGTTACTACCACCTAATTTTTTTTAACCCCTGTTTCTCTTCCTCCAGCTGGACAAGAAAAAGGAGCCTCTCACCCAGGCTGTGGGGCTCAGCACACAAGCGGAAGGGACCAGAACTCTGAAGTGAGAAAGCCCTCCTTCTGGACCTTGGCTGGGGGCTGGGGTGGTCTTGGGCCAGCTCTCCTGGATCTGCTGCTTCATGCATACGGCCCACGTGGCCTCTGCAGCAGCGCCCACATCTGCCTCCCCTCCAGGTCACTCCTGATGTTCACCATGGAGAACTGCTTCTACCTGCTCATCTCCCAGGCGATGCGTTACCTTCGGGACCCGGCTGTGCACCCCCGGGACAAGCAGCGGATGAAGCAGGAGCTCAGCTCAGAGTTGGTAGGAGGGGTGGAGGGCCCTGCCTGCTGGGGTGACCCAGGGGTCCTGGCCCCCCACTGCCAGGGGCGGCCACAGGGCCTCATCAGGTGCTGCTTCTCTTGCAGAGCACTCTCCTCTCCAGCCTCTCCCGCTACTTCCGCCGGGGAGCCCCCAGCTCCCCTGCTGCTGGCGTCCTTCCGTCGCCTCAGGGCAAGTCCACCTCTCTCTCCAAGGTCAGCCCCGAGAGTCAGGAGCCTCTGATCCAGCTGGTGCAGGCCTTTGTCCGACACGTGCAAAGATAGGGCACCTGCCTGCTGCCGCCTACACTCTACACCAATCTGCACGGCAGGCCTAGGGAGTGGGGTACTGCTGGCAGACGGCCCATCTGGGCCCGAGAGCAGCTCGTCACCCTCCCCAGAATCACCGTGACTCCAGCCACCACCCCAGCGTTATTTTTGTAACAGATCGAAAGGTCAACAGCAGGGGAGGGGAGCTGTGAGTCTCCTGTGCTCAGTCTCACATTCAGAATGCCCCTAAAGAGTTGTATTCCTTTCCTCAAGCATTCCCCACAGCACTTGACCCTGTCCAGGGGAGAGGCGGGGAGCCAATGCCACGTGCAGCCAGGAGGCTGTGTGCACGGGTTTGAGAGTCTGTTTTTCCACACTCTGTTCTTACAGTTTTTGGTAATACTGTGGTCTATTTATACAAATATTAAAATACTGTTTATACACAACTGTGTGGGTATACCTTCCGAGCCCAAGGACTAACCAGCTGTCAGAGCATTGCTCTGCCCCGCTTGTCCAGGGGCCCAGAGTGGACTGGGGGGTACTGGGTGGACACTCAGGTCTTCTACCCAGGTCTTGGCCCCCACCCACCACCTCTGTTTACCAGCTGGCTGAGTTGATCACTGGGTTAGAGCCTTTGCTGAAGCCCTGCTCCTTCTGTCTGTAGCTCTGTGCCTCCCCTCTCTTCAGAGGGCTCTGAGTGGGGTGGCCTCTGGCTTCCTTGGGACCTAATCTCAGAGTTCTGGGCCCAGCTGCAAGCCTCAATCTACAACCTGGCTTGTGGACCCAAGCTGTCACTTGGGAAGTTTCAGGAACTAGACTAACCTGGGCTACAGTCCCTGGATGGCCACTTGCCAGTTACGGAACCTCGAGGAGGTGCCTGGTTTCTTCCTCCCTTGTCTGGGAGGACACGAGAACACGTGTGAACGTGCTGCACTCAGTGCCAAGTCCCTGGGAAGCGCTGTCGGTTACCCACGTGTAAACCATCATGCACACTTTACAGTTCACTCTGCCCCAGTTCAGGCAGGTTTTTCTCAGGAAAAAACGTCAGTGATGCAACTGCAGCAGACCAGCATCCCCTTCAGGAGCAGCACGGGTGCCCTGGGAGGGAGGAGGGGCCCATCACTTCCTCCCCCAGGAGGGCGCGGTGCGGCAGCGTGCTGCCTCCTGTTCCCCTTGTGAGGCCCGCAACGCGACCGGAGCCCAGGCAACATGCACACGGAGGATAGTTTATTATTGGTCACTGGCTAGAGAGCAAGCAGACAGGCAGAGTAAAAAGATCTGTTAAAAAGTGAGTGGAGAGTGCAGGCAGCAGTCACCAGACTTGGCTCTAGCAATAGGGCTGGGAGGGGAGGGGCTGGCACTGAGGAGATGCCGCTCCGGCCAGGCTCCCCTCTGCTGCAGCGCATCCAGGGGGGATGGCACCCCGTCCCTGGCCTGCCACAGACCTGCCTGCCTGCCTACCTCGCCTCCTTTGCTGCTTTTGGCAACTAAAAGGCAGGTACTCTCTCTGGCCAAGGGTGTGCCCCAGGGCATCCTCAGCCCGTCTTGCACTGATCCCCTCCATGGGCTGGGGCGCTAAGCGCAGCTGCTACAGCCAGGCCCGCCCTCCTGAGCAGGAGCCAGAGGGCTGGGGGCTCAGGGACACAGGCAGGGGTAGGGGGGCCTCCAGAAACAGGTCAGAAGCAGGCCGGGGAAGGAGCCGGGATCATTCAGCCTCTGGGGCCCCTCGCAGCTGGATGGCCAAGAGGCAGGATGGGGCTGGGGTGAGCCTCCCCACGCTGAGCAGCTGGGTCACCAACAGACACAAGGTGGGGCTGCACCCACTCCCCCCGCCCAGGGCAGAGGGCAGGGCCTGGGGGAGGGGGCCTGCTCAGCTGAGCAGTTCCAAGTAGGTGACGGGGACCTTGCCCTTCTTGTTGCCTCTCTCGCCAATAAGCCAGTCGGGGTCCATGCCAGGCAGGCTGTAGACAGTGATGAGCTGAAGGGGATGACAGAGGAGGGAGGGTCATGCCCTGGCTACACAGGGGCCCTGTGCCTCCAGTGGCGGGCACCCTCTCAGCTGCTCTATGGAGAACAATCAGAGAGCCTGCCTCCTCAGAGCTGGAGCTGCCTCTGTCCCCCAGACCCTTCAGAGGTGGGGAGCCCGTGATGCAGGGTCCTCCAGACCCCACGCCCCCAGCTCCGGTCCCTTGGCCCCCTAAGCCAGCCTGTGCCCCCCAACTGCCAACCCATCCCTGTGGCTTCCAGGCCCACCTCATCAGCCAGCAGGGCCAGCTCGCTGCTATCTGCCGCCTCGTAGTCATAGAGAACACGGGCTTTCCGGGTTCCGCTGGCCGGTGGGGGCCACCTCCTCCAGGCGGAGAGCAGCCTCCGCCCGGAGGGGGCCAGGTCGGCCACAGAGGGCCCCCATGGGCATCGTGGCTGCAGTGGTGGTGGGCGAGGTACTGCTGAGGGGTGGGGAGGTGGGCTCGGTGGTGCCTACGAAGGTGCCTGGGAATCTGGAGAGGAGAGTTGGGGGCCCTGTCTCAGCAGCCGGGAGCCACCCTCTTGTTGGGGGGTGCCCACATGCCCCACAAAACACCGGTCAGGCCCACGGCTGCGGAGGCAAGACCACCTCACTACTTACATGGTTCCCTGGGAGCTGGCGGCGTGAAGAGGGAAACAAGGGGAAGTGAGACGCCCCTGCTGTCCCCACCACCCCCACTCCATCCCAGAACCTACACCCAATGTCCCTAAGGCCAGCCACCCCTTACTGTCCTCCTGATGAAGTACCCAGGCCCAGAGGCAGGGGTGATGCCCCACCACGGTCAGCAGCCCTCCACCCCACCCTGGGTGTCAACGGGGGCTTTCTGAGCTCGCAGGAGCTGGGAGCCAGGGGCCCCCAGTGGGCACCTGCCCAGCTGCTTCTGGAGGTCCAGCATGTGGCGGTAGCACTGGGCATAGTACGTGGTCTGAGACTCGACGAACTCATGCAGGCAGCGAAGGTGGTTCACCTGCAGGGAAGAGGTGGTGGCTGACCCGGCGCCCGCGGGCGGACGAAGCAGCCCACTCCCCACCCCACACTCTACAAACCCTGGCTCCGCATCTGGCATTTTCTGCCCAGGCCGCTTGCTCTCTGGGGTGAGAGGGGCCGTACCCCAGCTTTGGGACCTTTAGGACCGTGGGCTCTGCCCCACCCAGGTTCACTAGCTGCCTCAATGTGACCTTAAGAGTCGTGGTGTCAGACACATGGGTGGCAAAGACGATGAGACAACAGGAAGAGGAAACAGGACAGGACTCACATGGGTGCTGCTGATCCCCTCCAGCAGGAGCCGGGTCACTTCCGCCTGCCGGTCAAACTCCGTCTGGGCCACTCGGAGCTCCTGCTCAGCCTAGGGAGGGCAGGGGATGAGCACGAGGGCATGAATGGCCCCCAGCCGCCCTCCCACCAGACTCCTCCCGCCCCCGGAGCCGGCCAGGGGGCGGTCTCCTCTTCCTTTCTGTGGCAGATGGACTTCCCCACACCCCCAACCCAGGATGCAGACATCCGGGCAGGGGTTCACCTCTCACCCCTGACTTCAGGCCTGGGGCCCTGACCCCCTGGAGGAGACTTAGCCCTGCTTGGGAACCCCCAGAAGAGGCCAGTTGCTGGGTGGGCAGACAGAACCTCGGGCGCCCTCCTTGGCCTTTCACACTCATGCATTTGTCCATCTGAGGCCACCCAGCAGGGACAAATTCAACCAACAGTTGCTTTGGCCTCCAGAGGGCCCATGGTGTGCAGTGGGGTGGAGGGAAGTGACTGCCCTTTACCATGGCCCCAGCGGCTGCAGGGCAGAGCTCAGAACTAGACGCAGACCTGCCCCCGATGACAGCAGGCGAGCCTGGACTCCCATTCCCCACCCCATTTCTTCCCTGAGCCCCAACTCACCTTGTCCACCTCATCATTCCAGAGCTGCAGAGACCACAACAGGACCGGTCGGCAGGGGAGGGAGGGGGCAGCGGTCAGCAAGGGAGGGGAAGGGAGGTGGGGGATGGCTGTACCCCAGAGCCCGGGCCCCTACCCCAGCTCCTGAGACTCCCTGCAACCTCTTCCTACCCCCCTCACCACGCTTCCCAATGTCCTCCCCACAATCCCCACCAGGAGCTGAGGCTGGGGGAGGCCTGGTGTGAGAGGGAGGGGGCTCTGACATCACAGTCCATCCAGCCCCACATGCCACATGCGGGGAGGGGGACAGCCAGCTGGGAAGTCCTGCTTGGGTTTCTCCTACAGGCAAGCCCCCAGGCTCGGACTGGGGTCTCCAGGGAGACCGAGCGTCCCCCACCCCACCCTGACGCTCTGCTGAGGCTGCTGGGCTGGGAGGCAGGACTGTGTGACCCTAGACCAGTCACTGAACCTTTCCGTCCTTCGGCAGAGAAAGGCAGCCTCGTGCCAGAGTCAGACTGGGGTTCAAAGGCACAAGAAAAAAACAGGGCCGTCTCCACCCTCCTGGATAGTCCTCCTTCCACTCGGCCCAGGAAGGGGGGCGGCAAGTGTCCTCCAGAGTCTAAAGAAGAAAGACCCCCCTCCCCCCACCATGGCTTAGGAGGCCCGTTCCTCTGGCCCACTGCTACCCTAATATGGGGCCTGGGGGGCACAGAGAGCAAAACCCAGGCCAGCCTGGCTGGGACCGAGGCATCCCCACCCCAGCACCGTTCGGCAGATCGCACAACACGGGAAGCGACTTCCACATGAACACACATGGGCGAGCCAGCCACAGGGGGCCAGGGCACTACAGGGCGGTTAACGCCCCCAGGGGACAAGGGACCACGCGTGTGCGTGCACGCGCGCATACACACACACACACACATACATGGCAACATGCTTATGACAGATGGAGAAGCCCTCGGGGAGGCGGGTGGTGCAGGAGGATGTCACCCACGGGGAAAGAGGGGACAGAGAGAGGCAGAAAAAGGCCCAGCACTGGTTTCGACAGGCATGACGGGACAGGTGTCGTCTGCCTATTTCCCCAACTAAACAGTAAACACCAAGATCTCAACAAGCTGTAGGAAAAAAAGATACCAGACATTCAAAGTCCTCCTGACCCCACCACCCAGCCCACCCTCTTAAACCCCAATCCAGCCTGCCCACCCACCCACCACTGCCTTCAAGTTCAGAGGGGCCAGCTTGGGACACGTCGGTTCCCCCACCTCGGGGGTCTCGTTCCCCACCTAGGGGGCCTTGGCCCCCAGGCTGCTCTTCCCCTCCCCCACCGGGTCTATCTTCCCACGGGGCCCTGCTCCGTCTCAAGGCCTCTGGGCGCCTCCCTGACACCTAGCCAATGTGCTCTGGGGGCCGATGGACGGACAGCGTTGTCCCCGAGTCCTGTCCAGGAGCCTGTGACCTCCCAGCAGGCCAGACCAGGACCTCTTCCCTGTCCTCCGGGCGCAGGGGGAGCCTGGCTCTCAGGGGTGGGTGCTGAGTGGGGGTGGGCGGACTCTTGGGCCCCCGGAGTCCACCAGGCTGCACGGGGCAGCGGGCCAGGCTCACCTTCAGCGTTGGGCAGAGAGGGGCGAGGGCACAGGGCCCAGGCAGCCCCTGCCTGACCCTCTGCCTCCTGTTCTCCTGACTGGCATCAGGCCCCGGGTGTTGGGGGTGGGGCAGGGAGAGGGGAGCCAGGGTGAGGGCAGGGGCGCTTACCGCGGAGGCGCTGGCCGAGAGAATGTAATTACGCGGTCTAGTCTCCTGAAAGTCAGGCACCGTCTGGCGGGGAACAGAGTTCATGGGGGAGGGGGAGTCATGTGGGGCAAGGGCCAGGCCGGGAGGCCGCCTAGAGTCTCCCCAGGGAGATGCCAGGAGCACCCCCGCCCCGACATCATGAACAGGAGGCTATGGACAGGTAACAACACGGATCCCCTTCTCCCCACGCCAACCACCTGCATAGGAGGCAGGCTGAGTGAGGGTCTCGGTGGGTCAGGACAAAGACCAAGAGGGTGGACACGCTGGGGAGCCCGGGAGAACAGATGCTGACGAGGGGACAGCCCGGAACCTCGGGCAGGACACAGACCCATCCGCCCCTGGCGGTCCTCAGGCCCCTCTTCCCTGAGCCAGTCTCATCTCACTCAGAGGCCCCAGTTAGACCCACTGTTCTCCAAGCAGAGCCCGCCCCTACCCCGCCCGGCTGGATCCATCCACCCCCCCCCCCCATCATCTCTCCTTCCTGCAGCAAGGACAGGGCCCCTCCCCCGCCACGAGGATGGACAGATGGATGCATGGATGGACAGAGTGACAGGCAGTCGACATTTGCAAAAAGCTGACTCAACAGGCTCCAACGCCTGGCGTCCTCCCAGACCAGAGGCTACACGTGGTGGAGGCCCCGAGGGGAGACCAGCTGCTTTGCAAAAGGCCCGGAGGACGGCCCTCCCTGGCCTGGCCAGCCCAGCCCAGCCTGGCCCCGCGGGGCCCAAGGCCGAGGTGGGCAAACCAGAAGCGGCACAGCACGTGGGACAGGTATACTCACATCTCCCTCACACTGAGCCAAGTTACCCAAAGCAGAACGGCAAGGAACAAAAACAAAGAGTTAGTGAGTCCACAGCGCAGGCAGGCAGGCAGGCAGGCGGGAGCGGGCCCCCTGGGGACGCACAGGCCCGCCCTCCCGAAGGAGCCCTGACTGGAGTGTGGCTGCTGAAGGGTTGTGTGGGGGAGTGCCCTGCTGGGCTGGAGCCTGCTGGGATGCTGTACCAGGGCCCAGCTTGGGAGCGGGTATCCTGCTAAAAGCCACACACTTGGGGCTGGTCTGGGCCAACCAGCCGGACCGGAGGTTGTGTCGCTCCGGTGACGAAGGAAGCGCTTCCCGGCCTGGTGGACAGAGGAAGGCCTGTCCTGGCCAAGGGACTCCAGAGAGCTGCCCGGCCCTGAGGGGCGGGGAGCCTGTCCCATCCAGGGGGCTCAGGCAGCCACAGCTCATCCTACCCAAGCCCAACCCGACGCCGGTGGCTGAGGCCCTGCCTCTGGTCTGGACTTCACACACCCGGACCCGGACGAGGAGCCACGGCTCTTGCCAGGGGCACCAACAGAGCTCCGTGGCCCCTGGGGGGCCACACAAAGGGAGGGGAATGTGAGGAGGGCAGGGGGCTATAACTAACTCTCGGGCAGCAGGGCGACTTGGCTTTCCCTGGCCGAGGGCCCCGCCGGGCACAGGTGCCAGTGTCCCTGGGTGTCCCGGACCTGTCCGGAGGAGTTCCCACCTCAGGGTGTGAGGCGGCCTTGCAGCCCCCTGCAGCCTGGGCCCCTGGGGCCCAGGTCTCCCAAACCCTGGCCTCGGCCTGGTCATCCTTTGCCACGCTGCATCCCATCGGCCTGGCTGAGCAGAAGGGGAGCCAAGATAGCCCCGCCTCCATCCAGCGACGTAGGGCTCCCTGAAGGGCCCCGAGACCCGCCCCTGGGCGGGTGAGCAGCCCAGCTCTGGGACCTCCACACCAGCGCAATGGAGCCTGAGGACAGGATGGGGCACCTGGGGAACAGCGCTGGAGCGGCGGAGAAGGGGGGTGCGGTTAGTAGCAGAGCCATGCCCGGGCAGAGCCGGGAACAGAGCTGAGCATCGAGGGAGGGCAGCGCGGGGGGGCATGCGAGAAGCCAACCAGCTGTCTATCTCGGGAGGCTGCGGGCTGCCCTGAGCTCAGGTGAGGGCGCTGCAGGTCTACCCACCACCCGCTCCCCGACCCAGTGTCTGCCCTGGGAACCCAGAGCTCTGGGTCAGCAGGGTTCCGTCGGGGGTGGGAGCAGACGGGCGTGACCTGATGTGGTCTGCCCCGAGCAGTGCCCCCCAGCCAGGCTTCGACGGGGAGGGAGGTCATGCCAAACACCACGAGCCTCCACCCGCTCCGGTCCAGCAGGACACCTACCGTGGCTTTGGCTTCGGCAGCCTTGGCTTTCTTGAGCCGCGCTTTGGAGGCATCCAGGTCTAGACGCCGGTTCTGCAGGAGCCGCCTCTCCTTCTGTTGTGGGGCGGGGTTGGGGGAATCAGGGGCATGAGCCCCACGGCTGCCACGGGAGACCCCCAGCCCCAGCGGGACCAGCCCATAGGACCATCTGGCCAAGACAGGGAAACTGAGGCCTAGACAGGCAAGGTCAAACACTCCAGGCCACTCGGTCCACAAGAGCCACGTCTGGGGAGGCCCTAAGGGCTGTGGGGTCCTGGGCTGGGTTCCGTGGCTCTTAGGAGATGGCACCCAGGGTCACCAGGAGGCACGCAGCCCCAGGCTCCTCACCGAAATCGTCTTCCAGTCTCCTTCCAGGAAGTTGCGCAGGGGCGTGAGGAAGTTGATGGAGGCGGTGTGGATGAAATCTCTCTCGGCTGCTCCCAGGCGCTTTTCCGCTTCCGCCACCTTGATCAGCGTCTTCCCTGAGAAGGAGAGTCGGGGGTGAAGAGGCAGGCTGAACTCCGCTCTGGCTCCCAGGAGGGAGGAGAGAGCTCCGAGAGAGATGTTCTGAGAGGCAAGAGCAGAAATGACTGGCCTGGGAAAATGGGAGAAAATCTGTATATCCACATACCCAATAAACACTGGGACACCCCAAAACCAGAACACTTCACAGCCGTTAGAAAGAAGGGGGCTGGGACTTTCAGAAGAACAGAGGGAGGAACTCAGCAAATCCTCCTCCCAGAAAGGACACAGGGACTTCCCCGGGGGTCCAGTGGCTAAGAGTCCACTTCCACTGCAGGGGACGTAGGTTTGGTCCCTGGTTGGGGAACTAAGAGCTCGTATGCTATGCAGTATGGCAAAAAACAAAAACTTACCTATTTATCTATCTTCTTCAAAAACAAAACAAAACTGGACACAGTTGTCAAAAACAATCATTTCTGGACTCTGGAAACTGACCAAAGGCAAGTAACAAATTGAGAAGCATTTACTCCAGAACTATAGGACCTTGGTAAGAACCATGGAGATGGTGGCCTTTAGTCTGGACATGCTCCCCTCTCTCTAAGCTCTGTGGTGTGCCCCTCTATCAGGGTGGGGTGAGCCCTGAAGCTGCTGGAGGGGGAGGACTTGATCTTGGCTGGAACACAGAAAAACCCACAAACATAGTCATAAGCAGTGATGATCTCAATGGCAAATAATCAGGAAAGGCCAACATCACAGCTAACATGAAGCTGGAGGACTGGCTGGAATAAGCAGCAGACCTGCCAGGAATTTAACAGGAGATCTGGGAAATGAGACGGTTACAGTGAGCCTTGATACACTCCAGACAGCTCTGCTGGTCTCGAAGGCTGTGCCTGTGTGTAGCATGCATGGGAGGCACAGGAGAGAGCCCCAGCTACCAAATCATTCTTGGCTAGTGGGAGGCTTTGCACATTCACGAAGTAAAAGCTAGGCACACGTATAAACTGCTTGAACTTAAGTGTGTTCCCCAGCCCACTCATAAATTCATCAGCAAAGCCTTAATGGTGCAAGATGTCTAAGCATGACTTCTGATTAATCCTTAGCTGACCACCAACATATGCTGACCTGGAAGCAACCCTTAGGAAGCTAGGCTTAAAAGTAAAAAGAATAAGTAGAAAAATAAGCAGAGACATCAGTAGCTGCATACAGCAAAGAACACTGACTCTAAACAATTAGCTTAGGTACGTCTCTAAAGAAACAAACAGCATTAATAACCCAAGAAGAATTATAAGACACGCAAAGAATACAGTCAATACACAGGGAAAGAAAAGCAATCAACAGACACTATCTCCGAGGAGATATTAGATTTAGCAGACAAAGACTTCTAAGCAGCTATTACAAACAAGTGGAAAAGAAAAAACAAAAACAACCAAAATCATAATGGCAGGGAGGGACAAATTCTGGTATAGGATAAAACCACTATATATGAAATAAATAAGCAACAGCATACACTATATAGCACAGGGGATCATAGCCATTATTCCGTAATAACCTATAATGGACTATAATCTGCAAAAATACTGAATCACTATGCCATATACCAGAAACAAACACATATTAAAATCAACTATACTTCAATTAAAAAATAAAAAGAGCCATGTTTAAAGATTTAAGATTACTACAACATTGTAAAGCAATCATCCTCCAATGAAAATGTCTTTAAAAAAATTTAAGGAAAGTATGATGACAATGACTTCCCAAATAGGAAGTGTCAATAAAAAGATTAAAATTTTTTAAAAAAGTGAAAATTATATAGAGTTGAAAAGTTTAACAACTGATATGAACAAAAAATCACTAGAAGGGTTCAACAGCAGATTTGAACTGACTTCTTATTAGACACAAGGGAGGCCAGACAGTGAGAGAATACACTCAAAGTGATGAAAGGAAAACTCTCATCCAAGAATTCCATACACTGCAAAACTGCCCTCCAAAAGAGAACATAAAGGCATTCCCAGTTAGACAAAGGCTGCAAGAACGCACTGCTGGCAGACCTGCCACAGAAGAAATACTTCACATACAAATGAAATGGCACCACAGGGTAACGTGAATCCACATAAAGAAAGACAGAGCAGCAGTCAAGGCAACTAAATAGACACACACGTGAAAGACGACAAGTTTTTTTCTCTTTTCTTAACTGACTTAAAAGACAATTGCATAAAACAATAATTATAAAACTGTATTGTTGAGAAATAGTATGTATGACATTGTGAGCACAAAGGAAGAGGGAGGGAAGGGAGTTATCCTGGAGCAAAGTTTCTATATTTTACTGGAATTCAGTTAGCATTACTCTGAAGTAGACTGTGTTAAGTTAAAGTGCATGTTGTGATTCAAGTTTTTAAACCACTAAGAAAAATGTTTTAAGTTAAAGAAAAAAAGGAGCAAAGAAATTAGAATGTTACACTAGAAAATATCTTTTTAACTCAAAAGAAGTCAGTAAAAGAGGATCAAACAAAAAAGACCTGAGATACAGGGAGAACAGTAACAAAACAGCAATCCAAGTGTACAAACAGCTCATGAGGCTTAACATCATCAAAACCAATGACCCAGTGAAAAATGGGCAGATCTAAACAGACACATCGATTAAAACATACAGATGGCCAAAAGACACACAAAAAGATGCTCACCATTGCTAATTATTAGAGAAATGCAAGTCAAAACTACAGTGAGGCATGACCTCACACCAGTCAGAATGGCTATCATCAAAAATCTACAAATAATAAATGCTAGAGACGGTGTGGAGAAAAAGGGACCCTCCTAAACTGCTGGTGGGAATGTAAATTGGTGCAGCAACTCTGGAGGACAGTATGGAGGCGCCCTCAGAAAGTAAAAGCAGAGCTACCATCAGTCAGTTCAGTTGCTCAGTCGTGTCCGACTCTTTGCGACCCCATGAATCGCAGCACGCCAGGCCTCCCTGTTCATCACCATCTCTCAGAGTTCACTCAGACTCACGTCCATTGAGTCCGTGATGCCATCCAGCCATCTCATCCTGTCGTCCCCTTCTCCTCCTGCCCCCAATCCCCCCAGCATCTGAGTCTTTTCCAACGAGTCAACTCTTCGCATGAGGTGGCCAAAGTACTGGAGTTTCAGCTTCAGCATCATTCCTTCCAAAGAAATCCCAGGGCTGATCTCCTTCAGAATGGACTGGTTGGATCTCCTTGCAGACCAAGGGATTCTCAAGAGTCTTCTCCAGCACCACAGTTCAAAAGCATCAGTTCTTCGGCACTCAGCCTTTTTCACAGTCCAACTCTCACATCCATACATGACCACAGGAAAAAAATAGCCTTGACTAGACAGACCTTAGTCGGCAAAGTAATGTCTCTGCTTTTGAATATACTATCTAGGTTGGTCATAACTTTTCTTCCAAGGAGTAAGCGTCTTCTACTTTCATGGCTGCAGTCACCGTCTGCAGCTATTTTGGAGCCCCCAAAATAAAGTCTGACACTGTTTCCACTGTTTCCCCATCTATTTCCCATGTAGTAATGGGACCGGATGCCATGATCTTCGTTTTCTGAATGTTGAGCTTTAAGCCAACTTTTTCACTCTCCTCTTTCACATTCATCAAGAGGCCCTTTAGCTCCTCTTCACTTTCTGCCATAAGGGTGGGTCATCTGCATATCTGAGGTTATTGATATTTCTCCCGGCAATCGTGATTCCAGCTTGTGTTTCTTCCAGCCCAGCGTTTCTCATGATGTACTCTGCATAATCCCACTCCTGGGCATGTATATATTTGGGAGAAAATAGTAACTGGAAAAGTTACCTGTACTCCAATGTTCATTGTGGCACTATTTACAATAGCCAAGACATGGAAGCAGCCTAAATGTCTGTCAACAGACGAATGAATAAAAAGATGTGATCAATATATACAATGGAACATTACTCAGCCATAAAAAAAAAAGAATGAAAAAATGCCATTTGTTGCAACATGGATGGACCCAGAGATTGTCATCTGGGCAGAGAAAGACAAGTATCATGATACTACACAAATGTGGAATCTTAAAAATGATACAAATGAACTTCTAAAACAGAAACAGACTTCACAAACATAGAAAAGAAACTTATGGTTACCAAAGGAGAAACTGGGATGGCGGGGGAAGGGGAATGAGGGGTAAATTAGGTTGGGATTAACATATACACACTACTATTTATAAAACAGATAACCAACAAGGCCTGCTGTAGAGCACAGGGAACTATACTCAATATTATGGAATAATCCCAAGTGAAAAGACTTTGAAAAGGAGCATATATCTGTGTATATAACAGAATCACTGCGCTGTATACCTGAAACTAACACAATACTATAAGTCAACTACATTCTAATGCAGAATTAATTAAAAATTTAAAGATAAACCAGATTGAGGGATGTTTGTACAATTCTATAAATATACTAAAAATCAAATTACACACTTAAAGTAAGTGCGCTTTACAGTACATAAATTGCACCTCAATAAAACTTCAATAAAAAGCAGATTGAAGTGGCTCTTTAAGTGCTATTGTGAACAGATAATCTGTAAAGCAACACCAAGTTTAAAAATCAGGTTGTGGAATCGCACATATAAGATATGATCCCATTAAAAAATGCACACAAACCAGAAGTGGGTAGAGGAGGCTCTTTTTTTTGGGGGGTTGCCATGTGGTACGCAGGATCTTAGTTCCCTGACCAGGGACGGAGCCCAGGCCCACTGCACTGGAGTGTGGAGTCTTAGCCACGGGGCCACCAGGGAAGTCCCAGGAGGCCCCTATCTTTCACTGTTGTCACCTCTGTTGATTGAGGTATTTGCAAGGAGAATGAATCCAGGCAGCACATGTGTAAATACAAGACCAGAGAAAGGAAGGAAAGGAGGGAGGGAGGGAGGTCAGGGCCAGAGACTGGGGCCCTGCCCGGCCGCGGGGACCAGCTCACCATAGGGGGTGGTGGGCCCCAGCTCACTGGCCGCCTCGGCCATGTACTGCGCCAGCAGCTCCCCGTTGGTGACCCGCGAGGGCACCTTCCTGTCCAGCTTCTCGTACAGGAACTCCTCCACTCGGGCGCCTGTGGGAGACAGCAGCCAAAGCCACGGGGCCCTTCCGGAGGAGCCCAAGGCCAGTCCAGGACCGGCCCACAGGGGCGCCCAGCCTGGTGACTTGCAGGACATTCTCGTGCTGACTCCCCACCCTGTGAGACGGGCTCTTGACCCTGTGAAACCCCTCACAGGGAAGGAGACGCCATGGCCCAGAGACGTGAAGTACCTGCCTGAGGTCACCCAGCTGCGGTGATGGGCCTTCCACTTCCCCCTCCTTAGAATATGGACTCACAGAGCGTGACACACAGGGGCGCTAGTGGTGAAGAACCCGTCTGCCAACGCAGAAGACCTAAGAACCACGGGTTCGATCCCTGGGTAGGGAAGATCCCCTGGAGGAGGGCATGGCAATCCACTCCAGGATTCTTGCCTGGAGAACCCCCTGGAGAGAAGAGCCTGGTGGGCTACAGTCCACAGGGTTGCAAAGAGTCAGACATGACTGAGCGACTTCACATGCGTGCACACACCACACGTGTGAACAGCGCTCTGGCCAGACCCAGAAAGCTCTGAGCACACCGTCTTAGCTAAGAGCAAACATACAGGCAGGCGCGTCTCTGGACCCCAGTGCAGGCTCCCCTACAGCTGCCGGGCCTGCTCTGTGCGACCCCCGGACAGGCCTGCTTCGTCCCTGACCCTCGCTGCCTGCTCCCCAGTGACTGGTCTCCCGTTTCTCCTGCCTCTTCTCCCAGGGATGTTTTAGTTTCCAGGCTTCAGCTCCTCTGTGCAAAACTTGCATTTCCACATCCCAGAGAGTGAGTGCATTGTGGAGCCCAACACTCAGACTGCTGTTTTTAATGGGGACCACCCCCATTCCCATGCCACCGACAGCAGCCTAAGAGTCTAACCCAAGTCCCACCTGCTGCCCAGGCCCACCTGCACAGCCTCAGCAGCTGGGCCTCTGCCCGCGGCACCCCGCCCCTTGCCCAGGGCTGGCCCATGTCCACTCACTGGGGTTGGGCTGCAGCAGCACCTCTGTCTGTCTCAAGATCTTCTCGGTCCAGTTCTTGGTGCTGTCTGCCCGGGCTAGGAGGCTCTCAAAGTGGGCGTCAAGCTCGGTCTTCTCGGCCTGGCCAAATTTCTCCTCTGTGAACTGCGGGCAGAGGGTGCGGGGGAGCACCCAGGGGTGGAAGACTTAGCAGGGGGGAGGGGAGGACCAGCCCTGCCCCACCTATCTACCCCTCCTGCCTGGCTGGAACTCAGGCCCTCAGGTCCAGGAACCAGTCTAGCCCATCCGCTCTGGGACCCCAATCAAACTGTAACCCTGCCCTGGGTCTCAGCTTGCTCCTCTGTGACATGGGATGGTTGGGCCAGAGCCGGCGGATCCCAGTTTGTTTCGGAAATCCAATGAAAGATACAGACACCCCCTGCCCCCCAAATGAACACCTGTACAAAATCAAACACAACTTAAGGAGCTGCTGGTAGGCCATAACTGAGGGTCCTCCCAGCCTGACTCTGGAGAAAAGCACTTGGTAACGAGCACTCAGGGACACAAGGGGCACAGAGCAAGGTGTGGGGTGATCAGCAGGTGCCAGGGTAGCTGGGAGCCCTGGGGAAGGGGTCCCGGGGGAGTGGGTGGGAAGAACCCAGTTTCCAGAACCAGAGGAATATGATTCAAGTCTCAGTTCTGATGAGCAGTGTGACCTGGGCCAAGTGGCTTTGTCTCTCTGAGCATCAGTTTCTGAAGCTGAAAATAGGAATAATAAGGAATAGCATCTCCCTCATAGGTTGTGAGAAGGAAATAAAAAGATCTGGGTAAGATATGAAGGCCAGGATCTGGCGGGGAGTTTGGTGCCCATTGTAAGGGCTGATGCTGAAAGATCTGATGGGAAGGGAGAGGGGTGGGATGGAGGATGGCCTCTGCTGACTGGCATGGTACATGGGGAGCAGTGCCAACTCATCCGAGCCAACTGCCGGACACACCCAGGCCCAGGAAGCTCAGCAGCCCCACCCCGAGGCCAGGGAGAGGCCAGGATGTCACAGGGTCCTCCTTCTGAGCTGGCTGAAGCCACTGGGGCCACATAGGAACAGGCAGAAACCAGCCCAGGTCCTGGCCCTTCTGATCTCAAAGGCCCTGTCCAGCTGCAGTGGGTGGTGGTCAGAGACAAACTGCACAGGAGCAAGATCAGCTCTGACAACAACAGACAGTGCTGACCCGGTGCTCAGCGCGGGCAAGTTTCCCATTTCACAGAAGGGGCCACCGAGGCCAGGCAAGAGGCAGGCTGCACTGGAGTCAGGGTCGTCATGGGCTGGGGGTCTGGAGGCCCTTCTCAGATGACCTGGCAGCCCTGAGTCACCCAGAGGCGAAGGACAGCTCCAGCTACAAGGAGCCGGAGGCCCCACCGGGCTTCAGGCCGCTCCAGCTCAGCAGCCATCAATTATGCATGGGGGCTTGGGTTTCTCTCTGCAGGGCCAGGTGGGCAGGGGTCAGAGCCTATGGCTCCCTGCCTGGGAGCCAGCTACTCTTGCTCTCCTGACTCTTCTTGCTCTCTTTCCACAAACCGAGGCCTCCCAGAGCTGGGCCCTGAACAGGCCTGCCCTCACCCAGCCTCTTTGAGGGTGAGGGTGGTGCTAGCCCCATTTTCCAGATGAGAAAACCGAGGCTCAGAGACAAAGTCACCTCTCTGGTCCTCAGTTTCCACCGGGGGTATGGGGATATAGGAATCATCTCATAGAATACTCGGGAGGTGCTTAGTTCTGTGGTCAGCACACAGCACAGGCCTGATAAATGTCAACTGGCGTCAATGGCGTCACCATCATCAATAAAAGATCTCCTGCAGGTCCCTCCTCGGCTCCCAGGAGCCACCTAGGGACGTCCTTACCCCGCTGGGACCAGCCGCTTTGATTCCGGTGATGGTGCCATGCTCAGTATCTCCTCCCCTTCTTGCCACGGTTATGGGCAGCACTTCCCGCCTGGCCACCTGGCCCTCACACTACACATCCACCCACGTTCAAAGTCCAACCAGGCCTTTCCAACGTCCTGGGCATCCCTCCCACGTCCACTGTTGCCTGCCTGGCTCGGATGAAAACAACGCTACAGCCTCGCTGGCTTTTCTCATCGTCACTCCTGCCTCCGCTCCTAGCAATACAGTCAGTGCTGCTGACAGCACTGGCCCTAGCCCTTCCACTGCCCACCCCCCCGCTCCCTGGCATCTTACCCGAGTATGCCTTGCCTGCCTGGGAGCCCTTCGCTGGGCTGTTCCCATCACCGCGATCAACTCTGCAAACTCCTCCACAGTTCGGGGACTGAGAGGCCACCTTAGGATCACCCATGCAAAAGGGATCCAGCCTCTGGCTTCTTCTCCCAGGTTCAGTTCCTTACGGGGTGGGGATGAGGTGAGGCTCTTTCAAAGTGCCCTCAGTACCTGGAGGGGCTGAGCGCTTGCCCAGCATGTCCTTCCACCTGGCAAGGTGGCACCCACGCAGAGAAGCTGCCCAAACATTGATACTAAACCACCCTCCGTCCCTTCTGGCTGACTCCTATCCCAGGGCCGACTGGTCCTGGGGGCGGTCCTCTGAGTGGGCTCTCCTGCCCAGGTCACATTTCAAGCCCCTCTTTCTTCAGGCCGCCACCTGGCCCCATTCTTGCCAAGAGAAAGGGCCCAGGCTTCAGAGGCTCATGACTGGAGTCCGAGGCTGCTCCTTGCAAGATGGCAGCAGCAGGGGGTGGGCGGCTGGAGCCAGAGAAAGCCTCTATTTATAAAGCTCCCAGCTCCCTCCTCCGCCCCTGGAGGCGGGGAGGGGGGTGGGCGGGGGGGAGGGCCTGGGCACTGGCTCCCATGCCAGTATTGGCGACCCAGTGGGTCTGCCCCCACCAGGCCACGGGGCCCAAGCCTCCCCACACCCCAGGCTCTGCAGACCTGGCAGGATCGGGTGCTAGGGCCCCACAGTAGCCGGAAACTGGCAGATCAGGTTCTTCCCAGATGTGGGAGATAAAGTGGTTGCCATACCAACACAGGGGGCGAACTCCCCACCTTCGGGATGGATTGGGGCTGGCCAATGAGCTCCAGGCTGCAGGCATCCCCACTAAGGCTGGGGTCACCAGCAGGGCTGGGAACCCATGGCAGCAAACCCTCTCTGGGGCACCCATCCTCAATGGGATGCTGTGCTTTCCTAGTAAACATGGGCACGTGGGCTTCCAAGAGACGGTCTGGGGCTGGGCTCCTCCAGAGAACCAACCGCCACAGCAAGGACAAACGACAGGATCTGTTCCCAGGGCCCTGTGACTGGGCCAAGCCCCAAGCCTGCAGCCACCCTTGGAGGCAGACTTGGTGCCACTCCTGATGGACAGAAGGGCACGTGGAGGCTCCCAGAGAAGTGACTGGCCCAAGGTCACAGGCTGCACAGGTGCGATACGAGGCACGTTACGGCAACAGTGACTTGCCTCTAGTGAGCATGTCCACGCGGAGTGCCAGGGACACTCACATCCATGCTGGGAGGGAGGGGTTGCTGAGGCCATTTTCAAAAGACTAAAAACTGAGGCCCAGAGTGGTGAACCCCCGCCCTTTCTCAAAGTCACAAGAGGGGGCATGCACGCCCACAGCTGACTCCCGGTCTTCACTGATAAGCTGCTTCAGTTTCTCTCCTTGCCCCCAAATGGATAGGACTTGTTCTAATCCTATCTTCACCCAGCGTACAGCTCCCCAAGGAGGGCACGCAGCCAGACCCCAGCCCTCTCCTCATTCCCCTGGGGCTGGGGAAATACGAGGAAACAGGCCTGCCATGGAGCAGAAAGGAAATAGTAACCCCAGCCCTCCTGGCTTCCAGACTGACTATCCAAACGTGTAAAAGGGACCCGAGGGAATCAGTTCCGACAGCCCACTGTACAGGTGTGGAGACTGAGGCTCAGAGAAGGGCTCAAGGGCCCGGGGGCACAGTCCTTGGGCCTGGAACTCAGGCCTCCAAACGCCGGCCAGGAGTCAGGGTCACTGCTGGCCAGTGGGAGGGGGTGGCAGAAGCCGCCTGGTGCCTTTTGCTCTCACCATCAGAGCCCCTACCGGGGCAGGGCGGGCGCGAGGGCAGTGGGATAACGCGGCCCCGGCAGGTCGCAAAGGGGGAGGCTGACACCTCCCGCCCAGGCGGCGGAGCCGAGGCAGGCCCAGTTCACTCACCGGCTCCCGGGCCAAGCAGAGGGTAGTACAGGGCGGTGCAGCCGGCCGCCCCGGGGCTCCTTCTCTCGACTGGGCAGCGGAGAAGAGAAGGAAGGCTGGTGGGGGGCTAGGGCGACCCGGGAAGGAGCGGCGGCCGCGAGGGCCTTTGTCCCGCGGCCCCGGGCTCTGTTACAGGGGTGCCCGCCGGCCGCGCGGGGCCCAGGGCGCACGGCCTCCTCACCTGCACGGCCCGGGTGAAGAAGATGCCAGCGTCCGACGCCAGCTTCTTCATGTTGAAGTCCATGGCGCTCCTCAAGGCCGGCGCGTCCGGCCCGAGCGTCTCCCGGCAGCCCCCGGCCCGCAGCCGCCAGCCTTCACCGCGCCCACCTGCTGCCGGGGCTCGGCCCTCAGCGCGCCCGCCCGTCCCTGCCGCTGCCGCCGCCGCCGCCGCCGCCGTCGCCTCCGCCCGAGTCTGCCCGAGCGCGCAGGGCGGGGGCTCCGGCCGCGGGGGCGGAGCCTCCTGGTGGGCGGGGCGGGGCGGCCGGGCTGGAGGGTGCTCGCGGCTGCCCCCTGCGGCCGTCGGTGGGCCAGCCACTCTGGCTTACCGGTCCAGTGGCTACCGGCCCATCGGTGCCTCTTCCTCTCCTTTTTTTTTAAGACCCTGCTGTTGGGAAAGATTGAAGGCGGGAGGAGACGGGGACGACAGAGGATGAGATGGTTGGCTGGCATCACCGAGTCGATGGACATGAGTTTGCGTAAACTCCGGGAGCTGGTGATGAACAGGGAAGCCCAGTGTGCTACAGTCCATGGGGTCGCAAAGAGTCGGACGCTACTTGAGCGACTGAACTGAACTGAACTGACTCTCCTGTTGTTCATTCGCACCCTCCTCGCCGGCTGGCCCCTCTGGCTCCCTATTTCTCGGCCTCTTTAGACCTGGACCTTTCTGTGCCACCACCACCACCCACCACCACCACCATCACCTTGACCTCTCTAGCGCCCCTCCTCTTCTACTCCAACTTTAGTGACACTAAGGACCACCGCAGGGGAATGGCTGTTTGGCCTCAGGAAACCCTCTGGTTCCTCCAAGTGTGTGCAAGGAGGGAAGGAGGAGAGAAAGGGAGGCTTCTCTTCAGCCTAGGTGGAGGAACCCTCCAGGCATGGACATAGTGCTGACCTTGAACCAGTTTCTCATAGACCAAGACACGCAGAAGGATGGCCTGCACATGTATTCTCCGCTCCCAAGGGGCTTGGAATGGGTTTATGACCTGTTTCCACTGCTCGCCTCTCTCTACCTCTAGACTTCATTTTCTTACACAGTGGAGAGCTCTGTTCCTGAGCCTGTACCCTTTCCTCTCTGGCTCTGTCTCCTGGATTCCTAGCTTTGTTTACGTCCCTGCACTCACACCAGTACCCCATTCTCTACCCCAGTCTGTCTGTCCAGAGTGAGCTTCAAGTCACCTGGGGGATTATTTTAAAATCCTTGGTCCCACTCCCAGCCCTTGTTCTCTCCATACAGGTGTAGCCTGACAGGTAGAGTCTAGAAAAGCTTCCAGGTGGTTTAAATGTGCACCCAGGTTCAGAACCACTGATCTGTATTATTATCTGCATGGAGTTATCATCAGTGTTCACGTCACTCACACACCTGCAGTTCATCTGTTTCTTTGTGTGTTTCTATGTGTTCACTACGTATTTCTGTTTGTATTGATCATTGACTTATTTATCAGTGTCTGTCTGTAGCTGACTGTATCATTCATTTAGCCAGCGTCCAGCCATATCGCCTTTCAACAGCTATAAATCAATATAGTAGCATGTTCATTCATTTGGTCACTACACTGGGCATGGTTAAAGAAAAAAAAAATCAGGATATTTGTTAAGGACGGCAAGGAAGACTACTCAAGAGAGACCAGTGCAGTGGGGGGTTTGCAGTAGGGGAGACAGATTGGGCTCAACTCCAAATACAATAAAGTCAAGGGGAGATTTATAGCCCATGAACAGACTAGGGGTCAGTGGATGGAAAATGACTAAGCAGGAACATTGATGCTAGTGAGATTCTTGCTGAAGGCAGGCCCAGGTGATAAGATATTCAGGATGGAGGATGAAGAATTTGATCAGTTGTGGAGGGTTATCAGAAATCCAGGGTTGGAGATTTTGCTAAAGTGGCCTCGCAGAATTCTTGCTAAAACTTCACTCTACAAGACAGAAGCTTCAGGTTGAACCTAGTTGAGCAGAGGGCTTAGAGGAACCTGACTTCGGTCAGGTCAAGGAGAAAGACCTTATCAGCACTAATTCTGTGGCAGGCAGTGTTCTAGGTGCCAGGGACACAGCAGTAAACAAAACAAGGCCCCTCCCTTCTTGGACAAACAGATATATAACCATGTCAGATCCTGGGAAGAAAAACAGCAGGTTGAAAAAGAAGAGAGAGACAGTAAGTGTTAGTTATTCCTGATCTTGTCTCTGCCCAGTCTGTATGTTTCATCTGTTTTCTAGCTTTCCACTCGGCTATTGCAGTTCGTCTAATAGCAATGGCCGAAATTTCCTAAGCCCTTTCCAGGCTGAACACTGAGCACTTTAAAGTGAATAATCACAAGAGATCCTCATAACAACTCAGAAAGTATCCTCTTCCTTATTAAAGGCTCCAAAATCACTGCAGATGGTGACTGCAGCCATGAAATTAAAAGACGCTTACTCCTTGGAAGAAAAGTTATGACCAACCTAGACAGCATGTTGAAAAGCAGAGACATTATTTTGCCAACAAAGGTCCGTCTAGTCAAGGCTATGATTTTCCAGAGGTCATGTATGGATGTGAGAGTTGGACTGTGAAGAAGTCTGAGCACCGAAGAATTGATGCTTTTGAACTGTGGTGTTGGAGAAGACTCTTGAGAGTCCCTTGGACTGCAAGGAGATCCAACCAGTCCATTCTGAAGGAGATCAGCCCTGGGATTTCTTTGGAAGGGATGATGCTAAAGCTGAAACTCCAGTACTTTGGCCACCTCATGCAAAGAGTTGACTCATTGGAAGAGTCTGATGCTGGGAGGGATTGGGGGCAGGAGGAGAAGGGGACGGCAGAGGATGAGATGGCTGGATGGCATGACTGACTCGATGGACGTGAGTCTGAGTGAACCCCAGGAGTTGGTGATGGACAGGGAGGCCTGGAGTGCTGCGATTCATGGGGTCGAAAAGAGTTGGACACGACTGATAGACTGAACTGAATTGAAGGTTTAGAGAAGTTACTATTTGCCCGAGGACACAGGGGCGTAAGCGGTGGATTTGGCCCCAGATGCAGTGGTGGAGCCTACTCTCCTTTGCTCTGGCTACCACTTCCTTGGCTCATCAGCTGCCACTCTCCCCTCTCTCTGCCACCGTTAGTCAGAGATGCCAGGTTTGCTCTTGCCTCTGGATCACAGTCCAAGCTGTTCCTGAATATTCCTCCCTCTTCTCTCTGCCCAGCTAATTCCTAGTCATCCTTAGGTTTCTATTTGAACATCACTTTCATTCTGGAGTCTCTCACCTTCCCATGGGAGCACAGGTGTCTGTTCCTAGGGGAACTCAGGAATACCGAGGGAGCTTGGAATACCGAGGGAGCTTGGATTCCCGAGAATTTCCACCATTGGAACAATACCACAAAAGATTGTAATTATCTTAACTATATGTATCTTGTCTACCACTGTCAAGTCCAGCCAAAGGGCTGTCACACAGAAGTATTTGTTGTTGAATGAAGGCAAGAATGTAACCTTACTGATAATTACATTTTAAAAACTTAGACGTGTCCGGTTCTCTGGTTATGAAAGGACTGCCACAGTTTCCTATCAGCACCAAAGCCCTGTTACTCAGGCAAAGCAGGAATTCCGTTCCCATTTTAGAGAGGAGTAAACTAAAGCTGAAACTCCAATACTTTGGCTACCTCATGCGAAGAGTTGATTCTTTGGAAAAGACCCTGATGCTGGGAGGGATTGGGGGCAGGAGGAGAAGAGGACGACAGAGGATGAGATGGCTGGATGGCATCACCGACTCGATGGACATGAGTTTGAGTACACTCCGGGAGTTGGTGATGGACAAGGAGGCCTGGGGGGCTGCGATTCATGGGGTCGCAAAGAGTCGGACACGACTGAGCGACTGAACTGAACTGAAACTGAGTCATTCTTATATTGTCGCCTGGAAAATTCCATGGATGGAGGAGGTTGGCGGGCCACAGTCCACGGGGTCGCAAAAAACCGGACACGACTGAGCGACTAACGCCCTGAAACTGAATAAACCCGAGAGCTGATGTGACAGAACTTGATTCCAACTCAGATCGGCATGATACCAAACCCAGTGCTCAGCGCAAAGCACAGCTGGGCGCTCAGAACCGAACCAACTCTCAGGGAGACGATTTTTGTCTGCTAAGGGAGGCGTGGCACTTTAGCAAACGGCTCCCAAAAAAGAGTGGCAAGCGCTCAGGATGCTGTAGGAAGTTTCTGAGGCAGTTGCATTGGAAAGAGGGCGCTCGAAGGGCGGGAAGGACTTGTCTGTGTGGGGACCGTGGCGGCAGAGGGACTAAATATAAACGGCTCAGACCGCCGCCGGTTCTTTAAAGCCCCCTCGAAACTTGATTGTTCCCCCTTATCCCTTTAAGGGCGGCCCCGCCTCCACTTAGCCACCCGGGTCAATCTAATCCCGATGGCCAATCACAGGAGAGAAAGAAAATTACTTCCGCGCCTCAACCGCACTTAGGGGGCGGAACAGAGAGAGAGGAGAGGTGGAGCTAATGTTGTCACGTGATCTGCCCAATTGCCCAGAGACCGGGGCGGTGCAGAGGAGATCGGCGACGCTCGTTGGCCAAAGGAAGGTTGGCCCAGCGTGAGACCACGCCCCCCGGCGGCCCCGAGGTTGGTTGCGCGGGCGCCGGGGAAGGAGACGCTGCCCTTCCGCAGCGATGCGATCTTGGGTGAGTGGCGGCGGTGCAGGCTGAATTCGCGGGGTTGGCGAGCGGCGCGGCAGGGTTCGGAACTGAGGCTTGCAGCGGGTGGGAGCCGTGCCTACGCGGGGAACTGGTAGGGGTCGCAGGTGTACCGGCTCAGCCAGACTAGAAGGGCCCGGGTTGGGAAAGAGCAGGTGCTCTGGCCGTGGGCGGCGCGAGAGGTGGAACAGAAGAAGGTACCTGGTCCGTGGAAAGATGTCCGGGCCTGGAACACTGCAGAGATTGGAGCAGGGGCGCAGGTCCTGGACCCGAACAAGGCAAGTACTGGGATAGAAGGAGCCGGTGCCCGGACCGGGGGCGGCGGCGGCAGTGGGGCACCTGGACAACCCTAGAGAATATTCCGGGGGTCGGGGCAAGAGAGGAGGGGCCTTGACCAGGGGATGCGGAAGGAATTGTCCGGGGTGGACAGATTGTAAGGAAGGGGATATTGCTGAGGTCCAGCGTAAGGAGTGCTCAGATCCTGCCAGAGTGGAATGAACGAAGACTGGGCTGAAGGGTCGCTCAGAGGAGCACTTGGGCCGGGGACAGTGCTGGGGTCAAGGCGGAATAAAGCGTGCTCAGGCTAGAGTCATTTACGGTCTGGTTCAGGGCAGGGAAGGAGGTGCCTGAGATTGAAAGCCTGGCCATCCACGCTGAGAGGTTGTAAGTGCCTGCGTGGGGTTGGAATGGGAATGAGGAGGCTCCAGCCCAAGGTTACAAGGAAGGAGAGGTGACTTGCCCAGGTGGGGTAGGCATTAGGAGTATCCACGTGGTGGAGACATTGCTGTAGGCTTGTCATCACAGAGAGGAGGTGGAGGCGTCTCTCCTTTGGCCCTGGGTTGTGCCACGGGGAATGGATAGATGGAATATGGTTGGGCTGGATCTGAATCCATCCCTAAAAGAAAAGCTGTCTTGGAACCGGTGTCCTTACCTGACACTCTTCCTCAGACGAGGCAGCAGAGGCTGCTCTTGACTTTCCTGCAGGTAAATGCTAGGCCTTGAGGTCCCCCAGAGCTGTGGTCTGTGACACGCACACGCACACACACACACACCCCGGAGCTAACTGATAAGATCATTCATCATTCATTATTCCCACTCACTGGGGATAAACTATTTCTTGTGATGGACCAGTGACTTTGGCAGCCATCCCAAGTAGACAGGGTCTGTCTGGCTGTTGTATTCCTTCTGTTTGAAGTCCCAGGAGACCTTGAAGGCACTCTTGGCCTTGGTGGTTCTGGGTTGGGGAGTTCTTTGCAGGATCTTGGGGACTGCTTATATATGTTCAAGCCGCTTATTTGCTGGCCTTGGAATGGGGCTGTGAGTTATCTCAGAAGGCCCCAGGGGAAAGTTGCCTTTCTGGTCTGTGGTTCTTCCAGGACTTCCTCTTCCTGCTCCATGTCAGATTTGGCAAAAGGGTTGTGTTGAGCGTGGAGTCTAAAGTCCAAGAGATCTTGACCCACGTCCCGACTCCGTCTGGTACCAGTGACTTTGGACTCCTGACTTAGCCTGTCAGAGCCTCAGTTTCCTTGTTGGAAATTGGCAGAAGGTATGGGAAATAGTTGGATGGCATCACCGACTCAATGGACATGAGTTTGAGTAAACTCCAGGAATTGGTGATGGACAGGGAGGCCTGGCATGCTGCAGTCCATGGGGTCGCAAAGAGTTGGACATGACTGAGTGACTGAACTGATCTGAACTGATGGGAAATAGAGCCCATATACTTCGCAGATTTATAATGATTCAATAAAATGATGTATGTAAGGAATGAAGCACAAAATACCCACATAATGCATAGTAGCTAGTATTATTTGAGGAAATACCCTGCTGTTTTCATAATATAGTTCACAGGAAGTACAACAT
The DNA here is from genome assembly GCA_917880005.1 of Nanger dama. NCBI lineage: Eukaryota > Metazoa > Chordata > Mammalia > Artiodactyla > Bovidae > Nanger > Nanger dama. The sequence goes on along the minus strand of CAKJTW010000018.1, from coordinate 7,538,926 downwards.
TCTTGGTTTTGTAGGAGGTGGAAAAGATGTAATGATTCTCAGTCGGGGACTTGACCCTTAGAGACGTAAGATTTCTGCTTAGGCCACTGGCCATGGGTTTTAAAAGTCTGAGACAGTGTGGTTTAAAGCCTCAGGTTTGAGAGCGACCTCTCAATCCTCCAGGCTCTGGGTCCACACTGGGGCCAGCGTGCCAGATACTGCCTCCTGCTCCCAGGGATCAAGGTGGGCAGAGGGTCTGTGGGGCGCTTGGGCGTCTTCCTGCTAGCCAATGCAGAAGGCTGGGGCCTGGCTCCAGGCCTCACATTCCACATGTGGGCTTTGCTCCCACTTCATTCCCCTCCAGAGCACTCTTGTGTGTGTTTTTCTTTCTCACATGCTCACGCCCTTGTGGCTGACTTGGTCATCGGTCTCTCAGCTCTGTGCAGGGACCTTCTGGTCTGTGCGTCCCTGTTTCAGGGCGTGGATGGTACCCGGGACCCAGCCAGCAACCAGTTGAAGACGTTCTCCTTGGAAGCTTTCAGCCCCGAGGGCTCTCGCCTGGGCTGCTGATCCTGCCATGGCGTTCCGGCGGACCGAGGGCATGTCCGTGATACAGGCCCTGGCCATGACTGTGGCTGAGATCCCTGTGTTCCTTTACACGACGTTCGGGCAGGTAAACATTGGGGCGGTTGTGGTCCCGCCCTTTGCCCCACCGGTCTCTGAAACACTGAGTCACTCATCCCAGGGTCCTTCAGCATCCAGAAAGACTGGGCCCTTGTAATTGCTGTCCCAGGCCATCCTCTTTGAGCAGAGTAAGAAGGACTGGGTTAGGAGTCTGGGGTCCCAAGCCCATTCTCCACCCCAGGTCTCTGTGGACTTTTAACCTCAGTTTCTCTTCTATAAAGGGGTCGATCAGGCCCTCCCTGCCAGCTTTAAAAGTCTGTGACTGACCAGGCCTCTTGACACTCCCTAAAGCTCTGCCCTGTGGGGTGCAGCCTCATGAGGGGCTCCCCATCCAGTAGGCAGAGTGAGGAGTGGTGCAGGGGAGCGTACTGATGGACCACCGGCTAAAGTGAATGTCGTTGTCCTTGAGGAGTTGAGAAGTGGGGTCCACAGACCTGGGTTCAGTTCCTGCCTCTCTGTCACCTTAAGCCCATGTCCTAAGCTGTGTGGGCCTCAGATATCTCACCTGGAAAATGATGGACGTTCGGACCAGGTAACACAGGTGCAGTCCCGACGTGGCACCTGCAGAGGTGCTGTCCCTGCAACTGGTGGGATCCTGACCGATGGTGTTGGGGACACCATCTCCTTGGCCTTGTCATTTTGCCCTCCCCAGTCCCCCTTTTACATCTCTGTGATCCAGGTTTCAGAGGCCAGGTCCCCCCGCTAGGGGGTGGCTGCCTCTCCAGCATGCCTGGTCAGGAAATATCCCCCGGGGGCCTGAAGTGTTCGCTGGGCTCCCCAGGGCAGCTCTCCCAGGGAGATGTAAGTGGCGGCCCCCCTCTTCTCCTACAGTCTGCCTTCTCCCAGCTGCGGTTGACACCAGGCCTGCGGAAGGTCCTCTTTGCCACGGCCCTGGGTACTGTGGCCTTGGCCCTGGCCGCCCACCAGCTGAAGAGGCGACGGCGGAAGAAGAAGCAGGTCGGGCCTGAGATGGGAGGCGAGCACCTGGGCACGGTGCCCCTACCCATCCTCATGGCCAGGAAGGTCCCGTCGGTGAAGAAAGGTAGATGTGAGGTGGTGGGGAAGGGCGAACTTGAAGTCGAGTCTCAGCCGGGCTCCTGTTAGCTGAGTTCTTGGGCCAGTGACATGCTGTCTCCAAGCCGAGTCCCCTCATCTGTGAAGGTCATTGTAAGGATTTGCTGGGTCATGTGGCTGGATGCATGAGTCATTGAAAGCGATGGTTCTCCTTATCTGAGGACCCTCTGGGAGTGTCGGATCCAGAGTGGGCTGGTGGGATGCATCTCCTCCTTCCAGTGAGGGAAGTCCCCTGCCTCAGAAGCAGGAAGGTACCTGTGGTTCCTGAGCCATATGGTCGTTTCACGATATCCCGCTTTTTTACTTGCCATGTAGTAAGAATCACCTTTTTTTAGCAAACAGTTCTATGAGTTTTGACAAACACTTATAGTCATCCAGTCCAACCACAGTCAAGAGTTGTTGCTCTGCAAACCTCCAGGGCCCACGGTAGTTAGCCTGTCTCCCATTCCCCCAGCTCCTGGCAGCCACTGGTCTGTTTTATGTTTGCTGGTGTGGCTCTAAAAGCCTCTTATGGTCCGGTTAATCTTGTAACCCAGCAACCCAGCGTTTGCCACATACAAGTTGCTTTCCAAGGCAAGGAGGCCTCACAGGCTCTCTTGTCTTGGGAGAAACCTGTTTTCAGAAGCAAAATCTCCTTGCAAGACAAAGACTTTTCATTGTGAATTATCCTGGCAAAAGGAAAGTTTCATCTTTTCCTCTCACTTGTCTACCCATCTCTGGTTCCACCTTAGTTTGCGTTCCCTATTTTTCTCACCTAAAAATAAAACAAAAACCCTGTGTATTTTAAAAGCTGGTGGTGCCTCAAATCCTTTTTGGAAGGCGAATTCCAGATGAGTCGATCAACAGCACGGGGAAAACTGAGTCAGGAGGGGCGGTGGCTGGCCCTCTTTCTCAAGCTTAACGCAGCAGATCCAGGCCCCCTCTGAGCCAGGCCCTGTGCCCAGTGCCCAGGATACGGAAGTGGGCAGGAGAGCAGGCCAGGGCTCGGCCCTCTGCTGCTAGGGGCATGCCCTGGGGGTGCTCTGCTGTCTGACACAGAAGGTCAGGACAGACTCCCAGATGACAAGGAAGGGGAAGTGGGGTGCGGAGCCGTGAGCAGCCATGCAAAGAGTCTAGGTGGGAAGCCGGCGTGACCTCTGCCCTCCTGTTCCTCACAGGCTACTCCAGCCGGAGGGTCCAGAGCCCCAGTAGCAAGAGCAACGACACCCTGAGCGGCATCTCCTCCATTGAGCCCAGCAAGCACTCAGGCTCCTCCCACAGCCTGGCCTCGGTGAGGGTACCAGGGTGCCTGTCAACGGCCCTGGGGCTCCTGTCTCTGCCCTCAGGGGGCTTATGGGCTGGTAGGAAGATGGAGAAGAAGTTCCCTCCATTTATTCTTTTGTTCACTCATCGATCCGTGAAGGCTTTCTGAGATCATTAGTGACCAATGTGTGCCGGGCATTGGTGAGGGACAGGTGGACAAGTGTGGAAGAGAAGCTGTGTGATACTTCCTCATGAAAGTTCATTCATTCATTCATCAGACATTGAGCAACACTGGTTTTTTTGCCAGGGACTACCAAGCACTGAGGATGTAGAGATAAATAAAACAAAGAGGAGTTTATTTTCTCTCGGGAAACAGCTTTTGGCTCATTCACTCATCTAGTTACTAATTTCATCCAGTGAGTACTGAGCCCCCGCTCTGAGCAGGCCACAGCCCTGGGGACTCAGGTGCCAACAAGAGCTGGCTCTCATCACAGCCTGGCAGGCAGATAGCTGCTCGTGAGGGACAGAGGCGCGGGTGAGAGCCTGGTCCTGCTGGCCCGAGGGTAACAGGTGCTCCTTGAGTCCTTCCGGTCCTCTTCGTGGTGGAGCCCTGGAACGGGGAGCGGTCCTGCTGCTCAGGAGCAGGGCTCGGGCGGCTTTCAGAGGAGGCAGCAGGTTCCTGAGCTAGGAGTCAGCCTCTGTTTTTTCCGGCTTTGGCCACATCTATGACTTATCCTCAGGCTCTTGAAGTCGGTGGAAGTGCTGTGCGCTTGGCCACTGTGGTGGGGGGCTAGTTTCAGGGATGGTATGGGAGAGGGTGTGCGGTCAGGCAAGGGGTTGGTGGGGAGGCTCAGGGGTCCTGCTCGGGGTCTGGGAAGGCCTCACCCTTTATTCTGGAGTTCTTGCCCTACTTGGCTCCCAGATGGTGGTGGTGAACTCATCCAGCCCCACGGCTGCGTGCTCGGGACCATGGGAGACCAGAGGGATAGAGGAGTCTGTGACCACCGCCGATGGCAACGCTGAGAACCTCTACATGCAAGGTGCGGGCCGGGAGGCCGGCCTCGGCCGCCAGGGTAGGGGAGTGGGGGAGTGGCCTCTTCCCAGGAGTCTGGGTTCTCCGGGTGCTGACTGCAACCCTCACCCCCACCCCCAGACCTCCCAGTTCTATGGTTTCTGGACCAAGCAGTATCTCCAGGAGGAAGTCTGGTCTGCATGAAGACCCACAAGCGGGACAGCCTACAAAAAAGGGATCAGGACCAGTCTATGTGGTCCTGCCCTTTCCCTGTCCTTCAGGGCCCTCCTGCTGCCTGGCTCTTCTGACCCCGCTCTGGAACGACAAGATGAGGGGCCTGGCCACTCTCCCCACTGGGGACCTGACTCCTTTTCCCCATCTCCCCCTCCCGCACTCAGGCATGGAGCTGTTCGAGGAGGCCCTGCAGAAATGGGAGCAGGCGCTGAGTGTGGGGCAGAGGGGGGACAGCAGCAGCACCCCCACCCCAGGGGACGGCCTCCGGAACCCGAGACGGCTTCAGAGGCGCTGTCCGAGGTAGGTAGTCCTTCCTCGGGTCTTTACACCCCCAATCTCAGAGACGGCTAGTAGCGTGGCTGGCGGGGCGGCTGCACTTGGGAGGTGTGTAGCAGCCCTGCCTTCTGCCAGCCAGTCACGGGCTCTTGGATGGGAGTTCTCCCCTTGACCAGAGTGTCGATGAGCCAAGTCAGAACACTCACGTCATGTGCATTAGCGCACCCTGCCACTCGATAGGTACTCAATAAACCACGCCATGATTATAACCTGATCCTGACTGAATAGGAAAGGAACTAGCTGTGTTCATAGGTGAGAGGGTCACACAGCTTTGTCTTATCTTTTCTTCATACATTTTTGATCACAGTTTGATCAAATTTTCTATCGGGCTTCCCTGGTGGCTCAGTGGTAAAGAACCCGCCTGCCAATACAGGAGACACAGGTTTGATCCCTGGGTCGGAAAGATCCCGTGGAGAAGGAAATGGCAACCTACTCCACTATTCTTGCCTGGAGAATCCCATGGACAGAGGAGCCTGGTGGGCTACAGTCCAGGGGTCAGACATGACTTAACGACTAAGCAACAACAACAGGTGTTCTCTAAGTGACTTTCTTAATATCGGAAAAGAGAAATAAAGTTAAAAAACCTAAAATAATAAAAGCTTGTGAGGGACTTCCCTGGTGGTCCAGTGGTTAAGCCTCTGCCCTTCATTGCAGGGGGTACAGGTTTGATCCTTGATCAGGGAACTATGATTCCACAAGCCCACACAGTGTGGCCAAAAATTTTTGTATGTGAAAAGCACTACAAATACATGTCTTCAGATGAATGTTCACTGAAGAAGCATTGTTTTGTAATAGTTAAAACACATGAAAAAGCGGAAACTAAATGCCCACCAGGAGGAATCTGAAATACTAGCCAGCCTTTATTAAGAAAGAAAGAAAGTGAAGTCGCTCAGTCGTGTTCGACTCTTGGCGACCCCACGGACTGTAGCCTACCAGGCTCCTCTGTCCATGGGATTTTCCAGGCAATAGTACTGGAGTGGATTGCTATTTCCTTCTCCAGGGATCTTCCTGACCTAGGGATCGAACCCAGCTCTCCCCCATTGTAGACAGATGCTTTACTGTCTGAGCCACCAGGGAAGTAAGGCTAGAAAAAAAGCTCTGTGGGCTGATGGGTTGCTCTGTCCACAGTATTTTATTAAGTGGAAAAAAAAAAAGATATAGAATGTGCATAGTGACCCATGCATACATTTTTTTCTACTGAGGTGTAGTTGATGTGCAATATCACGTAAGTTACAGGTGTATAAGAGTGATTCGTGACCCATGTGTACATTTATTTTTTTGTATTGTCTATTTTTAAAATTGATGTACAGTTGACTTAAAACATGGTGCTAATTTCTGCTTGTGTGCACATTTTAAATAAAGGCACACATCCATGCCTGTGTGCCTGCTGGTAGCTTCTGCCATGTCGGTGCACTTTTATTTCCCTTTGAACAGATGCACAGCAAGACTGTTCACAGAGATCTTTCGCGAGGTCTGCAGGGAAAGGAGGAAAAGACTTTCCTTGGACTTTTCTGTACCTTTCTCTACTGTTCTGACTTTTCTTATTTCGAGCACAAGCTTAAGGGCAGGGTTTGTATGGGTGTTAGCATGGTGGGTTGTTGCTGTTTTAGTCTTGATACTTTTCTGTATTTAATTTTTTAATTTATTTATGGCATGTGGGATCCTAGTTCTTGGACCAGGGATTGAACCTGCGGCTCCCGCAGGGGAAGCTTGGAGTCCTAACCACCTACTGGACCGCGAGGAAGTCCCTGTACTTTTCTGTATTAAAGAACAAAACAAAACATGAGTGTCCGCCCTCTACTGGAGTGAGGTCAAAGTGGAGGCCACCCCTTTGGGGAGGGGTCCAGCCAGGATGTGGGAACAACTTCATGTGTTGGAGAAGAAGGAGGTAACCCAGGAAATTGGTTGCATGGCTGAAGGAGTTGCTAGGAGACCCCGGGACTCGAGGGGGCTCACACCACAGAGGGGGCTGGCTAGCGGGGAGTGGGGTGCAGGGATGTGATGTGAGGCATGAAGAGGAGGAGAGAGCTTCTCACCCACCCCCATTCAGCCCCCCAGTTTCTCCTCGCTTCCTCCACCTGTGCCTTGGTGGGACGACAGGCAGTTGGCAGGCAAGCCTGGGGAACAGAGTTTGCAGTACAGGGTGTGAACCTGTCTGGGACAGTAGGTACCAAGTTGGAGGTGTGCGTGCCCTCCACCCCGGCTGGGACTTTTGCTCCAAGGCCCGTCACAGGCCTGATGGCTGTAGTTGTAGGCTGTGGATGCCTGGGGTGTGGGTGACAAGGCTTCAGAGACTGTGGCACGACTGCACCAGGTCCTCTCTGCACATGGGCGGACAGTGAGTGCCTGCCAGTGAGTGAGGGCAGGAGGAGGGAGGCAGCTTTGTTTCCAAAATTGTCCTTGTTGCTAATACTGCTGCTGCTGCTGCTGCTGCTAAGTCGCTTCAGTCGTGTCCGACTCTGTGCAACCCATAGACAGCAGCCCACCAGGCTCCCCCATCCCTGGGATTCTCCAGGCAAGAACACTGGAGTGAGTTGCCATTTCCTTCTCCAGTGCATGAAAGTGAAAAGTAAAAGTGAAGTCGCTCAGCTGTGTCCGACTCTTAGCGACCCCATGGACTGCAGCCTACCAGGCTCCTCCATCCATGGATGTTCCAGGCAAGAGTACTGGAGTGGGGTGCCATTGCCTTCTCTGTGCTAATACTACATCTGAAATTTATAGACCTTTTCTTGTTTTTCTCATTGTGAAAGCAATGAAATGTTCCCTAATAGAGTAGTGAAAAAACCACAGAAAGAAAAAAGAGGATAAAAAGGAGCCCAGTCTCTGACCAGACAGCTCCCAGCTGTGCCTCGGGCAGAGTCCCTCAGGCTCCCAGAGCACTGGTGCCCTCAGTCGACCAGCCTCAGATCCTGGCCCATAGCCGGTGCCCAGAAAATCACCTCTGTAATCAGTGTTATTGACGCCTGTTATCTTCCATCCAGACATAACTACTTGGTATCCTTCCAAGCATTTCACTAGGCTACGATGTTTTTACATGACTATTGAAATAGTTCCATACCATACAGTTCACCGAATTCAATCGTACAGTGGCTTTCATGTATGTTTCCCCCATTATCTGAAAATAGAGCCTTCCTAGAAAACCTTTCTTAAGCCAAAATGATGTCAAGCAAAGAAGTGATGAGTCCCCTTTAGACACATCTTCCTAAGAGATGTGCAGAATGATTGAGATAAAGCACAGGTGCTTACAGGAACTTCCCTGGTGGTCCAGTGGCTAAGTCTCTGCACTCTCAGTGCAGGGGGCCTGGGTTCGATCCCTGGTCAGGGAACTAGATCCCTTATGCTGCAACTGAGAGTCAGCATGCTGCGACTGAAAGATCCCGTGTGCCACAGCTAAGACCCAGTGTAGCCCAATATTTATATGTATTGGGCTTCCCTGGTGGCTCAGCTGGTAAAGACTCTGCCTGCATTGCGGGAGACCTGGGTTCGATCCCTGGGTTGGGAAGATCCCCTGGAGAAGGGAAAGGCTACCCACTCCAGTATTCTGGCCTGGAGAATTCTATGGACTGTGTAGTCCATGGGGTGTAAAAGAGTTGGACACGACCGAGTGACTTTCACTTTATATAAAGACGCTTTTTAATAACATATGAAAGTGAAGTCGCTCAGTTGTGTCCAACTTTTCGTCCCCATGGATTATAACCTGCCAGGCTCCTCTGTCCTTGGGATTTCCCAGGCCAAAAAGCTGGAGTGGGTTGCCATTTCCTTCTCCAGGGCATCTTCCCGACCCTGGGATGGAACCTGCATCTTTGCATCTCCTGCCTTGGCAGGCAGCTTCTTACCACCGTGCCACCTGGGATTCCCAGCGCAGCTGTGTCGTGTTACATTCCCAGCAGCCGTGCACGAGAGTTCCAGTTGTCTCCACACCCTCACCAACACTTGTTATCTGACTGTGACCTGGTTTTGATTTGTTTCCCTGATGCTAACGATGTTGAGCTGCTTTTCATGTGCTTATTGGCCTAATGCATACCTTATTTGGAGTAATGTCTGTTCAGATCCTATGCCTTATTTTGACTTTGGTTGCTTGTCCTTTTATTATTGCATTTTAAGTGTTCTTTTACACTTTCTGGATACAAGTCCCTTGTCAGATGTATGATTTGTCGATATTTTCTCTCATTCTTTGGGTTGTTGTTTTTCACTCTCTTTTCTTAAACTTGGCAGCACCTCATTGCTTGCAGGATCTTAGTTCCCTCACAGGGTGGGGGTTGAACCCCAGCCCTGGCAGTGGAAAGCACCGGCTCCTAACCACCAGACCCCCAGGAAACTTGCTGCGTTTTTACTTTTTGCTGGTATCCTCTGAAGCACAGAGGTTTTGAATTTGGATGTAGTCCAGTGTATCTGTGGTGTTCTTTGCTCGTCTGGGTCATATGTGAGAAACCATTCTCTAACCCACGGCAACTTCCCAGAGAGAGATCTATGCCAGAGCTACGAGGCACTGCTGGCCACGCTGAGCAGAGATACTGAGCAAGCCGGCCAGAGGGTCTGGGGCCCCACGGGCTCTGCCAGGCTCCCGCGGGTGAGCCCTTGAGTTTTCCCAGTGAAATGGGATCATGGAAACCCCTGCCTGAAGGAGGCCCTGAGGCAGCAGCAAGGTGCTGGCCCACGCCTGGCACTCAGGGAAAGGCAGCGTCTCCATGTTACAGCCCCCCTCTGAGTACTTCCGGCTCTTTGTCCCTAGGGCCCCGGCTCTTTGTCCCCAGTGGCCTGAGGCCCCTAGTTGGCCCCATCCCCTCCCCAGGGTCTGGTTACACACCCTTGCAGATCTGGCAGCCTCTGTGGAAAACAGACTCAGGCCTGCCTGTTCTGGCCCCTCGGCCCAGAAGCTCCCGGGTCAAGCAAGCATTTCCTCCCACAACCCGGCCTGGAGGCCAGGGGCAGCGAGGAGGCACAGGCTGTGGCGCCAGGGTGTGGAGCCCCCAGGTGCAGACAGGCGATGGCAGCAGTGGGTGGAAGCCAGCTTTCTCAGGGCCCCTGGCTGCTCTCCGGTTATGATAGCCAGCACTGACTGGCCCTCGCCACGGGCCCATCTTTCGGGGAATACTGACATGCCTTATGCAAGTTTTTCCTGACATCCAAAGAAGGAGGTTCTCTTACCTCAGTTGACAGGAAACCGAGGCTCAAGATGGGGAGTTATTTACTCAAGGTCACACAACTCAGAACTGACGGTGTTGAGGTCTGGACCAGGTCTGATCAGGTCTAGAGTGGTGCTGTTCAATCGGAAGCCATGTTATCTCATTTAAAATTTCCCAGAGACCACATTAAAAAGCAAAAGGAATGAGCCAAACGACGTTTAATAATATACTTTCTATAATCTAGTATACCCCAAATATTATCATCTCAACCCATAATCAAGGAGAAAAATCACAGAAGTATTTAACATTCTTGTATTCTTGGGGGATTTTGGGGGGGTGGGATACGAAGTGTTTGAAATCCGTGTGTGTTGACATTGATCACCCATGTCAGCGGGACTGGCTGTGTCTGGCCAGTGGCTCCCGCATAGGGCTGCTCAGTCCAGACCTGCACTGGCTGCTGGGCCTCAGAAATGCCCCCTCCCCACCTCCGCTGCTTTCCCTAGGGGCTGGGGCCCCATCACAGTGCAGGAAGGGGCCATTGGTGTGGGGGAGCTTTGAGGCCCGGGTTGACCCTTCTTGTTTTACCCGCAGCCAGAGTCCCAGCGGAAGGAGTTTGCGGAGAAGCTGGAGTCGCTGCTGCACCGGGCCTACCACCTGCAAGAGGAGTTCGGGGTCCACCTTCCCGGCTGACAGCATGCTGCTGGACCTGGGTGAGCAGGGCTCTGGTGCAGGATCCCTGGGGCCCAGGACCTCAACCCATCGGGGGGCCCACTGCAGGGATGGGGAGACTGAGGCCGCACAGGTGGGAAGGGAGCTGGGACGAGGCCCTGGGAGTCCCTGGCTGGTGCTCTTTGCCCCCGTCCCCTTGGGAACAGGCCTTGGCACTTCTGTGTCCACATCTTGCCCCGCCCACCCCCCGTGGCCGTTCCGGGCCTTTGGTTCGAGCCCTCTCCTGGGCTGCTGGGTGGGCGGAGGGGTGGCTTCCATGGAGATGAGCCCACAGCAGTCACACGGCAGAGAGCACACGTGCCTGCACCATTGAGGTCAGGAGCTGTGACATCGCCGAGGAGTGAAGTTATTCAGCCGGGCAGCCATAGTGTTCTAGTGCCTGCTGCGTGCCAGATCCTGTGCGGTGACTGTGCCCCACCGTGGCCCTGCCCTGGGTACTGTCAGCCTCTAGGGGCTTACAGGACTCCTGAGTGTCGGGGTCTCCGGCTCTACCAGGGGCGACACGGGCCCAACAAGGGCTGGCCAGGATGACACATTCTCTGTTGCCCGTCCCCGTCAGAGCAGCAGTCTTGCTTCCCCTGGCCTCCTCTCATGGCACAAAAGGCTGGTGGGGCCCCAAGGCTGTAGCCTCTGGTTATTTGTTGAACAGATCGTTCCTAAGCCTCCTTGAGGGTCCAGCCCCCCTTACCCTTGAGCAGGTGGGAACCACAGTGCGGAGTGAGCGGCCCTTTGGTATCAGAGGCTAAGTGTCAGCTTGGCAGGGGAGGTGACTTGTTCGGGGCCATATAGCACAGCCTGAGCTCAGAGCTCAGGACCCACGGGCCTCAGGGTCCGGCAATGTGGCTGCGGCAGGTCCCCTGGCAGATACTGAGAAAACTGGAAGCTTGGTGACCATCAGCATCATCTTCCTGGGACCGGGTGTTGGGAGACTTGGTGTCCGTGAACCTCCCAGCCCGGGGAGCTCAGGGTCTCGGCTCAGCCCCCCTCTTCCTGCCCTGCTCAGAGCGGACCCTCATGCTGCCCCTGACAGAGGGCTCGCTGCGTCTGCGGGTGGACGATGAGGACAGCCTGACCTCGGAAGATTCCTTCTTCTCCGCCACCGAGGTGATGCGGGTTGGGGGATGGCTTCAGGGAGGAGGTGAAGGCCAGGGGCCCCCTGTCGGCTCTGCTGGGGGGCCGGCGATGGGTCGTGGGAAAGTGAAGGCATTTCCTCTGGCGGGAGCAGAATCTGGCAGCACCAAGTGTTCCTCCCCGAGGACTCTTCAGCTGGGACAGGGAAGCCTGGGAAAGCAGGAGCTGTAGTCCCGTGAGTGAGGGCAGGGGTCCCTGACCCCCGGCGGCTGCAGCCCCACTGGCCTCTCCCTTCTCCAGGCCTCGTGCTCATGGCTGGGCGTTAGTTTCCTGCCACGGCTGCGTGTGCCAGGCAGCTGTCCTTGCCTGGGATGGGAGGACATGGGCCTGTGTCCAAGAGGTGGTCCCTCTGGGAAAGGTCCCCATGGGAAAGGAGGAGAAGGGGATGACAGAGGATGAGATGGGTGGATGGCATCACTGACCCGATGGGCATGAGTCTGAGTGAACTCCGAGAGTTGGTGATGGACAGGGAGGCCTGGCGTGCTGCAGTCCATGGTGTCGCAGAGTCCAGACACGACCGCGGCTGCACTGAGCTGGCAGGAAAGGCACCTGGTGGCAGGGACGCTGAGCAGGAGGGGACTCCAATCCGGCCTCTGCCCTTGGCCAGGGTTCCCGCTGACATCCCCTCAGAGAGCTTGGGCCCTAGGGCGTCCCCTGCCGGAAGTTCCCTGGGCAGGCGCCCTCCCCACACTCATGCCGCTGACAGAGGCTCCGCGTGCCTCCCCCAGCTCTTTGAGTCCCTGCAGGTCGGAGATCACCCGATCCCACTCTCCAGGCCCGCTGCCGCCTGAGGAGGCCCTGCAGCTGGTAAAGGAGGGCAGAGTGCCCTGCCGGACCCTCAGGTGAGCACAGGAGGAAGGAGGCAGGTGGGGGACAGGGGGCGCTGTTCTCCTAGAGGAGGCTGGGGAATCCAGCAGTGAGTGCTTGGTGAGGGCCCAGCTGAGCCAGGTTGAGGGCTGGCCAGGGCTCCTGCCCCAGTCTTGGAAGGCCCTCCGATGGCCCTGGTACAAGACAGGCAGGTGTGGAGTTAGCAATCACAATAACTAATTAATACAAGTAATTAAAATAAGTCATTCATACTAGTTCCAAGTTCTCCGCTGTGTCGTCACGGAAGCACGGTGGGCACTGCCCCATGTGTCCCACACGGAAGCCCTGTGTTCTCCGCGGCTCGCGGGAGCTTTTGTTGTGGAGCACGGGCTTCAGTAGTTGTGGCACGCAGGCTTAGTTGTCCTGCAGCACGTGGGATCTTAGTTCCCTGACCAGGGCTCGAACCTGCATCTCCTGCACTAGAAGGCAGATTCTTAACCACTGGACCACCAGGGAAGTGCCCTCTAAGCCCTGTGTTCTGACAGACTCCCTTAAGGAGCGGTCCAGAAGCCAGGCTTGGGGGACAGACAGACCTGGGCTCTTTCCAGCCTTGCCACTTCTTAGCATGTGGCCTGGACAAGTCTCCTGACCCCTCTTAGCCTCAGTCTCCTCTGGTATGTCTGAAGGCTCTTATCCATCTTAAGCTCATTGTTCTGTATGATGGTCATGGCTCCTAGATTTATATGTCTGTGTTTAAAGTTCACTGAAAATGGCCAGAAGACCTGAGTTGAAGGCCTGAGGATTTGGATAAAGGGCTCAGACCAGGATGCCTCTGGCCGCCCTAGAAAGCCCTGCCCTGGCCTTGGGGGAAATTGGGTCATTTTGGTCCTTTGCTCAAGAGGGTCCTTTGCTAGTTGCAGCCTAAAGGAGGCCAAGGTCAGCCTGACCCCCAGTGACCACACCGTCCATTGGCGCCGAATGCCATTGAGGCAGCCCGTCCTCAGAGAGCATCCTACCAGCCTCTTCCTGTGGTTCTGGGGAAACTGGGGTCCAGAGGGGACCTGCCCCATGCCCGAGGTCACACTGCCAGGCCGAGGCAAGGCCACCCGGGGCTCCACCCTGACCCCACGAGGGTGTTGCTGGCGGGGTCCCAGGTGGTGCAGCTCTCTGTGCTTCCCCTCAGGACAGAGCTGCTGGGCTGCTGCAGCGACCAGGACTTCCTAGCCAAGCTGCACTGCGTGCGGCAGGCCTTCGAGGTGGGTGTGGCCTGCGGGAGGCTGGGGCTGTGGTCAGGCTCCTCGGAGCAGGTGGGCCATCTGCCCAGCCCATGGCACTGCCCTCTCTGTAGGCCAGTCCCCGCCTCTGCTTTGGGGGACCGCCAGCCAGGCAGCTCACCCCCTCCCTCCTCACTCCTTAGGGCCTCCTGGAAGACAAGAGTCACCAGCTTTTCTTCGGGGAGGTCGGCCGACAGATGGTGACAGGCCTGATGACCAAGGCTGAGAAGGTAGTGGGGGGACAGGGCTCTCTTTTCAGCTTTTATTCCCCTGCCCCTTATTTTATTTTATCTTTCTAACTTTTATTTAGTCCTATTCAAAAAAAAAAAGAAAAAGAACTCAATCTAAAATCAAGCTGATAAGCTCTGACTTCATCCTGCAAGCCATGGAAGAGCAGGGAATGTGTTTTTTTCCCCCATGCTAATTTTGAAAAATATGGGTATTGCTTTTTTTTAGTGTATTTATTTGACGGCACTGAGTCTTAGTAGTGGCATGTGGGATCCCTAGTTCCCTGACCAGGAATCAAACCTGCACCCCCTGCATTGGAAGTGCAGAGTCTTAGCCACTGGCCCACCAGGGAAGTCCCACTTGGCTTAATTTTGATTAAGAAATGCTGCCGAACTCCTAAGCGCCAGGGCCTGTGCCCAGCTCTGAACTGAGAAGTAACTGACAGCCCTGCCACGTTTTTCCAGGCAGCAAAAATGGGCTGGCCTCCATTTGGGAAGACACTAGCTGCTGCGCACACCCACGCTCTGGAATTGTGGAATCAGCCTGCCTCCTTACTGTGCCTGTGGCCACACTGAAGTCTCTCTAAGCCTCAGTCCCCTTGTGTGTAAATGGGTGTGTCCTGGGGACGTCACTGGTTGAAGTCAGTGACCATAGAAAGCGTCAGCAAGGACCAGCCCTCATCTCCATCTTCGTAGTCAACTTTTACATGTAAGGAAACTGAGGATTAGGAAAGTGAAGCCACAGACTGTACACATTCTAGCAGATCTTTAAAACTTAATGGAAATTGGGCTTCTCTGGTGGTCTAGTGGTTAAGAATCTGCCTGCCAGTGCTGGGGACACAGGTTCGATACCTGGTCTGGGAAGATCCCCCCATGCCGTGGAGCAGCTAGGCCCATGAGCCATATCCGTACTGAGCCAGCACTCTAAAACTTGCGACCCACAGCTCCTGAAGCCCACGTGCCTAGAGCCCACCACTTGCTACAACCAGAGAAAGCCTGTGTGCAGCAGCAAAGATCCCGCACAGCCAAAAATAAATACATCGTAAAAAGAAAACACAACTTCACAGAAGTAGTTTAAAAAAAGATGATAAAAATGGGAGTTCCCTGGTTGCCTAGTGGTTAGAATTCTGGCCTTTCTTTCACTGATGTGGCCTGAGTTCAGTCCTCAGTCAGGGAATTAAGATCCCACAAGTCTTGAGACATGGCAAAAAAAAAAAAAAGTGTAGAAACGATTCACACTCATTGAAGACAAAACTAAGATGTTGCAAAAAAGAAGGAAAAAAATTGTCTCCAGCCCCACCCTGTTCACATTTTGCTGACCTTCCCTCCAATGACCCCTCTGCCTGTGATTCTTATAAATGCCATCACCCTGCCTGTGCTGGTCTGTGTCAGCTCTGTCTTGCCTGGCTCTTGGGTACATCCATGATCTGAAGCCTCGGTATTCATATCCGTAAAGTGAGCACAATGTTGGCCAGCCCCTCACAGGGTTGTGTGAATTAAATTAGTTGATCCATATTAGGTCAGCCCTGGCACGTGCTCACTTTCTAGGTCCGTAAATGACATCCGTGTCTGCAAACTGCGTCATCAGTCCCCGCTAGGCCTCCCAGTCCCAGAGAGTGAAGACTTCCTCCTGGGTGCTGACCATCTGTGCGGAGTCCTATACACTTTTACTGCCTGGTGGTGTCACATGAATGAGCTCACCGACTCCCCGAGAAAAGCTGCAGCTTCTCCCGTTTCACAGGGAGGCCGATGGTCATGGAGACTGGCCCCTTTGGCAATGGGCCCGACCTCACACTCTCACACATCCTCTCTAAAGTGAGCTCCTTCCGTAGCCTGTGTGCACCTTTTGAAAGGCGGTCGGTTCCTGGTAATGAGCTGGTGTGAGACGCCGCTGGGCGGCCTGGCATTGCCTCTCTCCCGGACACACGCTGGGCCCTGCAGAACCTCACTCTCTCCGTGACCGCTGCTCAGGCATTGGCCTTGGCCTGGCCTTGGAGTGTCTCCCATCCACAGGCCAACTCGCCCCTGTGGATCAAGTCCAACAGGGTCTTGGGGCCACTGCCAAAACAGGCTCTGCTCCTCCCTTTAGAGCCCCAAAGGCTTCCTGGAGAGCTACGAGGAGATGCTGAACTATGCCCTACGGCCGGAGACCTGGGCCACCACGCGGCTGGAGCTGGAGGGCCGAGGGGTGAGTTGCTGTTGTGCTGAGCCTTGGTGTCCTGGGGTCCCCCCACCTGAGCTCCTTGAGCGGGGTGGAGGTGCCCCCTGGAGCTCAGCCTTGATGCCGAGGCTCTGAGATGGCTCCACTGCTGCTGGAAGCCCCCACTCCCGCCCTGCCCCAGGCCCGGCTGCCGGGAGGGTGTCCCCTGCACACCCACCCGCTGCAGCCTCAGAGCAGGGCCTGGCCCCGCAGGTGGTGTGCATGGGCTTCTTCGACATCGTGCTGGACTTTATCCTCATGGACGCCTTCGAGGACCTGGAGAACCCCCCGTCCTCGGTGCTTGCCGTCCTGAGGAACCGCTGGCTGTCAGACAGCTTCAAGGAGACGGTGGGTGGCCGCCCCCACCCCCCAGGCATGCACACACAGGACCCCATGTATGTCGCCTGGACCTCATGCCCCTCCATCCCTGGCGTTGGGCCCCTGGGCTGGCTCCCTACTCATCATGGAGCAGTCACCCCGCTCTGGGGCAGGCTGCTGGCCACTGGGCACCCCAGCGCCTGCCCTGCAGAACTTTCCAGGGGAGCCCCCCCTTGCTCTCGTCTCACCCTCGCGGAGCGGCTGGGCGTGCGTTTTCCTCCTGCCTTGTAGTTTCATTCGGGCAATTCTACTCATTCTCGGCTGCCATTAATTCTATTCCACTCGAACGCATTCAGTCAAGTTAAAATATGCAAAAAAATAAAGGAGGAACAGCAGGAAAGGCTTGAGCACAGGGCCCCTGGCGGGTCAAGCCGTGCCGGGTGGCATGGGGTGATCTGGAGAGGGGTGGGGCTGGGCATTGATAGGCAGTAACCGTGGATCGCCACAATGACTGAGCGAGGCAGGGATGCTTGGTCAGGGCCATCTTACAGAGGAATCTGAGGCCCAGAAGAAGATTGTTGGCTTCTCACCCTATAAGGGTTGGAGTCAAGATTTAGCTTTAGGTGTGTCTGACTCCTAATTGAGGGCAGACCTCAGACAGCTGTCCCCATCTCCCTGCTTGGGGTGGGTGAGCTAGGGCAAAGGCTTGGTCCCAGCTGGGGGTGAGTAGCAGCTGCGGGCCTGGCCTGTTGGTCTGACCCTGTTCCCCCCGGGGGTGCCCTCTTTAATTTAGGCCCTGGCCACTGCCTGCTGGTCGGTCCTGAAAGCCAAGAGGAGGCTGCTGATGGTGAGTGAGCTGATGGTGAGGGGCCTCTTGAGAGCAGCCACGTGGGGGCTGGTGGGCCTTGGGTGTGGAGCCTGGCTCAGCTGACCCTCCCATTGATGTGTGCTAGACCCCGGTCTGGGGGTGGGACAGGGTATGGTGGGCTGCAGCTTCTGGCCTTTGTCACAGCACCGGTCACCCGTCCTGCCATGACCTCCCCCTTGACTGGGAGGGCCTCAAAGGCCCACAAAGATCTGCTTTGTCTTCCCACCCAGGGCCCAGCACAGACCAGGCAGTCGGGAGGTGATGAGGGGGAATCAGAAGCGAGGAGAGGGCCTCTTCGGAGGGAGGCAGGGCCCACGCAGAGCAGCAGAGATGCTGCTGGCATCGAGGTCGGGGCAGGGCACCCTGGAGCAGGCTGAGCCCCCTCCCACCCTGAGGGCTTTGTTATCTGTGCTCCCAGGCAGCGACCGGCTGCCTATCTGGGCTGCCATCCATTGTTCCCCCTGCCAGCCCGGCTCTGCCACCCAGCTGATACCAGCTGCTACCGCCAACGTGCCCTGGGCACTTCCTGTGCTGAGCCTACCCTGGGCCCCTCCTCGGGCAGCCCCCCGCCACCACCCTGAGGTGGCCCCTATGCTACGGAGGCAAAAGCCAGGGCTCTGGAAGCCCCAGTCACGGGGACACTTTGCTGGCAGTCCAGACTAGGACTTGATGCTTTCACTGCTGGGGCTGGGTTCCATCCTTGGTCAGGGAGCTAAGATCCTGCAAGACGTGTAGTGCCGCTAAATTAAAATTAAAAAAAATTTTTTTTTGTTTTAAAATTACAAAAGAAAGCCCCAGTCACTCACCCAACATCACCCAGCAAGGACATGAATGAGCCAGACATGCATCTGAAGCCCCAGCTCTTAATATGACCTCAGGGCCTGGCTGCCTCTCCTTGCCCAGGTCCTAACCCTCAGCCTTGCTGCCCCCCACCCGTCCCCCGAACAGGTGCCTGATGGCTTCATCTCCCATTTCTACTCCGTATCGGAGCACGTTAGCCCTGTCCTAGCCTTCGGCTTCCTTGGACCCAAGCCTCAGCTCTCTGAAGTCTGTGCTTTCTTTAAGGTAAACCTGGAGCTTGGCGTCTGCAGCTACCTGCCTGGCCCTGTGTCTGGAGAAGGGTCTGGGCGGGGTGTCCGCCCCTTCCACTGGGGACCTGGCCCCGGGTGGGTTCCACAGGAAGCCCCAGGAGGGCAGGAACGGGGGACAGAAGGGGCTGAGTTGGGGTCCCCTTGGGGCGGGGGGGTCAGGGAGCAGCTTCGGGTGGCCTGGAGAACCTCAGCTTGGTGGGGGGCAGGGGCCCCGGCCCAGCCTGGATGCCAGCCACGTCCCCCAGCACCAGATCGTGCAGTACCTGACCGACATGTTCGACCTGGACAACGTGCGCTACACGTCTGTGCCGGCCCTGGCCGAGGACATCCTCCAGCTATCCCGGCGCCGCAGTGAGATCCTGCTCGGCTACCTGGGGGCGCCGGCAGCCAGCAGCATCAGCCTCAATGGCGTGCTGCCCCAGGAGAACAGGCCCCCAGAGGCGCTGCAGTAGTGGCTGCTGTGGGCCCGGGACGGTGGCTGCCTGGGCTGCCTTCACGTGGGGGATGCCAGCGAGAGGCCTTTGGGTTGGCGTGGGAGGCCCGGGTGTCTGGCCATCAGCAGTGGCACAGCCCAGGCTGTGGTGGCCAAGGGCACTTACTTGCCCCGACCTTGCCTCCATCATCTGGGAATCCCCAGGGTCCAGAGGTGGAGGGGCCCCCGAGGGGTCCACCTGACCCGCCCTCTGTTGTGCCTGGGAAGCAGAGGCTGGACTAGTGGCCAGCGGGGCCAGAGAGGAAGAATCAGGTGCGATGCCCGGGGTGTGGGTCCCCAACACCTCCCGCCTCCCAGGGGAGCTGCTAGATAGGGCTCTGAGGGTGGAGATGGAAGAGAGGGTGGCAGGGCTCTGTGGTGAAGGGGCCCGGGCTGGCCAGTGTCAGGTCCAGGCATGGGCCTGGCCAGTGCTCACGGCCCACCGCCACCTGAAAGAACAGCTCCAGGGGTGAAGGCTGCGGCTGGGAGTACCTCGGTGGGCAGCGGGCCTGGGCCATCCCGAGGTGGGCCCGCTTGGGCTCACGTCTGGACGGGGATCGGGCCCTTGAGAAACCCAAGCACTTGAGCAGGACGCTGTCCTCTGCCCTTCCCCTGGCCCTCCCGAAGACTGTCGTTTCTCCTCCCACCTCTGCCACCACCAAAGACGGAGGAGGTGGGGCTGGTCGCACCCCCGCACTGCCCTCTGTGAGCCTGGGACTCTGGCTGGTGCTAGGCGCTGGGCTGGAGGCTCTGACCGGGGTCATTTCGGTCCCTAAGAGTGAGGGGCTGAGGAGCCGTAGGGCAGGGTATGGTCAGAGGATGCAGGTGGCTGGACCAGCAACAGGACAGGAAACTCACCTGGCCCTCAGCCTTCAACTTGACGCACAAACCGAGTAGCAGTGTAGAGCCCGCTGCCAAAGGCTGCGGGCATCGGTCCCCACATGCCGGATTTCTGTCCGCCCTGCAGACTTGCTTCCCTTGTGGTGTTTCCACCTGAGAAAACAGGTGTTTTATTTATTGCCTTAACAGTTTATTTTGAGGTCCGCCCCTTTCCAGGAGGGGGTGGGGGCATGCCTCCAAGAGACACAGACTCCTGTTTTTCCACATTCTGGAGTTGGGACTGGCTCCTGAGTCCTGGGGGCGCCCTCCCTTGAATGGCAAAGGGGTCCCGGGGTGGGGTGGGAGGCGGGGTGGGAGAGGACCCGTCTTCTCTGAGCCCACTGCCGCCTCCCCCCACTGCAGGGGGCCACTGTGCACTACCTGCGCTTCTGGCTCCAAACCCACGTGTCAGGTCTTAACTGCCTCCCCCGGGTGGGAAGGGCGGGAGGCCCTCCATGCTAACATTCCTCATTCGTGCGTGCCCCGCCCGCGCTGTGAACGTGGCCCTGGGCCCAGGCCCTGGCTGCTCCGGCCTGCCCCCCCGCCACCCAGAAGTGGCATTGTCATGTTGTCTGTGTTTACATGCCCGCGCACTGCCTCTGGCACTTGATTTGTCGCAGCTTCCCACTTTTGTACGGTAGGGCCTGTGCACATCGGCTCGAGTCAAATAAATGATTTAAGTGATTTCCTTCCAGCGTCGCCGTGCACGTGTGGCCATTGCTTCCCGGGGGCCTGCTCTTTGGCGTGCGGGTCTGAGGAGGCTCCAGGAGGGCAGAGGAGGCCTGGCACGGCCATTTGGCCCTCGGCAGGGAGGGGCCAGTGCAATGCCATGGATGTGGGTGGGCAGCCTGGATGTGAGTCCCGCTGTGGCAGCATCTAAGTAAGATCACTGAGCTCTGAGCCTCGGAGGCCCCGTCTCTAAGGTACAGGCGTTGGACCCGGCAGGGACTGTAGACCCAGCCCCTTGGTCACTGTAAATCTGAAGTTCTCAGGGTAGCCGGACAATCGTGTGGCTTATTTCAAAAGTACAGTAATCCCCTCTTTTGGGCGGGGGACACATTCTAAGACCTGCAGTGGATGCCTGAAACCACGGATAGCACTGAATCCCATATACACTGTTTCTTCCTATATATGTACCTATTATTATATGTTATGGCATTAGCTCAGTCACTCAGTCGTGTCCAAATCTTTGCGACCCCATGGACTGTAGCCCACCACACTCCTCTATGGAAGTTTTCCAGGCAAGAATACGTGGGTGGGTTGCCATGCCCTCTTCCAGGGGAATCTTCCCGACCCGGGGATCAAACTCACGTCTCTTGCATCTCCTGCATTGGGAGGCAGATTCTTTACCACTGCACCACCTAGGAAGCCCATGTACACCTGTGGTGAAGTTTATGTAAATTAGGCACAGTAAGAGGTGAATAACATTAGTGAAATAGAAGGAACAATTAAAACAGCACA
This sequence comes from Nanger dama, assembly GCA_917880005.1. Lineage (NCBI taxonomy): Eukaryota > Metazoa > Chordata > Mammalia > Artiodactyla > Bovidae > Nanger > Nanger dama. The sequence goes on along the minus strand of CAKJTW010000018.1, from coordinate 7,517,782 downwards.
CTAATAAAAATGTGCATATGGTCTCTCAAAATACACAGATTGCAGCCTCTTCCATCTCAACTAATCACTTATCACATACTCGTAAGTTTTGCAGCTTGAGATGCAACAGAAAACACGAATTTTTTCCCCTTTTTCATAATTTCATGGATAAAAGATTTGTCCTTTTGCAGATCTCAGCAACCTCAGTACATGGCTATTTTTCATTTCCTTATGAGGGTGAGCACTTTTCACCTTTTCACTTAAAGGAAGCACTTGTCAGCTTCTCTTGGGCACATTCAGATTGCCAGCCTCACTAATTTTGTGCTTATGTGCTAGTCACTCAGTCGTGTCCAACCCTTTGTGACCCATAGACTGTAGCCTGGGAGGCTCCTCTGTCCATGGGCTTTTCCAGGCAAGAATACTAGAGTGGGTGGCCATTTCCCCTCCAACTTTTGTGCTTGAAGTGAAGTAAAGTGAAGTGAAGTGAAGTCGCTCAGTCGTGTCCGACTCTTTGTGACCCATGGACTGTAGCCCACCAAGCTCCTCTGTCCATGGGATTCTCCAGGCAAGAATACTGGAGTGGGTGGCCATTTCCCCTCCAACTTTTGTGCTTGAAGTGAAGTAAAGTGAAGTGAAGTGAAGTCGCTCAGTCGTGTCCGACTCTTTGTGACCCATGGACTGTAGCCCACCAAGCTCCTCTGTCCATGGGATTCTCCAGGCAAGAATACTGGAGTGGGTTACCATTTCCTTCTCCAGGGGACCTAACCAACCCAGGGATTGAACCCAGGTCTCTCACATTGCAGGCAGACGCTTTAACCTCTGCCCCACCAGGGAAACCTTTTTGTGCTTGGGGACCATTATTTAGTCAAACAGGGTAACTCAAACACAAGCACTGTGACGCTGTGGCAGTCATTCTGATAATGCGGAGGGCTGTTAAGTGACTAAAAGGCAGGCAGGGTAGACAGCACGGATGCGCCGCGCGGAAGGATGGTTCGCATCCAGGTGGCAACGGGACAGAGTGGCTTGAGATAGCACGAGATCTGATCACACTGCACAGAATGGTGTGCATTTTAAAAGTTATGAATTATTTATTTCTGGAATTTTCCATGTAATATTTTCAGACTGTGGTTGACTGAGGGTAAGTGCAATCTTGGAAAGCAAAACTGGATAAGCTGGGACCACTGTACTTGCAAGTTTTTCTGTATTTTTTGAAAATTTTAAATGTACAAAAAAAAACAAAACATAAAGCACACCTATAAAATCCACACTTCGAGTCAGTAATTAGCATCTTGCCATAGTTGTTTCACACATATAGACCTTTTAGAAAATACTTTGGAGTAAGTTTTAGGCTTGTGCTTCCTCCCTAAACTACTTGAAAAGATTTATCTTAAAATAAGGTAGTTCTCTGTCATAATCACAATACAAACATCACACTTTAAAATGAGCACTAGCTCTCTAATACCTGTTGGGATTCTGAAAAGCTTTTCCTGATTAACTGGAGACAGACCCCAGTTCAACCTAAAAGAGGGTAAGTATTTGATTCTTCCCCTCTACTGATTTCATACTCAAGCAGATGTAATTATTAATACCCCCAATGCTGGCAAATAAGTGTTTAAACAGCTTTATTAAGGTATGATTTGAGTGCCCTCGCTTTAAATGGTTGTTTTTAGTAACTTTAGTAACTTTACAGGGGTGTCAAACTGTTAACAAAATGTTCAGTCTCTTCGTCACGTCCAGCTCTTTGCGACCCATGAACTGCAGCATGGCAGGCTTCCCTGTCCTTCACTATCTCCTGGAGCTGGCTCAAACTCATGTCCATTGAGTCAGTGATGCCGTCCAACCATCTCATCTTCTGTCGTCCCCTTTTCCTTCTGCCCTCAATCTTTCCCAGCATCAAGGTCTTTTCTAATGAGTCAGTTCTTCCCATCAGGTGGCCAAAGCATTGGAGCTTCACCTTCAGCATCAGTCCTTCCAATAAATATTCAGGGTTGATTTCCTTTAGGATTAACTGGTTAGATCTCCTTGCAGTCCGAGGGACTCTCAAGCATCTTCTCCCACACCACAATTCAAAAGCATCAATTCTTTGGCACTCAGCCTTCTTTATGGTCCAACTCTTCCATCTATGTATGACTACTGGAAAAACCGTAGCTTTGACTATATGGACCTTTGTTGGAAAAATGATGCCTCTGCTTTTTAATGTGCTGTCTAGGTTTGTCATAGCTTTCGTTCTGAGGAGCAAGCATCTTTTCATTTCATGGCTGCAGTCACCATCCACAGTGATTTTAGAGCCCGAGAAAATAGTCTGTCACTGTTTCCATCATTTCCCCATCTATCTGCCATGAAGTGATGGGACCAGGTGCCATGATCTTAAGTTTTTGAATGTTGAGTTTAAGTCAGCTTTTTCACTCTACTCTTTCACCTTCATCAAGAGTTTCTTTAGTTCCTCTTCCTTTTCTGCCATCAGAGTGGTGGTGCTACCACCATACAGTCTCAGAATATTCTCACCACCCCCAGAAGACCTCTAGTACTCAACTGCAGTGAATCCTCAGCCCCCAGGTTGCCATCAGTTTACTTTCATGACTTGCCTTTTCTGGACACTTCCTGTAAATGGAGTCATAAAATGTGATCTTTTGAGCTTGACTTCTTTACATAGAGTAATGTCTTTGAGGTTCACCCATTTTATAGTATGCATCAGTATTTAATTCCTCTGTTGCTGAAGAGCAGTCTGTGAAGAGTTTTACCTCCTTTTTTGAATCAAGGATTCAATCCTTTTTATGGATTCAAGGATTATTATTTATTCCATAATTTACACTCAGTTACAATCATTTTTCTGATGCTCCAATGGTCACAAGTTTGACCAGAGGGAGCCCAGTTGAGTTGGCTCCTGGATCCTTTAGACACCCCCAACCCCCGAACTCATCTTTGAGAACTTCCTTTCTTGCATAACAAGTCCCAGGAAGCTCAGAATCCCAGACACCAGAGCTGGGAAGGCCCCCACAGGAATCCTGACCCTTTAGTCCTCTTGTGGCCAGTGAGTGGGCGGTTACAATCACAGCCTCCACTAATCATGCCTCTTGGAATCCATGTCCTTATACAGATCTCTCCGACATCAGCTCTGACGTTGGCCATGTGACCTGCTTTGGCCAGTGGAACAAGAGTGATGGGATGCAAGCACAGGCTTGGTGAGCCCTGGGGCACTGGGACTGGTCCTCTTGGAGAGTATCTGCGGCCATGAAGACCTTGGCCTCTCTGCTGGGGAGGCCACATGGAGGAGAGCATGGCACCTGGGCCAGCAGCCCTAGCTTTAAGGGGTGTGCCTGGGAACCCAAAGCCCAGTCGAGTCGTGAGTGACCCAGCAGAATTGACCCAGCCAAGTTGCAGATCTTGAACAACAAAATGGTACTGGTCCTAAGGCACTGGGTTTGAGGCTGGCTTGTTACACAATAGTAGGTAACAGATTCCAGTCCCTCTGTTTGTTTCCCTGTTTGCTTGTTTTTCTTAATGTCTGTTTATTTGGCTGTACCGGGTCTTAGCTGTGCCAGGCGAGATCTCTGGTTGCGGCATGCGAACTCTTAGTTGCGGCATGTGGATCCAGCTCCCTGGCCAGGGGGGGAATCTGGGCCACCTGTACTGGGAGCACAGTCTTAGCTGCTGGACCAGCAGGGAAGTCCCCGTCCCACCGCTGGTGGAAGGGGAAGCTGAGAGGGGAGGACAACCGCCCGCAGCACACGGGCAAGGCGGCGGCAGCCCAGGACGGACGCCCATGTCTCCCGAACCCGTCAGGCTTCTGCCGCATCACCCATGAGACTGATTCCCGTGCAGCGTGAGCAGGGTGTGGAAGATAGAATCTTGTAGCGTTGTCTGGGCCCACCTTATGGTTCACATCGAGTGCTCAGAAAAAGCGGGTTCAATTACGACATGAATGGCTCTCAGGGCAGGTACACAAATGGGACAGGACAGCTGAAGAGGGCTCATTTGTTCACCGGAGAAGGCAGTGGCAACTCACTCCAGTACTCTTGCCTAGAAAATTCCATGGACGGAGGAGCCTGGTAGGCTACAGTCCATGGGGTTGCTAAGAGTCGGACACGACTGAGTGACTTCACTTTCACTTTCATTCATTGGAGAAGGACATGGCAACCCACTCCAGTGTTCTTACCTGGAGAATCCCAGGGACGGAGGAGCCTGGTGGGCTGCCGTCTGTGGGGTCGCATAGAGTCGGACACGACTGAAGCGACTTAGCAGCAGCAGCAGCAGCAGCAGCATTTGTTCACTAAGTATTCATGGGGTGCCTCCTGTGTGCCAAGCACAGCTCTAGGTGTCACCTGGGCAGTGGCGGAGGCACTGGAGCCGGCTTGCACCCCATCTGCTCGCGAGAGCTGACTGCTCACCTCGTCCCAACTCCTGGTCTGGTGCCATCACAGCAGTGGCCGCAGGAGAGGGTGTTTACATGGAGATCAGCTTGTGCTGCAAACCAGGGCAGCGGTGGGCTTCCTTGCTGGCTCAGTGGTAAAGAATCTGCCTGCAATACAGGAGACCCAAGTTCAGTCCCTGAGTTGGGAAGATCCCCTGGAGAAGGGAATGGCTACACTCTCCAGTATTCTGGCCTGGAGAATCCCATGGACTGTATAGTCCATGAGGTCACAGAGAGTCAGACACGACTGAGTGACTTTAACTTTTTTGAAAAACATTTTTGAATTGACAGTTTAACTTATTTTAAAGTATTTCTATTTATTTATTTATGCAGCTGCGCCAGGTCTCAGTTGCAGCATGCAGGATCCTTAGTTGCGGCGTGAGTGACTCTTGGTTGCTGCATGTGGGACCTAGCTCCCTGACCAGGGATCCTTGCATTGGGAGTGCACAGTCTTAGCCACTGGACCATCAGGGGAAGTCCCTGTGTCTGGAGGACTTGCCTCTGTTGGTGTCTGGAATGCCAGGCTCTGACTTCTAGAAGCCTCTAATACACAACGAGTGGCTCCTCGTTTTGAAGCCAAAACTGTCACTTCTATTTTGAGTCCATTTGTCTTCTTTGCATCTTAAGGACGGAGGAGTCTCACAGCATCCACGGGAATTTCTCCAAGGCGTTGCCGTTCTTATGCCTTATCCTCTCTTCACCCTTGACGCTGAGTCATGGTCTGGCAACCACCTAGGAGCTTGAACAGTCCTTGAAATGCATGAACGAACTTCTAATCTAAAGGGCAGCAGCTGACACATTTCAGAGAAACAGCCTTGGAGAGGGTGAGAGTTTTTTCCTAGGGACTTTGAGCGCATGCCAGGGTGGCTAGGGTGCGGTGCACAGGGCTAGACTTTGCGCCTCTAATCCGGGGGGCCGTCCTGTCGGTAAACTCCCTTCTAGAGGAGAAGCCAAAGTGAAAGGCCAGCTCTGCTTGGGATTGCTGGGGCTGGTCTGAGGATTCCTATGGGCCGTGGGAAGAGGCAGTCCGCAGTTCGGTTGACAGGATGCAAGGTGGTTTAGAACCTGGACCTGCCCATCCAGCAGAACAGGACTGAAATCCTGGCTCTGTGACACATTAGCCGGGTGACCTGGCAAGTGGTGGGACACTCAGAGCCTTACTGTCTTCAGCTATAAACTGAGCATAATGAAGAGCTGCCTCACAGGCTGCAGTGGAGGTAACACCAGTGACTAAGGATGGAGAACCTCCCAGGATGCTCAGAAATACCAGGGGCATCACTGGTCCACCTCTCAGCTCAGGGAGGAGGTGGGTGGCTCCTGCAGCCTCCCAGGGTCCCCTCACAGCATTCATGCCTGCACCACCCAGCTCCTTGTCCACACGGTGGGTCTGACCTGTCATCTCTGCCATCTCATGGGACCCTGCCCTGGCTCCTAGGCACATCTCCATTGGAAAAGCATCCCTTGGTACACCAAAGATCTGCAGGAGGCTGTTCCTAACCTCCTAGATCTGGAAACACCCCAAAGTCCAGCAAGACTCAAATGGAAAGTCAACCATGGTGCGTTTACAAGTGGCGCTCTACACAGCGAGTGTGAGTGAACTACAGCCAGAGGTTTCATCACGGTTCTCACAAACAATGCTGGTGAGAGGAACCACGCCCCCAAAACACACACTGTAGGAGTCAGCTTACAGAAAGTACCTAAAGCAGACCAACCTAATGTATGGGGCTGGCAGTGGGGTTGGTGGCCACCCTGGGGTTGACTAGATGGATTGTCAGGAGCTCCTGGAGCTCTGGTAACACAGGTGTACATAGTTTGTGAAACATCATCAGGCTAGACACATTCAATTTCTGGGTTTTCCTGTATGAAAGGTATGCTTTTTGCTTTTTTTTCCCCAAAGGCAAAATCAAACCAAACAACGGTCATCTTTCAAGGACCCCTCCGTAGTCGCCAAGAGTGGTCCTCAACATTTTGGGAGGCCAGGCCCCTGCCAGGTCCCTCTCTGCCTGCCCCTCACCTCTCCCTTGCCCATTTCATTGTGCTGTTCGCTCCAGCAGGAAAACCTCACCACAGCTAACTCCCTCTCACTGTATAGTTCCTCACCCTGGCCACTTCCTCCTCGACACTCGCTCTGAGGTGAGAAGACTCTGGCTTTCAGGGACTTGGCTTCTCCCCCGCTGAAATGCCTTCTAACCAGGGAGGGGCAAAGCAGCCAGACGGGGCAGCCCGGTCCCAGGGAACTGTTCTGGGAAACTCACAGCTCGCAACTCCTGCCTCTCAAAAGCTAACAGAGGCAGTGCCCGAGGCAGCTGAGGGCAGGTGGCAGGGAAGTGGGGCCCGCTGGCCCAGAGAAGCCCAGGCTGGGCCGGATGGGGCGCTGAGTCCAGGAGGAGCCCTGGGGGACCTCCTGGCTCGCTGGTGGCTTCCAAGTCACCATCATCCCCCTAGTCTTTCCAGCCCTGTCCATGGTGTGGACTCGAGCTGCCTGGCTGGTTCTCAGAGAGAGCCACTCCGGTCAGGGAGCCACTCCACTGTATTCTCACCTCTCCTGACAAGCCATTAGGCTGTTTATCAGGCATGTCTTCTAGCATCGGCCTGGGCCAGGCTCCAATACATAACAAGCCCTGACTTCACATCGCCCAGGTCTTCGCCAACTATGGGCGCAACCAGTTATATCAGAATACCAGGGAACAAGAATGTAGACTCCAAGGTTGTAACCCAGATCTAGTGGATCAATCCAGGCGCCATTTTCTATTTTTCCCCCTGGATCAGTTTCATTGGTCAGTTTTTCTTTAAGTTATGTATCAGTTTTCTGTTTCATATATCTGATATATATTTTTTCTTTATTTTTTTAAAATTATCAAAGTATGATAACAAATTTATAGGAGACTTGGGAAATACAGAACAAAGTTACATACAGTTCCACTATATATTAAAATTATTTTTAAGTAGATTAAGATTTTTAATTGGAGTTTCAGTATCACACTCTCAAAAATTAACAGAATGAATAGATAGAAAAATAGAAGGATACAGTAAGCCTGAAAAGCACTATCAACCAAATCAACATAATTAAGATTTATACTACTTTCACACACCAGCAGGATACAAATTCTACTCAAGTTCCCATGACTATACATCAGGAGACACTGAAACATATCCAGTGACATAAAACAAGGAGCAAAAATTTCATGGTGTAAAGGTATTGCAATCACACAGAGTCTAACATTACTGTGGAATTATGTTAGAAATCAATATCAAAAGATATTTGAAAATACCTCATATTTTCAAGTGCAATGGGACATTTACCGAGATCTTTGACTTACCCACTTAAAGCCTCAATAAAGTTAAAGGACTGAAAAAACATGGAGGGTGACTGCAGAGAAGAAAGCATTTAAATGAGAAATCAATACCAAAATGATGGGCTTCCCAGGTGGCTCAGTGGATACAGAATTTGTCTTTAATACAGGAGACACAGGAGACATGGGTTTGATCCTTGGGTGGGAAAGATCCCCTAGACGAGGTCATGACCACCCATTCCAGTATTCTTGGCTGGAGGAGCCCATAGCGCAGGCGGCTGTGACGGCGCACAAGCACGGCCGAGAGGAGCTACCTCACGTCCGAGGTCAGGGGCGGTGGCTGGGAGGAGCTATCCCCCGCCTGAGGCCAGCAGCAGCGGCCAAGAGTGCCAGGCTGCCACAGCCCAGGAGCAGCCGAGAGGAGTGACCCCACGTCTGAGGTCAGGGGTGGCAGCCGAGAGGAGCTACCCCACGTCCGAGGTTAGGGGTGGTGGGTGGGAGGAGCTACCCCATGACCAAGGTCAGGGGCGGCGGCCAGGAGGAACTACCCCATGACTGAGGTCAGGGGTGGTGGCCAGGAGGAGCTACCCCATGTCTGAGGTCAGGGGCGGTGGCCAGGAGGAACTACCCCACGACTGAGGTCAGGGGTGGTGGCCAGGAGAAGCTACCCCACGTCTGAGATCAGGGGTGGCGGCCAAGAGGAGCTACCCCATGACCGAGGTCAGCGGCGGCAGCCGAGAGGAGCTACCCCAGGTCCGAGGCCAGGGGTGTGGCTGGGAGGAGCTATCCCCCGTCCAAGCAGCAGTGGCTACACGGGTGCAGGAGGGCCTAGAGGAGCTACTCCATGTTCAAGGTCAGGAGGGGTGGTGGTGAGGAGATACCCCTCGTCCAGGTAAGGAGGGGTGGGTACACTTTGCGGGAGCAGCCTGGAGCAGCTGTGAAGAGATACCCCACGTCTAAGGTAAGAGATGGTAGGTGTTGCAAGAGGGCATCAGAGGGCAGACACACTGAAACCATAATCACAGAAAACTAGTCAGTCTAATCACACTAGGACCACAGCCTTGTCTAACTCACTGAAACTAAGCCATGCCCTGTGGGGCCACCCAAGATGGACGGGTCATGGTGGAGAGGTCTGATGGAATGTGGTTCACTGGAGAAGGGAATGGCAAACCACTTCAGTATTCTTGCCTTGAGAACCCCATGAACAGTATGAAAAGGCAAAATGATAGGTTACTGAACGAAGAACTCCCCAGGTCAGTAGGTGCCCAATATGCTACTGGAGATCAGTGGAGAAATAATTCTAGAAAGAATGAAGGGATGGAGCCAAAGCAAAAACAATACCCAGCTGTGGATGTGACTGGTAATAGAAGCAAGGTCCAATGCTCTAAAGAGCAATATTGCATAGGAACCTGGAATGTTAGGTCCATGAATCAAGGCAAACTGGAAGTGGTCAAACAGGAGATGGCAAGAGTGAACATTGACATTCTAGGAATCAGCGAACTAAAATGGACTGGAATGGGTGAATTTAACTCAGATGACCATTATATCTACTACTGTGGGCAGGAATCCCTCAGAAGAAATGGAGTAGCCATCATGGTCAACAAAAGAGTCTGAAATGCAGTACTTGGATGCAATCTTAAAAATGACAGAATGATCTCTATTCGTTTCCAAGGCAAACCATTCAATATCACAGTAATCCAAGTCTATGCCCCAACCAGTAACACTGAAGAAGCTGAACAGTTCTATGAAGACCTACAAAACCTTTTAGAACTAACACCCAAAAAAGATGTCCTTTTCATTATAGGGGACTGGAATGCAAAAGTAGGAAGTCAAGAAACACCTGGAGTAACAGACAAATTTGGCCTTGGAATACAGAATGAAGGAGGGCAAAGGCTAATAGAGTTTTGCCAAGATAATGCACTAGTCATAGCAAATACCCTCTTCCAACAACACAAGAGAAGACTCTACACATGGACATCACCAGATGGTCAACACTGAAATCAGACTGATTATATTCTTTGCAGCCAAAGATGGAGAAGCTCTATACAGGCAGCAAAAACAAGACTGGGAGCTGACTGTGGCTCAGATCAGAACTCCTTATTGCCAAATTCAGACTTAAATTGAAGAAAGTAGGGAAAACCGCTAGACCATTCATGTATGACCTAAATCAAATCCCTTATGATTATACAGTGGAAGTGAGAAATAGATTTAAGGGACTAGATCTGATAGAGTGCCTGATGAACTATGGACGGAGGTTCATGACATTGTACAGGAGACAGGGATCAAGACCATCCCATGGAAAAGAAATGCAAAAAAGCAAAATGGCTGTCTGAGGAGGCCTTACAAATAGCTGTGAAAAGAAGCAAAAAGCAAAGGAGAAAAGGAAAGATATAAGCATGTGAATGCAGAGATCCAAAAATAGCAAGAAGAGATAAGAAAGTCTTCCTCAGCAATCAATGCAAAGTAATAGAGGAAAACAACAGAATGGGAAAGACTAGAGATCTCTTCAAGGAAATTAGAGATACCAAGGGAATATTTCATGCAAAGATGGGCTCAATAAAGGACAGAAATGGTATGGACCTAACAGAAGCAGAAGATATTAAGAAGAGGTGGCAGGAATACACAGAAGAACTGTACAAAAAGGATCTTCACGAACCAGATAATCACGATGGTGTGATCACTCCCCTAGAGCCAGACATCCTGGAATGTGAAGTCAAGTGGGCCTTAGAGAGCATCACTACGAACAAAGTTGATGGAATTCCAGTGGAGCTGTTTCAAATCCTGAAAGATGATGCTGTGATAGTGCTGCACTCAATATGCCAGCAAATTTGGAAAACTCAGCAGTGGCCACAGGACTGGAAAAGGTCCGTTTTCATTCCAATCCCAAAGAAAGACAATGCCAAAGAATGTTCAAACTACCGCTCAATTACACTCATCTCACATGCTAGCAAAGTAATACTCAAAATTCTCCAAGCCAGGCTTCAGCAATACGTGCGTGAACCATGAACTTCCAGATGTTCAAGCTGGTTTTAGAAAAGGCAGAGGAACCAGAGATCAAATTGCCAGCATCTGCTGGATCATGGAAAAAGCAAGAGAGTTCCAGAAAGATATCTATTTCTTCTTTCTTGACTATGCCAAAGCCTTTGACTGTGTGGATCACAATAAACTGTGGAAAATTCTGAAAGACATGGGAATACCAGACCACCTGATCTGCCTCGAGAGAAACCTATATGCAAGTCAGGAAGCAACAGTTAGAACTGGACATGGAACAACAGACTGGTTCCAAATAGGAAAAGGAGTACGTCAAGGCTGTATATTGTCACCCTGCTTATTTAACGTCTATGCAGAGTACATCATGAGAAACGCTGGGCTGGAAGAAACACAAGCTGGAATCAAGATTTCTGGGAGAAATATCAATAACCTCAGATATGCAGATGACACCATCCTTATAGCAGAAAGTGAAGAGACACTAAAAAGCCTCTTGATGAGTGAAAGAGGAGTGAAAAAGTGGGCTTAAAACTCAGCATTCAGAAAACGAAGATCATGGCATTTGGTCCTATCACTTCATGGGAAATAGATGGGAAACAGTGTCAGACTTTATTTTTGGGGGCTCCAAAATCACTGCAGATGGTGACTGCACCCATGAAATTAAAAGATGCTTACTCCTTGGAAGGAAACTTATGACCAACCTAGATAGCATACTGAAAAGCAGAGACATTACTTTGCCAACAAAGGTCCGTCTAGTCAAGGCTATGATTTTTCCAGTGGTCATGTATAGATGCGAGAGTTGGACTGTGAAGAAAGCTGAGCGCCGAAGAATTGATGCTTTTTAACTGTGGTGTTGGAGAAGACTCTTGAGAGTCCCTTGGACTGCAAGGAGATCCAACCAGTCCATTCTGAAGGAGATCAGCCCTGGGATTTCTTTGGAAGGGATGATGCTAAAGCTGAAACTCTAGTACTTTGGCCACCTCGTGCGAAGAGATGACTCATTGGAAAAGACTCTGATGCTGGGAGGGATTGGGGGCAGGAGGAGAAGGGGGTCGACAGAGGATGAGATGGCTGGATGGCATCACCGACTCGATGGACGTGAGTTTGAGTGAAATCCGGGAGACGGTGATGGACAGGGAGGCCTGGCATGCTGCGATTCATGGGGTCGCAAAGAGTCGTACACAACTGAGCAACTGATCTGAACCAAAATGAGAAATTAATACCGAAGATACCTTAAACCCCGTGCATCTGGAAATTAAATGTCCACTTTTAAATGATGGGTGTATCTAAGAAGCCATAACAAGGAAAATTAGAAAATATTTGTAGCAGAATAAAAGTTTGGAAAAGAGAATTGATCAGAATTTGTCACATGCAGCTGAAGTTGCTCAAGCAGGCCCCATTTTCTACAAGCTGATCTTGGCAGCTGCATGAATTCAGAGAACCACTGTTTACTGGGAGAGACAGACAAGGAGCCAGTTACAGTCTAGCGTGGTCAGTGCTGGGGTAGGAGAGGGGATGCAATGGTGGGAGCCCGGTGAAAGCCCCTTTCCTGGCCATTGAAACCTCTAAGGGAGATCAGACACCTGAGCCAGACTTGGCCAGGCAGAGGAGGGCAGAGGAAGTGATACATTTCAAACAGACAGAACAGCATGTGCAAAGGATAGTAGACAAGAGGAGCCGGGCACCTTACCTGGACTGTCAGCACTGCAATCTAGCCGGAGAGATAGTAAGGGTAGGAGAGGGAGAGGTTAGCGGTAAGCCCTGGTTAATTCATGCAACGCCATGTAGGACACTGAGAGGAATATTTTGTGAAAACTGAGGTATAGGTGTTTGCCTTATTAAGCAGCATAACTGTGACTGCATCAGTGTTAACCGAATGCAATGAGGGACGGAGTCTCTTAATTTCAATTACACATCGATTCAGCATTAGTTAAGCTCCTGTCCCATAAAGCATCTTGGGGGCTGATTTGTGCATCCTGCCCAGGGATTTCCCTCCCCCACCCCGCCTCCCACCTTTAATAGGTCGTCCGTCTTGTGTGATCTGTCCTGTTGCCGGTCATTAAAAGGGCTAAGGAAAATAAATTTCCCTTGAGTCTCTGGCCTCAGTTTACTCTCATAACTAAGAGTAGATGAATTCAGACCCCAAAGTGCCGAGTTTGCCTCCTCTTTTCGAGGACGCGCTCTGACGGGAGCCCAGGCATATGCACACCCCGGGCGGGATCAGAGTACTGAGGCAGTCTTCACTCCGCGCAGGTCACCGCAAAACCAAAGCTCCCACCAAAGTTCAACACGCCCCTCAAGATAGGGGCTGATTGGCCCGCCCTGCCCACACGGGGAGCCGGTCTCACCTTCTGATTGGCTGTGCTGCCCCCTGTTGTGCGCCGAAAGCCCCCTCTTCTCTGATTGGTCAGGCACTTACCTGCGCTCGCCCCGGATTGGGCGCTGGCTGGAACAGCTAACAGGCTCCTTGGGGCCCTGGGTTCTGATTCGCCGTTCGGGCCAGCCCCACGGCCTGCACGCTGAATGGCTGCGCCGCTACCTGTTTCAGTCTCCGATTGGGTGAGAGGAGCCTCTCCGGCGTGATAGGTCAGGACCACCGCCCCCTAGCTCCCCATTGGCTACTGGGCGAAGCCCGGTCTCCGGGTAAGATGGCAGCGGACGGACAGTGCTCGCTCCCTGCTTCATGGCGGCCGGTGACCCTCACCCACGTCGAATATCCTGCAGGTAAAAGGCAACCCCGGCTCCGAGGACGACTTCCCGATGCCGGCCTGTCAGTGCCTGGTGCTCTGGCAGGCGCAAGCCCGCGGAGGGGGGCGCCGGGGCACGCGGGTGGGAACTGTCAAATAGTGAGCCTTGGAGGTGTTCGGCCGGCGCGCGCGCCGCGCAGGCGCAGTGGTGTGGCGATGAGCTGGGCAAAATTGTGAGCGTCTCTCGCGCACTCTGCGGCTGCGCGTCCGGGGAGCTCCCCTGGGTCCTGGGGCGCCGGTGGGATGTCATGGGGTGGTGGTCCGGGTGTGGTAGGAAAGGATAACTGGCCTGGGCCAAGGCCTTTCTTCTCTGCCATTCTCAGAGCTGGAGAGGCTGGACTTTCTCCCCGGCGCGTAGGGAGTGTCTACTTTCTGCAAACAGTGCTATTGGGCAGCCGTAAGAAAGAGCTCTCCATTGCTGGGAGTGTGCAAATCGAAGCCAGGCAGCTCTTCGTTGTTGGAGTACTTCTGATGCCACGCCCTGGGCAGGGCACTGCTCCACAACTCAGGGGACCTGGAGGGGTGGGGGCAGACAACCTCTGGAGCTTCCCATCGGACCCAGCTCTAGAAGCTCAGGGCTTTCTACCTGGCAGGTCTTGGGTGATCTGTTCCGGAGGCGGTTTAGTAGAGTGCTGCAGAGCTTGGGCCTTGGGGTCAGAGTTCAAGCCGTGGTCTTGTGCAAGTGACTTCACCCCCTCTGTGCCTTTTCAAAGTGGAACTGGTCACAGTGCCTCCGTTCTAGTGGTGGTGCGAGAGTCAGAAACAGGAGGTATGAGAAATGCTGAGTGCAGTGCCTGGCATAAACATTCAAGAAATAACTGCAGTGAACGTGATCCTGCCTTCCCAGGACCCTCTCAGGCCCACACCTCCATCTCTGTGTAGGATGGTTGGGTGTCGGGTGAGGCTGGCGGGGGTGTCCTCTCAGTGAGCCCTGGTGGCCCCAGGAAGGGCCTGCTCGTGCAGAGATATGAGAACCTAGCCCTGCTGAGGGCCCCAGGGCTGGATGCCAGAGAACTTTGACCCTAGGTCCTAGGTTCTAGTGGGGGGTGGGGTGGCTCTACTCTTGCTCTAGCTTGTCATCTGCCTGCCTGCCCACGTTCACCCGTCATTCGTTCAGCTGGTGTCCACTGAGCACCTCCTGAATGCCAGGCCCTGGGCTCGCTCTGTATTTTGGATGGTGAACAGATGGATATGTCCCTGAACTCCTGGACTGTGGAGGGAGGGGACAACAACCCACTAAACAGGAGGGAAACTGCAGCCTGGAAAAGGGAAGAGTCTTGCCTTAAGGTCTCAGCACCTTCATGATATACCCTCCCTGGGCAGGGAGTAGCTTTTCTGGGTGCTCACGGTGAGAGGAACAGACCTGGCAGGTGTGAGCAGCATGACTCCGACTGTGATGAAGGACCCTTTTCAGGGACCAGAGGAGAGACCTGGCTGAGCCTGAGGGCCTCTTCTCTGGGGGTCTTCTAGGCTCCTGCTGATTCTTTTGTGAGACCCCCGCACTTCTCCTTCACACCCCTCATTACACGGACACTTGTTTCCTTCCTCCATTCATTTAACATCATTTTGTTTTTGTTTAGTTGCTAAGTTGTGTCTGACTCTTGGCGACCCCATGGACTGTAGCCTGCCAAGACTCCTCTGCACTTGGAATTTTCCAGACAAGAATACTGGAGTGGGTTGTGGTTTCCTCCTCCAGGGGATCTTCCTAACCCAGAGATTGAACCCGTGTCTCCTGCATTGGCAGGCAGAATCTTTACCGTTGAACCACCAGGGAAGCCCTAACATCGTGGCAGAGCCCGGTTAAGTGTCGAGTGCTGTGCTGGGTTTGGGGTTGAGTGGTGTGTAGAGATCCCACTCCTGCACTCATCGTGCCTGCTCTCTAGAGAGAGAGACTGGGCGGATGTCTCCACTAATGGGTGTTGTCATAAACGATGCCCTGGTCACAGATTCTGAGAGCTTTGCAATGGCAGGGCAGTGTCTTTTATTTTCTATTTTTTTGCCACTGTGGTGGGTGCTTAATTTATGTTGTGTTAACTCAGCCTCCCAGGCGTGGGAAACCATGTGCCAGAGTCCGGAAGTAGGGCAGAGCCCGGTGTATTCAGGGAACTAGAATGTAATCCCTGGAACTGGAGCAGAGGGTGGGAGGGAAGCAGGGCCAGGATTGCAGGGCGTGATGCGCTCGGCTGAGGTGGGACTTATCCCAAGGGCAGAGAGAGCCACTAGGGGCTTCGATTGGAGAATGGTGAGGCCAGAGTCCCTGAGAACATCTGTAGCAGGTTCCAAAGGCAGCGCTTGCTGTGGGACAGGCCATGGAGGTGGCCAAAGGTTTGTGGGTGCCAGCCACTTCCTGTCTGTACCACCCAGGGTCCTGGGCACCAGGGGGATAGCTGAGAGACCCAGAGTCTCAGGGCTGGAAGGGGCCGGGCCACTGTGTGGATGAGGAGACAGAGCCCCGGAAGAGGGAAGAGCCTCACCCCGGTGTCACTCAGCGGGCCTGGGGCAGCACTATCTGACCGGTTCTCCAAGGCCAGTTCAAAGCCTGCCCTACCCTGGGTAAGTGTGGGCAAGGCCAGGTATGTGCCCATCTCCTCAGCCTGTAAGTGGGGCTCAGCCCTGTGCGGGTACCTCCCTGCTGCCCGCGTGAGGCCAGGCTGGTGGTGGGGCCATTTCTCGATGTTAGGTTCTCCAAACCTGAAAGTGCCCTGGGTGCCAGCAACCAAGCCGGGCATCACAGGCCTGGTCACATCACAGCTCCCATGGGTGGAGGAGGTGGGTACTGACATCCCTGGTTCACCGGTGAAGGAGCTGCGGGTCAGGGAGGTGAAGTCCTTGCCGGAGTCTGTGCAGCCACAGTTCTGGCGTGGCCACTGAACCGCACACCCTGACCCCTGAGTGGCCACGTGGCTGCCCTGCCTCCAGGGGCGAGGGCAGCCTTTGGACTCGGTGTCGGCCCTGCCCTTGAGCAAGGGGGCAGCAGGCTCTTGTCTGGCTTCAGGATCTTCACACTGCCTCCCCTCCCAGGCCTTTCTGGGGGTAGAAGGCAGCAGCCAATAGGCGGCCATTTCTTTTGCCAGTACAGAGGCAGTGTGTAGCCGTTAACTGCAACAGGTGGCCATAGTGGGCAAAGCAGGACCAGCCTTGCTCCCTGGCCGAGTCTGCAGTGTAGACCCGTCCATGTGCTGTCCAGAGAGTGCCAGGTTCCCCTGGAGGACCAGGGCTTAGCTGGGGCCATCTCAGCACAGTGCTGTGTTCCAGAGGCATCCTTGTGCCTGCTGGGCTGTCTCCTGGTCCAGAGTCCAGCCTCTGGGGCCTGACAAAGCCAGGTTCACATTCCTGCTTTGGCGAGATAACGGGTAAGTTCCGTTCAGTTGTCTCCGACTCTTTGCGACCCCGTGAACTGCAGCTCGCTAGGCCTCCCTGTCCATCACCAACTTCTGGAGTTTACTCAAGCTAATATGTCCATTGAGTCGGTGATACCATCCAACCATCTCCTCTTCTGAGTTTTAGCCAGATCCTGCCTCCTTCCTGCCTGTGTGACTTTGGACCAGTCATGCAACTCCTTTGGGACTCAGTGGCTTCATCTGGGCACCTGCTTCACGCTCACGATCTGTGAATTTGAGGGCTCACCCTGGCCCTCTGAATTTGAGTAAACACCCTGGCATACTGTCTGTGCGTGAGGTGGTATGGTTAGCCAGTACCCAGAGGCACCCCCGGTCACCTGACCCTGCCCTCTGGGGCCCTGCTGGGACTGCCTCTCTGACCCAGGCCCAACTTGACTTGCTGGGGGCCAGGTCGTCTTTGATCCTGTCCTCACCTTGTCCTCCCGGTCTTCCCAGGTGACCTCTCTGGCCACGTCCTCGCCTACCTGAGCCTCAGCCCTGTATTTGTCATTGTTGGTTTTGTGACTCTCATTATATTCAAGCGGGAGCTGCACACGGTGAGTGAGTCCTGCTCCCCCGTGCCCCACCCCCGGGAGGAGGGGCCTCCCCATCCCATCTCAG
The DNA here is from genome assembly GCA_917880005.1 of Nanger dama. Lineage (NCBI taxonomy): Eukaryota > Metazoa > Chordata > Mammalia > Artiodactyla > Bovidae > Nanger > Nanger dama. The sequence goes on along the minus strand of CAKJTW010000018.1, from coordinate 7,500,363 downwards.
ATGCTTTGCTTTCCCTTCCACGCTGCCACCTCTCTCAAAGTGTGTGGAGCCTCCTGGCTGGTTCCAGGTTGTCCCTGGGGGCTGGGAGGCTCAGTTGGAGGCTAGCAGGTTACCCAGAAGCCCAATCGACCACACGTCTTCCCGGCAGATCTCGTTCCTGGGGGCCTGGCGCTCAACGAGGGGGTCAACTGGCTGATCAAACACGTCATCCAGGAGCCACGGCCCTGTGGAGGTAGGGCCCCGGCCTTGGGAGTCCCCCTGATAAGGGTGTCCCGGGAGGCCTGCGTCCTCTCACCATGCCCTGTTCTCTCTCCTCCTCAGGCCCCCACACGGCAGTAGGCACCAAGGGCACGGGATGCCCTCCAGCCACTCCCAGTTTATGTGGTTCTTCTCCATCTATTCCTTCCTTTTTCTGTATTTAAGGTGAGCCTCTGTCCCGGCCGGGCTCTATCGGGGACCCAAAGTGCCGCGAGCACTTGGGATGCCCACTGCCTGGGGCTTGGCCTCTCCTGGCGGCAGGAGGAGCTCCAGCGAAGGCAGGAGGTGCCCAGGGAGCCTGCGGATGGGGGCCAGGGGCTGTGTGTGCCGGGGGGCAGGGGCCGGGGCCCCAGGCTGAGGGCTGAGGCCGCCTGACAGGGTTGTTTTCCCAGAATGCACCAAACGAACAACGCCAGGTTCCTGGACTTGCTGTGGAGGCACGTGCTCTCGCTGGGCCTCCTCACCGTGGCCTTTCTAGTCTCCTACAGCAGGTACAGCGGGAGAGGGAGGCCCCCATCCCTGTCCCGCCCCTGCCCACTGAGGTCTGGCTGGATTCTGGGACCTCATGGTGGACCCGAGCCCTGGAGCCTATGGGCAAGGCTGGGAAGGGGCCCCCCAGCCTCTCAGGTTAAAAGGCCAGGGCTCCAGCTACCCCCTTGCCACCCAGTCCTTGCTCTCTACTCTCAGTGGGGCCTGTGGTCCCAGTGTCAGCCATCTGTTGCCATGTCCTGAAACAGACAAACTCCCAAGTTCAAGGGCTGGACATATCCCAGCCACGCTGTCCACTCACTTCTCTAGCGTCAGTGGGTGTGTGGCCCCTTGCCTGATTCCAGAAGCCGCTCCGAGTCCATGTGGCCCCAGGACTGTGTCCTCTCTGGTCCCTGGGGGAGCTGGCACTCGGGTGTGGGGGCACAGGCCGTGCAGGCCTATCTGCGGCCAGCTCTGTGAACTTGCCTCTGCCCTTGGCCCAGGGTCTACCTGCTGTACCACACCTGGGGCCAAGTGCTGTACGGGGGCGTCGCTGGGGGCCTGATGGCCGTCGCCTGGTTCATCTTCACCCAGGAGGTCCTCACCCCGCTGTTCCCTAGGATAGCAGCCTGGTAACTGCCTCCCGCCCGTGTCGCTCGCTGTCCCCTCTCCCCGCACCATCCCAGACACTGTGTCCTGGGCCCCCTCCTGCCAAGGGGCCCAGTGGGGGGACCCAGACGTGCTGATCCCAGCCTCAGTCTCCTGGGGAGGGCCCCAGTGCCCAGGCCTCTGGTGGGCATAGGGGGCAGGGCCTGCTTGCCTGGCTTCTATCTCCCCCAGGGGTTTTCTCAGTCCAGAAGCCGAGGTGCCAGCCTCTGTCCTTGCCTGGCCTCTCGGGGACCTGGAAAGCAGCGTGTGTCCTTCTGGGCTGTACATTCTTTGGGGCCGTGCCCCTGCCTGAGTGTCACACCTGTGGCCCAACTGGGTCTCTCAGTGGCCCTGGGGGCACGGGCCAGACAGACTCTGATCGGCAGCGGGAGGGTGTGTGGCTGGCCCCGTGGTGGGGGGATGTCTGGCGTGGCGACAGACCTTGATGCGTTCTTGGCTTTCTGGGTGTCTGTCTCTCCAGGCCTATCTCTGAGTTCTTCCTAATCCGAGACACGAGCCTTATTCCCAACGTCCTCTGGTTTGAATACACAGTAACCCGGGCAGAAGCCAGGTAAGGGGACTGCAGTCACCAGGTCCTGGCTCAGTGGGACACAGCCCTCAGGCAGCACTGCTCCCGTTTCTGGAAGGCACCCCAAGAACCAGGCCTTTGTCTAAGGGCTTTTCTTATACTGCCTCACTGAATCCTCCCCTGGACCCCATTTTACAGATGAGAAAACTGAGGCTCAGAGAGGAGTCACTTGACTGAGGATATGCAGACTGCAGGTGTGGGAGCCAGACTGGGAACTCAGGCTGTTGGGCCCAGAGTCATGCTTTTAACCTCTGTGGCCCAGAACCAGAGAGCTGGGCAGCCAGGACTCTCAGTGGTCCCTGTGTGTTAACAGCCCCTTGGGGCTGTTCTGTCCAGACCCTTTCCTTTGGAAGGGTAAACTGAGGCACGGTGGGTTAGGGGGCACCTGAGGTTGCACAGTGAGTTGGGATGGAGCTGACTTTGCTGCTTTCTGACTTGGCTCTCCTCTCCATGCACTTCAAATTCTGGGTGGGATGCCAGCTGGGGTGGGGAAGGCCTGGCTCCTTCCCAGGTTCAGAGGGGAGCTGAGGCAAGGTTGGGCTCCCACGCAAGCCTGGGAGGTTTCCTGAGGAGCCCTGGGTTCCTGGTGAGAGGAGCTACAGGGCAGTCCCCCCAGTTGGGACATGTGTCCAGGACATCATGGTCCATATTATCCTAATGAACTTAGAGGTAAAGCTCTGTCTCCGCGAGGAAAGGGGATTTGAGGGGGTTAGAGCAGGCAATCCCATTACTGGCGGGAGGCCGCAGCTGGCCCAGGCTCTCCACCTGGCTCCTGGAACCGCCCTGCCCCTCCCCTGCGTTCACCAAAACTTCCATGTGCCAGACTGTGTGCTGGGGGCAGGCACAGACCAGGAGGGCAGTGGCCGGCAGGGGATGGTCATGAGGAATCAGGCACCTACCTGTGTGACCAGTGCCTTGGACTTGAGAGCCCACGGCAGGAACGTGATGCGGGGGTAGGGTGCCTGTCCGTGCTGGCTGGGTGTGGTGGGAGAAAGCGGGACCATTGGAGTTGGGATTTGGCAGGGAGAATGCTGTCAGCATAGGAAAAACAGCTTTATAGCTTCTGAGTCAGCAGATAGAGGCAGATGTGGCCAGAGCCCAGGAGAAGAAGGGGGCTGGCCAGTGGGTGAGGCTGGGACTGCAACATACGGGACCCGTGGGTGCAATTTGGTTTCTGCATTTCAGGGGGACTCTTGACGAGTCCCATCCTCTTATCTGAACCTCAGCCAGGCCCTCCTGGGAACAGGACTGCCCCTGCTTCCCTCAGGTTCCTGAGCCCATTATAGGCACAGCCACACCCCCAAATCAGGTACTGAGATCCACTGGGTCAGCAGTTCCCCTCTCTTTGCTTCTATACATCCCAGAAGGAGAACTCGACTGTCTTCTCGTCTGTTTTGGTTGATAATAACAGAATCCCACTTGTACGTGGGAGCTCCCCAGACTTTCTGGAATCCAGCCAGGTCCCTCATGCCTCTGTTCTCTCATCCTATTCCCAGCTCTGCCCCTGGCTCTGCACTTGGACTCCAGAGTTGAGTACCTGGGATGCACGTCCAGCAGAGACACTGACCCTCTCTTTGCCCCAAGTCCCAGGTCCCTGAGAGCGAGCTCTGATTGGCCTGGCTCAAGCTGGCCCCAGGGGCCCCTGGGAGCGGGCATTCACTCATTTTGATGGGATTGGGGGTAGGAAGGGGACAGCTGAGGGGGCAGCTCACTGAATGCCAGGAGCCACCTCATTTGAGCCCCCCACCCCCATTTTGTAGGAACAGACAGCGCAAGCTGGGGACGAAGCTGCAGTGACGGGTGAGCATGGCTGGCTCCAGCCTCCAGATCTGGCCTGCATGATGCCTTGCAGGATGGATGGGATGACAGACAGAGGGACGAAGCAGAGACCTCTACAGATCCAAGTCACCGAGTGGAGCCTTTTTTTGCTTATTTTAATTTTGATGAACAAAGTGGACCAAAGGGCTGAGCCAGCCCCTCAGCCAGGACCCTGGAGGGCCTGCTGCTGGGGGGCGGGGGTAGGGTGGGGGCTCATGGCCAGAGACCCTCGCAGTGCTGCTGCCAGTCCCCGGTTGGGCAGAGAGTGCCCTTGGCATGGGCACTGGGGTGTGGGGTAGAGAAGGACGGCTCGCACCTCTGGTCACAGGACCAGGAAATCCAGGTGGCGTGAAAAATGCACACTATTTATTTTTGGGTTTTGTCAAAGGCAGATGGGATTTTGGAGAGGAGGCTAGAAGAGCCTGCTGTGCGGGGGGCCTCCCCTACGTACTGAGGGGCCCAGGTCGGCTCCCTAGGCCCTTTGCCCTGGGCCCGAGAGGTGGCCTGCCTGGGGGCCCTGCGGGAGGGAGCATCCCCACACCTTTCCTGCCGCCAATGCCATTCCAGAGTCTCGGTCAGTGTTCCCTGTGTGGGGCCAGGCCCAGAGAGAGTGCGTGCCTGGCGCTGCTGTCCTTGTGTCCTGCCCGCATCGACCCTGCACCACAAGGGCTTTCTCTGGTCCCCTGTCCCCAAGACAGTGGTCCCTCTCTGACAAAAAGAGCCTGCACATGTGGGTGAGCAAACCCAAGCTGTTTACAGCTCTTTCCTGTCCCACCGTCCGGTAGCGGTTTGTCTTCATCTCCACCCAAACTGCAGAGGGAGCGGGGAACTGGCAAGGGGAGTGAGGCGGTGGTGTCTACTGTCTTGTCCCCCCAGCCCACCCTCTGTGTGCTCTGAGCATTCCTCGTCCTTCCCACCCTCTCTGAGAGGCTGGGAACCTGCTTGGGTCGCCCTGGCCTGTGTCTGGGGTGTGACTTGCAGATCCCCAGGGCCCAGCTCGGAGGCCAGCTCCTCCCAATCTTGATGTCTCTTGAAATGGAGTTTTGGAGAGGAGATGCTTCCAAACTCGGAAGCTTCTAGAGCTGAACCAGGCTGCTCAGGATCTGCGTTCTGATCCCCATCCTCCACCCCCACTCCCCGCCCCTCACACACCTTTTCTTTATGGAGGTTATTAACCTGCTGCTGAAGCACAATGTTTTGGTGCTTTCTTTTCTCATTTGTTCAAGACAGTGTCCAAAGCCATTCCAGATGCCAGGACCAGGGGCCTAATTTTGGGGAAGGTTGGTCGGTCCCCAGGTTTTCCTTTCCTTCCCTTCCCTTTTTTTTACTTTTTTGCCTGAGACAAGCCAAGTGTGAGGTGGTTTGACTTAAGAAAAATCAATGAAATTGTTTACTATTGTTTTAAAATAAAATCTTGAACTCTGGCAGCTTGAGCATGCTGACTCAGCTGATGGGAGGGGGCTGGGACACAGCCATGGGGACATGACCATGAGGGGAAAAGGTGTGTGACGAAGACCAAAAATCCTAAGGATCTCCGAGACATCTAGTCCCCTCCAGCCCCCAAGCCAGGATCGGAAAGGTGTCTGCAACACTTCATACCAGGCTCTGAGGTCAGCTCCCTGCTGTTGCGTATTTTTAGCACCTCCGTCTACCTCCCTGTGTCATCCTGGCTGGCTCTGCTCTCACTAAGCCTGGCTTTTCCTCTGTGTGACTGACAGCCCTTGAGGATGGAGGACAACCAGCATATCTGTCCTTCCTCAGCTTCTGCCAGGATAAACCGCTCCACTCCTTGTTGAATTCACTACTTCTTGAGTGTGCAGCCAGGTATTGAGCTTTGAAAGAAATAACTGCAAACTGACCTGGGTTTTGGAGGCCTTGTAGGAGTGAAATGAACACAAGTCATTTCAAGGGTCCAGAGTGGGGGTTCTAACTCGTCTTTAATTCATTAAAGCTGATTCAGAAGAGCTTCACCCTTAGGCTGAAGGTGAATCAGAAGTAATCCCATCCATCCATGAGCTCGAAGGCTGGGTGTGGGTGCCCCACCGTGGTCCACAGAACCTTGACATTTAGTTCAGGTGACCTCATCCCATGTAGGTGGCAGTGCAAACAGATGCCCTGGAGGGAGGAACCTTCATGCTAGACTTCAGTTATATATAGTTTTAAGAAACTACCATGAACAAAATACAAAGATGACCAGGTAGAAAAGGAATCACCACCATCCTTGAGAACCAGCAGGAAGCAAGTATTAGAAGAAACCCAAACAGGCATCAGGTCCTAGTGATCAGACGCAGGTTTTAAGTTGTTTCACTTTCTCAAAGAAATAAAGGACAAACTTGAAAATACCTACAGAGGATAGGAAACTACAAATGTGAACCCTGGCAGATTTTTAAATGAATACTGAAAAATACAATAGAAGAAAAAAAAACCCAACACCAACTCCATAGGTAGGTCAATAACAGACTACTAGACATAGTTGAAGGGAAAAACTGGAGAAGTCAGAGGAAATGCAGAATGCAGCAAGAGAAACAGCAGCAGGGCTGTCTGATGAGCCCTGGCTTTCCCCCAAGTCCCAGGTAAACACTGCTTTTACCCCAGTTGGCACTTGTCCACACTGTCCTGCTTGGGCTCTCAGAACTGCCCAGCACCCCACTGCATACTTCACCTAACTCCACCTTTTCCCATTCAGTTGGTCACCAAGCCTCGCTCATTCCACTTCATAAGCATTTAAAGAAAAAATTTGGATTAAGTCTTAAGTTTATGGGGTTTTGTTTCTTTTTAAATATTTGGCTGCATTGGGTATTAGCTGACACATTGGGGATCTTCGCTGTGGCATGTGGAGTCTTAGTTGTTAACATGTGGGATCCAGTTCCTCAACCAAGTATTGAATGAACCTGGGCCCCTGCATTGAGAGCAGGGAGACTTATGCCCCTGGACCACCTGGGAAGTCCTTGTGAGCATCTTTGAAATAGCCACTTTCTCCACCTCCCAGGCCAGTGTAGGTCCCGGCCCATGAGTCCCTGCCGCTGCTGCTAAGTTGCTTCAGTCGTGTCTGACTGTGCGACCTCACAGACGGCAGCCCACCAGGCTCCCCTGTCCCTGGGTTTCTCTAGGCAAGAGCACTGGAGACAGCAAAGCCTCCTGGCAGGCTCCCTCATCCCCACTCTAGGCCTGCCTTTGATTCCAGCCACTGCACTTCCCCAATGGAGAAAGCCCAAATCAAGTGCATGCCAACCTGAAGAGACAAACTTCCAGAGGATTTAGGCAAAAGCCAAGTATTATGATTTTATTAATTATATATATATTACATTCTCAAATTTCAAATGATGTATTACACAAAATATATAAACTTATGAAAGTTTTCATTCATTTTGCAAAAAAAAAAAAGTTCTTCATCTGCATCACTGGCATCAAGGCAGAGTCTGGCTATTTCTACGCAGCCTCAGTCTGCTGACCTAATTCTCCCGGGTCCACTAGACAAGCGATTTGGGATATGGCAAGACTTTCTGCATTTCAAGCATGGTGCTGTATTTGGAAATTTTACTCCAAACACACTAGCACAGCGTTCAGATGGTTGGATTTCAGAAGTTGATCTTGTAGGAGTATGTGATCTCCCCAACACTTACTTCCCCTCGTGTGTCCAGAGACCTGTGTCATAGGTCACACCCCAGGGATAATGACTACATCCTCATGGTTCTTTGACTCTCCCTTCCCCCGGAAGTTCCACCAGAGTACTGATCAGGGCTCTTTTAGGTAAATGTGTCTTCCTCAAGCAGTACTTTGCTGTGCTACAGAACTGAGTGAGCCTCCACACTATGAGACCTGTAACAACCCAAATGCAAAGGGATGACCTCACAAGGATAACATTTTGGGGAAAATCCTGCCTTGTAGTCAGCCCCAGGCAGTTTTTAAAACCTGAGTCATGGACGTGTGTTCCTGCCATGTCCTTGGCCTGCCATCACTGCCTCCCCTCCCTGACTGCCCCCAGCTGGGTCGGGGCAGCCACCCCGCCTAGTGAGGCTCACACAGCAAGCACTCAGCTCCTGCTGTGGGCCCTGTTTCCTGAGATCCAGCCTGGGGACACCAGGGGCCAGCCGCTCCCCAGCTGCAGAGCAAGGCCTCTGTGCTGTCGTGATGGGATTCTCTTCAGGCCCTGCTCGAGGTCCCCGAAGGGGACCCACCCTCCTGGTGACAGCCACTCCTCACGGGGCTGGACTCCGCCCCTTGCTCCCTGGGGCTTTGGGCATGTGGCATGTGCTCCGAGTCTGCTCCATCCTCTGAAGCACGCACGGAGACAACCTCCCTGAGTGAGTGTCGCAGCTTAGCCAGGCCACGAGGCACCTCACCCCCAGACTGGGCAGTACCCCCCACCCTCACCATCTTTCTTTTGTCCAGGGTCTACCCTAGGGCCAGAGTCCCTCCACTCTCCATAAGCTGCCCAGTTGACTGTGGCAGGACATGGGGACTGTGCCGGGTGACTGGGGTTGGGGACACATACAAGGTTCTGACTGGGTGGCCCTAGGCAGTGGTGAGGGCTGGGGTCAGACAGCTGCTCAGCCACCACTCCTGCTGGGCTCAGTGCTGGGCAGCAGATGTAGCCTTCGGCCCAGACCATGGCCCACAGGCCCCTGGAGAGCTGTCCCTACCTGAAGCCCAAGTCACATGTAGGAGGGCTGTGTCTGAAGGATGCGGGCCTGGGTCTGCTGTTCCGTGCTCAGAGCCCTGAGGTCTGGGCCGGCCCTGGGCTTCCTGACCCACACCTGAGAACTCGGCTCCTCTGGTGTTGTGCCCCTGGGCCCACTGGCTGCCTGGACACCAGCTTCCAGATGCAGGGAAAGCCAGGGGAGGGCAGGGCCAGGCGCCTGCCCTGCCCTGCCTGCCTCCTCGGCTGAGACAACTCTTTACCAACACATTTCCCCTTTATTAACTGCTTGTAAGTTGTTATACAACCAGGACATGGTTCAGGAATCAAGCTGTGTGAAAGCAAGCGAACTGAGGCCCACTGAGCCACATCCTCAGAAGAGCAGGCGGATGGCGCCACGATGCAGGATGGGCTTCCCCGCCACCAGCACACCTCGCCCCTGACCCCTCAGCTGTGGGGAGGCCTGGAGACCGCAGCTCCAGGTAATTTCATCTCTAGGTCCTTGGGAGTTGAGGGATCGGGCTACAGACCTCAGCCTGGCCGTGCAGGCAACAGAAACTGGGCAGAGCTGAGCTAGTGAGGAAGGGCCTGTCCAGTCCCCACCCTCATGGGGGCTGAGCTCAGCTAGTTCCTTTCCCAGGAGGAGGCCACTGTGAGTGAGACACCGGGTGCCCGGGCTGACCTCCTGTTCAGTTTCTGGACTCAGCCTGGGTGCTGGCGAAGACCCACGAAAGGCACTTGGCTTGGGTCTGCAGGCCCTGCTGAGGGTGGCTGTCCCTGAGATCTGTGGGGGCCAGGGGAAGAGGAAGCAAAGGAGTGGAGCCCAGTGGGTGGCGCAGCCCAAGGCGGCGTGGCTGTGGCACCGGCAGGCCGAGCAGCGGGCTCAGAGCTTGGCCCGGGGGTGGCTCTGGAGCAGAGCCCGCATGTCCAGGAGCGCCTTCTCCAGATAGTGCGCCAGGTGGACTGCATTGGTCTCGGCACAGCTGTTGTAGGCTGACACGGAGAAGTTGATGTGTGTCTCCATGGGGTTATAGCAGACGCCATAGCCGTCTGGCACCACGGGCCCAAAGAACATGACACAGTCTGTCTTGGCGGGGACCTAAGGATGGCACAGGACCAAGGCTCTCATCCCAGCCCCATGGTGCCACCAGCCTGCCTTCCACATGGGCTCCCACCATGCTCTGCCTGAGATGCCCTCCTCTCCTTGTCTTCAGCAGATAGCTGACTCCCCTCGAGTCCTTAGGGGTGCAGTTCTGGTGACACCTCTCTACAGATTTCCCTGACATTCCTGGGGGGCTGTCACTGTCCTGCCTAGACTGTGAGCCCCTGGGGGCAGTATCCTGGTGCCCAGCACAGGCTGGTCTGGATCAGATGTTCTTTAGCATCTGATCAGTGAGTGAGTGAAGCCAAGGAAGAGGAGGGGTCCTGACTCCTTTTCAGCCTGCCAGAGGTGAAGTCAAGCCACTGATCCCAGAATCCAGCGGCTTCAGAGTGGCCTGTGTGAGTTACATCACCTCCAAATGACTGTGTTTCGGACCTCGGTGCAGCCTCTCTGGCTTCTGTCCATCCCAGCCCCCGGCAGTTAAGGCAGTGGCTCACCTGGCTGGTGGAGAGGTTGAAGTGCATGGCGATGGCGTAGGAGGTGTCCATGAAGATGTCAGGCATACTCACTAGGTCTTCTATGGCCTGAAGCTTCAGGCCCAGCAGGTGCCGGTCAAAGGCCTCCCCACGGATGGCCTGAGGGAGGGGAGCTGTCAGGAGCAGGGGCTGTAGCCCCACAAGTTGCCACCCTCCCTAGGAGCCTCTCGTGGCGATGGCTCTTCCACTCACTGGCCCTCAGACCAGTGAGACCAGAGCAGCCGGGCAGGAAAGCCCTCACTTCACAGATGGGGAAACTGAGGCCTAGGGACTCCCCTGCCTCCAGGAAGCCAAAAGTACAGCCTAAGAGCACAGGCCTCAAGCTGGGTGGCCCGGCTCCATCCTGGCTGTAGGACCTCGGCAGGTCACTGACATCTTGGGGCCTCAGTGTCTTCATCTGTGAGACAGGGACAATCACTGCATTCCCTCTGTGGGGTGGTACTGATCGAAGTAGCTGCCTGAGCATAACATGGGCAAAGCCTGGCGTGTGCAGGCACTCAGGGTTAGGCTGGGAACCGGACCTCCACCCCTGGACTGCAGCCCCAGCTGTCAGAAGGCAGGCACCCTATGGTCCACTAGACTGTGCACACCCTCAGCATTCTGGGCTCTGGGGCAGCGGGGAGGGCTCCTGACACAACATCCAGAGGCCAACCTGGACCCAGGACAGTTGCTGGGCCTCGCCTTGGTTTCTCCCACTGTAGAATAGGGATGTTCAGCTTTGGCCCAAGTGCCCCAGTGCTTAGGACAGGGCTGCCTGACGCTAAGGGGAGCAGCTATTTGCTGCAGGGATGGACAGGCCAGGGGGTCACGCCCAGGGCCAAGGGAGCAGGGATTGGGGGGTGCTGGCTCACCCGGTCGGTGTAGGCTCGATGGGCCTGCACAGCCTTCCGCAGCAGCTCCACCTTCTCGTGCTCCTAGGTGAGGGGGAAAGGGTGCTGACGCTTCCTGTCCCTGCTCCCCTCTCAGGGGCCCACTCCCCACTCCAGGTTCTGTTCTCCCTGAGAGCACAGACTGGCCAGTCCCCAGCCAAGACCTGACACAGGGCAAGTGCTCACTGCTGGTGGCTGACCCTTGAACAACTCAGTTTAAACTGTGCAGGCCTACTTATATGAGAACTTTTGTCAAAAAACACAACAGTATGACACAGCCCATGGAGGGCTGGACCTGCAGACACACAACCAGACACAGAGAGCGACTATAAAGGGACACAGGGAGTTTCAACTGTGTGGTGCCCCAAACCCCGAGTCGCTCAAGGATCCACTGGAATTCCCTTTTCTCTTTGGCTGCCAGAAAGCTCCGCACCAATAAATCCATAGCTCCGTCTTCCATGAGATGCCCAATGTCCACCACAGGTCTGGAATACAGTAGATGCTCAACGTGCATTGACAGAAGGAGAAGGAAGGGAGAAAGGCTCGAACCCAGCTCTCCCACCCTTACCCCCGACCTCTCACCGTCACATTGGGATCATCCATGGCCTTGACGAAAGTCAGCGAGTCCATGGAAGCTGAGCGGATGGTGTCGGTCCGGCCCAGGTGGAACATGCGCAGAGAGGCGCTTTCATAGGTGGCGCAGGCCTGCCCGTAGATCCTGGGTGGGAAAGGCGCTGAGCTCTCGCCTGGAAGGTCCCTCCACCTGCCCCCAGGCTTCATCCTCCTTCCCAGGGTGTGGGGTGTACCTGTAGTAGGCCAGCTGCAGTGCCATCTGGATGAAGGCATCTGGGCTCAGCTTCTCCGATTTGGGGAAGTCCTTTCCAAAGTGGTGGAACACCATTACCGTGATATCCAGGTCCTGGATCATGCTGGGGTGGGGTGGGGGTGGAAAGTGAGGAGCAGTACCCAGCAGCCTCTGCCAACCCCACAGGGGCTGAGGGCAGTCTCCGAACCAGCAGGCACCATGGCGGACCTGGCTCTTGTTCCGGCTGGAGGAGCCCCTCCCAGCACTCACATGCTGAGGTTCTGCTTGGCTTTCTCAATGTCGCTCTTGATCTCAGGTGTGATGTTGAATCGCAGCTTCTTCGGCATGGGCAGGGGAACCATGGGAGACCGCACAAGTTCTGGCCTTTTCCTGCACAGGATGTGAGGTCTCAGGCTCCTACCAGGAGCCTCCAGAACCTGGGTTCATCCCCAGGATTACAATGGGGAGGAGGGGACCAGTCCAGGGAGACTCTTGGAGGAGGAGAAGGGACTTGTTCAAGGTCACTGAGCTGAGAAGTAGCAGAGACAGAATGCAAACCCAGCTCTGATGGACTCTGAAACCCACACTCCCTTCTGGCTTCCTCTGAAGAAGCAGATTCCCAGCACAAGGGAGAAGGCAAGCTTGTCTGTCACCTCTGTGTCACCATCATCAGGAGTTGGAGAACTGGCTGGAGGGTGGGAGACCCACACTCACGTGAACTCAATGACATGGTCCAAGAGGGAGACGATGGGGGGCCCTCGGCAGCCGCATGCTCGTAGACGAGCCCACAGGCACCATCTTCGGCCACGATGAACTGCAGGGGAGACAGGGTCCCTGACAGCTCTAGGCCCCGGTAGCCATTCTTCTGCAGGGTCCCGCGCGGGGGGTGGCCTCTGAACCATCTCAAGCACTTCGGCTGACTTATTACTCTTATTCATAACAGCTAACACTCACCGGGGACTTCAGGACACCTGTCCCAGGTCAAGCTAAGCACATCCTGTGTTCAGAGACCTTTCTGGGCCCTCACACCTACCGTTCCCAGGAGTCCTACCGCTACCCCATTTCACAGGTAAGAGGGAAAGTCATGACCAAGACTGTGCCACTCAGCCTGGCCCCACATTCCAGGCTCTCCCTGATCGCGGACGGATGTGTTGGAGGTGACAGGGGTTACTGGGCCAGGCTTGGGAAAGACAGGTTGACTGCTGCTAATTACAGCCTCGTCCACCTGCTGGTTTCCCCTGCTTTACAAGCTGGGAAGCCAGGGACGCCAGAGTCCAGGGGAGGGACAGGAAGTCCTGAGGTGGCAGTGGGCTGAGACTGGGTGTGGGTTGGGGGTGGGAGTCCTGGCCCTGCCAGCTTCTTACCTGCAGTGTCTTGTCGAACCAGCGGTTGCCGCTGTTGAGCTTGCTGCCACCCCCGTGCAGCATCTGGCCCGCCACCTGGCTGCGGTACATGTCTTCCGAGACCCGAGGCATGGGTGCGTCCAGGCACACGGTGAAAATGCTCCTCTGGATGGAGTGCACTGACTCCCGGTTCACCTTGTCTGTGGGGATGTGTGTGTGTGTGGTGGGGGCGGTGAGGGTTAGGCCTGGGGAGGTCTCCAGAGTTTCCTTTAACAGGGCCCTGTAGCCCCAGAGCACCCCATGAGGCACTGCTGCCCTCCTTCAGAAAACAAGAAACAGAAGCCCAGGTCACAGAGAGAGCCAGTGAGGCAGCTGGGGATGCAACACGGGAATGGCTTCCGGGGACGATGCCCTTGCCCACACGGGATTCGGAGGGGATGTGAAGGTGGGCTCCTCAGTCAGAGGATGCGTCCTCACTGCAACTTGCTACTAAATAGAAAGAAGAAACTAACGGAACCCAACGGAGGTTTCCCCTTATGTGCAATGGGGCCTACAGTGCCCGCTCTGAGTCGAGGGGATTCAGCATGACAGGGGCTGCTGGGGCCTGGTATGGGTACCTTTTATGAGGGTGCTGTAGGCCTTGGCCCAGGAGTTACGGTGGTTGGAGGTGAGGATGCCCACGGGCTCCTTGTTGGTTTGCAGTGACGAGTTCCAGACCTTCTCCAGCTGTGTGAAGATCTGATCTGAGGTCAGGGGTGTCCCATCGCTGTGGTACACATCCAACTCAAAAAACTGTCCAGGCACAGGCAGGTGGAAAGAAGGGGTTTTGTGGGGGCCTCAGACAGGCAGCGGTCACCTCCCAGCCCAGCTGAGGGGATGGCATCAGGCCGAGGGCAAGGAAGGGGAGGAGATCCCTGCACTGCTCTCCCCGGGCTGACCAGGCCCTAGCTCTTCCGGGCCTCCCCAGGTCGGGGCCTGTCTGGATACCCAGTGGAGAGACGAGGTCCAGGGCCTGCCTGTTCCAAGGGCATGTGGGCAAGTATGTTAGGGAAGCTGACTCTGAGCCCTGCCCTGCTCCTTCCTGAAACTATGTGGGGGCTTAACAGCTGCAGGGGAATCACCCACTTGGTAGTTATGCACCACGGTGATGTGCATAGGCGGCTTCTTGGTCCTGCTGAACTTGGTGACCAAATCCTGCTTGGGGCCCGGCACACGGCAGGACGACAGGATCTGATAGTACTGGTTCATGCACAGTGGCTTGCCCCCCAGGTATTCCACAGGCAGGGTCTCGCTGCAGGGGCAGAGGGACAGGGAGGTAGGTGGGATCCATAGGGAGCTGCTGGGTCTGGCTGCAGGCTGGGTTGGGCAGTGGGGCTCACACAAGCAGTGCTGGGCCCCTTGGTGTCCACCCCCTCACTTAGCGTGGAAAGAGGGGAAGAAGGGGGGTGGTTGTTGGAGGCCAACTGGGTCAAGAGGCCTGCAAGCCACCCTGCTTGTGAGTCACCCTGGAAATTCCCTTCTCTTCTCTGGGCTTCACTTTGCCACAGGGAAGATGAAGCAGTGAGTCATCCCCTGGGGTCCTTTCTTCAGCTGGGACGTCAATTCCAGGGATCTCTTGGGAGAGGGTCCCCTGGAGGAGGTCACAGCAGCTGGAGCTGAGGACTCAGGTGTCCTGATCCCCATGCTCTGCCTCCCCAATCTGCAAAGAGGCTAGGTCAGCAGGAAGTGAAAGCCACTGAGCTCTGAGCCTGCTCAGAGGTCAGGCAGGGGGGTGGGGCTGGGCTGCTGGAGTGGCTGCAGTAATTAGGCAGTCCAGGTGAGAGGTGACAGGGTGTAGGCAGTCCAGGTGAGAGGTGACAGGGTGGGGATAGGGCCACTCACTTGTCAATCATGGCCTTGAAATCCAACACGCCCTCGATTAATTTGGCAGCAAACCTGGAGGGACAAAGTAAAGATCCGAAGGCTGTGTGGACAGCCAGAGGAGGTTGTTTCACTCCTCTCACTGCCTAGAGAGCCTGAAGTTCAAGTGTAGAACCTGTATTTCTGTCTCATTCTGCATAATCTCTGGGGAAAGGAATTAGGGTGATGTGTCGGCCAAGCAACTGGCAGGACTTTGGTGCTACTGAGCAGCATGACTATGGCTGGATTATGAGTCACATTCTCTGACTCCATCCTCAGACGGTCCGAGGCCCTTATTCACAGCCTGGAGCCTGGAAGGCCTTCACCCTGTTCTGAAGCATCAGTTAGGGAGGGACCTCGGACTGTGGGGGAAGGTGAAGGGTGACTGGGGGACAGTGGCTTGAGGTATCCCCTCTCTTAGATCTCTTCCTGTTTCTGGGCCTGTGTGTCCCCCAGGCCACCTCAGTCCACCTGCTCCTTCCTCCCTGAACCTTCTGGGCCACATCAACCATGCCTGATGCATGGGGGTGCTCCTGGCCCCCAACATGGGGACCGCTGGCTAGAGTTTCTGGGCTTGAACCCCTGGTCCTTCCTGGGGTGCCCTGGTCCCTTTAAGAGAAGCAGGTATGGCCCTGAGAGACTGACTAGTCCTTGGGCAGGAGATCTTGTCACTGGTATTTTTATCCCTGGTAGAAATGGAATAGAGGCCAAGGCAAAGTGACATGGCTGAATGTGGAAAACAGGACTGTGTACAAAGGTCACTCTTGTGGCCAGCTGAGGAAAGTGGGAAAGGAAGGAGTGA
This sequence comes from Nanger dama, assembly GCA_917880005.1. Classification (NCBI taxonomy): domain Eukaryota; kingdom Metazoa; phylum Chordata; class Mammalia; order Artiodactyla; family Bovidae; genus Nanger; species Nanger dama. The sequence continues at coordinate 7,484,587 of CAKJTW010000018.1, read as the reverse complement.
AGTGCCAGAACTGGGGTGAGTGGTAGCCTCAGGTTTAGGGAAAGGGAGGAGTCCTACTCTGCAGTTTGGTGGTTAAAAAGAGTCAGGAAGATTCTGCTTCATGTCCAGGTCAGTCAGTCCTGAAAGGTGATCTTGGGCAGGTCCCTTCACTGCTCCTAGCCTCAGTTTCCCTATCTATAAAACAGGGATGATGCTACCTACTTCCTAAGGCTATTTGTGGGGATGAAAGATAATGAACAAGGCTGGGGCCCCTCTGTTCTCCTGGGGGAAGTGGACATCAGGGCCCTGGGAAAGTCCAGAGCTCCGCCCCCATCTTGGTGACTCACCGGAGCTGGCCCTGCCGATCCACAAAGTCCTGCTTCGGCAGCATCACACCAGGGCTGGAGTAGATGACCAGGGGCTGGCGGTACTGGAGGTAGGCTGTTTTGAGCCACCAGTCGGACAGCTGGGGAAGGACCAGAGCCCATGAGGAGGGATGGATGGGGACCTGGTTGCCCTTTTGCTACCAGGGCCAACAGAGCTGGCTGGGTGCCCTTCTGCCCTCTCTGCACAGATTCTCAAACGGAATGCTCAGATCCAGAACCCCCAGTCTTGTAAACCCAGCAGCAATCCATCCTCGTCCCTCTAATGGAGCCAGTCAGCATTAGCAAGGGGAATCGGGCAACACTGTCAAGGAAAAAAGACTGGCAGGAAACCTGGGGTTGGGTGAAGAACAGAGGGAGAAATAGCAGTCATTTTTTCCTTCTCTTCATTGACATATTTCAGGTCAATGATTTTAGTACTTTTAGAAAATAAAAATGTATGTCTGATAAAAAGGAAGCAAGAGAGAAAGTTATATGAAAACAAAGTCTGATAAGTAAGTTTCTGCCCGTCTCAGGTGGGCATATTCTAGGGAAGCAGGAGCCCTCAGAAACCCTGATCCTCTGTGCCCTCAGCTTTGCTGCTGTCAGGCTAGGGAATGGACAGCCGCCTGGATCTCAAGGTCAGGGCAATCTGGAACACAGCCCCGGACATCTCAGAGCCTCTGTAAAGACAGATCACTGTACTAGTGACAAGATGTAGGTGACTCTCTACTAGGCTGGCCACTCTCTGCCCAGGGTTGGGTATTTCCATGGATATGCAGATAAAGGCTCCTGTCTTGGGACCTGCAGGTGACCATCACCCTTGAACCTTATGTGCTGACAGCAGTACTGCCCCCACTACACACTACCCCAAGCACAAGGCTCTGTGGCAGGTCCCTCAATCCTTGGAGACCCAGCCCCCACTGTGCTTCCTCATCTATCTTAAATGCAGTAGGACGTGCCTCTTATCACATGGACTCCCATTGGGAAACTGCTGGCCATGGGCCCCTGGCAAGGGGTGAACAAGGGCAATGTGCCCAGGTCACACAGCAGGCCCATAGGCAACTGCTGTCTGCTGATCTGTGACCTGGAGACATGGTCCCCGATCAGCCAGGCCCTCCTGTCTAGCTTGGAGCCTCCTTGAGCGCTGCTGCGTGGCTCTTGGGATCCATCTTCCTGGGCCTCAGTTTCCTCATTTGTAGATGGGGAGGGGCAGACAGAAGCTCCCCTCCCCTTGGGGACAGCTAGGTTGGGCTGCCCTTCAGCCAGGTGTCCCCACAGGCCTGGAGATCTCAGAGCCTCTGACCAGAGCTCTGGAATCCAGGGGAGCCCCTGCAGATGGGGGCATTCCCTCAGTGAAAATCTGCTGAGCAGGGGCAGAACCCTCCAGGGCCCGTGAGTGGAGATGGGGTGGTGCTTCCACTCTTTTAGCCAGAAGATTAAGTCTGAAGTAACAGTTCTGGCTACAAATAAAGTTGGAAAACTGCCAGATCCCGGATGTGGTAAGATTCTGACCTTACCGCAGGTTCGTCTCTGCTGGTGGTCTGCTGACATCTCCCACCTCCTCTCTGTGCAGCCCTTGCCCTTCCACCTGCTCCCTCACAGCGCCTCTCACTTTACAGGGCCAGACCCATCTTTGGTTCTCCATTCATCCCTGTCTCAACAGCTCTCCTTCCCTCCCCACACACAGTTGCTTTAGGCCTGGACTGTCCACTTCCCAGCCCCATTAGCAAGTGCCACCAACACCAAAACATATCCTGGACCAAGTGACTTCCTGTCCTTTCCCTGCCAACCTGCCCATGGGCTCCTGTTCCCACCAGCACTTCCTTCCCACAAGCATGGCAGCCCTAAGTTCATGCTGGGTGGGAGATGAACACAGCAAAGTGCCCGGGGCACCAGCACAGACACACCCGCACACGCTGAACACATCTTTGTAAAAGACTGAGTGAGACAGAACCAGGACAGTCAGTCACTGTCAATGCGATCACCCCAAAGCCCCCTCCCACTGAGCTCCAGTCCAGGGGCTTCCCAGGAGCCCCCCCGCCCCTGCATCCCACTCTAGCCCCTGTCCCTGAACCCACCAGCTGTCTCCACCTGTGCCTGTGCTGCTCCCTCTGTCTGACGCAGACCCAGCATCGCCTCTGCTCTGTCCTCCCTGCCCCTCTGGAGCGAAGAAGCTACTCTCCACCCTCACACCTGCTTCGTCCTTTCCACTTGAGAGAACTGTATTGCCTGATATGACCTGGTCCCCTCACGCGTGTCCTCTCCCTGCTCTACTTGAATGTCAATTCCACCAGGCTGTTGACAATGTCCTTGCTCACCCAGCACCCTGCTTGGTGCTGGGCACAGAGTAAGTGCTCAGGAAACTCCATGGTGCAAATGGATGCGCCAGCGCAGCCTGTGTTGGAGAATTGGGGGTATGCAGCCAGCAACAGGCCACAGGAGGGGCACTCACAATGACCCAGGCCTCCCAGGAGTGGCCCTGTTTCCCTCACCCTCCACATGCACCAAAAGGACTGGTGTGCCCCCTGCCTTCTCGCTCACCCAGTTCTCCATCTTCCTGGCCCTGCGCTCCAGCCCCTTCTGCAGGCGCTCCCCCACGCCGCCTGCTGTCTGGAACTCTTCCACCAGCTGCTTGGTTTGGGCCCATTCCTCCTCGCTCACGATGGGCTGCAGTGCCTTGAGATAATGGTCCAGGGTCTGCTGGAGCGGGGGCACAGGCAGCCGAGGGAGCGAGTCCTGGTGTGCCTTAAAGCGACTGGAAACCTTCATCAAGGAGGAGGGCTTGAGGAGGCCCAGGGGCTTCACCTGCAGGCAGCAGAACATCCTGCTCATTCTCTCACCAGCTCTGGGAGACCCTGGCGCTCCCAAGGCTGAAGTCCTGGGCACTTATGTGCCCATTCCTGGTGTCAGAGACAACCTCTTGGGTGGGGCCTGCCCTGGTTTCCCAGCCCTCAGCTGTAGCTGTCTCCGCCTCTTAGGGACCTGGAGATGCAGGTAGGGATGAGGGAGGAGGGGGAGGGGCCACTGATCTTGGCAGGGCTCACAGGAACTAAGTCAGGATGGATGGCACCTGCCGGGGGCGGCAGAGATCAGAGGGGCCTCTCGCCTGTTGGATGCATAGGGCCCCGCCTTTCTCACCCTGGGACGATGAGCCAGCCAGCCGGTGAGGTGATGGCTCCCTCCTGGAGGTCCCCACCTACTTTTCTCCCTCCCATACCAGGTTGAGAAATAGGAGGGAAGAAGAGAAAATCAGACAGAGCTAGACAATGACACTACCTTTGGGATTTTTCCTGTCTGTGGGTTGGGGAGAGGGATGGCCTGGGGACAGTGCTGTGCCGAGAGAGAGCGGAGTGGCCTGGCAGGAGGGTGAGAGTTGGCAGAGAGAGAGAGAGAGACAAGAAGGTCCAAGGCTGCTGGCAGCAATGGGCAGGCAAGCAGCAGAGGCTCCATTTCATACCTTCTCTTTCTGCTGCCCGTTCTCCATGGCAGGACTGAGGTTCTGAGCCCTGTCTGTCTGCCTCTTGGGCTGGATCTCTAAGCCTAACTGTGCTACCAAGTGGGTGAGCAGAACCTAGCAAGAGGCAGCCACTTTCCCGGGCTGGAAAGAGAAGACAAGAGCCAACATTCAGGGGGAGGCAGACGGGTAGTGGCTGCAGCGGCTGTGGTGGCATCTGGGCTTGTGGTTGTCGTGGGAGCAGCTGCTCCATCCTCCCCAGCTTCCAGAAGCGGAGGAATGGGCAGCAGATGAGAGGGATAACGCTGTGCACTGGAGGAGAAGGAAACCTGGAAAATGTTTCCCTTTCTTCCCTGGATGGATCCAGTGCCAGGGAGTCAGGCCAAGAGGTATTAAAACTCCACCTGCTGGAATGTGCATCGGTCTGTGTGATGAGGGAATACTTGGCTGGAGGACAGAAACTGACCACCGAGGTTATACCGTAACTGTGAATATGGTCCTGAAAACTGGGGATGGAGCCGCCGAGGAGCAGACCCTGGGAAGGGGCAGCCAGTGGGCATTTCCCTCCAGGACATCTGATCCCTTCTGGGCCACCCTTCCCCTAAAGTCTAGTTCTCTTGAGTCTAGTTCATTCAGCTGGGGGTTACCAGTAGAGACCTTTGGGCATTAAAAATAAACCAAAGAATGCTGGCTTTGGGATTGGGCTAGATTTGAGTCCCCTGACCAGGGAAGGCGGGCCAAGTCTCTTTGCCTCAGTTTTCCTGGCAGTGATCAGGTCATTACGATGATCTAGAGGCCATCTGTGGGATGGGAACATCTTGCTGGCTCAGGTGGTGCTAGCAAGGAGGCGGCGGAACTCTGGGGCCCGGAATATCTGGAAAAGCCTCTGGGAAGGTAGATTAGTACCTCAGCCCTCGGGGCCTCGCAGTGTCTAAATATCCTTGGCAAAAACACAGGGAGGTACAGAGATACACTAGTAGAGAGGAGAGGGATCTAAATCAGAGAGCAGTGCCCCCTGCTCCAAGCTGCCCTGGAGAAGACTGGAGGTGGTGGTGGGGGTGGAGGGGTGGGGGTTTGTAGATGCTAATCAAGTTGCGGGAGGGGGGCTAGTGGGAAGTGGGGGCGTAGGGCTTCCTCCTGCTGTCTTCCGCCAATTCGGAGGACTTTCTGAGCAGCCCAGCTTGATGCGTTCCCCAGGGACCATCTGATCAACCCAGGAAGGGTAACCAACTGGATGGGATTGGACAAGTGGCCGGGGAAGAAAAGGCTCAGGCTGAGCCGTGGACAGGTGTGTGAGTCAGAGAATAACCATGGGGAGACATTCCTGGTCTCCTCGCTCCTTGGCTCTGGGTCTAAGGGTGGAAGTGCTGCCCGAAGCCACGGTCCTCACTGTGGCTTAAAGGTTAAAAAAAAAAACAGAAAAAGATACACATTCTGTACACAGCTAACAACAACAACAGGAGCAAAACCCCACACGCTAAGACTAAAATTACAATAAAACTGTTAACTTCATCCATTTCAACTTGGGTCGTTGGAATTTAGCGCCACAAAAAGCCACTTGACCTTGAGTCTCAGCCTCCCCCTCTGCCAAACGGGTTAGTCCATCTGCTAACCCCACCCCAGCAGCTCATAGCTGGGTTGGACAGCGGCCGCCGGGCCCCAGCGCCTCGACGGCCGGTTTTCCCCACTCGGCCGCAGCTACGCTGCTGGCCCGTCCGCTGCCCGCCCGCCCGCCCCGCTCCAGGGCCCGCCAGGCCGGCTGCCCGGCCACACTCACCACGGTCCTGGCAGCGAATGCCAACATCTCTGCAGCCCGCCCGCGGACTCACAGTCCGCTCCGTCCGACGCCCTGGGCAAAGTCCGCGCCGCTGCCGACGCGGCCGGTGGGGCCCTGCTAGAGCCTCCGGGCCAAGGTCGCCGAGTCACGGCCGCTAGCCGGTAGAAGCGGCCCCGCGCCCACCCACCGGGCCGGGCGGGGGGACGGCCCGGGAGAGGCGGACTCGTGGGGCGGGGCCTCGGGCCGGTTGCGGCCCCGGAGGCTAAGCCGCGAGCGCGGGGCGGGGCCGGGGCGGGACCGGGGCGTAATGAGCGGTTGGGGAACCCCACGAGGCGGCGGAGCCCGGAAAGAGGAGCAAGGTGGAGGCCGCCGTCCGGTTCGCCCTCTCCCACCTCCATTAAGGCGTCCACAAACTGTGGGAGGCAGTGGTGTGCACCCCTCTCAGTCATTTTGGTGGCGCTGCCCTCAGAGTGGTAGGAAAACACAACCATGTTGACAGAGGCAGGTCTTCTAATAGTCCTCGGGGTCGGGTCAGAGCCCGGCTCGAAGATGACAGGTGGGGACCGCCCCGCAAAAGCATGGCTGCCGCGCGCCCAGCGCCCTCCTGGCAGGCGGTTGGCGCGTCAGGCGGCAAGCCGGCCGTTGGTGCGCATGCTCGCCGGCGCCCCGCACCAACATGGCCGCCGCCCCTCGCTGAGCGCGCCGCCCCGAGCCGGCCGTTGGTGCGCATGCTCGCCGGCGCCCCGCACCAACATGGCTGCCGACCCCCGCTGAGCGCGCCGCCCCGAGCCGGCCGTTGCTGGGCATGCTCCCAGAGTGCCCCGCACCAACATGGCGGACGCCTTCGCTGGGGTGACTTTAATTCTCGGTTTTCGGTTATAGTCTGTTGGGGCTCGTTTCTCTTCAGCTAGCCCTGAGCGCGTGGTGAGGCCGGGGCAAGGCGGGGTGGTGCAGGGGTGAAAGGGGAGAGGGTACGGCAGGCATCCCGGCCGGCTCCCGGCGAGAGGAAGATGGCTGAGGGCGAGCGGCGGACGCCGTCAGGTAGGGCGCCGGTGGGGCCGGTGTGGAGCGCGGGCTCGGGGGCGGTGCTAGGCGTGGGGGCGGGGAAGGGGTGGTGGTGTGTCGGGGGCGCCTCAGCGAGGGAAGCGGGGTTGGGGAGCTGGAGGACCTCGAGGGGCAAACGCTCCTGGGGCCCCGAGAAGGAGCAAGAGTTGATCGGGCCCCCGAGTGGGGAGTGCTGGGCGCGTCCGGAGGGAGGGCAGGGTCCCGGGGCTGAAAGGGGGGTGGGGAGTGGGCCGTGACGCCGGGACTCGGGGCGCCTGAGCGGCCCGAGGGGTCGGCTGGGCAGAGCCCCGCGGCCAGAAGGAGAGGCCTTCTCCACATCTGGGCTGTTCGGGCTCAAGTCAGCTCTTGAGCTGGTGGGGGAAGCACCCCACCCTACCCCACGAACGGGGGCTGCCTTCTCTATTAGACCCTGCCTTGGGGGTGGGGCTGGGGCTCCGGGGGGCTTGCCTCGACCCCCTTTGCCAGCCTCCCTCTGCTCCCGGACCTCCCTTTATCACCTCCCTTCTCTTCCCCTCGGAAAAAGGGACTCGAGTTTCAGTGGCTGAGAAGTTATCGAGACAAACTGCCCCTCGGTCGTCGAAGCCACTAATTTAAAAAGGCTGGTTGGGCAAGGAGACTAGTCATTTTTCTGGCATCATCTGCTGTAACTTTTATTTACAGGCAGTGGTTTCTTTTTACTTTATCTTGAATAACTGGCATGGAGGTGATGGGGAAAAGACCTAGGGGAATGGAAGGGTGTTTGCTGACCACTCCCCCTGCCTTGAGCTGAGGAGAACTGACGATAGATGACTTTTACATTTTGTCAGAGATGTAAATAGGTTGGCCAAACAGTTATTTCAAAACAGCTAGTGTTTTGAAAGCATTCTATATTCCTTCTACCCTGGTTTGCCTTTTATAATATCTGGGAAGGTCTCAGGAGGGAGAAATTTTGAAGATCAAAGGGGTCTACCCTCGCACACACACAAATAAAAGAACATTGCCAGGGCTTCCTCGGTGGCTCAGATGGTAAAAGAGTCTGCCTGTAGTGCGGGAGACTCGGGTTTGATCCCCTGGGTCAAGAAGTTCTCCTGGAGAAGGAGATGGCAGCCACTCGAGTACTCTTGCCTGGAGAATCCCATGGACAGAGGAGCCTGGCAGGCTGCAGTCCATGGGATTGCAGAAGAGTTGGACAAAGAGTTGGGTATGGTCTGTCAAGGCAACTGAAACCAGACATTTATTTTACTTGGCACAGAACTTCTGTGCGTATGTCCTTAGGAGTTCTGGTAATGGCATCAGGGTATATAAGGCAACCAGAATTATCAGTGAGATGAATGTGTCCCTGAAGATAGGTGGCGGGAGGTGTAGGGGCGAGAACCTAGGCACTGAGATAGAGGTGGGCTCAGGGAATTCTGTATGTCTGAGAAGATTCATGTTCCCAGGAGGTGGTCCTTCTTTGAAGTTTGAAACTCAGGATGTTTAGGAACAAGTAGTAGAAGAACTACTTAACTCAGTGTAGAGATAAAAACCTTGGATTTTGGAGTTACATAAGCTTCGCTCTACCTGGCAAGCTGCGGCCTCTGTGAGCCTGTTTCCTTATTTCTTCTTGGCAGAGTTGGTAGTATGTGTTCCCTAGATGATGCAGGCAAATCGTGGGACGTGGTGGCAGTCAGTAAAGGTGGTTTGAGTTGAACATACAGACAGGTTCCCAAATGGTAGATGGTAATATGCTCTTTAGGGTTTTTAGGAACATCTCTAAAACCCTGGATATTTCCATGTTATACTGAGAAGTTGTTGGGGATCCAGCTTGTGCTATGTCACCTTTGTCAGAGAAGGAATAATCTGAGGCTAGAGAAATTGGATCTGACCTCAGTGATCATAGTTTCAAGTCTGAAGGCTTTTTTTTTTTTTTTTTCTAATTTGGAATTACACATTCTGGTGCTTGTGTATGTGTTTCATCAGTGATTTGATGCAAAACTTCCAAGTAGCTTTTCCTCTGAGAACAGGACCCTGTGAAATGATGTCAGGAGGGTTCTTCCCTTGCAGAGAGGAACAGTTCTCTCAAATTTAGAAAAGGGCTCTGTTCCCGAGGATCATTTGCAAATAGATAATTTGAAATGTGGAATACATTTTCCCAAAAACAATGTGATTAGGTCACCGGCCTGACCTAAAAGCTTTTAATTTAGCATCTTACTTGAAGTAGCAATTTGCTAATAGTAGGGTCATCAATTTGAGATTCTGGGAACAGGACTTGCAAAACAGGTGGGCTGAAGAAAAAGTTTCTGGTCTCTCTCTTTTTTTTTTTTGGCCCTGGGTTGAATTTGAATTAGGCAGAGCTTTGCCTTATTCTCATCCCCCTTTTTCTTTAGGTCTCCAGGCCTCCTGGGACATTTCCTTTCCTCAAGGCCACTCCAGGAAGGCTCTAGTCCCCCAGATGTCACATGTTCTAGAACCTACTTAGATCTTTGTTCCCTTTGTTCATGTAACTGATGTAAGCTAGGTTTTAGGAGGATGGCATTGGGACAGATTTATATTACATTGTGAGTGACTGATAGTCTGTCACTCTTCTTGGAAAGTTTTCATTTTCATTTGTTTATTAAAACTTTATTTTTTGAGAGTTTTCATTTTTATTTATTTACATTTTTATTTGGCTGTGTTGGGTCTTAGTTGTGGCATGCAGGCTTAGTAGTTGTGGCTTACGGGCTTAGTAGCCCTGGGATGTGAAATCTTAGATCCTTGACCTCCAAGGATCAAACTTGCATTACCTGGGTTGGAAGGCAGATTCTTAACCACTGGATCACCAGGGAAGTTTTGAGAGTTTTCATTTTTAAAGGAAGGGTCTTAATAATCTGACACACCTCCAATAGTAGATTCAGGCCCACCACTCCCAACTTACAAAATAGGTGTATTTGGAACTCACAGTTTTTCAGATTTCAGAAGGCAGTGTTCATAATCAAACAGAAAGATTCATGCAGCAAAACGAACTCCAGCTAAATGGGATACACACATTACTCTGTTTTTCTTTCCCTAGCTTCTGAAAATATAGAAAATCCATTTAAAATAGTTTATTTATGATTATAAAAGTATCATAATGCTAGTTTTTAATAGTAATATGTAGCTTAGAAAGTGGAAGTCCTTTATAAATCTTACCTCCTGGAGATGACAACTATTAACTTTGGCGTTTAACTCTTTAGATTTTTCTAAAGCATGAGCTAATAGGTATCAGTGCAGTTCAGTTCAGTCACTCAGTCGTGTCTGACTCTTTGCGACCCCATGAATCGCAGCACGCCAGGCCTCCCTGTTCATCACCATCTCTCAGAGTTCACTCAGACTGACGTCCATCGAGTCCATGATGCCATCCAGCCATCTCATCCTCGGTTGTCCCCTTCTCCTCCTGCCCCCAATCCCTCCCAGCATCAGAGTCTTTTCCAATGAGTCAACTCTTCTCATGAGGTGGCCGAAGTACTGAAGTTTCAGCTTTAGCATCATTCCTTCCAAAAATCCCAGGGCTGATCTCCTTCAGAATGGACTGGTTGGATCTTCTTGCAGTCCAAGGGACTCTCAAGAGTCTTCTCTAGCACCACAGTTCAAAAGCATCAATTCTTCGGTGCTCAGCCTTCTTCACAGTCCAACTCTCACATCCATACATGATCACAGGAAAAACCATAGCCTTGACTAGACGGACCTTAGTCGGCAAAGTAATGTCTCTGCTTTTGAATATGCTATCTAGGTTGGTCATAACTTTTCTTCCAAGGAGTAAGCATCTTTTAATTTCATGGCTGCAGTCACCATCTGCAGTGATTTTGGAGCCCCCAAAATAAAGTCTGACACTGTTTCCCCATCTATTTCCCATGAAGTGATGGGACTGGATGCCATGATCTTCGTTTTCTGAATGTTGAGCTTTAAGCCAACTTTTTCACTTTCCTCTTTCACCTTCATCAAGAGGCCCTTTAGCTCCTCTTCACTTTCTGCCATAAGGGTGGTGTCATCTGTATATGTGAGGTTATTGATATTTCTCCTGGCAGTCTTGATTCCAGCTTGTCTTTCCTCCAGTCCAGCGTTTCTCATGATGTACTCTGCATATAAGTTAAATAAGCAGGGTGACAATATACAGCCTTGACGTACTCCTTTTCCTATTTGGAACCAGTCTGTTGTTCATGTCCAGTTCTAACTGTTACTTCCTGACCTGCATACAGATTTCTCAAGAGGCAGGTCAGGTGGTCTGGTATTCCCATCTCTTTCAGAATTTTCCAAAGTTTATTGTGATCCACACAGTCAAAGGCTTTGGCATAGTCAGTAAAGCAGAAATAGATGTTTTTCTGGAACTCTCTTGCTTTTTCCATGATCCAGCAGATGTTGGCAATTGGATCTCTGGTTCCTATGCCTTTTCTAAAACCAGCTTGAACATCAGGGAGTTCACGGTTCACGTATTGCTGAAGCCTGGCTTGGAGAATTTTGAGCATTACTTTACTAGCGTCTGAGATGAGTGCAATTGTGTGGTAGTTTGAGCACTCTTTGGCATTGCCTTTCTTTGGGATTGGAATGAAAACGGACCTTTTCCAGTCCTGTGGTCACTGCTGAGTTTTCCAAATTTGCTGCCATATTGAGTGCAGCACTTTCACAGCATCATCTTTCAGGATTTGAAACAGCTCCACTGGAATTCCATCTCCTCCACTAGCTTTGTTCGTAGTGATGCTTTCTAAGGCCCACTTGACTTCACATTCCAAGATGTCTGGCTCTAGATGAGTGATCACATCATCATGATTATCTGGGTCTTGAAGATCTTTTTGTACAGTTCTTCCGTGTATTCTTGCCACCTCTTCTTAATATCTTCTGCTTCTGTTAGTATGTAAATAGTTTTTTTAACAACAGTAAGATTATATTGTATATAGTATGTTGTTGAAGTTCAGTTGCTAAGTCCTGTCCACCTCTTTGAGTCACCATGGACTATAGCACACCAGGCTTCCCTGTCCTTCACTGTCTCCTGGAGTTTGCTCAGATTCGTGTCCGTTGAGTTGGTGATACCATCCAGCCATCTCATCCTCTGTCGCCTGCTTCTCCTCCTGCCCTCAGTCTTTTCCAGCATCAGGGTCTTTTCCAGTAAATCAGCTCTTCCCATTAGGTGGCCAAAGTATTAGAGCTTCAGTTTCAGCATCAGTCCTTCCAGTGAATATTCAGGATTGATTTCCTTTAGGATTGATGGTTTGATTTCCTTGCAGTCCAGGGGATTCTCAAGAGTCTTCTCCAGCACCACAATTTGAAAGCATCACTTCCTTGATGCTCAGCCTTCTTTGTGGTCCAGTGCTCACATGTGTAAGTGACTACTGGAAAAACCATAGCTTTGACTGCCGGGAACTGCCACGGGAGATCCCACCCATGACAGGGTTATGCAGAAGAGAACTGTTAAGCAAGGCTTCAGAGCTCAAGGGGCTCCCTAGACTTTTTCGAGCATTTTACCCCAAAACCAGCATCTGTCTGTTTTACTGTTTTATGACTTTCACCAACTCTTCTGACATTAACAGGGGGCTAACCCTGACCACCTTTTTCTGAAGAAAATCAACTTAGGGCTATAGCTAATAAGTCTCCTGGACATGAGAGGAATATCTCAAATCAAACCCCCCTCTGTTAGCATTTTAGCTTGCCTGGCACATATATCCAAACTCTTGCAGCTATGCATACAATTATTTACAGCCTCCCAACTGTGAAAAGCACGCAAAGCCTAAAACACAGAGCCTTTGAAAGAGTTAAAAGTTATTAGAGCAGTACTAGTGCTGGTGTAGGATTTCATTATTGGGCCAATGCTTGTTGCTAAGTTCCCATATCTCTTATCCACTGTGCACCTGGGAATGTGTTAGTTAACATAGTGAGAATGCAAAAAAACACATGTAGCCTTGAATTTAACCATATCAGACTTTTGAGCTAATTGGCTCTTTCTTGTAACTCGCTGCATCTTTGCTCTGTGAAAAACGTAACTCTTTTGGCACTTTTTGAGGCTGACATAGATTAGAAATATAAAGAAAAAAACACTTTGAGGGAAAATAAGTTTTTGGTTGAGCAGCCTTTATCAAAAGAGGGTCATACAATGTTCACAGGCCTCCAAGGCCAGAAGATACTGAACACAACATTATTTGTGGGAAAGGTATGCAGAAAAAATCATGGTTTCGATAAGGGCAAAATTGCTGGAATGTTGGGCTGATTTTGTATGACCTTGCATCTTTCATTTCCCTCTATGTACAAAAAAGGTATATAAGTACTGTTTAAAAATAAAGCTACGGATCTTGCTCGTCAAAGCAGCTTGATCTCCTCGTGTCAATCATTTTCCTCCTCTTACTCTCTCTTTCAGGCTAGTTCCCATCTGGAGTACAGAGATCCGCCATGTCTACTTACTTGCCTGGGTTTCTAAGACCTGACTGGGAAGGCCCCTGTGCCTTCACTCCCTCGGGAGACCAGGAAGGCACCTGTGGCCTCATGTAGACGGTGCAAGTCTCTTGTCTTGAGACTTTATTGATTTTCTGTATAAACCAAGGAACATCAGCCTCTTTTCTTCTCTCCTCTATTTTCTTATCTACAACATTCTTATCTGCCTCCTCTCTCTCTAAATCAATCGCTGACGCGGTTTCTCCTTCGGGTTTCCCTGGATCCTGCGGGGGCTGGGCCCCGGCGTTTGACTATATAGACCTTGTTGGCAAAGTGACGTCTCTGCTTTTTGATATGCTGTCTAGGTTAGTCATAGCTTTGCTTCCAAGGAGCAAGTGTCTTAATTTCATGGCTGCAGTCACTGTCTGCAGTGATTTTGGAGCCCGGGAAAATAAAATCTGTCATTGTTTCCACTTTTTCTCCATCTATTTGCTATGAGATAATGAGACTGGATGCCGTGATCTTAGTTTTTGAATGTTGAGTTTTAAGCCAAGTTTTTCACTCCCTTTTTTTGATGCAGATGACACCACTCTAATAGCAGAAAGTGAAAAACTAAAGAGCTTCTTGATGAGGGTAAAGAAGATTGATTTCAGGATTCCTTTAGGGTTGATGATTTGATTTTCACTCCCTCTCTTTTTGATTTCCCCCTTTTTGATCAAACCTGCATCACCTGGGTTGAAGCTCTTTAGTTCTTCGCTTTCTGCCATTAGAGTGGTGTCATCTGCATATCTGAGGTTGTTGATATTTCTCCCAGCAATCTTGATTCCAGCTTCTGATTCTTCCAGCCTAGAATTTCTTTTTATGTACTCTGCATACAAGTTAAACAGGGTGACAGTATATAGCCTTAACGTACTCCTTTCCCAGTTTTGAACCAGTCTGTCGTTCCATGTTCGGTTTTAACTATTGCTTCTCGACCTGCATACAGGTTTCTCAAGAGACAGGTAAGGTGATCTGGTATTCCCACCTCCTTAAGAATTTTCCACAGTTTTTGTAATCCACTCAGTAAAAGGCTTTAGTGTAGTCAATGAAGCAGAAGTAGATGTTTTTCTGGAATTCCTTTGCTTTTTCTGTGATCCAATGGATATCGGCAATTTGGTCTCTGGTTCCTCTGCCTTTTCTAAATCCAGCTTGTACGTCTGGAAGTTCTTGTTTTACATACTGTTGAAACTTGGCTTGAAAGACTTTAAGCATTACCTACCTTGCCAGCATGTGAAATGAGCGCAGTTGTATGGTAGTTTGTACTTTCTTTGCATTTCCTTTCTTTGAGATTGGAGTTAAAACTGACCTTTTCCAGTCCTGTGGCCACTGCTGAGTTTTCTCATTTTTCTGGCATATTGAGTGCAGCACTTTCACAGCATTATCTTTTAGGGTTTGAAATAGCTCAGCTGGAATTCTGTCACCTCCACTAGCTTTGTTTGTAGTGATGCTTCCTAAGGCCCACTTGACTTTACACTTCAGAATGTCTGGCACTAGGTGAGTGACCACACCATCATGATTATTTGGGTCATAAAGATCTTTTTGTACAATTCTTCTGTGTATTCTTGCCACCTCTTAATCTCTTCTGCTTCTGTTAGGTCCTTACTGTTTCTGTCCTTTATTGTGCCCACCTTTGCATGAAATGTTTCCTTGGTACCCAGTTTTTTTTTTTTTAAGACATCTAGTCTTTCCCATTCTGTTGTTTTCCTCTGTTTCTTTGCATTGTTCACTTAAGGCTTTCTTATCTCTTCTTTCTATTTTCTGGAACTCTGCATGCAGTTGAGTATATCTTTCCCTTTCTCCTTTGCCTTTTGTTTCTCTTCTCAGCTATTTGTAAGGCCTTCTCATTCAACCACTTTGCCTTCTTACATTTCTTTTTCTTTGGGATACATTTGGTCACCACCTGCTGTACAATGTTACCAACCTTTGTCCATAGTTCTGTCTTCACGATTAATCTGTTGAATCTATTCATTACTCCACTGTATAATCATAAGGGATTTGATTTAGGTCATACTTAAATGGTCTAGTGGTGTTCCCTGCTTTCTTGAATTTAAATCTGAATTTTGCAATAAAGAGCTCATGATGTGAGTCACATTCAGCTCCAGATCTCTTTTTGCTGACTGGTTAGAGCTTCTCCATCTTTGGCTGCAAATAATATAATCAGTTTGATTTCGGTGTTGACCATCTGGTGATGTCCATGTGTAGAGTCATCTCTAGTGTTGTTGGAAGAAAGAGTTTGCTATGACCAGTGTGTTCTCTTGGCAAAACTCTGTTAGGCTTTGCTCTGCTTCCTTTTCCATTCCAAGGCCAAACTTGCCTGTTACTCCAGTTATCTCTTGACTTCCTGCTTTTGCATTCTGGTCCTCTGTGATGAAAGGACATCTTTTTTGGTGTTAGTTCTAGAAGGTTTTGTAGGTCTTCATAGACGTGTTCATCTTCTTTGGCATTAGGGGTTGGGGCGTAGACTTGGATTACTGTGCTGTTGAATGGTACAGTTTTATTTCTTCAGTTATTAATATTTAGGCTGTTTTTCTCCTGTCAGTAATTTAGATTTTATTCTTTTCAAAAAGCTAGGAAGATTTCCATCATGTGGGCATATCATTATTAACCTATCACCTTATTGATTGATAGTTGGGTTGTTTCTGATTTTTTTCGATGTAGTAAGCACTTTTATATACGTCTTTGTCTATTTTTGGGGGCACATCTGTAGAGCTGATTCCTACTGTTGGCTTAGTGGGTATAGTTTTACTTCAAGAGAGAGCGCCGAGTTGCCCCCTCAGCAGAATCTCCCATCCAAGGCTCTACCAGCAGTACGGGAGCATTCCTCTCTCCCCATCCCCAATCAGTTCCAGATGTTTTTAATCTGCCGACCTGATTTAGAAAAGCAGTCTCATCTGATTTCCATTTCATTGCTTATTTGGGATGTTGGTAATTTTTAAATTTTATCGGCCATTTTTTTTCTTCTTCTTTGAGTTGCCTGTTTATGTCTAAAAGGTCAACTTGGCTTTACTTTTCTAACCTTTCTGCCTGGCTGGAGAGGAGGAGGAGGGAGCATGGCAGAGCCACTGGACATATCAGTTGCTGAGGGCACTGCCAGCACTGCCCAGCTCCTTGCAGACACAGTAAGGAGAGACAGGAAGCCAGTGAGTTTGGCTTAACAAGCCAATACTTAATCCTGGGAGTACATGTCTGGTTATGCAAGGGCTTGGGTGTTAGTTTAAAAGTGTGTGTGTGTGTGTGTGTGTGTGTGTGTAGGGAGGGGAGGATTTTATTTATCTGATTGCTTTCTCATTTTCTTTGTCAAGATTCTTCAGAGGATGCCCCTCCCACCACTCAGAACTTCATCATTCCAAAGAAAGAGATCCACACTGTTCCAGATATGGGCAAATGGAAGCGTTCTCAGGTACCAGTGGTGTCTGCACTGTGGATTCAGACCTGGCATGAGAGACTTGGGCTTTGTCACAGTGGTTTTCTAGGCTGGGGTGGGGCCGTGAGCTCTTGACCCTTCTTGTTTTTGGAGCCAGAGCTGTCTAGAAACTAGGGAAAGAAGTGACAGGGGAGCTGGCTGTCTCTCCCCGCTTAGGGGCAGCACACAGGGTTCTTTAGTGGGAAGGTCTCTGGGAGCCAGGGTGAAGATAGCTGTGGAGAGTTCTCCTGCTAGTTCTTGTAAGCCATTGCCCCGTTACTGTGCTGACTGCACATCTGAAATGGTAGAGTGGAGCCCTTTGATGTTTGGTTGCAAGTAATAGCAGGGCTGGGAGTCAGCATATCGCATGGAGAGGAGTGCTAAGTTGACCTAGTTGCTAAGTCGTGTCTGACTCTTTGGCGACCCTGTAGACTGTAGTGTGCTAGGCTCCTCTGTCCATGGGATTTCCCAGGCAAGAATACTGGAGTGGTTTGCCATTTCCTACTCCAGGGGAATCTTCCTGAACCAGAGGTTGAACTTGTATCCTGCTTTGGCAGGTGGATTCTTGACCATCTGAGTCGCCAACAAAATCCCAGGCCAGAGAGGTGGCTGAACCTAAAACACCAGGGAACTGGGATCCCAGCTAGCTTTCTGCACTTCATCCCCAGGGTAGGCAGAAGATAATAGCTTGTACCTGCCAGGCTTCTGGTACAGGCTGTGGGAAAGACTGGGTCTATGAAAAATAAAGCCAATTTCAAGTTCTCAGGAATGGCCTTGGGTCCAGCTGCTTTCAGTTGCCTGTACCTGGTTTGGGCAGGTGGGGCGGGAAGTGTTGCTTGTGCAGAAGGGTGGCCGGGGGTCTTGGCGAGCTTGGCAGGTTCTCTGTGAGGAGTGTGCTGTGTTGACCTTGAGCCCAAGCCCTACTGCCGCTGTGTCCTGGCCTCTCTGGGGCTGTGGCCACACAAGCCTACCTGACTCCTCTTTCACAAGCCTGCCCTTTGAATATCAGGGGATGGTTATCATGTCTTTTCTGAGTTGCTGTCTCCCCCACGTCTTCACCAGGATAAACACCTTAGTTCCTTAGCTGTTCAAAGGATGTGGCTCTAGGCCTTTCATCATCTTGTTTGTTGTCCCTGTTTCTCAGCCTCAGCACTACTGATGATAGATAATCCTTTGTCACAGGGGCTGTCCTGTGCACCCTAGGATGTTTCATAACACCCCAGCCTCTCCCTACTCCATGCCAGTCTCTCCTTACTCCATGCTGGTAGCCGCCCTCCTCCTACTTACCACAACCAAGAACATCTCCAAGCACGTGGGAAGTCTCCTGGGAGCCATCTTGTCCAGGTTGAGGCCCACCGTTCTTCTCTTCCCTGAACCTGCAGGGTTGTCTGAATCCAAATGTGGCTGTAGTTTCCTGCTTTCCCCTAGGTGTTTTCCAGAAAAGATGGGGTATTTGTAATGTGCCAGGTACTTCAGCTCATTTAATTGCCACAGAAAACCTGGGAGGTGGATTCTGAGGTCATCTCCATTTTGAAGGTGAGAAAACTGAGGCCAGGAGGTGAAGACATTTAGCCTGGTGGCACACTCACTGGTTGAGGTGAGATTCCAGAGAGTCACCCCCATGACTCAGAGCCCCAGGGGCTGAGCTGCTGGGCTCTAGGCCACAGGTTGGCAGCCTAACCTGACCCTCCTGTTTTTGTAAGTAAAGTTTTATTGGAAAACAGCCCTGCTCATTTAATTTACGTGTTGTTTGTGCTTACTTTCATTCTATAAGAGCAGAGTTTAGAATTTGTGAACCGGAACATGTGGCCCTTGGAGCCAAAAATATTGACTCTCTGGTGCTTTGCAAGTGGTTTGCTAGCCCTGCTCTAGGCACCCACACTTTTGGGAAGTGTGTTTTGGCTGATGCCTGATGGAAGTCTTTTACTTGCTCTGAAGCTCATTGATCAAATGTGTGGAAACTGCTGCGGCTGGACAAGGGGCTGTGTGTTGGCCACAGCGCTTCACCAGGCGGCAGACAGAGTGCAGTGGCCAGGAGCTCGGGCTGGAAGCTCAGGGCTGCCTGTTCTCTTCTTGTGACTTGGGCACAGTGCCTAACTGGGCCACGTGTCCGTCTCCTCTACCATAAAGTGGGGTTCGCTCAGGGCTCAAAGGAAGGAGAGCCAGAAAAGCGCGTGGCCTGGTGCTCACGGGTGTGCAAGTAGCTTTATGGAGCTGTAGGCATGACAACTATTGCTGATGGTGTGGGCAGAGACTTCACACAGTCATGTTCACAAGTCTTAGTCACCGAGAGCCCTGGAGCCATGTGGGAACAGTGACCGTGGCAGCGACACGCCCTTGTGCCCTTGTGCGGCTGCTGCTTGCATCCTGGTGTGCTTTGCGGGAGCGGTTGTGAGCGCCGGCGCAGTCAGGACGGGGACTCAGGCTTGCCCTGCGCTGGGGGTGTTGTGAGCGCCGGCACAGTCAGGACGGGGACTCAGGCTTGCCCTGCGCTGGGGGGTGTTGCTGTGGCTGATGTGGTGGGCCTGCCCTGTGGCCTGCACTTCCACCTGCAGCCATTCCACAGGCCGCTGTAGGAATGTTCCTTTCCAGACCCTGAGCAGTCACCTCTCAGGGCTTACCTTGGCTTGCTGTGGCCACCCAAACATTGTTTTTTTTGGGGAGGGGAGGTGCCATGCCATGCAAGATTTTAGTTCCCTGGCCAGGGATCGAACCTGTGCCCCCTGCAGGCATTGGGAGCATAGAATCTAAACCACTGGGCTGCCAAGGAAGATCCCCCACTGGCATCCCTAAGGCTTGGATAAAGAAGAAGAAAGGAAGTGAGAGGTGAAAGGGATGAAGAAGAAACAGGACCATATGGAAGTTGCTAGCGCCCAAGAACTGCCTCTCCAGAGGCCTGTGCCTCAGCACTTTCTTAACTGTGTGCTGGCTGTAACCTGCAGCCCAAAGGAAGAGGGTGCCCTACTGGAAGCTGGGGATGGGGTTGCTCGGGGACCTGGCCATGGCTGGAAAACAGCGTCGTCTCCTGCGGGCAGGGCATCTGCACACAGGCACACAGCTGGCCTGCCTGTTGGGGGAAATATCTGGGAAGTTCCCAGGGGGCGGACCTTGGTATAGTAAAATGATGGAGCACTCCCCACTCTGCTCTGGAGTTTGGCTGGCTGGGTCCTAGCTCTGTGTCCAGTGATATCTTGGTCTTAGGAGTCACTTTCCCCGAAGCCTTGGTGTCCTCGTGTGTAAAATGGGGACAGTGATGAGTTGTGCAAAGAAACAACTGGCAGCAGTAGCGAGTGCACAGTAGACTGGCTGGAGGCCTAGGTGTCATGGTGGTCCTTGGCCTGCCTGCGGTTTTGGGCGGAGGCTCAGGGTGGGGTATTTGGCATTGTCTTTGCACTCTCCGGCTATCAGTTGGGGAGCCGGGGGGCAGCCTGGAGCTCTCCGGTAGCTGGGCAGAGTTGGGGGCTGGCTGGGGTGTAGAAGGTGGAGGTCTGACACCTCCATGTCCTCACTCCCCTCTCTGTTTGGCAGGCGTACGCTGACTACATCGGATTCATCCTCACCCTCAATGAAGGTGTGAAGGGGAAGAAGCTGAGCTTTGAGTACAGCGTCTCCGAGGTAGGCCTGGTCGGGGCGGGCCCTTTCCCAAAACAGCTCCCAGAGCCCGAAGTGGGACCGGTGGGCCAGGTGCAGGAGATACAGTCACCCAGACACATGTGCAGCTGACACTGTCGACACTGAAATGTTTCTAATTTTTAAAAAAGTCTGTACAGATGTGCATGCATAGAATTGGGACCAAGGTACACAAGCTGCTTTATAGCCTGCGTTTTTGGAGTGGGGGCAAGCCTTGTAGCCTGTGGGCTCTTAGTTTCCTGACGAGGGATTGAACCCCAGGTGTTGGCATTGGAAGCTTGGAGTTCTAACCACTGGACTACCAGGGAATTCCCCAGCCTGCACTTTTGTTAACTGGTGTTTCATGTAATTTTAAAATTAAAAATGATCACAAAAGAAGTAACTGAAGAGATTACTGTTAGAAACTTGTGTGACACTAACAAAAAAGCTTGGCCTCACCCTATATTCATGGAGAAGACAATGGCACCCCCACTCCAGTACTCTTGCCTGGAAAATCCCATGGACGGAGGAGCCTGGTGGGCTGCAGTCCATGGGGTCGCTAAGAGTCAGATGTGACTGAGTGACTTCACTTTCACTTTTCGCTTTCACGCATTGGAGAAGGAAATGGCAGCCCACTCCAGTGTTCTTGCCTGGAGAATCCCAGGGGTGGGGGAGCCTGGTGGGCTGCCGTCTGTGGGGTCACACAGTTGGACACGACTGAAGTGACTCAGCAGCAGCAGCACCCTGTATTCCTCCCCATAGCTGATTCCTGGGGACAGTCCCCTATTAACAGTGTGGGGACTGTCACCCAGACCTTCCCGGGAGCTCCTCTGCCCTTGAGCCATGCCCTCACTGGTTTAAACAGCCCCCAACTTAGACTTTGAGGTCATTTTCCCAAACACTGCTGCTCTGAATGCCCCTGCACAGAGGTCTGTGTGGGCCTTCTTTCCTAAATTTTCATTCGTAGAGGTGGTAGTGCTGAGGTGAAGGGCGCACACTGCTTGGTAGGGGCTCTTTGGTTATGTTTCAAAGATAGGCTTGTTTATGGAGAGAGTGCAGGAGTTGTGGGGAAGCTTCAACCCGTGGAAGGTGTAGTCTCGCCAGCTGCTGGCTCTTGCTGTACTCCTATCTCCCAGCTCTGGGTCCTGGGCCTCCAGGGCCCTCCGGAGGTCTTGTTCCAGGCAGCCTAGCACTCCCTCAAGCTTTCTCTTATCTCAGACCTCAGGCCCAAGCAGCCTGTCAATGCCTTGGCCACCCAGCTCTCTAGCCTTAGCGTGGCCTGTTGGGGACGGTCTGACCCTGGCCTGGCCGTCTGTCCACTTGCTGCAAGGCTGGCATAGGTCTCATGCTCCTGGCCGCTGACTGGCTTCTGGGTGGCTGAGGTCCTGTGGAATGCCAGACCAGTGTTGGGGATTGACAGCCTTCAAGAGAAGGGAGCTGGTCCACCAGTGACTTCTTGGTTCCTCTTGGGCCTGGTCACTGCTCTAGGGCTTTGGCTGTGGGGAGAGAGGGTGCCTCCTTGAGCCTGTGGTAAGGAATGCTCAGCTCTGCTCAGTGGGCTGGGGAATGTGGCGGGAGGGGGCGGGGGGAGGCTAATTAAAGGAGAGAATTGTAATTACCCCAGCAGATCCTGAGCTGCCAAGTCCCTCTCAGGTCCCTTAATTAGCCCTGAGACTTTGATGGTAGCTGTCCATACCAGTCAGGCGTTGTCTTAGTGCAGAGGCTGTTCTTTATGCAGGGTTGCAGCCTGCTTGAGTGCTGGGGTTCTAGAGTCAAGCTGACCAGGTTTTGATAACCTCTCACTTCTGATCTGGATGGGCTTGTCCCCTCTGACACTCTGTCTCCTCATCTGTTGAGTGGGAAGAGCTGCAGACCTACTTGTGGCCCCTGGGGAGCATTCACTGTGATCCCACGTGTGGGCGTTTTTTGGCACCATGCCTGGCATGTACTAGGCGGCATTATCATCTATTAGCCATTGTTATCATTAGCTGTTTTTCAGTTTCCAGTAACATTGTTGTTGCTTCACTTGGGGCTCTTCCTGAGCTGGGTTCATCCTCACTTAGGGGACAGAGATGTCTAGCGTGCTCTCCAGGGGTCTCCCAGCTGCTACCCACAGTTGACAGGGGCAGCTGAAGGCACCGCACCCAGCACGCAGCCTCCTGTGCTGCCTGCAGCAGCTGCCCAGCTCCCCTGCTGCTGCTTGCTCCTGGCTCTTGGTGCAGGGGACGCAGCTGCTGCTGGGGAAAGGGCCGAGGGGCCTGGGATTGGCGTCTAGACCACCTGCAGCAAAGGGAGCAGGCGAGAGCCGTGGGATGGGATTGTCTAGACCCATATTTAGAAGGCTCTCCTTCCTTTTGGAATTGTCCTATTTTAGGGGACTTAAAATTTAAAAAAAAATTTTTTTTTTGTAAAATAAAGCTGATAGTAGATAGGAGGCTTACATTTTGCTGTAGTTCTGTGTGATTTTTAGAATGAAGGCAGAATTTTAAATCGACAAGTAAATTGTACTGGTCCATGAAATCCAAAAAGGACTCTTTGGTCCAAGGAGAAAGAAGGTGGCTCCACTGATTCTCCATGCTTCCTGGGGTCTCAGCCCACAACTCCTTCCCCTCCAGCCCCTCCCCACAGCCAGCTGAACAGTAGAGGCAGCCCCTGCACTCAGAAAGCCCTCTCCAGGAGGACCTGGGAGCCACTAATTATTCATTGGCCCAGCTGAGTTGGCAGCTGCAGCCAGGCTCCTGCCTGCCTCTGAGCACCTTCTTTGTCCCATTCGGTGGGGGACCGGTAGTCTGGTGCCTCGTGGGGCCACCCGTCCTCAGAAATCTGGTGCTTTGTGGGGCCAGGTTTGCTGGGATCCTGTTAGCTGTTCCTGGTGACCTAGTTCTTCACAGCGCCAGACAGTAGCAGTGCTTTTGGTCACATTTCAGCAATGCAGCTTTGTGTCATCCTGGCCCTGTGGCCAGCTAGAAAGGGAACCTACTCCTCTTACAGGTAACTTTCCTCTCCCCCAGTCCCCAAGTGTGGGTGAGGGAGGGCAGCACCAGGGCCACCGTCAGGCTGTTTGTGCAGACTGCCGTGTGGTCCATGCCTCCTGGAGCTGCATTGTGGTGGGGGAGGGGGTGCCCTGACTCCCACGTACCCGTTAGCTCAAGCCCGCCGTTTCCCTCCGTACAAATATACACTCGGCTCCTGGGACCATTTCTGTGTGTGGGCTCAGCAATGGCATACCTGACCATGCCTTGCCCTCTGGGTCACAACAGTTCCCATGGGTGCCCCTTGCAAATTCCTACCAGCGTGGAACTCCCGGAGACATCTCCTCAGCCCATTTGTGCCCAGCGGACTCAGGCAGGATCTGCTTCTGGGCAGGACCCCCCTCCCAGGCCACCTGCCTCCACGTGTCCCCATGTCATGCTCCCCGAGCCTCCCATACCTTTCTCTTGGCTTGTTTCACACCAAGAGAAAACAAGCACCTTCAGAGCTGCCGTCACAGACCTGTGCTGGAGCGAGGCAGCCTCACCTGATTTCTGTGTTGAGTAATGTTCGGTGTGTTAACACAGCCTGGCTTGTCACACTGATCCCACTGCTTAAAGCCTGCTCTGTGAGAAAGGTAGAGCTGACAGATAAGAGCCGGGTCTTAGCCACCGCTGCCCACACGTGGACCTGTGACCCCAGCTTTCCACAGAGGGAGCAGCTGGACTAGCCCAGATGCTTAGCAGTGAGGGAGTGGGTAATAAGCACAGCGCTGCGGTGCCGCTCGCTCGCAGGAGGCTTCCCGCAAAGGCCACGCTTCTGTGCTGCTTGGAGCGAGGGTTGTGAGGGAGCTGATCAGACTCAAAGTAGCGTGTGCCCCAAGACCCAGTTTGAGGGTGTGTGTGTGTAGATGAGCCCTGTCACCCTGTGCCAGACATGCGCTGATGTGCTTCACGGGTTGCCACTTAGGCCTCGAGGTGGCCCTCAACGTCATTTACCCATTTTTATGACCATCTTTGAGATGAGCAAACAGGCTCAGAGCGTTGAAGTTACTTGGTCAAGGTTTTGCAGCAACCAAATGACATTTTAACTGGAATTTATTTATAAAACATTTATTTTATTTTTGTAGTTTGGGGTCTTAGCTGCAGCCCAGGGGCCTCTTTCTGGTTGTGGCATGTGCGCTTAGTTGTACCACAGCTTGTGAGTGCCTAGTTCCCAGACCAGGAATTGAGCCCACATCCCCTAAATCAAAGACAGATTCTTAACCACTGGGCCACCAGGGAGGTCCCTTAGCTGGGATATAAATCCAGGTCCAGCTGCCTTCCAAATTCTAACCATGATAAGCAGTGAAAAACACTGTAAAACGATGATATGGAAGAGTATGTTGAAATATTAAGACAGACTCCCCTGCTATCTGAAAGTAAGAGTCTTTCTGTGAAACCTTTTGTGAGCAGAAGTGGTGCAGAGGGAAAATCCTTTGCACTGAAAATCCTCTTCAGGCTTCTTTTGGTTAGCAAGAGCCATTGCTACTGTAGGACTCCAGTGAGAGTGAAGTGGTGGAAAGTGAACTTACAGCACCCAGGGGATGCCTTGGGGCATTGATTTCTGGGTGGCAGGATTACCTGTCATCTTTGTTTCTTTCCTTTTACGTTTCTATTTTCAGTGATGAGCAGGTATTGTGCACTAAACAGAAGACCTCGATAAAATGCAGTGAGGAAGGTCAGGGCTACCGCTCACACTTGTCCAGCAGCTGCTCCTGCCCCCCAGGCAGTCTGGCTGGAGAAGCCAGGTGTGGGAGCCCTTTCTGGAAGGCTCACTGTGTTCCCCTGGCCTCTCCTTCATGCTCAGGAGGGTTGGGAAGAAAGAGGGACAGCAGGGAGATGCCAGTGGTGCAAGGCCTGGTGGTCACTGTCCAGCAGCCGTTGGGGGCTTCCCTCTGTGGCTCTAGCATGGGGCCACTAGTCATGGTGGCTGGGCCCCCTCTATTTGCCTCCACAGGCCATTGAGAAACTGGTCGCTCTTCTCAACACGCTGGATAGGTGGATCGATGAGACCCCTCCAGTGGACCAGCCCTCTCGATTTGGGAACAAGGCCTACAGGACCTGGTATGCCAAACTTGACCAGGTGAGGCTGCCGCAGGATGGGCTTGGGGGCTGGGGGTGGTGGGAAGGAAGGAAGCATTCAGATATCAGCACTGGGGAGTTTGTTGAAACGGCAGTTCTGTTCCCTGAAAGTACAAATGGGTTTACCCTCTGCCCCAGCTGTCCTCTGGGAATCACCACTGTGGGTGCAGCCCTCTGCACAGGGCTGTTCATAGGTGATGGTGTGTAGCAGCAGACTGAAACGGCCCACATGTCCATCTGCAGTTTACTATCAGTTGAATAAGCTAGTCAGGCTGCCCCAGAAGCACCACGAAGCTCTAACAGAGAACGGGAGGCGACTCAGGAACTCGGGGGAAGGGACTGTGACTTCCAGTGGTCCCTCCCTCGGTATCTGTGGGGGATTGGGTCCAGGATCCCCCGTAGATACTCCCTTGTATGAGATGATGAGGGTCCGTTGGTCCTCTGTGTCCACGGGTTCTCCATCAGTGGGTCCGGAGGGCTGATTATCCTGTTAGAGAGGAGGCAAGCTGCCTTTTGGTAAGAAAAGGGAAACGAGAAAGGTCTGTTTGTATTTCTTGGTGTGTACTGGAAGGATGGAAAGGAGAGAAGGGTAGAGTAAGACTTCTGAGTACATCTCTTCTACAGTGTGTTCATTTTTGAGTCAAGCACAGGGACTATTTGTTCAAAGCAAACAAAAAATAAAAATGCAGAGTAGCCACCCTATCCCATAGTTCTGTAGGTCTGGGGGCGGGGCCTGGGGATCCAGATTTTCACCAGGTCTCTGGGAGATTCTCATGCCGGGTATTTACAGACTGAAGCCAAAGAAACTTGGGTCCTAATGTCTTGTCCTGGTATTTTCACATGATGGAACAGAGGGAAGTACCAAGGACCCAGCAAAACACTGTCCTTGTGTAAGAGTGACCTGGAGCTGTCTCTGGGTGCTAAGGTGGCACATGGCTTATTTTTTTAGTTGAGTTATAACGTAAAGAAAGCTGACAAGTCATAGTTATACAGCTTGATAGATCTTAACCTGTTTTTAACCTTGCATCCACCACCCGTATCAAGCCATGGAACATTCCAGCACTTCCCCAGGGCCCTTGTGCCTCTTTCTAGTTGATATCCCCCGGACTTTTCTCACCGTTCCCCTATAGATTGATTTTGCCTGCTTTTGAACTTGTGTGTTTGGCTTCTTCTGCTCAGCTTTGTGATTCACCTGTTGTGTGGAACAGTGCACCTTCTTGCTACGTAGTATTCCAGTGTATGACCATAGCATAGGTTATCTGTTGTGCTGCTGATGGACAGTTTAGCTGTGGGATGTTTCCACGTTTTTGCTGCTGTAAATGATACTGCTGTGAACATCCTTGCATATGTCTTTGGTGAACATCGGGCACAAACTCCCTTGCTGGGAGTATGAAGGAGGAAGACATCTCTGGAGATGTCAGTGAGTTACTCAATGGGAAAGTCGAATAGCTTCTTTTCAGATCCCTCTCCTTTTGTCCTCAGAGCCGTGTCCTCTGGAGGGTCAGCAGATGAAAAGCTACCCCAGGGTGGTCTTCGTTGTGTAGAGAAACACTCTCCTGTCTCCCCCTTCTGTGGGTGTCAGGCTCAGACGCCCGCCTCTGGGCGCCCGCCTCATCTGCTGCCGCCCCTGTGTGTCTCTTGTGTTACCAGGAAGCAGAAGACTTGGTGGCCGCGGTGGTCCCCACCCACCTGGCAGCCGCTGTGCCCGAGGTGGCTGTTTACCTGAAGGAGTCCGTGGGGAACTCCACACGCATCGACTATGGCACAGGTACCTGTGGCCCCTGGCGGCGCCTGCTTGGCTTCACTGTGGCTCTTTTTGGACTGCCTCCTCTGCTCTGGGTTGTGTGGGATAAGGGAACCCTGAGCAGGGAGCCCTGGGGTGCAGTCAGTGCAGGGAAGCCGGCTGCTCCAACTTGGTCCACCAGGGGGAGCCAGTGCCACACATATGGTGGCCTTAAGCACAGAGCTGATTTCTGTTCCTTGTAAAATGGCCTGACTGTGAGCTTATCGCCATCCCCAAACTGACAACTTACTGAGCACTTACTATATCCCAAAACAGCGCTTACAGAAACCCTGAGAATTGAAAGAGCCTGGCAGTTTCTGGCAGTGCTGTGGGGCATTACTCTCAGCCACAGTGCCCATTAGAGGGAGCGCTGCAACACCTTAAAAAGAAAAGGATTTTCTCTATTATGTAGATCGGGGTGGCTAGGGGGAGGGCCCCTGCTTTGATAGGCCCGTCTTGCGTTTCCTTTCCTTTCCTCACCAAAGCAGGCAAATGCTGGAGCTGCTGCTCTCTCGGGCCCTTCCCTTGCCCCTGGAGGAGCCTCAGCCAGAGGGGCAGGCCTGGAGAAGGGCCCCCTTGGACCTGGGTCCTGGGAAAGCTTTGTCGTCTGCTCCCCTGATGCCGAGGAACAGGCTTATTATCAAGTGAGACTTTCAGGGGTGGAGCTTTGACTGTGACCAAACAACCTGTAGGAGAGAGGGACCAGGTCAGCAGGGACTGGGTCTTTCCTCCACTCGCAGACACTCCTTGTTGTACAGGGGTGATGACTGCCCCTGTGTGGTGGTGGCTTGAACACTAGCTGGTCATAATCCCAAACTGTGCAGCTGAAAGTACCAGCTCATAAGCATTCCAGGCTCTGGGAGGGGCCCAAGGAATCATAAACTATCAAACAAGGGCAGGGACTTTTGCCTCTGTCCCGTTAGTGCCTGGCCTGGACCGTGGCTGCTCCTATAGTAGGTGCTCAATAAACAGGGTCGAATTGATGAGTAAATTAAACCTCCCAAGTAAAATGTGAATGCCTATGTAAGAATCGCCAGCCTGGGCCTTTTAGGAGTAGAATTAATAGCACTGGTGATTCTTAAAGGGACCCTGGTCTTTCTGGATGGGGAAGAGGCCCCTTTACCTCCATGTTGACCTGCCTTAGATGGAAAGTTATTGGTGATTTGGACTCTGGTAAGGCTGACAACAGTCCTACTCCTTCTGGAAGACTGTCAGCCTTGGCTGTTTTTTCTCCCCCAGGACATGAAGCAGCCTTTGCTGCTTTCCTCTGCTGTCTCTGCAAGATCGGGGTGCTGCGGGTAGATGACCAAATAGCCATTGTCTTCAAGGTGTTCAATCGGTGAGTGAGCCAGGCGGGAAGGACGGCTGCTGGTGGGAGGAGAGGCCGGGCGGGGGGAGGGAGTCTCTTTCCCCCTTGTTGCTGTCAGACTGGGGACAAGCCCTAGCAGGGGCTCCTGAGTGGCTGTGGGTTCTCTTGTCCTGTCCTAATCAAGCCATGACTGTGAACGGGTGTCCAAGACTCCTCCTGAGAGCTTCAGATTCAAGTAAAAATCAGTGAAGGGAAAGTTACCTAATGGCTGCTGATGCTTCTCTGGCATTTACCGCGTAGAGGTTCTTTTTTAAGCACCTTACATGCAAGTCTTTTAATTCTCATGGCCACCCGAGGAAGTAGCAACTGTCATTTTCATTTTACAGATGAGGAAGCTGAGGCATAGAGAAATCAGGTCTCTTCACTGAGGTCGCGGCTAGCTGAACCCAGGCAGGCAGGCAGGCTCTGACTCACCACCCAGGCCACCTCCCTGCCCATGGGTGTGTCTCAGTCACCAGAGGGCATTGGCACGCCTGCTCTGGGCCCCACTCAGGTGCTGCAGAAGCTGCAGCTCCAGGGCAGCTCCTGAAGGGATCTAAGGGGTGAGCTCCTTGGACTTTGCCGAGAGAAGCCACAGCTCCCGCCCGGCTCTCACATTGTCAGGAGGTGATGGCACTAACCCCCTTTCCCGGTTGGTGTGTTGCCCGTTTCCTGGGCCATAGGAGGCTGAATGTGAGAGATAAAAATGAAGCTACATTACTTTGAGTGTATCGGCCGATGCGTAACTTGTCGCGTAGGCTTGAATTGACCTGTTGCCCTCCTCGGTGGTTCTTTCTAGCCTCCTCTGCTCCATTGGCTGAAGGGCTGAGACTGTCTTTCTGCTTTTTGCCACCCACCCGCCCTTTCCCATCCTCCGATGCAGGTACCTTGAGGTTATGAGGAAGCTCCAAAAGACGTACCGGATGGAACCGGCTGGCAGCCAGGGCGTGTGGGGCCTGGATGACTTCCAGTTTCTGCCCTTCATCTGGGGCAGTTCGCAGCTGATAGGTACTGAAGTGGGGCGCGGACCCCTCACCCCCCAGCCCCCTTCCTCCCTCCCTTCCTTCCCCTCCCACCCGGGGTACACGCTGACAGCTTGTAAAAGCAGGCATCAGACCAGCTATTGATGGAGCCAGCTTGCTGCTGACCTGCTGCTGCAGCCTGCGGCGTGGCAGGCCAGGGAGGCGGAGGCCATGCACCGCCGAGATAATGGGAAGTGACACGAGCTGGGTTGAGGGCATGCGCCTGGCGCACAGTGGACTGGTGTGAGACGCGCCCCTGCTCCTGGCCACAGCTGCAGGGTTTTATGTTTAAAATGAGGGGGTTCTTTTGACTTGGTGACCAGCGTCATCCACTGTTACTATCGAGCTGTACACAGGGGTCTTCGGGGAGCTGCTGCCGGATGCTGGTCGGGGCCCCGCCCACTGCGAGCCTGCTCTGGTGGTGGTTCCCCTCACCTTCCACGGGCCAGCCAGAGTGGCTTAGGGTTCCATGTCTACGTGCATGTGGAATTCACTGCCTTAAAAATAACAGTAGCAAAGGTCACTTTGTTGAGACCTTGCCCTGTGCCAGGCCCTGCTCTCAGTGCTTCAGGGAGATCATCTTGAGGACCCTGGGCAGGGTCTTTGCCAGTAGAGCATCAACACTGACCTGGGCAGGCGCTGTGCTGAGTGCTTTAGGGCGGGGCTGATGGTCAGGTACCCTCCCTACTCCCAGCCCTTCCAGGGTGTTCCTGTCCCCACTGCACAGACGAGGAAACTGAGTCGCATGGCTGGAGAGCAGCAGGGCTATACTCATTACACTAGAGCACACACACACAAGGCCGTTCATTGCTTCTGCGAGGTGAAGTGTTGAGGCGCAGGGGCAGATCTTAGGCCCTCGAGCGGGTGTTGGCGGGCTGGCCTGCTGTGGCCCGGCGGTGCCAGTGCCTGGCTCTGAACCCCGGGACTCTTTGCTGCTCCCAGACCACCCGCATCTGGAGCCCCGGCACTTCGTGGACGAGAAGGCCGTGAGCGAGAACCATGCGGACTACATGTTCCTGCAGTGCGTCCTGTTCATCACTGAGGTGAGAGGAGGGGCGAGGGGGCCCCCAGGCGAGAGAAGGAGTGAGGGGGCCCCCCAGGCGAGAGAGAAGGAGTGAGGGAGGGGGCCCCCAGGCGAGAGCGAAGGAGTGAGGGGGCCCCCAGGTGAGAGAAGGGGCAAGGGGGCCCCCCAGGTGAGAGAGAAGGGGTGAGGGGCCCCCAGGTGAGAGAGAAGGGGTGAGGGGGCCCCCAGGTGAGAGAGAAGGAGTGAGGAGGGCCCCCAGGTGAGAGAGAAGGGGTGAGGAGGGGCCCCCCAGGTGAGAGAGAAGGGGTGAGGAGGCCCCCCAGGTGAGAGAGAAGGGGTGAGGAGGGCCCCACCCAGGTGAGAGAGAAGGGGTGAGGGGCCCCCAGGTGAGAGAGAAAGGGTGAGGAGGGCCCCACCCAGGTGAGAGAGAAGGGGTGAGGAGGGCCCCCCAGGTGAGAGAAGGGGTGAGGAGGGCCCCCCAGGTGAGAGAAGGGGTGAGGAGGGCCCCCCAGGTGAGAGAGAAGGAGTGAGGAGGGCCCCCCAGGTGAGAGAGAGGGGTGGAGGCCCCCCCCACCCCCCTGCCTCACCAGCCTCCGGGCCAGAAGGGCCGAGGAGCCAGCGCTGCTGTCTGAAGGGGGCGGGGCCACCCCTGAAGCAGGTTATTGAAGAGGAAGCCCAGCTGGGCCACTCTGAAAGGCAAAGCCACCTTCTGGCTGTCCAGGATCTCCTCCCTTAGATCAGTGTCTGCTGGAGCTGACGGGATTAAGACCTGGTCGTTAGGTGGACTTGGTAACCAATGAAGCAGGTCTGAAGGGTGGGTGGATGTCAGCATCTCAAGTGGGCCCCCCAGTGTCTGTAGAGCTGCGTGTGTGTGGATGTGTGTGATGGAGCCTTTGTAGGAGTTGGAGAGACTGGAGTGGACAGCCAGACAGATTTCTGTTGAAGGGACACACTCTGTTGGCATCTGAGGACAGAGGCCACGTTGAAGTGCTGGAAGTGAAAGTTAGTAGGTCCGGACCCTCAGGCCATCTCCAGGGGATCATTTAGGTGCGTGTTATTATCCTGCTGAAGTAGGATCTCCCACAGTGTGGCCCTGGACCACTTCCTCAGGGTCACCTGGGGAGCTTGTTAAAATGCATGGTCTTGGGCTTTCTGAATCCGAATCTTGGGGGACACGCGCTAGGACCCTGAATTTAAACACAGGACATGTGCGAGGTGACTGTGCATCAAAGGTGGGACCCACTGCTTTGGGGGCCTCTCAGGAGGCCCTTTTAGCTTCCCTGCCTAGTGCCTGACCCCAACAGACTTCCAAGGGGCCCCCTGGCTCTGCCTCCTGCAGAGGTCCTGCCCGCATCCTCTTTCCTGATGCCTACAAGCATTCCCTCTGGCCCCAGTCACCTCCCTGGCACTCTCGTGGACGCCCCCTCCCTGTGGGGGCTGCTCTCTCTGCTGCCCATTCTGTCCCCTGAAGAGGTGGCCGCCTGGTTAAACAGCCGTAGCTGCAGGCTTTCTTGGTCAGCAATCGGCTCAGGCCTCTGCCCGACTCCAGAGGCCAGAGGGGAACGACATGTTTTTCCAAGTCAGCAGATGAAGCCTGTTCTGATGGCTGAGTGGCCGCCGCTTCATTCTCTGAGACCTGCTGCCTTCAGCACTGCGGGCAGCCCAAGGTCGGAAGGACTCCAGGCAGCCGGGCTGCTGCCTTGAGACCCAGTCACATGCTGCTGTCTCCAGACTAGGTCGGGAGGGTCTGTAGAGCCCAGAGACACCTGGGGCTGGGCGGGGAGAAGGGGTGGCTTCGCTGGCCCCTCTAAGAGGCTAAGCCAGTCAGGCTCCCCCAGGCCCCAGGACCCCTATCAGTATCTAATGAGGTAGAAGACCAGGCTGGGCCTCATGGAATATGGGAATTGACACCATGTTAAAATTTGTATTTTTGTTTATTTGTTTGGTTATGCTCGGTATGTATAAAAACCCAAAGCCTTCCCAAAATTTGGAACGCAGGTCTTCTGCTAGAGGAAACCCTACAGTGGCCGCTCACTTCAGTTCAGTCGCTCAGTCGTGTCCAACTCTTTTCAACCCCATGAATCGCAGCACACCAGGCCTCCCTGTCCATCACCAACTCCGGAGTTCACTCAGACTCACGTCCATCGAGTCGGTGATGCCATCCAGCCATCTTATCCTCTGTCGTCCCT
Source organism: Nanger dama (assembly GCA_917880005.1). Lineage (NCBI taxonomy): Eukaryota > Metazoa > Chordata > Mammalia > Artiodactyla > Bovidae > Nanger > Nanger dama. Next base: position 7,452,104 of record CAKJTW010000018.1, on the reverse strand, counting down.
TTCTCCTCTTGCCCCCAATCCCTGCCAGCATCAGACTCTTTTCCAGTGAGTCAACTCTTTGCATGAGGTGGCCAAAGTACTGAAGTTTCAGCTTTAGCATCATTCCTTCCAAAGAAATCCCAGGGCTGATATCCTTCAGAATGGACTGGTTGGATCTCCTTGCAGTCCAAGGGACTCTCAAGAGTCCTCTCCAACACCACAGTTCAAAAGCAATTCTTCGGCGCTCAGCTTTCTTCACAGTCCAACTCTCACATCCATACATGACCACAGGAAAAACCATAGCCTTGACTAGACGGACCTTTGTTGGCAAAGTAATATCTCTGCTTTTGAATATGCTATCTAGGTTGGTCATAACTTTTCTTCCAAGGAGTAAGCGTTTTTAATTTCATGGCTGCAGTCACCATCTGCCGTGATTTTGGAGCCCTCCCAAATAAAGTTTGATACTGTTTCCCCATCTATTTCCCATGAAGTGATGGGACTGGATGCCATGATCTTCGTTTTCTGAATGTTGAGCTTTAAGCCAACTTTTTCACTCTCCTCTTTCACTTTCATCAAGAGGCCCTTTAGCTCCTCTTCACTTTCTGCCATAAGGGTGGTGTCATCTGTATATGTGAGGTTATTGATATTTCTCCTGGCAATCTTGATTCCAGCTTGTGTTTCTTCCAGCCCAGCGTTTCTCATGATGTACTCTGCATATAAGTTAAATAAGCAGGATGACAATATACAGCCTTGATGTACTCCTTTTCCTATTTGGAACCAGACTGTTGTTCCATGTCCAGTTCTAACTGTTACTTCCTGACTTGCATATAGGTTTCTCAAGAGGCAGGTCAGGTGGTCTGGTATTCCCATCTCTTTCAGAATTTTCCAAAGTTTATTGTGATCCACACAGTCAAAGGCTTTGGCATAGTCAATAAAGCAGAAATAGATGTTTTTCTGGAACTTTCTTGCTTTTTCCATGATCCAGCGGATGTTGGCAATTTGATCTCTGGTTCCTCTGCCTATTCTAAAACGAGCTTGAACATCTGAAAGGTCATGGTTCACGTATTGCTGAAGCCTGGCTTGGAGAATTTTGAGCATTACTTTACTAGCGTCTGAGATGAGTGCAATTGTGCGGTAGTTTGAGCATTCTTTGGCATTGCCTTTCTTTGGGATTGGAATGAAAACGGACCTTTTCCAGTCCTGTGGCCACTGCTGAGTTTTCCAAATTTGCTGGCATATTGAGTGCAGCACTTTCACAGCATCATCTTTCAGGATATGAAACAGCTCCACTGGAATTCCATCTCCTCCACTAGCTTTGTTCGTAGTGATGCTTTCTAAGGCCCACTTGACTTCACATTCCAGGATGTCTGGCTCTAGGGGAGTGATCACACCATCGTGATTATCTGGGTCTTGAAGATCTTTTTTGTACAGTTCTTCTGTGTATTCCTGCCACCTCTTCTTAATATCTTCTGCTTCTGTTAGGTCCAGACCATTTCTATCCTTTATCGAGCCCATCTTTGCGTGAAATGTTCCCTTGGTATCTCTAATTTTCTTGAAGAGATCTCTAGTCTTTCCCATTCTGTTGTTTTCCTCTATTTCTTTGCATTGATTGCTGAAGAAGGCTTTCTTATCCCTTCTTGCTATTCTTTGGAACTCTGCATTCAGATGCTTATATCTTTCCTTTTCTCCTTTACTTTTCGCTTCTCTCCTTTTCACAGCTATTTGTAAGGCCTCCTCAGACAGCCATTTTGCTTTTTTTTGCATTTCTTTTCCATGGGGATGGTCTTGATCCCTGTCTCCTGTAGTGTCACGAACCTCCATCCATAGTTCATCAGGCACTCTATCTATCAGATCTATTCCCTTAAATCTATTTCTCACTTCCACTGTTTAGTCATAAGGGATCTGAGTTAGGTCAAGCGTCTGCCTCCAATGCGGGAGACCAGGGTTCGATCCCTGGGTTGGGAAGATACCCTGGAGAAGGAAATGGCAATCCACTCCAGTATTCTTGCCTGGAGAATCCCATGGACGGAGGAGCCTAGTAGGTTACAGTCCACGGGGTTGCAAAGAGTCGGACATGACTGAGCAACTTCACCTTCACCTGAATGGTCTAGTGGTTTTCCCTACTTTATTCAGTTTAAGTCTGATGGCAATAAGGAGTTCATGATCTGAGCCACAGTCAGCTCCTGGTCTTGTTTTTGTTGACTGTATAGTGCTTCTCCATCTCCGCTAGGTGGTGCTAAAGAGACACTGAACTTAGTGGAGGTTTTGCTAACGGTTGAGGTAGAGGCGTGAACTGGGAGGAGGCCGGCAGGCCCTCGAGTTCTAGGTTGTTCCGCAGGCTCTGTTCAAGGCCTGGTTCTCACCCTGGGTCTGGTGCTTGGCTGTGGTGGGCGGCGCCGGACGCTAGCAGGCCATGCCGCAGAGCTCAGAGTGCTGGCAGGGTCCCCTCTCGCCCATTTGGACAGCCCTGAGTCGGCTGGTGCAGTTCCTGTTGAAGGCACACACTGAGCTAGTTCTCCAGAGTCTGGGCTCAGCACCCTGACAGGGCTTTGGCAGCCCCTCGGTGGTGGTGAGGGAGGCCCTGACTGACGGCTGCAAGGAGCTCTGTGTGCCATGGCCTGTGTGCTGTGGCCGGGACGGGGGCAGTGTTGCCTCTGCAAAACCAGGGATTCACTAGGGCTGGCGCGCAGCTGGGAGACTGAACAGACAAGTCGGAAAGGAGCCCGGGCCAGCCTGGGACTTGCCCTGGTGGCCCTGGGCCTCCCCACACAAGGCCCTCACGGGGCAGGCTTCTCCACCTCAAGAAATGCAGCCCTGGCGCCTTTAAGAGTCCAGGGCAGGCAGGAAAAGAATTTCAGTTTCAATCTGGCTTCTAAATTTGGAGTTTTGGGAAGGGAGGGATCAGATTTCAGCTGGAAGGGAAGGAGCTGACAGGAAGGCGCTATGCAGAGCCTCCCCCCACCCCATCCCCCAGTTACTGACAGAGGAACCATTTACAAAAGGCCGATTCTCTTGGGAGTGGAGAGGCAGGAACGCAGCGTCTGTGAGTAATTTCCTGCTCAATATGGCTGCTCTGACTCACAGAATTCCCCTGGGGTCACTGCAGGACTGCAGCTCGCTTGCTTGTTCTAGCTTTCTCTTCTCCCTTTGTGGCTAGAATGAGCTAATTTTTTTTTTTGTCTTCTCGACCCCGTTCCTTTTTCCCCTCATCTGTTTTCCTTTCTAGAGTTACAGAGGCTCCTTCCAAAGGACTAAAGGGTGGGGGTGGCGGGGGTGGGCCAGCCCCTCTAGAGAAAGCATCTTTGGCCTTTCCAGGGAGGGGGCCAGGGCCTCTGGGGCCTCGGAGCTCAGGCCTCCCCTGGCTCTGCCAGGGTGCCAGAGAGGCCTTTTGGCTTGCCATCCCGTGCCCCTAGTGGGAAAGGCTGGCCCACGCCCCCTTGCTAGCCTTGGCTGAAGAGCCCTTGCTGTGGAGCTGCAGCTGTGACAGAGGCCAGCAGGGTGCCTCCTGGGTGGTTTCTCACAGGGCTCGGTCCAGAGTGAGACTGGTTCTATAGCTCCAGTGATCCCTGAGCTTCTCGGGGCCTGGGAGTGTGCGAGAGAGGGCTGGAGCCTGGCATTCCTCCCCTCGGGGCAGGGCGCCTGGGGAAGGGGCGGGGCGAGGGGAGGGTGGGGTGGAGTCTGATGGAATGGGGCTCCGGGACAAAGTGAGGGCCAGCACCTGCGGGCTCCTGGCTGCCTTCCTGGAGGAAGGAGTCTTAGAGAGAGGAGGGGGACGTTTGGGTGAAGGGACTGGCCCAGGAGAAGCCCAGTGGGGACCTTGGGCTGTGGCCACACTGCTCAGGGAAGGAGCCCATTGTCCATGCTACTGAACCTGGGGATTGAGACAGGTTTTTGGGGGTACTTGGGCCAGGGGAGGGAGATGACAGGGTTAAAATGGCAGCGTTTTCAGCTTTGATCTTGCAGTTTTGTCAGAGTTGCCCTCACTTGGGGAGTGAGAGAGTGGGTCACCAGGTGAGTCCACAGCCATGAGTGAGGGCTTTGTGCTCATGGGGCCTGCACTCATGCCCCAGTACGGAGAGAGGGCTGAGGGACCCCCATCCCTTCCCCCTGGAACAGCTCTCCTCCAGCCCTGCCTCCACACACAGCCTCTTCTGGAACCTTCCACCTACTCGAGGCCCAAGTCAGCTTTCTCGCCAGCTCAGCCTCTGCTTTTCAGACTCTTTCTTTTGAAGCCTGTGCTCAGGGTGCTGAGCCCCATCCCCCAGCATCAACCGGGGAGGGTTCAGTGTGGAGGGGATTGTGAACTGCCTGTTAATAAATACAGACGTGCTGGCCTTGTGCTGTCTGAGGGGTGCACTCAGATGCGCGTGCTTCCTCATCTCAGCGCTGGTTTCTGAGATATGGGGGCTCCACTGGGCCTGTTGCAGGATTTCTTCCAAGAGGGACTGGGACCGTACAGTCCTTGCTCCTGCCCGTCCCTTGCTGCTGGGGTTGCCGTCCCTTCTCCACTCAGCTGCCAGGTCAGGCTGGCCTTCTAAAGACCTTCCTCCTGCATCTGCTGCAGGTGACCGTGTTTTTCCCCTCTTTTCCTTCCTCCCTCTTCCTCCCATGAAGAAGGCAGTCAGGTGCTTGGGCTTGGTCCAGGCCCTCTCCCAAACCAACCCTTCCCTAGGCTCTTCCAGCTCTGCCTGTGGCAGGCCAAGAGGGGCCCTGTCTCTGGCACGTGTGTGTATGCGTGCGCATGGGCACATGCACTCGTGCGCCTGCCTGCACGACTGCCACCCCATAGGTGCATGCTGCCACCTGGTCTTCGTGACAGTGTGTGTGCGTGTCTGTGTATATGTCCATGTGTGTTTGTATGCCTGTGTATGTTTGTGCTTACATGTTGTGTGGGTGTACATGTGTGTGTGCTGGAGCAGCCTTGCTGCAGGGGAGCAGGGGATAGGCTCCAGGGCTCACCTCTCCAGCTTGTGAACTCTTTCTTCTTTTCCAGATGAAGACAGGCCCCTTTGCAGAGCACTCCAACCAGCTGTGGAACATCAGCGCGGTCCCCTCCTGGTCCAAGGTGAACCAGGGTCTCATCCGCATGTATAAGGCCGAGGTGAGTGGGAACTGGCTTTCACTCTCGGTTCTGGGCGCCCTCTCCCCCACCCCCACTGTTCTGTTCTCGCTCCAGCTCTTGAGTTGTGGGCCAGTCCCCTCTCACACCTGAGGCCTGTGAACCTCTGTCTATGGGATGGGCAGCCGGAAAAGCCCTGTGACTGAGGCCAGATCCTGCTGCCCCCGGGTCTCTGTTCCTACTTGTCAAATGGCTGGAGGCCCTTCTCAGCTCTGTGTCCTGTGGGGACGCGAAAAGGAAACAGGCTTGGGAAAAGGCTCTATCCTTTGGAGACATCATCCAAAGTGATGTTTCTCCCACTTTGGTGTGTCTGATGGCTGGGCAGGTGGGAGGTGTTGGGGGAGACCCGGGCTGCATTTTTAATAACCGCTTCCGGGGGTCCTCCCTGCTCTCCAGTAAAGAGCAGCAGGGAAGGTATGGGCCTCCGGGCTCCCCCTGCTGGGAGGCGGCCGCCCTCTCCCTGCCCCTCTGCTCGTTCTTGGCACCCTTCTCCCATCCAAGGACGTGACTTTTTCTTTGGCAAGTAGGGAGGAGAGATTTCTTCCCACCCTGTCCTCTAGCTTCTTCCACATTTTAGGCAGACCAATCCTAGAACTGCTTGACCTTGACCCGGGAGGGCCTGGCGTGAAGTCCCTCACCCAGAGCAGTGGGTCCCAAACTCCCCTCTTTAAACCCTTCTGCCGGTGGTCTCAGGTGTTGTTCTGGAGGTGCTTCTCTCTTGACCCTTGGTCATCCGTCTCCAGGAAGGGAAAGGTTGTCTAGGTGCCTCCTTACAGCCAGAGCTCACTCAGGGCCATCGGCAGAGGCAGAGGAACAGGAAGGGCAGGGAGCACAGCGCAGGGTGCAGTGCTGGGAGCACCAGTGCTTCCGGTGGCCTGGATCCCTCTGTGCCGTCCTGAAGGGGTTAAAGGCACTGGGACTGACCAGGCCTGGCCCTCTCCCTCCCTCCCGCCCCCTCCCCCTCCGGTCCCCTTCCTCTGGACCTCACATCCTGTGTTTAGGTTCCAGCCCACATACCTCTCTAATCTGAGAGGAGCCTTTGCTGGGGCTGGGCAGGCTTCATCCGGCCCTCAGCCCTCCACGCTGGCCCTCCTGCTGGAGAGTCCCCAGGGCACTGCCCTCTGTGTGTTCTGTTATTCTCGACCCCTCCCCACCCCAGTCCCACAGTGGGTGCTGAAAGGGTCTCCCCACTTCCGCCCCCTCCAGGGCCCCCCAACCCCCACCCCCGCCGTAGGCTGGACTCTGGTGCCTTCCCTGCCTGGGATCTTAGATGCTGTCCTTCCTGCGGGCTCTTACTTGAGTGACTAAACTTATCCTGACCTGGGCCCCTAAGGGCAAAACAGGAGGCCCTGCCTCCGGTCCCTACCTGTGTCCAGAGGCAAAAGAACCCTGGCCGACAGGACGAGGGACAGGATGAGGGAGGAGAGGGCAAGACCGCAGCCCTGATGGTGCTGCACAAACAAAGCGGTCGAAGGTGGAACAGCTGTCCGTGTGTCTCTGGCTGTTAAACACAGGAGGTCAGCGACTGAAAACTGCCCACAGCTCAGGAACAGACAGAGGGAGCGCTGAGCAGATAACCCAGCTCCCTCCCTGAAGCCCAGAGATTGCGTCTCTGGGCTCTGGGTTCGTGCAGCCTGCCAGCGCTGCGTGGTGGCTGCGCCTTGGTAGGACAGCCCTGGGGCTCCCTGACTCTTAATAGGGCCACTGAGCCCCTGTAACCTGCAGCAGCCACTTATGAGCTGCCAGCAGGCGACCCTTAGTCTGTGATCCCTGGGGTTGTGGAGTCGCATGCTCCCTGAGCAGAGGAAAGCGAGGAACGGACTTGCTCTTCCAGACGCGAGGAACGGACTTGCTCTTCCAGACAGGTTCCGGTCCTTGGGGACCTCCGAGGCCTGCCAGTTCTGAAGTGCAGATGGGGGTTAGCAGAGGCCAGAGCCCCAGACAGAGTTGGCTGCGGGAGGGTAGCTGCCCTGAGCTGCCACAAAGGCCTGTCCAGGCCTGGCGTTTGGGCCCAGCTGTCTGCATCTTCAAGCTGCCTGTCTCGGCGTTTCTGAGCGGAAGAACCAGATGCTTCTAGGGCCCTTGTTTTAGGGGGTGGGCCTGTCTTTCCTGAAGGCTGGCCCCATGCGGGTGTTCCCTTCAGAAGGGTCTATCAGGACGGAGGAGCCCCCTTCTCTCCCTGACTCACTGGGAGCTGGGAGGGCCGCCCACTGAAAGGTCTGGACTCAGCTTAGCTGAAGCAGTTGCTCTGTCCCGAGCACAGGTATTGCCGGCACTGGTCGCTGCTCGGGAGAAGAGGCTGGGCCTGACGCCTCTGCGGTGACCCTGGCGCTCCACTTCCTTTGCCCCAGGCAGCCCTTTGCCTTTAGCCCAGTTCCCCACCTCCCTGGCCCTGGGGAAGCTTGTTTGGGGGCCCCTGAGGAGGGAGTGAACAGAAACCCTGCTCCAGCCCCCTAAGCCTCTTGCCTTCATAACTTCTCAGGCCTGAAAGTTAGAAGCAGGTCGACCTTTGGCCCTTTCTGGAATCCCAGGGCCCTGGGGCCCCCTTGACAGACTCCTACCACTTCCTCCGGGGCCTAAGCACAGTGGCAGCGCCTTTGCCTCTGGCCTGGATCTGCTGCTCCTCCCCGCCAGGGGCCACCCCCAGCTGCCTGCCCCCAACTTTGTCTGCCCCAGGCCCAGGAGTGTGACCGAGGCCTGGAGGTCTGCTCCCTCACACAGCTCAGCTCCCCATCCTTCCATCATAGATTTCCCTTCCTGCTCACCTCCGGGCCCTCTTCAGGCCTGTGGACCATCCCGCACTCTGACACACACACACACAAACACACACACACCCCACCCTGACACATGCACACGCACACACACACGCACATACACACGAGTGCTCTTGAGGTCAGGGACCCCAGGCCAGCACTGGCCTTTGTTCCCTCTGAGGTAGCAGGGGGAGGGGACAGTAACAGGATGGGACCCTCGCTCTCTCTGAGGCCAAAATCCTGTTCCAGCCCAACAGGAGGTGCACATTCTGCCTGCCTGTGCAGCCAGAGGTCTGAGGGGAGGTCCCCTCCTCGCATGCGCAGGGCTGCTGCCTGTGCGGTGGGCTGACTCGGGGGTGGGGGGTGGGCCCTGCTTCTCCCGTCCCCCTCACGCCGAAGCCCTGGGCCGAGGCCCTGGCCCGACTGGCTTTAGGCAGCTACCCCCTGCCCAGTGCGCTTGTTCTCTGCCTGAGCACTGGGCTGCTGGGAATTGCCCTGCGGTGGGGGAGTGGGGGGCTGTCAGCCGGTTCTTCCTGTCTCAGTCTGAAGTGCCAGGGTGCCTTTTTCAGTCTGGAGAATTGAAAAGTGGGAAAACGGGCCTTGGGCCTGTCTCAGCTGGTGTCCCGGTGTATCCCCATGCCTATTCTCCCAGAGCGGGCCCTGGGCAAGGGGTCTCCATGGTCTGGAGGGTTCTTTTCCCCTCTGGGCCCCAGCTCGTCCCTCCGGGCCTAGTGGTGTCACTCGGCTGCCCCCTCTTCTTGGCTGCTGCCTTGTGGGGTTGGGCTGCCTTCTGCCCCCATCTCCTCCCCATCTCTCACTCGCCTGTCCTCACCAGGGCCTGGCCTGATTGTCGTAGGATGGGCGGCTTTGGGTGGGAAGGTCTGTTCCGCCCCAAAGGCTTGGGGGCTGCTCTGGGGCTGGGCCCTCCCGGGCCCCTGGGTGGCCACCTGCTGTAACCGCACGTGGAAGTTGTCCGGGGGGTCTGTCCAAGGCCTGAGCGGCCGTGCAGGCCTTGGCAGGGCGCCACACGGCTCTGACCTGTCCTCTCCGCCCCTTCTCCTCCCAGTGCCTGGAGAAGTTCCCCGTGATCCAGCACTTCAAGTTCGGGAGCCTCCTGCCCATCCATCCCGTCATGTCATCGTGCTGAGAGCGGCCTGTCCCGGCTGCCGTTCCCGTGCCTGCCCTCCCTGACTCCAGCTGCTGCCCCCTCCCCACCTCCTCCCCTTGTTCTTTCTGTTTGATGAGAGGCTGTTTACTGGGGTGGGTGCTGAGTGCAGGGCTGACGGAGGCTCAGGGCATAGGGCTGAAGGACCCAGGTTGGGAGAAGTGACCAAAGTGTGGCCAGTTTCCTGACTTGCCCTGCGGCGGACGGGCAAAGTGAGGGGCCCCAGCGCAGAGTCTCGGGACCCCACTCCTGCCTTGGCCTCCCGCTCCTTTTATTCAGTCCCATCTGAGCCCAGGCTGACCTAGCCACCGTGGGGTAGGGAGAGGTACTCTACTGTGGCCATCACTTTCCCTCGCAGGTTGCCTTTCTAGGGGTTGGAGCAGCTGCTTCCCCGCCGGGTGGGGCAGTTTCCTAAGCCATGTTTGGGTGGGTGTCTGGGGCTCCTGAGGGCTGGAGGCTGAGGCTGGCAGCCAGCCTGGGGTGGAGTTGGGAAGGGAGAAGGGTGGACTCTTCTGGCCGGTTACCCTCCCAGCTCCTCCTCACGCTGACCCCTGGCCTTTGTGGGCCCCTGTGTTCAGTGCCTCATCCTTGCTTTTCTGCTCTGTGGCTCCAGAGTACCCTCCGGAGGGCCTGGCAGGGCTTGCTCCCCAGGCTTTCCCTGGCTGGCAGCGGGTGGTAGAAACTCGAGAGGAAAGAGGGTGGGCCGGGGGGCCGGTTGCCGCCGTGCCGCACCTGGTCTGCTCCTGCATTCTCCTGCCCCGCTGCTCCTGCTCCCTCATTGCTGCTGCTTCTGCAAGCCCATGGCGCTGCTTCCCCGCCCCTCTCTGGGCGGTGGGTGAGTGGGCGCAGGAGAGCTCTGGGAGCAGCAGCCCCGCCCCTCATCCTCCCACCTCCCGGCCTTGCCCAGTGGGGCTCCAGGAAGAGCTGTGAGGATGGGCAGGGCCGGGCGGGTCGGACTCGGGGTGGAGGGGTGCTAGCAACAGCCGGCCAGCTCCAGAGTTTTCTTCTGGGGAGGACTGCTCCCAGTCCTGACTCTCCGCTGCCCCCTCCCTATATCTGGGCCCACCCACCCTTCTGGGAAGGGGGAGCACCTGAGAAGCACAATTGAGGGGCTTGGCCTTCAGGTCTGGGCTGATGGCCTGGGCAGAGGCTGGGACAGGGGCTGTAAGAGTCACAGAAGTAGTTTCCTGGGAGAGGCCCAGCGCCTGCCTCCCCCCAGGGCCCACACCACCGCCTTCCGATCTCCTCCTCCCCTGCGCCCCGGGGCCCCCAGTCCTGGCGCCTTCGCCTTCGTTGCTGTTCAGATTAAAGCCTCTGTTTTGGACCTGCCGCCTGTGTGAGGTGTCTTCCCATGCCGCGCGCTTGTTCCCTCCACACGGCAGTCTGTCCCCCATTAAATCCCCTTTCCTTGGGCCAAGGAGTCTAAGGTTTGAGCTGTTTCAGCTGGGGTCTGGGGGTCCTGAGCAGGCTCAAAGCTGAGCCCTGGGTTCAAATCCTGGTTGTCGCCATGCCCAGCTACAAGGTCTTAGGTAAATTACTGATTCTCTCTGATCCTCAGCTTCCTCGGTCTATAAAATGGGGAAACTCATAGGGTGATTGTGAGGAGCCAGTGCGGGTGTGAAGTCCTCAGCACAGGGCCTGGCACACAGCAAACGCTCTGCGGTCACTGTGGCCGTTCTGAGCCCCCTGGGTCAGCCCCGAACTGGCCTGAGAGGTCACTGGACTGGGCCTGACTGATTGTGAACTGGGCCCCTGAAGTTTTTAAGGGGGTGCCCTCTGCGCGCTCTCCACTCCTCATGTCCATGTCCTGCTGGAGTTGGAAGTCTGGCTTGGGCTGCTGTGCCCTAGACTTGGCTTCTGTCTTCAGACGAGCCTCCTCCAAAAACAAGATCCCTTGGCCTTTGGCCTGTCCTCGGAGGGGGAGGCCTTGCACAGGGCAAGGAGAGCCTGGTGGCCAAGAGCCCTGCCTTTGGAGTCAGACTGATGTGGTGGCTTGGAGACCCTGATAGTTGACTTCATGTCCGAGCCTCTGATCAGAAAAATGAGCAAAGTAATATTTGGGTCATGGATTCTGGGATTCATTCATTTCTCAAATAGTGGCTGTACTTCCCTCATTCTAATGTTGATGACAGTAACTAAACACTCCCGAGATTGTTAGGTGGTGGTGCGTTACTATGAAGAGAAAGGAGAGCAGTTAACTAGAGAGGGTCAGCAAGGTACTCGAGCTACAAGGGTGAGGAATGACCTGAGCTGAGACCCCCAAAGAGGAGGAGAATCTCCTGGTGAAGGCAGGGGAGCAAGCAGCAGAGGTGGCGGAGCCCCTCTGAGGAGGGGGACGGGGAGGAGGCCAGGCTGATGGGGGGCCGGCGGGTGCGAGGACAGCCCTTGTGAGCTCTGTGTCAGTGTTTGGAGTCCAGCTTGACCTGGAGTAGTCTGGGAAGCTGCAGAGGGTTTTGCACCTGAAAAGGGCCTGGAGTGTGGGCAGAGGTGGCCCTGGTTTGCGCCTGGTCTGCACCTGTGAGACTGGTAGCCTGCATTAGGGTTCAGGGTGGAAGTGCTAAGGGGGTCTGGTTTAGGCTGTGTTTGTTCAGAGTATCGCCAACAGGAAGAGGAGCCAAGAAGACCCCGACTTCTTGGGACGTGCAGCTTGATGCCACTTCCTCAGGTCGGGGCAGAGCAGAGTGAGGATCTGCTGTTGGGGGTAGCAGAGGCTGTCAACTGCCAAGAGGAGGTGTGGGCAGGTAGCTGAGCTGCTGGAGCTGCTCAGGGACGGGTCAGCGAGTGATGGGTCCCAGGCTCCCTGCTCACCAGGAGCTGGGGGTGAAGGAGAAAAGGGGCTGACTCTGGGCAGACTTGCAGGGGAGCTGTGGGAAAACTCGAGGTCAAGGCCCTGGAGGTGGCAGTGACCTGCCAGACATGTGACTAAGGTGAGAGAAGGGGCTGTCCTTACCAAGGGCTGCTCTAGCTGAGGGGGTGGGGAGAGCGCGGGCTGGGTGGCATCGAGGGGGGACAGAAAGCCCAGGTGCAGGTGAGCCAGATGCTCACAGTGAGGCTTGATGGGCTCATGGAAGCCCAGAGTGCTCCCTCCCAGCAAGCCCCCCGGTCCAGAAGGAGGAGTGTGCAGCAGGGCCTCGCTCTTGAGAGCTCACCTCCCCTTTTTTGTTAAGAAGTGAGCAGAGACTGAGGGGGCGGTGTGTGGGTGGATGGGTGAGGGCTTGAGATCAGGGAAGGCTTTGGGGCAGGAAACGTTCAGGCCGGTTGCAGGCTGCTGTGTTCACTGTAGGCTGGGAAAGACCCAGGAGAGGCAAGAAGGTGGCGATGCTGGCGGAAGAGGCCAAGTGATGGTAGCGGGCCTTGGAGAAGGCGCCAGAAGGTGCTTGTCCTTTCTGACAGAGGGGTGTCCATTAGACGGATCATACGGGATTTACTTCTGCCAGGAGATGTGAGGCAAGGCCATCAGCTGCCCCTGGGGTGGGGAAAGGCGGGATGTGAGCCAGGACTTGGGGTCGGGTGGGAAGGTGGAACCTGGCGAGGGTCCGTGCCTCCCACCCACCCGGTGCTCAGTGAAGGATAGCTGCATGCTGTCACTGGATCCTGGGGAATCTGAGAGCGGGGGCTGGCCACCAAGCTGGAGGGGCGGGGCTGTTGGTTTCCCTCCGCCCTCTGCCAGAGGGTCCTCAGAGCACAGGGTGAACCCCAGCTCTGCTCCTTTCTGGCTCAAAGGCGCCAAGGCTGGAGCCACGCTCAGGGGACGTGAGAGCGAAGAGGTGTTTTCTAGGAGGAAAAGCCCAGGCAGGAGTTGGGTAGGAGAACAAAGGTGAGCACTTCTTGTGCCTAAGACTTGTACCACAGTCGGGCAACATATTTTCCTGAATCCAGTAATTACTAAGTTTATGTATGCCTCATCCAAGGTGTTTGGGGGAATGCAGAGATGAAAAGGTGAGTGTCCAGCTTTCAAGAAACTTCTGAGTGGGAGGAATAAGAGCTGGTGGCGGGACTTCCCTGGCTGCCTTCTACTGTGGGGGACTTGGATTCTGTTCCTGGTCAGAAACTAAGATCTCACATGCCTGGGGCAACTAAACCTGCATGTGTAGGCGGGGCAGCAACAGAAGACCAAACACCGCAGCAAGCGATCCCACAAGCCGCGACTGAGGCGCCGTGCAGCCAAAACAGAACACGCGGGCTTCCCTGGTGGCTCAGATGGCAGAAGCACCCGCCTGCGGTGCGGGAGACCTGGGTTGGGAAGATCCCCTGGAGAAGGAAATGGCAGCCCACTCCAGTATTGTTGCCTGGAAAATCCCATGGACAGAGGAGCCTGGCAGGCTGCAGTTGATGGGGTTGCAAAGAGTCGGACATGACTGAGCAACTTCACACACACACACACACACACACACACACACACACACACACACACACACACGTACGTATATATATGCAGTTGATGGGGTTGCAAAGAGTCGGACATGACTGAGCAACTTCACACACACACACACACACACACGTACGTATATATATGCAGTTGATGGGGTTGCAAAGAGTCGGACATGACTGAGCAACTTCACACACACACACACACACACACACACACACACACACACGTACGTATATATATGCAGTTGATGGGGTTGCAAAGAGTCGGACATGACTGAGCAACTTCACACACACACACACACACACACACACACACACACACACACGTATATATATATATATATATACTTTTAAATAGCTAGTGGACCAGCTGTGGAGGAAGGGGGATACGGGACTCTGGGGAGCTCGGGGATGGCTCTCGGGAGGTGGTGATGTTTCAGCTGGGCCTTGAATGTGGACACAGACGGAGGGCGTTCTGGTGGGGCCCTGCTGTGTACTGAGGTGTGGCAGCTGTGCAGCACCGGAAAGGCAGGTGGGGGAGGCCCCTGGGGCTCCAGGTCACCTCTGCGAGGCTCCCAAAGCCCTATATACATCCTTAAGACGCGCAGCACCGTCTAATTATCTGCAAGGTGTATGGTTACTGTCTGTTTTCTCCACTAGATGACGAGCCACAGGATGACAGGGACCAGCTCGGGCTGGACCCTAGTGCCAGTGAAGGCTGGCACATACATAGCAGGTGGTGGCAAACCCAGAGCAGCGACCACGGGTGCGTGTGCAGTTCCGTTCAGGTGCTCAGTCGTGTCCGACTCTGCGACCCCATGAATTGCAGCACGCCAGGCCTCCCTGTCCATCACCAACTCCTGGGGTTCACTCAGACTCATGTCCATTGAGTCAGTGATGTCATCCAGCCATCTCATCCTCGGTCATCTCCTTCTCCTCCTGCCCCCTAATCCCTCCCAGCATCAGTCTTTTCCAATGAGTCAACTCTTTGCATGAGGTGGCCAAAGTACTGGAGTTTCAGCTTTAGCATCATTCCTTCCAAAGAACACCCAGGACTGATCTCCTTTAGGATGGACTGGTTGGATCTCCTTGCAGTCCAGGGGACTCTCAAGAGTCTTCTCCAACACCACAGTTCAAAAGCATCAATTCTTCGGGCGCTCAGCCTTCACAGTCCAACTCACATCGCGGGCACCTGTGTGTGCATGTGTGTGTAGAGGGAGAGAGAGGCCAACCTAGATTGCCCAGTGTGTTTGTGTATATGTGTGCGCCGCTGTGTGTCTTTGTGTTTGTGTGCTCGTGTGTGTGTGTGGAGATAGAAACCTGTGACCCAGATTGTCCACCTGGGATTTGGGAAACGGGGGCAGCCGTCCGAGTACAGGGTTTGAAGCTGGCACTGGTGCCAGGGCTGGTGGGTGGTGGAGACAGGCAAGGCCCTGTGAAGGGCAGAGAGAGGCCCTGGGCTGCAAAGGGGAAGGTTGGGTGGGATTTGGTGCCAAGGAAGAAGGTGGGGTTCTTGAGGACCCTGGGCGCACCCAGGGGAGCAGGCAGGACTGGGTCAGGGCTGCAGAGTTTGAGGAGCTCTCTGGGGTAGACCTGCTGGACCTGGCTGAGGGGAGGCTGGCGGGGCTGCTGAGACCCCGTCCCCAGTGGGGAGAGGAGTCAGGCTGCAGGGTCTTCCAAGTTCCGCCCCTGCCATGCATCCTGGCCCGCTGCCCTGCCTTTGCTCAACCTCAGGCTCCCTTCCCACCCTGTCTCTCTGGGTACCAGCAGCCCTGGCCTCCTCTCTGCTTCTCAGACTCCGGGGCCACTGAATAGTTAGGGTTTGGCCACTTCCCCAGAACTCTACCCCCACTGGGAGCCCCTGGTCCTTTTTCAGGGCTCAGCTGAGGCCTCACTTCCTCTGAGGTCCTCGCCTCGCCCCCTAGACCAGGCAGATGTCCTGGCTGTGCCTGTGTGGCCACCCACCTGCCCCTGCTCTGAGCGCTTGGCACACCTGGCTGCCGTGTGCCTGTGCAGCTGCTCCAGGATCTTTAAGGGGACTCGGCGGTGCGGGGGTGGGGGGGCAGCCATCTAGGTGGAAGTTGGGCTGGTAGGGGGCTGTTTGCTTTGCAGACACAGCTTCTCTGCTTGGTGTTCCTGGGGGTTCCTGAGGCCCACCCCCTAAGCTCAGGCCTCATCATCCCTGCTCCCTGCCATGGGTCTGGGAGGGTGCTGGACACTGTAGGCACCATGGAAGTATCTGTGGATGGCTGTGACGGAGTGAGGGGCCCTTCCTGGCACGGAAGTGGGCCAGATCACCCAAGAGGATTGGGAGGGAGGAGGGGAGGCTGGGCACCCAGCTTGGAGGCAGGGAGACACTGCTGAGGCAGAGGGGGTCCTGAGGCCAGCTGGCCAGCGCTGGAGCTGGGACATGCGAGGGACTTCAGAGAGCAGTTCCAAGGCACAAAAACCGAGGCAGAAATGCAGTGGGCAGCCCTGGGGAACCTGAGTGCCCCCGCAGGCCAAGCACCAGAGTCACGGGTAGAGGGGAGCTGGAGAAGCTGGCTTCTGTTGGTTCATCCATCCAGCAAACATCGCCAGAGCCCGCTCGGCTCCGACTTGTGCTGAGTGCTGGGGTGCTACAGTGAGCAAGACAGACAGCTCCCCTCACCTTCCACCACTCTGGACATACCCTGGTGTCCGGCAGTGGGGGATTGTTAGAAGGCCGGATGAGCAGCTGTACAATGGGCCATCAGATGATGCCTTTTCATGTATTCTTCTAGAAAGATGCTTCTGACCTGTTGTGAAGCAGGGAAGGTAGCTAAAACAACTGCTTGTTTGCTGTTTAGCTGCTAACTCATGTCCAACTCTTTGGGACCCCATGGACAGTACCCGCCCCCCACCCAGGTCCATGGGATTTCCCAGGCAAGAATACTGGAGTGGGTTGCCATTTTCATCTCCAGGGGATCTTCCCGACCCGGGGATTGAACCTGCATCTCCTGCATTGGCAGGCAGATTCTTTACCACTTAGGAAAGTACAACCTCTTTTTGTAAAAAATGAAAAATGTATATTTTTGATCAGTCTGTCTCTCTGTTTGTCCATGTACGTGAACAAAGGACCAGAAGGCTGTTTCTCTGGATAGTAATGTGCTTATTGCTGAGTGGTGGGGGTGTGACGATTTGGGGAAGCTCTTCATCACTGTTACTGCCTCCAAAAGATGGTTATGAAGGTGTTAAACATCATTACTAACCTCACAAAAAGAAAAAGCAAATGATTATGGGGAACTTTTAACTTTGATTTTTGTTGTTTCTATTTGATTTTTAAATCTTTCTATAGTGTCCACAGGCATTTCTATAATATCCAAAGGCATGGGCTTCCCAGGTGGTGATAAAGAATCTGTCTGCGAATACAGGAGATGCAAGAGACACAAGTTCAGTCCCTGGGTCAGGAAGATCCCCCTGGGGTAGGATATGGCAACGCACTCCAGTATTCTTGCCTGGAAAATCTCATGTACAGACTACAGTCCATGGGGTCACAAAGAGTTGGACATGACTGAGCACACACACACGCACACACATGCATGATATCCACACGTCATTGTTTAGAATTTAAAAACCTTCCCCCTAAAGAGCACTGGAGTCTGGTGTACTTCTGACAGCGAGGCAGGTGGGGGAGAGGGGGCCGGGAAGACTTGCTCAGATTTGTCAGGAGTCGGTATGTTCTAGCAGAGTCTCTCTGAGAGGGAGGGGGCAGGTGGGCTGGAGGCTTCCGGGAGGAGTCTGTTGGGGGACTAAGTCTCTTCAGTTGTGTCTGACTCTGCGACCCATCAGGGACCAATGGCAAGAGCTCCTGCAGGCTGGTTCCTCCCAGAGCCTTTGGGTGAGCGGGAGTGGAGGGGAGCCTGTGGCGCCCTGGTTGGCACCTGCAGGATGCCAGCAAACACAGGATGGGCACAGAAACTGGTGCTGGAGTCGAGTGCACTTTCCCTGCCTGCGACCTGCGTTAGGGGTGACAGTGATCTCAGTTACACACCCCAAGGGGCCAATGGGATGAATGGTTCCATCCTTTCCACAGCTTCCAATGCTGTGGAGGCTGGCTTCCCAAGTCCCAGCAAAGGGGCAGAGCCTCAGGGCAGCACCCTCCACTGAACAGGGGACGCTGAGGGCCCTGTGCCCAACGCCAGGTATGCTGGGGACAGCACCAGGGCTCTAGGGCGTGTGATGGTGGGAAGGACCTGGGGACCAGGGTTGCCTGTGTGACCTTGAATAAGGGTCTGCACCCCCTCTGAACCTCTCAGTTCTACATGTGTGTGTGGATGCCAGTCCAGAGCCCAAGGCTGGGGTGGCATCCACAGCGCCCAGCACATAGTCGACTCCCCACAAACAGAAAGAAGTGGGAGGACGCATCGCCTCCCGCCAGGCAGTGGGCTGCATCCCGGGCTGGTCTCCATCCGCTGCTCCTGGGCTCTGCAGCTGGCTTTTCGCTGACCTCTGCGTAGACTTCCTGGCCTGCTGGCCCCTTGCCCCTCTTTATTTGCTTGGGACTATACTGGGGCTTCCCTGGCGGCTCAGTCGGTAAAGAATCCACCTGCAATGCAAGAGACCCGGGATCAACCCCTGGGTCGGGAAGATCCTCCAGAGAAGGGAATGGCAACCCACTCCAGTGTTCTTTCCTGGAGAACCCCATGGACAGAGGAGCCTGGCGGGCTATGGTCTATGGGGTTGCACAGAGCTGGCCACGGCTGAGTGTACATGAACAGCTCGTGGACGTTCTGACCCTTGAGCTTCATCCTGGCCTTTAGTTTCCCACAGATGTTTCAGGGCAGTGCACCACATGGAAGGTGGGTGATGAGAACGCAGAGGATGGGAGGGGACAGGGGAGGCTGCCCTGCGGGTGGGTCGAGGGCCCCTGGCAGCGGGAACCCCTGGGGAGGCTCTGCAGTGTAGCTGGGGCCTGCTGGTCCCCCTGCGGACTGCTGCCCCCGGGCCTGCCCTCCAGCCTGGATCACGCTGGCCTGGCGAGTCCTCCTGGCTGAACAGTCTCCTTCAGGGGCTGTTCCCACCCCGCTCCATACACATTCCTGCGCCACCCTCCTGACACCGTGTCCTCATTTGCCACTGCTGCTCCAGGCCCCAGAAGCCACGTGCACCCTAACCCCTGCCGGTGTCCTCTGAAGGGCCTTGGAGCTGGCGGCTCCTGAGCCCGGCCTGTGTGTCTGACCCTGGGTGAAGTGCCTGAAAGCATGTCTTACCTCATCCTCGCTATGGGCCAACTATGTACCCATTTCTTAGAGGAGTAAATCAAGGCCCAAGTGGATCAAGGTACTGGCTGGATGGGGGCGGTGCTGAGTCTCTCTTTCCCATCAAAGCTCACGCCCCAGTAGCCTCTCCTGGACTGAGGCCTCAGGGTGGCCCTGGCTGCCTTGTGCTATGCTCAGTTGACCTAAGATCCCCCAACCCTCTTCCTGCTTTAGAGCTCGTCTCTCCAGGGTCAGCCCTGTCTGAGGCACCTTCTCCCAGAACCCTTCTTCCTTCTGGGAGGCAGGGCTGGTCCACACAAAGACAACAAAGAGGCGGCTAGCAAGGCCGGTAATGAGTGCTGGCGGGCAGCCACGTGTCAGCTCGCAAGATGTGCTTACATGTGCCCTCGCGGAGCCCCCTCAGTGAGCCCGGAAACTGGCATCACTTTCACATTTTAGGGAAGATGGGAAATGGGCTGGGAGGATTTCAGTGGCGGCCCAAGGTCTCTGGGTCCTCCTGTGGAATCAGAGGGGAAGTGGGCTTGTCTGATGCGGGTCCTGTGTTGGTGAGCAGGGCGAGGCACTTCCAGCTGGGCAAGAGGAGGAGTCTCTAGAGTCCTGGAAGCTGCTGGTGGCCAGTGGCTCCTGCTTCTCCTCCAGGCCCATGCAGCCTATCTCTGTGGACAGCATCATCCATCTGACCCCCAATCCAGACATTAGCCTGTCTTTCATTCCCCAAATCCATCCCACGAGCAGGTCCAACTGGATCCATCCAAATGAAAGTAAAAGTGTTACTTGCTCAGTTGTGTCCAATTCTTTGTGACCTCATGGACTATATAGCCCACCAGGCTCCTCTGTCCATGGGATCCTCCAGGCAAGAATACTGGAGAGGAGAGCCATTCCCTTCTCCAGGGGATCTTCCCTAACCCAGGATCGAACCTGGGTCTCCCATGTTCCAGGCAATTTCTTTACCATCGGAGCCACCAGGGAAGCCTGGGTCCATCCAAGTTATAATCCAGCTCTGCCCACTTCTCTCTGACCTGCGCTGTGGCCACCTTGGTGTCAGTGGCTGTCAGCTCTCGGCAGGCCCCTATGGTATCCCCCTCTCTGGTTCCACTCTGCCCTCTGAACCTGGCTTCCACACTGAACTGATCGCAGGTGAGTCCTATCGTATTGCACCAGTGGCTTCTCACTCCCAGCAGAAAACTCACACTATGATCTGACCCCTCTGACCCTTTCCATCTTCCTACCACTCCCTGTGCTTCCTCCCTGGCCCTCTAAGATACCAAGTTCACTCCTGCCCCAGGGCCTTTGCACCTGCTATTCTCTCTGCTTGGCCTGCCTGGGCACCAGGTTGAACAGTGGCTCTGTCTGGTTGTTTAGGGCTCAGGTCAGATGCCGCCAACTCCCAGGGGCCGTCCCTGCTTTCTCTAGGTTGCAGTGGGAGCCCTGACCACATCAGCTGTTCTCTATCCTGACATAGGCCCTCTGTTCTATAGATTGGAAGCTCGGTGAGGGCAAGAACCAGGTCAATTGTGGTCACCACTGAATCTCCAATGCCCGGAACAGTGACTGCCCCAAAGTAGGTTGTTGTTCAGTCACTAAGTCATATCTGATTCTTGGCCACTCTATGGACTGCAGCACGCCAGGCTTCCCTGTCATTCACTACCTCCCGGAATTTGCTCAACCTCATGTCCATTGAGTTGGTGATGCTATCCAATCATCTCATCCTCTGTTACCCCCTTCTCCTCCAGTCCTCAATCCTTCCCAGAATCAGGGTCCTACCAGAGTAGGTAGGTGCCCAGTAATTCTTTGTTGAGTGAAAAGTGTGAAAGTGTTAGTCAGTCGTGTCTGACTCTTTGTGACCCCATGGACTGTAGCCCACCAGATTCCTCTGTTCACGGACTTCTCCAGGGATGAATACTGGAGTGGATTGCCGTTCCTTTCTCCAGGGGTCTTCCCAGCCCAGGGATCCACCTGATCTCCTGCTTCTTCTGCACTGCAGGCAGATTCTTTACTGCCTGAGCCACCAGAGTGAAAGAATGAATAAAACTTCTTGAAGTTGTTCTAGGAAAAGCTGGAAAGCATGGGGTGGATAGGGTCCCAGGTGTCAAGCTGACCTTCCCCAGGATTCAGCACAGGAGCCCTGGGGCCCCATGGAGGGTCAGGCTGGCAGGACAACTTTCCAGGGTCCCTAGCTCTGAAGTTCTATAGTTCTGTGGTTCATTCAGAGAGTCACAAGGCAGCGTCCTGGATGGAGGCAGGGCAGACCCTGTGACCCTGGCTTTGGGTAGGCCGTCTGTGGGAGATCCCCAGGGGTGGAGAGGCAGAGCAGCAAGGAAAGAGATGGAACAGGAGAAACCGTGCTTTGGATAACAGACAGATGCCACCTGACATATGAGGGAAAGGCCAAACTGTCCATCCTGGCTGTCAGGGCTCTGCTGGAAACAGGCCTCCTAGCTGGCCTCTTCTCTGCATCTGAGGCCTCCCCGTGGGTCTCCTCTGCTTCACTGATGGGAGCCAGCACTTATTCATACCATCTTCCCGGTGCCTGGCTGACCCAGAGAAGTGGATCCATTCAGCCAGCAGAAGTTTGCTGAGCACCTACTATGTGTGGTACACTGTTCTTTCCAGGAGCTGGGGGCAGAGAAGGGGAGGATGACCTCTGCCCTAGTGAGGAAGAGGGATGAATGAACACACAAACCTACCATAAAACACCAGGCAGTGGGACTTCCCTGGAGGTCCAGTGCCTAAGACTCTGTGCTCCCAGTGCAGGGGGCCTGGGTTCAATCCTTGGTCAGGGAACTAGACCCACATGCCAAAACTAAGACCCGGTGCAACCAAATTAAAAAGGAAAAACAGGAAAAAAAAAAAAAAAAACACATCAGGCAGTGATACAGGTTATGGAAAAATCAGGGAGAATGCAACAGTGGGGTGTTACCTTAGAGAGGTAGTCAGGGTGATGTGGGAGCGAGAGTCGGCCTTGGAGAGAGCCGTGAGAACATGCTTGCAGAGCACCTGCTAAGGCCCTGAGGTGGGAATGGCCTTGGCAGGTTGGAGGGCAAGGTAGAGGCGGGAGGGCAGTAAGTGACGGGAGGCAAGGGGCATGAGTGGAAAGGCAGCCAGACTGGGCAGCACGGAGCCAGCTGGGCCATAGAAGGACCCTGTGTTTGATCTGAGTGGGCCAGCAGGAGAGTGTGTTGGAGTTCCTCCAGCTGGCTTTTGCAAGCTGGTCATGAACATCTCGTTCCCATTCTGTGACGTTCAGTGACGTCACATTGGCAGCTTGGAATCGCCGAGGTGGGAGTATTTACACCACCGGGATGGGCAGTTTCTACAGATGGTCCCTGCCCGCCACCTTCCAACTGGTTTTAAACATTTATACTACTGGGTGAGTTGGGGAGGGATATGGTCTGTTTTAAATATCTTCAAATATCAGAGAATGGAGAGAAGGAAAGTGGACAGTAGGAGGCTAAGAGCAAAATAGGAAGTCAAGGACTTCCCTGAGGGGCCCGGAGGCTAAGACTCTGTGTTCCCAGGGCAGGGGGCTCAGGTTTGACCCCCTGGTCAGGGAACTAACTACCACATGACAGAACTAAAGATCCTGCAGGCTGCGACTAAGACCCATTGCAACCAAATGAATGCATATTTAAAAACAACACCAGCAACCACAAAACTAGGAAGTCTAGTTAGCAGGTTAGTGCAGCCATCCAGGGGAGCGATGCTGTGGCTGGACTAGGAGAGCAAAATCAATGGTGGTGAAGAGAGGGTGGGCTGTGAATCTCCTCTGAAGGGGAGCTGCCAGAATTGGCTGATGGACTGGATGTGGGTTTCTGAGAAAAGAAGGAGTTCAGATATTCTGATGTTTGGGGTCTGTGCAACTTACTGAATGGTGGTGCCATTGATGGAATGGGAAAGACCCGGGGAGTAGGTGTTGGGGGTGGTTCTCAGGGGTTTGGGTTCTGAGATGCCCGGTGCCCCAAGAAGAGAAGTCACACGGGGCTGGGACCTCTGGGTTGCATTTGGCATAGAGGTCCCAGCTGGAGATGGAGTTGTCAGCAGGTCGATGGGACTGCATGAGTTTTGCTGGGAGAACATGACAGGAAGGAGAAGGGGGCTAAGGTCTGAGTCCAGAGCCTCCCTTCGAGGAAGGGAGAAAGCGAAAGTGTTAGTCGCTCAGTCATGTCCGACTCTTTGCTACCCCACGGACTGTAGCCTGCCAGGCTCCTCTGTCCATGGGGATTCTCCGGGCAAGAATGCTTGAGTGGGTTGCCATGTGGGCTCCACAATGGAGACTGGGCAGTTACGAGCCAGGAGAGTAGAACTAAACTGCTCTCTGCCCACCTGATATTTGGGGGGTTTTGTTTTTCACGCTAAGCAAGAGGGGTGAGAGGACAGATATTAGGGATTGGTGGCTGTGCAGCCATCATCCCTCTGGGGAATAGAATCCCTCTTCCCTATGGAGAACCTATGGAAAGGGGCTGAAGTGGGCTGACCAATCCCCTTAATCTTAGGGATGGACACATGCCCAGATCTGGTCAATCAGAGGGCTCCTGGCTCCTCATCAGCTGTAACTGGTTCAGGGGTGAGCACTTGACCCAGACTGTGCCAGTGAGTGGCATCCCTGGCACTTCCTATTGGAGCCATGGGAAGATACCCCTTCTGCCAAGGTTGCTAAGCTGGGGAAAATTTATCCTGGGGATGCTAATGGAAGGGCTAGCGGTGTAATTGTGGGCCCAGTGCAGAATACATATGCAGGATCCCCTGCTCAAAAAGCAAGAAAAAGTACCACTAGCAGTAGCTAGAACACTTTTCCTTCCTTCCACAGACTCTCAACTTGTTCTGGTGTTTTGTTTTTGTTTTTTTTTCTATCTGCTATGTCATTCTAAGTAAGGAAAGAATAAAAATGTTAAGTGATTAGTATGAATTTTTACCATTCATCTTCATACTGTGCAATACCAGTTTAAAATGCAAATATTAGAGCATTTAATTCGTGTAACACAAGTTACACAATTTGTATTTTGTGGCTAGTCCTTGATGGTACCTTGACATGGCCGGAAAAAGACAGATACAAACCAGATTCAAGAAGGTTATAGGAGGAGAGAGGGCTTCCCTGGTGGCTCAGATGGTAAAGAATCCGCCTGCAATGCAGGAGACCCAAGTTTGATCCCTGGATTGGGAGGATCCCCTGGAGAAGGGAATGGCTACCCGCTCCAGTATTCTTGCTTGGAGAGTCCCATGGACAGAGGAGCTTGATGGGCTACAGTCCACGGGGTTGCAAAGAGTTGGACACGACTGAGCGACTGACACACACGCACACTCAGGAGGAGAGGACCCCCAGGCCAGTGGAGTGACTGAGGGGGTATTGCAGAACCTTGCAGACATCCCTCCACTAGGCCATGTGTGACCACGTGTGTGTTTCCTGCCTCTCTTGGGCCTGACAGTTACTGAATTACTCCTTCCACCAACCACCAGGCTGATGTGCTGAGTTCTGATCAGAGCTTGGATCTAGGCACCTCCCCGCCAACAGGACTCATCTCAACCTCCAGCAGAGGGGGTGACACCCCCTACCTCCCCACACACTCAGTCCCTGGATAGAGGGTAGGTAAGAGGCTCGCCTCCTCCTAGTCACAGTCTCTGGTTGGTTTCTAGATGGGTCATGGTGCTTCCAACCCAGGGTAACAAGCGCTGTCGCCATGCCCTGTGGCGCTGCTGGGCATGTAGCCTGACCCCAACCTCCCTGTCTGTTCCCAGGGTGAAGGGGAGCACTGGTCACATGAGAGGGGATGCCAGGCAAGGCCAGGGGCCAGAGATAGGGGAGTCAGGGGCAGAGAACCTCTTCCAGGGAGGCAAGGAGGTACCTGGAGGCAGGATGGCAAGGGAGTTGAAATTTCAAGCCCTCAGCTCACGATTCATTGTCTCATCACATTTCACTTACAAAACGCAGATTCAAAGTCAAAATGATTATGGTTTTCAGGACGGCATAAACGTTAAGCCCTATCAAGACAGCAGGGCATGACACCCCAGGCCTGGAATCTTTTGAACGTGGGGCCCTGGTGGTGACTGTACCGGTCATGTGCTGGTGGAGCTGGCCCTGGCTGGTGGCACTCTTGCTCACACCCCAGAGAAAACCCAAGAAAAGGCCAAGAAGAGACAGGAAATGCCAAGAGACTGTGAGTGAGCCCTGGTGACATCATGTGAGCCTCTGGGTCCAGCTGTGCCTGGAGCTAAAACACGATGGACTTTCCAGTTCCTGAGCCAGTGAGGTTCTTTTTTGCTTCAGTCAGCTTCGATTGAGTTTCTGAGGCCTGCATAAGGGGGCCTGCAGAGGAGAGGATCCAGGCCTGGGAATCTGGATACCTGGACTTCTTGCTTGGCTTAAAGCGTTTGGAACTGTCCATCCATCCAGATGGTTGGATGGCATCACTGACTCAGTGGAGATGAGTTTGAGCAAACTTCCAGAGACAGTGAAGGATAGGGAAGCCTAGCGTGCTGCAGTCCATGGGTCGCAAAAGAGTCAGACACGACTGAACAACACAGTCCACCCAAAATGTCTGTGAGTCACGCAAAGATCTGACTGCCCCCTCCCCGAATGAACCTGTTCTGTCCTCGGCTGGGTCCTTTATCTGTGTTAGACAGCCCGTTCTTTGTCCCAACAAAGGGAAGCTTTATTTCTCAGCCTTCCAACCTTCCTCAGGCTGGTTGACGTGGGTGTCAAAGGAGACCCTCACATTCCCCCTTGGGGTGAGGGATGTATGTGTGTGTGTGTGTGGCCTGGAGGGTGTTTGGGAGCCAGGGAAGGAAAGTGAGAAAGGCTCTAGGGAGTGTTTAAGAAACACCAGAAAATAACTGGTTTGGCAGGGGTAGAGTGGGGGAGGAGTTAGAGACCCAAGGGTTGGGGGTGGGGAAGGGGTTGACTGGGGGAGGGTGGGCAAATCATCTCTCGCCCACTGTTTCTCCTTTATCCCACTCCCTGAACCCATCCCTTCATTCGTTCCATCACCAAGCCTACATCCTGAATGAAGTCGTTAAACCCGCACCGAGTGACTGTTGACTGTCAGGCGTAGCCAGGCCTCGAAGGTACCCAGACACCTCACTGGAGGTTAACCTTTTGAAGACACACGTGCCAATTTGTGGAAAGACCCAAAAATCCACCAGAGTTTAACTCGCCTTCTGCAGTCCCAGCAGTGAAAAGATCTTGACTGAGTCTCTCTGGATAAAGGTGCATCTTCTTACTTCTTAGGTAATCAGTTTTGTTCAACAGGAGAGAGTCAGTAGAAAAAGTGTCCTGCATTTTGCAGAGGGCGTGTATTGTCTGAGCAGAGCTGACCAGTAACGATATCGCCACTCTGGTTTATTGGGAGCTGGCTGTATGGCAGGTGCGGGGCTATAGAAGGCTCACGGCATAGGTGGGTGCTCACAAGCATCCTCATTGTGCAGACAAGGGTTTGGAGACTTGGAAAAGGGCCGCGAAGAGCCTAGTGCCACCTAGAAAGTGGCAAAGCCCCTTGGGTAACCAGGTCGGTGTGGCTCTGGTGGCTGAACTTAGAACGACAAGTCCCACCTTTGGACAGGCCCCCTTGTGGTGAGGTGGCCCCAGGAAGCCCTCTGGTGCTTGGTCTCTGCGTGCTGGTCCACACTCTCTCATTTGATATTAATAACTTCCAGGGAGGGGATGTCTCACAGGGAACTGGTATATTGCCCTAGGACAGCCCTCCCACCCTCCTCCATCCATTGGAAAGAAGGACAAGGCTTGCATTGGCCTGGAGCCTCAGCTTCTCTGGGTCACCAGGGAAACTGGTTGGAACAGCTGCCCCAGACTGTTGTTATACTGGTTTATCCCCTCCTTCTGTCCCCCACCCCCTCTCCACCATTGCCCTGGGGGAAGGCAGGGATTTTCTATAACACCAATGAAAGTGAAAGTGAAGTTGTGTCCGACTCTTTGCGACCCCATGGACTATAGCCCAGCAAGCTCCTCCGTCCATGGGATTCTCCAGGCACGAATACTGGAGTGGGTTGCCATTTCCTTTCCAGGGGATCTTGCCGACCCAGGGATCGAACTCAGGTCTTCCACATTGCAAGCAGATGCTTTAACCTCTGAGCCACCAGGGAATACGCCAATAATCACTACCATTTCTTGAGTGCTTGCTGTATGCCAGGCGTTCCACGAAGCCCCTTCTTGGGTGACAACTGAATCCTCCCATCCCTGCCTGCCTCTTCGGTCCCACCTCCTGCCACTCTGCCCATTGCCCTCTGCCTCTTGAGAACCATCTTTCAGTTCCAACATTCCTGTGTTTAGTCTTTCTGCCTGGAATGCTCTTTCCCCATTGTTCACCCAGCTAGTGTAGTAGAGATTTCTAGGGCTCACCCATCGGCACTTCACTTCTCTTTCCCAGGCCCCTTGCAGTTAGTCGGGGTCATGGGGCTAATTCTGGCCAGTGGGCTGTGAGCGTTAAGTAGGGGGAATTCCTTCCCTTGCGGAATAATCCAACTCTTGAATCGCCGCTGAGCCACTGCATGGGGGAAGCATCCCAGAGAGTTGTCCCATTCAGCTGGCCTTTGCATGATCAAGAAATTAATCTGCGTTGTGTTGAACTGCTGAGATTTGGGGATTAATGTATTACCGAAGCAGACTTTACCCTATACTGACTAATACAGCTGGTCTATTTAGATCTCAGCTCCTGGGTCACCCTCTCTGATCACCAGATTTAAAGTGATGCTGCCAGCTCCTCACTTTCATTTTCCCACAACACTCATCTCAGCGTTCAGTGGCTCACTTACTTATTGTCTGTCTCTCCATTAGCACATAAGCTCCATAAAAGCAGGGTGCTTCTCTGTCTTGTTCATGCCACATCCTCGGTGCCTAGCACAGGGCCTGGCATATACAGGTACTCAATACATTTGAATGAATGGGTGAGTACATGCATTTCTTGAATGAGTCAGTGACAGAGGCAGGTGGCCATTCTCGAGCGTAGATATGGAGTCTGATCTCGCCACAGGTGGTTTTCTTACTGTGATTAGACATCAGAAGGCTGGAAGCAATGGTTCTTTTGTCTATATTTGGAGTGTCAACGTTGGATTCAGACCTTCCTTGTCTCCTCCCACTCTATCCCTTCAGACCTGGGAATGTGGGCCGGCTAGGAAAACAACTCATCCCAGGTCCCAAGCCGA
Source organism: Nanger dama (assembly GCA_917880005.1). Lineage (NCBI taxonomy): Eukaryota > Metazoa > Chordata > Mammalia > Artiodactyla > Bovidae > Nanger > Nanger dama. The sequence goes on along the minus strand of CAKJTW010000018.1, from coordinate 7,424,327 downwards.
GCCTATGGCCAAACCAGAGTCTGCCCCTGGGTTTCCAGACTCCTAGTCCACAGACCTTTGTGCTGAGCTTTGCCACTTTGTCTTTAGTTTCAGCTTAAGTCACTGAAGACACTTCCCGAGCATTTCCTCTTAACTACCCACCTGGCCAGGTAATCTAGCAAAATTCTGAGCAAAACATTCTGTGACGATTGATGGGAAGGACGGGACAGAGTTGGGACAGGGGTCAGTGGTGAGAAAAAGCAAGGCTCCCTCCAGAATGCTTCCCTGGGGTTTGTCTTTTTGTCTCACAGTCTCTTGGCAGAGGCAGAGTGCGGCATGCTGAATTCTGGGAGCCAAGGCCTCTTGGTCGAGAGCTCTGTTCTCAGGCGTTGAGCCTGCCTCAGAAAGGTTGAATAGCCCTGCTCCCCACACTCTGCTCTGTAGCATGCTGAACACTGATGATAGCACCTGTCACATCACTTTTTTTTCCCTCTGAAAAATGTGGCGTTAATTTTTTTCTTCTAAATATAAAAGTGATACACGCTCATTGTAGAAAATTTGGAAAACACAGAAATGGGCGAATGGTGAAACAAAGGTCATCTGTATTCTCTCCACCTTTCAACTGTTGCAGTATTTTCCAGCTTCTGTTCCATCGGTTTCGTCTGCACATGTGATCGATAATGTTACCTGTTCCCCAGATGGCCCTGGGCCCTGCCAGCTGGGGGTGTACAGGCGGGCATGTTGATTTCAGCACGTCCCTCTCCATTCCACTGGCCAGCACCTTGGCCTCCCTTCAAAGCCTTTTCAGCTGGGTGTGGGAGTGCCGGGGGAACCATGTATGAGCTCCAGCCAAGTTCCTCCACTTAGGCCTCCCTGCAGGTGCCTACTGCCCGAGTCCCCCGAGGGTGGCTCCTGTCACTGTCCCTGCCCCAGGGGCCTGCAGCCTCCCCCCGATGATTCCTGAGCGGCAGCCCCCAGAAGAATTAGATGGCTCTGTGGCCTCATTATCCTGGCGAGGAGCAAGTATTTTTTTTCCAGAGCTGTGTTGGCTGCATTTAATCGCCCAGGCCCTGAAGCACCCCGTGCCTGTGCCCTGGGTCTCCCCAAGTCCCACATGAAAATGACCCCTTTAACTTCCTCTCTCTGGAGGACATCTTTGGTCTGTCACTTTTCTGAGGATAGTACCCCTTTTCTGAGAAGAGAGCTCCTTCTCTGTCCGTGAGCTTTCAGCAGGGGCGACCAACCACCCTCTAACCCTGCTCCAGGTTTGGGACAGGACATGGTCTTTCCCTGAGATCTTCTGAGCTGACCAGAGAAGATAGCCGTTCTTGGGTGGCGAAGATGTGGGACGGGAAGCCAGAGCTGCTGTCAGGAGAAATGGGTCTGCAGTAGGAGAGTGGGCGCCCAATGCAGAGAAGAAAGTCACAGGAGACAGAGAGAGCATCTGGAGGTTTGTTCCTGAATCCAGTTGTACCTGAAGCCTGCTCCATCTCTGCCCGCTGTACAGCTGAGTGCCATGAACCAAGAAATCCCACTTCCTCCCATGCTGGCTCCAGTCAGTTCACTGTTTCCTATCATAAGGGTCCTGACAAATACCAGGAAGAGGTCAGTTTCTGTGCTGGGTGGGGTGGGATAAGACACCACTGTCCTGTGTGTCTCTCCATCCCTCCACCTAGAGCATGAAGTGTCAGAAGATGTGTGCACCGAATCTGCTAGCTTAGGTTCAGCTGGAACTAACCAGTGTTGCTATTTAGACAACATCAGGGTCATTTGACAGCTCACACTGTAGTATGTAATAAATTCTTCTCCACTAGACTGTGAACTCCAGCAGTAAGACTGGCCACTTGATTTCAGGCAAACTTTCTCATTTCTAAAACAAGGATGCTCATAGTATATTTCTCTGAGCATAGCTGGAAAACTCTGTGAATTCATACAGAGGGACTCTGCTGTCCTTCTCTTTGATGTTCCTTTTCGCAGTGATCAGCTCAGTGCTTTGCCCTGGCTAGGCACTAAGTGGGGCACCCTGCAAATGTGTGTCCCATGCATGGAGAGGCAGAAAGACACACCCTGTTACCAGAGAGACACCCACCTACCCACACACAAACACATACATACACAGAATAGAAGCCCTCGGAGCTCAGCACCCCACACAGCAACCCTCCTGGGAGCCCAGGGCATCCCCAGCCCCTGGCTTCTCTGGAGGGCAGCCTGCAGCTCTCCCAGGCTCTCAGCTGTCATCCCAGCAGCTCCATATTGCTAGGAGCGCAGCTTGGAGCCTGGCTCAGCCCTACACCACATATCAAGGGCAGCAGAACCTGCGGTGTTCTAGGAGCTAGGGGAATTGTGTGTGTGTGTGCATGTGTGTGTGTGTGCACGCGCTGGTTAACTTGGGGGAGGTAGGGAGAGCTTTCTAGAGCTCTGGCTTCCAGAACTGCTCTTCTCTGAAAGCTCTGTCTCATCACTAAGTCCCCAGTCTTTTCCAGTCTCCCTACCTCCTCAATGAATGACCCCCAAGCCCAAGTCTTGCCTAGGGGCTCCTGTGGGGTCTGTCTGGGTCATTTTCCTGGAAAGAGCAGGGCTTGTCTGTGGACCTGGGTCTGTGGATTCCTGGTTTGCCTGCCGGCCTGCCCCTCTTCCTCCTTCCCCAAGACCCAGGTTGCCTGCCTTTCAGTTGTGTTCTGCTGGGGAGCATATGTTAGTTTCTCAGGATGTCCTGGGAGGGCGGGCAGAGGTCTTGCCAACCTTCAGGGGAGGGGTCATGGCATCGAGTGGAGTGGGGATGCTCCTTAGGGCTCTTGTGTTGGGGACAGTGCATCTGGGTGGGTGTGGCCTTCAGTGTGGTGTGTACTGTAACATCAGGACGCTTGTGTTGCCATTTCAGGTGGACCCTCTTAGTGTGAGAGGTGGCTGGCCAGGGGATTGCGTTATTGGTTGCTGCACACTGTGCTCCAGGGCATTGACCGTTTGCGAGGCTGCCCAAGGTCCCTTGGCCCTGAAAAGATAATTGAGTGGGAGGGCATTTCTCTTCCGGGTGCTCCCGGAGCCCTCCACCCCTGCCCACGGGGATCCCTGGATCCTAATATGCCTGAGGTCTCTGGGCACAGCTGAAGCTCAAGAAAACCTAGCAAAGGAGAGGACAACCCGGGTCCGCGGCCCCGTTCAGTTCAGAGCTCTTATTTTGCAGGCCACCACCCAGGCTCCTTTGCCTATAAGGGACAGGTGGTAGGTCCCAAGCCCCCTCGGCTGGTCCCTTGGGGACCCAGGTCCGCCCTCCCAACAAAGGCGGCCGACCACGTGCCCTTCCTCGGGAGGCGGGCCCGGAGTGGGGGAACGCACGCAGCCCCGGGTTTCCTCTCCAGCCAGGGTTCGAGCCAGACCGCTCTGCGCCCGGGGTGGGCGCGGAGCAGCTCCTCGCAGCAGCCCCCGCCACCCGGGGTTGTGCCTCGCCCACTCCCAGCCTCAGTCTCTGCAGTGTCCTGGAAGCGGCGCTAGGGGGAGCTGTGGCAACTGGCTTGGTGGATTGACTCAAAACCGCGCATCAAACGGCTATTCCTTAGACTTGCAGGGGATGGGTGGATGGGGGGCGCACGGGGAGGAGGGCGACACACCATTCCCCCTCCTCAGCAGCTCCAGACTCTTCTCTTCCCGTAGGAGGCCGAGAAAACAGCCCTGGTTGTGTGTGTGTGAGGGGGTGAAGGTGCCTTTCCTCCCGGGAACTCGCCTCCGTAGCCTCCCTCTTTCCTCCTCCCCCCATCGTGGGCCCTTCGCGGCCCCCACCTCCGCCCCCCCACCCCCGCCAAACCCCTTGGCTCTGGAGCGTCCCCGAGAACTTCGCCTCGCGCGTCACCGGGACCCAGAACCCAGCGGGCTCCTGGGACTGGCTTTCGTCCGCCTCTCGGAGGCTTGGGGTGGGGGTGGGGGGTCCTCTCGGCTGCAGCCCTACCTCTCCCTGCGGGGTCATGAAGGCTGGGGTGGGGGGCGTGAGCCGTCCTGCTGGTGGGGGAGCTCGCGCAGCCAAGGGGAGCGCAGGGGGGAGAAAGCGAGCGAGAGCACTGGGGAGACAGCCAGGGACAGAGAGAGGGGGAGAGAAAGGGGGGCGGCTATCAAATCGAGAGCAAGCTGCCACTTTGCTTTTCTCTTTCTTTCTTTTTCCTCCTCTTCAGTCTTTCTTTCCTATCCCCTCTTAAGCTGGAACCACCTCGTGCGCCCCCGGGCCCGAGGCGCGGCTCCAGATGTGAATTTGGTTCCAGTGGGGAGGACGCGAGCTTCCTCGGGGCCTTGGCACATTCTCCCACTCTGAGGTCATTCCGTAGGTGGTCAGAGCGCAGAGCGCGCCTGGAGCCTTCCTGCCTCCATCCACTGGGGAGGGAAGAAGAGAGGCGGGCGGGAGGGCGCGGAGAGGGAGAGGGGAGGGGCGCGAGGAGGGAGGGAGACGCCGCCAGCACACCACCAAGTGGCACCGAGCAGTGATAACAAACTCAACTTAAAAAAAAAAAAGGGGGGGAAAAAAACTTCCCCAAGTTGCAGCCGGAGATGTGCGGACGTGCGGGCGGAGGCGCAGGGCGGGGACTGTGGGTGGCCTAGAAGCCCCCCCGATGTCCCCCGGCGGCTCTCCCCGGCCCAAGAGAGCTCTGAATTGAGGCCAAGCAGGCTCTGCGCCCCCTGGCTGGATTAGGAAATGTGATGGTGGCTCGCTCGGCTTCCTGCTGGAGACCCTGGGGGTGGGGGGACCGGTTCCCGTGGGGGGTCAGGCCCCTCTGCAGAGGCGGCAGGGGGGTAGTGCGGGGAGGCGCGGGGGCCGGGGAGGCGCGCAGCACCGGCTTCTTCCCCAGCGAAGAGAACTCCCTCCCATCCCTCTCCCACCCCCGGCCCTGCGGATGTGGGCAGCTCCTGCCCTCCCAGGCTAGGAGAGCTGGGCTTTGCAGGAAGGTAGGGGGTCGTGTCACCTCCCTCTATTCTTCCCGCCACCTCCAGGTCGATCTGAAAACAAGGCGCCGCCATCCTCTAGAGTCGACTTTTTATTAAGATGATAATTTTAAACAGATCATCTGAACAGTTTTACCCGGTTGATACACAATTCAGAATGCACAAAAATACAGGGGAAGGAGGGAGAAGGGCCAAGAAAGGAAGGGTTGGCAACTTGTTTTGGAGTCCACATGGTGCTGATGGCAGAGAACCAGAGGGGCTGCAGGCGAACCCCACCTTTTTTTTTTAACAACAAAAGGCTTTAAATTAAAATCTATCAAGCTGAAGACACAGGACGGGGGTTCTTACGGGCTCGAACAATGCTGGTTTCATGAAATGCAACCGAAGGCTGAACTAGGATAGTGCAACTTAGAAGCACACACGCACGGACGCACACACACACACACATACACACACACACACCACATCTGACCAGGAACTTAGTGAAAAGTCTCCAACGCAGTCGGGCGGTCCCGGCCCCTCCCTCTCTCGGGGCCGCCGGGGATCCAGGTGAAGGAATCGACTTCCTTTTTTGTTTAGTGGGGACCGCAGTGCTGGGCATGATGGGAAATGTAGTCGGCCGTGCCCGCCCCCCTACCCCTTCCCCAAACAGTGTCCGAGAGTGTCGGGGTGTCCGGCGCCATCCCCGGGTCTGGAAGACGGGTGGAGGAGGGGAGGAGAACAGAGCTAGAGGGGCGGGGAGACGAGGGGTTCAAGACACCCGCCCCGGGAAGAAAAGAAAAAAAAAAGTTGAAGTGTTTTCATTTCTGCCTTCTCATTTTGAGAACTTTGGAGGCCGCCCCCAGAGAGGAAATGTGACCCAAACCTCCCTTTCGGAGATAGAGTTTGCCTTTGTTTTTGCTCAAGATTTCACAAGACCCATTCCTCACCCCGCGGAAGGACTCGAGAGAACAGAGCTCCGGGCTTCCTGGGTCTGACGTCTGATTGGAATCGGCGTCCGGGACCCCGCGCCCTCCTGCGCTGCGCCCCCGGCGCGCCCCGGCGGTCCGGGCGCCCTGCCTCGCCCCCCGGCTGCCCGGCACCTCCTCCGGGCAGCAGCCCTTCCTCACGTGGCTGGCTCCTCGCTAAACACCACTGCAATCACTACAATTAAAAAAAAAAAAAGAGTAGGAGAAACACAAAGCATACTTAAATAGGCGCTTTTTCTCTCTGCAAAAATAAAGTCCAAGATCTTAGATTTCTTTTCTTTTCTTTTCTTTTTTTTTTACAATTTATAAAACATCAGTCGTCTCCCTCTGCTCGCCCTCTGCTCAGCCCGGAGTGGCCGGGCGCCCCTTCGTTCCCTCCTCTCGCCCCTTGGCCGAGTCTTTGTCTGGCCCCAGCCCCGCGGGGGCCCCGGGTCCCCGTGCCCTCGGGGGTCCCTAGAAGGCGACAATGGCTCGAGTCCAGGCGCCGAGGCTGGCGAGCGCCTGCTTGGCGCACAGCTGCCCGTTGAGCGGCGGCGGCTGCTCGGAGGAGTCCGGCTGTCGGCTCACCAGACCGGAGAAGCCCGAGCCAAAGATGGAGATCAAGTTTGAGATGTTGGACGCGTCTGGGGACGAGTCCGGGCAGAAGTCCTCAAAGCGAGCGCGCTTGCAGGGGGCGAACGGGACGCCCCCGGGGGGCTCGGCCCCCCAGGTCGCCTGCATCCTCGTCGTCGTCGTCCTCCTCCTCCTGGCCAGGGTAATACTTGCGCTTGCAGCCGGTGGCGGACGCCAGGCCGGGTCCCGGGGTGCCCTGGCCACAGCAGGGGCAGTGGGCGGAGGCGCAGCAGTCCTGGTGCAAGTAGCCGTTCTCCACCGTGGTCACCACGTGAGTGTCCAGGTCCAGCACGGTGGTCTGGCTGCTGCAGTGCACGCCAAAGTCCGAGGGGCCGGGTACGCGCCCCGGTAGAAGCCGGGGGAGGAGGCGGGGGCCGGAGAGGAGGGCGGGGAGGCGGCGGCGGCTGCCTGAGGGGGCGGCCCCAGGGGGCGCGGAGGGCGCGGAGCAGGCGGCCGAGGCGCGAGGGTCCCGCGGGCAGAGAGAGGCGGGCGGCGGCAGCGGCGCAGGACCCGGCTGCAGCGGCTCCAAGGGCTGCCCGCGGTGGGGCGCGCCGTGCGGCGGCTGGAGCGCGGCGCACCCGGGTAGCTCCGAGAGCGCCCCCGCGCCGCCCGCGGGCGCCCCGGCCGCCGCCGCCGCCGCCGCCGCGCAGCCCCTGGGCGCCGGGTGCTGGTGCAGCTGCTGCTGGAGGTGCAGCTGGTGGAGCTGGTGGAGCTGGTGCAGCTGGTGACGGGGACCGGTTCGCGCGCCTCCGCGTCCCCGCCGCCGCCAAGTTGGAGAGGGCCGAAGTCGGCCGCGCTAGCCGGCATGCCCGGCGCCGCGTACGCGAGGTGCTGGTGCTGGTGGTGGGGCGGCTGCTGCTGCTGTTGCTGCTGCTGCTGCTGCTGGCGCCGGTAGAGCTCGGCGTAGCGCTCGCTCAGGTAGAGCTGGCGCGCGTTGCGGAGCACGTAGGACACCAGGAGGTTCTTGTGCAGCTTGATGCCGCCGCGCTGGGTCCGGGAGCTGTGAATCTTGCGCAGGGAGATGCTGATCAGGCTCTGGGCGTCCAGGGCGCACTCCATGCTCCCTTGAAGACGGCGGCGGCGGAGCAGCCGCGGCCGTTGCTGCTGCTAAGGCTGCTGCTGTTTCGGCTTCCAGCCGGCCTCCGGGACGCGCTGGGCAGGGGAACGGAGCCCGGGTCAGCGGGTCGGCTGCGCTCGAGAGGAGCCGCCACCATGCGCTGCGCGCCACCCGCGGGATCGTGCTCCCCAGACGGCGCCAAAGCAATGAGCCTCGGCCGGCCCGGGCCCCAGCTATTTAGCCGGGCGTCCGGGCCCCGCCCCACACCTGATGAGCCAATCAGAGTGCTCCAAACCTCCCGAGTGACAGACTCTGCCCGCCCCGGGGCCACTAAGCTGGCCAATCAGACCAAGGCGGTTCCTTTGTGCTATTCAAATACCGAACGGACCCGGGGCCTTCAACGCTGCCGCTGCCTCGAATGTTCTCCTGGGGCCGCCGGGCCGCGCGGGACTTGGAGTCACGGGGGCCGCTATCTGCGACGTGGCCGCCTCGCAGCCGTCACGTTGGAGCCCGTGGCAGCCCTCGGCCTAGTTCCTGGGAGCCCAGGGTCGGTTCACCTGAGTGCCTCTCGCGACGGCTCCTCCCCCCTTCCGCATGGCTGGGCCTCACCTGCGGCAGGTGCGCGCAACTCCCACTCCCGGCCACGCGGCACCTCCTTCCTGATCTGTCGCCCCCCCACCCCCCCCACCCCCCGGGTGACCCACTGGACCCAAGGCTTTTCCAAGAGTCTCGTGGGACCTGTGGGGACTCCTCAGAGGAAAGAGATTTCGAGGTCCCTTCAGTCACTGAGAATGTGGGATCTGACTCCTTGACTTTTTGGTCGAGGGGCCTCAGAGAACACTCGGAGAAGGGCCATCCTCTCCGTTGGTCTGACGGAAGAACCTCAAACATGGTGAATTTTGAACTCCCCAGATGGAGAAGGCTTGGAGGCGTGCCCCTGGCAAACACCTGAGGTCTAAAGGCGGTCTGAGAGCTGACATCCAGTGTCCTAATCACCGGTCCTGTAACCTCTCCTTTCTTTCTTAACTAATAATAATGACAATAGGGACTATTATGATGTACCTAGTATGGGGGAAGCCCTGCCAGAAACGCCTGACTCCCTCCCGAGACTGCCTGCAGATAGGGACCTCAGTCTTAGAGGAGAAGGGTGACACTCGGGAAATCACGCAGTCGAGGAACTCGCCAACTTAACTCTTGTTGACACTGTTTTCCTTCTTGTCCTGAATCGTTCATGGGGCCACCTCCTTCCAGCTGGGAGCTGAGACGGTGGGGATTTTCTCCAGGGGGCTCTTGATCTGGACTGGTTAGCCTGAAAGGGAGTGACTGCTGCTTAGAGTGTGTGGGGAGGTCCAAGGCACCTGGGTGGGAGGGTCTCTTTGAAGTGGCCAGGACGTTTGCCTGAGGAGGGGGTCCTTGAGTTGGCCCTTGAAGGAGAAACAGGGTTCATAGAGAGTATGAAGGCTAGTGAGCCTTGTGTGTGTTGGGTGGATGCTGGGTGGGAGGAGGGCTCAGAGGCAACCTTCCTGCTGTTTCACTCTCCTTGGGGTTTCTTCCCGAGTCTTCTTTCGTTGGGCCTGTTGTCCTCAGCACCTGCTTCATCCCTTGGCAGGAGTAAAGGGACCCAGCCAGCCCATCCAGTACTTTCTCGGTGTCCCCTCAGATTTAAGAATTCTCCAAGTTTGTTTCCTCCAACAATTTTTCAGCATCTACTCAGTGCCAGGCAGCAAGGTTAAAAACAGATTTAGGGAGAACATACCCTATTTTTCAGATGAAACTTGGGGTGCTGACAGCGGAAGGGACTTGCCTGAGGTCCCACAGCTCCAGGTCCAGTGCTCTGGCCTTTCCATGCCATTTGTGCACAATCTCAAACTGGTCTGAGCCCCTGTGATCAGAAGAACCTCTTCTGCCCCCCACCCAGAGAAGCCAGGATTGACACTTTAGGGGAACTGTGAGAAAAGGCATCTTACTTCCATTATATTGGTGATCTGCTGACAGGGACACACAGAATACAACTTGTTCATGTGCTAGTATTTGTAATAATAAAAATATACTGCTCCTTACCTCCCTAGGGCCTGTCTTAAAGACACACAAAGACTTCATTCTTTTATCTATTTTGCTTTGACCACACTGTAAGGCATGTGGGATCTCAGTCCCTTGCCAGAGATTGAACCTGCACCCCTGCATTGAAAGCTCAGAGTCTTAACCTCTGGACTTCCAGGGAGATCCCTCATTCATTATTTTTGAAGTCCACCTTTGAGATGTCATTACCATGTGGAGAGAAGTGGGAGATTCTGTTTCTACAGTCAAGTCTGGGATGGACAGTGTCTGGCATGTTGCAAGAGTCTAAGAATGTATTATTAATGCTTATTTTGGGCCTTCATTCTGTCTTTGCCCAGAATTTATTGGGGAAAGCTGAGATTTTGAGTGTTTGTGTCTTGCTCAAGGTCACGCAGTCAAGAAGGGGTAAAGGCAGGATTTGAACCCGGGTCTGTTTCCAGCAGCAGAACTTGCTTTAGGTTCTTTGAAATCAGCCACTTGCTTCTGCCGTGGGTGAATCTGAGTCCAGTTCTCAGGGTTCAGCTCATGACGAATGTAACTTTGATTGATCAACATCCCACCACTTTCCTGCCAACTGCTCTGAAACCAGGGCCTGCGGGGTCCACAAAGAAGAAAATCCCTCTCACAGCTCAGCTCATCATTGACAGCCGTTCTCAGAGCAGCGCCTCCTAACTCTGGGGGCCCAGATGGGACACCAGGGTAGGGAGGGAAATGGATTCCCTAGCCACAGGTTGAGGTCAGGGGAACCAGCACCCCCTTCAGCCTCTGCCTCAAGGTGGGTCTGAGCTCTGCTAAGGCTCTCCCGCTCCCTGGGGCCAGCTGAGGAGTGGTCAGTCCTGTCTGCATGGCCCCATTCTTTGGGTCCTTCTGTCTGAGGCCCATGTTCACTTGGTGTCACCTCCTTTTCGGGACTGGAGAGGTGGGGCTAGTGGAGAGGGTTAAGCAGTTGTCTAGCTTAATAAAAACCCTTGATCTTTTTTGGGGTGGCCTGGAGGGGGCAGTTGCTGCAGCTGTTGTAAGGACACACTTGCTGAAGGAGGTAATGCAACAGCTGAGCTATTTGGTGCCCCTGAAGCAGTGGAGACGGGAGGGTACACAGTAGGAATTCACAGATATTTACCGAATGGGTGGGTCTCATGCAAGGCTTCTGTTCCGATGGTCAGTAGCTTAGAGCAGGGGACTGCAGACCGTCCAGGGCATCGAGTCTGTGTATGTATTACATGTGTGTATGAATATCCATGTGCGCATCTGTGCAGGAGGGTGGGTCCAAGTAAGACAAATCTTCTTGGGATGAAGGGTCTGGGCATCTGAGAAAGGTTGGGGTGCTCACCTTTCCCCTAAAATTGGAAGATTACATCTGGCCCTGAGTCACTGCTCTCTAGAGGAAGTTAATTCATGCCTAAATATTTACCAAGAGATTTCTGGGACAGTGTAGAGCAGGTCACAAAACCTATCTGGACTTGGGCTCCTGTCAAACCCCAGGGGGTGTCACTAGAGCTGTGAACACCTTGAAATGCCACTTCGGCCTGGGGACACCTTTCACTGGGCTCAGGAGGGAAGACATGCCAGGAAGTTCCTAGTCAGCTTTGGGACTTGCCTGGTGGGCTCTCAGGGACCGATTTGGGGAAGATGATGCAGAGGCAAAAAGGTTAATTGAAGGTCTGTGTTGGGAGAAGGAGGATTTGGAATTGACGTATTCATTCCTTTCTTCATTGGCCAGAGAGATGTTTCTAGAACCTTACTCTGGAATCCCTGCAAATGGATTCGGGGGAACAAGTTGTGATCCTGCCCTCGGGAGGCCACAACTCAGAGGGAAGCAGAGGAGATAAACAGACCAGATGACACAGAGTGATAAGTCTGTGATAGGAAGGAAGGGGCTGGAGGAGGGAAGAGGAGGGTCCCCAAAGCTGGAGAAGGCTTCCTACAGGAAGCTGAGACTGGGAGGCCAAGGATGGAGAGGAGTCTTTTAGCAGAGAGAACAGCTTGAGGCTCAGCACAGGGTCTGGCATGCAGTAGGCACTCAATAAACATTTGTGAAATCAATCAATCAGTAAGTGCAAGTATGCAGAAGACACTGTTAGAATTGGAAGGGTCCTAGGCATCGGGCTGCCCCCATCTGTAATTTCAGATAGGTAAACTGAGGTCCGAGGGCTTCCCAGGTGGCTCAGTGGTAAAGAATTTGTCTGCCAATGCAGAATTTGCCTGCCGTTTCTCCTTCCAATGCGGGAGGTGCGGGTTCGATCCCTGGGTTGGAAAGATCCCCTGGAGGGAGGAAATGGCAACTCACTGCAGTATTCTGACCTGAAAAATCCCATGGACAGAGGAGCCTGGCAAGGTAGCAAAGAGTCAGACGTGACTGAGCGAGTGAGCACACACTCACACAAACTGAGGTCCAGAGAGGAGGAAGGATGCGCTGAGTGTGTCCCCCAGAGATGGAACTGGAGCCCAGATGTCCCATCTCCCAGTCAAGCCTCTGGCTTCCCCAGCTCTCTGTCTCCAAGGCTTGGAGTGGGGCTGACTCGCTGGGGACTGAGATTGACACCATGGGCAGTGGCAGAGAAAGCATGGGGCATGGCTGAATGCAGGGGTGACTGTTGAGTCCTCTCTGAGGCTCAGAGTCCACGGGGCTTGGATGCGGGAGCCTGGTGCTACACCCCACGAAAGTTGTTCTGTGGCTAATGGGCACTGGGGAGCTTGGCTGGGGTCCCAGAGCTGGGAACACCCTTCCCTGAAGACCCAGCATCCTGTCACTGTTCCACATACAGGTTAATGGCCTGTCTGTGTTTGCCCAGCATGGTCCAGGGCAACAGGCTCAGTGCCCAGGAAGACATCATGGCTCCTGGCTTCCAGGTCTTAAATGTAATGGGGAAGGTTGACAGCAACTTGGTGTTTTGGAGCTCTTGTTCTCTGCCAGCTGCTGCCTCCCGTACTGGTCTCCTTGAAGCCCCACAGCAACCTCTGAGGCACGTTCAGTTATCATCTGCATTTGATGGATGAAGCATGTGAGGCTCAGAGGGCTTGGGTGACTTGACTGGGATCCTCCAGCAAGGGAGGAAAAGTGACTCTGATCCCAGGGCTCTGGGGAAGTGGGGGACACCACGAGCAGCAGGGGAGGAGTGGAGACCCCGCTGTGAGTTTTGGATTCATTGGCTTTTGAATGAATTCTGTCCTTCTCAGTGGAATGTGCATGCAGAATGGGTGTGATCTCTCACCTGGGGGCCTCTGCCTGAGCACCTGGCACAGGATGGGTGCCTCACTCACTCACTCATTCAGTCTCTCAATAACCACGGACTGAGATAGTGAAGGACAAGGAAGCCTGGCCTGCTGCAGTCTATGGGCGGCAGAGAGTCGGACACGACTTAGTGACTGAGCGGTGACAGATACCGGCCAATGAGCAGGCACCATGCTAGAGGAACACCAGACAGCTCTGTCTGCCCAGAGCAGGGCTGAGAGGGTCCTTTTAATCTCCTTAGCCAATTCTGATTGATTGGTAGTGTCTGCCTGGAACCCTGGGTTGGAAGGGATTTGGCGGGTGCCCCAGTTGATTAGTGATGTCTGCCAAGGGCTCAGCTGGGAGCCTTTATGGCAAACCTGCTGGGTAGCTGCCCCTGGGATGAGGATGGAGTGTCTGCTCCGTGCTTTGGACATCTGGGTTGGTTAAGCAGACAGAAGGGGTCTGGAGGTTGGGAGAAACGGGTTCTAGCCCCCAGATTGGCCCTGTAACCCTCAGGAAATACACATCAGCCTTTTGGGCCTCAGTTGCCTCATTTGTCACCTTCCTCCAGGAGGTACAGTGAGCATCAAATGACAGGAAAGTGTTTGAAGAGTTGAGGAGACTGGTAATGAAAGGAAATGGGAACTGCTCCCCTCCCTCTTTTCTTCTTTCTCAATATCTTGCCAGAAATGGAACATGCTGGGCAGGGTAGAGTTAATCCCGGACGGTCCTGTGTGTGTGTGTGTGTGTGTGTGTGTGTGTGTGTGTGTGTGTGTGTGTGTGTGTGTGTTACTGGTGGGGGGCCCTCAGCGGTTCCTGGCTCAGAGTTGTTTTTATAACTCACTTAGTACAGACCTTTGTCCCCTCCCTGGCCTCAGCTGGGAGTTTCTAAGGAGTAAGAGCTCCTTGGATCTTAGGAACTGAATCTTAGAATTTTTGTTTATTTGTTTTCATTTGACTGGTGGGAGCTAGTGTGTGTGCCACCTGCCTCCTCCACATCCCCACTCAGAGACTAAAACTAGACCATTGTGCCAGGCGTAGAACTCCGTTTAACATGGATTTTTTCCCATTAATTCTCAAAACAGTCTAATGAGATGGGTAGCAGAGTAATCTCCATTTCACAGTTGAGGAAACTGAGGCCCAGAGAACTGAAGCTCAGAGGCCACACACCTCCAGGCTGCTGCCGGTTTGTGCGTACCAGGCCCTGATCCGAGCTAAAGACTGTCTCATCCGTCTTGACTGACTGTGCCTTGTCCTGGCTCTTCTGTCCATTCATCCATTTACTTCTTTATTCACTTCGTATTTTTGTTCTTTCACAAATGTTAAGTTCCCACTGTGCGCCAGACTCTGCATCAGCTCCTAGAACCACAACAACCCCACTCTCGAGGACCTTACTTACACTCTAGACCAGATGGGAAACAAGCAAAAGGAAAGCAGATAAACAAGATTGCAAAGAGGGTGATAACGAAGTAAACAGAGCTTTGTGGTGGGGAACTGATCAGCCTCGAAGGCTCCCTGGGCAGAGGGTCCTAAGCTCCCAAGCTCCCACCCCTCCCCGGCCCCCTCCCTCCATCCCTTGTCTTCCCCAGGCCCAAGTCCCTCCTTCAGAGGCCCAAACTCGCCAGCAATCTGTTCTGAGTTCAGGCTGTACTTCTGTCCCTCCTGCTCCCCACAACTGGTGAATTTTTAATGCTGCTTACATGGAACAGAGCAGAGTTTTGGTTTTTGTTTTGAGAGCATTTCTCAAACAACAACAAAAAAATCATTTCTCAAGCGTGTGTGTGTGAAGAGAGAGAGAGTGCGAAGGAGACAGCCCAGCGAGTAGCAATGATCTGTCCTCAATTCATCTCCTGAGCTCCTTTTTATTTAGAAATTTTTAAAAACATGGGGCTAAATAGGATGTCAATTCTGGACTTTGTGCTGGTGAAAGGGCACCCGGGAGGGCCCTCGGCATCCATGTCCTTAACGAACCCACCCAGCCCCTTGGGGACCCGGGCCCCATCATTACCTTTGTCATACAGATGAGGAGGCCAAGGTACAGAAACAAGAAGTATCTGTGTGGGTCCTTCCGCTAATGAGTGGTGGGGAGGGAGGCTGGAGCGCATGGCTCCACACCGCCTGCCCTATCACACACACACACACACACACACACACACACACACACACACACACACACAAAGCTCGAGGCAACTCTGTCTTCAAGAGGGGTGGAAATGGGGGAGGGACCCCAGCCTGTGAGCTCAAAGGGGCTGGGAATAATCTGGCCGAGAAGGAGGAAGTGGAGAGAGACACACAGGTTGGAGAGTGAAACTGAGTGGTTAGCGCTGGAGGCTCAGAACCTTTCCGTGGAACTGACCCCGGGATGTAGCGAACTGGGTCTCTGCCTTATGTCCTTGGTAGTGGCTCCCAGTGTCCTCCTCTTATCCTGTTTATTGAATGCTTACTGGGTACTAGCCACCAAGCTCTTGACGTGAATCATCTCGTTGAATCCTCATGATAGAATCTATGACTAAGATCCTTCTGTTATCCTGTCCACTTTACAGAGGAGGAGGCTGAGGCTCAGAGAGGTGAACTGACTGCAATCTAGACTGGTGTGCCTCCAGAGCTGGCTCTTTTAACCTTGACACCTGGATATGCAGGTGGCCGGAAGAAGGTGGCCTCCAGGACTCTGAGAGCTGAGGCTGGTGACTGTCCTTGGGAACTCGTGAGCCTCTGATGCAGGGCTGGTTCATCTTTTCGGCTTGCTTTCACCGGTTTGTAGCGCTCAGGGCTGGGAGGGTGGTTTGCCCTTTACTGATCCTCTCCGGACAGCAAGGCTAGTGCCTCATCTGCCCTTCGTGCAGTCTCCTCGTGGCAGGATCTGTCCTCAGTGCCTGGTTTTCCTTCTTGGCAGTGAGGACATCATTAGTTCCATTCATTTCTTTTTTTAAAAAATGATCTTGTATTATTTAGTCACTTATTGGCTGTGCTGGGTCTTCGTTGCTGCGTGGACTTTTCTCTAGTCGTGGTGCAGGGTCTTCTCATTGCAGAGCAATATGAAGGAGGCTTTCTTTTGTTGCAGAGCATGGGCTCTAGGGGCTTCCCAGGTGGCACTAGTGGTAAAGAACCTGCCTGGCAGGAAACGTAAGAGACGAGGGTTCGATCCCTGGGTCAGGAAGATCCCCTGGAGGAGGGCATGGCAACCCAGTCCAGTATTCTGGCCTGGAGAATCCCATGGCAGAGGAGCCTGGCGGGCTACAGTCCATGTGGTCTCAAAACACTGGACTCCTACTTAGTGCCCACGGGCTCTAGGGTGCCTGGGCTCAGTAGCTGTGGCTCCCGGGATCTAGAGCACAGGCCCAGTAGTTGTGCACAGGTTTAGTTGCTCTGTGGCATGTGGGATCCTCTCGGATCAGGTATCAAAACCATGTCTCCTGCACTGGCAGGCGGATTCTTTCCCACTGAGCCACCAAGGAAGCCCCTCATGGGCAGAGCCCACAAGCAACTCTCTGTACTTGGTACCTTATTTAGTCCCTAACATAATAGGTGCCCAATTTCTATCTGTTCCATGAATAAATATTGTCTGTGTGAAAGAATCTTGGTGAACAACTGTTTTAGCTTTGCATGGATCAGATACGGACAAAAATCTTTTAAAATGTCCATTTTGGCCACCTGATGTGAAGGACTGACTCGTTGGAAAAGACCTCGATGCTGGGAAAGATTGAAGGCGGGAGGAGAAGGGGATGACAGAGGATGAGATGGTTGGATGGCATCACCGACTCGATGGATATGAGTTTGAGCAAGCTCTGGGAGTTGGTGATGGACAGGGAGGCCTGGCGTGCTGCAGTCCATGGGGTCGCAAAGAGTCGGACACGACTGAGTGACTGAACTAGCATGGAAATCCCTCTTGAAAAGAAAAGAAAGAATTTTAATCAATCTTGTCCTTTCCTAGTGGCGAACATAGTTTTTTTTTTTTTTTTTTTTTTAACAAGTGTCGGGCTTCCCTGGTGGCTCAATGGTAAAGAATCTGCCTGCAGGAGACATGAGTTTGATCCCTCATCCAGGAAGACCCCACCTGCCTTGGGAACAGCTGAGCAATTGTTGAGCCTGTGCCCTAGAGCCTGGGAACCACAACTACTGAAGCCCCCGGGCCCTAGAGCCTGCACTCTCAATAAGAGAAGCCACTGCGATGAGCAGCCCGTGCGCCGCAGCTAGAGTAGCCCCCTCACTCTCTGCAACTCGAGAAGAGACCCAGCACGGCCAAAATAAAGACTTAAAAAGAAAACAAGTGTCATTCATTGCTGATCTGTTCACTGCTTCTCTGACGCATGGAAGGAGAGACTGATTCACTCTTTAACAGGTATGTGTGGGGTATCTGCCATTTCAGGGCACTAGGGAAAGGGAAAGGACAGATTTTCTCCAGGGGATGCAATATACTCAGGGAGATGAGGCAATTTCAAGGTAATAGAAGCAGACACCATTGCATTCCATGGAACCATGGCTTGATTTCTCACCTGTAGGCCCAAACACCGAGTTTAATCTATTCGAAGGCACCCACTCCCCACCCTGCCCATCTCCCTAACTTCAATCTAACACCCTTGAAATTTATATCTGTCTTACCTTTGATAACATCTTAGATTTGCCAAAGTCTGGATGTTTGACTCATTGGACTAATGAACATTTATAAGGCACTTCATACAACTTGCCCTGTCACCCCACATTTAGTTACTAGTTCTGACCCCGTGTTGATAAAAGCGGCCTGTTTGGTATTTCACAGTCATGCAGAAGGGATGGGAACCATCATTTACTGAGAACTGAGTGCGTATGAGGCCCTGCACTTGCTGGTTCACACCATAGGACTGCCATACACCGTGTCAGGCAGCTTGTATCATCCCCAATCTACAGAAGAAGAGACCCAAGCTTTTCTGTGCTGTGCTTAGTTGCTCAGTCATGTTCAACTCTTCCCAACCCTACGGACAGTAGTTCACCAGGTTCCTCTCTGTCCATGGGGATTCTCTGAGGCAAGAATACTGGAGTAGGCTGCCATGCCCTCCTCCAGGGGCTCTTCTCAACCCAAGGATCAAACCCAGGAATTTCCATCAACTACCTTTCACAGATAAGGAAGCTGAAGCTAAGAAAGTAGAAGAGATTGGATTACTGTTCAGCAATTCTTCACTACCCTTCTCCTTGAGGTAGAATAATTTTCCCTGACCCACTGACTGTGGCCTTGGCCACGTGACTTACTTTGGACTGTGGGAAGAAGAGATGGTATGCCTCTGAAGAGGAGGCCTTGGGAGATGTAGGGCATGCTACTGCCCTACATCTTGCGTGTTTGTGATCTGTCACAACAAAATATATCCCATTTAGATTCTGATCACAAAAAGAATATGGAGACTCATGGGATGCATGAGCCCAGCTCATAGTCTGCAGCCAAATTCAAGGGATCCACAGCCTGAAACAGAACTGCCTAGTGAGTCCAGCCAACTACAGTCAACCTATAGACCAATGAGAATAAATGTGTAGGCATCCATTGGATCATAGAAAAGGCAAGAGAGTTCCAGAAAAACATCTGCTTTATTGACTACACCAAAGCCTTTGACTGTGTCGATCACAACAAACTGGAAAACTCTTAAAAGATAACACCAGCCCACCTTACCTGCCTCCTGAAAAACCTGTATGCAGGTCAAGAAGCAACAGTTAGAACTGGACATGGAACAATGAGCTGTTTCCAAACTGGGAAAGGAGGCTATATATTGTCACCCTGCTTATTTAATTTATATGCAGAGTATATCATGCAAAATGCCAGGCTGGATGAAGCACAGATGGAATCAAGATTTCTAGGAGAAACAACAAGAGCCTCATGTATACAGATAACACCACTCTCATGGCAGAAAGTGAAGAGGAACTGAGGAGTCTCTTGATGAAAGTGAAAGAGGAGACTGAAAAGCTGGCTTAAAACTCAGCATTCAAAAAACTAAGATCATAGCATCTGGTCCCATCACTTCATGGCAAATAGATGGAGAAACAATGGAAACAGTGACAGACTTTCTTTTCTTGGGCTCTAAAATCACTGCAGATGGTGACTGCAACCATGAAATTAAAAGACACTTGCTTCTTGGAAGAAAAGCTATGACAAACCTAGACAGCACATTAAAAAGCAGAGACATTACTTTGCCGACAAGACCCATCTAGTCAAAGCTACAGTTTTTCCAGTAGTCACGTATGGATGTGAGAGTTGGACTATAAAGAAAGCTGAATGCCAAAGAACTGATGCTTCTGAACTGTGGTGTTGAAGAAGACTCTTGAGAGTCCCTTGGACTGCAAGGAGATTAGACCAATCCTAAAGGAAATCAGTTCTGAATATTCATTGAAAGGACTGATGCTGAAGCTCCAATACTTTGGCCATCTGATGTGAAGAACTAACTCATTGGAAAAGACCCTGATGCTGGGAAAGATTGAAGTCAGCAGTAGAAGGGGACGACAGAGGATTAGATGGTTGGATGGCATCACTGACTCGATGGACATGAGTTTGAGCAAGCTCCAGGAGTTGGTGATGGACAGGGAACCCTGGCATGCTGCAGTCCACGGGGTCACAAAGAGTCGGACATGACTGAGCAACTGAACTGAACTGAACTGATACTTCCAGTCCGCTGCTTATCTGGAGGCTTCTGGTAAAAAGCCAGAAAAGAGAATAGAACAAGGGTTGAGGGTTCTGTGTAGGCATTATAGACTTTCTCTAGCTTGTTTTCTTTATCTGTAAAAATAGTAAACCCAGTATATACTGATGCATCTGTGCTGTTCTTGGAATTTCATCACCATTCATCTCAAGTTCAGAAATGGAAAGAAAACTGTGTATTTGCGATCTGTCTTTTGTAGGAGCTTTAAGGAACCTTGAAAAGGCAACTAGATTGAAGTTTTTCCTCTTATTGGGGGCTGTTTGATGGGTAAGCCAACTTCCTGCTAAAAGAATCTCTTTCTTAGGGACTTAATATCTTTTAGGTATATTTATGGATATGAATTTTCCTTTGAGTATTGCTTTGGTTGCATCCTGTAAGTTTTAGTGTTCGACACTCTCATTGTATTTAATGTTCAAATAGTATGAAACATTGAAGTAGGATGTACTCTCCTTTCAAATTCCTTGTTTATCTCAAGTTACCTTGGAAAAAAGTATTCAAATTTCCACCAAGTTTGATTAAAAGAACCCTCTATAGCTATTAATTTAATTTTATTTCACTGTGTGGAGAATGTGTTTGACTTTGGAATTTGCTGAAATGATCTCTGTGCCTGCATACCATGATTTTTATTTAAATGTTCTGTGGGATTATTATTTTCAAGAATGAAAATTTTTGATAGCTCCAAACACCTGTGAATACTTGTATTCCAGGTAAAAGTCATCAAACACCTCGCCCTACCCCCACTCCTTGGTATCATATACAAATGACTGAAATTAGGGTACATTTGTTTTAAGAGAGAACTCTGCAAGGTCCAGCCCACCCTGGTGTCTGTCCTGTTGGTGACTGGGTTCTATCTCTTCGTTTGAAGGGATGGATGGGCTTTGTTGGTTGGCACCTGCAGTGTTTGTTATAACAAATATGAATGAATCCTGCAAACAGGGGATCCAAGTGGAAGAAGCAATTAATTAATATTTGACTCCTGCTGGGGATGTGTGGGGGTAAGTAGAAGAGGCTGATTTGGTTTTCAATTTTATTCACTTTTCTGCTTTCCCTCCACTAATTATTGCACTAGGCTCTTCTCTTTGTTGATAAAATTTGCATTTTAAAAAACGATCTGAGAGGTATTGAATAACTACTTGGTCACAATGAATTTTTCACAAATAAAATAACGCTTTTACTTGCACAGATTCTGGGCCACTTTCTGGGCTATGGCGGAGGGCAGGACCATTGCTGTGGTCGGTTACTAGTCGAATGTGTGGAAGGCCAGTCACCAGCACCTACCTTCAGGGCTCTTCTCCTTTGCTAAACATTCCTGTCCACCATCTCACTCTCTCTATAGCTAGGCTATGGGAATGGGACATGTATTGGCCCATTTTCCAGATAAGGAAACTGAGACTCGAGCAGGTTAAGTCAGTGGTTCTCAAACCTGGTGCCTCAGGACCACATGAAGTCTTGTTAAATATGCAGAAAAGTATGGAAGGAGAGTAAGATCATACAGGCTCTCTGGAGTGGTGAGTCTAATGCCCCAGACTTCCCTCTGGCCTCCGCTGCCAGCCAGCACTTCCTGCAGCCCAGGGGCAGCTGGGGATTTTTGGGTAGGGGGTGGGGGATGTCAGAGGTGAGAGAGACAGGAAGAAGTAAGAGCCCATCAGGGAGGGTGCTGCCTTGTATGCCATGCTGGGATTGGGCAAAAATTCCTGCCTTCATTCCCTGCTCACCCCAAGATGTTCTGGAACCCAGCTAGACCTCATCAAGCCACTCTCCCTCCCCTGATCCCCAGCCTGTGCTAGGTTCTGAGGAAGACTCTGAGGGGCACATCATCTGATGGAGGAGACAGTCATGAGCGGGCTGCCTCCACTGTTGGCCTCCCCCACACTCAGAGAGCACGGTGGAGCAAGCGTCCTGCCCTCCTGTGGCTCTTCAGGCCGGGACTACAATCCCTTCCCTGTTCCCACCCCTTTAAAATGTCCCCTTTTAATGCCACTTCCTCCAGGAAGCCTTTCTTGATGTCCCCATCAGAGTCATTCATTTTTGTTCGTCTCCGTGGGTCTGAGCATCTCTACTGAGCAAGCCCATTCCGTGGGCTGGGTTCACACTGATATCGGTCTCTCCTTCTAGCCTTCTCTCACCCTCAATGGCCAGCTCCTTCTGGAGGGAGGCAACTACTCTGGAGGCAGAAAGACCTGGGGTTGGGTCCTGGGAACTTCCTGTTGAATTTTTCCCTGGGACATTGGGGAAACTGATGTCACCTCTTGCAGGTTCTGGCTGTCTGTCCCCATCACTGGGGATTACAGTTGTGTCTGGCCTCATCACTTTGGCTCACAAGTCCTTGCTCCGCCAAATGCTCACCTTGTAAAGTAGGCCCAACTCTTAAACTCATGAGCCTCAGTTTCCTCATTTGTTAAGTTGGGATGGTAAGAGCACCCAGTTAGTTGGGTGGGGTGAAGATTCAGGGAGATGACACACAGCCGGTGGTGGCTGGCACAGGGGCTAAGCTCCTTCAAGGCCAGCGCTTCCCAGATAACGCCAAACCCAGCAGTTTCTTCCTTTACTGTCCCTACTGTGGAATTTGGCTTGATGGTGATAGGAGCACCCTTCCACCCTCACCAGACAGAAAAGAAAGAAGAACCACAGTGGCCACTGCCTGTGAATCTAGTTGTTCCCCTGGCAAACCCATCAAAGGCTCATATGAATTTTTCAGATAGGAAAACAGGCTCAGAGAAGGGGAGAAACTTGCTCAAGGTCACACAGCATGGCCCGAGGAAGACTGGCTGGGAATGCAGGTCTCCTAACTGACGGGATTGTCTGCTGTGCTTACCTTTGGGTTGAGTTTGCAGCTCAGGTCCTGCAGTTTCAGGGCTGATCTGCCCCCACCCATTCATCCACTCTGTTGTTCACTCACGTGTATTAAGCGGCTGCTCTGTGTTGCCCCTTCTACTGGGCATTGTGAGGGTCTCTGAGGTGGCCTGGTGATGAGGCAGGAGTTACAGTTAGCTGCAAGTTATAGAAACCCAATGAAGATAGCTTACACATAGAACCCAGACAGTCCTAGGAGAGGTGGTCATAGCGGGGCAACCTCAAGATGTTCTGGCTTCCTGCTCCACTATCCCTAGGATGTGCCGTTCATCTTTATGGCACAAAATGGCTGCTTAAACTCCAGGTATCATGACAGCATTCCAGGCAGGAAAATTATGGTGAAGACTGGGGAAAAGTGAAGGGAAAAGGACAAAAGTCCTCTGTCAAAAGAATTCCTTTTTTTAAATCAGAAAAACAACTGATTTCCTGGGTGTTCCCAGCAGGAGACTCCTAATTCCATTTCATTGGCCAGAACTGGGTCAACCAGTCTAGCCAGCTGCAATGGAGTCTTGGAGGTGAATATTTCATATGAGCATACTTGCTCACTCAAAACCAAGATTCCGCTAGGAGGGGAGATGGGGGTGAAATGGACACCCAGTTGGTCACCAGTGTTCTTACCCGCTCAACAGATTCTCTGTCCTCAAAGAGCTCAGGTTTGGGGGGCCACATACATTTGGAGGTTTTCAGTGCAGGAGGAAGTAGCAAGCAGCTGGTGTGTGCACAGGGAAGACCCTTAGCTTTCTCTTACTGTCCTTGAGAGTAGGATCCTCTGCCCAATGCAGTGCCTGGCACACAGTAGGGGCTTAGTCAATAGTTGTTGGGAAAAAGGGGAGGGGGTTCTAGGAAGCAGTATTGCCGGGCTTTTACCCTGAGCCAGTCTAGCTTCTGCAGCGGTTTAGGTGGTGTTCTCTGGGCTCTCAGTTGGGGCTTCTGCCTCCTCCGTGGATAAGGGGTGCAGGCGATGTAGGCGGGGACCGCTGAGGCCCTCCCTGGCAGAGAGCCCTACTTCTGCGATGGGCTTCAGTGATGCTCAGGGCTGAGGTCCCTCCACAGAGACCTGTGCCCTACCTCTGCTACGCCTTACAACCAGGGAGGGAGGGAGCTGCCCCTTCGCTGAGAACAGTGCGGACCCCCAAGTGCCAGGTGTTTCTCACTCGTCTTCCACTGAGGGCTCAGGACCACCCCTGAGAGAGGTGGTACCAGCCTGGCCCTGCCCTACAGAGGGGAAGACAGACTCTCAGCCCCTTGCCCGTGGACCTCGCACTTGCGGGTGCCAATTTGGGATTGAACCCGGGTCACCCAGTCCCAAAGCAGCTGCCCTCTGCACCAATGACTGATGCCACCTCTTTGAGATTCGAGGGTGGTGGTCCTCCACTCACCATGGATGGGTTGCGTGTGGCTGGGGGGTGAGGAGCTCCCCAGTGGTGGGGAGGCAGATGTGGATCAGGAAGAGGCGCCAGGGTGCCAGGGGCGATGCTCCAGCAGCTCCTCTCGTGTGGGGGTCCTGGGCTCTGGGCAGGGGACCAAAGCTGTGTGGCACCACCCCGAGCCTGCCATCCCTCGGCTCTCTTGATGCTGACACCAGGCCCAGCGCTTGGCTGTGCTCACCAGAGGCAGTGTTTCTCCCCTCCTTCTTCCTTTTTTCTGAGACATAGTGCTCTTGGCCGTGGCACAGCACTCGCTCCATGGGAAAAACTTGTTTTTGTCGGTAAACTCCAGAACTATGACTCAGAAGACACCCAGGGAGCACCCTCCTGGTGTCAAGGGGCTGCTCGGCTAATGAGCTAATGTTTTTAAAGCGCTTAGAAGACGAAAAATTCCACGCGAGGGCTGAGGGTTTGTGCTGTTACGTGGGGGAAAGGTTGAGAAGGATGTGGTGGCGGGAAGGGGCCCACTCTTGCAGAGCAGTAGCCTGGAGCCCCTGGGGTTGCGCAGACAGCCTGGTTTTGCTCATGTTGCTGGTGCCGGCGCCTGTCTGGGCAGAAGCCCCGGCTGCCCCTTTGTTCAGAGCAGGGCAGATCTGAACCGGCTGCGTGGCTTTGATATAGTTTTTCCTGTAGCAGGTGGGGGGGGGAGATGGTACTTGAGTGGTCCCTGCCCTCAAGACTGAGATCTTCCAGGCTGGAGCAGTGATCAAGTCATCGAAACAGCCCCTTTCCCAGGGCTTGGCACACCGTCAGCAAGTAGCTCCTGTCATTCATTCATTCAACAAACCCTTCTGGGACTTCCCTGGTGGTCCAGGGGTGAAGAATCCGCCCACCAATGCAGGGGACACGGGTTTGATCCCAGATCTGGGACAACCCCACACGCCGTGGAGCAACTAAGCCCGTGAGCCACAACTGCTGAAGCCCGCGGACCCTAGAGCCTGTGATCTGTAACAAGAGAAGCCACTGCAGTGAGAAGCCCGTGCATGCCATTTAGAGAGGGGCCCCTGCTCACAACTAGAGAAAGACTGCATGCAGCCACAAAGACCCAGTGCAGCTAAAAATAAATAAATTAAAAAACAAAGAAAAAACAGCCCCAAACACTTCTACCTGTGCCAGGCACTGGCCATGGAATGAGGAACAAAGAAGACAGTCCTCTTAGCGTTTACGTCCTGGAGGGGGAGATGACATCTAACAGATGAAGACACCGACTGCCCTGTGATCAGGACTGTGAAAGGGCAGAGGAGGAGAGACATGCAAAGTCCTGAGTGTGGGAACCAGACCTGGCCCAGCCCCAGTACAGGAGCAGCAAGAAGGCTTTCCTAGGAGGCGTGGCTCGAAGAAAGAGTGGGCATTTCCAGTTCCCAAGCAAAGAGGCAGAGAGAGAGCACATGTCAGGCAGGGCAGCAGCATTAATTAACATGTCAATTAATCAACTCAACAAACCCTTAGTGAGTGCCTACTATGTGCCTTGCACTGGGGATACAGAGGTGAATAATTCAGGCATAAATGCTTACAACCTCCCTCCCACAAAGCTCACTTTCTGTATAATAAGCAAATGAAGAAATAAATTTAGAGAGAAACTATCAGCTAGCAACAAGGAATGGTGGTAAAATTAAGCAAGGTCATAATGGTAGAAGGGAGGCTCTAGGGAGACTTCCTCAGATGGTGTAGTGACCAGGGAGGGCCTTTTGGAGGAGGTTACATTTCAGCTGAGGCCTGGATGATGGAAGGAGCCAGTCAAGAGTGGATATGGGCAGTGCCAGGGCCCTGAGGCGGAAATGTACTCAGTGCAGTCAGAGCGCCAAAAGAGGCCAGGCCAGAGGCTGCAGCACGGTGGGCCACAAGGAGAGCAGCGAGGGGACATTCAGCAGGGTTATGTATCGCCAGCATTGTGTTCACATCAATTAAATGAACCATACTATAGCAGCTAAAACTTATGGGGATTCTGACTTGGACAACAACAAACTGGTGGGTGGGGTGGGGGTGGTGAGAAATCAGGGGTTGGTATAGGGGTTTATAGATGCCACCAGGTACCCTGGCTCTTTCTATCTTCCGTCTCACTATCCTCAGCAGGGAGGCCTTGAAAATGCACATTGTTGCCTCATGGACACAATATGGCTGCTGAACCTCTGGGCCTCATGTCTGTGTTCCAGGCAGGAAGAAGAAAGAGCTAAAAGCCAAAGAGCAAAGGGTGAAAAGGCTTTTTCCTTGCCAGACTCCATCTCCTTATTCAGAAAGGAATTGCTCCCCAGGGACTTCTGTTCCCTCTCATTAGCTAGAACTGGGTTACCTGGCCACCTCAGATTGCAAGAGAGGCTGGGAAAAATGGGAGTTTTATAAATTTTGCTCATCTCTACAGTAGGAAAAAGAGAGAGGGACTGGAATACCCTCTGGGTTGCCAACCCATAGCTTTGGCCAAAGGCCCTCCCTCCCTAGAAGAGAAGGGTTTGGTGAATTCTGGGGTAAGGAGTGGGCAGGGGTCAGACAACGGACTGTGGACTTCACCCGAGGGCCGCAGGGAGCCACGGATGACTTTTCAGGAGGGGTGACATGGCCACACTTGCACTGATGCTTTGCTATGTAAGCTGAGTGCCTGTAACGTGTTGCTGACGGAGACACAAGCCACCCTCACTTTGGGGACTTGAAGGGGTGTCCTCAGGGCTCAGATTAAAGTTGAATTCCTCAGAGAAGGGCCTCCAACTCCCAGCTCTCTCCTTTGCCCCCTCCCGCACCGGCAGCTGTCCCCTGGCTGGCACCCAATGGCTGTGCACAGATGGCTCCTGGTCGTCCCACAGTATTGCACTGGGACACAGAACAGAAAGTGACTCACCCCGACACCTCTCCTGCTTGCTAAACACTGGTTTCGGTCCATCATCTTTGGTTTTTCTGCTAGAACTACCTCACGAGGGGCGTGTTTTGTGTCCCCTTTACAGTGAGGGGGAAACGGCTCAGGAGATGACTTTTGCAAGGAGGTGAAGGGCGGGGCTCTGCCACATTGAGGGAGACACTGGGCATGAGGCGTCTTTGCCCCTGGAACTCTTCCTCACACCACTGTGTGCAGGGCGGGATGAGAGGGGTGTGTGTGTATGCTCACATGTGTGTGTGTTCACATGTGTGTATGTGAGTGTGAGAGAATGGTGGCACATCTGGAAGACAGAAGACTCAGGCCCAGTCCCTGGGGAGTTTAACCTCCAGGGCTGCCTCCTTGTACCAGCTTCCTCTGACTTGCTGTGACTTCTGGCAAGTCCCCGAACCTCTCTGGACAAATTTCTTTTGGGAGAGAATGAAGAGATTTGCACAGGAAGGGTTCTGGATTTTCCCACCGCACCCCTCAAAGTCACTCTGAATTTCAGAAATTCCAGTCCATTTGTCTACACTCTATGTCTGTCCTTAGCTCAGAAATAACCACAGTCTCCTTCCCTGTCTTAGAACCTCGTGCTGTACTCCTGCAGACCCAGCACAAGCAATTAAGTATTCGTGCGGTTAAATCTCCCAAGTCTGTCTCCCTGCTTGGCCTGTGTGCCAGCAACTGCGGGGGGCCATGTCTGTCTTCATCCCTGTCTTCCAAGAGATTAGCCCAGGGCCTGGTACAAAGTAGCTGCTCACGAAACAGAGAAGTTTGTGATGCTGCTGCAGCTGATGGTGGTGACGACGATGATGAAGATGAAGAAGGAATGGTGCTGGGAGACACAGCTACTGGAGTGGAAGGAGCCCCAGCCAGGCCGTCAGCGTCCTCAGCCGCTCCCTACCAGCCGGCAGCTGAACCTCAGCATTTTCCTAAGAGACCGCCCAGACGCCTGTGTCCAGGCCGCGCCCCTCTGGGGAGAACTACAGTCCCCAGAAGGCCGTGAGGGGCGGTGCTGCCGGCGCTCGCTCCGCCCGGGCGCAGCACGGAGTGCGGCATCATGGGAGTTGTAGTCCATCGCCATCGCCCCGGGCGCGCCGCCCCGGCGCAGACGTGCGCCGAGCCGCGGGGCACCCGGGCACCTGCGGAGCTCGTTGTCGACGCGGGAGCGCAGGCTCCTCTCCTGGGTGGAGGTCGCACTCGTGGAAGACCCTTTGAGTTAACCCTCAGGACGCTGAAGATCTCTGGATAAGTCTCTCGCATTCCCCAGGAGCCCTTTAAGGGGGCGGAGCCGGGCGCCTGCCCCCAACCCTGGGCACCCACCCTCCTCTCACTGACATCAGACCCCAGCGGCGTCCGGAGCCCGCGCTTTAAAACCCATGATCTCACAGAAACCTTTCCAGTCTCCGTTGGCCAAACGTTGTCAACTATGTGTCTGGTGCTTTGGGGTTAGAGTGCGCATGAGAGGGGATCACATAATGATGACTCCACCTGAATCGCATCAATAACACGTAATGATGACCCCACCTGAGTCGTAGGGAGGGTGGCCCAGGGGGCCTGAAAAAGGCCCAAGATACTGGACGGGGGTTAAGAC
Organism: Nanger dama; assembly: GCA_917880005.1. NCBI lineage: Eukaryota > Metazoa > Chordata > Mammalia > Artiodactyla > Bovidae > Nanger > Nanger dama. Next base: position 7,396,138 of record CAKJTW010000018.1, on the reverse strand, counting down.
TGGGCCATGGCTGGCCAGATCAGGTGAAGGTGTTCCAGTCAGAGGGAACAGCATGAGGGAGGGCTCTCAGGCTTATTAGAGGGGGTCTCGGGGCTGAGGCCACTGTGAGAGATGGTGAGTCGAGTGGGGGCCTCTGAAGGACCTGGAATCACGGGGAGGAGTATTGATTTGATCTCAAATGGATGGGTGACTGTTTCTCAGGCAGGATGTCCAGCCTAAGGGGTCAGTGGCAGAGCCTGGACCCAGCCCAGGGGCCCCTGTTTCCAGGTCCTGGCTTGTTCCAGGGCAAGATTGCAGCAGGAGCCGGTCCGCGCTGCCATCCTGGAGCTGTTCCAGGAGTCAGGCAGGGAGAGGGCAGAATTGTGGGCTGGGGACAGAGGAGGCTCAGCATCTCTGTTACTGGGAAGGGAAACTGAGACTTTGGCAAATGTCTGCTGAATGAGCTTCTTCTGTGTGAGATCCAAAAGGAGCCTTTTCCTCCGACTCTCCCAACTGTCAGGGACCAGCCCTGGGAAATAGGGGAGGTCATTTTCACACCCTCCCTTCCATCCCAGATGTGGCAGAAGCAGGAAGGATTCAGGCCAGATGTTGGGGGTCCGCAGGCCCAGCTAGTTGCATGGGGGTGGGGTGGGGTGTGTGTGTGTGTTTGGAGCTCTGGTGTTGAAAGTGAGCTCTGACTGGGTCACTGCTCCGGTTTGCTCTGCTCTGGCCCTGTGGCCGAGAGACCCTGGGGACGTGTTCCTGGGCTCTGGTCACATCAACAGGGACTCGTCGGAAGCCCTGCCTTGCTGTTCACAGCATCTGGGTGTTTTGCTCCCTAGGTAATCTTAGCAGATTGTTCTCAGCCTACTCTCTATCCCCCTCTGCCTGGAACCCAGGCTCCCTAACTGGCACCTCAGGCTCCCGGATTTCTGAGGAGTGTTCTGGATTCTTGAGAAAGTCCAGTAGCAACGAAGCTCCTGGGATCCCTTCAGAAATGTTGGGTGTCTGTGGTCCAGGTGAGGATGGGGTCATCTCAGAGTGGCCACGTCCCCCAGATCAGAGGCCTGGCTGGCTATGGTTTGTCTTTGATTAATAAAAAATGGGGACGTGAATCAATGACCCCCTTCACAAAGGCAATTCAGACGGTAGGGAAAAAAATCTATCTTGAGGGTCAAGGGCCTTTTCTTCAGGAGAAGATTGGAACACACAGAAAGTGTTGGCCTGAGAACTTCCCCCATGCCCCTGAAATCCTGGTGGAAACTACACATTTGTGCTTGAACAGGGGTGAGGGCTCTGAACATTTAAGTTAAAAAATTAGAATATATGGGGCCACGAGGAGGGGGAAGGAAGACCAAGAGGGTGTTGGTCACTGAGGTCCCTTTCCCAGTGGGGCCCTTAGGGACTGTCTCTACCTGGCTCCTCACCCTTTTGATGGGGATATTCTGGAAACCGAATGGTTTTCCAGGCTCCTGCTAGTCTGGCTGTATCAGAGTCTACCCGGAGAATAGCAAAATGCAGATTCCTGGGCTCCTTCTGTCCTGAGACCCTGGTGCAGAGGATCCGAAGAAGGGTCTAGGGATAAGGCTTTATGCGCAGCTCTCCAGGCAGTGGTGATGGGCATCTGACTATGGAGACAGTGGGCTGGAGTGAAAGGCAGCAGCGAAGCGTTGAAAACACAGCTCCGGGGTCACCCAGACCCAGGCTCCAGTCCCAGCTCGGCACTTACTGTGCGACACTGGGCAGGGGAGGTCCTTCCCTGGCCCTCGAGTCCTTGTCTGGAAACGGTGATAACGTGGTATGCAGCCGCTTCCCGGGGTTGCATGGGGTGTGCTGTGCATATTGTTATTATTATTGCCGTGGTTCCTAGGAGGACGGAAGAGGAGATGACAGCTTTTGAATTGATGCCATCTAAATGATTCCAGTTCTTCTTGCCTAGAGTGCACACTGCGGGGTGCGGTGCCCTTCTCTTGTGTGCTGGGGGAACCACTCTCCGGATCAGAGCCAGTGGAAGCTGGAGGCCCGTGGGCCTTGTCATACCCGGTCTGGGTGTGGCCTGGAGGGGGTGGTGGTTGCAGATGAGCCTGGGGAGGAGGATCGGATGCCTGGCCACGGTGCGTGTGATGACCCTTCTCAGCTTCTCCTGGGGACGCCCCTCTTGACCCCCCAGGAGGCTTCCTCCGCGGCCACCTCCTTCAGGCCATCTGCTTGGCTCCTGTGGCCGGACAACGAGGCTCCCTAGTGATATGTTTGCCCATCCGTTTCCTCTTTGGGGCTGAGTTCTCTGAGGAGGGCCCCTCTTGTCTACTCTTTCCGCTTTGGGCAGAGCCAGACCTGGCCTGCAGATCCACTACTGGGGCTGGGGCTGGGAACATGCGATGTGGCTGTTGTTTTTACCTGCCCAGCACCCTAGCCTCACCCTCAGTTTCCTGGTTCAAGTGGTTCCCTCATCCTCTGTTGGGGGTGGGCCTGTGATCCTGGCCAGAGTGCTTGGTGGGTGTCATCATGTAACCTAAGGCAGGCCAATGAGACATAATCCTGAGATGTGGGCTCAGATAAAGGGAATGTGCAACTCTTCTGCTGGTGGTCAAGGTTGGTAGGGTATAAGATATATGGTCAACCATCAGTGGACAGCCTGGGAAAAGATGAAGCCGACATAATAGAGAATAGTGCTGAGAGATGAAGAGAGACAGAGAAAAAGAAAGAGAGGACATTGTTTGAACACCTGGATCCAGCTTTGCCTGAAGCAGTTGCTGCCTTCTGGTTTACAGTAGTTTGAGTTGGGTTTCTGTACTTCCAACTAGTTCTGACTGATGCAGAAAGCTCATTTCACCCATTCTTCTGTCCATCTGTCCACACAGCCATCCCACATGTACTAAACTTCAGCTCCATGCCAGCCCCTATGCTGGAATCTCAGCCCTCAAAGACCAGAGGGGGACGTGACGAGGTGACACAGCTTCTTAGCTCATGGGAAACTGGGAACTGGTGAGCCTTGAAGGCTGTGGGTGTGAGAGTCGCTGTGTTGAAAGGAGGGGGAATCCGGGCAGGCTTTGCAGAGGAGGTGACCTTTGAGCTGGGCTTTGAGGCACAGGCAGGATTTCACTGGCTTGAGAATCAGGGAGGGAACTGTTCAGAGCAGAAAGTCACAAAAAGCATGTAGCAAAGACCAGGAACACTTGAACCAAGCTGCTTGCGGTGGAGGGGCTGAGCGGACGTGTCATAGTAATACTGCTACTGATGATCAGTAACTAACCTTTGCTGAGCAAGCACCATGGTGGCACTGGCTTTTATTTTCTCGTGATTGTCTCTGCCTCCCTGAAGGGGAAGCACAGACATTATCTCCATTTTATAGGTGAGGAAACCGAAGCCCAGAGAAGTGATGACCCCAAGGCTTTGCAAATGCCAGGTGTGCCAGCGAGCCTCTCTGATCTCATCCCAAGTTCCTACCCATTCAGGCCCATGTGGACTTTTTGCAGCTCTGCGTTTTTAGCCATGTCTTCCTGAATGCCTTGGCAGGGGGTGGGGGTGGAGGCCAAAGAAGTGGCTCTAGTCATTTCTGGAGTTTTCCAGTGGTGAGGGGTGGCGGGGAGGGGGTTTGCCCTGTAGGCAGGTTCCCAAGAAGGCGCTGGAGACCCTCGGTGATGCTGTGGAACCCTCCATCCCATCTGCCATCTTCCACCCCGCCCCGCTCCTACTTCCCGTCTTGGCCACAGCAGCCGGAGTGATGGAACTTTCGAGGGCATATGTGCTCAGCTCTCTCTCTCTTACTGAACAGTCTTCAATGGCTCCCTAATGCCTTGGGGTAAAATCCAGACCTTTTGCCTGAGGGACCTTCATTCCCTGGCCCTACCCACTGCTCAGCCTCTTTGGAGCCCCACTTCACCCTGAGCCACGGCCACCATCCCCTCTGAGCCCCAAGAGGCACACTGCCTCCCCGTGCTCCAGAGTCAGCCCCGGTGTGCCTTCCAGCCCAGGTGTCCCCTTGCAGTGGGCTTGGGGCCCTCTTTGTGCCTGTACTTCTCCCATCACAGCACTTTCTGGGATGCATTGCCATTGGGTGTGTGTCTGGCTCTCCAATTAGACTGAGAACCCCTTGAGAACAGAAATCGGGGTGTGCCCACCTCTGTCTCCCTGGTTGTTCCTCAAGCCTTGGCACATGCGGGCTCATGGTGAGCAGAGAGAATGCATGGGCCTAGCTTTCTTAGGTTCTGAAAGGAAGCCATCATCACTTCAAGAACCGCCCTCCTTTCCTGGACACCGATTAAGAAAGAGAAAAGAAAGGCATTCCACTTCTCTCCAAAAGCTTGTCTGTAGGGCAGACCCTCTCCTGTAGGGGCTTCCCTGGAGGCTCAGGTGGCAAAGAAGCCACCTGCAATGTGAGTGACCCGAATTCCAGCCCTGGGTCTGGAAGATCCCCTGGAGAAGGGCATGGCAACCGACTCCAGTGTTCTTGCCTGGAAAATCCCCTGGACAGAGGAGCCTGGAGGGCTACAGTCCATGGAGCTGCAAGTTGGGCACAACTGAGCGACTAGCACTGTCACTTGAAAAGCAGAGGTGACCCCTTGAGTCTTGCTGGGCTGGCTGGCCTGACAGGCAGGGCTGCCTGAGTCCAGGGTTAGCAGGGGAGGGACAGAGGGAAGGGATGAGGGGCCACAGCCTGGATGGGGCAGGACAGTGACACTGATGGGGTGTGTGGAATGGCTCTGCTGTTGCCCTTTGCTTGGCTGGTAAACTCATTCCCTTTCAGCCTGGCACCCTGCTAGAGCTCCCTAAAGCACAGGCCAGACCTGCAATGCCCTGTCCCCATGCCCTGAGGCCCCTTGTCCTGACAGGCCCCATGGGACAGGCAGCTCCACTCAGCCAAAGGTGTATCTGCCTTGCTCACTGGGGGATCCATAGACTCTAACATGGCACCTGGCATTTAGCAGGTGCCCAGCAATTTCACTTATTTATTTAAAAAATTTTGATCATGGCACATGGCAGACGGAGCCTTAGTTAGCTCCCTGATTAGGGATTGAACTGGTGTCCCTTGCACTGGAGGCATGGAGTTTTAACCACTGGACCTCCACGGAAATCCCCTAATGTGTCTTGTTTTGAATGTTGCAGGAATGTCAGGCCATGAGTTCCCACTTCTGATGTGGAAAGAATGGCTGCCTTAATTATCTTCTTAGAGAAACTGAAAAGGATATTTATACAGCCATGTTCATCACAGCATTATTCACAACAGTCAAATTGTGGAAGCCACCCAGGTGACCACTGATGGATGAATGGATGAACACAGTGTGGTCTATACATGCAATGGAATATTAGCTTAAAGAGGAAGGAAATCCTGACTCACGCTGCAACATGAATGGAGCTTGAGGACATTGTTGCTGACTCATTAAGTTGTGTCTGACTCTTTGCGATCCCATGGACAGTAGCCCGCTAGGCTCCTCTGCTATGTGAAATAAGTCAGTTACAAATGGACAAATGCTGTATGATTCCACTCCTATGAGATACCAAAGGTGTCAGATTCATAGAGACAGAAAATAGAATGGTGGTGTCCAGGGGCTATGTGTGGTGTCCAGGGCCTTCTAGAACTAACAGCAAAAACAAAGGATGCCCTTTTCATCATAGGGGGCTGGAATGCAAAAGTAGGAAGTCAGGAGATACAAGGAGTAACAGGCAAGTTTGGCCTTGGAGTACAAAATGAAGCAGGGCAAAGGCTAACAGAGTTTTGCCAAGAGAATGCACTGGTTATAGCAAACACCCTCTTCCAACAACACAAGAGAAGACTCTACACGTGGACATCACCAGATGGTCAATACTGAAACCAGATTGATTACATTCTTAGCAGCTGAAGATGGAAAAGCTCTATACAGTCAGCTAAACAAGACTGGGAACTGACTATGGCTCAAATCATCATCTCCTTATTGACAAATTCAGACTTAAATTGAAGAAAGTAGGGAAAACCACTAGACCATTCAGTTCAGTTCAGTTCAGTTGCTCAGTCATGTCCGACTCTTTGCGACCCCATGAATTGCAGCATGCCAGGCCTCCCTGTCCATCACCAACTCCTGGAGTTTACCCAAACTCATATCCATCGAGTTGGTGATGCCATCCAGCCATCTCATCCTCTGTCATCCCCTTCTCCTCCTGCCCTGAATCCCTCCCAGCATCAGGGTCTTTTCCAATGAGTCAGCTCTTCGCATGAGGTGGCCAAAGTACTGGAGTTTCAACATCAGTCCTTCCAATGAACAGCCAGGACTGATCTCCTTTAGGATGGACTGATTGGATCTCCTTGCAGTCCAAGGGACTCTCAAGAGTCTTCTCCAACACCACAGTTCAAAAGCATAAATTCTTCAGCACTCAGCTTTCTTCACAGTCCAACTCTCACATTCAAACATGACAACTGGAAAAACCATAGCCTTGACTAGACAGACCTTTGTTGGCAAAGTAATGTCTCTGATTTTTAATATGCTGTCTAGGTTGGTCATAACTTTCCTTCCAAAGAGTAAGCATCTTTTAATTTCATGGCTGCAGTCACCATGAGGCCCCCAAAATAAAGTCTGACACTGCTTCCACTGTTTCCCCATCTATTTCCCATGAAGTGATGGGACCAGATGCAATGATCTTAGACCATTCAGGTATGACCTAAATAAAATCCCTTATGATTATACAGTGGAAGTGACAAATAGATTCAAGGGATTAGATCTGATAGAGTGTCTGAAGCACTATGGACAGAGATTTGTGACATTGTACTGGAAGCAGTGATCAAGACAATCCCTCCAAAAAAGAAATGCAAAAAGGCAAAATGGTTACCTGAGGAGGCCTTACATATAGCCGAGAAAAGAAGAGAAGATAAAGCAAAGGAGAAAAGGAAAGATAAATCTATCTGAATGCAGAGTTCTAAAGAATAGCAAGGAGAGATGAGAAAGTCTTCCTCAGCAATCAATGCAAAGAAATAGAGGAAAACTATAGAATGGGACAGACTAGAGATCTCTTCAAGAAAATTAGAGATACCAAGGGAACAGCATGCAAAGATGGGCACAATAAAGGAAGGACAGAAATGGTATGGACCTAACAGAAGCAGAAGATATGAAGAAGAGGTGGCAAGAATACACAGAAGAGCTTTACAAAGAAGATCTTCATGACCCAGATAAAACCACGATGGTGTGATCACTCACCTAGAGCCAGACATCCTGGAATGCGAAGTCAAGTGGCCCTTAGAAAGCATCACTATAAACAAAGCTAGTGAACAACAGACTGGTTCCAAACAGGAAAAGGAGTACATCAAGGCTGTATATTGTCACCCTGCTTATTTAACATATATGCAGAGTACATCATGAGAAATGCTGGCTGGATGAAGCACAAGCTGGAATCAAGATTGTTTGGAGAAATATCAATAACCTCAGATATGCAGATAACACCACCCTTATGGCAGAAAGTGGAGAAGAACTAAAGAGCCTCTTGATGAAAGTGAAAGAGGAGAGTGAAAAAGTTGGCTTAAAGCTCAACATTCAGAAAATGAGGATCATGGCCTCTGGTCCCATCACTTCATGGCAAATAGATGGGGAAACAGTGGAAACAGTGGCTGACTTTATTTTGGGGGCTCCAAAATCACTGCAGATGGTGATTGCAGCCATGAAATTGAAAGATGCTTACTCTTTGGAAGGAAAGTTATGACAACCTAGACAGCATATTTAAAAACAGAGACATTACTTTGCCAACAAAGGTCCGTCTAGTCAAGGCTATGATTTTTTCCAGTAGTCAAGTTTGAATGTGAGTTGGAACTGTGAGAGCTGAAACTCCAATACTTTGGCCACCTGATGTGAAGAACTGACTCATCTGAAAAGCCCCTGATGCTGGGAAGGCAGGAGGAGAAGGGGACGACAGAGGATGAGATGATTGGATGGCATCACCAACTCGATGGACATGAGTTTGAGCAAGCTCTGGGAGTTGGTGATGGACAGGGAGGCCTGGCGTACTGCAGTCCATGGGGTGGCAAAGAGTCAGACACAACTGCGCAACTGAACTGAACTGAACTGTCCAGGGGCTGTGGGGAGGGAGAAATGGGGAATTGTTTGATGGGGACAGAGTTCCAGTTTTGCAAGATGAGAAGGATTCTGGTGATGGATGGTGGTGATGGTTGCACAGCAGTGTGAGTGTGCTTGATGTTACAGAATGGCACACTTAAAAATGGCTAAGGCAGTAAATTTTATGTTTCTCTGTGTTTCCAATAAAAAATGGAAAAAGAACCTTTCTAAAATTTTTTTCTTATGGGGTTATTTAGCTGTAATTTCTCAGGATGGAAAATATAAAGCATTTACCACAAATGAAGAAGATGATGTGGTGAGCTCGTGTGTCCATCACCCGGCTCACGATCAGAGTCATTTCACCTCTTGTCCCCACTTGCTTTTCCCCTCTATTTATCTTGAAGCAAATCCCATACATCATATTGTTTCATCTGGAAATACTTCAGAATGCTGCTCTGGAAAATAAAGCCCTTTCCAAGTGGATGGACCTAGAGACTGCCATACAGAATGTAGTAAGTCAGAAAGAGAAGGATAAGTATTCTATATTAATGCATATATGTAGAATCTGGGGGCTTCCCAGGTGGCTGAGTGGTAAAGAATTTGCTTGCCAATTCAGGACACTCAGGCTCAATCCCTGGGTCGGGAAGATCCCTGGGGTAGGACATGGCAACCCACTCCAGTATTCTTGCCTGGAGAATCCCATGGATGGAGGAGCCTAGTGGGTTACAGTCCATGGGGTTGCAGAGAATCAGACACGGCTGAGCAGCCGAGCACACACACACAAAATCTAGAAAGATGGTATAGGTGATCTTATTTGCAAAATAGAAATAGAGACATAGAAAGAAAAGATAGCGCCAAGTCGCGTCCAACTCTTGTGATCCCATGACCTGTAACCTGCCAGGCTCCTCTGTCCCTGGGATTCTTCAGGCAAGAATACTGGAGCGGAAATAGATTAGTAATGATACTAATGAGAACCTACTGTATAGCTCAGGGAACTCTACTCAGTGCTCTGTGGTGACCAATGGGAAGGAAATCCAAAAAGGGGAGATATACATATATATATGTACATATAGATAGATAGATAGATATGTATAGCTGGTTCAATTTGCTGTACAGTAGAAAATAACACAACATGTAAAGCAACTATACTCCAATAAAAATTAATTAACCTATTAATTTAAAAAGAAAAGAAAAAATTGTAACCTATCACTAACACCTAAAAACCCCAAATCAAATAATCACATTTCTAAGTGTAAATATATTTCATACCTAATTATACACATAAAACACACAGTGCCATTACACTTCCAATGGTCTCAATTTATATTAAACATATAAGTACTTATCTACTTAATATAATATTTAGGGTATTCTGAGATATTTAATGTATACTTATATTTATGTATTTAATATGTGAAAATATATACAATATGCACTCATATGTGATTATTTTTATTTGAATCAGCATCTAAATAAGCACCGCACACTGAAATTGACAAGTGTTTTTAATCTGTTCTTAAATAGGCTCTCTGAGTCTTGTTGTTTTCCTTGTGATATATTTGTCATGAAGAGTTCCCCTTGATCTGGATCTTGCCGACTACGTCTCCGTGGCAGTTTCTAACCTGTTTCTCTGCTCTCTGTATTTTCTGTAAATTGGTATTTGGGTCTGAGGCTCTTCCAGTTTTGAGTCCGCTGTTTTTAGCAAGATGACTTCACAGTGGTGGCGTGTTTCCCTGCTGGGCACGATACCCTCTGGTTTCTGGTTTGGGGAGGTTTGCAGCCGGTTGCCCATCATGGCCCAGACCTATTAAATCATGGGGGCCGCCCAGTGCAGCTAGCCCAGCACTCTCCTGGCTTCACCAATTAGCTGGCATGTTCCTCCTCTGTGTTTGGGCACCAGGTGATACAGTTTGCTAGGACAGGTAGAACAGATGGTCCAACCTTTCCTTTTATTTATCATCTTTTACCACCTCCTCTCCTGCCCTCTTATTTTTAACTAAGGAGGAATCTGGGGCTCAGAGGCAACGTGTGATCCAAATTCTGGGTTGCAAGGCAAAGGGCCCTCTCTGGGCAAGGGCTACATCCTCACTGCGGTCGCCCTTCTGCAACCCAGGAGGCGCAAATGCAGATGGAGTGTTGGATTGACCTTGGGCCACAGCCTTGGCCCTGTCCCCTGCATCTCGCAGACCACCCCAGCTCACTGGCTGAGTGCGGGGCATCACTCTCCTTGGTTCAGTGTGAGGGGTGTTTGGGGCAGACCCAAGCAACGCTCGCTCACTCTCAACTTCGGTTCTGAAGAATGAGACCTTCTTTGGCCTCTTTTCCAGAGCAGCCTCACCGTGGAGGCCTGACCTCCCCTGTGAACAGCCCCTTATGGACGCCACAGAGACTTCTTGGTTCTCACTGTGGAAGCTGAGCTCTAATCCTTTGCTGACATGCTTCAGAACCAAGTCTCGCACCAGGTACTAGCAGCTAATGAAGGCATCGACTGATCATTTCTCTCTTGTACTTAAAATTTTCTGTTTAAAGATAGTCTGACGGTTTCATTGACAGGCAGTAAACCGTCCATTTGAAGCGCACACCTTAACAATGAACTGATAATTTATGGAGCGCCTAGTATGTATCAGGTACTTGCCCTACAGCCTGTGGGAGCAGAGAGCTTTGATGTCAGACAACCTAGGTCAGAGTCTTGGTTGGAATTCCAGTTACCAGCCATGTGACCTTGGGCCACTTGTGTCCTTAGGTGAGGCTGGGCTCTCACCTGTGACACTTCCTGGGGGTGGATTGGATATTATTCTCAAATTTTCACTCCCTCCTGGAACAGGATGGTATTTCCATGCTCTTTGCCACGTGAGTTTGCGGCACACCTCCCACTGCGGTTGGCAGAGGATAATCCCCAGCCCGCTGAAGTGTGGGCTTGGCCATGTGACTTGCCCTGGCCAGTCAAACATTCGTGGATGTGACCAAAGCACCATCTTGATAAGTGGCTGAGTTTGGGGCTTGGCTGCCTGATCTTCCGCCATGTGCTACAAGGCAAAATGTCTCACGTAGCTGATGGCTCTAGAAGGAGACACTCATGGAGCTGACTTGAATCTGACCTGTGGCTGGAGCTAAATCAACCTGACCCACAGAATGAAGCAGTGTCATCTGGGTTGACCTGCAGGCCTATGAGAGAGGAGGAGAAATGGTGGCAAGCCTCTGGATTGGTGGGGCAGTTTGTTACACAGCAGGATTGAAGCAGAAAGCTGACTAATCCACACGTATGATCATAGGATACACTACACAGGATTGCAGTGTGGATTAAATGGGATAATATATTTAAATAACTTGATATAGTAAAATATTTGTTATAGTCTGGCATGTCGTAACTCCATGAAATATTAGATATTATTATTAACGAAAATTTTTCTTATATAAAAATAAGTGTGTTTCTCAGTGTATGACATGATATGGTAGTACATTTTTTTTTAACCCTCTGGGTTATTTTTTTCTTTTCTAAGCCTTGAAACATAAGAGTAACTGTGTTGGTTGTGGAAGCACAGACCTGCAGTTCACAGCTTGTGGTACAGATCACAGAATCAAAAGTCAGCACTGAGATCCTAAAGTCCCTCTAGTTGACACCCACCCTCACCCAGTGCAGGGACCCTGGCATCCTGTCCATCTCTGGGGGTTGCTAAGCCTCTGCTCGAATACTTCTAGTGATGGAGAGCTCCTGCTTTACATAACAGCCAGTTTAATTTTTTAATTAAAAAGAATTTTGGCCACACTCGATGGCATGTGGGATCTTAGTTCCCTGACCAGGGATCAAACCTGTGCCCCTTGCAGTGAAAGCATGGAGTCTTCACCACTGGACTGCCAGGGAAGTCCCCAACCTGTTTAATTTCCGAATCTTCCTTATGGTGAAGAGGATTTTCTCTTTGCCCTGCTGCAGGATGACTCTTGGGCAGGGCTGAAGATTATCAATAGGTTACTAATAGCAAGAGTTCAGGCACCAGGGTCAGAGCTGGGTTAGAACTCTAAGCCCCACACTTGGTACTGTGTGTCCTTGGGCAAGTGTGCTCACCTCTCTGAGCCTCGGTGGCCCTCTCTGTTAAATCGGGTAAAGAGATGGTAAAAAAATTCACCTCCCAGGGTGGTTTCAAATCAAATGAGAGACACCCAGCAGGTCAGCAGAGGAGAGCAGAGGTTTGTATTTAAACCAAGGTTCTTGGATACAAAGGTTCGCTCTTGCTATGGGGGTTGTTCCCTCACCTCTCCCTTCCACTTCGTGTTTCCTTTCTCTAATTTTTAAAATCTCCCACAACGGCCCAGGTTGTTCTGGATGAGACAGGGAGAAGCTGTCAGTTTCCTGAGGTGCCCCCAGGGCCATGTTAGAACCTCATGAGTGAGTGAAAGTTGCTCAGTCGTGTTTGACTCTTTGTGACCCCATGGACTATAACCTGCCAGGCTTGTCTGTCTATGGAATTTTCCAGGCAAGAATACTAGCGTGGGTAGCTGTTCCCTTCTCCGGGGGATCTTCCCAACCCAAGGACTGAACCCAGGTCTCCTGTGTTTCATATGGATTCTTTACTGACTGAGCCACTGGGTCTCCCTCGTCGTCACCAGGGAAACCCAAGAATACTGGAGTGGGTAGCCTATCCCTTCTCCAGGGGATCTTCCCAACCCAGGAGTCAAACCAGGGTCTCCTGCATTGCAGGCAGATTCTTTACCAGCTGAGCTACCAGGGAAGCCCCGTTGAGCCTCATGGTTGTGTGTTAAATTCCCGGGATGTGCCAGGTAGGACTCTGAATGTTGCAGCAAACCCTTCGCCCTCATGGAGCCCCATTGTGTAGGCGGCAGGGAGATGCACGTGAACCAACCAACATGGCACTGAAGGTAAGTGTCGGGAGAGAACTAGGCAGGAAAGGGCCGGGGTGGGAAAGCCTCGGGGAATTCAGCCTTAGGTGACGCCAGGAGCAGCGTGGTCTCTGGAACAAGGAAGGGGAGCGTCCTCGTGTGCTCTCCCGGCTCAGGGCTGCTCTGTGCTGAGCATCAGCTGCCCCTTACAGGTGTCAGAGCGAAGGGGCATGTGTCCAGAGAGGGGTGGCCTGGGTGGTGAAGGGACAGGAACTGTGTCGCCTTGGTAATCCTAGGAACGGCCGCTACCTACTGAGGTGGGTGCTGGGCTCTGGGCGCTACATGCATTTCTAATTGATTCTCACAGTCAGGTCCACAGATAGTCTTCTCCTCACCCACAAAGATGCAGATAGAGGCTCCGTGTGGCGTGAACTGCTGGGTCCACAGCAAGGAGGAGAAGAGCCGGGATCGGAGCCCAGGTCTCCTGGGCTTGGAGCTGGAGCTCGCGATCTGTGTGTGAAGCAGTGGAGGCGCCCATCCATTTTGTGCTGTCAGTGGCCCGCGGTGGTCAGTTTCACGCTATGGAAGGGAATGTGGCGGCGGACAGACGTGACAGGTCTTGGCGTTAGAGGGGCCAAGGGGAGTCCACAGTCTTCAGATCCCTGCAGTTACAAAGAGGAAGGGTCCCTGGGGGGCTTGTGGACCCCTGGGAATCCAAGCCTGGACCTGTCTTTCCTTTACAGATGTTAACTGAGGTCCAGCCTGTTCTAGACTCCGGGGCGGGGTGGAGCTCGGCGTTCATGGTGGCTGAGTCTGGGAACACTGGTCTCAGCAGCGGTCCTCAGCCACGGTCCATTGCAGTGGGCTGTCTGCAAGGTCTGGAAAGGACAGGGGGCATCGGGAGGCGGGGCCTTGTCGCAGTGAAGGGCGTGGCACCGGACCCGCATGCGCACACACATCGTGCCGTTCACAAACGCGTGTGATCCTGGGTGTGACGTCTTTCCGCTATGGACCTCAGTTTCTCCGTTAGTCAAATGCAGAGCGGGGAGCCAGGGGTTCTGAGGTCCTAGGGGCTAGGACTTGCCTCCATCGAAGCTGCTGCATGTGGAAGCCCAGCCCTACGTGGGGACGTGGGGACACGGAGCTCCTGCCTGCACGTGTTTCCCCGCCTCTCCTCCCCAGGCAGTGCTATTTAAAGTGACGGTGGTTTGGCTCGCTAGTTTTTAAAAAACCATTCCCGTACTCAAGCCGAGTTCCACAAGGCCAGCTGTCACCACTAAAAATGTCTATCGTGTGACAGCCACCAGTGAGGAGATGGGAGGAGGCAGGGGCCCCGGATGGGACCACAGCGTGGCTGGATTGAAAAAAAAAAAAAACCACCCACCAAAAATCAGCGCTGCAAAGAAGAGACAAAAGCTGGGAGGGGGATGATGCTCTTTCCTCTCTGTCTAGTTTCCTTTGCCAGATCCTCGCAGCCCTGCTGGAGCGCGGAGAGCAGCAGGCACCACGTCCCCGTGGGGACAGGTGGGGAGGGAGTCCAGGGTCCTGGCACGTGGGCTGTCAGCCCCAGCCCCTCCCAACGCTGGGCTTGGTGGGCACCGGGCCCCTGCGGGTCCTCCCGGCCATCCTCCACCTGCGCCTCCCCACACCCTCATCCCACTCCCACGGGAAACGGAAGAAGCCACTCTTCCGAGGCTGTGGTCCATGGGAGCGGATGCGGGGCTTCCCGTGGGAGGGAAGAAGACGCTTGACGAGCCCCTCCTGGGTCAGACGCTTCTGTGAGTCATTTTTCACGTGACTCGGTGTTCACAATAAACTTGAAGAGAAGCCTCTGTCCCCCTCATTTTCCTGACAGGGAAACTGAGGATCCCTGGGCGGAGCACCTGCCTAAGGCAGAGCCGTAGGGGATGGGAGCACGGGTCAGGTGGGAGGCCTGGCTCAGGACACCCTTATAACGTGTGAGCAAGCGAGTCTCTGGCCTCAGCCTCCCCAGCTGTGAAATGGAGCAATAGCACAGCTGTTTTCCAAAGATGGGGGTTAAATAAAAACAGGCCTATCCCGCAGTGGGGAAAGTGACTGAGACATAGAATGTACTGGAAGGTTGAGAGTTGGGAGAGGATCAAGATTCCAGAAGTCAGAGTCCTTCCACTGCACACTGTAGCCTCTCACGGCAGCCAGGAGCAGGGCCTGGAGGAGCCCGGGGGGTGGGGGGTGGGGGGTGGGTAAGGTGGTCACTCCCTGCTCTCCTAGTCCCAACACCTAGGTGTGGCCCCTCTGGTCCCTTCGGGGGGCTGTGGGCTTCCTGATCACAAATCTGAAGCTGTAGCTTCTCTGATGGGGCACAGAAGGCAAGCAGAGGCCCACATCAACAGACAGTTTTTGAAAAGAAAAAGGAAATGATACAATTATTGGAGAAAAACTCCAAAGAAGATTTTTGTGTCTCAGGGACTTGTTCCTCCCAATCTTCTCAGGGCTCTCTTCTTTCTGCTCAAAGAAAGAGACTAAGTAAGTCATTCACACTTTAGTATAATTATCGTCACCACATATGACATGACTCCTCTACGCCAGTATCTCTTCTAGGTGTTTTCCTCTTAAAAGGTTTTGCTTGTATGTGTCCATCTATTAAAAGTTCTTTTAGACATTCATTTCTTTATTCACTCAGCAAATATTTATTGAGCACTGATGGTGTGCCAGGTTCAATCCTGGGTGTGACATCAACCAGCCCTGGATAGTGTGTGGAGATGCACACAGCTGGGCAGGTGAGCAACTCTGGGATGATTTTCACTCTTTCCCTCTGGGATCTATGACACATTTCTGACACTGGGGCAAGATACGGTCCCCTGCTCACAGGGTGACATTGCAGTGGGAGGGATATACAATAATCAGCCAATACACATTTAAAATGATGGTAGTCAATGACAGGATTGTGAATAAAAATGAAGCCGATGAGGGGATGAGAGTGGTGGAAAGGAGAAAGGTCAGTTTTCATTCCAATCCCAAAGAAAGGCAATGTCAAAGAATGCTCAAACTACCGCACAATTGCCCTCATCTCACATGCTAGTAAGGTAATGCTCAAAATTCTCCAAGCCAGGCTTCAGCAGTATGTGAACCGTGAACTTCCAGATGTTCAAGCTGGCTTTAGAAAAGGCAGAGGAAACAGAGATTCAATTGCCAACATCCGCTGGATCATGGAAAAAGCAAGAGAGTTCCAGAAAAACATCTATTTCTGCTTTATTGACTATGCCAAAGCCTTTGACTGTGTGGATCACAATAAACTGTGGAAAATTCTGAAAGAGATGGGAATACCAGACCACCTAACCTGCCTATTGAGAAATCTGTATGCAGGTCAGGAAGCAACAGTTAGAACTGAACATGGAACAGCAGACTGGTTCCAAATAGGAAAAGGAGTACATCAAGGCTGTATATTGTCACCCTGCTTATTTAACTTATATGCAGAGTGAAGGTGAAGGTGAAGTCGCTCAGTCGTGTCCGACTCTTTGCAACCCCGTGGACTGTAACCTACTAGGCTTCTCCGTCCATGGGATTCTCCAGGCAAGAATACTGGAGTGGATTGCCATTTCAGCAGAGTACATCATGAGAAATGCTGGGCTGGAAGAAACACAAGCTGGAATCAAGATTGCCAGGAGAAATATCAATAACCTCAGATATGCAGATGACACCACCTTTATGGCAGAAAGTGAAGAGGAGCTAAAAAGCCTCTTGATGAAAGTGAAAGAGGAGAGCGAAAATGTCGGCTTAAAGCTCAACATTCAGAAAACAAAGATCATGGCTTCTGGTCCCATCACTTCATGGGAAATAGATGGGGAAACAGTGGAATCAGTGTCAGACTTTATTTGGGGGCTCCAAAATCACTGCAGATGGTGACTTCACCCATGAAATTAAAAGACGCTTACTCCTTGGAAGGAAAGTTGTGACCAACCTAGATAGTATATTCAAAAGCAGAGACATTACTTTGCCAACTAAGGTCCATCTAGTCAAGGCTATGGTTTTTCCACTGGTCATGTATGGATGTGAGAGCTGGACTGTGAAGAAAGCTGAGTGCTGAAGAATTGATGCTATTGAACTGTGGTGTTGGAGAAGACTCTTGAGAGTCCCTTGGAGTGCAAGGAGATCCAACCAGTCCATTCTGAAGGAGATCAGCCCTGGGATTTCTTTGGAAGGACTGATGTTGAAGCTGAAACTCCAGTACTTTGGCCACCTCATGTGAAGAGTTGACTCATTGGAAAAGAGTCTGATGCTGGGAAGGATTGGGGGCAGGAAGAGAAGGGGACGACCGAGGATGAGATGGCCGGATGGCATCACAGACTCAATGGACGTGAGTCTGAGTGAACTCCAGGAGATGGTGATGGGCAGGGAGGCCTGGCGTGCTGTGATTCATGGGGTCGCAGAGAGTTGGACACTACTGAGCGACTGAACTGAACTGAACTGAACTATTCAGTTTGGTCATGGAGAACCTCTCTAAGGAAGGAATTTAAAATTTTAAATTTATTTATATATTTTATTTATTTTTGGCTGTACTGCACAGCTTGTGGGATCTTAGTTTCCTGACCAGGGATTGAACCCAGGCCCTTGGCAGTGAAACCAACTGGACTGCCAAGGAATTCCCTAAAATTTATTTATAAAAATTTTTTTTTCAAGTTTTGAGGTCACTTTTATTCTAGGTAATAGTTCAACTTAAAAAAAAATTGACTGAAAGCGCTGTTAAATGCTACACTGCTTTACAGGTCTCAAGTTTCACATACATGATTTCATACAATCCCATAATAACCCCTTTCTCCCTTATCTTATATTGCCCCTCTCCTTCCCTTCTCTGCACTGATAACCACTATTTCGTTCTCTATATCTGTGAGTTTACCTCTTTTTGTTTTTTATTTGCTAGTTTGTTATATTTTTTAGACTCTGTATATCTTATACTGTTTGTCTTTCTCTTTCTGACATTTCACCTAGCATAATGTCTTCCAAATCTATTCAAGTTGCTGCAAATGGCAAAGGTTTCATTCTTTTTAATGGCTGCATAGTATTCCACGGTATATGTCTGAGTGTGTGTGTTGTGTGTTGTGTGTGTGTGTGTGTGTGTGTGTGTATTCATGTGTGTGTGCTAAGTTGCTTCAATTGTGTCCAATTGTGTGCAACCCTAAGGACTGTATCCTGCTAGGATCTTCTGTCCATGGGATTCCCCGTGCAATAATACTGGAGTGGGTTGCCATGCCCTCCTCCAGGGGATCTTCCCAACCATGGGACTGAACCCATATCTCTTAAGCCTCTTGCATTGGCAGGTGGGTTCTTTGCCACTAGCATCACCTGGGAAACCTAGGTATGTGTGTATATATATATACACCACAGTTTCATCCATCTGTTAATGGACACTTGGGTTGCTTCCATATCTTGGCAATTGTAAATAATGCTGCTATGAGCATTGGGATTCATGTATCTTTTCAAGTTAGTGTGTTCATTTTTGGACGATGTGCACCCAGGAGTGGAATTGCTGGGTCATATGGTAGTTCTTTTAGTGTTTTTCAGAAACCTCCATATTGCTTTCCGCAGTGGCTGCACCCATTTACATTCCCACCAAGAGTGTGAGAGGGTCCCCTTTTCCCACATCCTCACCAGTATTTGCTATGTGTGTTCTTTTTGATGATAGCCATTCTGATAGGTGTGGGGTGATATCTCAGTGTAGTTTTGGTTTGCGTTTCCCTGATGATTAGCAATGCTGAGCATCTTTTCATGTGTCTGTTGACCATCTGTATTTCTTCCTGGAGAAATGTCTATTCAGTTCTTCTGCCCATTTTTTACCTGTTTTTTCCTTATGATGTTGGGTTGTATGAGCTGCTTATATATATATTGAATATTATTGGAAGACCCTGATGCTGGGAAAGACTGAAGGCAGGAGGAGAAGGGGACAACAGAGAATGAGATGGTTGGATGGGATCACCAGCTCTATGGATATGAGTTTGAGCAAGCTCCAGGAGTTGGCGATGAACAGGGAAGTCTGGCATACTGCAGTCCATGGGGTGGCAAAGAGTTGGACATGACTGAGCCACTGAATTGACTGAATGATTAGCCCCTTATTTGTCATATCATTTGCAAAATCTTCTCTCACTCAGTAAGCTGTCTTTTCATTTTTTTCGATGAAAAAAGTAGAGACTCTTTTAAAAGAAGTATCCGTCCATTTATTTAGACTTTTTTGAGTGAATATATAAAACATTTATGTGGTTCAAAGTCCAGAATGGATTTCCTATCTGCCTGGTTCCCTGTCCCAGCAATCACTGTTCTTAGTTTTTAAAGAAGTTTTCAGAGTTCCTTTTGGTAGATACAATCATACCTTGGAGATACTGTAAATTTGGTTCTAGACCACTGCAATGAAGTGAATATTGCAATAAGGCAAGACATGCGTATTTTTTTTTAATATCTATTTATTTGATTTTTGACTGCACTGGGTCTTTGTTGCTGTGCTGGCTTTTCTCTGCTTGTGGTGCATGGGCTTCTCATTGCCATGGTTTCTCCTGTTGTGGACCACGGTCTCTAGGGTACGTGGGCTTCAGTAGTTGCAGCTCTTGGGCTCTAGAACACAGGCTCAGTAGTTGGGGTGTACAGGCTTAGTTGCTCCTTAGCTTGTGGGATCTTCCCAGACCAGGGAGCGAACCCATGTCTCCTGCACTGGCAGGCAGATTCTTTACACTGAGCCGCCGAGGAAGCCTGAGTCACAGGTATTTTTTTGCTTCCCAGTGCATATAAAAGCTATATTTACACTATAACATCGTCTATTAAGTGTGCAATAGCATTGAGTCTAAAAAATCCTCAAAGTACACACCTTAATTAAAAAAACTTTGTTGCCCCCAAAATGCTAACCATCACCTGATCCTTCAGTGAATCATATACATATATAAATTTTTTGCTGTTTTTGAAATATTTCAAAGACCAAACTGTGACACAGAGATGTGAAGTGAGCCAGTACTGTTGGAAAAATTGCACCGAGAGGTTTGCTCGACGCAGGGGTGCCACAAACCTTCACTGTGTAAAAAAACCGCATCTGTGAAGTACAATAAATGGAAGCCTGGTAAAACGAGGTGTGTCTGTTGGAACAAATGTAGATAGTTTCTTCAAATAAAAAAAGTCAGCGCACAATGGATACTAAAGATTGGACTGGGGCCTGGATGGAAGGAGCCAACCCAGGGAAGGTTCCTGGGCAGGGCAGGCCCATGAGCCAGGGGCTGGGTGGTGCATGAGGCTGAGAGCACAGACACGGACAGCATCTCAGTGGTCCAGGGTGAGAAAGGAGGCGACCGGCTAGGAGGCCTCTGCAGGCTGTCAGTTGGGGTGTGACCTGATTGGACACAGGTTTTAATAGGGTCCCTCTTGCTGCTCTGGGGGTGCAGGCAGGTGCAGGGAGACTGTTGGAAAGTGGAGAATTGGTGCTCAAGAGTCACGGTTCATTGACTGCTGAGTGTACACACAGATTTTCCATCAATACCCCTGGGAGCAGGCGCTATTCCTACCTTCCCTGCGCAGATGAAAGAACTGTGGCCCAGAGAGGTTAGTTAGCCTGTGGAGGCTCACACAGGCAGTGAGGTGCCGAGGCGGGACAGAAACTCAGGTCATCTGAGTGGGGAGCCTGAGCTTTTAAACCCTGCACCCACTGGCTGTGTGGGGCACCAGTAGAAGGTCGAAGGCCACGCAGCAGAGAAGGGGTGAAGGTGGGACCTGCCCTCACGTCTGCCGGGCTCTCCATCCATACAGCATCAGGCAGTGACGCCCTGCCGGACCTGTTGCCCAAGAGTCACCTGGGTAGTTGGTTAAATGCAGATTCCTGGGACTGGGCCCAGATGGACAGAATCAGAATCTCTGGAATGGGGCCTGGGAACATGCATTTTTAAAACCAGAAATTCCCTCCTTTTTCCTACCCCAGCCCTTGTGGGCATCCTGAAATCTGGGAACTCGGCTGCTCACTCAGCTCATGTATTTCCACTCCGGGGTCTAAGCCCAGCCCAGCCTCGCTGGGAGGATGGGTGGCAATGTCTGGGCTGGTCCCTGAGGATCAAGGTGGAGTTCTGGGCCTGGTATCACCTCTGTCCCGAAGCTGATCCTCGGTTGTGGGAGCTGCCAGCCCTGTCCGCCTTGGAGTGCAAATCCCTGCCCCCACGAACGATCCTTCTTGCCTCACCTCCCCCACCTCGAACCTTCAAGGACAGGGAACCCCCACCCTCACTCAGCTTTTAACTCCACCCCAGCATAGATCCTGGAGCCCTGTAGGGTCAGGTCAAGCATCCTTGAAATGGACCAGGGCTCCTGGGCCTGTGTGTACAGCCCGTCACCACCTGCCTGCTGACTTTAACATCCCAGACCTGAGGCTGAGTTTCCTCTACAGGGAAAAGGCAAGAGAAAGCACAGGGCGCCGCGCCCAGGCGTCAGCACACCTACCTTTTCCTGTTCTGTGCTGCTGCCCTCTGATGCCCCTGCCCAGTGGGCACAAACCTGCCTCGTCTCTAGGGCTCAACTGAGGCCTCTGGGCTGAGCTCCGTCCTCTGGAGCTCCCCATTTCCCCACCTGTGTTGGGGGTTGCTCGATCTAGAGTGGGGGACGCCAGGCTCAGAGTCAGAGACAGGAGGACCGCGGGCTGTGGGTGTCCTGGCAGAGGCAGAGCGGGCCTGGACACAGGTTTTGGGCTCCTGTCCCTCTGCCCTTTCCCCTTCTTACTGAGTTAATTTGGCAGCGGTGGGGGGCCGCATGTTTCCCCCTCTCTAAACTTGGACCTGTTGCTGTATTGTATCTCTTTGTACTTCAGTCTCATCTGTTGAAACGAGGTCAGGGTGGTATCATCTGTGGGTGACATGGTATGGAGGAGTTTTGGCATAGGCCAGGCACCTGGTCAATGCTCCGGGCTGTTGCAGCTGTTATCCGGGTTGTCGGGGCCTCGGGTTCCTGGAGCCCTGGAGAGAAGGCACATCAGATGCTCTGGAAGCCCCACACCCCAGGTTAAGTGGATTGTTGTGGTCTTGAGGCCAGGAAGTGGCAAAACCTCATCGAAGCCCAGGCTCCCTTACCCAGAGCCTGTGTTCCTTACTAGGGGTCTAGAATCAGAAGGAACCTCCCTTACCCCTCCCTCCCTCCACCCATCCCTCCAGCCCTCCATTCACCCTTCCAGCCATCCCTTCTTCTCTCCATCTATCTATCCATCCCCCTTTCCATCCATCCACCCCTCCACCTTTTCATCCACCCATCCGTATCTATCCACCCATCCATTCCTCCATCCATCCATCCCTCTTTACATCCATCCATCCCTCCTTCTGGGCTTCCCTCATAGCTCAGTTGGTAAATCATCTGCCTGCAATGCAGGAGACCTGGGTTTGATTCCTGGGTCAGGAAGATCCCCTGGAGAAGGAAATGGCAAACCCACTCCAGTATTCTTGCCTAGAGAAGCCCATGGATAGAGGAGCCTGAGGGCTATAGTCCATGGGATCACAAGAGTTGTACATGACTTAGCGACTAAACCACCACCACCATCCCCCCTTCCATCTCTCCATCCATCCATTCATCCATCCCTGCATCCCTCCTTCCATCCCCTCATCTCTGTCTGTATCCATCCATTCATTCACTTGGCAAATGTTTATTGAGTGCCCAATGTGTGCCATTTCAGTGGCCTTCTCCCAGTGGCAACATATGGCCCTGAGTCAGCCACACTTTGCCTGTGGTGAGGGGGCTGATGAGATACTGTGTTGTCGGTCCCAGGGCCAAGGCCAACATTTTATTCCCTGTCTAGGTGGGTGGACTCTGGAGAGGTTCCAAAGACTGACCTCCCCTGGAGCCAGAGAGGGTGTGGGGGCCTCTGTTCATTCAGGATGGACTTTGAGTTTATCCACTGGTTCCCTTGTGTGTTTAACCAGACACTCATCACTTCATCTGTTAGTTAATTCTCAGCCCCAGTGTTTCCCTGGTGTACTGTATGTGCCAGGCTGGGAAACCACAAGTCACACAACGTCCCTGGACCTCGCTCCTGGGAGGAAAGCAGGGAAGCCTTTAGATGGCAACTGCTCAGGTCAAGGGTTCTGCAGGGTGGGGGAACCCCAGGTGCCCTTTGCCTCCCATGGGGCAGTGCAGGCTTCACAAGAGGAGGTGATATTGGGCTTAAAATCCTTGTAGAAGAAACGAGGGGCTGCTTGGTGTTTGCCTGAGTGATGAGAAGCCACCAGGGCCCAGGGACGCTTTGGCCACAGTGAGCATCGGAGCATCGGACTTGGCTTCCATCACCAGTCAAACCCACAACTGGGCACTGTCTTCGCTTTGGCTCTGTCTCTGCATTCTTCCTGGAGTTATTTCTCTACTCTTCTCCAGTATTGGGCACCTACCGACTCGGGGAGTTCATCTTTCAGTGTCATATCTTTTTGCCTTTTCATCCTGTTCATGGGGTTCTCAAGGCAAGAATACTGAAGTGGTTTGCCATTCCCTTCTCCAGTGGATCACATTTTGTCAGACCTCTCCACCATGACCCATCCGTCTCCAGTGGCCCTACATGGCATGGCTCATCGTTACATTGAGTTAGACAAGGCTGTGGTACATGTGATAAGTTTGATTAGTTTTCTGTGACTGTGGTTTTCATTCTGTCTGCCCTCTGAGAGAGAAGGATAAGAGGCTTATGAAAGTTTCCTGATGGAAGAGACTGACTGTGGGGAGAGACTGGGTCTTGTTCTGATGGGCTAGGAGATCCTCAGTAAATCTTTAATCCAGTTTTCTGTTGGTGGGCAGGGCTGTGTTCTCCCCGTGTTGTTGACCTGAGGCCAAACTATAGTGGAGCTAATGAAGATGATGGCGACCTCCTTCCAAAGGTCCCATGCACGCACTGCCACACTCAGTGCCCCCGACCCTGCAGCAGGCTGCTGCAGACACAACCCACGCCTCCCCAGAGACTCTTGGACACTCCCGGGCGAGTCTAAGTTGGTCTCTCATGGGGTCGCTGCTCCTTTCTCCTGGGTCCTGGTGCACAGGGTCTGTCTGTGTTCTCCCAGAATCTGTTTCCCAGTCCTGGGTAAGTTCTGGCAGCTCTATGGTGGGGTTAATGGCAACCTCCTCCCAGAGAGCTTATGCCACACCCAGGTCTGCTGCAGCCAGAGCCCCTGCCCCTGCGGCAGGCCACTGCTGACCTGTACCTCCTCAGGAAACACTCAAACACTCAAAGGCAGGTCTGGCTCAGTCTCTGTGGGGTCTCCTTGTGCAAACAGGTTTTGGGTGAGCCCTCTGGGCTTCCCTGGTGGGTATTCTTAATGCCATTTCGCCCCTCCTACCATCTTGCCTCCTGCATAAGGGCTTGCACCAGCATAAGGGCATCCCTGGTGGCTCAGACAGTAAAGCGTCTGCCTGCAAAGCAGGAGACCTGGGTTCAATTCCTGGGACAGCAAGATCCCCTGGAGAAGGAAATGGCAATCCATTCCAGCACTCTTGCCTGAATGGACGGAGGAGCCTGATAGGCTACAGTCCCCGGGGTCACAAAGAGTCAGACACAACTGAGCAATTTCACTTCACTCACCATCTTGCTGAGGCTTCTCCTTTGCCCTTGGTCTTGGGATATCTTTTTCGGTGGGATCCAACATTCTCCTGTCGATGGTTGTTCAGCAGCAAGTTGTAATTTTGGAGTTCTAGCAGGAGAAGATGAGTGCATGTCCTTCTACTTTGCTATCTTGTAAAATCTAACTCAGATGAGTTATATCTACTACTGTGGGCAAGAATCTCTTAGAAGAAATGGGATAGCCATCATAGTCAACAAAAAGAGTCCAAAATGGAGTACTTGGATGCAGTCTCAAAAATGAGATGATGTCTGTTCGTTTCCAAGGCAAGCTATTCAATATTACAGTAATTCAAGTCTATGCCCCGACCAGTAATGGTGACGAAGCTAAAACTGAATGGTTCTGTGAAGACCTACAAGACCTCCTACAACACCCCCAAAAGATATTTTTTTCATCATAGAGGATTGGAGTGCAAAAGTAGGAAGTCAAGAGATCCCTGGAGTAAAAGCAAATTAGCTCTTGGAGAACATGAAGTAATGAAGCAGGGCAAAGGCTAACAGAGTTTTGCCAAGAAAATGCACTGGTCATAGCAAAAACAACACAAGAGAAGACTCTGCACATGGACATCACCAGATGGTCAACACCGAAATCAGATTGATTATATTCTATGCAGCCAAAGATGGAGAAGCTCTATAGAGTCAACAAAAACAAGACTGGGTGCTGACTGTAGCTCAGATCATGAACCCCTTATTGCAAAATTCAGACTTAAATTGAGGAAAGTAGGGAAAACCACTAGACCTTTCAGGTATGTCCTAAGTCAAATCACTTATAATTATTCAGTGGAAGTGACAAATAGATTCAAGGAATTAGATCTGATAGTGTCTGAAGAACTATGAACAGAGGTTTGCGATATTGTATAAAAGGAGGCAGTGATCAAGACCATCCCCAAGAAAAAGAAATGCAAAAAGGCAAAATGGTTGTCTGAGAAGGCCTTACAAATAGTTGAGAAAAGAAGAGACGCTAAAGGCAAAGAAGCAAAGGAAAGATATACCCATCTGAATGCAGAGTTCCAAAGAATAGCAAGGAGAGATAAGAAAGCCTTCCTCAGTGATCAGTGCAAAGAAATAGAGGAAACAATAGGATGGGAAAGACTAGAGATCTCTTCAAGAAAATTAGAGATACCAAGGGCACATTTCATGCAAAGATGGGCTCGATAAAGGACAGAAATGGTATGGACCTAACAGAAGCAGAAGATATGAAGATGAGGTATCAAGAATACACAGACGAACTATACAAAACAGAGCTTCATGACCCAGATAACAACAATGGTGTGATCAATGGACTAGAGCCAGACATCCTGGAATGCAAAGTCAAGTGGGCCTTAGGAAGTATCACTGTGAACAAAGTTAGTGGAGGTGATGGAATTCCAGTTGAGCTGTTTCAAATCCTAAAAGATAATGCTGTGAAAGTGCTGCACAAATTTGGAATATGCCACCAAATTTGGAAAACTCAGCAGTGGCCACATGATTGAAAAGGTCAGTTTGCATTCCAATTCCAAAGAAAGGCAATGCCAAAGAATGTTCAACTACTGCACACTTGCACTCATCTCACACGATAGCAAAGTAATGTTCAAAGTTCTCCTAGCCAGGCTCAACAGTATGTGAAACATGAACTTCCAGATGTTCAAGCTGGATTTAGAAAAGGAGAGGAACCAGAGATCAGATTGCCAACATCTGTGGGATCATAAAAAACCAAGAGAGTTCCAGAAAAACATCTATTTCTGCTTTATTGACTATGCCAAAGCCTTTGCCTGTGTGGATCACAACAAACTGTGGAAAATTCTTCAAGAGATGGAATTACCAGACCACCTTACTTGCCTCCTGAGAAATCTGTATGCAGGTCCAGAAGCAATGGTTAGAACTGGACATAGAACAACAGACTGGTTCCAAATTGGGAAAGGAGTATGGCAAGGCTGTATATTGTCACCCTGCTTATTTAACTTATATGCAGAGTACATCATGAAAAATGCCGGGCTGGATGAAGCACAAGCTGGAATCAAGATTGCTGGGAGAAATATCAATAACCTTAGATATGAAGATGACACCACCCTTATGACAGAAAATGAAGAAGAACTAAAGAGCCTCTTGATGAAAGTGAAAGAGGAGAGTGAAAAAGTTGGCCTAAAACTCAACATTTAGAAAACTAAGATCATGGCATCCGGTCCCATCACTTCATGGTGAATAGATGAGGAAACAATGGAAACAGTGACAGACTTTCTTTTCTTGGGCTGCAAAATCACTGCAGATGTTGACTGCAGCCATGAAATTAAAAGACGCTTATTCCTTGGAAGAAAAGTTATGACCATCTTAGACAGCATATTAAAAAGTAGAGATGTTACTTTGCCAACAAAGGTCCATCTAGTCAAAGCTATGATTTTTCCAGTAGTCATGTATGGATGTGAGAGTTGGACTATAAAGAAAGTTGAACGCTGAAGAATTGATGTTTTTGAACCGTGGTGTTGGAGAAGACTCTTGAGAGTCCCTTGGACTGCAAAGAGACCAAATCAGTCAGACCAAATCAGGACTAAAGGAAATCAGTGCTGAATATTCATTGGAAGGACTGACGCTGAAGCTGAAGCTCCAATACTTTGGCCACCTGATGCGAAGAACTGACTCTGGAAAAGACCCTGATGCTGGGAAAGATTGAAGTTGAGAGGAGAAGGGGACGACAGAGGATGAGATGGTTGGATGGCATCACCAAGTTGATGGACATGAGTTTAAGCAAGCTCTGGTAGTTGGTGATGGACACGGAAGCCTGGCGTGCTGCAGTCCATGAGGTGCAAAGAGTTAGACACTACTGAGCAACTAAACTGTCTGGCTGAGTAGAGGAGAGAGGGGCCCTGGAAGCCACGGGCTGGGAGGTTAACTGAGGCAGACTAAGTGGGTTCAGGGATCCCTGTAGGGGCTCAGGGGCCCAGGGCTGGCAGCTGTGATACAGTGGGCCAGAGGCTTGGAGGCCCAGGGGAGTCTGCAGTGGCCAGGAGCTCATGGAGTCCTGGGGCCACCTGGCTCTGATTCTGTCCCCTGATGGGGGCCCCTCTGCTGCCTGGGCCTGAGGGTTCACGTGTGGTCCAGGCAGTCTCCTCCGTTGGTCCAGGGCACCAGCCCACCATCCTCTTCCAAGGACCTCCGCTCTGGGGTGGGGTGGAACAGGGCAGGGAGGCCACCTGGAGGAGGGGGGCAGCCAGGAGCTGCTTGGTGATGCCACAGCCCCCCTTCTCTGGGTGCTCCCCGAAACTGTGAAATGAATTAGGCAGAATCAAAATCAGACTCTCTTCATCAGGAGAAATTACTCATTTCAAATATTTGCAGCCGCTTGAACTGAAATTTAGCGAGATGAGGACTTACTTAGATGAATAATCTGGGGCCTTTTCAAAGACAGTTTTTACTCAGCAGTTTTCCTGATTCCAGAGCCCCGTTCCCATCAGGAGCTACCCTCCTGCCTTCTCTCCCGGGCTCCCTCCTTGCACCCCCAATCCTGGCCTGTTTCTCCTCCTTTTCAGATCTTTTTTCCTCCTTTGATTTCATTTGCTAAGTCTGCAAATATTCTCTGAGCGCCTCCTCCTGCCTGGCTCTGTGTTTGGCCTGAGGACCCAAGGTGACAGGCTGGTCCAGCCCCCAACCCCAGGGAGAGTTGGGTCTTCTTGGCTCAGGACTGGCCCTACCCACAGGCAGGGTACCCACCCGTTATTTGTCCTATGTGGCACTTCTTAATGCTTGGAGAACATTCTTTTCCATGCTTTTTAAAAAGAAAGCTTATATAACCACCTCTCTGGAGGCCCTTTGGAGGCTGGGAGAAAAATCTGGAGAATTCCACCCCTTCCCCTGACCCCTTCCTCCTCCGCATCAGCTCATGCCCTTCGGGATGGGTGGTGTTTGATGAAAGCCAGGCCTGAGCTCGACCACCCTCGGCAGACAGAGTGGTGCAGGAAGTGGACGGCAGCAGGGTGCACCCACCAGAAGAGGGGTGGGATGAGAAAGTAGGAAGGAGACTGAAGCCATTCTTGGAAAGAAGCTTCCAGGCTGGTTGCTGATGCTTAACATACCTCCTGGCTCCCAGGGTACTGGGCTGTCGTGTCTGCTGGCTAGTGGGGACATGGGGTGGGCTATGCTGGTCCCTGCTTCCTTGTTCAGATGAGAAGCGTGTGTGAAATAGAAGAGGGCTTCCCTGTGGTTCAGTGGTAAAGAATCCATCTGCCAATGCAGGAGACGTGGGTTCAGTCCCTGGGTCGGGAAGATCCCCTGGAGGAGGAAATGGCAACCCGCTCCAGTGTTCTTGCCTGGGAAATCCCATGGACAGAGGAACCTGGCGGGCTACTGTCCACGGGGTTGCAAAGATTCGGACATAACTTAGCAACTAGACAAAAACAAAAACAAAAGGCCTGTGCACAGTGTGCTGAACACATCCAATCAGGAGTGTGTGTGAAGTAGGAGGGAGGGGGAGGAGGGAGGAGGGGGCGCAAGAAGGGTGAGGATGAGGCGGGAGATGAGGAGGGACGGAGGGAGAGTGGTTTTGGAAGGTGAGGGCTTGAACTGGGCTGAAAGGATAAACTCTGCTTGTGAGAACACACGAGGCCTGAGTTGGTGCCTTTGGGGGATCCTGGGGTGTAAGGTGGAGGCCTCTATGAAAACGAGAGCATTTGTGCCCCAGGAACCCCAGAGTCCTTGCTGCTGCACAATTTTACCCCTCCAGTCCCTTCCTTTTTCTTCCTCTCACCCACGAGGAGTGACTTTCAGTTCCTGCAATGGAGAGGGCTCATGTTGGCCTCAGGGCCTTTGCACATCCTCTCTCTGCCCCTTGAATGCTCTTTCTTGACCTGTTTCCTGGGTCTCAGCCTGGATGTCGTGGGGCCCCTGAGGAGCTTCTGTCATTTGACCAGCAGCTGGGTAAGCTAGGCTAAAGACAGAAGCCTGGGAGTGTGTAGATGGGGCTGGAGCCAGACCTGGAGGGGATGTGGAGGTGAGGGGGTGGGTGGCAGAATGGAGGAGTGAGGAGAGGACCTGGGCCAGAGCCCTAAGGAGCAGACAGTTAGGGGACCCTCAGAGGAGGAGTGGGTTATAAAGGAGCAGCAGAAAGTGGAAGCCAAAGCTTTTTATTTCCCCCCTTGGCTGCACCACGCAGAGATCAAACCCTCTCACCCCACAGGGAAAGCACGGAGTCCTAACCACTGGGCCGCCAGGGAAGTCCGGGCAAAGCCTTTACAGGTCGTGAAACCCCTCTCTCACATGCTCCTAGAAAGTCAGGGCATAGAGTGTCGGCACTGGCACCCAGGGGCCCCTTCCCCTCCGCACTGCCCCCCCGCTGTGTGCCCCTTACTGTTCGCACCGCCTTTGTCTCCCCTAGAGGTAACCCCTATCCTAACTTTTGGAGGAATCCCTCCCATGACTGCCTCTAGAGTCTCACGTCTCTCTGCCCCGGGATTTAGGCTGTCCCGCCTGTGATGAGGAAGTAGGCTCTTTCTGCTTCCTTATCTGTGTGATGAGCCCAGCCCGTGCTGCCCGCCACCCCCCCACCCCCAACCCGCCGAGGGAGACGGAGGGGACACAAGCAGAAGCGAGGCATTGCATTTCCTGATGATGGCTCACTGGTTAAATTCCAGGAACTGATTTTATGGTGCTGACGGAGAGAGCCCTGGTTGCTTCAACACAGCTTCCTGGGGGTCCGCCCGGAGCACAGGGGGCAGAGTGGAGAGCGGGTCAGGCTAGACGCCTGCTCTCACGGAGTTCACGGCCCTCCTCCCTCCTCTGTTCCACGAATCTGCCCTGAGTTCCTGCTCTATGTCCGGCATGGTGCCGGGGTGCTGGGGGTCTGCAGGGAGGCGGACAGATGGGCACCAGCGCCCCCATCCCCAGCAGTGAGGGAGACAGACCTTGACCACATCATTCCCCAAGTAAGTGAGACTGATGGGCCCCAGGTCAAGGGCTCAGATATCAGTCACTTATGGACCCAGCTTGCTCTCAGGCGATGGTGAGCTCCAGGGTCTACTTGGAGCAAGTCTTAAAGGATTAGATTTGCTTGTGAAGCATGTGTGTGTGCATGAGTGTGTGCTCAGTCGCATTTGCCACTCCGTGGACTGTAGCCTGCCAGGCTCTTCTATCCATGGGATTCTCCAGGCAAGAATACTGGAGTGGGTTGATATTTCCTTCTCCAGGGGATCTTCTCAACCCAGGGATAGAACCTGTGTCTCCTGCACTGGCAGGCAGATTCTTTACCACTGAGCCACCTGGGAAGTTTCTGCACTTTGCCTTGTAAACGCCCTGACTGTTGCTGCTTTAATCTCTTCTTTTAGGGTCTCATCCCTGCGTTGCAGCCCAAGTCATGCCCCCTGGTTGGCCTCTTGCTCAGTCTGAAGACAGGGAGGCCTGTGGCCTTTGTAGCTGGTCCAGGATTCTGGGAAGTGGGTGTCTTTCCCTCCTGTGGCCAGGAGGACGAAGGGCAGGATGATTCTGCCCAGTGATGCCCTTGGGAACTCTCTGAAGTCAGCGGTTCAACTGCAACTCAATTTGAAATGCCATGTGAATTTTTGGGTCCCTTTGATCTGAAACCAGGGGTTTCCCACCCAGGCAGAGGAGGAAGTAGGGGCTTAAAACAAAAAGAAATGCCTTTTAGGCAAAAGTCTGTGATGGGGATGAGGTTCGTGGTGGGAATCCAGGCGGCCACAGTGGGAGGGTCGCCAAGCTTCTGCTGGGCTCAGTCACTGGGACGTGGTTGGAGGGATCGCTCTGTTGCCCTTCTTGTCGCGGGGGCCACCACTACATAAAAGGGCTTTTTTGACCCTTTTACTCTCTGATGAGGGCAGGGTGCCAGGATGGGGGTGGGTGGCATGGAGTTTTCTTTTCTTGTCTCCTCATTGTCTTCAGAAAAGAAAAACTGACGCCCCTCCACCCTGCCCCCGACACAATCTGCATGGCTGTTCACGCTCCGGGCCCTGCTGCTCCTTCCTGCTGGGGCTGGTGCAGAGGAGTCTCTGCTAGGTCCCTGTCATCCTGCGAGCTGCAGGCTGGACACTGGCCTAAGGCACTGTGGAGCCATGGATGGATCTTTAGGAAGCGTATGGCATAAGGACATAGGGGATTAGAGTTGCCACATAAAATACAGGACATCCAGTTAAATTTAAATTTCTGGTAAATAGGCATTTTTCAGGGTGGGTATGTCCTCAATATTGCATGGGACAGACTTGAATTAAGATTTTATTTGCTGTTTATCTGAAATCTCAGATATAACAAAGCATCCTATATTTTTATTTGCTAAATCTGGCAACCCCAAATGGAATGAACATTTCTCCAGGCCCAGGGTGTGAGCTATAGCTGACCAAGAAGGGGATGGGGAGGAGGCCACAGCCCACCACGGGATTCGGAATTTCCCGGGGTTGCCTCACCCTGTCCTTGACTTCAGGAACTTTTTCCTGAAACCAGGGGCAGAAGGGAAGGACCACAGAGGTGTGGGCATTGCTGGGTGCAAGGTTGGGGGTAGGGTGGAGGCATAAGGTAGTTTTCACAGCTTGTTAAACTATGGTTCCCAGCCTGCCTTGGCGGTCCAGTGGTTAAGACTCCGTGCTTCCAACGCAGAGGGCATGGGTTTGATCCGCGGTCAGGCACGTTCACACGGTGGTTCCCACAGAGATGCCAGCGCTGCTCGTCACTAGTGACAGGATGGGCACACACAGTGAGTCCTTGTCCTCACCCGCCCTCCGGGGACCCTCGTCTCTGTCGAGGGTGCAGGGGCTCCAGGGGCCCTGACCAGCCCCAGCACCCAGCTCCGAGTGGCAGCATGGGGACTGGAGCCCACTGGGGTCTGTCTGATTCCAGGACTGGCCTCTCAGTCCCAAGGCTCATTGCCCCTCCCAGCCTTGGGTCCTCCTCTCTGACCCTTGGCCCCTTGCTGGCCTGGCCTAGGCCTCTGCTTGCTTTTTAGCCCTTGCCTGCCCTGGGCCTGGGGCTCTGTCTCCAGTGTCCTACCCTCCAGGTGGGGTCTCCTTGAGAGCAGTGCCTTTTGTTCCCAAATGTCAGATGGGACGTCTCCCTTGATCCTACCGCCCCACAGCCCCTCAGTCCCAATGACCCAGCAGTCAGGCAGAGGGCTCTCACCAGAACCCTGCCTTGCTGGCACCTGACCTTCCACTCCCAGCCTCTAGTACTGTGAAACATCTGTGCCTGCTGTCAAAGTGCCCCAGTCTGCGGAGTTTCGTCCAGCGGCCCAAGCTAAGACAGGAGGGCAGTGATCGGGCACAGTGGGCAGGGCCCTGGTTGATAAGGGCTTGGACATAGCACACAGCTCTGTGTGTTTAAGGAACCATAGGTCATGGCGAGCTGAAGGGCAGTGGGGAACGTGGAGGAGGCGCAGGAGAGTGGGCTTTAGCTGGGAGGCTAGTAACATTCAGACTTACTGCGATGCAGGAACGCCCTTTGTTCTGATTTTAGATGGTATAATGAAAACATTCTGTGCCTCAGTGGGAATTTACTTTCTTTCCTGAGATGGTTTCTAGAGGCAAAAGCTGCCCATTGTTGTGAGCTCCTTGTTGGGTAGGGCCGTATATCCTACCTTATATCCTTAGATATGCCTTTAGCCACAGGTATTATACAAACTCCCAGACCAATGAAAGTTTACCTAAAAAGAAGACCAGGAAGGTGCTTACAAGGCTTATTCCACCTTAGGGTCAGGGTCAGGGCCCTGGGTTCCTTCTCTGTGATTCTCTCGGTATATCTTTCATGCTGACAAGACGGCTGCCGCAGCTCCAGCATCCCATCTTCACCAGACCACCAGCGCAAGTGGGAAGGGTGAGGGTGTGTGACGGAAGGCACAGTGAGGGTGTGGAGACAGTGTTCTCCTCCTGTGCGTCTCCCCTTTTATCAGGGAGGGAAAGGTTTTCCCCTGAGGTCCCTGGAGCCTTTGCTTCATATGCCATTGGCCAGAGCATAGTCCCATGGCCTCTTCTGGCTGCAAGGGAGGCTGGGAAAGTAAGCACAAGACTTTACAGCCTCTGTGACGGGAGGCAATTGGGGGAGTCGCTGGCAGGAGAGTTGACCTTCGATGTCTGTCAGTTTCACTATTCACACTTTCGGGTGTTTGTTAGTCACTCAGTCATGTCTGACTCTGTGACCCTATGTAGCCACCAGGCTCCTCTGTCCATGGAATTCACCAGGCAAGAATACTGGAGGGGTTGCCATTTCCTTCTCCAGAGGAGCTTTCTGACCCAGGGATCGAACCTGAGTCTCCCGCATTGCAGGCAGATTCTTCACCATCTGAACCACCGGGGAAGTCCTTTTGGATCAGCCCCAAAATTCACCCTTTCGGGTCAACCCTAAATATTGCCACTTCTGTGGAGCCAACTTCCCTTGGCAACTAGTTAAGCCTTCCTCTGCCTCTCACCTCTAGGACACCTGGAATCCTGCCACGGGTATCCCTTCCTTTCAACATCTGATGTTCCTGAAGAAGACTCTTGGCAGGTGGACGTGTGAATGTGACACACACTTGAGTGTTATAATGGGGTTTCTGTTCCCCTAAAGCAGCAGTTCCCTGGTGGTTCAGACAGTAAAGCATCTGCCTACAATGCAGTTAGACCCGGGTTCGACCCTGGGTGGGGAAGATCCTCTGGAGAAGGAAATGGCACCCCACTCCAGTACTCTTGCCTGGAAAATCCCATGGGCGGAGGGGCGTGGTAGGCTACAGTCCATGGGTTTCCAAAGAGTCAGACACGACAGTGGTTTCAGTTTCAAAGCAGCAAAAGACAACTGCATCTTTTTAGGCACCGTTGTCAAGGTGCTACAGGGTCAGGAGTTTGTGTGTACGTCTGGGGACGATCAGCGTCCATGGTTCCTGGTGTGTCTCTGGATGTCTGCCCTTGGTCCCATTACACCGACCATGCCCACCCTTCCTCCCTTTGTGCTCATGGTTCTGCCTGTGCATTTTCCAACTCATTTTTATAAAACAAGAGCAAATGCAACAAAATGTTTTGACAGTTCTCACTAATAACCATTGCAGTCAGAGATTGGAGGAGGACCCCCCCCCCACACACACACACATACACACACAGGGAACAGCTGTCTGTGGGCCTCCTGCGGCAGGGAGCACTTTGCTGACTCTACTTCTTAGCCCCCACTCCAACCCAGTGAGGCCAAGACCACTCGGTCCCTGTACCACCAGCCAAGAGATTGAGACCCTGAGAGGTTAAGCTGGAGTGCCCGAGGCCACCAGGTCTGGGGCCCCACGTGAAGGGTTCTCGTCACTGCTTGCGTCAGGATAGCCATGCCAAACGATCCATCTGTGTCTCCTGCCCCAGCCCCTTTGCTCTGTCTCTGTCCGACAGGCTGAGACTTGAAGTGACCGGGGTGCCCCCTGGCTGAACACCAACTTCCCTGTTGTGTCTTCCCATGTCTTGGTGACTGAGAAATCCCCCTGGGGAGCTACCAGCTGGGGAGCCCCTCCCGGCCTGGAGCCCTGAGTGACTCTGTGGAGCAGAGCTCTGGCCAAGAGGTGTTAGCGAAAAAAACAACTTTTGTTGTGTGGTGCTACCAAGATTGAGATTTGGGGGTTGTTTGTTCCAGCGGAGCCCGACTCTCCCACCTCAGAGGCCTTGCCCACCACGTGTGAGAGGGTGGCCGGACACTGTGCCCCAGCCCTGCGCCACAGGCAGCCCCTGGGAGGGCTCGAGTGTTGCTTTCCAGAACAGTCTGAGCGAGGCTGGGCCACACAGCTGCACAGAAGACCCAGGCCCTCTCAGATGTGACCTCGTCTCCACGCCAGGACAGCGAGGGCCTCAGCTCTGGGCCGGCACAGGGCAGCCTGCCTTCTCTGCTGGGCCTTTCTGAACCTGGCAGAGCCGCACAGAGCACAGCTGGGGTCCTTCCCATGTGCGCCCCTCCGGAGCTAGGCGCTTCCATGAAAGCCCCAGCTGAGGCTGGCAGGGTGAAGAGACGTCCATGCCACGCTTACCCAGGTGCTTCTTCCATGGCTGGGAGCCAGGCATCACCCCCTCTGCCAGCGAAGGGCCAGCTGGCAGGAGACGGTCTGCAGGGAGCCCATGGCTCTGGGCCCAGCCAGCCTCACCCCTGCCCGCCCCCTTCTCCCCCACCCGCCTTGACTGTGCCCACCGCCTGGTGCCGTCTTCTGTCTCAGGACCCTGGCTCGAGCTGTCCCCTTTGCCTGGAATGCCTTTCCTGCCTTGTCTGCCTGTAAGCACTTCCTTCCTGCCCCTACTCATCCCTCCTTTTTCTCCCATCGTACCCTACTCACCTTACTCACCCAGGTGACGCTGGTCAGCTGGCTTTGTAGCCCATGGTCAACTTCTCCATCTGCCCTAGAGACCGCGGCCCTCAAGGACAGGGAATGTGCCATTCCTGGATGTCTGCTCAGCCCTGCATGGTGTGGATGAACGGGTGCTGCCGCGCCTTGGGAGCCACGC
This sequence comes from Nanger dama, assembly GCA_917880005.1. Lineage (NCBI taxonomy): Eukaryota > Metazoa > Chordata > Mammalia > Artiodactyla > Bovidae > Nanger > Nanger dama. The sequence goes on along the minus strand of CAKJTW010000018.1, from coordinate 7,360,331 downwards.
CTGGTTATTAAGCACCTGCCACACACTGGGCCTGTCACGGTGCGGTGCTGGGGACCCGCGTGGGCCGCCATCCAGCTCAGGTGACCATCACGTGTGCTTGGAAGAGTGCTACTTCCTGTCCCTGTCTGAGCCCAGCGAAGGCCTGGGTGTAGACGGTCTGCTGGGCAGGGCTCCCTGGGAACTGTGTGAAGGGCGGGAGAGAGAGACAGAGAAGAGGCAGAGGCCCTTGCTGCCGGGGGTGGTCTGCGTGCCATAAACCCCACCCAAAGCAGCTGCTGGACTCCGAGTCTCCCCCAAGCTTTCAGGCTACTCATGTGGCCCCCACCTCACCCCAAACCCTTCCCATCCCTCATCCTGTCCCTGGTCACCCCCCAAAGAGCCAGCAAAGAGGCTGCTTCCAGCTCTGTACCTGCAAAGAAGTGTCTGACCAGAACCAAGTTTGGGGGGTGGCTCCAGCTCTTTCCCCTGCAGAAATAGATTTTCTTTTTTCTGAATGTTGGCAGGGTCCAGGGCTTGACAACAGGGCCCACGTTCCTACATCGCCAGTCTTTTCCCTGCACAGGTAGTGAAATTTTAAACAGGCAAATTCCTGCTGCCCAACTTTCATTAATTGGATCTAAAAGGGTTTCTATTTTCTCCCCAAACGTTGATTGATCCAGCCGAGGTAAACAGCTCCGCCAAAACTGAGCGGGGAGTGAGGCTGCTGAAGGAGATGGGAGAACTGATGTTACTTGACATTTACTCAGAGAGAGGAAGGGAGGGAGGCGAGTCACACGCAGAGTCTCAGCCCACAGGTTTTGTAGAAATGAGCTGCTGCGAGGCAGGCAGGAGCAGGAGGGCTCCGAGAAGCCTCAGTTCCCCCAAGTTTACAGGCTTTGGGGAGCCCTGGGGTTTCTCTGCCCTGGGAGGTGAGGTCTCCATGTCCTTAGATGGATGTGCATTTAGCTCCAGAAGTGGGACCTCTGGGGACATCAGCAAGGCTAATCTGTTGGCTTTCAGTTTGTGATGAGGAGAGATGAGAATATATGCCTTTCTCTGCAGACATCCTCTCTGGGTGAGGCGGGAAGGGTTCAGTGGGTTAGCAGGGAGACAGGCAGGAGGGGCTGGGTGCATGGAAACATGTACACTAACATATGTAAAATAGAGAGCCAGTGAGAATTTGCTGTGTGACTCAGGGAACTCAAACTGAGGCTCTGTGACCACCTAGAGGGATGGCATGGGGTGGGAAGAGGGAAGAAGGCTTACAAAGGAGGGGACATATGGATACATATGGCTGATGGCTGATTCATGTTGATGTATGGCAGAAACCAACACAATGTTGTAGGTATCCTTCAATCCAAACTAAATAAATTTAAGAAAAGAGAAAAAACTCTGCCAAGCAATCATTGCTTCTGATTGCCTCAGTTTTCTGACTTGGTGTCACACCTGCTGGAGTTTGCTAGGCATTACTTATGGTTCAGAAGTCACCACTGAAGGAGAAGATAACAGGTGAGCAGGGCTGGCTCTCTGCACCAGGATGGAGAAAGGAAACCAGGCAAAGCGCTGCCCTCACTGTGGCCTCCAACCACGATCACCCACTATGTGTAGAGCAGACGTTGCTTTACTTGAGGGTATACTTAAGGGTTGGCCAAGCACGTGTATTCAGCCAAGCTGTGCTGGTTGCAGGGGCTCTGCCTGCTCAGCCTCCCTGTGCAGGCTTGCTCTCTCTCGTCGTCTCCTGTCAACCTTGCTGCCTCCTGCCAACCTTGCTGCCTCCTGCAGCTGTGAGTGTCTTGCTCTGCAGACTTGCCACCGCGTAGATCTCCCTGGTCCCACCTTCTGCCCTTTACAGCTGACTATGCTTCCCCTTGGGCTTCCCTTGTGGCTCAGCAGTAAAGAGTCTGCCTGCAGTGCAGGAGCCGCAGGAGATGTGTGTTCGATCCCTGAGTTGGGAAGATCCCCTGGAGAAGGAAATGGCAACCCATTCCAGTATTTTTGCCTGGAGAATCCATGGACAGAGGAGTCTGGTAGGCTACAGTTATGGGATCGCAAAGAGTCAGAAACGACTGAAGCGACTCAGCATTCACATACTCACATGTTTCCTCCTCCTCGGGATGTCTGTCCTCTCTCCTTCTGACTGGTAGATTCTCCTTCCTTTGGGTACCAATGGTCTTGATTTTCTTGACTACCACATCCCAAACTAAGCCCTACCCCCTCCCAAACCTGGTCCTTCTCTACACTCCCATCCCCGTGGGGGCCCTCCAGCCCAGCAGCCCCTTGAGTCAGACCTGGCTTTCACACACACCTCCTCCTTCCCCATAAACAGTCAGACATCAAGTTATTACCAAGTCAGTCATTCACCAAGTCATTCTGGCTCTGCATCCTCAGCTTCTCTCAGACCCGTCCACTCATCTCCTTCCCCGTTGAAGCTGAACTGGTCTAGGGGCCATCATCTCAGCCCCTGGCTGGTTTCTCAGCCTCTGCTCTGGCCCTTTCACTCTTCTCCAATCAGCAGTCCCAAGTGTCCTTTCATTGCCTCTAACCCTCCAGGATGCGGAGTATCTCCCATGGCTTCTGGCTTCCATTGTTGCCACGGAGGAGTTGGCTGTTGGTTCAACTAGGGAGCCACTGAAAGTGAATCTGATTTTTTTAAAATTTAAATCTCTGACTGCTGGTAGGTATCTTATCTCCTTACCTTTGGCTTTCTGCAGGTTCACCATGCTGGACTGAGATGTAGATTTTTTTAAAAAATTAATTAATTTGGCTGCACCAGGTGGTGGCTGAGGCAGGTGAACTCTTAGCTGTGGCATGTGTGATCTAGTTCCCTGATCAGGGACTGAACCCAGGCCCCCTGCACTGAGAGTGCAGAGTCCAGCCACTGGACCTCTAGGGAAGTCCTGAGGTGTGGATTTTTAAAATTTATCTTTCCTGGGACTGTTTGGGTGTCATGATGCTGCTAATTATTTCTGGAAAATTATCAGCCTTCATCTCTTACTCACTGCCTTTGCCTAACTATCTTCTTTTATTTTTCTTTCTTCTAATTAAACTCCACCTTTTCAATCTTCCCTGTTTCTTACTCTCTCCTTTCCCCTATTTTTGGGTCTCTCTGCAACACATTCAGGATACTTTCTTTTTATTTATCTTCCTTTGACCCAATGCTTTCTTTGTCTTCATTTAACCTGCTCTTACATCCATTTACTGAGTGTTTTTTTACCTTTTGCTATTTTGAAATATAAAATACATGCATAAAACACATAAATTATAAACATACAGCTCTGCAGAAGAGTATGGGACCATCACCAAAAGGTCAAGAAGTAAAGTCTCAGAATTTTTAGATCTCGGTTATTGTAATGTCCATTTTTAGAATTTCTATTTGGTCAGTTTGCTATGTCACTTATAGTTTTATGTTCTCTGTTGATGTTTCTCGTGTTTTTTTTTTTTCAAAAACATAGTGAACATAGTTTTATGCTAATTCCAATATCTGAAAACTTCACAGGTGTATTTCTATTGTTCTTTTTCTTTCTTGGATGTCTTACTTCTTTGTGTGCCAGTTTTCTTTGTATGTTGGTCATCAGTTCAGTTCAGTCGCTCAGTCGTGTAGTATTTGAAAACCTGAGTGCAAGGAAATCTAAGGCATGGAATGAAGTTACCTTTTTCCAGAGAGAATTTTGGCTGCTTCTATCATGCACTTCGTCGTGGTACATCAAAGGAATACGTCAAGGCTGTATACTGTCACCCTGCTTATTTAACTTATTTGCAGAGTACATCATGAGAAATGCTGGGCTCGAGGAAGCACAAGCTGGAATCAGATTGCCGGGAGAAATATCAATAACCTCAGATACACAGAAGACACCATGCTTATGGCAGAAAATGAAGAAGAACTAAAGAGCCTCTTGATGAAAGTGAAAGAGAGTGAAAAAGTTGGCTTAAAGCTCAACATTCAGAAAACAAAGATCATGGCATCCAATCCCATCACTTCATGGCAAATAGATGGAGAAACAGTGGAAACAGTGGTAGGCTTTATTTTGGGGGGCTCCAAAATCACTGCAGATGGTGACTGCAGCCATGAAATTGAAAGATGCTTACTCCTTGGAAGGAAAGTTATGACCAACCTAGATAGCATGTTAAAAAGCAGAGACATTACTTTGCCAACAAAGGTCCATCTAGTCAGGCTATAGTTTTTCCAGTGGTCATGTATGGATGTGAGAGTTGGACTATAAAGAAAGCTGAGTGCTGAAGAATTGATGCTTTTGAACTGTGGTGTTGGAGAAGACTCTTGAGAGTCCCTTGGATTGCAAGGAGATCCAACCAGTCCCTCCTAAAGGAGATCAGTCCTGGCTGTTCATTGGAAGGACTGATGTTGAAGCCGAAACTCCAATACTTTGGCCACCTGATGTGAAGAGGTGACTCATTTGAAAAGATCCTGATGCTGGGAAAGACTGAAAGTGGCAGGAGAAGGGGATGACAGAGGATGAGATGGTTGGATGGCGTCACCGATGCAATGGACATGAGTTTGAGTAAACTCCAGGAGTTGATGATGGACAGGGAGGCCTGGCACGCTGCAGTCCATGGGGTCGCAAAGAGTCAGACGCAACTGAGCAACTGAACTGAACTGAACTGAACCTAGTTCTTCACAACTGGCAAAGGGAATACTTCTCTGGGCTTGGAAAAGCTCTTTAGGCAAGAATGGTCTCCATGTACATTCTCTTCTCTGGGTTCCTACTTGACCTTCAGGTATGGTTTGAAAATTTTTACTCTCTTGTAAACTTTTAATGCTTTTGGAAATATAGATCTCTATCTCTGGGCTGCTCCATTGGCTCAGTGGTAAAGAATCTGCCTGCAATGCAGGAGGCGTGAGTTCAATCCCTGGGTGGGGAAGATCACTTGGAGGAAGGCATGGCAACCCACTCCAGTATTCTTGCCTAGAGAATCCCATGGACGGAGGAGCCTGTTGGGCTACAATCCGTAGAGTTTCAAAGAGTAAGACATGACTGAAGCAACTGAGCACGCACACACGCATCTCTATCTCTGCATTGAATATAGATACTTCAGCTTTTTAAGTTTATCTTCAATTAGAAGCCTGGTCAAAATGACCCAGTCCCCGCTGAGTTATTTTTCTAACCAGGAAATCTGGCCACATCTCTCCTGTATTTAGAAGTCTAGACAGGCTCCCACTGCTCTCCAGTAAAGACTATGGTCTTCGCTGTTCTCCCAAGGTCCAGGCAGATCTGGCCTTGGCCATCCTCCTGTGTAAACTCACCTCTCACGCTTCCTGTATGGTGTTCTCTGCGTCAGTCACATGGAGCTGTTCTGGTCCCTGAAAGTCATGCACCTCTGAGCGTCGGCAAGTGCTGTTTGGTTCCTTCAACCTGTGGACTAAGTCCTGTTTGCCCTCTAAGTACCAGGCTAGGCATCACCTCTTCCAGGAAGCCTTCCTTGACTTCACCCTCCAACCTCTTTCTATGTTAGGTGTCCCCTCTGGGATCCCATGGTACCCTGTACTCCCCATGATTACACTGACTATAATTACATACTTCTCTGTCACTCCACTAGACTATGGGATTAATTAATAATCTGGAATGAATGGATGGATGTATAGATGGATAAATGGCTGGATGACATCTCACTTTTCCCTTGACATTGTCAATCATTCTGGCTCTTTGGGGACCCATCCCATACCCCGCAACTGAACTGGTATTGCCTGCTAGAAGGTATCCCTTCTTTGTTCTCCGTCTACATTACCTGCTTGATCCTTTGCCCAGAGTGACTTCAGGTTCCTTGTAACACACACTTTCTTTGAAGTTCATACCCTCTCCCTAGCCCTTAAGTCAAGAAGTGGAACTATAAATCCCAGAAATAGGAGAATGTATCAGAGGGGACAGTTTTAATTCAAACTATGGGAAACCCTATTTCTTATAAAGTTCCTTCCTGTGCACACAAATTCCAAGGCCTGTTTCGAGGAGAAAGTCAAACAGGGAGGCGTCCAGTTCAGCGATGATGTCCAAGGACTCTGGGTCTCTGACGTGGGTTAGAATCCCTGGCTGTGGGACTTTCCCCAATCTGTCTCATTCACTGCAGAGCACTGATGCAGGGCTGGGCAGATGGGGCATTCCCACTAGATTCTAGCCTCTGTCCTTCCGTGACCTTGTCCCACCCTCCCTGCCCCTCCCTGTCCCTCTGCCTTTCCAGAACGACCTTTCCCTTCCTCTGACTAGTCACGTCTGCTGCGTCCTGTGAGGCCAGGCTCTGCCCCTCAGGAAGCTCATGCTGACCGCCCTGGTCCATGTAGGTCTTCACTGGCATCATCCTCCCCTGATGTGAGGAGCAGCTGGGTGGGGTGGGGGCCTCACTCTTCATCTGGAGCACTGACTGAGCACCTCCTGTGTGCAGGGCCCTGTGCTAGGGGCGTGGTGATGAGTGAGACCTGCCAGGTCCCACTCTCTTGTTTCTTCCTTGCTTCTTACAGAAGCTGTTTGTTGGTCTCTTGGTGGTTCCCATCTCCTCTGACTCATAGCTGTGACTTGGAGGAGGCTGGTAGGACTCGGGGGGCAATGTTGGGCTGGAGACACATGTTTGCCTCCTGGGATTTTCAAGAGTGATGGTGACGTTCTCAGACAGTGATATAAATTTGAAGATACATAAAATGCTTCCCTTTCATTCCCCTGTGGGTTTCAGTGACAGAGGGAAGGGTGGGATGATCATTTTATTTTATTTTATTTTTTAATTTGACTCAGTTCTAATGAGATGGATGAAATTGGAACCGATTATACAGAGTGAAGTAAGCCAGAAAGAAAAACACCAATACAGTATACTGACACATATATATGGAATTTAGAAGACAGTGGTGATGACCCTATATGTGAGACAACAAAGAGACACAGAGGTATAGGTGGACTTTTGGACTCTGAGGGAGAGGGAAAGGGTGGGATGGTTTGGGAGAATGGCAATGAAACATGTATATTTTCCTGTAAGAAACGAAGCGCCAATCTATGTTCAATGTAGGATGCAGGATGCATGGGGCTGATGCACAGGATGATTCAAGTAGAGGATGTGGGGTGGGAGGTGGGAGGGGGCTTCGGCATTGGGAGATTGTGTTCACCTATGGCTGATTCGTGTCAATGTATGGCAAAACAAATACAGTATTGTAATTTTAAAAATAAATAAATAAATTAATTAATTAAAAAAAAAAAAAGAAAATGGGATGATCATTTTAAAGATGAGGAGACCCAAGGCTAGAGAGAGACAGTGACTCCTGAAGCTCACACAGCACGTTATTTCAGTCGACTCAGCCTTCACAGCCCGAGACGCCTGCTTGACAGAGGCCCTGGGCGGACCCGCCCTCTTCCGCCTGGGATTATGTCCTCCGAGGCTGCTGAGCAGGGTCTAGGGTTTCTGAGGGCTGGAGGTGTGGTCTCCCCAGCAAATACTCGGGACCTGGCGTTCTGGGCGGGAGGGGATCACTTCCTGTGCAGCGGGAGCACCGCAAGAGCCCACAGCCAGGAAACCAGTGTCGTGAGGAGGCTCGAGATGATGAGGCTGGGGTGAGGAGGAGGCAGGGGGATGGAGACAGAAGAAGGCATTTGAGAAGCCTCTGGAAGTCGGGCAGACCCTGCAATGGGTTGGACATGAGGCTGTGGGGCAGGGGGTACTCAGAACTTCGAGAGGATGGCTGACAGGACAATGGGTTCGTTTGTGGAGTGAGGATCCCTTGGAGGAGGAACCTCTCTGAAGAGGGTGCAACAAGGGATCTGGTTTTTATTTTTCTGTTTTTTGGCCTTGCCATGTGCCATGCCAGATCTTAGTTCCCCAATCAAGGACTGAACCCCTGACCCCTGAAGTGGAAGGATGGAACACTGAACTGCCAAGGAAGTCCCAGGAACCTGGTTTTGATCAAGGCATGTGTGGGGCATTCCTGTAGACACCCCTTGTCCATGAAGGTGGCTGGGATTTAAGGGTGAGTGACGACCAGTTGAACCCCTCCCCAGTCCCAAGCTCTAGCAGCCTCAGCCCTCTGGGCTGGTTCCTTGGGGTCTTGGGAACATGTAGACCTCATTTCCTTCTCAACAGCCTCCCTGGAAGGAAGACACCCAGGGACTTGGCTGAACGTTGGAATTAATTTCAATTTGAAGTATCGCCTGGCATCTGATCACGTGGGACTCCCATAATAAGATTACTTAATCACATGCTTACTCCATGATGAGGGAGGTGCTTGCGGGAAGACTCCGAGGCCCACGTTTGGTCCCTCTGGCCTGCTCCACCTGGCAGTGCACTTCGAATGAAGTTCCTGCCTCAGATTGTCTGCAGTCTCGGCGATTCAGACACTCATGACGAAGGCAAAGATGCCAGTGATGCAGCCAGAGATGCAGGTGACCCCACCTTCCAGCAGCAATGGCTGAAAAGCATAGACTTGCTGTCCCAACAGTGTGGTGCTTGGAGCAAGAGGGTCTGGGGACTTGTCTTCCCTGGCACCTAACGCAGCACATTTTCCCTCGCTCACTGTTGTCTTCCTGCTAGGATGTAAGCCCCACGAGGACCTGCATTTCTGTCTGTGGTTCGTCGGTGCTTAGAACATGTCTCTCACGTGGTGGGATCTTTTGGGGTTGGTTGAGTGAATGACTTCCCATTTGTCTTAAATTCAGGCCGGGGCCTTCCTGCCTCTTTCTGGGTCTAAACTGAGGGTTGTGAACGGTTGTTGGCTGCCCACCTTCCCATAAAACAGAGCTAACGGCCGTAATGCTTTCCGGGCAGGACTGCTGTGGGAACGAACTGTGACAATCCATGTAAGACTCTTGGTATTGACCTGAACACAGCAAGTGCTCAATAGTGTCTGCCATGAGCATTACTAGGGGGTTATTTCTCACTACCTAATTTTGGGAGACTTCAGGCTGACCATGAGGCTGCCATCAAGCCTCAGTCCCCTTCAGCAAGAGGAGTGCATGCTGGGGCCTCCGCTAGGCACTGGAGTGTCCCAAAGGCCCGCAGATGCCCCATTAGTAAGAGCTTGGGGGCAGTGAAGAAGCTTGTTTCCCCTGCGCTTTGTAAAGTACTTTAAACTAGATGAAATGGTCCCTCACATTCTCATATCTGACCTCAGTTATGGAGGACAGGATGGGGTGGATCATTTCACGGACACAAACCCAGAGAGGCAGAGTGACTGCCCAAGGTCACACAGCTTGTTGGTGGAGGATGTGATATTTCCTCCCACCTCCCCCTGCACGGGGGAGGTGGGAGGAAGGAGAGGATGAGGACAGGGCTGCCTGCTTCTCCAGCTGGCCCAGCATCCTTGCCGGGGGTGGACATGGCCCGAAGCTCCGGAAAGGAAGGAGACGAGACTGGAGTGGTTTGAATGTTGCCTCCTCAGACAGTCCCTTCCCCGATCAGCATGCTTAGAGTAGGTCTCCCGTGTCACTTTTCCGAAGTCTTGTCACCCACGGTGTTTACTGCACGCTGCCGCCCGCCTTGCCTCCCTTCCTCGCTTTCTTCTCTTGTTCAGAGTCTGCCTCTCCTACTGGGGACCATCTCTGAAGGAAGCAGGGAGGGGGCTTAGGGAGTCTTAGCCATCATTGTGCACCAGCCGCCTTGCACAAGTCAAGCACTTAGCAGCTGCTCCAGGCATATATTTTCAGGGTAAAGTGACACGTTCGTCTACAAAGTAGTGATAACACAGACTTCCTGGCATTGTTCTTGGGCTTTTCAGGGGTCGGTGCCTGAAGCATGAGGCACGTGGCTCTTGGCAGGAGCAGGGGCTAAAGATGGTGGCTCATGTCCCTCCCCTGGCTTGGGAGTCTGAGCCTCAAGTTCCCACCACACCCGGTGCAGCTTCACAGTAAATCTGCAGACTGATTGAATGAGAGATTTACAAGACAGAGAAACAGGGTTAGAGTCCTTGTGTTTAGCGATGGTTTTTGTTGCCTAGGAACACCCACCCCCATCTTCAGAGGTGAGTGACTTTGTGGGTGAAGAGCTGGTCGTGAAAGACCCAGGAAGTAAATAGCCTCCATCGCAAATGAGCAGAAGGGAGAGGGACTTGGGAGGGTTCCCAGGTCTGCAGGGCCCAAAGCTGGGGGAGGTGCTGGTTCCTGTTGGGGCAGAATTAAGATCCACAATGATTTCTTGATTTCTCTGGTGTCTACAGCTGGCCGAGGGAGTTTATCATAAGGAATGTTAACATCTGCATTTTGGGGACTTCCCTGCTGGTGCAGTGGATCCGAATCTGCCTGCTAATGCAGGGAACACGGGTTCAGTCCCGGAAGATCCCACGTGCAGTGGAGCAACTAAGCCCGAGAGCCACAACTACCGAGCCTGCATGTGGCAAGTACTGAAGCCTGGGCACCACGACAAGAGAAACCACCACGAGAGGCCCGTGCCTTGCAGCAAGCTTGCCACAACTAGAAAAAAGCCGGCCCACAGCAACGGAGACCCAGCACAGCCAAGAAATAGATACATGGTCATCCCGTCATCAATGTTCTAAAATAAAAAACCACCCACATTTTGGCTCCAAAAGTCAGCTGAAGGATGGGGTTGACAGTCGTCCTGTCAGTTGACAGGAAGTAACAGCAAGTTGTCTGGAAGCTCCATGGGTCTTGGGTTGATTACAGAATAGTAGGGACCCCCCCCGCCAGGGGGCTTTACCAGATAGCACTAGTGGTAAAGAACCCGCCAGCCAATCTTGGAGACATAAGAGAGGCAGGATCGATCCCTGGGTTGGGAAAATCCCCTGGAAAAGGGAATGGCAATCCATGTCAGTATTCTTGCCTGGGGAATCAGAGAAGCCCGGCAGGCTAAGGTCCATAGGGTCTCAAAGAGTCGGGCATGACAGAAGTTGACACAGCACACATGCAGAGGCCCCCGGAGGTGCCCAGATGGACCCTGACAGCTAATCAGGGCAGGGTCTCTGTGGGCACTTGGGGTCAGATTGATAGCCCTTTGGGGCCCAGTACATCACTCTGCATTGCTGACGTGGGTTCTGCTTTGCTGTCTTGTCATGGACCACTCTGGGACCCCTACCTGGGCCCCCTCCTCCTTGTCCCAAGGTGACTTCTTGAACTTTCCAATTTGGCCAATGGCTGAGAAGAGGGGTGTAGCCCTATAGGTGAGGGAAACCACTTAGGATCAGATCTGTGTCTGACTCTTACTAGCTAGGGGATCTTAGATGATCGCTCAACTTCTCTGAGTCTCAGTTTTCCCTTTTGTAAAATGGGGTGAGCCGTCCATGAGGCAACATCTCTGGAGTGCCTGGTATAGAGCCTTACAAAGACCTTGGGAGAGCCTTCTGAGCTCTTGCTCTGGTGGCTGGTGGAAGAAGCTTTCTCTCTCAAGTTGGACCCCATATGCGGTAGAGTGTGCATGGGAATGGGGGAGACCTGGGGCCACTGGGACCACTGGACCAAACAAGGGCTGAACACCAAACAGGGGCTGAACATTCAGGAAGGCTATTTCTCTCCTGGGAATGCTGGATCAGCCACCATCATTCCAGCAGCAATACTATAGATGGAGGTAAGAGGAAAAATGACAATCATAAAGGCAATAATAACCAGAATTATGGAGCGCCAAGAATGTGCTTTATGCTGTGCTGAACACCTTACAAATATTACCCAAAGTCATCCTCACAGTGGCCCTGAGAGGTGGATTTTGTCATATCCCTATTTCATTTTGCTTATTTTTTTCTCTTCCATGGAATTCTTTCCCCCAAAGCTGGGGCTTTATTTTATTTTTTAATTTTTAAATTGAAGCACAGTTGATTTATTTATAATGTTGTGTTCATTTCTGGTGTATAATAGCAAAGTGAGTCAGAAATATATATATACATATATGTATTCTTTTTCATGCTCTTTTCCATTATGGCTTATTACAGGATATTGAATATACTTCCCTGTGCTATACAGTAGGACCTTGCTGTTTATCTATTTTATATAGTAGTTTGTGTCTGCTAACTCCAAATTCATACTTTATTCCTCCCCTATCCTTTTCCCCTTTGGTAACCCTAATTTTATTGTCTTTTTTTTTTTTTGCTACACCATGAGGCATGTATTTAACTTATATGCAGAGTACATCATGAGAAATGCTGGGCTGGAAGAAACACAAGCTGGAATCAAGATTGCTGGGAGAAATATCAATAACCTCAGATATGCAGATGATACCACCCTTATAGCAGAAAGCGAAGAGGAACTAAAAAGCCTCTTGATGAAAGTGAAAGAGGAGAGTGAAAAAGTTGGCTTAAAGCTCAACATTCAGAAAACGAAGATCATGGCATCCGGTCCCATCACTTCATGGGAAATAGATGGGGAAACAGTGGAAACAGTGTTAGACTTTATTTTTGGGGTCTCCAAAATCACAGCAGATGGTGATTGCAGCCATGAAATTAGAAGACGCTTACTCCTTGGAAGAAAAGTTATGACCAACCCAGATAGCATATTCAAAAGCAGAGACATTACTTTGCCAACTAAGGTCCGTCTAGTCAAGGCTATGGTTTTTCCAGTGGTCATGTATGGATGTGAGAGTTGGACTGTGAAGAAGGCTGAGCGCCGAAGAATTGATGCCTTTGCACTGTGGTGTTGGAGAAGACTCTTGAGAGTCCCTTGGATTGCAAGGAGATCAACCAGTCCATTCTGAAGGAGATCAGCCTTGGGATTTCTTTGGAAGGAATGATGCTAAAGCTGAAACTACAGTACTTTGGCCACCTCATGCGAAGAGTTGACTCTTTGGAAAAGAGTCTGATGCTGGGAGGGATTGGGGGCAGGAGGAGAAGGGGAAAACAGAGGATAAGATGGCTGGATGGCATCACGGACTCGATGGACCTAAGTCTGAGTCAACTCCAAGAGTTGGTGATGGACAGGGAGGCCTGGCATGCTGCAATTCATGGGGTCGCAAAGAGTCAGACACGACTGAGCGACTGGACTGAACTGAGGCATGTATTAATAGGATCTTAGTTCCCAGTAAGTAAGTAACCGAAGCCGCTCAGTTGTGTCAGACTCTTTGCGACCCCGTGGACTGTAGCCTACCAGGCTTCTCCGTCCATGGGATTCTCCAGGCAAGAATACTGGCGTGGGTTACCATTTCCTTCTCCAGGGGATCTTCCCGACCCAGGGATCGACCCCAGGCCTCCCGCATTGGAGGCAGACGCTTTAACCTCTGAGCCACCAGGGAAGATGACCAGGGATCAAACCCCTGCCCCCTGCACTGGAAGTGCAGTGCCTTAACCACAGACCCCTCGAGAAATCCCTTAACTTTGTTTTCTGCCTCTGTGAGTCTGTTTCTGTTTCTTAGACAAGTCCATTGGCATCGTATTTTAGATTCTACATGTAAGCGATATCATTTCTCTTTCTGACTCACTTCATATTCTCTAGGTCCATCCATGTTGCTGTGAATGGCATTGTTTCATTCTTTTTAATGGCTGGGTAATATTCCATTGTGTGTGTGTGTGTGTGTGTGTGTGTGTGTGTGTGTGTGTGTGTGTGTGTATATATATATATATAAACATCTTCTTTATTCATTCATCTTATCATATCAGCAGACATTTAGGTTGCTTCCATGTCTTGGCTATTATAAATAATCTGCTACGGACACTGGGATGAATGTTTCTTTTCAAAATTTTAGTTTTCTCTGGATGTATGTCTAAGAGTGAGATTGCAAGATTATATGGCAACTCTATTTTTAGTTTTGTGAGGAAACTCCAGTCTGTTCTCCATAGTGGCTGCTTCAATTTACATTCCTACCAACAGTGGAGGAAGGTTCCCTTTTCTCCACACCCTCTCCAGTGCTGGTTATTTCTAGACTTCTAAATGACTATCCCGGTTTTAAAGCTAGAAAACTCATGCTCCGGGAGCTGAAATGACTTGGCCAAGGTCATTTCCTTGGTGCCCTGTGTGGAGGGGGGGCCAGGCTTGAACCCAGAAGTCCAGCTCCCAAGTCTCTCAACCTCTCCACCTGGCTGCCCGTTTTCCCCACCTTCTCCCTCCCTACCTGTGCTGACATCAGCTGTTCCCACTTGCTTTTTCCACTGTCATTCTGTCTCATAGCAGCTTGGGAGGTAAGAGGATATGTGCTACAATGGCAAGGAAATGAACCCAGAGTCGGAACTCTGATTCTGGGTTTCTCATCTTTGTTCTGCCTGGCCAAGGGCTCTGTAAGACGACAGGGACGATGGGGAGAGAGCCCACTGGCAGTGGAACTCGGTGGATCCAAGTCCTCGCAAGTCGCCCAGGCCATTCACTCCCATCTTGAATGCTGACAGCTCTTTGAGCCTCTTCCTCGCTGACCATCCTGACCAGGTCACTGCTCTTATAGCCTAGGGCTAGGATAAAAGTCAAGGCTTTAGAGTCCCTCACATCTGGATTAAAATTCTGAGTGCACCTATGGAAAACCTGCAGTCAACATCACGCTTAGTGGTGAAAGACTGGGCGCTTTCACCAGATCAGGAACAAGACAGGCATTCTCAGCCTCTCCACCCTTGTTCAATATTGTACTGGAAATTCTAGCCAGCACAACTGGGCAAGAAAAAGAAATAAATGTCATGAAGATTAGGAAGGAAAAAAGTAAAACTATCTTTATTTGTAGGTGACATGATCTTATGTATAGAAAACTGTAAGGAATTCACTGAAAATATATTAGAACAAATATATGAGTTCACAAAGGTTTCAGGATACAAGCTCAAAATAAAAACTAATTTCTATATACTAGCAATGAACACTGTAAAATGAAATTAAGTAAATAATTCCATTTACATTTGTATCTGAAAGAATAAAATACTTAGGAATAAGTATAACAAAAGAACTTTTGTAAACTTTTGTAAAATTTGCATGGTGAAAACTACAAAACACTGCTGAAAGGAATTGAAAGAAAGAAGGCCTAAACAAATAGAAAGACAGGCCTAAATGGAAAAACATCCCATGTTTATGGATTAGAAGACTTAACATGGTTAAGATAGCAGCACTGTGGATGGATGGCATCACTGACTTGATGGACATGAGTTTCAGCAAGCTTTGGAAGTTGGTGATGGACAGGGAAGCCTGGTATGCTGCAGTCCATGGGGTCACAAAGAGTCAGACGTGACTGAGCAACTGAACTGAACTGAGCAACATCAACCAAATCGATCTATAGATTTAATGCAATCTCTATCAAAATTCAGTTGGCATTTTTGTAAAAATTTATGCTAAAATGAAATATGAGAGACCTAAAATCTTCAAACAATTTTGGAAAAGAAGAACAGAATTGGAGAACTCACACCTTCTAATTTCAAACTTACTGCACAGTTATAGGAATTGAGACTGCGTGGCACTGGCATAAGGCTAGACTCTAGACTGATAGGGTAGAATTGGGAGTCCAGAAATAAATCCATATATTTATGCTCAATTGGTTTTTGACATGGGTGCCAAGATCATTTGCTGGGGAAAGAAGAGTCTTTTTAAGAAACGGTGGGACTTCCCTGACGGTTCAGTGGTTAAGACGTTACCTTCCAACACAGGAAGTGCTCCCTGGTTGGGGAGCTAAGATCCCACATGCCTTGGAGTCAAAATAACAAAACATAAAGTAGAAGCAATGTCATAATAAATGCAACAAAGACTTTAAAAAATGGTCCATATCAAATAATCTTAAAAACAATGGTAGTGACAATTGGAATCACATACCCAAAGAGTAAGTTTAGATCCCCACCTCACATCATATACAAAAGTTAGCACAATATGGATCATAATCCTAGATATAACAGTGGGAGCTACAGACTCTTAGAATAAAATAAAGGAGTTAATGTTCATGAGAAACCTAAAGTCTTCAAACAATTTCAAAAGCAGAATTGGAGAACTCACACCTTTTAATTTCAGACTTACTGAACAGTTACAGGAATTGAGACTGCATGGCACTGGCATAAGGCTAGACTCTAGACTGATGGAGTAGAATTGGGAGTCATGCAACACAAACCCCACAAGGATACAGAACAGAGAGGTAAACTTTTAAAGCCTTGTGCTTCAGAGGATCGCAAGAAAGTGAAGACATCCCCTATAATGGGAGAAGAAAAAATTATAAATCATGTATCTGATAAGGATGTTGTCTATACAGAGAATTATTTGCAAGCCAAATAGTCCAAATGAAAAATCCCAAGGAAGACAAACAAATTGCAATAAGCCCATGAAAAGATGCTCAACACCACTTGCCATTAGGGAAACACAGATCAAAACTGCAATGAGAGACAACTTCACTCTCTGCTGCTGCTGCTGCTGCTAAGTTGCTTCAATGGTGTCCGAATCTGAGCAACCCCATAGACGGCAGCCCGCCAGGCTCCCCGTCCCTGGGATTCTCCAGGCAAGAACACTGGAGGAGGTTGCCATTTCCTTCTCCAATGCATGAAAGTGAAAAGTGAAAGTGAAGTCGCTCAGTTGTGTCCGACTCTTAGCAACCCCATGGACTGCAGCCCACCAGGCTCCTCCATCCATGGGATTTTCCAGGCAAGAGTACTGGAGTTGGGTGCCATTGCCTTCTCACTCTCTCTAGGATGACTCAAATAAAAAAGATAGACCCTTACAAGCACTGGTGAGGATGCAGAGAATATGGAACCCTCACATGTTGCTGGTGGTGTTGTAAAATGGTACAGTTACTTTGGAAAACAGATAGGTGATTCCTCAAAATGCTAAAGCAAGAGTTACATAAGCCCTGGCAACCATCCCTATGTATATACACCCAAGAGAATTGAAAATTGATATTTGCACAAACACATGTACACACATGTGAATAGATATTTTATATTTATATTAACATATTATATTTATATGTTCATTATTTATAAGAGGCAAGAAATAGAGACAACCTTAATGTCCATCAACAATGGATGGGTAAACGGCAGATGGTATATTTATACAATGGAACGTGATTTGGCAATAAAAAGGAACAAAGTACTCAAACATGATAAAACATGGATGAAAATATTGGGTTGGTCAAAAAAATTCATTTGGGTTTTTCCATAAGCTCTTATGGACAAATCTGAACAAAGTGTTTGGCCAACCCAGTGTTATGCTAAATAAAAGCTACCTGTCACAAAAGACTACATGTTGTGTGATTCCATTCATACTAAATGTCCACCGTAGGCAAATCCATAGAGAGGAAAGTTGATCAGTGGCTGCCGGGGCTGGCAGCAGGGAAGAATGAGGAGCGACTGCTAATGGGTTTGGACTTTCTTTTGGGGTGATGAGAACATTTTGAAGTTGGACAAGAGTAATGGTTGCACAACTCTGTGAATGTACTAAAAAGCACTGAATTGTGCACTTTGAAAGAGTGATACGTGTGATATGTGAGCTATAGCTCAACAAAATGGTTATTTAAAAGGGGAGGGCGGGAAATATAGGGACAGAGAAACAGGTTAAGTGATACTGCTGCTGCTGCTGCTGCTGCTGAGTCGCTGCAGTCGTGTCCGACTCTGAGCGACCCCACTGACGGCAGCCCACCAGGCTCCGCCACTCCTGGGATTCTCCAGGCAAGAACACTGGAGGGGGTTGCCATTGAGGAGCAAACAGACAACCAGGCTGTGGACATTTCACAGGGCAACGGACTCAGTTTCTTCAATAAGTCAATGGCATGGAAAAACATTAAAAAGATAAACAAGACACAAAACCGAACGCTATGTGTAGACCTTCCAAGGATCCTAACTCAAATCACCTGGAAAACCATGCTGATGAGAGTATCAGGATAACTAGATGATGCACTGGATATTAGATGGTGCTGTGGGATTGCTGTTAGTTTTGCTAGGTGTGACAATGCATGCTGTTAATATTATGTCCTTATATTAGAGGAAGACAGAAGTGTGTTGGGATGAGATGACGTGTCCAGGGTTGGCTTTATCTATTTATACGGCTGCGCTGTGCAGCGTACAGGATCGTATTTCCCCAACTAGGGATTGAACCTGTGCGCCTTGCAGTAGAAACACAGAATTCTAACCACTGGAGAGCAAGGGAACTCCTCCTGGGTTTGGCTTTATATTCCCCTCCATGGCAACAAAATAATGGAAAGGGACAAATAAAGCAGGTAAAATCTCAGTAATCTTTGAATCTGAGTGACGGTCTGTGGGGATTTATTATGCTCTTTTTACTTCTGTGTATGTTTGAAACGTTCCTAATAAGAACTTTAAAAAATTATGTGTTTTTTAGTTTTGGTTGCCCGTGGCCTTGGTTGCTGTGTGCAGCCTTTCTCTGGTTACCAAGCGTGAGGGCCACGCTCCAGCTGCGGTGAGCGGGCCTCTCATCGCAGTGGCTTCTCTCGTCACAGAGCCCAGGCTCTAGGTGCACAGGCTTCGGTATTTGAGGCACGCAGGCTCAGAAGTTGCAGCTCACTGGCTTAGTAGTCCCGCAGCACGTGGAATCTTCCTGGGCCCGGATCGAACTCGTGTTCCCTGCCTTGGCAGGCAGATTCGTAACCACTGGGCCACCAGGGAAGTCCCCAAACTTGTTTTAGTGTTATGAAAAAATCCTGCCTGTGTGGCCTCAGGCAAGCCCCTCCTCTGAAGGTGGGTTTGCACATCTATAAGATGGGGTTGGTAGCTGTCCCATTTCACAGATGAGGAGACTGAGGTTCAGAGGGGTGGTATGACCTGCCCAGGTCAGCACTGGAAAGGCTAGTATTTGATTCTGAACCCACTCAGCTCCAAAACCTGCCTGTTACCTCCTTGCTTCCCTGAGGACGTGGTGGCTGCCTCAGCAGTTTTCACTGTGCATGTGTGTGCATGTGTGTGAGACCTCAGAGCCTGTCTGAGGCAGCGTGAGACCCGTCTGGAGGTGGAGTCTGTTTTCTTTCCCTAGCGGGCACAGTGGACACTAGGACATCCTTTGAGCTTGCAGCAGCTCTCACACGGGCCCCTCAGTCCACCCTGCCGTAGGTCACCCTCTGCCCCCCGCTCCGGATGTCCAAAGAGCCAGGCTCAGCAGCCCAGGCAGCTGGACAATGGGCCCTTTGGAGGCCTGAGCAGGACCTGGGCCCTGGCTGTGGGCTGCGGCTGAGGCTGCCACAGAAGGTCGCTTGTGGCTGGTTGAGGGTGCAGCCAGAAATAGGTCCTGCTGGGCACGAGCTCCTGAAGGCCCCACCCTGGATTCAGCCTGGGAATGTGGGTATTTGTGGCACGAGGGGAGGAGAGCTTCGTCAGGAAAGCAGGCCTATTTTGGGGCCTTCGGGAGGCAGGGAGGAAAGTGGGCGCCAGCCCTGAAAACGTCCACGCTCAGCCCCCCTCCTTAGTGCAGAGGCGTGAACACAGGCTCCTGAGTCCCTCTGGGTGCAAACCCTGCCTCTGTGCCCGCTGGGCATGTGGTCTGCTGGCCATGCAATTGGTTATTTCCTGCCTTGAGCCTTACTTTGCTCATCTGTATAGTGGGACAAACCACGAGGCCTTCATGGTTGCAAGGACTCCTATGACGCATGCGCAGCTCCGGGGAATAGTCTGTGCTCATGATGTACCTGTTATTAGAGTGTTTCTACCCCTCTCCTTCCCGCCTCTGGCAGGGGGCTGCTCCTGTCCTTGGATGGGCCGTGCAGGGCCTGAAAGGTGGTCTGTGGCACAGTTTCACATCATCCATGTTTGGGGGAATCAAAGCACTGGAGCCCAGGCAGAGGCCGCCAAGCCCCCCACCTCGCTTCTCCTCCCCAGCACGGCTCCCTGGTTCCCCTGCTGGCTCCCCAAGTCTGCCCTGTTCTGCAGCTTCCTCCCATGATGCACTGCAGGAGTCGTGCTCAGAGCTGGCAGTGGGAGGGATTCCAGGCGTTTTTTTCCCCTGCATGACTTTTACATCTGCCTCTCTTTGCCTGAAGCTGGGTGATGGGGGCTGAACACCAAGGAGCTTTGCAAGTCTAGGCCTGTGGTTCACAGACAGATACAGACCCAGGTTCAAGTCCAGGGTCATCAGGCAGCCGTGGGCCCTTGGAGAAAGGAGAGATGTAACTTGTACTTATCTAGTTCTTCTGGAAGCCAGGGGACCAGATCTCCCTCCTCCTGCCCCCTGGATGTCCTTGAAGCTATTTTTATATGTTGCTAGAAACCTGAATTGTAGACAAAGCCAAAAGCATGGGGAGGTTTCCCTTGTACCATGGGTCTTGCCCAGGGGAGCTCGGGCCATTCCTAGCAGACTGATGGAGTCTGTCCAAATACTCCACTGTGTGTGTGTGTGTGTGTGTGTGTGTGTGTGTGTGTGTGTGTGAGGGGGAGCCTGGTCCTCGTTCCCCTAGAGCCTGGAGGTCACTGTTGCAAGGGCCCTGGTTGGTTGGCACAAAGATGAGGAATGAGGATTTACAGAGGCTGTGTAAAGGATGCATTCGTCCTGGGGTCTCTGAGGCCTGCGTGAAAATCCAGAAGGCTCATGAATTTCAGTCATCCATCATCCATCCATCCATCCATTCATTCATCACATATTGAACCAGGATCTTCTTGGTGTGTGTGGGGGGCGGCGATCACCCACCAAACACATGGAGCCCTGCTTCCAAGGAGCTCACAGATCTGACTGCTTCACTCTCCAACTCAACAACCCCCTACCCCCAGTATCCATGGGAGATGCTGTAATCTTTATACTGTGGCAGGGACGAGACACAGCAATGTTCCCTGCCCCCTCACTTAGGCCTCGTAAAAGAGGATCTTAAACTTGTCCACTCAGCGCTTCCTTCTCCCCTCTGCAGAGAGCTCTCCCTTTCCCAGCCTGAGTCTCCAGAAGGGGGAATGCAGAGCAGAG
Source organism: Nanger dama (assembly GCA_917880005.1). NCBI lineage: Eukaryota > Metazoa > Chordata > Mammalia > Artiodactyla > Bovidae > Nanger > Nanger dama. Next base: position 7,339,662 of record CAKJTW010000018.1, on the reverse strand, counting down.
GGGCACGCTTGCTGGGGCAGTTTTGGGCTGTTCTTTACCAGAGGCTCTGCCAAGCAGAGAGCGCAGGAAGGGACTGGCGTTCCCGAGGCTGAGTGGAGCTGCAAATGAAGACTTCAGTGGGCAGAGAGGCAGGAGAGCCATGTTCATTCCGGGGCTGCCAGTGAGGGGTTCTGGAGTAGAATTTGATACGAGAGCCCCGCAGGGGTCAGGAGAGGGGATTGGAAATGGTTGCTGTGGGGGAGAAACAGGACCCTCCCTGATCTTCTCTGCAAGACAAAAAATATCGAAAAGACTTCCCTCGTGGTACAGTGGATAGGAGTCCCCCTGCCAATGCAGGGGACACAGCTTTGATCCCTAGTCTGGGAAGATTCCACATGCCACGGGGCGACTAAGCCCGCGTGCCACAGCTTCTGAGCCTGGGCTCTAGAGCCTGTGAGCCACAGTGACGGAGCCCACATGCTGTAGCGACTCAGCCTGTGTGCCTAGAGCCTGTGCTCTGCAGCAAGAGCGGCCGCCGCGATGAGAAGCCCATGCACCGCTCTGAAGAGCTGTCCCCCTCTCTGCAACTACAGAAAGGCCACGTGCATCAGTGAAGACCCATGCAACCAAAAATAGCAAACAAATATTTTTTTAAAATTGGAAATCCCTGTAAATAATATGTGGGTGCTGTCCCAAACTTCATTATTTTTTGGTCCCCCTACACCTTGAGGCATGTGGGATACAGGATCTTCTTAATTCTCTGAGTAAGGATGAAACCCTTGCTCTCTGCAGTGGGAGTGTGGAGTCTTAACCACTGGATGGTCAGGAAGGTCCCCCAAAGTCCTTTTAATGAGACTTTGTGGGGAAGGGGCCACGTGGGGTCCAGCACTTACTAGGGTGACATTGCATGGCTCACTGGGCTTTCCATGATCTGTGGTCTGCCCACCTTTTCAGCTTTATCACTTATCTCTTCACCTTTTCCCTCCCCCAGCTCCTTACCCAAACCCTGCATTACGCTTGATCCTTTGACCTCCCACTGGTCTTGCTGTGACCTCTGCCTGGAACCACCTCTGCCCCCACACCGGAACTGTTCCGAAACATTTGGTCTTCTGTGGGCACTCTCTCTTCTCCCCCTTGGTCACTGGGTTGACATGCCCAGACTCCTTTCCTTTTGTTTTCTCCTTTAGTGTGACTTTTAATGCAGTCTTAGACAGATGAATGTAAACGTGGCTCACAGGTGAGTTTCACCAGTCTGTTCACACTCAGCACGACGTGCAGACAGATAAGTAGACTATCCAGGGAAGTGGCATTGCCTGGCACTTTGCCTTTCTGGTTCACAATAAACCACAGTAATTAATTTATTAAAAATATCCTTTGGGCACTTACTACCTCCCAGATATTCTGTTGAGTGCTGGCGATAAAAGTATACTTAGTGGAATTCAAGTCTACAATCCTAAGCCTAACCTAACACCAACCTTAAACACAACTCTTACCCCAATACCAGCCCTAATCCCAATGCCAAGCCCAATCCCAAGCCCGATGCTAACCCTGATCTAACCACAGTCCTTTCCTGACCAAAGCCAAAACCAAGTCTACCCTGAACCGAGACCTAACCCCAACCCTAATTCTAACCTTTGGGTTAAAAACCTTTCAGTAAATGTTTGTCTCCTTTTCTGCTATAGACGGTGGATTGTGCTGAGTAGTAACGAAACTCACCTGATTCTGGATGAGCCAGTGCCTTCAGACTGGAAAAGGTAGAAGGCAGGTGAGACCAGGATGAACACCAGCCCAATCCAGGGGGAAACTTTGAAACACAGGGGTGTATATTTTCATGTAAGTCCCCAAGAGCCCATTTTCCAAAATTACGATCCTTAGTGCAACCCTGCCCGACTCAGCTGGTATCTGCTGACTCCTCCCCTCGCTGATCTCTGGGTCACACAGACCTCTTCTTTCCGTGAATGCCTTGAGCTCCTTCTGCCCTCAAGGCACCCACATGGTGTTCCCCTCGCCTGAAATACCTTTCCTCTCCTCCTCATCTGGCTGACTCCTGCTCAGCCCTCCAGTCCCTCTGAAATGTCACTTTCTGCCCTGCCCGCCCTCTTCCCCCAGGCTCGTTTTTATATCTTTCGTGCTCCTGAATCCCAAGGTTTCCTTTCAGGGCGTTTGTGGATATTTGTAGCCACGTGTTTGTTTGCATGTTTGTTTCTTTAAAGTCTGTCTCCCCAGCCAGACGGTGACCTCTTTCAGGGCAGAGATGTTGTTTTGTTCACTGCTGTAGCCCCAGGAACCAGCACAGGGCTTGGCACACAGCAGACCTGCAGAAAACTTAGGGGCTCGAACAAAGGAATGAATGAAGGACTGCAACTTCCGCTTCTTCATCAAAGTGAAAGAAAGCTTCCAGCTGAAGGCAGCTCCTGACCAGGGAGTTTGTCCTAGGCTCTTTGCTGAGCCCTGGGGAAGCCAGGAGAGAGGGGAGGTGTCTCCCAGAGCAGGCAACCATCCGTTTCTGCTTCCAGGTTTACTTGGAAACAAACAGAGGTTTTTTTTGAGAATCCGTTTCCTCATTTCAGAGTCTCCAGAATACTGAGTGGGAGGGTTACAGGTATCGTCCTCACTGTTCTACAAGACGCTTTTGCCCAGAGAAGTAAAAACGCTTGTGTGGGTCACCTGGCTGGTTGGCAGCAGTGCCTAAACCCTGTCTCCTGGTCCCTAGCACTTGGCATTGACTCTTCCTTTCCTTCTGCTCCTGAACCTGAAGGTGCTCAGCTCTGTGTCTGCCTCCGCAAACTCAGCAGCACACCTGTTGCCATGGGAACCCTGACATACTCCAGGCCCATCTTCCCATTTTGTTGACGGGCATGTTGACACTGGTGGTGGACAGGCAAATGAGTCAGAGGTTAGTACCCTGGGTCCCCAGCAGATTCTTCACACCTAAATTCTTCCTCCTTTCTGGAGGGTCAGAAGACGGATCTGAGTCACAAGGATCACTGCTGTTTATTGAGCACCTACTGGTGACACGCCTGGGTGAACTGCTTGTTATCTTGCTGGAACTTTACAATTATTCAATTTACCAGCTGAAGAAATGGAAGCACAGAAAGTTTCAGTCACTTCTGCAAGGCACGCAGCTGGAAAATGTTGCTGATGGTATCTGAACCCAGATCTACTGGGGTCTAGAATCTTACCTTTATACTTAAAGACAAAGAAAATCCCAGAAGTGTCAAGGAAACGCTGCCCAAATGTTAGCGAAGATAACTGTACAGCGTGGCCTGGGGAGCATCCTGTGAGGCCGCGGGTGATCTGGGCCCCACCCTCAGTTCTCTGACAGTTCGGCCCCCCCCCCCTCTAGCTCTGGCAGCGCTTGGCTCCGCCCCCGCAGGCAGAGCGTGACTCCCATTGGCCACCGTTTCCATGGTTACGTGGGGCCTGTGGAGCTTTGGTTTCCCGACACGTGTCCCCCGGAGCCACCCGGAATTTGACAGGGGACCACGTGCGCGGCAGCGCGGGAGCCAGACAAAGGGCCAGGGAAGGCAGGGAACGAAGCCTGCGGAGAGGCCAGAGTGGCCGTTGGATCAGGCAAGGGTGAGCTCCACGCTCCTCCTGAAAGGAGGAGGAGCCCTCCACCTCCGCCTTTTTATATTTTTGGAGGAAAGAAAAAACAAAAAGAATTAACGCGAAAGCGCTGCGGGAGAGGATTCTAGCCAGTCCCACCTGCCCTCCTTCCTCCCAGAAAAATCTGGTACGTGGGCATCTTTTAAGGCGTGAGAGCCCACAGGGTCCTTACTTATGCGCTGGTCTTCTAACCCCGCCTTGACTTCAGTCCTTGAGGTTTCAGTTCTCTTTCGCTGGCTTGTTCGGGAAGCAGAAGCTTAAGTATGGTTATTTTGATGCTTGAAAATTGAAACCCAAGGAATTGTGGGGGATTTTGTCGTCCACCCATCTTACAAGGGCTACTGCATCCCCAGTCGTGATGATGTAACCTCTGCCCCCACTTTCTTCACTGAGTCCCTGGACTCGGTGCCTAGCCAGGACCTGGGCTGGACCACTAAGGGCAGTGCAGTAGACAGATACTCATCCTGTCCTCGGGCCCTGGTTGGGGGCATTGCCATCTTTCCAGTCTCCAGGCCAGATGCCCTTAATACTCCCCTACCCCCAATTCCCATCACCAGTTGTATCTGCTTCCTATTGCTGCTGTAACAACTCATCACAAATTTAGCAATTAGAACAACACAGATGTGCCGTCTTGCAGTTCTATAGGTCAGAAGCTGACACAAATCTCACTGGGCTAAACTCAAGGTGCTGGCAGCCCAGCTTTCCTTCTGGAGGCCCTGGGGGAGAATCATTTCCTTGCCATTTCCAAGCTGCTTTTGTTGCTTGGCCTGTGACCCATTTCATTTCCAGAGCCAGAAGTGGGGTCTTCCTTTACTGTGAGACTGACTCTTCTTCCCTCTTCCAGGTTAAGAACCCTTGTGATCACATTGGCCAACTGGATCATTCAGAATAATCATATCTCAAAGCCAGGTGATCGGCGATCTCAATTCCATCTGCAATCTTAATTCTCCTTGCCAAGTAACGTGAACTATTCATCCGTGTGGGGATCAGGATGTGGACATCTTTGGGGGTATTATTCTGTTGACCATACTAGTCCTGACAATTGGACCTTCTAAACCTCCATGCAGTCCTCTTCTCTCCTCCCTTTCTGGCTGCCCCCATCTCTGGCAGGATACTCACAGTGGCCACCTTTCTATCACCTTCCTATTTCTCACCCCTTCTCTGTCCTCAGCCCCTAGGGTGAGTGCTTCAAGATACAAGCCCCAGGCTTCCCTGGTGGTTCAGTGGTAAAGAATTCACCTGCCAATGCAGGAGACATGGGTTCACCCCCTGATCCGGGAGGATCCCACATGCTGAGAAGCAACTAAGCCCATGCGCCACAACTACTGAGCCTGTGCTCTAGAGTGGGAAGCTGCAACTACTGAAGCCCAGGCGCCCTAGAGCCCCTGCTCCACAACAAGAGAAGCCTCTGCAATGAGAAGCCCATACTTGCTGCAGCTACAGGAAAACCTGCATCAAAGACCCAGGACAGCCAAAAGTTAAAAAAGAAAAGAACAAGCTCCATGGCCCCGGTCACCTGCAGGCAAGAGTTCAAACTGTATTCGGGCACAAAGGGCCTCCACCTGCCTTCCCCACCCGCTCGGCCCTGTTGGCTCCCCCAGGCCCACCCTCACTCTCTCTGCCTCACTGCCCTTTGCTCCTGTAATACTAAATCACTTCCGGTTCTCTTTATTTCCCAGGGCATCTGACACCTGACACCTCCTGGCCTTTCTGAATTGTCCATCCATCTTTATTTATCTCCCCCAGGAAACCTTCTCTGACCCCTAGGTCGAGTAAAAGGGCCGCTTCATTGTCCTGCCCAGAACCTAAACGTGCACTGACCATGGCGACGTTGAGAGATCTCACCCCTGCCTCCTCGTGTCTCCACGAGCCCCCTGTGATGAGCCCCTTGCCAGGGGCACTGTATGTCACTCGCCTCTTTTGCCTGCATCCACCAGCATCTGTTGGCCACAGTCAGTTCAGGGGCTTAGTGGCGGGTGTGAGGAGACCAGCTGGGCTATTCTGGGAAGGATGAAATGGATAGAAAAGCCCTTTCCTTCCTGATATGAGAGGACCTCTGCTTGGATTCTGGCTTCCGGGATAGAGTAATAATAACAGGTACAAAATGGCAGCTGACACTGCCTGCTGGTCCATATCAGGGTCCGCTAAGCGCTTTCCACCTGTGTTGCCAACTAATTCGGACAACAGCCTTGGAGGGACCAACCTTGTCTGCAGCCTCATTTAACAGCTGAGAACCTGAAGCTTGGGAGGTTAAGCTTGGGCCGGGAAAGCCTCTTGGCCACCCCAGGGCCCTGTTTGGAGCAGGGATAGTGGGAACCAGTGGATGGGTGGCCAACAGTGAGGAGTCCCCCTCCTTGGGCAGGGAGCTATGGCTGGCTCAGCCTTGGGTGGAATTGGCCTGACCCACCCCCCGGCACCGGGGAGCAACTTCCGGGATGTACTTCCTGTGACCTCTTCTTTGCACTCACTTCCTGTTTCCTTTTCCTCATGCTTCTGCCAGCCCATTGTCCTCTTCTTCCCTCTCTGGCTTGTTTGACCAGGATATGTAGGCAAGAGGTTCATTTTCAAAAGTAAAGGAAAAGAATGGGGAGTCAGCATTTGACAGGGACAGAGTCTCAGTTTGGGAAGATGAGAAAGTTTCTATGAGAAAGTTCTATGTGTGTGGTGGGAGCGCACTTCGGGCCGCTGAACAGCACACCTCAAGAAGGTTCAAGCGGCGCTTCTTGTGTTTTGTGCATTTTACTTCAGTGAATAAACTGCAAAAAAACCCAGAACCCAAACCAAACCCAAAAAGGAAAGGAAAGCGCTTCACATTCGCAGAAATTTTGAAGATCGGCTTCCCGCTGCACCAAGCCCCTCCTGGGGCCAGGCCAGACGTGTTCTCACTTCATCCTGAAACAACCTCCAGGAGAGAGGTGGCCGCCTCCCTGGCCAATGAGAAGACTGAGGCTTAGTGACCGGAAGTGGTGAGGCTATGCTTAAAGACGGCAGGCCTCTAGTTCTTAGGTGCAGCGTGAGGGAAGTGTGAGGAGTTCGGGCTTAAAAGGGGCTCACCTCCTGACTGCCACGAGACCTTGAGCAAATGTTTCCCGTTACTGGCCTTCCTATTCTGACAACTGGGGACAGTAACAGTGTCCTCCCAAGTGCGGTGGGAGGATTTGATGAGATGATGTTGGAAAGTCTTAGCCCAGGGCCTTGGCCACTGTTAAGGGTAGAATTCCCTCTGGAGTCCTGCTGGGGTCCCCTTTTGGTGCTTCAGTGGACACAGCGCTGGCCATGAGACCAGAAGACCCATGTCAGCCTGACACTGATTTTCTCTGTGATCTTGGGGAGGTCCCCTCCCCTGCCTGGGCCTCACATTTCTCAATAAAGTTAGGTGGGATTGGCGCTTGGTGGCAATCTACATGGAAAGGAAATCCAAAAAGAGGGCATATATGTATACATATGGATGATTCCCAGGTGGCTCAGACAGTAAAGAATCTGCCCACAGTATGGGAGACCCAGGTTCGACCCCTGGGTTGGGAAGCTCCCCTGGAGAAGGGAATGGCTCCCACTCCAGTATTCTTGCCTGGAGAGCTCCATGGACAGAGGAGTCTGGCAGGCTGCAGTCCATGGGGTTGTAAAGAGCTGGACACAACTGAGCGACTGACACACTTCCACATTTTCACATGGATGATTCACTTTGCTGTGCAGCAGAAACTGATATAGCAGTATAAAGCAACTAAACTCCAATTAAAAAAAAAAGTTAGGGGGAGTAGGTGTGCAGGGCTCTTTCCAGTTCTGGTTTTCTAGGGTTTCATTCATAGCCTAGACATCTTTAGAATCAGTGTTCCCTGTCTGGCCCATCCTCCAGTTGGAAGGGCTGGGCCAGATCTCCAGTTACACTTTTACCTTCTGATTTTTTTCGGGAACATTTCATCCCCAGTAAGAGGAAGATATCAGAGTTTTAGGGTCCCAGGGTACCAATCTCTGCCAGCCATGTGGGCCAAGGTTGGGAACAGACTTGGGCTCTGACAGAAGTGCAAGCAGGAACTCTGGCCACCCCAGGGTGAATTCTGGCAGGTTCCTGCCATTGGCTTGAATTGTTTCCTGGTGGTTCTGGGTACAAAACACTTGTATGGACTGTGTATGGACTCACAACTACATGTGAGTTTCAGGATCTCAGAGATAGCTTTGTTTTTCCTGTACCTCCCACCATCTTTACAGGGCTGGGCCCGGGAGTGGTTCCTCAGAAGCCCCACAATCCTACATCCCTGGATGTTGAGGTCAAGAAAAAAAAAGGGTGGGGTTTCAGCTGCAGGCTGGAAGGCAGAACATGCACAGGGCAGAGCAGGTGGGCTGGAGCACCCTGGGGACTCTGGGGTGGACTGGGTGGTACCAACAGTGCTCAGCACAAGAGTACTTAGAAAACGAGAACTGGGCTGTGTGGAAATTCCCTGGTTTCCCAGTGGTTACTGCTCTCAATGATGGAGCCCTGGTCAGGGAACTAAGATCCCACAAGCCATGTGGCAAAAAAAAAAAAAAAGAAAAGAAAGAAAGAGAAGAAGAGACAAAAAGAACTCACTGGCTGTGTGATGGCTGGTGTGACTGGGGTGGGGATGGGAAGAGGTGGGCAGCAACTGCAAGAGATGAGGGAGGAGAGGTCTCCTTCGGGGTAGGGGGCTTAGCAGCCACATGGGACCAAATTTGGCTGGTGTCAGCATTAGCTGATGGAAGAGGGTTTTTGAGAGAAGGCAGGGTCAAAGCTGACCCCCGAGTCTTGAGTTCCGAGGGCTACTTGGTGGATAAGGAACCATTAGCTGAGATGAGAAAGCAAGTTCTGGCGTGGGGAACAGAAGTTCTTTTCCAGTATTTTACATCTGAGATGCAGATTAGACCACTAGGTAGGTGTTGACAAGAGGCTTCCAGGTTCAGTGGGGAGGGCTGGGTGAAGATGTGAATGTGGGCTCCAGAGGGGTGCTGGAAGGCCCCAGATCTGGTGCGACCACCCAGGAAGTGAGAGAAGAGGGGGAAGCTTGTGTTGTTTCCTGGGAACTGCTGTGGCAGAGTACCAAAGCTGGGGAAAGTCAAAGTATTAGTTGCTCACTTGGGTGCTACTCTTTGTGACCCCGTGGACTGTAGCCCACCAGGCTTCTCTGTCATGGAATTCTCCAGGCAAGAATTCTGGAATGGATTGCCATTTCCTCCTCCAGGGGATCTTCCCAATCCAGGGATTGAACCCGGGTCTCCTGCCTTGCAGGTAGATTCTCTACCCCTAGAGCCACCTGGGAAGCCAAAGCTGGTAGCCTAAAACAGTAGAAAGTGCTTCTTTCAAAGTTCTGGAGATCAAGGTGTCAGTACGGCCATACCTCCTAGAGACTCTGGAGAGAAGCCATCGTTGCCTGCTTCTGGCTTTGGGTGGTGGCCGGCAGCCCCTGGCTTGCAGCTGCACCACTCTGATCTCTGCCTCCGTTGTCACATGTCATCCGATCTCTTGCGGTGTGTCTCTGTCCTCTTCTTGTAAGGACACAAGTCAGACTGGAAAAGGCCCACCCTCCATGACCTCATCTTGACTGATTATACCGACACAACCCTGTTCCAACAAGGTCACATTCTGAGGTACGATGTGAGGGTAGAACTCCAAATATCTTTAAAAAATAGATAATTATTTGGCTGCGCCGGGTCTTTGTTGTGACATGTGGAATCTTTAGTTGTGGCATTTGAACTCTTAGCTGTGGCTCTAGTGTGAGCTCTAGTTCCCAGACCAGGGATTGAACCTGGGCCCTCAGCACTGGGAGCACGAAGTGTTAGCCCCTGGGCCATCAGGGAAGTGCCCAAAATATCTTTTAAAAAAGCGTTCTATTAGAAATAGTTTTAGGTCATCTTTTTTGGTATATTGTGGAAAAACACACAAGACATGAAACTTATCATCCTAACCATTTTTAAGTGTAGTCTTCTTTTTTTTTTAATTGAAGTATAATTGATTTACGGTATCACGTTAGTGACCAGCAGAATGACTCAATATTTTTATAGATTATACTCCATTTAAAGTGTACAGTTCTGGGGTCTCCTGGTGGCCCAGTGGTTAAGAATCCACCTTGCAGTGCAGGGGACACTGGTTTGAGCCCTGATCTGGGAAGGTCCCACATGCTGGGGAGCGGCTAAACCTCTGTGTCATGACTTCCGGAACCCACGTGCTCTAGAGCCCGTGCTCCACAACAGGCGAAGCCACCACGGCAAGAAGCTTGCACCCCACAACTAGAGCATAGCCCCTGCTTGCCACAGCAAGAGAAAAGCCCACACACAGCAGTGAAGACCCAGCACAGCCAGGAATTTAAAACTGGAGTGTAGAGTTTTGTGGCATGAAGCACAGTCGTGTTTTTATGCAACTGTCCTGACATCCATTCCCAGAATTCTTTTCATTTTGCAAAAACTGAAATTCTGTTCCCACTCTCCCCTCCCCCAGTCCCTGGCGACCACTATTCTGTCTGTCTCTGTGAATCTGACTGCTGTAGGGTCCTTACAGAAGCAGAATTGTACAGTATTTGTCCTCTTGTAACGGCTTATTTCACTTAGCTCATGTCCTCAAGGTGTGTATGTTGTAGCATGAGTCCGGATCTCCTTCCTTTTTAAGGGTGTTAACATGCTGGGAAAGATTGAAGGCAGGAGGAGAAGGGGATGACAGAGGACGAGATGGTTGGATGGGATCACCGACTCAACGGACATGAGTCTGAGCAAACTCCAGGAGATGGCGAAGGACAGGGAAGCCTGGCGTGCTGCGGTCCACGGGCTGCAAAGAGTCAGACAGACTGAGCAATGGAATAAACAAGGGCTTTTCTGGTGGTTCAGATGGTAAAGAATCTGCCTGCAATGGAAGAGACCTGGGTTCAATCCCTGGGTGGGGGAAGATCCCCTGGAGAAGGAAATGGCAACCCACTCCAGTATTCTTGCTTGGAGGATTCCATGGACAGAGGAGCCTGACAGGCTACGGTTCATGGGGGACGCAAACAGTCGAATCCGACTGAGCAAATGAGACTTTCACTTTAACACACACCAACATATATTTTGTGGAGTGGGGAGAGGCAGGGGAGGGACACAATTCAACCCATTATTGGGGTCAGAAGACTGAGTCTTGGTCATCCCAATAATAAAAGGCAAAGAATATAACAGCAAAGAAAGTTGAGGAGTGGTGGAGAGGCGGAGGGAAATCCGGAGAATGTGCCTTTAGTACCGAGGGGGGAGTGATGGTCAGCGCTAGGGCTCCTTCTGGTCAAATAGGAGGTGGAAGGAGACGGGCCATCGGGGTTAGCAATGGGGAGGATACTGGTGACCTGGGCCAGACCTGTATTGGTGGAGGGGGAGGAGTGAAGCCTGTTGGCAGTAGGTTTGGAGAGACTGGGATGAGAAGCAGCAGGCACAGCAGGCAGATAATGCTTTTGATAAATTTTGTAATAAAAGGGAGCTGAGAAAAGGGGTGATAGTTGGAGAGAGAATGCAGTCAGGGGTTTTATAAAGATGAGAGTAGTTACTGGCTCCTTTGACTGAGAGAGAGAATTATCCAGCAAGGAGGGGAAATTGATGAAGGCAGAGGAAAGGGGGCGTGGCTGGGGCATGTCTAGAGGGCAGGGGGTGGGACTTGGTGACCAGGGCAGGGCTGGGCACCTCTGGAAGCAGGAGGGAACAGGTGCCAGGGGTCGGGGTGGTGGCGGCAGTCCCTGGATATTCTCTTTTTAAAATAATTGTATTAATATTTATTTTTGGCTGTGCTGGGTTGTTGCTGCTGTGAGCAGGCTTTCTCTAGTTGCGGCAAGCAGGGGGTACCCTCCACTGTGGTGCTTGGACTTCTCACTGAGGTGGCTTCTCTTGTTAAAGGCTCTAGGTCCCCTGGGCTTCAGTAGTTGCAGTCCGTGGGCTCAGTATTTGCCGCTCCTGGGTTCTAGAGCACAGGCTCAGTATTTGTGGCTCAAGGGCTTAGCAATCCCTCGGCCTGTGGGATCTTTCCAGATCAGGGATCAAACCCATGTCTCCCGCATTGGCAGGCGGATTCTTTACCACTGAGCCACTGGGGAAGCCCCCTGGATATTCTTATCACGTCCATCTGAAACAGAACAGGCTTGTAGGTGAGAGAGTCAGAGAGGAGGTGATGCTGACATGGTCTGGGCGGTGAGAAAGCAGAGGAGGAGTGAGTGGACCCGGGGAAGTGTAGCATGCGTGCAGAAAGAAAAACAGCTGCTGTTTGTTAGCTGCAGATTTACCCCACACCAGGCACCACGCGAATGTTATTTCACACACATTTTCTCATTTAATTCTCCCGTCAACTCTATGCGACATATATTTTTATTTTCCATTTTACAGATGTGGAGACTTTAAGACTTAGGAAGGTGATGTAACTTTCCTTGTGTCATATAACCTGTAAGTCTGACCTGAAGCCTGACTGCTGAACAAGTCTGTCCAAATCCCACAGGAATCCTGGGGACTTTAATTTTGTCAATTATTAAATTACATTTTTCCCCTCCTGTCTGTAGAAGTACTGATTGTTTATTTCAGAAAATTAGAACATTCAAAGACACATAAATAAGAAAAAAATTTTATTGGCTCTAATTTCACCACCCAGAAATAATCACTGTTAGAATGTGATTTCTTTGCAGCAGTCTTTTCAATGCATATTAACAGAGGCAGATCAGCAAATCCTGTTTCCTTTCTCTTCCTGGCAGGCAGCTAGACTACATTTCCCAGTCTCCCCTACAGGTGGGCGTGTGATTGAGTGCTGACCAATGGAAGGTGGGAGGAGTGATCACACACACACACACACACACACACACACACACACACACACACACACACACCAGTGATCTCGTGATCACACACACACACACATACCCATGCCTGACCCATAAGTTCTTCTGATCTTGCATGCTCTCCTCTTGCTGCTCACGGGAGGGGAAGTAGGAAGGACTCGGTGAAGGACTCCAGGACCCTAGAGGGCAGCTGGACCATTGTCAGAAGGCTCCTGTGTTCCCAAATGACTCAGTGGGGTACAGATCCCCCTCCCCTGATAGTCCATGAGGGTGAGTGGACCTCAACTGTGTTGTCACTGGACTCTGGGCACTGTTTGTTAAAGCCTGAGACAGTGCCATCACATAAACGTTGGAATCGTATTATAAATACAGCTTTAAGCTGACTCGTATTTATTACTATTATTATTATTATAAGAGAAGGGGACGACAGGATGAGATGGTTAGATGGACATGAGTTTGAGGAAACTCCGGGAGATGGTGAAGGACAGGGAAGCCTGGCATGCTGCAGTCCATGGGGTCGCAAAGAGTTGGACACAACTGAGCGAATGAAAAACAATTATTACTTATCATTTACTACAATCTTCTTTCATATTATTAAGCAGTTTTGGAGAGCTCGATTTTAATGGTAGGCCCTTATAATTATTTATTTACTCAGTCCCATATGGCTGGACATTAGGTTGCTGCCAACATTTTGCTTTTATAAGTCATGCTCCAGTGAACACCTTCATGATATATCAGGTCACCAGATCTGGATATGTTCCTGTTCATTTACCTCTGTTTCCTGTCTGAGACCCTCCTTTACCTGGGCTTAAGGAGGTGCCCCAGTTCCATCGACACCATATGTAAAAACGAGTGTAGTGGGATGAAACATACATTCTTGGATCAAGGTGTGTGAAAATCTTGATTTTTCTAAAATTGACCTCATTTTGCCTTTGTGTCCCCTTGTCTGCTGACTTTGTGGCAGTGGAGAAGGTGGGGGTGACAAAACTGAAAGTAAGTCTCTTCCTTTCTCAGTCTCTTCCAGGAAAGTATCTGGTCAATTCAAAGCCGTTAGTCCTTGTGAGGGCGGTTCCTCTGCCCCAGGTGTCTCCTTGCCTTTTCCTGCAGGTGGGTCTGGCTGCAGGGAGCTTCTGTGGTCCAAAGGGGCTGAGGAAGCAGTGTCTCGTCCTGCTTGCTGGCACTGCCCCTGCTCAGGTGTGGCTGGTTTGGTATGCACTGGTCTTTGGGCATCTTGCTGACGATGTGACTGTGGACCTTGCTTTATGGACCATACTTTTCATCTCTGAGTCAAGCCTCTTCTCCTCCGTGTTGGTTTACTAGAGCTATTGCAAACTGGATGGCTTCAAACAGCAGATATTTACTTATTCTGGAGTCTAGAAGTCTGAGATCAAGGTGCTGTCTGCCACGATTCCTCTGAAGCCTCTACGGAAGGATCCTTCATCACCTCTGCCCACTGCTGGCAGCCCCAGGCTTGTAGCCGCATCACTCCGATCTCTCCTTGTGTCTCCTCTTCTTCTCTTAAGGACGTTGGTCATATGAGGATGCCCATCCTAATATCCTCATCCTAACTCAGTGATGTCTTTCAAGAGCCCATTTCAAATAATTCACATTCACAAGTACAGGGCGGGTGGTTAGGACCTCAACATAGCTTTCTGGGGAATACAATTCAGTTGTAATAGCCTCCCTGGATCCTCAGGGCTCCCTCCGCTCAGTGTGGCAGTGAGGGTCCCTATTATGAGACTGTCCTCAGTCTCACCTGCCTGGGGACCCACAGCCGTTTCCTCTCTCCAGCAGCCTGGCCCTGTGGGCTGTAGCATCAGGCCAAACATGGATACGTCCCTGGCGGGGAACACAGGCACTACCTTGGGTGTCTGCACATCCCCTGAAAGTGAAAGCGAAGTCACTCAGTTGTGTCCGACTCTTTGGGACCCCATGGACTGTAGCCTGCAGGCTCCTCCGTCCATGGGACTTTCCAGGCAAGAATACTGGAGTGGGTTGCCGTTTCCTTCTCCAGGGCGATCTTCCCGCTGCAGGGATCTAACTCAGATCTCCCGCATTGCGGGCAGATTCTTTACTGTCTGAGTCACCAGGGAAGCCCTTCCCACCCCCTGAACCTACCTGAATCGTCTGCTGCCCTAGGACCCTCCGACCATCTCCTCCTGCCCTGAAAGGGCCTTCCACTTGCCCGCACTGTCTGGCAACAAATCTTTTTCTCTGTGCTACCGATGTTATCCCACATTCCGTCGTGGGACAAAAGCCTCATGGTTTAAGTTTCATGGTGGTGGCAATTCGAGAGAGAAGAGGAAAAAAAATACTGAATTAGCAAAAGGGAGAACACAGCAGGAAACATTTCAAAGATCCTACGCCTGTTAAAATGTTTTTGATGGTAAGCCCTATTTGGCTTGACCTTTGAAAGTCTAAACAGATGAAAACCCTGGTCTCCCTTTATCTGGCAGCCTGTTACTCCCATAGTAAATCCTGGCCAGACTTCCCTGTCTTTTCCTCCAAAGGCTTCTGGCTCTTGATTTCTTCTTCTTCTGGGACGCCTTCCTCCTACCCCCTGTGCTGGGGCGTCTCCAGCTCATGCTGTGGTTCTCAGCTTGGACCACACTTCATTGGTGAGGCTGTTCCTGAACCCCCGGACAGGTAACCCACTATGACACGCAGCCATCACCTAGTACACTCGCGCCTGCGTGTTTTCCTTCTGTGACCCGCAGCAGACTGCGGCTTCATGGGGGCAGGAGCCACACATGCTTTGTTCTTGTGTTCCCACTCTTGGTATTTGGTAGGGCCCCACCCAGTGTTGGGTGAAGGAATGAAAAGCAGTGAAAGTGACACATCATTTTGTATTAGATTGAACCACGTGAGCGTCCAACAAAATGTGGTCGGTTTTCACCTCCAAAATTGCAATTGCCTGTGACTGAGGCCTTCCCAAGCTCTCCTTTTTGGTGGACTCCCATCACTGGGTGACGATCAGGTTCCTGGCTGAATGAGGGGGCTGTGGATGGTCTGAAATTTCCTGGGGCTCTCCTTTCCCTCTTCCCCCTCTCGTGCTGACCATCAACCTTTGCAGGCCCAGAAGATTCTGAGTTGGGTGAGTCTGAATGTGTGTGATCAAATAGCCCACATGGCTTAGCCTCCTTCTCCAGTTTCTAATTGTTCTCCGGTTTCCCCATGCCCTCACGAGTTACCTTCCTGCATCGTGGCTTGGAGGTTGTCCACCATACGAGCTGGTGTAGCCCCGCTGCTAAGAGCAATGGATTTCGTGTCAGACAGCCCCCAGTGTGGGGCCTGGCACACAGTAGGTGCTCGATAAATGCTTGAGGCAGGATGGAAAACAGATTGGAGTTTGAGTCCCAGCTCTGCTGCTTATTCGCTTCGAGGTCTTGGGCAAGTTACTTACCCTCTCTGAGTCTCTGTCTCCTCCCCTGTCTGCGGGGGGGTAACCATGTACCCCCAGGTGGAGATGATGGAGGTAAAGGGCTTTGTTGGCCTTGGGTCTGGGTCCACGTGAGGCTTCCTAGTGGTGGGAGTTGACGGTGGTGGGTGTCTCTCAGCAGTGTCCTCTCTTCTCTTCCAGAATGTTCTAAGCCTCTCTTATCTGCCTTCCCAACTTCCTATCGCTTCCGCCTCCGGCCACCCTGTGCCCCTCACCCAAGGATTAATCAGTGTTGTCGTCTGCGGTCTTATCACGTTCTGCTCAGAGCTCTGCAGGAGCTCCTCCTTGTCCCTCAAGTGTGTCCAGGCTCCTCCTGTGACCCCTGAGAGGCTCTCTGAGGTCAGCCTCACCCAGGCACATTTCCAGCCTCTGCTCTGATGACACTCCTGCGCTTCAGCCTCACATGTCTGTCACTTGTTGTTTCTGCCTCAGCCCCACCTAGCTTCCAGACTCCTGTTCCACTCAAGCTGTTCCTTCCACCTGGGATGTTCTTACCTCACCAAATGAGATGATGTTTGTCAACGAACTTTGATGTCTGATGGCCAACATGAAATAAGAGGTTGGAGAGGATGCAGATACTTTGAAACCCTTGTGCTCTGCTGGTAGTCATGTAAAACTGTGCAACTGCTGGACAGCAATATGGCGGTTCCTCAAACAGCTAAACGCACACGTTATCATACGATCCAGCAGTCCCACTTCCGTGTATGTGTCCCAAAGAACTGAAAATAGGGACTTGAAGAGAGATTTGTACCCCTATGTTCACAGCAGCATCATTCCCAATAGCCAAGAGGTTAAAACAACCCAAGTGTCCATAGACAGATGAGTGATTAACAAACTGTGGTTCATCCATACAATGAGATATTATTCAGCCTTAATAAGGAATCCTGACACCTGCTACAACATTTTACTAACATTATACTAAGTAAAATATGCCAACCGCAAAAAGACAAAAATTGTATGACTCCATTTACGTCTGCGTGTATTAGTCACTTAGTCATGTCTGCTTGTGACCCCACAGACTACAGCCCGCCAGGCTCCTCTGTCCATGGGATTCTCCAAACAAGAATGCTAGATTGGGTTGCCATGCCCTTATCCAAGGGATCTTTCTGACCCAGGGATTGAACCAGTGTCTCTCGTGACTCCTGCGTTGCAGGTGGATTCTTTACTGCTGAGCCACTAGGGAAGCCCAATTCCACTTATGCTGCTGCTGCTGCTAAGTCGCTTCAGTCGTGTCCGACTCTGCGTGACCCCATAGACGGCAGCCCACCAGGCTCCCCCGTCCCTGGGATTCTCCAGGCAAGAACACTGGAGTGGGTTGCCATTTCCTTCTCCAATGCATGAAAGCGAAAAGTGAAAGGGAAGTTGCTCAGTCGTGTCCAACTCCCAGCGACCCCAAGGACCGCAGCCCACCAGGCTCCTCCGTCCGTGGGATTTTCCAGGCAAGAGTCCTGGAGTGGGGTGCCATCGCCTTCTCCGAATTCCACTTATATGAGGTCCCTAAAGTAGTCAAGGTCATAGAGTCAGAGGACTTCCTTGGCAGCCCAGTGGTTAAGACGCCATCCTTCCGATGCAAGGGGCATGGGTTCTGTTCCTGGTCAGGGAACTAAGATCCCACATGCCAGGTGTTGTGGCCAAAGAATAATAACAATAAAGAAAAGATCACAGAGTCAGAAAGTAGCCTGTGTGGTTGCCACGGAGTGAGGGAGGAGGGAGTGGGGAGTCATTGTTGAAAAGAGATTCACTTGGGGAAGATGAACATAGTTCTGGAGATGGGTGGCTCAGCAATGTGAATGTGCTTAATGCCACCGAGCTTATACTTGAAAATGGTTAAGATGGTAAACGTTGTGTTTTGTGTATTTTGCAATTGAAAAAAAGACTTTGAAGATTGCCTTTGCCAGAAGCCACCATCAGGAGATGTCCTCGTGTAGCGGGACAGAGGGTAGTCTGTGTAGAGGCTTCAGGCAGCCCTCTGCCCCGCCGCTGGAGCCAGGCCCCCTGGAACATTCGTGACTCCACCATGAGAAGGCCGAGAACTCCAGGATAAGCAGGGCTGCTCCGGGGCTCCCTCTGTCCTCATCCTCCCCTTACCTGGCCTCACCTCTCAGTTCCCTGAAATCCTCTCCTCCAAAGACTTTTCAGCCCCTCCCCCGGCGGCCACTTCCAAGGCCACACCTGGATCTTGGCTTCTCCAGGGACAGCCTCCCCCACCTGGAGTCTCCACTACCAGCCTCTCTTTCTACAACTCCTGTATTTCCTACCTCCTGTCTTTCTACACAGTGCCTCTGAGACCTTGAACCTGATCATTCCTTGCCCGGCAACCTGTGACCCCCTTTCCCCTGTTCTCCCCCCTCCCCGTCACCTCTGCCTCTCCTCACTCAGGTTACAGATGAATTCCTCGGTTGCATCCAGCCTCAGCCCCCTGCCCTTTCCCTCCACCTATTTGCTGGACAAATGCTGTCCCAGTGGAGTCCAGCGTGCTGCCTTTAGTGCTCCGGCCCCCAAGCATGGAACTGGTGAGGGGCCTTTGCATCTTTTCGTCACCATTTCCCTTCTCTGGCTTCTCTGCAGCGCCATGTCACCCACATCCCCTCTCCTGGATCATCCTTATCAGCAGGCAACAAACATGCTGGAATGTCTCCCACATTAAAAAAAAAAACACCACCCTTGACCCCCAAATCCCCCAGCTTCAGCCCTGTTTATCTGATCCTCTTCTAGGACATGCCGTCTTCAGGGTGGTCTCTCCATGACCCCTGTCCTCCTGTGATCTCTTGAGCCCACTGCAATCTGTGATCTCTGAGCCGCTCCACCCAAACAGCACAGCAAGGCCAGTGCTGACCACTCTGTGGCTGGCCCCGAGGTTACTCTCGGTCTACTCGCCAGCAGCAACGGGCACAGCTGGTCCCTCCCTCCGCTCTGAACATGCCCTTCTCTTGACCTCCCACCTTTCCTCTTGCTCCTCGTCTCCCTGTTAACCTGGACCTGCCCCAGGGCTGGATCCTGACTCCGCTTCTTCTGTCTGTCGCAGCTCTCCATGGATGGTCTCTTCCTTCCATGGGGCTGAGAACCAGCTTTCCAGGGACACCCCCCTGCCAAAAGCCGCCTGCCTCTAGCCGGCCCCCTGCACCTGCACTCCAGGCCTTCCCAACATCTCTGGTGGACAGCTCACAGCTCCTGACACGTAACCGATTCCAAACAGTGTGTCCCCTACCTGCTAGCCTCCAACCTGCCCTCCCACAGCAAATGGAAACATCTTGCTTTCATTTCCCTCAGGTCAAAACGCTTGGAAGTGTCCTTGACTCCTGTCTCTCTCGTATCCCATCCAGACCAGCGAGTCTTGTCAGCTCTAACTTGAAACACGCGGGGAAACTAGACCCCTTCTCCTGGGCTCCTGGGACCCGGGGCCAGCGGCCATTCCTACTCCTCTGTTTTAGCTGACCTTCTCCAGGCTTCACCCTCTCGTTCCTCTTCAGCCTGTTTTCCACACTGAAGCACAAACCATTCTTTTAAAATGTAAGTCCAACCATGTCTCTCGCAGGCTCAGAATCCTCCAGCGGCTTCTCAGGGCAGGGAGAGGGTGGGTGCGAAGCCCTTGTTCCCCAGTCCTGATCTGATCCCACCTCTCCGTTACCTTGCCGACCCCTTCTGAGCCCTGCTGAGAGCAGGGCTGTGTGTTTGGTCTTGGCTGGCTCCCCTGGTACTGTGATCCGCACCCAGGCCACACAATGGTGCAAACTGGATGAATGAGTAAGCGAGGAACAGGCCACGCACGGTCTTTCCCTGGGAGGCTCCACCCTGCGCTGGAGCGCTGCCCAGTTTCCTCCAGTCCCTCGCCTGCGCCGGGCTGCACCTGGCCCCCGGCCCCTCCCCTAGGCCAGGTGTGCAGCCTCAAGAACTGTTCTGTGTGGTTGCCAACTCTCATCTGCAAAGGGGGTGCCGCAGGGACCAAGGATTTGTGGGGCTACCAAATCCTCGTGAGCCCGTGTGAATCTCGTGGTTACCCTCGTGGGGCCCTTCCTTCCACTGGTGGGCGTGGCAGAGGGAGCAGTGACCACGCCCCCTTACGACACACACCCCCTCTAGCCACGCCCCCTCTTCAAGGCCACCAAGCTCCAGGAAGCCCAGACTTGCAAAAGTTGGCATCCAGGAGTCAGGTCCCTCAGGCTTCTCATCTTCACTTTGAGGAGGGGGAGGCCACTTGTCCCAAACAGGGAGTCGAGGGATCCAGATTCAAGCTCAGAGCCTGCTGGGGGA
Organism: Nanger dama; assembly: GCA_917880005.1. Taxonomy (NCBI): domain Eukaryota; kingdom Metazoa; phylum Chordata; class Mammalia; order Artiodactyla; family Bovidae; genus Nanger; species Nanger dama. The sequence goes on along the minus strand of CAKJTW010000018.1, from coordinate 7,319,607 downwards.
GCTTAAGGACCACTCCAGCACGTGTGTCCCCAAATAGCCAGGAGCCTTGCTTCTCACTTCTGACATGACATGACACCAGGAGCTGAACAGAAATAGAACTGCAGGGATCTGCTCCAATCTGCAGACTAAAGTGAATTAATGTATAGGAATTCTGAGTTTTAAGTTTCTTAAAATTTTCTTATATGCTTAACACCTGCCAATACTTGTCTGTACGTAACATTCAATAATAATAATTGCTGTCACCTATGCTAACCTGGGCCTTTCCCAGTGGCTCAGTGGTAAAACATCCTCCTGCAATGCAGGAGATACAGGTTCCATCCCTTGGTTGGGAAGATCCTCTGAAGAAGGGAAGGGCAACCCACTCCAGTATTCTTGCTGGGAAAAATTCGTGGACAGAGGAGCCTGGTGGGCTACAGTCCATGGGATCGGAAAGAGCTGGATACGACTGAAGCTACTCAGCAGCATGCCAATGTTATCTATTAGACATATCCCAGGCATTGTGCGCTTTCCATACTAATGTCTGGAAATCTACAGAAAGCCTGTGTTGGGTCAGTGCTACCATCTTAACTGCAGAGGAGAAAACCGAAGCTCCGAGAAGGGAAGCCAGTTGCCTAGAATCACACAGCTGGCTTGGATGCAGCCGAGATTTGAACCCAGGTCCAGGTAGCACTAAAGCCCCTGCTCTACCCATCACCCTCTTCCATCTCCTTTTTTCCTTTTTTGGCCAGTCTGCTAGGCATGTGGGATGTTAGTTTCCTGACCAGGGTTTGAACCTGTGCCCCTGCACTGGAAGCACAGTCTTAACCCCTGGACCACCAGGAAGTTCCCGCCCCTGTCTCCTCCTTGTTGGCACCAGAGCACTTAGGCGTTGTAGGGGAATGCTTTCCGGTTGCCGTCTGCATCTCACGGCGGCTGTCCTTGTTTCTAGGCGTTCTGCCCTGTTGTTGTGCTGTGCTTAGTTGCTCAGTAGTGTCTGACTCTTTGGGACCCCAGAGACTGTAGCCCACTAGGCTCCTCTGCCCATGGATTTTTCCCATGGAGTGGGTTGCCGTTTCCTACTGCAGGGGATCTTTCCGACCCAGGGATCGAACCCGTGTCTCTTGAGTTTCCTGCGTTGGCAGGCGGGTTCTTTATCACCAGGCCACGTGGGAAGCCCGAGTCCTGCCCTAGGGAGTCCTTTTGAGAGGGGCGCTCCTGTTTCACTTGCTGAGATGTGACTTTCAGGCTAAGACCTAGGAGGAGTCAAGGGAGCAGTTGCTCAGGGTGACCCCAGGGGGGTGGGCGGCCTGGGGGCTGGCCCCACCGACCGCCGGCCCTCCTGCTTGCCCGCTCCCTGACCAGAGAAGACGCCTCTGAAGACCCTGGGGGTAAGGGTCCTGGGACTGAGCATTTATCGTGAGGGGTCTGCGTGTAAGCAAGGGAGTCTCCCCACAGCCCCAGCTAGGCCCTCACTCGCAGAATTACCATTCTTGGCTGCAAAGGGCTGTTCATCTTTGAATTCATCCTGCCATTTGGATCTAAGGCAGATGCTCCCCAGACGGAGCCTGGGAACTCCTGTCTTCTCCCCACCACAGCTGATCACATTTTAGGGGGAGGTTACAGAAGTTTCCGGATCTCAGAGAGTGTCGAGGCTGCTCTCTGAACTGGAGGGGAACCGGGTGAGTTGTGGGGTCAGAGCAGGGAGCATTATGGGCTTCAGAAGTGGGTCATGGCTCAGTGGACCCATGTGGACCCAGGCTTCCCTGCCTGCACTTGGGCCGAGTGATCGACTGGAACCTGAGATATTTGCCACCAGCCTGCGTGTCTGGCCCCGACACTGCCAGCCAGGACTGTCTCTGCCTCTCTGCTTTGGGGAGACAGAAGGGACAGATAGCTGCCAGCCCTTTCATGGATGAAGTGCTCCCTCCGTCTTGGCCTCCCACGTGGAGGACCATTCAGGGACTGTCCCAGCACCCTGGTCAGTTTCTCACTCTTTGTCACCACTGCCTGTTTCCACGCACATATCCCTTCCTAAGACTTAGAATTGCATTCTCATAAAGGAAATTGATAGTGTATGTAAAGATTATCATCTGACTTACCGACTTCACTGAGAAATCAAGAGGATAGTTTGTGAAGATTTGGGGGGTGGCCTCCTTCCTCTTGGAGAAGGAAATGGCAACCCACTCCAGTATTCTTGCCTGGAGAATCCCATGGGCAGAGGAGTGTGGTGTTAGTTCTAGGTCTTTATATAACTGTTCAACTTCAGCTTCTTCAGCATTACTGGTTGGGGCATAGACTTGGATTACTGTGATCTTGAATGGTTTGCCTTGGAAATGAACAGAGATCATTCTGTCATTTTTGAGATTGCACCCAGGTACTGCATTTCAGACTTTTGTTGACTATGAGGATTACTCCGTTTCTTCTAAGGGATTCTTGCCCACAGTAGTAGATATAATGGTCATCTGAGTTAAATTCACCCATTCCAGTCCATTTTAGTTCGCTGATTCCTAAATTGTTGACGTTCACTCCTGCCATCTCCTGTTTGACCACTTCCAATTTGCCTTGATTCATGGACCTAACATTCCAGGTTCCTAAGCAATATTGTGTTTTACAGCATCAGAGTTGACTTCCATCACCCATCACACCCACAAATGGGCATTGTTTTCCCTTTGACTCCGTCTCTTCATTCTTTCTGGATTCATTTCTCCCTTTTCTAGTAGCACATGGGGCACCTCCCGACCTGGGGAGTTCATCTTACAGTGTCCTATCTTTTTGCCTTTTCATTCATGGGGTTCTCAAGGCAAGAATACTGAAGTGGTTTGCCATTCCCTTCTCCACTGGACCACGTTTTGTCAGAACTCTCCACCATGACCCATCTGTCCTGGGTGGTGCTACATGGCATGGCTCATCGTTTCATTGAATTAGACAAGGCTGTGGTCCATGTGATCAGTTTGATTAGTTTTCTGTGATTGTGGGTTTCACAATGTCTTTCACTTGTCTCTTGCAGGAGATAATGACAGTACCTCTCAGCAATAAATGAGGTTGGTCCCTCCCTTGCAGGGAGCCCCATCCCCAGGATCAGTAGCTGGTGGGGGGCTGTCCCCCACTGGTCAGGTCTTCCCTGCTGTAGATGAGCAGCTCCAGTGACATAGGAGAGGGTGATTTCAGGAGCCCTACTGACTCCCTTTTTCTCTCTCCCTTCATTTCCTGGAAGAGCGGCTTATACTCTCTAATACTTTCTAACAGAACCCTGTGGCAGACAGTGACAGCCAGATAGAACCTATTGACAACTGTTTATTTTCGTTGTAATTTACCTTTACTTTTAGCTTCTATTTATGGTGTTGGGGGTCTTAGTTTCTACCTTCAGTATTCATATAAAGTTCCCAGATAGACACATTTACAGGTAAGAATTGTTGATTCATTTAAAGAAAAATATCAAATAATACAATGATTCAGATTGACTAAGACCTACTGAAGATGATACCTGAAGGACCGGGCCAAGACCAGCAGCTGTGGATAGAGTTTTACTCTTTCACTCTCATCAGGAGACTTGGTTGATGCTCATTTTGTGGTTGTCTCAAAGGTGGTACTGCATTTGGCAGGAGGGGTTTGGGCTCTGGGTGCTGTGTCTGTGCTGAGTACAGCTTCGGGGACCCTTCCTCCTCCAGCAGCCTGGCAAGGCTGGGGCTGACGTGACTCCTATTTTAAGGTGAGAAAGCTGATCAGAGAGGTCTGGTGATGTGCTCAAGGTCACACAGCAGGCGAGTTGGGGCGTGGGCCTGACTTCACCTCGAGGTGAGAGGTCTAGTGCTGGTGGGACCATTCCAGTCACCCAGTCCTCGTCATCTGGACGGGGAAGGGGCTGGGGAAATGGGAGTGTGCTGGGGTGGGAGGGGCTGGGGGGACAGAGTGGGGCCCAGGAGTCTGGGCAGTGTGTATGGGCCTTGGAAGGAGAAGCCTGGAACCCAGGGACCCCGCCCTCCTGGGGTCTGCTGTCCACGCCACCACTCCATTCTGCAGGGGTCTCCTCTCACCAGGCACTCCCCCACCCCCACCATTGCAACCCCTGGGGCATACAATGGCATTGAGCAAGACACTTTGAGTGGGGTGGCAAAGTGTAGAGGGAGGGGTTGCTATGCTGGTCATTGGTGGCCACTGGCCTGGCACACCTGGGTGGACCTAGAGGGTCGCTGGGCACCCAGGTCTGGCTCCTGGCTGCAGAGCAGAGGTTTGGGTCTCCTCCCAATCCCCGTCCTGTTCCTGTGTATCCTCTGCCCATCAGTCCCGGGAGGGGCACTGGAGGGGCTCTGGAGGGGCTCTGGAGGGGCTCTGCTGGGCAGGGTGCACTGAGGAGGGCCTCAGTGAGGGGAGCAGAGTGGGAGTCGGGGTCCTCAGCTTCCCCTTCCCTGCAGAGGGAAAGCATGAGGCCTTATGGCCAGAGGGGCTTTGGGGGCTCCTCCCTGCCCTGGTCTCCCTCCTCCCCTTAGGAGAGGTCCCAGGAGGTGCCAACACAGGGGGCATCCAGGCAGTCCCACTGCGTCAGCTCTGCCTGCTGCAGCCTGAATCATGTCGCCCCGGCAGGGCTCCTGCCCTCCCCCCGCCCCATACCGCTGTGTGGTCCGAGCACGCTAACCCCTCAAAGCACGGAGGAGTGGACTTGTGGTAATTGCTCAATAAACTTTACTCATGTGTTATCATTAATACCAAAGTGCTTAAAAAGCTAGAGGAATCACAGCATTTTATAATAACTATAAATTAAGCATAACCTTTAAAAACTGTGAGTCACTATCCCGCACACCCGTAACTTAGATTAGACTTTGTGTCTACTACACTTCAATTTAAAAAGTCATTGCCAGGACCCCTACTCAAAAAAAAATCTGGAAGGATTAGGGAGCCTTTAAAGCACCGCTTTCCCTGGTGGCTCAAGTGGTAAAGAACCACCTGCTAATACAGGAGATGCAGATTCGATCCCTGGATCAGAAAGATCCCCTGGAGAAGGAAATGACAAGTGTTGCCTGGGAAATCCCTCGGACAGAGGAGCCTGGTGGGCTACAGTCCATGGGGTCGCAAAGAGTTGGACACAACTGAACATACACGGGCTTTTAAGCATGACGGTGGGATCTTAGGGTACGAGGTCCTTTCATGCAGCAGGAGTGGGATGTCAGGAACCCCCTTGCCCACAGCCTGTAAGGGGGGGTCTGTCTTGTCCCCTCCTCCAAGACCATCCTGTGGGGGTGGGGTGCCTCCCACACCTCCCTACGTGGTCATCCCATGGGCTGAGCCTCCGTTCATTGTCTGGTGCTTCCCTGTGAGAACCTGAGCTGGGCGTCCCAACACCTTCTTCCAGTAACTCCACCCTTGGTGTGTTGCCTGGCATGGAACAGGCATGGAACCTTTGTGAATCAGTGAAGGGTGGCATTGCGGTTATCCATCCCTGCCTCACAGAGGACGCTGAGGCTGAGAGGTGAAGTCACTTGCCTGAGGACACATAGGAGGGTGGTGGTGAGTGAGCCCTCCAGTCAGAGCCAGACGGCCTCCCTGCAGAGCTTCCTGCCTTGGCCCCACACCCTCCTGGGCAAGCCAGGATTTTACATCCATTCGGGCCCAGTGGGCTGAGAACACGGGGCAGGGGTGTTGGAGGCTGTGGAGCTGATCTGTCCTGCTGTGCTTGGCAGGAGGCTGCACAGACCCAGCAGGCTGAGAAGGGAGCAGGAATCCGCAAACAAGTTAATTATCTCAAGTTCAACAGCCATGGCTCCTGGAGGACCAGGAGGCAGGGTCTGTCTTTGCTTGTTGTTTCATTACTTTCTAAGTCTGGGACCAGTGACTTCTGGATGGAGTTCTATTAAACTTCCATCTATTGGATTCATCCATCCATCCATCCATCCGTCCATCCATTCAGTAAAATATTCTCAAAACTGAAAGACTCCTTAGAGATACCTCTACTTATCCTGACTTTGTTTGCAAGTGGGAAAATGACGATTTTTTCATTGATTCCACATTTCTTGATCGCCTATGATGTGCTGGTCAGGTGGTCTAGTTCAACACCTGAAACACCATGGCTGCCATCCATCTTGTAGGTTGAACTCCTCACCCAACACTGTACTGTGTGCGTTTCCCCCGTGTGTCAGATTTCCTTGTGAGTGCTGCTGCGTGGTGTGGGACACCATGCCTCAGGGGTCTGCCGCCTGGATTACCGGGAAGGGGAGACCCACCCCCCGTTCTAACTGGGTCCCTCAGCACTCCTCCTCTCTGTCCAGGGACCCCATCCTCAGGCTTCAAGGCCTGGCTCAGTTCTGCCTCCTTCATGAAGCCTGCCATCCCCCGCCACCCCAAGCCCATGCTTTCTCCTCCAAAGCCTGTGACTCTCTGCCTCGCCTTCCCTACCCCTAGCTCTCCTACCCCTCCTCCTCGTAAATGTAACATCGCTTCTGTTGCTTTCCAGGCTTCAGGTCGGAGCTCAAAAGTCACCTTGTCAGGAACTTCCGGGACCACCCCTTGTAGTAATACTTCTCTCATCCCTCTGTTTATCCCCACGCCCATAGGTCTGTTCATTCAGGAGACAGACTTCTGTTGAAGGGGCTGGGTAACTGCTAAATGCAGAAAGACCTGCTTTATAGGGCTGCCAGATTTAGCAACAAAAGGAAAAGTACAGCACAAATCTCAGATAAGCAACAACTTTCTAATATAAGTATATCCTGAATATTGAATAGGATATACTTAAACTTTGAAAATATGTTATCTCAAATTCAAATGTAACTCAGCATTTTGTACTTAACCTGGCAACCCTACTCCCTTCCACTCCTCTTTGCCCCCTTTGTCAGGCACGCTCAATAGCCAGATGATGGGGGGTGAGCTGCTGGTTGAGTGTGGTGGCAGGAGTCTTATCTGTCTCAGCCTCTGCTGTGTGCCCTGCCCTCAGCAGAGAACCGGACATGAATCTGCTGCCGGACTGATCCCATTGACAGGTCAAGTGCAGGGGACCCCACCCCGTGCCCGGTGCAAGCACCGCGTGTGGAGCTCTCGCCCATTTCAGGAAAGACGCTTGCGATTTAGTGAGAAGATGACATACAGGCATTTTGGGTCGAGTTGTTGCTCAGTTGCTAAGTCATGTCCGATTCTTTGCAACCCCGTGGACTGTGACATGCCAGGCTCCCCTGTCTTTCGCCGTCTCCCAGAGTTTGCTCAAATTCATGTCTAAGTCACTCATCTGGTTCAAGAGGTACTTTATTTATTTACTTATCTGGCCATGCCAGGTCTTAGTTGCGGCACACGAGGTCTCTTTTCTTTTTAATCGTGGGCGCGGGGTATTTAGTTGCAGCATGCGAGCCCTTATTGTGGCATGTAAGATCCAGTTCTTTGACAAGGGATCAAACCCAGGCTCTCTGCACTGAGAGCGCAGCGTCTTCACCCTTGGACCCCCAGGGAAGTCCCAGGAGATACTTTTTTAACTCTTGTAAGATGGCTATGATTTGGTGGCTCAAAGGTTAAAGCGTCTGCCTGCAACGCAGGAGACCTGGGTTTGATTCTTGGGTCTTGGGTCAGGGGAAGATCCCCTGGAGAAGGAAATGGCAACCCACTCCAGTATTCTTGCCTGGAGAATCCCAAAGATGGAGAAGCCTGGTGGGCTACAGTCCAGGGGTTCACAAAGAGTCGGATTTGACTGAGCGACTTCACTTTCTTTACTAAACACCAAGCCTCATACTGTCTTATACACATCAACTCTAACAGCAGCTCTGCAGGGAAGGCATTATTAGTTACACTTTCGATGGGAAAGTGAGGTTCAGAGAGGGGGTGTACCAGCCCCAGGTCACGCAGTGGGGAGCAAACCTTCCTCCAGCCAGGCCTACGCCTCCCCCTCCCCCAAGGTGTGAACTGGGATGGAAGACGCTGTAGTGAGGATGCTTGCTGAGTGCGCTTACAGTGTGGAGCTCGCGTGAACTTGCAGAGGGTTTGAGCTGCCTTTCTTCCCAGGTTAACCCTTTGCCCACTGATCTTGCTAATGCAGATGCTTTATTCTGCAAGTCCTGCTTCTTTCCACGTTTGCTGCCAAGGAGACTTTGCTCCTCTCCAGAATTCTGATTTAAGGAGGCTTTGAATGAATGAGAATCTGCTGAACAGAAACTCCTGACATGGCAGGGAGGTGGCCAGGTGACTGGAGAAGGGGACAAGCTGGGTGGACCAGGAGGTGTTCAAATCCAGGCCCTGCCCCTGATCGGCTCTGTCTTCGGGCAAGTCACTGCCTCGGTTTCACCATTTTTCAAGAGGGAGTTAATTAATTCAGACACCGCAAGGCCCCAGAAGTGCCACCACTGTGGCTGCTGCTGCTGGAGGTAATTAGGGACAGGGCACGGCTGCCTTTCCCTGGGGGCCTTGGCGCAGAGGAGCCGCAAGCACCGGACTCCGAGGAGCCCTCAGGCATCTTTGCAGGTAGGGCCCGGTCTCTGGCTCCTCCACTGGGAGCTGCTGAGAAAAGAAAGCAGCCTCTCCACCTGGCCTAGGGCACCATGGTCAAGGTCAGCCAAAGCACTGATCAGTGGGTCCCTGCACGGATCTGCCTTCTCGCTGAGGCTATTTTGACTGTTGGTGTGTGTGTGCGGATGTATGCATATGCGTGTGAGTGTGTGTGTGTGTTGAGGAGGAGGCTTGGGTTGCACTCTGGGCAGGAAGAAGGGTGTGTGCTCACAAGGGTGTGTGTCACCCGGCTGAGGAAGAGTAGCTGTTCTTGCTCCAGGAAGGTGGCTGCTTTCCCAAATTGTCACCGCTGCCTCTCACGTGTGCTTGGAATAAAATGCAAACTGCCCCAAGGCTCTTGGGGCCCCAGGAGCTGGCTCCTGTTATGGGGCTCACCACACAGCCTGTCTCAGTCACCCCAAGTTCTTTCCTTGGCCTGCCCCGTGCCCTCCACTGGAGCGAATATCCGTCACCCATCAGCTGATTCCTCTCTGGCTCCCCAGAGAGGTCCCTCGATGGTCGATGGACACTAGGCGTCCTCAAGCCCCCTCCACGGTTCTCTCAGCCCCAGCCAGCACACAACCTCCTCCAGGCTCCGTCTTCATATCCTCTCCGACTCCTCAGTATCTGTTGAATGGAGTAGGAAGTGGGCTGCGTCATTAAACTCTTGTTTTTGTTTAGAGCGTCATCCTCACGGCGCACACATTCATTCATTCCTTTGTTCATTCAACAAGAAACACGAGGCCCTGGGAAATTCAGGGTAGACGCCAGCGGTCCCTTGCCCGGGAGAGTCTGTGTCCAGCCATGGGTGTGTGAGGGAGGGGGTGGGGTTGGGGCGGTGAGGTAGGTACCGGGCAGGTGAGGATGGAAAGCGAAGCCACCTGATGATTTCTCTGGGCTCCTCCAATTCCAGGTCGCTCCGCTGCCTCCCACACATTCTCTCTTGTGGCTGGCAAGAGATTAATATATGCAAATACCATTTTCCTAGCGTGGTTTTAGCCTTGAACCCCATGGATTAAGTTACTTGATTTAAATACATATTTGGGACCCATCCCCACACACAATATACATGTATAAATCCTAAGCACCAAACAAAATCCCCTCATTGCACATGTGCTGCAGAGCTAATCTCAAGTCCTGTGGGCATTTTGGCAGTTAAGATGGTTCACAGGGGTTGCTGAGATTTTATTTGGAATATCAAATACCTGTATAATATGGAATGTTCCTAAATGGGGCTTGCTAATACCAGCCAAGGAGGGGCACAGGGGATGAGCTGGGTGCTGGAAGGGTAGTGTGAGGGAGCCTCTGGAGTGAAGCAGGCCTGTTTCACTGTGACGCCACAGTGATTGTCAAGGAGCCAGGCTGGGCGCCCTTAGGAGCAGAAAGGGACAAGAGGGACCACTGGGTCTAGACTGTGGGTTCCTTGAAAGTGAAAAGTGAAAGTGTTAGTTGCTCATTTGTGTCCAACTCTCTGCAACCCCATGGACGCTAGCCCGCTAGGCTCCTCTGTCCACAGAATTTTCCAGGCAAGAATCCTGGAGTGGGTCTCCATTCCCTCCTGCAGGGGATCTTCCCAACCCAGGGATCGAACCCTGGTCTCCTATATTGCAAGCAGATTTTTTACCCTCTGAGCCACCAGGGTTCCTTAGATGCCTATAGGGAGAGTTTGGGAACAGTTGTGTCCCAAACTGAGACCTGCAGCAAACATTCTCCAACTCCATTGGAGGGACATGTGGGTGGGCAGGGCAAACAAGTCCTGGGTTTGGGAAGGGCAGAGCACGGGCTCTGACAGCCTGGCCACCAGGCAGCCTGGACTGCCTTGGCCCGCGATGACAGGAAGTCCGTTTCCCCAGTAAGTCCTGCCAGATCGGGGACTCAGCCTCCCCAGCCTTCCTGTAAAGGGTGTGTCACCTGGTGGATCACCTGTCCTTCAGCAAGAGCTTGTGCCTGGCCCTTGTGTTCCCTATGTAGCAGGAGCATCTCAGCAGTGCTCACCTTCCTCCCAGACACTGTTCTTACTGGAAACTTCCAGACTCCCTTGGTTCCCTCTGTCTGGAGCTCTTTCTCAGAGATCAGGGGGCTCACTCCCTCCCCCTTCCAGTCTTGGCTCAAGCTTCACCTCTTCAAGAAGTCCACTCAGAGCAACCTGTCCAGACCACCCCTGCACACCCTACCCTTTACCCTGCCTCACTTGGTTTACAATCAAGTGGGGTTAAGTGTTAGTCCCTCAGTCGTGTCCGACTCTGCAACCCCATGGACTGTAGCCCACCAGGCTCCTTTGTCCGTGAATTCTCCAGACAAGAATACTGGAGTGGGTAGCCATTCCCTTCTCCATAGGATCTTCCTGACCCAGGGATCAAACCCGGATCTCCTGCATTGCAGGCGGATTGCTTACCATCTGAGCCACCAGGGAAGCCCATAAATTCTAGGGATGCAAGGATTTTTCAATATCTGCAAATCAATCAGTGTAATATACCATATCAACAAATTGAAGAATAAAAACCATATGGTCAGCTTCATGGATGTAGAAAAAGCTTTCGACAAAATTCAACACCTACTTATGGTAAAAACTCTCCAGAAAGTGGGTATAGAGGGAACTCACCCCAACATATACAGGTCATATATAACAAGCCCGTAGCACTAGCCTCCTAACCAACTTCACAATTTATTTTTTACGATGTTTCCTGTTTACAGTGCCGTCTCTTCAGCCCATCATCAGAATGTAAGTTCCTTGAGGCAAGGGTCTGGGTTTGTTATATCCGCTAATGTAACCCTGAGGAGGACTTGGCAACCCACTCCAGTATTCTTTCTTGCTTGGAGAATCCCATGGACAGAGGAGCCTGGTGGGCCACAGTCCATAGGGGTGCAAAGAGTCAGACATGACTGAGCAACTTGGGATGCACAGTGTAACCCTAGGTCTGCACACAGTAGGTGTTCAGTCAATGCTTTGTTGATCCCCTGAATCCCTCCCCACCCTCTGGCTCGTCAGGAGCTGGTAGACCAAGGCAACGACAGCCTTCAGTATCAAGAAACCGCCCAGCCACCCAGAGAATCTGCGCAGTCCTCGCTGAGCACTCCCCACATAGGTGCCAAACCGAGGCCAGGCTTCTGCAGTAGGTGGAAAGGGGCTGGAGGAAGGCCCGCCCTGAGTTCACACACAGCCCTGCCTGAAGTGCGCTCACCCACCTCTCCGCAGCATCACAGGAGGCTTCCCAGAAGGGGCCCCACGTGGAGCTGGGCATGAAGTTGAGGAGCGAGTCTTGAGGGCACGTGCGACAGAGCTGTCTTTGCTGTGATATTTATATAACTCACCAAGCTCCCTGGCTTACCATGCACCTGTGTTATCTTTTCCCATTCATTTACTTTTTTAAAAAGATTTTTTTAATGTGGACCATTTTTAAAGTCTTTATTGAATTTGTCACACTATTGCTCCTGTTTTATGTTTTGATATTTTGGCCACAAGGCATGTGGGATCTTAACTCCCCAACCAGGGATTGAACCATACCCCCTGCATTGAAAGGCAAAGTCTTCACTACTGGCCCACTAGGAAGACCCAATCCATTTACTTTCAATCCGTCTGTGTCTCTATATTTAAAGCATAACTCTGCAATTTCTTTCCTACCCTCTTTGCACTACTATTATTTACTGATTGCTTAAAGGATTAAAATATTCATTCCTCCCTAACTTTTCAACTTGGAGTTAACATCGTAAAGTTAACTAAACGCATCACATAAAATGTAAACTCCTGGCAACCGTGGAGGCCCATTGGCTCTCACCCTGCTACCCATTATGCTATAGTTGAGACTCTGATGCTGGGAGGGATTGGGGGCAGGAGGAAAAGGGGACGACAGAGGATGAGATGGCTGGATGGCATCACCGACTCGATGGACGTGAGTTTGAGTGAACTCTGGGAGATGGTGATAGACAGGGAGGCCTGGCATGCTGCGATTCATGGGGTCGCAAAGAGTCAGACACGACTGAGTGACTGAACTGAACTGAAGTGTATACAATTTTTACTTTAGACAGTTCTATATAGTTTACAGAAATTAAGAGGAAAAATCATCTTTTCTACTTACTTAGATATTTATCATTTAAAACAATTTTTTCAAGATTATTTAATTTTAATGTTTTTAACACCAGAAACAGTTTGTACTGGGGTATGGCTGATTAACAATGTTATGATAGTTTCAGGTCTGTGCTTCTGGAGATCTGAATTTCCATTTTATATTCTTTCCCTTTTAGGAATGCTTATAGTACATGTCTTCTGGTGAAAAGTCCCTATCTAAAAACAACTTTTATACATCTGAAAAAGAATATTTTTTTATATGTGAAGCTGAACCACTTTGTTCACCACCTGAATCTAACACAATATTGTAAATTAAATATCTTTTAATTTTTAAAATGGTTTTTAAAAGTCTAAACTTTTGTTCAATATGAAAGCGACTGTCTTGTCTGCAATCTTATAGGGTATTTTTGCTGGATATAGAATTATCGGGTTGAAGAATTTTCCCTTTCTCTTTTTAAAAAAACCTTTAGTTTTGAAATAATTATAGATTCATAGGAAGTTCGAAACATAGAACAGAGAGAGTACTCGGGGCCAGTTTCCCCAGTGGTCATGCCTCACACAGAGTACAATGGAGGAGCCAGGAGACTGGCATCAGAGCAGCGTGTGTTCAGAGTTCTGTGCTGCTTTTTCACATGAATGGATTCTTGTAACTACCACAGCCACCAAGATGCAGACTATTCCACTGACCAAAAGATCATCCTCAAATGGCCCCTTTATAGTCACACCCAACCTCTGCCACCTACATCCCTAATCCTAGCGAACCACTCACCTCTTCCCCAGCTCTATCATTTTCTCATTTAGGGACTATTGCATATGAAATTATGCAGCATGTCATCTTTTCAGAATGACTTTTTCCCTCAGTGTGATCCCTTTGAGATCCATCCAGGCTGCTGTGTGTATAAAATAGTTCATTCCTTTTTTGTTGCTGAGTACTAGTCCATGGTTTGTTTAAAGCTGCTCACCTGCTGAAGGGCATATGGGTTATTTCCAGTTTTTGGCTACTACAAATAAAGGTACTATGAACACTCATGTACAGCTTTTAGTGTGGCTATAAGCTTTCATTCTCTGGGATAAATGTTCAGAAGCTTGATTGCTGGGCCATAAGGTAACTCTACATTTAGTGTTTCGAAAAGCTATCAAACCATATTGCAGAGTGGCCTGACCATTTTCCACAGCAAGAATGCATGACTGGCGCCGTTCCTCTGCATCTTCACCAGCGTTCGATTTGTGTGTGTGTGTGTATTTTATTATTTTAGGTGCTTTAATAGGTCTGTAGTGCTATCTCATTGTGGACTAAATTTGCATTTCCTTCATGGCGAATGATGTTGAGCATCTTTCTCACATGCCCCTTTGCCATCCGTACACTGTCAGTGAAACATCTCTTCACATATTCTCTCCATTTGCTGATTGGATTGTTTGTGGGGGTTTGCTATTGAGTTCATTTTCTAATTGGATTTTTGTGGGATTTTTGGCTATTGAGTTTTGAGAATTCTTTATAATCTAGATATATGCTTTTTGTTGGATTATTTGTGATGTTAGATGTTAGGTGATTTGCCAATCTTTCCTCCTAGTCTGTGGTTTGTCTTTTCATCCTCTTAACAGAGTCTTTGGCAAAGCAGAACTTTTAAAGTTTGACGAAGTCCAATTTATCAGTTTTTTTGTGTCTTTTGTGTTAAGTCTAAGAACTCTTTTCCTAGACCCAGATACGAGCCCCAGAAGAGCTTTTAATAAACATTTTATATAAGTAAGGTTTAGTTTGTGGTTCAGTTTTTTTGAGGGGTCTACAGATGTCCAGTTGTTCCAGCACCATTTGTTGGAAAGGCTATCCTTTCTCCATTGAATCATTTTGTACCTTAATAAAAAAACCATATATATATATATATTTGTGTGTGTCTTTTCTGGTTCTCTGTCCTTATCCATTGATATATGTGTCTGTCCCTCCACCAGCATCACACAGTATTGTAGTTACATAATAGTTTTTAATTGGGTAGAGTGATTCCTCTCACTTTATTACTCTTTTTCAAAATTGTTTTAGTTTTTCTAATTCCTTTGATTTTTCAATGTAAATTGTATGATATCATCCATAGCTTTAAAAATCTTTATTGAATTTTGACAGGAATTACATTAAACTTTACATGTTAATTCTGGAAGAATTTATATTTTTAATATGTTGATTCTTCCAATCCATGAACATGAATTCTCTCTCCATTTATTTAGCTCTAAGAAAAAAATTTTTTTCATCAATGTGTTATAGTTTTCAACATGTAAGCCCCGTATATGTTTATTGTTTATACCTAAATATTTCCTTTTTAGAGTTGTTAGAATGGTGCTATACCTTTAATTTTAGTTTCCACGTGTTCATTGCTAATATATGGACACAAATTGATTTTTGTGTGCTGATCTTGTATCTTGCGATCAGAATGAACTCTGTTATTAGTTCTGGGAGATTTTTGTAGTTTTTTTTTTCTACATAAATATTCTTATCCGCAAATATGACATTTTCATTTATGTCTGATCTGTATGCCTTTAGTTTCCTTTTCTTCTTTGGATAGAACTCACAGCACTAAACCTAGATTGTTGAGAGCAGACAGCCTTTTTCACATTATCAGGAGGGTGAAAACTCAATTTCTCACTGTTATACAATGTTAGCTGTAGGCTTTTTTTTTTTTTTTGTAGATGTTCTCTATCAAGTGGAGGAAATTCCCCTCTACTCCTAGTTTCCTTGGAGAATTTTTTGACTGGGAGTTGAATTTTGTCCATTTTTTTTTCTGTATTCATAAGTATGAAAGTGAAAGTCATTCAGTCGTATCTGACTCTTTGGAACCCCATGGACTATACAGTCCATGGAATTCTCAAGGCCAGAATACTGGAGTGGGTAGCCTTTCCATTCTCCAGGTGATCTTCCCAACCCAAGGATCAAACCCGTCTCCCACACTGCAGGCGAGTTCTTTACCAGCTGAGCCACAAGGGAAGCCCATTCTTTAGTATGATCATGTGATTTTTCTTAAGCCTGTTTACAGTGGATTGCATGGATCTATTTCAAATATTGAACCAGTCTTACACTCCTAAAATAAGTCCCACTTGGTCACAATGTATAAATCTTTCTAATATATTGCCAAATTCTAGTATTTTGTTAAGGATGTTTATATCTGCATTAATTAGGGATGTTGATCTGTGTGTATGATAATCTGTGCTTTTCTTTTTTGTCCTGTATGGTTTTGGTGTTAGGGTCATACTGTCCTCATAAAAAGAATTGGAGATGTTCCCTTCTTTACTTATTTCAATTTCTTTAATACTTATAGTGTTATTCAAATGATTTATTTCATATTGGGTAAGTTGTGGTACTTTGTGCTTTCCAAGGAATTGGTCCATTTTATCTATGCTGTCAGATTTACATTTGTAGAGCCATTCGCAACATTCCATTTCTATCCTTTCTATGTCTTTATAGTCTGTAGAGTACCCCTTGTTCCATTTCTGATATTGGTGGTATGTCTTCTTTTTTTCCTTTGCTCTTCTTGCCAGAGACTTCCTAATTTTATTCATCATTAGAATCAGCTTTTTGCTTCTATGATTTTCTCTATTTTTATAATTTTAATTTATTGAGTTTTTGTGTTGGTAATTATTATTTCCTTCCTTTCGTTTGCTTTGGGTTTATTTTGCTCTTTCTCCCCTAGTTTCATCTTTAATTTTTTCCCCAATACAATATTGCATTTAAAGTTTATACTTTGTAAGTGGGACATTTCATTCACGTGAAACTTTCTAAAGTCTACTTTCTTAAGGTGAGAGATTTGATGAATGACCTGAGACTTTCTCTCTTTCTAATGTAAGCATTTTCAAGGTCAAATTTGCCTGTTGCTCCAGGTATCTCTTGACTTCCTGCTTTTGCATTCCAGTCCCCTATAAAGAAAAAGACATCTTTTTTTGGTGTTACTTCTAGAAGGTCTTGTAGGTCTTCATAGAGCCGTTTAACTTCAGCTTCTTCAGCATTACTGGTTGGGGCATAGACTTGGATCACCGTGATATTGAATGGTTTGCTTTAGAAAGGAACAGAGATCATTCTGTCATTTTTCAGATCACATCCAAGTACTGCATTTTGGACTCTGTTGTTGACTATGAGGGCTACTCCATTTCTTCTAAGGGATTCTTGCCTACAGTAATAGATAAATGATTATCTGAGTTAAATTCACCCATTCCAGCCCATTTTAGCTCACTGTTCCTAAAATGTTGATGTTCACTCTTCACATCTCCTGTTTAACCACTGCCAATTTATCTTGATTCGTGGATCTAACATTTCAGGTTCCTATGGAGAAGGCAATGGCACCTCACTCCAGGACTCTTGCCTGGAAAATCCCATGGATGGAGGGGCCTGGAAGGCTACAGTCCATGGGGTCGCAAAGAGTCGGACACGACTGAGCGACTTCACTTTCCCCTTTTCACTTTCATGCATTGGAGAAGGAAATGGCAACCCACTCCAGTGTTCTTGCCTGGAGAATCCCAGGGACGGGGAGCCTGGTGGGCTGCCGTCTATGGGGTCGCACAGAGTCAGACACAACTGACGTGACTTAGCAGCAGCAGCAGCAGCAGCATGCAATATTGTTTTTTTATAGCATCAGACTTCCATCACCAGTCATATCCACAGCTGGATGTTGTTTTTGCTTTGGCTCCATGTCTTCATTCTTTTTGGAGCTATTTCTCCACTGTTCTCCAGTAGCATATTGGGCAGCTACTGACCTGGGGAGTTCATCTTTCAGTGTCCTACCTCTTTGCCTTTTCATCCTGTTCATGGGGTTCTCAAGGCAAGAATACTGAAGTGGTTTGCCATTTCCTTCTCCACTGGACCACGTTTTATCAGAGTAACAGTACTTACTGTTTTGTTGGAGTAACAGGCAAATTTGGCCTTGGAGTGCAAAATGAAGCAGGGCAAAGGTTAACAGAGTTTTGCCAAGAGAATACACTGGTCATAGCAAACACCCCTTTTCAACAACACAAGAGAAGGCTCTACACATAGACATCACCAGATGGTCAAAACAGAAATCAGATTGATTATATTCTTTGCAGCCGAAGACGGAGAAGCTCTATACAGTCAGCAAAAACAAGGCTGGGAGCTGACTGTGGCTCAGATCATGAACTTCTTATTGTAAAATTCAGACTTAAATTTAAGAAAGTAGGGAAAACCACTAGACCATTCAGGTATGACCTAAATCAAATATCTTATGATTATATGGTGGAAGTCACAAACAGATTCAAGGGATTAGAACTGATAGACAGAGTGCCTGAAGAACTATGGACGGAGGTTTGTGACATTGTAAGGGAGGCAGTGATCAAGACCATCCCCAAGAAAAAGAAATGCAAAAAGGCAAAATAGTTGTCTCAGAAGGCCTTACAAATAGCTGAGAAAAGAAGAGAAGCTAAAGGCAAAGGAGAAAAGATATACCCATTTGAATGTAGAGTTCCAAAGAACAGTAAGGAGAGATAAGAAAACCTTCCTCAGTGATCAATGCAAAGAAATAGAGGAAAACAATAGAATAGGAAAGACTAGAGATCCCTTCAAGAAAGTTAGAGATACCAAGGGCACATTTCATGCAAAGATGGGCACAATAAAGGACAGAAATGGTATGGACCTAACAGAAGCAGAAGATATGAAGACAAGGTGACAAGAATACACAGACGAACTATACAAAAAGATCTTCATGACCCAGATAATCATGATGGTGTGATCACTGGACTAGAGCCAGACATCCTGAAATGCAAAGTCAAGTGGGCTTTAGGAAGCATCACTATGAATAAAGCTAGTGGAGGTGATGAAATTCCAGTTGAGCTATTTCATCATCCTGAAAGATGATGCTGTGAAGGTAATGCACTCAGTATGCCAACAAATTTGGAAAACTCAGCAGTGGCCACAGCACTGGAAAAGGCAGGTTTCATTCCAATCCCAAAGAAAGGCAATGCCAAAGAATGAACCAACTACTGCCCAGTTGCACTCATCTCAATGCTAGCAAAGAAATGCTCAAAATTCTCCAAGCCAGGCTTCAACAGTACATGAACAATGGACTTCCAGATGTTCAAGCTGGATTTAGAAAAGGCAGAGGAACCAGAGATCAAATTGCCAGCATCCACTGGATCACTGAAAAAGCAAGAGAGTTCCAGAAAAACATCTACTTCTGCTTTATTGACTATGCCAAAGCATTTGACTGTGTGGATCACAACAAACTGTGGAAAATTCTGAAAGAGATGGAAATACCATACCACTTTACCTGCCTCCTGAGAAATCTGTATGCAGGTCAAGAAGCAACAGTTAGAACTGGACATGGAACTACAGACTGGTTCCAAATTGGGAAAGGAGTACATCAAGGCTGTATATTGTCACCCTGCTTATTTAACTTATATGCAGAGTATATCATGTGAAATGCCGGCTGGATGAAGCACAAGCTGGAATCAAGATTGCCAGGAGAAATATCAATAACCTCAGATATGCAGATGACACTACCCTTATGGCAGAAAGCAAAGAAGAACAAAAGAGCCTCTTGATGAAAGTGAAAGAGGAGAGTGAAAAAGTTGGCTTAAAGCTCAACATTCAGAAAACTAAGATGGCATCTGGTCCCATCACTTCATGGCGAATAGATGGGCAAACAATGGGAACAGTGACAGAGTTTAGTTTTGGGGGCTCCAAAAATCACTGCAGGTGGTGACTATAGTCACAAAACCAAAAGAAGCTTGCTCCTTGGAAGAAAAGCTATGCCAAATCTAGACAGTGTATTGAAAAGCAGTGACATCACTTTGCCAACAAATGTCCATATAGTCAAAGCTATGTTTTTTCCAGTAGTTTTGTACAAATGTGAGAGTTGGACCATAAAGAAGGCTGAATGCCGAAGAATTGATGCTTTTGAACTGTGGCATTGGAGAAAACTCTTGAGGGTCCCTTGGACAGCAAGAAAATCAAACCAGTCAATCTTAAAGGAAATCAACACTGAATAGTCATTGGAAAGACTGATGCTGAAGCTGAAGTTCCAGTACTTTGGCCGCCTGATGGAAGGAGCCAACTGGTTGGAAAAGACCCTGATGCTGGGAAAGATTGAAGGTGGGAGGAGAAAGGGACCACAGAGGATGAGATGGCTGGATGGTATCACCGACTGGATGGACATGAGTTTGAGTAAACTCTGGGAGCTGGTGATGGACAGAGAGGCCTGGCGTACTTCAGTCTATGGGGTCGCAAAGAGTTGGACAGGACTGAGCGACTGAACTGAACTGAATGAACTGAGCTATAAATCCCCTCACCACACCACTTTAGCTGCATTCCACAAATTTTGATATTCTGTGTTTTTGTTTTCATTCGGTTTCTATGTGTTTAAAAATTTTCCTTTGAGACTTCTTCTTTGACCTATGGGTGATTTTTAGAAGTGTGTTGTTTGTTTTCAATGTTTTGAAATTTTCCTGTTGTATTTCTGATATTAATTTCTGCTTCGATTCTCTCACGATCAGAGAACACACTCTGATTTCACTTCTTTTCAATTCGTTGAGATCTGAGAATTCTCTGGTGGTCCACTGGTTAGGACTTGATGCTTTCACTGCCGTAGCCCAGGGTTCAGTCCCTGATTGGGAAAAACTAAGATTCCACGAGCCCTGAGACCCAGCCAAAGAGTAAATAAATAAAAATAAATAAATTTGTTGAGATTTCTCCTAACCCTTACCTTCACATTTGCATCAGTTCAGTTCAGTCACTCAGTCATGTCTGACTTTTTCCGACCCCATGGACTGCAGCATGCCAGGCTTCCCTGTCCATCACAACGCCTGGAGTTTGCTCAGACTCATACCCATCGACTCAGTGATTCCATCCAACCGTCTTATCCTCTGTCATCTCCTTCTCCTTCTGCCTTCAGTCTTTCCAAGCATCAAGGTCTTTTCCAGTGAGTCAGTTCTTCCCATCAGGTGGCCAAAGTATTGGAGCTTTAGCTTCAGCATCAGTGAAAACACAGATATGATATATTTGCATAGCCTCCCCCATTATCAACATTCTTTACCACAGTGGTACGTTTACTACTACTGATGAACCAAAATTGACTCATCATTATAACCCAAGTTCATGGCTTACACTAGGGCTGACTCTTGGTGTTGTGTATTCTATGGGTTTGGCTAATATGTAAAGTGACACATATCTCCCATTAGCCACAGAGAGTATTCACCATATTGAGTATTTCCACTGCCCAAAATGTGTTTTGTCTATACTCCCCCTCCCCCAGTCCCTGGCAACCACTGATCTTTTTACTATCTCCATAGTTTTCCCTTTTTCAAAATTTTGTGCATCATACAGGATGCAACCTTTTCAGATTGACTTCTTTCACTTAGTAATATCTGTTTAAGCTTCCTCCATGTCTTTTCCTGGCTTGATAGCTCATTTTGTTTGATCATTGAACAATATTCCGTTGTCTGGATTAGCACCGTTTATCTATCCATTCACCTGGTGAAAGACATCTTGGTTGCTTCCAAGGTTTGGCAGTTATGAATAAAGCTGCTAGAAACACCTCTGTGCAGGTTTTGTGTGGACATAAGTTTTTAACTCCTTTGAATAAATACCAAGGAGCTTGATGGGTGGATCGAATGCTAATACTATGTTTCATTTTGTAAAAACTGCCAAACTGTCTTCCAATGTGGTTGTTCCGTTTTACATTCCTGCCAGCCATGAACGAGAATTCTTGTTGCTCCGCATCCTTGGCAGCACTTGGTGCTGTCAGAGTTCTGGATTTTGGCTATTTTAGTAGATATACAGTGGTAGAAATGAAAAAGTTTTAAATTCCGTTTGTAATGACACAAAGACATAAAATACTTAGTGATGAATTTAACAAAAGAACAAAATGTTCAAAGTCTTAAGATAAATGGAAAAAAAATAGTATGTTCATGAGTTGGAAAAGTCGGTGTTGTCAAAGTGGCCATTCCCCCCAATTGACCCATAGGTTCAGCACAATCTCAATTATATTCTCAGCAGCCTTGTGGAAATATGTAAATTGTCAAGCTGATTCTAAGACTTATATGAAAATGCGAATGTCCTATCGCAGCCAAAATAATTGTTGTATTGCTGGAAGTTGGAGAACTTACCCAAACTGATTTCAGGACTAAGGAATCAAGGCATAACAGACAGATTAATGTAGCTGACAGGAGCATCAGAGGTAGATCCACGCTTAATCAGCATGTTGATTTCTCACAAAGGGGCAACCGCATTTCAACGGGAAAAAGAAATCTTTTGAACAAATGGTACTGGAACAGCTGGGAGTCCATATTGAGATGAATGAAACTTTTTCTTTACTTCACATCATATGTGACATTCAACGTGGATCATAGATCTAAATGTAAAAACCCAAACCATAAAGCTTCTCAAAGAAAACATTAAGAAAAATCTTCAAGACCTATGAACCGGATGAAATTCCTCAGATGTGACACAGGAAGCAATGACCAGAAGGAAGATCAACAGACTGACTTCATCAAAGTAGAAAACTTCTGCTCACTGTGAAGAAAATGAAAAGGGACACCACAAAGGTGGAGAAAATACAGCCACACAAATAATTGGTAAAGAACTGGTGTCCAGATCAGACAGAAAATCCTACAACTGAATGATCAAGGGGCACGTGCTCAATTCAAAACGGTCGAAAGATCTGCACAGACTCTTTAGAAACAAATATATATGGGAATTCCCTGGTGGTCCAGTAGTTAGGGCTCTGCACTTCCACTGCAGGGGGCCAGAGCTCAGTCCCTGGCAGGGTAACTGAGATCCTGCAAGCTGTAAACCATGGTCAAAAAAAAAAGGATGCATATGAATGGGCAATGAATGCTCAGCATCATTAGTTATCTGGGAAATGCTAATTACATTCCATGAGATACCACGACAGTGTCTCATGATTAAGATATTTTTATGATTAAAATTTTAGAAGATTGACAACACCAAATGTTGGTGTGAATGTGGAACAACCAGAATGCTCCTAAATTGCTGATGGGAACACAGAATGTTACAAGTATTTTGGAACATGTTTCATCAGTGGCTTATAAAGTGTCCGACTCTTTGCAACCCCATGGACTGTAACCTACTAGGTTTCTCTGTCCATGGGATTCTCCAGGCAAGAATACTGGAGTTGATTGCCATTTCCTTCTCCAGGGGATCTTCCCAACCCAGGGATTGAACCCGGGTCTTCCGCACTGGAGGCAGACGCTTTAACCTCTGAGCCACCAGGGAAGCCCCTAATATAAAAAGACACGCTTACCCTCTAACCCAGGAATTCTCCACTACTAGGTATTTTCCTGATAGAAATAAGTGCATATGTTCACAAAAAGATGTGTGTGTGACTGTTTATAGCAGCTTTTATTTAGAACACACCTCTAATGGGGAACAACCCAAATGTCCATTACCAGGAGAGTAGATATCCAAACTGTGGTGTATCTGATACCACAGCATCCTAGTTGTTAATAAAATGGGAATGGTCTATCAGCATACACAGCAGAGATGAATCGCACAGACCCTACGCTGAGTGGAAAAACGGCTGCAAAAGAGCACAAGCTGTATGATGCCATTTACATGACGTTCTAGAACAGGCAAAACTGTTTAATGATGAACAAAGTCAGAATATTGGTTTTTTTCCAGGGTGAGGATCATCTTGGAAGTCACAAAGATATTCTGAGGGTTGGTGAAAAGTTTCTGTATCTTGATAAGTGTGTGGGTTACATGGGTGCATGCATTTGTCCAACTTATAGAATATTGTACGCTTGAGATTTGTGCATTTCACTCTATGCACATTTTACCTTAAGAAAAACTGTAAACAAACATAGATTCAGAATGATACTGAGCAAACAGCAGGTGTTACAGTGGAATGACGGCCACTGTTCATGACTCTTGGATCGATGAAAGACCCACAGTTCATTGCATCTTCGCTTGGCCACTCCCAAGCGTGGTGAGGGCAGAACTCGTTGCTGCCCTGACTGTGCTTGCTCACAGTCACAGGCAAACTTCTCCCACGTTCTAGAGATGGGAGGTGCCCCTGGCACTGCTGCCACAGCATCACTTTGCTTCTCTGTATCTGGAAGGCACCTCATGTCTGCTCTCTCCCCATCACTGGCACGACTTGCCTGAGTCACACATCCTTCGATGGGCCGCCCTCCACTGTGCCAAGGACCGATGTTTCAGCTCACTCGACCGCCCCCTGGGGACCGCTGCCCTGCTTCTTGCAATCAGAATTCACCTGGGAATGGGGTGCCTTCGCTCCAGACACAGTCCTGTAAAGACTTCCCTGTGAAATCTGGAGCATTTTCATTCCCATGTTCATAAATCACCAAATATTCATTCAGCTCCTGCTGTGTGCTAGGTCCTGAAGATTCTTGGGACCTACACGTGGGCAAATCAGGGAAGTGCCTTTGGCCTCAGGGACTTACATTCTGGTGGAAGGAGGCAGAGTGGAAGGCAAAATAATGACCCTGTTAGTATGTGACCTTTATTGACAAGAGATGTGATCTGGCAAAGGCCTGGATGTCTTCTCATGCGTGTGTGCTAAGTCACTTCAGTTGTGTCCGACTCTTTGCAACGCTATAGACTGTAGCCCGCCGAGGCTTCTCTGTCCATGGGATTCTCCAGGCAAGAATACTAGAGTGAGTTGCCATGCCTTCCTCCAGGGGATCTTCCTGATCCAGGGATTGAACCTGAATCTCTTAAATCTCTTGCATATGTAGGCGGGTTCTTTACCACTGACACCACCTGGGAAGCCTCTCTCTTCTCATACCTGAGAATAATAGCATCAACCTGACTCCCACCCTGCTAAGGGAGGGTGGCTAGACCCCTGAGCTCCTGGCTTGAACAACAGGAACTGGAGATTGGAGCCAATGTTTGGAGAGGCCAGATGGATGATGAAGGGTCTGAATCTGCTCGGATGTGGATGTGGAATCATTCGCTTCCTCAGGCTGTTTACGACCTCTGACCTCGTGCAGGCTTCTTGCTGGGGCCTGCTCTCCCTCAGCACTGGACACAGCCTGTGCTAGACAAGCACATGTAAAATTTAGAAAGAGGTGGGGTACTTCTAGTTTGAAAATTACATCAAGATTACATAATCATGTAAATTCTCCTTGTTCACCAAATCCCACTCTTGTTTGGAGAACACTGAGGCCAGCCTCAGGGGATCAATCATGATTAGTTCATTATTCATGGCAATCTTGTTCCCCCTTTCTAATGATTAGATAGAGGTGGGCAAGTGACCCAATTCTGGTCAATGAGATAGAAAGGGAAATCTGCTGGGAACTTCTGGAAAGAGTCCCTCCCTCCACTTCACAAGTATAGAGAGGCTTTCTGGATGCTGGTGTGTGAGGGTGTGATGCCTGGAGCTATGGCAACTGTTTTGCGCCTATGAGGTGACAAATTTGAGATTAAAAAAAAACCCAAGGACAACAGAGTCAAAAGGTGAAAGGCACTCTTTCCCATGTTTCCTTATGTGGCAAAAGGAATTTTGCAGATGTGATTATGAATTTTGATCTTGACTCAAGCTACTGGACTGAACTTAGAACTTCTTATCTCAGTAATTCTTCTTGAATACCTGTTATGGTTGAATCCACTCAGAGCTAGCTTGGTGTTCTATTACTGGTAGCAGAGACACACCTCTATTCTTCTACTCCAACCATTGGCAGTCCTCCATTCTGCTCAGCACAGAACAGAAAGCCTTAGCCTGACCCACAAAGCCTGTGCCTAACCTTTGCAGCCACACCTCACATCCCTCTCCCCTGAGCTCACTTTCTTCTCACAACACTGGCCTTCAGTTTTTTCTTCCCACTCACCAGGCTTCTCGCCACCTCCAGGCCTTTGCACACGCTGTACCCTCTGGCTGGAATGCTCTCTCTTCCTGCGTCTCCCTGCAGCACTTGGTTAAATTCTCAGATCCCTTTGGCCTCAGTTTATACGGCCTTGAGTGAGACCGTCCCCATCTCTTCTTGTCTGGAACTGTGTGTTTATTTATGACTTTATCTAGCATCTGTCTCCCCCACTGGAATGAAAGCTTTATCACAGATGGCATTGGGTCCGCTTTTTCACACCTAGCCCCTGTACCTACTACTGTGGTGCCCACAGCAAGTGCACAGTTGTATCTTTTTAAAGAATGCTTATCGGAGAATAATTGATTTACAGTGTTAGTTTCAGGTGTACAGCAAAGTGAATCAGTCACATCTATGCCTATATCCACTCACAGTTGTGTTTCTTTCTATTTATGTAGCTGCTCTGTCTTAGTTGTGGCATATGGAAACTTTGGTCTTTAGTGGCGGCATGTGGCATCTTTCAGTTGTGGTATATGAACACTTAGTTGTGGCATGTGGCATGTTCCCTGACCAGGGATTGAACCTGGGCCCCTTGCATTGAGAACACAGAGCCTTAGCCACCGAACCACCAGGGAAGTCCCTCATAGTTATGTCTTTTGAATGAACGAAACAGTTTGCGAACCATTATTTCCTGTGCATCTCCTCTGCCGTACTCTGAGGCTGTCAGGGTTAGGAATAGTTCATTTTGCTCCGGGGGACCCATCCTTCCCCAGACAGTCCCTTCCATCACTGTTTGCACTTGATTCATCTGTTTGCAAGTTTGTCACTTGTGTATGTCAGACGCGCGCGCACACACACACACACACACACATACACACACACACTTCGTAGTCTGTTAGTGTATAACAAACACACCTCTCCCAAACACACAATAGCTTAAAACAACAATAAACACTTCTTATCTCATTATTTCCATGGGTCAGAAGTTTGGCTGAAGGCTCAGCTGGGTATTTCTGGCTCAGAGTCACCTAGGAGGCTGAAGTCAGGCGTTCGTGGGGACTGCTGGAGGCTAAAGAAACTGCGTCCCCACGGCTCACGTACACGCCCGCGCCGCTCCTGGCCTCTCCATTCAAGGCTGCTTGAATGTCCTCACAGCACGGCAGCTAGCTTCCTTTAGATTCACGGGAGCAAGGTGGAAGCCGCAGGCCCCCGAGACTCGGCCTGGGAGTCACATGCCATCACACACCTCCGTGTCCGCTCTGCTGGTTAAGACTTAAGGATGTGAAGGGGCTTCCCTGGTGGCTCAGAGGTTAAAGCGTCTGCCTGGAATGCGGGAGACCCGGGTTCGATCCCTGGGTCAGGAAGATCCCCTGGAGAAGGAAATGGCAACCCACTCTAGTACTCTCGCCTGGAGAATCCCGTGGAGGGAGGAGCCTGGTAAGCTGCAGTCCATGGGGTCGCAAATAGTTGGACACGACTGAGCGACTTCACTTAAGGATGTGAATATCTGGAGGCGCCATCTTGGAAGTCGGCCAGGTACCCTTAGCTCCTCAGGAGCAATTTCTGCTTTACTCACCTTGGGTTTCCCCAGGGCCCTGCACAGGTGGGGGTGGAGGGTGGAGTCCAAGCCCAAATAAGAATTTGTTGAGAGCATTAATAAACGAACACACCGTTTTATGACAATGAATACAGCATTAGCACTGACATCTTGAGCCATTGTAAATGGGCTAATATACGATACACGAGCCCATGGGAAGAGCTCTGTGCCAGCTCTCGCTGTTCTCTCTAAAGATACGGTCTAATTGAATCTGATGCCCAGAGAAGGTGGTGTTGTAGGCATGCAATTCATCACACCCATCAGCTCAGCCTCAGTGAATTGTGGAGTATGGAGGGTCAGTGATGGCTTGAGAGATTTGGGGAGCAGGGAATGACTGCTCCCAACCCCTCAGCTACTGTTGAGAAAGGATCTAAAAATTAAAGACTTTGTGATGAACGCATGAACCGAATGAACAAATGATAGCACTGGAGACCCTGAGGAATTCCTTGCCTGAGGTAAAATTCTATCTCCTTGGCATCCCCTGGCCCTAGACAGGTCTCTGGGGGACAGAGTACTGGGCAGGGCTGCTGCAGCCTGGCCTAGGGAGAGCCAGAGCCAACATGTCCATGAGAAGCCATGTTTTCCCCAGCCAGGAAAGTGCTCAGGAAGTGCGGCCAGTGCCCCACGGCCCCCCGTGGTATCTTCTAGGATGGTCCAGGGACCCAGGCATTTTGCTACTGCTGGCGGCTGGTGGCGGAACAATCTCTCAGGCTCCTTCTTAGGAGATCTTCCTGCCCAACCTGTGGTCCCTGTACCCCTGGCAGAAGCTCAGTGTTGTTTTGTACAATCCAGGCTCCATGGAAACCATCCAGACTCAGTTAATCCCCATTTCCTTTGCTTCCAGCAAACTGGGTTTATGGGAATCTCTGGGATCCCAGTTAAGGTAAAAATACTAGTTAGCCTCAGGGTCTGCTGGGTGCATAGTCTCAGGGTGACATTCGCCCATCATCTTAAAAAATTGTGTGTGTGTGTGTGGCTGTGCACCGCACATGGAATCTTAGTTTCCCGATCAGGGATCGAACCCACATCCCCTGCAGTGGAAGTACGGAATTTTAACCGCTGGACCGCCAGGGAAGTCCCAGTCATTGTTTTATAGAGTGTGTGGATGCTGTTCCGTGCAGCCTCTTGCTTCCGTCTTAACATCGTGAGGTCTTAGGCAGAACGTGTCTGCACCAAGCAGGCAATAAGTCACTTAAGCTCTGGAAATGCCTCTCCAGGGGAGGCGAGGCTGCTGACAGCCACCAGCGCTGAGACCAGATGATGTAAGATCTTGGACACACTGTGCTCCTGAGCCTCAGTGTCTTCGTCTAAGAAGTGGGGCTGCCGACAGCAGCTCATCTCGGAAGGCTGGGAGGACAAGGGGAGGCAAGCGCCCGGCCTGGAGCCCCTAAGACGGCACTGGTGGATGTCACCGGGTGCTGCGTTAACAGGCAGATCCAAGAGTTGCAAGGCTGCGGTGGGCGGCAGGGACCCTCCCCGCCCCTGCTCTGGGCTGGGCCCCCACTCACTCCTCCAGAAGCCGCAAGTCTGGGGGAAACTGGTGGGTGTGGGAACAGATCAATTACATCACAGTGTGAGGTCTCTGTGTTTTCCAAACTTTCCATCGTGAGTGTTTATTGCTGTGATAATGGGGGTGAGAGACCCAAAGACCAAACAAACAGCATGATGAGAGAGAAGCAGAAACTGAGAAAACGACCAATAGAAGACAGAATCTTCTTGACATGGGGGTAGTGGTGGGGGCGGTAGTTAGGTGATGCCCCAGGAGGCCTCCTCTGGGAGGTCCCTTGGAGGCCTGCGGAGAAGGAGAGACGGGCCAGACCCTGGGATCAAAGAGACAGAGCTGAACCTCTGGGCAACAGAGCCTGCCTGCCACTTGCCGGCTGTGGAGGCTTGGGTAAGAGACGCCTCAGTCTCCCCCTCTGTAAAATGGGGATGATGAAGCTACCGCCAGCCCCTCCACCTCTCAAGGTTGTGGTCGGGATGAAAGGAGGGAACAACCGACAGTGCTTGGAGCTGAGCCTGGCAGGGTGGGCTCTACATCCAGGTTTTCGGATAAAGAAGTGGAAGCCCCACCTGCACGTGCACTGGGGGCGCCTGCAGCCCAGCTGCTTGTTGCCGCAGGCCTGCAGCTTGTGTCAGGGAGGCGCCCCTTTCCTTCATCCTCTGCCTCCAGTCTGCTTGTTGCAGGGGAAGAGGGGGTGCTAAGCGGAGAGCTACCCCTATCGCCCCGCTCTGCTGATGGCTGAGGCCCCTAGAAGGCAGGGTAGGGGCTTTGCAAGCCTCTGTCTGTAGCCTCCTGCCAAGAGGCTGGGGAACACCTTTAGGGGGCCTGAGGTTTCCAGTGACCCCTGGTCTGGCAGCCTCTTCCCCACCAGGGCCCTGCCCTTCCCTGAGCACCATCAGCCAGCCAGGGCTGGTTTCTGCCCGTGGCGATCTGGAAGCCCCTATACAATGCGAGAACAGCTCAGACACCCTGGCATCACTGCGAGGGGGGGCTGCCCACCCCCTGGGCACCTCAGCCTCCATGCCCGGGGCACCCATGGAGTGGGCTGGGAGGGGCTGCGTTGAGAGAGGGGAGGGTACAAGGCCATCTGAACTCCCCAGACGGGTGAAGGACCCCAAGCCTCAGTCTCCTGGTTTGTCCAAGAGTCTATCCATGCCCCCATGTTTCTGAAAGTCCAGGAAAACACAGCTCAGTGATGTGTCTGCTACACAGCGGATGGCAGGTGGGGCAGGGAGCAAACGGCGGGGGGCAGGTATCAGGTCCCAGCCCCAGGGCTCTGAGCCACCTTTCTGAACACTGATGCCCCGGGGCTGTGAGCCCCTCCAGGCACCCCTGTCCTTGCTCCCCAGCAGCATGAAGGAGCCCAACCCAGTTAGCACTCCTCTGTAAGGATGTGGGTGCTCTTTCCGAGAGAACTGGGAGCCTCCTAGCAAGCGCACCCCTGCAGCCTCCCTTCCCCATCTGCCTCACGCAGGCTCCAACCAGAGAAACAGAACCAGCAGGAGATATACGTGAAGAGATTTACCGCAAGGAATCGGTTATGCAACTGTGGAGCTGGCTAGACAAGCCTGGAATCTGAAGAGCAGGCTGGACTGAGGGGCCGGGGCTGATGGTGCTATCTGTGGGCGGAATTTCTTCCCCATCAGGGAAGCCTCAGCTCTGCTGTTAAGGCCTTCCAAGGGATGGAATCAGGCTCACCTAGAGTATCTAGCACAATCTGTCTCACTTTAAGTCAACCGATTATGGACTGGAATCACATCCACGGGGCACCTTCGGAGTGACACTAAGATTAGTGTTTGATGGAAGAGTTGGGAATGGCAGCTTTACCAGGCAGGCACCGAGCATCCCTTCATTCTTCCTCTGTCAGTGGTTTCTAGCTCCTTCCTGCTCAAGCATCAACTCTCAGACAGCCCCCACCAGAGGCAGGGTGAGATCGGCAGGGCTCCCTCCTGCCATGAATTTGCCCTGGACCCCCAGCGCTCAGCCCAGCTCTTCCTCCAGCTGTATGTCCCTTTCTTGTGAAATCTCCCTTAACCAGCCTGGACAAGCCCTTTAGGAGCCCAGTTTGGTGTGGAGCCACCCTCAGGGAGCTGCCGGTCATTTAGAGGAGCCGCCAAGAGTCCAGAACACCAGTCTGCTGAGCGCCTCTGCTTTCCGGGCCTTTAGGCCTGGCTCTGGGCTGGATTCTCTGGTTAGCCCGCAGCTCTGGGTTGCAGGAAACCAACCCTGTGGTTGTTTTGTTTCGATTGCACAACCCTGGAGCAAGAGGCCAGAGTGGACATCTGCTGTTTTGGCCGCCCAGCACCCCTGGCCCCCCTCTTTCTGGCAAAAGTCCCCCATTTGCGTCACAGGGAATTCCCCCCATGTGTGCAGCCTGGGGAGTGGGCTGCCAGTCCAGATGCCCGTCCTTCCGGTGCCAAGGGATGGGCCTATAGCCCCGGCTGGGTCAGCAGTCCCCCTTCCCTGAGGATGGGACTCTCAGTCCTTGTCCTGATGGCCAGCCCGAGGTGGGGTGTCGCTCCTCTCCAACATGCCCCCTTGGTTGCATCCTTGCTGGGGCCTGTCTGCCTCTCCTGTGTTTCCTTCCCACTCTGAACTTGCCCTCAATCTGGGGATGAAATCTTTTACTGCTCAAGGCAAACAGGGCCCAATTTCTGTTGCTTACAACCACAGAAACCTGAATGTCAGTCCTGGCTCTGCCCTGACTCACTGTGTGACCCTGGGCAAGGTGGCCCCTTTCTGGCCTCAGTTTCTCTACCTACACCTCTCAGCTGGCCTCCTATGCTGACATCGATGACCCCACGGCTGCCGTGGCCACTGCAGCTGAGCAGCAGGGACGTGTCCGCTGTCATGGATCAGCTGAGGACGTCTCTGCTTGACCCTGGGGTCTCTGGGGGTGTGTTTAGGGAGGGAGGGAAGACGGTAGCTGTGAAATCGTTGGTTTTACCTCCTCCTTATGTGGAACCGTAAGTACATACGGGGCCATATGTACATCTGAGTACATAAGGATTGATGTACTCGGCACCAAGACCTTGCTAAGCTCCCAAAACATCAGCATTGCACAGCGAAGCTGTTGCTTTATTTTTAAAAAAATATTTACTTTTATTTATTTGGCTGCACCAGGTCTGTGTTGCACCACTCTGAATCTTCCATCTTCGTCACGGCATGTGGAATCTTCTAGTTGAGGCATGTGGGATCTAGTTTCCTGACCAGGGATCGAACCTGGGTCCCCATGGAGCACAGAGTCTTGGCCATTGGACCACCAGGAAAGTCCCTACTAAGCCGTTGCTTTTAGCCACTATGCTCATATTTTTGAGAATCCAGTAAAACCTCTGGATGCTCCCCTTAGACCATCTATCTCTCCCTTCTTCCCTCCCTTCCTTTCTCTCTCTCTCATTCATACACACTTTAACACACCATTTCAGGAGGAGAACTAGGCACAGGCTTCCGATGCCAGTCCTAATCCTCAGGCAAGCAGCTTCTGCTTTTATGAGACAAATAACCAGCTTCAGTGCACAAGCCAGTGGCCTGGCCCTACATCAGATGCTTTGTGAGCATCAGCTCATCAACGTAAGGAGAACCACATTTGTGGTAGAGATTGCTATGTTTTCACCAAATCCTAGATCATTATTTTCCTTTTGGGCACCCAGCAGGACTACATTTCCCAGCCTCCCTTGTGGTTAGGTGTGGCCACATGACTGGGTTCTGGCCAATGGCATGTGAGTTGAAGTGTCTGCCCCACCACCCCTTTTAGCCTGCTCCATAAATTCCTTCTATGCCTTCCTCCACACTCTCTTTACCCTTCTACAAGATTACTACAGAGAAGGAAAAGGCCCTAGAAGATGACGAACCACAGGATGAGGGAGCCTGGGCCCCTGAGTTACTGCGTGGAGCAGGGCCCCCACTTCCTCTCTACCAGCCAGGGTAGACAGTGATGTGAATAAGAAATAAACTTTTATTTGGGGATGGTTTGTTATATCTGTTAGCCCATCCTGACTAATACAATATTTTTATTATCTGCATTCAGAGGAGCTGCTCTTTGTTGTAAAGGAATTCATCCTAGTATGCCTTTAAAGCAGAAATCTCCGCCACTGCCTTCAGCCTGGACCCTCGAGGCTGCTGAGGGTGCATGACGGGCCTTGTGCCTGGCGCCCACCTGAACTCAAGACATCTTTTCCAGGACCCGGATATTTCCCCAGTCTTGGCACCCCCTCTGCCCCCAGGCCCCTCCACCTGGCTTCCCTCATTTCACCGCGTCTGTAGTCTGGGATCATGCTCCTTCTCACGGCTTCCCACTGCTTTGGCTGTTGTCTGGGGTCCCAAGACCATGGTTCAGAGTCAGCTGAATCTATTAGCTTTTCTCCCGAATAGCTCCTTGAGGGCAGGGCTTGGGGAGTGCTCACTGCTGAATTTCCTTGTGCCTAGCAGAAGATAAGCACTCAGCAGGTGCTTTTGAAATGCCGTGGTCTTTGTAGTTCCACCGTGTAGAAAGCCCTGAGAGCGCCATGGCTAGAATCCACCTCCCTGAAGCACCCAGGTTCCAGAGGAAGAAGCTGGACTCTACCGATGTTCATTCCCCAGATGGGCTATAACAAGGATCCTGGAAGGTCAAGGCCAGAACTCCGGGCCTGGGCTGCCTCGCTCTGACCACATTTCCAAGCTCAAATCGCACCCTGACCCCGTCCCCAAACCCTACATGCTGGGAGATGGAGTCAGGTCAAGGCCATATGTGGACCACCCTTTCCATCACTGAACCTCCAAGGGAGGACCAGTCCCCCTTTTTTAAATAATTAAATCAGTTTCCAAACTACTTTTGAAAATGAAAGTGAAAATGGTCGCTCAGTCGTGTCTGACTCTGCAACCCCATGGCCTGTAGCCCGCCAGGCTCCTCTGTCCATGGAATTTTCCAAGCAAGAGTACTGAAGGGGTTGCCATTTCCTTCTCCAGAGGATCTTCCCAATCCAGGGACTGAACCTGAGTCTCCTGCATTGCAGGCAGATTCTTTACTATCTGAGCCACCAGGGAACCCTTTAGCCCTTGCTTATCTTTATAATATTAACAGTAATAATAACATTAACTTTCCTTGGTGTGTGTGTGGCAGGCCCCCTACACTAGACCATTTATATCCTAGACTTTTTCTATCCTGTCCTTTGGGTCAGCCCCTGGGGATGAATGCTGGCATTGCTCCCATTTCACAGGTGAGAAAGCTGAGTCCTCCTCCCCACTACCCCATGTCCCCAGCAGCTCCCAGGAGCAGCTGTGGAGGCAGCAGTAAGGGTCTGGCCAGGCAGAGGTGTTGTGGCAGACAGGGCTGCCCAAGACTGGCTTCCCCATTCCCAATGGCAGGAGAAGAATCTTCTGGAAAGAGAAGAGGAAGGCGAGTCTCCTTTCAAGGGGGCTCTAGGCAGCTCCCAAGCTTGCTCTCCGCTGGTTCCTTCCGGGGGCCCTTGACCTCCATCCATGCTGGGAGCAGCTCTGACCCCAACCAGGGGATCTCCCCTCTCCTCCAGGGCTCTCACCATTGGAGCGGCTGCTGTGGGCTTGGCCAGTTTGGTTTCTTCCAAGCATGCACTGGAGAAGGAAATGGCAGCTCACTCCAGTGTTCTTGCCTGGAGAAGCCCAGGGACGGGGGAGCCTGATGGGCTGCCGTCTATGGGGTCGCACAGAGTTGGACACGACTGAAGCGGCTTAGCAGTAGCAAGCAGACCAGGGAGTGATGCTTCTCTGAGGTTGTGTGCTCACTTTGCAAAACAGCAGAAATTTACAGCCCAAGTAATTGATCACGGTGCCGCTGCCTCCCTCCACCTCGCTCCATCTCCTAATTCCCTTCTCTCCGCTCTCCTCTCTCTTTTTTTCTCAGCGCGCCATCTGTGGTGTCAGAGAAAGGGAAGCCAAGAAGTGGTGATGTGGGGGCGGTGCGGGTAGAGTGTTCTGGTCCCAGTTCTACCAAATACGAGTCACATGAACCTCAGTTTCCCCATCTGCAAAACGGAGATGCTGATAATACCCGCTGCCCAGCGGGCCGGGATGCTGGGGCTGTCAGGAGCATCTGTGCAGGGTGACTGCGCTCCCCAGACAGGGAGAGGGGTGGCCTGGGGCCCACCTTCCAGACGGGGACACTAGGACCCAGAGAATTTGGGGTGTTCGCTCAGCCTCACGGTGCTTGAAGAGCAGCCCTGGGGCTTGAACCCCTGTCCGTTGTGCCCCAAAGCCCAAACCATTAGGCTACACCGCTGCCTCTCTTTCAGGGCCAATCAGAATGAGGATGATCCCTGCTGCTCCTCCTGTACCCACCCTCTTCCCGTGTCACCCTGTGGGGGAGAAATGGAGGCGTCTGGGGTGAGGGGAGACGCTGTGCAAACTGTAGAGTGCCTCGATGGAAAGAAGCATGACCATCATCTGCTGACTCTGCTCCTGGTCCAGGGAGACACAGGTTTGATCCCTGGGTCGGGAAGTTTCCCCCTGGAGAAGGGAATGGCAACCGCCTCCAGTACTCTTGCCTGGAGAATCCCAAGGACAGAGGAGCCTGGCAGGCTACAGCCCATGGGGTCGCAAAGAGTTGGACATGATTTAGCAACTGAACAGTGACTCCTGGACCAGAAGCCTTGACGGGGAGACCCTTTGGGACCTGAAAACTTGCCTGGCCTTTCCTTCCAAAGACCCTGGGTGAACAGGGGCCTCCTGCCAGCCGCGCCCCACACCCGCCTGCCTCCTGGTGTCTCCAAGAGGTTCCAGAACCTTCCAGAATGTTCCCCCAAAGGGGACTCTGAAGAACACTTCGCTTGCCCTTCACAGAGCAGGGGAGGCATACAGGCCTGGAAGAGGCTGCGCCTGGGTCCTGCAGGCCCGGCTGGGAAGCCCCACCTGACTCCCTTCCAGGGCTCCCTGGGCTGACATCCCTGCCCTCTTCTGTTCAGTTCGGCGGTCGGGGCAGGGGGCGGTTATTTCCAGGGGGCGAGGGCTGGTCTTTCCGCTTCCACTCCCGTTTCTGCCTTGTTCTCAGTCGAGCTTCGTCTCTGCCTGTGCAGAGACGTCTCTCCGTCTTTGTCTCTCCCCTAGCCTCCAGCCTGTAGGTGAGGACCTGCTCCCCTCCCAGCCAAGTCCAGCTCCTCTCTTGCTCCCCCGGCCTCCTAAGGCGCCTCTGGGCAGCATCGGCCTCCTCCCCTTCCCATTTCAGCCCAGGGTCTGCAGCTGGAAAGGGGCGGGGGGGACAGCGGGTGCAATTCCCCCCACCCCCACCCCACCCCACAAGCCACCCCACCACTTTCTCTGGAGGGGCAGGGGGCTCCAGTCCCTCCGGCTTCCTGCTCCCGCCTAGCTGGCGGAGATGAGAGCCGGGTGCAGAGCTGGGAGTCAAGCAGCCACACACAGAACAAACAGAATTTTTTTTGCAACTAGAGGGGGAAGCACAGAGCTAAAAATAAAACGAAAAGATCAGTATCTGTCAGTCTGACAGCTGATTGGCTGCTCGGAGATGCATATAATTACCAGCAACTGGCGCTGGGTAGGCAAAGCCGGGAGAAACTGCTGAGACGAGGTTAGGATTTAACCTTTAAATTCTGGAGCCACCGAAAGCCGAGGGGAGGACGCCGGGCGTCGGGGCTATTGAGGCTGGCGGTGGGCAGTGGGCGGTGGGCGGCGGAGTCCTGGGCAGGTCCCCGGGGGGCTCCCCCAGGAAGGCCGTGGGAGCCCTCGGCCCTGGCCGCCTCGCCCATCGGACTGGGGGAGTGCGTTTGATTGGGCAAGCCAGGAGGCTGTGGTCCTTCACCCCGCCCAGCTTGGGGGTGGTGTCTTCCGGGAAGTCAGGGTCTCACCCTCCGGTGCTTAGGGGCTTCTGCCTAGGGTTCTGGGCCCCTCCCAGACTGGCCTCCCATGTAGGGTTCACCCCATCCCGACCCACATTCCTCCGCCTTCCCAGCCTGGAGTTGATTTGCAAGCCCATCCTGGCTCCCTTCCTTCCATCACCCCCTGTCACCTGTCACCTGTGTTCCTGGCTGTTTCCTGCCCCGTCTGGTGAGGGCATCTGGGCACCCCAGGCTTGTCCTAGGTCCCCAGAGATGCACAGAAAGAGCAGGACTGGAGGGACGTTGTGATCTCACCGAGCCTCCGTTTCTTCATCTGTAAAATGGGGGTGATGGTCACAGGGAGATGCTAGGAATGCTCAGTGCCCAGTCTTGCAGCTTGACTTTCTCACCTGAGCCAGAAGACAGGCCATGTGGTTTCTAGTCCCAGCTAGGAATTGTCTCTTCCTCTCTCGTACTTGTCTCCCGCTCTGTGAATTGGGAGTAAGAGTTCTTGCCCTCTGTCCTCTGGGATCTGAGGGAGGAGAGCACCAAGTGACATGGTGTAGGTGACAGAGCTCAGCAAACTGTACCTGTCAGGACATGTGGGTGAGAATTTTTGTAGCTTCTAGAACCCACCACTTTCTTCCTTCCAGGCCTTTGCCTGGATGTGGCCTTCCTTTCCTCGCTGCCTCCTCGTGGAAGCCCTCCCTGATGTTCCAGCTCGTCCTCTCCTGCAGCTCTGGGTGTCTCCCTTGAAGTCAGGCCCTGATTATCTGGGTCTGTGAGCCCTATCGGGGGGGAACTGCATGCCTGGCAAGGGCCTGGCCCAGAGCCCCTTGAGAAGACAGATACCAGATCCCTATGCAGGAGGAAGAGGAGAAGCCAGCTTGGACCACACTGCCCAGGCTTCCGGCAAGCAATGGCCTCAGATGGTGGGAGCCTCTGTGCCTGCTGGGCACTGACCCTTTCCCTGTGCTGGGCGGAGTAGCTGCCACTGGATGCTAGGCACTAGAAAGCCCAGACTGACTAGAGGAGACCCTGCTGGAGCTCCTATCAATGATGAGATGCAAAGGGCAGGTCGGGAGGCAGGAGAAGGGGTCGCCCAGCTGTGCCTGCCCATCCTCAACACCTTAAAGCCATGGTATCAGTGTTGTTCAGTTGCTCAGTCAAGTTCAACTCTTCGCGGCCCCATGGACTACAGCACGCCAGACTTCCCTGTCCTTTACCATCTCCAAGAGTTTGCTCAAACTCATGTCCATTGAGTTCATGATGCCATCAGACCATCTCATTGCATCCCCACCATACCTTGTTGGAGGCAGCGCTGTTGTACCCACATTTTGCAAATGAGCAAACTGCGGCCACAAAGATAGTGAGGGCAAAGCCTGGATGCACCCCGTCCCTCCTCTCCTGCGGCCAAACCCAGTGGCCCCCGCCTCTCTGAGAAGGATGACAGGGAGGTGCGGGGAACGGAGATGTTTCTGGAGCAACTGCTGTGAGACCTTCTAGGCAGACACTTTGTCATGGAGAGTCTTGAGAACGCTTTTTTGTGTGGTGTGCAAAGGAATTCGCTTTTGGTGTCTCTGAGAGATCGTCGGGAAGATTTAAACTGCTTTGCAGTGATTTGGGGATGTCAGGCTGATATTGCTTTTGAACATAACATTGTGACGAGACTGGGCCCCAAGGCAGCCCAGTTTTATTCAGGTTACGGTAATAATAGTCGCCACAGCAGCAACTAAAGCCATTTTCACGGCCTGAGCACTCACCGTGGGCTCAGTGCCGGGCTCAGCCTTGATTGGATGCACGCTCTCACCACCAGCTTGAGAGAGAGTTGACTCTCATCCTCGGGGTATTCCCCTATAGCTGATAACTAAACTTGTTTGTCTCCACACTCACTGTTTCCCCTGTGAGGCAGTGAGCTTGGTGAAGGCCCCTGTCTGGTCTCTGCCATTCATTGCTAAGTCCTCAGTACCCAGCACCAGCTCCTCAAGGAGCAGCTGGACATTAAAGCTTGGCTGGACACATTTCAGATGAAGAGGCTGAGAGTCAGAGAGGTCACACAGTTTGCCAGGAGAGAATCCTAGGTTTCTGTGGCTTGAGAGCCTAGAATCACCAACTCACGCGGCAGCTTGAAAGACCCTCTTGAAACCTCCCTGCCTCAAGAAAGCCACAGAGCACAAGTCCCCCCACCCTCCCCCTGCCCCCTGGTCTCCACTCTTGTACTGAACCCCGGGAGGCTTCTGACTGGAATCTGCCCCCTCTGCACCTACCGCTTGCTTCCCAGGGAACTGGATGGAGGGTGGCCTGAGTTAGCTCAGGCTTGGGGAAGCTGTGTTCTGCTGGCATTGCCCAGTGTTTTAGGTGGGACGTGATTCAGATTTTCCTTCCTGGTCACGTTGGTTCCCGCTCGAGAGATCGTTGAAGTGGGGATGACTTTACTGGGTGATTCTTGGCCTGCTTAATTCACAGGCGCACTTGGTCTTTGCTGCTCCTCTCTGGGAGGGGTCCCCTGGTTCTGAGGGGTTTAAGTCGCACAGGGAGGCCAGGGGTTATAAATCTAAGACGCTCTTAGTTAAGAGCTTGACTGTGTCACTGAGTGAGCCTGGGAACCTCATTTGGCCTCTCTGAGCCTTGACTGACTCTTTCGCAAAACGGAGACATGCATGGGGAATATCTATCTTGAATGCTGGCTGTCGGTAGGGAAAAAAAGAGGTCAAGCTTTCTTTTATTTATTTTAGGGCTGCACTGCACTGCACATGGGATCCTACTTCCCTGGCCAGGGATCAAACCTGCACCCCCTGCATTGGAAGCACAGAGTCTTAACCACTGGACCACCAGGGAAGGCCCAAGTTTTCTCTTTTGCAAAAAAAATCACATTCTCCACAAGTCATAGACTATGTTTATCCTTGTACTTTAAGAAACGTTAGTTTAGGGCTCCCCAGGGGGTTAAGAATCTGCTGCCAATGCACCGGAGCAAGGGATCCCTGGTCCAGGAGGACCCCACATACCGCAGGGTGACTAAGCTGTGAGGCAGAACTACTGAAGCGTGCACACTCTGGAGCTTCGTGCTCTGGAGCAAGCGAAGTCAATGCAAGGAGACGCCTGAGCACCAAAACCGGTGAGTTTTGCTGCAACTAGAGAAAGCCCTTGTGCAGCAGCCAAGACCCAGCACTGCCAAAAATAGAGAAATAAAATTTAGGGGGAAGAAAGAAATGTTGGTTAAAAAAAAGATCTGAACACCAAACAGTCCCTGAGTCCCTGCTATGTGCGCAGCCTTGCATCAGAGTTGGTCTGGAGAGTGGTAACCCCGTTGCGGGCTTGTCCTTGCTCAGGCCGCCCTCACAGCAACCATGAAATGCCAAGGACCAGGATCGCCATTTTCAGAGAGAAGAGTCAGGCACAGAGAGGGGACCTGTCATGCTTAAGGTTCCACACTGAGAAACTGAAGAGCCTGGCTTTGGAGCTGCGTGCTCTGTTCTACTGAGGAACAGAAACGAGAGTCTTGACGGCAGGGCTTGAAGGGCACTCTCGGCACAGAGACCAACCTGGGGATGCCCCTGCCTGGGAGGAGCTGCGTCTCCTAGGAGAGAGGGACACACGGACAGACCAGAGACGCGTGTGGTGTCAGAGGGGCCACCCAAGGCCGCATAGCGGATTCGTCTCCTAAAGGAGCGCCAGAAAAGACCCCAGAGGAACTTGCTTTAAGGAAGTCCCCTGGGAGACGCCCCTGGAGGCCCAGCAGTTGGCTCCACGCTTCCACTGCATGGAGCATCGTTTCCATCACTGGTTGTGGACCTAAGATATTGCCTGGAGTGGCCAAAAAAAAAAAAAGAAAAGTCCCCTGGTTGGTGAACTGGCGTCAGTTCTAGCCCTTTGCCATGGCTGATGGATGGTGCATATTTCTTATACCTCAAACTGAGCTCCTCCTGAGTCGTATCTCTGAAGCCCAGCTGGCTTGTCCTTCACTGTGATTTTCTAGTCCATGTCACCGGGTCTCTGGACAGGCGTCTCCAGTTTCTGCTACTCAGACCCACGGGAACCATTTTTAAAGAAGTGACTGTGCCCTTCCCTGCTCCATCCAAAGGTGACTTCAAGACCCTCCTGGAAGGTCAGCTTCCAGTGGTCAAGAATCTGGGGTCCCCACTCCAACAGGGTTTCTCCAGACGGAGGAAACGCGTGGCCAGGGCTGTGAGGTGAAGTTGTCAGTTGCTCACACTGATCACAACTCACCTGTATTCTTCGGACTTTAGAGCCGCTGGCCGCCGTTAACCTCTGAGCGCTCCTGACCAGAACCCAGGGCCTGGCACCTCCCGTGAGTGTGGGGTGGAGTTCGGGGGTGGAGGAGAACGGTCTGCCCAGGAGGAGCAAGGGAGGTACCACTCCAGCTCCACACGTGCGCTTGGACAAGCCGAGATGGGGAGAAAGGTGCAGGGCGGTGTGGAAACCACACACAGAAGCCCACGCCCATCTTGCTACAGGTTTCTGCAAGAAACTCAAGGTTTGTCTGTGGCTGGCTTCCCGCGAAAAGGAGCTCACCCGTCGCCTTTAAGGTCTGCTTCCGTGGAGAGCATGGCAGGAGGGCATCTCATGAAGACCTGGGCAGTGAGCCTGGACAGCTCAGCCCTGCCCGTCGGGGCTGCCTCCACCTCCACCAGCACCGGCGGGCTGGGTGGGAGTGGGGTAGCACCAGCTTCGATTTAGAGAAAACAGAAGAAAGCGCCTGCCGCTGCCGAAAATCCTGGTGACAAATCTCCTCCCCTCGGTAACTCAAATTTCTAAGCTAATTCCTCTCCATTCCCACCAGAAAAGCTCCTCCTGTTCTTATCTGTCTCCAGGCCCACATTGGCCCAACAAGAAAGCTGCCTTTGTTAAGCACTAGAAGCTTCCTCAGTTCAGGATAATCAAGGGCATCCATGCCAATGCCTTGCAACTCCCATTGGGGCGGAGAGTCTGAACCAGCATGGTGGGTTGATGTAATCCCATCCGAAGCAAACAAAGGCAATGCTGTATGGATCCCGTGGTGGCCTGGCCCTTGGTCAAGGTGTAGTGACCATCAGGGATTTAAAAGAGCACAGAACTCCCCCCCACCACCACGACTGCTGCAGAAAGCCTCAGAGGGTCCCCCAAGGAACCCCAGAGTGGGAAACACCGAGCAAAGTAGGGGTGGGGGGGCAACCCCTTGATACTCCCTGCAGCCCCTCCCATTTTCTCATAGGGAAGGCTTCCTGCATCAGGGTGTCGGGGGAGAGCTTGATGGCTCTGACTCTACCACTTGCCAGCTGTGTGATCTTGGGGTGGTGGCTTTCCCTCTCTGAACCTCTAGGTCTCACTGCTTCCCTCCTCGGTTGGCAGTGCTCTGTCAAGGCTGGGAGTCTTTGTTGTTGCCATTACCGCTTGTTCAGGGGTCCTGACTTCCCACCCTGTGTGTGTCGCCTCTCGCTGGATTTCAAACATGATGAGAGCGTGATGCAGGGGTGGGCAGCGTGCATGTGGAAATGGGGGTCCGGAAGTGCCGCTTCTGAGATGCCGTCTGTGATGGGAGCCTGGAAGCCGGGTGAGGAAGCTGAGCTTGGCAGCCCATTAGCAGGCAGGCGGAGGGCACCTTGAGATGGCGGTTCTGGGGTGCAGCTGGGCGCTCCCCATCTTTGATGTGCCTGGAATCACCTGGGAACCTTGTCCCAGTGCAGATTCTGCCGGAGCA
The DNA here is from genome assembly GCA_917880005.1 of Nanger dama. Lineage (NCBI taxonomy): Eukaryota > Metazoa > Chordata > Mammalia > Artiodactyla > Bovidae > Nanger > Nanger dama. The sequence continues at coordinate 7,277,757 of CAKJTW010000018.1, read as the reverse complement.
GGCCTAGGCAGGGCTTCCAGGTGAGGCCAGGGGCGGGGGCGGCCAGGGCTGCACACCAAGGCCTTGGGTCTGAGGGAAGAGGGCAGGCTGCTTGGTGTCTGGAAGCAGTGGCTCCAGAAAGGCCCGTAAGCCCCCAAAAGGCCATGCAGGGAAAGACGAAGCAACATGAGGGTAAAATTATGTTTTCAACAGAAGAAAAGGCCTCTGCCTCCTAGCGTGTAGAAAGATCTCTGTTCCCACCCCCACGCAGCCCCAGGGGTTTGAAAGAATGTGGTTTTCTGAGCACAGCTTTTCCTCGCTGAAGGGGGTGGATTCGCTCTGAAAAAGTTGCCTGCGAAATGATTTTTTTTTCTATATCAAACGTTATTTTCCAGTGGTGCGTGTTTTAAGACCATGGTTATGTTCCTGCCGAGAAGGATCCGACTCTGAGGCATTGTCATTGAGGATGTGGCAAACATGAGGGGTGGGGAGCTCAAGGCCATTGCTTCTGAGCGATGAAAGCTGGCACTGCAGAGGGCAGGAACCAAAATCTGAAGCCCCAGTGGTCCCCAGATACACTGAGGTTCATGGCCAAACACAGGCCCAGAGCCCTGACCAGAACCACTGATGGTATGACTGGTGGGACCAGAGGGGACCCAGGGCAAACCAGCCCCCTCCGCTGGAAGAGGAGCTCAGAGAGGCCGGCCATCTTGTCTTTGTATAGGACACCATTGGCCACACTCTGAATATCTGGCTGGAAATGTTTTTGTTTTTATATTAGATGCAATTGTCTAATGTGCAGTAGGAGCCTACTCCCATGGCAGTTCAGCTGTATTTCTCAAAGAAGCTATGATGTCAGAGTTCTACCAAGACTCCAGAGGAACAGCCTCCTTGCCCAGAGGGGTCTGCTTGAATATGCCAAGGTATACTGGGAATCTTAAATAAGAGATGAAAGCCCACAAGCTGCCATTACTTGACAGACTGTGGTTTTCCAGGGTTATAGCCTGGGGTCAGTATTCCAAGGAACCCAGTCAAGGAAGAGGCCTCATAACTAAGGGTCTCTCTGTTTCTGTATCAGTTACCTACTGCTGTGTAACAAATCATTCTTAACTTAGCGCTTTAAAACAATAGGTATTTATTATCTCAAGGGTCTGTGGCTTAGGAATTCAGAAGTGCCGTAACTGGGCAGGAGGAGAAGGGGGCGACAGAGGAAGAAATGTTTGGATGGCATCACCAATTCGATGGACATGATTTGAGCAAACTCTGGGAGATAGTGAAGGGCAGGGGAAGCCTGCTGTGCTGCAGTCCATGGGTTTGCAAAGAGTCAGACATGACTCAGCAACTGCACAACAACATAACTGGCTGGTCCCAGTTTGTGGTCTCCACTGAAGTTGCAGTCCAAACATCAGCTGGGGCTGCTCTCATCTGACTGGGGCTGTGGGACCTGCTCCCGGCTTCCAAGATGGTATGCTTACTGGCTGGCTGTTGGCAGGAGGCCTTGGTTTCTTGCCCCATGAAATCCTCCATGGAGCTGCTTGAGTTTCTTCACTATATGGCGTCCCCTAGATGGATGCCAGCGAGAAAGACTGAAGCCCCGGTGCCTTGGAATGCACATGTGGTCCTTTCCACACTGTCCTCTTGGCCCCACGGAGGCAGCCCTCTTCATTGTGGGAAGGGCTGAAGGGGGTGGAAATCGTCTGGAGACTATCTTGCAGGCCAACTGCCACGGTAACCATCTCTCCGGTGCAAGGACAGATAACTTGCCTCCTTCTCACAACTGGCTTCTTACCATTTAGTGCCAATTAGTAACTTTGAGAAGTGACCCTCTAACCTGTGATGTGAAGGAGGAAAAGACTAGGAATTGTCAGCTCCACCAGCCCCCATGAACAGCAGCAATAACAATCATCCAGGCCTATTTGTTGAGCCTTCACCCCATGCCTGCTGCCTCAACAGCATCATGGCGTGGTGCAATCCATGTCCCCAAGGAGCCGGTTCCACAATATTTCCAAGTTAGGCCACTCATTTTTATGAAATGTATAAAGTGAGATTTTTGTTTGTTTTGGCAGTGATGGCTACAAGGACACAAGTAGCTTTGCCTCCTGGAGACACAGAGAAAAATTCCATGACCCGTGTGAACCCCTGTCGGGAAGCCTGAAGTGGGGTGCAAACTCAGGATGGATAAATGCCAGAAATACAGTAAATAGGTGAGATGAAATATTTATTTTGTGTGCATTAGCAATATGAGGGGGACGGTCCCGTGGTTAAGAACTGACCTGCCAATGCAGGGAACACGAATTGGATCCCTGGTCTGGGAAGATCTCACATGCCACAGAGCAACTAAGCCTCGTGCATCGCAACTGCTGAGTCCACATGCTGCAACTAAGGTATAAAGCCCGCATCGCTTAGAGCCTGTGCTATGCAACGAGAGAAGCCGCCGCAAGGAGAAGCCCACACACCAGGCCAAGGTAGCCCATTCTCGCCGCAGCGAAGATCACGCAGCAGTGAAGATCCAGCACAGCCATAAATAAAACAACAGGTAAAATTCTAAATACAAACAAAGGACATGAGGAGTCAGGGTGAGCCGAGGGCTCTTTGGTTTTGCCGCAGTCTCACGCTGGGAGAAAGGGTCGCATCTCTGGTGGTGGCCTAGGGGTGAGGAGCAGGCACCTGCTTCCTCGAGTCACCATGTCTGTTAGTAACTCTGTGACCGGGCAAGTGACCTCACAGCCCTGTCTCCCGTCTGTGAAATGGGGTGATAGTGGCCAACTCCTCCTGTTATGATGAGGCTTCAGAAGGTTCTGGTATGCTTTATCCTGGCAAAGCTGATGGTGGAGCACCAAGGTGGTGGCACCCTAGGTTCAAAGAACCTTCGTAGAAGTGCCATTGCCTGGAAAGATCTTTGCCCTGTGACTGAGCGTGGACCCAGAGCCACAGAGCAGATAGTTGCTGCTGCTGGGGACCCCATATGGGTGACCCCGGGGGCTGGAAGGAGCTCAGCGCTTGCTTCTGCTGGGGGCATGTGTGGGCATGGAGCTGGCCCGGCCCTTTCCTGTCCTGTCCCAGCATGATTTCAACAGAGGGAGTGTCCTGGGCGTGTTTTCCCTCGGAAGTCTCACCCCACTGAGGTGGGATTTGGGGAGCTCTGGCTCAATTTGCTGCCCCAACCAACAGGCCAGGCTTAGAGATGCTCAGAAACCAGAGTGGGGATACAAGTTCCTGACCTGCAGCCTGGGCCTGGCCTGATGGAAGGTCTTTGGCTCAGGCTGGCCTGACAGCCCTTGACTCCATCCTTCAGGGCTGTGTGACTCCAGACAAGTGTCTCCGCCTCCCGGGCCCTCAGTTTCCCCATCGCTGAAGTCTCAGGCTGGGCCTGCCTGCCTACCCTAGGAACCTGGGGTTGCCCAGGAGGACACAGAGCTTATGTAGGTGTGCATGACGAAGTCCCAGGCCACCCGCTTCAAGAGAGCTCCATTTTCATCTCTGGTATATTGATGATCTAAGTAGCACTTCATTTTTAAAAAGAAGAAGAAAAAGAAAAGGAAACTCAGCTACAGCGAAAACAATACAGAAGTTTCCCACCAGCTTACTTTGTCCCCTGACTCATGCCTTCAAGCTCTACAGGAGTGGAGCAGTCCATCAGCTAGGCTTAGTGACCATTCCTTTCCAAACAGTTCCTAGTCTCCTGGATTTGAATCTCTGTTTCTTTCAGCCTCTGTGAGGTCCCATGAAAGGTGGGGAGAGGAAGGGACTTTAGTTGGTAGGAGGTGGTCCACAGAGATCTTGAGGTCCCAAGGTCATGGACAGGCTGGGTGTGCTGGCCTCCTCTCTGGACACGTACGTGCTGTGGGCATCTCGGATCCATGCCCACTCGGCCTCCCTGTGCCCAAGCATCCCCAGCTCGGGCCCAAGGCCCAGCTGCATTTGGGCCCCCAGTAGAAGCCAGGGCCAGCCCTTGCTGCCTCTGAAGTGAGGAGTCTGTGGGCCTGGGTGGTCTCTCAGCCCCTCCCAACTTCAACACAAATTGCTGCATTTATGAGGCTCCAGCTGTCTGCAGAGCGGGGTCTGGGATGGGGGAGGGGCGGATCCTGTCCTGGGAGGAGGAGCCCCCTCAGCTGGCTGCATCCGGCTGCATGGGGATGGCAGGCTCAGAATGGCCCCGGGCCCCAGGAGGCCCAGCTGCCAGGCTGCCGTTTGAGCGGCTCCTGTCGGTGGCACTTTGGTGAGCTGCAGGTGCTCTGGTCTTCGCGTACATTTGATCTGTATCTGAAAACCGTGCTGGTTTCATTTCTTGGCTATGGGAGTCTTAGTGCCTAAGACTGAACTTGACCGTGCCATTCCCCAGGTAAAGGCTTTCCTTGGCTCCTCACTGCCCTTAGAAGACAATCCAAGCTCGAAAGTGACCCCAAACTGGCATAGGCCCAGTTCTCCCACTTAAGGGCTCTCGACCCCTCACCCTATGCCCTCCAGGCACATAGACTGAGCCATGAAAACTCTCTCCCCTCTCGGGAGCCTCACACCCTTCTGCCTGTTATACTCTCCTTCTCTTTTTCTTGTTGCTTGCTAAATGTCACTTCTTCCAGGAAGCCCTCCTTGCCTAACTGAGCAACTTCAGTTCAGTCAGGCTCACCCTGTACTTTTCCTTTGTAGCACACTCATCACTGTCGTGAGCGTAAAAAAAAAAAAAAGCCTGTTTATCTGATCTGCACTCCACCCCCGACTAGAAGGTGGGCTCTGTGGGTGCCCCCCATTGGATATTCCTGTTTATACCAGATGCAGTGCCGGGCACCCAGTGAACACTCTGGAAACGTCTGCCCAGTCAGTCCTTGGCCTGCTGATCCAGGTTGCTAACCTGGGGCCCACCTGGGGCTCGCCGGCGGTGCACCTCAGGGGTCACGCCAGAGTCTCGGAACCCAGGCCCAGCCCCATCCTCCAGCCTGCGGGCTCTGCCTGGAAGCGAGGAAGGGGTTAAGTGTTTCTGGCTGCCTCGTGCAGTGTCTGCGGCAATTCCCCCTTCCGGGGCTGCAGCAGCCGAGGTTGGCGAGGAATGTTTGCAATGCAGAGCTAGGAGGGAGGGCAACTGGGGGAAGTGGGGGCCTGTGGAGGCCAGGCCGGGCCAGGCTCCCCAGTTGAGCAATCGCCCAGGCCCAGCCGGTTCCTGTAACTCCTGCCCCTCCTGCCTTTTCCCGCCCTGCCGGCTTCCTCCACCCGCTGCCTGCCAGGCAGTGGGGGCAGCCTGTCCTCTGGGGCCTGCAGCGAGAGGTAGAGGGACAGAGGCCCCTGAGAGCCTGGAGGCCAGGGGTGAAAAGGAGGATCTTCCAAAGAGAGAGAGAGAAGGAGTGCAGTCAGCTCAGCCACCCTGGCCCAGAGAGGTTAAGGCTTTTGCCCAAGGTCACACAGGGAGGTGCCAGCATCCAACTGGGCCACATCCTGGATTCAGACTTTTTGTTCCCATGGTAGCAGGCTGCAACTCAGCACCGCGTGGAGGCCCCTTTGTGCTCAGATGGGAAGCTTTGATTCCCAGAGACTCTCTCCCACCTGAAGGCCAGGGCCTCTCCTGCCCCTAGCCTGGCTCTCCACTCAGGGCTAGGGTCTCAGAGAGGAGGGCAGCTCTCACCGGGCTGGGTGCACCCACCATCCCCATCACTGCCCCAGCACTGTCCAGTACTCAGCCTTCCTGGGGACACCGGCCCCCTCCAGGAGTGTGGAGAAAATGGTTGAACATCCACAACACTCAAGCTGGTTCTCAACAGCCACCACTCCTGGGACTTCCTTGCCAGTCTCTCGGTAATGACTCGGCCTTCCAGTGCAGGGGACATGGAAGCCCCGTAGGGGAACTAAGGTCCCACCCTGAACTAAGATCCCACCTGCTCCAGGGCAGTGAAGACTCAGTGCGGCCAAAACGAACAAACAAAACCCCTCCCCTCAAGGAAGGAGCTTCGTGCATTCTGAATAGCATGTTGAGCCCACAGAACTGGTCTTTCTCCACAAGCACACACCTTCTTTAGGGACAGCAGCATTCCTGACAACGCAGAAAGAGCTCCTTCTGTCTACACTATTTACGAGTGACCTCTGGGGAGTGGTCCTTGCCATCACTCAGACCCAGTTCCAACCCCGGTTCCACCACCTTCGAGTTTGTGGCCATGCACCTCTTTCCGAGCCTCAGTTTCCTCATCTGTAAAGTGGGATTGAGAGAGAGGGTGGGTGGAGCAGCGGGACTGCTCTGGTTCTGCGGAGACTGGGCCACTTGCCTTTTCTGGTCCCACAGACATTCAGTCTGTCTGGGGCTGGCTCAGGGTGTCCCCCGCCAGGGCCCTGGGCTGTGCCCAATTTGCTAGCAGATGATGGTCTCAGAGCCCTCAGAGGTGCTGTCTTGGCCACATCTGTCTGGAATGGGCAGTGGAGCCCCTGAGACCCCACCTCTGCAGAGGGCAGGGTGGGCAGTCCGTGTGAGCTAGGAGTTCCTGTGAGAATCAAACGCGGTGTTTAGAGATGAGGAGGCTCGTAGGACAAGCGGCTGCCAAGCCATGCAGGCATAGTGAGGAATTTTCACCTGAAAAACCACACCAGTGATACCAGGACCTTCCTACACTTTGCTCTGCAGCTAAGTCCTACTGTGAGCCACATACTTTCCAACAACACACCTAAGAAGGAAGTATATTGGTCCCCCACACACACTTAAAAACAGAGAGGTTGATGCATTTGCTCAAGGTCACACAGCTTGTAAAGAATGGAGCCCAACTTGGAACTCAGGGCTCCAGAACCTGTGCTCTTAGGGGATCTCTTCCACACCTGGTTTGGGATCCAGGCTCTTCATAGAGGAGATGGGCCACCTTGGGTTAGTCATTAGGCCCCACAGCCATGAATTGAGGGGAAAATCTCCAGCATCCCCTGGGGGTGGAGGAGGCACTGCACCTGATAGAGATAAATTATCACTATCACCTGGGTGAGCAGAGCTCAGAGAGGCCAAGCCTGTTACTCCAGGGCACACAGCCGGTCCAGCCAGGATCCACTCTTAAAACGACTGATGATGCCTTCTGGTCCGCTGGCCCCCTGGCTCCCTGTCGAGGCTCCACCAAGTCCGTGGCCGGGAAGGACCCTCACAACCGACTGGCCTCCGCAGAGAGATGGACAGATGGACAGATGCTGGCTGGCCCCCTCCCAGGGCCGGCAGACTTCAAGGCTTCACCACCTCCTCCCGAGCAGGTTTCCTTTAAGAAACCAGAAGATTGATTTCCTGGCAGGCTCGCGGAGGAGCCCGTCCAAATGGTTTGCATGTCTGCATTTTTTACTGCTCCGTTTAATATGTATGCAAATGCCGGCCGGCTGCACAGTCACACGCGGCGCCCCATTAAAGCGCCGTCCGGGCGCGCATCATTCGAGGCGACGGGCTCCGGCGGCCCTGATAGATGGGGTGCGGGGATGGAGACAAATGACGGGCTTTTGTAATTTCTTTCTCCCTTTTCGGGGGGCTGTGGGGGGCGGGTGTCGGCTCAAGCCTAGAAACAGCAGAAAAGATTTAAATATATGCAAAATTGTTTAGGGGTTTGGGGGGCGGTGTAGAAACCTGAACCAGGAGGAGGGAATTCACTCTTCTCCTCCCTGGGAGTAGGGCTGAAGGCTGGAGAGGGGAGCTGAGCCCCACAGTCACCTTCTGGCAGAGAGAGCGGCTTTGCTACTGATAAGCAGGCTCGGTCCTATGGGAAGCACGGCTTCAGCGGCAGAGAAAAGGAAAATGCCGGTTATTTTCAGCCCTGTTACACCCGAGAGGCCACTGCTGCGAGTTTTTACCATCCCACCCGCGCCCCCCAACTTAATTTTCTTGGGGTTCCAGGGCTTTTAACTTTATAGGTATATGGTGTCATTTAACTCTTTGCACTAGCCCTAAAAGGTAGATCACATCTATTGTACAGATGGGGAAACTGAGGCTCACAGTCCCTTGGGGAGGGTTGCAGAGTGAGCACTGGGGGTGGATGGGATTTTCAGAGCCATTCCTTGACCCACGCAGCCCTTGGCCAGCTCTTGCTTTGTGGAGTTTGCTCCCAGCCATGGAGGGTGGGGCAGGTGTGGAATCTGCCCAGACTAACCCCTTCCTCAACAACCCCTGCTCTCCAACCCTAGCTCCCCTTGCAGGGCCCTCAGCATCCTCCCTGTCCCCGCCTGCCTGGTAACACAAGCCCACATCACAGCGAGCCTGAAGACTCGAATTTCTGAAATACTGTTTCAGCCTAAAATCTGAAGTGTGAGTTTTAAAGGAATCTTTCCTTAGTTCTCAGGATTTTAGGCAACAACGGCAGCTGGGGGGCAGCCTGGAGGATCATATGAAGATGCAAAAGATTTCCCAGAGGAGGCTCCAACCTAAAGAGATGGCCGTTCTGGAGCAGATAGCTCAGACCAACTGGAGAGGCAATTGTGTGTGTGCGTGCGTGTGCAGTGTGACAGTGTTCTGGTCTATGTGTGTATCATCGTGGGTGTTTATCTGTTTGCCAGTGTGTGTGTCTCAGTGTCAGGGTGGGATTGTGCGTGTGTCCATGTACACACGTGTGTGTCAGCATGCATGTGTGTGTGTCGATGTGACAGCAGCTGAGAGCGCCTGTCCTCAGGCTGGCAAGCAGCTGGAGTGTGAATTTCCCTGAGGGTCTCCATCTCCCTGCGGTGTAGGCCTCCTGCCTCCTCCATCCCCCACCTGGAAACCTGCTCCCCCTTCCAGCGAAAATCTCTGCTGTTTCAGCAGCAGAATGGAGGGCGGGACACCCCACAGGCAGCTGTGAGGATCCAAAAGGCTGAGCCCCCATGAGGCCCCGCATGGATAAGGACTGTGGTGACCGGGAGGTGGGGGGCGGGCAGGCGGATGGCGCGTGGCCTGTTGCTTGATGGGTGAGCCTGGGAATTCCGGGAAGGAAACGAGGGCCGTGCACAGCTCTCTGGAGCTCACCTTTGGGTATCTGCACCCGAGTGTCACAGCCCCCACCCCTCCTCCAGGTCCATCCCAACCCCCCACCCCCACCCCCACCCTCCTCCAGTCTCTCAGGTTCACCCTGCCCTGGAGTCCCTTGGGCCATCTCTCCTGGAGTTTCCCCCAGATACCCTCTGGGCCCATCCCTTCCCCACCAATCCTGCTCCCTGCAGGAGTCCTCCCCTGACTGGCCACGTCTTCCGCTTGTCTTCGCCACCTCCTACATCCCAACCAGTTGCTTGTCTGTTTCATTTTGTCTCCATTATCTGTCCCTCAGGAACGTGAACCCTGGGGGAAACGAAAAGTGGGGGTTTCTCTCTAGGACGTTCCTGATGTTCATGAACATGTCCGGAGCCTCGCCCAGGCCAGGCTCCTTTTCCAGGCTCAGGTCCTTTGCTCTCGACAGGTCTTATTCACCCCGAGGCTCGCCCTCCGAGTCCACAGAGCCCAGCCAGATGATGATGGCCCTGTTCCAAGTCCTCCCCCACCTGGCTTGTATTTTGGGACAGTCCACCCCTTCTTCCAGGCCTCAAGGTGTCACCTCCGCTGAACTGGCCCCAACCCCAGTCATAGTACCAGTGGTACTAAAGTGACTGTTTCCTGCAGCCTGTCAAGAAAATTCTTTCATTGAGAACCATTTTGAATGGACCTGGACATTGCCCCTCTCTGAATACCTCTTCCCCTGGGACCCTCTGAAGCATTCTTTAGGGCCTCCCACAGGCTTCCCAGGTGGTGCTGTGATCAAGAATCCACCTGCCAATGCAGGAGACACAAGAGACTCTGGTTCCATTCTCTGGAGTAGGAAATGGTAGCCCGCTCCAGTATTCTTGCCTGGAGAATCCCACGGACAGAGGAGCCTGGTGGGCTACAGTCCATGGGGTCATAAAGAGTAGGACACGACTGAGCAACTGAGCTTGCATGCACATAGGAACTAAGCTCAGAGAACCTGTGAGCGTGGGGAGAGGGTGAGCCCTGGGCCTCACTAGGGCCTCCCCCAAACTGGGCCAAGCACACAGTAGACTCTAGACTGTTGAAATAGACAAGGGAGAGGATGAAAGCACAGGCTTGCCCTGTGGGCCCCTTGGGGTCCACACTCGTACTCCCAGCTGGTTGGGCGGGGTTGGAGGCGGGAGGCTGCTGTATGTGGACCGGCTGACTCGGCCCTAACCCCAGGCAAGGGGCCACCTTGGCTCCCACCGATCTTGCTGACTGGACTGAATTTGCGTCTGTACCTCCCTCCACAACCCGCCATTACTCATTACCCGTTGGCATTCATCCCCAAGCAGGGGTGACCCTCGGAGCAGCCACAGCCTCCCGCATGTTCTGAGGAAGGGGTGGCCGGAGGCTGGGCTTCGAGGAGGCACAGCAGGAATTGTGAGCAGCTGCTCTGAGTGCAATGACCATATTTTTCTGAGCTGAAAAATTAGGACACAGGATGTAGCACAGGGTTTTCTCAGATTTGTTCACTCGATGAGTCTCACAAAGGCATGAAGCCTAAAGCTTATGTAGTTAGGTAGGTGATGCATTGTCTTGTTGAAAAGCCTCTGAGTTTCCCAAATCAAGGAGATTCTGGAAGTTGGTACTTCAGTTTGACGAATAGCTGGGGTTGGAGGGCCCTGGGTCAACCCTGCCCTTGGTGCTTGGGCAATAATGGGGAGCAAAACAGGGGTGATCCTGGCCTCACAGAGCTCACATGGGGAGGCTGATATTCCTTAAATAATTTCACATTTTAGGACCAAGAGAAGTGGTATGGGGGTGGGGGATGGTGTACAGAGTCGGGATGTCCAGGAAGACATCTTTTTAAAATTACTTATTTATTTTTGGCTGCACAGGGTCTTTGTCGCTGAGGCCTTTCTCTAGTTGCGGTGAGCACGGGCTGCTGTTTGTTTCGGTGCGTGAGCTTCTCACTGCAGGGGCTTCTCTTGTTGCAGAGCACAGGCTCCAGGGCGGGGAGGCTTCAGTAGTTGCAGGGCACTGGGCTTAGTGGCTCCGCTGCCTGTGGAATCTTCCCAGACCAGGGATCGAACCCGTGTCCCCTGACTTGGCAGGCAGATTCTTATCCATTGGACAACCAGGGAAGTCCCAGGAAGGCATCTTTGAGGAAAGAAAGTTTGACATCAGACTGAGCTCTTTGGGCATTTACTGTGGGAGGGATGGGAGTGGACTGGAGTGAGGGAAGTACATTTTAGGCAGGAGGAAAGGTATGTGCAAAGGGCCAGTTGGCAGAAAGGAGGGCCGGGTGTTTGAGGGACAGGAGGCAGCCCAGGTGACTGCAGTGTGCTGAGCGAGGGGAAGAGGAGGTGGAAGAGGTCGGCAGGGGCCAGTGCAGGCAGTGCCCACCAGTCCATGAGAAGGTGGTGGATATTCTCCTGCTGGCAATGGGGAGCCAGGGACTGTTTGGCACAGGTGGGACCTGATTGTACTTCTGGATGTGGATAATAATGAGAATGATCACGGTGGTGGTGATTAAGGGAAGTGTTTAGTGAGCACTTACCATGTGCCAAGCACTGGCTACCCTTTCCAGTGTTCTTGCCTGGAGAAGCCTGTGGACAGAGGAGCCTGGCTACAGTCCATGAGGTTGCAAACAGCCAGACACAACTGAGAGACTTAAGTATGCATGCACGCATTCAAGCACCATTTCAGCTATTCTACAGATGAGAAAAGTGAAGGTTGGGAAGGGAAGTGGTTTATCTGAGGTCACATGGTTGGCAAATAGCAAAGATGGAACTCTGAGTATGCTGGCTCCAGAGTCTCTACCCTTGTCCCCCACACAAAGCTGCCCTAGTTTGGACACAGAAGGACAAGGGACATGCAGATGGTCGCCCCCTCCCCCCAACCTCTCTGTGGCACTGCCGCCTCGCTGCTGTGTCCCAGGATTGGGTGGGGACTCTGTGTCACCAGGTCAGCCAGGGCTGGAAAGGCCCAGCTCAGTCCCTGCTCAGGCCCAGTAGGGAAGTAGAGGTTGCAACATCAGAGGCTGAGCTTCTGGAGAAGTTGGGACCCCAGCGAGGGTGGACAGGTCATTGGGGCAGAAGTCCCAGGAGAGCACAGCCCCACTAATCTGTTTGGGATTCAAAGACTTTGAGACATGGCCAGAGCACTCCCGGGCTTCCCTGGTGGCTCAGATGGTAAAGAATCCACCTGCAATGCGGGAGACCTGGGTTTGATCCCTGGGTTGGGAAGATCCCCCTGGAAGGGGGCATGGCAACCTACTCCAGTATTCTTTGCCTAGAGAATACCCATGGACAGAGGAGCCTGGCAGGCTACAGTCCATGGGGTCACAAAGAGTCGGGCACAGCTGAGCAACTAAACATGGCACAGCCCAGGGCAAAGAATCCCCAGGACCAGAGCAGCCCCCTCGTCCCCCTCTGGAAGCAGGTCCGGGATCACACCTGTGGCATTTTAAAAATCCTATTCCCAGGACTTCCCTACTGGGCCAGTGGCTAAGACTCCACGCTCCTGATTCAGGGGGCTCCGGTTCGATCCCTGGTCAGAGGGCTAGATCCCACATGCCTCAACTAAGAGTTTGCATGCCTCAAGTAAAGATGGCAAATGCTGCAGTGAAAATCCCATGTGCTGTAACTAAGACCCAGAAGAGCCAAATACATAAATCAAATATTTAAAAATCCTATTCCCTCAGTGACCATCAGGGAAATGTAAATCAAAACCACAATGCGATACCACCCGGCCTAACACCTACTAGGATGGTTACTATCAAAACTCAGAAAATAACAAGTGTGGGTGAGGATGTGGAGAAGTTGGAAGCTTGTATACTGTTGGTGGGAATGTAAAATGGTCGAGCCACTATGGAAAACAGTATGATGGTTCCTCAAAAAATTAAAAATAGAATTACCATATGATCTAGCAACTTCATCTTGGGGAATATATCCCAGAGAATTGAATCAAGGTCTCCAACAGGCGTATATTCCATGGTCACTGCAGGACTAGACGCAACAGCCAAGAGGTGGAAACAAGCCAAGTGTCCGTCCACAGATGAACGGAAGAACCAAGTGTGCTGCATGCATATGATGGAATGTCGTTCAGCCTTGGAAAGGAAGGCCATTCTGATGCTCACTTCACTTTGGGTGAACCCGGAGGACATTATGCTAAGTGAAATAAGCCAGACACCAGAGGACAAATATTGTATGATTGCACTTATATTAGGTTCCTAGAGTGGTTAAGTTCATAGGGAGGGGTGGCTGCCCAGGCCTGGGGAGGGAGGGAGATAAGGAGTTAGTTAATGTTTAATAGGTACAGAGCTTGGCAAGGTAAAAGGAGTTCTGGGAATTCCCTGGCAGCCCAGTGGTTAAGACTCCGAACTTCCACTGACGGGGGCATGGGTCCCGTCTCTGGTCGGGCAACTGAGATCCTACATGCCATGTAAGGTGAAGTCACTCAGTTGTGTCCGACTCTGCGACCCCATGGACTGTAACCTACTAGGCTTCTCTGTCCATGGGATTCTCCAGGCAAGAGTACTGCAGTGGATTGCCATTTCCTTCTCCAGGGGCTCTTCCCAACCCAGGGATTGAACCCGGGTCTCCCGCATTGGAGGCAGATGCTTTAACCTCTGAGCCACCAGGGAAGCCCCCTGCCGCATGCCATGTGGCGGGCCAAAGAAACAAACGTTCGGGAGATGGATGGTGGTGATGGTTACCCAAGAATGTGAATGGACTCAATGCCACTGAACTGTACACTTTCAAATGGTTAAGATGGTAAAAAAAAAAAAAAAAAAAATCCTTATTCTAAGCTCTCCCAAGTGGTCAGGTCAGTACTGGGCTTCTGTTAAGCTGTGTTTATAAGAGATAAGTTAAAATATCAGATAGTAATTGTCACTACAGCAGGTAAGAATCATAGATGCTGGGGTTTCTGGGCCAAGTGATCTCACCTCCTTGAGCCTCAGTTTCCTCCCAAGGAAATGGGGATAAAGATAGTCCCTCCCTCCTGGGGCTACCATGAGGGTTCCATGATGCCCCCAAGGGGGCTCACCCAGTGTCCAGTGAGCACTCTGAACCAGCGGCACTGAGTACTGGCAGATATTCCTCAGGCCTTCGGGGTCTGGGAAAATGAGCAGCACAGGGCCTAGTCAGAGGAGAAAAGCTTACTTGCCTCACTACACACATAGGGAAACTGAGACCCAGAGGAGTCAAGGGACCTAAGTTCTATGATATCCCTTGAACCAGAATGAGGTTTTCCAAATCTGTATCAGTTAGCCAGGCTAGGTTGTGCTACAGTAACAAATGAGCCCCACACTGAAGTGTCTCAACACAGCGACAGTTTGTTTTGCACAACAAAAGCCTGCCAGGAGTCCAGGTGATTCTCCATGGCAACCACCCTCCACGTGAAAGCTCAGGGTGGGGGGCTGCCCTGGTGGCTCAGTGGTAAAGCATCCACCTGCCCACGTAGGAGTCACGGATTTGATCCCTGATCCCGGGAAGATCCCCCATGCTGCAGAGCAAGTAAGCCTTGTGTGCCGCAACTACTAAGCCTGTGTACCTAGAACCCAGGAGCTGCAACGAGAGAAGCCCCTGTAACGAGGAGTCCACACACCGCAACCAGAGTAGCCCCCACTGGCCGCAACTAAAGAAAGCCCTCCCAGCAATGAAGATCCAGCACAGACAAAAATAAACAAATAGACAAAATTATTAAAAAGACAAATACAAACTCAGTGGGCCAGGCTGCTTTGTCTTGTAGCACCTCCCTGTCTAGGTCACTGAGACAGGAAGGAGCATCACGTCGCTTCTTCCCACAACTCATTGGCCAGCACTGGTCCATGACTTCACTCCATGGCAAGGCTGATGGGCCCTGAGAAGGAGAACTGAAGATAGGTAATAACCAGAACTTTCTACTCAGTATCTGAGAGGGAGGAAGGCCAGTGGATGGCTTCCCCAGGCAGGCCGTGTGCACAGTTAACTGGATCAAAGAGAAAAGGGTTTAAGGCTAGAATCACGTCCTCTCCTACCCAAGCCCCCAGCTCCCTTCCCAGGGCAACCGCAGCTTCCAGGGCTACTCTGCATGTCGACAAGCAAGGAGTGTGCCAGGTGCCCTTGTTAAAATACAAATGAGAGCTTACTGCTCTTTTTACTCCTCGAAGGAGCAGGCAGGTATTTGTCACAGCTTTTTGCTCTTTCACTGGGCAGTGCCTTCCCATTATGCAATCAGCGACCCCCACCCCATGCCCACGGGTGTTTAGGCGTTTTCCAAAGTTCTGCTGTTATAAACAGTGATGCAATCAATTTCCTGTGTATTTTCCCTTGTCACCCATGTGAGTGTTTCTGTGGTTTCTAAAAATGGAATTGCTTGGTCAGAGGGCAGGTGCAAGGAGCCATCTGACAACTCTCTGGCGGCAGGTGCTGCCTCCAGGGTCAGGAGGGGGCTTTTAAGAACAGGTGCTAATGGAGCCCAGTGGGTTTCCCATCCCAGGGGGTTTCCAAAGGGGACACAGGAGAGGGGGCAGGAAGAGGGGGTGCCCCTCCCATCTTGACTCTGCCACGCTGGTCCTAATGCTGGTGCTCTGCCACGCCCATCTTACAGAGAGTTCCAGAGGGATGAGTTGCTTGCCGGTGATCCCCAGTGAGCATCCTTTGAGCCACAGTCCTAGACTGGGCTGAGTCCTCCTGGGTTCCAAGATCCCAGTTCCCTGCAGGAGACCTCATGGATCCTTCCTATACTGGCTCCTCTCAAAGGCACTCATGTTTCCCCAAGAGCTTTCTTTAAAAAAAAAAATTTTTTGGCTGTGCTGGGTCTTTGTTGCTGTGAGGGCTCTTCTCTAGTTGCAGTAAGTGGAAGCTACTCTCAGGTTGTGGTGCAGAGGCTTCTCACTGCGGCAGCTTCTCTTGCTGCAGAGCATGGACTCTAGGCACACAGGCTTCCGTAGTTGCAATGCTCAGGCTTAGCTGCCCCTTGGCATGTGCTCTTCCCAGACCAGGGATCAAACCAGTGTCCCCTGCACTGGCAGGTGAATTCTTAACCACTGGGCCACCAGGGAAGTCCCTCCCCAAGGGAGTTGCTGAAACTCATCTTCACTTTCTTGGGACTCACTGGGTCCAGTTCTCTGGTTGCTCGAGTTGTAGAACCATCACCCTGTCACTTTCCCCCTTTGCTGTTTTCATATCTGATGCATCGTTTTGAAAGAGCATCTTGGTATGAAGAGTTTAGTCTTGTTGATTTTAAAATTTTCTTTTTTGGAGGAGGGGTCAGTACCATCCCTGTTGTTTCTGGGAAAAACCCAAACACTCTTCTTGTAAAATAAAAAAATAAATTCAAGCAAAACAGAAAGCTATGAGCAAGGAGGTAAAAGGCATCAGCGAGTGATGACTAACTCTGGTTGACGTGTGCATGCATGGCCTTCCTCTTCCGTAGATTCTAAGCATTTCTAATGACCCCTTCTAATGATAACGATAATGAAAATCTCTACCTTTCTCGCTAAAGGTGGGGTGTGTGAGTCACCTGAGTGGGACTGAAAGTTGCTTTTAGTCTCCCTCCCCCTCCCCGGCCCCCCATCCTTCACCCACAGCCTCCCCTGGGACTCCCCTCCCCAGCTCTGCTTCCACTTTGGAAGCTGCTTTTCCAGCTCCGGGGAGCAGAGCCTGCAGAGTTTTGTACCAGTGAAGCAGGGGCTGATGACTTCCTATCCCCAAAGAGTTCCACTTGCTCCACACCTGAGAGCAGGGATTTCATTCCCTCACCTCCCAGACACCCAGAGGCCAAGATCTGGCCCAGTTTGCCCTGCTGCACCTTCAGCTGGTGGGAAGGACAGTTGATCCCTCTGCCTTGGATTTCTGCCCCCACCCCTGCCCCCACCTCCATCAGCAACAGTCATTTCAGTTCAATCTCTCAGCTGTGTCTGACTTTTTGCGATCCCATGGACTGCAGCACGTCAGGCTTCCCTGTCCATCACCAGCTCCTGGAGTTTACTCAAACTCATGTCCATCCAGTCGGTGAAGCCCTCCAACCATCTCATCCTCTGTGGTCACCTTCTCCTCCTGCCTTCAATCTTTCCCACCATCAGGGTCTTTTCCAATGAGTCAGTTCTTTGCATGAGGGGGCCAAAGGATTGGAGTTTCAGCTTCAGCTTCAGTCCTTCCAAACAGTGTGTCTTCCTAAGTTCACAGCAGGACCCAGCTTGGACCCAGGTGGTCCCACGTGTTTGGGTCTCTGTCAAGCAAGGTGGAGGGTGGGCCAACCCCAGGCTACTTCCATCAGACCATCTCTAGGGAGGAAGGGGCCGCAGCTCAGGACTAAGTAGGGCCTGGCTTGATGGGGGGCAGTGTGGTGGCGGTCCCAGAATCTAGCCCAGAAGAGATGTGAGGCAGAGAGAGGGCTAGAAGGAAGAGGAGCTCCTGGAAGTCTGGCAGCCCTCCTCTGGGGCCTCTCGGAGGCACAGGGCCTCTGGTGCTGTGTTATCCACAGCAGTAGGGGGTGGGGAGCGTGGCTGAGGGGTGAGTATGTGAAGCATCTGGCAATGCCCACAGCAGGGGCAGCTCTGCCCAGGGCCATGGCTCTTTCTGTCTGCAGCTCCTTAGGTCTGTTCTTGAGGATCCGTGAATCCTTCTGATGCCCAAAGAAACCCCTGGGGATGGCTTGACATTGACCATGAGCAGGACAGGGCCAAGAGCCAGTGAATGACGTGCCGGGTGACTGTGTTGCCTCTTCAGGGGAGGCCGGGCAGTGTCAGAAGCCAAGTGTCCTAGCTGGGGTGCTGGCTGTGTGACCTTTGGCAAATGACTGAAGGTCTCTGAGCCTCGGTTTGCCCACTCACGTGGTGGGCCTGTTTGAATGACTGAATGCAATGACCACATAAAGGATTCTGGGCAGGCCTGTGAGTCCTGGGAGAGGCCTCCTTAATTGTGGTTTTATTTATCTACTCAGGCTTGGGGTAGCAGCCAGGGGAGAGCCAAGATATGTAAGTGGCCAGTGGGGCGGGGGGTGGGTGGGTGGGGGTGGGGTGGGGGAACCTCGGGAAGCTGCAATTTTCTGCAAATGGCTCCTAATTATTCACAACAGTGGGTTTCAAACTGGCTTGAAACTGGATTTCAAAAAGATGAAATGGGTTTCAAGCTGTTGTTTCACACGCATCTTATACAAGGTCCCAACCTTGAGCCTTGTTGTTGTTCAGTCGCTCAGTTGTGTCCGACTCTTTGCAACCCCATGGACTGCAGCACGCCAGGCTTCCCTGCCCTTCACTATCTCCCAGAGTTTGTTCAAACTCATGTCCATTGAGTCGGTGATGCCATCCAACCATTTCATCCTCTGTCGTCCCCTTCTCCTCCTGCCTTCAATCTTTCCCAGCATCAGGGTCTTTTCCAAAGAGTCAGATCTTTGCATCAGGTGGCCAAAGTATTGGAGCTTCAGCTTCAGCATCAGTCCTTCCAAAGAATATTTAGAGCTGTGCCTTAGACCTTCTCCAAATAAATCTTACCCAAGTGATCCACACTGGAAGGAGGAGCCCACTCTGACCTTCCTTGCCCCCTCCTCTCAATGCCCCTTAGGGTCAATGAAAGGCTTGAAAGCCACCACTCTAGGCCAGCGAGGGTGTCACCAGTCACAGGATGTAGAGGTGGCAGGTAATTATCTAGAAGGGGTCATTTTCCCAATGCATCTCTCATTGTGCTCATGGAAAATGACAGAAGGAAGAGAAGGCTTCAGATCAGAGACCAGTCGGGCCTGAGGTCACTAGGCTGGGGCAGGCTGGGCAACTGTGACTCTAAGGGCCTCCGTCCCTCTGGGCAGCACTGACCGGGCCTAGGATGTCCCTGTGGGTAGCACAAGGAACTGGGTGAGGATACCCCTCTGTGTCGCTAGAGCCTGAATCTCCATCAGTCACTGTCCAGCTACTCGACATGGGGCAAGTCCCCACTCTGAGCCTCAGCTTCCTCATCTGTAAAATGGTGCAGCAGTGACTGGGCCCAGATGAGCAAGGTTGAGGGGGACATGAGAGGAGCCGTGAAGCTCAGAGCATTGCTCCTGGTACCTGGGGAGTCACAGACCAGTAACGCTCACCGTTGTCAAGAGCAGTAATAACTCCTAAGCAGGTGGGGGCTGGAAGGAAACTTGGAACTCTTACCCCAGAGAGGGAAAAGGTCAAAGGCTAAGGTAAAATAGCAGGGTCAGGAATGAAACTCAGGACCTGATACACAGGCCTCCTGGTTCAGAAAGGGAAGTCCACCTTCTTCCTGCAGCATCACAGGGAGAAAAAGGATGCAGACCTCTGAAGAACTCCCAGAAGTTTGCCGTGGCTACTGAGCTGGTCTTGGTGGCAGGGCAGACTCTGCTCCGTCACCTACCCTGGCTCCTCTGGCGGCTCCTTTCTGGGAGAGAAGAGGTGCCTGCCTTCCTTTCCTGTTGCTGTTCTGTGCAGGTGACCTGGAGGCTGGGGGGAGGATGAAGGCGGAGGTGGGAATCCGAGAGGGTTGGGCACAGGTGACGTGGAGCTGGGAACAACTGCCACTGAACTGCTGACGTGTGTGGCAGTGCAGCGGTTCACAGGGGGAGCACCTTGTCCTCCATCAAGGGGAGGGGAACATCACTGGCCCAGTCTGCAGATGAGGAAACTGAGGCTGTTAAGGCCACAGACGGAGAGCAGTGTGGTCCGTTGTGACTGAGCTGCTCTTCCACACTCCTGGCCTGATTTTAGGAACTCACAGCATACCTTGTTCCTCCTCTGTGTCTGATCAGCTGTAGGGACTGGTCAGAGGGGCCTTGAAAACTTCTAGACTCTCAGTTTTGAGAGCCAGTGGGCCCTAGAGAGGGGTTTCTCTGGTGGCTCAGATGGTAAAGAATCTGCCTGCAATGCAGGTGACCTGGGTTCCATCCCTGGGTCGGGTAGATTCCCCTGGAGAAGGGACTGGCTACCCACTCCAGTATTCTTGCCTGGAGAATTCCATGGACAGAGGAGCCTGGTGGGCTACAGTCTATGGGGTCACAAAGAGTCGGGCACTGCTAAGTGACTAACACTTTCACTTTTTGCCCCAGAGAACAGGAAGTTAAGTCTTTGGCCCCATCCCACAGAGGAAAAAACTGAGGCTCAGCCAGGTCCTCTGGAAGCAGTGGGCCGTGTGGCTCCAGCTGGGGAGTGGGGTGGGAGGGAGGCTCCTGGGCCCGCAGCTCCCTCTTGGCCCGGCTTCTACCTTCCCCCCCATCTCCAGTGTCCCCAGTCCTCTGGAGGAAGATTTCCGTGGTCCCGGTTGGGGGTGCCAGACTGCCAGCGACGAGTGTTTTTTTAATCCCAGCCCCGCTGACTTAGATGATTATTCTTATTTAAGGCAGGGAGGAAACGCGCGAGCGTGGCAGCCGGTCACCTCCGGGCGGCGGCCCTCCCCGCCTGCCTCCGGTGCTCAGCTCCAACCTGAGCGGGAAAGGGGAGGGGGAGATGGGAAGCGGGAGTGGGGAGGGGAGAGGAGGAGGGGGAACAAGAGAGGGGTTAGAGGGAAGAGGGAGTGAAGAGGAGGGAAGAGGGAGGAGGGAGGAAGGAAGGGGCAGGAAGGAGATTAGGGAGGAGAAGGGGGTGGAGGGAACGAGGTGGGGGAGGGGCAGGGAAGAGGGTGGGGGAAGACGACGCGGAGGGGGAGCACAGAAAGGCACCCCCCACCCCACCCCCGCAGCTCCCTAAGCAGTTAGGAGAGAGGGAGATACACAGATGAATAATTTACTACGGGAAATGCAGGAAGAATTTAGAAACTCTCAATTTATAAATATTTATTTTCGCAAGTTCGCCCCCCTTCCGACTCTTCCTTCCCTGGCTGGCCCTCGTTCTTTCTCCATTCCCCCCACCCCCAACTTTTGCTGACCCTGACTCTCCCACGGCCTCTCTCCTTGTCTCTGCGCGCGGCCGTGACCGTCTCTGTCTCCCCTTCTCGGCCTCCGTGACTGGGGTAGGGCAGGGATGTGTTTTCTCGCCCGTGTCTCTCTTTTCTCCATCTCTGCGGCCTGAGTCTCCCCTGGCTGGATGCATCTCTTGTCTCTGTCTCCCTAGCTCTCCATCTCTGGGTGTATCTACCCCGTCTGTCTCCCCAGCCTCTCCCATCCTAGGCCCTCAGTTCGGGTCCGCATGGGTTGGGGCGGGGCGGCGGTGGGGAACCCCTGGAAGGCTCAGAGGGGGAGAGGTCGTTTCCCTGACAACCGGCGGGCGTTGGGCAGAGCCTCACCGGATGTAGATTAGGAAGTCGGCTCCGGGCGGGCGGGGGCGGGAAGCCGCGAGAGCCCCGCCCCTGCCACGCCCCCCGACCACGCCCCCTTCCAAAAGCTTGTTGGGGCGCCCCGGGGGTGGCTTGGGGAAGCCACTGGGATCGGGCGGTAGGGGTGGGAGGGGACTCCCTGGAAGACCCGGCAGGAGGAGGAACTTTGGCAGGTAATCAGTGGATCACTTAATCAGTTAACCAGTGGTGGGGCAATCAGTTTACAGGCACGCACAACGCGGAGAGTTTAAGAGCTCCCGGTGGAAAGAGAGGGAGCTGAGTTCTGAACCCTCACGGGCCTTGCCCTGGCAGTGTGGTCCACTGAGCTGAGTCCCTGCACATCTGGCCGGTATCTCCCATCTGTGCAGCAGCCCCTACCTTGCAGGGTCGACCCTCCAGGCGGGTCCGTTGCCTTTGTCCATCCTTTAGTTCACACATGGAAAAGAGAGGCCCTCGGAGGGGAGGGACCTGGGGGCAGGGTTACCAGCCATTTAACAAACTCAGCAAAATTGACTTTCTCCGTAGGCATGCTTTTTGTGAGCTGGGAACTGGACTCAGAGGTGATCCTACCCTTGACAGCACCTGGCTCGAGGCCTGACCCAGAGCCGGTCCTGGGTTTGCCATACCTGCTCCCTTTCTGTCTCCTCTCTGCCCCCCTTCTTTCCCCCTTGTGTGGGAGGCTGAGTTCCAGAGAAGTCAGCTGGCGGGCATGGATTCCCACCCCTCCCCTTAAGCCATTTCTGAGCCTGACACTCAAGTGCCAAAGAGCTGGGGAGAGGTTCTCTAGTCAAGGAGGACTCCTCAGGTAGTATCCTCAGGGTCCTAGCTGGCAGGGTCTCTTGGCACACATGCCTTGCTCCCTGCAGCCTAAAACCTGTGTGTCATTTAATAGGCTAACTCTTGTTTGTTTGAGCACAAACAAACACAGGCACCGGCTCCTTCTTGCCCCAGCCCTCCCTCCCCAAAGCTGGCTAGACTGGAAGATGGGGAAGGGGCTGGTGGAATGATTCCCCGCTCCAGGAAGGACTGAGGAGTCACTGGGAACGTGACTGTTTATAATTTCAGCGGCCCCTTTAAGCCTGGGCTCCAGGCCTGTTGCCAGGCGGGCTCTGTTTGAAGCTCTCAGCTCTAATCTGGCTGCTGCAGCAATGCTCCCAAATAGGGGTCCTGTGGTTGCTCCAGAGGCAGGATGGGCCTGGCTTGTGGCGCTCTCCCAGGCTGGAGGGCCACCCCTTCCCATCCCCAGGTCCCCACAAAAGGCAGATGCTACATGTACACACACACACAGACACCTCTCTATGAAACAAACAAACAAACACACAAACTCATCCTCACAGACCTAGGGAGAGAGAATCCCGCGACTACCGCATGGACAGGCATTGGTGTCTGTGGCCCGTGGGCCCCCAGGCCAGCCACTTTTCCTCTGCAGGAGGGATTTCTCTGGACCATTATGGCCCTTCTTGAAGATTCTAGACTCTATACTCCTTGAGCCCCTGGAATACCCCTAGTGGGTTTAGAACATGGACCCACTAGGAACTGAGATGAAGAAAGGGTGGAGAGGTGGTGGGCAGAGCTGTCAGATCTTGAAGGAGGAGATTGGCTCACGTGGCCCCTGGCTCTCCATGCTGGAGCTCATCCCTGGTGGAAGGGGTCTTACTCCCCCAGCTGAGAGATGGGGACAGTGAGACTGGGAGAGCAGCACACCCAAGATCCCCAGCCAGAGAGAGGATCAGCTGGGATGCGAGCCACATGTCTAGGGCCCAGGCTCTCACATGCTTCTGCACTCGCAGGCAGGGCAGTCGACAGCGTCCCGCCATCTTTCTCGAATGCAGGTTTGGGGGTTTCCGCGTGGCTGACTGTGGCTGGCAGGTGGCTCACATCCCCACCTGGTGTGTAATGGGCTCCCAGTTCACATTCCCTGGCTGATTCCTTCTGTATAGAGAACGGGGACCAAGGAGGGCTTTTGGTCAGGCTGTGTCCTCTACAGCTAGCCGGTCTCACTGTGGAGCCACAGATCAGACTGTGGGGTAATGTGCACCTCAGGGGGCTCCAAGGGCAGGGAGGACACGAGAGGGCTGAGACTCGGGAACCCCTGTGTCAGACAAGGCACAGGATGGGGAGCTGAAGCCTGGGGTCCAGTTCTAGAGTCAGCTGTGTGACTTCGGGTCAGGCCCGCTGTCTCTCTGGGCCTCAATAAAATGAAGGGAGCTGTGCCCCCTAACCTCTGAGGGTCCTCCCAGGGGGTCTGGAGAGAGAGTGCCTGGTCTCGGGGAGCCAGAGTGCATATGCCCCTCTCCCAGGGCTGGGCCACTTGCCAGCAGAGGACCTGAGCAGCTAGCAGTGGCCACCATGTTAAAAAACAATTGTATGTATTTATTTTTGGTGGTGCTGGGTCTTCCTGCTACGGCCAGGGCTTTCTCTAGTTGCGGGAGGCGGGGCTACTCTTGGTTGTGGTGCGTGGGCTTCTCACTTCAGTGGCTTCTCTTGCAGAGCAGCATGGGCTCTAGACCACGGACTCAAGAGTCGTGCCCATGGGCTTAGCTGTCCCCAGGCATATGGAGTCTTCCCAGACCAGGGATGGAACCCAGGTCCCCTGCACTGCCGGGTGGATTCTCAGCTACTGGACCACCACGGAAGCCCCAGTAATGGCCTCCATTTATACAGCACCTACCGTAGGCTTCCCTGATAGCTCAGCTGGTAAAGAATCCACCTGCAATGCAGGAGACCCTGGTTTGATTCCTGGGTCGGGAAGATCCCTGGAGAAGGGATAGGCTACCCATTCCAGTATTCTTGGGCTTCCCGTGTGGCTCAGCTGGTAAAGAATCCACCCACAATGCGAGAGACCTGGGTTCAATCTCTGGGTTGGGAAGATCCCCTGGAGAAGGGAAAGGCTACTGAGCAAGACATCTTGGAATGTGAAGTCAAGTGGGCCTTAGAAAGCATCACCAGGAACAAAGCTAGTGGAGGTTATGGAATTCCAGTTGAGCTTTCAAATCCTGGAAGATGATGCTGTGAAAGTGCTGCACTCAATATGCCAGCAAATTTGGAAAACTCAGCAGTGGCCACAGGACTGGAAAAGGTCCGTTTTCATTCCAGTTCCAAAGAAAGGCATGCCAAAGAATGCTCAAACTACCGCACAATTGCACTCATCTCACATGCTAGTAAAGTAATGCTCAAAATTCTCCAAGCCAGGCTTTAGCAATATGTGAACTGTGAACTCCTGATGTTCAAGCTGGTTTTAGAAAAGGCAGAGGAACCAGAGATCCAGTTGCCAGCATCCACTGGATCACGGGAAAAGCAAGAGATTCCAGAAAAACATCTATTTCTCCTTTATTGACTATGCCAAAGCCTTTGACTGTGTGGATCACAATAAACTGTGGAAAATTCTTCAAGAGATGGGAATACCAGACCACCTGACTTGCCTCTTGAGAAATCTGTATGCAGGTCAAGAAACAACAGTTAGAACTGGACATGGAACAACAGACTGGTTCCAAATAGGAAAAGGAGTACGTCAAGGCTGTATATTGTCACCCTGCTTATTTAACTTCTATGCAGAGTACATCATGAGAAACGCTGGGCTGGAAGAAACACAAGCTGGAATCAAGATTGCCGGGAGAAATATCAGTAACCTCAGATATGCAGATGACACCACCCTTATGGCAGAAAGTGAAGAGGAACTAAAAGCCTCTTGATGAAAGTGAAAGAGGAGAGTGAAAAAGTTGGCTTAAAGCTCAACATTCAGAAAACGAAGATCATGGCATCCGGTCCCATCACTTCATGGGAAATAGATGGGAAAGCAGTGGAAACAGTGTTAGACTTTATTTTTGGGGTCTCCAAAATCACTGCAGATGTTGATTGCAGCCATGAAATTAGAAGACACTTACTCCCTGGAAGAAAAGTTATGACCAACCTAGATAGCATATTCAAAAGCAGAGACATTACTTTGCCAACTAAGGTCCGTCTAGTCAAGGCTATGGTTTTTCCAGTGGTCAGGTATGGATGTCAGAGTTGGACTGTGAAGAAGGCTGAGCACCGAAGAATTGATGCTTTTGAACTGTGGTGTTGGAGAAGACTCTTGAGAGTCCCTTGGACTGCAAGGAGATCCAACCAGTCCATTCTGAAGGAGATCAGCCCTGGGATTTCTTTGGAAGGAATGATGCTAAAGCTGAAACTCCAGTACTTTGGCCACTTCATGCGAAGAGTTGACTCATTGGAAAAGACTCTGATGCTGGGAGGGATTGGGGGCAGGAGGAGAAGGGGACGACTGAGGATGAGATGGCTGGATGGCATCATGGACTCGATGGATGTGAGTCTGAGTGAACTCCGAGAGATGGTGATGGACAGGGAGGCCTGGCGTGCTGCGATTCATGGGGTCGCAGAGTCGGACACGACTGAGCGACTGAGCTGAACCGAACCCACTGCTGTATTCTGGCCTGGAGAATGCCCTGGACTGTATGGTCCATGGGGTCGCAGAGTCGGATACAACTGAGCAACTTTAACTTCACTCATTGTAGGCTTGAGCAAACTCTGGGAGATAGTGGAGGACAGGAAGCCCGGCGTGCTGCAGTCCATGGGGTCTTAGAGCCAGCCACGACTTGGCGACTGAAAACCAACAATAGTACCTGCCCTGTAGGGTTCAGTGAGAATTAACTGGGTCACAGCCATGGAGGGAAGAGGTGGAGACCCAAGCCCTCCCAGCCCAAAGGCCTCAACGTTTGTGGTCCTGGCTGCCGGCTGAGCAGGCCGGTGGGCAGTGCCGCAGTTTGGGGCTGCATGTCCCGGGTGCAGTGCCCGTGTGACACTGCCAGAGCCGGCCGTCTGCTTTCCAGAGTGCTGCTAAGGAAGGCGCGGCTCAAGCTGCCTCTCCTGCCCCCTCCACAGGCTGCTTCCCCCCTCCCTCCCTCGTTCCTGGTCCAAGGCCAGCTCCCCGAGGCTCCAGGGTGCCATGCCCCTGTACCTGGTGTCCTTGGGCAGAGGCTGGAATGGGAGGGCTGGCTCCCCAGAGAGCCAAGGTCACAATGCACTCCCCCCCTCCTCTGGCCTGGACCAGCGAAGGGCTTGGGGCACAGTCTCGGAGCCTCTCCAGTGGATCCCATCACCCTCCATGTGGGTCCTTGGGCGCACAACACCAGACCTCAGTTTCCCCGCTCTGTAGACTACTACGGATGTTCCTGCCAAGAGGCCAGAGGGAGGATGTGATGCCCTGCTGCCCACACCTCAGCTCAGGGCAGCTCCAGCATCCTTTGGGTTGGCACGTTCTACCCCATCAGAGATTCCAGCCAGAGCCCTCCAATGGTCAGGGGCCTGGAGTCATGGGAACAGAGGCCAGAATTTCCCAGCAGCCTGATCAGAAGACCACAGTTAAGGGGTGGGACATCCAGGGATCGGTCCTCTGTACCAGCCCCTCCATGCTGCCGAGTGCCAGTGAGCCCCTAGACTTCATCCCCTGTCCCCAGGAACTACCATTCACGGGTCTTACCCAGCCGTCCTGCTCACCCGCCCCTCCTCGCCTCCCACAGTCTGCAGCCACTTTGCCTCCCCAGGGAACTGACATCTGCCCACACTCCCAGCGGCCGTTCCCCTTCTACTCCTCCTCCATCTCCTGCCTGGAATGCCGCACCAGCCTCTTCCAGGAAACCCTCCAGGATGGCCCCCAGGGACCCACACTCTCCACAAAGGCCCCTGTGGGTCTGGTGAAGTGTCACGCCAGCTCACGATGACCCAGCAACTCTGATGGGCCGAAATTGGCTCGTCTCCTTGGCTTTGAAGACTCTAGGGACCTGGTTCCTGCTCACCCCTGCAGCCTTTCAGCTCCCCGCCCCCACCTCTGCTCCAGACAGACCAGCTCTCTTCCAGCCTCTGTGCCCTTGTACACGCTGTTCAGAGGACTGGAATTTTCTCCTGGGTCATCGGACCAACTGTTCATTCCTTAGGACTCAGCCCAGACTTCCTCTTCTCCAGGGAGGTGGTCTGTCTACTTGTCTGTCACCCACACTAGACTATCTGGGAAGGGGCTGTGCGTCTTGTTTATCTCTAAACCTCCAGCTTGGCTCCAGCTTGGGAGGTGGGGTCACCTGTGCTGGTGGAAGGATGGCTCGATCCCACCCCGTTCCACTCTGGCTCCATCCGCACACCCCACTCCGCCCCCTGGGAGCCATCTTCCTTTCCCTTTCCTTCCTTTCCCTCTTCTCTGGGTGGGGCAGCATTGTGCTAAGGGCATCCACATTGAAGTCGCGTGACTTGCGCCTCCTCAGGGTGCTGAGCCTCAGTTCTTTGTCCACAGAGATGGAGAGAACCACTGCACGACCATCCCAGGGTAGCTGCAAGGATTAAGTGAAGAGTGTTAATTGTATCCTTGGACGTCATAGGAGTTCACTATACGTTAACTAATATTGTTGTCTTTGTTCTGTATTATCCAGCAGGGGCTGGTTGTAATCACCTCCTCCTGGCCTGCATCTGGGGCGCCTGTCACTACAGCTCTCTGCTCCAAGCTGCCCACAACTTGAATCATTTCATCTTCACTTAGAACACTCAATGGCTCCCCATTGCTTCCCCCAGGATATAAAAACTCCAGCTAATTTTCAAAGCTCTTTATCACCTGCTTTTCTGGTGAGGTTGCCCTGTGTGTGTGTGAGTGTGTGTGTGTGTGTGCGTGCTCAGTCATGTCCAACTCCTCGAGACCCCATGGACTGTAGGAGCCTCCAGGTTCCTCTGTCCATGGAATTTTCCAGGCAAGAATACTGGAGTGGCTTGCTACTTCCTACTCCAGGGGATCTTCCTGAACCAGGGACTGAGCCCACCTCTCTTGTGTCTTCCTGGATTGACAGGTAGACTATTCTTTACCACTGTGCCGCCTGGGAAGCCCCGAGGCTGTCCTGAGTAGTAGCCAAAGATGACCTTCTGCCAGGCCCCTCCTCACCCCCAGTGGGAGCTGGGTGGCCCTCGGTGGGTCTTCCACTTCCCAGAGCTTCTGGATCCCTCAGCTGCAAAGTGGCACTGGTAGCAGTGCCTCTTGGTGGCCCCTTCCCTGGAGGTGTGGGCGACAGGGACCCTGGGTGCAAAGAACTGGCCTAGTGTGGGGGGATGCGCCAGGCACCGGAGCCTCGTGGCCAGCTCGGGCCAGCCCATACCCCCTGCACGCAGGCTCTGGAAAGAGGCCAGAATCCACGCTGATCCTCGTCTCCTCAGAGTCCTCGTCTTTCCAGGCTGAATATTACCCTGATTGTGTTGTAGAGAAAGGAAGAGAACATTTGTTCTCTTTTAAAGAAAATAACATTTTCCCCCATTTACAAAAGGAATACATGTAAACTGTGGATAATTTTGAAATTAAGATAAACCAAAGAGGAAAATTTAAATGATCTATAATTCATCACCCATCCATAGAACTTTGAGTGCCTGAACTTCCAGCCTCCAGACTCTGTACTAGGTGTGCAGCACCGGATCTGCTTGGAGCCCAGAAAGGGGCTCACAGAATATTCTGGTTGGCAACCTGGTTCTTCCTCTTACCAGCAGAACTCAAACTTTTCTGCCCAAGGCCTCTGCCTGCTGGTACCCAGAGAGTTCCCCAACCCACCCCACCCCCAGCAGCAGCTGTTAGAAGTTCAGGGTCTCAGGGAAGTTCCCTAGTGGCCTAGTGGTTAGGATTCTGGGCTTTCACTCCTGTGGCCCGTTTTCAATCCCTGGTGAGAAAACAGATCTTACAAGCCATGCAGCATGCCCCCCCCAAAAAAAAAAAAGCAAAGAAGTATAGGATCTCAGCCCAGGGGCCCCAGAACCTGCATTTCCCCAGGATCCCAGGAGACCTAAAGGTTTCCAATGGCAGCTGAGTGCCCCGAGTTGTGGATATGCTTACACTTATCTGAGCCAACCCCCTATTATTGAACATGGAGGTGGTTTCCAAGTTGTGACATCATAAGGCCACAGTGAACAGCCTCATGATAGCTAAACCTTGGGCACACTGTGGGTATTTTCCAGGAGCAGGTATTAAGGAGATTTCCTTTACTGCTTCACTCCCCTTCTTCCCCAGAGCATTCTGGGGTGGGCTAGGGTCCATCTTCATCCCCATTCTGCAGGTGAACAGACTGAAACTGGGGGCAGACAATACTCTCCAGGGTCCCATAAACAGTGGCCAAGCCAGGGCTTAACCCAGCCTGGCCAGGTTTCCTTTCTTCCACACCCATCCTATAGGCCTTTGCTGTAAGTTTTTGGTCCAGCGTCAGCTCCTGTTTGTGTGAGGTGGGTCTCATGAATGTCCCAAGCTGGGCACACAGTGGCTTCCAGATGTCCCTGTCCCTGCCAACTGGGACCAGTTTGCACGGGTGACAGATGAAGCTTGGCTGGGTGGATAGCGTGGCCTCAGTCCATTGTTCAGTTCAGTCACTCAGTCGTGTCCGACTCTTTGCGACCCCATGAATCGCAGCACGCCAGGCCTCCCTGTCCATCACCATCTCTCGGAGTTCACGAGTCCATGATGCCATCCAGCCATCTCATCCTCAGTCGTCCCCTTCTCCTCCTGCCCCCAATCCCTCCCAGCATCAGAGTCTTTTCCAATGAGTCAACTCTTCACATGAAGTGGCCAAAGTACTGGAGTTTCAGCTTTAGCATCATTCCTTCCAAAGAAATCCCAGGGCTGATCTCCTTCAGAATGGACTGGTTGGATCTCCTTGCAGTCCAAGGGACTCTCAAGAGTCTTCTCCAACACCACAGTTCAAAAGCATCAATTCTTCGGTGCTCAGCCTTCTTCACAGTCCAACTCTGACATCCATACCTGACCACTGGAAAAACCATAGCCTTGACTAGACGGACCTTAGTTGGCAAAGTAATGTCTCTGCTTTTGAATATGCTATCTAGGTTGGTCATAACTTTTCTTCCAGAGGAGTGTCTTCTAATTTCATGGCTGCAATCAACATCTGCAGTGATTTTGGAGACCCCAAAAATAAAGTCTAACACTGTTTCCACTGTTTCCCATCTATTTCCCATGAAGTGATGGGACCGGATGCCATGATCTTCGTTTTCTGAATGTTGAGCTTTAAGCCAACTTTTTCACTCTCCTCTTTCACTTTCATCAAGAGGCTTTTTAGTTCCTCTTCACTTTCTGCCATAAGGGTGGTGTCATCTGCATATCTGAGGTTATTGATATTTCTCCCGGCAATCTTGATTCCAGCTTGTGTTTCTTCCAGCCCAGCGTTTCGCATGATGTACTCTGCATAGAAGTTAAATAAGCAGGGTGACAATATACAGCCTTGACGTACTCCTTTTCCTATTTGGAACCAGTCTGTTGTTCCATGTCCAGTTCTAACTGTTGTTTCTTGACCTGCATACAGATTTCTCAAGAGGCAAGTCAGGTGGTCTGGTATTCCCATCTCTTGAAGAATTTTCCACACAGTCAAAGGCTTTGGCATAGTCAATAAAGCAGAAATAGATGTTTTTCTGGAACTCTCTTGCTTTTCCCATGATCCAGCGGATGCTGGCAATTTGATTTCTGGTTCTTCTGCCTTTTCTAAAACCAGCTTGAACATCAGAGAGTTCACGGTTCACATATTGCTAAAGCCTGGCTTGGAGAATTTTGAGCATTACTTTACTAGCATGTGAGATGAGTGCAATTGTGCGGTAGTTTGAGCATTCTTTGGCATTGCCTTTCTTTGGAACTGGAATGAAAAACGGACCTTTTCCAGTCCTGTGGCCACTGCTGAGTTTTCCAAATTTGCTGGCATATTGAGTGCAGCACTTTCACAGCATCATCTTTCAGGATTTGAAAGCTCAACTGGAATTCCATCACCTCCACTAGTTTTGTTTGTAGTGATGCTTTCTGAGGCCCACTTGACTTCGCATTCCAAGATGTCTGGCTCTAGATTAGTGACCACATCATCATGATTATCTGGGTCATGAAGATCTGTTTTGTACAGTTCTTTGGTGTGGGCACCTTGAAGTGATGGTGGGCGGGGCTTCAGGAGAGGGGACCGGAAATGGCAAGAGAAGCAAGAGGGGCTTCCGGGTCAGCGGGAGGGGGCTCAGGCCCAGAAGAGAGGAGGGAAGGACAATGGCAGGGGGCTTTCCTGTGCTGTGGCAGGAAGAACAGTCATGTGACTGTGAATCCTTTGGGGAAAACCCTTGGTGAAGAGTGAGCAGAATGCACTGATAGCAGCAGATTCTATTAAAAGCAGTTCTCATTACTGTACTGTTAATTATTAATAAGATCGGGCAAATCAAGGATGGGAAGACCCAGCTGGGCCTGATTCAAATCTTGCCTCTGAAGCAAAAGGTTTTGGGTCCTGTCCAGGAGACCCAGCCATGAACGTGCCTGTTGGAAAGTGAGGACCACCCGAGGCTGCCATGGGGGACAGCATTGCTTATAGCTGCTTTTAAAAAAGCTAAAGAAAAGGAGCCCAGAGGAGGCAGACGCCTGCCTCTGTCTATCTGCACCCCCGCCCCTGAGCTTTTAGGCCTACATGACCCGGGCGTTCCTTTCCTGCAGACCTCATCCTTCTCTGAGCACTACCCAGACCTGGGGCTGAACCTAAAGAGATCCAGAGAGGAACTGTCTCCATGGAGTAGCAGAAACCACAGTGAGAACAAAGCCAAGAGGGTTTGGGCTGAGGACACCCCAGAGATAGAGATTTCAGCCCTCTTTCTTGCTTAGAGGGAATGACCACCTTATCTACACTGAACTCCTATTGACCCTTTAGAGCCCAGCTCAGATGGCCTCTCCTTTAGGCAGCCCTACCCAGTCCTAGCTCTGCTAACAAACAAAGATACAGACCCTGTCCCTGCCCTCACAGAGCTACCAGTCTGACAGGAATCTAGCCAGGTGATTAATCAAATAATCATCACAAACCATGAGAACAAACAGGCACCACGCTTTAAAGCAGGGAGACGGGAACCATGCGCCACGAGGGCAGGGCTTCTAAAGATTCTTTCATCCTCTCTAGACTACCTGGAGCAAAAGCAGGTTTTCAGTAAATGTGTCTGATTTCACAGACTGCTAATTTGGGAGCATAAGAACAAGGCCTTCAAGATGGAGAGATTTCTGGAGAAGCCAGCTTCACAGAGCAGAAGGATGAAGGGGCGGGGGTCTGGGCCTTTTCCCTGTTCCTCCATCACCGCAGAACTCTCCTGCATTATTAACTGATTTACCCTGACATCCACTATGAAACCAAGACATGAATGCACTGTGGTGGGTTGTGTGTTTTTGTTTTTGTTTTTTTTTTGAATAAATAAACGTGAATGAATGAGTGAGTTTAGACGTAAAAAAAAAAAAGCACTAAAAACTTGTGGAGTTCTATCTAAAAAAATATATAGCTAGAAACCCTGATAGTCATTCTTATTTTTTCACCAAATACCCATGAAGGTAGAAAGATGAAACCTCCCTCATTGTGGGAAATAGCTGCCAACATCATGCCAGAATCTGGGAGGAGCCATACTGAGGATAATAGCAGGGGGCAGTGTTGGAGAGAAAGCTGAGGACACAGAGACTGGGGACAAAGGTAGGAAGAACCTTCTCCATCAGTTCCTCTCACTCAGAGACCTGAATCTGTGCCAGTCTAAAAACTGGACAGTTGTCCTTCTCCCACATGCTACCGATGTCCCTGGTCATTCAGAAAAAGTGAGTAGGGCAGGGGGCTTTCGTGGTGCAAGGTATTCTGGGAAGCAAACGTGATCATTGTAGGGAGCTGGGTGGAGGGAGAAAAATAGAGAACTCCCTAGGAGCAGTGCATGCTGGGACTTCTATTTATTTCATCTGTTCAGAAAATCCAAGAATCATTTAACTAAGCTGGAGTGAAGGCTGCCTTCTTTCAGCAGAGCTGCAGTTGGCAGAGCCTGCTGGAAACTGGGACATGGATTGAGCAAAGCCTACTTGATTCTGTTGCCTGGACCAAACACCGAGAATGGGATGGAACCATCAAACAAGTAATAAGAGAACGAGGCCAGAGGCAATCTACACATCCTGTCTCCTCCTAATCGTGGAGTGTGGATGAATGTTTCTGTGTTTGAGGGACAATGCAGAGGCTAAAGCATCAACCACAACGGACTGCGAAAAACACTTCTGAGCATGGAAGGGAACTGGCATTCTGAAACACGAGATCAGGCGATTGACAGCCGTTTCCTAAAGGAACCAGAAGAAGACGTCAGGAAACCATGTGGCCATTTTACCGGAAAGACCTGCTCTGCAAATCAGGAGGCAGAAAGCACAGGGCAGCCCTGAAAGATGTGAAAAGCAAGCCTGGGGACTTTCCTGGCAGTCCAGGAGTTAAGACCGTGTGCCTCTACTGCAAGAGTGCCCATTAGATCCCTGGTTGGGGAAAGAAGAGACCCCTCATGCCGCACGGTACAGCCAAAAATAATAAAATTTGTTTTAAAAGAGAGAGATGACACAGACAGGAAAGAAACAGGAGGAGGCTGGGTGAAAGTGAAGGCAGAGATTGGAGTGATGCAGCTACAAGCCAAAGAATGCCATGAGCCAAGAGAGGGGCAAGGAAGAGATGCACTCTCGGAGCTTCCAGAAGGAACCAACCCTGCCATCAACCTGGACTTCAGACTTTGGCCTCCAGAGCTATGAGAGAACACATTTCTGTTGTAAGTCATCCAGCTGTGGTAGTTTGGCATAGCGGCGCTAGGAAACTAAGACAGATGGAGTTAAAAAGGATTGCAAGAAAAGAAAAACATGGTAGCAAAGCTGAAGGCCTTAGAATATTCTTCATGAGGCAGAGTCAATTCAGGGGAAAAGACCCTAATGCTGGGAAAGATTGAAGGCAAGAAGAGAAGGGGGCAGCAGAGCATGAGATGGTTAGATAGCATCACCAACTCAATGGACATAAATCTGAGCAAACTCTGGGAGATAGTGGAGGACAGAGGATACTGGCGTGCTGCAGTCCACGGGTCGCAAAGAGTCAGATAGGACTTAGCGACTGAACAACAACAAAGAGTTGAAGTCCACGCTGCTGCTGCTGCTAAGTCACTTCAGCCGTGTCCGACTCTGTGTGACCCCAGAGACGGCAGCCCACCAGGCTCCCCTGTCCCTGGGATTCTCCAGGCAAGAACACTGGAGTGGATTGCCATTTCCTTCTCCAATGCATGAAAGTGAAGTTGCTCAGTCATGTCTGACTCCTAGCAACCCCATGGACTGCAGCCCACCAGACTCCTCCGTCCATGGGATTTTCCAGGCAAGAGTACTGGAGTGGGGTGCCACTGCCTTCTCCGGAAGTCCACACTGGAGACCGTAAAAGGAGACATTGCAATGCAGGAAAATGTAACCAGTGATGGGGAGAGGTCCACCCTGAGACATTTCCTAAAGTGTGACAAAAATTGAGAGATGACAAAACATGAGAAAGTGATGAGGAGGAGAAGACAGCAAACACAGAGCTGAGATTCTTAAAGAAAAGGCTAGAATAAGAGATAACTTGGAATATCATGAAGAAAACCCACCTGTGTTTTAAAAAAGAAACAAAAAGATCTGAATATGCAGATTGGAAAGACTCATTGTGTTCTGGGGAAATAAATCGAGGATTCTGCTGAGACATGTTCTGGAAAAACACTGCGATTCATACAAATAATGACAACTTGTATATGCCTCCAGGAAGGAAAGAACATTACTTCTAAAAGATCAAACTCAGGCTGGTTTAGCTTGTGTCACACTAAATGAAGAGGGAGCCATGTTTATGAGGTTTTGGGGGAACTATTGGACACTCATTACTGAGAGGTATACTCCCATCGGCTGGGAGTCTAAGGATGACAACGCCTGGGCCCTAAATGAGCCTGGGTGTTAGTGCTACAGCCAGTTAAAAAGCAGTGAGCCAAAGATTTACTGTCAATATCACTTCCAGACTAAATACAAATGTCAAAGATTGTTCTTAAATGGCACGTCATAGAATGGAAAAAGTAGATCAAAAGTTGGGGGGGTGGTTACCTGAGAGACATCTTTAGTAAGAGAGTTTCAGGAGGCGCTGTTTCTCCTTGAATGATTAGGCTGCTACAAATGGAAGACTTTTTCAATTAAGATAACTTTGAGTGCAATTAGAAATGAAATAGTGACATATGTGTGCAGGTATATATAAAATAGATAATGCATGAGGACCTACTGTGTGGCACGGGGAACACCACTCTGTAATGGCCTATATGGGAAAGCAGTCTAACCGATTCACTTTGCTGTACACCTGAAATTAACACAACATTGTAAATCAGCTATATGCCAATGCAAATTTTTTAAAAAGAAATGAAATAGCTACTAACCAAAGACTTCAGAAGAATAAAGCAAAAATTCGAAGTCCATAAAATAAAATTCCAGAACAAAAGGAAGCAGCTGAGGAAATAAAAAGGTGGAGACCAGCTTTCCCATGGAGGTGAGATCCACAGGGTCGATGTTAACAATGAATGTGAATGTGTGATTTTTCCTAGTAAAATACCAAAGACTCTTGGATTGGATAAAACAAAGACCAAGATGGAAATTTAACTACATAGTGCTAATAAGAAATACACTTAAAACCAAAAGACGAGAAACAGTTGAAAATAAAAGGTCGAGCACAGTTATATGAGACTAGTTCAAGTCTAAGGAAAGCAAAGGTAGTAATATTCATGCTGGACCAAGAATCACAGGCAAAAAGCATGAGATGGGACAGATCCTTTGAACCGATAAAGAGTACAAGTCACAATAAAGATCCGATTGTCAGAATATTTTACGTTCTGTACAGGATTAGACCTGACCAGGGGAAGGACAACTTAGATACATAGAAAGATAACCAAAATACTGCTGTGAACTTCCCTGGTGGTCTAGTGGTTAAGAATCCACGCTTCCACTGCAGGGGGCTTATCTTTGAACCCTGGTCCACGAAATAAGACCCAACATGTCATGTGGCATGGCAAAAAGAAAAACAAAAGGCACAAAACGCCCAAACAAAATAAATCCCCCTGGAGGAGACTTAACATACTTCTGTCTTTGACATAGTTAAATAATGGAATAATATAATTAAAAAGGTTGATTTAATAATTGAACTTTGTGCCCAACACGTAAAAGATACTCATTTCTTTTCCAGAGCCCATCAAACATTTATGAAAATTGATCATATATTAGGCCATAAAGAAAAATTCAATATAATCCCCAAAGCAGATATAGTGAAAGCCTCATTCTTTGACCACAGTGCAATTAAGCTAGAAATTATTAACAAAAAGTTTAAATGAAAAAGCCAACCGTTTGAAAATTAAAAACCACTTTTGTAAATAACTCTAAGTAAAACTTATGTGACAGCTATTTTAAAATAACACTACAAATACCAAATATCTATCTAAACATATAGGAAGGTGGTTAAAATGTAACAAGGAAGAAAATTCATAGCTCAATGATGTGAACTGTTTTCAATAAGGAAGAGTGGAAGGTGAAAAACGCAAAAAGCAGAATTTAATAAATTAGAGAAGAAAAATAGAAATAAAAGATAAATCAATGACTTGTTTTTTTGGAAAATCTAATAAATTAGGAAAACTTCTAGCAGATCCAATGATAAGCAGAGAGAAATGAATGCACAATTGGAACAAAAAATTTTTAATTAAACTATACTAAGTAAAACCTTATGATAATAAATTTAAAAACGAGAAAAAGCAGATATTTTTATAAGAAAATACATATAACCAAAGTCAATTCAACAAGTAGGAGAAAACCAAAAAACCTAATAAAGTAAATTGAAACGGTAGGTAAAGAGCTACTTCCTCGAGATGTGTTAGGTCTTTTACTTACACTGGCAAATATTCAAACATTTCAAACATTCTGTCTCAGGATACAGGAAAGATGGAAAACTTCCCTAACTATCTTAAGAATGTTGGAGAAGGAAATGGCAGCCCACTCCAGCATTCTTGCCTAGGAAATCCCACGGACAAAGTTTGAACCTGGTGGGCTACAGCCCACTCCAGTATTCTTGCCTAGGAAATCCCACGGACAAAGTTTGAACCTGGTGGGCTACAGTCCCTGGGTCGCAAAGAGTCAGACTCGACTTAGCAGCTGAGCACATCTTAAGAACGTAGCACCAGCTAAAAATGAGGAGTCGGCAGATGGCACAAAACTACAGACCAGCCTTGCTGAGGAACATGATAAAAATCCCAATCAAAACACCAGCACATTATCCTGGTTGGGACTCGGGGGCAGGGAGAAACAGAAAGCTGCTAAATGAGCTCAGAAAAGGGGAAGATGCCTTATAAAATTAAAAAGGAAAGCATGTTAGCTCAGCTCCAATGGAGACGGAAGTCACCAGGGCCTATGAATGCATGAGTTCACCTTTAAAAAAAAATTTATTTATTTGACTGCGTCAGGTCTTAGTTGCAGCACACAGGATCTTCACTGCAACGTGTGGGATACCTTGTTGTTGAGAAGAGCCTTTCTAGTTGTGGCTCGAGGTCCAGAGCTCAAGGGCTTCAGTGGTTGCGGCATGTAGACTTAGTTCCTGTGGATTCTTAGTTCTCCGACCTGGGATCAAACCCAAATCCCCTGCCTTGCAAGGTGGATTCTTAACCACTGGACCACCAGGGAAGTCCTGATTTCCCTTTTTTTTTTTTATACTGACCTCCACTGCTACTCATCCCATAGCCAAGGCTGAATGACTTTTCAAGTTGACTCTTTAGGTCTTTCAGGCTCCAAAGTCTAAAATTAGCAATAGAAGCATGTTTCCTGAATATGTGTATGGTGACATCTGCAGTGTTTGCCAGTCTCTCCAGTACTCCTTCCAGCCTGAGACTGCACTCTCCACTGGGTTTGGCAGTTTATGTGAGCTAATGTATGTCACTTCTGGGTAGAGGCACTTAATTGCTGGTGCTTGTTGTTGTTCAGTTGCTAAATTGCGTCCAACTCTTTGCCACCCCTTGACCACAGCCCACCTACTTTGTCCATGGGTTTCTCCAGGCAGGAATACTGCAGTGGGTTGCCATTTCCTCCTCCAGTTTGCTCAAATTCATAACCATTGAGTCAGTGATGCTCTCTAACCATCTCATCCTCCGCTGCCCTCTTCTCCTTTTGCCTTCAGTCTTTCCCAGCATCAGGGTCTAATCCAATGAGTCAGCTCTTCTCATCAAGTGTCCAAAGTACTGGAGCTTCAGCTTCAGCATCAGTCCTTTCAAAGAATATTAGGGTTGATTTCCTTTAGAATTGACTGAGTTGATCTCCTTGCAGTCCAAGGGACCCTCAAGAGTCTTCTCCAGCACCACAGTTCAAAAGCATCAGTTCTTTGGCACTTGTTCTTCTTCATGGTCCCACTCTCACCTCCGTACATGACTACTGGCAAAACCATAGCTTTGACTATGTGGACCTTTGTTGGCAAAGTGATGTCTTTGCTTTTTAATACTCTGTCTAGGTTTGTCATAGCTTTCCTTCCAAACAGCAAGCATCTTTTAATTTCATGGATGCAGTCACCATCTGCAGTGATTTTTGAGCCCAAGAAAAATAAAATCTGGAAGAGGGTATGGTAAACCACTCTGCAGCAAGAACACCATGAACAGTATCAGTAACAGTATGAACTGCTGGTACAAGACTCTCCAATTCTATATTCCTTGCTTCAGTAAGTACAGGAGCATTTGGTGATGTGGAGGTGCAATGCTGAGCCAATCACAGCTGTCCTGGAGAACTACCTGAAAACACAGCCAACTTAATATGAACAAGAAATAAACTTCTCTCAAGCCATCATATTTTGAGATTACTTGTTGCAGTGGCACAATCTACTTATCTTGACTAATTCAATGACATGACAAAGAGTATCTGTCTCAAGCCAAAAGCCAATACCTTATTTAATGGTAAAATACTGGAAGCATTCTGAGCCATGTCCAGAATAAGGCAAGGATGCTTAATAATGCTTCTATAATTTTACATGGCTCTGAAAGTTCTAGACAATGCAATAAGACAAGAAACATAAACTAAAGGACAACCTCTGAAAAGAAGACAAAATTATCCTTGTTTGTGGATAATCACCTTCTTGAAAACCCAAGGGAAGCAAATGAAAAACTATTAGATATATAGGGGAGTTCTACAAAAGTAGTCAGTTATAAGATAAACATACAGAAGAGCCAATAGCTTTTTTCCCTCCCTCTTCTTTTTTGCTTTCTATTGGACTGATTGCATTTTATTTCCCTTTCCTTCTGTCAGCTTAAAAGTTATACATTGCATTTCTGCCTTTTAGATGTTATCTTTAAATTTTTATCATACATAATTGACTTAACATAATCTAAATCAATATTCTCCACCCTCCTCCTAGACAGTACAGAGTCTTAGAGTGATTTAACTCCAACCATACCTTCCAATCCTCATGTATGATTGCCTAGTATTTTGGTTCCATCTTGTTTTGAGCCTACATTTGTCATTATTATTATTGATTTTTACAGTCAACTCTTCTTTAGACTTTATCCACATTTTAATTTCTTTGCTCATCACTCATCACATACCTGATGAACAGAGAGGCCTGGCGTGCTGCAGTTCATGGGGTCACAAAGAGTCGGACAGGACTGAGCGACTGAACGGAACTGAACTTAGGCCTCCCTGTCCATCAGTAACTCCTGGAGTTCACTCAAACTCACGTCCATCGAGTCGGTGATGCCATCCAGCCATCTCATCCTCTGTCATCCCCTTCTCCTCCTGCCCCCAATCCCCTCCCAGCATCAGTCTTTTCCAACAAATCAACTCTTCTCATGAGGTGGCCAATGTACTAAAGTTTCAGCTTTAGCATCAGTCCTTCCAAAGAACACCCAGGGTTGATCTCCTTCAGAATGGACTGGTTGGATCTCCTTGCAGTCCAAGGGACTCTCAAGAGTCTTCTCCAACACCACAGTTCAAAAGCATCAATTCTTCGGCGTTCAGCTTTCTTCACAGTCCCACTCTCACATCCATACATGACCACTGGAAAAACCATAGCCTTGACTAGATGGACCTTTGTTGGCAAAGTAATGTCTCTGCTTTTCAATATGCTATCTAGGTTGGTCATAACTTTCCTTCCAAGGAGTAAGTGTCTTTTAATTTCATGGCTGCAGTCACCATCTGCAGTGACTTTGGAGCCTAAAAATAAAGTCTGACACTGTTTCCACTGTTTTCCCATCTATTTCCCAGCTGTGGCATATAGGATCTAGTTCCCTGATCAGGGATTGAACCCCGGCCCCCTATATTGGGAGGGAGGAGTCTTAGTCACTGAATCACCAGGGAAATCCCTGAAATATCTATAGTTTGCTTTCACTCTTGAAAGACAGTTTAGCTGAAAGACAGTTTCAGTTGACAAATACTTTCTTCCATCATCTGGAATATATTTATTATTGCATTGACTTTTGGCCTTTATTGTTGTTGACAGGCTTCGTTATTTCTTTGTGGCATGTGTGGGGTTGTGGTCAAAGCATATGACCTGGAGTTCTGGGCTGACTAGGTCCGCAGCCCAGCCCTGCCATTAATCATTGCTTAATCCTGTGCCCAGGTGTTTACTGCTCGCAGTTTTGTTGTGTGAGTTGGATTCAGCTGGCAAGTTCTTCTGCTAACCCTGCTAGAGTCATTCGTGTGCCCGTTCTCATTTGGGGTTTGAGTGGGGTACAGGGCTTAGCATGGCCTCGCTTAAAAGCCTGGCAGTTATTCTGGCTGCTAGGTGTGTGTGCTTAGTTGCTCAATCATGGCCGACTCTTTGTGACCCCATGGCCTGTAGCCCGCCAGACTCCTTTGTCCATGGGGGTTTCTCCCAGCAAGAATACTGGAGTGGCTTGCATGCCCTCTACCAGGGGATCTTCCCAACCCGGGGATCGAACCCAACCAAGGAGTCAAACTGGGGTCTCCTGCATTACAGGCAGATTCTTTACCATCTGAGCTATCAGGGTTGCCAGGTAGGTCATCTCAATTCTCTTCCACCAGGAGTCCACATTGAGTTTCTTGACAAGATGGCAGAAGCAATCTAAGATAGGAAAAGTGGAAGCTATAAGGCTTCTTAATGTCTGGCTTTGAAAGCCACACAACATCATCTCAGCTGCGTTACACTGGTCAAAGCAAGTCTCAAGACCAGACCACAGTCAAGGTTGGGAAAATAGACTCCGACTCTCCCTTGTGGCAAGTGTGTCCTCTTGAAGGGAGAGCAGCAAAGTCACCTCACAAAAGGTTACCATCAAGGGAAAGTATGATTCTTCAGGGGCCATTACTGTAGCAAAAATTACTGAAGGAATGTGAAGCAATAAAGATGAGCTACTTTTCTGCGTCTTGATTTTCCACCCTTAAAATGTGGCTCATGAGAATGCTAAGAGTGCTGTTTTGAAGAGTTAGAGAGCTGAGTGCAGGAACTTCCCCTGGTGGTCCAGAGGCTACAACTCCATGCTTCCAAGGCAAGGGGTGCGGGTTTCATCCCTGGTTGGGGAACTAGGATTCCACATGCTGCATGGCACAGCCAAAAAAAAGCTAATGTGTAAAGCGCTAAGAGCACTGTTTCTCCATCTGGTTGCTTTAAATAATTTTCTTTGTGTCTAGCATTACATATTTAGTATCTATATCTAAGTGTAGATTAATGTTATACACCCTTCTTGGCATTAATGCACTTTTCAAATCTGAGGAGCAGTGTCTTTCATCACCCTGGAATACTCTGACATTATCATGTGGAATATGATCTCTCCCCCATTTTCTTCACAACCTCTCTTTTTTAGTACATATGTCAAACTTCCTCACTCTATCCTATTTGCTTCTATTTTGTTTTTTTTTAATCTCTATAAACTGCATTCAACATTTCCTCAGTTCTGTCTTTAAGTTCATGAACATTTCTTTCACTGTGTCTAATCTGCTATTTACCTCACCCACTGAAGTTTTAATTTTAGCAGTCATGTTCTTCATTCTTAGATCTTTGTTCTTCTTCAAATCTGCCTCTTTCAAAAAGTGTTTTTATTTTCTTATGGTGTCTTTTTTTTTCCTCTTAACAGTTTAAAGCACACTTGGTTTATAGTCTCTTTCAGATGTGCTATGATCTCAGGTTCAGACTATGTCTATTCTTCCTTGCGGTAGATCATTTTGTCCTGTTTTTCACCTGTCCAAAACAGGTTTCTATTTTTAATTGTCAGCTAAGACCTCTCCACTGAGGATCCTGCTCTTTTGCTGGGGGTCTTCAGTTATGAAACAGTTTCTGGCTCTGGTTTTCCCCACCCAATTTCCAAGACCTGAGAATTTCCCATTCTTTCTAGACTAATACTGTGATTGTTGCTAAATTTTGTTGGTGGCCCTCAGCAGGAGGAGTGAGGGGGGCCTCACCATTACCTCAGTCTGCTAGGCCACTGGAACCAGAAGCCAAATTGAATCAAAAATATTATTTAAAGTCAATAGAGAAAGTATGGGCTATTTATTAAATGGTATTAAGACAACTGTTCAGTAATTAGCAGGGAAGGTAATTCATCTTAACATGTACCTAAAGTAAAATAAATTGCAGAGATAACAAAAATATGAAAGCCAAACTGTAAAAGTGCTAGATGAAAATAATGTGAGTGGGAAAAGTCTGTTTAATTATTCAGTTGATAGTAAAATGCTCTTGAAACTTTGACTACAAAAAACTTTAAAAGTTATGTATGTTGAAAACTATGAAAAAAATCCCAAAGGAAGTGACCAATTAGGGAGATATTTACAAGATATAATGAAGGTTCAATATCTTCAACTACAAAGAGCTCTCACACACCCAGAAAAAGACAATAGTGAATAGGGAATTGAGCAAAGGATATGAATCAGTTTAAAAAAATAAGAAGAAAAACAATGACCAACAAGCACGTGAAATAAGAATTGCAAAATAAGAAAGATGACCAGCAAATTTATGAAAATACGTTTCTCTTCACTAAAAAAAAGCACTTTAAAACAAGAGATCCTTTTACCTTATCAAATTGGCCAAGCAGTTCAAAAAGGTTAGAATATCCTGTGTGGTGAGGGGGCAAAGGAATTTAACACGACTCTCCTTCCTTGGTAGGAGTGTGTAGTGGGTCGAATGGTAGCCCCCAAAGATATGATGATGACCTAACCCCCAGAAGCCATAAATGTTACCTTATTTGAAGAAACAGTCTTTGCTGATATAACCAAATTAAAGATCCTGAGATGAAGAGACCAACCTGGATTGCAGGACAGGGTCCTTGTAAGAGGCACATGGGGAAAAAAAGGAGGCCACGTGACCGTGAGGCAGGGGCTGGGGGCAGGGCAGGGGAATGTGGGCAATGAGCAGAAGCGGAAGCAGACAAGGAGAGATACTCCCCCAGAGCCTCCAGGGTGAGGGCGGTCCTGCCAACAGCTTGGTTTTGGACTTCCAGCCTCCAGATACGTGAGGCAACACATTCCCGTTATTTTAAGCCCCCAGGTTTGTGATAATTTGCCATGGCAGTCCCAGGACACTGTCACGAGAACATTTTCAGGAGGGCC
Organism: Nanger dama; assembly: GCA_917880005.1. Classification (NCBI taxonomy): domain Eukaryota; kingdom Metazoa; phylum Chordata; class Mammalia; order Artiodactyla; family Bovidae; genus Nanger; species Nanger dama. The sequence goes on along the minus strand of CAKJTW010000018.1, from coordinate 7,234,295 downwards.
ACGAGGCAGTATGCAGACAGACTGGTCCTAAAGGGTGCCTGCTTCTAACACGTCTAACTTTCCTCCTAGAAATTACTCAACACTAATAATTGAGGATTTGTTAAAGATTTCTCGGCAAGGATATTCACAAAGCCTTCTTGAAGGATATTTGAATAAACAACCTCAATGGTCAACGAGAGAGGGTTGGCTAAGTAAATGATGCCTTAGCCCTATAACCAGAGAGACCAAAAATAATAATGCCCACAATGGAGAGAATACTTTTGATGTGCTGGCAAGGAATGAGTGCTTTCTGCTTTTAACCTCATGTAATTCTCAGAGTAAGGCGGTAAGGCTGGCATCAGTGGCCCCAACCACACAGAGGGGGGGTGGCGAGGTCAGAGGGTGGAGGCCAACTGTCCAATGTGACACAGCCAAGGGCCCAAGATTCTGACCTCAAGCCCTGCGCTGTGCACATATCCATCAAGCGATAGGATGACTCCTGGAGCAACATCAGATTACCAGGTAACAGAACAGGTGGATGCTGGGCGGCAGTGTCGGATGAAAAAAAAAGCAGTGGAGCACGTCCTATTTTTGCAGAAATAAAAGTGCCTTCCATGTGCAGAGGAAAAAAAGGCTGGAAGGATTTACTATGCACGTTAACAGGGAGGTGACCTCTGGGGAGGGCTTTGGTGATTTTGATGTTCTACATGCACATCTTACAGCTTTGGTAATCAGAACAAAATGATAAAAACCAAAACCACGCCGCCGGCCTGGGCGGACCTCACCTGCCTCGGAGTATGTCCTAGGAGACGGGGAACAGCCGTGGGACCCCAGGCGCCTGGCTCCCCTGCCCTTGGCCTTCTCCCCGGCGCTGCTGTCTGCACCTGCTTTGCGCCCGCTCATCCGCGGGCATCGATTTTCCATCCTTCAGAGAAGCGCCTGAGGAAAAGGAAAGAGCATCTCTGGATCAATGAGCAGAGCCCTGCAGCCAGGGTCAGGGGGTTTCGTGGGCCGTCTGTCACTGCCCTGCCCAAGACTGGAGGGGGCGACTCAGGGGGCAGTGGGGAAGCCTGGCCAGGCTGCCTTCAGTGGCCCCGTGAATGTGCTGTGTGTGTGTGCTTGTGTGCGTGTGCTCTCTCTGTGTGTAGCAGGTGGACTGTGGTGTGGGGGCTGATGCAAGATAGGTGTGGTGGGGGAGTATATGTGAGATGTGGGGTGGGGGTTGCAGGGGCTGTATGTGGGTGAGTTGTGTGTGTGGACAACATGGGGGCAAAATAGGAAAACAGGGTACAGGGTAGGGTGGGGGGTGGCTTTGCCCACTGCCAGCTGCCAGGGCTAAGCTTTGCCCTAGAGAATCAGGAAGCCTCCCAAGTCCCCTCTGTGAAGTAGGCTCCTCTCAACTCACCCTCACAGCTCAGCGAGGACGGGGCTGGTACCCACCCACTACACAGATGGGAAAACTGAGGGCTCTGTGTATGTGTGTATGTGTGTGTGTGTGAGAGAGAGAGAGAAAAGGAGTTTCAGGGAAGGGGGGAAGAACAGTGTAAGGGGAAGGGGGAGGGAGAGAAGCAGAAGAGGGAAGGGGGGGACAGAGTGGGGAAGGGAAGGGGAGAGAGACCACCCTGTGGCCGCTCCCGGACTGCAGACCAGAACCCCATGTAAGACACCGGCGCTCACCTGGGCTGGGTGCTGGGAATCGGGGCACAGATGAGAGTCACCCACTTTGGCCCTGCCCTTGGAAGCTCCCAGTGGGAAAGGGGGTCCATATGTGGGCACTCTGGGCCGGAGCTGGCCAGTCTGGGTCAGCAGACCTCCACCCCGTGCTCTTGAGGCCTATCTGAGCTTCACCCACCCATCACACAACCCTATTCAGTCTGCTCAAACCCCCTCCCGACTTGTCTTTTGACCAAAGCGGGTCCCTTCACTGGTGGAAACACATCTCCTCAGGGAAGTCCCCATGGACCAGCTCTCCAGTCCCTCCAGCCCACAGCTCCCTGTGCTTCTCCTCCAGGGCCCCCACGACAAGCATCCTTGAAGATTTTAGTCCACCGCTACCCGTCTGTCTTCTCCCAGCTTAACTGTGAGCTCCAAGAAAGGCAGGCTGAAACCGTGGGTCCTCTTGGCTGGGTGTGCTGTGCCCACCCCCTGGCCAGGCACCGAAAATGGCTCAACATATGTTTGTTGCATGAATGAATGAACCATGATAATTGCTAAGAAAAGAAGTGTGCAGATGGTCTATTATGAAGTTCTGTGAGCACGGATTGGGTTTGTGTCCACGTGCCCGAGACTGAGGTGGGCTCACGTGTGGGTACGTTGCCTTCATGGACACGTGCACATGTCTGTCGGGGGGCGGGGCACGTGGCGGTGTGCACAAGGCACCCAGTGCTTGTGTGTGTCACACATGTGTGTGCATGTATGTGGGTTCATGCGTTTCTATATGCCAGCGTGTCCAGGTGTGTGTTTACACCCGTGTGAGTCCACGCTGCTTCTTGCTGCAGGTTGGAGGCATGTCAACATCTTTCTCTCAGGCTTGCTCTCTCTCCATGACCTGCAGCTTACCTTTCTGCTTTCTGCAGCCTCCAATCCCAGCCCCCACCTCTCGCAGCCCGAGCAAAGACTCTAGCTCCAACTGGGCTTCAGCTCTGACACTCCAGCTCATTCCAGCACTCAAGGCCCAGACGTTGCCTGGAACACCACAAGCGTGTCATCTCGGCTGGGTGCTTTCGCCTCACTCCATCTTCTCGTCTGTGAGGTGGACACCAAGCTCACAGACATGCGTGGCACGGGACCTGGTGTATAGGGAGCACTGAACAAATGCTGCGCACCGCGTGGTCCCCAGTGGTGATAATGGTGACCACGGTCCTCTGTTGTTGTTCAGTCCCTCACTTGTGTCCAACTCTTTGCCACTCCGTGGACAGCAGCACGCTTGTCCTTCACCATCTTCTGGAGCTTGCTCCCACTCACGTCCACTGAGTCGATAATGCCATCCAATCGTCTCGTCCTCTGTTGCCCCTTCGCCTCCTGACTTCCATCTTTCGCAGCATCAGGGTCTTTTGTTCCTCTGGCGGCTGCAAACCAGGGTGATCCAGAGGATGTGGGGAAGGTAAGCCAAAGCAGCGCCCTGCTCTGGGCGAGTGACGACACCCCTCCCTCCTGGCCATGGGCTCCTAGAAAATGCCGCGGGTGGAAGGAGTTGGGGAATGAGGAGCAGATGTGCAGCCCCAGAGCTCATCCTGGAGCTGAGTCTCCTGCCCGCTGCGGTCAGGGCGTGGGCTCTCCCACAGCAGCACTTGGCCAGCCCCACGCCCATCACGTGTGCAATGGACTTGAAATCAAACCCCAGCTCTTCCCTGTAGCCTGCATCTCCCTGGTCCCTTTGTTGAGGCCATGTGTCTGTCTTTCTGCTTTTCTCACACTCCAGGCAGGTTTCTGCCCCAGGGCCTTTGCACTTGCCATTCTCTCTGCCTGGTGTACCGGGTCCCCAAATGGTCTCATGGCCTGTGGCCCCTGCTCAGAGGGGCCCCTCCTCAGTATCCCCATTCATTCACCATCACACCACTTATCAACAGCTACAATTATCTTAACACTTGCACTTGACACTTTTATCAGGCTATTGTTTGTGTCTTAATTGTCTTGTGAAAGTTAGTGGACAGAGATCTGCAGGGGAGAGGAAGGGGCCTGGCTCTGAGCCCAACAGTTCTATTTATTCAGCACCTACTATGCGCCAGGGGTGGCGCTAGTGGTAAAGAGCCTGCCTGTCAACACAGGAGACATAAGGCACTTGGGTTCAGTCCCTGGGTCGGGAAGATGTCCTGGAGAAGGGAATGGCAACCCACTCCAGTATTCTCGCCTGGAGAATCCCCATGAACAGAGGAGCCTGGTGGACTACAGCCCCTGGGGTCGCACAGAGTAGGACACGACTGAAGTGACTTGGCAGGCAGCATGTGCCAGGGTGCAGCCGGAAGTCTAGCTGGCTAGGTGACCCTGGGCCACCTGCCCTAACCTCTCCAGGCCCTCAGTTTGTGCATCTGTAGAGGGCAAGCCAGCCCCAGGCCCCTGGAGAGAAACTCACCTCCACTCTGATGGTCTCCGGCTCTCTGCAATGTGGCCAGTCTACAGGACTGATAAACGTGAGGCGCGCGGTCTGCGGCCTCCTTAGCCTGCTCTGCTTTACCGCCACCCTGCCTTTGCAGGGAGCACCTTGGCAGTCTGACTGCACGTCCTCTGGGTTGCTTCCCTGCCTGGGGGTTGTTGGGAGCTCTCAACCCACCATGTTTTGTTAACAAACAGGCTCTGAGCTGCCAGAGGCCTGGGACAGATGTTTTCTTTCAGCATCCTGGCTCAGTGAGGGACACCCTGCAGGATCCCAGGACCTTACCCAGCTGAGATAAGGTCTGGGATGGGTCTTCCCCTCTCCCACCAATTTGCTATCCACTGGGAAAGAAGCCATGCCCTTCTCTGTGTCTGAAGAAACCCTGCTGCCCTGGGACTACCTACCCACCCAGAGCTCCAGAGTGGGCAGCCCTGGCAGGACTATTCACAGCTTCCACCTGATGTGTGTGTCCAAAAGGCCAGACTTGATGAGCGCCCCAGCGTCTGTGCCTTCTCTGTTAAACAGACTGGGTCTGGTTTCTGTGTTTGTTTCAGCCACGAGGGTCCCTGGGGCGCCTCTGGAGGAGGCAGTGAGGGAAAGGCAGAACACCACGTGGGCAATCAGCTTCCCTGCCTTCCCTCTTGCCACCCAAGCCCCAGGGGTGGAAAACAATCCACACAGCCAGAAACCTGGCTCTGCAGCGGAGGGGCTGGAAAAGCTTGTTCTGGAAAGGAAGGAAGAGGGGGAGGGGGCTCCCGAGGCCCCAGGGCCGCGGTCTAGGAGCCGTTCTCACCAGCCACGTGTCCCTCGGTCTCCCAGGCGGTCATTTCGAAGTTCTGTCTCTGGGATTCCGGCTCTGGCCAAGGCCACCTGAGCCAGGACCAGCTGCAAGGTCTCATCGCTCCAGGGAGCCTCAGGGAAGGGGCTGGGGAAGGAGAGAGGAGGAAAGGGCCCAAGGCTAAGGGTTCTTTGGGCTCTGGGATAAGCTCGAGCCTAGCAGCAGGACTTGGCTACCGCCCAGGGGGTTTTTGAGCGCCGCAGGGTGCCCAGCCCTAGGCTCGCCGCCGACGCCGCCAGGCGAGAAGAGGCGGCTATGGCCGGAACCAGGGGAAGGGAAGGAGCCTGGTCGCCGTAGGGCCTGGGGACGCATTCGAGCCGAATGACTGCCTGGCGGGATTGGCGATTCCCCTGCAGCCCATCAAGCACGCTGCCGGGAATGCACCGCGTGCAAGCGCGTGCGCGCGTCCAGCCCGTCGCCACCAGCGTAAATTCCCGAGCTGTCTGTGCATGTCTTTTTCTTTCACTAGAGGTTGCTCACTTTCACTTCTTGCTTCCTTTCGGCTCCTCCGCTGGCTCCGTGAGCGCGTGTGCGTGTGGGGCGGTGGGCGGGGATGGGGGAGACTGTGCCCGCGCGCTCCCGGCGGATGCGACCCAGGCCCACAGGGAGGGCGCGCTGGGGAGGGGCGCGCTCTGGCATCGCGGAGTCAGTCCGCCCAGCGTCCTATGGCGCTGAGAACTGGCTCCGACGGGCCCCCAGCCCAACCCTGCTTGCTTCTTAGGTCCCAGTTGCACCCTGCGCTGCCCCCGGCAGATTGGGGTCCCAGGTGGAGCAGACCAGAGCTGTCTTCATCCCGAGTCTGTGAACAGGCCAACCCCCTCTGCCCTCACCGACTTCTTTCACATTCTGGGTCTTTTTTAAAAAAGAAACAAAACAAAACACGATTCGCCCAGAAGCTGCTGCTACTTCTTCGTACTCCAGAGGCCTCTCTGTAGTCTTTCCCTCTCTAAACAGGAAACCGAGGCCGGGGTGGATGGAGCCTTGCTCCACTAAGCAGAAAGCCACATCCGGTGGAAGCCAGAGCCCTTGCTTGAGAATGTAGGATTTGGACGAAGCTGGGAAGGGCCTCTGCGGCTGCCTTTAAGGCCCCAGCCTGCTGGCCTCCTTACAAGCCTTTAGTGCATCCTGTGCCCAGGGCCCACCTCAGGGCCTTTGCACAGGCTCTGGGCTCCCAAGGGGCCAAAGACCTCCCTTCCTACCAGCTGTGTGACTTTAGGCAAATTATCTAACTGTTCTGAACCTTCGTCTCTTTCCCTGTAAAATGGTGTCATAATAGGATGTTTGGGGCTTCAAAGTGATGACGAATACAGAGCACAGGACCAGGCACTTAGGGCAGAGGAGGGACACTGGTGGGCCCAGTGCAGATGTGGGGATTAGGCAGAAGCCAATCCCTTGCCAGGGACCCCCACCCACCCCACCCTCACTCCTTCAAGGAGCCTCTACTGCTCACCTCCCCAGAGCCTGCCAAGGTCTTCTCAAGGCCTCTTTGAAGGAACCTCACCCAAAACAATTTCCTGCCCCAATTCCTGCTGTGAGGACCAGCAGGAGGCCAGAGAAAGGGGACCAGGTCGGGAAGCAGGAGAACTGGCTTCAGTTTCCAGCAAACTCTGCCTCACTGTGTGATTATGAGCCAGTAGCTTGGCCTCTCTGTGCCTCATTTATTTCTGTGTGAAACTGAAGCAGAAGGCTGCCTGGCTCACATCTCAGGTCCCTGGGTGGACAAAGCAGACTGGGTGGGATGTTATTCCAGGCAGTGAAAAGCCTCAGATGGAAGCACGTTGCTGCAGTAATTTACAACCATCCACAGAGCATCGGCTCAGGCTTGAGGAATCAACTTGTCAGCTGGATCTGAGGGGTCTCTGCCACCTGTGCTAATGGAAGGTGGCTGGAAGGCCACTTCCAAGAAATGTACAGCCTGATGGGTTCTGCCACTCACAGCTGGCCTTAGTCATCAGTTCCAACAACAGGGGTGCTTGAGGCACTGTCACAGCCCCCAAAGGGAGCGTCCGGCGGGGAGGAAGCCTCATGTCCTTGGCTGACGAGTAAGAGCTTGACTGTGGGTTGTGGTGTGTCCCCTTCCTCAGCCCTGCCACTAGGCCCCCACCTTGGCTCTCTTTGCCTCAGCTTCTTTCTCCTAAGTGTGGGCTCCACAGAAGCCTCCTATGCCCCAGGTTAAACTGCCATCTTCCCCCTGGCCCAGTTCACTCCTCCTTTATTACGGGGAATCGCCACTGATTCTTCGAGCCACAAGCTTCGTGGCCAACTTGTTTGCTCCAGATAGAAACACCAGCATTGATCTGCTGCATAGTCACTGTGAAACTGCAAACAGTGTAAAACACATACATTGGGGCTTCCCTGGTGGCTCAGAGGGTAAAGCATCTGCCTGCAATGTGGGAGACCCGGGTTCGATCCCTGGGTCGAGAAGATCCCGCTGGAGAAGGAAATGGCACCCACTTCAGTACTCTTGCCTGGAAGCTGCAGTCCATGAGATGGCAAAGAGTCGCACACGACTGGACAGCTTCACGTCTCATGGATCAGGCTCCTTGCTTCTTCTTGCTGTGAGGTCATCTGACAGTACGTTTCAGTTTCACCTAATCAGAGTGAATAAAAATAATAAATAAAATAAAACACATACATTGAAGAATGGAAGTTCCTTCATATTTGTGCCCCTAGAAATAGTTACTGCCCACGTTTGGTGAACTCCTGTATCTGTTTAGACGCTCAGTTAGAGCAGGCAGAAAGCCCAATCAAAATAGAAACTATGGGCTCATGTAATAGAAAAGCGCAGCATGGCTTTGATTCAGGTGGTTTGATCCAGAGGTTCATGATGCTCTTGAGGCTCCGGCTTGACTTCTCTGCAGTTGTGTTCCCTCTGCCCTCCTCATGGTGTCAGCCGGGCCAGTTAGGAGGGCAGCAGGAGCTCATTCTTGCTCCCCAAGGATGAGTGCGGAGCCCTGTTTCTCGGAGGTGTTCTGATCCAGCCTGGAGGGGGTCAAAGAAGACTTCCTGGATGAGGTGGAGCCTGAAATAATCTTGAAGAACCCGTGTTGGGAGAGTCGAGAGTCTTTTATGTATGAGAGAGCAAAGTGCCCTTTCATCTCAGTGGAAACCTGAGGCTCAGAAAAGTTAAGTCGTGGGATTGAAGAGGCTGAAGTGGTCTACAGGGACTGCGTGAAGCAAGTCAACAGGTCAAGTTCCCATTTCGCAGACAGGGCTGGACCAGAGCCTCAGGCTGTGTGGCCTCAGGCAAGCCGGCCTCATCTCCCTGAACCTCAGTTTACTCATGGTGAAGTGAAGGCAGCTCCAGACCAGACCTTCGGGGTCGATGAGCCAGAAGGGTGAGCAGGGGACAGGTCCAGCCTGGTCTCTCCAGCAGGGTCCTTCCTCCACCTGCTCACAACCCGCACACATCAGTCTGAGGGGGATTTCCAGGCTGGGAGGGGTTGCCCCACTCCCTCCATCCGTCAGAGCTTGCCTATGTGCCTGGCCGACTGACCATCCTTCTTTCTCTCTGGCAGGCGCGCCTTTAAGCGCCAGGCCCCAAAGCACTGGCCTGTACCTCGGCATTAAATGTATTCACAGCCATTAGCAAGAGACCCCCGCTCGGCCAGTCAGGGCGAATGCAAAGCCCACCCCTGGCCCCAGCTCCCTGGGGATGCCTGTTAAAGCTCCATCCTTGGAGGAGAGAGCAGCGGCTGAGAAGAGAAATGGGGCTTCTAGGACCCACATGGACATGTGTATAGGCTGTTCACTGCACAAAGGTACTGCTCCGTGGGCAAGCGGAACTGCGATTCAGCCAGTCCTCCCTGACACAGGCTGCATTCCACATGGGAGATGGTGCCCTTTTCTAATCTTCTCCTTAGGGGAGAGCTGTGGCCTGTGTAGGCTGCAGAAAGGAGCCATCCGAGAACGTGAGGCCCTGCATCGTCTTTTTTAAAAATTGCATTAAAAAAAAAATTAAATAAATACATTAATTAAAAATTGCATTTTTACTGACATCTTTTGGAGTACAGTTCTATGACTTGTATCATGTGTACAGCTTTGTGTAACCACCGCAAGCGGGATGCAAAAGGTCTTCTATTAGCCCGAAAGTCTCCATTGTGCTGCTCTCCCCTAGTCACGCTCTCCCTTGCTCCTAAGACCTGGCAACCACAGGTCTGTTCTGTGTCATTTGTCTCTAGAAAATGGAATAATGCAGCATGTGATATTTTGAGGTTGGCCTTTTCACTCAGCATCGTGGCCTTGAGACTTATCCAGGGAAGTGTGGGTATCAGTAGTTTGAACCTTTTTATGAAAAATAGTCCATGGTCAGGATGTACCGTTTCATCCATTCATCCACCGAAGGACATCTGGGTTGTTTCTACTTCAGGGCTTTTACAAATAAAGCTATTATGAACATCCATGCCTCTGTGACTATGAACACACATGTCTTTGCATGGACCTAAGTTTTCATTTCTCTGGGATAAATGCCCAGGAGTAGGATAGCTGCATTACAGGGCAAGGGTGTGATGAACTTTTTAAGAACCTGGCAGACTGTTTTCCAGGCTGAATGTCCTGTTGGGTATCCTGATCTGTAATGTATGAGAGTTTCAGTTGCTCTGTTCTTGTCAGCACTTGATATTGTCAGTTTTATTTTAGCCATCCCAGTGGGTGTGAAGTGGCGCCTTATACTTTTGATTCTCATGTCCCTGATGGTTAACTATATTGAGTATTTTTTCATGCATTTATTTTTCATCTAGTAAATCTCTGATGAAGTGTCTATACAAGTCTTTAGTTTTCAAATTGGACTGTTGTGAAGCTACTGAGTTTTGACCATTCTTTATATAGTCTGGATACAATTCCTTTGTCCAGATATGTGATTTGCAAATATTTTCTTGCAACCTGAGGCTTGTCTTTGCATTCCCTTAACAGTTTCTTTTATAGAACAAAAGTGTTAAATTTTGACGAAGTAAAACGTGTCAAAAATTTTCTTCTTTTTGTTAATTGTACTTTATTGTTATGTCTAAGAACTCTGTCTAATCCCAAGTCTCAAAGATTTTTCTCCTGTGTTTTCTAAGTTTTATGTGAGAGATTTAAGTCTGTCAACCATTGTGGGTTGATTGTCTTTTTAATATGGGGTAAGGTAAAGGTCAAGATTTCTTTCTTTTTATGTGTCCCACAGTATTTATGAAATTAATGAATGAAAGGCACAAAAGATCAGGTAGCAAATCTGGTCAAATGGGGGAGATCAAGATGGTATAAAACTAGTCAATGGGTAAAGGACATTTTTCATCAAATGGTGTTAGGCATTTTTTAAAAAATGAAACTCAACCTAAAATAAACAAAAAAATACTCTCAATGGATCATAGACTTAAATATAAAGAGTAAAGGTCAGCAGCAACCCCATCTATGTCATAGGAGATTCCCAGCCCTGCTCTGCTGTCAGATGACAGGGAGTGGTGAGAATTACACAAACACAAAGGGTGAGGGCTTCCCCGGTGGCTCAGAGGGTAAAGCGTCCGCCTGCAGTGCGGGAGACCTGAGTTTGATCCTTGGGTTGGGAAGATCCCCTGGAGAAGGAAATGGCAACCCACTCTAGTATTCTTGCCTAGAGAATCCAATGGATGGAGGAGCCTGTTGGACCACAGTCCATGGGGTTGCAAAGAGTTGGACACAACTGAGAGACTTCACTTTCACTTTCAAAGGGTAAGTCAAGTGTGAACCTTCTGTGGCCACACCAACATTTATCATGTGGCAACCTTGCACCAAGTGTTCTCCTGAAGGCTCTCTTTGCATCCTCTCATTTAATCCTAAAACCAATCAACACACTTTTAGAAGCTGGTGACTTAGGGTTTGGTATTTTTGTCTTCACTCTATGCATAAGGAAATTGAGCTCAGAGACGTTGCAAAACTCGCCTAAAGTCACATAGTAAGTGGGGGAGCAAGGTCTGAAACCAGAGTGTTCACCTCTGCTAGCGTCAGGCAGGGCACAGTCAGGCCAAGGTAATAGCTGGTACTACGGCTGTCGATGGATCACGTGGTTACGGGGCCCTGGTTGGGGTAGGTGTGGAGGGGGCACATGCGAGCTTTTCTCCCAGGATTCTGGGGAGATCGGACGCCCTTCATTCTCTGAAGAGGCTCAACTTAATCTCCTTCATGATGATGCCTCCTCCTGGATGGCCCTTGTTTGGGGGAACTCCCGGAACCAATGTGGGCCTGATGGTGTGGATAGCCTCCAGAAAGCACATGCACGTGAGGGTACATGCCAGGCCTGAGCTGCTAGGATCTTCATCCTGCCTCCCTGACTGGTCCTTCCAGCCCCTCGGCCTCTCCTTTGTTCCTAGAGCGTCGCCACCCCCCGCCCCCTTGCCCAGCCTGTAACCCCCCACCTAGGTCGGCCTCTCCATTTCTCACTTGTTTAAACATGACTGCTGTTTCAGCATTCAGCTCAAGCAATGCCTTCCCCAGCAGCTCCTCTGGGCTCTCCGTCTTCCTGCTGCTGATAAATACAGTCTAGTCCCATATGGTCTGAAAAGCTAGTGTTTGGCAGCATAACCTTCTAGGGATGCATGGGTCTCTCCAGAGTCTTCTAGATGCACCTCAAATGTATCTGGGAGCAGGATCAGCCCCAAATAGACTATGAGGACAGGGGCTGAGTCTTTTTTTTTTTTTTTTTAACTTTTTTGTTTTTGTTTTGGCCACACTATATGGCTTGTAGAATCTCAGTTCTCTAATCAGGGATTGAACTCAGGCCACACGTCAGTGAAAGCTTGGGATCCTAACCACGAGGCCACCAGGGAACTCCCTGGGGCTGAGTCTTAATCCTCTCTGCCGGGCCCAGAGAAGCCTGGCTCCCAGTCCATCAGCCCACCTCTGCTGCCGCCTCCCTTGCTGTTTGTCTCAGTGTCTTGCAGTTCAGTCGCTCAGTCATGGCCGACTCTTTGTGACCCCATGGACTGCAGCATACCAGGCTTCCCTGTCCTTTACCATCTCTCTGAGTTTGTTCAAACTCACGTCCACTGAGTCGGTGATGCCATCCAGTCATCTCATCCTCTGCTACCCCCTTCTCCTCCTGCCCTCAATCTTTCCCAGCATCAGGGTCTTTTCCAATGAGTCGACTCTTTGCATCAGGTGGACAAAGCATTGGAGCTTCAGCTTCATCATCAGTCCCTCCAGTGAAAGTGTCTGGCCTGCCATAAATGCCCCATCGATGGGAAGAGGTGCTGCTGTTGTTTTCGGGGCTCTAATTTTTATTTCCAGGACGCTTTCTGGAGCGGTGTAGCCAGATATGGATGCTGAGAGGGGCTGCTGCTCTCTGGAGGGAGGCCAAGTCTTACTGCAGCAGGAAACCTCCCTTCCTCCCCACCTCCACCAGCCTAGAACTGGAACAAGCCCATTGCACCCACCTTGTCCATGCAGCCCACTCCAGCTCCAGGGCTGCAAGCTCCTAGGGGCAAGGAAGGGGCGGGGAGAAGGACCAGCTTTTAATTCTTTTCCCCTCTCATAGCCTGGAGTTGACCCTCAGTATGACACTGAAGGGGCCCTAGGGAGACTGGGGTCAGGCAGAGGAGAACAGCCTCTTGCCTAACGAAGTCTGCCCAGAGCCCAGACCTCCTGCAGCCTAATTAGATTTTATGATCCTGAAGGAGCCACCCTAGATCCTTGTTCACCTCCAAACCTCATCAGCACCTGGCCTCATCCAGTCCAGACCCTGCATCTCACACACACAGCTGGCAACCTGCCACTGGCCCTGGCCTCCAACCCTCCCACCTGCACACTGGTTCTGCCGCTTCACCTGTCTCACCCACTCTTGATCAATGCTAGAGACATCTTTCTAGAACACAGATCAGAATGGTATTCCCCTCCACTCCCCAGACTCTGACTCCCTTCATCAGGGGCCTCTCCATCTTTTGACTCACAGTCATCACCTGGGGATCCTATTGAAATGGAGAGGCATTGGGACCCATCTCCCAATAGCACGATTTCTGGGGTTTGAAGCAAGGCCCAGGAACCTACATTTCACAAATAAGTCCCTCTTCAGGGCTGAAGACAGGGACCCACTCATAGTGTCACATTCTGGCTCAAACCTTTAAGGTCACAAGGATATAAATGTGAGCCTGGCACTGAGAAGTTGTGTTATCAAGGAAGGTGGCTAGAACAGGTTTTCAGAGAGCAGTTTTCTCACCAGATTGCTAGCCTTAAATGTCTAGACATGGACTTTCACTTTGGCCTTCAATTCAGTTCAGTTCAGTTCAGTCACTCAGTCGTGTCCGACTCTTTGCGACCCCATGCATCGCAGCACGCCAGGCCTCCCTGTCCATCACCATCTCCCGGAGTTCACTCAGACTCGCGTCCATTGAGTCGGTAATGCCATCCAGCCATCTCATCCTCTGCCATCCCCTTCTCCTTCTGCCCCCAATCCCTCCCAGCATCAGAGTCTTTTCCAATGAGTCCACTCTTTGCATGAGGTGGCCAAAGTACTGGAGTTTGAGCTTTAGCATCATTCCTTACAAAGAAATCCCAGGGCTGATCTCCTTTAGGATGGACTGGTTGGATCTCCTTGCAGTCCAAGGGATTCTCAAGAGTCTTCTCCAACACCACAGTTCAAAAGCATCAATTCTTTGGCGCTCAGCCTTCTTCACAGTCCAACTCTCACATCCATACATGATCACAGGAAAAACCATAGCCTTGACTAGACGGACCTTAGTCAGCAAAGTGATGTCTCTGCTTTTGAATACACTATCTAGGTTGGTCATAACTTTTCTTCCAAGGACTAAGCGTCTTTTAATTTCATGGCTGCAATCACCATCTGCAGTGATTTTGGAGACCCCCAAAATAAAGTCTGACACTGTTTCCACTATTTCCCCATCTATTTCCCATGAAGTGATGGGACTGGATGCCATGATCTTCATTTTCTGAATGTTGAGCTTTAAGCCAACTTTTTCACTCTCCTCTTTCACTTTCATCAAGAGACTTTTTAGTTCCTCTTTACTTTCTGCCATAAGGGTGGTGTCATCTGCATATCTGAGGTTATTGATATTTCTCCTGGCAATCCTGATTCCAGCTTGTGTTTCTTCCAGTCCAGCGTTTCTCATGATGTACTCTGCATAGAAGTTAAATAAGCAGGGTGACAATATACAGCCTTGATGTACTCCTTTTTCCTATTTGGAACCAGTGTGTTGTTCCATGTCCAGTTCTAACTGTTGCTTCCTGACCTGCATACAGGTTTCTCAAGAGGCAGGTCAGGTGGTCTGCTATTCCCATCTCTTGAAGAATTTTCCACAGTTTATTGTGATCCACACAGTCAAAGGCTTTGGCATAGTCAATAAAGGAGAAATAGATGTTCTTCTGGAACTCTCTTGCTTTTCCCATGATCCAGCGGATGTTGGCAATTGGATCTCTGGTTCCTCTGCCTTTTCTAAAACCAGCTTGAACATCAGGGAGTTCACGGTTCACGTATTGCTGAAGCCTGGCTTGGAGAATTTTGAGCATTACTTTACTAGTGTGTGAGATAAGTGCAATTGTGCGGTAGTTTGATCATTCTTTGGCATTGCCTTTCTTTGGGATTGGAATGAAAATGGACCTTTTCCAGTCCTGTGGCCACTGCTGAGTTTTCCAAATTTGCTGGCATATTGAGTGCAGCACTTTCACTTTGGCCTTGGGCTCCACAAATGCCAGGCATGGTCCTGCTTGGATCTCAGCTTTTGTTGCCTCATCTGCAGGATAAGTACCAAGGGGCTTAGCTTGGCTTAGATCTGACCCCCTCCCTTCTCCATTCTCCTCCAGCATCCAGCTCATGATTTTTGAAGGCACCAGGCAGCTTATCACCTTTGTGCCTTTGTACATGTTCCCTCTGCCTGGAACACTCTTCTCCCACTTGTCCCCTTGGAGAACTCCTATTCATCCTTCAAAACCCCATTTAGATTCCATGGTTCCTGAGGGCCCCATCATGCCCTCACCTCCCTTTCTGGCTGCACATACACTGCTTTGTTATAATGATTTTGTCTTATTGCTTCCCGGGAGGCAGTTTATCATCTTTGCTGTAACAGTTTTAGAATCAGGAGACTTGGTTTTACCTCTGGCCCTGATGCTTACCAGGGATCTGAAGGGTGCTGTCTACTTATCTCTCTGAGACATTTTCATTATTGATAAAACGGAAATTAAAATACTCCCTCTGCATTGGGTTGCTTTGACGTTTGAATGAGATGACCCATCTGTGGGACTTGGCACAGTGTGCGGCAGAGTCACTGTTTCATCGTTTTGACGTCATTCCTGATGTTGAGCAAGTTCTGTGACATCCACAAGTGCGTCTCCTTGTCTTTAGGCCCTTGGGGCTTCTCCCAGAATGGACCATGGGAGGACAGGTTGCAGGGTAGTGCAAGACTCTGCTGCTCTGCTGCATCCCTGAAATTGTCCCCATCCTGAGTGCTTAGGGAAAGGGCCTCGTGTTCCTCTGGGGGCATCCGTCAGAAGTGAGAGAAGCCTGCAGTGCCCAGAGGGTGAAAGAAACGCAGGGATCAGAGCGGACGCTGAGCCCCAGCTTAGAACAGCTGTGTAGTCTGGGTGCCTGCCCTCATCCCATCCCCTAGGGTCCTGCCCGGTGTCGGGGGGGGACAGGGTGCCCGGGAGGCATGAAGACTGGCCCCAGCTGCAGAGCTAGAGCGAGAATCTCTTGATCTCTTGGCTGCACCAAGAGGCGGAGGCAGCCAGGGCCCTGGAGATGGTCTCCATGACAACTGCTGCCACTCACTCCCCATCTCAGATGTAAATTAGTTACAATTTTATTAGTGTGCAGAATTTCAAGAGGCCGGATCCTGCCTTGGAAGGGAAAAGGATGGTTGGGTGGGGGACGGGGGAGAGTTTCCAAAGGCTTCATACTCCCAAGAGGCCCCAAACTCCAAAGTAGGTCCACGGAGAGTGAATGGGGTCCCATGCCCTCATTTATCTGGCCTGTCAGCCGGTCTGGGCTGGGCGAACCAGCCTGTCCGTGGAGACGAGGACACACAGAGGCCTGGAGCACCAGCAGTGCGCTCAGTGCTCTCCGGGCCTGGTCTAGCCTCCTCTTGGCAGCCTGCCTACCTCCCCACCGGTCAGGAAGGTGGCTGAGGGCCATAGAGGTCATTAGCTGGCCCAAAGGTGCCTAGCTGGCCCCAGCCAGGCTCCTGTTCTCCCCTCTCTGCTCAGCTGCCTCCCAAGGTGGGTCAGAGGTCACTGAGATGCTACTGGGCACCGAGGCAGGCAGGTGAGGGCATTGCCAAGAGTTTGGGTGTCTGAGTAACTTGGGGCCCTGGGTTCAGGATCAGCATGCGAGGCTGCTGCAGAGGTGGCCCGGTGATGCCTCAGTCGAGGCTTTCTGATTTCTGATGCTCTGAATCTCACGTGCAGATACAGGGCATGTGCGAACACACATTCTTCCCCAAAGGAGAGAGGAAAAGGGACAACAGTATCTTTTTCCTAAGGCCGTTGTTAAAATTAGTTTGTGTCCCCCAAGGGACAGCCCACTGTGCGTGCCCCTAAGGTGGCACTGCTCCCTCCACCACTGAGAACGAGCTCCGGAGGGCAGGACCCAATGAGATGGTGGACCAGCAACAGCCCCTGGGCTCCCGACAGGGGCTGGCTCGGTGGTGGGCACCAAGGTGCCCTCCTGGGGGCAGAGGAGTTGACGCTGCAGGGACAGGACCAGGTACACATGGGGGAACAGGAAGCAGACAGGGAAAGCTCCAGGCAGGTGTGAGTGGCTGGGCCAGCGAAGGACAGAAAGCTGAGTAAAGCACTGGAGGCGTGACAAAGCATAGTGAAGGCTTAGGACACTGGCCTTTGGGAGGACGGATGGATAACGAATGGCAGCCTGGACAGGGGGCTAGACGGGGATGGATGGAAGATGGATGAGAGGCCAACGGGAGGCTGGGTAGGAGGCTGGGTGGGACAGGGATGGGAAGATGGATAAGGTGGATAAACGGTGGGCGGAGGATGGATGGAGGGCAGGCAAGAGGCTGCTTCACACAGTGGTCAGGCTCGTGGGCTATGGCCACAGGCTCTGGGATTCAAACCCCCAGCTAGTCATTTAGCAGCCATATCACCTCGGACAAGTTTCTGTAATCTCTCTGAGCCTCAGTGTTCCGGGCAGGAGGGTGGATGCACGAGACCCATGGAAGGAGCAGTAAACTGGGGGCTCATCCATGTAAAGCACACAGTAAGTGCTTAATCAGTGTTTGCGCTATCATTTCATTAAACTCAGCCTTGAGGACACGGTGGTAAGAAACGCGGGGGCCGCACTTGGGGGCTCAAGTCCCCTGGGGGAGGTGATCAGTTCTGACGCAGGGCCCCTTGGGGTGGCGAAGGAAGGAGGGAAAGGGGGAGGTGTGGAGGGGATATGCCATCTGTGTCCCGGGGGCTCAGGACAGGGGCAGGGGAGGGGCAGCCGCTGAGTGTTCAGGTGAGTGAATGGAGAAAACACTGCAGGGCAGGAGGGTGGCCGGGAGCAGGGGTGAGGAGGGCAACTGTGGTTCACACAGAGGGGAGACGGGGCTAGACAAGGTGGGGCCCAGTGGGGTGCTTTTCAACAGAGGGTCTACTCCAGTGGAGTCTGCTTCACTCAGTCAGTATCTAGGACCCAGCCCCACTTCTGCCTCTGGGCCTCAGTTTCCCCTAGGTATGCGTGGGCTGGAAGATTCCTAGAGGTGTTTCTAGATTTAGGGACAGTCTGAGCCTCATCCAGGTGGATGGCAGCACAGAGCTCTCTCCTGTTGGGGAGGGCACCTGTCCTTCCTGGGTGCCACAGGCCTGCCCTCCCACGGTCCAGCCCACGTGTGAGAGCGACATGGAAGTGTTAAGGAGGGGTCGCTGGGAGGAGAGCATCCCGCCGCCTTCCACAGGGCTCTGTGTCTATGGATCTGTCCATCTGTGTTAGAACACGGCAAAGAGGCTGGGCGGGCCCCGTGGCCTGTGGCCTGGGTGACCCTGTCCTGGAAATACGTCCTTACAGACAAAGCACCGATTCTCCGGGGATAGCAAGGCCCTTCTTTAGCTCCCTAGAGCCTGTTCCGATGTCCCCGTGAGGGTGACAGGCTCCTTGAACTTCACTCGAGTTCAGTGTCTGGCACCAGGTGCGGAGGTTGATTCCCTGTGGGGCAGGGCCACCTGTCCGTCTCCCATCACATGGAACAGAAGCCCGTGGAGCAGCATGGCAGCTCAGGCTGGCTCCTGCCGCCCCCACCCCCACCCCAACGTCTCCTCCATCTCCCATCTTACAACTCACCATATTTTGTGGCCCGAGGGCTGAGAATTCTAACAGGCAAGAGCAGGGATGGGCCCGCCCACCCTGTTCCAGTCGTGTGTCTTACTAATTATGCCACACACCGGAAAACTTAATTAAATCGATGCTTGGTGTGTAATTTCAACTAGTTGGAAAGTAGAGGGAAATCAAACAAACAGCCACACGGCCCAGTGCTGCCTTAGCAAAATCTGGCCGTGCCCCGGATGCAGGGGGCACTTGTCCTGCCAGGCTCAGCTCTGGGGCCAACACTTTGCCTCTGAAGCCCCAGAGGCCGCTCACCCCCTGGACTCTGCAGCCACACACACACTGACACACCAAGAGCTACAGGAGAGGGCCAGGCAGTCAAGGCGACAGGGATGCTGGGGAAAACTCTAAGAAGCGA
Source organism: Nanger dama (assembly GCA_917880005.1). Lineage (NCBI taxonomy): Eukaryota > Metazoa > Chordata > Mammalia > Artiodactyla > Bovidae > Nanger > Nanger dama. The sequence goes on along the minus strand of CAKJTW010000018.1, from coordinate 7,215,748 downwards.
GGGCTGCATTAATGGTTAGCAAGACAGTAGGATAAAAACACAAGGAAATACAAGGAAAAGCCAGATCCATATAACTTAAGTACAACCTCTGACCCTCTGGGATTCATTTCAGGTCTCTGACTCTTCTCCTTCCTCCTGTCCTGCTTTCGGTGACACCCTTTCTCTGTGCTCTGCGCATGAGGGTGCCCCACTGCAGGCCGCTGGGACCGGGGTGGCCCAAGGGGAAGGGGCCACACCCAGGAAGGGCATCCTGGGGCCCAGGTAGCGCTGCAGCAGCGGAGGAGGGGGCGACAGTCAAGACTAGTGGGCAGGGAGGAGCTGGGCATCCTTCTATTTGATCCTGGTGTGAGGTTTTGAACCCTGTACTCTGTCAGCGAAGATAATTTGAAGAAAAAAAAGACAGGCATTTCCCAGCAGTGGGAGGAGCTCCAGAAATCCATATTTACTTAGCCCCAGATGGCCACAGCACTGGGCAGGAGCTGACTCACAGCAGGCACCTGGTGCTCTGGGCACAGGTCAGACAGCCCTGCTCCAGGGGACTCACCATCCAGAGTGGGAGACGCAGAGGAAACAAGCTGCAGAGAGCAAGGGGGCCACGGGCCAAGGCCTGCGGGAGAGCCCCGGGGTCAGGCACGCCGCCGACAGCTGGCAGCTGCCTCAGCCCCAGCAGGCAGCTGCCATCCCTGTAGAGCCTGAGGAAACTGAGGCAAAGGCAGTTAAGTCGCGGCCCAGGGTCCCCGCTGGCAACCACCACAGCTTGACTGCAAGCTGCTGCCTCTGACTGGATTATAACTGTGGAGAAACAAGGCTGCAGGGAAGGGGCCTGGGGGCTGCAGGCGACTCCCGGGAGAGGGGGCTTCTAGCTGGGGCGTGCTGTTAGTTCTGGGCCCAGCACCAGGCAGCCCATCAAGACCTCACCGGAGCCCCATTTTGGAGATTAGGAGACTGAGGCACAGAGGTTAAGGGACAGACCTGGTGTTCAAAGGCAGGGAGAACGGCTTGGGGCTTTCGAGACCTCAATCTGCCCTACCCCACCACCCCCAGCCCACCTGGCCGTCAAGCCCCACAAGGCCATGGCCGCCGCATCCTGACTCAGAATGCACAAGACGGGCGAAAGAGAGAACAAAAGGCCTTGCTTTGCAGAGAGGTGAGGTGGTTTTCCCAAGTCACCGGGCCCTGCATGAGCTGGTGGGGTCTGTCCCAGATGCTGGCACTCCGCCCACTGTCACACGGATGACATGGAGGCGGCAGGTCACGCGGGGCACAGGGACTGCAGGCCCCCAGGATGGTAAGGGACCAAGGAGGCGGGGCTCTTGGAGTTTTGGTGGCTTCTCACCACTCAGGTTTTAGGTTCGTGTCATCCCCTGGGAGAGGGCCCTCATGATCGTCCTTCCCTGACCGTGATGACCTTGCTGATTTCTCTCTCCCTTCCTTGCACAATCATGGGTCCAAGGACGTCTTTGTCCAAGTGGGGCAGGCACATTTCTGTCTTGCTCTCCCTAGCACCCGGCACCTGGCACAGGCCGACCCAGAAAAGGTGCTCAGTCGATGGTGGCGAATGGCTGAGTGAATGTGAGCAACAGGGATAGCATGGGCCCCTCCCTCTCCAGGAGATTCTGAGTGCTCAACTAAGTGGGATGCCAAAGCTTAGCTGGGACTGGGCTCGGGCCCTGGTTCCATAACTAGCAGGTCACAAGGAGCCAGACTTCAACCTTGGACCCATCCTTCCAGTGACTGGACCAAAGACTGGGGTGCCACCAGACACAGGCCAGCTGCTCAACCCAGACTCCCCTAGCCAGACTCCCCAATATCCAGGGTCAGGGGGCAGGGCAGAGAGCTGGAGGTCTCTTCCTCAGAGCCCCAGGGGCGTCCTCCATCCTCTTGCCTCTAACCCTCCACTCCCTGGTCCCCCCTCCTCCCTCCCCATCCTCCCCTCCGTCCTCATCTTTCCCCTTCAACCCCATCCTTGCCCTTCAGAGCACCCCCCATCTCCCAGGTTCCCCTCTTACTCAGGCTTCTCTCCCTCCCTGCCTCTCTCCTTTTCTCCCTCCAGTTCTTCCCCCCACCTCGCCGCCAGGGGCCGGGGGATTTGCAGTTTCCCCGAGCAGCCATCTCCGCAGCTGCACATCTGGGTCATTAGGACGCTCCCGGAAAACCGGGGCTGCCTGAGCCCCTGCTCCTCCCCTCCCTCCTCCTCCCTTCCCCACCCTCCTCCCTCAGCCTCCTCTCCATCCTCCTCCAACCTCCCACCCTCCTTCCTCTTCCTCCATCCACCATCCTGCTTCCCCCCCCACCAACTCCCCGCTCCAGCCAGTATTTTTAGCTCGGCTGCTGTGCATTAGTGTGCAGGGGCGCTCCTGGTGAAGCCTGGATGAGGTTTTATCTGTTGTGACAGCCCCAAGGGCAGCTGGCAGACTTTTCTCCCTCTTAAGTTTGGAGCGCGTTCCCTCTCCCGCGGGTCAGAGCCTCAGCTGGATGGAGGTGGGGGGCTGGCGCAGGGTCTCGGCCTGTTCGGAGCCCCCTGGCGCGGCGTCCGGGCCGAGCGATGCCCTCCCCTCCCCCCCTCCTCCCCCCTCCTCTCCCCCCCCCTTCTCCGCTCCTCCTCCTCCACCACCTCCTCCGCGGCCTCCGGGCCTTTGTCTCTGGAAGCCTCCCGCAGCGGAGCCTGCTCGCTGCACGCGGGGCTCCTGCGGCCCCGCGGCTGTTCCCTCCCTTCTCTCCTCATTTACTCCTTTCCTTGGGCTGCTCCTCTCAAGGTTCCCTCTCGGCGTGCGCCTCTCCTGCCCGCCTCCCCCTCTGGGCCCGTCTCCCTTCCCTGGCTCTTCCCGGCCTCCCTTCCCACCACCTCCCCTTCTTCTCCCCGCTCCCCACGCCTCTCCCTCCTGCCTGCTGGGGAAAGGGGCAGACCCCAGACTTCTGCCCGGTTCTCTCTGTTCCTCCGCCCCTGGCGGGAGCTTGTGAAGGGACCCTGGGGCCTGAGGGTTCTTCGAGCTGCGCCCCCCACCCCTTCTCCAGGGCTAACCGCCAGTGGGGTCCACCTGGATGCCTTTCCAGGACTCCTTCGGGTGGAGCCTGACCGCACTGGGACCTGCGGCTGACGGACAAACGCCCCAGGACAGCCCTGCTCCCTCGGGGACTGCCTTTGCCTCTAGTCCACAGGGGCAGAGTCCTCCTGTGCGGGTGTAGGGACGGGGAACTGGTCTCAAAAACCTCAACCTTTGTGAATGATCGTGTAAGAGAAGCAACCTCGTGCATGGCATTTTACAGTTTACCCTATTCTCTGTTCCTTGTCTCAGTGGCTGTGACCTTATTTTATCCCCCAACCCCCCACCCCCGCCAGAGGGGTGTTATGGTGCTCAGGGAGGCCAAGCATCTTAGGTACAGACCCTCGGCCCACCTGGATCTGACCCTTGCAGCCCAGGCCTGGCATCTGCTGGACCCTGCCCCCACCCTAAGCTCAGCACCTTTCAGGGGGGCTTGGAGGCCCAGAGAGGCAAGGTCCCTGCCCAAGGTCACACACCCCAGGCTGATGCAGAGAGAAGAGGGATTTGGGGGGCTCAGAGCAGAGAGCCTGAGGCCCTGAGGGATCCCAGCAGCAACTGGAACCCTCACAAGCCTGCCCTCTCCTCAGGGCAGCTGGGGGGCGGGGATTGAGGGGGCCAGGCTTTGGCCCCCTGCCTCCCCTGCTCCTGGGGCTGATGAAGGCTGTCATATGGAGAGAGCACTGGCCCGCCTAAGACCTGCAGCCTCAGCTCCCATCCCTGCTCAGGGCCCCCCAGCTGTACTCTGGGTGCAGCTCCCACACCCTCTCCCTGGTCCCCCAGCCCTTCCTTCTCCTGGTCTCTCTCCCCATCCAGCCCTTCAGGGCTCTGCTTTCAGGATGCTCTGATTCTGCTGCCAGGCTGGCCCCTCGCGGGTACCCCTCTCTCTCTTCTGTCGCCTCGTCCTCTCTCTCAGCTCCTTTCCGCAGCTTTCAAGCCTCCTTCTCTCTGTGTGTGCTTTGCTGTCTCTGTCACCCAGCCCTCTGCTCAGTCTGGATCTCCTCTCTCTCTCCCTCCCTCTCCTTCTCTCTCTCTCCTTCCCTCTCCTATCTACTGTTTCTGCCCACCACACACACAGAGAACCCACGTCCCCATACCTGGAGGCACCTCCTGGCTCAGCCTAAAGCTAAGGCTGTGGTGGACTGGCCTTCCAGCGGTTTGGCAGCTACATTTTCTGAGGCTCTGGGGCAAGGCTTATCCCTGACCCGGACAAAGTTTCTGGAAGGCGGGATCCCCAGAGCGCCCTCCCAGTGGTCCGGGATTTGAGAGCAGCCCAGAGGGCAGAGGGATCAGGTCTGGGCTGGGACCCCAGAGTTGGTAGCAGGGAAGGAGAGGGTAGCTGGGTGACCACCAAGCCTGCTTTGGAGGCGCCTGGTCCTCTGCTCTCCTCTCTACCCGGCACATGTGGACTCGGAAGGCCCGGACCAAGGGCCATCAGAGTTCTCAGGCCTCCAATCCCCTCTTCTTCACCCTTGTTCCTCTAGGTACCTGGGAACCTGAGCCCTGGAGACCAACAATCTTGGGTTCAAGCCTCGCCCCTCTTACTAGCTGTAAAACTTTAGGGGTGACTGACTTCACCTGTAATGTGGGGCTAAGGCAGCTGCTGCTCTTCCCCCGTCGCCCAACTTCTTGGCCTTTCTGCCAGCACCGGCTGGGTGTCAGCCCTGAGTTGGAGACCTGGTTCTACCACCTGAGAAAGTCATCGGATCCATGGAGCCTCAGTTTTCCTCCTCCATAAAATGGGGCTATTGATAGTCCAGCCTTCATGGGCCACTCTGAACTCACCTGGGGATGCTTGGCTCAGGAAGTGGAGAGGGTAAGAAAGGGAGTAGCTGTTGAAAGCTGTTTTATGTTGCTGCGTGTTGTTCTGAACAGTCAGCCTTGCCTCCCGCCCTCCAGCTTTCAGGGAGCACTCAGTCTTGGGCCTGGGGCTCAGAGGCCGTGTGCCCCACAACCCTTGTGTGCTGGGGAGGGAGAGGTAAGTCTGCCTTGGCCTAGACTTTGAGGCCAGCTTTCCCCAGCTGAGATCCAGGCCCCTGGGCATTGGGAGGTTGCTGTGCTTGTATGACTGGCTTTGTCTCCAGATTGGCAGCTGACCAAGGAAAGGAGGGACCCAGGTTTGAGGAAGGGCCAAGAGTGGGGGAGAGGGAAGGGGAACAATAGTTCCGGGAGCCCAGGAGCCCTGCTTGCTCTTCCTTGCATCATCGTGAGCAGGGGAGGGGGTGGGCCAGGGGACCCCTGGGCTCAGGGAGCATCCATCAAGCCTTGGGTCCCAAAGCTGGAGTTACCGTCCAGCTCTGACAGTGAAGCCCTCCGTCCTCCATCTCATACCCGTACCTCTCCCTGGCTTGCCGTTTGTTTCTAAACCTTCAGCTCCATGATGGAAAGGTCTTGGTCTTACCCCTTGCTGCGTCCCCAGTACCGGTGATGCAGCAGTGACTAATAGATGTTGAACGAGTGAGTGAATGAATGACTCATCAGGTGGCCAGGGGTCAGCCTGGCTCTTTCTAGATGGCCAGACTCGGTGGTGCCAGGGGGCACACTGCTGGGCCCTGGGTCCCTGTGAAGGCCACGGTTAACCCCGAGAGGGGTGGCACAGCTGTGGAGTCAGCCCTGGGTTCAGGTTAGAAGGGGGAAGACCTGGGGGTGGGGGCGCTATTCTTCACCCTCTGTGGGCCTGGGCCAGCCTTGTCCTGGCATCCACCAGGGTCACAGCCCCCGGGCATGTTTAAGGTCTGTGTGTCATTGCTGCCTCGATGTTGATGTCCTTCTTCACTCCTCCAGGGCCACTTACCTATGAGGCTTTGGTTTGTTTCCCCATTTCGCTTGCCCCTGGCCCAGCTTGCCTCCTCTTTGCAGTGGGTTTCTGTGGGCACTCAGCCCCTGGACATGCTGCCGGCCTAGCCCCCCCCCTGCCTGCTGTCCCACCACAAGAGCCTTTGCATCTACTGTTCCCTCTGCTGGGAATGCCATTCCTCTTGGTCTTGGCTTGACTGCTTCTGACATGTCTCCCATCCTCCGAGGCAGCCCCAACCGCTCTGCAGCGTGTGGCCCCATTACTTTCTTGAATAAGCACACTGGTGATCTGCTCCGTTGCACTTAGCACAAATCTGTGAACCTCTTGTCATGGTGCTTCTCTTTGCTCTCACCTGCCTGTCTCCTTAGAAAGTCAGCTCCGTGCTGGCTGGGCCAGGGTCTGGCTTGCTTGCCCAGTGCTTGCATGGTGCATAGCATGAAGGGATCGCTGCATTGCCAGACCTCAGAGCAAGGCTTAGCATGCGGTGCAGACAACAGTGAATGAATGGACACAGGAGCCAGTGAGTAGACAAATAGAAGATGGCCTTTGAAATCAGACTGTCTGGGTTTGTAGCCTGACCTTCTGCCATCCTTGGGCAGATTTGCCTCTCTAGATTTCAGTTTCCTCATCTGTAAAATGGGGATAACAGGGGTGATTACCTCGTAGGGTGGTTGTGTGGATTTATTATTATTATGTATTGGAGTACAGTTGATTTACCTTGTCTTGGTAGTTTTAGGTGTACAGCACAATGATTCATTTCCCTTATAGGTCATTGCAAAATGCTGAGTATAGTTCTCGTGCTATACAGTAGGTCCTGGTTGATTATTTTTGATTGGCGCATAGGCTCAGTGGTAAAGAATCTGCCTGCCAATGCAGGAGACGTGGGTTTGATCCTTGGGTTGGGAAGATCCTTTGCAGGAGGAGATGGCAACCCACTTCACTATTCTTGCCTGGGAAATCCTATTGACAGAGGAGCCTGGCCGGCTACAGTCCATGGGGTCACAAAGGCCTGGCTCAGCGACTGAGCACATTCGCACAGAGTTGCTTTCCAGTGTTGTGTTACTTCCTGCTGTACGGCAACGCGAATCACCTCTAGGTATACAGAGCCCCGCTCCATTTTATGGACAGTAATGTGTATGTTAATCCTAACCTCCTAATTTATCCCTCCCAACCTTTCCCCTGTGGTAGCCGTAGGTTTGTTTTGTGTGTCTCAGTCTCTTTCTGTGGTGTGGATTAAATGACAGCTCTGATAGCTCTAAGCACACGATATGTGAGTATCACATAGGCTTTGCAGACATCCCGTGTGCAAATGCCAACCCTTGATACCCCCTGCCCCACTCCCACTGATCCTATAGTCTTCTTCTCGGGAAATGGTACCTCCCACTGTTCATGACACGGCAGTCATCCTTGACTTTTCTCTTTCTTCCACACCCACATCCAATCCTTTGGCAAATCCTGATGACTCTACTTGAAAGAAACCCTGAATTCAGCCATGTCTGTCTCTCCCACTGTTGCTGCCCCCAGCCAGGCCAGCACAGTCTCTCAACTGGACTCCAGCAGCCTCTGACTTCTCCCACCTTTCCGCAGGCTTCTTCAGGCTGTGATCCACTCAGAAACCAGATTCTTTAAAAACACAAATCAGCCCCTGGCTCGCTCTCCCCCACGCCATTGGCTTCAGGGAGATCTTAGAGAAAACCTGAGCCCCACCCCCAGAAGACCAGCACCAGCCCTCAGGGCGCCCGGAGATACCACCTCAGGGCCAGTGCACTTGCTGTCTCCTGCCCAGGACTTCTCCTGCCCCCTCTCTGCGGGGCTCACCACCTCCCTTCGCCCGGGTCTCAGTCCGTGGTTGCCATCCTCATTGCCCTGACCTTCCTCTCCAGACTCCAGCCCTTTCGTTCTCTAGCCCAACCCCCTCACTGTTTTCTTTCTAACTTGTCTTGCTCCCTGGCTCTTGGTATTGGCCTGTTTCTTTATCTCTTTCTTCCCTAGAACATGCGCCTCCCAAACTCAGGAACTGAGTCTAAAAGCCTCCCGGGTTTTAGGACAGTCCTTGCAAGAGCATGGGCTTGTTGATTGCCCTGATGGGCCAAGTGAATGAATGAGTGCTATTAGGATCATTCTTGCTCTGCAGAAAGCCAGAGAGAGAAGTTGAGGAGAGAGTTAACACAATTGTGCCTAATAAGAGAAACTCCAGTGGCCTGACCTGGCCTGTCTTCTGCCAGAGACCAGCGGGCTTTCCGTGGCTGGGGCTCAGTCTGCCTGCTGCTATGGTTACCAGGAAGAAAGGCAAGGCCAGGCTGACTCTGCTGTTCTGCTCAGCTTGTCACACATCTTCCTTGAGTGGTCCAGAGTCTGGTGGAGAAAGATCACATTCAAAGAGAGGTGGCCACCCCCATCTTGTCTTGGCTCCATTGTGCCAGACAGAGAGAGGACAGAGGGGCTGGCTGTTCTGGAAAACGGTCCATGCTCAATCCGCACGTGTTGAGGACCAAGCCAGGCTCTGGAGGGGACTCACAGGCCAGCAGTCCGTGGCCCTGCCTGCAGGGAGGTTTCTGGCAGCTGGGAGTTCCAGGAGACCAGGGCAGGCTTCGCTGCCCGTGCTCTCTCTGCCTGAGAGGGAGGAGGCAGGCACCTAGGGAGCCAGCGAGAGAGTGCTACAGTCCCCTCCTTCCTGCTGGCCCCTCACCCTGAGGCAGCCCCATGGCCTGGGATGGAAGGGCCCTACTTCTGCAGTGCTGGCGTCCTGGGTTCTTGGCAGGAATGAAGCAGCATCTTCTCTAACATCAGGCCCCACGGGAGGCCAACAGATTAAAGCGTTTGCTCAGGGTCTCACAGCTGGTATGGCAGAGCTTCCAGAAGGGTGTCTGGCTCTTCCCATGGCCCTCACTGGGCAGTGATGTCCTGGGATCGTCCTTATCATTTTTCCGCTCTTTCAGCTGGACACTCCATCCCCAATCCTCACTGCAGAGAACAGACTCCTGAGCTCCGGAAAGCCTTGGGGACTGACCACAGCTCCCTGAGGAGATCCTGCAGAGCCTGGAGTTCCAGGGCTGAGGCCTGTTACTGTCACATCACTGTCTGCCTCAGCCTGCACGTGGCTGTCTCCTCTTCTGTGTCCCTTCTTTGTCTCCTCTAAGGACACTTTTGATGACTTGGAGACCCCACCTGGGTAATCTAGGATGATTGAATATCCGTATCCTTGACATCTCAAAGGACCCTTTCTCTAGATAAGGTCACATCCACAGGTTCCAGGGATGAGGATGTGGACTTATCTTTTGGGGGCCACTATTCAACCCACTGCAACCACAGCATTATCACTGCTATCAGCTCCTTACCAACATCAGTTAAGTACTAATATGTACCAGGCTTAGTCCAGGTACTTTTCCTGTACCATCTCCTTTAGTCCTTAAGACAAACTTAGGGCAGGTACTGTTATTATCCCATTTAATAAGGACATTGAGGCTCAGGGAGAAGTTAGAGCTTGTCCAGGTTTCTCCCTTGAAACCCAGGCAGTCTGATTTCAGTGTCTCCTGCCTTGCCATAGTTATCTTGCTCCACCCCCATCCTGTTTCTGATCATACAGATAATTCCATGGAAGAATCAGTGTGGGGCAATGAGCACCCAAATGGGCGGCGAGGTGCCTGGGTTCTGATCTAGGTTCTGCCACTAGACAGCGGCAGATGCCAGCCGGGTCTCTTCCCCACTCTGGGTGTCAGTGTGCCCATTGGTAAAATCGGAAAGTGGTTGGTTTGGATAATCTCCAAGATCCTCCCAGCTCTGAAGTTCTGTGATGCTGGGTGTCATCTGTCAACTTGTTTCTATTCAAATGCTGCCCACAGCTCAACTCTGTAAAATCTGCTACCTACTGCCAGAGATGGGTTTGCTTGGAAGGCTGGAGGAAGGGGTAGCAAGTGCTGGTGACAGAGACACGCAGGGTGGTGCTGGCCTCCCTGCTTTCCCTCTCTCTTCCCCGTACCACCAGGCTGGCACTCACCCTGCTTGCTGTGGAAGGGCTAGGGGTGGGGGGTACTCTCTTCTCTTGGAGCCCAGGACTTTTGGTCCATTAATTCAGGGAGGGATTCCAAAGCTGAGAGCTGTCATGGTTGTTGGGAACAGAGCCCCAAGACCCACAGGCTTTAGGCAGAAGCTGGCCCTCACAGTAGACTCCAGAAACCATCTAGGGGCTGGAAAAGTCCTTGTTGATCATCCAAGGCCAAGAGACTGGGAGAGGCCACAGGGACCCAATCCCAAGCCTCCTGCCCTTGGAAGGGGGTAAAAAACCACAAAACAGGCTGAGGGGAGTCTCTGAACGTTGCTTCCAAAACCTAGCCTGCTCATTAAGAGTCGTTTGTTTATAAGTATAAACAGATTTTAAAAGTCCTTTTTAGATTGTGGACTCAGGCCCTTTTCCTCTGGCTTTTTCCCCTGCTTCTCTGTACAGAGCACACTGTTTGCCTTTCAGCTAAGAGTGGGGAGTTAAATTAGGGACAGGATTGCCAACTTTCATTAGCAGGTGAGATTAACATCTCAGCAGGGGCCTGGGGGTGGGGCATCCTTCAGGTCCATCCGATCCCCCACGGACACATCCCCCGACAAATCCCCAGTTGAGGGCTCCCGGTGGGGGTAATCCCGGAGTTGGAGGAACCGGGGTTTATACCCCTTGCCCGGCCTCAGGCTGAGCCTCACCCCTCTTCCGAGGCCCGGGGTCCAAACACCGGCTCTGCTCCCGGTCTCTGCTGGGTTTGTCCCTGCATATGTCTGGGCAGAATGAAACCTGGCTGTGTGACCTTGGGCCACTTGCTCACTGTCTCAGGGTACAGGAGTTTTAAGTGGGGAGGTTTGCTGGAAGCCAAGCCCCAAGCGCGAGTGGAAGAATTCGACCCTCCTCGCGGTTCACGCGCCACCAGCCTCCTCTGGCTGGGTTTCAGGCAAGACCGAGAATTTTTGGTTTTTCCTGGTTTAGTTTCGTGTGCTTCCAGCGGCAGCGGGGCTGTTCCACCACAGTCCCCAGGAAGTTGTCCACGTAGGACAGAGCCTTCCCGAGGAGAATGAAGTCATCTGTTCCTTTTTAAAAAATTTTTGTTGCCTTCTCCTTCAACACGAGTCACCCGGCCTCTGCACTCTCTCCCCGCGCAAACAACAGGCCTGGCGAGGTGGGGTCGGCTGAGCGGGCGTGGGGATGGGGAGAGGAGCGAACCCCACGGGCCGGGGGTGCTACCAGGGGGTGGGGAGCGCGCCCCCTTCTCTGCCCCGGTCCTCGCCCAGCACCCCACCCCGCCCCGCTTCCACCCTCGACTAACCCCGGAACGCCCGAAAGGTGAGCTCCCAGGAGGGCAGCCCGCGCTCCGGCGCGGCCCGCTCGGCAAACAATAACAGTAAATAACGCTTCCTTGTCAACGTAATAAAAACGGAAACGGTTACAATGTTTTTAATAAGCGTCCCCCATCAATCTCTCCCTCCCTCGCTCGCTCGCTCCGGGGCGGCCGCGGGCACCGGCCGGGCGGGGAGGAGGGGGCACCGGGGCGGCGGGGGATGCGGTGCCGGAGGAGGACGACGCCGGAGTTGGGGGGAGAGAGCCTGAGCACAGCAAGTGAGAGACGAGGGGGCGCGGGCCGCCGGGGTCACGCGCGCCGGCAGAGCCGGGAAGCGGCCTCGGTGAGTAACACCGTTGCCATGGCGACGTGGCCGGGAGGAACAGGAAGCGGCAGAAATAGCTGCCGCCGCGGCCCGCGCGCCCGGCCCCTCCCCCGCGAGCCCGTTACCACGGAGACCGGCTCGCGCGAGGCTGCGCGGGCGGCCGCGGCCTCCGGCGCCCCGGCCCGCGCATGCGCCCCGGGGCCAGCCCTGCGCGACGGACGCGGGATCGAGGGGCGCCGAGGAGGGGTCAAACGCTGCAGCTCTGGCCCCGCCCGGGCCCCCAAACTTGCCTAGCGGCCCGCTTGGATTAGAAGGGGAAAAAAAATACGAAAAAGCAAAACTGTTTGTTGTTTGCGTTTGTAAAGCAGCCCTGCCTTTGTTTCTGGCGGATTCGCTGGTTTCCAGGCGTCGAAGGCGCGGTGCCTGGTGGGGGTGGGGGGCAGGGACACGTCAGCCCGCGCGGTCCCGAATGTTTTCTGAGCGCCAGGCGCTGGGTCGTGTCCGGGACGCCCAGGGGACGCGGAACACCCGCTCTGCCCTCCAGGAGGCCTGGCCTGGGACAGTCTAACGAGGCCCTGGGGCTGACCTTGCTGCCTGAAGCCCTATCTCAGCCTGACCTTCCCATGGGGGCCGGGGGTGACTTCTTCCAGGTGATGCCCAGGGGTTCCCCCGTCCCCACACACACCTCCTAAGTTGCCTGGTCCCTTTCCCCTCATATCACCTTCCCCAGACTCTAACCGGCAGAGAACACAGAGGGAGAAGTGGAATCTAGGCAAACCCCAGGCTCCCTCTCCACTCCCTGTTCACCAGAAAACTGTGATGGTGAAAACTGTGAGACAGTCCACCCGACCCTCCCCCAAAAAGTTGAGGGAACCTAAATGTTTCATAAACAAAAGCCACTCTGCAACAACTTGTTTATGTGGAAGCCTGGCTGCAGCCTTGCACGTCTGAGGCTGTGTGTGTGTGTGTGTGTGTGTTTGGAAGGAGGGAGGGGACACATCTCAGGCTGTTTGTGCAGGGTTTTTTTTTCCCCCCTCTTCGGATTTTGTTTAATAAGGGTCAGAGGTCTAGGCTTCTGTGGGGAAGGAGAAAGGGTCACCTCGGATGGACAGGTCAGGGGCCCCACGTGCTGGGGCGGAAGCCTGGAACCTCCTCATCTGGCACTGCTCCTGGCAGGGAGGGTGGTGTCGGTGGGCTCCAGGCTCTCTGGGCTGCTCCCCAGGGTATGGCTCCAGTGGGGACCCAGGCCAAGGGCTGGGACCTCTCTTCTCTGGCCAGGACAACTGTCATTTCACCCAGCCCCTGCCCCTGGCCACACTGGCCAAGAGATAAGGCAAGCAGAGCAGCCCAGGTCTCTAGGGTTTTCTATAATGGAAAGGAGACGCTTTTGTTTTTGTATGGGGCAGACTTAGATTTTCAGCATCCAGGCTGACCAGATGGGAATATAGGGAGCGTGTGTTCACAGAAGGGGGGCTGCTGTTTCAAATCTCCTCCCCCTGCCCCCTCCATCCAGCCTGGTTCCCCAGTGTGACCTTGTGTAGGCTGCCGGGTTTCTGGCCACTCAGCCTGGGGAGAGCAAAGGCGAGTGGGAGGGGCTTGGGTGACTTTTCTTCTCTCATTCTCTCTCCCTCTTTTGAGGAGCGAGAGAGAGGGCCCCAGCCCTGAAGGGATTGATCAGAAGACTTCTGGCCCACCGTTGCCAACTTAGCATCATATTTATCCCTCCTCTTCTTGGGGGAGGAAAGAAAGACACAGAAGGGAGCTGGGAGCAGCTGGTAAAAAAAGATAAAGACAACCTCCATCCAGAGGGCAGTAGCCTGTGCTGAGAACCAGGACTTCAGAGTCAGTCCTGGTGGTGAACCCCCTTGTCTTCCCCAGAGCTTGTACGTCTGGACGATAAGAACAATGCAATGCCTATCTCGAAAGTTGTGATGGTTCTGCTGTTACGCACAAAAGCTCTTAGCACGGTGCCAGGTACAGAGTAGGTGCCCAGAATGTGGCAGCTCTTACTGGAGCTGGAGGAGGTTTACCACTCTCCGTGGTGTGACTCAGGATTGCCGCCTTGGGCCCTGAGGTCCGTCTTTGGCACAGGCTCTGCCACCAACCCACTGTACAATCTGAGGCAAGTTGCTTACCTTCTTGAGGCCTCAGTCTTCCCATCTGGCAAATGGGGATAATACTTACAACCACTGATGGGGAACTTAACTCTTTGCCAAGCATGACTGCACAGTCCTTGAATTTCCTTATCTAATTTAGCCTTCAAATAACCCTGAGAGGTAAGTGCCAGGATGATCCCAGTGTCACAGGTGAGAGGACAGCCTTGGATGAAGTCACTGGCTGGGGATTACACAGCTAGAAAGTGGCCGGTATTGCAGAGCTGGTCACGCGGTGGAGTCATGAACACTGAGAGTGAGCATCGGGTTGCTTCTGTTACTACTGTTCTCCCCACCTTCCTGCTCATCCTCTGACCTTTTCTGTGGCTCAGGCCACAGCCCTCCCTTTGAATCGACACTCCGGGCTTCAGCCATCCTGGGCCCTCCTGAGACAGGCAGAGACTCAGCACTGTCAGTGGGAGACACCCTCAGTGGCACATCTGCTTGTGGAGAGCCAGGTGGGCCCCAGCAGGCCCCTGCAGCCAACCTGGCGCTCACCCCAGCTCTCCCACCGTGTCTGTTCCTCCCTGCTATCTATCGCCGAGGGTTGGGGTCCCCCATACTTCCAGGTGTCACGTGTGGCATCCAGATGCTGCAGTTAATCGAGTTGGAAGCCATAAATCTCCGTTACTGTCCCAGCGCCCCGTCCCCTCTGCTGTGCTGTCATTTAAGGCACTGGTGGGAGGAGGCAGCCCCCAGCCCCGCCCACACGCCCTAGGCTTTGTTCCCTCTCCAGGCAGGAAATGGCCCCGGTTGGGTTGTGGTTGTGGTGTTCACTGCCTACATTTGAATCCTGGCCCTGTCCCTTCCTGGAAGTGAAGCTTTGGCCAGCGCTTAACCTCCCTGGTATCCTCAATTTTTCTTCCATAAATTTGGGACGCGCAGAGCCACTGGCTGTCTCACTAGGTGGTCAATGTGTTATGAGCGCTTCTCCCTGCCCGGCTCCCAGAGGGTCTTCAGGATGTTACAGGTTATAGTGAGTGCTTTGTTGCATGCTGGGTGGTGTCAGGCGCTAGCTCAATGAATTTTCAAGCAAGTACATTATTACCCCATTTTATAGATGAGAAAGCTGTGACTCAAAACAAGGGGAAGTGAGGTGCCCCAAGGCCACAGAGCCAATTAGTAGAGGAACTTGGATGAAGCCAGGCAGGCCTGTGCGACTCTGCAGCGCTGGCTGTAACCCCAGGTTCCCTCCCCCCCACTGGAACTCCTCTGGGGCTTTCCACCAAGGTCTGCAATGACAGCATCATTAGCTCTGCCCAGAGCTGTTTCTACAACCCAGGCCTGAGAGACACTGGGTTAATAGGTCCTTAATAAAGCCAGCAGAGGCGTCTGCATCTTCCTGGGGCAGGGGCCAAGGAGCCAGGTGCAGCAGAAGAGCCCTAATGAAAATGCTGGGGAAGAGGAGGGGAGGTGGGCCAACCGCCTGCCCCTGTGTCAAAGTCAGTCCTTGCGCCTTGAGTCACTGAATGCCTCCCCGTGTAGGGGCCAGTCACCATCACTCACTCCACTCATCCTTTCTTCCCTTGCAGCAGGGGCAGAGTGCTGGACCAAGAAGCAGGAGACCAGGTCATATGTGCCCCTGGGGAAATGACCTCCCAAGTGGTTCCTCCCCCAACTGAAGTGCCTTAGAAGACTCAGGAGACCTCTCATTTTGGGGTCGTTACTACTAGTGGTCATGTTGTTGCAGTGAAGGGAGCTGCTCTAGAGCAACTGATTGGGCAGGTGTTCAGTATGGATGTGACAGCTGGACCATAAAGAATGCTGAGCGCTCAAGAATTGATGCTTTCAAACTGTGGTGCTGAAGAAGACTCTTGAGAGTCCCTGGGACAGCAAGGAGATCAAACCAGTCAATCCTAAAAGAAATCAACCCTGAATTTTCATTGGAAGGACTGATGTTGAAGCTAAAGCTCCAATACTTTGGCCACCTGATTCGAAGAGTGGACTCACTGGAAAAGACCCTGATGCTGGGAAAGATTGAAGGCAGGAGGAGAAAGGGGTGACAGAGGATGAGATGGTTGGATGGCATCACTAACTCAGTGGACACGAATTTGAACAAACTCAGGGAGATAGTGAAGGACAGGGAAGCCTGGCGTGCTGCAGTCCATAGGATCACAAAGAGTCAGACAAGGCTTAGCAACTGAACAACAACAGCAACACATTCATTAAGCAGTCATCATTTGTTCACTCACTCACTCACTCAACAAATGTTTATCACTGTGACCTGTGCGGGGCACCAGGCCAGGTGCTGGGGTAGATCATACTAGACCTACACATCGGGGAAGAGTGGTGGACAGGTGTCACCCTTGGTTGCCAACTCCACACTTGGTAAAGGCTGTGTTGAGAAGCCTGCATTGAGGATTCTGAAGCTGCATCCTGGCTTTGAGAAGAAGAGTGGTGTGATCAATTAGTCATGTCTGCCATGAGCACAGAAAGGGAATCAAGGCCAATGCCTTTGCCAGCCTTAACGCTAAAGAACAGGAGGAACCTCAGACAGGAGACCCTTTTGACTGTGCCTGCTCTGCTACATGACCTTGGGCAAGACATAGACCTGCTGCCTGCCTCCTTTCACTCCTTTGGAGGCACAGGTGCTGACAGGAGAGTCTGCATTTTTAGCGATCGAAGGAGCTAGAGCGAGACAGCCCAGTCTTCCTCTTAGAACTCATCTTGCTCTGGGCATATGTGAGAACCAAATGTGAGACTCCCCTACATGGAAACACAGGGCTGTCAGTGTGTGTGTGGTGGGGTGGGAGCCCAGGAAACATGGTCCCAGCCGCTCTGCTGAGTGTCCTAGTCCGTGCCTCAGCTTCTCTACGTGCACAATGAGGAGGATGGGGAGGGGAAGTGCTGAAGTGCTCCCCAAATCTGCTGCGTGTGATGCCTGTCATGCTGAGGCCCTTGGGGGACAAGGAAGGCAGGATGAAAGAGGAGCCTCTGGAGATGAGGTGGTGAGAGGGAGCTCTCCAGTACGCTTGGCAAAGCCCGAGACCCCCTCCAAGGGTGGCAAGAGGCTGGGAAGGATGTGGGGGAAGGTCGTGGGGCTGCTGCAGCACCCAAGGGGAGGCTACATCTTCTGGGGTCATGCTGAGGGCTGTTTGGCTCCACTGGGAGTCTCTTTCCCAGATGCACCCCATAGATGCCATCCCTGAGCAAGGAAGGAAAAGAGAAGAGAGGTGGAAAAGGTGGGGAAGGGTTGGTGGTGCGGAGACTCCTGACTGGTGGGAGTCCGGGTCCCAGGCAGTGATGCCCCGGCCCCAGGGAGAGTGGAAACAGCAGAAGGAAGACAAGGGCAGATCCCTGGAAGTCATGGAGCCACTAGTGGTCCTCCAAAACAGATCCACCAGATCCACAAGCCTGCCTCTGGGGGTTGGGGCATCGGGGCTGTAGGATCCACCTGCCTTTAAAATCCCTCGTGGTTCCTTGTTGCCTGAAGGTGAAGTCTGAGCTCCTTAGAGGTAGCACATGCTGCTGGGTGAGGTCTGGGGCCCTGAATCCAAGTCTCAGTCCAGCCACTCTCAACTGTGTGACA
The DNA here is from genome assembly GCA_917880005.1 of Nanger dama. Taxonomy (NCBI): domain Eukaryota; kingdom Metazoa; phylum Chordata; class Mammalia; order Artiodactyla; family Bovidae; genus Nanger; species Nanger dama. Next base: position 7,198,588 of record CAKJTW010000018.1, on the reverse strand, counting down.
ACCAGCAACTTATATAACCTCTCTGGATCTCAGTTATCGCATCCGACAATGAGGATGATAATGGTACTCACGTAAGAGGATTGTAGCATGAGTTGAAGAATTGATGCTTTCAAACTGTGGTGCTGGAGAAGACTCTTGAGAGTTCCTTGGACAGCAAGGAGTTCAAACCAGTCGATCCTAAAAGAAATCAACCCTGAATATTCACTGGAAGGACTGATGCTGAAGCTGAAGCGCCAATACTTTGGCCACCTGATGTAAAGAGCCGACTCATTGGAAAAAACCCTGATGCTGGGAAGAATTGAGGGCAAGAGGAGAAGCAGGCAACAGAGGATGAGATGATTGGATGACATCGCTGACTCAGTGGACATGAGTTTGGGCATCCTGTGGGAGATAGTGGAGGACAGAGAAACCTGGCACGCTGTAGTTCATGGGGTCGAAGAGTGTCGGACAGGACTGAGTGACTGAACAACAAGAGGGCTGAGTGCGCTTCAGCGCTTGCCTTGGGCTTACCATGGTGCTGGATGCATTATAACCGTTCAATAGCAGTTGGTATTGTTATCATCGTTGTTGTTTAGTCGATAAGTCGTGTCTGACTCCTTTGTGACCCCATGGACTGTAGTTCGCAGAGTCTGCTCCATGGGATTTCTCAGGCAAGAATCTGGACGCAGGATGCCATTGCCTTCCCAGCCCAGGGATGGAACCCGCCTCTCTAGCATTGGCAGGTGGGTTCTTGACCACTGAGCCCCCAGGGAAGCACTGTTATTATTACTGAATCTAAAACTTGGCAGAGCTCGATGATGATGCTGAAGGCCCTGACCGCGTGAACCCCGGTCTTCCTCGCCCATCTCGTTCGCGCCACCCACTCGACTCCACAGGGCTGCTCTGTCCTCCTGGCACGCCGTGTTCTTTCGGGTCACGCCTCTGGGCCTTTGCCCACATGGTGCGCTCTGCCGGGAGTGCCTTTTCTTCTCCCTGCTGCTTTTGGACCTCGGTCCGCTGTCAGCTGCTCTGGGAACCACCCTCCTGGCGAATTGCTGGGCATCCTCTCTGCATCCAGAGTTCTGCGCACATGCGGCCCATGGCTGTCGCTCGCGTGGCGCCCGTGTTTACCGCCCCTCTGACTCTCCTACTTTGGCCAGTCCCCAAGCTGTAAGCCCTCACGATGGACTGACCCAGACCACTCCCCACTCCTGTGCTGCTGCTTCCTTATCAGACAGAAGCAGGATGCCTGAGCGCCCCTCTGATGAGTCCCATGGGAGCAGTTTCTGTGACATGCTGGGGCCTCCAAGTTAGCGCTCAGCACGAGAGGGGTCGGAGGCCCTCCACCCTCCCTCCCACTCCCTGCACGTTTCCTAGCCCTCCCCTGCTTACCTTCACTGCCTTCTGCTCCTGGCCTGGGAAGAGCCACTAATCTACAGGGCCAAGTGGGAAATGGTGCCTGGGGTGGGTGGGCACCAGATACTCAGGTCCTACGGAAGCTGCTGGGGCAGAGGGGGCGTCCCTCCCTGCCCTGTGGGCTGTCTGTGGTGTGGCGGCAGCCTGGGGTGTGGCTCTGTGGCCAGCGCCATGGGAGCGCTTGTCCCCACCCTTCTCATTCTGTCCCTGTCTGGTCACAGGGCTTCTTCCCGCCACTCACTGCAGGGCAGCCAGGTGTCCTGGCAGAGGGATGCTGTTTCTCCTGTCCGGGTGGATGCTCTATGCCCAGCCACTGGCCCCAGACCGAGTGCCTCTGCAGGATGTTCACGCTGAATGAAGTCCATGTGGCAGATGAGAGAGCCTAGGCCCGGGGCGAGAAAGGAGTGTGTCACACAGAACCCCGTGTTGTCTTCTGTAGCTCGTTGCCTTGCCAAGAGAGCAGAAGACCTACAGACTTCAGCTTTGACCTTGAGGAAATGGAGAAACTTGGACCTCAAAGGCAGATTTCCGTGGCTAAGACATGGACAGACTGTGTGACCTTGGGCACTTTCCCTAACCTCTCTGAGCCTCAGGTGCGAGTGAGGTTGCATGAGATGACAACCGCACAGGGCCTAGCAAGGACCAAACAGGTGCTTTCTTATAATTAGGGAGCAGTTAGGCCTCACCGTGAACAAATGCAACCAATGGAATTTGTTTTTATGCAGACGTGGCCATTCCCCTGCCCTTTTTTATGTTATGGAAAAATCCTCAATGTTGTAAAAGGAACCATTACAGGTTTATCTGTGTATAAGTTGGAGGGTACCTGGCATACCTCCTGCTCTGCCCCTAGAAGCTGAGACCTCAGGAGAGGGACTTGGTGGCTTTGGATCTCCAGCTTGCTCATCTGCAAAATGGGGATAGTGGCACCTCTCTCTCCAAGGACTGCTGTGGGGCTCAGTGAGATAACTTAGGGGTACAGGGAGGGCCTGTGATTATAGCCTTAGAGATCCTGTCTTCTTTAAATAATAATGGACCACTTATTTTCTGTTTTGGCCATGAGTCAAGTAGGATCTTGGTTCCCTGACCAGGGATCGAAGCTGCACCACCCACGTTGGACGCACGGAGCCTTAACCACTGGGAAGTCCCCACACCCCATCTTTTCAGAAATTAAAGATACTCCTTATGGAGAACAGGCTTGCCTTTGGGTGTGGAGTTGGCCAGGGAGACCTGGTCTCAGGGACTGTGTTTCCTGGGAGGGGGTGGGGTCCGGGGCTGCTGAGCCGAGCGAACAGGGTCCCTCCCAGGAAAGGGAAGCCCCACCTGGCAGCACCCGCTGCCGCCTGGCCCCCAGCCGGCCATCCCTTCCTCCCCACCCTCGCTGGAAGCCCGTGTTGCCAGGCCTCCCCCACTGCTGCCAGTGCTGCGGCGGCCCTTTTCTGAGGAGGTGGGGGGTGGGGTGGGGTGTACATTTTCCAGGCGACGTTTCCCTGGCAGCTCTGCAAACTAATTGGCCTTTAATGTGGCATAGTATTTATTTTAATTAGCAGGAAATTGACCAATTTCTTAATAAGCGGCTTTGTGGAGGCTCCATATCTGGGCTTGGTGGTACGTGTGTGAATGAGGGGGAATTGGCGATCAAGCAAGAATGACACCCACAGTCCGAGAGGGGACTCTTGGGTGCTGTGGAACTTGGTCTTTCTGGCTGCGATGCCTCCCTTCATAGAGCGAGAGGGCCTGTCTTGAGGGCCAGGGAGGTGACAAGGACAGAAAGGATGGGCCTGCCTGTTTGGGAGCAAACTCTGGAGGCAGAAGGAAAGGAGGGCTCTGGGCCTGGGGACACACCAAGGGCCAGGGGCTGCCCAGGCCTCCTGGGGATCTCACAGCCTCAGACTCTGCCTCTGACCTTGGCCTGGTGAGGTCTTGGGTCTAGGGTCACCAATCTCCTGGCCTTAGCAATGCCCTTTCTCCTTTTGAAGAATTAACAGAGTAAATCAGCAGTTGTTCTGTTGCTAAGTCATGTCTCTGCAACCCCATGGACTGTAGCCTGCCAGGCTCCTCTGTCTATGGGATTTTCCAGGCAAGGAATACTGGAGTGGGTTGCCATTTCCTTCTCCCGGAGATCTTCCCAACCCAGGGGTAGAACCCACTTCTCCGGCACTGGCAGGTGGATCCTTTACCAATGAGCCACCAGGAAAGGCTATGTAAATCAGCAGGGGTTTCTTAAAGGATAAATTCTTTTGTTTGATCTGATAGAATCACCGAGATTCCCCTAGCATGTATAATGCCTGGCTACGATGAAATATCCCCTTTTCAAAATGTAGAGGTTCGGAGAAACACAGTGTTTTTCTGAAGCCTCACAGATGGCTTATATCTGTAGGATATACCCATATCCTGCAGGACTGGCTTAACCATGGCTGCCCCCAAGGGAAGGCTGCCCTGACATCCGGGTGAGCTTGGGGGTCTCGTCCATCTCCCCACTCTCCTTCAGTGTCCTGAGACAGTGGTAATGGGCCCATTCAGCATGTCACCTGGATTGTGTGTCCCCTGAGAGCAGGCACTGTGTCTGTGGGCTCAGTTTATACCCCAGCATCAGGCATATAGAGGTGCACACTGTATGTTTGTTGAATGAGTAAATGAGTGAGTGAATTATGGAGCAGAACTGAAAAACAACCAGCCTCGTGACCCCTAGTCCAGGACTGTCGCACCGCCCTCGCCTCTGCCTTGGGTGTCTTTATGATTTTATATTTTAATTGGGATGGTGCTGAGGGGGAATACGCCCTCTCCCTGACCATCTAACTCGTCCTCCAGGGACAGTTCACCTCCTCTCACTGCCTTGGGATGTGATCCAGGAGCCTGTGTGTGCTTGCGCCTCTTTGGGTGAAAGAACAATGCTTATTCTCTCTCCCTGCAGCTCAGCTTCCAAGGACCAGGGGAGAGGGCTGCCCTCGGTCTCGTGGTCTCACTGAGCCCTTCCAGGGGTCTCCAAGGATCTGCCTCGACTTCTGGCTGGGACAAGTGAAGCCAAGACCTCTCTTGTCAGCCCCTAGCCCGCCATCCTGCCTCTGCTGCCCCGGGGCCATTGGACCTTCCTGTCCAGAGATGCCCCAGGGACTCTGCTGCACCTCTGCCTGGACTCAGACCAACCACGTCCCCTGTTTATTTATTTGAAACCATTTATGCAATGCTTTCTCTCCACCAGGCACAGTTCTGGGCACTTTAGAGATATTTATCCCTCAGTATGAAGTGGGTGCTGTTATGTCCCCATTTTGCAGTCACAGAAACTGAGGCACAGAGAAGACAAGTGACTGACCCACTTCCCCCTCCCTGGCTTTCACTACAGACCTCTAGGGTAGGGAGTTAGTCCTCACAGTCTTCTTAGGTAATTTCTGTTTCCATGATTCCATCCGGTCGCTAGGCCTTTGCTCACTTGGGTTACCTGTGCTGAGACCCTGGCACGACGCATGGAGAAAAGATACGGTGCCTGGAACCAGCCACACCTGGGTTTGAATTTGAATCTGCCGCATGGAGCTGCATGATCCTGGGCGAGCAGCTTCAGGTCTCTTCGACCACCTGTTTTCTGAACGTTGGGGGCAAAGCTATCTATCCAAAAGGTCATTACAAGGAATCAGCAAGGAAGTCAACTAAGGAACCAGTGTCTGGCTTGCAATTTTTCATTAATAAAAATGAATTATTCTTTTTCTGCCCCAACTTGTCCTCCTGTCCTTCAAAGCCCAGTTATTCCAGAAGCCCTTGCCCCCCCTTTCCAGAGTAGGATCCTTAGTTCCAAGGTCCCCAGGACACATCCTGTGTCACCTGGCCTGGTCATGTCCCCTCCCGCCCTGGGACCCTCAGAAGGTCAGGCAGCGGGGAGATCAGGCCAGAGGAAGGCAGGGCTGTGCTGGGGATAGAGTCGGCATTCTGGCCTCATTCACCAACATTTATCGGGCACCTACTGTGTTCTGGGCACCGTGCGTGAGACAGCCTCCGGGAAGCCCACCATGCAGTGGCAGAGACAGACGAGTGCACTGGCCACCCCGCCTTGGCGGTGGTCAGGCTTGGCTCAGCCCAGGGGAGGGGACCAGAGAATGCAGCCGGGAAGTCAGGAGCCTTTGGGAGGTGGGGGTGGGAGCTGGCGGCTGAGGGAGGTGCAGGAGGCCGGGGGCATTCCTGGCAGAAGGGTGGAGGCTAAGGCAAGTGTGGTCTTGGGGAAACAGCTGGTCACTGTGCCCCCACTGGGTGGGCGTCATGGAGACTTCTCTACAGCCACCCAGCATCCCTGCCAGGTAACAGGTGCTAAGCCAGGTGAACAAGGAGAGCTGGTCTCTGTCCCCAAGAATCACATTCCAGTGGGAGGTGCAGGGGAGCAAAAATCAACAAGTAACTAAATAAATAAACAAGGTCATGACAGAGGGTGAAGAGTGAATGAGGCCAGCAGAGCAGAGAGAGGTGGGGAGACCTGGCTAGAGGCTGCAACCAGAGCTGGCCTCTCTGCCGAAGGTGCTGGGACCCAGGAGGACTGGAAGCAGGGGACGGGGGGCAGGGTCAGAGGGCATTCAAGCTGACTCCTGGATGGCTGAGGGCAGAATGGAGTTAGAGGAAAGAACAGAAGCCAGAGACCAGGGCGGTCTCCACTCCAGGCAAGGTGGTTCCCTGGGGACTGAGAGGGGAAGGCAGATGTGAAGGCTCTCCAGGAGGCAAAGGAACCGGGCTTGCTGTTTCAGCTGTGGAGGGGGGGGGGTGGGGAGATGAGGCTGAACCCAATTTCTGGACCTGGCCTTGGAGTGACTACGATGCCCGTTTGCCGACACGGTGATGAACTCATCTTAGAGCTTGTCGAGGAAGGTCCCACAGTGATTGGTGTGGGGGCGTGGAGGCAGGGGTCGGCCACCACGTCTAAGACCCGGGGCAGAGGTTGGGGCCTGCAGCCATGGGTCAGAGGTGCCCAACAGTCCCACCAGATCCTGCCTTGACCAAAGGAAAATTCAGGCCATCCTCTTCTACTCTAGTGTCCCTGACTCATCCCAAGAGTCTGCAGTTTGACATGGTCTAGAACCTTGAAGCCTTTTCCTCCGGTTCCCAGAGTCCTTCAAAGTCCCCTTCCTGGCCCACACGTCCCTTCCACTGGGACCCAGTGATCAGAGGTTCCAACTGGAGAAGCGAGGAGGCTATTTCTGGGGAAGGAAGGGGTCCCCGGGAGGCTCAGGCTCACCCCCTCCCCACTCGGCTCTAAAAAGCACCCATCATGGCTGTGGGGTTCTGGGTGCTGAGCTCTGGAGGGTACCCCACTCCCAATCCGGTGGGAAGGGATGGCTGGGGCTGGGGGTGGAGACTGTGGGGTCTTGAGCTGTGGCCCTTGTGGCTGTCGGGTTGGGTCCCCGGGTCCCCGGCTCCCCGGGTATTATTCTCTTGAGGGGGCGTTCCTTGCTTCCTCACAGTGGGCGCTCTGTGTCTGTTTTGTCCCCACCACTGGGGGCTGGGCTGGGACCCAGCTGGGCTCTGTCACTGGGCCTTACAGACTGATGGAGGAAGGGATGTGTGTGTGTGTGTGTGTGTGTGTGTGTGAGAGAGAGAGAGAGAGAGAGAGAGAGAGAGAGACAGCCTGCCTGAAACCTAATTGTCCGCTGTCTAATCCGTCAGCCGGAGGACAGCTTGCCAGCCCCTCCCTGGCAGGCTGGATAAATGCCGACTGCGGCCCCCCTGCGCCAGGCCGGCCTTAATTGGTATCAGGACGTGCCTGGACTCGATCCTCCTGGCCCCTGCCTTCCTTGCCTCCTGCCTTCCTCTGCTCCAGCCTGCAGGCCTCCACCCCTGGCAGGGCTCACCTGCTGCCACAGCCCCAGCTGGAGGCTGTGAGACCAAGAAAGACAGCTCCACTTATGCGGCGCCTTCTGTATGCCTTCTGCACACCCTCCCCACCCTCACGCAGCCCTGCAAGAGGGAGACCAGCTTGCTTTCCCATGCACACACGCGGGACATGTTTCCTGAGCCCTCCACCTGCCCACCCCCAAGCAGGCTGGGTGCTGGGGTCCACGGCGAACGGGGTTAGACTCACAGACTAGACTTCCTGCCCCCTCCCTGGGAGCTCCCCGTAACTGGCAGGAAGGGGCTTGTTCCCAGACAGTTGGCTGGTAGGGCTCAAGGGTAGGAGTTAACCCTTTGCCCATTTTAGGAAGTTCAGAGAGGTCTGGCAACCTGCCCGAGATCACACAGCGAGCCAAGGAGGGAAAGAGAGAAAAGTCGCCCTCCAGAAGACCACACACGGTTGGTTCTCAGTGTCATGTGGGTCTGAACCGCTAAGGGCACAAGTTAGAAACTCAAGTGCCTCCCCTCAAGATTGTAAATGAGGGTCTGAGCATCCTCTGGCTCTGGTGAGTGGGCCACTCAGGATTTGAGCCTAAGTTCTCCATTCTCCACGCTGATGGAAAATCAGGGCGGGGCAGGGCGGGTAGGGAGAGGGACAGCATCTCATTCACTCATTCAGCTAGTACTTACTGAGCAACTGCCTTGACACAGAAAGGGCTAGCCACGTGACTTGTGGGGTTTTGTGCAAAAGGAGAATAGGGGACCCTTGTCCAAAAAGTACTGAGAGTTGGGAGATGGCGACCCCTGAGCATTAAACCAAGTGGGGTTCTCGAGGGACTGTGCAGGCAGCTGGCCCTGCTGCTGGGGAAGGAGCCCTGCAAGGAAATAGCCAAACGAGAGTGCCCCAGGCCGATTCCGACCCGATCCCCACCCCTTATCTGGAATTTTGAAATTAACCAAAGGTCTGAAAACCCAAAATTCTTTTGTAAGACGGTGGCAAATTCATTAGGAAGCAAAACTCTGACCTCAACCGACAGGAAACTATTTATAGCTTTATTTATTCCCCGCGATGTGAACATTTATACATTTCGTTGCAGAGACATTCATGTGCTTGACTGGGGGCTTCCCACGCCGTGCTGGGGCGCCAGCTAAGCTATACCACATGCGCCACATTGCTGTTCCAAAGGGGCAGCTCAGTCCCCGCACCCCTCTGGTCCAGCGGTTTAAGAGAAAGGATTTGGAATCATACAAGATGTTATCTATGCCCTATATGGAATGATTGCCGTGCTTTCCTTTTTTTTTTTTAAGTATAATTGACACATGGCATGTTAGTTTCAGGTGTACAACCTAATGATCTGATATTTGTATGTTCCTTTTTTCCCCCCCCATCATCAAAAGAAGATGAGGGTCTGACAATAACTCCACTTCTGGCCTGCCTGTTCCTTGCTTGGTGGTTAGCTGTTTTGTGCTAGGAAGGGGGCTCACTGATCTGAGTGAGTATCACTGGGTGAGTATCACTCTCAAGGTCCAATTGAATCTTTTATTTCATTGTAAAGGGATTGGGGAGAAGAGGTGAAGTCAAGCATCAGAGCAGTTTTCTTACGAAGAGAAGAGAAAATAGCTTTATTCATTATACATGTAGTACATGCTCATCACCATAAAAAAATTAATACAAAAGAAGAAAGTAATAGTAATCTGAAACCTACCTTCTCCACAGTAACTACTGTGGATGTTTCTGTGACTTCCCTTCCTTCCAGATTATTCTAGATATCTCTCTTTTTTTTTTTTTCCCCAAAGGTGGTCTTCACCAGCTGGTGTTTTACAATCTATATTTTTCCCCGTCACTGAAAAACGTGTTGTAGCATCTTCCTACCCCTCAGTCCTTGTTTTACAGGGAGACGAGGAAGTCCGAAAACATGTAACCAGCTCAGACAACCCCCTTGTCGGCCATTCTTTGATGCCAGCTTTTCATGAATGTGTCCATCCCCAAGATGGCCTCCTTGTGCACACATCCACCTGTGATCTTAGGTCACGTCCACACATGCGGATGCCTTCCTAGGTGGCGCTAGTGGTAGAGAACCTGCCTGCCAGCGCAGGGAGCCGTGAGACACGGGTTCTATCCCTAGGTTGAAAAATCCCCTGGAGGAGGGCGTGGCAACCCACTTCAGTATTCTTGCCAGGGAGATGAATCCATTCTCCATGGAGAATCCCATGGGGATGCGGAGCTCTCGGGTCTACACGGGGTGGGTACCTCCCTCACGTGGGACAGGCTGCCAGATTCCAAAACCCATGTGCCCTGCCCTGGGCCCGTCACTCCCACAGGGCCGTTATCTGGTCACTGAAGAGCAGCCCATCCAGGCTGGGCAAAGGGCCCCGCCAGGCAGCCCCTTGCTCTGCAGCTGCAGGGGAGGCGGGGAGCCGGCAGGGGCGCCGCGTCGGCTCCACCACCAGGGTTGTTCAGCTGCCTCTGCGTGGCTGTCTCTCCCTCTGTCTCCACTGGCTGACAGTCTTCTGCCCCTGGTCCCCTGAGGCCCCTTGGCCGCTGCCCCCAGCTGGGCCTATGGTTCTCTCATCTCAGATGGGGATAAAGGCTGGACCCCAGGCCCCATCACCCCCTTAATCACTTGAGCTTTCTCCTGATTTGCATGTCCTTAAGGCGCCTTGATTAATACCCCTTCCTAGGATCTTCTGCGCTCCAACCACGAGGGCTCTGATTGCAAAGTGGCCTCAACTTCGTTAAAAATAAGATAAATCCTCCTTCACGCAAGTGGAGCCCATGCTTCTCTGAATGGTAAGAGACTGGGAGGCGTCTCCCAGGAGCCCTGTGAGCATAGCAACAGTGGAAATTTCTGGAAGGAATCAGGCCATTTTTCTAACCAGTGGTCTAGAGCCTGTTATCAGCACAGACATGAACTCTCACAGTAGTTGCTGGAAGTGGACATCATCTTCCTCTTCACAGAAAGGAAACTGAGGCTCAGAGAGGGCAAGCTATGTGCTCAAGGTCACCCAGTCAGGACGTGTTCAGCTCAATCAGGATTTGAACTCGACAATGTCTGATGCCGTGCACGCGTGCGTGCTCTGTCACTCAGTCGTGTCCGACTCTTTGCTTCCCCCATGGACTGTAGCTCGCCAGGTTCCTCTGTCCATGGGGATTCTCCAGGCAAGAATACAGGAGTGGGTTGCCATGCTCTCCTCCAGGGGATCTTCCCCACCCAGGGATCGAACCCGCGTCTCTGCACTGGCAGGTGCGCTCTTTACCACTGAGCCGCCTATGGCCAGCCAGACGCTTACTGGACACTCTTCACTGGTTTGTTAAACACAGGCTGGGCCTGGAGCTCGGGGTGTGAGGAGTATGAGGCTGGATGTCCTTGTAGTTGATGAAGCCTGGCCATATCCCTAGGAAGAGGACCACGTGCCCCTCTGCTGACCCCCAGCTGTGTGTTTTCACATCTGGAGGTTGGAATAGGGTGCGCCTGACCTTGTGGTCCCCTCCTGGGACTGTGGGCACAAGCACCATTGCACCCGTGCCATTTGCCATGCGTGGTCTGATTCTCCCGTGCCTTCCCATCTGCACCATTAAGACTGAGCCCCAAACGCAGCCCAGGACTTCTGCTTGCTCTCTGTTGCTTGGAAACACTCTTTGGGGGGCCTCTGTGGGGCAGGATGGTCCCCAGGGTGGCAGGGAGTGGAGATCTAGCTGGGTAAATGCTCTGCCCTGCCATCCTCTTGGAGCCTCTGCCTTCCCTGCCGGCTGCAGTTTTTCCCGCTTCTCATTAGGGCCGAGGTGTGAGGGCAGCACAGCCTTCTGTCCCCCTGGCTGAGCAGGTTCCCAGCCCACTGCTTCTGCTAGTGCTCTTTCCCGGGTCCTCGAGACAGAGGGAGAGAGAGGTGGGCTGTCAGGGTCTCCCGGACCATTGCAGGGCCTCTGGGGAGGTGGGCAGGCTGGGCTCTCCCATGAGTTCCTGTTATCTTTGGCCATCTCACGGTTTGCTGAGGTGGATATCCAGCTGAGTGTGGCTGCCCCCGACAGGGACCTGCCAAGCCACTGGGCCTTGGAGCAGGTGTGCACGCACGGTCCACTGCCCTGAGCCCTGAACACGCCCTCCCTGGCCTCTGGAACACGGTGTGCCGGGCGCCCAACTTCCTGGGGAGCTGTAACAGGGTGTTCCCACTCCTCAGGGGATGCCTCTGGGTCGGGGGGCAGTGAAAGGACCGCAGAGGAGGAGGCACAGAGCAGGCTGGGAACATTCCCCCGCTCCAGGCCTTGGGGTCCAGAGTGCAGGCATCTAGAACGGTGGCCCCTGGGCGTCTGCCCCCCCCCCACTGTGCTGCTGGGCCCTCTCAAGGGGAGCTGCCCACTCCTCCTGCATTCTCTCTCCCAGCTGGGCCTGGGTGTATGAGTGAGCTGAGAGATGCTTGAGCATATTCTCAAAGCCTTTGGGTTTCAGAGACCAATACAATTTCCAAAGAAATCTTGAGGGACCGATGGGGTAATGACAGTTTTAAATTCTTCTAGGGAAGAGTGTTAATGGGGACAAACAAAACAAAGAAGCACACGCATGAAAAATCGCATCATCAACTCTCACTTCAGTTCTTGAAATAAATTACATTTTAAAACCCAAAAGGTCCCTGTGACAACTAGAGGGGGTGGGGTGGGGTGAGAGGTGGGAGGGAGGCTCGAGGAAGGGACACATGTAAACCTATGGCTGATCCATGTTGATGTATGACAGAAATCAACACAGTGTTGCAATTAACTTTCAATTAAATAAATAAATAAAACAAAAAAACAAAAGGTGTGAGGGACATAATCTTAAAATGAAGGGATGCTCTTCCCCAGAAAGAACATCTGGACACCTCACACTGTCTCTGGCACAGCAAGACCTGGAGCACTGAGTACACAGCAGAACACCGGGCACTGTCCCTAATGGGGCACTCAGGAGCTCCTCTTGGTCATAAGATAGCTGCTGCACCTCTGGTCATCACATCCACATTCCAAGCAGGAAGGGGGGCAGGGTGAATTCCTTGAAATCTTTGCTGTGTAACTCAGGAAAGGGGAATCTTCCCCAGCATCTTTTACGTCATTGGCCAGAACTGGGTCACATGTCCACTGCTAGCTGCAAGGGAAGCTGAGAAATGGAGTATTTACATTTTCTGGATTCTGTACAGAGAAAGGCCAGAAAGGAAGGGGACTGGAATGGGTGTTTGAGAGGCTGCACAGACAGTTTTCTGCAAAGTTTCAGCTTTCATTTCACATCATCTCACCCTAGCTCTTTGTGTGGAACCTCAGCTCCCATGACTGACTGGTCACCAGCACCCAGTTCCTCGAAGGCAGTTGGGAGTGCCCAGTTCAGCCTGCACCCCTCAATCCATACTGGTCCCTGTGCCAGGGACCCCAGTGCTGCTGCTGTCTGTTTTGCAGTTTCTGGCTTGAAGAGCACCCAAATTCAAAGCTTGTTTTCAGAGGAAGGCCCTCAGAGTTGCCAGATAAAATACAGTTAAATGTGAATTTTGGATAAATAGCAAATAATTTTTAACTATAAACATCTGCATGGGACATACTTAAAACTTTATTGTTTATTCAAAATCAGATTTAACTGAAAGTGAAGTTGCTCAGTCGTGTCCGACTCTTTGCGACCCCATGGACTGTAGCCTATCAGGCTCCTCCGTCCATTGGATTTTCCAGGCAAGAGTGCTGGAGTGGATTGCCATTTCCTTCTCCAGGGGATCTTCCTGATCCAGGAATCGAACCTGGGTCTCTCGCATTGCAGGCAGATGCTTTACCGTCTGAGCCACCAGGGAAGCCCAGATTTAACTGAGTGTCTTGCAATTTTATTTGTGAAATCTGGCATCCCAGCACCCAGAGTCTCAGGTTCTATAGGTAGGAGGGAGCAACTCTAGGGCAGCTCTAAAACCACCCTGCTGTGCGACTCTGGGGATGCCACCGCCCCTCTCTGTTTCAGAGTCCCTGTCTCTGGAGGGAGCTCACCTGAACTTCCCCGCCCAGGGCTGGAGAAACCTGCTCAGCTTCTAATGCCGAAGGAAGGAGAGCTCCGTCCCATTCGTGCTTGGCACTGCTTTGCTTTGCAGCTGTACCGACCAGGAAATAAGATCATGGCGGTCTACGGTCCATGGGGTCTCGAGAGTCAGACCCGACTTACTGCCACCACCAGACTGATGTGTAGCTCTGGAGTTCTGCTCTGCAAAATGGAGGTCAAAATGATTGGATATTGGCACATATGACCCAGTGCTGGCCAATGAGGCGAAGGCAGAATGAGGCTGTTTGTTCAGCCTGAGAATTCGCACAGAGTGACAAACGGGAGGGATTTTTGTGCTCCCGCTCTTGGGGGCGCAGATTCGATCCTTAGTCAGGATCCCTGTCTGCAGTGCATTGCTACCCTCCAACCCACCTCCACCGCCCGAAAAAAAGATTCTGAGACACCTCTGCCTGAATCCTGAGCTCGTCTCTTTCTAGTGAGGAGACCTCGGGCAGGTCACTTCCCCCTTCCGGAGCCCCAGCCTGCGTCCATCTGTAGAATGGGTGTGTATGCAGTGAGGATTCCTTAGCTGTGTGTGCCGAGTGCGGGAGGAGCGTTTCCCTATCCCTCTACCCCCACCCCTCCGTTTCCTGGTTGGAGCTTCCCCTGGGAGACACCAGCTTCAGCATGTGTGGAGGGAGGGGTGTGGGGAGGGGGTACTCTACCTCCGCATCGCAGTGCTGGGGTCTCTGGTGCCCCTACAGGGCTGTGGCCATCTTCCCCTTCGCTGGGAGCTCAGAGTGTAGCCTGGTGGTGGAGGGTATGGGGGCTTTCTGGGAGATCTTGCTTCCCAGCCAGCTGTTAGGACCCCATGAATGACCCCTGGGGAGTGGAGACGCCCCCCACCATGTCGCTGGCACCTAGGGGCACCTGCCTTCGCTGATCCACAGTGTCCTGGCCGCAGGGTGAACCCAGAAGTCACGGGCCGGAGAGGCCTTCCCCCTTCTCTGAGAAGAATCAGGGAAGGGTTCTCTTGTTTTTCTATCTTACCCTACTTCTGCCCCCTCCCCAGACCCTCCAGATTGTCCACCCAGACCTTCCCTCTTTCCAGCTGGGTGACTCCCTGGCAGGGAGCCGCAGCTTTCAGACCCGCAGAAGGGGAGGGGTTAGCAGGGCCACTGTGCCCTGGGCTCCACAAGGCCTGTCTTGCGCAAGCTCCCCCTTTTCAGAATCCAAACTTGAGATGGTACAGCTCAGAGCTGCCCACTAGCCCCCTCACCGGACCCCTAGCGGGAGCAAGACCTCAGATGTCTGGCATCATCGTGGAGGAACTTGAGCAGCAAGCAGGGAGACAGGCAGCTAAGAGTCACGGCTGGGGCGGGGGAGTGGGGTAGATGAACAGTTAGGGAGATGGGACAAAGCTGCCCCCCACCTCATCCACAAAGCCACCTGAAGGCAGCGGCTGCAGCCTGTGAACCCAGAGGACACCTCTCTTCTCCTGGTCCCCTGTCTCCCCACCCCCAACCCCCTCCACGCCCTCCTCCCCAACCCCCCCCACACTGGACTCCTTCCCCTCTTCCTCTCAACCCCCAGCTTTGCAGGTTTCCTCTGATTTGGCTGGAGAACAAGCAGAGGCCCACCCGGCTAGCTGTGTGCAGGCCAGGCCTTCACTGTGCTGTGTGCACGTGTGGGTGCCTTTGTGCATGCGTATGTGTGGACTGTGTATGTGTGCACACATGCATGTGTATATGCCTTTGTGCATGTGTGTGCACAGGTCTTGTGGTGTGTGTGTGTGTTTGCTGGGCATGTGTGCCCACGTGCACGGGTGTGTATTGTGCTTAGTGCATGCATGCATGCCTGGGTGCTGGTGTGTGTGTACACCGTGCATGTGTGCACACGTGCACGTGTGTGTGTGTGTGCGCCTGTGTGAGTGGCGTGCAGGCTCGAGGAGGGGCCTGCCGGGCTCAGAAGGGGATTTAAAGCCGCTTTCCCGACTGCCGGCGTGAGCGCTCCTGATAAACAGCCCGGAGCTGAGCGCTGCCGGCGGCTGGCAGGCTGCGTATCAGAGCTCCTGGCAGGCTCGCAAAGCTGTCCCCGGCCCGCGAGCCGCTCTATCAGCCCACCGAAGCGGGCGGGGGAGGCGGGAGGGAGGGAGGGAAAAAGTATTTGCTTCAGCCCTTAATCACGGAATTTGAAATCCCAGCGAGTCGGTGCCATTTATTTTCAGAGGCTGTCAAGGCTGGTTTCAGCATTTAAAAGAAAGGAGGATAAAAACATTTGCATTTCGCTCCCCTCTGCCTACCCGCTCACTCTGCTCTCTCCCTTCTCTCCCCCTCGTTCTCTGCTCACCTCACCGCTGGTGGGGGCTGCGTGTTGGGGAAGGGATGCCAGAGTGAGATGTTTCAGGGTGCTCCGGGCATCCTCTAGGGTGGGGATGGCCTTGGTCAGAGACAAGGGTGTGACGGAGGGGCACAGAGGACCAGTAGGGCAAGGGGTGGGGGTGGGGAGCCAGGGTCGGACAGGGCTGCTGCTTTGGGGTGTGCTGGCTGCCATCTGTGGGGCTCTTGTGGGTTTGCCCCAGCCTCGTGAACTCCACCAGCTCCTCCTGGTGTCTGCAGGGGAAGTCTAGAATGTTGGGGCTGCAAGGAGAGCTAGGACACCCTGAGGGAACACCCTCCCTGCCCAGATAGAGAACCTAGGACTGCAAACGAGACTGGCACGGCTAATGTCACACCCTGGCAAGACCAGGACAAGGATGGAGGCTAACGGAGTATCATGCTGGATGCCAAGCGCCGTGCAGCACCAGAGATGGGGACGCTGGGCGCTGGATGCTGGCACAGCGCTGGACACCAGGCAGGGGGCTGGGCAAGGAGATCTTTGCCATCAGGAGGGCAAGTGCTCCCATACCGGCCATGCGGCTTCCCAGTACAGGGACCACAGCCAGGGTCTTCTCTCCGACTTTCAGCTGGAGCCTATGGTGCCTCCCAAGAAGACCAGAGAAATGCCTACGCTCCACGGTGGGGGTAGCTCCATCAGCAGGCCCCTACATGCCCATGGCACCATCTTCTTACCCGGTGTCTCTATTGCCTCTTGGGGATGACTTGATGGGATGACTGAGACTGGAGCACAGACCACTGGGTCTGCTTGCCCCTGGGGCCCCTCTCTGAGGCAGTTTCCTCATCAGTAAAATGAGAACATCCACAGCACTGCGGTCAGTGAGCCAATATGTGTGAAGATCTGGGCGGAGCACCAAGCTCGGGGAGGTGCCCCACCCCATCCCTCGCCTGTGGGATGATGGCTTTTAACTCTGTGAGGATGTACCCACCTGTCTTACTCCACAGATTTCAGGCTTCTCCAGGCCAAGACTCTGCTGTTTTTCTCAGAACGCCTCTTGGTCCCAACTTAGGAGAGTCATGCTGAAAACCGCCCAGCATTGCCCCCCAACCTCGACCATCACTGAGGCATCCGGAGAGGAGAAAGGAGCCCTAGCCCTGTGGATGGAGCCCCCACTTTTGTCTGAACCGAGGCTGGGAAGGAAGTTCTTGTATCTTTGGAAGACACTCAGGAGGCCCCACTCCACGCCCACCACTATTTGCTTATTTTTTTAATTAGCAAAATGAGCCCTCTTCATTGTCACAGCGCAGAAGGTGTAAAGAAAATAGTAAAGTCATCTCCCTCCCTCCCCCTCACAGTTCAGCTCCCCAGATATCTAGCATCCAGAATTGACCACAAAGACTTCCAGGTTTTTCTGTCAATGGAAGCACATATCAATACTTTTGATAAAAGCCAAGCAGTGCTATACATCCTGTTTAGCGCTTTATTTTCCTTTACACATGACGCTCTCCTTTCCAGGTCTACGGGCTTCCCTGGTGGCTCAGATGGTAAAGAATCTGCCTGCCAAGCAGGAGGCTCGAGTTCGATCCCTGGGTTGGGAAGATCCCCTGGCGACGAGAAATGGCAACTGACTCTAGTATTCTTGCCTGGAGAATCCCAGGGACAGAGGAGCCTGGCAGGCTACAGTCCATGGGGTCACAAATGCTCAGACATGCCTGAGCGACTGTCTCCTCCAGGTTTGTATGTGTGGTGACCCTGCTCTGTCTGGTGGCTGCAGAGTGTTCTCTTGTGCGCTTGCTCCTGCAGGGGAGGTCCACTGCCCGAAGGATGGGCACAGAGGTTGTGTCCAGTCTTGCCCTCTCAGGGCTGCAGAGAACAGGCCGGCCTTGTCCCGCAGGCAGTATTGCTGGCATCGGAGGGGTGCTATCCTGAGGGTGCCCAGGGAGGACCAGGGAGGCTGGGGGAGGCAGGATCCCCCTCCCCTTCCATAGGGACTGGCTGGTGGGGCCGTGCTAGGACCAGGGCTGGGTGGGGAAAATGGCCTCGGAGAAAACAGGGTCCAGGGCCCCAGTCCTGTGTAGGCAGGGGAAGGAAGCCCCTCACCCCGCTGCCTGGGGGCCCTGGGATGTGGGAAGCCTTGGTGCCGGACTCAGTCTGGGTGTCTGGGTCAGGTTCCTCCTTGCGTCCTCCCCTGAGGAGGCGGAGTGGTCTGTGTCCTGAATTCAGGCTCCTCCTCCTCCAGTCCCTGCCTCCCTCTCCCCTCCAAAATGCCTCCATGTCCCAGAGGGGGGACCTCGTGGCCCCAGATGGCGCCCTAAGTCAGCCGGGAGGGGCTCTGTCTGCAGCGAGGCGGTGTCTTGGTTCTTGATTTTGTTGTTTGTGCATCAGAGGGAACGTTCAGTGTGGCTTCTGGAGACAGGCTGACCTGTGTTCCATGACTCTTCCATCTGTTGCAAGCTCCAAATCCGTGAGCCTCAGTTTCCCAATCATGAAAATGGGGGTATTGACAGCACCTACTTCACAGGGTGATTGTGGGGACTAGGTGAGGGGGTCCACACAAAGGGTGTTGGGTATTATGTATGGTGTGTGTGTGTGGTATGTGTGTGTGTGTGTGTGTGTGGTATGTGTGTGTGAGGCATGGTGTGTTGTTTGTGGTATGTGTGTTAAGTACGGAGTGTGTGGGCTGTGTGTTATATACAGTGTGTGTGAAGGGGTGTGCATGCGCATCTGTGGTGTGTGCTGCATGTATGGATATGGCGTGTGGTGTGTGTACATGTGTGTCTCGTGTATGTCAGATCCTCACAGCATCTTTTGTGTCCTCTGCCCCCACCAGGCACTCTCTCCATTATCTCGGGAGCCTGGGCTCTGTCCCTCTCCCCCAGAATCACTGCTACACCTACATCTCCCTTGTGGCTGATGGACAAGCCGATTGACTGGGAGGCTGGGCAAGGCCCGAGGACAACCCTGGGGAGCAGAAGACACCCCATTCCCTAACCACTTCCCCTTCTGGCAACCCCCAACAACCGCCTGGAACGCAGATCCACGTGGGCCTTACGTTCAGTGGGGTTTGGGTTAGCAAGGCCGTGGGAAGTTGCTTTCACCTCTCTGGGCCTTAGTTTCCCCATGTGGGAAAAAAAGGATAATAGCAATGAAGTCCTAAGGTTGTCTAAGCCCCTCCTTTGCTCCCACCAAATAAGCAAGCAAACAAACAAGCGAAACAGCAGCAGCAGAGTGGATGGATCAGAAAATGCTCAGCCCCCCAGAGGCACTGAGAGCAGAAGGAGCTTGTGCCCAAGTGGGCCATCAACACAGGCCCACATGCCACACGGGCTCCTGGCATGAAGTGAGATTCTTCACTTCACTCTTCACAAGTGGGGCCCCCGCTCCCCACTGTGTTTATTGTTATAAACCACTTGCCCCTATCCCCCAACCCTGCATGGCTCTGGTGGGAATTCCTAGATTTGCAGAGCAGGCTGAGGCAGGTGGAGAGGAGCTGAAAGGTGAGGTGTAGGCTCCCCATGGAATGGGCTCTTTGACACCCTGGCAGGGGGGCACAGCTGGCTCAAAGCACCCTATGCCAACAGAACGCTGTCACGGCTAACACTCGTGCTCATGCCTCATCCTGAACCAGCCCCTCTCACCGAGCAGTTTCTCACCGTGGCTGCCAAGAAGGGACGTGATGGGGAATAAGACCCCATATGCGTGTGGCCCTCGGGGTTCTTCAAGGCATGTTCATAGATCGTGTTTATCATACTAGACAGCGATGGGGTCTCTTCCCCTCTCAAGTCCTCAGTTTTCTTATCTATAAAATAGGGCTATGATGCTGAAGCTCCAATACTTTGTCCACCTGATGTGAAGACCTGACTCAGAAAAGACCCTGATGCTGGGAAAGATTGAAGACAGGAGGAGAAGCAGGTAACAGAGGAGGACATGGTTGGGTGGCATCACCGATTCAATGGATATGAGTTAGAGTGAGCTCAGGGAGATGGTGAAGGACAGGGAAGCCTGGTATGCTGCAGTCCATGGGGCCACAAAGACTCAGACACGACTCAGTGACCGCATAACGACAAACGATGATGAATCAGCGAGCTAAGGATGCGAGGTCGCTGGCCCCAGCCCCACGTCTGGTAAATCTTAACCAGGGGTAAGTCTTGCAGCAGATGGTGCCATTGTTTCCCATGATTCTGGGCCCTGAGAAGGTGACACATCCCCACCCCAGTCAGTGACCCACGGTGCCTTCCTGTGGGCAGGGCAACTTTCACACACTTGCACACTCACTGACAGCAGACTTGGTCATGTGAATTGCTCTGAAGCCACACACAGCACACGCCATATGCATGCATGCAGCACACACCACACATACAACATATAACACACAACCCACACCAGGCATGTGTGGGACTGCCCTGGTGGCCCAGTGGCTAAGACTCTGCATTCCCAATGCAGCGGGCCCGGCTTGATCCCTGGTCAGGGAAATAGATCCCACATGCCGCAACTAAAGCTCCTCCATGCCACAACTAAACAAATGGCTCCAGGGCAGCCAAATAAAATAAATAAATAAACATCTTTTTAAAAGATGGCATGTGAAGCAGAGGGGCAAGCAAACTGTGGGCAACATTACACCTGAATGAAAGTAAACCTTTCCCATGGTAATCTACTGATATTTAAGGGATATTTGTTATGTAGCGTAACCTAGCAAAATCTGAAAAATACAGAAACTGGTCCCTAGAAGTACTGGCAAGCACGAAAAGTTGTAGCCCTCGCCCTGGAGTAGGTAACAGGTGACAAGGAGTCAGTTATTGGAGGTGGGAAACATGGCTACCCATGTTACACACTGGGGCTTCCCATGCGGCGCTAGTGGCAAGGGAACTCACCTGCCAAAGCAGGATACCTACGAGACATGGATTTGACCCTGTGTTGGGAAATCCCTGGAGGAGAGCACGGCAACCCACTCTCGTATCCTTGCCTGGAGAATCCCATGGACAGAGGAGCCTGACGGACCACGGTCCACAGGGTCACAGAGAGGAGGACACCGCTGAAGTGACTTAGCACGTGTTATTCAGTGGGAAACATTTAGGAGGCTTCTTGCCTATAATAGCTTTACCAAGCTGATACTATACAGCACTTGCAGTTTTAGTTGAAGACTTTGAGAAAGAGAAATGTCTAGAATATCCTGGTGCTTTTCACTACATGTCATGGGTTGAATCAAGACCCCCAGTTCACGTGTTGAAGCCCTAATGCCCAGGACCTCAAAATATGACTGTACTTGCACATGCGTTAGTTGCTCAGGCATGTCCGACTCTTGAGACCCCGTGGACTGTAGCCACCAGGCTCCTCGTCCATGGGATTCTCCAGGCAAGAATACTGGAGTGGGTAGCCATTCCCTTCTCCAGGGGATCTTCCCGACCCATACAGGGTCCTTAAAGAGATGATTAAGAGAAAGTGAAGTCATCAGGGTAGGTCCTAATCTAACATGACTGGTGTCCTTCTAAAAAGAAGAAACTTGCCCACAAATACCTACAGAGGAAAGATGACATGAAGACAGGGAGAATATGGCCCTCTACACGCCAGTGAGAGAGGTCTGGAACAGACCCTTTCTTTTGGGCCTTCAGAAGAAATCAGCCCACTGACACCTTGACTGTGCGAGCCAGCCTCCAGAACTGTGAGAAAGTAAACTTCTGCTGTACTTTGTTACAGTTTTTCTAGCAAACTCATACAGTGCCTTGCACACGCACTGTAGAAAAGAGATGCCCTCCAAAGGAATTTGTCTGCTTGCAAGCAGGAAAGAAAGGGAAAATCCAGAAATGATGGATGTGCAGGGGTGAAAAAGTGCAACTATTTCTCATCTCTTCTGAATGAATGAGAAAGGAAGCAAGAGTTCCAGGAGCCTAGTGCCCAGAGCTCTGGAGCCCATGGGAGGAAGCAGAGATGCCATCATGAGAAGGGAGTCCCCGTGGGATGCTGAGCTGGGGCATAAACACCTCCTCCCTAGTGGAAAAAGGCACACCCCCAACCCCGCAAACAGCAGAAATTTACTTTCTCCCAGTTGGAAGTCCAGGCTGGAAGTCCAAGATCAAGGTGTCAGCAGGCTTGGCTTCTTCTGAGGCTTCTCTCCTTGGCTTGTAGACAGCCGTCTTCTCATTGTGCCCTCACGTGGTCTCGTCTCTGGGTGCACGCACGAGTCTGGTGTCTTTGTGTGCGTCTCTCTTCTTATAAGGACACTAGTGGGTTAGGACCCACCTCAATGACCTCGTTGAAACTTAGTTACCTCTTAGGATGTCCCTGGCAGTCCAGTGGTTAGGACTCTGTGCTTTCACCGCCCAGGACCCAGGTTCAATCCCTGGTCGAGAAAATGCGGCACGTTGTGTGACTCCAGCCAAAAATAAACAAACGAACAAATAAACAGATCAACAAAAGGTTAAATCACCTCTTCTAAGACATCTCTAAACACAGTCACATTCTGGGATACTGATAGGTAGGACTTGGGAAAGACCCTGATGCTGGGAAAGACTGAAGGCAGAAGGAATAAAGGGAGACCGAAGATGAAATGGTTGCACGGCATCACCGATTCGATGGACATGAACTCGGGCAAATTCCAGGAGATGGTGAAGGACAGAGAGGCCTGGCATGCTGCAGTCCATGGGCTCACAAAGTCAGACATGACTTGTAAGTTAAACAACGACAACAACAGTGGGACTTCAACATACAAATTTTGGGAGACACAATTCAGTTGACAACTGTGTGCGAGGCCAGAAAACATTACCTGTATCAAGAGAAGCGTGAGGGTGTGGGTGTGGGTGTTTACTCAGTTGCATTTAGCTGGCAGCTGGGCTGGAAGGTTGGAGAAGTCTTACTTCGTAGGTCAGGCACCCCAGTGCTCCTCCACTGGCATCTCTCTCTCTCGTCTTCCCCCTCTCTTGGGCTTCCTCACACTATGGCGGCTTTTCACATGGCAGCCGGCTTCCAAGAAGGAGCACTCCAGGAAGGGTGAATGTAGAGGCCTCAGATCTCAGACGTCCCACAGCATCACGTTGACTGCATTCTGCTTTTCAAAGCCAGTCCTGGGGCCACCCCAGATTCAGGGAGAGGGGGGAAAAAAAAACAAAACACCTAGGTCTTAATGGGGCTTCCCCAGGTGGCTCAGTGATAAAGAATCTGCCTGCTAACTCGGGAGATACGGGTTCAGTCCCTGGATCGGGAAGATTCCACATGCTGCAGAGCAACCAAGCCCGTGAGCCACAATTACTGAAGCCTGTGTGCTCTACTGGCTGAGCTGCAACCGCTGAGCCCAAGTGCTGAAACTACCAAAGCCTGCACGCTGGAGTCTGCTCCACAACAAGAGATGCCACCACAGTGAGAAGCCCGAGCATAGCAATGAAAAGTAGCCCTGGCTTGCTGCAACTAGACAAAGTCCGTGCAAAGCAACAAAGACCCAGCACAGCCAAAAATAAACAAATAAATAAAATTTAATTCAAAAATTAAAAAAAAATTTTTTTAATCAAGAGAGTTTTCAGTGTCCAGCCACCATTCTCAGTGCCTCCCATAAGTTAACTTTATTTACTCCTTTCAGAGACCTGATGAGGTTATGGGTCATCTTTATTCCCATTTTACTGATGAGGAAACTGAGGCACAGAATAGGTTAAGTCTGTGCTTCTCAACCTATCCGCAGTGAAGGAACTTAGGGGACAAAATTTCCAAGCTCTGGGGAATGATGCTTTTGTCACCTACACAATCATGATTGGAGGCCAAACTGCTCTGAACATTTCTAAATTATTATCAGCCTCTATGCTTCCCCTATCGTGTCAACAAACAATGTGTGTCCCAGCATCAGCCTGTGGACCACACTTTGGGTTACACAGGATCAAGTGGCTTGCCAAAGACCACACAGCTGATGAATCACAGGGTCTGGGATCTGGATCTGAATTTGGGCTCTTGACCACTTACTCTGTCTGCAGGAGGATGGAGAAGGATTTGGCCATTGAGCATAGATCATAATAAGAATCTGAGAAAGAAGGGAAGGAACCCAGAGCGACTGAAAGGCCCATAGCTTGGTGTCAGAACTGGTCACAAGTTTGTGCAAAATCCTAGAGGTTCTACCAAGAAAACTAGAAAGAAAGAAAAGAAGGTGAAGTCACTCAGTCGTGTCTGACTCTTTGCGACCTCATGGACTATAGCCCGCACCAGGCTTCTCTGTCCGTAAGATTTTCCAGGCAAGAGTACTGGAGTGGGCTGCCATTTTCTTCTCCAGGGAATCTTCCTGAACCAGGGATTTAACCCAGGTCTCCCACCTTGCAGGCAGACCTTTACCCTCTGAGCCACCAGTGAAGAAAACTAGGGTAAGAGCAAATTGGCTGCTAAGGAGCTCCCCTCGTGGTCCAGTTCGGTTAAGACTCTGCACCTCCAAGGCAGGGGGTGCAGGTTGGATCTCCCTGGTTGGGAAACTAAAATCCCATATGCTGTGTGGTTCAGCCAAAAATATTTTTTTAAAAAGAAAAGGACATACATATACCTATGGCTGATTCATGTTGATATATGGCAGAAACCAACACAATACTGTAAAGCAATCATCTCCAATTAAAAATAAATTAAAAGAAAAAGGCTGTTCTGCTGAGGGTTGTGAATTTGATCCCTTTGAAGTTCTTTGTGGGAAAAGTGAATTCAGAAAACTCATTTAAATATTGTTGACTTGCTGGACTATGAAGTCACTCAGTGCCAAGACTGAGCCACGTGGAACCTCAGCTTATTTTCAGGCTATACTGACACTAGCCTGGAGAACCCCACAGAGGAGCCTGGCAGGCTACGCTCCATAAGGTCGCAAAGAGTCGGGCCCGACTGCAGCGACTTGGCAACAGCACACAACACCGACATGAGCTTCGGTGTCTAAACATCTCTTTCCACCCCAAAGAGCTTACACCACCACACTGTGACCTACTGAGGTCTCAGTGATCACTTTGGAATTGATGAGTAATGAACAGAACAGGTAAAGGGTCAGACAAAAGGTCTTTCTTACATGTCTGTTGTGTGCAAGATTCCAAGAGAGAATACTGGGTGTGGAGGACCAGGAGGGGAAGTGAGCCCTCCAAATCTCAAAAGTGGCCATCGTTAAGTTACAGGATTAAAAGCGGTCTTATTATTAATATCTTCACTGGGCTTATCTGTATTCTCTATAATATCTATAACAAGCCTGTCTTACTTTTGTAGTAAGAATAAAATTATTTGAGAGAAAAGAAACCGTCTCTGCTTGAAATGTGCCCCCAGTTTAATTGGAGAAAAGATGGTCAGAGCATTGAGAGCAAGGATCCAGGCAAATAGATGCTCAATACCTGTTTGGGTTAAATTTCAGTCATGTGTCAGGAAGGAGACCCTTTCTGAGAAGGGAGCTTTGCTTTATCTCATTACCTCTTGCCCCCACCTCCCGTAGGTGCCACTGTCCTTGGCCTGCAGGCTCACGGAGGGCACACAGCACGGTTGCCTAGACTGATGGCCCCCACTTAGCACTGGATCTGTAACGGCCACAGTTGGCCCCGTGTGGATGGCAAAGTTGATCTGTTTGGGTGGTTTACTTCTCCTTCCAGCTCTCTAGCTTGTTTCGTTTTCAAGGGGATGAGGGATGGGGTCACCCTGGGGACCTCAGAGGACCGGGAGCCAAAGAGGCAGCCATTCCTCAGGGCCCCTGTGGCCGGTGGGTGCCTGCAGCACGGCCTGTCTCCTCTCTTTCTTCTAATTTCACCTGGCTGGTCCCTCGGGGCTGAGCGCAGGGTCCTAGGCCACAGTTCCAGCTTTTCTCCTCCTTCCCCTCCTAGCTCCCGTCTCTTCTCTTTCTGGCTGCCTCAGCTCCCGCTCAAGGTCAAGGAACAAACAGATAAACCCTTTCCCTGGAGCCAGCCGCAGAAAGGACGCCTCCAGCTAGAATCCAATTCTGAGTCAGGGCCAGGGCTTTCTCTTTCCTGTGAATGTGAAGACAGGAAGGAAATTTTCTGTAGCCATAAAATCAGTTTTTTAGAAAGTGTTTTGTAGGCACAGAAGAGGCCAAGCAGTTGGCTTTGGTTTAAGGCACAAAAAACAAATGGAAATGGCCAGACGTGGGGAGGGAGGGTCTGGGAGTGTTCTTGCAGCTTTTAGTGATATTTTCTTTCACTTGAAGGCCAACCAGGTGTTGGTGGTGGGATGGAGGACATGGGATGGTTCCCTGGCTTTATGAGACAGAATGAGGGGTCTAAGTGGAGACAAGAGTGGGGATGAGCAGGGAGCTGACGACTCAGGATGTTTCTAGGCTTTGGGCCAAGATGCCCAGGGGCTGGAGCCAGGATCATAGTTATGGAGACCCAAGATGAATAGCAATGAACTTGACAGATTTCATATCTTAGAGGGATGAACCTGGAGTCCAGAGAAGGCAGCGCTGGCCAGCTAGGGAAGGATCTTCTTGGCAGTGACAGCGATTTAAGTCTTTATCCAGAGGACAAGGATACCCATGAAAGGTTTAAGTGGGAGAATCAAACGGCCACGTTTCTAATGTAGAAAGAGCTCTCTCATGGCACCCAGCATGTGGCCTGATGGACAGCAAGCCTGAGCAAGGAGGGCAGCGAGGAGACTGCTGCTCTGCTCCAAGTGGCTGCAGGTGGAGAGAAGATGCAAGGCATGTCAGAGGCGAAATGACAGGCCTGGGGGTCAACCCACAAGCGGGTGGCACTGGGGAGAGAGGAAGAGAATGAGGCGGAGCCCAGGCTTTGGGGCAGAGTGACTGGGTGTATGGAGGGGGTGCCCTCAAGGAAGAAGGGGAGGATTAGGGGGCAGGATATATATAGTTTGGCCAAGTGCCATGAGACAGGACACCAAGATGGATAAGGCATGGCTCTGACCCTGAGAAGCCAGAATTCACTGATTAAAAAAAAAAAGCCTGTAAGGGTGGAGAGATATTGGGATCTGGGAGGATGGAGAGGTGGGGGAAGGGCTTCCAGGAACTGATGGGCCTATATGAAGGGGTCGGTGGTAAACAGCAGCAGAGCCACAACCTGGCCTTCCAGATCTTTCACATCCCCTCCCAAGAGCCGGTGTGCCTAGCTTCCCTGACCACTCCAGCCTCAGAGCTCACCTCTCCCAGGCCCTTTGGTAAACTACTGTCTCTTAAGCAGAGGCCAGAACACAGCTTGATGTTCCCCTAAGAGACCTCTGTCTTTCACCTCCCATCTTGCTGGGAAACATGGGCCCCTCCTCCATTTCGCCTGGATTGAGTCTACCCATTCTTTACGTCTCAGCTTAGGAAGTCTTTCCCGAATCCCCTAAGGCGGGGCTGGCTGTGCCTCTCCTGTGCTGAAGAAACGGTCTCTGGGTAGATGCCTAGGGAATGAATGGACATTTGGGTGGAGCGGATGAACGAATGAGTGAAGATGGACAAATGACTGGAGGTGGGTGGAGGATGGCTGGCTGAGGAGATGGACTAGCGGATGGATGAATGAAGGAGGCGATTGGCAAACTACGTAGATGCGTGGTTGGGCAGATGAACAGAGGTGAACTGGTGAGGCAGGGTAGAATAGGGGGATGGGTGCATAGGTAGGTGGGTGAGAGGGAGGAGGTGGATGGACAGTGGTGGGTGGCTGGAAAGGAGACTGCATACAAAGACAGGGAAAGGAGACAAGGCGGGCTCAGGCATCCAGAAGTTTCTGGAGGCCCAGCGTGTCCAAGGCAGCCATGAAGTGGGAATTCTCTCTCTGACCTCCACCCTCTGATCTCTCAGCTCCCCAGAGCGCTCTGCTCCCCCACATCTGCTGCTGCTAAGTCGCTTCAGTCATGTCTGACTCCGTGCAACCCCATAGACGGCAGCCCACCGGGCTCCCAGGCCCTGGGATTCTCCAGGCAAGAACAGTGGAGTGGGTTGCCATTTCCCTCTCCAATGCATGACAGTGAAAAGTGAAAGTGAAGTCCCTCAGTCGTGTCTGACTCTTAGCGACCCCATGGACTGCAGCCCATCAGGCTCCTCCATCCAGGGGATTTTCCAGGCAAGAGTACTAGAGTGGGGTGCCCTTACCCATTTCTGAGCACCGCAGTCAGAGGTGTAACTGGCACCCGGGATCTTCCTCCCTCTTATCTCTCTCTCTCTCTTTTTATAACTCTTCATCCTGTGGATATTCTTCCCCCAGCTGGTCTGATTACTGACAGACGATGCCCTGAGTTGAGGGACAGACTAAGAGATTTCAGCGTCTCCATAGCCATTCTCCTCTCACTTCTTTCCCTGCCTTCTGCGTTCCCCCTCCTCCTCTGCTGGGTCTTTCCAGCAGACGGTCCAATCCCCACCCGCACTGGGCCAGTCGGAAAGCACAGCCTTAGCCAGCAGCGGCCGCTGAGCCCCGCTGCCCTCGGCCCCAACCAGCCCTGCTGCCTGGTGCCCGCCCCCGCCCGGCAGCTCCGATTTTTCAGCTTGGGTTTGATCGCCTGCCAGGATCTCCCAAATGTCAGCTGCGACGTTAGCATCTTTAAGAGAGCGCCGGAGGCGATCTTTAAGCAGGGAGGCTGGGGCCCCATGCTGATGAGAGGAGCCTGCTCCGAGCTGACAGCTTTGCCTGCCGCCTTCCAGAGCCGTGGCTCTGGGGGCCTGTGGCCCCCACTCTTTGGGCTTGGACAGAACCTGGGTTTATTTTTAAGTCTGGATGAAGCAGGGCTTTGCCTGGAGTTGAGCTCTATCCCCATCACCTCCCCTACCAGGGAGCCCCAGGAGGGCAGGGAGCGGCCCTACCCCCAAGGCCAGTGTGGGGCCTGACCTTGAGGAGAAGGGGATAAATATTTGTTAATCTAAATATTTGCTAATCTAAATGAGTGCAGGAACATCCTAGGCTGCCCCAGAGAGCCAGTGCTGACAGGGGCACTTTCTCCCACGTTTCCACCTTGAGGGCAAGATGTTCAAGGGAAGGGGCAATGGGCAGAGGCTCCAGACACTGAGGTCAGACTGACAGATCCAGTGTGTGGAAGCTGTGTGACTTTGGGAAGGTTGCTGGCCCTCTCTGAGCCTGGCTTTATCATCGATGAAACGTGCAAGAGGATGGAATGACGGCCACGTAGTTGTTGGAAGGATCCATGAGATAATGAGAGGGGGCTGCTGGGTACAGTGTGCCCTCCCCCACTACTGCACACAGTAGGGACTCACTCGTCCTCTCTTCCCCCTTCTTGCCCCTCCCCTGTCCCTGTGGCTATCCTTCCGTTCCTTCTGTCCCGAAGGCCCTTTTCCAATCAGCCTTGTCCTTCCAGATCCTGAGTGTGCCCCTGCTCTGGGACCCCCTCCTCGGCAGCCCAGTCCAGGCCCAGCTGATACCCCTCTTCAGAGCCCCCAGGACTGAGTTGGCTCCTGAACCACCATCCATGCAATATGACTGTGGTTTCTGTCCCAAGACGAAGGTCAGCAAATTTCTGAGGGGCAGAAAATATCTGTTATTGATTTCTAGAGTCTTAAACAGGTCCTGTGCTGTGCTTAGTCACTCAGTCACGTCCGACTCTTTGCGACCCCGTAGACTGTAGCCCGCCAGACTCTCCTGTTTATGGGGATTCTCCAGGCAAGAATACTGGAGTGGGTTGCCAGGCCTTCCTGCACGGGATCTTCCCAGTCCAGGAATTGAACTAGGGTCTCCTGCGCTGCAGGCGGATCCTTTATCAGCTGAGGAACTAGGGAAGCCCCCGCCCTAGTACCAGTCCTAGTTACACAGCTAATGCAGAATAAATGAATGAATTACGTTCATACCTAGTCAGCTGGCCTGAGCAGAATCAAGGGACCTTTCTGGAAGATTTTAGTAATAAGAGAATGTACACCTCAAAGGCTGAGCCCTGCTAAATCCTTCAAAAACCTCCCCATTGCGTTGCTGAAAGGCTGTTGCCTTTTCCCGAAATGCCATGTCTCACTCCAGTCCTCAGAACGGGGATGACTATTGTGTTTTCAGTTGCCATTTGTCACACAGCAGGTTGGAGGCAGGTGCAGAAGTTGCCCGTGGCCAGGTCCAGATCATCCTTCTGATCCTTGGTCCCTGGACTGGTGGGTCTTGGCCCATCCGGGCCAACACTGATGCCCATGGCACAGTCTCCAGTGCCCTGATGATCCACGTGCTTTTCAGAGTGGCAAGGCTCAGCAGTAAAGAATCTGCCTAGCAATGAAGAAGACTTGAGTTTGATCCCTGGGTCGGGCAGATCCCCTGGAGAAGAAAATGGCAACCTGCTCCAGTATTCTTGCCTGGGAAATCTCATGGACAGAGGAGCCTGGTGGGCTGCAGTCCACGGGATCACAAAGAGTCAGACACAACTCAGTGACTCAGCAACAACAAAGGCTACAGAAATGACCTCCATGTTGGTGGCTCAATCATCTTCCACATTTTTGAGGTCTCTCACTTGGGACTGAAATACCCAGATGGGGAGGTGAAGTGACTCAAAAGAGAAAAGGAGAAAAAGCACCTCCAGGTCAGATCCCACCCAAGTGGAGGCAAGGAGGGAAGGATCGCAGCTTGAACCTCTTACACAGGAGCTGCAGTCTTGATGGGGACTGGCTGGAACTGCTTTGCTGAACTGGGAGATGGGGAATTGGCACTTCCACAGAGAAGACAGCATCAGCACCCAGCTCACAGAGACCCCAGGGACTGTAGCCCACTAGGCTCCTCGTCCATGGAATTCTCTAGGCAAGAATACTGGAAGGGGTTGCCATTTCCTTGTCCAGCTCACATAAGAATATGTTTAAAAACTGAAAGGTGAAGGAGCCGGACTTAGAATAGCTATAGAATAAAACGACTGAGCGACTGAACAACAGCAAAGTACAGGGAATAGATGAAGGAAAGGGGAGTGAGTGCCAGACGGATAGATGGCTGCATGGGAGGGTGGCAGTTGGATAGGTGATGGCTAGATGACCGGATGAGTTGATAAATGAAGAGATGGGTAGATGAATGGATGGACGGATAGATGGGTGAATGTGTGGGAGGATGGACGGATGATGGATAGATGAGTGGGTGGGTGGATGGGTAAAGCGATGGATGCATAAACGGGAAGATGGATGGGTGAATGGGTTTATGCAGGAGTGGGTAGGTGAGTGGACAGGATGGATAGATGGAAGATGGGTGAATGGATGAGTGGTGGATGGAGATGTAGTTGGAAAGACGGCCAAGTGAACGGGTTCATGGATGGATGGGTGGGTGGATGGATGGGCAGATGGATGGATGAGTGGGTAGGTGGGTGAGTGGATGGATGGGTAGGTGGAAGCTGGGTGGGAGAGATCCGCAGATGAGGGCATGGGTGGGAAGATGGAGAGAGGAGAGGACGGAGGATGGGTGAGGGGCAGGCAGAGGCAGCAGTGGTAACTGGTTGGGGGTTGGGAATCTTGCCTTTGCCCTGATTCTCACCCTGATGAGAATCACTGGGGCTTGTAGCAATCATCTGACCTTTTGGACTTCAGCTTCCTCATCTGCCTAAAGGGGCAATGGTCCCTGAGCCCCCTCCCCTGCCCACCCACCACTACAGGGATGAGAAAAGACCCCTGGGCTGTGAGTACCCCACGGCACCACGGCCTCTCCACCCTACTGAGCAGTCTCACCCTGTCACGCGCCTGTCCCGTGATGAGCTTCCTCTTTCCGGTGCCCACAGGGGAACTTCTGTGCAGTTTCCATCAACATTTCCTAATGAGGTCAAGGGAATTCTGGTTCACAGCCAAGTCCAGCGTGGGCAGCACCCACACCCCTGAGTCTGGTTGAGCCTGGCTGATGCAGGCCAGGGTTATGAGGTCATCTCTGAGATCAAGAAGTGGATTCCAATCCCAGCTCTGGCACTCAGTGTGGTGGGGACCTGAGGCAAGTCAACACACTTCTCTGAGCCTCACTTTCCCCACCTGAAAACAGGGAGAGCAGCGGCCACCCAGGGAGGGCGCCTCTGAGCTTCTTATCACAAAACACGTGTGGTTGCACTGCCCAGCGTGGGGCCCCGGGCTGGGCTCAGAGAGGCACAGCCGCCCTTGCTATTATCTCCACGGGAACCAAATGATGGCCCACAGGCTTGCTGTAGAATGAGCATCCCACATGCGAAAGACTGGCTGCACACATGGGTGTTCTAGGGAGTCAAGAACCCCAGGTACAGGCAGGCTCGTAGCCACAACAACTAGCCTGAACGATGACTCCGCTATGGCTTCACCCGTACCTCCTTCTGGACAGCCCAGAGTCTGGCGCTTCCCGTTACCAGCTGGGTGAACCTGGGCAAGTGACCTCACCTCTCTAGGAAAGGTGGGCCTCGGAGGTACCAGTGTGCTTTGCCATCTGCTTCCCCATCACAGGGCTTCCCTGGTGGCTCAGATGGTAAAGCGTCTGCCTGCAGTGTGCCTGCAGTGTGGGAGATCCAGGTTCGATCCCTGGGTTGGGAAGATCCCCTGGAGAAAGGAATGGCAATCCATTCCAGTACCCTTGCCTAGAAGATCCCATGGACGGAGGAGCCTTGTGGGCTACAGTCCATGGGGTTGCAAAGAGTCGGTTGCGAATGAGTGACTTCACTTCACTTCACTTCCCCATCACTGGCTGGTTCACCTCCAGTGAGGGAGGTGGGGTGGGACCAGGACCCTTCACTGCTAGAGATGAAATGCTGGGGTCCAAAGAGGTTCTGAACAGGCCTCAGTGAAGAGCTGAGATAAGAATGCAGCCCCCCTTCCAAGATCTGTGCTTTAAGGCTTTCAGCTGAAGCCTGGAGCTGAATAAAGTTGGGCTCTGGGGCCATGATTCCTCCTGCTACTGCTGCTCCGGCCAGCGCCTGGCATTTCCTGGCCAGTGGTGGAGTCCTTGCTGTGAGCTGGGGGCTCGTGGGGCTCTCCTTGCCATGGAGCCTTGAGAGACTGCCTCCCAGGGGGCCCTCCCAACCCAGCCTACCCAAGGGGCACCTGCCGAATCCATGGGAGTCTGGGTGGCCCAAGAGACATGGTTGTTGGGTCAGTGCTCCCTCAGGCCTGGGTGCCCCAGGCTTGGGAGAGGTACTGGGGGCGAGGAACGGAGACCCAGGGCCCCAGGAGGTGGCAGCAACGTAAGGTCCCAGCCCCCACCAGCCCAAGGGTCCCTCCTCCCCTTCCCCCACTGCTGCAGACTCTGGTTAAAATGGCACCTCCGCCATCTGTCATCCCTCCCCCCACTCCACGGGCGGCTGTGACTCTGACTGGGGGCTGGGGGTGTCTGTAAACAGGAGGCAGGCGGGTCCCCAGGGCCAGGCGAGCAGGCGAGTGATGGGCCTGATGCTAGCCCAGGGCTGCTGAGCTGGGGAGGAGCCCCTGGTGGGCAGGCAGGATACCTGATACTAAGAGGTCCCCAAGCCCTTCCCAGATTGGGGGCCCCGACTCCCAGGGGGTCCCTGGGTGGCCGTTAACCGTCTGCACCATGCCCTTCCCTGAGCTCCTCCAGCTCCCTGGGTCTCTCACATCCTCCCTGCCTTGCTTCTGCTGTGTTTAGAGAATTTCAGATCAATACCTGGGTCTCAGAGGGTCGATGGACCCTCCCTAACAAGGGCTGCCTCCTGGGCAGCATACACCTCCTCAGGCATCTCTGCTTTATAACCAGGAAGACCAAGGCCAGAGAGCAGGGCAGTGGGGGACCTGGGCGGTGGACCCCGGACTCACCCCAGACCTGGCCCTGGTTTGGCTTTGCCTCACAGTCTGAGACAGATGAGAGGAGGTGGGGAGGGATGTCACAGAGGGTGAAAAGCTCTGAAACTGTCAGCAAGCCTCAGAGCCTCACTTTTCCCATCTCGGGAATGGGGGAGTCGAGGCAGCTCCGAAAGGGTATCTTTGGAGCCAGAGGGCACACAGGGACTTGTCCATCTCTCCTAATGCCCCGCGACTGGAAAGGGACAGCCTGAGGGTAAAGGAGGGCGCGAGACGGGGGTCAGGTGAAGGCAGTGCTGGGCAGGAATCAGTGGGGGTCAGACCCCTCCACGGGCCTCCCCATGCCAGGTCTGCAGCGTCTCCCTGCCCCCACTGCGGGGCTGCCAGCTGCCCCCTCCTCGCTCTGCCTTCTGACTGCCAGCTCCTCCCCGCAAAGCCCCAGACCCCAGCTGCAGTGTTTTTACAGCTCTGACCGGCCGCTCAGCCTGCCTCCTCTCTCTCCCCCTGCTCCTCCCCCTCTCCGCCTCCGTCTTCCCCCCTCCATCCTCCCCCTCCCTCTTCCTCTTCATCTTTCTCCCTCTGTTCTCCCCTCTCCATGCTCTCCCCCTCCTCCCTTCTGCCTCCCCCTTCCTCCAAGCCTCCTCCCCCTCCTCTCCCCCCCCGTCTCCCCCACCGCCCCCTCCCTCCTTCCCTCCCTCTCTCCGGGGGAAGAAAGGTCACCGTGCAGCTGATTACTCAGAGCTCAGTTGCTGTAGCAACCGGCCGGGGAAGTGGGACAGGCTGGCTTTGAGGACGCGTGAGGTCGGCCGCGGGCGGCTGGAGCCGGCGCGGGCCTCGGTGCTCCCGCGAGCTGGAAGCTGCCGGTAGCCTGGCTCCTCGGCCGCCGCGGGCCCGGCTGCGGGCGTTCATTTTTAATGAAGAATTCCTGCTCCCCTCTCGCACCCCCACCCCGCCTCCCTCGCACCTCCCTGGGGTCTGGGAGGGGGAGGTTTGCCCCCTCCTCGGTTCGGTGGCTTCTTTCTGGTCCTCGTCTCTGTCTCTCCCCTGACTCTGTTAGGTTCTCATGGCTTCTTTCTTTCTCCTGTCCCAGGGCTCAAAGGCACACGGCCCCTTCCCCGCGCACACACTCACCTCTCACCAGCTTGGTAAGGAGCCCAGTGAAACCCTCAGCGTTCCCCCACCACCCAGGAGCCTTTGTCAGGGGCCTGGGAGGCCCCAGGCTCCCTCACACAGCCAGAGACAAGAACCCAGGGAGGTCCAGCCCACTGCTTCCTGGGGCCAGCGACATCTGCCTGGCACCCGCTGTGTGCCCAGCTCTGTCCTCCAGTGGGGCTGGGGAAGGCAGAGGGTGGGGGGGCTGGAGAAGGCAGCTCTCTGCTGGAAACGGAAGCCAGACCCCTGGAGGGGAGGGCGAGATGGCAGCCCAGCCCCCTGCCGTGGGTTGCTCCCACTCCTGCAGCCCAGAGGCCATGGGGGTGCAAGGCCAGCTGAGACAGTGGGTCCTGGAGGTCTGGGGCCTGGCAGTGAGGGACACAAGCTCTGTAGTGGGCTGAGCCAGGGTTCCAGTCCCCACCCTCCTCTGGGACCCTCCTCCTCTGCTGATGGGAGTGTAAAATGGTTCAAGCACTCTGGAAAACATTTGGTAGTTTTTTCAAAAGTGGAGCATACACCTTCCACATGGTCAGGCCATACCCCTCCTAGGCATTTATCCCAGAGAAAGGAAAACTTTTAGATCCACGCAGACTTGGACACGAATGTTCACCGCAGCTGCATTTGTAATGGGCAAAACTGGAACCAACCCAAATATGCATCAGCTAGAGTGGCTCCACGGGTCCTGGGCACCCCTACCACGGAACAGGACTCGGTAACAGCAAGAAGAAATGAACTGCCGATACTGCAGCAACGGGCAGGAATCTCAAGGTCGTGATGCTGACTGAAAGGAGCCAGGAGACACAGGGCGCAACCTGTGTGGCTCCATTTCTAGAACATTCGAGAAAGTGCCAACTCACCTGTAGTGACAAAGCAGCTCTGTGTTTGCCTGGGGACGCTGGGTGCTGGGAGGTCCCACAAGGGGCACAGGAAAAGGTTTGGAGGGTGGTGGATGTGCTCACTGCCTTGACAGTAGTGATGGTTTTATGGGTGCATGCATCAATGTATGCTCTTGCTTCAGTCATGTCCAGCTCTTTGCGACCCCATGGATGGTAGCCTGCCAGGATCCTCTGTCCATGGAATTTTCCAGGCAAGAATACTAGAGTGGATTTCCGTTAAACATGGGAGAAACTGGCCCTAACCCCATCCTCGTGGGTACATGGCCTGGGCAGTTACAGCACGAGGCAGAAAAGTCCAGGCATGTGCAAAGACCCTGTGGCTAATGGCAGCCCTGTACCTCCCAGAAGCTGAAACGGAGGCAGCAAGAGGTGCACAGACAGGCGCCACTGTGGGACCTCTTGTGGGCCCTGCCAAGGGGTCCACAAGCCTCCTGAGGGTTGCCAAGCTCCTGTGTGTGGTTTGTAGGAGACTGTGGAGGCACTGAATTCCAGCTCCCAGCTCAGTGCCCCTTTCTCTAAGCCTCAGATTCCCCATCTGGCAAATGGGGATGGTGATCCCTCGTGCCACACTGTGTTCTAATTCTCAAGCTCTGGGTAACTTCCCTGACCCGACTGTGGGCTCCCCTCTGAGCCTCTGTGCTTGGCACAGAGCAGGCACCCAACAATATCTCAGGATGTGAATAATCACGGCACCGAGGCAAGAAGGATAGGGAGTCCACACTCAGGCCGAAAGACAGACTACTTCTGTGGGTGGGCAAGTGTGGCCCCCAATGCCCCGCAAATTCTCAAAAGGTAGTAACTTGACACTGCCTTACCCCCCCACCCTCAACCTCAGTCTGAAGCCTTCTCTCGAACTGAGAGCAAGTGTGAGTGTGTGCTAAGTCACTTTAGTCCTGTCTGACTCTGTGACCTCATGGACTGTAGCCCGCCAGGCTCCTCTGTCCATGGGATTCTCCAGGCAAGAGTACTGGAGTGGTTTGCCTCGTCCTCCTCCTGGGGATCTTCCTGACTCAGGGATCAAACCCGCGTGTCTTATGTCTCCTGAGAGCAAGTATGGGGACAGTTTTCTTGATGTTCTGAGCCGCAGTTGGCTTTGGCCCTTTGTGACTGACTTTGAGAAATCTGTGAGAAATCCTGCCTCTTGAGAAATCTGTATGCAGGTCAAGAAACAACAGTTAGAACTGGACATGGAACAACAGACTGGTTCCAAATAGGAAAAGGAGCACGTCAAGGCTGTATATTGTCACCCTGCTTATTTAACTTCTGTGCAGAGTACATCATGAGAAACGCTGGACTGGAAGAAACACAAGCTGGAATCAAGATTGCCGGGAGAAATATCAATAACCTCAGATATGCAGATGACACCACCCTTATGGCAGAAAGTGAAGAGGAACTAAAAAGCCTCTTGATGAAAGTGAAAGGGGAGAGTGAAAAAGTTGGCTTAAAGCTCAACATTCAGAAAACAAAGATCATGGCATCCGGTCCCATCACTTCATGGGAAATAGATGGGAAACAGTGGAAACAGTGTCAGACTTTATTTTGGGGGCTCCAAAATCACTGCAGACAGTGATTGCAGCCATGAAATTAAAAGACACTTACTCCTTGGAAGAAAAGTTATGACCAACCTAGATGGCATATTCAAAAACAGAGACATTACTTTGCCGACTAAGGTCCATCTAGTCAAGGCTATGGTTTTTGCAGTGGTCATGTATGGATGTGAGAGTTGGACTGTGAAGAAGGCTGAGTGCTGAAGAACTGATGCATTTGAACTGTGGTGTTGGAGAAGACTCTTGAGAGTCCCTTGGACTGCAAGGAGATCCAACCAGTCCATTGTAAAGGAGATCAGCCCTGGGATTTCTTTGGAAGGAATGATGCTAAAGCTGAAACTCCAGTACTTTGGCCACCTCATGCGAAGAGTGGACTCATTGGAAAAGACTCTGATGCTGGGAGGGATTGGGGGCAGGAGGAGAAGGGGATGACAGAGGATGAGATGGCTGGATGGCATCACTGACTTGATGGACGTGAGTCTGAGTGAACTCCGGGAGATGGTGATGGACAGGGAGGTCTGGCGTGCTGCGATTCATGGGGTCGCAAAGAGTCAGACATGACTGTGCGACTGAACTGAACTGAGTGACTTTGACCAGCCAGGTTGTCACCTTTACTCACTTGAGGAGGCCCTGGAGAGGATGAGGTTCTGAACTCCCATCCCCACCCTGGATGAGCTATCCAGAGCATCAAGGGGAATCAGGTTGATGTGTGAGAGATTTTCACGAGGAATCCCATGTCCAGAGAGAGAGCAGGCCTGGGCCAGGTGAACAGGGAGGCCATGCCAGAGCCTGCCCTGGACTCATCATCCAGTGCTCTTCCCACGGGGCTGCGCCAAGCTGCAGACGAGCTGGCTGATGCCTTTTTTTTGCCACTGAGGCTCACCCCCAAAGTTTCCAAGTTGTGCCAAGAAGAGGGGAGTAAAGCATTATGTTGAGACCCCACAGAGTTGGCCAGGAAGGTGGGCTCCAGCCTCTGAGTGGCTCACGTGTCTACCACTCCTTTCATGCTCCCCATCGTCACTCCTGCCCTGGGAGCAGAGGGAGAACCAGTGCCAGAGCGGGCCTGAAGCCACAGCCGTGACACCTTGGAGCCTCCCAGGCTCTCCCTTGACCCGGCTGAGCAGTGCACCCACCCGCCAGCCCTGATCGCTGCTGTTTCAGAGAGAAGCTTAATGAAAAAAAATCTCACCAGATACCACAGCCTCTGAAAATGACCCCCACCACCCCTCCACGCTCTATGACCCCGACCACGTCACCGCCCCTCTCTGACCCACCTCTTCCAAAAGCTGTGTCTGCACCACGCTCACCTTCAGGGCGCTGGCTGCACAAGCCCCTTGAAAAGCGGTTGTTGCAGTTAAGAAGCCCATTTTTCTGGAGGCCTGCAGAGTCTTGGACACCACTCAGTGACTTCACTTTCCCTTTTCATTTTCATGCATTGGAGAAGAAAAAGGCAACCCACTCCAATGTCCTTCCCTGGAGAATCCCAGGGGACGGGGCAGCCTGGTCGGCTGCCGTCTATGGGGACGCACAGAGTCGGACACAACTGAAGTGACTTAGCAGCAGCAGCAGCAGCAGTAGCAGAGTCTAGGTGAAGTGCCCCAAACCAGCCAGGTGGTGGCCGATCACAAATGCAGCCAGAATCCAGGGCTCCCACCAGCACTGGCAGAACTGCATGACCTTGAGTAAGTCCCTGCACCGCTCCGAGCCTCAGCTTCCTCCTCTGTGACCTGGGGATGAGAAAGGGGCACAGTGACCTCCAGCAAGAGTGGCTCTTGTCACAGAGCAGGACGCAGTGACCAGTATGTTGCCCTTGGCAGTGCCCTCCAGCTGCTCCTCCATTTGTGGCTGCAGCCCAAGGCCTTCCATGGGACTCTGTTGGTGCCCAAGAGACAGGGGTTACATTTGAAACAACAATGGCACTGAGGCTGCCTTTCTCTCCCCTGCCCACATACCCCAGAGGCCTGAGCCTGACCCTCCACTTGCCCTTGAACTGTCTCCCAGACACCTCCTGTGTGGGGGCATGGTGAGGCCCTGAGGAGGAGGAGCTGTCCAGTGTGGTCAGGGGTGTGATAGGCGGAGCAGGGTCTGGGGAGAGGGCAGCAAAGAGGGTCTAATCTGAAACTCAAAGCTTGAGTCAGAGTCAGCCAGGCAGAGGCCGTGGGGAGGCTCCTGGCAAAGGACACATAGCACGTGCAAAGGTCCGGGGGGTGAGAAGAAAACAGGGCCAATTCAAACAATTGCAATGCTCCGTTTCAGAAGCAGAGAGCTACAAGCTGTGGAAAGGGCCAGTAAGGAAAGGGGTGGAGAAGTCAGTTTGGGTCGGGCCATTCCTGGGCGTGTTAGTTTCAGTGTTATGCTGAGGGCGATGGGGAGCCATGGAAGGTTTTCAGTGTTATGCTGAGGGCGATGGGGAGCCATGGAAGGTTTTCAGTGTTATGCTGAGGGTGATGGGGAGCCATGGAAGGTTTTCAGTGTTATGCTGAGGGCGATGGGGAGCCATGGAAGGTTTTCAGTGTTATGCTGAGGGTGATGGGGAGCCATGGAAGGTTTTCAGTGTTATGCTGAGGGTAATGGGGAGCCATGGAAGGTTTTAGCAAAGGAGCAATGCATTCAGAGACCTTCCAGAAAGATTGCTCTGGCTGCTCTGAGCAGAAGGGACTGCAGGGACAAAGGGGGAAGCTGAGGAGGGAGGCCCATAGGGGTGGCTGCTGCAGATGTCAGGAGAGAAATAATGGGGGTCTGGACTGGGGGCGCAGAAGGCAGGCAGAGGGGAATTCTGGGAAGGACTTAAAGGGTAATTTAGCTGGGACTTTCTGGGTGGTCCAGTGGCTAAGACTCAGCTCTCAACACAGGGGGCCTGGGTTCGATCCCTCATCAGGGAACTAGATCCCACATGCCCCAACTAAGACCCAGTGCAGCTAAATGAATTAATGAAAAATAATTTTTAAAAAAGAGTAGCTTTGCTGGACAAGGGGATGAGGAAGGAGGGAGGAAGAGGCTAGACAGCGGGGTGGGTGCTGGGGCATCTCTGAGTCAAGCCACGAGGGAGGAGGGAGCCAGGCAGTGTCTTCACAAGCCTCAAAGAAAGAAAGAAGGGAGGAAAATGAAGTCGCTCAGTCGTGTCCGACTCTTTGTGACCCCACGGACTGTGCCTACCAGACTCCTCTGTCCATGGATTTTCCAGGCCACAGTTTTCTGGGTGCCTCATGGTATCGCCCTGACCCTAAAACAGCCCTCCTCAGCCATCAGGGAGCTGGAGCTGTCCTTGTGGAAAGCAGGGATCTCTGGCAGGTTGAAGCCCTTGTGGGTAAATAGCGGCAGTTGTGGGGGCCGGGTCCTGGGATCCAGGGAGTGCCACCTGCAGCTGGCAGAGCATCCAAACCCCGGCCTGGAGGGGAGGCTTCCTGGGAGGAGGCATTGGAGCAAGCAGAGCGAGGAGGGTCTGGCTCCAACCCTGGTGGACATTCCCTGTGCCTGGGGGTCCCTCCTCTCTGAGACGGACTGACGCAGAGGGACAGACTGACTGCCGGCCCATGAGGGGCCCAGACAGCTGAATAAACATGGCGCGGGGCCTCCATCAACTACAGAGAACAAGGATGTGGGGTGAGGCTGTGGGTCCAGGGAGTCTGTAGTCTGGGGGTTGCCCCGCTCGTTGGAAAGGACTTTGATGCTGGGAAAGATTGAGGGCAGGAGGAGAAGGGGGCAACAGAGGATGAGATGGTTGGATGGCATCACCGACTCAAGGGACATGAGTTTACACAAACTCCGGGAGATTGGGAAGGACAGGGAGGCCTGGCGTGCTGCAGTCCATGGGGTCGCAGAGTCGGACATGACTGAGCAACTGAACAACCACTCATAGAGGTGTCAGTTCTTACCCCAACCTCAGGCTCCGCTCTGTCCCAAGGCATGAAAAGTGAATGTCCCCAAACTCAGGGTCCCCCGACCCCCATACCCAGTCATAAGCTAGTCCTGTTCGCTCTGCCGCCAGACCTGTGCCCTGTCCCTCCCCACAGCCACCCCAGGTCCAGCCTCTCCATCTCTCCCTGCACGGCAGCCTCCTCAGGGCCTCCCTGCCTCCACCACACTCTTACCGGGCCTCCTGCTCACTGCAGCCCAGGGAGACCCACAGCGCCTTTGAAGACAGGACTGGGTTCATGTCCATTGCCCCGTGGCTTTGCATTGTACCCAGAGGACATGGGTACCAGCCCATGCAGGACTCTGCCTTGGTCCCCACCTTCCGTCCTTCCCTCCATCTCTCACAGGCTCCGCTCCACTCTTCACTCCAGGCTTTGCACTTGCCATTCCTGACACTTGGAGACCCTCTCCCCAGGGCTGCCGGGGCTCCTTAAAAAAAAAAAAAAAGACTTTAAACTTTGTATTGGAGTGTAGCTGATTAACAAACAATGTGATAGTTTCAAGTGAACAGCAAAGGGACTCAGCTATACAGATAACATGTATCCATTCTCCCCCAGACTCCCCTCCCATCCAGGCTGCCGCATGACGTTCAGCAGAGTCCCCTGAGCTATACAGCAGGCCCTTGTTGGTTATCCACATGTACACGTCCGTCCCAAACTCCCTGACTATACCCCCCCCACCCAATCCTTCCCCCTGACAACCGTAAGTTCACTCTGGAAGTCTATATGTTTCTGTTTTGTAGGTGTGTTTGTTTGTATCATTTATCTTTAGATTCCATGTATAAGGGAGGTCATATAATATTTCTCCTTCTCTGACTTACTTCACTCAGTATGATGCTCTCTAGGTCCATCCATGTGGCTGCAAATGGCATTAGCTCATTCTTTTTAATGGCTGAGTAATATTCCATTGTATATATGCACCACATCTTCTTTATCCATTCCTCTGTTGATGGACATTTGGGTGGCTTCCGCCTCTTGGCTATTGTAAATGGCGCTGCTTCGGGGCTCTTGGTACTGATCCTTCCAATCAGCCCAGACGTCAGCTCCTGAAGGAGGCCCCAGCCCAACGACATTCACTCCACAGCTTCCCAGCACTGAACACACCTGAACGTCCTCGTGCTGAGCTCTCCACGTGCCGTGAGCTGCCCGCAGGAAGTTCACTGTGGACAGACACTGGGCTACCTGTGTACCTTATTGCCCACACAGTATCTGAGCGTGTGAGTGGATGAATGCGCAAATGAGTAAATGGATGGATGGGTGGGTGGGTGGATGGATGAATTGGCCGCCTCTGTGTTGGGCGAGGAAAAGGTGTGGGACCCAGGGTGTGAAGAAACTGCCCTGCCCACTTCTCCCCCAAGTCCTGACTCAGAGATGACCCCACCACCCTCCCTGCCAACCAGCTACCCTCCTCCTCCTCCTGCCTCATACTGGAGGCCCCAGGAGAGGGTGGGGCAGAAAAGGAGGCCACTCTTCAAGTCCACACAGCTGCCTCTGAAGGGCCTCCCCTGGAAGTGGGCCTCCACCCTCTTTCCTGACTCTTTCCCTCCCTCCCACCCACCCAACCACCCACCGGAACTACTGAGGCCAGAATATGGAAAGGGTGGGTCTCCCAGCTTGTGTAGCAGAGGCGAGTCCAGGGGCCTGATGCCTGGAGCACCCCACCCTTCTTCTTTCCCCAGGGGACAGAACAGCATGGGTGCTGAACTCTGTCAAACAAGGTTCAAAACCCAGCTCGGCCATCTACAAGCCGCAGGGCTCTGGGCAGACTCCTTCATCTCTCTCTGCCTCCATCTTCTCATCTACAAAATGGGGAGAATAACCGTCCCTCCCTCACAGGGCTAGAGGGATGAGTCAGCAGGTTTCTGCAGGGCCACAGACCGCTGAGCCACTGCGCCCAGCATGCGGTAAGTCCTCAATAAATGGCAGCCCCTCAAAAGCATCAGTGGAGGGACTCCCCTGGTGGAAAATGTTAACCACTCAGTCGTGGCCAACTCTTTGTGACCGCATGGACTGTAGCCTACCAGGCTTCTATGTCTATGGGATTCTCTAGCTAGGCAAGAATACTGGAGTGGGTTGCCACTTCCTTCTCCAGGGGATCTTTCCAACCCAGGGACTGAACCTGAGTCTCCTGCACTGGCATGCAGATTCTCTACCGTCTGAGCCACCTGAGAAGCCCTGTCTCTGGTGGTCCAGTGGTTAAGAATCTGCTTTCCAATGCAGGGAACACGGGTTTGATCCCTGGTCAGGGAACTGCAATCACACATGCCTAGGAGCACCTAAGTCCTCACGCAGCAACTACTGAGCCCACGTTCCAGAGCCCGGGGTCTGCAACCAGGAGCCAGTGCAGTCAAAGGAAAAGAGCTTCAGCTGAGCTTCTGAGCTGGGCGAGGGTGCTTGTGCCAGGTGAAGACCCTAGGCCCATGTTTGGAGGCCTGTTTTCTTATCACCAATGCACATCCATCGCCCTTCAGAATCCCCTCCCTATGGGATAGGCGGTCATCCCTTGGGCTGGGAGCTCCATGAGGGCAGGGACCGGGACTATCTTTTACACTGTGTGGGCCCCTCACAGGCTGGAGCTTGTGAACGAGTGATGAATGCAGAGTGAGTGAATGAATGAATGAGGCCAGAAACCATCTGCCTCCCAGGGCAGCATCCCAAGAGAAGCCCACGTGGCTCCAACCTCTGCGGGGGTCACCAGCCCAGGAGAAGAGGTTGCCAGGGGTTGCCACCGGCTCAGAGGCTTCTAAGAGTCTCTTGACAAAAGGATCAAAGGAAGCAGATGACAGAAGGGCAGGAAATGGCTGCTGGTGGGTGAGGGTGCAGAGCCCCCTCCCCAGGCCAGGATGAAAGAGGCACAGGAAAAGGACACAGACGGACCGGCCATGGGCGGGGTGGGGGTGACAGGATGTGGACAGAGGGTCTCAGCCACTTCCCGTTGCCCAGAGGATGAACTTGATGGTTTTCTTCTCCTGCACTACCCTTCTTTCTACTCCCCAAACCAGCAACCAGCTCTGAACCAGCACTTGG
The DNA here is from genome assembly GCA_917880005.1 of Nanger dama. Lineage (NCBI taxonomy): Eukaryota > Metazoa > Chordata > Mammalia > Artiodactyla > Bovidae > Nanger > Nanger dama. The sequence goes on along the minus strand of CAKJTW010000018.1, from coordinate 7,154,959 downwards.
AGAACACCCAGAAAGTGTTTACCAAATCACTGAGTGCATGAATGAATGAATGAATGAATGAAAGCTTCTGTCAGCTATTCGTGAGCTTTCCAGTAGTGAAGGAGAGTGGGTCAGTCTAGGGAACTCCGACATAAAAATGCAGAGCAAACTCCACTGGTTGTTTCAAGGAGAATATTAATAATAATTATGACTAGCTGATATTTTATAATAACTATACATGGAACATACCCTTTAAAAATTGTGAATCACTACGTTGGACACCTGCAACACCAGCCTTATGGCAGAAAATGAAGAGGAACTAAAAAGCCTCTTGATGAAAGTGAAAGGGGAGAGTGAAAAAGTTGGCTTAAAGCTCAACATTCAGAAAACAAAGATCATGGCATCCGGTCCCATCACTTCATGGGAAATAGATGGGGAAACAGTGGAAACAGTGTTAGACTTTATTTTGAGGGGCTCCAAAATCACTGCAGATGGTGACTGTAGCCATGAAATTAAAAGACACTTACTCCTTGGAAGAAAAGCTATGACCAACCTAGATGGCATATTCGAAAGCAGAGACATTACTTTGCCGACTAAGGTCCGTCTAGTCAAGGCTATGGTTTTTCCTGTGGTCATGTATGGATGTGAGAGTTGGACTGTGAAGAAGGCTGAGCGCCGAAGAACTGATGCTTTTGAACTGTGGTGTTGGAGAAGACTCTTGAGAGTCCCTTGGACTGCAAGGAGATCCAACCAGTCCATTGTAAAGGAGATCAGCCCTGGGATTTCTTTGGAAGGAATGATGCTAAAGCTGAAACTCCAGTACTTTGGCCACCTCATGAGAAGAGTTGACTCACTGGAAAAGACTCTGATGCTGGGAGGGATTGGGGGCAGGAGGAGAAGGGGATGACAGAGGATGAGATGGCTGGATGGCATCACTGACTTGATGGACATGAATCTGAGTGAACTCAGGGAGATGGTGATGGACAGGGAGGCCTGGTGTGCTGCAATTCATGGGGTCACAGAGTCGGACACGACTGAGTGACTGAACTGAACTGAACTGAACTTGTATAATATTGTATATCATCTACGGCTCAGTTGGTCAAGCATCCACCTGCAATGTAGGAGGCCCCAGTTCAATTCCTGGGTCGGGAAGATCCACTGGAGAAGGGATAGGCTACCCACTCCAGTATTCTGGCCTAGAGAATTCCATGGGGTTGCAAAGAGTCAGACACGACTGAACGACTTTCACTTTCACACTTCAATAAAAAACAAAGAAAAAAGAATAATTATTACAATCAGTGCTTACTAAGCAGTTATTATACGCTGGGAGCTCAATATCTCTGCAGTATTTCCCCATGATCTCCAGTGACTCCTCGCCAACTTTATGATGCGTTGTTAGTTTCTAGAGGAGGAAACTAAAACTCAAGAAGTAGGGACAAGTGGTTAAGAATCTACCTGCTAATGCAGGGGACATGAGTTCAATCCCTGGTCCAGGAAGATTCCACATGCCGCAGAGCAACCAAGATCCTTGAGCCACAATTACTGAGCCCCTGCTCTAGGGCCTGCACGTCACAACGAGGGAAGCCAAAGCAATGAGAAGCCCACACACCGCAAAGATGAGCAGCTTGCTGCAACTAGAGAAAGCCCGCGCAAAGCAACAAAGACCAGTGCAGCCAAAAATAAAATATATAAATACATTAAAAAAAAAAAAAAAGAAGCAGGGAGGAGGTGGGCATGGAAAAATAAAAATAAGCAGGATCTTGTTCCAAGTCACCAGCAAGTCAATGAGTGAGCTGACATTAAAATTAGTCTTTCTGAGTCCCTGAACTCTGCTCTTAAATACACATTCTCAGGCAGATGGCAAAATGCCCTCATCACTCATGCAACCATTGCTTCCTTTCCTCATTCATTCATTCGGAGAGCATTCACTGGGCTCCTCACCATGTCACCACACCCTGTGTCAGGCACCAGGGCTATGCCAATGAGACTGCCAGGCACAGTCTCTGCTGGCTCAGGACTCTGGGTCAGGAGGGCAGTGTTCCACCCAGAATGAATTCATCACGTTCTGGAAAGTACTGGGAAGGAGAAAGCTGCAATGCAAAGCCAGCAGATGCAGGGGACTGCCCAGTCTGAGGGCCTCAGAAAAGGTGGGATAGGAGGGCGTCGATGGCAGGGAGGTGTGGACAGGTGGCGGGCAGGCAAAGGGGGTGGAATGGATGGAAGAAAATAACAGTCATCACCCTGGTCTGAACAGACACTCTTCACTGAGCTCTTCCTCTCCACAAGCACCTTGCATGGATTATTTTACAAATCTTTACAATAACATAGAGCAACCGGTGCCTTTATCATCATCATTGTAATTGGAAAGATTAGCTCATGCAGCTGCTAAGAGGCAGAACCACTGTCTGTCTGATGTGGGCTGGCTAGGGGGTGTCTCAGCTCCTGAGCCTAAACCCAGCCTCTGAAGAAGAGAGCCTCTTGCAACGTGGCTAGGGGTGCGCTGGATCCATGGGGACACAGTGCCGTGGGAGGTGGTGTTCCCCCTTCCTGTGTCATCCACCAGTCCTCCTTAGGCTGAGAAGGGCTTCGTGTCTGGAGGGGTATATTCAGGGAGGGAACGTCTCTCTGAGCTCAAACCAGCTGGTGCTGCATTCAGAGGGTGTGGAACAAAGATGCCTACCAGGGCTTCTGCCCAGGGTTTGAGAGCCTGAGCACGGCAAATGAGGACTCCAGCCTCGAGCCCTGGGTTGGCAGAGGCGGCCATGCTCCTTGGAGGCGGAGCTGAAAGGGCCCCAGTGTCACCCATCTCTCCATGTCCCCAAGCCCTGAAGACTAGGCTGCTTTCCTGTTTTTCCTTTGAAGGGAGAGAGGAGACCTGAGATCCTCCCCAGGCTGGGGCTGGGAGTCCTGAGGGGTTGGGTGGAGGACTGCTGTCTCTCAGTGCTCCTCTCCATCATCTAGAGGATGCAGGGCATGGGGTGGAGGCCCCCACTTAACAGCCAGAGCAGTTCCCAGGGCTTGGGTCTAAGTAGGTCCCTGTATTTCTGAGTGCACATTTCCTGAGCACCAGCCACAGACCTGGGCCTGTGTTGAGTGCTTCCCCAAAGTACCTCCCTGAATCCTACATGGCAGAAGCTGCTGGCTGCTGCCCAGTACCCATTCTGCTATCACGCCTTTAGTAATAGAAACCCCCTCTCCAGGGTTTTAATGAGGCATACAGCTGCCAGGCTAAATACTACATTTCCCAGTATCCCTTGCAACTAAGGCAGATCATGTGGTCAGTTCTGGCCAATGGGATGTGAGAGAGAGGATCCAAGCGCTGTCCAGCTCTCCCTGAAAGAGGAGGAGCAGTCTCCACCTCCTGGGTCCTCCCAACACAGGAAAGAACTGGGAGGGGAAGGTGGTGGCCATCTTCCACCTTTTGCATGGAGGCAATTCCCTATGGAATGAGAAAGACAAAAAGTGCCTAGGCCCTGGACCAGCTCCCAGCACAGAGCCCCCTAGACCGACCTGAGAAGGGAGTCAGCCTTTCTCTCCGTGAGCTGCTGTCCCCTAGGTTCTGCTAGAGCAGCTGGACGGCATCCTACCAGGAGACAAAGAGGCTCCCAGAGAGAGGTCCATGTCTGCTGGAGAGTGATGAAGCTGAGATCTGAACCCAGGACAGGGAGGAGTTGACCTGGAGCTTGGGCTCAAGCTGCTGGGCTGCACATACTGCTGCACACAGCAGGTGCTCAATACATGATTTCCAGGCAGATGGATGAATAAATGAATGGGATGCTTTCCAGGGAGGCTCTAACACTGGGAGACCTGGTAGTGCTGGGCCCTAAATGCTGGTCAGTTTTCCTGATAGGGGCTGCAGCACTTACTTCTAATCTCTATGTCCAACATCCAAAGATGATCACCATGGCTGTGTCCTCCAGTTTATAAAACGGCTGCTTTACATTCATGGTCACCTTTAACTGTGACCCCCTCCTATGAGGTCAGTGGGGAAGCATTGTTATTATCCCCATTATAGGCAAGCAAACAATCTCTGCACAGTTTAACTGCTTCACACGTGGCAGGTCTTCTCATTTCTTTAACAATGTTTTCTTACAAATATGCGACCATTAACAACTTTTAAAATATCATTGTGAAAGAGGAGTAGGATGTGGGAGTGCACAGGAGAAGCCCACTTGGGGTACCCACCCAGGAAACCAGCAGCCCTTGGACTTGAAGATGACACTGAGACACCTCTCCCCCCTCTCTGGCACCTGTTTCCCTGGGTGTAAAAGGAGGGAGTTGGAGAAGACGGCTCCCCTCTTCCTATTCCCATGCCAGTTTCTGCTGCTCTGTAACCCTGGGGTGGGAAGTGGCCAGGGTCCCTGCCACTGAGGGGGAGAAGTAGCCCCACAGATGGATGGCAGCATGGCTCTGAGTCTGGGACATGTCAGTTCTCTGAGACTCAGTGTCCTCATCTGTTAAATAGGAATGATAGTAAAAGTAAAGACATTGTTCATAGGATTGTCATGTCAGTTACATGGGTTTAAACATACAGCACCTGCCTCAGTAAGTACTCAGTTCATGCTATGGATATTCTGATTATTGATTGTTGGTTATCACTAATAGTATTATTAATCGTTATCATGAAGGGCTAATGAGCATTTACAGATGACTGCAAGAGAAAGCAGCATGTCCAAATGCTAAGCAGTGGCAGTTTTGTTGGAAGGCCAAGGGCTGTGGGCTTGGTTCCATGTCCCTTGGGTGCCTCTTCAGGGCCTGTGGGTTCCCCAGTCTGGGCACTGTAACCTGTGGTCACCTTCTCTCTGTGTTAATTTTCCCCATCAGCTTCACTTGGGCTGGTCAACTACATTAAGAATGGAAATTCCCAGTCTCAGTATGGAAAAAGCTCTCAAAGTTGCCTCAGCCGATCCTTTTCCTGAGTCATGGCTCTGTACACACACAGACACACCCTATCTGTCCTTGAATACCTCCCCATGTAGGATACTCACTACCTACAAGGCTACCCTGACAATTAGACAGTTTACCTTGTGAGGCTAAACACCTCTCTGGGTGACCTCCCCTAGTTCTGCCTTCTGGGTCTTCTCAGAGTAAGTCCACACCCTCCGCTCCAACTAGTCCCTCAGGCACCAGGAACAGAGGCGAGTCAATCATCTCCTCCCTAATAGACACCTCCCCAGTGCCTTGATCACACTAGTGGAGCAGAAAAGAGGCTGTGTTTGCACACAGCACTGGCTCAGGGGATCATGTGATAGAGTCCTGCAGATAGCCAAGAGAGCCACGCCGGCCTGCAGTGCCAGCCTGCCTGCTCACCACCAGCCCAGGTCCTCTCCTCTTGTTGGCCTGGCCATTTCCCTTTGTACCAGAACAGCAGACAGAGAAAAGGCAAAGATTTGCCTGAAGCAAACACATCAAATCCTTCCGCAAACATGCATTCCCCAGGACACTGACTCCAAAGATAACCGGGAAGAAGAGGCTTACTTGATTAGATTTCTTTGGGGTCTGTCACCTAATTTTTTGCACATCTTAGCCTGAGGTCCCTGTAGTGACTGTACATTTTTCCAAGCTATTCACAGGCAGTGACTATACACTCTTATCTACGGAGACCCTTGTCAGTTACACTGCTGAGGCCAAGTGGTCCTGCAGACAGCTCTCCTGTTTCAACCCCCCTTGTTCCCCAGTGCCTTGAAATGGCAACCCACTCCAGTATTCTGAAATCCTATGGCTGGAGAAGCCAGGCAGGCTACCATCCATGGGGTTGCAGAGTCAGACACGACTGAACAACTTTCTTTCTTTCTTTCTTTCTTTCTTTGTCTGTCTACAAGTTACTTTGCCTCACCTGGCCTCAGTTTCTCCATCTATAAAATGAGGACAATAACTGTCTCTACTTCTTAAAGAGTTTTTGTGAGTATCCAGTCAGGTCAGCTATCTGAAACCTCAGATCCAGTCCCAGGGACACCACTGATCTTTAATAAGTATTAGAAACAATTAACTCTCGGCTTGAAGGTGACCTTGGTGCACTGGTAAAATTGGCCAGAATTAGGTGTGATGAGGGGCTTCTCCGGTAGCTCAGTGGGTAAATAATCCGCCTGCAATGCAGGAGACCTGGGTTCGATCCCAGGGTCAGGAAGACTCCTGGAGGAGGAAATGGCGATCCACTCAAGTATTCTTCCCTGGAAGATCCCATGGACAGAGAAGCCTGGCAGTTTACAGTCCATGGGGTAGCAAGAGTAAGAAATGACTTGGTGACTAAACCACCACCAGGTGTGATGAGTCCCCTTTGTGAGAGGAACTTGGTTGACACATAATGTTTTGGGTGTCTCAAACTTTGCTGAGCTTGGGATGTACTTGAGGGAGTTCTAAAATGCAGAGTCCCAGGCCCTACGTTCAGAGAGCCTGATTCAATAGGTCTGGAGGGACCCAGGTATCTGTAGTCTAACAATGTCTCCACTGCCCCTAACATCCCACCCCCTCCTGAAACTGGGAATAGGTGCTACTTCTAAATGTATTTTAATGGTTTGCTCCATACGTGCCCTGTGCTGAGAGCTGAAAATGCTTTGCCAAACAAGACAGAGGCAGCCCCTGCCCCTGGGAGCTCACCACCTAACAGGGGGCATTCCCTTGGGGTCATTTGAGGAGCCTGGGTTCTGGAATGAGCAGGAACAGCTGTGGGAACTGACAGGTCAGAAGAGATCTACCTCCTGGTACTGTGTGGTTGTTGTCACAAGACAGAAAATCTCCTAGGCTGGAGCGCTGGGGCATGAAGGCCTTGGGAAGGAGGGCACAGGCTGACTTGGAGGAAAGGGCTGCTCTCCCTGACCTTGCCTGGGCTGGAGCCATGTGGGCACAGGTGAGATATGGCACGGAGTAGGTGAGATCAGCCCTGGGATTTCTTTGGAAGGAATGATGCTAAAGCTGAAACTCCAGGACTTTGGCCACCTCATGAGAAGAGTTGACTCACTGGAAAAAAATTCTGATGCTGGGAGGGATTGGGGGCAGGAGGAGAAGGGGACGACCGAGGATGAGATGGCTGGATGGCATCATGGACTCGACGGACATGAGTCTGAGTGAACTCTGGTAGTTGGTGATGAACAGGGAGGCCTGGCGTGCTGCGATTCATGGGGTCGCAAAAAGTTGGACAGGACTGAGCGACTGAACTGAACTGAGGTGAGGTGGTGGGTGGTATATGCACTGAGGCAGTTCAGGGTGTTGCCCGTAGAGTAAGACCTGGGCTGGAACCCCAGCTGCGTTCTGTCCAGCTCTGTGACCTTGGGCCAGAGACTCCCCTCTCTAAAGCTTTCTTTCCACCTCTGCAAAGGAATAATTATGTCCCCCACCTTCAGTGGCGATTTACCAGAAGATAATGAAGCTTCAGGTTCAGGGACTCCTGTCAAAGCTCTGGGCTTAACAGTGTATTCATAACTTTGCATTATTTCTTAAAGAGAGTCCCCAAGATGGTAAACGCTTCAGGCCCCAGGAAACCTGAATCTGCCCAGGTTCACCTCACACAGCTGTTGTAAGATTTGGAGGAGGGTGGGAGAGGATGAGATAGCATCACCAACTCAACAGACATGAATGTGAGCAAACTCCGGGAGATACTGAAGGACAGAGAAGCCTGGTGTGCTGCAGTCCATGGGGTTGCAAAGAATCAGACAGGACTGAGCGAATGAAAAACAACAAGATTTGGTGAGAAGACAGTAAACCCCTTGGCAAGCCTGAGTCTGGAACCAGAAGCCTCCTTAGTTCCTGAGATCTGGAAGAATATACTGGTGCTCTGAACAGTGTGTCCTGGGAGGCCAGGACCTTCTCGAGGGCTGCACCCACTTCTATTCTGACAAGCCCTGGCCCCCCAGGGCCTCAGAGCTCAAAACCTCTTCAGCAGATAGGAAGCAGGGAGGAGAAGGCTGGAAGGAGGATGAAGGACGTGGGAAGAGGAGGAGGCTGTGGAGGAGGGAAAGATGTGGGGTGCAAGAAGATCCAGCTGAGGCTCACATAGAATCTCTGGCTGCCTTAGGCACTAGCCTTTGAAGGGCCAGGCAGTGAGAAGCCTGCCAGAGGTGAGAGCCCTGGACAGAGACCTTGGGGGTTGACTTGGTTTTGATAATGACCTTCCAATGTCTGAAGCCAAGGGAAGATGCAGATTATCCAGCACCCAGAGTTGGGGGAGGGGCCATGGGCTTCCCTGGTGGCTCAGTTGGTGAAGAATACGCCTGCGATGCAGGAGACCTGGGTTCAATCCCTGGATTGGGAATATTCCCTGGAGGAGGGCATGGCAACCCACTCCAGAATTCTTGCCTGGAGAATTCCATGGACAGAGGAGCCCAGAGAGCTGCAGTCCATGAGGTCACAAAGAGTCGGACACGACTGAGCGACTGACACACAGCCCAGAGTTGGGGGGCAGGGGAGAGGGAAGGATATTGGGGGCCTTGACATGTTCCCCTCAAAGTGAAGAAAGAATCTCCCCTCCTACACCCCACTAGGTGCCAGGTCTTGCCCAAGTACCCCATTTTACTGAATCCTCACACCCACGTCTTTCAAGTTCTCTTTCTGCTCTTCTCCATCCAGCAGATGACGGAGTGGAGCCTCAGAGAGGGTAAGTCTCTTGCCTAAGGGCACAGAGCCTGGGAGAACCCAGTACGGACCAAGAACTGGACCCAGTTCTAACTCCAGGGGAGCCTGGCCGCGCCGCAGTCCACGGGGTCACAAAGCGCCACGAAAAAGACACGACCGAGCGACTGAACGGAACTGACTCCAAATTCCTGCTGTTAACCCTCTTCTCCCACCGGCCATCCTCGGTTCTGGGCACAATGGACCCTAGTGAGCTCGCAAAAGAGAAGGGAACGAATGAAGTCAGAAAGGCAAGAATTCGCAGCCAGGCTCTTCCCACGCCAGCCCCAACCCCCAGTCAGCTCTTTCCAACTCCCGGCCTCCCGGTCTAATTGGGATGTTTCTGAGTTGTCTCCGTTGTTTCCGCGGATTCCCCCGCGCTCCTCCTGGAGCCCACCCCGAGGCAGTTTTCTCACAACAGGACCCCCGGCGTGGGGACGCCTCCCGACCCCCGAGGCCCAGCGGGAGAGCCGCGACCTCAGTCAGGCGGGGTGGTCTCCGCAGCCGCCCTCCAGCTCCTCGGCCTTACCCCGCCCCCCCTTCGGGGGCAGCTGAATAATTGATTCGCCCATAAATAATTGATCAGTGTTGCGCGCGCCCCTCTGCCCCCCAGGGTGCGGGGGTTCCCAGCAGGGCTGGTGGGGGCAGGGGGACGGGGCCCGGGGCGCAGTGTGGCTCCACGGGTCTTTTCTCTCCCTCTCGTTCCCTCGCGTCGGTTTTTTCCCTTTTTCTTTTTCCTTTTTTTCTTTCCTGGAGCGGAGCCCGGCGCCAGGAGTCTGGAACCAGCTTGACAAGCTTTTGAGTTATGGAGGGGGGAGGGGGGAGGGAACGGGCGGGCGGCCCGGGGAGGGAGGGGAGGGGAGGGAGGAGGGGGAGGGAGGAGGGGGAGGGAGGGAGGAGGAGGGGGGGAGGGGAGGGGGGCGCCGCGAAGGGTGGGGGCGGGGCGGCGGGCTCCGGCGGCAGGGGGCGCGCACCCCCACGAGGAGACCCTCCCCAACTTTGGGCCCACGTTGTCAGGGGGTCTGCTGGCGGCGGCCGGGAGGGGCGGGGGTAGGGGGGTGGCGGGAGCAGGCGGCGGAGCGCGGGGGTGAGTCATGCCGCCGACCCAGCGAGCAGCCCCGCTGGCGGAACGAGCCCGGCTTTAGAGGCGCAATAAATGAGGCCCGGGGAGGGCGGCCGGGTTTACACGGCCTCGGGGGCCCGCGGCCTCCCCGCCGAGCAAGACATTCCTTTCCGCTGAACTGGGCGCCTGGGCCCGCGCCGCCGCCGCGCCCTGCACGCATCGCCCTCGGCGGCCCGGCCCCGGGGGCAGGGAGCGGCGCCCGGAGGGACAACGGAGGAGCGGGGAGCTGGGCCAGGGGTGGCTCCGTTATTACCCCCTACGCTGTTCCCCGGGAGCTCACTGAATCCCCAGCTGCGGGGGAGGGAAGGGATCGGTCTGCCTGTTTAATGGGTGGGGGACCTGAGTCCAGGGAGGGTCATCACTGCGGCGGCGGGTCGCTCTGCTGCCTGGCCGGGGTGTCCAAATCCCCCTCCTCCCCTGGCCACGCCATTCCTTTGCCCCCAGTTGTGACTTGGAGGCTGGTGGCAGCCCTGGGAGCCGAGGACGAGGCGCTTTGTAGGGTCACCTTCCCCTCTGGGTGAATTTGGCTGCGCACTTTTCCGGGGACCTAGAAAGCAATGAGCAAGCCTGAAGCATCTGACCTCACAGGATCAGACGCCCCCAGCCCCAGAGCCAGGCAGGGGTGGGAAGGGTCTGGAATTCCTGGTTTACCAGGACTGGGTGGGGGAGGTTTCCATACCCTTTGAGGTCTCCAGGGGTCCCAGTGTACCCCCAGGAGGCTGCTAACAGAGACGCAGGGTCCAAGCATGCCCTCACCTGAACTGCAGTTTCTGGTGGAGCCATAGTTGTTTATCAGAGCTGCCCTTAGCGGCTCCCAGTGTTCCCCCACCCCACACACCCCTGGGTGCTTCCAGCCCTGCCTGCTCCCGACCAGCTAGTGACCTGCACCTCCAGGGATCTGGAACATCATAGGCCTGGCCTCGGCTTCTGACTCTGTGGCCTCGATGGCCGCCTTCACCACTCCACTTCTGCTCATCTGTGAGATGGGTTAGTAACAATGCCAGCCTCGCCTGGGCTATGGCACTGATTCTGTGCCAGTCTTGACTTAGCACAGTCTGGCACTCAGTAAGTGCTCAGTACAGGATCACTGCTGTTGGAACTGGTTGACTATTATTAAAATTATTTCTGAAGGACTCACCAAGGCCTAGTGAAGCCCCCCTCCCATTCCCCCAAGCAGAGCCGTGAGAACGCTGAGCTGGGAGTTGCCTGGCTCCTCCCCGTCCCCCACTGAGCTGAGTGTTGAAATCCTCCCAGAGAAGCTGCTGGGCAGAAATTTCCAGTCTCCCTGGCAAAGCCCGGAGAGTTTGGGTGCGGCTCAGAGACGCAGTTGGGCAGGCTCTGCAGGGGGCCGGGGCTGGGGAAGAGCCCCCAGATGTTCTGCAAAGGGCAGCACCCTGATCCTGAGCAGTACCCAGCTTCCAGCTCCAGCTCCAGGGCGCCTGCAGCCCAGGCAAGAGCTCATTGTCCCACGCTGGTCAGTGAGGGCTGGGCAGGAAGGATGCCGGTTGTACCCTTCCTTTGGCAAGCCCCTGTACCCCAGGTGTGTGAGTGAGCCTCTGGAAGACAGGATAACAGGGTCCCTGTGAGCATCCCACAGGTGGGGACTCTTTGCTTTAGTGACTTCCCAATTGTGGGGGCCATCGGGCCACCAAGAGGCCCTCTTTGCTGATTCCTTGGCCCCCAGGAGGACTAGAGGCCTCAATCTGGGTGGTGGGTCTCACTGAGCTGTGGAGAAGGGGCCCAGAGAACCCACCAGGGACCTGGCAGACAGGCTGACCCTTACTTTGCTCACAGGGCTGTATGACCGGGGATCACAACTTGACTTCTCTCTACCCTGTTCTCCTTATCTGCCAAACAGACAGTGATCTGTGAGTCTCACTCATCAGAAGGCAGTCAGGTGCCCTGGAGTAGGCGGAGACAGGGGTCGAGTCCCAGTGCTGTACTCCACCTGACCATCGACCTTGGGCAAGTCTGAATGAGACGGAATAGGACTGAACAGCTCCCATGAGTAGAACATGTCAGCAGCTCTCTGCTTCAGCCCAGTGCTGGGTGTTTTACACACACTGTCATTTCACTGTTACTCTTGGAGGGAAGTGTTAGTATTGACTTTATTTTCCAGATGAAGTAATGGAGGCTCAGAGAGGTCGACTGAATTTCTCAAGGACACACAGCTAGGAAATGAGAGAGTCAGGATTCAAACCCGGATGTGCTGTCTTGCAGACTGAATCCCTAAAGAAAAACCAAACTGAACACTTAAAAAAAAATTTTTTTCAAGCACCTACTATGTGTAAGACATGGAGGTAGGTGGCAACAAAAGGAAGAATGTGAGGAGAAGCTCATAGTTGAGTGAGAACACATGACTCTGATGAAACCCTGATGAAAGCTAGATTTGAAAAGCACCACCATGAAAGGACCCCTGGGGCTGTGGGGCACCGGAAGAGAGGTGAGAGGCAAGAAGGGCAGGAGCTGAGAGAGGGGGCAGAGGCCTGACAACAAGGAAGCCTGGTCTGGAGCAATGTCGAGTTTTGGCAGAGGCCCCTAGAGGCTGGCATAGCAAGGGCAAAGGCATGGCAGCTTGAGAGGAGGCAGTGTTGCTGAAAGCTTGGAAGATCTGCCTTTGCTGTATACACATGGGAGCCTTTGCAGGTCTTTGAGCGGAGGTAGGTATCATCCCATAGGAGTTGGAAAAAGGCAGTTCTATAGGTGAGGAAATGTCCTGGAAACCTACACCCAGAAGACCGGAAGGACAACTCAGGATGCACTGTGGGAACTCTTACAGTGTTTCCTTCCATTTTTATTTTTATTTTTTTTTGCCTTGTACAGGTATAACTACTCCCCTCCAAAAAAGAAGAACATTTTCAAAGGAGAGAGGAGAGCTGGGAGGCATAGACGTGGGAGGCTGCAGCAGGACTGAGCCAGGATTGGTGGACCCAGGCCGCCTCTCTTGACTCCCGGCTTTCCAGCAGTTTGAGTGATGGGCGATCTGGCAGCATCTTCTCAGAGACAAGTAGGGCCGGGGCTGTGGGACCTGGAGAACCCTCCTCTCACCTGAAGCCTGAGCCTCCCCTGACTGACAGCTTCAGCCTGTCCCTGCTTGCCCCAGAAGACTGTCCTTACCAAACTCCTCCCCTTGTGGGACACAGGCTGAGCCTTAAATCCCCTTCTGGGCTAAATAGGGACAGTTATCCCAGGGTCCTCCCTCTGTCCTTGAGGACAGACTGTCCCCTGTAGGAGCACTGGGCACTGTGCTGGGTGTTTTAGGGACAAGTCTCTCTTAATCTGAATAGAATCCAGCAGAAAAAGGAGAAAAAGTTTTGCTCTTCCCAATGGACAGATGCAGAAAGGGGGTCGGTGTCTTGCCCAAGCTTCACAGGGCAGGTGGAGTAGGATTCTCACCCACCTGCCAGTGGGTGAGTAGGCTCACCCAAGAGTCCTGACCACTAGGTTGTCCTGCCTTGGGCTCTTCAGGAGAAAGTCCACCCCTCCTCTCTCCCCAGATAGCTTGCCTTTGGCCTGCTCTGGTTTCTAGAAGGGGCTACAGTCACCCCCCTGAGCCATTCTCTGCCTGGGATGCCTTTCCCTCTCCTCCCCCCGCCATTTACTGGGCGAACTCCTACTTGACTGGTGGAGCCCAGCAAAACCCTGACTTCCTTCCCAGAGAGTCCCAAACCTGTACCTCCTGTCCCCTGATCTGTGTTCCCACAGAGCTCCCCAAGGTAGGGGAGCGGAAAGCTCAGGGGACATGGCTGAGACATGAGTTCCAACTCAGCCCTACTTGGGCAGAGGGAAGGGCACAGTCAGCTTGTTCTGGGTGCTCAGAAGGGCAGGACTGGGGCAGGGTGGACGTGAGAAGGAGGAAGTCCTTGGCTCACCCAGGAAAAGACGGATGGGCCACCCCTGTGACTAGTTGGCTTAGAGGCCAGGAGAAAGACAAGTTCCAGAATGAGAGGGAAACAAAGATCCAGACTGCCTAGCAGTGTCTGGCCGGCTCTCCACTAGCCCAAGACGATAGCCAGGCCCTCTCAGTGTGTGTGCAAGGTTGGGGGTGGGGGTTATGTTCCGTGCACAGGGGCCCTAGATGCCTATGCCCAGTGACCATGTGCACAGAGAGACAAAGCCTCCCCTGAGAGCCCAGAGACCCCCACCCCGGGGGTGGAGACAGCCAGCACTGGGAGCAGAGTGGTGCGGGTTCTTCCTAAACTCAAGAGAATCCCCAGTGCTGAGAACAGTGACTGGCACACAGTGGGCGCTTGCGCATTGGTTGCACGGGTGACTGAGTGACTTCCTGATCCCAGGCCCAAGGAGGAGGACCAGGAGCCGGAAGTCTGTCTGCCTGCTCCGCTGTGAGGCGCAACTGCTTAGGCTCTGTGAGCCTGGGAGAGGCGGGTGTGCAGGCAGACTTCAAGGGACCAGGAGGCAAGGGATGGGGAGCACCGTGGTGAAGCCGCTCTGTCTCTGGTGAAGCACCCTCTGATCCCTGGGTATTCACGGCACTGAGGAGCTTCCAGGTACTCCTGGAATCCCCAGCGGGGACCCGGCACACAATTCCACGGTGGTCATTAAAGCTGGGTCTGTGGACTCAAACGTCTCACTAGCTAGCCCAGGGCCTCTGTTCTGGTGTGGTAAGGGGCCTGATGGAGCCCCGAGGCACTGGTTTGCCAGGCCACCCACTTCCAGAGGTGACTTGGCACCAGCCCCAGCTTCTCCCCAGGCCTGTTTCCCCACTTATACAGTCAGATCCTGTGACCCCCTGCCCCAGGCCAGACCTCGCACACAGCTGCCTCCCCGCCGCTGACTGGCAAACAGCCCCTGGGACTGCCCGGGGATGCACGGACCTGCATGTGCACACGCAAAGGCAGGCATACAGGGTTAGGCATGTTCACGCAGGCCCATGCTCCCACAGGCACGCACGTTCACACAAGCAGACACACACTCACACCCTGCAAGCACACCCCACCCTCACACTCAGCCACTCTCCGTGTGTCCAGCTTTTCCCTCCTGACCCTCACCCTTGCCCAGGGCACTCACACCCTCTCACACTCACCCTCCCTCACACACACCCAGCATCGGCTGGGCACCGACAGTTGGCGCGGGCGGGGCTGGGAGCGGAGGGAGAAAACCCGCGACTCCGCCGGGGAAGAGGGGTGCGGGGGGTGCGCGGGCGAGGGAAATGACAGCCCGCGGTCCCCCTGAGTCCCGGCTCATGAATATTAATATGGCGGTAATTAAAATGCAGGGACGTGGCAGGATGGATGCGGTGCCTCCGGAGCGCTGGGGAGCGCGGCGTCTTCGCAGGCGGGGTGGAACCCGCTCCTCGCGGGCGATCAGGCTCCGGGGCCGGGAGGGTGGGGGAACGGAGCTGGGGGCCGGGGCCAGGGTCTGGGATCTTTTTCGGCCCGGCCGAGCGTGGCGGCCCCACGTTCCCACCCGCGCCCTGCCCCAGGCCGGGCCGCCCGCCAGGCCGCCGTTTCCCGGAGCCGGCCCCCTCCCGCCCTCGCGGCCCGGTGATGTCATCGGCACAAAACTTTCCGCTTCCCGGCCGTCTCGGGGCCCTGAGTCATCGCCGCCTCCGGCCCGGCCCGCGCCGTCTGTTTGTGCAGAGCTGAGCCCCCGCGGGGCCCCGGCCAGACTTCAGGCTGACACGGTCCGGAACCGCGTGGGGCCCCGGTACCCCACGCTGCGGGCCGCAGGGGTGGCGGCGGCGCTCCGGGGGCTGTGGAGTCGGCTGAGGCGGCCGGTAGGGCACACTCTGGGGTTCCAGTCTCAAATCGCCTTGACCTTGGGCAAGTCCTTTAGGCTTTCCCAACCTCCTCACCTGCCACTTAGCAGGTGCTCCACGAATCTTTCCAGACTCAGTAAGTGCGTTGTACTGCTGGGTGACCCCAGGCCCAGAGATGGGAAGGGACTCGTCCAAAGTCACACAGCACATGGGCAGCAGAGCTGGGTTTCTGGGCCCAAGTCCTTTCTGCCTTGCCACACGCTCTTAACGACCTAGGGTTGAGGACCCATTGGGGCATCTGCTGAGTGGGCAGACCTAAGAAGGTGGGTGGAGGGGTGTGTTCTGGAGCAGGCCCACGGTAGGAGGTGGGGAGGGAGTCCAGGCCAGTTTTCTCATCTCTAAAAGCAGGGCTGAAAATCAAGTCAGAAATAATAAAAGGCTCCAACAAGAAAAGACCATGCAGTGTGAAGGCTACGGAGCAGCTGTGAGCACCATATCCAGTGAGTGGGCCGTTTTGAAGTCTGATGACCTGGGTTCAAATCACTGGCTCTCGGCCCCCTGCCCCCGCGCGCTTGCTCGCGCCCTCAAGTCAGGCACTGGCAGCTGAGCCCTGTGCCAGAGATGCCACCTCCGCCTCCCCGGCCTCCTGGGTGCTGGGAAGGCTTGTTAGCAAATGCCCACTGCGTCAGAGACGTTCCGAGACTGTACCAAAAACATGGCCACTCTTGGGCTCTTGCTTGGGTCTTTGGCCTATAACCTCAGGCCCCGGTGGATAGATGGAAACGAAGACCCTTCTGGCTGCTGCTCTCTGGGGCTGAGCAGGGCTTAGGTCTGGGGTTCCAGACCACACAGCTTCTCAGATGGGTGGTTGTGGCTCAGGCTGATCCCCACATGCACCCCCAGTGCCACCCAGTGCCTCCCAGGTCCAGGCCTGCCCCTCCTGTGGGCCTGTGTGTATCCGTGTGGCTGAGCCCTCCTGACCCACACCCCACACCTGCCCACACACACCCCCTCAAGCATCAGAGAAAGATTCACCCCGCATCCTTGCCTCTCCCTTCCCTCCCCACCACCCAGCTTCACTAAGACTCTTTTAAGTGCTCCAGAGCTAGGGGCGCCTCTTCTTGCCTAGAGGCCTTTGTGCGTGCTCTTCCCTTCCTCTGCCAGGAACACCCCCTCTCTCCTCTCCCCTGTTTCTGGTTAACATCTTCTCTGCCATCTCTCCTTAGCTCTTCCCCTGGGGAGTGTCCTAGTTACCACTGCCCTATAACACACACACATTACACAGACCACACCGCACACAGGCGCAAGCACACTCCATTACACAGATCACAGACACAAAGGCTCACACATACACACAGTTGCACATTTACACACTTTACATGCCATAGACCGCAGACACACACCTGCACACATCACCTGGATCATTCAGTGTGCACACCTTACATGCCCTGACCACACAACAAACACACACATGTTCACACAAACATCTTACACAGTGGTGCCCCTCCCGAGGGCCCCTACAGCTAATCTTGCCTCCTCCCCATGGCATTTACCCTCCCCCACTCCAGTGAGGACAGGGACCCATCCCCCCTCTCCTCCATTCCAGCACAATCCAGGCCTTGCACCAGTTCTTGCTCAACCCTTGATCCCTTCCCATGGGCAACATTTGTTTTTTGGCCAAGCCATGCAGCATATGGGATCTTAGTTCCCTAACCAAGGATCGAACTTGCGCCTCTGCATTGGAAGTGTGGAGTCTTAAGCACTTGACCACAAGGGAAGTTCCCACCATGTCCAACACTGTCCCAGTCCCACTCCACCGAGGTCCTCTCAAATGAATACCCGCCCCTATTTGTGCCAGGAGCTGTCCACACTCCCACTAGAGCCACTCCAGGCCTCGCCTTCTAATCCGCAGGTCACAGGCACCTGGGCTTTGAACAGTCACACTCCCAGGTGCGGCTGTCCCAACCCCTCCCACCCCCATCAACCCTCCAGGGCCTCAGGAGTGTTTGGTGGCTTGAACAGCACCAGAACCTTGAGGTCACTTCTTTTGAGAGTCTCGACTTTTTCATCTGTGAAATGACACTGAGAGTGTCTTGCAGAAACTCAGATGTGTCCCAGTGGATGTCACTTCAGGGCTGCCAGGTTCCTGCTGGGCTGAGTTTGTGAATGAACTGGGCTTTGGTTGATGCAACTCATCCTTGAGGTGAGCCCACTCCCCAACTGAGTGTCCTGGTTGTGCCCTTCCTGCAAACTGAGACCCCGGGGCACTGTGTTCTAAGCCCTGGAGTGGGGCTGGCTTGGGGTTCTTGACAAGCAGCAGGCATTGTCTGTCTGGGGGCTGCCTTGCAAGGAGGAAGACTTGTGACTTCCATGGAGGAGGGAAGGGAGATGGAAGTGGGGAAACTGGGCTGGAGCCTCAGATCCCCTCCTGCCATCCAGCAGAGTGCCACCGTGGTTGCCTGGCCCTGATAAGAGAAACTTCTAGAGAAGGACTGGTTTTGGCGAGTGACCAGAATCAGGTGAATGAGGGGAAACAAGCAGGTATGGAGAAAGCCCTGAGGGACCTGCTTTCATCAAGGTAGATGCGTTTATGGGAGATGGGAAAGATGAACCTCAGTGTCCACCCTCTCGGTCACTGCCCCTTGGGTGTTAGGGCCCCTTCCTCGGCCCAGCAGGAGCCCGGCAGCTCACTTGAGCTCAGACTCGGGGTGGCACACAACACCCCTTATTCAGAGAGGGAGAAACAGAGGCCAGGGCCAGGAGGGGACTGGCCAGGCCACATGGAAGGGGGCCTGGACCGGCCGGCTGCTGCTATCTGAGTTTTCCTTCACGGGGAGTTGCTGACACCTCTGTGTCCCTGGCATGGAATTACATGCTGGGCACATGGTGAAGAATGAATCCACTGCTGCCCTGGTGGAGCTTAGAGTCTAAGGAGTAAATGAATGAGGCAGCACAAGAAAAGCAGGAAAGGATGGAGGCTGGGATGGTGAAGATGGTGAAGACAGGACACTCACACTCTTTATAAACACTCCCTTATATGGACCTATGTTTGTGCCCCAGAGTTTCTTCCAGAACCTTCACTCATTCTGTCTAGTTAGTTAGTTCAGTCGCTCAGTCGTGTCTGACTCTTTGCAACCCCATGGTCTGCAGCATGCCAGGCTTCCCTGTCCATCACCAACTCCCAGAGCTTACTCAAACTCATTTCCATTGAGTCAGTGATGCCATCCAACCATCTCATCCTCTGTTGTCCCCTTCTCCTCCCGCCTTCGATCTTTCCCAGCATCAGGGTCTTTGCCAGTGAGTCAGTTCTTCGCATCAGGTGGTCAAAGTATTGGAGTTTCAGCTTCAACGTCAGTTCTTCCAATGAATATTCAGGACTAATTTCCTTTAGGATGGACTGGTTGGATCTCCTTGCAGTCCAAGGGACTCTCAAGAGCCTTCTCCAACACCACAGTTGGAGTGCATCAGTTCTTGGGTGCTCAGCTTTCTTTATAGTCCAGCTCTCACTTCCGTACGTGACCACTGGAAAAATCACAGCTTTGACTAGACAGACCTTCATTCTGTCTAGGAACATGTTTTGAACACCTTAGCCTGAAGCAGAATGATTAAGAGCAAAATCCAGACTCTTCCTCCTGGCTGTGTGACTTTGGGCAAGTCCCTGTCCCTCTCTGACTCTTCATGTCGTGTCCTCCTCTGGAAAAATGGGTGCGTATCCCTCAGAACGCTTGTGACAAAACCCTGAGATGTGGGGAAGTGTCCTCTCTCACACGGGGACTCGAGCTGGACGCTATTCCAAGTGGCCCCTGGACGTGACTGCTCAGGCCCCCTGGACCTCTGGCCTCTCATTTCTGCCTCAACCCCAGTCCCTAGCAGCTCAGCTTTGGGAGGGTATGAGCAGTCCCTTTGAGAGGAGGCCCAGCATCAGCTGGCTGTGATGGCAAGATGACTGGTACCTGTCCGGGCACTCTGGGCTCCTGCCTGTCTGAGGTGGAATGTTTCAAATTTAGATGAGTTCTAGAACCACGGGGTCAAGTGGGTTGGGTGAGCCATGGGCCCTGCCTCCTGTGATTCACTGATTAAAAAAAGATCAGCCACAGCTTCTAAGTACTGACCACCCCCATCCACCTTGCCTAACTCACACCCAACTGTTTGCCATCCATTTAAGTCCTTGGGCACCAACAGCAGGACCTCCACAGTCTTGAGGAGGCGGGGCTGAGACCTGAGGAGGCGGGGCTGAGAGCAGGCGCTCACCTAAGGGCAGAGCACCAGGGGAATGTCCCAGGGAGTATCATGAGACCCTAGGATGTCAGGCTGGAAGAGATCTCAGGGATTACCACTTTGGCGACCCTACATTGCCTATGCAGGAAAGCTTCAGCTCAAAGAAGTGGAGACACTGGTCCAGGGGCACACAGCAAGGTACTGGCCCAGCTGGGACTAGGTGAAAGGAGGGAGGTGGTTGAGCTTCGAGACTCAACTGCCCAGCTTCAGTCTGGGTCTGTTGCTTGCTGGGTCTGTTGTGAGCCTAGGTCTCTGAGCCCTCTGTGCTCCAGTCTACTCATTCTGTAGAATGGGAAGAATAATAGTTCCTGTTTCAAAAGTGAGGACTTCCCTGGTGATCCAAGTGGTTGGGATTCCATGCTCCCAACGCAGGGGACACCGGTTCAATCCACATGCCATAAGATCTCACATGCCACACAGTGTGGCCAATCGCCCCCGCCAAACAAACAAAAGCAAAAATGGTTTTGAGAAATAAGCATATACTATGAGGTGAAGGCAGGAGAAGGGGATGATAGAGGATGAAATGGTTGGATGGCATCACCGACTCGATGAACATGAGTTTGAGCAAGCTCTGGGAGTTGGTGATGGACACGGAAGCCTCGCGTGCTTTAGTCCGTGGGGTCACAAAGAGTCGGACATGACTGAGCAAGTGAACTGAACTAATGCTGGTGTACAAGACCACAGCATGCAATGATACCATTCTCAGTCTCCTGATTTCTAGTTCAGGGCAGGCTCATCTGGGCTAACTGCTCTGCCAACACTCAGATGGAGAAGTGAGCAAGACAGACCAAGTCTGCCTTCCTGGTGCCTACGGTCCAGATTGGAAACCCCTGAAACAGTAACTCCAGAGCAAATCAGCCCATCACATTGAAGTCTCTCTGGTTCAGGGATTCAGGGAGGATCCCCTGGAGACGGGCCACTTAAGCTGAGACTGGCAAGATGAAGAGCAGAAAGCATGGTTCCAGGCAGAGGGAATTACATGAGTGAAGACCTGGGGGCAGAAAGGACATAAAACTGTCCAGACTGGAGGGAAGGTCCAAAGGACTGCAGCTTAGAACTAAAGGTGATGAGAGAGGAAGAGAAGCTGAGGGGAGGCAGACATCTGGAGCCTGGAAACACTGCAGCATGAAACCAGAGAGCCAGGGATGGGTAGAGAGGAAAAGAAGTGGTCTCTCAGGCCAGCATATTAGAAAGATCTATCTGGGGGACATCAGTTCAGTTCAGTCGCTCAGTCGTGTCTGACTCTTTGCCACCCCATGGACTGTAGCATGCCAGGCTTCCCTATCCATCCCCAACTCTCGGGGGACATAGAGGGCAGACTGATGGGGAGGCTGGCAGAGAGTGGGAGCTGGGGCCCAAGCATGGATTGGGGCAGGGGCAGTGGGTACAGGGTGAAGGGTGCTGACTTCTTTAAGTGGGAAGCTCCTTGGGTCTTGGGCTGGGGGTTGTGGAGGTAGAGGAGGAGGAGTCGGGGATGGCACCTGGGAACCGAACAGGGTCAGGGTGCACGGAGAGAAATGATGGTCAGAAGTGAATTCCAAAAAGAGGGGAAGGGTTGCATCCAGTTTGGGCCACCCCAGCTGTAGCAGCACCCGGGAACCACAGCGGTGTTCTCAGACCCAAATCGCAGTTTAGAGAGTGGCACTCTGGCCCTTTTCTGATTGTGCCTTTTCTCACAGGGCAAGCAATTTGTGATCTGGGCACCTGGGACCATGAAATTCCCTGTTCAGTGGCCCTCAGCTCATGTCCTGGGCCCATCCTCCTGGGGGTGATCTGAGCTGCCAGTTTGGGCACCTCTAATCCCGAGGGGTGACCAAGCGGTAGCTGTTTGCAGGGGAGTGTGGGCAGAGTTCACTCATGCAGGCTGGAGCATCAGCACCCAAGCACCCCCTCCCCCACCCCCAGAAAAGAACAAAACCTGAGGCAGAAAGAAAAGAGTGGGTTGAGTGGAAACTGGAGGCCAGGGCCGCCCCCCCCATGCTGCCACTTCCAGCATGGACCCCAGGAGCCTGTGATTTCTAAATACAAACCCAGCCTTCCAGGTGTGTTTGTCCTTAGGAAGGTGTATTTGTCAAGGAAGGAGGACAGAACATATTTTATTTAGCAGTTCGTTAGCTTGATTTATAACTTGTAAATACTTAGACGCCAGGTATGTGGGCTTCTGCTTGTGCTGCTGCCTCCAGTGCTGCCCAGAGAGAAGCCGCCTCCCAGGTCCCACATCAGCATCAGACCCTGGACCAGGAGGTTGGCCCCAGGAGACCCTCCAGACTTCAGAGATTTCCGACCCCACTTCCTGCGCACCGGCTCTGTGCATCCATCCATCCATCCTTTGCCTTTAGCCCAAGGTCCTCCTGCCTCCCCCTCTGAATGTTCACCTCCAGCCTCTCCTGGTCCAGGAAGCTTTCCCTCCCCGAGGCCCTGGCTCTCCAGCTTGCCACTGGTATTATCTGCTCACAGTGGCTGCTGGTGGTCTGACTAGCTGGGGATGTGGCTCCTTTGGGACCAGGAGCTCCTAGAAGCAGCAGCTCCCAGAAGAAGCAGGGTTTTGCCAGTTGGGTAGGAATGCAGACTCAGGATGCACACAGGCTTGGGGTCAAAGCCCAGCTCTGTGACTTTCCTGCTGTGTGACCTTGGGAGGCGCTTTGCGGCTCTGAGCCGGTTTCTTCTGAAAACCCATAATCATAACTGCACCTCTTGCAGTGAGGAGGCAGTGTGGAACGCGGAGCCCGGCACTTGGCAAGTACTGGGGAAGGGATTAGGAAGGGCAGGAGTTACATCACTCATTTCTTTTACAGCTGAGAAAACAAGCGGAGGAGGCTCAGGAGGTAAGGCCGGTTGCCCAAGGTCACACGGCCCAGTAGGAGGAGGATAGGGCCCCAGCGAGGCTGGCTGACTTGTGCTCTAATCACTGAGCCCCCCCTGGCCGCAGGCCCGCCCGCCCAAGTACATTTCCCTGTCTCCGTGGCCCGTGGACCCCCGAAGGCTGCGTGGGGCCACGGGGGACAAGTGGCACGGCCGAGGCTGAGCCCACGGGGCCGGAAGGGTTAACGCGCTCCGCCGCAATGGGCCGGCCTCCGGGGGAACCAGCCAATGGGCACGCGCCGCGATGAGGTAATGCCGGGACCGCGCGCGAGTGGGCGGATCCTCGCCCGTGGGGGTCCTCCCCGGGCTCCAGCTCCATCCCTCCCCACCAACTCCTCACCTTTGACCTTGATGTTCCCCACTCCCCACCCCGCAGCCTTACGGCCGCAGAAACCTCTGTGCTGGAGCTCAGGTCTCGGCGGCCCTGCGACCCTTAAGATCTGCAGCATATGAACCTGGAGAGAGGTCCTGCCTCCTTTGAGACTCAGTTTCCCCTCTTGCAAGAAGATCGCTGAAGACGCGACTAGCTGGTGAACATTCTTGGATCCCAGACGGTTTTCAGCCCCTTCCCGCCCTTGGTCCACCGTATAGCGGCCACGACCCTGGCCCTGCCTAGGCGTGTACGGCGCAGTGGGGCAAGGAATTCTCCTGGGCAAGCGGAAGGAGCCTCGCCAGCCCGTCACCCCTCCATGCGGGCCACAGAGCATCGTCCTCTCCCTATCCCTGGGGTGTCTGCGATGTCTCTTCGCTGCCCCCAAGGTCCCAAGTTAGCTGCAAAAGCAACTCGTCGGGCCAGTCTAGTGGTCACAGGTCAAAGTTCATCGAACCACCAAAATTAATCGAGCATCTACTACGTGCAGCTCAGAGCTCGGCGGGCTTCGGGGGCTGTCCGCGACCCGGGCACCCCCCTCCCCACTGGCCTGCTAGGGGCCCTCGCGCGCGCCGGTTCTGGGCAGGAAGCAGTTAAAGCCTTTCTAGCCGAGAAGCTGGCGCTGCTGCTGAGGCCCAGGCTTATTAGTCAGCTCGCGAGGGGAGGAGGTGGGGGGGCGGTGGGAGAGAGGAGGGGCTCGAGCTGAGAACCGCAGAAAGCTATTCTCAGGGGCTCCCAAGTGTGGGGAGGGCGGCACAGCAGGAGCTGCTGCTTCCCAGAAAGTTGATTATTTTTAACCCAGGAAGAAGAAAGGAAAGAGGCGAGGGAGAAGGACTCAGAGAAAAGAGGAGAGGATGGCAGAGGAGAGAAGATGGGGAAGGGGGAAGGGAGGGAAAGGGAAGGTGAGCAGGAGAGAGGGGCCAGGGAAGGCAGAGCTGGGAGGGGACAGAAAGGGGGGTGGTGCTCAGGGAGGGACTGCAGCCAGAGGCAGGGCCAGTGGGAGTGGGGGAAACCAGCCAGGGGTCTCTGGGAGGGGACTGGATGTGGAGGGGGCAGGTCACGCCCCTCCTGAACCCCTCTGGTTCCTCTCCCAGGCCCCTGACTGAAGGCAGGGTGCTTTAATGGGACCCACCCCAGGCCACCCAGCCTGGCCTTCAAGCCTGGCAGAAAGCAGCGCCCTCTTGGGTATCCCCAACCCAGGGCTGTGTGGGGCACAGAGGCTTGGAGAGTAGGGGGGGCACCAGGCAGCCATAGCCCTGCCCTAGGGTGCTCTCCAGCCCACAGCAGCCCCGTGACTTGCCCTTGTTTGGGTGGTGATCACTGGGGAGCGGGCAAGGAAGACCACCCTGAAAACCCCATATGGCTTTGCAAGGGAGGGGTTCAGCTTAGGGTGGAGCCAAGCCGAATACCAAACCCAGAGGAGGCCTATGAGGAGGGTTCCGGGGA
This sequence comes from Nanger dama, assembly GCA_917880005.1. Lineage (NCBI taxonomy): Eukaryota > Metazoa > Chordata > Mammalia > Artiodactyla > Bovidae > Nanger > Nanger dama. The sequence goes on along the minus strand of CAKJTW010000018.1, from coordinate 7,130,578 downwards.
CACAGTGACAAACAAGACAGACACAGCCGGCCCACATGGGGCTCAGGGTCCTGCAGGGGAGGTGGAGGCTGCACAAACCATTATGAATAATGCATTAAATAATGGCAAGGAGGTGGCAGGCTGGCAGGGGATTTCGAGGGGCACTGGAAGGGCTGGTCCCCAGAGGCTGATCTCTGCAGGGGTCCTGGGAGGGATCTGCAAAGAGGAAGGAGGGCTGCCTGAGGACTGGAGGGGCTTAACTAAGGGCAGAGCTACTGGTGGAGGGAGCGTGGATGGCGTGCTTGTGGGTACCAAAGGCACAAGGGCTCAAGAGAGCATCAGGGTGGCCGACCATATCCCTTGTCCTAGAGGCGGCCAGAAGCTTCAGAAGTTTTACAGAGCAGAGAGGGGAGACCAGGGCTTTCCAGGTGGTACAGTATAAAGAATCTGCTTGCCGATGCAGCGGACATAAAAGACGTAGGTTCTATTCCTGGGTTGGGAAGATCCCCTGGAGAAGGAAATGGCAAACTCACTGCAGTATTCTTGCCTGGAAAATTCCATAGTCAGAGAAGCCTGGCGGGCTACAGTCCATGGGGTCACAAAGAGTCAGACACCACTGAGGATTGAGCTTGTACACACACACTGAGAGGAGAACAGATCTGCAAAATTCACCTGGGCTGTAGAGGATGAAAGTGGATACCGGAGAGGTCCCAAGTTCCCAGGAGAGTGATGTCAGCCTGGCCCGGGGAAGTGGCCTCTGAGACGGAGGGGAGGATGGCATTGGACATGACTGGGAGGTCCAGAGCACAGGAGCTGGTGTGTCATGGTGTGGGGGAAAAGGAGGCTGAGGAGGGAAGTGCCAGAACAGTTCCAGGCTCTGGCTTCTGCAAGGAGGGCAGCTGGGGCTGTCCCCTAAGACAGGGCAGCCAAGGGAGGTCAGGTGTTAGTGTTGGGCCAGGGAGGGGACAGGCTGCAGGAACAGCCTGAGTAAAGGCACAGAGAGGAGAAGGGCCACATGAGGAAACCACATGAGGACCCATGGAATGTGCTGGAATCTTCCAGAAAGTGGGACTGTGCCTGGTCTTGGTGGCCTTGACTGCAAGGCAAAGAGGTCTGAAACCAAGTTATAGTCAGTGGGGAGCATAAGAAGGCAGGTTCCAACGCTGGACAAGGGGAGGGCACCAGCAGTAACCAGCAGGGGCAGGGATGAGCCTATGACAGCTGGTGCCTACACCCCGAGGCTGGAGGTGGGGATGTGAATGCCTGGGGCGTGTCAGGAGTACACCTCTGGGACAGCCTATAGGGTGAGTGAGTAAGAGTAACTGTGTGTGTGTCCCTTGCACTGAGTGTCCTAACCTTCTCTCAAGGCAGGCCCTGGGGGACACCTCTGAATCCTCCAGGACCAGAGTGTGGTCTGACCAGGCCAGACCAGCTCAAGGGGGATGATGGATGGAGGAGGACCTCAGCCACCAGTCACAGCTCTGGAAGTCTTGTACGCACACACACAGACATGAAACCGCTGTGGAACCTGGAAGCAGCATCTGACCCCCCTCCCCAGAGGAGCTGGGGCAGGTAGTGCTGGGTTATTGGGTTATTAACTGGGGCGAGGGGCAATGTCTGTATGCGTTCAACTACTTCAGGGGGCAGAGGGAACCTTGCTGCAGCGACCCAGGGTCACCTACGCCCACTTCCCACCGTGGGTCCCAGTTGGTCCTCTCCCAGGGTGGGAGGGCAGGTCTGCTTAGCCTGGGGCTGCCCTTAATACAGGGGTCCAGTGGCTCAGCTGAGGCCTGATTCCAGATAGTGGCTGGCATTGTGGCCTGACCACCTGCAGCTCTGGCCTTACCTTGAGACTCTTGGGCCACATGGATCTGTGGCTTTCCCATCAGTCCTGCTACCTACCATTAGCACACAACTCCCCAGGGTGTGTACACATCATAACGTCAAGGTGAAGCTGAAGAAACAAACTTGCATCCAAACTCGTTGCCTGGCTGGCTGTGAGAACTGGCCTCTTGTGCCTCAGTTTCTTCATCTGAAAAATGGGCCTAATCATGGCAGAGGCAGAGAAATGGTGGAGGTAAGGCCCTTAGCAAGGAAAGGGGCTTGTCCCAGGTCACTTGCAGCCCTGAAGCTTCCCCATCAGTATGGGTTGCAGGCCTCCAAGGTGGAGGAGAATTGGGCTTACCGCCATGTCCCACCACAGGTTGGGTAGTAGTATTGTTGCAGGTGAGAAGAGAAAGGCTCAGAGGAATTGGTAACTGGCCCTACAGGACAGGAAGGGCGCAAATTCTCAGGCCTGCTCTCTCCCCTGGGATTCGGGATTCCATTCCCACCGCCCTCCTCCAGATAGAAAAACGCAAGTGCAAAATGCATTTCCCTGCAGGACATCCTCCTCCTCTCCCCAAAACCCACACAGTGACCCTGGCCTGGCCCTCTGCGCCCAGGAGGAGCAGGGTCCCCATCAGGCATCTCGGAGCTGGCTTTCACATCGATGGAGCACAAAGGGGGGCTAGCCGGGCAGAGAAAGAGCCCGACAGGCCAGGAGCCGGCTCCGCGGGCGCTTTCTCCCCGCTTTCTTCCTCTCTGGGCTCTTTGTTAAGCTCCCTTTCAGCTGAGCCGGCAGAGCCTGGGTGTTCCGAGCTGACAATAATTGCTGCGTCTAGACAGTGTCTGGTATGAGGCCTCCCTCTCCCGCACCTCCCCAAGGCTCCCTTTCCCAGCGCTGCCGGCCCTGCCCCATGCCCTGCGGTTCCCACACCCCCTTCCCTTCTTTCTGGCTGCCTGGGGTCCCTGTCCTGCCTCCCTCCTGCTTAGACCCTACACTTCTCTCTCCTTCTCCCCCTTCCATCCTATTGGGTCCCTGGGCCTGAAATCCAGGGAACAAAAGTGGATTTGCATTTGGCTCCAGTTGGCAGTCCTTGGAGAAGGCCGAATCCAGCCAACCCTCCTGACTGTGGACCTCCCCCAGGATCCCAGGCGGCTCACCTTGCTGAATTCTGGGCTAACCTGGAAAGCTCTGGGATTCACCTTGCTCCCCTTCCTCATCTTTCCACCCAGGCTTGGATGGGAACCCAGAGGAATCACCAGAGGTTCAAGGAAGAACCTTCTGGCAGCTCTCGCCATCAGTGAGGGATAGAGTGCTTTCAGGAAATGCAGAGAGTAGGAAGTGGATTTTCACAAGTTCTGAGATTTGTCCCTGCCCCCGCTCCAATCAGTCATTCTGGAAGGTTTTCCAGAATCTGAAGTCTCCTCACTTCTCAATTCTAGGATCAGAATTGAGACCCTAGTGGTGATTCTGAGACAGTAATAATAACAGTCAGTCTTTGCTTGGCCCTCTCCCTGCACCAGGGGCCTTCTGGGTGGCTCAGTGGTTATGAATCCACCTGCCAAGCAGGAGACATGGGTTCAGTCCCTGGGTCAGGAAGATCCCCTGGTGGAGCAACCCACTCCAGTATTTTTGCCTGGAAAATTCCACAGACAGAGGAGCCTGGCGGGCTACAGTCCATGGGGTCACAAAGAATTGGACATGACTGGAGAACTGAGCATACCCTCCCTGAGGCAAGCATCATACAGAGTCTGTATGCATACTCATTTATTTCATTTTCTAAACAGCCCTATAAGAGAGAGTGAAAACAAGACTGTACTTTGTCCCATTTTACAGATGAGGAAACTGAGGTCCAGAGAGGTTAAGTCACTTGCCCAAAGTAACAAAGCCAAGGAAGTGGTAAGGTGAGGTAAGGTGAAGTTGCTCAGTTGTGTCCGACTCTTTGTGACCCCATGGACTGTAACCTACTAGGCTTCTCTGTCCATGGGATTCTCCAAGCAAGAATACTGGAGTGGATTGCCATTTCCTTCTCCAGGGGATCTTCACGACCTAGGGATCGAACCTGGGTCTCCCGCATTGGAGGCAAACCGCTTTAACCTCTGAGCCACCAAGGAAGTGGAGGAGCCTGGATATGGAGCCTCAGAGGATGGCTCCAGAGCCCCCAAAATGAAAAGCAATAGGAATATTAAATGCTTACTGAATACCTGAGGCTGCATTTAACATTTTACCTGTGCTATGTCCTTTATCCTCACAATAGTGAGGATAGGATGCAGGGTTATGCCCATTATATGCATTAAAGGAGACTAGCCCAGGGCTGCTGGGTGTGGCCAGATGGTGACCTAACTCTGTTAGAAAGGCCCAGTAATCCCTGAGCTGCTCATGAAAAGCTTGGCCTGGAGCAGGAGCTCAATAAGTGTTGCTACTTCATTTCCCACTTCTTCCTTCTGGGCTTTCATGGGCCCCAGCCAGGCTGGAGAAGACAGTGTGGAACTGTGGACTCATGACAGAGGGACCTGGCAAACCAGTCACTTTCAGTGGAGAGGAAATTCTGATGACGCGAGTGATGCAGGACTTCTGGGAGACAAGAGGAGGGACCCTGAATCCAAGAAGGCTTCCTGGAGGAGGTTGAATCAACACTGTCTAGGAGAATGAGTAAGAACTGGGGAGGCTAAGTGACTTCCCTGGTGATCCAGTGGCTAAGACTGTGCTCCCCAATGCAGGGGGCCCAGGTTCGGTCCTTGGTCAGGGAACTAGATCCCACATGCTGCAACCAAGATCCGGAGACGCCAAATAAATAAATAAATAGTTGGTCAGGTTAAGGGGGAGGGAAAGGTGCTCCTGGCAGAGGGATTCACACGTAAGAAGGTCTCGAAGTCCAGGGTTATCCCAGAGAACCCAAGATCTCTAAGCAGCTTTGTTGGACTGAACAGATGCGAGGGAAGTCAAGGAAGGAGCCAGGTGAGCCGTCAGGCTGCAGCTGCAATTATGAAGGGCCTCAACAGCCAGGCCACCGGGCACTGGGGCAGAACCCAAGGCTGGGAGGCCAGTCAGGAGACTTCAGGAGTCTGGGCAAGCAGCACTGGGACAACCAGGAAGATGTGGAATGGGCAGGCTGAGTAAAGGAGACAGAGGCCTAAGGAGTTTTAGCAAGATGGCCTCCTGTGATATCGGGGACTGGCCTGTAGAACACAACAAAGATGAAGGCGTGGAGGTGGGGTGAGCCCAGTGTGTGTCTGGGAGGGAGACAGTGGGGCCGGGTACCGAGCAGCCTTCATAATCAAGGCTTGGAGGATTACCTGGGAAGATTCATCTAGAACCTTGGCAGGATGGATCAAAGGGGGCAAACCTGGAGGCAGAGAGGCTGGGGAAGAGGCCAGGAGGAGGCCGCTGCCGAGCGGATTTTCCTTCTCCAGGAGGTCGGTCCTCATCTTCAGCTGCTCTCCCCTTCTGCAGAGTCATTTGATTCCGCACCAACTCCCTCCCCATGGGCTATTCACACCTCGCACCCCCAGCTAGAGATGGAAAGCGGGCACTCGCCATTCAGTCCTCACCCCGGCCATCGACAGAAACGCCAGACAGCGTGCCCACGCCTGACCGCCTCTCTCGGTTGCCGGGGTGCCAACACCAGCAGGCGCACCGATGAGCTCCCGGCCTGCCAACTCTGGGCCTACCTCGGACCGGCACAGCTGAGTGGTGGCTTCTCTGGACTTTACTTGGAAGGCGTAGCCTGGACCTCGTCGGGAGTCATGGGTACAGAGCACGCACCTCTGGCCTCTATCCCGAAACACTGGACTGTGGATCTGATGCTGGGAGTTCAGACTGGAAAAGGAGAAAAATAGGAACCAGCAGGTGATATAAGGCCAGCAGGGATGGTCTGGGATCAGTAACAGCTAAGTCCACAAAGGCCCACCATCCTGGACTCCAAATCCCTGGCTACATAGGATCAGAACTCAGAATTTTCCCAGTTGTAGGAGGAAAGGATTACACGTAGACCCCATATCTCCTAATACCCCCAGTGAAGTGTGGGTCAGCCCCTGTAATCAGACATGTTAACAGGTCTGCAGCAAAGCCTATGAACAAAGATATAAATCCTCTCTGAAGCTCAGTTTTCTCATCTCTAACATGGAGCAGTGGCTGACTAGGTTCACAGGGTTGCCCTGAGAATTTGATGTGTTCCATGATACCGGCGAGCTTGCAGGAGACACAGGTTATTGGCCTGCCCCGAGCCCTTTGGGGCATGTGCTGCTCCTTTCTGGAATATTCATCCCCTAGACATCTCAGCAGATCGCTCTCTCACTTCCTTCAGGACTCGCCCCAGCAAGACTTGCCCTGTCTTTCCTGTCTCCTCCCGCCCCTCTGTTCTCCTTTGTCTTTCTTCCCAACCTCTATCATTTGACGTATCACTTAATCAATCACTCCTTTGTTAATTGCCTGCCCTCCTGCAGTAGATTCCAAGCTCCGTGTAGTCAGGACTCTGTGCTGTCACCCACTTTGTCCCAGCACTTAGGAAAGAGCTGGCACAGATGGGCACTCTGATTTCTGTTGAATGAGCGACAGTCTGTTCAGTGTGCCTTGCACATCGAAAAGGCTCAGTGAGGCCCAGCCCTGTGCCATCACCCCTTGTTATTATTGATGTGCTGTAATTATTCATTTCTTAGTTGCCCCATAGCATGTGGGATCTTCCTGGACCAGGGATCGAACCCATCTCCCCTGCACTGGCAGGTGGATTCCTAGCCACTCCGCCACCAGGGAAGCCCCTCTGTTATGGATATTGTTATTAGCATCATTACTATGCTCCTGAGCTGATCCCAGTCCTTGGTTCTCCAGCCTCTGAAATGAGCATCCTGGGGACTGAGGCGTCAGCCGCCAGAAGCAGAACAGGTTCTTGCTGGAGAGACAAAGAAGGCTGCCCGCCCCCTGGGGGAGCCTGCGCCCCTCACTGGAGAGAGGCCTGGGAGAAGCTTGAGAAGGCACACAGCCCCACTGAACAGGGCTGCCAGAAGGCCATACATAATTCATTGCCAAATGGGGCGGCGGCGGCTGTGCGCTGGGGGCTCACTCTGCGCCTGGCACTTTGCTGACTGCTCCTCACACGTTGCCTCATTGCATCTTCTTGGATTTGCAGGGTGCGAACCTTCCCCCGCCTCTCCCTTTTCCCTGGGAGGGGGAGCCTGAGGTTTAGAGGATGGGCCACCGTGCAAGTCACACAGCTTCTCAGTGGCCAAGCGGGATCCACAGTCCCTGCCTCTCTGTGGGGAAAGAGACAGCCCTGGGGGCTGAGTGGGGACAGAGACCTACCCCGGAAGGGGCAGCAGAGGATGGGCCGGGTCACAGCAGGGCAAAAGGAAGGGGGCAGGGGACCCGCAGCCCATCTCCTCCTCCTCTCCTGGAGGACAAGCTCCCTGCCGTGGCCGCCGAGAGCACTGGCTCTGGAGTTTCAAGGGCTCAGTTTGCTCAGCTGGAAAGTGGGAGGAACAGAACTTATCCCCTGGGGCTCCAAGGTCCTTCAGACAGGATGCTGGCTCAGAAAGTGGCATCTGCTCGGGAGGAAAGCTAGCCCCCAAAAGGTTACATCCTCTACAATTCCCTTCAGATAGCATATTTGAAGTCACACAAGGATAGTGTGATGGAACACAGACTGGGGACACGCTGGATGGAGGTGGGAGTGGGGGCGTGCTTATGAAAGAGCCCCAGGAGGGATCCTTGTGCCGATGGAAACGTCCTGCATCCTGCCTGTGATGGAGGATCCACAAACCTGTGATGAAATTGTATAGAACTAGAAACACACACAAAAAGCGTGTAAGGGAAACTGGGGAATCGGAGTAAGACTGGGAGGCTGTGTCAACGTCCACATCCCAGCCATGATATTGTCCCTATTGTTCTGCTCGATGCTTCCACTGGGGGAAGCTGGGTGAAGGGCACGGGGAGTCTCTTTGTACTGCTTCCTATAACTGCACATCTGTCTACAACCATCTCAATAGAGATGTCAATTTAAAAAATGTCATCTGGAGAATTCCCTGCAGGTCCAGCGGTTAGGCCCTCACTGCTGAAGGCCCAGAGGTGGTCCCTGGTCAGGGACCTCGGATCCCCTCATGTGACACAGCCCCCAAAACAAAAAAATGTCGTCTCCCTCTGCCCCAGAAAGGGTCACATGAACCACTGCAATCTGTTCTTCCTCAGCTCTGAATTGTCCTTTCTGCCTCACTCTGAGGGTCCCCAGTCTTTATTCCAGAACGTTCCTGTTGTTTCTCACTTTTGCCTAGACAGGAATTCAACACTACCCCGTGGGAATCTAGACAGATCCTAGAGGAGGACAAGGAAGGCCTTTGTTATCTGTCTCCTCTCTGCAACCAGCTGGGAATCACAGCCACGCTGAGGCTCCCAGTCAGGATTGCGAAAACCGTGAGCCCACCAGCCTTGGTCTTCCTCTCCAAGAGAGTGTGGGCCAGTGGAGAGAACGCTGTGTCCGGCCCTACGCCTCCCAGAGTCAGCCAATCTTCTGCTGCACCGTGTGACTCTAGACAATCCCTGTCCTCTTTTTGGTTTCTAGTTTCCTCATTTGAAGCACAAACGAACTGGACTAGATTATCCTCAGGGGTCTTCCAGGCCCGTGAAGAAGAGAGCCTGGACCCTATGCTGCTGCCCAGGGGACTCTCCTTGACGTTTGTGTGATTGGTTGAGAAGAGCAGGGCCCCAGGCCTGCCTCAGGCCCTCCCTGCCTTTTAGCATCAGTGCAGAGGTCATTAAGTCACTCAACAAACGTGCCTTGAGCACTCACCAACTGCCAAGCACTGGGGAATGAAAGGTAGTGGGTGGGAGGGCAATGCCGTCCCTGCCTTTGTGGAACCTGTAGTCTAGGCGGGAAGAAAGCCACAAAGAAAGACAAAATAGCAACTGAGATCATGCAAAGAAGGAAAGCAGCAGCTGGGCCAGCATGTTTCAGGGCCATGGTGAGGGCTTCCCTGGGAAGCGACCATTGAGCCACTGAGCTGAGGTCTGAGCAAGGAATCAACTCTAAGCAAAGAAGGGGGAAGGTGGCCAAGGGAAGAGGCTCCTCCACAACAGGAGCGGCAAGAGCTGGGGGCCTGTGCAGAGCAAAGGAGTGACAGGTCACGTCCCAGGAAAGATCAGCAGCTTCAGTGGGTGACCCAGGAGAGCCGAGATGAGGGGAGCCAGGCTGAGGAGCCTCATCCCCATCCCAGACAGAAAGGATCCTGGGAGCTGCATTAAGCAAGGGATCTGTGTTTTGGATTTGGACTTTTTGTGTTGGATTTGTGTTTTGAAAATCTCCTCCTGGTTACCAAGAGGAGAGGAGACCACATGGGTCCTCTTTGTTGCCTTATATTTTTACCACGGTGTTATTGAGGCATGTCCAGGCATTAAATGAAGCATAAGGTCCTTATAGCTCTTTTTGAAAATTGTTTTATTGTTTACTTCTGTCTGTGCTAGGTCTTTGTTGCAGCATGCAGGCTTTCTCTAGTTGCGGTGAGTGGGGGGTACTCTCTGGCTGTGATGTGCAGGCTTCTCATTGTGGTGGCTTCTCTGGTTGCAGAGCACAGGCTCTGGGTGGGCTTCAGTAGTTGTGTTGCTTAGGCATGTGGCATCTTCCTGGATCAGAGATTGAACCTGCGCTGGCAGGTGGATTCTTCACCGCTGGACCACCAGGGAAGTCTTCCTTATAGCTCGTAGAGCCATAAAACCAAGACAAACTGGTCAAGCAAATACAAAATCGAGTTGGATTCACTTCATGGGACATATCTTTTTTTTGAAACTCGGTCACCACCTACAGTGCGACTATGGCCCAGCTACTATGGCTCTGAGTCTGTGGGACAGAGCAGGTTGGTTTTATAATCCAAGAAGAAAGGGGCAGACAACTCAAGGGAAAAAAAGTGGAAGCAATGAATTAAAGTACTCACAAATGAACAGCCAGATAACCAGCAAATGCATGATAAAGTGCCCAGCTTCACGACTCATCAAGAAGAAACACAAATTAAGAAGACAGTGAATTACCACACCAGACACAAGAAAAGTTAAAGTGAAGAAGACTGACAACGGCAAGTGTTGGTAGGCGCAAGGAGCAGCTGGAACGCGCACACAGCTGGTGGGAATGTGAATCGCTGCAACCACTGTGGGAAGCCTGGGTGAGGTCTGCTCCAACTGGGTGCATCCTACCCTCTGACCCACACTTCCACTCCAAGGCCTGCGTCAGTGTGTTCTCCAAAAGATGTTATGGGAAATGTTCGTAGCAGCACTATTTGCATAATAGCCTTGCCTAGAATGAATCCAAATATCCTACAGTTGTAGAACAGACAATCTAGTGGATAACTGGTCAGCTTTAAGGATGGATAAGGGCTTCCCCAGTGACTCAATGGTAAAGAGTCCACCTGCAATGCAGGAGCTGCCAGGAGATGCGGGTTTGATCCTGAGTCGACTTGCAAGTGGTAACCCAGGTGCTTGGGCTTGACTGGAGGGAACTTGACACCAGGAGTAAGAAAGGAGCTGGCTTTCCAAGCTAGAGAACAAGAGCTCCTTTGGGGAAAGAGGTCTTATCTGCAGCCCTGGGGGACTGGAAATTGGTGGAGACCTTGGCACAGGCTTCCAGGGAAGGAGAGGGTGCTGGGAAGCATGAGGCAGCCACACAGACCGTAGTCTATTGACCCCAGGCAGCCTTGGGAAAGCTAAGCTCTAGTCCTGGGTTGAGGATCCATTTGTTTGTACCTCCCTACCTCCCTCCTTTGAGGCAGGTAAAGAAGGAGGGTTATTTCTTGTTCTAAAAAGCAGACATGTAACCTACATGCCAATGAGAAGGGTCCTGACTGTCTGGTACACAGCTGTTGCTCAGCCGAAGTCTGGCTGGATGAATGTTCAGCTAGGCACGGTGCTGTGTGAGTGGCTGCCTGGCGCCTCCTCATGGGAAGTTCACTGGCAGGCTTCCAGGAAAGGGACTGTAAAGTAAGTTGAGAGTTTTCACTTAAGAAGCACCCACCGTGGGCCAGGCCCTCTGCTCAGACCTTTGGTGCACAACCTCATTTAATTTTACTTATACAACAATAACTCAGACACGACCATTTTAAAAATCAAGTCTGACAGTATCTGCCTTTCAGCTGGAGAGTCTAGTCCTTTTTACATTTAATGTACTTATTATTGCAGGTGGGTTTATGTTTGTCATCCTGCTATTTGATATCTGTCTGTCCCCTTTCTTCTTTGTTCCTTTCTTCTTCTTTGACTGCCTTCTGTTGGGTTAATCAAGTATTTATAAACATTCCATTTTGTCTTTTGCTTTTTAGTTTTGCCTGTTTATAGTTTGGGCTGCTCTCACAGGGATGACAATGTGCAGTCTTAAGTTATCACAGCCTACCTGCCCGTAATAATGCCCTTCTTCATGTACTCTGTAAGAACTTTATAGAAATTGAATTCTACTTGATATTCTCCTGTCCTTTGTGCTATTATGCTCACTTTATTTTTTTTTAATTTTATTTTTTGGTTTCATTGGGTCTTCGTTGCTGCATGCAGGGTTTCTCTAGTCATTGTGAGGGGTGATTACTCTTGGTTGCAGTGAATGAAAGTGTTAGTCACTCAGTCGTGTCTGACTCTTTCTGATCCCATGGACTGTAACCTGCCAGGCTTCTCTGTCCATGGAACTCTCCTGGCAAGAATTCTGATGTGGGTTGCCATTCCCTTCTCCAGGGGATCTTTCTGACGCAGGATCCCCTGCATTGATCAAACCCAGGTCTCCTGCATTGCAGGAGGATTCTTGACTATCTGAGCCATCAGGGAAGCCGATTGGGTGCATACGCTTCTCTGTGAGGTGGTCTCTCTTGTTGAAGAGCGTGGGCTCTAGGTGTTCAGGCTTCAGTAGTTGCAGCACTCGTGAGCTCTAGAGTGTGGGTTCAGTGGTCATGGTACATGGGCTTAGCTGCTCCGCAGCATGTGGAACCTTCCCCGACCAGGGATTAAACCTATATCCCCTGAATTGGCAAGCGGATTCTTACCCACTGCATTGCCAGGGAAGTTCCCATATATTTTACTTTTATAGGCGATATAAATTCCAGAACATACTGTCATTTTTGCTTTAAGGACTCAATTAATTTTTAAAGATGTTAAGAAAAGGAAAATAGTCTTTTGTTTCTATTCACATATTTACCATTCCTAGTGCTATTTTTTCCCTATAAAAATTTCCTTGTACATTTTCTGCAATTCTGGCATCATTTTCCTTGAGCCTAAATACTTTTCTTTAGATTTCTTATAATGCAGATCTACTGGAAACAAATTCTTTGTTTTATATATTCAGGAATGTTTTTATTTTTCCACTTTGAAATATATTTTCACTGATAGCTTTCTAAGTTGACAGATTTTAATCTCATTTGTTGTCAATTGTTCTATTGTCTTCTGAGTTGCATTATTTTAATGAGAAGTCTGTTGTCTTCAGTGTTGTTTTCCTATACATAATTATTGTATGTATTTTTATAGCTGCATTCCAGATTTTCTCTTGATCTTTAGTTTTTGGCAGTCTAACCATGATGTGCCTGAATATGACTTTCCTTGTATTTATCCTGGTTAGAGTTCACGGAACTTCCTGGATCTGCAGGTTGATTGCTTTTCCAAACCCACGGAACATTCTCAGCCAATATTTCATTAAAAAATTTTTTTTTTGCTCCATTATCTCTCTTCGACCTCTTGGACTCCAGTTACATGTATATGTTAAGACTGCTTGATGTTGTCCTATAGATTATTGAGGCTCTGTTCACTTTTTCCATCATTTTTTTAATCTATGTTTCAGTGGGGATAATTTCTATTGACCTGTTTTTAAACTCACTGATTCTTTTTCATTGATCTTGTCTGTGTGTCACATGTTCCTGTTTCTTTCCATATCTTGTAATTTTTAATTTTATTCTGGACATTGTGATGATACACTGTAGAGCTTCTGGGTTGTGTTATCTTCCTCTGAAGAATTTTGTATACTGTTTCTGTTTAATTGTTGGCCATTCACCTTGGTCTTGTGAAGTCCTGGTTTTAAACTTTGTTAGATCAGGTTTATTCTGTTCCTTACTCCTAAGTAACGGTCCCCTAGGATCTCAGTGAAAAGCCTGGTGTATTTACCAAGCCACTCTAACTAGGCGAGATTTGAACTAGAAAGTCTGTATCCCTAATGCCAAGCAGCTGCAAATATCTCTGCTCAGCCTTTTCAGCCCTCCAGCTGTGTTTTTGCCTGGCCTCCTTGGAGTCATGCCCCAAGGTGGAGCCAGCCCAGAGTCTGAGCGGAGTTTTCTCCCTCTGTAGCTCTGTTTTCTGGGATCTTTTTTTCTTTCAATTTCCAGCTGCTTGGCAGGCCCCAAACTCCCAACTTCTTCTTAATCAATAAGGCTTCTCTGCTTTCTCTTTGAGTCCTACCCCCTCATGTACGACATAAACTAGGAAACACTCTCAGGGGAAAATCCAGATGAATGCATTTCTCACTAGTCGAGTTTCTTTGTTTCAAGGGTCTTATCTCCTCTAGTTTGTCTGTTTTTGGTCACTCTCCAGCAGTTCCAAACAAATCTGTTCTATATATTTCTGTACAGATTTTATAATTGTTACCAGCAGAAAGTTAATCTGATATAAACTACTCCTCCACTACCAGCAAATCTATGCTTTACAAACTACATCATGTTGCCTAAGACTTAATTTAGTGCTCATGTTAGGTCTAATTTTAAACTTGACATGGGAAGCAATGTGGTTTAGTGGAAAAAGTAGGTCATTGTGTTGAGGTCTGGAGCCAGCCATCTCTATAGTTGAGTCTTGACCCTGATTCTTGCTGTGTGAACTTGAATAAAGTTCTTCATCTCAGTGAGCCTCGGTGGCCTCACTTGTATAACAGGAAAAACAGTCCCAGTCTTCAGGATGAGCAATGAAAGTAACCTGAGCTAAAAACCCAGCCCCATATCTGTACATGGCAAAGTAGGAGTTATTATTAGCAGTGAATTACACAGTTCTAGTCTTACAAGTAAATATCCCCAATGATATGATAATTAGTCTGGTCCAGTGTTGACCTTGATTAAGTCCTTACTCTGTCGACATACTTTAAGATACAAGCTGACGTCCTCAAGCTTGATTTCATAGTAATGTCAGAGGTGCATCTTCTAAGCACAGGGAGAGACCTTCATCCTCTGAGATAGCCCTAACTGTGCCCCCTCGGTGGCAAAGTCCCCAGTTAGAAGACCAACAAAGGCTCCTGTTCACTCACATCTGGGCTAAGTCAAGTCCTGGTTAAATGAGAAGGGCTGGGTTGGGTGATACTCACCAGGCTTAAACCGCAACTCAGATGAGATATCAATGCACTCGGTGTTTATGGGGCAGATCCCCCTCTAAAGGGGCAAATGTCACTGACACAGCAGCCAAAACAACCACCTTGACAGAGGGACTCATTGTCTTCAGGCAGAGCTGTGGAAGCCAAGGCTGCATCCTGGACCACCCAGTGGCCTTCGGCAAGTCCCAGCCCCTCTCTGGATCTCCTTCCACCATCTGTACAAAGAATTAACCTCTCAACGGGGAATCAGAAATCAAGTGATTTCACCCCTACCCATGGTCTTGCCTCCAACATGAGAAGTGATGAGGTTGGGTATCTCACTTTAATCACTCTCTGCTTCAGTTTCCCCATCTGGACACGGGGTACACGTGCTCAACACTCTCTTTGCACCAAGCTGTCATGGATCCCTTGAAAATAACAAAGTATTCTGAAAGCCAAAATAACATATATCGAAACCCAAGATCTACAGCCTTGCACCGTGCTTGGCAAACTCAACAAAGTCTTGCATTATAAGGGCAAGGAGGGGAAATGGAGCCAGCCCACCCTTGGGGGAAAAAAATGAGAGCTTTCAAAGAGAGACAAATAACTTGCAATTTAAATGCATAAGAGACCAGGCTGTGCCACCGCATATGCAGATCGATGCAAATGATATGCAAATGGCCCAGAGCAAGCCTGGGTTTGCCAATGTCCTCTGCCAAGCAGCCAGTTATGGGGTTCAGCCAGGTCTGGTCTGTGCCAGAAGCTCACATCTGGGGCCCAGAGGCCTTGGGGTGAATATCTGATTGCACCTCCTCCAGAAAGCTTTCCAAGACCCAGCAGGACACAGCCCTCTCTCTCCCTTCCCAGGGGCTTGGTGCCTGCCTCCAGACTCTGCCAGGGTGCTACCATCTCCCCTCCAGACTGTGAGCTCTTAAGGGCAGGGCTTTGTCTCATTCACCACTGCACTCCTGGAAACTGCACAGAGCCTGGCACCAAGTGGGTGCTCAGGGGCTGCAGGCTGAGTGACCTCAGGGAGGCAGCATGGCTGGGTAAATTTATTTATAAGTCTTCCTTGACCCAGGGAAGAGGCCAAATCCTCTTCAGGGGCTTTGGGTTGAACTGTCACCCAACAATAGGTGACCTTCAGCATTAATGCCTTGTTACCAGTAAGACTGGAGAAGGAAATGGCAACCCACTCCAGTCCTCTTGCCACTCCTCGTCCCATGGACGGAGGAGCCTGGTAGTCTACAGTCCATGGGGTCACAGAGACACGACCGAGAGACTTCACTTTCATTTTCACCAGTAAGACTAAAAACTGAAGTTTGCAAATAACAATTTATAAATTAGGAAAGATTCCCCTTTGTTGGTACAATGACATCCTTACCCCTCTCTTTCATTCTGCTATCCTTTCCGGGGTGGGCAAGGGCCTGACCCAGAATCAGTGTCCAATAAATATTGACTGATGTTTGAATGAATGCGTGGATGCATGAACAAAAGAATAAGGTTTCAGCTCACTTTCCAAAAATTGCCCATAAGCCGTAGCCCATTCTGTCAAAACACAGACCTTAAGTTGAGCTACTAATTTTGTCTATTTGTTGAAACAAATACGCACTCTTATCAGTGTCTTTCTAGACTTCAGGGACTATAGCAGACACTTCTCTGCCCCTTACAGCCCCTGGTTTCACCTCTGATTTCAGCTGCAATGAGATGGACTGTCCTGGCTCAGTGTGACTTGTGCCACCTTAACCAGGAGCTTTTCTGCCTCCGAGCTTCTCAAAGGCCTCCCAGAGCCACTAGACAGCTCAGAAGTGGGCGGTCAAGATCCCCCGAGCAATTTTCTGCAATGGAAAAAGAAGCCAGTGGACGGATGCCTGCCCTCCCCACAACTTCCATCTTCCAGAAAACAATTCTGGGAGGCATTCTGTATACTTCTAGAGTTCCTAGTGGAAACCAGCCTTCTCTCACCCAAAGCAGAGAAGGACACCCCCCATCACTCCTCCTCCTTCTATTCCTTGCTCTCCTGCCTCTCTGGGTCACCCCCAAGTCCTTAACCCAAGCTCTGTTCTCAGAGGATCCCAAAATAAGGCAGTGGCAGTTCTCAAAATCTGGTCGCACTCACAACTGGGCATCTCATATATATGACATACACGTGAAGGTGGAAGCCAGATCAAGATCTTCACAGACACAGGAAACTATTTCATGGTAAGCCAAAGGTTCAGTGGGGTTGAACAGGCACTCATTCATTCATTCAGCCTATGGCAGGCAAGGCCCCGCTCTTGTGTTGCTACAGCCCAGTGGCCATTATGATGAGGACACGAATGAGCCACTGGGAAGAGCTGTGTCTGATTCCTGAATCCTCAAAGCCATTTCATTCCCCTGTGGGTAAAACTGTGCCATTTTCAGATGAGGAAATCAGGTCCTGTCCCAGAGAAGGTCAGACCACTCATAGATGTTTGCAGCAGAGACCAAACCAGGAGCCTGCAGACACACCCGTCTGTCCTGGGGCCCATGTTTGGTGCCCAGGGCTGTGAGTGGAGGAAAGTCCGCTTGGGAATCACATGGCTCATGCTCTAGATCAGTGTCTCCAACAGAAATGAGATGCCAGCCGCAAACACAACTCGTGGGTAATTTGAACTGTTCTGATAGCTTCATTAAAACAAAGTCAAAAGAAGCTGATGGAATTCTTTCTAATAATATTTGTGTTTAACCTAATACATCCAAAATATCGTTTTGACATGTCATGAATATTTTAAATTCTTAATGAGATGTTTACTTTTATTTTTTCATACCAAGTCTGTGAACCTTGGTGTGTATCTTACACTTCAGGCACCTCCAGGTTCAGAACAGCCACATCTCAAGTGCTCACTCAGAGGTGGCACTGGCTCATGACCACTGGAGAGTGCAGCCGTGATACCCCCATCCTGACTCTAATTCCAAGTCTCCCTGCCCCCACACACATACTTGCAGAATCCCTTCCCAGTGTGTCTTCGTCAGAGGGAAAGTGCTTTGTAAACTAATTGTGAGGGGGTTCACCACGACCTTCCTCTCGTCCATGTATCTTGGCAGCCAAGGCACCCACAGAGACAAAGCTGCTGGAGGCCCCAGATCTGGGAAGACAGGCACCCACCCACCCATGAGAAGGGGAGGGGAGGGGCTGGGGGAGGAGTCCTTCTTTCCTCTCCCCCAACCCCCTCCCCCACCCCCCGATGTTACAGCCGCAAGGCTGTAACAGCTGCTTTAATTCTGTAAAATCCAAACTCTGGTTCTCTGGGAATGCTGGCTCGTTCGTTCACGCATTAGACACACATTTATGGAGCGGCTTCGGTTGTTTACGCTGTTACCGTGAAGATGCTGAAGACACAGAGAGGAAAGCAGCCAGCCTCCTCCGGGGAGTGTGAGCCTGGTGGATGAGGCTGGTCAAGTGAGCAAACAGCCCCTACGAGGCTCTGCAGGCAACGCTGCAGAGACTCCTTGTGGGCACCCGGCCTGGGCAAGGGACTGGGAACACGAAGTTCAAAGAAGGATGAGACCCAGCTTGTGATCAGGTGTGTGGCTGGCAGTCAGGATGTCTAGGAAGGCTGGCTGGACATCACACAGCACCCGTGGGTAGGTGCAGTCCAGCCCAGGATGGGTCTTGAATGTTCTCTGAGACTTCTACTCCA
Source organism: Nanger dama (assembly GCA_917880005.1). NCBI lineage: Eukaryota > Metazoa > Chordata > Mammalia > Artiodactyla > Bovidae > Nanger > Nanger dama. The sequence goes on along the minus strand of CAKJTW010000018.1, from coordinate 7,112,847 downwards.
AACAGTAGGACTGCCAGAGAAACTGACTCGGCTTTGCTGCGCCTTTTGCAAAATGGCCAATTAGGTGACTAGGACACCAATCCTGGCAGTTCAGCTCCCTTCATTCACTGTCCTCCGAGCCTCTCTTGATGCTCTGCTGTGGGGAATACAGAGATGCAGAAGACAGTAGAAACCAGTGGGGCAGGGCCTGGGGTGGGGGGACTGGGGGAAACACCAAAAACACAGGACTTTTATTTCAAAGCAGAATTGTGAGTTACACAGCAGAAAACCACCTTGCTACAAAGCAGGACTCCGAAACGGTGGCTAAAATATAACAAACGTCCTTTTAAATGCATGGTTGAGCTTGCAAGAAAGGAAGGGAACTCCCCAGGGATAAAAACAAAGACAGAGCTGAAAACCAGAGCAGGAATCATGAGGGCTAGTGTTGGTGCTGTGTTGGGCGGGCACAGGCAGGGAGGGGCCTGATTGGGTTTTACAGCCCCTGTGGGGACAAGAAATAAGGCTTTGGGCTTCACAAAACCAGGAGTTGTAAATGAGACCTACCTCCAAGCCAGACTCTTCAGAGTTATATTCTTGGTGAAAAGGTGGGCAAGGATTTAAAAAAAAATGTCCACTCTCTGCTCAGACAGATCACTGCTCAGCTCATCTGCTACAGCCACGGCTCTGGGAATTTGTAATCATAGACAGAGCCTCAAGGGGGTTGGGATTTAAATTTACACTACCCTGCTTCCCGTGTGTTCAGGAGACTCTGAAAGCAAGAAGCTAATACAAAAAGGGGTCCCTGGCTGGAGACGCCTGTGGGCACTGGGCGGAAACAAATGTAAACACTCCCTAGAGGGCCATGACCTCAACTCAGGCTGCTCAGGGTTCCCACAGACAAAGGTTGCTGCAGATGAGCTCACAAAGACAAAATTACAAATCAAAAGCAGTCATGAGACAGTCAGTGGTAAAACCAATGATATGCTTGCCCCACTCCCCTCACCGACCCGAACCCATCTCACTGAATCTCAGATGACAGATCCAGGAGATAGAGACCAGAGAATAGCTGTGACTGCAATGACTAAAATGTTTGGGGAAATATGAAAAAGAATTAATATGATGAAAAAGAATAGCCAGGTTCCTGCTATAGACAGATTAATCGAAGTGCTGCCAAAGCAAGCGCTACAGACAGCAGGTCAAACACAGGCCTGGATCCCTGATCCCTCCTAAAATTTTCAAAAAGGAGCACAAAAGGAATTTTTAAAGTACTGCAATAATGGAAAAAAAGGATAATTTTGAAATTGGAAAGCAGACTGATGAGTGAGAATGGACTTCATGGGTGAAAAAAATTGAGTCCTAAACTGGCAGTGAGGAAAGTTGAGGACACACTGAACCCCCAGGGACCTCCAGCTTCAGGAACTGAGTACCAGGAACTTCCAGGAAACTCCAACTTCAGGAACTGAGTGCCAGGTACTAAGGGCAGCATAGGGAAAGCAGAGGGAACAACAGCAGACTTGAAAGAGAGCTTTAAAGAGCAGCTAATAACCAAGATTCCATTCCCCAAGGTGATTGCCTCTACTATATCCCAGTTTAGTTCAATTCAGTAGATCAGTAGTGTCTGACTCTTTGCAACCCCATGGATCGCAGCACGCCAGGCCTCCCTGTCCACCACCATCTCCCAGAGTTCACTCAGACTCACACCCATCGAGTCCGTGATGTCATCCTGCCATCTCATCCTCAGTCATCCCCTTCTCCTCCTGCCCCCAATCCCTCCCAGCATCAGAGTCTTTTCCAATGAGTCAACTCTTCCCATGAGGTGGCCAAAGTACTGGAGTTTCAGCTTTAGCATCATTCCTTACAAAGAAATCCCAGGGCTGATCTCCTGCAGAATGGACTGGTTGGATCTCCTTGCAGTCCAAGGGACTCTCAAGAGTCTTCTCCAACACCACAGTTCAAAAGCATCAATTCTTCAGCACTCAGCCTTCTTCACAGTTCAACTCTCACATCCATACATGACCACAGGAAAAACCATAGCCTTGACTAGACAGACCTTATTCAGCAAAGTGATGTCTCTGCTTTTGAATATACTTTCTAGGTTGGTCATAACTTTTCTTCCAAGGAGTAAGCATCTTTTAATTTCATGGCTGCAGTCACCATCTGCAGTGATTTTGGAGCCCCCAAAATAAAGTCTGACACTGTTTCCATTGTTTCCCCATCTATTTCCCATGAAGTGATGGGACCGGATGCCATGATCTTCGTTTTCTGAATGTTGAGCTTTAAGCCAACGTTTTCCTCTCTTTCACTTTCATCAAGAGGCTTTTTAGTTCCTCTTCACTTTCTGCCATAAGGGTGGTGTCATCTGCATATCTGAGGTTATTGATATTTCTCCTGGCAATCTTGATTCCAGCTTGTGTTTCTTCCAGTCCAGCGTTTCTCATGATATACTCTGCATAGAAGTTAAATAAGCACGGTGACAATATTCAGCCTTGACATACTCCTTTTCCTATTTGGAACCGGTCTGTTGTTCCATGTCCAGTTCTAACTGTTGCTTCCTGACCTGCATACAGATTTCTCAAGAGGCAGGTTAGGTGGTCTGGTATTCCCATCTCTTTCAGAATTTTCCACAGTTTATTGTGATCCACACAGTCAAAGGCTTTGGCATACTCAATAAAGCAGAAATAGATGTTTTTCTGGAACTCTCTTGCTTTTTCCATGATCCAGCGGATGTTGGCAATTGGATCTCTGGTTCCTCTGCCTTTCTAAAACCAGCTTGAACATCAGGGAGTTCACAGTTCACATATTGCTGAAGCCTGGCTTGGAGAATTTTGAGCATTACTTTACTAGCATGTGAGATGAGTGCAATTGTGCGGTAGTTTGATCATTCTTTGGCATTGCCTTTCTTTGGAATTGGAATGAAAACTGACCTTTTCTAGTCCTGTGGCCACTGCTGAGTTTTCCAACTTTGCTGGCATATGGAGTGCAGCACTTTCACAGCATCATCTTTCAGGATTTGAAACAGCTCCACTGGAATTCCATCACCTCCACTAGCCTTGTTTGTAGTGATGCTCTCTAAGGCCCACTTGACTTCACATTCCAAGATGTCTGGCTCTAATGAGTGATCACACCATCATGATTATCTGGGTCGTGAAGATCTTTTTTTGTACAGTTCTTCCATGTATTCTTGCCACCTCTTCTTAATATCTTCTGCTTCTGTTAGGTCCATACCATTTCTGTCCTTTATCGAGCCCATCTTTGCATGAAATGTTCCCTTGGTATCTCTAATTTTCTTGAAGAGATCTCTAGTCTTTCCCATTCTGTTCTTTTCCTCTATTTCTTTGCACTGATTGCTGAAGAAGGTTTTCTTATCTCTTCTTACTATTCTTTGGAACTCTGCCTTCAGATGCTTATATCTTTCCTTTTCTCCTTTGCTTTTCACCTCTCTTCTTTTCACAGCTATTTGGAAGGCCTCCCCAGACAGCCATTTTGCTTTTTGCATTTCTTTTCCATGGGGATGGTCTTGATCCCTGTCTCCCGTACAATGTCACAAACCTCATTCCATAGTTCATCAGGCACTCTATCTATCAGATCTAGGCCCTTAAATCTATTTCTCACTTCCACTGTAGAATCATAAGGGATTTGATTTAGGTCATACCTGAATGGCCTAGCGGTTTTCCCTACTTTCTTCAATTTGAGTCTGGATTTGGTAATAAGGAGTTTATGATCTGAGCCACAGTCAGCTCCTGGTCTTGTTTTTGTTGCCTGTATAGAGCTTCTCCATCTTTGGCTGCATAGAATATAATCAATCTGATTTCCGTGCTGACCATCTGGTGATGTCCATGTGTAGAGTCTTCTCTTGTGTTGTTGGAAGAGGGTGTTTGCTTTGACCAGTGCATTTTCTTGGCAAAACTCTATTAGTCTTTGCCCTGCTTCATTCCACATTCCAAGGCCAAATTTGCCTGTTACTCCAGGTGTTTCTTGACTTCCTACTTTAGCATTCCAGTCCCCTATAATGAAAAGGACATCTTTTTTGGGTGTTAGTTCTAAAAGGTCTTGTAGGTTTCATAAAACCGTTCAACTTCAGCTTCTTCAGCATTATTGGTTGGGGCATAGACTTGGATAACTGTGATATTGAATGGTTTGCCTTGGAAACGAACAGAGATCATTCTGTCCTTTTGGAGATTGCATCCAAGTACTGCATTTCAGACTCTTTTGTTGACCATGATGGCTACTCCATTTCTTCGGAGGGATTCCTGCCCGCAGTAGTAGATATAATGGTCATCTGAGTTAAATCCACCCATTCCAGTCCATTTTAGTTCACTGATTCCTAGAATGTCAGTGTTCACCCTTGCCATCTCTTGTTTGACCACTTCCAATTTGCCTTGATTCATGGACCTGACATTCCAGGTTCCTATGCAATAGTGCTCTTTATAGCATCGGACCTTGCTTCTATCACCAGTCACATGCACAACTGGGTATTTTTTTTGCCTTGCCTCCATTCCTTCATTCTTTCTGGAGTTATTTCTCCACTGATTTCCAGTAGCATATTGGGCACCTAATGACCTGGGGAGTTCCTCTTTTGGTATCCTATCATTTTGCCTTTTTATACTGTTCATGGGGTTCTCAAGGCAAGAGTACTGAAGTGGCTTGCCATTCCCTTCTCCAGTGGACCACATTCTATTACCCTTCTCCACCATGACCTGCCCGTCTTGGGTTGCCTCGCAGGCACGGCTTGGTTTCATTGAGTTAGACAAGGCTGTGGTCCTAGTGTGATTAGATTGACTAGTTTTCTGTGAGTATGGTTTCAGTATGTCTGCCCTCTGCTGCCCTCTTGCAACACCTACCATTTTACTTGGGTTTCTCTTACCTTGGGCATGGGGTATCTCTTCATGGCTGCTCCAGTAAAGCATAGCTGCTGCTCCTTACCTTGGATGAGGGGTATCTCCTTACCGCCGCTGTTCCTGACCTTCAACGTGGGATAGCTCCTCTAGGCCCTCCTGCGCCTGCGCAGCCACCACTCCTCGGGATGCTCCTCCCGGCAACCGGCCTTGGCCTCAGGTGTGGGTGGCTCCTCCCAGCTGCCACCCCTGGCCTCAGGCTCTTGGTGGCTCCTCAGGGTCACTGCCCCTGGCCTCGAGCGCGAGGTGGCTTCTCCTGGACGCCCCTGACTGGGACGTGGGAGCTCTTTATCTGAATGTCCTTGGAAAGTTTAGGCCTTCAAGCACTAGTTTCCTGGCCTCCTTGGTTGGTACCCTGAACTTTGCTTCCCCACACCCCAGTGTTCATAGATCAGCTTCACTGCACATAGGCAGGTGAGCCCAAGTTTGGTTTGGGAACATCTTTTCTTGGGAATCTGCTAGAGAATGTGCACCTCTAAAACAGGGAATAAATCAAGAAAGAAGTTAAGATGGGAAACCCATGCCTAAGAGAAATAATGTGAGTCCTCAAGCCATTGATGAAGGGAGAACACAACAGCCTGGAGGGCAGCCAGAAAAAACAGGAACAGACCAGAAAGGACTGTGAAAGAAATCTCCGAGATGATGCAACTGGGAAATGTGCTTGGATGTATCAAGAGATGGTTGGAGCTGCTGAGGAATGACTTGGGATGATTTCATGATAATTAGATGGGAAACAAAGCAAACAAATAAAAATGAGACAGTATCAACGACATGGAAAACAAAAGATTGTGAAAGAAAAGAAAAATAGCGAATGTGTTCTATGTGGACAAAAGTGAATAGAATTTATGTAATCATAATAGCCTCTTGGACTGCAAGGAGATCCAACCGGTCCATTCTGAAGGAGATCGGTCCTTGGTGTTCTTTGGAAGGAATGATGCTAAAGCTGAAACTCCAGTACTTTGGCCACCTCGTGTGAAGAGTTGACTCACTGGAAAAGACTCTAATGCTGGGAGGAATTGGGGGGCAGGAGGAGAAGGGGACGACTGAGGATGAGATGGCTGGATGGCATCACTGACTTGATGGATGTGAGTCTGAGTGAACTCCAGGAGTCGGTTATGGACAGGAAGCCTGGCATGCTTCAATTCATGGGGTCGCAAAGAATCGGACATGACTGAGTGACTGAACTGAACTGAACTGAATAATGTTAACTTTAAATTATAATTTTAACTCTGCTGGAAGAACAGCGGGACAGGAAGCATGTGTGTGCAAGGTAGAGGGAGGGATGTTGCTGGTAAAATCCAGGTAGTTCCTCACCTTCTGGTGTGAAAAGTTGACAGATAATGCCTGAAAACTAAGGGTGGGGAATAATAGAGCATGTTATTTAGTGATACAGAGGTAAATTCCAAAAGCAATAATAAAAGAGTAGAAGTTGCTTGCCCCTGGGGAGCAGAAAGATGGACGAATTTGAAGATGGGGGACAGGAGGCTGAAGTTTTCAGGATAAGTCTGTGGACCTACTTGATGCTTTAAACTCTATGCCTGTATACAGACGAAAATGTAAGAAACACCTGAGACAGGTGGACCGTGCACTTCTCATATACTCTTATGTGCCAGCTTGAATCCTCTTAGCTCCAGCAGTCTACAAGAGTCTTGTCTGTTTTGTGCCAGCCAGTTCTGCAAGGATTCTGATCAACTCTACATGGACACAACCTGATAGCGTTTCTGCCTCCCGCCCCCATGGGCTTCTCTATGGCTGCTGGTGCTTGAGATGCCATGGATTCACCCAATGCCCGGACAAGCGCAACATAGTTCCAGAATGTCAAGGAATTAGTTGTGCTTAACTTCAAGCAGTGGCCAGCTCAATAATGTACCTTCATATTGGTTCTCACTCCTTTCCTTTTTTGAGATTGAATTCCCTGAAACATTAGTGGCACTTCAGTTCAATTCAGTTCAGTTGCTTAGTGGTGTTAATGGTGCAGTAGTTTGAACATTCTTTGGCATTGCCTTTCTTTGGAATTGGAATGAAAACTGATCTTTTCCAGTCCTGTGGCTATTGCTGAGTTTTCCAAATTTGCTGGCATACTGACTGCAGCACTTTCACAGCATCATCTTTCAGGATTTGAAACAGCTCCACTGGAATTCCATCACCTCCACTAGCTTTGTTCGTAGTGATGCTCTCTAAGGCCCACTTGACTTCACATTCCAAGATGTCTGGCTCTAGATGAGTGATCACATCATCATGATTATCTGGGTTCTGAAGATCTTTTTTGTACAGTTCTTCTGTGTATTCTTGCCACCTTTTCTTAATATCTTCTGCTTCTGTTAGGTCCATACCATTTCTGTCCTTTATCGAGCCCATCTTTGCATGAAATATTCCCTTGATATCTCTAATTTTCTTGAAGAGATCTCTAGTCTTTCCCACTCTGTTGTTTTCCTCTATTTCTTTTCATTGATCGCTGAAGAAGGCTTTCTTATCTCTTCTTGCTATTCTTTGGAACTCTGCCTTCCGATGCTTATATCTTTCCTTTTCTCCTTGGCTTTTCAGCTCTCTTCTTTTCACAGCTATTTGTAAGGCCTCCCCAGACAGCCATTTTGCTTTTTTGCATTTCTTTTCCATGGGGATGGTCTTGATTCCTGTCTCCCGTACAATGTCACGAACCTCATTCCATAGTTCATCAGGTACTCTATCAGATCTAGGCCCTTAAATCTATTTCTCACTTCCACTGTATAATCATAAGGGATTTAATTTATGTCATACCTGAATAGTCTAGCGATTTTCCCTACTTTCTTCAGTTTCTGGCAGATGAACCAGAGATCAAATTGCCAACATCCGCTGGATCATGGAAAAAACAAGAGAGTTCCAGAAAAACATCTGTTTCTGCTTTCTTGACTGTGCCAAAGCCTTTGACTGTGTGGATCACAATAAACTGTGGAAAATTCTGAAAGAGATGGAAATACCAGACCACCTAACCTGCCTCTTGAGAAATCTGTATGCAGGTCAGGAAGCAACAGTTAGAACTGGACATGGAACAACAGACCGGTTCCAAATAGGAAAAGGAGTATGTCAAGGCTGAATATTGTCACCCTGCTTATTTAACTTCTGTGCAGAGTACATCATGAGAAACGCTGGACTGGAAGAAACACAAGCTGGAATCAAGATTGCCAGGAGAAATATCAATAACCTCAGATATGCAGATGACACCACCCTTATGGCAGAAAGTGAAGAGGAACTAAAAAGCCTCTTGATGAAAGTGAAAGAGGAAAGCGAGAACGTTGGCTTAAAGCTCAACATTCAGAAAACGAAGATCATGGCATCCGGTCCCATCACTTCATGGGAAATAGATGGGGAAACAGTAGAAACAGTGTCAGACTTTATTTTGGGGGGCTCCAAAATCACTGCAGATGGTGACTGCAGCCATGAAATTAAAAGACACTTACTCCTTGGAAGAAAAGTTATGACCAACCTAGAAAGTATATTCAAAAGCAGAGACATCACTTTGCTGACTAATGTCCGTCTAGTCAAGGCTATGGTTTTTCCAGGGGTCATGTATGGATGTGAGAGTTGGACTGTGAAGAAGGCTGAGCGCTGAAGAATTGATGCTTTTGAACTGTGGTGTTGGAGAAGACTCTTGAGAGTCCCTTGGACTGCAAGGAGATCCAACTAGTCCACTCTGCAGGAGATCAGCCCTGGGATTTCTTTGTAAGGAATGATGCTAAAGCTGAAACTCCAGTACTTTGGCCACCTCATGCGAAGAGTGGACTCATTGGAAAAGACTCTGATGCTGGGAGGGATTGGGGGCAGGAGGAGAAGGGGATGACTGAGGATGAGATGGCTGGATGGCATCACAGACTCGATGAACGTGAGTCTGAGTGAACTCTGGGAGATGGTGGTGGACAGGGAGGCCTGGCTTGCTGTGATTCATGGGGTCACAAAGAGTCAGACATGACTGAGCGACTGAACTGAACTGAACTGAACTTCTTAGTGGTGTACGATTCTTTGTGTCCCCATGGACTGCAGCATGCCAGTCTTCCCCATTCACCACCTACTCCCGGAATTTGCTCAAACTCGTGTCCGTCAAGTCTGTGATGCCATCCCACCATCTCATCTTCTGTTGTCCCCTTCTCCTCCTGCCTTCAATCTTTCCCAGCATCAGGATCTTTTCTAGTCAGTCAGTCAGTTCTTTGCATCAGGTGGCCAAAGTACTGGAGTTTTTCAGCTTCAGCATCAGTCCTTCCAATGAATATTCAGGACTAATTTTCTTAGAATTGACTGGTTTGATCTTTTTGCTGTCCAAGGGTCTCTCAAAAGTCTTCTCAAACACCACAGTTTAAAAGGATCAATTCTTCAGCGCTTAGTTTTCTTTATGGTCCAACTCTCATATACATACATGACCACTGGAAAAATCATAGCTTTGACTAGATGGACCTTTGTGGGCAAAGTAATGTCTCTGTTTTTTAATATGCTATCTAGGTTGGTCATAGCTTTTCTTCCAAGGAACAAACATCTTTTAATTTCATGGCTGCAGTCACCATCTGCAGTGGTTTTGGAGCCCAAGAAAAGAAAGTCTGCCACTGTTTCCATTGTTTCCCCATCTATTTGCCATGAAGTGATGGGACTGGATGCCACGATATTAGTTTTCTGAATGTTGAGTTTTAAGCCAGTTTTTCACTCTCCTCTTTCACTTTCATCAAGAGGCTCTTTAGTTCCTTTTCACTTTCTGCCATAAGGGTGGTGTCATCTGAATATCTGAGATTATTGATATTTCTCCTGGACATACTCTGCATGTAAGTTAAATAAGTGACATGACAATATACAGCTTTGACCTATTCCTTTCCCAGTTTGGAACCAGTCCGTTGTTCCATGTCCAGTTCTAACTGTTGCTTCTTGACCTGTATACAGATTTCTCAGGAGGCAGGTAAGGTGGTCTGGTATTCCCAACTCTTGAAGAGTTTTCCACAGTTTGTTGTGATCCACACATTCAAAGGCTTTGGCAAACAAAGAAGAAGTAGATGCTTTTCCGGAATTCTCTTGCTTTTTCTATGATCCAACTAGATTCAGTCCAATCCCAGACAAAATCTTAGCAGGCTCTTCTGTAAAAATCAACAAGCTGATTCTGTAATTTACATGGAAAAACAAAGAAACCAAAATAACTGAAATGATGTTGAAAAAGAAGAACAAAGTTTCAGGATTCACACTACCTATTTGAAGACTTTCTATATAGCTACAGTTCTTAGTGTGGAACTGGTCATAGGATAGATACATAGGTCAACGGAGCAAGGAATATAATCCAAAAATAGAATCACACAAGTTTGGCCAGTTTATTTTTACAAAGATGCAAAAGCAATGTAATTGAGAAAGGATAACAGGTTCTTCTGTTGTTGTTTTTTCCAACAAATAGGATAATTTGGATAGCTACACTGAAAAAAAGAGCTTCCCTCATAGCTCAGTCGCCTGCAGTGTAGGAGACCTGGGTTCTATCCCTGGGTCAGGAAGATGCCCTGGAGAAGGAAATGGCAACCCACTCCAGTATTCTTGCCTGAAGAATCCCATGGACAGAGGAGCCTGGCAGGCTACAGTCCATGGGGTCTCAAGAGTCAGACACGACTTAGAGACTAAACCACTAACACATTAAAAAAAAAAGACTGTCAATCTTTATGTCACATGTTATACAGAAATTAACTCAAAATTGATCATAGACTTAAATGATAAAAGTAAAATAATAAAACTTTTTGATGAAAATACAGGGGAAAAATCTTTTTGGCTTGGAATAAGCAAAGCATTCTTAGATATGGTATAGAAAAGTGTGAAGTCAAGTGGACCTTAGGAAGCATTACTACGAACAAAGCTAGTGGAGGTGATGGAATTCCAGCTGAGCTGTTTCAAATCCTAAAAGATGATGCTGTCAAAGTGCTGCACTCATTATGTCAGTACATTTGGAAAATTCAGCAGTGGCCACCAGAGTCAAAAGTCGGTTTTCATTCCAATCACAAAGAAGGGCAATGCCAAATAATGTTCAAACTACTGGACAATTGAGCTCACTTCACATGCTAGCAAGGTCATGCTCAAAATCCTTCAAGCTAAGTTTCAGCAGTATGTGAACCAAGAACTTTCAGATGTATAAGCTAGGTTTAGAAAAGGCAGAGGAACCAGAGATCAAATTGCCAACATCTGTTGGATCATAGAGAAAGGAAGGGAATTCCAGAAAAGCATCTACTTCTGCTTCATTGACTACACTAAAGCCTTTGACTGTGTGGATCACAACAAACTACGGAAAATTCTTAAAGAGATGGGAATACCCAATCACCTTACCTGTCTCCTGAGAATCCTGTATGTGGGTCAAGAAGCAACAGTTAGAACTGGACATGGAACAACGGAATGGATCAAAATTGGGAAAGGAGTATGACGAGGGTGTATATTGTCACCCTGCTTATTTAACTTCTATGCAGAGTACATCATGCGAAATGCCAGGTTAGATGAATCACAAGCTGGACTCAAGACTGCTGGGAAAAGTATCAACAACGTCAGATACACAGATGATACTATTCTAATGGCAGAAAGTGAAAAGGAACTAAAAAGTCTCCTGTTGAGGGTGAAAGAAGAGAGTGAAAAAGCTGGCTTGAAACTAAACATTGAACAAACTAAGATCATGACCGGAAAAGTGGAAGCAGTGACAGATTTTATTTTCTTGGGCTCCAAAATCACTGCGGAGAGTGACCACAGCCATGAAATTAAAAGATGCTTGCTCTTTGGAAGGAAAACTATGACAACCCAGACAGCATATTAAAAAGCAGAGACATTTCTTTGCCAACAAAGGTCCAAGTAGTCAAAGCTATGGTTTTTCCAGTAGTCAAGTATGAGTGTGAGAGATGGACCATAAAGAAGGCTGAGTGTCAAAGAACTGATGCTGGAGAGGACTCTTTGAAAGTTCCTTGGACTGCAGGTAGATCAAACCAGTCAGTCCTAAAGGAAATCAATCCTGAATATTCGTTGGAAGAACTGATGCTGAAGCTGAAAGCTTCAACGCTTTAGCCACTTGATGATTGGAAAAGACCCTGATGCTGGAAAAGATTGAAGGCAAAAGGAGAAGGGGGCAGCAGAGGATGAGCTGGTTAGATGGCATCACTGACTCAACGGATGTGAATTTGAACAAACTCTGGGAGATAGTGAGGGACAGGGAGTCCTGGTGTGCTGCCATCCATGGGGTTGCAAAGAGTCAGCCACGACTTAGCAACTGAACAACAACAAATAAAAAAAAAACTGCAAACTATGTTATATCAAAAATGTTAAACTTTGCTTCTGTAAAAGACACTCTTGAAGACTTCCTTGGTGGTCTAGTGGTTCAGAATTCCCCTTGCAATCCAGGGGACGGGGATTTGATCCTTGGTCAGGGAGCTAAGATCACACATGTTGCTGAGCAACTAAGCCTGTGGGCCACAACTTCTGGATCTATGCACCAAACTAAAGAGTCCATGCTCCACAGTGAAGGATGATACACGACACAGCAAAGATCCTGCATGCCGCAGTTAAGAGCTGATGCAGCCAAACCAATTAAGCTTGTAAAAGACACTGTTAGGAGAAAAGATGAACTACAGGTTGAGAGGAAGCATTTGCAAATCACATATCCAGAGGAATGGATAAAGAAGATGTAGTACATATATAATGGAATATTACTCGGCCATTAAAACGAATGAAATACCGCCATTTGCAGCAACGGCAATGGACCTAGAGACTGTCATACTGAGTGAAGTAAGCCAGACGGAGAAAGAGAAATATTGTACAACATCCCTTAGATGCACATTCTAACAAGCAATTACTCAAATGCACTTATTTACAAAACAGAAACAGACTCACAGACTTAGACAATAAACTTATGGTTAGCAGGGGAGGAAGGATGCAGGGAAGGGACAGTTAGGGAATTTTGGATCAACATGTATACACTGCTATATTTTAAATGGATAACAACCAATGACAGATTGTATAGCACAGGGAACTCTGCTCAGTGATATATGTAACAGCGAAGAACTGACTCATAGGAAAAAACCCTGATGCTGGGGAAGGTTGAAGGTAGGAGGAGAAGGGGAAGACAGAGGATGAGATGGGTGGATGGCATCACCAGCTCGATGGACATGAGTTTCAGGAAGCTGTGGGAGTTGGTGATGGGCAGGGAAGCCTGGCGTGCTGCAGTCCATGGGGTCACAAAGAGTCGGACACGACTGAGCGACTAAACTGAATGGAGATACACGTATGTGTATGGCCGAGTCCCTTTGCTGTCCACCTGAAACTATCACAACAATTAACTGGCTATACTCCAAGATAAGATTAAAAGTTTAGGGACTTCCCTGGTGATCCAGTGGTTAAGAATCCCCCTTGCAAGGCAAGAGACTTAGGTTTGATCCCTTGTCGGGAACTAAGATCCCACATGTAACAGGGCAACTAAGCCCGCACCCCACAACAGAAGCCCAAGAGCCACAGCTGGAGAGTCGGTGCACCACGACAAAGATCCCACACGCCGCAACCGAGATCTGATGCAGCTAAATGAGAAGCTTAAAAAATTAAGAAAGAATAACATAGAGCAGACAAGAGTAAAGAACAAACAAAACCAAAAACCAAAATAAGTATAAACTACACAGACTTCAAAGTTTAGCCAGAAAATATAAACTATTTTATTAATAATCTTACATTGATTATACTCTGAAATACTCCTTTTGATATATTATGTTAAATAAAGCATATTATTAAAATTAATTCTACCTGTTTCTTTTTAATATGGCTACTAGAAAATTTTAAATAATAATAGGACTCATTATATTTCTATTGGACAGCACAGCTTTGGGCATTGTTGGGAAAATATATACCTGGGTATCAATGTCAAAAGTTTAATAGAAAGCAGTTAAACAACAGAAATACATCTATAATTTCAAAACTATCAAAGAAAAAAGGATAATAAAGAGAACTGTAAACTTAATAGATGCTGTGTGTTGTGCTTAGTTGCTCAGTCACGTCTAACTCTTGCGACCCCACGGACTGCAGCCTGTCAGGCTCTTCTGTCCATGGATGCTAACACCTGATAAATAATAAATTAAAGAGGTAGTGTAATGAGAACACAAAATAAAATAGTAGAAGTAAGTTTAAATACATCAACAGTCATTACGAATGTAAATTGATTTTGTTTGTCTCCTTAAAGACAGAGAATGTCATATTGGATCAAAACAAAATACAATAGACTATTAGTTAGAAGGAGCACTCTAAAGCAAAAGAAAAAGAAAAGACTGAAAATAAAATAATGGGAAAATATAGATATACCAGGCAAATCGTAACCAAAGAAAGCTGACATAGAATATTAATATCAGGAAAAATACACCTAAGGCCAAGGAATACTAAAAAGATAAAGAGGGACATGAGAAGATGATTAAAGTCACAAATCACCAAAAAGACTGGCCAGCAATAAACTTTTCATATATAACTACTAACCCTGAAATAAGTAAAGCAAAAACTGAATGAATTAGTTTGAATTGAGTAATCACAAAAGGAATGGCTTCATAGTTGTCATGAATATATGGACATTTATTTTAAAAGTTGTCCCTGCGTTGGGTCATAAATGAAAGCCTGAGCAAATTTTGAAATGGTTGTAAAGCAGACCACATTCTTTACCTACAATGCAGCAAAACTGGAAGTCAACAAAAATAGCAAAGGCAGACGAACTACAGCTGTAACTGTGAAAACGAAAAGCACACTTGTCGTAGGAACACTTCTTTCCTAGTCCTTATATTTCCTTCTTTGTGGAGGGAGCTAAATTAGTGTAGCACTCCCAGTCTCTCTCTGCCCCATGGAGGAAGAGTAACTCAGCTGGTTAATGTGGGGAAAATAAAATTGGCTGACTTGCTTTACCAGTGCATTCTCTTGGCAAAACTCTGTTAGCCTTTGCCCTACTTCATTTCGTACTCCAAGGCCAAATTTGCCTGCTACTCCAGGTATCTCTTGACTTCCTACATTTGCATTCCAGTCCCCCTATGATGAAAAGAACATCTTTTTGGGTGTTAGTTCTAGAAGGTCTTGTAGGTCTTCATAGAACGGTTCAACTTCAGTTTCTTCAGCATTACTGATTGGAGCATAGACTTGGATTACTGTGATAATGAATGGTTTCCCTTGAAATGAACAGAGATCATTCTGTCATTTTTGAGATTGCATCCAGTACTGCATTTTGGACTCTTTTGTTGACTATGAGGGCTACTCCATTTCTTCTAAGGGATTCCTGCCTGCAGTAGTAGATAAAATGGTTATCTGAATTAAATTCACCCATTCCTGTCCATTTTAGTTCACTGATTCCTAGAAAGTCAATGTTCAATCTTGCCATCTCCTGTTTGACCGCTTCTAATTTACCTTGATTCATGGCCCTAACATTCCAGGTTCCTATGCAATATTGTTCTTTATAGCATTGGACTTTACTTCCATCACCAGTCACAACTACAACTGTGAGCTGTTTTTGCTTTGGCTCCATCTCTTCATTCTTTCTAGAGTTATTTCTCCACTGATCTCCAGTAGCATATTGGGCACCTACCGACCTAGGGAGTTCCTCTTTCAGTGTCCAATCTTTTTGCTTTTCATACTGTTCATGGGGTTCTCAAGGCAAGAATACTGAAGTGGTTTGCCATTCCCTTCTTGAGTGGACCACATTTTTTTCAGAACTCTCCACCATGACCCATCTGTCTTGGGAAGTCCTACATGGCATGGCTCACAGTTTCACTGAGTTAGACAAGGCTGTGGTCCATGTGATCAGTTTGATTAGCTTTCTATAACTGTGATTTTCATTCTGTCTGCCCTCTGAGGGATAAGGATGAGAGGCTTATGGAAGCTTCCTGATGGGAGAGACTGACTGTGGGGGAGACTGGGTCTTGTTCTGATGGGTAGGCCCATGTTCAGTAAATCTTTAATCCAGTTTTCTGTTGATGGGCAGGGCTGTGTTCCCTCCCTGTTGTTTGACCTGAGGCCAAACTATGGTGGAGGTAAGGAAGATAATGGCGACCTCCTTCCAAAAGTCCCGTGCACGCACTGCCACACTCAGTGCCCCAGACCCTGCAGCAGGCCACTGCCAACCCACGTCTCCCGCAGAGATTCCTGGACACTCCCAGGCAAGTCTGGATCAGTCTCTCATGGGGTCACTGCTCCTTTCTCCTAGGTCCTGATGCACACAAGGTTCTGTTTGTGCCCTCCAAGAGTCTGTTTGCCCGATCCTATGTAAATTCTGTAATCAAATCCAGCTGGCCTCCGAAGTCAAATTCTCTGGGGGTTCTCAGTCCATTTGCCAGATTCCCGGGCTATTTCATTGAGCTATTTCAAATCTTAAAAGATGATGCTGTTAAAGTGCTGCACTCAATATGCCAACAAATTTGGAAAATACTTAGCAGTGGCCACAGGACTGGAAAATGTCAGTTTTCACTCCAATTCCAAAGAAAGACAATGCCAAAGAATGCTCAAATTACCACACAACCTCACTCATTTCACATGCTAGCAAAGTAATGCTCAAAATTCTCCAAGCCAGGTTTCAACAGTACATTAACTGTGAACTTCCACATGTTCAAGCTGGATTTAGAAAAGGCAGAGGAACCAGAGATCAAATTGCAAACATCCCTTGGATCATAGAAAAAGCAAGAGAATTCCAGAAAAACACCTACTTCTGCTTTGTTGACTATGCCAAAGCCTTTGACTGTGTGGATCGCAACAAACTGTGGAAAACTCTTCAAGAGATGGGAATACCAGACCACCTTACCTGCCTCCTGAGAAATCTGTATGCAGGTCAAGAAGCAACAGTTAGAACTGGACATGGAACAATAGATTGGTTCCAAATAGGTAAAGGAGTATGACAAGGCTGTATAATATCACCCTGCTTATCACTTCTATGCAGAGTACATCATGCGAAATTCAGGGCTGGATGAAGCACAAGCTGGAATCAAGATTGCCAGGAGAAATACCAATAATCTCAGATACGCAGATGACACTACCCTTATGGCAGAAAGTGAAGAGGAACTAAAGAGCCTCTAGCTGAAAGTGAAAGAAGAGAGTGAAAAAGCTGGCTTAAAATTCAACGTTCAAAAAACTAAGATCATGGCATCTGGTCCCATCACTTCATGATATATAGATGGGGAAACAGTGAAAACAGTGGCAGATTTTCTTTTCTTGGGCTCCAAAATCGCTGCAGATATTGACTGCAGTCATGAAATCAAAAGGTGCTTGTTCCTTGGAAGAAAAGCCATGACCAACCTACACAATATATTTAAAAACAGAGACATTACTTTGCCCACAAAGGTCTGGTTAATCAAAGCTATGGTTTTTCCAGTAGTCATGTATAGATGTGAGGGTTGGACTAAAAAGAAAGCTGAACACTGAATAATTTATGGTTTTGAGCTATGGTGTTTGAGAAGACTCTTGAGAGTCCCTTGGACAGCAAGGAGATCAAACCAGTCAATCTTAAAAGAAATTAGTCCTGAATATTCATTGGAAGGACTGATGCTGAAACTGAAATTCCAATACTTTGGCCACCTGAGGCCAAGAACTGACTGTTTGGAAAGATCCTGATGCTGGGAGAGATTGAAGGTGGGAGGAGAGGGGACGACAGAGGATGAGATGGTTGGATGGCATCACTGACTTGTTGGACTTCAGTTTGAGCAAGTTCCAGGAGCTGGTGATGGACAGGGAAGCCTGGTGTGCTGCAGTCCCTCAGGTCTCAGAGTCGGACACAACTGAGTGACTTAACTAGAACTAGACTAGAGGATGACTGAAATCACAAATCACCAAAAGGACTCGCCTGTAATAAGCTTTTTATATGTAACTACCAACCTTGAAATAAGTAAAGCAAAGACTGGAAGACTTAGTTTGATTTGAGGAATCACAAAAGAATTAGGTTCATAGTTGTCATGAATACATGAACATTTATTTCAAAAAATTGCCCTGTGTTGGATCATAAATGAAAGCCTGAGCAAATGTTGAAGTGGATGTAAAGCAGACCACAATGCAGGCACCCACCCTGCTACCCACAGTGCAGCAAAATTAGAGGTCAGCAACAAGAGCAAAGCAGACTAACTGTAGCTGTAACTCTGAAAACTAAACAACACACTTGGAGGAACATTTCTTTCCCGTCCTTGTTTCCTTCTTGTGGAGGGTGCCAAATTAGTGTAGCATTCCCAGTCTCTCTCTGCCCCATGGAGCAAGAGTAACTCAGTTGGTCAATATGGAGAAAATAAAATGGACTTTCGATTTACCAACTTCCTTTCTCTTGGGAGTGAGCTGCTTATAGGCAGTGTTCATTCTCTGTCCCCCATCCACCACCCACAGCATCACAGAGACTAGGGGTTTAGGTTGCCAAATCCCCATTCTCAATATTTGTTGTTGTACAGTCACTAAGTCATGTCCGACTGTTTGCAACCCCGTGGACTGCAGCATACCAAGCTTCCCTGTCCTTCACTATCTCCTGGATTTGCTCAAACTCATCCATTGAGTTAGTGATGCTGTGTAACCATCTCATCCTCTGCCGCCCTCTTCTCCTTTTGCCTTCAGTCTTTCCCAGCATCAGGGTCTTTTCCAACGAGTTGGCTTTTCACGTCAGGTGGCCAAAGTATTGGAGCTTCAGCTGCAGCATCAGTCCTTCCAATGAACATTCAAGGTTCATTTCCTTTAGGATTGACTGGTTTGATCTACTTCCTGTCCAAGGGACTCTCAGGAGTCTTCTCCAGCACCACAGTTCGAAAGTGCCAGTTCTTCAGTGCTCAAACTTCTTTATGGTCCAACTCTCACATCCATACGTGACTTCTGGAAAAATCATAGCTTTGACTACATGGACCTTTGTCGGCAAAGTAATGTCTCTGTTTTTAATATGGTGTTGAAGTTTGTCATAGCTTTCCTTCTAAAGAGCAAGCATCTTTTAATTTCATGGCTGCAGTCACCAGTATTAGGAAAGTCATTTGGGTGTCACATCTACCATCATCCTCATCTTCCAACCTTCTCTTAATCCGTTAAAAAACAAACACAAAACCCTCCCCTCACTTTTCACCTTGTCTCTGAGTTCAGAAACTAGGCATTTGAGAGAGGAAAGGGAAGTTGTTTACTGAGTACCCCCACCCAAAGACATCAACAGAAATTGCAATGGGAAGTATGAAATATTTGGTACTGAGGATAAAGAAAAAAATACAAAACAAGACTTGCAGAATGGAGCCACAATGCCACTTGTAGAGAAATATATACTCTTAAGTGCATTTACTCTAAAACAAGAATGATTTAAACATAAAGGAGTAAAGCTTTCAACTAAAGAAGCTTAAAAAAAGTTGAAGAGGTAAACAGTAAAGAGCATAAATGAAAAGGAAGCAATCACAAAGATGATTAACACAGCTAAAAGGTGTTTCTTTGAAAAGGCAATAATACAAACATCTAGCAAAATTACTCAAGGGAAGGAGAGAAAAGGCACACATCTCTAATACTAAGAATGAAAGGAGGATGAAACTACACGTACAGAAGATTTAAGAATCATGTACTATGAGCAACTTTACGCTGCTGCGTATGAAAACACGAAATAGAGAATTTGTAGAAAAACAGATGATTAAAGTTTACTCAAGAAGATGAAAAAATAAATACATTAGTGACCATTAAAGGAAAAAAGAAATTAGTATTTTAAAAATCACCCCTATAAATTGGGGGCTGTGATTGACATAGGAACTCTACTCAGTACTCTGAAATGGCCTACGTGGAAAAAGCATCTAAAAACGAGTGGATATATGTGTATGTATAACTGATTCGCATTGCTGTACACCTGAAACTAAGAAAACATTTTAAATCAAGATTCATGGGATCGCAAAGAGTCAGACCCGACTGAGCGACTGAACTGAAACTGAACTGATACACCAATGAAAATATTTTACAAAGTCGCCCCTTTCCACCTCCCCAAGGAAACCACGTAGACAGTGGCGAGGAATGAGACAGGGCTCTTCTTTAGAAGAGAAAGAAGCAGGCAGGAACAGCTAGAGACCAGGACGACCTCCCCGAGGTGTGCTCCATTCCTGCCCTCGTCACTGTTTGGGTTCACACTTGAGCTCACACGGCTTCCCAGGTGGCTCTAACAGTAAAGAACCCGCCTGCCCACACAGGAGATAAAAGAGACGAGGGTCTCATCCCCCCGTGGGGAAGATCCCCTGCATGGCTACCCCCTCCAGTATTCCTGCTTGAGAATCCCATGGACAGAGGAGCCTGGCAGGCTACAGTCCATGGGGTTGCAAAGAGTTAGACACGACTGGAGTGGCTTAGCATGCATGCGCGCACTGAGTTCATAAGTTTCCCATTTTTCCTGAGCAAATTCAGCTGGATTTCTGTCATAGGTGTAGCCCAAATACAAGCAGAGATGCCACATGCCCCATTCTATTCTGAGAAATAAAAGCTGCAAGAAATACCACAGGAGTGGGGAGTTCCTGGCGGACTAGGGGTTAGGATCCGGTGCTTTCACCGCTGTGGCCTGGGTTCAATGCCTGGTCAGGGAGCTGAGATCCGGCAAGCCGCACGTGGCATGGCCAAAAGGGAAAGAGTAATATACGAGTGGCGTGACGTCTTACGCGGTCTTAGGACTCCTCGCTACGTATATGCTCTTCAAAATCCCACATTTGGGGCCCGACTCTCCTTCTGTTCTTATTTATTTAGTTGGTTTCGGCTGGGCCAGGGCTTCCTCTAGTTGCGGCTGCCGTGTTCGCACTTCTCTCGGGCGGAGCACAGGCTCGAGGCGCAGGGGCTTCAGTAGTGGTGGCCGCAGGCTTAGCTGCCCCGAGGCACGTGGAATCCCCCAGACCAGGGGGCGGAGCCCGGCCCCCTCCATTGGCAGGTGGAGTCTCAACCACTGTACCACCAGGGAAGCCCCTCTCTCTCTTTCTCTGCCTTTCAAACAGCTCCATAGGGTCCCTCACTACGAGCGGGTCCTGTTTTCTTTTTGTTGCCACACCATCCCCATCCTGAACTGAAGGTCAGACTGTGGTCCCAGCAATTCCGTCCCTGGATGAACCCAATTTTCTAACGCCCTCCCATCATGTAGTTTGCACATGATGATAGCAGGGGTTAAGTCACAATCAGAAAACCAGTAACCAGTTGAATGTATGCAATAAATATATTTTCAGTCAATAACTATGAATTGGGGCTTAATGAATGAAGTGGAGAAGCTCTAAACTTCAGACTAATCCTTTATCACTGCTTCTGCCTATGATTCTAAGATGTGCAAAGGATCTCAGGTCTCCATGCCAACCACCCAATCCCATTGCACCCAACCCCCCACCATGTCCTGGGAAATGCTGACCAATGGCCCAGCCTCTGCCTGACCCATAGTGGCCCTTGCTCAATATATGGTAGATCACCTTCCCCCCACCCCCATGCCAACACAGAGTTTAGCCCAGCAGTGCCTCCTCCAGGGGGAAATTTCTTATAGAAGGCAGAAGGAAGTGGAGAAACTCTAAACTTCAGACTCATCCTTTAGAGGATTACTGAACTCAGAGTTTGAAGGGACCTCAGGGACCCACTCACTTCTCAGATGAGAAGTGTAAAGGTCGACTCAAGACTGCAAGAGTGGTAACCAGGCCACTGCAATCTGGATGCGGCTGGCAGGCATGGTCCATCTTAGTAAGTTCCCAGCATCCAAAGAAGCTACAGGACAGAGAATGGACAAGACCTGAGGACCATTTGGAGTCCTTAGAATTGATGTCCCAGCAGACCATGGTCCCAGCAGTTCCGTCCCTGGATGAACCCAATTTTCTAACCGCCCTCCTGTCATGTAGTTTGAACATGATGATAGCAGGGGTTAAGTCACAATCAGGAAACCAGTAACCAGTTGAATGTATGCAATAAATATATTTTCAGTCAATAACTATGCAATTGGGGCTTAATGAATGGAGACGCTCTGCTTTAGAAGATTACTGAACTTGGAGTTTGAAGGGACCCACTCAGGGATCCACTCCCTTCTCAGATGAGAAGTATAAAGGTCAAGCCTGCTTGATAGCTCAGTTGATAAAGAATCTGCCTGCAATGCAGGAGACCCCAGTTCAATTCCTGGGTCTGGCAGATCTGCTGGAGACGGGATAGGCTACCACTCCGGTATTCTTGGGATTCCCTTGAGGCTCAGCTGGTAAAGAATCCACCTGCAATGTGGGAGACCTGGGCTGAATGCCTGGGTTGGGAAGATCCTCTGGAGAAGGGGAAGGCTACCCACTCCAGTATTTTGGCCTGGAGAATTCCATGGACTACAGTCCATAGAGTGGCAAAGAGTCGAACACGGCTGAGCCGAATTTCACGTAGTGAATGAATGCTCACAGAGCATTCGGGATGCTTGGGTGAATGGCCCACTGAAAGAGACTAGTGTTTCTTCCTTGCTGCTGCTGCTGCTAAGTCGCTTCAGTCGTGTCCAACTCTGTGCGACCCCATAGATGGCAGCCCACCAGGCTCCCCCATCCCTGGGATTCTCCAGGCAAGAACACTGGAGTGGGTTGCCATTTCTAAGCACTGATATTTTAAGGCATTCATATTGATCAGTGTATAGTTCTTTGGTGTATTCTTTCTACCTCTTCTTAATTTCTTCTGCTTCTGTTAGTCCTTGCTATTTCTGTCCTTTACTGTGCCCATCTTTACATGAAAATGTTCCCTTGGTATCTCCATTTTTTCTTGAAGAGATGTCTAGTCTTTCCCATTCTATTGTTTTCCTCTATTTCTTTGCATTGTTCACTTAAGAACGCTTTCTTATATCTCCTTGCTATTCTCTGAAACTCTGCATTCAGTTGGGTATATCTTTCCCTTTCTCCCTTACCTTCTGCTTCTCTTCTTTCCTCTGCTATTTGTAAGGCCTCCTCAGTTCAGTTCAGTTCAGTTCAGTCGCTCAGTCATGTCCGACTCTTTGTGACCCCATGAATCGCAGCATGCCAGGCCTCCCTGTCCATCACCAACTCCTGGAGTTCACTCAGACTCACGTCCATCGAGTCGGTGATGCCATCTAGCCATCTCATCCTCTGCCGTCCCCTTCTCCTCCTGCCCCCAGTCCTTCCCAGCATCAGAGTCTTTTCCAGTGAGTCAACTCTTCGCATAAGGAAGGCCTCCTCAAACAACCACAAATGCCTTCTTGCATTTCTTTTTCTTTGGGGATGGTTTTGGTCACTGCCTCCTGTACAATGTTGTGAATCTCCTTCCATAGTTCTTCAGTGATTGACCCGTGTGATAGATCCCAGGAGGTTAAATTTGCTGGACGTGTACATGAAAATTAGTGTGTGACGTTGTGTGACCCCCCCACCTCTTTGCACACCCCTCTTTCTTCCTCCCTTCTTCCAGAAACATCAAGGGGTCTGGGAGAACTGCTCTTGTGTGAATAAGGCTCTCATAGATGCCTCACATTTGCATCTTAGACTGAGAACTAGACCTTGGGATGGGAAAGCCATGAGGGCGGGCACGTTTCTCTCTTACTCGAGGCTGTACCCCACTCTCTGGCCCAGGGCTGCCTGCATCAACTAGAAGCCTAATTAAGTCTGGTCGAATGCGTGAGCGCAGAATGTCAGACTCGCTTCAACATCAAGGTCACAGCCGATTAGTATCCCAGCTTCTTGGACTGGGAGACCTGGAGAGGAGAGTGGCACCCACAGTTCAGGTGCAAAACTGAGATGCTGGGGCTTCAGGGGGCTCATCCTGTGAGGACCCAGAAGACTGAGACCTGGGCTGACTTAGGCCTCATTCTACCCTCCCCCACCCTTCCACCCTCCTCCCCTCTCACCCCTCCCCAAGCTTAGGAAATGCCAGCTGGAAATTTTGGCAGAGGCTACAGTCCATGGGGTCGCAAAGAGTCGGACGTGACTGAGCGACTAAGCACAGCACATCAAGGCAGTTCTCTGATGAGCCTCTGGGTGAAAACCTGGGTCCTTTTATGTAATTTTAGCTCAGTTGGTAAAGAATCTGCCTGCAGTGCAGGACACCTAGGTTCGATCCCTGGGTCGGGAAGATCCCCTGGAGAAGAAAATGGCAACTCACTCCAGTATCCTTGCCTGGAGAATCCCATAGACAGAGAAGTCTGGCGGGCTGCAGTCCGTGGGGTGGCAAAGAGTAGGACACGACTGAGCGACTGACAGTCACACTTTATGGATTTGCTGTTCTCCCCAGTCACCCTCCATTTCCTCTCAAAAGTTCCATGGAACTCACATGTTGGGGGTCATCATTTCACTGGGGCGGGTATGCAGCCCATGATGGCTGAGAAAGCGCTTCAGCAAGTGGCTGGGCCCCAGCCCTCTTTGGACCACCATTGCCCCATCACCGTTTCTTCCCTGTGGACTGGAAGAATCCGAGATGCCTTCCGATTCTGGTTCTGGTGTGTTAGGATTGCCTTTTCTTATAGACCCCACTCCTTAGCAACAGGATTTTGAGCAAGTCACCAAAGCATCTGCTAGTTCATCGATAAAATGGGTACCTTACTGGAGGCAGCCTGT
The DNA here is from genome assembly GCA_917880005.1 of Nanger dama. NCBI lineage: Eukaryota > Metazoa > Chordata > Mammalia > Artiodactyla > Bovidae > Nanger > Nanger dama. The sequence goes on along the minus strand of CAKJTW010000018.1, from coordinate 7,088,501 downwards.
CAGCTAGAGTGGATTCTCACCCCACTGAGTGGGGGCTCATTGGGTCCACCTGGGAGGTGGCCCCTGGACTTAGTTAAGAGTTCAGACCTTGGTGTCTGGCAAGGCTGGCTTTGGGTTCCAGCCTCACCGAGGACTGACTGTTGTTAAAGGACAACTTAAACTCTCCGACCCTGTTTCCTCATCTGTGAAAAACAACCTCAACAGATCCTTGCTTCCTGGCCCTATTAGGACTCCAGATCCGCAAGCGCAAGGCACATGCTAAGCATCCAGCCCACGCTGCCACCTCGCTGGTGGCTGAGAGCTGTGGCGATCAGGGCAACCACACTGGCCTGGAGCAAGCTACCAGCTCAGAGGCAGAGCTGGGGTTCCATTTGAGTGCAGACCAGTTCTTCTTTTTCTGGAATTTTGACGCTAAACTACCCTTTTGGATCATTCTTTCTTTTTTTTCTTTTTATAAAGTGAAGTATAGTTAATCAAACCAATCAGTTCTAAAGGAAATCAACCCTGAATATTCATTAGAAGGACTTGCTGGAACGGAATGCAATACTTTGGCCACCTGATGCTAAGAGCCGAATGACTGGAAAAGACCCTGATGCTGGGAAAGGTTGAAGGCAAAAGAAGGAGGCGGCAGAGAACGGTTAGATAGCATCACTGACTCAATGAACATGAATTTGAGCAAACTCTGGGACATATAGGAGGACAGAGGAGCCTGGTGTGCTGCAGCCCATGGTGTCGCAAAAAGTAGGACACAACTTAGTGACTGAACAACAACTAGTTAATTTACCATGTCGTGTTAGTTTCTGATTCAGTTTTATACATATACATAACTTCCCAGGTAGCACTAGTGTAAAGAACCCGCCTGCCAAATCCAGGCTTTGATCCCTGGATCAGGAAGATCTCTTGGAGGTGGGCATAGCAACCCACTCCAGTATTCTTGCCTGGAGAATCCCATAGGCAGAGAAGTCTGGCGGGCTGCAGTCCGTGGGGTGGCAAAGAGTCGGGCAGAGAAACTTGGTGGGCAACAGTGCATAGGGTGGCAGAGTTGGATACCACTGAAGTGACTTAGCATGCATATATTTATTCTTTTTCATATTCTTTTCCATTATGGCCCGCTGCTGCTACTAAGTTGCTTCAGTCATGTCCGACTCTGTGCGACCCCATAGACAGCAGCCCACCAGGCTCTCCTGTCCCTGGGATTCTCCAGGCAAGAGTACTGGAGTGGGTTGCCATTTCCTTCTCCAATGCGTGAAAGTGAAAAGTGAAAGTGAAGTCGCTCAGTCGTGTCCGACTCTTAGCGACCCCATGGACTGCAGCCTACCAGGCTCCTCCGTTCATGGGAATTTTCCAGGCAAGAGTACTGGAGTGGGGTGCCATTGCCTTCTCCGATCTTCATGTCTCTAGCATTTTGAAAATGTGGAATAGAACTATAAAAGATGTTTTAGAACCCTTCTCTGCTAATTCTAACATCTGTGTCAGTTCTGGGTCAGTTGCCATTGACTGATTATTCTTTTCTTTATGGCTTATGTTTTCTGGCTTCCTTGTATGCCTGGTAATTTTTAGTGGATGCCACTAAATTTTAGTGGATTATGGCTTATTACAAGAGATTGAATATGGTTCCCAGACCAATTCGTGAGGCCCTGGGGAGGGCCACCAAGCAACAGCGAGCCCAGGATGTTCTTGACCCCCACCCGGTCCTTGCCCCACTTGCCCCTTGGACTGTTTTCTGAGAAGCCCAGGACTCCATGGTCCCCAAGCTTCTGTAACGGCCTGATTGATTTCTGGAGGGGACCAGCCTGACAAGCCTCCGTCCCACCTGATCTGTCTTCCCTCCCTGGTCTGTGCTGCTGGGTTCACAGAGATTGGCCTCCCCGCCCTGGGAGGCAGCAGCAGATTCTGCCCACTGCTTTGCGGCTTCAGAGAAAACCCTGTTCCAGCTCGGTGGCAGGAGAGGCCCTCCAGGGTAACAGCTCCCCAGATTCCCCGGTTAGAGGAGAACTGCAGCCTTGACCTTGGCTGGTCCCTGTTGCGCGTGCGCCTTGGAGAAGTCACGCTTTGCGCTGTAGATGTGTGTGCGCCGTGACACGCCAGCCAGCCCCACCCTGCATGCCCCTGCCTTCCGAAGCCTTGCTTAGACTTCTGCAGCGAAGAGCCTTGCCATGCGCTTGCGGAGTTACTGGTGGACTCCTCCAGAGCCCTAACGGTAATAAAATGTCCCACTGAGTGAGTGCCACTCTGAACGGCGCCAAGAGCTACTGGTGTCTCCTCCAGTGCACCCAGGCAAGCCTGAGGAAGTGGCTGTTACTGCTCTTCTACCCCCGTTTGACAGCTGGGCAGATGGGGGCTGTGAGAGTAGCTTGCCCAAGGACACATACGGCCGGGAAGTAGGAGAGGAGAATGTAAACCCTTATCCACTGGGCTCCAGGTTTTGACGTCCTTTCTGGGCAGCCTCCACCCTGCCTGCTGGGACCCGAGTTCCCTGAGGGGTGAGGCTGCTTCTGGTGCTGCCTCCAGGGCCCAGGGTTGCCAGAAACTGGCTGACATCTAGTTGGCATCGAATTAATACAGTGTCTACTGAGAGAACCAGTTCAATGAAAGAAAGAGCTATCTCACCAGATAGATGGGTGTCTGGTCAGAAGCTCTTCAACCCCCAGAGCGGCAGGACCCCAGGTTCTGGGGAGTTTTGACATCACTCCCTAACCCCCCATGCTGGATAGGACCCAAGGGTGTAAACTAGAAAGTAGAGGTGGTAATAGGGAGCCACAGATGTGTGGGAGCAGGGTAGTGGCAAACGCAGTGCAGACCGACACTGCTTACCCTATGCAAGTGGGTACTAGAGGAAACAGCCCAGTTCTCAGAGAACTGGGCAGACCTGGTGAGCCACGAGGGAAGACGAGGACAGACTCGAGTCGACCCCACTTCCCAAGTCACTGTGAACACGCTGGATCCACCCGGTCTGTCCTCTCCGCAGGGCCTGGCCCCAGTCATCCAATGGCCTTCTTAGGGAGAAGGCGACGGTCTGTGAGGAGGCCTGGAGATTAATATTTGGGAAAGTGGGGTTCTTTCATCTGCTTTCTGAGGCTGTGATGGAGGCTGTGAAGGCGAGTTGATGCCCCAGAGCGCAGGGGCTGGGCACGCGGAATACAGATACTCGAGCTCGGCGCATCGGGTAGGTTGGGCGCACGCTCAGGCGCACAGGCTAGGGGTCTCCAGATGGGATGCACAAGGCTGGGGTGCAGGGACCCGGGTGCACAGGCTGGGGAGCACTAGACTGGCGCGCTCGGGCTGGAGTTCAAGGGCCTGGGCACCCGCTGGGGCGCAGCACCCGGGGCGCACCGGGGAGCCGATCCCCGCGCCCTCGCGGCGGCCGGGACGCCGGGCTGCTACCCGAGGTACCGCTCGCGCCGCCGGTGTGTAACCTGATATTTTTCAGCACGGCCCCAGAGAGGAATTTTTCCATTACCCAGGCAGCGCCGCACGCCGCAGCCTTTCCTCACGGCCCGCCTGGCTTGCCCGCCGCCCCCGCCATCCCCCGCCCCGCGCAGCCCCTCTGGGCCGCGGAGCCGAGGCACTTTGTGCAAATGTAACCTTTCCGCAGGCCCCGCCTCCGCCAGGAAGCTGCGCGCCGGGTTGCCAGGAACGCGGCTCGGCGCGCTCGGAGCTGGAAGGCGGCCCGTTAATCAGCGGCGGCTGACAGAAAATCAGACAGCCCAGGCGGCCGGCCGGCCTCGGGCCTCTCCCTCCCGGCGCCTCCGCGCCTCGCTCGCTGCGCGCCGGCTCTTTGTTCCCCCGGCTCGCCCTGCTCTTCCCGGCGAAGGGCTGCGTCTCTCCATCACGCCCCTTTCCCTCCCCGATGCTCCGTCCTCTCCTCCCTTGCTTCCCGCTCTCTCCCCATCCTGCCAGATTGCCTCGACCTCGCTTCCTTTCTTTCTCCTGGACCGCAGCACGTCAAAGAAGAGGCGCTCACTCACCCCCGTTCTTCGCCAGCCTCTTGTGGGGAGGTTGGGCTTCCCAGAGTGTGCCTCTTGGTAACATCTTCCCCACCATCCCCCCTACCCCCCACCCCCCCACCCCCCACCCCCCGGAACTCAGAGCTGGCCCCTGCGCCAGATAGAAAGATCTTAGGCAGAGCTTTATGAATGACCTTAGGGTGGAGGAATGCATGAAATCCTTGAAATGATATGTCCCACTCTGGGTGCTTGGCGAGGTGGCGGGTAGTGGGTGGGATGTCCAAAGGTTTTGTGGGTTTTTCAAAGTAGTCATTGACTCAGAAAAGTTAGAAATCACAGCCCTAGAGATGCTTCCCTTGTATCTTCATTATTCAGCACATATTTATGGAGACCTGCTACAGGCCAGGTGCGTGCTAAGTCCCACACCTACAGCCGTGAACTCCAGAGGAGGACTCTCATATCAGATATACTACATGTAAATGACATTACCGGTGCCCTGGAGCTACGCAGTCACTGGGGGAGAGGCTGAGCGCAGTGACAGGTGAGCCCAGTCCGGGCTGGGGCAGGGGTGGTGTCTGAGGACTTCACAGGTCCCCTAGGTCCTACTCAGCCTGCACCCCAGGCTCCCCACTCGCAGAGCAGGGCCCAGGCCAAGGCAGCAGCTCTTTCCCCCTCTGTTCTCACAGTCACCAGAAAAAGTAGCCAAAGCGTGCGGGGCCGGGGGAAGGGGGCGCAGGGCTGGGGGTGAGGGGTGGGGACCCTAGGACCCCCACCCTGTGCTCTCTTCAAGGCAGTAGAGCTGGCAGAGTGACTGACCCAAAGGCCACCGTGTTCTATGTGGACAGTCTCAAAATGTGAGTGTGGTTTTGTTTTCTTTTTAGTATTTATTTGGCTGCGCTAGGTCTTTGTTGCTGCATGCAAACTCTTAGTTGCAGCATGTGGGTGGGCTCTAGTTCCCAGACCAGGGATCGAACTCAGGCCCCCTGCATTGGGAATGTGGAGTCTTAGCCACTGGACCACCAGGGAATTCCTTGGGTTTGTTTAGTAGTAAGAGCACTTGCTAGCATCCATGGAGCGACTGCTCTGCAGCAGGCGCCGTGCTAAGCATTTTACATGCATCATCTTTCATTCGATTATTCCTTCACTTGCCAGGCACCCTGCCAGACGTTGGCAAGGGGCACTCCTTGCCCTCATGGAGCTCACAGTCCGCTAGAGAAGAGACAATAGACAACAAATGTCACAGCCAGTGACAAGGGCTGGGAATGAAATAGGCAAGGTAACGAGAGAGACAGCAACCAGTGTGTATGGCAGGAGGCAGGTAGTAGCTACGCTGTCTAAGGATAGTCAAGGAGGACATCCCTGAGGAAGGGGCATTCAAACAGATATAAAGGGGCGAGCAGAAGCTGGTCCCCTGAAGGGCTGGTTCCCTGAAGAGCCAGAGAGGAACTTCCCAAGCAGAAGGAGCAGTCCACAAAACATTCTACCATTCTTACAACTACATTGGGAGATGGATGCCGCTACTGAGCCTATTTTACAGATGAGGAAACTGAGGCTCAAAAAATAAAATTCCTTCTGGCCTGGGGTTACCCCGCTAGGAACAAGCAAAGCAGGTCCTGGAATCCAGGCCTTCCTCCAACACTTTTCACTTTCTCCTCCTGCTCCCCCACTCCCCACCTCCTTCCTGGTACCCAGGCCCTCTGTGAAGGGAGCAGTGGGTGGCAGTATTCAGTGCAAAGTGCTCTGGTCTGGACCAGGAGGCCTGAGTTCTAGTCCCTTCTCTGCCTCTCCCAGCAGGGTGACCTTTGGCAGTTTATCCACTCTCTCTGGAGCTCGGTTTCCCCCTCTGTGTACAAGGATAATAAAGGCATGCCTGTCGCAAGGTTGCAGGCCAGTGAGGTCAGGGCATGGAGTGTTTAGCAGAAACACTGCACACAGAATGGAGAAGAAAGTGGCAGCCCACTGCAGTATTCTTGCCTGGGAAATCCCATGGGCTGAGGTGCCTGACGGGCTGCAGTCCATGGGGTCGCAAGAGTTGGACATGACTTAGTCACTAAACCACCACCACCTGCACCCGGGAAGTGATCAGTGTGATCCTAGCTGACGCCAGATTAAATGAAGGGTCGGTACTGAAGTAAGTGGTTTTGGGGACTTCCCTGGTGGCCCAGTGGCTAAGATTCTGTGCTCCCAAAGCAGGGGGCCCAGGTTCGATCCCTGGTCAGGGAACTAGATCCCACATGCTGCAACTAAAGATCCCACGAGCCGCAATTAAGATCTAGCTCAGCGAAATAAATAAATACTAAAAAGAAAAAAACCTGGTGAAAATTAGACAGGATTTTTGTTGCTGTGAACGCCAATGCTGAAGGGCCTGTGGTGAAGCTGCCCAATGCCCCGCCTCCTCACTCACCTTCCCAAGCACCCAGCCTTTGTCTAACTGTCCACAAGCTGCCCCACTGATGCTGTCTGCAGGTTTGCCCATAAGAGGTGGGCAGGGAGATTTTGCTCATGGCACCCCTGGCCTCTTTAAAAAAAAAAAAAAGATTTTATTTTTACAATCCCTCTCCCACTCCTGAGCTCCTAGGCTGGATACAGGAGAGATGAAGGGCAAGGAATCTCTGAGGAAGATGGGAAACTAAATTTTTAGGCTGCAGAAAGAAGAATCACAGTTGGTGGTTAATTTCCAGCGTGCACTTGGAGCCAGGCAGACCTCAGGTCTGTGAATGACCTCCACCCTCTTGTCTATAAAGTGAGGGTGATGAGAAGAGCACTTCCTTTGTAGCTGGTCACGTTGGAAAGGCCTTAGCCAGTTCCTGGCCCCAGAGAAGACTCTGCTCTTGTTGGTGAACCTTTTTTATGGTGGTGTTTCTGCCCTGGGAGGCTGGGAAGATAGGATGGAGAGGGCACCATGTGAGCTGAGCACTGTAGGACAAAGGACTGGAGGGCTTAAAGGAAGGGAATGACATCAGGAGCTTGGGATGAAGACATGCACACTACTGTATATAAGATAACCCATGAAACCGACGGTATCGCACAGGGAGCTCTACCCGATACTGTGTGATAACCTATATGAGAAAAGATTCTTAAAAAAAAAAACAAAAAACCCCAGCAAATATAAGGGACTTCCCTGGTGGTACAGTGGTTAAGAATAATAAATTAATTAATTAAAAAAAGAATGCATGTATAACTGCACCACTTGCTGTACATCTGAAACGAACACAATCTGTAAATCAACTCTACTCCAATAAAATGAAAATACTTTAAATCAACAAAAAAGAGGGACCTCCCTGCTGGTCCAGTGGTTAAGAATCCATCTGTCAGTGCAGGGGACATGGGTTCGACCCCTGATCTGGGAAGACCCCCACATGCTGAGGGAGCAGCTAAGCCCGTGAGCCACAACGACTGAGTCCACACTCTAGAGCCCGTGCTCTGCAACAAGAGAAGCCACCGCCACGAGAAGCCCGTGCGCCCCAGCGGAAGAGGAGCCCCGTCTTGCTGCAACTAGAGAGCCTGCCTAGCGACGAAGACCCAGCATACCCCCAAATAAATAAACAATACGATTTATTAAAAAAGAAGAAAGGGATTCGCAGCAGAGAAACCCTAGGGAATGGCAGACAGGCAAGGGGGAACTGAGGAGCAGGGAGAGGGCTGGACTGGATCTGAGCAGTCTCAGGCAAGCCCCCTGGACAACTGGCTGTCTCTTCCACACGCTGCTTCAGTGAGGATGCTTCTGGCTGCAGGTAACAGGCATCCTGACTCAGGCTGGCATAAGCAATAAGCTGGTTTGCTAAGTCGCTTCAGTCGTGTCCGACTGCAACACCTGGACAAAACATGCAGCCCAGCGTGGGGCCAGCTCCCAGGTCAGAACTGTCCCTTCTTCACCCAGAGCTGAATCCTCAGGGAACAGTGGAGGCCATCTGGTTTCTTCCTGGAGTCCGGCAGGAGGGAAAGAAGGCCTCCCACAGCTGGAGGAGAGTAAAAATGCTGGCTTAAAACTCAACGTTCAAAAAAAGAAGATCATGGCATTCAGTCCCATCAGTTCATGGCAAACAGATGGGGAAAAAAATGGAAACAGTGACAGACCTTATTTCCTGGGCTCCAAAATCACTGTGGATGGTGACTGCAGCCATGAAATTAAAAGACGCTTGCTCCTTGGAAGGAAAGCTATGACAAACCTAGACAGCATATTAAAAAGCAGAGACATCACTTTGCTGACAAAGGTTCGTCAAGTCAAAGCTATGGTTTTTCCAGTAGTCATGTATAGATGTGAGAGCTGGACCATAAAGAAGGCTGACACTGAAGAATTGATGCTTTTGAACTGTGGTGCTGGAGAAGGCTGCTGAGACTCTCTTGGAAACAAGGAGATCAAACCAGTCAATCCTAAAGGAAATCAGTCCTGAATGTTCTTTGGAAGGACTGATGTTGAAGCTGAAGCTCCAATACTTGGCCACCTGATGCGAAGAGCTGACTCATTGGAAAAGACCCTGATGCTTGGAAAGACTGAGGGCAGGAAAAGGGGGCGACAGCAGATGAGATGGTTGGATGGCATCATCGACTCAATGGACATGAATGTGAACAAACTCCAGGAGACAGTGAAGGCCAGGAAAGCCTGAGGTCTGCATACTGCAGCTCAGGGGGTCACAAAGAGTCAGACATGACTGAGCAACTGAACAACAACACAACCTAGGTCTCCAGGAGATGGCCTGGAGCTGGGGTAATCCCAAACCAGTGCTGCTATACACTGGGGGAGGGTTGGAGGCACCACACACATCAAGAAGAAGGGTCTTTTGTTTTACAAAGACCATTAACCTTAGGGTCAAGGGCTGGGAGCCTGATCTCTACCCCTTCCCAGGCTCACAGCATGATGGGCTGGGTCCACTTCATCTCAATGTCCACAATGTCCAGCACAGGGCCTGGCATGGAGTGAGTGCTCCATGAGGACTTGTTAAATGAATGCTGAACGGTGCCCTATTTCCCTAAGTTCAGAGAATCAGGAGAGAGCAGCCCAGGATTTCTCAGGACAGTGTCTGGAATCACTAGGAGGAGGAATGACAGGCTGAATAACTCCTTAAAGACACCAGGTCATAGTCCCTGAAACCTATGGATGCTTCCTGATAAAGCAAAGGGGGTGCTGCAGGTGTGATTAAATGAAGGTTCCTAAGATGGGGGAAGTTATCCTGAATCATCTGGACAGGCCTTAAGTGGAATCACAATTGTCCTAATAAGAGGAAGACACAGGAGATTTGATGGCAGGAAAGGTGATCTGAACACAGAAGCAGAGACTGGAGTGCTGGAGTGATGGGGTCACAAGCCAAGGAATGCCAGCAGCCTCCGGAAGCTAGAAGAGACAGGAACAGAGTCTCCCCTGGGGTCTCCAGAAGGAACTAGCCTTGCTGAACTTCTCTGAGCCCAGTAGGACTCAGTTTGGACTTTGGCCTCCAGAACCACAAGAGGATAAATTTCTGTTGTATTAATATTAAGCCACCCAGTCTGAGGTCAGGTATTACTGCAGCCCTAGGAAGCAAAGATGGGATGGCTATTAAAATGCAGATTGTTGTTTAGTCACTAAGTTGTATTGGACTCTTTGCAACCCCCACGGACCGCAGCCTGCCAGGCTCCTCTGCCCATGGGATTGTCTAGGCAAAGAATACTGGAATGGGTTGCCATTTCCTTCTCCAGGGGTCTCAAGCTAGGGATCGAACCCAAGTCTCCTCCACTGGCAGGTGGATTCTTTACCGCTGAGCCACCAGGGAAACACTACAATCCTTGTTAAGTTCAGTTCAGTTGTTCAGTCGTGTCTGACTCTTTGTGACCCCATGGACTGCAGCATGCTAGGCTTCCCTGTCCATCACCAACTCCCAGAGCTTGCTCAAACTCATGTCCATCGAGTTGGTGATGCCATCTAACCATCTCATCCTCTGTTGCCCCCTTCTCTTCCTGCCTTCAATCTTTCCCAGCATCATGGTCTTTTCAAATGAGTCAGCTCTTCACATCAGGCGGCCAAAGTATTGGAGCTTCAGCTTTAGCATCAGTCCTTCCAATGAATATTCAGGACTGATTTCCTTTAGGATGAACTGGTTGAGCAGCGGCTGTGCTTTGCTGGAGCAGCCGTGAAGAGATACCCCACACCCAAGGTAAGAGAAACCCAAATAGGATGGTAGGTGTTGCAAGAGGGCATCAGAGGGCAGACACACTGAAACCATACTCACAGAAAACTAGTCAGTCTAATCACACTAGGACCACAGCCTTGTCTAACTCAGTGAAACCAAGCCATGCCTGTGGGGCAACCCAAGATGGGCGGGTCATGGTGGAGAGGGCTAATAGAACGTGGTCCACTGGAGAAGGGAATGGCAAGCCACTTCAGTATTCTTGCCTTGAGAACCCCATGAACAATATGAAAAGGCAAAATGATAGGATACCAAAAGAGGAACTCCCCAGGTTATTAGGTGCCCAATATGCTACTGAAGATCAGTGGAGAAATAATTCAAGAAAAAACAAAGGGATGGAGCCAAAGCAAAAACAGTACCCAGCTATGGCTCTGACTGGTGATACAAGCAAGATCAGATGCTGTAAAGAGCAATATTGCATAGGAACCTGGAATGTCAGGTCCATGAATCAAGGCAAATTGGAAGTGGTCAAACAAGAGATGGCAAGGGTGAACATCGACATTCTAGGAATCAGCAAACTAAAATGGACTGGAATGAGTGAATTAACTCAGATGACCATTATATCTGCTACTGCGGGCAGGAATCCCTCAGAAGAAATGGAGTAGCCATCATGGTCAACAAAAGAGTCCGAAATGCAGTACTTGGATGCAATTTCAAAAACGACAGAACGATCTCTGTTTGTCTCCAAGGCAAACCATTCAATATCACAGTTATCCAAGTCTATGCCCCAACCAGTAACGCTGAAGAAGTTGAAGTTGAACAGTTCTATGAAGACCTACAAGACCTTTTAGAACTAACACCCAAAAAATGTCCTTTTCATTATAGGGGACTGGAATGCTAAAGTAGGAAGTCAAGAAACACCTGGAGTAACAGGCAAATTTGGCCTTGGAATGCGGAATGAAGCAAGGCAAAGACTAATAGAGTTTTGCCAAGAAAATGCACTAGTCATAGCAAACACCCTCTTCCAACAACACAAGAGAAGACTCTACACATGGACATCACCAGATGGTCAACACCGAAATCAGACCGATTATATTCTTTGCAGCCAAAGATGGAGAAGCTCTATACAGTTGACGAAAACAAGACCAGGAGTTGACTGTGGCTCAGATCATGAACTCCTTATTGCCAAATTCAGACTCAAATTGAAGAAAGTAGGGAAAACCGCTAGGCCATTCAGGTATGACCTAAATCAAATCCCTTATGATTCTACAGTGGAAGTGAGAAATAGATTTAAGGGCCTAGATCTGATAGATAGAGTGCCTGATGAACTATGGAATGAGGTTTGTGACATTGTACGGGAGACAGGGATCAAGACCATCCCCATGGAAAAGAAATGCAAAAAGCAAAATGGCTGTCTGGGGAGGCCTTCCAAATAGCTGTGAAAAGAAGAGAGGTGAAAAGCAAAGGAGAAAAGAAAAGATATAAGCATCTGAAGGCAGAGTTCCAAAGAATAGCAAGAAGAGATAAGAAAGCCTTCTTCAGCAATCAGTGCAAAGAAATAGAGGAAAAGAACAGAATGGGAAAGACTAGAGATCTCTTCAAGAAAATTAGAGATACCAAGGGAACATTTCATGCAAAGATGGGCTCGATAAAGGACAGAAATGGTCTGGACCTAACAGAAGCAGAAGATATTAAGAAGAGGTGGCAAGAATATACGGAAGAACTGTACAAAAGGTCTTCACGACCCAGATAATCATGATGATGTGATCACTCATCTAGAGCCAGACATCTTGGAATGTGAAGTCAGGTGGGCCTTAGAGAGCATCACTACCAACAAAGCTAGTGGAGGTGATGGAATTCCAGTGGAGCTGTTTCAAATCCTGAAAGATAATGCTGTGAAAGTGTTACACTCAATATGCCAGCAAATTTGGAAAACTCAGCAGTGGCCACAGGACTAGAAAAGGTCAGTTTTCATTCCAATCCCAAAGAAAGGCAATGCCAAAGAATGATCAAACTACCGCACAATTGCACTTATCTCACACACTAGTAAAGTAATGCTCAAAATTCTCCAAGCCAGGCTTCAGCAATACGTGAACCGTGAACTCCTGATGTTCAAGCTGGTTTTCGAAAAGGCAGAGGAACCAGAGATCCAATTGCCAACATCGACTGGATCATGGAAAAAGCAAGAGAGTTCCAGAAAAACATCTATTTCTGCTTTATTGACTATGCCAAAGCCTTTGACTGTGTGGATCACAATAAACTGTGGAAAATTCTGAAAGAGATGGGAATATCAGACCACCTAACCTGCCTCTTGAGAAATCTGTATGCAGGTCAGGAAGCAACAGTTAGAACTGGACATGGAACAACAGACCGGTTCCAAATAGGAAAAGGAGTATGTCAAGGCTGTATACTGTCACCCTGTTTATTTAACTTATATGCAGAGTACATCATGAGAAATCCTGGACTAGAAGAAACACAAGCTGGAATCAAGACTGCCGGGAGAAATATCAATAACCTCAGATATGCAGATGATACCACCCTTATGGCAGAAAGTGAAGAAGAACTAAAGACCCTTTTGAAGAAAGTGAAAGAGGAAAGCAAAAAGGTTGGTTTAAAGTTCAACATTCAGAAAACAAAGATCATGGCATCCGGTCCCATCACTTCATGGGAAATAGATGGAGAAACAGTGGAAACAGTGTCAGACTTTATTTTGGGGGGCTCCAAAATCACTGCAGATGATGACTGCAGCCATGAAGTTAAAAGACGCTTACTCCTTGGAAGAAAAGTTATGACCAACCTAGATAGTATATTCAAAAGCAGAGACATCACTTTGCCGACTAAGGTCCGTCTAGTCAAAGCTTCCGTCTAGTCAAGGCTATGGTTTTTCCTGTGGTCATGTATGGATGTGAGAGTTGGACTGTGAAGAAGGCTGAGCACCGAAGAATTGATGCTTTTGAACTGTGGTGTTGGAGAAGACTCTTGAGAGTCCCTTGGACTGCAAGGAGATCCAACCAGTTCATTCTAAAGGAGATGAGCCCTGGGATTTCTTTGTAAGGAATGAGGCTAAAGCTGAAACTCCAGTACTTTGGCCACTTCATGAGAAGAGCTGACTCATTGGAAAAGACTCTGATGCTGGGAGGGATTGGGGGCAGGAGGAGAAGGGGATGACAGAGGATGAGATGCCTGGATGGCATCACCGACTCGATGGGCACGAGTCTGAGTGATCTCCTGGAGATGGTGATGGACAGGGAGGCCTGGCGTGCTACAGTTCATGGGGTTGCGAAGAGTCGGACATGACTGAGTGACTGAACTGAACTGAACTGGTTGGCTCTCCTTGCAGTCCAAGGGACTCTCAAGCCTCTTCTCCAACACCACAGTTTAAAAGTTCAACTCTTTGGCACTCAGTTTTCTTTATGATCCAACGCTCACATCTATACATGCCTACTGGAAAAACCACAGCTTCGACTATACAGAACTTTGTCAGTAATGTCTCTGCTTTTTAATATACATCTATGTTTGTCATAGCTTTTCTTCCAAGGAGCAAGGAGAATGGAAATCACAATTACAGAAAACTAACCAAACTGATCACTTAGATCACAGCCTTGTCTGACTCAATGGAACTGTGAGCTGTGTAGGGTTACCCAAGACAGATGGGTCATAGTGGAGAGTTCTGACAAAACGTGGTTCACTGGGGAAGGGAATGGCAAACACTTCAGTTTTCTTGCCTTGAGAACCCCATGAGCAGTAGGAAAAGGCAAAAAGACATGACACTGAAAGATGAACTCCCCAGGTCGGTAGGTGCCCAATATCCTATTGGAGAAGAGTGAAGAAATCACTCCAGAAAGAATGAAGAGACGGAGCCAAAGCAAAAACATGCATGCTTGTGGATGTGACTGGTGATGGAAGTAAAGTCCTATGCTGTAAAGAACAATATTGCTTAGGAACCTGGAATGTTAGGACCATGAATCAAGGCAAATTGGAAGTGGTCAAACAGGAGACGGCAAGAGTGAACATCAACATTTTAGGAATCAATGAACTAAAATGGACAGGAGTGGGTGAATTTAATTCAGATCAACCATTATATCTACTACTGTGGGCAAGAATCCCTTAGAAGAAATGGAGTAGCCCTCACAGTCAACAAAAGAGTCGGAAATGCAGTACTTGGGTGCAATCTCAAAGAACAACAGAATGATTTCTGTTCGTTTCTCCTCCTCCCCTGCCCTGCACACTGAAGCATGAGAAAGAAGCTCTGCCTCGGAACAGATAGGTGACTGGGACTTGATTCACACAGGAGAACACAGCTCATGGCAGCCTCTTTGGGATCCAGAGGACCCGGTGCTGTGAAACTCACCAGCTCTCCCAGGAGCCCTGCACCAAGGCCACAGATATGCTAGTCCTGACCTGGGCCTGCCTGGGCCCCTTCTTTTCCTCTCATTTACTGTTTCCCTCATCTACCAGTCTTCAGCACTCCTCATCACAGATCATAGCATCAGATTGCAGTTCCCCTGCTAAGGGCTACAAGAGTCCCTCAACCAAGGCAGATTGGTCGTATCCTAACCATCAGGGTCCCCAAATGATTCCTGGCACAGAGCGCTCAGGAAACACATGACTGTGTCCTTGATGTCACTGACCCTTCTGTACCCCCCAGATGTTCTGGTAGTTAGTGAGACAGAAGCTGGGCAAGAGCTGGGAGGCTGGTTCCCTGGTCCCAGCCCCTCCTGTAGAAGCAGGCCAGAGTTCCAGATGCTACACAGGGATGAAGGCAGAGCTCCTCCATCCCCCCTACCCCACCCCACAGGACCCTGTGTGGCCTGCCAGCAGGTAAACAGAGGAGGAGTCTGGGGAGGAAGAACCCACAGCAGCCTGGTTCTTCGGGGCTAGAAAGGAGGGCAGTGGAGGGGACCCGGCACTGCCTTTCCTTTGGGCCACTGCTTCTCATCTGTACCCGCCACTAAGCAGCTGGGGGACTGGCCATGAGCTCATCCCCTTCCATCCCAGGTCCTCCAGCCTTCAGCAGACGGGGCTCAACACCAGGGTCCCCCAGAGTTCGGAAGCAGGATTCCTGCATTCTGTCAGAAGGCACAATATCCAAAGTGTTTTGTTTCGGTTTTTTGGCTGTGCCATGCGGCATGTAAGTTCCCCGACCAGGGATCAAGCCCATGCCCTCTTGAGTGGAAACACAGTCTTAGCCATTGGACCACCAGGGCGATCCCCAAGTGTCTTGTGTGGGGACACGACTACTCCCCAGCTCAAAGTACTTCTGCTGCTCCCCGGCCATGCTCTCTCAACCTGAGGCTTTCACTTGCTGAACTCACCCGGCTCTGAAGACTTGTGGGTCTTCCCTCACGCTATACTCTCGGGCCTAAAGCAACCTTGCAAATAAGTGGGGCCATTTCCCAGCCCATGGAGGGCTGATGGCAAAATGATCACGTCCAGCCCTTCTTTCTACCAGCCCAGGATAGATGGTTGCTGCGGACTTCCTCCATATCACCCTATCTCTTAAATCCTCTGTAGCTCCCTATTGCCTACAGCAGTCATTTCCAAACCTCCCTTTTCTACACCTGTGTTTATAAAACAGATGAAGGCTGAACTGCTCAGGTTGAGGCAGGAGTGGAGACAAGGCTGAACTCTGCCCCTACCCTCCTATTCCTGGAATGGTTTGCTTGTGTTGGCAAACCATCAGCCGAGAGATAGGCAGATGCGACCGTAGCCCGCAGATCTCCGGCCCCTCCTGGCCTCTTGGGACAGGGCTCACGGTTGCAGGAAGAGGCTATGCCTCTGAGGCCAGCAGAGTCCCCACCCCCAGTGCCTGCAGTTGTTGTTCTTAGTTGTTAGGTCATGTTCCACTCTCTGCAACCCCATGGACTGTGGTCCACCAGGCTTCTCTGTCCATGGGATTTCCGTGGCAAGAATACTGGAGTGGGTTGCCATTTCCTTCTCCAGGGGATCTTCCCTATCCAGGGATTGAACTCACGTCTCCTGCACTGGAAGGCAGATTCTTCACCTCTGAGCCACTGGGGAAGCAGTGCCTACAGAAGCACCCACCAATATCTGAGGGAGCAGCAGCCCACACCAGGCCCCGTGCTGAGCGCTAGGGTACACGAGGCAGAAGTGGTGGGCTTCAGGCAGCAGGAACCTTTGGGTAGAGGCCTGGCATCCAAGAGTCAAGTCCAGGGATGGATGGATGCAAATGGCAACAAGTACCATAAAGACAGGAGAGCCAGGAAGAGGAATCTGGCGTGAGGGCTGCGGGATGTCGTCAGACCAGGGGACCAGGGACCGCAGAGATCTCTGAGAAGGACAGGAACAGTGTCCAGACAGAGATAACAGCATATGCAGAGGCCCTGAGGCTCTGTGCGCTTCTAGTCAGGAATCAGGGGACGAATGAAAGCGGCATATCCAGTCCCTCCCACTCCACAAAAGGACAGGTAACACAGTAACCTCACTCATCAGAGACCGGAAACCCGAATAGCCACTGACAGGAGGTGGGATAAATAAACGGCGAAATTCAACTGAACAACGAAAAAGGATAGGTGCTCATGTGTTCAGTGACGTGGATGAATCACTGAGATATGTGGAACAAAAAGCCAGGCACAGGGACTTCCGGGTGGTCCAGCAGCTGAGACTCCAGGCTCCCAATGCAGGGGGCCCCGGTTTGATTCCTGGTCAGGGAACCAAGTCCCACCAGCCTCAATGAATCGAAGATCTTGTGTGCAGAAATTAAGACCCACCACAACCAAAGAAATGAATACCGTTTTTTCAAAGCCAGGCATAAAAGAGACCCTCCTCTGATTATATGTGTGTGTAAATGGAAAGCTGTCCGTGGTGAAGAAGGAGAGATTAGCAGATCCCTGTAGGGTGGAGCATGACGGGAACATCCCCAGGTGATGGAGCCTGAATTTTTGCCCAGGGTAGTGATCACACAGGAACAGACATGTGCAAAATCGCGGAGCTGTACGTGTAACCCGAGAGCTTTCTAGCTTATGTAAAGGACAGGCAGGAAAGTACAGCAAGGCACAGACACACAGTTTGCCCTATTTGGAAAGAAAGCTTCCCGCCTCACCCCAGCCCACCTCGTGCAAATCAGGAGTCACTCTGCAAATTCTGAGATCACACCCCAGGGCAGAAAAGTCCTGGGTCCCCTCCCAGAAAAAGAAAAAGAAAAAAAAAAAAACCACCCAAACCCCGTTTTGTCCCATGTGTACACGAAGATCTGGACCCCACCACCCCTAGATTTTCCATCCTCTTCCCCGAGGGGCCCAGGGGGTCCCAGGGTAGGGACCAAGCGACCCGGAGACCAACCTTCCGGAATGTTCGGTGTCAGGCTGGGAAGGGCCCGACTCCTCCCCAGCAGCTCGGCTGTAACCCGAGCCTCCTCCGGTTAAGCGGATTTCTCCTGGGGCAGGACCCCCCTCCCCAGGTTCTGGAATGCAGCCTGGGGTGTGGAGGGTGGGACTGGGCAGGGATAACAAAGGGTGAAACCGCTTTGAAACTCTGCTTCCTGCCCCCCTCGACCAGTAGGAGAGCTGAACAAACAGGCCATCTCCCCCAGCTAGGCCTTTGTTGGGAGCGGAGGGCGGGGGGACCGTCTGGTGCCCGCCTCTCCCGGGCTGGAATTGCAGTTCCCCCAACCCCCACGCTCCAGGCCCAGCTGCCCTCGCCGGCTGCCTGGAGCCCGCGCCCTCCGGTTCCCGGGAAGAGGCGCCAGAGCACAGATCCAGCGCTGCCTCACCACCTAATCGGCCTCCAGCGTTGGGCCCACCCGTCGAGGTGCGATTCAGCGCCACCGCTTGGAGTCCGGTGGAGGGAGTCATCAGGGCCTCCCGCAGTGGTTGAGGCTTCGCAGTGAGGCCCAGAATGAGGTCGTGGGGTTAAAGGCCAGCTTGGGGGGTGGGGGGGCATACCTTCCCCTATCCCCCCACTCCACCCCCCGCCTGGGTGGGCTTCTCCCCTTGTCTACCTCATGAGGCCTCCTTGCCTGGGTCCCGCTCCAGCATTCTGGTTCTCAAACCTGGACAGACTGAGACAGGGGCTATGAAGTGTCCTCAGAACGGTTTTGTTTAGTTTCAATAAGAGGAGCCACCTTGGGACTTCCCCGGGAGAGCCAGGGGTTAGGACTTGGTGCTGCTAATGCAGGGGCGAGGTTTGATCCCTGGTCAGGGAACTAGGATCCCATTAAAAATTTACAAAACAAATTTAAGGGGAGCCACATTTATTCAAAAGGGCTTCCCTGGTGATTCAGACTGGAAAGAATCTGCCTGCAATGCAGAAGACCTGGGTTCGATCCCTGAAATGAGAAGATCCCCTGGAGAAGGGAATGGCAGCCCACTCCAGTATTCTTGCCTGGAGAACTCCGTGGACGGAGGAGCCTGGCGGACTATGGTCCATGGGGTTCCAAAGAGCATCACACCTTTATTTGGAGCCACACTCATCGGGACACTTCCCTGAATCAAGTGAGGATGGGATGGGAACACAGCCCACTGGGGCCCAGGTATTCTCAGTCTTGCCAAATGAATAGGGAGGGAAGGGGCAGCACTGAGTCTCCAGCCCCTCTCATCCTGCCGACTTCTCCAGAGGTGATGGGGAACGGCCGGGCAGGGCCCCTAGTAAGGAGACCTTACTGTGAGAGGATGGGCCTCGGAAGGGAGCCATTTATCCAGCAGGCACAAGCTCGGGGAACCACCAGTAGACACAGACACAGACACATCAGGACACGCCTGGGCACCTGTCCCCAGCTCCCAGGCCAGTCCCAGCAACTCGACCCCCACAGGGTCCTCTGGAAAGCCCCCCGTGGCTCCCACCACTCTCCCAGAAGACCCCCGCCCACTCGCTGCCCACTGCGGTCTCCCCTCCTCCCCCTCTCTCTGCCCTCCCACTGCTGGAGCCCCAACTTCAGCTCCCAGTCCAGTTTCCATCTGCACTGAACACACAAGGCTTCTCCAAGACCAGCCCCAGACAGTGGTCTCTGGAGCTGCTCCATCCTTGAAAACTCCCCTCGGACAGGGTCTTCGCCTCAGCTGAGCACCCAGGGAGCCCCCTAGGGAGGACCGCCTGCTCCCTCCTCAGCTGCATCTTGGCCTCCCTGGACCCCTTCCTCATTCATCTTGTCCAGGGGCATTGCCTGGGGGCCAGGCACCGGGGATGGGGCGGGAGCTGGCCAGGCCACTGGAGGAAGTCCCCTGTTGTATCTCTTGGTGAAGGGAAAGCCAAGACAGGAGTGGGCTTGATGGCTTCATCCCTGTCCTCAGAGATGTTACAGAAGCTGAGCTGGGTGGGTGCAGCTGAGAACCCTACAAGGCCCCCGCATCCCACACACCAGCAGATGTGGTCCAACTGCACGGGACCTGCCCATCTCCTCTGGGGCCTCAGCCTCTCCAAGCAGCCTCCACCAAGCTGGCCTAGGGGTGGGGGTCTCCTCTGCACTCCCCAGACCCCTGCACTGCCCCCTGCCACAGCACTGACCACTCTGGACTGCCCTTGTCTCTGCAGCTCTGCCTCTCCCACACCAGCTGGGTTTCCAAGATTCTGCTCACTGGCAGGCACAGCGAGAGAAGTGGATTCGTGAGTGAGTGAGTGAGTGAACGAATCAATGAAGGGGTCAAAATGAATGAAAAGGGAAGAGCTTTTCCACCAATTGCTCATTTACAGGCTTCCCTGCCCTTGCAGGTCATGCCCACACTCAGGGGAAGAATTTACCCCCCTCCCCAGTTAATGTTGGTCATTAACTCACTGCCTAGACTTGCCTGGTTAATGAATAATTAAACTGGACAAGGGCTGACCTCAGGCTGACCTTGAGCCTCCTCCCGCTAAGTTCCCACCGCAGTCGGATGTGCGACCACTTCAGAGTGACCCTCTTCCTCCAGTGCTCTACTGGTGGGTTCTGAATCCTAGGGAAACACTAGGCAGAGAGAAACCCTGGTCCCAGTCCTGGGCACCCTAGGCTGCCCACGAGGCTACCGTCCAGGACATGGGGTGTGGGGACTCCTTTTTTCTCCATGCTCCTTACTAAAGCCCAGACTTGCAGAACTGAGTTGGCATGTGGGCCTCAAGTTGGACTCTGCCACTCATGCGCCAGTGATGAGAGGGTGACAGGCAGGAAAGCCAGGGGTCTCCAAACGGAGGAAATAAGCTGCAAGGGTCAGACATGTTTTCCCTCTTCCTTAAGTGGCAGGAGTAAACTACAGTGTCAGATTTTTTTTTCCTTCTCTATACAAAATTAAAAGGAGGTTTCTCGTAAAATTCTGTGTTGCCATGACGACACCTGGGTCCACCTGAACTTACCTTTTCTCAAACCTTGAGCTAACCGTTGTGTTTTTCTTATGGAAATGTTTTTCTTAAGCTATGTTAATGAAACTATGTATTTGCTTTGGAATTTGCCTGTCTTCAAAATGATTCCACCCGAGACTAACTTTTTTTCTTTTGTAAAACCTTGGGCTGATAATAGCTCAACAAATCGCTATTCATATTAATTATTTTATGGCTGGAGGATGACACACCTCGTTCCATCCTATCTCAAAAATAAATATTGTGGGAGAGGGGCCTGGTGAAATTCCCTCAGCCTTGAGGTGTCTCTCTTATCTGGTTAATAGCTTTCTAACAGACATAAAACAGCCTGCTAAAAACTAGCAAGGGGGCACTCTTTCTGCCCCCTTCTGATGTCTAGGTCAGGAGGTTTGTCTATCTCTTTGATACTTGAATAAAACTTTATTACACAAAAGCTCTGAGCGACCAAGCCTCGTCACTGGCCCCGGATTGAATTTCTTGCCTCTGGAGGCCAAGAATCCCGGCGTCTTTCACAGCTCAGCAACAACATTTCAGTGACGTGAGGGTCCAGCTCTCTCGCAGCGCTGTGCCTCGGTTTCCCCATCAGTCCAACAAGGGGGATGGGTTCAGAATGACAGCAAATCACGCTGTGATGCTGTGGAAACAGGCAAATGTTGCAGCCAGGCCAGAGGAGACCTCAGAGACCAGGTCACCACGTGCAGTGAGGGTCTGCAATCACACAGCAAGTGGGCCAGCCGGGCAGGGCCAGGAGGAGGACACAGACTCTCGAGCCACAGCCCTGGTCTCCCTCCCCTTCTTGGCAGCCCTCCCTGTGGTCCATTATGCTCTTCTCTTCTTGTTATTCATTCATTCAGCGGATAAGTTAGGCAGGGATCGGCATGAGGGGCCAGGGTCTTGCCCTCAGGGAGGCCCAACCTTGGGGACACACGTCCCAGGCAGCTTCGATCCAGAGCTATTTGTGAAGGTTTGCAAAAGGGGGACGGGGGGGAGGGGGTTGGTGAGAGAGCCTCCCAGAGAAGGTGGAGGAGAAGGAGGGAAGGGGAGAGACAGGAGTAACAGCAAAGGCCCCACAGAACAAGAATGATCCCTTGGGAGAGTTACATGCAGGTCAGTTTGGCTGTATCGAGACCCAGGGAGCCACGAGCAGGAGTTTGAAATTAACTCTAAGACGACGAGGCGTCAAAAGGTTTGAACTAGGGACAGGGGTGGTTAGAGTGCAGTCTGGAAAGATGGCTCAGTCTGGATAGAGAAAGCCCAGGAGGTTGTGGGTGTTACGCCAGGCAAGACCCAGTGAGGTCTGGATCCATGGCAGGGTGTGGGAGAGAAGGAAAGAGATTTGAGAGTTACTAGGAAGTAGAATCATTAAGACTTGGTAACTGACTTCTGATGAGAAGGTCGGATGGCTTCACCAACTCAATGGACATGAGTTTGACCAAACTGGGAGATGGGGAAGGACAGGGAAGCCTGGCGGGCTGCAGTCCATGGGGTCACAAAGAGTCGGACACGGCATGAGCAGCTGAAAAACAAGGACAACCGACTTCTGCTTCTGGCCAGGATGGAGTAATGGCGGCCAGATTTCCTATCCCACCTGAAACAACCAAAAATTCAGACAGAAGAAAAAAAAAAGTTAAGCAGTGGCTTTCAAGAAAGAACCATATGAAAGAATTAGAGGGAACTGTGTCTGATGCTCACACAGGGCTGGGAATTCTGCCTGTTCCCACCAGCCAGACTGGAAAAGTCATAATTCACAGGGAAGTGGGGAGAGCACTTAGGAAGGTCTTGTCTCAGAGGTGGGGAAGAGTTAGTCCTAGACAGTATTGCTAAAAACCCACCTAATAAATCTTCAAGCAAGACCCAAAAACATCAATTGGTTCCCAAGTAATTTCACTGCTTCCCAGAAGAAAGCTCAAGAAGATTTATAAGAATACAAAAACATCCCAAAATCACAATGTCTGGCATCCACTAAAAATTACCAGACATACAAGGAAGCCGGAAAACATAAGCCATAAAGAAAAGAATAATCAGTCAATGGCAACTGACCCAGAACTGACACAGATGTTAGAATTAGCAGAGAAGGATCCTAAAACAGCTTTTATAATTCTATTCCACATTTTCAAAATGCTAGAGACATGAAGATCGGAGAAGGCAATGGCACCCCACTCCAGTACTCTTGCCTGGAGAATCCCATGGACGGAGGAGCCTGGTGGGCTGCAGTCCATGGGGTCGCTAGGAGTCGGACAGGACTGAGCGACTTCACTTTCACTTTTCATTTTCATGCATTGGAGAAGGAAATGGCAACCCACTCCAGTGTTCTTGCCTGGAGAATCCCAGGGACAGGGGAGCCTGGTGGGCTGCCGTCTATGGGGTCGCACAGAGTCGGACATAACTGAAGCAACTTAGAAGCAGCAGCAGAGACATGAAGATAAACAAAAGATCCAAATTAACTTTTAAGAATTGAAAATTGCAATGTCTGAGGTTAAAAATATACCGAGTGGGATTTGTGGCAGATTAGATAAGGCAGAAGAAACGTTCGTGAACATGAAGGCATAGCAATAAAAACTATCCAAAATGAAACATGGAGAAAAAGTGTTTGTAAAACTGGGAAGAACACCAGTCAGCTGTAGAATAATTCCAAGCAGCCTAATATATGGATAATTGGAGTCCCAGAGGCAAAGGGGGAATGGGACAGGAAAATATTGGGAGAATTCATGGACGAGAAACTTCCAAATGTAATGAAGCCAGCATCCAAGAAGTTCAGTGAGGCCTAAGCACAGATGCTTGGTGACTTACTGGATGTGGAAGGTGGAGGAGAAGAAGCAGACAAGGGTGATGTCCTGACTTCTGGCCCAGAAGACGTGGCTGGGGTACCGTGAGGGGGAAGCCTGGAGGAGGGGAGGGCAGGATTCGAGTGGGAAGGGCCTGGGTGGGCTTTAAGGACACAGAGGAGACGTCAAGGGCAGCAACCACGGTGGGTCTAGTGTTCAGAAGACAATGGACCAGAGATAGATGTCCAGAAGGCCATGGTTTTGGAGATCTAAAGTGGCAATGTGGTCACTTAGAGGTGAAGTTTGGTGAGGCTGGCTTGGCCCTGCAGTGGGAACATCTCAGGACATGGCACAGAAAGAGGTAGCTGTCCTGAGGATGGTTGGGACCAGAGGGATCTGGAAGAAGGTGGCAAGCATAAATACTCTCAGAAAAGTGAGGGCTAGATAGGTGGGAGGTGGGGAGGAGGCAGGGACGTCTGAATTTTAGACCTCAGAAGTATGGCCGTGCAAGCGATGGCCAGGTCAGGGTGGACCATGGTGTAGGAGCCAAGCCAAGTTTCCCGGAAGCAACAGGATGGAGAAAGAGGGAGCTCAGCGTGTTAGCCAGGGGGCCCTGGTGGTGCTGGAGGGAGACTGAGCAAGGAAAGGAAGGTTGTGGGAAGCCCCAAAGTCTTCTGAAGTATTGTGCCAGGTGAGGAGGGACCCCAGGGACCAGGGTACAGGAACCCCAAAGGGATGAGGGAGTTGGATGGGGATGGGGGAGAAGCAAGCTGTGGTGGACAGAAGACCATCACAGACCTACGTTAGGACCCACAGAGGTTCCCACGGACAGAAAAAGCACGAACAAGCTCATTTTCTGCACACCAGGCTCCACTACTATCACCCAGGCCGGCAGCTTAAGGAAGGGTGCACTGAGACTTCCTGGCGGCCCAGTGGCAAAGACTCCACACCTCCCATGCAGGAGGCCCGGGTTCAACCCCTGGTCAGGGAGCTAGGCCCCACATGCCTCAACTAAAGGTCCCGAATGCCTCAGTGAAGATGGAAGATCCTGGGTGCTGCAACTGAGACCCGGCACAGCCAAACAAATAAATAGGTTTTTAATATTACTCAGCCATAAAAAGGAACGCCTTTGATTCAGTTCTAATGAGGTGGATGAACCTAGAACCTATTATACAGAGTGAAGTATGTCAGAAAGAAAGACAAATACCGTACTCTAATGCATATATACAGAATCTAGAAAAACGGTACTGGAGAATTATTTACAGGGCAGCAATGGAGAAACAGACATAGAGAATAGACTTAATGGACATGGGGAGAGGGGAGGAGAGGGTGAGATGCATGGAGAGAGTAACGTGGAAACATATTACCATATGCAAAATAGATAGCCGAGGGGAATTTGAGTTTCCTGGCTCAGGAAACTCAAACAGGGGCTCTGTATCAACCTAGAGGGGTGGGATGCGGCGGGAGAAGAAAGGGAGGTTCAAAAGAGAGGGGGTATATGTATTCCTATGGCTGATTCATGTTGAGGTTTGACAGAAAACAACAAAATTCTGCAAAGCAATTATCCTTCAATTAAAAAATTTTTTTTTTACTTAAAAAAAGGAAGGATGTTCTCGTGCATCTTGCCTTCACCAGAGGCTCCAGCTGCTTAAGAGGAGAGCCTCGGCCCAGTCCCGGCCTGGGCCTTGAAGCCAGGGAGATGGGGGTACAGAGAAAGCCGTGAGGCGCCAGGCTCCACGGCCTGCCACTGGAGCCTACGATGTTCGCAGCAGATAGGCTGGGCACAGCTGTGAGAGGCCCCAACTGGGAGGTGGCAGGCGGCGGCTCAAAGGCTCAGGAAAGCCTCCCTTGGCAAGGGGCCCGCTCGGCAAGACCGCCTGCTGTCTCCTGCCCCTGCCATCCCTAGCGGCCCGGAGGAGGTGGTGGGGAGGAGGCCGCTTCCCTGGACCCTGGCTGGGCGCGGCGGGCAGCTGGCAGTTCTGGCCAGCTTCTACCTTCCTCTTCAGCATCTTGTACCAGGTAGGAGGCAGCCAAGCCCTGCCTGGGTCTGTCTTCTCTTGAGCTCTGCTGAAAGATGGGGAAGCACCCTCCTCCCCACGGCAGTGTGCTGTACTCCCTAATGGACATGGGATGGCACACACCCAGGGCGCCGTGTTCATGCTCAGAACGGGCATGGAGGCAAACACAGACACAGGCACGAACATACACAATCTCGGAAATGCACGTGCACTCGGGAGGCACTCCCTACACCAACGTGCACACACGTAAAGGACTCGCACGGGCACACACACACACACAAGGAAGGCCTGAAACCACAAAGGTGTGCACCTGCACTGCATACACCTGCATGCCACGCATGCCAGCATGCACACATTACACACTCAGAATGCAAATACACAGCCGGTGTCCAGACACACAGCCCCTTCCTGCACATCTTGGCAGCTCCGTGCATCCACAGAGATGCCCATCCTATGTGCTTCTAAGCATTCACGGAGATGTTCCACCCGCCACACAAACATGCACTGAAAACCAGGTACAAATATGTACACAGGCACATACAACATGCATAAAGGTGCACATTTACATAAGTGAGCACATGCACACAGGTACACTGTTATTCATGCCTATACGGTGCTACCCACGCTTATACCTACGTGAACGTGCAGACTGAGCAGTACGTGTACACGTGCACAGCTACGCCCATGGACACAACGCACAGATACACGCAGAGTGGGTGCCAGAAAGCTCAGCCGGGTTTTTCAGTGCCATCTTTTCAGTTCAGTTCAGTCGCTCAGTCGTGTCCGACTCTTTGCGACCCCATGAACTGCAGCACGCCAGGCCTCCCTGTTCATCACCAACTCCCGGAGTCCACCCAAACCCATGTCCACTGAGTCGGTGATGCCATCCAACCATCTCATCCTCTGTCATCCCCTTCTCCTCCTGCCCTCAATCTTTCTCAGCATCAGAGTCTTTTCCAATGAGTCAGCTCTTCGCATCAGGTGGCCAAAATATTGGAGTTTCAGCTTCAACATCAGTCCTTCCAATGAACTCCCAGGGCTGATCTCCTTCAGAATGGACTGGTTGGATCTCCTTGCAGTCCAAGGGAGTCTCAAGAGTCTTCTCCAACACCACAGTTCAAAAGCATCAGTTCTTCTATGCTCAGCCTTCTTCACAGTCCAACTCTCACAGCCGTACATCTTATGCATGTGCCATCTTATGGAGAACTCCAAATACAAAGATGAACACATGTCCTTGTATGTTGTTGTTGTTTAGTCACTAAGTTGTGTCCGACTCTTTGAGACCCCATGGACTGTAGCCCTCCAGGCACCTCTGTCCATGGAATTCTCCCAGCAGGAATACCAGAGTGGGTTGCCATTTGCTTTTCCAAGGCATCTTCCCAACCCAGGGATTGAACCCACATCTCCTGCATTATCAAGCAGCTTCTGTACCACTGAGCCACCAGGGAAGCTCATACGCATCTGTGCCTGCATGCTTATAAAAGCCTAAGGAAAGGTGCTCAGCACACTCATGCTGCGCTGAAAGCGCTCCAGGGGCAGAGACTGTGGGCCCTGGTTCACAGCTGCATCCCTGAAGCCCAGCTCAGGGCCCAGTGCCCAGAGGGTTTGCAGGCCTTCAACATGAGAAAAGCTCAGAGGCAAGAGGGCGACAGTCCAGGGAGTGTCCAGGAGTCCCCTGTGAGTGAATGAGGCTGGGATGGGCCTGCTGGCTGGCGGAGGTGGGTGTTCAGGACAGTTACCCCTTGACTTCTTCCTCCCCTCCTTCCCCATTCGCACGCCTCTGTTCACCCTCGTGCATACTGATGGCAGGTGGAATGTCAGATGGCGCGGGACAGAGAGGAGTGTCACAGAAAACGCAGGGCCTTGCAGCCAGGGAGGCAGGTCTTGTTTCAAATCTGGCTCTGTCTTAGTGCCAGGGGACCTAGCCAGGGCACTGACTTTCTCTGGGCCTCAGTTACACTCTAGGTGTTCAGAACAGTATGAACAGGCAAAAAGATAGGACACTGTAAGATGAACTCCCCGGGTCAGTAGGTGTCCAATATGCTACTGGATAAGAGTGGAGATATAGCTCCGGATGGAAAGAAGAGGCTGAGCCAAAGCAAAAACAATGCCCAGTTGTGGATGTAACTGGTGATAGAAGTAAAGTCTGATGCTGTAAAGAACAATATTGCATAGGAACCTGGAATGTTAGCTAAGATCCCACGTGCCTCCAGGCCAAAAATCCAAAATATAAAACAGAAGCAACATTGTAACAAATTCAATAAAGACTTAAAAAAAAAGGCCCCAAGAAGAAGAAATGCAAAAAGGCAAAATGGTTGTCTGAGGAGGCCTTTGGCTCAGAGGTTAAAGCGTCTGCCCTCAATGCGGGAGACCCCAGGTTCGATCCCTGGGTCAGGAAGATCCCCTGGAGAAGGAAATGGCAATCCACTCCAGTATTCTTGCCTGGAGAATCCCATGGACCGAGAAGCCTAGTAGGCTACAGTCCACGGGGTCACAAAGAGTCAGACACGACTGAGCGACTTCACCTTCACCTTCAAAAGACAAAGGAGAAAAGGAAAGATATGCCCATCTGAATGCAGAGATCCAAAGATAGCAAGGAGAGATAAGAAAGCCTTCCTAAGTGATCAATGCAAAGAAATAGAGGAAAACGATAGAATGGGAATGATTAGAGATCTCTTCAAGAAAATTGGAGATACCAAGGGAACATTTCATGCAAAATGAGCACAATAAAACACAGAAACAGTATGGACCTAACAGAAGCAAAAGATATTAAGAAGAGGTGGTAAGAATACACAGAAGGACTATACAAAAAGATCTTAATGACCCAGATAATCACGATGGTGTGATCACTCACCTAAAGCCAGGTATCCTGGAGTGGGAAGTCAAATGGGCCTTAGGAAGCATCACTATGAACAAAGCTAGTGGAGGTGATGGAATTCCAGTTGAACTATTTCAAATCCTAAAAGATGATGCTGTTAAATTGCTGCACTCAATATGCCAGCAAATTTGGAAAACTCAGCAGTGGCCACAGGACTGGAAACAGTCAGTTTTCATTCCAATCTCAAAGAAAGGCAATGCAAAAAAAAGAATGTTCAATAAATTTTATTTATTTGAAAGTCGATCAGTTGTGTCTGACCCTTTGTGACGCCATGGACTGTACAATCCATGGAATTTTCCAGGCCAGAATACTGGAGTGGGTAGCCATTCCCTTCTCCAGGGGATCTTCCTAACCCAGGGATCGAACCCAGGTCTCTTGCATTGAGGGCGGATTCTTCACCAGCTGAACAACCTGAGAAGCCCAAGAATGTTCAGACTACACACAACTGCACTCATCTAACATGCTAGTGCTCAAATTTCCCCAAGCTAGGCTTCAGCAGTACGTGAACCAAGCACTTTCAGCTGTTCAAGCTCGATTTGGAAAAGGCAGAGGAACCAGAAATCAAATTGCCAACACCAACTGGATCATAGAAAAAAAGCATGAGAATTCCAGAAAAACATCTACTTTTGCTTCACTGACTACCCTAAAGCCTTTGACTGTGTGGATCACAACAAACTGCGGAAAATTCTTCAAGAGCTGGGAATACCAGACCACCTTATATGCCTCCTAAGAAACCTGTATGCAGGTCAAGAAGCAACAGTCAGAACCGGACATGGAACAACAGATTGGTTCCCAATTGGGAAAGGAGTACGTCAAAGCTGGATATCGTCACCGTGTTAACTTACAGGCAGAATATATGCTAGGGCCTTCCCTAGTAGCTCAGATGGCAAAGTATCCACCTGCAATGCAGGAGACCTGGGCTCATCTCCAGGTGGGGGAGACCCCCTGGAGAAGGAAACGGCCACCCACTCTAGTGTTCTTGCCTGGAGAATCCCGTGGACAGGGGAGCCTGGTGGGTCACAGTCCATGGGGTCGCAAAGGGCCGGACACGACTGAGTGACAAAACACGCACACACACAGAGTACATCATGCGAAACCCCGGGGCTGGAGGAAGCACAAGCTGGAGTCAAGATTGCCGGGAGAAACATCAATAACCTCAGATATGCATATGACACCACGGAAGAAAGTGAAGAGGAACTGCAGAGCCTCTTGATGAAAGTGAATGGGAGAGTGAAAAAGCTGGCTTAAAACTCAGCACTCAAAAAATCAAGATCATGACATCCAGTCCCATCACTTCATGGCAAATAGATGGGGAAACAAAGGAAACTGTGAGAGATTTTTATTTTCTTGGGCTCCAGAATCGCTGCAGATGGTGACTGCAGCCATGAAATTAAAAGACATTTGCTCCTTGGAAGAAAAGCTATGAGCAATTCTAGATAGCATATTAAAAAGCAGAGACATTACTTTGCCGACAAAGGTTCGTATAGTCAAAGCTATGGTTTTTCTAGTAGTCATGTACGGATGTACATGAAAGCTGAGCACTGAAGAATTGATGCTTTTGAACTGTGGTGTTGGAGAAGACTCTTGAGAGTCTCTCCTCTGCAAGGAGATCCAACCAGTCCATCCTAAAGGAAATCAGTCCTGAATATTTTTGAAAGGACTGATGCTGAAGCTGAAACAAACTCTTAATCCTTTGGCCACCTGAAGTGAAGAACTGACTGACTGGAAAAGACCCTGATGCTGGGAAAGACTGAAGGCGGGAGGAGAAGGGGTGACAGAGGATGAGATGGTTGGATGGCATCACTGACTCAACAGACATGAGTTTCAGTAAAGTCCGGCAGTTGGTGGTGGACAGGGAGGCCTGGCATGCTGCAGTCCATGGGGTGGCAAAGAGTCAGACACGACTGAGCGACTGAACTGAACTGAAGAGTTACACACTAGGTATTCAGCTGTAAGAATTTTCACTAAGTGAACCCACCTGTATAACTAACCAGCATCCAAATCAAGAAATAGAATATATCTTGCTTCCCAGAGTGGATAAGGGTCAGTCTTCACTGTTTCCGTTGTTTTTCTGTGGCCATATGGCCTGTATCCCACCAGGCTCCTCTGTCAATGGGGGTTCTCCAGGCAAGAATACTGGAGTGGGTTGCCATTTCCTTCTCCAGGGGATCTTCCCAGGGATTGAACCCCGACCTCCTGCACTGCTGGCGGCTGCTTTACTGGCTGAGCTAGCTGGGAAGCCCCCCGCAACCCTTTTTTAATGAGGGTCAGTTTTTACAGAACATAAGGCAGCCGCAGGCCCCGTAGGCCGGCCTGCAGTCCCCGGTCTCTGCTTCCCATAAGTTTCTATTTGCCCTCAAAGACAGCACGGGGGCACTGGTTTCCTCATCTCAGGACCGCTTTGCTGAGGTTCCTGCAACCCACAGACAGAAGAGGCAGAATCAGCCTGTTAGCCTCCAGCGCTCCGGCCTTGCCTCTCCTCCAGCATCAGGCCAGGGCTACTGTGGCTGGCGGAGGGGCCACATCCCCTTCAGCACCACCTCTGGGGACCTCTCAATGGTCCAGTGGCTAAGACTCCTCAGTTCCACTGCAGGGGGCGCGGGTTCAGTCCTTGGTCAGGTGAGGTGAGGTAAGGTGAGGTGAGGTCGCTCAGTCGTGTCCGACTCTTTGTGACCCCGTGGACTGTAGCCTACCAGGCTTCTCTGTCCATGGGATTCTCCAGGCAAGAATACTGGAGTGGATTGCCATTTCCTTCTCAAGGGGATCTTCCCAACCCAGGGGATCGAACCTGGGGTCTCCCGCATTGGAGGCAGACGCTTTAACCTCTGAGCCACCAGGAAGCCCCAGTCCTTGGTCAAGGAACTATTAAAAAGATTCCATACGCCCTGTGGCAGGGCCAAAACAAACAAAAAAGAAAACAAGCACCATCTCTGGAGCCCCGTTTGGGAAGCCAGGAAATCTTAGGAGGGGGAGCACAAAGACCCCAAGTTGCTAGGCTATTCTGTCTCTTTGATTGAACCACTTGTTGATAGCACCCAGTGTGCATGGACACCCGTGTGCTAAGTCGTTTCAGTCGTGTCTGACTCTTTGTGACCCTATGGACTGTAGTCCCCCAAGCTCCTCTGTCCATGGGATTCTCCCGGCAAGAATATTGGAGTGGGTTGCCATGCCCTCCTCCAAGGAATCTTCCCAACTCAAGGATTGAACCCAAGCCTCTTAAATCTCCTGCACTGGCAGGCAGCGCCACCTGGGAAGCCCCAGCACCTAAGGTACTGTAGCTTTAAAGGAAGACTCGAACCCAGGGCTGAACCAATCCAAAGCCACTGCCCTTACATTGGTGGAGATCATTTTATGGGGAGAAAACTGAGGCGCAGAGAGACCAAGAACAGAGTCAGGACTCCAGCGCAGGATTTCTGCACACCAGGCTTCCAGCCATGGGGGCAAACTTGAACCTGCCATCCCCCTCCTCAGAGCCCTTCGCTGGGACACTCCCAAGTTCTCCATGACCAGACCCTGCCAATCTCTCCCTGGTGGGACATGAGGTCCAAACCCCTTTTTGTAGAAGGCCTGGGACAGGGTCAAGGGCATCCCCAAAGTCACAGTACAAAGCCTGCTGCTGCTGCTGCTGCTGCTGCTGTAAGTTGCTTCAGTTGTGTCCGACTGTGTGCGATCCCATAGATGGCAGCCCACCAGGCACTCCCTTCCCCGGGATTCTCCAGGCAAGAACACTGGAGTGGCTTGCCATTTCCTTCTCCAATACATGACAGTGAAAAGTGAAAGTGAAGTCACTCAGTCGTGTCTGACTCCTAGCGACCCCATGGACTGCAGCCTACCAGGCTCCTCCGTCCATGGGATTTTCCAGGCAAGAGTACTGGAGTGGGGTGCCATTGCTTTCTCCCAGTACACAGCCTAGTACTAGGAAAGAGAGAGGCCCTCTCCCCCCTCCTCTTTCCCCCTTCCCTCCCCCAGCTCCCCTGGAGGCTGCAGAGCCCCGAGCTGCCCAGAGCCACGTGGTCCTAGGGGAACTGACTTGATCCCCACTTCCTCTCTTACCACCCCCTTCCCCTTTTATATGTCAGCACCCACTGAGAAGCACCCTCTCCAATCTCCCCTCTGTTAGCTGGGTTCTAGTGTCATGGGGCCACTTGTTGGTTGTATGGGGTGGATAAGGCACTTTCCCCCTCAGAGCTCAGTTTACTCATCTATAAAATGGGGACAGGAGGACGCGACACATCTAGAGTCGCTGGGAAGAACTGGCAGTCTAAACGCGAAATCAGCACCCCAACACGTTTCCCTCCCGGCGACCAGCACAGGCACTCCTCCTTGAAGCCTCCAATTTTATCCTCTCAACAAGCGAGATGTAGGAACTGCCCAGTTTATAGGGGAGGAAACTGAGGCTCGGATCAAACACTTTCCCCAGGCAACAGGGCTCCAAACCCTGGCTTACCGGGAACAGGCTTTCCTCCCCGCCAGCTCGCGGGGGCTCTCCGGGGCGGGGCCCACCCTGGGGGTGTTCTCAGCACTCAGACGGGGCGCCGCGTGCCAAGCCCACGAGGCGGGGCGGCCAGTGCTGGGGGCGGAGGACGCCCCGTCAGCTCGGGGTCGGCTTTGGGTCGATACCACGGCGGCGGGATGAATGGGAGAGGAGAGAAGCAGAGAGGCCGGGAGGAGGGTGCGGGGAGCAGGGAGGAGGTGGAGGAGCGCCGCGGGGAGACGGAGAGGGAGGGGAGGGGGCGGGGGAGACCCCCATCCCTGCCCCCTCCTCGCCGCACCGCCCAGCGGGCTGGTCCCGGGTCTGCAGCAGTCAGCGCCGAGCGCGGCCCCGCGGCCCCGCCGAGAGATCGATAACTAATTTCACCGCAGCGGCCGCCCCAGTTTTTCCCGATAATTGTGCGGCGGCAGCTGCGAGCTAGGCCCCAGCCCGGCGCGCGGCCCCCGCCCGCGCCCGATCAATTGACACCGCCACCGGGCGGCAGGAAAACTCATTTCTCTCTCCCTCCCCGGCTCCCGGTGGGCGCGGGCGAAGCTCCGCCTCGGGCGGGGCGGGGGTCGGGCGGGGCGGCGGGGGCCAGTTCCCAGACTGACTCGGATTTGGGAGGGAGGCTTCCAGGGAACCCGAAGCAGGTAGAGTACCTGGGTCTTCCCGGTCCACAAGTAAGGGGGCGTGGCCGGAGGCCTGGGGGCCGGACTGACTCCTACCCACCCCAACCCCCGCCACCCGCCACCCGCCACCGACCTCGGCTTCCCCTTTGGTCCGGGGTGGCAACTGCAACCGCTCGCGCCACCCCCATCCCTGCTGGGAGGGAGGACCAAGAGCGCAGGCCCGTTGGCTGGACCTGTGGGTTCGAATCCAGCCTCCACCGGTTACCACTGTGTGACCTTCTCTCTCCCCTTGGGCTCTTCCTCTCTGAGCCTCAGTTTCCCCATCTTCCCAAAAGGGCTGGCACAGTCCTGGGCATGCAGGGCTTGCTAATCCAGAGGCAGTGTGCAAGTATTACACCCTCCATAAATAGCCTCTGTAGAGCAGAATCTCCATTCACCAGGTACCTGCTGAGCACCCGCTGTGTGCAGGGCGCCCGTTCTGGGCTGGGGGACCCTCTAGCAGTGACAAGAGGCAAAAATCCCTGCCCTCGGGGAGCTGACCTAACGAGGGGATGAGCAACAAACAACACCTGTATCCTTGCCTGAAGCATCCCGTGGACAGAGGCAGCTGGGGGGTTACAGTCCATAGGGTCGCACACAGGACACAACCGAAGCGACTTAGCACACACAGGCAAGTGAAGTGACTAGTGAGAAGATGAGAAAAGCCAAGAGTAAGCTCGGGCGGGGCACAGGGTGCGGGGAGGGGCCGGCAAGGACAGTGCAGCCTCCCAGGACCAGAAAAGCGGGAAGGCTTCTCATTATTGGAGGCCCTTTTGCAAAGCTCTGAGCTGCGGGCTCCCAGCCTGCTGTCTGCTCAAGGTCAGGGAAAAGCTGCACCCCTGGCATTCTGAGGAGGGTGGGCAGAAGCCGGAGAGAAGAGTGGGGAGAAGGCGAGATGGGGGGTGGGGGCGTCCAGAGAGAAAGGGGGTGTGCAGATGGAGGGAGAAGGGACAGCAGAGCTCCAGTTGCCGGGAGGCCTGGAGGGTCACGGTCAGAAGGGATTTAGATAGCCAGCCAGCCCAGCTGGGACCACGGAGGCTTAGAGAGGGCCAGAGGCCTGCTTAAGGCCATAGTACTTGGGCCGGGTTGGAGGCGAGTCCCTGGGTCTTGGCTCCAGACCCTGCAGAAGGGTGAGAAGGGCCTGAGAGGAAGAGAGGAGAGACTCACCCAGGGGAGGGGGCTGGGGGGCAGCCCATAGGCCCCAGAGGGGGGCTGGGTGCGTCTCTGAAGCAACGTGGGTTGACTTAGGACATCTTTGGGAGGACTGGGAATGACTCAGGGAACCCAATCTGCTGACCAAACTCTCCCCACTCCCCTGCACCCGACTTCCAACCAGTTACCCAAATCTGCCAGGGAAGGCCTAAAGCCATCCCATGGTGGTGGGTGAGCCAGGCAAGGGTGGGGGCTTTGGCCGCTGGGGAGATGGGCTGTGCCGGGGCTGAGCAAACCTCAGGACCCTCCCCCTGCCTCGGTCTCCTCATCTCGAAAATGGAGCTAGTGGGGAAGTTCTGAGGTTCTGTTTCCTTCTCTCTGGATTGCTGGCACGCCCAGCCCCATCACGGGGTTGAGAGCAATGACTCGGCGGAAATGAAAGCAGAGCCTGCTAGCAACCAAATGAGGTGAGCAAGGGGAGGCAAGGGCTGGACTGGGTGGTTGGGATTTGGAAAAAACAGAGCTAGGCCGCATCTACCTACCTGTCTGTCCGTTTTCCGTCCATCCTTGCACCCAGTCATTCAGTCATTCAGCATGTACTTAGTAAGCACCTACTATGTGCAGGGCATTATGGAGGGGAGTAGGCATAAGGTCCCTGCCTTTCCCATCCTCTCGCCCTTCCCACGACCCCCACGCTTTCTCTTGAGGAGTGGTGGAAGGAACACCGGATTGGCAATCAAGGCAGGACTCAGGCCCACTGGGTGGCCGCTCTGTGCCCTGGCTGGACTAACAGCCCCGTTGAGGGCCAGGCCCCCAGGGTCTTGTTCATTCCCTCAGTCCTCCTGAGGCCCGATGAGGCGATGAAGACAGGACTTACCCAGGGTTGTGCATCCAGAAGGCTGTGTCCGACCCAGAGCCCAGTCCACCTGTCCTGAGCCTGGGAGGTTGTTGTTTAGTCACTCAGGCGTGTCTGACTCTTTTATAACTCCATGGACTGTAGCCCACCAGGCTCCTCTGTCCAGCGGATTTCCCGAGCCAGAATACTGGAGTGGGTTGCCATTCATTTCCTTCTCCAGGGGATCTTCCTGACCTGGGATTGAACCCCCATCTCCTGCATTTGGAGGCATGTTCTTTACCACGGAGCCACCTGGGAAGCTGAGCCCAGGAGGAATGATGGTCTATCAGGAAGGATTTAGGGATCCTGGGCAGAAATCAGGCTTTGGGAGTTCACAGTCACTTTGTCCTGCCCCTCAGTAGGTGGTTATGGCTGCCAGTTATTCCAGAAAGGTCTCCGTGGGTCAGCCTAGCAGCTGCCCCTTTGCCCACACCCAGTGGTGGCTGTTGCCCTGGGAGGCCATGCAGGGTCACTTCGGCCTCCACACTACTCTCTGAGCCGGCCCAGGCAGAGACCAAGCCTTGTGGGCTCTGTCATGTGTCACGCCTCTCGGAACACCATAGCTGGTCACATCCTAGGCCTTACACAATTCTTCATCTGGAGACATGGGGTCCCATCCTCCCTGGGCCTTGGACCAAAGGCCCGACTTGATGGCAAGGGAAGAGCACAAGCATGGTAGCCACTCTCTGACCCCGGAGCAGGGGCCTGATGGAACGAGGCGGCAAGCCAACCACGTGCTCAGAGCCCACAGCCAGCCGGTGGTGCTATGTTCCCAAGAACTAGGACACCTGGGCCAGAAACAAGCTGTGGAAATAGGATTGCCTATCTGGGTTGTCCCTCCGCCCACCTGAACCCCCTCAGCAGTTGGAGGAGATCAGCTGTAACATCTTCAGGGCAACCCTTGATCCCAGGGAGCAGGAGCTCCGGGATGCCTCCTCCGAGGTGCATCTCATAAGGAACTTCAGACAAGCCTGGGGCCTGGGCACCCAGCCGGCCTTACCAGGGAACTCGGGGAACTCGAGAAGGCGGGTTTATGTTAGTTCTCTTTTCTCTTTTATTTCTCCCACGTTCACTCTTGCCTCTAACAAATTACTCATACCTCAGCCTTTATTTTAGCCTGTGTGCAGGGAGCCCAGCCTGGTATTATGGGCTGGATTAAGCCCCTCCCCAGAATTTGTAGGTTGAAGTCCTAAGCCCCAGTACCTTAGCTGTGACTGTGTTTGAACATGGGGTCTTTAAAGAGGTAATTAAGTTAAAATGCGGTCACTGGGGTGGGCCCAGATCCAACGTCTGGTATCCTTCTAAGAAGAGGAGGCGAGACACAGGCACACACTGAGCAAGGACCACGTGAAGCCACAGCAAGAAGGCAGCCGTCCACAAGCCAGAGGGAGAGGCCTCAGAGGAAACCAACTCTGCTGATACCTTGCTCTTGGTTTCCAGGCTCCAGAAACAGGAGAAAACTAATTTCTGTGGCACTTTGTTATGGTAGCCCCAGGAAATACACAGAGATAGTCTATCATCATTCCCATTTTGCAGCCATAGAAACGGAGGCTTCGAGAGGCAAAGGGCTCGCCCAGGGTCACACAGCTAGTGAGAAGCAGAGCTCGAATGCAGACAGGGGCCTCTGAGCGGCAGAGTGCAAGCCCTGCACACCAGGGATGCTAAGGACCCTGTAAGTCCTCAGACCCCCAGCCCAGGGCCCAGCCTCCCCTCCCAGGTCTGGGAAGCCCCTCCTTCCAGCCAGGCCCACCCCTCCTTCTCCAGCTTTGACTGCAGTGGCCTTGGGAGGCTTCTTTCAGCTCCCGCCTCTGGGCCCCTGATTCCACTGTTGCTGCAGCGCTCAGCTCTGCCAGCTCACTCCCTCCCCCTCTCCTCTGAAGTCTCTCCTCCGGCAGCTGTACACGCGCGCGCGCACACACACACACACACACACACGTGCACTCAGCGCTCACCGTCTTTCGGCAGCCACTCAGGCTCTATTACCCTCCCCAATGCCTGCTGCAGACCAGCCACACAGCAGTTTGGGGGCACCCCCTGAAGACCACACCCCTGTTGCTTCCTGTGTCCCAGTTCCCCAGTGAGTGCACTCCTGTCCCAGCAGAGGCGCTGGGCACAAAGCACCTCCCTAACTCCTACCCTTTGCAGCAGAGACTAGTATTGCCTCCAGATCTCCCATATGAGGAACTAGAGGCCCAGAGAGGGGGAGGGCGCTGCCTAAGGGTGCACAGCAATGAGGGGGTGGGTGGCACTGGGATTCATCCTGAGCCTCAGGACCCGGGTCTCCAGCAGAGGCCAAACTCAGAGAATGGGATGAAGTCCAAAAGGCGGCAAACGCAGGCCCTTCCCTGAGAGCAGGCTATGATGCGAGGCAGAAGGCAGGGACTGGGTGTGGGCACCCAGAGGCCATCCCCCTCCCGGCCACTGTCCTGGTCACTCCCTCATGGGTGCTCCCCTCCCCCAACGTCGAGCACGAACCTCCACCCAGCCCACACTATTCCCATGTGGTCACCTGATCTTTGGGTACAGGCGCTCTGCAGCGCCCCTCAAAGGCTCCCGCTGTGGAGGGGAGGATGCCAGCAGTGGCTACCCTGTGTCAGGCAACTCCTATGTGCCAGGCTCTTCACTGTTTTGTAGCAACGTAAGAAGGAGCCAGGCCAGGCCTGACCTCCAGGAACACATGGTCCCAGTGGGGGACACACACACCCAGTGATCCCGCAAGCAGGGGACCTTTCTGATCACAATAGATGCTGGGAGAGAGACGCAGTCAATAATAGCGTGGGGCCTGTGCTGGCGGCTCAGTGGTAAAGCATCTGCCTGCCAATGCAGGGGACATGGGTTCAATCCCTGGTCTGGGAAGATCCTACATGCCTCGGAGCAGCTAAGCCCATGCACTATGACTACTGAGACCGAGCTCTAGAACCAGTACTTCCCTGTAGTTCTAGCCACGAACTACTAGCCTGCGCGCCGCAACAAGAGAAACCACTGCAATAAGAAGGCGGTGCAGCACAAGAGTAGCCCCTGCTCCTCACAACTGCAGAAAGCCCACGCAAAGCCAGGAAGACCCAGCAAGGCCAAAAATGAAATAAATCAGTTCAGTCCAGCCACTCAGTCAGTCCTATCTGACTCTTTGTGACCCCATGGACTGCAGCATGCTAGGCTTCCCTGTCCATCACCAACTCCCGGAGCCTACTCAAACTCATGTCCATCACGTTGGTGATGCCACCCAACCATCTCATCCTCTGCCGTCCCCTTCTCCTCCTGCCTTCAACCTTTCCCAGCATCAGGGTCTTTGCCAGTGAGTCAGTTCTCATCAGGTGGCCAAAGGATTGGAGCTTCAGTGTAAGCATCAGTCCTTCCAATGAATATTCAGGACTGATCTCCTTTAGGGTGGACTGGTTGGATCTCCTTGCAGTCCACGGGACTCTCATGAGTCTTCTCCAACCCCATAGTTAATTCTTCAGCCCTCAGCTTTCTTTATAGTCCAGCTCTCATATCCATACATGACAACTGGAAAAACCACAGCTTCAGCTGGACAGACCTTTATTGGCAAAGTAATGCCAAAGTAATGGCTCTGCTCTTTAATACGCTGCCTAGGTTGGTCAACAAATAAATGTTTTTAAAGAAATAGTGGGGTAATTTGACTCAGTCTCAGGAGAGGTTAAGGAGGGCTTTCCAGAGGGTGGGGCCCTAGAAAGGAGACCTGAAGACTGAGTGCAAGTCACCAGTTAAAGAGGGAGGGAGCAGCACGGCAGCTTGAGGGAACAGCATGTTGTGTTCAAAGGGCCTGTACAGGGAGGGCCAGGAGAGGAGGGGCAGAGAGAAGGCCTGTGTAGCAGAGCTGGTGGAGGCTTTCGGCGGCGAGGCTGGCAGGGTTCCCAGGGGCTGGGCCATGTGGGGCCCTGGGAGCCACGTCGCACTCTAGTCTATTACAGTTCAGTTAAGTCACGTGGTCGTGTCTGACTCTTTGCAACTCCATGGACTTCAGCATGCCAGGCTTCCCTGTCCACCACTAACTCCCGGAATTTGCTCAAACTCATGTCTATCCAGTCGGTGATGCCATCCAACCATCTCATCCTCTGTTGTCCCCTTCTCCTGCCATCAATCTTCCCCAGTCTATCACAGGCAGACGCTTGTGTTTCAAGACCCCTGCACCAGCTGCACGGGATGGAGAATGGGGTCAAGGCACAGGAACCAGGCAGAAAAGTGAGAGGCTGGCAGTGTGTCCAGGTGAGAGGGCCTGGGGATGTGTGAGCTAGCATGAATATTTTTTAAAAAAGACTCAGAACTCAGCACAGCAGTGACAAGGTTCCAGGAGGAACCTGGAAGAGTCTTAGTTCGTGGACATACAGTTTTACACTTAAGGAAACTGAGGCCCGGAGACAGTAAGTGGTTTACCCCACCTGAGTCTGCTGGTTTATTCATTTAACATATTTTTGGAGTGCCTATTTGGTGCCAGAGGTAGGGGACACAAATATGAGCCAGACAAACCTGTCCCACTGTGCCAGGGGGTGTGCTGGCGGCAGACCTGCATGGTTCTCAGCACAGGATGGTCACGGCTGGGGGCAAGGAATGGGGGGACAGGGGTGATGTCAATGATGACAAAATTACATGCACTCAGCATCCTCCAGCGCCAGACACCTAGTCAAGCCTTCTGTAAACAAGATCTCATTAACTGCTGCAGCACTGCAAGGGAGGACTGAGGTGCCATTGTGCAGATGACAGGGTCAAGGGTCAGAGAGGTGGCATGATCTGCCTCACCCAGGCATGAAGGAGGGGACTGGCGAGCAGGCAGTCTGGGCTAAGAGGCCCGGCAGCCCTCAGCCCCCCACACCCCACCCCAGGTTGCCCTTCTCTTGGCTTGATCAGGTCCTCCCCAGGACCCGGGACAGAGTGGGGGGTAATGGTGTGGGGATGGGGTGGGGGGCCTGCCTGGAGAAGTACTGCCTGGCTTGGTGTCCCCTGGGGATACTGGGAGGTCTCTGCCCCTCCCCCACATTCAGTGGAGGGCCCAGGCTGGGGGATGGAGGTCACGGGGAGGTCAGGGAGGAAGGAAGGAACGGTATGCCTTCTGTGCTGATGGCTGCAGGGGTCTGCCTTCCTCTTACATCTCTGCTCTCTCCTCCTGCTCCCCGCTCCCACGGCTAAGCTACCTCCCTGAGTCCAGGTCTGCGCAGGGGAGAGACCAGCGA
Organism: Nanger dama; assembly: GCA_917880005.1. Taxonomy (NCBI): domain Eukaryota; kingdom Metazoa; phylum Chordata; class Mammalia; order Artiodactyla; family Bovidae; genus Nanger; species Nanger dama. The sequence continues at coordinate 7,048,130 of CAKJTW010000018.1, read as the reverse complement.
GGGAAGCGGAACGCTCTGGCCTCCCCCTGCTCCAGCCCCCACTCCAGGGCACAGTCGTGACCCCACCCCCAACACTCCCTGCAGGAACACACATGCTGCACACCCCTCCAGCAGTGAGAAAGCACGCGTGTGCACAGGTAAGGGATAGTGGCCTCCTCGCTCATGCACCCAGACCTGTGCATTCACCCACTCATTCATCCATCGAGCAAGGCATTCTAGGCTTCTGCCCTCAGAACAGGCCCTCAGGAGAACGGATGCTCACAGGCCATTATCCAACCTGGCAGTTAGTGCTGAGGCCAGGGGGCACATAGGAAGGAGGTGCCTGTGAGGCCAAAGGTGGGGTAATCATCCCAGTGGGGGCAGCAGTCAGGGAAGGCTACCTGGAGGAGGTCATCTTCTCAAAACCCAGACTGAGTAGGAGCTAGTCAGTAAGGAGGAAAAAGAAGTATTCCAAAAGGAGGAATACTTCACACAGAACAGCATGTGCCAAGGCCTGGACGCCCACGGGAACATGACCCACTTAAGGAACAGAGAGGAGGCAGGCAGGGCTGGATCACCACGTGCAAGCTGGGGACTCGGGAGGCAGAGAGGCCGCAGGTGCCAGACGGTGCTGGGTCCTGGAGGCCACGGTGAAGCTGTGACCTTCTCCCTGGGGCAGAAGGGGGCTATGAACAGGGGAGAGCAAGTCCAAGCTGAATTTCAGAATGCTCATCCAGGCTGCATATATAACTGCACACAGGTCCCAGCACAGGCATACCTGGACATGCACACCTGGACATGCACGCCTGCCCACCTGGACACACGCAGGGCTCCACCTCTGTGCCTGGCCCGGTGTTGAGCTCTTCACACACACATGACATCCAGGTGGGCACTACAGGTAAGTCCCACTGATTCTCTGCACTTTACAGAAGAGGAAACTGAGGCTTGGAGAGGTGGGGGGGACCTCTCAGAGACCATGTGATGACTCAGTACCCCTTTCCAGCTTGTGACTCGTGGACTCAGAGGACTCATGATAAAATGGGCAGCTGCAGGGAGCAGCCCAGTGGGCCCTACTGTTCTGCTCTGAAAAGGTGCTCTCCTGTTTCTCTTGCTCACCTTGCAGCCCTCCACCCCACCCCACCCCCAGTCAAAGGGGCTGGTTTCCTTTCCTGGAGAAACTATAGACGACCCTGTGACCTCATGAAGCTCCCACCCCTGGCTGGCTCTTTGTAAAGCAGGGTCACGCATATTACTTCTTGTCTTTCTGGAAGAGCGGGGCTTGATAAGACCTGGGAGAGGAGCTGGTGCAACCCCCACAGTTTGGGCTTCCTGTAGCTACAGCCACAAATAACCACAGATTTAGTGAGTGCGCTAAGTCACTCAGGCGAGTCCGACTCTTTTCGACCCCATGGACTGCAGCCCACCAGGCTCCTCCATCCATGGGATTTTCCAGGCAAGAGTACTGGAGTGGGGGTGCCATCGTCTTCTCCTTCCTGTAGCTACCACTGCAAATAACCACAGATTTAGTGTGTGTGCTAAGTTACTCAGGCGCGTCCGACTCTTTGTGACCCCCATGGACTGTAGCCTGCCAGGCTCTTCTGTCCATGGGATTCTCCAGGCAAGTGTATTGGAGTGAGTTGCCCTCCTCCAGGGAATCTTGCCAAGCCAGGGATCGAACCTGCGTTTCTTACATCTCCTGCGTTGGCAGGCAGGTTCTTTACACTAGCGCCACCTGGGAAGGGGCAAGTGGCGTCACACAAATTCATTCTCTGTCAGTCTAGGGTCAGAAACCTGTTCCTTTTGTGGGTCTAGGAAGAATCTGTTTCCTTGCTTTTTTCAGCTTCTAGAGGCAGCCCACATTTGTTGGCTTGTGGCCTCATCCTTCTCCTTCAAAACCAGCAGCACAGGGACTCCCTGATGGTCCAGAGACTAAGACACCCAGCTCCCAGTGCAGGGGCTTGGGTTTGATCTCTGGTCAGGGAACTAGATCCTGAGTGCCACAACTAAAGACCTCACATGCCGCATAGAAGACTGAAGATCCCACGTGCTGCAACCAAGACCCAGTGCAGCCAAATAAATAAAATAAAAATTTAAAAAGCCAGCAGCACAGCACCTTCCAATATCTTTCCAATTCTGCCTTTCTCGCCTCGCTTGTGATGATGACATGCCCACCTCTCCCAGTCTGACTATAAACCTTTGGGGGGTACTCAGCAGGGCTTCTCCCACATCCTTCCTCCTCAGCCCCCGCACAAGACCCAGGATAGATATGAGGCTTCTCTCTGCTGCCTCGAAGACAGGGAGACCCATCCAGGCTTCCTGGGAAGGAGTCAAGATGCTCCTGAGGTCTCAGGCTCTCTGGCTTCAAACCAGAGCCCCACCTCTCCCTTGCCAGAGACAGCTGGCTAAGGAGTTGCAGTGTGAGCTGGTGAGGACCCACAGTCCTCTAGGAATTCCCCTGGGCCTGACTGCTGTCTCCTGCTTTGGGGAACAGTGCCAGCAGCCAATTAGCTAGGCCTCACCAGGCTCCAGGAGGCGAAGAGCAGGGAGGGGCTTCAAGACCTAGAACCAAGAACATTCCAGGGAACTTGGAGCAAGGAGTCCTTACTCTGCTATATCCCTGCTGGGCCACCCATGGGGAGTCTTGCTCCCTCTCTGAGCCCCAGGGGTCCATTGGGAAGATGGAACTCATCTTGGAGCCCTCCTCCTGGGTTGTGTAAGGACTCAGTGCAACTGCTTGAGTGAGTACTAAGAATGGTTCAGGTACTTCCCTGGCGGTTCAATGGTTAAGACTGCATGCTCCCATGGCAGGGGGAGCGAGTTCCATCCCTGGTGGGGAAATAAGATCCTGCATATCTTGCAGTGTGGCAAAAAAAAAAAGAACGGCTCAAACTTGCAAACCAGCCAGACATGGGCCTTCGAAGGGCCCTGGTTTACTGTGAAAACAGCAATGTCTCCACCTGGATCCTGGAGAAGGTGATACACACCGGAGCTGCAGGTGAGCAAGAAAAGCTTTGTGGTTATGAGACCCTGGAGAAATGGAGGCTGTTTGTTACCACAGCATAACCAAGCAAGAGCTGACAACACACTCTCTTTCCCGCTGGATCCACTTCCAGCTGAGCTGCTCACTCTCTCCTCTTCTATCAGAAACCCTAGTACCCAGGATCTGAGGATGGAGAAATCAGGAAGTAAGCTGGCTCCTCCCTCTCCCCCTGTTCTCACCTTTCATTGGTTACTGGGGTCAGGTGATTCCCCCTGGATTCTTAGCTACTTGGCCCCTCCCAGAACTCCATGTTTGGTGGTATACTGTCCATACCCGAGTTATTGGAGCAGAGTTCAGTTCAGTTCAGTCAATCAGTCCTATCTGACTCTTTGAGACCCTATGGACTGCAGTATGCCAGGCCTCCCTGTCCATCACCAACTCCCGGAGTTTGCTCAAACTCATGTCCATCCAGTCGGTGATGCCATCCAACCATCTTATCCTCTGTCATCCCCTTCTTCTCCTGCCTCCTTCAACTGGAGCACAATAAGAAACCTTAAGCTGGGGTGCGGCGTGAATAGAATTCAGGGTGACCATCATGAACTTGGGTGGGAAAAAAATTACATCTTCATTTTCACTGCCCTTTAACTATACAATCTAGCATTTCCTTCAGTGAGGAACTTACCCAACATGCCCTGTATTCAGCAGTACCTGCGGCTTTGTTTCCAGTAGGAATCACTGATATCTTCAGACCACATCAAAGTTGATGCAGATTTCTCAAAATCTCACTCATCCCTTCTTCGCCATTTTAGATCTGCTGCTAGATCTTGTTAATGGTTAATAAAGTAGCATATTTATTGTTTCATCACAGATATGGTTTTAAAAACATCTTGGTGTCTGCATTTCAAATTAATTGGCTTCCAGTGTAACCCTATGTATTTTGTTCTACACTTACAAACAAGTCAGGGTGTGGAGGTGTCACCCAATGCCATGGTGGCCCATGGCACAGAAAAAGTCACCACCTGCCCCTGCCCCTTCTCCCCTGCCACAAGGGAAAAGGATTGAGATCTTGAAATCTTGAAAAAGCAGGGCCAGGAGTGCAGCCAGCAATTCTGCAGGGGGGGGGGGGGCAGGGCAGGAGAATTGGCAGGGACCCAGCGGGTGGGTGGCTGATGTCCAGGTGGGGTTGGGTGGGTGGGGGGGAATGAGTCTGTCTGATTCTCTGGGCCTCTCTACTTGAGAGATGGAACCTCAAGGCTGAGGCTGGACCTTTCCAGGCCTCCTCTCTCTGCACCAAACCCAGATTGACTGAGTGGGAAAATGTCCCCAGGAAGAGCTCCTTGGCAGAGACACTCTGTGGAGAAGCAGCCACCACCCAAGGGAGATGCTGGAAAAATGATGGTGAGACAACATCCCTGGGTTCCTGCAGGGCCAGCCAAGAGCCTACCCCACCCCCAGGCTCTCCTGCCTGCTTCCCCAGGATCAGGATTCCCCCGCCCCACCAATCTCAGGAGCCAGAAGTTTGGGTCGGGCCATCCCAGCTAATGCACTGCCCTAGGAAGATCTTTTCACACGGATGCAGTCCCAGTTTTTGAAGGAGGCTGGAGGTTGCCGTCATGTTGCCTCCCTCCCTCCCCCCTTGGTTCTCTGGAACCCTCCATCACAGCTGTCCCTGCCCCTTCTTCTCTTCCCAGGGGCAACCCCTCCTGTCCCGCCCAAAAGCTGGCCTTACTGAGTCCTCCTGCCTCAGGCCAGGCTCCTAGAGTCCACAGCTCAGGTCCTGGGCCAGCCCAAGTGGGGAACCCACACTGAGAGATCTCAGTCCTTTTTGGGGGCTGGATCCTCTGGGTTCCCAGGTGTGGCAAGGCCCTACTCAACCAGGGCCCTGCCCAGACTCCTTGGTGCCCCCAGCCTCTGCCCTTCTCTCCTCTAGTGAGTCTTTCCCCTCTCTGCCACTCACACAATCCAGCCCACCTACTTCACCCTCTGCCCTTCCCACCACTCACTCTTCACTGCCCCAGCCTTTGCTTTCAATTCACCCATGCCACTTCCTCCAGGAAGCCTTCCTTGATATCTGTCTTAGAACCCTTTTTTGGAATTGTCTGTAGTTCCACCATCATAGCCTGTCTTTATGGGTCTATCTGTTCATGTCTGCTTCCCACCACCAACTAAATGACGACTCTATCCTGTCCACAGAGGCATCCACAGCACTCAGCACAGGGTTGGCACAGAGTAAGTGCCCAGCAGACATTTGCTAAGGGAAGGAAGTAGGAGAATTAGTCCAAACCTCCAGGAAAGGTGAGAAAACTGGCTGAGTGGCTTGGCCCAGGCAGGAGTCGGGTCTCCTGCCCCTGGGCTGAGCTATTCTATTCTCTCTCCCTTCTTTCCTCTGTCAGCCTAACCCAGCAGCAGAGAACCCTGGGGCGGGGGTGGAGGCAGCCGGAGGGGTGGGGAGGGAGCTGCAGGCAGAAGACTTCATCCCCTGGGGAGGCAGAAAGCTGGAGGTGGAGGAGAGCGAAGGCTGAAGCTCACTTCTGCTGTGGCCCACCCAGGCCACACATCCACGCCTACAGCCCCCCTAAGCAACCCTCCTTCTCCGCCTCCTGGGGAAGCCCTGGAGGGCCCTTTCCAAGCCGCCCTGGAATCTGTGTGCACGTACAGCCAGTTCCATGGTGCTGTGCCTGCATCTAAACATCAGTTCCTGAGACCTAACACTGAAGCCTGTCTTGAGGCTTGTGGCCAATTTGTTCCTGTGTTTAGTACGTGAGAATCCAGCCCCCTACAAACAAAACAAAACAAAACAAAACAGGATGGTGCCTGGACCCTCTCAGGCTCTCAGGTGGCCTGGGTGGAATGGAGCCCTACGTTTGAATCTAGCCTGAGTGAGGGGCTCCCTCTCTTCCCTGAGGCCTAGCACTGCCAGCTCCATCCCCCAGCTCTGGGACTCAGACCCCTCCGTGTCCCCATCTGCAGCTTGGAACTAAAACTCTGTCCCCAGCCTGCCTCTCTGGGAGGCTGGGAGAGGCTGAGGGAGTTGTCTCCGTGGGCAGAGGCCTCGGGTCTGGAAGGCAGCTGCAGAGCATCATGGGACTCTGGGCAGGGAGTCAGGAGGCTGGGGCTTTGGGGGCGCTGTCAGTGGTTGAGAGTGCCTTGGACAGCAAGGAGATCGAACCAGTCAATCCTAAAGGAAATCAACCCTGAATAGTCATTGGAAGGACTGGTGCTGAAGCTGAAGCTCCAATACTTTGGCCACCTGATGGGAAGTGCCAGCTCATTTGAAAAGACCCTGAAGCTAGGAAAGACTGAGGGCAGGAGGAGAAGGGGGTGAGAGAGGATGAGATGGTTGCATGGCATTTACCAACTCAATAACATGAGTTTGAGTAAACCAGAGGAGGCGGCGAAGGACAGGGAGGCCTGGCGTGCTGCAGTCCATGGGGTCGCAAAGAGTCGATATGACTGAGCGACTGAACAGAAGTGGCTGAGCTCCCGTGTAGTGAGCGAGGGCAAAGCCCGGCCTGGAGCTGGGGAGAAAGGCCAGCCAGCTTTGTAATGGGACGACAAGGGGTATCAGGAACCTGGGGTGTGCTGGGGAAGCCTGGGATCTCTGGGCGCCCCACCCTCCACCCTCGCGCCAGACTGGCTGCCCCTGAGCCGCCTTATTATGGCTGCTGTCATTGAAAGACTTCTTCTCCCCCGTTTCCCACGCACGTTCCCACGGCTGATCAGGCAGGGTGGGGGGAGCGAGGGGGGGGCCAACGCGGTGGTGGTGGGCGGGGGGATGAAAGGATGCTGGTCCTGAAGCTCACAGCCAGAGGCCCAGGGTGGGGGGCTCACCGTGGCGAGTGCTGCCCTGGGTGGGGGATGGGAGGCGCGCGGCGAGCGGACCGGGAGGAAGGCGCCAGGCAGGGCTGCGGAACGGTTCTGGGAAGGTCCAGAAGAAGAGGTAAAGCGCCAAACCAAGGCCTGACACTGAGGCCCGGGAGGAAAGGCTGGGGAAGGGCGTTTGAGGCAGGAGGAACAGCGGCTACTAGGGCCGGAGATCCGGCGACACCGGGGAGCCAGAGCCACTGTCCGGCCCGGGGGCGCTGAGTGGGGGCGTCGCAACCTGTGGCGCAGGATGCGCACCCGCCTGCAGGGCCTTGAATGCCGACGCCAAGCCGCGTCCTCGCTCCCCTGGGCGGGGCTTGGACCCTCCGCACCCCCTCCCCGCCTCCTCCCCTCCGCCGGGCGATCCCAGGAAGGCTGCACCCGCGGCTGCCCTTTCAAGTCGGCCTCCCTGAGGCTCCAAGCCGCCCAGGCAGAGGGGCCGCAGCTCCTCCGCCGACATCAAAGCCGGCCGCCCGGGCCTGATCCGGCTGCGGGAGGGGCGGGCGAGCCGGGAGGGAGGCAGGTTTGGGCGGATTCCCTTTCATCCCGCGGCTCCGGCGGGCGCAGACCTCCGGGAGGCCCTGCAGCCCCTGCGGGCGTGTCCCTACAGGGCCTGGCGGCCCGGGGAGGGCAGGGGCTGCGGGGGCGGGCTGCCCGGGAGGCTGCGCCTTGGGGCCCGGCGGACACAGAGCCTCCGTCCTGGCCGGACTGCGTGACCTCGAGCCTGTCGCTGCCCTCCTCTGTGCCTCGGCTTCCGCAGCAGCCCTCCTCCCTGCCCAGAAAGCCCTGGCACTCGGTAAGATTCTGGGAAGATTCCCTCGTGTTTGGTTTACTGAGATCCAGAGCAGGAAGCTGGGGCTCACCCTGGCGGGCAGCCACCCTAAGAGACGGCTGTACCTAGCACCCCCAATTTACAGATGGGAAAGCCTTGGCACTAGGAGCTCACACAGCCAGCTAAGTAGCAAAGACTTCATGCCGTTGTTCGGCTGCACCGGGTGTCGCTGAGCCGGCTTTCTCGGGTTGTGGCAGGCTGGAGCCCCTTCTCCAGCTTGGTTCGTGTGCTTCTCAAGGCCGTGGCCTCTCGCTGCAGAGCTCGGGCTCCAGAGCTGGGGCTCAGCAGCCGTGGCAGGAGGGCCTAGGCGCCAACAGCATATGGAATCTTCCCCGACCAGGGACTGACCCCGTGTCTCCTCCTCTGGCAGGTGGACTCGCGACCGCTGGCTCACCAGGGAAGTCCTGTTTGTTGTTTTTCTCCAGAGACTTGAAGCTTAGCTGCTGCCTCTCGGATGAGAAGAGAAGAGCCCTTTAACCCCAGAGCCCAGGCAGGGAACCGTCTCAGTCAACCTAAGAACCCCAGCTAGGAAGTTCTGTTTTTATGCCCATTATATAGTGAGGCATAGAAAAGTGAAAGGTGGGCCTTAGTCTCACGAAAACTGGCTGAGGCACACTGGGAACCCAGCCCGTCTGGCTCCTGAGCCCCGGCGCCCGCCTTGGTAGCTTGGGCCCAGGCTGTGGGGCTGCCGCCACCCTCTTCCCTGGCCCCACGGGCCAAATGACACAGTCACAGAGCCTGGCAGGGTTTCTCAGTGTGGGACCTCGCCTGCCAAGAGGACAGTTTTCATGGGCCTCCCCAGGATGTCAGGTGTACTCTGGCTGGTGAGATGGGATAGGTGCCCGGGGATCAGGCAGATGCCACCCCAGCCTGGAGATTTAAAATTCCTCCCCTGGAAAATCAGATAATCAAGGAAGTCAAATACCGTGAAATGAGTGTGATCCTTGCCAGAAACCCACAGGGAGCCGCAGAGAATCATCACACGGCAAGTGCAGGAGTGTGACCCACCCCCTCATCTTATAGGCAGGGAAACTGAGGTGCAGGACACAGCAGGGAGCCCCTTGGGGGGCTCCTGAGGGGGCAGGGTCTGGGCAGGAACCTGTTCAGTCCCTGGGCTCCTAGAGCTCCGGGTCTGCTGAGAGTGGTCCTCTGTGTCCCAGCAATGTTACTGTGGTTCCGGGCTGATCCAGGAGGGCTTCCCTGAGGAGGAGACTTACACTTTGAGACCTGATGTTAAGTAGGAGTCAGTGAAGCTAGTGGGAATAGCGTTTCAGGCAGAGGGGAAAGCAAGTGCAAAGGCCCTGAGGGCATGAAGAAAGCCTGCTTGCTGCAGAGGAGGAGAGAAGCCTGCTAGGAGCTGAAGGGCAGGACCTTGGTTGGAGCTTGGAGAAGCCTGCCTGGGCCACCTCAGTGTCACGTGGGACGGGGAGAGGAGGCTGACAGCCACCTCTGTGGCACCGCAGGACTTCAGACCTCCTCGGGAGAATGCTGGCTGGGAGCAGGACTGAGAAGGGAGCTGTCTCCAGCCCTGTTCTAAACCCAGTTCTGTTGAGCCACTAAGAGAAAAAGAAGGGAGATCAAAAGGAAAATTTGCAAGTTAGATTTACCCTCAATTCTGTTAAACCACCACAAGCTGTTGGGAAATAGTATTAGGGTCTTAACTCCACAGTCGCTGGAAATCCCAGCCTGGAAGGCCCACGGAGACCCCAGGCTTGTCCTGCCTGACCTGGGGGCGAGGAGGGTGGGGCAGCTAGAGGCCTGGGATGGGGGGTGGGCCATCTGACCTGGTCTGTGGGCTCAGCCAGCTTGCAAACTGCATGGCTCCTGCAGACAGGGTCCAGGCTTCTCAGAAATGGACTGTGTCCAGAGCAGAGCTGTACTTGGTCTAGTGTTCGCCTTGTTTGCGGAGGTTGGGGGGTTTGGGGGTGGGGGTGGGAGGAGAAGCAGGAGGGAAGGAGAAGAGCAGAGAGAAGGGATGCCGGGGGGATGGAAAGGAACGAGAGAAGAGGGATAGGAAAGGGAGGCACCTGCCTGTGCTGGGATGGCGGCCCTCAGGGGTGTCTGCACTGGGGGACTCCCACTTTGGTCCCTTCCCTCACAATACTATCAGCTTCCTGGATGGTGGAGCTCCCCCGCCCCCCTTGCTGGCCTTGAGCCAGAGAAACCTCCAGGTGGATCTCCTCTGATCTTCACAAGGACTGGCCCCCAGCCACCAACCCTGGTCAGACCCCCCAAGCCCAGGTGCGACCTGGGGCTCTCCACTCAGCTCGCCTAATCCACAGGTGTCCCCAGGGGCCAGGCCCCGTGCATTCGTGTGTGCACACTCGTGCATGTGTATATGTTAGGCTGAGAGGACAGACTGGCGGGACTGGCGAGGCTTAGATCTGGGCTGAGCCCTTTACTAGCTGTCAAACCTTTGGTGAATGACCTTTAATCCTGGAGCATATGTGAGTTCATTGGCGGAACCCCCCGTGGTACAACCCCGAAACGGTACCTGCTCAATTTTAGCTACTACTGATTGTTGTTCCTTACTATTCCAAAAAGGCTGATGGTGAGATTCCTCTAGGAACAGGCTCTAAACAGGAGGAAGGGGTCTGCGGATGGGCCAAAGAAGATCCTGGAAGCTCCCGGAAGTGAGTGCAGAGCTTTGTGCATGGGTATATTTTTTTGGACAGATAACATCCTTAGCTTTTGTCAGAAGGTCTCATGAGCACCCCTACAAAGTGGCACCTCCTTTCGCCAGCGTCAACAACACTCCAGTGCTTGGAGGGCCCCCCAACTACTGGGGCTGCCTGATGCCTGGGGCGGCTTGGCCAGGCAGGTGGGTGTCCAGCTGTCCTGCAGACCCACCAGTGGCACCCACACTTCAGGGGCCATATGTGCCCAGGGACACCGAGCCCTCAACTCAGGAGGAATTATATTAAAGGCTGAGAAAACTGCTGCGCGTTGTCCCCAAACAGGTTCCCTTCTCTGGGATGGGATGGGGGAGGCTCGAAAACAGATTTCAAAGGCAAGCTTTGAATAAACAAAACACAATAAAAATAAGGCTTCAAACCCAAATGCTGAATTGCAGCCCCAGGCACATTCAACCAGCTGATGCCAGCTCTCTCGGGCGACAGGCCGCCAAGGGGTGCGTGCCAGGAGCCTCCATGCAGCTGGGGGCCTGGGGGCAGGCACCCACACCTGCCCCACCCCCCCATCAGGCCACCTGGCCCAGCCCCGCCCTCCAGGCCTTGCTGGGACTCCCGCCAGCTCCATCCTGGCGGCTTTGTCAGACTGGCAGGGTCTTTTGCCCAATTCTCACCTGCTGAAGTCAAGGCCTTCCCATCTGGCATAGGGGTGGTTGTGAGTATATGGCAAGGGGCAGCGCCCCGCCACCTGGGGAAACGTGATCCTGCTCATGGGAGGCACTGCCACTTTGCAGGTCTCAGCCATTGTTCAGCTGTGTGACCCTAAGACGGTGGCTGCACTTCTCTGAGCCCCATGTAGAAATTCGGATCATTGCAGCACCTCCTTCACAGAGTAGAGCTTTGGCTCCCTCCACGGTAGTCCTTGAAATTAGGGCAGGAAAGGGGCTGGTTGTCACCGACGCCCGGGCGAATATGAGCACGTGGAGGGACCGTGGGCATCGCGGTGCCATGGCCAGGAGCTGTGCCTAGGCCATCAGAACACCCCACGCTTGCTGAGACGCTCTGGGTCCCAGTTTCTCCATCTCCAATTCAGTGACCTTGAAGGAGCTTTCTCTGAGTTCCTAGTTAGACTGTCAAGTGGGAACACTAACAGCAGAAAGTGTGTGCAATACAGAACGTATGTATTAATAAAATCGACCACACCAAAAAAAAAAAAAAATCAGTGTCACAATACAAAAATACACGAATGTATGCACTTCCTTGTACGGTGCAAATAAGTCTGGAGGGTGTCCAGGAAACAGTGTTACCCAGTGGGAGGGACCAGGGCTCGGTGGGGGATGGCTAGGCGGGGCTTTCTTCTCTTTGGCTCCAGCTTATGCCTACCGATGCTGGGCATGCATTATCACTGCATCGATACAGACACGCAGGGGCGTTTTTAAAGTCCCTTGGGAGCTTTGCTGGTCCTGACCTCCTGCCTCGTGCAAACTGAGCCAGCTCCCAGGGGGCTGCCTTGAGGGATCTGGGGTCAGGACAAAGCCCACACCCAGGCCGATCTATTACTGCCTCTTCCAAGAAAGCTTGTGGACCCTCCGGCCAACCCTCCTTAATGTCTGTGTCCAGGACTAGCTCACAGTTTGCAAGGGCTCAGGGCAACAGGAAAACCTAGGGCTCCTTGCTCAAAATTGATACGCACCTCCAGATGTTCGAGTTAAGCCCAGCCGAGGGCCCTTTCAGGAAAGGGTCCTGAGTGCAGGGGTCACTCACCCGTGAGCCCAGCCCCCCGTCTGTGTCTGCTGCCTAAGGTGTGGACTCCCTGAGGCGGAAGTGCCTCTGTCTTGTTTCCAGAGCCTGCACACAGTAGATGCTCAATAAATGCGTTCTATAAGTGAATGCAGGACAAAGAACAGAACTGAGGTGTGGGCAGAGTTTACCATCAATAGGGCAGCCTGTTTACGCTGGCTGCAGCCCTGCCCTCCTGGGCCTTCCCCTTTGGGCCAGAGGAGAGCTGGGGCCGGTTTTTCTGGAAGAGGAAGCCTCCACCTCGAGGCGGCGGCTGCCCTGTGCTTCCCTGCACACCTTCCTGCGCATCCCTCATCACAGCACTTCTCATGGACCTCTTATCTGGAGCCCCGCTGTGTGACTCTGGGAAGGGGGCCTAACCTCCCTGTGCCCCAGTTTCTTCATCTTTAATATGGAGCTAAGGGCGCTTCCCTGGTGCAATGCAGGAGACCCACATCCGGTCCCTGGGTCAGGAAGATCCCCTGGAGAAGAGAATGGCGACCCACTCCAGTACTCTTGCCTGGAGAATCCCATGGACAGAGGAGCCTGGTGGGCTGCAGTCCATGGGGTTGCAAAGAGTGGGACACGACTGAGTGGCTAACACACACACACATGCAGAGCTAAGGGCGTGCCTACTTCAGAGCGCGGCACCCTCCACGGATCAGGAAGCTCGAAGCATGGCAGCCTCTGTACAAGGACCTGCTCAGGAGCTTTGGCACTATGCCTCTGGGGTCCCCAGTGTCATCTGAGCTTCATGAGGGCAGGGCCCAGGTCTGTTTCACTCACGTGGATTCCTGGTCACCCTGGTTAACACTGTGGAATGGCTGTGGGAGGCACTGTCCCCTGAAGAACACGCTCCAGGGGCTCCGAGCTGCCTGGGCCAGCAGGCTCCCGGAAGAAGGTTCTTCAAGGTTTGCTGGGCCCTGCAGCTGGAGGTGCTGGAAGCCAGCCCAGAGCCAGATGGGGGCTCCCTGGGAACTCGCGGGCATCACCACAGTCCCCAGAACTGCCAGGTGCAGACAATAAACCCAGGAAACCCTCGCGGGTGAGTCATTAAGGGTCCCCAAGGCCTTATGATGGGAGACAGCAGATGAGCTGCCCCTGGCTCTTTGGGTCCCAGTTCCACTATTGAAGAGGGTTCCAGAACCCCATCTGATGCGTCCAGTCTCTGCTTCTGGCTCTGACCCCACCCAGCATCCAAAGCTGGCTCTGATGAGCCCAAATGGCACAGTGACCATTATCAAGATCATCCCTCTTCCTGAGGCTGTTTACAGGGAAGGTTGAGGCTTGGGGGGCTGCTTGGAGGTGGCGGCATGCATTGTCTCCGTGGAAGGGTTCGATGGCCTTCGGCAGGAGCCCCTGGAAGCTGCAGACCATCTGTCAGGTGGGGCATATTTGGGAGGGAATGACAACAGGACACCAAAAGACAGGAATACCAGGGGATGAGAGGACATGGTGGGCTGGGATAAATGGCAGAGGCAAAGGCAGTTGGAATGAGCAGTGGGCAGCTCCACGCGCAGTGGTGGGGTGTGTCTGTCTCGGCTGGGGAAATGCTGGCCTTCCCCCTGCCTCGTCAACAGCCCTCCTGGGCCCCTGGCGCCACCACCCCTGCCGTCAGCCCCACCAGCCCCTGCTAAGAAGAGTGCCGCCAGCCTTGATGCAAGGCCCACAGCGGTCGCCTCCCTGCCCCTCCCCCCGCCCTCTGTCTGGCTCTGACCACGCCTCTACCGCCGTGTTGTCAGGAGGCCCAGGTGTCCTCCCAGTGCCCCAAACAGTGGGTTAGGTCCTCCCCTGTGCCCCCCAAAGCCCCGGGCCTCCCCGCATAGCATGTCACTGTGTCCTGCAATCGTCCACTCGAGTCCATGTCCCCAGCAGACTGTAGCCTCCAGATGGCAGGGCTGCACATGTGGTGCCCACTGTGCGCTCAGGGCCCAACATGAGTGTGGCGCACAGTAGGTGCTCAACGAACTGCCTGCAGATGAAAGGCAAAGAGCCTCTGGGACAGCTCATATCCCTGGAGCCCCGTGCAGGGCAGGCTCTCTCGGGTTCGGCGTCTCCGTGGCTCCACACTGACACTCAGACTTCCCGCCGCCTCTCTGACTCTGCCTGGAGTCAGCACTCCTGTCCCCTCTCCCCCGTGGCCCACAGCCTCCCCATGGGCCCAGCCCCCGCCCTTCTAGAGAGAATTCTTGAGACTCTGGCTCTCTGGACCCTTTGCTCCAGCCCCGTCACTAGCCAGTCTCCACAGCCTCCCCAAACGCCACTTCCAATACATCTCTCCCATCCTGGCCTCGCCTGGGTTCTCCCCTGCCTCCCACGGACCCCAGTGCTGGAGGACAGACCCCAGGGCTGGAAGGGGCTCCAGACCACCCTGCTTGCCCCCGGGGAGAGGAAGGCCCAGGATCCCCTGTTGGCCTATCTTCCTGCTGAATTTGAATCCTGACTCCAACACTTAAAATCAAAGTGACCTTGAGAAAGCGATGAGGTTCTCTGGGTTTTGGTTTCCCAGCAAGGAATGGTTGTGAGAGAAGGTCCAGGGTGCGGAGGTTTGGGGGTGGGGGGTGGGTTGTTGGTGGTGATGGTGGGGTGGAGGGGGTGGGGGCGAGGGTGGCGGTGGGGGGGGGGGGGTCTGGTCTGGGACACACGTGGACCTGGCTCCAGTTCCAGCAGTAGGCACGGCCTGGACAAGACCCCGTAACTTCCCTGGCCCTCAGTTTCCTTATTTGCTAAGGAGATGCCCTCCAGGGGGTGGAGAGGCCCAGTGATGGGGGACCCCAGGAGAAGGGAGGGGTGTTTCTTCCATCACCTCCTTCTGCTCTGGGTTGGGAGCACTCCTCCCTCCCCACCACCCTTCAAGCTAGCCTCAGCTCCGGCTGCCAGCCCTGGTTTGGCACAGGTCTGCCCACAGCCCAGGCAGGCGGTCCAGGGTAGGGGGGTGGAATGGGGTGGGTGCTACTATGGCTCAGACTGAGGAGGGCAGACAGGAACCGGAAGAGACCAGTGCGGGGGCGGAGGGTGGCCCAGCTGCCTCGCCCCACCCTCCGGAGATTCAGGAGGTCTGCGGTTGTGGGAGCAAGAGCTGGAGGGGCGGCCAGCTCCTTCACAGTTGCTTCCTGGGGCCTTCCAGCCGTGCGGCTCCCTGGAGCCCAGGAGAGATGGCCATGTGCCAGCCCCGAGTGGAAATGTACCAGCGAGAAGGACCTCGTTGGGGACCCTGGGGAGGGGGTCGCTCCCCTCGCTGAAGCAAGTCCCTCCTTCCGTCCCCCTTCTTAGTCACCCCACGTCCAAGCTCTGTGTGCAGAGGGGCAGGGGCATGCTGGAAAGGTCTACAGAGGACTGCGGTGGGGGCTGCATCTGCGGCCTCCCAGGCAACAAGTGCACCCAGAAGGTGGGGGTGCGGTCGCTGGCAGATCCCCAACCGTGGGAGGGTATGTGGGTGTTCCCTGTTATGTGGGGTTTCTGTGTGGTATGGTCTTGGGATGTAGTCCCTGTGCGTGTGATGTGTCTGTGCGTGTGCGATGCGTGTGTTTATGTGCGTGTGTGTGTGTTTGTGTGTGTGTGTGTGCGCGCGCGCAAGTTCCTGTCCCCGTGTGTCCCTGCGTTTCTGCCGGGAGTGGCGGGAGGGGAGGAGAGGCTCGGGGCCGCTCAAGGTCCTCTTGATACAGAATCCGTGTCTGTCGAGGAGGGAGACGGGAGAGGAGGAGGAGAACGCGGAGAGGGAAGGAAGAAATGGACGGCTGGAGTGGGGGCCCCGGGAGAGGGGGGACGATGCGAGCGGAAGGGATGCGAGGCGAGGCGGGGCGTGGCGGGGTGGGGGCGAGGAGCGGAGGGGTCTCCGAGAAGCTGGGCTGCGGGACCCCGCGTGGCCGCCCGCCGGGTCCCCGCCGCTAGCTCTGTGGGGCCCCGACACCCCGTCTCCCGCCCCCGTGCTCTGCACGCGGGACTCCATCTCCAGTGCTCGCGGCTGACCCCGCTGTTGCAAGCTTAAGCAGATTTTTTTGCTTTAACGACAAAAAACGAGAAAGAGCCGTTGGAGGAGGGGGTTGGGAGCGTCCCCCGGGGTCCTCTTCCGCGGTCCGGCTCGGAGAGCTCGCGCAGGGGGCAGGACGCCAGGCGCCAGCGCCGCGCGAGGGGAAAAGTTTCCGACCCTTGAGCGACAGGCTGAGAAGTTTCGGCCGCTCCGGGCGGCGCCAAAGCCAGGCCAACACTGCCCCCGCGTGGGCGCGGCGCGGCTCTGCAGCCAGTGGCCTCCTTGGGGGTCCGCGGCGACTCTGCGGTGGGTAATACTGAGCCGGTGAGCTTGGCCTGCGCAAAGGCCAAGAGGAGGAGGTGTAGCAGAAGCAAGCCTCCTTTTGGAGTCGCAGGGTCTCCAGGAAATAGAACCACTGCTGGTGGAGTGGGAGGGCGCGCAAGCCAGAGAGTGGGGATGGGAGAGATTAAGTCATCCCAGGGATTGCAATCCCCCTGCGGTCCCATCCCCCACAGCGTTTGTAGATCCGTGACTTGAGAGTCCCTTAGTCTGCAAGGAGATCCAGCCAGTCCATTCTAAAGGAAATCAGTCCTGGGTGTTCATTGGAAGGACTGATGCTGAAGCGGAAACTCCAGTACTTTGGCCACCTGCTGTGCAAAGCTGACTCATTTGAAAAGACCCTGATGCTGGGAAAATTGAAGGCAGAAGGAGAAGGGGACGACAGAGGATGAGATGGTTGGATGGCATCACCGACTCAATGGACATGAGTCTAAGTAAACTCCAGGCGTTGGTGGTGGACAGGGAGGCGTGGCGTGCCGCAGTCCATGGGGTCGCAAAGAGTTGGACACGACTGAGCGACTGAACTAAACTGAACTGAACTGACCCCTTTGTGGAGGCAAAGCCGTCGTTCAAAACAGGGCCCTCAACTTCTATTACCATATGTAAAATAGATAGCCAAGGGGAGTTTGCTGCTGGCTCAGGAAACTCAAACAGGGCCTCTCTGTCAACCCAGAGGGGGTGGGATGGGGAGGGAGGTGGGAGGGAGGTTCAAAAGGCAGGGGATATATGTATACCTATGGGTGATTCGTGTTGAGGTTTGACAGAAAACAGCAAAATTCTGTAAAGCAATTATCCTTCAATTAATTAAAAGGGAAAGAAAGCAGCGCCCTCCTCCATCCACAACCCATCCTGGTCTGACGAACCCCCGCGCCCGTCCAGCCCAAATCCCACCCCTTCCTCCTCAGCAGGGCTGCCACTGGCTGTGGGTTCCGTGGCTGTTTCCTCCGTGGCCAGGAGGTGGCGAAAGAGACCTCGACGCTGGCCTTGGCGAGGGATTGGAGCCACAGCGCGGCTTCAAGAAGGGGGAGGGGGCTGAGCTCTGCCCAGTGGCGGGCACGCAGGTGTGTGGCAGGGCCAAACCTGGCACACAGGCAGAAGGAGGTGGTGCTGATGGGTCAGTGCAGCATCAGGAGGACTCCAGGCGGTTCCTGCCACCTTGTCCTTCACCACCTCCTGATGTGACTCCAAACACTCCCGCACTCCCGGTACCACCCCCGCCCCAACTAGGAGAGAAACATCTGGCCTCTGCCCACTCAGATGCTTGCCCTCCAGGGACCAGATAGTGAAAGCCTGGCCTGGGGAATGCTCCCTTCCGCCACGGTCTAGACCCCCTTACCCTACCAGGGAGTCCCACAAGCAGCCTCTCCGTTTAGTTGCTCAGTCATCTCCAACTCTGCGACCCCAGGGACTGCAGAACACTGGGCTTCCCTGTTCATCACCAACTCTCTGACCTTGCTCAAACTCATGTCCATCAAGTCCTTGATGGACTATTTCATCCAACCACCTCATCCTCTGTTGTTCCCTTATCCTGCCTTCAATCTTTCCCAGCATCAGGGTCTTTTCCAATGAGTCAGTTCTTTGCCTCAGGTGGCCAAAGTATTGGAGCTTCAGCATCAGTCCTTCCAATGAATATTCAAGACTGATTTCCTTTAGGGATTGACTGGTTTGATCTCCTTGCAGTCCAAGGGACTCTCAAGAGTCTTCCCACAGTTTAAAAGTATCAATTCTTTGGCGCTTTCTTTATGATCCAACTGACTACCAGAAAAACCACAGCTTTGACTGTGCAGACCTTTGTCAGTAATGTCTCTGCTTTTTAATATGTGTCTAGGTTTGTCATAGCTTTTCTTCCAAGGAGCAAGCGTCTTTTAACTTCATGGCTGCAGTCACCATCTGCAGTGATTTTGAAGCCCAGGAAATAAAATCTCTGTTTCCATTATTTTCCCATCTATTTGTCATGAAATGATGGAACTGGATGCCATGATCTTAGTTTTTTGAATATTGAGTTTCAAGGCAGTTTTTTCACTCTCTTCCTTCACTTTCATCAAGAGGCTCTTTAGTTCCTCTTCACTTTCTGCCAGCAATGCTTAGCAAGCCCCTTATCCCGAAGCTGGAGAAGGAAATGACAACCCACTCCAGTATTCCTGCCTGGAAAATTCCATGGACTGAGGAGCCTGGTGGGCTACAGTCCATGGGGTTGCAAACAGTCAGACAAAACTGAGCGACTTCACTTCATTTCACTTTCTGCCACCATAAGAGTAGTGTCATCTGCATATCCGAGGTTATTGATATTTCTCCCAGCAATCTTTGATTCCAGCTTGTGCTTCATCCAGCCCAGCATTTCACATGATGTACTCTGCCTATAAGTTACATAAGCAGAGTGACAGTATACAGCATTCACGTACTCCCTTCCCAGTTTTGAACAATTTAAGCTATTGCTTCTTGACCTGCATACAGATTTCCCAGGTGGCAGGTAAGGAGGTCTGGTATTCCCACCTCTTTAAGAATTTTCCACAGTTTGTTGTGATTCACACAGTCAAAGGCTTTAGTGTAGTCGATGAAGCAGATGTTTTTCTGGAATTCTCTTGTTTTTTCTATGATCCAACGGATGTTGCCAATTTGATTACTGGTTCCGCTGCCTTTTCTAAATTCAACTTGAACATCTAAAAGTTCTTGGTTAATGTACTTTTGAAGCCTGGCTTGGAGAATTTTGAGCATTACTTTACTAGCGAGTGAGATGAGTGCAACTGTGCGGTAGTTTGAGCATTCTTTGGCACTGCCTTTCTTTGGGATTGAAATGAAAACTGACCTTTTCCAGTCCTGTGGCCACTGCTGAGTTTTCTAAGTTTGCTGGCATATTGAGTGCAGCACTTTCACAGCATCATCCTTTAGGATTTGAAATAGCTCAGCTGGAATTCCATCACCTCCACTAGCCTTGTTCATAGTGATGTTTCCTAAGGCCCAGTTGACTTAGCATTCCAGGATGTCTGGCTCTAGGTGAGTGATCACACCATCATGATTATCTGGATCATAAAGATCTTTTTTGTACAGTTTTTCTGTGTGTTCTTGCCACCTCTTCTTAATATCTTCTGCTTCAGTTAGGTCCATATCATTTCTGTCCTTTATTGTGCCCATCTTTGCATGAAATGTTCCCTTAGTATCTCTCATTTTCTTAAAGAGATCTCTAGTCTTTCCCATTCTATTGTTTTCCTCTATTTCTTTGCGTTGATCATTTAGGAAGGCTTTCTTATCTCTCCTTGCTATTCTTTGGAACTCTGCATTCAGATGGGTATATCTTTCCATTTCTCCTTTGTCTTTTGCTTCTCCTCTTTTCTCAGCTATTTGTAAGGTCTCCTCAGACAACCATTTTGCCTTTTTGCATTTCTTTTTCTTGGGCATGGTTTTTATCACAGTCTCCTGTACAATGTAACAAACTGCCATCCACAGTTCTTCAGATCATCTGTCTATCCGATCTAATCCTTTGAATCTATTTATGACTTCCACTGCCTAATTGTAAGGGATTTGATTTAGGTCATACCTGAATGGTCTAGTGGTTTTCCTTACTTACTTTAATTTAGGTCTGAATTTTGCAATAAGGAGTTCATGATCTGAGCCACAGTCAGCTTCTGGTCTTGTTTTTGCTGACTATATAGAGCTTCTGTATCTTCGACTGCAAAGAATATAATCAGTCTGATTTCAGTATTGACCATCTGGTGATGTTCATGTGTAGAGTTGTCTCTCGTGTTGTTGGAAGAGGGTCCTCTTCCAACAACAAGCAGCCTTTGGTTCCAGTCAAAGATGGAGGCTGGGAGGGGGCGGTGGTTCAGAGCAGGTGCCTGTTTCAGGTGTGGGCTGATCTAGGTCGACAGAGGCTTGGTCCTAGGTTTGAGGTATAAGGCAAAGTCTCCCACCTCCCAGAATGGTTCACTTGGAACAAGCCTGACCCCTAAAGATGCCTAGCTTCCTCATCTTCTGTGACCCTACCCCTTCTGTATCCCCTGGTCCAGGAGCCCTGAAGACTAGCAACCAGGCACCTGGAGAGGTTTGCAGGGTGAGACCTGGCAGCAGATACCAGCCACCTGGGATGTGCTTTTATTTGTGGGTCAGGGAAGGCCTCTCTTCACCTCTCACCCATGTCCACGGCTGGGCTTGGACACCAGTGACCATTCACCTCTGGGTGCGATGAGATGCTGAAGGCAGGAGGAGCTGGTACCCCTTCGGGCGGCTTCGTTTAGGACTGCGTGCAGCACCAAGCTGGGCAGGAAGGACTCCTAGAGCAAGAAGGAGGGCCATTTTCAGGGGCCTCTGGGCAGGAGACGGGGTTTCCTGGGCCCAGGGAGTTCTACACTGCAGCCCGAGGGGGCACACACCACTGCAGCCCCATTTTACAGATGCAGAAACTGACATAAAAAAGCCCCCACCTATAGCAGGGAAGGAGCTGGAATCGGACCCCAGGCGGTCCAGCCTGAAAGCCCACCCCTTAGGCAAGCACATATAGAAGCTTTACCCAGAGAACAAGCTGCCCCACTGGGCACCCTCCCACCAGGCAGGGCGCTCCAGGCAGCTGGCCACCGGCAAGGGCTCACCAGCTTCTGGCTCCAGGAACAGGACGATTTGCCCACCTGCTCCAGGAAGGTTTTGAGGCCCCCCCGCTGCCTCTGGGCAGTGGCCCTGGGGATGAAGGGCAGGCTGCTGTTCTTGGAAGTGTCCTCAGGGAGGTGGCCTTTCGGCTCCAGGGTGGACCTGAGGGGGACAGGCGCCCATGAGCTGCGTGGACCCTGAGTCCCAGGTCCACGCGTCGCTGGCAGGACCCTCCAGGGCCCAGACCACCGCTGGACAGGGTGGTTTACAGAGGGAGGGGGCGTGTGAATCCCGTCCCCTTCTATAAAGCCTCACAGGCCGGGCGAGTCCCAGCTGAAGGGGCTGGCTGCGGTCTCCTCCTTGGCCCTCGAGTACAGGGCTTTGGGCAAGCTCTCCAGCCATCTCCCCGATACTCCCGAACACTCGATCCGATGCCGTCGACTGGGGGCTGGCTGTCCTGTTCTCGAAGATGCCCTGCCGGGCTGAAGGAGAGGGCACATGGGTGAGATCTCTTCCCGGGGAGGGGCCACCTGTACCCTCCCCTCCCTCCTCTTCCCTGGGACAGGCAGAGCCCTGTCTCCATGGCAACCCAAGGCTCCCCAGCACCTTCTGGCTGCCTCCAGAGAAGGCTCTGGTTTTAAAACTATCCCGCATAACTGTTTCTGCCTTTCTTTTCCAAGCTCTGCACTGCCCCCCATCCTCTCCCCCCACACACCCACTCCTGCTCCAGCCCAAAACAGGCCCCCTTTTCCCACTATGGGAAGCCCAGTGGCCCCACCAGGGAATCCAAGCAATGATGCTGAGAATCCTACAGGGTTGGAGTCTTTTCTGCCCAACAGCTGCCTCTCTGGCTGGTCAGGAAGCCTGAAATCCCCGCTTTGGTGCCCCAAGGGGATGGCCACAGCCTCTGTGCCCAGCAACTGCCCAGGAAGTGTCTCCCGAGCCAGCCAGCTGCCATTCTTAAGAAACTTTCTCCAGCCTCCCTGCAACCCCTCCTTTTGCTGGGATTCCCAGAAGTGGCTGGGGTGGATGCTGACTCCTCAGCTGCTTGTCATCTGCTCTTGGAGCCTTGGCTTCCCCATCAAACAAAACTGGGCAAAATTTCAGCTTCTACCTCCAACTTCCTGTGATCCTGAGGGGGCTGGGTCAGGCTCCTCCTGAATTGGCCAAGGTCCTGGATTTTGAGGACTTTACCCCCAAGCGAGGGCAGGAGGAGAAGGGGGCGACAGAGGATGAGGGGTTGGATGGCATCATTGACTCAATGGACATGAATTTGAACAAGCTTTGGGAGTTGGTGAAGGACAGGGAAGCCTGGTGTGCTGCAGACCATGGGGTCACAAAGAGTTGGACATGACTAGGCAACTAAAAATAAAAATCCCCAGCAAGGCTTTGGAGCAGCTGTTCTCTGAAAGTGCACACAGTCGATACTTAATAAATAGATGAGGCTGTTGGATTGCTGGATCCTGAGAAGAGAAAGAGCCAGGCAGATGGGGAAAGGGGGCCTTGGGAAGGGTTCATACTAGAGCGAGGATGTGTATTCTTCCTGCTTGCCTCTTGTGACACCCACTTCAGGAAACACTGGAACCTACCAGCACCAGTACGACCACATCCATCACCCAAGGAACCAAGAGCACAGTTCCCCCTGGGGAACCTGGGACTGAAGCTCGGTTCCGAGCTTCCTTGCTGGACCAGGCAGTGCCAGCCTCCTGCAGAAGTGTGATCTTCTAGAACTTTCTGGACACCTCCCCAGCCAGGCCCCTGAGGTCTGCCTTCATGGGTCGGGGAAAAGCTTCAGGTGTCTCAGTTCCCACCTTCTCCAGCCCCTGGAGGCCAGATGCGGGGGTCTGCAGGCTGTGGGTGCGGGTTCCAAGATGGGCAGAGGATACAGCATGTGGGAACCCTTAGTAGTGAGCAATCCTTCCGTGGTGGCCAGGCCTGGGCAGACCCTGTTCTCTGGGCCCAGTTGCTCCTTGGCACCATCTGCCTTGAGCCAACTCTGCTGGACCTCAGACCCTCTACATGGTCCTTGAAGGTCACCCTAAGAGCTTCTGGAAAGTCCAGTTCAGGGGTCAGTGGCCCCTCTTGGCCTTTGCAGTACCAGGGCCCAGCCTCTGCTGGCCAGGTTTCAGGCTGGAACTTTCTGGAGTCCTGGGGCTCCCCTCCTGCCTGCTCACCGGCACAGCTGCGTTCCCAGTAACGGAGCGCTGTATCCCTCAGCGTCTCGTCAGCGAATCGCACTCGGAAAGGGTAACATCGCCTGCGGTGCCCTGAGCCTTCCCCCGAGGAGTTGTGGGTGAGCACAGCCTTGAGCTTCGGGGCCTGTGTAGCCTTGGGCCTGGTGAGAGAGATGAGAGGGGTTCAGGTGCCAGCCTCCACGCCACCTGGGCGGCACACACGTCCACCAGAGCTCTCTGTGGGATCCTGACATAAGAGCAGGTCCCTCCTGAGCACTTCCTGCCCCACACAGCAATGGATCAAGCAGGTAACAGACATCAGCCCACCAAACCCGTACCACCCTATGAAACACGATTATTAGTCCCATTTTACCGATGAGGAAACTGAGGCACAGAGTTTTTTTATTTTTATTTTTTGCAACTTGCCCAAGATCGCACAGCTGGTTAGGGGTGGGACTGGGCTATGAGTCCTGATTCCAGACTGGGTACTGTTGTATATCAAGCAATTCAGCAGAGAGAAGAAGGATATGAACTCAGGAATTGGGCAGTCCCTGGGTTTCAACTCTAACTCTTGGAGCCTCAGTTTCTCTGTCTGTAAAATGGGATCATCGTGCCCACAGTACAGGGCTAGGGAAGGCGTGAAAGAGACTGCAAAGCACCCCCCACCCCCACCCCCAGGGTCTGCAGGGCCAAGAGTAAATAAACATCTCTGAGAACTGTTCCTCATAGTCATCAATTTCAACTATGAACCATCCCAGTCCTGAGACACTGGGCAGATCACCAGCAGATCTCTCCTTTAAATCAGGTACTGTGTACTGTGGGCAGGATAACAACACCACCAGCAGATCTCCCCTTTAAATTATGTACTGTGCATTGTGGGCGGGATAACAACATTCGTATATCAGTTTGCACGAGTGCGTGCTAAGTCTCTTCAGTCGGGTCAGACTCTTTTGCAACCCTATGTCCACCAGGCTCCTCTGTCCATGGGATTCTCCAGGCAAGAATACTGGAGTGAGTTGCCATGCCCTCCTCCAGGGGATCTTCCCAACTGGCAGGCGGGTTCTTGACCACTAGCGCCACCTGGGAAGCCCTATAAGAGTCTGAGTGCCTCCTAAGTTGCTTCAGTTGTGTCCGACTCTTTGTGACCCTATGAACTGTAGCCTGCCAGGCTCCTCTGTCCATGGGATTCTCCAGGCAAGAATACTGGAGTGAGTTGCCATGCCCTCCTCCAGGGGATATTCCTGATCCAGGGATCAAACTCGCATCTTTTTGTCTAACCTGCATTGATAGGCGGCTTTTTACACTAACATCCCCCTAGAAGTGTGCTAAGAGTATCAGATAAAATGTGAGGCATCTAGTTTGGAGCCTGGCCAGGGGCCTGGGCTCAGTAAAGGGGATCTGTGATTATTACATTTATTGTTATTCATTTCAGCTTCCAGAGCAAGGCTGCAGGACGGTGTGCTCGATCCATCGAGGGCTCTGTTATTCAGAAATGCCAAGTCCAATCTTAAGTGCATGCCTATGGATACACCTGTTTCCATTTATCTGACCACATCTTTATGTCCATGTGGACACAGAGAGGACACTTTTCATGAGTCCCTTAAAGAGTAAGGCAGCCAGGGAGATGACCAAGACGGTGTCAGCTACATGCATTGGGACCTAGTTAGGCAACAGCGGTGCGTATCCATAGGCAGTGTATTCCTGGAGCACTGAGTCAAGAAGGGTTCTGAGGCTCAGTGGGGGAAAAGTGCTGTGCTCAATTAGTAATGTCTGTCACAGGCCCAGGATGAGAAGGAATGGCATGTCTAGCGTATGTACTGTCCCTGGTCTTTAAACTCAAGGACGATGCTCTTCACCTTTCATCCAGGGTTAAGCAGGGGGAACTACTTCCGCATTATTTTCTCCCTCCCTTAGAACTATTGCATCCAGGTCCAACTAAGTTCTAGTGCCCAGGCGCTTCCTACTTCCATTCCTTATTTTATTTCCCCAATATCTGACATATGTGCTGTGCTCAGTCACTCAGTCATGGGTGGCTCTCTGTGGCCCCAGGGGACTGCAGCCCGCCAGGCTCCTCCGTCCATAGGATTATCCAGGCAAGAATACTGGAGTGGGCTGCCATGTCCTTTTCCATTGACTACTTCCTGGTGGCTTCTTCCCTGGGCCTTCCCTGGTGGCTCAGAGGTTAAAGCATCTGCCTTCAATGGAGGAGACTCGGGTTCAATCTCTGGGTTGGGAAAATCCCCTGGAGAAGGAAATGGCAAACCACTCCAGTATTCTTGCCTGGAGAATCCCACGGATGGAGGAGCCTGGTGGGCTACAGTCCACGGGGTCGCAAAGAGACACGATTGAGCGACTTCACTTTCTCCACTGACATATAGTAAAAGTGAATCAAAGTTAGAGGAAGAGATGGATGAATGAATGGCAGGGTGGGAGAAAGAATGGGTTGGGGGTGGGTGGGTGGGTGGGTGCATGGACTGATGGATGGATTAGTGAAAAGGTCTTTTTTATTTGGCACACCACTCTGCTTGCAGGACCTTAGTTCCCCAACCAGGGGTAGAATCCAGGTCACAGAAGTGAAAGCATTGAGTCCTAACCACTGGACTGCCAGGGAATTCCCAAAAGGTCTTAGTATAAGGTTTGGATCTTAGGAGGATAGGTAGATGTATGGATACATGGGTGGATGAATGATTATGCAGGTGGGTATGTAGACTAGCTTCATGATTAGATTAGTGATGGATAGTATCCTGGATTTACAAGGGGATAGAAGGATTGGTAGATGATCAATCATTGAATTCATGGATAGGTGGATAGAATTGTGGGAGTTTGTGAATAGCTGGCTGGCTGGAGGGCTGGCTGGAGAGATGGATTAATGAATCAACAGGAGACTGGATTCATGAGTGGATGGATGGATGGAGAGATTCATGAATAGATTGTAAAAGACCTGGTTCATAGATGCATGCAATGGTGGATGGGTGAATAGGAGAATGAGTATATGAATGGATTCATCAGTGAATTATGAATGTGTGGGTGAAAGACCTGATTAATGAATGGGTGGATGGATTCATAGATGTTGATGGATGATCCTTAAACAGGTGGGGAGAAGACTTGATTCGTGGATGGACATATAGATGGATGAATAGGTGGACAGATGGATAAATTCTGGAAAGACAGGGGAAGGAAAGAAATGTTCTTTCTCCCCACCTCCCTATCCCCGTCCTCCCACAACTCACTGATTGGCCTTGACCGTGGTGAACTGCGGGTAATCTCTACTCAAGGGCCCCAGGGCAGGTATCTGATGAAGCAAAATCTTCTTAAGGCTGTTCTTGAGGTAGGATGATTGGCCCCTTGAAAACAAATAGGCCACACCTGATATGAGGGTCCTCCATGGTCAGAGCGCTGATGACAACCCTGTCCCCACGAAGAGGTCACTGACGCTTACCCAAGATATGGGAGGAAGTGGGAGCTGGAACACCGAGGAGGACTTCCGTTGAACTCTGACGCAGGATGCCTTTGATGTTGAGATGCTGAGGGTGCTGGGGGTGGGGGGCAGGATGAAGTAGAAAGAATTATAAGCCTTCGCATGGGAACAGTCTTTATTAGGGTCTTTCTGGTTGCATGGCCTTGGGCCTCAGTTTATTCATCTGTACAATGGCAGGGCCGCCCTCAAGCAGTGGTTGTCAGGATTCTGCCAGCCCTACTTCACTAATACAAGCATCCTTCTATGCCAGGTAGTGTAACCCACCCCACCCAGACCACCCCGACTAAAACCACCTCCACCACCGGAAATGACGCATCCCCGCCTTGCCCCGCCCCCTGGGGGGAGGCGTAGGGACCTCACTCTGTGGGAGAAGCCGTTCCGCAGACTCAGCCTTTAACTGTCGCAGGAACTGCCGGAACCGGCCCGGGAGAACTTCTCCCAGGAGGGAGCCCAAGGAATCGGAGGTTTCCTTGGCCGAGCCCCTGCGAGGGTCCTTGCGCTGTCCGAGCTCGGAGCATGCGGGCGCCGATGAGAGGGGCTCGCCGGCCAAGAGCAGGGGCGGCAGCAGCAGCGACCTCAGCCCTGTCCGGCTCCTCGCCGGCCGCTGGGCCACGGTGGGCAGGACCGGCAGGCGGGACCGGGAGCGCCTGAAGCCCAGCCCGGGATCGGAGTGCAAGGACTCACACGCGGGGGCCTGCCACCACTGGGCGCCGCTCTCAGAGGCCCTCGAGACCCCGAAGACCCCCGCGCCCGAGACTGCTCGGAGCTCGGGCCGCAGCAGCCTGGGCAGCAGCGGGTCTCTGCGCCGGCGATCGCCACCGCCGGGGAGACCCTCGGGCACCACCTGCTGGGCCCAGAAGCTGGGCCGACGCCGGGGCATGTCTGGCCCTGCGCTCAGCTCAGGGCATCCTTACGCCAGTGGGGGGTCGGAGGGCGGGTGCCGTGGGAAGTGGACAGTAGGGCGTAGACCAGCCCACTCCCCAGGCCATAGCGCCCAGAGCGCGGCACTGTGGTTCGGAGGGTTCCACCACTGGCCCGCCAGACAGTAAGAATGGCTTCAGGCTAGAGCGCCCCGATCCTGTTTCCTCACCTGAAAAAACGGTGACGGTGAGAGTACCCACATTCTCAAGTTGCTGTGACGTTTAAATGAGCCAGCAGATGTAAATGGCTTCGAGTAATGCCAGGCGCGTTGTATGGGCTTAACAAAGCCTAACTGCTATGACTATTTTAAAATTATTATTTAGGATTTAGTCTCAGCTCCATTACTTACTGGGGCTTCCCTGGTGTCTCAGAGAGTCAAGAATCCCCCTGCAATGGGGGAGACCTCGGTTCCATCCCTCGGTTGGGGAAGATCCCCTGGAGAAGGGAATGGCTACCCTCTCCAGCATTCTTGCCTGGAGAAGTCCATGGACGGGGAGCCCGGCGGGCTGTACAGTCCATGGCATCCGCAAGGAGTTGGACAGGACCGAGGACTTTCACTGCCATTACTTATTAGCTGTGCCCTTGCGCAACCAGTTAGTTGCTCTCAGTGCCCTTATCTATAGAACGGGGATAACCCAGGGCCTGCTCCTTTGTGAGAATGAAGCCACACCATGTGGAAAGCACTTAATACCTGGAGTGTCCAACTTGCTCTACTGTTACTAGCTCTCAGGTAGAAATTGGAAAAGCTGGAACCAGCTTAAAGGGGGTGGCTTGCCCTGCAGTTGCCCATTCCTGCTGGAGCCCCAGAGTCCCTTGGGTGGGAGCTTCTTGAAAATACAGATGCCCCAGATTCCGATTCACTGGGGTCAGGTCAAGACACTTATTTTTAACAAACTTCCCCTTTGGAGACAGAGCCCCAGACCCACCCCCCTCCCCCCACCACCCCAGCTTCTGACACTGGGATCTGAGCCTGCTTCTTCCCTATCACACTCCACTCCCCAGATTGCTGTCAGCTCTGAACCGGCTTCCCGTGGTAAAGAATCCACCTGCCAAGCAGGAGACTCAGGTTCAATCCCTGGATCGGGAAGATCCCCTGGAGGAGAAAACAGCAACCCACTCCAGTATTCTTGCCAGGAGAATCGTATGGACAGAGGAGCCTGGCAGGCTGCAGTCCATGGGGTCACAAAGAGTCAGACATGACTGAGTGTGCACCCACGCACGCGTGCACTGACCAGCTGCTAGTGTCAGAACTCACCCTAGTGGGGCTTTGAGGGGTGGGGCCAGAGGCGGCCTCCTGAGTTTAGAGCCCCCTAACAGGTGGACTGGTCCTCGGGAGAGCCCATCTTCCCAGCCTGGTCCCTCTGCTGGCCCCTCCCCTGCCGCCTCCATGCCTTTCCAGAGTGATTGTGACCCGCCAGGCACTCAGGGCCAAGTAGGCGCTGAGGCTGGGTGCGGGGCAGAGGGCGGGGCTGTCGTGCTCAGGATGTGAAGGCTGCAGTCACAAAGGGGTGTGGGGCTCCCCCACCAAGGCAACCAGGCCCAAGGCAGGGATGAAGGGCTGGGGGTTCAGTTACCCACTCTGGGCCTGGGAGGCTGAGGTGGGTCAGGTTTGGGCTGGGGTGGCTCTGGAGTTAGAACTCAGAAGTCTGGGCAGTAAGAATGCGGTGGGCCTGGAAGATGCGAGAACCAACTTTGAGCCTGTGCTCTGCTTCTGCACGCTGTGTAATGCTGGTTAAGTCTCTCCTTTCTCAGAGCTCCATGATAAAATGGGCAGTTGGGCTCCATCTGTGACTCTGGTTTGGGAGGGGGCAGGGAGGAAGCTTGTATTGTAAAACTTGAGTGAGGAACAAGGGTAGTTCGGGCAGTGATTTCACTGCCCTGATAGGATTTTTACAATTTGAAAATGGAAAATAAGATGACTTTGAATTCACATTACAAGATGTCTGCCTGGAGGAGGCATCCCAGACAATGTAATGGATTTCTTTTCTTTTTTTTTTTTGAAATTAGTTATTTATTTTGCTGTGTTAGGTCTTGGTTGTGGCATGCGGGCTCTCCATTGCCTCAAGCAAGATCTCTTGTTGAGATGTAGGATCTTTGGTTGTGACTTGTTGTGACCTATGGACCCTCCAGCTGGGGCACGCAGACTCCTGTTTCTCCTTAGCTTTTGGGATCTTAGTTCCCCCACCACGGATTGAAGCCATGTCCCCTGCACTGCAAGGCAGATTCCTAACCCCTGGACCACCAGGGAAATCCCAGTGTAATGTATTTCTGCAAAGACTCCTCAACCAGGAATGGAAGAGCATCCTTCCTTGGGAAGTTAGAATATTGAGTGAGGAGGGTGATAAATTTTTCTATTTATTCTAAGGGTATGTGAATTTTTAGAAAATGAATGAGGAACACCAGACTACTTAGATGATTTCTAAGAAACCCTCCAGCCCATATATGCTGCAGACATTTATTGAGTATCTACTACGTGCGAGGCTTGGGAATTCAGTAATGCAAGAGGCTTTGGAAGTCAGTGGCCCAGCCAGACCTGGAAAAGTCTTGGAGTCCAGATGCAGGGAAGGGACTTTGTCTTCCATGGACAGGAAAGAAAAAAAAAAAAAGGTAGAGGTGGATTTGTAGGCACCCCCTGAAAGATCTAGACTCAGAGTGACACCCACAAAGATTATAGAAACTTCCTGATTGAGGCTGCCCAAGATTTATCCTCCTGCCGTAGAGGTGTGGAAAATGAAGCTTGGGAGAGGAGGTCCAAGGCCAGGGAACCAAGTCTAAACTGGAGTGCCCTGGGGAGTCATGTATGGATGTGAGAGCTGGACTATAAAGAAAGCTGAAAAAAAAAAAGTTTAGTGCTGAAGAATTGATGCTTTTGAACTGTGGTGTTGGAAGACTCTTGAAAGTCCCTTGGACAGCAGGGAGATCCAACAAGCTAATCTTAAAGGAAATCAGTCCTGAATATTCATCGTGGAAAGACTGATGCTGAAGCTGAAACTCCAATACTTTGGCCACCTGATGTGAACAGGTGACTCATTGGAAAAGACCCTGATGTTGGGAAAGATTGAAGGCAGGAGGAGAAGCAGACGACAGAGGATGAGATGGTTGGATGGCATCACTGACTCAATGGACATGAGTTTGAGTAAACTCTGGGAGTTAGTGATGGACAGGGAGGCCCATGGGGTGGCAAAGAGTCGGACATGACTGAGTGACTGAACTGACTTGAACTGAAGGGAGGATGCTACATAATATGGACAGATCTGGGGACTCAATAGCAGGTCGGGGACTTCTCTGGTGGTCCAGTGGCTAAAACTCTGTACTCCCAATGCAGGGGGCCCAGGTTCAATCCCTGGACAGGGAACTAGAGCCCAAATGCACCAACTAAGAGCCCAC
Source organism: Nanger dama (assembly GCA_917880005.1). Classification (NCBI taxonomy): domain Eukaryota; kingdom Metazoa; phylum Chordata; class Mammalia; order Artiodactyla; family Bovidae; genus Nanger; species Nanger dama. The sequence continues at coordinate 7,017,219 of CAKJTW010000018.1, read as the reverse complement.
ATGCTGCAACTAAGACCCAGCTCAGCCACATAAATATTAAAAAAAGGTGTGGGCTTTTCAGGGCACCCCACTGCCCCACCATAGCTTTCACTTCATTAGAGCAAACACACTTTAAGCACCTCCTGTGTACAGTGTCCAGGAGGCGCTGTAAATCTAAGCCAGGATGTCAGAGAAACTGTGGTGTTTCTCTTCTTTAGGAAAAAAGAATTCATGATAAATATTGTGAATATTATCCTATACATGAATACCGTGACGAATATTATGAATCAGTTTCTATTTACTGACAGCTGGCTCCAAACACAGGGCTGAAGGCTCAACTCACAATATCCCACAGATGTAACCCTCCGAGCATTGAAAAATGAGCAATTATTCTGTACATCTGGCAGAAGCAGAGACTGAGGCTTGGAGAGGTTCAGAAGGTCGTCTACCTGCAAACTCACATGTTCATCTCTACTGCTTCAGGGGCCAATTCAGAATTTGTGTTTGGGAGGAACCTAGGAGAAGGCAACCTTTTCGAAATGGAAACTTCATGGACTTGTTCTGCTTATCTGGAGTGGCAACCCCTTGGCATTGTCAAGGGTATTTTTTTCCTTTATTTATTTTTTTGGATCTGTATATTTTAAGGATGTTAATTGTTATGGGTAGAGTTAAGCCTTGAATAAGGCTCTCCCCTCCGCCTCTTTTTTGTAACCCAGTGGAAGACCCACAAAACGCTCTTTTAAGCCTGCTCCAGATGAGCTGGTGCACAAGCCGGAGGTGGGATAAGCTTTGCGCTACGGCTCTTAAACCGCAGGAAGTTCTCCAGTTAGGGGCAGAAGCCCAAGGGGGCGGGGGGGCGGGGACAAGTCGCGTGCGGGGCGGAGCCCGACGCGGCCCCGCCCTCAGAAGAGCGGAAGTGACGTAAGTGGCCAAAGCGGTGCGCGCCGCGAGGTGTATCTTCTAGCCAAGGTTGGACGGAGCTGGTGGTGGGCAGGTGGGGGGCATTGCCGCCGCCGCCCCCCTCTTTCCGCTTCCCCGTCCTCTTCTCCCGCGTCCCGGGAGCCCCCACCCGGGGTGAGTAGCGCGAGGCGGAGCAGGGTGGGCGGAGACAGTGGCTGCCGAGAGAGGGAGGCCCCGGACCCCAACCGCCTGGGTGCCCTGAGGCCTCCCTGGTTCCTCACGTGACCCGAGCGCGAGCGGGCTCGACCCCACGTGCGCGCTCGCGGAAGGTCCGCCGGCCGGCCCTGGGTCCCCAGGGTCCCGAGGTGGAGGGAGGCTGAGACCCCGCAAGCCTGATCCGGGCACTGCCCCCACGCCGAACCCCGCCGCCGCAAGTTCCTTTCCCTGTCTGAGCCTCAGTTTCCCCTGTGCCAGACGGGTAAGGCGCGCACCCGCAAAGGAGGGTGGGTGTGAGGATTCAGGAAGAGCGCTCGGATCACAGTCGGGCACAGGGTATCGTGCCCGTTACACAGGCGTCGCTCTCATATTTCACCTTGGACCCGACCCCAGTGACGGCTCAACAGAGGTGCTGTTTCAAAAGACAGCCCGCCGGCCCCCCGAGCCCTTGGAGCCAAGGTCAACCTGTTGGCAGAGAGGCTGCCATAAATCTGAAGGCCCAGGCCCTACTGCCCAGTCAGCTGCGCCTTTCTCTGGATCTTGGTGTGTCTGTAAGACAAGTGTTAGAAACAGCTGGTGTCAGAGGCCCTGCCAGTGGGGCCGGGCTGTACTGCACGTGGTCTGGATGTATAGAGTCTGCTCAGTGAGATGGCCTGAGCCCCTGGGAGAAAGGGGACTTTGAGCGAGGTCAGAAGTCTGGATTCTGCCCTTGTTTTGTTCCTGGTTCCTTGTGTGTGTGCATCGCTCCATTTTAGTGGATGATTTTTTGTGTGTACCAGGGACTATGGGAGGGTTGGAAGTAAATACATGAGGCATGCTTTGGTGGTGACCAGAAGCCCTGGAGTCACCAAAACCTTGAGGGTTTCTGTTCCTGCCTGGCCAGAGGTTCGCTCCCCCCGCTGCCATTGGCAGAGCCATGTGAGCGGCTGGATTGACCACCTGCAGTAGCAGGAATAATCCCTTAGGTGTGACCAACACGCCACGGTTTATAGGGCCTTTCAGCACATTTTCTCATTAGATCTTCACACTTAGCAGAGAGAATTGATGAGCATCTCATTGGACAGAGGTTTTTGTTTTGTTTTTAAGATTAATATGTGCCCAGCAGTGTCTGGATCACTTTTCACTTTTATATTCACATTTAATCATCACAGCCCTCCTGTAAAGTCAATATAGTTCCCATTTTATAGATAAAGACACCTGCTTGACTGAGGTTGTTTCTTAGCTTACACAGCCAGTGAAAGGCAGAGCCAGCGTTCAGACCTGGTTCATTCACCATCAGAGTTTAATCCCCTCCTGTCTTTTTGCGTCTTCCTTGTTTCCTCCTTTATGACGTGATTCCTTGAAATGTCAAGGTCCCCTGAATAATCTCATTTGCAAGAATTCCACTGACAGGTAGTGACAGTTCAGACGCCATTCTCTGTCACAGAACTGGAAGAAGAGTAGTTGCTAGGGCGGCCGCCGAGGGTCACCCTAAACACCTTGGGGTGGGGAGATGACCATGAAGGATGCCCAGACACATTCCACTCTGAGAAGCAGAAGTTCCCCTAATGAGCAAAGGTTTCTTTTCTCCTCTGAGCTTGTTTAGAACACTCATAAAGCCAGACTGTGCCCATGCCCCTTTGCATCCCCGCAGCCACGTGGCTCCTTCCTGTGATCTGGACCGAGTGTAGGAGGACTTCTTGCAGTCTGATCAATAACTCTGCTGTCCCCTCTGACTTCCTAGGGACCTCCTGCCCATCCCAGTCTGGATGCCAGGAGGTACAGTGTAGACAGGGCCCCAGGAGTCATGTTTACATGTGAATCTAAGCTGTTAGAACAAATGTCAAAGTCACCCTTGCCATTTCCCAGCCTGGATGTGCTTCCCTGGCTTATTCCCAGACTCTGCCTGTCAGTGGAATTCTTGTCAATTAGATTATTCAGGGGACCTTGACATTTAAAGGAATCGTGTTGTACGGCTTTTGGTAAAGCAAAAAATTATACTGTCAGTAAAGGGCTTCAGTGTTATCACATTGGAACGTGTACATCTTTGTAGGATTTTCTGAACAGTACAGAATGGCTGTAGCCGCACAAAGGTCCTTTGATTCCTTCAGCAACCAGTTAGTAAACCGCCCCCTTGTATCAGGTCTGAGGCTAACAGTGTGTGAGGCAGTTGTCCCTGCGCCCAGGAGCCATGTCTGCTGGGAGGAAAGGCACACAGCGGCAGAGAGGGAGAGTGCACCCCGGGGCGTCTGGCCCACAGTTATTCTGTTCATTTGATTGGTGGGGAATTTTGTTGAATACCTGTGAGCTGTGTGGAATGCAAGAGAAATACAGTGATACATTTCAGGGTGTTGCCACTGCTTTCTCAGGCAGCTCCCAGCCCAGTGGGGGAGAGACGCAAGCACAGAAGCAGGGGGCGCTGCTGTGTGGTGTGGAAGAGCTGGCTTTGGCGCTCTCCTTCCTGGGTGGTGGTTGGGCCGGGAGGGACGCTGTGGCAGTTGCCGTGGCCCCTGTTGGCCAGGGCTGGGGAGTCCACTTGGCCTTGCCGACCCCACCCACGTAAGCCACCCCAAAGCCAGCCAGGTCACACGGTGACATTCAGGCCGGCGGCCCCTGTCCTGTCAGTTGTCGGGAGCCTCTGCACTCAGCCGCAGCGAGCATGCCTGGGGGCTGGCGGGTCTCTGCATCCTTTTGCTGCGCGTGTCCCTCAGGGTTGGAGGGACAGGAGCCCGTCCTCACAAGCAGCATGCGACATCCTCGTCCTGGATTGGGGCGTGGCAGCCTCAGGGGTTGGGACACAGGTGGGGGACACCGCCATGATTGGGGTTGGGGGACAGTATTTGGAACCCAGGACCCCCAGCCTGTTACCCCAGAGGGCTCTTGGGTGGGTACAGTAACTGGAACCCCTCGTCACTGGGGTCCCGGGCCCCGCGCCTGCCCAGGGAAGCGGAGGATCGGCCCGAGAGTTGATCAGGGGCCCACAGAAGGACCGGGCAGGGGCCTCCCGGGAGGCGGAAGGGGCCTCCGAGCCGGGGACCTTGGCTGACCCCGGTCGGGCTCCTGGACCTCTCGGCCTTCCTCTGATCTCAGAAGGCCCGCATGCGACCTGGCCCCTGAGAAAGCCCCGGATCCATGGAGGGAAACGGCCCCTGCCCAGCAGCTCTCACCTGCCAGGCCGGGCCTCCTGGTGACCCCACTTGCCAGTGGGGTCTCTGGAAAGGGCTGGCTATGGCAGAAGAGGAACTGCATCGAGGAGCTGTGTCTCTGAGTTGTTTGGGCGGGGCACACCTGCTCCTTCTGGAAGGTTCCTTCTGGGACAAGTTCAGAATACAGGTGCAGGTTGGAGGCTGGCGACAGACACGGGAGTGAAAGCCTCCAGCACGCCTCCTGCTCTGCTCCCTCTCTCCTCCTGTTCTGCTCCCCCTCTCTCCTCCTGCTCTGCTCCCTTCTCTCCTCCTGCTCTGCTCCCTCTCCCTCCTGCTCTGCTCCCCCTCTCTCCTCCTGCTCTGCTCCCTTCTCTCCTCCTGTTCTGCTCCCCTTCTCTCCTCCTGCTCTGCTCCCCTCTCTCCTCCTGCTCTGCTCCCCTCTCTCCTCCTGCTCTGCTCCCTTCTCTCCTCCTGTTCTGCTCCCCTTCTCTCCTCCTGCTCTGCTCCCCTCTCTCCTCCTGTCTCCAGACTGCGTCCTGCAGGCCCGTGCTCCCCCTCAGGGCACTTGCCCATGACTTCCTCTGAAGCATTCCTCGGTCTTAGGGGTACCAGCTCTTTTGCAGGACTGTACTGGCGGGCCGGGATTGGGCTTAACTACAGCCCTGTGGAGTTCTGTAAAGCGGGCGGAGCAAAGCGCCAGAGCACAGAGGCGCACAGCTTTCCTATAGGACTGGGGGGCCGTCACCTCTGCACCAAGTGACCCCTGTGGGCTCGGTGCTGGGACACAGTGGTGAAAAGGCCCTGCCTGGGGCTTCCATTCCTTGGAGGCCATTCAGTCAGGAAACAGCTCGTTTCAGAAAGAAACACACACTCGGAAGGCAGCAGCCATGGGGAGTGGGTAAGGGCGTGGGAGGAAGGCACCTAGGGCAGGTCAAGGCGGGCCACTGGGAGGAGATGACGCTTGAGCTGAGGCACTGTGGTGAAGATGAGCTGCCCACGCAGGTAGGCCTAGGCCGTGGCAGGTGCACGGGCCTCCCGGCCTAGGGGAGGATGTGAGCGCGTGCGTCCACTCCCTCCTGTGCACGGGGCTCCTGGGGACCCTGACTGGCCCTGCCTTCCCACGCTGCCCCAGCTCGGTCCCCAGGCTGGGTCCCCGCACATCCTCAGAAACTCAGCCGATCGCTTCCCCATTGGTGACACATGGCAGCCAGCCAGGCCAGCCCTCTGAGTGGGGTGCACGCCACGCCGTCTCTGCTCTGCCCCTGTCCCCATCTAGAGTGTTCCTTGTCCTCAGGGCCCGGCTCAGGGCTTGCCTTCTCTCAGCTGCTGCCCTGTCTGCCATTCGGAAGGGACCTTCATCCCTTGAGTTCCCATAGTGCTTTCTGTCTCAGCAAGAGGCCTCGTTTCTGCCTTGTGTTTTCATTGGTTCCGTTTGGGGATCGGGCTGTATCTGGACCAGCCCTGTGCACGGAGAGCATCTGTAGACCAGTGTTGTCCATGGGGAGAGGTGTGACCCTCCCTGCCCTGTGTGGCGCAGCCCACCCGGCAGGTGTGGGGTGCTGTGGGCCTCTGTTCTGCTGCCGGGGCCTGGCCATCCGCCGGGCCTCTCACCCAGGAGTCCACTCAGCTGCCAACACCGCCTTCCGGAATCTCACGTCTCAGGCCACTTCCTGCTTAACCCAGAGTAGTGGCAGCTCGCTGCCCTTTGGGGCAAAGGCTGAGTTGGTAACCATGACCTAGAGGACCCTGAGTTTCCCCTTGGAAGAGCCCCCTCGCCCTTGCGTCTTCCCAGTTGCTGCGTGAATGTGTCCCCTCCCTGGTGTCAGCTGCTGTGTCACATCCCCTGGTGCCCATTGTCTGCCCGCCCCTGTGCCCCTCCATGGCCCTCACGCTCCGTGGTGTGTATCTGCCTGCCTGTCTCCCTGTTCGCAGCACCTCACCCCGCAGTGAGCCTGTCCATGTGCTCATGACCGAAGCTGGGAGGCGGGGTCCTCGGGGTCCCAGAGAGGAGGCTTCAGCCCCTGCTTTGCTCTCCTCTAACTAGATCAGGATCCTTTCTACTGTGGGGTCAGAAGCTGCCAGGTCAGGTGTCCCGATGGGAAAGGAAAGCTGGAGAAGCCGGGCCGCCGGGTCTCCTGCTGACATGAAGATAGCTCTGCGAAACGACTTGAATGCAAGAGTCAGGAGGCCCTGCCCTCCAAGGGGTAGGAGCGGGCAGGGGTTGAGGGGGCCAGCCGCCTCGGCATCAGACAGGATCGTGTGACCAGCAGCTGCCATGCCAGGAGACCGGGGCCCGAAACCTGGCTGCTTCACCCGTTTCCCTTTCCTTCTCAGGAGCCGCCGTCACTGAGTTTGGTGCCTGGGCAGAGACGCGGCTGCTGACAGCATGACAAGCGAGGTGATCGAGGACGAGAAGCAGTTCTACTCGAAGGCCAAGACGTACTGGAAGGAGGTCCCGGCCACCGTGGACGGCATGCTCGGGGGTATGGCCACATCTCCAGCATCGACATCAACAGCTCCCGGAAGTTCCTGCAGAGGTTTCTGAGGGTAGGCAGGTCCGGTGTGCTCTCCTGGGAGAGAGCCCACGCCGCCACCAGGCCTTGATGAGTGGGTGGGGCGGGCCAGCTCACAGGCTTTGCTGCAAGGTCCCCCGCCAGGAGCCGGCTGTCACACGGGGGCCTCCTGGTGCCGGAACAGAGCAGCCTTTTCGCAGACTGTTCCATTTTTTCCAGAGGCGGAAACCTTTGCTCTCCTGCCATGTTTGCAAAAACCTGGGCTGTGGGTGTTGGCCGGTCTGCTGAACACAGGCTCCCGGTTTCTCATCCTGCCACCGCCTCTGTGCCAGGCTGGCAGTGCTGTGGTCGGAGCCTTCCCAAACCCGCCTCCCTCCTCTCCCTCGGCACGTACCGCGGCTGCTGTTGCCCGCTCCTCTACCTGCGTGCCAGCCTCCCAGGTGTGTTCACTGAGTGCCCTCTTCCTTCTTGCACTGCTTCTCTCCACGGTCCTTGTGACAGGAGTCTCGGGAGTGAGAGGAGATGAGTGCATGTAGTCAAGTTAACACCTTTAAGTGGAGGTTGGCTTTCATTTCAGGAACATGTGACCCAGAAAAGGCTGTGCTGTGTTCACGCCCACCGCCGGCCCCACCCACGCCAGCCACCAGCCTGTGCTGATCTGAGTTGTTCTGGGGGTCACGAGGAAAGGCCCTTTGCAGAGACAGGGTCCTTCTGGCTTCTAACCCTTCTCTTCAGTCTGTCTTCTCTGCTGCTTCAGGAAGGCCCGAACAAGACGGGGACCTCATATGCCCTGGACTGCGGAGCTGGCATTGGGAGGATCACCAAGCGGCTGCTCTTGCCTCTCTTCGGAGTGGTGGACATGGTGGACATAACAGAGGACTTCCTGGTCAAGGCCAAGACCTACCTGGGCGAGGAGGGCAAGCGAGTAAGGAACTTCTTCTGCTGCGGCCTGCAGGACTTCAGCCCCGAGCCACAGTCGTACGATGTGATCTGGATCCAGTGGGTGATAGGTGAGCCTCCCTTGCCTCTCTGCACCTTCCTGCCCATCTCTGCTCCTGTGGGTGGGGGAGGCCAGAGGATCCTCAGCTTTTCCTCCCCAGGGCTCCACCTTGAAGGCTCATTTGTTTCCACGTTTTGTTTCAACTCAGTATCTGCTGCGACCCATTTGGGGGCAGTTTTTTGTTGAAAAAAATATTTAATTTTCAAGTTTTAACTGCACTCAAAGAATGTGGAAATCCGTTTTCCTAAGGAAGAGGTTTTTAGGAAAAGTGGACGCCTCGGCCGCCCCCCGTGCTGTTTGTGGAGAGCGAGCCCTGCCCTGCCATCCTGTCCTGCACCCACTTAGCCTGACGGCTCACTCGGGGTGCTCTTCTCGGGTTGCCTACCTGGCACCAGGCCTCCCCCTCTGCAAGCTGGGCGGCCCAGGCCTGCCGGGAACCCATGGGGTCCAGCCCTGAGTTCTGTTTGGGGTTGTCATGTAGGTGAGGAACTCAGCTGGGCACACGCCGCTGGCCCAGGCTAGGAAAGGTGGGTGGAGGGCAGGTGTGGGGCAGGTGGCTTTTGAACCCATTTCCGCTCGAAGTGGGGTTGGTGAATCCTTCTGGGCTGTTGAGCCAGCACGCCCTGTGTGTTCAGCACAGTCAGCGCTCAGGAAGTCAGCGATGCTGAAGGCCACGCAGGGGCCTGCCGGGGCCTGCCTCTCCCCCGTGACAGCCTCTGCCTCCCCCAGGCCACCTGACTGATCAGCACCTGGCCGAGTTCCTACGGCGCTGCAAGCGGGGCCTGCGCCCCAACGGCATTGTGGTCATCAAGGACAACATGGCCCAGGAGGGCGTGATCCTGGGCGACGTGGACAGCAGCGTGTGCCGTGCCCTGGACGTGGTGCACAGGATCGTCCGCAGCGCGGGCCTCAGCCTCCTGGCCCAGGAGCGGCAGGAGAACCTCCCCGGATGAAATCTACCACGTCTACAGCCTCGCCTGAGATGAGCAGGCCAGCGGAGCAAGGGACTGGTGTGGGGCCGGGGACTGGCAGCCGGGCGAGGCCCAGAAGCTCCACGTTGATGGTTCGGGAGTGTTGAGCGGGGTCACTAAATACACCTGTCTGCCATCCACTGCCAAACAGGCTCTTTTCAAAAAGGCATAAGGGAACCTGGCCCGGAGGAGTGCTGCTGGATGGGGCGGTGAGGCTGCAACGAGGTGGGGAGTGGGTGACCCCTGGGCCACTGTGCTCCCATCAGGAACGAGAGTGAGTCCCTCACCTCCAGGACACTGGCTGGCCCTGCAGCCACAGGCCTGGCTGCCTCAGGAGGAAGAGAATGACCCTTAATGCAGTTGCTGAGGACTGTGCCTCGGGGTAGGAGGGAGCTGGGGCTGTGGAGCCTGCAGCTCTGGACTTCCTGGCTGCCAGAGCCCACGCTGCACCTGCTGAGTCGTGGGGCTGCGGGTATGTCCACGTTGCCAGTGCTGTTGGGGGATGGGGGGGCATGTCCACGTTCCTGGTGCTGTTGGGGGATGGGGCGTGTCCACATTCCTGGTGCTGTTTGGGGATGGGGGCGTGTCCACGTTCCTGGTACTGTGGGGATGGGAGGGTGTCCACGTTCCTGGTGCTGTGGGGATGGGGGCGCGTCCATGTTCCTGGTGCTGTTGGCTGTTGGGGAATGGGGGATGTCACGTTCCTGGTGCTTTTGGCTGTTTGGGAATGGGGGATGTCACGTTCCTGGTGCTGTGGGGATGGGGACGTGTCCACGTTCCTGGGGCTTTTGGCTGTTTGGGGATGGGGGCGTGCCCACGTTCCTGGTGCTGCTGGGGGATGGGGCGTGTCCACATTCCTGGTGCTGTTTGGGGGTGGGGGCGTGCCCCCGTTCCTGGTGCTGTGGGGGGGTGGGGCGTGTCCACATTCCTGGTGCTGTTTGGGGATGGGGGCGTGTCCACGTTCCTGGTGCTGTTGGCTGTTTGGGGATGGGGGGCGTGCCCACGTTCCTGGTGCTGCTGGGGGATGGGGCGTGTCCACATTCCTGGTGCTGTTTGGGGGTGGGGGCGTGTCCACGTTCCTGGGGCTGTTGGCTGTTTGGGGATGGGGGCGTGTCCACATTCCTGGGGCTGTTGGCTGTTCGGGGATGGGGGCGTGTCCACGTTCCTGGGGCTGTTGGCTGTTTGGGGATGGGGGCGTGTCCACGTTCCTGGGGCTGTTGGCTGTTTGGGGATGGGGGCGTGCCCACTTTCCTGGTGCTGTGAGGATGGGGCCTGGCATCCTAACATGATGGTCACCGCAGCCTGCGGCAAGGGGAGAGGCTGGAGCGTCACTTCTGGCTGTGCCTGTGGCTTCTCAGGGAGCATTTTCAGTTAAAAATAAAAGGGTGAAGCCTATGCCGGGAAGGCCCTCGCCCGTCTGTGGAGTGGTGCTCGTCTTTACTGGGACAGCCGTGTCGTGCAGCTTGCAAACTGCTCTAAGCGTGGCGTCTTGTGCCTGCCACCCCTCCCCTCCCGGCTGCCGTGGGATCCTTTATCCTGAACTCAGGGAAGGTGGTGGGTGTATGTGTGTGAATGTTACACAAGGACCTTTAAGGCCAAGAGAAATCAGTTTAATTTTATAAATATATCCTTGAGTCGCCTCAGCTTATCTCCAAGGCGGTTACACAATTCACAATGACCACCTTGTGTGACCCGCAGGCGGCCTGGTGAGGGCTCAACAGAGGGCGGAGGTTGGCTTTCAGCCTTGGTAGCTTTTCCCATTAGATGAGCCCTCACGATGTGAGACGTTTCAGAAAGACAGCCCACGGTCATGCATGATTGCTTTTTAGAAGGTGTGGTCCCCAAACCCCAGGTTTGGCACAAACAGAGCTGCCGCCAGAGCAGAGCCCTGCCCATTGGGGGGCAGGGTGGTGGGTGGCTTGGCCCCAAAGCTATAGAAGCTGGCCAGAGTTAGCTCAGCTCTCTCCCTACCTGCCCCGAAGTACTTATTTTTTTGACAGAATCTTGAGTGAAGAGTCAAGGGTCTCGGCTGGGCTGCACCCCACAGGCTCCTCCTGGTGTCTCCACATGGGCCAGGGCGGGCTGACTTCCTCAGGAGGGCACGGGCGTGGAGCCCCCTTGCTTCTCTCAGTGCTTGGCACTCCCTCCCACCAGGAGGGTCTGTGCTTGTCCTAAACCCTGTCCCTGGTTCCACTGGGGGCCAAGGCTCGGATCACTGCCTGGGGAAGTGGGGGCAGTCTCCCTGCAGAGAGAGGCCTTCCCCCACTGGAGTGCTTGCAGCCGCCTGCCTCCACCCTGCACCTTCTAACAGGCGGACCAAAGGCCGTCCCCTTGGGCCGCCCTGGTACTTCAAACACCCGTAGGCTGACAGGCTGACCGGGCTGCCCAGACCCCGCCCTGCAGCCTGGAGGGTCAGATGTCGTCCTCGACGGCGCCACTGTGCTCGCTGAGGAGATACCACTTGAGCCTGTCAGGCAGAGGTAGGGCCTTGACCTTGGCGTCCACAGGCCACGGCTGAAGGTAGAGGCGGATGTACACGCGGCACAGGTGCTTGAGAGGCGGGGGGGGTAGCTCTCCAGCTGCCTCAGGGAGAAGTGCAGGGCCTGGATCTTGTCCGCCAGGCTGCCCACAGGGTGGATGTCGAAGTTCTCAGGCAGCTGGAGCTTCTGGGAGTTGGTCACCATGAGATCCAGCACGGTCTCCGCCTTGCGCAGCAGGTCCGCGTGGCTCTCGTCCTCTGTGCAGCCCGGGTGGGGAGCAGAGCCTCTCGAAGACGATGTGGAAGCCGGACCAGCAGGATGCGCCGTGCAGGGAGCAGTTGTAAGCGGCTCCTGACTCCAGCAGGAAGCGCAGCAGGGGGGAAGTGGAGCTTGAAGCTCTTGAGGCAGATGTGTGTGAGGGACTCGTGGGCTGGGCACTCGCTGGGGTCGGCACCATGGGCCAGCAGCAGCTGCGTGACTTGGAAACAGAAGCGGTTGATCAGCTGGGCCTCCTCTTTGTCGCCTCCTACTGTCTCGCCCAGCAGGAAGATGATGCAGGTGAACACCGTGTCCCCGTCTTTGGTGGTGGCCTTGACGTCCGCTCCTAGGAGAGCCAGGAGGGGGAAGAGAAGGTGGGAGGAGGCCTCGGCCCGGGGGGCCGCGCCTCACGGCCCGGGGGTGCGTGGAAGGGTGGGGCTCACCTCCTTCCAGCAGGAGCCGGATGTTCTCGGCGTTGTGGACCTGCACCCCGTCGCTGCTGGCCAGAGCGTGCAGCAGGGCTGTCTTACCTAGCGAGGAGAGCCAGTGAGGCAGAGAGTGGGGGCTGGGGAAGCCGAGGCCAGGCTAGGCCAGCCCGGGGGCAGGAGAGGAAATACAGACCCTCGGGACCAGAAAATGAAGGATAAAAACAACTGATCTTGGGGACTTCCCTGTGGCCTAGTGGCTAAACTCTGCGCACCCAGTGCTGGGGGTCTGGGTTTGATTCCAGGTCAAGGAACTAGATCCCATGTGCAACAACTAAGACCCGGTGCAGCCAAATGAAAAAAAACCCAAACTGATCTTGGGCTTCCCTGGCGGCTCAGTGGAAAAGAATCCACCTGCCAGTGCAGGAAACAGGTTTGATCCCTGGCCTGGAAGATCCCATATCCGCGAGCTGCGAAGCCCGTGCTGGAGAGCCCGGAGCGCAGCTACTGAGCCCACACGCCCTAGGGCCCACGTCCCACAAGAGAAGCCTCCGAAAGGGAAAGCCTGCACACCCCAGCCAGAAAGTCGCCCCCACTCGCCACAACTAGATAAACATCGACATACCAACAAAGACCCAGCACCGCCCAAAATAAAAACAAAATGCCAAACTGACCTCTCAGCTACGGCTGAGGGTGACAGGTTTCTGGCCGTTTTCTCTCCACTGACAAACACTGGACCAGAAGGGCCAGGAGAAGGAGGATTTTTCTGGACCCTGAGATGCTACCTGAGACCCAGCCTGGGTGGAAGGAAGCCCCGTCACTCAGGAGCTGAGCACACAGGTCCAGCTCCTGCAGACGCCCTCGTGGGGCCAAGATGCACTGCCTCCCGAGCCTCTGTGAGTCAGCAGAGGGCACCAGCACGCACCCAGCCGTGCTCTGCCATCAGACGGGCTGCCTCCAGCCTGCCTGCCAAGCCATCACCCCAGCACGCCTGGGGGTTACCTCATGAGGCAGTCTGGCCCCAGCCTGTCCTGCTTTTCTCCGGGGAGCACCCACCATGCTTGTCGGCCGCATTGACGTCTGCTCCGAGGTCCAGGAGGCGTTGCAGGCAGGGCAGGCGCTCCGGCTCCTCACTGGCCAGGTCCAAGGGGCTGCTCTCGTGGATCTGAGCCAAGAAAGCACAGCCAGGTTGGCCCTGGGGCCTGTGAGCGGCTCAGAGCCCCGGCCACATCCCTCCTTCAGAGCAGGGCTGGCTCTTACCCGGTCCCTCCGGTTGATGTCGGCCCCGTGGCGCACCAGCAGCTCCACCATGTCAGGCTGGTTTCGCAGGACGGCGATGTGCAGCGCCGTGTAGTAGGTGACTGGGTCTGAAGGCGCAGACACAGCTCACATCAGCCCTGCCTGACGGCACATTCTCAAGGGATTCCAGGACCAGCCTGGCAGCCTAGCCCCCAACGCTCCAATCCAAGGACTCCTGGCGCTGTGAGGGGTCAGGACACAGCTGTCCTCGTAGGACACTAGGGTGCTGAGTCAGGCCTAGGTTCGGGTCCTGGGGAGGTGTTCCAGTGAACGAATAAGGTACTTAATCTGGGTTTTAGTCCCTTTTGTAAAACAGGACCTAAAACAAGGCTGGAGGAGGAACACCCACAAATGCTCAAAGCTGGGTCTCCCAAGTGACTGACTGCAGAATGCCTCCCCCAGCTCCTTGACCTCCCAGGAGCCCAGCAGCCTCTGAGCCTGTCTTCCAAAGGGGAGGAGAGACATGCGTGGCACATCTTGTATCAGCACAAAACCCCCATTCGGGAACAAGTCAGTCCCGACTGTCTCCTGGCTGACCTTGCCTGTCCCCCCAACCCCCACCCCCTACCCAGGGCAAAACAAAGAGGGAAGGAAGATGGCTCCATCAGCACCTCCCGGGCACACCAACTAGACACCAACACCGTCAGTCCATGATTGATGCCCAATGTGTCTTATCTGTGTCCACCCTCTCCCCGTGGCAGGAACCAGCGTGCAACATGGCTCAGAACCAGCAGCAGAAAATCACTTTCCCTTAGCTCTGGGCACAGTGCCAGCAGCCCCACTTTCGCATTAATGGAAGCAAGGATTTAGCTGGGAGCTGGGGGAAAGTTTGCTAAGTCGATCGCCTGATAGGAGCAGTGACAAACTTGCTCCTGATCAGAGGTGGTTGAGGGCCTCTGGGAAACCGCAGGGGGTGGGAGGCCACCCAGTGTGGGTTTTCTCAGGCATCACCCCTGAACAGAAAAGGGCAGAGCCTGGAGGCTTGACCGCCCACCCTCAGCAGGGCACACTCAAGCCATCTATCCACCCCAGCCCTCCAGGCTCCGGCGGACCTTCAAAGTTGAGGTTGGCTCCATTCCGCAGGAGCACGGCGGCTGCGCGCGTCAGCCCCAGCTCGGCCATCTTCAGCAGGGCGTTGCTCACGCCTTCCTGGTAAAACGGAGAGTGGGCTTTTCTCTCCAGCAGCTCGGTGAGAACAAGGATGCGGCTCTCCTCACTGGCGGCATAACTGGGCCTGGGGCAGGAGAGAGGAGCAGCTGAGGGTGGGACAGGCTGGCTGGGCACCCTGCAGGTAAGTGGCCTTGGTCTCCTGCAGTCACCCCCACTTCGCCCCCACCCCAACCCCAGGCAGGGCTCTAGCTCCATGGGGCAGAAAGTCTCTTCCGAAAAGGTTGGTGGGAGAAAGAGGACCAAGCTGGATCTTTTCAATGGAGCAGACTCCTCAGGTTTGCTGAGAAAGGATTGGGGCTGTCATCAACCTCCTTCCAAATCACCCATACAACCTGGCCCCTGGCTTCGGTACAAAGCCTCATACACCTGCGCTGTTGGCACTGAAGGGTACCCCTGCAGCCAAGGGCAAGAACCAGACACCGACTGACCCGGGGCTGCAGAAGGTGCTGCACCCCAGCTCAGGTCACCCCGCAGCCAGGGCGGTCAGAAGACCTCCCGAAGCCGGATCACACTCAGAGACGGTTCGGTCCACCAAAGGCAGAGGGACCCAGAAAGCCCTTTGCACCACAGCCCCAGCCCGCCTACCCCCTCGCCAATTCCAACTGATGCCCGAAACACACCCTCGATCCCCGTCTCCTCAGCTCTTTTCTCCGCTTCACGTAAGGCAGTATATACCACTTTAACCACTGTCAGCCTCTCTCTGGTAGCATGATCACCACGAAGGGTGAGGGGTTTTGCTCGCCGATGTAACCTCTAAACGATGCGCTTTCTGAACAGCCTTCCCACGGGTTAACGTATGACAGACTAGCGCCTGTCTATACCAAACGAGAAACTCCGGGCTACAGAAAGCTCATCCCGCGCCGCGTTTACCGATTACACCCTGCTCCTCTGCAGCTCCAGGTAGAGGGCACAGGACCGGCAGGGCGCAGGGTCGGGCGCTGAGGCAGAGGCCCTGCCGCCACCCCCGCCCCACGGCCCTCCCTGCGCGGGCCGCGGCCGCCTCCACCCATCCCCGCCCGCCCTCGGTCTCATCTGACAGATGAGGACAGCGCCCGCCATGTTTGTGGGGACAAGGAAAGGGGTGCCGCGCCGGTCTGAGGCGGGGAAGGGCGCGAGTTACCCGTCTGGGGGCTCCTGCCGCTCGGGGTCCTGGATGCCCAAGGAGCCCAGGATAGCATCCACGAGCGGCTGGTACTCGAAGATAATCCTCCGGAAGCCATGCAGGAACGGCATGGCGGCGGCCGCACCTTCCGCCGAGGCCGAGACGCCGACTGGGACGCGTCGCGGGTCCCGCGGTCCTGACCAGGTCTGGCCGCTCGCTGGGTCCAGTCCCCTCCCCGCGCCCGGCCCGGTGCACCGCCCAACCCGGGGCTACGCGCCGGAAGTCACCCGCGCGCTTCCGGCCCGCTCAGGCCCCGGGGAAGGGACCGCGGCGGCGGCGACAGCGCCCTCTGCGGGTGCGGAGGATCGCGGTGCGATTGGGCGCGCAAGCTAGGGCTGTCTTGTGGGGGCAGCTCCGCTGGACTGGAAGGCGCAGACCCGCAGCCTGTTCCGATCCCAGCCCTAGGCCCGCGAGCTCCTTTTCCCGGCCCGGCCCGGCTCCGCCTTGCTATCCCGCTCGCGGCCGCTGGGCGCCGTCCGAGCTCCGCCCGTTGAGCGAGCACACACCGGCCGGATCCTTGCCCAGCTCCCAGGAAGGCTGGAGCCCCGGTGCCCCCGACTTGGGTGGGAGTTGGGTCTGACCACGGTTGGGCCTGGCTTTCACCTTCTCCCAAGGCTGACTGGACCACACCCACCCTGACGGGCGATGGGGACGATTCCTTAGCCCTTGCAGCCTACTGGGGCTTCCACTTTCTGCCTTGATGGACTCAATGAACTTTACTTTCTTCATCTGTAAAATGGGGGTAATCAAACCCACGCAAGATCTTGGGTCAAGAGCTCTGTTACTGTCAGTCGAATCTGACAGGAAGGAGCCCAAGGCTGGGGCCACTTTTCAAGGGAGTAGCGTCTGGCCTTGGGCCTCGCATTCGAACGTCCACAACCTCGAGGCCCACGGTGGAGCCCTGATGTCTTCGTGATTCTGGAAAGCTCGTCGTGAAGGGGTGCGCCAGTCCCAGCCGCTCAGCTGGCAGCCTTGGTCTCCCATGGCCCCCCTCCCTCCACCACGTGGGCTTGGCAGTCTCTCCCACCTGACACCTGTCAGGGACAAGTCTAGTTGAAGAAAGTGGAAAACGTTTAGAGATGAATTTAAAGACAACCCCATGTGCCTACAATTAAACATAAAAAATGGGTAGAGTAGGGCTCCCCCCCCCCCGACTCCGGCCACCAAGAAAAACCCAATCCAAAGCCTTCCAGGCCAGCTATGGGGACCCAGCAGGGTCCAGTATGCAGCAATGGCTGGACAATTGCTTGCTTATAATTCTTCAGTTCACAAGATTGTTGTGCAGATCAAGGGATGAACTTTTAAAATCCCCATCAGGTCTCAGAAGACCTAATTTTGCTTCCCCCTCTGTTGCCTAAAGGAGCAGGAAAAGTGGTAGGGGTATCAGCAGGGAATCTGCCTGTAATTCAGGAGACCTGGGTTCAATCCCTGGGTCGGGAAGATCCCCTGGAAGAGGAAATGGCAACCCACTCCGGTATTCTTGCCTGGAGAATTCCTCGGACAGAGGAGCCTGGCCGACTACAGTCCATGGGGTCGCAAAGTTGGACATGACTAAGCGACTAACACACACACACGGCAGGCTTGCCAGAAGGGGCTCCAGACTACAAAGTCCCTCATTCCCAGCACTCGCCTGCCTTGGTTCTCACTCCAGGAAGAAGTATCTTCTCCTTAAGTGAAACTGGGAAATTTATTTTACTCACACAGAAGCGGAGATTTCTAGCTTGTCTTGTAAAATCGGAAGACTGGACACCTGGGCCCAAATTCCTATCTGGCAACAAGATCCCTCTGGATGGGGCCCTTGCTCTGGTGCACCTCAGGCTCTCCAGGAGTTCCCTTGGGAGTCTGGGAATGTCTGCCCCTTTTGAAGGATTCACACCCCACCCCTCAATTGATCCCGGGGCCCTGAATGGCATAGGCACCCCCAGGTGAACCCCGGGTTTCACAGCCCTGTTTGATCCCAAGTCACTTGCTCCATGGCACAGGTGAGGGGCCTAAGGGACCTGGAGGAGGCTAGAGCACGTGGTCAGTAACCACAGGAGGCCCATCTTCTAGACCATTCTATAGGGTCCAAGGCAGAACTGGGAGGGGTGGACTCAGCCTGGCCAGAGGCCAGCCTCTACCCTGGCTTCATTCATTCCTTGAGGCTGTCAGAACAAAGCACCAGGAACTAGGTGGCTTAAAACAACAGAAATCTGTTCTCTCCCAGTCCTGGGAGCCAGAACTCTGACCTCAAAGTGTCAGCAGGGCCATGCTCCCTCTGAAGACAATGGAGAAGGTTCTTAGCATCTCCGGGCATGGCTTGTGTTGGTATCTCCTGATCTCTGCCTGGACATGGAACAACAGGCTGGGTCCAAATAGGGAAAGGAGTGCATCAAGGCTGTATACTGTCACCCTGCTTATTTAACTTATATGCAGAGTACATCATGAGAAACGCTGGGCTGGAAGAAGCACAAGCTGGAATCAAGATTGCCGGGAGAAATATCAATAACCTCAGATATGCAGATGACACCACCCTTATGGCAGAAAGTGAAGAACTAAAGAGCCTCTTGATGAAAGTGAAAGAGGAGAGTGAAAAAGTTGGCTTAAAGCTCAACATTCAGAAAACTAAGATCATGGCATGTGGTCCCATCACTTCATTGCAAATAGATGGGGAAACAGTGGAAACAGTGACAGACTGTATTTTGGGGGGTTCCAAAATCACTGCAGATGGTGATTGCAGCCATGAAATTAAAAGACACTTGCTCCTTGGAAGAAAAGTTATGACCAACCTAGATAGCATATTGAAAAGCAGAGACATTACTTTGCTAACAAAGGTCCTTCTAGTCAAGGCTATGGTTTTTCCAAAGGTCATGTATGGATGTGAAAGTTGGACTGTGAAGAAAGCTGAGCACCAAGGAATTGATGCTTTAGAACTGTGGTGTTGGAAAAGACTCTTGAGAGTCCGTTGGACTGCAAGGAGATCCAACCAGTCCATCCCAAAGGAAATCAGCCCTGACTATTCATTGGAAGGGCTGATGTTGAAGCTGAAACCAATACTCTGGCCACCTGATGTGAAGCGCTAACTCATTGGAAAAGACCCTGATGCTGGGAAAGATTGAAGGCAGGAGGAGAAGGGGACGACAGAGGATTAGATGGTTAGATGGCTTCACTGACTCAATGGACATGAGTTTGAGTAAGCTCCGGGAGTTGGTGATGGACAGGGAGGCCTGGGGTGCTGCAGTCCATGGGTTTGAGAAGAGTCGAACACGACCAAGCAACTGAACTGAATTGATCTCTGCCTACCTCTGTCTTTGTGTGGCCTTCTATCTACATCTGTGTCTGTGTCCAGATCTCCCTGTCCTTTCTAAATGGCACCAGTCACTGGATTGTGGGGCCCCCTAATCCAGTATGAATTCACTTTAACTCGATTACATTTGCAAAAACCTTATTTCCAAATAACCTATTTCCATAGGTTCCTCAAGATTAGGATTTGAAATATCTCCTTGGAGGATACACAGCCACTCCAGTGCATGACCCCAGGTATGGCCCTTCTGGATGCTGGGCCTCAGTTTCCCCACCTATAACTCAAAGGCCTTTAGCTCTGACGGAGTTGGAGCCGATGAAGAGATCCTCGATGTCGCCAATGGCCTCTACCAGCAAGAAAGAGTTATTGTCTAGTGATTAGAACAGCAACAATCACAAGTGAACTTTTATTTACTGAGCCTGTTCTATAGGAACGTTTGACATTATCTTAATATACCCTCCTAAAGGGGGTGACAGAGGATGAGGTGGCTGGATGGCATCACTGACTCAATGGACATGAATTTGAGCAAATGCTGGGAGATAGTGAAGGACAGGGAGGCCTGGCGTGTTGCAGCCCATGAGTCAGACGCGACTTAACAATAAGTAGGTGTTGGTATTACACCCTTTTCAACAAGGAAACTAAGGCTCAGAGAGGTTTGAGTGCTTGCCTAATGTTGCACAGCTGGGCTGGGTCGTTAACCCAAGTTTGGGGGTCTCTTCCATATACCTGGCCTCCAGGGGTCAGGTGCCTGCAGCTCCTCTGCTTCTGGGCAGAAGGGAGGGGCTGACCCCTGCTCTGTCCCAGCCCCTGGGCACCACATCATGGAGTGGGCCCTGTTGCCTGCCCGTCTCCCAGACTCCTATCTTTAGAAAGCTCCGTGACCCATGACCTCCTTCCCGTCAGCAAGGGCAATCCTGTTTCCTCCATCTGCCTCCCATTAAGGCTCTGTCACTCAGAGCCTCTCGTTTCAGCTCTGAGCCTTCTCTTTTCCCCTGCCTCTCACTATCCTGCCAGTTCAGCCACTTCCTGCCACCCAATTCCAGGCTTCTTAGCAGGCGGTGGGCCTGGGGCCAAGCACCCAGTGCTCAGACCCTAGCAGGGTCTGTCCCTGCCCCCTCCTCCCCAGGGAGTTTGGGAGTTACTCTGAGTACCTAACGCACAGAGGGGGATAACCTTCATATATAAAGAACTGTTGAAAATCAACAAGGAGAAAAAACACTAAGAGAAGAATGGTCAAAGGACATGCACAGGCATGTCACAAAGGATGGAAAACGGGTCAGCCAAAATAAGGAGAGAAGTGTAGTCTCTCCAGCTGTTCAACACTAACAGTGAAAACAGCTGATGTATGGGACTTACCACATTCTCGATTCTGCTCTATAGAAGCTCAGCAAA
This sequence comes from Nanger dama, assembly GCA_917880005.1. Classification (NCBI taxonomy): domain Eukaryota; kingdom Metazoa; phylum Chordata; class Mammalia; order Artiodactyla; family Bovidae; genus Nanger; species Nanger dama. The sequence goes on along the minus strand of CAKJTW010000018.1, from coordinate 6,997,046 downwards.
GTAAGTTACAGAACAGTAGGTGCTGTCTGATCCCACTTGGGAAGAAGTGTGTGTGTCCATGTGTGCATGGGAAGGGCTAATTCTTCTGTTCATTTTCGAATTTTTGGTTGTGCTGCATGACATCTGGGACCCTTGTTCCCCACCCAGGGATCAAACCCACGCCCTCTGCATTAGAAACACAGAATCTCAACATTGGATCGCCAGGGTAGTCCCCAGGAGTAATTCTCAATGGTCCCGTACTGAGATGTTAGCAGTGATTATTTCTAGGGGCTGGGATCAGGAAACTTTGGTCTTCTTTCTGCTTCTGTGTACTTTCCACCTTCTTACCAAGGACTGTGTCTTACCTGAGACTCAAAATGCTAAACCAGCCAGAGGCAGGATCCGGCCCAGAACCCTCTTACTCCTGGGGTTGAAGGGAAGACCACAGAACACCAGAGCAAGGTCTGTTCACAGAAGCTTCTCTCCTCCTGGGACTGCCCTGGTGGCCAGGGAACCAGGACTCTGTTCAGGGGCCCAGCTCCAGTCCTTAGTCGGGGAGAACTAAGGGTTCACATATGGGAACTGAAGATCAGGGATTCTGCGTCCTGGGACTGGGACCCAGCGTCCTGGACGGCCCAAATAAATAAATTTAAAAACTTTTCCTCCCAACTTCACCTAGGGACATCCTTCCCAGCACACAGGCCACCTCCCCCAAGGCCCTCCTGAATGCCCCCCACCTCCCCTGGCTGCCCTCCCCGGCTGCCCTCCTCCGGCTGCCCTCCCCCGGCTGCCCTCCCCCGGCTGCCCTCCCCAGTCCTCCCGGTACCACAGGGCCCAAGTTGACTGCATGAGTGGCACTCTGGTGACAGCGGCAGCCTCTGGTGGAGGGCGTCCTGGGCCCGTGCATCAGATTAGAAGCTCTGCAAGGCTTCCCTTGTGGCTTAGCTGGTAAAGAATTGGGAGGCCATGCGTTCTATCCCTGGCTTGGGAAGCCACTTCAGTATTCTTGGGCTTCCCTGGTGGCTCAGCTGGTAAAGAATCCACAGTGTGGGTTCTGGGTTCAGTCCCTGGGTTGGGAAGATCCCCTGGAGAAGGGAATGACTCCCCACTCCAGTATTCTGGCTGGAGAATCCCATGGACTCTGTAGTCTGTGGAGTCGCAAAGAGTCAGATATGACTGAGCGATTTTCACTTCTCTTCACTGCACATGGATGTCTCATCGACTGGTCGGAACACCCCAGGAAGAAAGCAGCGGCAATATTCCTGGGTCATAGTCCAGGGGACCAGGGCCTGCAGAGAGGACGGAGCAGCTCCAGGGCAGCCGGCCAGCAAGCAGCTCCCCAGGACTCGAGCCCGAGCCGGGCTCTTGGCATCTCCCTGAAACCCCCCCGCCTGCCCAGCCATGGTCCCCCCGCACTCCCTCCCGCTCCCCTCCCCCACACTCCTGCTCACCCTTTTACACGCTCACACATGCTCACACACACTTTCACACACAGGCACCCTCGCATACCCACACGTGCGTGTGCCACTGCATTCACACTCGCAAGACATTCTCACATGCACTCACTTGCTGAGACACAGTCAAGCACACGCATTCACACACGCGCGCGTGCACACACACTCAGGGCTGAGGCTGCAGGAGGGCCAATGTGCTGGCCCCAGCCCCGCACCCCACCTTCCCAGTGCCCCCTGTTGGCAGCCAGCTCTGTCCCTTATAAGGCCCTGGAGGGGGAAATGGGTAAAACTACTCCCCTCCCCTTTTATTTCTCTCTCTTTTTGATTTGGCAGTTTCCTTAAAGTAAGATACTTGGTATCAGTTAGTCACTCAGTCGCGTGCAACTCTTTACGATCCCAGGGACGGTATGTCGCCCGCCAGGCTCCTCTGTCTATGGGGTTCTCCAGGCAGGAATACTGGAGCGGGTGGCCCTTCCCTTCTCCAGAGGATTTTCCGGGCCCAGGGATTGGACCTGGGTCTCCCGCATTGCAGGCAGACTCTGTACCTTCTGGGCCACCACTTGGAGAACACAGCAGTCCGCACAAGGCCTAGTCCCCTCCTCTCCTCGGTGGGGCTGCGAGCCACGGCCCGGCGGTCGCGGCAGAGAGGCGGGCTGGGCGGACCCCTGGCGAGGCCGGGCCCACTGCCGCCTCGCTGGGCTTCCTCCTGTGTGTGCTCCCCCAAACTCCTCCCTGTCTCCTCTCCCCTCCCCACACCTGACCCCCACCCTGACCCCCCGCAACCCTCACGAGCGGCCCGGCCTGCTTGGCTGAAGCCCCCATGCTGAAGGGCCTGGCCCTCCGTGGGGCTCAGGGGGCAGCTGAGGGGCCAGGCGACCAGGAGCAGGAGTGGCCGGAAGGATGCGGGCTGGGTGCGGAAAGACAGCCCTGCCCCTCCCTTGTTCTGTGTCTCTCCTAGGAAGCACTCAGGAGCATTTTCAAGACCCCCCAGCCCCCAGGGACATCTCTGCCCCCATCTTTTCCCCACTTTTCCCCACCATCTGCCCCTCCAGGAAGTCCGGCCTTGCTGGCTGCAGCTCCTGCTCCAAGGGCAGCCTCCTCTCTGACACGTCCCCGCCGCATTCCGCATCCAGACATAGCCAAGTGGTCCTGATGTGGGGCCTGTGAGAGCCAGCTGTGGGCTGGGCTAGCCCCTGACGAAGCCCGAGATGGGCAGCCCAGAGCCGCAGAGGGGATGTTGAGGGACCCCTCCCCTTTCTCTGCCATCCTTGTCTGCCCACAGCTGAGGCCTCACCTGACCCCCTAGCCTCTTCCAGAAGAGGTGCGTCCTTAGGCATCAGAAGGAGAATAGGGAGATAAGGTACCCACAGCCTGTCTTAGATCGGGCTGCCGCACAAAGTGCCATAGGTTAGGTGGCTCCAACCGTAGACATTCATTTCTCATAGTTCTGGAGGCTGAGAAGTTCAAGGTCAAGACGCCAGCAAGGTAGGTTTCATTCCAAGTCCTCTTCCAGCTTGTAGGTGGCTGCCCTCCCCTGTGTGCTCACGTGACCATAGGGCACTGATCCTATTGTGGGGGTTCCACCCTCATGACCTCATCTAAGCTAACACCTTCCAATGGTCACACTTCCTAACGCCATCACATTGGAGGTTAGGACGTCCGTGTATGAATTCGCGGGGTGGGGAATACAAATGTTCAGCCCATGCAGAGCCCCTCAGGACCCTCACCTTGAGATGAGAGGAGGTCTGGGGCCTGGGGTCTGGCCTGGCTTGTTCTCAACTTAACTGCCTCATGGGCACAAGAAAATGGTGGTTTCAAGGCTCATCGAGATTCCTTCCTGCTCCAGAAGTCAGGGGTCCTACAGAGAAGGACACTGAACTTCACATGTGGGAACCATCCCAGGCCTCCTCTGGGCACATCCTCTCCACCTAAATGCTAGACCATCTGTATCTGCCTCTCCGCCCCTGGCAGGCAGGTATCTGTAATCTTGGCCCAGGCCTTGCCCTCGATGCCTTGGTCTATCTCCTTGCCAAAATGAGTTGGGGAGGGTGCCCAGGAGGTCTGAGCCTGCCCCATGCCTCGCTGGTCTGTGAGCCCAGAGTCTTGATTCACCCAGACTCCCCATCTGACCCCCACTTGTCGCCCCGCTTGGCCTCAGTTCCTGGCAGGCCAGCCCAGAGGCGGAGCTCAGGGCAAGGACCGCTCAGACCCCCTCCACCCCTTGCAGCTCAGCTGAGTTCGAGGCTCTGCCAAGCGAAGGCTCGGGAGGCCTCAGAGCCCTTGGGGATGGAGGGAGACAGAGGGGGGCACAGAGCAGGGTCCTTTGTGCTCTAGGGAAGCCCCCACCCCACCCCACTCCACCGCCATGGGCCCTGCTTGGCAAAGCTGACGGCAGGAAGAGTCCTGTCGGCCATCCGTCAGGGAGACAGAGAGGGCCCGTTCTAGGAGGGAGCTGGGAAATTTGATCATTAAGAAACCCTCCTGGCTGTCTGGGGGAATTTAATTAAATTGCTGAAGAGGGCTGGGAGAGAGAGCCACATCTGGAACCAATATGTGGGCTTTGATTTTTTTTTTCCCTCCTCTCTTCTCTCTCTTTCTCTCATTCCCTGCCTCCCTCTCCCCATCTCTGGAAAAGGGAACACAGAAAAGCCCTGGAGTATTGGTTCCTCCGAGACAGAGTTCCTGGCAGACAAAGATGGAGGGAAACCAAAGACAGTGAAACCATGCAGGAGGCAGAGAGGCAGAGGAGCTGGCTGAACACGGGGGCAGAAGCGGGAGCCAGAGCAGAAGAGGCCTGGGGGCGGCGGGGGAGCTGTTCCCTGGGATTTGGCCTCAGGGGAGTCAGCAGTGACCAGAGGTCAAGGTCTACTTTGCAGACCCAGAGAGTAGGTTCCAGAAAATCCCAGAAATCCACTCACTTAGCCAAGGGTCCCTCCGCAAGCCAGCATTTATCAAGGCCCTGCCCGGCTTGAAATGGCATTGGAGGTGAATCCTCCGAAAGTGTAGGTACAGATGAGAGAGAAGTGACTTGCCTAGGGTCACAGAGCACACGGGTGGCAGTACAGGGGTTTGATCCCAGACTTTTCTGGATTCTGCCCAGACGTGCTGCGTGGGTCACAGTGATTGCAGTTCCTTTTCTGGGCAGCTAGAGCTGGGCACAGGCTTAGGCTTTCCTGGGCAGGAGCTGACTGAGAGAGGGGGTGAGGTCAGAGGCCTTGTCTATCTCTTACCCCTGTGGAGCAGGACTCTCCAGACCCCGCCCAGGCTGCAGCCCTGAGCCAGGCCAGTGTGGGTGTTCACGGGCAGGGGAGTGGCTGGTCAGCTTCCCGGCCTTGACCCCAGTGGCTGAGCCATCTGACACTAACCTAGTTCCCTCACAGCCAGATGCCTGCCCCTAGACTTCACCAAGCCTGCCACCCCCACCCCCCCAGGCCCCAGAGTCCCCTGCCAGGGCTGGGTCTTTACTCTGGGCAGACAACCTCTGGGCTAATTCTCTTCCTCCCCTACAACCCAATACCTCCCCACTAGCCTGCACAGCCTGGGGTCCTTTCTCGGATCCCACCTTCTCATCCCTGCCCAGGATGGCTGAAGTACAGCCCTGAGTCCAGTATGCATCTTCACGCTTCATCTGCAGGTTGTGAGCCCAGAGGACAACCTGGTCCCTGCCGTGGTCCCAGGTCCAGCCCAGAACAGGCACAGGGAGTAGGGTGGCACCTGCCTGTGGAATGGATGCCTCATGACCTTGGTGTATGCAGGGCAGTTGAAAAGGTCATTCACGCCCTTGGCTGGGAGGGGAAAGCGAGGCAGAGCAAGAACAAAAAGGATGCTTGGAACAGGTAAGGTTGGAGGCTGTGGGAGTCCTTCGCATGTGCTGGGTCTCCTGCCTGGCTGCCCCTAGACTCTGTCCCCTGTAACCTGTACCTGACTCTTTGCAACCCCAGGGACTGAGTCCGCCAGGCTCCTCTGTCCATGGGATTCTCCAGGCAGGCTTCAAGAGTCAGTTTGACGCAGCTTCTTTGGGAAGCCCTCCCCGGTGCCCTCCCGCAGCCCTAGGAGCTTTAGTGTGTTCACTTCTCTGCTGAGACTGGCTTATTGACATCTCTGCAGGACCGGGCTCTCTCGGTCACCGCTCTATCCCCCGTGCTCCAGTGCTGGAAGGCGGTCATTGAAAATGTGCTGGTAGAGGCACTGAGCCCTGCGTTTGGACGCACCGATTGGGAGCTGAGGCTGGGTGGGAGTGGCGGGGGTGGGGCAGGGGTGTGGAAACAGGCCCAGTTCTGCCCTCGGGCTCTGCTCTAGGTCTGTAGTTTTTGTTGTTCAGTTGCTAAGTCACGTCGGATTCTTTGTGACCCCAGGGACTATAGCCCACCAGGCTCCCGCGTCCATGGGATTTGCCAGGCTCCCCTGTCCATGGGATTTCCCAGGCAAGCGTACTGGAGGGGGTTGCCATTTCTTTCTTCAGGGGATCTTCCTGACCCTGGGGTGGAACCTGTGGCTCCTGCATTGGCGGGCGGATTCTTTACTGCTAAGCCACCAGGCGAGCCTGCTCTAGGTCTGGGGGCGTAGTGGCGGTGGTGACGCGGCCACTGTAATCAGTGGGGTGTGCCCTGGGGGCAGGCATGGGGCACAGGTTAGGGACGACCAGCAGAGGCCTTCTGCAGCCTCGTGGTGACCCTAGGGGTACAGGTAATTCTTTTTATCCTCCCGTTGGACAGATAAAGGAAGATTTAGGGAAACTGGGCGGGGCAGGGGGCGGGGAACTGGAGAGTGCCCAAGTTGGGACTGGAACTCAGCGCTGTCTGGGGTGGTTATGTCAAGTTTTCACTGCATAACCGTGGAGTCATGTCTTCTCAGAGGGCAGGGAAAGAAGGTCTCCAGGAACCTGAGGGGGCTCCCCACCCCACACTGAGCGGTGGGAAGCAGCTGAGGTGGGGTGGGATGGGAAGGTGGAGGACCAGAGGCCAAAGGGCTGGGTGATCAGACAGGGTGGGGGTGGGAGCCACACAGGGCAGGGGTCCAGCCGCCCCAGGGGAAGGAGTGGGAAGACCAGTGTCAAGCCCTAGCAGCCAGCCTGCTGGGCTGTCCACACGGCCCAGGGATACCAAACAAACCAGGAGGGAGGCTCAGGGTCCCACTTGGAGGCCCTGACAGGGTGATGATATACAGAGTTTTAAATAAATGTGTGTCCTTAGGGGCACATTGTCTGGAGAGAGAAAAAATGGCCATGCTCTTCCCCAATCCTGCCTCCCATCCCTCCCCCACCCCCTGGCCAAAGAAAAAAAAGGGAGAAAAGGGGGGGAAAATCCATCGCTACAGCTAAAAAGGAAATTGCATTAATACAGATTGTTTTATTTAAAAAACCTTGACCTCCACTTCAAAAAAAAGTCATTAGACATTCTCCTTCTCAAAGGCTGCCGAGTGATTACCGGGAGGCCGGTCCATTTCTCAATGACTTACTGTTCCTGGCTGCTGGAGGGAAATGTGTGAGGAATCGGGAGTAATTTAAGGCTCCCTGCAGAAAGGTGTGTAAATCTTTGCATGTCTAAAGAAACTTTACCAGACCACTAAGTCAGAGGAAAAGAAAACTGGAAGAGCCCCCACCCCCCATCTCTTTTTTTTTTTTTTTTCCGTTTCTTGCCTTTGGAACTCTGATCTCTTTGATCGTAAAAATGGTCATATTTCACCCCCAAAATATCAGCAATCAGCGAACTAAGGAAGTGGGGGCCCATGGGGAGTTTAACCACCGATTAGGCCCTTGGTTTAATTATTTAACGCCTGCCTGGATCGTACAGGCTGTGAACACACTCTCCTGGCGAGGGTTCAAGATCGAGTTATAAATAATAATAACTATTAGATCCCCAATTAAGCTGGTGAGCTGACCGCGCCAGCCCTGTCTTTCAGCCCCACCTTGTCCTCCGCCACTGTGGCCCCCGCCCCCGTGCTGAGTGCGGGCTAAGGGCCTGGAGCAGCTCCACTCTACTCACTGCAGAGTAATCACCGCAAGATGTGGGCGGGCCCGCGAGGAGCCAGGGCAGGGCCTAAGGGCTCCGGAAGCCTTTGTGGAGGCTGGGGGTGCCCTGGGCCTCGCTAGGCCCATGCCCCTTGCCCTGCATCCTTCCCTGGATTCCTGGGGAAGCCAAGGCTGGAGGGGTGGGATGGATCGCTGGCTGGAGGGGGTGCCTTCCCCCTCCAAGACTCAGTTTGTCCACCTATAACAGAAAGGACTTCTCCAGCAAGGCTCAACCTGGGAGTCACACAGGTCCCCAGAGCCTGAAGCCCACAGCTTGGAAGACTTGCGTGTCCCCCTTGGCTCCGTGCTTCTCCAAATGCCAGTATTCAGCGCGTGACTGCATGCGCAGTGACTTTAGTCACGTCTGACTCTGCAACCCTACGGATCCACCGGTCCATGGGGACTCTCCAGGCAAGAATACCGGAGTAGGTTGCCATGCCCTCCTCCAGGGGACCTTCCCCACCCAGGGATCTTACGTCTCCTGCACTGGCAGGTGGGTTCTTTGCCACTGGCACCAGCCAGGAAGCCCTCTGTATACAATAGGTGCTCAGTAAATTGCTGTGGAATGAGTTGTTCAGGACCGTTCCCCACTGGTCCTGTGAAGCCCGTGAGCCCCACCCCAAGGTCAGCTAAGAGGGGTTGTTGCAGGTCCAGAGTGTGAGCAACCTGGGCACCATGCCGTGCCCCCCTGGAGCCCTGCACGCAGCAGGTTCTTAATAGGAGCCTGTCATTTGGCCCGAGACCCAGATCCGGGCCTGTCCCAGCCCTGGGTGTGTCCTTGGATCCCCAGAACTGCCCAAATGCCACTGTAGCATGGCCTAGACCTAGGCATCCCGCCAGCCAGGCGTGTCCTGGGCAGTAGAGATCCTGACCATCAGCCATTCAACCCACCATCCTCTTTTGGAATGACCCTGCATGGAGCCCTACTGTGCGCTGGGTCAGGGCCTGCATCACTTCTCCTTTCTTCTTCCGTGCAGGCTCTGCAGACACGGTGGTGTAAAGGATAGCGCAGGCAGTTTACAGACGGGACGCCAAGGCTCAGAGAGGAAAGCACGCAGCCCAGAGTCACACAGCAGGTCCACGGCAGACGCACAGCAGGCCAGCCTCATATCCAGCCAAGTCTTCCCATTTAGAACAAGGTCTCTGTGCTCTCTTGACTTTATCAAGCCCTTTTTATTTTTTAAGTCTTTATTGAATTTGTTATAATATTGCTTCTGTTTTATGTTTTGGTTTTGGTCTTTGGGCCACGGGGCACATGGGCTCTTAGTTCCTTGACCAGGAATCAAACCTGCGCCCCCTGTATTGGGAAACGAAGTTTTAACCACTGGACCACTAGGGAAGTCTCCCAAAGCCTGTTACTACGCCCATCAGTGCTGTTTATTGACTATTTTCCACTTGCCAGGCTCATGTTAGGCTTTTTACTCAACTCTTATACAGATCATTTCATTTGATTCTCACAATAGCCCTGTGAGATAGGTCTCATTGTTACCTCCATCTTACAGTAGAGGAAACTAAAAGGCCAATAAGTTAGGTGACCCAGTGAATGTCATGCAGCTGGAAAATGTCGAACGCAGGGGCCACTGCATCAGAAAGATTTAAAACAAACACAGGAAAATGAAAAGTCATGTGAAAGGAGAGGAAAAGAGAAGTTAATACGTGGACTTGCCTCCTGGACAGAGAGTTACTGTGATTATGTCTTAACATTATCTGGGATTCCTGGTAGCCAGGGCAAAAAGGGAAATGCAATGGGTTGTCCAGATCTCATTCTTTGGTCTTTATCTTTTAAGGAGGGATCATAATGCTTCAAGAGAAACAAGTGACTTCTTAGCCCTAAATCTTCATGGGACAACTTGTCGTGATGGTTAGAAGCCTGACAAGCTTACCAGGAGACGGAGCTCAAGCTGTCCAAGTCTCCATCCCTTCCCCTCTCGGTTGTGACGGTGCTACGAGATGATGCTGTTCAATACATCTCTGGGCTTACGGGAAGGCTCGGTGAATAATGAGCCCCCTCTATCTGGAGGACATATCTATCTTTGGACTTGCAGGTAGAGCAGAAACATTTTTCAAAGGGATATAATATTTCATCCCTTGCCAAGAACTGAGAACCAGTCACTTCAGTAGGATTTCCTGGTGTGGAGGGTCCTTAGGAAGGAAACTGAGGCTGGGAAAAGGCTGGGCGGTGAGCTGAAGGAGGGGACCAGATGTACTGCCCCGTTTGGGCTTGGCTCCACTTCCCAGAGGGTGCACTGGGGTCTGGGGTGAGCAGGGAGCCCCGCTGTGAGAGCAACCTGACACAATATTTACAGAGTCCTGTGATTTGCCACGGTCACGCCTGGTCACATCTGAGGCACATCAGCCTGCGGTGTTTACGATTCCCCAGACGCGCAGCAGTGAACACAGCTTGGTCCGCGAGCCTCTGTGTGCTGTCCCTGCTAAACTGTCTCCTCCAGAAGAGGCTCTTGGTTTGTGGCTGCAGGGGCTGATCAGGTGAGCAGAAGAGCTGCAGGATGCCATGTCGTCCTTGGTCTCTGTTTCTCCATCTGCGAAATGGGCTTAGTCCTTTAGTGATTGACAGTCAAGTGTCAATTATACAGAAAGGCCCAATTATAGAAACAGAACCAATTCCATAGGAAAAATGAGTAGTGAATATAATCAGACATTTTGCAAATAAATACAAGTAACCATTAAACTAATAACCTCTATTAGAAAAGAATCTGAAAAAGCAAAGACGTTTCTTTGCTGACAAAGGTCTGTCTAGCCAAAGCTCTGGTTTTTCCAGTAGTCATGTATGGATGTGAGAGTTGGACTATTAAGAAAGCTGAGCACCGAAGAATGAATGCTTTTGAACTGTGATGTTGGAGAAGACTCTTGAGAATCCCTTGGATTGCCAGGAGATCAAACCAGTCAATCCTCAAGGAAATCAGTCCTGAATATTCATTGGAAAGACTGATGCTGAAGCTGAAACTCCAATACTTTGGCCACCTGATGAAAAGAACTGACTCATTGGAAAAGACCCTGCTGCTGGGAAAGATTGAGGGCAGGAGGAGAAGGGGATGACAGAGGCTGAGATGGTTGGATGGCATCACCGTCTGAGCAAGGGAGGGAGTTGGTGAGGGACAGGGAAGCCTGGCGTGCTGCAGTCTATGGGGTCACAAACAGTTGGATACGACTGAATGAACTGAGCTGATATGTATAACTGAATCACTTTGCTACATACCTGATACTAACACAACAAGGTAAATGAATTATACGCCAATGTAAAACAAAAATTGAATTAAAAATAAATAGAGTAGCCTTTAAGTATTCCCATTCAGTGTTTAATTCAAGCAGAGACATTACTCTGCTGACAAAGGTTTGTATTGTCAAGGCTATGGTCTTCCCAGTGGTCACGTACAGTTGTGAGAGCTGACCTTAAAGAATGCATAACACCAAAGAATTGATGCCTTCGAACTGTGGTGCTGGAGAAGACTCCTGAAACTCCCTTGGGCAGCAGGAGATCAAACCTGCCAACTTTAAGGGAGATCAAACCTGAATATTCACTGGAAGGATTGATGCTGAAGCTGAAGCTCCAGTATTTTGGTCACCTGATGCAAACTGTGTGAATCACAATAAACTGGAGAATTCTGAAAGAGATGGGAATACCAGACCACCTGACCTGCCTCTTGAGAAACAGGTCAAGAAGCAACAGTTAGAACTGGACATGGAACGACAGACTGGTTCCAAATAGGAAAAGGAGTACGTCAAGGCTGTATATTGTCACCCTGCTTATTTAACTTCTATGCAGAGTACATCATGAGAAATGCTGGGCTGCAAGAAACACAAGCTGGAATCAAGATTGCTGGGAGAAATATCAGTAACCTCAGATAGGCAGATGACACCACCCTTATGGCAGAAAGTGAAGAGGAGCTAAAAAGCCTCTTGATGAAAGTGAAAGAGGAGAGTGGAAAATGTTGGCTTAAAGCTCAGTATTCAGAAAACTAAGATCATGGCATCTGGTCCCATCACCTCATGGCAAATAGATGGGGAAACAGTAGAAACAGTGTCAGACTTTATTTTGAGGGGCTCCAAAATCACTGCAGATGGTGATTACAGCCATGAAATTAAAAGACTCTTGCTCCTTGGAAGAAAAGTTATGACCAACCTAGATAGCATATTGAAAAGCGGAGACATTACTTTGCTAACAAAGGTCCATCTAGTCAAGGCTATGGTTTTTCCAAAGGTCATGTATGGATGTGAAAGTTGGACTGTGAAGAAAGCTGAGCGCTGAAGAATTGATACTTTTGAACTGTGGTGTTGGAAAAGACTCTTGAGAGTCCCTTGGGCTGCAAGGAGATCCAATCAGTCCATTCTAAAGGAGATCGGTCCTGGGTGTTCTTTGGAAGGACTGATGCTAAAGCTGAAGCTCCAGTACTTTGGCCATCTCATGTGAGGAGCTGACTCATTGGAAAAGCCCCTGATGCTGGGAGGGATTGGGGGCAGGAGGAGAAGGGGACGACAGAGGATGAGTTGGCTGGATGGCATCACGGACTCGATGGACGTGAGTTTGGGTGAACTCCGGGAGATGGTGATGGACAGGGAGGCCTGGCGTGCTGTGATTCATGGGGTCGCAAAGAGTTGGACACGACTGAGCGACTGAACTGAACTGATGCAAACAGACAACTCACGGGAAAAGTCCCTCATGCTGGGAAAGATTAAGGACAGAAAGAGAAGAGGGTGTCAGAGGATGAGATGGCTGGAAGGCATCACCGATGCAATGAACAAGAACTTGGGCAAATGCTGGGAGGTGGTGAGGGACAGACAGGGAAGCCTGGCATGCTGCAGTCCACGGGGTCGCAAAGAGTCAGACACAAATGGGCGACTGAAAAACAACAACAATACGCATATTAAAAAGAAGAAAATGTCTTTTAAACTTTAAAATAAGTTGTTACTATTACTTTGTTTATTTATGGCTGTGCTCGGGCTCTCTCTAGTTGCAGCGAGCGGGGGCTACTCTACAGTTGCCGTGCTCAGCCTTCTCATTGCAGTGCTTCTCTTGTTGCAGAGCCTGGGTTCTAGGGTGTGGGCTTCAGTAGTTGTGGCCCACGGGCTTAGCTGCCCCACAGCATGTGGAATCTTCTCGAACCACAGGTGGAACTCATGCCCCTTGAACTGGCAGACGGGTTCTTAACCACTGGGCCACCAGGGAAGTCCAAGTTTACTATTATCATCATCATCATCCTTCTTCCTGGTCTGTAGGCGATATGACGAGAGGGAGAAGTTGGGCAGGAACTCAGAGGCATTCACAATGGGATGGAGAGAAGATTCAAGGGCCTGTTCTCCATGCCCAGCAGAGGTCACGGGAGCAACAAGGAAATGAGTACAGGTTGTCCAGTGGCTTCCTGAAGTTCCTGATCTGCAGCATCAAGAAGCTGGAAGTAACAAGGTTGCTGATGTGCAACAGATTTAAGTGTGCTGAGAGTGTCCACGGTGTTTCCTTAACAGCTACAAAGCTGTCTTGGAAGAGCAGCCAGCCATCAGAGTCACCCATCCCAAAAGAGGCTGTGCAGCAAAGAAAGTGAATAGACAGCTCTTGGGCACATTTTATTCACATTAAATAAAACCATAAAGACTTGTGCCATCGGTAGAGAAAATCACTAAATATACTGAAATAACTAAAGTGGTGCATGCTCTTCAGAGGTAGAAACTGATGCAACCTTTTTGGAGGCTATGAAGCAATATTATCAAAAGTCTTAAAATCTTCGGCCAGTATCTGTGACTCAGTGCCTTAGCTGTCTACTTGCTGCTGTAACAAATGATCGCAAACCTAGTGTTTTAAAAACAATACAAAGGCATTATGTTAACCTTTTCAGAGAATAGATGTTGTTGTTGTTCAGTCGCTACTCTTTGCATCGGACTCTCTATGACCTCATGCGCCGCAGCACGCCAGGCTCCTCTGTCCTCCAGCATCTTCAGGAGTTTGCTCAGATCCATGTCCATTAAGTCAGTGATGCCATCTAACCATCACATCCTCTGCCACTCCCTTCTCCTTTTGCCTTCAGTCTTTCTCAGAGAACAGAAGTCCTGGGCTAAAGTCAACATCCCGCAGGCCTGCATTTCCTTCTGGAGGCTCCAGGGAAGTACTATTTTCTTGCCTTTTCCAGTGTCTAGAGGCTGTCTGTGTTCCTTAGTCAGTGGCTGCCTTCTTCCACCTTCAAAGCCAGCACTGCCCAGCTGTTTCTCACATTGCATCACTCCAGCAATGACTCTCCTGTCTCTCTCTTCCACTTTAAAGGACCCACTCAGATGATCTAAAACATTCTCCCTGTTTTAAGGTCACTTGATAGGAAAACTTAATTCCATCTGCTATTTTAATTTTGCCTTGCCATATCCACAATTTCCAGGGATTATCATGTCAATATCTTTGGGAGGTTATTATCTGCCTACATCCAGATATCCTATTTCTAGATATTTACGATCAAGAAAGTAACTATGGATGTATAGTAATAGGGACTGATGTACAGCAATAGGGAATAATATATCACTAGGTTTTCAATAAAAATAATAGTGAACAAGACTAATGACATAATGTGCAAGCTATTAAAAAGCACAACATAACTTGACTTTTATAACATATTTATTCTCTCCATCAACCTAGAATATAGATAAAAGCTAGAAAGAGATACTCTTTATTTTCAGCTCACACCTTTTTCTTGTCATATAGCTTCTTCTCGGTCTTCAATTCAATACTGAATAAATAGGAAGATTATCATCAATCTCTTTCATTAAACCAACTTTATATATATATGTATATAAAATCTATCATGTCTCAGAAATCTCTAGGAGTGGGATATATGTGCTTTTATTGTCTTAATTTTATTTGTGTATTCTAAAATCTCTGCAATAAGCATGCCACTTCTGTAATAAGAGAAGTTAACTTTTTAAAAGCATGCAAGCTTTCAAGTCTGGGGCAAATGTGCATTTTTACTCATGCTCAGACTTGGAGGCCAGTCTCGAACAGAGGCGCCAGCCGAGGATCAGCTTTCGCCGCAGAGCAGGGGCGCTCTCTGCTCCCTCCTCTTCCTCCCCTTCCCCCTGCTTAGAGCAGGACCTGCTTCCATAACCACTCGCTGAACAGAGATGTTCCAAACTGGGATCTTATTCTCCCTTCATTGCCCACTCTGGGTTAGCCTCACAGGATTTGTCTAAATCACCATGGAAGTCATTTATCTTTTAGCTGTATCCCTTTGGGTTATGAGTTCCATCCTTCCCAGGTTAACTGGAGTTTCCTGGGGTGTGTTCCAGGCTGCCTCAGGCCTGGAGCTCTTGCTCAAGTGTTGAGCTATAGAATAGCAGTTGATGCCACTTGCCCTACTCTGCCATCCTTGTACCACCCCAGCCACCAGCCCTAGGAGTGGCCAGGGGAATTAGCACCCTTATAACAACAACGTGAAGAATGCCAATTCACAAGAATCCTTTCAAATTGGTCCCTTTATCACACAGATGACAGATCACAGTCAGGGAGGACCAGCAAGTGACCTCTTCAAGGCCACACAGCTAGAAAATGGCGATGCACACGTTCACGCTGGGGTCTCCTTCGCCCGAAAGCTTGAGTTCGCCATCACTGCCTTCCACGACTTCTTGGAATAAATGCTTTTATTTTTTATCTTTTAAAAAATTATTAATTTATCCTTTGGCTGTGCTGGGTCTTTTTGCTGCCCTTTTTCTCTAGTTGCGGCGAGCAGGGGCTCCTCTTCTTTGCAGTGCCCTGGCTTCTTGCAGCGGCTTCTCGGCCTGTGGAACACAGGCTCTAGGGCATGTGGGTTCAGCAGTGGTGGCACGTGAGCTTAGCTGCCACATGGCACGTGAAATCTTCCAGGACCAGGGATGGAACCTGTGTCCCTTGTATTGGCAAGTGGAATCTTAACCAGTGGAGTTCCAGGGTTGTCCCCTAAAAATGGTAACTGTTAACACTAATTGATTGCTCCCCAGGTACCAGGTGCCCCACATATATCAATCTACTGAATCCTCCTAAGAGTCCATCTTACAGATGCGGTAACTGAGAAGCAAGTATTAATAGACTGCCGAGGCTCACAGCTGGGAAATGCAAGCTCTGCATTTGAACCCGGATGATGTTCAGGCCCTTTCCAGCTCTGCAGGCTGACGCTGACAGTGTCCTGTGTTCTAGGCCATACGCCCAGGATTGCACTCTGATGAAATCCCCATAGAGCCCAAGCAGTACGTGCAGCATTAGACCCCCTTTACAAGGGAAGACTTCCCTAGTGGCTCAGACAGGTAAAGCGGCTGCCTACAACGCGGGAGACCTGGGTTCGATCCCTGGGTCAGGAAGATCCCCTGGAGAAGGAAATGGCAACCCACTTCAGTACTCTTGCTTGGAAAATCCCATGGGCGGAGGAGCCTGGCAGGCTACAGCCCGCAGGATCACAGTCAGACATGACTGAGCAACTTCACTTCACTTCACAAGGGAGGAGCGGGGCTCGGGGCAGTGGCGGGGGGGGACATGTTTGAGGTCCCACAGCAGCGCGTGGTGGACTGGGCCTGGCACCTGGTCTCTGACACCACTGCCACTCTGAACGCTGGGCTGTGCTTTTCCCAGGACAAGCGCCGCCTACCTTCGCTTGCTGGTGCTCCAGCAGGGGGAGAGGTTCTTCCAGGCAATTCCTAGAATCCAGTCATGCCCCAGCCTGCTCAATCCCTCAGAAAGTCATCCAACCACTCACAAGTGGGCAGCGCTGGGGACCCCTGGAGCCCCTGGATCTCTTTCTCATTGGACACTCACTGGGCAACTTTCCAAAGAAGAAGAATTTGCTGTCCAGTGGTTAACTCTGTACTTTCAGTGCTGGGGGTGGGGGGTTCTACCCCTGGGAAGGGAACCAAGATCTCATGTGCTTTACGGCATGAAGAATAAAATAAAATAAATTAAAACAAAGAAGAACCTCATCTCTCATTGTTTCCAGGTCCTCAACCTACCCTTGCATGTGCTCTTATGGATGGCTGTGGCTAATGTGGGGGACACTCGGCCTCATCTTGGGGGTGATGACTTTCTGGGAAAAATCCTGGCTCATGCAGAACCTGGCTGTCCATCTACAGGTTTACAGGGGTGTGTGCAGGCTGGGTTTCCTTTGCAGCAGCTCAGAAAGGAGTTTCTGAAGGTCTTCTTCTGGTGGGCTTATTTTTCTTGCTCAAACGTTATGGCTCTGCAGTGGTGGAGGGGACAATGGAAGGCCAGGCCTCCAAGAGCAGTTTTGGGGAAAGACCAGCAGCATCTGGACGGCTTACTCGCGCTTCACCACCGGGGGCATCTTAGCTGTGCTTTCCTTGCAAAACAAAAACAAGAGCAGAGACTCAGGCAGGCCTCTTTCTCACTCCCTGTCACCCATCCGTCAGTCTGGCTGTCTCTGGCTATCTATCCATCTTCCGTGTGTAAACTAGGAATTCTGAGGCGGGGCGTTGGGGGGCGGTGGGAACCTCCTTCCTCTTGCTTTGGCTTTCCTTGGGAGGGCCCGGACTATCCCCAGGTGGGCTAGGGGATGCTACACCCTTACAGGGTTGATGATGTACTGCCTTCTGGGGCAGAGACCCTGGTGCGAGGTGGCGGGAACCAGGCGGACCCAGGACTCTTCTCTGTCTGGGCAGGGACGGCAGCATTAGGGTGCGTGAGGGTAAAGGTGGGTTGGGAGGTTTCAGATCTTCCGTGGAATCCGTCTCCCCAAGAGTCGCTCCCCAGTCCCTGCGGAGGAATTTGTAAATGGAAGCGGGGCTGCTAATCCCTCCACTGTCACCTCTCCAGACACTTGTTGGGGGATTTAAAAAAAAAAAAAAAGACACACACCCAAACACGGAACTCCCCATTCCTCCAGATGCGGGCGGGGGCGCTGAAAGAGAGACACCCCTATCGTCTCCCCTCCCGCCCCCAGCCTCCAGCCAGCCTGGCGCGGGGACCCCTCCCCTCCCGCAGCCGGAGCGGTGGGGGCGGGCGAGGCCAGGGGGAGGGGAGGAGGAGAGGCAGGGGGCGAGGTCTGCTTCAAGAAGGGGCGTGTGGCCGGAGGAGCTCGCGTCGGAGCAACTTGGGAGCGAGCGAGGCGGCAGAGAAGGGGAGGGAAGAAAGTTGGTTTCCCCGACGTCAGCGCCGGGCGGGCCGCGGAGCCAGGAGGCGGCCGGGAGCGGGCCGAGCGCGGGGCGGCCGGGGCGCGCTCGCTCCGACCCGCGCCTGCCACCCGCACCCACCACCGCCGCCGGCGACCCCGGGGCGGCCCGCGGGCATGGACAGCGCGGTCGGCCCCGCCTTCGCCCCGGACAAGCCGGCGCTAGGCCCGGGGCCGCCGCCGCCGCCGCCCGCGCTGGGGCCGGGCGACTGCGCCCAGGCGCGCAAGAACTTCACGGTCAGCCACCTCCTGACCCGGAGGAGGTGGCGGCGGCCGGGCGGCTGGCGGCGCGCCCCGCGCCCAGGGCTGAGGCGCGGGAGGCGCGGCGCGCGAGCCGTCCGGGGGCAGCAGCGGCAGCGAGGCGGCGCCGCAGGACGGTGAGTGCGCGGGGCCGGGGCGCGCGGCCGGGGGGGCGGGGGCCGGGGATGCGGGGCCAGAGGCTCGTGGGCCCGAAGGGGCGAGCGCGGGACCGGCGACGGAAGCGGGGACGCTGGCTCTGCCGGTCCCCGGCCTGGGAAGGAGGCGCCGCGGCGGGGCCCTCCGGGGGTGCGGGCGCCGGGCGCCGCCCCCCGAGCGGCTGGCGGGCCGCCGCCGCCGCCGCCCTCGCTGAGGTTGTGTGTCCGCGATGGACGGGACGGGCGCTGTCGGCTGGGGAGGCCAGATCCACCTCCAGTCGTCGGGAGGACGGCCCCGTTGCTGCCGTGTGCCCTGCCCCGGGCGGCACTCCTTGAGCCCCCCACTCCCAAACAGCCTGGGCGAAGTGGGTGCGATTATTGCTGGGGAAACTAAGGCTTCGGAATGGGGCGAAGAGACCTAGTCGCACAGCGGGGTCTCCAGCTCTGCCCCGCTGCCCTCCGGGACGCCAACCCAGCGACCGCTAGGCTTTTGTAAGAAGGGTGCCCTGGCTGGGCGATCGATGCTGCCCTCCCCCCAGTTTGCCCCGCTGCTAGCAGCTCCCTCGGGGAGCCGCCCAGCCCTGAAAAGCCAGCTAGGCCTCTCTTACCCTGCCGAGGTTAAAGGTCATCAGGAAGGGGCTTTAAAAACAACAAACCCACCCAAGTGGCTTTTTTTTTTTTTTTTTTTTTTCAAAAAGTCACAGAGGACTGCAGGGTCTTGAGCCCTTGGTAAGAAGGGGGAGTGGCTGGGAGAGGAGGTGAAGATAAAGCAAAGATCCTGGCCGGGGAGTTTGCTGGAGAGAGGGGGAGGGCTGGAGTCCGCATAGCTCACCCTGGGCCCTGGAAAGGAGTGTGGGGGTCCTCTGAGACCACTGCCAGCTCTCCCAGCTCTGGGGAGCTGAAAGACCTGCTGAAGACTCTGGGCCCTTTAAGAGCCACCCACTCTAGAAGCACTCCCACCTGTCCCTGGGGTCCCCAACTTCCTGCACCAGCCTCCGGGGTCTTCAAGGAGCCCAGGGTGGCTGTGTACCCCACTTTTCAGATGAGAGGAGGTGAGGCGTCAGCAGCCTTGTCCAGGAGCCTAGGTGTACCCGAGAGGTACGGCCGACACACACCTGACTGTCATGGTGCGTCTCAGAGGGTGCCCGCCTGGCGCCAGCCACATGCCATGACCTCCAAGTCCTTCCCAGTGGCGTCCATCTGCCTCTCGCCAGCCCCTCTGGCCTCTGTTCACCCACCCAGGGGATCAGGGAGCAGGCTGACCCCCTCCTGGAAACTGGCGTTTCCCTGGTGGGAAGGACGGACAGTGTCTGGTTTGGGCCAAGAGAAAAGTGGGGTGCCCTTTCTGGTGTCGAGTGGGTCCTGCCAGCCGGTTGTTGGTGGTTGTCTCGTCTCCTGCTAGCTCTGAGCCAGCTCCCCGCAGGGCAGAGGGGGAGGTCTCCGAGTTTCCCTGAGGCATGGGGGACCCCTGGGGGCTGGGATCAGAAGGAGGAGCAGATTGAAGAAAGGCAGGAAAGGAGAAGGAAGGAGCACAGGTGGGGTGGAGAGAGAAGGAAGGAGGCCGGGCGGCTTTGTCCTCAAGCCCTGGCTGCCGTGGATGTGGGCTTCTGCCCTGGCCGCGGCCGTGGGGATGGACAGGAGATGGCCCTGCTTCTCCTGCTCACAGACTAGAAGGACTCCAAGTGGGGGGGCTTATCTGGGTTAGTCCCAGAATAGGTGGGGTCACAATTGCTTGGCCAGGGCCTCTGGCAGCCACCAGGCCTCCCCAGCAACTCCCCTGGGATTGCGTCTCCCCCACTGAGGGCCCGGGAGCCCTTTCTCTTCTGCACACAGGGGATTCCCAGGCACTGGGGACAGAGGATCCCCTGGGTGTGGGCTCAAGGGCGGGACAGGGCCGAGGGGAGGGCCAGTCTGCCCCCAGGGCAGTGGGGTCTCCTTCCATCACTGTGAGGGACTGGGGGCCGCAGGCAGAGTCAGGGCCAGGCTCAAGGAACCCCCACTCCCTAGACTCAGCTCCATCCTCCTAGTCCTCGGCCCTTGCAGACATTTTTTCCAGACCTTGACAGACAAACAGAAGCCCAACATGGACACTGCAGAGAGTTCCTGAAGCTCAAAAACCTACTTAAAGAATTCTCTGTTTGAGATTGCATCTTTCCTAGCTCACTTTTGGTGTTAAAATGCACTTTCTTTTATGAAACAGGGATAATGGCTGGAGATGGTTTTATTTTAATGTCCTTACTTGGCAAAATTAAAAGGAGGTAACCCTATACTCATTCCTTAGACTGAAAACAAATCTGTAGGCCATGAAACCCAAATGTTTTATGTCGAGTCAAGCAGCTCCCCAAGGCCAATTGGGTGCATTCCAGCGGTGCCCTCTGCCAGGCAGCAGGGGGGCAGGGCTAGGGGCGCTCTGGGGCAGCCCTGCCTGGGAGAGAGAATCCTTGGCTTGCTCGGGTGTCTGGGCCCCGAGCAGGAAGGTGGATGGAGGAGAGGCTGGCACCCTGCCCTGCTCCGCTACTTCCTCTTTCTAGCAGGTGCCCCCTCCCACTGTGGCTGGATTCCCCAACTCCTGAAGTCTCTGAAGGTCGAGGAGAAGGGGACCTCTCATCCCCATCCTCGTGAGCCCAGCCCACGCCACGGGCCCCCTTTAATAATCGGGCAGCCAAACCTCGGGGTGCTGGGACTCTGGTCCCCAGGCCAGCAGCCGTGGGCCCTAGGCTGTGGTTTCATCCTCCAGTTCTGGACCCCGAGGGAGTCCTGGCCCCTTGTTGAGGATTTGGACACGCTTGAAAGTAGGTTTCTCTTGTGGATTCTGGAGCTGTTTCCAGATCCAAAGGCAGTGACTGAAACCAAAGAGAGATGCGTGTATGCTCAGTCGCTTAGGTGGGTCCGACTCTCTTCAGACCCATGGACTGCAGCCCGCCAGGCTCCTCTGTCCACAGGATTCTCCAGGCAAGGATACTGGAGCAGGTTGCCATTTCGTCTTCCAGAGGATCTTCCCCACCCGGGGATCGAACCCACATCTCCTGCATTGTCAGGCGAATTCTTCACCACTGTGCCACCTGGGAAGCCCATAAAGAGATGCGGTGGCCCTTATTAGAAAAATAAAGGTTAATGGGAAAACCAATGAGTTAGAAAATTGATGCATTTTCAACCTGTCGGGTTAGCAGTCTCAAAAATTTTTGAATAGATTTTTCGTTTCACAAAGTCATCAGTAGATCTAGCCTGTTCTTGCCAATGATTTCCCTGGACCAGGCTCCTCCCTGGAACTGACCAGGAAGGTTGTGGCTTTGCTGGTGACTCAGAGCAAACCAGGGTCTCGGGTTCCTCCCAAGTCAAACGCTGAGGTCTGGGCCTGGGCGCCGAGCTATGCCAAGCACGTTAGGAAAATAAACTCTCGTTTGCTGCCTTCGCAGTGACTTACAACAAAAGAAACCACATTAATAACTGAGATTTTCCTTAAAACATTCCCTCCTGTGGGCAGGGCGGAAACAGGAATGCGGATGCACTGAAAATAAAGGAAACCCCTGGAGCCCGGCAGGGAAGAAGCCACAGCCCAGCGAGGCTGCCTGGCCCCGTGGGGCTGCTAGCTGTTTAGGGAGAAACACCTGAACCCTGTGGGTTCCCTTCTCAGAGATCCAAGTGGGGGCCCTTGGAGCCTGAGGGCACAGGCTGAGCTCGGGTGGGCTGGGGCCCTGGGCCGGGGGGTTTGGGCTACCCCCCACGGAACTGTTCTCTGAGTCACCTCTGTTGATTGGCAAAAAGAAGCCACGGATACGCTTGCTTGGGTGGGCACGTCCCTCTGCTCCTTGCCAGTGGTGGCAGGCAAGGCCAAGTATCTGAGTGGGAAGCCTGAAGGGACCACTGAGTTTGAGAGATGGGACCACTGAGTTTGAGAGATGGGCCAACTGGCCTTTCATTTTTGGATTTTTCTTGTGGTCAGATACATCTACCATGGTTTACTGTTTCAGTCATTTTGAAGCGTCAAGTTCAACTGCGTGAAGTTCATTCGCATCCTTGTACCATCACCCCCACCATCTAGCTCCAAAACGTTTTCAGTCTTCCCCAGCTGAAACTTTGCCCTCATTGAGCACTAACTCCCCATCCACCCTCCCCCAGCCCTTGGCAACCACTATTTTCTGTCTCTATGAATTAGACAACCTTCAGGACTCATAGATGTGGAATCGTACAGTACCTGTTCTTCTGTTGCCTAGCTTATTTCACTTAGCATAAAAGATCTTCACGATCCAGATGGTCATGATGATGTGATCACTCACTAGAGCCAGACATCTTGGAATGTGAAGTCAAGTGGGCCTTAGAAAGCATCACTACGAACAAAGCTAGTGGAGGTGATGGAATTCCAGTGGAGCTGTTTCAAATCCTGAAAGATGATACTGTGAAAGTGCTGCACTCAACATGCCAGCAAATTTGGAAAACTCAGCAGTGGCCACAGGACTGGAAAAGGTCAGTTTTCATTCCAATTCCAAAGAAAGGCAATGCCAAAGAATGCTCAAACTACCGCACAATTGCACTCATCTCACATGCTAGTAAAGTAATGCTCAAAATTCTCCAAGCCAGGCTTCAGCAATACGTGAACTGTGAACTCCTGATGTTCAAGCTGGTTTTAGAAAAGGCAGAGGAACCAGAGATCACCCTGCTTATTTAACTTCTATCCAGAGTACATCATGAGAAATGCTGGACTGGAAGAAACACAAGCTGGAATCAAGATTGCTGGGAGAAATATCAATAACCTCAGATATGCGGATGATACCACCTTATGGCAGAAAGTGAAGAGGAACTAAAAAGCCTCTTGATGAAAATGAAAGAGGAGAGTGAAAAAGTTGACTTAAAGCTCAACATTCAGAAAACGAAGATCATGGCATCCGGTCCCATCACTTCATGGGAAATAGATGGGGAAACAGTGGAAACAGTGTCAGACTTTATTTTTGGGGTTCCAAAATCACTGCAGATGGTGATTGCAGCCATGAAATTAGAAGACGCTTACTCCTTGGAAAAAAAGTTATGACCAACCTAGATAGTATATTCAAAAGCAGAGACATTACTTTGCCGACTAAGGTCCGTCTAGTCGAGGCTGTGGTTTTTCCTGTGGTCATGTATGGATGTGAAAGTTGGACTGTGAAGAAAGCTGAGCGCTGAAGAATTGATGCTTTTGAACTGTGGTGTTGGAGAAGACTCTTGAGAGTCCCTTGGACTGCAAGGAGATCCAACCAGTCCATTCTGAAGGAGATCAGCCCTGGGATTTCTTTGGAAGGAATGATGCTAAAGCTGAAACTCCAGTACTTTGGCCACCTCATGCGAAGAGTTGACTCACTGGCAAAGACTCTGATGCTGGGAGGGATTGGGGGCAGGAGGAGAAGGGGATAACAGAGGATGAGATGGCTGGATGGCATCACGGACTCGATGGACGTGAGTCTGAGCGAACTCCAGGAGATGGTGATGAACAGGGAGGCCTGGAGTGCTGCGATTCATGGGGTCGCAAAGAGTCAGACACGACTGAGTGACTGAACTGAACTGAATGTTCTCATGATGTGCACATGACGTAGCAGGTATTAGAATTTCCTTCCTTTTTAAGGCTGAGTAGTATTTCACATGTTGAAAATAGTTCACGTTTGATTTCCCCGTTCCCCTGCTGGTGGACACTGCTTGCTTCTGCCGTTGGGCGATTGTGAGTGATACTGCTGGAACATGGGTGTGGCCCCTGCTTTCAGTTCTTTGAGGGGCCAGGAGTGGAATTCTATGCTCAGTGTTTTGAGAACCGCCGTACTGTCTTCCACATCTGGCTTTTAGCCAGCCTCCCTCTCACTGGCTCTGAAAGGGCAGCGGCAGCCTCTGGGGCCGTGGAGAAGGGAGATGGGCGTGGCACCCGGTGCCAGCCTGCGAGACAGGGGCGGGGCCGGCAGGTGATAAAGACAAAAGTGTTTCTAAAGAACCGACCTTTAAAGACAAGCCTGCTTTCCTTCCTTCCTTTCCCTCCATCCATTTCCTCTGGGGGCACGGGTGGGGAGACAGCGCGGTCCGCTGTGAATGAGCCCGGGAAGAGGGTGGTCAGGACACTCGGGTCCAGCTCCGGGCTTTGGCTCGTCTCTCCAGGCCCCAACCTGAAGGATAGGAGGCAGCGTGCAGGTGCCCATGGGGCACCTCCTGTCTCTCCTCCCTGATTCGTACTCGGCTGAGAGATTGCCCTGGGTTGGGCCCATCTCCCCAGAGAGGTGGCTTCTCTGAGGCCTGGGTCCTGGCTGAGCCTGACCGCCCCCCGCCCTGCCCCCCGACAGGTGAGAGCCTCTCCAGCGCATGCCCAGGAGCAGGGAGACAGGAGTGATGAGAGCTGAGGAACCAGGCGTAGGAGCTGAGAGCCCAGGGCATTCAGTCTGAGAATGGCTGGACGCCTGGTAGGAGGGGCCAGTGATCTGCACCTCGGGTTTTTTGTCAGCAGGGAGGACTCTGGCTAGTTTGTGCACGGCCCATGGTTCCAGGGTGGTCTTGCTGCTCTATTTAATAGATCTTCTGAGTGGAGCTTGCGAGCCTGGCATGGGAGCCTGGGACCACCAGACACTCCTGCAAGGGTCCTTCCCTGTGAATAGAAGCTCAACAGGGCAGGAGCTTCCACCGTTCCCTTCCAGAAGACTCCAGAGAAGTGACTTTGCAGCAGTAGTGATAATGCCTGCTGGCCCCCTTGAGGCCCAGGAAGCTCCCTGAGGCCCGTGTTGCTATCTGTGAAGTGGGGATGATAGACAGTGATGTCCCTTATAGGGTGTGGGAGACCATGCCCGGAGCATAGTAGGTGCTCAGTAAAGGGTCTCCTTTACAGCTCATGTCGATGCTCACTGTGAGTCAGGCCGGGCTAATGGTTGCCATTCCTATTATGGGGGCGACCCAAAGAGGCAGAGTAACCTGCTTGAGGTCTCCTGGCTGGGGAGGGAGAAGTGGGCTTCGCTTTGTCCAAGCCTCTCCTACACAGCGCAGTGTTGGGGCTGGAGGGGCAGGGGAAGCCCTACCTGCTTGTTGGGGAGACTGAGGTTTGTTTGGGGATCAAAGCAGTCAGGGAGGTCCTGAGGTCTGGCACGGAGTGGGGCGCTGGGATGACCCTCAGCCACGTTAGGTTTCTAAGTGGATAGAGACAGGCAGGAAGGGTTCTCAGTGTCTTGTCCTGGGCAGGGATGTGAGGTTGGCCTGGATGAGGCAAAACTTGAGAGGCCTTCCTGATGTGCCAGACCCAAAGGGCAGGGGCTAATCTCAGGTGGGAGTGAACCTTGGGAGTGATTTAAGGAGCCAGTGCTGCCCTGAACACATCCTACAAACGGAGCTTTGGTGTTGGGGACCTGACCAGGGTGGCACCCTGGGGCATGAGGCCGTGGGAGTTGAGGGGAAGGCAGGTGCCTTTGATGCCACATGGTGTGAAGGTTACTGCTTGCTGGCCAGGGGCACCCTGTGCTTCACCCTTCATTGTCTTCCCACCAACCAGATGTGGGTCCTTTTATTATACCCATTTCATGGAGAGAGAAACCGAGGCTCAGAGAAGCTGAGTGGTTGCCAAAGTCACACGAATGAATATGGGATTCCAGCCCAGACCTATCCCAAAACCCCTGCTCTCCACTGCTGGCCGAAGCCACCCCTGGAGCCCCCAGAATGCTGGGTGATCTGACCAGGGATGTCCACTCCCAGGCTGCTGTAGGCTGCATTCAGGGGACCACAGGGCAGCTGGGGTCTTCTCCACATTCTCAGCAATGTGGCTTGGGTCCCAGGGTGGGGGGTCGGGGTGAGGCGGGTCAGGCCTGGCAGCACGGGGACTGTCTGGCCTGGGGCGGGGCCTTGGAAGATATAAGAGTGAGTGGAAGTCCTGCCTGGAAGCATCCAGAATGGCCACATGGACAGAGGAGAGCTGTGGAGGGTCCCTGACTGAGGACCATCAATAGGACGTCTTCTCCAGTCTACCCCCAGCTCCCATATTCACTCTTTCATTCACTCACTCACTGCATTCAGCAATGATTTTCCGATCACCGACTATGTGTCTCGCCTTGAGCTCCTACCAGCTGCTTAGACTTTCAGATCTCAAGCCCCAGTGAGAATTTCCAGGCACTTTGAAGAGCTGGCAGAGAGCGGCGCAGTGTTAGAAGCTGCCAAGAGGGGCTTCCCTGGCCATCCAGTGGTTAAGACTCCATGCTTCCATGGCAGGGAGCGTCAGTTCAGTCTCCGGATGGCGTGCCAGGTGGCATGGCCAAAAATTAAAGATAAACTGAAACACAGTTAAACCAAGAAAAGCCATTTACCGACAACACCAGTCATCTTGTTGCCCCCATCCATTTATCCAAGTGAGCACCTCTCAGCATCTTCATCTCAGAGTCCTTGAAACAGACTTAGTTTGGCTTAACCAGAAAGCTTGCAGGTTGCCCCTATTTTCCTCACTTTGCAGAGGGTCGGTGATAGCTCTGGCTGGCATTTGGGAGGCACATGGCTTTCCCAGACCCACGGACACAGAGACACACACCAGCCGGCCCAACACACACGACCACCACACACACACCCACCCTCACACCCCTGTCCCTAAGGCTCCAGCCTGGCCCAGATGATCAGGTCCAGGCTCTTGACAGCCAGGGTGGCTGCAGGCCGCTGGTGGACAGACCAGCAGCCAGATTGCAGCCAGATCGCGCCTGGACAGGGCCAGGGGTTAAGTGCCTTTAGCGAGGTGGTGAGTAGAAAGGCACCGGGGAGCTTCCTGTTTAGACAGAGTTGGGGAAAGTGGTCTCTGCAGACGCCCATGCTGAGCAGACGCAGGGAGACGGGGTGCCTGGCAGCCCCCAGGGGCAAGAGGGCAGGGTGTTCCCTGCCCAGAGGGAGCTGAACTGCTGCTAGCTAGAGGCCGTGCCTCCCCGGGAGCCAGGCAATCTCCAGGTGTCCTGGCAATGAAGGTCACTGAGTATGTGACCCCGATGCTCGGGCTGGCCACCCCGCGCCAGCCAGGCCCCTCGCCCCGTGTCCCTTCCACACGTGGGAAGCCGCTTGCTCCTAGCACGGCTCCGAGGGGCCCCTGTGATGACAGGACGCCGTCCACCTGGGGCCCTTTACGGCTCATATTTTTTTATTGCGTCCTAAAACTGAAGCCAGCTCTGGAAGACATTACTTTGGGTCCCTCTTTGTGATCCTTTTGCTTTCTTTTGCTTGGGAGGTGCAGCCGGGACCTTCCAGTCTGGGGGCAGGGGCATGGGGACTTTGGAAGGATGCTGGGGCAACAGGTTGCAGAGGAGTTGAGAAGCTGGGATGGGACCTGGCAGCCTGAGGATGGGTGGGGGGGCTGCTGGGGGCATTGTGGTCTTTGGAGAAGGTTCCGGGTTGGGGGAGGTCAAGGCAGTGAGAGCGGGACGCCCAGGGGCTACAAGACCTGGAAGCTTCTGCAAAGGCTTTTCCACCCAGAGCTGAGATGACAAGGCGAGGGCGTCACCTGTGCTGTGGCTGCCCTGGAGGCAGGAGGAGGAGAAGGACTAAGAGTCAGGAACCGGGACCCGCCCAGCCCTACAACTCGGGACACTCCCTGACTCTGTGTGCCTCAGTGTCCCAGGTGAGGGGGTCGGACCTTCTGTTTGTCAATACCTGGGCCCAGGAATCACTGCATTTGAATCACCTTGGGAGCAGGTGAAATGCATGTTCCCATGTCCTGGCCCATGGAAGGAAACCCTCTGGAGCCCGGACCTGGGCCTCTGTGTTTGGCACAGTCCTAGTTTTTGGGGGGCTTCCCAGGTGGCTCGGGCGATAAAGAATCTGCCTGCCAATGCAGGAGACTCGGGTTCTGTTCCTGGGTCAAGAAGAGCCCCTGGAGGAGGGCATGGCAACCCACTCCAGGATTCTTGCCTGGGGAATCCCACGGACAGACGAGGCCTGGCGGGGCTATAGTCCATGGAGTGGCAAAGAGACGGACATGACTGAGCAACTAAACAACAGCTAGTCGTTTTTATAGGCATCAAAGCGTATGCATTGCTGTGCTCTCGGAAGCTCCTTCCAGGGCTGACTCTGCCCCTCTGTCGTCCTCCTCAGTTTGCCTGTGGGGGTAATGGTCCTCTCGTGAGAGGATGGAGAGGCCCACTGGAGCTGCCAGGGAGGACTGGCATCATTTGGAAGCATCTAGAACGGGCCAGTATGTGTGTGTGCGGGGGCAGTGTTTGCTGCTCCGAGGCCCAGCCCAGCCTCTGCCTCCCCAGAGGCCTGAGTGCACCAGAAGCTGCACAGCCGGGTCTAGGGGAGCACAGTCACTGTTGAGCATCTCCCGCACTCAGTGGGCACCCACTGGGTACCAGCCCAGGGCTCCCAAAGAGCTGGACTGAAGGGGGCATTCCCACGTGGAAGATCCTGTCTCTTCCCCTCGAGCATCCTGACTCCCTCTCACTGCCAAGGTGATGGGGTCGGGGTGGGGGTCAGAAGCCTGAGCTGGAGGTCTCTGTCACTCGTCAGTAGAAAAGCCCCCTCCCATCGTCCGGCCTGTCAGTCCTGCTCCTCCCTGTCCCCCAACCCTCTCTGCCCCTCACAACGCCACAGGCTTTCCTTGCAGTGGTCTGCAGGGTAGGGCATCCATGCCCCCAGGAGGCTGACCACCACCCCTGGGGTATTGTCCACAGGTCCCCCAATCCTGCCTCACTCCCTGCCTGTCCTTCCACCCACCCACCCCCCCGCCACCCCCTGCCACCAGCCCTCCCCCCCCAGCCGCCCCACTTGCCGCGGGCGCAGCCGTTTACATGCCAGAGATGGCGTTATTAAAAATGACATTTAACCAGAGCTAGAATTACCACGCGGATGGCTGCAAACCTCGGAATCAAAGCAGGAGCCGCCGGGCGCGCCTGGCAGGGGCCTCGCCGGCCTCCTCTTGCCGCCAGAGCTCCGCGCGGGCCTCCCATATAAAACCCCCGCAGAACTCCGAGGTCTTGAAAGCCCGTGCACCTCCTTTCATTAGACTAACAAATAACACGTAACAGAAAACATCTGTGAACAGCAGCCCCTAATGCTCTCAAGATGGTGCCTCGGGCGGCTGGTCCAGCCAGTGGGCAGCCGGCCATCGTCCAGGGCTCAGGCCCTGGCTGCCCCCCACCCCAGGAGGGCAAGGACCCTCGGGAGTCCCTGGCACCCCTCCCCTTCCCTCCTGGGCCTCCCCTCCGGCACCCTGTGGACCTGGGAACCTCCTTCTCTGCCTTCCCATCCTCCTCCAACCCAGTCTTCAGCCTTCTCCTCTTGCAGAAGAGAACCAGTAATCCAGGGGTCTCTTTGCAAGGGGATGGTTGATGGATAGGGCATCTCAGCCATCCACTCAAGGGCCGGGGCTGGGGCTTGGCCAGCTGTGTGACCTTGGCAAGTGTCATCTCTGAGCGTGTTTGTCAGGGGGAGGAGAATCGTGCTTCTTGCGGGGTGGTTTTAAGGGTTTAGTGATGGAAGTGATGGAAGCAGAGTAGCTGATCACGTGAGAAGGTCAGATGGGGAGTCTGCCATTCTCAAGATGGCTGGGGAAATTGAGGCTCTGAGCGGTTGCGTGACTCACCCAAGGGTCCACAGTGGGCAGAGGAGCCGAGGTTTGGAGCCTCAGAGTCTGCATCCTTTTCACGATGAACTAAGGATGTAGTAAGTGAGGAGGATGTTCAGACCTGGATCTGCTGCACCCCCTGCCCTCAGGGAACGCCTGGTCTGTGCGGATGGCAGAGGACGGACTCACATTTGAGAGAGTACAGGCCAGCCCTGCCCTCCCTGAGGCCAGCACCCCTCCATGCCCCCCACCTCTAACCTCGTGGGCTTGGAAGCAAGAGATGCCTCAAGATGAAAGGTCCTCCCCCACGTGGCTGGACATCTGGCTGCCTCTCAGGACCTGGAAGCATGGTTCTCACAACTGAAATCAGGTGGCAGGGGAGTGCATCCCAGACAAGAGACGAAACGCCAGGAAAACATCCCAGAAATGGAAGAAAAGACAAATTGACACTTTGTTCCCTATTTCCCTCACGATCAGGCTACAGAAAACAGGTCTTTCCACCTTCCCCCAAAAGACTATGTGAAACTCCATCCCTCCCAGTCCCCTTCCAAGCGATGCCTTGCTATTTGGTTCCCAGAACACTGGATGTAATTCATCAATCCATTCACTCATTTGACTGAACTGAGCTCATTCATTCATTCACTGCATGCACACTCGTGCTGTGTGAGGCATCACTGGACAGGTGAGTCGCTCAGTCGTGTCCGACTCTTTGTGACCCCGTGGACCTCAGCACGCCAGGCCTCCCTGTCCATCACCAACTCCCGGAGCTCACTCAGACTCATGTCCATTGAGTCGGTGATGCCATCCAACCACCTCATCCTCTGTCATCCCCTTCTCCTCCTGCCCTCAATCCTTCCCCCCATCAGGGTCTTTTCCAATGAGTCAGTTCTTCGCGTCAGGAGGCCAAAGTATTGGAATTTCAGCTTCAGCATCAGTCCTTCCAACGAATATTCAGGAATGATCTCCTTTAAGATGGTTTGATCTCCTTGCTGTCCAAGGGACTCTCAAGAGCCTTCTCCAACACCACAGTTCAAAAGCATCAATTCCTTGACGCTCAGCCTTCTTTATGGTCCAGCTCTCACATCCGTACATGACTACTGGAAGAACCATAGCTTTGACTATGCGGACCTTTGTCAGCAAAGTGCTATCTCTGCTTTTTAACTCGCTGTCTAGGTTGGTCATGCTGGTCCCTACCCAGCGAGTGGAGCAGAGGCAGGAGCACCCTGATGGCCAGCTCTTTACCTCTGTCTGGGCCCAAGCTCAGGACTTCACAGGCTGCCTCATGCTGAGTTCTCCAGTAGCCTTATGAGGCAGGTGCGGTATTATCCCTGGTGGCTCAGACCTTAAAGAATCTGCCTGCCATGTGGGAGACCTAGGTTCGATCCCTGGGTTGGGAAGATCCCCTGGAGACGGGAACAGCTACTCACTCCAGTATTCTTGCCTAGAGAATCCCATGGATACAGGAGCCTGGTGGGCTACAGTCCACGGTGTCACGAAGGGTCTGAGCGACTTTCACTATAGATGAGGAAACTGAGGCTCAGAAGGGCCAAGTGACTTGCCCAGGGTCACCCAGGAAATACAGTGTGGTCCCCAGAGCCCAGGTTCAACGCTGACCACTCTATGCTGAGCCCTCAGATGGCCCGAGAGCCACGGTGCCCTCTTTTTAAATGTTTGTTTCTGGCTGCGCTGGGTCTTCGTTGCTGCCGGGCTTCTCACTGCAGTGACTTTTCTCGGTGCAGAGCACAGGTTCTAGGGCTCCCAGGCTTCAGTGGTTGCAGCACATGGGCTCCGTAGTTGAGTTTTGCTGGCTCTAGAGCACAGTCTCAATAGTTGCGGTGTTCGGGTCTTCATTGCTCTGCAGCATGTGGGATCCTCCCGGATCAGGGATCAAACCCGTGTCTCCTCCATTGGCAGGCGAATTCTTTACCGCTGAGCCCCCAGGGAAGCCTCGTGGTGTCCTCTTGCTGGAATCAGCACAGCCCCTGCCAGGGAGGGACTATGCCTCTGGTTCCCCAGTTCTTACCCCAAAGCTCCGCAGTGGCTGAGACACTGCTTTTCTGGGGAAACATCCCTGTGCAGAGTCTGACCCATACTGCCAGGACAGAGGGCTTCTGGGTTGTGCTGTGACGTGGGAGTAGGGGGCGGCTTGGGAGGGCCCCCGAGCTTCGGGAATCTCGAGTTTCTGAGAGACATCATGTTCTAATTGGAAGGCCAGCCTCTCCTGCTGAGCCGGCTGCCCTGCCACCGAACCCCCAAGCGAGGAAAGTGTCAGAGTTCGAAGTGGGAAATTGCTGGAGACAAGGAGTAAAAGCGAACTACTCTGGTTTCATGGGGAGGGAAAAAGAAAAGGCCAAGATCTAATGCGGCTGAAAGTGGGGTCGTCATTTAAAAGACTCTCTTGCCGTTGCAGTGGATTCAAGTTGGGGGCAGATCAGAGCTCCAAGGGGAGGAAATGGGGACAGCTTCCCTCCAGCCTCCCTTCCAGAAATATTTCTTGAGCATCTACTCCGTGCCAGTCTGAGGGTTGGATCCTGGGGTCCCATCAAGAAACAAAGGGGTGTGATCTCTGCTATAAAGGAGATGAGAACAGATAATGGGGTCACTTACCTGGTCTGGAGGTGCAAGGAAGGCGTCCTGGAGGAAGTGGATTCTCAGAAGGGTTCTAAAGGATGAGTGAAGTTAACCAGAAGAAGTTGGGAAGGGTGCTCCAGGTGGAAGGAACAGCAGATACAGAGGACTCCATGTTTCTAATGTGGGGTTCACAAGTTCGATCCCTGGTCGGGGAACCAAGATTCCACATGCTGTTCAGCACACCAGAAGAGAGAGAGAAGGGCTGTTCCAGGAGCAGAGGAGGGAGTCCCATTGAGAGGACCAATGAGCAAGGCCTGCTTCAAGATTGGCAGTTTCTGTGTTAGAAGGGGTGGGGATTCTCTCTGTGCTCCCTGTGGGTACTGGGGATGCTGACTTGGGACTACCTCTTGTGTCCTGGCTGCCCAGGGCCTTGTGGGCACCCCATCTCCAAAGGAGCAGACCACAAGCGCCGTCTGTCTGTCCCAGCACACCTTCTCTCTGAGATCCAAGAACCCGCGTCAGGAAGGGCGGGCCCAGGAGCGGTGCAGAACCCGAGGCAGGGTGTCCCCGTGCCCAGAGTGGGGCTCGCCACTCCATCAGCGGGGCAACTGCACCTGTCACAGACCCAACACAAGGGCCTCAGGGATGGCAGTTTCTTTGACAAGATGAGGAAGATCAGCCCACGCTGTCTGACTGCAAACCCCTGCCTCCCGGGGAGTGGAGGGAGTGTGGGGTGCTGTGGCTGAGTCGGGGGCTGGGTGACTGGGGTGCACTGAGTGGCCTTGTGCTCACCTTCATCATGACCGAGACCCCGACCGTCAGGACCATGTATTGCGCACTCGCTCTGTGCTCAGCCCTCTGTGTAAATCTCATTAATTCCTCCCAGATCCTCCAGGAGGTAGGCAGTCTTATGGCCCCATTTCCCAGATGAGGAAGCGGAGGCCCAGAAAGATGGGCTGTGTATGGAGGCCATGGGGGCTCCAGGCCTTGGACCCTTGTCTTTGGGGTGTTCCCCACCCCTGCTGGCCCGGAGCCCCTGAGCTGTGCTCACTCTGACCTCACCCAGCCTTTCTTGGCTTGTTTAAAAGGGATAGATGAGAGTGGTGAGAGTGCCGGGCAGAGGATTGCCAGACAGAAATCAGAACTGCTCCTTGACCCAGGCGGGCAGGCAGGCCAGGATCCTGGGACAGGGACTGCCTGCCCTCATTGTTCCCATGCAGCTTGACGATGACCCAGGCATAGAAGCAGAGAGCTGTCCCCGATGTCCCAGTGAGTCCCCCACCTTCTCAGGGGCAGGACATGCTGCCTGGCTTCGCTGTGGGACTCCAGCTCCAGCCTCACCCCCATTTCCTGGATGATCTTGGGAAAGGGCCTCATTTCTCTGAGCCTCAAATTCCCCATCTGCAAAATGGGCACAACGCCGGTACCTGGGGCCTGGGCTGTTCAGCGGAGTTGATGAACTCAAGCAGGCAGGGGTTCACCTCTGGTCTCTAGGAGGCATGCAGTAAACATCTATGTGTTTTCTTTCTCATGATCCCTGACACTTGGGAAGAAGCAGATGACCAGTTTAAGACTGTCAACCCCCCTTTTAGAGATGGAAAACCAAGGTGGGAGGTTTCCCAAGACCCCGGAGGAAGAGGAGTTGAGATCAGGAACAGAGTTCTGGTCCCAGGAGCTGGCCCCAGTGGCCTTTGCTGGCTCTATGCTTTCTAAAAAGGAGTCAGGTTATCCAATGCACACCCAGGACCATGAGCCCTCTGTCTCTGCCCGGCCCTGCCTGGTGACCTGGGGTCCCCTCTCTGGGAGGATGGGGCTTTGCTGCAGACCCAGGCTGGCATTCCCCATGCAGAAAAAGCAGCTTGCTTTCTTTTCCACGGCATAAATTGTAACCATGTATAATTTCATGACAAATACCATCTATAAAACACAACACAACTATTTTTATAATGTGGCATTTGAGGTTAAAAATTCAAATTAGAGATTAATTGCAACTTCTAGAGGGTGGCTGGATAAGATGGCTTGGGGGGCGGGGAACAGATATTCAGATACGCTCCTTTGGGAATTACAGATGGGTTCTCACCACACGTCTAGAACATGCATGTGTGTGTGCACACACCCACACCCACCCACACACACACTTGTGCTTAGCTGATCTCTGGCTTGAGCTAAACTGGTTTAGACATGGTGTTTGCAATGCTGAGAAAGCTGATCTTGATGCTGGCTCCTTTTTCTGCCCAGGGCTCTGATGTCTAACCGTCCATAAGAAGCAGGTTATGTGATAATCAAGCAGCCCTGAGATTTGTGGAGCGGATGGCAGGGGGAAAAGGCACAGAGCTTGGGGCACCAAGAAAAGAAGCAAATGTAGTGGGGTAACCTCCATCGGGTGCCAGCGCCCAGCTTCTCCCCAAACCCCCCTTCTTCCACCCCTAAAACCAAAACCAGATGGAAATCTAAGTGAACAGTGGGTCTGCGGACAGGGCAGACAGCGTGGGATGGAGCCCTGATCAGAGGGGAGGGAGACAAGCCGGAAGAGCCCCATTCCATTGAGGCCACGGGTGGGGCGTGTCCCCTGTGGCAGCCAGGGGCCAGACCGGAGCCCCATGTGTAAGAGAATGTGGGGCCTCTGGAGAGTTCGGTTCGAGGAAACTTCTTGGGGACTGTGGGGATCGTGGAGAATGTTTTTGCTGCTTACTTCCAACTGGAACAGCAGAGGTTGGGAAAGGGGGCTGCCCTCTGCAATGCACACTTTCTTCTCCCCACCTTCTCCTGGGTTCTGGCAGGAGGCAGTAGTTCCAGGGGGTCAGCAGTATGCCAGAGGCCTCCTAATGCATCCAAAGGCCCTAGGGAGAGGAGGGCCAGAGTGGGGCCAGTGAGTCAGACTGACCCCAGTTGACTTCCTGGGCCTGGGGCTTACCCTTTCTGAGCCTCAGTTTCTTCATCTGTCAAGTGGGAATAAGGGCGAGTGAATGGTGAGGGTCCAGAGACAGGAAGCCTTGCACTAGTCCTGGCACGTGGCCAGCTGTTGCTGTCACCCTCACTGCCATTGCTATTATCAGCAACTCACAGGCGGTCCCGGAGAGAGCGCGGGTGTGGGGACCCAGCCACACCCCGGGCAGCTGCTGGTCCCCAGGGTCCCTCGTCTCCTGGCATGAGCATGGAAACTGTCCAACCCAAACTAGCTCCATATAAGGTGACGGCTCCTTTGCTGCTCCACCCTCAGCCCCACCCTGGGGTGGACAGTGTGGGTGGGGCTTGTTTATTCCCCTCATCTTCTGGCAAGTTTGGGGTGAGATGGAGTAGAGAGCGTGCAGGCAGTGTGACCACCCTTCTCTCAGCAGCGGCTGTGTCCATCCTGGGGAACTCAGCACTCCCCCACCCCCATCCGCCCCGACCCCGGTCTTGGGCACACAGGGGCTGGGGCAGGAGCAGCTCCGGGGAGGGGCTTCCATCTCTGGCATGGAGACCTCTGAGTATGGCCTGCACTGTTCCCCTTCTCCTCTGGCTGGGCCCATGCCTGCTGCATCACCTTTCATGTCACTTCTTTGGCTGAAGTCACTCCACCGGGAGCCTTTGCCGGGACCCCCTTCATAGTGAACTCATCATCTCCCTAAAGGGGCTCGAACTAACCCCAGAGTGTACAAGCTCACCCCTCATCTTTAGAGAAGCTCTCAGAGGCTCCTCTACTCAGCATGTATTTCTTGAGCCTGTATTTTGTGCAGGCACCGCAGAGATCGCCCATCACCCCTAGGAACTTCTAGGAAACAGGAGACAGTCAATTGACTGATAATGGCTCAGTGCCTCTGTGTGTGTGTGTGTGTGTGTGTGCGTTCAGTCGCCTTCAATCGTGTCCGATTTCGTGACCCCATGGACTCTAGCCCGCCAAGCTTCTCTGTCCGTGGGCTTTCCCATTAAGAATACTGGAGTGGGTTGGCATTTCCTTCTTGGAAATGGATCTTCTTGACCCAGGGGTCGCACCTAAGTCTCCTGCGTTGGCAGGCGGATGGATTCTACAGATCATTAATTGCTAGGTCGGTAATTCGACTAAGGTAAGAAGCACATAGTATCTGGGGCTCAGAGACAGGAGTCACCATCCCAAGATTGCACAGCCAGCCCAGAGCCCTCTCATCCTCGCGTCCCCACTGCCCAAGGCTGTGGCTAACGGGAGCCCATCTGAACACATCTCAAATTAATCGGGAGAGGGAACCACGAGCAGCCAACGAGGCAGGAGCGGGTTTGGGAGCAGAGGAGAGAGTATTCTAAACGCAGGTCCACAAGTCCCTCCGGTGCGGTACTCACTGCAGACTTGGGGGTGGGGGTTCCCCCTAGTGTGTGTCGGAGGGGGCACTCTACTAGTTCTGCCGGTGTCCAGGTCTACGTAGGGTTTGGGCAGCATGCTAGTCGGGATTGGCACCTACAACGGATAGAAAAACTGGCCCCAAGTGGCTTTTGAAAAGCTAAGATAATGTGCAAAACTGAAACAACCAGGGTGGAACTTCAGGCGCAACTCGATCCCGTGCTTAAACAATGGAGAATCCAGTGTGGGTCTGAATCTTGCTGCCACATCAGGTCCCTGCCCAACTCTGAGCCAATCACAGCGGCCGCAGAGGAGCTGCATGCTGATTGGCCAAAGCTGGACTGTGGGGGTGGGGGCTTCGACCGAACTCCTTGGACCCGGAATGCTGGGAGCTTGCCTCCAAAGCGATGCTTCTGGACACAGCAGAGCTCACATTCACAAGGACCAGTTCACGAAACAGCGCTAGCCCTGCTTCATGGGCTTCACATATATTACCCACCAGAGTCTTGCTGGGCCCCCTTACGTGTCCCCCTCCCATACCATCAATCACTCCCGGTCAAATAGACTTCATCCACACACAGCAAGGGTGAGGTGGACTTTGGGTGATCAGCTGACATGCAGTCATGCGCGGTCCACATGTCATTAACCATTTGTTACTTGCCCTTATGCTCGTATTTTGGAGGCAATAAGAAACTGTATTTCAGGTGTCCCAAAGATCAGATTTTGAAAAGCACCTGGACCTCAGTCATTGTGGGCCTAAAGGCTAAACTGAGATGGGCTGTGACCCATTCATTCATTTATCCATCCAGTGTTTCCTGAGCACCTACCTTGTGGGCACCGCTATCAACACAGAGAACCCTGGAGAGGGACAGATGGAAACACTGGTGTAGTCCAAGCGAGTTTAGGTCGGGCTGCTGAAGCATCTGGGGAGGCAGACGAGCCTTTCTGAGCAGTGAGAGAATTCCTACAGGAAGTGGCGCCTAAGCTGAAAGGTGAAGACTAGAGCTGGCTTCATGGGGAAAGTATTCCAGCCAGAGAGAACAGCATACGCAAAGACAGGAAGTGACAGAGTGAGGCTGGTGGGATGTTTGTGGTGGGACAGGGGCTCCTAAGCATGGGCTCTAGACTCTGGTCCTGTACCTTGGCTCTTTTCCAGGTCAGCACTAGGGGGAGGGGAGTGAGGTACAGAGGGTGCGAACTGTAAGGAGGTGCTATTGGGCTCGTGTAAGTTCCGGGGGCTGGGGGAGGATGTATCTGAGATGGCACCTCCCTCCCTTTGGTTCCCTCCCTGGTAGGGCCAGCCCAGAAAGAGGTCCCTGCTCATCAGGAGATTTGAAATTCATCTTCACAATTAGCTACCCTTCCTCCACCCGGGGCTCTCTCCTCTCCTCTCTGGGGGAAAAAAAAATACAAAACTCCACGATACTGATTTTTTGAATAGGGGCCCTTGGTGGGTCTGGTGGGGGGAGGGGAGAGGCTGGGCAGAATGCTAATGAAATCAGAGATGCCCAGGTGGGGGCCAGGCCCTGGTTAGGGAAGAATTAAACAAATACATCCAGCCTGCTGCAGGCTCTTTTCCATATTTGATTGGCGCCGACTGAAGGATAGCCCCCTGCCATGCAGCCCCCTACAGAGGGGGATAGAAGGGGGTTAGAATGAGGGGAGCAGGTTGCTTCTTCAGTCCTGGGAGCCTGAGATGTGGGCTGCATTCGGCCTTCAGAGGTGCTTCATGGAAAGGAAGGGCCAAAGAGGGGCCCCTGGCTTGGCCAGGAGCTTGGCATATACAACCCACCCCCTCTGGATAGGTGAGGCATAGAGGGCTGACCAAGTGCTTGTCATCCACAGAGACACTTGTGGATCCCCTGTCTTGACCACTTTCCAGGCATCATCCCATGGAATCCTCACCACAATCATGAGTGGCATGCTATGCCAAGTTGCTTCAGCTGTGTCCCACTCTGTGACCCCATGGACTGTATAGCCTGCCAACCTCCTCTGCCCATAGGGATTCTCCAGACAAGAATACTGGAGTGGGTTGCCATGCTCTCCTCCAGGGGATCTTCCCAACCCAGGGATCGAACCCGTGTCTCCTGTGGCTCCTGCACTGCAGGTGGATTCTTTACCACTGAGCCACTGGGGAAGCCCAGTGACAGGCTATGCAGACAGGGAAACTGATCACAGAGCAGCGCGGTGACCTGCCAGGGTCACAGAGCCAGCAGCCTGACTCGCTCCCCCTACCCCTTCTTTTTTCCTAGATTTTGGCCACACCTTGTGGCATCAGTTTAGTTCAGTCACTCAGTCGTGTCCGACTCTGCGACCCCATGGACTGCAGCATATCAGGCCTCCCTGTCCGTCACCAACTCCCCGGAGTTTACTCAGACTCGTGTCCATCGAGTCGGTGATGCCATCCAACCATCTCACCCTCTGTCATCCCCTTCTCCTCCTGCCTTCAATCTTTCCCAGCATCAGGGTCTTTTCAAAGGAGTCAGCTCTTCGCATCAGATGGCCAAAGTATTGGAGTTTCAGCTTCAACATCAGTCCTTCCAATGAACACCCAGGACTGATCTCCTTTAGGATGGACTGGTTGGATCTCCTTGCAGTCCAGGGGACTCTCAAGAGTCTTCTCCAACACTGCAGTTCAAAAGCATCAGTTCTTCGGTGCTCAGCTTTCTTTATAGTCCAACTCTCACATCCATACATGACTACTGGAAAAACTGTAGCTTTGTGGCATGCAGGATCTTATTCCCCAAGCAGGGATCGAGCCCCGCCCTCTGCAGAGGAAACATGATGTCGTAACCACCTGACCACTGAGAAAGTCCCTTGCAGCCCACTTTGGTCGCTGTACCTGAGTCCATGCAGTCATGATAAGACCCCACAGGGGATGGGTACTCCTATTTATCCACCTGAGATGTGGGGAGAAGAAAAGGAGCAGGCCCAGGGAGTAAGAGCAAGTAGACACACTCTAGCTCAGATCCCAGCTGGGCAAGCTCAGGCAGGAACACCAACCCTCTGTGCCTGTTTCTCCTGTAAAGCAAGGTGATGCCAGCACCTGCCATGCACTGAGTGTGGATGAAGAAGGCTTTGAGGGCTTCCCAGGTGGCGCTAAGTGGTAAGAACCTGCCTGCTGATGCAGGAGACGTAAGTGATGCAAGTTCTATCCCTGGGTTGGGAAGATCCCCTGGAGAAGGGCATGGCAACCCACTCCATATTCTTGCCTGTAGAATCCCATGGACAGAGGAGCCTGGTGAGCTACAGTCCGTGGAATCGCAAAGAGACCGACATGACTGAGCGTCTAACACTTGAGGACTGGAAGGGTCTCATGATGTGAAAGGTTGTCTGGCCCAGGCTCCGTGGTGCGGCCCCTGAGCATGAGCTGTCCATCTCAGCGTCTGTCCCTCTGTCTGGAGCTTCCTCCCCACTCCCTAAACATGTGCAGTACACATCCATCTCACCTTTCCTCCAAGAAGCACATCAATGTCAGGACAAGGTCTATTTGATGCTGAAGGAGGAAGGCTCCCTAGGCTCACATTTCTTCTGCTCTTTCTACTTCTCTTCAGTCCCTGGTGGCTGAAGATGGTAAAGAATCAGCCTGCATTACAGGTGACCCAGTCCTGGAGGGAGATCTCCATTTGGCACATGAAGAAACTCATTTTGGGTAAGTGACCTGCAGCTGGGACTTCTCTAGGCCAGTCTAATAGCCAGTGATCATGCACTTGGCGTTGTCAGTGGTTCTCAACCCTGACTACACAACTGCATGACCCGGAGAGCTGTCAGTGAGTTCAATGTCCAGACCCCACCCAAAACCTGTTGAGTCAGACTCTCCAGTGTGGAGGGGGTGGGGCTTGGCATTCTTTTTTTTTTTCCAGTTCAGTTCAGTTCAGTTGCTCTTTGCAAACCCATGGACTGTAGCACGCCAGGCTTCCCTGTCTATCACCAACTCCCAAAACTTGCTCAAACTCATGTCCTTTGAGTTGGTGATGCCATCCAACCATCTCATCCTCTGTCATCCCCTTCTCCTCCTCCCCTCAATCTTTTATAGCATCAGGATCTTTTCCAGTGAGTCAGTCCTTGCATCAGGTGGCCAAAGTATTGGAGCTTCAGCTTCAGCATCAGTTCTTTCAATGAATATTCAGGACTGATTTCCTTTAGTATTTTTTTTTAATATTTACTTATTTATTTGGCTGCCCCAGGTCTTAGTTGCAGCATGCAAGATCTTCAGTCTTTCATTGCAGTCTTCAGGATTATTTTAGGTGCAGCATGTAGAATCTAGTTTCCTGACCTGGGCTCCCTGCATTGGGAGTGTGAGTCTTACCCACTGGACCACCAGGGAAGTCCCATTCTTTTTCAAAAACTCCACCTATGCCACCCGCCCAACCCAGCTAGGACTGAGGACCCCAGTTCCACCTTTCTGTCTCCATCCCTCCCACCTTACTCCCCATTTTCTGGGGGGCTGCTTGTCACTACAACGCCTGGTTTGCAGATCAAAAACAGCTTGTGCAGCACGCTGCCTGCTCTGACAAAAGATACCTGCACATGGATAAGGATGGAAGGAAATAGGCAAAGCCGAGACCACCTCCCTTAGATGGGCTGGAAATCGCAGTGGTGTAGCTAGTGCTGGCTCATGAGAATCAACTGTTAAATTTCCAGAATTTTGGAAGCTGGTTGTCAGATCAGATGCTCGCAAAAGTTAAATTATATAAACTTACAGTTATACAGGCTACTTTTAAAACTGGGCTTTCCTGGTGACTCAGATGGTAGAGAACCTGCCTGCAAATGCGGGAGACCTGGGTTCAATCCCTGGGTGGGGGAAGATCCCCTGGAGGAGGGCATGGCCACCCACTCCAGCATTCTTGCCTGGAGAATCCCATGGACAGAGGAGCCTGATGGGCTACAGTTCATGGGGTCACAAAGGGTCAGACACGACTGAGTGACTAAGCACAGCACAGCACGTATTTAAAACAAAGGCAATATATACTCAAAACTTACCTCTCTCTAGTAATTTTACTACATTTTACTGTTATCTAGGTATGTTCTTGGGATTATTTATATCTAGTTAGTGGAAATACTATATACTGATGTGCCTCCACACAAATTTACCCTAATTGATGTCACATTATAGCTAGAAATTGGCTGTGGTAGAAGTATCTATACTCCAGAAATTGGCAAAAACTATAAATTAAGGGTCCCTTTCCCAGAGAGCCAGTTGTTAAAATATTTACCAGCATACCAAAGGCTATATTTTAATTTTTTATTTTCCTTTTTCCCTTTAAAGTAGATTTTAATTTTTAAGGGGAATTTCAAGTTCACAGAAAAATTGAGCAGGAAGTACAGAGAGTCCCCACATAGCCCTTGCCCCCATCATACATACACACCCTCCCCACTATCAACATCCCCCACCAGAAAGAGAAAGTTACTCAGTTGTCCAACTCTTTGTCACCCCATGGCCTGGAATTCCCTAGGCCAGAATACTGGTGGGTAGCCTTTCTCTTCTCCAGGGGATCTTCCCAACACAGGGATCAAACCCAGGTCTCCCACATTGCAGGCGGATTCTTTACCAGCTGAGCCACAAGGAAAGCCCAAGATCTTCCGCATCCAGGAATCAAGCTGGTGTCTCCTGCACTGCAAGTGGATTCTTTACCAACCGAGCTATCAGGGAAGCCCTCCACTCCTCCCTCCCCTGCCCCCAGCCAGAGTGGTATGTTTGTGATAGTCCATGAGCCTAAATTGACACATATGGGGGCAAGGAAGTCGACTGGTCTTGGACAAATATATAATGGCAGATAGTCACCATTATAGTATCATGCAAAAATAGTTTCATTGCCCTAAAAACCTCCATGCTCTGCCTGTTCATCCCTCCCCTTTCCCCTGCCCCCAACTCCTGGCAACCTCTTATCCTTTCACTCTCCGCATAGTTTTGCGTTTTCCAGAATGTCCTGTGGTTTCCAGAATCACACAATATAGAGCCTTTGGAGACTGGCTTTTACTTAGTAATATACATTTAAACTTCCCTGGTGACTCAGAGAAATTGGCTTCCCTGCTGGCTCAGAGGGTAAAAGCGTCTGCCTACAATGCAAGAGACCCGGATTTGATCCCTGGGTTTGGAAGATCCCCTGGAGAAGGGAGTGGCAACCCACTCCAGTATTCTTACCTGAAGAATTTCTTGCCAGGAGAATTCCATGGACAGAAGAGCCTTGCAGGCTACAGTCCATGGGGTTGCAAACAGTCGGACAGGACTGAGTGACTAACACTTTCATTCATGCATTTAAACTTCTTTCACGTCTTCTCTTAGCTTTATAGTTCCTTTTTTTTTTTTTTAATTGTTGGGTACTATTCCATCATCTGGATGGACCACTGCTTACTTATCCATTCACATATTGAGGGCAAATAGCTGCTTCCAAGTTTTGGCAATTATGAATGAAACTGCTGTAAACACCTATGTGTAGCTTTTTGTGTGGATATAAGTTTTCAGCTCCTTTAGGTAAATACCAAGAAGTATGCTTTCTGGGTTGTATGGGAACAGTTGGTTTCGTTTTGTAAGAAACCGCCAAACTCTTTTCTCCAGTGAACGTATCATTTTGCATTCCCGCCAGCAATGAACAAGAGCTCCCATTTGTCTGCATCCTCGGCAGTGCTGAATATTGCCAGTGTTCTCGATCTGGGCTATGTTAGTAGAAGTGTGATGGTGTCTCACTGTTGATTTCACTTGCATTTTCCCTAATGACATATGATGTAGAACATCTTTGCATATGCTTATTTGCCATCTGTGTATCTACTTTGGTGAGGTGTCCATTAAGATCTCTGGCCATTTTTTTAATTGGGCTGTTTATAATTTAATTTTATAAAAAAATTTTCTCACAGTAGATAATCTTTAAAATAAAAAAGAGACCTGTTCTTAGGGCAAAATCTAGTAGTATTTCTATGCAGGAGGTAGGATATTGTCCCTGTTTTTTTCCCCTCTGTTTTTATTGACATATAGTTGACATATGGCCCTGTATACGTTTAAGGTGTACAGAATAATGATTTGACTTACCTACATCATGAAATGATTAATGCAATAAGTTTAATGAACACTCATCATCTCATATAGATGAAAAATTAGAGAAATGGAAAAATATCTTTGGGGGCATGAGAACTCAGAATTTACTCTCTCAGTTTCCATATATAACACACAGTGAGTGAGTGAGTGAAAGTCGCTCAGTTGTGTCCAACTCTTTGTGACCCCAGGGACTCTACAGTCCATGGAATTCTCCAGGCCAGAACACTGGAGTGGGTAGCCTTTCCCTTCTCCAGGGACCTTCCTGACCCAGGACTCCAGGTCTTCCGCATTGTAGGTGGATTCTTTACCAG
This sequence comes from Nanger dama, assembly GCA_917880005.1. Classification (NCBI taxonomy): domain Eukaryota; kingdom Metazoa; phylum Chordata; class Mammalia; order Artiodactyla; family Bovidae; genus Nanger; species Nanger dama. The sequence goes on along the minus strand of CAKJTW010000018.1, from coordinate 6,953,339 downwards.
CCGAGCCACAAGGGAGGCCCAAGAGTAGTGTAGTGGGCAGCCTAGCCCTTCTCAAGCAGATCTTCCCAACCCAGGAATCGAACAGGGGCCTTCTGCCTTGCACGCGGATTGTTAAGCATGTTAATCCTGTTGTACATTACATCCCCTCTTGCTCCTACTCTTTGAGTGTTTAGAAGTTTAGATAATTCTTCCTGCACACCAAGGCCCTGGACAAGGGTTTGTCTCCTGGCAACACCGGAGCGCTATACATTAATTTCCTTAAAGAGGCAGAACTGATGCGTGTGCTCAGTCGCTTCAAGTGCGTGTTAGTTGATCTATAATATTCAGATCAACCCCTTTGCGACCAGTGGACTGCAGCCCGTCAGGCTGCTCTATCCATGGGATTTTCCAGGCAAGAATACTGGCGTGGGTTGCCATTTCCTGCTCCAGGAGATCTTCCCGACCCAGGGGTCGAACCTGCGTCTCCTGCGTTGCAGGAGGATTCTTTACTGCTGAGCCACCGGGGAAGCCCCAGAACTACCATAGCTCTCTTCAAATGTACTTTCGTGACCTGTGTGGAACTTCCCAGGATGAACATGTCAGGGGCAAGGGGTGATGAGATGGTGGCACACGTGACCCTGTTCGCTGTGTCCCTTGAGGTGGAAAGAGCCCTGAGCAGGGAGCGGAACCCATATCCCTTCCCTGGCCCTGTCCAGAACTGTCTCTTCAAGCCAAGGGTCAGGATTGGCAATTATTTACCTCCTTGTCAGAATCCCCTTCCCAAGACTTCCCTGGTGATCCACTGGATAAGACTCCATGCTCCCAATGCAGGGGGCTTGGGTTCGAGCCCTGGTCAGAAAACCAGGGCCCACATGCCACAACTAAGAGTGTGTATGTCTCAATTAAAGATTCTGAAAACCACAACTAAGACCCAGTGCAGCCAAATAAATAAATAAATATTAGGAAAAAAATAGAATCCCCTTCCTGAGCATGTGGCGAACAAAACTAATCAACCAGTGCTCCTCAGAATCCTCCTTAACACAGAGTTCCAACCAGCTGTTACCAGACTGTTACTCTGAGTGACCGGGGTGAGGGTGGGTGGGGGAGGATGACACCGAGGTTCAGCCCTGGTCTGAGTGCTCCCTGAGGCCCTTTGCAACTCTGACTCTCTGTACAGGATGCTTCCTGGGAGGACGTGAGCACAGACTCACCTGTGCTCAGCTAAAACCTTCCCAACAGGAGGCAGTTTGTCTCAGTGGTTAGGAGCACATGAGCTGGAGTCTGGTACATCAGGGTGTGAATGAGTCCCAGTTTTTCTGCTAATGGGCTGTGTGACCTTAGAGAAGTTACTAGACCTCTCAGAGCCTGTGTCTTCCTCTGTAAGATGGGTTGATGCTACCTGCTTCCTGAGGTTGCAGGTGTGAGGCCACAAAGTCACCATGTAAAGAAAGTGCCTAGAGGGCTCCATGGAGGGCAGACCCTTTTAGATCATATGGTGTCAGCACGTGGCTGAGCAAAGGCCTTGTGGCTGAGTCAAGCCTTCCGCCTGGAAGTTCAGCGTCTCGTGGGCCTCGTGGAGATGATGAGTGAAAATTACTCAGGTGCATCTGACTTTTGTGACCCCATGGACTATACAGTCCCTGGAATTCTCCAGGCCAGAATACTGGAGTGGGTAGCCTTTCCCTTCTCCGGGGATCTTCCCAGCCCAGGGATGGAGCCCCGGTCTCTTGCACTGCAGGCTGGTTCTTGACCATCTGAGCCACCAGGGAAGCCTTCGTGGAGATCAGGGCTGCTCTGCAAGTTCCCAGGACTCCCTCCCCCCCACCGCCCCAACAGCCCTGGAGTGTGGACAGAGTGCCTGCAGTCAGCACCCGCACCAGAAGTTGCTGACTCCGGGGAGTGAGGGGTAAAGGAAGGCTAGGAGACCGAGTTCTGGGACCAGGAATCGCCACAAGCCCTCTCAAGGAGCAAAAGATACTGCCTTTGCAGGGAGAAAGGATGCGGAAGCAGCTGAGGCCTAGTAGAATGCACTTCCTCCAGATTCAGTCACTTGCCCCAGGTCCCACTGGAGCAGTGTGCTTCTTTGGTTTGGTTTTCACACATCGGAGCCAGTGTCCATTAGTCCTGGCCAGTGGCCTGGCCTTCACCCGCTGTCCCCAAGCCTGCCAGGGAAGGGGCCCACCTCACCACGATGGAGGGGAGGGGATCAGAGCTGAGAGCCCGTTCAGGGTCCCCAGTTTGTTTGAGCGTCCCCTTCCTGCACCATGCTGGTCTTCCCCAGACCCCCACCTCTTTTGAGGGGGAGGGCAAAGGGGTGTCCCACAAGCCAGGAACCTCTACTGTGGGACTTGGCTGAAAAATAAAAAGACTCTTTCCTCGGTTTTCAGTGCCCGGGCGTGTCCACAGAGACCATTACAGAGCTGATTACCCTCCCTCAGCCTGGGAACTTTTAAAGTGTGGTTTTGTTCGAAACCCTAGAATTTCTGACAGCCGGAGTTAACAAGCACCCCCACCCCAACCCCAAGTGAATTCAGAGGGTATGAATGGGAAAGTTTTGAGCATAACTCTTTTGCTGTCGTATAAGCATCTCAGGAAAAGGCTCTTCTTCCAGTTTAAGGCTGAGTGTGGCACTTTGCCATGGCCTCCTTTTCTTATAAAGTCCCCTTGGAGAAGGGGGATGCTAAAACTTAACCTGGACACAACACAGTACTTGCCAATGCAATTTGCAAGCACACATGCTTAGCCCTTAGGGCTAAAGGCCATGGTTAAAATAAGCAAAGAAAGAAAACAAGAGAAAGACAAAACCCACCTCCACCCACCCACCCACTTCAGCCCACTCAGACCTATAACCCTGAGGGGACTGTTAGGGGACTGTTTGTAAAGATCATAGCCCCTTTAGAAGCAGAACACCTCTTATAGCCATGAATGATTTTTTTTTTTTTTAAGGAGCTTCTACAACTGAGCAGTTCTCTTAGCAAGTGAGGGCTTGGAGTGTGCCCTCCAAGTGCAGGGTTTGATGTGGGGGACGATGGGGAATAAGCAGCCACCCGAATTCCTGGGAGTCCCCTGGGAGCCTCACTGCCCCCAGGTGCTTGGCTCAGAGGACCTGTCAGATAAGGGACCAGGATGCGAGTAAGAAGAGATTCTCACCCGAGAAAGGCAGGGGAGGGGCGCCCAGATGAAGGCACGCGTTACTGCCAACTTCGGGAGACCTCCGGTCCCAGGGATGTGGATCTGCCTGGGGGCTGGAGTCCAACAGTCCAGCTCTGCGGTTGCCTTCTCCCTGCGTGATCTTGGGCCAGTGACCTCTGAGCCTCAGTTTCCCGGCCTGTGAAATGGGAACCGGCATTGGTAGCAGCATACCTGTCGCATAAGGTGGTTATGCGGAGATATGCCGAACTGGGTCCACCCCGGAGCCCGCGACACGCCCCCCGGACAAGCAGAAACTACCTCTGTTGCTAACTCAATTTGTTTTCCCAGGATGGGGAAGGCCAGTGCTAGCTCCGACGCGGGACCCAGCGGAGGCTGGGGGAAGGGTGGGTGGGGACGGAGGCGTCGGAGCCGGAGGGGAGACAGGCTGCCGGAAAGGGGAAGGGAGGGTGGGCGCTGTGCCCCCGCCCCCGGCCGCGCCCGCCGCGCGCCCACCCCTCCGGCCGCGCCCACCCTCCCGCGCGGGCGGCCGCCTAGCTCTCGCGCTGAGCGGCTTGGCGGCGGCGGGGCGCGAGCCGCGCGGGGCTGGGCGCGCCGATCTATTAACGTCTGTGTGTCTGGGCCGCGGGTCTGCGGCGAGGCAGGCGCCAGGGGCTCGCCTGGAACCAGATGTGCCCCGGCGCCGCTCTGGCCGCCACCGGCGCGGCGGGCTCGCACGCACGGGCTGGCGCGCACATGGCGGGGAGGGACGGGCGGCGGCGGGCGCGCCCGGGCGGGCACCCCCGGGTTCCGTGGCCGACCCCAGACCCGCGAGGGCGGAAAAGCGACCTTCCCTCCCCACCCTGCCCCCACTCCGGTCCCCCTGCCGGCCAGCGCCCCGCCCGGATGGGCCAGTGGCCCCGGGATGCTGGGCTCCGGCGGGTGGGGTCCCCCGAGGGAAGAGTCTCTCTCGGAAGGCCCAGCCCTTCCACGCCCCCTGCGAGGGCCAGGGGACTCTTCCCGCCTCGCCCCCAAGTTTGTTTTCTTAAGTTTGTGCGTAAGATTTTTTTAAAGTTCTGAGTCAGAGCTTCCCTAAGACGAAGAGTTTGGGCTGTGCCGAGAAATGCCAAAATAGGGGGAGGGGGCGGGAAAAAGGGCAAAGGAAATGTAGGGATTGGAGGCTTTTTGACGCATGGATTCGGACGGGGGCTCTTAACCCACGGGGCGGGTGGGGGTTGTGAAATACAAGGATTTCACTGAGGCCTCTCCCAGTTTGGCATCAGACCAGCGTCAACCGCAAGATGGTCCTCAGCCCCGGTGGCGGATCAGCCGCTTGCCCCACTCCTAGGCCGCGGCAGCCTCTGGGTGCTCTGCTGTGCCCTCTGGGCCTTCTCGGGGGTCCTGTGAAGTGAGCCACAGAGCTGAGCCATCAGAGCTCCCAGTTGTCGGTGCTTGGGCTCCCAGGCCCCCACCCACCCGCAGCGACCGTTCCCAGCAGGGGAGGTTAGGAAGATGGGGGCACGGGGAGATGGTTTGGTACCGCTAGATGGAGGCGGAATGGAGAGCAGAGAGAAGGCAAAAGGGCAGGGCGGTGCTGTCAGGCTGGGCCAGCCCAGCCTTGCCTCAGAGGAGGGGTCCTCATGCAGGGCCTTTGGCTAGGGGGGCCGTCCCTTCGGTTTGCACCCCCACCCTCGTGCTTCCTTGAAGAGTGTCTCATAGAAAACCTTTCCAGATATGAGGAAAGACTGGGTTTTCCCAGCCATGCCAGGCTTCCTTGTTCTGGAAATGAGGAGCTAGGATGCTGAGTGGGGGGAAGAGGGTGTCAGTCCCCTTAAGATTAAAACACTGAAGGACTCATGTACGTGGTCTCCAGGGACTCAGGGTGGAGCGGGCAGAGCTCTGGGCAGTCAGAGCTCTCTGGCTATTTTTCACATTGCCGTGAGGACCAGCACGTGCCCTCTTCAGGAGGAAACAGGCCCAGAGAGGAGCAGCGACAAGCTCAAGGTCACAGGGCTTTGAAGTGGAGGAGGTGGGATCCCAACCCAGGCTGCTGGGCTCTGGAGACTTGAGGACTGAGATCAAGTCTCCTCTGCGTTTGGGGGCCCAAGGGAGAGGGGAGGGCAGGAGGGCAGTAGCCCCAGTTGGAGAGGGGATTGGGATCACCAGCCCCCGGCCCCTTCAGTCCAGGTCCAGCCGCCCCTTCCTGTCCAAGCAGGCTCTGCAGACGGGGCTCCACCCCAAGCTCCTCTTTACTGCCTCTCCCCCAGGAAGACGATGCCCACAGTCCTCTGGCCTTGAGCGCCATACTGAAGCTTTCTATCTGGAAGGGGATTTCTCTGGCACATGTTCTGGCCCTTAATTTAAAAAAAAAAAAAAAAGAGTGGGACTTCTCTGGCAGTTAAGATACTGTGTTTCCACTGCAAAGGGGAGCAGGTTCAATCCCTGGTTGGGGAATGAAGATCCTGCGTACTGTTCGATGTGGCCAAAACGTAAAAAAAAAAAATAAAAATCAGTAAATTTGTTTCTGCAGATAGGAGGGTCTCAGCGGTTTAAAAAAATCCACCTGCCAATGCAGGAGACACGGGAGACAAGGGTTCAATTGCTGGGGTCAGGAAGATCCCCTGGAGAAGGAAATGGCAACCCACTCCAGTATTGTTGCCTGAAAAATCCCATGGACAGAGGAGCCTGGGAGAGCTACAGTCCATGGGGTCGAAAAAGAGTTGGACATGACTAGGTATGCACACACACGTAGGGAGGGTCGGGGGAGTCGGGAAGCTTGAGAGGGTTTACCCAATCTACAGTGCACAGAAGTCGTCACATGTTTGGGTGGACAGAGAATTGGGACTACCTCCCCCATTGGGACCCAAGTTCCATTCATTAGATCAGACATGTATTTGCTCCACACCTACTATGTGCCAGCCGCTGATGATAGACTTCTCAGGTGCATTCAGGGCAGCCTCCCAGTGGGGGACACTAGCTCTCGGGGAGGTAAGTGTCCGACACGCTGTTGTTTAGGAGCAAGATTCAGGGCGCCCTCCCCAATCCTTCTGAGAGTCTCCACCTCACAGATGCAGACATGAGGTTTGGAGAGGTTAAGGAATTTGCCAGTAGGTGGCATGGCTAACATATGGCAAGTCTGGGAATCAAACCTAGACCCAGCTGACTCCAAATAAATCCACTAATGGTTAATGTGATTCAGCGCTTACTAAGTCCCAGCCACTGTCTTAAGAAACTTGCATATGGTAACTCTTTAATCCCCACAAAAACTCTTGTTAGGGATATGTGTTCAGTTGTGTCCAACCTTTGCAGGCCCCTAGACCATAGCCTGCCAGACTCCTCTGCCGGTAGAATTTTCCAGGCCAGAATACCGGAGTGGGGTATTTCCTCACTCCAGGGGATTTTCCTGACCCAAAGGTTGAACCCACATCTCTTGCATCTTCCGTACTGGCAGGCGGATTCTTTACCCCTAGTGCCAGGAAGCCCTATTGGAATACATTATCTCCATTTTCTAGATGGGAAAACAGAAGCAACAGGAAAGGGGTAACTTGGGACTTCCTGGGGATGGATGGCAATGTCCCTTTTAATGAGCTTCCCAGGGAGTCTCAAAGCAGAAGCAGTGGACTCTTCATGAGAAATCTGGAAGATCTGGTATCCGCCCCTCCTCGGGGGCCACCAGGGTGGAGAGGGGGGCAGGGCAGCCTCCAGCATCATGGCGGAGGCTTTGGAAAAGCTGCCTTCAAAGGTTAGCAAGGTGGCCCTGAGGAAGAGTCAGCTGTGTTCTCCTCGCTCAAAGCATAAACTCGGGGACCCACAGAGAGAGGGACTATGGCTCACTACCATAGAGATTTTTCCAGAATCGGGGTTGACTGTCACCCCAGGGTGTGACTAGGACCAGTCAGAGATGCCGCAGGGACTTCCTGGCGGTCCAGTGGCTAAGACCCCCGATCCCAATGCAGGGGGCCTGGGTTCAAGCCCTGGTTGGAGAGCTAGATCCCACATGCTGCAGCTAAGACTCAGCGTAGCCAAATAGATTTAAAAAAAAAAAAAAAAGAGAGAGAGAGAAAGATGTCACAGATGACCCTGACCCAGGCTCTGAGTGCACCTTGCCGATGAGGCTGGTGGGAGCCAGGACACGTAGCAGGGTCATCAGCTCTGAGGGCACTGGGGCCCGTGAGCCTGGTGTGTGGGCGTGGGCGGAACACACAGATTTGCTCAAGCAGAGCTAAGCCACAGGAAATTGGAGTGGTCTCTGCACCCGGCCCCCTCGCCCTGACTCCCAGCAGGCTGCAAGCTTCAAGAGGCCGGGAGCTCTTAAGGGGAGAAGAAACCCACACTGGGTCCTTGGCAGCAACTTTAGCCTGGTCTGGAAATGGCTAATGAGGGCAGCTTCCACCGTCAGGTGCCAGCCACTCTGAGGACAGACAGACTGGATGTAAGCCTCCGCTTCCTCACCGCTTGGCTCTGTGACCTGGGTCAGCCACTTCACCCGCCTGACCTCACGTCTATGATGGAGAACAAGGCTTAGTAACAGTGCCATCTGCACTGGAGAAGGCAGGGCTTTGTAACACAGTGCCAGGCACACAATAAAAGTTTAATAAGTGGAAGCCAAAAAGAAAGTGGAGGGGAAGGGCGGCCCTGTCCTCGCCACCAGCAGAAACACTCGAGCCAGCCTGGAGCTTCTCTGAGCCGAGCCTCAAACTCACATTTTCCAGCATGCCTGGAACTCACAGATGGGTCATAAAAACCTGCAGCGATGCTTTAAAGGTCAGCCTCTGGGAGTACAACATTGCCCCAGAGCTGGGGTCAGAGGAGGTCCCGCCAGCCTTGGAAGAGGGGCAGATGGGCACTGCCTTTGTCTCAGCTGCTATCTCTGGCAGGGGGGTGGTCTGTGCAGGGGACCCCAAGGTGAAACAGGGACAAAGGATCAGGTTCTTCTAGAGCACAAAAGCTGTTTTTTCATTAAACTGACTTTTTTTTTAATGTTTTAAATTAATTAATGTATTATTTTTGATTGCCCTGGGTCTGCGTATGCAGGCTTTCTAGTTGGACTTCCCTGGTGGTTCAGATATAATCTTCCCGCAATGTGGGAGACCCAGGTTCCATTCCTGGGTAGGGAAGATCTCCTGGAGACAGAAATGGCTATCCACTCTAGTATACTTGCCTGGAGAAGTCCATGGACAGAGGAGTCTGGTGGGCTACAGTCCATAGGGTCACAAAGAGTCAGACACGACAGAGTGACTAACACACAGCAACACAGCTAGTTGAGGCAAGAAGGGGCTACTCCTCATTGCTGCTCTTGGCTTTCTTATTGTGGTGGCTTCTCTTGCTGCTGAGCACAGACTCTAGAGCATGTGGGCTCAGCAGTTGTGACTTAGTTGCCCTGGGGCCTGTGGGATCTTTCTAGACCAGGGATCAAACTCGTGTCCCCTGCATTGGCAGGCAGAATCTTACCCACTGCACCACCAGCCAAGTCCTCAAGCTGACTCTTTTGCATAGGGCTGTGAACACAATTCAGAAAGTCTATGAACCATGGCCCCCTCCCCAAAGGTTTGTGCAAACTTCTGTGTGCACCTGTGTTTTTCTGGGGAAAGTGGAATTGTTAGTCACTCAATCGTGTCTGACTCTTTGCAACCCCATGGACTGTACCCCGCCAGGCTCATCTGTCCATGAAGTCCTCCAGGCACGAATACTGGAGTAGGTAGCCATTCCCTTCTCCAGAGGATCTTCCCAACCCAGGGACTGAACCCAGGTCTCCTGCTTTGCAGGCAGATTCTTTACCATCTGAGCCAGCAGGGAAGGGTCCATAGAATTCCTTAGATTCCTCCAAGGGTTCATGATTGACATAGGGGAAAACCAATGAGTGAGGGCTTCGTTTCATTTTGAAAAAGTACTAGTGAAGATAGTAGGCATGTGTGGAAGCCCACTGCGTTGAGCATGTTCTCGGGAAAGCCCTGGACTATTCCACGTTCTCTGTGCTGCCTTGAGAGGGAGGTACATCTCTTCCTGTCCCGCTGCACAGATGGTGAGACGAAGCACCCAAGAGGGGCGCTCTCTTGACTAAAGACCCACAGGGTGATGTTTTCCTCCCTCTCCGATGCTCGATGGAGGCAGCCATTGGCTCTCTGGTGGGGCTGCTGGTTTGCCCCGCCCCCTGCCAACCTCGCCCCCAGTTGCTGGGTCAAGGATGCGGATCTCCACCAGCTCCCCAGGGAACTCAGAAACAGAGAGGAGCAAGAAGGAGAACAATGCATGTCCTCAGGGGTGGACATCAGTGGACAGGACTTGGAGGTGTTACTGCCTTGCTGGAAGCCCTTTGGCTAAGTCACCATGCCCCCCGCCACGTGCCTCAGTTTCCCCATTGGCAACGTGAGGGACTTTGACAGATAAGGTTCCTTCAAGTCTGAGTCCTGAGAAGACAAATGTTACAGACTTGAGATCCCAGAACTGTTTTCAGCTTTGTTTCGGAATCAAGTTACACAGAGTCGGACTGCCTCTGCGCCTGGCCCCCAGCCTTCACCCTGACTCCCCAGCAGGTTGCTGGCCGTGGGCTTCAAGAGGCCGGGGAACTAGAGCTGGGGGGAGGGAACCCCCCACTGAGCCCCGAGCAGCAACTTCACTGTGGTCTGGAAATGGTTAATGAGCTTTCCTCCAGATACCAGCCCCTTATTAAAATGTAGGTTTTACAATAAATCTGGCATTTGGCCACCAACCTTAGATTAAAACCAGACGGAACAGACGCTAACCTCCTTCTCAGATCAAATTTTGAGCAAAGGGCTGCTCTTCTTCCTCCCGATGGACTCCCTAACCCTCAATCCCCTATATTCCTCCATTCCAACCATGTGCCCCAATTTATGGAGCTCTCTTTGGGGATCTCGAAAGCAGAGAAGGCTGGGCTGACCACAGATGTGAATTTCTGGTTCCTGGGGCCCTGAGATGGGAGGTGATCAGGCCCCGGACCCAGAGGTTTTGGGGACACCCGGGGAAGCTCCAGGGACCCCAGAGCCTTTGAGATTGCCAGCTCTATCTGGCTTCTGACCTCCCACCCTTTTCTGTGCCTGCGAATAGGATGCAAACGCTCTCCGTCTGGGAGCTTCATCCCTTCTCCCCACTTGGGCCCAGTGATCCCATTTGTCAAAGTCCCCTGGGACTCTGGAAGATGTTTTGGTCCCACCCATCTGCCTCCAGCAGCTCCCACACAAAGACATTCTATCCGGAGATGCCCACCTTGTGGCTGCTGTCTTTCTAAGCATTTCTGACCCAGTGGCTTTGGGGCTTCCCAGGCAGGATTGAGCCCCTGCCCCACTCGCTATCACTTTCTTTCCTGGCTCCCCTCAAAGCATACAGGGGTCTTCTTTCATTGCTATCCTCAGCCAATCCCGGTATTTCTCTCTGCCTCCTTCCCTTTTTCTGTGTTCTTGTATAACAACTTTTTGAAACATAATGCACGTACCAGACAACTCACCCATTTAAAGCATACGATCCAGTGATTTTTCATCTATTCAGTTGTGCAGCCATCACCATGATCGATTTGAGAACATTTTCATCACCCAGAAAGCAACCCCGCACACCAAAGAGGTTCTCACCTCACCCCAATCCCCGCCTCCACCAGCCTCCCCCAACACTCTGGCAAACACTGATCTCCTTCCTGTCCCTATAGATTTGCCTATTTGGGGCAGTTCATATGAGTGGAATCTTACATTATATGCCTTTCTGTCAAGGTCACCGTCTTCTTCCATTCAGCGTAATGGCACTAGTGGTAAAGAATCCCCTGCCAGCACAGGAGAGGCAAGAGAGACAAGTTTGACCCCTGGGTCAGGAAGATCCCCTGGAGTAGGAAATGGCAACCTGCTCCAGTATTCTTGCCTGGAAGATCCCATGGAGAGAGGAGCCTGGCGGGCTACAGTCCATGGGTTTGCAAAGAGTGGGACTTGACTGAGTGGCTGAGCGCACAGAGAATATTTTCACCGGTCATGCGTTTGTGGCATGGGTCAGCACTTCACTCCTTTTGACAGTCGAATAATATTCCATTGTATGGATACTGGTGTGCACATCAATTGATGGGCATTTTGGGTTGTTCCCACTTTGGGGGCTATAATGAGTAATACTGCTATGAACATTCATTCATATCCAAGTTTTTGTGTGGACATATGTTTTCATTTCTCTTGCGTATATAACTGAGAGTGGAATCACTGGGTCATATGCTAACTCTATTTTTAACATTTTGAGGAACTGCCAGGCTGTTTTCCAGAGCGGCTGCATCACTTTGCATTCCTATCAGCAGTGGCTGGAAGTTCTGACTTCACTACCTTCTTGCCACCACTGGTTACTGTGTCTTTGGATTCTAGCCGTCCTCGTGGGTATGAAGTGCTATCTCATTGTGAATTTTGCTTTGCCTCGCCATCTGTTTCCCTCATGGCTAATGATGTTGAGCAGCTTTTCATGTGTATATCTTACTTGAAGAAATGTCTATTCAGATCATTAGTTCATTTTGATTTATTTTTGTAAAATATTTGTCTATTTATTTGGCTGCACCGGGTCTCAGGTGTGGCATGCGGACTCTGGTTGCAGCATGTGGGATCTGGCTCGTTGACCGGGGATGGAGCCTGGCCCCTGAATTGGGAGCGTGGAGTCTTAGCCACTGGGCCACCAGGGAAGTCCCCATTTGCTCATTTTCAAATTGAATTGTTTGTCTTTTTGTTGTTGAGTTACAAGAGTTTTTAACATCTAAATACAGGTCTCTTACCAGACATATGATCCGTAAGTAGTTTTCCTATCCTGTGAGTTGCCTTTTAACTCTTTTGATGGTGTTCACAAAAGTTTTTGACTTGAAGAGGTCTGATTTCTCTTTTGTCCTTTAATTCCTTGTGCTTTTGGTGTCATAGTTAAGAAACCATTGTCTGGCCCTTTTGAGGGTGAAGGGAAGTGGCTTTGGAACTTGACACTTCTCACCCTTTTTTGGAACAAATCCTTCCCTCCTTTAGATAATCCTTCAGAAATATTTCTGAAACCAAACTACTTGCCTGGTGCTGGGGGCTACAGTGGTGACCAGGCAAGCCCAGCCCCTGTCTCCCTAGAGCTTAGAATGGAATGGAAGGGACAGGCGTGAAGCAGGCAGCAAAGCAGAGTGACCTGATTACAGACGTGCGGGGGAGGGAGGGCCCAGAGGCCTGTGCCAAGGAGATGTGTCTGGTCTGGGGGCTGAAAAAGACCCCAAGGACAGGGCATCTAGTCCAATATTAAAGGCAGGGATGCATTCGCCAGGCAAAAGGGGTGCAGGGCTCCAGGCAGAGGGAACAGCATGTGCAAAGGCCCTGAGGTGGTGGGAGTTCATGCTGTCCAGTAAGGCACGTTCCCCTGGCACACTGGCCCCTTCGCTAGGGCTTCTTGGGGCGCCCAGTGGCCTGATGGCAGTGTGTACAGCATGCCATGTCCTTAGTGCATGAGCAGAAGAGGCTCTAGACTCTAGGGAGACCCAGATGCATTGCACCTGCCTCCAGAACTCTGCTGACGTTTCAAGAGGACATGCGGGGGCCTCCCCAGCCTCCTCCAGGCTCAGCCCAAGCCTGGCTGAGCCCTCCTCGTAGACACACTGGCTACTGTGCAGGCTGGGAAGGCCTAGGGGTGCAGCAGTCCCGGACGGGGGTGGCCCGTGACCCCTGGCTTCTTATATGCTGTCTGAGGCCTGTGAGGCCGTGGGGACCTGGATAGGTCTCCAGGGCACCTGTCTGCCCCCTTGAGTCCCAGTATGTCATCCTTCCTCACCTTCCTTCCTGCGATACTTTCTCCTTCTCCAGACTGGTAGGTGTAACAGTGGATGAGCAGCTTGGGTTTTTGTTCAGAATTACTGAGATGGAACGTCCTCGGAGGCGTGGCTGGGCAGTGGTTGCTGTGGCTGACTCCGCAGCCCACCGCCCCAAGCCCCTGCCCCCTGCCCTGTGACATGTGCTGTCACGACAGCCCTGGCCAGGCCTCTGTGGCTCCGCAAGGAAGATCCTGGACCCTGGAGACAGCCCAGGACAGGGGCAGACTCTGAAGTCTTCCCACATGCTTTCAGTGCCTCCCTCATTCATTCCTTCATTCACTTAACACTCAGCAAATATTTGAGCACTTTGCCTTGGGCTTCCCTGCTGGCTCAGATGGTAAAAATTCTGCAATGCGGAAGACCCAGGTTCAATTCCTGTGTCAGGAAGATCCTCTGGAGAAGGAAATGGCTACCCACTCCAGTATTCTTGACTGGAGAATTCCGTGGACAGAGTAGCCTGGTGGGCTATAGTCAATAGGGTCACAAAAAGTCACACGACTGAGCAATTAACACTTCCTACCTTGGACCAGGCCCTGTGATGGGTTCCAAGGAGTCAGAAAACAGTTAAGTTCCAGTCCCTGCCAGACAAATAACCCTATATTTACCCTACAGCGTGACAGAGCTGTGATGTGGGTGGGTTGGGGGAGGTGTCTGGGATGGCTTCCTGGAGGAGGCGGCATTCTGCTGGGAACTGAAGTTGAGCAGGGAGGCAGAGAGAACTGGCAAGCCCAGGAACGGAATGGGCAGGAGTCCACAGGGAGAGGATGTGCTTGTCCAATGTAAACGCTGACCTCCGGGAGACCACTAACCTGGGACAACATCTCTGAAACCACTGAGGCGCCCTGTCCTGGCACTGCCCACCAGGTGACCTAGGGGTCCCATCCAGCAGATAGAACCAGAAAGCCCTCAAGAGGAAGGCCCCATACCTCTGTCAAGTTCACAGTCAAGTTTGCCCAGGGCTGGGCTGGGAACTGGGGCTACCTCCTCCCTCCCTTCTCACTGCCAAGCAGCTACCAGGGGTGCAGTAAGAAAAAGAATGGGTCTGGGGTTTGCAGAGGGAAAGCTCTCACTTGCTATGTGACCCTGGGTAGGTCCCAGCCCCTCTCTGGGACCCCCTTCCGTCCTCTCTGTGAGGCAGTGGCATCCTCCCCGCCACTCTCGAGGTTGCTGGGGCCCTCCAGGGGGTGATGCTGGAAAGTTCACCTTGGTGATCTCACTGCCTGCTCCCATCTGTGCCTTAGCCTTGATCCCTGCATGTCCTGGACAGAGGCCGACCGGTCCAAGCGTGAGAGTGGCCCTTGGCTCCTTGCTTGAGATTCTGGGGTAGGGTGGGGCTGGCCCCCTGGGGAAGCCCCCCGGAAGCCCAGGTGCCCTTCTCCGGAGGGCTCCAGGGTCCACGCTTCTTCTCCCTCCCTCCTGCGCATCTTTCGTTTCTTCCTTCCAATATGAGTGATGCATAGAGAGCCAGGCCCGACCCTGGCTCTGCCCTCTCAGGCATCACAGGCTGGCACCCCCCTGCCCCCTTCTCAAAGCTACCCTGCCCTACAAGCCGCTCCCAGCTACCCCTGGCCTGTGTGCCAGGGACTCCAGCACAGACCCCAGCTTTAGAGATGCTCCTGTTGCCTTCAGCCCCCTCTTCTTGGCTGACCATTCACCCTAAGCCCCTGGAGAGACTCCCCCTTCTTAGGATCCTCTACATGAGGACCTGGGGGTCCTCATCAGGCCGGCTGCCCATGCCAAGGTGGTAAGAAGCCTGGGCTCTGGACCAACGTGCAGATTTAAGTCCCTGCCCCAGCCTTTACTGGCCACGAGGCTTTGCCAGGTTGTTTAACCCCGTGCCTCAGTTTCCCCTTCTGTAAAAATCAGGCTAAGGGCACCCAGGTCAGACATTCATGAGGGTTCAGCGAAGTGGTTCCTGTTACCTCCATTTCTCAGGGGGATTCCTGAGGCTGGAGAGGAATAAAGGCTTCACCCGTGGCCACTCTTCTGGTGAGCCAGTGCCAACCTGTGGCCCTACACCAGGGCCCGGGCCTCCTTAACCACCTCTGCTCCCTGTTACTTCTTATCTGATGAGGCGAGACTCTCTCCCAAGGCTCTCCTGGTGGCCCTGGAGTCAGGGATGCTGCCTGGATGGCACGTAAGGATACAGATTCCAGAATTCCTGTCTGAGCCCCACTCCTAGGGGTCTTTCAAATGAACCCAGCTCTCTACCAAGAAACCTGGGTGTTTGGGGGCACAGCCTCCATGCACCCCCCCTCCCACCTCCACTTCCTTCCCCAGACTCCTCTGGCTCTAAGTATTTCTGCAGCCTCAAAACTCCTTTGACCAAGGCCCAGTGTTAATTTGTTAAATCCACATCGAGGTCCTGGGGACCTGTTGTTTATTTTTGTGAACGTGTTGGCAGAGATCACATTTGGGGGTGGGGAGGCCGCTTATTCGGTTGGAATAAATGCTAATTAATAAAAGTTATTTATTTGGCTTGGAGCTCGCCGTGGCCCCAGGGTCAGGCACAAACTGACTATTTGAAGCAAAAACAAACAGAGAGTGTCTCTCAACAGCTTGAGAGCGGCAGAAACGAAGAGGCCGGGTTTATTTGTCTTAGGGAGAATTTGCAGTCAATTCCCTCCAGACTATTTAGACCCTTAAATTAAACGGAATAAGAAAAGCCGTGGGTGCAGGGGAAGGAGCCAGGAACACTCGATCATTTGGCCGAGAGCAGAGTTTTTAAATGTCTTTGGCCTGAAGTCAGCCAAGTAAATGGTATGTGTGAAATAATTCAATGGCAGAGAACGGTGCAGCAGTCACTTTTTCTCACTGTAATGGAGTGAGAGACAGAGTGTGGCTGCCTCGGCTATCTGAGTCCGTTCATCTTTCCCTGGACTCAGCCCCTCACAGTAGCCCCTAAAGAGCCCAGGTAAGGTAAATGGAGGTGGTTTCAGGCTTTATTTTCAATCCCAGAACTTTGACTGAACAAAAGGAAACTTTGGGCACAGCCCTGACTGGAACGGACCTGGCCCCAGTGCTCGCTGGCCTGAGGCTTCAAGAATATTTGTTTATTTTCCAAATACTTGAAGCTCAAATGTGGAACCCCAGGGGACACACGCCCACCACATCCACTTCTCAGGGGGCGATTCAGGAACTCGTGGTAACGAACATCCGGCGCATCCGCTGGGAAGCAAAGTGCAGCCCGAGAGTGAGCCCTAAGGCCAAAGCTGTGGGTTCGAGTCCTGGGTCACCTCCAAGACACCTCCTAATTCTTCCGCATCTCCTCAACCTCTGCCCGCAGCTGGGACTGGAAGCAGCTTTCTGCCAGGGGCTGGGCTGAAGAAGAAAGATCCTTGTTTATTTGGCGGGGGGTGGGGAGGGGTGGAAGCGGGTTGTATACGATCAAGAATGTTAAGGGCAGGAACTTCCTGGAGGCCCAGTGATTAAGACTCTGCGCTTCCCGTGTAGGGGGCACAGGTTCGACTCCTGGTCTGAGAATGAAAATCCCACATGTTGTGCAGCACAGCCAAAAACAATGTTAAATGCAGCGAGCATTTATGGAGCAATGACTGTGCTCTTGGCATTCAGTTAAACTCAGCTCCTCCAGGAACTTTGTGTGACCCTGGGCAAGCCATGGTCCTGCAGGACTCCCAGAGGTGAGGTCTTCCCCCGGGGGTCTAGGATGGAGTCTAGGGGACATTTACACAGCAGTGAGAAGACACAACCCATGACGTCTCCCAGAGCTGGGACCAAGAGTGTGACCCCCTTGCACCGCACCTGGCATCACCTTCCCTGGGAACCAGGAGAATGAGGGAAGACGACTCAGCAGAGACAAACTCATACTCCGGGCTGCCTGAGTCTCCCCACAGGCACGTCCCAGCTGCGTGATCTTGGGTCAACCTTTCAGAGCCTCAGTTTCCCAGTGTGTGAAATGGGATAACACTTCGTATGGCAGATGCTGGGGTCCAGTGGATGGAGTGTATGCAACACTGGACACTGTTCGTACCCAAACCCGCCTTTGTTGAGCACATTCCATCACAGCTGCCCTGATGGAGAGCAGTGACTCCAGCCCAGCTGGGGTGAGGGTGTGAGAGTTGGGTTGCTGGAGCTGGGGGTGTAAATCCCTTGCCTGAGAGTTTCAGCTCCAAGGCTCCAGCAGTTTAGCCAAAGAGCAGAGTTGTTTCTTCCGGCACCCCCTTGGCTGGGGCCAAGGCTGCAAAATGGTTTTCATTTCAACACCCTCCGTTTTGAATTGCTCAGAAATTTCCCGAAAAAGTCTCCTTTTTTGGCCGAAAGGCCTCCTGCGTTGGGTTTGTGCCCAAGCAATATTGCCTGAAGGGGGGCGGAAATCGGCTCGCAATGGCTGGTGTTCCAGAAGCTTCCGTCCACTCTCTGGGGTCTTGATCACACAGGTTTTCAGCGCTCGACCCTTGATATTTCCGGTGTAAGGTTTCTTCCCGCTCGAGGAGGTGAGGGGCAGGGGTGGAGAGACATTCACAGCCACCAGGCATTCTCATCCATCTTCACCTTTCCTTGGAGGAAAGGGGTGAGGAGTGAAGATTGAAGCGGGTCCAGGAGACGAGGCCAGCTCGCTCCGTGTTCCCTGCCACCACCTACCCCATTCCCTCGTGTGTCCTGTGTTTTTAGTATTTCCCAAATGGGAAAAGTAACGGACTTCAATTCCTGGTCCTCTCCAAACCAGGGCCTCTCTCCCTCAGTGCTATGCACATTTGGTGAGCCAAAGAATTCCCTGATCCAGGGTCTGTTCTGGGCACTGAAGCATACTTAGCAGCAGCCCTGGTCTCTACCTCTGTCCTAGGAGCACCATCTGCCTCTCCGTCCTGACTTTCAAAATTGTCTCCAGACATTGCCAGATGTCCCCTGAAGGCTAAATTGCCCTCAATTGAGAACCACCGGTCCAAACCCAGTAAGGTCATCTTTTCCAGGGAAACCCTGCCTGATTCCTGCTTGACAACTCCCCTCCTCCCACCCCCACGCCATGCAACCATTACCAGACTCATGGAACAGTTTGCCCTCCAATACAGTCAGCTGGTTGCTCTGCGTACATGGGAGCGTTCAAAAGCCGGGATTGAATGGTATCTGTGGCCGGGCCTGGAATGTTCTAGATGCTCAGCTGAATAATTCAGCATCGTGTGAAGAATGTAGGATGTGGTCAAACCAGTCAATCCTAAAGGACATCAATCCTGAATATTCACTGGAGGGACCAATGCTGAAGCTGAAGTTCCAGTACCTTGACCACCTGATGTGAAAAGCTGACTCACTGGAAAAGACCCTGATGCTGGGAAAGATTGAGGGCAGGAGGAGAAGGGGATGACAGAGGGCCAGATGGTTGGATGGCATCATTGACCTGATGGATGTGAATTTGAGCAAGCTCCTGGAGATGGTGAAGGACAGACAGGGAAGCCTGGCGTGCTGCAGTCCATGGGGTCGCAGAATGGGACATGAATGAGCGACTGAACAACAACATAAAGGGAATGTGTAACTGGGGAAGCAAAATGCAAGGTTATCCACACCCTCTGTTGACCCAACTGGGAGCAAAACTGGCCTTCCCATCCACTGCTGCTGGGAACCCTGGATGGGGGGCCTTGGCTGTAGCTAGCATTTTACTCATTGGCCCAACAATCCCAATTATAGGAATCTGTCCCAAATATTCACTGGCAAAAATAGAATATCATGTTTGCATGAGGTTATTCACTGTGGTATTCTTCTGAGTTGCAAAAGATTGGAAACACACCACCTGCCAATCGATAGGGCTCTGGTTTTAGTAAAATAAGCCATAGTTTAGGGGTTTCCCTGGTGGTCCGGTGGCGAAGACTCTGTCTTCCCAATGCAGAGGGGGCCTGGGTTCGATTCTGGGTCAGGAAACCAGATCCCACGTGCCACAACGGAAAGATTCCACACAGCCAAATAAGTAAACAAAATGTTCTTAAAAACATAGTATGTTTGCACAACTGAGTGGTACAGAGCCCCATGCAGGGCTTTCTGTACTGGGTGGCGAAATCCCTGGGATGTGTTGCTCAGTGGGATCAAAGAGAGGGGCACAGCAGTCCACAGTCTGCTAGCTTCCAACAGAAGAGCAGGAGAAAATACTAGGAAAAAAATTGCAAAAAGCAGTGCTGAAAGGATAAAGCAAAGATGAATTTTACAACGGTTCTGACAGGTGGAAGGTGGGACAGTGAAAGTGGTAAAGTTGCTCAAAGTCAACCACTAAAAGGAACGAAATAGGGTCATTTGTAGAGTCATGCTTATAAATTATTTTTAAATCACACATGTAATTTTGTAAAGCTTGGGGAGCAGAGTCGGGAGCAGGGCGTCGTTAACTTTTGCTTTGTCCCTCTCTGTGTTGCTTGAATCTGTTACTATGACAAAAGATGACGGTTACTGTTTCTGTGACAACTGTTTGGGTTCTTTGAGATCCCATGGAATAGTCCATGGAATTCTTCAGGCCAGAATACTGGAGTGGGTAGCCGTTCTCTTCTCCAGGGGATCTTCCCAACCCAGGGATCAACCCCAGGTCTCCTGCGTTGCAGGCAGATTCTTTACCAGCTGAGCCACCAGGGAAGGAGGGAACAAAAGGGAAAATACAGATCGGTGCACATGATGCAAATAAAGAAGGCTGGTTTGCTGGCCAGGGTTGTAGCCGTCTCAGGAGCATAGTAAAGAGGAAGAGGAACATTGCAGCACCAGTGTGTTCAGCGTGATCTCATACTTGTAAGCTTTTTAATTTTTATTTTGTTGGAGTGTAATTGCCTTGCAAAATTGTATTAGTTTCTGCTGTATGATGAACTGAATCAGCTATAAGTATACATATATCCCCTCCCTCTTGGACCTCCTCCTCCCCAGCCACCCCCTATTCCACCCCTCTAGTCATCACAGAGCACCGAGCTGAGTTTCCTGTGCTTTATAGCGGGTTCCCACTAGAAATCTATTTTACACGTGGTAGTGTATATATGGCCCCTGGAGGAGAGCATGGCAACCCACGCCAGTATTCTTGCCTGGAGAATCCCCAGGAACAGAGGAGCCTGGTCGCAAAGGGTCAGACATGACTGGGCAACTAAGCACAGCACAGTCTATCTATGTCCATCCTAATCTCCCAGTTCCTCCCACCCTTCCTTGCTGCCCTGTGTCCACGTCTGTTCTCTACGTCTCTATTCCTACCCTGGAAACACGTTTATCTGTAACACTTCTCTGGATTCCACATGTATGCATTAATATATGATATTTGTTTTTCTGTTTCTGACTTATTCAGCCTGTCTGACCAACTCTAGGTCCACCCATCTCTCTACAAATGACCCTATTTCATTCCTTGACACGTGGACCCTAATATTCATTGCAGCTCTATTTACAGTGGCCAGGACATGGAAAGAACCTAAATGTTCAATGACGAATGGAGAAAGAAGGCGCAGGTGAACACAGTGAGATATTACTCAGTCACGAAAAGGAATGAAATAGGGTCATTTGTAGAGTCACGCTTGTAAATTATTTTAAATTCACATTTGTAATTTTGTAAAGCTCGGGGAGTAGAGTCAAGAGAAGGGTGTCATTACTTTTACTTTGTCCTTTTCTGTGTTGTCTGAATCTTATACTGTGACAATGATGTTACTTGGTTATCAGAATATACTTTTTTAACATGTAATCTCCAGATTCTTTAATTTGATAAAGTATTCTTTTTTTTAAGTATAGTTGATTTACAATGTGTTAATTTCTGGTGTACAGCAAGGTGATTCAGTTATACCTATACACATTCTTCTTCATATTCTTCTCCCATTATGCTTAATTATAGGATATTGAATATTGTTCCCTGTGCTATATACTAGACCCTTGTTGCTTATCCATAAAATATACATTTTTAATAAGAAAATAAGATACATAAGCAAGTACTGAACCAGACAGGGTTGGTTCTAAGTGCCCAGTGAATGCAATGGAGGAGAGAGCATTTCGTGTGCACTCAGGAGATCAGCGAGGGCTTCCTGGAGGAGTGAGCAAAGAGCTGGGCCCTTCAGGATGAAGGGTCAGCAGTTTAACCCCTGGGTAAAATTGCAATGTGGAAACAGTAACTGAACTCCCCCTCCTCCGTAGAGGGGGCATGAGGAGGTGAATAGCACCTGCCTCGGTTTTTGTGAACATCCAGTGGTCTGTGGGTGTTAAAAAGCCTAACAGCGTGCAGTGGACCCTCAGAACTGTGACTTTCACTGTGCCTTTTTATATATTAATATAATTCAACAACAGATACCCATGGTGGTTGACCATACCCCAGAGGCTAGGCCAGCTTCTGAGGACACGTAGGTGCCTCCGGCCCTCCCTGACCAGGTCGGTTGTCCCTCATGGTAGCAGGTGCCTGTCCCCTGGCTCCCCAGGAGGGGGACCTGGCCGCTCTGAGTCACCTTTATATCCCCAGGGCCCTAGCCCTGGGCCTGCAACGTCGTGTGCTCAGCAAGTGTGTTGTAGAATAAATGGATGGATGAAGAAATTTAACAAAGGAGTGAATTGAAGGGTCCTGCTCTCAGGGCTGGACCATCCACCCGCCGTGGGAAGACACAGGTTAAAGCGCTCAGCACACGTTGCTGAGCTGGTGCCTGAGTCATGAGCGTGTGGGCGCCTGCGGGCGCAGGGCTGCCCGGCCTGGCCTTGAGCTGACCCTTGGGTCCCTCCGCAGGTGAGTGTCCCAGCCCCGGGCGCAGCAGCGCCGCCAAGCGGAAGAAGAAGCAGCGGCGGAACCGCACCACGTTCAACAGCAGCCAGCTGCAGGCGCTGGAGCGCGTGTTCGAGCGCACGCACTACCCCCGACGCCTTCGTGCGGGAGGAGCTGGCCCGGCGGGTCAACCTCAGCGAGGCGCGCGTCCAGGTGAGGCGCTGCGCGTCCGTGGGCTCCTCGCAGGAGCGTGTACAGCCACCATGCACTCAGGGTTAAGGAATTGCCAAGGTGCACGGGGTCGTCTGAGGCCAGGAGGGCTGAGGGTCCGATCCAAGCCCTGCCACTGGCCAGCTGTGTGAGCCTGAGCAAGTTACTTAACCTCTCGGTGCCATAGGTAGTGGTGGTGTAGTTACTAAGTCGTTCCGACTCTTGCGACCCCATGGCCTGCAGCCCGCCAGGCTCCTCTGTCCATGGGATTCTCCAGGCAAGAGTACTGGAGTGGGTTTCCATTTCCTTCTCCGGGGGATTTTCCCGACCCAGGAATCGAATCCAGCCGGGACCTCCGGCACTGCAGGCAGATGAGCTACAAGGAAGCCCACAGGGTGGCTTCCCTGTAAAATGAGGATCGGGTGGGTTTGTTTTATAGCGTTTTTATGAGAAAGAAAAGAATTATTTTTGTAGCTTAGCTCAGTGTCTGGCACAGAGGATTTTGATAAAGTCGTTTTAAAGTGTCCAGAGCTTTCTCCGTGCTAGCTCTGAGCAGAGTGCCCAGTGTACACCTCTCTTCATTACAGCCTCCCAGCAGCTAAATGTTCATCGGCTCATGCCTTCATTCCTCCACTGGCACAGTCTCCAACACACACCGACCCAGCGGCACGCACTATGTCACCCCCATTTTACAGATGGGAAAACTGAGGCTCAGGGAGATGAAGCCGCCAGTGTAGGGTGGGTGACAGAGCAGGTACACGGTGGGTCCAAGAGGACTTGGGTCCCCCTGGCAGCCCACTCACGGCTCCTTCCCACCCCCAGGTCTGGTTTCAGAACCGCCGGGCCAAGTTCCGCAGAAACGAGCGGGCCATGCTGGCCAGCCGCTCAGCCTCGCTGCTCAAGTCCTACAGTCAGGAGGCCGCCGTCGAGCAGCCGGTGGCTCCCCGGCCCACCACCCTGAGCCCGGACTATCTCTCCTGGACAGCCTCCTCCCCCTACAGGTGAGAGTGGGAACTGCTTCCGGTCGGGGTTGGCGGGCGGGCAGCAGCCTGGAGACCCCCATAGGGTGTTTTAGGATCCAGATTCCTTCGAGGCTCTGGAGAGAACTGTGAAAGGGGCCCAGGCCCTCCGTGGACTGGGGGTGTGTGGGCAGGCGTGTGACTGTGGGCATGGGGGAGGTTGTAAGAATGTGTGTGCGCGCGCACGCACGTGTATTTGTTAATGTGTGGACTGGCAAGAAGATGAGACCTGTCTGGAGGGAGTGGAGAAGCCCTGTCACCCTGTGGGAGCTGGACGTGCCTGGTGGCCCAGGGGCTAAGTCTCTGCACTCTCAATGCCGGGGGCCAGGTTCCATCCCTGGTCAGGGAACTAGATCCCACAACTTCAGCGGGACTTTAACAGCCACAGCTACAAGAGCCGCATGCCACAACAAAGACCCAGCGCAGCCAAATACATTACTCAGTGTTTTTTTAATAAAAAGAGAAAACCTGCAGCTTTCTGGGCTAGTGTGAGCGCCTCAGCACCTCTTGTCGGTCATCCCGGGAGGGAAGCTGGGAGGGGCCCTGAGGATGGTTCCCAGTCCCTGGGACCTGGCTGGGACCCGGAGGCGAAGGCTGGGGCAGTTTTGTCCTGGTCAAAGCCAGGAAAAGGTGGCAGGGCAGGGCAGGAGAGGGAGGGGTGCTGGAGAGGTGGGGTTTGCACCCCACAACTACCAGGGGTGCTGTCCACCCCTTAGGCTGTATGAGCAGCTCTGCTGGAGCCCTGGTCTCAGGAGATCCAGTGGGTCAGCTCGTGGGGTCTGAGTCCTGGAAATGCCCACGCTAGACCCACAGCCCTCCCAGCCCCTCCCTGCCCTCTCCTTACCTGGGGCAGGAGAACCATCAAGAGGTATCCTTCCATACAGGTGTGTGTTCATGCCACCCCCCATCCTGCTGGGTGCCAGGCACCGGGCGGGTGCTGGGGGCTGAACAGGATGCAGGAAGCTCCTGGTCCAGAGAGGAATGACCCCAAACCTGCAGGGGGCAGCTCCAGGTCCCAGCGCTGACCGTGGGCCCTTCTGCCTCCGCCCCTAAATCTTGCAGCCGCAGGTCACCTCCAGCCCCAGGGGGAAGGCTGCCCGTGAGCTGAGGAGGGGGAGGCAGGAGGACCAGAGGCTGGGGTCCTTGGATGGACAGCCAGGGGGATCAGCTCCGGGCAGCACCGACATGTCCTTGTGTCCTGTGTCGCCCCCAGCACGGTGCCGCCCTACAGCCCTGGAGGCTCAGGCCCCGCGACCCCGGGGGTCAGCATGGCCAACAGTATCGCCAGTCTCCGTCTCAAGGCCAAGGAGTTCAGCCTGCATCACAGCCAGGTGCCCACCGTGAACTGACCGCCGGCTCCGCCAGGATCCCAGTGCCTCTCTGGTCTAACGACAACAGAAAAGAGGGCAGACGTGCAGGAAAGTGACCTTCTCCTGCCCCCTGTCTCCGGGACAGGCTGGGCGGGCTCTCCTGGCTGGCCCTTCTCTGCAGCCCAGACTCCTGGGCCCAAGAGGCTGCTGAGATGCCTGCAGCCTGGCTCAGCCCCTCATCCACGGCCCCTGGAGACTTCGGCCCCTGATCCTTGGAGGGGTTGGGCCAGAAGGTGGCACAGCA
Source organism: Nanger dama (assembly GCA_917880005.1). Classification (NCBI taxonomy): domain Eukaryota; kingdom Metazoa; phylum Chordata; class Mammalia; order Artiodactyla; family Bovidae; genus Nanger; species Nanger dama. Next base: position 6,928,948 of record CAKJTW010000018.1, on the reverse strand, counting down.
GCTCACCGAGGACCTCACTTACTTGGTGTATGAAAGCCACAAAGCTGTTGTCTGTAAGAAATAAAAAAGAAGAAATTGTTTAAGCCCCCAAAGGCTGCGGGGAGGGCGGACAGGCCAGCAAACCAATGAGGGGCCGCTCTGGGGGGCCAGCTCCCTCACCTGTGTCCCTAGTTCCAAAAAGTCCTTCATCGCCCTGCAGGCCCCAGGGCCCGGGAGTGGGGGAGGACAGAGGCCTCCCTGGAGCCCTTGGCACCCAGGTGTTTGGGAGAAACCCTGCTGTGTGATTCGGCAGGATCCCAGCCCTCTCTGGGCAGGGGGTGTCTCCCTATCCTATGGCAGGGGCAGCGTGGGTGTGGGGGCAGGGGCTGGAATTAAAGCCCTTGCTGCTGGACATGCAGGAGGTGTGGGTGCCCCTGGACCTCTGGCTGTGGAGGGGCCTGGGCAAATGGCCCAGACAGTGGGGGTGCAGAGAGGAGGCCCCAGGTGGGCTTACAGGACAGAGTGGTTCTAACAGCCAAGACCACCAGAGCCCTTCCTCCAAGTTCTCCAGCCTGCCCTTCCGCAGATGGTCACTGGGGGTGACAGAGGACCTGTGTGCCACCAGCCACTCAGGAGTCTGCAGAAAAGTGTGCAGTGAGGGGAGTGGTCTGAAGCCAGCCCTTTCCACCTGGCCCCAGGCCACCCCTCCTGATGGGCATAGCCTCCAGGGAGGTTAAGAGATCATTTCTGCAACCAGCCCCCAGGAAGTGAGACAACACTCCCTAGGGGAATTCCCTGGGGTCCAGGGGTTAGAGCTTCCCAGGCAGCGCTAGAGGTAGGTTCCCACCTGGTGATGCAAGAGACATAAGAGACATGAGTTCGATCCTTGGGTGGGGAAGGTCCCCTGAAACGGGCGTAGCAACCCACTCCACTGTTCTAAGAGTAGGACACGACTGAAGCAACTTAGCGTGCACACCCGCCAGTGGTTAGAACTAAGTGCTTTCACTGCTGTCTCCCAGGTTCGATCCCTGATTGGGGAATTAGATCCTACCAAGCCATGTGACGTGGCCAAAAATAGAAAAACAAAGAACACACTTCCTGACCCCCAGATGGTCCAGAGGTGCTCAGCCCCTCATCACACCGCTGGACTCCACGGATGGGCCCCACTTCTCCAGTCTGCCCTGCCCATATGGTGTCAAAGCACCCCCAAAGGGCCGGCATCCTTGCCACAGGCACCTTCTAGGTGATCTTGAACAGGGCAAAGCCACGTGGCAATCCTAACATAAGAAACTCTGTTTTGTTTTAGAAGGTATGACCGTCCCTGAGTGAGGTGAGGACCTTCCCCATCTCCCAGGTCACCCCCAGAGATTCTTCCCCATCTTCCACTGGGAATTCCACCATGAAAACACAGATCCTGTGGGGTGGGTGTCACCCTCTTCAGATGTGCCAACGGCCCCTGGGACCATCGCCGTGTGACTGTGATGGGAGGCTGGGGCTCTGGTCAGTGGCGGGGGGAGGGTGGGGGCCGCCAATAAGCGGAGGGAGTCACTGGCTCCAGCTGAAGGCGTGAGGAGGGCCATTCTGCCAATGTCTGCAGCTGGCTCTGTCCAGGTGACTACAGGGGCCAGAGCAAGGAGAGACCCGTGCCCTGACCATGTGTGTGTGATGGGGGACAGGGATGGGGGTGAGGAGGGACAGTCAGAGCTGTGTCTTCTTGCTCAGTTTGGCCTCTGCCTTGGGCAAGTGATTTCTGGGTCTCCATTTGCCATTCATTCACCGAACAAATATTGTAAAACTCTTGATGTGTGCAGGGCCCTGAGCAGAAAGCAGAGAATTGACATGGGATCCCTGGCTACAGAGGCCATCTCAATCACAGGGAGCCCCAAGTCTTGTCTAAGGCATCCAGGCAGGCTTCCTGGAGGAGGTGTCCTGGAAAGATGAAGAGGGGAGGGAGAACAGTGTTTCTGGCAAGGGGAACAGCATGTGTAAAGGCCCTGGGGTAGGCCAGAAGCTGCCTCTTTGGGCCAGTAGGGGACAGTTCTGGGTCTGGATTTCGTGCAGGATGAAGATGGACAGAAGCAAGGACCAGTTCACGTGGGGTTTGTGTGGCCAGATCTGAAGTGCAGATGTCATCCTGGCAGTGAGGCGTCATGGAGGGAGTTTGCTTGGTAGAGGGAGCCCCCCTCCACCCTTGGACTCTGTGTGGAGCCAGGGACACCCCTGCAGAGGCTGTCCAGGCAGGAGGGCAGCAGCCTGGACCAGATGAGGACAGAGTGGGCGATCCAGGAGGCGTCCCGGACCCAGCAGAGACAGAGGTTGATGACTAGCTGTTGGACTAGGGGAGCCCAGGGGGCCAGGATGTGGTTTAGACACATGGATGTGCCCAGGAAGAAGAGCCCCTGGAAGCAGGACTCACCTGGTAGAGGTGGCAGGAGGAAGCCAGCCGCCTTCTTCTGCCACCTGCTGGCCACTGAAGGGCTCATCAGTGTCCTTCCACCCAACGAGCACGGGGGGCCATCCTGGTCTGAGCAGGGTCTCCCCCACAAGGAGCTTACTGCCCCCCCACCCCAGGGATTTGCACCAGCCTAGGGCCAGCGCACAGGGTCCAGAGCTGTGCCCTTGTGGGCAGCCAGGAAAAGCAGCCTCTTTCCTCCCAGAAGCACTGGACTGGTCGTGAGCGAGTGGACGAGCCCGCCCAGGTCCTGGGCAGCACTCCGGAGTTCAGACAGAGGCATGTCTGGTCTTTCTATTTTCAGTCCAAAGGGAGTGGCCGTGAAGTATCGCCAGGTTGGGGCTGCCTTCAGCAGAGATGGGCTCCCACCAGGCGGGGGGCTTCCACCCACTGGGCGGGGGGCTCCTGCTAGGGCCTGGAAAGGCGGGTCCCGAGACCAGGTTCAGAGAGAGCCGTGGGCCTGGTTCCCACAGAGTCGCTGGCCCTGCCATCAGGCCGCGAGGATGTCAATGTCACTTCCTCCCCAGCACTCTAGAAAAAACAAACCGGCTTAATCATTTACACATGCAGCTCTGGGGAGCTGGGGGGAGGGAGCACCGGGGCCCTCTTTGTGAAAGAAAATATATTCCAACATCGCTGTCGCTATTGTGGCCCTAATTACAGGGCTTGCGTGGGCAGCCCCCTGGGCAACCATCCAAGGATATAATTTTTCCATGAGGATAAGGTACCTGAGGCCCCGGTCCCAGGCTGGGAGACTTTGGAATCCTCCTCCCTCTGCCTCCCCTTTGCCCATTTGGCCAAGCAGACAGGGCATGGCATGCCTCGGCTTCTGTTTCTGTTTGAAAGAAGGGCACTTGAGAGAAAGAGGGAGAGATGGAAGGAAAGGCAGTCTCTGGCTCTTCTTGCCAAATCCAAAACCTGAGAAATAAAGACCAGACTTTTACCTTAGGCGAGGCACCTCTCCAGGCCTCAGTTTTCCCCCTCGGTAAAATGGGGGTGACGACAGAAGCCACCTCACAGGGTTATTGGCATGGAGTTACCTTCCATCAACAAGCACTTTGGTGTTTTTGGTGGAAAAATACAGAGCGAGGGGTGGAGTTTGAGGAAGTCAACATACTCCCCGTCCTGCAGTAAAATTGGCTTTCCATGCCCAGAGAGTCTGGCTCTCCCCTTTGCCCCTTCCAAGCACACACTCTGTGGGCACAGCTGGTGGAGGTGGGGGGTGGGGGGGGCGGTGCCTGCACCAAAGCAACACGGCACCCCCAGCTCCTGCGCTTTTGCTGCTGGCCCCTGGAGGGCGCTGTGGGGAGCTCTGTGCCTGTTCTCCCGCCAGACGCAGAGCTGGGAGAAGCAGGGCTCTCCCACACAGATCGCCACAGCTGGCCCAGGTTCCTGACCCGAAGACAAAGTAACAAGCAAGTTCCAGATCACCAGCCTGGGTCCCTGTATAAACATCAACACAAGCCTTTTGGAAAATGTACCAACAGCCTCAAAAACGCTTGCATACTTTCACCCAGTAATCCCTTCTCCAAGCCCTACTTCAAGGGGCGGTAGCAATGTGTGCCAAGATGCTTGTCATACATTTTCGTACATGCAATGTAAAATATCTGGGAAGACCCAAACCAGAATGTAAATACTTTATAATGGCTCACAATCCACTTGTCTTCATGTTTTCTGTAATGAGATTAATATCCTCACAGGGAAACAAAAGAAGCAGACCAGTGTGGTCATCCCAGCTATATAAGTAGCTCTTTGAAGTAGGAGAAAAAAAGTGCTTTCTTCCCTTTTATGTCCCTTTCATCGTGCCTCAGTTCAGAGATGGACTTGTCTTTTCAGTGACTATTGATGAGTACCCCATCTGAATCTCTTCCCTCCACTCCTGTTAGCCCAGTGGGAGTCCTCCAGGTCTTGAAGTTTGTGATTATCAAGAATTCCCTTCTACACTGAAAGTGGAAGAGTGTATTGAGCGCTTCTTAACATTCAGCTCACATCTTAGAAGAAGTGGGAATGGACTGAACTTGGGATATGAGGGGTCAGGAGTGGGCACCTTGAACTCAGAATGTGCTCTTGAAAAAGGAGCGTGGATGGCATAATTCTAGGAGGGCCCCATGATTCCCACCCCAGGAAGACACACTTTTTGTCACACTCTCTCCTTGGGTAGGGGGGAAATCTATGACTTTATGTGATTAAGGTCCCTACTCAGTTGACTTTGATCAAAAGGGAGATTGCCCTGGGTGGGCCTAGCCTAATCAGGCAAGCCCTTTTAAAGAGAGTCCAGGTCTTCCCTGGAAGAAGAGATTCAGAGCAGAGAGGGAGGCTCCCTCTAGCCTTGAGAAACAAACAAGAAACCAATCCTGCTGAAAGAGCTCAGAAGAGGACACTGAACTCCAGATGAGACCTCAGCTGGGGACTGCTTGACTGCAGCCTTTGAGACCCTAAGCAGATGACCTAGTTAAGCTGTGCCCAGGCTCCTGACCTATAGAAATTGTAAGACCATAAATGGCTGTTGTTTTCTTTTTCTTTTCTTTTCTTTTGCTGTGCCACACAGCTTGTGGGATCTTAGTTTCTCAACCAGGAGACCAGGGATTGAACCCGTGCCCCCTGCAGTGGGAGCAGAATCCTAACCACTGGACCTCCAGGAAGTCTCTGGATGTTGTTTTCAGCTGCTGTGTTTGTGGCAACTCGTTACCCAACATCAAAAGCTAAAGCAGATGCAGACGGAGTTTGGAAGTCCACTTGAGCTCGGCTTCTCTCTACCCATGGCATACCCAAAGGACCCCAGACCCATGACACGCACCTGAAGCCTCTGCTCAAATTACCTGCCATCTTAGCACCTTCTGAGCCATTCTGCATAAACTGACAGATTAACTGTCCTAAAAGACAGCCTTAATCATGTCCCTCTCCTGCCTAAAGCCTCCTGGAACACCCAGGACCCTCCCAAAAGGTCCCATTACCCAGAGCAGGTGTTGAGGTCCTGGCATCCAGCCCTGCTCTCCACGTCCAGCCTTAAACCCCTCTTGTTCCTACTCCAGATTCTTCAAACAATCCCGACAACTCTGCAACCCCCCCACTCCCCCTGCAGCAGCATCCTGCCCACCCAGTCCTCCTCCTCCAGCGAAAATGTATTCCTTGGAGGGTTACAATGCAGTGCAATTTTTTGAAAAAGGGCAAGTTAAGGGAGTTCCCTGGAGGCTCAGTGGTGGAGAATCCACCCACCAATGCAGGAGACACAGGTTCGATCCCTGGTCAGGGAAGATCCCACGTGCTGCAGAGCAACTAAGTCCATGTGCCACAACTGCTGAGCCTGTGCTCCAGAGCCCGGGGAACCGCACCTGCTGAGCCCGAGTGCCCTAGCCTCGGGCTCCACGACAAGAGGAGCCACTGCAACGAGAAGCCCGTTCACTGCGACTGGAGAGTGGCCCTCGCTCGCCACAACTAGAGAAAAGTCCACCCAGCAATGAAGACCCAGCACAGCCAAAAATAAATACATTTTTTTAAAAAGCAAGTTAAATTCTAGATGGCAGGCCCATCCGCATGTCTGGGGAGATGTGTGTAGTATGAAACAGAATAATCCAATGTTTTAAGTTTATTTTCAGAAAATGGAAAGAACAGCCCTATTATTTTCATAATTCAAACTTTTAAAAAATGAAGCTACTCGACATCTTCTTGGTGGGCACAGAGCCCAAGAGGGGCGAGCTCTGTCTCTTGGGTGGCCACAGCAGGATCTCCGGGGAGGGAGGCAATATATAAAGTATAAATATTATGTGTTTAATATGCATAAAAGTATATGCATATTACATATTTTACATACAGTTTGTATGTTTATTTAATAAGCATAGTTTAAAAATCTGGAAAGTCATAGCATGAACCGCTATTTTCTCAGGGAGGTGGACTGTGGGTGGTCTCTATGCACACGTGTGCATTTCCCTACTGGGGTACTAAAAGTTGACAAAAACTCTTTTTAGAACCCTATTCAAATTGGAACCATCTTTTGGAGAACAATATATACATGCCTTAAAAACGGGCATGCCTTTTGGCCCAGTAATTTTACTTCTAGTGATGTACCTGGAAACAACAGATTGGCCCAGAGATTTATGTTCGAAGGTGCCCATGAAAGCACTGCTTATGCTGATGTAGCTTAGATAATTAATTATCCAACAATAAGGGCAGATAAATAAATGATGAGGGCATCCGAGATGATGGAAGGCCAGGGAGCTGTTAAAGTTCGTGGTATGGACCATCGAAAGCCCCAGGAGGAAGTGCAGGTGTATCATTAAGGGAAATCTCAAACGATGACACAAGGGTCAGGTTTTGAGCCCCTGAGCACAGATTTCATCACATCTGTGACACACCGATGACATCTCTCCCATGCCAAACACCCCCAATCCACATTTTTCTGTTGTGGAATTCCATCCGGGATAAAGCCAGTTCTGAATCCCCATGTCTGTACTATGTGTATACACACACACACACACACACACGCGCGTGCGCACGCGCGCACAAGACACATACATTCATTTTACGCATCATCATTCATTAATAGGCACACCCTAGAAGCCAGGTGCTCTTACAAGAACTGGAGGACACAGGGGCACAGGGAATGACATGGATCCAAATTTCTGCTCCCCCAGAGTCGCATTCTAGAGGGAGAGGTGGACAAGGAAGAAAGAAGATGCTGCAGGGGCTTGCCAGCCTCCTCTGAGGAGGAAGAAGCCATCAGAGGGCTTGGCACACACAAGCTTCTGGCCCCAGAAGCCAGTGGCCTCCTGGGACACGCACAGACTTCCCGGGAGCCCTTAATGCTGTGGGGATTGGGCTCCACCTTCCAAGGGGGACCCCAGGTTCTGTTCCTGCCTCCAGGGCTGAAAACCAGCCCCTTTGTCCTCTCATCCTGGCCTGTTCCTCCACGTCCCTCACGTACCAGGGTACCACATACCAAATACCACGTACTCTTGAAGGCTAGAGCCACGAAATCCATTAAATGAGGGAGCCCCAGCAGTTCCCCCAAGGGGCCTCCTAGAAGACTGGGGAGTCCAGTTGGGGCCCACCAGCCATCACCTGGTACGGGCTTTCAGAATGGGTGTGTCCTGGGATGGGGTGGGGAAAAGTTTCTACCACATTAAACCATATTGGCAACATTTTGAGGTGACAGCCTCAACTCGCAGCCCGAGGGCCCTGTGATCCTGGGGTCTGTGTGACATCCTGGCCCTTCTCGAGGCCTTCACCTGACTCAGAGCCAAGGAGAGGATGCCCCCCGCAGACATCAAGCACCAGCCAGGGGCAGTGCTGTGTCTCCAGGCATGGACTGTGCCCCAAGTCCTTGCCTGCACCCTGGGCCGTGGTTCCAGAGCCCCCAGGCTCCTCACAGCCCCACCCTCCACATGCCTTCTGCTTTGCTCCACCAGCCCCCCCACCCCCCTGCCCAGGGTCAGGAGGAAGGTGGGGGTCTCACGTGCAGATGGAGTACGGGAGGGTGAGAGGGAAGTCAGAGGAACTCGGGCCGGGGCCTGAGGGCAACTGGCGCTGGTGCCCACTGGTCAGCAGACCCCCACCTGCCTCACCTGCCTCACCCACTGCTGCCCAGGAGATGGACACAGGCTTCGTGGGCCTGGGTGTGTGGGCACAGGGGCAGCTGCTGCCCGGAGGTCACCTGCAGCCCTTTCCCAGTCCTGGAGGGTTGGGTCTGTTCTGGAAAAATCACCTGTCTCCTGCCAGCTGCCCCTGGACAGTACCCTGGGGCAGCCCCTCCATGCCACTGGGCTGCACGTGCCTCTCTCCTGGCTCCCCCTCCCCCAGCTCCTGGAGGGGGCAGTCGGGCACGATTTGTGCCAGCTGGGGATTAAGGGCCACTGCCCAACTATCGACCTCACTTCACTGCCCTCTCTCTCCACACGCCTTCTCTGAGACCCTCTTAGGACATAAACCCAGACCCCCAAGCCCATGCTGGCCTGTCCCCAGCCTGGCCCGGAACCCCATTACAAGGCCCCAAAGCTTCAAAGGAGCCCCACTGCTGCTCATGCCTTTAACCTCCTTCCTCTCCTCATCCACAGCTCCCCCTGCAAGCCCCACCGTTCATCAAAACCCCATCATCCTCCCTTCCCTCCCACCCTCCCCCCCACGCCTCCCCTCCACTTCCCAGGCACTGACCTCAGGGGGCTGAGCTCTGCTTGTCTTTGTATCTCAATTTCCTCATCCTGACTGGACAACCCGCCCCCACAAAAAAAAAAAACCAACCTGACTTACCCCCATCACAGGTGAGTTGCCACCTCCTCTAGGAAGCCCCTCTCCAGCAGGGGTTAGAGGCCCTCCTGAGGCACTACTGCCCACCCCCGACCAGGGCGCTGAGCGCTTGGAGTTGTCAGTGTCTGACAACTGCCTGGAGGTCGCCCGCTGCCCTGGGCAGCACCCGGGCGGCCCTCCGTGCCGCTGGGCTGCGCGCGCCTCTCTTCCGGCCCCCCTGGAGTTGTCACTGTCTGCGCCCAGCCCCACTGTCACGGCTCAGCGGCCGAGGGGCCAGGGCACGGGGGGCCGCAGGCCCTGCAGCTCCAAGGGGCGGCCCCTCACTCATTTCCAGGGTCCCGCGTTCCTCGTGAGTGTCGGATGCCCTCCTCCCCTCGGGTCTCATCTGGCACGTTGCCTTCTCAGCCCCTTTCCCCAGAAGGGAAAATATTAAAATACAAGCGCACACACTGGGTCCACGCCTCTGTTTCACCCCAGCTCAGGGACGCTGGACAAGTTGCGGTTCCTTTCAGAGCCTTTCCTCATCAAAAAACAGAAATATCTCCTTCCTGGGATGCGTTTAAACTTCAAGTGGGAAAAAAATGTTGTGAACACCACGCCCAGCCCCTGCTTAGCCGACAGCAGGCACTGCACAGGGAACTGTGCCTTCCTGTTTCTCAGCTGCACAGCGGTAGCCCTTGAAGGGATGGTCCAGTGATTTAGATTCCATGTTTTCAATGCAGGGGACGCAGGTTTGATCCCAGGTCGGGAACCTAAAATCCCACATGCCGTGGTACAACTAAGCCCACGCACTTAATGGAGACTCCACGCAGCTGACAATAATAATAATATAAATATTTGGGGGCTTCTCTGATAGCTCAGTTGGTAAAGAATCCGCCTGCGATGCAGGAGACCCCAATTCGATTCCTGGGTCAGGAAGATCCGCTGGAGAAGGGATAGGCTACCTACTCCAGTATTCTGGCCTAGAGAATTCCATGGACTCTAGTCCATGGGGTCGCAAGGGACTCCACCGAGCGACTTTCACTTTTTCCCTTTTCCTGAACAGAGGCTCATCTCACCACCAGTGGGCAGTGTTACCCACTGGCAGCTCCCAGCGCAGCCGGAAGCGGGCCTAACTCGGAATTCTTGTGAGGCCTGGGGTCCCCAGGAGGCCCGCCTCCATCCCGCCGCCGTACTCGGCAAGCCCGTCAGTCCTCCGGGGCTGCTGGGTGGGAGGGGGCGTCCCCAGATCCTAGAAGAAAGGAGCAGTGCTGAGAGTGGGGGTGGTTGTAGAAAGTGAGGCTGGAGGACGCAGTGGTTAGAGCCGGCTTGGGAGCCAGACAGAAGCTGGGTTCAGAGCTGATCCCACACTGCAGGGTGTCCACTCTGAGCTTTGGTTTCCTCTGCCAAAATGCTGGCCGAGTGCCCCTCCTCCTTGCCAGCAGGAAGGAGGTGGAGAGGGTGTCTCCCAGGAGTCGGCTTCCATACTGTGTGGTGTAATGCCCTCGTCTGGGCGTGTTTGTGTGTTTGCCCCAGACACAAACCCACAAAGGTGTCCAGGGAGCCAGATCCTTGGCCAGCCCGGACAGCGGTGGATGGCCAAGGCGCTGAGCTGGTCAGACAGTTCATCAGTGACTGGACCCACACAGTCTTGGAGCAAGAGTCCAGGGACACGTTGGTGGTTTTCAAACCTCACAAATACGGACGCAGCCGGAACATTTCTTCCAGCAGTTGGTCCTTCAAAGCCCATCATTCTTGACTGACAGTGCTTTGGGACAACTAAAGCCTCAGGAAGAGAAGGCCAGCCTTCCTGGTGGGCCCTCCCAATCAGCACCTGTGCCAAGGATAGAAACGTCCAGCAAGGAATGTGGCCGGAACACAGGGAAGTGTCAGCGGGCGCGAAGGCACACAACCCTACCCCCAACCACTCAACTCCCATCCTGAGGGAAATTCACACCCTGCCTGTCCTGGGCCCTCCTGGAGAGAGAACTGGCAATGGTACCCAGACCCCGCCATAGCTGGGACTCTCAAGGGAGCTTTCAAAAATGCAGATGCCCAGGCTCCCCTCCTGACCAGGCGAACCAGAATCTCTGCGGCGGAAGTGAGAACTCCTCATTTATTACATCCCTGGATTCAGAAGGTCGTTAGGTTCCAAACGTGAACTGAGTCTCTGTTCGCTTTTCCCAGCGTTGAGGAGGAGGAGGGAGGGAGGGAGGTTTTTACAGTGGAAGAATTTTCTATCAGTCGTGACAGTCCATCTCTAAACAGTTCCAAATCAGCCGCTTCACCCAGGAATCCAGAGGACACACGGGCAAACACACACAGGGCCCCTGGGCCCAGGATCGCGTGCTCAGCCAGTCGCCAGGAAACCCGGCCCCGGGCCTGTCACAATCTCAAAGGGGCCATCGGTCCCCCAGGTTCAGCCCCCGGTGGCTCATGGCCAGTGGTCTGGGGGCCGAGGTGGCGTCCACGGCTGGTCACAGGTGGCGGGCTGCCTCCCAGACAATCTGCAGGGCCATGGAGGCGCAGGGAGCTGGGCCAGGGTGTAGGCCAGGGAGCGGGTGGGTGCCCGCAGTTTCCCCAGGTAGGCCACGGTGTGTACCATGCGGCCCAGGAAGAAGACCAGGAAGTGCATCCGGGCGATGAAGGGGTTCGGTCCGAGGAAGGAGTAGACAAAGCCCAGGAACAGGAAGGGGTAGATGGTCTCCATGTCGTTTCGGGTGGGCTCTGAGAAGGCAAAGGGGTGCAGTCAGCCAGGTGTCAGCTTTGAGAATGTCCTGGATGCTAGGACCCTCTGCCCCCAAAGGCCCTGCCCCGCTGGGGATCACCTCTGGCATACCAGACTGACGTCCACTGTGGCTGGGACGAGGAGGTACCCCAGAGGCAGAGGGGGACTGGGACTCCAAGCTGGTGCCTGCGAGCAGCTCAGGAAGCGAAGCCCTGTTAATGGCCTGGGAGCCACAAAGGGCTGCCGCTTGGGTTCTCCTACCAAGCCCCAGGGGCCCGCCAGGACCCAGCACCTGCCATGGTCTCCCCTGTCCTCCCCTCTGGCCTTGGACACCAGTAGGGAAAAGTGGGGCTCAGTGGGATTGCATGTGAGCTGGGGTGGGGCCTAGGTCTGCCTCCAGCCCCTGATCTTTTTTTTTTTTTTTTTTTCAATTTTGGCTGTACCATGTGGCTTATGGGACCTCAGTTCCCTGACCAGCAATTGAACCCAGGACAGTGGTGAAAGTGCTGAATCCTAACCACTAGACTACCAAGGAACTCCCTAGCCCATGCTGTGTACCTCCCCAAGGCAGGGCTTTTCTGAGGCCGCTTCCTACTGAATGCAGGGTCCTGGGCCCTCCCCAGTAGGACAGGCTGAGAGCACATGTCTGACATCCACGCCTGGCTCTGTCTTCTTCTGCCCCTAAATCTAAGCAAACCCTTCCTCCTCTCAGGGATTCAGGAATAACAGTAACAACTTCCACTCATGGTGCCAGCCAATCGCTGGGCAGCAGCGAGGCTGTTCCCTCTGTGCTACCCTGCTTCTTTCTTTCTCTAAAATGATCAAGTGTGTGTGTATGCGCGGTGATGGGAGTGAGCGTGGGGGTGGCTGTGCGTAACCCGGCCATAAAAAATGACCAACAAAGAAAACTCATCCACTTCTGCTAAGAGTCGGTTTACATTTTCCATGACTCCTGCTAATGGGCAGCTTCCTCTGTGGAGGGAGGTCGAGTCCCATAAATTAGAGGCTGAGCAAGGGATTGAAGCCAGAGATGGCATGTCGGAGGCACAAATAAACAGGAACACAGTGCCCGAGCCATGACCTCCCCTGAGGAGAGGCCACGTGTGTGAGGAGTGGAGATGCTGCTGGAAGCGAAGCCCCTTCTCCAAGCCTTTCAGCTGGAAGGTTTCACCAAGGTTGCACCAGCAAGCCAGGCCCAGCCCAGCAGCCCCTAAGTGGGGACCTGCTGAGGTCCTGCCCCTCCGCCCCTCTCCTACAAGGAGAGTCTCAGCCATGGGCCATGGTGTGTGCATGCTCGGGACTGGGCGGGGTGGGGAGGAGGAGCACTCCGCAACCCAGGGCGACAGGGGTCTCTGCAGCGTGACTAGGGTGGCTGTGGTCAGGGAAAGGGACATTTGTGGTAAAGGCTGAAAGATGAGGGGCCATCTGTGCAGGAGTGGACTCTCCAGGGAGAAGGATGGGCACGTGCAAAGGCCCTGAGGTGGGAATGGGCAGAGTGTATTCAAGGCCTAGTAAGTGAGCATTCCACACGTGTCTGGAATGTGGTCATAAAGGGAGTGAGGCAGGATCAAGATAAGCGGGGGAGAAAGCCCTCAAGAAACAGAGTAAGGGGTCTGGAATTCAATCTGGACGTACAAAAGCTCCCATAAACCCATCAGGGCCTGGATCTTTCTTAGGTCAAACTTGGGACACAGCAGTTGGAGTCTCTGTCCCCATATCCTGGACCAAACAAGAGTCTTCCTTCTTAACTCACAGAGCCTGACCTTGGAACCCAGCCCCAGGGAACATAAGTCTATGGCAGAGCCGGTCTCAGCAGCTGGGGGAAATACTGCTGGATGCCCACGTGAAAGAAGCTGGCTGGGTCCTGGCTTCAGGGACAAAAGGGCGAGGTGGGGGTCGGGGAGGACTGAGGATGGAAGCCACTCCAGTTCCTTAATCAATTGAACAAGTCCCTTGTGTTGTCTGGGAAGGGAGCAACTGTGGCCATAAAATCATCCCATGCTATGGAGAAAGAGCTATGTTACAACAACCTCCCCACATACACCTTGGAGAACCTATTTCACGTGAAGTCTGTGTGTCCCAGAATGCGGTCTGCCTCCCACAGGTGACTCATGAGATGGCGCCAGCTGGTGTTTTTGTCATCCTGGACGTTTCTGGGAAAGTTCCAGGAAAAGCATAACTAGCGTATGACACCCATTCATTCAGACACTTCTCCTTAAAAGAGGCATTTACACTTTAAGAGTGAGTCACTTCTCAGAAAGCTGTTGAGAGGATCCTTGGCCACACCCCAAGCACAGGTGAGAAAAAGAAATCAGGGGACTCGGGGTGGGGGAGGAGGCATAGGATGGGAGGAGCGGCCCCCCACCTCTTGGCACCCGCATTCCGGACTAGAGGACGCGGGGGTCACCTTCGAGGGAGCAGAGGCGTCTGGGAGCTGATAAAGGCCCTCAGTTCTGATCGTCGGCCCCTGGGGTCCCCAGTCTCCCGTCCTCCTCCCTCCGGTACACTGAATACCACAGCGGGCCCCCAGTGAAGCCAGAGGTGGTAAGGATGGAGGAGACGTGGGGAAATCAGATGGATGAGGCAAGGTAACTCATGCCCTCCTCCCACCCCAGGATCTGAGCAGAGAGACATGGAGAGAGTCACGTACCAGACAGATGCTTGGGCAAAAATGTGTCATTCTAATAACAACCACTTTTTTAAGGTGAAGATCGCTCAAAGCAGTTTCCTGCTTTGGACTTGCGTGACCTCCTGCAGCATCAGGCCGGCCCCTTCCCCTCACCAGATATTGCAACACTGCAAAGGTGCACTTTACTGCATCAGGTGACAGGCGGGGAGAAGGCCCTGTCCCCCTCTCCGCCCCCCCCCGCCCCCGCCCCGCCCCTCCTAGGCAGGGACAGCAGCTGGCAGCCAGCCAGCTCTCTCCTTTTATGTCAGGCCCACTCTCTATCCACACAGATGATTTCTTGGGAGTCAGGTTGATACAAGGTAAAGGCTGCTTAGTTTTAAAGGCAGGTATAAAGTAGAGTTAAACTGCACTCTTGCAAGGAGGGCAGAGCCCATATCTGACGGCCTGGGCTCGATGGCAGCTTAGCCGTCACGAGCGATGTGGCCGTGGCAGACCAGCTTCCTCCTCGACAGCTACGAGTTCTGCCCTTGGAAGGTTACTGCAGAGTGGACTGAGCTGGTCCCTGATAAGTGCTTAGAACCCTGCCTGACACTCAGCTTGCTGCTGTTCAGTCACTCAGTCATGTTCAACTCTTTTGTGACCCCATGGACTGTAGCCCACCAGGCTCCTCTGTCCATGGGATTTCCCAGGAGAGAATCCTGGAATGGATTGCCATTTCCTTCTCCAGGGGATCTTCCCGATCCAGGGATCCAACCTGTGTCTCCTGCATTGGCAAGGGGATTCTTTACCACTGAGCCGCCAGGGAGGCCCCCTGGCAAGGAGCAGCTTTGCCCTGATTCAGCTGTTTCTCTCTTTGCCATCATCATCATCACCAGCCTTGTCCCGGACAAACTGCTAAAGCTAATTTCCCTTCTTGGTTTTGCCAGACTCCCAAACGCCCTCAGATGGGCAGGCCAAATTAATAAAAAACACTTTATGGCATGGGGGCGGGGGAGGAAGTATTCGAGGCCTGCAGCCTGCAGCCGCTGGGTGCTCATTAGACACTTGGCCTTGCCCGAGTCTCTGTCTCCGGGCCTCTGTCCACCATCCGCAAATAATGTGCTGGGTGGTGTCTTAAGGGGCTTCTAATGCAGAGAGGTTGGGGCCCAATCTCCTGACAAACCAGTTCACTCAGATGACGTCTATACACTCCAGATAATCAGAACTATCCCAAAGTTTGGGTCAGGGGCCTATTGTCTTTTCTCGGAACCACTTAGAGAGCCCTCTGCCCTACCCACCCACAGCAGTTGCATTCACACAAACTCAGAATTTGGTCAAAAGACACATTGCCAGACTTCAATGAAAAGTGAAAGTGTTAGTCTTTCAGTCGTATCCAACTTTTTGCGAGCCCATGGACTGTAGCCTGCCAGGCTCCACTGTTCATGGGATTCTCCAGGCATGAATACTGGAGTGGATTGCCATGCCCTCCTCCAGGAGATTGTCCCAACCCAGGGATCCAACCCAGGTCTCCCGAACTGCAGGCGGGTTCTTTACTGTCTGAGCCACCAGGGAAGTCCAAGAATACTGGAGTGGGCAGCCTATCCGTTCTCCAGGGGATCTTCCTGACCCAGGGATCGAACCCAGGTCTCCTGCATCTCAGGCAGATTCTCTACTATCTGAGCCACCAGGAAGCTCAAGAATACTGGAGTGGGTAGCTTATCCCTTCTCCAGGGGGATCTTCCCGACCCAGGAAACAAACTGGACTATCCTGCATTGCAGGTGGATTCTTTACCAGCTCAGCCACCAGGAAAACTGGAGAAACTTAATAGGGAATCACTAAAAGGATGAGCCTGGGTTTCAAAACTTTCCTTGAAATCTGTTTTCCGACTTCCCTAGAGTGGGGTTCACGTTTGGGCTCCACCTTACACTCATCCACAAGGCAGATCTGTGCTCTAAGAACCAGGGCCTAAGTGTTTTCCTGTTTGTGTAGAAGGCGTCCCTGGCTGCACTAGTCTAATATTAGACCAGAGCCCTGGTCTAATATTTAACTCACATTTGCTTCCAGGGTATCTCCCATCAGGTCCCAGCCAGTTCTCTGGTAGCAGATGGCAGGATGTGCGATTCTCTGTACCCTTGAGGTTTCATGATGTTTTGTGAAGTAAGGAGGAGGAGCCCTGGGGGCCAGGAGCCCCCAGGTCTGGCATAGTAAGTCCCAGTAAATACCAGTCCATGTACGGTCCCCAATAAACACTCACGGAATCATAGAAAACATTATTAGATAAGAGGTGCTCAAAAAGTGCTGAACTGAATTTCAGCCACTTGAGCATTCATACAGTAGACAATAGGGCTTCTCTGGGGGCTCACCTGCCATGCGGGAGACGCGAGTTTGTTCTCTGGGCCAGGAAGATCCCCTGGAGAAGGAAATGGCAACCCACTCCAGTATTCTTGCCTGGGAAATCCAATGGACAGAGGAGCTTGGGGGCTACAGTCAGACACGACTTAGTGACTAAACAACAATCGTAGATAATGGGTCCTTTTGTTCAGAAATAAAAATTAAATTGTGTGGGGGTAGGGGGCAGTTGGCAGTGTCTTGGCACTAGGCAGGTGTGTGGTCTCTCCCTGGCACGATTACAGCCAGTAGAAATAAAGCACTTGGGAACCTGTGTAACTACTCCTGTGCCACAAGTAAGCTTTGCTACGCAGAGCTCTCACACCCTGGGAGAAGACGAACACTCCTCTGGGTGAATGTTCTGAGCTGGCTTGGGATACACAGTCTTGGCAGCCTGCTGTCCCTGCTACTAATCACCCCCTCCCCCATAACCAGGTGGCGTGAGGGTCGAGTATGGATTATCATGATGTGTCAGGCTTTTGTTCACCAAAGTACAACTAGTGCTTAGCACAGTAAGTAACACTTGGGAAGTGAAGTGAAAGTCGCTCAGTCGTGTCCGACTCTTTGTGACCCCATGGACTATACAGCCCATGGAATTCTCTAGGCCAGAATACTGGAGTGGGCAGCCTTTCCCTTCTCCAGGGGGTCTTCCCAACCCAGGGCTTGAACTCAGGTCTCCCAAATTGTGGGCAGATTCCTTACCAGCTGAGCTACCAGGGAAGCCCCTGACACTTAAGAAGTGCTCATTAAATGTGGAATGAACAAACAGATGGACGGACAGATGGATGGAACTCATATGAAGGACTGTATCCTGTAGTTACATTGTTGTTGTTGCTAAGTTGTAGCCAACCCTTTTGTGACCCAAGGGACTGTAGCCCCTCCATGGGATTTTCCAGGCAAGAATACTGGAGTGGGTGGCCATTTCCTTCTCCAGGGGATCTTCCCGGCCCAGGGACTGAACTCATGTCTCCTGCACTGCAGGCGGATTCTTTGCCACTGAGCCACCAGGGAAGCCCGTAGTTATGTTAGAAAGGGTGAAATAGCAATGAATCTCACTTTCTAGATTATACATTTCCGTAACTTTAAAAAACGCAAGTACATGTGTCATTTTCAACGGCCAAGAAAAATGTAAGGAAAAACTCCACCGACTTTCTTTCAGTAAAAGAATCTCTATTATTTTTACTGCTTTGTCCCACCCATGTCTGCCTGTGACTCATGAGAATGTGATAAGAACCATGTGAGGGTTTGTCTCTGTCTCCCTCCTGTCTAAGCTGCCCATCCTTCCCATCCTCATTCCGCTCCACTGACAATCCTCATCCCCGGGGGAGGGCCTCATCCTGGTTCTCCAGCCTGTTGGTGTAAAACAGCAGAGGAAACTGCCAAAATACCCACTGCGACCAGCTATGTGAAATTAACATCTGATGGAATTTTACATAGCCGTACCATGAGGCTGGTGGGATCTCAGCTCCCCGACCAGGAACTGAACCCAGCCCACAGCAGTGAAACCACTAAGTCCTAACCACTAGACCACCAGGGAACTCCCTACACAGCTCTTTTTAAGAATCACTTTTGAGTAGTATTTACTGACATGGAAAGTGTTCATGAAGTAACATTATCTGAAAAAATGCAGAACCCCAAATTAGGTGTACAATGCACACGTTATGCTATGAAAAATATTTAGACAAATGGCAAAGAGGAGAGAGAAGAACAGGTCAGCAGTGATTGGAATTGTGAATGGTTTTCCCCCTTATCCTCTACACGTTCTCAATATTACCAAACTGCAATGAACAGTTCTGATCTCTGTAAGAAAAACTATTTTGGATTGACTAGGGAAAGCTAAGCCTACGAAAAGATGTTCGACTTCACTCGGAAATGCAGAGTAAAGGGGCTGGAGGTCCTGTGGTTAGCCACAACTAGAGAAAGCCCACGCGCAGCAACAAAGACCCAGCGCAGCCAAAAAAGAAAGGAAGGAAGAAAGAAACGCACCGTAAAAGTGAAAAGGGACATACATTTTCACCCGTCACGTTGACAGGGATCCAGCCAAAGATGGATCCACTGAGTTGGCAGGAGCGTAGAGACACATCTCACACACCAGTGGTGGGAGTGGACGTAGATACTAGTCACTAGACAGTATTTCTTACCATTTGATTGCAACCTGCAGGTTTGTTCACGCGTACACACAAAGGCAAAGGAAAGAAGTTTCGATGCACTCTGTTCATAACAGAGAAAGATAGCCTAAATGCCATCAGAGGGGAAGAGGCTGGATCAACTACGGACCATCCATTCCACAGAGAAATGGCATAAATACTATGGCATCAATGTAATGAACAAGGCCTCTGTGTAGGCTGATGTGAAACAATTTCTGTTGTTACATTAAAAAAAAAAAAACCACAGTATAAATCAGTGGGTAAAGGGTGATCCTTTGGGGATACAGAGGAAAAAGCACAGGAGAAGTTTCTCCAAGAAGGTGCGTAAGACACCAGTAACAGCATGAGTCCCCGAGAGCAGATTCTTCAGGTCAGAGGTTACAGACGGACTGAATGAATTCGCACTGAGTAACCTTTTCTAACTCTGTCATCCTGAGCCATGAGGACGTACTACAATACTTTTCCTAACTTCTTTTCTTAACTAATACTTAACTAGAAATGAAATCAATGAATAAATGAAAACTGTTTAAGAGGATTCAGAAGGCAGAAGATCTTGGCCCCTGGGTATCCTCCAAGCGCCCCATGTTCAGAAGAGGGTTTGAAAGGGCAGGCTGTGATCTGGCCAAGGGCCAAGGGTACTTGCCTGAGGCAGCGTTCCACATCTGGGTCGTTCCGGCAATACTGGAGGCCTCCGTGTCTCTGAGCGTCCTCGGGGTTGGCAAAAGCCTGGAATACATCAGCTGAGAATTACTGTTCATGAGATGGACGGCCCAGTGGACTAGGTCTGTGGCGACGCAGTCACATACATGTCTATTCAGCAGCGTCCATGAACTCCTACTGTGTGCTGAGCGCTGCTGACTCATCATGAACAAAGCTGCTATGAGCTAAATGCTCGTGTCCCTGCAAATTTCCTGTGTTAAAATCTAACTCCCGGTGTGATGGTGTTGGGAGGTGAGGCCTTTGGGAGGTGATGAGGTCATGAGGGTGGAGCTCTCTTTAATGAGATCAACATTCATAAAAGAGACTCCAGAGAGCTCCCTCACCTCTTTGCAGTGTGAAGATACAGCAAGAAGATCGCCATCTATGAACCAGGAAGTGGGCCCTCGCCAGACACTGAACCTGCCGGTGCCCTGACCTTGGACTTCCCAGTCTAAAACTGTGAGAAATAAATTTTTGTTGTTGCTAGGCCACCCAGTCTCTGGTATTTTTTTTTTAATATAACAGGGTGAAAAGAGTAAGAAAAAGTCTCCTTATCTCTGCTCTTGGGAAGCTCACTGTGTAACGAGGATTTGCCAATGAACCAGAAAAGATCAGGTGGTCAGAGTAAGGAAAAAAGAAGACAGGGTTAGCTTCGAGAATGTTCATGGGAGATCCGGCCAAGTCTGGGAATCAGAGAAGGCTTCTCTGAGGCAGTGACAGTAAAGCTGAGACTTGAAGGATGCAGCAACATTAACCAGAAAATGGGAGGGTTATAGCAACAGCATTCAAGGCACCAGGAACAGCATGTGCAAAGGCCCTGGGGCCGGAAGAAGAACATGTGTGAAGGATAAAAACCAGCATGGCTGGAGCAGTGATAAGCAAGGGACAGAGTTCCGAGATCAAGTTGTAGGGGTCCTAGAGGCATCCTAAGAATTTAGACTTTGAACTGAGAGCAGTGAGAGAGACTTGACAGGCCCCAGTGAGAAACCCAGCCCCACAGAAACTAACTGCAGGTATCTGAATGTCCCTGTGTCTCAGCTTCCTCATCTGTGAACTCCAGATCACACTGAGATCATCTACCACACGAAGGTGGCTGCTCACCCCTGAAGACAGCGTGAATATACGTGGGCCAGGAGCCGTGGCAGTGCAGACATTGGAGGCAGAAGCCCTGCCTCCAGCAGACACCGGGGAGCAGGGTGGGCAGGCCTTGGGATGTACCCCCACCAGGAGACCTATGTCCGGTCATGTTAATTCCAGTTGTTAATAAGTAATGAAGACAAACACCTTCCATCTACCAAGGAAGGTAAGTGGAGATGCCATGGCACAATGCGTGGCACCAGGAAGGAGCTTGATGAATTGTCACCGCAAAGCAGGGAACTGAAGTTACACTCAGGTCGTCGAAGTCCGCGCCTATCGCTCCTGCTGCACCGTTGCCTGCGCGCATGCAGCCAGCCCGCCCCACCAGCCCCTCAGCAATCCTCTGCAGCATGCCTTCTGCACGCTCATCCAGTGACAGGCCCTGCGGCTTCCAATATCCGTCCCCAGCGTGTTAGTGTGTCGCTCAGTCGTGTCCGACCCTTTCCAGCTCCATGGACTGCAGCCCACCAGGCTCCTCTGTCCATGGGATTTCCCAGGCAAGAATGCTGGAGTGGGGGTGCCATTCCCTTCTCCAGGGGATCTTTGGTACCCAGGGATCAAACCCAGGTCTCCTGCATCGCCAGCAAGGGAGCCCCTAGTTTGTCCCCAAGAGCTTGCTTTTTTTCTTCCCGTCCTCTCTGATGAGTCTGGCCCTCCTCACCCTGGAGCTGAATGCAGTGTCTGTCATGATCAGGAGCCCCCACGCAGTCCGTGGGCCTGTGACACCTTTCACAGGGTCTTGGCATTCAGTGGGCAGCTGTCCTAGGTGCCTACAGTCCACGAGGCTGCTCACCCCTGAAGACAGCATGAATACACGTGGGCCGGGCCAGGAGCCGTGGCAGTGCAGGCGTTGGAGGCAAAAGCCCTGCCTCCAGCAGGGACCGGGGAGCAGGGTGGGCAGGCCTTGGGATGTACCCCCCACCAGGAGACCTATGTCTGGTCATGTTAATTCCAATTGTTAATAAGTAATGAAGACTAACAATGGTGGGGGTATTTGCTCAGTGCCAAGCGCTGAACTCTCCTGGTACTACGTGACTACCCTGAAGTTTACAAATGAGGAAATCAAGCTCTCAGACTTGACCACGGTCCCCAGGCTAATGGGTGGAGGAGCCAGAGCATCCCCGAGTCACCTCCCCACAGGGCAGTTCCCCCAGCTCCTCCCTGGCTGCCCCAACACAGGGAGGAGAAATGAGAGGGAAATTCACAGGGTTGGGAGAACCCGGGAACAGCCCGAGTGGTTTCCTTCTGCCATGCTCTACTGACCCGACAGAAAGGCACCCCAATAGGTTTGACTCTTCCTTCCCTAATCCACGTGAAAAGGAAAGCTCTGGGCGCAGCATGGCCCTGGGAGAATGCCATCCCCCCATGGCAGGGTGTGGGCTCCGGAGCTGGGCACCTGGATTCAAACCCTGCCGCCACAGGCAACATCATCTGTCCGAGCCCAGCCCTGGTGTGGATCAGAAGTTGAATGCAGCCCCCTCCTCCCCACTGTGATGGGGATTAACGCTCACTCCAAGGACTCAGTCTGTGAGAAAGACTCCATGAGGCTTTCCCCGCTTGGGGTGGGTACTGGGCAGGAAGAGGTCAGGATGACCAGTATGTCTCTCTCTGCTCTAGGAGTTTCTTCACCTGGGAAGCTGACCTGCCTTGTACCTCTTGAGACTTGGGGCTGAGCAAGACCACCACCAGCCCCCCACCGTCCACCTTCAGGACGATGTCCGAGCCAGCCTCGACTTGCCTTTGAGCTGGGTAAAGGGCAGGGCCGGGGACACTCCTCTCTGAAATACCTGGTGGATAATCAGCTATCCCTCGTGGCGCTCAGGATGGCTGGCGAGCTTGCCCGGAAGGTTTCCGCCGGCTCTGGCTGGAACCAGCCCTCCCGCACAGTGGCTCCTCGAGCCCCGTCTCACCCCACACCGGCTCAGATCTTGGCGTCAGTCTTTATTGTTGTTTTGGCTCCGGGACTCCGGTGGGGGAAATTCCTCTCGGAGAACTCCAGGGGAGTCTGGCCCGAGATCCGCCGCCTGCGAAGGCTGCGGTGGGTTTGGGAATGACCTCGCCAAGGGCCAGTCGGGAATTTCCACTGAAAGGTTTCTCGGGGCTTCTGTTGGGTCGGTTTCCACCCCACCCATGTATCAGCTCTCCGGTGCGGGAAACCGCCGGGTCAGAGGGAGGCTGAGCGCCCCTGCAAGCTCATGGGACTCCGGGAATCTGGCTGTGCCGAGAACTTACCTGGGACATAGCAAGCGGGTAAAACGCTCTTAAAACACCAGGCCAGTGCTCGCTTAGGCGGCGCCAGTACTGAGACGGGAGCGCTACCGAGGTGAGCACGGCCCCCGCGCAAGGAGAACGCGCGAATTCGGATGAAAGCAAAACCAACCACGGGACAAGGACGTGCGGGCCACAGAGGAGCCATCCCACAGGGCTGGGAGGGGCAGGTCGTTCCCAGCCCGCTCCCCGCACGCTCCGGGGGCCGGGATGACTTCTTGGCCAAGGGTCCCCGACTCCAGCCTTCCCGGCGGCTGCGGGAGACGTGAGCGCACGCACGCGGGACTGGGGGTCCCCGAGAGCCGCACCTACCTTCTTCCGCAGCCTCACTTGGCCGGTGATAACGGCCACCGCGTACATTTTGATGACCAGCAGCGCGCTGCAGAGCAGGAAGGCGGGGAGCACCTGGCCGTTCATTAGCTCCAGGACGGAGGGCGGCATCTCGGCGGCGGCAGCGGCTGGGGGAAGAGACCGCGGGCAGAGAGCTCGGGCGCTTGTGTCTCCGGGAGCAGGGAGGGGCAGGGAGAGCGCAGGGAGGCTTGTCTGTACTCTGCACCCGCCCACTCCCAGCCAAAGGCAGCAAATTCGGCTCTCGGGTTTTGGAAGAAGCAGAGTCACCGTAGGGGGTTTGTGGGTGGGGGTGTCTCTAGCCCCCGCCCCACCCCTCCAGGGCAAATCCTTAAACCCTTTCTAGTCTGTTTCCTCGATGAAGGAACTGGAGGGTTGTATGGCCCTGCCTGCCTGCCAGGGGGTGCAACAAAGCCGGGAGCCTGCCCGACCTCCACGGGGTGGTAGATTCACTGAGGGTCACGGCAGGGAGTGGGCTTGAGATCCGAACTCTCTGCTCCCACGTTCAGCCTGGACACTTGAACCACAGCCGAAAGGACACTAATATGACTTTGTTGAACAGTGTGCCCCTCCCCGCCTCTCCCCACCTCTCCCCACTCCCAGTGATGTCCAGTCTCCATCCTCAGAACGCATGTGTCTGTTAGGGAACATGGCCAGAGAGCTTTGCAGGGACTAAGTCAAGGTCCTAAAATGGGGAGATTTTCCTGGATTCTCCGTGAATCCAGTTGAATCAGAAGAGTCCTCCTGAGCTTCCCTGGTGGCTCAGGGGTAAAGAATCCACCTGCCAATGCAAGAGACACAGGTCGGATCCCTCATCCAGGAAGATCCCACATGCTGTGGAGCAACTAAGCCCATGCCCCACAACTACTGAGCCTGTGCTCCCGAGCCAGTGCTCCCGAGCCTGTGCTCCCCAGCAAGAGAAGGCCATACACTGCAACTAGAGAGGAGCCCCGGCTCGAGAAGAGCCTGCGCAACAATGAAGACTCAGCACAGACAAAAGCGAACATAAATCAATCAAAGAAGTGTCCTCCCAAAAGAGAGGCCATAGAATTAGGGGAGAAAGCTGTGAAGACAGAAGCAGAGGTCAGAGAGGAGAGAAGATACTCCACTGCCAGCCTCAAAGGTGAAGGGAAGATGAGCCAGAGAACGCAGCCTCTAGGAGCTGGACAGGACTAGGAGAAGAGTTCTCCCCAGGGGGTTCTAGAAGGAATCAACCTTGTGGATACGGTAACTGTAGCCTGCTGAGGTTGATTTTCGACTTTTGGCCTCCAGACTGTGAGATAACACATGTGTGTTGTTTTATGCCACTAAATTTCGAGTGGTTTATCACAGGAACCATAGGAAACTAGCGCACCGTTTACTGTCTTTTAGTATCACTTTAGTTTTCCAGGAAATTCCCAGGCAAATGGTTTGACTGTTCATTACAGTTCAGTTCAGTTCAGTCACTCAGTCGTGTCCAACTCTTTGAGACCACATGAATCGCAGCACGCCAGGCCTCCTTGTTCATCACCATCTCTCAGAGTTCACTCAGACTCACGTCCATCAAGTCCGCGATGCCATCCAGCCATCTCATCCTCGGTCGTCCCCTTCTCCTCCTGCCCCCAATCCCTCCCAGCATCAGAGTCTTTTCCAATGAGTCAACTCTACACATCAGGTGGCCAAAGTACTGGAGTTTCAGCTTTAGCATCATTCCTTCCAAAGAAATCCCAAGGCTGATCTCCTTCAGAATGGACTGGTTGGATCTCCTTGCAGCCCAAGGGACTCTCAAGAGTCTTCTCCAACACTACAGTTCAAAAGCATCAATTCTTCGGCGCTCAGCCTTCTTCACAGTCCAACTCTCACATCCATACATGACCACTGGAAAAACCATAGCCTTTACTAGACAGACCTTAGTCAGCAAAGTAATGTCTCTGCTTTTGAATATGCTATCTAGTTTGGTCATAATTTTTCTTCCAAGGAGTAAGCGTCTTCTAATTTCATGGCTGCAGTCACTATCTGCAGTGATTTTGGAGCCCCCAAAAATAAAGTCTGACACTGTTTCCACTGTTTCCCCATCTATTTCCCATGAAGTGATGGGACCGGATGCCGTGATCTTCGTTTTCTGAATGTTGAGCTTTAAGTCAACTGTTTTGCTCTCCTCTTTCACTTTCTTCAAGAGACTTTTTAGCTCCTTTTCTGCCATAAGGGTGGTGTCATCTGCATATCTGAGGTTATCAATATTTCTCCCGGCAATCTTGATTCCAGCTTGTGCTTCTTCCAGCCCAGCGTTTCTCATGATGTACTCTGCATAGAAGTTAAATAAGCAGGGTGACAATATACAGCCTTGACGTACTCCTTTTCTATGTGGAACCAGTCTGTTGTTCCATGTCCAGTTCTAACTGTTGCTTCCTGACCTGCATACAGATTTCTCAAGAGGCAGGTCAGGTGGTCTGGTATTCCCATCTCTTGAAGAATTTTCCACAGTTTATTGTGATCCACACAGTCAAAGGCTTTGGCATAGTCAATGAAGCAGAAATAGATGTTTTCCTGGAACTCTCTTGCTTTTTCCACGATCCAGTGGATGTTGGCAATTTGATCTCTGGTTCCTCTTCCTTTTCTAAAACCAGCTTGAACATCAGGGAGTTCACAGTTCACGTATTGCTGAAGCCTGTCTTGGATAATTTTGAGCATTACTTTACTAGCATGTGAGAAGTTCATTACAGGAACTCCTCAAAAGATCCATCAGCTCTTCAGTGATGATCAACAGCCCTTCGTGAGCCCTTTGAATTTCTTGCTTCAAAATCCTCACCCAGTTGTGTCCTTCCCTCCCCAGAGCCCCCTCCCCAGGTGTGCGGTGGGACCTTGGCAAAGGCAGTGATCTTGTCGCTTTAGTTTTACCAACTTGGCTTGCTTTGCTAGGGGGCTTCTCAATGACTCAGCAGGTGAAGAATCTGCCTGCAGGGCAGGAGACTCAGGAGACTTGGATTTAATCCCTGGATCGGGAAGATCCCTGGAGGAGGAAATGGCAACACACTCCAGTATTGCCTGAAAAATATCATGGACAGAAGAGGCCAGTGGCTCCACAGTCCATTGTATCACAAAGAGCTGGACGTGACTAAGCACTAGCAGGAGACCCTGGGGAAGTGGGGAAGATGGAAAAGTTAGTTTCTGGTGCCCATTCTGACCTTGGACCTGCCCAGAAGGACAGCAGTCTCAGTCTGGTCACCCTAAAACTGGGTTCCCCCTTGGTGGGTGCTGAGTCAAAAACATACCAAGCCAAGGATAAAGAGAAGGAAGGATTTATTTCTTGCAGCAAATAAGAAGAACCCTGGGTATCTTTCCGCAATCAGTGTCTCCCCAACAGCATAACTGGGGATGTTTTAAGCTGAGGGTATATGCGTATTCATAGAGTGGCTTGAACAGAGGACAATTCATCAGTGAATCATGGCAAAGGTTGACAGAGTCCAAGCTTTGAAAGTGAAAGTGAAGTCGCTCAGTCATGTCTGAGCAACCCTATGGACTGTAGGCTACCAGGCTCCTCTATCCATGGGATTTTCCAGGCAAGAATACTGGAGTGGGCTTCCATTTCCTTCTCCAGGAGATCTTCCCGACCCTGGGTTTGAACCCGGGTCTTGAGCATTGTAGGCAGATGCTTTACCATCTGAGCCACCAGGGAAGTCCAAGCTTTCAGTTCAGTTCAGTCGCTCAGTCATGTCCAACTCTTTGAGACCCCATGGACTACAGCATGCCAGGCCTCCCTGTCCATCACCAACTCCCAGAGTTTACCCAAACTCGTGTCCATCGAGTCAGTCAAGCCATCTCATCCTCTGTCGTCCCCTTCTCCTCCTGCCCCCAATCCCTCCCAGCATCCGGGGCTTTTCCAATGACCTCTTCACATGAGGTGGCCAAAGTATTGGAGTTTCAGCTTCAGTATCAGTCCTTCCAATGAATACCCAGGACAGATCTCCTTTACGATGGACTGGTTGGATCTCCTTGCAGCCCAAGGGACTCTCAAGAGTCTCCTCCAACACCACAGTTCAAAAGCATCAATTCTGTGGTGCTCAGCCTTCTTCACAGTCCAACTCTCACATCCATACATGACCACTGGAAAAACCATAGCCTTGACTAGACGGACCTTTGTTGGCAAAGTAATGTCTCTGCTTTTGAATATGCTACCCAGGTTGGTCATAACTTTCTTTCCAAGGAGTAAACGTCTTTTAATTTCATGGCTGCAGTCACTATCTGCAGTGATTTTGGAGCCCCCAAAAGAAAGTCTGACACTGTTTCCACTGTTTCCCCATCTATTTCCCATGAAGTGATGGGACCGGATGCCGTGATCTTCGTTTTCTGAATGTTGAGCTTTAAGCCAACTGTTTTGCTCTCCTCTTCCACTTTCTTCAAGAGACTTTTTAGCTCCTTTTCTGCCATAAGGGTGGTGTCATCTGCATATCTGAGGTTATCAATATTTCTCCCGGCAATCTTGATTCCAGCTTGTGCTTCTTCCAGCCCAGCGTTTCTCATGATGTACTCTGCATAGAAGTTAAATAAGCAGGGTGACAATATACAGCCTTGACGTACTCCTTTTTCTATGTGGAACCAGTCTGTTGTTCCATGTCCAGTTCTAACTGTTGCTTCCTGACCTGCATACAGATTTCTCAAGAGGCAGGTCAGGTGGTCTGGTATTCCCATCTCTTGAAGAATTTTCCGCAGTTTATTGTGATCCACACAGTCAAAGGCTTTGGCATAGTCAATAAAGCAGAAATAGATGTTTTCCTGGAACTCTCTTGCTTTTTCCATGATCCAGCGGATGTTGGCAATTTGATCTCTGGTTCCTCTTCCTTTTCTAAAACCAGCCTGAACATCAGCAAGTTCATGGTTCAGGTATTGGTGAAGCCTGGCTTGGAGCATTACTTTACTAGCGTGTGAGATGAGTGCAATTGTGCGGTAGTTTGAGCATTCTTTGGCATTGCCTTTCTTTGGGATTGGAATGAATACTGACCTTTTCCAGTCCTGTGATCACTGCTGAGTTTTCCAAATTTGCTGGCATATTGAGTGCAGCACTTTCACAGCATCTTTTTTCAGGAGTTGAAATAGCTCCACTGGAATTCCATCACCTCCACTAGCTTTGTTCATAGTGATGGTTTCTAAGGCCCACTTGACTTCACATTCCAGGTTGTCCAGCTCCAGGTGAGTGATCACACCATCGTGATTATCTGGATTGTTGATTAAAATTCCAAGGCTCAGAAAATGTTATTATCATTCCCCAGGTTTCTACTGATCTGGGGGCCAAGCATGTAAGGAGGCTTTAAATTCCGAAAAATGCCTAGGAAGGTGCTTCAAGCTAATTTTTGTCATGGAAACTTTACATGGGAGTTTTTCCAACTCCTCCTGCCTGATAGTAGTTTGTTCTTTGGTTCCCTTAAACTCATCATTACTGAGAGCTCTTCAAGGACTAGCACTGTGGCCAGGCTCAGATCACTAAATGACTTAGGTCAAAATGGCTTCTCTTGTGTCAAAAAAACTATATATGGTTCTTTTCTTCTTGGACCCCCTACCCTATCTCATAGCCTAGCCTGTACTCCAAAACAGCAGAGGCCAAGGGAAGATCTGTAGGAGTAGCAGCAGTGGCCTTAACCCCTCAGTTGTGTCTGACTCTTTGCGACCTCATGGGCTATAGCGCATCAGATTCCTCTGTCCATGGGATTCTCTAGGCAAGCATACTGAAGTGGGTTGCCATTTCCTTCTCCCAAACTTAATGACTTATAGACTCTTTGAGACCCTATGGACTGTAGCCTGTTAGGCTCCTCTGGGATTTCCCAGGCAAAGAATACTGGAATGGATTGCTATCTCCTTTTCCAAAGCAAGGATCGAACCCATGTCTCTTGCATTGGCAGGCAGATTCTTTACCACTGAGCCACCAGAGAAGTGTTCCAAAGCAGCAGAGACCAAGGAAAGACCTGAGCAGAGGGCAGAGACCCTGGCCGTGGGCTCCAAAGCCAGATTCAGCTGGCCTCGAATCCCAGAGCCAGCCCTCAGGGACAGCTGTGTAGCTTTGGGCAAGCAGCTGCCCTCTCTGAACCCATTTATTCAACTGTAAAATTCAGCCAACACTCAGTCACTCCCCACAGTAGCTGTGGGAACGAAGAGGAGTCATGTCTGATTATTAAGCATAATAATGAAGGTACATAATTGACCCTCCATCAGCTGGAGCCTCTGAACCTTGGTTTCCTCATCAAAATGGGGATAAATGATGGCTAGCTAGCAAGGTTGCTGGGAGGAGACTCTTGGAAAATGCCCACTCTTGCTGCAGGGAACAGTGGGTTGGAGGGGGTTGGGGAGGGGAGGGGGAGGGGCTAGCTTCTTGTCTATTTACATGTGCCAAGCCTTCCTTTATCTGGACAAAAGATGTGTTTGCCACCCATGTCACTGGAGCATGGGGCTGCCAGGCAGATTGTCCTAGCCTCATGAGATAAATGGTAGAATACAAACAAGGACCATCACAGAAAGCAATGGATGTCCTGAAACGTGTTTTATCTCTGACAGGAGACTGGGAGGAACTGTGCTAACTTGCTCCTTGTTGATGTTTTGTCTGAGAACATAGGATGCCCACCTCTCTTGCCGTCAATTCAGGGAAACCACTGGAGGGGGCTGTCTCCCTCGTCCAAAAGCTCTGTTATGGGGCAAGGGTCTTTCTCTGCACCACCCCAGAACTGTGGGCTGGAGAAAACCAAGGGGGGACTCTCATGTTCATCCCTCCTTGGGCCAAGGGGCCTGCTTAGTCTTCTAAAATAGCTAGGTAGAAACCTCATCAGCAGAGGCAGGGAAAACCAGGGTGGACAAAGATTACCTACTGTAACCTGTAGCCGAAAATAAGAGGGACTTTATGGGGGAGGCCCTTCTGACCCACGTGTGTGACTTCACGGTAGGAATCTTTTCCTCATCATCTGCTGAAATGAACCAGCTAAGCCAGGGTCCAGTAAGGACAACAAACCCTTCTCTGATCTTCTTTCAAGAATTTGCCTAAAGCTTCCCTCAGTCTGCGGAGCTGCCTGCTGTTGTTTTTGGTGGTGGTGTTAATTTTCTCTGAGCTCCAGTTACATTCTTTGCCTGTAAAATGGGATCCGTGCCCCGCCCACTCCACTCCTTGCAGGGGGCGTGGTAAGGGCGCGGTGCTGGGCAGAGAACAGGAGGTGGGAGTGTGCACCATGGGCCTGGCCCCAAGGCCCCCAGAAAATACAGGGGTGAATGCACAAAAATGAGGGCAAGAGAAGGCCCTGAGCCACCCCAGGAAGAGGCCTGCCACCTGGGCTTTGTAAACGTTTGGTCTTGTCCCAGGTAGTAAGTAGTTCCACAGGTGCCTATATACCTAAAAATTCACCAAGGTATACTCAAAATGTGTTACATTGCTGTATTAAAAAAAAAAAAAGCTACAGACGTTTCCCCGTCCCAGGTCTAGAGCCCTGAGCGGAGAGAGCAGCTGCTGTGTGCCAGCCTCCTTTCAGCTCACCTTCCTCGGCATTTCCCGAGGATCAGAGACCAAGTTCTTCCTGCTGTTTCAATTGTATGTGACTTCAGAGGAGGCTTAGAGAGACGAGGAAGTGGCCCCACCTCAGTTTCTGACCTCGGTCATTATTACTGGGGTTTCCAGGGATGGGGTAACGCAGTGATTAAAAAAAAAAATTAGACTGTCTCAGCATCATGCCTTCTCAGAGAAGCAATGTTTGCGAAATATGGTATGTGGTCAACGGGAGAAGCAAACGTGGATGAGTGAATGCTTTCAGATGGCTCTGTAGCCCCTCCTGGGGCAGAGGCCACCAAGTGGGAACCCTGAGCTCCCCTTGAGATGAGTAATTCAAGGAAGGGCTGTTGCTTTTCATCTGCCAGCTCATCTCTCCTTTCTGCCTTCCTCTGGGAAATCACAACCTTCCTTTCATTTCCTTGCACCCCTATTGCCTGTCATCCTGCTGTGGCAGCCAATCAGACTACTCCACCTTCTCAGCATGGGGTAGCCATGTGATCCAGGCCAGCCAATCACAATGTGTTTAGCGTTTGGGCACTGAGATTGGTCCAAGCAAAGCCAATCAGAAACGTTCCCTGGGAATTTATATTCCCACACTGATAGAGAAATCTCTCTAGGCTCCAGGTTTGGGGAGGGTGGGGGTGGGGCTGGGGGTGGTGTTGGCCTGAAGCTGTATGCAGCCGTTCACTTTCGCGGTCTCCTGCATGGTGCAGGCTGGTAGTTATTCTCAAGGAAACAAAGAGGCTCCAATCTCTGACTCATCCAGCCTAGGAGTCTAGGTGTTTCCTTTTAGCTTCAATAAAACATCACTCAAATCACATCCCTCCTCTTCTCCAAACTCTGCAGTGGTGCCCATCTCACTCAGAATAAACGCCAAAGTTTGAACAATGGCCCATGGCCCTAGCCCATCTGGTCCCCATCTGGTTTTCTATGAACTTCTTTTTCCACTCCTTCCTCTCCTCATTCATTCAGTTCAGTCACACTGCCCTCCTTGCTGGTCCTCAAACATAGACCTGACGCTATCCTTCCTCTGATCCCTCTGCTGGAATTCTTTCCTCCCAGGCATCCATTGCACTGACAACTCAGCTTCAACTCTTTCTCAAGTCTCACCTTCCCGATCACTTTGAATCAGTTTTGAAGCCTGTCTCCACCCCCAGCTCTCCTGATGCCATTTCCCTATCTCCACTTTTTCTTTTCTTAACACATATCACTCAGAGACACATCAGATAACTTATTTAGTATCCTTACCCAGCAATTCATTCCAGTATTCTTGCCTGGGAAATCCCCTGGACAGAGGAGCCTGGCAAGCTACAGTCCATGGGGTCACCAAAGTGTCAGACACCACTTAGTGACTGAAACGCTCTGATACCTGGCTTTCTTGGCACCAACAGCATCAGTCCCATGCCTGACACCACTGTTACTTGTTGAACTGAATTGAACTGAAGTAAGGCAATGGCACCCTACTCCAGTACTCTTGCCTGGAAACTCCCATGGACGGAGGAGCCTGGTAGGCTGCAGTCCAGGGGGTCGAGAAGAGTCAGACCCGACTGAACACTTCACTTTCACTTTTCACTTTCATGCATTGGAGAAGGAAATGGCAACCCACTTTGGTGTTCTTGCCTGGAGAATCCCAGGAATAGGAGAGCCTGGTGGGCTGCCATCTATGGGGTCGCACAGAGTCGGACACGACTGAAGCAACTTAGCATGCGTGCATGTATGCAAGCTAATTTGATTTGGATATCCTTATAAATATATCTAGAATATGAATCTAGTCCAAAATAAGTGAAGTCCCAGAGTTTAGTTCTGCATTCCAACTCCTATCTGCTTACTTCTTGGAATTCCCCTGCAGCGAGCCTGGCTGTCTCTCCTGCCTGCCAAGCAAAGAGCCCAGGAAGAGGACTAGGTCTTTCTGAGGGGGACTGGCTGCCAGGCAGGTTGGGAACAAGATTGCCCCAGGATACCTGTCTTTGATAACTATTCAGTTAGGGCTGGAAAAGAAAATGTGATTTCAAATTTGGATAGTTGGCATCCTGACAGCATAAATACTCATCCAGCAGTGTAGAAATACAGAAGCTAACCTTTATTGGCAAGGATAAATGGTTAAGATTGGAAGTCACCCATCAGTGAACCAGGCTGATTTGGGGCTTCCTGGAAACCTATGACAAACCTAGACAGCATATTA
Organism: Nanger dama; assembly: GCA_917880005.1. Taxonomy (NCBI): domain Eukaryota; kingdom Metazoa; phylum Chordata; class Mammalia; order Artiodactyla; family Bovidae; genus Nanger; species Nanger dama. The sequence goes on along the minus strand of CAKJTW010000018.1, from coordinate 6,896,294 downwards.
AAAAAGCAGAGACATCACTTTGCCAACAAAGGTCCATATAGTCAAAGATATGATTTTCCCAGGAGTCATGTACAGATGTGAGAGTTGGACCATTAACAAGGCTGAGTGCCAAAGAATTGATGCTTTCCAACTGTGGTGCAGGAAAAGACTCTTGAGAGTCCCTTGGACAGCAAGGAGATCATACCAGTCAATCCTAAAGGAAATCAACCCTGAATATTCACTGGAAGAACTGATGCTGAAGTTGAAGCTCCAATACTTTAGCCACCTGATGCAAAGAACTAACTCATTGGAAGAGACCCTGGTCCTGGGAAAGACTGAAGGCAGGAGGAGGAGGGGGAAACAGAGGATGAGATGGTTGGATGGCATCACTGACTCAATGGACATGAGTTTTAGCAAACTCCAGGACATAGTGGAGGACAGAGAAGCCTGGCATCCTGCAGTCCATGGAGTCAAAGAGTTGGACAGGACTTAGCTATTGAACAGCAACAGGTGGCGCTACTGATAAAGAACCCACCTTCCAATGCAAGAGATGAGAGAGACGCGGGTTTGATCGCTGGATCAGGAAGATCCCCTGGAGGAAGGCATGGCAACCCACTCCAGTATTCTTGCCTGAAGAAGCCCATGGACAGAGGAGCCTGGTGGGCTATGGTCCATAAAGAATCTTTATGGTCCATAAAGAATCATACGTGACTGAAGTAATTTAGCATGCGTGCATGCCAAGCTGTCTATCTAGGCTCCTGACCCTGAAACCCATTCTTCAGATAACCTTCAGGGATGATGCCATCCCACTAAGGGGAGGAGTCAGATGGGATGATGGCCCCAGGGTCACTGTGGCATTGCCCTCACCCGCAACAGTGGGCTGATCACAAGACGTCATGATAGTCAACCTTCCTGAGAAGGGATGACTGTTAGACCCACTTTTGAGGTGTGGGGCCCAGATGGAAGCTGTGCTTGCCCTGGGTCCTACAGCTGAGCTTTGGCCCAGGAGGCCATTCTTTTAATTTATTTACTTATTTATGGCTGCACCAGGTCTTCGTTGCTTTGCATGGGCTTTCTCTAGTTGCGGTGACCAGGGGCTGCTCTTCATTGCTGTGTGTGGGCTCCTCATTGCGGAGGCTTCTTTTGTTGTGGAGCACAGGCTCTAGGCATGCAGACTTCAGTAGTTTCAGCCTGTGGGCTCAGTAGTTGTGACCCATGAGTTTAGCTGCTCCGCAGCATGTGGCATCTTCCCGGACCAGGGATCGAACCCGTGTCCCCTGCATTGACAGGTGGGTTGTCATCCACTGCCCCGCCAGGGAAGTCCAAGGTGGACATTCTTGTCACAGAGTCAGTGCTGTTCTACCAGGCCCACAGGAGCTGGTACGTGGCAGGCACTCAAGAGGCAGCAACTTTTACTGTGTAATTTAAAATTATTTTTGGCCCCACCATGTGGCCTGAGGATTCTGAGTTCTCTAACCAAGGACTGAACCCATGCCCTTTACCATAGAAGCATGGAGTCTTAACCACTGGACCACTAGGGAAGCCCTTTTTATAAATCAATTTTTTAAATAATTTAATGTGTAATATAAGGTCCTTTCCACTCTCTCCAAGCTTCTCCACATCAGGAAACTCTTCCTGATGAGAATAGCAGGATTGCTCAGATGTAAAGCCCAGTGACTACACAGAAAAAGACTGGATAGGCACACAATGGAGTATTATTCAGCCATTAAAGGGGATGGCATATTGATACAGACTACAGCTCGGATGAACCTGGAAAACATCAAGACAAGAGAAGGAGCCAGACACAGAAATCCACCTACTGTGTGATTCTCTGGCTAGGTGCCAACTACAAGCTGGCACTTCCCAAGAGCACTGCCAATGACTGAACAACAAGGCCTTTGCCATCTGCCACTGCCTCTGACTGAACCCTGTGCTGCTGTAGGTGTTGACCTTCAACAACCCCTGAGGGAGTTGAGGGTGGAGGGAGGCACCCTGTGCTCCAGGGAATCTGGTGGGACAGATCTTTAGATAGTTAGATGTTTTTAGGAACAGATTTTATGATCTCAATCCTTGCATCTCCTTACATCTAGAGAAGCACTAAATCCCTTCATGGTGACATCAGACCCTCATGACTAACAAAATCCTTTTGTAAACTGAGTGCTTCAGGCACTGAACTCCCCCTTCACTGAACCCTTCAGTTCAGTTTAGTTCAGTCACTCAGTCATGTCCAACTCTGCAACCCCACGGACTGCAGCATGCCAGGCCTCCCCATCTATCACCACTCCCGGAGTTCACTCAAACTCATGTCCATTGAGTCAGTGATGCCATCCAACCATCTCATCCTCTGTCATCCCCTTCTCCTTCTGCCTTCAATCCTTCCCAGCATCAGAGTCTTTTCAAATGAGTCAGCTCTTTGCATCAGGTGGCCAAAGTTTTGGAGTTTCAGCTTCAACATCAGTCCTTCCAATGAATATTCAGGACTGATTTCCTTGAGGATGGACTGGTTGGATCTCCTTGCAGTCCAAGGGACTCTCAAGAGTCTTCTCCAACACAGTTCAAAAACATCCATTCTTCGGTGCTCAGCTTTCTTTATAGGCCAACTCTCACATCCATACATGACTCCTGGAAAAACCATAGCCTTGACTAGATGGACCTTTGTTGGCAAAGTACTGTCTCTGCTTTTTAATATGCTGCCTAGATTGATCATAACTTTTCTTCCAAGGAGTAAGCGTCTTTTAATTTCATGGCTGCAGTCACCATCTGCAGTGATTTTGGAGTCCAAAAAAATAAAGTCTGTCACTGTTTCCACTGTTTCCCCATCTATTTCCCATGAAATGATGGGACCAGATGCCATGTTCTTAGTTTCCTGAATGTTGACTTTTAAGCCAACTTTTTCACTTTCATCAAGAAGCTCTTTAGTTCTTCTTCGCTTTCTGCCATAAGTGTGACATCATCTGCATATCTGAGGTTATTGATATTTTTCCTGGCCATCTTGGTTCCAGCTTGTTCTTCATCCAGTCCAGCGTTTCTCATGATGTACTCTACACAGAAGTTAAATAAGCAGGGTGACAGTATACAGCCTTGACGTACTTTCCCTATTTGGAAACAGTCTGTGGTTCCATGTCCAGTTCTAACGGTTGCTTCCTGATTTCTCAGGAGACATGTAAGGTGGTTTGGTATTCCCATCTCTTTCAGAATTTTCCACAGTTTGTTGTGATCTATACAGTCAAAGGCTTTGGCATAGTCAATAGAGCAGAAGTAGGTGTTTTTCTGGAACTCGCGTGCTTTTTCAATGATCCAGCGGATGTTGGCAATTTGATCTCTGGTTCCTCTGCCTTTTCTAAATCCACTTTGAACACCTGGAAGTTCTCAGTTCACATACTGCTTCTGTTAGGTCCATACCATTACCAAAACCTTTTATATTGACTTTTCCCCACTGCCACTTTGGAGCAGTCTCTCAGATCTCTCTGAGATGCTGCCTCCTGGGCTGCAGTCCTCATTTTGCCTCAAATAAAACTTAACTCACAACTCTCAAGTTGTACATCTTTTTAAAAAAGTCAACATAGGCAATATCCAGGAGAGGCAAATCCAGAGACAGAAAACAGATGGTGGCCAGGGGGCAGTGGAGGGGGCATGGGAGTGATGGTTTGATGCACACGCAGTGTCCTTGGGGGAAGATGAAAATGTTTCAGAGAGGGTTGGTGGGTGATGGGTGCACAACATATGAACGCGCTTGATGTCGCTGAATTGTACACTTTAAAATGGCTAATTTTCCATGAAAAAGAAAAGCCAAGGTGACCAGGGGAGATGGACTGCCTGCCTGTGTGCCCGAGACGCTGGTGAGCTGCTGGGGCTGGCCGTGGCTCCCATCCTCGTCTGTCTCCGGGGAAGGAAACACCCTCCCGGCTCTTCCGAGCTCTGACCCAGCGTGTCCTGGATGGACCCCATCTGCTGCTCCTGGGCTCCGGGCCTCAGATCCCGGCACTGATGCAGTCAGGCAGGATCAGCAGTTCCTGGAAACAGCCTGGGGACATGACATAGCCAAGAGGAGCGGGCGGAGTAAGTAGGAGAGAGGAGATATGTTTGTCTCAGCACGAACCACGGCCAAGACTTTTCCAGGGAAGCGGCAGTCATCCCGAGCGTGGACTCCAGGCAGAAGCTCCGGGATCAGCCAGGGCCGAGGCCCTTCCCTGCCCAGGGTGCTCACACCAGGTGGAACATGCCAGCCTGCTCTCCCACGCATGCCACCCACCGATGCTTGTTTTCCTGTGTCTGGCTCTCAGACACACTGGGAGCCCATTTCATGGGAGGCCCTGGAGGGGCTCTTGTGCATTCCTGAGATCATGCTCAGCATGCAATGGCTCAGGGGACAGCTGGATGAGGTTTTCAAAGGCAAGAACGATGGGAACATCCCCACCTCCCACTTCTTCAGCAGCCTCCAGGCCCCCAAACTTCTTCCACTCCACCAAAAAAAGCGCCACCCCCTCTCCCTCCAGGACAAAGACAGTCTTTTATGTCTGTAGGTTTCTAAACTAATCCTCCAAATATGCCAGATGCTGAAACTGTCCAGGGGGCAAAGAGGTCACTTCCTCCTTTAGCTCTGGTGCAAGGATCATCTCTGCAAGTCCCGATTGGGCCATCTCCACTCGAACCCTGCCAGTTTGGGGAACTCACTGTCTTCCTGTAATAATAACAAGAGCGATAATAGCAACGGCGGCAGCTGTTAGCATTAGGTAACCTCCCAGGAGCCAGGCTTCCTTTCCACGATGTACCTGTAAACTTGCCTTTTGTTTTATGTGTTAGGGAGCATTCTCGGGCCTGTTTCCTACATGGGAAAATGGACTCAGGGCTCTGAATGACCTTCTCTAAGGCCACAGATTTGGGCAGAGATGGAAATACCCCAACACAGAGCCCATATTCTCAGCCTCCAGGCAGAGCTAAGGTTTGAACTGAAGTCAGCCATTCCCATCCTGCACAACTCTCTGCTCAAAATTCTTCCTTTACACTGTGCTGAATCTGCCTTCCTGGGCCACCAAAAATACTGCTATTACCTTCTTCTCCCCACTGCCCTTCAGAAATTGGAGGACACGCTGGGTCCATCCCAAATCTCCTCTTCCAGGTGAAACAGCTGCCACCCCATCAGCTGATTCTTAGAGCCCATGTTTTCCAGTGGCCATGACCCAGTTCAGAAAGATTCCTCTTAGAGGGGCCATCACCCCGAGTGCCACTGAACCAACTCGGACCAGAGGGGAAAATTCTTACCCCTCGTGGCTACAGACATAGGAAGCACAGTGACCTCAAGCCGGTCTGGTTACCAAGTTTGTGGGCCTCAGTGCGAGATGAAAATGCAAAGTCCCTTGTTCAGAAGTTATTAAGAAGACAGCAGAGCAGTTAACCAAGCTTAGGAGCCTGTGTGAACACACAAGACGGGCCCTGAGCTCAGGGTGACTGACTGTGGGGTGAGGGGAGAAGGCATGTCCTAATCAAAGCCAGAGAAGGCACAACATCAGGCCTTGATAAGGCTTTTCAGGAGGCCAACATCTTATTATAAATAAGAACACAAACAGTAATTGTTGTTGTTTGTTGTTCAGTTGCTAAGTCACATATGACTCTTTGCAACCCCATGGACTGTAGCATGCCAGGCTCCTCTGTCCTCCACTATCTCCTAGAGTTTGCTCAGATTCATATCCATTGAGTTGGTGATGGTATTTAACCATCTCATCCTCTTGTCACCGCCTTCTCCACTTGCCCTCAATTTTCCCCAGCATCAGGGTTTTTTCCAGCGAGTCAGCTCTTCGCATCAGGTGACCAAACTATTGCAGCTTCAGGGTAACTTATCCTAAGAGCTAATGAGATGTCTCACAACAATCTTTTGGAGCAAATACTCATAACACCAAGATTTCCAATTTTCATAGAAGATTCCTGAGGTTCCAGGGAGAAAAACAGCAATAGTAACAGGATCACAAGTGGAGAATTCAAATCCGGATCCGCAGAGTTGCAGACCCATGCTCTGAGCCCCCTTTGCAGTCCAGCCTCTACAAAGACAGAGGTAACATGTCTGTAGGGTGTTGAATAAGGTCCCCAGAAAGGATGTATCTGAGTCCTAACCCACAGCACCTGTGAATGTGCCCTTATTTGGAAATGGGGTCTGTATTAGGGTTTTCCAGAAAAACAAAATAAAAAACAAAATCAGAGACTTCCCTGGTGGTCCAGTGGTTAAGAATCCACCTTCCAACCCTGATGACCCGGGTTCAGTCCCTGGCCAGGGAACTAAGACCCCACAGACTGCAGGGCAACTAGGCCCGAGTGTCAGAACTACTGAGTCTGAGTGCTACAATAAAGACCAGACACCTCTCACCCCCAAAATCAACCATCAATCAAATCTTTCATGTATATGTATATGTATATATATATATATATACTACACTATAGACAGAGAGAGAGGAGAGATTGTATGACTATATAACTATATAGATATAATCTAAGTGGCTTCAGTTACATCTGACTCTGTGACTTTATGGACTGTAGCCCGCCAGGCTTCTCTTTCCATGGGATTCTCCAGGCACACATACTGGAGTGGGTTACCATTTCCTTCTCCAGGGGATCTTTACAACCCAGGGATCCAACCTGAGTCTCCTGAGTCTCCCGCACTGGCAGGCACGTTCTTTACCACTAGGGCCACCTGGGTATCTATATATAATCCACATAGAGTTTGTCTATCTATCTATCCTCTAAAGGGATTTATTATGAGAAATTAGTTCATGTGATTATAGAGACTGAGAAGTCCTGTGAACTGCCATCTGCAAGCTGGAGACCCGGAAAACTGGTAGCATAGTTCAGTCCACGTCCAAAGGCCTGAGAACCAAGGGAGTCAGTGGTTTAAACCTCAGCCGGAGGGCTGGAGAAGTGAGTGAGCTGGGGAGGCAGGAAAAGAAGGGTGAATCATCGTTCAGCCCTGGTGACTGGATGAAGCCCACCTACACTGGGGAGGGTGTCCGACTCTCCTGAGTCCCCTGATTCAAATGCTAATCTCATCCAGAAACATTCTCACAGACACCCTCAGAAATAATGCTTTATCTAGGTACCCAGTGACCAGTCAATCTGACACATTAAATTAACCACCGCAGGGTCTTTGCATACATAATTTTGTTATTGTTCAGCCGCTAAGCCGTGTCCCACTCTGTGACCCCACGGACAGCAGCATACCAGTCCCACCATACCTCCCCTATCCTTCACTATCACCTAGATCCTTAATTAAGTTAAGGTCATCTGATTTGAGGTGGACTCAGCGCAATGACTGGTGACCTTCAGAGAGAACAGAGAAAGAGACTCAGACTCAAAAGAAAGGGCATGTACAGGTAAAGGCAGAAATTGGAGTGATGCGGCCACAAGCCAAGGACACCAAGGGCTGCCAGCCGACACCTGAAGCTGGGAAAGAGGCATGAAAGAGACTCCCGAGAGGTGACCAACCCTGCCTACATCAGGATTTCAGACCTCTGGTTTGCAGAACTACTAGAGAAAAAAATTCTGTTGTTTATATGCAGTAATTTGTCACGGCAGCCCCAAGAAACTAACAAAATGTCTTTCTGCGTTTCTAAAAGGGTTTGCATGTCCACAGACACATGTAACTGCTGGTTGGATCCCTAGAGAGTGCTTACTTCATGTAATCCAGCCAAAGACCAAAGATATCTTTAACCAGTACTACCAACCTAAAAATAAATCTGCAGGCACCTTCCTGGATCCGCAGAGACCCAAGAACTGCGGATGGGAAGAGTGACTCTGGTTCAACGCCTTGTTGTACAAGGAACCAGAGAGGAGAGGTGGCTTCCTTTCCTTTGAGAAAGGTCCAAGGTCACCACGAGGGCCAGCCACGTTCATAAGTAACCATTTTCTAGTAGCTATGTTTTAGGAAAAAAAAAAAAAAGTGAAATTAATTTCAATAACTGTTTGAGTTCCCCCAGAATACTGTAATAAATCACCAGAGATTTGGTGAAGTTAAAACAACAGAAACTTAACTCTCTCGAGTTCTGGAGGCTGAAAGTCTGAAACCCAGGTGTCAGCAGGGCTGAGCTCCCCCCACCCTCTAGGAGAAAATCTGTTGCTTGTCTCTTCCAGCTTCCTTGGCTTGTGGTTGCACTTCTCCCACTTACAAGGAAGGAAGCCTGGTGTGCTGTAGTCCATGGGGTTGGAAAGAGTCGGACACGACTGAGCTACTGAACAACAACAGGTGATTTCACTTAGGGTTTACTTGGCTAACCCATGATAATCTCCTTATTTGAAGATCTTCAACTGAAGACACTCCTGGTGTTCCAGTGGTCAAGACTCCACACTTTGGGGGCATGGGTTCAGTCCCTGGTCAGGGAAGTAAGATTCCACAGCCAAAAAAAAATCTTTAACTGAAACACAATTGCATTAAAGACTCTTTTCCCATTACTTATAGATTCCAGGAGTTAAGATGTAATATCCTTGCGGGATATCATTTAGCCACCAATAATATATTGTGAGCTTCCCAGTTGGTGCTAGTGGCAAAGGACATGCCTACCAAAGCAGGAAATGCAGGTTTGATCCTTGAGTCAGAAAGATGCCCTGAAGGAGGGCATGGCAACCCACTCCGGTATTCTTGCCTGGAGAATCCCCTGGAGAGAGGGAGCCTGGCAGGCTGCACCCCTCCCACTTACAAGGAAGGAAGCCTGGCATACTGCAGTCCATGTGACTGAAAAGAGTCGGATGCAACTGAAGTGATTGAGCACACACACAGAATGTATTTTATTTAACCAATAGATCCAAAATATCATTTTAACATGTAATCAATATTTTTAAATTACTAACTAGACATTTAACTTATTTTTCATATTTAGGTATGAATTCTATACTCATGACACATCTCAGTTTGGACTTTTCACATTTCCGGAGCTCAGGGATCATTTCTGGTTTGAGGTTGCCATAGGGACAGTGCAGCTTTACATAAAATATTCTAGGACTTGTCTTTCTGGTTTTATTTTATTTCCTTAAGATACTTGATACAAAGGTCACAGATGTGATTAGAATCTCAAGCGAAACTCAAGCTTTAAGTTCAGCTCCCAGGACCTGTGAATCAATCTATCAAAGCTGCCTGTGAGGTACGGACCCAAATAGGGGACTGATTTCGAGCAAGTTGGACTTAAAAAATTCAACTCTGAAAACCCCAGCTTATTACCAAAAGAACATAACTCTGCTTCCTGTCTGTGATGATAATGTCAACCCAGGGGTTGAGTTTTAGTTTGAAAAGTGCTGATTTTCTGTGACCACTCTATGTGTTAAATCTTCTTATCCCACTTTTGAAGAAAGTAAAACTGGGACCTGGAGATGCCCAGTTACCTGCCCTTAGGGCCAAGCGGCTAAGGAGCAGCAAGGAGCACAGGCCTGAGTCAGTTGCTGCCGGGCACCACCGCTTCCTCCCTGAGCCTCACTTTCTCCATCTCTAAAATGGGCATGAGAATAGACTTTCCTCTGAGGATTACTGAGCTAATCCAGGTAGCACATAGAATTGTGATTGGCATTACATGTACACAACTGTTGCTGCTGGTGTTGGGACAGGTTGGTGTGAAGGGCCACCGGCCCTCCAATTGTCAATCCAGTGGGGATTTAGACCAATATTGAATTAATTACCTGAAAACAGGATAAGAACCATACATAGGGACTTCCCTGGAGGTTCCTTTGGATATACCTATCTGAATGCAGAGTTCCAAAGAATAGCAAGAAGAGGTAAGAAAGCCTTCCTCAGTGATCAGTGCAAAGAAATAGAGGAAACAATAGAATGGGAAAGACTAGAGATCTCTTCAAGAAAATTAGAGATACCAAGGGAACATTTCATGCAAAGATGGGCTCGATAAAGGACAGAAATAGTATGGACATAACAGAAGCAGAAGGTATTAAGAAGAGGTGGCAAGAATACACAGAAGAACTGTACAAAAAAGATCTTCATGACCCAGATAATCACGATGGTGTGATCACTCATCTAGAGCCAGACATCCTAGAATGTGAAGTCAGGTGGGCCTTAGGAAGCATCACTATGAACAAAACTAGTGGAAGTGATGGAATTCCAGTTGAGCTATTTCAAACCCTAAAAGATGATGCTGTGAAAGTGCTGCGCTCAGTATGCCAGCAAATTTGGATAACTCAGCAGTGGCCACAGGACTGGAAAAGGTCCATTTTCATTCCAATCCCAAAGAAAGGCAATGCCAAAGAATGTCCAAACTATTGCACAATTGCACTCATTTCACACGCTAGTAAAATAATGCTCAAAGTTTTCCAAGCCAGGCTTTGACAGTGTGTGAACCATGAACTTCCAGATGTTCAAGCTGGATTTAGAAAAGGCAGAGGAACCAGAGATCAAATTGCCAACATCCGCTGGATCATGGAATAAGCAAGACAGTTCCAGAAAAACATCTATTTCTGCTTTATTGACTATGCCAAAGCCTTTGACTGTATGGATCACAACAAACTGTGGAAAATTCTGAAAGAGATGGGAATATCAGACCACCTGACTGCCTCCTGAGAAATCTGTATACAGGTCAAGAAGCAACAGTTAGAACTGTTGGAACAACAGACTGGTTCCAAATCAGGAAAGGAGTAAGTCATCGCTGTATATTGGCACCTGTTTATTTAACTTCTATGCAGAGTACATCATGAGAAACGCTGGGCTGGATGAAGCACAAGCTGGAATCAAGATTGCCAGGAGCAATATCAATAACCTCAGATATGCAGATGACCCCACCCTTATGGCAGAAAGTGAAGAGGAACTCAAAAGCCTCTTGAAAGTGAAAGAGGAGAGTGAAAGAGTTTGCTTAAAGCTCAACATTCAGAAAACTAAGATCATGGCATCTGGCCCCATCACTTCATGGCAAATAGGGAAACAATGGAAATAGTGACAGACTATTTTGGGGACTCCCAAATCGGTGCAGATGGTGACTGCAGCCATGAAATTAAAAGGCGTGCTCTTTCAATTTCTCTGAGAAGTTGGTGCGAGCAGCAGGAACAGATCAAAGAACACTGACAAACGGCCCCTCCGTGACTATGCTTGCTCCTTGAGAAGAAAAGCTGTGACCAGCATAGACAGCTTATTTACAAGCAGAGACAGCTTTTGTTCGTCTGCGGGGAGGGCCGCTGGCAGGGGCCTGCGGGTCGCCGCTTCGGGAGGGGGGCTGGACGGTGGCCACCTGGCTCGCTACCTTTCTTGTCGCCACCCCCGCCCGGCCGGACAAGACCCGCCAGAAGCGCGGCACCGATTCCTCTCGGGCTTGCGGGCGCTGCTCTGAGCAGCGTCATCCTTTATACCAGAAAGCTGGCGGGCACTACTGGGAAAAAACAAAACAAGAAGAAAGTGGAGGAAGTGCTAGAAGAAGAGGAAGAAGAATATGTGGTGGGAAAAGTTCTAGACTGTCGGGTGGTAAGGGGCAAAGTGGAGCGTCTCTTAAAGTGGAAGGGGTTCTCAGATGAGGATGACACGCCAACCAGAAGAGCACCTGGATTGCCGTGACCTCATTGCTGAGTTTCTGCAGTCACAGAAAAAAGCATCCGAGACAGATAAATCAGAGGGAGGCAATCGCAAAGCTGATTCTGATTCAGAAGATAAGGGGGAGGAAAGCAAACCAAAGAAGAAGAAAGAAGAGTCAGAAAAGCCACGAGGCTCTGCCCGCGGTTTGGAACCAGAGCGGATTATTGGAGCTACGGACTCCAGTGGAGAATTCATGTCCCTGATGAAACGGAAGAACTCTGATGAGGCTGATCTGGTCCCTGCCTAGGAAACCGATGTCAAGTGCCTGCAGGCTGTCATATCCTTCCATGAGGAAAGGCTGACGTGGCATTCTTACCTCTCAGAGGATGATGACAAAAAGATGATAAGAACTAACTTTCTTGAATACCAGCCCCTGACACATCTGACTGCGGGTTTCAAGCGGGGAAAGAAGGAGTTCTCCTTGTCTTGACACCATGAAGGTGGCTTGAGAAGATGTCCTTTGAAGAGCCAGTATAGTTTCTGTGCCCTACAGCAGCCCAGGGCTTCAAAGCCGCTCCACGTTGTACAGTTTGCACACCCATCCCAGTGGAGGGGAAGGCGGGTCAGTGTTTCAAGGCAACCTGTTCTGAACTTTGCTTAAAAATAAAGCAAAAGGCCTTCTATGAAAGACAAAACGTAGAATGGGGTGTGGGAGAGCAAGAGACACTGTAGATCTTCAAAGAGCATCTCCACAACCCACACAGCCTTCTTCCCGATAGCGTTAACTCTGCATTTTCACAGCGTAGCATGTGTGTGGTTTTTGGCTATTACTGGTGTATTATTTGGGGTGGGTGGCGTGGGGTGGGAAAGAAGGGAGATGGGTTAGGATCATTTTTGTTAAAATTTGGAGAAATGGTGAAACAAAGGAAAGAACAACTAATGATGATTGGGTTCAGTGTCCAGAATATTGTATCCCTTCAAAAAATCTCATTGGCAACCTAAATGAGGACTGTGAGAGGCTGTTTAAAAGCTGTGAGTGCCTGAAACTTAGAAGCCAAGGTATTCCCTGCCTGAGTTCAATGCTGTTCCCAACAAAGGAACAAGAAGCTACCAAAGCTGCCATTTGGGGGATGGAAACTGGTTGAGGAGGAAAAGTCTTATTGGGGTGTATGCACAGGGAGATCCTTCTGTCTTAGAGGTGCTACTCATGAAACTGACAAGAAGACCTTTTCTTCTCCTACTGTGAAGTTACGAATATCAGCTTCTCCATCTAAGCCACTGGTGAAGTAGTTAGGGAAGGGCAGAGAGTGGCATAGGAGGTAAGTGAGTAGGGAAAGACAAGGACCGGTGCTCATAGGGTGGGAAACTCTTGGAGCCTCTGCTTTTGAACTTTGAAATCATTGGTGGTAGAGTTCAGTCTCTGACAACACAAGTTCAAGAGCTGAATGATTTCAAAAGCCCTGGTCTCAGGGGAAGATAAATTTTCATACTGGGGCAGTGGTCCACTTTAAAACAAAACAAATTTTTTAATCCTAAGAATTAACTAAAAGCCAAAATGCTGTCTTGAGTCCTGAGATCCATCAGTTGTTGACGTCGTCTTGATCTGCATCTAGAACTCCGTTGTAATTTTTAGGTGTGTTAGGTTTTTGTGAAAACTTTTGTTTAAATGTAAACTTCATATCAACACTGTCAGGTTTGTTTTTTTTTGTCTTAATAAAACTATATAGATTTATAAAAGTAAATAAATAAAAAGCAGAGATATCACTTTGCCAACAAAGGTCTGTCTAGTCAAAGCTGTGGTTTTTCCAGTAGTCATGTATGGATGTGAGAGTTGGACTATAAAAAAGCTGAGCGCCGAAGAATTGATGCTTTTGAACTGTGGTGTTGGAGAAGACTCTTGAGCATCCCTTGGACTGCAAGGAGATCCAACCAGTCCATCCTCAAGGAAATCAGTCCTGAATATTCATTGGAAGGACTGATGCTGAAGCTGAAACTCCAATACTCTAGGCTTCTGATGTGAAGAGCTGACTCACTGGAAAAGACCCTGACGCTGGGAAAGATTGAAGGCAGGAGGAGAAGGGGATGACAGAAGATGAGATGGTTGGATGGCATCACCGACCTGATGGACATGAGTTTGAATAAGCTCCAAGAGTTAGTGATGGACAGGGGAGTCTGACGTGCTGCATTCCATGGGGTTACCAAGAGTTGGAGACGACTGAGCAGCTGAACTGAATTGAACTGAACTGGCAGTCCAGTGGTTAAGATTTCACTTTCCAAAGCAGGGGGCATGGGTTCAATCACTGGTAGGGGAGCTAAGATCCCACACGCCTTGTGCCTAAAAAACCCAACATAAACAACAGAAGTAATATCTAGCAAACTCAATAAAGACTTTAAAAATGGTCCACAGTTAGGTTCAGTTCAGTTGCTCGGTCATGTCTGACTCTTTGCGACCCCATGAATTGCAGCACACCAGGCCTCCCTGTTCACCACCAACTCCCAGAGTTCACTCAAACTCAAGTCCATCAAGTCCGTGATGCCATCCAGTCATCTCATCCTCTGTCGTCCCCTTCTCCTCCTGTCCCCAATCCTTCCCAGCATCAGAGTCTTTTCCAGTGAGTCAACTCTTTGCATGACGTGGCCAAAGTACTAGAGTTTCAGCTTTAGCATCATTCCTTCCAAAGAAATCCCAGGACTGATCTTTAGAATGGACTGGTTGGATCTCCTTGCTGTCCAAGGGACTCTCAAAAGTCTCCTCCAACACCACAGTTCAAAATCATCAATTCCTTGGCACTCAGCCTTCTTCACAGTCCAACTCTCACATCCATACATGACTACTGGAAAAACCATAACCTTGACTAGACGGACCTAGGTTGGCAAAGTAATGTCTCTGCTTTTGAATATGCTATCTAGTTTGGTCATAACTTTTCTTCCAAGGAGTAAGCGTCTTCTAATTTCATGGCTGCAGTCACTATCTGCAGTGATTTTGGAGCCCCCAAAAATAAAGTCTGACACTGTTTCCACTGTTTCTCCATCTATTTCCCATGGAGTGATGGGGCCGGATGCCATGATCTTCGTTTTCTGAATGTTGAGCTTTAAGCCAACTTTTTCACTCTCCTCTTTCACTTTCTTCAAGAGACTTTTTAGCTCCTCTTCACTTTCTGCCATAAGGGTGGTGTCATCTGCATATCTGAGGTTATTGATATTTCTCCCGGCAATCTTGATTCCAGCTTGTGCTTCTTCCAGCCCAGGGTTTCTCATGATGTACTCTGCATAGAAGTTAAATAAGCAGGGTGACCATATACAGCCTTGATGTACTCCTTTTCCTATTTGGAACCAGTCTGTTGTTCCATGTCCAGTTCTAACTGTTGCTTCCTGACCTGCATATAGGTTTCTCAAGAGGCAGGTCAGGTGGTCTGGTATTCCCATCTCTTGAAGAATTTTCCACAGTTTATTGTGAGCCACACAGTCTCCCCCAAAAAAAAAAATCTTTAAAAAGCAACTGTTTCTTTAAAAATAACAAAGCATAATAATGTGTGTAGTAGGTAAGGAAGAAAGGAGTCAGGGTGTTGCTGGATGGCCCAGGAACCCAACTGGTTGGAAACCAGGGAGTGTACTGGTGAGCCCAGAACGTGGGCCCCCTATAGGGGGCTCACCTCTATAGAGATGCTCACGCAGGGAAGCAGCCCCAGACTGGTCAAAGCCACCATGGCCCACAGCTGATTGGACAGCAGAGAATACCTGACCGCAGGTAGCCAATGGGAGGCTAGCCCACAGCCAGTGAAATCCACAGCTGGGGGAGAGCTCCACCCAAACAGATGTCCCCAGGTGTGAACAGAAGATACCAAGAGAGATGGAAAAGTGGGCATGGGGATGGAGCCTAGACCGTGAAGAGGAGTCTGAGCTCAGCAGTCCAAGAGGTCTGTGCGAGCAGCAGGAACAGATCAAAGAACGTTGACAAAAGGCCCCTCCATGAATCCGCTTCGGGTCCTCGCCAGCCCTGGGATCGTCACCTGTGTTCCCGTTGGAGAGGTTCCTCTTGCACCGCGGCATCTCACAGGAAGTCCCTCAAACCCTGAAGCCTCAGTGTGGCTCTAGCAACGAGGAAGCTACGTGCCACCAACCAGAGCTAGTCAGCACGGGTCTGCCACCTGCTCTACACGGCACCGGGGTCCACCAGAGGCTAAGTCCCCGCAGAAGAGTGTTTCAGATCCGGCTTGTCCTCTGAGTACCATAGGATAAGGTGACATTTTGTATGCAACCCTCTCTCTGCTTCCCTTCCCCTGACCTGACCCTAACTCCTCCTCCCTGAAGGCCTCCCTGCTCTCACTTCATCCCAAGAGACAGATCCCCCTAACAGATAAGAGCACAGTATTGGCCCAGACCCGCCCCCTTCCAGCCAGCAGCCCCTCCTCACTGTGGATTTGCTACCTGTCCATTCTCTGGGCAAGATTCTGGCCTGTGGACCCATCAAAGGCCACTAAGGCTGTGGGTGCATCACTGTTGACCATGTTGGCAGCAGCAGCTGAGAAAAGAGACAGACCAGCACTCTCGGGAGGGGGCGAGACCCCAAGGATGAGCAGGCAAATTTGGCTCCCAGACAAGAGTGAGACCTGGCAGAGAGAATTGGCTTTCCCCTCCCAGACAGGCCAACTGAGAGACCGAGCTTCCGCTTGAGCTAGAGACACAAGCTGGGCAGTAAACTTGGTGATAAAATAAAAATTGTTACATAACAAGATTAACAACAATGAGTCCACTTGAGCTGCCGGACTCTGTGTATACAGAGTATTGACCGTATTAGTCAGCTGTCTTCCTTATTCCCATTTTAGAGGTGAGGAAGTTGAGGTTCAGAGGAGTGAAATGACTGGATCAGTTTCCATGCTAAACCACAGTGAGATCTATACACATATACCTGATATACGTGAGAAAGACTTCAGAGAGCTGGGGGCAGGGGCGGGGAAAGGGCTTGGCTTGAGAAAGGGCTGGTGCTCAGATGGAGCTGACCCCACGGGGCCAGTTGGGTGTGCTCACCTTTCCCACAAGCTCCAGCTTCTAGTTCAAGCTGTCCATCTCAGAACTGCAGTCAAGTAGCACGTGTGCTCTCATCAGCTGCTCAGCCCAGAGCACTGGGTTATGGAGGAGGTGCGGGGGGAGGGTGGGTGGGTGGTGGGATGCTCCGGAAGCTTCCTGAGCTTGGAGCCAGGAGAAGAAGGACCAGATATGTCCCCTTCTTCACTGTTCCAGCGCAAGCTACAGCCAGGGGCCCACGCAGCTCAGTTTCAAGGGCCTCCGGAGGCCCTGCCCCTCCTACCTCATCATAGACCATCCCCTCCCACCCGGGAGGCAGCACAGTTGTGGCCGCAGTTCCCACACTAAGGAAAAGTGCTGCTTCCTCCTGGTTGGAGGTCGGATTTGCTTCCAGTTGTCAGTCATCCCCCAGCTCTGCACGGAGCAGGTGAGAAGTCAGGTGGGTGATCGGAATGCCAAGGCCAGGCCCCGTGGGAACCAGGGGCCTGTAAGGCCCAAGAACAGTTTTTGTGTGTTTGTTTTTGGCCGTGCCACAAGGCTTGTGGGATCTTAGATCGCTGACCAGGGACTGAACCCAAGCCCTCGGCAATGAGAGAGCTGAGTCCTAACCCCTGGATCATCAAGGAATTCCCAAGAACAGCCATTTCTTTTTTTTTTCTTTAACATTTAATTTATTAGTTGCGGTATGTGGGACCCTAGTTCCCTGACCAGGGAGCAAACCCAGGCCCCCTGCACTGGGAGCGCTGAGTCTTAGCCACTGGCCCATCAGGGAGGTCCTGAGAACAGCCATTTCTGCAGGTTGCAGAATTTGAGTGAGAGACCGGAGTGCCCAGCCGAGGTGCCTTGCTCCCCTCATTCATTCACTGATTCATCCATTCAACTCCTGAACCCTGAGTGCTTACATGTGCCAGGCACTGCGCCACGTGCCCAGGTCACAGAGGTCATATCAGAGGCTCCCGACATTGGGAGGGGTTCAGGGCTCTCTCCGAAGCCGTCACTTGACCCGGTGACCTCTCCCTAACCGAGGCCTGGAGTTCCTCTGAGCCAGTCTTGGCCCTCCATCCTGCCTCGTGTCCCCGGGTACCCTTTCCTGAGCTCACAGGCGCTGACTTCAGTGATGTAACTGCTGGCCTGAAATCGGAGGGGCTTGGGGCTTCGCTTTTCTCCAGCGTGACTCAGGCACGGGCAGGACCTGGGATGTGGTAAGGTTCTCCGTTTTTACGCAATTGTTTTCTTCACTGAAGCCACAGGCCTTGTGGTGGCACCCCCAACCCCCTTCTCAACCCAGTGACGGTCAGGATTTAGACACTGAGTAAATAAAGAACCGCTCCTCTGCTGGGGTCAAGCCCAGCCCTCAAGAAGGTGCTGCCGTGGAGGCAGGCCTCTGTCCAGAAACACCCTCTGCCCCACAAGGCTGGGACCGCCTCCCTCCCTCCTCCCCCTCTTTCCCCCCCCCCCCCCCTTCCTCCCCCTCCCCCCTCCCCCTCCTCCCCCTCCTCACCCTCCTCCCTTTGCCTCTTTTCCCTCTTCCCCAGGCAACAAAGTGGTCTCACGTTCCACTGCTTAGCAATGGGAGATCTGATTTTTCCTAAACTTACTGTATTTCCTTTGGATTTTATTTTTGTCTCTCTATTTGCACGCACCCGGTCTCAAGGCCGCACGAGGGATCCTCTGTCTTCGCTGCATGCGGCACACAGCGTCTAGCTGCAGGGTGTGGGGTCTTCAGCTGTGGCGTGCCGACTCTTAGTTGCGGCGTGTGGGATCTAGTCCCTCGACCAGGGCTCAGGGCCCCTGCACTGAGGGCGCAGGGTCTTGGCCACAGGACCACCAAGGGTAGTTCCGGGTCGCTATATTTCTGAGAAAGAAAACCTGAATAGATGAACAGATGACTCATTCATTCATGGAACGGCACTGAACTATTAAGAGCCTATGTTCAAGAGCCAACCTGTTGGTGTGTCCAGCTTCACTGCTTGCTGTCTTTGCGATCGTAGACCGGTGAATCCCCATTGTGCCTCCATCCCCTTGTATGGGGTGTGTGAGGACCAAGGAGGGCTTCCCAGGTGGCGTGAGTGGTAAAGAATCCGCCTGCCAACCAAGCAGATGCAAGAGGTGCGGGTTCGATCCCTGGTTTGGGAAGATCCCTGGAGGAGGGCACGGCAGCCCACCCCAGGATCCGTGCCTGGAGAATCCCACGGACAGAGGAGCTTGGTGGGCTACAGTCCACGGGTCGCAGAGAGTCGACACAACTGAAGTGACTTGCCTGCACGCACAAGGACTCGGGAAATGGTGTCAGCAAGGTGAGGATTAGCCAAGGTGCTGAGCACCTCCCCGAGGGCCCTAGGAGCCTCTGGGGGTCTCAGGCCGGGGGCGGCGGTCAGGTCTCTGGCTGCTGGGGGGACAGGGTGCCAGAGGAGAGGGGGCAGTGGAGAAGCCGGTGCTGTTGCCCGGGTGGGAAAGGATGATGCCTGGGAAAAATTCAGCAGAGACCGGAAGGCTGGTCAGTAGGCGTCAGAGACAGAAGTCAGAAGAGCGGGTCCCTCTGCGGGAAGGAGGGGAACTGACTGGGATGAGATGCAAGGGAACTTCCTGGGTGCTGAGAAGTTTCTCCGTCTCCATCTGGGTGGTAGTTACACGCATGTCTACAAAGGGTTAAAACTTTTTTTTTTCCTGTGGAGCTGTCACTTAAGATCTGTGTGTTTTACTGAGATTAATTATACCTCAATAAAACAATAAAGGGAATCCCCTGGCAGACCAATGCTTAGGACTCAGCACTTTCTCTGCTGGGCCCCAGGTTCAACCCCTGGCCAGGGAACTAAGATCCTGCAAACCAAGTGGTGCAGCCAAAAGAGAGAGAGACAGAGAGAGAGAAAGTAAATAAATAAATTTAAAATAAAATCCCAAAGCGCACATCTAGGACTTGAACAGCTGAGTAGATGGGGATGTCATTTCTGGAGGTGGGAAGCCTGAGAGAAATACTGACTTGAGAGAAAAGATCAAGAATTAGGTGGGACTAATTTGTGGGACTTCCCTGGTGGTCCAGTGATGAAGACTCTGGGCTCCAAATGCAGGGGACTTGGGTTCAATCCCTGGTCAGGGATCTAGATTCCACATGCCGCCACTAAAAGATCCCACACCCCGCAGCTAAGACCAGTGCAGTCAAAATAAATAAATAAAACATTAAAGGAAAAAATCACTGACTTGCAGTGGGAGAAGGGCTGGCGGTGGGGGGAGGGAAGGGGTGAGCTGAAAATCCTTTGAATAAATCAGATGTTATCTTGCCTGAGGAACTTTTCATTGCACTTTCCCAGATTCTCCACATGGGGCTTAACAGAAACTTCGATATAAAAAGAATGTTTTTAGTCACCAGCAAAAGCTAATGTGATCTTAGATTAGAGTGACAGAGTTTAGGACCGAGCCACGGAGAGATGGCCCAAATACATGACTTTTCCATTTCCAGAACAGCTATTGTATCCATCCTTTTCTTATACAAACAAAAGCAAAAAGCCACATGTAGTGACAGTCAGACGTTTCTATGAGGGGAGGAAAGGTGCTTGCTAAAAGACCCTGCTACTGGGAAAGACTGAGGGCAGGAGGAGAAGGGGACAACAGGATGAGATGGCTGGATGGCATCACCGACTCGATGGGCGTGAGTCTGAGTGAACTCCGGGAGCTGGTGATGGACAGGGAGGCCTGGCGTGGGGTCGCAAAGAGTCGGACACGACTGAGCGACTGAACTAACTGAAGTCCCTTCGGTTGTGTCTGCCTCTGCAGCCCCATGGACTGAAGCCCGCCAGACTCCTCTGTCCGTGGGGTTCTCCAGACAAGCATGCTGGAGTGGGTTCCCATTTCCCTCTCCAGAGGATCTTCCCCACCCAGGGATCTAACCCAGGTCTCTTATGTCTCCTGCACTGGCAAGCGAGGTGGTGTTTGTTTTTGTTTGTTTGTTTTTTATCACAGTGCAATCTGAGAAGCCTGGGAGGAGGAACACCCAGTCATCCAGTCATCAACAGTATTTATCTCTGGGGAGAAGGACCAGAGACGGAAAGAGGAGGGGCAGAGCATCTCCCTTCATTTACACATTTCTATATTGGTGGGAATGTTAATCACAAGCTCTTATTTCACACCATCCAGACTTGCTATATAT
The DNA here is from genome assembly GCA_917880005.1 of Nanger dama. Classification (NCBI taxonomy): domain Eukaryota; kingdom Metazoa; phylum Chordata; class Mammalia; order Artiodactyla; family Bovidae; genus Nanger; species Nanger dama. The sequence goes on along the minus strand of CAKJTW010000018.1, from coordinate 6,875,670 downwards.
ATAAGTACCCTGAGCAGGTACCAAACCCAGGCCACCTGCATTATGCGCACAGAGTCCTAGCTACTGGACCAGCAGGGAAGTTTCCAGCCTTGCTTTAACTGCCTGTTTAGAGGAATTATGGGGAATGAAGGAACAAACGGACTGACACCAAGAGCCAGTAAGAGACAAATCTAGAGGGCGGGACTTCCTGTACAACACCTAGCTAGTCTCTCCAAAGGGTCACTGTCCCGGAAAGGAGGGCTGCTGCTGCTGCTGCTGCTGCTAAGTCGCTTCAGTAGTGTCTGACTCTGTGCGACCCCATAGACGGCAGCCCACCAGGCTCCCCTGTCCCTGGGGTTCTCCAGGCAAGAACACTGGAGTGGGTTGCCATTTCCTTCTCCAATGCATGGAAGTAAAAAGTGAAAGTGAAGTTGCTCAGTCGTGTCCGACTCTTAGCGACCCCCTGGCCTGTAGCCCACCAGGCTCCTCCGTTCATGGGATTTTCCAGGCAAGAGTACTGGAGTGGGGTGCCATTGCCTTCTCTGAAAGGAGGGCACTAGCTTATAATTTCAAGAATGTACAATCACACGTGATGCACAGCCTTGGGTTGAATATCAGTGGGTACAAATCAACTGAAAAGGTTGACTGGAGAAATCTAAATAAAATCGTGTTTTATAAAAAAATAAAACCCATGCCCCCTGCTTTGGAAGGTGAAATCTTAACCACTGGACTGCCAGTTCAGTTCAGTTGCTCAGTCGTCTCCAGCTCTTGGTGACCCCATGGAATGCAGCATGCCAGCCTTCCCTGTCCATCACCAACTCGGAGCTTATTCAAACTCATGTCCATCAGGTCAGTGATGCCATCCAACCATCTCATCCTCTGTCATCCCCTTCTCCTCCTGCCTTCAATCTTTCCCAGGGTCAGGGTCTTTTCCAGTGAGTCAGCTCTTCACATCAGGAGCATAGAGTATTGGAGTTTCAGCTTCAGCATCAGTCCTTCCAATGAATATTCAGGACTGATTTCCTTGAGGATGGACTGGTTGGATCTCCTTGCAGTCCAAGGGACGCTCAAGAGTCTTCTCCAACACCACAGTTCAAATGATTAGTTCTTTGATGCTCAGCTTTCTTTATAGTTCAACTCTCACATCCATACACGACTACTGGAAAAACCACAGCTTTGACTAGGCGGACCTTTGTAATGTCTCTGCTTTTTAATACGCTGTCTAGGTTGGTCATAGCTTTTCTTCCAAGGAGCAAGAGTCTTTTAATTTCATGGCTGCAGTCACCATCTGCAGTGATTTTGGAGCCCCCAAAATAAAAGTCTCTCACTGTTTTCACTGTTTCCACACCTATTTGCCATGAAATGATGGGACGGGATGCCATGATCTTAGTTTTCTGAATGTTGAGTTTTAAGCTAACATTTTTACTCTCCTCTTTCACTTTCATCAAGAGGCTGTTTAGTTCTTTGCTTTCTACCATAATGGTGGTGTCATCTGCATATCTGAGGTTATTGATATTTCTCCTGGCAATCTTGATTCCAGTTTGTGCTTCATCCAGCCCAGCATTTCTCATGATGCACTCTGCATATAAGTTAAATAAGTAGGGTGACAATATATAGCCTTGACGTACTCCTTTCCCAATTTGGAACCAGTCTGTTGCTCCATGTCCAGTTCTAACTGTTGCTTCTTGACCTGCATACAAGTTTCTCAAGAGGCAGGTCAGGTGGTCTGGTATTCCCATCTCTTGAAGAATTTTCCACAGTTTGTTGTGATCCACACAGTCAAAGACTTTGGCGCTCAGAGTCAGTCAAACGTGGCTTCACATTAGGACTCCTTCAGGCTCAAGTGTGAGGACACAGACGAGGTGTCCCAGGTCCCAAACCCTGCTTTTCTCATCTACCAAACCCAGACGAGGGCAGCTCAGCTTCGACACCACCTCCCACCTCGCCTCCAGAAATGTGGGCAGCAGTCCCGGCCTGGCTCTTCTGAGGACTGAGTGACTGCTCTGACACCTCCCTCAGAAGCCTGCCCCATGCAAGTTCTCACACGGATTAGCAATCGGCATTCATTTTGGTTCAGTTCCAAGTCTGGCTTCCGGGCATGTGTGGTGGTCCAGTGGTTAAGAATCCGCCTTGCAACGCCGGGGACACCAGTTCAATCCCCGGTCTGGGAAGATCCCACATGCCACGCGGCAACTAAGCCCATGTGCCACAACTACTGCGCCCACGAGTCGCAGCTGCCGAAGCACACACCTGGAGCCTGTGCTCCGTAAGGAGAGGCCAATGCACAGAGACGCCTGGGGGCCTCAGCTAGAGGGTAGCACCCACTCTGCAACCAGAGAAAACCCACTTGCAGCAATGAAGACTCAGCATCGCCAAAAAGTGAAGAATATTAAAAAGGTAAAAAAGGTCTGGCTTCTCATGACAGCCAAAGGCAAGGCTCAGTCCTCCATTAGCTCCTGAGTTAGAAACAACAACAAACAGAAAAACCCCTGGAGGATGTTACTTGAAAAACTGGGGAAATTTCAGTGTGGACCACGTGTCAGATAACATCGTGCTGAAAGTAAATTGAGCAAGATAATGGTGATTTTAGACACTGTCCTTAACCTTAGGAGACACATGATGAAGGGTTTAGGGCTGGAGTTTAATGATCTCTGCTTTCAGATGGGTCAGGAAAAAAAGAAAGAGACCAGATGGGGACTGCCCTGAGGGTCCAATGGCTAAGACTCCGTGCTCCCAGTGCAGCGGACCCGGGTTAATTGCCCCCTCAGGGAACTGGATCCCACATACCGCAGCTGAGAGTTTAGCATGCTGCAACTAAAAGATACCCCATGCTACCACCAAGTAAATAACATTTAAAAAAAAATTTCTTTATCTGACTGTGTTGGGTCCTCACTGCAGCACACAGGATCTCCAGTCTTTGCTGTGGCACGTGGGTCTTCACCTGCAGCATGCAGACTCTTAGCTGCAGTGTGTGAGATCTAGCTCCTTGACCAGGGATCTAACCTAAGCTCCTTGCACTGGGGGCACGGAGTCCTAGCCACTGGGCCATCACAGAAGTCCCCCATCCTGACATCACAGAAGCTGTGATGCCCACCAAGCTGTGATGCCCACCCACTGGCCCTAGGCTGAAATTTGATGGGCTAGACAGAAATGGAAAACAACGCCGATGACCATCAGCTAGCAAACAGAGGGACACAAGGTGACACCCTTACAATGGAATACTACTCAGCAAGAGAAAAGAGTTATCTACGGGTACACGCTGGGACCTGGATGATCCTCAAAAATATGCTTCAGAAAAGAAGCTGGACACAAGAGACTACGTATTATACGGTCTGTTTATATGACGTGTCCAGAAAGGGCAAAGCTACAGACAGAAAGATTAGTGGTTTCCTGGGGCAGGGACGGGAACTAGCAGTGAGTATGCATGAAGGATCATGTTGGGTTGACGAAATGTTTTAGAACTGATTTATGGTGATGGTTGCATAACTTGGTAAATTTACTAAAAATTACTCAATTGCACACATGAAAAGTGTGAACAATACGGTATGCAAATATGCCTCAATAATGTTGTTTTTAAATGTCCTTGGGCCGGAGCACACTGACTAATGGCTTTGGGGTTTTGGACGCACGGGGTCCCATCACCCTTGCTTGGCGATCTTACCCCCGCCGTCATCGCCTTCGCTCTCGGGTCATATTTGTCCTGCCCCCACTGGGCTGTGCATCCTCAGGGGAAGGAGGGGCAGTGTGTGTTTTGCTCACACCACACACCAGGGCCTGCTCGAGGAAGCTGCTCTCTAAATATTTGTCTAATGAGTGAAGGGATGGTGTCATGTTCCCCTTCGGGAAATGGCGGGGTTTCTAGTTGCTCCTGTTACATGGTCATCAAACATTTCACCACTATCCTTTTCCATGGCTGTGTGTGCTAAGTCACTTCAGTCGTGTCCGACTCTTCGCGACCCCATGGACTGTAGCCCACCAGGCTCCTCTGTCCATGGGATTCTCCAGGCAAGAATACTGGAGTAGGTCGCCATTTCCTCCTCCTGGAGATCTTCCTGACCCAGGGATTGAACCTGCGTCTTTTACGTCGCCTGCATTGGCACGTGGGTTCTTTACCACTAGCGCCACCTGGCTGAGTACCTGGGAATACTTTCACCCCTCAGGAGAGCATTCAATTCTGTTCATCATTGTTGCAGTTTGAAACCTTGTTCTCGTTCCCTGGAATTGCTGACTCTAGAGTGATTTGAGGACTCCCCTGTAGTCTAGAAACTTCTGGTGGCTCAGACAGTAAAGAATCCACCTGCCACATGGAAGACCCAGGTTCAGTCCCTGGCTTGGGAAGATGCCCTGGAGAAGGGAATGGCAACCCACTCCAGTATTCTTGCTTGGAGAATCCCATGGACAGAGGATCCTGGCAGGCTACAGTCCACGGGGTCACAAAGAGCCGGACATGACTGAGCGACTCACATTTTCACTTTCCCTGGCAGTCTAACGGTTAAGACTCCATGCTTCCAATGCAGGGGCCTTGTCAGGGAACTAAGAACCCTCATGCCATATGGCACATCAAGAAAAAAAATTAAAATAGAGTGATTTGGCCTTTAGGGTCTAACATTTCTACCATTTACCAAAGGCTTACGATGTACAGGGGCTTTGTGTGTATAATTTCATTCAACCTTTGCAAGTTCTGTGGACCTGGTGTTATTATTTCCCCTAGTTTGCAAATCAGAAAACCGAAGCCAAGAGAGGTTAAAGCAGTCACCCAAGGTCACACAGCTGGGCAGAAGCAATGTCAAGATGTGAACTCAGGACCTTCCAAGTCCAGGCCCTTGAAACTAAACACACACCTGAGGCATTCAATGAAATGATATCCATCAGACACGGGCAGGGAAAGGGGGCTGAGAACTGGAGTTTTCCTGAACCCCTGTTGACATTTATTTTAATGCCTACAAACTGCATCTTGGGTAATTTTAAGAACTAGAAAATAGATACTTTATTAATATCAGTGAATAGTATGACTAGCGCAACTAGGGGTCCTTTTGCTACCTGGGTGCAGCTGTTTTCTACCTCTGCCCATCTCTCACGATCGCAAGTAAATTTTCTGCTTTGGCTCTTTTGCAAAATTTCTTCCTTGAAATCGCTGGAGTGAATCCAGATTTCACGTTTTCTAATCCTGCGTGCTGGCCCCATCTAGTGGTTAAAGTTGGGAAGTACACCAGCCTTCCTCTGACAAGCTGCAGAGTGAGTCAAGGTTTTGGGGAATGAATGTCTCCTGAGCTCAGTTCAGTCTCTCAGTCGTAGCTGACTATTTGCAACCCCATGGACTACAGCACGCCAGGCCTCCCTGTCCTTCATCATCTCCCGGAGCTTTCTCAAACCTATGTCCATCAAGTCGGTAATGCCATCCAACTATCTCACCCTCTGTCGTCCCCTTCTCCTCCTGCCCTCCAGTAGTCATGAATGGATCTGAGAGTTGGATCATAAAGAAGAGTAAGCACCAAAGAACTGATGCTTTCAAACTGTGGAGTGGGAGCAGACTCTTGAGAGTCCCTTGAACTGCAAAATCAAGCCAGTTCAATACTTTGGCCACCTGATGCGAAGAACTGATTCATTAGAAAAATACCTTGATGCTGGGAAAGACTGAAGGCAGGAGGAGACGGGGACGACAGAGGATGAGATGGCTGGATGGCATCATTGACTCAGTTGCCACGAATCCGCACAAATTCTGCGAAATGGTGAAGGACAGGGAAGTTTGGCCGGCTGCAGTCCACGTGGTCGCACAGAGTCAGACAGACAGAGGGACTGAACACACAATCCTGCGTGCTCTCTCCATCTAGTGGTAAGAGTTGGGAAGTACACCAGCCTTCCTCTAACAAGCCGCAGGGTGAGGCACGGTTTGGGAGAATGAATGCCTTCCAGCGCTTCTGGGACAAAATTAACCAGTCTTCAGGTCACCAGAGGCCAGGTTCTCCAGATGCATTCAGCTACCTCTTGGGAGGTAGCCTTAACTCTATTATTTAATTATAAGCTATTTCATCAAAGGAAATAACATAATATCCTAGAGTTACTGGGAGTAATATTTTGCTGTATTTCCTGCAGCTCTCAGAATCTTCAGTAAAAGCAGACCTCTAAGCCCCATCCCTTTGGCCTTCCTCCCAAAAAGTCACCTCCGTGCCAAAACTGAGAGCATCAGTTCCTTGTAATTATATTTTGTTTGTTTGTTTTATTTGGCTGTACTGGGTGGCATGCGAGATCTCAGTTTCCCCATCAGAGATCAAATCTGTGCCCCCTGCATTGGGAAAGCAGAGTCTTAACCACTGGACCACCAGGGAGGCCCCATAATTTTTTAATTTTTTTGCTTTGCTTTAACCACACATTATATGGGCATCTCTGGTGGCTCAGACGTAAAGAATCTGCCTGCAGGGTGGGGGACCCAGGTTCTATCCGTGGGTTGGGAAGATACCCTGGAGAAGGGAACAGCTACCCATTCTAGTATTCTTGCCTATAGAATTCCAAGGACAGAGGTGCCTGGTGGGTTACAGTCCATGGAGTCGCAAAGAGTCCGACGGGACTGAGCAACTAACACTTTCACTTTCGCATGTTATCTAGCCATATGCAATATGCATCTGAAATATGTAGAGATTCCCTGACGGTCCAGTGGGGGCTTAGGTTCAATCCCTGCTCAGGGAACTGAGATCCCACCAGTTACTCATCAAAGCAAAAAATGCAAACCTATAAATGCTGTACTGTACATATATCATACCATCCTTGTGTCTGACATTTGCCACTTTTTCTTTGTCACTCAGCTCTGGTTCCTGAAACTTACAGAGAGTAATCCACATAGTTCTAGTGCAGCCATTCTTATCTTCTGTATAACATCCCATTGCAGGGCTAAACTGTGGTTTGTTTATCTGTTCCTCTAGTGATGGAAAATTAGCCCTGACTCCAGGTTTAAATATTACAAATAGCACTACAGTAAACATCCTCGAATGTGTCTTCTTGTGTCGGTGTGTGGGTCCCCTAGGACTGGGCTTTGCCAGGAATGGGTTACAGGTGGGCAGATGGGAAGGGCTGGAAGCAGCCAGGCCCCTGAGCCCAGCACATGGAATTTCTGGGTCACAGGGCTGTATGCCTTACGTCTTCAACTTCACCTGCTGCTGCTGCTAAGTCGCTTCAGTCGTGTCCAACTCTGCGACCCCATAGACGGCAGCCCACCAGGCTCCCCCGTCCCTGGGACTCTCCAGGCAAGAACAGCGGAGTGGGGTGCCATTTCCTTCTCCAATGCATGCAAGTGAAAAGTGAAAGTGAAGTCGCTCAGTCGTGTCCGACTCTTCGAGACCCCGTGGACTGCAGCCCACCAGGCTCCCCCGTCCCTGGGATTCTCCAGGCAAGAACACTGGAGTGGGCTGCCATTTCCTTCTCCAATGCATTGGTCTTATCTCCAGTGCTACCTCTTTAACTGGCATCGGGGGCTCTTGCTCCCCCAAGAGATCTGGGTGACTGCCATTTCCTGGGTATATAGCTTAGCCCTGGAGTGCATGCCACCATCATTTCACAAATATTTCTTGACAATAGCTGTGCCATGAGTCATACCATCCCTGTGTCTGACCCAAGAAGCCTGTGTCTTTGACAGCCTCTGTGAAGCTGGCAGGCTAACTCCCTGTGAGCTTGCCAACAGGGCAAAATCTGAGACCCTTCCCCACCACGTGCAAGGCACTATCATGAGCCTGCCGGGGGCAAACAGAAGGGTCCCTCTTGGCCTGTTTTGAGGGTATGATGGTTAATTTTATCCATCAGCTTGATTGGGTCATGGGGGTGCCCACGTACGTGTGTGTGCTAGTTGCTCAGGCGTGTCTGACTCTTTGCGACCCTATGGACTGTAGCCCACCAGGCTCCTCTGTCCATGGGATTCTCCAGGCAAGGGTACTGGAGTGGGTTGCCATGCACTCCTTCAGGGGCTCTTCCCAACCCAGGAATTGAACCTGGGTCACCTGCATTGTAGGCAGACTCTTCACCATCTGAGCCACCAGGGAAGCCTGGAGAGCCGATATATTTGGTTTAATATTATGTCTGGGTATGTTTATGAGAACGTTTCTGGATGAGATCAACAGTTTTTGTTGTTGTTGTTGTTTGATCACACCTCATGGATTGCAGTATCTTAGTTCTGTGACCAGGGATCGAACCTGGGCCCCAGAAGTAGAGGCGCCAAGTCCTAACCACAAGACGACCAGGGAATTCCCAAGATCAACATTTAAACTGGTAAACGGGTGAAGCTGATTGCCCTTCCCAATATGGGTAGGCTTTATACAGTCCACTGAAATCTGAGTATAATAAAAGGCTGAGTAAGAAAGAAATCTCTCTCTGCCTCAGTGATTTCAGGGTGTGTCATTGAACTTCTGCCCCGGAACTCAGACTCAAGCTAGAGCTACACCATTGGTTCTTCTGCGGTTCAGATGTTTCAGCCTCCATAATTATGTGAGCCAATTCTTTGTAATAAATTTCTCTACACACGTGTGCGCGCACACACACACACACACACACACACACACACGGGCTTTCCAAGTGGCTCAGTGAGCTGCAGGTTCAATCCCTGGGTTGGGAAGATCCCCTGGAGAAGGGCATGGTAATCCACTCCAGTGTTCTTGCCTGGAGAATCCCGTGGACAGAGGAGCCTGGCGGGCTACAGTCCATGGGGTCGCCAAGAGTCAGATGTGACTGAGCACACATATCCATCCATACATATCCATCCTATTGGTCCATTTCTCTGGAGAACCCCGGCTAGTACAAGGGGCTCATAGTTAAGAGAGAACTTCACACCACACCGCGTGTTTTCTTAATAGCATTTATTACCATCAGGTGGTCACAGCAGAGCTTTTGTTCCTTTGCTTATTTTCCATCCACCACAACCCCATGAAAGGAGGTCCCTGGTCTGTTTTCTTCACCCTTGCAGAGAGCCTGGCATATGGGCGATGCTCAAAGAATCCCGGCCGAGTGAGTGAATGAATAAACTTAGGCGCTGGACCAGAGCAGAGTGAGAACAGCAGTGGTGGGCGTGGAGATGCTGTGCTGGAGGACGGTGGGAAGTAAGTGATCTGCAGGTTCAGAGCGTTTACGACGTCCCTGCAAGGAGCCACCGCTCAGTTGCCTCGCTAGTGGCAGGAGGGGATTCCTGTGCGCAAAAGCCAACACTGGAGCGGTGGATGTGCACTAGGTTCCTTTGGTGGGAACAGCCCTCTCCGCATCCCACAGTTACACTGGGGGCAGCCATGTATACCAGGAGATGCCGCTCCCACCCCAGGCCACAGCTGATTGGGTCAAGGAGCACCCTGATCCAGGCTGGGCCAATCAAATCGCTTCCCTGGGAGATTGGAATTGGGGCTGAGAGTCACCAGGGAGAAAGAGTGATTCATGGTTTCTGCGTGTGTGTGTTGGGACCTGAGCACATAAAACAAGGCGCTATGAGGAGAAGAATGGAGGGGGGCCACACCACGGAGCTGATGAGAGAGGAAGAGAGAGGCAGGCACTCTGGACCTGACTCAGGTCCTTCCTTGGCCCATGGACACTCACACTTGGGCACTGCGAGACCCCTCTGGGCCTGATGACCCAGTTACTTTCACCGCTTAATCCAGTTCTGGCACTCTCTATGCATGAAATCAATGTGTTAACTTGCCACTTGGGTGTGTATATCCACCCCAGAGGAAGATTCCCTTTCCTCTTTGTGTTTTGCCTGTCAAGCGGGAGGGCAGCCCTGGGCCCATGCCCGTCGGGAGGTCAAAGTGGGTGACTAGGTCCCAGAGGGAGAAGAAGCCAGCTTCAGGTTAAACACATTTCATACAGAAGCCAGACCAGTCATTCCTGGACCCGGCTCTTGGCCATCCATTTGTGATTGACTTGGGGACCGGAGGTGGCACTTGTTTAGGTAACAATGGTGAGAGGCCTGAGTGGTGCGTAGAAGCAGAAAGAACAAGAAACTTCTTCCAGAGGTTTTTCAACAACAGCAGTAACAATGCCTTGGGGTGTTTTCCAGCAATACTGCATTTATAAAGAATTCTCCATGGGGCAGCTGATTAGTCTCTTGTGATGTTCGTGGGACTTAGAGGGATCATAAAAGTGAGATGGAAGAATACTCCCTTCCCAACACACACAGCCTTGGTGACACTGGATTGTAATTGCTGGGACCCCCACCCCCACCCCCCGCCAGAAGGGCACCCTGTTGGGCGGCACCCAGTCTTTCTTATTCCTTGTAAATCTCTAGGGGGATAGATACCACGCTTGACCGAGAAAGCCTTGGACTGCTAGAAGGTAAAGGAGTAGAACAGACAAAAGACATCCAGAAGGACTTCCTTGGTGGTACGGTGGCTAAGAATGCCCCTGGCAATACCAGGGACACAGGTTTGATCCCCGGTCCGGGAAGACCTCACATGCCCTGGAGCAACTAAAACTGTGCGTCACTACTGCTGAGCCCAGGTGCCAAAAACCATGAAGCCTGAGCACGCCAGAGCCCGAGCTCCACGACAAAGAGTTGCCCTCGCTCACGGCAGCTAGAGAGAGCCCACGCACAGCAACAAAGACCCGCCACCTCCAAAATAAATAAATAACTTTTTAAAAAGAAAGGGTTTTGGTGAAAGTCTGTACCAGAAACACAATTGCAGAAATGCACAAGAAAAGAGAAAATCAGAGACTCTCCTGGGGGTAGCCTCTTGATTTGTTGTTGTTGTTGTTAAATCATCCAGGAGTGCAAGGAGAGAACTTTCCAGAAGTCTGGCCTTCCACGCCACCTGCTCCCTGCCTACCTTCTAGGTTCCCACCCTGTCTTACACGTCCATCTCACTGCACTCACGTCCCACAACCACACACCTACTCCTCCATCTTCCCTGAGCCCTCTGCTAAGGTGCCCCACGCTCATCCTGTCAGCTGACCTGTAAGGCAGGGACGATGGTTACAGCCATTCTACAAAGGAGGAACCGGGGCCTAGAGAGAACACTAACCGCCCAGGGTCCTATGCGTGGCTGTAGCAGAGGCAGAATTTGAACCCAGGCTGTTTGTTTCCTGCAGGTTGGAGGAGAGAGAGAGGCAGGGCAGTGGGTGAGCAGGGCTCAGGGGGCCTCCCAGGGTCTGAGTAACCATCCTGACTCCACTACTGTCTACTCATGTGATGAGTTCCTTGGGCACATCATTCAACCTCTTGGAATAAATATTCTGCCTGTAAAATAAAGATTTCCACTCCACAGGGCAGGCTGAGAATTAAATGAGATAATGAGTCTAATGTACCCAGAACCTGGCCCTTAGCAAGCTCTTAAATAAAACAACACATAATAATGCTATTTGTAAAACATATGATAGTCTATAAAAGTGTCTGGATCCACAGTGATTGAAAATAAGTCAGTGATTGACAGGGGAGGAGGCGGAAGGGGAGAGACGAGAATTACAAAATGGCAAGGGGACTATTCTGGGGGTGATGGGCATATATATGTGTTAAAACTTGGTTTGATTTGTTGTATGTCAACTTTGGATCTTCTCTGGGGGCTCCGTGGTAAACAATCTGCCCGCCAACGCAGGAGACTCAGGTTTGACTCCTGGGTGGGAAGATCCTCTGTAAAAGGGAGGAAATGGCAACCCACTGCAGTAGTCGCGCCTGAGAAATCCCAGGGACAGAGGAGCCCGGCAGGCATCAGTCCATGGAGAGTCGGACACGGCTGAGCGACTAAGCCACGACAAAATATTGTTTTTACCTCAATAAAGGTAAAGTTTGAAGACATATGCAATAGTCCACAGCCATGAAGATTTTATGGAAATAAAATGGGCATCACTGTAAAAGATAACAAGAAAAGAACATCAAAGGCACGTGCTCTAGAGAGCCCCTCCGTATGAAATAGACACTGATGAGACTAAGCTGAGAACAGCGTTTAGGGTGGACAGCTGGCTTTTTTATAATCTAGGGGTCTGAACTTTTTCTGTTGCCATTTTTTTTCTGAGGGGCACAGAGGTAGTGAGAGTGGGATTTGAACCCAGGTCTCTCGAGTCCTCAGACCAGCAGCTCACCAGCACCCTCGACTGCTTCCCTCAGGGCGAGTGGCTGTCGCCAGCCTGGAGCACCTTCCCATTCTATCGGCCTGCTGACACCTCACCCTGCCGTCAACTCAGAAGCGCTCTGGGAAACAGGTGTGGACCAGGGGGCGCTGTCTCTGGTCCTGAAAATCTCCTCCAGTTGCGACCCCAAGGGCCGTGCCCTACCCGCAGCGGAGGGGCACGTGTGGGCGTCAGTTGCCAAACCGTGTGCCCTCTTTGCGACCCCACAGACTGTAGCCTGCCAGGCATCTTTGCCCATGGGATTTTTTCCAGACAAGAATACTGGAGCGGGTTGCCATTTTCCTCCTCCAAGGGATCTTTCCAACCCAGGGACTGAACCCGAGTTCCTCGTGTCTCCTGCATTGCAGGCGGATTCTTTACCAGCTGAGCCACCAGCAAAGCCCCATCCCCAGCAGAAGCACCCTTCCAAGACATTCCTGGTTGCTCTTTCGAGTTATGACGCCTTAAGGAGTCAAGCTGGCGGTTTTGAATGTTTCTTATTATCAGTTTAAACATTGTAGGTGATGCCCCAGGAGAGAAGTGATGGAAAGTGTAAGGGGAAAGGGACGATGTAGGGACCCTGGGGCAGTGGGAATGAAGGGGTCGGGCTTCCAGGGACAGTGATGTAGCTACCATGGGCTTGGACAATTTATGAAGACAGAATGCGGACCTGAAACACCCAGAAGCTCTCCCCTTTGTATGATTTATAACAAAAGTTAATATGAAGTGGAGGACTTCCCTGGTGGTATGGTGAATAAGAATCCGCCTGCCAATGCAGGAGACACAGGTTCAATCCCTGGTCGGGGAAGATTCCACGTCTCAGAGCAACTAAACCCATGGCTGCAACTACTGAGCCCTCACACCCTAAAGCCCACACTCCCCAACAAGAGAAGCCAGTGCAATCAAAAAGACGTGATTAAACCGATTTTTAAAGTATGAAATGGAGTAGACAGCTCTAATGGAGTGGCCACCAGGAGCCACATCCATGCTAGCAAAACAGGAGAACCCATGCAGCATCAGACTTGTCCACAGAGAGCTTCAGTGCCTAATGTGGCCTGAAGGAACTATGGAAGTCCCTCAGCCGCCTAAAGGACAATATCACAGGAATTAACTGAAAAAAAAAACCAACCCACAGGCTCTCCACCACCATCCCCCAATCTGATTGCTACAATAGCAGCAAGTTTTCTAGGTATACCTTGCACAGATCTCAAGAGTACTAAAAGCTCCCATTCAAAGACAATTTCTGCTAAGATATTCGTTTGTTTGTTTGTTTTTAAAATATCTATTTTTCTTTGGTTGCGCTGGGTCTTAGTTGCAGTATGTGGGCTCTAGTTCCCTGACCTGGGATTGAACCTGAGCCCCGTGCATTGGGAGCATAGGGTCTTAGCCACTGGACCACCAGAGAGGTCCCTGCAATTTCTCTTAAGATATTCTAAATGAACTAATTTTTATCTTAAGATACTCAGTGATACTGGAAATATGTAAGTTGTTTTATATTAAAAAAAAAAAAGATTTCTTAAAAGAAGAGGAATGGAGCCTTGTCAAGATCATTGTGTAGCTGAGGGGCACGTGGGGGTTACTTATGTCCTCCTGAGGCTCAGATATGTCCAGATTGTCCAGAGAGCTCTTTGTGGAAGGTTTTGAGGTCCTCTGCCCTGTGGCCATCTTCCCATCCTCTACAAATTCCAGTGGCCAACTTCAAGCTAAGTGGCCAAATGACAAATCAGGAAACATTCACATTTTCAAGGGAACAAAATGCCATTTGAGAATGCACAATAGCACAAACGGGGAGGGTTACCCAGGCCCCACAACAGCCTTGCCCAAGGCTAGCTGATCTAAGGTCAAGATACTGGGGTCGGGTCCTTCGGCTTCTCTCTCCATGAAGGCAGTACCAGGCCAACAGGGCCTCGGAGCCTCCACCACTGAGACCTGCACGTCCCACTTCTGGGATCCTCTCTCCCAAGTTGGGAGTCACTCAAGCGTTTTTGCATTTCCGTGGGCCACCCTGGATTCCTCTAAGAAGCCCTGGAGAAGCCCAAGTCAGTCAGTACCAGCCTCTATCGTCTGGAAGCAAAGGGCCTCCGCAGATAGCGCAGCTGGTGGCAGAGGCAGGGAGACAGCTCAGGAAAATGCGGGCACTCGGGCTGGATTACTCAGCCATGTGGAGATGCCCCCTTCCCCACCCCTCCATCTTCCAGGAGAGGGGAGATCCAGAGCTCAAAGTGGCCAAAAGCAAAGCAAGCGCCACCCCAGCTCCCCTGAGGACTATGTGACCACCAAGGAGAAGGGGTCCAGGACTCCGAGAAGCTGAGACCAAGACCCTCCTCCTCTACAGCCACCACCAGCACAGGGCTGCGTGCTAACGACACCGGAAAGTCAGAAGCAGTTGAGCGACACGTGCAGATGCCAACATCTCGCCTCAGAGGCCCCTGGGCCTTTCTGTGAAGAATTGTCTGGAAAACTTTTCTACTGTATGCAAGGGTGAGGAACTCTGGAGAGTTGAGAGATAGATTCTATGGGGGCTAAACCATATTGTGGTCTAAAATTCCATTTTCCCAGGTCTTTGCTAGAAAAAAAGTGGGGTGTGGAAAATTGCATAATGGACATCGCGATGGGCCGTCTGGAGGACTTGGGAGACCTGGAGCTCCAGACCCTTAGAAATGCCCCCGAGGACTTCCCTGGTGGCCCAGTGGTTGAGAGTCCACCTGCCAGTGGAGGGGACAGAGGCTCGATCCCTGCTCCAGGAAGATTCCACAATCGGCGGAGCAACTAAGCCTGCAAACCACATCAACAGAAGCCACTGCAAAGAGAAAGCCAGACACTTCAACCTGAGAGTGGCCCCCACTCGCCAAAACAAGAAAGCCCATGTGGGGCAACAAAGACCCAGTGCAGCCAATTAATTCACTGAAAAGAAAAAAGAATCTCCACCTCTGAAGGAACTGCGAGAATCCGCTATTTCACATAATCAGGCCATCTTGGGGAGAGGGGTGCGGGGTGTGAGGCTATACATTTTGAAGGTTATCCGACCAAGGAGGGCTGGCAGAACTCGGGACACACAGGAGACTCTGCACGGCGGGGGGCTGGCTCAGCAGGCTGGGTGACCGGGGATCAGGCAGCGCTGCGGGCTGATTAATGCAGGCCTGGACCAAACACAGACCCTGTCATGTGACATCAAAGGGCACAAGTAGGGCTGGAGCCTCACACTGCAGGAAGCGTACCCCTGGGTACCGCAGACTTTCCAAGGAGAGCTCAGCATGAATAATGGAAAAGGAACCAATCTTTAGATCCTCAGCTTCCACTGAACTCCTTCCTAAAATTGATCTCCTTTTCTCAACCTGCCCTCCTCGCACAGTAAGAAGAAAGAGCCGGCTTTCAGCCACCCCATCTCTGACACCATTAGAGAAACAGAGGCTGTGTGTACCAGCGAAGTCTCCTTCCACCATGGCCCCCACGATCGACGTATTCGTTATTTACCGAAAGGTTAAAAGCATAGTCATGCTCTTTCGGCTTTTGCGGCTAAAGGACGATTATAAGGATGACTCAATCCAGAAAGAAAACTACGATATTCAGAGGGTTATAATCAGAGGAGCTTAACATTTTTTAAGTTAAAAAAATATGTAGTTGTGGTCCAGGTTACTCATAAGTGGATCTAATTTTTTAAAATGATACAAATGAACAAAATGAACAAAACAGAGTCTTACAGATGTGGAAAACAAACTTGTGGCTATGAAAGGAGAAACATGTTGGGGGGCTAATTCAGGAGCTTGGGATGGATATATACACACTACAAGAAGGCTCCCCTGGAGGAGGGCATGGCAAAGCCCAGCCCAGTATTCTTGCCTGGAAAATCCCGTGGCCAGAGAAGCCCAGCGGGCTACAGTCCATGGGGTCACATAGAGTTGGACCCGACTGAAACGGCTCAGCACGCACAAACACACGTGTGTTGTTGTTCAGTTGCTGAGTCGTATCTGACCCTTCGCAGCCCCATGGACTGCAGCACGCCAGGCCTCCCTGTCCTTCACCATCTCCTGGAGTTTACTCAAACTTATTTCCAGTAAGTCAGTGATGCCATACAACCATCTCATCCTCTGTCGTCCCCTTCTCCTCCTGCCTTCAGTCATTCCCAGCGTCAGGGTCTTTTCTAATGAGTCAGCTCTTTGCACCAGGTGGCCAAAGTACTGGAGTTTGAGCTTCAGCATCAGTCCTTCCAACGAATATTCAGGGTTGATTTCTTTTAGGATGGACTGGTTTGATCTCTTTGGAGTTCAAGGGACTCTCCCACGTATATAAAACAGATAAGCAACAAGGACATACTGTATAGTACAGGAACTCTACTCAGTATTCTGTGATAACCTACATGAGAAAATAATCTTAAAAGGATGAATACGTGTATATATATATATATAACCGAACCACTTTGCTGTACACAGGAAACTAACCCACCATTATAACTCCAGTATACACCAATAAAATTAAAATTAAAAAAATTTAGTTGTGGAAGTAGACATAAAACTTGCCATCTTAACCATTTTTAAGTGTATAGTTCAGTATCGTTGAGCACATTCACATTGTTGGGTCTCCAACTTCCAAAACGCTGCATCCGGCAGAACTGAAACTTGACACCCAATAAACACTCATCTCCATGGCCCCTCTCCCAAGCCCTGGAGCCCAGCATTCTGCAGTCCAGTCTCTACAAATCCAACTGTTCCAGGGACCGCGTCTGAGTGGAGTCATACGGGATTCGTCTTTTGTGACTGGCTTATGTCACTTAGCATAGGGTTCATAGGAACTTTCACACATTTTACCGTTTTAGTATATATTTCCACTTTTGTTGTCCCTATGTATATCAGTTGTTGATCAGTAAAAAGAGTGTTTTATCGCCTTAAAGATTCATTTTCATGGATACAGAATTATTTACCCATTTCACATCAACTGCATTCAACCCCTCGAGCATTTTCTGCCCATCAGGCGCAACTTACACACTCTCATAAACCAACTTCAGTTTAGAAGAAGCAAAACTTAGGTGATTATGATTTTTACAGTATCACCAGGGGTCAGACAGTAGCATATACAACGCTGTCTTTTTAACCAAAGAAACCTTTTATTTGAGAATAGTTTTAGATTTACAGAAAATTTGCAGAGTTGATAAAGACAGTTTCCATATAGCCCACACACCTAATTGCCCCCTCCCTCCCCTCTTTTTTGGGGGCAGCCCTTGAACTGCTTGTGGGGTTCTTAGTTCCCTGGCCAGGAACAGCACCTGAATCCCCTGCATCAGAAGGGGGTTCTTAACCACTGGACCACTTAAACTGGCAATAAGGAAGTCCCTCATTATAAGCTTAAATGGTTGCAAAAGACTCAATATCCTATTATCCTATTATTGCTAATAATGAGAATATCACCACCACTGCTACTAAGACCACTAGCTGTTTGCCACTAGTTACTTTGCTCTTGTAGGTGTGCTCGGTGGAATCTGAACTTCATGGCAGTTTCACCTGCCTTCCTCCATTTATCAAATGCAGGAACAAGTCAGATATTTACAGTCAGTTTTTGTACTTGAATTCACATTTCTATCCTGTTACCCCATCAAATGTCATCCTAATGAAGTGTACTTTCTACATGAAGTAGTTTATTAATCAACTTATTTAATTTACCTGCAATAAGATATATATATATATATATATTTACATATACACATATATACTACAAATTAAAATTTAACATGAAACTTTTTTGGTGACCATAAAGCTCTAGATGTTAAAACATTTCTTTTGGACTACTATGTTTTAGAATGTGCGTGCGTGCTAAGTCACTTCAGTTGTGCACGACTCTTTGCAACCCCATGGACGTCACCGGCCAGGCACCTCTGTCTGTGGGATTCTCCAGGCAAGAATAGCAGCAGGTTGCCATTTCTTTCTCCAAGGCATCTTCCTGATCCAGGGATCGAACCTGTGTCTCTTATGTCTCCTGCAACGGCAGGCGAGCTCTTACCCCTAATGCCACCTGGGAAATACTGTGTTAGTACATAATCAATCAAAGCAACATAAATGTGTTACGAATTTTAAAATAAATAATTATTACACCAAAAAGTAAGATTTTTATGGAAGGTATATCTTTTAATGAGATGGACAGGATTCTCACCCTCTTTTTCTTTTCCATTTACGTTGAGTTTCCACAGGGAGAAATTACTGACTGATTTTCTTCTTTCCAAGGGCTGGAAGTAAGAAAGGGGAGGTGAGAATGTAGTCTGCAGCAAGCTGGGCTGCTGGGTCTTGCTCAGGAAGGAAAGAGGAAAGCGGCTGAGTTTCTATTGTATGGAAGAGAACTGTACTCAATATCTCATAATTATGTATAATGGAAAAAATCTGAACAAGAATATATATACATTATATATACTTATTATTGTATACTATATATTAATATAATGCAACGTATATTATATAATTATAATTATAAAGTATACAACTATTAAATAATTAAATTCAATCAATATTTTATATATTAAAATGTTATCTATTATTTCATAATAAAATATAAATATATTATATATTATATAAAATCATATTATGTATACTATATACATTATATAACATATAATATATAATTGTATGATATAATTATATAGATATAATTAATATAATTAATAATTATGATATAATTGTATATTATAAATGTATAATGGCATAATGTATTTAATATAATGTACTGTGTATATGCCATATACCATATATTATATATAATATTACATATATTCATAATATAAATTATATATAATTATATTCAGTTCATTTCAGTTCAGTCACTCAGTTGTGTCTGACTCTTTGTGACCCCATGAATTGCAGCATGCCAGGCCTCTCTGTCCATCACCGACTCCCAGAGTTCACTCAAACTCACGTCCATCAAGTCAGTGGTGCCATCCAGCCATCTCATCCTCTGTTGTCCCCTTCTTCTCCTGTCCCCAATCCCTCCAAGTATCAGAGCCTTTTCCAATGAGTCAACTCTTCCCATCAGGTGGTCAAAGTATTGGAGTTTCAGCTTTAGCATCAATCTTTCCAAAGAACACTCCAGGACTGATCTCTTTTAGGATGGACTGGTTGGATCTCCTTGCAGTCCAAGGGACTCTCAAGAGTCTTCTCCAACACCACACTTCAAAAGCATCAACTCTTTGGCGCTCAGCTTTCTTCACAGTCCAACTCTCACATCCATACATGACTACTGGAAAAACCATAGCCTTGACTAGACGGACCTTTGTTGGCAAAGTCATGTCTCTGCTTTTGAATATGCTATCTAGGTTGGTCATAACTTTTCTTCCAAGGAGTAAACATCTCTTAATTTCAGAGCTGCAAACACCATCTGCAGTGATTTTGGAGCCCCCAAAATAAAGTCTGACACTGTTTCCAATGTTTCCCCATCTATTTCCCATGAAGTGATGGGACCGGATGTCATGATCCTAGTTTTCTGCATGTTGAGCTTTAAGCCAACTTTTTCACTCTCCTCTTTCCCTTTCATCAAGAGGCTTTTAGCTCCTCTTCACTTTCTGCCATAAGGGTGGTGTCATCTGCATATCTGAGGTTATTGGTATTTCTCCCGGCAATCCTGATTTCAACTTGTGCTTCTTCCAGCCCAGCGTTTCTCATGATGTACTCCGCACAGATTTAAATAAGCAGGGTGACAATATACAGCCTTGACGTACTCTTTTCCTATTTGGAACCATTCTGTTGTTCCATGTCCAGTTCTAACTGTTGCTTCCTGACCTGCCTATAGGTTTCTCAAGAGGCAGGTCAGGTGGTCTGGTATTCCCATCTCTTGAAGAATTTTCCACAGTTTATTATGATCCACATGGTCAGAGGCTTTGGCATAGTCAATAAAGCAGAAGTAGATGTTTTTCTGGAACTCCCTTGCTTTTTTGATGATCCAGTGGATGTTGGCAATTTGATCTCTGGTTCCTCTGCCTTTTCTAAAACCAGCTTGAACATCTGGAAGTTCACGGTTCAGTTATTGCTGAAGCCTGGTGTGGAGAATTTTGAGCATTACTTTACTAGCATGTGAGATGAGTGCAACTGTGCGATAGTTTGAGCATTCTTTGGCATTGTCTTTCTTTGGAATTGGAATGAAAACGGACCTTTTCCAGTCCTGTGGCCACTGCTGAGTTTTCCAAGTTTGCTGGCATATTGAGTGCAGCACTTTCACAGCATCATTTTTCAGGATTTGAAATAGCTCAGCTGGAATTCCATCACCTCCCTAGCTTTGTTCATAGTGATGCTTTCTAAGGCCCACCTGACTTCACATTCCAGGATGACTGGCTCCAGGTGAGTGATCACACCATCATGATTATCTGGTCATGAAGATCTTTTCTGTTACAGTTCTTCTGTGTATTCTTGCCACCTCTTCTTAATATCTTCTGCTTCTGATAGGTCCAGATATTTCTGTCCTTTATCAAGCCCATCTTTGCATGAAATGTTCCCTCAGTATCTCTAATTTTCTTGAAGAGATCTCTAGCCTTTCCCATTCTGTTGTTTTCCTCTATTTCTTTGCATTGATCGCTGAGGAAGGCTTTCTTATCTCTTTTTGTTATTCTTTGGAACTCTGCATTCAGATGCTTATATCTTTCCTTCTCTCCTTTGCTTTTTGCTTCTCTTCTTTTCACAGCTATTTGTAAGGCCTCCCCAGACAGCCATTTTGCGTTTTTGCATTTCTTTTCCATGGGGATGGTCTTGATCCCTGTCTCCTGTACAATGTCATGAACCTCCGTCCATAGTTCATTGGGCACTCTATCAGATCTAATCCCTTAAATCTATTTCTCACTTCCACTGTATAATCATAAGGGATTTGATTTAGGTCATACTGAATGGCCTAGTGGTTTTCCCTACTTTCTTCAATTTAAGTCTGAATTTGGCAATAAGGAGTTCGTGATCTGAGCCACAGTCAGCTCCCAGTCTTGTTTTGCTGACTGTATAGAGCTTCTCCATCTTTGGCTGCAAAGAATATAATCAATCTGATTTTGGTGTTGACCATCTGGTGATGCCCATGTGTAGAGTCTTCTCTTGTGTTGTTGGAAAAGGGTGTTTGCTATGACCAGTGCGTTCTCTTGGCAAAACTCTATTAGCCTTTGCCCTGCTTCATTCCGCATTCCAAGGCCAGATTTGCCTGTTACTCCAGGTGTTTCTTGACTTCCTACTTTTGCATTCCAGTCCCCTATAACGAAAAGGACACTTTTTGGGGTGTTAGTTCTAAAAGGTCTCGTAGATCTTCATAGACCATTTAACTTCAGCTTCTTCAGCATTACTGGTTGGGGCATAGACTTGGATTACTGTGATATTGAATGGTTTGCCTCGGAAACGAACCGAGATCATTCTGTCATTTTTGAGATTGCACCCAAGTACTGCATTTCAGACTCTTTTGTTGACCATGATGGCTACTCCATTTCTTCTAAGGGATTTCTGCCCACAGTAGTAGATATAATGGTCATCTGAGTTAAATTCACCCATTCAGGTCCATTTTAGTTCACTGACTCCTAGAGTGTCGACGTTCACCCTTGCCATCTCCTGTTTGACCACTTCCAATTTGCCTTGACTCATGGACCTGACATTTCAGGTTCCTATGCAGTATTGCTCTTCACAGCATCGGACCTTGCTTCTATCAGCAGTCACATCCACAGCTGGGTATTGTTTTTGCTTTGGCTCCATCCCTTCATTCTTTCTGGAGTTATTTCTTCACTGATCTCCAGTAGCATATTGGGCACCTACCAACGTGGGGAGTTCCTCTTTCAGTATCCTATCATTTTGCCTTTTCATATTGTTCATGGGTATATATTGTAATTATATATTATAATTATATTATATGATGATTATATATAATTATATTTAAATAATTATATAATAAATATATAATATTATACATTAATATATTAAATATTATACACAATATAAGTCTATGCAACCCCATAGACTGTAGCCTGCCAGGCCCCTTGTCTATGGAATTCTCCAGGCAACAATACTGGAATGAGTTGCCATTTCCTCCTGCAGGGGATCTTCCTGATCCAGAGATCAGACCCACGTCTCCTGCACTGGCAGGCAGATTCTCTACCACTGCTCCACCTGGGAAGCCTGTAAGTCAGCTATATTTTAATTAAAGAAGAAAAAGAAGAAGAAAGGAAAGTGGCTGAATCCAGTACTCTTGCCTAGGAAGTCCCATGGACGGAGGAGCCTGGTGGGCTGCAGTCCATGGGGTCGCAGAGTCGGACGCAACTGAGCTTCTTCACTTTCTCTTTTCACTTTCATGCATTGGAGAAGGAAATGGCAACCCACTCCAGTGTTCTTGCCTGGAGAGTCCCAGGGACGGGGGAGCCTCGTGGGCTGCCGTCTCTGGGGTCGCACAGAGTCGGACACGACTGAAGTGGCTCAGCAGCAGCGGCAGCAGCAGCAGCTTCCTGACAGCGATCTATCACACAGGACCTTGAGAAGTCATCTATTATTCCTCCAGGGACTCACATACCCCAGGCTGAAGATGGCTAGCCTAGTGCAGAGAAAGGCCCATGCACGGGCTGCCACCCTACCCCCAAAGGTGGGTGTGCAAAGCACCTCTCCTAGGACCCCCTGACAAGCTTTCTCCACCAGGGCTGGTATGAATAGGTGGGCTGGTATGAATAGGTGGATTGGCTGCCAGACCCCATCTGTTGAGTCTAATCAGTTCTCCTTCTGCCTCTGAGGACAGTGGCTGACTCAGGCATGCAGTTGGCCAAGTCCAGTGTGTTCCCTGGGGTACCACTGTAAGAGATGGAGGAGCAGCTCTATGGCCTCCGTGGGCCTCCATGCAGAGAGAAGGAGGTTGGGACTCTGAAAGTCACAGAACCTGGTTCATTCCCTCTCTTCCTGGCTGACTGGCTCTGGACACGGGACGTCCCTTCTCTGGGCCTCTGTTTCCCTATCTGTAAACTGGGGATCACAGTGGTCCTTCTTCTTGAAGTTGTCTGGGTACCAGTGAGCTGATGCAGATACAGCCCTTACTGCTGCAGACGGTAAGAGGTCAGGAAGACCTTTTGCTGTGATGGTCACCTCTTTTTGACCCTCTCAACAAACCCGTGAGGCTCACAAGTCAGTTCAATTCAGTTTAGTTGCTTAGTTGTGTCCGACTCTTTGCAATTCCATGGACTGCAGCACAATAGGCTTCTCTGTCCTTCACCATCTCCCGGAGCTTGCTCAAACTCATGTCCATGGAATTGGTGATGTCATCTAAAATATCTCATCCTCTGTCGTCCCCTTCTGCTTTCAACCTTTCCCAGCATCAGGGTTTTTCCACTGAGTCAGTTCTTTGCATCATGTGGCCAAAGTATTGGAGTTTCAGCTTCAACATCAGTCCTTCCAATGAGTATTCAGGACTGATTTTCTTTAGGATGGACTGGCTGGATTTCCTTGCAGTCCAAAGGACTCTCAAAAGTCTTCTCCAACACTTTCACTTTCATCAAGAGGCTTTTAGCTCCTCTTCACTTTCTGCCATTAAGGGTGGTGTCATCTGCATATCTGAGGTTATTGATATTTCTCCCGGCAATCTTGATTCCAGCTTGTGTTTCTTCCAGTCCAGCATTTCTCATGATGTACTCTGCACAGAAGTTAAATAAGCAAGATGACAATATACAGCCTTGACGTACTCCTTTTCCTATGTGGAACCAGTCTGTTGTTTCATGTCCAGTTCTAACTGTTGCTTCCTGACCTGCATACAGATTTCTCAAGAGGCAGGTCAGGTGGTCTGGTAGTCCCATCTCTTGAAGAATTTTCCACAGTTTATTGTGATCCACACAGTCAAAGGCTTTGGCATAGTCAATAAAGCAGAAGTAGATGTTTTTCTGGAACTCTCTTGCTTTTTCCATGATCCAGCGGATGTTGGCAATTTGATCTCTGGTTCCTCTGCCTTTTCTAAAACCAGCTTGAACATCAGGGAGTTCATGGTTCACGTATTGCTGAAGCCTGGCTTGGAGAATTTTGAGCATTACTTTACTAGCGTGTGAGATGAGTGCAATTGTGCAATAGTTTGAACATTCTTTGGCATTGCCTTTCTTTGGAACTGGAATGAAAACTGACTTTTTCCAGTCCTGTGGTTATTGCTGAGTTTTCCAAATTTGCTGGCATATTGAGTGCAGCACTTTCACAGCATCATCTTTCAGGATTTGAAACAGCTCAATTGGAATTCCATCACCTCCACTAAATTTGTTCGTAGTGATGCTTTCTAAGGCCCACTTGACTTCACATTCCAAGATGCCTGGTTCTAGATTAGCACCCGAGGCCAAGGGCAGTGACCCTGAGGAGCCACCTCGAGCCCGAGGCCAGGGCCGTGGCCGGGAGGAGCAACTCGAGGAGTGATGGCTGGGCAGGTGCAGGAGGGCCAGAGGAGCTATCTCACGTTGAAGGTCAGGAACGGCGGCGGTAAGGAGACACCCCTCATCCAAGGTAAGGAGCAGTGGCTGTGCTTTGCTGGAGCAGCCGTGAAGAGATACTCCCATGTCCAGGGTAAGAGGAACCCAAGTAAGATGGTAGGTGTTGCAAGAGAGCATCAGAGGGCAGACACACAGAACCCATACTCACAGAAAACTAGTCAATCTAATCACACTAGGACCAGAGTCTTGTCTAACTCAATGAAACCAAGCCATGCCTGCGGGGCAATCCAAGACAGGCGGGTCATGGTGGAGAAGTCTGACAGAATGTGGTCCACTGGAGAAGAAAATGACAAGCCACTTCAGTATTCTTGCTTTGAGAACCCCATGAACAGTATGAAAAGGCAATATGATAGGATAGCAAAAAGGAACTCCTCAGGTTATTAGGTGCCCAATACGCTACTGGAGATCAGAGGAGAAATAACTACAGAAAGAATGAAGGCATGGAGCCAAAGCAAAACAATACCCAGTTGTGGATGTGACTGGTGGTTGAAGCAAGATCTGATGCTGTAAAGAGCAATATTGCATAGGAACCTGGAATGTCAGGTCCATGAATCAAGGCAAATTGGAAGTGGTCAAACAAGAGATGGCAAAGGTGAACGTCAACATTCTGGGAATCAGCGAACTAAAATGGACTGGAATGGGTGAATTTAACTCAGATGACCATTATATCTACTACTGTGGGCAGGAATCCCTTAGAAGAAATGGAGTAGCCATCATGGTCAACAAAAGAGTCTGAAATGCAGTACTTGTGAAAGGTTGTTGTTGAATCACAACGCGGGGATTCTTGGCCCCCGCAGGAGAAGAATTCAATCCGGGGCCAGAGACGAGGCTTGATCACTCAGAGCTTTTGTGTAATAAAGTTTTATTAAAGTATAAAGGAGATAGAGAAAGCTTCTGACATAGGCATCAGTACCCGCTTGTTAGTTTTTTTTTTTTTTTTTTTTTTTTTCCGCTTGTTAGTTTTAGCAATGAGTTTATATACTCTCCAACTAATCCGAAGAATGTCTGGAGGTTGTAAAGACCTCATCAGACCCACTCTCATAATTTACATTTTAAGATAATGGAATTAGCCAGAAGGTTTAATCCAGAGACTGTCCTCAGGCATAATACATTGTTGTTACATAATCCTAAGGAATGTAGAGAAATAAGTTTGTCCTTTCTTCCTCCTTGAGAATTCCAGACCCCTCTCTCCTTGGGGACCCCTAGACTTCTTATCAACCAGCCTAGGAAATGACTCTCTCACTTGGATGCAATCTCAAAAATGACAGAATTATCTCTGTTTGTTTCCAAGGCAAACCATTCAGTATCACAGTTATCCAAGTCTATGCCTCAACCAGTAATGCTGAAGAAGCTGAAGTTGAATTGAACCTATAACACCTTTTAGAACTAACATCCAAAAAAGATGTCCTTTTCATTATAGGGGACTGGAATGCAAAAGTAGGAAGTCAAGAAACACCTGGAGTAACAGGCAAATCTGGCCTTGGAATGGGGAATGAAGCAGGGCAAAGACTAATAGAGTTTTGCTAAGAAAATGCACTGGTCATAGCAAACACCCTTTTCCAACAACACAAGAGAAGACTCTACACATGGGCATCACCAGATGGCCAACACCGAAAATCAGATTGATTATATTCTCTGCAGCCAAAGATGGAGAAGCTGTATACAGTCAACAAAAACAAGGTCAGGAGCTGACTGTGGCTCAGATCATGAACTCTTTATTACCAAATTCAGACTTAAATTGCAGAAAGTAGGGAGAACCACTAGACCACTCAGGTATGACCTAAATCAAATCCCTTATGATTATACAGTGGAAGTAAATAGATAGAGTGCATAGATCTGATAGATAGAGTGCCCGATGAACTATGGAATGAAGTTCATGACATTGTGCACGAGACAGGGATCAAGACCATCCCCATGGAAAAGAAATACAGAAAAGCAAAATGGCTGTCTGGGGAGGCCTTACAAATAGCTGTGAAGAGAAGAGAAGCGAAAAGCAAAGGAGAAAAGGAAAGATATAGGCATCTGAATGCAGAGTTCCAAAGAATAGCAAGAAGAGATAAGGAAGTCTTCTTCAGTGATCAATGCAAAGAAAGAGAGGAAAAGAACAGAATGGGAAAGGCTAGAGATCTCTTCAAGAAAATTAGAGATACCAAGGGAACATTTCATGCAAAGATGGGCTCGATGAAGGACAGAAATTCTATGGACCTAACAGAAGCAGAAGATATTAAGAAGAGGTGGCAAGAATACACGGAAGAACTGTACAATTAAAGATCTTCACGACCCAGATAGTCAGTGATGATGTGATCCCTATGTATAGTGAAAGGTATATAAACAAACCTGAAAAATAAAGAAATTGGATCAGTTTCTGGAAAGACTGATTCCCCCATGTCGTTTCTTTCTTGCTCCCCGTTTTCCTGGCTGAACTCCCATCTGAAATGTGGGTACTCACCAAGCCTGCTAATTCTGCCTGGGTTTCTGAGATCAGACCGGGAGGCCTCAGTGCCTCCTCTCCTTTGGGAGAATGGAAAGACACCTGTGGCCTACGTAGGTGGTGATTGGTATTCCATGTACACCAAGTTATTCAGCCTCTTTTTCGCCACTAATTTTCCTACTACACTATCCGTTTCTGACCTCTCTATATATCTGTAATTAAATAGCTTTTTTAGGACGCCTACTCCATCCCCACCTTTGAATTACCCTGGATCCACCAGGGCTGGACTCCGGCAGGTGACAATATACAGCCTTGATGTACTCCTTTCCCAATTTGGAACCAGTCTGTTGTTCCATGTCCAGTTCTAACTGTTGCTTCTTGACCTGTATACAGATTTCTCAGGAGGCAGGTCAGGTGGTCTGGTATTCCCATCTCTTGAAGAATTTTCCACAGTTTACTGTGATCCACACAGTCAAAGGCTTTGGTGTAATCAATAAAGCAGAAGTAGAAGCTTTTCTGGAACTCTCTTGCTTTTTTGATGATCCAGAAGATACTGGCAATTTGATCTCTGGTTCCTCTGCCTTTTCTAAATCCAGCTAGAACATCTGGAAGTTCATGGTTCACATATTGTTGAAGCCTGGCTTGGAGAATTTTGAGCATTACTTTGCTAACATGTGAGATGAGTGCCATTGTGCAATAGTTTGAACATTCTTTGACATTGCCTTTTTCTGGAATTGTAGTGACCTTTTCCAGTCCTGTGGCCACTGCTGAGTTTTCCAAATTTGCTGGCATATCAAGTGTAGCACTTTCACAGCATCATCTTTCAGGATTTGAAATAGCTCCACTGGAATTCCATTACCTCCACTAGCTCTGTTCATAGTGATGCTTTCTAAGGCCCACTTGACTTCACCTTCCAGTCCAGGATGTCTGACTCTAGGTGAGTGATCACACCATCGTGATTATCTGGTCATGAAGATCTTTTTTGTATAATCCTTTTGCATATTCTTGCCACCTCTTCTTAATATCTTCTGCTTCTTTACGTCCATACCATTTCTGTCCTTTATTGTGCCCATATTTGCATGAAATGTTCCCTTGGTATCTCTAATTTTCTTGAAGAGGTCTCTAGTCTTTCCCATTCTATTGTTTCCTCTATTTCTTTGCATTGATCACTGAGGAAGTGATTCTCTCTCCTTGCTATTCTTTGGAACTCTGCATTCAGATGGGTATATATCTCCTTTTCTCCTTTGCCTTTTGCTACTCTTTTTTCTTAGCTATTTTTAAGGCCTCCTCAGACAACCATTTTGCCTTTTTGCATATATTTTTCTTGGGAATGGTCTTGATCCCTGCCTCCTGTACAGTGTCATGAACCTCTGTCCATAGTTCTTCAGGCATTCTGCCTATCAGATCTAATCCCTTGAATCTGTTTGTCACATCCACTGTATAATCATGAAGGACTTGATTTAAGTCATAGTGGTTTTCCATATTTTGTTCAATTTAATTCTGCATTTTGCAATAAGGAGTTCATGATCTGAGACACAGTCAGCTCCCAGTCTTGTTTTTGCCAGCTGTATAGAGCTTCTCCATCTTTGGCTGCATGGAGAAGGCAATGGCAAACCACTAAAGTATTCTTGCCTTAAGAACTCCCCATGAATAGTATGAAAAGCCAAAAGGTATGACACTGAAAGATGAACTCCCTGGGTCAGTAGGTGCCAAATGTGCTCCTGGAGAAGAGTGGGGGAAATAACACCAGAAAGAATGAAGAGATGGAGCCAGAGAGAAAACAATGCCCAGCTGGGGATGTAACTGGTGACGGAAGTAACGTCTGATGCTGTAAAAAACAATATTGCATAGGAATCCAGAATATTAGATCCATGAATCAAGGTAAATTAGAAGTGGTCAAATAGGAGATGGCAAGAGTGAACACCAACATTTTAGGAATCAGTGAACTAAAATGGACCTGAGTGGGTGAATTTAACTCAGATGACTATTATATCTACTACTGTGGGCAGAAATCCCTTAGAAGAAATGGAGTAGCCCTCATAGTCAACAAAGAGTCTGAAATGCAGTACTTGGGTGCAATCTCAAAAATGACAGAATGATCTCGGTTCGTTTCCAAGGCAAACCATTCAATATCACAGTAATCCAAGTTTATGCCTCAACCAGTAACGCTGAAGAAGCTGAAGTTGAATGGTTCTATGAAGACCTACAAGACCTTTTAGAACTAACACCCAAAAAAGATGTCCTTTTCATGGGGCTTCCCTGGTGGCTCAGAGGTTAAAGCATCTGCCTGGAATGCGGGAGACCGGGGGTTTGATCCCTAGGTTGGGAAGATCCCCTGGAGAAGGAAAATGACAACCCACTCCAGTACTCTTGCCTGGAGAATCCCATGGAGGGAGGAGCCTGGTAGGCTACAGTCCATGGGGCCGCAAAGAGTCGGACACGACTGAGCAAAATCACTTTTCACTTTCTTTTCATTTTAGGGGACTGGAATACAAAAGTAGGAAGTCAAGAAACACCTGGAGTAACAGGCAAATTTGGCCTTGGAGTACAAAATTAAGTAGGGCAAAGGCTAACAGAGTTTTGCTAAGAGAACGCACTGTCATAGCAAACGCCCTCCTCCAACGACACAAGAGAAGACTCTACACATGGACACCACCAGATGGTCAAAACCGAAATCACAAGTCAGGAAAGACTTTAGACCATGGTTCCCTGGAGACTCAGACAGTAAAGAATCTGCCTCCAACGCAGGAGATCCGGATTCTATCTCTGGGTCAGGAAGATCCCGTGAAGAAGGAAATGGCAACCCACTCCAGTATTCTTGCCTGGAGAATTCCATAGACAGAGGAGCCAGGCAGGCTACAGTCCATGGGGTCACAAACAGTCAGACACAACTGAATGACTAACATGTTTACTTTCAGTGTTTGAAAGGAAACATTGGTGGCCTTTAAAGACTGTGTATGGTGCTGGAAGCAATCAATGGCAGTTTTGCCTGGAATTACAAAAAGCTCAGCAACTGGTATTTATGACTAATAATAACACAAAATACACACAATGTCCTGCAAGAAACAAGCAGGTTGGCATTGAAAAATGGAGTCCTCATCATCTAACCCCAACCTGTTCCTTCCCCCGTAGCACCCCCACCTCCCCAGTCACAGTGGCTCATCCTGCCCCTGTTTCCACTTCCAGAGTAACTCTCAGATTCCTTCCCTCCTTCCTGCTGCCTCTGCACCAGTTCAAGCCACCATCTTCTCTCTCCTGGAATACTGCTCAGGCCTTGAACCCAGTCTCTCTACCATAGTCTTGGGCCCCCAACCCCAATACAAGACCAGAGTGGTTTGAACAACCACTGCCGAAAGCCCTCTGGGCTCTTCTGCCCCCAGGATAAAGCCTGGAAAGAGAAGTCCTGATGATTGGACCCCTGGCTGTCATTCCAGTCTCTCCTGCTGCCTGAGAACCTAGGGCTCCCCGTGTGTCTGGATCTCACTTATCACCAGCTGTCTGGGTAGTGCATACCACACCATGCCTGAAGCATTCAGCCTGACCACCTTCACCCTTCCCCTCCTCGCTTGCCCCAGTCCCCTTGAGTCATTTAGACCCATTCTCCAGGTCAAGACTGAGACGTGGAGGAAGAGAGTCTTCCTCAACTTGTCCCCTGAGAGGGGTGCCTTCTCTGTGCACCCCACATCACAGCACTGATCACGATGGCCACAAACTGCTTGTCCATTTGTCTCCCCCACTGGACTGAGAGCTCTGAGATGAAACCCAGCGGGGCCCTGTGGGGCTTCCAGGTCTGGAGGCCCTTTTCCCTGCTGTTTCTTGTAGGCAAGACTCCAGCCTCCACATCCTTCCCTGACTTCCAAAGAGCAGATTCAAACAGTTGACTCTGTTAATTAAATGAGCAGCAGCCAGGAAACCACAAGATTAAACAGACCAGAGAAGCCCATTAATATTTGGAGACCCTGAGACTCTGCACCCACCCTAATCTTGTCAGCAACTCCACCTTTGGGAAATATTGTCATAAAACTCCTTATCAAATCTGCTATGTCCCCCTTTGCCTGGCAAAATAATAAAGTTATCCTCCTCTACTCCACCTAAAACTCTGTGTCCAAGATCCGATTGGCACTGGTGTACAGATGACCTGAGCTTTTGGCATCAATGGCGCTGGTTCTGACACAGCCAGTGTTTGTTAAATATTTGTTGATACACTGGCTGATGAATGAACTCAACGAATCTTGGTGAAGTTTTTGCCAGGGTTACCTGGACCACTGCAACAGCCTCCTCAGTGAACCCAGTAGCCACTGTACCCTGTATGAGTAGCTCTCTGTGTGAAACCTTCAGTTCAGTTCAATTCAGTTGCTCAGTCGTGTCCGACTCTTTGGGACCCCATGGACTGCAGCATGCCAGGCCTCCTTGTCCATCACCAACTCCTGAAGCTTGCTCAAACTCATGTTCATCGAGTCGGTGATGCCATCTAGCCATCTCATCCTCTGTCATCCCCTTCTCCTCCCACCTTCAATTTTTCCCAGCAAAAGGGTCTTTTCAAATGAGTCAGCTCTTCGCATCAGCTGGTCAAAGTATTGGAGTTTCAGCTTCAGCATCAGTCCTTCCAATGAATATTCAGGACTGATCTCCTTGAGGATGGACTGGTTGGATCTCCTTGCAGTCCAGGGGACTCTCAAGAGTCTTCTCCAACACCACAGTTCAAAATCATCCATTCTTTGGCGCTCAGCTTTCTTTATATTTCAACTCTCACATCCATACATGACTACTGGAAAAACCATAGCCTTGACTAGAAGGACCTTTGTTGGCAAAGTAATATCTCTGCTTTGTAATATGCTGTCTAGGTTAGTCATAGCTTTTCTTCCAAGGAGCGTCTTTTTATTTCATGGCTGCAGTCACCATCTGCAGTGATTTTGGAGTCCAGAAAAATAGAGTCTGCCACTGTTTCCACTGTTTCTCCATCTATTTGCCATGAAGTAATGGGACCAGATGCCATGATCTTTGTTTTCTGGATGCTGAGCTTTAAGCCAACTTTTCCACTCTCCTCTTTCACTTTCATCAAGAGGCTTTTAGTTCCTCTTCTCTTTCTGCTGTAAGGGTGGTGTCATCTACATACCTGAGGTATAGATATTTCTCCCAGCAATCTTGATTCCAGCTTGTGCTTCATCTAGCCTAGCATTTCGCATGATGTACTCTGTATATAAGTTAAATAAGCAGGGTGACAATATATAGCCTTTACGTACTCCTTTTCCTATTTGGAACCAGTCTGCTGTTCCATGTCCAATTCTAACTGTTTCTTCCTGACCTGCATACAGATTTCTCAAGAGGCAGGTCAGGTGGTTTGGTATTCCCATCGCTTTCAGAATTTTCCAGTTTTTACTACCCCCCACCAAAACAGAGGCCTTCCCCTTCCAGTTTCTGTCTAGTTCTCCATTCTCACCAGCTTCCACCATGTGACATACTTTCAGTTTCCCAAACTGCACATCCTGCATATTCTGTTCTCTGCATAGCACACTCTACTCCTTACTCTTCACTTGGTCAACTCTTTTGAGTCTAGACAAACGCCTTGCCTGCTCCATGGCCCCTGAGCTTCAAAGAGCTCAGCATGGACCCTCACCCACTGACTGCCTCCCTAGAGGTCCAGAGGGTAGGGGTAGCCCCCTCTACTTCCTTGCTGTTTCCCAGCATCTAGCAAGGAGCTGGCCTTGTAGCAGCTCAAAGGAAGAATGGACTTCTGGGTTGGACCTCGCATGTCTGCCTTGCTGTAGCCCCAGGGCTCAGCCTGGGGCCCCGCAGTCCAGAGTGCTAAGCAACTGTTTCAGGAAGGCAGGTGGGTGGGGAGACTTGATACTCAGGATAGCTCCAGGGGAAGTGAAAGCAGGGGTGACAAAGCAAAGTGTGAAAGATCTGGAAAAAAACAAAAAACAGTAGAAGTTAGGCATGGGTTTGAAACAGCAGCTAACCACTCCAGGATTGTTGCCTGGAAAATCTCACGGACAGAGGAGCCATGGGATCCCAAGAGTCGGACACGACTTAGAGAGTAAACCACCACCTTCACCAAGCTTTTCTAGATGGTTTTTCCAGTAGTCGGGTATGGATCTGAGAGTTGGACTACGAAGAAAGCTGAGCGCTGAAGAATTGGTGCTTTTGAACTCTGGAGTTGGAGATGACTCTTGAGAGTTCCTTGGTCTGCAAGGAGATCCAACCAGTCCATCTTAAGGAGATCAGTCCTGAATATTCACTGGAAGGACTGATGCTGAAGCTGAAACTCCAATACTTTGGCCACCTGATGCGAAGAACTGACTCATGTGAAAAGCACCTGATGCTGGGAAAGATTGAAGGTGGGAGAAGGGGACGACAGAGGATGAGATGGTTGTATGGCATCACTGACTGGATGGACATGAGTTTGAGTAAACTCCGGGAGCTGGTGATGGATAGGGAGGCCTGGCGTGCTGCAGTCCATGGGGTTGCAAAGAGTCGGACACTAGCTAGGGACTCAACTGTACCAAGCTGAGACGATTTTCGTGCCACTCACAAAGAAGGCGGCACAGAGCCACGCCCCTGAACGGAGACAGCTTTCGGGCCACTCACAAAGATGGCGAAACGGAGCCACGCCCCTAGCCAACGAAGCTGTCCTATGGGGTAGGCAGACCTGGAGGTCGGAAGTGACGCACACCGGAAGTCCATCCCACCGCGCAGCCGCCTGGGTGGCCCAGGCTGCTGCGGAGGCGGCGGCGGCGGGCGGTATGTGGGCTTTACGGCTGGGTCCGCGGCTTGGGGCGCCGCGGCGCTGCGGCTGCTGCTGGCGGCCCACGTGGTGGCGGCGTTCGAGCCTATCACTGTGGGCATCGCCATCGGGGCGGCGTCGGCGCTCACCGGCTACCTGTCTTACAAGGACCTGTACTGCCGCTTCGCCGAGTGCTGCCGTAGCGAGCGGCCGCTCAACGCGTCGGGTACGGCGGGGCTGCCTTGGAGGGGCTGGCGGGGCGCGGGAGACAGGCCCCTCGCGGGCGCCAGCGCCCCCGCACCCCGCGCTCACCCTTGGATGGGGTAGGAGGGAGAAGAGGTGGGGTTTCGGTCCCAGCTGCAGCCTCGGAAGCCGTGTCTTCGGAGAGATCCTCCAGATCGTAGGGGGTCTGCCCAACTTCCTCCCTGAAAGTTTGCATTCCTTGGGAGGACAGTAAGAAGAAAGTGAAAAAGCAGCCGCCCTTCTGTGCCGTGTCGACCGTGTTAAGTACCTTTCAGACGTGCGGCGTCAGCCCCGAAAAGCCCACATCTGACCCTCGGTTTTCTTCCAAGCCGGTAGGGGTGGCTGGGGGAATAGCAAAGCAGCCCGGTCGAGAGGGCCAGTCCTTGGATGAGCGAACACATACTTGGAAGTGGCCTCGTGTGACCGCAGCCCCGTGGTTCCGCCTCAGTGCCAGCCCTGGGGTTTGGCAGAGATCCCATGCTGGACCACTTTGCGAACCTGTTCCTTCCACTTTGGCCAGCTGGGGCGAGCACTGCTCTTCTGGTGCGTGTTTAATGTGTATTTTCTCTCTTGTTCTCGGGCTGGCTCCTGCAGCCCTGAAGCAGGACTTGGAGGAGAAGTTGTTTGGGCAGCATCTGGCCACAGAGGTGATTCTCAAGGCGCTGACCGGCTTCAAGAACAACAAAAATCCGAAGAAACCACTGACTCTTTCCTTACACGGCTGGGCTGGCACAGGCAAGAATTTTGTCAGCCAAATTGTGGCTGAAAATCTTCACCCCAAAGGCCTGAAGAGCAACTTTGTCCACCTATTTGTGTCGACCCTGCACTTCCCTCATGAGCAGCACATAAAACTGTATCAGGCAAGGAATTGTTATCCCGTCCTCTGGCTTCTCCGGCTGGTCTGGGTGACCTGCTCCCTGACTCCAGCCTCTTTCTTTCTTTGCGCTGCAGTAGCCCCAGACCCCACTGGTTTAAGGGACAAGTCTCCCACCCTGGTGACCCTTTGCCATTTGCAGTTCCGCAGCTTTTGCCTCACCAATTCCAAAATAATACAGCGGGGGTGTGGGCGTGCTCAGTCGCTAAGTCATGTCCGCCTCTTTGCCACCCCCATGGACTGTCGCTCACCAGGCTCCTCTGGCGGTGGCATTTCCCAGACAAGAATACTGGCGTGGGCTGCCATTTCCTTCTCCAGGGGATCTTCCCGATCCAGGGGATCGAACCCACGTTTCCTGCATTGACAGGTGGGTTCTTTCCCACTGAGCCACCAGGGAAGCCCAGTACAGCGGGGTGATGTTTCATTAAAAGATGGAGCCAAGAGCGGGAAGGTGACTTGCTCCCCACAGTCTTTGTGACCTTATGACAAATGAGAAACTGGAACCCAAATCTCCGGCCTCCCAGTCTGCAGGGTAGCCGTGCTGCGCAGTGAGTATGTGCAGTGTCCCTGCCCCAGCCCTTGGTTAGGTGAAACAGACTCAAATGGCTTTATTTAAGGCTCCCTTGGGAATTCCTTGGTGGTCTTGTAGTTAGGACTCCATGTTTTCACTGCTGAGGGCACAGGTTCAATCCCTGGTCTGGGAACTAAGATCCCTCAAGCACAGCCAAAAATGAAAAAATAAATTCCTGCCTATGATGTAGCCTCAGCTTGGCCTCTGCATTTAGCGGTGAGGACCAGAGGAATTTTTTCCTCCTCAGCAGCAGTTCTTCCCTTTGCTCCTCCCGTCCTTCGCCGTCTTGGCATTGCATTGCTCACTTGTCCAGTAGGGCTCTTGTTTAAATGGACATCCTGTGTTCTGCCTCCTTAGTGCTCCTATGTAGTGCTAGGTGGGGACTGAAAGAAGGAACAGAAACTGAACAGGGAAGTAAAAGTGGATATTTGCCACATAAACAGTAGGACAGGGAGACAGCCAAAAAGAGGAGGATTTTCTTATTTTCCAAATTCTTTCATAAATCCCTAGAAATACTGACCACATGCTTGTCGTGAAATGCCATCTAGGCCGGCGTCTTTGTTCACTGCCCTTGTAACACCATTACAAGGCACTGGCCTTGGACACAGCGCTGGTCTTAGTCTAGTTTCTTATTCCTCAGTATGTCTAGTAAGATTGAGATTTCCATCCACAGTGAGATGAAAATTATTGGTTGGTTACCAGTGAAACGATAAATATTCTTAAACATATCTTATACTTCTTATACCTTTAAAAAGTTGCATTGGGTACTTCATTTGAGTTAGGAAAACTTATTTGCCTTTTAGCACCCATCTCTCTGCTGGTTTCCGTCCCCCCCTTTTTTTTAAATTTAATTTTAAAAAAATTTATTTAATTGGAGGCTACTTACAATATTGTAGTGGCTTTTGCCATACATTGACATGAATCAGCCATGTTCCTCCCACTTTTTATAGATGAAGTGTTGGAAAAGTAGTTACCCAGTGAGTACCGGTTAGGATGCTGTTTTTGTTGTTAAACTCCAGAGAGTTCTGATTTTTCACCTTCCTGAGCGTGAAGAACGGCGCAGCACTTCTCCCCTGGGCACACCCTTTTGAGTCCCGTGTCCCATTTCTTCTTTTATGGTTGATCCAGGACCAGTTACAGAGGTGGATCCGGGGTAACGTGAGTGCATGTGCAGGCTCCGTGTTCATATTTGTCGAGATGGATAAGTTGCACCCGGGGAGTCATTGATGCAATCAAGCCATTCCTAGATTACTATGAGCAGATTGATGGTGTGTCTTACCGGAAGGCCATCTTCATCTTTCTCAGGTCAGTGGGAGGTGTTTCTTGAGTGGGGATGTACCGAGCCCTTCATTTTCCCAGGGCTAGAATGAGGTGCTGGGGACAAATGTGCCAGACTGGCGAAAGCAACCTGCGGACTTCTTCCGGGTCGCTGGTGTCAGCGTGGCACTGGGCAGGGGCAGGAAGGAACGGATGAAGGAGATTGTTACTGATAATAGGCAGTTTCACTACCTACGCATGTCATCTCTGGGGTTTATAAAAAGTCATAGTGTTGCTCACCAAGTTTTTTTTTTTTTATCTCTGCCTGAGAAAACAGATTTTCAGCTCCTGAGAGCAGATGCATTTTTTTTCTTTCTTTTTCTTTGTCTAGTAACACATAGTAAATACACCTTGATTAAAAATACACTTTAGAGAAATATCACTAACTGATTGCATCTTAGAAAACTCACAGTGTTTCCTGATAATAAGTGACATCAGTAAGAAGTCATTACAAGCCTTTAATACGTATAGACTGGATTATATATTTGGCTGTAAGCTGCATAGAAACTGAAAAGAAAAAAAAAAGTGAACTTAGAGCAGGCCTGTTTCCTGATTAGACCATCTTTTACTTGAAATTAATTGTTATTGGAGTCCAGTTGATTTAGGGTTGTGTTAGTTTCTGTGGTGGTTTGTTGTTTGTTGCCCAGTCATGTCTGACTCTGCGACCTCAAGAACTGCTCCATGCCAGGCCTCCCTGTCCTTCACCATCTCCTGGAGTTTGCTCAGACTCATATCCATTGAATTGGTGATGCCATCCAACCATCTCATCCTCTGTTGCCCCCTTCTCCTCCCGCCCTCAGTCTTTCCCAGAATCAGGGTCTTTCCCAGTGAGTCAGGTCTTTACATCAGGTGGCCAAAGTATTGGAGTTTCAGCTTCAGAATCAGTCCTTCCAATGAATATTCAGGACTGATCTCCTTTAGGATGGACTGGTTGGGTCTCCTTGCAGTCCAAA
This sequence comes from Nanger dama, assembly GCA_917880005.1. Lineage (NCBI taxonomy): Eukaryota > Metazoa > Chordata > Mammalia > Artiodactyla > Bovidae > Nanger > Nanger dama. The sequence goes on along the minus strand of CAKJTW010000018.1, from coordinate 6,838,082 downwards.
GGACTCTCAAAAATCTTCTCCAACACCACAGTTCAAAAGCATCACTTCTTCGGTTGCTCAGCTTTCTTTATAGTCCAACTCTCACTCTCACATCCATACATGACTACTGGAAAAACCATAGCTTTGACTAGATGGACCTTTGTTGGCAAAGTAATGTCTCTGCTTTTAATATGCTGTCTAGGTTGGTCATATCTTTTCTTCCAAGGGGCAAGTGTCTTTTAATTTCATGGCTGCAGTCACCATCTGCAGTGATTTTGGAGCCCAAGAAAATAAGTCTGTCACTGTTTCCATTGTTTCCCCATCTATTTGCCATGAAGTGATGGGATCAGATGCCATGATGTTGGTTTTTTGAATGTTGAGCTTTAAGCCAGCTTTTTCAGTCTCTCTTTCACTTTCATCAAGAGGCTCTTCAGTTCCTCTTCACTTTCTGCCATAACGGTGGTGTCATCTGCATATCTGAGGTTATAGCAAAGTGTTATATACATATGTACACTGTTTTTAGGTATTTTTACCCATCTAGATCACCACAGAGTATTGAGTAGAGTTCCCTGTGCTGGACAGTAGGCGCTCACTAGTTATCTTTTATATATAGTAGTGTGTATATGTCATAGAGAAGTCAGCATGTGATTTTAATCTGGTTTCTTTGACAAATTCAGCAATGCAGGCGGAGACCTCATAACGAAGACGGCCCTTGACTTCTGGCGGGCCGGGAGGAAGAGAGAGGACATCCAGCTGAAGGACCTGGAGGCGGTGCTGTCTGTCGGGGTCTTCAATAACAAACACAGTGAGTCTCCCTGAGTGGGTGCCCTCCGCCCAGCCCACAGCATCACCCTTCTCTTTCTCTCTCTCTCTTTTATTTTGACTCTGCGGCTTGTTGTTTCTTAGTTCCCCCAACCAGGGATCAAACCCGTGCCCTTTGCAGTGGAAGCTCAGGTCCTAACCACCAGACCGCCAGGAAAGTCCCAGCCGTCTCTCTCTTTCACAAAAGCACAGAATCCGCTCACCTCTGCAGCTTAGAAGCCAGTTAGTGGGGGTAGCCAGCCAACCCTTACCTCAGGCTTGACCAAAAGCGAATCTTGAGGGCTGCAGGCGTGGGGAGTGTGCTGGGGTAGGGATCAGGACAGGCCCTGTAGGAGCCGCACGCTGGCAGGCTGACAAGGACGGAGGCGGCAGGAAACCCAGCTGTGCCCTGTTTCCCAGGTGGCCTGTGGCACAGCGGCCTGATAGACCGGAACCTCATCGACTACTTCATCCCCTTCCTGCCCCTGGAGTACAGACATGTGAAGATGTGCATCCGGGCGGAGATGAAGGCCCGCGGTTCTGCCATCGGCGAAGACGTCGTCACCCGAGTGGCCGAGGAGATGGCGTTCTTCCCGAAGGACGAGAAAATATACTCAGACAAGGGCTGCAAGACTGTGCAGTCACGGCTGGATTTCTACTGAGCCCTGGGCAGGTGGGCTGAGACGCGACTGGGCACCCAGCAGACTGGGGGGCTGGGCCTGAAGAAGCACTTTGAAGACCTCCTCGGGGTTTGCACATTTGCACCTGTGGGCTTGCAGGGTCTGGAAGGTTCTAAGGGTTGATTTGTGAAATGATGCTCTGCTGTCGAGTGAAATTGTGTTGCAACGTGATGGCCACGCAGCTGTTCATCACAGTTGGAAGTGAAGTTTTGAAATCTGCCTCCCCCAAACTTAACTGATTTTGACAGAAGTGCCTTGAAAACAGAGGCTAGGGACTCTTTCTGACCCAACGGTACCCACACCCCAGAAGCTGAACTGAAGTTCAGGGGCTAATGAAAGCCAGGGAGCATTGGTTTCACCTGCCAGAAACACTCTTAAGCTCTAGTTCTTTTTCTTTTACAGAACACGTTCACCAAGATGAAGTATTTTCAGGTAACATTGGTGGCACCTTCCAGTACAGATTGTCCAGTGGGAGAACCCAGGCCCGAGCACACGCCTGGGTGAACTGTCTGCCTGTGGGGTGGGGGCTCCGTGCCAGGCCCCTGTGGCCCTGCAGAATGGGCAGGACCTCTCCTGTCCTTGGCTTTGCTGCTGTTTACAACCCTCGTCATAGGATTCCATCTCCAACTCTCACTTGGTGTTGACCGCAGCCTTTCTGGTACTGCTGCTCCTCCTGAGTTTCAGCCATGGCTCCAGGTCCCACCAGCCATCTCATCTCTAGAGATGGATCACAACGCAGCCGTTGGCTTTGAGTTTGAGTCCTTGGTTCCCATGGTGGAATGTTTGTTACAGTTTACATGTCGGTCAGCTTTTCACTTGACTCCCACAGAACCATTTGAAATCCACAGAACCCCATCTTTCTCCACAGATGACACGTGCCAACTTAATGATCAGCTTGCATTGCCAAAGAGAAAGTATTGTACACTAGAAATGCTTGAGTTTTCAAGGATATGGGTATTTTTAATAATGTTTTAACTTGGGAATCTTGGATAATAGAGAAACAAAACGTTGCTTATTTTAAAACATGGGAAGGGATAATTGCCTGTTTCTTCATCAGATGCTCTTAAAACAGACGGTTTTGGATGGTCCTGGGTATCATCTAAGAATGATGTCCTTTATGGTGGTGCCAGGCTGCACTGCCCTGGCCTTGGGGAAATAAGACTTTGATTCCAGCCAGTGTGAATCACTATCTTGTTGCAGTGCAACTGAAGACACATAATGAGAACATGCAGCTTTTATATATATATAAGATGTGGCAGAATGAATGTTCCTATAGCATGGCCATGCCTTATAGAGGATCACACTTAGTTTTTAAAAAGTGTCAAGGTGAGGCTTGAAACTTTTAGTACATGTCCTCAAGTTGGATCTAAGTTAAATTTCTTCTTTAACCTTTTGGGTTTCTGGTCAAGAGGAGATAAGATTTCTTGTTTACAATGATGCAATAAACTCAAGACGTGTAGGCTACCTTTGAACTGCTGTTACTGACTTGTAACTTGAAAAGGCCACAGATGTCCACAGCCCAGCCTCCTCACCCCAAGTAAGACTTAGATGAGCTTGGACTGACCTACTGAGTGTCAAATAATAAAGCTTAAATTTTATCATGAGATGCCACTTGCAGATTTTTTTTTTTTTTCTGGTTTATTTGGGAGCTCTGAAGTTTGAGCTGAGGAAAGGCTCTTTAATAACTTGGGTGAATTAGGCTTACTGGACACGCTGGTTGGCTGTCTTCACATCTTTACCTTAAAAGCTGTTCAGTACAAAGTTAAACTGGATTAGATGATGAGTCACACCCCAGGTAATTTTTGTGGATGTAAGTACCATCAGAAAGAGCTGGTCTTACTTTATTTTTTGGCTGCACTCCATGGCACGTGGCACCTTAGTTTCCCCACCGGGGTCAGAGCCACACCCCCTGCACTGGAAGGCAGAGTCTTAATCACTGGATAGCTGGGCAAGTCCCAAGCTGGCTTTCTTTCAAACAGATACGTTCTAAAATTTCTGCAGGCAGGAAAGCGAGGCCCTAAAATGTGATTCACGGCTGCCATGCTGGACCTAAAGTGTAGCCGAGCTCAGACCAGGAAACCTGCTTGCCTGGTCTTCCTGCCCAGAACCTGGAAATAACGAAATCCTTGTTACATTAACCAGATCTCAGCTTAATCCCTCAACCTGGGCTCTTCAGTGAGTTATTTGTTCACACTGGCTCTTCCCAGGACCAAGGATGGAGCCCCTTCTAGTAAGTTGAGACTCTCTTCACCATCAGGTCACCCACTCCCCCCGTTTCCAGGTTGGAAGTACACATCCCATGGTGAGCCTGCCCTCCATCAGTCCCAGGCCACTGCTGCTTCCACTTCTCCCCACTCAGCCTCATCTGGAAGACTGAACTTTCTGGATGAGTCAGGGGACCCCAGTGTCCCCTAATAGGGACTCCCAGGGGCTGGGAACTTCAGAGGAATAGATAGCCCCAATCCGTGACTCCTGGGGACACAGCAGGCCAACTTCAGGGCAACATCGGGAACTTTCTAGGGCTCGGGTACCTTAGGGGGCCTGGGTGGCCTTAGTTCCTGTACTGGGTGCATAGCCCTGAGGCAGGGGGTCCCCCTGTTTTCTATGCCTGCTGAAGACTGCCCCTGTGAGCACTGCAGCCACTCACACCCATAGGAGCCCTTGTAGGCACACATGTGTGCACAATACAAGGTATTTAGGCCCCCTACACTGCTCTTGCTCCTGCCTGGCTTCTCAGTGGGGCTAGGTCTCCAGACTTGAATGAACTTCACAGCTGGGAGTTGGGAGCTCCGTGAACCCCAGCCACCGGACACCCCAGGGAACTGAGCAGAACCGGAGCCACCCGGATCCTCAGCTGCGTCACACTCCTCCCCATTTCGGTCTGGGATGCACCGTTAGGTCTCACTTCAAGGTTCAAGCACAGAAGGTAGGGCCTCGAGGTATTTTTCACTTAGAAATGTATTCACGAATCATACCATTTTATTGTAAAGTGGCAGTATTTGCATTTAACAAATAGAAACACAGTGCTCAGCATCATGGGGGAAGAAGCTAAGCTTTCCTAGAGGTTTGGGGAGTTCTGATTAAACATGATGAAAATGACTAAAAAAATATGAAAAACCGTATTTTTATGAAAATTTGGCAAAACCTGCCACTGAGTGCATGACTCATTCAGGAATGGAAAGCAGAGAGGGGCCTTTTCAAAGCTAACTGACAGGCAAGCGATGTGCTTGCAGACACTTTTCTTTCCAGGAATTTCTGTTTCTAGAAAATTGTTCACAGTGTTACTAAGATCATTCACAGTGTTACAGTTCACAGTGTTACTGTGATGAACACTCCTGGGAAGGACACTTGGGCCTTATCTGTGATGGGCCTGAGTGTGTCTGTCTTCTATCTAAGGCTCATCGCCCTTGTGATGGTCATCCCATGACAGGTCTGCTCGCTGCTCCAGCCTCGGTCCCCAGTCACGCCACCCTAGAGGACAGACTGAGGGCGGCAGGCGTGGGCACTTATGCAGTAGTGACATCATGGCATACGTTGTAATGATAGGAAATTATGAACACACACACACAAGTCAACAATTTAAGAGTCTGAAAAGTTTCTCATAATGTTAAAAACCATTTTAAATAAAAATTATCACATTTTCCAGTAAAACTGATTCATCCTTCCTTGAAACAGAAACACTTGAAATTAAAACATGATTTTTTTATAAAAATCATGAGCCCTGGCTTGGCTGGGCTGGGAGCTGGCTCCTCCCTCCTCTGCAGACCCTGGGGGCTGTTGTCCGTCTGCATCCATCACTGACAGCCTGTAGGTTCTGCTGGATGAAAAAATAATGCCCGGGGAAGTGCCTGTCCTGTTGCACAGGAAGAATTCATTTACTCTCTTCCAGGACTGCTCTGGCGCCATCAGTCATCGTAGTAGTAATCTAACTTGGTGAATACGGTTTTGCAGCCTTTGTCGGAGAAAACTCTCTCCTCTTTGGGGAAAAATGTCATTTCCTCAGCCACCCTGCTCACAATGTCCTCGTCCACCTCGTAGCCTCGGGACTGCATTTCGACTCTGATGCACATCTTCAGGTGTTTATATTCCAGCGGGAGGAAGGGAACGAAATAATCGATGAGGTTTCGGTCAATTAAGCTGCTGTGCCAGAAGCCACCTGGGAAAAAGAAAAGGTGCTGTTCAGCCACCGTCCGTCCGCCCATCTGCACGCATCGGCTGGGTGTCGACCAAGAGGTGGAGCCCCATGCTGCCCTCAGCAGGGTAGGGGGCTGGTCTAAGCAGCAGGCCGACTAACAGTGAGCTCGCCTGGCTGTCAGCAGCCCCATGACAGGGTGGCGCCACGCTGGGCGGGAGGCCGCTCAAGACGTGAGCTCAAGACCTCAAGCGGGAAGGAGGCTCACCGGCGTCCCCGGGCAGACAGGCCACGCAGGCAAGGGACCAGAGACAGGCTGGCAGGCCCACAGAAGGGGAAGGTGACGGGAGTTCCCGGGAGAGCGCGGCCTCCTGGAAATCTGCGGCTGGCTGGGGTTCCCGTGGCTGATCAGTGACAGGGTGCAGGCTCACTGTGGCCGCCAGTGTCCAAACCCTCCAGAGCGTTTGGGGACCCGAAGCTAGAGCCCAGTAACGTGTGAGGACAGCGCTGGTGCGGCCGCGGGCGGCCATGGGTCCCAGAGCCCCGGCCTCCGGACCCCCACTCCCCCCCACCCCCAGGCGGGCCAGCGCCCGCTGGTCCCAGCCCGAGGTTCTTCAGGCCTGGCTCCCCCCTGCTTCCGGCCTGCGCCCTAATCCCGGGCTGGCTCTGCCGCCCCTGCCGCCCGGCTTTTCCCTGTCGCTACCAAGCGCTCCTCTGACCCCACCGGAGGCCCTAGAGCTCACCTCGGCTCTGATGCGCCAGGTCCACGGGCCGGGCGCTGCCCCCGCGAGACAGCCCCCAGCCCCCGACCGCAAGTTCCCGGCTGCCCCTGCGCTTCTGAGGGGCCGAGACGCCCCCCCCTTGCGTTCAGTTTCTTTAAGTGGAGCTCATGGAACTCAGAGAAATCTTTTATGATTAGACTGCCAGTCTATTATAAAAGGATATGGCTCAGAACAGCCAGCTGGAGGAGACGCAGGGGGCACGGGATGTGGGAAGGGGCGTGGAGCTCCCATGAACCCTGAGCCCACCACTCTCCCCAAATCTCGGCGTCTTCACCAACCCGGAGCTCTCCGAACCCTGTCCTTTAGGGTTCTTTGGAAACTTCTCTGCGCAGGCATGACTGATTAAACCACTGCCCACTGGGTCAACCCGCAGCTGCCCCTCCCCTCCCCAGGGGCCAGAAAGGGTTGGAAACAAGCTCTAACCCTCCAAGCCAGGGCGGTTCCCCTGGAAAGCGCCCCCGACCTGAGGTATTCTCCAAGTCACCTCACTTAACACAGACTCCAGGTGGCTGAAAGGGGCTTGACAGGTCATCAAGACACCTTTACGGCTCTCACCACTTGGAAACTCCAAGGCCTTTAGGAGCACTGGGCCAGAAAATGTGGACAAAGGCCAGACACACGTTTCTAACTGTCAATCACGGCATCACAACTGGGGTTTATTCTTTTCCCTGCCCAACAGGGCTTTGCACACAGCAGGGGCTCAGTAAACATCTGACTGCCTGGATGGGGTGGAGTCTGCGGCCATGGGAAAGAACCAAACTGAGTGCTGGGCGGTAGGCCTGCAGCAAGTGGGACAGCCCTGGCCAGTCTCCCGAAGCCCTGCCGGACTTGCCTGAGGCTGGGGATGGAGCACAGCCAGGCAGACGCAGACCTGCCTCCCGGGTTCACAACGGAGGAGCCGCCCAGTCAGCCAGTAAACAGAGGACCCCCGGTAGTGCCAGGGGCTGCGAATGCTGAGTTGGGGCCATCAGGCAAGGAGGGCAGAATGCTCATCAACCAGGGAGTCAGGACAACCAGAACCCCCAAACAGAGAGACTCCCCGAAGAAGAGTGCTCAGCTGGAGCAAATGACTTTACAGAGCGCTGGGAGTGGTCCGTCCTCAGCCTGACAGCCACTCCCCCACGTCCCCACCCAAGTGCACTGGGACTTCAGCCGCCTGCGCCACACCTGTGCTCCCACGCCTCCAATGCATCATTTCCCCTGCTCCTCCTGGAGGCCGGCCCCTGAATGAACAGGGCGGGGCAGCGGGGCCCCTGCCAAGTGCTCAGACCAGATCCTCAATTTGTTTCTCATTCCCACACAGCCCTTTAGGAAATCTCATTGTTTCTACCTTCAAAATACACGCCAGGCCGCCGTGACCAACCACCCCCACTGCTGCGACGCCTGGCCAAGCCACCAGCACCTCCCCCTGGGTAACTGCAGCTGCTCCTTGCTGGCCATCCCCCCGTCCCCACTGCCGCCTTCAGTTTGTTCTCCACCTGGCAGCCAGGCAGTCCCGTTAAAACTAGGTCTCAATAGGGCAGTCAGCTCAAAACCCTCCAAGGACTCCCTTTTCCACTTGCAGCCGAGCCCTGCTGTGGGTCCCCAGGCCTTCCACGATCTGCAGCCCAGCCCGAGCTCCAGCTCTTATCTGGCCTCCTGCTCTTCTCCTGCATTCCTCTTCGTCCCGGCACTCTCCCACCTCAGGGGCCCTGCGTGTGCTCTTTCCTCTGGTGCACTACTTTTCTCTCGTTTCCACATGGCCCCCTCACTCCTCAGGTCAGCTCAGATGTCACCCTCACGTGAGCCTTCCCTCACCCTCTATTTAAAACTGCAGCCCTTCCTTGTCGGGCTGTTCCTCTGGGGCACAGACCCACAGAGTTCCATGGCAAGGCAAGAGAGCAAGGGGCCTGAGGGCCCATCTTCACCAAAGCCTCCCCGGTAGACCTCCTTGTTCCACCATCTGCTTCGATTTAACTGAAGGAAACAGGAAACAAATATTTAAGATCTTGATGATCTACGAAGTTCCTCTTTCTTGAGTGTGAGTAAAAGTCACCTGGAGTGTGCTTACACAGATTCCCTCAGGAATTCAGACCTCAGTAGGCCTGGGGAAGAGACCGAGAATTGGTCCCAGGTGATGGGGAGGCTGTCAGTCTAAAACAGGGATGCAGGATCACGAATGGGGCTAGGGGAGGGGTTTGGTGGTAGGAGCAGATAACCCCATTTAATGTGCTTGCTTTCCTTTCGCTGCGCTGCACTGCATGTAGGAACTTACTTCCCTGACCAGGGTTCGAACTCACGGCCCGTGCATTTCAAGTGTGGAGTCTTAACCACCAGACCGCCAGAGCAGTGCCCCCACTTACTGTTCTTGTTATTGAAGGCCGACACAGACAAGGCATGCTCCATGTCTTTGAGCTTGATTTCTTCCCTCTGCTTTCCACTTCTCCAGAAATCTAAAGCCACATCTGTGATCCTTTCTGCTCCAGCATTGCTGCGGGACAATTCCAGTGAATAAGGACTGGGGTGTTTCTCCCCAAAACCCCCAGGGCTGGGGCTCAGAGCTCTTCAACCATGTCCCGGGCCCGACTTTACCTGGAGAAATATGAAGATGGCTTTCTGATAGGAGACCCCATCCAGGTTGTCGTAATAGTCTAGGTAAGGCTTGATGGCGTCTATGAGGCCGGCGTGCATCTTGTCCATTTCATCAAATATGAAGATGGACCTTGCACAGGCACTCACGTTGCCGCGAATCCACGACTGTAACTGATCCTGAGTGACAAGGGGGAAGCCAACAGAGATTCTCAGAAGTCCGACTGACACAGCCGGGGGAGCACTATTAACACGGCAACTGGGGTCTACAAAGGCTGCATTTACAAGAGCTTACTGTGTGCTTCCCGCTGTGCTGAGAACTTCACAGGAGCTCTTCTGTTCCTCACCACAACCCCAGAGTGGGCATCATCATGCCCATTTTACAGATGAGAAGACCGAGGCACAAAGGGCATAATCAACCGAGGTTCCAAAATTTCCCCAATGTTACAAAATTGGGCTGTAACAGAGTGAAGAGCTGAACCCCACCCTGCCTGATTCCAAGGCCCCACACCCTGATTATAATTCTTGTCCTGTGGCATGTCACATGGATGCTACATTGCTAGTCCTCTGTCATCAAAATGAACATGTTAAAACGTATCCTGTGGACACTAGCCTTCTTGGGGAGAAAGCAGAGACCGAGCAACCCCTTCCCTGATTAAGTCCTTGGAAGAGCCTGGAGAAGGGCTCTAACGTTTCGAGAAGGGTAAGGAGACCTCAAAGAGCACACGTGCTTGAGGATGAGTGTGGGGAGGCAACATTCCTGAGTTTCTGAAACAGTGCCTGGAGACTGCTGGAATAAATCTGCTTAAATGGAACATTCCCTACGAACATTATGTAGGTACTTCTTGTATTAAGCAATCAAGATGAGAAGGAGAGAGGACCCTTTTCATCAGAAATTTGAGCTATGGTTTTTCAAAATGCTTTCCTAGATGTTTCTCCCTATGATAAGGAGAGGGCCTCCCCAGGTGGCTCAGTAGGTAAAAGAACCCGGCTGCAATGCAGGAGACACAGGAGACCTGGGTTTGATCTCTGGGTCAGGAAGATCCCCTGGAGGAGGACATGGCAATCCACTCCAATGTTCTTGCGTAAAGAACTATATGGACAGAGGAGCCTGGCAGACTATAGTCCATGAGGTTGCAGAGAGTCAGGCACAACTGAAGCAACTAAGCACACACACAAGGTACAAAGAGTTAGCTATTAGTTTCCGAGGAAAGTTCTGGAAGTTACGATATAGGTCTTGACTTCTTCTGATCTGGAGTTTTGCTTGGCTACTCAGACCATGTGTACAGTGTTCCATGGGTGCCGATTAACCAAAGCAGTAACTCTGCTCTGTTTGTGCAAAGTCACTTCAGTCGTGTCTGAGTCTTGCGACCCCATGAACTGTAACTGATCAGCTCCCCTGTTCATGGGATTCTCCAGGCAAGAATACTGGAGTGGGTTGCCATGCCCTCCTCCAGGGGATCTTCCCAACCCAAGGATTGAGTCTGTGTCTCTTAGATCTCCTGCACTGGCAGGTGGGTTCTTCACCACTAGCACCACTTGGGAAGCCCAACTCTGCTCTGCAGATATGAACTAACCTCTATTTACAGAAGAACCTCAGGAGAGCTGGAGTGACTTGAACAAGGCTGCAAAGTGAGCCACTGTTTAAAAGAGAATTCCCTCAGGTCTGATGGGCTCTCGCAGCCAAGGCCTTCCATTCTGTTCCTCCCTCTTACAGGCAACAGAGAACGTACATGGAGCACTCACTACAGGCAAGACCCTGCTCTAAGCACGGTTTACCCGTTTTATTGTGATCTTCCAAAACCCATCAAAGCAGTTAACTACTGCATTTCCTATTTCACAGACCAGGAAACCGAGGTGCAGGGAGGTTACGTAACTTGCTCAGTCACACAGCTATTAAACAGCGAAGATGGAATGCTAACTAGGAAGAGCAACTCGTCCCTATTTGCCTGGAACTTTCCCAGTTGTAGCAGCGAAAGCCTCACATCCCAGGAACTCGTGGGCAGTGACCCTGATGCTCATCCAAGCTGAAGGGAAACATGTGTTCACACAGGTGAGACCAAAAAAAGGGCAAGTTACCAATGATTTGAACGTTCATGTGCTGAGTATCATGTTATGTACTTGACAGGTTTAAGACCTCAAGAGATTCTCAGACGTCCCTGGTGACAGAGTGGTTAAGACTCCCAGGTTCCACTGCAGGGGGGTTGCAAGGGTTCAAACCCTGGTCAGGGAATGAAGACTCAACATGCTACGTGACATGGTCAAAATTTTTTTAAAAAGAAATTCTCACAACTGCCATTTGACAGATGAAGAACCTGAGTCTCAAGAGAAGTCAGGTGACTCTCCCAACATTACCACAGCTGACAGGTGGGAGCCTGGGGCGCAAATTCAGGTGTGTCTGCCCCGGAAGCCAGGCTGTTAAATCAGTGAGTTCAAGTATAAAAAGCAAACTTAGGCCTCCCTAGAAATGTTTTCCCTTTCATAAAACATGTTAGCTTTGAAGAGCTTTAACTAGGATTTGATTATGTCCATCTCTAAGATCCTACCACACCACTTACTGAGTACCACCCGCAGCCTGTTTTCAGAAACCAGCTTTGATGGTGTCATTGCTTCTGCCATCTCCAACCCTCTGTAATTTCCACACTTTTTAAAGGAAACGGCCACGTGTGGCTGTTTTCAGGGCTCACTCCCTTCAACACAGAACATCCAAATCCCATCCCCCAACAAAGAAACCCCAAAGCCAGCATCATCCCTGAAGGATTCCAAAATTCGGCCCTTGCCTTATACAGGGTGATGTTCGAGATGTGTGGGAAGTGCAGCGTGGCCACAAACAGGTGGACATAGTCACTGTTCAGACCACCCTCGTAGATATTCTCCGCGATGATTTTGCTGACAAAATTTTTGCCAGTGCCTGTCCACCCGTGCAGGGAGAGGGTGAGAGGTTTCTTGGGCTTCGGGTTGCTGATGAAGCCAGACACAGCATTTAAGATGACTTTCTTTGCAAGATGCTGTCCAAAGAGCTTGCTGTCGAGATCCTTCTGCAGCGCTGAGAAGAAAAACAAAGCCAGTCAGGCGGGGAGTAGGGGGACACACCTGGCAAAACGTAGCCCAGTTTACAGGCTCACGCAAAGCCAGCAAAGCCCGCTAAGCTCTTCCAAGCGTTTACTGGGACGCAGACATAGGTAGGCACCCGGCCCAGGTGACCCGTGAGTCCAGGAGGCCCTCCCTCTGCAAGTCCTGCCACACTTTCGATGAGACCCCTGGCTTCAGTGCCTCCGCCAGCAGCGCGAGCCCCTCACCCCGGCCCTGTCCCTCCCCGCCCGAAGGCCGGCAGGAAAAAAGGCAGCGTAATTTGGCTCCGCTGCTCTGCATAGGAGCGCCCCCACCAGCCTTCCCGTCTCCGGCGAGGAGCAAGCAAGAAACTCTCTAGAGGAAGTTTCCGATCGTCCCCCGCCCGCTTTCTGGAAGAAGGTGCAGCTGGCATCCGCAGGTCTCAGACCAAAGTCCGGTCGGCCTGCGGTCGTGGCCCGGGAGCCAGGCCCCGTGCCGCACGCCGGTTTCGGGTCCGGGCCCCCCGCCACCCCCAGTTGGGCACTGCCTGGGCTCCCGGGCCTCCTGGCTGGCCTCCGCCTCTGACCCCCTTCCCAGCTCTCGCACCAGACCCCGGCCCATCCTACCTTCCCGGCTGAGGCTCCGCTTCGGGCTGCAGCACTCGGCGAACAGGCAGTAGAGGCGCGGGTAGGAGATGTAGCCGGTGAGGACGCCGGCCAGGGCCAATCCCAGGCTGATGGGCTCCACCGCCCGCACGGCCAACGGCGCCAGCAGCAGCAGGCCCAGCGCGGCCCGCCCCAGCTTCATGCCGGGACCCGCGCCGCCCCGCGCGTTCTCGCGCCTACTGCCGACCGGCGCCGCCACCAGCCCGCGCTTCCGGTTCCTCCCGCCGGCGCCGCCATTCTTCAAAGGGGCGGATCGTCTCCGACGCCAGCGGCCGCCATCTTTGTGAAGGGCAAAGCCCTTTCCTGCTTTAGGCGCTGGGGTAGTTGGAGGGGCCAATTTTTTTTTCCTTTTCCTTTTTTAGTAAAACTTCCTTTTGGGGAACAGTTTTGCATGGGATTCCCTGGTGGCTCAGACGGTCTGCCTGCAATGCGGGAGACCCGGGTTCGATCCCTAGGCCTGGAAGATCCCCTGGAGCAGGAAATGGCAACCCACTCCAATACTCTTGCCTGGAGAATCCCGCGGACAGAGGAGCCTGGTAGGCTACTGTCCATGGGGTCGCAAAGAGTCTGACACGACTGAGCGACTTTACTTAATTTATAGAAAAGTTGAGAGGACAGTACAGAGAGGTTCCGTATTACCACACCCTCGCACGCAGTTTCCTCTATTATTTACATCTTATATTAGTAGGTTTTGTTACTGTCGTTAGTTATGTTGCTGCTGCTGCTAAGTCGCTTCAGTCGTGTTTACATTTGTTAAAATTAATGAGCCCATGTTGAGATACTGTAATTAAAGTTTATTTCCTTGTTTAGTCGTTCAGGTGCTTTGTTTTTTTCTGCAACCCCATGGGCTGTAGCCCAAGCCAGGCTCCTCCGTCCATAGGATTTCCCAGGCAAGAATACTGGAGTGGGTTGCCATTTCCGTCTCCAGGGGATTCCCCCAGTCAGGGCTCCAACTTCTGTCTCCTGTTTTGGCAGGGGGATTCTTTACCACTGAGCCACCTAGGAAAGCCCTAATCTTTTGAAGGATTCTCAACTACTGGAATTTGATGGTCTTCTTATGATTAGATTGGAGTTGTGGGTTTGGGGGAGGAATATACTTTACAGAGACACTATTTTTAGACCATCATATCACAGGTGCATATAATCAGCATGATTCATGACTGATGTTGACCTTCCTCACCTGGATAAGGTAGTGTTGGTCAGGTCTCTCCCAGGTAACAGTTACTTCCTCTCATTCATTCATTCATAATTTTGAGCCTCTCCTATGGACTAGACCCTGGGGATTAAAGAAAAAAAATGAGGTGCAGGTGAATCCTGCCATCACTGACCTTGCATTTGAGTGAACAGGAAGAAAAGGAAATCTCTTACAGATGAGAAAACAGGCTGCAAGGCAAATGGATGTGTCCAAGGAGTCAATAAAGAAGCTGAGAGCAGGACTCAGATCCGACTCCAAAGCCAAATGTCACTAACCACATGATGCCTGACTTAAATTAGCCCAGGAGCCAACCAACCTGTTCTCTCCTCATCACAACCTGTGTACCTGCCTCACAAAAAGTGACACACAAGCGGCACCAAACCTGACAGCTGGAAGTCTGGTGCCTGTGCCAAAGGAGAAAAACCCCTCTCAATGACTGAACTTGGCTTTTAAGTTGCCCAACCCCAGAAGACATGATCTGAGTCACTGCTGGTGCAAGGAGACGCAGAACAAATAAGGCTGGGTCCATTTCATATTTAATATTTAAATGCTTAAAATGAAAGAAACTACTTTTTCTTTCTTTAATAAAAAGAAACAAAACTGTAAAAGTCAGAAAATACTAGTGTTCCTTTGATCGTCTAGATTTTTCTACTTTCAGCTGGATCCACTGTAAACAGTGAAGGAGGCATCTCTGAATCTCATTCCAGATATTTGAAAACAAGAGACAATGACTGCATGTATTATAATAAAGGCCCAATCTAAAGGATATTATCTTATCCTGAAACACAGAGCTGTTTCCTCCTGACCCAAGGCAAATACTAAGAGAAAGTCAACATATTTACAAACAAGATTTAATAATGCTCACAAGACTAGTTTGCCCCCAAATAGGAAAACTACACATTGTTTCAAAGGTTACAAATTCAGTGCCTGAAAATCCCACAGGTAAGCAGTGGGACTGACAAGAGTCAGTTTTGGGAGCCATCTGCTAGCCAATGAGCAGGCTTCTGTCCAGGAAATCTTTTATCATGGGGATACAGGGAGTGGACAGCAGTTATTTATACCCCACGCTGCACCTCTCCCCATTTAGCCTCCCTCAGTACCGCCTGTTCATCTTCTTGAACTTCTCGTAATGATAATCATCCGTGGCCTTCTCATTCGCAGGACGCTTGCGGTTGGGAGGGGACCCTGAGAAGGAAAAGAGGAAAAGCTGTTTGCCATGCTAGAAACCACTGATAGGCTTAGCTTTGCACAGGCTAGGTAAACCATACCTGTGTCTCACTCTTGAGAGGCGCCCCAATGCCTACCCTAGTCAACAGGAACATAGAAGGGCCTCAGGAAATTTGTGTTACTGAGCAACAAGCATGGCGGAGTCAAGTGCCAGCTGAAATATGCTGACTTTAGTGTTAGACCAGATGAACAACAGAGGCCCTTGGACTGCAAAGAGCAAACCAGTCAATCCTAAAGGAAATCAATCCTGAATATTCATTGGAGGGATTGATGCTGAGGCTGAAGCTCCAGTACTTTGGCCACCTGATGTAAAGAGCTGACTCACTGGAAAAGACCCTGATGTTGGGAAAGACAGAGGGCAGGAGGAGAAGAAGGTGATGAGGATGAGATTTTTGGGTAACATCATTGACTGGATGGACATGAGTTTGAACAAACTCCAGGAGATAGCAAAGGACAGGGAAGCCTGGTATTCTTCAGTCCATTGGAATCACAGAGAGTCGGATGTTACTAAGCGAATGAACAATAACAAATTCAGCAAACTCTTAACTGTACTGAGAGTGTGACTAGGTGTCAGGCATGGCACAAGTACTTTTAGACATGACTTCCTTTCACCTGCCCAGAAATCCCAGCAGGGGCAAGTTACCATCTCTCCTCAGAGAGGTTAGCTGACTTGCTCAAGGTTGCTCAGAAAGTGACAGGAAGCTCAGCATTGAACCCAAATCTGGTGCATCTAAAATCTCTGCTTAACAGATATTAATAACAGGAAACTCTTTGGGAATCAAAGACTACTCGGCCAAAGTGTTACAGGAAATAGTTTCTGAAGTAGGAAGGAAGAACCAGAGAAGTCTCAGCAAACGTAGTCTTTCCTAAGAATTGTCCCATTGTTGATGGAAAAAGATGACACTGCTTAGTTCTAAGAGCACGTGGGGAAGGGCACTGCTGGATGCGGCCGGCGGGAGAACACGTTAGCATCACGCTTCCGAGGATCATTCAGTCGAGTTCTCAGAAGGCAGCATTAAGGACATGGTAGAGTCAAGGACGATCATCATTACAGAGACACATGGGAAACAGCCCGAGCGTCTCGCCAGAGGGAAGCAGTTGGACTAAAGGATGTCCACCTGTACAGCAGAACGTGATGTGCCCACTGAAAGGGAATGTAAGTTACTGTCACGAGGAAACAGGCAGAGGACGGACACTGAAGAGCGGTGATATCCTATTAAGTGTGTATACAGCATATGTGTGTTTTTTTAAAGTCGGGAAGGTTACAGAGCCGGCCCTTGGTGTCCATGGCTTCAGCAGCTGGCCCCAGGCTGTGCAGCACTGCCTCTGCAATTGCTGTCGGTTGGCAGCCGTGGGCACCGAGGGCTGACTGTGGAACCTGAGCTTGAGCATCTGTAGACTCTGGTGTCGGCAGCAGGTCCTGGAACCAGCCCCCAAGAATACTGAGGGTTAACACGACGTAACAATGTTGTATGTACCAGAAACTAACATGGCAGTGGAAGGCAATTACATTACAACTGAAAAATAAATAAATAAAAAGAACCCCTGTATAGTTCAGGGGAAAAAAAGGATCTATTGTACAGCACGGAGAACTATACTCAATATCCTGCAATAAACCGTAACAGGAAAAACTATGAAAAAGAACACGCATGTGTATGTGTAACTGGGTCACTCTGCCATACAGTGGGAATTAATGCAGCACTAAAAACAAACTAGGCTTCAATAAAGTAAATTTTAAAAATAAAAAATGTTAACTGTGGCCTTCTTTGGGTAGTGAAATCATGAGTAACTTTTGTTTTTGCTTATTCAAGTTTTCTGAGTCTGTTACATTTGATAGCCCATTGAATCCTTAGAGCAACCCCCAGTGGTACATTTTATTACCAACCCCATTTTAAAGGTGAAGAAACTGAGGCTTGGAAAGGGGATGGCACACAACCATGGTCTGGAGAAAGAACCAGAACCCAGATGCCTTGGCCCCAAAGCCAGAGCGCCGCCCCTCCCCACCTCCACCGACCCTGGGCCCCAGCCAGCCCCAGCGGCCCCAGGCCCTGCTGTACTCACGCTCAGGCTCCGGCTTCTCTGTGTCCCCCACGCGCAAGGGTCGCGCTTTGGGCTCCTCTTTGTTTCTCCGTATGGGAGCGTTGAGCTCCTCGTGGTAAACTGGACGGAAAGAGACCAGGGGGCATGTCAGACAGAACGGGGGGGCACCCAGGGGCCTCAGCCCAGTGGCGCGGGGTGGAGCGCCCCCGGAGGCGCGGCGCTCACATCGGTTGTGCTGCACGTAGTTCACAGCCATGTTGGTGGGCACGAAGGAGGTCTCGCTGTCTTTCTTCTTGTTCTGCTGCTCAGCCAGCAGACGGGCCTTGGCGTCCTCCGTGGAAATGATGTTTTTATTTTCGCACTGCGGGAAGAGAGGGGCCACTCCATGGTTAGAGTTTTGCCACTGCAGGTGCAGATGGAACTGATTGGAGGGGCTCGAAGCACCCCTCCCGCTCAGCTGCATAAGGATGTCATCTTTCTCAGGGCACAGCTCTCCACAGTTCACCACCTCCCCCGCGGCCAGAGTATCATGGCACTCTCACAGCATCGGAGATGCAGGATTTACTCTCTTCTGATCGAGGGAAACTGAGCCAGAGGTCAGGTGAACTGGTGAACTCCCTAAGGCTCAAAGCCAGTGAGGCCAGCAAGAAGGTGAGAACTCAGACGTCTCCCAACTTTCTACCACACCTGAAGAAGATTCTGACCTTGTATTTCCTCCACAAAAGTCCCCTTTTAGAGCAGACGCTTTGTGGTCAGAATGAAAGGAGGGTCATGGGGCGGGTGAACCTTATCACCGCTGCTGCTGAAGACAGCAGGCGCTACGAGCACCTACTGGAAGAGCTGTGAACAAAGGCTCAACAAGAACACTTCCGGAGCTTCCCCAAAGGCCCAGTGGTTAAGAATCCACCTTCCAATGCAGGGGACTTGTGTCTGATCCCTGGCTGGGAAACGAAGATTCCACATGCCATGGTAAGCCCGTGCGCCACCACTAAAGATAAGCCAGCATGTCA
The DNA here is from genome assembly GCA_917880005.1 of Nanger dama. Lineage (NCBI taxonomy): Eukaryota > Metazoa > Chordata > Mammalia > Artiodactyla > Bovidae > Nanger > Nanger dama. Next base: position 6,819,952 of record CAKJTW010000018.1, on the reverse strand, counting down.
CAATGAAAAGATCCAGAATGCTGCAACTAAGACCCGAAGCAGCCAAATAAATAAATAAATATAACAGACAAAAAGAAAGAAAGTATCCCTCTACTTTATAAAATAAAACAAATAATTTTGTTTTTGATGGTGCCTTGTGTCTTTAACTCCTCTGATCAACCCAAAGAAACTCTGGGCAGCAACTGTGTCAGCAGGTCAGAGAGGGTAAGTTTGTATCTGTAGGTTTACAAGGAGACAGGTTAAGAAACAGCCCCCTTAACTGTTACCTGGAAAGCAGAGAGCTAGCCCTTCTGCCTAGGGGTGAGAGATAGGCGCAACTGTGGGTCTCAAACTCACTCAATGCCGAGGTCCACCTCGGGGATGCCGCTCAGCATCTGGTTAGACAGCATCTCCTCCGTCTTCTTTGCCGAGGAAACCCGGATGTTTTCCGGCAGCTCATAAAGGCAATCCTCTGCATTCTTTGGCTTGACTTTCTGTTCCTCGTGTTCCACGATCCCTTTCCGCTTCTTCAGCTCTGTCTCAATGTACTTCATCCTGAAACGAGATACCCGCAGGCCTCAGGGAGAGGCAGGACAGCTCCAGCCCTGGCCCAGAGCCATGATGGGTGATGATGAAGCTGTCATCATTCCATGGAGAAGTGAGAAAAATAAAAACAACTTTTCAGTTCTTAAATCAAGCTAAAAGTTTTCAATTTAAAGCACCAATCTATACAATGAGATCCTGTCCCACCACATCATGTGTAAGTTTCTTTGATGGCAGTTTTTATTTAACAGCCTTGGTGGCAAAATGAAAAATTGGCAAGTCCAGTGCTTCTCCCTGCAATTTTCTTTTAGGGATGGAGTGGGAATATTACTAGCCAAGGAATCTAAAAATTCTAAGAACCACGTTCCTAAAGAATTCTTGAGGTTTTCCAAGTTCTCAAGGCTGAGGTGGTGGGGTAAGGGGGACCAGGGACACAAGAGGGGTCATATTTGCCGTTTTTGGATAAGATTTGAGATGTCATCAGTGACTAAATATCTTAGACACTACCTGGCTGGGGCCCACCCCCAATCGCTCACCGCTGAAAAGACTGACACCTACATGTCGGCATCCTCGTCCCGTCGGTTGGTTTCTGCAGAAAAAGATGTCCCCAGATGGAGGTCTTCCTCTTCGCTGATCCTACAAAAAAGCAGTGAAGGAGAGCCTTAGAGTCACAGATAAATGAGGCTGAATATGATGCTACATGAATAAAACAAGTATGCAATGAAATGCACAACATCTGTCCATAGTTGGAAAAAATAAGATACATATATAACACGTGAACAGAAGGAACTCCAGGAATATACCCAAGCACACTGACGGCCTCTGGAGATACTTCAAGGGGAACGAGTAGCTATATTTATTCTTCACTTTTGCATTGCTCGTATTATTTTGGTAATTGTGTTTCTATGTTTTTCCTGAAAAAGAAAAATAACTTCCACATGGGTTTGAAAGACAATATACAATGCACCTTTACAAGAGGTGCCTACCTACATCATCACCCTAAGTTAACTTTTGAAGAGTTTCTGTTTTCTTTTGCTTTTAAACAACATACTCTTTAGAGAGCACAAAGGGTACTTCAAGCCGTATAAAAGCTGCAGCAGGTCCCAGCTCCCTGGAGGAACACAAACCCAGGCAGGTGGTGCAGGTGAGTTTGTATCTGAGCCTGTTTTGCACGTACTTATCTTTGCCCCTTTCCTTTAGTTTCTTCATGTCCACCATCCCGCCTGTCTTCATCTGAAAGGGATCATCCTGCAGAAAGTAAACAGCGGAGAAGCAGCATCTATGTAACTCACAGTGGAATGTTTTGTTCTTAAAGAAAACTCAGTCACCCCCTGAAGAGCAGTCACATCTTCCCACTGCCCAGGAAGGGTCCCACGACTCACCACGAGAGTGGTCTCTTCTTGTACCTTCTCTCCCACCAGCAGGGCAACAGCACTGAGAATAACCAGAAAGCAGAGGAGAGAGAGAGAGAGATGGCACAGTTCAGAGATGAGGAGAAACATTACGGAAGTCTGCAGTATTACTGTGGGGTTAAGATTTGAGGAGTAGATACCAAAGTCAGATGGCAAAGCCTACAAGAATAACAGGGATCAAGAGACACCTTAGGGACTTCCCCTGTGGTCTAGTGGCTAAGACTCTGCACTCTCAATGCAGGAGCCCTGGTTGGGGAATTATTCCACATGCAGCAACTAAGAGTTTGCATGCCTCAATGAAGACTGAAGAGCCCATGTGCCACAACTAAGACCTGGTGCAGCCAAATAAATAAAATAAATGTTATGAAAAAATGAGAGCGAGAGAGACACTCTAGATGCTAGAGATTGGGGTAGTGCTCACCTAAGTGGTACACGTTCCTACAAAGTCATTTGGCATTATCTTGGCTTAGAAACCTCATTTCCAAGATTTTGCCTTCACAGAAGATGAAGCTAAAGACAAGTGTACGAAAATACTATTGCAGCCTTATTTGGTGGTGAAATTTGGCACAATGACCTACAGATCCCAAAATAGAGGGGGTAAGTTAAATTATGGTATCTATATCTGGTGGAATATTATGCAGCTATTAAAAAGGTTTCGGGGAACGATTACCCACAGTGTGGATGAATAACCACAATATCATGAATTGAAAATACAGTAGTTCCCCCCACCCTTAGCTGTGGTTTCACTTTTCACAGTGTCAGTTATCTATGGTCCAAAAATATTAAATAGAAAATTCCAGAAATAAAAAATTCCTAAGTTCTAAATTATCTATCAGCTATTATGAACAGTGTGATGAATCTCTGCCCTCTTGCCTGGTCCGACAGAGGAGGTGAACCACCCTTTTGTCCTGAGGGTCCACACTGTATACACGACCCACCCATCAGTGTGGGGAAAAACAGTCTGCATAGGATTAGATACTATTCAAGCTTCAGGCATCCACTGGGGGTCTTGGAACACAGCCCCTGTGGATAAGAGGAGACTACTGAGGCAGAGAATAAAAATAAGGCTGCTCACAGTCTTTACAAAAGCGAGAGAAAATAGGCAGCGAAGAACATTAAATGTCAACACTGGTTACCTCTTTATGGAAGAATTATAGGTACTATTGATTTTCTTGATTATACCTTTCTAAACTTTCCCAAACTCTTAACAATCAGTGTGCATTTCACAATTAATTTAAGAGTAATAAAAACACTAGTCTGGAGGTCCCTGGTGGTCCAGTAGTTTAGGATCCACCTGCCAATGCAGGGGACATGGGTTTGATCCCTGGTGGGGGAAGATTCTGCCAGCTGAGGGGCAACTAAGCTTGAGTCACAACGACAGAGCCCACATGCTGCAAGTCCTGAAGTCTGGGCACCCTAGAGCCCGTCTTTTGAAACAAGAAAAGCCACTACAATGAGAAGCCCAAGCACTGCAACTAGAGAAAGCCCATGCATAGAAACGAAGACCCAGTGCAGTCATCAGTTCAGGTCAGCTGCTCAGCCGTGTCTAACTCTTTGCTAACCCATGGACATCAGCACACCAGGGCTCCCTGTCCATCACCAACTCCCAGAGCCTACTCAAACTCATGTCTGTCGTGTCAGTGATGCCATCCAGCCATCTCATCCTCTGTCATCCCCTTCTCTTCCTGCCTTCAATCTTTCCCTGTATCAGGGTCTTTTCCAGTGAGTCGGTTCTTCATATCAGGTGGCCAAAGTATTGGAATTAAAACAAAAACAAACCAAAAAACACAAGCAATGACCTGTAACTCTGGAAGAAGTGAAACTTGTTCAGTTGTGTCCCAGTCTTTGCGAGCCCATGGAATACACAGTCCATGTAATTCTGCAGGCCAGAATACTGGAGTGGGTAGCCTTTCCCTTCTCCAGGGGAATCTTCCCAACCCAGGAATCGAGCTCAAGTTGCGCGTATTGCCAGCGGATTCTTAACCAGCTGAGCCACGAGGGAAGCCCAAGAATACTGGAGTGGGTAGCCTATCCCTTCTCCAGAAGATCTTCCAGACCCAAGAATCTAACCGGGGTCTCCTGCATTGCAGGCGGATTCTTTACCAACTGAGCTATCAGGGAAGCAAACTCTGGAGCAAACTTCAGGACCACAAGGCTCAGGGCATGTCCCGGTTGAACATTTGCAAACAACAAACAACGCTTGAATCCCTCTCCAGGCAGTACAAAGTGTACAGTGTGTCAAGAAATGGGGCTGTCTATGTCTGAGAATATATTTGTGACAACGACCCGGGCGGGGGTAGAGGAGTCGGGGAAGATGGTGTCTCTGTCATCCCCTCCTGTTCTGGGTCCTCTACTCCCAAGCGGTACCCACCTCACCCCGTTGGGCCTCTTCCTCAAGTTCTGCACCTCTCGGGTCTCTTCCAGTTTTAATCTTAAAAGAGAAAGAGAGAGAGAGAAAAAAAAAAAGGCAACGCACAGGCTGAGATATCCTTCACGGAACTCAAAGAGTCAAAAGGCAGCTTCGACGGACACCAATGACTGGCCGTCTAGCCGCCAGCAGTGGTCCAGAGAGTGACTGTGTCTCGACCCACCCAGGGGCACCCCTCCCAACCATGAGACCTTGGGGCCGCGGTCTCATCCCTAGGAGCCTCGTTTTCTTCGTTCGCAGAGGGGTAACGACACCGCTCACAGCAATGGTCTCAACGAGGTACCCGGCTGGTCGTGAGTCCCCTTAGGTTGCCTCTCTCTTCCTGCCCCGTAGGATCCCGCCCCAAACGTACCGAACCTCCTCTGAGTCCTGCTCGTCTTCCTCCGACTCCGAGTCGGCGCGGCGCCGGCGGAAAGTTTTCCCGGTGACCGGCATACTCGCACCGGCACCGCGGTCCAGATCCGCCAAGCCTCTGCGCCGAGAACTGGGCTACTTCCGGCGCGCGGCTGTGAGGTCAGAGCGCCGGCCCAGCCCGCCCCCGCCCCCGCCCCCAGCTCCGGCCCCGCCCCGGCCCACACGCCGATCTGACCACGCCCCCGTCCGTGGCGTCGGCCTCTTCCGATTGGGCAGCCCAGGGGGAGGAGGCGGGGCGCGGCTGGCTGGGCCTCAAGACCCTGCGCCCGCGGCTCGGAGGGCGCGCTTGACTGACAGGCGGCGGTGGCGGCGCGGTTGCGACTGCAGGTGAGTTCCGGCCCGCCGCCGGCTGCTTCAGGGGTCCGGGTTTCTCCGAGCAGGGGCGACCCCAGTCCGGCTCCGGGCCAGGTCCTGGTGCGCAGAACGCCGCGGCCAGGTGAGCAGAGCCCGGGACCCCCCTCGGCCGCCACCGCCCTGACCCCTCCTCCGGCCGGCGCCCAGGGTATCTTCTCGGGCCCTGGGCGCCCCACTTCGAGCCCCTAGGCTCCGGAAGAGGGGGCGCCGTTTCTTTCATTTCTGCCTGGGCCTGCCCCAGCGTTGAAAGCACGCTTGTGGCGTCTCGGACCGTTGACTTCTTTCCTCCGGGTCTGGGCCCTGACGTGCACTTTTTTTTCCTGTAGGGACAAAAGATGACCACTTCTTAGCCTTGATGAATTAAAGCCCCAGCACCGACTCCCCCGCTAACGATCGCTTCCAGCCACTTCTCCCGGAGGAGAGTCGTGTCTGGTGTTTTGAACCCACTCGGGAGGGTTTGAGGCATAGGGTGCTTGCTGGCCGCTTCCCGGGACCTTCGGGGGCCTTGTTTTCGTCCTTTGTCACGAGGACTGTCGCTCTGGCCTCCGCCCCTTCTACCCGAGAATGCTCTGAGGATTAAGTCTGTTTGAAAAACAGGAATCAACCGATGCTTAGGATGCAACTAAATGCATAGATAATGGCTTACGGGACATCTAGGAAGCGCTTATTAGTTCTCCTGTTTTCAATATGCTGTCTGTCCTTTCCTTAGCAAGAACTACCTCTTATTAAGCGCTTAACGTGACAGGCACTGGACTCAGCGTTATTTCATTAAACTCACCCAACAATCCTAGGAAGTAGATTCGATTATTGTTTCTCATTTTGCCAAGGAAGACACCAGGGCTCAGAGAGGCAGTATGCACCTCAGGGAGCACAGCTGGAAGGGGGAGCAGAAATCAGTTACAGGCCTCCTTGCTGCACCTTGCGCACAGTACCTGGCACAGTAAGAGTTGGTTTTCTGCAGGTTCCCTCCTCGGGAAGACCATCCGGAAGTAGGGCAGCATTTCTGGAATGCCTTACTGTTCTCTGGAACAGTCTCCTGTGAGGTTGCCGTCGTCTTCTGTGTACTGAGACAGATAGTAGACTCGGGACATGTTGGAACAGCCTTGTGGCTTGGATGAAAAGCCATAGTTTAAAAAAAGTGTCCAGGTCTAGCCCTCTGCAGTCTGGTTCAACCAAACCCAAATGCACATGGGAGTCACTGGGCCCCTTGTCTGTGATGGCTGAAGGAGAGGCTCCTTGGGAACTGCCGCAGGAACCCAGGGAGTGGACGCCTGCAGCTCGCATGCTCTCAGAGTTGGCTCCAATTTTGCCCTCCCAAGAGCCCTCCCACCGGTGGGTGCTGGACAGCACTAAGGAGAGGGCTGCAAGGCCAAGGACATTTCTGCTGATATCCCAGGGAGGACCATCTGGTACAGATGTACTGTCCCTGCGGGCAAGACCAGCGTGCCCACTGATAACCTCGGTCTGACTGAGTCGAGTTTAGCAGAAGTGATGCTGCAGAAGTGGCAGGGGGTGAGTCTGTGGCTGGGCTGAAAGGCTGCAGATCCTCTGAACTTTGGTGGGCCTTTTAGGGGCTGGGTTGAAACTGCTTCTCAGAGCTTCCTGTGGGAAATCTGAGTTCTCTTCAGTTCAGAGAAATGCCATGTTTTTAGTTTGGTTTGAAGGTTTGGTTCTTGAAGAAAGTGTCCAGGTTTGGCTTGAGTTTGGGTTCGTGCACTGGCTCCTGGAACCAGGTGAAATGTGGGCTTGTCTCAGTGAGCATTAATGTCGAGGTTGATCTGGGAATCCAGCAAAAGGACTGCAGCTCACAGCCTGACCACAGTAAGTATTCACTGAGTGTTTGTGGGACAGACTTACTTATTCAGCAAATATTTACTGAGCTTTCAGTATACAGAACAGGCACTGCTTTGGGTGCTTGAAATCCGTCAGGGAGCAAAAGAGACTAAAGACCCCCTGAACTTACGGACTTTATGTTCAGATAGCCTGATAACTGTAAAGGTGTTAAAAGGTGATGCTATGGGGAAAAAAAAAAAAAAAGTAGAACAAGGGGAGGGAATCAGGATCGAGAGAGAATTGACTTACAGATTTAAATTGGTGTTCTGGTTTGTGGTTTGGTCAGTAACATGACAAAGCAGTGGATTGAATCATTGGCCCTGGGTTCAAGGACCAGTTCTGCCAGCTTGTGTGTGAGCCTTGGTAGGAGCCTTTCCCCACCAGAGCCCCTGCTCTACTATCCGCTGGTTGTGTGACTTCAGCAGAACCTCTCTAATCCTAATCCTCTCCTGCTTCGTAGTTTTAAGGGTCCTGGGCTGAGTTTCTGCTTTTACTTACTCCAGGGTTTGCAGCTTCTCAGTGACCTGGGCCAGTCACTGCCTTTAGCCTGTCAGCCCCCAGGGACTGCCAGCATGGAGCAGCCATAACCCCAATTAGTGGGCTCTTACAGCCCCTTGGACAGAGTGCAGTACCGGGCTTCAGGCCGTGCAAGGATGTTAACCTAAACTTAAGGAACTGAAATTGAGCAAAAAAAAGTGCTGTGTGGAGAATGACTCAGAAGAGGCGCTTGTGAGGAAGGCCAGGGGAAGCCACCCTTGGGGTTGGGCATTTGGGTCCAAGGAGATGAAGGTCATCATCCTCCCTCCAAGCTGTTTGGCAGCTGGTAACTCACAGTTCAGAGCACTGACTTCCTGGGTTTGAATCCTGGCTCAGCAGCTCTTTAGCTGTGTGACCCCCAGCCAGTTGCTTCTCCTCTCTGAGCCTCAGCCTTCCCTCTTTTAGTGATGGAGGCAGAGATGGATTTTGCTCTCAATGTTGCCTGACCTCCAGGGTGAGGATTTTGTGAGGTCTGTTAATATCCATTTCCAGTTCACAGGGCCATCCTGAATGGGGGCAAGCAGAACTTGGCAAGAAAGAAGGGGTGAGGGTCCTGCCTTGATAGGTGGAAGGACAGTGGACTTGGCATATTAAGTCTGGTTAAAGAGAGGAATTTGGGGGCAAGGGAGTGGCTTGGAAGTAGAGTGGGGAGCAGGCAGGAGGGGGAGGGAAAGGGGACATGTTTTGTGGAGTAGAGGGGAGCACGGAAAGGTGTGGGCACAGGTGTGTGGGGTGGCCAGTGTGGTGAGGATCAGGGCAGGGGGTGTCCTTGTGTTGGTGCTGGAGTTGGCAGCATCGCCTTTAAATCCCGAGGAGCTGGGCTCTCAGCTGGCAGAAGGATGTAGCCAGAACCTCCAGGAAGTTGATGAGTAATGGGCCCCTGAGGCCTGGTCTCAACGGTGGTGCCAGGCCCAGATGTGCTGCCTCACTGCCTGCACCCCTGTGTGGGGCTGAAGTGGGGGTGACTTTCCCCATCACTCCACGAAGGCCCCGGGTAGGGGGACTCGCCCGCCCTTGTTCAGGACGAAGAAGCCTCTTAGACGTCTCATCTGGGGCCTGCAGTGGGCAGGCTGTCTGCCAGACCTGCCAGCCTGCCTCCTCTCCTGCTTTCTCGTCGCCGAGAGGAGGTGGGTCTGGTGGGTCAGGAGGGAGAGGTGCCCTGGTGTCTGTAGTGGAGGCGCAGCCCCTTGCCTGGCATCTCGAATACCAGCTATGGGGCGGTGACTCTTAGCACCGTGGAGCTGCTGCTCTCAAGAGGGCCCATGCCCAAATCCAGGCCTCTGCGCAGTGGAGGTTTCTTTCCTTTTCAGTCTTTATTAAACACCTGCTGCGTCCTTTCCATTTATTTTGCACAGAGGGAAGGATGGGAAGGCGGACTTACCTGGCTCACTTCCCGCTGTCCCACTCCCTTGCTCTCTGGTCTTGGGCAAGTGGCTTCCCATCTCAGAGCCTCCGTTCTTCCTCCATAAAATAAGCAGCAGCGGTCCTCACCTGAGAGTGTGTAGTGAAGCGCTGCCATCATCCCTGGCCCAGAGTAGGCACTCGGTCCTGGAGCTCCTGTTGTTGACCTGTTGCTCAGTTGCTCGGGCGTGTCTGACTCTTTGTGACCCCATGGACTGCAGCACACCGGGCCTCCCTGTCCATCACCAACTCCCGGAGCTTGCTCAAGCTCACATCCGTTGACATGAGTTAAGGTTACCTTTTCCAAGAGACTCTTCTCTGCTCCCATTGTAAGTGAGATGAAAGGAATCTTTAAAAAGTTTCTATTTTGATCATATAAGCGCCTGTTCAGTGTTTCAGAATTTTAAAATGTCAAATATTTTCATGGTCACTTGCATGTAGTGATCTGGAAAATCTTCAAAGAAAAATTGAAAGTCGGTGGTATTTAACCAGCCTCAAATTGTGCAACCATGATATGTAGTAAAGAATTTGAAACAGAAAAAAAGTTTCTATTTTGAAAAAAATCAAACCCAGACAAGTAAAAGAGTCATAAAATAAAATGCCATTTACCCTTCACCTGTATCCACCAATTGCTAACATTTTTGCCCCATTTACTCTCTATGTATTTATATATTCATCATCATCAGAATTATTCTTGCCAATCCATTTAAGAGTAAGTTGCAGATATCATGACCCTTTGCCTTTTAATATTTAGGAGGAATTATCTAAGGACAAGGATACATAACCAGAAAATGGTTTTCATCTTGACAAACTTTTTTTTTTTTTAAACTACATCAGGGCTTAGTTGCAGAGCTCGGGTTAGTTGCCCAGAGACATGTGGGATCCATGTTCCCTGACCAGGGATCAAACCCACATCCCCTGCATTGGAAGGCGGACTCTCAACCACTGGACGGCCAGGAAAGTCTCCATCTTCAGAAACTTTAATGTTGATCTAACACTGTATCAGTTTCCCAGGGCTGCCATAACAAAGTACCACAGGCTGGATGACTTACACAACAGAACTTTATTTTCTCACAGTTCTATAGGCTGGGGTTCCAAGAAAGAGATCAGCAGGTTTGATTTCTTCTAAGGCTTCCCCTGACATACAGATGGCGACTTTCTTGCTATGTCCTCACATGGTTCTTTCTCTTGGAGCCTCTTGGTGTATCCAAATCTCCTCCTCTTATAAGGACACCACTCAGGTTGGATTAAGGTCCACCCTAAAGACATCACTGAACTTAACTACTTTTGGAGGGATAGTTTACTTATTTTTAATTGGAGGATAATTGCTTTACAATGTTGTGTTGGTTTCTGCCTACGTTCAGTTCAGTCGCTCAGTTGTGTCCGACTCTTTGCGACCCCGTGAATCGCAGCACGCCAGGCCTCCCTGTTCATTACCATCTCTCAGAGTTCACTCAGACTCACATCCATCGAGTCCGTGATGCCATCCAGCCATCTCATCCTCTGTCCTCCCCCTTCTCCTCCTGCCCCCAATCCCTCCCAGCATCAGAGTCTTTTCCAATGAGTCAACTCTTCGCATGAGGTGGCCAAAGTACTGGAGTTTCAGCTTCAGCATCATTCCTTCCAAAGAAATCCCAGGGCTGATCTCCTTCAGAATGGACTGATTGGATCTCCTTGCAGTCCAAGGGACTCTCAAGAGTCTTCTCCAGTACCACAGTTCAAAAGCATCAATTCTTCTGCGCTCAGCCTTCTTCACAGTCCAACTCTCACATCCATATATGACCACAGGAAAAACCATAGCCTTGACTAGACGGACCTTAGTTGGCAAAGTAATGTCTCTGCTTTTGAATTATACTATCTAGGTTGGTCATAACTTATCTTCCAAGGAGTAAGCGTCTTCTAATTTCATGGCTGCAGTCACCATCTGCAGTGATTTTGGACCCCCAAAAATAAAGTCTGACACTGTTTTCCACTGTTTCCCCATCTATTTCCCATGGAGTGATGGGACCAGATGCCATGATCTTCGTTTTCTGAATTTTGAGCTTTAAGCCAACTTTTTCACTCTTCTCTTTCACTTTCATCAAGAGGCTTTTAGCTCCTCTTCCCTTTCTGCCATTAAGGGTGGTGTCATCTGCATATCTGAGGTTATTGATATTTCTCCTGGCAATCTTGATTCCAGCTTGTGTTTCTTCCAGCCAGGCGTTTCTCATGATGTACTCTGCATAGAAGTTAAATAAGCAGGGTGACCATATACAGCCTTGACATACTCCTTTTCCTATTTGGAACCATTCTGTTGTTCCATGTCCAGTTCTAACTGTTGCTTCCTGACCTGCATACAGGTTTCTCGAGAGGCAGGTCAGGTGGTCTGGTATTCCCATCTCTTTCAGAATTTTCCAAAGTTTATTGTGATCCACACAGTCAAAGGCTTTGTCATAGTCAATAAAGCAGAAATAGATGTTTTTCTGGAACTCTCTTGCTTTTTCCATGATCCAGCGGATGTTGGCAATTTGATCTCTGGTTCCTGTGCCTTTTCGAAAACCAGCTTGAACATCAGGGAGTTCACGGTTCACGTATTGCTGAAGCCTGGCTTGGAGAATTTTGAGCATTCCTTTACTAGTATGTGAGATGAGTGCAGTTGTGTGGTAGTTTGAGCATTCTTTGGCATTGCCTTTCTTTGGAATTGGAATGAAAACGGACCTTTTCCAGTCCTGTGGCCACTGCTGAGTTTTCCAAATGTGCTGGCATATTGAGTGCAGCACTTTCACAGCATCATCTTTCAGGATTTGAAACAGCTCCACTGGAATTCCATCACCTCCAATAGCTTTGTTGGTAGTGATGCTTTCTAAGGCCCACTTGACTTCACATTCCAAGATGTCTGGCTCTAGATGAGTGATCACATCATCATGATTATCTGGGTTGTGAAGTTCTTTTTGTACAGTTCTTCTGTTTATTCTTGCCACCTCTTAATATCTTCTGCTTCTGTTAGGTCCAGACCATTTCTGTCTTTTATCGATCCCATCTTTGCATGAAATGTTCCCTTGGTATCTCTAATTTTCTTGAAGAGATCTCTAGTCTTTCCCATTCTATTCTTTTCCTCTGTTTCTTTGCATTGATCGCTGAAGAAGGCTTTCTTATTTCTTCTTGCTATTCTTTTGGAACGTACCTTTTATTTAAAATAAATAAATGCATAATTTAAAACAAAATCAAAAACACAGCCAGTAACATACTCTACAGGCTTCCCAGGCAGCGCAGCGGTAAAGAATTTACCTGCCATTGCAGGAGACCTGGGTTTGATCCCTGGATTGGGAAGATCCCTTGGAGGAGGAAATGGCAACCCACTCCAGTATTCTTGCCTGGAGAATTCCATGGACAGAGGAGCCTGGCGGGCTGTAGTCCATGGTGTCACAAATAGTCGGACCTGACTGAGTGACTGAGCGCCACAACAAACTTTGTAGTACCAAGCATTTTTCAAACGTTCTTCCTCTTTTTTAAAAATTTATTTTTAAAAAAATTTATTTATTTTGCTGTGCTGGACCTTAGTTGCCACACACAGGATCTTTATTGGAGCATGTGGGATCTAGTTCCCTGACCAGGGATGAACCTGGGGCCCCTGCGTTGGAAGCTCAGAGTCTTTAGCTACTGGACTAGTAGGGAGGTGCTTGCTGTGCAGATAAATACAAACTCTGAGCAAGTCCCTATGGTCAGAAATTATTACACTAAACCCTTGCTATGTGTTGTCCCACCTCGTCCTCTCAGTCACCCTGCCAGCTACCTGCTCTCTTTGTTCCCATTTTCCTGGATGAGGAAATTGAAGATTGGTGATTTTTGTAGACACACAGCTTGTGAGCGACAAGATCGAGGAGCTGAACGCGGGCTAGCTGTCCCCATCATTGCCCTCTGTGATCGTAGTCAGCTCCAGGGGTGACGCCTGTGGAGCAGCTGACTGCGGTAAGAACGGAAAGTGGCTCCCATTAGCAATTATAACATCCTTCGTGGCTGTGCACAGGCACCCTGGTGTTGAAACAGGGAACTCTGTGTCCCACGAGGGCAGCACCCGTGCCCTGCTTGTTCCCCATCACCCAGGAAGGTGCCTGGTCAGCGTTGACTGGGTACCAAGATAAAGCAAAATGACAGCTTTTAGATGGCTGGGGTCATCAAAGTGTGATCCTTGCAGACTTGTGCACTTCAGATGTTTCAGGTCCTGCATAGAATGCTGAGCACCTAGTGTTTGCTACTACCCCTCGACATTTCCCGTGTATAAACTGGTTTTCTTAAACTGAAGTCTAGTTGATTTACAGTGTCACGTTAGTTCCAGGTGTACAGCACAGTGCTTCAGTTATGCATACATATGTGAACTTATGTTTTATTCAGATTCTTTCCCTCTATAGATTATTACAAACTGTTGAGTATAACTCCTTGTGTTATAAGGTCCTTGTTGGTTCTCTCTTTATATACAGTAGTGTGTGTATAGACTTATCCCAGCCTCCTAGTTTATTCCTCCCCACCTTCCCCTTTGGTAACCATAGTTTGTTTTCTATATCTGTGAGTCTGTTTCTATAAACTGATTTTTAAACATTAACTTTAAAAAGATATTAGTAAGCCTTAAACTTTCTATGTTGCTCAGGCACTGTTGGAAGGCCAATAAATTTATATAATGTTTCTGGAGGAAAGTTTGTTGGTATATATCTAGTACTTTCAAAACAAATATTTTGACCCAGTAATTTTTCTTTTGATCAAAGATGTAGTCAAAGACTTATATTCTAAAATAATCCTCACTGCCATACACACACACACTCCCACAAATATCCTGTGTCTACCAGTAGGAGAATGATTAAGTAAGGTATCGTAGAGCTTAGATTATATGTGGTGTAATATTATCCACCCACTAGAAATGAAGTTGTTGAAAAAAATTAAGTGATGTGGGAAACATAGAAACACACTCAGTCGTGTCTAGCTCTTTGCAATCCATGGAATTCTCCAGGCCAGAATACTGGAGTGGGTAGCCGTTCCCTTCTCCAGGGGATCTTCCCAACTCAGGTCTCCCACATTGCAGGTGGATTCTTTACCAGCTGAGCCACAGGGGGAAGCGCAGCAATGAAGCTGAAAAGAAATTTAGTGACATGGGAAACAGAATATAAACCTCCAAAAGCTGTATATAAATTAAATCTGTTATATTCTTAACCACTGGATCATCAGGAGAGTCCCTTCTATAAACTCTATGATGAATTTGTATTGTTTTTGTAATACAGACCCTAATAGGTTACTTTTAAGTATCATCTTTAAAGTTTCGAAAATAAGAGGAACCTGTGTCTGGCATCCTCGGTACATGAGATTCCCCTCTTGGATCTGTGCTTGTTTCTCCCCAGACCCCGAGAGTACCTTGGGGAGCAGAACCTTCTTCCCTGGAGATCTCCAGGCCCACAGAGCATGAAAAAGACACTTAGGGGCCATTTCAGAGAAGGGCATTAGCCCCGGAGAGGTCCCGGAAGCCCCAACCCGGGACGCACCCCAGGCTGCTACCTGGCTGGCTTGAGAGTGCAGCTCTTCACCCCATGACTCATCCAGAAAAGGGTCTCCTCTTCACTCCTTTGTTTCTGCCTCATTAATTTCTGTGCTGGATTAAAATGTTTCATCTTCTCCTGCCTAGCCTATAAATAGAAAAAGGCTGTTTGGTTTTAATAAAATTAATGTACATGATAAAGATCAGCGTGGCCTACAAAGCCTAAAATATTTCTTACCTTGGCCTTTATAGAAAAAGTTTGCTGACCCCTGACTTAGAGCAAGGCTGTGTGCTGGACAGACCAGTCAGGTCCCCGCCCACTGCCTGCTAGCCCAGGATTGATCTTGGCCAGGTTCCTGGCTCCTTAAACTCCGGTTCTGTTTCTCCATCCGTAAAGCAGGGGCAGCGACAGTACGCAGGTCTGTTTGCCACAGGGCTTTTCCCCCCTTCTTCTTCTAACTGAAGCTGCAAGGACCTGAGTCGTCTGATGGCACCTGTGAGTCAGGAGTGGGCCTGTCAACTGTCACCCTTGTTTGGGGCAGTGTTCCTGGCATGGAGTCTCTCACTCATGACCTGGCTTCACCATCTAGCCCAAGAGATGGAGCGCATACCAAAGACACTGAAAAACCTACATGCTGCAGCTTAAAATAGTGTGAAGCTGGCAGCCACCCAGCACACTTGACCTCAGTGGAAACGAAAAAAACTAGAAGTCTGACTTCAAGTGAGAAGGCTTGGAATTCAGAACCTTGAGCCCTGTCATTGTCACGTGACTGTTTTAAATGGTAGCTTCTAACCGACTCTCCCTCTTTGAACTGCCCACACCTAGGAAGACGTGGCCCACCAAGGCAGGGGGCAGTGTTGGCGAGCAGACGCACCCTGTTGTGTTGGTAGCCTAGGGCTTGCTCATGGCCTGAGGTCAGGGGTTCTGAGCAGTGGAAAGTTCTCGGGAGGCTGGAAGGATGACCTGAGGGTCTCGGTGGCACTCGTGGAGAGGGTGGATCCTCCCGCGGGGAGCAGTTGTCGGAGCGGCCTCCCGTGGCCCTCCGCTGCCGAACCGTCTCTCAGGGATCACAAAGGTAATGCCCAACAGTGACTAGTGAGGGGTCTGACACCCCCCGGGGGAGGGCTGACCCTGTTTGCCAGCTTCACCCAAGTCTTCTTCAGCCATCCCAGCAGTGGTGGGTTTTTATTGTCCCTGGAGACATACTGGGGGAGTATGTCTAGCCTGTGGATGCCCCAAATGTCCAAAAATTCACTCCCCTTGCTGCCCCCCTCCCCGGCAGGAGGAATTGTGGGCTGTTTATAGCTTCTGCTTGATGTTGAGAGTGTTTCTTTTTCAAGATTTATTTATGTGTTTTATTTTGATGTTGGCTGTGCTGGGTCTTCGTTGCTGCGAGCACGCTTTCTCCAGTTGCAGCGGCAGGGGCTGCCCTCCCGTTGCAGTGTGCGGGCGTCCCCTGTTGCAGAGCACAGGCTCTAGGTGCGCAGGCTTCAGCAGGTGCCACTCCTGGGCCCTTCAGCACAGGCTCAGCAGTTGTGGCTCAACGACTTAGTTGTTCCAAGGCATGTGGGGATCTTCCCAGACCAGAGATCAAACTGGTGTCCCTTGCATCACAAGCTGACTCTTAACTACTGGACCCCCAGGAAGCTTCGAGAGTGATTTTTAAGGTTAACCGAACTACATGAAGTGTGCTGGTTTGTCTTCCCAGGTTCCCCAGCAGAAGCCTGTGCTCACCCCAGCCCAGTGCAGCAACTCACCACTGTTGGCCGGGACCGAAGAATGCGGAGGGTGACTGCCTCCTGGGGCTGTCACTTTGCACAGAGGTAGGCCCTCAGCCTCTCCCACTCAGGAGTTGCCCTTACACATCGACCAAGAAGGAAGTATAGATTTTTCTTTTTAGGTGAAATGATAGAATCTTGGTTATGTAGCGGTTTTTTTTTTTTTTCCTTTTTCAAGTCTCATAGAAAAACATATGCTGATGAAATGATGTGATATCTGGGATTTGCTGCACAGAGGAGGAAGTGGCAGGTTGAGATGAAGCAAGGTTGGCCATGGATTGATTGTGAAGCCAGGTGATGAGTGCTTGGGGGTGGCTTACACACTTGTCTCCTTCCACCTATGTTTGCATTTTCTGTAAGTTCCAAAGAGCAGGCCAAGAGTCTGACCCACTTGGGTTTTGGCCTCAGTCCTGGAGCTCCTGTCTGCAAGACCTGGGACTAAAAGGTGTCCTGTTTAGTCATCTATAAAATGGGGCAAAGCCCAGCCTCTGAGATGGCCAGGGAAGCTTTCAAGGGAAGAATGCATGGAAAACACTAAGTCTGACCCCTCATCAGCACCAGTCACTCCTGTCTGGCATGGAGTCTGGACCAGTTCACCGCTGGCAGATCTTTTGGGGTGGGGAGGGGCTTGCAGGAGGGTGCTTGGGGGGTCCACCTCCCTCTGGTGGTTGCTCAACCTCTGCCCTTGATGAAAGCACCGTTGGCTTCTCCTGCATCTTTGATTGATTGGGCCCTTTTTCTCGGTAATAGTTTGGAGTCAAAAGCTAGGTTCCTGGGTACAGTTTCTGCTAATATATTGGGTGGCAGCAGCATTCACTTATTTATTTTTAAACATTTCTTTTGAGATAATTATAGATTCAGAGTAAGTTGCCAAAAAATGTGCCAGGAGGTCCCATGTTCCCTTCCCCCACGGTCCCCCAGTGGTACCGCATCTCTGGTGTCTCCGTAGTACAGCATCATGACCAGCAGAGAGACCGGTACACCCAGGGAACTCATTCAGATTTCACCAGTTTTACCCGTACTCATTTGTGTGTGTGTGTGTGCGCGCGTGCGTGTGTGTGTTCAGTTCCAGGCCGTTTTCCCTAGTGGCTCAGATGGCAAAGCATCTGCCTACAATGCAGGAGACTTAGGTTTGATCCGTGGGTCGGAAAGACCTCCTGGAAAGGGGAATGGCAACCCACTCCAGTATTCTTGCCTGGAGAATCCCATGGACAGAGGAGCCTGGAGGGCTGTATTCCGTGGGGTTGCAAAGAGTCGGACACAGCTGAGCAACTGATACATACAAATGCATACAGATCCATGTCACCACCACCGCAGTCAAAATACAGAGCTGCCCAGCACACCAAGGAGTTCCCTCGAAGGAAGCATTGAAATAACTTTTTCCCTTCTGATTTAAAAGAGAGAAGAATTAGCTAGCAGGCGGTGAAGATGGCAGAGAACGGCGGTCGCGCCGGCAAGAGCAGCAGGGGCAGCACGGGGGAAGGGGCCGGTGTCTGCAGAGCAGGTGATTGCTGGCTTCAGACGTCTTAGGCAGGAACAGCGGGGCCTGGCCTCCCAAAGCAGCTGAGCTGGAGATGGAGTTGGATGAGCACCGCCTAGTGATTGATACTCTGAAGGAGGCGGATGAAACCCGCAAGTGCTGCCTCATGGTTGGAGGGGTGCTGGTGGAGCAGACCGTCAAAGAGGTGCTGCCTGCCTTGGAGAACTATAAGGAGCAGATACAGAGACCACTGAGACACTGAGACAGCAGCTCTAGGCAAAGCAAAAGAGCTAAATGAACTCCGGGAAAAGCACAACCTTCGTCTCATGGGGAAAGACGAGAAGCCAGCAGCCAAGGAAAATTCAGAAGGCGCTGGGGCTGGGGCCAGCTCAACTGGCGTGTTCACCTCCTAGAAACCAAAGCCTTTGCATTGCTTTCTACCCTGAGTCCCACTTTTAATTTCTCTCTATTGTTATTATTATTTTCTCTGCTATTGTAATTTTTTTGGTTAATTAAATGTTTTAGTCAGAAAAAAAAGAGAATTATACACAGAAGAGCGTCAGGATAGAAGTTTGCCACAATATCATCAGCAGTTTATTTTACTTTATTGCTATTGTTGTTTAGTTGCTAAGTCATGTCCGACTCTTTGTGACCCCATGGACTCTAACCTTCCCAGGCTCCTCTGTCCATGGGATTTCCCAGGCAAGAATACCGGAATGGGTTGCCATTTCTTCCTCCAGGGGATCTTCCCGACCCAGTGATGAAACTCTTGTCTCCTGCATTGGCAGGCAGATTCTTTACCACTGAGTCACCAGAAAGTGAAGTGAAGTTGCCCAGTCGTGTCTGACTCTTCGTGACCCAATGGACTGTAGCCTCCCAGGCTCCTCTGTCCAGGGGATTTCCCAGGCAAGAATACTGGAGTGGGCTGCCATTTCCTTCTCCAGGGGATATTCCCTACCTAGGGATTGAACTCAGGTCTTCTGCATTGCAGGCAGACGGCTTCACCGTCTGAGCCTCCAGGGAAGCCTTCTATTTTGCTCCTTTACCTTGTACTTTAAAAGTATATCATCTGAGTTTTGTTTTTATAATTGTAAAAAAAAAAATCAACAACCACACAGCTCTTACAAAATCTATCACCCAGTTACACCACCGTTGGTACTTCAGCGAACATCTTTCAGACCCCTTCCTAGCTTGGTTTGCCTGCCCTTCTCTGCGACCTTCTCATTCTCAAATAACATTTTCTAGAGGAGCTGCTGCTCTGACTTCCTCCTCTAGTATCTTGGAGTTTCAAGATTCTTCTCTAAGTGGGATTTCTTACAGGAAGTGAGATAAGTGACCTTTGGGTCACCTAGCCTCTCTGAAGCTCTTGAGAAGA
Source organism: Nanger dama (assembly GCA_917880005.1). NCBI lineage: Eukaryota > Metazoa > Chordata > Mammalia > Artiodactyla > Bovidae > Nanger > Nanger dama. The sequence continues at coordinate 6,800,917 of CAKJTW010000018.1, read as the reverse complement.
GGGAGCTTGCTTGCTCAGAGAAGAGCACCGCCCCCTTCTGTTTTTGCCTTTCTACTTGCTTTTCAGACCTAGCCTCTCCACCCTGCCCGCTGCTGCCCCTAGTGTAGAGGGGTCTCCAGGTCAGGGAGCTGGTCTCAAGGACTGCGGTTTTAGATTCTCTAACAGGCAGCTCCCCAAATGCAGGAAGCACCCTTGCATCTTCCCTATCAACAGTTCTCATCATCACACCCAGCGCTTGAGTTCTAATCATCTCCCTGCACTTGCTGTCCCTGGGCCAGGCATTTCACTGATATTTCCTCCGTGAATCCTTTGAGCAACCCTTCCGGAAGGTGTTATCTCCCTCCCCAATCGTCAGGCGAAGAGGGTGAGGCTCAGAGCAGTTAAGTAGCTTCTCTGGGTCATCAGCCAGTATGTGACAGATCTGGGGCTCGAGACCCAAAATAAGCACTTAACCCCGAGCCTCTCCTGCCTCCAGCTGGCAGGGGCTGCCATTAACTCAGGATCCCTTTTGTTTCCTTGTAGGTGAGCCTGGGCCAGCATGGGGGACTCCAGGGACCTTTGTCCTCATCTTGACTCGATAGGGGAGGTGACCAAAGAGGACTTGCTGCTCAAATCCAAGGTAAACCTTCAGGGCTGAGGCCCACACCCAGGGCGCCCCCGCGCTCGCCACATTCCTGGGATACAGACATTTCTGAAGCCGCGGAAGCACTGGCTCCTACCAGTCTCTGCTTGGCCTTTTATGTAAATGGAAAAGCTGGCGACTGTTCAGGAGGCCTTCCAGGGCTGTATCCTAACAGCCATTAATTACCACGTAGACCATCCATTTGGGAGCGCTGATGCCCATTAGTGGCTGGAGCAGATACAAGGCGGAGAGTCAGGCTCCGAGAGCCCACGGGCATTTTTGCACACTTGACCTGAGAAGGGCTCAGGGAGGTTCAAAGAGAGGAGGTGGGCCGCTGTGTTGTGTGTGTTTGTTTTGTCTACACTGTGGCTTGCAGGGTCTTAGTTCCCTGACAGGGATCAAACCCGTGCCCGCTGCAGTGGAAGCTTGGAGTCCTAACGTGGGACCCCAGGGGATTCCCAAGGTGGGCCACACTGAATAGGGAGGATGTGTTGTTTGTCTGTTAGATTAAAATTTTTTTAAAGTAGGTAACACTTTCACATGGTTCAAAAATGAAATAATGTAAGAAGAAAAATGTCAAGGAGTCCCCCTCCCACCCGTCCTGTGCCCACCCTCTCCATCCCACCCTCCAGACAGCCATGAACATCAGTTTCTTTTGTGTCTTTTCAGAGTTTGTTTATGGGAATACTTATTTTTCATTTTCCCTTGGTTACATAAAAAGTAGTGTGCTGTAGCTGTGTTGGTAACACGCTCTGTTCACCTGGCAGTGTATCTTGGGGCTCTTTGGCCTCAGCACATGGACCTCATGGTTTGTCTTAAAGTTGCATAATAGTTCACTGTGTGGACTCCACAGCTGATCCTCTGTGGGTGGACATCTGGGCCCTTTGCAGCGTTCTGTCTGTATAGTGTCATTGTGTTCAGGGGCGGGGCCGTATGTAGGGGCCATTCCCAGGGGGCGGGGGTTGGATCAGACTCCTAGACAGATTTCTGTGTCTTCTTTCCAGGTACCTAATGCTGGTCATTCAGCCTCCCTGCACCAGCAGCTGCTGGGTGGCTTTTGGCCTGGGCTGGTTTAATCTCAGGGGTGATTCTTCAAAGTTCCTGTGGCTTCTTTTGAAGTCATTTTGCTTGCTGTGACTGAACCAGGTTCATCTGCTGATTCATAGCAAGCCAAACGCTGAGACACCGAGGTTTGCAGCAAAGGAAGGCAGCCAAGGCAGCCAAGTGAGGAGACAAGAGAGCAGGCTTCAGATCAGCCTCCCAGAAGGCGAGGGTCTTGGGATATTTATGGGATAAAGAAGCAGGGCGGTCTTAGGCGTGGGGAGAGATGTGGTCATCAGTGTTCTGCTCAAGTGTGTCTGAGTTACGTGCTTCTTCCTAGGATGCGTGTTCAAAAATGGAGGTGCTTAGCATGATCTGAGGCTGGAGTTTTGGGCCCTTTGACATCAAAAGGTCATTTATCAGGCACTTATACACACCCAATTTTAGGGTTAGTGGTCCCAGTCTTAGCTGGCTCGAACTGGACAAGACTCCAAGTTCCTGAAGAAACAGCTTAAACTGCTGTTACTGGGGCAACGCATACATCAGAGCTGTTATCTTAGGGGTGGTTAAGGAGTCTTGAGATGTATAGACTACATGAAGCAGAGGATATGCAGTTTAAAAAAGTAACACGTCAAGCTTGCTCAGTGAAGGCAGGCTTCAAGCAGAGGGGTTTTTTACTCAGCTGTTCCCTTAGTTGCTGTTGTGTAGGACAAGTTCCATTTCTGTTCATCCCCAATTTCTGCTAACCCTGTAGAGCACGGTTTCAGTGTGGTCAGGAGGAAGAGCGGAGCGAGGCTGTGGTGCCTTTGCACCGTCTAACACCAGGTCTCTTCCTGCGTCTGCACAAAGGAATAAGGGAAACAAACAGAAATTTCTGGGGAAATCTGAGAGCAGGGAGGAGACAAACAAGGTGGGAGGAGAGAGGCAGAACTTGGGGAGATCGGGCTGGGACAGGGCAGCCTTTTGGAAATCTGCAAAATGAAACCAACATGGTTTTAAAATACCCAGAAGGCACAAGGATTGAACCAGGCAGCTCACAACGGTGGCCATGCAAATGGCTGAGAAACCTGAAAAAGGTGCTTGCCTTCCCTGGTAGTCAAGGATTTTGCCAGGAAACCAACATGGCACTGTTTCAGATGCGCACAGCACAAACTACTGTTACTCAGAGCTGGCCGAGGGAGGGAAGTGGACCCGACGATTGTAGTCAAGTTACCAGGACTGCAGGGGCTCAATTCCCGCGCTCAGAATGTATCTAGTAGCAATGTACGCACCAGTTACATGACACAAATACAGCAGTGTTTACTGAGCATTATTTGAAAAAGGAAAACACTGGTGGTCAAATGCATATTTACCAGGAAGGGAACGAGTGAAACAGTTTTGGTGTCTGTACCCGTAGTGTGGGCCCTCGTGTACTTATTGCAAAGAATGAGATGGGGTCTCTGTGTACAGACATAGAAGGATGCCCCTAAATAGGTGACAGAAGCCTGTTACTGAGAAGTTTGTATAGTGTGATCTCATTTTTACTAGCCAAAGGTATGGAGAGAAATACTTCAAGTTATTACAGCATATATATATATTATATATGATACACTACATATTATGTACAGCATATATGTAATATATGATACATTATATACGGCATACATATATGTAATATATGACACATATACAGCATACATGCTTTATATATAATATACTACACTTTATATACAGCATATATATATTATATGTAATATAGGATACAATATATACAGCATATATGTATTATATATAATATATTACACATATATAGCATGTATTATGTGTAATATACTACATATTATATACAGCATGTATGTGTTATATATAATATGCTACATATGATATATAGCATATACATCATTTAAATTGTTGAAATAAGGACACAATACTTTTATCATTCATATGACTGAAATGAAAAAAAACTTGGGAAGATGGGCGTGAACTGTGAAATCAGAAAGTCACAAAAGAGATGACAAATTTGGAAAGGTCAAGAGTAGCAACTTTGAGTCTATCAGGTAGACTGGTCTCCTGCCCCCTTAGCATCCTTGGCAAGAGACCCTAAGACACAGACTTCAGACCTCAGCCCCACTGATGAGATGAGCTGCGCCTTCTCAACCTTAATGAGAGAGCCCTGTTCAGGATTTTTACAAACACAGCCAGAATCTGGGCTTAGTAAAAAGAAGTTCCCATAGAGGCTTAAGGGTCGATGTGGCCACCCTTGGGAGGAAACTAGACCTTTCCCATAAGTTTGATGACCCTGACTCCTCAGCTGACAGTGCTTCTGACAGTAGGGTCATGACCTCTCCAAGCCTCCATTTCTCATCTGTAAGAAGGGTGTCTTGGGACCTGTTGCAGAGACTGTCATAAGGATTGCATGAGCAAGGTCCAAAGAACTTAGCTGGACACCTCATTGTGATCCCTCACCAGGGATCAGCCCTGCAACTACTTAGAATTCATCTCACAGCTGGCAGAGATACACTGGGTATTGTGGAAGCTCAGCTGGAAACTGCTATTCTAGACAGACACAGACAAAATTACTTAGGTCAGTTTAAATTATAATGAAAAGATCTTGAAATATAGTGAGTTAAATGAGATAAGGGTTTACTTTTCTCACTGAGCAGTCCAGATGCAGGTAGCTCTGATAGAGTGGATCTGTCATTCTCAACACATGGCATTCACCTCCAAGTCCACAGTGGTTGCTTGAGTTCCTGCCATCACATCTGCATTCCAGCCAGTGGAAACAGGAGAGAGACCAAGGGTTGTGCAAAACTCAGAAGTGGCACATGTCACTTTTACTTTTATGCTGTCGACTAGAACTGAGCCCATGATCACAGTGGGGGCTAGGACACATAGTCTGTCGCTCACTGACCATGTGCTCAGCCAAAATACATAGATTCTTTTATTAAAGCAGGGGAGAGAGATATCAGTGGACCAGAAGCAGGCTCTGTCATCCTGATCAACAGATACATGGGTGTTTCTGTGGTCAACAAATATACTAATCTGATTTGTACCAGACTCTGTGAAGTCTCAGGAGTAGGCAAAACAGATCATCCCTCCTTCATGGAGCCCATAGTCTAGCCGGGCAGAAAGGCTTAAATAAATGTGTCATGACAGAGTAGAAGGTGTGATGAGAGCATATTAAGGGGTCTGTTTGCTTAAGCTTTTGTTGAGATCCTTTAATGGACTGGGACCTGGCAGTCCCGAGTTGACGATAAGAAAGTGAAAGAGAGAAAGAGGCTGATATTCCCTGGTTTATGCAGAGAACCAATAAAGGTCTTGACACGGGACTCCCCCCACTTACGGGGCTTCCATCACCCTGGTACTGAAGGCACAGGGCGCCTTCTCTAGGGGTTCTTGGAAGCCCAGGCAAGAGAGTGAGCATGACGTGTTTCTATGCTCCAGAGAGTTAGCCAGAGAGAGAGAGAGAGAAAGAAAGAAAGACATGGGGACTCAAGCTCTGATGGAGCAAAGGTGCTTTAATGGTCTTTCTGTGAGTATATATAGGCTATGGTACAAGAAATTTCTTTCAACAGTGATAAAGATCAGAAAACCAAACATGCAGCACCCGTTACCAAGGGAACAGGTGGTAACAGTGGTCACAAGGTCAGGAGACATTCCACATCTCAAGAAAGAGATCGAGACTGGGCAGTTTTGTCATAAGGAGAGTGTTTCCTGAAGGAGATTCAAGCCTGTCTCATCTTATGACCCCAGTCCTGAGAGCTGCGTGCAGTTCTACTCACTTCTGGCAGAAGCTGATAAGCAACAGAGGATTTATGAGAAACAGCACGCAGGAATCCTCCTGGGACACACTCCCTGATAAGCTGTAAGTGATTGTATTGAAGATGTTTTTTCAGGCACGTGAAAAAACAAAATTCAAACGGTAAAGCTTAAAGTGGCCCTATGGGCCGGGATCTCTGTGAGACAAAGCCTCTGAGCTGAGTCTGATGGCACACATCCTGCGGCCACTCACACCCTCCTCTTCGTCTCTTTCCCCGCCTCACACAGAGCACCTGTCAGTCATGCGGGGTTTCTGGACCCAACCTGTGGGCCTGTCTCCAGGTAAGTTTCCTGCAGCTGTTGGGGGCCTGGAGCTGGGTCCAGACTCTGGGCTGGGAATACCTGTCCTCTGTGGGCATGGCCTGAAACCTTGGGCAGGGACATAGGGCACGGATGTCTTGGGTGTGGTGCCCAAGCCAAGAGGGCCCTAGAGTGTGCGAGCCCCTGGGCTGCCTGCCCTTGCAACCATTAAAGACGAAGAGGGAAAAGCAGGCTAGAGAAGACTCTGGACTGAATGAGCCTATCAGCATGAAGGGGAAACTTACATTCAACACATGCATATGAGATGATGTAGCATCTTGGCTGTGAACCCTAGCACTTGTTACTGGCAGTCTGTCCCTCAGCTGGGGCTTCCCAGGTGACTCAGTGGTACAGAATCCACCTGTAGTGCAGGAGACGCTGGAGACAAGAGTTCGATCCCTGGGTCAGGATGATCCCCTGGAGGAGGAAATGGCTACCCACTCCAGTATTCTTACCTAGAGAATCCCATGGACAGAGGAGCCTGGTGGGCTACAGTCCATGGGGTTGCAAAGAGTCAGACGTGACTGAGTGACTGAGCATTCACCCACCCACCCACATAAACACACACACACACACACACACACACACACACGCACACCCCACACACACACACACACACACACACACACACACACACACACACACACACACACATCCCTGGGCCAGGCTGGGTCTTTGTTTTGCCATCTATAAAGCAGAGGCCACAGCACTGACAACTGCCCCCGCCTTGTAGACCATCCCCTTAGGTTAGAATTTGGCGAGATGGTGCCTGTGATGGGCTTAACATGGTATGTGGCATAGACAGTGTCCAGTAAAATCTGGTTGTGATTATTATGCTCACCCAAAAGAGTAACAGTAAATGTGTGAACAAGTGATGATTTTCTCTTGGGGGTCCCAGAATTACAGGTAATTCATTTTTCTCTGTAACTTTGTAGTGTTTTCCGACTTTGCCACAAGTATATATCACACTATATAATCTTACTAAAAATTTCTTTGAAAACAAATACAAGGAGAGACAAAAAAGGCAGCGAATGGGCACAAAGATCACAGTTCAAGTCTCTTTGCAGAAGACACAGGAGGCTCCGTAGGGCTCTGGCCTCGTCCTTTTGGGCCTGTTGCTCAGGGTAAACTGCACTGCAGGACATGGTCTGGGCCCCTGGGGACGGCAGGAAGTGGGAGTCATGGTCCTGGCTCCTGGGAGCCCACAGATACCCCCGAGAGACCGAGAGCGGAACCTGACGCAGAAAGTGACGCCGCCCAAAGGCCGTTTCCTTGAAAGGCCCTCACCAGCTGGTGCGTGGTTGACCAGTGCTCAGGGTGCACCAGCGCTCTCCTGCAGTGAAGCAGTCCGACAGCCAGGGCTGGGGTGGAGGCCACGAGCTGGGCTTTGGGAGCTGGGTGGATCTGGGGGAGAAGAGCACAAGGCCAAAGCCAGGTCACCACGGGGCACGGGGTCAGCACAGGGTCCCCCAGCCACTTCTTCCCATTCAGCGTCCCCGTCAGAAAACGGCCATGAGGCCCAGGCTCCCCCTGCCCCCCACCAAAAGTGTGGCCCCGCCAACTGGCCCATCAGGAGTGGGGTTTTGGTGGAAAAGGGGTGAGTGGAGGAAGGAGCGGGTCAGGGCGCCCAGCAGCCAGGCCTCAGCCCAGGGCCCACTGCCCCTCTTGCTGAGAGATGGGGCGGCTGTGTGGCAGCCAGCTGTGTCCAGTGCGCACCTCGGGGGCTCAAACCGGTGGCCGGCCCTTGGTCCCTGGGGTCCTGGGGTGGTGACGGGGCACCCACTCACAGCCCTCCACCCCGCTCCCCTTCCGTCTCTCCCCAGATCTCCTGCTCCTACATCGGCTGCGGAGAATCCTTCGCTGACCACAGCACTCTCCACGCACAGGTGAGCGTGGATCCTAACCCCAGCTCCAGCCACCCCCTGGCTCCACCCGCCTCTCTGGGCCTCAGTCACAGCAAAGAAGGAAGAGGGAAGGCAGCCACAGCCCTTGGCACGCCTGGCTGAGGTGGGGGAGCGGAATCTGAGATCCCTGAAAATCTGGGGATTTCCCGAGCCCGCTGGCTGCGGCAGGCCCGCGGCACCTGGTGGGCCAGTGTGTGCTCCTTCCTTTGCATCTTGCCCTCCAGACGAAAAAGCACAACCTGACGGTGAACCTGACCACGTTCCGGGTGTGGTGCTACGCCTGCGAGAAGGAAGTGTTCCTGGAGCCGCGCCTGGTGGCCCACCCCCTGGCCCCGCGCCCAAGTTCTCAGAGCAGGTGAGGGGGTGTAGGGGAAACAAGGGTGAGGGCAGGGCAGTGGGTCCCCGACGGCGTCTGTTCCCGCTCCGAATGCCCAGGTGGCTCTGAAGAGCTCAAGTCAGCTAGCTAATGCCCGCTGAGCCCCAGCCCTGTCCAGGGCAGTGTGAGGGCTCAGGACGCAGAGGTGACTCGGGGCGGGGGGTGGGCAGGCCTTGGGGGTGCCCTGGGCCAAGGCCGACATGGGAAACACCCGGACACCCTCCCTTGGCAGTGCACTGGGCCAGGAGCCATTCAGGCCCTTCGAGGAGGCAGGTGGGGGAGCCCAGCATGGAGCTGACCCTCAGGGAGGGCTCATTAAATCAGCATCTGAGCCCCCGGAGAGGCCTGCCGTGTCTGGGTACAGTGCTGTCTTTCCTCCCTGTTGACAATGATGGTCACATAATAGGTGCTCAGTAAATGTGTATGGACTATATTTGTGGACTTAAATGATCAATATATATATATATATATATTTTTTTTTTTTAAAAAAGTCATATACAAATGTTTTTTGGGTGTGTGTATTAACAGTTTAAATGCAACAGAGATATAATAATCAGCAGTGTTTGTCTCAGAAAAGTTGGGCTGCCTGTTATTTTTTTCTTTGTTTCTATTTTTTTCTCAAATTTATTATAAATAAAATATTATTACTCATTTCTATAAGTAAAGTACAAGTCAGAGAGTCCCCGGGCAAGGCCACCAGTTCAGTTCAGTCGCTCAGACATGTCTGACTCTTGGCGACAGCAGCACGCCGTGGACTGCAGTATGCCAGGCCTCCCGGTCGGTCCATCACCAACTCCTGGAGTTTGCTCAAACTCATGCCCTTTCTTAACCACCATGTCCCCTGCTCAGGTGGGCTAACTGAGTGGTTAGGGGTCTGGGCTTCTCCCCCAACACCCCAGCGCAGGGGTGGACGCATGAGCCTGTCCCCAGCCCCTCTCCCTCCTCACCTGCTAGTCTTCTTGACTTCTTACCTTGGTTCTTGGACGCAGGACTCTCCGCCGCCCTCCCACCCTCTGAAAGCTGTCCCCATCGCTGTGGCAGACGAAGGAGAGTCCGAGTCAGAGGACGATGACCTGAAGCCACGAGGTAACAGCCCCCTGAGCTGTGCCGCCTGGGCAGGTGGGGCGGCGTAGGGCGGGCTCTGTGACAGGAGTGCTTCCCTGGAGTGCGGCCCTGGGGCCTGGCAGCCCTCAGCTGTGCCTCAGCCCTGTGCCCCTGGGCAGGCCAGCTCCTTTCAACCTGGGTCGCTGCCCTTGCTCAGCGTGGACAGTGGGCTAGACGGGGCGGAGGGTGAAGGGGTCCGTGGGTTCCATCCCCCGTGGTAACTGGAGCTGCAGGGAGTCGGACTGCATCGGCTGACCTGACCGGGCAGGTTTCCCAGGCAGGTTTCCCGGGCGGGTCCTGGGGGGCTTGGGAGCCAGGGCTCCTCTCCGCGTGCTCATTGCCCCTCCTGTGTGCGCTGGCTTCCCAGGCCTCACGGGCATGAAGAACCTCGGCAACTCCTGCTACATGAACGCGGCCCTGCAGGCCCTGTCCAACTGGTAGGTTTAACTGCGTCTAGGATCTGTGTCCCGGGAATAGCAGCTGCCGCCCCCAAGCTGGGCCATGTGTGTTGCTCACAGAAGCCTGGATGTGGGTACACATCAAAATGCCCAGAACCACACCTGCCCTTTGACTCAGCAATCCCTCCAATGGGAATTTCTCCTAAAGGAGTTACCAGTACCCAGAGAGGTTCAAAAAGCTGTCTGCCGTTCCTCACCTTGCCATTTACTGGAAACATGTTAAAGGCCCATAAAAATCACAGATTTAGTACAGACCAGCTCTACGGTGAGTTCAGGAAAAAATGGTGCAGGACAATATTTACTGAAACGGGGGGAGTTTAGAATATGATAAGTAGAGAAAGGTTGTGAACCTTCATATGGCGAAGTCCCATTTTGGGGGTGAAAATATATTTTTCCATCTAAGATACCCTCTACTCCCTGACGCTGGGCCATCTCCTCTGCCTCGCACTCAGGGTCTCGCACCTACTAAGGGTTCTGTGTGTGTGTGTGTGTGTAAAAGGAGGGGAGGGATGGGGGCTCTGCATGCATAGAAAATTCTAGGAGGATATGCCCCCAAATCTTCAGAGTAGCTATCCTCACTCACATGGTAGGGTTAAGGTCAGTTACTATTGTTTGCTTATCTGTATTTCCTAATTTTTCTACAATAAATGACTTTTTAATGTAATGAGGTAACAAAAACAAAGAAAAAGAAGTGAGGGCGAGGCCTTCAGGGTCAGGAAGGTTTCTAAGCAGGGGCTGATGAAAGGAGGGGTGATGGTTCCTCTAATTTTTACACAACAGTCTTTAAAGAAAGACCTTATCTCCAGTGCCTTCACATTCTAAGGTGTGGGGGAGGTTAGGACTTCGGTGTATGAATTTGGTGGGGGGGATACAATTCATCCCCATAACAGGTGGGGGTCTGTCAAGTTACCTACAGGTATTTATGGCTCTGGGGGCCCTGGTATATCTCCACACAGGACAGTTTTGCTTCTCCAGCCAGCTCTTGTAAATGATGCCGTGTACCCCTTCTCTTCTTTGCTGACTTGGCTCCCTGCCCCCCCCCTAGCCCCCCCGCTCACCCAGTTCTTCTTGGAGTGTGGAGGCCTGGTCCGCACAGACAAGAAGCCAGCCCTGTGCAAAAGTTATCAGAAGCTTGTCTCTGAGGTCTGGCACAGGAAACGGTGAGTGACCGAGTCCCCGACCTCTGGCAGGGGCGTGGGGACAGGCTTTCTGTCGGGCCCCTTGATGGAGCACTTCCGGTGCCCTCAACCTCTCACCATCACGGGCCGCACTTCCCCCTGTGTCATGCTTACGGGGGCCCTTCCAGGTGTAGGTCACAGCCAGCTCTGGCTCGCAAACTGGGGAAACTGAGGTTCAGGGAGATTCAAGCGTCTTGCCCAAGATAACACGTCTCATGAAAGGCGCAGCTAGAACTTGAACCTAGCGTTGACTGCAGCTGGCAGCGCTTCAGAGTGTGTGTGTGCTGAGGTCTGGAGACACGTGGTGACCACTCCTAGTCTCAGCCACATCTGTGCATGTCGAACAGGGTTTCAGAAGTGGTGGCTGACACTGACCAGGGGCTTTAGCTCAGTGTAAAAGGAATTTAAAGCCCAGATGCTTGGGGTAGATCCAGGAAAACGTTAAAATTGGGAATAAAGTGAGTGCATCGAAATAAATTAAAAGCAGATTATTAAATAGCATGATGCAATACAGCTCCAACTTTAAGCCACGTTCAGATGTTTACCTGAGTGTAATTTTGTGTCTGCATTGTCAGAGAAATGTCTGGAAATGTTCATGGTGGTTATCTCTGCAGGATGCCGCTGGTGTTGATGATTCTTTGCTGTGCTTTTCTGAAATTTTCTTTTTTTTTGAAATTTGCTATTGTTAAATAAGGAACATGTATGACTTTTGAAGTTAGAAAGCAACAGTAAATATTTCAGAATGAGAACCATTTTAAAGGAGGCGTGTCACGGGCTGGCAGGATGTGATGCCATCCAAGTCAAGAGCTCTCTGCCTGGCTGAGCCATGACTTGATGTTTTCCTTTCCTGACCTTAGAGATGTGCAAACCTGCCGAGGTCCCTGGCCGGGCCAGCACCGCCTGACATTGCAGTCAACACCACACAGAGCCTGATCTGGCCATCATGGGTGCCCAGCTGCCCTCTCAGGCTTGAGTAGCTGAGAGCAGACTGCTGCCTGTACTAACGGATTTGGTCTTCCTACAGCCCCAGCTACGTGGTTCCCACCAGCCTGTCCCATGGGATCAAGTTGGTCAACCCAATGTTCCGAGGCTATGCCCAGCAGGTAGGCCATCTGAGCTTTCCCAGGGGACACCCAGGGCTATAAACCAGTACCAGTGTGGAAAAGACCAGAGGTCTGCTTTGCCAGGCGGGACTCCTGGACCAGACTTGCTGCCCGAGCCCTTCACGGGTGCAGGGACTCAGAGCCTCCCAGAACCTGCTGGTGTTCTTCCCACTGGACAGGCTGGGAGACTGAGGTTCAGCAGGCAAGTCCTTGCCCAGTGACCACGTATCAGTTACACAGCTGGTACAAGGCAGAGGGTAGAGTTGACCTCAGGCAGCCTTGATTCTAGGCGCATGCACCTCTGACCACTCACATAGGCCTGTGCTTTCTCCTTCCCTGAACCACAGGCAGAATTTCACTCTTAGTAAACTAGACATTTTGATGGCAAGTTTTGTAAATCTAGAGAACCCCTCTGGAATCAGTGGCATCTTTCTACGGCATAAAATCATGGACCCAGGGTGAAGCAGAATGCAGCCACATGCTGCCCGCTGCCCCGAGCTGACCGTTCAGGTCCTACCCAAGATGGGAGTTTAGCTGCTGGGCTTGCAGCTGGGGCCGAACCTGTTTGACATTCTGCTGGTGAAATCTACCCAGAGCCAGCCCCTCCCTCAGCTAGAACTGAGAAACCGAGGCCCCTCTCTCCCTGTCGGCGACCAGAGGCTTTGGGTGTGTGGCTGGCTCTGGCCACTGCATAGTCGCTGCCTCATGGGGGGGTGGGAACGGGGCCCTAGGGGCTGCTTCTGACATCCAGGTCAGGGACTGTGAGAGACAGGACTGCGCTTTGAACCCAGTGGCCCCGGGCACCAGGGGCCCCCAGCTGCCTGCGGCCCGCACCATCATCTTCTGCCCTTCTGAGGCACCTCCTGTGGGCACCGCGCCTGCCTGAGCCACTGGGCGAGGCTGTGCCAGAGGCCTCGCTGCCCTGGCTCCCCCGTGCTTGCGACCTCGTCACAGAGTAGTCAGGGTCACGGCAGCACTGCCGGGATCAGAGGCCCAGCCAGCCTGCCGTGGCAGCTTTGTCCTGCCCACTTCCTGCCCTGGCCACTGAGTCGTGCCCAGGCCTGTGGGATGCCTGTCCCTCCTGCCACAAGTCACGGGAAGGCGTGGGCACCGGGGGGCTGGCGAAGGGCCAGAGGAGCAGAGAGCGCCAGAGATGGGTTAAGATTGTTGGTGACCTGGCCTGCCGGCTGGCGTTACTACCCACGAAACTCAGCCGGGTGCTCACATGAACACCCCCACACACACACAGCGTCACCTTTGTCCCACTCAGCTCCGTGCTCACACTTACTTCCCCTCCTTTTGGGAGCAAGGAGACTTTCATGGCTGAACACTTACATCTGCTGTCTCCTGTGCTGAGTCAGAAGCAGGGCTGAACAGCAGGAGCCTGGAGACGGGCAGACCTGGGTCACCGCATCCACTCTGCCCCTTCAGAGCACAAGACCTGGGAGGGGGTCGACTGGCTGCCCAGCCTTTGCATCCTCCTCAGTAGAAGGGGTGGAGAAGGCAATGGCAGCCCTCTCCAGTGTTCTTGCCTAGAGGATCCCGTGGACAGAGGAGCCTGGTGCGTTACTGTCCATAGGGTCACCCAGAGTCAGACGACTGAGCGACTCAGTATGCATGCATGCATTGGAGAAGGAAATGGCAACCCACTCTGGTATTCTTGCCTGGAGAATCCCAGGGATGGAGGAGCCTGGTAGGCTGCCGTCTATGGGGTCGCACAGAGATGGACATGACTGAAGCGACTTAGCAGCAGCGGCAGTAGAAGGGGTCAGGTGGGCCCTGCCAGGGAGGGGTGCCCGTGCTGAGGCCGCCCTGGAATTCCAGGACACCCAGGAATTCTTGCGCTGCCTGATGGACCAGCTGCATGAGGAACTCAAGGAGCCCGTGGTGGCCACAGCGGCGGCGCTGACCGAGCGCGGGATTCGGACTCGAGCGACACGGATGAGAAGCGCGAGGTGACCGGAGCCCCTCAGAGGACGAGTTTCTGTCCTGCGACTCCAGCAGTGACCGCGGCGGGCGATGGGCAGGGGCGCAGTGGGGAGGCTCCCAGGCCGAGGCGGAGCTGCTGCTGGCGGACGAGGCGGGCCGCGCCATCTCTGAGAAGGAGCGCATGAAGGACCGCAAGTTCTCGTGGGGCCAGCAGCGCACCAACTCGGAGCAGGTGGACGAGGATGCCGGCGTGGACACCGCCATGGCTGCCCTGGAGCAGCAGCCCCCGGAGACGCAGCCGCCCTCCCGCGGTCTACCAGTCCCTGCCGGACGCCAGGTACCAGCCAGCTGTTGGGGTACCGCGGCCCCGTTGGCCCCCAGCCCTACCCTAGGGGCTTAGACGGGAAAGAATCTGCCTGCAGTGCAGGAGACCTGGGTTTGATCCCTGGATCCGGAAGGTCCCCTGGAGAAGGGAATGGCAACCCACTTCAGTATGCTTGCTCGGAGAGTCCCATGGACAGAGGAACCTGGCGGGCTACAGTCCATGGGGGTCACAAAGAGTTGGACACGACTGAGTGACTTATACTACCCTAGGGGCTGCTATCCCACTAGACCCGGCCTCTAGGTGAGCAGTCAGGTGAATAGCATGTCACTTGGTGAAGGCGTCACAGCCTGCCCTGAGTTCAAGCCCCCAGCGGGAATGGGAAGTTTGTGGACACATGTCCTGTGTAGGGGCTGGGGAATGGGCTGGGCTCAGGACAGAAGAGACATGGTGGGTTCAGGCCTTGTTGCCCTTCGGAGGCTCCGGAGGTCTTCCTCACCAGGCCGGGGGCTGGCTCAGCTGCCCAGCACGGTCCCCCTCGCTCTGTCCGCCCCTAGAGCCAGACAACGACGCGCACATGCGCAGCACCTCCCGGCCCTGCAGCCCCGTCCACCACCACGAGGGGCATGCCAAGCTGGCCAGCAGCCCTCATCGTGCGAGCCCCGTGAGGATGGGGCCGGCCTACGTGCTCAAGAAAGGTTCGGAGGAGCGGGTGGGTGGAGAAGGGAGGCGGGCGAGGTGGGGGTGGTGCGGGGCGGGGGGCGGGGGGTGCGGTGCGGAGGGGGGAGGTTTCGTCCCTGGCGATGGTGTTTGGTTTGCGAGCACTTTCAGGGGCTGTGCCGCGCGTCCTTCACGCAGTGTCTCTGAGCCGTCATAAAGTGGCTGGGGCACTAGTGGGGGTGCCTCCCACAGACCCAGGAGGTGGCGTGGGAACCGGTCACGTGACTCGTACAGGCGTGACCACCCAGCGTCTGCCCCTGGCCCAGGGCAGGCAGGTGGCTGGGCGGGCGGGCGGGCGGGGCCTAGTCCCAGGTATCTAGCCCCAGGACGCGGTGCCCCCAGCCCAGGTCCCCAGCAGCCGGCGGCGGAAGGAGCAGAGCTACCGCAGCGTCATCTCGGACATCTTCGACGGCTCCGTCCTCAGCCTCGTGCAGTGTCTCACCTGTGACCGGGTGGGTGCCACGGGGGGAGGGAGTGATGCACAGGCCTTCCCACTCAGCTTGGGGCTGGGGCACTGGTCTCCGCCTGCATCTCTCTAAAGGCAGGGCCTGGTCCTGGGGCTCCCCTTGTCCCAGGACTGGGGAGCTGGCTCTCTGCCCCACACCTGTCATCTGGCAGCTGGGGTTTGGGGTCCAGACCGCTGGTCTGGGCAGGGCAGAACCCTAGCAGATGGAAAGCCAGGCTGACTTTCAACCTTCCCCCCCGCCCCAGGTGTCCACCACAGTCGAGACATTCCAGGACCTGTCACTGCCCATTCCTGGCAAGGAGGACTTGGCCAAACTCCACTCTGCCATCTACCAGAATGTGCCGGCCAAGCCGGGCTCCTGTGGGGACAGCTATGCGGGCCAGGGCTGGCTCGCCTTTATTGTGGAGTATATCCGACGGTAGGTCCACCTCCCCGCCTGCTGGAAGACATAACCACCCTTGACCTGGTCTTCCTGGAGCTGGCAGCCTGATTGGCTGACAGACCTTTAACAGCAAAATACCAGCTTTCACAGGGATGAGGGTGTAGTTCAGAAGGGGCTTGAGGCTGAAGGATGCTTGTGAGTTAGCATATTCTGTGGCCGTACTGAGGTGGCTTGGTTTGAACAGGGCCATAGATTGGAAGGCAATAATGATGGGGAGAGTGACCAGGTGGCAGCTAGAAAAGAGAGCAGTGGCTGAGTGAGGGCCTGGCCCTGCAGGGAGAGCCAGTGGGCTTTCTGGAGCCTCCACTATGTTCCGCAAAGCCTGCTTTACCCTCCTGATGTCAGGAACCTGTGCTCTGCCCTGAAGACAGGCCAGTATGGCCGGGGCCTCTTCACAGACAGGGAAGGCAAGACTCGGGGAGGTGATGTCACCCTCGCAAGGACACTGGCTGGTGGTCCCAGGTTTCAGGCTCCAGACCTCAGCTCAGTCCATGCACCAGGCCAGGCTGCCTCTCTGGATCCAAGCAGACCTCAGCCCCCAGACCCCCACATCTTACTCTTGCGAAGGCCCTGGCAGCACGCCCCCACACTCGCTTTCTGTCTCTGTAGGTTCGTGGTATCCTGTACCCCTAGCTGGTTTTGGGGGCCAGTCGTCACCCTGGAAGACTGCCTGGCTGCCTTCTTTGCTGCTGATGAGCTGAAAGGTGAGTGGACTGGGCTGGCGTGGGGCTGGGGGGGCTGGGTCAGCATACAGTTCAAGGTTTATGGGCGCACTCTCAGTGTCTCACCCATGCCTGCCAGACTGGCTCTGGGATTGCACACTCTCGCAGCCCCACCACCTTGGAGCTCTTAGGGGTTCCCCTATTTTCCTTTTTTTACCTATTTGGTGGACAAATAGGATAGCATTCTTTAATTTTGCATTTCCTTGATTATTGATAAGCTCAGACATTTAAAATACTGACTATATTTCCCATTTTGAAATTTCCCATTCCTGTCTTCCTGTTTTTCTGTTCAGTGACTGGCATCGCATTAACCTTTGGGAAAACTCTATTTAATTTTTAAGTATGGTAAGATATGTATTCCCTTCTGGAGAAGGGAAAGGCTACCACTCCAGTATTCTGGCCAGAATTTCATGGACTATACAGCCCATGGGGTTGCAAAGAGTCAGATACAACTGGGTGACTTTCACTTAAGATATATATAACATAAAATGTAGCTTCGTGACTACTTTTAAGTGGTCAGTTTAGCATAGTGTTAATTATATACATATTGTCGTGCAACCAACCTTCAGAACCTTCTCATCTTGCGGAACTGAAACTCTGTCCCTTAAATAGCTGTGCCCTGTCTCCCCTTCCACTAGCCCTGGGCAACCACCATCCTACTTTCTGTTTTTTTGAATTTGACTATTCTAGTTGCCCCATCCAAGTTGAATCATACAGTGTTTGTCCTTTAGCAACTGGCCTGTGTTTCTTAGCCCTAACGTCCTCCAGGGTTCATCCATATTGTAGCAGGTATAGAATTTCCTTCCTGTTTTAAGGCTGAATAATATTCCATCATTTTGGATAGACCATGTTTTGTTTATTCATAATCTTGTCGGTGGACCCTTGGGTTGCTTCCACCTTTTGGCTATTGTGAATAATGCTGCAATGAACAGGGATTCACAGATAACTCTTTGAGACAGTGATTGCTTTTCCTTTGGTTATATAGCCATTAGTGGGATTGCTTGGTTATTTGATCATTCTCAGAATTCTGGCTTGCTCAAAATTCTTCCAAGCCAGGCTTCAACAGTACATGAACCGTGAACTTCCAGATGTTCAAGCTAGATTTAGAAAAGGCAGAGGAACCAGAGACCAAATTGCCAACATCCGTTGGATCATTGAAAAAGCAAGTGAGTTCCAGAAAAGCACCTACTTCTGCTTTATTGACTATGCCAAAGTCTTTGTGTGGATCACAACAAACTGTGGAAAATTCTTCAAGAGATGGGAATACCAGACCACCTGACCTGCCTTCTGAGAAATCTTTAAGCAGGTCAAGAAGCAACAGTTAGAACTGGACATGGAACAACAGACTGGTTCCAAATAGGGAAAGGAGTACGTCAAGGCTGTGTCTTGTCACCCTGCTTATTTAACTTATATGCAGAGTACATCATGAGAAACACTGGACTGGAAGAAACACAAGCTGGAATCAAGATTGCCGGGAGAAATACCAATAACCTCAGATATGCAGATGACACCACCCTTATGGCAGAAAGTGAAGAGGAACTAAAAAGCCTCTTGATGAAAGGGAAAGAGGAGAGTGCTCCTCAACATTCAGCAAACTAAGATCATGACATCTGGTCCCATCACTTCATGGGAAATAGATGGAGAAACAGTGGAAACAGTGTCAGACTTTGTTTTTGGGGCTCCAAAATCACTGCAGATGGTGATTGCAGCCATGAAATTGAGACACTTACTCTTTGGAAGGAAAGTTATGACCAACCTAGATAGCATATTCAAAAGCAGAGACATTACTTAGCCAACCAAGGTCCCTCTAGTCAAGGCTATGGTTTTTCCCAGTAGTCATATATGGATGTGAGAGTTGGACTGTGAGGAAAGCTGAGCCCCGAAGAATTGATGTTTTTGAGCTGTGGTGTTGGAGAAGACTCTTGAGAGTCCCTTGGACTGCAAGGAGATCCAACCAGTCCATTCTGAAGGAGATCAGTCCTGGGTGTTCATTGGAAAGACTGATGTTAAAGATGAAACTCCAATACTTTGGCCACCTGATGGGAAGGGTTGACTCATTGGAAAAGACCCTGATGCTGGGAGAGATTGGGGGCAGGAGGAGAAGGGGAGGACAGAGGATGAGATGGCTGGATGGCATCACTGACTCGATGGACACGAGTTTGAGTGAACTCTGGGAGTTCGTGATGGACAGCGAGGCCTGGTGTGCTGCGATTCATGGGGTCGCAAAAAGTCAGACAACTGAGCAACTGAACTGAACTGAACTGATAAAAGTGAAAGAGGAGAGTGAAAAAGTTGGCTTAAAGCTCAACATTCAGAAAACTAAGATCATAGCATTCACAGCAAACAGATATGGAAATAGTGACAGACTTTCTTTTCGTGGGCTCCAAAATCAGTGCAGATGGTGACCGCAGCCATGCAATGAAAAGACAGTTGCTCCTTGGAAGAAAAGCCATGACCAAGCTAGACAACATATTTAAAAAGAGACATTACTTTGTCAACAAGTGTCTGTCTAGTCAAAGCTATAGTTTCTCCAGTAGTCATGTATGGATGTGAGAGTTGGACTATAAAGAAGCTGAGCACCAAAGAATTGATGCTTTTGAACTGTGGTGTTGGAGAAGACTCTTGAGAGTCCCTTGGACAGCAAGGAGATCCAACCAGTCCATCCTAAAGGAAATCAGTCCTGTATATTCATTGGAAGGACTGATGCTGAAGCTGAAACTTCAATACTTTGGCCATCTGATGGGAAGAACTGACTCATTGGAAAAACCCTGATGCTGGGAAATATTGAAGGCAGGAGGAGAAGGGGACAACAGAGGATGAAATGGTTGGCATCACTGGCTCGATGGACATGAGTTTGAGTAAGCTCCAGGAGTTGGTGATGGTCAGGGAAGCCTGGCATTCCGCAGTCCATGGGGTTGCAAAGAGCTGGACAAGACTGAGTGACTGAACTGAACTGAATGATTGTCCTATTAATAGTTTTAATATTTTCTTGAGGAACTACTATGCCATCTTCCATAATTGTGCTGATTTATGTTCCCATTAATAGGGCACAAGGGTTCTCTTTTCTCTACATCCTTGCCAAAAATTGTATTCTCTTGTCTTTTTAAAAACCTCTTTATGGGATTTCCCTGATGGTCCAGTGGTTAGGACTCCAGGCTTTCACTGCTGAGGGCCTGAGTTCAATCCCTGGTTGGGAAATTCAGATCCCACAAGCTGTGTGATGTAGCCAAAAATAAATAAATAAGTTTCAAAAATTGAAAAGCTTTCTTTTTGATAATTATTCTAACAAGTGTGGGGTGACATCACATTGTGGTTTTCATTAGCATTCCATGATGATTAGTCATGCTGAGCATCTCTTGTGTACCTGTTGACCATCTGATATCTTCTCTGGAAAAAATCCTATTTCGGTCCCCTGCCCATTTCTAAGTGGTACTGTTTGTGTTTTGCTGTTGACGTGCATGAATTCTTTATATATTTTGGATGTTAACCCCTAATCTGATATATGATTTCTAAAATATTTTCTCCCATCCTGTAGATCACCTCCTCATTTTGTTGCTTGTTGTTGTTGTTTTTTTTTGCTATGCAGAAGTTTTTAGTTTGATGTAGGACCACTTGTTTATTTTTGCTTTTCTTGCTTGTGTTTTTGATGTCATAGCCAAAAAGAATCACTGCCAAGACCAATGTCCATGAAGTTTTTTTCCTATGTTTTCTTCCAGAAGTGTTACAGTGTCAGATCTTACATTTAAGTCTTTAACTAATTTTGAGTTTATTTTTTGTGAGTGGTGTAAGATGGGGCACAATTTCGTTCTTTTGCTTGTGAATATCCAGTTTTCCCAACACTGTTTGTTGAAAAGATTATCTTTTCCCCATTGAGTATTTTTGGCACCCTTGTCAAATATTTGTTGACCATATATGCATGGGTTTACCTCTGGCTTCTCAATTCTGTTCATCATTCTGTGTGTCTGTTTTTAGGCCAGTACCATACTGTTCTGATAACTGGACTTAAGCAGTAGAGTTTGAAATCAGGAAATGTGATGCCTCCAGCTTTCTTCTTTCTCAAGATTCTTTTGTTTATTTGGGATCTTTTATAGTTTTATGTGAATTTTAGGATTTTTTTCTATAACAACATCATTGGATTGCATTGAATCTATGAATGGGTTTGGGTAGTATGTACATTTTAATAATATTTATCATTCTGCTCCATGACCATAGGATATCTTTCCATTTATCTGTGTCATTGTGTGGGAACAACTCAGTATTCCTGAGTCGTATCCTACCATTTAACTTGATTTCGGCATTTTCTGCTTAGAGACAGCCTCAGAGCCCAAAGTTAAAGACAGTCCTACAAGACGTCCCCCTCCCCAACTTCAGACGCCAGTCACAAGTGCAGATTGTCACCCGGGCTTCTGACCAAGTGTCTGCAGATGGGGAGTTCCAACAACCCCCTCCTGGGGTTCAGTTAGAGCAGCTAGAGCAGCTTGCAGAACTCAGAGAAGCATTTTATTACTGGATGACTGGTTTATTATTAATATAAAGGACATGACTTAGGAAGAGCCAGATGGAAGAGGTGCATCGGGCAGGTCAGGCGGGAAGCTGTGCGGAATTTCCTTTCAGGTTTTCCATTTCCTCATAATTCAGTCTGGGTAGGTTTTATATTTCTAGGAATTCATCCATTTCTTCTAGGTTGTCCAATTTGTTGGCGTGTAGTTCAGCAATATAAAGTCTCTTATGATCCTTTATATTTCTACAGTGTTGGTTGTATGTCTCTTCTTTCATTTATAATTTTGTTTGAGTCCTCTTTTTTGTTGGTTAAACTGGCTAAAGATTTGTTAATTTTTTTTCTTTTGAAAAAACAAACAAAAACGGTTTCATTGGCTTTTTCCCTATTGTCTTTCTAGTATGTTTCATTTATTTCTGCTCTAATCTTTATGATCTCCTTTCTCCTGCTGACTTTGGGTTTGGTTTGTTCTTCTTCTGATTCCTTAAGGTATAAAATAGATTGTTTGGGAACGCTCTTTTTGCTTACTGTAGGTATTTGTTGCTGTAAGTTATACCTCTTAAAGTTGTTTTTGTTGCCTCCCATAAGTGCTAGCATGTTGTATCTTCATTTCTGTCTCCAGGATACTTTCTGATTTCCTTTTGAGTTCTTCTTTGACCCATCAGTTGTTCAGGAACGTGTTGTTTAATTTCAACATATTTGTGAATCTTTTAGGTTTCCTCCTGTTACTGGTTTTTAGTTTCATACCATTGTGGTTAGAAAAGATATTAGATATGATTTTGGACTTCTTAAATATGTTGGGCTTTTTTACTTTGTGAGCCAACATATTATCTCTTTGGAGAATGTGGGCACTTCTGAAGAACGGGTATGCTGGTGCTGTTGGGTAGAATGTTCTGTGTATGTCTGTTGGGTCCATTTGGTCTTTAGTGTTATTCAAGTCTGCTGTTCCTTTATTAATTTTCTGTCTGGATGACCTGTCAAAGTTCCCAGTTCAGTTCAGTTCAGTCGTTCAGTCGTGTCCGACTCTTTGCAACCCCATGGATCGCAGCACGCAGGCCTCCCTGTCCATCACCATCTCCCAGAGTTCACTCCAGACTCACGTCCATCGAGTCCATGATGCCATCCAGCCATCTCATCCTCGGTCATCCCCTTCTCCTCCTGCCCCCAATCCTTCCCAGCATCAGAGTCTTTTCCAGTGAGTCAACTCTTCTCATGAGGTGGCCAAAGTACTGAAGTTTCAGCTTCAGCATCATTCCTTCCAAAGAAATCCCAGGGTTGATCTCCTTCAGAATGGACTGGTTGGATCTCCTTGCAGTCCAAGGGACTCTCAAGAGTCTTCTCAACACCACAGTGCAAAAGCATCAATTCTTCGGCGCTCAGCCTTCTTCAGAGTCCAACTCTCACATCCATACATGACCACAGGAAAAACCATAGCCTTGACTAGACGGACCTTAATTGGCAAAGTAATGTCTCTGCTTTTGAATATGCTATCTAGGTTGGTCATAACTTTTCTTCCAAGGAGTAAGCGTCTTCTAATCTCATGGCTGAAGTCACCATCTGCAGTGATTTTGGAACCCAAAAAAATAAAGTCTGACACTGTTTCCCCATCTATTTCCCATGAAGTGATGGGACCGGATGCCATGATCTTCGTTTTCTGAATGTTGAGCTTTAAGCCAACTTTTTCACTCTCCCCTTTCACTTTCATCAAGAGGCTTTTTAGCTCCTCTTCACTTTCTGCCATAAGGGTGGTGTCATCTGCATATCTGAGGTTATTGATATTTCTCCTGGCAATCTTGATTCCAGCTTGTGTTTCTTCCAGTCCAGCATTTCTCATGATGTACTCTGCATATAAGTTAAATAAGCAGGGTGACAATATACAGCCTTGATGTACTCCTTTTCCTATTTGGAACCAGTCTGTTCCATGTCCAGTTCTAACTGTTGCTTCCTGACCTGCATACAGGTTTCTTGAGAGGCAGGTTAGGTGGTCTGGTATTCCCATCTCTTTCAGAATTTTCCACAGTTTGTTGTGATCCACACAAAGGCTTTGGCTTAGTCAATGAAGCAGAAATAGATGTTTTTCTGGAACTCTCTTGCTTTTCCATGATCCAGCGGATGTTGGAAATTGGATCTCTGGTTCCTCTGCCTTTTCTAAAACCAGCTTGAACATCAGGGAGTTCACAGTTCACATATTGCTGAAGCCTGGCTTGGAGAATTTTGAGCATTACATTACTAGCATGTGAAATGAGTGCAATTTTACGGTAGTTTGAGCATTCTTTGGCATTGCATTTCTTTGGGATTGGAATGAAAACTGATGTTTTCCAGTCCTGTGGCCAC
Source organism: Nanger dama (assembly GCA_917880005.1). Classification (NCBI taxonomy): domain Eukaryota; kingdom Metazoa; phylum Chordata; class Mammalia; order Artiodactyla; family Bovidae; genus Nanger; species Nanger dama. The sequence continues at coordinate 6,777,600 of CAKJTW010000018.1, read as the reverse complement.
TGCTGAGTTTTCCAAATTTGCTGGCATATTGAGTGTAGCACTTTCACAGCATCATGTTTCAGGATTTGAAACAGCTCCACTGGAATTCCATCACCTCCACTAGCTTTGTTCGTAGTGATGCTTTCTAAGGCCCACTTGACTTCACATTCCAAGATGTCTGGCTCTAGATGAGTGATCACATCATCATGATTATCTGGGTCGTGAAGATCTTTTTTGTACAGTTCTTCTGTGTATTCTTGCCACCTCTTCTTAATATCTTCTGCTTCTTTTAGGTCCAGACCATTTCTGTCCTTTATCGAGCCCATCTTTGCATGAAATGTTCCCTTGGTATCTCTAATTTTCTTGAAGAGATCTCTAGTCTTTCCCACTCTGTTCTTTTCCTCTTATTTCTTTGCATTGATCACTGAAGAATGCTTTCTTATCTCTTCTTGCTATTCTTTGGAACTCTGCATTCAGATGCTTATATCTTTCCTTTTCTTGGTTGAAGGCGCACAGTGGCGGAGAACACGCCGCCAGCTCTTCGACTGGTATGTGGACGCAGGAAGCGCGCCCTCAAAGTTCCCAACTGTTACTGAATTGCTGTATATTTCTCCCTTCAGTTGTGCCTTCAATATTCAGGTGCTCCAGTGTTGTTTGTAGCTGTTACATCCTCCTGATGAGTGGACCCCTTTATCACTGTATAGTGACCCTCTTTGTCTCTTGTAACTGATTTTGGCTGAAAGTATTTTATCTGATATAAGTGTAGCCACTCCTGCTCTCTCTTGGTTACCACTGCACAGAATATTTTTCTCCATCCCTTCACTTTCAGCCTCTGTGTGTCCTTGAAGATAAACACAGATCTCTGGTGGGCAGCTTGGTGTGGTTCTGAGTCATCACGTGCCCTCTTCCACCGTGTCCCATCCTCTCTAACCTTGGTCTCTTTATTTTACTGCCCAGGTGACAACATGTACAGCTGTGAACGGTGTAAAAAAGTAAGTGTGTGCCTTCTGGAGGCTTCTCCTCAACCTCCTGTCTCCACCTGTGGTCCACACTTCCCCCTGGCCCTCCCAGGGGCTCCGCCTCACGGCGTGCCTGGGGTGGGAGGGGCACTGCCCGGCCTGGCCCCCTTTCAGGATGTCCGTCCCCTTCTCTCTCCTGCCAGGCTTCGCAGCGGGGTCCAAGTACTGCAAGGTCCTGCAGTTGCCGGAGGTGAGTGGGCAGCTCCCCGCCCCCTCTGCCCACTGGGCCTTCTCCACCCCTGCGCACAGCGCTGTGCAGGGTGGTGGCTGACCCCCCTCCCAGACTCAGGGGAGGCCTGTGGAGACTCTGCTGCTGAGTCTCGAGAGGTCCTCCCCCACCCCCGCCGCCCTGGGAAGGTCTGGTCGGCGCCAGGGAGGCTCGTTGTTCAGTGTGTAACGCAGAGCCCAGTTCTTTGGTCCCTCAGCACGCCTTGTGAGGGCGGGAGGCAGGTGTGGGGGTGCCGAGCTCACCCTCTGGGGGTGAGCCCGAGGCAAGGCTGCTGGGAAGGCCTTTCTCAGGAAGTGGCATCTGAGTGGGGCCTGCGGACCTAGGCAGGTGTTGGCCTGGTGGAGTGAGACCAGGGGGAACCGGTGGTGGAAACCCTGAGGCAGAAACGGGCCTGGCCGAGGCTTGTGGCTGTGACCGAGAGGTGTGCGTGGCCCGTGGCACAGGTGCTGGGCCTGGCTCAGCCAGCCTGGGGGGGCAACTGCGGAGAAGCCTTCTACAAGTCGGCACCCACAGAGCTGGCGGTTAGAGTTCTTTGCGGGGTTGATGCAGTGGGCCAGTGACAGCTTCTTGTCCAGACCAGCTGGTGTTCACGTTCAGTCCATCCCAGCGGCCAGTCCTGGTGGCGCAGCTCAGTCACGCCTACCTTCTCTGGGGACTGGAAGCTGGCCTGGGCCCTCCCATCCATGGTTCTTTTTTTTTCTTTTAATGGTTCTAGTAAAGGCTGTTAATCTAAAGTACAACCAAGTTACAAGTAGTCAGTAAGGATTTTCCATCCTTGAAAACACGTATCGAAGAAAGGAGGCTGCTCAGACACCAAAGGGGTGCCCAGCTGGGGTGGGCAGCACACCCCCAGGCATGGTTCTTTGATGTGTTCACACAGAGTCAAGGGCTGGACCGTTGGCTGGCCGGACCTCTGCAAGGCCGTAGGCACTTTCTTTGAGTCACCTGGGCCGCAGGGCCTGAGTGGGTCACGCAGTGGGCTGGGGGCGGTTCCCGGAGCCCTGACTCGAGGCCCCCGTCAGGTGCCCGGGGTCATGGGGCCCTGGCCAGCCCACGAGTGGTCGGCACCTCTCCCCACCTCCCCCAGATCCTGTGCATTCACCTGAGCGCTTCAGGCACGAGGTCATGTACTCTTTCAAGATCAGCAGCCACGTGTCCTTCCCGCTCGAGGGCCTTGACCTGCGCCCCCTTCCTCGCCAAGGAGTGCACGTCCCAGATCACCACCTATGACCTCCTCTCGGTCATCTGCCACCACGGCACGGCAGGCAGTGAGTCCGCGCCCGCCCCCGCCCCGACCCCACCCTGTCCCCGGGGGCTCTGTCACCACCTGCATCTCCGCCGCAGGTGGCCACTGCATCGCCTACTGCCAGAACGTGATCAACGGGCAGTGGTATGAGTTCGGCGACCAGTACGTCACTGAGGTCCACGAGACGGTGGTGCAGAATGCGGAGGCCCTCGTGCTCTTCTACAGGTGCGGTTCGGCCAGCGCACCAGGGCCCTGCCAGTAACCCGCGAGCCTGGTGTCCCGCGCCACCTCCACGGCCCTCGGGACTTCACCTGGGGGCAGGGGGCGGCCTGCGGGGCTTTAGGCCACGGAGGAGTGAGGATTGGGGGTTTCAGAGAGAGCCTGCCGCTCTGGCTACTGTCGGGGAAAGCAGGAAGCCCACGTAGTTGAGTTGGGTTTTCTACAGTGGTCCTGGTGGGAGGTGGTAACGCTGGAACTCTGGCGGGGCAGTGGGGCCTATGAGATGCGGAGGGTGCTGAGATGAGGAGTGTTCTGAGATGAGGGTGCTGAGATGAGGGGTGCTGAGATGAAGGGTGCTGAGATGAGGGTGCTGAGGCGTGGAGGGGTGCTGAGATGCGGAGGTGGGGTGCTGAGATGCGGAGGGTGCTGAGATGTGGAGGGTGCTGAGATGTGGAGGGGGTGCTAAGGGGGCCTGAGATGTGGGGCTTCCTGCACAGGGTGTGGCTCCCACTCCTGACCCGCCCCGTGCCACCCCGCCCCAGGAAGAGCAGCGAGGAAGCTGTGCGCGGCGGCAGCAGGTGGTGTCCCTGGCCGCCATGCGGGAGCCCAGCCTGCTGCGGTTCTACGTGTCCCGGGAATGGCTCAACAAGTTCAACACCTTCGCTGAGCCAGGGCCCATCACCAACCACACGTTCCTCTGCTCCCACGGAGGTGAGGCAGCCTTCTCTGTGCCGGGGGCGGGGTGGCGGAGGGCTGGCAGGTCCAGCTCCCCCATGTACCTTCCTCTGCAGGGATCCCACCCAACAAATATCACTACATCGACGACCTGGTGGTGATCCTGCCGCAGCACGTGTGGGAGCACCTCTACAACAGGTGCGGCACCCACAGCGCCTCCTCTGTCCAGGCTGGGTGGGAGGGATGCCCCCCTGACGCCACGCTGCCCTCACCCGGTGGCGGGGCAGCACACGAGCAGTTTGGGAGGGGCTCCCCCTTGCAGCCGTGTCTGCCTGGGGCATCCAGCCACAGGGGATAGAAACCTGGCCAGAGAGACCGTGTGGCCCTCGCAGTCTGTTGCGGGGCTGCCCGGCTGCAGGGGCGGGCTGGTAGATGTCTCTCCCCACGCCATGCCTCGCTTGGGGCCATGAACGCCTGCTGCCTGAGGCCCTTCAGGTTCAAGTCCCTCAAAAGCCTGTGGATCTCTCATGGAGGGATGAGCCCCTGCCCAGACTCGGGTCACTCTGCACCCAGCAGGCGGGCTGTGCCATGGCACGGAGTGATCACATAGATGGGGAGGAAGAGGCTGGAGAGTCCCAGCTGCCCCCACTCCTTGGACTGGCTCAGACCCACCCACTGGCAGGTCTGGCATGGCCTGTGCCCGATGGATGGGTTAGAACCCGCGGAGCATCCCCAGGCCCAGTGTAGACCACGTCCCGCCCACCTGCCTGCAGAAGGACCTGCAGACTTCCTTCGACGTCCTCAGAGTCAGGTTGGGCGGGCTTGGGCACCACCGCTGCCCAGCGGCCAGGACGGGAAGCCAGAGTGTTGAACGGTCCTCGGTCCTCGTGACCACGAGCACATATTTGTGATGCCCCTGCCCTGGGGCAGGCGCTCTCTTGGATGCTGCGGGCGCTCAGGTGCGTGGGCAGTCCCGCCAGTCAAGTGGGGAAGGTGAGCTGAGCCAGCAGGTGCGTGCGCAGGTGCCCAGGGAGCCCGAGGGCTGGGCCAGGCGCGAGGAGGCCTCGCTTGCTTCCAGGTTCTGCTGCCTCCCCCAGCAGGGCCCTCCCCTGAGGACTTGTGTGTGTGTGTGATGTGTCTCTCTGTCTGTCTCTCCCGCCCACCCGGGTGCAGGTTTGGGGCGGCCCCGCTGTGAACCATCTGTACGTGTGCTCCATCTGCCAGGTGGAGATTGAGGCTCTGGCCAAGCGCAGGCGGGTGGGGATCGACACCTTCATCCAAGGTGCGTGGGGTGGGGAGCCCAGTGCAGGCAGGCTCAGGTGGGAGCCTCGTTCTGCAGGAGACCAGCGGGCCAGGGGCCAGGCCAGATGGTGAAGGGGCTCACCGGAGGGAAGAGTCAGGTTTAGTAAGTTCAGGCGCCTCCGCTCAGAGGACTCCCACGCGGCTGTTAAAGGGATAGGTGCTGCCCGTTGGGGCTGGATGGTTCTTTATTGGGCTGGTTGTAGGATGTTTAGCAACATCCCGACCTCTGCCCACTTGATGCCAGTGACAGCAAAAATTACCTCCAGACGTGGGCAGGTGATCCCCAGGGGAACCACTGGGCTCTGTGAACTGACAACGGAAGGGTGCATTGAATGAAAACACCAAGTTGCAAGATGGGACCCAGTATGATCCTGTTTGGGAGAAAAGACTCCTGCGGGGGCCACAGGGGTGTGTGAGAACCGAGACCTCTGGTGCTGCTTGCAGGGGTGGGCCCAGGGTGCCTCCATCATTGGTCAGTCCAGGGTTGGACGTTAGACACCTGGCTTCGTCACTGTTAAAAACTAATATGTCAGGCTAGTTAAGGAGTGGGCAGGGGACCAGGTTCTGTTCAGTGTGGGGGGAACAGCATCTGCCTTGTGATCTCAACTGGGTTTTTACAAAGTCATTAACAAGAGATTCACCCAAGTGTTAGCAGCAGTCATTGGAGTGGTGGGAGCATGAGGGAGAGGGTTCTTTTCTTTGAACTCATCTGGCAGTTCGAAACTTTCTCTGAGTGTCCCGTGTTTCGTAAGAGTCCAGGGTGGGGCCTGAGGTGGGTTGGATGTTCGCACTGACCCTCCCTCGGCCCCACCCCGCCCAGCTGAACAAGGCATTCCAGGCCGAGGAGTCTCCTGGCGTCATCTACTGCATCAGCATGCAGTGGTTCCGAGAGTGGGAGGCCTTCGTCAAGGGCAAGGACAACGGTGAGTCAGGGGCCCCTGGCCCATGCCGGCTGCTCCCCGTGCTGGCAGGGACTCGGGGCCCGCCCACCTCCTGGGAGTGTCCCAGGAGGCATGGGCTGGGGTGCCCGGATCTGAGCCCGCCCAGCAGGTTTCTGGCGCCACCCTTTCCAGCGCTCACCCTCTGCATGCAGCACGGGTGCTCTCCCCGCCCCTGCTGGGATCGGGCCCCGCCCGGCCGGGCCCTCTGGATGCGGCAGGACAGAAGCTGTCTCGTGCTGCCCGTCCTGTTCCTGCCCGTCTGCCCCGTGGTGACTGGCGTGACTGCCCTTCCTCCTGTCAGGCCCTTTCCCCTGGGGACTCCGTGGCCCTAAACAGATGTTAGTTGTTAGATGGCTTCAGACCCTTAGGACTTGGACACTGTTATTCTCCACTCACAGAGGTGGAGACAGCAGGGCTGTTCATTGAGACCCCGGGCTCGCTCACCTGCACGCGGCTCTCTCCTCACCCCTGGAGTCCCACACTTGGCTCCCAGACCAGGGTTTGAAGCCCAGCGGAGTCAGCAGAGCCAGGAGTCTCTGAACACTAGATGTTCATTCCACCCTTTCGAGCACAAGCGCTGGACAGGACGTGGGGAAAGGAGGCGGGTCTCACTGCCATCCACACACCCACCTCCCCGCCCATAGCGGCCTCAATTGATCAGGAACCCCGGCTCCAGAGTCGCAGCCCCATCTCGGGCCAGGCTCTCAGATGAGAGCAGCGTCCAGCTGACACTGGACCTCCCACCTTCCCCCCGCCACCACCCCCTGCCCCAAGCTAGGGTCTGAAACTGGGGCCGGGCGTCCTCAGGATTCCCCTCTGCCGGGTCCGGGGGACACCATGAGTGCCTCCAGCCTTTGGACTCGTGCAGATGAGCCTTTGGAGCCCTGAGTACCTCACCCCGTAAGACCTTGACCCTGACTCCTGGGGCCCAGCACCGCCTCTCCAGGATCACAGGTGTGACCTCAAACCTGGAGAGCGGCTCTCATCTGCTGAGGGCTGGAGGCGGCCGGTGGCTGGGGACGGGGTTTCTGCCCATCACTGCAGAGGTACTGAGCCTGTGCTGTGTCTGCTCCAGAAGCCCCGGGGCCCATTGACAACAGCAGGATCGCACAGGTCAAAGGAAGCGGCCACATCCAGCTGAAGCAGGGTGAGGCTCAGCCCTGCCCCTGCCTCCTCCCGCCCGGCCAGGCTCCCCTCCTGGCTCCTGGGAGCCCCCTCTTGCCACATCCTGGCTTCCAGGTCCTCCCAGGAGCCCCCTTGGTCAGGCTGTAACATCCATCCACATCCAGGCCCGGGTCTGAGCAGAGCTGGTCGGTGCTTAGCCTCTGCGTGGGTGCCCCCAGCCCCTCTGTCGCCTACCCGCCCTCTCCCTGCTCGGCCGCCTCACCTGCCTGTCCTTTTTGCATGACCCCCACCCCAGGGAAACGAGGGCTGCAGCCACAGATTTGCCCTCTGGGGGTCCTCAGAGGATGGATTTGCCCCTGAAAACCCCAAGATTCCCATTTGCGGCTTTGGCACAGGAGCCCATGATTGTCCTCCCCCCCGCCCCGCCTCCTTGGGGCCTGGCGCTCCCAGAACCCCCCTTAGAGCCCCCATACTGCCAAGGTGGTGGCTCCAGCAAGGGGCAAGCCCAGCCTGGCGGCAGCCCCTCGTACCCTGCAGGAGCTGACTATGGGCAGATCTCCGAGGAGACCTGGGTGTACCTGAACAACCTCTACGGCGGCGGCCCTGAGATTGCCATCCGCCAGAGCGTGGCTCAGCTCCCGGACCCAGAGGCTTGCACGGCGAACAGAAGATCGAAGCCGAGACCCGGGCCTTGTGACTCGGTGGGCCAGTCTGTAAGTCCCCTCCTCCCTGGGCAGAGACCCTTCTGTGTCCCTTGAGCGTTGGGGAGTGCCCTGTGCACACAACCCCCCCCACCCCTGCACCCCCACCCTGAGGCTGCTCAGAAGAAGGACCTTCTCGAGGGATGACCCAGCTGTCCCCACAGGCCCCCGCCTTTGCCCTCTGCCCTGTAGAGGGTATGTCTGTGACATCCCCAGAAGAGGGCCGGCTGCTCTGGAAACCCAGATGTGTAAAGAGGCAGAGCGTTATTTTGCTTCACAGTGAGTAATGCCACAGCTCAGAAATACGTCCCCTTCAGGCTTGTTTTAACGACCACAGCTCCGCGACATTAACTCGGGTCCCTGCCGTCGTGTCGTCGGCGTCACCCGAACCTGCCCTCTTGCTGGCTCGGGCCCAGCCGTGGTCCCTGGAGCCCTCGAGTCGGGGGCCGCAGCCTTGGGACGGGGGGTCGTGGAGGGCTGCTGCTCCCAGGTGCTGCCCACCGGTGCCTGGTCCAGCTGTGGCTCAGAGCCCCGAGCAGGGTGCTGCGCGCCAGCCCTGAGGCTGCCGCCCCTGCGGGTCCCAGCCAGTTTCCCCCTTCGCCCCGTACCTGGTCGGTCATCACAGAAGTCTCCAGAATCCTGCTGCAGTGTGTTTCTCCTGCAGACTTAACAGCTCTGGATGCATTGGCAGTTGGGACCCGAGGGCGGGCTTGGCGTTCTGTCCGGGGGGGGACAGTTTCAGAGGCAGCTGGTCGCCTCTCACCCTGCCTTGCCCTGCCCCAGGCATCGCTGGTCACTTCCCCTGCCAGGGACCCAGGTGGTGCAGCAGGAATCCCTCGTGTTCCTGTGTCTGCTGTTAATGCAGCTTCCGCGAGGGCCGCTGACATTTCTCCCCAACACTGAGCCATGCAGAGCCCCTGGCCCGGGAGGGGAGTGCCTGGACCAGCTCACACGGGTGGGTCCCAGAAGGGTGTCTTGTAGATGCTGAGCGAGGCCACTGCCGGGGTGCTGGGACCCCTGAGCACAGCAAGGTGACACAGAAGTCCCTGGATGAAAGAGCCGGGTGGAGAGGCCCACCTCCTCGGGGCCAGAGTGAATGAGGGGGCGGGGAAGAGGTCCTGGGACCCCCAGCTGCTGTGCCCTTCAGTCTCCATAGAAGAGATGCCTGTGGAACTTGGTGGCCGGCGGCCCTGGCAGAGCCCCTGAGCCGCTCACAGTGTGTCGCTCGCTTCTGTGATCTCGTTGCGCCCGAATCTGGTTCGTTTCCCACTGAGGCAGCCGAGATCAAAGAACAGGCTGCTGCGGGAATCTCTGGACATTTGCCGCAGCCCTTGGGAAGCCGGTGCCGCCAGCAGCAGCCTCCCCGCCCTGCGGATCCTGGCGGCTGCCCGCTGCCCCACTTTGTGACATGGACTCCACTGTGCAGATTGTACTTGCCCCACATCTGCATCTAGTGTGAGCTCAGAGCGTCCCAGTAAACACGTGCCGTGCCCCACAGTCCGTGCCCACGTCTCTGCATCCGCCGCACTTAGTTCTGCTCCTGGGCCAGGAGGAGGCGGGGAACCTGGCTGTTGTGGGGGAGGGCCATGGAGCCACCGTGATGAGTGTGACAAGTGACCAGGCACGTGGCGGGGCGCTCTGCATGGCTCCCCAAGAGGCTGCAAGAGCGGAAAAGGAGACCGCACTGCTTTCAGCCCTCGTTGGCCTCTGTCCTTCCTTTCCTGGGACCCACCCCAGCCCCAGAGAAGGGGGCCGGTTGTGGTCGGGGCTTGAGGCCCCCACTGCCCTCAGACCTCTCCTCTCTGCACCACGGACTCCTCAGAGCAGTTGAGAAGCAGGGGTTCTTGCTGGACCCTTCGAGGGCTACAGGGCCTGGGGCGGGGGTGCCGTCTCCTCCCCGCGGCTGGCCTTGGCGCCTCTGTCCTGGCATCATGGTTTGCTCGCGTCTGGCACCCAGGGCTCCCTGACACTTAAGTGACCCTAGTGTTTTATAGCCTCTGCAGTTTGGGTTGGTTTTGTTTATGCTTTGGGGATTTGGAGGAGAGAGAAGAGCTTGAGATTTTATGTATGACTTGAAACATTTACTTGTGAAAATCCCATCAGATGCACATCTACAGAAACATCTTCAACAGAGTGATAAAACAGGCAACAGATACCTGCCACCAGGAAAGACTCTTGCAGTCCCACTGAAGCCCCTCCAGAATCTCCAGATCACCCCCACCCACCCTAGCCGAAGCTCTTTCCCTGCATTTCCTTTGGCGTCCAGTTCAGTTCAGTTGCTCAGTCATGTCCGACTCTTTTCGACCCCATGGACTGCAGTATGTCAGGCCTCCCGGTCCATCACCAACTCCCAGAGTTTATTCAAACTCATGTCCACTGAGTGATGCCATCCAACCATCTCATCCTTTCTTGTCCCCTTCTCCTCCTGCCTTCAGTCTTTCCCAGCATCAGGGTCTTTTCCAATGAGTCAGTTCTTCGCATCAGGTGGTCAAAGTATTGGAGCTTCAACTTCAGCATCAGTCCTTCCAGTGAATATTGAGGACTGATTTCCTTTAGGATGGACTGGTTGGATCTCCTTGCAGTCCAGGAGACTCTCAAGAGTCTTCTCCAACCCCACAGTTCAAAAGCACCAGTTCTCCGGTGCTCAGCTTGCTTTATGGTCGGCCTCACTTTTCTTTATGCTTTCACCACGTGCATGCTGTGTAAGTGTGTGTTAGTCGGCCTCACTTTTCTTTATGCTTTTACCCTGTGCATGCTGTGTGTGTGTGTGTGTTCTTCATGTATGTGTCTGAGCCTCATTTTAGCTTTGCTCACATTTGAATGGGGGAATCTCATGGTACAGATAGGGTGACTGGCTTTTCCTGTTTAACATGGAAGATGGGAATGGGAAAGTTGTCTGGAGGGTTGAGTCATCTGGAGGCTTGGAGGCATTTATTTGTTGTAGGTACCACAGGAGGGTGGGGCTTCCCAGGTGGCACTAGAGGTAAAGAACCTGCCTGCCAGTGCAGAAGATGTTAGAGATGCGGGTTCGATCCCTGGGTCCAGAAGATCCCCTGGAGGAGGGCATGGAAACCCACTGCAGTATTCTTGCCTGGAGAATTCCATGGACAGAGGAGCCTGGTGAGCGATGGTCTATAGGGTCACAAAGGGTTGGATACGACTGAAGCGACTTATCACACACAGGAGGATATAGGTACCAGTTGGCCTTCAGATGTTTCCTCTGTGTTTTCCCTTGAAATAACAGCCTGGGCCACACTGAGATGGAGTGTGAAGGCAGCTCAGGAGTGTGTGGTTGGTGAACTTGGTTCACAGAGCCCAGTGGAGACGGGCAGCGCTGGGCAGCAGAGGAAGTCACCTCCATCTTCTGTCCCCACATGGCATCCTGTGGTCCAGCTCCTCCCTCCAGGCTGGCCCAGGGCTTGCTCCAGCAGCACCTTTTAGAGTCAAAAAAGCCACCTGGCAGACTGGGGAGTCTGTAGACCAACTGCTACTTGTGTCTGCAGGCCTTTCCACCTGTCTGTGCTTCTGTTCACAAAGCTTCATCAGAAAATACATTGGTAAGGTGCTGCTGCTGCCGCTAAGTCGCTTCAGTCGTGTCCAACTCTGTGTGACCCCATAGACGGCAGCCCACCAGGCTCCCCGTCCCGGGGATTCTCCAGGCAAGAACACTGGAGTGGGTTGCCATTTCCTTCTCCAATACATGAAAGTGAAAAGTGACAGTGAAGTCACTCTTAGCGACCCCATGGACTGCAGCGCACCAGGCTCCGCCGTCCATGGGATTTTCAGGCAAGAGTACTGGAGTGGGGTGCCACTGCCTTCTCCATTGATAAGGTGCAGTTATCCCCAAAGTGTAGTTTCCTTACCTTTATGGTAGTCAGAATTCCATGCGAACAGTAAATTATCCTGCGAGTCTTGCCCAACTATATTTTTGAGTCCCTGAGGGCCTTGGGGAAGGAAGTAGTGTTTCGGAACCATACCTCCGTCTGGCTCTTCCCTATGACACCTTTATCTGTCCATGGCTGAGAGGCTTGTTGGTCATAGCAAAGCACAGGATGCAGAAGAAATTAATGTCTTTGGGAAAAGCTCTTAAAGAGAGCCATCCTCACTTTAGACAAAGTGTGTCCAGGAAGACTGTCCCCAGGATGTGTGTGTTCCGATGCAGCCTCCAGGTCGTCTTTGGACCAGGCACCAGCATGCAGCCCAGATGACTGACAGGAGAGTCAGCACCCGCAGGCAGGGCTCTTGGCCTGGCATGGTGGGAGGATGTACACACGTGCGAGTCATGAGGCTCCTGGAGCAGAATGCCGCAGCACCCAGGGGATCCTCCCCACCCCCTTTGCTTCCAGGGCCCAACAGAGGAAAATGAGGAAATCCCCGTGTCCTCCTGCAGCTTTTGGCCCCCAGGCTCTGAGGACAAAGCCATGAGGGGGCGGTTCTGTTTCTGTTCCCATCTCCAGCTCATGGGAGGTCATTTAAGTAAGCACCACGCGTTCTACCATCTGGACAGAGACAGTGTTAGGTCCGAACAGGTGCAGCTGTGGAGAAATGACTCGTGACACAAAAGAGGCTGCTGAGTGCCATTCTGCAGCCTTTGCACTTTAATCCTAGGTCTCAAAGGTGCTGCAACAAGCTTATGCCTCCCCTTCTCAGAAAAGGCCAGCAGAAGCCAGGAGGAGGAGGAGGAGGGCCTTCTGTAGGCCAGGTGGGCAGCGCCAGGGTCTGGATTTCCTCACTGCCCAGGACCCACGGAGACGTTAATCCCCACGTGGCGGCTGGGTGTGCTGTTGGTCACCATCCAGGCCTCCTGCTCCTTCCCTCACTCACACCTGCACCATCCACTTTTTGCTGTCCCGTGGCTCGCACAATCCAGAGATCTCTTTCGCTTTAATTTTAAAAGGGAGGGCATCCTGCAACCACGCCCCATTTCCGGTCTGGTCGCCCTCCTGGGGACCCTCGTCCTTCCCTCCTTGCAGGCAGGCTTCTCTGCCGCTAGGGGTCGCGCGGGCTCCTCTGCGCAACGGCGGGCGGGGGCGGGGCCGGCCGCAGGGGGCGGGGAGAGACGGAGAGGGGCGGGGCCTGGCCGCGGCGGTTGCTGCGATTCCCGGACCCACCGGAGGAGCCTGACCGACGAGTCTGAGTTAGGGCTTTCTGCGCTACCGAAGCTGCCTTCGTGGGCGCACCAGAAACCAACGGTCTGCCGCTTCTTCTGCGTCACCGCCCCCTGGTTCCGACCCCGCAGGGGGCAGGAGGTGGGTCGCAGAAGGTTCAAGTGTCACCTCCCCAAATGGTTGAACAAATAGCTGTATAAAGATGGGCCGAGCTGGACGGCGGGCGGTTCAGTGTTTCAGACCTGCAGGCAGTGAGGTCACAGAGCTCGCAGCCCTGAATTCCGCCCAAGAATCAGAATAACACCATCACGGAGACGGGAGTGAGCTCCCGGTCAGAACTGATATCCAAGAACCTCCAGAAGTGACATCTAAGCTGTAGCTGTGGCGTCGACCAAGTGCTTTCTTGCCGGCCTCCTGTCCCTCACTCCACTACCCCGGAACCGGAGGCCAGAGGTGGCGACACGCGCCCCAGGCTGACCCAGCTCCCAGCTCCTCGGTGCTCTGGGCGGGGGCGGGCGCGGTGTGTGTTGGGGGTAGGGGTGGAGAGGGCGGTTCTAAGTGAGATAGGTGGAGATATTCTGCCTCTTACAGACTGTTAGAGACTATTCCCCAAATATGAGAAAAGCTCAGAAAGAACGTGCTGGCAACATTCTTCCCATACTAGCCCCTTGCTGACAACCTGGACCAGAGGGCCTCGGCAGGGACAGTCATAGGCCGCCTTGTTCCCTTGACCACCCCGCCTCTTGCCCGAGAACCCTGCCTTGGCTCTCTGACACCATCCTCCCCAGCAGAGAAGGCATCAGGCTTTCCTGAGAACTTGGCGATGTCCGTAGGAGGAGCTGAGGCCACAGTGAGGCCTGGCATCTCATTGGTGGCCTCCCCTTCCCACCCCCTCAGGTTGAGTGGCACTTGGCATTCGCCAGGGCGCCGTGCTCACTTAATATTTCACTCCCTCACCAACTGTTTCCCTACCTTGGCTCTAAAGAGCCTTAAGAAACAAAGAGGTCTGGGCATGAACCAGTCTCCCCTCCACAAAACCCGGGGTGAGGCTGTCAGCGCTGGATATGGAAAGGGCTGGCCGGCGGAGGCCCGAGGCCCTCACCCTTAAACGCGGCAGGATGTCCTCAGCTTCACACAAGCCAGTGATTATTCCAGCCAAGCTGCCAAGAAGAGTGTGGGCTTGAGCACTCGTGACACCAGACCACGAATGAAATGCAAACCTGCTGCAATTTCATGGCTCCCTCCATCCCCCCACAGAAGTAGGGTCCTTGAAATCCCAGCGTAGCTGCTAGCCAAATTTGCATGCATGAAAAATGTCCCAGACTGAAGGAGCTTCCCCCAGAACTCTGCACTGAGTCAACCTGAATCCCGCATCACCAAGGTCTCTGACAGCTTTTCCTCAGTGGGCCAGGGTGGAATTTAAAGCTGGCTGGGTCTGAGGCCCCTCTCCAGGCAGATGGCTCCGGGACTTATGTCCAGTTTACACGGTAAATCAATGACCTGATCGGAGCTCAGCCTCCAGCCCAGGGGGCTCTGATTGCTTCCAAGGCTGGGGTCACCTCTTTGTGCAACAAAGCAGTCCCGTGATACCGTGCCAGAAGTTACACTTTTATTTAACATTTAGAGGATTAACATATAGTTACAAGGTCAATATAAGCCTTCCAATGGAAGCACTTTATTTGGTTTAATTCCATCTCTAGAGACAAACGGGCAATTCCAGAACCTTTACAGTGGCAGTGGGCCGTCACAACACTGAAACGCCTCCCAAGTTCAGAATTAGTGCAACACACACTGATAGACCAAGAAGTTTAAAGGTGCTGGACACCAGGTTAAAACAGAATTCTGGATCACTTTTAAAGTTTTTTTTTTTTCCTTTTGATGACATAAGCACAGGAGGCAGAGCCATTAAGAAGTATGAAATTGACTTTTCTGGAAAAATACTTAGCATCCATATAACCTTTTCATGTTCAGTAGACTTTTCCCCAGCAATTACAGATGTTACCAAAAGGGACTGAGGCCTCTGCACTAACTGCTGGAGAGACAGACTCCTCAAACCCCCAAAGCTTCAGGGTGTTCATGATAAAAGCCCAAAGGAAAATCCCATCCCAGCTTACCATGCTTTTTATTCTTTCCCTATCCTGCAAAGGAAAAACTGTAAACGACAAGTTCCTCACTTTCTGTTTTTAAGTTATTTTCAGAGTATATTCTTTAAAAATGAGTCATTCTTACGGCATAACAATATTCTAGCATCGGTGGAGAAATGGTCAGTGGATATGAGGGAAGGCTGAGAAAGCACATGGCAGAGTCCACGTTTCTACTCTATGTGAACTGCTCATAATAATATAGACGATTTCACAGTAGGATTCCCAGAGTAAATGATAAATCTCAACTAGCCTATAATAACTTATTCCTTGACTAAGCCCCAGCTGGTACAGTGCTCCCTTTCCCCGTAGCCACACAGACTGGCAGAAAAGCAAACACCGAGGTGAACACTGAAAAGCACTCCTCCATTCTTTTTTGGACGCAGGTGGTACAGAGAAAAAGAAAGGCACAGGGGATACAAGAGGACACCAGCAGAGTCCATATCAGGTTAAACAGACATTTAAAAGAACAAAAGTACTGCAGCGTATACCTTTCCCCCTAAATCGGAAGAAGTTAATCTACCCTGACCTCTAATACGAAAGATGCAATGCGCATGCATTCCGAGGCTCTAGAATCCAATTTTTTTTTTCTTAAAAAAAAAAAAAAAATCAGCATCCTTGTGGAGTGGAGAGTGGGCAGCTTGACTTGGTGAAATTCATAAGTTCCTGGAGATGCCTGATGGACCAGCACTATGTAGGGCCGCTGGGGCTGCACGGAGGAAGCACGCGCCTTCTGGTTTGCAGGGATGCGGGTGAAGCCCAGACTCTTCTGTCCTTTGGCATCCTGGCTTCGCCGTCATCTGCCAAGACAGTCTTCTTGCGAGACTGAGGAGCCTGGGACAGTGGGGCCGCCCAAGTTAACAGAGGGGCCCCAGACGCCCACAGCTGCAGAGGCTCACTCTGGGGCGGAAGGAGTGAGAGGGGCCCAACGCCTGCTCCAACCTGAAGCCACTTCCTCTTCCCCCCGCTCACACTTCGCGTCTGTTCCTCGTGGTTTCCTGTCACCAAGGGTTGACTGAGCAGCTCTGAGGCTGGTGTGTGGTCAACCCTGGTTTGCTGAGAGGGACCATCTTCCTACCCCTGAACCAAGGCCCAACCCTCGGGACCTGTCCTCTCTGTACCGGTCCCTTCAGCTCCTGCCACATTTCCTTGTCTTAGATTCGCAAGTGTGGCAAAGCAGCGAGGAGGCTCAAGGTGACCATCTAGTCACCAAAGGCCGAACGACAGGGAAGATGCCTGAAGGCACCCTGGGGCTTCTGATGGGATCCTTGTTCACAGAAACCCACAGTCCAAGATTTCTCTTGACTGTTTCTGCACCAGGTTAAGTAGAGAAGCTACACTGCTCTAAGGCGTGAGCGGCCCACTGGGTGCGGGACCTCGTGTCTTCCTCAAAGATCCAGGAGAGGAAGGTGATTCAGCTCAAAAGACAAACTCGATTAACTCTGCGCGGCCTGGAGAGCACACGCTAAAATGTGGAAGCTGCAGCCACAGGGTCACTTGGCGGAAACTGAGCAGCCCAGGGGCTTTGGTGATGACGGCACTGGAGTCCTAAGGTGCGGCCCTTGGAATTCTAGAAAGGGGAGCGTCTTCCCTTGGCCAGTGAGCCAATGCAGAGGCGAGATGTTCAATCGCGACCCGCAGTCCTTATTGACGGGTGGCCAACGGGGAGAAGGTGGGCTGGGACCTTCCCTTGACCCCATGAAAAGGGAAGGGACACAGGCAAGACGGCGGGACTGGCCCAAGAGCTGGAATTTGACTGCCAGTGTGGACTTTTCTAGGCCACTGAAGACAGGACCGCAAACAAAAACGTGTGTGTGTGTGTGTGTGTGTGTGTGTGTGTGTGTGTGCGTGTGTCTACCACGGACACTCAGGCCATGAAACATTTCAAGGGCCGACTGTTTAGTACCTGGTGAGGGCCCATAATCAGGAAAGGACCACCCGAATACCCAATGGACTTGGGAAAAGATGAGTATTTTCTAACGTAAGGGACACATCAGTGGCTTTTGGGCACCCAGTCCACCGGGCGCAGGCCTGACCCTCCTCGCCCAGATTCGGTTCGTCTCGCCGGGAGACCAGTGGCAAAGTTTTGACGGAAAGGCACAGTGTGAGTCGTGGACGGGCCAGGTTGCGCCAGGTGGACTGAGGTTGCGGGGCAGGGCAGCCCGCCCCCTGCCAAGAGGCGGCCGGACTGGGCCAGGGGCGGAGCCGGGCTCCGAGGAGCATGCTGTAAAAAGGAAAGAAAAGAAGAAAGCGAGCAGCTGCAGGTGGGGATGGACGTCAGCTTCAGGCCGAGGGGGCCCAGGGCCACACAGCAGCCCGGGCCCAGGGCGTTCGCGCGGGCGCTCAGGCCTGTGGAGACAAGCAGACCGAAGGGTTTCTCCTAGGGAAGGCTCCCCGAGGCTCCGGCTCCTGGAACCACCTTTAGCAATCTACAACACAAAAGACAGAGAAAGAAAAAGGCAGTTAGAGTGGAGGGCTGGCAGGTCAGGGGCGGGCACTCCGCTTCTCAGGCGGACTGCACCACCCCTGGACAGGGCGAGGGGGAGGGGGCCTTTTTAGAGCACTTGGTTACCACAGGGCACGTCTGAGATAAGGAACTTTCACGGTTTTATCTGCAGTCAGAGCAGCTAGTCTTTCCTTCAGGGGTAAGAGAAAGCACCCAGAAGATGGTGCAGTGCCGCATGCCCCCAACTCATCTTTCCCATCAATCGAGCTCTGAGACAAAGAAACAAACCAGCTTCCCAGAAAGATGTCAGGAGTCCAAGGACTCGGTTCTCTCTGTTTGTTCCTTGGTAGTAAAAGGCAGCATCTCTGGTGAAAAGGAAAACCTATTGCTTGGTAATAAACAGTGAAAGTTCTTCATCTGAGGGACAGAAGAGAGAACGAGAGACAGATTCCCGAAGCCCATAGGTGCACACAGGGTGAGCAACAGAGAAGGTGCCATCATTTGACAAGGGGGAAAGGGCAGAATTTTTCTTTAAAAAAAAAAAAAAAAGCGCATTTGGCTAGAAAACTCCCCATTATTGAAGATGAGAGGGTTAAATGCTTGGATTACACAGAATTTCTCGGAGAGGTGAAAAATCATTTAAAATACACAACACTGAGAAAAAATATAACGTTTATTAGAGAGGCAGATACGAGGGTACAGCTACAAGGTGCCACAGAGGTTCTTTTCTCGGAGGATAAGGAAGATAGAGGAAACAGTCTTGTTGGCCGTATTCAAACAAAACTTACTCAGAACCCAAGTGTCTACAATAAACTCAAGTGCGGATCAGCAGGCAGGGGGCCTAGCTACCAGTGTAACCGTCCTTCCGGCTCCCCAGTGGTTACAAAAACAAAAGGTCATTAGGCAGCAGAATCACCAATAAAACAAACAAAAGAGTGAAACGTTAAAACAATGAATTCAAGTAATCCTTTTAGTTTTTCTATTGCAGTATATACAAATAGATTGGGGAGGGGGCAGTTATGGACACATTTCACAGAGAGCAATTGAAAACAACTGAACTAAACAAAACCATCAAAGAGGACAGTCACAGTTCAGTTGGCCAATGGAACTTCCTCTAGTCTATTTTGGCAGTTATTAAATAGTCACTTGGCAGATGCCACACACACACACACACACCGAAAGTGCGCCGGCATCACCGACAGTAAGCAGGCATCGGGAAGCAGCAGCCCCAGCTGGCTGCGCCGGGCTTAGAGGGAGGGCAGTGTCTGTGGGGCAGGCTGAACAGACTTATGAACAAGGCAGGGAAAGGAAAAGTCTACATCCATTATGAGCTTCTAAGTCTATCTCTGCATAAAAGGAGAAAGCTTCATACACAAGCTGAGGCTTGGCTACTTTTGACAGATTAACTGTTAGAAGAACACAAAGTGTGCTCTGGGGGTGGGAATGGAAGCTCCTGACTCTTTGGGAATTGTTTCAAGACTTCTGCTAATCCTTTGCACACCGACTTAGATGGAACTGAAACTAAAAATATCTTCTGCTGTTGAGTCACTAGACACAGATTCACCTGGTTGAAGGTGCTGAGGCATCCAAGCGAAAATGATCTTAAATTATGTGCCCAAATCGCCCCACCCATGTCCAAAAGACAGTTGAGCTATTTCCTGAATTAGATTTGCACAGCTCTAAAGAGGAGGGGAATAAAAGCAAAATGAACAAATAAATAAAAATCAACCGACTTCATGGCATGCCATACTTTTCAAATCAAGCTTTAAAAGCCTAATGTTGCCTTGCCTCATTTTAAGACTTTTTTTCAGTGTCTAGTTTGTTTTCTCCAATACTTCATAGTCTGGAAATGAGTTCATCCTGGGTTTTAATGTCTTAGGTATTCACTTGGTTACATGCCCAAGGCTGTTCATGAAATCCTCGTGGGTTAAGGGCCAACTGATTTTCCTTGCTGTGGTAGTTAAAAGGAAGTGCTGAAATGATTCTCCTGAGAGATCTGGGGTCAGGATGGGTGGTTCTATCGATACTACGGCAGCAAAGGTACAATAATGCAAGAGAAATTTAAATGACAAAATTATACTTAAAAAAAAAAATCGGGCTGGCCAGTGTCGGTTTCCTGTTTTTGATACTGGATCACAATTATGTCAGATGTAACCACTTGGGGAGACTGGATAAAGGGATCTCTCTACTCTCTTTGCAACTTCCTGACAACCTGTGATTATTTACAAATTAAAAGTGTTTTAAAAATCAGGCAGTCATTAAGTAAAAGTTACTACATTCTATTTTGGTGGCCCTTAAAATGTTAGCTGCCTAGTCATGTCCCACTCTGTGACCCCATGGACCACGGTCACCGGGTCCCTCTTCAGGCAAGAATAATGGAGAGGCCCTTGGGAAATGCAGAAGAACTTTCTGTTAGAATCTGCCACAGGCACCCACAACTCCTGCCGGGTCCTAGACTCTGTAATGCATTGCTGTCAGTTTAAAAACCAGTTTTAAATTGACCCAACCTTCTAAAAGGAGTCCATAGTGTAGAAGCAAGGAGCTGATTTCCTATTTAAAAGTGGGAAGGACATGAATAAGTAATTTTCAAAGCCAAAGAAAAAGAGAATCTCAATCCTATACCTTTACTCTGACTCATTTTTAGCTGGTTCTCTGTGATCTCAGGGAAGATTCTAGACATAAGCACAACCATTGGGCATGTCCCCAGTTTCACTACCTAGCCTGCCAATTTAAAAATGTAAATCCCCATGTGACCCAGATTCCTTTAAGATGATGAAACATTTTATTATATAATTAACCACTTTATGGTTATTATATAAAAGGATCTAGATGTTCTAAAATGATTTTCAGTAAATATACACTTTGGGTCTTAACAATGCCAATGATTAAAACACAAACCAAAAGAACCGTAAAAAGTGATGTGCTGGGGTCTGTGTGTTGCTTACAAGGGTCTATTCACAGCACGAGCTGGGCACAAAAACCTCCAATAGAACAGAATGAAGAGAGTTGTTCACATAATTTATCTAAACAGCTCTAGCACATCTGATCAACTCTGTCAATTGGCAAAAGAAAGATCAGTAGTCATATGTGAAAACCAACTGGTTGAAAGACCAAAGTTTTCCATGATTCAATTGGCTGTCTAGGATCTTATCAACATAACCGGATAACACGGTGCTCTAACAATGATCTTAAACGTGTTTAAGGAAATATACACACTTTCGGTACAAATGTCATTCTTTACTTACGCTATTTTTTATTGATGACTTCCTCCAGAATGAACGACTGTAAACTTAACAAACTAGCACAGTTCAGTTTATGAAGTTACACAAGGTAACATTCTAAGGTGGTTCACTTTCTGGCAGACACTAGTTATTAACGAGAGCTGAAGTCTTCCGCACTCCTAGGACGTGCATGGACTTTTAGATTCAGAAATACGAATCAGAAGCTAGAAGGCAACTTTTTGGTTATCTACAGTCGCTGCCCCAAGAAGAAATGTTTATCAGATTTCAAAGGACACCGTTGTGAATTGGCAGTTGGCAGCTTTCCACGGAAAATGTCATGAGCAAGTGACACCGAATCATCATCAAAACCAGCCCAGGAAATTTCAGGTCTAAGAGCCCTGAACATCCAGCTTGTGCCTAAAAGAAACACGCACCGTGATGCTCCCCATCCAGTCTTTTGAAGAACTGCCTGTAACAGTCATGATTGTGGGGAGAAACAACTCCAATTTTAAAGTTTGGTATGTTTTTTTTTTAAGTTGTATTAAATATAAGTCTTAGCACCTTTGGCATTTTTGTCCAAATAGACTTCGACGTAGGAAGTGGGAACATAACCCTCTTCGTCTTCATTTCTCCGAATTCGGGTCCACCCGTCGCCCTTGTCTTCCTCTATTACGTACAGTGTCTCTCCTTCAACTACTGAAATGGTTCCTTCATTCTGACCTGAAAAAGCAAAGTCAGACTAGCTTAGGTTTCTTGTCAAATCCAGGTTTGGAGCAGAAGACGAGTCTTGCAGTGAAACAACTGGAGAAAAGACGGACGCTCTCCTCCCGTCCAGAAGCTGCCAAGCCCTCACCCTGAATCACTAGGACCCTTCTCTAATTCCCTGTGGGAGCCCTCTCTCTCTTGCCTCCCAGAACAGGAGGTATCTCCCCGGAGGAAATCTTAGGTCCTCTTCTCTACCTTCCCCTGAAGGTGCTCCTTTGGCATCAACGACACCTCTTTACACAGCACCCCCACTTTTCTTTCTCCCGTTCTGGTTCTTATCTGAGGCTTAGGTGCCACCATGCCTTCTCTCTGAAGCCCATTTCCACCCTGATGGTGCCTGGGCACCTGGGACACATCGGGTGAAACTGGACTCACTGTTTTGCCTTCCAAACTAGATCCTCCTCCCACTTCCCCATTCAGCGGACATCTCCATCGTCCCAGGAACGCAGCTTCAGGGATCAGCTGTGGGTTCCTCCCTGCTTCGTTTCCAACTTCCAATCAGCCGCGCATCTGAGCATTTTATTGGCTGCAGCATCTCTGCATCCATCCGTCTCCTAACCAAGGCCCCCAACACCATTCACTAAGATAATTTCCAAAGACTAGTCATGACGCCCAAGCAGTGTCCCGAAAGGCAGACTGCTTAGGGGCCTGTTAACAGTGGTAACTGTGGATGCAGAGGGGAGAGGGATGGTGTGGACCGGAAGATTACACTCAGAGCACTGAACCTCGGGCTTCTCTTCTTTGTTTTGTCACAATGAATGTTTAGTTTATCAAAGGCCCTAAAATCCTTCGGTAAAGGGAATTTCCTGGCAGTCCAGTGGTTAGGACTCTGCCCTTCCACTGCAGGGGGCATGGGTTTGAGCGCTGATCGGAGAACTCAGATCCTGCAAATCAAAGAGGCAAGGATGAAAAAAAAAGTCTTACAGCAAAGAAGTTCATTTATCCCAGGGTTTCTGAAAACAATCTGAGCTCCGATTCCTTCTCTCACAGAATCCTTACCAACATCCTGCAGGACGCTGTTTCAAGGCTCATCAGTTTGGGAACCTTGAGGTTAGGCTTCCTAAGCATTTGCCCTGTCTTCTAACAGAGCACACGTATGGGAATAAATGTCTACGGTACAGCTCTGCTTGTGTCAACAACATGCTCAAATACTTTCTGGAGGGCCTGATGTTTGCCAGATAAGAGCCAAGGGTTTCTCTTACCCATCCCCCACACTGGCCCCAGCCCCCTCCTCATCTTATATTCCACTATTATTCCTAAGACACCTGAGCTCCAGGCACACAAACTCCATGCTTTTCCTGCTCCATGCTTGGCAGTGCCCGTGCCTCTGACACCCTGCAGCACTGTGAGTTCAGTGGATAAGAATCCACCTGCCAATGCAGGGGACACGGGTTCAATCCCTAGTCCAGGAAGATTCCACATGCCACAGAGGGGCTAAGCTTGTGCGCCACAACTATGGAGCCTGTGCTCTAGAGCCCAAGAGCTGCAACTACTGAAGCTCGTGCCCTGTAGAACCAGTGCCCCACAAGGGAAGCCACCGCAATGAGAAGCCCTGGCACCAAAATGAGAGAGGAGCCCCTGCTCACCACAACTAGAGGAAGCCTGTGAGCAGCTATGAAGACCCAGCACAGCCAAATACAAAAATAAATCAGTCCCCTCAGGGAAGGGGTCATATCCTCGTGTGGACCCCCTATCACTCGTCCCTCTCTTCTGCTGAACCCTCCTCTATGTGCGTCTGCTTTATTTCCTCCCAGGGCGGATGCCAGACCACACCACCTGCCTCCCACGCTTTCCGGGGTCTTTGCAAGACAGGAGCTCCCTAAGTATTGAAGGCGTGGATGAAATAATCATTCCATACTATCTGCTGCGATTAAGCTCACGGAAAGCTGGTCAACAGTCTGGACCCAAAGGCAGAAGACACAGCTCTCAACCAGAAAGAAATCAGAATCACAGACACGATGAGCAGAACGAGAGAGGGAGAGAGGAAGGCTCTGAAGGCTTCAGAAGAAAGTCTGACCACAGAAAGAGAAGAGGGGTACAGGCAGTCGGTGTTACCTTCAAACGTGTAGAGGGCTTTACACGTCCCAATGGCAGGAAGGGGCTCCTCGTCGTCAAACTCGTCATCAAAGTCTGGGGCCAGCACCTTGACCTCACTCTCCTGACTCTGCTCCTCCGTGTAACTGCCATCGGGGCTGCTCAAGAAAGCAAAACACACAGCAACTATAGCAACTGACCCAGCGAGGGCTCAAATGCAGCCCCGCGAGAGTCAAGTGCTTGCAACTCCGGAGCATTGTAACTAGGGACCACCCCTCACCCCGCTGGCTCCAGCACCATCCACGGGGCATCAGACAACTGCACTGTGGAAAAACCACAGGCCAGTCATCAGAGACACATGGGACCTAACAAGGACCTTGTGCTCGTCTCTGATTCCAGAATCGGGCAGCAAATACAAAAAATACAAACCCCCCTCAAAAAGAACAAAAACCCCCAAGCAGGTGCTGTACAGATACTGTACCTCTCCCGATCCTGCGCACAGTTGTTGACCGAGGGGGCGTTCTGCACCTCGTACATCCCACTCTGCCGACGGGCCTGGTCACTGCGGGCTGGGAGTCGGCCTTCGACCTCCGGCCAGCCAGGCCTGCAAAGAGAAATCAGGAAAGACTCTGGTCTGAGCTCAGCTGAGGGCCTGACCAAGCAGGTTCAGGCCCCCCAACCTGGGCTTCTGGTTGGTCACTGAAGCCAACTGGAGAAGGACCACGTGGTGGGGGTGAGAAGCCTCCAGTCTGTCTGCCCTGACGGTATAAACATACTTGAAGGCAAAGTTGGAGACGTACAAGCACAGACTTCTGTTTAACCATTGCTCATAAAGAGGCAGAAGGACACCAGCCTGGCTTAAACTCTCGGGCTGTCATTCATTTATTTATTGCGGGGTCTTAGGGCTTCCCTCGTAGCTCAACGGTAAAGAATCCGCCTGCCAGTGCAGGGAGACATGGGTTCCGTCCCTGGGTGGGGGAAGAACCCCTGGAGGAGGGCATGGCAGCCCACTCCAGAATTCCTGCCTGGGAAACCCTATGGACAGAGGAGCCTAGTGGGCTATGGTCCATGGGGTCGCAAAAGAGTCAGACACGACTGAGCAACTACACGACAACAGCAATATGAGATCTTAGTTCCCAGACCAGAGATTGAACCCAGGTCTGCAGCCCTGCCCTGGAGTCCCCGCCACTGGACCACCAGCAGAGTCCCCATGACTCTCAGGCTGTTTAAGCAGCTGTATGACCCCTGATAAGTCGCGTCTAGTTCCCCTGGTTCCAAAAGTTCTGTGACCATGACGTCACGTCACACTGGGAACCATGAGGGTCCTGCCACACTTAAGCAGTGACTCAGTTTAAAAGCCACACTTCCCTTTTTTCCCCCTTAGGAGTGTAATTTTTTTTAATAGTGAAGAAACCTTGTACATGGGAAATCAAAGTAGATCAACTTCTCTTCAGCAACCTTTGAAATAGTGTAAAAATGGCAATTCAAATGACCAGAAAAGGACATTTCTGGGTTCTGAAATCCCAACCAATAATAACTTACTGACGGATTCTAGAAAGAATGAAAAAACTCAAATTTGGCTTTTCATGGCTAGAAATAATCTATTTTGATCAGAATGATCAGTTACTAATTTATTTTTCTAGTCTTTCCATTTTAGGGGTTGGGGAAGAAGCCTTTTGTTCACAGCTTAAAAGATTAATTACGTGTGTTTCTTCTTCGAGAGTTTCATGTGTGTTTCTACGGGTTTTCATCTTTTGATACTGGGTCTTTTGAAACAACAGTAACATATTTCAATGGTTTCCCCACAACCCAGAAATAAACCCTTATATTTACTATTAACTGGCTTGTAACAGCCAGTTACAAGCTGTCTTCAACAGCCAAGACAGTTCATGGAGAGAAAAGGTCTTTTTGATAAATGGTGCTGGGACAACTGAAAAAGAATGAATCCGGACCTGTACCTCTAACCATGTACAAAAATTAACTCAAAACAAACCAAACACTTGAACATAAAAGGGAAAACTACATTTAGAAGAAAACATAAGCACAAAGGTTTGTGATCTTGGATTAGGTGCTGGTTACTTAGTTATCCCATCAAGAGCACAAGTCATAAAGAGACAAAAATTTTGATAAATTGATTTCATCAAAATTAAAATGGTTTGGGAGTTCCCTGGCAGCCTAGTGGTTAGCACTCAGTGCTTTCACAGCCGGGGCCCGGGTTCAATCCTGGTCAGGGAACCAAGATCTTGAAAGATGTGTGGCATGGTAAAAAAAAAAAACCTTCTGTGCTTCAGAGGACATCTTGAAGAGAGTAGAAAAGCAATCCATAGAATGGAAAAAAAAATATCTGCAAATCATAGATATGAAAAGGAATTCGCATCCAGAATATATTTTGAAAATGTTTACACTGATACCAAAGCCAGACAAAGACCCTGCAAGACAGTTACAAATATTAATGGCTTTCTTGAAATTGCCTTTTTGATTCACTGAGATGATGGACAACTGTATACTTCCAATTATACCCACTGTCAACACAAGGTGAAACAAAACCACTTGAGTGAATTTAAGTGAAACACTTAAATGAAAACAAACAAACAAAAACCAAACACCAGTACAGAACTATAACCTTAAACAGTGTCCCCTTTAAGGGACACCATTAAAACAGGATACGCTGAAAAGCAGAACACCAAACGGATGACAGTGTCTTTTTCCTTTCATCATAACTCGTGAAACACCTGACTTTTCCAGCTGCATCCCTCACAGGAAAGAAATGCTGGCGCTCCACAACCTCATGCGTCCCATGACCCCACACCTACTTCTGTTTCTTTTCATTTTTTTCCCCAACAGCTTTTTCCTACCTCAAATTTCTGGGTCTCTAGTCTCAGTTTCTCTATATTTTGGCTGACTTCTGCTAATTTGTGATCCAGACTGGCGGGGTCTCCCATCTGCGGATTCTTTAGGTAGACATCTTTCATCTTTGTGATGGCATCTCTGAAAAACACAAGGGGCGGGACATGGCCAAGTCAATGCCGCTGTTAGATTTAGAGCAAATGACTCCCTGCCAGGGAGGACTGGGCATTGGGGTGGACAACTGAAGTTCAGCTAAAGAAACTCTACACTAATCACCCAGCACAAGACCAGTGACACCAACTGCGCTGGGAGTCACAGGAAATAGTTTAACCAAAATAGAGAAATAAGTGGAAGAGAACGTCTATGTCTTCACTACCCCTCCACCTGCCTGCTCGCCTCTGAGCCCACACATCCTGCTGCCACATGATGGGCACCATGAACCGTGTGTTCTCTATAGGAGCCTTCTACCCACCTGCCCTCCCGGTCCACATACCCTGTTCTATCTTTTATATACATATGTACACACACACACATAGGCCATGCTGTGCGGCATGTGGGATCTTATTCCTCTCATTGTTGTTCACTTGCTAAGGGGTGTCTGACTCTTTGCAACCCCATG
Organism: Nanger dama; assembly: GCA_917880005.1. Lineage (NCBI taxonomy): Eukaryota > Metazoa > Chordata > Mammalia > Artiodactyla > Bovidae > Nanger > Nanger dama. The sequence goes on along the minus strand of CAKJTW010000018.1, from coordinate 6,750,983 downwards.
GACTACAGCGTGCCAAGCTTCCCTGTCCTTCACCATCTCCCAGAGTTTGCTCAAACTCATGTCCATCAAGTCAGTGATGATATCAAACTATTTCATCCTCTGCCGCCCCCTTCTCCTCCTGCCCTCAATCTTTCCCAGCATCAAGGTCTTTTCCAATGAGTCGGCTCTTAGCATCAGGTGGCAAGGTATTGGAGCTTCAGCTGTAGCGTCAGTCCTTCCAATGAACATTCAGGGTTGATTTCCTTTAGGATTGACTGGTTTGATCTTGCCGACTTGACCATGGATTGAACCGGGGTCCCAAACACTGGAAGCTCAGAGTCTTAAACCACTGAACCACTGGGCAAGTCCCATCACTCTACTTTCTTTTATTTTCACTGCATGTATTACTTCCCAGCATTACATATCTTGTTATTACGCTTATTATCTATCTCTTTCTCCTAGAACAGCAGCTCTCTGAGAAGCTCTCTGGGCTCAAGCCCTTTTGCTAACATGATACACCCTCAGTAGCCAGACCACACCTAGCTCAGAACAGATGCTCAACGAGTATATGACATTCCCAGGGAGTGCAGTGGTAAAGAATCGATCTGCCAATGCAGCAGACGCAAGAGATGTGGGACAAGCTGTGTGGTCGTCCCCAGGTTCACAAGTCGTCTCTTTACTTCATGACCTGTACTGCCAACTACTGCCCTACTTCTCAGTAAAACTTCTCAAAAGAGGTGTTTAAAGTCATTATCTCCCATTCCTCTCCTCCAGATCTCTCCAGAGCTTTCAGTAATCTTTTCAAGGAACCAACTTTTGGATCTGTTCATCCTCTCTGTTGAATATGTGATTCTATTTCATTGATTGGTACTCTTTCCTTTATTATTTATTTCCTTTTTTCTGTCTTCTTTGGTTCAGTTTGTTTCTAATATGTAATGAAAGCTGTCAGTTCCCTTTATGAGCATTGGCTTTAACGACATCCCCAAATGTAGGTGCAGAATGTGTCTTAAATTCTGTTTCACATATTTTCTAGTATCTATGATGACTTCTTCTTTAATCTATGTGTTACTTAGAGCTACATTCTTTCCTTTTTTAAAGCAGTAAAAACAGATTTTATTCAAAACTAATTGCAACTGGGGGAAAGAAGAGAGTGAAAAAGCTGACTCAAAACTCAACATTCAAAAAACTAAGATCATGGCAGCCGGTCGCATCATTTCATGGCAAATAGAAGGGGAAAAAGTGGAAGCAGTGACAGACTTTATTTTCTTGGGCTCCAGAATCACCGTGGATGGTGACTGTAGCCATGAAATTAAAAGACGCTTACTCCCTGGAAGGAAAGCTACGACAAACCTAGACAGCATATTAATAAAAGCAGAGACATCACTTTGCCAACAAAGGTCCATATAGTTCAAGTTATGATTTTTCCAGTAGTCATGTGAGAGTTGGACCATACAGAAGGATGAGCACTGAAGAACTGATGCTTTTGAACTGTGGCGTTGGAAGACTCTTGAGAGTCCCTTGGACTGCAAAGAGATCAAGCCAGTCCATCCTAAAGGAAATCAACCCTGAATATTCATTGGAAGAACTGATGCTGAAGCTGAAGCTCCAATGGTTTGGCCACCTGATGCAAAGAGTCAACTCACTGGAGAAGATCCCAATGCTGGGAAGGATTGAAGGCAGGAGAAGAAGGGGGAGACTGAGGAGATGGCTGGATGGCAGCACCAACTCAATGGACACGAATTTGAGCAAAACTCCGGGAGATAGTGGAGGACAGAGGGGCCTGTCATGCCGCAGTCCAAGGAGCTGCAAAAGAGTCGGGCACTCTTAGTGGCTAAACAGCAACAAAGCTGGGGCTTCAGTGTCGTGTGGGCTTTCCTCTAGTTGAGGGAGTGGGGACTACTCTCCAGTTACGGTGCACAGGCTTCTCGTTGCAGTGGCTTCTCTTGCTGCAAAGCTCGGGCTCTAGAGCACAGGCTTAGTAGGTGTGGTGCACGGGGCAGCTGCCCCACGGAATGTGGGGTCTTCCTGGACCAGGGATCAAACCCATGTCTCCCGCATTGGCAGGCAGATTCTTTACCACTGAGCCGCTAGGGGAGCCCTGAAGTTGACCCTTTTGAACTGAACAGTCTGGGGGAGGGCGGTTATTTGGCCTGGAAAGTCAGCGCTCTCGCACCCGTTTCCTTCCAGTTGACACTTGCATGGTCTCTCATTTTCCACTCTTTACTTTCAACCTCTCTGCACCTAATGAGCTGGTGTGCCTCTTGTAACTAGCACACAAGTGGTGTGCCAGTTTTAGGTTTTCGTCCAGTTTGAAAATCTCTTTTAATTGGAACATGTAGTCTGTTCACATTTAACATACTGATTCATTTTATTTTACAAACACAATATGCCAGGCACTGTCCTCAGCCCTTGAGGTACCCTGGTACACGTAATCTTCATGCGGGCATATTAACTCCCTTTTCATGATGAGGAAACCGAACTACCAGGAGGTTAAGAATCTTGTCCAAGGTTTGCAAACGAAAACAGGTGGAGCCAGATTGGAACTGGGGTGTCTAGTGTACTTGGTATTTTAAATCTTCCACCCTAATTTGTGCTTTTGATTTGTCCTGCCTATTTTATATATATATTTTTCTCTATCTTGCCTTTTTGAATTATTTTAATCAAACAAACAAAAAAATCCAACCTTTTCCAGATCATGTCACCTCTGCTCAAAGCCTTTCATTTTCTGTTTGTCCTGCATAGAACAGTTGCATAACAGAGGTTTTTGATGTTTTGTTCATTCTTTATCCTCAAGGCCTAGAATATTCCCTTACACACAGTAAATGCTCAGTAAACAGAGGTGAAGTGAAATGTGAAGGTGATTTGCCTTATTACTAGCAAGTGCTGCTCTGGGGGTTCAAAGGTCATACCATGGTCGCAACCCAAGTGACAGAAACTTTTCTCCATGAAATCAAACAATTAGGGAGGGTCTGTCAATCACTTATAAAATGGCATTTCAGATATCTGAGTCATAAGTTGCTACTCCAGGGCAAACTATATCTGCTCACTTAGTAAATAGCACGAGGTTTATAATGGATTTATAAACCTTTTATATCTGGTCCCAGATGTTATAAAAAGTTCAAAGACAAAATTTTTATTTCACAAAGTATATTTTTCATTCAAACTAGAACAAAGTTCATTATATGGGTTCTTCTTTTTATCATACTGAAACAATGTTTATAAAGTGATATATTTTTCAGGAGTTGCTCTCCCAAGGATTAAAATATATATATATATAAACCCATTTTTTATTTGCATGCATTTAAACTGGCTGCCTTGCCAACTTTGTTTGTTTATTTTTTGAGTAACTAAATTTTAACCTCAGCTTCAGTGTCACTGGGCTTCCCTGGTGGCTCAGCTGGTAAAGAATCTGCCTGCAGTGTCGAAGAACTGGGTTTGATCCCTGGGTTAGGAAGATCCCCTGGAGAAAGGAAAGGTTACCCACTCCAGTATTCTGGCCTGGAGAATTCCATGGGCCACACAGTCCATGGGGTCACAAAAGTTGAACACAACTGAGCGACTTTCACCCACTCACTCAATATCACTGAATTTATGTAGGGCTACCATGTGGCCTACTTCATGCCACACAACATGTGGACTCTCAGTTCCTTGACCAGGGATTGAACCCGTGGCCCCTGTCCTGGAGGTGTGGCGTCTTAACCACTGGACTACCAGGGAGGTCCCTCAGGTTATCCTTTAAGTCCAAATCTCCATTATTAAATGACTCACTTAATTCCCTCAGTGAGAATATAAAAAGTGAGGGACAATAAAGCGGATTTTCTCTTTTTAAATCACGTATAGTCCATTAACAATGTTGGGTTAGTTTCAGGTATACAGCAAAGCGATTCAGTTACACATGCATATCTAACTTTTTTTCAGACTCCTTTTCCTTACTGGCTGTTACAAAATCCTGAGCTGCTGTTGCTCAGTCGCTAAGTCACATCCAACTCCTTGCACCCCAGGGTCTGTAGAATGCCAGCAATAGCAGAAACAGAAATGGATATTTTAAGTGCTAATGCAAAGGTAAATGAAAAATGCGTTTTAAACCTGTGCAGAGTGTTTATTTTCTCTATAAAAATGGTAACTACTAAACCAAATAAACTGCCTATAATGGAAGGTGATTTATGAATAAGCTGGTTTGCTCAGACATCATACAGACTTTGGTACACCACAGAATGTTTTGTTGTTCTTGTGAAATTCTCTTATCTAATCTGATTTTATATTCCATGGTGACAACACGGTACATGTAGTGTTACTAAAGTAAGTGAACACATCAAAAAAAAAAAAAAAAGGAGCAAGACAACCATAATGCATTTTATTCCTCAAACTTAGAGTAATACCTATTTGTTAAAAGAATCCTCCCTGTCTTTATTTTTATACATGTGGGAATATGTGATCTTAGTTTTCCCACCAGGGGTTGAACCTGTGCCCCCTGCACTGGAAGCACAGAGTCTTAGCCACTGGATCACCAGCAAAGTGCCCAGGAATCCTCTCTGTCTCTAAGCAATCCAGTAGACTAGCTATGACCAAACACGAGGCTAAAACAATCACCTAAATTAAAATCTAATTTAGAGCCTCTCATCTTTCCAAACTGAACTCGAATTTCTTAATAAGTCATTTTGATCCACTCTACCTTTGATCCATCTCCTTTTGGATTTCTTTATTTAATTCATCGACTTTCTGTTGGAGCTTTTTCCTTCTCTGTTCGGGTGGGAGGTTGCTGAAATCTTCTGGTGTCGCGCCCTGCAGATACAAACCGAAATGAGCCAGAAAGCCTCCTTGAAAAAAGACACCGAGAGAAGCCTGCAGGGAGAGTCCCCAGACACCAGGGCGATGCAGATGTCTGCGTGTGTTTTCATGAAATAAATTAAGCTCTTTCCCACAACACCCAGCTGAGATGCAAAAATCTGTGCATGCAAACTGCAAAGGCCCCGCAAACCGTTTTCCATGCTGGCCCCGCAGCCTCCGACAAGGAAGGGAGCCCCAAGACAGGAAGATATACTTCTGACCCCAGTGAGAATCAGTGAGGAGCAAGTCTGGAGACAGTCTGCACCTCGCTGTCAGTGCTGATGGCAACACTGAAGCTTTAGGCTTATGTTTTCTTCCTATAAAAAAACTGGTGAGTGCCCCCATCAACTGTTTCATGTCGATGGCACAGTTCCCCACCCCACCCACCCCCACCTCGTCTGAGTATTCCTTCCCGTCTCTGCATACAGCCTGAGGCCAAAAGTTTCCATCCCCGTGAAGTGACAGATGGGACATCTAGTTCCTCCAGGAATGTGGGTGAAAAGGGCATTAAGGAAAAACCCTCCCCCAGCTCCCATCCACTCTCCTTGCCTCTGCTTCCTCTAAAAGTCCCGCCACTTCTTTTTCTGTCACCTTTAGGATCATCTCAGAGAGTCCCCAGAATCACCCCCACCCCCACTCCCCCAGTTTCAAAACCAACTTTTCCATAATGTTTGAAATCAACCTCAGCTGTTCCTAACTCATCAGAAGAAGTACACTTTGTTTTTTTCTGCACTACATGGCATGTGGGATCTTAGTTCCCTGACCAGGGATCGCACCCACGCCCCCTGCATTGGAAGCAGAGTTTTAACCACTGGACCGCCAGGGAAGTCTTGGAAGAAGGATACTTGATATCTTGATTCCTTTCAAACACAACTGCTCTCTTTCCTCTGTGCATGTGTTATAAGTAGAAAATATCAACCGTGAGTTGCCAGACTTTTACCCACACTTACGCATCATTTCTTAAAATGAGGCTATTTTCATAAAGAAAGAGAAATTTGCTCAATAGCCAGGGATAAGCCAGGGAATCTGAAAAGAGATTTTGCTTTTTTTTTTTTTGAAAAGGCAAGACAGACTTGCTTGGGAGTGGATGGAAAAGAAGGGACCTGGATAATGTAATTGCAAAATCAGCTTGAGTTTGCCAAGCAGCTTACACAGGCGCTTGTGACTGAAGTTCCTAGGCTGCTTATTAGAAAATGCCAGGCTGCTGGGTTGGAAGTTTGTGATTCAGCAAATAGGTCACCACTAAGGCCACCAAAGACCTTTCAGCTAATATTCTCAAAGACTGTGTGTGTGCGCGTGCGCATGCATGAGTTTGAGTGGGACGAGATCTGAGTGAAAGCAAAATAGAAGTGATTATTCCTAACGCTAACCCAAGAAAGCTCAACTTGCTTCTAAAGCTAAGATGAAGCCAACTAGTCTTCAATATAATAATAAAGCAGGCTTGTTTTTCCTTTTCTATATAATACCTGAAACCGCAATTGTTTTCCAATTTTCTCAACTTAGTTACTGAGCCCAAAAGCTCAATAGTTTGTTCTCATGCTGAACGGACTTAAATCAGCATGTTTTCTGCAACTGGAGATTTTATTTTCATTTTTGTTTTAATGCTAGAATGTGACAAAACAGTGTAAGACACACTGCTTCAGAAGGCAGGAAACCTAGTAAGTGGTTGATGTTCATTCATTCAGATGCTCTGAGCCTCACTATGTGCTGTGAGACCACAGACTTTTCTACAATGATGGAAATGTTTTCACATGTCCGTACCGCTCCGACCTGGTAGCCGCACACGGCTGCTGAGCGCTTGAAATGTGCCCAGTGCAACTGTGGAACTAAGTTAAAAAATTGTAGTTACATGGGAGATTCAGGTCAACAGTTCTAGATCCAAAGAAACTCAGGTCTCTGGACAGTACCTTCAAAAGTTCATTTTGTCCTATTCACCTTTTGAAGGTTGAATTCTTTCAAACAATACTCTAACCTATGATTTATTTTGCCACGAAGGAATTTTTATTTCTGCCTTCGAGTTGGAGTAGATTTTCTGAACTCTTTGGAGGGGCCTCAAAGAGACTGGCCCTACTGGGGTTTGGAAGAGAGGCCACAGGCATGTAGGTATATTTTCAATGGCTGTGACTCTAAGGAGATCTTGTTTTACCTGCTACCAGAATCAAACACTTGCTCGCGTGACATAAGCTGCTTCTTGAGATTTATAATTTTTACACCCACCCTGTCTTTGTGTAACTTCTTTATTAGCTTCAAAGTGAGGGCATCAAGCAACAATATCTCAAACAGAAAGACTGTCTGATAATATTATCTTTTGCCACCAGCACCTCAGCAAAATAACAAATAAAGGGCAAAAAAGCCCTGGCATCTGACAGATTCCCAGTTACCTGATCCCCTTTCTCCCAAATTCATACTGATGTTCATTTAAACGTCTAGATCTTTCCTTCTTGTAGACACCTTAATCGAGAACTGTTCTCAGGATTTTATTTTACCCTCTAAGAAATGTTTCATTTAATACAAAAGTCTTTCTCTTTAGGGCTGGATCAGTTGTCAAATACCAGGTCAGGGTGAAAAGATTATGTATATACTTTTATATATATACTCAAACACATGTAAAAGTACATACATACAAAGATAACCATAAAATACTGTCCTGCATTCTCAATAACAGTGCACAAAGTGCTGGCGTCGTTCCTGGTGGAAGTGTCAAGTTCATCACTGTCTGTGACTTCAGGATACTCTCAGCTGTGGTGTTTGAGATTACTGTATAACTTACACATATCTGAAGAACAGTATGGGTTATGTGGTTAAGAGTTTCTTTTAATAGGTTTAATGATTAGTTTGACTATTTACTAGGGCTATGAAATTAAAAGTAGTAAGTAACAACACCGGACACTAAAGAAGTCATTTTAGAAAGGCTTAGGAGGCTCCTTTCACTGTCCATAAAACTGTCTTTGATTTCTTGAATCAGCTATGCCAAGGCACCAATGTATTTATGGAGCAACTTAAAAGTTTCATGACCTTCAATTCTCGAAGGTGCCTTAGACCTGAGTTCTGAGCCCAGCATCATTCCTGCACGCCTCCCTCAGGTCCCCAGTGATTTTCATCTGCTTCTGTGGCTCCTGGAGAGGAGCAACTTTCAACTATTAAATTTGTTTTCATTTAGAATGATTCGATACATAAACTTCCTCATATTTAGTATTTATATTTATGTTCATATTTAAATAAAGCTTATCAACATCTGTCATCCTCTTAAGACTCCAGTGGTAAAGAAAACCAAAGCACGAGTTAAGCATTAATTTTCTTAATGGGGAAAGATTATGATCACCTCTGTTAGACTCTGGACCTTCGTATTCCAGAGGTCTAATAAGGAAACACCAACAAAGGCACACACAAGGGAAACACACATCAACAGTTAACCCTGAAGGTGGGTTGCAGATGGCACGGCAGCCACAAAACGCACACCGAAACACCTGATTAGGGCAGGACATGCATGGGGCGATTGTGCTTACCAGCTTGAGAGAAAGCTTCGCGTAAAAATCGAAGGGTAACAGGGAAAAAAAAGAGAGAAACAAACAACACATGAGAAGAAGAGGAACTTGGTCCGTCCCACTGAGTTGACATAACACATAAATTCAACCTGGCGCTTTGTGAACGTGACTTGTAGCGGATCTGTGCCGAAATTCCCAAGAGGGGCCAATCTACCCAAACCTTTCTTTAGCGGCCATGTTGCCAGAGCAAAGTATAAAGACAGGAAAGGAGAGCTTCTGCTCACTGTTCTGGATTGGCCGTGTCAGCCAGAGCACAAATGAGTGAGAGTTCGCAGTCAGTGACATATCATGATTATAAAAGATGGAAATGATCACCGAAACCTTTGTTCACCAAATTTCCCATGGAAAGTCTCACACAGACTAAAAGAGTTGGGAAAGCAATGAATTCCACAACAGATCAGTAATATTTTCATCTTAAGGGGCTCTAATACATCTGAACACTGGCATTTCCTAAAGGTACTAAGGCAAAGTCTCAAATTGGTAAATGGGAACCAAGGACTGAAAGATGCTCTGAGACCCGACCTGCAGGAACCAGGAAGGCTCTCAGCACCAGGCTGGAGCTGGATGCTCTCTCCCACCTGTGTACTGCAGGCACTTCCTGCTGTACAGAAGGTGTCTTCTGGGGCTTTCTATCAAACTGGGGGCCCCACCCACAGAGGTTCCAGAGCACCTGGGGAGTTAACAGAAGTTGCTGCTCTTGCAAGTGACCTTCAGGAAACAGCCAACTGTCTTAACTACTGAGGGTACTTACTCCTTGCTGTGGATTTCCTGTTAACTGCCAGGACACAGCAGTTTGTAATTCTGCTAGGCCTGGAGGTTGGCAAAACTATACCGATTACTGGATCCAAAACCAGATTAAAAGGCATCTCAAAATTAGGAAAAGAAACACCAGTTCTTCAGTGATAGGTGAGACATGCTTTTTGGCAATAAAGCAGTATTTTGAGAGTTTGGTGCATATTTACTCGGCTGTTGTAATCCTAAAAGTTCAGCCAATTGGTAGGAGGATCCAAAAATACATTGGAGATAGAGTGGCAGAGAAAGTGCCCCTTGAATTTATTTACTTACTTAGATATTTATTTATTTATTTGGCTGCACCTGGTCTTAGAGAAGGAAATGGCAACCCACTCCAGTGTTCTTGCCTAGAGAATCCCAGGGATGGGGGAGCCTGGTGGGCTGCCGGCTATGGGGTCGCACAGAGTCGGACATGACTGAAGCGACTTAGCAGCAGCAGCAGCAGTCTTAGTTGGGCCACATGGGATCTCTAGTTTCAGCAAGCTCTTAGTTGCCCCATATGGGATCGGAACGCAGAGTCTTAGCCACTGGACCACCAGGAAGTCCCCCAGAGCCCTTAGGTTTTAAATTGGGAGGGAACAGGGTGTTAAAAATTCCTTAACTAGATTTAAAAAATCTTATTATTCAGATTAACTCAAAGTTGATATTTCATTGTGAATAGACATTAAGCTTTTAAAGAAATTTTCCCTCTGGGGAAAAAATACTTTTAAAGAAAGGCATAGTAAGACAAAATCTTGGGAAGAAAAGGTGCAGACCGTCATATTTGTAATCACTGTCCAGGTAGGCAACCTACATAATGCCTTGAGCCCCTCCTGTAAATTTTAGCACAGATCTATTCATCACAATTTGAGTTTTTTACAGACAACGCTTTTGGTGCACAGCAGAAAACTTTGCAAATATCTTTCTTGCAAAGCAGATGACCTTATACAAACGTTTCCTCACACATTACCGTGTAAATGTTGCTAATTTGAACTCGGCACTCTACCTGCTGTCTATTTGGCTTGTTCCATGGCTTAAGGTAATATATATATATATATGTTTAAAATTTTATTTATTTTTAAAGTATGTATTTTTTCCTTAGCCATTCCAAAAACAGAATTCTAACATCGAGACTAATAGCACAGGACTATTACCACTTCATAATAAGTCATTAGGATTGAGAACAGATCCCAGTAGAAATGGGCAGTACGGAATTCTCAAATCCAGCTTTCTGAAGTGGACAGGTGATGGATAATCTACAAGAAGTGCCATCAGCATGCTCTTCGTAACGACTGTAAACCGGTTTTCCATCTTAAGTTGCAAGCCAGCCAGTTAGATCCTTTTAAATTAGAAACGGAATCACCTGCCAAGGGAATACTTTGAAAGGCTGCACTGAGTGCGTTGCGCGACACCTGAAGTACTAAAAAGCTGTCAGTTTCAGGCAACGATTATGGAGCCTGGAGAGCCACGAGTGTCAATAACACATGAGGGCACACAGAGCTGGCGGGTCCATGTGTTATTGGGCCGTCACAGGTACTAACCTCAAGTACAGAGAAAGGGGACAGTGAACAGGAATATGTCAGTGTCTGTGGTCTAAAGTCCACGGAAGGTCACTTCACTGCTCTGAGATCCTTGCTCAGGCTTTGCTGATTTTTTTTTAGGTCGTCCTTTACGGACCCATCTGTTTCAGATGTGCATGTGGGTAAGGGAGCCACACACGGCCGTCTGCGAGAGTGCCATTCTCCCGTGACCAGCGGCGTTTTAGGGGTGGGTGAGATTCTGCTGTGAAATCATACTCAGTGACACCAGCTCAGACAGCAGTCCCAATCCACGCAAAGGGGAGAAACACAAGCTCGGCTCGCTGACGTTTTTAGGAAGCTTGTTATTGGAAAGTTTGGCCCCTTTTTCCATGCAACTTTCCGGGATGAAGAAGCCTGTGGTTGGGTGGGTACAGGAAGGCTTCTCCCGCTGTCTGGGTCAGAGAGCACCTGGGTCCCCAGTCTTGGTGCTGTCCCAGGGGTTAGTGCCTGTGCCGTGACCGCATGACCTGGCCGCCACAGGTAAACTTACAACATAGTCCCTAGCTTCAAAAGCATACGTGGGTTTCCCTATCGTCCTCTTCATGAGTTCTTTGTGAAAACAGAGAGCCTGAGTCTGCCAATAATCAGCAAGAGAACAAAGTCAATCAAATGAAATTAACCAGAAGATCGTAACATCTGACAAACAATTGGTAGGGATTTTCAAAATATTTTGATCAATGTTGATGATATTTTTCCATACAATGAACTCTGAAGTGCGGGAAGCGGGAGATAGGTCCATATTTTAGATTTAGAAGGCCCTTACTCAGATCAGGAAATCTTAAGACAGTAAAGTCACGGTCTGTAGATTGCAAACTGAGAACACACAATTCCACTTCATTTTTCTTTGACTTACATAAAGATGAAAGAGCGGTTAGTAATGGTGGCATGGCAATCTTTAAAGATGTTCAGTGAGAGATTTTCTTACAAATGTGAATGATTTACAACAAAAAGTATTTTATCCTACTCATTCAGAAACAAAATCAGTTATGTGACAAAATATTCGCATTGCATTTACACATTCTGATAATCAGAAACAAATGATTAAAATCTAGATCAGAAAGCTGCACAGCATGATAAAAGACACATTAAAATCACAGATTTGTTATTCTACTAGAAACATTTTCCCATCTTTGGTGCAATAATCTTAAAAAGTGGAATAAATGAAATACTAGCGAGGACTGTATCATTTTAGTTAGGGATCCTGTAAACCATGTACCTTCTGTTTTGAAATTGCATTAAAATCAAATTTATTTCCCCAAACTTCAGATTTTTTTTAAACTTCCTTATCTTACTTCTATGATGCATTTCCTTTTCTTTTTCCACACTGCTATTTCCTGAAGAAAAGCACATCAGATCTGACCCTAAAAACAGATCAACTAAAAATGAGAGAAGTAAAAATATGTTTATATTTATTTACTGATGCTTATGTGTATGTGTGTGTTTATTCTCAAAAACACACTCACCATTTAGGAAATTTCTTTTAAAGATAGAGGTTTGCTGAGCACAGATTTGAGGTATAAGAAATAAAATTTATTTTGCTAATTATGTTTTTTTTTTTAAGAGAAGGGCATTCCTTTAGTTAATCAAAATAACCCATTTCTCATTTCACTGTTTTTGTTTTCAAGTGTTTATTTTTTTCCTAGCCATGTTTTCTTATGCTTATTGATTACTGACATTCTTGGTCTCTTCCTAAACATTTAGAGAACAGCATGAAACATGCTTCAGAAACCATACGCCACACCAAGATTGTGATGTTGACAGAAGAATGGAATAGATACATATACAAACAGTGAAAAACCATGAATATTCGACATTTTTCATTATGAGATTACAAAAGACAGTGCAGACATATTTTTATAAATATAAATAAATGAGTGCTCGGTAAAGGTTTTGAAAGCAGCAGAGGTGGGGTAACTGTTTTATAGTTAATGTAAAACCTCCTAGTTGGTAGTCTAGTATATTGACCTATAGTCATCTGTTGGAGATTCTTCCATGAACAAGGAGCAGAGATGGATGGAGAATTAATTCTAAAAGCCAGCATAATGGAGATCTAATTATAGAGTTCAACATGAGCCATCGTCCACTGCTGAAGCCATATTCTGCCTTCTAACAAAGGCGCTCTTGAAATCTTTAGGAAATTAAATTTGAATTCTTACCCTGATACACTGGGTAACCTTAAAACAGGATAATTCCACCAACTATACTCTTCGCAGAAAACTCAGATTTCATTACCAAAGGAATCAGCATATAAAAATGAGGGTTTTCCCCTTATTTTAAAAGGTAACAATGTAGCTATTTTTTAAAAACATCTTTTATACACAGAGGAAAGGAAAAGTAAAAATTTGTTACAAGGAACATACCTCCACTACAACCATATTGTAACTCTCACAGAACAGAATAAAAGAAAACCTTACCACATAGGCGTTTAATGTTTGTTTACCCATTATTCATTATAAAGAGTATTTTGGGATGGCTTAGACCGACCATTTAGGTTTATTCAGGAGGCTACAAATGAATGACCTTTTCCAGTTTTTTTAAAAAACCAAACTGGTATCTGCTTTGGACTGCTGATCGATTCCATAAAACCCTGTGACTTAAGCACATGCGATCTTAATTAGGATGGCAAAACGGAGTCAATCAGAATAAAACAGGTTCCTCTTGAGTGTGGACACATTAGACTCTCAGATCAGAAACAGTTCTCTGGCTTTAAATCCTGGCCATATATCTTCCTAGCTTCATCTTTATAGGTACCAGTCTGCTTATCAGTAAAATTAAGAAATCTTAGTACCTAGGTTCAGAGGGTGGTTGACAGAATTAAACAAGCACACAGAACAGAGTCTGGCAAGTGACAAGCACACGATAAATGTCAGCTGCTATTAGTGCCCCCTTTTAAGACGCATACTGCACCAGCTCTTATGCAGTCAGATCTGTTACCAGATATTTGATCAACATCTTGTAAATTCACCGAAACAGCTAAAGAAACCCCTGTAATCCATACCATTTCCCCGAAGACCTGGAGGCATAGCTCAGAGAGAAGTACCCTCTTTATACACTGTTTCAGTAATTATTAAACAAATATTTTCTGACTATGCAGTGATTTCCACCTCTTCAAATGTTGCTAGCTTTAGAAACCGAATTTAAGGTGGTTTTTTTTTTTTAGTAAGATCAAGGTAAAATATTAATGATTTAGATATTTCAGAAAGGAAATGAAGCATGGTCCCCCACCAAAATGGATTACAGACAAAAAGAACTCTGGCTGGCTGGCTTCCCCTCTCTCTCCTTCCATCCATCCTACTTCCTTCCTTTTTCTTTTCTTTTTTTTTTCTCTCTCTGTGGCTCTTCTTCTTTCCGGCTATAATGAATCATAGGTTCTTATTGTTTTATGTTATGGGAAAACACAATGGAGTCATTCACAAACAAAATTAAGTTATGCAGAACAAAGCATGCAACCAAAGCGCATCAGAGAGACAGGACTTGAGAGGGAGAACTTACCCCCGCGCTTTAGACTCCTGAAGCAGTGGATTTTGGGTTTGGAGGTCATGAACTCGTTGAAGCGATGGGAGAGGGGTTCCTTTTGCTGCTTGGGAGACTGGGGGCCGTTGGGAACAGCAGAGGGTGAGGCAGAGGCAGGGGAGGTGGGGGGGAGGCTGATGGGGGGATGTTAAAAGGGACATAAGCTACGTGTAAGAGATGGAGCGGTGACGGAGTAAAAATCAGAAACAAGAAGATAAGACACAAAACAAAAATAAGCATCAAATAATATTTGAAATCCAAAGCAAGTCAAACACAAACAATTAAAAATTTAGGCCATGGTCCAAAAGAAAACATGGAAGGACATGTTAAATGGAGAATATGGTGAAAGTGGGAGTTTTAGTAAGTAAAGCAACGGAAGAAGAGCAAGAAATCTCTGACCAGAAGCTCATGCAGACTTTCACATGCAAACTACTGTTCTTGCTAGTTACCCTAAACCAGTCTAAGCCAGAAGGGTAAATACTTCTAAGCCACCTAGACCAACACAGCTGGATGGGAGAAAATGAAAGTCCTTAAATGCTAAGACAGCAAGACAGTCTTAAAATGAAATATTAAATTATTCTAAGGTTAAAGCGGTTCGTGTCGCCTCGATCACACCCTTTATGCCCAGGTTAATGCTGTCATGCACCTACGTATCACATTCTAGAAAGAAAATAAAAAATGTTCATGGATACATATGTTAACATGAGCTCAAAACGAAGTTATTAATCCATGGAAACCATTTCAATTAGGCTGATACATGGTTATAGAAATGTGGCCCAACGCCCCTTCTCTCAGCCCAGGGAACCAGCAATCTAGGAGACTCAGGAGTGAAAGGCGTGATGCGGAGCGGCCAGAGGTCAGTAGTCTGTTAGTGTGGGTGACACAGTGCAGGTGATAAATGCGTCTGAAATAAGACAAATGCCCATGGCCAAGGTACCACCACCAAAGAGAGATATTGCCTTAAAATAAAACAGCACACTAGCCTTCTGTTTGCATTCTGAAACTACAAGCTTAAAAATCTTCGTTCCTTTAAAGACTAAAAGACACATGAACATCTCCACACCTTGGAACACTCACATCACACTGGGTCCAGTCATCAGTACCTTATTTTTTTGATGAACGGCCATAACTTTCCTTTGGATTTGCCACCAAATTTGAGCTCTGATTTGCCTTCTCCTCTGGAATTTGAAAGGCTGTTATCTGACACAGTGCGTTTCATAGGCTGAGTGTAATCCTCAAATTCAATGTCTCCTGGAGGCTCGAACCCAGACTTATAAGCTTCTATGACCAGCTGTGAATCCTGCAATGACACCCATCACACACAAACATGTTCCAATCCATGTAAATACTTTCCACACACTGAACTATGATGCCCTCACACAGGTGACATTCTAAGGAAGGTATATTGAGTGGTAGATTTTTTTCTAGTAATATTTTTATCATTTGAAAGAATAATTTGTGAAGCTATGCATCTAGTTGAGACTTCAAGATAATTTTAATTATTTTTCTACATTTAGAGAAACAAATATTAAGAACAACTTTGCCAAAAAGCAGAAAAATTGGGTCATTTATTATGCAATTCCCTTGAAAAATTGTTGTTGCTTAGTTGCTGAGTTACGTCCGACTCTCTGCAACCCCATGGACTGTAGCCCTCCAGGCTCCTCTGTCCATGGGACTTTCTAGGCAAGAATACTGGAGTGGGTTGCCATTTCCCTCTCCAAGGGATCTTCCTGATGCAAGGGTCGAACCCGCATTTCCTGCTTGGCAGGCGGATTCTTTACCACTGAGCCACCTAGGAAGCCCTTCCCTTGAAAAATGCAGTAATATAAAAACTGATTCTCATCAGAAGGTCTTAAAGCAATTTGGTATACACAAAGTCAAGGCAAAAAGATCCTCCCTCCGATTTCTTTGGTTCACTGTGGTTCGAAGATAGGAATGTATTGAATAATTTTCCTTTATACATATATTTGTCCAAAGTCTCTCCTCCACTAGAATGTGAGCTCCCTTCTGGTTTTCCTCCACTGCATCCCTAGCACCTGGATGATGCCTGATGATAATGACAGAATAAATGTTAGCTGAATAAATGACAGGACTGACTGCCTACTCTGTGGCATCCCCCTGCTAGGAACTTTGAGTTCAGAGTCTTTTTGGGGTCAGGTGATGAAGACCACTGCGTAAGGAAATGACAACCATTGTGTCCGAGATAGATAGATGTACAGTTAAAGTATTATAAAAGCACCTGTGACTTGTAATAAATTCTAACTCAATGATATCTGATTAAAAAAGAAAAAACTAGTAGAAGACAATTTGGAAAGATCTCAACTTTCTACCATGAGCCCACAGTTTAATTTGTCGTAGCTATTTTAGCTAACATGGAATTTGTAGGTGTGCCATAGATGTCAATTGTCTTGTAAGAGCAATCATCCTTCCTTCTGAGTAATAAGAACCCTGATTTTAAGCTGAGCACATGGCCACCCAGCAAAAGGCTTCACTCTCCAGCCTTCTGTACAGCAGAAAGTGGCCCCAGAACCAAGTTTTGACTTCTGAGATCTCTGAGATGTAGGCAGAAGTACAGTGAGCAGTTTTAGAAAGCTTCTTTAAATAGATAGTGTGGACTCTTCTCTATATAATGCTTTATGGAATTTGGATGTGATGGCTGGAGCTACAGAAGCCATGTTGAGTTTGAAAGTCATATCATCAAAAGCTGTGAACTAGGAGAAGCCTGAATTCCTGAGGACTTGCAGATCATTTGCCCATACCACGGTTCACGGTAGGATGCTCTGCCTGGTAGACATCTTCACATGGGAGGAAAAATAAACTGTCTTAAGACATTCTTGTCATTGTTGTATAAACCTAAACCTATACTCTCAGGCTTCCCCGATGGCTCAGTGGTAAAGAATCTTCCTGCTAAGCAGGAGATGTGGGTTCAGTCCCTGGGTCAGGAAGATCCCCTGCAGAAGGAAATGGCAACCCACTCCAGTATTCTTGCCTGAGAAATCTCATGGACAGAGGAACCTGGTGGGCTACCGTCCTTGGGGATGCAAGAGTGAAACACAACTTAGTGACTAAACAGTAACAACAAAACTTATACTAATATCCACAGTCCCAAATGTGCCAAGGACCACACTAAATCCAAAACACGGAGGGCTGAATTTAAAAACTCTGGAAAGGTACTTGTGACCACTGAAAGCAGCTACTCTCAGATGATTGAATATGGTCACTGTGGGAAGGAACAGGGAAATAATGGAACCACATTTATACATTAAGTCCAAACTATGGTACTTACATTTTTCGGATCAATTGACTCGGCTGCCTTTACGATTCCATCCAAGCATTTCCCAATGATGGGAATCACCTGCCGGTCCAGCTCTGCGTATGTCTTCACTGATTCTCCAATTCTCACTATCCTCCTCTCCTCCATCTCTTGTATTTTCTGCAACATTAGAGTTTGCATAAAAATTAATTTGGTTTACTATCATTTAAGGAAGTTGTTTTTTGGTAGCACTGTTACCTCTAAACAATTCTCTAGGAGGGAAATGGGCCTATAAAAAGGTTTGAGTTAGGGACTTCCCTGGCAGTCCAGTGGTTAAGACTCTGCCCTTCCACTGCTGTGGGCACGGGTTTGATCCCTGGTCAGGGAAAAAGATTCCTTCGTGATGCTCAAGGTGGCCAAAAACAAACTTAAAAAGGCTAGAGTTAAAGCAGCCATAAATTTACTGTGCTTCTACTTTAGCTAGCTGGACACATACTTTACTAACTGTGAGGCTGTCTAAATGTACACTTTACACAATTCCATTCCGGTTTCAGTGAGAACCTGAAACGCAGGGAGTTTTACTGTTAATACCATTTGGTTCAGTTCAGTTATTCGGTTTCAAATATTTCCTCCATCTTTGAGCCACTGTTTCATCCTTTACGAAAAGCATGGCATGCGGGTTAAGTGCCTTGACCCAACACAGGCTGAGACACCCAACACAACGTCTACAAGTTGGAGGTTTTTTTTTTAATTTCTTTTTAATTGAGGATAATTGCTTTGCAATATTGTGCTGATTTCTGCCATACAGTGTGAATCAGCCATAAGTATACATACGTCTCCTCCTTCTTGACCCTCCCTCCCAACCCCCATCTCATCCTTCTAGGTTGTCACAGAGTACCTCGTTGAGCTCCCTGCATCATACAGCAAATTCCAACTTGTTATCTGTTTCACATATGGCAATGTGTATGCACATTGCTACCCTCTCAGTTTGTCTCACCCTCTCCTTCGCAAGCTGGAAGTTCTTGCTTGCTGTATAGATACCATGGCACAAATTTTTAGTATTTTTTCTACAGTGGAACTTGAAGTTGTACAAAAATTTCCAAAGCAGGAGAATAGCATCATGTATCCGCTCTCACACTATTCTTGACAACTTAAAGTAGCTCAAAGAAAAACAGTCCAAAGGAAAGACAACAGGGGTATCAAAACAACCGTGAGCTATCACTTCACACCTGTCAAAACGGTGATCAGGAAGAGTCTACAAGTAACAAATATTGGTGAGGATACAGAGAAAAGAGAACCCGTGTACACTGATGGTGGGAATGCAAAGTGGTACAGCCCTTTGAAAGCAATATGCAGGTTCCTCAAAAAATAAAAATAGAACTACCATATGATCCACTCCTGGGTATATATCCAGGAAAAAAAAAAAAGAAAGAAAACATTAATTCCAACAGATACGTGCACCCCAATGTTCATATTCATCTGCTCAAATCCTACAGCTGTCCCAATGCTGCTCTGATTCCTAAGGGCAAGTTTGGCATTTTTGTAAGCAGAATGGTCCATTTAGCAAAAAAGTGTTAATGTAAGAATCACAGTTCTAAGTCTGACCAAGAATGGTTGCAGAGTCAAGCCAAGGAAACTTACAAAGTCTACTGATTAATCTTGAAATTCATGTTATGTTTCATCTTAATGTCAGTATATGCTTAATCTGAATGTTTTTTTTTTTTAAGTGATTTGAGTTAGAGGAAATTTAGAATGTTATAAATACTTGGAAATCATGATTCCAAGTAACATGTTTCTAAGCCAAGTAAATCTGAGAGAGTTGAACCACTTACCTGAAAGATGTTTGGAATGTGAGTGTGGTAATATTCATGCTGCTCGCGGTTGAATTTCTGTAGGATTGATGAGTAATCTGCTTTGCTCTCCTCTGCCATTTGATGACGCATTTGAGCTTGTTGTCGGGCCTTAGGGCAAAAAATGAGAACTTCCCATGTTTACACATAATATATAAAAGCCTAGGATTGCAAATTGGAGGGACTGCGGGAGGGAGTGTCACATTTTCCTCAAACGTATTCTATTTACCAGGTGCTAGTTGTTTTTTTTTTTTTTTTTTGAAAATTGTTTAAACAACCCAATCCAGAATAAGACAGAAGATCTGAAGACACATTTCTCCAAAGAAGACCCACAGATGGCCAGTAGGCACGTGAAAAGATGCTCAACATCACAAACTATGAGAGAAATGCAAACCAAAACAGCAGTGAACTGCCAGCTTGCACCTGTCAGAACGGCTATCAGGAAAAGTCTACAAATAACAAATGCTGGTGAGGATGCAGAGAAAAGGGAACCCTTGTACACTGCGAACTGGTATAGCCCCTATGGAAGACAATATGCAGGTTCCTCAAAAAAATAAAAATAGTACTACCATACGATCCAGCAAGTCCACTCCTGAGTGTACATCCAGAAAAACAGATATGTGCACCCCAATGTCCACAGCGGCACTATTTACAACTGTCAAGTCAGAGAAGCGACTCAAGCACCCACCAACAGATGAATGGACTGGGAAGCTATGATGTCTCTCAGTCGTGTCCAACTCTTTGTGACCCCGTGGACTGTGACTCACCAGGCTCCTCTGTCCATGGAATTCTCCAGCTTAGAATACTGGAGTGGGTCGCCATTTCCTTCTCCAGGGGACCTTCCCAACCCAGGATCAAAACCAGGTCTCCTACATTGCAGGCAGATTCTTTACCATCTGAGCTATGTCTTGGAACACTAATGGAATATTACTCAGCCATAAAAAAGAATGAAATACTTCCATGTGGCAACATGAATGGACCTAGGGACTATTATGCTTAGTGAAATAAGTCAGATAGAGAAAAAGACAAATACTGTAAGAGATCACTTACAGGTGGAATCTAAGAAAAAATATTACAAATGACTCACAGATATAGAAAACAAGCGTGATTATCAAAAGGGAGAGGGACATATTATGGGTATGAGATTAACAATTCAAAGTACTGTATTTATAATAGATAAGCAACAAGGATATACTACCGTATAGCACAGGGAAATATAGCCAACACCTGAAACTAACATAATATTATAAAACAACCACTGTTGTTGTTCATTCAGTAAGTCGTGTCCGGTTCTTTGCGACTCCATGGACTGCAGCATGCTATACTCCTCTATCCTTCATTATCTCCTGGAGTTTGCTCAAATTCATTTCTGTTGAGTCTGTTGATGCTATCTATCCAAGTCATCAACTACACTTCGATTCTCACAAACCCCACTATTCTTGCCTTAATGCGGCACTACTTTCCAGTTTGAAACGTACCAACATTCTTTATTGTCTACACTTGGCCCATTTCACCTATTTATTACCAAGATTTAGGTTCCCTTGTGGGAAACTCTGATCATATTTTTTATTTTTTGAGTCGGGGACAGGGGGTCCACAATTTTTCTTTATCCAATTATCAAAGGAGTTCATGAATTAAAAAGGCATGTGAACCACTAATCTATAGGGGTCTTTCTAAAACTCTCCACTGTGGTTTTTTCCAGAATATATTTTAAAGCAGCACTAAGTATGGTGCCCTCTTTGAGCCGTGTGTGTGTGTGTGTGTGTGTGTGTGTGTGTGTGTGTGTGTGTGTGTGTTGTGTCTTTCAGTTGCTCAGTTGTGTCTGACTCTTTGTGACCCACGGGCTATAGCACACCAGGCCTCCCTGACCTTCACTATCTCCTGGAGTTTGCTCAAACTAATGTCCATGGAGTCAGTGATGCCATCCAACCATTTCATCCTCTGTCACCCCTTCTCTCCTGCCTTCAGTCTTTCCCAGTATCAGGGTCTTTTCCAGTGTTTTATTGCATTGTTTTTCTCCTAAATAATAATAGAATTCCTAAATTTGTTTCTCTATTTTAATTCATATTTTGGTTAATCACACACAAACAAGAAAGAGGCTACTAGCGACAAGCCGCGTAATCGATTTGAAAGTTCAAACAAGAATGTCTGAAAAGCCTAAGTCCTCCACAAATACCAACGATTATTATGCTGGTATTAGCTCCTCAGATTCCTTGGAGATGCCTTGGTAAATATAATCTCATGAATCTCTAAGACGATCTGAGGTCCACGTAGGACAAAAACTACCTCCTGCCAGATGAAGAGATGGCTTGGCCTGTGTGCTTGGCAAACTTACCACACCGAGCCAAGAACACAACAGGAGAAGGGCCTTGTTCCAACACAACCAAGGCAACTTTTGTCTGTTTGCTTGTTTTGCTTTGTTTTACTGAAACTATTTTTTTTTTTTTTTTTAAGATAAAGGAAAAACAGAGAACCATTCAAATGCCAACACGAAGAAGAAAGGTTGGAGTTGTCTGTCTGTCCTACCCTCTGTCTGGTCGCTGGTTCCAGGTCGGTTTCTTTGCATCTCAACGTCCTTTATTGGTTTCCTGCCTCTGTGACTTGAAGGCTTCACCTGATTTCACTTCCTCGACACGCTTCGCTCATCTGTGTATCTGTGAAGCCATGGTGGGTCATTCAGACCTGCTTCCTTTATTCCTTTCTCTGTTCCTTGGTAAACACTTCCCTAGTGCAGGTATCAATATTAACATTTCCAAACTGATTTCCTTATGACCTGAGATTCCTTAGTTTCTTAAGACCTTTAGGTCCTTAACGCCCAGTTTCCCAATGTCTCCCCTCCCTCCGTCATCAGTCCAGCTGCCACGTTCTTCCTCTTTGTCGGCGGCCTCTTAACGCCCTTCCTGACCATATGCTCCGGCTTCCGCTTTACTGTGCTCCCCAGCACATGTATTAGCCAGTCCCCAGCTACCTTGTAAAATCCATGCCCTTCCAATACACAGTGACCCCCCTCCGTTTAAACAGTAGCCTCCCCACCTACGTGGACTCCATCTGTTCCCCTGATGCAACCAACTCAGAAGCCCTTTTAACTCTTTCAGTTACCTGGAGTTTTATCATGTCTCACTCTGCTAGGACTACGGAAAAAAAGCAACAGTGACGACCCACCACCAAGGAAATTCCCAGGTAGACCCCGCCGCCCCACCTCCACCCCCCGCCATTTCCAAAAAATTCTCTACTTCATTCACAAACCTTCCTCAGAAAAGAGTCAGAAAATCCCCAGGGCAGGCAGGTTCCTTCATCTCTTTTATAAATGAGGAGTTCCAAGGTGGAGCATCTCCTGATTTATTTTGGAGAAATGATCCAACTTGGTGGAAACTGAATATAGCTTAGTTCTGAAACAAGGATCAGAATGTCATTATTAAATAGGCACGTATGTGTGTGTGTACATACACACACACAGCCCATATAAGCAGATCAATGCTTCCTGACAGTCCATCCATCATAATGACTGTGGAATATTTTACTCATGAGAACTGGAGGCAAGCCTGTCAGAGGTGCCCCAGGACCACCTGACTGGAAGTGCCTGTTACCCTGCTTCCTCTGAACTCTCCAGAATCTCTAATAATGTTTCTGCTTTGGCTACATAATTATTTTCTGTTGTTGCTTAGTTGCTAATTCGTGTCTGACTCTCTTGTGACTCCATGGACTATAGCCCATCAGGCTCCTCTGTTCATGGGATTTCCCAGGCAAGAATACTGGAGTGGACTGCCATTTCATTTCCTTCTCCAGGGGATCTTCCCGACCCAGGGATTGAACTCAGATCTCCTCCACTGGCAAGCGGATTCTTTACCAGTGAGTCACCAGGGAAGCCCATAATTGCTTTAATAAGCATATCAATAATTGTTTCACAATGCCCATACGCTGTAATCCCAACATACAACTTGGTGACCGTTACATGTAAACGACGGGAGAAACTGAGATAAAGAAGAACATGGATAAAATCCAGCCTGGAAAGTGAAAGAACGGAAGAAAACAGACTCCAGAGGGAAGGAACTGGTCTATCTTTTGTGAAAGAAGCATTATGTCTTGGGCAGTTTTCTGAAAAGAAAAATCTTGGCCATCAGTATGCAAAAGCCTTCGTATATCTACAGTCTGTCTCTGACCCACTAAAAAGATAAGCAACATTTAGAAGCAGTAAAATATCATCACATATTACGTTCTGCAAGACCACGGTGGAGAGACAGGGCTGCCTTACTCTCATCCCAGGATTCAGCTGCTTTGAATTAATACCCACTGTTGAACTCCAGGCCTGGGAATGTGCCATTGTCCTGACTAAGATTTACTATGGAAATCTATTTTTGCTTCATAAGCTGTGATGTTTACTTTCCACTGGAACTTCAAGAGTCTCTCTCAAACACCAGGACTGAGCCAGTTACTCATTATTACAAATATGCTTTTAAAAATAAAGTATTTTCAAAAACTTATTTGGAGAAACTGCTAAATAACTAGATATTTTCGAGACTGCATCTCCTCATGCCTAAGGCTGCATGAAGATGAGAAGCATCACCATTTCCCAGCTCTTTGTAAGTCTGTCTAAAAATAGCAACTGTTATCTTAAAGAGGTACAGTATTTCCATCCTCAGCAAGACCATCAGCTATTTCTTTTCATTCAAGTTCCCATTCTAAGAATAAAAGATAAAGCATCTTGTGGCAACATTACTGTGGGGCAGAGAAGTCAGAGTTACAGAATTTAGAGATAATATTCTAAAAAGTCCAGAATGACCACAATTGCCTCAGGCCATAAGTCACAGAGATCTTTAAATAGGCGCTGCACCACTTTCACTGTCAGTCAAAAAGACTGAGCTTGAACTGTGGAATTTCTTTAACAAATCCTTGGGAATCTCCCCAAATAAATCCAAATTGGCCTAAGTATGTATCACTTAAGCGTGACTTCACTGCTTGGTAATTCTTAACATCCTTTCATTGACATCTGCTTCAAAGGTCAGAGTTACAGTTTCTAAATAAAGGAAACAATATTTTAGAAACCAAGCTGCAGCCCAATGCTTCTAAATCCAAATGGGCTTAAAGACAAAAATACTATAATCCATTTAGTTAGTTAAATTTAGATGATCAGCATGGCCAAAATGTGCAGCTACTTCCTGTTCAGTTCATTAAGGAAAGAACACTGCTGGCTGAGTCTCAGTCGTCATAAACAGAGAAAATGAGCCATACTAAGGGATGTGTTTACTTGCATATGGGAAAGTGGTAGATTTTCTTACTGTGTTATACCCTCACATCACTTCTTATGGCTTTTGACTTTTTAACGAAATGAGCAAATACAGATTGGTCCTATTCATATATATCAGTTCAGTTCAGTCGCTCAGCCGTGTCCGACTCTTTGTCCGACTGCAGCACGCCAGGCTTCCCTGTCCATCACCAACTCCCAGAGTTTACTCAAACTCATGTCCATCGAGTTGGTGATGCCTGCCAACCATCTCATCCTCTTTCGTCCCCTTCTCCTCCCACCTTTAATCTTTCCCAGCATCAGGGTCTTTTCCAATGAGCCAGCTCTTCGCAGCAGGTGGCCAATGTACGTATTGGAGTTTCAGGGTCAGCATCAGTCCTTCCAACGAATATTCAGGGTTGATTTCTTTTAGGATGGACAAGTTTGGTCCTATACCCTAACTCATATACGTAATGAAATGTAACATGGCTTCTCTTGCAGCTCAAGGGCTCCACAGCATGCCCATTCAGTAGCTGTGCAATGAGGGATCTTGGGCTTTCAGGGTGACGCTAGTGGTAAGCAACCTGCCTGCCAATGTAGGAGATGCAGGTTCGATCCCTGGATCGGGAATTTCCCGTGGAGAAGGGCATGGCGGCCCACTCCAGTATCCATGCCTGGAGAATCCCATGGAGAGGGAGAGCCTGGCAGGCTACGGCCTATAGGGTCACAAAGAGTCGGACATGACTGAAGCGATCGAGCACGCACGTGTGGGGGATCTTAGTTCCCAGACCAGGGATCGAACCTGTGTCCCTTGCAGTGGCAGGCAGATTCATAACCACTGGACCACCAGGGAAGTCTCATGAGATATATTAATTTTTTGAACATGTCCTCAGACTTCTCAGAACTGTATCCATTGCTGGTCCTTAAATGACAAACTATTGCAGAAGAACTCAGAGCTTTGAAAAGTCATTTTTTCCCTGGGGTTGAAGTATGTAATGTAACAACTTAGAAAGGCCCTCTGTGATTACCAAAAGTTGGGGGAACACAATGTAGAGGGTTTCATCAGTCATAGTTCCAACAGCAGTAAGTCTCTTCTGGAGAAGCTGGACTTGCAGTATTTCATTTCATCATCATGTTGTTGTTCAGTCGCTCAGTCGTGTCCATCTCTTCCAGACCCCGTGGATGGCAGCACACCAGGCTCCTCTGTGCTCCACTATCTCCCAGGGTTTGCTCCAATTCATGTCCATTGAGGCAGTGACGCTTTCTCACCATCTCATCCTCTGCCACTCTCTTCTTTTGCCTTCAATCTTTGCCAGCATCAGGGTCTTTTCCAATGAGTTGTCTCTTTTCATCAGGTGGCCAGATTACTGGAGCTTCAGTTTCAGCATCAGTCCTTCCAGTGAATATTCGGGGCTGACTTCCTTTAGGATCAACACGTTTGATCTCCTTGCAGTTCAAGGAACTCTCAGCATGGTGAGAAACCAATTGTGTTTTAGGCCAGGAGGAAAAGGGAGGCTAAATCAAGATTGTATTCTGAATTTACTATTCTGCACCACAGCTAAGGCCGCCCATATTTAGTATTCAATAGCCAGCGACTCGCAGCAGCTCCACTCAGGGGGCAGATGGCCCAACTATCAGCCCCGGAAACCAGCATACAGCATTCCAAAAGGGCACACAGCCTGGACTGGAGGCACAGCAAGAATGCGGCAGGGCACCTGGCTCTCGCCTCACGCTTCTGCAAGCTACCTGAGCTGCTGACTTCATGTCATAGATAAAATGAAACACACCAGTTTTATAATCTGGGTTATCTGACTTCTCTCCATCTTCACCAGTTCTTTTTTTTTTTTTCACCTGATAACAAAAATATGCTTGTGGTAACTAATTCAAATTTATAAAACTGTACGGTTTAGAAAGTAAAAGTCCCCTGCACATCCCATTTTCTGATAATCACTGGTAACACTGACAACAGGACCTCAGGTGACATGGAGAGGAGGTAGAGCAGCCTCGAGAACTTTCTGGTTAAAGTTCCAAGAACACAGCAGCAAGGGCATCACTAAATGAATGATACCACCATGCTACAATGATCGCCAGTCAACAGCTGGCAAAGTTGGTGTGTCTCAGAGTCACCAGCAGCTCCGGTGACTGGAGCACCCGTGCCTTCTGGATGTGGCCAGGTTAATGGGAAGAAATGCACACATTTTCATGGCATACAAGGATATTATAACCCATGTTTTAGGCTGGTTGGTTGGTTTGGCTGTGCTGGGTCTTCACAGCTGTGCGGACCTTTTCTAGTTGCAACGAGCGGGGGCTGCTCTTCGTGGCAATGTGCAGGCTTCCCACTGCTGCGGCTTCTCTCGTTGAAGAGCTTAGGGGCATGTGGACCCAGTAGTTGTGGCTCAGCTGCTCTGTGGCATGCGGGATCTCCCCAGACCAGGGATAGAATCCGCGCCTCCTACGTTGGCAGATGGATTCTTTACCACTGAGCCACCAGGGAAGCCCTAGGTATTTTATTTTTTAAATTTACTAATTTTGCTACACCACCGGCATCTTAGTGCTCTGACCAGGGATCAAACCCATGCCCCGACGGTGGAAGCACAGAGTCTTAGCCACTGGACCATCAGGGAAGTTCCAATAGGCATTTCTGCGATCAGAAAAATAGCACTCTTTTAAGAATCCCTGAAACTTCTAACTTGCTAGACTGAATTTCTCTAGATTTGTTAATGATTAGAAGCAAAACTGATTTCACCCTAGTCTTTGACTTAGCAATTCTACTTCTGGGAACTTATCCTAATGAAATAATCTTCAATGTTCATAAAGAAATCCACAAAGTATTGTTTATCATAGCTAATAATTTGAGACAAATGTCCAGTAATGTAATCGATTAATTATATGTCATATACTATTGTGTAGCACCCTGCTTATTTAACCTATTGTATATACATCATGTGAAATGCCAGGCTGGAGGAAGTATAAGCTGGAATCAAGATTGCTGGGAGAAATACCAATAACCTCAGGTATGCAGATGACATCACCCTCACGGCAGAAGGCAAAGAGGAACTAAAGAGCCTCTGGATGAAGGTTAAAGAGGAATGTGAAAAAGCTGGCTTTAAACTCAACATTCAAAAAATGAAGGTCATGGCATCCAGTCCCATCATTTCATGGCAAATAGATGGGGCAACAATGGAAACAGTAACAGACTTAATTTTCTTGGGCGCCAAAATCACCACAGATGGTGACTTGCAGCCATGAAATTAAGATGCTTGCTCCTTGGAAGAAAAGATATGACAAACCTAGACAGCATATTAAAAGCAGAGACATTACTTTGTGAACAAAGGTCTGTATAGTCAAAGCTATGGTGTTTCCAGTATTCAAGTATGGATGTGAAAGTGACCATAAAGAAAGCTGAGCATCAAAAAATTGATGCTTTTGAATTGTGGTGTTGGTGAACACTCTTGAGAGTCCCTTGGACTGCAAGGAGATCCAACCAATCAATCCTAAATATACATTGGAAGGACTGATGCTAAAGCTGAAGCTCCAATATTTTGGCCACCTGCTGCAAAGTGGCGACTTATTGGAAAAGACCTTGATGCTGGGAAAGGTTGAAAGCAGGAAGAAAAGAGGGCGACAGGATAAGATGGTTGAACGCATCACTGACACAGTGAGCCTGAGTTTGAGCAAGCTCCAGAAGATGGTGAAGGACAGGGAAGCCTGACATGCTGCAATCCACAAGGTTGCAAAGAATCAGACATGACTGAGCAACCGAACAACAAGAAAATTGTGTGGCTTGGAAGAAAAAAATAATTTGAAAGAGTATGAATAAGGAAAAGTGAAAGCTATATATGATTTAATTTAAGTTTCCAAAGCAGTATTTACAAAATACCTTCATTATTATTAAAAAAACAACAACACACCGTCACTAATGATCACTTTTGAAAGTGATGTTTAGTTTAGTTTGCTAAAAGCTTAGTGAAAGAGGCAAATTTTATGCAGAATTCCAGAAACAGTGAAAGACTGAGGCAGTATGGCTTGTCTTTGAGGTACACACACACACACACACACACACACACACACACACACACACACTGCTCTGAGAGGTATAGTAGTCGGAAGGGCATTAACAAAGGAAGAGAAGGCGCTCTCTGTCTGGAGTAATGTTGTTGTAGGATAGATGACATTGTTTCAGTTTCCCAGCAAACTGCTGCATCTAGAATACATTTTCAGTTCAAGACTAGGAATGCATTTAAAAATTCCTATTCAGACAGAGTGCTGTGAGTTTTTGTTGGAGGCTTCCAGACCAGGGACTTGCCAAAACAATGAGCCTGTCTTTGATAAATTATAAGGCCAGCTAAAATACAGAACAGAGAAAAACTTCAAAATAAGTTAACCAAAGAAATATGCCTGAAGTATTCCAGCAATTTCCTGATTTTTTTTTTTTTTTAAACAGGCTTACAACTTCTAGCCCCAGTATTGTAGGTTACTTTGGTACCCGGTCACTGAAATAGAAAGGAAAGAATATGGGAAGATAGCAAATGAGACCGGCATCTCAATCTCTCATGGGCCATTCACTTGCTAAACAGTTTTTAAGAAAAGGCTTCTGTTTCCCTACACCCCAGTAGCCTTATTTAAAAACTAGAATTAGGTGAGCTACAATTTCTGCTGGAAGAGATGCTGGCATACCTCCAAGGTAAGCTGGTGAAAACAAACGTGGTATGAGCTCAGAGATCTTGGTCAAATATAAACCATGGTCTCCAAGATTTGGTCCCTTCCTCCTCCCTGGTTTCTAACACATTATATTTGGCAAGGGTCTTGAGTTTTTAGCTACAGTAGATTGACATTGATTATCTCTTTCTCTTCTCTTTCCTCCCTTAATGAATAACATCACCCCAAAATATGACACTCATGAGGTTCCGTATCTACGCAGCTGATGAGAACAGCTGAGATTTTGGAAAGTTAATGACTTGACTGTATGATGATAAACATTGATTATTGTTCTCTGTGGCTGTGGCATTAGTGTGAAGAACAAATATACTGAAAGCACTCTGGAATGCAGTTCTACAAAAGATACATTCCGTAGAAGAGTGAAACAAAATTAATCACGTTATATACCCCAGGAAAAGAAATGAAATACCATGAAATCTGAGATACACACACACTCAAATATTACTTAGCCATGAAAAACAATGGAATAATGCCATTTGTAGCAACATGGATGGATCTAGAGATAATCACAGTAAGTGGAGTCAGAGAAAGACAAATACCATATAGTATAACTTACATGTGGAATATTATTGAAAATGATACAAATAAACTCATCTACAAAACAAAAACAGACTCGCAAACATAGTAAACAAACTTATGGTTACCAAAGGAAAAATGTGAGGGGGATAAACTAGGAATTTGGGGTTAACAGATACACACTACTATATAAAATAAACACGGAGGACTACATAGCACAGGGAACTATATTCACTACCTTGTAAGAACTTGTAATGGAATAGAATCTGGAAAAGTACATATATATACGGGCTTTCCTGGCAGCTCCGCTGGCAAAGAATCTGCTTGCAATGCAGGAGACCCCAGTCTGATTCCTGGGTCAGGAAGATCCACTGGAGAAGGGACAGACTACCCACTCCAGTATTCTTGGCTTCCCTGGTGGCTCAGCTGGTAAAGAATCTGCTTGCAGTGTGAGAGATGTGGGTTCAATCCCTGGGTTGGGAAGATCCCTTGGAGAAGGGAACAGCTAGCCACTCCAGTATTCTGGATTGGAGAATCCCATGGACTGTATAGTTCATGGGGCTGCAAAGAGTTGGACATGACTAAGCGACTTTCACTTACACACACACACACACACATGTATCACTGAATCACTTTGCTGTGTACGTGAAACATTATTAAAAAAACTATACTTCAATTAAAAAAAGAAAGAAAGAAATCTGAGGTGTTTGGTGAGCAGCTGTTCATTCTCATTTACCCAAGTCACAATAGATATTTCCTCTAGGATTCCCAGAGGAAAAAAGTCCATCCCCGCTGAAGATATGTTCATACAAAAAATAATAATATTAACAATCATAAAAGCACAAGGAAATAAACCATCGTGAGAGCTGACACAATAGGGAGAAAAACTAGCACCGTAAAAACTTGAGCTGAAGGGACTTCCCTGCTGGCCCATTGGTTAAGACTGCACTTCCAGTGCGGGGCCCAGGTTTGATCCCTGGTTGGGGAACTAAGATCCCACATGCTGAGTGGTGCAGTCAAATAAATGACGTTATTGTTTTTTTTTAAAAAATCTTGAGCTAAAAGAACAATTTAAAGAAAATACAAGAGAAGAACATTTAAAAGTGATTAGAGAAATAAAAGAATCAAAAGAAATTATAAGAAAATGAGAGACACAGAATGAAAAGTTTCATACGCATCTGAGCCCCAGCACTGACAATCAGAGAGAATGAAAAGACAGGTATATTTGCAGAGTTAACACATGAGAATTTTCCTACATAGATGAAAGAAACAAATCCTCAATGAATACCAAGCAGAGTAAATGAGAATCAAAACGTCTGTACTGTGAAATAACACAGAGATGTCAAAACACCATAAGAACACCAAAAGCAAAGATGAGGTCTTAACAGATAGGGTGGACAGTCAAATACCCATAAAAGGAATGTTATTAAGGAGTTAGTCAACTTCCCAAGAGGAACAATCAAAGAAAAAGACAATGAAATGAGGTTTTCAAAATGTTTAGAGAAAATCATTGTCAACTTAGAATTCTATACCTAACTAAACTATCATATTAGAGTGAGGACACAATAAAAACATTTCAGACAAATAAACAACTTATGATTCACAAGTGAAAAGAAAGTGTTAGCTGTAGTCACTCAGTTGTGTTCTACTCTTTGCGACCCCATGGACTGTAGCCCACCAGGCCCCTCTGTCCATGGAACTCTCCAGGCAAGAATACTGGAGTGGGTTGCCATGCTCTTCTCCAGGGGATCTTCCCATCCCAAGGATCGAACCTGGGTCTCTTGCATCACAGACAGGTTCTTTACTATTCTTTACCATTTTACCAAGCCCACATACCCTTATGGAAAAAAATAAAAACAACATCATTCAGGAAGGAGGAAATTTAATTTAAAATATGCAAAATTTAAAATAGTTTTTAAAACATTTAATATAAATTTAAAATGTTCCCTGAGAAGGGAATAATATGCAAGAAGGAACAACATTAAGCCTGCCTGCGCACATGTCTATGGCTGTGTGGATAAATGGCGAATACATGGTTGTCCCCTCTAGATCCTCCTTGGGACCCAGTTCTCCTTATTGGACCCCTTGTATACACTGAGGCTTCATGTCAATTGCTATTCACCGTGTATTCCCAACCCACTTTCCCTGGCCACGTTCTGTAGACAAGAGCAGTGGTTAACAACAAAGAGCTCATTTACTATATAATCCAGGAGTGAAGTCATATGGTACACTGGCAGGAACACTGAATTAAAAATAATTCATTGAAATATGCTTTCAGTCTCAGCTTCCCATATCCAGCAGGGCCACTTTAGGTTAATGGCAATTTAACATTGATAGCCTTACCTTTTTTTTTTTTTTTAAAATCTATAGAGGGATAAAAGAATTATGGTAAGGACTGAAATCCTTTAAGAAAAAAATATAACATGTTCCCAGTGTAAATTTTTTGAGAAATTGGTTCAATAGCATTTTACATGGATCACACTCATTCTCCCATTTTACTCTTGATATCCTTCACAATCTGTTCTCACATTCTCTCTCCAGGAGAC
The DNA here is from genome assembly GCA_917880005.1 of Nanger dama. Lineage (NCBI taxonomy): Eukaryota > Metazoa > Chordata > Mammalia > Artiodactyla > Bovidae > Nanger > Nanger dama. The sequence goes on along the minus strand of CAKJTW010000018.1, from coordinate 6,718,663 downwards.
CCTACTCAGCCCCCTGTTCTGTTAATATCATCAGCATGCTACCCTCAGTGCCTGGGATGAAATTCTTTTCATCTCAGAGGCTCCTTCTCTGCTTTATCTATTAAATTTCTACCAATCCATCATACTCAAGACCTGATTCTTCTTTCAGCTCTATCCCAACAATCTTTAATCCATGTAGGGCTTTTCCAGATGCTGAATCTATGAGCAACTTTTGAGCTCCTAGTATTTGCTGGTCACCAGACCAGGTAATTTCACATGTGATGTACCTCATTATTTTGTTAATTATTTGGCTACACCAGGTCTTAGTTGAGGCACATGGGGTCTTTTAGTTGTGGCATGCAGAATCTTTAGTGTGGCATATAAATCCTTAGTTCTGACCAGTTTTCTGACTAGTGATGGAACCCAGCTGGACCCCTGCATTGGGAACACTGAGTCTGAGCCACTGGACTACCAGGGAAGTCCCTCAATAATTTTTTAACTACTGCTGCTCTGAATATTTCCACCATGGGCAGCTTTGCATCTATAAACATTGTGTTATTCTGTAACTGAGTTTTCTTTATCTCTCCATCTCTTTGTTATCTGCTAACCAAGGCCCTTATGAAAGATATTCCTTTATAACCTTACTGATGCTCTGAACTATTGATCCAATAAATACTCTAGCAAATGCCTTGGATGTTTAAAATATACTTAATCAGGGACTTCCCTGGCAGTCCACTGGTTAAGACCTTCTGCTTCCACTGCTGGGAGCGCAGATTCAGTCTCTGGCTGGGGAACTAACATCCTACACGCTGTGTGGCATGGCCAAAAACAACAACAAGAAGATACATAAAATATACTTAATTGATTCACAGCAGGTTGAAGGGAGAACTAAGAAGAGAAGAGTCCGAAGCAATCAAAAGAACCCCAGCAAGGAAAATACAGATGCTAAGAGTGTCAACCAGTGAATCTGCATCCAAACAGAGGCTGTTTTCCTACGTCATGCACCACTGAAACCTCCCAGCCAGCCCTTGAAGTGTATAATATTATCCTTATTTTATAGAGCAGGAAGCAGGCTCAGAGATGAAGTAAATTCCATCACACCAGACCACTATCAAATGACAGAAACAAGATAAGAACACTTATCTGTGTGGTATCAAGACACAGCTCCTGGCCAAGTCAGACCATTTACTACTAGTAAAAATTAAAACATTTTATTAAATGACTTGCCATACTAAAGCCTTTAGAACAGTGAAGGGCACGATGGAAATGCCAAGAATTGAAGCTACACACCCCCCCAAATAAGTAAATACCATTTTTATTTAAATTCCTTTTAGTTTATATTCATGTTCATATAGTCATATTATGAGTGTTTGTATTCACTCTATGTTTTATTCAGTTCATTTTTATTTTCAGGTCTAGGGCATGGGAATGAACTATCATCCTCATCCTATTGCCATTTTGAACATTCACGTAGAGGCTTGCTGTTAGGAGAACTAAAAAAGCAAAGCTAAGACAGATCTTCATGTTGGCATTTGCTTGCAAATCACACAATGTATACTGGAAATGTTTCATTGAAGAGGCTCTTAAAAGTCTTTATTCTTTTTTGGGGGGAGGGGGCATGCCACACAGCATGCAGGATCTTCCCAAACCAGGAAGGACCAGGAACGGAGCCTGTGCCTCCTGCAGTGGGAGGGCAGAGTTCCTGGCTGCTGGGCACCAGGGAAGCCCTAAGAGGATTCAGTCTTCACACTAGATTCCCTTTTGGGCAGCACCTCCGCCCCCAACGTTTCTGATACTCTGAGAGTTTGACATTTTGACTTTCCTGTTTCTTTTTAAACATCTACCCAAACTCCATTTGCTGTGCAAAACCCACTTATTTTCAAAGCAAATAAGCAAAAATTAAGGTCAACAACATAAAGACTGTAGCAATCACTAGCAAATGAACTAAAACTGGGAGCTGGATGCAACTTTAAGAGTATCTGGTATGTGAAACATTTCACCATAGTAAATAATTTTATGTTTTGACATTCCTATCACAAATTCAATTTTTAAATATTGAGTGTAGCCTTAAAAAAATTCATCATGCTAATATTAATTTATGACATAGGTCAAAGTTGTGTCCCATTTCCAAATATAAATACATGTATTCTATAGTTAATAATTTGGGGGAATTTCCATTAAATTCCATTTCCCATGGGAAGCATCAAAAGAAAACACATCCATTATTACTCAGGACAAATATTAAGCATCAAAACAATGGAAACCGATGTTCATTCAATACAGGCACACTGAGAAGTAGAATAAACAAAACAAACTCAACAGATATGACTGCTTACAAGACAGATATCAGCAAGAGGGCAAGGAAAGTGACTTTTTGGGCATCTTTGATTTGAACGTTGATCTTCTTTTAAAGAATAGTTACAGCAACAATCTCCATTTTAAATTCTATACATTTTCTCTTGTTGCAAACAAAACAATTTTTAAAGTAAGAGATCAAGCTGCCGTTGCAAAATTTGTTTCCTGCGTTCATGCTAACCACTTCCTCTTTTGGAAAAAAAAAATTGTTTTCTAAATTGTTACAGTGAACAATCCCTTCAGATAACCAGGCAGACATTTGTTATAAAGCAAATTGGGGAAAGCACTAAAGATATTCACATGTTTAATAAAGATGTCAACCTCGCAGTTACAGCGAGGGAAGAAAAAGAAATTAATAGTACAATTCCTTATACGTACAACGACTAAAGTAGTCATCTTGCTGGAGAATGTTTCCCCAAATGGTAAAAAAATTTAACACTCTGCTACTCAGCTGGCTTCAGCTGGAACAACTTTGTCCTGTTTGTGCTTCACAGAGCCAGCATCCCTGATTCCAACTGAGGGCCACCTCCTAAACTAGCAAATTTAATTTGCTTTATTAAGATAAGTATCAAGCTGATAATCAGTCAAAGTAAACTCCTTCATTCTTGCTTAATACTGACATAGATTCTTTACTAAAACTGTATTTTTCCTTTTAAGAGATTCTATTTTGTAATATATGACACATAAAACGGTACCTGTATATTTTATTATTAGAAACATGAAGTTTTATCACATACTTCTTAGAATTCTACCTTAATTCATAGATGACTCAGTGTTTTATTCTATAATACTTCATGATAGGGGCATCGATGAAGAATTTAAAAGCTAATAATGTTCAAAGTCAAATATTTTTAGAAGCTGTAATATCACACAAAAATGGAGGCAAGCTCCCTAAGAAATGGAGACACTATTCTAAGGGCTCACAGTCAGCATTTTAATCTAATATAACTTTAAAAACATTTTCTTAAATCAGGTGATACAAGAAAACTCACAATTAGGCCAAATAAGGCAACTTCTCACATAGTATAGAGAATTCTTCTGGTTAGCCCACACTCAGAATTGCAATGACTTTGAATTAAGAAGCCAAGCTAACCATTAGATGGCAAACAACTGCCTAGAAGATGAAGACATTGGCAGTCAAAGACTCAGACGAGTTAAACGACACTAGACTCATATAGGAAAAGGAGAAATGGATGCCGGAGTTTAAAAACCATACGTCAAACTCACTAACCATTTCTGCAGCTACTTGTAACCAAACGAACTGCAGTTTCTGTTAAACAATATCCTATTTTGCATTTAGAAATTATGTAAGAGCCAGCAGTCACAAGGCGAGGGCGAGCTGGAGAAAGGGAATTATTCATTGCCTGACATGGATGAACTCAGTTTAATGCATGCATTTAGAAAACACTGTGCTCTCTGTTAGGAAATATTAGTGCACATTCCATTCATTTTGATAACCTTTTCCTTTTCATCCCAGCGCCGCACTAGCCAGCTGCAGCATTATCAGGAAGCAGAGATTAGGCACCACTTCTCTTCCACGTCTGTCTAGCGTGTTATTATTTCAACGCACAGGGACAGACAGATAAAACCCAACTTTAATGTGTTTGTCACCAGAATGGCATTCAAGAAGTACTTAGGGGACACATGGGAAAACTCACCATATAGTCCCTGAGTATGAGGAAGAGAGTGACAGGCGAATTCCTTACAGTCAAGGAGGCAGTGATTCCATGATGGTATCTGGGTCAACCCCGCACCTGGCCAGGATGCAGGCCATAGATAATGGCTGGGGCGATGAATCAATGGATGGGAACAGTTCACAGCTCAGGAATTTTGTCAACAAAGGGAGATGCTACTAACACAACGATATAAAGCAATCATCCTCCAACTAAAAAATAAATTAAAAAAATGTTAACCCTCCTCCCCTAAAACAATACGAAACAAATGAACCTATCTGTGAAACAGAAACAGACTCACAGACTTAGAAAACAAGACTTGCGGCTGCCAAGAGGGAGGGAGAGTGAGGCAGGGATGGACTGGGAGGCTGGGCTTAGCAGATGCCAACTGCTACATCGAGAATGGCTAAACCATGAGGGCCTACTGTATGCATGGGGAGAGTTATTCAGTTCCCTGCGGTAAAGCAGATGAAAAAGAATGCATGTATATGTACAGCTGAATCATTCCGCTGTACAGCAAAAGTCAGCACACTGTTAGTTCAGTTCAGCCGCTCAGCTGTGTTCTTGACTCTTTGCGACTCCACCGCAGCACACCAGGCCTCCCTGTCCATCACCAACTCCCAGAGTTTACTCAAACTCATGTGCGCTGAGTTGGTGATGCCATCTAGCCATCTCATCTTCTGTCATCTCCTTCTCCTCCTGCCCTCAGTCTTTCCCAACACATTATTAACCAACTATATATCCATAAAACAAATTTAAACAAGTTTTTTAAAAATGAGAATAAGACCATGAAATGCTGATTCCATTAGAAGTCCCTGAAGTTAAAAAAAAAAAAGTGTGGAGCAACTCATCTGGGGGCCTACGTTTACATAGAAAAAGACAAATTTGGAATTTCGTTCTATACCAAATTTAGAACTATACCAAATGGAAGGAAACTGCAGGAAAGACATTACCAGAAACATCTTTATGAAAATAAATTAATGGCTACTTAGAATTCTTATTCTCCACGAGTAATCTCCAAACTGTATAAAAGCTTGAAATACTGACTTCATTAAAAGTAGTCTTGGGCCTTCCCTGGTGGACCAGTGGCTAAGGCTCCCTGCTCCCAACGCAGGCGGCCCAGGTTCCATCCTTGGTCAGAGAACTAGATCCTGCATGCTGCAACTAAGAGTTTGCAGGCTGTACCGGAAAGATCAAAGACCCCACTTGCTGCAACTAAGATCCAGAATGGTCAAATAAATAAATATTAAAAAAAAAAAGTCTCCTGCCCACTTCTTTATACACTGTACTCTACCACCAGCCCCTCCCCGTAACGGAGACTACATGAAGAGCTTGATCACTCACGGTGACCATGAATAATCCTTTGGCTCCCTGTCCACCCTGACGGCACTGGTCCTGAGCTTCTGAGAAAAGGGGCCAGGAGAGCTGGGCTCTCTGTACTTCCAAGCCTAACCCTTAAAAATGTGTGACTTGGAAATGATAATATTCCAGTTGTCTAGGCTTTTCCCATCACATAATATTTTATTTTATTTTTCTTTTTTTAACAATATTTTAATAGTAGTGATGAAAATTTTAAAAGATCAACCACATGGTAATTAAAAGTGTAGCAAAAGCTTGATTGGGGTAGGTAAAGATAACTGTATAATTATATACATACATGCATACATATGTATATGGTTATCCAGGTGGCTCAGTGGTAAAGAATCTACCTGCCAAGCAGGAGTCACGGGTTCTATCCCTGGGTCTGAAGTTCCCAGGGATCCCTGGGTCCCCTGGAGAAGGAAATAGCAACCCACTCCAGTATTCTTGTCTGGACAATCCCATGGACAGAGGAGCCTGGTGGGCTACCATCCGTGGGGTCGCAAAGAGTCAGACACAGTTCAGCGACTAAATGAACACCACCACCACCATACGCCAGAAAGAAGAAAGTCTGTTTTAAAAATGAGTTAAAGTTATTTGGGCATTTTACAACAAAGGTTATTATAACTAGCAGGTAATAGCACACGAAAAGATGCTCAACATCATTTTTTAACAAAGAAATATAAAGGTAAATTAAAAACACTACCAGAATCCACTCCATACTCATTAAAAAGGCTGAAATAGAAGGACTGAGACTACCAACCCTCAGTGAGGGTTTGGAGCCGCTGCTGGAGGTGTGTCCACTGGTAAAGCCACCTTGTCAAGGTCTGACAGCGCACTGCGCCAAATACACTCCTGTGGCTCAGGGTTCCGCCTCGGGCACACTAGTAAGAGGGAGGAGAGCCCGCGCCTGCCAGCTGAGCTGTGCACACATGTTCATACGAGCTCTGTTCTTCATTTGGCCTCAACATGGAAACAGTCCAAACATCTGCCAACCGGAGGATGGATAAACTGTACATCCGCACGATGGACGCCACACAGCAACACACACCTCCCTTACTTGCGACGAGAATATGAATCTCACAGACACCATACTGAGCTAGAGAAGCCAGACGGGAGAATACGGATGGTGCGACTTGCATGATCTATAGAAACAGGCTAAGCAAATACACGCCACATGTCAGGATAACAGTCATCATTATTATAATAACAACTCTGGGGTGGGGACAGGGTCCCAGGGGCACTGCTGGGGTCTTAGGAACATCCCTGGGGTCCTAGCACACAATTTCATTTATATGCAAAAACTCATTGAGCTGCCCACATAAGACGTGGCCACGCTATGGTATGTAAATCACACCTCGATAAACACCCATTTGGAAAGGTCTAGGGACCTCCCTGGCGGTCCAGTGGTTAAGACTTGTAACCCAGGGGACCTGGATCGGCTTCCACATGCCAGGGAGCAGCTGAGTGTGCACACCGTAACTACTCTGGAGCCCACCGCCACAACTCGAGAGTCCGTGCTCCTCAAGGAAAGACCCCACGTGCCCCAGCTAAACCCGGAACAGCCAAGTAAGTAAATCAAATATCTTTTTAAAAAGGCCTAGAAGGACACATATCATGTGGCAAAAGTGACCACCCCTGAGGAGGGTCTGAGAAGGGGAGGGCTGGACAGCAGAGAACACTTCACCTTATTCTCAGTGCTTTAATTACTTTTTTCTTTTTACATGACACTCCTGTAGCTGAGTAAGACATAATATGGTTTAACTGTTCCGTGTTCCCTTGCAGTCCTTCGACCTCTCAATATTACAAGACATAGAGTAAGGATTATCTTTTCCATCTCATTAAAAGGGAGGGGAAAAGGCTGGTTTCCCTTACCTTCAGCCTGAACATGTTAGTCACAGGCCACAAGATGACCTATTTCACCAATACTGGTTCTCTGACAAACCCAGCTTCACCCATTTCAAGTCACTACAGCTCATTCCAAGTCTTCAAATTCAAAACTTTCTGACAGCAGCCTCTTGGCAAGGGAAAAGAGACTGCCTAGCTCCTTGAGTTTTCATCACCAATAAAAACCATTCCACTGAACTGACTTTCTTTCCCCATCATTCTTCTAAGGGACATGGCATGATCACGACATCCAAATATGTCCACCGGCCCAGAGATAAGACTGCCAGTGGGTTTTTTTTTTTTTTTTTGGTATGTCTATTTATATATAAAATTTACATTTAGTTAAACTGGGCACCTCAAGGCTAACACATGCCCGCTTGTAAGTAAAGGACGAAACACATACTCAAGGTGAACCCAAAGCCAAAGTGTGGGCTGGGGCAGATCTGGGCAGTGTGAACACAGAGCCAGTCTCTCTGCAGAACATTAACCTCCCCAAAGGAAAAGAAAATCAGGCTCCCACCCAAATCCTACGCAGCTTAGAAGATGCATCGTGCACGTACAGTTCCCATGGACGGTGTCATCCAACACAAGCGCAGTTTACAGTGTCTTTGTAAACACAGGCTTATCATTCCAAGGGCTGTGGCGCTGACTGCCGGAAAAAGCAGAGGGAGTCACCTCGAAGACAACTGGGTAATTGAATCATTTGCAGAAACTGGAGGAAAAGACATTTATAATAGATCCGAAGCCTCTCAGAGTCACGATAGGAAATTACATGAAAAGCCCCTACAAACTGAAACACTGCTTCCTTTCAGCTTGATCCTGACAAGAGGCTTCACTGGTGACCGATAAAGCAAAAACTAATAACAATCCAATCATGGCTTTGCTTTGGGGAAATTACAGTGCTTCGAGTCACATTCATAAACAGAATAATTTAATAATTCTGACATTTACTTATTTTTTAAGTGCGAAGTGCCCTAGTTTGTGTCAGAAGCACAGTTATTGTTGTTATTATTATTTTTAAAATATTTATTTTTATTCATTTGGCTGTCCCAGGTCTTAGTTGCAGCACATGGGATCTAGCTCCCTGACCAGGAATCGAACCCAGGGTCTTTGCACTGGAAGCACAGCCTTAGCCACTGGAGTGGCTAGTCTAGGCAAGTCCCAGAATTCAACATTAGATAGTGCATGTCCTTAGGGAGGAGGTAAATAGAAGTAGGGGACGAGAGAGGATGAGATGGTTGGATGGCATCACCGACTCAATGGATATGAGCTTGGGTAAACTCCAGGAGTTTCTGATGGACAAGGGAGGCCTGGTGTGCTGCGGTCCATGGGGTCGCAGTCGGACACGACTGAGTGACTGAACTGAACAGAACTGAAATAGGACTTCCATAAACATAACAAAATGACCCTGTCAGTATAAGAAATAACTGAATCCTTGGAAATATTAAAATAGTTGGGAAGAGCAATTCAGTTGGGTAGTACCTTTCAAAAGTCCCAAAGCTGCAACCAGATCTAGAAATTGTGTTTTTGATACATTAAGTCTCTTGGACCCAGCCCAAGGGAGGAAAACTAAAGAGTCACCCTAGAAAATTTTTCAATCACAAAGGCCCAGAACTCAGCCAGCAGATGTGGATTCCCTAACCCTAAGTGGGAAATTCAGACTGATGTGGTCCCGGCCTGGCCGTGAGCCAGGAAAAGGCAGCTTCCCAGAGAACCCACTTTAAATGCGGGCCAGAGTGGAAATTCCAAGGAACACACATTTATAATCACACACGCTGTCTTCTCAATCTCACGGGTTTTCTGCTGTGACTTCTACCTTATGTGACTGAAATATAAGGCAGTAGGGATGTCGGTATAGGAGGCTTGCCAGTCTATATGCAATTTTTCATACTCAATATTTGGAAGCAACTATGGGTAAGCCTTTACAATGTCATGAGATCTTAACTAACACAGGTGACGTTCACCTGAAACTGATATAATATTTAAGTCAATTATACCTCGATTAAAAAAGAAAGGGAAGAAAAAGGCTAAAGGTCGCAAGTAGCGGCTGGCTCAGTGGCTTCAAGAAGTGCTGCAGTGTGCTTTCTGTGAGCTCTCTGGAAAAGCTGGGACTATGAACGTAAAATCTGAAATGATATTTCCACCTGTGTAAAAATAGCAGGTAAGTGCGGGAGACTACATGTGGGGTCAGATTTTTCATTTTGCGGAAAGTGAATGCTCTCAAGGACAACAAAAGAAGTAGATCAGTAGTCAGAAACTCTCCCACTATAAAGTATTACAAAACATTTAAGGAACCTAATTTCCTCTCACATATATTTTCTAAATAATAATTTAGAAAATAAAAATGAACACTCCAAAACTAATATAGCAAACTAGAACAGCCAAGAAAGAAAAACCACAGGTTTCTATTTCAATGAACCAGAGAAACATCTACTTCTGCTTCACTGACTATGCCAAATCCTTTGTGTGGATCACCACAAACCGTGGAAAATTCTTCAAGAGATGAGAATACCAAGATCACCTGACCTGTCTGCTGAGAAATCGGTATGCAGGTCAAGAAGCAACCGTTAGAACTGGACATGGAACAACAGACTGGTTCCAAAATGGGAAAGGAGTACGTCAAGGCTGTATATTGTCACCCTGCTTATTTAACTTCTATGCAGAGTACATCATGAGAAACGCTGGGCTGGAGGAAGCACAAGCTGGAATCAAGATTCCTGGGAGAAATATCAATAACCTCAGATATGTAGATGGTACCACACTTACAACAGAAAGTGAAAAAGAACTAAAGAGCTTCTTGATGAAAGAGAAGAGTGAAAAAGTTGGCTTAAAGTTCAATATTCAGAAAACTAAGATCCTGGCATCTGGTCCCATCATTTCATGGCAAATAGATGTGGAAACAATGGAAACAGTGACAGACTTTATTTTGGGGGGCTCCAAAATCAGTGCAGATGGTGACTGCAGCCATGAAATTAAAAGACACTTGCTCCTTTAAGAAAAGTTATGACCAACCTAGACAGCGTATTAAAAGCAGAGACATTACTTTGCCAACAAAGGTCCATCTAGTCAAAGCTGTGGTTTTTCCAGTAGTCATGTATGGATGTGAAAGTTGGCCTATAAAGAAAGCTGAACGCTGAAGAATTGATGCTTTTGAACTGCAGTGTTGGAGAAGACCCTTGAAAGTCCCTTGGACAGCAAGGAGATCCAACCAGTCCATCCTAAAGGAAATCAGTCCTGAATATTCATTGGAAGGACTGATGCTGAAGCTGAAACTCCAATACTTGGGCCACCTGATGTGAAGAGCTGACTCATTGGAAAAGACACTGATGCTGGAAAAGATTGAAGGTAGAAGGAGAAGGGGACGACAGAGGATGAGATGGTTGGATGGCATCACCAACTCAATGGACATGAGTTTGAGTAAACTCTGGGAATTGTTGATGGACAGGGAAACTTGGCGTGCTGCAGTCCATGGGGTCACAAAGAGTTGGACACGACTGAGTGACTGAACTGAACTGATTTCAATGAACATCGATGCAAGATCTCAAGTGAAATGTTAATAATGTAAATCCAGCTCTGTATTAAAAAAATATATACATCAAAATCTAGTTACACTAGTCCCAGGAATGCTAATTTGGTTCAATATGAGAAAACTTAATAATGTAATTTGTCCATTAATGGATTAAAGGAAACAGAAAAGGTATTTGATGATATTCAATATCAAGTTGAGTTTAAAAACAACCTCTTGGCAAAATAGGAAAAGAAGGGAATCCTTATAATAAGCCTGATACAGGCTTATTATAATCATGTTTAATGGGGAAACATTTGAAGCACTCTCTTTATCTAGAATGAGATAAGGAAGTCCACAATAACTGCTTCTGCCAGGATAAAAGAAGTCATAACCAGAAGAGCAAGATAAGAAAAATAAATGAAAGGCATAAAGACTGAAAAAGAAGAAATAAGACTGTCATTATCTGCTGTTACGACTATCTCCAAAGAAAACCCCAAAACAAAAATAAAAAGAGCATCTGGCTCTAAAATGAATATACAAAAGTTTTACGTTCATTTAACCTCCAACTTTTTTTTAATAAACTTTGGGTCAATCTATTTTAATTGAGTAACATATTAAATATTTTGGGGCATTAACATTTCATGAGAACTTATGGTGATTTATGGTGCATTTGGGGGCTTCTCAGGTTGGAGAAGGCAATGGCACCCTACTGTAGTACTTTTGCCTGGAGAATCCTATGGACAGAGGAGCCTGGTAGGCTGCATTCCATGGGGTCGCCAAGAGTCAGACGCGACTGAGCGACTTCACTTTCATGCATTGGAGAAGGAAATGGCAACCCACTCCAGTGTTCTTGCCTGGAGAATCCCAGGGACAGGTGAGCCTGGTGGGCTGCCATCTATGGGTTGCACAGAGTCGGACACGACTGAGCGACCTTACTACTTACTACTAAACTAAATATCCCCACTCAAGATCAAATATAGATATTAAGAATGTGTTTTCTAATATACTAGGTAATTTAGGTAATTTCTAATGTACTAGCCATACTCATCTATGCCTAGGCTTTAAGCAAGGAATTTGGCAGAAGTGGGCAAATAACTAAATACCTAATTTACACTATTTTCCAAGCAAATTCATCTCCAAATTATCTGGCAAAAAGTGAAAGAAATCTATAAAAACACAGTGCTTTTCCCCACGTAAAAGCATGAAGCTATGAATGCCAAAACAGCCCTGGGCAGTCAGGAATGAATACGGTTCTTTAACAGCCTAATTTTGTTTACACTCATATTGATGACTTTTATAAAAAGAAAATTTAGCTTCTAGGAAAAAACACACAGGGAACCACAAGAAGACACAGTGCAAGCTTTATTTATAATAATGTTCCTAATTGCCAACAACACAAGTCCATTTTGGGAAAAGCTTTGGAGAGGACCTCCCAATGCAAGCCTTGAGCTACAACCTGTTAGCAACCTGAATGAGTCCATCAGAACTCTGGCCACTAGCGTGAGTCTCTTTATCTTTATCAGAAGCAGTGCCAGCAGCCAAACTGTTTCAGATGGCGCTGGGCGGTCTGCTCCAGCTTTTAAGAGTTCGATTTTTTTCTTTGAAAAGCCATTAAGAGAGAACCACAGTCTGCGGAAACCACCCCCTAAGATATGTTCATGGTTTAAGTCTCCACGTTAATCGTCCTGGTGACTAACGAAATCAACACGCTGCCCAAATCATAACAGTGACGATTCCCCCAAATTTTAGATCCCCTCCCAGCCTCCCACTAACACCCCACACCCCAAGTTGACACGAAACGAAAATAATCCCAAGTTGAGTGGCCTTTTGTGGTTGCATCAGAAAGAAGAACTTGGGGACCAGCAGTCTGGGAGGATGCGTGACAAGCATTAAAAGGGGAAATGAAAAAAAAAAAGACTCTCGCTTTCACCTTACCTTTTCAACATCTGCTTTCGTGACATTTATGTCCGCGTCCATCTTCTCAAAGTACTGCTGGGCGCGGTCAGCCTCCTTACACTCGCGCTCAAAGCGCCGTTTACTCTAAGAGCAGAGGGGATGGTGACAGGGAAAGTGACTATTAATGAAACCATGAGACTCCTATAGGAAGACGTAATTTTATCATAATTTTATCAGCATTCCCTCATTCCCCCTTCCCAAAAGCATTCTTTTCCGAACTGATTGGTTCCATGTCATCATTTCAGGATGTTACTTTAAAATCTGCCTTTATTTCCATCCAAACTGTCTAATCTTTGTTCTTCCCTATGATTTTTAGAAAAAAGAGTCCACTTGGGTTCTTTGGGGCTCAACATTTTACTTCCAGTAATAATCTCTAGAAATCAGTTAAATTCAAATTGTAAAAATCTCTAAAGACGTTAGGGTCTCTGTTTTGTACTTATTGTTGATTCAAACTTAAGTTAAATTCAGATCAGAAAAACCTATAAAGACATTTCTTGAGCAGTTGCTGTTTCACTTACTGATTCTAGTTGCTTCCAGCATGTCTCTATGTGTTGCTGTGCCTTCCGTCCATCGTGAAAGTGCTGGGGGTGGGGTGGGGGGAGGAGCAGAGACACACCCATGATTAGTACCCCGTCTTTCTCTTATTAAGACTTGAAAAAATATTCACCCACTCCAAGGATATTTAAATATTGACTATCTAGCCCATGCATTCCAAAGAAATGTAAGACTTAAAAAATAAATGAGAAATGAAAACAGTAATAAGTTAATAGTCACAGAGTTCCATCTCTGACTTGAGCTATAATAATACTGAATGCTGAGAGTTGTTTATGCTAGTTGTAAAAATGACAGGAATGCTTTATAAAGATGGCAATCGGATCTTTATTTCTAAATCGCTTTGAGATGTAATTCATATGTCATACGATTCACCCATTGAAACTGTTCAACTCAGTGGGTTTTAATCTAGTCACAAAATAAGCAACTCTCATCACAATCAATTTAAAGAACATTTAAAAAATTTTTCTGGCTATACCCCTGCCACCCTACCCTCCCGAGGCATGTGCGATCGTAGTTCCTCAACCAGAGACTGAATCCTCACCCCCTGCATTAGAAGGCAGAGTCCTAACCACTGGGTTGCTGGGGAAGACCCTTGAACATGTGTATCACCTCAGAAGAAATGCGGCACCTCTTAGCTGTCACCTCCCATCATCCTCAGCCCTAAGCAAAAACCATGCCACTTCCGGTCTGTATAGACTTGCTTATTCTGGACATTTCATACGAAAGGAACTGTGCAATATGGCATCCTTTGTGACTGACATCATGCTTTCAGCATATCATAATGTTCACTCAGCCTAACGTTTCCAGTGATCACGCCTAACAGTACTTTATTCCTTTTATTGCCACATGGTAGTTTTGGGGTGACCCATCCCCAGCTTGGGGCTATTATGAATAATGCTGCTACAAACACTTGTCTAAGTTTTGGGTAGATGTTTCCGTAACTTAGATTTTCTTAAACTTCAGTTCACCTCCCTGGCATCTGCAACGGCCCTGCGGCAGGTATATGCTGGGTGTTGACCACCAGGGACATCAGAGAGGCAGACCAAAGTGAGTCTCAAGAATGTGAGGAGATGAGGTCAGAGAAGAAAGGTGCGGCCTGTGCAGTCTGTAGGCTTTCTGTCTGCATGAGCTGGGAAGTCGGGGGATGTCATGTAAGAATGTTCCAGGTGGGAGTTCCTCTCCAACCCTGGAAATGATGGACCCTTGCACCCTGGGGCGGCAGTGTGCGTGGGGACACAGGAGCAGACTCTGGGTGTCCTCTGATTGGGAAAATCACCAACAAATCAGATCAGATGTAGGCTCTGAGATATGGAGAGGTCAGAGTGATTCCAAGGATGTTCTGACTTGCATGGACCACGTGCACGAAAGCCCTTGCCCCCTGGTTCTGTTAGACTTGACAGGTTCTGGCAGATCAGAGAGCGGAAATTTCCATCTGCACCATCGCTAGGATGCAAAGGGGGTGACCAAGTCCTTTGACCAAAGGCCACAGCTCTGGCGGGCAGTGCCCCCACAGCTCATCTCTGAAGTTCCTACAAGGCTCCCCTGCTCTTTGAGACCTAGGGCCACGGCAGCTCCCCACTGTGATCAGCCCAGAGTGTGGGGGGTACCACTCCATCCCTTCACTCTTCCTGAATCCTCTCCACAAGTGCTAAATGCTCCTTTTAATAAATGACCTTCTTTCAATGACTAGGTGTGAATGCGCTGTCTGTCTTCTGGCCGAGGAGGTAAGCACGGCTGCGAGGGGTGTGTAGTGGAGGAGGGAAGCTAAAGGGTGGCGGGCATGGAGAGGTCCCCTCGGTACTCAGAGCCTTTTCTCTCACCTCATCAGAACCTATGGCTTCGCCGAGACACACAAGGCAACTGACCCCGGGAGGCCGGCAAGGAGGAGACAAAATCAGACTCTTTTTTTTTCCTTCTTAAAGAACAGCGTTCCTTTATAAGGGAATGTTTTCTTGTCTCTCTTTGGAGGTCATGTTTCACCACTTTAAGTGCCTCTTGACAGGAAGGTTTACCCATCTAGCAGTTTTTTCTGGTCTGTAGGAGCCCCGTGGGGCTTCGTATTTTGAGTCTCATAATAGACAGAGGGATACGACAGAAAAGAGATGGATACGACCAAATAGAGATGGAGTTGAAGGCAGGCATAAACAAGTAAGAAAGGATGGGCTTTGGGGAGGCGTAAGATGAGCCGAGAGCAGAGCTGAGCTTCAGAGGGGAAGTACAGACCGCGAGCAGGTTTTCTGAAAGCCAGAGACATCACTTTAAAGGCGAAGGGGGGTGGGGAGGACCTGGGGAGACAGAGGAGTGAGGGGTTCAGGAGGGGGACAAAGGCCCAGCTGCGCCCCTCGGCCACGAGGGCCCCTCATCCCCAAACTGTCCAGAGGACCAGCCCCGTTTCCTATGCAGGTCCCTGGTGTCCTATAGTTGGCTGAAAAGCTATCCCCATTTCTCCCCAGTCTTACTTTGAGATTCAAAGACAGACACAAAAGAAAACCTCGGCACCCAATTCAGAGCTGGGCTCTAGGCTTCCACTCTAACAGCGGCTCTGAAATGAACGTTTTCACAAAACGAAAGCTGCCTCACAGCCAGTGCAGTCCTGACCGAGAGGAAATGCACACAAAGGCCGCGAGCGACGGGCCCTGCACAGGAAAGCCGATCGGGCTTCACCAGCAAAGGGTCGGCTCTCAAGCCCACAGTCTTCCAGAAGAGGCCGTGTTTTGGAAGCACGAGTGGATAATTTGATTGAAAACCTACTAGAGAGTAAATTCTCTTCCTGCTTCTTCATTTCCAGGTTGAATAATAAATATGCCTTTATTTTTCAAGCACAGTGTGGGCCTCAACTTTATTGGTCCGCTTCTTCCCCGGAAGGGCTCCTGTCCTAACACTCTCCCCCCACCCCCCGCAACACCAAAACAATTATTCGAGAAGTACACTTGTGATTGCATTTCCTGCGGCTTAAGAGAAAAACAAAAACTAAGTGTCACTGATTTTCTTTCTATTCTTTCTTGCCTAGTATGTGTTCTCCAAGATGGATTTGCCTACAAGACACAAAAACCCTGGGCTGGCTGATCCCTTAGGAAACCAATGGATGGAACAAAAGCCCTTCTGATGGTTTGGAGCATCCCATGACCTAAATAGTAGCGGCCCTTTGTTGCCAGCTAGATCTTCCCTCCTTTAATGGCTTTATTTCAACAGTTGCAAAGTTAAGCAAACGAACCAGCTTGCCAGATGTGTTTGTTTATTAACAAACAATGGTCAAACATTTCTTCACTGGGCAGTGAGCAAGTGTGGATCTAAAAAGTGTGCCTCCAAGCTCTAAATAAAGACGAATTGTTCTCTAGAAAAAAGATAATAGGCGCTTCTTTTTGGAGCCACGGAGTGAAGTCATCACAGCTCTTTTCTCCTATCAGAGGAGAGACAGGAAATGCCATCTCTAGAGACCCAGAAAAAAAAAAACAACAATGCTCTTTGCTTTCTCCTGTAATAAGATGCTTTAGTTTCTCTTCAAACATAATAATAGACCTTTTTAAGTGCCTGATGCTATCTGCGTGGCAGCGAAGCTTACTTTCAACTTTTGGTTGAACCTTAAAAATATACAGGTAAAATCTATACAAATCAAATGAGCCTTCAAAAATTTTTCAGAAATTTCCCAGGGACCAGGAGAAGCTGAGATTAAAAAAAAAAAAATTCACAGGAAACCTAAAATAGGCAAGCATTAACTCAAAGCAAAATGACAAAGACAAAGCTTCGAAGCAGATATAACTGTGCTGCAAGAAATCCTCCTTAGGCTGAACAGTTAAATGGTGAGAATATTCGTTACTCACACACTGCAGTTAGGTACAACAGCTACTCATTTTGCTATATATATAAAATAGATCATCAATTTTTAAAACTACATTAAAAAGCAAAATAAGGCATTGATGTGAAAAGAGTCACTTCTTCAAAAAAAAGAAAGTGGAAAAAAAATAACAGAATAAACACTCAACTAAGGCCAGCCAGCCAGCCATCTGGAATTTTAAATAAAATTCAGATTCTACATATGAAAACAAAGGAACACAAAAACTTTAAAAGGGGAAGAAGAAGGGAGTTTCCAAAAATATATCTGTGACAAATACTAGTATTTCAAAAAAAAAACCCTACAATGTGAAGGGCTTGAATACCAGCCGGCTTCTACTGCTAGCCTGACTCAGGGTTAATTAACCTAATGATAAAATCTGTGTCTGTGGATATTCGTGTGGACTGTGCAGGGAAGCTGTGAAACACCTTCAGACAGGCTCAGGCCAGCTGTCACTGCAGGGAAGCCCAAACTGTAACTCCAGAAACATTTGTGATGGGAATTGCCTTGCGCTTTTCTTCAGTAAGACCTATTTCCTCTAAATTCATTTATAACAAAAACACTTTCTCAATGGGCTTGTTTAAAGTTCCTAACATGCCTGCCTCCCTGTGTCATGGGCAGTTACTTAACCTCCCCCATAATACTGACCACCAGGCAGCCCCCTGCCCCCAGCCCAGTCCAGGTCTAGTAGCTCCGGTCAAGTTTCCGTCACCGCCTCCTGCTGCTCCCCTCCCCCCAGCACCCTCTTATTCTCCTGCTGGCTTTCCCTCCCCAGAACTCTCCACAAACACACTATTGCTTTTTTTTGTCCACACACCAGGTTCGTGGGATCTCAGTTCCCCAAACAGGGACTGAACTTGGGCCCTCGGAAATGAGCACACAGAGTCTATCCACTGGACCTGCAGACAATTCCCCGCATCCACACTTTTCACCTGGACTCCAGTAGTCTTTTTAAAAACTGTTATTCAAAACAATCCATTTTTCACATTCCTTAAGATTCTAATTCCTCTGAAGAATCCTGATTCACTCAAGGTGAAAGGATCTTCAAAGGATCCATAGTAAGCAGCCAATGGCTCAGATTCTTCACGTGATCTCTTCCAAGAGTATGAAACTGTTCTTCCAAACCAAACCAAGGGAAATCAGCTTTAATAAGGGTTTTAGACAGAGTGCTAGGTTGACAGGCGAAACTTCAGGGACAGTCATCCTTCCCTGAGCTGAAAGGTTTTAAAGTCTAACTCAAATCATTCATTCAAGTGTGTTCCTTGCACACCCACACATGCAGGGTGCTACATTGCTTGTGAATAAAACAAAGCTTCTTTCCTGTGGACCTACAGACACAGCGGTAGAAGAGGGTAAGGAGCTAGGGAGGGATGGGTGTGGGTGCAGGCAGCATTTAGACGGGGCAGTCTGGAAGGATGCTGAAGCAGAGGCTTGAACAAAGTGCAGGAGTGAACTTGCAAAGTTCTCTTCCAAGCAAGCAGCGGGAACAGCTAATGAGGATGCTTTGAAGTGGGAAAGGGCTTGGCCTGTCCAGGGAACAGAGAGATGCCAGCACAATTAGCCTGAGAGGGAGGGTAAGGCAGGAGAAGAAAGCAAGGGCCAGACGGTGGACGGCTTCCCAAGCCCCATGAGCACCGTGGGAAGCTACTGGAAAAATGTAGGAAGGGAAGTGGCGTGGTCTGATTTGCACTATTTCAAGGTTGTGCTGCCTGCTGTGTGGAGAACGTCCTGAATGGAAGTGGGTGGGGGGAGGGGGGCCAGGCTGCTGCACCTGCCCAAGGGGGAGCTGGTGGTGGAGATGGAGATGGGGGAGCTGGACCACTGACCAGGGGCCAGGCCTGGAAGCAGAGACGAGTTAAAACTAAAAGGCTTAGGCCAGTCCACCAGATGAGAGACGCTGAGCGACTGGTTGTGCAGGAAGTGGTGAGAAGTGTCTGGATTCAGAACATTTACTGAAGGCACAGCTGACAGGTCCTGACGTTAGCCAGAAGACGGGCCGTAAGGGGAAAAATAAGCCTTGGGTGCCCCACATCTTTGGCCAGAACAACTGGGTTAAGAACGACTGCCATTCACAGACGGTGGGAATTGTAGATAGGAATGCTGTGCTTAGTCACTCAGTCATGTCCGACTCTTTGTGACCCCACAGACTGTAGCCCGCCAGACTCCTCTGTCTATGGGATTCTCCAGGCAAGAATCCTGGCATGGGTTGCTATTTCCTTTCCAGGGGATCTTCCCAACCCAGGGATCAAACCCAGGTCTCCTGCATTGCAGACAGATTCTTTACTGTCTGAGTCACCAGGGAAGCCCAATAGGATAAGACTGAGGCAGGATAAAGGATAAACTCTGGGGCTCCACAGTTTGCTTGTGGACAGGTTGAGTGGACCACCTCATCACAGAGCTCTGGGACATCCCTGACACTCTTTCCGGGCTCCAGGGCCTCCACTGATGATGATGCTGCGTCGGTGAGTCAGGGGAGAGACATACAACTTTCGTCAAGGAATTCTCACAAATTGCAGAAGAAAGAGGTCTCATTCCTACTTACAAGGGGGAAATACAAAGTCGCATTTCAATTCAGGAAGTCAAGGACAAGACTGAAGGATCCTGATAACTAAGTATGTCATCCCATAAATGAGAAAATTGAATTTCTTTGCTTCACCAGACCAATGGTTTTGTAGGTGACAGAACTATAATGGGGCAAGGTCTTAATAGAATGCTGGTCTTAACAGAACATTCTTTGAAAACAAAGAGGACAGAACAAAACAAAATACACCTTCTAGACATACATTAAACCGGAGGCTGTTAGTGAGTGTTGTATAAGCATGACTCACTTACAAAAGACCAACTCGTTTTGTAGGGTTTCCTGCTTTCTGAGGGGTTTCCTAGGTGGCTCAGTGGTAAATGAGCAATCCAGGAGATGTGGGTTCCACCCTTGAGTGAGGAAGTTCCCCTGGAGGAGAAAATGGCAACCCCCTTGCCTGGGAAATCCCACAGACAGAGGAGCCTGGTGGGCTACAGTCCATGGGGCTACAGAGGCGGACAGGACTGAGCGACTCAGCACAGCAACACCAGGAAGGAAGGACTAACTGCTCTTCAGACCCACTGCTCTTTTTCCTGATCATGAAATCAAGTATCCGCCTTGCTTTCCTGCATTTTCTTCTTACAGGTTCTGGCTTTATAACAGAGTATCCACAGCTGAATCTCAACAGGACTGAATCAATCAAGAACAGGTTTGCAATTAGCTTGATCACACAGATAAGCTCCTTTTACTTTCTGGTTTCCTTCATGCTAAGTTTTATCTGTTCACTGTCATCTCTTATAAAAACATGTTCTAGGGAGTTCCTGGTGGGCCCAATGGTTAGGATTTGGTGCTTTCACTGCTATGGCTGGGGTTCAGTCCCTGGTCAGGGAACTGAGATCCCCCAATCTGCATGGCAGGTGCAGCCAAAACAAACGAACAACAGAAAAAAACATGCCCTAGACATATTAGAGTCAGTCAGAGCGCAGAATTGCCTTATAGGCAATTAAGTTTGTTTTGTAAGTTTCATAAACAGAACCTATCCAACACCTAACTTTAAGAAGAATGCATGACTTTTAGTTATCAATTTTTCAACAACTCTGAAACCTTGGGGAAATTTTTCTTATGGTCATTTTGCAGTAATGTGGGGTCTTGCAAGCATTATCTGAGATTTAGAAAAATTTTAGTGAGCCACTGAAGGCACTATATAATTATTTCCTCTAGAACTCTTCAGATAACCATTGCCAAAAATGGATTCTGCTCCTGGCCAACATTGTGAAATGAAGCATTCTTTCCACCTGCCGGGAGAAATGTAGTTAGAGGTTCCAGTAAATGTTGGCTGGAACCTCCTGATTTCCCTCCTGGAGCTATAAATCTCCATAAATCCCTCATATGTGGTTAGTGGTGGCCACTGCAGATAACCCTACACAGACTCAGAGGTTGGAGCTGAACTCTGTTTTCTGAAATTATTTAATAACTATTCTAATTCTAATTATGAAAACTACGTATTTTCAGGACTTCCCAGGTGGCACTACTGGCAAAGAATCTGCCTGCCAAGGTAGGAGACCCAAGAGATTCAGGTTCAATCCCTGGGTTGGGAAGATCCCCTGGAGAAGAAAATGGCAACCCATCCTAGTATTCTTGCCTGGAAAATCCCATGGACAGAAGAGCCTGGTGGGTTACAGTCTATGGGGTCACAAAGAATGACCTCATGGACTGAAAGAGTTGGATAAAACTGAGTGACTGAGCATATACACAAAAAGGAAACTTACAAAAATGAGGATTTTGATTGACAAGGATTTTGAGATTTTGTTCTTTAATTCAGAGTTTTTGTAAAAATTTTGGCAGCTAATAAACGAATCACAGTCACTCTACCCAAAAAGAAAGAATAAATAAAAGAAATCGAAGTTTTCATTGCATGTGGTCAGCTTACAGAGATAAATATTGCTCTCATTGTTCAGTTCAGTTCAGTCGCTCAGTCATGTTCAACTCTTTGCGACCCCATGAATCACAGCACGCCAAGCCTCCCTGTTCATCACCATCTCCCAGAGTTCACTCAGATTCACATCCATCAAGTCCGTGATGCCATCCAGCTATCTCATCCTCGGTCGTCCCCTTCTCCTCCTGCCCCCAATCCCTCCCAGCATCAGAGTCTTTTCCAATGAGTCAACTCTTCGCATCAGGTGGCCAAAGTACTGGAGTTTGAGCTTTAGCATCATTCCTTCCAAAGAAATCCCAGGGCTGATCTCCTTCAGAATGGACTGGTTGGATCTCTTTGCAGTCCAACGGACTCTCAAGAGTCTTCTCCAACACCACAGTTCAAAAGCACCAATTCTTTGATGCTCAGCCTTCTTCACAGTCCAACTCTCACATCCATACATGACCACAGGAAAAACCATAGCCTTGACTAGACGGACCTTAGTCAGCAAAGTAATGTCTCTGCTTTTGAATATACTATTTAGGTTGGTCATAACTTTTCTTTCATTGTAAATTTGTAAAAATCTAGAAAAACCAGCCCAAGCTTCCTGATAGCCCAGAGATAAAGAATCTGCCTGCAATGCAGGAGATACAAGTTTGATCCCTGGGTCAGGAAGATGCCCTGGAGGGGGAAATGGCAACTTACTCCACTATTCTTGCCGGGAAAATCTCATCGACAGAGGAACCTGGTGGGCTACAGTCTGTGGGGTTGCAAAGAGTCAGACATGACTGAGTACTCCCTCATGAAAAGCAAGCCAGTATAAAACTTCCAGATTTTACATATTAAAATTCATCATGCTGCCTTAAGAAGAACTGTTGATTTCCCCAGTTATTTCTACCCATGATCATTGAACACCAGTAAATCCCAGACACTGGCACAAAATCAGATGTGTTCATTTATCTTTGAGAATAAAAGACTGAATGCAAAGTAAAGGAAACGGTCGCTGTGTATTTTGACTTATGCTCACCCCAAGGGCAGGCTACTAATTCCATAACTTCTAAAGAGAAGGTGAGCATCTTGCCAAAAACACAGTTGCCTTAAGTGGAGCCCATTAGGTGAAGAAACTAAGAGCCCCTGCCCCTCTCAGGCACCCAGAAGTGTTGATGGTCCCTAATGGGGACTGCTGCTGGCTCAAACACCAGGCAGGAAAGAACCTAAATGGCTGTGCTCTTGCAAATAGCAAGTCAAGGCTCTCTTTTAAAGAATTTCCTTTCACAAAATCAACACACTTTCGTCAAAACAAGCAAACACACTTTTGTGTATCAGGACAGACACTGGTTATTCATAATACTAGCTGAGTGAGCTCCCTACAGAACAGAACATGTGTGGAAACTGCTGCATAAAAACTGTATTTCCTCAAGTCTACAAATAACAAATGAAAGAGAGAGTAGGGAGAAAAGGAACCCTCCTACACTGCTGATGGGAATGTAAGTTGGTGCAACCATCATGGAAAACAGTACGGAGGTTCCTCAAAAATCTAAAAATAGAGTTGTCATATGACCCCGGGGCTACCCTGGTGGCTCAGATGGTAAAGAATCTGCCTGCAGCGTGGGAGGCCTGGGTTCAGCCTCTGGGTTGGGAAGATCCCTTGGAAGAGGGCATGGCAACCCACTCCAGTATTCCAGCCTGGAGAATCTCCATGGACAGAGGAGCCTGGTAGACTATAGTCCATGGGGTCCCAAAGAGTCAGACACGACTAAGCACAGCACCGCACATAAGATCCTGCAATTTCACTTCTGGGCATATATCCAGACAAAACTAGAATCTGAAAAGACACCTGTACCCCAGTGTTCATAGTAGCACTATTCACAAGAGCCAAGACATGGAAACTTAACTGTCCATCAACAGAACAATAGATAAGGAAGATACGGTACATATATACATATATACTCAGCCATAAAAAGAAACAAACTAACGCCATTTGCAGCAATACGGATGGGCCCAGAGATGCCATGTGGCGTGACTTCTATGTTGAATGTAAAATATGGCACAAACGAACTCATCCTCAAAACAGAAACAGACTCATAGACATGGAAACAAGACTTGTGGTTGCCGACAGAGAGCAGGGGAGGGAGAGGGATGGACTGGGATCTGGGGGTTGGTAGACGCAAACTTACATTTAGAATGGATAAACCACAAGGGCTTACTGTGCAGCACAGGGAACTACATCCAATCTCCAGGGGTAAACTATCATGGAAAAGAATATTTTAAAGGAATGTCTATATGTGCATAACTGAGTCACTTTGTTGTACAACAGAGATTGGAGCAAGATTGTAAATCAACCATGCTTCAATTAAAAATGAAATTAAAAAATCATCTTTTCCCCTAAAAACATGAACAGTGAGCATCATTCTATCTTACAGTTGGAGATTTTTTTAAATTAATTTTTGAAACTTGCAAGTTGTACATTTTTTAATTAAAAAAATATTTTTGGCCACTCAGCATGTGGGATCCTAGTTTCTGCTCTACAGCATAGTGAATTGGTTATACCTTTAAGACTTCAAGATTTTGCTTAAGATCAGACAACTCACTTGTGAGCACAATATGGCCCCAGAGGCAAGGAGAATGTCCGTATTTCCCTCTACTTTCACCTCTCACACTACCAGAGTGCGTGCTGTCGCCTCAGCCGTGTCGAGCTCCGTGTGACGCTATGGATTGCCACGTGCCAGGCTTCTCTGTCCATGGGATTCTCCAGGCAAGAATACTGGAGTGGGCTGCTGTGCCCTCCTCCAGGGATCTTCCCAACTCAGGGAGCGAACTCAAGGAAGGAAAGAAACCTCATCTTTTGCATAGTGAGCCATTTCTCACCTTGTTAGAGATTAATGTGCTCAAACATAGAAAAATCTAGATGAAAAATGATTTTCTACTGCTATTGGAACTGAACCTGGAAACACTCTCTATTGGGAGTAATAAGATCCAGCAGTAATCCTGTAAATTCTAAATTGTCCCTTTGGGCAGGGTGGAACTAGCCACTATATTAAGTGGCTCACAGTTAAGAATGGTACTTCAGCAGGACAGTATTTCTAGTCAGCCACAAGAAACAATAGCTTGACCTAAAAATTTAAAAGCAGCTTGTTTTCAATGCCATCCGCCAAGTCAACATTTTTAGAAAGGTCCTTTTAAATGCACCGGACAGTACCGTTATGACACATGGTCACAAAGAGACCTGTAGATGCTCCTGCTTTCTGTAACAAACCTTGATCAAGCCTTTTCTCTGGGGTAGGAAGGAGATTCTGTATTGAGAAGCAGAAGGACCTGTTGGGAGGTTCGGGACATGCAGTGC
Organism: Nanger dama; assembly: GCA_917880005.1. Taxonomy (NCBI): domain Eukaryota; kingdom Metazoa; phylum Chordata; class Mammalia; order Artiodactyla; family Bovidae; genus Nanger; species Nanger dama. The sequence goes on along the minus strand of CAKJTW010000018.1, from coordinate 6,693,783 downwards.
CTACTCGTCAGTACCAGGGAGGTGCTAGGCGGTTGGTACCTGTCTTGTTGCGACCCTCCCCGCAACTCTGGAAGGTGGTTTATTACCATCAGCCTCAGTTACAGATTCAGAACTAGGTTGCTCAGAGAGTTTTACACCTGACTAAGGCTCCCTAGCTAGTGGGGCTGTCGGAGACCTAAGTGGGTTTGTTGACTGCAGACCCTGGGTCCCTTCCTCGCCTCCCGGACCACCGGGAGCTGAGGCTCTCCTGCCATACTTCTGATTCAGGCTCTCCTCTCCTCCCAGGAAGATTTGAAGTTCACTGGCAGCCCTTCACAGTGCCGCAGCGAAGTGGCAACTGGATTTGACCCCAGAAGACCTGGATTTCGTCTCTAGCTCTCTTGGGGTCCTTCTGCTGATAATTACCATCACCAGAAACTGGAAGTGATAGCAGTCCACTGTGGTTTTGAGAATCATCCTTAAGAAAATTAGATCACTTACTAAGAAAAGTCAGGGTAACCAAAAGTGAAAGGTCACAAGGAGAAAGGCTGCTTAGTACGAGAGGATCCCAAGGAGCCCTTTCTACAGCCCTTTCTATGCCGCGGGAGACCTTCATACCCGTCAATCTGGCATCCTTGGATGTAAGTTCAAGAAAATAACCTCAGCAGGAACAAGAGCATATATGTGAACAACCACTGCCCAGAGAGGCAGGCTGGCTGGGGGCAAAATGTAAGTAAGATAATGAGCAAAATGTGTAACAGCCCGCCCCTCCTCATCATCAGTTATTATCACCTATAAAAACAAACACTTGAGGCCAAATGGTTAAATATCCAATATTATCAAAATAATGTTCGATATTAGAGCATCAACATACTGCCATATCATGCATTCTAAATAATGGTAACTATTACCATGTAATAAAGCAAAAAATAAGTTCATAAATCATTACATTAAAACACCAGAAATGTACATGTATTTATTGATATTCTTTCTAGAACTTTAAAAAGTTTCACAGTTTCCTAAACTTTCATCGGAATAGAATTACAAAAGGCTTTAAGAGAGTATGTTGTTTACATCTCCTCCCAACAGAACGTCTGACTCAGAGAGATGTAATTCTCCCTAAAATAAAAGGAATGCTATGTATTGCAAGATATCATTTAATGTGTGTCTGGACTACCTATCATTTACTCATTAAATTACTATAATTTTTTGATTAAAGAAGGAAAAGAATTCAGAGTACAGATATGACACACTAGAAAAAAAAGACATATGATTAACAGTGAGTAAATTAAACAAAAGGATGCAGTCATAACACAACACAGAAATACAGGATCCCCAACTAGTAAAGTCTAACTGAGAACTAAGCTATGTTGAATACTTCTCAACTCTTTCTTTCCCTCCAAGAGTATTGAGAGCCCGACACTCGTCACTCTTTCAGGGGCTGAGACAAGAAATTTCTTGCCCTTGTGGAGCTTCCAGTGTGGGGTGAAAGAGAAACAAATGAGCAAACACTTAAAATGTTAGATGCCGTCAGGTACTAAAGAAGGCAAGAGGAGAAGGGGGTGGCAGAGGATGAGATGGTTAGATGGCATCACCAACTCCACGGACATGAGTTTGAGCAAACTCTGGGAGATAGTGAAGGACAGGGAAGCCTGGTGTGCTGTAGCCCACGGGGCTGCAAAGAGCCGGACACAACTCAGCGACTGGACAACACCAACACAATGTTATTTACATGAAAATGCAAACATGAGGATCTATCTCAGCTTTGCTTCAGTACAGCAAGTTAAGTGACTGAACAACAGCAGCTAAAGAAAATAAATGAATGAAGCAGAGGGAAGTAGCGTAAATGAGGTGGAGAAGGTGGGAGGACCTTGTAATTTTTAAAAAATATTTCTGTTTTTGGCGGTGCTGGGTCTTAGCTGCGGCACGTGGGTCTTTAGTTGTAGCACAGCAGCTTAACTGCGGCACGTGAGATCTAGTGCCTGATTCGGACGGAACCTGGGCCCCTGCACCGCGAGTGCAGAGTCTTAGCCATTGGAGCACCAGCAAAGTCCCTATAGTCTTAAATAAGACAAACAAGACAGACCCGAATGAGAAGCCGACATTCCTGAGAAAGAAGTCGGCAAGTGGGCTCTGCAGATATCTAGGGAAAAGTTTTACCAAGGCAAGAAAACGCAGTGCAAAGGCCCTGGGCCAGGATCGCAGGGGGCATGGGTGAGGAGCAGCCAGGAGGCCATGTGGTTGGAGGAGTGACGGTGAAGTTGCTCAGTCGTGTCCGACTCCGCGACCCCATGGACTGTAGCCTACCAGGCTCCTCCCTCCATGGGATTGTCCAGGCAAGAGTGCTGGAGAGGGGTGCCATTTAAAAAAGCAATAGGAGGCCAAATCACGTGGACTTTACATTTCACGATTCACTCCAGAAAAGAATGAATATTTCCTCTAAGGTAAATACATGGAGTTTTTAACTCAAGAGTGTTGGCTAAAATGCTAACCTGTAAGAGTGAAGCAAGGTCAGTAAGAGACCCGAGGCACTGATATGTTTAACATAGACTTTGCAGGGTCGAGGGAAATTCTGGACCCAGGGAAGCAGTCCAGCATCGCAACCAGATTTACTGTGTTTATTTTATGACTGTATGAGGGATTTTGCTTCATTCCAAGCCTTAGTATTCTGTTTCGCTGCTTCCTTGCCGTCATATAAAAGTTCCCCTTTCGTGAACAGTCTATAGAGCCTGTCACCCTACTGCAGCTCTGGCGCAAGGCTTCTCAGTCAAGAAGGACATTTTGGGTCGGGTAATTCTTTGTCGTGGAGGCTTGTCCTGTGCATTATGTGATGTTAACAGCACTTCTGGGTTCTATCCACTAGATGCCAGCAGCAACCCCCAGCCCCAGCTATAATAACTCAAACAACCAAAAACATCTCCAGACATTAACAAATATTTGCTAGGGTGGGTAGAAAAAGCTGTGCCCTCTTGGGAATCACCGCTCTAACGTGAACAGACAAAAACCTCATCTCAATTTATTAACTTTGTTCCAAACACCTACCTGCCTCAGGGCCTTTGCACGGCTGTTCTCTCTCCCGAATCTTTGTCCCAGGTGACTCCTACTTGTCCCTCAAGCCCTCTGGGGAACTTTCCCCTGATACGGCGCATGAGCATGTCAGGTGTTCCCATTATATGTTCATTTGTATATGTACATTTGTACTTTGTTGAGACTACCACAATTGCAATTAAATAATTATTTTGGTCATCATTATTTAATGTCTCCTCCATTTCAGCAAAAACTCTATCAGTCTTATTGGCTCATATATCTCCAGAGCACTCAGAGAAAGACTCAAACGTACACAGAAAAGCATTTTGTCGTTGTTGTTCAGCTTTTCAGTTGGGTCCAACTGTGACCCGACAGACTGCAGCATGCCAGGCTCCTCCATCCTTCACTCTCTCCCGGAGTTTGCTCAAATCCATGTCCACTGAGTCAGTGATGCTATCCAACCATCTCATCCTCTGCCAGTCCCTTCTCCTGTGGCCTTCAATCTTTCCCAGCATCAGGGTCTTTTCCAATGAGAGGACTCTTTGCGTCAGAAAAGCAGGTCACTGGCCAACTTTGGTATTTTATTACAATAAATTATTACGTGGCTCACAGGCAATCCATGTACAGTGATATAGACCATGGCTTAATGATAAATCTCTTCGGTCAAAATCTTGACTATAAATATACTTTACCTGAGGGTACATTTTTCCCTTTTGTTAACAATAAAAATCATGAAAAGACTGTAATGGTGATGAGAGGAACAAAAAGGCCCTTTATTAGATGATAATGAATGAGCCAGGGAACAGAGTGGCTGTAACTGAGGCCATCTTGCTGGCTCTTTTGAACTCCTTATAAGGATTTATTTTAATACAATTTATTCCAGACAGCAGACACCATATTACCTTGCTTACTCTTATACGTCCCAGAGCCACAAATATATTTAAATTCATCATAAGAGGTTAGTATTCTGGGGCCCACAAATGAGTTGCAGAGTACATAATGGACCCTTGAAATCGTACGTAAAGACCTGGAAACACTTTCTAGGAATAGGGTCCGTAATTTTTATATGCTTCTCAAAGGTGGCAATTTAAGACCCACTGTCTCATATGATTTCATTTAACTTTGAAACTTCTCGGGAGGGACTTGCCTGGTGGCCCAGCGGTTAAGACTCTGCACTTCCAATGCAGGAGACACAGGTTTGATTCCTGATTGGGGAACTAAGATCCCACATGCCTAGCGGCATGGTCAAAAAAATAAAATAAAATAGATAAGCAACAAGGATTTACTGTATAGTACAGGAAACAATAAAAACAAACAAACAAAAACTTCGAGGGACAGTCCCATCATCTTTGCTCCACCTCTTAGGAAGAAAAACAACTTTTAGTTACCGATTTCCTCTCCTGCTTCAGTTCCTGGACGTAGCGCACTAACTCCACAATGATCTGAGAGGTCATATTCTCGGAGATGACTTCATGCTGCCCAGCATAATCGTTCATTTCATTCAGGGTGGTAAGAAAGGCTCTGCAAGCCGTATACCTACAGAACAGAACACACACCACTCCTTTTTAAACAGGGCACATTCTCTCTCCACATGGCTTCCCGCCAGCGAAAGAGTAATTAACATTACTATCAGGGTAATATGCCTCCAGCTCCCACAGAGTCTTGACAAATTCATTACACATCAGGGTGTTCTCATCAAAATGGCACATAATTAATTACAACTGAAACATTTTTCATTTTGAGAAGTCAAATTGCTCTATATCAGGCAACATTTGGCTTTGTCACTAGCACAAGTAAAACCCAAAATACATATACCTACTATATGTACTAATGTCATGGATATTTAGATCTAAATTAGAGAAGAGATGATACTTTGGGGCTATTCACTTTAAGATGTCTTAACTGCTGTCTGAAACGGACATATTTCCTGGATGAATGAGACACTTGATATTACCAAGATGTAGAGTGCACAGTCCATTCACACTTCCTGTATTTGCTTATAGGCTAATAAGCTTTTCCTAATTACCTTAATTGAAACAATCTGGAAAAGGTCTAGTGCCTCTTTAAGAAAAGTTATTTGAGTAAGTTTTTATTGTCTTTCCCCCAGTTTAAAAATTGACACAAATATAAATGAGGAATGCAATTTGTTTTTGTAGATACATTATATCTACAGAATATATGTAGATTTCCTTTATAATCATCACCAAGGACATATACATACTGCCACGTAACAATCAATGATAAACACACCTGTATTCTTCTTCCTCCTTTGAGTTCTTTTTAGGTTGGTATTTCTTGAAAGATTCCTGAAACAAAAGGCAGACATATTACCTTATACAGAAGATAACTGAGAAATCAGGGATAAAAGATGAAGTTAGTGTTTTCGTTTACAAGTTAAAAGTCACAAAATGTTCACAGCTGAACCATTCATTTCCTTCCGTCTTTCAATGTGAAAGACTTGCATAGGTTTGAATCTTTTAGAGAAAGAAAGAGCAAATATGAATAGACATGGCCACCAGTTGATCACTTACCTTGATGTTAAGACCTGACATTATTTAACTAGAGAGGGCAGACCCTGGGTTTTCTAAGTGCAGTGGCTTTTATTTACAGCACTGAGCTGGGGTAGTTTTTCTTACCAGGTCACCATCCCGTATACTCATCCTCAGTCAAGCATTATTGCTTTAAATCCAAGGCAAACATACAGACTGGGTCCGAATGTTTAAAATTCAAAGGGCATGTTTTCAAGGCTTTGTGGCTTCTCTTTCAAAGAGTTAATGAAAACCACTTGTGTGAATAAGTCTCCTTAAAGGAAGTAGAAACGATATTTGGAGGGATGTTTATACTAAGACATTTAACTAGGAGAAATTGTAACCTGTGTAGCAGGCTCACACTGAACACACTCAGATTAGGCAAAATTGCTCTAATCTCTCTTCCTAATCCCACCTCCAGGTCAAGAATCCAAATACTCCCCTCTACATTCTGCAAGCTTAAATTTACATAAAAACTAAGAGTGATCTTGAAAAAGAAAATTCACTAATGGCTCCAGGGATTGATTTCTCCTGGGTCCTATTTTGGCTTCTGTGGTTAGAAGAACAGCCACAGGTAAAGAAGGCGTGGTACATACGTACAGTGGATACTATGCAGTCATAAAAGGCACGAAACAATGCAATCTGCAGCAACACGGATGGGCCTAGAGACTATCACACTAAGTGAAGTGAGACAGAAAGAGAAAGACAGATTCCAAAGTACGGCACCAAGGAACCTGGCTGTGAAACAGAAACAGACTCACAGATACTGAGAAGAGATTTGTGGTTGCTGAGGGGGAGGGGTGGGGGAGGGAAGGACGGAGAGTTTGCGATTAGTAGGTGCAAACTATTACCTGTAGAATGAATGGACGATAAGGTCCTACTGAACAGCACAGGGAACTATATTCAATGTTCCGGGATAAACCACAATGGAAAAAAAATATCAAAAGAAGTCTCGATAAGTATATGTATAAATGAGTCACTTTGCTGTACAGCAGAAATGCATACAACATTGTAAACCAACTATACTTCAATTTTTACAAAAAGAAGAAGGGGAGGAGAAGGAACAGTCCTAGGAGGTGACTAGTGGTCCACAGTAAGACTCTCCATATGACACCATTTCACTATTCACTTCTCTTTTTATTCCCTATTGCTATTCCTCTTTCATAGTAGCTACTTTCATTATTTCACATTTAATTTCTTTCATTTCCCCTGAAACTTCAGATGTGCCTAGAGAAGTATACAGTAATAAATTTGCAATTTTGATCATGGTACATTTTACAGACAGAGTGAAACGTGAGTTTGTCTCAATAGGTGTTACTAGATAACATGAGAGGCAGAGGACTTCCGTAAAAGGACATTGTTCTGGGAATCCAGAGACCATGTGTCTGGTTGGTGTGGTTGGGCGAGCCTCTGCTCCTAGTTCCTCATCTCTAACCCTGAGGCAGGGGCGAGAAATGACCTCTCTTGTCCCTTAAAGTTTCGAAATTCCAAGGGAATACACATCACCCAATAGAATAGTGATTGTTGCAATTACTTAAAAAGGCAACAATTAAAAAATTTTAAATAGATAAACTGATAAAAGAAAAATGTACTGACTTGGAGGTTGCTATCACATGAGCTATGACAACAGAATGGGAAAGACTAGAGATCTCTTCAAGAAAATTAAGAGATACCAAGGGAACATTTCATGCAAAGATGGGCTCGATAAAGGACAGAAATAGTATGGATGGACCTAACAGAAGCAGACGATATTAAGAAGAGGTGGCAAGAATACACAGAAGAACTGTACAAAAAGATCTTCACGACCCAGATAATCATGATGATGTGATCACTCATCTAGAGCCAGACATCTTGGAATGTGAAGTCAAGTGGGCCTTAGAAAGCATCACTACCAACAAAGCTAGTGGAGGTGATGGAATTCCAGTGGAGCTGTTTCAAATCCTGAGAGATGATGCTGTGAAAGTGCTGCATTCAATACGCCAGCACATTTGGAAAACTCAGCAGTGGCCACAGGACTGGAAAAGGTCCGTTTTCATTCCAATTCCAAAGAAAGGCAATGCCAAAGAATGCTCAAACTACTGTACAATTGCACTCATCTCACGTGCTAGTAAAGTAATGCTCAAAATTCTCCAAGCCAGGCTTTAGCAATACGTGAACCGTGAACTCCCCTGATGTTCAAGCTGGTTTTTAGAAAAGGCACAGGAACCAGAGATCAAGTTGCTAACATCTGCTGGATCATGGAAAAAGCAAGAGAGCTCCAGAAAAACATCTATTTCTGCTTTATTGACTATGCCAAAGCCTTTGACTGTGTGGATCACAAGAAACTGTGGAAAATTCTGAAAGAGATGGGAATACCAGACCACCTGACCTGCCTCTTGAGAAATCTGTATGCAGGTCAGGAAGCAACAGTTAGAACTGGACATGCAACAACAGACTGGTTCCAAATAGGAAAAGGAGTACGTCAAGGCTGTATATTGTCACCCTGCTTATTTAACTTCTATGCAGAGTACATCATGAGAAATGCTCGACTGCAAGAAACACAAGCTGCTGGGAGAAATACCAATAACCTCAGATATGCAGATAACACCACCCTTATGGCAGAAAGTGAAGAGGAAAAAGACTCTGATGTGAGTGAAAAAGCCTCTTGATGTGAGTGAAAGAGGAGAGTGAAAAAGTTGGCTTAGAGCTCAACATTCAGAAAACGAAGATCATGGCATCCGGTCCCATCACTTCATGGGAAATAGATGGGGAAACAGTGGAAACAGTGTCAGACTTTATTTTTGGGGGCTCCAAAATCACTGCAGATGGTGACTGCAGCCATGAAATTAAAAGACGCTTAGTCCTTGGAAGAAAAGTTATGACCAACCTAGATAGTATATTCAAAAGCAGAGACATTACTTTGCTGACTAAGGTCCGTCTAGTCAAGCCTATGGTTTTTCCTGTGGTCATGTATGGATGTGAGAGTTGGACTGTGAAGAAGGCTGAGCATCAAAGAATTGGTGCTTCTGAACTGTAGTGTTGGAGAAGACTCTTGAGAGTCCCTTGGACTGCAAGGAGATCCAACCAGTCCATTCTGAAGGGGATCAACCCTGGGATTTCTTTGGAAGGAATGATGCTAAAGCTCAAACTCCAGTACTTTGGCCACCTGATGCGAAGAGTTGACTCATTAGAAAAGACTCTGATGCTGGGAGGGACTGGGGGCAGGAGGAGAAGGGGACGACCGAGGATGAGATAGCTGGATGGCATCACGGACTCGATGAACATGAGTCTGAGTGAGCTCTGAGAGATGGTGATGGACAGAGAGGCCTGGTGTGCTGCGAATCAGAGGTCGCAAAGAGTCAGACACGACTGAGCAACTGAACTGAACTGAACTGAACTGAACTGTGCTTCAACTACATCGTGTTTTCTCTACTGATACTCTCACAGCAAAGATTATCTGGTAGATTTAGATTCAAAAGACTGTGAAGAAGCAATACTTCCTTAATATTAAATATCTAAAGCAAGTACTTTAGAGAAAAACAATAATGCAGAAAAAGAGAAATCTTGCATCTCAAAAACAAAGTGGAACTCTTTGAGTTGGTCTACCACATTTCATCATTAAAGATTTGGGGATTTCCCTGGTGATTCCGTGATTAAGAATCTGCCTCCCAATACAGGAGATGTGGGTTTGATCCCTGGTTGGGAAACTAATATCCCACGTGCCTTGGAGCAACTAAGCCCCTATACCACAGTGAAGACCCAGTGCAGCCAAAAAAAGATAGATTTAACAAAAACAGTAGCTCCAATTTACATATACCAGGAATATTGAAAGGGAGCCATGGGATGCAGATGACTAGATAATCAATAGATTCTTTTGCAAATATATTTAAAGTAGCATATATGTGATCTGCAGTATTGAAAAGCCTAGAAGTTTCATGAGACATTTTTAGTGCACAGTTTTAAATAATGACCATTTCTTTTGCTAACCATAAACTACAAATGGAAAAATGCCGCTTCTAAATTCAGACCTTATATAAAAATCCATTCAAAACTGTTATTTTAGAGTTTATTTCAACCCACACTTTCTTTTTAGCTTCCAGTCCTTAGCAGCCATAAAAATAGTTCAAATTTTATACCTAATTGAAGGAAGCAGAGCTTGAAGAGATCCAGGAGAAACCAGCACTTTTTATAGTTCCGTTTTCCCAGTCAAACCCGAAACAGGATTAAAGACCTGTTGTGGGTGATCTCCAGTAAAGATGGTCCACTTCTGTGCATGAGTGTCACTTTAACAGTTTTAAACATATATAGCATTCAAATGCTTCTTAAAAGCACCAATGAATAATTCACTGTATAAATGCTAAGAGAAAACTAAAACCTTAAGAGGTCTAGAAGAGAACTTCAAATCCAAAGACACTTTTGTCAGGAACCACTACAAAAAAAAAAAGAGAGAGACAGCAATTGCCTTTCCATTCTCTCGAGATGGGTTTTCTTGCCCTTTGTGTATGAAGTTATTTTAAAAATAAGCAAGGAAATAAACCACCAAAAGCAACTTTAAATTTATGAGATCTTTCTGAGAAACAAGTGTTTTCTATATGTGCTCTTCAGATAGGCTAATTAAAAGGTAGGAGGAAAACATACATCTTTTAATAAAAATACTAGGCTTAAATTTGGTTGTTCCTAAGAGCTGCCAGGGAGGCTTTAAAAAGGAGATGCTTAGGCTCCATTTCAGATCCTCTGAAATGGAAGGTCTAGGGTTAGACCCAGGAAATTTTTTTTTCTATCTTTCTTTTATACTTTTAAAAGCTCACTGCAGATTTCCAGATAAAGATGGCAAAATAAAACCTCATCAGAGAAATGAACTTTTTCCAACAAGAGGTGAAATAAAAGCTAGGAAATTTTCCAGAGCAGAAAATAAACCATTGAAGAAAGGCACATAACCTCATTCTACACACTTTGAGAAGTGGTGACCCATGTGAGGGATGGAAGGTTTTAGAACAGCGTACAACAGACGTTTGACCACTCCCTCACAGTTACTGGAAGGGAAATAAGTCCTCATGGACTGACTGAAAATCGAGTCATACAGAAGTTAGGTGAGGGGTGAGCCAGCACTCAGGGAAGAGACAGTAACACTCTGAGAGGGAGACAGGCAGGTTGAGCACCTGATTCCAGGGCCTGGCAGGGGCCGAGCTGGCCGCCTGGGTCTCCACTTCCCAGGGCCGCAAGCCGAACGCCTCGGGAGATCACCCCAAACCTAAGGATTCCCAAGGAACAGGAGTGAATGCTTGTGACCTAACGGGGTGAATGTCAAAACAGAAACACTAGCAAAGTTTCAGAAGAGACGATGAAACTCAGAGTCTGAAAGACAAGAGGTACAATGTCAGGCACCCTGTGGGGTTAACCAAAACTGGTGATTAACACGAATTCTTGGGCTTGCCTTCCAGTTTGTTAAAAACCCCTCTGCTTGTACCCCCGCCTTCACCATTCAAGCTTGCTTTCTTGCTACAAAAGCCTTGCTTGTCTTCCAAGCATTACGCAGCTGAAACAGTAAGATGCTTGCCTGGGTTGTTTTCCAGGAATCAGCTGTGTTGAGCTCAAGTTCAAGCCAACTAACACTGGTTTTGTGTCTTAGTTGCTCAGTCATGTATGACTCTTTGAGACCCCATGGACTGTAATCTGCCAAGCTCCTCTGACTGTGGAATTCTTCAGGCAAGAATGCTGGAGTGGGTAGCCATACTCTTCTCCAGGGGATCTTCCCGACCCAGGGATCGAACCCAGGTCTCCTGCATTGAAGGTAGATTCTTTACCGTCTGAGCCATCAGGAAGCCCCACCTAAAACTAGAGCTGCATAGGTGTCCAGTGAATGGCCTTTTGATGGCAGAGGGTCAGAAACTCTACCCTCAGATCATGCTAAGCTAAGCACTTCCATCTGGGAACATGAATCCCACGAAGAAGCAAGCAACTCGGATACACCTGCACAGAAGATGAACGACCTCATCCTACCTGCAATCATCTTTCTCTACACCTAAGGCCAACCACCACCCTGCTTCTTTAAGAAATATCCCAAGCCCCTCGCCTTCCAGGAGGCTGATCTGGGACTAGCTCTCCTGCCTCCTCCCTTGGGAGCTTTGTGAATGAACCCTTTCTCTGCTGCAAACCTCGGTGTCTCAGTGTTAGGCTTACCACGTGTTGGCCAATGAACCTGGTTTGGTAACACTTTCCCCTACCCTTACCCTGTAATGGAGACAAGGCAAGACCAATGGCGCCGGAAGCACAGTGATGATCGTTCACATTCTATCAGATCAAACGGGAACACTGGTGATGCTTGTTAATACCCAAAACATGCTTAGACATCAACATAAGACAGTCACATGCTTTATCACATTAAGACCCCTCAACCACCTTGTAAGTTAGGAAAGAGCATCATCTTTATTACTCACATATTACAGGTGAAAAAAGACAAAGCACTCAGAGTAATTTGCCCCAAACCATTATTACTGTTAAGTGGAAGAACATTACGGACACTAAGACTCTAGAGTAGGTCCCCCACCTCCGGGATCTGATGCCTGATGATCCAAGGTGGAGCTGATGTAAAGATAACAGAAACAAAGTGCACAATAACTACAACACACTTGAACACCCGGGATCGTCCCTCCCCCACCCCAGTCTGTGGAAAAACTGTCTTCTGCAAAACCGTTGTGCCAGAAAGGTTGGGGACCGCTGCTCTGGAATCTGTTCCTTTTAAGCCCTTCACCAAACTGCCTGCATTAAATATGTGAGTGTGTGTAAAGTCACTTAGTCATGTCCAACTCTTTGTGACCCCGTGGGACTGTAGCCCGCCAGGCTCTGTCCATGGGATTCTCTAGGCAAGAATACTGGAGTGGGTTGCTATTTCCTTCTCCAGGGATCTTCCCGGCCCAGGGATCAAACCCAGATCTCCTGCATTGCAGGCAGACGCTTTATCCTCTGAGCCACCAGGGAAGCCTCTGCATTAAATATAAGCAAGGTGAAAAGAAGCAATGCAATACAGAAGACAAGGGAGGAAGAAAATGACAGAGAAAAACCCAATCTGGAAGAAAATATATAAGGGCATGAAATAAACAACTGATTTTGCAATGAAAGTGCTGTAAGGAAAATTGACAAAGCATTGCTTGGAAAAGTTGCCAAACTGCTAAGTGGCACAAAAAGGTTCTTCACAGAGTCAAAAAGGGAGCCACCTACAAAGAATAAATATGTGGCTGCCCCTAGACTTTTCACCAGAGAAGGCAGTGGCACCCCACTCCAGTACTCTTGCCTGGAACATCCCATGGACGGAGGAGCCTGGTGGGCTGCAGTCCATAGGGTCACTGAGAGTCAGACACAACCGAGCAACTTCACTTTCACTTTTCACTTTCATGCATTGGAGAAGGAAATGGCAACCCACTCCAGTGTTCTTGCCTGGAGAATCCCAGGGACTGGCGAGCCTGGTGGGCTGCCGTCTATGGGGTTGCTCAGAGTCGGACACAACTGAAGCGACTTAGCAGCAGCAGCAGACTTTTCCACCAGAAGACAATGCAGCAACAAAGTTTGGAGAGAAAGAATGACCAGAGAATAATTTAAGTCAAATTGTTGGGTGCAGTCTATCCTCCATATCTTTGGGGTCCACATCCATGGAGTCAGTGAACTGCAGATGAAAAATACTGGGGTGGGGAATTCCAGAAGGTTCCCCAAAGCAAAATTTGAATTTGCTTCATGCTGGCAACAGGTGACACACTATTTACACTGTATGAGGCATTATAAGGGATCTAGAGATGATTTAAACATTTGGAAGGATGTGTGTAGGTTATACACAGGTACTATGCCTTGTTATATAAAGCAACCTGAGCATCTTCAAATCTCTGTATCCAAGGAGGTGGTTCCTGGAACTGATGTTTGCAGACACTGAGGGATGACTGTAGAGTGGTATTCTCAAACAAGAAAGAACTCAAGGAGCATGCCAAAAGTTCCCATCAGGGGTAAAACATCCCTATTTTTCTTGATGCCAACAAACAAGTGGAGAGGCTGTGGGTAGAGGGGACGCTGATGAACATATATCTGTAATTAAGACAAACTAACTGTGAGACTCATTTTATAAACCAGGTTATATAACTCAACTAGGAGAGGAAGTAAAAGACGTAAATACTCTTTCCTTTAGCTTTCCTAGCAGTGAGTCAGCTGAGCCTGTTTAAAATTACAACATGAGTTAAAAACAAAACAAACAGCAACAAAAACACACGCAAAAAGACCCCACCAGACAGCAATGACAGCCTGCCTTTTTTTTTTTTTTTTGCTAAATCTTATAAGAATTTAATATTTCAAGCTTGGTAAATCCTTCAAGTTTCACTTTAATATCTTGCTAACTGTTCAAATAAATTTAAATTCAATACCTTGTATATACAATATGCAGTATATTTTATAAAATGACTTTGACAATTTCCTTTTATTTACAATGGGCTCAAATTAAAAAAAAAAAAAAAAAAAAAAAAAGACCAGGATAAGAATGGCTCAAGAAGAAAGTACAAATGACTCCAATGCATAAAAACATAATTCAACCTCATCCTTACTAAGAAAAACATAAATTACTGGTCAGATCTAGCACTTTTTACTTATCAAATCAGCAAAGATTAAAAAAAGACAAGTAACGAGAAATACTGAGGGTCAAGGCAGGTAGCAGTGCCATGCACTCTGGGATGGTGATAATGTTACAGTTTCCGAGAAGGGCCACTTGGCAAATTTTACCAGAACTAAAGCGCTACTTTTAGGAACTTATTCTCTAGACATGTTTGCCCAAGTGTTTCATTCAAAGTTATCCATCGCAACTTTGTTCAGAGTTGCAAACAGCTGGAAACAATCCAGTACAACACTGTATAGCTGTAAAAGATAAACATGAACCCCTAGAATAATCTGCAGGATGCAGAAAGGCAAGGCCACCCTGAACTTCAGGGAAGCAAGGATTAGAAGTTTCAATCATATGAGTTCATTATCTGGTCATAACAAATAAGTCACTGCTTTCTTTCTTTTTTTAACAAGCAGTTGCTAAGGGGCAATCAATAGTTGGTTCTCTTATATAGGTCATATAGCATATTTTAAGATTATATTAAGAATTTAACCCTGCCTTGAATGGAGGGGATTCCCTGGTGACTCAGCAGTGAAGAATCTGCTTACAATACGGGAGACGTGGGTTCGATCCCTGGGTTGGGAAGATCCCCTGGAGGAGGGCGTGGCAGCCCACTCCAGTATTCTTGCCTGGAGAATCCCATGGACAGAGGAGCCTGGTGGGCTACAGTACATAGGGTTGCAAAGAGTCAGGCATATCTGAAGCGACTGAGCACTCATGCACACATGCCTTGAATGGAGTGTAACTATAGCAGGTATCAGCAAACTTATATACGCATATACACACACACACATAAGCAAGCTTAGAAAGGCCCAGACACTAAGTATTTCTGACTTGCAAGCAGGTCATGGTCATGTGGTCTCTGTTGTACTATTCCACTGCCATTTTTTTTTTAAAGCAGCCACAGACAATACATAAATGAATGGATGTGCCTGTGTTCCAATAAAACTTTATTTATAAAACCAGGCAGTGATGGATTGAGCCACAGAGGTAGCCAGTAGTTTGTCAACCACTGACCTACAGAAACCAAAGCCTTAATTATCATCTTCTACATCTAAAATGTTAGCATTTTTTTTTCTTTAATGCAGAAAAGAATTAACGACAGATATCTCTCCCCTAAAGTGAGGTTTTTCAACATCATATTGATATTTCAAGCAAGTCTTTGTTGAATATGCTCCAGTCTCACTGGCTGGAACTTTTCATTCCTCGAACTTGTCACCACTTTAGGAGCTCTGCACTTGCTGATGCCTTGGCCTGGAAGAACGGTTCTCAGACCTTGGCTTGGTGTCTGTCAGTTCTCAAGCTATGGATTTTCCCTGGCCAGTGTGAGTAAGTAAACCCGCCCCCACATCAGGCTTTAAGGCACCGCATACTTTACTCATTCAAGGTGATAAAATGCTCTCTTCAAGTGATTTACGTTTTGCATGCGGTCCGTTTCCCATAGTGAGAAGATAAGTCTCTCAGGCTCTGGCACTTCCGGTGTCTCTTTCACTAGAATCCCCTCCCCTGACCCTGTTGATACATTGTTAGTTGTTATATTTGTTGCTAAACCCTTATAGGCCTGTGCCGACAGGTTAACTCTCCTCGAAACTGTTGACCAAATATTGCAGACCTGTTCCCACTGATTCACTCTTTCTACAACTATTTACTAAGAACCTAGTATGTGCCAGGCACCGTTCCCTACTATGGGGATTCATCAGTCAGCACAACTCAAGGAGCCCTGCCCTTGAGAGGTTTATATTCTAGCAGGAAGGAAGCGGAAGGTGATGATGAACAGTGTATAAGAAAATTATACAACATTAGACAGTTATCAGCACTTTGGGAAAACCAGGAAGTACAGCAGGGAGGCAAGGAGGCGCTCACTGTGCAGGTGACATTTGAGCAAAAACTTGAAGGAGGTGAGGCAGTTGGCCACGTGGATCCTGGGAGATAAAACCTCTGTGTGATCCGTATGAACGGCCACACAACATCCCTGCGGCGAGAACAGGCCTGGCACGTACGAGATTGAACAAGGAGGCGGGGATGGTTAGAGCAGAGATACGAAGGGAGACAAGATGTCAGGGGAGGGAGACCACTTGTGTTGGCTTTGTAGGACATACACCATAAGGATTTTGGATTTACTCTGAGGGAAACTTGAGTGGAGGGGGCAGTGAGGAGAGGGAGAACTGGGCTGCAGAGATGCAGATTTTGAGCGGAGAGATGCCTTTTCAGATACGTTACATGTGAGATGTTTTCTAGACATCCGAACGGACAATTCTGAGCAACCTGCTTCTGGAGTTCAGGATAGAGGTCTAGCTTGGAGACACATGTCTGTTGCCATAGAGACCATCCTGAAAGCCAGGAGACAGACAAGATCACCAGGAGAGCACAGACTGAGAAGAAAAGATGACCGGGAGTTGGGCACTGGGGCAGACTGGGGTGAAGGGGCGGGAGGAGACAAGGAACCTCTAGGGAGCCTGAGCAGAGCCTTCAAAGAGCTTTCGGTGAGATAGGAAGGAAGCTTAGAGATGGGAGTTTCAGATGCCAAGTGAGGGAAGTGGTTCGAGGAGGCAGCATCCACCCCATCAAAGCTGCTGAGCGGTCAAGGATGGTGAGGATTGAGGACAGGCAACTGGCTGGGGCAGGATGAAGGTCACGGGCACCCCAAGAAGCAGTTCACACAGCTGAGCTTAATAAGGAGAGGAGGGGTGAGCTCAAAAGTTTTGTTTTCTTTGTGGATTTTCAACGATGGGAGACAGTGGTGCGTTTTTGTGCAGATGGGGATGATCTAATAGAAAGTGAAGCACTGTTAACACGGAGATGGAGGAAAAACTAGTGGAACAGAGTTCTGGGAAGGGCCAGGGTGTAAGAGGTGGGCTGGGATTTGGACAGGAGCATCACGTATGGGAACAGATTCGGACAGGCGGGTTACAGAGTGTGAGGCTCTAAGGACTTTTCCTTGGACCGCTTCGATTTTCTCAGGGAAGTGGGAAGCAAGCAGTGAAGACAGGAAGGAGATGTTGGGGTGCGTGGCAAGAGAAGCCATGAGGGACTCAGGCAAATGGAAAAGCAGATCAACAAGCCAGTCTGATTACCCCTCAGCACCAAGGGCCCTGCCCAGATCTCAGGCTTAAAGAGAGGATTGGTGATCGTCTTGAAGTCAAGGTTCAGTTACTCATTATCTGTTTTTGTCAGCTTCTCCCATAAGCACAGGACTTTCCTGGTGGCTCAGAGGGTAAAGAATCCACCTACAGTGTAGGAGACCTGGGGTTTGATCCCTGGGTTGGACGATCCCCTGGAGGAGGGCATGGCAACCCACTCCAGTATTCTTGCCTGGAGATTCCCATCGACAGAGGAGGCTGGTAGGCTACAGTCCACAGGGTGGAAAAGAGTCGGACATGAATAACCGACTAAGCACACATCCATAAGCACAAATTTAGACACTTTGCAGGGATAGAGTAAAACAAATGTTAGCATTTAAATCTCAGAAAAAGGACTTCCCAAGAGATAACAGCCACAGCAGTAACACTGCTATTCTAGATCTGAAACAGGGGAAATGGTCAATGGAGAGCTATTAAATGTTACCCCAAACCTACTGCTGGAATTGGGAGTCTTTTCCAATAGCCTCCAATTTTGTTACCTAAAGCCTCACTCACAGAGCATGATGAGAAAGGGCCGGGAGACAGGTGCTGCCCAGAGGGCAGCAAAACCAGCACCTTTCTGTCCCAACACAGAACAGATGGAGAAGCTTGCCAAGGACAGACTTGCGACATCGGATGACAAACCTCCCAAGCAAAGCAGGGCAGCGGCCGAGGCTCCAGCAAAGAGGAGACGACGCCAAGAGAGAAAGTCAAGGAAGGCAGGGAAATCCTTTAGGGGAGACCCGAGCACAGCGCAGCATGCTTTGGCTAAAGCTGTTGCACAACCCATCTCCACAGGAAAGACAACATTTTACAAAGGTGCAATGTTTAAATAATCAACGGGGAGCAGCTAGTTCGCCACGCCCACTGTCAGTTATGAAGCTTTCAACTGCTAATGAGGCTGATGCACATATAAGGCATCAGAAGTTCATCTGCAATAAAATTTATTTATAAAAATAAGTTTATTCATTAAATTCTTATTGAGTCAATCTAATTTTACTTAAATTTTATTCAGCAAAATTAAATAAAGAAAATTTAATTCATAGTAAATAAATTATCAAATTATTATTAAATAATATATTTATTACTAAACAAATTCGTTGTTGCTGCTGCTCACTCGCTATGTCACATCCAACTCTGTGACCCCCATGGACTGCAGCACGCCAGGCTCCTCTGTCCTCCACTATCTCCCACAGTTTGCTCAAATTCATGTCCACTGAGCCAGTGATGCTATCTAACCATCTCATCTTCTGCCGCCCCTGTCTCCTGTTGCCTGCAGTCTTTCCCAGCTGTACTATTAAGCAAACAAATAGTAAATGTATAAAAAAATTCTTTATAAAAATGATTTCATTGAGCAATACATATTGTATTTTATCTACTCAATGGAAACAAAACTTATCAGCCATGAAGTGCACCATACATACCACTTAGGTGCTTATTAAATGACAACAAGAGCTCTCTAAGATGATTCTTTCAAAGATACACGACATCCACCTTGTCCAGATGGTCTTTGGATTAAAATGAAATGTTTCTAAATCGAAAGTCATCTAGATATTCACAATCTGCACAAACCAACCAAACAAGAAATCATTAAAGATCTTGCCACTTCAAGCTTAGTTCTGCCAGCAACTTTTAAATATTTTATGTAAGAACACAAACTTCTTGGATAATTTTGTCCTTGGAGTTGTAAGAAGGGCTGCCTGAGGACCTCTCAGCTGCTGCTGGAGGGAACATGAATCAGACGAGCTCTCTGGAAAACTGACTCCATCTGCTAAATCTAAACACACACAAAGCCTAAGACCCAGGAATCCCAGTCCTGGGCATGTACTTTATACCCCAAGTTGGAAACAAGCAATAGCCCAGCGACAGTAGACTGGACAAGCTTTGACACACTCACCAACCAAAATAAAAAGCACCACAACATGTAACGAATGAATCTCACAGACGTAATGAGGAACAAAGGATGCCAAATACAACAGTGCATAATAACTGATAACATTCACCAAAGCCTCAGAAACATGCCAGACCAATCCATGTGGTCAGAGATCAGCAGAGTGGCCAACCACGGGGCCAGGGGAGGGGATGAACCAGAAAGGACTGGGGGAGTGGGGACTGAGACTGGTAATTTGCTGTTTCTTGACTTGGGTGCCGATCACACAAATGTATTCACTCTGAAAATTTCTGGAGTCATACACTTATGATACGTGTACTTCTCTGTTGTTATGTTTCAAATAAAGTTTTCTGGGAAAGAAAGAAAGGTGCTCCAAAATTCAGCTGCTAACCTTTTAAGCAACAGAGCATAAAAGCAATAACTTGGTTTTTCTGTTTACTGTGCTCTGAAAAATAATTTTCTGTATGAAAAAAATTGCTTTTACTGCAATATAAGCTTTCCTGAAAGGGGAAAATCAATAGTTAAAGGCTTACACATTTATGGTATAAAATGAGGATATGAATGACCCTTCCATTCATTCTGCAGTTCACAAACAACCTTTCTCAGTATCAACTTACCTGAGTTGTTTTGCATAGCTGAGTTCAATCTCCGTCCTCTCCTTTACAAATTTGATGTATTTCTCAAGAATATCAATTCCCCACTGTGTGTGTTTTTCTAAGTTGTCAAATTGATCCTGTTAGTAAAAAAAAACAAAGGCAGAGCTTGTAATCTTTGTCTGTGATTAACATAACTTCAGTTCTCTCAACAATATATCAGTACGTAGAAAGCAGTTCTAACATTTTCCATGATTGTACTTGGGTGCTTTTTCGTTGAGCAATTTTAAATCAACATTACCAAATTTGGTTTGAAAACTGCCTGAGATATTGAACTCTGACCCATCCGTTCACGTTCCCTATTCCTGTTTAGAAACGTGGTGTTTGGATATATTTAATGTATTGGCACAAAGCAGAGTGTCTTCTGCAGATACCAAAAATTGAGAGATGAAACACACTCCTGAGTTAACTCAGCCACACTCTCAGCACTGAAGAGTCATTTGCGAGTTAACTTTCAACATGAGCTCATTGAAATTTGGGGTAGAGAAATGGGAGACAGAAGAGTTACAAAATACTACTTTCTTCAAACAAATAAAATGACTCACATGGACTCTATTCAGTATTCACCCATGCGTCAAGCCTACTGTGTAGGGCAGGAATGGTGACCGGGGCTGGGGAACCAAGAATAAAAATATAGCCCCTACATGCCGAGTGCCTTGAGAAAGGCAGTCTGCAAGAGGGGAGCGGTAGGTATTCCAGCCACAGCTAATGCAAAGGCAGGGAAAGGACCAGGAATCAGGTGGACTGGTCTTGCTAGAGCCCACGGTGGGGGTAGGATGCAAGGGAGCAGTGGCAGTGGCTGATGGAACCAGAGGGTCCTGGCTGAATCACTCAGGGCCTTGAATGCCGAGTTAAGGTGCTCAGACTCTCTGATGGGCACCAGTGAGCCACTGAAGGGCTTGCAAATGGAGGGGCACTGCCAGAGACACATTTAGCATCACCAGGAGCTGGAAGTCAGGGGACGGTTCAGTAATCCAAAGGCAAAAACCAGGAGCAGAGGGAAGGAGTCTACAGATCATGAACAAAGAATCAGCAAGCATGCAAATGACTGCATTTAGAATGCGTGAACGAGGACCTAGTGGATAGCCCAGGGAACCATATTCAGTATCCTGGGATAATCATAATGGAAAAGAATGTTTAAAAATGCATTGAAAAGATTATAAGAAAAGAATGTACATATGTGTATAACTCAGACACTTCGCTGTACCGCAGAGATTGGCGCAACACTCTGTATCAACTATACTTCAGTTAGAAGGGCTTCCCTGGAGGTTCACATGGTAAAGAATCCGCCTGCAATGCGGAAGACCTGGGTTCAATCCCTGGGTCAGGAAGGTCCCCTGGAGAAGGGAATGGCCACCCACTCCAGTATTCTTGCCTGGAGAACTCCATGGACGGAGGAGCCCGGTGGGCTACAGTCCATGGGCTTGCACCACTGAGCTCAAACTCAGCTAGGCTTCGTGACAGATTAGATGGAGAGTTGGAAGAGATGTGCAGGGGAGAATCCTAGGGTGGCTGCTTGGTTCTGCTTGACGGCACCCTAACTCAACAAATCACTTCACCCCAAACTGCCGCCCCTCTGCCTGTCTTTTCCATGAAGCAGAACTCGGTCCCACACAACAGTTGGAGAAATGTCAACGTAAGAAATTCAGGTTTTCTCGGATGTCCCTGGTGGGGTACAGTGAATGAGAATCCACCTGCCAATACAGGGGACATGGGTTTGAGCCCTGGTCTGGGAAGATGCCACATGCCAGCAGGATAACTAAGCCCGTGCTCCACAACCACTGAGCCCGTGTCCTAGAGCCTGCACAGACACTGAAGCTCCTGCGCCTAGACCTGTGCTCTGCAGCAAGAGAAGTCACTGCAAGGACAAGCTCGTGCACAAAACCAGAGTAGCCCCCACTCTCCTCAGCCAGATGAAGCCCAGTCAGAGCAGCGAAGACCCAGCACAGCCAAAAATCAGTAAAGAATTTTTTTAAAAAAGGAAATTCAGGTTTTCTTTTACTAGAATGTTTTCTAATTGAAAACTAGCACTGTAAAATGTTTATCTCGATACCTAATAATGTTCACTGCTACCATAAAAACTGAGTGAAAGTCACTGTCGTGTCCGACTCTTCGCGACCCCATGGACCCGAACCGTTCATGGAATTCTCCAGGCCAGAATACTGGAATGGGTAGCCTTTCTCTTCTCCAGGGGGTCTTCCCAACCCAGGGATCGAACCCAGGTCTCCCTCATTGCAGGTGGATTCTTTATCAGCTGAGCCACCAAAAATCAAGGACCAATATTAAAGACTTTCACTGATTCCTGGTCCCCGATAATAGATTTCACAAACTGAGACTTCACTGCTCAAGAAGGTTATTTATGGTACCTCTAAGGACAAGGATGGTCAGGCAAATTTAAAGTGTAAACAGACTGTAGATCTCTTTAAACTACTTGAGAGAACAAATGTACAAACAGTTCGAGTAATGATTGCAATTATTCCTAGTTATTCAGAATGAGGCTTCTTTTTATTTTCAATTAGCTGTTTTATTTTACTCTTTTATTTTGGCTGCTCTGGGTCTTTGTCGAGGTGCATCAAGGCTTCTCTAGTTGCAGGGCTCATGGACTTAGTTACCCCACAGCATATGGGATTTTAATTCCCCAGCTAGGGATCAAATCTATGTCCCTTGCATTGGAAGCTGGATTCTTAACCACTGGACCACCAGGGAATTCCCAGAACAAGGCTACTTTAAAGCTTTCTGCTAATCAGTAAACTGTTGTTAATACAGTTTTACAATGACCTTATTTATTTAACTCTTTTTCATACCCCTCCCTCCATTTGAGACTCCTCTCTCTGTATAATTTCTACCACCAGAACCTTACTTTTTTTTTTTTTTTGCCCATGCTACAGGGCATGTGGGATCTTAGTTCCCTGACCAGGGATCAAACCCAGGCCCCCTGCGTTGGAAGCATGGAGTCAACCACTGGAGCACCAGGCAAGTCCCCAGCCTTACTATTTTTAAAGGCATAGACGTTTCCTCGAAAACTTACGAAGATCATCTGCTCTTAGATTTCACCCTTGTCCTGCTAACAACCAAACTTCCTACTTTTCCTTACTATATTATTTTGCAATTCTTTTTAGCACTAATATGTACAATATAAAGCAATAGCTTTTGAGATCAAAAAACTTAAAAAAATTTACACTTGAATTGAGCCTACCTTAAAAATTACTGGCCTCAAACCAACAATATAGTTTCAATAAAGTTATCTCTATTCAAGACCACAATGCAAGCTATAATAAAGGACTTACTAAAATAAGTGTCCAAATGGGACAGAAGACCTTAACAACAACAACAACAACACAAAGCCTGACTCAGTAACAACCTAGCACTTGCTCACGACTATCGCATGGTCCTTTTTGCTGCTATATTACAGCACTTCAGTGATGCAAGACTCCACGGTTGCTGTCACATGGATGGCCGCAACATGGACTTTTTGACAGCAGCTACAAGAAAATTCAAAACAGATGAAAAACCAATCAACCCGCTTACATTCTTGATGGAAATGTGGAAAACTTTATGGGGAAAAAAAAACCCAAACCCTCCAGATCTTAAAAAGACTCTTTTGTGAACAAATATTGTAGGTGGTATTTTTCAAAATAACCTTTACTACTTTGCAGATGGTACCATGATCAAAAATGAGTCCTTTCCATTGTCTGTGAATTATACTTGATTTAAAGAGCAGGAGGGAGAAAAAGAGAGAGAAAATGTATCCTTTCCTGTTTTGACGTCACATTGCAGCAGTTTTGAAGACTCCTTTCCCCTCTTAAAATTCATTAAAGACCCCAAAGAACCTTTGCTCATCTAATTTTATTACATACACACATGTGTGTGTTTATTTGTTTACACACACACAGAGAGGCTGTGCTGGATCTTAGCAGCAGCACACAGGACCTTTTGCTGCAGCACGTGATATCTAGTTCCCGGACCGGGGATCAAACCCAGACTCCTTGCATCAGCAGCGAGGAGTCTTACCCACTGGACCACCGGGCAAGTTCCTGTTTATCTGCTTTACAGCTATGAATATTCACTCTATCAGAAATTAAAAGGTGAAAGGCTTAAAAATATCAATTCACTTTAAAAGACAACAATAAGTTTGTTGTATATTAATTTACCTAATGTATATATTATTTTTAGGAACTTTACTTCAAAAGTATGGCACTGTTTTACATGTCTACAAATCTCTTTAATGTCTGGTTTAATAGAAGACAGCTGGATTCTCATCTTCTTTCACATTCAGTCTGTTGTGGGTCCTTATTTTGGTGGAAATATATAAAAAAATACAACTTAACCCAGATATGCAACGGTTAGAAAATAGAGGCGTATTTCAATGCCATGTCTAGACAATTGTGGACACCATACCCAAACTCAACTAATAGTAGTTTCTTAAAGGCTAGCTGCAATGTGAAATCTGAAACCATGGCAATGAATTTTTCATACCAGTTACAATAAAATGTACTAGGCTGTCTTGCACTCTGAATGGATCTCTTACCTGGGCATGACTGTATTATGCTCTGGTCATCTGAAAATGTTATTTCACTTATTATGCAGATCTTCCAAGTGCTGATGCATTTCAATATAAACTATTTTAGAAACACGTGTCTATATCATTACTGATCTTATCCGATGAGTCTTTAAATATGTGGTAACAGTCAAGGTCTCAGTGGCAAGGATACATTTTCCAAAACTTTAATTTCCACTTAAAAGCTGGGATTTTATCATTGGCTACAAATAATGTCAGTTGTTTCCTTGAGGTGACAGGCTTGATTCATTCATTTTAGAGAAAATGTCCACCAAATGCCCAAGATATCATCTGTTGATTGTTCTTGAAGTAAAAAACGACATCCTATGATAAAAGTGGGCGTCCCTGGTGGATCAGTGGTAAAGCATCCACCTGTCAATGCAGGGAGACCCAGATTCATTTCCTGGGTTAGGAAGATCCCCTGGAAAAGGAAATAGCAACCCGCTCTGGTATTCCGACTCTTTACAACCCCGTGGACTGTAGCCCACCAGGCTCCTCTATCCATGGGATTTCCCAGGCAAGTATTCACTGGGGTGGTTGCCATGCCCTCCTTCATTTGGTCTTCCATGGTTTTCCTCATTGCAGGGCAGATTCTTTACTGTCTGAGCCACCAGGGAAGTCCAAGAGTACTGGAGTGGGTAGCCTATTTCTTCTCCAGGGAAATTTCCTGACCAAGTAATTGAACCAGGGTCTCCTGCATCGCAGGCAGATTCTTTTTCAGCTGAGCTACCCGGGAAGGCCCCTGATAAAAAGTAGCTAGTCCAGCTCAAAATACAATCACTTCAGTATTCTGGTTTAAGTATTCTGGTTCCTATCTTGCCACACTATTAAAAAGATGAATGATGTATATTTAAACATTGAGATTTAAGAAAATCATTCATCTTTACTGTTTCATCAAAGACATTCAAAAATAAAACTGATTTTCTTTTAAACAGGTAATGATGAGAATACAATAACCACTACCTCCATTTGGAGCCAGCGCCCTGATTCCTGCTAAGCCGCCAGTCGTCTTACCCACCACTGCTTTTGTACCATTAGTGCAAATGGCCACACGGTGAAAAAGACAATGTCTTAGTATCATTATGAAAATAGCTTTGACCTCATGGACTCCATGAGAGGGTTTCTGGAACCTCCAGAGGGTCAGACATGCATTGTCATATGACACACACTCTAAAGCTTCTGCTTGAAAGCTTCATATTGCCAAAGACGAAGAAAGTCAGATAATGTACGATCTAATGGGAAATGTTCAATTTATAAGTGTATACTATATATACACTCAACAAATAACTCCAAATTTGCCAAGAGAACTGCAAATGGATGTGTCCAAGTAACTAATTACAACCCGACAGGTACCTTTTCAGAATCTCCTTCCCCTTCCCCCTTACCAATCCTTCTCTTGAATTCTCATTGCTCCTTGAATTCTAATGAACCAAAGGCTCCTGGCAAGAGCTTTCAGCTACAAGGGGCTGAGTAAGCTGAAAAGACAAATGAGGAAAGTGCAACTGTATTAATCAGTATTTTACAATTATTTTTTCATTCCTAGACTGTGATCAAGCTCCTTTATACGCTGAAGACTGAACAATGAAATAAGCATGAACTCTGGGATTGGTTTAGGTCATGAAGTTATCTTCATCAGAGGTTCTAAAAAATCATGAAGTTTACTTAACTTTTTGTATTTTGGGTGTTTTGTGTTTAATTTTTGGCTCCACCACGTGGTATGTGTGACCTTAATTCCCTGACCAGGGATTAGCATTGGGAGCATGGAGTCTTAACCACTGGACCACCAGAAAAGTCCCCAAATCATAAAGTTTAATACAAACAAAATTTGCCTTCCCATAGACCTACAATATAAACCCATCAGTCAGGTTGAAGACTGGTTTCTCTAGGTCAGATATAATGACTGTTCTTGCTTACTCAAGAAGACTTCTGAAATCGAATTTTTTTTTTCCAAATGATGCCAAAGAACTAACACAGGAACTATGAGCACAAAAGCTATTTAAGATGAAGAGACCCAAATCAGCCACAGTGAAGCTGTCTCCAAAGTACAGGTCAATTTTTAACATGATGGTTCCTCTAATCAAAAAGGATATTAAACAGACACATCCGAAATCCCTGGAAGAAAGCCAATCTAACTAATAAGAAACTGAGTTGCCAAAGTCGCCTCTGTATAAATGGCTCAGACTGGAGAAACGGTATCCAAAGGCAGCCCTCCTCCACACGGAAATGCAGAAATCCGTCCCCCTGTGGGAAGTTGCTTACTCAGGAAAAGGAATTATCCCCTCCTGTCGCTGGGGCACTTCCATGTGGTATCAAACCACTGTTTTAGGCAGCTCCAATTCTGTAAGAAACCCGCTTTCCTAAGGACTTGGGCACCTTGAGAAGCACCAGATCCTAAATGGCTCTGTTTCTTTTTTCTTTTGGCCATGCCACGTGGCACGTGTAATCTTAATTCCCCAACCAGGGATCAAACTTGTGCCCCCTGTAGAGGAAACTAGATATCCTAACCACTGGACAGCCAGGGAAGTGCCCCAAATGGCTCTATTTCTACAGAATCCCTTGGGATGATATTACTGGTGTTGGCGTCCTCTCCTCTTTGAGGGAAGTGTTAGGAGAGATGGAAAAAGATAGATATAGGTATATGTGTAACTGAATAATTTTGCTGTATACCTGAAACTAACACAACATTGTTAATCTACTATTGTGTGAGTGCCTAGTTGCTCAGTCATGTCCAACTCTTTGAGACCCCGTGGGCTGAAGCCCACCAGGCCCCTCTGTCCATGGAATTCTCCAGGCGAGAATACTGGAGTGGGTAGCCATTCCCTTCTCCAGGGGATCTTCCTGACCCAGGGATCAAACCCAGGTCTCCTACACTGCAAGCAGATTCTTTACTGTCTGAGTCACCAGGGCAGCCCTGTTAATCTCCTATACTCTGATGTAAAATAAAAAAAAATTTTTAAAGAGTGTCACAGCAACCTAGACGTCCACCAACAGATGAATGGATAATGAAGTTGTGGTACATATATATAACGGAATATTATTCAGCCATAAAAAGAACACATTTGAGTCAGTTCCAGTGAGGTAGATGAACCTAGAGCCTGTTATACAGAGTGAAGTGTAAGTCCGAAAGAGAAAAGCAAATATCATATATTAATGAATATATATGGAATCTAGAAAAATGGTACTGATGAACCTATTTGCAGGACAGGAATAGAGACACAGACACAGAACCGAAAGCAGCACAGCACACAGCAGGGGAAGGAGAGAGCGGGACGAATTGAGAGAGCAGCAATCAAACATGCAGATTACTACGTGTAAAACAGCTAACGGGAAGTTGCTGTGTAGCAGGGAACGCAACCTGGAACCCAGTGAGAACCTCGAGTGGTAGAAGGGAGTGGGAGGCAGGTTCAAGGCGGAGGCGACAAATGTATACTTACGGCTCATTCATGTTCTACGGGAGAAGCCAACACAATATTGTAAAGCAATTCCCCTCCCGTTAAAAATAAATGTTTAAAAAAGTTACTGCACACACACACACAAAGTGTCAGAAGATACAGACTTACCCAGACTGAATGTAAGAAAACCTCACTTAAAAGTTTTTAAAAATCCACTTGAGTCTGAATATTCAAGTGGTTGCATCTACAGAAAGAACAACAAAAAATTATAGAACTTTAGAAACAAAAATGTGTCATCCAAAATGCCATCTGCGATTCTATTTCTTGGGTGTTTAACAAAGATTTCAATTCATCTCCTTGGACAAAAGAAGACTTGTCCTCCTACATTAAACTAAAGGCAGAAATACCCCAAAATATAGGTTCAACATAAAAGCCGTCAAACCTTGAAAGTGATGAAAAACCATTACCCAAAGCGCCTTCAGTGTTTGTCCACAGTAGATAAAAGGTGAGAGACAGCATTAGAGGGCTTCTTTCAAGGAGCCAGACAGCCTTGTGTTTTGACAACACAGATTCTTGCAGATTCTGTCAGACCATATATGCATCTGCTGGCTCTGAGATGCGTCCAGTGAATTGGGGTGGCGCTGCTCCTTGGGGTGAAAATGCCTACGCAGGCAAGAGCCCATAACATAACTGGCAAAATAGGGCTCTGATGGGACAGGGTCGTGGCTGGACAGCCAAGTCGGTACAACAGATTTTAATTAGGAAGGGAATGCATGCAAAGCGAAAGGTTTTCCTGAACTTGCTGCTGCCGCCAAGTCGCTTCAGTAGTGTCCGACTCTGTGCGACCCCACAGACGGCAGCCCACCAGGCTCCCCGTCCCTGGGATTCTCCAGGCAAGAACACTGGAGTGGGTTGCCATTTCCTTCTCCAATGCATGAAAGTGAAGAGTGAAAGGGAAGTCACTCAGTCGGGTCCGACTCTTAGTGACCCCATGGACTGCAGCCCACCAGGTCCTCCACTCATGGGATTTTCCAGGCAAGAGTACTGGAGGGGGGTGCCACTGCCTTCTCTGTTCCTGAACTTGAGATCTCTTGAAACAGCAGGTCTAGGGATTCCCTCACTGTCCAGTGGCTAAGACTCTGTGCTTCCAATGCAGGGGACCTGGGTTCGATCTCTGGTCAGGGAACTGGATCCCATGTGCTGCAACTAAGAGGTTTGCATGCTATAAGGGTGTATAATGCAAGCCACCACTAAAAATTCTGGGTGCTGCAACTGAAAGAACCCACATGCCACAATGAAGATCGAAGATTCCACGTGCCACAACTAAGACCCGCTGCAGCCAAATAAATAAACGTTTAAAAACAAATAAGGAAATCTACAGCATGTCAGAAAAAAACAGGTACAAAGTTAGGTATATTTGCTATAATGAGTCACTGTTGTGAACTCTGTTATGAAAATGAAAATACTAAAGAATTACTCCATGTTCTTTCCAGCCATTGCTCTGGAAACATGAAAGGTAAGGACATAAACACACAATGAAAATACATGTTCGAGTCAAAAACAAAAACTGTAGCTGGAGTTAAAGAGGCAACAGCATATGGATGAAGTTATTGACATAAAGAATGTGGAGAGGCGCACAGAACGTGAAAAGTTGCGTCTTGGAATTTTTCTAACAATAATTACATTGTGTACAAAGGGCAGTAAGGAGGCTGGTGCTGGCTGGATGTACAATAAATTAAAGGCCTGAGAAAGCAGAGGACTCTGGCCAGTGAATGAGGGTGCCCTCGGCCAACTGTAATGTGATTTTATCCTGCATCCTGAAATGAAAAGAGAAGGTAACATATCGTATGTATAGAAAAAGCACCCAAGTTCTGGCTGGACTGGAGACCAAGCAGATGAGACTTGGAGGGAATTTGCTCTGGAACATACTGCTGTAAGAAGCTGCAGTGAGCTTCTGGCCTATTTCAATATTCTTAGAAATTCTTAATCACTCTCTGCCCGCTTCTCTGTTCCTTTGGATACAGTAAAAGCAGCAAACAAGCAAAAGCAGACACCTGCAACTGCCCCAAACAGGCTGCGCGAAAGAGGGGGCAGAGGACTAGATTTTGAAGGAAAAAACACTTCAAGGAGCATTCACTATTTTTCATTAAAAAAACCCACTAACTTTGTAAATGATATTTCATGGTAATATATATTTTTTTAATTAGAGGAAAATTGCTTTACAATGTTGCGTTGTTTCTGCCTATAGATGCTATTTTTAATGGTACTCCTCCAGATAGACACTGTCAAATATTTAAGTAGAGGAAGAAAAGAATTAAGGGTGACGGCTAGGGTGGGGTAAATCAGGAGTTTGGGGTTAACAGATACGCACTATCGGATAGGGCTTCCCTGGTGGCTCAGAAGGTAAGGAATCCACCTGTAACGCCGGAGACCTGAGGTTCAATCCCTGGGCTGGAAAGATCCCCTGGAGGGCACGGCAACCCACTCCAGTATTCTTGCCTGGAGAATCCCCATGGACTGTAGCCCACCAGGCACTTCTGTCCATGGGCGTCATAAAGAGTCGCAAAGAGTCGGACACAACTAAGCAAGCAAGCACTGCTGCATACAGACAAACAACAACGACCTGCTGTATGGCGCTGGGAACTATACTCACTATCTTGTAATAATCTTTAACAGAAAAGAATCTGAAAAATATATATATATATAAATCGAATCACTGCTCTGTACACCTGAAACTAATACAACATTGTAAATGAACTATACTTCAGTGAAAGAATGAAGGAAGGAAGGAAGATGAACCTATAAAAACTAGGTTCAGAAAGCTGGGTCTAGCTTGAAATTGCAGTGGGCTGCATCAATGCTAATTGAAGATGGAAATTAGTCAGAGAACAAAACCTTGCTCTTTATAAGAAAAAACAAAAACGCTCTCATTGTGACAAAACGCTCTCATTGCTTAGTCAAGTTTGTTAAGATGAACATTTTTAAAAACAAAGGCTCGGGATCATCGCCATCTGGCCTCGACCTGGAATGGAATCTTCTCATTCATTTCCAGGTTTCTGTGCATCAGCCTGGACATGGAAGGCTGTCTGAATATGAACTGGCTTCTTTCCCGGGCCGGCTCCATCAGCAGGTGCAAGAGTTCAGTCCCCTCCCCCTCCTCCAGCTGGCCAGCCGTCCTCTAAGTCCTAGAGAACTCACTGTACCTCTCAAACATCCACACCATCTTCCACGGGTGCAAGGGCAGAAGAAAAGAGGGAGAGGGGGAGAGGAGGAAACCACATTTCGAATACCAGGAGGAACTTTGAAGGCGGTCCAAAGACTAACGAAGAGCAAAGTATATAAACTAAACTTTTAATGAGAAGGAAAAGCCAGATTTTAAAACTCTGACTTACTTCTAAACTCTATAAATTATTTCCAGGTGTGTGTGTGGGACTGGGCAGAATATCAGAGAAATACCACAGGGGAAAATTTTTGTTTAAGTCCTGGCACCTGAAATTTAGTTAACACCAATGAAGAAGATTAAACACGTAGCAATTAACTCAGTTCCAGTGTTAAGTAAAGAAGGTTCAGGGACTTCCCTGGTGGTCCGGTGGTTAAGAATCCACCTTCCAGCATAGGGGTCACGGGTTCAATCCCTGGTCGGGAAACTAAGATTGCACGTGCCACCGAGCAACTAAGCTTGCATGCCACAACTAGAGAATTTCTGAGAGTCTGTTTTGCAACCAGGAGAGCTTTTATTTGTACGAAACAGTTTTAAAAATACAGAATAAAATAGTTTTGTTTCTACTATTATTCACAACATCTGGTCCAAATACTACATATTTTTAAATACTTAAGTTTAAAGAAGGCGTGTTAGAAAAAAAACTAATGAAAGATCCTGCATGACGAAGACCTAACACATATAAATAAATAATAAAAAAGTATTTTAAGAAATATTAATTCATCTAGTGACAAATTTTACCCAAGCCTATTTATAATCTTGATTTGTCACGCTTACAGTGATTATTTTTATCTTCCATGGTAGAACCAGATCGTTATTACATTACATGATATATTTACTGTAGTTCCTTTCTACATTTAAAAAAATCTGGAATTCCAAACACATCTGTTCCCAAAGGTTTTGGACAATGGATGTCAGACCTAATTTGGGGGAAATCAGTTGCTCAATAAGACAAGATAGGGGGAAAAGTATAAGGATTGGAAGGGAAGAAATATGTCATTCACAGAACATATGATTAACTATGTAGCACAGACAAGAGAGTCCAGTGATAACTTTTAAGAACTAAGAGTTTAATACAGTTGCTGGATATAAAATCAATGCATAGGACGCAACCGCTTTTCATTACAAGAAAAACAAGCCGAACATGAAGTTTTAGCAACAATATCAT
Organism: Nanger dama; assembly: GCA_917880005.1. Classification (NCBI taxonomy): domain Eukaryota; kingdom Metazoa; phylum Chordata; class Mammalia; order Artiodactyla; family Bovidae; genus Nanger; species Nanger dama. The sequence continues at coordinate 6,661,637 of CAKJTW010000018.1, read as the reverse complement.
TCACAATAGCATGAAAAATTGCAACTGGGTAGAAATGAACTTAATAAAAAATCTGTGAGACCGTCAGGAAAAAACAATAAAATCTTCTTGAGACATTAAAGAAACCCAGAAGAAATGAAGAGATACAAGGCTCTGTAATGTAAATATATCAAATCATTCCTAAAGTTTCAATTAAAATCCCAACAAGTTTCCAGAGAATGTAATTCAAAGACTAAAAGGAGCTGCAAAAGTCAGTCAACGGGAAAAAATACTCTTGAAAAGCAAGGTGGGGGTATTGGCCACACCCAGTACAGACTTACAGTGAAGTTAATTAAAAGGCTGTGTGGTATTGGCCAGCGACAGAAAAACAGGCATCCGGTCCCATCACTTCATGGGAAATAGATGGGGAAACAGTGGAAACAATGTCAAACTTTATTTTCTGGGGCTCCAAAATCACTGCAGATGGTGACTGCAGCCATGAAATTAAAAGACGCTTACTCCTTGGAAGAAAAGTTATGAACAACCTAGACAGCATACTCAAAAGCAGAGACATTACTTTGCCGACTAAGGTCCGTCTAGTCAAGCCTATGGTTTTTCCTGTGGTCATGTATGGATGTGAGAGTTGGACTGTGAAGAAGGCTGAGCACCGAAGAATTGATGCTTTTGAACTGTGGTGTTGGAGAAGACTCTTGAGAGTCCCTTGGACTGCAAGGAGATCCAACCAGTCCATTCTGAAGGAGATCAGCCCTGGGATTTCTTTGGAAGGGATGATGCTAAAACTGAAACTCCAGTACTTTGGCCACCTCATGCGAAGAGTTGACTCATTGGAAAAGACTCTGATGCTGGGAAGGATTGGGGGCAGGAGGAGAAGGGGACGACAGAGGATGAGATGGCTGGTTGGCATCACTGACTCGATGAACATGAGTCTGAGTGAACTCTGGGAGATGGTGATGGACAGGGAGGCCTGGCGTGCTGCTATTCATGGGGTCATGAAGAATCAGACACGACTGAGCAACTGAACTGAACTGATTGAACTATTACTTTTTCCTTGATTGATGTGCTTCTTAGTTTGTTCCCATAAAATATATAAAATGTTCTTCAGAAGATGGGCATCATTTAATACCCAAGTATGGACTGATTATTGATTGCAAAAAATACTTCACACTTAACAAGCAAAAAAACTTTAAAGATCCAAGACTATTATTGTCTAAGAGCCAAAAATATTTTTCACATACTATCACAGGAATATAATAGATAATTGCTCTCAAATAAAATGCTGATGAAGGTTAAGACAACACATTACATTACAGAGTAAGCAACATATGCTATGTCTTCTCTATACCAAAATCACATTCATCCATCCATCCATTCATCCAGTGATATTTTATTGAGCACCAACTATGTGTCAAACCCTGGAGGGCATAGCAGCAAAGAGAAAACATAAATTTTCTATTCTTATGGAGCTTATTTACTAGCAGATCTTTAATGTATTAAACTATAAAAGAAATCTCAGAAAGATTAATCCAAAATTAATTTACTTTACATTCCCATGAGAAGAACTACTAGGTCTCCAGATAACACCATTTTAAAACCCACTGATACCTGACCACTTCTGATAGCAGAAGTGACAGTCAAAATATTTAACAACCAAATATCAGCAGACTCCTCATCCAATCAGAACAGAGGCCAGCTCTGCTGGGGCATCCTGTCTGTTGCCCAGATCTCTTCCAGAAAAGGTGGGCCAATTACAGTTACATCCCACCACCTAAGAATAAGGGTCCCTATCTTACTGAACATGACCAGAATTTAATATTACCATTTGTAAAGCAGAAAACAAATGGTGCTGGGAAAACTGGATAGCTACGTGCAAAAGAACGAAATTAGAACACTACCTAACGCCTGGTGGCTCAGAGGTTAAAGCATCTGCCTGCAATGCAGGGGACCTGGGTTCGATCCCTGGGTCAGGAAGATCCCCTGGAGAAGGAAATGGCAACCCACCCCAGTACTCTTGCCTGGAGAATCCCATGGATGGAGGAGCTTGGTGGGCTACAGTCCATGGGGGTCGCAAAGAGTCGGACACGACTGAGCGACTTCAGTTTCACTTAATGCCATACACAAAGATAAATTCAAAATGGATTAAAGACCTAAATGTAAGACCAGAAGCTATAAAACTCTTAGAGGAAAACATAGGCAGAGCACTCGATGACATAAATCAAAGCAAGATCCTCTATGACCCATGTCCTCGAGTAATGGAAATAAAAAATAAGCGAGTGGGACCTAATTAAACTTAAAAGCCTTTACACAGCAAAGGAAACTACAAACAAGGTGAAAAGACAATCCTCAGAATGGGAGAAAATAATAGCAAAAGAAATAACTGACAAAGAATTAATTTCCAAAATATACAAGCAGCTCATACAACTCAATACCAGAAAAGCAAACAACCCAATCAAAAAGTGGGAAAGGGACCTGAGGAGACATCTCCCCAAAGAAGACATACAGACGGCTAACAAGCACATGAACAGCTGCTCAGCATCACTCATTATTAGAGACATGCAAATCAAACCTCCAGCAAGATACCACCTCACACTAGTCAGAACGGCCACCATCAGAAGACTACAAACAATAAATGCTGGATAGGGTGTGGAGAAAAGGGAACACCCTTGCATTGCTGGTGGGAATATAAACTGATATAGCCACTATGGAAGACGGTATGGAGATTCCTTAAAAAGCTAGGAATAAAACAACCATTTAACCCAGCAATCCCACTCCCTAGGCATATTCCCTGAGGAAACCAAAGCTGAAAAAGACACATGTGCCCTAATGTTCATTGCAGCACTATTTACAATAGCCAGAACATGGAAGCAACCTAGATGTCCACTGACAGATGAACAGATAAAGAAGCTGTGGTACCTATGTACAATGGAATACTACTCAGTCATAAAAAGAACCGCATTTTAATCAGTTCTAACAAGGTGCATGAACCTAGAACCTATTGTACAGAGTGAAGTAAGTCAGAAAGAGAAATAGAAATATCATATACTGACACATATATATGGAATCTGAACAGCTGTCTCTGATGAATTTATTTTCAGGGCAGCAATGGAGAAACAGACACAGAGAAAAGACCCATGGTCGTGGGGGAGGGGAGGAAGGAGAAGGGGAGACGGATGCAGCGAGTAACACAGAAATTTACACCATATGTAAAACAGATAGCCAACAGCAATTTGCTGTATGACTCAGGGAACTCACACAGGGGCTCCGTCACAGGCTGAAGGCTGGGATGCGGGGGGAAGTGGGAGGGAAATCTGGGAGGGAGGAGACACGGGTGTACCTATGGCTGATCCGTGTTGATGTATTACAGAAAATCACAAAATTCTGTAAAGCAATTATACTTCAATTAAAATTTTTTTAGAAAACGAACAAAAATTCATTTTGCCAATTTGTTAAACAAATTGCTTTATTATGCGTTTCTTTGACGACTGACCAATATAAGTTTTTACACAGGTTCATTAGCATTTGGAATTTCCTCTCATAACTATTCTCTTAACCTCTATTCACTTATCTATTAGAAACTTTGAACTTATCTTATTGCTTTGCATAAGCTCACCATTTCTTAAATGTTTAAGCGTCATGTTTGGTATAAATGTGTTTCGTAGTTTGTTGGGTTTAAAATTGGATGTATATTTTTATGCAGAGAAATGTAATATATGGTTATGGTTACCTCAGGGGATTAGAGAACTCCAAGGGTCTCCCCACTATTTTATACTTCTCTCTGCATTCCAAGTTTTCTTCAATGAGCATTTTTCCTGATTATCAATATGCTGCTGCTGCTAAGTCGCTTCAGTCGTGTCTGATTCTGTGCGACCCAATTGACTGCAGCCTACCAGGCTCCTCTGTCCATAGGATTTTCCAGGCAAGAGTACTGGAGTGGGTCACCATTGCCTTCTCTGATTATCAATATAGTTTGATGTTAATTTAAATTAGCTATTATTTTTAAAGATACCTAAGGAGAGCCTTCCCTAGTGGTCCAGTAGTTAAGAATCCACCTTTCAATGCAGGGGACACAGGTTTGATACCTCATTGGGGAACTAAGACCCCACATGCTGCAGGGCGACTAAGCCCGAACCACAGTTACTGAGGCTGGGTGCTGCAACTGAGACCCGGCGCAGCCTACAATACATACATACATATATATATATATATATATATATATATTGTATATTTAAGACACCTAAGGAAATAGCATAAGTAAATATCTAGTGTTAGTCGCTCAGTCGTGTTCAACTCTGCGACCCCATCAACGGTAGCCTGCCAGGCTCCTCTGTCCATGGGCTTTTCCAGGCAAGAATACTGGAGTGGGTTGCCATTTCCTTAATTCATGATAAAAATAGCATAAATGCTGCCATTTTATTCAAGTGAGTTGCTTCTACTAAAAGGGAAAACATCTCCACAGACTTATGTACATTAAACAGGAATCCATGGCTCACTTTCAAATGTCTTTCTGTCTAAATCTCTAAACGCGCTGCCAAGTGCCGACGCCTTCATAGTAACCCATTTACCAAAGATGCACCGGGCACTCTCGCCTGTAACCCCAACACTAGTTACCTCTTCCATGGAGCACGAGCTCATCTGAGCCTGACTCACCACGTCTCGCACCATCGAACAAGACTAACAGGGCACATGCAACCAGGGGGCTATTGTTAAATATCTGTGGAATGAATGAATCAGTGGAAACTTCTTCAGCTACAACTGTAACTCTTTTGCTGTTTAATTCCTTCAAGCCCATGATCAGAATGAGTTAGCTCACATACCTTGTTTTTATCCTGGATTTCAGGATAATGTGTGCTAGCCTTTCTGCCAAGAGCTAGGGCTGTAGTTGTGAGCAGAAAAGTACCCTGCTCTCACGGAGGCATTAAACATGTTACTTTTGAAGAACCTACAGTAACATGAGATCTTACATATAGGAGGTTGCTTTTTCTTTTTGGCCTTGTTTTCTACAACTTTCAATCACAATAACTAGGAGAACTTAAGTCCCTGAAACTGAAAGTCACTCAGCTCATGGAATTCTCTAGGCCAGAATACTGGAATGGGTAGCCTTTCCCTTCTCCAGGGGATCTTCCCAACCCAGGGATCAAACCCAGGTCTCCCGCATTGCGGGCGGATTCTTTACCAGCTGAGCCACAAGGGAAGCGCAAGAATATTGGAGTGGGTAGCCTATCCCTTCTCCAGCGGATCTTCTCAACCCAGGAATCGAACCAGGGTTTTCATGCCCTTAAGTCTCTGAGCTCAGGTGCAAAAAAAAAAAACCCTTAAAATTCTACTACATGGCTGCTTTCCCCAAGCTGTTACCAAGGAAGGTGAGGCAGCCAAATGTTTACAAATGTTTAGATATCTATAATCCTGGCACAAGTATTTTCTTTTCATTAATTATACATGAGTAGTCAGTTTTCTTGGCTACCCAGGTGGCGCTAGTAGTAAAGGACCCACCTGCCAACGCAGTGACGTAAGAGATGCGGGTTTCATCTCTGCATCGGCGAGATCCTCTGGAGAAGGCAACGGAAACTCACTCTAATATTCTTTCCTGGAGAATCCCCACGGATAGAGGAGCCTGGCAGGCTACAGCCCATGGGGTCACAAAGAGTCAGATACGGATGAAGTGACGTGGCATGCAGCACAGTTTTCTTAATAAGTAAAAGCTGCAAGGAGCTCCAACCAGTCCATTGTGAAGGAGATCAGCCCTGGGATTTCTTTGGAAGGACTGATGCTGAAGCTGAAACTCCAGTACTTTGGCCACCTCATGAGAAGAGTTGACTCATTGGAAAAGACTCTGATGCTGGGAGGGATTGGGGGCAGGAGGAGAAGGGGACAACCGAGGATAAGATAGCTGGATGGCATCATGGACTCGATGGATGTGAGTCTGAGTGAACTCCTGGAGTTGGTGATGGACAGGGAGGCCTGCCGTGCTGCGATTCATGGGGTTGCAAAGAGTCGGACACGACTGAGCGACTGAACTGAACTGATTCAAGTTTTAAAAATAAACATAAACAGATAGTTCAAAGAAAACCCATCGTGTTTGGCTCTATTTTTGAGAGGTTATAAAGTGTTTCTAGCTGCATCTTATTCCATTCTTTTGAGCTATTTCTGTGTCACGCTTTAAAAATGAACTAAAATGAGTAAACTGAAAACATGCAGCGTCGCTGCAGACTCCGTGTCTTACTGCAGGGCAGGGGGAGGGGGGCTTGTGGGCGCTGCTGCATGAGACGCCACAGGTGGAGCCCTGTTTCAGCGCCCGCCACGGTGGCAGTGGGAAGCCACATAGCTTGTCTAAGTGCAAGCCCACTCTTAAAGCCATTGAACTGTACACTTAAAAGTGGTTACAACAGCACATTTTATATTATGTATCAGTTCAGTTCAGTTGCTCAGTCCCGTCGGCCTCTGTGACCCCACTGACTGCAGCATGCCAGGCTTCCCTGCTGCTGCTGCTGCTAAGTCGATTCAGTCGTGTCCGACTCTGCGATCCCATAGACGACAGCCCACCAGGCTCCCCGACCCTGGGATTCTTCAGGCAAGAACACTGGAGTGGGTTGCCATTTCCTTCTCCAATGCATGAAAGTGAAAAGTCAAAGTGAAGTCGCTCAGTCGTGTCCAACGCTTAGCGACCCCATGGACTGCAGCCCACTAGGCTCCTCCGTCCATGGGATTTTCCAGGCAAGAATACTGGAGTGGGGTGCCATTGCCAGGCTTCCCTATCCATCACCAACTCCTGGAGTTTACTCAAACTCACGTCTAAATAACTAAAACCTATTCAAGTTTTAAAAATAAACACAAACAGATAGTTCAGAGAAATATGATGTATATTTTACAATAAAAAAAAATTTTATGCGGACTTGCCTGATGGTCCAGTGGTAAGGAACCCCCCTTCCAATGCAGGGGACATAGGTTTGATCCCTGGTCCGGGAAGATTCCACATGCCTTAGAGCAACCAAGCCTGTGGGCCACAGCTACCGAAGACACTGCGCTCTAGGGCCCTAGAGGCACAGGCACAGCTAGGGAAGCCCGCCCGCCTAGAGCCTGTTTTCCGCAACAAGAGAAGCCAACCACAGTGAAAACTCGGGTACTGCAACAAAGACCCAGTGCGCCCATAAATAAATAAAACCTCTGTTTATTCTAAGTAAAGGAAACAAAGTCCAGCAATACAAGAAGAGGTCATAACAATAGTTGGTACTATAAACAGCAATTGAAACAAAAGTCAAGTTCAAGTTTTGCTTTAAGAAAGATTAAAACCGAATAGCTGTTAACCTTGTTCTCATCTGAGTGACCCAAAGCACTTCCAACATAGAATCTGGCTTGCAGAGTTACTTGCTTTTTTACTTATTTCAAATGAGTAGCAATACTGCCCAACAGAGTGAGCCAACCATACCCTGGTTATTGTCATACAACCCCATTACATATTTTAATATTCTTGAAACTAGAGCCTCACTCTTGCTGCTGCTGGAGTTGTACCAAATATGACTTTTTAGTTTGGTAAAGAATTTGCCTCCAATGCAGGAGACCCTGGTTTGATTCCTGGGTTGGGAGGATCCCCTGGAAGGGATAAGCTACCCATTTCGGTATTCTCGGGCTTCCCTGGTGGCTCAGCTGGTAAAGAATCTGCCTGTAATGTGGGAGACCTGGGTTCGATCCCTAGCTTGGGAAGATCCTCTGGAGAAGGGAAAGGCTACCCACTCCAGTATTGTGGCCTAGAGAACTCCATGGACTGCATAGTTCATGGGTTGCAAAGAGTTGGCCAAGACTGAGTGACTTTTTTTTTTATAGTTTGCCTTCTCCAAAATGTAATATAGTTAGAATCAGACAGTGTGTAGCTTTCTCAGACCAGTTCTTTCACTTAGCAGTATGCATTTAAAGTTTCCTCCATGTCATACACAGACCTACTATATAGCACAGGGAACCCTAATCAATATTATGTAATAACCTACAGGGGAAAATAATATGAAAAAAAAAGCATATACTTATGTGTATATGTGTGTGTGTCCCGTATAACTGAATCACTGTGCTATAAACCTGAAACTTACATGATATTGTAAATCAACTATACTTCAATTAAACTTTTTAAAGTTCCTCCACATCTTTCTGTGACTTGATAGCTCATTTCTCTTTATTGCTGAATAATATTCCATCATCTGAATATACCAGTTTGTTTTACCATTCACCTACTGAAAGACATCATGTTTCTTTCTTGAGTTTTAACAATTATAAATAAAGCTGCTATAAACATGGGTGTAGACACACCCATGGGTTGGGAAGATATATCTGACTGATATTTTCTCTCCAGAAAAAAATTTTTTTTGAATAATTTAAGGTGTGGTAAACTGTAGACACGCCGTGCAATTTTTTTTTTTCAGGCAGTATTTGTAAAGATAGCATAAACGAACAAAATGGTGTTCACTCCCCAGGGAAACCTCTTGAAACTCCTAGTCTTAGCTAGCTCCCCAGTCATGGTCTCATAATATGATGTACTTCTCTCTTGTGGTAATGATAAGAGTATAAATCCACACTTATCTGGCTGTTATGTGATTAGTAAGCTCTATGAGGGTACGCACCGTCTGTGTGCTCGCCCCTGTATTCCTCCAGGGTATAACAGAATGAGTATCTTGGCAAAATAACTATTTTAATAATATCAAAAGAGCCAGTGTTAGTGAGAAATTTCTTAAAAAACATTTCAGGTTTTGCAAAGATTCAAACAGCATTTCATATACAGCTGATTAAAAATTACTGCTGAAAGAAAAAGACAAAAAAGAATTGCTAAGGTTTATTGCATTCACTGCCTCAAAACTGTGTTTTTAGACTTGTCACATAGCATATGGAGAATGCTGGGTTACTTTTTTAATTGGAGTATGATAGCTCTACAATGTTGTGTTAGCTTCTGCTGCACAGCAGCGTGACTCAGCTCTGTGCACACAGGTATCCCCTCCCTCCCACCACCCCCTGGATTATTTTAAATGCAGTAAAGAGTCCACTTTTATATACAGGCATTTACCACTCACTAAAACAAGAATGGGCTTCTTTGGTGGCTCAGAGGTTAAAGCGTCTGCCTGGAATGCGGGAGACCCAGGTTTGATCCCTGGGTTGGGAAGATCCCCTGGAGAAGGAAATGACAACCCACTCCAGTACTCTTGCCTAGAGAATCCCATGGAGGGAGGGGCCTGGTAGGCTACAGTCCGTGGGGTCGCAAAGAGTTGGACATGACTGAGCGACTTCACTTCACTTCACTTCAAAATAAGAATACATGAATAAAGATATGTGATGTATATATAAGCAATGGAATATTATTCAGTCATGAGAAAGAAGGAAATTCCAACATTTGTGACACATGGATAGACTTGGAAGGTATTATGCTACATGAAAGAAATCGGATACCAAAAGACAAATATTGTATATGTCACTTATATGTAGGATATAAAAAAGCCAAACAGAGAGTATAATGGTGGTTACCAAGGACCAGGGGGTAGGATTGGGGATGAATATGGGAATGGTGAGATGTTGGTGAAAGGGTGGAACTTTCCAGTTAGAAGGTGAAAAGGTTCTCAAGAGCTAATGTACAGCATGGTAATTATAGTTAATGATGCTATAAGTTGAAGTGAAGTGAAGTCGCTCAGTTGTGTCCGACTCTTTGCGACCCCATGGACTGTAGCCTTCCAGGCTCCTCCCTCCATGGGATTTTCCAGGCAAGAGTACTGCAGTGGATTGCCATTTCCTCTTCCAGCTGGTCTTCCTGACCCAGGGATCGAACCTGGGTCTCCCGCATGGTAGACAGACGCTTTGCCGTCTGAGCCACCCAGGAAGTCCTATAATATAACGATGCGATATTACATACCTAAAAGTCGTTAAGAGAGTAGCTCTTAACCGTTCTCACCACAAGAAAAAGATGATAACTACGTGACATGATGGAGGTGTTAGGCAACTATGGTGGTAACCACTTTGTAATACATAAGCATCAAATCAACAAGTTGTACTTCTTAAACTTACACCATGTTATATGCCAATTATGTCAATAAAGCTGGGATAAAGAATGTAAGTCAGCTAAATTGCACCACAAGAATTTCTACAAACTGAAAACTCTGCCCCATGAAAAGCTGAAGTGGGAGTTTATTTCAAGCAAGTAAGTATCAGCTTTTCCAAGCTAGAAATAATAACACATCAAAAGACAATCAAATTGTTATATTTTTTCCCCAGACAAAAGCCAACATACACCAGCCAAGATGATTTCCTGGGTTAAACCAACAATGGGATTGCATTGGTTTCATAAAACGTCTTTATGAGTTTAACAGTGATTTTGGATGAAAGAGACATCATGGAGTGGCGTGATTTAAGAAAATATTTTGGAGTGATTTAAGAAAAATTTTGTAATTTGCTCCTGTGTTTACAAAAATCAATGAGTAAAGCTCCCAAAGAGCTGACTGCTCCATCTGGGGCCCAAAGCTGCCACACAAATTCCTATTTGACAATAATTAACCGGAAAGAAATAAACAATACCGCTCCTGCTTGTTTAGCTGTTTGTTTTGGTTTTCTGAATGATGGCTGGCCAGGAAGCAACCTCGAATTTTTCAAGTGGTCAAATGCACAGTGCTGATCGTATCTCTGTAAACAGTGGACTATGTTCACAGGACCCCACTAGATTAAACACAAAAAAGCCTACAGAACGTGAAAGCAACCCAGACGTCCCTTAGGAGGCTGTTCTGATGATCTGCCTTTCAGGCAACAGAAGTGAAGTGAAGTGAAGTTGCTCAGTCGTGTCCGACTCTTTGCAACCCCTTGGGCTGTAGCCCACCAGGCTCCTCTGTCCATGGGATTTTCCAGGCAAGAATACTGGAGTGGGTTGCCATTTCCTTCTCCAGGAGATCTTCCCAACCCAGGGACTGAACCCAGGTCTCCCGCATTGTAGGTAGGCGCTTTACCGTCTGAGCCACCAGGGAAGTCTCAACAGAACTATGTTCCCATCATATTTCTCCATGTGGATACTGAAGGGAAACTCCCATTGGCTGTCAACACACAGTACGAACTGCACTGATTCTGCCTGGGAGGAAATGGCATGTGTGCGTATTGTCACATCAGCAACACACGTGAACATTGATTTTTCTCATTGAATTCGGGTACTTCAGAATTGCCCTGTGATTATTCTTGTGTTAGGCATTTTCCCCCTATTTTGGTTTATTAAATGTTATCTATTTGAGACTAATAGTACAATAACTACTTTAAGATGACGGTTTCTGTAACAGTTAAACTACCTTACATCAACATAAAACAAAAGGTGGGATTTCCCTGGTAGCCCAGTGATTAAGACTACACCCTTCCAGTGAAGAAGGAAATGGCAACCCACTCCACTGTTCTTGCCTGGAGAGTCCCATGGATGGTGGAGCCTGGTGGGCTACAGTCCACGGAGTCGCACAGAGTAGGACACGACTGAGCAACTTAACAAGCTAACTTCCAGTGCAGGGGCATGGGTTCAGTCCCTGGTCAGGGCACTAAGATGCCACACGCCCCATGACTTGGGTCAAAAATAAATAATAATAATAATAATAAATTACAGGGAAAAAAGGCACTAAGAATTTATTAAGAAAAAAGTGTTAGTTGCTTAGTCGTGTCCGACTCTTTGCAACCCCATAGACTGTAGCCCGCCAGGCTCCTCTGTCCATGGGATTCTCCAGGCAAGAATACTGGAGAGGGTTGCCATTCCCTTCTCCAGGGTATCCTTCCAGTCCAGGGATCAAACCCCAGGTCTCCTGCCTTACAGGCAGTTTCTTAACTGTCTGAGCCACCAGGGAAGCCCTAAGAATTTATTAACAACACCAAAAATTGCCAATAGGAAGAGAGCATTAATATGCTATGCCAACTCAGCAAAGAGAGAGTCCAAATTCAGACCTTGAGTTTCTTGTGCTCGGCTCTGAATGCCTTAACAGATTCAAGGGAGGGGAGCGCTCCAGGACTTTGAAAAGCTGCCATCTTTTCAAGTGGCAGGCAGCCTTCAGCCTTTGATTCCCACTGCAGGAACAGCAGAGAATATAAAGCCCAACTGGCCCGTGTAGACTGTGGGTGTCAGGACATCTTGTTACTAAGACAAATCAAAATCACCATTAATAGATACTCTAGATCCCCACCTGCTTGCTTTAAAAAAAAAAAAAAAGCCTTCTTCAAACAATGTCAAATTACTGGCTATTAATATTTTTCCAACATGCTTTTGCCCTAACAGAAAACTGGCCATTCAGAACAAATGGGTTTTTAGGTATTGAAAAATGATGATAGCAATTTCTAGAAACCTCACACCTGGTCAGCATAAGGACGGCTGTCAGATCTTTTCATATCCACCCCCTCGGCACCTCGTTCCGTGCTTTGCACACTGCATGTTTGTGGAAGCAAATTACAACACAGGTAAACTGCGTGATGTTTATAGTCGATCTAACTATAGTAACTTTAAAAAAAAAACAAAACCACGTAGATATTTTTAGTCCCACTCAGTAATTACAGTAAGATGTAAAAAGTCAACCTTGACTGCTCACCGTCAGCTCCTTTCTCTTCTTTAGAACACTAACATTAGCCAACTTAACTGAAAGCCACTAAATACTGGTTTGGGTAGATAGCCTAACAACTGATTTGGTGAAAAATTAATTTGCAAAGAGAACAATTCCCAATTAATTATTCGAGTTTGGGCTAATGTTGTGGGTGTTTTTTTTTTTAATTGCACCTCATACACCCTTAGAACCTGTTTTGCAACAAGAGTTCTCAATCATTAAGGAGACTTCAAACACAACACAGCAATCCTTTAATTACTTGGAGAAAATTTCTAGAACCCTTCTGAGAAGTTTAAGCTCAACTGTTTTATATAGTGTTTACAATGGCTTTTACATTTCCAAAGATCAAGAAGCTTCCCAGATTAGTTGTTTGTCATCTTAGAGATAACAAATATGCTCAGTACCAATCTGCTTTTTTGTCTTAAACTGAGTTGAAATTCACATAATGTAAAATTAACAACACTCAACTGTTGAGCAGATATCAAAACATTTGATTATAAACAGTTAAGGAGAACTCAATATGTGCCTGGTGACAGCCCAGTTGTCAGACCTCTTTGGAGGGTGATCTGATGACACTTATCCAGGTTTTTGGTATTTATCTTTCAAATACACTTACACTGATGCAAAATAACACATAGAAGACTATTCATCTGCACTGTTTTTAATAAGAAAATATACTGAAGACAGTTTAATGATCATAGCAAATTTCAACATATCAGTATGACAGGATTTTATTAACGAAAAGTTAAGTTACATTAAATTACAGGAAATTATACTCAATATTTTGTTATAATCTATAAGGGAAAAGAATTTGAAAAAGAATATATACATAGTTTTATATATATATATATATATATGTAAGAGTTGACTCATTGGAAAAGACCCTGATGCTGGGAGGGATTGGGGGCAGGAGGAGAAGAGGGGCGACAGAGGATGAGATGGCTGGATGGCATGAGTGTAAGTATATTACACGACTAAGTATCGAGCACGACTGAGTGACTGAACTGAACTGAACTGAGACACGGTTTTATATAAAACTATCACTTTGTTGTACACCTGAAATTAACACAACACTGTAAATCAACTATACTTGAATTTAAAGAAAAAGGGGAAAAGGGACACACAAAGAATGAGGTGGCTAAGGAAAAAGACGAAATAAAACACCAAGATATTATAAGTGATGAAAGGGAGCAAAAAGTGAGAATAGTATACTAACATTTCTATGGGGAGTGGCATCTGTTTATCAACACTTGATAGCTCACTGGAGCTGTCCACCGTGTACGGATGTGAGAGCTGGGCCATAAAGAATTGATGAATTTGAACTGTGGCACTCGAGAAGACTCTTGAGGGTCCCTTGGACTGCAAGGAGATCACACCAGTCAATCCTAAAAGAAATCAACCCTGAATATTCACCGGAGGGACTGATGCTGAAGCTGAAGCCCCGATACTTTGGCCACCTGATGTGAAGAGCTGACTCATTTGAAAAGACCCTGACTGAAGACAAGAGGAGAAGGGGGTGACAGAGGATGAGGTGGATAAATAGCATCACTGACTCAACAGACATGAATCTGAGCAAACTCTGGGAGAAAATGGAGGACAGAGGAGCCTTGTGTGCTGCAGTCCGTGGGATCACAAAGAGTCAGACATGACTTAGCAACTGAAAACTAACAACTCACTAGAAGTCACAAAAAACACCTGTACAGTATATTAGCGCATATATATGGAATTTAGAAAGATGGTAACAATGACTCTATATGCGAGACAGCAAGAGAGAGATATAAAGAACAGACTTTTGGACTTCGTGGGAGAAGGCAAGGGTGGGATGATTTGAAAGAATAGCATTGAAACATGCATATTTCCATATGTGAAACAGATCACCAGTCCAAGTTCGATGCATGAAACAGGTCACTCAAAGCCGGTGCACTGGGACAGCCCTGAGGGATGGGATGGGGAGGGAGATGGGAGGGGGTTCAGGATGGGGGACACGTGTACGCCCATGGCTGACTTATGTCGGTATGTCAAAACCCACCACAATATTGTAAAGTAATTAGCCTCCAATTAAAATAAATAATTTAAAAAACTAGTAACAATGATTGTCCCCAAGGAGGAAAAAGGGTGTATTGCCTATTTAAATGCATAAATAAATTCAGTATATAAATAAGAAATAAATCACTCCTTTGAAATCATGACTCTTCCCCAGTTTGGCTGCTTTAACAGTCTTCTCTCAGGGCTGAACTCGCAGAGTTCATTTAAGTGTGGAATTACATGAAGGATATTGCAGGGACGAAACGACACACAAGGAGGGTTGGCAGGAGGAGGTACGCCACCCGGGGCAAGGGTGCTCCTGGTGGAGGGCAAAGCTGGGACAGAGCAGTGCAGAGCCCAAGGGGAAAAGCAGGTTGGTGCTTAGGAAGGAAGGCAGGTTTGGCTGGAAGAGAGTGTCTAGGGATAGCGGGCAGGCTGGCAAGGTAAAGGGTTATCTAATTACAGATTTTTTTTTTTTTTTGATGTGGACCATTTTTAAAGTCTGTATTATAATTGTTAAATAATATTGTTTCTGTTTAGTGCTTTGGTGTTTCGGCTTAGAGGCATGTGAGATCTTAGCTCTCCAACCAAGGGATCGAAACCGCACCCCCTGCATTGGAAGGTAAAGTCGTAAACCCTAGACCGCCAGGGAAGTCCTCTTAAATTCCCATTTTACTCCGGGATGGCAAGACCTCCTTAGGTTTGGGCTCAGGTCCAGGCCTCACCTACCGCATAGGAGATAACCCAGGTTCCTACGTGTTCTCCCCGCAGTACCCCTTGAAGCTGCCTACGAGATCCCAAGAATGGGTCATCTTTTTAAATCTGGGTATTTAGCATTTTCCCTGTTTCCCTGAGCTCAACCTCCTACTGACGCCAGCAAACCCAACATTCCTCCTATCTAGTCTCTCTTTTCTCCCTTTCTTTCTTTCCTTTCATCCCATATGAGATTGCCTGGTCCCCAGGATGAGCCCACAGTTCAAAGATGACCAAGTAAATAGTGTAGAAAATCCTTTAATCTCCCTTTAAGCTACCCTGGTCTCTGCCACATTGTAAAATCAAGATACGTACAATCTTCAGCTTGGCCTACGTTTGCAATCGTTTAACAGCCAGCCCCATACTCCAAGCATGTGACCTGAGTGGGGTCTATACCTCAAACAAACTTGATATCTTTTTAATCAAACAGATCTTTTTATAGACTACGGGACATGGGTGACACCTACCTGAACACTGCTGATGGAGATGATCCTTTGCCCATTTCTGCAAATGACTTTTTAAGTTTTTCTTTTTCCTATAATCAAAGTGTATGTGGATCTGCTCGGAATTATCAGGCACATTCTTTATCCCAATGTCTCTCATCTAATGGAGGGTTTCCTTCTCATTCGACTGGCTGTTCCTTCCACTTTCTCAATTATTAGCACTTCATAAACCAAAAAATAATCCAGAATGTAAAGAAGAAAAAAGTCGCCAACCTGCACTTCATTTCCATCAGTGTCTGAATATTTTTATCTAGAAACGAAGCACTGACGGCCTAAAAGTTTTCCTGGAATGATCTTACGTGTTTATCTTATTTACCTACAGCTACCAAAGTGACAATAAGTTTAACATCTAGCCTTTCAGGTTTCTCAGCCAAAAAGCTTTTGTTCGGCAAAATAGTCCCTGATATTTCTGCGTATGGAGTCACACCCAAGACATTCAATCCATGTATAGAGAGCAGCTGACAACTTAGGGAAGGGGTCTAATGAGTCTATTTACATGCCACTTTTTGATTTGTTGAAACTTCTACAAACGTCCGATTAAAATTATTGGCATCTCTTTGAGCTTCAGTGTGGGAACTGTACGTAAAATTTCTAAATAGAGTTGCTAGCCTTGGAAGTAGCTACCCGACCATAATTGACCTTGATGTATGCTATTCTCTGTGTGTTATGAATCATTACTCTTGGGACAACCACCTCTAGGGTCAATTGATCCTGGAACTCAGGTTACCCTAGAACACTTGAAGGGGCCTGAGGCCATGCGGTCTAATTTACACCCAATTCGTCAGAAACCTCGACAAAACCCCCAACACAGAAAGGAGTACTCATTCAGCTTCTTCTCAAGAGAAAACTCAAGATCGTCACAACATGGAAAGGTGAATAACAACGCACAATGCTCATAAAGCTTACTGTGTCAGACATTTACTGCTCTAAGTATTCATAACTCATTTAATGTTCTCAATACCCCCCATAAAGCAGGCACTCTTATTCTCCACATTATACAGATGAAGGAACCAAGGTTGGATGACTTGTCCACAATTACTCAGCTAGTTAGTATCATGTTATGAACCAAGTTGTCACCATCCAGTCCCATGCTGTTGAACAATGTGGCGCTGGCTAAATTATGGAAATCATGTAAGAATAAAAGAACTTTAAGCAATCATTAGAGGCTATAAAGCCCAAGTGATCCACTCAAGAGAAGAAAGACAGAATGAATGAGCAGCAGAGAGACAACGATATGCACCTGTTTAGCTTTAGTCTAACAGGTTCATTGCCTCCAGAATATTGACTCTATTTCTCAACTAAAGCAACAGAAATCATGGCATTTTACTTGATATTTCTTATATAACACGTCTTTAGTAGATCAGTATGGCTTATGGAGAGAAGATGCATTTTAGTGGGTAAAAAACTAGAAAAACAATTTCTTGTGAAAAGGAATTGCAGGGAAATGTCCTCTTCTGTGGGTCCATGGCTATGACAATACTGCAGAAAATCCTGAGGCTTAGTAAAGAATGACACAGTATCGTCATACTCAGAGCTGACAATTTCAGGACAAAAACCTTAGGACAAATTTAGTTTAAGGAGTTTATTTTCTCCTGTATCCGCCTGCAATGCAGGAGAACCCGGTTCAGTTTCTGGGTCAGGAAGTTTCCCTGGAGAAGGGATAAGCTACCCACTCCAGTATTCTTGGGCTTCCCAGGTGGCTCAGACAGTAAAGAATCCACCTGAAATGCTTCCCTGGTGGCTCAGAGGTTAAAGCGTCTGCCTGGAATGCGGGAGACCCGGGTTCGATCCCTGGGTTGGGAAGATCCCCTGGAGAAGGAAACGGCACCCCACTCCAGTACTCTTGCCTGGAGAATCCCATGGAGGGAGGAGCCTGGTAGGCTACAGTCCATGGGGTCGCAAAGAGTTGGACACGACTGAGCGACTTTACTTACTTTACTGGATTCGATCCCTGGGTTGGGGAAGATCCTCTGGAGGAGGGCATGGCAACCTACTCCAGTGTTCTTGCCTGGAGAATCCCATGGAGGGAGGAGCCTGGTAGGCTACAGTCCATGGGGTCACAAAAAGTTGGACATGACTGAGTGACTAAGCACAGCATAGTTCAAGGAGTTTATTTTCTCTAAGTCTTCATGTTACAGCTTCTCCATTTCCTATCCCACCATCTTCAGAAAGAGTAAGCATAAGTACTATTTGAATGTTCCTCAACTTTTTGATTTCTTATTCTAAGGAATTTCTTTAGAAAGGTATTTTATTTTATTTTTAGATAGAAGAAAAAAGGCAGACTGTGGCTCTAAAGTAAATGAACAGTGGTAGTATTATTATCGAGCATGACACCCAAGGATATTGTTTTAGCTGTTATTGTGTAAGAAAACACCCCTAAACCTTAGTGGGGAAGAATCATTTCTAGGCCAGCAATTTGACAGGGACAATTTGTCTCTGATCCTCCACGGCTGGGACCCCAGCTGGAAAGGCTTGAAGGCTATGTGTGGGGACTTGACTGCAAGAGGCTATGGGCATCTGCATGCCCTTCCCTAAGGCTAGCTGTTGATCATGACTGTTCGCCAGGCCCTCAGTTGGGCTGTCAGCTGGGACCCCTACAGTTAACTTCTCCAGACGGATTCTCTACGTGGACAGCTTATTCAATGGAAGGACTGATGCTGAAGCTGAAGCTCCAATACTTTGGCTACTTGATGCCAACTCACTGGAAAAGATTCTGATGCTGGGAAAAACTGAGGGCAGGAGGAAAAGGGGGCAGCAGAGGATGAGATGGTTGGATTGCATCACCGATTTGATGGACATGAGTTTGAGCAAGCTCCAGGAGTTGGTGATGGACAGGGAAGCCTGGCGTGCTGCAGTCCATGGAGTTGCAAACAGTCAGACACGAATGAGCGACTGAAAAACAACAACAACGTGGGCCGCTTGAGCTTCCTAACAATATGGTGCTGAATTTTAAGAGTAACCACTCCCAAAGAGCAAGGCCAAAGTGCATGGTGTATCAACAATCCTGCTTCAGAAATAACATGGCGTCACTTTTACCATATTCTACCGGTCGAGGAAGCCATAAGGATCTGCCTAGGGTCAAGGGAAAGGGACAGAGCCTTCCCCTGCTCCTCAGTGGGAGGAATCTCAAGGTGACACTGGAAGAGCAGGTAGAATGGGAGATACTTTGGTGGTCATTCTTGCAAAACAGAACCTGTCACACGTCTGAAGCAGAATCCTGCCCTCCCCGCCGTCCAATCTGATTGATTCTGTGGTCTAATATTTTAAACTACCTCTGAGAAATGCAAAGGGGAATATTAGACCATATATCAGGCACAAGAGAGATCCCTAAGTCAACAGAATGCAAACTGAATAATTATAAACATTCTTTAAGCATCTCCAAAGCACACGCGGAGCTTTCAAAGAAGTACAATTGAAACTCAGACTGTCTGCAAAAGCTTATTGAAATGATGCATGTGTGACATTAATTTCTGATTATTACCAAAAACTCAATGCTCATCAGTGGCCATTTACTTTTATTTTTCATCTGTGAATGGGTACATTAGTTTTACTTCTACGCCTATCGAAGCTTCAGATCTGTTTATTATACTCCTATAACATTTTATAAAACTAATCAACTCTTAATAGTCTATGCCCCTCCTAACCTAACACAAGTCTCACATTATGATTCTCAGTAAGGTTTTCTTTTTTTTCCTTCATTTTTGTTTTTAGCCATGCCACGTAGCATGTGGGATGTTAGTTCCCTGACCAGGGATTGAAACCTCATCTCTGCATTAGAAGCACGGGGTCTTAACCACTGGGCCACCAGGCAAGCCTGGATTCTTAGTGAGGTGAACAGTGGAGCAGACAGAGCACAGCCCCTGTCCAAAAGGGCAGCACAGTATGACAGTGTTTCTAAGTGACAGAGATCTAAAGTTAAATTAAGAGTGCTTGTAGGAGTATAACCATGTCAAGAGCTTAGAATTTTCTGATTCCCCCAACCTTACATTGAATAATAAGATCCAAACAGACCCAAACAGCCTGGAGCCCAGAGCTCCAGATGCACATATTTAACTAGACACTTAGATATCTAAGAGCATCTGGCAAAATGTCCAGCACTAAACTTCTGTTCTGCCCCCTCCCCGCCGCCGTCAGCCTTAATCCTGTTCTCAGTCTCTCGCAGCCTTATTTTTCTCCACGGCATTTATCGTTACTGGATACACGAGATATACCCTTACACTTGCCCTTCGATCACATATATGAGGGCAACGTTTTTTACCGTTTGGTTTATTGCCCCTTTCCCTATGCCCAGAACAAAGCCTGGCATATAGGAGGTGGTCATTAATATTGCTGAATGAATGAATGATGACTTACCTGGTGCCTGAATAAATCACAGTGAGAGAACCAAAAGGAATAAAGAGAACTGGACTTCCCTGGGGGCCCAGTCACCAAGAATCTGACTGCCAAGGCAGAGGACGAGGTTGGGGAAGATTCCACATGCCACAGGGCAAATAAGCCTGTTCACCACAGCTACTGAACCTGCGCCCCAGAGCCCGGGACAGCAACTCCTGAAGCCCCTGCGCCCCAGAGCCTGCGTGCTGCCACCAGAGAAACCACCGCAGTGACAAGCCCGCGCTGCGTCCGGAGTAGAAAGCGCGCGTGCAGCCCTGAAGCCCCCATTCAGCCAAAATTAAACAGATAAACAAACATTTTTAAAAAGAAGTGACACCATGTCATGGAACTTCAAAGAAAGAGCACCTTAGAATGATTATGTCTGTAAGTGGTTGATGGGGTAAGAAAGCAGCTCCAAAGCATCGCTAGACTTTAAAGTTGCTATAAAGGATAAAATGAGCAAAAACTGAGGATGTATGAAAAAGGAATCTTAGTGTTAAATCATGCTTCTTCAGCAACATCACAATTACCTAAGAGAGCTTTTAAACGGACAGATGCTTGGACGTGCCAGCCTGGAGAATGCTGGGAAAGGAGAAGATGATGAAAACCCAACACCCAACCTGGAAGCCCTGATGGAATCTCAGGGATGGAAGATGGAATAGAGATTAGAATTAGAAAGTCTGACTTAACTAAATGCGTTATAGTCTGTCTAAAGAAATATAAAAGGAAAGGGAATAATCTACATAGTATCAGTAAAACAGACTTTCTTGTTTAGTCGCTCAGTTGTGTCTGACTCATGGGATGTCCCAGGCAAGAATCCTGGAGTGGATTGCCATTTCCTTCTCCTGGGGATCTTCCCAATCCAGGGATCAAACCCATGTTCCTGCTTGGCAGGAAGATTCTTTACCACTGAGCCACCAAGGAAAGCCCAAAAAGATTCCATTCTATCCTTAATGTAGATTTATCCCTCCAGAAGAAACAGATGCCTCAGGCTTCCACAGCTTAGCGTCACAATCCATTAAATTCCTCCAACTCTATTTTGATTTTATGCTCTCCAAGAAACTTTGTATAGAATTTAACTTTCCACAAAGATTAGCCTTCAGGAGAAAAATGTGCGCTTCGGCAAATATGAATAGCTTAGTCTCCTCATAGATATACTTCTCATTGTAAAATTGAAACTTTGCAGTCTGGTCTGTGCATCAGTCTTGGGAGTTTGGTTACTGTGAGTCACCTCTAAGGCATATTGAAAATACCAGTTCTGTTAGGTGAAAAGAGCTGAGAAGTAGACCCCGGTAGCCCTATCAAGGTTGCACTATCTGAGCACAAAAAGACAGCAAGAAGTGACTGTAGGTTTGCAGCTGTGTCCAACTGGGAGAGAAAACAAAAAATGAACTAAGGCCGATATACTGTTTAACCCATTAGCCAAAGCAGTGAATTGACCTCATCCTTCCAATGCCCTGGCTCACCACGCACGAAGTACCCTGCCAGGTCTTCCCTAGGCAACAAGACTCCCTAGCAAATCATTTACACCAATTCCACGCTTCGGTTCCGTTCAGTCGCTCAGTCGTGTCCGACTCTTTGCGATCCAATGGACTGCAGCGTGCCAGGCTTCCCTGTCCATCACCAGCTCCCAGAGTTTGCTCAAACTCATGGCCATTGAGTCAGTGATGCCACCCTTAGAAAAATGTGAAGGGGTGCTCTCTGCTCAGCTCTGTTGTACTGTGGGTCTTTGAACCTGCCATTTGATTCCTCCTCCAGGAAGGCTGTCCAGATCACCCTCCCAACCTGATCACCTGTCTTCACCTGTGTAACTTACCAGTCCTTCAGGACAGCATATAGATGCCAGTTCTTCCCCAACTGAGTTACACTCCTATGTACAAGTTTCCAGGTAGTTTCCCCTACCTTAGTTCTTACCACTGCTGCTGCTGCTGCTGCTAAGTCGCTTCGATCGTGTCCGACTCTGTGCGACCCCAGAGACGGCAACCCACCAGGCTCCCCCGTCCCTGGGATTTTCCAGGCAAGGACACTGGAGTGGGTTGCCATTTCCTTCTCCAATGTATGAAAGTGAAAAGTGAAAGTGAAGTCGCTCAGTTGTGTCCGACTCTTTGCACCCCCATGGACTGCAGCCCACCAGGCTCCTCCGTCCATGGGATTTTCCAGGCAAGAGTACTGGAGTGGGGTGCCACTGCCTTCTCCGTAGTTCTTATCACACTGTACTGCAAATTCCTATGTATGTTTCTGTCCCTGACTAGACTGTAAGCCAATGGGCAAGAACAATGTCTTGGCACTTAGCAGATGCTCAAAGAAAAAATTGATACTATGGACAAAATATGAAGTCCCAGTCATTCTCAAGGTGTTTGTCTTTCTCGTCTGATGTACTTTTTTCTAATTTTGGTGTCTTCCTTTATGTACTAAAGTCGTAATTATTTGCCACCAACATCACTGATTCTTTTGCTGAAAATGGTAATGACAATTAAGAATTACATCTATCCTAAGACGATAGAGAGACTTTTCATGTAACCTTAGTATCTTTTGAAAATTGAATAATGCAGATAACCTAGGTTTTTTTAAAAATTTATTTACTTTTAATTGAAGGATAATTGCTTTACTTTTAAAGATAAACATTATCAACTTCATATGTATCTGTCCTAACACAAACATTTTTAAAATTCTTAGTTCTTTTTGCTAAGAAGAAAACAGTCTCAAACTAAATTGATATATAGAATAATTCATTAGCTGCCTCAAGCAACAAATATCCAGCTTCTGCAGGGGAGGGGGAGGACAATGTCTCTTCAGCAGAACTTTCTTTTAAATGGTAACAATAGCCACAAAGAATTATGTCCACCTGAGGGATAATATTAAGATTATACCTTAAGTAGATCCAAGTATGTTGCTAAAAAATTAGAATGGTTAGAGTCTTATCTCTTAAAGAAAAGAGATAAACATGCATGTATAGTCTATAATTCAGATTTCCTTTCCAAAGCACTTATTTCCAGGTACTTTCCTACTATTAGGTTGTTTTATTTTATGGTTAACATGAAAACAGAATTTTAAATCAAAGAACAGCCTGTGCCGTGCAAATTAGAAATGCTCATTTAACAGAGATTAGCTCTCAGCAGACTCTGCAATTCCTTCCCAAGGAACAGGTTCGTCTGTTTCTTTCCCCTTTAACCTTCCCCTAGACTCTAGTTGGACCATAAAGAAGGCTGAGTGCTGAAGAATTGATGCTTTCAAATTGTGATGCTAGAGAAGACTCCTGAGAGTCCTTTGGACTTCAAGGAGATCAAACCAGTCAATCTTAAAGGAAATCAACCATAAATATTCATTGGAAGGACTGATACTGAAGCTGAAGCTCCAATACTTTGGCCACCTGATGAGAAGAACTGACTTACTGGAGAAGATGCTGATACTAGGAAAGCCTGAAGGCAGGAGAAGAAGGGGGCAACTGAGGATGAGATGGTTGGATGGCATCACTGACTCAACGGACATGGGTTTGAGCTAACTCTGGGAGGTAGTGAAGGACAGGGAAGCCTGATGTGCTGCAGTCCACGGGGTCACAAAGAGTCAGACGTGACTGAGCAACTGAACAACAAGACTCTCCTAACTTGTATTTACCCATCCCCTCTCAGCCAACAATTCACAAGCAAGCAGGCACTCATCTTTGCACTTTCTTGTGAAGAAGAAGGCAAGCTTCACCATAGCAATTTATAGATCAGGAAAACGAGGAGCAGAGATGAAGATGTGCCCAACACTAATAAATGCTGGATGGGGCAAGCTGTGCAGTCCAGGCTGAGCGCTTCCAGGCCCTCTCATCCATCTGGGCGTGCCCACACCATTTCTCCCAAAGACCTATAGGTATTTTATTGCATTTCAGGAACTGTCAGTTTTGGTTGTGCAGATAGAAGTACAAAGGGTATAGCTTCCTGTAAAGGTGCCAGGTTTTCTTTTGCTGTTGAAATGAAGGGAAATATTTAATTTCTTGTTCCTAGGGAACCAAAACTTTGAGGTGCAGCCTGGGACAGCCAGATCACCCGCAAAGGGGTCAGTATCTAATTCTCTTTGCTCTGTCTCAATTTCATTAAAAGTACTTTTCATCAAGACATAATTTTGTTAGATCCCCAGATCAGAAACTTGATACTGTCCTTTACAAATTAATACCTTTATTTAATTTTAATACAAATTAATAATTACATTTTATAACACCTTTACAGGGCTTCCCTTGTGACTCAGCTGGTAATGAATCCACCTGCAATGCGGGAGACCTGGGTTCAATCCCTGGGTTGGGAAGATCCCTGGGAGAAGGGAAAGGCTACCCACTCCAGTATTCTGGCCTGGAGAAATCCATGGACTACAGTCCACGGGGTCGCAAAGAGTCGGACACGACTTGAGTGACTTTCACTTTCATTCTCTTTCACAATACCTTTACAAATTAATTTCTTTAAAAAGAAAAATAACCTTCAGATTTACAGGAATGGGGGTATCATTAGACATACATGAAACACCTGCTAGAACAGAAGCTTCATTCATAGTGGTTTCTGTTGTGATTACAGCACAGCACTATGAGTCATTAGTTCTCAATGACTCTCAACGTGAGTAACATCAAATGTTTTAGAAAGCAAAACCTCCATCAGTGGTTGGGGAAATATGAGTGAGTAATGGGGACAGCAGGGAGATCCGAACAGTCCATCCTAAAGGAAATCAGTCCTGCATATTCATTAGTAGGACTGACATTAAAGCTGAAGCTCCAGTACTCTGGCCACCTGATGCGAAAAACTGACTCATTTGAAAAGACCTTGATGCTGGAAAAGATTGAAGGTGGGAGAAGGGGACAGAGGGTGAGATGGTTGGATGGCATCATAGACTCAACGGACATGAGTTTGAGTAAACTCTGGGAGTTGGTGATGGACAGGGAGGCCTGGCGTGCTGTAGTCAATGGGGTCGCAAAGAGTCGGACACAACTGAGCGACTGAACTGAACTGAATGGGGAAAGTGGGATTATGAGCTACTAATACAGAAGATACATTTTTTTAAAACTCACATTTGTTTAGTGTTAGGAGGAAAAAAAAAGTAAATTCCAGCTCTGGTATTCATTGTTTGGGTGGGTCTGGTGTATAAAATGTGAATAGCAAACTCACAGGGTCCTTATTAGTTTATGAAAGCATGTATTTATATCCCTTAATCAAGGTGTGTCAAGCACTGAACAGGCTGGTTCTCTTCTGTTTTCACACTTTAAAAAATGGAGGGACAGTTTGGGCTCTCTGCAGATTCCTCAGACAAGGAGGCAGCAGAGAGGTTTTACGATGTGTGCTGGTGAAGACCGAGGGTTTAAAAAACCACACGGGGGCAAAAAGATGACACAAAAAGATGCCAAAATACTGATAATCTTGAAGCTGGGTGGTGTGTACAGAGGGGTTCATCATATTTTCTCTATGTATGTTTGAAAATTCCTATAATTAAGAAGTTCAAACAAACAAACAAACAAAAAAATTTCTGTGGCTGAGTCCCTTCCCTGTTCACCTGAAACTATCACAACACTGGCAATCGACTATGTCCCAGTAGAAACTGCTTTTGGTGTTAAAAAAATAAAAATACGTAAATAAATAATAAAAATAAACAAACAACAACAAAAACATTTGATAGTATTAACTTGAAAGAAAAAGAAAGACGAGGAGAGCTCTAGAATCCCAGACCTGGGCCTGAATCTCTGCTTCCGGCTCTGTGAGCTCGCTAAGTTATCTTACTGCTTGTTCTGTGCTTCAATTTCCTCTCTTGTAAAAGGCTAACGATGATGTGGTTCAGTGCAGAGCTGTGCCACTCAGATCCTTCTTCCAGAGAGGACTTGCTGCCCAGCTGCACAGGGTGTGGCTAGCAGACAGCTTCCTTTAGGGTCTGCCTTGTCTTCCGAGCCAAAGTCACATTGTTCTTGGGGTAGCCTTTTGCCAGCGAACCAGCAAGGCAGCGGTACAAGGGCCTGGCTGTTTCTGCCCACCGTACGACTCCCCGAATGGGTAATCTTTGCTCTAGAGCTTCTCGTTGGCCTGGTGGAGATTTTCTCAGGCAGCATCATGGTCTGATGGCCCCCTCGGCCCAATCACACTTACTCTCTTTTCCTTTCACAGGTGTTCCCTCCCTACAAAGCTTAGCATTCCTAGTTCCATCTCAGAATCTTCTCAGACGCTGCCCCAAATGGTGCTTTTAACATCACTGGATTCTTGTGAAGAATCAATGAGATGACGGATGACAAACTTTCACAGCACCTGAGGCATGGTAAGCTCTCAGTAAGCAGCAGTATTTTTTTTTTTTTTGCGTTGGTTTTGTTTTACTTCCAGTTTTATTAAGATATAATTGACATACAGAAAATAAGTATGAGGTGTACAGCACGATAATAATCAGCAACGTTGATGACACCAATTCAACTGTTTTTAAGGCATGGTGCATGTGAAATTATTACAAGAACTACAGAGTTTATGCAATGATAATCTATTTCTATTTTTACAACCTACAGAATAAAGAAGTAAAGGTGGAAACTGTAGCCGCTGAACTGTTAACACACTAAAACCATAGCTTTAGTCTAAGAATTAATTCTTGTTAAAAATTTCATTCCAATCATTAGGATAGTGTGTTCTAAGTTTTAAAAAGAAACCATAACATAGTGAATGTGATATTGCAGTTTTGAGGCAAACAAATCTTATGATTTGTGCAACATGAAGTTTTAAGTTTCATCTGTTTTGTTGTTGGTGGTATGAATCTAGTTCTAGTATTAGGCAATTGAGGTTGTTAAGATTTACAGAAAGTTAGCACAGAATCTTACAGATGAAGTTTATGAGTTAAAAGAATCAATATTAAAAAATGTGTATATTCCCAACTAACTCTTTGACATAATAAACACATTTGGCCCTTTATTGACTTTTTGAATTTATTAACCAGACACATCACTAGGTTCAGGCCGTTAAGACTATATATAACTAAATCAGGAAACAAATATTTCATTACAAACGCTAATTCCAGAAGACTTCACACCCACATTCCAAAATCTAATTAGATTAATTTCCTAGGGCATACATGCATTCTTGGTAGCTTGCAATTTTTGAGTGTCAAAATAAAACCTATTTTAAAATGTGGGCGGTGTTGATGAAACAAGTGTGAGTAATACTTGCAGGAAACACAATATTAGCTTAGCGAGGAAGTGAGTGACACTTGAACAGTCCTTCAAAGAGGCCCTTTCCATGTCGCACCAATGTAAAGCAGGAGTTCTAATGTAGTCACCCAGTAAGCACAGGCAAAACCCCTTACAGGACGTGAAATACAGCTTCACCTCCCCAAACTGCATATTTAGGATGATATCTGAGTATAAGGTGAAAGCAACCAACTGATGGCTAAATGTCAACCACAAAATCACCAGATCTCCCATGTTTTGTTTAATATCTACTAACCAGAGAGTTGGTGATGGACAGGGAGGCCTGGCATGCTGCGCTTCACGGGGTCGCAAAAAGTCGGACACGACTGAACTGAACTGACTGAACAAGAGAGACAAATATCATATTACTTATAAGTGGAATTTTTTTAAATGACACAAAGGAACTTACTTACAAGACAGAAATAGACTGGGGCTTCCCTAACAGCCCAGTGGCTAGGACTCAGAGCTTTCAACACCAGGGCTCCAGGTACATCCCTGGTCAGGGAACTAAGATTATGCATGCCTTGAGCAGTGTGGCAGAAAAAAAAGAAAAACAGAAATAGGCTCAGAGACACAGAAAACAAGCCTCTGGTGACCAAAGGAGAAGGTTGTTCAGCTGCTAAATTACGTCTGACTCTTTGTGACCCCGTGGACTGCAGCACTCCAGGCTTCCCTGGCTTTCACTGTCTCAAGGAGTTTGCTCAAACTCATGTCCATTGAGTCAGCAGAGGGATAAATTAGGAGTTTGAGATTAGCAGAAACAAACTACTATATATAAAATAGATAAACAAGGACCTACTGTATGAACTACATTCAATATTGCGTAATAATCAATACTGGAAAAGAAACTGAAATATATATATATGAGTGGATCACTTTGCTATACACCTGAAACATTATAAATCAACTATATTTTGATTACAGAACATAAAGATAAAAAATAAATTAATATTTTAAAAATCTACTATCCAGAGAAGATACTGCAAACCCTGTTTTAATGGAAAGGGGGCGCTGGCAGAACTACACTTGAGTTTTTTTTTTTTGGTCTTTTGAGGTGGTTTTGCTCACCCTAGTTCCAGGACTGATGTCTCCCATGTCAGTCTTGCCGTGTTTATCCCAAACAGAAACCTCTGAAGGGTTAAAGAAGAAAAGAGCTGGAGGAGAGCTATGAAATGTTGTTAGTACTCTGCTCCATTGAGTACTGGGCAGTGAGAAAAGGTAATAATTCTTCAAATCCTGCAACTAGTTAATTACATCAATGTTAAAAAAGAATCAGTATTGTCTGGCTTAAAATTTTAACACACTACAAAGTGTTCTTATGGGTTTCCCAGGAGGTGCAGTGATAGAGAATCTGTCTGCCAATGTAGGAGATGCAAGAGATGGGGGTTCCATCCCTGGGCTGGGAAGATCCCCTGGAGGTGGGAAGGGCAACCCACTCCAGTATCCTTGCCTGGAGAATCCGGTGGACAGAGGAGCCTGGTGTACAGTCCACGAGGTCAGAAAGAGTTGGATAAGAATGAGTGACTTAGCAAGCACAGGCGCATGCACGCACAGGCTTCTTATATAAACACACACATATGCATCAAGTATCAGCCGCATGAACAACAGAAAGGAGACAACTTTTCAAGCTCTACTTTAAAGGTAAAAAAAAACGTCTAGAGGGACTTCCTTGGAGGTTCAGGGGTTAAGACTCCATGCTTCCGCAGGCCCCTCCTCAGGGGTTCTTGCCTGGAGAATCCCATGGACAGAGGAGCCTGGCAGGCTACAGTTCATAGCATTGAAGAGACTCGACTTAGCATGCACACAGCTTCTACACACAGGTCTTCAGGGTGGCCAAAAAACAAAAAAAAGGTCTAGACTGTGTTTGTGTGGAGGAATCTCTGGACCTTCTGCTCATTTTTGCTGTGAAACTAAAACTGCTCTAAAAAGTAGTCTATTGGGATTTCCCTGGTGGTCTAGTGTCTAAGACTTCAAGCAGGGGTCCCCAGTTCATCCTGGTCAGGGAATTAGATCCCAAATGCTGCAATTAAGAGTGCAAGCCTCAACTAAGACCTGGTGCAGCCAAATAAATAAGCAAATAAATATATATTAAAAATTTTTAGTCTACTTTTTACAAAAAGGTGCCTGGATTTTTTTTTTTTTAATCTTTACACTGCCAAAGCAAAGAAAGGCATTAAAACTACCCTGCCATTACTTTAAAACAGCAAATGTTGGGACTTCCCTGGTGGTCCAGAGGTTAAGACTCCACACTCCCCATGCAGGGAGTCCCACCCCTGGTCAGGGAACTAGATCCTGCAGGCCACAGCTGAGATCCAGCACAGCCAGATCAAAAATGAGTGAATATTAAAAAAAAAAAAAAAAAAGAGGAAAACAGGGATTCATTCATTCATTCGACAAGTTATTTCTTGAACTACTACTGTGAGGCAGGCATTGTTCCTGGTCCAGTTGGTCGACAACTTTCACTGCTGCCTCTTAAAGTGAACACCACAATCAATGTCACTATAGCCAACAAATTGTGGAAAGCATTATATGCCTGGCACTGTCCTAAAAACAACAGGTTTTTAAAAAATTAAGTACCATCAACACAGGTGGCTTAACATAGTAATATGTTAACCAATATGTATTAGTCACGTCTCTGCTTTCTTGTTATTATTTTGGGCTATTCCATTTCTTATTAGCATCAAGAGAAAGAAAGAAAGATAGCAGAGAGGACACTAGGAGATAAAAGTAGATTATATCACTTAGTAATTTATTAGCCACAAAGAGTAGACCATTGTAAGGCAGGTTAAAATTTCCAATGGATTTATTTTTACTTCACATTAATGATCAAGCTTATAAAAAAAGTTGAGCTGACACTTCAATAATGCCTTACTTCTTTTTAATATGCAGATACAAAACCAAAAAAAATTCAAAAGAAATTCTTGCTTTGCCATTTCTCCAGTGACCAGAGAGAACTTGAACAAGTCAGTACAAACTAGATGGCCTCTTAACAAGACCTTTTAAACACAGTCTTGAGTAAATGCATTTTGGTTAATCTTAGAAACAAATCTCCTTTTTGACTTTGAGGTTGCAGGCTAGAGTTAAACCTGATTTTACATGCTTTCACTGAAATGGGCAGATTCCCTTCAAGGTATATAAAGTGAAACAACAGGCTCCTATCAGTCTTACACACAATAGCTGTTCAATAAAAAAAAATAAAAATTGACTAAAATGCAAGTTAGGAAGAGATGTACAGAAATATTTTATTATATCCTAATTATTTTTTAATTTTAAAATTAATTTTTATTGGAGTGCAGTTGATTTACAATATTGTGTTAGTGTCTGCTGTGCAGCAAAGTGAATCAGTCACACAGACATAAACTGATATGTCCACTCTTTTTACATTCTATTCCCATCTGTTCGATACTCTGTAATGACCCCATCACTTCAAATCATCCATTTTATACTTTGTTACGACCTACTGGTATAAAATAGAAAGCCCCAATTTTCACACAGTCTAGTAAAGTTATTACAAATTATGGGTTTTGAGTTCATTTTTATGATTGCATGAGAACTTCCTGACGTTTCCTGATTTCTCACTATCAGGAGTATCAGAATTTATGCCGATGAAGAGGTTAAAAGAAAAAGAGAAGAGAATGGTTTTACTGTCTACAAAGCAGGATGTGGCTAAGAACAGAACTTTAATGTAAAGTGCACGTTAGAAACACGTCCTTTTGAAAAGCTTATAGGGACGTTGACTAGCGTCGACGTGTAAAACCTGATGGCGTTTGTGAAGGTCTACGAAAGCTGCAAAGACCTGTCGCAAAGAACTCACGGCCATCCAAACCAGAGCTCCACCTCTCTCCATCTAGAAGCATCCTTCTGCCAAGTTAGTCTTGAGTGCCCCGTCATTATCTCATTACCTCTGTGCAAAATCCCACAGCCACCATTCAAGGAAAACCCTCAATCAGGGCTCTGCCAGGCAGCCCCATGCACCACACCGCAGAGTCTCTCACCACCAGAGAACCGGAGGTCGTTTTTCAGAATTTTAATCTGAAAATTTTTTAATCTCACATTTTTCTTCTTTTTGTTTTTTTAAATTTTCTTTTTTAATCTCAAATTTTAATGAAATGAGGCAACTGAAAACAGACATTTTGGTGCCCTTATGCTTCTTGGAATTTAAACTCAAATTTTGCACTTCTCTCAATACAAATTACAAGTTCCATTCTTTTCCCTCTATTAACCTTTAAACCACTCAAGGGCAAAAGGCGGTACTCTAGTAGAATGCCTTTTTTCTTTTTTTTTTTTTAACTGTTCATGGACAGGTCCTTCCTAGAGACAACAGATAACTAGGTCTTCCTCGTAAACCTTTAAGAAAAAATTTCAAGTAGTTTACACACCTTCTCCCTTAACAATCTTTTCCAATTATTTTCACTGTAGGAAATTTCAATCCTAGAGAGTAGAAAACCTGGTAAGGAGCCTTCCTGTACCCATTACCCAGGTCAGCAGTGACCCGCTCCTGCGCAATTTCATTTCATTCACATTCCCATCCACTATCACCCCAAACTCTTTTGAAGCAAATCTAAGGTTTCCTTTTACTTGTATATATTCCAGTTCCTTTCTACTTATTTTCAACAACTTGCCTTTGCCTTCCTTTCTACCCCCTACCGGGGAAATAAGTGTACAGAATAACGCAGGGGACTGAGGCTATCTTATCTGGTGTTTCCTCATAACTACTATCATCCCACCGCCCATCCCTTCCTGGATCATCATCTGTACCATTCACCAACATCACCATGAAATGGCCACCATGGTATTCAGTCCCTAAACTACAGCCCATTTCACTTGGAAATATATTGTATTCCCCACTCCCGATAAACCCTTTCTCTTGTTTGAACAAATGAAAATAAAAATTGTGCCAAAATTTCTATTCTGTTGATAAAAATGTATTCTGATTAGTTCCCCCAGATAGAGTAAAAAGAGGCAAAGGGCGTGCAGAAGGAATAGAAGAGGAAAGCAAGCCAACACTTAAAACGGTAGACTCTGCCTAATTGGCTGTGTATAAAAACTTACGACCCTCTTCTACTTTAAGAATGAATATTTGCAAACATCAGTCAAAAATTTGAGATCCTTTTAGGCAGGGGATGTTTACAAAATGAATTCTCATTTAAGGGAACTACTGCCTTCAGGATTTTGGTATCAATAAGAGTAGCTGCTTCAGAGCTACTGAGAAGTGGTTATGTAAAAACAATTAAAGCAAAAAAAAATATTAATTAAAGGAGGATGCGCTCGTTTCTATAGCTGCTCTAACCTTTTATTTTGACGTGGGATTTCTTGGCCTCCACTCAGATAGCAACCACCACCCCACACTTTCTTCTCCACACCCTTTACAAACGGAATTCCGAAAGGAGGCACTTTTGAGTTCCTCCTGGGAAATGTCTCATCTTGAGGACGTCTCGGTGCAATAACTGAGATTTCATCTCCTTCTTCCTCTGCACTCCGCTCTGCCCATCGCTTGACCAGAGATCTCCTTAGGAATCCAGAGGAAGCAAGGAATCCAGAGGAAAACAAGCCCCAGTCTACAAGCCACAGCCTCTCCTCCCCGGGACCGCCAGTGCACCGCCTTGGCATCCGGGTTCGGGGAGAGAGGAGCTTGCAGACACCACGCCGCTTGTTTATCCATCCGCGCCCCGGGTTAAACATCCCGGCGGGGCGCTCCCTACCGCATTTCAGACTATTTCCTCGCAGCGGTTAAAAAATACAAAACTGACCCCGCTAATGCCTGTTCCCGCAGGCTGCAACACAAGGCGTCCCTCTAACTCCTACTACTCTCCCCTCCAGGCCGAACGCAGCAATCCCCACCTCAAATCCAAGATCTGAGTTGCCCCTGGGAGAATCACAAGCGCACCCCAAACCACCACAGGGCAAACGTCCTCGCCACTAGAGGGAAGACACCAGTTCTCACTCACCCCTGCACCCCCAAACCCAAGCCTTGGGACCCGGCCCCGCCAGGGCCGCCCCGCCCCCGGGAGAGCGCCCGAACCATCCGCACCTCCTTGGAGACACAGCAGAGGACCGCGGGTCTGGGCGCCGACTACCTAACGCAGCCCGGAGAATCCCCGGCCTTCCACGCCCCCATTGAGTCGGCCCGCCGCGCTGAAGAGAGGGGCGTCCCGCCCGCGCCTCTGATCGGGAGGTGCGGGGACCAGATTCGCGCGCCGCTCGGGCTGTGGAGGGGACCCATACCAGCGGCCCCTGCTCTGGCCGCCGGAGGGGGGAGCGGTTCACACCAGCCCCCCTCACCTCAGAAGGGCGAATCTGGCGCGCACCTCCCGCTCAAGCCGAGGCCAACGAGAGGCACTCGGACCTGCGCCTCCCGCCAGGGCCGCCGAGACCCCCGGACCGGCGCGCGATCTCGTTCACTGGGAGCAGCCCGGCCCGCGTCCCCCAACCCAGGCGCACCAGGCACCTTTCCCCCACCTCCCTGCATCCTCGCGGGCCCGGCCCCTCACTCACCCAGAGCTCGATGCCCCAGCTCATGGTGCAGGGGGCGGGAAGGGGCGCGCCGCGCGGCGGGGCGCGGCTCTCCGGTCCCCCTCCCCAGCGATCCCGTCTCCCCGGGAGATCCCCGCGATCGCGGAAAGTCCGTGCCCCGTGCGGCCGCCGCCTCCTCCGGCTCGCCGCTCCTCGCCTAGGGTCTCCGCAGCGCTCCTCCTCCCCGGTCGCTCCTCGGCAAAATGGCCCGAGGAAGCAGCAGCCGCGGTCGCCGCAGCGCCCGCCCGCCCCACACCCAAGAGCGAGGGGCGGGGGGAGGGGCGGGGCGGGGCCGCGCGCCGGGGGGCGGGGCCGGCCTGACAGCTCGCGCACGCGCGCGCCCCGCCCCCGGCCCAACCTCCCCTCGGGCGCCCCCCGCCCGCGTGGCCCGGGGGTCCGGAAGGACTTGCAGAAAGCTGGGGCCTCTGGTGGGACCTGGAGCCGCCCGCCTCCCCGCTGCCATTTTTTTTTTTTTTTAAATTACTCATTAGCGGCCACACTCTGCTCTTAGGGACAAACCACTCGCCTCCGAACGGAGCTGGCCCCCGTTATTACGGGGGGCTCTGCCGAGGCCTGAGGTTGCTCCCCTTCGCCGAGCGCTGCTTTGAATTTAAGGGCCACGCTTTTCGTTGCTCAGCCATCAGAGCTAGTTCGAGCGGGTCTTTTCCTCCACGGCCGGGGAAGCCTTGGAGGCCCGGGGGGGCTTTCGCAGCCTTGCGCCGGTTGGCGTGGGGCCAGGTGCGGTGCTGTCTGCGTACTGCACACAGGATTCGGAGGCCGAGAGCGACCTAGCAGAGTGGCTGGGGAAAGGAGTCCAGGGGCGCACAACCGGTGATTTCTAATCTCTGAAACCGGTGATTTCCGACTTGTTCGGCCAAGAAACTCTCAGACGTTGAAATCACGTTGCCGCGTAGTGGGTGAAAAAAGCAAAGGCTCTGGGTCCACAGATACGCGTTTCTGGTTCCAGTCCCGCCACCCGCGCTCACTAGCTGGGTGGCCTAGGACAAGGCCTCCACCTCTGCAGAAGCTCAGAGCCTTCCCCCCACCTCCTGCCAAAGGGAGGCAGTAACTACCCAGCTCAGCGAAAGGAGACGACCACCTGTGGTTGGTAAACTTGAGAAGTAATTTTTAAGTAGATACGGACTCCTTTTCCCCTGCACTCCCAGAGTATACACAAATAACATTCCAGGATTGTGTGTGTGTGTGTGCGCATCGCTCAGTCGTGTCCCACTCTTTTCGACCCCATGGACTGTAGCCCACCAGGTTCCTTTGTCCGTGGAATTTTCCAGGCACGAATACTGGAGAGGGTTGCCATTTCCTTCTCCGGGGGATCTTCCCCACCCCAGGGACTCATGGGGTCTTCTGCACTGCAGGCGGATTCTTCACTGTCTGAGCCACCAGGGAAGCCTGATTCCAGGACTAGGACTGGAGAACTGTTTGGGTTCCGACTCCTTCCTCTGATTCACTAGGCCCTTTCTCCCCCAACTTTTCTTTCTTCCTCAGTTAATCCTACTCACTTTTCCGACTATCTGTGAACTCCTAAAATGGGCCCCATTTAAGAAGTATTTCAGCTGCCTGTCTCTCTAATCCCACTACACCCAGCCTCAACCAGCTTATCATTCTTCTCCAGGAGAGGGTGGGGCAAGGGTGGTGTTCTACTTTTGCAGATAAACCAAGTCTACTTCCTTTGTTGTACAGGATCACAATGAATTTAAACTGTCAAACCTGTTTTGCTCTGTCTTTTTCAGTAAGGAGTTCCTTCCACCAGTTTGTTGTTAGTGTGTTTTAAATATTTTGTTCTCAGTTACCCAGTCTGGAAACTCTGTACTCCAATCCTGCTAGACCTGTAACCATCAGAACAGCCAGCCACTTACCTCACAAGGTACATTCATTAACAGCTTGAGTGAGTTGGAGGGGTCAGAAATTCAATCAATACTGCACAGTTCAGTTTGTTATTTGGAAATGCTGAGTGAAATGCTGAGTGAAATGCAGGTAATCTAACAGGACCCTGCCTCACAAATCACCTCAATTTCTTCCTGCCAAGATTTACTATTTTTTCAAATACAGTGATCTAATCTTGACTGCCTTCTAGAAGACTTATCAAAAACAGTGACTTGTGAAAAGATGCTAATCAGGAAGAAAAACAACCTGCAGCTCTAAAGAAGAGAAGGGGAGGGGGCAAGCGGGGGCAAAGAGCAAGAGACAGCAGAAAGAGAGAGAGAGAAAGACCACATTAAGAGGAAAACTTTTAAGATGAGTAAGCAGGAAGCAGTTATAGGAGCCCATTAAAAGCCACAGCAGCAGTACTGTATGGAACTGGGTTAATTAGACCACACTGCAAACACCTTTAACTTAAGTCCGGTGGCAACTAAAAAAAGGGTTGACGGTATCAGAATCGCCAAGAAATAAAAGAAAAAGTCACCACTGATTTTAAAGCAATGGAAACAAACAGGATTCAGCATAAAAAGAAATAAGCTAGCAAAGAAAAAGATTAAATACAGCACAGTATTTTTAGGAGGAACTAAATCCATTTGTTTCCCTTATAGTGAAAGGGAGTGAGTTTAAGAGAACTTCTATTAACAAGTCACTGTGACTGACCTGCTTAGGATTCAGTTTTCACAAGAGGTATTGTAAATCCTGTGGCTTCCCCACTGGCTCAGTAGTAAAGAATCCATCTGCCAATGCAGGAGACAGGAGTTTGATCCCTGGGTCAGGAAGATCCCCTGGAGGAGGAAATGGCAATCCATTCCAGTATTCTTGCCTGGAAAATCCCATGGACAGAGGAGCCTGGGGGGCTACAGTCTGTGGGGCTGCAGGAGAGCCGGACATGATTTAATGCCTAAACAATTGTAAACCCCATCTATGTAAATACTGAAATGACCTCAGTTCAGTTCAGTCCTGCAGTCGTGTCCGATTTTTGCAACCTCATGGACTGCAGCAAGCCAGGCCTCTCTGTCCATCAACAAGTCCCAGAGTTTACTCAAACTCATGTCCATTGAGTCAGTGATGCCACCTAATCATCTCATCCTTTGTCTTCCCCTTCTCCTCCCACCTTCAATCTTTCCCAGCATCAGAGTCTTTTCCAATGAGTCAGGTCTTCGCATCAGGTGGCCAAAGTATTGGAGTTTCAGCTTCAGCATCAGTCCTTCCAATGAATATTCAGAAATGATTTCCTTTAGCATGGATTGGTTGGATCTCTTTGCTCTCAAGGGACTCTAAATTACCTAGGGGATCGGTTTGGGCTATATACACCTGTTTCACCTTTTAGGAACATGTGGAGAATACTGATTTACAAAGTTATGATCTTGGCAGGTAACTACATAAATTTCCAGTGAATAATCTGATCACACGGATATTATTGGCACTGAAATAAGGTATTTAGAAAATATAGACCCTGTATAGTTGCCATGGAGTTAGAGGTAAACAATTTTAATACATAGAGTCTTTCAGCAACTCCAATTCTTCTTGCTAGTATAAACACCTAATTCAGGGGCTTAGGAGACCTGGGTTCGATCCCTGGGTCAGGAAGATCCCCTGGAGAAGGAAATGGCAATCCACTCCAGCACTCTTGCCTGGAAAATCCCATGGACGGAGGAGCCTGATGGGCTACAGTCCATGGGGTTGCAAAGAGTTGGACACAACTGAGCAACTTCACATGATGTAGAGATATCACTATCTAATCTATTTAAAAGGCTTCCTGTTCTTCAGTTACTAAGTCATGTCCAACTCTTTGCAATCCCATGGACTGCAGCACGCCAGGCTTCCCTGTCCTTGACTATCTCCCAGGGTATTATCAAACTCATGTCCATTGAGTTAATAACATCCATTGAGTCAATGATGCCATCTCACCCTCTGTTGCCCCTTTCTCCTCCTCCCTCAATGTTTCCCAGCATCAGGGTCTTTTCCAATGAGTCGGAAAAGTATTGGAGCTTCAGCATTAGTCCTTCCAATGAATGTTCAGGGTTGATTTCTTTTAGGATTGACTGGTTTGATCTCCTTGCTGTCCAAGGGTCTCTCAAGATCTTCAGCACAACAGTTTAAAAGCATCAATTCTTCGGTGCCCAACTTTCTTTCTGGTCCAACTTTCACATCCGTACATGACTACTGGAAAAATCATAGCTTTGACTATATGGACCTTTGTCGGCAAAGTGATCACTCTGCTTTTAATACACTAAGTGGTTTTGTAATTGTTTCACTGGGATCCTAGTGTTCCACTACTTATTAGGTATGTGGCCTTAGACAAGTTACTTAAACTCTCAGAACTTCACTTAAAACACAGACCTTCAAGGTTGTGACGCTGAAAGGGAGCTGGCAGTCAGCAGAGAGTGAGCACAGAGTGAATAGCCCTGCACAGAAAGCTCTAGAGCTTCGGTTGAATTATTTCCCTTCTCTAGGCCTCAGTTTCCTCCTCCATAAAATGGACATAATGCTTTGCTCCAAAAGTTACTGCAAAGATGAAAAGAAAGAACACATGTAAAATGCTTAGCACATGAGGGCACAAGTATCGGTTCCCTATTTTTCCTCTTATTTTTTGGAGGATTTTTACTTCATCAAAGAAAGCAATCCTTTAAGCACTCCTGATGTGGCAAAACAGATTGATTGGTTGTCTATCGCTGAAGTACTCTTCTTAATGAAATCCTCAGGATTTCTTTTTCTTCCTTTAAAATGGCTTCCATCAGTTTCCAGCTTAAAATTCTCCACTTGTTTAGCATTCAAACTACTTACTAAGGACCCAAGAAAGCAGTGGAGTGGAAAAAGTTGGAGTGGGATAAAAGGAGAACTCTGTCGTGAGTAGAATCTTAAGACTGCAACCAATTTTTGTACTCAATAATGGAATTCCCCTGAAGGTCTATAAAGATGTGCATAAAATCAGGAAAAACCAGTTGTCTGTGGCTGAGCAAGTTACACACTGCGCCACCAAACTGAGAAGTGGATTCGAAGTTTTTCTCCAGTCTGTAGAATTCAAGATATGTCAGGGGCTAGCTTTTCTAAGAAGATGACTCTGCAAGGAGAGTCTGTGGGCATTCCCCAAGCCCCAAGAAATGACATTTCAAGTCAAAGAATGAAAGTGACATTTGACTTCTGAATATATTGCCAAGTTCTACTTTGACCTCTGGTTCCCTGTACTGTGTTTATACAGAATTTTGATCCAAAATGTCATCTCTTTCGATAAGAGAAACAAGCAACAATCATAACTAGGGAATATTAACCCCATAATTACATTAAATATCTCTGGCAATTTCTAAACTGATGTCAAACATTATTAACCACACTAGATTCAAACTCCAAATTCTGCTACTAGTGGCAAACTTCAGTAGATCTTGCAATGTTGGAGGAAACAGAAAAATAAGACCCACTTGACTAAGAGGGTAAGGCTGAAAGTCAGGTTTAGGATATAGTCTTTCCAGCCCCTCAAGGCTTTTCAGTCGGTACCTTAAAGTTTAATGCCCCTTTGAAAATGTGGCCAGGGAGAGGCAAACCTAACTCGTTCTGTTACTCAACAGGTCTGTTCCCAGTTACAGTATCATGATTATGCAAATAACCTGCTCTTGAAACTCTGAAATCATGTGCCTAAGTAAAACTGCCAAGACAGCATTTTCACAGAATTTGAGAACTATCTAAAAACCCTTTACTTTCAGTTCAGTCCAGTTGCTCAGTCGTGTCCAACTCTTTGCAACCCCATGGACTGCGCACCAGGCCTCCCTATCCATCACCAACTCCTGAAGTTTATTCAGACTCATGTCCATTGAGTCGCTGATGCCATCCAAACATCTCATCGTCTGTTGTCTCCTTCTCCTCCCGCCTTCAACCTTTCCCAGCATCAGGGTCTTTTCAAACAAGTCAGTTCTTCGAATCACGTGGCCACAGTATTTGAGTTTCAATTTCAGCATCAGTCCTTCCAATGAATAGTCAAGACTGATTTCCTTTAGGATGGACTGGTTGGATCTCCTTGCAGTCCAAGGGACTCTCAAGAGTCTTCTCCGACACCACAGTTCAAAAGCATACTTCACTTTTAAGTCTTTATAATTTGTGTTCCCTTTCTTTTGTTGTTCAGTTGCTAAGTTGCATCTGACTTCGACCCCATGGACTGCAGCATGCCAGGCTTCTCTGTCCTTCACCAACTCTTGGAGTTTGCTCAAATCTCTCAGTTCCAAACTAATGACCGGCACAATGTAGTTCTCAAATACCACTGGTATGTGACCCTGTGAAAGTCACATAATAATTCCCAAGTAAAAAGGAGCAAGGTATAAAAACCCAGCTTTGAGCCCTTGTAAAACTGTTTTCCAGAGACTAAAAGACAAAGGTCTCCTATTTTATAAACAAGTTATTCTAAAATAGAATTAAGATTCTTCCTGATTAATCCATTTTTTTAGAAGCCTATTATTTTCAAATTTAAAACCAGAAATTCTCAAAAATGGTACCTCACTTTAAAAGTATACAATAATGCTCCAAAACATTGCAGATTGCCTTTAAAAATGAAGTGTGTCCATGCTTAGTTGTATCTGACTCTTTGTGACCTTTTGGACTGTAGCCCACCAGGCTCCTCTGTTTGTGGGATTTTCCAGGCAGGAATACTAGAGTGGGTTGCCATTTCCTCCTCCAGGGGATCTTCCCAACCCAGGGATCAAATCCGCATCTCCTGCACTGGCAGGTGGATTCTTTACCACAGAGCCACCTAGGAAGCCTCCATAAAAAAGGAAACTGCACTTAAAAATCCCCATTTCTTCTGACTAGTTTGATACTGACGTGAGGATCAGTTGACTGTCTGGTTTCTACTCTTACCTAAAAGAAAGTATCAATTATTTTTATTTCTTCCATGTTCTTTCATATTGCTGATTTTTAAAATGCTTTCTGAATATTTCTCTTGAATTTCACTTGATAAGATACTGGCTACTCAGATTCTGGGATTTTATTTTTGAAAATTAAAAAAGTTAAAAAAATAATAAAATTTTAATAATCGGAATGCCGTGTATGGTATAGTACAAGCAGCACAGAGCCAGTTTTAAAGCAGATGAGGTTCAGTCCTGGATGCCTGCCCAAAATTACCTAAGTCCTTGTGTGATCCTGAGAAAATCATTTTTGAGTTCTTTGGATTTGTTTTCACATCTGTTAATAAGGTGAAAGGATTTGTTGATTTTCTAAGGACACTTCCAGCCTCATATGAGATTAATCTTTTATAACAATTGCAGGATAAGGATTAAATGCTGGGCTTTGTGGGTAAGGCCTGGATGAGAGTTATTTATAAATGATCAGACTACCCTTGAATAAATTTTTCTAAGCAAGACTTGTCTTTACAAAAGGAACAAAAATACAGACCATACAAAGATTTCATGGTCTTAAATGAAATAATGTGCACGGAGACCCTGATGCTGGGAAAGACTGAAGGCAAAAGAAAAAGGGTGTGGTAGAGGGTGAGATGTGTTAGACAGCATCTGACACAATGGACACGAATTTGAGCAAACTCTGGTGGTGGATGGAGGAACCTGGTGTGCTGCAGTCCATGGGTTCACAAAGCGTAGGGCATGACTTACTGACTGAACAACAGCATATAAAGTACTCAGCAGAATATTCGGCAAACTTAACTGCTTAATAAACAGATTAACTATTATCTCATTTTGTGGATTTCCAGGACAATAAAGTTTCTTGTTCTAAGTTTCTTCATCTGTAAAATTGTGTAGTAAGATCAGATGAGAATTTTGTTCAAAGAAGTAAGATGACATACTCATGCTGCTGCTCCTGCTGCTGCTAAGTCGCTTTAATCGTGTTCGACTCTGTGCGACCCCATGGACGGCAGCCCACCAGGCTCCCCTGTCCCTGGGATTCTCCAGGCAAGAACACTGGAGTGGGTTTACATATTCATAATACATGGCTAAAAATCTTAGGTTGGAGAAAGAAATTAAACTACCAACTAGTAAACATTGCCTATCTTCCTGGCTACACCTTAGTGGCCTACTTTTGTTCTTACAGAGGGTGTGACAGAACAAGTACTAGGTTTTTGACCTGCCAGCAGTGCAGGACGCCCCAGTTGGATTCCTGGGTCGGGAAGATCTGCTGGAGAAGGGATAGGCTACCCACTCCAGTATTCTTGGACTTCCCTTGTGGCTCAGCTGATAAAGAATCTGCCTGTAATGCAGGAGACCTGGCTTGGGAAGATCTCCTGGAGAAGGGAAAGGCTACCCACTCCAGTATTTTGGCCTGGAGAATTCCAGGCCAAACTGGACTGAGCCACTTTCACTTTCAAGAAATCATAGATTCATGACTTTGACTGAGACTGCACAGCTAAAAGATCTGGGACTCTCACTCCTCTACTCTGTACTTCCCCTCCTGATTTTTGTTAACCTGAGTGCACCACTTTATTCACTTTATTTTCATTTAAATATATCATGTTAACTTCAGTTCCTAGTTCCAGTTAAAAACGTTAAGAATCTGATTCTGTCATAAAACACTGATAGTCATGCAGTACTGGGGGATTCCTTGTGGTTTTTATTTTCTTCTCTTTTGTTTAAATGATTGCCCACAAAGAGCATGCATTGTGTGGCAAGCCAAAAAAAAGCAAAACAAAAAAACACCTAAAAACTAAATAAACCTAGCTAGTCTATTGGTAATTTTAATAAGCATTATCTTTTTATAACTCCATGATAAAAATAGTGATTTGGAGGGAACAATCTACAAATTCTTTCATTAAAGGTCTCTCTACAAATTCGAAAGATTAGAAGCAAGGAAAATTTCCACACAGGATTAAGAGATTCATACTCTAGTTGAATGAAATAGCATGAAGCGATAGAACAGTATTTAGCATTTTCCACATGATTCCCACTTCAACCTGGAACAAATGACAATCTCTCAGAACTTCAGTTTGCTTACCAGTAAAGTGTGTGTGTGTGTGTGTGTGTGTGTGTGTGTGTGTGTGTGTGTGTGGTGTGTGTGTGGGTGGGGGTGGAAATACTTACACCTACCTCCTATCTCATCAGACTGTGTGTGTGTGTGTGTGTGTGTGTGTGTGTGTGTGTGTGTGTGTGTGTGTGTGTGTGTGTGTGTGTGTGTGTGTGTGTGTGTCGGGTGGGGGTGGAAATACTTACACCTACCTCCTATCTCATCAGACTGTTCCAAGGATTACGTGCAAAAATGCACCCAACAGGCTTAACGAAGTGCCTGATACGTTGTCCTTGTTTAATCGCTCAGCTGTGTCCGATTCTTTTGCGACCCCATGGACAGACTCCTTTCTGTGCATAGAATTTCCCAGAGAAGAACACTGGAGTGAGTTGCCATATCCTCCTCCAGGGGATCTTCCTAACCCAGGAATGGAACCAGAGTCTCTTGTGTCTCCTGCACCGCAGGTAGTTCTTTACCGCTGAGCCACTGGGGAAGAAGTACCTCATAAAGGCTCAATAAATTATTAAAACCACCTCATCAAAAATTTGTGTTAAGTGCCTCAAAAAAACAAAAACAAAACCACTCAAGGACTGATGACAAGCCACGAACTTGGTTTTTCTACCGAGTGAAGGCTGCTCGGGGCAATCGGTCCCATCAACCCAGGAGGCAGTCCCCGCCTAGGAACGCCAGGTCCCTCGGTCGCGCAGGCCCAAGGTCGCTTTCAAAGCTCCGCGGGGCGGAGGCAGCGCCGAGGCTGGTCCAGCCCAGCGACTGTTACCATGGCAACCGCCACAGGCTACCCACTGCAGGCGCACCTCTTCTGGCGAAACCGAAAAGTCCTCACAGCAGAGGCCAACTGAACGGCCTCGACGTGTACCCGCCCCGCTCCCGGGACCGCAAACTCCACAAAAAGGCCACAGTCTCCCCGCCGCTGGCCGCAGACGGGCCCCCTTTCAGTCGCTTCCGGCAGCCGCCGCCCTTTAACCCCGGAAGTGGGCGGGAGAGGAAGCAGCTGGTGATGCTGGAACAAAGATGGCCGCCCCGGCGCCCTTCGGCCTCTCGGGCTCCCGCAGTCCTCGGCTAGCCGCCGGCCTCCGGCTGTTCCCGCTGTTGGGGCTGCTGCAGCTGCTGGCCGAGCCCGGCCTGGGCCGTGTCCACCACCTAGCGCTCAAGGTAAGGGCGACCAGGGCCTTGCAAGACCAGGGCGGGAGACAGAGGCCGAGGCCGCCCCCTGATGCTGAGGGGCAACTTTTGGCCCAGGGGAAGCGGGGGTGGGGAGGTTGTCTGAGCGATTGGGGTTCCCGCCTCTATTCCCAGTCGCGGACTCCCTCCCAGTGGGGTCTGTTGGGAACTGTGGGAATGGCGGGAGTCCTCGGTCGGTCTGGAAAGGGTAGGAAGAGAACTAAGAAAGGGGAAGGGGCTGAACTGCGGCGTAACCCCGAAGGACTCTCCAGGCCGTGCTTGCAGTCCTGTTGGCTTCCCTGTCTTTCTTGTCGAGAGCAACTTGATCTTCCTCCTCCCTTTGATCTCCAACTTCTACCCCCGACTTCGCTCGTCTGCTGTCTCC
This sequence comes from Nanger dama, assembly GCA_917880005.1. Taxonomy (NCBI): domain Eukaryota; kingdom Metazoa; phylum Chordata; class Mammalia; order Artiodactyla; family Bovidae; genus Nanger; species Nanger dama. The sequence goes on along the minus strand of CAKJTW010000018.1, from coordinate 6,617,309 downwards.
TTTCGTCCATCCCCCTGGTGCCTGGCGGTTGGAAGGTGCGCAGAACCTTTGCCTCAGTTTCCCTGGTGGACTTGGCGGTCTCCGGCCCGAGCAAAGCGAGCATCTCCAGGAAGAATTTCAAATCTCGCTTGAAATCCGTTACCAGAAATTTAAGCCCAGCAATGAAAATATGTTTTTGATTAGAGGCCCTTTTTATCTCTCGCTTCTGTCATTGTCTGTCTAGGGAAGAAATTTACGATAGGCCTAGAATGAACCCTTTGTATCCTTGCTTTTTAACTCAAAACATGCCTCCAGACGATTTAGCTGGTTAATATATGAGACCAGGAAAAATAAATCGTTGTAACCCAAAACCTTGTACATTCTTTTCATTCTGTAAGGTATTCTTAGCAGAGTGAGGTTTCAGCAGTGAGAAAGTTTGTCTTATTAAAACCCAGTACATTAACAAAGCAATGTATTTTGTGACTGTAGTTTAAAATACAGAATCTGGATTAAAAAAACCTAACTAGACCCATACTGTTATTTGTAAATAATAATTATCCTGATTGAAATGTTGTCAGCTGCAGGGAGAGAAGTGAGTCTTGGCTCCTTTTGAGAATATGCTGAAAGATACTGAATCTCTTCCCAGAAAATGCAGGTAGAAATGTAGGCAAAACTTATTGGAATTTATAGGGCTTTGTAATCCTGCCAAAATTTATCCATAGGCCTTAGTCCCCAGGCCTGTGACTCCAAGTGACGAACTCCTAAAATTCTTTGACTTTATAGTTTAGAATCTCAAGTCTTAGGTGAAATCATGTAACTGAGTTTTTGTAAATTATAAATTAGAGAATAAAACTAGTACTGAACCATGGACGCACTGAACCATGTCTCTTGGCTTTAGGCATGTCTAGAATTAAAATGTCAGCTAGCCAGCATCATTAGGTAAATATTGACAATGTTGATATAGAGAGAAAAGTATACTACCCTCCATGGGAGAAGCAACCTGAGTTGGTGTAATTCTGGTGATTGATTTTTCCACATTGTGCTACATTGCTTCAGTTCAGTTCAGTTCAGTTGCTCAGTCGTGTTCGACTCTTTGCAACCCCATGAATCGCAGCACGCCAGGCCTACCTGTCCATCACCATCTCCTGGAATTCACTCAGATTCACGTCCATCGAACTGGTGATGCCATCCAGCCATCTCATCCTCTGTCATTCCCTTTTCCTCCTGCCCTCAATCCTCCCCAGCATCAGAGTCTTTTCCAATGAGTTAACCCTTCACATGAGGTGGCCAAAGTACTGGAGTTTCAGCTTTAGCATCATTCCTTCCAAAGAACACCCAGGACTGATCTCTTTTAGAATGGACTGGTTGGATCTCCTTGCAGTCCAAGGGACTCTCAAGAGTCGTCTCCAATACCATAGTTCAAAAGCATCAGTTCTTTGGCACTCAGCTTTCTTCACAGTCCAACTCTCATATCCATACATGACTACTGGAAAAACCATAGCCTTGACTAGACGGACCTTTGTTGGCAACGTAATGTCTGCTTTTTAATATGCTATCTAGGTTGGTCATAACTTCCAAGGAGTAAGCTACATTGCTTAATGTTTTTCATGTTTGTTTTCTCCAATGCTTGGTGCCCGTTCCATAATCAGTATTGTACTTGTTTCTCTTCTCTTAAACAGTCTGACATTTTGCCTAAGAAAATGAAGTCACCTGAAGGGAGCCTGTCAGAGCAGCAACGTTAGATTGTCTTCTTTGTTTGAGATTGAGAGAGAGAATTTCAACCATACACCAAAATAGATAGAATAGTATAGTGAATTCCCATGTAGCTGTAAACATTAACCAATGGCTAATTCTGCCCTATCCCCACATGCATCCCTTCACAGGTGCATTCTTTATTTTTTAACTAGAAAACAAATCTTTTTTCTGTTTAATGTGTTTACTTATGTGGCTGCCTCTGGTCTTAGTTGAAGCAAGTGGGGGCTCAGTTCCTCAACCATGATCAAACCGACATCCCCTGCACTACAAGGCAAAGTTTCAACCACCAGATCACCAAAGAAGTCCCCCTTTCATTCTTTATTCAGTTTTCTCATTCCATGTTACATTTTCCATTATTCTTCTTCTAGTCTTCTCAAATTCCTTGTCTTTTGTTTTTAGATTCCTTAACTTTTGGAAACTCTTGAGGCATAGTTTATATACATTAAAATCCATACATTGTAAATGTACAAACAGTGTCAGACTCTATTTTGGGGGCTCCAAAATCACTGCAGATGGTGACTGCAGCCATGAAATTAAAAGACGCTTACTCCTTGGAAGAAAAGTTATGACCAACCTAGATAGTATATTGAAAAGCAGAGACATTACTTTGCCGACTAAGGTCCGTCTAGTCAAGGCTATGGTTTTTCCAGTGGTCATGTATGGATGTGAGAGTTGGACTGTGAAGATGGCTAAGCGCCCAAGAATTGATGCTTTTGAACTGTGGTGTTGGAGAAGACTCCTGAGAGTCCCTTGAACTGCAAGGAGATCCAACCAGTCCATTCTGAAGGAGATGAGCCCTGGGATTTCTTTGGAAGAAATGATGCTAAAGCTGAAACTCCAATACTTTGGCCACCTCATGCGAAGAGTTGACTCATTGGAAAAGACTGTGATGCTGGGAGGGATTGGGGGCAGGAGGAGAAGGGGACGACCGAGGATGAGATGGCTGGATGGCATCACAGACTCGATGGACGTGAGTCTGAATGAACTCCAGGAGATGGTGATGGACAGAGAGGCCTGGCGTGCTGCGATTCATGGGGTCGCAAAGAGTCGGACACGACTGAGCGACTGAACTGAACTGAACTGATGCAACTATTACCGCAGTCCAGCGGTAGAACATTTCCATCACCCATGTGAGATCTCTTTTGTTGGTTTACAGTTAATTCCTAGTCTGACCTCCAGCCCCAGACAACCATTCATCTACTTTTTGTCTCTGTAGATCTGCCCTTTCTGGATGTTTCATATAAATGGAATCACATAGTATATAGTCCTTTTTGTCTGGCTTCTTTTACTTACGTTATTGAGGTTCATCCGTGTTGTACTGGGTATTAGTAATTCATTCCTTTTAATGGCCAAATACTTTTTCATTGTATGAATATATCACCTATGCTCAGCCATTTACCAGAACATCTGAACGTTTGGGTTTCCATTTTTGGCTGTTGTGAGTAATATTACTGCAAACATTCACATGCAAGTCTTTGGGAAACATGTTTTCGTTTTAGGGGTTGATAGCTAGGAGTGGAGTAGAATTGTTGGGTCATGTGGTAGATAGCTTCTCGGGTGGCTCAGATGGTAAAGAATCCACCTGCCATGCAGGAGACACAAGAGACATGGATTTGATCCTTGGGTTGGGAAGATCTCCTGGACAAGGGAATGGCTACCTGCTCCAACATTCTTGCCTGGAAAATCTCATGGACAGAGGAGCCTGGCGTGCTACAATCTATGGGGTCACAAAAGAGTCAGACACGACTGAGCGACTAACACTTTCACTTTTTTTTTTTTCATGGTAGATCTATATTTAACTTTCTAAGAAACTGCCAAAGTACTTTCTAAAGCAACTGTACCATTTTGCAGTCCTACCAGCAATTTGTGAGGGTTCTGCTTTCTACATATTATGCCAACATTTGTCCTCACATTATTTTCGAGTGAATTGAAGTCATCATATTGTTTGATCCTTAAAATCCATAAATGTTTCAGCATATATTTCAGTATGTACGTATAAGAAATAGGGACTCTTAAAAATGTGACTGCAGTATCAGATGACACCCTTATGGCCGAAAGCAGAGAGGAACTAAAGAGCCTCTTGATGAAGGTGAAAGAGGAGCGTGAAAAAGCTGGCTTAAAACTCAGCATTCAAAAAGTACGATCATGGCACTCAGTCCCATCACTTCATGGCAAATAGTTGTGAAAAAAGTGGAAACAGTGACAGATTTTTTCTTGGGCTCCAAAATTACTGCAAATGGTGACTGCAGCCATGAAATTAAAAGACACTTGCTCCTTAGAAGAAAAGCTATGACCAACCTAGATAGCATATTAAAAAGCAGAGACATTAACTTTGCCAACAAAGGTCCATCTAGTCAAAGCTGTGGTTTTCTAGTAGGCATGTATGGATGTGAGAGTTGGACCATAAAGAAGGCTGAGCACTGAAAAATTGATGCTTTTGAACTGTGGTGTTAGAGAAGACTCTTGAGAGTCCCTTGGACTGCAAGGCCATCAAACCAGTCAATCCTAAGGAAATCAATCCTGAATATTCATTGGAGGGACTGATACTGAGGCGGAAGCTCCACTTTGGCCACTTGATGAGAAGAACTGACTTACTGGAGAAGATGCTGATACTAGGAAAGACTGAAGGCAGGAGGAGAAGGGGATGGCAGAGGATGAGATGGTTGGATGGCATCACCGACTCAATGGACACGAGTTTGAGCAAGCTCTGGGAGATGGTGAAGGACAGGGAAGCCTGGTGTGCTGCAGTCCATGGGAATGCAAAGAATTAGACATGACTGAGTGACTGAACAACAACAACGTCATTTTAACAGAAAGATAATGTTTAATATCATGAAACACCAAATCAGGTTCAAATTTCCATTGGTCATAAATGGATTTAAACTTTTCAAAAATCAGAATCTAAATAGTCCCCTCACATTATGATTGGTCAATATACCTCTTAAGTCTGTCTTGATCTGGTGGGGGGGCTGACTCCTTCCAGCTCCCCTGTACTGGATTTTGCTGATTGTTTCCTCGCAGTGTAGTTTAGTGTGTTCATCTGTGCTTCCATCCTGTGTGGCCTAGATTTGTTGGATTATGTGTTTGTGTGTTTAAGAAAAACTAGAAATCCAGGCTTTCAGGTGAAACTAGCTAGCTCAAACTCAAATTTACAGACAAAAGCAAAGCACTTTGTCAGCCCCATGCAGCGCATTTGTGGGCCAGTGTGGTCAGCGGACCGCCAGTTGAGGAGCTGCTTCAAATAAAGAAGTGGCCGAGTAGGTGACCATAAGCTAGCTCAGTTAAATGTTACTCTGTTTTCTAAAATTCAGTTTGTGAGAAAAACTAAATTGACGTATCATTATCCCACTTGCTTTATATTTGAAAGCAGTCTAAAATGTGCAGTTATTGAGGAACATAAACCATTTCTTATATTCCAATATATAGTGAAAAGTTTAAAACAACTTTCTAAAATAAGAAGGAAAAGGAGAAAAATATGGTAGTTGTCTATAAGGGGTATGGGTTTTTTTTTTTTTTTTTTAGTTTTGTCTCCAGATCTACCGTTTCTTCTGAGCTCTGGACAAGTGTATCCAGTTTCCTAACCCCCAGTTCCCCATGGCTCACAATCATCTCTGTGTGTTAGAAACATCCTCACCCTTCACCCCTAATCTGTACGTACTCTTTCCCCAGTGTTTCTTTTCTTAGTAACTGGGACCACCAGCCGCTCATTTTCTTAAGTCAGAAATCTTTTATTCTTATCTTCTCATCACCAGGTTTCATAGATTTGTGTTAAATACAAAGCTCTCCAATCCATTCACTGCTGTCGTGTGACTGTGACTGTTAGGTCTAGGCCATCCTTGGACCAGGGAGGTCTCCTCATACCTGTTTTCCCAGCATTATCTTAGTCCCTATTTTGTTTTGTAGCCTTATCTTCCCAAAAGCCAAAGCCAATCATGACACTCCCCTTAAGCCCATTGGTGGCACCCTGTTCCCTTCAGGGGAACTCTCAGTCCTTGGCTGCCCGTCTTTCTGTGTGCCAGTCTCCTCTCTGCTGTCATTGCCCTACCTTTCTTTAGTTTCTTAGTTCATACATGTGCAGTTTGGTGAATTTTTTTAATGTCTGAATGTACCCAGGTAACTAGCACCCAGGTCAAGAAGGACTTTACTAATACCCCAGAAGCCCCCTTGATTTTCTCTCCCAGTCACTAAAAGTCTTATAATACCCAGCACACATGAAAACAGGAGAAGGAGCGGGGTCTTATCCTGCTCAGTTTTGAACCATAATGCCACATGACTCTGTAGTGGGAATCAGGCAGATCGATGGGGCAGAACGGGAAGCGTGGATGAGAGACTCATCCCAGTGCAAACTTGATGTGCAGCAGAGAGAGCACCGTAGGGCAGTGGAAGTTAGGACGGATCGCTCTGGAGTGGCCTCCAGGACACCTCGCTGGTCTCCATGGGAGGAGGGGGTGGGAAGAGATGGCTCTCCTACAAAAAAAAATATATTCCAAGTGAATTAAAGACTAAATGTGAAAACAGAACTCTCAAACTTTTAGAATAACATACCGTGAATATTTTGGGGCTTCCCTGATAGCTCAGTTGGTAAAGAGTCCACCTGCAATGCAGGAGTTCAGTTCAGTTCAGTTCAGTCGCTCAGTCGTGTCCCACTCTCTGCGACCATGAATCACAGCACGCCAGGCCTCCCTGTCCATCACCGTCTCCTGGAGTTCACTCAGACTCACGTCCATCGAGTCAGTCATGCCATCCAGCCATCTCATCCTTGATCGTCCTCTTTTCCTCCTGCCACCAATCCCTCCCAGCATCAGAGTCTCTTCCAATGAGTCAACTCTTCGCATGAGGTAGCCAAAGTACTGGAGTTTCAGCTTTAGCATCATTCCTTCCAGAGAAATCCCAGGGTTGATGCAGGAGACCCCGGTTCAATTCCTGGATCTGGAAGATCCTCTGGAGAAGGGATAGGCTACCCACCCCAGTATTCTTGGGCTTCCCTTGTGGCTCAGCTGGTAAAGAATTCACCTGCAATATGGGAGACCTGGGTTCAATCCCTGGGTTGGGAAGATCCCCTGAAGAAGGGAAAAGCTACCCACTCCAGTATTCTGGCCTGGAGAATTCCACAGGCTATACATGGGTCGCAAAGAGGCGGACACAACTGACCGACTTTCACTCTCACAAATATTTTATACTTTGGAATAGAGAAGGACGTTTTTAAAAAGACATTTAAAATTGCTATCAGGAATAAACATTGAATTTTTTAAAATTTAATTGAGATATAGTTGATTTACAGTGTTGTGTTAACTTTTGCTAAACAGCAGTGACTCATACATATTTTCTTTTCTGTATCTTTTCTTTATCATTAAGGTTTATCACAGGGTATTGACTACAGTTCCCTGTGTTATACAGTATGTGCTTGTTGTTTATCTATCCTATGGTATATAATAGTTTGCATCTATTAATTCCAAACTTTCAGTACTTACCTCCCCCACACCCCTGATAGATTTTTTTGAAGACGAAAACTGTCAGGAATAAGGATCAATAGGTTTTCTCTTTCAAAATATAAAAAGACTTGTATAACAGAAGATACCACAGTTTAAAAAAAGACCAGGAAAAGATACTTGCAGCATCAAAGTCAAAATTAGTACCCAGAATATATAAAGAACTTAAGAAAAGAAATCCAAAAGGAAAATGGACATATGATGTTTATTTATTTAGTTTTCTAAATTTTTACTTTTTAGGCCACGCTGCCTGGCATGTGGGATCTTACTTTCCCAACTAGGGCTGGAACCTGCATTGGAAGTGCAGAGTCTTAATCACTGGACTGCTGGGGAAGTCTGACATATGAAATGTTTTAAAAAGCATTTTACAGAAGAAAAACTCAAATGGCTAATAAACCTAAATGAGGTACTCAACCTCATAAAGTACCAGGAAATGCAAATTGAATCAACATCAGCATTGATTTCCCCCAAACTGGGAAAAATGAAATGTCTAATGACATCAAGGTTCAGTAAGGATGTAAAGAAACTTTCTTATACTTTGGGAATTCTTTTGTCAATTTCTACTAAAATTGAAAATGTGCACACCCTATGTCCTAGGATTGTCCATCTAGATGTATATACCCTTAATCCCCACCCAGATAATACATAACGTATGTGCAAGGGGGGCTTCCCTGGCGGTCTGGTGGTTGAGAATCCACCTTGCAATACAAGGGACACCAGTTGGATCCCCGGTCGGGGAAAGTCCCACATACCGCGGAGCAGCTGAGCCTGTGGATCACAGCTACTGAGTCTACATTCTAGAGCGTGAGAACCACGACTGCTGAGCCCACTTGCTGCAGCTGCTGAAGCCTGCATGCCCTAGAACCCATGCTCCGCGGAAAGGGAAGCCACTGCAGGGAGAAGCCTCTGCACCACAACTAGAGAAAGCCTGTGTGCAGCAGTGAAGACCCAGCACAGCCAAAGCATAAAATAAATAAATGCATCTTTAAAATAGCACAGTTTAAAGAAAAAAAGATATGTACAAGGAATTCTCATAATGTGTTGTCATAGCAAATAATTGGAAATTACCTGAATGCCCAGGAATGATTGGGATTTACCTGAATGCCCAGGTGATGCTTTGGGGAAATAGATGTACCATGATGTACATGCGATGGAACACAAGCATATAAAGTGAGGAACCAGAGTATATTCAATGTGTCAACACAGACAGGGCCTCAAAGAATGCAGTGCTGTCTGAAAAATGCAGGTTGCCAGATGTACACATACGTTGTAACACAGTTTATCCAAATTTAAAAACATCATGATACTGTATTGATTTTTATGGTTCTGGATATGTCATGAGCTTGGGAAGGGATGGTCGAGGGGAATAGGATTTATTCTCTTCTTCTTCCTGCTCCTTGCCCTCTCTCTGTTCTGATGGCTCTGAAGCAGCTTTGATGTAGACACGTTGTAATTGTGAGCAGTAGGTAGATGCATATTTGTTGTTACTCCTTTTACTTTTCTACAGCTTAGGGGCTTTTGAGCCTCCTGGGGGAAAGGGCTCTCTTGTCTCGCTGACCATTGATTGTCCCTGGGAGATTTCTAGCTTCCCTGTGGTGGAAGAAGAGGTTTCCTTATTCCTGGACAGTAAGGAGTGGCTGTTGGGAGACTTTTTTTTTTTTTTTTTGAGAGTGAGTCTTTTATCATTTCTTGGGCCTTAGTCATTAGTGTTATTTTGTAAATACTGGTTTATTTACATTTGAATTAAATCAAAGTTGAATGAGTAATTAGTGTGTTTGTCTTTCTTGGTTCCTATTAATCTGAAATTTTGTGTCTTCTATTTGTATGGTGAAGTATAGTTTACAGAGTCCCTTCCTTATATATCTTATTTGATATGGTAACATGATCACTTAAAAGGGAGTGTTGGAAATTAGGTTAGATGAGGGTCTTGCAATTAATATATTGCTGGCAAATAATAATTATTGAAAATAACTATTTTTTAGTAATTATAAATTAGTACATGGTCTTTGTTAGGAATTTAGAAAATACAGATTCCTAACAAAGACCATGTACTAATTTATTTCCCACGTTAGCAAGGTAATGCTCAAAATCCTTCAAGCTAGGCTTTGGCAGTTCATGAACTGAGAAATTCCAGATGTACAGGCTAGATTTAGAAAAGGCAGAGGAACCAGAGATCAGATTGCCAGTGTTCTTTGGGTCATAGAGAAAGCAAGGGAATTCCAAAAGCAATCTGCTTCATTGACTACACTAAAGCCTTTGTGTGGATCACGGTAAACTGGAAAACTCTTCCAGAGATAGGAGCACCAGACCACCTTACCTGCGTCCTGAGAAACCTGTGGACAGCACAAGAAGCAACAGAACCTTACATGGAACAACTGACTGGTTCAAACTTGGGAAAGGAGTACATCCGAGCTGTATATTGTCACTCTGTTTATTTAATCTCTATACAGAGTATATCATGTGAAATGCTGGACTGAATGCCTCTCAAGCTGGAATCAAGATTGCTGGGAGAAATACCTACAACCTCAGATATGCAGAGGATAACCACTCTAATGGCAGAAAGCAAAGAGGAACTAAAGAGCCTCTTGATGAGGGTGAAAGAGGAGAGTGAAAAAGCTGGCTTAAAACTCAACATTCAGTAAACTCAGATTATGGCTTCTGGACACATCACTTCATGGCAAGCAGATGGGGAAAAGTGGAAACAGTGACAGATTTTATTTTCTTGGGCTCCAAAATCACTGTGGATGGTGACTGCCACCATGAAGTTAAAAGACATTTGCTCCTTGGAAGAAAAGCTATGGTACACCTAGACAGTGTATTAAAGAGCAGAAACATCACTTTGCCAGCAAAGGTCTGTACAGTCAAAGCTGTGGTTTTTTCCTTTAGTTGTGTATGGATGTGAGAGTTAGACCATGAGGAAGGCAGAGCACTGAAGAACTGATGCTTTTGAAGTGTGGTCCCTTGGACAGCAAGGAGATCAAACCAGTCAAGCCTAAAGAAAATCAGTCCTGAATATTCATTGCAAGGCCTGATGCTGAAACTCCAGTACTTTGGCAACTTGATGCGAAGAGCCAACTCATTTGAAAAGACCCTGATGCGGGGAAAGATTTAAGGCAGGAGGAGAAGGGGGTGATGGAAGATGAAATGGTTGGATGGCATCATCAACTCCATGGGCATGAGTTTGAGGCAACTCTGGTAGATGGTGAAGGACTGGGAAGCCTGGTGTGCTGCAGTCCATGGGGTTGCAGAGTTGGACATGACTGAGCAACTGAACAACAAAGTGAAAGAAACAATGAATAGAATTTTAAAATACAAATGAGAAACAAACACTAGCAAAAATAATGGTGTGGATCTGGGGAAGAACCAAATCCAAGTTTTAGAAAAATACTTAGTCTAGTGTTTTGTATTTAGGATCTGTGTGATAACTGAACATTTGGGCAGATAATTCCCAATATGAAACTCTTGACTTTACACAACGTGAAGTGCCTTTGTGGAACCTCAGCTTTGGGAGTATTCGCTGATCCCATTGTTCTGTTGGCCTTACAATTTGTGGACTGAGCTGAGACTGGAGTCACAACTCTGAGACAGTTTCAAGTAATGGGCAGGTGTCCCTGTTGTCCTTCAGGGGGAGGAGCCAAGTGCATTCTTGGAGCAGCTTTGGCTACTTCCCCCTCCCCACCCCCCTCCCTGTTTTGAGTGCCTGCTGGATGCCAGGCCTTGTACTTGAAGGAAGGATAGGAGGATGACTAGAACATTGTTCCTCCTTCCCCAGAATTCACATTCCAGCAGGCCATCGAGTCTGCCCCCGGGACCCTTCCAAATGCACTGGACTGAATCGAATCTATTTTGTGTTTCCCTCTGTAAAATTGTTGCTGTCGTATGAATTTCTGATGAGTCGTCTTCAGCTTTTGGAGCAAGATCAGGTCCCACAATGGTCAATATTTCTGAATATATGGAGACATTGGTCAGCTGACAGGGAACTAGATATCGCAGTTTTCCAAGCAAATGAATAGGTTTACTAATCCACTTCTCCAGATCACTAATTCTTCTACTGCACATCTTTTCAGGATGATGTGAGGCATAAGGTTCATCTGAACACCTTTGGATTCTTCAAGAATGGGTACATGATGGTGAATGTCAGTAGCCTTTCAGTGAATGAACCCAAAGGAGCCACAGACAAGGACTTAACTGTAAGTGCCTTTCCAGGAACAAGGGTAAACCCTTTTCTGTTGCTTAGGTAAGAGTGTCCCCCATTTTAAAATATGAAATATTAGAAGATGGAGAAAATTAAACTTGTGAGCAGGCATCAGTAGTTTTATTTTTAACACTGAAGTTACAGTTCTTGAATAATTTCAGTTACAACTGATCTTTCTTACAAAATACATGCTAAGAAAACTGAGAGGAAGGCCAGGCCAAAATAATCACCTTTTCTTCTCTTGGGCTAAGAAAGTTATGAACTCGGGGCATCAGTGCTAATTCACTTCTACCATTTTCGCCTCTTAGATTGGATTCAGCCTAGACCGAACAAAGAATGATGGATTTTCTTCTTATCTGGTGAGCCTCAAGTGCGTGACCTGAATGCTCCCCTACACTTGAGCCCAAGGCCCTGGGTGGGAACACCCTGCTCCTGTCAGCGCTGTTTCTTGAGGTGGCAGCTTTGTCTTCCAAGCGCCTCTGAGCAGCCACAGTTGTGTTTTTTGAGTGGGGGCTGGGCCACTTACTTGCTTTGTTCATGAAAACTTTTTGTTCTTGTTCTAGTGTGACTGAATAACATGCTGTATAATTGGGTCTTCCTTTCTCAGGATGAAGATGTGAATTACTGTATTTTAAAGAAACAGTCTGCCTCTGTCACCCTTTTAATCCTAGACATCTCCAGAAGTGAGTAAGTAATGCTAATAATCCTTCAGTTCAACCCTCGAGTAAAGTTAGGGGAGTTTGGTAGTTAAGCTGAGACGCGTCGGATCATCTGCCACACGCCAAATACTTTGCCGAGTGCTGGAGATTACAAACAAGATGAAGAAGGTGAAGGCGCAGTCCTGGAGGAGCTTCTGGATGAGACAGAACAGCAGTACCCATGGTGGCAGCAAACTGGAGGAGCAGTAGGGCAGAGGGATGGTGGCTCGTGGGCAGGAAGGGAAGGCTTCAGAGAAGTGTTGGTGCGGCCAGCTTTCTCGTGAGGAGACTTTGCAGAGGAATAAGGAAGGGAAGCGCATTCTGGGCAAAGAGAACGTGTTGCACCGAGGCAGAGTAGCATGCACTGGCATGGCGCGTGTTCAGTGAAGTGAGTGCGTTGTTCGCAGCCAGCTAAGGGGAAGAGGGAGGTTTCTGCCTATCCTGTGCTGGATGTCCTTCCCCTTGATGCGTGCGATACTGCCAACTGAGGGCACATGTCCACTCTGGCATTGAAACTTGTAGGCCCCTCCTCAGGCAGGATGGGTCTCACAAAATTGGGGTCTGGTCAGCAGGGAGAGGGAGGAAATGCATCTTAGATGGGCTGCTGATCGTTTTTACTGCCCCTCACCTGCTTCCCGAGGCCTCATTTTAGCACCTTTCAGGTAAATTCAGTTCAGTCGCTCAGTCATGTCCAGCTCTCTGTGACCGCATGAATCGCAGCACTCCAGGCCTCACTGTCCATCATCATCTCCTGGAGTTCACTCAGACTCACATCCATCGAGTCAGTGATGCCATCCAGCCATCTCATCCTCTGTCGTCCCCTTCTCCTCCTGCCCCCAATCCCTCCCAGCATCACAGTCTTTTCCAATGAGTCAACTCTTCTCATGAGGTGGCCAAAGTATTGGAGTTTCAGCTTTAGCATCATTCCTTCCAAAGAACACCCAGGACTGATCTCCTTCAGAATGGACTGGTTGGATCTCCTTGCAGTCCAAGGGACTCTCAAGAGTCTTCTCCAACACCACAGTTCAAAAGCATCAATTCTTCGGCGCTCAGCCTTCTTCATAGTCCAGCTCTCACATCCATACATGACCACTGGAAAAACCATAGCCTTGACTAGACAGACCTTTGTTGGCAAAGTAACGTCTCTGCTTTTGAATATGCCATCTAGGTTGGTCATACCTTTTCTTCCAAAGAGTAAGCGTCTTTTAATTTCATGGCTGCAGTCACCATCTGCAGTGATTTTGGAGCCCCCAAAATAAAGTCTGACACTGTTTCCACTGTTTCCCCACCTATTTCCCATGAAGTGATGGGACCGGATGCCATGATCTTCGTTTTCTGAATGTTGAGCTTTAGCCAACTTTTCCCTCTTCTCATTCACTTTCATCAAGAGGCTTTAACACCTTACTGGGTTTTTTTAACCTCTTATTCCTTTTCCCTTGTGCACGAAATGCAAAAAGATGGGGAAAGAATAGTCATTTCTCCTAATTCTTCATGTTAGAATAATCAGTCATTTATATTTCCTTCTAAACTTGTTTCCTAAGTCTAGAACATTTGATTTTTTAAATGCATAGTTGTTTTATAATTTTGTGAGCATCCCTGTTCACTCAGCTTGCTCATCATCAGTTTGCTGAACACATGACACATGCTTGGGGAGGAAATATGTGCCTCAGTCAAATGGCTGCTGCAGATCCAAACTTCAGAGTGAGGTTGCCCCGGCTGCTGGCTAGCTTACTACTCTTGGGCAAATTCTTTACCTTTTAGCTTCCATTTCAGCATCTGTTACAGGCAGATAATAGAATCTGTATCATAGTTCATCAGGGACTGCATGAGATGATGGGCTTAGAGCTGGAAACAACACCTGACAACACCTACCGGCCGTAAGCTTTACTTTGAGCTCTTTATCTTCTGTCTTCCTTAAATATAGAGTGAAAATACGATCTCCACCAGAAGCTGGTACCCAGCTACCAAAGGTCACCTTTACCAAGGATGAGAAGGTTGTCGGTCAGATCCAGGAGCCTGGCGTTAACCCTGTCTCAGCAGGCAGCCAGGCGCCCGAAAGAACAAGGTAACTGTAAGGTAGACATTAGCCTTTCCTTCACTACCTTGCTCATAGATCCAGTTTTGTTCCTACCTCAAAACAAACATGATTTTATTTAGCATTATTTTATTTTTGAGATGATATAAAAATGCATAACAAAGAAAAATGCAGGAAAGATGGGGAAAGAAGAGTCATTTCTCCTTATTCTCCATGTTAAAATAATCAGTAATTTCTATTTAAAGATGGAGAAAGAAGAGTCATTTCTCCTTATTCTCCATTTAAAATAAGCAGTAATTTCTATTTCTTTCTAAACTTGTTTCCTAAGTCTAGAACATTTGATTTTAAAAATTCATAGTCATCTTATAATTTTATAAGCATCCCTGTTCACTCAGTTTTAATATTTTTTTATACTTATCAGATGCCCCATTAAATGGATACTGTAGTTTGCTTGGCATTTTCCTTTAAAGAGATGTAGTTCCATTTCAATGCTATTATAAAGCATTGTTGCATCAGACATCTTTATTTGTAGATTTTTTTTTTCATATGTAGAACTTTTTTTTTTAGGCTGAGTTCCAGGAACTGGAATTTCTGGTTCAAAGGATATGAATACTTTTGGGAACATTGATACATATTTTCATTCCTTTCCACATGAGTTGTGTGAATTTATACTCCTTTTGGGAAATATATAATCATAGCACCCACATCACCAAGTCTTAGCCAGCAGTGGGTTTTTGGTTGTGTTTGGTTTTAAATCCTAAAGTGAAAGGCAAAGGAGTGTCCTCAGTTTTAAAGTCACTCTTATTACTGAGATTGCACTTTTTCTCCCTATGTTGATTTATCAGTTTAGATTTATCACCTCTTTTATTGACCATCAGGTTTATCTAATAATTTATTTGAGTTCTTTAAAGATAATTTTACCAGTTACAGTATTATTTATGTATTATTTTCTCAGTTTGTCAAAGTTCTAATACATACTAAAAGATGTGCACAAGTGTTCCGTGTGTGCAATGGTGCGGTTCCGTGTATGTGTGCCATCTTCTCCTTGTCTAGGTTCCTTGGGCTCACAGGACCATTCCTTAGGCAGAACATTTTTGTCCTTTTTATTCTGAAACTCTCTCCCTTCCTACATAGTTTGAGACTCTCTTCTTCAGAAAGAACAACTTAAGTAAAAATAAGACACAAAGGCCCTCTCTTTTCATTGAAAGAAGTCATTAGCAGTCTTTATACTCCTTGCCATGAGGAAAAAAGTACGCTTTATGCTAATAATATTTGCTGTTTTCTCTACATATGTAAATAAGTCTCATACATATATATTTTAAACAGTGATCTGGTTTCAGATGTCATTACTTAGAAAAAAAGAAAGTCATTCCACGTGGCATCTTTGGCAGTTACATGCACTGGGTTATTTAGAGACGATTTCCTTCGCTGATGCTATGTGTTGCCATTTATTAAATTGTGTTCACAATAGAACATGTCCAATTTGCGGCTTCTACAGCTCAAGAATTTTGGGGGTTTTGAGGAGTTACAAGTTTGTAAGATGGCATATGGCCTCGCCATTTTGTTTGTTTGTTTGAATTATTTGATGTTAGATGAGCTAGAGTCTCATAAAGTGATACCATAGTATACATATGAGTGGAACCATGCAATAATATCTTCTAAATGATTCTTCTTCTAGAAAGTGGAAAGTCTAAAAGAAGTACCGTGGATTCAAAGGTAAGAACTAACCCCAGCCTGTGCTCTCAGCTTTTCCAGGTGTGTGTGCTCACATGCATGTAAGACTGTCCTTATATACATGTATACATACGCAAACAGGCGCACACACGCACGTTTGCATGCTCAGTGTACAGGCGGTTGCCTTCTGTTTGGGGAGAGAACTTGGACACTGAAATCATTTCACAGTAAGACTGAGTACTGAGATATACAGCCCTTATGTGACAGAAGCTGATAGAGTGAGGGGAGAGGAAAGCGGGGTGTCTGAGAGTCGTCTGGAGGGAGATGTCACCAGGGCTTGAAGTTTGGTGGATTGTTTGGGGAAGAAGATGAGAAGAAAGGGGCTGAAGACCATCATGAGCAAAGACTGGAAGTGGAATTAACAAGTGTTGGGCACTAGCCTGTTGAAAGTAAAACATAACATATATTTGGGACCAGAGAGAGGGGATCTTAGATTATAGAGGGCCAAAAATTGAAGATATCAATGCACAGAAAACAGGAAGTCATCGTGTGTCCTTGGTCAGGGTGGAATGTGATACAGAACGTGTTACGGGAAAGTCGTTGTTCAGAAGAAACGTGCAGGGTAGTGGTTGTGGGGGCCGGGGACCTGAGAGGGACCAGGAGGAGGGCTGTCATAACCGTGCAGGTTCAGGGTGCTGAGCATCTGGGCCAGAGCAGAGCTTCGGGATGTGGAGTGAGTGAGCAGCAGTCTGGGAGGCAGAGTGGTGGGGAGCGGGGAGAAGAGGTAGGTTGCTTTCCTACCCCCCAGCGAGGTGGGGAACAGAAATAACAGAAGGACACGTGGGCAAGTTTTAGTTGGGGTTATCTTAATATTTCAGTGATGGAGCATCCGGATGGCAGGGTTTTATTTTAACAGCTTTCTTGAAGTAAAATTGATACACTATATACTGTGTATATGTAAAATGCCAGCTCAGTAAGTTCTGACTTACACGTGCACCTGTGAAGCCCCCACCACCACAACATACCCATCACCACAGAGGGCTCTCCTGCCCCTTTGTCCCCTCCTGTCCCTAGGGAGCCACTGCTGTGCCCCTAGATTCTCTTTCATTCGGTGTGATTATTTCAGGCGCCTCTGTGCCGCCCCATGTCTCAGCAGCTCCTTCTTTTGTTGCTCAGCAAAAGTCCATTGTGCCCGCCGCAGTATGTCAGTCGTTTGCCATTCGGCATGGAGGCCAGGTGCCATGTTGAGGTGTGGCCTGGGTTGGCATTCGTTGTCTCACTAAAGCTGTAAGACTAGAGAGGTGCTCAGTGGGGAGCAGGGGGCTGTTGGAGAGACAGGAGAGGTGACTAAGAAAAGGAAACGGTAAAGGTTTTACCTTTTTTTGTAAAACAGGATTTCATTCATATTGAAAAGATGGTGAATTTCTTTTTCAATTTGCTTTTTTTTTTTTTTAACTTTATTCTACATTACAATACTGTATTGGTTTTGCCATACATCGACATGAATCAGCCACAGGTGTACACGATCTCCCAATGCTGAAGCCCTCCCCTGGATCATCCCCGTGTACCAGCCCCAAGCATCCTGTATCCTGCATCGAACATAGACTGGTGCTTCGTTTCTTACATGATAGTATACATGTTTCAGTGCCATTCTCCCAAATCGTCCCACCCTCTCCCTCTCCCTCAGAGTCCAGAAGTCCATTCTATACCTCTGTGTCTTCTTTTGTTGTCTCACATACAGGATCATTACTATCTTTCTAAATTCCATATATATGTGTCAGTATACTGTATTGGTGTTTTTCTTTCTGGCTTACTTCACTCTGTATAATCGGCTCCAGTTTCATCCATCTCATTAGAACTGATTCAAATTTATTCTTTTTAAGGGCTGAGTAATACTCCATTGTGTATATGTACCACAGCTTTCTTATCCATTCATCTGCTGATGGACATCTAGGTTGTTTCCATGTCCTGGCTATTATAAACAATGTGAGCTTTTGAAGACCAGTGAATTTAGGATTTTAGAAGAACATGTTTTGGAGCTTTTAAATTTTTATTTTTAGTGGCATGTTTTTTCTGAGGTTCTCATCTAAAATAGGTTGTTAATGTCTTTTTAGGCAACAGGAGAGAAATCCTTTTCTGTTCGTAATAATGATGGGGCAGTTTCATTCCAGGTACGTAATCTCTTTGAGTCAAGCTTTGTAGAATTTATCTCTGCCATGTAAAAGGGTGAATTTTTAAAGAAACTTTCAAGTTATGAGTAATAACTTATATATGCTGTGTGCCAGTCATTTGAATATAGTAACTCTCTCCGTAACAGACCTCCAAGGTGGATATTGTTATCCGCCACTTATCAAATCATGTATATCCAGTGTGAGTATCAAAGCCCAGGTTCCAACCCAGTTCTTCCTGGCTGTTCCCATAACTCTGCCTGTCTAATCCCACACTGTCTCCCATTGAGAGTGTGTCAGAAACCCAGAATTCTACACTTGAAAGGGTGATTGTCATCTTTTGGGTGATGCTGTCATTTCAGAGACGAGTTCACTGGGACTTAGAGACCTGAGTGACCTGCTCCGCCATCACTGTCGTGGCTGCACATCAGCGTCCACGGCAGCACCACAGCCTGTGTGGGGGTGTGAGGGGGACATTGAGTTGGATCTCAGCCCACATGCTAGGTGGTGGCCTTGGACAAGTCACTTAACCTCAGAACCTCACTCTTTAATCATCTGAAAACGGATTTTTTTTTGTTAAAAAATCAAACGGATTTTTTTGTTAAAAACGGATTTTTTTTTGTTAAAACGGATTTTTTTTGTTAAAAACGGATTTTTTTTTTTAAAACGGATTTTTTTGTTAAAACGGATTTTTTTTGTTAAAACGGATTTTTTTGTTAAAAAATCAAAGTACTTTATAAAGCACTGTACAAATAGTCTCTTATCATTAACTTGTAAAAATCACTACCTCTTTTTCTAGGCAGTTTTCATTAACTGGGGCATCATTTACTTGGACTGAAATGCACAGCTCCTGGTTCTGTGAATTCTGACAATGGCCTGCAACCCTGTAGCCCGTGCTCAAGATTCTCTGTATCTGTACCACTTCTGAAAGGCCTCACCCCTGCATCTGCTGGTCTGAGTTCTCTCACCATAGATTGTTCTGCTGCTCTAACAGTGTTGATGTTATTTAACTTTAGTAGCCATCGGTTTTAACAGCTGACTGAGAGTCTGTGGGCTGCTCATCTGCTCTTCCCTGGTGGCTCAGGCGGTAAAGCGTCTGTCTACAATGTGGGAGACCTGGGTTCGAGCCCTGGGTTGGGAAGATACCCTGGAGAAGGAAATGGCAATCCACTCCAGTACTGTTGCCTGGAAAATCCAATGGACAGAGGAGCCTGGTACGCTACAGTCTTTGGGATCGCAAAGAGTTGGACACGACTGAGCGATTTCACTTCACTTCATCTGCTCTGAACCCTCAGCAGCTTCCCCTCTGTCTCATAGTAGAAGCCCAGGTCCTTCCTCTGGTCTCCGAGCACACGTGGTCTGGCTGCTGTTGACTCTGACCTCAGTTCCTGTTTCCTCCCCGCCCTCTGTGTATTACTGTGCTCCAGCCACTGCTGCTCCTAGAGAAGATAAAGCCTTGGCTTCTGCTCTAGCAGTACCCACTGGAAAAAAGCTTGTCCACAGAGTCTGCGTGATTAATTTCTTCCTCCTTCAAGTCTTGGCTCAAATGTCACCTTTTCAGCAAAGCTTCCTCCAGTCGAAGTGTTTTAAATGCAGTCCCCCCACCCCCTGCTCTACCTTTTCCCTTAATACTTCTTTCCAGCGTACAGCATACTGTATTTATTTGTTATATTTATTGTCTCTCTCTCCCTTTAGAAGGTAACTATAAGGGCAGGGATTTCTACCTGCTTTCTTGCTGCTCGGTGTGAAATTCCTCATCTTGGGCCTGGCCCTAGTAGTCTTCCTATCAGTAATTACAGAGATGAATGAATGGATGAATGAATGTCAGACATCCTGCTAAGTACTTACACCTTACCATTGTCTCATTTCATCCTCCCAGCAAGCTATGAAAGTAGGTACTTGTATTAGTTTCCCTTTAGGTGTCTCTTTTTTTCCCTTCTTTAAAATTTTGAGGTACGGTACCTATAGAAGAGTACAGTACTTACCATGAGTACAGATGATTATCAATAATCACCTTCGTAGCCATCACCTGGTACAGGAACTAGAACAGTGCTTACCATGCCCGTGTCCCTCATGTTCTTCTCAACTCTAGAGCAACTCTTGTCATGAAAGGTGTTACCATAACCATTTCCTTGTTTTCTTCATCGTTCACCACTTGTATATGTAGCCCTAAACAGTATATTAACATTTTAGACTTATAGTAAAATGTTCCCTAGAACTGATCAAGCAGTCACATTCTGTGATTATATGTGTGTATATATGAATAACCGTTTTGATTTTCATTAAGCTTCACTTGAGTGCATGAAATATGTTGAAAAACAAGGGAAAACCTCTAAACATAATAGATGTGGCCCTGCGACTGTTGTCTGAAATCATACAGGCACATTTTGATGAGGAAATAATGGTCGTTTACTTTTCAAGTACCAGAAGAACATCCTTTCTTTTTTAGAAGTATTTTTTACCTAAAGGGCAAAACAGTAATGTGTGGGCTTGAAAGCTAGATAACCACATCTTAAGTTAGCTCTGCAGACGTCAGCAAAAACCATCACTGATGGATAGATCTGTGATAAAGGAAGTGCAGTAAAGTGTAGCGTCTAGGTAGTGGGTACATAGGTGTTCACCGTGTAACCCAGTCTCCTTTTCTGTTAGCTTGAAAATCGTTAAAATACTAGGAGGGTATCGTAGAATAAGAAAACGTGTATTGGAACTCTGCTCTAGGAGAGTTTGATTAACTTAAGTAAACAGTCTGTTTTCTTCTGTTTGTAGTATTCATGACTTCTTTCTGAGATTTAAAAATTTAGCTGAGGAAAAAAATAATAAAAATTTAGCTGAGGATTTGGATATCCTAAACTTTTTTCTTCTTCATTTTCAGTTTTTCTTTAACATCAGCACTGATGACCAAGAAGGCCTCTATAGTCTTTATTTTCATAAGTGTCTTGGAAGTGACGTTTGGTCTAATGACAAGTTTTCATTCAGCCTCGATGTGAGTACCGTATGAAAACTGCTCCACGTAGATGTTGTCAGCTGTGTAAAATGCAAGAGGGTGTTTTCCTTTCTAAGAGCAGTTTAAAGGACATTTAAGCAGAGTTAGAGAAAAACATGGCCCGGATAACATTTCTGCCAGTGGGCAACATACTTCAGCAGGGGATTCTTTAAAAGGAAATAGGATTTATATTAGGATGTGTTTACACTTCAGCCTGTGCATTAAGAATGTGGTGGTTCGGACTTCCTCAGTGGTCCAGTGGTTAAGACTCTGCACTAACAAGGCAGGGGATGCAGGTTCGATCCCCTGGTTCAGGGAACTAAGATCCCACATGCCTCAGGATGCAGCCAAAAAAAATGCGTTGCACTGTCTGTAAGTCATCTGTGACGCTGTTTCCGAAAAGAATATGGTTGTTACCTTCTGGTGCTCACTTTTGAGCTTCTATGAAATAGTAGAGATTCCAAATTACTGAATATGGGATGATCTATTCCTGAAAAGTGAAAGTAGTCTCATGTTGGTTTCAGATCGAGATCACAGAGAAGAATCCTGACAGCTACCTCTCAGCAGGAGAAATTCCTCTCCCCAAATTGTACATTTCCATGGCCTTCTTCTTCTTTCTCTCTGGGACCATCTGGATTCACATCCTTCGAAAACGACGGTAAATTATCATCTTCTTGAGCCTTTCAGCCCCCAGGGCTTGGGGATGTGTTTGTTTAGTTTCACCTGTTGCTGTCTTCCGGACCAAGAGACCTTGTCACTAGCAGTCCCATTCTCCTCAAAGGGCATCTTCCCTGGAACAAGGGGGCTCTGCAGAAGCCTTAAAGTGTGGGAGGCCTTTGCATGCAATGATGTTTGTTTACTTCCTATTGCTTGGTTTAAAGAGCAAATCCAAATATTTCAGTAATATACAATCGAAGTAAAATGTATAAGCTAAGTGTTTCCATAGCACAGTCTGGAGAAGGAAATGGCAACCCACTACAGTACTCTTGCCTGGAAAATCCCATGGATGGAGGAGCATGGTAGGCTAGAGTCCATGGGGTCACAAAGAGTTGGACATGACTGAGCGACTGAATGACTTCACTTTGCATAGCAAGGACACCCCAGCTCAGGACTCAGAGTGAATGCGTTGGTCACATTCAGGGGCTGTTTGTTCTTAAGACGAGAGGCGCGGCCGTGGTTCAGTGCCTGGTGGGAACATGGAGCTGCTGCCGAGCTCTGAAGGCCCAGCCGGGCTAGACACTGCCCTCCAGAGGCTCAAGGAAACCTCCTCAAAGCCTGCCTGCCTGACTTGGTCTTTCTCCTGAAACCCCCGAGGCTTTAACTTCCTCTTCTTGGTATTTGAGGGGAGTAGCAGCATATGATGAGTGATTAATCACTAGTGAGAACTAGTGATTAATTCTGTGTCCCTCCCCAAAGTGGAAATGAAATGCTAGTTTTCAGTTAAAGAATAGTGTTTGTTATAAAGCCCATAATCTGTGTAAAGGATGATATGGAAATATGGTATCGTAATAGAGATTTAAATTCACACAATAAACGAGTACCCCAAATACCAGATGCCTCCTTCTCTGGAGCAGTGGGCCAGAAGTGAGACCAGAAGTGGAGACCTCTAAGCCCTGGTGGCCTGCCTGTCTTCTAGTGGACATGGCTCCGCTCGAATACTGGGCTCTGCTGGATGCGGTTTGCTGTTTCCTGTTTGTGGTGTATCTTTTACACCCACTGGGCGCAAAGAACGTCTTGTTTGCTTGTGAAGGACTCTACATAATTATGTTTGGACTAGAGATCGGGAAACCATTAATAAGAAAAAAGAATCCTGCAAATTCAGGCCATAAAAGATGGTGGAGGGTGGTTTTTTTTTTTTTAAGGTTTTGCTCTTAACCTTTAGTAGACAAGTAAGAACTAGGAGTTGGAAACCTGGTTTTCAAATGTAAATGCTGACTGTTGTTGCTACTGATTGAAGTGTACCTGGCTTCACACTGTAATTCTCTTTTTCCTCAGCTGCAGAACTGGAACAGTCATAATCTGCCATAATCTGCCTTCCTCTCAAAGTCTTAGATCTTCAGATTTCTTATGTGATTTCCCCTGAAATGATGTGTACAAGAGGGCTTTGCAAATCAGAGCGCTATGCAAAGATGAGGCACATGCAAAATAGTTTAGCTAGATGTTCAGTGGTATTTTAAATTCCCTTTACTTAACGAGGCAACAGTCAGTGTCACTGGTTTACTTTTATATAAAACTGTGGTGACAGTTTAAAACCTGTGATTAAACGAGGCTGACCTGCTTTGGACAGCATATTTTAAACTTCTTGTTGAAGTGTAGTGTAGATCCGGAAATGTGTCGTTCTGGCCCTCTGCCACCCGCCCCGCCCCTATGTTTTTCCAGGAGTCTTGAACCATGTGCGGTTGGTGATTCGAGTCACATGATTCGAGTCATGTCATGGATGTGACTCGAGTCACGTCATGGATGTGACTCCAGGGCTCCTGGAGAGACTCGCAACCCCTAGAGCTGGAGGGAGCCGAAAGACTTGGGCCTTGGCTTGTTGAGGCCTCCGAGAGGGGAGGTGAGAGCCACAGTTGGCGTCCTGGGCACAGCTGGCCTGGGCCCACGTGGGTCTGCTGTGCCATCGTGGCCTCTCTCACGTCCGCGAGTTCTGTCGTGGCCCCAGAGCACGGGGAGCAAACATGGACAGCTGGCCTGCTTGGAGCTGCTCTCCGCCCAGCCCGGCGCTGAGTGTGGCAGCGCCGTTTCAGCAGAGGTTTCTGAGGCCTCGTGAGAGGAGGGCGGTCAGGGTAGAGCCCGTGTATGAGCCTGGTCGCTGCCCCCTCAGCTGGAACCCTTGCCTGCTTTCACCTGCCGTCGCCGCTGTCCCCCAGGCTGCAGGTCGAGGGGGCCAGGCCGTGGGGGTGAGCCCAGCTCTTGCTGGCTCTGCAGCCTGGGTGAGTCTCATCGCTATTGAGGACGGACAGAATCCTCTGGCCTTGACTTCCCTTTCAACCTTCAAGTAGGTAGGCTCGGAGCAGGAAAGAACCAGGGAGGAAGCCAGCCCGGAAACTGGTGTGCGTCACTCACGACCCGCCCTCCTTATCGTTCTGTGCAAGGCCCTCTCCTGTTTGACTTCCTGTCCCCTTGTTCCTTCCCACCCACGGCCAGGCGCCCAGATGTGTTTCGTTTGTGTTTTAGGGTATTTGTGTATCTTGATAAACAAATCACATTTACTAGTATTGAATGTATTTTTAATTCATATGAACTGTCCTGTCTGTAGGTATTGTTTTCATACCTTGTTCTACTCAGTAACGTCCTCTTTAAGATGTAGACACGTTGCTGGTGTGCACCCAGTTCATGGCTGTTCAACTCCTCCATGGCATCCAGTGGGCACCCCATTTTGCTTGCCCGCCCCCTTCGTGGTGGACCCTTAGCTTGTCCGCAGATGGCTCGGGCAGCCTCTGAGGTTCATTCCGGGAGGAGGCGCTCTGGACGTGGGGGCGAGCGCTCCTTTAGTTTGCCCGAGCGCTGCCAGGTTGCTTCCCGGGGTGCCTGGGCGGGCGGGTGCTGCTGACACCTGAGCCGGTGCCTCGTTTTCTCTGGCATGTTTCTAGAATTACCTCTGCAGAGACGTATCAGCCTCCCGGGCTTCCCTGCGTGACGGCCTGTATATGCATTATCCTTCCGTCGGGTGTTCTGTCTGTCCCTGGTTGCTGTGCTTGAGTTCCGTGTGCATTTGAATCTCAGCCCCTCGTATGCCATAAGACATTGCCGATTTCTTTTCCCAGGTGAATTGTTGAGGGAAAATCTTTCACATTAGTGGAGTCGAGGCCATGTAATTGTAGTCTTCTGGGTCACACCTCGTGGATCCTGAGAGGCCCATTCCTACTCTAGATCACAAAATGTCTGTTTTCTGTTTAGCAGCCAAATCCCCCTGGGGTATAGGTAAGTGTGAAGCTGAGGTCAGCTTTCCTCATTTATTATATAGTTTTAACCTGAGTTTTTTTTTTTCTCCTCCAGTGCCAGGTATTCAGCAGGCTGTTCTTTTCCCGTTGACTTGGTGTCACCTTAAATATTAAGCTTCCATACAAGCACAAATCTGTCTCTAAGCTTGCTAGTCTGCTCTGTTGGTTTACTTCTCTGATGCTCACTGTCCCCCATTTGTTAACTGCTGTATCTTTGCAGATTGTCTTGATATCAGAGAGTGGGAATTCCCCCTGTTGCTCTTCCTCAAGTCTTTGCTTTCTTTCATAGGGTTTAAAATTTTTTTCTGTCATGGTTTTGTGTGTCTCACAGGTTAACCCCTAGGGCGAGGCAGGAAGGGGTAGAGGATTTGAATGCCTGGCCACCTGAGGGTGGACTAGTACCTTAGGAGGTGGGGGGGAGTGGGTGCTATGTCTCACTGGCCTGGTGTGTTTGGCAGACTCCAGCCTTCAGGGGACAGAGAGGGGCATGGTCTTGGAGCATCTCTGCTACCTAGCACCAAGCCCACCTCTTTGGGCTAGCAATTTCCCCTGGAGCTGTGCCCAGTCACCTCTGCCTTCTTGGGGATTTTGTGCCATTTTCATAGATTCATCTGCCTCTTTCTTGCCTCTGTGGGCTTTCCAGGGTGGTTTCCGGAGAGGAAACTGGCAACCTGTTTAGATTTCCATCTTATCAGGCCTGGGAACCCATTGTGCATAACTTGGCTCCATTCACAGAGTTGGATTACATGGTAGAGATGACTTAGGACCCCATTCCATGCCTTCTCTGCTGGCAGCAACCACTTTTTAAAAAAGCTTTGTGTTTGTGGTTTGCTTAGGTCATATTTACGACTTCCTCATAAATATATGATGGGTGGAGCTGTCCTTTGGGAATGTGAAATTGTCCTTAAATTCTTTTCTCTCTGTTTTATAGGAATGATGTATTTAAAATTCACTGGCTGATGGCTGCCCTTCCTTTCACCAAGTCTCTTTCCTTGGTGTTCCACGCAGTATGTATTCGTGTTTTGGGGTCATTTATGAAATACCTATATTATCAGGGAAAATAAGTTGGAAGACAGGCTACATCCGACAACAGATAAAAGAATACCTTTGCCATGAAGCCTCCTTTGGTCTGGGAAGGGCTGGTCATGGGATAAATCATCATAGCCTCCCTAGTGCTAGACTTTAGACATCTTTAGATATTACCTACAAACTCAGAGTTTTCTCTTGTAGGTGTTTTATTTTTTCACCCTCCTAGTCATTTCTTGAGATTAGAGGGCCACCTCATGAATTGTTTCCACAGTTTCCTTTATTTTTTCAGATAGCCCCCACGTTCCCATTTGATTAGAAATTCACTGTTTGCATACTTGTTTGAGAGGAAACTGATGCTCTGAAGATTGAGGCATAAGAATTGAGTCAAGCTCTGAATATTTAGTGCTGATGCAGACTGAAATGAGCCAGCCCGTGGGAGGCAATCACAGCTTCCCCACTTTGTAGGCCTGCGAGATATCCATGGCCCCCATCTGGGATGGTGACAGTCTCCAGACTCTCTCAGAAGCCTACTGCCCATAAAAAATGTTGTCCTAGAAAAAGTAATAACGTATCCAGTTGTAGTTTCAAGAAATAATGATTATTTGGCTAGTTTCCCATTTGGATTTTAAGGTGAAAGGATTCCTTCTGGAATCATGCAGATGACGAATCATAGGATTCTTGGGTCACTTTCATATCCAGACAGCCACGTGCAGGGGAGTGAAAGGTGCATGAAGGGACTGATGTCGGCTCTGGGTGTCCCACCTGCAGGCATCTGGGGCGCCACTGAGGCTGGCCACTTTAGTGGAGATTCATTGGGAGCTTCAGGTAGCTCTAAATTTATGGGTTTGGTTCCCCCCCCCCCCAAAGAAAACAGAGTTGAAGCTGGGTGATTCCACATAGGTTTTTTAACTGAGTTAGTTATTATGTAAACAGGAAGGCTATGAGAGACAAAGCTGTTGCCTGGAATTGAAAAGACCTGTGACATTTAAAGGATTTTTTTGTTTTTTGGTTTTTACATCTTTACTTTTATATATTAATTCATTAATTAGCCATTTAGTACCGCTTGCGGGAATCTCAGTTCCCCTGCCCAAGGATTGAACCCGGGACCCAGCAGTGAAAACCTGGACTCCTAACCACCAGGGACTCCCTTGGAGATTTCTTGTAAGAAGAGCATAGGCAGCCATTTGCCAGAGTGAATCATCTGCCTCAAGAGAGGGACCTTGGAACTTCCTTGCCAGTACAGAGGTTAAGACTCCATGCTTCAAATGCAGGGGCTGCACGTTCGATCCCTGGTCAGAGACTAAGATCCCACACGGTACACAGTGGGGCCAAAAAAAGAGGGACCCGGACTAGGGGCTAGTGACCTGGAGCCCTTCTGTCTTGTCTCCCAAGCTCCCTGCCATTCGTAGTGCGCTCACACGCTTCACTGTGCGTCCGCAAGTGCAGTGTTAGGGAGTGGGGTGGCGTCCCCACCACAAGGGCCTCTGGGAGCATTTCCTGTTCTGCCGTGGGTAAGGCATTGGTAGACGACCTTTCTGAAATGCACCTGTTTTCTCGCAGATCGACTACCACTACATCTCCTCCCAGGGCTTCCCGATCGAAGGGTGGGCTGTGGTGTACTACATCACTCACCTGTGAGTACCGAGGTGCCTCGGGAAGTACCCGTCCTGTGACGTGATGGCTGGGCAAGGCTGGGGAGTCGAGCTAGCGTGAGACCTGCCCCAGGGTGAGGGAGACGGCCCCGCCGTCCCAGGGCAGCCGTGGGGCACGTGGGTGGCTGTCAGCATGCTCCCGAGAGGGGTCCCCCAGCACAGCAGTGGGCGGTGTAGCTAACTATTGCTGTGCCGGAAAAGAAACACTGTTCACTGACGCGTGTTCCCTACATCTGGCCATCTGTCTTTTGGAGGAAGTACGTGAAATCATAGAATGAGCTGTAGAATGTGACTCAGAATGAAAGGCTGAAGAGACCCGTTGATGTCTGTTCATTCTTCCCTTTTGCAGCCTCAAGGGGCACTGCTGTTCATCACCATCGCGCTTATCGGCACTGGCTGGGCTTTCATTAAGCACATCCTTTCTGATAAAGACAAGAAGGTCTTCATGGTTGTCATCCCGCTGCAGGTAAAGGATCTCTAACCCTGCTCATCCTCCTTCTCTCGAGCATTTGCTGGGCTGAGCTCCAGGCCTGTCTGGGGAGAGGAAGTTGGGTCTCCTGGAAACCCTCCTCCTCTGCCTTTGGGGTTGAAGCCTGGGCCTGTCTTTCTGGATGCTGATGGACCCAGATCTCAGGTTCTTGGACTGGGAGGTGCTCCACCATCTGCCATCTTTAAACAGCACATGAACAGGGAGCTGCTGAGAAGTTAGGGAAACGTACTGTTGCCTTTCTGCATCTCCTGGTCCTCTTAGCAGAGAAGTTTGGGTACACTTTGACTTGGTTAACGATTTCTCTTTTTTCTGGCTGTGCTGCTCGGCTTGCAGGTTCTTAGTTCCCCCAACCAGGGATTGAACCTGGACCGTGGCAGTGAAAGCACTAAGTCCTAACCACTGGACTGCCAGGAACTTCCCAACGAATAATTGTAAACTGTGGATGACACCATTGGAGTTTCCAGAAGGCAGAATATGAGACATTGGGGCAAACGTTTATTAAGAGCTTCATGTGTTTGGGGCCTTGGACTGAGGCCAACTTTAAAAAACTGTGAGCCCTTCAGGAAAGAAAACTTTGTCTTCTGTGTAGCAGTCTTATTGGAGGTAGAACTTGGACTTAAAGGATGCATGATAAACAGATCCTAGCAGGGACACACAACTCCTCAGCTCTGCTTGACCAGAGAGTATCTATTTGATAAAGTCGTTCTCGTCCGTGAGCATTTGGAGCCTAGTGCAAGTGTGACGAGTGAGGATTGGAATGGTGCCAATTCCCCAGGCACCCAGGTCAACCTACTCACCTGGTGATTGATGGTTTGGCAATGTTAGTGGCAAAACCATCTTCACTTTCAATTATAAGAGACATATGTTCAGTTCAGTTCAGTTGCTCAGTCGTGTCCGACTCTGCGACCCCATGAATCACAGCACGCCAGGCCTCCCTGTCCATCACCATCTCCCAGAGTTCACTCAAACTCAGGTCCATCGAGTCAGTGATGCCATCCAACCATCTCATCCTCGGTCATCCCTTCTCCTCCTGCCCCCAATCCCTCCCAGCATCACGGTCTTTTCCAATGAGTCAGTACTTTGGCATGAGGTGGCCAAAGTACTGGAGTTTCAGCTTTAGCATCATTCCTTCCAAAGAAATCCCAGGGCTGATCTCCTTTAGAATGGACTGGTTGGATCTCCTTGCAGTCCAAGGGACTCTTAGGAGTCTTCTCCAACACCACAGTTCAAAAGCATCAGTTGTTTGGTGCTCAGCTTTCTTCACAGTCCAGCTCTCACATCCATACATGACCACCGGCAAAACCATATGTTAGTGCCACGTAAATGCTACAGACTGGTCGCTGTCGGTTTCCAGCGAGAGAGTAATTCACTTCAATTCGGATGATCTGGAAGAGCCGTCTGGTGGAAATGGGCCTGGCCCAGATTTTAAGGAAGGACACATGGCAGAGGCAAGCGTGACGCTGCCATCAGGTGAGCAGGAGAGGCCGAGGCGCTGGACGGGCCTTGGCTGCGGAGCTACCGTGGCCGCTTCTCTGCCGGGTCATGTTCTCCAGCCTGCCAAGGCCTCAGGAGCTGGAAGACGGCGGCTGGGGTCCTCCTGCCCCGTCTCCCCTCCTGCCAGGAGCAGCTGCCCTCCTATTCAGCCCCACTCTTCTTCACGCAGCCTGGGTGACGTGATGGAGGCTCTTCCCAGCCTTCCCTCTTCTGTTCCCCAGAAGGAACAAAAACACAAGGCTACAAGGCAGGTCACTCTGAGGAAGCAAGGCCATTTGGACAATCAAATATAAGGAAGTTACAAGGATTTAAATGCAAGGGCTAGTCTGGGAAGTCCTTGAACGTCAGCCTTGACAAGTTGAAACTGTTCCTTCTGGTCACCGGAGCCACTGCGCGCTCCTGAGTAGGGAGTGAGCGACACAAACACGGCGTTTCAGGAACACTGTTGGCGCCTGGTCCCGCACCGGTGCCTCGAGGGGCACAGTGTGCCTTGTGTCCAGAGTGTGAACTGAGGGCAAAACGGAATTAAGCTGTTTATTTCCCGGTTTGTCTTCTTAGACAGAGCCACAGATGCAGACCTGCACAATGGGCGAGGCTTCTGAAGGAGCCCCGAGACTGGGTGTCAGTGGGAGACTGAAATTTCAGGCTAATTTTTGCATTTGTATGAAGTGTGCCTTCAGTGATGATTAACTGATATGTCCTGGACGGAAAGAGAAACTACCCTTCCTAAGTCATAGCACGGCAGGTTTCCCATTTCTGTGGAAATATGGAAAATTCCCTGTAGAACAGTGGAGCAGAGTGTTTGGGACCACGGACTTTGCATGGAGTAGAGGTGGAACTCCTCTGCTTTCTTGCCTAGTGATAATCTTCAAAAGAATGGTTCATCGACTGTGTTTCCCTTGTGTTCAGAGGTGTCACAGGTTTTAAACTGTTGCCTTCTGTCTGACCAGCTGAGGGACTTTTCGTAATACGCTGATTGCTTAACGACAGGATGGAGCACACACAGCCCCACCTGTAAGCCCGGGTGTCCGCTGCCCCGACACTGTCGCACAGATCTGTCCATGCTCCCTGTGTCCCGCAGGTCCTGGCCAACGTGGCCTACATCATCATAGAGTCCACTGAGGAGGGGACGACAGAATACGGCCTGTGGAAGGACTCCCTGTTTCTGGTTGACCTGCTGTGCTGCGGGGCCATCCTCTTCCCGGTGGTGTGGTGAGTGCCCCCCGCAGGGGAGGGCCACGCCTGCGCCACGGGCCTGTCCATCCAGCCTGGCAGCTGGACCCGCTGAACCCAAACTGGTCAGAATCACCCGGGGCCCACGACAGCTTCCTGGGCCCCAGGCTGACCTGAGTTAGTCTCCAGGCTGGACTGGGGAGCTGTGTCTCTGTTAGGTTCCCCCAGGGGACTGCAGTAGCGCTCTCCTGGCACCGACTTTTAGCACTTCAGATGCTGGAGAAGGGTTTGGAGACGAGAACTCAGTAGCAACATAAAACAGCCGTGTGAATTTGAAGGAAAGGGAGTTGAAGTTGAAGAAAGCCTACAGATGGCCTCTTCTTGCCAAGTTAGATAGAAAATGAGGAAGTACATCAACATAAAACTAGCGGTAGTTCTCAGCTCATGAACGTAGATGTCATCAGATGGGTTCAGTTCATCCCTGGAACTGGCAGACTTTAGATGCGCACACTGTGCTTTGACTATGTGTAGAGACATGTTGGTTAGTGCCAAGTCAGCGATTGAAGGGAAGGATATCCTCCTTAGAGCGCATCCAAGTGAAGGAAATTCTTGCTTCCATAGGAAGAAAAAAAAGGCTTACAGAAATCGGACACGCGCTCATTATGATCTAGTTCTGTGGCCACTTGAAAGCAATCAGTTCTTTTGGAATAAAGTTTTAAAAAATAGACTTTGCTGTCTTCTCTTAGAAGTGAGGTGTTACCATACTGCAGTGCCCCGCACAGTGAGTTAGTATTTTTATGGTCCTGGGGTTGATGGGGTCGTTCATTATTCTGGTTATTTAGAATGTGGTGTCAGTGGAGTATAATCCTCATTTCAGTCAGATCCACTTTTTAAAAATTTATTGGGGCCCACTGGATGTTAGTTGCAGCATGTGGGATCTAGTTTCCTGACCAAGCATCAAGACTGGGGCCCTGCGTTTAGAGCAGTCTCCTAACTGCTGGCCCACCGGGGAAGTCCCGAGCATGTTAGATTCACTCTTAACCTAACTCGTACATCACACATGTTCACATCTCAGTTCAGCAGACAGCTGCCTGCTTAGGAGAGAGCACAGATGAGTCTTCTTAGTCTTCACAACCGCCCCATATCCTGTTCAGGAATAGCGACCCAGACATTTGAAACAGGACGACTAGCATCGTCTCTAGTTGGAAAGAGCGTCGTACTACTAGGGAACAGAGCCTCAGCCCCAACTCTGACGTCTGTCACCCTCAGCACAGCAACATAGAAGGGACCTGTGGGCAGGTTCCCTCGTGGTCCAGTGGTTAGGGCTCTGAGCTTCCACTGCGGGGGCTCCGGTTGGAATCGCTGGTCCAGGAACTAGGATCCTGCAAGCCACAGAGTGCGGCCAAAAGGGAAATTGAGGAAGGCCGAGATGCACTGTGGAGCTACAAGGGGTCCTTTCCTGCCGTTCGTTGATTGCAGCAGTAAGGAGCAGATGCCAAATGGCAAGATTCTTCACAGTAGATGTTCTGAAAATTGCTGTAAAATGAGAAAAACTCAAATACTAGAGAGATAATTTAAAAAACTGTGTCAGAATTTCTTTTGGACACTCAGATTCAGCCAGCATCGGTTTGGCGTCATCTTTGTGCTCCTTAATTTCATGTGTTATGCCATTTAGTTCTCCCAGGTGGGCAGACTACACAGTTTTTGGGAGAAATGACTCACAGTCCAGTTGAGGGTGGTTGGCTGGGCTAGGTCTGCAGCCCAGGTCCATGAGACCCCGGCCCTCCCACTGCAGCGGGTCTGCTTGCGCTGTGCCCTTCCTCTCAGACAGTCCCTCCTTCCGTGCCTCTCAGCTCTGCCTGCAACGCTGGCCCACAGCTTCCTTAAGAACGTTCCTGTTCCGCTGTCTGAACTGTACTAATGGTAATTAGTTGCCAGCACTTCCTATCTGGAAAAGACTCCTTGGAGGCCAGCATGTTTTTGGCAAAGTTAGAAATCCCCAGTCAATGAAATACCAAGTTTGCATGAATCCTTGTGCTCACAGCCCCTAGGTCTAGGCTTTAGAGGTCGGCCTGTGACCTTATAGGGTCCATTCTCTCCAGGTGGCAAGTGAGCTCATTGAGCTTGCATTGTCTTGGTCCGTTTGGGGTGGGGGCATAGTGGTGGGACTGAGATTAGATATTAGGTTGGTGAAAAGTAATTGAAGTTTTGGACCATGAATTTTAAATCACTGTGTGTGCTTAGTTGCTCAGTCATGTCTGACTGTTTGCGACCCATGGACTGTAGCCTGCCAGACACCTCTGTCCATGGGGATTCTCCAGGCAAGCATACTGGAGTGGGTTGCCATGCCCTCTTCCAGGGAATCTTCCCAACCCGGGGATCAAATCCAAGTCTCCTGCATTGCAGATGGATTCTTTACTGTTTGAGTCGCCAGGGAAGCCCTTAAATCACTATAACTGTGTTCAAGCACAGCTTTATTAATCAAAATAGGAACCGTTACCATCAACACATTTTTGCCAACGAGGAATAAGTTTGTTTATTCTTGTAGCATAAAAATCTATGCTTTGGGATTCAACGAGCTCTTGGAAAGCATTTTCTGCCTCCTGTTGGCTGTGGAAGCGTTTTCCCTGCAAGAAGTTGTCAAGATGCTTGAAGGAATGGCAGTCATTTTCCTAGTCTAAAATAAATATAAAATAAACAGAAAGTAATAAAGCGAGGAATGTGCATTAAAGTGATGTATAACATAACCACATTTATTTAAGAATGTATTCCAAAATCAAACAGCAAAGTTCAACAGTGCAAAACCATAGTTACTTTTGCACCAACCTAACAGAAGCTGCAATGGAGAAGGCAATGGCACCCCACTCCAGTCCTCTTGCCTGGAAAACCCATGGACGGAGGAGCCTGGTGGGCTGCAGTCCATGAGGTCACTAAGAGTCGGATACGACTGAGCGACTTTACTTTCACTTTTCACTTTTCATGTGTTGGAGAACGAAATGGCAGCCCACTCCAGTGTTCTTGCCTGGAGGATCCCAGGGACAGAGGAGCCTGGTAGGAGGCCGTCTGTGGGGTTGCACAGAGTCAGACACGACTGAAGCGACTTAGCAGCAACAAAAGATGCAGACTGCTCACAACTGTGTTTTGATCTCTCCCCTCACACCTTGCCAGACTTCTTGCAGCCAGCAGAGGGCATCTTTAACTCTCAGGCTTGAGCCACACCTGCCTGAGGCTTGGTTGTCAACCATCACCATGTTGAGGGAGTGCTTTATAAAGTCATCCGTTCCAGCCTTTCAGTTTCTGTGGAGAAATTCAAGGCCTCAAGTTACTAGCACTGAAAATGGAGAGGAATGCAAATTCGTTAGCTAACCTTTTGTTCTGCAAATGTTTTTTTTTAGGTCAATCAGGCATTTACAAGAAGCATCAGCCACAGATGGAAAAGGCAAGTTCCTTTGTGTTCTTTTTGTTCTTTTGGCCAGCCTTCCCTAAAGCCTTGTGCCTGAGCACTGCAGAGGTGGGGGAGGAAAGGCGGGGCCCACGATGCTGGCTTCTTGGGGGAGGGTGGGTGGGCAGGGGCTTTGTAAGAGCAGCCCGGTTGTTGGGTGACGAGGCTGGTGGGGAGCGTTGCTGAGCCCAGCTGTATAAGGCTTGGAGGTGACTCTGCTTACCAGATGATTCACCGCATTTCCATTCGTGAGTGTGATCCTCACCTTCTCAAAACTGAGTCAGGAGGAGCAAATGTTGTCTTGGAAGGACCAGATAACACCTCCCCATGCGAACAGAAGGTCTTACGGATCCGGGATGGCTATGTGTAAAGCGTCCCTTCCTGCTGACTTAACACACTTTCAAAATAGATGTGTCGGTATTAATTTAAAAAGAGACTGATGCCAGAAAGAACCTCTAAAGCGGTCTGATTTTTAATTTGTTGTGCAGTTAGAACCCTTCTGCATCTTCTTGGTTTTCCGACCCGGCCTCCTAAGTCAGAAAAGAAACTGCAGAGAAAAGTGTTGTGTGTGTCTCTAAGCTTATCTGAATCATGTCCAGGACTGCAGGGTGCCGTGGGCCAAGTGGGGATTTCAGGCCACAGGAGTCAAGGAGCCAGACTCACAAAGGTCCCACCTGCCTCTGGATCTATGAAGTCACACACCCAGTGCTGTACTAATGTTTTTAAGGCAGATTATTCACTTGTAGTTAGATAAAATACATTGTCGATCTGTTTTCTGACTGTAAAAGTAATGTGGATTCATTTTGGAAGATTTGGTAAATAGTAGGTAGGAATCTTCCTTTACACTTGCTGTACAACAAGTATCACATCATTTCTCTAATTTGAATTAACCTGACTTCAAGCCTTCCCACCAGTGTCAGGCACAATCTGGGGTTCTTATTGAGAGCACAGTACATAGTCTGGGGCCCACAATAGTTCCTGTTGAGATTCCTGCTATCCGGGTCTTGCTGTGAGTAGCCTGGTGTGTGAGGGTCATGCCAGGCTGGGAGCCCCAGTCAGTGCTCAGATTCCAGGCTCCCAAGGTCCCTCGGCTTCCTGCGGGGCCACAGGCCCACCCCTCGCAGAATGTGCCAGCTCATTTTCTTTCTAGTCCCAGGAAATAGCTCTCTCGTGTTTTTGTTCTCTTCCTTCAAAGGCCCTGGGTTCCCTTCTCCCTCTGGAGTGCCCTCAGTGATAGATTCTTTTCAGTGAGCTGAAGCTGGACTGTGCTGTGCAGAAATCTTTTGCTTTTAGCCTGGCTACGTAGCCTTCCTCTGAGCCATGGATCTCAGAGAACCCTCTTGCCTTCTCGCAGTGGATAAAGGAAAGCTACAGAAAACAAACCACAAATGAGAGTCTTAATAAAGCATCTTGTCACAAACAAGAGAATCCAAAGTAGAAAATAAAACCCACCTTCTGGGAATACATATTGTTTGGGCATTTTCTTGACTTTCTTTTTTCCTTTTTCTATGCATGTTGTATGTAAAATCAGTTTTGTTACTACTATTTTTAACGTGTGCATACTGCTTCATTTATTCACATGTTTTTTATTTTTTGGCCGGGTTTGGTCTCTGGTGCTGCTTGCGGTCTTTCTCTGGTCGCGGGCGTGGGCTTCTCATTGCGGCGGCTTCCCTTGTTCTAGAGCACGGGCTCTAGGCTCGTGGGCTTCAGCCGCTGCAGCAGGTGGGCTCAGGAGCTGTGGCTTGTGGGCCTCGTTGCCCCGAGGCACGTGGAGCTTCCACGGGCCAGGGATTGGCTGTGTCCCCTGTGTTTTCCGGTGGATTCTTACCCACCGAGCCACCAGGGAAGTCCTGTTTTATTATTTCTGTAACTTAATAGATCTTTCCCTGACTTTAATGTGTTGAGATGTGACATTTTAACTTTTTTTTTTTTAATCTTTTTACACGTGTGGTTCTGGGTTCATTTTTCTGACTGTTCGGCTGAAAATGTCTAAAAACCCCAAGGGTAATGTCCTCCAGTCGATCAGTTTTATCTGTCCTCTTCTTCCCCTTGGTGAGTTCCTGGTTCTTCCTCAGCGCTGCCTTCTCCCATTCTCTCCGCCATCCTGACCCTCTGGCACCTCTCTGCCTTCTCCACCTTCCTTTTAGAGGACGTGAAGGGTGACTGTGGCAGTTGTCTCTGTGACCATTTATTCCAGGAGAAGTTGATCATTGGCTGAGCATCCCGGTGAAGTGTTCTCACTGGGGTAGATGGTGCAGCCAGGAGGGGTCACCCCTGTCCGCCCACATCCGTAGTGAAGAGGAGCATCGTGGAGCAGGCTTGCTTTTGTCATCGTCCAGGGCGCACGAGGCAGTTTCATATTCCTTCCACCAGGTGACAGCAAGGAGCCTCTTGAGTGGAGAGCCAGTCTGAGAGCTGGAAGTCGTGAGGGCACACCAAGGGCTCACGTCCACCCTTCTCAGCAGGACAGACCATTAAGAAAGCACCCCTTTCCCATCAGCAGATATCTCAAACTCTTTGAAAGGGGGACAGAGTAGATGAGAATAGGGGTGTCTTCTTGATCCGAGTTCTTTCACTGGACTGACTTAGGCTGGGGGACGATTTTGAGCTCATCTCCAGATGCATGCTTCACTCTGTGCTCTGAAAGCTGTGACACTTGCAGAGCCCGGGTGGCCGCGTCCCCACGATCGATGCCTCCCCTGCAGAGGGCTCAGGGCTGCTGGCTGTGCTGGCAGGCCCTCCGCAGACGTGACTGCTGAGCGCCCGTGCCCCGCTCTGTGCCCAGGACAGTGGTGAGGCGGCACGGGAAGGCGCGAATGAGCACGCTGCCCGTGGGCCCCTGGGTCTGGAATGTGGTGTTGACCCTCTGCGCTTCAGTTCGCCCTTCCTGAGATCTTGCCCATCCTTGAGACAGCTGATAGAGTGAAGGCTGTGGATGATAAAATCTCCTACTGGATTCTGAAGCTTTTTGCTGGATGGAGCCTGACACTTTGGTTCTTATTCTTAGGCTCATTGTTCCACTGACTAATTATATGACCTTGACAGTGACTTGGGCTTAAGAATGTGCTGTCCAAGCTGACTGATCGCAAGCGGGGAAGTTCTGTTTGTCGTCGTTCTCCCTGCACTTGGGGTTCATGGTGCTTTCAGAAGTGTGGGTTTGGAGTTGTTGACGTCTTCGTCTCTGGATTTCTTCTGACTGAAGCTGAACGATATAAAGGAAAGCATGAAGGGCGAAGCTGCCCACTGTCCTACAGTCACGCATTTGTCTCCTCTGTCACACGCGCTGGCTCCTCTCACGTCCTTTGTCACTTAGAGTCACTGCTGCGCTGCGTTCTGAGAGGCGGCTTCATGGAGTCTTCACAGGCGCGTCCGACTCTGCTGCCGCTGCGTTTCAAGCCTGCCAGGATTCGCCGTCTCTGCCCTTGAGCCTGCCTTCCTATTCCCTTCTCTTTCTCCAGTGTCGTTACCTCAGAGGATGCCTTGGGGATACACGCCCTGCGTCTAATTAACAGTCTCTGCTTCTGAGCATCTCCCTCCCCACCACCCCCTTGAGTTTCTGAGGAAAATTTCAGAGGAAGCGTTCTGGGGAATCTTAGCTTTCATATGAGTTTCAAAAGCCCTGAAACAAATGGTGATTGGCTGGTTGCTGGGGACGTGGAGAAGTGGCTTCATTCCAGCCGCTGCCATGTTCCGAAAGCAGCTGTGACCTCGAGAGGTCACAGAGGTTCGTCAGGGCAACCATCCTCCAGAGGGTCCTCAGGGTCAGAGCTTTCTTCTTAATGCGCCGTCATCAGCCTTCTTTGCTGTTGATCTTTGCACTGACGGCGCAGAAACAGCGGTGGGTAAGCCAGCTGGCTCCTCAGCAGGCTGCTCGGCCGGGGCACCCGGACTGCTGTGGCCGCTGCCTTCTCTTCATTCTCGCCTACTCAGGGGTGGGGAAGGCTCGCGCCCCTGAAGAGAGCCCTTGAGGAGTCAGGAGACTCTTAACGCCGGTGTCTCGCAGCCCTTGGACTCGGCTCTTTCGCCGCTCCGTGCCGAGTGGGCGTGCCCAGGAGGCACTTCCGCTTCCGTCTGGAGTGTGCTGGCCATCTTGGGGAAGAGCGCGTGCGCAGTGGTGTGAGCTGGGAGCTCCGCTAGCTGCGCGCTCTCGGGACGTTTTTGGGCGGTGCTGGGTCTTTGTTGCTTTTGCACGGGCTTCTCTAGTTGGGGTGTGAGGTCTTCGCGTGGGGGGCTGCTCTTGCTGTGGAGCGTGGGCTCTAGGGAGCGCAGGCCTCAATAGTCGTGGCGCACAGGCTTAGCTGCCCTGCAGCGTGTGGCATCTGCCCAGACCCAGGGGGTCGAACCCAGGTCGCCTGCGTTGGCAGGCGGGTTCTTAACCACGGAAGGCCCAGGACGCTGTTTTTATTTGAAGGAGTGATGACGGTCAAACTACAGTTACTCAGGCCTGGGCCTTTGACAGACATTTTCTTGAAAATGAATGAAATGTGTATGTCATTTCAGGAAAACAAAAAGTATTTGTTGTCAGTGATCTCATTTTCGCTTGAAAACACAAGTTTTAATTTAGGAAAACGTAGAATCTACTCCTGTAAGCTTCACAGCTTCCCAGTTTTTAACAGACATCTGATGTGAACAGAGGTGATATTAATAAATGTAAATATTTCATGATGAATTTCAGAGCTCTCCTTTAACTCAGTGAGAGAATATTTTTCCACCTGATGATTGCATGTTCCACATACAGACAGTATTTTCCACCTGATCATGAATAAGAGATCTGTTCAAAGCTTGAGATGGACCAGCGGATTTTACTGTGACAGTATGAAAGTTCATTGCTACAGTTTCAGATTCCCCATCTTAGTTATCTTTAAGAAGCTACCACTTGTCAAGCTTTAATGCAAAATCAAAGACGACTGTTTGCAGTTCTCTGAGAAGGCCTGCCTCTGATCAAGCCCTATATTTTTTTTTAATAAACTTCAATCAGAACACTCCCTCACACCTGATAGAAGGCAGAAGCAAATATGAGAATCCAGTTCTATTAGGCCAGACGTTAAAGGGATTTACAAAAATGGGAAACAGTTTTACTCTTCTCCTGAAATTTTGAGTTTTTTATTTTATGAGGAAAAACATTGTTTATATTAACATAATAGATTTATTTTTGTTAACCTATAAATGAGTTATTAAATTTTTAAAAAATTTGTGTCAGTTTCTAATACGGTAGGTACTGGTAGACTTGACTCACATTAACAGAAGCTCTTGAAAGTGAGAAGGGGTCCCGGGACTGAAAGTCTGAGAGCCGTGTGTTAGGGATGAGACTTGTTGAGCCTCTGCTGGTCACGAGGGCCACGAGCAGGAGCGAAAGCTGCCTGGTTCTCTTCTCCTGTGCCTGCTAAGCCCGTTTCAGACTTAGTTGGCCATATGCTTGTGACGAAGATGTCTGTTCATTCTGGACAATTAATGAAGGGGGAGTGTTTTATTTGGGTTTATTCATATAAACAGGCCGAACAAAAACCCCACTGCCAAGAAAGGAAAAGAAATAACCCTCTGCCTGTTTTTATAGATAAAGTTTTATTGGAACACAGCCATGCCCCTGTGTACGCCTGTGGTCTGTGGCCACTTTTGTGCTGCGGTGGCAGGGCTGAGGGGCTGTGTCAGAGACCACCTGGCCCAGAGGGCCTGAACGCTTTGCTCTCCAGCCTGCACAAAAAGAGTTTGCCGGCTCCTGGCTGCTGTAGACTTTCTAGAGATACCGTCTCAGAAACCAGACCTACAGTGTAGTGGTGTTGACTGACCTCACTCTATATTGAGCACTGCGGAAACTGTATAGCTCACCCTGCTTTTCACTATTTACTGAACTCCAGCTCTGTGTCCAGAACTGCGTTTCTTGTTGTTTGATTCGAACAATAACTTTTACGTCATCCTTTGCCCTGGTATTTTACCTAACCTGTTACTCCAATGGCAATCTATGCTTTTCTTCAAGTAACCTGGTGGCTCTCTCTCTGGGTGGTGTGACAGAAGCATCATAAAACGCCCGCATCTCCTAGGGAGTGAGGTGAGGGGGCATGGGTCAGGCCTTTGGAGGGTTCCGTTCTGTGCTCAGGGCCGCCTCACCAAACCACGTGGCAACCTTCTGACTCTGCTGTTTGTCCCATGCCGTCTGTGATGCCCTACCCTGGCGTGTGGCACCCAGGTGTGGGCAGGGTTTTGTAGCCCACCAGGCTCCTCTGTCCGTGGGATGCTCCAGGCAAGAATATTGAAGTGGGTTGCTATGCCCTCCTCCAGGGGATCTTCCTGACCCAGGAATCGAACCCCTGTCTCTTGGGTGTGCTGCCCTGGCAGATGAATTCTTTACCACTGTGCTGCCTGGGAAGCCCCTGTTTTTTATTAGGCCTTTGAAACACTGAGGACCTAATTGCCTGAGGGGTCCCTCCCTTGGCCCCCGGCAGGCCTGCTCAGCCGTCTGAGTTCTCTTGTCTGGGGGTATCCAGCACGCATGTGACTCCGGGTCTCGAGGCACAGTTGAAAGCAGCTCTTGTAGGCTGCTACAGCACTCAGGGAGGTCAGATTCTCCTCTTGCGGAGACGTTGTCACTGCTGACCAGGCTGTATCTTGAAAGCAGCGGGATGTCTATCCATCTTCCTCGCTGCAGTGGACTGAATACGTGCCGTGGGCACAGCCTTGGGGTGGGGAGGGGTGGGGCCCAGACATGCTGCTCAGCGCAGCTCATCATGGTGGCTGCTGGGGACAGTGTGATGGGGTGAGTGCTGACCGCAGCAGAGGCGGAGACTGCTCGGCCCTGAGGACCCTTCAGCCCCCTAGCAGGGGGTTCTCTGGTGCAGTTCTAGAGCAGAAGGGAAGAGAGAGGCAGAAGTATGCCTGACTCAGCAAAGCCCTTCGCAGAGTTACGTTCGTCAGCCACTCTCTAGGGCCATTCTTGTTTCTTTTTACTGGTCATTGAAGGTAAGCTTTTGCTTACAAGATGTGCACACAGCTCTTAACTGTGACTTTTGACCACTCCTGGATCACTGGAGTGGATGTTTTAAGTGGGTTTTGGAAACATATTTTGTACCACTTTTTCACATGAGCCTCAACAGAGTGAAGGTCAAAAATTTCATCCTGTTAGTAGCCCTTCTTTTCTTAGCAGACCCTTTCCCACCCTTGTTCCTGATATCATCTCTGTGAGATGGGTTAGTGGGGTCTCTTAATGAGGCCAGAAGGCATCCTGTGAGCTAATCGCTCCTCAGAAAGGATGCTTTCGGAGCAGGGGTGGTCCCAGGTCAGGTGGCCTGGCTCTCTCAGGTCTATCCCCCGCCCAGAGCAGGCCCGCGCCAGGAGCAGAGGCAGACTGTGGAGCCCTTACTGTTGAGAGTGAGTCAGCCCGAGTTTCCCACTGGCCTGGCTTTGCCATCACACTCATTTCTCTAATTTTTTTGTTTGACTTAGAATTCCTCCATAGTGGCAGGGAGGAAGCAGGGAAAAAGCTGGTAGGTAGGGCGGATGTTTTTAAGCCTCGAGGCTTTCCGGGAAAGGATTGTTGGGGAAATTTTCCACCTGTAGGTGACTCTTGTGGGCCTTCACCTCTGTGTGTTCCATAGATCTATCAGTATTAACCCCTTGGGATGGATCTCAGGATGGATCGCTGGCAGCTCCTAGGCACTGATGAGCATTTCAAGCCACCATCATGTCCCCGGGCTACTGATGGATTACAGTTGCTTTCTTTCAGCACAAAGTGTGGGGATTAAAAGCTTGGTCCTTGGAGAGAGGGTCTTGGGTTTGAGCGGTGCCCTCCTCACTTGCAAGCTGTGTGACCTTGGTAATGTACTAAACCCTACAGGCCTGAATCCTTCACATATGAGGCATTGGCGGCAATGACCCTGCCCTCATAGAATCTCTTGTGAGGATCACACGAGATGAAGCTTGAAGGGTGCGCAGCCTGGTGCCTGGTTACTGCTCAGTAGATGTGACGACCAGCTTGTTGTTCAGTTGCTCGGTCGTGTCTCTTTGCAACCGCATGACTGTAGCTCGCCAGGCCCCTCTGTTTATGGGATTTCCCAGGCAAGAACTGGAGTAGGTTGCCATTTTCTTCTCCAGGGTATCTTCCCGACCCAGGGATTGAACCTGTGTTTTCTGCATTGGCAGGCAGATTCTTTACCATCTGAGCCACCAGAGAAGCCTTGTGACAAGCAGCCCTGTTGTTTTTCTCATGGTCCCGGTTCCAGGACCATCAGGGCCGACCACTTGGGGAGTAAGGGCACGGCCTGTCATCTTGCCAGCCTGTATAGTAACCCTGTGGTGTAAAGAGGGAGGGTGAGGTGACAGTCCAGGGAGGGGGTGGCCTTTCCTCTGGATGGCTTACATCTGCTCACATGCTGCTGCGTCAGACTGTCTTGTTAAGCATGTGAGAGGCCTGGGCTCCTCCCGCCTTGGCGGGCACCTGTTCTGTTCCCATCGTTAAAAACTGTCTGCCAGAACCCAGTCACGGCTGTTTTCCTGAGCATGAGTGGGAGGGAGAGGAACCCGCAAGCTGTGGCCTTGTAGGAGCTCCTGAAGCGGCTGGGCTGCTCCCCTTCCTTGCCTCCCATCCCTGTCCTTCCCTGATCCCTGGGAGGCTTTTCAGAACCTTCCAGCCAGGCCCAGTTCCAGAAGAGTCAGGGGCAAGTTGGGCATCTGTCTTGTCAGTAAAGCCCTCCAGGGCATTCTGGTGCTTGCCCCAGTTAAGAGCCATTGCTGGGAAGAAGTTGTAACCCACTGTAAGAAATTCTCCCATGAAGGCGACTGATGCCCAGAGAAGGCAGTGCAGACTGGGCACAGGCCCATGGCATTCTGATGGTGCAGGGACCGGGAGTACAGGACTCCTGGCTCCTGTCCGAGGGATTTTTCCTGCCACCACACTCATTCTTTTACCATATTTGCTGCTCCTC
Source organism: Nanger dama (assembly GCA_917880005.1). Classification (NCBI taxonomy): domain Eukaryota; kingdom Metazoa; phylum Chordata; class Mammalia; order Artiodactyla; family Bovidae; genus Nanger; species Nanger dama. The sequence goes on along the minus strand of CAKJTW010000018.1, from coordinate 6,574,194 downwards.
GTGGTGGGTCAGAAATAGCCCAGACCTGGGGAGCCTACACTCCTGCAGGAGCCCAGCCCCGCCATGGTCCTTAACTGCAGGGAAAGCTTTTCTGGAAGGAAAGCCAAGGGAGGCTTGGGATTCCAGGCTGCGACCTGCTCCATCACTGCTCCTGCATCATGCTGGCTAGGCTGCTCCCTCAGAGCCGGTGCCTCCCCGCCCAGCAGGCTGATTCAGCGTGTGCATACAGCCGCCCGCTGCCAGGAGAGCCCGGGGCCACCGCTGGTTCCCAGTCACTTGTGAGCGCCTGGGCTCCTGCCAGAGGGGCAGCCGCTGCAGCACAGTCACTAGTGGACTGAAGCTGCACCCACTTGAACAAGGAGTTGGGGTGCTCACTCTCTGCGCAGCTGAAAGTCAGAGCACAGCTTCAGCTGGCCCTCCGTCACTGCCGTTCCTGCATCCTACACGCCACAGGTCCTCTAGCCCTGTAGTATTTACCATTGGGGAAAGAAATCCGCATATTTGACCTGAACCGGAGCAGGTCAAATCTGTGTTGCTCAGGGATCAACTTAATCCTAACATAATCCTAATGCTTTAACATCAGACGCTCCTCCACTGCTTAAACCCGTGTGTTGTTTGGGTTCCACGTACCGCCTCATCCATCCCCCAACAGCCCCAGTGGTAGGTGGTGGCGGTGGTTTTGTTTTACAGGTGAAGGAACCAAGGCTCAGAGAAGTTAGGCGACTTACCTCAGGTCACACAGCCCATAAACAACACAGATGGAATTTGAACTCACAGTGTTCAGATGTGCAGGGCCTGTGCTGTTACCACTTATTTCTCACAATAAGTGAGCTTTGTTCCTGCCTTCGCAGCCTGGGCTGTGGCAAGAATACCTTATGGGACCCCAGAGCCTGATCCCATAAGCAGCAGTCTCGCAAACAGATGTCTTTCTCATGACTGGAAGTGATGTCCATCGTGACGGGTGGGTTTCCAGATCAAACTTGAGCTTTGTGCGTTGTGACTACGTCAGAGTCACCACTGATTGTTCCTAAGGTTGGTTTATTCATCCTAGCACGGGTCCTGGGGTGACCTGGCGTCATTGCCCATGCTGACGTTTCCCCATGGGGCCTGGACATGGGTGTGCAGGCTCACTCAGCATGTGCTTCCTGGCCTGCCTTTCTTGTGAGTGATGGGCAGCCCTGCTGGCACGCGTCCCAGGGAGGTAGCAATGTGGTGCCTTCTTGTCTTCTCCTTTCCTCTCACCCCCACAAGACCTGCAGCGTCCTAAGCCCCCTGCCTCCCCTCGGTCAGCTCTACCTCTGCCCCTGATTTCCTTCCCTGTGATGGCAGGTGGAGGGTGGGGGTGGCCTCAGACTTCCCCTGAAGAATTCTCCAGTATCCTCAACGTCACCCCTGCTCTCCAACCACTAAGATGAGGTCACCTTGTTCCCCACTCTGCACTGACAGGGACCCCACCACTGCTTAGAGGAACCTCCGAAAATTCAAGGATTTTGATCTCAGTTGGATTCTTTTTCTTTCTTTCTTTCTTTCTTTTTGAGCCACACTGCATGGCTTGTGGGATCTTGGCTCCTTGGCCGGGATTGAGCCCGCACCACGGCAGGGAAAGAGCAGGCTTAACTCCTGGACCATCAGGGAGCTCGCTGGGCTCTTACTCTTAATTCTTCCATCCTTCCTTCAAAGAGGCTGCTTGAAAATGCTGATGTGATCCGGGCTCTGCCCTGCTCGAGACCCTCGAGGGGCCTTGGCACCCTCAAGGAGGGCCGCCTGTGGTCTGTGTCTGACTCAGTCTCGGGTTTCGTCCTCCACCTGGCAGAGTCCCCAGCCTCTCCAGCACCTCCAGACCTGGGGGCCTGCTCCTCCCAAGCGTCCTCTTGGCTCGACCTCTCCACCCTCCCTCCCTCCTGAGCCCCAGGCAGGCCTCTGCTTGGCCGCCACCTCCTTTGGGGATCCTGACACTTGCCCCCTCCGCCCCCACGCCCCGTCCCCTTGGTCTGCCTCAGAAGCCCTTCATTGGGGGTGGCCATGGCAACCATGCGCGTCCCAGCACGGCACCTTGAAATCCAGGAATAGAAACACGCCGCTTCTCTCCGATGGGTTCTTGCTGAAGCAAAGGCAGGAGTTTCATTTGCCAGGATCCATTTCAGCAAGCAAAATTCAGAAGAGACTTCTAAAGCATTTTCATCATTTAAATGGTCCGATTGTTGGTGCCATTCTTTCTCAATTACTCACAATGAAGCGGATTAAACGTCCAAATGTAGGAGCGATTTGCTTCTGTGGGAGGGCCCCAGGTCTCAGAGGCCACCTGGATTTGTGGGGCAGAGAGCAGCACAAGCTGGCCATCTCTGACCGCCACCGGTGTGAACAGGTTCGCGCGTGTGCACACGAGGAACACTGCTTTATACAAACGTGCAGAGTTTTAAATCTGGTGACAGTCATCTGTCACTTCTCGGTTTCAACATCTTGTCCTCAGTGAAACGTCTAATGTCCTGCAGGTGGGGGGAGGGGGTGGTGCGGGAAAGTCCTGTGGGCTGGGCGTGGTGAGGGACGGAAGCCGCTGCCCCTGGGGCAGGCTCCCCGGTCACCGCTGCATCCCGGGGCCTGGGCCAGAGTCAGCGTAGGTGAAAAAGGACAGAGAACCAGAGAGACTTAATAACAGCAGGACCACCAGAGGGATTGCTCGATAAGAAAGCTCTGGCTTATCTGCCTCCTTTATTTAGCTCCTTCAGATGCTACATGAGTGCGTTGAGTCCATTGCACTGTAGACATGGGTGTCAGAGCCTCTCAGTTTGGGGCGTTAGAATTGCCCAGGTTTTCTGAACCTCATTGGCCCACTCGGTTTCTCAGAGCAGGTTCTTACAGATACTTTTAGTTGGTGATCACCTTGAAGGTTAATTTAGGATTTCAGGAATCTCTTTGGGAACCTAAGCTCAACTGCGCCCCCCCACTAATCACGAGCCAGAGGAGGGAGACAGGGGAAGTCAATCCGTCACCATCCACAGTTCCATTCCTAAAGGGAACCAGTAATTAAATGCTGTTAAGCAAAATTAATTTGCCTCCTGCCGGAAGGTTGATGATGAATGAAAGGCTCGCTAATCGGAGAGGGAGCCAGGCTACCCTCTGTGGTCATCAATATTTCATGGCCGTTGGTGGTGGCAGGAAGTTAGCTGTTCCTGGCTCCCTGACCTTGGGCACTCTTGGAGGTAGGACAAAGCTGGGGAGGTCGTTTTTAAAGGGCTTTGTTACAAGACACAGTGAAAACCTAAGTGAAATTTGCAATACACAACCCATGGGTTAATTGGATTTACACCCTCAGTTAGCTGGAGAGTCCCCTGAGACCATTCCTAGTGGAGTTGCAGCTCTGTAGTCGCAGTGGCAGAGCCGAAATGTTTAATGATGGCTTTGCAGGTTGGAACAGTTGGGATTTATAGTGTCTGCTAATTTCTGTGGTGTCACTATCCTCCCAGGAAGGCCATTTAAATCTTCTGAACCCGGGATGGGAAGGAGCGCTGGTTTGCTGGAGCTGGGGGCGCCAGCCTGCTGCCCCCACGATTCCCAGATCCTTCCTGGAGATGGGGGGAGACCCTGGCAGGCTTCATGTCCAGAACCACAGAGGTGCCCCCAGGTGGCGTCCCCATCTGCATTAGCCTCAGCCCCTGGGCCTCGAGTGTGCTTGCTGGTGACGAGCTTTAAAAATGAGAACGGCAGCAGCCCCTCATGGTGGTGTCTTCTTCTCCCCAGCTGCTATTAACTTGGCGAAGCTGAAACTTTTCAGACATTACTACGTCTTGGTGAGTAAAAAATTCCTAAGGCTGTGAATAAGGTCAATTCAAGGAATGGAGCAAGTGAACTAGCTCCCAGGAGCTGCGGGGATTTCATTGAACAAAACCAAGTGGCGACTGTAGACATGGGAAGTTAAGTATCTGAGTTACTTACTGCTAGGTTTTAGTTTTAAATCTGGCTTTACATACTCAGAAAAGTAACAGACGCTTGATATTTTTAAATGCGGGGTGATAGGAACACAGCGAGAGCCATTTATGACCCTGAACCTTCTACTCCTTCCCTTTCCTTCCTCCTCCCCCAGGTATTAATGGTTAACAGTTCAGTCATTATTTCTCCAGATTCTTTTCTAGGCAAACGCCATGCATAGCTGTTCATTTAACTTTTTAAAAAATTGGCTTACAAAATTGGGATCATGTCTAAAAACATGACTGAAATGAACACGAAAAGCCCATATAAGTGTACCACCAAAGGAATTTGCTATAAAATATTAGGATCATGGTTCCCTGGAATGTATAGGCTATGGCCTCCTGGAATTCTGCTTTCCTGCTCCCAGACAAGGGCTTCAGAGCCGTCTTCACCTGTGGCTTTGGAGCTGTCGCTCTGCGCAGTCCCTTCCCCGTCAGCCTGTCCGCCCCGGGCACAGCCCAGCAAGCTGCCCGCTCCCAGTGGGTCTGCATGTTGAGTCCTTACTAGGGCACTTAGGATGACTGGTCCTTCCTCTGGCTGTAGACCTCTGACATTCACAGGATCTCCTGAAGAGACTAAAAACCAGTGTTTTCCCTGTATGGTTTTATTTTGCTGTTATTGCTGAAAAACATTTCTCAAAGCCTGGGACTAAAATACTATTACCTTTTAGGGCTGGAAATCTGTGGGTTATGTATGAGAATTTTATTTTCTTGGGCTCCAACGTCACGGTGGACAGTGACTACAACCATGAAATTAAAAGACGCTTATTCCTTGAAAGGAAATTTTACACACCTAGATAGCTTATTAAAAAGCAGAGACATCACTTTGTCGACTACGGTCCATGTATCAAAGCTGTGGTTTTTCCAGTAGTCATCTATGGATGTGAGAGTTGGACCATAAAGAAGGCTGAGCACCGAAGAATTGATGCTTTTGAATTGTGGTGCTGGGGAAGACTCTTGAGAGAGTCTCTTGGACTGCAAGGAGATCCAACCAGTCAATCCTATAGGAAATCAACCCTGAATATTCACTGGAAGGAAGGATGCTGAAGCCCCAATACTTTGGCCACCTGATGTGAAGAGCTGACTCATTGGAAAAGACCCTGATGCTGGGAAAGATTGAGGGCAGGAGGAGAAGGGGCCAAAGAGGATGAAGTGGTTGGAGGGCATCACCAACTCAATGAACATAGGTTTGAGCAAACTCCGGGAGATAGTGAAGGGAAGCTTGGCATGCTGCAGTCCACGGGGTCACAAAGAGTTGGACATGACTTGTCCCAACACCACCACCACCAAAAATGTATGAGAATTTGGTGAGAAGGAGGTTGCTCAGGAGTTAAGAACAAAGGATCCTGCCCATGGGAGTGACTGTTATCAATCAATATCTTAGTCACCTAGAGAAAAAGAGGAAATCCTCTCGGGTAGTGGAGAGTCTCTCTCTCTGTGGATTTGTTAGTTAGCACTGTAAGTGTCCAATGATGTTCTTCAAGTGACTGCTTTCCCCTTAGCAGACTCTTGGAAGAAAGTAGTGCTATGATTTCTGCATTGACTTTACGCTTGCCTCTCTGTTCCTCCTTAGATCGTATGTTACATATACTTCACCAGGATTATTGCATTTCTCCTCAAACTCGCTGTTCCGTTCCAGTGGAAGTGGCTCTACCAGGTATGCTGCTCAGGGGACAGCGCCAGGGAACTTGTCTCTGAGCAGGAAGTCTTGGGGTAACTTGAGATGGTTCCAGATTTATTTGGCAGTGGCCACTAAGACCATCTGTCTCTTCTGGTGTACAGTTAAGATGTGTTTGTCCAGGAAAGCTGCTGGATTACATGAGAAATCTGGAATTGATTTAGTTTTCAATTTTAAAAGTCCTTGAAGAGAAAAAAATTCCCAGGCAGAAAAAACCTTGCCCAGTATAATTCAAACCTTGATGAAATGGGGCCCTAGCCTTCAGTTATAGGGCTTAGAATAGCGTAGAATCCAGACCTCCCTTCTTCTTGTCCATTGTTAATTTTATTTCATTAATAAAGTTATCTTTGCAGTATACTAGAGCTAGTTTAACTACTGGTTAGTCACCAAATGATTTAGAGACTATTTTTTGGAAGCTCTCACTTGGTGCTTTGGACGTTGTAGGGAAATGTATGTATATAATGAGCTCTTCAAAGATGCCAGTGAAGACTTAAAGCGAGGACTCTCAAATGTCCTCTCTGGGAAGAAGTGGAAGTTGCTCAGTCATGTCCGGCTCTTTGCGACCCCATGAACTATACAGTCAGTGGAATTCTCTAGGACAGAATACTGCTGTGGGTAGCCTTTCCCTTCTCCAAGGGATCTTCCCCGTCCAGGGAATGAACCTGCAGGGATTGAATCTCCTACATGGCAGGTGGATTCTTTACCAGCTGAGCCACAAGGGAAGCCCTCTCTAGGCAGAAGGCTTCAGCAAGTCCCCTAAGGAACATGGTCCCCAGCGGTCAGCTTTGGCGTTTGAGTGACTGATCAGTGAGCGGTGGGTTATTGGGGGCAGGGGAGACTGTTTGTTTGGTTCCACTGCTTTCTGAAGAACAGTATTCTAATCCCTTTACTTGGGGATGGTTTTAACATTCGCAGCTCCTGGATGAAATGGCCACGCTGGTGTTCTTTGTTCTCACGGGGTATAAGTTCCGTCCAGCTTCAGACAACCCCTACCTACAACTTTCTCAGGAAGAAGATGACTTGGAAATGGAATCTGTGTAAGAATCTCCTTTCTTCCCTCCCCTCCCTCGCCCCTACCTCACTGAGAGCAGGGTGGTGTGAACGGAGCAGCTGCTCTCTGCAGGTTATTGCTTCAAAGGTGGTCCCTCTATGTTTAGGTGCAAGAGATGGACACTCAGGCCCCAGGCTTTTGTATTCAGGTTGAGGCCCAGTATCTGCCAAGGATCACTTAGTCTTTTCAGGGGAAGTAGAACTTGCCATCCTCTGAGGCATTCTTGGAGCCTGCTGTCAGCAACTTAGCAGCAAGAACTTGGGGCTATCCTTGGACTGTTCACTTCCCATTGGGCCTGCCGGTGGAAGCTCAGGTTTGACAGTGTAATCATCCAAGTCATCTTTAAGTCCGCTAATGATCCTCTAATGTCCTTCGTCATCAGATAACTTGACGGCTTTTCACAGCTAGCACAGTGACTTGACCTATAAGTGAGCTGTAAAAGAGATTTTCTGAGTCACAGGCTAAGTGACTCTAGGGTCCTGTTTTCCGGGAAGGGGCAGTCATTTTCTAGAGAAGTGAATAGTGATTGAGAATATTTGCTTGTAAACTGATGAACTCTGATGGGCCAGGTCAGCAGTTGTGTTTGATAATGCGCCTGCGGCTGAGTTGCTCCCTCCCTGTCCACTCTTTGAAGTGTGTGGCCTCTAGCACAGGCAGCCTTTTCTCTCTTCCCAGTTCAGAGGCTGAGCCTTGACCCACGGCAGGCTCTGCTGGGCTGGCGGGCAGGTTGGGCAGCGTGGGATGCGCTCAGCTCCTCTGTGGGAATAGTAATTGGAAGCAGAGCCTACTTCTGGGCCCCAAACGCCAGCTTCCTGTTGTGCAGAGGAAGAACCCCTGTTACAGAAGGTGGAGGGGGGCGCAGGGGAACCGCTAGATATGCCTTTTCTGGAAGGAATCCGAGCCAGGCCCGCTGGTTGAAAAGGCACAAGTGAGAGCCCGTCTGGAGTTGAGCATGCGTGTGTGCTGCGCCGCTCAGTCTTGTCTGACTCTTTGCAAACCCTGTGGACGGCAGTCTGCCAGGCTCGCCTGTCCAGGAGGTTCTCCAGATGAGAATACTGCAGTGGGTTGCCACGCCTTCCTCCAGGGAATCTTTCTGACCCAGGGATCGCACCCGCTTCTCTCATATCTCTTGCATTGGCAGGCGGGTTCTATACCACTAGCGCCACCTGGGAAGCCGAGAGCTAAGTATACATTTATTTTTTGCTGTAACTTGTTCGGGACCGCATTTTACAAAAGGCCTCTTCCTGCTGGGTTTCTTTTCAGAAACTCCCCTGCCCTCCTCCCTCCACCTGCATCTTGCTGTTGGCACCTCATCTTTCAATACAGGCTTCAGAGCATCCCCCATCCCCAACCTCACCCCAGTAGAGATGGTTCCTCATCGTCAGGCCTGCGTCCTGGCACACCCATCCTATATGTCTGGGGTGGCTCTGCACGTCCATCTGAAAGACTGTCCGTTCTGCTGGGCACTGGGCCCCCTGAGAGCACCAGTTCCAGCCTTATCGCTCTCTGTCCTCACCCCAGGCCTGTGGAGGAAACATGGTTTTCTCAGTTGGGCCACCATGTGGCAAGGAGTATTTCCTTAGGGAAAGCAAGGAAGCAAAGGCTGTCCCAAGCCTGCCGTCTGAGCCATCCCTGGGTCGTGATGCCTGGTGCCCTGCCCTTGGCATCCGCACATGTTGAGCTCTGCCTTCTTAACACGGTGCGGCAGCCACAGAACCAACACTTGACACTCACCAGCAGCCTCTGCCGGAATCCCTCGGTTCCTGCAGGAACCACCTCCCGGTCATGGCTTTACCAGAAGTACAGATAACCCAGGAGCAAAGCCCAGCCCTGGGGAGGACTGCAACACCCTGAGGCAGCAACGTGACAACAGAAAAGAAGGGCGAGCCTTCCTTTCTCCCTCTGTATGAGATCGTTTCTCCACTGTATGATCCAGCTGGGCAGACGCTAGCTGTGTCACGTGTGGAGCCACGGAGTTGCCATTTGTAGGTAATGGGACCTGGGAGCTAGCGGTACATAGGAAGGGTCCTTGGAGAGAATGTGCTGGGTTGGCTGGTTGAATTTTACTTCACTGATTAGGTAATTCCTCTTGGTCCACGATGGGGGACAGAGGTGCCTCATGTTTCTTAGAGTACTTCGGAGATGCTGGGCCGGGGTGTTTGTTTTTAAGGCTCTTTCATAGAATGTTTTTAGCTTCATAACACTGAACAGAATTGAACAGAGGATGCAGATATTCCCTCCGTCTGCCTCCCACTGCACACGTGCGTAGCTTCCTCCATCGGCAGCATCCCTTCCACAGGGCCCGTTCCTTGCAACTAATGATCCTGCGCTGACTCACCATGGTAGCCCCAGCCCGTCATTTACAGTAGGGGCCGCTCTTGGTGGTGCGCACTCTGTGGGTTTGGACAGAGGTGTACCCGCCGGTAAAGAGGCGTACAGCGCCGCTGCAGCGCCCAGAAGTCCCCGGGCTCCGCCCGACCAGGGGAGCTCGTGTCTGCTCAGCGTTCCCTGCGGAGGAGCCGCGAACACGGAGAGCCTCAGGCTCTGTCTGGCTCCCACTTTGTGAGGCAGGATGCTGTCCTCTCCTGGCCCCACCTCCTCAAGGGATGTCATGATTCACTCCCGGTCTCTGTAACTGTCAAAGAGTCTTTGGGCCCAGAAGGTTCCTCGAAACCCGTGGTTCTGTCCCAGGTCTCAGAAGTGAGCCACTGTGGCTGTTTAGTATCAAGCGTCTACAGCTGATTAGCTTTTCTTTTCCCCCAGAATGTTAATTATGACACAGATAATGATGTCATCATTGTGACTAGTTTTTATATATATATAACAGAACTTTGTGACAGGAAGAGAGAGAGATTAGCGCTGGTTGTGCTAGCAGCTGCCCGCCGTGGCTCGGCACGGTGGCGCACCTGTCGCCCGTCGTGGCAGTTCTGGGAAGCCAGGAGCGTGTTTCTCCTGCAGCGCGAGGGGGAGGCTCGCGTGGCCAGGCGCGCTCACGCAGCGCAGCTCACGTCGAGCAGGCCAGGGTTTGATCCCGGGTCTGTCCTGCTTCAGAGCCGGCATCCCACAGCCCTGGTCGCGCTGGGCTGCGCTGAGGGCAGCCTTTTACTCCAAGACTGAGGTTTCCCTCGTTGGTACTTTTTCCCTTCACTCAGAGTGACGACGTCAGGGGTGATGGAGAATATGAAGAAAGTCAAGAAGGTGACCAACGGCTCGGTGGAGCCGCAGGGCGACTGGGAAGGCAGCGCGTGACGGAGCGGCTTGGAGGGGCGAGGGCAGAGACTCCTGATTCACTCGCAGCCCGGTTGGCCGGCGGGAGCGTCGGCCCCTCGCGCCGGCGACCCCACAGCGGCGCGGCTGGAGCCGAGTGCCACGGAGCCCCAACTTCTCACTCTTTTCTGGACACCGGGTGCGCGCTGGCGACAGGCAGCTCGCATTCTCCTTCAGGTGGGAGTGGCGGGGAGGGAGTGTAAGAGGAGGCAGGGGAAAGGAAGCCTTTGTTTCTCATTTCTATTTCCCGCTTTTTAATTGGGGAGCTCTTCAGGGAGACGCAGTTGGGACCCAGCGTGTAGCAGGGGGTGCTGGCGGATGGGGGACCCTGCCGGCCTGGGGAGGGTCTTCAGGAGGCGAGCTGCTGTCGAGGGGGCTCAGGGACTCACAGAGAAGGCTGGGGTAGGGGCGGGGAGCAGCTGTCACTACATCTTCAGGGAGAAAACAGATGAAGTTATTTTACAAAGAAAATCAAGACTCAGTGTAGCATGAGGAGCCTGCCCCAGGGTTCCTGGCCCTGAGTGTCGCCCGAGACCTTCATCCCGAATTCTGAAAGTGACCAGGGGCAGCGGTTGTCCAAGGGCCACGCTGTCACCGTCCGTCAGGGCCCTGCTCGTGGCAAACGGTTTCCTGCCTGATGGATGGACAGAACTGTGTTCTTAAGCTCAAAAAGCCGCCTCTGCTGGGATTTCCCTGGCTTCCCCAACAGCTCAGGGCAGCGCCGTCCCTGGCGGCCCTGTCCGCTCCTCTCACAGCTGCCCCTGCCCTGTGTGATCAGAAGCGGGGGAATGGGAAGGACTTCCCTTCAGGAGCAGCTTGGGGCAGGAGGGGTCCTGTTAAACCCTTCAGTCCAAGCAAACTATCCCTGTGAGCTGGGCAGGACTCGCAAACGGAGGAGCGGCGCGGACCTCGTCCCTGTGTTCCAGGAGCAGGCGTGTGAAGAAGAAGGGTGTGATGAATGGTTTTACTCTCGGGGTCTGGGGATGGGGAGCCCCTTTCAGGAATCTCAGTGAGGTTCTCTTCCCAACTTGCAGAGCGTGGAGCTGAGCACGGGTGGGGACGGCACTGCCGCTCCGTTCGGAGCTGAAAGGCCTTAGGATAATGGGGCAAGCCCGGAAGGTCTGCCGTGACCCGGGGTGTAGCAGGGCTTGCTGGTCACCTGCCAAGGCTTTGGCTGCCGGGGCCTGAGACGGGGACTGAGACACTGTGTCGGGAACATGGGGTGCTGGCCGTGCAGGTGGCTCCCAGTGCCCACGTTTGTGTCAGAGGCCTGAGCCCTCCTCCGCCTCCTGAGTGCCAGACGGTGATGGCGGCTGGGGGTGCTTTGACCGCTGGCCTGGAAGGGCCGATTAGAAGCCACAAGGTCTAGGGGTGCCACTCAGCATCCCCGGTTTAGGAACCTGAAGAGTCTCTACTGAGAAAACTGGTTTTCCCTTCCCTGTGCCCGTCTGTCCCCAGCTGACCATGAGGATGCCCGCGTCCCTTGTGCGCTCTTTGATATCCCCCGTGCTCTCTCGGCATGACCTCCACGGGGCTCAGTCCCGGCCCAGCGTGGAGAGGAGCAAGCCCCTGGCCTGACCCTGCCCTTCGCCTTTCCACAGATATTTTTGGGGAGGTTCGTGTGTTCTCCTGTCTTCAGGAGCCAGGAAATATGCCCTGAGTATTATCTAAGGGGTTTTTCTTTTGAGTTTACTCGGAGCCATGTGACAGGAGAAGGAAGCAGCCCAGAGAGCGGGGCCATTTTTCCAGACTCCTGTCTTCCTGTGTGTAGACACCATCCCCACGCCTCAGGAACGTATCTCCTGCCGCGGCCCAGACCCCCTCCCGGTGCTCCCCTCCCAAGGACGCGTTGCTGTTTGTCCTGAGAGCTGCTGTCCTTGACGAGGCCATAGACTTCTTGGCAGGAACCAAAGGTTTGAGGGACACCCCCACCTCTCCCCAGCCCCCACCCCTGCCGCCCTGAGGGTCTCCACGGAGTGTCTTCAGTTCCTGGCCTGGAGACAGGGACGGCAGCGCGGTGCAGACGAGGGCACACGTGTGGGCAGGCCCTGGCCCCCCGCAGCCACAGGAGGGCTGGAGCCCCCAGGCTGGACCATCTTCAGCCCCCGTGTCCCCCACTCTGGGCGCCTCTAGGTTCACGGAAGGGCTGAGTTGGCTGCAGCAGTACAGTCCTGACCCTTCAGGAGCAGGACGGTGCAGGTGAGAGAAGGCAGTGGATCTGAAGTGAAAGTCAGGCCACAGCCTTCCTAACAGGTGGGTCGTCTGCCCGCCTCCTGTGTTGTCTACTGGCAAGAAGGTTTGAAGTCAGGCCGATGAGGAAGGAAAATCAAAGCCCCAGTCCAAGACCAGGCGGTGGTAGTGCACGCATTTTCAAAATTATTTAAGCTCCTCATCCTGTTCCATAAACATGTGGTTGTCCCTCTGTCGCTTGAATGGGCTGTGAGCAGCACTCAGCCCTCACCCTAGAGTGAGGATGAGGGGTTGGGGTCCAAAGCCAGGTCTTCTCCCCAGCTGACAGCCGCTCGCTGCGGCCTGATGGTCAGAGCCTGCGCGGCCCGTGCTGGGCGCTGTCGGAGCGGTTAAACCCTCCTTCTCAGTGTTGGAGGATCGGGCAGAGAGGATTGTGCGTGTCAGGAGTGATCAGTGGTATTTATAGCTTCGCTTTCTGCCCCTGCTTCCCGAATCTGCCTGTGAGAGACACCCTTGCCTCCTGAGAAACCGGTCGTGGACCAGAAGTGCCACTGGTGAGATTTTAGGAGGTAAAGGATCTGTTTTCCTTTAATAAAGTGTGTGTATTTTGCTAGAAAATCACTTTTTGGACAGTAAGAACAATCACTGATTTCTCCCTTTTTTACTTTTTGAAATCGTTGATCTCTTAATCCTGGCTCTTAACGGCAGCCAGAGACTCCATTTGCCCATTTCTCCGTCCCTCGGTGCTGTAACATGTTAGCAGCGGCGCGTCCGCTGAACACACCTGGGGCCCGTTCTCTCATAAGGAGAAGCTTGCTCTAGCGTAAAAGATGGTTTCTCAGATCATAGCTTGAGCCCAGTTTTCTTTCCAAAAACCACTCTAGAGTAAAATTTACAGGTTTCCCCCTGCCCCCCCTTGGACATATCCAGCCAGTGAAGGCAGCACCCAGTCTCTTCATGATGCCACTCCGTGGGGCTGTCAGGGCAAGGGTTGTGCCCTCCCCACGACCCACATCCCTCTCCCTCTCCCCTCGCTCCCCCCTCGTTTTGGCCCAGGCCCGTCTGGTCCACGTGGGCTCAGCCTGGGAGCACAGGCTGAAGCCTTTGGTGCACTGCGTCATTTTCTGCCAGCAGCTGTGAGAAGGATGTATTTTCCAAGCTCAGGAGGATTTTATCCTGAGCACGTGTGATCGTTTTCGACCGTGTGTGATGTTCTGCCCCCACATGGAAATGATGTCTTGTTTTAGTCCTCACCGACCAAGGAGCCGTGTCACAGACGCTGGTTTCCACTGTGAGTGGCTCTGTCCATCTCCCAGGGCCTGAGAGTCTGCCCCATACACCCTGCAGGGCACTGGGGCCATTGGTGCTTCCTGCTGCCCGGCAGCTGAACTTCAGAGGAGCCAGGTCTTCGCCCACCCCTCCTCCACGCCTCACCCTTGCTTCCCTGACCCACCCCAACCTTGAGCAGATTCAGAATCGGCTGAGTCCAGGATGCTGTGGCCTGCGGCTTTTTCTTCTTCTTCTTAAGAATTCAGTAAATTAATGGTTTTCCCACTGAAGAAGTTAAATTAGATTTTGTCTTGATACTTCTTGGTATATCAGAAACAAACCACACCAGACTTTCTAGAAGATCTGCTCCTTGACTCTGCTTTTCTCCTGGTGTTTTCGGGCAGGAGGTCTTCAGAGCTTCACCTGAGTTGGTGCTAGTCCTTGTCACCTCCACCTGGAACGCAGTTATTGATTGGCAAGCTGCACACTCTCCAGCTTCCCCCAGGGCCTCTGCTCTCGCCTGGCGATGCACCCGCCCACTCTACACGGTGTGTGCCTGACAGATAGTGTTTCTGGGACATGGACACGCACCTCCCTGCGGGGCTGTGTGAAGAACGAAGCCAAGGGGGAGGGACAGGGAGGTGCTGGAGCCAGGATTCAGTCGTTGTCACACCAGGGACCTTTGGGCTTCTGGCCATTTGGGAAGGGGGTCCCCGATGAAGTCAGTAAAGGTCAAGGTCAGACAGAGAACTTAGCTCACTCCCAAGACAGCAAGCTTGTCTCGAGTCAGGGTCTGAGGTTTGGTGGTGGGCAGGCATATCAGTCAGGGAGCCAGCTGTCAGCCTTCTTAGCATTTAAGACACTCATTACAAAAGGATCCAAAAATCCTGTCTGCACAAGGGGGTTTCTTGACGCCTTAAGCAGCTTCTGCAGATCGTAAAATTGGATTTACCTGGTCATGTGACCTCAAAAGAACTGACACATCCAATCCAGAAAATAAGTTTCATTCGGGGGAGAAAATGTCTGTAAATATTCTTTGCTTTCCAGGTTAGTTTGGGACGCAGAGGGAGTTGTCAGTATTTTTTTTCTTTTTTAAACGCTGATGATCATTGAAGAGTATTTATGTAAACATATAACGGGTGGGGTATATGTAGAGGGTAATGTAGAGGGTGGATTCTCTTGCTGTGACGCAAACATGTAAAATAAAGATTCTATGGCGGAAATGTATGTTTGTGATCCGAGCAAGTCGCCAGCTCCTGACTGCTGTCTCTCCACTTCCCTCTTATCATTTTTTTTTTATGATCTTTTGTTCATTAAGTTAGCGAATGCCTCCTCCTCACTCCTGCTGACAATAGTGACACCTACTAGAGAAGTTACCGTGTCTCAGCAGATCTGTGCAGCTGCTACCGAAACAGACACAGCTGCAACTCGAGAGGCCGTGTCTTAGGACAGACGGAGGAACCGCTGTAATTGACGAGGGTCCTGCCTCCCACAGAGGTCGCGGTGCCTGCTGGGCCAGGTCCTGCGCACTGGAGGGGGCTCTGATGGCGGAGACCTGGGGGCAAAGCCCACACCTCGACAGGCTTAGGTCTGCCCCCTTTCGAGGCTGGTTATCCCACGTCCAGAATCCAAACAATCCGGACTGCCCTGGTGGTCCAGTGGTTAAGAATCCGCCTGCCAGTGGCAGGGGACACAGGTTCCATCCCTAGTCTGGAAAGATTCCACATGCCTCAGGTAACTAAGCCCGAGGGCCACAAGTACCGAGCCTGTACTCTGGAGCCCTCGAGCTGCAATTACTGAAGCCCACACACCTAGAGCCCGTGCTCAGCAGCAAGAGAAGCCGCCGCGTTGAGAAGCCCTGTTCAGCAGTGAAGAGTAGCCTCCACTTGCCACAGCTAGAAAAAGCTCGCACACAGCAGTAATGGCCCAGTACAGCCCCAAATAAAAAAATTTTTTTTAAAGAAAAATCGGAGGATATCCAAGATTTTAGACTAGAGCATTTTTGGAAGTCATCTAATCCCAAACCCCTTATTTTACTAGAAATGTTTTAAATGGAGGTTTAGCTTACATACAGTAAAATTTACCTTTCAGACATACAGTTGGATGAGTTTTAACGTGTGTATAAACAGCTCCAGCCTCTCCTTTAACTGAGATGGAACGTTTCCACGACCCCATAAAGTCCCCTGTGCCCCTTCTCGGTCCACTCCACCCACTCTCCACAACTGCCACAGCCGCTGCTCTGACGTCTACGCCGTTGTTTGGTCTATTCTGGAAGATGGCGTGCGTGGGATCCCACTTAGGTGTACGGCTTCCTCCATGCAGGAGATGTCTGTGACTTGTCCATTCAGATCCCTGGCTGTAAAGCTGCAAAAATGGGGGCCTGGACATGGTTGTGTCCACCCGCCACCTCACCCACCTGCTGAGTGTCGGAGCCGAGGGGAGAACCTGGGTCTCCTGACTGCAGCCTTGGGGTAATGAAGGTAGAGGCATGGGCCTCAGGCACTGCTGCTGTGCTGATAGGAACGTTCGAATGGCCCTCTGCTCACTCTCAGAAGCTCGGAATGAAGGCCTCGGGCCCTTGTCCTCTGGCCCAGGTTTTCCAGTTTCCAGCCGTGCCTCACCCCCAGCCCCTTCCTGACTCTGCCCAGGCCTTGGGTTATTAGGGGTGTCTGTGGAATGAAGCCTGAGGAGAGGGGACAGGGTGTTCTGAGAGTGGACAGCTCAGGAGTCAGGTGAGGCTGTCAAGAGCGCCAGGCGCTGAGGCAGGAAGGGGACAGCTGAGGGAAGGTGCGGGGAAGGGCCCAGGGACCGTCTCACCCAGTGCGTCTCAGACCCTAGCAAGCGTGAGTCCCCCGGAGGGCCCAGGGCTTGTGATTCAGTAGGTCTCCAGGCCCGAGAGGCTGCCTTGCTAACACGCTCCCAGGCAATGCCGCCTCGGCTGTGCCAGGTCACACCTCGAGAGCCCAGCTCCCTGGTTGAGACCTGCCCCAGGACTTCACGGGTTGTGTTGAGTGCCCACCCATGCAGACTCCTGGGCCCACAGCAGTGGGCTGGCATCCTCTCTGGGCCCATCTGGCAGGGTTGCAGTGGTAATCGGGTGAGGAGGGCACAGGCAGGGGCTGGGGTGCCAGCTGAAGCACTCCCCTCCATTGGAACCAGGAGGCTTCCCCTCCCCAGTTAGAATCGCAGGCGTCTGAGTCTACACGTGGGCTTCACAGGCTGCAGAAGGCACTGCCTGGACCCTGTGTCTCGGGCGCCACTCGGGCAGGAAGGCCCGTGCCGGTGGGTCTGAGCTGCCTTCTGGTTTCTCTAATGAGCTGGTCAAACAGGGCTGACCCAGATCTGCTGGCCGAGAGCAGCCCACTGCCCCCAGGAGCCCGTGGAGTCCTCCTGGTGCCCACGTGGGCTGCTTCCCCATGGCAGCCACCGCCTCCAGACGCCCCTGCCCTTCCCCCGGAATCCGTCAGGTCAGCAGGTGGAGAGCTGCGCAGTCCCTCAGGCTGTGCGACAGCGCGGCCGCTAAGTGGGGTGAGAAAGCACTGACTTCCCGCAGACCCGCACCGCCCCCGGCTCGACCTGTGTGCCCGGCGGGCGCTGCTGGACACCCATCCAGCCCTCACGCTGGTCCCGCCCTGCACATGGGGGAGCAGCTGCCCGCGCGGTTTGGGGGCTGGATTTTATGGGGTCGTGCCCCGTGCAGGAACCGCATCCTACACCAGTCTTTCCCAGTTCCCAGGGATGCTGACCTTCATAAAAACAGAGGAAACTGCTCATGAGAACATGCAGAACTGAGCTTGAATCTGCATCAGCCATTCTCGATTGTGCGTGTAGCAGGCGTCTCATTCAGGTCTTGGGCTCTAGTCTTCCAGGCTCAATAAGGGCTGAAAGCACGTAATACACTAGTGTTTGCAGAGCTAGAATATAAGTAATTCGGCGCCCACTGCCTGATGAGAGAGCAGCGGCAGGGGATGGGGTGCACGGGGCAGAGTTGAGCATGTCGCCGTTGCCCTTACTTCCTCCCCTCTCTCCTCCCACCCTTTCCAGTTTAACTGACCCCTTCCCACCAGCAATACAGCTTGTTCAAGTTTTTCCCAAAAACTTAGGGAAAAAAACGAAAAACTAAGTCTCCCCAGGCTAAGCAGCCCCCCACCCCCACTTACAGGGCAAGCTGCTTAGGTCTGCTTCTTTACCTCCCAGGCTCAGTGCTCAAGAATCTGCCGGCCAAGACAGGAGGCGTGGGTTCGATCCCTGGGTCAGGAAGATGCCCTGGAGAAGGAAATGGCTACCCATCCCAGTATTCTTGCCTGGAAAATGCCATGGACAGAGGAGCCTGGTGGGCTACAGTCCGTGGGGTCACAAATGAATCGGATGTGACGGGCGTGTGCACACACGCATGCACACCCACCTCAGTGCAGTCTGGGTTCCATTGGCCGAAGTCTCCTGCAGTCTTTGAGGCTGGGTTACTACCTGCTGTGACTTCAGCAGCTTACGGCACCGTAGGACTCTCCCCCAGGAGGCTTCACCCCCCAGCTTTCTTCTCCAGCTGCCTGGTCACAGCTGGCTTCCTGCATCCATCCATTTGGTATTGGCTTCTCGGCCATTGCCCAGCTGTCTTTTCCCACTCTCTGACACCCGGGATTTTATTTCCAGCCTAGAGCTGCCCTGAGCTACTAATGGCTTATTCAGCTGCCTCTGGAACTGGTAGCTTTTTTTGTTTGTTTCTCACTGTGCCTCGTGGCTTATGGAACTTTTTTGTTCCCCGACAGGGATTGAACCCAGGTACTTGGCATAAAGAGTGCTAAGTCCTAGCCACTAGACTGCCAGGAATTAATTACCTTCCTTCCGCTTGTTTTAAAGGCACTTCAAAGCCACGCTTTCAAAATGAAATTACCATGATGCCACCTACCCCTGATCCTGGTAAATGTGATCCAGGCCAAAAACTTAGGGCCTTACCCTTTTTTGTTGTTCTTTTAAAAAACATTTTATCAGCATATGGTTGTTTTGCAATATTGTATTCATTTCAGGTGTACAGCAAAGTGAATCAGTCACACACACACAGACCCGCTCTTTTTCGATTTTTTCCCATAGAGGCCATTACAGAATGCTGAGTAGTATTCCCTGTTACCTATTTTATATATAGTGCGGTGTATGGACCTTATCCTTGACAATTCCTTTCCTCCCACCCCATCCCAGTCCTGTGGCTCAAGCCCACCCATTTCTCTTTCCCCACTTTGCCAGGCCAGCCCCACATACCTGTCACCTGGATTACACATCAGCTGGCGCCTTGCGGCTGGTGGCCTGGCCTCCAGTCTTGCCCCACCCGCAGGCTTTGCCACGGTGACTGCCTGCTGTGTAAAGCACGGAGATGCAAAAGCAAGCAAGGACGATGCAAGGTCAATATACAAAGATCAACTCTTTCTATACACTTGGAACGAATAGTCCATACAATGAAAGTGAAACATTTCCATTTACAGTAGCATCAAAAAGCATAAAACAGACAAATGTAACAGACGTGTAAAATTTATACTCTGAAAGCATTGAAAGAAGTTAGTGAGTCACTCGGTCATGGCCAACTCTTTGTGACCCCATGGACTATACAGTCTGTGTAATTCTCTGGGCCAGAATACTGGAGTGGGTAGCTGTTCTCTTCCCCAGGGGATCTTCCCAACCCAGGGACTGAACCCAGGTCTCCCACATTGCAGGTGGATTCTTCACCAGCTGAGCCACCAGGGGAGCTCTGAAAGAAATTAAAGACGATTTAAAAAGAGTCCCTTGGACAGCAAGGTGATCCAACCAATCCATCCTAAAGGAAATCAGTCCTGAATATTCATTGGAAGGACTGATGCTAAAGCTGAAACTCCAATACTTTGGCCACCTGATGTGAAGAACTGACTCACTGGAAAAGACCCTGATGCTGGGAAAGACTGAAGGCGGGAGGACAAGGGGAAGACAGAGGATGAGATGGTTGGATGGCATCACCGACTTGATGGACATGAGTTTGAGCAAGCTCCGGGAGATGGTGATGGACAGGGAAGCCTGGCGTGCCGCAGTCTCAGACATGACTGAACGACTGAACTGAACTGAAATAAATAGAAAGCAATCGCATACTCATGGATCAGGAAACAATATTGTTAAAGAGGACAATACTCCCCAAATTGATCTTAGAATTCAGTGTAATCCCTACCCAAATCCCAGCAGCTTTCTTTGCAGAAGTTCACAATTTGTTCTTCAAATTCATCTGCAAATTTGAGGAATTCATAGTAGCAGAATCTGCCTGTAATGCAGGAGACTGGAGTTCAATCCCTGGGTTAGGAAGATACCCTGGAGAAGGGAATGGCTACCCACTCCAGTATTCTTGCTTGGAGAATTCCATGGCAGGGAAGCCTGGCAGGTTATAGTCTAAGGGGTCACAAAGATTGGACACAACCGAGTGACTAACACTTTCATAGTAGCCAGAACAATCTTGAAAAAGAACAAAGACTCCCATTTCTCAATTTCAAAGCATACTACAAAGCTGTCATGATCAAGAGAATGTGGTATTGGTATAAGTATGAATGTATAGCTCAATAATATAGAAAGTCCTGAAATAAACCCAAGCATTTATGACAAGGGTGCCAAAACCATTCAATTCAGTCTGAAAAGGATCTTTTCCCTCCCCAACCAATGCTGCTAAGGAAACTGGACATTCACATGTAGAAAGTAAATTTGTAACCTTACCTCACACCATATACCCAAATTACCTCAATGGATCATACATTTGAAGCTATAAAACTCTTACAGGAAAACATGGGGTAAATCTTTATGATTTTGTATTAGGCAATGGTTTCTTACATATGACACCAAAGACAAGCAATAAACTGGAGTTGACGCAAATTAAAACTTATGTGCTTCAAAGGGCATCATCAAGAAACTGAAAAGACAGCCCGAATATTTGCAAATCTTATATCTGAGAATGGTCTTGTTTCCAGGATGTAAGAAGAACTCGTATGACTCAATAAAAAGGTAACCCGTTTTTAAATGTGCAAAAGATCTGAATAGGCGTTTGGCTTCACATAATAATTTCAATGTTTATTTGTGACATGTCTCAGAATTTCATTCCTTTTTAAGGCTGAGTAATATTCCATTTTATATACATACTCACACATACCACATTTTGTTTATCCATTCATCTAAGATTGCCAGGGAGAAATATCAATAACCTCAGATACGCAGATGACACCACCATTATGGCAGAAAGTGAAGAGGAACTAAAGAGCCTCTTGATGAAAGTGAAAGAGGAGAGTGAAAAAGTTGGCTTAAAGCTCAACATTCAGAAAACGAAGATCATGGCATCCGGTCCCATCACTTCATGACAAATAGACAGGGAAACAATGGAAACAGTGGCAGACTTTATTTCTCTGGGCTCCAAAATCAATGCAGATGGTGATTGTAGCCATGAAATTAAAAGATGCTTACTCCTTGGAAGGAAAGTTATGACCAACCTAGACAGCATATTGAAAAGCAGAGACATTACTTTGTCAACAAAGGTCCATCTAGTCAAGGCTATGGTTTTTCCAGTGGTCATATATGGATGTGAGAGTTGGACTGTGAAGAAAGCTGAGTGCCAAAAAATTGATGCTTTTGAACTGTGGTGTTGGAGAAGACTCTTGAGAGTCCCTTGGACAGCAAGATCCAAGCAGTCCATCCTAAAGGAGATCAGTCCTGGGTGTTCATTGGAAGGACTGATGCTGAAGCTGAAACTCCAACACTTTGGCCACCTGATGCAAAGAGGTAACTCATTTGAAAAACCCTGATGCTGGGAAAGATTGAGAGCAAGAGGAGAAGGGGACGACAGAGGATGAGATAGTTGGATGGCATCACTGACTCAATGGACATGAGTTTGAGTAAACTTTGGGAGTTGGTGATGGACAAGGAGGCCTAGAGTGCTGCAGTCCATGGGGTCGCAAAGAGTCGGAAATGACTGAGCAACTGAACTGAAGTGAACATGATCAGACTGCACCCAGATCTGTGTATTGGATCACATCAATGTATTGATAATTACAGCACAAAGGAGCAATGTGAGGGACTTTGCCTGCTGCCTCTCACACTTTTATCTCGTCTTCTCTATCCCATACTGGAACCTCAGGTTTCTCAGACTTGTGGTGTGGGTGAGACTGACCCCATACTCCCAGCTCTAGGCTTGAAGCTCTCAACTGGTTTGGACTGATCAGCACATCCCTTGTCTCCCCATCTCACCACATAGATTGGTTGGCAGGGGAGGAAGTAGGTCACTTTCAGCAGGATGCAAACAACAAGTGGGCCGCCTAAACGGCCACCTGCAGCAGGTTCGAGAACCTCCCAGCAATGGTCCCAGTGCTGAGGATGCAGAGCCAGAAATGGAGGAGGGAAACCCAGATCCTGTCTGAGCCTGTACACCTGGATCAAGCCTTGCCTGAAGGCAGATCCCGCTGGATTCCTGAGTTACATGGGTCAATAAAGTTCCCTTTATGCTTTAGCCCATTTTGTTTTTGTTCAGTCAGTCATGTCTGGCTCTTTGTGACCCCGTGAACCAAAGCATGCCAGGTTTCCCTGTGCTTCACCATCTCCTGGAGCTTGTTCAAACTCATGTCCATTGAGTTGGTGATGCTGGCCTACCATCTCATCCTCTGTCGCCCCCCTTCTCCTTTTGCCCTCAGTCTTTCCCAGCATCAGGGTCTTTTCCAGTGAGTTGACTCTGCATCAGGTGGCCAAAGTACTGGAGTTTCGAGTTCAGCGTCAGTCCTTCCGATTAATATTCAAGGTTGATTTCCTTTAGGATGGACTGGTTTGATCTTTAAAGCTGACTTCCTTGGTTTTGAGGTAAAGCTCATTTGCACCTTCTGGAATTCGCAGGCAGGCTCTTTTGCCTGCCCCGCATATCGGAGGCCCTCAGTAGCGGACTCCTGCCTTCGCCTGGTCCAGGTCTCATAAAACCCATCAGCAGGTGGCCTCATGGATTTCCAATCGTTTTACCTCCCAGTAATGAGTCTCTCCAGGACCCTATGAACCACTCTTAGCACAGAGCATCCAGAGGCCGTGCCAGGTGATTCAGACAGAATTATTAACAAGGCTTTATTTACTCTTCCAGAGCGGCCTGCCGGGAAACCCAGCCACGCAGCAGACCAGGGAGAACCTCGGGCCACATGGGCAGTCAGGGGCCAAGTCCTTACAGGGCCTCCCCTGCCACCCCTTAGACTGCGCTGACTTCCACGGTCTTCCAGGCTAAGGGCCAAACCTCGCCCTTGGAGACAAGTCACCCCCGAGCCAGTAGCCCATTTGGAAGGAGCTGAAAGTGACACCTCCCTTTCCCTCTGGCTTGCTGCCTTCAGTGTCCCCAGGCCCCAGGCTCCAGGGCGCTCCTGACTCTGGCAGGGCCCTGCCGTCACCTGGGTGTTGGCAGGTGTCCTTCAAGTAGAGAGAGGAGGCAGAGAACCACAAGAAGCAGCAGCTGCTGGGCTAGGCAGGAGACGAGAGAGGCCACTTCCATGGACCCGCGGGTCTTTCCTGCCCTCCCGCCCCCAGCCTGGGAGCCAGCCAGCTGCCAGCGATGTGGTGCTTGGGTGGGTATGTTGCTGGATGCGGTCTCGGAGTGGAGGTGGGGAGGAGGGATGTCCCCAGCCCATATTTAACCCACTGGGGCTTGGCAGGGGCGGGCTGGATGTCAGCCCTAAAAGCAGTTGCGAGTCAGGGGAGCAGAGGCCATTCTCTTATAAATGAAGGTGCAGAGAGATGGGAGGTGGGGAGCCAGAAAAGACAGTTCTAGAGCTCTACCTCCAAGCTCTCGGCCCTGTGCCCCCACCTCCCAGAGTGGCTGGTCCTACATCCTAATGTATGGCATTCTGCCTCTCTGTTCCCAGAATCCAAAGACCTCCTATGACCCCACCTGCCCCGCCCAGTGGGTTGGGCTTTGAAGGGCAGGCAAGGACCCCGTGCTGGGCATAGAGCCCTGGGTCAGGCATCCTCGGCTAGCAGTCAGTGAGGGAACATGGCCGGGGGAGAGGGCGCATGGTTTGCACATTGACATGTTAGTGATGGCCCAGCGGCCGCGGAGACTGCGGGCTTTCAAGATGCACAGCTGATGATCGTCCACTGCTTGCTGGACCCCAAGAGGTGATGTCAGGCTGCTTCCCTAAAACGTCAGAGGCCAAGCAGATGCAGCCCTCCTGGCCCCCAGAGGTTTTGGAGGAAGAGGCTTTGCAGAGGTGGCGGTGCTCACTTATTCATGCCTCAGTGCGTGCGTGCATGCCAAGTCGCTTCGGTCATATTGGACTCTTTGTGACCCCACGGACTGTGGCCCACCAGGCTCCTCTGTCCATAGGATTTTCCAAGCAAGAATACTGGAGTGGATTGCCATTCCCTTCTCCAGAGGATCTTCTCAACCGAGGGTTGAACCGGGGTCTCCTGCCTTGCAGCAGATTCTTTACCATTTGAGCTACAGGGATGACCTACCATGCCTTGGTAGGTAGTCCCAAATCGTGTGGAGGCCCTGCCTTCTGCCAGCATTGATGGGCCCTAAAGCCAAGCAGTTACAGAAGATGGGTCTCGGCAGAGCACACATGTCTTTGTACTCAGATTTCAGGATTTTTAAAATTTTTATTTATTTTTAAATGTATTTATTTTTAATTGAAGGATAATTGCTTTTATCCTTATCCTTATTGCTTTTATCCTGGATAATTGTGTTGGTTTCTGCCTAGCATCAACATGAATCGGCCATAGATGTACCTATCCCCCCCTCCCTCAAACCTCCCCACCGCCTCCTACTCCATCCTGCCGCTCTGAGTTGTTTCAGAGCCCCCTGGTTGAGTTCCCAGATTTCAGAATGTTTCTGTACCACATAGTGAACTCACAGGCCAGGGATCAGACAAGCTTGACTTGAATCCCTATGGCCAGAGCTGTGTGACTGAGACCCAGCTCCTCAGCCTTTCTGGGCCTGGCTGCCTAACCCGCAGGATTTGCCGAGGCCCATGAGTTGGCACTCCGGAAGCACCTGGCACACAGCCTGACACACAGCAGGAGCGTAGTGAGCGGCAGCTGCCCCTGTTACCACAGGACTTGCTCTTCACCAAGTTCAAGTCTGGATGCAAGAGACGCTTCAGACTCCAGATGGCCAGGTGTCCCGCTTGCATGCTGGTCAGCTCCGATGCTTCAGGACTGAGCCCCAACTTGGAACTCTTACACCACCCATTGTCACAACTGGAAGGGACCGTGGAGCTCCTCAGTGCACAATGGGAAAACTGAGATCCGGAGAGCGAGAGCGATTGTCCAAGTCTGTACCAGAAGGAGCTTGGTGGGCCTGGAGCCCAGGATAGTCACCTGGGCATTATTGTATTCAGTGCACGGTCAGCCTCAAGGAGATGGATGGATCTAACATCACGGCCGAAGGGGCATCAGGGGCTGAAGGGTCACCACTCCCATTCATCAGCGTGGTCTGAGCTTTTGCTGGACTGGGCCCCAGCCAGGCAGCAGTGCCAAGACACAAGCAGTGATGCCCTCGTGCGGCTGCTGGGTTGGCGCAGAAGTGACTGCTGCATGGGGCTGGGACCCTGGGAGAGCGGGGCCGGCCAGCGACTGCCTTCCCTCTCCCAGAAAGTGTCTCTTGGATCTGCCCTCAGGAGTCATGGCTCCTGACACTGGCTCTGGCACTCCCGAGGACAAGGAGGGGCTGGGCCTGGCTCAGAAACCAACATGCGTCTCACTGATGTGCTGGGGGTGAGCCAGGGGGGTGGGCAGCTCGCTGGCACCCAGGGTGATCACGGGCTCCAGGGTTTGTGCCTCCAGGAGAGCTGTCCCTCTTCCCACTCCTGCTCTGAGCGTGTCCGAGCTTGACCCCGGAGAGCCCACTGGTGTCTGGAGGCTTCACCATGCCCAGCAGAAGCCGTAGGACCCAGCTCCCGCCCCGCAGAGAGAAGCAAGCCTCTGTCTGCCTTTCTCCCATCTGCAATGTGGGCACATTGGACCTGGTGGGCTTCAAATAGAGGCTCCCAGTTTTGAGGATTCTCAAACGCAGCGGTCGCTGGCATGCGGGATATCTGTCCAGCTCCCCTTCCTGGAAGGTGGGCCTCTGAAGCTGGAACTATGGGACCTAACCTTGCTGGCCAGGGCTGATTGGACCAGGCAAAAACTTGACTCACGAAAGCCCATCAGATCCTCTCCCAGGACTGGACTTTGTGACTCAGCCTGGTGAGCAGGAGGGAATGGAAGGCTGAGCTGGGCAGCCGGCACGGGGGATACTGTCTGCAGAGGCTGAAACATCCCCCTGAGAAGCAGAGTCCCAGTCATCATCCACTAACCCCAACCCCATTCTTCTGGAAAACACATCCAGTTTACTTGGGAGGGAGACCCCTCCCTCCTGGAGTGGGGGCAGCTGTCCGACCAGCTGCCCTGCCCATCCCCCATCCAGTGTGGTCCCCAGAAGACCCGTGTGGCCATCATGCAGTCTCTCTCGGGACTGGAGTTTGCACAAAGGGCTGCAGAGTGAGAGGAAGAAGCCAGAGGACACCCCAGCCTGCAGACAGGGCTTCCTTGCCTCCGCTGCTAGCTCCCAGACCCTGGAGACTGGCTCCTGCCCCTCTGCAGCCAGGCCTCCGGTCGTTTCCCTGGTTCCTTGAGCGCTTCTGTGTGTACAGACATTGCTGGTTCTGCTACCATCGATGGGCTTCCATCTCTGGGATCTGGGGGCTTGGGATGTCAGGGAAGAACCAGCACTGTCCAAGGCTGCCCTTACCGTGAGGCGCCCTAAGTGCCCGTTTCACTTCAGCTGGGTCGGGGACAAGCATGGATTTCTGACTCTCCTCTGATCCCGATCCTCAGTGTGGTTGGCAAGGGCAGGGGAGCATCAGCCAGCAGACCGGTCCCCTTTGCCTGGGCGTGAGGCTCACCGTGGGACAGTAGGAGTGTGCGTGTATGTGTGTGTGTGTGTGTGTGTGTGTGTGTCTAGCTGCCCACTTGTAAGAAGCACCTCACTCGAGACCCTTACAGAAAGCTTTCCTGGGGAGGTGAGGTTCAGAGAAGGTCTCCCAGGCTCGTGGGACAGAGACTGAGGACTAGAACACTGCCTTGTAACGGTGAGCAGGAGCCACAGTCATCGCAGGAGCAAAGAGCTCCTTTCTCACTTCCCGGGGAGCCCATGAAAACTGGAGAGGGAGATCTCTGTTCCCAGGCCGGTGAGCTCTGCACCCTCTTCTTGTTCACAGACCCACTCGTTCAGCTGCTCCTGAGACAGACAGCCTTGCCTTCCACCCCAGGGAAGCCCCACTGCAAGGCCCATAAGCAGCCCTGAGGGGCAGCGGGCTCCCCAGGGACCCACCATCCCAACTTAGGAGTGAGGAGACCGAGCTCAGAGGGGCTCCGGGTCCGACCCTACGACCGGCATTCACACTCGGTTCAGGGTCCTTTCCACCGATAGTGACATTAAATGATTTCTCGTTTCCTTTGTCAATAACAATAATTATAATGTTATTAAAACATATATTATTATGCATCAAAATAATAATGTGGCTCAGTGGTAAAGAATCCACCTGCCAATGCAAGTGCCAATGCAGGAGACACAGGTTCACTCCCCGGGTCGGAAGATCCCCTGGAGGAGGAAATGGCAGCCCACTCCAGTACTCTTGCCTGAGAAATCCCATGGACAGAGGAGCCTGGTGGGTTACAGTCCATGAGCTCGAAAAGAGTCGGACACAACTTAGAGACTCACGCACATAATAATAGCCAGTCTTTACTAAGGAGTGCTAAGTATCTCCATACATCACTTAGTTCTCCAAACGATCCTGTGGGGAGGTGGTATTTTTATTATGCCCACTTTCCAGATATGGAAACTGAGGTTTAAGGAGTTTAAGTGGGCTTCCCTCATAGCTCAGCTAGTAAAGAATCTGCCTGCAGTGCAGGAGACCCAGGTCCAGTTCCTGGGTTGGGAAGATCTCCTGGAGAAGGAAATGGCAACCCATCCGTCTCACCTCTTCGTGACATCATTTCTCCCATGGAAGTCAGAACTTGTAAAACAATGGGCTCTTCATGGTCCTTTATTCCATGGGACTTAAAAAAATAATCATGAACATGCCAAAATAAAACAAATGTCTTTTCCTGCAGGACTTCTCAGAGACTTTAGTATGCTAATATGCCCTGTTAGATGGGAAGCCCCTGCAAAGCATTGGACGAGGGAACCCTTTTCCCCACTGAGACTGTTTTTTCTGCAGGAGATCCTGGGTTATATATTTTTGACAATTATTTTTAAATTTGGAGAAAAATATGATTTAAAACTACTTAATTAAGACACCCAGGGGCTTCCCTGGTGGTCCAGTGGTTAAGCCTCCATACTTCCACTGCAAGGGATGTGGGCTGGCTCCCTGGTCGGGGACCTAAGATACCACAAGCCACACGACATGGCAAAAAAAAAACCCCTACAATGAGGAACACTTTTTTTTCCAGTCTCACAATTGGCATCATCCTAGGATTTTTGAAACTTTTTGTGCTGTTAACTGATCTGTCTCACATAAGCAGATTTGCATTCATGCTAGAATTTAGTATTGGACAGGATTCCACGGTGCGGATAAATGAATGCCTCGTTTTTTTCGATTTGTAAGTTGTTTCCATTTTGTTGTTGTTGTTGTTAGAAATGCCGCTACACTAGCGTCTTTGTAGCTAAACACTTGTACAGAGCTCTAATTGTTGCTTCGGATAATTTCCTAGAAGTGGAATTGCTGAGTCAGAGAATATGGCTGTTTACTGCCAAAATGTTCTTCAGAAAGGTTGTACCAGCTCACACCCTGCCTGGAAGTGTCCAGATGCCCACTTTCTCACTCCTTTGCCAACACTGGGCTATGGGCATCGACTCCTTTCTTTTTTGGCTCTGTGTGCTTCTGGGGAGCTGTCAGGGACAGCTTTTGTTGTCCTCCTGTTTACTCTTTGAGTCCTTTCCCTGATTTCTTCATTTTTATTTTTTTTAATTGGAGGATAATAGTTTTACAATATGCTTTTTGCCATACATCACCATAAACTGGCCATGGGTATACATATATGCCCTCCCTCTTGAAGCCCACCCCCTCTTCCCTCCCCACCCCATCCTGAGCACCGGCTTTGGGCTCCCTGCATCATGTATCAAACTCTCGCTGGCTATCTATTTAACATATGGTAGTGGACATGCTTCAGTGCTGTTCTCTCAAATCAGTCCAAAGCTATGTTCTTCATGTTCTTGTCTCCTTTGCTGCCCTGCACGTAGAATCATCCGTTCCACCTTTCTAGATTCCATATATATGCAGTCCCAATTTCTATGGAGGTTTTGAGGGCTTGTCTTTTTTCTTATTAGCTTGAAAGTTCTTTTTTTTTTTGGCCTCCATATTTCTCAGCACGTGGGGTCTTACCTCCCTGAACAGAGACTGAACCTGTGCCCCCTGCATTGGAATCTCAGCCTCTGATCGCCAGGGAAGGTCTGAAAGTTCTTTTTTATTCTTCGTTTTATTTACTTTTTGGCTGTGCTGGGTCTTTGTTGCTCCGAGGGCTTTTATCTAGTTGTGGTGAGTGGGGGCTACTCTCTAGCTGAGGAGCGTGGGCTTCTCATTGCAGCGGCTTCTCTTATTGCGGAGCGCAGGCTCTAGGGCGGGAGGACTTCAGTTGCTGCAGTTCCCATGCTTTAGAGCACAGGCTCAGTAGTTGTGGGGCTCGGGCTTAGTTGCTCTGTGCCATGTGGGATCTTCCCAGACCAGGATTGAACCCTGTCCCCCGCATTGGCAGGAAGACTGTTTGCACTGAGTCACCAGGGCAGCCCCTTAAAGTTCTTCATAGGTTAGAGATATTAACTCTGTTGTGAGCCTGTACAAAGCATTTTGGATGCTTGTAAATCCTTCTCCCATGAGAAGATCCACTACATCTATGAGATGGAAAATGATTTGCAAAAGTCACAGTGCGTGGGGCTTCCCTGGTGGCTCAGACGATTAAAAAAAAAAAAATTCGGGAGACCTGGGTTCAGTCCCTGGGTCAGGAAGATCCCCTGGAGAAGGAAATGGCAACCCACTCCAGTATTCTTGCCTGGAGAATCCCATGGACAGAGGAGCCTGGCAGGCTAGAGTCTATGGGGTTGCAAAGAGTTGGATACGACTCAGTGAGTAACATTTACACGACATTTTCACCCGGTGCATAAGGAACGTGATCAGGCCTGGACCTGGGCCTCAGGATGCCTGCTCAAGGCCGGAGGTTCAGTGGGTCCCTTCCCCTCCCCTCCACTGGGCCAGATTCCAGCAGACCCCCGCTCCTAGCAGCTGGCATCCCCCTGACTGATGGAATGGAACGGACTTTCTCTGGACACACACACCTCCTTATACCCCTCAGACTGCTTTCTACATGGGCATATGGAACTAATTTGATTATTCTATATGCACTGGTTTATGACCTGCTCCTTGCCGGGCTCCCCCTCCACCAGGGATCCATTGGGTCCCTTCCCTTCTCTCACTCCCAACCGCTATCTAATCAGTGGGCCTGATTCCCTGGCTCCTCATTGGCCTCTGTCCCTCATTGGCCCCCTCCAATCCATAGCAGCAGAGAGGAACCTCTGAGGTGGAAATCTGGTCATGAAATCCTGGTTTGTAGCCCAGCTACACATTTTTCTTCACCTTAAACACCAAATTCCTGTGGCAGAAAGAACTGGAACCAGTGCTCTCATGAGAACAACCAGGGCCTCAGAGAGTGAATCTGAGTGCTGAGTCCAGCATGGTTCGGGGTAAGGCATATAGCTGTGAAAAGAAGAGAAGCTAAAAGCAAAGGAGAAACGGAAAGACATAAGCATCTGAATGCAGAGTTCCAAAGAATAGCAAGAAGAGATAAGAAAGCCTTCTTCAGTGATCAATGCAAAGAAATTGAGGAAAAGAACAGAATGGGAAAGACTAGAGATCTCTTCAAGAAAATTAGAGATATCAAGGGAACATTTCATGCAAAGATGGGCTCGATAAAGGACAGAAATGGTCTGGACCTAACAAAACCAGAAGATATTAAGAAGAGGTGGCAAGAATATATGGAAGAACTGTATACAAAAAAGACCTTCATGACCTGGATAATCACGATGGTGTGATCACTCATCTAGAGCCAGACATCCTGGAATATGAAGTCAGGTGGGACTTAGAAAGCATCACTATGAACAAAGCTACAGGAGGTGATGGAATTCCAGTACAGCTATTTCAAATCCTGAAAGATGATGCTGTGAAAGTGCTGCACTCAATATGCCAGCACATTTGGAAAACTCAGCAATGGCCACAGGACTGGAAAAGGTCCATTTTCATTCCAATCCCAAAGAAAGGCAATGCCAAAGAATGCTCAAACTACCACACAATTGCACTCATCTCACATGCTAGTAAAGTAATGCTCAAAATTCTCCAAGCCAGGCTTCAGCAATACGTGAGCCGTGAACTCCCTGATGTTCAAGCTGGTTTTAGAAAAGGCAGAAGAACCAGAGATCCAATTGCCAACATCCGCTGGATCATGGAAAAAGCAAGAGAGTTCCAGAAAAACATCTACTTCTGCTTTATTGACTATGCCAAAGGCTTTGACTGTGTGGATCACAATAAACTGTGGGAAATTCTGAAAGAGATGGGAATACCAGACCACCTGACCTGCCTCTTGAGAAATCTGTATGCAGGTCAGGAAGCAACAGTTAGAACTGGACATGAAACAACAGACTGGTTCCAAATAGGAAAAGGAGGACGTCAAGGCTATATACTGTCACCCTGCTTATTTAACTTCTATGCAGAGTACATCATGAGAAACGCCGGACTGGAAGAAGCACAAGCTGGAATCAAGATTGCCGGGAGAAATATTGATAACCTCAGATATGCAGATAACACCACCCTTATGGCAGAAAGTGAAGAGGAACTCAAAAGCCTTTTGATGAGAGTGAAAGAGGAGAGTGAAAAAGTTGGCTTAAAGCTCAACATTCAGAAAACAAAGATCATGGAATCCGCCCACCACCATCCACATTGATGACTGTGACCTCCCAAAGGTCCCCATCTCCACCCTGCCTGCCTGGTGTCAGTGCTCAGTAGCCCAGGGATCCAGGTGAGTATCAACAGATTACTAAGTCTGACCTCATCTCCTGCCTCTTCTATACTCTCCAAGCCTCACTTCGCTGCACCCCTGCCAGGCCACCCAGAGGCCAACTGGGCTCCACTTCAGGGCAACCGTTCCTTCAGGTCCTTGTTCAAACAGCACATCCTCAGTGAGGCCTCCCTGCTAGTGAACTCCCACCACTTCCCGCTCCAGCACTTACCATCTCCCTTCTCTGCCTTACTGTGTTTGCACCTCTGACATTATATATTTTACTTATGAATTTTATGTTTATATCACTCTCCGGCACGGCAACCCACAGTATTCTTGCCTGGAGAATCCCAAGAACAGAAGAGCCTGGTGGGCTATGGTCCATGGGGTGGCAAAGGGTCAGACACAACTGAAGCGACTTAGCACAGTACAGTACTCATTAACTGTGTGCTCCCCAATAGGAAGAGTTTTGTCACTATCTGTGGGGCCTGGTGCATAATAGGTGCTCAGTAAATATTTGCTGAGAGACCATTTGTGAATCTGGGAAGCCCCCAGGAGCCTCCCCTGCCCCCACAGGCATTTCTGTGCCTGGTTCACGTCCTTTCATGGCATTCATTATGAGTGTGATTTGGGGACCACTGCAGGGCAGGCAGGGGGAGGAGGGGGTCCCTGAGCTCCCTGAGGAAATGGACCACAGTTTTCCCCTGAATTGAGTACTTTTTTTCCCCAGTAAAGTGACATCTTTTAAACATTTACTTTTATGTATTTATTTGACTGCACCAGGTCTCACTTGCGGCACGTGGGAATCTTAGTTGCTGCGTGCAAACTCGTAGTTGCAGCACGTGGGATTGAGTTCCCTGAGCAGCGCTGGAGCCCAGCCCCTGCTTTAGGAGCGCGGAGTCTTAGCCACTGGGCCACCAGGGGAAGGCCTCTAATTGCTCAAGCTGTCACTGCCGCCCTGATCTGGCCTTGGCGCCTGTACTGGCTGCCCCCTCCTCCCAGACAGGACACAGGCTGGGCTGGTCAGCTCCGAGCCCCTCCCTGGGGTCCATTCTGAGTCAGTCCTTGCAGTTGAGACATCCTGCTCCCAAGTCTAACCCAGGTGCCTCCAACTGTGGGCCCAGATCTTGGGGTCCATGCCCTCCCCATTTTCTTGACAGAATGAACTCCAGGAGGCCAGCAAGTCCTCTTGGGCCAGAGACCCAGGCAAGGCCTTCAGGGGAAAAGCTGGACTGGATGTATCTGGAGGGAGGAGGAGGCAATTGGAGGGGCTGGGAAGCAGGATTCCTCTGTCTCCCCAGTTCCTCTGGTCTTCCTGGATCCCCTGAGGTCTGAACACTGTGCCAACATGGGGATGAAAAGAGACCAAGCCCACCACCTCATCCCCTCAGGCCTAAGGGAAGGCCACTCTTCCTGCCTCGTTCTGTCCACCCCAGGCCCCCAGCGCTGGTGTCCCTCCTCTGCCAGCCCCTCCCTGCTTCACAGAGGATGGCTGAATGGCCATTGCAAGTCAGGGCCTTCTAGGTGTTGGAGATATATCTACAGGTAAGACAAGACTCCCTGGGGCTTGTGTGGGGGGTGGGGGGGCGGAGGGACTTGGGAATGGTACTCTAGCGGAGGGGACAGCAAACCATGATGAAAAAAAATCTGCTAATGAAATCTGTGATAGTTGCTAAAGAGAAAAACAGATGAAGCTGGGGAAGGGAGAGGAGAGATCCCGTTACACTGACACTGGAGATGAAGTGGCCGGGGAAGGCCCTGTAGATGCCCCCTCACCATTCACTCCCGCTTGGCAATCGTGGCCTCTGTCCATGCAGGTGAAGCCCTGGCTACTGGTCTGGGCCTCAGCTCAGGCCCAGAGCGCCCCTCCACACTGAGTCCAGAGATGCAGAGAAGGCAGATTTGACCCTGTTAAATCGCGGAGGCCCGACTGAAGCGACTTAGCAGCAGCAGCAGCAGCAGCAGCAGCTCCTTGGGGAGAGGGCAGGCCTGTCCCCACCGGCCCCTCACCCTTCTCGCTCATCATACCCCCGGGATGTGCACGTGCCAGAGGGACTCTCTCCCTTGGGCTCAGGCCTCCTTCCCTCCCCAGGTTTTCGGGGCCTTGAACACGTTCCCAGCCACCTGCCCCCTCTCTTCTTCCTCCGGGCTTGGAGGTCACCTTCCCCGGGCCGGTAGATACCCCCGCCACCACACGTGCCATCCTGCGGAGCCCTGTGGTCCCCTCTCCCGCCCCTCGCCCCGTGAGGGCTGGGACCGCGCCTGTCCTGTTCCACGGCATCCCCAGCGCCCCACAAATCCGTGTCGAATGAATGAATGTCTCCGGGCCCAAGCCTGGCCTCATTCAAGTCAGATCTTCCGGGCCCTCCCCGGCCCGGCTCCGCCCTGGGTGGGGTTGGGTGCGGGGGCCGGAGCGCCGCGGATCGCCGCCAGGGAGGTGACGGGGGTGGGGGTGACCTCGCCCTCCCGGCCCGGGGACTGATGAAACCGGGGATTGGGGGGGCGCCCCTCCGCCGGCCCGGCTCGGCGCTCCCCCTGGGCCGCCGATCCGCCGGCGCAGGCCCGGCCGGGCGGGCGGGTGCGGGGCGGGAGGTGGCGCCGGGCGCTGAGTGGCGGCTCCAGGTCCACCCCGGCGCGCCGGTGCGGGCGGGAGGCGGGGAGCGCAGGGGCGGCGGCGAGAGCGAAGCGCAGCAGCGAGCATGTGCCGCGGAGCTCAGTAACCAGGGACGACCGCGGCGACAGAGCGGCCGCGTCGGCGCCCAGCCCAGCGCAGCTCCGCGCCGCGGCGCCCGGAGAGGGCGGCGGCCGGACGGCCCGGGCCTGCCGAGCGGTGCCCCCGCGCCCCGGCCCCGCCGACCCGGCGCAGACAAAGGCGCGGCCCCGGCCCGGCCTGCCGGTCCCCCGCGCGCCCCGCCCCGGCCCAGCCGCTCCCGCTGGGTGCCCCGACGGGGTCTGGCCCGGGGCGCGGGGGCCGCGGCCGCCGAGGATGGGGAAATCTAACAGCAAGTTGAAGCCTGAAGTTGTGGAGGAGCTGACCAGGAAAACCTACTGTGAGTGCGCGGCCGGGACCCCCGCGCCGCGCCCCCGGCGCTGCCTCCGCCCCCTTGCGCCCCTCCCCCCCCCCGCACCAGCCCCCTCCGCGCCCCCCAGTGTCCGCCCCAAGGGGCCAGCTCCCCGCGAGGCAGCCACCCTCCCTCGGCCTTCCCCTGCTCTGCCCCCCACGCCCCGGGGCCCTCGGAAGCTCGCGGCCGCGCCCCCAGCCTCACACCTGGCCCTATTGTTCTAGGGCACCCCCCACCCCGTCTCCACGCGCGCCCCAGACGTCTGTCGCCTGTCAGCGTGCGCGGGGCCACCCCCGGGACGGGAGGGCAGGCCCTGGCCCCTTCGCGGCCCCCTCCCAGCAGAGCTGTCCAAAAGGGCAGGGATGGGCGCGAGCGAGGGGGTGGGCCGCGGAGGGGGCGCCCGCTAGCGAGGTGGCTCCGGCCGCGCGGAGCCGGAGCCGACTGCCGGCGGGGTGGGTGATTCATGCATCACGATGCCGCTGCTGCTACTGCCGCTGCCACTGCTTTGAGGTTGGCCTGTCGCCCCCTCCCTGGCCCTGATCGTGTGTTAGGGGGTGTTGGGTCGGGAGGCGGGGGTGGGGGAAGACTTGCCAGAGAGCTGGCGGCAGCGAAGGGTCCTGGGCACCCTCTTGGCTGCATTACTTCAGGCTGGTCTCTCCTCTGGCCCTGATCTCACCTTCCTGGCTTCCATCTCTACTTGCCAGACCGGGAAGTGGGTTTCTGCAGCCCTAGATGATCTGGCCCTACGCATCCTGTAACCATCTTGGGCATCCCTGAGGGGGTCTACCCATCTCAGGGTAGATGAGTACCATCTCAGATGTCGCTAGGTCTGTCCCAGTGTGTCTCTCTCCACTTGTCCAATTCCACACCTCTCCAGTTCGCTCACATCTCCGGGTTTCTCCATCCCAGACTTCTCCCTTCCCTGCAAGCCTCTGGGAGACACCCCTGGCACGCCAAGTGTTAATGGCGCTGGGTCCTGACCCACAGAGGGTCTCTTTTGGGGGATTTCAAGAAAGACTGCTGAGGGGTGAGGAAGGGCTTCTGCCTGGGGGACCTGACTGGGAAGGGGGCAGAGATTCTGGGCTTGGGTTGGAGTTCAGAACCCATGCCTGGGCAGCTCTGCGCCCTCCTGGAGGTGGCAGACTGACCACCAGCTGCACCCGCTGATGGAGGCTCCGCTTCTGGTGGTGCATTGCACAACCTCTGCTCCCCGCCCCCAACCCCCTTCCGTTGATCTTCTGAGCACGCTTTCAGGTCTGCCCGAGCCCACACTTCCACTCCATGCCCCTTGGTTCCCCGTGTGCTTGGAATGAAGGGGGTTTTCCTGAGTGGGTGCTCTTCCGCTAGAGGTACTGGCTCTTCTCCAGTGGAATTCTGCAGCACGGCGCTCACATCCCAGCGAAGGGAGTGAGGCTTGGAGGACTCCATCCTTACTCCTCTCACCCTCTTTCTGGGCTGGGCAGGTGGTCCTTTCCAGTTCAGCTGCGGTTTTGTGAGGTTTGCTGGGCCTTCCTGCAGGCTCCGTCTGGATGTGACTCATAGCTGTCAGCAGGCAGGCTGTGCGGGGGGGCCTTTCCGGGCAGAGAGCAGGGTGGGCTTCAAAGGAGGGGGTGGGCTTGGGTGCTCCAGGGTGTCTCCGTCATGGTGAGGAGCAGGGGAGGTGCCGTGAGATGAGTGAAGGCCAGGTTCCTGCTCCTGGAGCGCATCGCGCGGCAAGCTCCTTGCTTTGCTAACGTGTTGTCTTCACAGTAGTCCAGGACCCAAGATCCCACAGCACCCCTGTCACCAGGCGATGCCAGGACTTGAACCCAGGGCTGTCCGGCTCCCAAGTTATGCCCTTCGAGAGACCTCAGAACTCACCCTGAGAAATCCAGAGAAGCTTTTCCTCTTTCCAGTTTCTAAGCTCATGTTGGTAGACTCGGATGGGAAGGTTCCTGGGGAGGTCATTTTGTCTACTCCCTTCTCTCTGGGCAAATCTAGCAACTTCGGGAGAAGTTGAGTCAACAAGGCCTTGTTGGGAACCAGCCTCGTGGTGCTGGGCCAGGCCGGTCTATTTTTAAAGGCCTTTGGAGACCTGGAACAGTTTCGCTGAGGGAGTGAATGAGCCGGGTACTTTTTCTCAGGAGCTGTTACTGGGTTTGGGCTGATGGAGATGGTGGCTGGCTCACGGGCCTTCTGTCTGTCTCCCTTGCCGGTGTCCCTCCCCCAGGGCAGGCCCTTCCTTCTCTGATTGTGCTGGCACTTAGTAGGGCCACAGGTCTCTATTGAATGAAGAACCTCCCAGCAGGAACAGCAGAGAAAGCCTCCAGCTGGTTCTAAAGCCCCCAGCTGGGCCTCCTGGTGACAGGGCGTGGAGCTATCTGCTCTTTGTTCAAGGGATTCTGTTTTGTACGGGGTCCAGAGAGGAGCGCTTAGGGAGGACTCTCAAATGTTAGAATCTCCTGGAGAGCCCCAGTTAAATACCAAGGTGCCCGGGTCTGGTTGCCTCCTAGGTTTCCGATTCTGAGTCTGAGCTGGGCCCAGGCACTTGTCTCCTTGACAAGTATCTGTCATGCAGACCTTGGTTCTGAGGATTCCTGGCTCAAGACCCACAGCTGGTTCTAGGGGTCCTGGCATGGGTCAGCATCACCTGGTGGCCTAGGCCACCACCTCAGGTGACCCACAACCCTCTGCCAAAGGCTACAGGGGACCCCCAGGGGATCCCCAGATGTCCATACCTCTGTCAGTGCCAGTTGCCATCCTTGGTGGGGAGCCTCCTGTTTTTGGAAGAGATTATCTTGGTGGTGTGTGTGTGTGTGTGTGTGTGTGTGTGTGTGTAAGCAGGAGGCAGTCTTGAAGCTCCCACTATGTGGCCCTCCCTAGGCACATCTGGATTCAGCCTAGCTGAACCGCTTCTTCATTCAGCCTTGACACTGCAAAGCAGACTTTTTCCTCCCCTGCATGTAAAATTTTGTAAGTCATCAGCACCCCGTAACCCAATCCTCACTCCTTTCCAGCACAGTTCACATTCAGGGGCAGCAGGAGGTTTGCGGAAGGTGCAGGCCCTGCCCAGCTGGGACTCATCGAACAGTGCTCGGTGTGGCCAGCGGCCTGGTTTCTATGAGGTCTGGCCCGCTTGGGTCCAGCTTGTTGTTGAGGCTGTGGTCAGCCCTGTGTGCCAAGGCTATGGGACAGGCCAGCTCTTCACCTAACTGAGCCTCAGTTTCCTCATCTGCAAGATGAGTGTGCTCATGGTACCTGATTCTGAGGGTATGTGACAAGGGAACAAGATAATTTGCACACACCATGATATAAGGTGAATGGTTGTTGCTATTTAATCGCTCAGTTGTGTCTGACTGCTTTGTGACCCCATGGACTGTAGCCTGCTAGGCTCCTCTGTTCATCAGATTTCCCAGGCAAGAATACTGGAGTGGGTTGCCATTTTGTTCTACAGGGGATCTTTCTAACCCAGGGATCAAACCTGCATCTTTTATGTCTCCTGCGTTGGCAGGTGGATTCTTTAAGCCACCTGGCTCCTTAATGTGTGACACACACTTGTCAAGGATTTAAGGATACCTGTTAGTGATCATAATTAACGCATTGTTTTGACTATACAGTTCAGCTTCATTCTGAACTGGTCACAAATATATCTTGTGAGCAAAGTACCTCTCATCTTTCTGCAGAGGAATCTCCCATGGCCCTGGTCTTTGTGCCTGGCATTCAGGAGGCATAGAATGATGTGACTTTACGTTGGCCCGAGTCTTAGCAGGTTCTTGTCCTGCAGCAGTCTCCTTGCCCCCTCCCCCAACTTGTTAATTTTGAGGCTGCCCTGATCTACCATTCCCTGAATGCTCACTCTGTGCCAGGTCCAGAGATGGAGATGTGAATGAGAGAGATGTAATTCCTGCCCTCAGGTGGAAACCAGGCAGGTCATCCGGAAAGCCGAGCTTGTGGGGCTCAGGCCATTTGTTGTGGTCTGAGCTGCCTCCATTTAAAGGCTTCTGGACCCAAGCCAGCCAGTTCCAAGAGGCAGAAAGCTCCACCCCTCTCCCCACGGTGCTCACCGCTCTCCCCACGGACCCTCTTTCCAAGACTCAGAGGAGGCCACCTCTCCCTGCCATTCTTGGTTGGCCCAGGCTCTGCTTTGCCCTGGCTCGCCAGCCTGGAGCCTCTTTGGCCTTTTCCCTGATGCCCAGAATGTGGAGGAGGAGCTGCTGGCTGGGCCTTTGGGGGAGCCAGCAGCTAAGGCCTCTGCGACCCAGAGCAGAGAAGGGAATCCCAGGAGTCTGGTTGAGAGATGCTGGTTGTCACCAGTCTCTCTGGCTTTGGGAAGGGTCCAAGAGGGTCCCTTCCTCCAGGGTAAGGGATACTCTCTGAGGGTTACTTCCCCCTCCCAAAGGGCTTGGCCAGAGAGGGCAAGACATTGCCTTGGGGGAGGCAGGATCTAAGCACTCGTCTTAAGATAAATGAGCAAGTCAGGGTGTGGAGGGCCCCACCACCGGGCAAAGGATAAGCCACTCAGGAGAAGGAAGGCCCTTAGGAAGGAAGGTGACTTCTGCAAACCCTCTGTATCCCATGTGCATGCGGGTAAGACCCGGGAGGTTGCTCCCTGACTCCACTGAAAACTAAGCAGAGCACCAGCAGGAGGAATCGAGGTTAGACTCTTAACGCGGGGCTGGGCCTTTGGGCAAGAAATAGCAAGTCCGTTGTAAAAACTCTGTATCCTGGAGAATGGGGCTGGGTCCTCATTCACGCTCTGTGACCTTGGGTGAGTTGCTCACCCCCTCTGAGCCCAGTTTGCTCATCTGCAATACCTGCCCAAGTGACTCTGTGGGTCTAAAGGGGAGAGGGCTTTGAGGTCCAAGCATGGGCTGGAGGGGAGTGGGGTGGGCAGTGTTTAGCCACAGTCTCTGAGAGGGCCGTAGACCCCAGGGGCCAGATGTGTTGGGGTTCCTGACCCTTTCCTTGGGCAAGCCTTGTCTCCTGGAGCCTCACTTTCCTCTGGAAAACAGGCATCACAGGGGCCCCAGGGTCGGAGGATTTAGCACGCTGCCTGGTTCTGGGGGTACCCTTTAAACCTCTCCTGGAGGCAGCTGGTCCTTGGAGGCAAGTCCTCTGTCCTCCTGAGCGGGATATTCTCACTGGTTTACATTCTGCCCCTTGATGAGAGAAACAGAGGCCAGAGAGGGGCAGGGATGCCTCCAGGGCCCGGGCCACCTGCAAACACCTCTTCCAGCTTTCTGCCTCCTCCAACTCCACCTGTCACCACCCCCCACCCCAGAGAGTTCTGGCATCTCACATCTCACAGTGTCAGGGAAAGCTCTTTCTCCTGGTGGCAGCCTCAGGACTGGACCGGCCTCCTCTGCTCTCAAGGCCAGGCCTGAGCTCCTCTGGGGCCGACATGGCTGGCTGGTGCACGGACCTTGTGCCATCCCTCACCCAAAGGCCATAAGAAGGGACTTGGACATTTTCTGAGGTGGGTGGGATGGGGGTCCATGGATGGAGGGGTGGAGATTTGGGTTTAGATATCATTTTGGCACATAGTCCAATGAATGGGGGGCTTCCCAGGTGGCTCAGTGGTAAAGAATCCGCCTTCTAATGCAGAAGATGCAAGAGACGAGAGTTCGATCTCTGGGTCGGTAAGACCCACTAGAAAGGAGATGGCAACCTACTCCACTACTCTTGCCTGGAAAATTCCATGGACAGAGGAGCCTGGTGGGCTACAGTCCATGAGATCGCAAAGAGTCGGCCGCTACTGAGCACGCATCTTTACCTTTTATCAGTGAGTAGACTGGAGAAGAGGGTTGCAGTCAAAGCTATGTGATCATGGTGATGAACTGGGGGTTCATCAGCGCAGGTCATGTAAAGGACAGATCCTGCGTGTATTTAGGAGGAAGACTCAACAGGACTTGGTACATAGGTTTCATTACCTTGTGAATTTGAGATTATATACTCTTTAACTTTTAAAACTCTGACAATTGTGAATGTTTGCCCACATCATTAACTGTTCTTCTAAAACATGATTTTTATATGATGCATCATATAAGTGCAGCATATTTTATTTAATCCCTGGCTGCTGGACAGGTAGATTGCTTTTTTCTCCCCAGTGTAAACAGTGCTGTGACAAGCATCTTTGTACCAAATCTTGGCATAAACATCTCTGTAGTAAATTTCTGCACATGTCTCTTCTTGAAGATAAATTTCCCCAAATGAAGTTGTGGCATTACAGGCTGGGAACATCTTAAAAGGCTTTTGATTGAAAAATTGTTCAGTTGCTCTCCACAAAGTATCAATATGTTCCCATTTATATTTTCAGCAAAAGTGGATGAGGGAATGCCTATTTCCCTGTATCCTTGCCAGCACCGAGTATTATTGTTTTCTTAATAATTGCCAGCTTGATGAAGAAGAAAAAGTAGCTTGCTATTTCAATATTCATTTCTTTGATTACTATAAAATAAAATCCTGGAATCTTTGAGCTAGAGGAGACTTTAGGGTCATGTAGTTCAATGTTCTCATTTACTAATGGACCAGTCGAGTACCTGAAATGTGAAATATCTCTCTCAAGGCCACATGGCAAATACACAGGGCAGGAACCTAGGAGGGCTCATTCCCGTCAGGTGCCTCCCATGGTGCCATGATGAGTTGGCCTTTGGGGTGGAGATGAGGATGTCATTGAAGTTGATGGGGTTCATATTGTCCTAAATCTCTCTTGCTCTCAGGTAAAGAAAAACAAACAAACAGAAATTTAAAAAGAGATTCTTTGTTACTATCATTATGAGATGAAATAGTTTGTGTTGCATGTGGCCTATCTACCAGGGAAGAAAGTGAGCGTGTTCGTTGCTCAGTTGTGTCCGACTCTTTGCAACCCCGTGGACTGTAGCCCACCAGGCTGCTCTGTCTGTGAAATTCTCCAGGCAAGAATATTGGAGTGGATTACCATTCCCTTTTCCATGGGATCTTCCTGACCCAGGGATCAAACCTGGGTCTCCTGCTTTGTAGGCGGATTCTTTACCACCTGATCCACAGGGAAGCCAGGGCAGAGATCATCATCAGTTAACACCCCAGGTTTCTAGATAATGTGAAATTGGGGTCAGATTCCCAGCCAGGGGTGGGACAGCAGAGTGGTGAGGGCTCAAGGGTGTGTTGGCCGTGTATCCCCAGGGAGCCCCCCACTTCTCTGTGCTCTGGTGCCTGGTGTGTGTCCCTTCAGCAGGCACAGGAACCAATGCCAGTAAGTGCCAGTAATTGACCTCACAGGATGGAAGCTGATTGGCCATCAGAATCAGGGGACGGTTCCTGGCCACCCCTCTGGGAGGTCACAGGGTAGAGTGTCACAGGCCCTTGACTGAATTGGGAGTGAGTGGCGAACGCAGAAGACTTCCGTGTTTGGCCTGGCAGGTTGGTGGCTAGATCGTTCTGGGAGGTGGGGAGGGTAGGGCTCCTGAAGGCTGGGTTTTAGGGTCCTGCGTGGATGTGGGCCTGGGGGACTGGAGACACATCTGCTTGGGGTTCTGTCCCAGAACTGCTGCAGCCTGGACAGTGACTGGAGTCGCTAGCCCCTTCTGGGCCTCAGTTTCTCTTTCTATACGGTGTTCAGATTGCCAGATGGTGGGATTTCCTCTGGGGAAGCCCCTCCCACCCCCATCCTGGGTCCCAAGGATGGCATGTGTTTGGGCTCTGGCGTCTGATGACTTGGCTTGGCCACAGGCACATCCTTCCTCTCCTGATGCCTCCGTTTTCTCATCCGTGAGCTGGGGATCATAAGCCCCCATAACACAGGGTGTTGTGTGTGAGGTCAGACACGGCGGAGACACTGAGTTCGGTGGCCCACTCGGTGCTCCCTCTGAGCGCATCACTGGTGCTGGTGATGGGGGCCCGTGAGTGACTCTTGAGGATCAGAGACTGTCGCTGCGGCGAGAGTTGGGCCTTAGATCACGTCTGTGTGATGCAGGCCCAGGTTAGGGTTCAAGTGTCTGTCAGTCACTCCTCCCAGGAGCTCTGCGTGGTCCCCCTTTACAGATGAGGAAACTGAGGCTCAGGGGACCGCAGCTGGCCCAGGGCACACACCTGGTGAGTGATGCGTGGGGGAAATTGACTCTGGGCCTGGAGGAGGGGCCCTGTGCGGCTGGGGGTGGGGGTGCACCGAGACGCTAAGGGCACGGGTATGGGTGAGCGTGGGTGACTGTGGGCGCTGGGAGTGGGTGCGCAGCCCTGGCTCACGTGGGCACACACCCGAGCGCGAACGGTGGGGTCGCAGCGTGTGTCAGGAATGGGTGAGCGGCACGTCGGTGTGTGTGAAGGCAGGTCTGAGCAGGTTGTGGCGTAGGTGTGCGGTGGGGGGGGAGGGTGGGGGCGGGGGCACTTGGGTGGGAGGCAGAGGCAGGCTGGGGCTGGGCCAGAACTCATTGCTCAACTGCCTGCCTCAGGGCCAGGTGGCGTGGCTGCCACGCCTCCCCCTTTCTGCCCTGCCCTTGAGGTTTTGGTCTCTGGGAGCCCCCTGCCCTCCAGCTGTGGGGAAATGTCACTGGGAGGAATGACAGTAAGGATGCATCATGTTTACCAAGTAGGCACCTGGTGCAAAGCATGCTGAGTACAGAATTCCCTCCTGTGTTCTCACTGCAGTGAGAACTATTGTGTCCATTTTACAGATGAGGGAAAGAAGGCCCAGGCAGGTTCAGGGACATGCCTAAGACCGCCCAGCCAGTCAGCAGCCAAGATGGGGCTCAGGCTTAGACTTAGACCTTTATCTTGCCAAAGCCCTGCCCTTCCCACGCTGTGCCAGCGTCCCATCTCTGTGAGCCTTATAACCTTGGAGCTGCTGCTGAAGGTAGTGAGTGTCCCATCAGTGGAGGCATTCAAGCAGCTGCCGGAGTATCAGACAGTGCCAGGTGTTCCTGGATGCCTGGGCTGGATGGGAGGTTGGATGGTGGGGTGGTAGGATCCTTCCAGCTGGAAACACACACACACAGCCCTACTGATCTTGTTTATTTTTGGCCGTGCTGTGTGGCTTGCAAGATCTTAGTTTCTCCATCAGGGATTGAACTCATACCCTTGGCAGTGAAAGTGTGGAGTCCAAAGTACCGGACCGCCAGGGAATTCCCAGCCCCACTGGTCTTGCTGTTCTGATTTCTGCAGGGGACTGGAGGCAGCCACGCTTGGCTTCCTCTGCGGCAGAGCTGAGGACTGCAGGAAGGTGGCAGGAGAAGGGCTGGGACGAGTCCAGGGAGCCCCACCAGGAGCATGCATGTGGTGGGCAGGGCCACACCCCTGTCTCTGAGGCTTTCTTAGCTCTGCCTCATCCATGGGGGGCCTTGGGTTCTGACCTTGTGTGGACCCTGTGCTGACCTCAGGAAGCCTCCCAGCCTGTGAGCTCTGGAGCAGAGCTCCCCATTGTGCAGGGTCCCCTGCTTTCGGGAGCCCGCAGACTGGGGGCTGGGAAGCTGATCGGGGGCAGCCTGAGGAGGGGCAGCCCAAGGGTGAGGCCGTGGAGGCCCAGAGCGCCCTGGTCACCCTGCCCTGCCCTGCCCCTGCCTGGCATGGGTGGGGTGCGTTGGGAAGTGTCTGTTGGACCAAGGAAGACACAGAGCCCTCACGGGGGCTCAGAGGCACAGTGACACAGAGGACCGCGGGATCTGGAGGCCGGGTCCCAGGGCCCTGGGTTGCTGTCCACAACCTGAGAGCTGGGACAGGTCTGGAGGATTTAGGGGTTTGTTCAGTGCCCAGCCTGGAGCACAGTGCAGGCCTGTGTGTGCCTCTGGGGAAAGCTTGGTTTTCCCAATGTGCTTGTCCACGTGTTGCTTTGTTTTGCTCCTCCGATGACCCGGGTGGGACCCATCTGTGCCCTTGCCCTGCCATCTGATGAGGGTGGGGAGTTGCCAGGGAGTCAGAGTCTGGGATCCCCATTCTAGCTCACGACTCGCCGTGGCCTTTGGTGGCGCCTCTCAGGGTCTCTGTTCCCCATCTGTCGCACTCTCAGTAAGATGGGGCGTCGCCTTTTCTCAGCCCCAGGGAAGCCTGACTGACTGTGCCCCCAGGAGGCCATGCTCCCCACCTTGGGAGCCTGGCGGGGTGCTCGGGATGGGTACAGGCCAGCTGCTGGCTCTGGCACTCCTGTGGCCCCGGAAGCTGGCGGGGCGTCCAGGCCACACTGAGCTCTGGATTCCCTGGCAGGGGAGGAGGAGGAGG
Organism: Nanger dama; assembly: GCA_917880005.1. Classification (NCBI taxonomy): domain Eukaryota; kingdom Metazoa; phylum Chordata; class Mammalia; order Artiodactyla; family Bovidae; genus Nanger; species Nanger dama. Next base: position 6,529,512 of record CAKJTW010000018.1, on the reverse strand, counting down.
GCAGAGGAATGTGGCTTTGAGGAATGTTTAACCCAAAGCAGAAATAGCACTCTGCTTTTTTTTTTCTTTCCAGGCTTGGGTTTTCAGCTAGGAAGTGGGCTCAGAGTGCCCTTCTCTTTCTTCAGCCTCTGGCTCCCCGCTGCTCTAGCCTTCTGGGGGCAGGAAGTGGCCTCTTTTTTTTTTTTTTTAAACTAGGAAGCTGCTGTGGGAACCAGAAAGGACCCTGGATTTGGAGAAAGGCAAAGTTGCCTTCTCTGGGGTCGCACAGAGTCGGACACGACTGAAGTGGCTCAGCAGCAGCAGCAGAGTTGGCTGGGTTTACACCCCCAGTTCTCTACTTCCATTGAAAAAGACCCTGATGCTGGGAAAGATTGAGGGCAGGAGGAGAAGGGAATGACAGAGGATGAGATGGTTGGATGGCATCACCGACTCAATGGACATGAGTTTGAGCAAGCTCTGGGAGATGGTGAAGGACAGGGAGGCCTGGTGTGCTGCAGTCCATGGGGTCGCAAAGTCAGACACAACTTCGCGGCTGGACAACAACTCCGTTTCCCCAGGCCTGTGATCCCTTGCACCTCACCCCTGCTTTCTCTTCTAGGGCTGGGGGAGGAAGTAGGATCTGAGACCTAGTGGCCTGGCGGGGGTGGGGGGGCAGGATTTGGGGTGGCCGGCAGCAGTGTCAGGAGTGTCCCCTCAGGGGCCAGCCGGGCCTGGGCACAACGCCCAGCTCCTCTCATCTGCTTTGTGATCTTGGCCAAGCCCTTTCTATGGGGCCTCCTCACTTTGTCTGTAAAATGGTCCGGTGAGGATAGCGCCGTCTCCCAGGGTGGTGGATGGAATGAAGGTGGAAAACGTTGGCAAGAGGGCCTGGACATCCTAGACTCGAAAACCCTTCTCTGAGTCCTGGGGGCCTCACGCATAAAATGGGAAAACGCCTCCCACTGTGGGCCTGCAGCCAGGTGACATGAGGGTCCTCGCCAGGGATGAGTGCCCACTAGGACAGCTTTTCCTCTGATCCTACCATTTGCCTCGTTCCTCTGACCCCAGGGCCCCCACCCCCCACCCACACTCGGCTTAAACCAGGGTCCGAGTCCCCTCCTCAGAGGTGCCCGGGGCCCAGCCAGTGCCTGCCCCAAATCCGGCGATGAGAACCCGGGTAACCTGCCCTGCTTCCATCGGGCTGTGGGCACCTTGTGGATGGGACCGCGTCTGGTCTCACGGTTCACTGCTGCATCCCTAGTCCTTGGACAGAGCCTGGAACACGTTTGTCGGAAGGAAGGAAACAAACCCATCAACGCACATGCTAGTGGATGAAGGACGTTTCTTCTCATCCATCTTGGGTCTTTGCTGTTCCTTTGTCTAGCCTCCTCCCACCTTCTGGCCAGGGTGATGGGGGGCTTGCCACATCTGGGGGAGAAGTGGGCCTCAGAAGGTAGGTGCTGGGAGGCTGGGCCTCAGCAGGTCAGGCCTAGCGAGGACCCCCAGACCCTCTCTCCTGCTGGGACTGGAGAGACAAGGAGGGGGTCCAGCCAATCAGCTCAGCCCCTCCTTTGAGGCCCCTCCTGCCCTGTCTCTTTGTAGGAACCACAAGATTCCTGTTCAAAGGCAGGAGATGGGGCTATTTTTGGCACTGTGGGGGAAAAAAAAAAAGAATGCTTCCCTTCTGTTCAAAAATATATGGTGTGTGTGCTGGGCAGGCGGAGAGCTTGGTGGAGCTCAAAGCCTCTGCTGGTGGGGGAGGGGGTCCTGCCCCCGGGCCCCCGTGGCCCTGCCACTCTCCACGGCTTGCTAGCCCACACAGCCACGTTGGGCAGCTATTGTTTCCTTGCTAGGCCTGAGTGGAATGGGATCTTAATTAAAACCAACAGTAGTCGTCAAAAGGAGAGGAGCCTGCCAGCTGCTCCCACCTTGATGCTTGTGTCCTCCACCCTGGCTCTGTGGAGGGGGGGCTGGGTGGTCATGAGAAGCATTCTGGGCACATCTCCGGGAAGGAGGGCCAGCCCGCTGTGTGAGAACGGGTGGAGGCCCTGGGTGCCCCTGTGGGCGAGTCTGGCCAAGGGCATCCCTGGGCCACTATGCTACCCCCTCACTCCCCAATCCAGAAAGTCATGGGAGTGCCAAGACACAGGGTAGATTGGATGGATGGATTTCTGGCCCTCCTGGTATTCAAGATAGAGTGTTGTGCAATGCAATGCGAGTCCACTGGGTCTGGGGTGCACCTGGGAGGGCTTCCTGGAGGAGGCAGTGTTTTAAGAGAGACGGTTATCATGTATGGATGTGAGTTGAACCATAAAGAAGGCTGAGCACCAAAGAATTGATGCTTTCGAACAGTGGTGCTGGAGAAGACACTTGAGAGTCCCTTGGACAGCAAGATCAAACCAGTCCATCCTAAAGAAAATCAACCCTGCATATTCATTGGAAAGACTGATACTGAAGCTGAAGCTCCAATACTTTGGCCGGATAAGAGGATAAGATGGTTGGATGGCATCACTGACTCAATGGATGTGAACCTAAGCAAGCTCTGAGAGATGGTGAAGGTCAGAGAAGCCTGATGTGCTGCCGTCCATGGGGTCACAAAGAGTCGGACAGGACTGAGGAACTGAACAACAAGGGTAGGGTTGCCAGATATGCTAAACAGTTACTCATTGTTTATGTGAAATCTGAATTTTTATTTCCCCACTTTGGCAGCGCGACCTGAGGGAGACCTAGGAGCTGAGAAGCCACGGGGAGATTTGGGGGAGGGGTGGTTTATGGGAGATGCTGAGAGTGTTTCACAAAGAAGGAACTGTGCATTTTGGGTCTGGAGGCATCAGGCTGTGGCAACTCTGAGGCCCTGGAAACCTGAAGGAGCAGGGGTGGGAGTGTAGGGGGATGCCCCCGGAGCCAGAGGCCAATCGGGGAGCCCTTCCAGGGAGCAGCTGACCAGCAGGGCAGGGCTCCACCCAGAGGCCACACTGGTGGGGCCAGCCTTGGGAACAGGTGAGGACAGGGGGTGCAGGGCGGGAGAAGGGGGCCTGCCTTGGCTGGAGGAGACAGCAGCGTTTGCTCAGGGTCACGGTCCTGCCCCTGGTGGGTTCTGGTCAGGCTGGCAGGTATGCGGGATGTGACTTTCTCAGAGTCCTAGTGCTGGAGTCAGGACAATGAATGACCCGACTCATAGCTCTTAAAGGACCAGAGCTGGAGTCGGAACCCTCAGGGCTGCGAACCCTGGGCTCCTGGGGCTCCACCCTCGCAGGCCCTGGGATGTGTGCCCTGGAACCCTTGGGGGCCACTGTGATGAAGGCCAGCCCGGCATGTCCCTCCCCTTCCCAAGACTAGGGACAAAGCAAGCAAGTGGGGACTATGGGTCAGAGGAGGCAGAGGCCATGTGCCCCAGGACGGGGTGGATAGGCGGAGGGCGACTATCCGTGGCTCTTGTTGCCCCTGCCCCTCCCGGGTGCTCATGTTATCGGCCCTGGTTGTCCTGCCCTGCCTCTGGGTGCTGTGACACTTTTATTAATGATAGTAGCAGTTGCTAACATTTTGGAGTCTTTGCTGTGCTCCATCTGCCTGGATCATAGGCTTCTTCTTCTTTTAAATATTTACTTGGCTGCACTGAGTCTTAGCTGCGGCATGTGGGATCTAGTTGAACCTGGGCCCTCTGCATTGGGAGGCGCAGAGTGTTCACCACTGGACCACCAGGTATGTCCCATGGCGCTTCTTCTGGCTTAATGCTTCGTTCCTCTCGAATGTTCCCTGGCCCCTTCTGGTGGTCCCCAGATCTCACCATGCTCTGAACTTTGGACATCAGCAGCTCCAGTGCTGGCAAGCCCTTTCTCTCTGCCTGCTGAGGTCTGATCGCCTTTATAGGTCAGTGTAAGTGCCCCGTCCTCGGGGAACACGCCCTGACCCCTACTTGGGTCGGTTTCCTGCTTTACATGACAGGTGATTAGACAGCCCTGTGGGCCCCTGCTGTAGGTCAGTATCTACAGTTCCATCAGGGCCTTGGAGGACAAGGACTGGTGTCTAGGTCACTGTCGCATTCCCTGGCTCATGTGAGTGCTCAGAAATTAATTGGTGGATGAACGAAGGGGTGAAAAATCCTGTTTGTTCCTTCTAACCACCCTGGAAGGAAGGTTTTGGCACCACCACCACAATCCCCATTTTACAGGTGAGGAGACTGAGGCTCAGAGAGGTGAACTCAGTTTCTCAAGGTCATATAGCAGCTAAAGAATGAATTACTCGACTCAGAAATAGACCCTTCCTGTTGGCCAGGTGCTTCAGTCCCTCCCGCAGCTTCTGACCTCGAACCTAGGTCTCCCGCATTGCAGGCAAATTCTTTACCAGCTGAGCCACAAGGGAAGCCCCTGACCTTGGCAGGTGCTTGGAACATATTCGTGAAATTGGGCTGCACCAAATCCCTGAGCACTCCACTCTGCTCTAAAATTTTGGAGAAGTCCTCTCCCGGGAGTCCTGAGAAATCTCGAATGTCAGCCTTTCCCCAAGGTCTCAAAGGAAGCAGAAGGTGTGGTTCGTATCCTTTAGGACGAACCACTCTTCTGGAAGATTCAGAGTCTGTCGATAGAGAGGACTTGAACCAGGGAGTCACTGGAGTCTTACCTCGGTGTGTGTGTGCGTGTGTGAGAGTGAGGAACACAAATGTAGTCACCAAGGCCTGTCCACTTATCAGACAGAAGTGACTGTGTTTCAGACAATGAAGGTGGGCATGTCTACCTTCCAATTTGCCCACCCAAATCAAGTACAACACCCGCCTTCCACAAGAACAAACGTGCGCAGAGCGCCTCCTGTGTGCTGGACGCTGATCTACGGTTGTGATGTAGGCGGACCCAGATCCTGCCCACAGACCCAGCCACTGGGGAAGGACAAAACTGGAAGATACGGGCTTTCCTTGTACCGTTTCTCTGATGTCACTGTTGTGAACATTTTTGCCAGTTCCTTCTAGTCTCTTCGCGATGTATATAGGTTTTAGCATGCTCAGTTTTCAGATGAGGTTGAGAGAGGCTAACTGACTCATGCAAGGATTCGCAACTGGGGCGTGGGAGAGCCGGGATTTGAACCTGTGTCAGTGCGCCTTGGTCTGGTTCCCTCATCAAGGCAAGTCATTAACAGATCAGCAGATACTATGGACTTCTGCTTCCCAGCCCTAGTGGCCCTTTTCTGGGGATTCAGAGAAGCCAAAAATTCAGGGGGACAGATGGTGAAGTGCAGGAATCAGGCAGAGTGTTAAGCAGGGTTATTCTCAGAATACATCTGTGTGCTGTTTCAGGCACCCCACTTCCGGTGCCTGCTGCCACTCAGACCCTGGTTCTGGCTCCAGCTCCGCTGCAGGCTAACTTTGGTCCTTGGACAAATGGCTTTTCCCTTGGGGTTTCAGTTTCCTGATCAGTATAATGGGGATAATCAAAATCTTTGCCTCACAGCATCATTTGGGCACTGAATGAGCTTCAGGCATGAGACGTGCCTTGTCTAGGACACACACACAGTCATGCCTAATATATGGCAGCTCTTTCGTCTTGCTATTCCTGGAAGCCACGAGACAAATGACATCTTCCTGCAGTTTGACTTAAGAACATTTTGGGAACAGTTATTCAACTTACATAGAAATTAAAATCAATGCATTTCGAAACTTTAATTTTAAAGCAAAACAAACATCTGTAAATGATGAAATAGACTGCAAAATCTATTTGAACTAAGAAAAATTTGAACTAAAACACATGACTTGAAACACACCTTTCTTTTGGTGATTTCAGGACTCTGCCCCTCTCTCCTGGAGTGGGGGGTCCTGGCCCTGTTCTCTCAGGGGATCTGGGGAAGGCACCTTTGGGGAGACCTTGGACTCCCCCTCCAGGGACAAAGCACTTTCACCTACCTGTGAGTGGGTCAGAGTGAACATTCCTATTCCATTTGTCAGAGGAGAAAACTGAGGCTTGGAGTGGGAAATGAATCACAAAGATTCAAGCTCTCTTTGGGAAATCTGAAAGCCGGAAAGGTCACAGCATCCAGGAGAAAGATGGGGTCCTGGGGGCCTTAGTCTCCAGGAGAGGTACCACCAAGGGGCGCTTTGATGGACAGGAGCTGCTGCTCCCCAAGTCCCATGCCCCCAGTGCCTCGCCCTCCGTAGGTGCTGGGCGGGGACTTGCCGTGGCCTGGGGGCACGGGGTGAGTGGCCCTCTTCTCAGGGATGACCATCTCCAGGCTAAAGCCTTCTTAACTTTGGGCTCTGGAGTCATGTCGACCTGACCTCCCACCTCCACTCCTCCACTACTGACCATGAACGTGACCTGGGACGAGGGCCTTTGCCTCTTGTGAAGCCTCAGTTTCTTCACCAGTGAAGTGGGCTGTTGGGGACCCTTCACCTCTCAGCATAAGGGCTGGTGCAGCCCCAGAACTCAGCCAGTGGGGTGGTCTGGAGCTCAGGGAGGAACCTGAGGGGCCTCTGAACTGGGATCTGAGTGGCCTGAGCAGCCTCTCAGGCCTGGGTTCCCTTGAGGGCTTCTCCTCTCTGCGTCCAGTCTTAGCCCGGGCCCACCGCCTGGTTCCGTTAGCCACTTGTCCCATCCTGCCACAGCCGCAGTGAGACCCCTGACGTTCTCTGCCGATGCCGTGACTATTGGCATGCAAGTCCGTGGCTTCATGTGGCGCACTCATCACTTGCTGGGCTCAGCGCCTTCAACCTCTTCTTGCTGGCTGCAGCAGCAGCCCTGTGATGGAGGAAGAAACCATGGCTCGGAGAGGGGACTGCACTGACCGAGGTCACACGTGGTGGCTGGACCCGTCCCTGCAGTGGGAGAGAGCCGAGCTTCTTTGGGGCCACAGTCAGGTTCCTCCAGGCCTGAGTTCAGGGTAGCGAAGAGCAGGTCTGGGAGCCTGGGGCCTGGCTGGGCCCCTCCCTGGCCGAACCCACCCTCTGTGGTCAGGGAACTGACATCTACCCCGGGTTCCTGAAGTCAGGGGCCCCGGCGCTCTCCCCACACCCACAGTGGGCCCTTTGGCAGACGAAGCAGCCCCAGGACTGCTCAGTCATCCTGCCACCCGGCACCCGGATCCCTCTTAGTGTGAAGGATGGGGGCGCCGTGAGCGGTTAAGGAGCAGGGGCCAGGAGTGGTCACAGCTGGGTCGGTTCATGGGTGCCTATGAACGTGGCTCCCTGTACACCCCAGGAACCTGGGGCTCTGGGAGGGTCTCCAGAGTCCCGCGTGGAGGGCAGGGTGCAGGGCTGGTCGCTCTAACAGTGGCTCACGGCTCTGGTCTTTATCTCCCCAGGGCTGGCAGCCTGAGGCCCTGGGTCCTCCTCGTCGGCGAGCCTGCACAGAGGGTGCAGGGTGGCGAGGCAGGCAGGGGGTGCCCTGCTGGGGGCCATGGGCCCCCACCAGCCGGGAGCTCAGCCAACGAGGGTGGAAATAGCCGTGGGGGCTGGGCCGCTGCACCCCACCCCGGGGGAGGCTTGAGCGGGCTGGGCTCTGGGAGACTGGCTCCTTCAGGGTGAGGGCGAGGGCTCCCTGAGAGCCCGGGAGTGCTGGGCGGGAGGCCAGGCCTCCTTCCTGATGAAACTCAGGCCGGCCCTGGAGCCCAGCTCCTCCGCAGCTGGGCATTTATGGAAAATAGGCGCGGGGTGGGCTGGGGGTGCCGGGTCCGCTCTGTGCCCAGCCCGGCGGAGGCACGGACCGATCTCACCGTGCCTTATCTCTGCCCTAGCGGCGGCTCTGCTGGAGGGTCCGTGTAGCGGATGAGCCTGCCTGCCGCCCCTGGCCAAGGTCACCAGATCGTCTGCTCCAGGGCGGGTGCCCACCCTGCAGTCTCCTCTCAGCCCCCTCCTGGTGTTCCCCCTCGGGGCCTCCTGCCTGGGGGCCTGTGAGCCTCCATGGTCATTGACTCCTGGAGGCGTGGAGGTCTCAGGAGCCACCTGCCCCTCCTCCCCCAGGGGGATGCCACAGGTGGCCCCAAGTGGGGGGCAGCCAGGATTCATCTGCTCCTCCCTGGAGCACCGGTGTGTGTCTGTGGGGTCTATGCGGGCTCACCCCAGGGCCTGTGTGTGACCCATGGGTCTGGGACAGCTCGGGTGGGGTGTGATCGGGGCTTGGGGAGCTTGTGGCTCCTGGGCGATCAGAGAGAGCCCCGCTTACACAGCCCTCGGGTGGCCGGCCCCTACCGGTGGGAAACCTCGGAGGCCTTATTGAACGCTCCTTCTTGCCTTCCCATCCCCCTGGTGCCACCCTTCACACTTAGCACAGCAGGTGACGCTGCCATGAGCAGCAGGAGGGGGCAGGAAAACTGAGGCCAGACCTGGGAAGTGACAGGTCATGCAGGAAGGGAGCCCTGAAATCCACACTGTCCCAGGACCACCGTCCTCCTTGCGGGCGACTGGCGGTGCAGGGGGCTGCATCCTGGCTCACTAGCACATTCCCTCCCTTCTCTGAAGAAGCTTTGCTGGGCGGGGGAGGGGGGATGTGACCAAATTAGGGCCGCTGGCTGCTGCCAGGTGGGGCCCAGATGGGAGGAGGATGGGAAGAGGTTGGCACAGCCCTGGGCTGGGGTTGAGGGGCTCCGGGCCAGCCCTGGATGGTGGGGGTGTTCTTGGGTTCTTCAGGGAGCCAGGATGGGTGGGACTGCCTGGTAAGGCGAGAAGAAGGAGTGCTCACAGGTTGGGGACCCAGGAGGGGAGGTCTGGTCTGGGGTGGGGCGCATTTGGGCTGTGGGGTCTGTGAGGGGTCCCTGGGCTATCAAGAGGAGCTGGAAGTCTGGAGGGAGGGGTGCGCAGTGCATGTGCTGGGCCCCCGGAGAGCACAGAGGAGGGCTCTGGGTGGGGACCTGGAGAACTCCAGTATTTGGAGGCCGAGCAAAGAAGGAGAGCCCCCGGGGCCTGGGGCAGGAGCTTTGGGGTGGGCTGCACTTCTGGAAGGAGCAGGATCCATGATGTCGGAGGGTGGGATTCTGTGATGAGGGGTTGTGGGTGGCCAGGTCCAAACAGCCCCCACGTTCTCTTTTGTGTGAATCAAACTGGAGGTCCTCTTTTGTGTGAATCAAAATGGAGGCCCCTTTGCTGATGGGTTTTCCTTCAGCTGCTGTGGGGGTGGGGGAGGCATGACTGACATCCTTGCAGCCTTTGTCCCTGCAGATGGAAAGGGACCCCCGCAGAATCGCCCCCCCAGGGAGGCTGCCCGCAGGGGGTCCTCCAAGTGCCTCTGTGGGGGCTGCAGCCCCTGCTGTCTGTTCCCACCGTGTTTGAGCTGAGCTTCCATCAGGAGAGAGGTATTTTGCTTTAGGGAAATAAAAATCAGACTCAACATTTATCCTGGGCTCCAGGGACTGGCTCTCATGTTCTTTCCCAGCAGACAGAGCTGTGGGCAAGGGAGGAGGAGTGCCTGGGAACGCGGCTCTGGGTGTGGGAGGGGAGCAGACCCCCACCACAGCCAGGGGTGAAGACTGGGTTGGGGGGCAGGGGCTGGGCCCCGCCTTCCACGCTGAGCCCCCAGCAGGCCTGCTCTAGCTCCGCTGCCTGCCGCTGCCCCCGGTGCTCAGGGCAGGTCAGCAGGAGGGAGTCCCAGCTGTCCTCTAAGCTGGGAATTTTCTATCCAGCCCTCAAGGAACCCTCCAGATGGCTCTGCCTGCTAGGCGTCTGTATCCATCCTTCAGATGAGGACCCTGAGGCTCAGAGAGGATAAGTCACTTGTTTTGGAGCCAGCCAGTATACCAGCGGTCAAGACAGGCTACTGACCCAGAGCCTCTCCAAGTTTGGGCTGCAGCGTGGTCTTAAATACCGGTTTCCCTAATGAGCCTGGGTGCCTGGAGGTGGGAGTGAGCTGGGGAAAGGCAGCTTGTTTTCAAAACTGGCCGGAGCCAGTCGTAATGGTGAAGGTAAACACGTTGTGAGAAACATGTTTTAGGATGTGTTCCCAACCCAGCCAAGTGGTTTGGTGACGATATGGGAATCAACAGGGTCTATTCTCTCCCTCCCACGTCGGGACACTGGGGCTGGGCTTTGAGGGTGATGCTAGGAGAAGCGTTTGACCACTGGGGACTTAGCATCCATCTGGGAAAATGAGGGGAGAAAAGGGCCTCTAATGAGCCCTTGCTGGGTGCAGATGTCGCAGCGAACACTCCAACTTCATCCCCCTTCTCTCAGAGAGAGACTGTTATTTGTCCCATCAGTGGCTCAGACTGCCACCTGCAATGCAGAAGACCCAGGTTTGATCCCTGGGTCAGGAAGATCCCCGGAGAAGGGAATGGCTACCCACTCCTATATTCTGGCTTGGAAAATTTCAAGGACAGAGGAGCCTGGCAGGCTACAGTCTATGGGTTGCAAAGAATCAGACACAAGTAAGCAACTAACACTTTAACATTCGCAGATGAGCAAACCAAGGCTCAGAGATGTGAGTTCGTTCGTCCAGGGGCACAAGCCAGCCTTCTCTGTGGTCTGCCCTATTTTTCTAATGTCCTGTAACCCCTTCTCCCTGGCTTGGCCCTGTAGGCAGTGCCCTGTCTGACCCTCTGCTGTATAGTTGATGGAAGACAAAACTCCATTTAAACCACGCTTCCCACCCACGAAGGGGGTTCCCAAAGAGGGGGCTTCCTAAAAGGGACGTCCAGCTGGGACTTGAAGTGTTGTAGGGGTTACCCAGGTGACAGAGGCAAGGGCAAGGGTTCCGGGCAGAAGGAGCAGCCGGTGCAAAGGCCTGGAGGTGGGGCCGATTAGAGAAGCTTGAGGGCATCACAGGACTGGGGCGGGCAGGGGCCAGGGGTTGGTCACCCTGAAAATGACCTTCATGCATCCTGGGCCCTGAGCCTGGGACCTGCCGAGTCTGTGGTGGACGCATGTTAATTTCACACTTGAATGGAGACTCGGAGGGATGAGGGGATGGGACCAAGCAGGGAGCCTGAGCCTGGGAATGTCACTCTAGTGTCTGGGCAGAGGGTGAAGACGGAGGGAACCCATAACTGTCCCCTCGCCCCCTCTTCCCTCCTAGTGCCCGGGGTCCTTGGAGCTGCTTGGGGCATGTTCCCCCAGCAGGACCTTCAGCTCTTCTGGCGCTGTGAGGGGGTACCCAGAGGCGGTGGGCTGATGAGGCCAAAGCTTCCCCCAACATTTTATCTTGAAAGCTCAAGAGCAGCCCTGGGGCTGTGAGCACCTGTGTGACCATCGTCTCGATGCGCCAGCTGTCAGCATTTTGCCACATTTGCTTCCTGTCTCTTTCTAAATATGTGCGTGTGTATTTCTGAGCCTCTCGAGGGAGGCTGCAGGCATCCTGATTGTCACTCCTAAATACTTCAGGGCACATCCCAAGGAAAGAGGACATGGTCCCATGCCACCTCTGTACTGTAGCTGCTCCTCATGAAATGAGCAGTGAGTCCATCAGGGCATCTGAGTGCCCGCCTGTGGGCAGCTTCCCCCACCATCCCCATCATATCTCTCACACCCATAGTGGTTGTGGTTCAGTTGCTCAGTAGTGTCTGACTCTTTGTGACCCCATGGACCTCAGAACGCCAAGGTTCCTTCACTGTCTCCTGGAGTTTGTTCAAACTCAGTTTCATTGAGTCGGTGATGCCATCCAACCATCTTGTCCTCTGTCGTCCCCTCCTCCTCCTGCCCTCAGTCTTTCCCAGCATCAGAGTCTCTTCTAATGAGTCGACTCTTTGCATCAGGTGGCCAAAGTATTGGAGCTTCAGCATCAGTCCTTCCAATGAATATTCAGGACTGATTTCCTTTAGGATGGACTGGTTGGATCTCCTTGCGGTCCAAGGGACTCTCAAGAGCCTTCCCTAACACCACAATTCAAAAGCATCAACCCTTTGGCGCTCAGCTTTCTTTATAGTCCAACTCTCACATCCATACATGACTACTGGAAAAACCATAGCCTTGACTAGATGGACCTTTGTCGGCAAAGTGATGACTCCACTTTTTAACATACTGTCTAGGTTAGTCATAGCTTTTCTTCCAAGGAGCAAGCGTCTTTTGGAGCCCAAGAAAAGAAAATCTGCCAGTTTCCACTTTTTCCCCTTCTATTTGCCATGAAGTGATAGGACCAGATGCCATGATCTTCATTTTTGAATGTTGCATTTTAAGCCAGTTTTTTCACTCTCCTCTTTCACCTTCCTCAAGAGGCTCTTGTTCCTCTTTGCTTTCTGCTGTGAGGGTGGTGTCATCTGCAACCAGAGTAGCTGGTCTTTGACTCCAGATTCAGGACCCAAGCCAGGCATTTCGAGTTACATTTGATGACCTTGTCTTTTTAGTGTTTTTTTGTTTAATCTGGAACAATCCCCTGCCTCGTTTTCTACCTTTTCGCACCGACATTTAAGTATCCTGGACAGTTGTCGAATGTCCCACGTTCTGCGTTTGTCTGGTTGTATCTTCATGATTAGACTGGGAGCTGGAATTTGGAGGCAGGCCTGCCTGACCTTTGTGGAGCGGGGACAGGTGGCCAAGCCCCTCTGAGATCTGCCTGCTGCTCGCCCCACCTCCAACAGACCCCAGGACTATAGGCAGTGAAGCAGTGAAGCTGGCGGGCCTGGCAGGGGGCCAGGGGATACCTGTTTCCTGGCTAATCAGCTGCGCGTAAAGCAGGGGCAGGGCCTGTCTCCCCCTTCCCAGCTCACAGCCTGCAGAACTTGGCTACCTGCTGACCACTCTGTGCTCCGTTTTGGGGGCCCATGTAATGGGGAAGGGACAGCCAACTGTGTCTGTGTCTTGAGGGCTTATTGGGTATGGGGGGCTGGTGAAGGGCACAGGGGAGGAGGTGGAGGCTGAGAGGCCCTGGGATGGGGGTACTGCTGGGGGATGGGGCAGGGGGCATGGTCAGGAGAGGGTCGGGACTTCTGAGCTGGGAGATTCCAGGGAAGTCTCCTCCTTTGACCTTGAGGGGAGGCCTTGCCTAAGGTCAGTGGTGGACCTGCTTGCTATCTGCTTGCTACCCTGCTCCTCCTGATTATATCATATGATGCCAAGGTCACACAAGGTCACACAGCTCATTGGATGACTCGAAGTAGGGGGTGGGCGTCCACTTGGGCATCCATCCTGAGCACTGAAGGCACAGTCCTGGCCCCTGGCCCCACCCAGCCACCTCAGGTAACTCAGCCAAGTAAGCAGGTCTGCCTGAGCCTCAGTGTCCTCACTGGAAAAACAGGATCACAACTGTCTATGGGATTTTATGCCTATGAAGAGCACCAAGCACTTTAATCTTCACAACTAGCCCATTTGACAGATGAGGAAACTGAGGCTCAGGGTGGGGAAGTACTTCACCCGGGGACACACAGCTAGTAAGCTGCATAGCTAGGTTTAAACTCGGACTGTCCATTCTGGCTCCAGAGTATGAGCCTTCAGCTCCTGGCTGCACTACAATGCGTCTCCTGTGTCTCCAGGTTGAATATTTAAGGATCAGTCCCTTGGCTCCTGCTGCCCTTCTCTACCAAGTATGGGTGGTGAGTGTAGGGCTGCTCAGTCTCTGTTAGGCCAGGGACGGTTTCCCTCGCCACCCTCCTGCCTGATTCCCTTCCCGCTCTCTTGTTCAGTCACTCAGTCACGTCAGACCCTTTGCGACCCCCTGAACTGCAGCAGTGCAGGCTCCCTGTCCTTCACTGTCTCCTGGAGTCTGCTCAGCCTCATGTCCACTGTGTCGATGATGTCATCCAGCCATCTCATCCTCTGTCATCCCCTTCTCCTCCTGCCCTCAGTCTTTCCCAGCATCAGGGTCTTTTCTAATGAGTTGGCTCTTCGCATCAGATGGCCAAAGTACTGGGGCTTCAGCTTCAGCGTCAGTCCTTCCAGTGAATATTCAAGGTTGATTTCCTTTAGGATGGACTGGTTTGATCTCCTTGCTGTCCAAGGGACTCTCTACCCTCTGCCAAAACTCTCTTGGAAAATTGCATTCTTTTACACCAGGTCTGGCTGTTCCTGGTAGCCTGCAGCTCTCACTGTTGCCTTGCTGCCTGTCTCCTTTTAAATTGGAGCGTAATTGCTTTACAGTGCTATGCTGGTTTCTGCTGCGCAACCTCGAGAATTAGCTATTTGTGTCCATATGTCCCCTCCTCCTTGAACCTCCTCCCGACCCCAGCCCATCCCTCTGCGTTGCCACAGAGCCTTGAGCTGAGCTCCCTGTGCTGTGAATACGCCAGCTTCCCACTAGCTGCCTGTTTTACACACGGTCGTGGACATGTGTTAACGCTGCGCTCTCGGTTCGTCCCTCCCTTCCCTTCCCTGTGTCAAGTCCGTTCTCTACTGTCTGCATCTCCATCCCCGCCCTGTGGATAGGTTCCCCAGCGCCATGTCTCTGGGTTCCACACGTGTGTGTTGATATATGACGTTTATTTTCCTGACTCTCTATGACAGACTCAGCATTGCGCCCATGGACAGGGCATCTCCTCCAGCCTCTTGTGGGAGGAGAGTGCTGACAAGGGGGGGCTTGGCAGAGTCTTGCCACCTGCCCCAGGAGTCTAACCACCAGGGTCTGGCTGTGGGCCGGTGGCTGAGCCACAGACTCGAATGCAGACTCTTGCCCTCCCACTGCACGTCCTGCTGCCCTTTGTGCCTCAGTTTCCCCATCTGCAACCAGGGCAGAGTGGCGGCTTCCCTGGGAGCGTTGTCAGGGCCAAAGCACAGAAGCCCACCCTGCTCCAGATGGAGGCTCCTGGTGGGTGCTCGGGACTTGGCAGCTGTTACGAGCTTGAAAAGTGACCTCGATCGCGTCTGATCAGGCGCACATGGTGAGGTGGACCCCCTTGGGCCTCCCTTCCCACTTTGCTGGGAAGGGATTTCAGTTCTTTTACTCACCTGACCTGCACCCAACACCCACCTTCCTGCCTGTTCACTCATCCACTCATTCTCCAAGTCTGTATTGAGCTCATCCGAATGCCAGGCCCTGTGCTGAGGACTCAGGCGTATTCACACCGTTCTGATTGAATTCCCAGGACAGCTAGTGTGGCAGGCACTGTAACTGTTATTCCCATTTTACAAACAGGAAAACTGAGGCGCTCTCCCAAGGCCAACCCCCACCCTGGGAATGAGCGAGGCCCTAGAGGTGGTTAGATGTTCTCGTTCAGTGACTTTAGAGGAATTACTGGTTTTGTTCCAACCTGAACTGATTCAGTACTTTTCAGAAAAAAACCTTTTTTTTTGTTGTTTATTTCACTGTTCAATAAAGAATGACTATTTGGGCTCGGCTGGAGGTTCTGCTACTTTATATGGCTCGTTCTAGCTTTTCGTTCACGTCTCCGTTCTTGCCTTGCCTGTAAAAAGAACCTGGGGCTGAATGCTTTGAGGGGCTGGAGGGCTAGGTGGAGGAGGGGGAGGGTGCTGGGTGCTTCCAGGGCGGAGGAGGGGCTTCAGCCTTTCTGCCCCGGCCCTCCATGTGCTGGCAGGGCGGCTGAGTGCCTGGGGACACCAGTGGCTTCTCTGACCATCCTGTCTCCAGGGACGCCGGATGGGGATGACTGATCCTCCGTGTTGGCCCGGGCACACAGTCCAGCCTGTCCTGCCCAGGACAGCAGGGGAGAGGGCAGCCCCTGCATGCAAGAGGCTGATCTTGACAGTCCTCCCAGCAGCTCAGTGGATGTCTGGAGGGGATGGGCCATAGTCGCCCGCTGGGATCAGGATGGTCAGACTGAGACTGCTCACCGGCTGGGGGCAGGCATCTTCTTGTTCAGAGCTGGCTGGTGTCCAGAAATATCCAGACATGGGCAGAATGGCCGTGGGTGGGGGCCGGGAGGGCAGGAAGGAGGCTCCCCTCTGTCCCCTAGGACGCCTCCCTGAGCTAAAAGGCCACTTTCTCTTTTCTCTTGCAGTTACTGAGAAGGAGGTCCAGCAGTGGTGAGTAGCCGTGTTTTCCCAAAACAGTTGGGTGGGTTGGAGAGCGTTGGCTTCATGCTGATGGGCTGGCAGCCCAGCTGCCCAGGACAGGGGCACGTGGCGGGCCCTCTGAGAGTGGATTATCCACAAACAGGTCCAGGCAGCCTTGGGTTCAGATTCCTTTGTTCACAAGGAACTGACTTAGATCCAGTTGCACTGTGGTTGGGGTTGGTGGTGACCCCATGCCTCGGATGACATCTCTGAGGACCCCCAGTGTTAATTTCAAACCCTGCTCACCCGAGGGAGGGGGTTTGAACCAGAAGCAAGTCAGGAGACTGGATCCCGGGCCCAGCTTTGTCACTAGATTATCACATGGTCTTGAGAAGTCTCTTCCCCTCTCTGAAGTTCAGCCACTCTCTCTAATAAAGCAATTGAATAGACTGCATTAAGGATGGTAGATAGTTTTCTTCCTGGATGCCAGCTCTGATCAGTCCACAGTAGCTGCCTGGAGTGCTGTGTTAAGGAGGATTCTGAGGCCGTATATCTTCTGAGGCGCTATATCTTCTGGAGCAAACAGAAGATATAGCGCGTCAGTGAGGTCTGTGATGGATTAGCGATGCCTGCCCCCGGGGTGGAGGGCGGGGAGAGGAGAGTGTGTACTGTTTGTTATTGTGGAATGTGGAGCCCCCAGGGGAGGCTCACTGTTAGGTGAACCTGAGTTGGGGGTGGATAAGTGAGCAAGGAGGGGAGCTTGGAGACCTTCTAGAAAGTTTGGTGGCTTGGAGTCCCAGCCTCGCCTCTTCCCATCTCTTTGGCCTCTGAACTTCCGTATCCCCATGTAGGACAGCACAGGGCCCAGGGCTGACAGCGGTTGACAGTTGTCTTCCGTCCATTGTTCAGACATGCACTCCATCACGGCAGGCCGCGGAGGCCACACCTGGGAAGGTCGCAGGCCGCGAGACTCCTGGGGAGCCCTGCCTGCACCTCCCTGACCCTGAGTCCAGGTGGCAGAGGGGGAGAGCTGTGGCTGCCCTGCCCAGCTCGGCTGAGCCCTTGCCAGAGACCCCGGCCAGGTGGGCAGCCCCTGGCTGGTGAGCTGCCTGCAGGGATGGAGGGTGGACAGGAGCAATGCCGCCTCCTCCTTCCTTCCCCACGTCCTCGGCCCTGACCCACCTCCGACCTCATTTTCCACTTCGCCACTCCCCCAGGTGGGCGTTCCAGAAATACTCCAGCTTCTAGGTCTTTATCCTCCAGGCTCCCCCTCCTGGATCGCCTCGCCTTCCTGCTGTGTTTCTCTTGCTTAAAGCCCCTTTGTGGGAACTTCCCTGCTGGTCCCGTGGCTGACACTCCGAGCTCCCAAGGCAGGGGGTTCCTTCCTTGGTCAAAGAACTAGATCCCACAGGCGAGAATGAAGAGCAAAGACCCTGCATGCCTCGGACGAAGACCCCGCGCAGCCAAGCAAAACAAACGAATATATAAGTATAAAAGCCCCTCGTGGCTTCTCACCGCACTTAGCATAAAGGCCCAGCCCCTTGCCTGGCTTCAGGGCTCCCCGAAGTCTCTGGCCTCACCTGCTGGTTCACCAGGCACCAGCCATACCGGGCTTCTTCCTGCCTCAGGGCCTCCGTTCCTGATATTCCCTCAGCCCCAGATCTGGCGTCCCCTCGTGGGAGAGGTCACACTGACCGCCCTCCCTGTCTCTCCCGCCTGGCCCAGGGTGGTCTTATCTGGGGCTGACTTTCAGGCCCAGAGTCTTCCGTGACTCTGTGACTGGTGCTGGGCCATGCACTGAGCAGAAGCAGAGCTGGGCAGGTGCCAGGTCCCCCAGGCAGGCCCGGGTCCCAGGTGGTCAGGAGCGCAAAGCAGGCCACAGCGATGCGAGGCTGGGCCAGGCCACGTGGGCTCTCCCCGCCCACCTGGCTTCATGTTGGTCGCCCCCTCAGCTACCCCCAGCTCTGTATTTGCAGAGGGAGGAGGCTGGGGGCTCAGGGAAGTGGGGCTGGTGTGAGGTCTGGGTCCACAGCCATGCCCTTGACCATCTTGACCATCTCATTTCCTGCCCTGAGCTCCATTCACCACAATGGAAGATTGAAGACCTCGATGGGGGCTGAGTAGGAAACCGCAGACAGTGGTCCCCAACCTTTTGGCCCCAGGGACCCATTTCACGGGAAACAGTTTTCCCATGGACCAGGAAGCAGGGGGATGGTTTGGGGATGATTCAAGCACATTCCATTTATCATGCGCTTTATTTCTAATCTGATGCTGCCGCTGACCAGACCAGAGGTGCCAGTCTGCAGCCCAGAGGTTGGGGACCCCTGCCATAGCAGGCCCCAGGCCCTTACAATCGACTGTGACATCGTGGTCACCTGGAGAGCGAAGGGAACATGATCCCGAATGGGAGAACAGGGCGTAAATAGTGCCCCCAGCACAGCTGTGATGAAGAATGTGCAGAGGGAACAGCAGATGGGGAGGAAACTGGCCAGAGGCTGGTAGTGGGTTGTGTTGGGGGTGGTGGCCTCACAGATGATGGGTATTTTCTTTCTCTCACATTTTCTATTTTATAAGTTTTCCGTAACACTTTTTATTATGTTTATAATAACCAAATAGCCCGATGGCATTGTAACAGAGATGGTGGGCGAGGCAGGAAGAATTCTGCAGCCGCCTCGACAGGGCCAGCTGTCAATCCTGGATCCTTGTCTGCAGTCACAGCCCAGGGACAGGAGGCTGCCTCTCCTTAACATCTGTGGGCACCTGCTGTGGGCCAGGTGCTTAGAACAATGCCGTGAGGTCAGGCTAGGAGCAGCCCATTTTACAGATGAAGAAACTGAGGCTCTGAGACACTTGCCTGGGTCACCCAGCTCTGTGTGTGTGTGTGTGTGTGTGTGTGTGTGTGTGGAGTCTGAGTCCAGCTTGCTGGCCCTGTGGCCAGGGGTACAGGGGCTCAGCCCTGCCCGCTCTGGTTTTGGGAAATCCTACAAAGCTGAGGACTGCGGAGGGTGGGAGGGTGAGAGGACTTAGAAGGGGGGAGGGGGAGAGGTGCAGGGAAGAGGTCCCAGCCGCAGGGATGTCTGTGAGCCCCTCCTCCGGATCGTCTGAAGGCTGGTCTCCAGGGAGCTGGGTGGAGAATGCCATGGGAAGGAGGTGTTTGAAAAGATGATGGGGACAGCTTGCCAGGGATGCTGCGGCAGGCAGTCCCAGCTGC
This sequence comes from Nanger dama, assembly GCA_917880005.1. Classification (NCBI taxonomy): domain Eukaryota; kingdom Metazoa; phylum Chordata; class Mammalia; order Artiodactyla; family Bovidae; genus Nanger; species Nanger dama. The sequence goes on along the minus strand of CAKJTW010000018.1, from coordinate 6,510,535 downwards.
GTTTGGCTGACTGCAGCTGGGGGTTATGCTTTCTTTTTCATCCACCTATTTATTTCCTACTTTTCACACTGCACAAGGCAGCGTCCGCCACACTTAACCCTTGGCAGGAAGGTGGGTAGGTATGGCAGGGTGCGCTTCAGGCTGGATCCCAGAGGACAAGGCTCTGTGGGGTATGAGAGCAGTGGATCCCAGGAAGGTCTGGAAGGCCGGGGCCTTGGGGAATGAGGCCCTGGTGGCCTTGGGGCCACAGGGCCTGCAGAGAATGGGAAGCTGAGCTGGAATCGGACCCGCAGGTTGTGGCCGGTGTTCACTCATTCACTCATCGCTAATTCATTCATTAATTCACACCCTCATTCACTCATTCATTCACTCACTCCTTTATTCACTCATTCATTCACTCACTCCCTCATTCCTCCACCCACTCACTCATTCATTAATTCACTCTCATTGCTCCTCCACTCCATTCACCCTTTCATTCATTCATTTGGTCATGCCCTCATTCACTCATTCATTCACTGTCACTCATTCCTTCACTCATTCACTCATTCATTCATGCCCTCATTCACTCCCTGATGCCTTCATTCATTTGCTCACTTCTTCATTCACTCATTCATGCCCTACTCGCCTTCATTGGCTCACTTTCATTCACTTACTCCCTTGTTCCTTCATTCATTCACCCACTCCCCCTTTCCTTCACCCACTCCCCCTTTCCTTCACCCTCTCATTCATTCATCCATTTGTTGGGCCATTCATTCAATAAATCGTTACTGAGCACCCACTCTGTGCCAAGCACCTTCCCAGCGCCGGGGGCAGTAGGGACTGGGGAGATGAGGTGCTGGAGTCTCCCAGGGGACCCAGGCTGGCGCAGTGGGGGGCAGACATAGGCTGGTGCCATGGTGGGAGGAATACAGGAAGGAGCGTTTGGTAAGTGGCATTCAGCCTGCAGTGTTTTTGTGAAATGACAGATTTCTCTTCCTTCCCTTTCCCTCTTAAAGAGGCGTCAGAAGGCAGTTGTCGAATCTAGGCTTTTCTTCGCTCATCTCCACCCTGTCATGGGGAGCTGACTCGCAGGTACAGTCAGCCTCGTCAGACGCCTGAGCTCTGGTGGCTGGAATCCGCGTGTGCGGGGCTCCAGGGCAGGGCTGGGTCCTGGGCTTGTCTGATTCCTAAAGAGAGTTAAGACCCCTGCCCTGAGACAAGATTGTGTGAGGACGCTTCGTGCCTCCCCCTCCCCTGGCCTGACCTTCACCAGCATCAGCGCCAGGACCTCTGTTGTTTCCACCACTGGGCTGGAACCAGGCAGAAGGCGCCCAGGAAAATGGGCCATGGAGGTCTGGGGCCACGGCTGGTGGCTGGCTGCACACAGAGGTGGTGCCGGGCTCCACCTCGGGCCCCGTTGCCCACTGTGTGGCTCGCTGGGCGTTTACTGAGCCCTGCTGTGTGTCTTGGGCTTCCCGTGCAGCTGAGTCAGTAAAGCGTCTGCCTGCAGTACCGAAGACCTGGGTTCAGTTCCTGGGTTGGAAAGATCCACTGGAGAAGGAAATGGCAACCCACTCCAGTATTCTTGCCTGGAGAACCCCATGGCCCTAACGGGCTGCAGTTTGTGGGATCGCAAGAGTCGGACATGACCTAGCGCTATATTTATTTTGCTGTGTGTCAGAACACCCTGCAGTTCAGGGTGAACTAGAAGATGTGGGGTTCCTGCCTCAATAGACTCTGCGATGCACTCCCTGGCCTGTCCTCACAGAGGCTACGGGCACCACTGCGAGGCCCAGGCCAGGGACAGGGCGCTGTGAGTGTGTGTGCTGGACCCTGGCTCTGTCGGGTGGGCAGAGAGGGCTTCTCTAGGGGCGAGCACTGAAGCTAAGAAAAGGGGGAAGGAGGAGGGAAGGAGTGTGCTGGGCTGAAGAAATGCCATGTGGAGGCCCTGAGCCAAGAGGAAATATAACAGCTCCTAGCCTCAGTTTCCCCATCTGTACAATGGGTGTAATAATCCCTACTTCCTGGGTTTGTTGGGGTGATTTGGTGAAATGGTGCCTGGAAATCACATAGCCTCATGTCTGTGCATGCGTGCTAAGTCACTTCAGTCATGTCCAACTCTTTGCCACCCTATGGACTGCAACCCGCCAGGCTCCTCTGTCCATGTGACTCCTCACACAAGAATGCTGGAGTGGGTTGTCATGCCCTCCTCCAGGAGATCTTCCTGACTCAGGGATCAAACCTGCATCTCCTGTGGTTCTTGCATTGCAGGTGGACTCTTTTACTGCTGAGCCACCTGGGAAGCCCAGGTCCCTGTTGTTAGAAATCCTGGACCACTGGAAGGCAGACACTGGGGAAGACCCTCTCTCTGCTCTGTGGGGCTTCCCGGAGACCTTCTAGTCCTCTGGTCCTCCACTGGAGTGGCTCTGCCCCAGGGGAGATGTTGGCATTGTCTGGAGACACCGTGGGTTGTCATAACTTGGGGTGGGGATGCTTCTGGCATCTAGCAGGGGAGGCCAGGGAAGCCGGCAAATATTCTATCTCATTGGACAGGCCCCCACAACCAATAGTCATCTGACTCCAGATGTTAATAATGTTGGTGGAAAACCCTGATCTAGACCATTTATGTTACCAGCAGAGAAACTGTGGGAGATTGCGGGAAAGCGCTTTCCTTGGGTCCCTCTTACAGTGAGACACGATGAGCCAGGACTGGAACACAAGGCGGGCTCCGGAGCAGGTTTCCAGGCAGCTGTGTCTGAAGCAGAGAGAGAGGGGTGGTTGGGGGAGAGGGAGGAGGCCCTGGGCCTGTTGGAACCTGAGCCAGGGCTGAGGATGGGGGTGCAGTCACGTACATCTCTTGTTATCCTGGGATGGAATTCCTGGGCAGGAACTCAGTTATTAAGCAGCAGCTCCCTTGCGTGCCCACGGTGGGGAGGGGGTGTGTGCCTGGGATGTGTGTCCCAGCTCTGCCAGCCAGGGGTGCTGAGCTGCACCTCGGAACCGGACCTTGGCAGGAAGTCCTGATCTCAGAGCCATGAGTGCTTGAAGAACAAATTCAGGGCCCTGGGGGCCACTGGAGCATCTGGGCCCAGACTCCTCTCTTCTTCAGCAAGATGGGGTGCCCCATCTTCTGATGATGAGGTTACAGTGTTTGGAGAGCAAGCACTTGCCTTTGCATGCAGCTTGGCTCACAGGAGAGGTGGATGAAGAGCGAGCCTGGGAGGCAGGAGTCCCGGGACGGAGCCCTGTGTCTGCTCTGTGACCTTGGGCTAGTCTCTTTCCCTCTCTGGGCCCCCAGTTTCCCATCAATCCATGGCAGGGTGGGAGTGTACCCGTAGTTCTCTAACCATCTGCCTGGAGTTCTCAGATTCTGACCAGGGTCTCTGGGGCTCTGGAAGAATGCCCGTGACACTTCGGCTCTTGTTATTTACTTTGTGTTTATTCATTCATTCATTCATTCATCCAGCTCATTCATTGAGCTAGGTGGACATTTACTGAGCCCCCCATTATGTGCAGGCCCTGGGCCAGGCCTGGGGGCACCGTGGCATCAGGGAGTTCGCAGTGGAATGGGGAACACAGCCTGAAGGTATGCGTGGTACAGTGTGGTTCCTGCTGCCCTGGGGTCTTTCCAGGGCTGGGGGAGCAGATGAGCAGTGCAGCCCCTGGGTGGGTGGGGGTGCCTGGGCAGACTTCCTGGAAGGAAGCTGGGGCCTGGTGGATGAGCGTGTTATCCAGGCGAGGAGGAGGAGAAGGAGGCGTTTTGCAGGCCGAGGATCCTGCAGGTCCGAAGGCTGGGAGGGTGGCTGGCATGGCCAACTCTGGAAAGCGCAGCAGGGTGTAGAATATGGGCCTGGGGGTGGGGGGGGCACAGTGGGCAGGGGAGGCTGGGCCCCACAGGGACAGGGACTGTCCACAAAGGCTTAGCCCAGTGCCCAGCATGGGGCTGTTGTCAAAGGTCATGAGACTGGGCAACTGAGCCTGTACTGCCTCCCTGGGCCTCTGGCCCCTTGAGGTGCCCCAGGGGGTGGGTGGGAGGGCACATGGAGGCCCAGCCTCCTTTATGACCCCTTGCTTGTGACGGGCACTGCCCATGATGAGAACTCACACTAGCCAGACCTCGAGCCCTGCTCCGTCTCCTGGCTCCCCTCCCGGCTTCTCCTTCGCCCCTGAAGGAGCACTGACATGTTAGCAAGAGTCTTGCCTTGCTTTCTTTCTGATGTCTGACCTCAGTCACTTAGGTCCTAGGCTTCCCTGGTGGCTCAGATGGTAAGGAATCTGCCTGCAGTGTGGGAGACCCAGGTTCAGTCACTGGGTGGGGAAGATCCCCCGAAGAAGGGCATGGCTACCCACTCCAGTACTCTTGCCTGGAGAACCCCATGGACAGAGGAGCCTGGCGGGCTACAGTTCATGGGGTCCCAAAGAGTCAGACACACCTGAACGACTAACACTTTCACGATTGCCAAGGCCCCGTCCTTCCTGTGCCTTGCACGTCCCTTCCCCCAGCCCAAGCCCCCCAGATTGTTCTCCAAGGGTGGGGGCACTGTGGCTTCCCCACAGGCTCCCGATTGGCCCCCAGTCATGCGTCTCCAGTAACTTTCCCAGGACCTGATCGGGGAGTGGCCCCGGTAGACTGGAGAAGGGCGGGGCAGCTGGGGACCTCTTCAGGGCTGGTATCTCTGAGCATCTGACCCTCTCAGTGGATACTTCATACCCTGCCTCAGCTCCAGTCTAGGCTGCGAGGACTTGCAAATCTCTCCATGACGGAGCCTCAGTTTCCTCATCTTTAAAATGGCCTTGGTAATTCCTTGGCAGTCCAGGGGTTAGGACTCTGCACTTTCACTGCCAAGGGCTGGGATTCAATCCCTGGTCAGGGAACTGAAATCCCGCGTGCCACACCATAAAAAAGAAATGGTGGGAGGGCCATCTTCCTAATACCTTGCTTGTGGGCCTGTTTTGGTGTCCCAAGAGAATCAGGTTTGCAAAGCTCCCAGCAGACAGTGGCTGAGCAGAGGTTAACAGCTGGTAGCCGATGAAAGCTGATCCGTCTCTCTGCCCCCATTTGTGCTGGGAATCCTTCTCAAAGGAAGGTATGTCCTGGCTGGAGTTGCCAAGCTCCACGCAGGAGCCAGCTGGTGAACTGATTGAAAAGCTCACTGAGGTCATGATACTAAAGGTCCTACCATCGATTACTTTTTATGTCCAGCCCTGTGCCAAGGATGCTGTCAGCATCTCGCACAGTCCCTGCATGACGGATGTGACAGCTGTCCCTGTTCGTAGAGGAGACGAGTCAGGCTCAGAGAGGTGAAGCCACTTGCCCGAGGATGCACAGCCCGCAAATGGCAGACCCAGGACGAGGGCTGCAAAGCCATGTTGCCGTCAGCTGGCCGGCTGTCTGGAGGGTCCCGTGCTGGGCCCTGGGAATGCAGGGTGGACAGTCCAGTTGGAACCCCCCGAGGTGCCCCGGGAGATTGCTGGGCTCCTCCTGCATTGTTTACCCAGTTCCCTGGGAACAGAGGCAGGGGAGCGGGTGTGTGCACGCCGGAGGGGGGTGCAGGCATGTGGGAGGAGCCAGCTGCTAGGCCCCAGATGGTGGCTCTGCCCACCAGCACCACCAGCCTGCCCCGCTCTAGGAGGGGCTCAGTGGAGAAGGTGGGGGAGGCGGGAGTGCCTTGTGCAAGAGTGAGGCTCCGAGGAGGTTGTTTGTGTGAGTTTTGTGTTAGGCTTGAGTTGGGGGCTGAGTGGCCACGTGACTCTTACCCACTGGGAGAGATGAGGCTCAGAGAGGTGAGTCACACAGCTAACGAGAGGCAGGGGTAGGATGAGCCCAGGTCTGTGATGTCCAGGTCTGTGCTCATGACCCCATGTGACAGTTTCCCAGGACAGGGCCTCCAGCTTCTGGGGCGCTGGGCAGGAGCTCCCAGCAGGTGGTGATGCTGGAGTCTCCTTCACCATCTCTCGCCTGGTCTCTACCTCCAGGTACAAAGGCTTCATCAAGGACTGCCCCAGTGGGCAGCTGGACGCGGCAGGCTTCCAGAAGATCTACAAGCAGTTCTTCCCATTTGGGGACCCCACCAAGTTCGCCACGTTTGTTTTCAATGTCTTTGATGAGAACAAGGTGAGCTGGGGATTGACGGGTCCTGCACCAGCCTGGAGTCCCCTCCCACCACCCCCCAAAACCAGCCTGGAGTCCCCTCCCACTCCCCAAACCAGCCCGGAGTCCCCTCCCACACCCCCAAAACCAGCCCAGAGTCCCCTCCACCCTCCACAACCAGCCCACAGGCCCCTCCTTCCTGAGGCGTCCACATCCACGCTCACCCGCTGATGTTCCCTTCGAAGAAGAAACATACACATACACACAGATGCACACACATGCATGCACACACACACGAACACGTGCACTCATATTGCACACAAATGCCTGCACATGCATACGTTGCATGAGCTCCAATGTGCACAAGGCACCCTCAGAGATCCACGTACACACACACACGCCATCCACACAGACATGCGTGTATACGCACATGCACGCATATACATCTGCTTTGACCCTTTTCTTACAAGGACAAAATGCAAATGCCTCCAGGGATAATAATAGGATTTGTAATCGTAACAGACACTTTCTGAACCTTTATGAGCGTTGTTTTTACCGAGACCTTACAACCGACTACCAGTAAAGGATGCCTTTTAATTACCCCCGTTTAGCAGATGAGGGAACTGACAGTCATATACTATGAGATCCTTTGTGCCTGGCTTCTTTCACTGAGCATGACGTTTTCAAGGCTCATCCGCGCTGTAGTGCGTCCAGCCCTGTGCCCCCGGCGAGGGCCACCCGGACGGTCGGCGTCTACCTGCCGTCTGGGCGTCTGCAGTCCTCTGGGCTCCACTCCACACGGGCATATCTCCTGGCTTACCCCGTGTTTGTGGTGGGCGTCCTGTCACTTGCTTCCACGCTCCACGCTGTCGGGCACTCAGGCTTGTTTCTGCCCTTTCACGCCCCGGCTTTCTCCGCAAGCTGCTTGGCCCTGGGAAGAGCTCCAGCGGCCTCTCTGGGGTCTCAGTGTCCTCAGCTGCAAACCAAATAGTATCGAACAGTCCAGAGCCCCGCCTTCTTCTCAAGCCTCTGAGCCTGTGGTTCTAGGCCGAGGAGAAGGGGGTTCTGGCGGCGCCTGTGTTGTGCTGATGGAGCCGCTTGCTGCTCCTTCCACCGGCTGTGGAGCCAGGCTCTCCCCCTGGCTCACCCTGTCACTGTCCCTCCTATTGGCCTGTCCCATTTCTAGTCCTCCCCTCCCCCCCCCATCTTCTCCGAACCTCATCCCCTCCCTCCCATGCTCTGCACTTGGGCGTCTGGTACCTGCTGCGTCCGTCCATCACCACCCGTCGGAGGAGGGGCCTGACCAGCACTAACCGAGGCCACGCCCGCCTTTCTCTCTCCTGCAGGACGGGCGGATCGAGTTCTCCGAGTTCATCCAGGCGCTGTCGGTGACCTCGAGGGGAACCCTGGATGAGAAGCTGCGGTGTAAGTCCGGCTCCCTGGCGGTTCCAGGCTGGAGGGAGGCCAAACACCCGGGCCCAGGCCGTCTGCCCGGGGCTGACAGTGGCACAGATGTCCTGTCCTTCCAGGTCAGAGGCGGTTTCCCAGGGGTGCCCAGGCAGGAGGAACATGGCTTCTTTAGGCGGGTGGACAGATGGGGCAGGAGCAGAGGGACATTTGAGCAGGTGCAGACTTGGGAGGTTCAGTGGTAAAGGCATCTGCCTGCATCCTGCCCCGGGTTTGATCCCTGGGTTGGGAAGGCCCCCTGGAGGAGGAAATGGCAACTCACTCCAGTGTTCTTGCCTAGAGAATTCCATGGACAGAGGAGCCTGGCAGGCTATAGTCCATGGGGTCACAAAGAGACGGACACGACTGAGCAGTTAACACACACAGACATGGGACCTCGGGCAAGACAGCGGGGAGCTAAGAGCTCCGCTTCCAGGGCTGGACCCACCACTATGGAGGCTGTTGTGATGACTGATCTGATTCATTCACTTATGTCCTGGTTCAGCCAATAGTCACTGACCAAACACGGCAACGTGTCAGCACTGGACAGAGACCAGGACCCACTGGAGCATCAGATAGACAGGCGCCTGCCTTCGCGGCTGTCAGTCTAGCACGGGGGCATTGTCCATCAGGTCCCAGAAGACTGCAGCCAAGGCAGAGAGCGGGAGATGTGAGCTGACCGCACCGGAACTGACCCTCTTGTGTGCTGGGAGCTGAGCTGGGAAGAGGGAAGCTGGCTGGGAGAGGGAGGAGGGAAGAGGGCTGGTGGCAGGGGAACAGCATGTGCGAGGCCCTGAAGAGGGTCAAGAGAAGGATTCAGAGGGAGAGTGAGGGAATCTGGAGAGAAGAGCGAAGACCGTGGGCTAGAACTCACTTCTCCCTGAACCTGAATGCAGAGATCCAAAGAACAGCAAGGAGAGATAAGAAAGCCTTCCTCAGTGATTGATGCAAAGAAATAGAGGAAAACGGTAGAACGGGAAAAGACTAGAGAGCTCTTCAGGAAAATTAGAGATATCAAGGGAACATTTCATGCAAAGATGGGCTCAATAAAGGACAGAAATGGTTTGGACCTAATAGAAACAGAAGATATTAAGAAGAAGTGGCAAGAATACACAGAACTACACAAAAAAGGTCTTCATGACCCAGATAACAATGATGGTGTAATCACTCACCTAGAACCAGACATCCTGGAGTGTGAAGTCAAGTGGGCCTTAGGAAGCATCACTATGAACAAAGCTAGTGGAGGTGATGGAATTCCGGCTGAGTTGTTTCAAATCCTAAAAGATAATGTTGTGAAAGTGCTGCACTCAGTGTGCCAGCACATTTGGAAAAACTCAGCAGTGGCCACAGGACTGGAAAAGTTCAGTGTTCATTCCAATCCCAAAGAAAGGCAATGCCAAAGAATGTTCAAACTATTGCACAACTGCACTCATCTCACACGCTTTCTCCAAGCCAGGCTTCAGCAGTACATGAACCAAGAACTTCGAGATGTTCAAGCTGGATTTAGAAAAGGCAGAGGAATCAGAGATCAAATTGCCAATATCCGTTGGATCATAGAAAAGCAAGAGAGTTCCAGGAAAACATCCACTTCTGCTTCATTGACTACATGAAAGCCTTCGACTATGTGGATCACAACAAACTATGGAAAATTCTTAAAGAGATGGAAATACCAGACCACCTTGCCTGCCTCCTGAGAAACCTGTATGCAGGTCAAGAAGCAACAGTTAGAACTGGATATGGAACAACAGACTGGTTCCAAATTGGAAAAGAAGTATGTTAAGGCTGTCTATTGTCACCCTGACTATTTAACTTTTATGCAAAGTACGTCATAAGAAATGCTGGGCTGGATAAAGCACATGCTGGAATCAAGATTTCTGGGAGAAATATCAATAACTTCAGATATGCAGATGACACCACCCTTATGGTACCACCGTTATGAAGAGGAACTAAAGAACCTCTTGATGAAAGTGAAAAAGGAAAGTGAAAAAGCTGGCTTAAAACTCAACATTCAAAAACTAAGATCATGGCATCAGCTCCCATCACTTCATGGCAAATAGATGGGGAAACAATGAAACAGTGTCCGACTTTATTTTCTCAGGCTCCAAAATCACTGGAGCCATGAAACTAAAAGACGCTTGCTCTTTGGAAGAAAAACTATGACAAACTTAGACAGCATATTAAAAAAGTAGAGACATTACTTTACCAACAAAGCTCTGTCTAGTCAAAGCTATGGTTTTTCTAGTAGTCATGTATGGATGTGAGAGTTAGATCATAAAGAAGGCTGAGCGCTGAAGAATTGATGCTTTTGAACTGTGGTATTGGAGAAGACTCTGGAGCGTCCCTGGGACTGCAAGGAGATCCAGCCAGTCCATCCTAAAGGAAATCAATCTTGAGTATTCACTGGAAAGACTGATGCTAAAGCTGAATCTCCAATACTTTGGCCATCTGATGCGAAGAGTTGACTCATTAGAAAAGACCCTGATGCTGGGAAAGATTGAGGGCAGGAGGCGAAGGGGATGACAGAAGATGAGATAGTTGGATGGCATCACTGACTCAATGGACATGAGTTTGAGCAAGCTCCAGGAGATGGTGAAGGACAGAGAAGCCTGGCATGCTGTAGTCCATGAGGTCACAAAGAGTCGGACACAGCTGAGCGACTGAATAGCACCACTTCTCACTGAGACATCTTCACCGCTTTGCATCGGCACCAAGAAAACACAGCGGTTTCTTTTAGGAATAAAGAGGGTTTGATTTGTGCAGAAGCTCCTCCCCCTTTCCCAGGCATGTGATTTTATTTTCTAAGGTGACCCTAGCACAGCATCAGTGTGGAGAGGGAGTGACTTGAGAGCAGGCAGAGGCTGGTGGGTGGGGGAGGGAGAGCGGTGGCTTGGGAGATCCTGCTGGGGTCTCGGCTCTTGCAGACTTGGTGTCTCCTTTGCATATATATTTATATATCTTCAATAACTCTAGTTGAAATGGTGCCTGTGTCCCTTTTATGAGTGTGTGTCTGTCTGTCTCCTCCCATCTGTGTTGATGTAAATATTCATTGGGCTTCCCAGGTGGCTCAGCGGTAAAGCATCCGCCTGCTAATGCGGGAGATGTGAGATTGATCCCTGGGTGGGGAAGAGCCCCTGGAGTAGGAAATGGCAACCCATTCCAGTATTCTTGCCTGGGGAGTCGCATGGGCGGAAGAGCCTGGTGGGCTACAGTCCGTGGGGTCACACAGAGTCAGAGACGGCTGAGCAAATAGACAACAACAGATACTCATTGACCGGATGAGTGATGGGGCTCTTGGCCGGACTGCATGCTGAGATGCAGGGTGAGACAGCTCCCCTACCCTGGGCCAGGGGTGATTCCGTCCTGGCTGGCTGATTGCAGGGGCCTTCAAGCTCTACGACTTGGACAACGACGGCTACATCACCAGGAATGAGATGCTGGACATTGTGGATGCCATTTACCAGATGGTGGTGAGAAACTTGGGTTGTATGGGGTGGGGGGGAGGCTGCAGGGACATGACATTTAGTGGCTGGGCCTGGCCCAGAGGAAGCACCCCTGGGGCAGCTCTCCTGCCAGGAGTAAGAGATGGCCAGATGAGGGTCACTGCCCGGGGTTGCTCTGTGCAGATGGGGACTGGGGTGGATGGGAGCTCTGGAGCAGAATTACAGATGGTGGGGGCATTGTAGGGAGTTGGAAGGAGGGAGAGGCAGGCCTCATCTGGAACTGCCCTGGTCTGGGGGGCATGATTTTTTTTTTGGCTGTGCCCCAGGTCATTTGGGATCTTAGTTCCCCTGACTAGGGATTGAACCCTCACCCTCTGCATTGGAAGTGTGGAGTATTAACCACTAGGCCATGTGGGAAGTCCTGGGGTGGGGGAGAGGGTGTATTTTTGAGCAAAGGCCCCAAGTCAGGTGTGGCAGGGGCCAGTCCCTACCTCATCTGTCCCTGGCAGGGGAACACCGTGGAGCTCCCTGAGGAGGAGAACACCCGGAGAAGAGGGTGGACCGGATCTTCGCCATGATGGACAAGGTGAGACCCTTCACTTAGGTGCCACTGACCACCTAGGGGTCCAGCTCCAGGTGGGCATCATGACTGCTGTGATGTCCACTGGTCTGGCTGGCAGCCATCCCTTAAAAACAACCCTTTAAAACATCAAGGGTTTTAAATAAATTTGTCCAGCTCTTTCTCTTTGATCCCCTAAGATTCTCAACCTTATAAATTTTTTTGCCATGGACCAGAGATGTTGGCATTCTGGACAAGTTGGCTGTGGACTCCTCAGAATAATGATTTTTAAATGCATTAGATAAAATCCACAGGGTTAAGAAGGAGCTATTTGGAATACAGCTGGCAAGACCTTTTTGAAAAAGAATTTGTGATGTGAGCTTCTTTATGCATCCATTGGATGATAAGATATAGAGGTGGGTTTAAGCATCCTGCAATGCCGAAGTGGGGCGATATGTACTGGTGGTCCTACGACCGTGATGTGTCATGAAAATGCCGAGATCCCCACGGTTGACAAAGTCACAGGCACTTCCAGTCCCATGGGGGATCATCACCTAGATTCACGATGGAAGGAAGGGCTCAATTTCAGTTAGAAGTTAGCAAAAAGGACGACCTCATTTTTTCCCATTTTATTTCACAGACCTGCTGAATACCGTCCACAGACCCCAGTTTAAGAAACCCTTCTTTTTAAAATGAGTTGTTGTTATTATTATTATTCACAGTAGGCCCTTGTTGGTTATCTATTTTAAATATAGCAGTGTGTCCTTGGCAATCTCAAACTCCCAGTCTAGCCCTCCCCTACCTCCTGCCGCTGGTAACCAGGGGAATAAATTCATTCTCCTCAGTCTGTGAGTCTGTTCTGTAAATAAATTCATTCTTATCATTTTTTTTAAACTTTTTATTTTGTGTTGGGGGTATAGCCAATTGACAAACAATGTTGTGATGGTTTCAGGTAGACATCAAAGGGACTCAGCCATACAGATAACATGTCCAGATTCCCCCAAACTCCCCTCCCACCCAGGCTGCCACATGACACTGAGCAGAGTCCCCTGAGCTATACAGCAGGTCCTTGTTGGTTATCCATTTTAAGTGCAGCAGTGTATAATTCCAAACTCCCAATCTATCGCTCCCCCAACTCTTCCCCTGCTGGTAACCATAAATTCTGTGAGTCTGTTTCTGTTTCGTAAATAAGTTCATCTGTATCAATTTTTAAAGCTTCTGCATATAAACAATATCATATAAGAAACCCTTCTTTATACCAAAGTCTTAAAAGTGGAAATAGCATTGTTTTTAAATTGTAACTGGATAGCAGGGTGGTACGGAAACCCAGCATTGCTTACCTTCAAAAAAGAATACGAATGAGAGTGACCTTGGACTTATTATTACATCCTGGTTGGGTGCAGGTGCTTGTCCTGAAAGCTTTGAGCCTGAGGCCCGACTTCCTTAATTTAAAAAGTGAGATCAGCTCTTGTCAGAGAGGCTCAGACACGGAGGCTCAGTCGGCGCTGGGCTCCTGGTGACAATCAAAAGACGCGTCCACAGAGTGTGGGCTGAGAATCCTAGTTTCTTGCAGAGAGTTTCAGTGCTATTTAACAAGGTTGAATAGCAAGGTGTTAAATCCCCTCCTCTGCCCCCCAATCAGACCTCCCTTATTTTGGGAAGCAAAGCACACACTGGGGTCAGATTGGGTGCAAACCCGGCTTCCCCAGTTAGCAGCCAGGGGACCCTGGCAGGTGATTGAGCTTTAGCATCCTCACTGGTAAAATGATGATAAGACCAGCCCCTCTTCCTAGACCAAGCACCTGTGTAGCATGAGTGGGACCCACAGTGGGCACCCCTCGAGGTCTGCCTGCTGAGTTTGTGGAACCCTCATCCACACCTCTCCGGGTGTGGGATATGGGGGTGGGGGGTGGGTAGCCTCCAAGGCCTTTTTCTTTGCTGTCACGTGTTTCCTTGAAAGATGCTCCAGAGGAAGGAATTCTGGCCTGAATCATTTCCTCCCACAAGAGATCCACCAAAGCCCTCTTACGTGGGTTCCACCCAACCTCCTTGCCGATCTCTGGGGTCCGGTGTATGCTGCTCCAGGAACGGCTTAAACACCCTTCCAAAGGTGACCCCAGAGACACGTATCAGGCCCTCAGCCTTGTGGGATTAACACCCTTTGTGGGGACAAACAGCAGTGAAGATGATAACTATGGCCCCAAGGGGCGCTGCCAGTCGGCCAAGCCCTTTACAACAGCTTGAGCTGAAGGATGGCTCACCCAGTGCCCCGAAGAAGCTGGGCAGTTCTCTCCACTCCCCAGATGGGAAAACAGGAGCCCTGAAAGGTGGTCACCCACCCAAGGTGAGCCAGCCAGGAAGTGCCTGGGTCTGTCTGTGCCCGGCTCTTCCCACCTAATGAGCGCGTTGCTTCCCTCCTGACCTAACTTTGGAAGCACTCTGGGGACCAGCCCTGGGCTGGGCTTGGGGAGGGCGTGTTCAGGGTCCGGGCCAGAGGCCCCTGTCCTAGGAGGCTGGCCACCCCCTCTTCCTCTACCTGCCTCTCTGCTTACAGAACGCCGATGGAAAGCTGACGCTGCAGGAGTTCCAGGAAGGATCCAAGGCAGACCCGTCCATCGTGCAGGCACTGTCCCTCTATGATGGGCTGGTATAGTCCAAGGCCCAGAGCTGGGTGAGTGGAGGGGGCCTGGGGGGGTAGGGTTGGGGCAAGGGGGCACACCCAGCCAGAGGACACCTGGGTTTGGCAGATAAGTGCCTGGGTTTGCGAGGGGTGCTTGGGGTCTGGCCAGGTGAAACACAGCTGGCAGGGGAGGCCCAGGAGGCCCAGCCTTCAGCTCAACCGGGGGCTCCTCTGTTTTTGTCTTTTTATATACCTAGGTTCAGCCAGAGACTTGAATAGAAGTTTCCCTGGGTTGAAAACATTTTGAAAGAACGTCCCAGTTCTCAGTCAGGGCCAGGGGCCTAGGAGAATAGAAGTTTCTCATCCCTTCTCGGTCAGGGTGGCTGAAGACCTCAGCTTCTGACTCTTGATCAGTAGCTCAAATGTGGTTTCTTTTTTTTTTTTTAACCCATAAGCTTTTGGTTTGTTTCTCTTAGTGCAGGATGATAGCCTACAGAGGCTTCTGTTGCTGGCAGAGAACTGACCCCCACGGTCTTGTTAGCATCTTGTACGTGTCTCCTGGACGATGCATTCTGTCGGTACAGACCTAAGAGAAGAATTGCTGGAACATAGAATGTGGGTATATATTCAGCTTTAGTTGGTACTACCAGACAGTTTTCCACTGTGGTTGTACCATCCCCTACTCCCACTCGTGCTCTGTGGGTGCTCCGGGTGCTCCACTTCCTGGCCAGCGCTGGATCTTCTGTCTTCTTAAATTTCAGCCGTTTTGGTGAGCCTGTAGTGATAGCTTGTTGTAATCTTTATCTGCATGTCTCTGACGAGCGCTGAAGTTGGGCACATTGGCATATGTGAAAGTGAAAGTGAAAATCGCTCAGTTTTGTCAGGACTCCTTGTGATCCTATGGACTGGGCCTGCCAGGCTCCTCCTGTCCATGGAATTGTCTGGGCAAGAGTACTGGAGTGGGTTGCCGTTCCCTTCTCCAGGGGATCTTCCCAACCCAGGGATCGAACCCAGGTCTCCCACATCACAGGCGGCTTCTTTACCATCTGAGCAGGGAAGTCCAAGAATACTGGAGTGGGTAGCTTATCCCTTCTCCAGGAGATCTTCCTGATCCAGAAATCGAACCATCATCTCCTGCATTGCAGGCGGGTTCTTTACCAGCTGAGCCACCTCAGAAGCTTGTGTGTGCACACTCCATTTTATCATCACCTGATGTTGAGTGCTGTCTTAGTCGTCTGTTGCTACATACTGAGATCTTGCAAAACAGCAGCCGGAAAGAATAAATGTCAGGAATTTGGATACAGCTTTTTTGGTGCCTTTGGCTCAAAGTGTGCCATGAAGATGCAGCTGATCTGTCAGGAGGATGATAAACCATCTCAGCTGGCCCAAGAGTATCCTGGATTTAGCACTGAAAGTCCTGTGTCCTGGGAAACCCCTCTGTGTTAGGTAAACCAGGGCGATCACTCACTGTTGGTTGGCCAGGGCTGTGGTCTCATCTGAAGGTGTGGCTGGGGGTGTCCCGCTTCTGAACTCACTCATTTGGCTTGGCAGCCTCACCATGTGCCCCTCTGTACAAGGGCTGCCTAACAGCATGGTGACCAGCTTCCCTGAGGGTGAGATTTCTGGGAGGCAGAGAACCCAAGGTGAAAGCACAGTCTTTTAATAATCCAATCTTGAGAAGCAAGAGCCCATTGCTTCTTCCTCAAGAATGCCTTCACTACTTTAAGCTATTTGTATTTCTATATACATTTTAGAATCAACTTATAAATGCCTGTGCGCACACACACACACTTGGATTTTGGTTGGGATTGAGTTGACTCTCAGCTTCCCAGGTGGTGCTAATGGTAAAGAACCTGCCTGCCAGTGCAGGAGATGTAAGAGACTTGGGTTCAATCCCTGGGTTGGGAAGATCCCCTGGAGGAGGGCATGGCAACTTACTCCAATATTCTTGCCTGGAGAATCTCATGGACAGAGGAGCCTGGCGGGCTACATCCATAGGGTTGCAAAGAGTTGGACACGACTGAAGTGACTTAGCATGCATACGAGAGTTGAATCTACTGTTTAACTTGGGGGAAAATTGGCAGCTTTATAATGATGGGTGTTCCAGTCCATGAAGATGGTATATCTCTCTGTTCCAGTGCCATTCATTTCAGCCGCTCAGTTGTATCCAACTCTTTGCGGCCCCATGGACTGCAGCACGCTAGGCCTCCCTGTCCATCACCAGCTTCCGGAGTTTACTCAGACTCATGTCCATTGAGTTGGTGATGCCATCCTTTGAATGTTTGTCTTGGTAATATTTTGCTATTTTCAGCTAAAAGGTCTTTGACATCTTTTAATAGATTTATCCCTAGGTATTTGATGTTTTTGATGGTGTTTTAAGTAGTAATTTTAATTATATTTTCCATTTGTTTCTGGTTTATAGGAATCCAGGTGGTTTTTTAAAACTGATCCTATAATCATGGTCCCGCCAACTTCATTTATGAAATCTTAGATTCTGCCTTAGATTCTTTTGGATTGTCTGCATTCTCCTTCTTCCTTTCCCATCTCTCTGCCTTTGTTCCTTTCTCCTGCTTCCTTGCTGGTTGGGCCCTCCAGTCACACAGGAGTGATGAAGGTCCAACTCTCAGGGGAAAGCTTTCAATAGTTTCCTATTAGTTAGGTTATTTGTTATTAGTTAGGTTGTTAGATAGATTTGATCAGATTTAGGAAGTTTTCTTCTTTTCTAGTTTTCTAGGAGTTCTTTTTTTTTAATCATTAGTGGTGTTGAATTTTATCAAAATTTTCTGCATTTATCAATATTCTTATATGACTTTTCTCTCTTTCTTTGTTGTTAAGACGATTAATTACACCAGGTGATTTGTGTGTGTGTGAATATATTGTATGGCTCATCCATGGAGTCCTGCCCATTTAAATATTCTATGTTTTTTAGATATTCTATGTTTGTTTTTTTTTCTGTTCTTTTTCAAATTCTTTTCCCACTTAGGTTGCTATATAATATTGAGCAGAGTTCCCTGTGCTATACAGGAGGTCTTTTGGTTACCTGTTTTAAATATAGCAATGTGTGCATGTCAACCCCAAACTCCCTAACTGTCCCTCCCTTCCAGCCTTACCCCCAGGTAACCAAAAGTTCTTTCTCTAAGTCTCTGAGTCTGTTTCCGTTTTGTAAATAAATTCGTTTGTATAATTTTCTTTTCAGTTTTACATATAAGTGATGCCACATGATACTGTCTTTCTCTGTCTGACTTTCTTCACTCAGTCAGTCTCTAGGTTCATCCATGTGGCTGCATGTGGCGTTATTTCACTCTTTAATGGCTGAGTCATGCTCCATCGTGTGTATGGACCGCATCTTCTTTATCCATTCATTTGTCAATGGGCGTTGTAAGCAGTGCTGCAGCGAACACTGGCGTGCACATATCCCTCTGAGCCATGTTTTTCTCTGGATATATGCCCAGGAGTGGGATTGTAGGATCAGACAGTAGCTGTATTTTTAGTTTTTTAAGGAACCGCCATACTGTCCTCCATAGCGGCTGCACCAATTTGCTTTCCCACCAACAGTGTAGGAGGGTTCCCTTCTCTCCGTGCCCTCTCCAGCATTTATCACTTCTGGATTTTGTGACGATGGCTCTTCTGACTTACACCAATTGATTTTTGAATGCTAAGCCACTCATGATAAACTTTTATGTATCATCAGATTTGATTTGCTGATATTTTGTTTAGGAGGCCTGTTTTGAAGCTTCTAATGTTATTTTGCATACTAAGTCCTTTTTCATTGAAGGGAATATATTTACAAAGAAAACCTCCATTAAAAATTATTATTAAAAAAAACAAAACCCTTCATATATAACCCCGATGGCTCAGTGGGTAGGGGCTCCATCTGCAATGCAGAAGACACAGGACATGCAGGTTTGATCCCTGGGTCGGGAAGATTCCCCTGGAGGAGGAAATGGCAGCCCACTCCAGTATTCTTGCTGAAAAATCCCATGGACAACGGAGCCTGGCGGGCCACAGTCCAAAGGGTCGCAAAGAGTTGGACACGACTGGGTGGCTGAACACACACACATGTAGCCCAGAAACAATCATTGTGAACATCTTGTGTCTAGAATGATTCAGAAAGAGTTGCACACTTACAGAAACTTAATGCTCAGTAACTAGGTCACATAGGAGCATAATAATCAAACCAGTTTGTAAAGGAACTGTGACAGATATTTCTGTAATATTAGAGATACTCACTCTGCAGCTCTGGGTCCTGGAGCACATCCTGATCTGTTGTCTAATTTCCACAGTCCCCTTTTTGTGAATTACACCAGCGGCCTCCTTGGCAACTGTCACCTAACGACGGCTTCATTTCCTCCAGGCCATGGGAAAGCGGTGCAAACATGGGTGTCGATGTCCTCCCCACCAAGGAAAAGTTGTACAGTGTAATTCATTTCTCTAAAGCGTGTGATTATTTTCGAATTACCTTATTTGTTTTTGCCTCACAGTTTTCTATGAATATATATGTATACATATTTCCTCAACAGCAGTGAGTTCGTAACCATATGCTGTTGGCTGTTTTTCTCTTTTTGTTTTGTGTTTTCTAAGAACAACTTGTAGGAAACACTTATCTTTTTCTTTTTGGAGACTCAACACTAAGAGGTTTGTAACGTGTTTTATCCAGCTTGGCTTCTCATTCTTTGTGTCTGCACTGGCTTTCCTTAACACAATTTATGGAGCCATATATCTTACCCTCACCCTCACGCGTTGGCCAAGACGGTGTAATTTTATTTCCGTGACAAGCTTTTCAGGGTGACAAGATTCACTTTTCTAAAGCTCTTCCCGAAAATTGCCCTTCCCATTTTTTTCTCAGGCTTTCCCAGATCCTGTCTAATTGTAATTACATCCAACTTGTGTTCCATCGTTTTTGTGATTTATTTGCCTTCTGAGATTCCTGATGTATCATAATTCTTAGATGAATTACTGTTATGTAATTCATTGAATTATTCAGGAACTGAGATCATGCGTATTTTCTGCATCACTAAATCTTGCTCGAGATCATCCTTTTTAATAGTTGCATAGTATTCCATTTATGGCTGGACCATACTTTAACCAGTGTTGTGGTATGGGACACTTAGGTTGTTGGAAATTTGAGGATAGATTAAAACTATTTTAATTATGGAAACATTCTCAGGCAATAGTGGAGAATATGTAACTCCATTTACCTATCAGTCAGTTCAGTTGCTCAGTGTCTAACTCTTTGTGACCCCATGAACTGCAGCATGCCAGGCCCCCCTGTCCATCACCAACTCCCGGAATCCACCCAAAAGCATGTCCATCGAGTCAGTGATGCCATCCAGCCATCTCATCCTCTGTCGTCCCCTTCTCCTCCTGCCCTCAATCTTTCCCAGCATCAGGGTCTTTTCAAATGAGTCGGCTTTTCTCACCAGGTGGCCGAAGTATTGGAGTTTCAGCTTCAGCTTTAGTCCCTCCAATGAACACCCAAGACTGATCCAGCTTCAGAATCACTGATTCATAGCAATCTTGACCATCTATTTCTCCCCCTACATACCACTCAAGCTGGGTTGTTTTGAAGAAAATTCAAGACATCATATCATTTCATGCATAAATACTTCAAAATGTATTTCTAAAATATAATGATTATTTTAAAAAATCCATAGTACCAAGAAAAAGTAATTCCTTAATATGCTCCCATCAGCATTTAAATTCCAGTTTCCCATTATTTCACAGTTTTTTTCTTACTTTGATTATTGGAATCAGAATTGGAGTAAAAGCCACAGATGGCAATTGGTTGGTAGGGCTCTTTTATTTATCTTTTTTATTAAAGATTTTTTTTTATGTGGACCATTTTAAAATTCTTGATGGAATTTGTTACAATATTGCTTCTGTTTCGTGGTTTTGTTTCTTTTTTCCGCTGAGAGGCATGTGGGATCTTAGCTTCCTGACTAGGGATCGAACCTGCACCCCCTGCATTGGAGGGCAAAGTCTTAACCACTGGACCACCAGGGAAGTCCCCTCCTAAGTTTATTTTCATCTGTGAGTTTTCCCTCGGCCCTTTCCGTCTCACTGTTGGTTGAGAAGTGCATTCTGTAGGGTTCCCCACAGTCTGGGGTTTGCTAACGGTGCCCTGGCGTGCTGTCTACAGACTCCTGTTTCCCGTTCTTCCTGGAAATGGCAGTTGATCTTGCCGCTGGATTTGGTCCCCTTTTGGTGAGGCCGTCTCGTGGCTGGGGGTGTGTGTGTCTGGTGGGCACATGTGATGTTGGTGACATCAGCAGCTCCTGCTGGCTGCCACCCCACCCATTCATCAGGTCCTGCAGAACGGTGGTGTCCTACAGCTGTCTTTCCGTCATGGCTGGGTGCATGACTCTTATACAGGGAGACCTTCCCTCATCCACTCGTGGGTTATCCCCAGGGTATAGTGTTCGCAGGGAGGGCAGGATGGATACTCGATTCTTTATCAGTTTTCAAAACAAGTTGGATTTCCCACATCCTTTAGAAGTGACCAATGATGTTTTATAAGAACAACATGTGTAATTATGAGTTTAGGGATTTAAATGCATTTGATGAGTTTATTTTGGGGGGGGGGGGGGACTGCCAAACTTTTCCACAGTATCTGCATCATTTTATGTTCCTGCCAGCGATGATCAAGGGTTTCAGTTTTTCCACACCCTCACCAACGCTTGCTAGTTTTAGGTTTTATCCTAGTATTCGTGAAGTGGTGTTTCTCTCTCTCTCTTTTTTTTTGCCTCACCTCAAGGCGTGGGGATCTTAGTTCCCTGATCAGGGATCAAACCTGTGGCCCTCTGCACTGGAAACACGAAGGCTTAGCCACTGGACCACCAGGGCAGTTCCTCCTTGTGGTCTGGGTTTGCTTTTCCCTGATGACTGACTCTGTCGAGCGTCTTCTCCTGTGCTTACCGGCCGCTGCTCACTTTGTGTTGCGCATTCTTTTATCGCATGGTTCTGTCTTTACTGATCCAGCCCACCCCTCTCTTGTGGACACTCCTCTTTCCTGTTTAATTTTGCTGTCGCAGATGATGCTGTCGTAAGCATCGCACTTATTTCTGAAGCATACGTACTTAAGCACCGAATGTGTGCTCGGAGGGCGCGCTCATTTTTAGGGCTCGCCACCTGTTCTCCAGCTCCGGGCCCAGGCCCCGGGCCATGGACTGGCACTGTCGGTGGCCTGTTAGGGACCAGGCCGTACAGCACGTAGTGAGCAGCTGTTTTCCACGAAACTGGTTCCTGGTGCCAACAGGGCTGGGGACGGCCCCTCCAGTTGACTCCCGCCCGCTCTGTGCCCCTGGCAGCCAGCGCTGAGCCCGCCCCGCCTCCTGTGTCTTCCAGATGCCAGGGAACCACTCACCTCCTCCCGTGCCATGAGGCCGCCTCCGCCCTGACTCCCCCGCCCCCGACTCCCGCGTCCACCGAGCCTTCCTCCGCAGCCACACCCAGCCGAGCTGCCCTGGAATCGCGAGGCCGGCGCCCCCGCCCCCGCACCCACCCCGCCGCCTGAAGCCACCGGCTCTGATCGCCAACAACCTCTGCTTGTCCAGAAAACGACCACACGGATGGGAAAGGCTCCGGCCCTCTGCAGAACCCAGGACTCCTCTGCTTCGCAGGAGGGGCCTCTCGGTCTCTCCTGCTCTCCTTGCGTGTGTGCTTTAGATTTTGTTTTTGTTTTGTTTTGTTTTTGTTTTGTTTTAAATTTCAAACAGACATTGAAAAAGAAAACAACAAAACAAAACTACCTTCTGTTCTAGAAGATCCCGACTGACAGATGGGGAGAAGGCCTCGGAGAACCCTTCCTCCCAACCTTGACCTTCGCAGCCGCTCGGGCGCGGGGGCTCAGGGCCTAGGGGGTTATGCGATGCTGCCGCCTCCTTCCTCGGGCAGCAAAACCGCCTGCTTGGCTAGGATGATTAATTACGATGATGCTGATTTTCTGTGATAACAGTATTGTGCTTTTGGTGGGGAAAGTGAGGTTTTTTTATATATATATATACATATATAATTGATACCTTATATTTATTGGTTGTTAACTATTCTGCTGCCTCCGTGTGTCCAACGGTCCCAGGGATGCGGGGCCCACCGTTTACATGTGCACGCCCCTCGCCCACCTGCCCACATGCTTGGGAGGATGGTGGCCTGCAGCGGCCGAGAAGCCAAAACTCTTTTTTTTTTTTTAATTTTGAAATTGAGAAAGTGTGCTTGCTTGATGTCTGGAGAGGGGAAAGGTGGGCTTCTTTAATGGCTGATGCGCCGTTCCCTCTGCCCGAATGCCTCCTCTCTGGGTCTCTATTCTCCGCCTCCCAGTTCACACCTGTCTCTGTCCTGTATCCTCCTCGGGGTCCATCCCATCTTTTCTGAGGACAGACAGGGGACAGCTTTGAGCATCTCGGTTCTCGCTCTGGTGTTTGCTGCCGCGAGGTTTGTGCTGAGACTGGGAGCCAGGAAGGCGGGCGGGGTGGGGGAGGGGAGAGACCGAGAAGCTAGGAGAGGTGATGGGGGAGTGAGCCAGCGTTTAGGGGCTGCCAGTCTGTCTCCTCTGTGGGCTTTGAGAATTGCCGAGCACTCTGCTTTCCTGCCTCCGTGTCTGCCTCGTCCAGAGGACCACGATTCCCTTCCCTCCTTCAGCTGAAAAGCCAGGAAGGGTGGCGGGGGCCAGGGAGAGATGAGCTGCAGGCAGTTCCATTCAGGTGGCAGCTCTGGCTGTGGCCTGCCTGTGCTCACAGAAGTTTCTAGCTCTGCCTGCCACTGAGACAGGGCAGCCCCAGAGTCAGATGACCTTGGAGCAGAGGCTGGGAGCCCGAGGCTGGCCCTTGCTCTGTGATCTCAGACCCCCTTGCCCTCTCTGGGCCCCAGCTTCCGCCGCCACTGCAGACCTGGGGGTCCTGGGCTGGGGGATCTGAAGGCTTTTCTCCATCCCTTCCTACGCTGTCTAATTCTAAGCCCGGGTCTCCGGCTGTTGGTGACTCTGTGGTCTGTGGCTACATTTCCAGACCCCAGCAGACACGGGGACAGTCTGAGCCACCATCTCATCTCTTGGCACATGTCATCAGGGACACGACAGCCCCTGGTGGCGTGGCGTGGGGTCAGATGACATGCCTTGTCCCTCCTCGCAGTTTCCTGGTCCTCCTGGGCTCTTGAGCCAGCTTCCAGGCTCAGAATTTGTCCTCCCCCAGGGAAGGCTTCGGGGGCCAGAAGCAGCCTCCCAGCCTGTGGTAGGGCCAGGCTGGAGTCTAGAATCCCAGCTTCTTTTTTGCACAGTCAGCAGCTGACCCCTTCCTTGCTTATCCCAGCCCCAGGAGATGAGGAGCTGGCGCTCAGCCCCCACTGGGAATTGCCCTCGCCATCTACTTTTCACTTTCCCAGGAGGCCAGAGATTCCCTTGCTCCTTAGTCCTCAGCCACCAGACGCTCTGCCAGAGAGCAGCTCTGCCAGCGTGGGCCTTGTGCGTCCACTCCTTAGGCTGGGCCACTCAGCCAGCTCCCACCTCTCTCTCTGATGTTCGCAGACCCTCCGCCTCCCCTTGAAGCCCCCCAGACAGACCCTGCATGAGTGGGATCGGTAGTTCCGTTTTCATGGGGGACTTTGAAACCTGGGCTCTTTGGGGCCCCTGCAGCCCCCTTCCTGCTCAGGACACTGGCCCAGGAGGCCCCAGGACTCATCAGGTCCTGCAGTTCTTCGTCCTGGCTCTGACCAGGGGGCCTAGGGTGGGAAGTGAGCTTGGTGACTTGGGACTGGAGGTCAGATGACTTCTGAGACTTAATCTGTGTCTCTCGTCCAGGGGTCAGGAGCGGTTGTGCCGCTGTCCCGGAGGCATCACGGAAAGGGCTTGTGACTGAGAATCCTCCAGGGTTCAGCACGTGGGTCCCACCAGCTGAGGCACTGATTCCCAGGTGTCCGGGGAGAGGGCCAGGCTTTCCTCCCACCTTCTCGCCTTTGGCCTTTTGGTTTGGAGCCACAGGTGTGGCTTAGCAGGAGGTACTGTGGACCCGTGCCCCAGGGACACCTTGGGTCCTTGCCCGGAGCCCGTCCAGAGAGTGTTGGACAGTGGCCATTTTTGCCCGAGGTTGTGGACAGCAACAAGCCTGTCACCTCCTCTCACCGGGCCTCCAGCCTCGGCACCCTGGAGCCCTGAGCAGTCCGTGGGCCTCTCTCCCTGCCACCGTTTCCCACCCGAGGCCCAACCCCATCAGCTGCTGCTCTCCAGGGCTTCCAGACCAGCCAAAAGCCAGGCTCTTAGCCTCCCCCACCCCCTCCCTACCCCCTGCTCCCCGGCCCAGGAGCAGGAATCAGCCTTGGGCAGCGCGTCTGCAGCAGCCCTGGCTCCTTCCTCACGGTGTCCGCTCCCCGCTCTGCGTTGATGGTACTTAGGAGAACGTCATGCGTTTCCAGTATTCAACCAAGCAATGTTTAGAGTAACGTCAAGGCAAACGTGTGTCCTCTCCATCCCCTGAAACGTTTTTTCATTTTGACAGACACTTCCTAGATGACGGATGCACCTGGGCTTTTGAGGACATTGTTTCTTCTCTCCGGGTTTGCGGGGTGGTGGTGGGTGGGAGTCCTGGGTCTCCTGGGAAGTGGCAGCCTCACTGTTCAAGGCGAAAGCTACAGGGTTCCCAGTGGTTTCAGCTTCTAAGTATTGAGGGGAATGCAGGGTGCGCCCCCTGGTGGTGATGAGCAGTAAAGATATTTGGGGGACTTGCTCAGCCAAATAGATGGTTTGAGAAGGAGGCTGCAGATGGGGATTTGCGGAGGGGGGCCAAGATCTCATCCAGGCCCTAGGCTTCCAGCCCCACCTCGTTGGCAGCATGTGGCCCACACGCCCCTCTTCTAGGTCCACCCCAGGGGTAGTAAGTGAATTAGCATAAGGGCACTGTGATGGGAAGCCTTGCCCCCCACTCCCCTCTTTTTAATATCTGCGGAATAAACCCAATGGTTGACTTTTGAATGAATAAAAGGCTTTTGTTGAATAAACAGGTGGTCCCAGCTTCTGTCTTGGCATCTAGGCATCTCAGACTTTGTCTTCTCCAGGGGATTGGGATGAACTCCGAATCCTTTCCACCCACCCACCCCCGACCCCCACCCTCCACCCAGGCTGTACATTTGGTGTTCCCTGTGTCTTTGCCACAGCCGGCAGCCCCAGGGAGGGCCACGAGCTCCCAGTCTGACTCAGTGACCGGCTTTCTCCAGGACTCTGGGCAAGTCTCTGCTGCTCCCTGGGACTCAGTTTCTCCATCCGTTAGATGGGAGTGAGTCTCTGTTCAACCCCTATCACAGGGCCGTTGTGGGGAGCAGCCATGAGTGGAACCGTTACAGCCTTTGGTCAAGGTGAAAGGCCAGTGGAGACGTGAATGGTCATGGGGCCCCCCACCCAGAGCCTGTGACTTTGGAAAGGAATTTGGGCAACTCTTACCAAACAAGAAAGAAAAAAAGAGCAATGTTTCCTGGGTGGTGATTTCCTTTGTTTGCCTCCCCCAGTCCTTCTTCTTTCGGGGTGCTGCCCTGTCTGAATCTGCCGGTGGGTGTCTCTGGGTGGGGGCAGGCCCTTGCCCTGGTGGTGCGCCTGGGGGTGGGGGAGGGACCCCGGAGTGCCCAGGCCTCCTCTCCTGCTCCTGTTGTATGTCGTCTGTGTCACGCCAATTAAACACGCTTCCTGATTTGTCTTTGCTTCCCTTGTGTGGACCTGTTGCTTTGTCTGTTTCTTTTTCATTTCATTGTAGGTTTTCTGCTTTCTCTTGCTTTGGGTGTTGTCCGCCCAGTTGCCCCGAGAGAAAGAATGTGCAGAGTAAGAACCTTGGATGTAGTGAGCAAACCAGAGTGTTCCCAGGAGAGTTTCTGTGGAAGCCATGGGTTCAGCAGCGTGAACCTCGAGCCCACCCCACGAGTCACTCCTAGAGTTTCCATTCCTGCCTGTTTCATCTCTTGCGGGTCTCGACAGGGTTTGACAATATTTGAAAACATGGGCCCGGACAAGTGGTGCTCAGGACTGAGTGTTGTCAGAATCACCCAGGAGCTTGTGGAAACCCAGGATGCCAGCCTCACCGCCAAGTTTCTGATTAACTGAGTTTGAGCTGGGGCTTAGGAATGTACATCTCTAATAAGTTCCCAGGCCCTGCTGATGCTGCTGGTCTGGGATCACACGCTGGAACCCCTAGGGAGCTGTTGACACTGGGGGACAACCAGCTGAGTTTTCAGTTTTATTTTTTTGGCCACGTCCTGCGGCTCGTGGGATCCTAGTTCTCCGACCAGGGATTGAACCCAGGCTCTTGATAGTGAAAGTGCTGAGTCCTAACCACTAGACCACCAGGGAATTCCCCAGCTGGGTTCTAAAGAGGAGTCCATCCTCCGTTTCCTGGGGATTCCGGCTCAATATTCTCCTGCACATAGCTTTTGCACCTGCCATGTGTCAGGCACAGGGGCCCAGAGGCTTGTCGCCTATTGAGCGGAGGAGTGTTCTGGGAGGGAGGTGGGTAGCTAAGTAGCCCTGACAGGGGTTCTCAGAAAGGCACCCCAGGGTTTGGCAGTTGGCATGGCTGCCCTCTGCCCGGAACCTGGGATCTTGGAGGGACCCCCTCTTTCCCCTCTAGTGGAGTGACCAAATGTTTGCTGGACACGCATGGCATGGTCCCTTCGTGTGCTGGGTGTTTGAGGGAGGAGGGATCAGAGGAGGGGACAGTCTTTGCCTTCTGGGTTTGCTGTGGAAGCATTAATTAGGAGGAGAGTAAAAGGCAGTGTCGCATTAAAAGCATGCCTGCCGGTGAGAAGCTGGCTCCTGAAAGACATGCCCGCGTGTAGGCTGGTGAGATCACGCTTCTAGCTTAGAATGAGCCAGCACCTGCAAAAACAGGCTGTGGTTCAGAGTTGGTTTGTGAGAGGAATCGTCAGACCAACACCACCTTGGAGACAAAGCTGGAGGACGGCCCAACATAACTCCCACTTGGAGGCTGAAGCAGCCACAGAGAAGAGGGTACAAAGATGGCACTCTCCACGGCCACACCGAGCACCCAGCATCCAGCCTTGCTCAAGACGCTAGAACGCCTTCAGACACACACTCAGTCGCTTCAGTTGTGTCCGACTCTTTGCGAACCCATGGACTGTAGCCCGCCAGGCTTCTCTGTCCACGGGATTCTCCAGGTAAGCCTACTGGAGTGGGTGGCCATGCCCTCCAGGGCCTCTTTCCCAACCCAGGGACTGAACCCCCATCGCTTTTGTCTCCTGCACTGGCAGGTGGGTTCTTCCCCTCTAGCGCCACCTGGGAAGCCCTTCTCCAGACCAAGGGGAGTGGATCAAAGGCAACACGGGAAGGCAGTGTGAGATCGTGGTTAGGGGCGCAGGTTCTAAAATTAGACCTGGTTCTCAGCCACCGCTTGACACTGGGCATGAGTTGTTAACTGACAGGGTTTTCTGGTAAAAATGTGGGCTCTAATTAGAGGTAGGTGATGACCCCACAGCCCTTTCTCAGCAATCTTCCCACCAGATGAAATGTTACAACAAAAACAAGTTTTAGGTCAAATTCTGCCAAATGTCCAAATATGTACTAGCAAGCAGGTGTGAAAGGTTAAAACATTTGTCTGTCCAGGATGTGGGGGACTCAGGATCCCAGTGACCCCAGAGCAGTCTCTGGCTTTGGGTTCTCTTCCCAGTTGGTACAGAGATGCAGAGTTCTGGGGATCTCTCTATCAATCATTAATTTCTATCACCTCACATTTCTACAAAAATGATTTCTAGCATCCTTTTGTTAATGAATCAACTCTGGAGTGTAGGTTTTAATAGTAAGACATACTTAAAATGCTAATATGACCCTTTCTGGAGAGCAGATTCCTAAGCAGGGTGTTTCAAATCCTAAGGGACTGTCTTTGAGGTGGGGACTGGAGGTAACTGACACCAAAACACGTGCTCCGATTCCACGATTCCACCAAAGCACTGAAAGTAAGGGTGTGCACAAGAGCACCCTCTCTCAGGGAAGCCCAGGGTCCGGTTCAAAGGCCTGGTGTGAAAGCAGCTGGGGCATGCCAGAGTATGGTGAGCTCTCAGTGAGTGTAAAGTGTCACCGGAGGTGGCTCTGGTCTTTTCCAGGTAACCTTAGGAAGTGTCTTCAGGGACAAGGCTCAGAACCTCTGCTTCTGAAGACACGTGGTGGGTTATAATCTCTTGTTCTGGGTCAAGATGAAGTCTGCATCTTGACCTCCCCTGGCCCAGCCTACCTTGGGCAACTTCCTGTGGGTTGAGGCCCAAAAGAGGTCCAGAGCTGGCCAGCTCCCTCCCTATCTGGGCCACCTGGTTTACCAGGACGGCTCAGACTAGCTGCTGGCTCAGACTAGCATAAGCGAACCCCCAAGAAAGGCTGATTTTTCCCACCCCCTCCCCCATGCCCTCCCCAAACCTCAAACTCATGTCTGCATGACAGAAATGAGTCCTCTCCCTAAATCTTACTTCCCAGAACCGAGCTCAGGGTATCTCTAGGCATGAAGAGGAGAGAAAAAGAGCGGCCGGTGGGCTGGAGAGTGGGGAATGCAATGCAGACCCCTGCCCTGATGTGGCTGCCCCCTCCCACCCACCCTCCTTGGGGGTGCCTCCTGCAGTCTGCCTGTCACTGGTACACGTCCCATTATGACAGTGCCTGCCTCACATCCAGGCTTCCCTGGTGGCTCAGCCAGTACAGAAATCCTCCTGCAATGTGGGAGACCTGGGTTCGATCCCTGGGTTGGGAAGATTCCCTGAAGGAGGGCATGGCAACCCAGTCCAGTATTCTTGGGCTTCCCTGGTGGCTCAGCCAATAAAGGCTCCATCTGCAATGTGGGAGACCTGGGTTCGATCCCTGGGTTGGGAAGATTCCCCTGGAGAAGGGCGTGGCAGCCCACTCCAGTATTCCGGCCTGCCGTATGAGCCAT
This sequence comes from Nanger dama, assembly GCA_917880005.1. Classification (NCBI taxonomy): domain Eukaryota; kingdom Metazoa; phylum Chordata; class Mammalia; order Artiodactyla; family Bovidae; genus Nanger; species Nanger dama. The sequence continues at coordinate 6,481,503 of CAKJTW010000018.1, read as the reverse complement.
CCTGGCAAACCAGATGGCCCAGATAGTAACTTCCCCAGGACTGGGGAAACAGACTCTTGGAGGGCACAAACAAAACCTTGTGAGCACCAGGACTCAGGAGAGAGGAGCAGCGACCCCACAGGAGACTGAGCCAGGCTTGCCCAGGAGTGTCTCACATCCAGGAATAGAAATCGTATATCCTCTAGTCCCCTGATCTAGCAGAGCCTGGTCAGGTAAATGGCATGGAAAAAGGCTTTGAAGGCCTCCTGAGTTTAGGAAAAGTGAGCTCGCATAGGTACAGTAGAGACTTCTGCTTATTCCTGTAGCCTTTACTCCCGCCCACCCTCCCCCCCTCACCCTCCACCCCCCCCCCCCCACCTACGTTTAGCTGTGCCCTGGGCTGCATGGACAAAAGAACTACATTTTCCAACCTCCCTTGGAGCTGAATGTGACCATGTGACTCAGTTCTGACCAATGGAAAGAAAGCAATGAGCACAACCTCCCTTCCTTGCCCCCTCTTACCTCTGGTTGGACCTTGAATTCCAAAACAGATTTCCTGGTGCCTGGGCTCCTGATCCCATGGAGGGGCTGCGCCAGCCCTGGATCATTTACACTGGGATTGTTAGGAGTGGAATAAACACACTTCCAACATGATTAAGCCATCTGGGGTCTTTGTGTCAACGGCCACATTTTAACATTTTAATTCAACCTTCATACACTGAGTGATTCTCTGGGTCATTTTAAATGAGCTGATGCCACCTACAAATGTTTGCATCTAAACTCTCAATATTTGCCAAAGTGATTTAGTAAAAACCAACAGTGCAACACGTTCCCCATGCGGCCTCTTCTGACTCATGCCTTCCCAGCCCCCTCTTCCTTTTTCTTCTTCCTTTCTGGCTGTGCCTCCCTCCACAAGTTCAGGAGGCTGGGGGTCCCAGTGGAAAGGAGTCTTGGGGGAAGGGCCTTCTTTTGCTGAAGGACTAGGGAGTTAGAGGGTGGGGCAGAGCCCTGCCTGGGCTAGGAGGCCCTGTAAGACTTTGTTAGTTGGGATTTCCCTGGGAAACCTCAGTGGGGGTGGGTACTATGCAGGCTGGCCTCACACTGGGCACTGGAGGGACCTTGCCAGGGGCTTCAAGATGGGGGGGCACCAGAGCTCTTCACAGTCCATTTAAACTCCCCACCTCCCTTTGCCTAGAGACCTGGAATAAAGCCACTGCATAAGCAGATCTTTGAGGTAATAGATGTGATGAAAACAGCTTTAGGGAATTAATTCCCCGGCGGTCCAGTGGTTAGGATTCTGCCCTTTCAAAGCTGGGGCCCGGGTTTAATACCCTGTCAAGGAACTAAGATCCCAAAAGCCAGTGAGGCGCAGCCAAAAAATAAAGAAAACAACTAAAACAGCTTTGTTTAGAGACCAGGGAGGAATAGTGGAGAATTGCCATCTGGCCGAGGGTGTCTCCTTTTAATCTTTGGAATGTTGGTTGCCCCGAGGTGAGGGGAGGTCTCTGCCATATTGTGGAAGGAATGCTTCGATTTTTGAGGATCCTGAGGACTCAGTCAATATGTTAAGCATCCAAAAACCTTCTTGCTTTAGGAGGAGATTTGTGCAACGTCAGAGGCCAGAGCTGGGACCTGGGGTGAAGGGGCAATGGACTGGCCTGGGATGGAGAAGGGAGGAACCATCTTCCTTGTCAGGGAAAACCTCCAGTCCACTCAGATCTGAATTCTACACCAAAGCACATGCCTCAAAGCAACTCACCCAGTGCTGGCTGTTTTCTGAGAGATTTTCAGGCAGCAGCCTCAGGCTGATTGAAGTCCTTGTCTGGCTTCTGCAGGGATGAACCGAGACTCATATGTGTATGCTGTCCAGCCACAAAGTCAGGCCTCAAAAGCAAGACACACCTCAGAGGGTCATGAACTTCAGCTGCAGATGGGTGATGTCAACCAAGGACCTCACCATGGGGTGGGGTTGAGCCCTTCTCCCCACTTGAAGTCACCCGGGGGCCTCCTGCAGGAGGAGGGGCAGGGCTGGCCTTCAGGAATGGCAGGATCTAGACGGGGAAACTACAAGATCAAACCAGTCCATCCTAAAGGAAGTCAGTTCTGAATATTCATTGGAAGAACTGATGCTGAAGATGAAGCTCAGATACTTTCACCATCTGATGCGAAGAACTGACTCATTGGAAAAGACCCTGATGCTGGGAAAGATGGAAGGCAGGAGAAGGGGACAACAGAGGATGAGATGGTTAGGTGGCATCACCAACTTGATGGACATGAGTTTGAGCAAGCTCTGGGTGTTGGTGATGGACAGGGAGGCCTGGTGCGCTGCCGTCCATGGGGTGGCAAAGAGTCGGACACAACTGAGCGGCTGAACTGAGGTGGGGAGGAGGTGGGGGAGGGGTGCCCCAGGCAGGAACCAGCAGGTGCAAAGATGCAGAGGTAGGATTACAGGAGACAGCCACGCGGGGGAGGGAAGGATGCACGTGGACCTAGGGGCCGCTGCTTCCGTGTCAGTGAAGCGCCAGATTTTTCCAGGAGATGAATCTCTACAGAAAGAAGGGACACAAGCCCCCTTCCAGGAGTCAGCACCAGCCCAGACCTGGGCAATCTGAATTTATAGCCCTCTTTCTGTGCTTCTTGGGAAGCCTGGCCTCATGGCTCTTCTCTGTAACTCACCCATTCTATCAACAAAGTGATCCTAACACAATAGATCTTGGTAAAGCTATACCATACTGAACTGTGTGCTAGGCTCTCAGCCATCATCTTGTTTACTCCTTACAGCAGTGCCCCCTTGAGGCCAGTTGTAGCATTACATTCCAGTTGATGCTCTCAAACTCTGTTGTTGAGGATTCTTAAGAGTCCCTTGGACTGCAAGATCAAACCAGTCAATATCAAAGGAAAGAAAGAAAAGAAAGATACCGCTAAGTTGTGTCCGACTCTTGTGATCCCATGAACTGTAGCCTGCTGGGCTCCTCTGTCCATCTGATTCTCCAGGCAAGACTACTGGCAAGGAGATCAAATCAGTTAATATTAAAGGACATCAACCCTGAATATTCAGACTGATGCTGAAGCTCCAGTACTTTGGCCACCTGATTTGAAGGGCCAACTCATTGGAAAAGACCCTGATGCAGGAGGAGAAGGGGATGACAGAGGATGAGATGGTTGGACTGCATTACCAACTCAATGGACAACGAGTTTCCACAGCCTCTGGGAGATGGTGAAAGACAGGGCAGCCTGGCGTGCTGCAAGCCATGAGACTGCAGAGTCGGACACAGCGCAGCAACTGAACAACAACAAATGGAGGCCCAGAGAGAAGTGGCAGGTCCCCGACTTACGGTCTATAAAGGGCTTCCAGGCGCCAATGAAACTGCTTTTGGCCAAGCACCAGGTGTTGGGGGAGGTAGTTTCTGGTGGGTCCAGATCTGGGCAGTGGATGGCCGTCTCTGGTCTCTCCCAGATGCTGCTGCTTGGGAGGTGAGGCGTGTGAGGGAAGGGGGCTTGCCCAACTGGGGTTGATGGTGATGGGGTGAGGACCTCTGGCCTGGAGGGAGCAGCAGCTCAGAGGCAGACTGGCGGCAGGCGGACAAGGGGAGGGAGGCAGGGGCTGGACCCAGGGAGGAAGGTCCCGCTCACAGCGTGCTGGGAGCTGGGGACAGAAGACCCTGAGGACATCCGAGCCTGAGAGCCCATTCCTGCTCAGGGACGCCAGTCGGGCACGAACCGCAGGAGCAGGCGGGAGGGTTGGGACAGGCTGCAGGGATGATGGGGTCAGCCACATAGGGTCCCAGGGTGCCACCTGGACAGGCCTGGAGCTGTCCAACGGGGTTGATCACGACTCAGCTTGCAGGCCGCTGTTGTGAGCATCATGAGACCAGAGCAGGGAGAGCTTAGGTGGGGCTGGGCAAGCGGGAAGTGCCCACATACAGCTGCTGCCCCTCCCCCACTCCAGCCACTCTGCAGCTACCGTTCTCATCCCCATTTTCAGAGGAGGAAACCGAGTCTCAGAGAGGGTCAGTGGCTTCCCTAGAGTCACACAGCTAATACATGGAAGAGCAGAGATTTGAGGCCAGGCCTTCCGAACACAAAGCCAGAGCCACCACTGTGATCCATTAGTTTTGGCCGGGTGTCCTCTCTCTCAGGGTGCCTGGAACCAGCACTTCGCAGAGTCTGGAATTTTCCACCAGGCGACGGGCTAAGACTGAACGTGGAGAGATCTCACTTTCTTAACACAAAGGCAGATCTGACCCTGGGCTCCCTGGAGCTGCTGGCGCCCAGCTGGGCGTCCTTGGCTGGCCACTCCTTGCCCTGGACGCTCTAGGAAGAAAAAGAGGCGACAAGCCAGCCACTCCTATGACCCTCACCCTCAGCTTCCTGGCTGGTCTTGGGACAAGGCAGGCGAAGGGCTTCTCCCACAAGGAGGGGTCAGATGGACCATCGCATGGCTCAGGGAGGCCTGGGATTCCAGGGGCAGGGTGGGGCCTGAGAAAGCCTGCTGTCTATAGCATTTTTTGTCTAGTCTCAAGACATTTTCGAGCCACCCCCCTTGCTGTACCATTTGGCGGTAAATTAAACACTGCGGAGAGGCGAAGGGTGAGGGATGATTACTCTCTTCTCTCAAAGTTTCCAGTCTCATAATATAGCTATATTTCTTTCCCTGGGTTCCAGTCCTGGCTACACCCCTACCAGCTGTGGGATCTGGGCTAATGTGGAATCATGAACCTAGCTGAGCCTTAGTTTCCTCATCTGTCGAGTGGGGCTGATAGAAGCTAGACGTCCATTTCTCACAGGGCCATGGGTGAGAACTGATAGGAATGATGTGTCTGAACGCCTTTGTAAATAGAAGCAGTTAATATCATTGTTGTTATTACCCAGTTCTCCCTGCCCCAAAGTTGCTGCCCTTTTGTTGAGTCCAGTTTTGGTCCAGAAATATGGCTCCTAGCTTGTGTTTCTGGCTGCCCCAACCCCTGGAGAAACTGCAGTCCAGATCTCTAACCAGGTCTGAATCCGAGAGGAAAATGCCTCGAGTCAAGAGTGCCAGCTGAGCCAAGCAGTAGCAGAGGCAGGCTCCCACTGTGCTAACATCTTCCTTGCTTCCAGGTGTCCCCACACCTGCCCAGGGAGCATCCCAGAACCCGAAAATCCTTGATGTGCAAAAGGGGCGCTTTGTGCAAACAGCAGGGAGGAAGCCCCTGCTTCCAACCCAGGTGGGGCCCAGGTGCCCACAATCTCTGCCTTGCAGGCAAAGGTGCCCTGTGCATCTAAGGAGGGATTTAGACCTGACCTTGCCCTTGAGGCTTCCTGCACCCCCCATCCCAACTTTTCTGGAGCCGGAAGGGTTCAGAGGGGAAGTTGGACCCAGGGCCTGTGTTGAGTTTGCTTCAGATTCAGCCCTGCTGTCTGGCAGCCTCTGTTAGGAGAATCAATTCTTGGAAATTCCCCAGATCAATACCTGCTGCAAAGAGGGCTGAGCATCACTCGAACTAGAGGGAAACTTGAGAGCTTCGAAAGACTGCAGGGGATGGAAGAAGGATGATAAAATGCTTCCATGAAGTGATTTGTAACATGTCTCTATTTCTTTACAAGTGGAAGGAGCTTCTCCAGGGAATGCCAGCCAGGAGGACACACAGCTTCTTCCTTCCAGAGTTCTGGTTCCCGCAGTCCACCGCAAGCAGGGTATCCTCGTAACCACACCCTGGCCTCGTGTCAGCCAGACGAGGCTCAGATGCAGCGGGAGCACCAGCTGGTGACTCTGAGCAGCTCTGTCCCTCATCTTTGTGTGTGTGTTGTGTGTGTTTTGCAATAGAAAAAAATCATATATTTCACACTTTGGTGCAGTGAGGGCACTCCAAAGGCAGAAGACCAAGCTAAGCGATGCCGATGGGACGGATGGGCTTCCAAGCTCTTGCAGATCCGCACCAAGAACTCAGGACAGAAGACGATTTTATTCCCGTGAAGTCTGAGCATTACCTCCTGATACTATGTATTACTGACTGCCCATCCGCAGCTGTTGACTGAGAGTATAAACTCCAAGAGACATTAGGCAGCAAAGCTGTTCCTCTCCTGAGCCATTAAAACACTGTTTATTTATCTGGCTGTGCAGGGTCTTAGTTGCGGTAGGCGGAGTTTAGTTCGCTGACCGGGGATGGAACCCGGCCCCCCGCATGGGAGCGTTCTTAACCACTGGACCACCAGGGAAGTCCCCTGATTCACCTTCTTTTATGGAGGTAAATTTCCTATCACATAAAGTTCATCATGAACCATTTTAATGCATACGATTAGGTGGCATTTAGTACCTTCACGACGTCGCATAGCCATCACCTCTTGTCTTGTCCCAAGATGTTTTCATCATCCTAAGAAGCCCTGTTCCTATTACGCAGTCACTCTCCTTGTCCCCAGTCCCCAGTCCTTGGCAGCCACCAGTCTGCCTTCTGGCTCCGTGGATTTGCCTCTTCTGGATGTCTCACATAAACGGAATCAGGCAATAGTGGTTCCTTTGTGTCTGGCTCCTTGCGCTCAGCATGATGTGCCTGAGGTTCATCCACGCTGTAGCAGGTATCAGGACGTCCTTCCTTTTTAAGTGCTCCCTAAGCTTCGAGATGGGGTTCACCAAGCCCATACAGGGCTTCCCTGGTGGCTCAGACAGTAAAGCGTCTGCCTACAATGCAGGAGACCTGGGTTCGATCCCTGGGTCAGGGAGATCCCTTGGAGAAGGAAATGGCAACCCACTCCAGTACCCTTGCCTGGAAAATTCCATGGATGGAGAATCCTGGTGGGCTACAGTCTATGGGGGTCACAAAGAGTGGGACACGACTGAGTGACTTTACTTCACTTCAAGCCCACAGAGATCCCTGGGAGGGAAGGAAACTCCATTCCAGCATGGGTTTGATGAAGGACAGGGCCTCCAAGTGGCTCCTGGGATCTGTCAGTGTGAGACTTACATGGATGATGAACAGAAACTTTGCACGTGGAAAACACCCAACATCCTTTCTTTCTTATTATTTTATTTTATTTTGGCTACCCCGGGTCTTCCTTGCAGCCTGTGAGCTTTCTCTAATAGGGGTGCACATGGGCTTGTCTCGTGGCATATGGGCTCCAGAGTGTGCGGGCTCAGTAGTTGGGATACGTGGGCTTTCTCTAGTTGTGGTGCTGGGGCTTAGTTGCCCTGTGGCATGTGGGATCTTAGTTCCTCGACCAGGGATCGAACCTGCATCCTTTACAGTGAGAGGCAGAGCCTTAACCACTGGGCAACCAAAAACTCTCCCAACACTCTTTACTTTTGTATCTATATGAGATGACGGATGTTCGCTGAACTTATCGTGGCCACCATTTCAGGATGCATGTAAGTCAAATCATGAAGCTGTCACCTTAAACTTACACAGTGCTGTATGTCAATTACACCTCAATAAAACTGGAATAAAAAAAGAAAGAAAGAAAATACTCAACAAATGATCTTCACTGCCATTCCTCCTCCAGGCAGACCTCCAGAGGAAGCTTCCCTGTGGTCAGAAGGGCCTTTGTTAACATCAACTCTAAGAGCCAGAGGCTAAAGTCCTGTCCAGGGACTTTACCTTCGGGAGCCTAGGAATTCTAAAGATCGAAAGGTGAAACTTTCTCTCTGCACTGTGCTGGGTGTCCCAGCTCACTTGTGCTTTAGTCTCTGTCTTCATTTCAAAGGCCCCAGAAAACAACTGTGAGTTAAGAATTTGAGGGCAAGGATGGGGAGATGATTCTAGGCAACTGACGGCAACAGACTTGGAGGTCAGCATTGCTATCACCCTTTCACTGATGAGAAAATAGAGGCGCAGTGAGGCTGAGTAAAAGGATATTAACATTATAATTGGATTTTTAAGTTGTATTTTCTCTTAAAAAAAATATTGATCTAAGTGCACCAAGTCTTAGCTGCAGCATGGAGGATCTAGTTGCCTGACCAGGGATTGAACCCTGGCCCTCTGCACTGGGATCACAGGGTCTTAACCGCTGAGCCACAGGGAAGTCTAAAGGTATATTTTCTTAAAAACACTATTTTCCTGGCCAATACGCATATTGAAAATGTTCAACTTTATTAGTAAGTCAAGAAGTATAGATAAAAATAAGTCTGATACATTTTCATCTACCATATTTGTACAGATTTTAAGAATAACTTTCAATATCGGGAGGGCGGAGGAGAGTAAAGACTTCCTCCCTCTGCAGATGGAAGGATATATCAGACAACCTACAATATGCATCAGAAACCAGAAATACACACTCTCTTCGACTTAGAAACCTGCTTGTGGAAAATTGTCCATTGAAACTTTTGTAAAAATTCAGCTGCAGTGTGCTCACTCAATGTGAGTAAAAATAATAGGAATTATCACAGTTGCCTTGTGTTGAGAAAGACAATTTAGAAAATGGAAATAAGGCAAAAGAGCGTGGGGCACCCTTTTAATGTCATGGAAGGGCATTTTCTAACAAGGCCACCTGAGGGTCAACTAATTCTCTCAGGAGTTGTAATTTCCTTTGACTTCAATCAAGGGTCAGACATTTTTACCGCTCTGTGAAGTTAGAGGCTAATTTGTAGACAGCTGATAAAGGACATAGGTTTTCTTTTCTGTCATTTTGAAAATAACCTCAAAGATGATCCCTGTGTCTCTGGGATATGGCTGTATCTAATTTAGCTGTCTATATCCACAGTCTTCCTTTCAGCAGCTATATACAACTCCAATCTTTTTCATCCTGCCGATTCCCCTGCTAATGAAGTTGCCCATGAAACGAGGATTTTCATCATTTTGAAAAGTTGGCCTTCACATATGGAGTATTAAAGACAGGATACAACATACGTGTCTACTTGTAGGGCACTGGCCAAATAGGCTGTGGTATACTCACGGTCCAGTGGATTACTAAGCAGCCACTAAAAGTCAGATGGTAGAAGACCCTTTAAGGACATATTGTCAGTAAAAAAAACAACCCAACCAAAACTATAGATACAGAATCATGTAATTGTTGTTAAAACAGTGTGGGGACTTCCCTGGTGGTTCAGCAGCTAAGACAGTGAGCTCCCGGTGCAGGGGCCCAGGTTTGATTCCTGGCCAGGGAATTAGATCCCTCATGCTGCACTTAAGACCCCGAGCAGCCAAATAAATAAATAAGAAATAAAGCAAATATTTAACCCCCCCAAAAAAAAAACCCAATGTGCTATCAAATGAAAGTCTGTGTCTCCCACAATTTGTATGTTGAAATGCTAACCCTCAAGGATTAGGCCCCTTTAGGAGGTGGGGCCTCTGGGAGGGATTAGGCCGTGAGGGTGGAGCCCTCATGAATGGGATTTGCGTCTGTGTACCAGGGACGGGGAAGCCTGGTGGGCTGCCATCTATGGGGTTGCACAGAGTCGGACACGACTGAAGTGAGGTTCAATCCCTGGGACTGGAAGATTCCCTGGAGAAGGAAATGGCAACCCACTCTCGCATCTTTGCCTGGAAAATCCCATGGACAGAGAAGCCTGGTGGGCTGTAGTCCTAGGGGTGACAAAGAACTGAAGTGAGGGCTCCCTTGCCCCTTCAGCCTCGTGAAGACACAGAGAGAAGGCTGTCCTTGAACCAGAAAGCGGCCCTCACCAGACACTGAAATCCACTGACGCCATGATCCTGGACTTCCCAGAGTCCAGCACTGTAAGTTTATGGTGTTTTTTGTTACAGCAGCCCAAACTGACTGAAACAGGCATAGACAGAGGTCTGCGGTTGTATTCATCAAGATAATAACAGTGCTTATTCCTGGGAAACTGGTTTCGGGAGTGTTTTAAACTTCATTGTGTCTTCCATTTTTCTAATTTTCTGTAATGAGCACGTCTTTTTGGAATCATATTTTTATTTAAAACACCATTTAAAGTTCTATTTGTAACTATGCATCGATAGCCCTTACTAATCTGCATTAACTTTTTGAGGCTTCTGTATTTTTAAATTTAGTTTTTGGATTGAAATGCAGTAAAATTGACATTATTTTTTTGGTGTACATTTCTGTTCATTGTCTTGTTGTTGTTCAGTCTCTCAGTCGCGTCTAACTCTTTGCGACCCTACGGACTGCAGCACACCAGGCTTCCCTGTCCTTCACCAACTCCTGCAGCTTGCTCAGACTCCTGTCTATTGAATCGGTGATGCCATCCAACCACCTTGTTCTGTTATCCCCTTCTCCTCCTGCTTTCAGTCTTTCCCAGAGCACATGTATAAATTTGTGTAACCACGGCCACCACCAGGATCCAAAACAGTTCTATCACTGAAAAAACTTCTTTATGCAAATTTCCTGACAGTCCAGTGGTTAGGACTCCACACTTCCACTGCTGGAGGCGCAGGTTCAATGCCTGGTCAGGGAACTAAGACTCCTGCAAGCTGTGTGGTGTGACCAAACAACCAACCAACCAAACAAACAAACAAAAACCAAACACATTCCTTTCTGCTAGCCCCTTGGAATCACACCCTCACCTCTCCTAACCCACAGCAACCATCGGTCTGTTCGCATCACTATATCACTGTAATAGTTTTGTCTTTTTGTGAATGTCATATAAACAGAAACAAACAAAGGGTTGGAGAGAATCATCGAGAGGGCGTGATGGCTGGTTCACCCAAGAGCTGGATCCAGGCCATCAGAGGTGCCTGGCCCGCTCCCTGTTCTTGGAGTGTAGTTCTGTCTGCCTTTCCCACAACGGAAGGTGTTCCCCGGGACACGACCTGGAGCAAGGTGTAGTTGTGACCACCTGGACGGGACGACAGAAGTGACTGAACCCAGGGACGGTCTCTATGTCAACTTTAAGCTTCCGGCAGGTGGGTGGGGAGATCTACTTGTCCTGCGGCCCAAGACTAGTCCGGTGCGTCAGTCCTCTTGTTTGTTTTGTTGTGGTTTAGTCGCTAAGCAGTGTCTGACTCTTTGTCACCCCTAGGACTACAGCCCACCAGGCTCCTCTGTCCATGGGATTTTCCAGGCAAGGATGCTAGAGTGGGTTGCCGTTTCCTTCTCCAGGGAATCTTCCAGGCCCAGGGATTGACCCCACATCTCCTGTATTGGCAGGTGGATTCTTTACCACTGAGCCACTTGGGAAGCCCATCCCCTTCCTTATTTTTAAGAATAAATATTTATGTATTTATTGGCCTGTGCTGAGGCTTAGTTTTGGCACGTGGGATCTAGTTCCCTGACCAAAGATTGATCCCAGGCCCCCTGCATTGGGAACTCGGAGTCTTAGCCACTGGACCACCAGGGAAGTCCCACCCCTTGCTTATTAACCCTCAGTTCAGTTCAGTTCAGTTGCTCAGCCATGCCTGACTCTTTACGACCCCATGGACTGCAGCACTCCAGGCTTCCCTGTCTATCGCCAACTCCTGGAGCTCACTCAAACACATGTCCATTGCGTAGGTGATGCCATCCAACCACCTCATCCTCTGTTGTCCCCTTCTCCTCCTACCTTCAATCTTTCCCAGCATCAGGGTCTTTTCCAATGAGTCAGTTCTTCACATCAGGAGGCCAAATTATTGGAGCTTTAGCTTCCGCATTAGTCCTTCTAATGAATATTGAGGACTGATTTTTCTTTAGGATGGACTGGTTTGATCTTCTTGCAGCCCCAGAGTCTCTCAAGAATCTTCTCCAACACCACAGACTGTAGCCTGCCAAGCTCCTCTGTGCATGGAATTCTCCAGGCCAGAATAACGGAGTGGGTAGTTGTTCCCTTTTCAGGGGATCTTCCCAACCCAGCTATCGAAGCCAGGTCTCCTGCATTGCAGGTGGATTCTTTACCATCTGAACCACCAGAGAAGCCCCTTATTAACCCTGCTACCTAACAATTTAGAATGACCTGGCTCTTAGGTCTCTCCTGCCCTCCATGTAGAGGTCAGTTTCCGACTTCACCTGGGAAGCTCTGGAGGGTGTGAACCAAGATGCTGCATGTAACCTTGCTGCCTCCATTCTCTCAGCCTAATGGCTTCAAGATCCAGGCAAGCTGCTGCTTATTTGTATTAATAGTTCATCCCTCTCTGCTGCAAAATGGTATGGATGAATCAGTTCAGTTGCTCAGTCACATCTGACTCTTTATGACCCCATGAATCACAGCATGCCAGGCCTCCCTGTCCATCACCAACTTCCAGAGTTCACTTAAACTCATGTCCCAACTTCCAGAGTTCACTTAAACTCATGTCCGTCGAGTTGGTGATGCCATCCAGCCATCTCATCCTCTGCCGTCCCCTTCTCCTCCTGCCCTTAATCCCTCCCAGCATCAGTCTTTTCCATTGAGTCAACTCTTCGCATGAGGTTGCCAAAGTACTGGAGTTTCAGCTTTAGCATCAGTCCTTCCAATGAACACCCAGGACTGATCTCCTTCAGAATGGACTGGTTGGATCTCCTTGCAGTCCAAGGGACTCTCAAGAGTCTTCTCCAACACCACAGTTCAAAAGCACCAATTCTTCGGCCCTCAGTTTTCTTCACAGTCCAACTCTCACATCCATACATGACCACTGGAAAAACCACAGCCTTGATTAGAAGGACTTTTGCTGTCGAAGTAATGTCTCTGCTTTTGAATATGCTATCTAGGTTGGTCATAACTTTCCTTCCAAGGAGTAAGCATCTTTTAATTTCATGGCTGCAATCACCATCTGCAGTGATTTTGGAGCCCCCAAAATAAAGTCTGATACTGTTTCCCCATCTATTTGTCATGAAGTGATGGGACCAGATGCCATGATCTTAGTTTTCTGAATGTTGAGCATTAAGCCAACGTTTTCACTTTCCTCTTTCACTTTCAAGAGGCTTTTAGTTTTTCTTCACTTTCTGCCATATGAGTGGCTGCTGCTGCTGCTGCTAGGTCACTTTAGTCGTGTCCGACTCTGTGTGACCCCAGAGACGGCAGCCCATCAGGCTCCCTCTTCCTGGGATTCTCCAGGCAAGAACACTGGAGTGGGTTGTCATTTCCCTCTCCAATACATGAAAGTGGAAAGTGAAAATGAAGTAACTCAGCGGTATCCAACTCGTAGCGACCCCATGAACTGTAGCCCGCCAGGCTCCTCCATCCATGGGATTTTCCAGGCAAGAGTACTGGAGTGGTGTCATCTGCATATCTGAGGTTATTGATATTTCTCCTGGCAATCTTGATTCCAGCTTGTGCTTCCTCCAGCCCAGCATTTCTCATGATGTACTCTGCGTATATAAGCAGGGTGACAATATACAGCCTTGACGTGCTCCTTTTCCTATTTGGAACCAGTCTGTTGTTCCATGTCCAGTTCTAACTGTTGCTTCCTGGCCTGCATATAGGTTTCTCAAGAGTGTGGGGCTTATTTATCCATTCACCCACTGAAGAGTATTTGGGTCATTTCTGAGATTTGGTGTTTATGAATGGAGCTGCTATAGGCATTCATGTATGTTTTTGTATGAAGGTAAGCTTTCATTTCTCTAGAGTCAATACCTGAGAGTGAGACAGTTGAGTCACACAGCAAGTGGATGTTTAATTATATGAAAACTGTTAAAACTGTTTTCTGGAGTGCCTGCGCCATTTTGCTTTTCCATCTGCAGTGAATGAGAGTTCCAGTCCCTCCACATTCTCACTAGCATTTAGCGTTGTTGATTTTTTTTTTTTTTTAAGTCTTGCTGTTCTACTGGAATTCCCAAATGGCACTGTTGGTAAAGAATCCACCTTTAATGCAGGATACACAAGAGACACATGTTCGACCCCTGGGTTGGGAAGATCCTCTGGAGAAGGAAATAGCAACCCACTCCAGTATTCTTGCCTGGGAAGTCCCGTGGACAGAGGAGCCTGGTGGGCACAATCCATGGGGTTGCAGAGTCGGACAGGACTGAGCATGTAGGTGTGTAGTTCATCTCACAATGGCTTTAATGTGCCTTTCTCTGATGTCTAATGATATTGAACATATTGAACATATGCCTTTATATGCCCTCTTGGGGTTGTTTGTTTTTTTACTGCTGAGTTGTGAGAGCTCTTTATACATCCTGCAGTCAAATGCTCTGCGCCCAAGCTATACCCCCTGATAGCTCTCTGTACATTCTGGATATCAGTCCTTTGATGGGCATGCAATTTGCCAATGCTTTCTTCAAGTCTGTAGCTTGTCTTTTCATCCTCTCTCATTCAAAAACCAGTTTATTCATTTGTATGCCTTGGATCTTAGTTACAGCATGTGGGATCGTCATTGCGTCATGTGGGAACTTTTATTAGGCACGTGGACTCTCTAGCTTGATATGGGCTTAGTTGCTCTGTGACAAGTGGGATCTTAGCTCCTAGACTGGGGATTGAACTTGCATACTCTGCATTGCAAGGCAGATTCTTAACCATCAGACCACCAGGGAATTTCCTGTCTTTTCATTCTCTTAACTGTCTTTCACAGACTGAACACTTTTGATTTCTCCAGTTCAGTTCAGTTCGGTTCAGTTGCTCAGTCATGTCCGACTCTTTGCGACCCCATGAATCACAGCACACCAGGTCTCCCTGTTCATCACCGTCTCTCGGAGTGCACTCAGACTCACAGCCATCAAGTCCGTGATGCCATCAAGCCATTTCATCCTCAGTTGTCCCCTTCTCCTCCTGCCCCCAATCCCTCCCAGCATCAGAGTCTTTTCCAATGAGTCAACTCTTCCCATGAGGTGGCCAAAGTACTGGAGTTTCAGCTTTAGCATCATTCCTTCCAAAGAAATCCCAGGGCTGATCTCCTTCAGAATGGACTGGTTGGATCTCCTTGTAGTCCAAGAGACTCTCAAGAGTCTTTTCCAACACCCCAGCTCAAAAGCATTAATTCTTCGGCGCTCAGCCTTCTTCACAGTCCAATTCTCACATCCATACATGACCACTGGAAAAACCACAGCCTTGACTAGACGGACCTTAGTCGGCAAAGTAATGTCTCTGCTTTTGAATATACTATCTAGGTTGGTCATAACTTTTCTTCCAAGGAGTAAGTGTCTTCTAATTTCATGGCTGCATTCACCATCTGCAGTGATTTTTGGAACCCCAAAAATTAAGTCTGACACTGTTTCCACTGTTTCCCCATCTATTTCCTATGAAGTGATGGGACCAGATGCCATGATCTTCGTTTTCTGAATGTTGAGCTTTAAGCCAACTTTTTCACTCTCCTCTTTCACTTTCATCAAGAGGCTTTTTAGCTCCTCTTCACTTTCTGCCATAAGGTGGTGTCATCCGCATATCTGAGGTTATTGATATTTCTCCCCAGCAATCTTGATTCCAGCTTGTGTTTCTTCCAGTCCAGCATTTCTCATGATGTACTCTTCACAGAAGTTAAATAAGCAGGGTGACAATATACAGCCTTGACATACTCCTTTTCCTATTTGGAACCAGTCTGTTGTTCCATGTCCTATTCTAACTGTTGCTTCCTGACCTGCATACAGATTTCTCAAGAGGCAGGTTAGGTGAGGCAGGTTAGGTGGTCTGGTATTCCCATCTCTTTCAGAATTTTCCACAGTTTATTATGATCCACACTGTCAAAAGGGGGCTTCCCTGGAAGCTGAGACAGTAAAGAACCTGCCTGCAGTGTAGGAGACCCATGTTCAATCCCTGTGTTGGGAAGATCCCCTGGAGAAGGGAATGGCAACCCACTCCAGTATTCTTGACTGGAAAATTCCATGGACAAAAGAGCCTGGTGGGCTACAGTCCATGGGATTGCAGAATCAGACATGACTGAGCTGCTAACACTTACTTTGTACTGGGTATATCTGATTCACAAGCTGTGATGGTTTCAGGTGGGAGGTGAAGGGACTCAGCCATTCATGCACATGTATCCATTGTCCCCCAAACTCCCCTCCCGTCCAGGCTGCCACATGACGCTGAGCAGAGCTCCCTGTGCTAGGCAGTAGGTCCTTGTTGGTTATCTGTTTTAAACATAGCAGTGTGTACATGTCCATCCCGAACTCCCTAACTATCCCTTCCCTCCACATCTCCCCACTAGTAACCATGCATTCATTCTCTAAGTATGAAAGTCTGTTTCTATTTTGTAAATAAGTTCATTTGTATAGTTTTTTTCTTAGATTCTGCATGTAAGCGACATCATATGATATTTCTCTCTGTCTGACTTACTTCACTCAGGATGACACTCTCTAGGCCCATCCATGCTGCTGCAAATGACATTAGATCATTCTTTTTAAAGGCTGAACATTATTTCATTATATATTTATAATGTATTGCCAGGGTTAGCCCTGGTGGATATAGGGAATTCGAAGCGGGGATGGAGTTGGTGAGGAAAGACTTATTTACTCGGAGATATAAAGAGGGATTAGGAAAGAATAGTGTAGTAGGAAAATCAGTGGAGAAAAGATGCTGAATAACTTGGTTTACGCAGAGAACCAATAAAGTTCCAAGACAAGGAACTTGCACCATCTACGTAGGCCACTGGCGCCCGCTTGAATAGCGGAGGGTGCCCTGCCTTGGGCTCCCTCACGCATGGGTCTTAGAAGCCAGGGCTAATAAGTAGACATGGTGAGCCTCCACTCTCCAGATGGGAATTCAGCCAGAAAAGGGAGAAAAGAACAACATGGAGGAGCCAAGCATCGGTGCCAGACCCACAACTTTATTTTCAAAAGCAGCTTATATACCCCAAGTTGTACATAAAGAAATAATGGAATATGCAGAGTTATGCAGGGGCAGAAGTCCTGACCCTTATTGAGACTAGGCTTTCTTTTGCAAACCTTCCCATATACAAAAGGTCTCAGGTGGTTTTACATCATCTTCTGGCCAGGGGGCCTGTTAACATTTTTATGGCTCTTTTCCTAGATAAATCTCTATCAACCAGAAAACCCATTTTCCCTTAAAGTGTTTTTCTCAATCTGCATCACCCTCAAAGTACTAAATAAAAAGTTACATTCCTGTAGAACAAAGGTGCAGTGGGTTATAACAAAGAAAGTACTTAACTCAAAGATCTAATGTTGCTAATGCCAGGGCTACTACCTATTTTTTCTATATACCAACTATATCTACAAATAAAAGATATGAAAACTTGGCAGCAAGTATTGGCTCAACAAATGAAACCCTTAATCAGTCCTATTCTAATGATTTTGACTCCTCGGAAGCCCCTACATTCCTAGGATGTTTTAAGCTTCCTGTGCCTCTCTCCGTCGGGAGGCCACAAACAATGACATGCACAGCTGTAAGAGTCCAGCAGGCAGGCTAGAAAGCCATCAGAGGGGTTTTGGATTGAAACACTCTTTTTATGCCCAGGAAATTTATTGTCTAAAAGCTCTAAATTAACTTTTTCCAGAAAAAGGTGGTGGGGGGATAGCTCCCTGTTAATGTCAGAAGAGTAGGTGGAAAGCATAACACAGTAAAGCAGGCAGACTCTGGTTTGGGGGCAGATGCACGAGCAGATCCAGCGAGGCTCCCTTAAGGCCCGACTCACCTTTGCCTGTCAGGCCCCTTAATCTCATGACCTTTGCCACGGGCGGGACTCCCCATGGCCCCCGGCAACATATCTTCTGTAGCCATTCTTCTGACTATGGACATTTAGGTTGCTTCCCTGTCTTGGCTATTGTAAGCAGTGCTGCATGAACACGGGGATGTATGTATCCTTTCAGGCATTTTCCCTCCTCTGGATATATGTCCAAAAGTGGGATTACAGGAGCATTTGTTTTTCGGTTGCTGAGTCATGTCTGACTCCTTGTGACCCCATGGACTGCAGCATGCCAAGCTTCCCTGTCCTTCACTAGCTCCCGGAGTTTGCTCAGACTCGTGTCCATTGCGTCAATGATGTCATCCAACCATCTCATCCTCTGCCGTCCCCTTTTCCTGCCTTCAATCTTTCCCAGCATCAATGTCTCTCCCAGTATCAGGGTCTTTTCTTCAGCTTCAACATTAGTCCTTCCAATGAATATTCAAGGTTGATTTCTTTTAGGATGACTGGTTTGATTTTCTTGTTGTCCAAGGGACTCTCGAGAGTCTTCTCCAGCACCACAGTTGAATGCTTTATAGGATCCTAAGTAACTCTCATTTTAGTTTTTAAGGAAGCCCCCTTCTGTTCAAAGCCACCCTGACTGGTGTGAGGTGGCATCTCACTGTAGCTTTGATTTGCATTTCTCTCATAGTCAGGGACGGTGCATGTCTTCTCGTGTGCCTCTTGGCCATCTGTATGTTTTCTTTGGAGAAATGTCTATTTAGGTTTTCTGCCCATTTTTGATTGAATTGTTTATTTTGACAATATTAAGCTTCATGAGCTGTTTGTAGATTTTGGAGACTAATCCCTTGTCAGTCACATCAACTATAAATATTTTCTTTCTGTCTGTGGGTTGTCTTTTCGTTTTGTTTAAGATCTCCTTTGCTGTGCAAAAGCTTTGGGGTGTAATTGGGTCCCCGTTTGTTTATTTTTGTTTTTATTTCCATTACTCTGGGAGACGGACTGAAAAAGACACTGCTGCAGCTTATGTCTGAGTGTGCTCCGCCTGTGTCACTCTAGAAGTTCTATAGTGTCTGGTCTTCTATTTAGGTCTCTAATCCGTTTTGAGCTTATTTTTGTGTGTGTGGTGTTGAAAACTGATCTGATTTTTTTATATGTAGCTGTTTAGTATCCCCAGCATCATTTGTTGAAGAGACTGTCTTTCCACCATTGTATAATTTTGCCTCCTTTGTTGCAGATTAATTGACCAGAGGTGCTTGGGTTTATTTCTGGGCCTCCTATCCTATTTCATTAATCAATATTTCTGTTTTTGTGCCAGGACCAACGATACTGTCCTGATGACTATAGCTCTGTCAAATTTTAAGATTTTTTTGTTCTAGTTCTGTAAAAAATTGCCATTGGTAGTTTGATAGGGATTGCATTGAATCATCTGTTGATTGTCTTGGGTAGTGTAATCATTTTGACAATATTGATTCTTCCAATCCAGGAACATGGAGTATCTTTCCATCTGTTTGTGTTTTCTTCAACACAGAAGAAGCCCCAGATCATGAATATATTATCTTCTATATATTTTTTAAGTTTTATGTTTTTTTTTTTATGTTTAGATCTACAACTCATTTGAGTTAACTTCTGTATAAAGTGTGAAGTTTAGGTCAAAGATTTGTTGAGTTTTGCATATGGATATCCAATTGGCTGAGCGCCAAAGAATTGATGCGTTTGAACTGTGGTGTTGGAGAAGACTCTTGAGAGTCCCTTGACTGCAAGGAGATCCAACCTTAGTAGCTGTGGCCACGGGCTTAGTAGCTGTGGCCACAGGCTTAGTTGCTCTGCAGCATGTGGGATCTTCCTGGACCAGGGATCAAACCAGCGTCCCTTGCATTGCAAGGCAGATCCTAAATCACTTGACCACCAGGGAAGCCCCCATCTTTTCATGTCTTTAGATTTTCTTTGCTTCCTTTCATCCACACTTTGTAGTTTTCAGTGTATGGATCCTATAGCTGTTTTGTCAGATTTATATCTAATTATGTCATTTTGAGGCACTATTGTAAAATAGCATTAAAATTTTTATTTTCCAATTGTTCATTACTAGTATATATAAATAAGATGAATTTTTCTGTGTTGAACTTGATCCTGCCACCTAGGTAAACCCACTTCTTAGTTCTGGGATTTTGGAGGTTGGCAGTAGGGGTTTAAAAATTCATCGGAATTTTCTATTCTGACAATCATGCCATCGCAAAGGAAGAACAGTTTTATTTCTCGCTTTCCAGTCTATAGCCAGCCCCCCTTTCCCACTTTTCTTGCCTTATTATGCTGACTAGGACTTCTAACACGATGTTGATAAAAAGTGGTGAGGTGGCACTGTTTTCTTGCTCCCAGTCACAGGGGGAGATGTTCAGTCTCTCAGCAGTAACTCTGATGTTAACTGTAGGTTTTTTTTTTTTTTTTTGGTAGATTCCTTTTATCAGGGTGGGTCAATTTATTTCTATTTCTATTGCTGAGAGCTTTTTCAAGAATGGATACCACATTTTCTCAAATTCTTTCTCTGAATCAATTGATACAATCATGTGGCTTTTCTTTTCAGGCTGACCATATGGTGGGTTACTCTGATTGCTTTTGAACACTGAACTAGTCTTACATTCCTGGGATAAACCCAACTTGACCTTGGAATATTATTCTTTTTATGTATTTCTGAATTTGCTGGTATTTCGTTGAGGAGTTTTGCATCTCTGCCCATGAGAAATACTGGTCTTTGATTATATGTCTTTATCCAGTTTTGATACCAGATGGTGTCATAAAAAGAGTTACAAAGTGTTCCTTTCTCTTTTATGGGTAGAATTCCTTTGAATATTTGGTATGATTTACTAGTAAATTATCTGGACAAGGAGGCTTCCTTTTTGGAAGGGTTTTAAATTATAAATTCGATTTCTTTATTAGTTATAGGATGAGTCAGGTTATCTATTTCAACCTGGGAGTGAGATTTCGTAAAAACTTTTTTTTTTTTGGAGGCATTTGTCCATTTCATCTAAATTATTTGGCTTATGTGCACAGAACTGTTCTATTATTTGTTATTCTTTTAATATCTGTGTGCCTGTAGTGATCTCTTATCTCTCATTCCTGATATTGATAATTTTTTTCCTTTGTCAGTTTTGCTTGCAGCTTACTAGTTTTATTGATGTTTTCCAAGAAACAGCTTTTGGTTTCACTGATTATCTCTGTCATTTTTCTGATTTCAGCTTTACTGATGTCAGCTCTTATCTTTGTTTCTTTCCTTATGCTTTAGATTTATCTTGAGCTTTTTTCTAGTTCCTTAAAATGGAAGCCCAGATTATTGATCTGAGATTTTTTTCCCCCAATATGAACATTTAATGCTATAAACTTTCTCCTAAACACTGCTTTACCTGCATCCCAAATATTCTGGTATAGAGTCTTTTCATTTTTCTATTGATTTCTAGTTTAATTCCACTATGGTCAGAGGACATACTTTATATATTTTCAGGTTTGTTATGACCCAGGATCTGGTCTCTCTTGGTGGCTGTCTGAACTGCAATAAACACGACAGTGTGTCCGATGCTGTTGGGTGGCGTGCTCTGATGTTGTTGGGTGGAGTGCTCTGATGCTGTTGGGTGGCGTGCTCTGTAAATGTCAGTTAGATCCAGGTGGTTGTTGATGATGCCCAATTTTTCCATATCCTTGTGATTCTATGAATTACTGAGATATGCTGAGTGGCCACACAGAGGATTTGTTCAAAGAGGGGACAAAGTTGAGGGACGAGGCGCCTTGGTCATCAAGAGACTGAGTCCTCACGGCTGCACTGGTTTGTTCATTGCACTGTCTTGGGAGGCAGACGCATTTGTTTGAATCACCTCAGCACCCCCTGCTTCCTAAAGGGGAGCTCATGGCTAACAGCTGAGTTTCAGATGTCACCTATGGACATCCAGACACATATATGCCTAAAATCTTATTTTTCATCTCTCCTGACATTTAAACAATCTATTTACTCCTAGCTGCACTGGGTCTAGGTGCAGGGAGCAGGGATCTCTCCTAGCTGCGGTGCACAGGCTTCTCTTGTTGCAGAGCACCGGCTCTAGGCTGTGTGGGCTCAGTAGCTGTGGCACAAAGGCTTAGTTGCCCCATGGCATGTGGAATCTTCCCAGACCAGGGGCCACACCTCTGTCCCCTGGTACATTCTTAACCACTAGACCAGCAAGGAACTCCTCTCACGACATGTTTGAGGAGGGAACTCGAAAGAGTCTGAGTCTTCACTTCCTTTCCCCCGTGACCTCCTAAGGAACATTTTTGCTGTTTTCTCTGAGACTCTGGGCTGATTAAAGGTAATAGGTAGAAAAGGTGAGATAAGTCAAAGGGGCTAAATTAAGTTGTGTTTTAAAAAGAGTTCATTGCTATGAAGGAGAAAATACTTGATGTGGAAGGGTGTGGAGAGGAGAAATTTAGAGGTGCAGCTATGAGGGTGAAATGACTTCAGGGGAGATGTGTTGAAAGCAGACTTTTAGAGAGTTAGGCAAGATGTCAAGAGGTGTAATTCCCCTTCTGCCAATACTCCAAGAGCCTTCACTAAAGACTGACTTGACTCTTGATGCCTCTGAGTCACACTTGTATTTCTTCGGGCTATGACACCTTGCCGAGCTGGACCTGAAGGTCAGTCACAGGCCAAGCTGTCATTCAAGGCGTTAATTTAGGGGACACCCTACAGGAGTTTGGGAGAGTAGAGTTTCTTTCTTTCCAGGCTCAGAAGGCACAGAACTATGCTCCCTACGCCAGCAGGGGAGACTTGGCAAGAAGGTTACACGTTGGAATTCAGAGAACTCCTTAATTTTGAAAGTACTGTATTTAAAGTGGATCACTTCCTCCAAAAGCAGGTCATCAACTCCCTCAGCGCACAGTTGTCTGGTTACATCAAAAATATATTTTCCCCTTTGTCAAGTTCACAGAACTAGGAGGAATCACGTGGTTGGGGGAGGGCCTTAATTAGAAATGTTTGAAGGAAAAAGAAGGGAAACTACCTATCCCAAATCCTGAACCCACCTCCTCCCATCCCTCTCTGCCAGCTCTCTGAATTGTAAATGGGAAGGGGAGAATTAGAACCAATGATAATAATAGCTTGCGGTACCCAACAACTATTGAGTGCTTGCTGAATGCCGGTTCATTTCACATAGAGTGAAAGCACCTAGGCCAGAACCTGACATTAGGAAGATGCTCAAAACCTGTTTGCTGACTAACACTAGCCAGGTCTGCCAAAGATGCTTCAGTGCTCAGGTATTTCGCTCCTTTTAACGATAAGTCAGCTGCCATCTCAAGAGAAAGACAAGCCCATGAAGCCATCTCCTGAATAAAGCAACATTTCTCCGCCTTCAATATTTCAGACTTTTGTTATAAATGGCAGAAGCCCAGCCCAAACAAGCCTAAACAAGAAAAGAGAACTTATCAATTCCTATGATCACACCACAGAAAGTAGGCGGTGGGGAGCAAGGACTCAAAGGGTGATACGCTTCCTTCTCTTCCTCTTTCTGCTTCTTGTCTCTCCTGGCTTCTCTCTCCCACTACAGGTGGTCTCTCTCCACCTGGAAGTGCAGAACGTGACTGCTGGTGTCCCTCCTACTCACAGCCCTGAGTCCTGGCAACCCAGAAGCAAGACTCTTGCCCAGGAGAAACATCCCAGGGAAGCATGTTGACTGGCTCCACTTGGGTCACATGCCCATCTCTAGACCAACCCCAGAAAAGCACTTTGATTGGCTTCCCTTGGCTCACACGACCGTCTCTAGACCAATCACTCTAGCTGGAGAGATGGGACAATACCATTAGTTCGGCCTGGGTCATGTGACCTTCTTTGTTGGGGGACGTCTGCTGAAATCCATTTCCAGAAGCAGTGGAGCCCTGTTGTCATTTGTAGGCAACAGAGGCGAACTTTGCTGATCTCAGCAGTGTAGTTGGGTGCTTTCACATGAGCCAGGGAATCATACTTGGTGCTAACCAGGTGGAAACAAGCCCTTCTGGTTCCAGTAGGATGACTAAAGGCTGTGGCTAGCACTGCTGCCCCTGCCACACCAGGAACTTGATCTTGCTGCCACGGCCGCCAAGGAGCCAGCAGCCTTTTTGTGTCTGGCTCTGAACCTGAAGGCCAGCAGAGGGTGTCTGATGGGTCCAGCCTGTAGCACCTGTGCTTAGCTGCAGGGGAGGCAGGAGATCAGGTAACTGTATTTTAATACTGTGGCTGGCCAAAACTCAAAACAAATGTCCACCACAGGGTACATATTGAGCATTCGTACAACAGCCACTGACCACTTTGTTCCCAAAGCTTCTGCTCCTGCAACGTAAGCCTGTGTCTACTAAATGTCAAATGAGAGGTCACCAGATCGCCTTTTGTAGTGGAGTCTACCCCATAAATCTTGGTGCTTGGCACGCGGCTCCTCTTCGTGCTGAGAAGGTCATGACTTGATGTCTGGGCCCGCAAGCATCATTTCTCTCTTTCAGATTTTCCAAGTGGGGTTTCTTAGGAGGCAGTTCCAGGCGCCATTAATTTAAACATCTTTAATCTGATTTATTTTGCAATTCCTTGCTTTAATCAAAGGTCAGCTGTCCCAGCTCAGCTGTTAGGATGAATCTGTTTCCTTGATGGACAGCGTCTTCCCAACACTGTGGGTTTTTTTGCTAGAGATCTCTTGAGGGCAAACTGAATTGGCAGGAAGTGAAAGGAGACTCAGGGAGCAGGGGTCCTGGGTGGTGGGTGAATCCATCATCCGCCCCCAGGGGTTGAGCTCAGCTTTATCCAGAGGCAGAGGAAGGCCCCGGCTGCCCTCCCTAGATCCCCTAATCCTTGGGCGTGCGTGCGTGCGTGCATGCGTGTGTGCGTGCGTGAGCACTCAATTGTGTCCGACTCTTCACAACATCATGGACTGTAGCCCGCCAGGCTCCTCTGTCCATGGAATTTTCCAGGCAAGAATATTGGAACGGGTTGCCATTTCCTTCTCCAGGAGATCTTCCTGACCCAGGGATCGAACCTGCATCTCTTGTGTCTCCTGCATTGGCAGGCGGATTCTCCACCAGCTGAGCCACTGGAGAATGCCTTACACTGTTTTTCCACTCACCCTCCCAGACAGCCATGTGCTGCCCTAAAAAAAAACAACCTTTTTACTGTGGTGAAATACACATACCATCAAATTCACCATGTTAGTTATTTGAAAGCACACAGTTCAGTGACAGTTCACATATTCATAGTGTTGTACAACCATCACTGCTATCCAGGTGCAGAACATTTTCATCACCCCAGAAGGAAACCCCCTTAACCACTAAGCAATGGCTCCCCCAGGCCCCCCACCCCCAGCCCCGGGCTACCAGTCTGCCTTCCATCACCATGGATTTGCCTAGTTTACATTCTGGATGTTTCCAGATTCCACAGATGTGTTCCATATAAACGGAATCATACCATTATATGGCCTTTTGTGTCCGGCATCTTTCACAATGTTCTTGAGGTTCATCCACATTGTAGCATGTGCCAGAACGCCTTTCCTTCTCATTGTTGAACAATATGCCATATTTTGGGCTCCCCTGGTAGCTCAACAGCTAAAGAATCACCCGCAGTGCAGGAAACCCAGGTTTGATTTCTGTGTTGGGAAGTTCCCCCTGGAGGAGGGATAGGCTGCCCACTTCAGTATTCTTGGGCTTCCTGGTGGCTCAGACAGTAAAGAATCTGCCTGCAATGCGGGAGACCTGGGTTTTATCCTGGGCTGGGAAGATCCCTTAGAGGAGGGCATGGCAACCCACTCCAGTATTCTTGCCTGGAGAATCTCCATGGACAGAGGAGCCTGGCGGGCTACAGTCCATGGGGTCGCAGAGTCAGACATGACTAAGCACAGGACATGCCATGTTTTGCTTACCCATTTGTCTGTGATGGACATTTGGGTTGTTCTCTCCTCTGGGCTGGTGTGAATGATGCTGCTGTGAGTGTCCATGCTTCAGGACAGGCATGTCTCAGTGAGGAGCTTTTGGTGGCCAGTAACAGAGAATGCAATGCGGCTGGCTTAACTCTGAAGGAAAATGCATCATTGCCTATGATGGAGAGGTACGTCTAGGGCAGCTCCAAAGAGCACTTCTCTTTGCTCTTTTCTTCCCTGCAGGCTGGCTTTCCTCATGGTTTCAGGCTGCAAAGTTACAGAGGGCCTAAGCAGACACGACATCACTGAGTGGAAGAAGAGGGGTCTTTCTTCCTTGTGTCTCTTTTTCTAGAAGTTTTATAGTTTAATTTTACACTTTGACCTACTAATCATCTCAACTTCATTTTTGTGTATGGTGTGAGGTTGGGATCCAGGTCCATAATTTTCTTCCATACAGATATCAGATGTCTAGTTGTTTCAACACTGTTAGCTCAGAAAGATTTCCCTTTCTCATTGGCACCTCTGTCAAAAATCAATTGCTGGGCTTGGGGGAGAATGCTGCTGCTGCTGCTGCTGCTAAGTCGCTTCAGTCGTGTCCGACTCTGTGCCACTCCACAGACAGCAGCCCACCAGGCTTCCCCGTCCCTGGGATTCTCCAGGCAAGAACACTGGAGTGGATTGCCATTTCCTTCTCCAAAGCATGAAAGTGAAAAGTGAAAGTGAAGTCTCTCAGTCATGTCCGAGTCTTAGCGACCCCATGGACTGCAGCCCGCCAGGCTCCTCCGTCCGTGGGATCTCCCAGGCAGGAGTGCTGGAGTGGGCGCCACTGCCTCCTCCACTGGGCGAGAACAGAGGCATGGCATGTATGCCTGAGTCCCTTCACCGTTCACCTGAAACTCCCACAGCACTGTGAATCAGCTACACCTCAATACAAAACAAGAAGTTTAACGTTTGAAAAAAAACAACCAGTTGCTCATGGATGTGCAGATCTATCGCAGGACTCTCTTTTCTGTTCTATTGGCCGATTCCCCTTTCTTTTTCATAACTTGGAGGATAGTTGCTTTACAATGTTGTGTTGGTTTCTGTCATAGAGAATCAGCCAGAAGGATATCATCTTTCTTCTTGCCCATGCCACTCTGTCTTAACTACTGTTGCTTTCAAATAAGCCTTCAAGTCAGACAGTGACCTTGCTCTTTGTGTGTGTCTTCTGAAAACATCCTAGCAGAAGATACCCTTGATATCCCCCTGGCCAGAATCGCATCAACTCCCATTGCTAGCTCAACCACTGTCCGGGGGACTGGGACCGCGTGAGTGAGCTAGCCCACCAGAATTTCACTTGGAGAGGGGAATGAAGAATAGACACCTGAGCCCAAAAGTCAAAGGTGAAAGCCAAGCTTTCCAGGAAGAAGTGGGGGAAATTTTAGGGTAAGAAGCCAACACTTTCTGCCCAAATGCACAAAGCAGTTCCGTGGAATTTTTAATTAGGGGAGAGAGAGAGAGAACAAAAGAATAAAAGGGACAGTCAGGAAACCTCAGCTCATCCTGGATATGCTTCCCAGCCACTGATGAGAATGACAAAGGGGGCATGGTGGCCCTAAGTGGCAACAAGGCTTAGCGTGCAGCACAGTGAGCAGTGGCCCCTTGCCAGTGAGGCGGGCTCCTTCCCCCGATGACAGCACCAGGGGCTCGCTGACACTTGAGCTCCATCTGGGGGATGCTGGTCGCGTCTGGGTGGTGGGGAGCAAGTCTTGGAGCTCTTGGCTGTGCTTTAGCTCCTTTCATTGCTCGGTCTTGGAGGCGTGGGGATGAGTAACAGTTCCTGTAAATCTTAAGCTGCTCCAGTATTTCTTGGGACCATCTCAAACTATTCCTTAGGGCACATGTGACTTGGAGGCTGGTCCCACAGAGGGATGGATTCGGCAGTAAATCACTCAAGTGCCTGGCTGCCTGGAGCACGCACACCACTGTGATGATTCTGGCTCCCCGGCTCCTCCTTCTTATCCTCAGTAGCTCCATCTTCCTGACTTGTTTGTCAGTTCCTTCAACTCCTCGCTAGTTCTGTCCTCCAGCGCCCTCACTCAGTTCTTCAATTCCTTCTAGAAGAGAGCAGCAAGGCTTTGAGATGGTTCCTACCTCTCCGGCCCTGGGTGTGTGATCACACAAGGATGGGCAGACTTATCTACGAGATTGCTCCTCTCTCTCCTCTCATTTTCCCCCAGGCAGTTTGGTGAGACATGGTGGACGATGAGTTTATGGCATTTCAGAGATGCTGAGAGTCTGAAAGATAAGTCTGCGTCCAGCCCAAGCGCTGCCCTCCAGGGTCCACTGTAGCTCTAGAAGGTCCACTTGTTGGGACTCCTGTACAAGCCATTCACCCACCTTTCTGACGTAGTGTGGAGTGGAGCAGCTGATCACAGGGATTAGAGAAAGGTGGGTGTGGATGCCGAGTCCAGCCTGGACAGGTGACTTTGCCTCTTGGAGCCTCAGTTTCCCCATCTGTCACATGAAGGGTAAGTATTGACCTCCGTGGTTGTTGGAGGAGATCTAAAGAGGCATGACGCAGACTGCCTGGCACTCAATAAGGATGCGGCAAATACTCTCCATGGTTAGTATTTTTACTCTTTCAGAGGAAAAGAGGAGTTTCCCTCAGGGAGAAGACTGGAGTGAGACAGGGTGAGAGGTGGGCGTTAGAATTACAGAGGCTTGGGACTTCCCTAGCAGTCCAAAGGTTAAGAAGTCACCTTCCAACGTGTGGGTTTGATCCCTGGTCGGGGAGGTAAGATCCCACATGCCTCCTGGCCAAAAAAGCAAAAACCATAAAACGGGAGCAATATTGTAACAAATTTAATAAAGACTTTTAAAGTGGTCCACATTAAAAAAAAGAGAGAGAGAGAGCAAGAGAATGAGGGAGGCGCTAATATGGCTGAGACTAGGATGCATTTAGGCAGCGGAGTGTGAGGAAGGGTAAGGAAGGCCCATGGGTGGGGAAAGGGGCCACTTTTCTTGGACCAGCCAAGTGTCTAGAGCCCCAGGTTTTGATCCAGCCCCTCAGCTGGTCTTGAATCCCAATGTGGACACAGTAGACAGGCCTGGATTCCCAAGCCAAGGCTGAGAGTGGTGGGCGGAGCCATGAGAGTGCATGCCTTCTTCAAGTGGATGGGCCAGACCCACGATGCTCTCCATAGCAAACATGTGGTATGCTAGGAAACAAATAACCCCACTGAGACCGCTCCTTCTGGAAACAGGGGGAAAATGTGGATTATCTTGAGATCAAAAATGTGGGCTCCCAGGCGGCCAATAAAGTCAAGGGATTGGGAGAGAAGCTGACTGATGAGTTTGGTTGTTTTCTTTGGCCTTTCTGTGCTCACGCTTGGTGCAGTAAGGCCTCCCCTTGGGTGACCACGGTTACATTCTTGGGGGTGCTGAGCACCCAGAAGGGCTCAGTGGGGCCATCCTGGATGCTTGGTGCCTGCCAAAGGCTCCCTTCCATGGTAAGGGGGAAGGGAGAGAGAGGCTTTGCTATGATGATTGCAGACAAGTTCCCTTGCCTCCTTCCTATGTCTCCAAGGGACCCTGGAAGTGGTTCTAGATGTTGGGGGCTGCAAGAACCACTGGAGGTCATCTTGTCAGTCCCCTTCCCCCACCAAGAATCCTACAAATGGGGAAATGAGAGCCAGAGAGGGCAAGGGCCTCCTTGCTCGAGGTCACTGGGCTATCTGGGGACTCAGATCCATGGTCCCACGGTTCTGGCAATCTGCCTGAGAAGCATCTTGCTTTCTGTGGTTCCTGTCTGCTCTCAGCTCTTCTGGGGAGAAGGCTTACAGCTTCTTGGCATCTGCAAGCTAGATGCTCTGAACTTGGGCTGCTCTGACCTTTCTGAAAGGCAGACTGGAGCAGGTTGCTTCCCAAAGGGCTGTCTTCAACAGCTCCCAGGGCCTCTGCAGAGACCCCCACGTGTGCCCTTTATAAGACACATGAGGCCCTTCATGAGCCGGCCTCTGTCCTCGCCTCTGCCATTGCTCTCCAGTCGCATGGGCCAGCAGTGGGTCTCTCGCGTTCTCCTGCCTTTGCACATGCTGTTCCTGCTCCTCGAATGCCCTTCCCTCCTGTTCTTGAAGGTTTCTCAGGCTCTCCCTGTGGCCTCCTCTGACCCCCTAGGCTCAGCCACTCCTTCCTCTGAGCTCCCAGAGCTCTCGATCATTCCTCTGTTAGCACTTATCTCATTGACTCAGAATGATTTGTTTACATGGCTCTTCTCCCCAGGGTAGGAGGCATGCCTTCCCACATCTGTATGTCTTCCCTCCCTCAGCAGTGCCTAGCAGAGTGCCGGAAGCCCAGCCTGGGCTCAGCTGGTATACATGGAGTGAATGGCTACGGGACGTGTGTGTCCCCAAAGGTCCCCCCTGCACGTGGCCTGGAACGTCAACGCCTGTGAGCTGTGCCTGGCTCCTGGCTCCTGTCCCCCTTTGCCTTCCCACAGCTGGGGCCTCTCTTCTCCTTCCAACAGCTGGCCCAGCCCTGCCCAGACTCGGGAGGGCTAGCCACAGCCTAGACCAGGGATATTTAAAGAGCCCGTGTTCAGAAGTGCAGGTGACTCAACCTCCCATGAGCTTGACCATGAGTTCTGTTGTCACCTGGGTCTAGACTCTTGGTTCCCACCACATCCCATGAGACCGGTAGCTCCCCAGGGACCATTTTCCCCAGATCTTAGTCCTTCTTATGAAAGAGTCTAGAACTAAGTACCCTGGTCTAGCCTAGTTTAGAACTGAGTCCTCCTGGTCTAGCCCCTGGTCTAGAACTGAGTCCTCCTGGTCTAGAACTGAGTCCTCCTGGTCTAGCTCTGGTCTAGAACTGAGTCCTCCTGGTCTAGCCCTGGTTTAGAACTGAGTGCCCCTGGTGGTCTAGCCCTGGTCTAGAACTGAGTCCTCCTGGTCTAGCTCTGGTCTAGAACTGAGTCCTCCTGGTCTAGCTCTGGTCTAGAGCTGAGTCCTCCTGGGTCTAGCCCTGGTCTAGAACTGAGTCCTCCTGGTCTAGCCCTGGTCTAGAGCTGAGTCCTCCTGGTCTAGCTCTGGTCTAGAGCTGAGTCCCTGAGGATATGTGTCACTTCCCTCCCCACAGCCAGCGCCAGCCACTGGGCCTCTCCGATACCCACTGACCCATTTAGGTGGCAAAACTTCCCTGGGTGCCTAGCATGTGCAGGTACAGGGTCTGCCTCCGCGGAGCTCACGGTAGGGGGTGGGAGGAGCAGGGATGACACAGGTGATAGCGGTGGGCAGCGCTAGGACAAGAGGCCAGACGGGGGCTCTGGGGTCACAGAGCAAGGCGCTGAAGTCACCTCAGAGCTGGGGTCTGAGTGAGATGGAGGGGGCAAGGAGACTTTACGAGGAGAAGCGGGGGGAGGGGGCTGCTTCCTGGCTGAGGGCTCCACAAGGGCAGGGTCTGGAGAAATCTACCACCATGCCCCACATACAGACCAGAACTTTCCGTCAGGTCCGTGGGGCTGCCTGTGCCTGTCTGGGAGCATGATATCCTCAGGGGAGGCGCTGAAAAGTGAGAGGACTATGGCTCCCTCTCATGGTGCTCCATACCAGGCAGGCCCACAAAAACTGTTTCTCCTTTATTTTGTTTTTTTAGCTGCTAGGTTGGAAAAGGCAATGGCAACCCACTCCAGTACTCTTGCCTGGAGAATCCCTTGGACAGAGGAGCCTGGTAGGCTGCAGTCCATGGGGTCACTAAGAGTTGGATACGCCTGAAGTGACTTAGCAGCAGCAGCGGTGTTTGACTCTTTTATGACCCCATGGACTGTAGCCCATCAGGGTCCTCTCTCCATGGGATTTCCCAGGAAGGATACTGGAGTGGGTGGCCGTTTCCTTCTCCAGGGAATCTTCCTGACCCAGGGATGGAGCCTGCATCTCCAGCACTGGCAGACAGATTCTCTACCACTGAGGCACGTGGGAAGTCCCTCTTCTTTATTTATTCAGTTGATATTGAGTGAGTCCCCACCATGAGCCAGAGACTAGGCTGGGAACTGGGGTGGGGGAGGCTGATCTGGGGAACCAAGATGCATTCCTGCCCTCAAAGGACTCACAGGCCAGTCAGGAGAGATGTATAGAAAGGAGCCACGAAAGCACAGCGTGGGGTTAGCAGCGCTGGGGCCCCAGTTCTCTCCAGGAGGTAGGAGGAAGCCCCGTCTGGGAAAGGATGGCCACAGGGACCCAGACAGCACCACCAGGATCTCATCTGTGTCCCAGAATCCTCACGTGGGAGCCAGCAAGATTGGTGGGCAGAGGGATAGCCTCATTGCCTGGCGTCATCAGATGACCTATGGACAGTGTCTTATAACTCTTAGCAGAGGCAGCAGAGCCCAGGGGGTTTGGGATCCTTCTAGTCAAGTCTCTGCTATTTGAGAGCTGAGTGATTTTGGGGCAAACAACTGGGCTTCCCTTTACTCATCTGTAAAATGTGTTGTGTTAATGTATGGACGTGAGAGTTGGACTGTGAAGAAGGCTGAGCGCCGAAGAATTGATGCTTCTGAACTGTGGTATTGAGAGAAGACTCTTGAGAATCCCTTGGACTGCAAGGAGATCCAACCAGTCCATTCTAAAGGAGATCAACCCTGGGATTTCTTTGGAAGGAATGATGCTAAAGCTGAAACTCCAGTACTTTGGCCACCTCATGCGAAGAGTTGACTCGTTGGAAAGACTCTGATGCTGGGAGGGATTGGAGGCAGGAGGAGAAGGGGATGACAAAGGATGAGATGGCTGGATGGCATCACTGACTCGATGGACGTGAGTTTGAGTGAATTCCAGGAGCTGGTGATGGACAGGGAGGCCTGCTGCTGCTGCAGCTGCTGCTAAGTCACTTCGGTCGTGTCTGACTCTCAGACTCGCAGCCCACCAGGCTCCCCCGTCCCTGGGATTCTCCAGGCAAGAACACTGGAGTGGGTTGCCATTTCCTTCTCCAATGCATGAAAGTGAAAAGTGAAAGTGAAGTCGCTCAGTCGTGTCTGACTCTTCACCATCCCATGGACTGCAGCCTACCAGGCTCCTACGTCCATGGGATTTTCCAGGCAAGAGTACTGGAGTGGGCTGCCACTGCCTGGAGTGCTGCAATTCATGGGGTTGCAAAGAACTGGACACGACTGAGCGACTGGACTGAACTGAACTGAATGCCTCCCTCTAGGGTTGCAGCCAGCCCCTGAGGAGATAGTAATTATGTGATAAGGGTTAGCAACGTAGTTGCTGCTCAACTTCTGTGGGTTGATTGTATTAACCGTCCTAATAGACAATAACTTGGAAGCACACATCCCTGTGGAAAGAAAAGGATGCATTTTGTGCGTGTGTGTGTTTGCGTGTATATCTGCCTGTCGGAGAGTGTTTAGGGGATTGGGTGCAGGGAGCCACAAAAGCTAGGGCCGTGGGCAGACCTGTAGGGCAGGGGATGCGCGGTCCCCCTCTGCTCCTGCCCCCTCGGCAGGGTGCGCGGTCGGCGGGAGGCGCAGGTGTCCAGTGGGTCCCGCGCGTCCCCATCCCTCCCCGCCTTGGCCAGGCCCCAGCTCCCTTCTGCCGTCCGCCCTGCGTCCTCCTCTAACCTCGGAGCAGTGGGGCCGGGAAAGTTTGAGTCACGGTGGGGGGAGCGGAGGAGGCGGGCCCGTGACCCTGAACGGGGTGGGCTCTAGGACCCGCCTCGGGCTCCCAGCAGGGGGACCCCGCCGCAAACCCAGGTCCCGCGCGCACTGGCCGCGGCGCGACGGAGCGAGGGGCCGGCTGCAGCGCTCGTCGGGTGGCCGCTGAGTGCACCAGGGCGGTCGTGCTCCCCAGGACCCGCGCGCCTCCACCGCGGCAGCCGCAGCCCCTCGACCGCGCTCAGCATGAGGCCCCGGGCGCCGCTCCTGCGGCTGCTGCTGGCGGTCTCCGCGGCCGCCGCGGCGGTGGTCGGCGAGCCCGGGTCGGCGCTGCCCCCTTACCACGGGGGGCGCCACCCTGGCTATCGTCTTCGACGTCACCGGCTCCATGTGGGACGACCTGATGCAGGTGATGGATGGCGCCTCGCGCATTCTGGGAGCACAGCCTGAGCCGCGGCAGCCGGGTCATCGCCAACTACGCTTTGGTGCCCTTCCACGACCCAGGTAGCGCCCCCCGCGCCCCCGGCCTGGCGCCCTGGCGCCGTGCGCTCACCCGCCCGCTTTGCGCCCGGGGCGCACTGAACGCCCGCCGGTTGCACCGCGGCCCGGTAGGGGCGCCTTCTCCACACGTCCGCTCTGCACCTAGGGCAGGCCTCGCAGCCTCTGCGTCCTCTCCCACCCCCAACCCGCAACCCCAAACCTGATCTCCCCTTCTCCCGCGCCTCCCCGCCCGCGTCGTCGGGTGGGTGACGGAGAGGCGCACGCACTACCGTCAAAAGCCGCGCTGTGCGACTGTGCGGCTTCAGCAAATAATCTGCCTCCCGGAGCATCACAGGGTGAGAACCACCTCCCAGGCTCGCTGAGATGTTGAACTGGGCTTTGGCGTCCAGGGCCTGGTCCGCGCGCCTCCGCTGGGTTTGCCCTGTGTTAGTTCTTAGACTTTGCTCCCATCGTGGGATTTGGGGGCCAAACGCTGCATATTGCCCCTCACCTGTTCTGGAGAGAAAAACAGCAGCCAGGTGGCCTCCACCTACCCCTCACTGCCAGCCCCCTCGCCCCCCCACCCCCCACCTAACTCTCTCTCCCCTGCGGGCAGCACCTCGCCCCCTACAGCACCCCCTACCCGCCCCCTACCTTTCAGCTCAGGGTTAAGGCCATGCCCTTGAAAGGCTCCTGGGAGAGAGACCCCACTGTGGGGAGTTTCAAGGAAAACAGCTGTGGAGCGGTGGGCTCAGACTCCCAACCTTGGGAGGACTGCTTGTTCACCAGCATTTTTAGTGAAAAACTTCAGACTTACAGTAACATAGGGAGAAAAAAATACATGTACACCTGTCTGCCCACCACTCAGATCCCATGATTAATTTTAAAGTTTTGTCATGTCTCTCCACTAGGCACCTCCCTGTTCAGAAGGATAGCTTTCTAAAGCCAAAAACTGAACTAAAAATAGCAGAGCTTTTTGCAGAATTGTACTGCAAAGTGTTCCTGTTAGGAGGAAATGCACCCAAGTCTGGATGAGCTAGGAAGCCCTGTCAGAAGCCCTGTTTTCCTTGATTAATCACAGCATCATTAGAGATTTCTGAAAAGCCAGGTAAGGGTGGGTGTGGCATAATCCCTTACAGCCCTCAGGCTGAGTGTGGAGTCCCTCCGCTTCCTGGAGCTCTGGGCTCTGTAAAGCTATGCAGCTCACAGTCCAGAAGCCAGGGGTCTAGAAAGATTTCTGGGAACAGCAGAAGCTTGGTTCCCACCTGGAGGTCAGGAAAGAGCGAGGTTAGGGGAATTGTGACATCATGGGGTGTGTGGTGTGTCCTGGGGGCTTCAGCTCAAACACAGCTCATCCTTTGTCTCCCTAACTTTCTTACTCCCTTTCTGGGTCATTTGTGGGCTTCCAAAGATAATGCATTGAAAGGGCTTAGTGACCATTTAATCCACCCCTACTCTTGCAGTTGGAGAGACTGTGGCTCTGGACATGGACAGGACTTCCCCAAGGCCACCTGCCAGGCTGACATAATTTCTGATTGATGCGGTGAACATGAGTTTGAGCAGAGTCAGGGAGATGGTGAGGGACAGGGAAGCCTGGTGTGCTGCAGTCCCATGCGGTCACAAGGAGTTGGACATGACTGAGTGATTGAACAACAACAACCCATATTTGTCTCTAAAATGATTGCTCCACTGGCGGGCAGGAGAGCAGCCTGCGCACACAGTGTCCTGGGCTCCGTGGTGTCTTCACCGTCCCCTCTGTGGCCATCATCTTCTTGAAGCCCTTGTTCCACCCCCAAGCTCTCTTCTCCTCTCCTCTCTGGATGCTGAGCGCGACCCTCTAACCTTCACTCCATCTTCTGCAAAACAAAAGAATCCCCTCCCCCTTTCCCCGTCTCTGCTTCCCAAACCATGCTCCCTACAGACACCCCAGCTCCAGTGGAGGGGGAACCTCAGCGTTTATTGAGCCTTTGCTGTATGCACAGTCTTGTGAAGCTTTCAGTGTGAAGCAGGCAGGGTTCATGCCAAGGAGCCAGCAGCCTGCTGGCGACAAGACGGGCAGAGGGTAGCAGGTATCCCTCCTGATGGCTCCTGATTGTTGGTTAGTGTGGGAAGGGACTCATCAAAGGCTCTCTGAGGAAGCAGCATTGGAGCAGGACCTGAGGAAGATGAAGGGAAATTGATCAGCTTTTGACCACCTGCTGGGGGATGCTAGGTGCCAGGGATACAGAGGGACGGAGGTCTTCCTAAACACATGGAGCTCTTCCTAAACACATGGAGCTCGCTGAGTGGTGGTTGACATGTTGCGGCAGGTGTCTGTGGCTGTGGAGCCTGGGTGCAGGAGGGGGTGAGATGGGGCAGCCGGGAGAGGCGAGATTGGTCCAGGCTGTTGTTAGCGAAAGGTAGGGTCTGGCTGCTTGCTGCTCAAAAGCCAATGGACAGGCTGGGTTGGTGGAAAGGAAGGTTTGCTTTATTTCAGGTGCCGGCAACTGGGCGGGGGGAGGGTGGACATCCGTCCAGAGGTCGGCACCCCTCCACCCCCAACCACCACCACTGACAGTCACTGGGGAAGAGCTTTTGCAGACGGAGGGAGGGACCACATGCAGAAACAGCACAGTCGGCTCTGACGGTCATCTTGAAACTGGGCATCGGTGGTCAGACCAGCATCATCCTGGTTGTATTGGGTGTGGCTAATCTTCAGTTCCAGGGGCAGTCTGTTGCCATTTCTTGGAGGCACATTCTCAGAATCGGGGCAGCTTGAGTCATGGCTACAGATTGGTCATCATGTAGTTAACTTCTCCACCTGGTGGGGGTTTCAGTATCTACAAGACAGCTCACAAGATATGGCTCAGAAAATTATCTGGAGACTTTGAGAAGGAACCAAAGATCTCCGATTATCCTTGATGAGCACATTATTATTATTTGGTCTCCTTTGACCGTTTCCCCTTATTTCTGCATATTCACACTTCTCTGATTAAACTTATTCTTCAACTAACATTTTTCCACAGAAAAAAAAGGCAGGCAGAGGACATGGGCGGGGGTGGGGGGGCAAGGCCATAGTGTCCTGCTCCATTTCACTGTGACCATGGAACTGAGGACTCTTAGATCTCCTTTTATGGGCTTTGAGCAGACCCTGAGTGTTTCTGAGCAAGGGTTGGAGCTGTGGTTTAGGTTAGGCTGTGTCTTTTGACTCGACCAGTAGAATTCCCTTTGGTGGAAGTGGGGCTGAGAGATTGGGGTTTCAGCTGACAGTTCAGGGCTTCTCTGGTAGCTCAGATGGTCAAGAATCTGCCTGGAATGTGGGAGACCTGGGTTTGATCCCTGGGTTGGGAAGATTCCCTTGGAGAAGGGAATGGCTACCCACTCCAGTATTCTGGCCTGGAGGATTCCATGGACAGAGGAGCTTGACAGGCTACAGCCCACAGGGTTGTAAAGAGTCAGAAGCGACTGAGTGACTTTCACTCACTCACTCACTCAGGTCCCAGGGCTGTGTACTGGGAGGGTCTTCCTAAAGGAAACCCCTACATTAAACCCCAGAGACCACACTTCGTAAGGCAAGTTTCAAGTGGTTCTGGGTGGCACATGCTTCAAGATAAACCAGAACCTGTCCTTTGGAAATGTTTTTTAATGAAAAAAAAAAAAGAAGATATGTTCCCAAATGGCAGAGTTAGACTTTTGCTAATGGTTTTATTTTGGCTGAAATTTAGGTTGTTTTCAGTTTTTCTCTATTAAAATGTCGTAAAAAGCACTCTGGTGTGTAAATCTTTGACTACATCTTTGATTGTTTTTTTTTCGTTGGATTAAAGTTTTGGAAGCAGAATTCCTAGGTCATTATATAAACATACTGTGTGCGTGTGTGTGGTGGGGGGAAACTCTTCAAATTGTTTTTCAAAATGTTTCAGAAGTTTAAACTTCTACTGGAAGCATCTGAGGGGACCGTTTCAGAGCAGCTCCCCTCAACCCTAGTGTGCTGTGCGTGTGCTCAGATGCTCAGTCTTGTCTGACTCTTTGCAACCCGGATGGGCTGTAACCTGCCAGGCTCCTCTGTCCATGGGATTTCCCAGGCAAGAATACTGGAGTGGGTTGCCATTTCCTTCTCCAGGGAATCTTCATGACCCGGGGATCAAACCCATGTCTCACTGGCCAGCAGATTCTTCACCGCTGAACCACTGGGGAAGCCTGAACAGCTAATAAACTGGACAGGGGCATTGTGTTTCTGTTTTTTTGTGTGTGTCCAGTCGCATCTGACTCTTTTCGGCCCCATGAACTGTAGCCCGCCAGGCTCCTCGCTTCATTAAATTTTCTAAGCAAGAACACTAGAGTGGGTTGCCATTTCCTATTCCAGGGGATCTTCCAAACCCAGAGACTGAACCCAGAGTCTCTTGCATTTCCTCCACTGACAGGCAGATTCTTTACCTCTAGTGCCACCTGGGAATCCCCCAGCCCTAGGGATTAGGTTAACAATATTCCCCCTCCCTTAATTCAAAAGATGGAGAATAATCTCTACTGATTTCAATTGCTAGTGAGTTTCAGTAAGTTTTCAAGTGTTCACTAGATTTTTTTGTGTGTGTGTGAATTTCTTCTTTTGTAAATTGTCATTTCCTTTACTTATTTTTCCATTTGAGATTTTTAGTGGTTTTCTTATCAGTCAGTATGAAGACTTTACATTGATGATATTATTGCTTTTTGTTGTGTGGTTTTGTATGTTGTAGCATTTTTCCTGATTGTTTGCCTTTTAATATTTGTGGTTCTTAATGTTCTGAAGTTTTAAATGTTTATGTAGTAAATCTAGTGACTTTTTCCCCTTTGTAAATTTCTTTACTTTCATTCTTAGAAAGATATGTTTTTTTCTTATCACAAAATCAGTTAGGTAAATGTTCTAGGTTTTTTCATTTGTTTTCTTTTTTTCTCTTTATGTTTACTTTTTAAACCTGGGATTAAAAAAAACAACAGGCATATGGTATTAAAAATACCTTGATGTGATTCTTCTAGAACAAGATAATGGTTAGGGTACATTGTATCAGATATTCCTTTCTTTTTCATTCACTTGGATCCTGTCTTTATCGAAAATTACTTTATATCAATTATTTTATCTTTCCATTCTGTCCTATTGTATGATAGTTCTTGTGCCAGGGGGCCACTGCATTCATTATTTGGATTTATAATGGGGCAAATCCTTCCTCCTATTCTTTAAAAAAATTTACCCCCAGCCTTATTGAAATGCAGTTGACACATAATATTGTGTTAGTTTAAAGTGCCCAGTGTACTGATTTGATACATTTGTATATTGCAAAATGATTGCCACCGTAGCCTTGGCTAATGCTTCCATCTTGTCACATAATTGCCATTTCTTCTTTATGGTGAGAACTTTTGTGATCTACTTTCTTGGCAATATTCAAGTACATAATACAGTATTATTAGTGATAATTACTATGTTCTGCATTCAGTTCCCAGAACTGATTCATCTCATAACTGGAAGTTTGTACCCTTTGACTAACATCTCCTTATTTCTGCTACTCCCTGACTCCTGGAAACCATCACTTTTCTCTCTTTCTATGAATTTTGGTGTTTTTTTGTTTTTGTTTTTAGATTCTATATATAAATGAGATCATACAGTATTTGTCTTATCTGCCTCATTTCACTTAGCATAATGCCCTCAAGGTCCATCTAAGTTGTCCCAAACAGCAAGATTTTTTTCTTTCTTGTGGTCAAATAATTTTCCGTTGTGTATGTATGCTGTATCATCTTTATCCATTCGCAGTTGGCCACTTTAATTTTTATCTTTTTCGCCACAGTGTGCAGAAGGATCTTGGTTCCCTGACCAGGGATGAACCCAGTGACCCCTGCAGTGGAAGTGCAGAGTCCCAAACAGTAGACCACCAGGGAAGTCCCGACAGTTTAAAATTTTTAATGAACTTTAAATTTAGAACAGTTTTAAATTTACAGAGTTATTGCAGAGATAGTACAGCAGTTCCCATATACCCAACATCCAGCTGTCTCTATTATTACCATCTTCCATTATGATGGTGCATTTATCTCAACTGATGCTGGGAAAAATTGAGGGCAGGAGGAGAAGGGGATGACAGAGGATGAGACGGTTGGATGGCATCACTGACTCAATGGACATGAGTTTGAGTGACCTCTGGGAGTTGGTGATGGACAGGGAAGCCTGGTGTGCTGCAGTCCATGGGGTCACAAAGAGTTAGACACGACTGAGCAACTGAACTGAAATGAACAACCCGATATTGAAATATTATTACTAACTAAAGTCCATTCTTTATTCGGATTCCCTCGAATTTCCCCTAGTCTGTTTCAGGATCCCATCCAGGATCCTGTGTTACATGTGCCTGCTGTGTTCCTTAGGCTTCTTTGGTTGTGATGGTTTTTCAACCTTTGTTTTTGATGACCTTGACAGCTTTGTTGCTTATTGCCCAGATGTTTTGTCCCTCCATCGTAATTTGCCGGGTGTTTTTCTCCAGTCAGAGTGGGTAATGGGAGGAAGATCACAGAGGAACAAGGCTGTTCTTGTCACATCATGTCAAGGGTACATGCTATCAGTGTGACTTATCACTGTTGACGCTGACCTTGATCACCTGGCTGAGGTTGTCGGATGTCTTCGTGGAAGCTTACTCTTTTCTTTCTCCCTTTCTGTTCTATCCTCTTTGGAAGAAAGTCACTACATGCAGCCCACACTTAAGAAGTAGGGAGTTGTAATCCACCTCTGTGAATGTGGAGTATTTACAAAAGCTGTTTGGAAATATTCTACATGCGAGAGTTGACTCCTCTCCATTCATTTGTTTATTGATCGTTTGTATCTATCAGTGTGGACTCATTGTTTTATTTTTTGCGTTGTAATCCAGTACTACTGGGTTTATTTTGTTGCTCAAGTTTTTCCAACTTCAATCATTGGAAGCACTTTCATTTGGCCCGTGTGTACCTTTGACATACACTTACTGTTGGGAGCTATTTTTAAAAGCACTTTCTTACTTTCTGGCACTACAAGCTATTCCAGGCTCATGTATTTCCTGCCCTAGTTCTAGAATTAGCAGTTTCTCCAAGGAACCCTAGTTCTGTTTATTAAAAGATGGTATTCGATGCCAGCACTAGACACCAGCACCCAAGTGCTTCCAGGTGGCACAGTGGTAGACTTTGCCCGCCATTGCGGGAGACACAAGAGATGAGGGTTCGGTCGCTGGGTTGGGAAAACTCCCTGGAGTAGAAATGGCAACCCACTCGTGTTCTTGCCTGGAGAATTTCATGGGCAGAGGAGCCTGGCAGGCTGCAGTCCATGGGGTCGTAAAGAGCTGGACGTGACTGAACACACACCTCTCACTTCTCTGAGCGTGAGGTGTGCTTGTTGCTCACTAGGTTGTCACTGCTTCTCTATCTTTAGCTGACAAAGCAGGAGATACATGTTGTATATATAACTTGTGTGTGTACCTATAACTATTTCTGGATTTACCATTTGTATCTAGATTAAGCTGATCGAGTTCATTCTGCAGCCTCCAACTCTCTTTCATTACCACGTGGATCCCGCTAACCCCCTACTCTGGCTTATCCATAACCTCCCTCGCCGACAGTGACTGCCCTGGCTCTCTTCACCTGCCACCCACCGTCACTGACATAACTGTCCAGTGTCAGGGCAGATTTACGGTGTTTTTAGCATAGCTAACTTGCGCCCCATGGAAAACAACTTTATTAACAAGAGGACCGTTCTTTTGCCTTTCGTTTTGTAGATACAACTCTTTTCCAGAGTTACTTGGCCCAGGACCTTCTTCATGTTCCTTTTATTCATCTTCATTTAAAAATATTCTTGAACATGATTCTTTTCAGATGAAAAATAGAAGAACTTAGTCAACTTCTCCCCAAAATTTCCTGCTGTGATTTTGCTCAGAATTGTGTTAAATTTTGATTTGGGGAAGAATTATCGTTAAAAAAATTTTAATTTTTTCCATGTAAGAGTGCTGTGTGTGTGCTGTGTTAGGTTGCTCAGTCAAGTCTGACTCTTTGTGACCCCATGGACTGCAGCCCACCAGGCTCCTCTGTCCATGGGATTTCCCAGGCAAGAATGCTGGAGCAGATTGCTATTTCCTTCTCCAGGGGACCTTCCTCACCCAGGCATTAAGCCCACAACTCTTGTGTCTCCTGCACTGGCAGGTGGATTCTTCACCTCTGCTCCACCATGTTTTTTTTCTTTTTTGTATATTTATTTCCTTTATTGAAAACTTGTAGTCTTTTCCCTTATAGGTTCCACCCATTTCTATTTAAGATCATCTGTAAATATTTGGGGTTTTGTATGACTATTTTGACCAGGACTTTTTTTCATTACATTTTTTGTAAATGAGTATTGCTAGTATGTTGGAAAGCAATTTATTTTCATATATTTTGTTTCCAACTTTCTTACTAAAGGGTTTTTAAAAGACTAGATCTGATTTTTTTTGAGGGAGTAATGTCTTAAGTTGTCTAGGTTGACAACCACAGCCTGTCCAAATTATAATATTGTTTCCTTTTTTCCAATCAAACCTTTCACTCCTTTTGGAATGTTCTCTAGCATTTAGAAGCTAGAGCCTTCGGAACAGTGCTAAGCAATAGTGGTGGCTGAAGGGGGCCTTGTCTTTGTTGTATTCTTTCTTGTTGGCTCTTGATTTGAAGTTTTCTTCATCAGATGGAGGGAGATACTCTCGTTCCTAATTTGCCCAGGGCAGAAAAAACGCCCCCCAAACAAAGGAGCCCCAGTGGCTCAGCGGGTAAGGAATCTGTCTGCAGGACGCAGGATGCGTGGGTCTGATCCCTGGGTGGGGAAGATTCCCTGGAGGAGGAAACGGCAAGCACTCCAGTGTTCTTACCTGAAAATTTCCATGGACAGAGGAGGCTGGTGGGCTACAGTTCAAAGGGTCGAAAAGAGTCAGATACAGCTGAGCACCGAACTGAAATCTGACAAACGAAAAAGCCAAATGAGGGTGGGTGCTCAATATTAGCCCAGTGACTTGCTGCCTTTGCTGAGATGTTTGTGGGATCTTTCGCCTGTTGACCTCTTGGTGTGATTCTTTCCTCTTAACTATTTCCACATTCCTTGCTTAATAATCCACCATGACCGGGCAAGGATTATTCTTTAGTATACAGCTGGATTCTATTTGCCAGTGTCTTGTTTGGGACTTCTCCACTCATTTCAATATGTGTGATCAGTAAGTGATATTCTCTCTTTGTCAAATTTTGACATCAAGGCTTAGCTCTTTCAGTAAATAACTAAAATTATTGTTTTCTCAAAAATTACAAATTTAACACATGCTTGTTAAATGTTCTAATAACACTGCTCTCAGGAAATGCAAACACTTTTAATAATTTTGTCTGCTTCCAGACTCTCTGCCTGTGTGTGTCGTTCACTTGCATACAGATGTACACTTCATTTTTTTATTACATAAAAATAGGATGATATTATGCATACTGCTTTGCAACCTGCTTTTCTGCCCCACATAATATATCCTGGGTATCTTTTCATGTTAGGAAATAATAATCCACCCCATTGTTTTCATGACTACAGAAGGTGTTACAGGAAGGATCTTAATTTTTTAAATTAATAATTAATTATTTTAAAATTGGGGTAAATTTGCTTTGCATGCTGTGTTAGTTTCCACTGCGCAATGAAGTGAATGAACTATAAATTCCACATGTCCTCTCCCTCTTAGACCTCCCTCCCACAGCCATTCCCCCGTCCCGCCCTCCAGGTCACCACAGGGAGCCGGGCTGAGCCCCTTGCTCTCTGCAGGAGGCCTCCACCAGCTATCTGCTTTCTACCTGGCAGTGCAGTGCACGTATGTCAGCCCCAGTCTCCCAGTTCATCCCCACCCCCCTCCCCAAACCACGTCCACATGGAGGGATCTTCATGTATCTTCTCTTGACTTATCCAGCCATTCTCATATTGTGGAAAACAGGTTGCTTTGAGTTTCTTTACAACACACACACACATTTGCAAAGCATAGCTATTGGGTAGGTTCTCAGAATAGCAATTGCCATTGTTAAAGCATGTGAGCGTTTTTAACTTTAACAGATATCAGCAAACGGTCCTCCAAAAGTACTATACCATCTTGCCCTCTTACCTAGAGGGTATGACACTACTTTTCCCAACCTTGTTGGCATCCAGGGACCTTACTCTTCCTGCTTTTGCTAATCCAATAGGTGAGAAGTGGTGACCTGTTTTAATTTGTGTATGTCTGATTGAGGGTGAGTTTGAGCATCTTCTTTGGGTCGCCAGGTTGCCTGCCAGCTTTCCGGACGGAAGAGGTGGTTTTAGCTGGTCAGCAGCCAGGATTCTTGTCGTTGTTTAGTTGCTCAGTTATGTCTGACTCTTTTGCAACCCCTGGACTATAGCCCACCAGGCTCCTCTATGTCCATGGGATTTCCCAGGCAAGAATACTGGAGTGGGTTGCCAATTCTTTCTCCAGGGGATCTTCCAGACCCAGGGATCAAACCTGTGTCTCCTGCATTAGCAGGTGGATTCTTTACCACTGAGCCACCGGGGCAGGAGCCAGGATGCAGGCAGGCAAAGTGAACGTGTTCAGTAGGCAGAATTGCCCACGAGGAGGGGTGACTTGGCTTCTTGCCACAGGCTCTAATGTGTTTGGGTGTATGTGTGTGTGTGTACCGGTATATACTGTCATCCTGGAGTGACGCTGCTGTTAACAAACTTCTCATCATGAAATAGATAAACCAGTCTTTGCTCTGAGCAGAAAATCCAGCCCTCTGACTTGCCCCCCGGTGCATCTCTCCTTGGACAGGCTTGTCCCTGTCACTGAGGGTGCTTCATCAAAGTGCTGTGTCCCTGCCTGAGCTTTCCAGAATGCCTGTGCAGGGCAGGGGTGTGGGGAGAGGAGCAGGCTGGGCATGCCTCCGGGAGGAGGAGCAGGAGGATGGGGACGCGGTGAGTCTGAGAGTGGGGAGGCTGCCTGCCCGGCAGGCCTGGGGTAGCTGAGCGCATTCGGTCCACCCGGTCCCCAGGGATCCCTGACAGACTCACAATTCACTGGCTCCATATGTGATTCCCAGGAGATTGCCCGGGAAGGATGGGCCAGGCAGGATGCCAGTTTGGGCTGTGGCACCTTCAGTCAGTCCCGCCAGGCCCCC
The DNA here is from genome assembly GCA_917880005.1 of Nanger dama. Taxonomy (NCBI): domain Eukaryota; kingdom Metazoa; phylum Chordata; class Mammalia; order Artiodactyla; family Bovidae; genus Nanger; species Nanger dama. The sequence goes on along the minus strand of CAKJTW010000018.1, from coordinate 6,437,068 downwards.
CGAGAAGAGCCCAAGTCCATTAACCACTGGGTGGTCCCTGTAACAAAGAGGCCTGGGCTGCTCTGAGAGGTGGGGAGACAGGAGTGACCTTTGAGTTGAGATGCGGAAGGGCTGGATGTGGGGGCGGTGGTGGTGGTTTAGTGGCCGAGTCATGTCTGGCTCTTTGTGACCCCAAGGACTATAGCCCGCCAGGCTCCTCTGTCCATGGGATTTCCCAGGCAAGAATACTGAAGTGGGTTGTCATTTCCTTCTCCAGGGGATCTTCCCGACCCAGAGGTCAAACCTGGGTCTCCTGCCTCGCAGGCAGATTCTTCACCAACTGAGCCACCGGGAAAGCCCTGGGTGAAGGTGGCGGGGGGGGGCGGTGGGGGGTCCATATAGAATCAGGGGTAGCACAGTGGGCAGAGGGAACCGCACAAACGATGGTTCTGAGGCTGGTGGGAGTGTAGATCCGAACATCTCCCTGAAGACAGGGACTGGCGGATGTGGACGCTCAAGGCAGAGCCTGAATCCAGATCGGGGCCCCAGGAGACTCTCAGGAGACACGGATTCTAGACTCCCGGATGCCAAGGAGGAGGCCGAGGAAGGTTCTGAGGTTCTGAGGCTACTTTAGCTCCTTGGGTAGAACCACAGTTGCTTCCAGCCCTGCCTCGTCGGCCTTCAGCAGTATCTTCAAGGGAGTCCATTCAGCCAGCCCTGGGCTCAGAAGTGTTGCAGTCCTAGCAGGCCAGACGTCCTTTTCTCTGCCTTTTAGACATGGAAGGACTGAGTCCCGGAGAGGGGACACGATTTGCCCACCGTGGTGGCAGATGGTGGGACCTTGCGTGGAGCCCTTGCAGTTGGAGGAGGGGCCATGTGCATATCCAGAATGACCCCAGGATCTAAGTGCTGCTTTCGAGGAGGTGGGAAGCATCTCTGCAGCTTCCTCTTTGTAAGACCTTGGGCAGTTTGCTTTACCCATCTAAGCCCTCGAATTCTCATCTATAAAATAAAGATAATAAATAGGAGGCTATAGGTTGCAATATGATTTTTTTCTGAGCAAATGTATATTAAGTACCTAGAACAGAATCGAGTGCTTAATAAATATCAAAACAATAGTAGCTGTCCTTATCATCATCGTCACCATCATTTTGGGATTCAGTATAGCCAATTATGTGGCTTTGGAGCCAATTATGTGGATTGGGACATTATTCTGGATGGAATTCTAGACATTATTCTAGACTCGGGGAAGAGTCATGGACGTGAGGTCTTTCTGAGATTGGACCTCTGGTGCCTGACTGTGGCCTTGACCACTGGGACGCACAAGTGGGTGAGGGGCTGGACCATCCATCACCCATGTGAAGGGCTGGGTGGTTCTTCTTGTGTGTGATCCTCATGTCCCAGAGGCTCCACACCCTCCTCTTGTCGAGTGGAAAAGCTTCCCTATGGAGAGATGGTTCTGGGCCAGGCTTCTGGGGCTTGCACGCTCCAGGACAGCACAAGGAGAGCCAAGGTCATGGGTTTAATCATCCCTGGGGCCGGCAAGCCCTGCTCAGAGACTGCACGCCACATCTGCCCAGCTGTTTGGCAGCTGCCCGCCTCCAGTCACAAACCTCTCTCCCCTCCAGGAACAGGAATGAGGGGCTGGGGAACAAGTGTGAAGTGTCTGCAGCTTCATGCGTGGTTGAGAGCTTGGATCTGGGGTTGGACAGATCCAGGTTTGACTCCCGTCTCTGCAACTTCCTCACTGTAAGCTCTTAGGAAGTTTGCTTTCTCTTCCTAGCCCTTAAGTTCTCATCTATAAAACAGAGATAAGAAATAGGAGGCTATAGGTTGTTACATGGTTTCTTTCTGCAAATGCATATTAAGTGCCTAGAGCAGAATCAGGTGCTTAAAAATATCAGAACAATGGTAGCTCTCCTTATCATCATCGTCACCATCACTCTAGGAGACACTATAGCCAATTAGGTGGCTTTGGAGCCAGTTATGTGGACTGGGACATCATTCTAGATGGAACATGGTCCTCACAGAATTCTTGTCCTTCCTAGAACCTCACAATGTGACCTTTTTTGGAAACAGGGTAATTGAAGATGTAATTAGTCAAGATGAAGTCATGCAGAAGTCGAGTGAGCCCTTAATCCAATGTGACTGGTGTCCTTATAAGGAGAGAAGAGGCACAGGGAGGCGGCCGTGCAACAGTGGAGGCAGGATTGGAGTGATGCTGTGCCTGCAAGTCAGGGAGCACCAAGGGTTGCTGGGACCAGGAGAGGTAAAGAGGAAGATGGCATGGGGCAGAGTCTCCTCGAGAGCCTTCAGAGAAAGCATGGGCTGCTGACACCTTGTTGTTGGACTTCTAGTCTCCAGGAATGTGGGAGAATACACTTCTGTTGTTTAAAGTCACCAAGTTTGTGATATTTTATTATATTAATAGTGACCCCAGGTAACTGGTGGGGCTGCCCCCGTGGCTCAGATGGTAAAGAGTCTGCCTGCAATGCAGGAGACCTGGGTTCGATCCCTGGATTGGGAAGATCCCTTGAAGAAGGGAATGGCAACCCACTCCAGTATTCTTGCCTGGAGAGTCCCATGGATGGAGGAACCTGGTGGGCTACAATCCACGGGGTTGCAAAGAGTCAGAAACGATTGAGCAACTAACACTTTCACTCTCAGGATACTCTACAGATACTAACTACCACTTACGAATTGTATGACCTTCACGAAGGTCTTGGCATCCTCAGTTCTAACAGGAAAATGTTGATAGGACTGAGCTGAACTCTGTGAGATAGTCAGTGCTCAATGTACTGAAACTGCTGCTAGGGTCATCACCCACTTCTGTCTCCACCACCGCCAGCACCACCACCATCCTCCTCAGCGTCATCAGCATCGGGCGTTACCATCAACGCCACCACCAGCATCAGCACCAGCATCACCAGCATCAGCACCAGCATCACCAGCATCATCACCAGCATCAGCAGCATCAGCACCTCACCAGCATCAGCAGCAACAGCAGTACCACCACCATCATCCACATCAAATCATGCTAGGAAGGGCTTTTTATCCAGAGCCAACCCTGCTTGGACCATGTGAGGGAAGGAGATGGACAGGGGCTTAAGCAAGCCCTCTCGGTGGGCAAACTCACATGGAGACATGCCAGGTATCCTGCCCTGTCCTGGTGCCTCACTCTGTCCTGCTGAAAGGCAGGTCTTGAAATGACCACCCTGCTGAAAGCACCGTGTCCTGGAAGCTTAGGGATGGTGAGTGATGATGTTGCAGCAAGTGTCAGGAATGAAAAATAAAGCCGTGGACCAGCATCAAAGAAAGACAAGAAGGCATCCATCTCTATCTCACTGCCTGGAGCTGTAGATGGATGGGTGGGCGAGAGGATGATCAGACAGCAAGGAGGACAGGTGGAAAGAACACCCTCGTGCCCTCATCCCTGTCTGGGCATCCTGATAGCTGGTCCAGCCCTGGAATGATGGGACTGGTCAGTGACAGTCAGTGCCCGGAGGTGGCTTGGGGATTATCTGTTCAGTGCAAGAAGGAAATCAGACTATTTTGTGCATCAGTGTGTCTGTGTATGCAAGTGTGCTCTCCCCTGAGGGCCTTCTTTGTTCAGAACTTAGGGCAGAGCTTTCAAAATGCCCTGTCCTCTACCTCAAATGGAATGATCCACACTTTTGTCCATCTGGCCAGCTCTCCCTTAATATGGCCAACTCCCCTGCGTGCCCTGAATAACCACCTTTGGTTTCCTGCCTTGGTTTGGATCTGTTTCTCTGAGTGGTGGGCAGTGAGCGGCATGCTGTGATGGAGGGCCTGGGGATCAGACAGGCTTCACATCCAGCAAATAATTGCTGAGTGTTGACTGTATGCCTGGTGTTGTACTGGGCATAGGATAGAAAGATAAATGAAACTTCGGTCCTAACTTGACGTTGCTCAAACAGTATACTCTAACAGGATTTGTTATGAGTAAATAAAGATCATTCATGCACTCATTTGGACAGTATTTCTTAAGCACTCACCATGTGCCAGACACTGAGGTTGGCAGGAGGTCTACGATGATGAACAAGAGAAGGAATCACTGTTGGCATGATGTAGTCAATCAGTTCTTCTGCCAGATCTTCCCACCTGACCTTGAAGGACCCCTTTCCCCTCTCTGGCCTCAGTTTTGCCATCTTTTAAAAGCTGAGGTCTTCGGATCGCCTCATTCTCAACGTTGTTATGTTTCGCACATAGGTTGGTAGTCAAATCATATTTCCCCAAGCCCATTTCTTTTTTTAAACATTTATTTTATTGAGGTATGGTTGCTTCATGATGTTAAGTTCGGCTGTACAGCAAAGCAGTTCAGTTATACATATTATATATCCTTTTCCATTATGGTTTATCACAGGGTGTTGAATATAGTTCCCTGTGCCATACAGTAGGACCTGTTGCTTATCCATCCTATGTGGAATAGTTTGCATTCGCTAATCCCCAACTTCCAATCCACCCCTCCGTCCTGCAGCCCCTCCCCTCCCATAAGCCCGTTTTCTGTGTCTGTGAGTCTGTTCTCTGTGTCTGTGAGTCTGTCTATGAGCTCATCTGCGTCACAGTGTAGATGCTACGTAGAAGTGATATATGGCATTTGTCTTCCTCTTTCTGACCTGCTTCACTTGGTATGACGGTCTGTATGTCCATCCATGTTGGTGCAGATGGGATGATTTCCTTCTTTATGGCCGAGAAGTATTCTGCTGGGCATATACACCACATTTTCTTTCTCTACTCCTCCGTCAGTGGACATTTAGGTTGTTCCTGTATCTTGGCTCTTGTGAATAGTCCTGCTATGAACACAGAGGTCCAAGCCCATTCTTGAAGGACACAGGATGGTGGAGGTTGAGGTAGGCCAGATAATGCCCCCCAGATACCCACAGAGCTTGTACATCTACTCCTTGTCATTGCAAAAGGGACTTGGTAGAAGTGGCTAAGTTAGGAATCCTGAGATGGGGAGATGACCCTGGATTGTGTAACTGGGCCCGTTGTAATCACAAGGGTCTCCCTAAGAGGGAGGCAGGAGGATCAGAATAAGGGAAGGAGACGTGATGACAGAGCAGAAGGAGAGGATACTATTTTAAGATGCTCCATTATTGGCTTTGAAGATGGAGGGCAAAGACCGTGATCCAAGGAATGCAGGAAGCTTCCAAAAGCTGGAGAAGACAAGGAAACAGATTCTCCCCTAGAGGCTCAGGAAGGAACACAGCCCTGCCAGCACCTTGACGTTAGGACTCCTGACCTCCAGAAATGAATGTGTGGTGTTTCAAGACACTGAGTCTGTAGTCATTTGTTACAGCAATAACAGAAAACTAACACAGAGTCCGTAGAGTCCTTTCCAGGGATCTCCAGCCCAGGGGGTCCTCCAGGACTCCTGAAATTTCCTGTGTCTTGTGTTTGCCATACAATCCCTGGCTGAGACACTCAGAGGTTAGATGAGGTGGTGCCTGTTGGGGAATGTTCCTGAGGGGTGTGGGGGAGTTGGAATTGGGCAATTCCCCAAAGAATCTTCTTTCCTCTTTGTACAGAATATCTCAGAACAGCCTTGATGGAAAGTCAGACTTTAGACCGTAGGTCTGGCATTCTCCCCACCTTCCACTGCAGGGCTGCCCATTTTGGTTTTCTCCACCCAGTACAGTTGTTTAAAAAGAAAAACTGAAAAAAAGAAAAATGAAGGGAAATCCCAGAGGAAGCTGATGACCTACATTTTAACTTGACAAGTAGAACCATGGAGAGGATCAACTTCCTTTGGCTAGTGTTATCCTTCCAAGAAACTTCAATACTTTGGCCACCTATTGTGAAGAATTGACTCACTGGAAAAGACCCTGATGGGCAAGATTGAAGGTGGGAGGAGAAGGGGATGACAGAGGATGAGATGGTTGGATGGCATCATCGACTCAATGGACATGACTCTGAGTAAACTCCAGGAGTTGGTGATGGACGGGGAAGCCTGGCGTGCTACAGTCCACGGGGTTGCAAAGAATCAGACACGGCTGAGTGACTGAACTGAACTGATTCTTCCATGGAAGAAAGAGTGACTCTTAGCTCCCCAAGAAGGAAACAGATGGACTGCAGAAGAAAGGGCCGTCCTTCCAAGTGGAGCACATTTACGATAACCCTCTTTCTCCTGTTGCTGTGAATGGGAGGGAATGTGATCAGCCTAGCACTGGTCCAGCCTTGGGAACTGTCAGGTAGCCTGAGAGATTCCCTCTGATAGATAGTGATGGAGGGGGCAGGGCCTCCCAGGTTCACAACCAGGCACTCGGACTTCCCTGGCTGCCCAATGGTTAAGACTCGGTGCTCCCAGTTCAGGGGCCCAGGTTTGATCCCTGGTCGGGGAACTACAGCCATGTAGCAACCAAAATCCTGTCCTGCAACTAAGACCTGGTACAGCCAAATAAAATAAGACTATATATATCACATTTTGAAAAAAGAACTGGGCACTGCAGAGGCTTCTCTTGGTTTCCAGGCAAGGAGCAGTTGCCGATGATTCCTGAACAGGGATGATATGAGCAACTTTGGCCGTGAAGGTGACTCCTCTGACCTTGACAATAGATGGATCAGAGGCAGGAACGTCTGGGGATAAGGAGGACAGTGACGGGGTTACTGAATTTGTATCCAGAGTCTTTACAAATGTCCTTCCCTTTGGCCCGCAAGTCTGCTTATGGGAGTGTATCCCAAGGAAACGATGGAACTAGTGCTTAAATGTGATGAAGATAAAGATGTTCTTAATAATGTTGTTCATTATGAAAATTGGAAACATAACAACATGGGCAAGTCTTATCCAAAGGAAATAGTTTGTAGCCATTAAAAATGATTTTGCACAGCGTATTTGACCTTCGGGAGAGATGCTTACAATGTGTTGTTCACTAGAGGAATCGAGTCTAAAAGAGTCTGTTATTTATACGTAGATAGAACTTTTGCTACAAGTAGAATGCATTTATATAAGATTTACAAATATGCATGAACATCTTGAAAGTTATGTGTAGAAATAAGAGTAATGATTTCTGGTTGGTAGAATTCCCTTCTTTTTCTGCATGTCAGGAATGTCTATGTACAGTTCCATAGGAAGCAGTTGTCAAGAGCTCAGATTCTGGAGTTGTACAGGCCTAAGCTAAAATTCAATCCTGAAGGAAATAAACTCTGAATATTCACTGGAAGGACTGATGCTGAAGCTGAAGCTGCAGTACTTTGGCCCCCTCATGGGAAGAGTCAACTCTTCAGAAAAGACCTTGATGCTGGGAAAGAGTGAAGGCTAAAGGATAAGGGGGCGACATGGGATGAGATGGTTAGACAGCCTCACTGACTCAATGGACATGAATTTGAGCAAACTCCTAGAGACAGTGAAGGACAGGGAAGCCTGGGGTGCTGCAGTCCATGGCGTCGCAGAGAGCTGGACGTGACTTAGTGGTTGAACACTAACGACAAAACCAACTTTCTGCCTCTGCTGCTTACTGATCTCGTGTCTATGGGCAAGTTACCCAGCTTCTCTGGGCTTTCATTTCTCCTCTGTCATATGTGGGTAAGAGTTGGCTTTGCCAGGTGTGAGGGAGGATTCAGTGAGCTAATAATATACAGGCAACATCTCAGCATATGGGCTGATACATGGTAAGTGCTTAGGAAATGTCAGTATCGTTAATGTCAGGTATTTTTAAATGAATGTATGAAAGTGAAAGTGTTAGTTGCTCAGTTGTGTCCAGCTTTTTATGACCCCATGGATTGTAGCCTGCTAAGCTCCTCTGTCCATGGGATTCTCCAGGCAAAAATACTGGAGTGGGTAGCCATTTCCTTCTCCAGGAGATCTTCCCAACCCAGGGACTGAAACTGGATCTCCTGCATTGCAGGCAGATTCTTTATTGTCTGAGCCACCAGGAGAATCCCCGGTTAAGCAACAAGGCCCTACTGTATAGCACAGAGAGCTGTATTTAATAACCTATGATAAACTCCGGGTTGGGAAGATCTCCTGGAAGAAGCCGTGGCAACCCACTCCAGAGTGCTTGCCTGGAGAATCCCCATGGACAGAGGAGCCTGGCAGGCTGTAGTCGATGGGGATGCAAAGAGTCAGACACGACTGATCAACCGAGCGTACTAAGTGCCTGATAAACCATAATGGGAAAGACTATGAAAAAGAATACATATGTGTAACTGAGTCACTTAGCTGCTCAGCAGAAATTAACACAGCGTTGTAATCAGCTACACAACAATAAAATTTAAAGAAGAGAAAAGGAAAGGAAGATCAAAGAATCGCACGTTCAGCTCATCAGGGCCAACTCCCAGTTGCTGAGCTTTTGGTTCTGAGCCAAGCATGGTGCTTCCTTGTCTGGCTTCACTGGAGTCTCACAATGATGGTACTCAGCTAGGAGAAACACCTCGTTTTACAGATGGGGAAACCGAGGCTTGGAACTGTGTAGTTAGCTCTGAGAAGCCCTATAGTAGGAGAATGGTGGAGCCAAAATTTCAACCAGATCTGTCTTAGGTCAAGTGAAAGTTTCTCAGTCATGTCTGACTTTGCGACCCCATGGGCTGACTTTCTGACTTTGTGACCCCATGGGCTGTACAGTCCATGGAATTCTCTAGGCCCAGAACACTGAAGTGGGTAGTCTTTCCCTTCTCCAGGGGAATCTTCCCAACCCAGGGATCGAACCCAGTCTCCCAAATTGCAGGCAGATTCTTTACCAGCTGAGCCACAAGGGAAGCCCAAGAATACTGGAGTGGGTAGCTTATCCCTTCTCCAGAGGATCTTCCCGACCCAGGAATTGAACCGGGGTCTCCTTCATTGTAGGTGATTTTTCACCGACTGAGCTAGCAGAGAAGCCCGTCTGAGGTCAAAGGCTAAGGTTTTTGCTGAATTAGTCACTGCAGAGTTCAGAAGAAGGGACGCGGTGGGGAAGGCTTGGTAAAGGCCAGAGCAGGCACAGAAGGAGGTGTTGGACATGGTGAGTAAATATACAGCAGAGAGACAGGGGCCAGTGGGTAGACGTGTGGTATAAATGTAAATATATATATATATGCAGCCCAATATATATATGCAGCCAAATAATACATATATATATATATCTACTCAGCCATAAAAAGAATGAAGTCATGTCATTTGCAGCAACATGGATGGGCCTAAGAGATTATCAGACTAAGCGTAAGAAAGTCAGACAAATACCACGTGAAATCAGTTACATGTGGAATCTAAAATGCAACACAAATGAACATATATCTATGAAACAGAAACAGACTCCCAGATGCAGAGATCAGACTTGTGGTTGCGGAAGGGAAGCTGGTGTCCAGACTCTTCCTTGATAACTGTGGATGAATGCTGGGCGGTTCCACGTGCTTCATTTTCTAAGAACTGAGGCTGGTTGATGAGTTGCCAAGTACAGGAATATTTTTTAGAGAGTGATTGGAATTTAGAATTCTTGAACTAAAAATAGTCTGTTACTAGAATTCACCAGGAACTCAGACGAACTATTTCCTAAAGTAATCAGATGTCCACATCAGCTTGCAAAACCCCACTGTGCGCATGTCCACACGGTGAGTTGGAATTCTGTCTCTGTTCTCTGTGCACTGGTCGCCTTATGTTAGCTGTGGCTTTCAGTGACTTTAATGACAGACTTTTTATTAAGGAAAATTTCAAGTATATACAAAGTAAGCAGAATAGTGTAATGAACCCCTGTATCTTATGTGGCTCAGCGGTAAAGAACCCACCTTCAGTGCAGGAGACACAGGAGACCTGGGCTCGATCCCTGGGTTGGGAAGATCCCCTGGAAAAGGAAATGGCAACCCACTCTAATATTCTTGCCTGGAAAATTCCATGGACTGAGGAGCCTGGAGGGCTACAGTCCGTGGGGTCACGAAGGGTCCGACATGATGGAGCACACACGTGGGTATATCCCCATCCCCCAGCGTCACCAAATACCCTGAAAACCTCCCATTCTGTTTCCTCTATAGCCCCTTCCCCACTCCACTCCATCACTCCATGATGATCACTTCTTATGGTTCTTTTTTTTAAATGAGGTAAAATTTACAAACATTGAAGTACTGCAGATCTTTGCTTTACTTTTTTGGCAACTGGATACACCTGGGGAACCCACATTCCCATCACAATATAGAACACTTCTGCCTTCCCTGACAGTTCTTTTGATCTCCCTATCCCCTAGACAACCCCTGACCTGATGTATTTCAGCTTTGATTAATTCTGCCAGTTCCAGAGCTTTCTATAAATGGAACCACACAGTAGACACTCTCCTGTGGCTGTCTTCTTTCGTGCAGTACTGTATCTGTGAGATTCTTCCATCTGGTTGCCTGTATTGGTAGCTCGTTCTGTTTTCTGGCTGAGTGGTGTTTGATTACATGAATGTACCGCAGTTTGTTTATTCATTCACCAGTTGATGGACAGCTGGCTTGTCTCCAGTGCTGGGCTATTGTGAATACAGCTGCTATGAATATTTGAGTACAATTCTTTAAAAAATTTTTTTAAAAATCAGAGTATAGTTTTAAAATCTCGTGTTAGTTTCTGCCTGTGTGACTGCTAAGTCACTTCAGTTGTGTCTGCCTCTTTGTAACCCTATATGGTGTAGCCCACCAGTCTCCTCTGTCCATGGGATTCTCCTGGCAAGAATACTGGAGTGGGTTGCCATTTCCTTCTCCTGGGGATCTTCCCAACCCAGGGACTGAACCCGAGTCTCCCCATGTCTCCAGCATTGCAGACGGATTCTTTCCTGCTGAGCCACCACGGGATCTGTCTCTGCAAATGGCACAGTTTCATTTCCTTTGTGGCGAATATTCCATTATGTATATGCTCCACATCTGATCCATTCCTCTGCTGATGGGCGTTTAGCTTGCTTCCACGTCCTGGCTGCTGTGAATAGTGCTGCCATAAGCATTGGGGTGCATGTATCTTTTGGAATTCTAGTTTTTTCCAGGGGTTTGCCCAGGAGTGGGATTTTGCTGGGTCATATGTTAGTTCTACTTTTAATTTTTTAGGAGCCTCCACACTGTTCTCCATAGTGGCTGTATCACTTTACATTCCCACCAACAGTGTGGGAGGGTTCCCTTCTCTCCACACCCCTTCCAGCATCTGTTGTCTGTAGATTTGTTGTTGGCCAAACTGACCCATGTGAGCTGATACCTCACTGTCATTCTGATTTGCATTTCTTTAATGATTAGTGATGTTGAGCATCTTTTCCTGTTGAGCCTCTTAGCCATCCCTACGTCTTCTTTAGACAGATGTCTGTTTAGGTCTTCTGCCTACTTTTTGTCTGGATTGTTTGCTTTTTTGATGTTAAGCTGCATGAACTGTTTGTGTGTTTCAGAGATGAAGCCCTTGTCAATTGCTTCATTTGCGAATATTTTCTTCCAGATCTGATCCTGGCAGCTGCTCCTCACCCCTCCCCACTTTGTGGGGATCTCTGAGTTCCAGGCCTCGGTTCCTCTCAGTTGCTGCCCAGTCCACGGAGGTTGTGTGTCTGGAGGTCAAGCCCATCTGGTCCTCTGTCTCTTCCCCTACAGATATTGGCCCGGTGACCCTCACATCAGACCCGGCGGTGTTTCAGAGGGAGCTGAGAGAACTCTACGTGCAGGTGGGCTGCCCCGCCCCTGGCTGCTGGCCCCCTGTGCCCTTCATCCCACCCAGTCCATGCCAGAGGCCCAGGTTATTGCCACATCGAGGGGCCAAGATGGTGCTTCCTGTAATGACCTGCCACCCAACTCTGCCTGGGGCTCCCCCTCAACTTGGAGGGCCTGGAGATTCCGTACTGCTTGGCGTTCCTTCCTTGATTCAGTGAGCCAAGTACCTATAGGAGCCCCTGTGCCTGGCGCATAGTAGGCCTTATTACTGACCGCATGGATACAGGGGCTGAAGGAGGGCGTATGTGGCAGCTAGGAGCAGATGTCTGCCTGCCGAGTCGCTCAGTTGTGTCCTAGTCTTTGTGACCCCGTGGACTGCAGCCTGCCAGGCTCCTCTGTGCATGGGGTTCTCCAGGCAAGAACACTGGAGGGGGGTTGCCATGCCCTCCTCCAGGGCACCTTCCAGACCCAGGGATGGAGCCTGTGTCTCTTACGTCTCCTGCCTTGGCAGGTGAGTCCTTTACCTCTAGCACTGCCTGGGAAGACCCAAGGAAGGTGCCCGAGAGGTCAGTTCAGACCCCCAAACCCAGCCCAAGACTGGGTCAGACATTCCACGGCACCCGGGTTTTTGGCCACACTGAACACCCTGGTTCAGCCTCTCCCTCTCCACCCAGCCAGCTTCCTGAATGCAGGGCATTCTCTGATGCATCTAGCTCACTGCCCAGTCCCCCAGGGCCCAGCACAGGGCCCAGCACACAGAACGAATGAGTGAACAAAAGGGGGAAGCATTTACTGAGATCACCATGTGCACATCCTGATTCTGGTGCTGGGCATGCAAACCTGGGGAGGCAGAAAGCTCTCGGCCAGACGAGCAGGGAGGGGAGGCTGTGTGCATATTTGGGATTGACTCCAAGGTGGGTTTGGTTTTCCCAGTTATATCACTTCCCAGCTCAGTGATAAAGAACCCACCTGCCAATGTAAGAGACTTGGGTTCAATCCCTGGGTCCAATCTCTGGGTCAGGAAGATCCCTTGGAGAAGGAAATGGCAATCCAATCCAGTATTCTTGCCTGGGAAATCCCATGGACAGAGAAACCTGGCAGGCTACAGTCCATGGAGTTGCATGAGTGACTGGGCATGCAGGCACGCACCAGGGCAGGCTGAAGAGAAGACTTGACAAGGCAGCTTTGAATGTTTTCCTCTGCCCACCCCCTCCCCTCTCCTTCCCTGGTGACCCCTCTATCCCTCTGGCTTCCAAACCTTGGCTCACTCACGCCTTCTTTGGCGTACCTGTTAGATACTTCCGTGTCTCCATCCTTCTCCTCACACTTGTAGCACTCATCACCATGGTAATTAAATAACTGTGTCGTGTTTATTCATGTAAAGTCTGCCTCCCAGCCAGACTCCATGGGCGGGAGGGACCATGTCCCTTGGGCATGAGTGAATGAATGAAGGAATGAATGAGTGAATGAATGAATGATAGATGACTCAGGGGTGTCTCAGGGAAGGGAGTGGCTCGGGCCAGGCCTGACCCCTGGACAGGCGGGACGGAAGCCCCTGAAGGGGATGCCCCCTCGCACCTCCCAGGGTGGGCCCCACGTGGAGGAGGTGGGCAGCAGCTGCTGAGCCGCCCTGTCCTGCAGGGAGGCGGAGACTGCCCAGAGATGAGCCTGGGGGCCATCAAGGCTGCCGTGGAGGTGGCCAACCCCGGCTCCTTCATCTACGTCTTCTCGGACGCCCGTGCCAAGGACTACCACAAGAAGGACGAAGTGCTGCAGCTGCTGCAGCTCAAACAGTCGCAGGTGAGCTGCCGGCAGGGGCTCCGGGGGGCCGCTGGGGCCTCCAAGGACAGCCCCGAGCCCCCGCCGGGAGAGCGGAGCTGGGGCTTCTCCTGCACAGCCTGGGTTCCAGTTCCCACCAGCCGCGCAGGCCAGCCCATTGGTGGAGCCGGGCTGCAGAGTCCAAATGTGTTCTCATGCTCTGGCCCCGCCCTCCAGGCTCACGCCTCCCTGGCGGGGGCCGCTTTTGATACAGACCACACCACTCCTCCACTCCCTTCACGCCCCGTCCGAGTCTGGGCAATCCATCTTCCTCCTGGCGTCTCCTCTGCTCCCTGTCATGTCATTCTTCACCCATTGTCTCAGGGTCTGGAAGATGCGTTGGGGCTTTGGCTCCTGGCTGTCACAGCGAGTGGTGGGGGGAGGCGGGGTGGGGGGGTGCAGGGAGGAATCCCTGGGGAAGACCTCAAGAGCTAGGACTCCTCTCTGGATGGGAGAACTCCTTTGTCCTCTCATCTAGAAGAAATGCGGGTTCTCCACGGTTCTTCTGGCTCTGAGGCATCCGGGGGCCACTTGGAGCAGAGTCGATTTCACGCCCTCCCTTGTAGATTTCATAAGGGCTCCTACCGTATTCCTGGCCCTGTGACGGACATGTGACCTGCATCGGTCCTGACCCCCACAGGGCGGGAACTCTCATCATTCCCATTTCACAAGTGTATCACCCGAGCCCAGAGAGAGGACAGGGCTTCCTCTGGGCCACTCCCTCCTGGTCTGGCCTCCCCCTCCCCACTCCATTCATACCTGAAGGTGCTGAGGACGCCATGAGCCAGGCTGCCCGTCTGTCTTCTAGGTGGTCTTCGTGCTGACGGGGGACTGTGGTGACCGCACCCACCCCGGCTACCTGGCATACGAGGAGATCGCCGCCAGCAGCTCCGGGCAGGTGTTCCACCTGGACAAGCAGCAGGTGACCGAGGTGAGCCTGCCCCGACATGCCGCATCCCTGGGCGGCTCTGCCTATCGGCTGGCTTCCAGGAGCAGTGCTGAGTGCTCGCCTCGCAGCAGGAGGCCTGGTGCTCAGGGCTTTCTGACACCGTCCTGTAGAACTCTCTCAATCGCCCCCAAAGTAGGTACTGCAGGGTCCTCAGTTTTGCCGGTAAAAAGCCTGGGGCCTGAAGGAGTATCCCGGGTTTTAAACCCGGGGTCCCCAGCAAGTCCACGCTGGCACGATGGATCTAGCAAAGCTCGACAGAGTAGGGATGTTAAAGGGAGCTTCTCCCCAGAGTCGAGGAGCCCGGGGTGGCTGGAGGATCACCAGGGCTGTCAGATTCAGGCGGTGTTGCTGGGACAGCAGGCCATGCTTGGGGACTTGGCAGGGAGGGGCTTGCTTGACACTGTGGCCCAACGTGCCGGTCCACCGATGGCCCAGCTGAGCAGGTGTTTGTGTCCTGGTCTAGGTCTTGGAGCAGGTGCCCCCCTCCCTCCCTTCCAGGCTCCATCAGTTGCTCAGATCTCTCCCAGCTCTCCCTCTGCCCTGCACGTCCATTCCTCCCCAGGAGCCAGAGGCATCCTTCCAGTGGCATGCTGGTAGATGTTTCACGATCATCTCTCTCTGGAAGGAACAAGAATGCCCATTTCCCTGGTGTAAATGCTCCTACTTGGGCTGGTTTCAAGCTGCTGTCGTAAAGTCATGGAGCATGGGAAATGATGCTCGCAATCTGCCATCTTGAGCCTGTGTGAGCCAGCTCCTACATCCCACCAGATCCTCTAAGACAAATCCGACCAACATGTCCCTCCCCCGTATGCCTTGGGGAAGGTCCAGACGCTGATCTGAGTTCTGCCTCTCCCAGCCCATCGCCTGTCTTTTCCCCCTTGCCTGCTGCTGCCTCTCTGCTCTTTCTTCAATGCCCTGTGTCTTTTCTACCTCAGGGCCTTTGCTCGTTCAGCTTGTTTTTCCAGCTCCTCCTCCCCAGGCTCCTCATCTTTCCAGTCTAAGCGGAATCATGCCTTCCTCGATTTTTGTCAAGATTAATTCTCCTTTCATATCCCTTCGAAGCTCCCTGGGGGGCTTTATATAATCATAATTTTACAACCGTATGATTATTTAATGCCGTTAGGCTGTGAGACCCCTGAGGGCAGGGCCCTTAAGGTCCTATGTACGGCTGCATCCCCAGCATCTGGCGCAGCCTCCAGCGTGGAGCAGGTGCTTGGCCAGTCGATGGGCGCAGACACCCTGATGACGTGGGGTCCCTCGGGCTGGAGGAAGAGGAGCATGGGAGGAGCAGCCTCTCTGAGGCCGCCGCGGCGTGGCTTCCAGCCAGCCCATGTGTTGTATATTTACGTCTCCAGGGCCGTGTTTAGGTTAGCGCCTGCGCTCCCTGTTGACAGATGGCGTTTATGGTTCTTTGCGACACGCCAGGATTTATTTCTTTTGGCATGTCAGTCCGCTCTGGCACTGAGCCACCCACGTGAGGGTGGGAAGCATTTCAGAGTGGAGTGATGGCTTGGTCCTTGTTTGGGGGTGCATCTTATCCGGGCAGTTGCTCGGGAACTGGGTTCCTGCCAGCGGCAAGTCAGACTCCAGGCAGCAGGTGAGTTGGTGGAGGACGGCTTGCTCAGGTGTGGGGCTGAACTCTCCAAGTCTCTCACTCAGGGCATGGAACCTGGGGCGAGCCCCTGGCTCCTGGCCTTGGTGCCAGCCTTCTGCTGTGGGAGCCTGGCTGGGCAACACATGTCTGAGGTACTGGGATCTCCAGTGGCCAGGACTGGTTGCCCCTGGCTAGGATCCTGGGTCCCACCCCTCCCTGGAAAGGGCGCCATCATCTGTCAGCTTCTTGCCTTGTACCTGGCCCCTTCCAGATGTCCCCAGACATTTGGCAATGGTCACCACCAACCTCCACCCCCAGGAGAGAGGGAACGGTGCCTTTGCCTGGCTAGAAGCTGCCAAAGCACCCACACCCTGCCTGTGTTTGTCCTTTGACCTTTTCCCCGAGCACGTCCGGTGTGCCAGGAGCGGCACATTGTGCACTCACTCTTCTCTTGGTTTATTGAGCACCCAGTACATGCCGAGGCAGCTTTAAGTGTGAAGCCCCGAGAGACCACCCATCAAGCTTAGATCTCACGCTTTCAGGCATTTAACTTTCTCTGCCTTTGAGATTCCGGAGTAATGAAAGGAAGGTGAAGATCCTCTCCCCGTTGGCAGGGGTCTTTTGGAGCTCTTGCCATCCTTTGATGGCCAGTGGGGGTGGGCACTAACCAGGGGAAATGTGCACTGATCCCTCAGACAGTGAGGGGGGAGGAGGAAGGAAGGTGGAGTTAACAGGTGAGGAGACACAGGCCCTGGAGGTGACCCCCGTCCTGGATCCTTCCCCGGGTCACATCTGGCTTCAGACCCCACCCTAGCTCTGCCACCTGTCTGCTGTGAGACCTTGAGCATGGCACTTAACCTCTCTGGGCCTCCGTTTCCTCATGTTCACAGTTGGGTCATGAGGGCCCCTGCCTGCAGTGATGGTGGCGAGGGTGGGAGGAAGACCCGCCCTTGCGAGGGAGCCCTGAGTGAGTTAGTGGTGGCCACGGGATCTCCAGCCCCCTGCTTCGATAGGGAGTGCAGAATACACACTCCCAGGGGTCCAGGGAGCCCCTCTCAAGATTAAGAGCTCTCTCGGGATAAGGTTCTCAGGAAGGCAGAGCCTGGGGACAGTGCCCTGTAATGCCCAGTTGGCAGAGGCCCTCAGTTCTCTGATCCGTGGCTCTTGAGGTCCGTTCAGTGACACCCTCCCCCCACCCCTGCCTCGCTGCCCCAGCTTCCTCAGCCTCTCTGGCTGTCAGACGTCCGGGAGGAGCCTTGGTTGGGTGGGGGCAGGGGGTTGGTGGTGGTGGTGATTTATCTGCTATGAAGGGCTGAGCAGCAACCATCTGGCTGGGGTAGCAGCGCCAGATTCTCTCATTCCTTCCCCCATCAGCGACGGAGAGATGAGCCCCAGCGCATTGCTGGCTCCCAGGCCCCCTGGTCCTGCTGACATCTGGAAGTCATTACCTTCGCAAATAAACATTAAGCCTGCTTGATGAAGCCTCTCTGCTCAGGAGTGTCCCTAGATTCCTCTCTGAGCCCCAGGGCCACTGCTGGGTCCAGCAGGCTTTGCCCCAGGCCCGGGCCTGCAGGGGTCTGGCCTTGCTGTGGGCCAGAGGGTCTCACTCCCAGCTCCGGAGCAGTGATGTGTTACAGGGCAGCCCTTGTGGGTGGGCCACTTCCTGATGGGGTCGCCGGCCTTCTGGCCCACCTCAGCCCTCTCTCTGTGGCGTGGTTCAGTAGCCCGAACTCTTGGGCATCTTCTCTCCATCAAAACATCCTAGAAAGAGCTTGTCATGGCAGTTGCAACACAGTAGCGGGTGTGGGACGCGTCTGGGTAATTGTCAAATGGGCCTGCCACCACCTCCTGCCAGCTCGACTTGGAGATGATTTCCTCCTGACCCCTGACGAGGCCTGGCGCCGGGGAAGGGGACAGTGGTCGCAGAGCTGTTGCTTTGCTGCGGGGGCGCTGCCTCCCTTGGCCAGCTCCTGTCCGCCTTTCTAGCCTTGGCTGCTACGCCCCGTCCACCCCCGCGTGGACGAATAACCTTGCCCTCATTTCTTAACCCAAACAGGTGGGATCTTTTAAGAGAAACATTATTTAGAAAGTCAGGCAACAACAGAAGAATGAAGTGGCTCCAAATATAAAACAGAAGAGTTTCAGAACACAGGATTCTTGCCCCGTGATAACTGGAATCCTGCTCTAAAAGCCAGCCACATGTGTTTCAGCTCGGTCTCATCAAAATGTAGTCATTTTCCAAATCTCGAGCAATTCTTCCAATTCCCTTCTGTTCCCGTTCTCGGCCATGGAAGATCACGTGGTAGGCAGAGCTGAAGGACTGTGATTTAGAGCAAGGATGACCGATACGTAGCATGCCAGACACCATTTTCTAATTCCATATCCATGGCAGACATTGCTAATCAATTATAGGCCTTTTTCTAATTGAGTCTGAATGTGGCTTCGCATTTCTCCAAATGGCGTTCCAAGAAGTCACTTCCAGTTGATTAGAGCTGGCAAGCGACAGGACAGCATTATGGTTGCTCAGGTGTATTTTAGAGTCATACTTGTAAAGATATACTCATTCCTTTTAGATGATTTTTACTTAAAACTTTTCTATGAGGAGTGTCAAAGATATTGAAAAATTTTAAAAAGTACTATCTATATTTAGCAATTCACATTTTCACTCCAGCTACTACATCTCTCTCTCTTTCTACACTTTTGTTGAATCATGACACCTTATCCATAAATAATTCAGTGTGGATTAAAAAAATAGACTCCAGCATAACCCATAGTATCACCTAATATAATGAACAGTACTTTGCAAGTATCATCTGATGCCAAGTCCATATTCAAATTTCTCTCTTTGTCCTCAAGATGTTAAATCAGGTTTTAATCAAGAGCTGTGCATTTTATGAGGTTGTTATGTCTGTTAAGTTCCCTTAAATCTGGAGGGGATCCATCCTTTCTTCACGCCACTAACTTGTTGGAGAGGCGCTGATGATGCAATGTCCTGTGTTCTGGATTCGTTTGATTGTTTCCTTATGGCGTCACTGACTTGTTCCTTTACTCCCTCTAAACTGGAAAGTGAAAGTGTCCATCACTCAGTCGTGTCCGACTCTCTGCGACCCCGTGAACTGTAGCCCATCAGGCTCCTCTGTCCATGGAATTCTCCAGGCAAGAACACCGCAGTGGGTTGCCATCCCCTCCTCCAGATCTTCCCTAACCCAAGAGTTGAACCCTGGTCTCCTGCACTCCAGGCAGATTCTGTACCGTCCAAGCCTGGAAGGTAGCTTTAAATGACTGATCAGATGGAGGCTGACCTTCGTGGCAGAAGTATGTCATCCTTGGTGCTCTGTGTGTTTTCCATTGCATCACACCAGGAGGAAAATGATGTCTGATTGTCCCCAGTACTGATGACCGGTTTGGTTGGTTAGAGTGGTGAGCTGCAATGCAGCTCTCCGCATTGCAAGCCTTTGTTTTTTCCCTTCTGACCCAAGGGGTCGGGGGGGTCACTCTAGGGCTCTAGTTCCCCAGGAGCCTTCCATCTCATGGTTTTAGCATTCACTGAGGATGCTTGCCTGAAACAATTATTTTATTAGGAGGTTGCAAAATGATGATTTCCTAATTGCATCATTCCTTCCACATTTGTTAATGGGCGTTCTCCCATGAAGAAGAGCTTTTACTTCTCCAAAGGGGTGATTTGGTTCCTCTGAAGTCACGATTCCTACTGAAAAAATAGGGATCACACTCCTTTCTCTTTAATTAAGAATTTGCTTTTATTGGTGGCAAATGAGGCTTTATTGTTTTGAATTTTGATTTTATTTTTGAGTATTTTTGTGGCACCTAGATGACATGGTGCTTCCCCAGTGGCTCAGATGGTAAAGAATAAGCCTGCAACGCAGGAGACCCAGGTTTGGTCCCTGGATCAGGAAGATCCTCTGGAAAAGGGAATGGCCATCCACACCAGTATTCTTGCCTGGAAAATCCCATGGACAGAGGAGCCTGGCAGGCTATGGTTCACAGGGTTACAAAGAGTCAGCCAGGACTGAGTGACTAACCTTAGATTGTATAATTCAGTGTGGTTTGATTGATTGATTATAGGCATTATTCTTTTGGAGGCTCAAAGTCTCCCAAACAGGCTAAATTTATGCTGCTTCCTATATCCTTCTGATATGTCTCCATTAGTCTTGTTTTTTGCCTTGCCACATAGCTTGCAGGATCTTAGATCCCCGACTAGGGACTGAACCTGTGTCCTCGGCTGTGAAAACTCAGAGCCCTAACCACTGGACCACCAGGGAATTCCCTGTCCCCATTAGTCTTTGAGACCTTCTTTGCTTTATGAAATTACCAGTAGTCCTAGGCTTTCCTTGTATATTGCCTGCCCCAGACCCGAAACCAGCCATTTCTCCAAGGAACTCTGGTGGAAAACGGTAGTTAGAAACCACTGGGTTCTGAATTCACTTGGAATAAATTTATATTTAAAGAATATCCGTGCAGCTCTCTCTTGGCCGTAAGAGAAAAATCTTGGTTGAGATTTCCTTCCTTGCTTTATCCTACAAGAGACATAAAATGGTTTCACAGCCACAATATGGCTAGTTCTGACTGTTATTGTTGTTGTTCAGTTGCTAAGTCATATCTGACTCTTTGTGACCCCAATGGACTGCAGCACGCCCGGCTTCCTTCCCTGTCCTTCACGATCTCCTGGAGTTTGCTCAAATTTATGTCTATTGAGTTGGTGATGCCATCCAACCATCTCATCCTGTCACCCCCTTCTCATCCTGCCCTCAGTCTTTCCCAGCATCAGGGCCTTTTCCAGTGAGTTGGCTTTTTGCATCAGGTGGCCAAGCTATAAAATATTATAGCTTCAGCTTTAGAATCAGTCCTTCCAATGAACATTCATGGTTGATTTCCTTTAGGATTGACTGGTTTAATCTCCTTGCAGTCCAAGAGACTCTCAAGAGTCTTCTCCAGCACCACAATTCAAAAGCATCAGCCCTTCAGCATTCAGCCTTCTTTATGGTCCAGCTCTCACATCCTTACCTGACTACTGGGAAAACCATAGCTTTGACTAGATGGACCTTTGTTGGCTAAGTGATGCCTCTGCTTTTGAATATGTTGTCTAGGTTTGTCATAGCTCCCCTTCCAAGGAGTAAGCATCTTTTAATTTCATGGCTGCAGTCATCATCCACAGTGATTCTGGAGCCCAAGGAAATGAAATGTCACTGCTTCCGCTTTTTCCCCTTCTGTTTGCCATGAAGTGATGGTACTGGATTCCATGATGTTCGTTTTTTGAACATTGAGTTTTAAGCCAGATTTTCACTCTTCTCTTTCACCTTCGTCAAGAAGCTCTTTGGTTCCTCTTTACAGGAGACGTAAAACGGTTTCACAATCACAATACAACTAGTTCTGCCAACTGGTAACCGCTAAATAAAGGTTTCTTTGCACTCTCTTGTTTGTCCTCAGGGTGCCCCTCACTGAGAAAGCACAGTGGAACCCTTCGGTCTCTGATTTACTTGGAGCTAATCCTTTCCCTCATACTGGGGTTATGATATCAATTTGTTGTACAGTCAGTTCATGTTTCATTTTGATTCTGTTTTAGGGTTTGCACAAGATGCTTCTTGACATAACTTGGCTTGAAAAGAGGTGCTTCAAAACTGGGGAGGTTCCCACGTCCTTCTTTTTCGGTTTTCTTACTGGAACCTGGGTGGCTCAGCTATTGCTAAAGAGGAGGTGTGAGCTGGGGTAGGGGGCGGATGGAGTTGAGCATTTATGAGGTGAGCTTGAGGACCCTGTTCAAAAGCGTGTGCCCTGCTGTGTCACACACGGTGAGCAGATGCCCTGAATCCCTTACCCTTCATAGCTCCTGAGCCTGGGACATGACAGAGGGTGTCTGCCCACATGGGGCTCCCAGGCCAAGAGAGGTGACGGGTGTGAAACTAACCAGGAGTTGGTTGCTAAGGAAGGGACAGGAATTTCTGCAAAGACTGCAAAGAGAAGAGCATTTTGCGGGGGTGGGGGGTGGGGAGGGAGCTGCCCAGGGGGGCTTGGGATGGGGGTCCAGCTCAGCAAGCATGGGGGCATCAGGAGTATCATGATCTTGGGTCAGGTTGAATGGGTGAACCAGAAAACACAGGGACTTAGAGTCTTGGAGAAACAAGATAATTTTGTTCTTAGTAGAGACCATCTTGGGCTTCCAGGTGGCGCTAGTGGTAAAGAACCCGCCTGCCAGTGCAGGAGGCATAAGAGACACAGGTCAGATCCCTGGGTCAGGAAGATCCCCTGGAGGAGGGCATGGCAACCCACCCCAGTATTCTTGCCTGGAGAATCCCTTGGACAGAGGAGCCTGGTGGGATGTAGTCCATAGGGTCGCAAAGAGTGCGCCACAACTGAAACGACTTAGCAGGCAGGCAGAGATCATCTTAGACTGGGTCCAGGGCTGTTAACATGGGGTCCATGCACGTAGGGGGATGGTCTTTGAGACCCTCCTGAAATCGTACTCTAAATGTGTGCCTAACTAGTATGATGTTCTGGAGAGTTATCTGTCACCTGATTTTTCAATGGGACTTGTCCAAAGCGTAAGCTTTTATTATTTTTTATTTTAATTTAATTTTTTGGGTCATGCCATACAAAAGGGGATTGTGGGATCTTAGTTCCCTAACCAGGGATGGAATCCCAGACCTCAGCTGTCAAACCATGAAGTCCTAACCACTGGACTGCCAGGGAATTCCCCAAATGTAAGAATAAGCAATTATACAACTAAGGATATTAGATTTCTCAGTGTTGTGATAAGGGTCAGGAGGAGACTGTCCGCTTAAAGACATGGTCTTACTTAGAGAGCATGGTGCCTGTGGGGGTTGTGGTCTGAGGGCCCTTGGGCAGGGATGGTGAACCGCATTGCCCTAGGGGACATCCCAGACTTCCAGGGTGCATCAGTGTGTAGGAAGCACCAGGAGGGCTTCCTGGAGGAAGTGATGGATGTCATAGAAATTGGCCATGTGATAAAGGAGGGGCATCATCCCAGCAGAGGGGTGCCCTGTGCTCCTTCCATCTGAGCTGAGTCCTCTGGATGCCTTTGTTCAGGTGTCACAGCTCTGAGACCACAGGCCAAGAGGGAAGTGGTGTGTGAATCAGGTCCAGTGTAGGGCGGGGGGACTGTGATGGCCTCAGGTGACCTGGAAAGCCTGCATGCTGCCTGAAACTCACCAGGGGACCAGACAATGCACGCAGCTGGCAGCCTGCTGGGACCTAGCTCCCGTGTGCCAGACACAAGCCAGGCATCATGGGCACCTGCTGGTGTCACCTCTTGCTCCTGCCTCCCAGGTGCTGAAATGGGTGGAGTCAGCCATCCAGGCCTCCAAGGTGCACCTGCTGTCCACAGACCACGAGGAGGGTGGCGAGCACACATGGAAGATCCCCTTCGACCCTAGTCTAAAGGAAGTCACCATCTCCCTGAGTGGCCCAGGGCCCGAGATCGAAGTCCGAGACCCACTGGGTACGTGCACCCTGGGGCTGGCCTCCTCCTTGGCCCTGAGACTGAAATAAAAGTCCAGGATGGGACAGAGAGGAGGCCGGGAGATTTTGGACATAAGACTCCAGGAGCACTGAGGGTAAGGGAGAGGCTGAGTGGAAGGCAGAGAGGGTGTCTACAGTGGGTGAGGATGTACGGAGGCCCTTAGTAGCCCAGTGAGGGGAATTAAAATGATGGCCATCCCTGGGGCTGTCAGGCTCACGTGGCATCTCCCCTGGGTTCTCTCTTCAGTCGGCAGGGCAAGAATTACTGGCACAGTGTAGAGATGGGAAGAGGGGGCTCTGGGAGGTGGAGTGACTTGTTAGGGTCATCTAGGCTCCATATGATTTGGACCCGGCTGCCTGGTACCACGGTACTCCAAGGATGTCCTGAGTACTCTGGTCCAGAGGCCAGAGGTACAGCCGGCACCTGGGGAGGGATAAAGATGGAGAGCTGGAGGACGGAGAGGCCTGGGTACCCCCAAAGGCCTCTTGTCAGTTCCTCTAGGAAGCCCGAGGCTGGTGTTGGAGGGCTGTGGGTTCCTGGGGATGGGGAGGGGGGCTTTGTCAACCCCAGAAAAGGGTCGAGGGCTGAGCAGGTCTTGGGGCTTCCACAGGGAAGATCCTACAGAGGGATGATGGCCTCAACGTGCTCCTCAGCATCCCTGACTCTGCCAAGGTTGTGGCCTTTAAGCCTGAGCATCCTGGGCTGTGGTCCATCAAGGTAGGAGGACTTGGCTTCCTGGGGTTGGGGAGACCATCTTCACCAAGCTGAGACATCATCTTCCTCTTGCCTGGGCCCTCGGGAGCCTGGAGCCCTGGGAAGCTGAGGGTTGGAGCGTGGGCAGTGATGGGGCATATCACTAGAAGCAGAGGGGCAAGATCAGAGGAAGAGTATTCTGCTTTGTGCAAGTGAGAGAAGTGGAGTGGTTTCAGGTTAGTGAGGGAACTTCAAAGAAGGACTTGGAGAAACCACCCAGGTGTCCAGAGGTGGGCAACGGGGTCGGCTCGTGGTTCAAGACCCTGTCCTTTGAAAAGTATACAGAAGAGGCTAGGGTGACCTTGGGCTCAGAGGCACAGGACTGGCAGGGGATAACCTGCCAGGGGCTGGGGGCCTGGGACTGGGGGCAGGGCTCCTGGCCAAGCACCCTGGGATGGGGCAGGTTGCTGTCTCGGAAGCACATGGCTTTAGCTGATCAGCAAACTTATAGAGCCCCTACTGGGTGCTGGGCTTCCCTGATGGCTCAGTGGTTAGGAACCCGCCTGCCAAGTAGGAGACTTGGAAGATGCAGGTTCAGTCCCCGGGTGGGGAAGATCCCCTGGAGAAGGAAATGGCAACAACTGAGCGACTAACCAACAGCAACTGGGGGCCAGGCACAGTGCTGGGCGCCGCGGGCGCTGCTGTTCTCCAGGCTCTGAGCGTCTTTGGGCTGAGAACTCTCATGCCAATGGGGAAGGCAAGGCAGGGGTCGGGGGACCCGTGGGTGTTGGAGGTGGGGAGTGAGAATGACAGGGACGCCTAGAGAGTCCTGCTCAGGCAGTGCTGTGGCTGGACTCTTCCTCTCCCATGGGGGGAGCATCGTGCTGGGTCCCCAGGGAGCAGGTGAGTTACCCACAAGTCTGCAAAGGCGAGAGAATTCCAGCTGCTGACTCCAGGCCGGGTCAGGTCGGCTACCTCCCACCTGGAGCTGGGGGGCTGGGGTCAGACACCCGGGTGACGCGAGCCTGGGCCTGGGCTAGGTCTACAGCAGCGGCCGCCATTCGGTCAGGATCACGGGCATCAGCAACATTGACTTCCGAGCTGGCTTCTCCACTCAGCCCTCCCTGGACCTCAACCACACCATCGAGTGGCCCCTGCAAGGTACAGTGCTCTGGGCCCTGGGGCGATGCAAGGCCGCCTTCTGCAGGGGTGGGCTCACCTTTGGGAAGTTGTGGGGGGTGCAGTTCTGGGGGGCAGCCATGAGCCTGTGCCTGTGGAGCAGGCTTGCAGGGGTTGGTCCAGCCTCTCTCTCACATCGCAGTGAACTGCACCCATGGATAGCGCCTTCTCTTTGGGTGCCAGCCAGGGTGACCCTGGGACCGTTTTCTTTTAGAACTTCCTTCCTGCCCCTCAAGGCCTCCACGAGCTCAGGCTGTCCCCCTAACCCTCCTTTCCCTTTCTCTTTGTCAAGATTTTTCTGTCTAGAGCCCCACTTCTTCCAGTGGACATCAGGCTGTTGTTGTTCAGGGGCTCAGTCGTGTCCAACTCTTTTACCCCATGAACTGCATCGCATCAGGCTTCCCTGTCCATTATTATCTCCTGGAGTTTGCTCAAACTCATGTCCATTGAGTCAGTGATGCCATCCAATCATCTCATCCTCTGTCACCCCCTTCTCCTCCTGTCTTCAATCTTTCCCAGTATCAGGGCTCAGAAATATGCTCTCTTGCCATGGGGCCATTTGGAGGGTTTTGCTGGGACCAGCTGAACAGAGAGATGGGAGACTAGGCCAGAGCATATTAAAAAGCAGAGACATCACTTTGCTGACAAAGGTCCATATAGTCCAAAATATGGTTTTCCCAGTAGTCATGTATGGAACTGAGAGTTGGGCCATAAAAAGGCTGATCACCAAACAATTTATTCTCTCAAATTGTGATGATAGAGAAGACTCTTGGGAGTCCCTTGGATGCAAGGAGGCCAAACCAGTCAATCCTAAAGGAAATCAACCCTGAATATTCACTGAAAGGACTGATGCTGAAGCTCCAATACTTTGCCCAGCTAATGTGAAGAACCAACTCACTGGAAAAGACTCCGGTGCTGGGAAAGATTGAGAGCAGGAGGAGGGTGGGGGTGACAGAGGATGAGATGGGTGGATGGCAGCGCTGAGTCAATGGACACGAGTTTGCGCGAGCTCTGGGAGACAGTGAAGGACAGGGAAGCCTGGCATACTGCAGTCCATGGAGTCTCAAAGAGTGGAGCTCAGGGACTGAATAAGAACAAGGACAGGTCAAGATAACTCTGGACCACTGAATAATGACCCCAAAATGGTGTGTGCTGGGTCCTTAGAGCTTTCTTTTGAGTCTGTATATCCTCTAAAGTTTTTCATTCTTGTCAGCCCTTATGGGTTTCCCTGCCAGGACCCACAGTGATATCTTCAAAATGAAAAGTGGGCTGCTTGTTCATTCTGTGTTTGTTTTTTCCAATAGCAGGGAAGTGGGAGGGAGGCAGAGAAACTTAACTCCTATTCTAAAGCCAAGAGAGATGAGAAATCCTAAGTAAAGTGATATGGGGGTGGCGGGGGAGAGTTTGAAAGCAGAGTGGTCCTCAGGGAGAGTCCCCAGTGGGAGAGGGTGACAGGGGCCATATGTGACCTTCTTTGGTTTCTGCTTTTGATAAAGATGTGGCACCATCCAAGACATTTTTAAAAGCGAGAAAAACAGCAGGGCAATCATAAATGATAAATAATGATTGGCACTTGACCCCAGGGCACCAGGGAGTGGGGGAGGCTGCAGCGAACTGAGCAGTGGGGGCCTGGCCATGGGAGCAGCTGCTACGTGCCTTTGACTGGTTGTTGCAACATGGGAAGGAAGCCCAGCACTGACATGCTTGATTTTTCAAAGAAAATTTTATACATACCCTTTCTAGACTGTTTGATTTTTTTTTCAAAAGATGGAAGGCATTTCATGGATCACGTCTACCTCATCCTTTGGTTCCCAGTTTATGATCAGAGAGAGAGAGGGAAAAAAAAAAAAAAAAGAGATAGCTATCTGAAAAGGGAGAGACCTAACAGTTTCCAAATCAACTTAGAAGATTATGAAACCCAAGTCCAGTTCTGGCCTTCCTGAGATAGTGTGGAAAGTACGTTTCCAATGAGATGGGAAGGGAAACCACAGGAAAGCCCACCAAGAGTCAGCATTCCCAAACTGGGGTGCGCATCTCACCTCGGCCTGTCCCAGAGCCAACACCAGAGTTAACGGGGGGATGGGAGGGTGCCCTTTCTCAGTTCTGCTCCGTGAGCGCCCCAGTCTGCAGAGCAGAGGTGACACAATCATGGGAAGCCATGGGCTGGAGGAGAGTGGTGTTTCAGGACCACGGACAGTAGCAACCCCCCCTCTCTCCTTGTCCCACCCAGCATTCCTTGGCCCGGGAAAGAGAAGGTGAGGGAATGAGTGAAGGCGGACAAAGCAGGCTGGGTCCCTAACCATGGCCCTGGGGTGGGGCCCCTGCTTGGGGAGCCTTGTGGAGCCCAGCACAGATGCCAGCACCCTCCTTCCCCCGCCCCTTTCCTCTGCAGGCGTGCCCATCTCCCTGGTGATCAACTCCACAGGCCTGAGGGTACCCGGCCGCCTGGACTCAGTGGAGCTCTCACACAGCTCAGGGCGGTCCCTCCTGACTTTGCCCACGCAGCCCCTCTCCAATGGATCAACCCACCAGCTGTGGGGTGGGCCGCCCTTCCACAGCCCCCAGGAGCGTTTCTATCTCAAGGTGAAGGGCAAGGATCATGAGGGAAACCCTCTCCTCCGTGTCTCTGGAGTTTCCTACCGTGGGGTGACTCCAGGTGAGTAATTGACTTCTACCGCCCCCAGCTCCCTGGCTCCCTTGGAGACTCATTAATCCCTGAAAGGCTTTCTTAATTCAGTTAGATTAGGAAATGTTTATTCATTAAACTGCAGGCTCTGCAATACATTATGCCGAATACTGGGATGCTTCAGATGCAGTTTTCAGCTCTAGGGTTTACTGCAAAGTCATCTACGCATCCATAAATCCATCCATGCATCTATTCATCCACCCACCCACCTGTGCATTCAACATTCATTTTGTATCCGTCATGATTCTAGAAACTAGACACAACAGTGGGCAGGTTAGTGAATGTCAGTATGCCCTTGCATACCATAATGACTATCATTGTCATAGCGATGGTGACACTAACCTAATCACCATTTTGAGCACGTCTCATGGGACAATCCTGGGCCAAGCACTTGCCATGCATTTGTTAATTAAATTCTCATACCAGTTCCTTTTTGCCCCCTCCTGGTCTAAAGGGTTTCTTTTTATAATCTCTTGCATGCTCCTTGCAAAATCTATCTTTTCAAACCTTTTATTTTGAAATGATCTTGAAGAAGTAAAGTGTGAAGTGTTAGTCACTCAGTTGTATCCAGCTCTTTGCTACCCCATGGACTATAGCCCACCAGCCTCCTCTGTCCATGGAATTCTCCAGTCAAGGATACCAGAGTGGGTTCCCATTCTCTTCTCCAGGAGTTCTTTCCGGCCTAGGGATTGAACCTTGGTCTCTTGCATTGCAGGCAGATTCTTGACTGTCTGAGTCAGCAAGGAAGCCCAAGGTTACCATAATAGTAATAAATTTCTTCATTTACCTTCTCCTGTATTTCATTTTTTTAAATTGAAGTTTAATCGCTTCACAACGCAGTGTTAGTTTCTGCTATCCCACAACAGGAATCCGCTGTATGTATGCATGTGTCCCCTCCCTCTTGAGCCTCCTTCCCACCCCAACCCCACCCCTCTAGGTCATGACAGAGCACTGAGCCGACCTCCCTGTGTTCTTACAGCCAGTTCTGAGATGTGTCTCCATTGCACCGCTGGGAAACTGAGGCCACTGACTTCAGGGCTGCTGGGAGGGTTGCATAGGCTAATGTCCATAACAGGACGGCTCTCGGATGCTCAGAGGCTGCACCCAGTATGCAGGGACCATGCCCACGTGCCTCCATGTGGCTGCCGGCGCTGTGATGCCACTGTGGGCGCCAGTCACCTTGTGCCCCCCACTCTTGGTCGTGTTGTGCTCTTTCCCACTGTGCTTCCCGTGTGCCCCAGAGGTCTCGGCATCCAGGCTGGAGGCTCCCAGAGGGCAGGGCGACATCTTTGGTTTTCCAGATCTGCCCTGGTCCTGGGGAGTGGAGTCTGAGTTCGCTGGGCACCAGCCTCCTTACTGGGCTTGCGTCCCTCCTCCTGCCCACTTCCCGCTCGGCTGGTAGTGACCCAGGAGGAGCCCAGAGGTGGATGACACTGCCATCCCACGCCAGTTGTGCTTGGGCTCCCAGACTCCCCTGGCCACTTCAGTTAGGCATGCAGAGAGGGTGCTGAGATGCCCTGGGGAGGTGGGGGGCTTTGAGGATCTGAATGGGGCAGGGCATCGCAGGGCTAGGGGCTTGGGACCCCTTCCTTCAGTCTCCTGGCCTCCACTCCCTGGCTGTGGTCCCTGGGGCTCCTCCTGCCTCGGCCTTTGCAGCTTTCAGGAGGCATTTTCAGGCCCGAATCTCGGTAGGGGGACTAAAGCAGCCTCTATCTCTCTCTCTTTCTCAGATGGCTCCCAGAGCTGGGGGAGTAAAGTTCTGGCTTTTGTCTCCGTGTCAGCTCTAGATCAAAGGATGGGGGTGGAGTGGGGGAAGGCCATGGTTTGGCAGGGGGTAGAGGGTTTGCTGGCCCCCCCCCGACCTTCCAGGTCTGGAAGGCTGGGAGTTTGATTGGGAGCAAGACACTGGGTTTGGAGACAGGTGGGGTGGTGGGGCCCAGGGGTCCCTGGGCTTCTTTCAGCTCAAGGAAGAGGGAGCCAGAGGCTTCCAGTGTGTGGGGGGTGAGCCATGGCTTCTGCGAGCACAGCTGACGTGGCTGG
The DNA here is from genome assembly GCA_917880005.1 of Nanger dama. Taxonomy (NCBI): domain Eukaryota; kingdom Metazoa; phylum Chordata; class Mammalia; order Artiodactyla; family Bovidae; genus Nanger; species Nanger dama. The sequence continues at coordinate 6,407,058 of CAKJTW010000018.1, read as the reverse complement.
ATGGTCCGACACCCTCTCCCCTGGGACATGGCAGGGAGCCCATAACATGACGTCACCACCACCCTCCCACCCCCGGCGCTGTGCTCGGAGGAGGTCTGGCCCATTGTCTCACCCTTGGAGCATCTCTGGGGTGGATGAGGGAGAGGGCAGTGCAAGGGTTCCCCACAAGCCTGCGATCGCCCCGTGAGGCACAGACGGCCCAAGACTGACCCTGCGGGTCAGTTCTCAGACGTTTTCCCTGAAGTGACTGCAGGAGCCAAGGAAAGACTACGTGCCAGCCCAAGGCCAGGGTCAGGCGGGAGGAGGCAGTGGCGTCTCTGATGGGGGTCCCCAGAGGCTCATCTGAAGCTGAGAGATTGCATGGAAATCTCTTATTTTATCTCGAAAATGTGTGTGGACTCTATTGACAGCCATGCTCCAACTAGGCTGATTTTTAAATAATAAAAAGGCTTCCCTCCCACAGATTGTGAGTAAAACTGACCCTGAAGAAGGAGTGAGTGATACACAGCCCTCCCCAGGCCCCTGGAGAGTCCCATCTGGGGAGCATTTCATCAGATTTGAGGGCTGGTTTGACTTCTCTGTCTCCCACACAATTGACACAATGATGGCACAAGCCATAAACCCCCACGAGTCTTTACAGAAGGAGCTGGCCTTGCCACGTGCGTGTGCCAAGGGCTTCCCACTCACCACCTCTCACCAGCAGCTCCCCACAACTCAATGAAGTCACTAATGCCATCAACCCATTTTACAGAGGTGCACACTGAGGCTTAGGGAGGTAATGCCCCCTGTTCTCGGCGGCCACTGGATGGTGAAGCCAGAGACTGAAGCACTGACTTCTGGCCCCTGAGTTATCCTTGTGGGTCTCTGTGTTGCTAGGTGTGTCGAGGGCAGGCTGATAGGTGGAGGGCAGGGAGGAATCCTGAGTGCTGGCCCTTGCCCACAGGTGCCCCCTGGTCAGCATGCCCCCAGGATCCATGGCTACCTCCACCAGCCCCTGCAGATCTCCTGCTCCGTGCACAGCGCCCTCCCCTTCCGGCTACAGCTGCGGCGGAACGGAGCCAGGCTGGGGGAGGAGAGGCACTTTTGGTGAGTGGCTTAGGGCTGCCCACTGTCCCCAGTCCCAGGGCTCTTGGGGACTTGATGCCCTGGAGGGACCTAAGGGGTGGTGGCTGGCACACCTGGGACCTTGGTTGTCTTGCTGGGCACCTCCCAGCTTGGCCAGGGCTGGGGGAGAGGGGGTCCCTAAGGCTCCCACCACTGCTGGGCCATCACTCCTTGGAGGAGCCACAGGCCTTCCTCAGATTCTGAAAACTCAACCCGTGAAGGCCTGGTTCTGTGCTGGTCAGTGCAGGAAGGACCCTCTGAGACCTTCCCTCCTATGGCTGGAAGCCCAGGGCTCAGAGAGGGGAAGGGCCTTTCTCAGAGTCACACAGGATATTGTTGGGATTTGCACGTCCTTAGCTGCCTGTCTTGTCTTACCAAGCCTCTGAGAGGCTTGGGGGCCTCTTTCTGGGCAAGATTCAGGGGCCAAGCCCCCACCGGAAGCCTGGATGAGACCAGAGGACCCTGATGGGGCAGTGCAGTTGTGCATCGCCAGCTGTTCTGTGTTTGCAGGGAGTCAGGGAACAGCAGCTGGGAGATTCCACGGGCCTCCAGGGCCGATGAAGGCGCCGTATGAGTGCACGGCAGTCAGCCGGGCTGGGACCGGACGAGCAAGGACTCAGGTCGTCGTCACAGGTCTGTCCCCTTGCGCCCGTCCTGACTCTCCCCTGTAGGATTCCCTGCCAGGCTCTCTCCATCTGTGAGTGAGTGTGCCAGCCAGCTGCTAGGGACCGTCCGTCATCCGGAGCCTGACGCCCACATTGCACCTGCGTGCTGGCCTCTGGTTTTGACTGTCTGCCCCACGAATGGCCTGTGGTTGCAGGAAGGTTGAGAACACCTGCTCAGGCTCTGCCTCCCAGTCCCCAGCCTCAGTCCCACCCTTGACTTCTTGGTCAGCCCCCAGGCCCTTACATGGGCCACCATCCACCTTGTCCCCAACCCTTAATGCCTCCAGGTCCTGCCACCGTGGCAGCATTGAACTCGGGAAGGTTGGAATAGCCACAGATCCTCTTACAATGAAATTGGCTTTATTTTTAAAATAATGAACCTAAGCTGCCTTGATGGGCTTTCCTAGTGGCTCAGTGGTAAAGAATCCGCCTGCCAATGCAGGAGACATGGGTTCAATCCCTGGGTTGGGAAGATCCCCTGGAGGAGGAAATGGCAACCCACTCCAGTATTCTTGCCTGGAAATATCCCATGGACACAGGAGCCTGGCTGGCTACGGTCCATGAGGTCACAAAAAAGCCAGACACAATTTAGTGACATGGTTTCTGAGCTCTCACTTCTTAATGGTTTTTTTCTTACTGAGAGTGTGAGTTTCTAAGCTCTTCCTTCTTTGGGGAAGTGGCCTTACTTAGTCCACATTTGGCTGCTGTTTATACAGAGAATAGCTCTGTACTTGTTACCCTTTTCCAGTTGAGGGTGATTTCCAAGACTTTATCTACCAGTGTGGAATTATTGGGGCTTCCCAGGTGGCTCAGTGGTAAAGAATCTGTCTGCCAGTGCAGGATAAACTGGTTCAATCTATGGGTCGGGAAGATCCCCTGGAGAAGAAAATGGCAACCCACTCCAGTATCCTTGCCTGGGAAATCCCATGGACAGAGGAGCCTGGCGGGCTACAGTCCATGAGGTCACAAAAAAGCCGAACACAATTTAGTGACTGCGCATGTACAGTCATGGAATTATTGCCTCAACGGGTGTGAAGTGTGGGTTGTTTGTTTATTTTAGTCATTACATCGTGTCTGACTCTGAAACCCCATGGACTGGAGCCTGCCAGGCTCCTCTGTGCATGGGATTTTCCAGGCAAGAATACTAGAGTGGGTTGCCATTTCCTTCTCTAGGGGATCTTCCCGACCCAGGGATGGAACCCGCGTCTTCTGTGTTGGCAGGCGGATTCTTTACCACTGAGCCACTGGGAAAGCCCTGAAGAATGGGCTAACTCTTGCTAAATTTTGCCGTTGGCTGTTGTGTGGAAATCAGGCACGCATGCACACACACACACTCATACAGCCCCCGGGCGGGTGTGAGATGGCCGTGCGGTGGCATCATCTGGGCATGGTGAGCAGATGCTGGTGAGCTGCTCTGCTGAGGGGCACAGTGGACTCTGGGGTCTGGACACCACTAGGGTCTGCAGGATGTCCCCCCCCATGCCAACCCCTCGGTGCCTCCTGCGGTCCTGTTCCCGCAGACCCCCGCCGCAGCTGGTCCCCGTCTCGAATGTGACCGTGTCCCCCGGAGAGACTGCCATCCTGTCCTGCCTGGTCCTGAGTGAGGCCCCCTACAACCTGACCTGGGTCCGAGACTGGCGCGTCCTGTCAGCCTCGACGGGCAGAGTCACCCAGCTGGCCGACTTATCCCTGGAGGTCAGGAACACCACCCCCGGAGACGGCGGCCGGTACCAGTGCATGGCCAGCAACTCCAATGGAGTCACGAGGGCATCCGTCTGGCTCCTGGTGCGAGGTGAGGCTGCTCACTCCCTGGCACTTCTCCGGGGAGCCCATTTGGCCATCCCTCTGGACATCAGCTCCGGCAGGCAGCATCAGCCCTTCCGGGGCTTTCTCAGCCTCCGGAGCAAGAGGGTCCTGTAGCCTCTCAGCCTAAGTGTAGTGGTTCAGCACTGTTGGGAAGTTCATCTTCGTATCTAGCCTCCATTTCTACTGCTGTCAGCCAAGCCAGTTTCACTGTGTCCTGTCCTCTTGTTGGGCCATTGAGCACGTCCATTGTCCAGGCCTCTCGATATGTAGGACAGAGATGGGACCCTGGAAGCTTCTGGAAGCCCAGAGATCAGATGTGCTCAGCAGGGTTTGGGTAGCACCGACCAGCTAGGGGTGGAGAAGGCAGTGAGAGGAAACATGTCCAGAGGGTTAGCGCCTGAATTAGGTACTCACCTGGGATTTAGGTCCACAGGATTTAGATGGATCCTGCTTCTCTAGGGAACTATCTCCCCAAGTGTAAAAGTGAGTGTGTTGGAACAAATTTCACTCTTGTGCCAGTGACTCTGGACTGGCTGCTTAGAGTGTGTTGAGAAAGATTCTGAGGCCATATTGTGGCTGCTGGTATAGGAGGGGCTCAGCTTAGAGCCAAATTTCAGGGAGCTCAAGGCTCCCACCAGGGGCTATTGGGAATTCAGGTCCCCGTGTGGCCTGGGGATGTGCCTGGGGGCTGCCTGGTCAACCCCGGTTCCCCAAGAAGCTGTTCTCAAGGATGCAGGTCCCTCAGGGCCCTTCTTTCCTGTGTCTCTGCTGTCTGTGGCCGCAGGGAGGAGCAGGGGGCCCAGGGCTGGGTACCTGGGACAACACGGCTGCTCTGACAAGCTCCTCCCCACCTGTCCACTCTTTGAACTCCAGAGGCCCCGCAGGTCAGCATCCACACCGGGTCACAGCGCTTCTCCCAGGGCATGGAGGTGAGGGGTCCACTGCTCGGCCTCCGGATACCCTGCACCCCACATCTCCTGGAGCCGCGAGGGTCGTGCCCTGCAGGAGGACAGCAGGTGAGGGCCTCAGGGACCTCTCTGGGCCTCAGTCTTCTTAACTGTAGCAAACGGGGGAGTGGCATTTGCCCCGCCTTCTTCCTGATGATTTGAGACTCAGGAGCAAGATCACTGGGGAAACATAGCGATGCCTCGTGTGGGCTCTGGAGTCAGGCGTTCCAGCCACAGAATCGGCAGACCTGTGCTTGCATTCTGCCTCTTCCATTCATGCGATGTGCCCCTGGGCAGGTCACCTTACCTTTCCGAGCCCGATGAATGAAAAGAGAACATAAAAAGTGATGAGCCCACAGCCTGGCACAGAGCAAGCAGTCAGTGTAAAATGGTGCCACCAGCAATGTTGATTAACCTGCTTTTAATGATGATTGGGGCTACCCCATGCGACCCAACCTAACTGGCCCCTTTCTGTTGAACACGTTTCGTGGCACGACTCCAGAATCCGCGTGGATGCCCAGGGAACCCTGATCATTCAGGGGTGGCCCCAGAAGATGCTGGGAGTTACAGCTGCCAGGCTGCTAATGAGATTGGCAGAGATGAGGAGACGGTCACCCTCTACTATACAGGTACGTGGGTCAAGGGCATCTGCAGAAGCGGGCCCCTAGTCCTGCCTCCCCCCACCCCCTCCCTTTCTCCCTCTCGCCCACAGATACTTAAGGGTATCTACTGTGTGGCAGACACTGGGACACAACAGGGAACACAGGGTCCCCGTCCAGGCAGGGGTTATATTCTAATGGGGAAGCAAAATGCAAGCAGATACATAAGGTGCTTTCAGATGGTGAAGGTACAGGACGAGCACAGAGCAGGGTGGTGTGATGGAGCGACGTGTAGCTGGGCAGAGAAGGAAATGTGCACACAGGGTCAAACCCTTGTCCCAGACAGGAATGGGAACAGTGTCTCAGGGAGAGAGACAGGGTGCGGCAAAAGCCTTGAGATAGGGATGGCCCTTGGGGTCCCCCAAGGGGCTGCAAGGAGCAGGAGGCTAACTGGAGTCAGGGGCCAGGGAGCAGCAGCCAGCCCCTGTGGTGCATTTTAGAACCTTGTAAGATTTCACCTTTACGCCAGGTTCAAAGAGGACCAAAAAAAAAAAAAGTGTATGCATATCTGACTCATTTTGCCGCAAGCAGAGACTAACATAACACTGTAAATCAACTATACTTCAATAAAAATTATCTTTAAAAATTATATATAAGAAAAAGGAAAAATACATTAATGTGTTTAGAGGTAAAGGGATATCATATTTGGAACTTATTCTCAGCCATTCAGGAAAAAAAAAAGAATACAGAGAGAATTCCATCATGATAAAAGGAAACAAATACAGCAAAAGTGTTAACATCTGGTGATATGGGTGAAAGGTACATGAAAAACCTTTGTATTATTCTTGCAACTTCCCTTTGTGAAATTACTTCAAAATTAAAAGTTAAAAAAAAAAAGAGGACAAGAAGGGAGTTTAGTCCTGGAGTGACTGGCTTTTAAAAACCGGCCGAGGCTGCATCTTTCTGGGGGCGACTGTCCCACTTGGTGGTGGGTGGGGAGGAGGCAGGTGCTCAGCCCCACCCTGGCCCCTCTGCCCCTCCCCCAGCTGGGGAAACCAGCGCTGTTGCTCTAGGGAGTCTATGGGTTGGTCCCCAATACCCCATCTGCTCCCCACACAGACCCACCATCCGTGTCGGCTGTAAACGGCGTGGTGCTGGCTGCCGAAGGGGAGGAGGCGGTGCTGGCGTGCAAGGCGACTGGGGTTCCCCCGCCCCGGGTCATCTGGTATCGAGGTACACGGATTGGGTGGGGAGAAGAGCCTGCAGAAGGGGCCTGCGGGGGCCCCTGGAGGATCAGCTTTCCAGGACGGTCATGGGGGACACTCGGAATGGGGTGTCTGGGGAGAATGGACTGTTTCAAGCAGCCCCCGTCACCCCTAGCCCAGTATCCATATATAACTGATGCAGACTGGCTCTGTGATAGGAGCAGGATTTAGAATAGACCCAGGTTTGACTTCTGGCCCCTGAATGGCCTCGGACAAGTGGCTTGACATCTGTGAGCCTGCGTCCTTAGCTGGGAAGTCAAAGACAGCTTGTTTTTCCCTAACATTCCTCTTGTTTATTTGGCTGCATTGGGTCTTAGTTGCTACACTTAGGCTCTTTAGTTATGGTAGGTGGGATCCAGCTCCCTAACCACGGATTGAACCTGAGCCCCCTGCACCAGGAGCTCAAGGTCCCGGGCATAGGACCACCAGTCTCTGAAACAGGTTGGTTGTATGGAGGATTAAATGAATCCATATGTGCAGATTGTTTAGAACAAGTCCGGCCCATGGCCTGGGCTCAGTGTCCTTAATGGTGGCGATGAAGATGCTGGGATTATCAGAGAGCTGGCAGTCGTGCTGAGTGTTCTGTTGCGAGGCTTTTCTGAATTAGCGAGTGCAGAGGGTTTTCTGTGTGTTGGACCCCAAGCTGGAGTTTGATCGACAGGAGCCGCTCTTGCCCCCACATCAGTGGGCCGGGGTCCAGGGCAGAACCCTGGGCTCCTTCTCAAGCACAGCCCCCTCCCACCCAGATGTGCCCCAGCCTTGGTGGCGCCTGTCTGTGATCTCAGCAGAGCCTCACCTCGGCACTGACAGGCAGTGTCAGCTCAGAGTTTGAGCATTTTGTCCGTGGTCACCAGCTAGTGGTGGCCGAGGCCTCGGACTCCTTCCTCAGGGTGTGGTCCCTACCTGTCGTGGCTGGGAGCTCTACCAGCCCAGCCCGGGAGCCACCTTTTAAAGCGGGATCTCCCAGCGGAATGGCTTCCCAGGTAGCACTAGTGGTCAAGAATCTGCCTTCCAATGCAGGAGACGCCAGAGATGCTGGTTCGATACCTGGGTCAGGAAAATCCTCTCTGGATAAGACAATGGCCACCCAATGCAGTGTTCTTGCCTGGAAAACCCCATGGACAGAGCAGACTGGTGGGCTACAGTCCACGGGGTCGCAAAGAGTCGGACACAACCTAGCACAGGCACACACACTACCCGTTGGAATGTTATTCAGCCTTAAGAAGGCATGACATTCAAGTTATACGACAGTGGGAGTGCAGTTACCGTTGAACTGTATGCTTGAAAACGATCAAGATAATAAGTTTTATGACTTTCTTTTTGCCACAATCAAATTTTTTAATTTGACTCCCATGACAAAGAAAAAAAATTCAGGCCCATAGCAGCTATTGTGCAGAAATTTTCCCCTACCTCTAACTGGCCAAATGAAGAAAAAAATCTTTTATCTGTGACATTTTCAGAGATATTTACTCTAATATGGGGTAATTAAGTAGTAAAAACTTAAAAGATAAAAAATTTTCTTAATTTGGAAAAAGGAGTGCAATTTTGATACAACGTAGATGAATCTTGAAAACATGATGCTAAGTGAAATAAGCCAGACACAGAAGGATGAATATTATTTGATTCCACTTAATTGAGTGGGATCTCTTCTAAGAAATGCCTAGTATGTGCAAATTTAGAGACAGAGAGGAGAAAGATGGATGCCCAGGGCTTGGGGAGGGGGAAATGGGGAGTTAGTGTTTAATAAGTAGGGCTTCCATTTGAGAAGATGAAAAAGTTTTGTGGATGGATCATAGGGATGTACCTGATCCCGCTGAATTGGACACTCAGTGCTTAAAACGGTAAAATCTTGTGTTATGTATATTTACCACAATTTTAAAAAACAAACAAAAATTAAATTAAGTTGTAAAAAGGTTCAAAATCAGGGTGATCCCTCAGGCCTTAGGAGCCTGGAGGGGTGGGAGTCAGGGAACAGTAAGAGAAATGAGAATGAAGCATCAGAGAGGCCGAACTCGGGGGTGGTGGGGGCCTTCTGCTAGAGCTGACCCAAGCCTCAGCCTGCCCCTGAGCAGAGGGTAGGGACCCAGGAGGGAGACCCAAGCGAGGCCTTCTTGGGTAATGAACCTGTCACATGCAAGAGGGCAGGCTGAGACTCACTCTTGGCCAACAGAGGGACTCAGGGGTGCTTACTTAAAAGAAAAATTTTAAATTGTGGTAAATTGTGCATAACATATCCATTACCATCTTAACCATTTTTAGGTATATTCACATTGCTGTACAACCATCACCATCACCCATCTCCAGAACTCTTTTCATTTAGCAAAACTGAAAATCTGCACCCATTAAACAATAGGGGTCCTGACTGCAGGGTGGGGGTCTTTACCTCACCCACACCCCTCTGAGGTCCCAGCCTTGTGGAGCTGCAGGAACCCAGGGTCAGTAAGGCAGCCTGATTCCCAGGCCTCCTGTGGCAGCCATGGGTACCTGCCTGATGCTTTCTCATCTTTGGTCCAGGGGATCTTGAAATGATTCTGGCCTCCGAGGACTCCATTTCTGGGATGCTGCGGATCCCGGTGGTTCATGAGAGGGATGCTGGCATCTATACCTGCCGAGCTGTCAACGAGTTGGGCGACGCCTCTGCAGAAATCCGGCTGGAGGTTGGACGTGAGTGTACACCTTGTCCCCGCGTACACCCTGCCACCTGCCCTACTTCTGAGCAGGGAGGAGAGAATGCTACCCTGTAGCCTGCCAGTGGGGAGTTTGCATCATTTGGATCCAGAGCATGTGGGACAGGGATTTTAGAGGGAGACAGTGTCCCACTTGCTGTGTAACAAATAGCCCTGAAACTGTGGCTTAAAATAGTGAGCAGCTCTTGATGCACAGTCCTGGAGGGTTAGAATTCTGGTTCTGACTCAGGGTCTCTCATGAGAAGGCACTTACTACACTGGATGTGGTCATCTGAAGGCTTGACTGGGGCTGGAGGGTCCACTCTAAGGTCACGTATGAGGCTTTTGTTAGAAAGAGTCTGTTCCTTACCCTTATGGTCTTCCCTGGAAGGTTTCTCGTGACATGGGTTTTCCTAGAGAAAGTGAGTTGAGAGGGACAGAGAGAGAGAATCCAAGATGAAAAAGTTTAGTTTAGTTTAGTTGATCAGTCGTGTCTGACTCTTTTCCACCCCGTGGACTGTAGCCTATCAGGCTCCTACGTCCATGGGTTTTCCAGGCAAGGGTACTGGAGTGGGTTGCCATTCCCTTCTCCAGGGGATCTTCCCAACCTAGGGACCGAACCTGGGTCTCCCACATTGTAGGCAGACTCTTTACCATTTGAGCCACCAAGGAAGTAAGTCTTTATAGCCAGTCTCAGTCTTGGAAGTAACAATCCATCATATATCCTATAGGTCACATGGACTGACCCTGGTATTGGTAGGTGGGAGAGACCTCAAGTGTGAGGGTCCCAGGAAGCAGGGGACATTCCCACCATGGAGATAGCTTGGCTCCAGCTTGGGCATTGCCATCCCTGAGGCCCGACTTCCAGTTTTGTGTCCATCGCTGACCATCTGTATGCTTTGGTCAAGTCATTGACCCTCAGTTTCCCATCTGTAAAATGGAGCCAAGGGCTTCCCTGGTGGCTTGGCCATAAAGAATCTGCTTGCAATACAGGAGAAGTGGGTTCGATCCCTGGGTCGGGAAGATTGCCTGGAGAAGGAAATGATAACCCACTCCAGTATTCTTGCCTGGGAAATCCTGAGAACAGAGGAGCCTGGCGGGCCATAGTCCCTGGGGTCACAAAAGAGTCAGGTATGACTTGGCGGCTACACAACAACAAAGCGGGGCGGACCACACTGCCTCCTTTGCTGAGTGGCTGTGAGGGTTCAGTGAAATCAGACACATAACGTTTAGCACTGGGCTTGGCCCATCATGGGTGTTTAATAAATGGAGACGTGATTACTCCCCTTTTACAGATGGGGAGTCTAGATTTTTCTGTGGCTGGAACATGGCCTTGGCTGTGATTGCCATGAGGTCTTGGTTCCAGGCCTGGATCCCGGGCACTGGGAATTGCTCGGAAGTTGTGGGCACAACTCCTTGGCATGCCGACCCAGAGCAGATGGGGCTCTGAGGGTCGGCTGTGGCCACGATGGGAAAGACAGGTGCTGAGAGTTCAGGGGAAGTGTGGAGAATGGGGAATGGGCTTGAATGGGCCGGGTGGGATGGCTGGGGGCTCCCCAGGGAGGCTTGATCAGGAGGGTCTGGCCCTGGGGGAGACGGTGCCATCAGGCTTGGGGATCCTCCCACGCTTGGGGGTGCTTTTAGTGTTCATTCATCTGTTCCGTCGTTGCCATCCTCCAGCACGTGGTCACCAGGTGGCCAGGCCCTGTGCCCCAGACCCTGGGTTGGGACTATAACCACATCAGCCCTTATGTTGTCCTTGGTGCCAAGAAGAGAGACAGTAAACAGACAATTAGAATGCTCAGTGTACTGAGTAATTAGAAGTGGCATCCGTGGGGCCTGTGCCCAGAGAAGGGGGCTAAGCCAGCACCAGAGGCTGGGAAGGCTTCTTGGAGGAGATGATGTCTAAGCTGAACCCAGAAACAGTCAGGTGACAAGCTACAAAAAAGATCTGCACAAAAAGATCTTCATGACCCAGATAATCATGATGATGTGATCACTCACCTACAGCCAGACATCCTGGAATGTGAAGTCAAGTGGGCCTTAGAAAGCATCACTACGAACAAAGCTAGTGGAGGTGATGGAATTCCAGTGGAGCTGTTTCAAATCCTGAAAGATGATGCTGTCAAAGTGCTGCACTCAATATGCCAGCACATTTGGAAAACTCAGCAGTGGCCACAGGACTGGAAAAGGTCCGTTTTCATTCCAATTCCAAAGAAAGGCAATGCCAAAGAATGCTCAAACTACCGCACAGTTGCACTCATCTCACATGCTAGTAAAGTAATGTTCAAAATTCTCCAAGCCAGGCTTCAGCAATACGTGAACCGTGAATTTCCTGATGTTCAAGTCGGTTTTAGAAAAGGCAGAGGAACCAGAGATCAAATTGCCAGCATCCACTGGATCATCAAAAAAGCAAGGGAGTTCCAGAAAAACATCTACTTCTGCTTTATTGACTATGCCAAAGCCTTTGACTGTGTGGATCACAACAAACGGTGGAAAATTCTGAGAGATGGGAATACCAGACCACCTGACCTGCCTCTTGAGAAACCTGTATGCAGGTCAGGAAGCAACAGTTAGAACTGGACATGGAGCAACAGACTGGTTCCAAATAGGAAAAGGAGTACATCAAGGCTGTATATTGTCACCCTGCTTATTTAACTTCTATGCAGAGTACATCATGAGAAACGCTGGACTGGAGGAAGCACAAGCTGGAATCAAGATTGCCAGGAGAAATATCAATAACCTCACGTATGCAGATGACACCACCCTTATGGCAGAAAGTGAAGAAGAACTAAAGAGCCTCTTGATGAATGTGAAAGAGGAGAGTGGAAAAGTTGGCTTAAAGCTCAACATTCAGAAAACGAAGATCACGGCATCCAGTCCCATCGCTTCATGGCAAATAGATGGGGAAACATTGGAAACAGTGGCTGACTTTATTTTGGCGGGGGGTGGGGGGCGCTCCAAAATCACTGCAGATGGTGACTGCAGCCATGAAATTAAGACGCTTACTCGTTGGAAGGAAAGTTATGACCAACCTAGATAGCATATTCAAAAGCAGAGACATTACTTTGCCAACAAAGATTTATCTAGACAAGGCTATGGTTTTTCCAGTAGTCACATATGGGTGAGAGTTGAACTATAAGGAAAGCTGAGTGCTGAAGAATTGATGCTTTTGAACCATGGTCTTAGAGAAGACTCTTGAGAGTCCCTTGGACTGCAAGGAGATTCAACCAGTCCATTCTAAAGGAGATCAGCCCTGGGATTTCTTTGGAAGGAATGATGCTAAAGCTGAAACTCCAGTACTTTGGCCACCTCATGCAAAGAGCTAACTCACTGGAAAAGACTCTGATGCTGGGAGGGATTGGGGGCCAGGAGCAGGGAACGACAGAGGATGAGATGGCTGGATGGCATCACTGACTCGATGGCCGTGAGTTTGAGTGAACTCTGGGAGTTGGTGACGGACAGGGAGGCCTGGCGTGCTGCAATTCACAGGGTCGCAAAGAGTCGGACACAACTGAGCGACTGAACTGAACTGAGTGACTGAACTGAACTGAACTGACAAGCTGCGGGGACAGTGTTCCAGGCAAAGAGAACAGCGTGTACAGCTCTCCCCCAGGCAAAAGAAGCCAGGCAGAGAGCGAGGCGCGAGGGCGGGGAGGGGCGAGGCCGAGGCGGCCGGCTGCCCAGCTGTGGGTCACTCCTGGCTTCAGCTAGGGAGCCCAGTGGTGTCTGGGCTTTGTCCTGAGGAGGTCGTGAGAGGTTTCTAAGGAGAATGATGTGCTCAGACTTTCCCTGTCTGTGTGGCTGGGCTCTTGGGTGGGGGTGGGGTGGGTGTGGAAAGCCATAGGACCTGATGATAAAAATATAATAAGTCTTCCGTGAAATCTGCCCTGTAGCAAGGCCAGCTCTAAGCACGTTTCATGTACTAACCTGTCATCCTCATAACAGCCCTTTGCAATGGGTTCCACTTTATCCTTTCATAGATGGGGAATGAGGCACAGAGAGGTTAAGTGACTGGTCCAGGATCACACATCTGGGGAGTGGCAGAATCTGAACCCAGGGTCAGGGCTTTTAGTTCCTGGACTTGGTCCTGATGCTCCCAGCAGGGTGAGCTTGGACGTTGCTTCTCCACTCTGAGCCTCGGGCTGCTCACCTACAAAATGTTTGTGGCTGTTGTGTGAGTAAGAGATAGAAAGGTCTTGGACAAGAAGGGCTCTGATAGATGTCACTGTCACTGTGATTAGTCGGTGGCTTCTGGGTAGGCAGAGAAGGCGCGTTGTTGCAAGCGGTCCTCCTTCGTTCCGCATCTGATTCCTTTTCAGCAAAGCTTATTTCTTTGGGGCCCAGGCATACCCGCCTGCCTGACCCTGTTCCTTCTCCTGGCAGCCGTTGGTCTGAAGGCCATTTCCCCCTGTCAAAAGGGCGAGGTGGAGGGCACCCCAGAGGCAGGCATCTGGAGCACGGGGCCACTGTGGCCTCTGGCCTTGAGGTCAGGGACAGGGTGGACTGTGTCCAACACCTGTGTGTCTGGGGAGAGCTGGCCTGGCAGCGGTGGTGGGAAATTGAATTTCCTGCCCATCTGGGTGGCAGCTGTGGTGCAGCCTTCCTGGCCAGGCTGCCAGAGGCCTTGCAGGGCTGAGAATGGGGGCACTGTGCCCACTTTCTGCTGTTCAGCTGGGAACTGGCTTCCTGGAGGTATTGGCGTGGGACGGGGGTGTACAGAAAGGAGGGCAGCCTTCCCCTGACCTGCCAGGGAGTGCCCACACTGTGGACCAGCCTTTGAGAAAGGTCTCTCTGCTCTGGGCCTGGCATTTGTCAGACAGGAGTCCCGGATCGAGGTCCAGGGCCTGCTGCTTGTTTGGCCAAGTTATTTACCTTCCTGGGCCTTGCCTTCCTCATCTGTAAAATGGGGCTGCTGATAACAGAGGCTTATTCACAAGGTCCTTGAGAGATTTAATGAGAATGTGCTTCACTCAGGACTTGATTGAAATAAATACTCAGTGTACAGGGGGCCAGGGCCGGTGACAAGGGCCTGGTGTGGCAGAGTGAGACGGAGTGATTGTCCCGTGGCTGGCGACCAGGCTACATGGCCATCCCCAGTGCCCCCAGTCTCCCCCCCGCCCCGCCCCCAAGGGCTCAGTGCTCTTTCTACTATTTTAAAACTGCTCTGACCCAAGTTCCCTTCGTCCTGCTGGTTTCTCTTGAAATGGATGCTCACTCAGCCCTCTTTCTTTACTTTTAGAGCTGTTATTTATTTGGCTGCATCAGGTCTTTGCTGTGGCACGCAGGATCTTCGTTGCGGTGCGCGGGCTTCTCTAGTTCCGGTGTGTGGGCTCAGCAGTCACGGTGCTTGGGGTTTGCTGGCCCACGGCATGTGGGACCTTAGTTCCCCAGCCAGGGGCTGAGCCTGTGGCCCCTGCACTGCAAGGCAGATTCGTAACCACCAGGCCACCAGGGCAGTCCCCACTCAGCCCTCTTTCCATCGGCTCATTTTCGTCTCTGCTTCTCATCCCTGACTTGGAAGCCTCTGGTTGCTGGGTGGGTGAGCAGGGGGCGGCGGGTGTGCGTCTATGAAAGCAAAGCCCCTCCAGCCAGCCAAGGGGAGCAGGAGAGGAACACAGCTGGGCTCTGGGGCCAGCATCCGGGCTGCTTCTCCATCAGGCAAGGGCCCAGAGCCCATGACCCTTTTAGGGCTGCTGGACAAGGCTCTGATTTTAATTTCTTTTGCCATCAGGAGGAAAAAAAAAAAAGGTGAAGAATAAGTAGATGAAAATGAACCCAGCCTGGACTGTGTTTGTCTTTATAAACAGTCATAAAATACAGTTTAAAATTCTAAGATCTTTGTTGTTGTTGTTTAGGGAGGAGAGTCATCCTGCACTTCTGGCCAGTGGTGCTGAGGCTCCAGGCTCCACCACAGGGTCTTTCTGTGGGGAAAGGGGTCTTCCCAGGTGGGGGCTGTGGCAGCTATCCCTAGCCCTGTCTCCTTCCAAGAGACCCTGGAATCCATCTATAAACAGGGCAGGGCCTGAGGCCAGCCTCTCCCGTGGTCACCCTGCCCATCAGCCGAGTCTTTGGGCCTGGGTCCCCCGCCCTCCTTCTGGCCAGGCTGAGTCAAGACTGATTAGAGCTCTGTTTCCCAAGCTGACGCATCCCCACAAGCTCTGACCCAGGGCTCTGGGCCATGGCAACTGGGAGGATGGTGGAGGAGACTGGGGGATTGCAGGGTCTCCAGATGATGATAAAGAGCTCTAGAACTTTAAGGTACTAGAACTGGGGAGAATATAGTTATCTCTTTCTGGAGGGGGATCTGAGGTCCAGAGTGGTGAAGGGGTTCATCCATGGGTGTCCAGTGGGGCAGAGGCAGTGAAGGGGGGTGGGGAGGGCCCTGCCCAGGCCTCAGGCCTTTGGGCTAGTGGCCCTTGCCTGGGGGCCACGTAAGAAGTCATCACCTCTGTCAATGTCACTTCCTTGGAGAATCCCTGGGGGTGGAGGGAATAGCTCGTCAGTGCCGATAAGTCTCAGTTTTGGCCACAAAGCTCCTGTCCTGCCCCCTCCCAGGCTGGTGGCTGGCATCCTTCACGGGGCAGTTTTCTCTTCCTGAGTGCTTCCGGTTCCCCACACGGAGCGGCCTCCCCTGCAAACGCACTGTAGCCGCCAGATGATCAGCTTAGAGAGCGTGGCGGCTGCTGTGTGTCTGGCTGTCTCAGGGCACTCACAGCTCCTGCCCCGTAAACCTCTCAAGGTTGAGGCAAACAGGGCCATTCCTGGGAAAACCTGAGGGCTGCGGAATTAGCTCATGGTCCCCCCGCCTGCAGAGGGGCACCTGAGAGTCTGAGGAGGGGGGCTTGGAGCCTGAAAGCAGAGGTGGCTGAGCCTCGTGAAAGGGACCCTGGGAAGGGCACGGGGCTGGCGGCCTCCAGATGCTGCAGGACCAGCGTGGGCCCCACGTGGACCCAGCTTTGCATCTCAGTCTCCCATCTGCAGAGTAAAAGGACCAGAGGACCCCCAGCTCTGGTGTGCAGGATTCTGGGGTCTCGCCTTATTTGGAGGCTCCAGTGATGAGCAGAGGGAAGGCTGCATAGGAGACAGAGTCGCAGTTTTAGGGGCGGGATCTGATTCTGGAATTTAGCTGACTGCACCTCTGAGAGAGGAGTGAAGAGGTGCCAAGTTGTCCCTGAGTACCAATGAGATGCAGGGGTGCAGTGGCTGAGAGCCTGGGTCTTAGCAGCAGCCAGATCTGGGCTCTGACCCCAGCTTTACCATTGACTTTGAACTGTACCTGGGGCAGGTGTCTTAATCCCTCTGACTCTCAGTTTCCCCATCTGTAAAATGGGCTTTCGAATTGTGGTGCTGGAGAAGACTCTTGGGAGCCCCTAGGACAGCCAGGACATCACATCAGTCAATCTTAAAGGAAATCAATCCTGAATATTCATTGGAAGGACTGATGCTGAAGCGCCAACACTCTGGCCACCTGATGTGAAGAGCCGCTTCACTGGTAAAGACCTTGATGCTGGGAAGATCAAGACTGAGGGCAGGAGGAGAAGGGGCAACAGAAGATGAGATGGTTGGAGGGCATCACCGACTAAATGGGCATGAGTCTGAGCAAACTCCAGGAGGCAGTGAAGGACAGGGAAGCCCGGCTCACTGCAGTCCGTGGAGCTGCAAAGAGCTGGACACAACTTGGTGACTAAATGGCCACACAAAGGGGGCTGTAAGAGCACCCACTGCGTGAGTTTGCTGCGGCCGCGAGAAGCCGTGCTTCCAGGGCGCCACCATCACGCCTGTCGCTGAGCACGCATTCCAGATGCTGCCCTCTGATGTGATGTGCAAGTCGCTCAGGCATGTCCAGCTCTTTGTGACCCCATGGACCACACGGTTCACGGCATTCTCCAGGCCCGAATACTGGAGTGGGTAGCCTTTCCTTCTCCAGCGGATATTCCTGGCCCAGGAATCGAACCAGGGTCTCCCGCACTGCGGGTGGAGCTATCAGGGAAGCCCGGAACCCTTTGGTAGTCGCTTACTATTATAAGTCAGCTGTCCCTTCTTGGGGAGGGAGGTGAAGTTCAGGATTGGGAGAATGGGAAGGAGGGTGTGCTTTTTAATACCTCACGTTTGAGAGAAAAAGCAGGGTTCTTTGGCTATGGAAGGAGAGGGTCAAGAGGCAGCGTGCGAAAAACGGGGACTGGGAGAGAGGCCCGCGGGAGGAGGGAGGTTTGAATTGGGCCCTGCAGAGCGCTGGGTCGAGCTGAGGAGGCAGGTTCTGGGGGTGTCTGGCCCTGGAACTACCTACTCAGGGTGGGGGGAGGGGAATAAGAAAGCTGTATCCCCAGGGCCAGGGCTTTGCAGGACCAGTGACCCCACCTGAGGCGCCCGGAGCAGATACTTGCTTGGATTCTCAGTCGCCGCAGCTGCCAGGCCCCAGTGAGAAAGAAAGGCGACTTGCGGGTGGTGTCTGAGCCCAGGTCCAAGGCTGTCTTCCTCCTTGCAGCGATTTTCCAAGTTCTGTTTATATCTCCCTGGAACTCCCTGTTCCCCGAGGCCAAGAGGGAAATTTGATGTCATGATTTGGATGGATGGGGGAGATTTCTGGAGAGAGACGGCAAGAACAAAGGGGTGGAGGATTTTCCTCCATGCTGGATGTGATGGGTTCGAACAGGCCAGGGCCCTTCCTGGTCAGGGGTCTAGGGCCAGAGCTCTGAGGGCAATGCCCAGAAGCTGCAGGGAATGGGGCCTGGACCTGTCTGGAGTTGGGCCACCTTCTGGCCAGCAGAAGCATGGAAAGGATTATGAGTCTCTGTTTGGGGAAATAAAAATTGCTTCCATGCTCCCACTCCCCATCATAAAAATAAGACAATGCTTGGGAGAAAAAACTTTGAAAGAAACACTACAAACCATTAACAGTGGCAGGAACATGAGGTTTGAAGTGCGTGGAGCAAAAATGAAGGCTAAAGCCTTATGTGATGCTTGAATTTTTAATAATTCAGGCGCCCTTGTTTATGTCTGTTATCCTGGTGTAATTATTATGATGGCTCTTTTCACTCTCCAGTGTCCCATTTGGACCATAAAGTCTAAGGTCAAGTTATTTATAGGCCTGTTTTGACTTTGTAGTAGAGATTTATATGCTTACTACAAGGCGTTCAACAAGCAGAGAAGGATGTTGCGATGTAAAGATGAGCTAGACCCTCCCTATGAAGTTGGCTGTTTGGGGTCATGGAAATGGTGGCCAGAGTCCAGGAGATGCGTGAAGAGCTCCGGTGGCCCAAGAGGAAGGCATGGTGGGGGGAAGGGTGCCCTCAAAGCTGGTGGGGATCCTGTGGTCGGGCATGACTTGCAGCCCCTCCAAGCTGGCTTCCCGGGAGATGTCGCCTGAAGGAGCAGGCGTGTTGCTCTCTGTATGGCTGGACAAGGCGGGGTCCCCAAGATGCCATGTGGGGTCTGAGGACTTCATCCCTCTGAAGGCTGCTCGCTCCTCTTCGTCCCCAGGAGCCCTTCAGGGCTGCACCTTGCCAAGCTCAAGTTGGCCCTGGAGCCCTGGATATGAGTTAGGTTCTTGAGGGAGAGGCTGGAAGAGGGAAATCCCCCAGCGAGGGGAGAGGAGGCAGGCCTTGGAACAGTGCCCTTGGGGCCGAGCGGGTCCAGCCCCTGGGCAAGGCTGACTGTCACCTCCCTGCAGATGCGCCCCAGCTCTTGGAGCCGCCCCAGGATGTCACCGTGGAACTGGGGAGGAGCGCCCTCCTGGCATGCCGGGCCACAGGTCGCCCACCGCCTACCGTCACCTGGCGCCGTGGAGATGACCAGCCTCTGGGGCCCAGGCTGGGCAGCAGGACTGGGTGGCCCGATTCAGGAGTGCTGTTCTTTGAAAGTAAGATACTGGGGCTGGGGGAGGGTGGGCAGGGGAGACAGAATGGCTTTGGACACCCTAAGCTCCCAGACTGGGGGCAGTACTCTGACCCCTAGAGCTGGCCACGGGTCAGGCTGATGTGGGGTCATATTTCAGCCGAGTGAGTCTGGTCACGTCATTCCACTCCTCTGAACCAGTCACACCAGTGATGGCGAGAGTACCTCCCACCCTGGTTTAACAACAGTCCCCCTTAAGGAGCTGCTGTGCGAGTGACACACGGAAACCCCTTAGCACAGTGTCTGACACGTGCCAAGCGTTCTATGTGATGGCCATCACCACCACCACCACCATCCTCACCACCATCGTCACCACCATCTTCCTCATCATCATCTTTATCATTATCAGTTCCATCATCATCCCCACCATCCCCACCATCCCCATCCCCACCATCCCCATCCTCGCCATCACCACCAGCCTCACCATGATCATCACCATCATCACCACCACCACCATCTTCCTCATCATCATATTTATCGTTATCAATTCCATTACCATCCCCACCATCACCATCATTTTCACTACTGTGCCAGGCCGGATGCTGAGCACTAGATTTGCATCATCTATTGATCCCTAACTTATCCCAATTCTGCACATGAGCAAGCCTAGGCCTTCTCACCTTTCCAAGGCCTGGCTGTATCCCCTATCCGTCTCCTCCTTGCCACCTCAGCCCTCCTCCCTGACCTCTGCAGGGCCGGGCTGTGCCAAGGGTGCTGTTGGCACCTGGGGAGCTGGAGCCTGCGGGGGCTGGAGGCAGGATGTGCTCTGGCAGTCAGGTCTGCCTTTTCCTGCCCTTCAGGTGTGGTCCCCGAAGACCAGGCCCCATATGTCTGCGAAGCTGAGAATGTCTTCGGGAAGGTCCAGGCGGAGGCCTACCTCCTCGTGACTGGACACGGTTCGCTGGTGGATCTGGAGAGGAGGGGTTTGGTGGGGACATGGGCCCCCGGGAGGCCCCCATGGCTGCCCGTCCTTTGGGACAGGAGTGTCCACAACCAGGCTCCCTAGAGGAGCATCTGGACCCCTACTTTCAGGGTAGTGTGCCCCCAAGAAGTGTGCCCTTTGACCTTTTGGGGTCCCCAATCCCGATGCCTCTCTGGGTGCCCTGAGGAGGAGCAGAGGGAGTGAGGGCCCTGGTTCCCACGGGAAGCCAGTGTACCAAGGCCGTCTTCTCTCCCTGCAGTGCCCCCACAGATCGCCAGCAGCGCCCCCACCGTCCGGGTGCTGGAGAGGCAGCCGGTGTCCCTGCCCTGTATCATCCTGGCTGGGAGGCCCCGCCCCGAGCGGCGCTGGCTCAAGGCCGGTGCGCCTGTGAGTGCTGGGCCCCTCTGGGTGCCGCGGGCAGTGTTGCGGGGAGGAAGGGGCTGTCACGCTCACACCTCGGCCTCCGCTTTGCGGTTCCCTTGGAGTGTCTTCTCCCTTCCCTGCCTCTTTCCAGAACTTTCTCTGATAATGCACTAACAGCATCCTTCACCCTCTTGAGTCCTTGACCAGAGGAGCTTGTGCTTCATTTGTGCTGCGACTGGGGAGCAGCAGTTTAGTGGGGGCACAGACACAAGGCATTCATCCATTGCCCCCGCTCTGATGGTTCCAGGACGGAGACGACGTCTGTGCAACGGAGCATTTGCCCCAGCCGCCTGGCACTGCTGGACACACAGCGGCTGCTTCACCCATCCCCACTGATCTGGTTTTCTTTGTTGCTGTTGTTTAGTCGCTAAGTCGTGTCCAACTCTTTGAAACCCCATGGACTGTAGCCTGCCAGGCTCCTCTGTCCATGGGATTCTCGGTTGCCATTTCCTCCTCCAGGGGGTCTTCCTTTCTCAGGGACTGAACCTGAGGCTCCTGCACAGACAGGCGGATTCTTTGCCACTGAGCCACCCAGGTCCCTCTATTTCCCTTCTCCATTCACTCCTTCTTTCTCCTCTCTGGTCTGTCCTCAGACGTTTGAGGTCCATGTGCCCAGGAAGTTATAAAAGGTGCCCTCACCCCAGAAGGTGCCAGACACCCAGGGGAGGCAGCAGCTGGGTGGGCACACAGCTGGTTCCGGCCCCGCTGTCCTGGCCCCTAACGTAAGGGGACAGACAGTGTCCAACTCGCGGAGTGGGCAGGCTTTGTGGAGGCTGATCACGTGGGTGACCCCTCTGCAGGATCACCAGGAGGAGGACCCTGCCTGGGCACATGGGCTGGGGCAGGGAGGAGCATTCCCTAGTAGAATCCGATGGGCATGAGGGGAAGGGGTAGCCCTGGGCCTCGTCCACACCAGGACACGGAGTGACTGGAGATGCAGAGCCTGTTTTAGCTCAGCAGGGACACTGGGTGGGCCTGCACCTGCCCAGATGCTAGGGGCAAAGAGCAGAAGCCCCCTCAAGCTCACTCAGCCCCAAGGGGTCCCAAGACAGCCCCGGGGCGTCTCCCAGGACCTGAGAGCAGAATGTGCAGCCAGGCTAGAGGGACAGAGACAGGGAAGCCCAGAGCGGGCACACCTGGCGGAACAGTCCTCACCAAGGATAGACGGCTGGGCATCTCTGTAGAGGTGGCCCCCAGGCCCCACTCTGGACTAGCTTCCCCTGCCCTACCCTGGTCCTGATGGGGACACACCGGGCCAGCCGCCAGGAGCCGCTCTATCTGGGGCCGCAGCTGATGCGGCTGCCCCTCCGCTCCACTCTGCATGGCTCGGTTCTCTCCCCACGGACGGGCTGTCCCTCCTCTCTGTGGCCTTGGTGTGCATGGGCCTCGGAGCTCCGGTGCTGACTCAGTGAGGACTCTGGCCCCAAGCCTACCCTCCCAGGAGGGGCTCCTCTCAGCGCCCTTGGGTCAGGTGTCCTGCCCTGGACCGGTGGACCTTGGGCAAGCAGGCTCAAGGGTATGCTGGGGGTCAGATCCACCTGGCCCCGAGGGTCTGTGGCATCTTATGACTATCCGAGAAGGGATGGGAGTGTCACCCCCAGGCCCCCCACCCTCTTTGAAAGCCCCTGGCCTCTCTACCCAGACTGTTCCCTGCTGGGCTGGTGGGCAGTGAGGTTTCTGGAGTTCTCTTAGCGACTCTGAGTGGGGCCCTTGGTCCAAGCTGATTCTTCTTCGCCCCCACCAGCTCCCACCGGGCAGCCGACATTCTGTCCGGGCAGACGGCAGTCTCCACCTTGACCAGGCGTTGTTGGAGGACGCTGGCAGATACCGCTGTGTGGTCAGCAACACGGCTGGTTCTCACCATAGGGACATGCAGCTGGTTGTCCAGGGTGAGTCCTGGGCTGGTGGCGGGGGGCAGGACGGGATGGGTGAAGGTGCCCAAGGGGAACTTGATCTTGAACACCTTTGTTTAAAGAGATAGTACATATTCACTGTAGGAAATTTAAAGACCAGACCAAAAAACTCCCCCCAAAGCAAAAAAACTCCAAAACAAAATCAACCTTCTATAATACCAGTAACTAAGAAGAACTGGAATGATCTTACATTTGTTGTGTATCATTCATACTTTATACACACATGAGCTTCCCATGCACACATATACACAATACACACTGTATACACATTTATGCACATTTATATATTATAAATGTACATATACATTATAAATATCCTTTATATGTGTTATATATGTTATTTTTGCATGATATATATTCTGTATATAAATTATGTATAAATTCTTCATATACATGTACATAGAAATATTTAGAAACCAACTGGAGTAATATTACCGTCTTACAACCCGAGTGTTCCTTGTGACAATATACGGCGTGTTTTCTGCTAATAAGACTCAGAAGCATTGGTTTCAGACTGCGTGTCCCCTGTTTGGATGGACCAAGTGTATCTAACCTGCCCCCCCAGCCCTGTCCAGTGTCTCACCTGCGTGAACCCCTGGGGATAAACGTCCCGATGCCCCTCCTTTGCCCACGTGACCAGGTCTTTCCCTAGGATACACTATTGATGTGGAATTGAGTTTTGACTTACGGAGACTGCACATTTTTAGGGGTTTTTGTGTATTTGCCCACTTTCCCATCCACAGTGTGGGAGGGTCCCTGCTTCCCTTCACACCCAACCAGGTTCTTTTTAACATAAAACAAGAAGTTTAAGTCCAGCTGTTTATGCTTCGTCGCTCACCACATACATCAACATCCTCTTTTTGTTTCTTTGTTTCACTTGTTTTATTAACCCCTGAGGGATGAGTGGGAAGAACTCATGGTTCCTCATTTTGTAGTGGAAAACCAAAGCTCAGAAGGAGGCTGGGTCTAGAACCCAACTTCCCTGTCTCTTTATACTTCCAATTAAATACAGTGACCAAAGGTGGGGTACGTGCCACGTCCAGACCTCTAAGAGGGTCTGTGCATGTTAGTTTTCCTAACTGCTCCAAGTGGAGCGTTTAAGAGCCTCCACGCTCTGAAGTTAAGGAAGCTGGGGCTCCAAGACGGAGGTGACTCAGCAAATCATACCATCAGCGAGGGGGGCCTCTGCAGAAAGCCTCCCCCTCAATTCCTGCCCTGCACACAGCCCCCTCTGTGGGAGGAGCGATCAAGCTCTGCTCTCCTTCCACTTCCATTCAACAAATTCTGATTGACTTGCTAGCTTTGGCCACCTGGGAGAATCCAGAAGGGCATTCCCCCGAAGGAACTTAGTGTTACCGTCAGAGCCCTTGGCTTCTGGCCTTCCCTCCCGGGTCTGATTTCTCCATGCCCGGTTCCCTTCCGCTGCTCCTCCTGCAGACACCCCCCCGCCCCCGCCCTGCCCCGTTTTAATGCCTGAAAATCTGGATGGTTCCCAGGATGGATTCTGCACTTGTTTTCAAGTTCACTGTGTCCTGTGAACATTCTTTCCTGCCACTTCTCATCTGTCCATCCCCAGAGAGTGAGCAGGGAATTGAGGTTAATTTAGCTTTTTTTTTTTTTTGCTGATCAAGGAATATGGGTACCAAAAGATTAAGTGATTTATCTGAAGTCCCACAGTGAAGAAAAGGCACAGCTGGTTCCTAGACACAGGCTGCCCTCTGTCTGGGACACGAATTTACAGCAGTGGCTGCTGCATTCTCCTGCTAAAATGTTATTTTTAAAAATCATGATAAAATATACATGATATAAAGCTCACCATTTTAACCATTTTAAAGTGTACAGTTCAGTGGCATAAATTAAGTGGCATAAGCGGCATGCCGTTGCTGCGCCAGCAGGCTCATCTGCCCAGCATGCATGCTTCTGCATGCTGTTGCTTCAGTCATGTCCGACTGTTTGCCACCCAGTGGATCATAGCTCACCGGGCTCCTCTGTCCATGGGATTCTCCAGGCAAGAATACTGGGGTGGGTTGCCATGCCCTCCTCCAGAGCATCTTCCTGACCCAGGATCGAACCTATGTCTCTTATGTCTCCTGCATTGGCAGGGGGTTCTCTACCACTAGCGCCACCTTGGAAGACCCTTGCCCAGAATGCAACAAGCCAGAACACTGAGATGCTGAGGTTTACTGCAGAGAAAAGGTGTGTTCACATGGCCGTCAAGTGAGGAGACAGGAGAATAAGTCTCAGATTGGCCTCCCCAAAGGCCAGAGGCTTAGGATGTTTATTAAAGAAGTAGGGTGGTCTTCAGTTCAGTTCAGTTGAGTCGCTCAGTTGTGTCCGACTCTGCGACCCCATGAATTGCAGCACGCCAGGCCTCCCTGTCCATCACCAACTCCCGGAGTTCACCCAAACTCATATGCATCGAGTCGGTGATGCCATCCAGCCATCTCATCCTCTGTCGTCCCCTTCTCCTCCTGCCCCCAATCCCTCCCAGCATCAGAGTCTTTTCCAATGAGTCAATTCTTCGCATGAGGTGGCCAAAGGCACGGGAAAAGGTGGCTGCAGGTAGGGAAAGGGCGAAGTCATTCGTGTTCTGTGCAGGTGTGCCTGGCTGACTTGCTTCTCCATGAGATGCACGTCCAAAAATGGAGACGCCTAGCATGATCTGAGGGTGGGGCTTTTGGTCCTCTGATGTCAAAGTCACTTAGACACCTGTGCAGACACAGTTTTAGGGTCAGTGGTCCCAGTCAGTCTTAGCTGGCTTGTACTCTAACTAAACACAGCTGGCTTTCAGTTGTTTTCCTAGAAAACAACTCAGACAAACATCTTATTGTCTAGGCTACACGAAGCTTGGAGGAGATGCAATTTGCAATGAAACAATTAAGCGAGCTTGCTCAGCGAAGACAGGCTCAAGCAGAAGGGTAGGCAGTAAGCTGTAAGATAAGCTCAAGAATTTCTTTTAGTTGCCGGTATTGTTAACCCCACGGGGCTCAGTTTGGGGATGGGTTTTTAACTCCATGGGACACAGTTTCACAACCATCACCACCATCCATCTCCAGAACTTTTTCAGCTTCCCAAGTTGAAACTGTACCTGCCAACTCCGCATTCCCCCTCCCCCAGCCCCTGGCCACCACCGTCTGCTTCCTGGCTCCATGAGCTTGCTTGTTCACGGCATCTCCCATAAGCGTAATCTTAAGTATTTGTCCTTCCATGTCTGGCTGATCTCACTTTGCATAATATTGTCAAGGTTCATCCATGTTGTACTATGTATCAGATGGTTGTTCCTTTGTTAGGGTTGCATAATATTCCACACACACACATCACGGTCTGTTTATCCATCACCCTCTGATGGCTACTTGGATTGTTTCCACCTTTTGGCTATTGTGAACAATGCTGCTGTGAACTCTGGTTTATGAAATTGGTTTGTTTTTAAAAGTGCCACCTAGAATCCAGCCCACTGCCACCCACCACATCACCAATGAAGGCGTTCCAGCCTCTCTCCCCTGTGTAGCCTCAGGAGTTCCCACCCCCACCATCACCTGGACCAAGGTAGGTGAAGCCTGTTACCATAAAGGTAACCAGAGAGGTAGGCCCGGTGATCACGGGGGAGAGGAGCGACGCAAGTTGCCGTGGGGGGTGGGCTCTGCTGATGTCCCCTGTGACTCTGTTGCAGGAGACCAATGCCCTGGCCTCCGGGGATCCCCACTACAACGTGAGCAAGGACGGCGCCCTGGTCATCCGCCGGCCATCTGTCCAGGACGCAGGGGCCTATGTCTGCACAGCCACCAACGCAGTGGGCTTCTCCAGCCAGGAGATGTGGCTTTCGGTCAACAGTGAGTGATGGACACCCCTGTCCTGGGAGAGGGGCTGGGCAGGTGTGGAGGCAGGGGCATGCTCAATCTGACCTCCCCTGCATCTTCCTGGCACCCAGTCAGCAGCCCTGCCTCTAAATTCTTCCTGTCTGAAGATCAAAGCCGTCCTCCCTCTGAGGACTGTCCCCAGCAGTGTGGCCATGCTCCAAGAGTGGTTCCAGCTCAGTAAATGGATGGGGAGGTGGAGAGACCTTCATATTAACAAGCCTGGGGAAGACACAAGGCCCTACACTGGACTCCCACCCCTCAGCAGCCCCCCTTTGCCCACCTTTCTCCACGACTCTTTGACTCTTAGTGCCCAGAACCTCTGGCCACCTTTCAATTTCTTAAACGACCCATCCTACCTCAGGGCCTTTGCACACACGGTTCCTTCTGTTGGCATGCTCTTCCCTCACTTCCGATCCACGGACTTCTCCCATCAGTCAGATCTCAGTGCTCTCTGATCCCTCAGGCTGAACTCTGTGGAATGTCACCTTCTTAGTGCCCATCACAACTGCCATTAAATAATTAATTGTGTATTGAACTGTTTAGAACCAGGGTTCCCTTTGGGCCCTAAGCATGGAGGGAGATTGGGCATCAGCTGATGGTTAATTCCATTTATTCCTGAGGATAAATGGGATGATTCAGGCCAAGAAGGGAGAGAAAGGAGGGAGGAAAGAACCTGCCGGAGTGCCCCCGGGGAAGTGGAGCAGGATGGAGAGAAGCCAGAGGGTCACAGACGTTGGGGCAGGAAGGACCATGTTGAGGTCAGCAAAGCGAGATAAGCTTCCAGGAGGGTGGGGTGGATAGGCGGAGAGGTGGCTGGGGGAAACCATCAGCTCTGAGTCCAACCCGAAACCTACCCTCTCCCAATACAGCAGAGCCCACCATCCTCTGCACCTCCAGGGGGCAGTGCTGCCTCAGCTTCCTAGGGAGCCACGCTGGTTCTCTGTGGGCCGCATCCCATGGCCTCCCGCCCTGCTCACAGTCCCTGCATCCTTCCACCAACAGCCAAGCCCAGGATCCTTGTGAATGGGTCACACGAAGCAGACAAGCCTCTAAGGGTCACGGCCAAGGCTGGTGATGAAGTGACCCTTGACTGTGAGGCCCAGGGCTCTCCACCCCCACTGGTCACCTGGACCAAGGACTCCCGCCTCATGCTGCCCATCACTGACAGGTAACCCCAGCTGTGTGGCCTGGGGTCCGGGGATGGACAGAGCTTGATGTTTGGGGAAACTGGCCTCAAGGTGTCCAGTGACCCAGCTGGTGTGTGGGACGCCGTGGACAACCCCTGGGGGATACGCAACTGATTCCACAGGCAGTGCTTTTCACCCATTGGTCTCTAAGGGAGCATAGATGCCCTTCAGAGGGGCGAGGCCTCTGAAGTAACACGCACATGGCCCTCCCCGCACAGCCAAGGGCTGCTGCCTACAGGATCGCCTCCTATCTGCTCAGCAGCCCTTGCTACCGAGTGGAAATGTGGCTCAGCCAGGTGGAGTGAGCTGCTCATGGTCACTCAGCTAGCAAAGTTGGAACGCCACGTTTGGGACCGCCTTCCTGGGCAAGACACGTGCTTTCCATCCTTGCCTGCTCCTCTGACCTGGTGTCTGGCAGCCAGGCTTTCAGAGGTCCTGGGAGTTGGAGGGAGAGGAAGGAGGCTGTCCTTCAAAGCCAGGCCAACCCCCCACCCTCAGACAGGGAGGTAGGGCAGGGTGGTTCCCAACAAGAAGGCCTCAGAACTGCTGGAGCCCTTGACTCTCGCGGGGTGGGGGTGGGTGAGGGGCAGCTCCAGCTGGTGACATCAGTCCTGGCGAAGTCTCTGAGACGTTCCAGATGGAGAAGGTCTCAGAGCAGCCTACGGTGCAGCCTCCACCACCCGCCCCCCCAACACCCACACACGGGGCTCTCCTCTCCGAACATCTGTTTGGTGACCTTCCCGGTCCTGGAAGCCTCACACCTGAATGCTGCTGGGGTCCATGATGGGGCTGGTTCCCGGCCACCCCCACCTGCATGCCCTCTGGGGTCTTCGGCGGCTCCATGTTGTGGGCGGGAGTGGGGGCCAAAGGAACCTGCCTCTCTCCCCAGAAAGCCTGGTCCTGGCTCCTTGGCTGGACAGCCGCCGGCGGGTGCTTGTTTGTTTCTGGCTTGTTACTGAAATGGAGAATCGCAATTCCCATTTGTTCGCCCCTCCTTGTTGTGATACGTTAATAGATCAGCCGGGAACCATAAATCTGTGAAAGCTGCTTTTGCAATCCTAGAGTTTTGTTCTGTTCTTCCTCCCTTGCCCCCTCCACTTCTTGCTGGCTTATGGCTTTCTCTTGAGATTTATGAGATTCCGGGAGTCCACCTACATGAAGAGGCAAAATATGCCTGGGGGGTTGGGGCTGGGGTAGAGGGCCAAGACTCTGGCATTAAGTCAGACCTGCGTGCGAATGCTGACTGGTCATGTATTAGTCGTGTGGCCTCAGGTGGCCCCTGGCTCCTCTTGCCTGTTTCTCCATCCGTAAGGTGGACACGGTTTAAATCCTGCTTTCAAGATACAGTGATGAATGTGCGATATTTGGTGCATTGTGAGCGGTGGAAAATCACCCCTTTGATATCATTTTCCTGCTGCTGCTGGAAACTAAAGCATTATTTCCAGCTTTTAAAAGTTATCATCATCATATCTATTATCCCGTTTAATTCTCACCAACTTTTTCAATAGGAAAGCTTTATTGAGATATAATTCACATGCTTTCCAATTATATGTTTTTTTAGTAAGTTCTGAGTTGTGTAACCATCATCACAATTAATTTTAGAACATTTCCAGCACCCTCCTCCATGAAAATATCCCCACACTGGTTGGCGGCCACTTCTCATCTGTTCCCTACCCCAGCCCAGCCCTTGGCAACCACTCATCTGCTTTCTGCCTTTGGCTTGATCTGCTCTGGACGGTTCACATAAATGTAACCATGAACAATGTGCCTTTTTGCGTCTGGCTGCTTTCACTGGGAACCATGTTTCTGCGGTTTCTGTGTGTTGCAGCAGGTGTCAGGACTTCATTCTTTTCTATGACTGAGTAATGTTCTGTTGTGGTGATGGACCACCTTTTGTTGATTTATTCACCAGCTGATGGACACTTGCTCTGTGTACTCTTGCTGGCGATTGTGAATAATAACTTCACTGACTTTTGATTGTATCTTAGCTTCATTCGTGGGTTCTGTGTTCCTGCGCTTCTCTGGGCCTCCCTGTGGCATCTGACAACTTCCCTGAACAGGATAGGCCCAGTTTTCTTACTAGGCACACAGTTCCCTTGGTCCCATGTCCATTCAGCCGGAAAATGCAGATTTGAAAAACCTGTGAGGCAACGATGGGCTTCCCTGCTAGCTCAGCTGGTAAAGAATCCACCAGCAACACAGGAGACCTGGGTTTCATCCCTGGGTTGGGCATCCCTGGAGGAGGGCATAGCAACCCACTCCAGTATTCTGGCCTGGAGAATCCCCATGGACAGAAGAGCCCGGTCAGCCATGTGCTTGAAAAAGTTGGACATGACTGAGTGACTAGGCACACACACAAGGGGAAATGTCTGGAGGAGGGATAGCTAGGGAGTTTGGGATGGGAGAAGGCAATGGCACCCCACTCCAGTACTCTTGCCTGGAAAACCCCATGGATGGAGGAGCCTGGTAGGCTGCAGTGCATGGGGTCGCTAAGAGTTGGACACGACTGAGGGATTTCACTTTCACTTTTCACTTTCATGCATTGGAGAAGGAAATGGCAACCCACTCCAGTGTTCTTGCCTGGAGAATCCCAGGGACAAGGGGAGCCTGGTGGGCTGCCGTCTATGGGGTCGCACAGTCAGACACGACTGTAGCGACTTAGCGGCAGCAGCAGCGGCATGGACCCACTGCTACATTTAAAATGGATAAGAAACAAGGACCTATTGTATAGCACAGGGAATTCTGCTCAATGTTATCAGACAGCCTGGCTGGGAGGGGAGTTTGGAGGAGAACAGATACATGTATACCTATGCCTGAGTCCCTTTGCTGTCCACCTGAAACTATCACAGCATTGTTAATCGGCTATACCCCAATATAAAATAAAAGTTAAGACAACAACAACAGAAACCCTGCGGGACGCTCACACGAAGCAGTGATGGCGGGCGTGGGTGGCCTTGCTGCCCGCGGCTCTTCCCGACTTCCTCCTCCATCTTTTCCATCTCCCAGGGACACGCTGCCGCTCCCGTCCCACCAAGGCTCAGCTTCAAAGCTGGCATTCTGGTTGCTTCAGAACGTGTTCTGATGAGTCATGGGTGACCATCTGCCTCCAGAACATGAGAGAACCTGAGATCCTTCCGCATAGTTGAGCCCCGCCCCTCTTCCACCACGCCCCTTCTGCCCGGCTGAGCCACGCCCCTCTTGTGCAGTTGCCTGGGTCCTCTGCCCCTGTCCTCGGTCCTCTGCTGAGAGAGGGCAGGGGGAGGCCTGAACTGCTAGGGGTTGCCCAGGCCTCTTTCCTGATCCTGTGCCGACCCTGGCCAAGGGGGAGAGGTCAGGGTCACCAGCAGACCTGCAGCGCTGGTGCTGCATGGTGACTCCGCTGTAATCAGGGTTGAATTCCACAGTGTGGCTGAGCCGGTGAGGCCTCCTCTTCTGGGCGAGAGGGTGCCCTCTTCTGCTGGCCATCCTGGAGGTGGGTGGGGTGGGCAGGGTCATGCGCAGTGCACTGAGGGAGGAAACAGAAGCCGTGGCAGGTGGGGAACTAGAATCCTGACTTTTCCCTCTCCTGGGCAGGGCCCCAACACACACACGTGCGTGTGTGGAGACACACACAGACGTGCACAGACACCTACAGACAGGAATACACAAGGACAGGCACAGAGACACAGATACATGGCCAGGCACGCTGACACACCGTCAGTGCAGCACAGCTGTGCAGTCATGTCCGACTCTCTGCAACCCCATGAACCACAGCATGCCAGGCCTCTCTGTCCATCATCACCTCCTGGAGTCCACTCACACTCATGTTCATCACGTCGGTGATGCCATCTAACCATCTCATTCTCTGTCGTCCCCTTCTCCTCCCGCCTTCAATTTTTCTCAGCATCAGGGTCTTTTCAAATGAGTCAGCTTTTCGCATCAGGGGGCCAAAGTATTGGAGTTTCAGCTTCAACATCAGCCCTTCCAATGAATATTCAGGACTGATGTCCTTTAGGATGGACTGGATGGCTCTTGCTGTCCAAGGGACTTTCAAGAGTCTTCTCCAACACTACAGTTCAAAAGCATCAATTCTTCTGCTCCCAGCTTTCTTTTTGGTCCAACTCTCACATCCATACGTGACTACTGGAAAAACCATAGCTTTAACAAGACAGACCTTTGTCGGCAAAGTAATATCTCTGCTTTTTAATAGGCTGTCTAAGTTTGTCATAGCTTTTCTTCCAAGGAGCAAGCATCTTTTAGTTTCATGGCTGCAGTCACCATCTGCAGTGATTTTGGAGCCCCCAAAATAAAGTCAGCCACTGTTTCCACTGTTTCTCCATCTATCTGCCATGAAGTGATGGGACCAGATGCCATGATCTTCGTTTTTGAATGTTGAGTTTTAAGCCAGCTTTTTCACTGTCTTCTTTCACTTTCATCAAGAGGCTCTTCAGTTCCTCTTTGCCTTCTGCTGTAGGGGTGGTGTCATCTGCATGTCTGCATGTCTGAGGTTACTGATATTTCTCCCGGCAATCTTGACTGCAGCTGTGACGTAGACGCAGACACTTCTGGACAGGCGCACAGACACACCAGAGAGGCAGGCGTGAGAACACGTGGACACACACATATCAGGCTTCTGGGCCAAGGTCAGGCAGGCCACTGCTTTCTCTGGAGATTCTAGAGAATATTCTGACCTCAAGGAGACTTGACCTCCTGAGTCAGAAAGTCCTAATGGAAAGAAAACATAGTAGGAACCTGAATATCCCTGAAACTCTAAACCACCCACCTGTGTCCATGACCCCTTCTAACATATTCTTATAGATGCTTTTAGAGAATTAAACTGAGTGCATCTTCTATCCTGCCCTCATTGATTTTTCCACACTTTCCCACATTTACCCATTTCCTAGATTCATCCTGACCCATATCATTGCTTTTCATTTAAAGGGCAAAATAACATTCCGGGCATTCAGCTCCCACGGTTACTAAGCTCTTCCTCTGTTTGAGGCAGATGCGCCGTTGCCAGGTTTTGGTGATAATAAATGGGGCTGTTGGAACATCTTTGCACAAATGCTTCTCTTTATCTCCTGGATCGTTTCCTTGGGGTAGAGCCCCAGAAACCAAGGGTTGAGTCCAAGGCTAGAAATGGTCACCGGGTGCCTCTTATGCTGTGGGACTGCCGTTTGGGAAAAAAACACCACTGGAGTTATGGAGTTATGAAGTCAAAATTGAAGTCTACAAGATTTATTGAGTATCTTTGTGCCCAGGACTGTCTATGACAGAGAAGATGGGTCCAGGCTGTGTGTGACGTCAGGTGGCAAAAGACTTTGAGTACCCTCCCAGCCGTGCCCCCCAGCTCCCTGAGTGAACATGAACAAGACCCTTCCCTCTCTCTGGGCCTCAGTGTTCCCATCTGAGAAATGGAAGAGTTGAACAGGCGAGAGTGGCCAGAGAGTGCCTAGTGGCTCTGGTCCCTTGACTCAGCCCAGGGATGCTGGGGTGGAAGCAGTGTTGCTAGGCAACAATGTTTGTTTGTGGTTCTGATGCGTAGCTGGGACAGCTGCAAGTGCTCCTGGCTCCGGCTCTGGCTCCCGGGGGCAGCCGGCCAGGATCCACACAAGGCCAAGCCAGCTGAGTAGGGGAGGGGGGAGGGGAGGGAACAGTGAAAGAATGGAGCGTCCAGGGATGCTGCAGGGCGGTGGGACACTCACTCCCCCTCTTGGCTCAGAGGAGGGGAGGGGCTCAGAGAAAAGCTGCTCCCCCTTGCAAGCCAATGGCATGGCAAGGACTGCCCAGGGGCTCCCCCATGGGGGTCTTTACCTTGCTGGATCTTCATAACCTCATGCTGATTCCTAGCCTGGTGTCTGGGTGGCCATGCCCAGCACGACTTCATCCATCTGGGTCTCAGTTTTCTCCTCTGTGAAAGGGGTGATGACAGGATCAACCCTGCCTTGGGGTGATCTGCCTGCCTTGCAGGTTTGGATTTGGGGCGTTTCAAGGGTATATGGAAGTGCTTAGCTCCACAGTGGTGCATAGGAAGCATCTGAGCGTTGACAGCCGTCACTATTAGCCATCTCTTGGTTTACGTTTCACGGGCTTGGGGGATGTGCATTTACCCCCGTGCTCACATATTTTGCTTGGCCCTTCAGCTGGTGTCAGGCCCCTCTTTCTGAGTTGCTCCAGCTTGGGGTTTCCGTTTGGAACTTCCTTACAAGGGTCTGTGATATGCCTGAAGGTCAGAGTGGTCGCTGTGGGTGGGTGAAGGCGCTCTTCAGGCTGAGTGGTGCTGGCGGGGAGGAGGCAGTCCTTGCCCTCAGGCTCAGACCCTGCCCTGGCCCAGCAGATGCGTGGCCAGCGTGTAGTGACATGCGATGGGGGTCTGTTGAGCACTGCCCAGCTCTGCTGTGCGCTATGGGTGAGGATCAGCCTCTGGCCAGCTCGGTTCTGCGGCGGGTGCTGTTCATTCATTTCACAACTTTCTCCTGGAAGGCTCTGATTGCAGAGGAGGTTGGATGGACCGCTTAGAAACGAGGGCAGCAGGACAAGCATGGGACCCAGCAAGAGGGACTGGGCCAACCACCCAGACTCCCAGCAACCTAAGGACAGGGGGCATTCACTCTGCCCCAGTGGCAGCTGGCCCGCCTTGAACCCAGTGGCTCTTTGTCAGATGAGTGAACCAGTGAATGAACAATTGGCAGAACTCGGTTCCACAGAATTCAGAGCAGGGGAAGTGTAACTAACCTGCCTGGTCTCATCAGGGAAGGCTTCCCGGAGGAGCTGGAGGCTGCGCGGCCTTGAAGGGGACCTGGGGGCAGGAGAGCAGTGCTGAGACAGGATGGGATGTGGGAAACACTGTGAGCGAAGGTGGGAAGGTGTGTGTGTGTGTGTGTGTGTGTGTGTGTGTGTGTGTGTGTGTTGTATGGACAGGGACAGTTGGGATTTGCCATCAAATATTTATCGAGCACCTGTTATGGGCCAGCACCCGTGCTAAGGGCCGGGGACATGGCAGGAACCTGGCACACCTGGCCCCTCCCCCCACAGAGCCATCAGAGAGTGACAGGTGGCTGCAGGTGTGATAAGTGCCCTCGTGGCCCCAGGAGCCTCTGTGTGAGAGCAGGGGTCCACCTTGGGCAGCAGAGGCAGCTGCATGGAGAGGAGACCCCCAGCTGGGTTGCAGCGAAGGTGTGGCCTGGGATTGGCACTATCTACTCAACGCCCTCTGGTCTCTCCGGGCAGGTGTGTTCCCCTTGGAGCTGTCAGGGCTGGGGGGTGGACCCGGCAGGGTAGGTGGATCTCCCCACCACTGTCCCTCACCATCTGTGTGGCTGTGTGAACCTCATAGCCAGCAGCAAAAGCTCGCGCCCAGTGCATGTCATAAACAGGAAATTCCCCTCGAACCTCTCCGTATTTTCATCTGGGTGCCGCTTGGAGCCATTTGGCTGCTCTCAGTGCATGGGAGTCTGCTGCTAATTACACCACATGCACCCGGCACATGGCAGCCCTCTCCCCGCCTCCTCCCACCTCGCCCCTGCCCGTACCCATCCCTGTGCCCGGAGGTTGTAGCCCCCAAACCTCAGGGAGCCTTGGGAACATGGAGAAAGCGTACAAGGGGCATGAGGTTTGGGTGGTTCAGAAGGGCTGCCCTGGAACCCCCAGATCTCCAGGTCCTCTCTGATCCATCCCAGGCCCCACATCATTTGTCCTAAGTCTGGTCTGAGTGGGGTCTGCTCTGTGCCAGGTCTGGGCTAGGTTCTGGGAATACAAAGGCAAATAAGGCGGACAGAAATGTGTCCTCTTAAGGGCCCACGGGTGACGGATGGTCACAGGCCAGTGTGGTGAAAGCTGAGATGGAGGGGTCTCTAGAGGTCTCAGCTTGACCATCTCTAAGATGGAGTCTCCCTTCTCTCCATCCCCTCCTCTGTGACAGCGAGCAGCCTTCCCTTTCTAGGAAATGACCTGGGGCTCATCATGAGAAAGACAAGAGGCCTCTTTTATTGTTGAGAATTGTTTCCACTTTTGGAAGTTTCTTTCATTATTGTTTTTTTTTTTCCCCAGAAGCTCCCACTTCCTATCCTTTTAAGGGCTTGAGGAGGGAAGGAGCAAGAGGTCCTTTAGTCTCTAAAGTTCTAAGAAAGACTAGAAGGCAACCTCTGAGATAAAAGGAATCCAGAGCTGCCTTTTCAAATATGAAGAAGTTGGGGCTCAGAGACGTTGTTTGTCCTGTCTGAGGTTGCACAGTCTAGAGCAGAATGGGACCATGGGCCCAGAACTCTGGTGCTCAGCCTAAACATCTTTCCACTGACCCAGGGGGTCCCGCTTGGCTAGTCGAGGTTCGCAGCAAAGTCCCCAAGGGAGCCATGTCATCGCCCCAAGTGTGATTAAGTGTGTATGTTTCAGCCTCACGCTGATTTGGCTCGTGTTGTTGGATGTTGACATTATTTAACCTAAAAAAATAAAACACGACCACGCTGGATGAGAAAAGCCAAGCCAGGGAGTGGAGCCGCACAGGGGAGATATTTACTTGTCACGGGGACAAACAGACATCTGTGTGGTGTTTTTGCTCCTTTTTCTTCCACTTTGGAAGACTAAGGGACCTACTGATTGGGGGCTGGGAGCGAGCACATGGACACACTGGGGGTGGGTTTTTACTAACAGCGGGGTCTTGTATGGAGCACTTACTATGTCCCAGGGACCATGGACTTTGTGTGTATCATGTCACTTCATACGCGCTGTATCCTGTGACCCCAGGTGAGGACACAGACTTGGGGAGAGGGAGTCCTTGGCCCAAAGGTCATGGGTGGGGGCGATGGCACTTGCTGTCAAAGCCCGGCTCCCGCCTGCTCCTCCGGGTCACTTTTGGGAGGCAAGGGCACTTCCCTGCGTCCCGGGGCATTGCTCCCAAGGGGTGGACCCCAGAGGGTCTTGGTACAACCCTGATTCCAGCCTCTACCCCCCAGATCTGTCTGGGGCCTGGGAACATGTATGTTTCACATGTGGCTGGAAAATTCTGATAAGAAGCTCTGCCCTGCAGCAGGGAGTGATAGCCTCCGTGACAGCTGACGGTGTGTGAGCCTAGGTATGGCCCAGGAGGCCAGCTCCTATGCCTGGGGGACACACATCAGTGTGCAGAGAGCTCTGGTGGTGAAAGAAAGAACAAAAGAAGGAAAGCAGGGCTGGAAGAAAGAAAAAAATCTAGATGTTTAAATGTACACCAAAAGGAGAATTGATTAATCAAGTGCGGCAAACACACAAAGGACTGTCATGCAGCAGTGAGAAATGAATGAACTGGACCCACACACATATACACTTTGCCATTTGTATGCGTTTTAAACAATGCAAAACTATGTTGCATATTGTAATGGATGCACTGTTGTCACCATGGTAACCTTCATTGAGTGAGTCTCTGTTCTTGGGTCTGGAAGATCCCCTGGAGAAGGGAATGACTACTCACTCCAGTGTTCTTGTTGGGAAATTCCAAGAACAAAGGAGCCTGGCGGGCTGCAGTCCCTGGGGTCGCAAAGAGTGGGACAGGACTGGGTGACTCAGCACGCATTCACACTGTTCTAGGCACCGAGCTGTGAATTAGGTCTTTCATCCTCTGGACAACCCTATGAGGAAGAAGCACCTCTTCTGCCTTATTCCCCCTGCCCTGCAAAGGAGACAACCAAAGCACAGAAAGGTGGAGTGACTCAACAAACATCACCCAGCAGGCACATGGCAGAGCAGGGTCGGAGCCTGTGGCCCCAGCCCGGCGCCTGGGCTCTAGAGACCACCAGCTGGTGCATCACTCACAGCTGTCCTCAGAGAACTTGCCCCAAGTGCCCGCTGGACGCTCAGGGCAAACTAGAGGAGGGGGTTACTAGGCAGGGGGATTACAACCCCACTTTACAGATGGGGGGATGGAGGACCCGCAGGGCAAAGCTAGTGGCTCGAGACTGCACAGAGAGTGAGGTGGTCAGTATCGGCCTGGTGGATGAGCGTAAGCCCAGCACTTCAGTTGCAGCTGCTTAGGAAATGGGGGGCTTCTGTCATCCCTGTTTTGCACAGGAGGAATCTGAGACTTAGCTGAGAGGGGAGTGGGGACCGGGACTGGAGCCCAGCTGGACCCTGATGAGCACAGGCGGGGGAGGGACTGGCCCTTGGGGGTCCCCCACCCCTACGCTGGCTGCTTGTGCTCGGGGCCGGCTGGGGCCAGGGGCCGCAGCTGCCCTCCCAGTTCTATGGGAGCAGGGGCTACACGGAGCCAGCACATACGGGCCAGTGATATCATGTCTGCGGGGGTCCCCTGGGGTCCAGTCCAGCTGCAGGAGCCTGGCTGAGGGTCTCAGATCTCTGTGGGATGGGGGCCAGGTGACTTCAGCAGGTGGGCTGGAGTGGGGAGGGCAGTGATGGGGGAGCCTCACAACTTCCTCCCAAGAGCCCAGCACCAGATAGCTGGACACCAAAAGCACAGGCTTCGGAGTCTGAGTGAACCTGACCCGTAGACGCAGAGGGCCTCTGGCCTGCAGCTTCTCCCAGTAAGCCGGGGGTCCTCCAAGTGAGGCCTCCTCCCCACCTCTCAGGGCAGGGTTGAGGGATAGGTGTGTGCATTAGAAGAAGAGGAGTGACTGGCGACCAGGTGCCAGGCCTTGGACTGAGCCCACATGGAATCTGTTCACCAGCCCCAGTCACAGCATTCCTTAATGTACCCATTTACAGATGAGGAAACAGAGGCTCCAAGAGGACTTGCTTTACCCAGCTCAAAAATTGGAGTTCAAAGTCACACCCAGCCAGCGGACTCCTAGCCTAATGCTCTTTGTCTCTCACACCGGTTGGAGTGGACCTGGCCTTGGCCTGGTGGTTTGGGGAACTGGAAGCAGGGCAAGGGAGTGGTGAAGGGTGGGTGGTGGATACTGCCTCAGTCCTGGCTGGCTTCCTGGAGGAGGCAACTGGTTTGATCATGAGACCTTTCCAGCAGATGTGGGGTTGGTTGGGGTCTCACCAGTGTCCCTCATTTCCTCAGGCATCACCTTCTCCCACTGGGCTCCCTGCGTCTGGCTGAGGCCCAGGTCAGTGATGGCGGCCTCTACGAATGCACAGCCAGTAACCCTGCCGGGTCCGCTACTCAGTACTACATCCTCAGGGTGCAAGGTAGGGCCCTGGCTGGCAGCCTCCGTCTCACCACGTGGCCCCCTGCCCCCATCTTTCTCTGGCCTTTTGGTGTCTCTCCCCATCCCCCTGCCAGGCTCCGTCACCTTTTCATGGCCCTCCAGTGAGTGCTACCTTATTTCCTGTCTTTTTCAAGTCTTGTCTCTCCTCCCCCACCCCTATTCCTCCCCTCTCCTACACCCCTTGGTTGAGCTCGGACAAGGCTGTTCAGAGCTCCCTCCTGAGAACCGAGTGTGGGACCCCAGGGCGGCAAGGACTTAAGGGTTGGGAGGGCGACCCACAGAGGGGATTCTGGGTCCTAGCCCAGGTGGGGACCCAGGAGTGGGCGTTCACCTGGAGGGGTCCAGGTCCCATTCACAGGAGCCACCCAGTGGAGTCACTCCACCAAAGAGGCGGGGAGCCTGTCCCCTCCAAGAGCCCCAGTGAGTCATCTGAGACCCAGGTCCACCAACCACAGCCCTCAGCCACTCCTCGCCTACATGCCGTTCTCATTTGGCCCATAAGTGAAGAATGACATCTGCGTTTTCTAATGATTGAGGGAGAAAAGGCAAATAATGTGACATATGAAAATTATATGAAACTCAGTTCTTCAGTGTCCATTAATACAAGCTTCATTGGAGCGCCTCCACACACGTTCGGTTACATAGCGTCTGTGGCTGCCTTCACGCTGAAATGGCAAAGTTAGTAGCTGAGACAGAGACCATCTGGCCTGCAGAGCCTAAGATATTAACGCTCTGGCCCTTTCCAGAAAGAGCCAACCCCTGCTCTAGGCTTAACTCCCCATTTTACAGGTGAATAGACTGAGGTTCAGAGAGGGAGGGGCTCAAAGCTTTGTTGTGTGTTTACATGAGTGTATGAGAGAAGGTGGTTCGGATGTTAAAGAACCCGCCTGCAGTGCGGGAGACCTGGGTTTGATCCCTGGTTTGGGAAGATCCTCTGGAGGATGGTGTGGCAACCCACACCAGTATTCTTGCCTGGAGAATCCCAGGGACAGCGGAGCCTGGAGGGCTACAGTCCATGGGGTCGCACAGAGTCAGACACGACTGAGCGACAAAACACAGCACAGCCTGGGAGAGAGACAGGGAAGCCGGGGCAAGAGGATGAACAGAGCCGGATATGGATGCTGACTCTGCCACCAACTGGCTCTGTGACCTCAGGCCAACTGCTTGGCCTCTCTGAGCCTTGGATTCCTGTCTGCAGGAAAGTGAAGTCACTCAGTCATGTCCGACTCCTTGCGACCCCATGGACTATAGCCCACCAGGCTCCTCTGTCCATGGGATTTTCCAGGCAAGAATACTGGAGTGGGGTGCCATTTCCTTCTCCAGGGCATCTTGGCAACCCAGGGATTGAACCTGGGTCTCCTGCGTTGTAGGCAGACGCTTTACCACCTGAGCCATCAGGGAAGCCCATTCCTGTCTATAAAGCAGAGGCAATAACGCCTATCCCCCAGTAAGGGTAATGATGCCTCCAGGTGCTCAGCACAGTGGAAACTGTTAGTGTTTTCAGGGGGTGGTGGGCACCCTGTCCACCCTCCTGCTCCTGGAAAACGAGGCTCTGGGCTGGCGGTAGGGGAGCCAATCTCTGCCCAGGGGCCAGCTCCCATGGATGGTCTTATCTTCAGGATCCTCCTCTGAAGCTGGGAAGGGAGTGGGTGTCCTCAACTTCCCCTAAGGGCCCACGACACTTTTCCAAGTCTCTGAGAATTCTCTCGGGCTCACCCAGTCTGGCTGCATGGAAGCCACTTGGATTCTAGCTCATCTAGACCCAGGCTTGGGGCTGATCCAGCTCCTGTTAGCCAATATGGAGTGGATGACTCTGGTCAAGTCACGTAACGTTTCTGAGTCTCAGTTTCGTCATCTGTAAAATGGGCATGGCATCACCCTACCATGGGAGGGACCAAGTGGGATGGAGGATGGGAAAGTGTCTTGAAAACAGAAAATGTGGAAGAAATGAAACCCATCATCTCTCTCACCCCCACCCCACCCCAGGGAAAGGAAAAGAGGGAGCTGGGAACCCCGAGAGTGGGTCTAAGCCACAGCGTGTTAGGCGCCACTGTGGACCAGGCTCCACACTGGCCGCTCTGATGCCATGTCCTGTTGCACCCGGGGCAGCTTTGTGAGGAAAAGAAACCGAAGCCCCGGCCAATGTAGGGTCCTGTGACCTCGAGGGGCAAGGCTAGGATCTAAAGCCTCCCGCTCATGCCTGCTGCCCCCTGCGCCTCGGTGTCCCCATCCCACACCGAGCTGGTGATTCTCACATGGTGCTGGGGGCACGCCCGGGGGTGGGGGTGGGTGCTGGGGCCAGGTGGGGAAGTAAGCCAAGCGTGGAGGAGCCATTCTTTGATGAGAGCATGGTTGCTCAGGGGAAAGGGTGATGGCACTCACGCTTGGGAGGGGGAGGGGGTCCACACAAGGCGTCCTAATGCCGTTTCCTGAAAACCGAGGCGCAATAGGCCTCAGATCACCCCTGCCCCCTTGTGGGTTGGTGACGCCCAGGGATGCGGGGGCGCCCTGAGCAGGCTGGGCCTGCTCTGTGGGTCTGGGCTCTGCGTCCCCCCACAACACCCCAAACCCCTGCCCTGACCCCCCTCCCCTGCGGCCCTGTCAGTGCCTCCCCAGGTGCAGCCGGGCCCGCGGGTCCTGAAGGTGCTAGTGGGAGAAGCCGTGGACCTGAACTGTGTGGCCGAGGGCAGCCCGGAGCCCCGGGTGACCTGGTCCAAGGACGGGGTGGCCCTGCGGGGCGAGGGGCCCGAGGGCTCCGTCCACTTCGCGGCCATCCAAACCTCCCACGCTGGGACATACCGCTGCGAGGCGTCCAGCAGCGCCGGGGTAGACGCCTGGGAGCTGGATCTCAGGGTGCTGGGTGAGTGCCCCTGACCCCCAGAGCTCCCTGGTCTCCCCCCACCGTTTTCGCAGCCGCCGACAGCTGTCTGGGCTTCTGA
This sequence comes from Nanger dama, assembly GCA_917880005.1. Classification (NCBI taxonomy): domain Eukaryota; kingdom Metazoa; phylum Chordata; class Mammalia; order Artiodactyla; family Bovidae; genus Nanger; species Nanger dama. The sequence continues at coordinate 6,365,745 of CAKJTW010000018.1, read as the reverse complement.
GCTGTTGGGCTGCTTCTTCCTCCTAGACCTGAGGCCGCATCAGGCAACTCTCACCAGCCCTGGCTTGCGGGGGCGGGTTTCCTTCCTCAGGGTGGGCTGCAGGCGCCCTGGGGTTGCTGATTGAAGAGCAGACGCCTGGGCCTGGGGCCAGCTTCTCCCACTTTCCAGCTGGACAACCATCGGCCAGTCATTTACATTCTCTGACCCCATAAAATGTGTCTAATAATATGTGAAGGGTCAGTGCGAGAATGCGTGTGAAGTGTCTGGTGCATAGAAAGTTCTGGATCCCTGGGGCTAGCCTGTTTGCTCTGATGAGTCTGAAACACACGCAGAGAGCTGCTGCTGGAGGGGCCGGATGCCCAGGCTCAGCCCCTGAGCCCGGGGGTGGTCACGTGTGGCCCTAGAGGCTGTTCCATGGACCGCCCTGGGGCAGGGGGGTGAGCTGACCCCTCTGGCCCAGAGGCTGAGGGCTGGGGTGCAGAGCTTGCACCCCTTATTCCAGCTGAGGCTCTGAAGGGAATGCTCCCTGGCCCAAGGCCCTGGGCTCCTGAGGGGGCTGGCGGGGGTGCCAGGCTTTGGGTTTTGGGGTGTGAGTGTGGTCACATCACCTCCCACCAGAGCCACCACACTGGGGGGCCGATGAGACAAGCGGCCTACTGGAGAGGGTAGCAGGAGAGAACGCCAGCCTGCCATGTCCTGCCAGAGGTGAGGCCCCCTGGGCGGGCCGGGCGGGGGAGAAAACCCACCCACATTCCAGCGCCCTGGGTCATTCACTGTGGGCAGTGCCCATGGGTATGGAAGGTTGTGGGGTCCCCAGTTCTGCCTGCCATGCCGGGCACTTCATCCCATCCACAACCCTATAGGATGGGTATTAGCATTAGCTCTTTTTCAGTAGGGGCAATTTAGGCTCAGAGAGGGTAAGCTGCTTGCCTGAGGTCACACACCTGGAAGATGACCTAATATGCTTCGACCCCTAGCTCCGTACCTGTTAAGCCCTGGGGGTGTAACACTGGGGCTGAGGAAGGCCCCGGGGTCCTGGGATCAGAGCTTGTGGCTCTGGCCTCTCTCCCAGCCCCAGACTTTCTCACAGAGCATGGATCCACAGGGTTCTGGGCAGACCGTCCCTTGGGGGCCCTCTTCTAGCAACAGCACCAGCTGGGGTCAAGATCGCCACCCCTGGTCAACTGCCCACTGCCGGACAGGTCACGTGCCCTTTCTGAGCCTCAGTTTTCTCAGCTGTCCAGTGGGGTCACACCCGCCCCTCCACCGAGGGCTGCCGTGGACTGCAGGAGTACTAGGTCTCAGCACCGTGCCTGGCACACAGTAGGGGCTTGGGGAAACGTGTTGAATGCGTGGAGCGATTCTACCATCCGTGAAGCCTCCCAGTGGCACTCCGTGGGTGCCAGCCCGGGTTGCTTCTTCTGGCTTTGGACCAAGATGGCCTGAGTGCCTCCTCTGTACGTGGATAGTGTTCTCTTGGAGAGGAGGCGTCTGGGTGTTTGGGGAGCAAGTGGCAGCTTACAGGAAGACTGGCAGGAGCTAGGAAAGCGGATTCCAGCTGGCACTGCACTTCCTTGTTGCTCGGGGCCTGGAGAAGTCCTTGGAAAGGGACAAGGGGTGGGCAAGTAGAAGACAGGTGGGAGCCATGGGCTTCCACGGTAGCGCAGCTGGTGGAGAATCCTCCTGCAGTGCTGGAGAGACAGGAGACAGAGGCTCGATCCCTGGGTCAGGAAGATCCCCTGGAGGAGGGCATGGCAACCCACTCCAGTATTCTTGCTTGGAGAATCCCATGGACGGAGGAGCCAGGCGGGGATAGTCCATGGGGTGGCGAAGAGGCATTCACCACTGAGCAACTAAACACTGGAGCCCTGGGCGCCGACCACCTGAAGGGATTATCGTCTTGCTCTTGACCAGGCCGCCACCTTGTGTTAGTATCTGGTAACAGCAAGGAATGAACTGAACTCGTGCACAGCTCAGTTCAGTTCAGTTCAGTTGCTCGGTTGGGTCTGACTCTCTGCGACCCCATGGACTGCAGCACGGCAGGCCTCCCTGTCCATCACAAACTCCCGGAGTTGACTCAAGCTCGTGTCCATTGAGTTGGTGATGCCACCCAACCATCTCCACTTCTGTCGTCCCCTTCTCCTCTCACCTTCAATCTTTTCCAGCATCAGGGTCTCTTCAAATGAGTCAGTTCTTTGCATTAAGTGGCCAAAGAATTGGAGTTTCAGCTTCAGCATCAGTTCTTCCAATGAATATTCCAGCTTGGTTTCCTTTAGGATGGACTGGTTGGATCTCCTTGCGGTCCAAGAGACTCTCAAGAGTCTTCTCCAACCCCACAGTTCAAAAGCATCCATTCTTCGGCACTCAGCTTCTTTTATAGTCCAACTCTTCACATCCATACATGTCTACTGGAAAAGCCATAGCTTTGACTAGACGGACCTTTGTTGGCAAAGTAATGTCTCTGCTTTTAATGTGCTATCTAGGTTTGTCATAACTTTCTTCCAAGGAGCAAGCATCTTTTAATTTCATGGCTGCAATCACCATCTGCAGTGATTTTGGAGCCTAAAAAAAAAAAAAATTTAGGTCGCTCTTGTACAGGGAGTCCTGATACAGACGAATGCGGGATATGCAGGTTCAATCCCTGGGTCGGAAAGATCCCCTGGAGAAGGAAATGGTAACCCACTCCTGTATTCTTGCTGGAAAATCCCATGGACAGAGGTGTCTAGCAGGCTACAGTTCTTGGGGTTGCAAAGAGTCAAATGCAACTTAGCAACTAAACAACAATAATGGGCCGTGGGCCGTGGGACCACCAACCACCGCCTCTTGCCCTGATGCCTCACGGCCACCCACGACCCCAGCATCATCTCTGGTCAGCCAGGGCATCCTCTGGGCCTAACTTCAGCCAGGTTGGCATCATCCAAGTCTCCTTCATTAAAATGCCTGCTCCACCATCCCCGACTGCCCAGCTGCCCTTGGCCTTCTCCCTTTCAAGCAGGTGACTGTCTGTTGGGCACTAGCGTTCATCTGCCATGCGACCTTGGGCTCTGATGTTGAAAGGAGAAAGCCCTAAGCACCCAGCTGTGTCTCCTGGGAGCTCTGGCCCCCTGCAGTGAGTGGCACCGTCTGCCTCCTCCTCGTGGGTGCTGCAGACGCCAAGAGCCTGGTCACTAGCCTGCTGGTGATTTGAGACAATCACCCCTCCTCTCTCGACCCCCTTAAAATGGGAGTGGAGACGAGATGAGTGACTTTCAGCAACAGCCCCAAGTCCCTGGAGTCTTCATTCGGAGCAGTGGTGGAGTTCAGTGGTCAGAGCTTGTTTAGGGGTTGGACATTTGCATTAGAAAAAAAGTTCCAGGGTTCAAAATCCAGTGCCCTGCCAGGCCAGCAGCTCCGAGGTCCTGGTCTCTGGGTAGGGGGAGGAGGATGGACTGGGGTCTTCTGGAGAAGATGAGACACTGGGAGGGGCATGTGTGTGTGTGGGGGGGTGTATTTGTGTGTTGCGGGTTCACACACGTGTCCCCATCCTGGGGAGCGGGACCCTGGCAGTGGGTCACCTGGACAAGCATTCTAGGCAGGCACAGAGGAAGCGGCAGAGGAGCCTATGAGAAAACAGACACCGAGGATCAAGTAGCCCAAAGATCACAGATCGTGGGTGGCCGTGGTCTCTCCGTTTCCAAGACGGCCAGCGGGCAGAGTCCCGAGCACTTGTTGGTGCTGTTCAGGCAGGGCCTCCTGAACACCCCCGGATGCCTTGAATGTGCTGCATTTTTTAAAAATTATTCATTTTTGGCTGCACTGTCTCTGCTGCTATGCCGGCTTTCTCTCTAGTCCCGGCAGGGGCGCTTCTCCTTGCAGCGGCTTCTCCTGTTGCAGAGTGCGGGCTCTTGACACGTGGGCTCAGTAGTTGCGGTGCACGAGCCTTTGTTGCTCTGCGGCCTGTGCGATCTTCCTGGAGCAGGGACCGAACCTGTGTCTCCTGCATTGGAGACATTTAACCACTGGGTCTTAACCACTGGATCACCAGGGGAACCTGGGCGCTGCCTCTTGATGTCACCCCTCCTCGTTCCCCTAGGTGAGGTGGCCCACCCCTCCTTGCAACAGCAAAGATAAGAGAGCAAGTGAGGCAGACAGAGTGTGTTTATAAAGAGCCCCGAGCTGCCAGGGGAATAGGCAGAGGAAGTGGGGGCAGTTCGTGATGACGGTATTTGGCAATGACTGTGATCCCAATGGGGGTGATGGAGGTGCTGCAGGCTGCCCTCTTCCTGGGCGCTGATGGAGGCGGGAAGGGAGGTGAGGACCCAGTGGGCAGGGCCGTGAGTAAGAGTTGCGTTTTGTCCTGAGGTCACTCGGCGCCTCTGCAGAGCTGGGGCTCACGGGACCTGAGCCTGGCTGTGACCACTGGGCACCTCGCCTCCTGGGCACATGTGTTGCTTGGAAGACTGAGTCATGCCTTCAACACTGATCTGAGGACCTACTGTGTGCCCTGGCTGTTTATATCTCGTGCCCACTGTGCGCCAGGCCTTGTGAGCTGACAGTCCGGTGGCAGAGCCAGACTCTGGACAGTGCAACGTGGGGGATGATGGAGAAGGGTGTTCTGGGGGATCGGGACTCTCATGGGGAGGGGGTGTGTGGCCAGCAGTGCCCACCTCGTGCCTCAGAGGGGAAGATCAGGCCAGGCCGAGCCGGGGCCTCTACCGTTTACCGATGGGACGAGACCAGGGCTGGAGGGCTCGTTTCTTTCCTGTAGCATCTACCAGGTGCTAGGGGCTGGGGTTGCAGCTGGGCACAAAGCAGAGACCCCGGATGTTGTAGGGGGAGACAGATAATAGACCAAAAAATACATATATAATGTAAAAAAAAGTGCATCTTATATACATTAAAAAGGTGTAGGTGAGGGGCGAAGGAAGACGCTGGGTCAGGGCGGGCGTGGGAGTGCCCATGAGTGTGCAGTTCCAGCGGGGTGGGTCCTCTGAGCAGGGAAGCGGCTTCTGGGGGCGCTGGGAGGCCGGGCGGACGTGCAGCCCTGGGTGGGAGGGGCCGGGTGCGGGGCACCTGCAGCTCTAGGAGCGGCTCTTCCAGCCTGGGGACCAGGAGGAGCCTGAGGCAACCCCTGCCTGGAGGGTCAGTGATGTTTGCACCCGGTTGGGCGGGTTGGGGGGCGCAGTGCGGGTGTGGACCGAGAAGTAGACAGGGCGTTTGTGCTGACGAGCCGGTGCCCTGCCAGGGACGCCCAAGCCACAGGTCATGTGGCGGAAGAGCCCGTCGTCCGAGCCGCTGCGTGGCCGGCCAGGCCTGGCGGTGCTGGGACGAAGGCTCTCTGTTCCTGGCCTCTGTCTCTCCCTCCGACGGCGGAGATTACGAGTGCCAGGCCACCAACGAGGCGGGCTCCGTGTCCAGGAGAGCCAAGCTGGTGGTCCATGGTGAGTAGGGCCCCAAAGCTGGGGGGTGATTGTGCCCTGGGGTGCCAGGGTGGGGCAGCGTGAGCTCCCTGGCCCGAGAGCTCGCTGCCCGGAGGATACAGGTCCTTGCTCCTCTGCCCCTCATGCCTGTCAGGGAGGGCTTGAGGGTGTTGTTGGGAGAGTGCTTCCTTCATGCAGAGAACCCCCACGGACACAGTGTAAGGAGACCCCGGAATTCCACAAATGACTTTAAAATGGGCTGGGAGTGAATCTCCTTTAGAATGCTCACCAGTGGTCAAAGCCCCCTCCCACTAAAGCTGCTGAAACTACCTGAGGCTCCTATTCCCACTTCCCAAGGCCCGCATGTCCCCCTGGAACCTGGCCCCCTCATCCAGGGTGCTGTGTGCAGGGGGAGGGGAGCGCTTCCCTCAACTTGGGCTCACAGAGGGGGTGAGAGAAGCCGTTTTAATAATGGGTTCCTAATGGAACCACCTTCCGCCTCCCCGTAACCAGCCACGCCCGCTTGCCCTGTAACGACTTGCCTGGGAAGTTTGTTTCAAAGACATACCCAGGCCCCACCTAGAGAGACTCTGACTCCAGGGGTGGGGGGCGGGGTGGCGCCCTCGGCACCCTCCTTGGTGACCATGACAACCGTTTGGGTGGAGAACTGGATGGAAGCGATGGCTCCCGCAGCTTGGAGAGCTGAATGTCAGAGCGAGTAGAGAGCTCCTGGGCTCGACCAGGGCGAGGCCGCTGTGGCCATCCCAGGTCCACACGGCTCCTGACGGCCAGGGTCTGGAATGGGCGTCCTGGAAGCCCAGAAGCTGGGGAAGGGGGGAGTCGGGACCGCCCTCCAGGCCAGGAAGAACGGCCCAAATGGGGTCCCTGGCCATGGCTGACCTGCGGAGGGGCAGCTCCTCTGCTTCTCCTTCTCCCAAGTGCCCCCAGCCTCCGGGAGGACGGGCGCAGGGCCAACGTGTCGGGCATGGCGGGGCAGTCTCTGACACTGGAGTGTGACGCCAATGGCTTCCCGGCCCCCGAGATCACGTGGCTCAAGAACGGGAGGCAGGTGGGTGTCCCCCGGGGTGGACAGGCTCGGGGTGGGATATGGACAGGGTGTAGGCCTTCTGGACGGGTTCCTGCATGTAACCAGTTGTGGCTGGGAGATGTGGCAAGGGGACAAGTGTCTTTGGGGACGCACTGGGGGCTCAGGGCCACAGGGGTTCCTTCACTGTGGCCCCACGATGAAGGCTGGAGGGCTGCATGGTGGAGAGGGCACAGCACCATTCTGGGTTCCAGTCACCGACCAGCTCCCTGGGCCTCAGTTTCCTCACTGCTGTTGGGGGCTAGGGGGTGGCCGGACCACCCTCCCCCAACCAGTTTCCTTGGACCTCTTCTGCTCAGATCCCCGCTGTGGGTGGCCACCGCCTCCTGGATGGAGCCCGGGCCCTCCACTTTCCTAGGATCCAGGAGGGCGACTCTGGCCTCTATTCCTGCCGAGCCGAGAACCAGGCAGGGGCCGCCCAAAGGGACTTCGATCTGCTTGTGCTCAGTGAGTGAGGCGGGGCTCCCCCAGCTCCCAGGGGTGTCTGGCCTGCGACCCCTCTCCTCTTAGGTGTGTGTGTGGCGGGGGGTACTGCCTGCTGGAAGCTGGGGCACAGAGGGGCCACGGCACAGCTGTGTCACTGCTGTTGAACCGTGATACCAAACAGCAGCGCAGGCGCTGAGGATGCACAGAGCTGGGGATGCTTGGCCAGGGGGTTGGGGGAGCTTCCCACGAGGGCCGGGTGGGAGAAGGGAGGGGTGAGCAGGCAGGGACCTGCACAGGCACAGGCCCTGGGGCGGGCCGGGATTGTAGGAGCTGAGGTTTTTCACTGCCCCCTCCCTCCCAACCCTTTCTCGACCCTAGTTCCACCTTCGGTGCTCGGAGCTGAGGCTGCCCAGGAGGTGGTGGGCCTGGCTGGTGCAGGGGTGGAGCTGGAGTGCCGGACCTCGGGGGTCCCCACACCCCAGGTGGAATGGACCAAGGACGGGCAGTGAGTGGCCCCTGGCGGGTAACTTGGGCTGGATGGAGTGTGCATGTGTGGGGTCCTCTGGGGAGGTAGAACTCTGCCGGAATGGGGTTTGACGTGCATTGCGTGAGCCACCCAGGGCCCAGGCAGAGATCACCCAGGTGAGACCCCGCTTTCCACCGGCAGAGTCTTCTCATTACTCGGCCAGCCTTCCTTTTACTTTTAAAACTTTTTCAAAAGTATTTTTAAAGGTTTTTTTAAAAAATTTTAGGTATTCATATGGTATTTGCCATTCTGAAACAGGAGTTTACCATTACCTCCCTTGTGGCTCAGCTGGTAAAGAATCCACCTGCAATGTGGGAGGCCTGCGTTCGATCCCTGGGTTGGGGAGATCCCCTGGAGAAGGGAAAGGCTACCCACTCCAGTATTCTGGCCTGGATAATCCCATGGACCGTTTAAGTTCATGGGGTCACAAAGGTCAGACACACTGAGCGACTTTTACTTCACCTTCACTTTACCGTTCTGAAGTGCACAATTTGGTGTATGTAGTACATCCATAGGGTTGCAATCCGTCAGCTCTATCTGGTTCCAGTTTATTTCATTACCCCCAAAAGAGACCCCACACCCATGAGCAGTCACTCATCTGTTCATCCCTTGCCCCTAGCTCCTGGCAACCACTAACCTGCTTTCTGTCTCTACGAACTTCCCTCTGTTTTGTATTAATTTCTTGCAGTCATATAGTATGTGTCTTCGTGTCTGGCTTCGTGCCCTTAGCACACAGCTTTCAAAGTGCCTTCATGTTACAACCACGCTACCCCAGTCGTTTTAACGGCTGAATAATATTCCACTCTAGGGAAGGACCACATTTTGTTGATCCATTTATCCATTGATGGGCACTTGGGTTGCGGGTACTTTTCAGCGACTATGAGTCTTACAGTCTTCCTTTTCCCAAGCAGCAGGCCCCCTCTGTGCAGCCCACCTCTGCCAGTGCCTTGGTCTTACTTTTCTCAACCATCTTTTTCCAGACCTGTCTTTCTGGGGGAGCCTCACATCCAGTTTCATGAGGATGGCCAGGTTCTCAGAATCACCAACAGTCACCTGGGAGATGAGGGCTGGTACCAGTGTGTGGCCTTCAGCCCAGCCGGCCAGCAGACCAAGGACTTTCAGCTCAGAATCCACAGTGAGCTCGGCCCCTTCCCATCCTCACCACAGGCTGCCCACTGCGTGGAGCGGGGGTGAGGGCAGAAATGGGAATCTCTGAGGAGTCTGCCCGCAGTCCAGTAAAACCAGAGTGGGACGGACAGAGGGAATCTGAAACGTTCCCCAAATCCCATAGTCCCCATCCAAGCTTTCCAAGTTCTCCTATCCGTGGTACACTCCGGATGGTCATTTCTTCAGATCAAGTCACTTTTGTTTCCACTGAAACCCAGTTACCTAAAAGGATGTTGGCTATTTCAAAGGGAAGTGGGAACCAGGGTTGCTTGGCCTTCATGGGAGGAAGCTGTGAAAACAAATGCCACCAAAGAGGGATGTTGGAACCCCTGAGGCATGAGCTGGCCCACATGTGGTAGACAGTGCAGAATGGAAAGTGCTAGAAAGATTAAGAACACAGTCACACCAGACACACCAAACCACTTTGTCCTTTGTCATAATTGGGCCAGAAGGAGACTTGGGAAGGGCATAACTGTTCTGTTATGAGGTGTGTGTCCGCGTGCCCGACGGTCCTCTTGGGCACCACCCGTGGCGTGTGATCTGCCCTGTGGGACCCCGATCCAGTTCAGCCCCTTGCTTTGCAGATGAGGAGGCTGAGCCCCAGAGAAAGTGACCTCTCCGGGTCATACAGCCACTTAGAGGCAGGGGCTGGGGGTGGGGGCGTCCAGAGCCTGACCCGCAGCCCCTGCCCCACCTCCTGCACCTCTTGCAATGAATGGTCAGGCTCGCCTTCCACGTCAGCATGTCCCGAGCTGGCCTCTCCCGTCTGTCCCCAGAGTCCCCCCGCCCCTCCCCCCGCCCCCTGCAGTGGAAGCTTGTGGCGGGTGCGGTGCTGTGACCCACGGCAGGGGCTTGGGGGCTACAAGGGGGGACGCCAGCCGCCTCGGCGCTGGGCAGCCTCCCTGTGACCTTCTCTTGCCCCACTGTCTTCAGCACCCCCCACCATCTGGGGCTCCAATGAGACGAGTGTGGTGGCCGTCATGGAGGGCCACCCCGTGTGGTTCCTGTGTGAAGCCCGAGGGGTACCCACGCCCGACATCACCTGGTTCAAGGATGGTGACCCCCTGGTCCCCAGCTCTGAGGTGGTCTACACCAGAGGCGGCCGGCAGCTGCAGCTGGAGCGGGCCCAGGGCTTGGACGCTGGCACCTACAGCTGCAAGGCCAGCAACGCTGTGGGGGTCGTGGAGAGACCACCCGGCTGGAGGTTTACGGTGAGCGGCCCGGGGTGCGGCAGGAGCAAGGGTCAGCTGGGGTGAGCGGCGGGAGGACTCTGGGCCATGGTGGCCTCTGTCTGGCTCCAAAGGTGGGCCAGGGGAGCGGCCAGAGGCCCAGGATAATGAGACTGAATAGTTATCCCTGGGAGAAGGGTCGTCTCATCCAACCTCCCCTAGCCAGAGAGGAAACTAAGGCCAGGAGACAGGTCTGTCTCGGGGCCCGGGGAGAGCCCAGTGGAGAAGTCAGGTATCCCCTCGTGGTTTAGGGCTTTTCAGAAACTTGCACCCAGAGCCCCCAAACCACCACTAATGACTAACTGCTCTTGATTAATCACTCACTGTGGTCCAGACCCCCTGGGGGTTGTCACAGCAACAGCTAATTTCATCTCAGGGACTGGGGCCCTGGTCCCCTTCATGAGTGAGTCTAGCGGGCTCTGGGACTGACTCCAGGTCACCCCGCTAGGGGGTGAGAGGACCTGGTTCACACCAAGAGGGTCTGACTATAGATCATATGAAAGGCTTAGTCGCTCAGTCGTGTCTGACTCTTTCGACCCTATGGCCCACCAGGCTCCTCTGTCCATGGGATTCTCCAGGCAAGATACTGGAGTGGGTGGCCATTTCCTCCTCGAGGGGGATCTTCCTGGCCCAGGGATTGAACCCTGGTCTCCCGCACTGCAGGCAGATCGTTTGCTATCTGAGCCACCAGGGCAGCCCTAGCTATAGGTGGTGTGCTGTTAACCTGGGCGTTGGCCTGCGTGGAGGGGCTTGGCTCTGAGCGCACGCAGAGAACTCAGAGGACAGGGTGTGTCTCGATGGGCAGGGATGGGCCGAGCGGGTGAAGTCTGAGAGGGCGGAATGCAGGCCAGTGGGGTCCTTGTGGTTCCTCTCGAAGGGTCAGCTCTAGGGCTCTGGTCCCCAAAGACACCAACGGTTTGGGTGCTGGAGCCCTGGGGACCCCAAAGGGAAGCTGAGGTGTCTGGGGTCTGCAGGCCCCCTCCGAGAGTGAGCCCAGCTGCCAGCTCAGGGATCTGAGGATCTCCTGGAAGTTGACAGAAAACGCACGTGTGTTTTCATTATGTTTCACTGGGGCTTATGACCCACACAAGGTTGGGAAGCCCATGCTTGATCCTTCATTGTCCGATGTCTCCTAGCAACAGCTCCATGTTCTTAGCAACTTGGGGGCCCTCCCCAACGGGAAGAGAGAAGCCCCCTCCCGAGCTACCCACTTGGCCATCCCTGGTTGAGTTAGGAGCCCCCACAGGCTGGGTCATCTGGTCTAGGGTCGGCTCGCTTCCTTGGATCAAGAAGGGGACCAGTAGGAGCAGAAGCTCTGGTCTTGGGCCTGGGAGAGCCCGTCATCTGGGGTTCACTGGATATGGAGACATACTGGGGATATGCAGAGATGAGTGTTCTGCGAAAGATGAGCTCGTCGGGGAGCAAGGCATGGAGAGAAGATGCAGGCAGAGTAGGGGGCAATGGGGGAGTGTTACCACCAAGGGACAGAGAATGGAGAGGGTGCTTCCAGCCAGGGGTTTGGGGGAGGCTTGGAGGAGGAGGTGAGGTCTGAACAGGGCTTTCAGCTAGAAGAGCAGGGAGGAGGCATTTAACACGGGGTGGAGTCAGGGAGGGGCTTAACTGGGCTACTGTCCCCTGAACATCCCCCTGTCTCTCCCCTAGTCCCACCCACCATCGAGGGCACTGGCGAAGGACCTCGAGTGGTGAAAGCTGTGGCCGGGAGGCCCCCTTGACCCTCGAGTGTGTGGCCAGAGGCTACCCACCCCCCACCATCTCCTGGTACCACGAGGGGCTGCCTGTGGTGGAGAGCAACGGGACGTGGCTGGAGGCGGGCAATGGCGTGCTGAGCCTGGAGAGCCTGGGGAGGCATCCGGAGGCCTGTACAGCTGTGTGGCCAGCAACCCCGCGGGGGAGGCCGTGCTGCATTACTCCGTGGAGGTGCAGGGTGAGTCCAGGCCTGCTCTGCCTACGTCACTGGGCCGGGGGCCCCTCCTCGCACTCCAGCTATGAGCGGGTGGGTGAAAGCTGGGGGAGAAGTGACCAGGCCCTGAGACTGGGCGGGGGCCCTCCAGAGCGACCGGGTGGATGGGGGAAATTCCCAGGTTCAAGGGTCCCTGTTCCCTCCCAGGACTCTGGGCCAGGTCACCACCTAGGTGGCGGTGGAGGACCCCTGGGTGGAGGACACCACCACTGGAAGGGGGGACATTTGTCTCCCAGGAGATGCTCCTGGTCAGTGGGAGCTCAGTGGGAAGCTAACTCCTTGAGGCCCAAAGCTGGGTGGTGGGTGCTGGTCCCAGGACAGGTGGGCGGGGCTTTTGCCTGTTTCTTCCCACCACTGACTCTGAGATGAGTCAGGGAACAGGCAGATGGGACTCCGGAGCCCTGGGTCTGGTGGGAAGACAGACACTGAATAAACAGACCGCTCTGGTGGATGGTCCTGGAAGGCCTCCTGGAGGAGGAGTCACTTATGGGGAGACTTGATGGGTGAGGGGGAGCTTGGCCCTTCCTCTGGCGGCACAGGGACTTGGGAGGGCTGGAGGCCGGCATTTTCTCGACTCCAGACACCCAGTGGTGGCTCTTATCTGCAGTTGCCCCGCAGCTCCTGGTGGCTGAAGGCTTGGGCCAGGTGACCACCCTCGTGGGCCAGTCCCTGTACCTTCCCTGCCACGCTTCGGGCTCCCCAGTGCCCACGATCCAGTGCGTATGGGGGTGGTGGAGGCCAGAACTGGGGGGATGGGGGGTGGGCAAAGAGCCTGATTGGAGGGGTGGGGATGGGAGATACTCTACCTCTGAGACGTATGAAGGAGGCCACGGAGCCAGGGACATGAGAGCAGGAGAGAGATGTGCCTGACTCTTGGCCTGTCCCGTCGCCCCTGCCTGCCCCCGGCCTCAGACTGACCTGTTCCCCTCCCCCGCCATGCCCTAGGTGGCTGCAGGATGGTCGCCCGGCGGAGGAGCTGCCCGGGGTACAGGTGGCCTCGCAGGGGACCACTCTGCACATCGACCGCGTGGAGCTGGGCCACGCAGGTCTCTTCGCTTGCCAGGCCACCAACGAGGGCTGGCACGGCCGCGGCCGAGGTGGAGCTATCTGTGCATGGTGAGGGGGCCTGGGGCTCCAGAGTGGTGGGTGAAGCCAGAGGGCCATGGTCCTCTGCGCCTTTGGCAGGCCTCGTAGACTTGGGCAGGGTGGGAGCTGGTCTTCTTAGGATGGCACTTCTGGGCTGGACTCCCTAGCTCACCAAAGAGACACAGATGTGAGCGGAGTCTCAGCTTCTCACTACACTTGATATCTCCCCAGTCCACAGGCCCATAATCCTCTCCCCAGCCTCTCCTACCCCATTTGCTCTCTTTATACTGATCACACCAAACTTCATTCAACTCTTTAAATACTTTGGCTTTCTTACCTCAAGCCTGCAAATGCTGTTTCCTCTGCCTGGAATAGTCTTCTTTGCTTGCTTGCTACTAAGCTTCTAAGTCAGTTCAGTCGTGTCCGACTCTGTGCGACCCCATAGACAGCAGCCCACCAGGCTCCCCCATCCCTGCGATTCTCCAGGCAAGAACACTGGAGTGGGTTGCCATTTCCTTCTCCAATGCATGAAAGTGAAAAGTGAAAGTGAAGTTGCTCAGTCATGTCCAACTCTTGGTGACCCCATGGACTGCAGCCTACCAGGCTCCTCCGTCCATGGGATTTTCCAGGCAAGAGTACTGGAGTGGGGTTCTTTGCTTGCTTAGCTCCTCTCTATCTTTTAGATCTGTCTTTTTAGATCTTCCTTTCCTCCAGGAAGCCCTCCTGATTCCAACATAGTTATAATCTGCACTGCTCAGCCCTTCATGACCATAGCACCCATTGCTTGTTTGGTTGTTCGTCTCTCCTTGCCAGCTTGGGAGCTCTGGAGGCACCACAGAGCCTTCTCTGCTGTGTCCCTGTGCCTAGTGCAGTGAGGGGCACAGTGCACATGTGGATGGATGATGGATGATGGGTGGGTGGTTGATGGATGGATAGAAGGATGATGAATTGCTGGATGAATGATGGTTTATGGATGGGTGGATGGATGATGGATGAATGGATGGATGATGGGTGGATGATGGATGGACAGATGATGGATGAATGAATGGATAGATGATGGATAGATAGATGGTAGATGGATGGATGGATGGATGATGCATAATGGATGGATGAAGGATGATAGATGATGGGTGGATGGATGGATGATGGTTAATGAGTGGATACAGGATGAATGAATGGATAGATGATGCATAGATAGATGGTAGATGGATGGATGGGTGGTGGATTGTGGATGGATGGATGATGGATGGATGGTTGATGAATGATGGATGAATAGAGGAAGGATGGATGATTAATGGATGGATGGATGATGAATGATGGATGAATGGATGATAGATGATGAGTGGATGAATGGATGATAGATGAATGGATGGATGGATGGCTGATGGATAGATGGATGATGGATGGATGAATGGTTGATGGATAGATGGATGATGGATGGATGGTTGATGGATGGATAGATGGATGGATAGATGGATGGCTGATGATGGATGGATGATGAATGATGGATGAATGGATGATAGATGATGAGTGGATGGATGGATGGATGATGGATGGATGGTTGATGGATGGATGGATGGATCTATGATGGATGATGGATGATGGATGGTGGATGGGAGAATTTCAAAGGGAAAGACCTGCTCTGCTGGCTCCCAGCCTAGTGCTCTTCCCCACAAGGCCAGGTGTCTGGAGGGTTGAGTGGGAGGAAGCTAGAGGCCAGCCCCGCAAGGCCACTCCCTCACTTCCCAGGCATTGAGGAGGTTTCTGGGTGCCCACTGCACCCCTCATGAACCTGACTGGGCCTCCCTGCCTCTCCTCTGCCCAGAGCTCCCATCGGTGGTCATAGTTGGGGGTGAGAACATCACAGCCCCTTTCCTGCAGCCGGTGACCCTCCGATGTGCAGGGACTGGGGTGCCTACCCCAAGCCTCCGCTGGTGGAAGGATGGGGTGGCTCTGGCAGCCTCGGGCGGGAGCCTGCAGGTATGTGCAAGGGCCCCAGGGCTGGTGGGACAGCTGCACAGGTGGAGTGGCTGCTTTTTAGGTCCTGGAGAGCCCAAGGCGGGCCCTGGCAGCCTGAGGGCAGAGCAGACAGTGCCCACTCATCTTGGAAATGCTCAGTGGACGCTGGGGTGCTGGGTCTGAAGAAGGAAGGGAGCTCTTAGCCTCGACCAGGTCCCCAGAGTTTGGGTGGCCAGAGGGAGAAAGTTGGGGGAGAGGAATATCCCCCAAGATCAGAGGAATCCTCTGGAATCTGAAAGCGGGGCTCAGAACCCCCTGAACCAAGCTCGTGCCCATGCTCACTTTCTCCTGCCCTGGGGTCCGCGGTAGCCTGTCCCCTCGCCATATCCCAGTGTCGCTCTGACCGCCCTCACCCCGGGCCCCGCCCAGCTCCCTGGCACACACCTGCTCTTCCTCCCGTCCCCCAGATCGAGAAGGTGGACCTGAAGGACGAAGGCACCTACACTTGTGTTGCCACTAACCTGGCCGGGGAGAGCAGGAGGGAAGTGACGCTCAGGGTGTTAGGTAAGGAGACTCTGACTGGGGTGGTGGGTGGTTGAGGGCCCATAGGGCCACTGCCAGAGGTCCGAGATGGCTGGGGGTCCTAAACTCAATGTCACGCACTCAACTTTAGATGTCGATGGGACTTCCCTGGCGGTGCAATGGTTAAGACTCTACGCTTCCACTGCATCGGGCATGGGTTTGATGCCTGGTCGGGGAACTAAGATCCCACATGCTGTGCAGTGCAGACAATAAGATAAAATAAGTAGAAAGTCATTTACTGTAGTCTCTTTTGGTTGTTTATGTATATGTGTGTGTGTATATATATATATATATATAATTTTATTCATCTTTTGTTTTTTTACTGTGCTGATTCTTCCTTGTTGCATGGGCAGCTGTGGCCGGCAGGGGCTACTCTCTGCTGCGGTCAGCGTCTCATTGCGCCAGCCTCTCTTGTGTGGCACACGGGTCCTTCCCAGACCAGGGATCGAACCCACGTCTCCTGCATTGGCAGGCGCATTCCTTACCACTAAGCTACCAGGGAAGCCTTCCTTTTGATTGCTTTCTGTTTGTTAGACTTTCAGTGGACAGCCTGTTCTCATTCATTTGTATCTTTGCTTGTTTTATGCATTTGAGGGCTGATTTAGGTCCTTGGGTATATAGGCACATCCTTGCCCTTGTCATCCCTCATGACTGCCTGGGGTCCCTGGGGTCCACTTTCCCACTGTGCCTGATGCTGGCTGCTCCTGGCGGGGGTGGGGGTTAGGTGCCAGGGTCATCCTTGTATGATTGAAATGAAGCTTGCCTCCTAGCGCCTTTGAACTTGGGCAGGAGGGGATTCCTTAATCAGCAAATATGAGTCGTTGGGGTGCCTTATTGCCCAGGCCCCCTTGGAAAGGCTGAGGAGGGATCTTAGGGTGGCTGAGATGAACTGTCTGGAGCCTCACCCAAAGCCCGGATCTCCTTGTCTCCCCTAGTGCCTCCCAACATCGAGCCGGGTCTGGTCAACAAGGCGGTGCTAGAAAATGCCTCTGTGACTTTGGAGTGCCTGGCTTCCGGTGTGCCCTCTCCTGGTAAGTAAGACCCCTCTTCTTGTCTGAAAGCCACCTCCAGCCAACCCCAGTTCCCACCTGAAGAGGTCAGCCAGGGCTCCAGGCACCGCTCTGGCTGAGGATGAAATCAGCAGACCCTCCCCTTCCCTCCCCCCACGTTCCCCTCCTCCTTCTCAACAGCTGTTTATCTCATGCCCATTACACAACCAGGGCCCAGAGCCTTTGCGCTGCTGTCTGAAACAAACCTGCAGGATTTCTGCTGAGTTCGTGGCTTCATGGGGTTGCCGCTAGGCTGGGGGGTGAGAACCTTCTCTAGACCAGCAGTTGAGGAAAGGGCTGGAAGCTGGGGCTGGGTGTGAATGCCCAGCAGACAGGATGGGCCCAGGAAGAGGGTCCATTTCCTGTCCCCCATTCGAACCACAGCAACCCTGCTTTGCCTGGAGTAGCGAGCCCTGGAGGTACTGGCCTTCTGCCGTGGGGGAACCCTGTTCTGGCATGGGCCCTGGCAGGATGGAAGGAAGTTGAAGATACAGTCAGTCCTTATTTATTTATAATCTCTTTATTAACTTTATTTTTTAATTGCAGTACAATTAATTTACAATGTTGTGTTAATTTCTGCTGTATAACAAAGTGATTCACTTGTACATATATATGTACATTCTTTATAAATATTCTTTTCCATTATGGTTTATCATAAGATATTGAATATAGTTAGTTCTCTGTGCTGTACAGTAGGACCTTGTTTCTCCATCCTATACATGATAGCTTGCATCTGCTGACCCCAGCCTCCTACTCCATCCCTCTCCCTCCCCCCATGGCCCCTTGGCAACCACAAACCTGTCCTCTCTGTCTGTGAGTCTGTTTTTGTTTCATGGGTAGGTTCTTTTGCTTCATATTTTAGATTCTACATATGAGTGATATCATATGGTGCTTGCCTCTCTCTGGTATTTGTCTCTGCTTCGCTTAGTGTGATCATCTCTAGACCATCCATGCTGCTGCAAATGGCACTGTCTTGTTCTTTTCATGGCTGTGTAATACTGCATTGCATATATGTACCGTATCTTCTTTATCCATCCATCTGCTGATGGACATTTAGGTCATTTCCTTATCTCAGTTACTGTAAATAGTGCTGCTGTGAACCTGGGGTCCATGTGTCTATTCACAGTCCATCCATAATGATGAGGCTGCTGTTTTGGGATGTACTCATGGGTGGTCTCCTGGCAGGAGTAAGATGCGAAGGGGCCAGGCTGGCTTTGACTGTTCTTGCTCCTGGCTGCTCCAGCCTGTGTCCTTCTCTGCCTTCAATTCCATCTCAGACAACTGCCATATTCTGCTCCCATCCGTCTTCCTTTCAGGCTTTCTCCAGTGCCTGAAATAAAGTCGCACCATATGGGCACCCTGGAAGCCCCCTCTCGGATGCACGGGATGCAGGCACACTCTGAAAGGCTGGCAGGGACCCTTGCATCTCTCTTCTCTTCTCCAGATATCTCCTGGTTTAAGGGCCGCCAGCCTGTCTCTACCTGGGACAGAGCGATGGTGTCAACTGATGGGAGAGTTCTTCTCATTGAGCAAGCCCAGCTTTCTGATGCTGGGAGCTACCGCTGTGTGGCATCCAATGTGGCGGGCAGCACAGAGCTGCAGTACAGCCTGCGGGTCAATGGTGAGCTGCCCACGTCTAAAGGGACTTGTCCCCAGAGTTGTTGCCCATCCACTTGTCCCTGTCTGTTCCTCCATCTCTCACCCATCCATCCTTCCCTTCTTCCATCCACCACTCACCCTTCCATCCATCATCCATTCATCCATCCTTCCTGTCTTCCATCCATCATCCATTCAGCCATCCTTCCTGTCTTCCATCCATCATCCATTCAGCCATCCTTCCTGTCTTCCATCCATCATCCATTCAGCCATCCTTCCTGTCTTCCATCCATCATCCATTCACCCATCAGTCATCCATGCATCCATGCTTCCTTTCATTTATCTTTCTTTCCTTCCATCTATCATTCATCCATCCATCCATCCATCCATCTATCAATTCTTCCATCTACACATGGAAACACCCAACAGTCCATCCATTGATTCAACCAACCATTCAGTTCTCTGTCGGTCTAACCCACCCACCCATCTAACCATCCAGCTGTCCATCCCCCAACCATTCATCTGTGCAAACATCAATTCCTCCATCTGTCTGTCTTCTATCCAACCACATTCATTGGGTACAGACACAACTCAGAGATATTGCAGATTCGGTTCCAGACCACCACAATAAAGCAAATACCAAAATAAAGCAAGCCGCACGAGTGTTTCTGGCTTCTCGGTGCAGAGAAAGCTCTCCATACACTGTACTGTATAGTCTGTGACCTGTGCAATAGCACCATGTCTGAAACACGGATATATCTTAATTTAAACGTACGTTATTGCTAAAAACTGCTGTCATCTGAGCCTTGGGTGAATCATAGTAACATCAAAGATCACTCATCACCCTAACAGGCATTCTCAACCCCTGTGACCCCTACACCATCGGCATGATGATGACCTCACGGTAACCAGGAGGCCCAAGTTCAAGGGCTGCTTTTGCCCCCTTCTGGCGGGTCAACCTTGGGCAGGCCACCGGCCCTCTCTAATCCTCGCTTTCTCATCTGTGGGGTCAGAAGGATGAAACGATCAGCCTCGAGACCCGGAGAGAGCCCTGCCCATGTTGGGAGTGGCTGTCCCCGAGCTTTCGTTAGTGGCCATGCGCTCCTGCGGGGTGCCTGGCCAGGGGCCCTGCCTGCTTCGTCCTCAGCGGGGCTCAGCCTGTGCCTCGTGTCACCCTTGCCCTGCAGTGCCCCCACGCATCACGCTGCCTCCCAGCCTCCCGGGCCCTGTGCTGCTCCACAGCCCGGTTCGGCTGACCTGTAACGCCACTGGGGCTCCCAGCCCCCTGCTGATGTGGCTGAAGGATGGAAACCCCGTGTCCACTGCAGGGACCACCGGTCTCCAGGTCAGTGGGGGTGGGGGGCCCCAGCTCACCTCTCTGGTGCCTCAGTAGGTGCTGGGAACGGAGGTCGGGGCCTGGGAACACCGGGGGAGAGGGAACCAGCGATGGCCCAGGACGGCTGGCTGCAGGGAGGAAGGAGAGCAGGGGCCAGGGGGCCTCCAGGAACAAGGCCCACCACCAGTACAAGATATCATCATAATATAACGTAGTGTAACATAACGTACATCTCACTGTGCATAGGATGGCCAGGGAAGCCTGGTGTGCTACAGTCCATGGGGTTGCAAAGAGTCGGACACGACTGAGTGACTGAACTGAACTGAACATAACATAATGTTAATGTAATATATGTTAGGAACCAAATATATAATTTAAAATTTTCTAGTAACTGCATTAGACTGAGTAAAAAGACACAGGTGAAGCCAATTTTAATAATACATTTTAGGGCATTTCCCGACTATCCAGTTATTAGGACTCCATGCTTCCACTGCAAGGGCCAGGGGTTTGATCCTGGGTCAGGGAACTAAGATCCTGCAAGCTGCACAGTGCAGGCAAAATAAATGAATGAATAAACAAAGAAGCAAACAGAATACCCTTTGGCTATATAAAACGAGAATATTTTAAAAACTGCTGTATAAAAATACATTTTAGTTCACCCAGTATATCCAGAAAGTGTTGCTGTATCAAGTGATCATTATAAACCGTCATTAACCAGACATCTTACCTTCTCCTTTTTGTACAAACCCTTTGAAACCTGTCATGTATCTTATACCTGGGGACCGGCCATATCTCAAGAGCTCCCAGCCCCAGCCCTACTCCCCAGGGAACCTTTTCTCAGGACCGATGGAATTGCCCACCAGCCAGCAGAGGTTCTGAGGCTTGGGTATACCTCGCATTTCCACTGCATTGCTGGGGGCTCTGGGGGCCTGGGGCAGCTGCCCAGGTGCGCCTGCCAGCAATGCCAGCTTGTGAAGGGGACTGATCGCCTGTGGACTTTCTTCTGGGGCACAGGTCTTCCCTGGGGGCCGGGTCCTCATGCTGGCCAGTGCCCGGGCCTCCGACTCTGGCAGCTACTCCTGCGTGGCTGTGAGTGCAGTGGGTGAGGACCGCCGGGACGTCATCCTGCGTGTCCACAGTGAGTCTCGGGCCCCGGAGGCTGCCGGGTGCGGGCTGGGGGGCTCGAGACGGTGGGGCTGGGGGCATCCCCAGGGGGTGGATGTGACACGTCTGTCTCGAGACTGCATCTGCCTTCATGTAGGGTCCGCTGGGCACCCCCTCCCCTCGAGCCATATCTTAAACTGTGAACTCCCCTGTCATGGACAGGTGGGCTGGTGGGCCCTTTCTTCAGCAGTAACATCTGATACAGCTAAAGCACAAAGTCAGGGGGCTTCCCTGGTGGTCCAGTGGTAAAGACTCTGTGCTCCCAATGCAGGGGGCACGGGTTTGATCCCTAATCAGGGAACTAAGATCCCATATGTTGTGCATGGCCTGGTCTAAGACCTTAAATAAAGATTAAAGTTTCTTTTTAAAAAATTTATAAAAATAAAGTACAAAATCATATTCAGAATATTGACATCATAACTGACTATCCTATTGAGGTCTAGGGGTCTCCTCTGCCGGTCGTTGAGGGGAGGACAAGAGGGCTTCAGTTTAGGGGTGGCCCCCATCCTCACGGCACCTCCCCATCCCCCGTGTTTGCTCCTGGCTGCTGGAAGAGGGGGGTTCTGACTCAGGATGGGACTCGACTCACCTGCCTGAGACAGCCCCTGCCCCACCCCCTCCTGCAGTGCCCCCCAGCATCCTCGGAGAAGAGCGGAACGTGTCTGTCGTGGCCAACGAGTCAGTGGCCCTGGAGTGCCAGAGCCACGCTGTGCCTCCTCCTGTGCTGAGCTGGCGCAAGGACGGCCGCCCCCTGGAGCCCCGGCCTGGCGTCCACCTCTCTGCAGACAAGGCCTTGCTGGAGGTGTGCACCTCCCAGGCCACCAAAGAGGGCCCCACCGTGAGCAGAGCTGAGCCCCCGACCTGGGCGGGCTGGGATGCACCCTCCAATATCAGTTCAGCTCATCTCAGCCTGCAGCCCATCCAGTCCCCAGACCCAGCGGAGCTGCCTCCAGCCACACTGGGATGGAGAGCGAAGCCCCAGGACTGAGCCCGGGAGCTTCTCTCAGCCCCTTCAGTTCAGTTCAGTTCAGTCGCTCAGTCGTGTCTGACTCTTTGCGACCTCATGGACTGCAGCACGCCAGGCCTCTCTGTCCATCACCAACTCAAACTCATGTCCATTGAGTCAGTGATGCCATCCAACCATCTCATCCTCTGTCATCCCCTTCTCCTCCCGCCTTCAATCTTTCCCAGCATCAGGTTTTTTTCCAATGAGTCAGTTCTTTACATCAGGTGGCCAATGTATTGGAGTTTCAGCTTCAGCATCAGTCTTTCTCAGCCCCTTCCCTCCCGCCAAAGCTTTCCACCTGTGTTTCACTCCTTGCTGGAAAGCCTTGCCTTTGGGCATTTAAGGCCATTCATCTGGCCCGGCAAGGCAAGGGTTAATTAGTCGGGGTTGTTCAGAGTCAGCCCAGATCTCACTGTCATCCGGCCCCTCCTGACTGTGGCAGTCACCTCCTGTCTCGACCTCTCTGGCCTCAGGTCTCTCACCTGTGAGCACAGTGACACTTTTTTCCTGGGCCGGCAGGGAGAATTCCAGAGAGTGCCTGTGTGGTCCCCACTTGCCCCAGAGAACAGCTCATCCACATCAGCTAGGGGAAGGGGCACAGCTCCAAGCTTTGGGGAGCATGCTCCTTTCCAGCCTGCTCCTCCTTCCCCCAGCCCCTACACTTTGTGATGTGATCATTCCTAACTCTGAGCACCTTCAGTTGGCTTCCTCCACCTGGAATACTGGCCCCTCCTTCCTCTTTCATTCTTCAAAGCCACAGCCCGGCTCCATTATCCCCCAGGTCAGGATCTGACCCCTGAGACAGGGCCCCTTCCGCCTTCCCTTTGGGACATGGCTATATATGTGCAGTGGGGTGAGGCTGGCAGGGCCACCAAGCCCCTGGCTCCCAGAAACTTCCCGGTGCTGGAGGTACAGCGGGTGTTACCATTGGTTTATCAACCTCCAGGTTCCAGGTGGGAGCGTGGGCTCGGCGAGGGAAAGTGACGGGCCCAGGGTCACACAGATGTGGCACCATCTCTGTGCTGGACCCCTGATGGGTGATTTTTGCTCCTGGCCAGGTGGACAGAGCCGATGTAGGGGATACGGGCCGCTATACCTGTGAGGCTCTGAACCAAGTGGGCCGCTCGGAGAAGCACTATAACCTCAATGTCTGGGGTGAGGGTCTCCCGGCTGGGCTGGGCTGGGCTGGGCTGGGGTCCCTCCCCGCTGTGTTTGTCAGGGCTGGCTCTCAAGCCCAGGGCGGAGGGCAGTGCTGCCTTGAATAGGTCCCAGGACACAGCCCTTCCCTGCCCCACCCTCTCCCCGGGGTCTCTCTCTCACCCCAGTCCCCAGCTTCCTGCCCTCCTTACCTCTGCTCCGTTTTCACTTAGTCCCTCCAGCGTTCCCCTCATGGGAGCCACGCACCCTGACTGTGACTGAGGGGCACTCCGCCAGGCTCTCCTGCGATTGTCGGGGCGTTCCCTTCCCCAAGATCTCCTGGAAGAAGGACGGTAGGCTGGCTGAGCCCCAGGCTCACTGCCCCACCCATGGAGGCTCTCCCTGCCCTTGCTTCCGACCCTGTCTGAGATGGAGATGGGTGCAAGTGCTGGTTAGAGAAGCCCTCCACACCCCTCCAGCCCCCTCTCAAGCCAGTGAGAGCTAGACTGATCTCAGGGCCTCCCATCAGATGTCTCTTCTTCCAGGAAGCCCTCCTTGACCTCCCTCCCAGTCTAGGGAGAGGACCTCCTTGACACCGCCCCTGTGTGTCAACTTGTCATGTCACCCACCTTAGTCCTTCAGTGTCTGCTCCTCCATGAATCCCTGAGTCCCAGGAGGCATTGTCTGGGAATTCAGCAGGCGCTTAGCAGTACCTGGTACAAAACAGATGCTCAGTGAATATTTGGAATTCATTCATTTAACTAGTATTTATTGAGAGCCTGCCTGTGCCAGGCATTGTTCTAGGTCCTAGAAATGCATCAGTGGATCAAGACAGATAATCCGTGAGAAACGAGTCCAGGCGTACGTTGTTTTAATGCACTGTGTTTAGAGTTTCCCAGGTGTTATATATTTTACAAATTGAAGGTTGATGGCAACCTTGCCTCCAAAAAGTCTAGTGGTGTCATTTTTCCAACAGTATTTGCTCACTTTGGGTCTCTGTCACATTCTGATAATGCTCATGGTATTTATGACTTCATTGTTATTATTAAGTCTGTTATGGTGATCTGTGATCAGTGATCTCTGATGTTATTATTGAAGAAAGTTTATGACTTGCTGAAGGTTCAGATGATGGTCAGCTTTTTAAAATATTTTTTATTAAGTTGTGTACATTGTTTTCTTTTCACATAATATCGCACACTTAACAGATTACAGTATCAACGTATATGCACCAGGGAACCAAAAATTCACATGACTCACTTCATTTCGATACTTGCTTTACTGCGGTAGTCTGGAATTGAAACTGCTATTTCTGAGGTGTGCCTGTAAATGCCTTAACACCTGTTGTGATAAATGCTATGGAGAAAACTATAAGCCAAGAAAGAGGAGAAGATTGCTGGGGAGCAGAGGGATTTGCAATTTTAAGTTGACCAAGCAAACATGAAGAAGGTGAGGGATGAACATGAGATGACTGTAGGGAAAAGCATTCCAGGCAGAGGTGATAGCAGGTGCAAAGGCCCTGGGGCAGGAGTGAGTCAAGTGTGTTTGAAGAACAACAGAGGGGTCAGTGGGGCTGCAGCAGGTTCAGCTCGAGATGGTCATGTGAGCTCTGATGGCTGGGCCAAAGGCTATTGTAAGGATCCCAGCTTTTACCTTGAGTGAGATGGGCTGTTTCAGGAGTCTGGAATGGAGATGGAGACAGGTACAGGTGCTGATTGCAGAGGGACACAATCTGGTTTGTACCTAGCAAGTTCCTGCCAGCACAATAAGAACAGACCATTGGGAACAAGGGCAGGAGCAGGGTGCCAGTGAGGGGGCTTCTGCAAGGACTCCAGGTGAGAGAAACTGGCACCTGGACTAGGTGGGTAGCCAGGAGGTACTGAGAGGCGGCCATAGTCTTCTGGATGCGTTTCAGAGGTGATGCTGGCAGGATTTCCTGATGGCTGGGATGAGGGGCCAAGGAGAATGAGGAGTCGAGGATGGCTTGAAGTTTTGGTCTGGTAATCGAGAGAGTTGCTACCATCACTGAGACAGAGAGGCTGTGAGGGCAGGTTTACGGGGCCAGACCAGGAGTTTGTGGCATTTTAATTTTCAGATCTGTTAGACATCCAACGAGATGTTAAATGGACAGTCAGCCAGAGGTGTCTGGAGCTCACAGAGGTCTGGGCTAAGAATAAATCCGGAAGTGACAAGACAAGCTGAAATCACCAGGGCAGAGAGCGTGGACAGAGAATAGAATGTAAGAGTGAGGAAGCGTGTTGTGTGGCCACCCAGGCCCCTCCCCGGCTGGGACACGTGCTGGTGGATGATGGGAGCCCAGAGGGCTGCTCCTCCGTGAACAGGTGCAGGGTGATAGAAGTTAGCGCCTCCAGAGTTGCAAAATCCTTCCCTGCATCAGGGTCTCCTTGCTGCCAGGTGTGCCTGCTGCTTGGTCTCCCTCTCCCATCGCTGTAGCTAGACAGATGGGTCATTCACTCAATAGCCTTCACTAAGCCCTATTATATGCCAGGCCCCGGAGAGCCTCCAAGGACCCCTGGGGGAAAGTGAGGCAGGGTCTTCCCTCTAGGACAGCCCAGGCCAGGGAGGGATTCAGATGTGCCACCTGTAGGTAGAGCTGGGTTGGGGAGAAGCTCAGAGTTGTGGGTTATCAGAGGGAGGTTCTGGGATCAGATTTGGTGCTCAGGGAAGTCTTCCTGGTGGGGGTGATGTTTAGTGGGCATCTGCGGGATGAGCAGGAGTTGGCCAGGATGGATGAGAGGACAGATATTCAAGGTGGAAGGGCCAGGGGCCAAGGGCTTCTTTCTCATGCATCCAGGTCAGCCTCTGCCCGGGGCGGGGGCCAGCCTTGGGCAGGTGTCAGCTGTGGGGCGGCTGCTGTATCTGGGACGGGCCCAGCCAGCCCAGGAGGGAACGTACACCTGTGAGTGCAGCAACGTGGCTGGAAACAGCAGCCAGGACCAGCAGCTGGTGGTGTATGGTGAGTCGGACTGGGATGACCTGGACCAGATGGAAGGGGCTGGAAGGGGCTGGAAGGGGCCAGCCTGAAGAGTGGGCAACCAGGCACCCTGATAGGGCAGACCTCACCCCCAAAACCCAAGCAAAGACAGAAGCTGGATTCGCCTGTCCCCCTTTAGATTACTGCCATTTTAACGGCCCCCTCCAAGTTAGCTTCTTATAGCTCCTGACCATGAGAGAGCAAGCAGCTTGATGCCAAGAGACCCTCAATGGCCCAGAGAGAAAAAGGAAACCACAGCCTGAAACAGCTGGAAACTAAAGAAATGTAAAATTGATATAAAGATCCTATATGTGATGGAAACTCAAATCTCCATCTACCTATCCTGTGGGGGATAAAATTAAATATCTCAGCCTTACAAAAATCATTCTAGAAAATAAAACCAAGAACACTACCGTCCAACCTCTTGGGGAGAATCCCACCTGTGGAGCTATCCCCCACGCCCACCCCCAGGCCTAACAACTGTTTAGAAGCTCCTGATTTCTAAGGAAGAAAAGTCCTTACAAATCTTCAGCACCGTGCTGTGAGCTCATCCAGATGACAGGCCTTCCCGTGATTCCCAGGGTGTGCGAGAGGGGGCCCCATTATAGAGATGTAAAGTGGAGGCCCGGACAGGTGAGGTCACCGGGCTGAGGTCAGACGGCCAGCGAGAGGCAGGGGGTACACATGCCAGATGGAGGCGAGCGCAGAGCCTGGCCTGGGGCGTGGTGCCCAGCGGCCCCCTTCCCCGGCCCCCGCTCGACGTGCTTTCTCCCCACCCCAGTTCCCCCGCAGATTGCCGGTCCCCCGGAGCCCTATGCGGAGGTGTCCGTCGTTCAGGACGAGGAGGCCAGCCTGGAATGCAACGCCACAGGGAAACCCGCGCCCAGGGTGACGTGGGAGGCGGGACGGGTGGCCCGTGGGGGCCGAGTCCGGCCTGAGGCTCCAGAACCACGGCCAGAATCTGCACGTGGAGCGGGCTCAGCCTGCCCACGCCGGGCGCTACAGCTGCGTGGCCGAGAACGAGGCCGGGAGGGCCGAGCGGAGGTTTTCGCTCTCCGTGCTAGGTGAGGACCGGCAGCCTCCGGGAGGAGGGCAGGAAGCTGCAAGACAGCCTCCATCTCCGTGTTCCTAGGGCCACCTCCTTGTTCTGCCGGGAGCCAGGCCTCTGGCGAAGGCTGCTGTCGGGGAAGCTGCGAACACTGCTCTCAAAATCAAGACCTGCTCCAAATAGTCCTCATTTCCCTTTCCTCTCCCCCCACTTAAAAGAGTTATTTGTCTATTTATTTGGCTGCCCCAGAACTTAGTTGCCACCCGTGGGATCTTTAGTTGCAGCATGTAGGAGCTATTTCCCTGACCAGGGATGGAACTTGGGCCCCCCTGCGTTTGGAGCCGGTAGTCTTGCCCACTGGGCCACCAGGGAAGTCCCTCCTTCTCTCTCTCCTTTGCTGTTTCCCTGCTCTGTTCTGGGCAGTTTTTATTCTGCATGGTTCCTGTGTGATGTTGGGATTTGGGTGTCCCTAAGAGAACAGCTAGACCATCATCTGTTTTAAAGCTGAAATGTAAAGGCTAAGTTGGAGTTCATCAGGAGCTGGGGTAAGAGGAAGAGTGTTGGGCAGAGGGAACAGACTCTGCGGAGGCCTGGAGCAGAGTAGCTAGAAGAGCCTCCTGATTCTAATCTTTTACTGAGCTCCTACTGCATACCTCAGGCTGGAGGCAAGGAGTGGGAAGAGACAAGGAGAGAGGTGGGCAGGGGTCCTTTAGGGAAGGGCTTCTTATCGTATCTCTAGCGTTGCTGGGACCCCAAGCCTCGCCCACCTGTCCCTGCCTGATAAGAGTGGGGCCTCCTTTCTGAATGGGACTCTTGTGAGTCTGGGGTCCCGTCTGTGTTCCCTGTGGCTCTGATTTCTCTCTCCTTTGCTCAGTTTTGCTCCGTACCAGGGTCTGAGCTAAAGGCTTCACACACGTCCTTGTCGGATTCTCCTGGCGTTCCTCTGAGGGGCAGGGAAACAGGCCTCAGCCTGATGCCAGAGTCCAGCATGTGGCCGCCACTCCCTCCCTTCCGTGGGAGCAGCTCTGAGACTGGGGGTGGGGATTAGGGAGGCCAGTGGCAGGCAGGAGAGAGCAGACAGCGCCCATCTGCACCCTGAGTGCGGCTTCTCCTCTGTATCTAGTGCCTCCAGAGCTCATTGGCGACTTGGGCCCCCTGGCCAATGTCACAGCCACCCTGCACAGCCCCTTGTCACTGTTCTGTGAAGCCACGGGCATCCCACCACCGGGGGTCCGCTGGTTCCGAGGGGAGGAGCCCGTCAGCCCTGGGGAGAACACCTACCTCTTAGCAGGTAAGGTCTGATACTCAGCTTCTGCCTCTGTCCATCACGTGCCTGTGATCTCTGATCCTGCCCTGCCCAGCATGGTTGGGATAATCATTTCAGCTATCAGTCTCCCAAGAGTGCACCCCAAAATGCTGGTCAGATGAGGTGCTCCAGGAAAAAATAAAAAGGATTTAAATAAGTCTGGAAAAAGCTTCCTGTTCGATTTTCCTTGAGACTCACAAGAACCACTTGCATAGTCAAGGTTCTGATAAGTCCTGCAGCCAAAAAAAAAAAAAATTCTCACAGAGCTTATATAACCTCCCATGGAGCTGTAGCAAACTTTTAGAAATGATGGTCCAAGCACTTTCTCCTCTGAATACTCATCTTCCTCACAAAGCTGGTTTGTGATGGTTCTTGCTGGAATACAAATGGAGAAACCGAGGCTCAAGTGGCAGTGTCCCATCAGAATCTTGCAGGGACTTCCAGCCCACTGAAGCTCAGCCTCAATGACCCATCGATTATTCCACGCAGTCCAAGCTGGGATGGTAAATAAGTTTCCCCTCGTGTATCACTTCCTGTCACTTGGTAGGGGCTGCAATATTCATCGGATGAGATGAATTCAGAGACTGCATCTGGGTCCTGCAGAAAGGAGAGTGGTGATCGATTAGTGATGTCTGTCCTGGGTGCAGGAGTAGCCGTGATGACAAGTCCTGTATATCTGCTTTCCTTGGACTGGTCTTAGGAGATCCTTATGTTCCTCTGAGAGGAACTGGTTCACCTCTGAGAGGTCCTTGGGAGAAGGTGGACTTTCACCAGGTCCATCAGAGTAGAATGGAGTTCTGATCTGAGCCAGGATTACATAAGCCGTTGCTGCGCTTTCAGCTCTAGTCAATCCGCAGAAGAGAGGGCAGCCAGGTGACAGAGTCTTCTTACTAGAACAGGGTCAAGTTTACCCTGTGCTTATGTGTTTAGTCGCTCAGTCGTGTCCAACTCTTTGCAACCCCATGGGCTGTAGCCCAGCAGGCTACTCTGTCCAAGGGGATTCTCCAGGCAAGAATACTGGAGTGGGTTGCCATGCCCTCCTCCAAGAGATCTTCCCAACCCAGGGATTGAACCCAAGTCTCCCACACTGCAGGCAGATTCTTTACCGTCTGAGTCACCCGGGAAGCTTAAGAGACCTTACCCTGGCGTAGGTCTAATATTCAGGCTCCCTGGTGGACCAGGGGTAAAGAATTCACCTGCTAATTCAGGAGACAAGGGCTTGAACCCTGGGTTGGAAAGATCCTCCGGAGAAGGAAATGGCAACCCACTCCAGTTTTCTTGCCTGGGAAATCCCATGGATAGAGGAGCCTTGCGGGCTGCAGTCCACGGGATTGCAAGAGGTGGACACAACTTAGTGACTAAACAACAGCAAGGACTAATGCCCAGAGGGCTCCATCCATCCGTTGGCCCTCCCGGTCTCAATTTCCCTCTCTGAGGAATGGAACACTGTGGGAGGCAGACGCATAAACATTTAAATATAACACCCGGCCTGCGCCTCTTCCCGGCGGGCAGCCTGGGCTCAGCTGGGGACAGAAGGCTGCTCGCAGCTGTGCTTGGAGCCCACTCTCCCGCTTCCCAGGTGGCTGGATGCTGAAGCTGACCCGGGCGCAGGAGCAGGACAGAGGCCTCTACTCCTGCCTGGCCAGCAACGAGGCTGGGGAGGCGCGGAGGGACTTCAGCGTGGAGGTCCTGGGTGCGTCACCGCCCGGTTCTCTCGGGCGCCCACCCATCCTTCCTTCCAGCCTGGGAGCCTCTGGGAGTGGACCCAGCACAGACAGGAGGGAGAGACCAAGCCTTGTCTTTGCCTCATCAGCAGCCTCTTCTCTGAGGCTGCCATAGAACTTTCCAGAAACAGCCAGAGCCAACCCAAGATGAAAGGGGGCAAAGATTTTCAATGCCACTGAACTGCCTTCCTCTGACTGGGGCCTTCTCCCAGCCGCACTGGTATTTATCTCAGCCAGCTGCAAATTTTATTAGACCCCTGCCCCATGGCAACAGGTGTGAGGGAATGGGGAAATGGAAGACAGACACAGTGGGTACTTGGCCTCCTGCTCCGCGGCTGCTCAGCCCGGTCAGTGAGCGTCTATCTTCCCCGCTTCTCACAGTTCCTCCCAGTATTGAGAAGGAGGATGTGGAGGACGCAGTCAAGGTCCCCGAGGGGGAGACGGCCCACCTGATGTGCAACGTCTCAGGTAGGGGCCACACAGTGGACTGAAGGAGGGTGAAGAGGCAGCTTTGGGGAGGAGGGGTCCCCAGAGGCCTGGGGTGCCTGCCCACTGCCCTGCTATTCCCAGCAGGGTGTCCCTTGCCATCTTGGACTTTCCATTCTCTATGCCTCTGCCACAAGCACTCTTCCCTACTCATCTGACTGCAGAGCTCAGCCTCCGAGGTCCTCAGTTCAGTTCAGCTCAGTCGCTCAGTCATGTTGGACCCTTTGTGACCCCATGGACTGCAACACACCAGGCCTCCCTGTCCATCACCGACTCCAGGAGCTTGCTCAAACTCATGTCCATTGAGTTGGTGATGCCATCCAACCATCTCATCCTCTGTTGTCCCCTTCTCCTCCCGCCTTCAGTCTTTCCCAGCATTAGGATCTTTTGCAGTGAGTCAGTTCTTTGCATATTGGAGTTTCCTCTTTGGCGTCAGTCCTTCCAATGAATATTCAGGACTGATTTTGTTTAGGATGGACTGGTTGGATCTTCTTGAAGACCAAGGGTCTCTCAAGAGTCTTCTCCAACACCACAGTTCAAAAGCATCAATTCTTCGGCACTCGGCTTTCTTTATGGTCCAACTCTCACATCCATACATGACTACTGGAAAAACCATAACTTTGACCAGACGGACCTTTGTTGGCAAAGTAATGTCTCTGCTTTTAATATGCTTTCTAGGTTGGTCATAGCTTTTCTTCCAAGGAGCAAGCATCTTTTAATTTTATGGCTGCAGTCACCATCTGCAGTGATTTTGGAGTCCAAAAAGTAGTCTGTCACTGTTTCCATTATTTCCCCATCTATTTGCATGAAGTGATGGGACTGGATACCATATCTTAGTTTTCTGAATGTTGAGTTTTAAGCCAGTTTTTCACTCTCCTCTTTCACTTTCATCAAGAGGTTCTTTAGTTCTTCTTCACTTTCTACCATAAGGGTGGTGTCATCTGCATATCTGAGGTTATTGATATTTCTCCCAGCAATCTTGTTTCCATTTGTGCTTCATCCAGCCCAGCGTTTCTCATGATGTACTCTGCATATAAGTTAAATAAGCAGGGTGACAATATACAGCCTTGATGTACTCCTTCCCCGATTTGGAACCAGTCTGCTGTTCCATCTCCAGTTCTAACTGTTGCTTCTTGACCTGCGTACAGATTTCTCAAGAGGCAGGTCAGGTGATCTGGTATTCCCTTCTCTCTCAGAATTTTCCACAATTTATTGTGATCCACACAGTCAAAGGCTTTGGCATAGTCAATAAAGCAGAAGTAGATGTTTTTCTGGAACTCTCTTGCTTTTTCAGTGATCCAGTGGATGTTGGCAATTTGATCTCTGGTTCCTCTGCCTTTTCTAAATCCAGCTTGAACATCTGGAGGTTCACAATTCACGTACTGTTGAAGCCTGGCTTGGAGAACTTTGAGCATTAGTTTGCTAGCATATGAGATGAGTGCAATTGTGTGGTAGTTTGAGCATTTTTTGGCATTGTCTTTCTTTGGGATTGGAATGAAAGCTGACCTTTTCCAGTCCTGTGGCCACTGCTGAGTTTTCCAAATTTGCTGGCATATTGAGTGCAGCACTTTCACAGCACTGTCTTTTAGGATTTGAAATAGCTCAAGTGGAATTCCATCACCTCCACTAGCTTTGTTCATGGTGATGCTTCCTAAGGCCCACTTGACCTTGCATTCCAGGATATCTGGCTCTAGGAGAGTGATGACACCATCGTGATTATCTGGGTCGTGAAGATCTTTTTGTACAGTTCTTCTGTGTATTCTTGCCACCTCTTCTTAATATCTTCTGCTTCTGTTAGGTACCTACCATTTCTGTCCTTTATTGTGCCCATCATTTCATGACATGGTATATCTAATTTTCTTGAAGAGATCTCTAATCTTTCCCATTCTATTGTTTTCCTCTATTTCTTTGCACTAGTCACTGAGGAAGGCTTTCTTATCTCTGCTTGCTATTCTTTGGAACTCTGCATTCAAATGGGTATATCTTACTTTTTTTCCTTTGCCTTTCACTTCTCTTCTTTTCTCAGCTATTTATAAGGCCTTCTCAAACAAACATTTTGCCTTTTTGCATTTCTTTTTCTTGGGGATGGCCTTGATCACTGCCTCCTGTACAATGTCACGAACCTCAGTCCATAGTTCTTCATGCATTCTACCAGATCTAATCCCTTGAATGTGTTTGTCACTTCCACTGTATAATCATAAGGGATTTGTTTTAGGTCATACCTGAATGGTCTAATGATTTTCCCTACTTTCCAATTTAAGTCTGAATTTTGCAATAAAGAGCTCATGATCTGAGCCACAGTTAGTTCCCAATCTTGTTTTTGCTGACTGTTTAGACCTCCATCTTTGGCTGCAAAGAATATAATCAATCTGATTTCAGTATTGATCATCTGGTGATGTCGATGTGTAGAGTCTTCTCTTGTGTTGTGGGAAAACGGTGTTTGCTATGACTAGCGTGTTCTCTTCACAAAACTCTGTTAGCCTTTGCCCTGCTTCATTTTGTACTCCAAGGCCAAATTTGCCTGTTACTCCAGGTATCTCTTGACTTCCTACTTTTGCATTCCAGTCCCCTATGATGAAAAGGACATCTTTTTGGGTGTTAGTTCGGGAAGGTCTTGTAGATCTTCATAGAATGGTTCAACTTCAGTTTCTTCAGCATTACTGGTAGAGTCATAGACTTGGATTCCTGTGCTACTGAATGGTTTGCCTTGGAAACAAACAGAGATCATTCTGTTGTTTTTGAGATTGCATCCAAGTACTGCATTTCATACTCTTTTGTTGACCATGAGGACTAGTCTATTTTTTTCTAAGGGATTCTTGCCCACACTGGTATATATAATGGTCATCTAAATTAAGTTCACCCATTCCAGTCCATTTTAGTTCACTGATTTCTAAAATGTCGATGTTCACTCTTGCCATCTCCTGTTTGACTGCTTCCAATTTACCTTGATTCATGGAGCTAACATTCCAGGTTCCTATGCAGTACTGTTCTTTACAGCATCAGACCTTGCTTCCATCACCAGTCACTGGGTGTCTCCATTCTTTATGGAGTCATTTCTCTGCTGTTTTCCTGCAAGGTCCTAGTGTTCCCCTGTCCCAGCTTGACTCCACTGGGCCATAGTGGCCCTGTGACATCTGTCTCCCCCAGCCAGGCTCTGAGTTCCATGAGAACCAAGGACTCTCTTGTCACCATGGTTCCCCAGGGCCTGGCAAAGTAGGCTCCCA
The DNA here is from genome assembly GCA_917880005.1 of Nanger dama. NCBI lineage: Eukaryota > Metazoa > Chordata > Mammalia > Artiodactyla > Bovidae > Nanger > Nanger dama. Next base: position 6,332,217 of record CAKJTW010000018.1, on the reverse strand, counting down.
TTAATGCTTGTGGCCTGGGAGAGATGGATGGATGGATGGATGAATGGATGGATGGGTAAATGGGTGAATGTGTGTATGTATGAATGGATAAAAGGATGGATGGATGGGGTGGGGTGGGTAGATGAATGGATGGGTGGATGGGGTGGGGTGGGTAGATGAATGGATGGGTGGGTGGGTGGATGAATGGATGGAAGGAATAATCTGCCTTTATGTCCTACCTGTCTGTACCAAGCCATCCCTGCCCACAACCTGGGAAAGGAAACGGTAACCAATCACATAGGAAAGGTCAAGGCCAGGTTTGATGGCTGCTTCTGTGTCTTGCCCTGCCACACGGGCCTCTGGACTGAAATGGAGAACGATGTCTCCCACCCCATCTAGGAGCAGCCTCTGACCTCTGGTTCGACCTGGTGAAAACCTACTGAATCATTTGACCTGCCTCTCCCCTCTGCATACAGGCCACCCACAGCCCAAGGTCATATGGTTCAAAGACGGCCGACCCCTGGCTAGTGGAGACGCCTACCACATTTCTCCAGATGGGGCCCTCCTGCGGGTCCTCCAGGCCAACCTGTCTAGTGCGGGCCACTACTCCTGCATTGCAGCCAACACCATAGGGGAGAAGACCAAGCATTTCCAGCTTAGCATCCTGGGTAGCGCCGAACATCTCCTGGTGACCCTAGGTTCAAGCAGAAGGGAAAACCAAGGTGACCAGCTCCTTACGGGCAGCTTCCCACAAAGCACTTTACTTTTGTTTCTTCCACGTCAGCAACAACAAAAGTAATAACAGTGGGTATATTGGGTAAACATCTACCACGAGCCAGGCATTTGGACAGGCCTGATTGCCTGATTAGTTGAATGGGGGAACGTACCAAGCAGCACGTGGGGTCTTAGTTACTCGACTAGGGATGGAAGCCAAGCCTGTGCTCTGGAAGGCAGAGTCCTAACCACTGGACCACCAGGGAGTCCCCTGACTATCCTAGGAGGTGGGAGATGTGCTTGTCCCCGGTCACCAATGAAGGCTTAGAGAGGTGACGAGACTCCAGGCCTCAGGGTGGGGGGTGGGGGCTTACACCCAGGCAGCCACTCTCCCAGGAGCCATTAGCATCAGCTGTCTCATTAGGAGAAGCAGGGCTCTAGAAGATTAGACAGATCTGTTTTTCAGAATGCTGTTGGTAGGACTTCCCAGATGGCTCAGTGGTAAAGAATCCGCCTGCAATGCAGGAGACACAGGAGACCCAGGTTCTATCCCTGGGTCAGGAAGATCTCCTGGGTCAGGAGGACATGGCAACCCACTCCAGTATTCTTGCCTGGAGAATCCCATGGACCGAGGAGCCTGGCAGGCTACAATCCATGGGGTCGCAAAGAGTTGGACATGACTGAAGTAACTTTGCGTGCACAGCACACACAAAACTTCCCTAGAGGCCCATCAGTTAAGAATCTACCAGCCAATGCAAGGGACAGGTTCGATCCCTGCTCTTAGAAGATTCCACATGGCCTGGGGCAACTTACCCTGTGTGCCACAACTACCGAGTCCAAAGTCTAGAGCCTGCAAGCTGCAATTACTGGGCCTGCACACCCTAGAGCCCGAGGTCTGCTACAAGAGAAGCCACCGCAAAGAGAAGCTTGTATAGCCTGTATAGCGGTGACCCCTCGTCACAGCTAGAGAAAGCCCGCACGTAACAACAAAGACCCAGAGCCGCCAAAATTAATTAATAAAAAATAAAATAAACTGCTGTTGGTGAAAAGGAGGGTCCCCAGCAAGGGCTGAAAGAGAATACTTGGGGACCAATGAAAGCAGAGCTATTTTACTCAGCAGAGAACAAAGCTCCACCTCCACCTCCACTCAGAGCCGGGTACAAATTGGAACCACACACAGAACTGGGAAGACTGTGGTTAAATTAGTAGATGTCTGGATGTTAAGAGGGGCTTCCCAGGTGGTGCAGTGGTAAAGAATCCGCCTGCCAGTGCAGGAGACACAGGAGACACAGGAGACAGGGGTTTGATCCCTGGGTCAGAAAGATCCCCTAGAGGAGGAAATGGCAACCCACTCCAGTGTTCTCGCCTGGGAAATCTCATGGATAGAGGAGCCTGGTGTGCTGCAGTCCACGGGGTCATAAAGAGTCGGACACAACTGAGCCTGCACACGCACGGATGTTAAGGGCTTATTGGGGAAACAGAGGCAGACTTGACCAGCTTCCCCTGTGATATTGCTTAGTAAGGAGAGCCTGGGCTCTGGGCCACCCAGGCCTGAATTGGAGTCTGGCCGCACAGGGCGTGGCTCCTCTGAGCCTCGTTTCCCATCTGTGTAACACAAACAACAACAGCACCGAAGCCCAGCGCCAGGGTCTCAGACTCTTCCGGGTCCTCGGGCCCAGGGTGGGGGACCCCTGTTCAGGAGCACACCCCCTGCCCCACCGCAGTGGTTCCCACCATCCTGGGAGTGACGGAGGACAGCGTGGACGAGGAGGTGACTGTGACCATCAACAACCCCATCTCTCTGATCTGCGAGACGCGGGCCTTTCCCGCCCCCACCATCACCTGGATGAAGGACGGGGCCCCTTTTGAGGCCTCGAACAACATCCAGCTGCTCCCAGGTGATGCCCTCGAGGGGATGGGGGAGAGGGGGCAGGTGACACGTCACCAGGCTGGGTCAGAGGCAGGGAGCCAGGGGGTGATCCTGGCCACTGCCCTACCCCCAAGCAGGCACCCACGGGCTGCAGATTCTGAATGCCCAGAAGGAAGACGCAGGCCAGTACACCTGCGTGGTCACCAACGAGCTGGGCGAGGCCATGAAGAACTACCACGTGGAAGTCCTCAGTGAGTCAGGGGCCGGCCAGGGCACCAGCTGGGTGGGCAGGAGGCTGCCCGGAAATGCCGGGGCTGCACTTGACACCCCCAGGCGCCTTCTATGACTTGTCTCCTCTGATGGTCCCTGGCCAGCCAGGCCAGCTCGGCCCATTCAGGGCCTGGAACTTAGGAGGAGGGAATCGGCGAGTTAGGACCCAGACCCACAGCAGTCCTGGCTTCGCTCTGCCACTTGCACTGCAGAGCAATGATAGTGCCCACAGCTGGAGACCTGGCACCCCCGGAAGGGTCCCCAGAGGTCACCCCAGAAATCCCCCTGCCTCAGACCTGCCCTGTCCCATAACCATTTCTCCCCAGGAGTGGGCGGGGTTTCCAGGCTCCCTGTTCCTCTGCTCTGGAGAGCCAGCCCCCTCCATTTCTGGGATGGGCTTAGGGGCCGGGGGAAGGTGCAGGGTCTTGGCACCTCTTCTCCTGGCCTGCTCCTCAGACTCCTTTATGGTTTTCAGTCCCCCCTTCCATCTCCAAAGATGACCTCTTCGGGGAGGTCAGCATGAAGGAAGTGAAGACCAAGGTCAACAGCACCTTGACCCTGGAGTGTGAGTGCTGGGCCATGCCCCCGCCCACCATCAGCTGGTACAAGGACGGACAGGTGAGCTCAGAAGCCCCTGGCAGCCTCAGATTCTCAATCTGGGTCCCCCTCATCTGCAGAACCTTCCAGAAAAGGCAGTCATAGCAGCAGGCCCCAGAGCTGTCCTGGGCCCTGCCCCGTCCTTTATATTTTAATAAGAAGTTCAATTCTTTACAGAAAACACGTCTCACAAGCATGAAACCCTATATTCACTCACTGAAGTCTCTTCTAATTTTTACATTCTGTGAGTCTGGTGTTACAGAATTGTCAGGGTGCTCTGACCACTTTATGTGGTGTTTTAAAAACCGTGTGAAAATGGAAGTACATTCATCTGGGTGCTTTCCAGCCCTCATTCCTGATCTCTGTCCCCTCTCTTTCCACCTCCAGCCCGTGACCCCCAACGAGCGTGTCCACATCCTCGGCGAAGGACGGCTGCTCCAGATCCAGCCCACGCGGGTCTCCGATTCTGGGCGATACCTGTGCGTGGCCACCAACGTGGCCGGCGAGGACGACCAGGACTTCAGCGTGCTCATCCAGGGTGTGTGGGGCCTCGGGGCGGGGTCAGCGGGGCTTGGGGGCGGCAGTGCCACTGGGGCGGCCTGGCTGCAGGGCTCTGTTCTCGTCGCTGTCGGCACGTCTGGCCCCCCTGAACCGAGGCCTGGGCTTTTTCATGAACTGACCTGGGGACCGGGACATCACTGCTCCCCAGGCCTTAGTTTTACCTTTGTAAAATATGGGTGATCAGGGAACTTTCCTGAAGGTCCAGTGGTTAAGACTTCCCCTTCCAATGCAGCGGGTGTGGATTCCCGGTCGAAGAACGCAGATCCCACAGGCCTCCTGGCCAAAAAAAAAACAAAGCATAAAACAGAAGCAATATTGTAACAGAGTCAATAAAGACTTTTAAAAAATGGTCTGCATCAGAAAAAAAGATCTTAAAAAAATTAGCTGATAATAAAGGAAAAAGATCATTTAAAAACTGCTTTGATGGAAGGGATTGGCTCAATCAGTGGAATTTCCCTGCCCAGGGGAGGCTGGGACGGGAATCTCTGAGCAGAAGCTCATTCCCATCTCTCAACGGTGTGTCTTGACGGCTTTGTCCCCCCGCTCCCCAGTACCCCCCATGTTCCAGAAGGTGGGTGATGCCACCGCAGACTTTGAGACCCCATTCCGGGAGGAAGAGGCCCGGGGTGGGGTGACGGAATACCGGGAGATCATGGAGAACAACCCCGCCTACCTGTACTGCGACACCAACGCGGTGCCAGCCCCGGAGCTGACCTGGTACAGGGAGGACCGCCCCCTCTCGGTCGAGGACGGGGTGTCTGTTCTGCAAGGTAGGCCAGCGCGGCGTGGAAGAGCAGGCCCTTCACGGGCAGGCACCAGGGCCTTGCCCACACCAGAGCTGGGCCCCTCCGCTGTTCCGGGCGGCCTGAGGTCTCCTGCCTGGTGCTTGCTGTCTGACCCCCGGCAGGGCACGTGACCACTCTGGACCTCAGCCACCTTTCATAAACTGGAGCTAGAAGTCCTCTACCTGTCTGAAGGCAAGAACAGGATCCCCTTCTGCCTCTGGTTAGAACACAGGTCCTCATCTGCCCCACACCCACCTCTGGGCTTGGAGATCTGTAATATCCTGGCCCCTTTTTTCCGGGGGAGGGGCAGTTCCTTTATTAAGACCCCAAATGTTGAAGAAGCTCTCCTGGGGCTCTGATGCCCACCCAGGACCCAAGATCATGGCTCATGTGACTTTAAGAAAATTATTTATTTTTAATTGGAGGATAGTCTCTTTACAGCACTGTGTTGGTTTCTGCCATGTATCAGCACGAATCAGCCGTAAGCATACGCATGCCCCTCCCTCTTGACTCCCCCTCTCACCCCCCGCCCCTCTAGGTTGTCATGTGACCTTTTTATGTCTTTTTCCTGCTTTACATATTTGTTCATTTAAAGTTGGTCTTCCCTGATAGCTCAGTTGGTAAAGAAACTTTTAAAGTTATTTGGTTTTTTTTTGTTGTTAAAAACATGAACACTTTTTCTTTTATTATATTTAAAATTTTTTTAATTTTTGCAATGTTGTACTGGTTTCTGCCATGCAAAATGCGAATCAGCCATAATCATACAGTACACCCTCCCTCCCTAGCCTCCTCCCCTCCCCCATTCCATCCATCCAAGTCATCACAAGCACCAGGCTGGGCTCCCTGTGCTACACAGCAACCTCTCACCAGCTATCCATCCCATGGATATTTTGTATTTATGCTGATGCTACTTTCTCCATTTGTCCCAGTCTCTGCCTCCCCTACTGTGTCCACAAGTCCAGTCTCTACATCTGTGTCCCCATTCCTTCCCCACAAATGGGTTCATCAGTATCAGTTTTCTAGATCGCTTTACCGTCTGAGCCACCAGGGAAGCCCTCTAGATCCCATATATATGGGTTAATATACTATATTTGTTTTTCTCTTTTTGACTTACTTCACTATGTATACAACAAGCTCTAGGTTCATCCACCTCACTAGAACTGACTCAGATCCCTTCTGGTTTTATGGCTGAGTATATATTCCATTGTGTTTAGTACCACATGTTTTTCTTTCACTCATCAGTCGATGGGTATCTAAGTTGCTTCCATGTCCTGCCTAAACAACTGCTTTATCTTAGAATAGTTTTTTATGAACGGCTTTGAATTAAGGATTCTGGGGATGGGGCTTAGAAATGCCTGGCTTCCCTGGCGGGGTCCAGGGCTGGGAGGAATCGCAGACACAGAGCCAGATGGGGTGGTCACCTGGCTCTCGGTCGCATGGTGCCCTGCCAGGCGCAGGTCAGTGGTGACGCTGGTGGTAGAGGGAAGAATGAGGTGGGCTGTAGGATGAACAGTCATGCCAGGGTTTGGACTTTGGTGCTTGTGCAAGAAGGCGACCCCTTGGAGATCTGGGAGAAGCTGTGCTTATAGAAAGATGCACTTGATCCCTTGAATGGCCACTGCCCTCTGGCCTGGGGACACAAAGAGCTCAGTCACACGCCGACCTCCAGTCCCACCACTGGCCCCTGACCCTGGCCACAGCACCCTGATCCTGGGCACACAGTGCTCCTAGTCACAGCTGACCTCAGTTCTGGCCCTGATCATAGATTAATCTCACACATGAAGTGACCCCTCCCTTGACCACGGCCACAGCCTCCCTAGTCCAGGCTACCATCCCTCGGCTCTGCATTTAACGAGCCCCTGGTTCTAATCCTGCTCACAGCCCGTCACATCCTGGGTCGGCCACCCCCAACCCAGGATCCTGAGCGCACAGTGACCCGATCCCCACTCCTGCTAGACACCAGTTCCAGCCCCCTCAATGCCAAAGTCCAGCCCTGGCTGGCTCTCGATCACAGAGGGTCCCAGGTGATGGCCCCAAGACCCCCACTTCTAACCACTCCAGCCTCCTGAGAGCCTCTGCCCAGACGTGCGCCCAGCTCTCTGCCTCTTCTCTCTGCCTTCATCAAGGAGCTGGGCTCAGCCCTGCCAGGTACTCTTAGGAAGCCTCAGTTTTTCCATCTGTAAGATGGGAGTTGTGACAGCACACAGAGTCAGAGGCTGGGGGAATGCTCAGCCCAGGGCCTGGCGCAGAGCAAGCCATTACTGCACTTTAACTGACCCTCTCGACCCATGACCCGGGCACAGCAGGTGCTTCTCTGCATGTCACAGGTTAAGTGAGGGGAGTGGAGCGGTGATGTGTCCCAGGTCCCCTGCAGGGGAAAGGGCAGGTTGCTTGGTTCTTGCTCAGACCTCTGTCTCCCACATGTCCCTGCAGGAGGCCGGGTCCTGCAGATCCCCCTGGTACGGGCAGAGGATGCGGGAAGGTACTCGGTGCAGGGCCTCCAACGAGGTGGGCGAGGACTGGCTGCACTACGAGCTGCTGGTACTGAGTGAGTGGCCTGGCCCGGGGGTGGGCAGGGTGGGAGGCTCAGGTCTGAGGCCCCGTGAGGGCCCCCCGCCTCCAGAAGGGGCCCAAGTAGGGAACAGGTGTAGTCCTGCCACTCTCCAAAGTGGATGATGCCGGGCTTTCGAGCTCAGACTCTGAAACCAGACTGGACTAGGTTCAGATTCCAAGTGACCTGCTTCCTGGGGCTTCCCTGGTAGCTCAGACAGTAAAGAGTCCGCCTGCAAGGCAGGAGACATGGGTTCTGTCTTCGGGTTGGGAAGATCCCCTGGAGAAGGGAATGGCTACCCACTCTAGTATTCTTGCCTGGAGAATCCCAGGAAAAGGGGAGCCTGCTGGGCTACAGTCCATGAGATTGCAAAGAGTTGGACACGGCTGAGTGACTCAGCACACATGAGCCGCTTGCTAGCTGTGTGACCTTGAGTGAATCACAGCCCTCTCTGTGCCCTAGATTCCTTAGCCGTCTCAGGGCTCGGAAGGGCTTGGTGGGCAGGGTTCAAAGAGCCCCAGCCAGCACCTGGCACCAAGAGCTCTCGTCTCCACGCCCTGCTCCTCCTGGGGCCTTTCCCAAGGAGGCTGCCCGCTCCTCACCCTCTTCTCCCCGCCCCCAGCCCCACCTGTGATCCTGGGTGAAACGGAGGAGCTTGTAGAGGAGGTGACCGTCAATGCCAACAGCACCGTCAGCCTGTATTGCCCAGCCCTGGGCAGCCCTGCGCCCACCATCTCGTGGTTCCAGAACGGGCTGCCTTTCTCCCCAAGCCCGCGGCTGCAGGTCCTGGAAGACGGGCGAATCTTACAGGTCAGGGCGACCCCCAACCCCTGCGCAGGCTTAAGGCAGTGGCTGACTTCCCTGGCGGTCCAGTGGTTAAGACTGCCTTCCTTCCCATAAAGGGCTTGGGTTCAATCCCTGGTTGGGGGGGTGGAACTAAGATCCCTCGTGCTGCAGGGTGTGGCCAAAAATACATTAAAAAAAAAAAAACTTATTTAAAAACAAAAGCAAAAAGACTCTGCATTTCCAGTGCTTCCACTGCAAGGGGGCAGGGGTTCAATCCTTGGTTGGAGAACTAGGATTTCACATGTCCTGTGGCAAGATCAAAAAATAAATAAAGATAGCTGCTGCAGCGACTCAGTTCTGTTTGTCTGGGGACCAGCGGACTGCCATCATCTGAAGCTCTTTGCTTGGAACTGTGTTGGAACCCCTGGGATTTAATTCAGGGTTTCCTGGGTCAGGAAGATCCCCTGGAAAAGGGATATGCTACCCACTCCAGTATTCTTGGGCATCCCCTGTGGCTCAGCTGGTAAAGAATCTGCCTGCAATGAGGGAGATCTTGGTTTGATCTCTGGGTTGGGAAGATCCCTTGGAGAAGGGAAAGGCTACTTACTCCAGTATTCTGGGCTAGAGAATTCTGTGGACTGTATAGTCCATGGGGTCGCAAAGAGTCTGACACGGCTGAGTGACTTGCACTTTCACTTTCTTTCACTTTTACTTATTTAATTCACCAAAGAATCGTATGTGAGGAGCCTTCTAGGGCTGCTCATGGCCCCTGAAAAGGAGCAGAGGCTAGCACACCTACAGCCAGCGTGGCACAGGTCAGCCTTCCTTAGGAAGGCTGTCGGATGCTCACAGAGCCATGCAGGCACCTGGGACCTCAGGCAGCACCGCGGGCCTCCAGCATCCAGACACCCCTACACGGGACCCCAGAGCCCAGCACAGCACAGAGCACCCTCCTCGGGGCTGGGGAGGGTACCATTGTCATCGCCCAGTTTGCTACAGGGACTCATCTGTCAGCCTCACAGCCCCAAATGTCACAGAAAGCCCTGGCTGGACTGGGGTGACCTCCCTGAGCATTGCTCCGTGTAGACAAACAAAGGTGGTCTTCTGAGGGGGCTCTGCCTGGTGCCAGCCGTGCCTGGGATGGGCGGGAGGGAGCCCTCGTGGTTCCCGGGGGCCCAGAGCCATCAGGCTGGCGACACGCACCCCCAGGTTTCCACGGCGGAAGTGGCTGACGCTGCCAGCTACATGTGTGTGGCCGAGAACCCAGCAGGCTCCGCGGAGAAGCTCTTCACACTCAGGGTGCAAGGTGAGCCGAGCAAGCGGGCAGCCCCCGCAGGCTCCCCAGCTGAGCAAGGGCTGGTCCTCTGGGTTGGCTCTGGCATACTCCGTGGGCTCACCAGGCAGGCAGGCAGAGCGCTGCGGTCCTTCCAGCCTCCTGGGCCCTCGGCCTGTGCCAGCCTTACCCTAGGACAGAGAGCTCTGGGGGAACCCTGGCCACTAGACCATCTTAAGCAACCTCGGGAGGCTCTCAGAAGAACGAGGTCTTTCCAGCACCACGATTGATCACTTACTATAAGGGCACTTACTTTCCTGGGCACAAAGCCAAGAGGTGGGCCCCATTTTAGGAGCCGTGCAAACAGGCTGGGAGACTCAGTGGGGGTCTCCCCGCCCTCAGAGTCGGCCCTCTCAACCTCTGCATTCCTGTGATATGTGCATCTCAGGGGCTGAGAGCTCTGACTCCAAGCGTAGGGCAGCTGTGGCCTCAGGGGCAGAGGGATGACGGCACCGGACACTCAGGTCTAGGACTCACACCTGAACTGAATGGATATTCTGGCCCTGCCACTGAGCAGCTGAGTGACCTTGGAAAAATGACTCTCCCTCTCTGATCTCTGAGCTCTGCGTTCTCCTCTACAAGATGAGGAAAACGAACAGGAGCTGATGTGAAGTGCCAGGAGCCCCAGAAGGCCCCGTTCGTCACCCTGCGGTCGTCGGCTCCCTGCCAGTCTGTGTTGTCACCTCTTTCTTTATTTCGGTGGCCCTGCGGGAACAGTCCCACCACGAATCGCAGGTCTGAACCCGGAGCAGATCACCGCCACCCTCAACAGCAGCGTCTCCCTGCCCTGTGACGTCCGTGCTCACCCCAGCCCCGAGGTCACTTGGTACAAGGATGGCTGGACCCTCTCCCTGGGAGAAGAAGTCTTCCTCCTGCCTGGTGGGTAAATGAGGCTGAGGGCCCAGCTTGGAGGCTCTATGGGGAAGCTGAGTAGCCTCCCCAAATCTGGGATAGAACTGGGGGTCTGGGAGGGCTTTAGGACTGTGAGCGTGGGGTCTGAGGATTGGGGCCTGTTCACTGGTGCCAAGCGCTGGCTCCCCACTGCCCTGCCACCACCACCTCTTGCAGGCACCCACACCCTGCAGCTGACTCGGGTTCAGCTCTTGGACTCCGGGATGTACATGTGTGAGGCCCTCAACGCTGCTGGCCGAGACCAGAAGCTGGTGCAGCTTAGCGTGCTGGGTACGTGCCGTCCGTCCCCCAACCGCACTGTCCCCCACTCCTTCCATCAGCCTCACACCCCTCTGCCAGCACAGTCAGGAGAGGGGGCAGCTGGCCCCGGGGGGAGCCTGGGACACACTGTGCCATCTGCTGCAGTGGCGTCTAGGGGCACCATGGGGTTAGGATCCTGGTTATTAGACTCGGACGCCCTTGGGTTTGAAATTCAGCTGTGTGCGTCCTTGCTCTGTGACCTTGGGCAAGTCACTCTTCTTCTCTGAGCCTTGAGTCTCCCATCACTATAAGGTGATGGCTGGTTTAAGGATTAGATGGTGGTATGTGAGCATTCAGCCCAGTACCAGGGCTTTCCTGGTGGCTCACTGGTAAAGAATCCGCCTGCCAATGCAGGGTTCAATCCCTGGGTCGGAAAGATCCCCTGGAGGAGGAAACAGAGCCCCACTCCAGTATTCCTGCCTGGGAAATCCCATGGACAGAGGAGGCTGGCGAGCCACAGTCCATGGGGTTGCAAGAGTCAGACTCGACTGAAGTGACTCAGCACGCATGTACCCCAACTGGGAAGCTGAGCCCAGAGAGGGCAAGAGGCACTTCCCAGGTCACCCAGCAAGTCCTCAGTGTGCTGGCCTGGATTCTCTTAGTCCAGCCCCTGGGTCACTGCAGTCCCCTGGGGTGGGGTCCGCTGTGTGACCCTTTCTCTCCATAGATGGTTAGCTTGCTGGGATGTTGGGGAGAGACAGGGGAAGGCCTTGGCCCCTCACTTGGCTGTCTCCTGCTCCAGTTCCCCCCCACCTTCCGGCAGGCACCCAGCAGACCCCAGGATGTGATCCTGGTGAGTGCGGGTGACAAGGCCGTCCTGAGCTGTGAGACAGATGCGCTCCCTGAGCCGACTGTGGCCTGGCAGAAGGATGGGCAGCTCCTGGTCCTGCCAGAGCGATTCCAAGCTCTGCTGGGCGGGCAGAGGCTGGAGATCCAGGATGCCCAGGTGAGCTGTCTGCAGGTGCAGGTGGCCCTGGGCATCCCTGGAGATGTCACCTCCTGGTGTGCCAGGGGCAGGCGGGCAGCTGGGTGGCAGGATGTGGGGCTTGCTGCCTCCTCGGCCCAGAAAACCTCAGTCCAAGGTCATGAGCTGCCTCGGGGGCAGGAGATGCAGAAAGGGCACCGGACCCCATGTCTGGCTCGACACTGACCCACAGAATGGCTTCGAACAGTTCCGGGCCCTGCCACCTGCCTGTTTCCCCGGGATCCAGAAGCCTCTCCAGGCCCCTCTGGTTATCACTCCTGGGGACTTGGTTCCGCCTGCCCACCCCCGTCCCTAGTCCTTGGTGTGGATTAGATACCCACAGGTGTTCACTGGGTGAATATTTGCTGTTCCTCTGAAACTGTACCCAGGGCTCCCCCTCTCTGGGTTCAGCTCCATCTGCACAGCGAGGGAACCTTCTCCCCCTGGCTCAGCTGACACGCAGACCCAGGGGAGGGCGAGGTCTGGGTCCTCTGCACCCACCTTCTCTCATCCCTCCTGCATCTCTAGGATTTAGGAAAGGCCAGAAGGTCCCATCTCCCCTTGGGCCTCCCAGGCATGACCAATATACTTGGGGACTCCTTCTCTGGAAGGTTCTGGGGCCTGGAGGTTTGGGGGAGCCCACCCCAGCTGCATGCACGCTGTCATCACATGCTTTCTCTGTCCCAGGTGTCGGATAAAGGTTTATACAGCTGTAGAGTCAGCAATGCAGCCGGGGAGGCCATGCGGGCATTCAGCCTCACGGTCCAGGGTAAGCTGGGGACCAGCCTGCAGAGCACCACTGTGGGACCTCTGGCAGCACACGGAGCTACCAAGGATGGGAAGGGCAGTGGCTGAAAAGGGAAGTGTGTTTCTGAGTGTTTAGGGCACAAGATCTGGAATTGAAAAGAGCAGGATCGGAACAGGGCTCCACTGATGACATGCTCTGAGTAACCTTGTTCCTTTGAGCCTCAGATTTACCTTCAGTAAAAGGAGCCAAAGATAGGACCTGCCTGTTGGGCACACAGAAAGTGCTCCATCTATGGTCTGCCATGACTGTCTAGAAATGGCTGGGCACAGGGCCCAGGATGGGAGCACTGGGACAGAGCCATAAGAGATCAGACCTCGGAGTCCTGGGACCACGTCCTCCCTACCTGAACCCTGAGGCACCTGCCCTAGCAGCCCAAGGTGGAACACAGATGGGCATTTCACTGGGTGTGGCTCAAGCTGGGGGTGAAGGGAGAGCTTGTTGGAACTGCCTAGGGAAGCAAGGGATGAAGGCTTGGCCAGATTTTCTTGTGGTCAGATGTGTCAGGGAAAAGACAACTGTGTAACAAAAAGACCCCAAAATATAGTGCATCAGGGAAGAGAGAAGTTTACCTCTCTCATCCAAAAACCTAGAAGTGAGCACCTGAGCTGGAGGGTAGCTCTGGACCTACCAAATGCTAATTTGGGGACCAAGATCCTTCCATCCTATTGATCTCCCATTCGCCGAGGGTTGCCCCTGTCTGCATTGCATCTTTGGGCTTTCCCAGGTGGCGCTAGGGGTAGAGAAACTGCCTGCCAATGCAGGAGACATAAGAGACTCAGGTTCACTCCCTGAGTCAGAAAGATGCCCTGGAGGAGGGCATGGCAATCCACTCCAGTATCCTTACCTGGAGAATCCCATGGACAGAGAAGCCTGGCAGGCTACATAGTCCATGGGGTCGCAAAGAGTCAGACACGACTGAAGTGACTGAGCATACACAGGTTACATTGTATCCCAGCCGGTGAAGCAGAAATGAGCAGACAGACACAGAGAACCTGAGCAGCTGGCCACAACAGGCTGCAAAGGAGACTGGGAAATGTAGTTTCTGCCTGAGTGACCCTGTGCGAGATGGAAAGGACAGGTAGAGAGACACCAGCTATCTGCTGCAGATGCCAAATCCTGCAGCTTCTGTACCATGGGGACAGTGGATGGATCCAATTCTGACCATACTGAATACCAGTGTTGAAAATTATTGATACCAGGTCTGCTGCTACTCAAAGCTCCAGCTCCTTCTCCTGATGGCCACCTTGATGAACAGGGAGAGGGTGGAATGTCTGGCCCTTGAGAGAAAAGGTGTTTCATCCTGAGCACAGCCATCTGTGTTCCACTGGCAGTGGCTGTCTGTGGTGCATGACTTCATGCTGACTGAGAAGGAGGGAGTGTTGGGATCGATTAGTGATGTCTGCCCTGGCATAGGTTAATGCCTGCTGGTGTAATAGTCACATATTTACCATCCTTGGGCTAAGTGGTGCCCCTCTGGGCTCTGCTTTGTAAACGCTTCAAAATAGCCAGCTGCTGGTCATATTTATGTTTGTGGATAAAACAACTCATATCTGCATCAATGGCAAAACATAAAATGTTAGCTCCTAACCACAGGGAAGTGCTTCTCAGGCATCCCTGATCAGCCCGAGAGGAAGGAAGTAGGGGCAGAATCATAAGATTCTGGGAATCTGGCTTCTCTCCTGCAGTGCCCCCAACGTTTGAGAACCCAGAGACGGAGTCGGTGAGCCAGGTGGCTGGGAGCCCCCTGGTCCTGAACTGTGATGTGACCGGGGTCCCTGCACCTACTGTCACTTGGCTGAAGGACAGGATGCCTGTTGGTGAGTCCATCTGTCCTTATCATTTTGCTGCCAAGTATTTCTTTGTTTGGGGCTCTCCTGGTACCTCAGTGGTAAAGAACCTGCCTACCAATGCAGGAGACACAGGTTAGATCCTTGGGTCGGGAAGATCCCATGGAGAAGGAAATGGCAACCCACTCCAGTATTCTTGCCTGGAAAATCCCATGGACAGAGGAGCCTGGTGGGCTACAGTCCACAGGGTCACAAAAGGGTCAGACACAGCTTGGCGATTAAAACAGCAACAACAGATTTCTTTATTGAATGAAATGGCAATGAAAGCATAAGGGGATAGCTGGGCTTGTAACTTTACTTGCTTGGCAAAATCAAAAGCTGGCAGCACCTTGTTGATCCATTCCCCCATTTGTCTCTCAACCCTGTTGGCCTTGAAATCCCAACACTGAGGACCATTCACATGGGGGCTTGGGGGCTCCTGTGTTTGTGTCCACAGGACAGAAACAGAGTGGATGCTGAGGGTACAGCTGGCCTGACCCTGGGCTCCACATTGGCCCCCAAAGCTGCTCCTCCAGCACCTCAGCTCTGTCCAGCCCAGCTGTTGGTCACCCCCATCCAGATCTGCATCCTTGCCCCACTCTTACTCTCCCCAACCCACCTGCCCATCAGTCAGCAGGTGCCTCGTCTTGTCAACGTAAACATCTCTGGGGCCAGCCCTGCTCTCCACCCTTAGTCTTTCCCATCTCAGCCCCTATGATCCACATCCCTGGTGAGGGCACAGCCCTTCCACTCATCTCCTGGGCCCTGTCCAGGGCCTCAGTGCAGGCTCCACTGGGGCAGAAGGGATGGGAAAGGGCAGGCCTGGGCGTGTCAGTTATCTGTTGAAAATCCTTCCATGGCTGCAGTCCTCAAGACCACAACCCAGGAGGCCCTGCAGGGCCAGGGGCCCACTGGCCAGGCCCACCCTCCTCCATCCTGCTCCGTGCTCCAGACAGACCCAGCTGCTCTCAGCTCCTTGCATATGCCTGTGTCTGTCTGTCTCTCTCAATAACAGCTTTACTGAGATACAATTCACCCAATTAAAATGTATAATGCAGCTGTTTTTGTGTATACACAGAGCATATCCACAATCAATTTTGGAACATTTTTTTAACTGTATATTTTATTTTTCCTTGTTTATTTTAGTATAGTTGTATAGTTGATTTGCAGTGTTGTATTAATTTCTGCTGTACAGCAAAGTGATTCAGGTGTGTGTGTGTGTGTGTGTGTGTGTGTGTGTGTGGTGTGTGTGTGTGTGTGTGTGGGGCTTTCCAGGTGGCTCAGTGGTAAAGAATCTTAAAGAATCTGCCTGTCATTGCAGGAGATGTGAGTTTGATCCCTGGGTGGGGAAGATCCCTGGAGAAGGAAATGGCAGCCCCTGCCAGTATTCTTGCCTGGAGAATCCCATGGACAGAGGCGTTTGGTTGGCTACTGTCCATGGGGTGCAGAGTCAGACAGAACTGAACATGCATGCATGCCTATATATATACACACACACACTTTTTAATATTCTTTTCCCTTATGGTTTATCATAGGGTATTGGACAATTCCCTGTGCTATACAGTAGGACCTTCCTGTTTATAATTTTGGAACATGTTTATCACCCAAAGGAAATCCCTTACCCATTACCTTCACTCATAGCCACTCTAGCCTTAGACAGCCCCTAACCCACTTTGTCTTTATAAATTTTCCTGTTCTGGACACTTTATGCAACATGTGGAATCACATAACATGTGGCCTCTTGTTCCATTTAGCACCGTGTTTTCAAGGTTCATCCGTGTTGTCTCACGTGTCAGTTCTTCATTCTTTAAGGTTTTTTTCATTCATTTTTATGGTTGAATGTTCCACTGTGTGGATCGGTCACGTTTGTTTGTCCATCTGCCAGTTGATGGATATTTGTGTTGTTTCCACCTTCGGCTCTGAGGGATAACATGGTGAATGTTCTTGTACAAGGGTGTGGCGTACACTTTCCTTCCTCTTTGACATATGCCTGGCAGTGGAGTTACTCTGGACTGTCTTCTCTCTGGCCTTCAGCTCCTGGCACATGCTGTTTCCTTCCTGAAATACCCACCCTGGGCTCCTTGAACCACCCCCACTTTCACCTGGCTGGTTCAGACCCACTTTCCGGTCTCAGCTGAGACTCGCCTCCCCCAAAGCCTGGCCTTGTCTCTCCGGGCCCCACCAGGGCTCCACAGGGCCAGGCACGTGGCTCGTGGCTGTGTCGTGTCCCTGATGCATTTTGATCTCCTTGAGGACAGAGACCACATTTTACCCGTCTTTCATTCCTGAGCTCACTGTTGGATTTGTAGTAGTTGCTCAGTACATTTTGTGCTGAAGGGCTGGCTGGACAGATGAGGATCTGAGAGAGGGCAGATTAGCCTGGGCTGGTAAGCTGGAGAAGGCTTTGGGGCAGAGGTGCCACTGGAGAACACGAGGGGGAAGCATTCCAGTCTTGGGGGGGTGTGCAGCCCAATCAGAGGCTCAGAGGAGCCCCTCGCTTGACTCACATCAAGGTCAGTGAGTGGCTGGTTTGCTGTGATCCACGGAGGTGGCGGGAAAGATTAGAAAGGAGGTGGGAGATGAGCTGGGCCTGAGAGTCAACAGAAAGAGGAGCCAGTCCTAGACAGTAAAGGGAGTGGGATCCCTTGGGGAGAAATGTCCCCGGTGGAAGGGTGTATGAAAAGGCTGGTTATAAAGACTGGCACAATCTAAGGCACCAAGGCTGGGGAAGGCTGTGATGTGTCTGGGCCTCAGTTTCCCTGTGAGCGTAAGAAAGGGGTGGGTAATTCAAGGGTTCCCAGGGTGTTCCCAGTCTTGTGAGTGGGGATCAACCACCCTCCCAGGGAGTCACATGACTTTTGTGTCTGGGCCCAGTGGTGGCACCTGGGGCGATGGGTCTGAGCAGGTAACATCCAGACCTGCCCCTCCTTCCTGCAGAGAGCAGCATGGCACGTGGCATGGTCTCCCGGGGGGCCGCCTCCAGCTGAGTCACCTGCAGCCAGACCAGGCTGGTACCTACACGTGCGTGGCCGAGAACACCCAGGCTGAGGCCCGCAAGAACTTTGTGGTGGCCGTGCTTGGTACGTCCACACCCTGAGCCCCTCCCATGTCCCACCCCCCCACACCAGCCCCAGCCTCTGCCCCAGGGCCTCACCACAGCCCCTGCCACAGTGGCCCCCCGGATCCGGAGCTCAGGCACCACTCAGGAGCACAGCATCCTGGAGGGGCAGGACGTGCAGCTGGACTGCGAGGCTGATGGGGAGCCTCCCCCATACGTGGTCTGGCTGAAGGATGGCAGCCCACTAGTCGAAAGCGTGGGCCCCCACCTCCGGTAAGGCCCAGCCAACACCCTCCCCATCCCAGGAGGCGAGCCTGCGTGTCCCCACACACCTGCCTCCCGGCTCTCTCTCCCGTGACAGGTTCTACCTGGATGGCAGCTCCTTGGTGCTGAAGGGCCTGAGGGCCTCAGACTCGGGCGCCTACACCTGCGTGGCCCACAACGTAGCCGGCGAGGACGCCAGGCTCCACACCGTCAACGTGCTGGGTGAGCAGCCGAGGGCAAGGAGAGGCAGGCAGTACAGCCGTCCCAGGATGGCAGCAGCCCAGCCAACACAGGGCCTCCACTGGGGCCTCTGGAGGGGTGCAGACAGGGCCCTGATGGGGAGCACCTGGTGAACCCCCATCCAAGCCCCCTCTGTGATCCAGGCCCATCTGGCCTTTCTGGGCCTCTGCCTCATCCCCAGGCTGGGGCACAACTGCTCCAGGGGTACAGTGAGCAAGTCAGGGGATAAAGGAGAGACACCGTGGGTGTCATCCTCACTGGGAGTGGATGTGGTTCCAAGACCACATGGTGATTGCCACGTGGTGATTGCAGTGGCAGAGGTCCAGGTGTCACTGCCATCTCCCGGGGCTTCCTGGGGGAGCCCACCTCCCTCCCCTGACCCCCTCGCTCTTGTTGTTGCTGTTGTTCAATCACTCACTTGTGTCCAACTCTTTGCGACTCCATGGACTGCAGCATGCCAGGCTTCCCTGTCCTTCAGCATCTCCCAGAGTTTGGGCAAACTCATTGTCCATTGAGTCTGTGGTGCCATCCAACCATCTAATCCTTTGTTGCCCACTTCTCCTACTGCCTTCAGTCATTCCCAGCCTCAGGGTCTTTTCCAATGAGTCAGTTCTTTGAATCAGGTGGCCAAGTATTGGCGCTTTGGCATCAGTCCTTCCAATGAATATTCGGGATTGATTTCCTTGAGGATGGACTGGTTTGATCTCTTTGCAGCCCAAGGGACTCTCAAGAGTCTCCTTTAGCACCACAGTTTGAAAGCATCAGTTCTCTGGTGCTCAGACTTCTTTATGGTCCAGCTCTCTGACCCCGTCACTGCTCCTTCTCTCCTCTCTGCCCACCAACCAGTGCCTCCCACCATCGAGCAGGGGCCAGAGGGTGCGGGGACCCTGGTGCACAGGCTTGGCGATCTGGTGAGCATGGCGTGCCCCCGTTCGGGGCTCCCCACCTATCCACGTGAGCTGGCTCAAGGACGGCCTGCCCCTTCCGCTCTCCCACCGCACCCACCTCCACAGCTCTGGCCGCACCCTCCGGTAAGGCAGTGGTTCCCCAGCCCACCAGCCAGTATCCCAGACATCCTGCTCAAACAGCTTGCTTAAAAACCCAGCTGAACGGCTTTTAGACTGAAAATAATAAAAACATATAGAAGTTTTTTGACAAGGGGAACCAGAGGATCCAAATGGAACTCCAGAAATGAAAGTGGCCTCTGCCCTCAGGTTTTCACAGCCCAGTAGGGGAGGCACAGATCCAGGTGATGACATCCAGTTGCACCTGACTCAGCCTAGCCCTGGTAGGAGAAATCAGGGAAGGCTTCCTGGAGGAAGGTGCCTGAGCAAAGTCTTCATGCATTCAGCAGCACTTCTGGAGTGCTTGCTGTTCCAGGTGCAGTTCCAGGCACTGGGGTGGAGCAGTGAGCAAGACAAAGCCTCTGCTCCTGCAGTTTTGGGGCTGGCAAATAAACGAGTATAAAAGTGGCATGTCATAAGAGGTGTGTGCTCAGGTAAGGGAGTAGGAAGTGGCCGTGGAGGGCACAATTTTAGGGTAGCTGGTGGTAGGCACTCAGAAGAGATGACACCTGAGCAGATGTGGAAGGAGGTAAGAAGGGGAGGGTGAGTGGATTCCACAGGAAAGAGCTTCCAGGTGGGAAGAGCAGGTTCAAAGGCCCTGAAGTGGGCATGTGGCTGTGTGTTCTAGGAACAGAGTTGGAGGGTCGGTGAAGGGAAGGTCTGTCAGGTGACATAGGACTTTGTAAGTGCTTCAAAAGACTTGGGTTTTCCTAAGGAGAGAAGGGGAGCCCTAGAAGGGTTTTCAATGGAGAAGCCTCGTGATGTGGCTCGACTTTTGTGTCTGTGGTAGAATACACATAAAAGAGCACCAAAGAATTGATGCTTTTGAACTGTGGTGTTGGAGAAGACTCTTGAGATTCCCTTGGACTGCAAGGAGATCCAACCAGCCCATCCTAAAGGAGATCAGTCCTGGGTGTTCATTGGAAGGACTGATGTTGAAACTGAAACTCCAATACTCTGGCCACCTGATGCAAAGAGTTGACTCATTGGAAAAGACCCTGATGGCTGGGAAAGATTAAAGGCGGTAGGAGAAGGGGATGACAGAGGATAGGTGGTTGGATGGCATCACAGACTCAGTGGACATGAGTTTGAGTAAACTCCAGGAGTTGGTGATGGACAGGGGGCCTGGTGTGCTGCAGTCCATGGGGTCGCAAAGAGTCGGACACGACTGAGTGACTGAACTGAACTGAACTGAACACATAACAGAGAATCTGGCGTTTGTAAGCGCACTGTCCAGTGGCATTGAGGACATTCATGCTGTTGGGCAGCCACCACCATCGGCCTTCTCCAGACCTCTGCATCTCCCCAGACTGCAGCTCTGAGCCATTAAACACCAATTCCCCCGCCCCTTCCCCATCTCCTGGCGCCTCGCGTCGGCCTTTCTGTCTCTAGAATTCGCCTTATTCTAAGTCCCTCATGTAAGTGGCGTCACGCCACAGCTGTCCTCTGTGACAGCTTTATTCCACTTAGTATCAGTTTTCAGGATCTGTCCATGTTGTCGTTCAGTTGCTAAGTCGTGTTCTACTCTTTCTGTGACTCCCTGGAGCCTGCCAGGCTCCTCTGTCCATAGCGCAAGGATAATGGAGTGGGTCGCCATTTCCTCCTCCACGGGATCTTCACGACCCAGGGATCATCCATGTTGTAGCTTGTGTCAAACTTTCACCCTAATATTTAAGGCTGAATAATATCACACGGTGTGTGTAGAACACATTTCCTTGATCCATCCACTCACTCGTCAGTGGACACTTGGATTGCATCCACCTGTCGGCAGTTGTGTGAATAACGCTGGAAAATGTGAGCAGTGCTGCTGCGGGCACCGCAGTGTCCACTTGAGCCTCTTCTTGCGTTTCTTTGGGGTTATGATCTAGGCTGCAGAGGGGATGGCAGACTGTACTGTGGGCAGGCTGTACTGTGGGCAGGCTGTACCGTGGGCAGACTGTACAGTGGGCAGACTGTACCCTGGGCAGACTGTACCATGGGCAGACTGTACCGTGGGCAGATTGTACTGTAGGTAGGCTGTACTGTGGGCAGACTGTACTGTAGGCAGACTGTACTTTGGGCAGACTGTACCATGGGCAGGCTGTACCATGGGCAGGCTGTGCCATGGGCAGGCCGTATTGTGGGCAGGCCATACTGTGGGCAGACCGTACCGTGGGCAGACTGTACCCTGGGCAGACTGTACCATGGGCAGACTGTACCCTGGGCAGACTTTACCATGGGCAGACTGTACCGTGGGCAGATTGTACTGTAGGTAGGCTGTACTGTGGGCAGACTGTACTGTAGGCAGACTGTACTGTGGGCAGACTGTACCATGGGCAGGCTGTGCCATGGGCAGGCCGTATTGTGGGCAGGCTGTACCGTGGGCAGCCTGTACCGTGGGCAGACTGTACCGTGGGTAGGCTGTACTGTGGGCAGGCTGTACTGTACGCAGGCTGTACCGTGGGCAGGCTGTACTGTGGGCAGGCTGTGCCGTGGGCAGACTGTGCTGTGGGAAGACTGTGCTGTAGGCCGACTGTAGGGCTGAGGGCTCCGTCGGAGGGTGTTTTGGGGCTTCGGTCATAATCCAGGTGAGACGTGGTGGGGGGCCTGGGTCAGAGCCCTGTGACAGAGGTGGTGGCGGTGGTCCAGCTGGTGGTGTTGTGGAGAGAGGAGAGATGGTGGGAGGAGTTGAGCAGGGCTTGGGGCTCTTTATCCAGAAACTTGGAAGGCTGAGTTTCCATTTTCTGAGATGGGTCCATAGTGGGAGGCGCAGGTTGAGGGTTGAGACTTGGGCTCTCTTCCCACATGTTGGTTGGAGACATTCTTGGACACAAGGAAAGATGAAAACCAGGCACTGGATACTCTAGTTGGGAGTTTAGGAAATAGTTGCTTGGAGATGGTCCACAAACAGGTGGCACTGGAAGCCAGGCCAGGCTGCAGTCCCCGGGAATGAGTGCAGGCTGTGCCCAGGTTGCCAGCATCAGGGTGGCTACAACGGACATTTCAGGGTCACTGTGGACATTGACAAAGGCAACTCAGGAGGGGTAGTCAGGGAGAAAGGGGGTTCAGCAGACAGTGGGGTTCAGGCAGTGGAGACAGTCTGATGAGATGTCTGATGAGTCCTGAAAGCTGAGCAGAATTGTCTAGAAGAAAGGGGTGGGAATAGCAGGCCGCCCTGGGGAGGGATGGTGGAGCTTCAGAATTTGGGAAGCAGGAAGTCTGGGTGCAGGGTGAGCTGGGCGAGAAGGCAGCAGGGGTGGAGGTGGGGAGTCTGGGCTTCATTCTGGGGGTTTAAGCAGAGGCAAGGCCTGGTCAGGTGTATGTTTCAGAGCCCCACCCCTCTGGCCGGTGAGCTGTTGGGGACGGGATGGAGGGCAACGGGGTCTGAGCCCCTCTCTCTCTTTCTGCCCCTCACCCTCCTCCCTCCCTTTGCTCGAGGGTGTCAGGATTTCCCAGGTGCAGCTGGCGGACTCGGGCACCTTCACCTGCGTGGCCGCGAGCCCAGCAGGTGTTGCCAACAGGCACTTCGTCTTGCAGGTGCACGGTACGGAGCAGGGGCCGGGTTACCGGGTCCTTTGGCCTCAGGGGTGAGAATCAAGGCCCTATCCCCAGGCCTCCCCTCTGAGTAGAACCGAGGGCTGGCCCTCAGGGATGTCAAGACAGGGCACACACTCAGCCTCTGGCTCATTCAGTCACTCTCTCATTGATCTCACAAATGGTTCTTGGACATGAGTGTGCCAAGGCCTTACCCGGAATACGGCAGTGAGCAGAGGTGGCTGCTGACCCTAGGAGGTCAGTGAGGAAAACAGCTCTGTAGAAAGACAATTAAAATTCCAGGTGACTGGTGATGCCAGGGGAAGAAGAGGATGCTGGGGAGCACTGAGGGGGCACCTCACCTGGCCTCGGGGTTTCAGGGAAGGCTTCCTGGAGGAGGTGAGGTCTAAGTCATGGACTGGAGATGAGAAGGAATAGACCAGGAGAAGGGCACTCTGGCCAATATTTACAGTCTGTGCAGAGGTCCCGGGGCCACCTGGCATCAAATGAACTGACTCGTGCTCACTCTTTGGCTCTGCACAGTGCCCCCTGTCCTGGAGCCGGCCGAGTTCCAGAATGACGTGGCAGTGGTCCGCGGCTCCCGGTGTTCCTCCCCCTGTGAAGCCCGGGGAAGCCCCCTGCCCTTCGTGTCATGGGTGAAGGATGGGGAACCATTGTTGCCCCAGAGCCTGGAGCCCGGGCCTGGCCTGCTGCTGGAGGCAGCGGAAGCGGGGGACACGGGGACCTACTCCTGCGTGGCCGTGAGCGAGGTGGGGGAAGCCAGGAGGCACTTTCAGCTGATGGTGATGGGTGAGTTGTCTGCCCCCAGTGCCAGCTTTTCTGGACTGGGGGTGGCAGGGGGTCCTCAGGGTAGGGGTGGGGGCGATGGAGAAGGTGGTGAGGGGAGGTGAGCACCCCAGAGGCTTGGGGCTTAGGGAACAGGTCTTGCTGACCTGGCTGCAGTGGCTGAGGGCCCAGATTCTTCATTCCCCTGGGGCTGTGCCCCCAGTCTCATCACCCAAACCTTGTAAAGCAGGAAAAAAGCCATTGAGGTCTCAGGGCTCTGGGTCTCAAGCACAGGATTTTGCAAGAGCTGTGCCACATTGACAAGACGCATCTCCATACTGTTTCCTGGTTGGTTTTAAAGCACAGATAATTGCCCCAGGCAGATGAGCCCACAGTCTGATGCTTTCAGGACCCTCCAACACCATCACCAGGTCTTCCCTGGTGGTTCAGTGGTAAAGAATCTGCCTGCAATGCAGGAGACATGGGTTTGATCCCTGGGTTGGGAAGATCCCCTGGAGAAGGAAGTGGCTGCCCACTCCAGTATTCTTGCCTGGGAAATCCCATGGACGGAGGACCCAGCCGGGTTACAGCCCATGGAGTCGCAGAGAGTTTGACACGAGTAAAGAACTAAATGGCAGCAGCAGCAGCGCACTCGCCGCCGCCTGTTTGCAGCCCCGCCTGCGGGCAGCATCTGGGGGGTGGGGGGAGGGGACGAGCCCCGCCCTCAGTGCTCTCGGCACAGCCCCCAAGGCTGACCCAGGGTGGGGTGTCTTGCAGATCCCCCTACATCGAGGACTCAGGCCAGCCCGGAGAGCTGTTGCTGACCCCTGGAACCCCCTTGGAGCTCCTGTGTGATGCCCGGGGCACCCCCGCACCCAACGTCACCTGGCACAAGGATGGGCAGGCCCTGAGCAGGCCAGAGGCTGGCCAAGGGGCCAGGCGGGTGCTCCGGGTAGAGGGTGTGCAGGTGCGGCTGCCCAGGCTGTGGAGGGGGGAGGGCGGGGGCCCAGCAGCACTCAGCAAGGTTCGGCCAAGCTCCGCTTTTGTTTAGGGTGTGAGGATGTGAAAATGACCCCCTTGGCCCGGGGCTATGCCCTTGGGAACCCTCAGTCAGGTCGACCCAAGGCTGATACAAAAACCAGATAAATCCCTAGCCCAACCAGAAAAGAACTGGTATAGTCAAGGGGGACTTCCTGGAGGAGACAAGCTCTGCCCTAGCCTTGAAATAAGGACAAGGCAGTAAAAGGGAAGGAAGATCCCAGAGAGGAGAATGGGCTGGTGGCAAAGGTGGGGTGGCAGGCAATAGGCCTGAGTATGAGTCCTGGGCCTTTAGCTGTGTAAGTGGGAAGCCAGGTCAGGAGGCGGGCAGGCTGGGGCCAGAGGCAACTGCTCACCCTGCTCCATCCCCAGGTGAGCGATGCTGGGCTGTACACTTGCCTGGCCCACAGCCCTGCCGGTGAAGTTGAGAAGAGCTTCAGGATAAGAGTTCAAGGTATGGGGTGCCAAGGTATGGGGCAGGAGAGGAAGGCAGGATGGGACAGGGCAGAGGCGAGTCCATCTCTCATGCCGTCTCTGCCTGCCCCACCAGCCCCCCAAATGTCATTGGGCCCCACGGCCCCCGCTTTGTGGTTGGCCTGGCCCCGGGACAGCTGGTTCTAGAGTGCTCAGTGGAGGCAGACCCAGCACCGGAGATCGAGTGGCACCGAGAAGGCATCCTGCTGCAGGTGGGTGCCAGGCTGGGCACCCTGGGGCACTGCCTTCTGTCCCTTTCGGGCCCCAGACCCGGACAGACTGGCTCCCAGGTGCCAGGAGCCTGTTGGGTACCAGCACTGTGCATACCTGCTCTCCTGATTGTTAAATTATATCTCCACCCTGTTAAATTGTTATATTATTATGACCTCATATTGGTGATGGGGCCTCTGAGACAAGGCTAAGGTTTGCACCCAGGACTTCTGATGCCTATCTCTACTGTACCTTTGAGCCAGGCCTCATGACTGTGTGGCCTGAGGCCCGTTTCTGAAGTTCTCTGTGCTCACCCCTGAAATGCAGCCCATTTGCGGCTGTGGATTCAAGGACTGTAGATCTGAGGGGGGCTCCAGCTCCTGCTCTGAGCATGAGCCCCCTGCAACAGGCCCGAAGGTGGAGCTCCAGGGAGGATGCCCTTCCCTCCCAAAGGAGCCTGTTTCCCCGAGAGAGTCCTCAGCTGGGCACCAGTGCAGGGGCTGCGGGCCAGTCCCACTGGTTCCGTGACCCTGCTGCCGGGGGGGGCACACGGGGGCCCACACTCATGAGGGTCTGCCACCCTGGGGGTCTCTCCAGGCAGATGCCCACACCCAGTTCCCCGAGGAGGGCAGATTCCTCCAGCTGCAGGCCCTGAGCACGGCCGACAGCGGCAACTACAGCTGCGCCGCCCGCAACGCGGCGGGCAGCACCAGCCTGGCCTTCCACGTGGCGGTCCACAGTGAGTGCCCCCCCTGCCCTGCCCACCCTCCGGAGAGCGACGGACTCCAGCACCCGCTCCCTCTGTGCCCCTCCTCCAGCGGTGCCCACCATCCAGCCAGGACCACCTACAGTGAATGCCTCCGTGAACCAGACGACACTGCTGCCCTGCCAGGCAGATGGTGCCCCCGGCCCCTCGTGAGCTGGCGGAAGGATGGGGTCCCCCTGGATCCCGGGAGCCCCAGGTGGGTGCTGGCAAGGGAGGGCCTTAGGGGAGGGGCTCAGGTACCTCTCTGCAGGTTGTAAATGGAAGCCCACCTGGGCAATTGGAGCAGAACGGACACGGGTCTTCTCAGAACCCAAGGGCAGACATGCCCGTTGGTTAGGCCTGAGAACCCCTGTCTGCCTGTCTGTGCCTGGTTTTGGCTTTTGCTTGCTAATCTCTGTGTGCAGGCTTCAGGCCTCTCTGTCCCTCAGATCAATTTTCTACACCTTCTTTCTCTGTGAACAGGTTAGGGATGCTCCCCCACCAGCCTCCCACTCCGCCCGAGTTATAACTCCTCTGTTCACACACGTTGCAGAGCCTGGAGAGCTGTGAATCCCAGTTCCAACCCAGGGCAGAGAATTCCATTGGCCCGGCCTGTGGGACATGTTTGTCCCCATCCAATCGGCTGTGGCCATGGGTGGGATCACAGAGTACAGGCATGGCCCCTGGAAAAGGGCAGTTGCCAGACCTGATCTAGAGGCTGTTCTCAGAAGGAGTCGGGTTACCATTGCCTGCTGGCTCTTGGGGAGAGGCTGGGTCAAGGTGGACGCATGGAAGGGCAGAAGCAGCCCCACTCACCCCTTCTGATCCTAGGTTGCCATGTGGGTTGCTGCCCATGGCCATGACCCCCACCCCACCCCGACCTTGGCCTCAAACCTGCAGGACTCCTGAGTCAGCACCCTCTTTCTGGAAAAGTGAGGGACTGAGGGGGAGGGTCTTGCTGGAGACACAACCAGGGGTCCCCTCCTGTGTTCCAGGTTTCAAGTTCTGCCTGAAGGCTCCCTGAGAATCCAACCAGTCCTCGCCCAGGACGCTGGCCACTATCTCTGCCTGGCATCCAACCCTGCAGGTTCCGATCTGCAGGGTCGTGACCTCCAGGTCTTCGGTAGGTAGACGAGGGAAGGTGTGTTTTTTGCCTTCAGCACCCACTCCCTGTCAGGGCCGGGTCCTGCTTAGCTTCTGGGTCATCCTAGCTGTCAGGAGTCAAGAGCAATGGCCTCCAAATGTTTTTTGACTATGAAGCCCATTGGTTAAAAGTTTTGAGTGTGTATACTCAAAGATGCATATTTATTTTTATGGAAACATATACACTTACTAGAAAGTGAAGTCACTCCGTCGTTTCCAACTCTTGTGACCTCATGGACTGTAGCCTACCAGGCTCCTCCGTCCATGGGATTTTCCAGGCAAGAATACTGGGGTGGGTTGCCATTTCCTTCTCCAGGAGAGCTTCCCAACCCAGGGTTTGAACCTGGGTCTCGAGCATTGTAGGCAAACGCTTTACCATCTGGAGCCACCAGGGAACACTATGAAGGTGAAGGTGAAGTCGGCTCAGTCGTGTCCGACTCTTGCGACCCCGTGGACAGTAACCTACTTGGCTTCTCTGTCCATGGGATTCTCCAGGCAAGAATACTGGAGTGGGTTGCCATTTCCTTCTCCAGGGGATCTTCCCGACCCAGGGATCGAACCTGGGTCTCCCGCGTGGAGGCAGACGTGTTAACCTCTGAGCCACCAGGGGAGGCCTATACTACTACACTATTATACTGAGTGATAAAAGACGTACAAGCTGTCTAACACTCAGAATCACTGAGCCAGAGGCTCTAATCTGCTCTTCAGTCTGACTGATCACGTTGGTGGAGGCAGCTGAGCCCTGGCCTCAGGCAGGCTGCTGGGGAATTTTGCCCTGGAGGCCCCATTCAAGGAGAGGTAGTTAGGGAGACACCAACCTCAAGGGTGAGCAAAGGTCCCATCACCCCAGCTTTGGGAGCCCATTGGAAGACCCACTCAGGAGTTTCTCCTGCCTCCCAGTCCCTGCTTCCTCGGGGATGAGTTGAAAGGGATAAGAGTAAACCCTGCTCCTTCACTTCATCTCTGGGCACAGCCCCACCCACGTTCCACACCCTGTCTCCTGATCACTGCTTTCTCCCCAGAGCCTCCAGCCATTGCCCCCGGCCCCTCCAACCTGACCCTGACGGCTCACACCCCAGCCTCACTGCCCTGTGAGGCCAGTGGCTCCCCAAGCCCCTCGTGGCCTGGTGGAAGGACGGACAGAAGCTGGACTTCCGCCTGCAGCAGGGTGCCTACAGGTGCTGAGCTGGTCCTTCTGGGGACATTGTGAGATCCTCAGGGTGGAGGAGGGCTTGCCCATCTCACAGACGGGGAGCTGGGTCAGAACCGAGGTAGGGACGCGCTTGGGTCTCACTCAACAAAGCCAGCACCAGAACTTTTGTGTCTGGACCTCAGGAGGCAAGGAGGTCTTTACAGGACATGCTCAGAAGGAAGTGGGGGCACTGGGGACATACAGCCAAATGGGGAATATATGGCCTTTGAAACCACTTCAGTCACTATTTAAAAACCCACCTAGAAGCCTAAGTTCATGCTGGCTGAGTGAACCCGTAGCGCCTGTAGCAGCCTCGGTCTCCCTGCCTCTCAAGTCTGATCCTGAACTGATCCCTGGGAGGACTGAGGGAGCCGGCTCAGCAGTGAATTCCCCAGGTATTTCTTGTGTTAGGTGCCAGGGCATCGTGGAGCTTTGTGACGAAACAGGCGTTCAGTGGACACAAGCCATTCTAATTAGCGCTTTGGATGAGGTTGTACTGCAGAAGTTATCCTGGGGGTGACTTTAGAAAACTCTCTAGAATTATGGAGAGACCCGGGCGCAGATGCTAAAACCACCCAGAAACTCAACAGCTAGACCTTAGGAGGTGGAAAATTCTAGGAGATACTTTTTGAGTCAGCACTGGGGGCCAGGTACGGGAAGAGGAACAGTCCAGAGACACATGCCCTGCCTCCAAGTTCCCTGGGCAGGGAAGCCATGGCTGGCTGGTTTCAGGTCAGCCAAGCCAGTCACTTAGCAGATGACTATCTGTCTGTCCATCCAGACTCCTGCCCTCCAACGCCTTGCTCCTTGAAGCCCCCAGCCCCCAGGACTCAGCCCTGTTTGAGTGTGTGGTGAGCAATGGAGTGGGTGAGGCCCGCAAGCTCTACTGGGTGACGGTTCATGGTGAGTTCAGGGTCAGGGCTGACTGTTTACGGGAAGTTCACAGTCAGGGGTGAGGGTTGAGGACAGTGTCTTCCTCTCCTGGGCACTCTCTCCGCCTGCAAGG
This sequence comes from Nanger dama, assembly GCA_917880005.1. Taxonomy (NCBI): domain Eukaryota; kingdom Metazoa; phylum Chordata; class Mammalia; order Artiodactyla; family Bovidae; genus Nanger; species Nanger dama. Next base: position 6,303,228 of record CAKJTW010000018.1, on the reverse strand, counting down.
ACCTGAGGGTTCCCCCGAGTATTTCTTTGCTTCCTGAATCACCTCCTCCAGGAAGCCCTCTCTGATCCTGCCCTCCCACACTGACATAACCCGACTCCAGCACAGCCTGTGGGAGCTTGTAGGAGAGGCTTCTCCCTAAATCCAGAATGTTCTGAACCAAAATCTGACCTTGTCATCATCCCAGATAAAAACCCCTCCCACCATGGCCGCCCACTGCCCTCAGGATAGGTGCCCTCAAGTGTCACGTAGGCTCACAAGGTCGCCCCTGCTGACCCCAGGTTCAGCTCGGCTTTCTGCTCCTTACCTCGGGGCCTTTGCACACGCGATTCCCTCTGCAGTGCACACCCTTCCCTTCACCCAGGCAGCACCTGCTCTTCCTTCAGATCTCATCACTGATGTCCCCTTGTGTCTTGGTCTGTCTGTCCTTCTCATCCGATTGGTCCCACGGCTCTGCATTCCCCAGGGGACCTCAAGCCCTGACCTGTGTTTCAGTGCCTCCCGCCATTGCCGACGACCAGACAGACTTCACTGTGACCATGATGGCGCCCGCGGTCCTCACGTGCCACAGCACGGGCGTGCCAGCCCCGGTCGTGTCCTGGAGCAAAGCGGGCACCCGGCTGGGGGTGCGAGGGAGCGGCTACCATGTGTCTCCTTCTGGTGAGTAAGGGCGAGCCACGTGGACCTCTGCGGAGGGGGCACTGGGCAGAGGCCGTGAAGGCAGCCCCCTGGGGCCTGGTGGTTGAGCAAGATGGAAAGTTCTGGCCTGACTCTGCCATTCCCTTACTATGTGACCTGGGAGAACCCCTGACGCTCTCTGAGTCTCCCCATTCAATCACTGGAGTGTTGATATTCATCAGTCAGTCCGATGTTAGCTGGTAAATCAGGGCTGCCTAATGACAAAATAAGAAAGATAAGAGCTACGTGAGTGTTTTCATAAAGCTGGTTTTAGCTCATTAGAATTATCCTTTATCCTGAAACCGTGCTTTTCTTAATATTCAGGTGAAGGTAGATGTGATGTGACTTAAGTGTCTTTGCTTGTCAAAATAAAAGTTGGCAACTTTACACAGATTCTCCAAATTAAATGTATCTGTTAGCTGATTGGTTAGGGAAATCCTAAAGTGTGTGAACCGTTGGTCAGATCTGTGGTTGTCCAACTCTTTCAAAGCAATAGAACTCTTCCTTCTGACTAGTGGCTATGAGGAAGCCGGACATGTGAGAGAAGCTAGGTTCTGGTTCCATTTGGAGCTGGGGTGGGTGCTGCAGAGAGGTCCAGAGTCAGGCAGGCCTCACTTCCCTTGCCCACTCAGGAGGCCCTCAGGGGTCTACAGGGGATGATTTAGAAACCACCTTACCTGACTCTTAAGGTGCAGCTTACAGCCTGAGAAGGTTAAAATGGTGTTCACTGAGCAGCCAAGACTGAGGGAGAGAGGGCAAAGGGAGGACAGAGGAGGTGGTAACCCAGGAGGGCTTCCTGGAAGAGGCAAATTTTGAGCAGAGCACAATAAGGATAGCAGGGTGAAGGCCTGTGGAACCTTGCTAAGGTGGAGGTGGGCCAGGGATTCCAGGTGGGGCAGGGGCAGATTCAGGCACATCACAGCCAGAAAGGCCTACATACCATTCTGTGTGATTCCACATTACACACCTGGCCCAGAGGCTGGAAGATGCAGAGAGCGGGGAGGGACCTTCCCATGTTATGCTCTGGGCTGGGAGAGAGGCAGGTCCAAGTTCCCCCATGCTCCTTACAAATGGGCAGGGAGGCAGGTTGAGTGGCCTGCAACACAGACACCAGGGTGGGACGTGTAAGAGCCCAGCTAGCTTCTTCCTTAGGATGTCCGTTCTGGGTCCCCTCATCCCTCTCTGTGCCCCATTCCCACCCATAGGGGCCCTGGAAATCAGGCAGGCCCTCCCCATCCACACTGGCCGCTACACCTGCATGGCCCGCAACGCTGCAGGCACGGCCCACAAGCACGTGGTCCTCACTGTGCAAGGTAAGCGTCCCTAGGCCAGACAGCGGTGGCCCTGGAGGCAGGGGAGCAGGTGGAGGGCTAAGGAATTCTCTGGGAGAAAAGACTCAGCCTGCCTATGTTCTCCATTCCAAGGTTTCCAGAACCCCGTGTTCCCTTTAGAAGCCTCTCTCTCTTGTGCTCAGATGCCCCCTGGTTGGAGGTGTCCCCAGGGACCTCTGCCGCCCTGTTCCTTTGCAGCCTCCCCCGTGGTGAAGCCACTGCCCAGTGTGGTCTGGGCAGTGGCCAAGGAGGAGGTGCTGCTGCCCTGCGAGGCCTCAGGCATCCCTCGGCCGAGCATCGCCTGGCAGAAGGAGGGGCTCAGCGTGCCTGCAGGTGAGTCCCCTCTTGGGGTCCTCTTTCCTGTTCCGGGGCTGCCCACTCCTGCAGGGAGGTCTGGAAAGCCTGTGCCCTGTCCAGAGGCATGGCACCCACCTCCTGCCCTCCTGTCTTCCCTTATCAGCCCAGAGTGCTTCATTCTGCCTGAGCACTCGGTGGCTGGGTTGGGGGACTGAGCAGTGGGACAGCCTGGACGGGCTCTGGGTCCAGCTTCCAGGCTCACTCCATCCCCTGGTCAGCCTGTGGCCACAGCAAGTCACTTGCCTGGTCAGACCAAACCACCCAAGTAGCCTTCCTGCCCTCCCCGAGGGTCCTGCTGCCCCAGCCACTGGCTCCCAATTCCTCCCCACCAAATCCAGGGGCCGGTACCCAGGTCCTCCCCAGTGGACAGCTGCGGATTATCCATGTCAGCCCAGAGGATGCTGGGAACTATTTCTGCCTTGCCCAGAACAGCGCAGGCAGTGCCGTGGGGAAGACTCGGCTGGTGGTGCAAGGTGGGCCCGGGGCGGGGGGCAGGGGGTGGGGCGACCACAGTGGACCTCAGTGAGCCAGGGGCTCTGCGACTCCTGAGAGCCCCTCCGATGCCTGCCTGGCTCTGGCGCCAGGTGGGACATGTCCCTGTGTCCATGCCTATTCCAGCATGGCTGGGCGTTCTAGAAAAAGTTGAAGGACACATCTCCCATTTTCGCGCCCAGGGTCTGGCTTCAGACAGTGGCTCTGGCCCTCTCTGCTTCCTCTGGCCTCTCGCGGGAAGCGAGTCTGGCTACTCTTTGTTCACGCTGGCTTTGCAGTAGCAACAGCCACTTCTGTGGTGTTGGCCCCTGTGTGCGCATGCGTGTGAATGGGGTCACTGCACCACAGCTTCACCAGACGCGAGAAAATCCCCAGGTGGTGCAGACCACGGTCAATGGCTTATGACCAGGGAACAGTGCGGTGGGCGGGAGGGCAGCAGGTGAGGTGGAAGAAGGGGCTGAGGGCGTGCCAATTGCCAAGGGCACTGGGACAGGGGCAAGCCACCCCAGGCCAGCCCCAGTCCCCGAGCGGACTCCCCTCCCCACACAGTCCCACCTGCGATCAAGACTGGGCTCCCTGACCTATCCTTCACCGAGGGCGCCCACGCCCTCTTGCCCTGCACCGCCACCGGCAGCCCCGAGCCTAAGGTCACTTGGGAAAAGGATGGCCAGCCTGTGTCCGGGAGCCGAGGGGAAGTTCACCATCCAGCCTTCTGGGGAGCTGTTGGTGAAAAACTCGGAGGTGAGGGTCTGGCCCCTGGGAGCAGAGGGAGATGATAGTGACTGCAGGAGCTGCAGACGCCTGCTGTGCACCTACTGTGTGTCATGATCTGTGCTGAGCCCCGTGCCGTTTCTTAATCCTGGAATCAGGGCAAGCAGGTATTATCACCCCTCACCCCTGCTACAGATGAGGAAGTGCTTCCCTGCTGGCTCAGTGCTAGAGAATGGGCCTGCCAGTGAGAGAGACCCAAGTTCGATCCCTGGGTCAGGAAGATCCCTTGGAGAAGGAAATGGCAACCCACTCCAGCATTCTTGCCTGGGAAATCCCATGGACAGAGGAGCCTGGTGGGCTATAGTCCGCAGGGCCTCAGAGTCAGAAGCAACTTAGTGACCAAACAACCACAGATGAGGAGACTGCAGTTCAGAGTGTGCCCAGGTGCTCAAGACATGCTGTTGCCAAGGGGCAGGATGGAGAGTGGAGTCAGGACCTCTGTGGCTAGTTCCTGGGGAGGGAAGGAGCCCTGGAGGGAAGGAGAGGGATGCAGGGCGATGGCTTTATGTCCCCACACTGCTCCTACTGTTCTCAACCTGAGCCACGGGCGTGAAAGGGACTTGGGCCCCCGTCCCCTGTCAGCATGCATCATGTTCTACAATGACAAAAAGTTGCTCTCCATTCGGATGGGTGGCTGGCTGCTGGGCGAGCAAACCTAAGGGAGTCTCAGGGGCAGGGATCCTGCCACACAGGGAACCACATGTGCAGTGGTGAGCCCTGTTGAGATGCCCATCGGGACGTCTCCTCTCAGAGAAGGACTGGCCTCAGGGGTGATGGGTGAGCGAGCTCAGGTCCCGTCCTGCGGACATAAGTGCTCAGTGAATAGTGACTGTTACGAGTGTCTGGTCAGGCCTGGATGATAAAGGCTGAAAATTCAATAAACAATCAAATGAAGAATTTTTTTTTAAGGGAATTTTATTTGAGCCCAACTGAGGATTATAACCCAGGGGACCTGTTAGACATCAAAGACACAGTCACATACATTTTAGGACAAAAAAATCATACGTCAAAATGGGATACTGGTATTATAGATAAAGTTCACCAAAGACACATACTCCAGGTGAGCACGTACAAAGTGAGCAGTGAGTCACTGTGACCTGCTTAGAGAGCTGTAAAAGAATGCTTTTCTTTTAAGAATTTATGTTGCTAGCATCAGAGGAAAGAAAAAGGTTGGTTTTTACGGCCAAGCATGCACGTCCATCTTTGAGGAGGTCTGGTTAATGGGTAATGAACTTTAGGGAGAGGAAAGCTAAGCTAAGTCGCTTCAGTCATGTCCAACTCTGTGCGACCCCATAGGCGGCAGCCACCAGGCTCCCCTGTCCCTGGGATTCTCCAGGCAAGAACATTGGAGTGGGTTCCCATTTCCTTAGGGGAGGCCCAAAAAGAAACGGAGAGAGAATCTGATGTTTCGTTTTTCTTGTCCTGCCTTAAAATATAAATCTTATTTCATCAAAGCACGTAACCGGAGGCTTCCCTGGTGGTCCAATGGTTAAGACCCTGTGCTCCCAAAGCAAGGGGCACGGCTTCCATCGCTGGGTGGGAAACTAAGATCCGGCAAACTGCACATGGCATGATCCAAAGAAAGCAAAACAGTGCCTAGCCGTACGAAGGTGGCAGGGAGGTGCCATGGTGACGCCGAGCCGTTTGCCAGCTGCGTGACCTGGGGCAAGTCACTTTGCCTCTCTGAGCAGTATGGTCCTCGGGAGCCTTCCAGGGAGCAGGTCCCCAGGGAACGGTCTGGCCCGTGCCGGAGAAGGGGCAGTTCTCAGGCTGACCCATTCCTTTGCCCACAGAGCCAGGACACTGGCACTTACACCTGCACCGCTGAGAACACCGTGGGCCGTGCCCGCCACCGAGTGCATCTCACCGTCCTGGCCCTGCCTGTCTTCACCACCCTGCCCGGGGACCGCAGCCTGCGCCTCGGGGACAAGCTGTGGCTTCGCTGTGCGGCCCGGGGCAGCCCTACACCCCGAATAGGCTGGACCGTCAACAACCGGCTGGTCACAGGTCTCGGCCTGCTGGGGGCGGGTGGGACAGGGAGCCGGGACCCTGGGAGGTTGAAGAGGATGGGGAAGAGGGTGCCAGTCAGCCTGTGGGTTCTGGGTCTCCAGCTTGGCCCTGAGTTGGGGGGACAGGGCAAACACACGTGGCCCTACGTGACCAGTCATAGGTCCGACCTGACAAGAAGCCACCTGCAGAAAAGACTCAACCCTGGAGACCTCCGGGCTGGGAACAGGGACCAATCTCCAGCCCAGCCTCTCAGCAAACTCTTTTCCTGCGGGGCTCCTCCCACCTGCACCCCAGGCGCTATTTCAGGAGGCCCAAGGGTTGGATAGCATTACCAACTCAATGGACACATACCTGGCAAACTTGGGGAGATAGGGACAGGGAGGCCTGGCGTGCTTGAGTCCATGGGGTCACAGAGTTGGACACGATTTAGCGACTGGGCAACAGCAAGGTCTATCCAGGCCTCGTGGTATATAGAGTAGGTGCTCAACAAGTGTCTGTTGAATGGATGAATTGCTAAGCACTTGCCCTTATTCCTGATGTAGGGACGTGTCTAAGGATGACAGGGAAATCAAAGGCTGGCCATAGCACCTATCTGTATGTAAATCACAGCATCATCTCTACAAGTGTCTCGTGTTAATAGGTCCCCAAAGACCTAACCTGGGCCCACTCATCAAACTCAGCGTGAACTTGAAAATAAGAAAAGGCAGGTCCTCAGCCACATCCTCTAACATGGCTTGTGCCTGCCACGATCGGGTCTGACTTGCTTAGGCTTCCAGCGGGGAAAGGGACACTGTGCCTTCATGAAGCACCTGCTGGATACCCAGGCCTGAGTTAAGTATTCCGGGCAGGAGGTCCCGGCACCCTGAACTCAGAGCTCCACGGCTCTTTCTCTGCCACAGAAGGGGTGTCCGAGCAGGATGGGGGCAGCACGCTGCAGCGAGTGGCAGTCACCAGAGAGGACAGCGGGACCTACGTCTGCTGGGCGGAGAACAGAGTGGGCCGCGTGCAGGCGGTCAGCTTCGTCCACGTGAAGGGTAGGGAGTGACCCTGTGGTCTTTCTCCAGACTTCTGCTGACCCAGTCTAGTGGCTTTTCTAAGAAACCAGCCTCCTAATCTCTGAATCAGTACCTCTCCACCCTGGCTGGGCTTTGGAATCTCCTGGGGGATTTCATGAAACCCCCAAAGCCCAGATTTCACCCAAGGCCCCGACATCAGTATTTTTTACCCTCTCCAGATGTCTCTGGCCTTCCAAGGTGGCACTAATGGTAAAGAACCCGCCTGCCAGTGCAGGTAAACCTAAGAGATGAAGGTTCAGTTCCTGGGTCAGGAAGATCCCCTGCAGGAGGCCACGGCTACCTACTCCAGTATTCTTGCCTGGAGAAGCCCTTGGACAGAGAAGCCTGGTGGGCTACAGTCCATAGGGCTGTACAGAGTCGGACACAAGTGAAGTGACTTAGCGTGCCCAGATGCCCCACGTGTAGGTAGAATGAGATCTGACCCATTGACCTTCAGTGCTACCCTCAGCTGAACAGGGTTAAGTGTGGGAGGGGCCAGGGGCCTGGCAAACAAAGCAAGAATCTCGCCAGTTTTCCAGTTGCCCCCACAGCCCTCCTCCCCCAGGAGCAGCCCAGTAACCCTCATGGCAGCATGATTTGTAGACTCAACTTTAGGATGGGAGGATGGGGCCCAATGGACAGACTGGGCTGCCCACAGTACCAGGATTCTACCGTTGGTAGATTCAAGCTCAGGAAAGCAGCAAGGGTGAAAACCGGCACAGGGCGGCCAAGAGGGGTTTAGGCGTCTCGTGGAATGAGAATTGGAGACGTCTTACTGTTGCTGTGTCCGACAGAAGTGTCCTAATGGTCATGTCATCTTGTTTTCCAAAGTACCCTACGGGTATATGACACTCATACCATTTCTCCCCTCCTGTGCCTGTCTCAGGCATCACTACTCAATCATAGCACTATTCCCACTCAGCTTCAAATCCTTCTCAGCACGGTGTTCCTGGCAGCCACTGCCAAGCTAGTGTACTTGACCCATGACACAGAAGTTGTTTGCTATCCCTAATGCATTGACTTTACATAGCCATGCCGAACCAGCAGAAGCCTCTGTGGGTCACTGGGGTCTGGCAGGCAGGCCTTTGGGGATGGATTCGTGGGAGGCTTAACCTCAAGGTAACCTCCTTTCTGACCCCCCCGTCTGATGTCACCGACACAGAGGCCCCTGTCCTACAAGGGGAGTCATTTTCCTACCTGGTGGGACCCGTCGGAGGCAGCGTTCGGCTGGACTGTGCAGTCCGTGGAGACCCAACGCCTGATATCTACTGGATCAAAGATGGCCTTCCGCTGTGGGGCAGCCGGCTCCGGCACCAGCTGCAGAATGGCTCACTGATCATCCGCAAGACGGAGGCAAGGCGGGGCCCGGGGCTGGGCTGGGGCCACCCAGGACAGCCTCCGCTCTGTCTGATGGCCCAAGACAGTTGTTTAGTAGGTTGGCATCACCTGATACAGTCTACAAAGCACTTTCATACCCATACCCAGAGATTCTCCCCTGACTAACTAGGGCGACTTCCAGCCAATGACTTTACTTTTCTGCTCCTCAATTACCTTATCCATTCAATGGGGCTGATAATCATCCCACCTCATAGATGTGCAGTGAGAAATTAGTGAGATGACCCACACCAGGTATCTGAGAGTGACTGGCCCCTCGGTAATGCAAACATACATAATTGATAACCACCCCATGGAGCAGAGTAAGCAGTTAAGAGTGCCCCCTTTACAGATGAAGACACTGAGGGTCAGAGAGGCCCCCAGTCAGTAAGCATCTGAGTCAAGACCCCACCCCAGGTATCCTGACTCCTACTCTGTGCTGTTTCCAAAGCCTTGAGCTCAGAGGCAGTCTCTGCTTGCTCATCTACGCTTCTGTCCCAAGTCCCAGTGCAGAAACCCACAGTTCAGGGCTGTCATGGACTCACTTTAGAGGGCCTTGATCTCACCCATTTGGGAGCCTATCTCAGACTGGCATCAAGGCAGCTACAGCAGCAGCAACGGGGCTTCCGTGACCTGCGTATTTATAGTGTGGGGCCAGGTGCTGTGCCTCGCACCTAGTAAGTGTGGTCTCATTTGAGGCTTACAACAATCCTATCATCCCCATTTTAGAGATGGGGAAACTGAGTCTCCAGAGATACTGTCATGCACTAGTAATGGGTTCAGTGTGGTAAGCAGGGGAGCCAGAGCCAGTCTCATCTTGGACTAGCGCCGAACTCTGCGCTCCCTAATTGCACGCTAAGCCTCCCGCTTAATAGAGTCCCTTGGGAGTGGCCTCCCGGATATGATCTTCTGGGTGTGGACCCTGGCCTTGGCTGCCCCCAGCTCTGTCTCATGGCGGTACTGCCCCTCGGAAGTGAATCTGAGCCAGCATTCTTCCCGAGTTGCCTCATTGCCATGGTCATGGATATCCTAGGACACAGTCTTCCCTTTCACCGGGGCCAGGAAGTGCTGCAAACCCTCCCTCCTACCCCGGAAGTCTTGCAGCTGTGCACCCGAGGAGCCTGCAGTTCAGAAACCTGTTCTTGTCCAACTCAGTGTTGCCCAGACTTTAAGGCATCCCTAATAACGCGCTATGGCATCATAATACTTTAATATACGTAATTTAGAAGAGATGGATCTCAAGCATGCTTTGGCAGCATATGGCTCCACTTGGAGCCATGAACTGCCAGCACCCTTAAGCTGCAGGTGTGAAAGGGGCAGGAGTTTCCTCTCTGGATTCTATAGAGTAGCGGCCACGGCTGCCCTGCTGATGGGATGTGCGGGCCCCTGGCTGGTTTGGGCTCTCAGTTCCTTCCCCAGTTAGGCGGGCCTTGCTCCAGGGGCCCCTCCCTGTGTCCAGCTGTCCCCAGATGCTCCCCGCTGCCCTCACTCTCCTCTCCTGAACGCCACACCCCTTCCTGTACCCGCCCACAGATGGACGACGCAGGACAGTACCAGTGCCTGGCAGAGAATGAGCTGGGCGCGGTGGAGAAAGTGGTGGTCCTTGCGCTGCAGAGTGAGTCTCAGGCCTGCCTTTCCTGTGCCCTGGGCGGGGGGCACCAGGTGACGGGAGTCTGCGGGGGGCAGCTGTGCTGAGGCTGTGGCTGTTTGATGGGACAGGAAGGCCAGTCTGAATATTTACTCAAAACACACAACTGAAGTCCTATGAATTGTCTCTGCAACGTGGGATGGGAATCAGAGGCTGGTGAGTCCTGGGTACCCAGCAGCCAGGCCTGGGGGAACCTGTTTATAAAGAACTCAAGGGACTTCCCTGGTGGTCCGCTAGTTAAGTCTCCACGCTTCCAGTGCAGGGGGTATGGGTTTGATCCCTGGCTGGGCAACGAAGATTCCACACGCTGCGTGGCACAGCCAAATAAATAAAAAGTTAAAAAAAGAACTCAAAACTGTCACCAAGACGATCGGGACAGCTCCTACATTTGCCAAGCAGCTTGTAACTAACAAAGCACCATGTGAGCCTCAAAATAACCTTATGAAACGGTCTACATAGGAATCGTTAAAAGTTTTTATTGGAGTATAGCTGATTTACTAATACAACGTTGTATTAGTTTCTGCTGTGCAGTAAAGTGAAACAGTCCTGCATACATATATATCCACTCTTTTTAAGATTCTTTTCCCATGTAGGTCATCCCACAGAGAGTACGGAGCACCCTTTGCTATGCAATCGGTCCTTGTTAGTTATCTATTTTACACATAGTAGTGCGTATGTGTCCATCCCCATCTCTCAGTTCACCCCTACCCCCGACTCTGGAATGAGATAATGCCGTTTGCAGCAGCGTGAATGGACCTAGAGCTCATTACAGCGAATGAAGCAAGTCAGAGAAAGACAGTACCCTATGGCATTGCTTACATGTGGAATCAGAAAACATATGGTGCAAATGAATGTATTTACAAAACAGAAAGACATGGGGACTTTTAAGGAAACTCTTGCGTGAAGATTAACACACAAGGAGGAGGGCACGCGTTTCGAGAGCACAGCTCAGTGAATGTTCATCACACTATCCAAAACCAGAGCAGTGTCAGCTCCCAGGCTCTCCCCGTCGTGCCGCCTTCTGGCCTCTCCCCGCCTCCCAAGGGAATCCCCGTCCAGAGCTTTGCCTTTTAAGAAAATATAGCTTTATTGACACACAATTTATATGCCGTAAAATCCATCCATTCATATTAAAAACGCCCCACCCTTTAAAAAGAAGGAAACTCTGTCATATGCTGTGGCATGGACCAACCTGGAGGACGTTATGTTAAATGAAATAAGCCAGTCAGAGAGAGACGGGTACTATATAATTCTAATTGTATGAGGTCCCCAGAGTAATCAGATTCATAGCAATGGGTAGTAAGATGGTGGGGGCCAAGGGCTGGGTGCGGGAAATGTGGATTTAGTGTTTAATGGATACAGAGTGTCGGTATGGCAAAATGAAAAAAGTTCTGGGGGTGAATGGTGGTGGCAGTTGCAGGAAACGCAAATGCACTCAACATGACTGAACGGTGTCCTTAGAGACGAGTGAGATGGTGAATTTTATGTTATATGGTTTTTACACAATCTTTTCCTGTCCTCACTGCGTGGCATGTAGCATCCTAGATCGAACCCATACCCCCTACACTGGAAGCGTGGACCTCCAGGGAAGTCCCCACAGGTTTTCAAGTGAGAAAATTCACACGCGGGAGCGGAATTGCTGTGCTGGCTGCAGGAGACTACACGTGTCTCCCAAAGAGGCAGCCACACCCTAGTCCCCAGGACCTGTGGTTTTAACTTTTTGTTTGTATTGGAATATAGTTGATTGATAGTGTTGTGTTCATTTCATGTATAGCAAAGCTATTCAGTTATACATATACGCGCATCTCTTCTTGGTCAGGTCCTTTTCCCATATAATATCATCTTACTTGGAAAAAGAATCTTTGCAGATGCAGTTAAGTTAAGGATCTTGAGATAAGGAGGTTGTCTTGAATTCTCTTGGTAAGCTCTGAATGCTAGCAAGTATTCTTGTAAGAGAGAAGCAGAGGGGCATTAGAAAGAGACACACACACAGGGGAGGAAGCGAGAGGAGGGAATAAGATGTTAAGATGGAGGTAGACCGTGCAGTGATTCAGCCACGGGATTCAAGCCACAGATTGCCAGAAGCCCCCCGAAAGAGGCAAGGAACAGCTCCTCCCGCGGAGCCCTGGAAGAACTGATTGACCTGGGACTTCTGGCCCCCAGAACTGTGTGAGAACAAATTCTTGCTGTTTTAAACCATCAAGTCTGTGGCTATTTGTTTCAGCAGCCACGGGAAACAAAAACGCTGGCAAACGGTTTCCATGGTGATGACACGCTCCCCCCCCCCCCCCGCCCCCCGCAGGGTGAGACTTCGGCTGGGCCTCACCAGCACTGGGCATTCTCCATCCTTTTCATTCTAGCCGTTCTGGGGGGTCCATACTAGTGAGTAGACAGGAGTGATTATCTTCAGAGGAGAAACCTGAGGATCAGGGTGTGACTCGGTGAGAACCACTCACCTGTGGGTGACAGAGTCCACGTCGGCCATGGACCCTGCTGTCAAGCAGAGGCACTTCTAGCAGATGGCCGGGCTTCACTGGAAACAAGCTCAGTGTCCTCTAATAGGGACCTGGTTCAGCAAATTGTAACCTGCCCACACAGTGGAACACCAAGTGGTCACTAAAGACGCATATTGAACACCAGGAAAGGTCCTTATGATCTGTTATAGAATTAAGGAAGAAGAAAGAGAAGGAAGGGTGATCGGAGCACATTCTCATAAGGAAACACTGTCAAGAAGGAAACTCTGAAACGAGTATTGGGGTGGAAGGGTCCTTTGCCTCTGTGTTTTCTAGTCTGTTTGAATGAATACCGGCCACTTGGATACAGGCACACCTCGTTTTATTGTGCTCCACTTTATTGCACTTTGCCAATACTGCATTTTTTTACAAACGGAAGGCTTGTGGCAGCCCTATGTCGAGCAAATCTGCCAGCACCATTTTCCCGACAGCATCGGCTCACCTAGTACCTCTGTGTCACATTATGATAATTCTCGAACTAGTTCAGACTCTCCCACCAAAAGACTGTGACTCGGCTCAGATGATGGTCAGCATTTTTGTCATCAATCATTTTGAAATTAAGATATACAGACTGTACTTTCTGGCATGATGCTATTGCACACTTAGTAGACTACAGCATATTGTGTAAACGCACTTCTTTCCCCCTTCTCCTTATTTTTTTGTCCGCACCACATGGCATGCAGGATCTTAAATTCTCTGACCAAGGATCAAACTCGTGCCCCCTGCAGTGGGAGTGCGGAGTCTCAACCACTGAACTGCCAGGAAATTCCCTAAACATACTTTCTGTGTGCACTAGGAAGCCAAAAGGTTCACGTGATTTGTTTTACTGTGATCCTTGCTTTGTTGCGGTGGTCTAGAACTGAACCTTCAACATCTGCACGCTCAGCCTATGTGCAAAAATACTGAAATGTTCCTGAAAGCTGTCCTGGGCCTCCCGCAGGTGCCCCGGTGTTCCAGGTGAAGCCCCAGGATGTGACAGTGAGATCTGGGGATTCCGTGGCCCTGCGGTGCCAGGCCTCCGGAGAGCCGGCGCCCACGGTCGAGTGGCTGCGAGCAGGCCAGCTCGTGCGGGCCAGCAGGCGGCTCCAGACCCTGCCGGATGGGAGCCTGTGGCTGGAGCGAGTGGAGGCCAGAGATGCGGGCCCATATGAGTGCGTCGCTCACAACCTCCTGGGCTCTGTCACGGCCCGGGCATTCTTGGTCGTGAGAGGTATGGGGCGCTCCTGCCCAGGTCTTCATGGATGGGGGTGGGATCCCTTGCCCAGTGGGGATCTGTGTGTTGCTTAGGGGGCTCCTGGCTCAATATCCGGTCAGCTCCCTGACTCTTCTCTTTGCCTGGAGTCACAGACTTAGAATGAACAAACTCAGAGGGCCTTAAGTGGTCATCTTGTCTACCCTGCCCTTTACACTTGGAGAAACTGAGGCTCTGAAATGCTGAGTGTTTGCCGCTCCTCTTGGATCCTAGCCCTTCCAGCTTAGCTGGCACAGACTGGTGTCCTTTGACTGGACACAAAGGATTGAGCACATGCATGCTAAGTCACTTCATTTGTATCTTGTGATCCTATGGACTGCAGCACACCAGGCTCCTCTCGTCCATGGGGATTCTCCAGGCAAGAATACTGGAGTGGGTTGCCATGCCCTCTTCCAGGGAGTTCTTCCCAACCCTGTCATTGAACCTGCATCTCCTGCATTGCCAGGTGGGTTCTTTACCCATTGAGCCGCCTGGAAAGCCCCTTTGGGCATACACAATCCTATAATGTGGCAGAGTAAAGCAAGGGTGTCCATGGTGCCCACCTTGGGGGTTGTGGTGAAGTCTGTACATTAGAGTTGCCCCGAGCTCTGCCTGGCCATGGTAGGTGGTCAGTAACGGACGCTACCTCCTGCTGTTACTAAACCCTGACATCTCAGGTCTCCTCAGTCAGCTTATTTTTCCTTTGGGTCAGACCAAACTTTAAAGGACTTTAAAGGTAAAGGACTATGCTGAGAAACTTCACTAACATGACTAAGGTTGCATAAGGGAAAGTCACAAGATACATTCTTCCTGCGCATCTGTGGGAAACACTCCGTATGCGTGGCTCTGGAGCTCTGTCCCTGTCCATGGCAGACATCCCTAATCTATCACCACCTGCGACATCAGATCCCTTCTCCACGGAGCACTTCATGCATCACCTCCACACTGACTTGGATTGAGAATCGACACTTGGCCACTTGAAAACCCACTCAAAACCCACTGCCAACCAGCGGTGGGGCTCTTTCTGGCCTTTTCGGTCGCCTCATCTCCTGCAGGCAGGGATGGAACATAGACACATGCAGTTCTGAAAACCCAGTGGTTCTCTGACACCCAGCCATAGATGCTGTCTCTAGAGCAACTCCAGGTCTGAGCAGACCTTCCCTTTATTTCAGTTCTTACCTGTTGAAAAGCTCCCACCCCAACCACAAAGCTCTTCACATGGCCTCTGGGTTAGTTTCCTGAATGTGCCATAACAAAATAGCACAAACTGGGCAGCCTGAAGCAACAGAAATGTGTGATCTCGCAGGAGGGTGGAAATCTAAGATCAAGGTGTCAGCAAAGTTGGTTGCTTCTAAAATCTATAACAGAGAATCTATTCAGCCCTCTCCTCTAGCTTCTGGTAGTTTGCTGGCAGTCTTTATTTTGATTTTGGTTTTTGGCCACACCACATGGCATGCAGTATCTTACTCCTTGACTAGGGATCAAACGCAAGGCCCCCACAAAGGAAGTGCAGAGTTTTATGCACTGGGCCACCAGAGACGTCCCTGGCGAGAGTCTTTAGACCTCCTTGGTTGTAGAAGCGTCACTTTGGTCTCTGCCTCCATGATCACATGGCGTTCCTCCTGTGCTCATGTCTGTCTTAAAATTCCCCTTTATATAAGGATCCCAGTCATATCAGATTCAGAGAAGGCAATGGCACCCCACTCCAGTACTCTTGCCTGGAAAATCCCATAGACAGAGGAGCCTGGTAGGCTGCAGTCCCTGGGGTCGCAAAGAGTTGGACACAGCTGATCAACTTCACTTTCACTTTTCACTTTCATGCTTTGGAGAAGGAAATGGCAACCCACTCCAGTGTTCTTGTCTGGAGAATCCCAGGGATGGTGGAGCCTGGTGGGCTGCCGTCTATGGAGTCGCACAGAGTCAGACACGACTGAAGGGACTCAGCAACAGCAGCATATCAGATTAGGGCCCACTTTCCTGACCTCATGTTAACTTGGCTACCTCTATACAGACCCCATCTTCAAATAAGGCCATACACTCAGGTACTGAGGATTAGGACTTCAACACATCCTTTTAGGAGGACAACAGTTCAATCCATAACAGCTTCCTTACTTTTTTAATGGAAACAACTAATTTTTATTATTATATCAACTCATATATGTTAACTGTAGAAGGGTCAGAAAATTTTTTTAATCCATAAAGATAAAAATAGTGATCAGTTATCTCTGGTCAGTCAGTTATCAGAAATAGCTCAGGTAATTATTGGGGGTGTATATTTGTACCCTTTTCTCTGAATGTAAAGATATACATTTTTTTCTTTTACAAATGAGGTCAAATGTACAAGTTGTGTTTACAACCTGCCATCTTTCTTACTCTATTACGGACAATATTCCGTGACAGTAAGCCTAGTCCATACCTTCTGTGATGGTTTCATATAATTTCATAGGAACGTTTTTATTTTTAATAGAAAACAATGTTTTTGGCTGCACGACACGGCAGTGAGATCTTTCTTGATCAAGGACTGAACCCGTGCTGCCCGAGTTGGGAATGCTGGGTCTTAACCCCAGGACCACCAGGGAAGTCCCATAGCAACATTTTAAAAACATAATTGCTGTTGGCTTCATTAAACAAGCAACAGGTTTTTCTTTTCCAGTTTCCCCTCTGAAAACCATCCTGTAGTGCACATCTCTGTGTGCTGGCCTGAATATTTCTATAGGATACACTCCTTCAAGTGACATTGCTAGGTAAAAGATGTCCAAAGGCTTTGAGGCCCACTACCCCTCTCCAGGATAGGGGGAGCATCCTGGCCTTGGGAGGGGGACAAGAAGCTGCTGAGTCACCCCACATCTGAGAAAGTTGACAGTGGCTTGTCATCCCTAGCCTCCAGTTTCTGTCCCTTTCTACAGCTGCCAGGGCCATACCGCTGCCGTTTTACCTGCTGCTCCCAATTCCTTCCTTGCCCCCTTATTACAAGGCCAGGGGTAGGTTCATGGCCTTTCCCCTATTTCCCGATAAACCCCAGAGCTACGGATATTGACAGGAGACATCCCAGATGGGCATCAAATCTCATCAAACCGCAGCAGGCAATGGCACTGCTTCCTGGAATCCAAAATCAACCAGCCCCTGATTTACCCACTTAGGATCTTGGCAGTTGAGTGTTTTATGTTATTTTTTTTGACAGATCATTGGAAATTTCTTGTTAATTTCCCCTGAGGGCTGGTGAGCGGAGAGTCAGACTAGCTTCTGTTCTCTTGCCCCCTGGAATGCCATCTGTCCAGACGAGACAGCTGGCCCATTAGGCAGAGGAAGCACCCCCTGTTCCCCTACCGTCCATTTGATTATTGTGCAGGAGCGTCTGCTAGCAGACTGCCTGGCGGCTGCTAGAAACCCACCCCACCCCAGCGGGGCCAGCGGCAGGGTGGCTGGAGCCAGGACTACACTGATGGGGGTGTTCAGGTGGTGGCATTTAGTTCCTGGCTCGGTGCCCTGCCTCCCCACCCTGACTCCTCCAGTGTGTCAGCCACACCCCCCCATCACCTGGCATTCTAGAACCCAACAGGTATTTGGCACATCTGTGGTCCCACCTCCTCATTTTATAGAGGAACCAATTCCAGTGTGGCATGGGAGCCTGACTTGCCCAGCTTTTCAAGGAGGTGTTGGAATGAGAAGCTGGCACTGTCTCTGCAAAGGCTTCCTCTTAAATGCCCCCCCGTCTCTCTCAAAGCCAGGATCCCCTAGGTGTTGAATTCATCACCCATGAGCTGTGTGTCCTTGAGCAAGTTCCTGCCTCTCTCTGAGCCTCACTCAGTTTACTCCTTCAGGAAAATGGGCAACAGCGCCTGCGTAGCGTTGGGGCACAGAGGCGGACAGTGTCCCTCTTGTTCTCTTCCTTCCTCGCAGGAGAGCCCAGGGGGAGCCGGGGCAGCGTGATCGGGGTGATCAACGGCCAGAAATTTGGTGCAGCCAGCCTCAACACCAGTGTGCAACAGGAGGCACGTTCTGGGGTCACCACCATCCGCAGCAGCATCAGCCACATCCCCACGAGTGTAGGTAAGTGGGGGCCAGAGGACCCTCTGACTCCAGCTGAATCCAAACCAAAGTGGGTGGAAGGGCAGACCACTTCCTCTCCACCCCACAGCCCCCAACCAAACAAAATAACTGCATTTAAAATCAGCCCGAGGGGGACTTGCCTGGTGGCCCAGTGGCTAAGACTCTATGCCCCTCAATGCAGGGGCCTGGGGTTCGATCCCTAGTCAGGGAACTAGGTCCTGGATGCTGCAACTAAGACCTGGAGCAGCCAGATACATTAAAAAAAAAAAAAAAAAATCAGCCTGACAGAGTGTGAAATGACCAGGTCTATATGAATGCAGGGTCAGATGGTGACTTTTGCCCCCATTGATTGCCGTGGGAGGTTTGCTCCACTGTTAAGGCAAGAGCTGACAGGGAAGCCAAGGGATCTTCAGTAAGGAGTAAGGGATTCAGGATGGAGGGGACAGACGTGGGGAACGTAGAGAATAAAATTATCTAGAAGGCCTGGAGCGTCAAGAAATGTCCACTCTCAAACAGATTCATAAAATAGTGTGTTCTAAGCAAATGGGCTTCCCAGGTGGTGCTAGTGCGAAGACTCCACCTTCCAATGCAAGAGATGTAAGAGATGCAGGTTCTATCCCTGGGTCGGGAAGATCCCCTGGAGGAGGGCATGGCAACCCACTCCAGTATTCTTGCCCGGAAGGCTGGCGGGTTGCAGTCCATAGGGTCACAAAGAGTGGGACATGACTAAAGCAACTTAGCACACATGCACGCAGATGGAATGTTCTGAAGAGACATTATAGACGCTGCTGTAACAGATCCTACCATCTCAACCAGCCCAGGGCCTCCCACATCCCCTCATGGGGGTCCAGAGCAGGGAGAGGGTCGTGCTGAAAGGGGTTTTGCGACAAGCAGCCCCTCCTGCACTGTCCTTGACCACACACTGTGTCAAGCCCCGGCTGGGGGATGGGGCAGAGCTGCAGGGGGTCACTCCAGGCTGCTGTCGGTAGAGAGCGAGTGAGACGCTGCCCAGATGCAGCTGCTTTTCTTCCAGCTGCAGGAGCATGAGCCGTGGAGAAGCCTCTGGCCCCAGGCCAGGCGCTCAGGCTCTGTTTAGTGGAAGCAGAGACACAGAGGCCAAGAAGGTTCTGCTCCCAGGCATGGGGGTCCAGCTAGCTCCCTTGAACATCAGCCCTCTTGCGCCTCTTCTGAGCCACCAATTTGGCCAAGAAGCTGGACCATCCCTGGCTCTAAGCCAGCAGGGTTCCGCCTTCCCCCAGTCCCAGATCCCACCCGCGCCAAGTGGAGGCTGAGCTTCATGAGAGACCTAAGAATCCTTGTCCAGGACTTTTTTTTTTTGGCTCCTTTTTCCAAGTCAGTAGTTTAGAACAATCCTGTGTTTCTCAGGCTCTTATAGAAGGTGTCTACAAGTTAGGAGAGTTGGTTAATTTTCAACTTGGTCCAGCATGTATACAGTGATGGTCTGTATAGTTCTGGGCTCTGTGGTGACCCAGTAGCCCTCAGTATTTATTGAATTCAGTTGAATACTAAATGGACTTCTCTGCATAAATATATTTTGCTAATTTTCACAATTAGTCCATGAAGTAGATATTGTCTTCACCACTTCCCAGGTTCTGGCCCAGGTAATCACAAGGCTGGGCCCGGGTGTTGGTGGGGAAGGGACCGATCTCTCCTACTGGGGCAATAGGGAGCCACAGCGGGACCTTGAGCGGGAAAGCAGCTGCCCTTAGGGCCGGCTCGTGTGTCCACCCCGTCCAGGGCCTCTGATGCGGGTGCTCGTGGTTACCATCGCCCCCATCTACTGGGCCCTGGCCGGAGAGATTGGAGACGCCCTAAACGGCCACTCCCTGACGGGTGGCAGCTTCCAGCAGGAGTCGCATGTGGAATTTGCCACAGGTAAGCAGGGGGCTGGGGGGTTGTCTTCCCCAAGGTGGGCCGGGTGGGGCTGAGGTCCGAGCCCTGGGCCTCTCCCGCATGGTGACTCCAGCCTTGGGGGTTGGGTGGGTTGCAGGGGGAGCTGCTCACCATGACCCAGGTGGCCCGGGGCCTGGATCCCAGTGGCCTGCTGCTCCTCGATGTGGTGGTCAACGGCATCGTCCCCGAGAGCCTGGCGCATGCAGATCTGCAAGTGCAGGTTGTGGGGGGGGGCGCCCTGGGGTGTGCAGGTGGAGTGGGAGAGAGTGGGGGAGGTCCTGTCCCTCTGACCCCCACCCCCGCCACTGTCGCCTGCAAGCAGCCAAGCCCACTTTCCTTCCTGGACCCCCAGCAGGGGCTGGGCCTGGCCTGGCTGGACTGAGGGGAGGATCAGCCCCCAGTGGGAGGACGCTCTGGGTCCAGCTTCCCCGAGAGCCCGAGGGAGCCCAGCTGCTTGGAAGCAGAGCTGAAAGGCCCACGCCCCCAGTCGGGGACTGGGGGTCCCTCACCCTTGGAAACTGGTGCCCTGATGGCCTCGTCTCCCCACCCCCACCCCGCCCAGGACTTCCAGGAGCAGATTGTGCAGACGGGGCCCGGCCGGCTCTTCGTGGGCTCCACGCAGAGCTTTCTGCAGGACGGCCTCCGCTCGTTCCTGCGCTGCAACCACAGCATCCGGTACAGCGCGGCCCAGGGCCCCCAGCCCCAGCTGGTGCAGCACCTGCGGGCCTCCGCTATCAGCTCGGCCTTCGACCCTGAGGCCGAGGCCCTGCGCTTCCAGCTCTCCACAGCCCTGCAAGCTGGTGAGGCCCTGGCTGTTTCCTCAGCTCCCACGGCCCCAGCCAGGGCCCCTGGATGAGCCTGGGCCGTCTCTCTCCAGGCCACTTGGGCCCTGGGGCCCGCGTGAACTCAGGGCCTGTCCCCTTTGCCTTGCAGAAGAGGATGAGGTTGGCTGCCCAGAGGGCTTTGAGCTGGATGCCCAGGGAGAGTTCTGTGTGGGTGAGTACCCTCCCCGCCCCAGCATGGACGAGGGAGGCCTCCTGGCCTAGGAGGGGCGAGCTGGCGGGAGGGCCTGGGAGCACAGACCGCCAGACCCCTCCCCTCCCCGCAGACAGGGACGAGTGCTCCGACGGCCCCCAGCCCTGCTCCCACTCCTGCCACAACGCCCCCTGGCCGCTTCTCCTGCTCCTGCCCGGCTGGCTTCATCCTGGCCAGGGACGAAAGGACCTGCAGAGGTGAGTGGGGCCCCTGGGGGAGAGGCTCACCAGGGACCTGGCCCAAATGTGCACAGGGAGATTTCGGGCTTGGACCCTGGGCCAGGGGGCACACCTCTCAGGGAACGTGAGCTAAGGGGTCCCAATGCCCTGTTCTCATGGAAAACTTGCTGTTTTGAGGGCCTCGGAGCAGGGAGGCTCAAGTACTTGGGGGTGAGGGGGCTCCTCAAAGATATACACGTGCTCACTGCACACACACCCCCTCAAGCCTTCCCGGCCCTCAGCGGGCATTTCCGGTCAACTGGAAGTGAGCTGACACCCACCTGTCCCCTCGTGTTCTACCAGCCCCTCCTTTATCGAAGTTGCTGGATGACAAAGCTGACCGTGAGCTGCAGTCTGGACACTGATGCCCCACCTGTGTCTTTCCACCAGTGGGGCTGGCACTGCTGGGTGTCTGCTTTGGGGCACCCAAAGGGCACTGTCTGCAGCCTCACTTCAGACGCCACAGGCCAAGGCCCAGGGCCCCTCAGGGTGGGCTCTGTGCTCCTGGGGGTGTTGAGATAATGGCCAGTGCTAGCAGGAGGGGCGGGGACCTTCGTGCCAAGGGTGTCTGGGCCTGGGGGACAAAGCCTGTGTGGGT
Source organism: Nanger dama (assembly GCA_917880005.1). Taxonomy (NCBI): domain Eukaryota; kingdom Metazoa; phylum Chordata; class Mammalia; order Artiodactyla; family Bovidae; genus Nanger; species Nanger dama. Next base: position 6,281,956 of record CAKJTW010000018.1, on the reverse strand, counting down.
GGGCTGGGCCTGGGGACAAGTGTTCATGCGCCCCACCCACCCCCAGATGTGGACGAGTGTGCGTGGGAGGCCGACCTCTGCCAAGAGGATCAGCGCTGCGTGAACCTGCTGGGGTCCTACCACTGCCTGCCTGACTGCAGGCCTGGCTTCCGGGTGGCTGCCAATGGAGCCAGCTGTGAAGGTGATCAGGGCAGGGGGGCTGAACTGTCCTGCTCCTGGGAGCCCAGTGGTTGCCAGGGCGCAGTAGAGGGCCTGTCGTGTGTCACTGGGATGCTGGGCCTTCAGGGAAGCTGGAAGTCTTGGCAGAAGGAACCCAGAGAGGCTGGGGAGGAAGCCTGAGCTGGGCACAGGAGGTCCGCATACCCTTGGCAAGTACCCTTCTCCTTTCTGGGCCCCAGGTTTGTCATCTGTCTGCCTGATGAAGGGGGGGCAGGTCAGGGATGGCAAACACAGGCTACCTCTGCTACCATCTCCCCTCATGGGTCGTGGCCCAGCCTCTGCATCCTTCTTAACACAGCTTCTCCAGCAGTAGTGACTACAGCAGCTGCCCTTCCAGACGAAACCTAGGTGCCAGCCCTGAATATGTGACTTCCAGGGGCCTTCCTGCCCTAGCATTCTAAGCGTTCATGGTGCTGGGTCCTTGGGCTTCCCTGGTGGCTCAGACAGTAAAAGCATCTGCCTGCAATGCTGGAGACCCAGGTTTGATCCCTGGGTCAGGAAGATCCCCTGGAGAAGGAAATGGCGACCCACTCCAGTACTCTTGCCTGGAAAATGGGGCCTACAGCCCATGGGTCCGCAGAGTCAGACACGACTGAGCGACTTCATTTTCTTTCTTTCTGGTTCCTCCGAGAGAGGCCATCAGTGAGTGGGGAGAGTGTGGTCAGTTTGGACTCAGAAGAGGCACTCACTCCATTTCGGTGACTGTTTGTAGGACTCCTCTGCCTCCTGTCTTCTTCCTGCACTCCCTTCCTTCTTTCTCGCTGTATTTTGAGCTCTGCCCATACACCAGGGTCCTAAACCCTTCACAGGCACGAGCCAGCTTTCTCCCCATGACTCCCCATGAAGGAGTCCTGTCATGACCCCTTTTACAGATAAGGAAACTGAGGCTCAGGGAGGGGATGTTCCTGACTCAAGGATCAAGAGACATGGCAGAGTTCAATCCAAACTTGGGGCTCTGCCTCCAAAAGTGTTAAGCCACTCAGTCGTGTCTGACTCTTTGTGACTCCCATGGACTGTAGCCGGCCCACCAGGCAGTGGGATTTCCCAGGCAAAAATACTGGAGTAGGTTGCCATTGCTTTCTCCAGGGGATCTTGCCCACCCAGGGATGGAACCTGGGTCTCCTGCATTGCAGGCAGATTCTTCACTGTCGGAGCCACCAGGGACACCTCGTGCCTCCAAAGCCCACCTTTTAAGCCCCTTCCTTCCTTTGAGCCCATACCCTTCTTATCCTCCAAACCTGGTGTAATTAAAAGTAGTGGTTGCAAAGGTTGGCATCCCACCTGCTGGCACTGAAGGTGAAGAAGGAGACAGGGATGAGGCCAGATGCTGAGAGGCACGATGTGTCCTAGGGGAGGGGCTCTGGGCTCAGTAACCCTCCCTCCCGCCCCTCAACCCGGCCCGCCCTTGCTCCTGCCTTTCCAGATGTGGACGAGTGTCTGGAGCAGACAGATGAGTGTCACTACAACCAGATTTGTGAGAACATCCCAGGCGGGCACCGCTGCAGCTGCCCCAGGGGCTACCGAATCCAGGGCCCCGGCCTGCCCTGCCTAGGTACGGGGAGAGCCACCCCCTCGCTGGGACCCTGGTCAGCACCCCCCATCTCACAGGCAGGGAGCCGTCGTAACAAGGATGACACTTGAGTTCGGTGAATAGAAATAGGAGCCAGAACCAATTGTGCACCCAGCACATGCCTGATCTGTGCTTCGCCTGCTGTTTCCCACCCTTGCCCAGCCAGGTCACCTTCCTGGGGGCCTAGAGGGGGGAGGAGGGTGGTGAAAGGTGGGTGGGTCTCAGAGAAGCTTTGCCAAGAATGAGCCTGGAGGCTGAAGGGAGGAGCGCTGAGGGACTGTGGGGTCTGGGGCTCGGGGCTGAGGGAGGTGGGAACCTCTCAGAACACTAGATCCTGGAAGGGGAGAGGAGGCTGGGGGGTGCAGAGAGGGAGGGCTTGGTGGTAGGCTGGTGTGCAGGGGGCGAGGCAGCTGGATTCTGGGAAAGGTTGGAGGGCAAGAGAGATGGCCAGAGCCAGGCGGAGCAGCACAGCCCTGAGCCGCCTGGGCGCCCGGCCTGGCCCTGCTCCCCCTCCAGATATCAACGAGTGCCTGCGGCTGCCCGGGCCCTGCGCCTACCAGTGCCACAACCTCCAGGGCGGCTACCGCTGCCTGTGCCCGCTGGGCCAGACTCTGCTCCGCGACGGCAAGACTTGCAGCCCGCTGGAGCGCAGTGGACCGAACGTGACCACCGTCAGCCACCAGGACCCCCTGGTGGACTGGCTGCGGGCCCGTGCCCCCAAGCCCGGGGGGGTCCTACCATGCCCGGGTCTCCCTCCGACCGGGCCCCAGAGCCCTGAGCATGGGCCGGGCCTGGTGCCCGCCCGGCTTCATCCGGCAGAACGGCGTCTGCACAGGTAAGACTGAACCCCGCAGGACACACCCCACTGTGCTCTCTCAGGCCCCCGGGCTGAGCGTGTGGGCACCACGCCCGTGTTCAGAAACCCAGGGTTCACAGGCAAGTAGAATGGGCGATGCAGGCGGACGCCGCCTCCTCACTACATGGTTTCTTGGAATCCCGGCTGTGCCAATGGGTAGGGGGCTTCCAAAGTGGGTGGAGCATTTTCCAAACCATTTGACTTCAGGACTACTTTACCCCTTGTGGCTCAGCTGGTAAAGAATCCACCTGCAATATAGGAGACCTGGGTTCGACCCCTGAGTTGGGAAGATCCCCTGGAGAAAGGAAAGGCTACCCACTCCAGTATTCCAGGCCGGAGAATTCCATGGATGTATAGTCTGTGGGGTCGCAAAGAGTCGGACACGACTGAGTGACTTTCACGTTCGCATTACCCAGAGGGAAGGCAAGTGTTCCCAGGAACCCACTTGGAGGAACCCTCCTCCAGTGTGCAGAGGTGAAGCAGTCAGGGAGGGAAGGAGAATGGTCCAGGTTGACCTGAGAAGGTCAACAGGGACTGGGGAGTGGTAGAGAGTCATGGGGTCGAGGGCCCTTGTGTGGAGGCAGGCTGGCGCTGGGCTGCAGACAGGGGAAGGGAAGGTAGCTTGGAAGGCAGGTGTATTTCAGCATCACTGCCTGGACAGAACCGTCTGTCCTGGGAGCTGTCTGCCCCCACCCCGACCCCATGACTTGGTGCACATGGAGCCCAAGGGCTCTCCCAACCTCCCCATCCAGCGTTCGATGGGGCACGAAAGTGAAGTTGCTCTGTCCTGGCCGACTCTTTGCAACCCCATGGACAGTAGCCTACCAGGCTCCTCCGTCCATGGGACTTTCCAGGCAAGGATACTGGAGTGGGTTGCCATTTCCTTCTCCAGGAGATTTTCTGGACCCAGGGACTGAACCCGGGTCTCCCACACTGTAGGCAGATGCTTTACCGTGTCTGAGCCACCAGGGAAGGGGCACGGCAGGGAGCAGGGGATCTCCCTGGCTTGTCCCGAGCCTGGCGGTGGTGTGACTCAGTGTTTCTCTGCCTGCACCCCCCTACCCCGCCCCGGGGGCCAGACCTGGACGAGTGCCGCGTGAGAAACCTGTGCCAACACGCCTGCCGAAACACAGAGGGCAGCTACGAGTGCCTCTGCCCCGCAGGCTACCGCCTCCTCCCCAGCGGGAAGAACTGCCAGGGTGAGCAGGAAGGGGCGTCTCTCACCCAGTCTGCTCTCTCCAGTGCCCTCTCAACCATCTCCTGTGATGGAAGGGCAGGGAGGGGGTATGTGCTACCCCCCAACAGGTGGCCAGAGCCAGAGTGGGACCCACACTCCCAGCAGGAGCTAAGAAATTGTTGTGGACAGGCTCTGAACGCAGCTGGGCTGTGTGTCCCTGGGCAACTCGCTTCATCTCTCTGCGTCTCGGCCTCCTAGCGAGGTGGGGCTCACACAGCCCCTCCAATAAATGTCTAGATGAGGAGGGTGGGCACAGAGCCCACGCTCAGCAAGGCGGCGGCTGTTGGGAGTAAAGGGAAGCCCTCTAAGCCCCAGGCCAGCACATTTCCCCTAAGGCGCTCTGCAGCGGGCCAAGCTGCTGCTTCTCTGTGAAGCAGGAACCCTGTGTCTGCCTCACCAGTCTCCATGCCTCACTCTACCGTGGGGGTCACCGAATGGCCTCTGAGAGGGCGGGGCTCCTACGGGGATGGGGAGGCAGAGAAGGATCACCGGCCATGGCCTCTCGGGGTCCTAGGGCAGTCATCATCTCCTTCAGCCTCTCTAAGCCAGCTCCAGGCTCAGCGGTCCCGGGTGCCCACCTGGGCAGAAGGGGAGGTGCCAGGGGCCTGCCAGCTGGGCTGCCACAGTGTCAGGCTGAGTTATCGTCTCCTTCAGCCTCTCTAAGCCAGCTCCAGGCTCAGCGGTCCCGGGTGCCCACCTGGGGAGAAAGGGAGGTGCCAGGGGCCTGCCAGCTGGCCTGCCACAGTGCCAGGCTGGCTGGGCACCAGGCAAGGGGCTGCCCACCTCGCTGTCCTCTGAGGGCATCGCTCTCCCACCTAACCCGCCCCTCCCCGCCACGCCTCCCTGGCTCCTGCCTTGGGCTCTTTCCCCTTTGCCCCGTGTCTTGACCCTGCTCTCCTCACCCACCTGCCTGCCCAGACATCAACGAGTGTGAGGAGGACGGCATCGAGTGCGGGCCCAGCCAGATGTGCTTCAACACCCGTGGCAGCTACCAGTGTGTGGACACACCATGTCCTGCCACCTACCGGCAGGGCTCCAGCCCCGGGTAAGGGCTGAGCTGACTGGGGGTGGGGGGTGGGGGCAGATGGTCTGCCAAGAGCTGGGCAGAGCGGCACTCTGGCTCCTAGAGAGCCCAACTCCTCCTTCTCCAGGAAGGCCCTGTCTCGGGCCAGAGGGTCAACCCTGCCAGAACTCCTGGGTGGGGCTCCTGAGCTCAAGGGCAACATGCCATCAAGAAAAGCACTTTTCCCGCAGCCCTTTGGGATGTGAACTCACTTGAACGGTTATCGTTTCCTACAAAGCGCGACGTCCGCTAAGCACGGAACGCAGGGAGAGGCCAGAGCCAGGAGAGAACTGGGAGGCAGTGGTGCTGGGGGATGGACACACAGGGACACGTGGGAACACGTGAGTCCATTCAGGAAAGCGGACACAGGAACACGCGCGCAGGCGCATAAACTCCACCCAGAACCCCACGCAAAACCCGAGGACTCACACACAGCCACACAAACACAAAACACGTCCCTCCAGGTCTCTCACTGCAGCTACAGATACTCATAACGATGCACAGACGAAGGGGCTTGGGCTGGCAGGAGCCGCAGCTGTCAGGGCAAGGATTCTGGGTGGCGACCTGCCCGGGGCCCTATAATCAGGGAGCCTAGGCTGAGGCTTGGGGGGCGGGGGGTGGGCGAGAGAGAGTGGGCGCCCTTGGCAAGGTTGAACCCCTTGGTGGTGGTGATGGTTTAGTTGCTAAGTCATGTCCGATTCCTTGCGAGCCCATGGACTGTAGCCCACCAGGCTCCACTGTCCATGGGTTTCTCTAGGCAAGAATACTGGAGTGGGTTGCCATTTCCTTCTCCAGGGGATACTCCCCAGCCAGGGATCAAACTCTGGTCTCCCGCATTGCGGGCAGATTCTTTACCAACTGAGCTACGAGAGAAGCCCCCCTTATCCTGCTGCAAATCCAAAGCCAGTTCTGGGGTTCCGGAGTGCCCAGAGGGCTTATCACTGAAGTGGGACCTGTTCGGGTGGGAAAGGGCAGGTTTCTGGCTTCTTGAGGCCTCAGTTTGCTGCTCTCTAAAATGGGCTAACAGCGACGCTTGTAGAGGCATGGGGCGCGCGAGGTGGTGGTCGGGCAGCTCACAGCTGCACCGCGGGCGTTGGGGGTGGAGTCTGCTTTGTGCGGGCGGCGGGGCACGCGGATGGCAGCCCGGAGCCGGTCGGTCTGTCTGTCCCGCAGGACGTGCTTCCGGCGCTGCTCACAGGACTGCCGTGCAGGCGGCCCCTCCACGCTGCAGTACAAGCTGCTGCCGCTGCCCCTGGGCGTGCGCGCCCTCCACGACGTGGCCCGCCTGGCCGCCTTCTCCGAGGCCGGCATCCTCGCCAACCGCACGGAGCTCAGCGTGCTCGAGCCCGACCCGCGCAGCCCCTTCGCGCTGCGCCCGCTGCGCGCCGGGCACGGCGCCGTCTACACCCGCCGCGCGCTCACCCGCGCCGGCCTCTACCGGCTCACCGTGCGCGCCGCGGCGCCGCGCCACCAGAGCGTCTTCGTCCTGCTCATCGCCGTGTCCCCCTACCCCTACTGAGGGCGCGGGCAGGGCAGCGACCTCCGGGGATGGGCGCCAGAGCGGGCCGGACGCCGCCCCGCTCCCCCGCCACCCGTGTCACCAGCTGTGGCAAGCGACGTCATCTCCTGTCCTCGTGCGTCAGCGAGACCTTCAGCAAACACGCCTCGGCGCGGCAGCCTTGACCCCAGGCCGGCGAGGACCCCAGCTCGCCTAGCTTCCTCCGCCATGGGGGTGGAGCCCAGCAGGCAGGTGACAACGCTGTCCTCAGGTGGCGAGGACAGCAGGCAGGCTGGGGGTGAATGAAGCCTGATCGGCTTCTGCGGTCTTCCCGCAAGCCCCAGGGGACCCCGGGCCGGGACACAGCGCCCAGAGACACTTGAGGGGGGCCACAGCCGCTGTCACCCCGCCCCATATCTGGCATTGTCATCCTGAACCGGCTGTGTGTATGGAAACCATAAAAACGTCTGTTTTACCACTTTGTGTTTCTTCCTCCAGTTATTTTGCTTTGGTAAGGAGGGGCTTTGGGAGGGAGACCACCACCCTTTAGGTCCTGGTGGTTCAGTCCCCTGGTGAGATGGGGCTAACACGGCCCTCCCGGTCAATGGAGCCCAGGCTCCTTATGGATAGGGTGGCCTTGGCACCTTTCTGGGCCCAGTTTCCTCAGCCGAAAATACGAAAATTTGAGAGTGCCCGCAACCCAGGGCTGTGGGGATAATTAAATGAAGAAGGAGATGTATCACACAGACAGCAGCTATCCCTGGTAGCAAAGAGTAATTCTTAATTTAAAATAATTGCTAATTGTATTTGAGGAATGGAATATTTCCTGCCATATCAGTAAACAAGGATGTCACAGTCAGTGATTGCAGCCCTCCAATGTGAGCTGGCGAGCCCCAAGGACGCTCAGGATGTGAAAAACACAGGAAACTGGCCCCAGGTGGCTGAGGTACCTATGAAAGGACTGAGTTCAGTGAGCCTTGCATCCTCTCATACATAGAAAAGCACCCCATTCCTTAACTTGGGACATCTGGTTTCCTTTAACAGTAATCTTGTAATGTTCAGCACACCTGCCCTTCACTGCAAAACTTCTGTATAACCTGGCTCCTACCCTGGCCTCCTCCCAGCAGTTTTCTCAGGCTGACTTGAGTTGCTGCCTCCCAGGCTTGAAGTCCTAAGAGTTGCCACCGAATAAAACATAACTCTCAACTTTTAGGTTGTAAATACTTGTAAGTCGACGTATTTAATGAATTAATTGCGTTTGATCATTTCAGCATCCACTAGAGAGTCATTAGGTCCTACTTATGTGCCAGAGAGTGAACGTTAAAGCTTATGTTCTCATGGGAAAGGTTTATAGACGGCAGGGAAATGAAGAGTGAAACGTGTATTTGTCAGTTAGCGAGGGTGCTGGGGAGAAAAACTCAGCTGGGAAGGTGGGGGTTCAGGGGGCAATTTTTAATAGGCCTTCAGGGTAGGCCTCACTGAGTAGGTGGCATTGGAGCAGAGACCCAAGGAAGGTGAGGGAGACAGCGTGCAGAAGTCGGCAGAAGGGCATTCTGGCAGAGGGAACAACAAATACCAGGGTGTCCCCCCACCCCAGGTAGAAGGATGCTGCAGCTCGGTGGGAGGAGGGGTGGGGGGCTGTGGAGTAGGATCAGAAACCAAAGAGGGCCAGGTAGACTCTGGGGGCCTGTGAGGCCCCTGTAGGGTCTTGGCTTCCAAGGGGTGAGCTGGTGAGGGACACGATTGGAATGTCTGTGTTTGTACGGGCCTGTCTCCAGCGAGCTGGGAGAGGATTCATCAGAAGCCCAGCAATGCTGCTCCTCGAGCTCCCCGCTCCCTGCCCTCCTGCCCGGGCTGCCCACAGCCCCCTGCCTCAGCGATCGCCTGTGCCAGCTGCCCCTAAACACAGCCTCTGGCAGAAAGAGGCTGTTTCTCTTCCACACGCTTCTGAAGAGGATGGGTCCTTTGTCCCAGCTCCCTTTGCTCAGTGTGACACTGACCTCCTCTTTAGCACCCCCAGCCTCTCATCTGGGCAACAAGAAAAGCAGAGTTATTTCCCACTAAGGGGTGCCTGGAGATAAGTCTTCATAAACAGAGCCCTTCCAACTGGGCGGGGGTGAACAGAGTAGTGGCTGAGTGCATTTTATAGGTGGAGAAAAGGACACTCAGAGGGAACAGGGTCTAGTGTCTTACCTGATAGGTGACTGGTTAGTGGTTAGACTGGGACTCCCACCAACGGCCCCAACTGAATCTTCTCCAGGGTACTCCCCAATTTCAAAGTTTGTTTCTTTTGAACCAGGCTTCCCTGGTGGCTGAAGATGGTAAAGAATCAGCCTGCAATGCAGGAGACCCAGGTTCAATCCCTTGGTTGGGCAGATGCCCTGGAGAAGAATACCACCTACTCCAGTATTCTTGCCAGGAGAGTTCCATGTACAGAGGAGTCTGGCAGGCACAGTCCATGGAATCTCAAAGAGTCGGACACAACTGAGCAACTAACCCTTGGGATCTCAAAGAGTCGGACACAATTGAGCAACTAACCCTTCATTTTCTCTTGAACTGGGGGTCTGTGAGCATCTTTGTAAAGGACCAAACAATGAATCATTTTGGCTTTGGGGAAAACATTAAACTTCTCCCCTGGCCGTTGCCCTGCAAATGCAGTCACAGTCAACACACAGAGAAGGAGTGACTGGCTTTCAATAACACTTCATTTGTGTTTTAAGTTCCGGTCAGTTCAGATGCTTGGTCGTGTCTGACTCTTTGTGACCCCATGGACTGCAGCATGCTAGGCTTCCCTGTCCATCACCAGTTCCCGGAGCCTACTCAAATTCATGTCCATCACGTTGGTGATGCCATCCAACCATCTCATCCTCTGTCATCCCCTTCTCCTCCCACCTTCAATCTTTCCCAACATCAGGGTCTTTTCTAATGAGTCGGTTCTTCCCATCAGGTGGCCAAAGTATTGGAGTTTCAGCTTCAGCATCAGTCCTTCCAAAGAATATTCAGCACTGATTTCCTTTAGGATGGACTGGTTAGCTCCTTGCAGTCCAAGGGACTCTCAAGAGTCTTCTCCAACACCACAGTTCAAAAGCATCAATTCTTGGGCGCTCAGCTTTCTTTATAGTCCAACTCTCACATCCATACATGACTACTGGAAAAAACATAGCTTTGATTAAACAGACCTTTGTTGGCAATGTCTCTGCTTTTTAATATACTGTCAAGGTTTTAAAGTTCATGCAATTTTCCTGTGTTACAGAACAGTCTTTTTTTTTTTTTTTTTTTTAACCCATTTACAAATGCAAAAACCATTCTTAGCCTGCAGGCTTCATGAGAACAAATAAGTACCATAGTTTACCAACTGCTAGCTTAAAGCACAGAAGTTGCCAATGGTGGAATTTCAGGCTGGGTTGGTGAGAGAATGCAGGGAGGAGGGAAGAAAGGAGGGAGGAGCTTCTTTGTCCGGGGCCCACCTGTAAAGACTATCCTTGGACTGAACAACCTTGTTTTGTGCAACCCTAGGGCACATGGGTCACAACTTGAGCCCTGCCCTTTGCTGGGCTGTTAATATTTTATGGAGTCAGGGACTTTGCCGCTCATGAAAGGGTCAATCCTGGGGACGTGGCACTGAGCAGTGAGAATTGCTGCTCTCTCCTGCCTCCTCTCCCCAGACTCACACTGGCCCTTCGTGTTTGTCAAAGTATTTGTTGACTGTTCAGTGCCCTATAGACCTGAGTTTATTTAATTCTCCCAGGTACTCTAGCGATTTTTTTTTAAGTAGTATGTCTATTTCACAGATGAGGGAATGGAGGCTCAGAGAAGGTGAGCCACTTGGCCAAGCTCACACAGCACGCAGGTGAAGAGAAGGACTCAACGCAGCCTCCAGGCTCCCCTGCCTCCAGTCTCTGAGGAAGGAGGGTGGGAAGGAGAGGGCAGGCCAGAAGCAGAATGAAGAGGAGAGACATCAGCAGCTCCAGACCTGAGGAGCCGCCACAGCAGGGTGTGTTCTGTCGATCTCCTCCCACCTCCATCTCCTATCCCCTACCCTGGTTCTGCCTTCTCTTAACTTTCCCATCTGAAGCTTGGAAACAGAGGCAGCTGAGAGGAGCGATTGCTCCAAGTCTACCCTGGCCAGGGGCAGACTTGGCCTGGAATCCAGGCTGTGATGCTGAGTCCTGTGCTTCCCACTCCACCCTCATCTGCAGGATGATCGCCAAGGGGAGGAGGTGCCTCCCAAGGGAGCTCAGCTGGCCCCAGAGGGGTGTTTTCCACTCTGCTTTTCCAGCTGCTGCTGCCATTGGCCAAAGCCACATCCAGCTGCCCAGCCTCCTGCTGCTGCCTGACCTCTGAGGCTGTTCTGAACCATTAGGGGTGGAAAACAGCCCTTCAGGTCACTCATTAAGCTCCCTGATGCAGTTTTTCCAAGAAACCACTCCGGACTCCATGTTCCCTCTAGGTGGGGACAGGCAAACCGGGGTCCAGCCCAGAGGGCACTCTCTGTTCCTGGGGTCAGTGCCCAGATCTGGACGGCAGCAAAGTGGCTTCTGGTGCCAACCATGAGACCGTCGCAGGGTTCAGGGCTGGGGTCTATACACACCCAAGCTCCTCCATGAGCTGCATATGCAAAGCTCTCCCATCTCAGAGGAGAGATGGGGGACAAGAAGGACCTACTCTACGGTCACAAGCTGCATCTATGTTTATAGGTTCTCAGGGGATGTAACAAGATCACATCCGTTGAGCATGCCCTTCAGTTCAGACAGCAGACCTCAACAGTCAGAGCTGACCCTTAGAAAAGCCACCTTGGCCGCACTGTGGAAGGTGCCTTAGAGCAGGTGGTGAGCATAGGCAGGAAGACAGGCGAGGTGGCTCCTGCGGAGGTAGAGGTGCAAAGGGATGGTGATCTAAGACAACAGCAGTGAGGGGGCTGCCCTGGGGGCCCAGAGGTTAAGGATCCACCTGGCAATGCAGGGGACTTGGGTTTGATCCCTGGTCGGGGCACTAATATCCTACATGCCGTGGGGCTACTGAACCCGAGCCACAACCAGAGTCTGTGCGTCACAACCAGAGAGTCTGTGCGCCACAATGAAAGATCTCACATGATGCAATGAAGATCTGAGTGCCACAGCTAAGACCCAGTGCAGCCAGACAAATAAATAAATATTGGAAAAACAAAACAAAACACAGCAGTAGGGAGGGGGGAGAAGCGATCAGAGCCCTCATGCTCCTGCATTTTGTCACTGGAGACTTTAGGTGTCTACCAGGCACCAGTGTGAGAGACGGCATATGACAAGGGACCAACTGGTGGGAGGGAAGGGAAGGGGCAGAGAAGCAGCCCCAAGGAACAGTGTGTGTGTGCAAAGACCATAAGACAAGGAACAGCTTGGTGTATTGAAGACACATAAAGCAGGCCAGTGCTGCTGGAGTGTGGTGGGTGAGGGCAGAAAAGGAAGTACAGGGTGCTAGATTTTATCCTAAGAGGGATGGGGGACCATCAGAGTCTTTTTAGAAATCATTTTAATTCTTTAGTATTTTTTTTCTTAAAAATAAACTTTATTAGGATATTAATAGAATTATTTGGGGAATGCAAGATTGCTTTAACATCTGAAAAATCAATGTAATTTACCACATTTACAGAATAAAGAGAAAATTATATGATCATCTCAATAGATGCAAAAACCCCGCATTTGACAAAATTCAATACCTACTCATGACAAAAACAGAAAAGTGAATTTCTTCAACTGTGGAAAATATCTAATAAAAACCTACAACTAACGTCATACTTAATGGTGAATGACTGAATGAATGATCCCCTAAGATCATGAACAAGTGAAGGATATCAACTCGGACCAATTCTATTCAACACTGTGCTAGGGTCCTCACCGTTGGAATAAGGCAAGAAAAAAAGGCACAAAGATAACAGAGGGAAAACGTACAACTGTCTCTGTTCACAGTCAACATTATTGTCCACATAGAAAACCCTAAGGTATTTACAAAAGTCTACTAAAATTTATCAGCAAATTTAGCAAGGTTGCAGGAGACAAATCCAATATACAAAAATCAGTTGTATTTCTATACATTAGCAACAATCAATTGGAAAATACAATTTTAAACATCACTTACAATAGTATCAAAAACCTTAAAATACTTAGAAACAAATTTAATGAAAGAAGCAAGACCCACACACTAAAACTATAAAACATGCTCAGACATCTGAGTCAAGATGGATCTGTTGGCACTCCGGTTGAAAATGAGGACTTTTGTACCACCCATCAGAGATGCCCCAACCTGTCAGGCGTTACTCTTCTCTAAATGAAAGACTTGGGCATTTGCCTGAGAATAGACTTCCTCCTGGCGAGTCATCCAAGGTGCCCAATAAAATATCCATCTCAGAGCTGGGCTCTGGAGCAGCCATACCTGTGGCCCCAAGAAGCTCTCTCCTCCTCCAGATTCCAGCTGCTGCTCACGAGAGCCACACCTTCTTTCCCAAATGGAGCATGTCCACGCTCACCTAGTCCATTTGCAACACCTCAGCAGCAGCAGGGATCCTTTTTATTTTAAATTAATTTTATTGGAATATAGTTGCTTTACAATGTCGTGTTAGTTTCGGCTGTCCAGAGAAGTGAATCAGGTCTGTGTGTACGTATAACTCTCTTTTCAGATTTCCTTCCCATTTAGGTCTCCACAGAGCAGAGTCGAGTTCCCTGTGCTAGACAGTAGGTTCTCATTAGCTGTCTACTGTATACATAGCAGTGCCTATACGGGGGCTTCCCTGAGAGCTCAGCTGGTAAAGAATTCACCTTCAATGCAGGAGACCCCGGTTCGATTCCTGGGTCAGGAGGATCCTCTGGAGAAGGGACAGGGTACCCACTCCATATTCTTGGGCCTCCTTTGTGGCTCAGCAGGTAAAGAATCTGCCTGCAATATGTATATATGGCACCTGTATGCATTGTATATATGCATATAGGGCAACCCTGATCTCCCAATTCATCCCACCCCCTCCAAATTCATCCCACCCCTCACTTCCCCCTTGGTAACCGTAGGTTTGTTCTCTACATCTGCGACTCGATTTCTGCTTTGCAGACAAGTTCACCCATACCATTTTCCTAGACTCCACATGTAAGTGATATTAACGATGTTTGTTTCTCTGATTTACTTCGTTCTGTATGACAGTCTCTAGATCCGTCCACATCTCTGCAGACGCCACTTTTCTGTTCCTTTCTGTGACTGAGTAATATTCCGTTGTCTGTATGGACCACATCTTCCCCATCCATTTTTCTGCTGATGGACATTTAGGTTGCCTCCACGTCCTGGCTGCTGGGAAGAGAGCTGCAGTGAACGCCGGAGTGCGTGCGCATAAGCCCAGGAGTGGACCGGCTGGGTCACACGTTGGCTCTATTTTTAGTTTTTTAAGCAACGTCTGCATTGTTCTCCACAGTAGGTGTGCCGCTTGGTTGTTCAGCTGTGTCCAACTCTTTGTAACCCCGTGGACTGTAGCCCTCCGGGCTCCTCTGTCCGTGGGATTCTCCAAGCAAGAATACTGGGGTAGATTGCCATGCCCTCCTCTAGGGGATCTTCCCAACCCTGGAATTGAACCAGGGTCTCCTGCATTGCAGGTGGATTCTTTACCAGCTGAGCTACCAGGGAAGGCTGTAACAATTTACATTCCCATCAACAGTGTAGGAGGATTCCCTTTTCTCCACACTCTCTCCAGCATTTATTGTTTGTAGGTTTTTGATAATGGTCATTCTGATCAGTGTGAAGTGACACCTCATTGTAGTTGTGATTGACAGAAATATAGATCAGTGGAACAGGGTAGAAAGTCCAGAGATGAATGCATACACCTATGGCCACCTAATCTCTGACCAAGGAGGCAAGAATATACAATGGGGAAAATGCAGTCTCTTCAATAAGTGGCGCTGGGAAAACTGGACAGCTACACGTCAAAGAATGAAATTAGAACATTTCCTAACACCACACACAAAAATGAGCTCAAAATGGATTGAAGACCTAAATGGAAGGCCAGATGCCATAAAACTCTTAGAGGAATACATAATGGCACAAGTCACAGCATCTTTTTGATCCGCTGCCTAGAGTAATGAAAATAAAAGCAAAAATAAACAAATGGGACCTAATTAAACTTAAAAGCTTTTGCCCAGCAAAGGAAACCATAATAAGATGAAAAGAAAGCCTCAGAACAACGGGAGAAAAGATTTGCAAACAAAGCAGCTGACAAGAGACTAATGCAAACAGCTCCTGCAGCTCAATAACAAAACACAAACAACCTAATCAAAAGATGGGTGGGAGACCTAAACAGACATTTCTGCAACAAAGACACACAGATGATCAACAAACACACGAAAAGACGTTCAGCGGGGAAACTTCAGGTCTTCTGGCTCTGGGTCCTACTGGTCTATATCCTTAAAAGATTCTCAACTGAGATTTCACATCAAATAAAGGAACGGTTTTGTGACTCAATGTGTTTCAACATTATCTCAGAGATACACTCTGGTTTAAAACAAAAACTGAATTCACCAAAAGTGCATATCATCTCAAACTGTAGACTGATCTGAGTTTCTTTTTCTTTGCTTGTATAAACAAACACGAATATTTCTGAGTAAATAGTTTCAAGGTTTTTTTTTTTAATGTTAGAGAATGTACAAAGATATAAAAACTCTATATTGTTAAGATGTCCATTCTCCCCTAGCTGATATACAGATTTATTGCAATCCCCAATCATAATTCAAGCAGGCTTTTTACATAAACAGACAAACTGTTTCTATTATTTGAATGGAAATGCTAAGGGCCTGAAACAGTCAAAACAGTTTTGAAACAAAATTGGAACATCTATATTATCTGACTTGGAGTCTTACTGTAATCTTATAGCAATCAAGATGGTATGGTATTGGCATAGATGTAAATAAATAGATGAGTGGAACAGAAGGAATCCAGAAATCGGGCAACACTTATACAGTCAGTTAATTTTCAACAAAGGTGCTAAACACAATTCGATAGGGAAAGGAAATTCTTCAACTAATGATGCTAGAACAACAGGGAAAAAATGAGCCCCTCCAAGGTCAGTCTATTCTCACCTTGAACTGCACCTCTGCGCAGCCATCCACCCAGTGCTCCGAGGGCAGTGCTCCCGCTGGCAGTCGGCCCTCACTTTTCTTTGAAGAGGTCTATGACCTCACCCCTCCTCACAGCACCAGTGCCTATGCATCAGGAAGGGACAGTGCCCTGGGCTGCAGCCGGCTCTGCAGCAGGAGTAAAGGTCCCCACAGCCCTGGGACCAAGACTCCGGCTCCTCTGTCAATTCAACTTAAGCCTGAGCTAGAGCAGAGGGTTTGGGCCAGAGCTCCAGACCCCAGATTCCGGTTCTGCTCTGCCACTCACATGCTGTGTGGTCTTGGAGAAGACAGCACACTCGGAGATGCAGGTTCCTGTCTGTAAGATGAGGATGACAATAAAAGGGACTTCATATAGGGTGAAAACCAAGTGAATGCAAGCATAGGAAAGTGCTTAGCTAATTTTTTTTTTTTTTTAAGGGGGACTGCAATGTGGGAGACCTGGGTTTGATCCCCGGGTGGGGAAGATGCCCTGGAGGAGGGAAAAGCCTTTCCCACTCCAGTATTCTGGCCTGGAGAATTCCATGGACTGTACAGTCCATGGGGTTGCAAAGAGTTGGACAGGACTGAGGGACTTTCACTTTCACTTTTCACTTTCCCTGGAGGTTCAGTGGTTAGGAATCTGCCTTGCAATGCAGGGGATGCAGGTTTGATCTCTGGCCAGGGAACTAAGAACCCACACGGCGCCAGGCAACTAAGCCTGTGTGCCACACCTCGAGAGACGCCCATGTACTGCAAACGAAGATGCCATGTGCTGCAACTCAAGCCTTAGTTGTAATCTGCCAAATACAAAAGGAAATCAAAGATTTTTTTTAAAAGCATCTAGTGAGAACCACGAGGGTTGTGGTTATGGCCCAAGTCCACCCAGACCTCCTCGGGACTGTTAATCTTATTTTCTCTTCTACCCCCATACCCCACCCCACCCCCCATCCATCAGACTGGAGAGGCTCAGCTCCCACCCACCCTCTTCCTAAGCTCTGGGTAATGGGGCTTCTCTCCTGGGGCCCCCATGACTCTGGGGAGTTTGGGAGAACTTTAGATCCAGCTGCCTCAGTTTCCCCTGCACTTCCTCTGTAATAGCTCCACGGAAGGGGGCCCCATCCATCCATGCCGTCCCCAGTTTTCTTGAGGGGCAGTGACATCTTAGAGGAAGAAACAAGGATGGAGCACAAAGTCGGAGGACGGAGACATAAAGACAGGCCGTAGGGAGTTCCCTGGTTGCCCAGTGGTTAGGGCTCTGCCCTCCCACTACAGGGGACCCGGGTCCCGCCCCTGGCCTGGGGGCAGTAATGAGGAGCCAAGGCGCCGCCCAGCGCTCCGCGAACCCTGAGGGTGTGTTGTGCTGTGGCCAGAGGCTCTGTGAGGCCCAGGGGGCCCCTGTGAGGGGCCAAGGGGACCCAGGCTCCACTTCTCTTCCTGCAGGAGTGACTCAAGTCACCCCAGTCGCCTAGCCCCACAGAACTCACGGGGGTCACCTGACCACTACGCCACTCGTGGGATTTGGGGGCCAGAGGCTGAGGGTATACAGAGGGCTGCAGCTCTGCTAGGGAGCTGGTCTGGACGCTTCCGCCCTCCTGAAGGACTCACCGCTGCTCAACTGGCTGACGTGCCTGGGTGACCAGATCGGAGTGTGGGGCTGTGGGTAGGGGACCGGCAAGCCGAGGAGCCGAGAGTGACTACGCCTTCACCCCTCTCTGCCAAAGCTCCCTTTTTCTGGCTGCTCCTTATTTGCAGGAAGGGGCCTGGAACAGGGGGACCTCCTTACCAGACCTCCCCCCCCACCCTACTTCTTTTCCAAGACGGCTGAATGGCTACCCAGCACAGCTGCCTCAGGGTTCCCACCCCTAGAAGGGTCCAAGGCAGGCAGGACTTGGGAAGCTGCCCTCTGGGGGTCAGTCCTAACCCAGGCATTGCCTTTGACAGGTTGGGACCCGCTGTTTTATTGGGTTGCAGTTCCAGTGATTGATGCTTCAGGGCCTATAAAACCAGGCTGAGAAACTCCTGACACAGAACCTTCTGAAGGCCAGACTGGGGTCACAACTCCCTGTTTATTTTGCAAGCAAGAAGCTTCACCTCTGTGAACTTCAATTTTCCCTTCTGCTTAATGGGTGAGCAGTGAGCCAGTCTTTTTTAATCCACTATTTACTGGGTGCGCCCGGGTCAGGTGCCAGGCTCTGGGAGACAGCCAGGGACCCGCCCTGGACTGAAGGATGAAACTAGGACCTTGTAGGATCATCCCCTCCACCTCAGTTTTCTCTCCAATACAATAGGCTCAGGGCTCGCTGGGGGCTGGAGTGGAGGGAAGGGAGGGAATTGTGGGGTCTGTAGCAAGGCCGCCACTGAACAAAAATGGGCCTGAAACTCACGAGCCTAAGGGATTTTTTTTTTTAAATTCCACAACCACGGGCGAAGCTCTTGAGCGTTCCCCACTGATCAGGCGGCAAGTCTGGCAGGAGGGTTGTCACCCTGTCCGTTGCGCGGGTTCCAGCCAGGAATGGTCAGGGCCTCCGGCTAGGGCGGAGGACCTTTCGGGAGGAGGAGTGGGCCAGGAGGTGGGATGGGGGAGGAGGGCCGGGGAGAGGAGGGAAGCGGGAGGAGCGAGGAGGGAGGGAAGCGCCTGGCCCCGCCCCGGCCGCAGGTGGCCGCGGACGCTGAGCGGCTCCGCGAGGGGGCCGGGCCCGGGGGCGGGGCCTGCGCTCACGGTCCCCCGCCTTGTCCCCCGGCCACCACCGCCCCGGGCTCTGCCCCCCGGCCCCGAGCTTATAACCCGGGATGCGCGCCGAAACCCGCCCTGCTCCGCCGACTGCTGCCGCCGCTGGTCGCCCGGTAAGGAGGCCCCCGCCTTCCCACTCCTCAGCCTAGGTCGCCCTCTGCCCGGATCCCTCCGAGGACCAGCGGAGGAGGCGGAGGGGACCGCGCGCCCCCGCCCCGGCCCCGCTTCGGACCCGGACGGGAGGGAAGGGGGGCGGACGCCCCGACTCCTGTTGCTCAAACGCCGGGCGACCGGATTCCTGGCTCTCAGGGGCCGCGGGGATGGGACCCGGGCGCGAGTCCGGGTCGGGAGCGGGGAGGGGTCGCTGGGGAGCAGGTCGGGTTACTTGTCGCCTTTGCGGGCCGAGGTCCTTTCTGGATCTTCTTCCTTCTCTGATCCAGTTTTCTTTATGCCGTGAACCCCACAAATGGAGAACCTCGGGAACCCGGAGGGTGTTGGCGGGGGGTGCGGTTCCCGATCTTGTTTGCCCCCACTCTGACCGCCGTCTCTGTCTCCACTAGAACCAGAGTGCCAGCCTCACCTCGGGCCCCTCGCGCGCCCCCCGGGGCTTGAGCATCTCGGCCCCTCCCACAGCCCCGCCTCAGTTTCCCCGCGAGCGGGTGGGCTCGGGGGCTCCAGGCAGGCCTCCCCGGGGGCGCCTCGGGTGTGGCTGGGCTCCTTCCTCTGCAGGTGCGGGGTGGGGGGCGGGCGGTCGCCCGCCTCTGCCTTCTGAAAGGGCTTCGCCTTCTCTGGCCAGTGGGGCCGGCCGCCTCGCCCGGCCGCGGTGCCCGGTTTCCGGCTGGCACCGGACTGTGGGAGGGGCCGCTTGGCAGGAAATGTCAGCCGTCCCGGCGGCTGTCGCCTTTGGCCCCTTGGGCGGCTGCGCCCTCCAGGGAAGGAAAGTCTGAAATGGAGGAAACTCCTCTCCCAACCCGCCAGAGCTCTTCCTGAGGAGATCCCGTGACCTCAGTACCCCCCCACCGCCACCTCAGTGTTCCTCTCCGCGAAGTGGGGGCGTCTGCTCCCGACAGCGCCGTCTGGCTGCTCCTCCCGGGCAGGAACAAACCTGTCCTTTCCCAAGGGATGGATCAAATAGGTCCTGGGCTTTGATCCCTCCCCTCGACGCCCAGACGAGGGACAGGAGAGGGCAGGTTTCTGTGCCCCTGCAGACCCCAGCCCTGAAGGCAGGCACAACCCCACGACTGGGTGAGGCTTTGGGTCAGCCTCACAGCTTCCCAAGCTTCAGTTTCTCCGTTCGTCGCGGCTGACACAGGTTCAGGGCTCGGGGAACAGGATGTGTACTGTTGGGGGACTTCCCTGGAAGTCCAGTGGTTGAGACTCCCTGCTTCCACTGCCTGCCTGCTAAGTACATTCAGTCGTGTCCGACTCTTTGGGACGCTATGGACTTGCAGTCTGCCAGGCTCCTCTGTCCACAGAATTCTCCAGGCAGGAATACTGAAGTGGGTGGCTATGCCCTCCTTCAGGGGATCTTCCTGACCCTCACGTCTCTTAGGTCTCCAGCTTTGACAGGCAGTTTCCTTACCACTAGCGACACCTGGGAAGCCTACCCACATGTCCCGGGGCAGCCCCCCAAATTAGGAGGATGTGTACTGTTGAGAGTGGGTCCTGGGTCCATTCGCTCACTGTCTGGGAGTGACCCACTTGGTGCTGCCATTCTAGGGGCTCAGGAGTGGGGGTCCCTGCCCTCCTATCTTAGGTTCTGGTGGGGGAGGGAGACTGTAGGGGTGGGGGCTGCCCCAGGTGGAGCCAGCTGCACGATTATTCCAAGTGATACTGGCTCTGTTGAGTGCTCGAGAGTGAGTTGGTGAATCCTGCCCACTGAGCACCTAGATCCCAGGCCAGGCCTGGGGTGGGTAAAGGTGAGAGGCCCCCATTCAGCACACTCTTGAGCTCCCCTGAGTACCCACCTGTGCCCCGATCAGCTGCCTGCTTCTCCTGGGCTTGTGTGGTCCCTTGGCTGGGATGGTAACTTGGGCCCAGGGCAGGAACCTGACTTGGGGGTGGGGGACAGTCTCAGACTCACCTGCTATGCAAGCGCTTTCCCAGCACCCCATCTCATCTTGGTCCTGTGATTCCTGGGAGGCAAGCCAAGATTGCCGGATGCCTTCATCCGAAGGAACGCTGAGCGCACAGCCTCTGCAGTCAGCGCCTTGCCTGTGGGCATCCACGTGGAGGGAGATAACCTCTCTGGAATTCAGGGTCTAAGGCCCTGATTTTCTGCTGAAACACTTTGGGCAAAGTTGATCTTCCAGACTTTGGCTCCTTCTTGTGTGGCAGATGCCCTCCCCTGACTTGAGATAGGCCAGGTACCCAAAGGCATTTTAACAGAGTAGATTAAACAAATGAATGAACTCACCTTTGCTCCAAAACCAAATGCTGTTGGAGAGGGTTTGAGTGAGTACCTGTCACCAGGGCCTGGTCTCCTTAATCTTCCTACCTCCCACCTCCAGACATTCTTATCAAAACTAGAGTTTCAATCTTGCTAAGTCAAGGCATTCCCCGTGAGCCCTCTCCCTGGCGGAAGTAGTTTACTGGAGCGCTGGTGGTATTCCCGAGAAAGCCCAGCATTCCTGAATCGATCCTCAAGCCCCAGGAATTTGCAGCTGACAGCCAGCTCCGTATGTAGCACCCTCAATGCCCTCAGCTCATCCATCAGATACAGAAATTGTTCTCCGTGCCTCACCTTATGAAATGAGCTGAATGTGGCAACCGAACGTTCAGGCTGAATCCTGATAGCGGCACCTCCTGGTCAAAGTGTGGAATTGCAGCCTGGCTCTATCAGACATGAATGAGGGCAGCCCGCCAAACCCCTAAGTCAGAGAGCATTCTATGGCTTAGGTAGAACCAAAAATGTTTTTAAAACGTTTTTAAAAACTAATGAACCCAGCTCGACTGAGTTAGAATGTGAGGGAGGGGTTCCTGAGGAAGAGTCAGGTGGCGGTAGCCACGACATACAGAGAAAGAAACTGGTGATTGGTGGCGATTCATGGGCTTGCCAGGTGGCTCAAGGCAGGATACACGGGTTTGATCCTGGGTCGGGAAGATCCCCTGGAGAAGGAAATGGCAAGCCGCTCCAGTATTTTTGCCTGGAGAATCCCATGGGCAGAGGAGCCTGGTGGGCTATATTCCATGGAGTCTCAGAAGAGTTAGACGCGGCTGAGTGTCTAAACAAGAGACAAGTAAAGTGAAGAGGAGACAGTCTGTGGTCCCCTTGAGGCCAGAGCGTATAGGACAGAGAGCAGCAAAGAGCAGGTGGTCTGCAGACGGCGTAGGTTTCCATCCCCCAGCACTGCCATCTGCTAGCTTGAGACCCGGGCAAGTCTTACAATTTTTCTGAGCCCCGGCTCACCATCTGTAACCAGGTGGCAATAAGAGCCCCCACCTTGCAATGATGCCCGTGTGGCTCTAAGCATAGTAGCTGCTCTTGTCATCCTAGCTCTGATGCTGGAGAGCCACAGGAATGTTCCTAGTGCTGAGCAACTGCCCTGGCTGGCCAGGCACGTTCCCTGGGAGCTGGCAGGGTGGTTCTGGCCAGAGCCCTGGAGAATGCCCCCTGCCTTGCCAACTAAGGTCAGGCTGGCAGGCATCTTGGAATGAGGCCCTCTTCTTCCCTTCCCGGGTGTCCCTCTCTGGCAGCCGGTTAGCCGGACTGGCCCCGGGAACCAGGGGCATGAGTGTTCTCAGCAGAGGTCGTGTGCCTGGGAGCTGGGGCACCTGCCCTGTGCCCTCCCTGGAGTCTGGGGCGACCGCGAGGCCAGAGCTGGGAGGATGGCTGATTCCTCAGGCAGGAAGCTCTGTGTCCTGGCATGTCAGAACCAGAAGGACTTTCAGGTGATTGTGCCGATGGTGATACTGAGGCTTGGAGAGTGAGGGGCTTGCCCGACAGTGGTAGGAGAGTTCGGTGGGCACAGGCGTGGTGCCCAGCTCTGGGCTCTGGGCTCCTCTCGAAATCTTACCGAATCCACAGTTGCTCCATGGGGGATGGGCTGTTCTTACTCTCAGCTCCTGGACTCCAGGTCTGGAGAACCCAGCCACTGCTCTCTGCCCTCGTCTCTTCCACTCCTCCTCCCCTAAACTGAGGCCTCCTTGCTTGCTTGGCTTCCTACAGCTTCTGCAGCAAGCGGGCTGCCGGGACCTCGCTGGTGGGGGAAGGGGAGAGCTTCAGCAGGAAGGCAAGAGCAAGGCCAGTGTCAGATTGCATCATGTTCTCAGCCCCCTGCCCTGCTAATCTGTACACACGCAGGTCCAAACACGCCACACACACACACACACACACACGTGTGTGTGTGTGTGTAGACAGAGGTACACACATGCAGTCTCAGGTACATGCTCCTGGGGAAATGCAGGCACACTTGTGCACACATACACACACATCCCTGCATGCAGGCACATGCTCCCGGGTGCACACATTTCATCACGAGGTTCAGACCCGGAGGCTGAGGCTCTCCGCCTGTGGCCTGGCTGGCGGAAGAGGCTCACGAGTTTCCGGATGAGAGTTTCCAGATGAGAGCATGCATGGAATTCCAGACATGGAGGGGATTTAACCCTCTATTTTTATAGGTGAGGAGCAGGCCTCCAGACAGCAAAATCAGCAGCCTTGTTCTGAGCGCTTGCCACCTGCCAGCCACTGAGAGATGGTCCTTGTCTCCACAGAGCTCTCAGCTCAGTGGGTGGCGGGGCAGAGTGCATCGTGACTGTGCTGTGATGGGCCACACTCGGGGGGCACGGAGGCAGAACCGGGCAGGCCCAGGTGGTCTGCCTCCATGAAGCCTCCCCTCCCGTACTCGGGGGCCCATCCTCTGGCTCCAGAGCCTTTAGGGGCTGGCAAAGTGGGGGTGACCCCTAGAAGCTGGGTGAGTTTTGGGCTCACATCACCTCTCCCTGTCATTCTGGGTTGTCTGGGCCACTGGCAGCTTCCCAGACCCCACACCTCATCCCAGGGATCCATGCCCTCCTCCACCCCACCCCAGAGAGTGTAGCCTTGTACTTTTGAGACTAGCTGATCTGAGTTTGAATCTGGGCTCTGCCACTTAGCAGTCAAATGAGGCCTTGAGCACATTCTTTAACCCAAGCCTCAGTTTACCTGTCTCTAAAATGGGGATGACACAAATGGAGGCCGTCGCTTATAAAAGACACATCCATTATCTTGATTGTGGTGGTGGTTGCATGCGTGTAGACACACCAAAACTAAATTGCACACTTTTAGCTATGTGCAGTTTACAGTTAGAACTGTACAAATAATGCAACATTACTCTCCTCACCCCTACCAGCCCTGTCTCACACAAGCACACAACTAGGAGCTAGACAGGCGGCTCTGGGGGTCCTGAGTCTCCCTGCTCAGCGAGGCTGCCCAGAGGGGAGTCCAGGGGCTGGGTAGGCTGGGTTCACCGCCTCTAGTGTCACCCAGCTGCTGGGCCAAGACAGGTTCTGGAAGCCGCAATCTGCTCTTTCAACCTCAGGCACTTTCTACCTTGAGTCCTTCCTGCCTCCCTCCCTCCTGATCAGCCGTTGCCAGGCTGCTGTTGCCATGGGCACATCTGCTGGCCCCACCCTGCCCAGGACTACCTGGCAGGTGGTTGAATGAATGCCCACTGAAGGAGGGAGTCTTGGACATTTATCCATCAGAACTGCCTCCAACCTCACTGTTTGTGAGATATTTCCCCTTCCTAGTCCCAGGGGCAGGACGGACATGTGAGCCCTGGGACTGGCTTGTGGGCGGTCTGGTGAGATGCCAGGGACTGCACATAGCATAGGGCTTCCCAGGTGGCTCAGATGGTAAAGAATCTGCCTACCAATGCATGAGACACAAGTTCGATCCCTGGATCGGGAAGATCCCCTGGAGCAGGAAATAGCAACCCCTTCCAGTATTCTTGCATGGGAAATCCAATGGAAAGAGGAGCCTGGCGGGCCACAGTCCATGGGGTTGCAAAGATGTCATAACTAAGCAGCAGCTGCTGCAGGTCACAGAATGAGTGCTCTTGCCCCTCGGTTGGGTTGGGTTCTGCTGCAAAGGGCTGGATAACCACTTTGCCGCCAAACCTCCAGGCCCCTTCAGGATGCAGGAGCCTGCATCCTTGGAAGCAAGGTGACACCCCATCTGGGCTTACGTGGATCAAAGCAGAGGTATCCACAGCCTTTCCCAATAGCATCTGTTAAGGACCCTGTCCTTGGTCAGTCTCTAGTGTAAATGCTCCCACCAGAAACAAGCACGCTCCCAGCAAGTGCAGGAAGCTGGGACCGTGTCCATAGAGGCTGGAACCAGATGGCCTGGATGCAAATCTAGCCCTGCCACCTGCTGACCTCAAGCCAGTGACTCCGCCTCTCTGACCCTCAGTCTCCTCTTCAGCAAAGCGGGACATAACAGCATCTATGCTCAGGGCCACATGGGGAGTGCAAGGGAGGCAGGGCAAGCCCGAATGTAGCCTGAGGCTTCCGGAAGGGCCTTCTGGGCCCAAGGAACAGCGGCTGCAAAGGCAAGGAGTGAGGAGGCCTTGGTACCTTCTGGAAACTTCAGTTTAGCTGAGGAGAGGGAGGGATCGGTGGGGGCACACACCTGTCCTGCTGGGAAGGACGGATCTGTCATCTGTACACCCAGTTACCTTCTCCCTCTGAGCCTCGGAGTTACAAGTTACGGGCTTCCCAGGTGGCTCTAGTGGTAAAGAACCCACCTGCCATTGCAGGAGACGCAAGAGACGTGGATTCGATCCCTGGGTTGGAAAGATACCCTGGAATAGGAAATGGCCACCCACTCTAGTAATGTTGCCTGGAGAATCTCATGGACAGAGGAGCCTGGCGGGCAACAGTCCACGGGGTCGCGAAGAGTCAGATGCAACTGAACACGCACAGGGACAGACAGTTTCTGGGCCTTGGATCCCCCTCTGCGCAGGGGGAGGAAGTTGGTCTCCAAGCTCCTCCCAACTAATCTTTCTGGAGTTGAGTTCTCTGAGGTGTTGGGGGTGCAGGGCTTGTGTTTCCCCTCTCAGAGGTAATTGCATTTGAAAAGAGCCAAAAAACCCTTTGTGTGAAGGTTCACTGGGCCCAGGTAGAAGAGGTCTGGGGGGCAGGGCTCTGCCCCCAGCATCCTGTCCCCCATGAAGCCGAGAGGGCGCCCTGCCTCCTGGGAAGAGCCAAGGTTCTGGAGCCAGACACAGACGTGTGCTCTGCAACCTCAAGCTAGCCATTTACCTCTCTGAGCTTCAGTTCTGCCTCCCCAGTGGCGGGCATGACACCCACTTCCTGGGATCAGAGTGGAATGGGGGTGCTGGGTGATCTGTATGAGGCTCCCAGGGCCATGCCTCGCCCTGGCCCAGCTTAGCAAGGAGATGTGTTGGCTGCCTGAGACTCAGGAGACGGCCCCTCCCGTCTCCTGATGCCGCGACCTTGGCATCCTGACCTCGGTTGCAACAGCTCAGTCTTCTTCTCCAGATGGTGGGGGATTGGCTACATGCCTCCCCCTGCCAGGCCCCAGCGTGGTCTGTGGGGATGTGCAGGGTCAGGGTCCCCCAGGGGAAATGGGGGGTGAGGGGAAAGAGGTGTGGCTGCGTGAAGGGTCAGCTCCTCAGCGGCTCCTGATGACAGCTGAACATCCTGTTCCGAACCCCATGGCGGCCTGTCTGGGGGATAAGGGTGCCCAAGGCCAGGAGGGAGCTTCTGGGAGGGGCTGGCAGGCGGGGTGTGGGGGGCTGGCTCTGGGTCACTCACATTCCTTCTTGTCTCCCTCCAGTCGTGATGTCCGGCAAAGGCTCTGTGGTTCTGGCCTACAGTGGGGGCCTGGACACTTCCTGCATCCTCGTGTGGCTGAAGGAGCAAGGCTATGACGTCATTGCCTACCTGGTAATGGGGCGCCCAGCATGTCTTTCTACCTGTTGGTCCTGCTGCCTACCTGCCCGCTGTTACTAATCCAAGCCTGCCCCCTCACCCAAGCCTGTCTTAAACTGTAGGGAAATTCTTGTTTACTGTCTCTTTCTTTCTGTTAGGTGAGCTCCTTTGATGTCCCCCAGGTCTGAGATGTGCCCCCAGAGCATAAAGGAGGTTGGCTCTCCGTGCACTCACTGAAGCAGGGGCGGGGGGCACCAGGAGTGAGTGTGGTGGAGCTGTTAAGCCGCTCTGCCCAGGGAGGGACCAGGGGCTTGGCTTGGGTCTGCTGAAGACCATGGAAAGTCACATAAACTTCCCCTTTCCTGCAGCCCTCAGTAATTCAGCAAAGATCTAGGCTCCTACATGGGCTAAGCTAGACGATTAGAGATCACCTAATTCTGGAACAGCAAATAGGCCATAGGTAATAGATTAACTAAGATGCCACTCCCCCATCCAGGGTCCATAGCAGATATCCCCAATCAGACCAGCTTCACTTCTGATAAACCTGGACATAACCTCTGAGTCTTTCTCCATAAGACTGGCAAATTCTAGAAATCTAGCTTAAGCCAAACAAAACCAAAAATAAACAACAACCAAAGAAGAAAACCAACATAATTCAGTTTTTCACATAACCAAGAAGGCCAGGGTAAGATGGCTTCAGGCAAGGCTGAATCCAGGTGCTTATCCAGATTTGCCTCCATCTCGGCTTGGCGTCATTCTTGGCCTCTCCACAAGGCAGGCAAGGCTCTCATCATCCCCTAGTCTTCTGAGAGAAAGGACTTTCCCCAGAGGCTCTGATGGAAAGGCCAAGGGAACACTCATTCACTGGCCCGAGTGCCTGCCCCCCACTCATTTGTCAGCATGGTTGTCCCGTGGAGGCTTGTCCCTATAGTGAGCAGGAAACATTTGCTCTCATCCATCCCTGTGTGGGGGCTTCCCAGGTGGCACTAGTGGTAAAGAACTTGCCTGCCAGTGCAGGAGATGTAAGAGAGGAAGGCTCGCTCTCTGGGTCGGGAAGATCCCCTGAAGAATGGCATGGCGACCCACTCCAGTGTTGTTGCCTGGAGAACTCCGTGGACAGAGGAGCCTGGTGGGCTGCAGTCCAGGGGGTCTCTGAAGTGACTTAGCACTCATATGCGTCCCTGTAGAAAGAGGTCCCAGGAGAGAAGGTTCTGTTCCCAGAGGATGTGAGGAGGGGGCACTGGACAGGAGAAGTTCGTTCTTGTCAAGAATGGTTTGCAGTTAAAGTCAGTCTACCACTGGTAACAGTGCCGACCCCAGGCCACTCAAGTGGAGGGCGAGGGTGAGGCCCAGGGAGGGGAGGTATCTGGCCCACAGCCCCCTGCTGAGAGCAAGCGATGACTCTAAGTGAATGCAAAGAGCCTGGAGTGTGTGCTTGCAGGGCAGCAGCAGTGGGTGGTCCAGACCCCAGACCATAACCAGGCAGATTTAAAAGCTGAGTGGCCTCAGAAAAAGCCCCTGCAGCTGGACTCTGGGAACACTCTGG
This sequence comes from Nanger dama, assembly GCA_917880005.1. NCBI lineage: Eukaryota > Metazoa > Chordata > Mammalia > Artiodactyla > Bovidae > Nanger > Nanger dama. The sequence continues at coordinate 6,254,257 of CAKJTW010000018.1, read as the reverse complement.
AATCTGCTGAGCAGAGTCCAGGGTCAAGGTCTGGGCAGGAGGCCGCAGTGTAGCCAGCAGAAAACATGCCTGTGTCTAGACGGGGCTGCCGGAACCAGAGGTCGGGCTCCAGCGGGGGGCAGCTGGGCGCTCCTAGCCTGGGCCTCTGCTTCCTGCCAGCTCTGGTGCCCGGGGCAATCAAGTTGCTGTACTTGGCTGGAGCGGTGAGCAGGGAATCGGGCAGCTGCTGACAAGCCAACCTTTGTACTGGCTTTGGGGGAATTTCGGGAAAAGATTGATGGGTTCAAAGGCAGCTTTAGACCTTCAATGCAGTGACAGCGAATGTTGCACCCCCACAGCCTAGGTGCACAGGGCCAGATTCAGCCTGTCTAGCTCCTTGAAACTGCTTTCCAGAGCCTCAGGCAGCTCCAAGGAGTACAGCTTCCCCAGACCCTGGTTCTTGTCCTTTCTCCTTCCTACTGTGACCTCAGCCATCCAAAGAAAACCACCTTCATCTGAAGACGGTTGTATGGGAAAGACGCCTGCCCAGGACTCACCCTTGGGTGGATCAGGGGCGGGGGGGTGGCGTTCTTCTCAGCTCTTTCTGCCCCTGGGCTGATGGGTCCTCTCTGCTTCTGCTCGTCAGGCCAACATCGGCCAGAAGGAAGACTTTGAGGAAGCCCGGAAGAAGGCGCTGAAGCTCGGGGCCAAACAGGTACCAAGTGTGGGCGGGGTGGGGGCTGGAAATGGGGTCTGACACACTGGGGCCAGCTGTGCGGGTCCCTGTCCCAGAGCACCTTGCCTCCTACGCCCCTTCCAGTTGGTCCTCTTGCTTCCAAGAGTATGAGGTCAATTCCTTCTGCTTGTGGTGTGAGGGCTTCCCTTATGGCTCAGCTGGTAAAGAACCTGCCTGCAATGCAGGAGACCTGGGGTCGACCCCTGGGTCGGGAAGATCCCCTGGAGAAGGGAAAGGATGCCCACTCCAGTGTTCTGGCCTGGAGAATTCCATGGACTCTATAGTCCCTGGGGTCACAAACAGCCGGGCAGGACTGAGCGACTCTCACTTTCACTTTGCTGTGTGAACCATCTTCTGGTTTCTCCTAGCCTCTCTTCTACCCCATCACCTCCCCGTCCCACCTCCCCATCCGTCTACGTCTTCCTCATCCATCCATTCACCTGCGCACCCCTCATCCAGCTACCTGTCCACCCACCCATCCTTCTAGCCACTCAACAGTATCAATGAGCAGCCCGTAAGATGAACTTGGTCCCTGCTCACATAAGCTCATGGTACAAAGGAAACACAGTATCTGTGAAGCGCAATAAAACTCACATCAGAAGCATTAGGAAGCTGTCAAGTTCACAGAGTCAGATACAAGTTTTCCATAATTCTAGTTTTTTTTTTTACTGGAAAGCTTGGGTTTTATCACTGGCAACAAATACTCAGTTTTCCTTGAAGTGACAGGGTCACTTCATCTTTATGCAAATTGTGGCCAAAACCCCAAGTCTGAATTGACCTTGTTTTGTCTGTCTGTCCTTCATTCAAGTACAAATGATGCTTTATGAGAAGAGTGGCTAATTTAGCTAGTAGCTCACTTGGGCATGCACCAGAAAAGCTTCGTGTGTGTATCACATTCTGTATTCAAGAGTTGGCGCTTCATCAGTGGCTCAGTGGTAAAGAATCCACCAGCGATGCAGGAGACACAGGTTCAATCCCTGGGTCAGGAAGAGTCCCTGGAGGAGGGCGTGGCAACCCACTTTAGGATTCTTGCCTAGAAAATTCCATGTACAGCGGAGCCTGGTGGGCTGTAGTCTATAGGGCCACAGCTGAAGTGACAGCATGCACTCAAGAGTCGAGATTTAACAAAAGCGAATCGTTTTCTACTGCATTTTCAAGACCACCCTTAAGGATCCGTTAGCCGCGTCTGCCTTAGACGCAGGCCATTGGAGACTCTGCCTTCTGACGGTGCCCCGTCCTTGCCAAGGCTCCCTCCCATGGGCTGCTCTCCCGTAGGTGTTCATTGAGGACATCAGCAAGGAGTTTGTGGAAGAGTTCATCTGGCCGGCCATCCAGTCCAGCGCGCTGTACGAGGACCGATACCTCCTGGGCACTTCTCTCGCCAGGCCCTGCATCGCCCGCAAGCAGGTGGAGATAGCCCAGCGAGAAGGAGCCAAGTATGTGTCTCACGGCGCCACAGGAAAGGTGAGGCCAGGGTGTGTGGCTGGGGAGGGTGAGGATGCAGGGGCCTGCCAGCGGGACGTGGGCAGCTGGGCCTGCTGGGCGGCCCTCGAGCAGTTCTTAGTTCTCCCCCATAACAGTCTGCTGTGCCGTGGACTGGCCTGCCCAGCGTGACGAAGGGGACTCTGTGGACAGACTGGCCCGTCCATTCTAAGAGGAATGTTTCTAGCCGCAAGTCAGGGACAGCTCCACTCTGCGGCCCCAGTGCGTGTCTCCCAAGTTCCCGCTGTGGTGGAAGCCGGGTCACCCCATTTTTGCAAACCTGCCTCTGAGGCTCAGGCTCATCTTTTTCTTTTTCATGCCTAGCATTACTTATTTCAAAACTATTATAAAAAATGAAAAACCATCAAATATCCATAAATAAGGGGTTGGCTGCATAAATAACACAATGGTTTGTAATAATAGGCATGAAAAGGAGTGAGGGTGATCACCCAGAATGCATATAGTAAGTGAAAACAGGCAAGGTGCGCAACTGCATGATGCCATATACTACATTTTGCATAAGAAAGAAATACTGGGAAGCTACATGGAAACTCTCCACAGTGAGTGGAAGGGGCAGGAATGGACTAGATGCCTCTGTTGTGTTTGGTTTTTTTTGGCTGCGCTGAGTCTTCATTGCAAAGGGAGGGCTTTAGTTGGCTGTAGCATGTGGGATCTTAGTTCTCCAACCAGGGATGGAACCTGAGTCCCCTGCATTGCCAGGCGGATTCTTAACCATCAGGGAACTCCCTCTTAATAACGTGTTGCATAGATCTGATTTTGAAAACTTCAAGGTTGAATTTAAAAGATAAAATTCACTAAGCCATCTATCTCTAGAAACTGAAAGCAGATGGAAAGAAATGAAACTCCTGTGTGTCCAGTCTGTGACGTCATCACACAGAAAAAAGAAGTATTCCAGTGTGAGCTCAGCACATAATATTCCATGGAACAGTAGGCTATGTTCTGAGGTGGACATCTGGCCAAGGTCATAGTGGGAGTCGCTGTGCAAGGCAGTGGACAGGAGGCCACCCGTTCCCAGAGGGCTTGAGTCCCAGCTGTGTGACCCTGAGTAAGGCCCTTGCCTTTCCTGAGCCTCAGTTTCTTCACTTGCAAAGTGGAGAGGAGACCCTGTCTTCGTTTCCAGGGCAACCGCATTACAGACTGTGCGGTGTAAACAGCAGGAACAGAGCCTCTCTGGAGGCCAGAAGTCCAAAACCAAGGTGTTGGCAGCCTGAAGGTGCTAGGGAAGGGTTCCAGGCTCTCCCCTGGCGTCCTTGGCTTGTGGGTGCACCATCCCAGGCCTCCACCTCCATGTGCCATCTCCACGCGTCTTCACATTTGTCTTCCCGAGCACGTCTGGTTCTATGTCCAAATTTCTCCTTTATCCCAGGACACCAGTCATACCCACCCTAATGACCTCATCTTAACTGGATGATGTCCGTAAGACTCTCTTTCCAAATAAGGTCCTGTTCTGAAGGGCTGGGGGATTAGGGTTTCACCATACTTTTTTCTTTCTTTCTTTCTACCTTTTATGGGGACATAGTTCAATCTGAGATACACCTTCTCCTTCCAGCCCTTGTGTGCAGGAGGGCAGACAGAAGAGGGACCCTGGAGGTATAAAACAGGAAAAGCCCTCAGCACTGTGTCCCACAGGTGACAGACTCAAGAAACAAAGTTCCTAACCATGCCGGCGGCCTTTGGGCAGTGTTACTGGAGACTCTGGGGCTTCCCTAGTAGCTCAGGTGGTAAAGCGTCGGCCTGCAGTGCAGGAGACCCAGGTTCCATCCCTGGGTCAGGAAGATCCCCTGGAGAAGGAAATGGCAACCCACTCAGTATTCTTGCCTGGAGAATCCCATGGACAGAGGAGCCTGGTGGGCTACAGTCTGTGGGGTCGACTGAGCGACACAAAACACACACACACACTGGAGACTCTTGAGCTCTCAGCGGACACCCCGCCAACAGGGATGGGGTGCTCCAGCACACATGTCCTGATCGGATGCAGCCCCTCCACCTGAGGCAGTGCAAGGTGGAGGGGGCAGGCCCTGGCTCAGAGTGACAGTGAGTCACACTCGGATCATGATGGACGAGGCGCCGTTTGGGGGGTGGCCTTGCCGAACAGCCTAGGACTTCCCTGGTGGCTCAGACGGTAAAGCGTCTGTCTACAATAAGGGACAGGCGGGTCATGGTGGAGAGGGCTGACAGAACGCGGTCCACTGGAGAAGGGAATGGCAACCCACTTCAGTATTCTTGCCTTGAGAACCCCATGAACAGTATAAAAAGGCAAAATGATAGGATACCAAAAGAGGAACTCCCCAGGTCATTAGGTGCCCAATATGCTACTGGAGATCAGTGGAGAAATAACTCCAGAAAGAATGAAGGGATGGAGCCAAAGCAAAAGCAATACTGAGCTGTGCATGTGATTAGTGATAGAAGCAAGATCCAATGCTGTAAAGAGCAATATTGCACAGGAACCTGGAATGTCAGGTCCATGAATCAAGGCAAATTGGAAGTGGTCAAACAAGAGATGGGAAGGGTGAACGTTGACATTCTAGGAATCAGCGAACTAAAATGGACTGGAATGGGTGAATTTAACTCAGATGACCATTATATCTACTACTGCGGGCAGGAATCCCTCAGAAGAAATGGCGTAGCCATCATGGTCAACAAAAGAGTCCGAAATGCAGTACTTGGATGCAATCTCAAAAACGACAGAATGATCTCTGTTCGTTTCCAAGGCAAACCATTCAATATCACAGCTATCCAAGTCTATGCCCCAACCAGTAATGCTGAAGAAGCTGAAGTTGAACAGTTTTATGAAGACCTACGAGATTTTTAGAACTCACACCCAAAAAAGATGTCCTTTTCATTACACAGGACTGGAATGCTAAAGTAGGAACTCAAGAAACACCTGGAGTAACAGGCAAATTTGGCCTTGGAATGCAGAATGAAGCAGGACAAAGACTAATAGAGTTTTGCCAAGAAAATGCACTGGTCATAGCAAACACCCTCTTCCAACAACACAAGAGAAGACTCTACACATGGACATCACCAGATGGTCAACACCAAAATCAGATTGATTATATTCTATGCAGCCAAAGATGGAGAAGCTCTATACAGTCAACAAAAACAAGACCAGGAGCTGACTGTGGCTCAGATCATGAACTCCTTATTACCAAATTCAGACTTAAATTGAAGAAAGTAGGGAAAACCACTAGACCATTCAGGTATGACCTAAATCAAATCCCTTATGATTCTACAGTGGAAGTGAGAAATAGATTTAAGGGCCTAGATCTGATAGATAGAGTGCCTGATAAGCTATGGAATGAGGTTCATGACATTGTATGGGAGACAGGGATCAAGACCATCCCCATGGAAAAGAAATGCAAAAAAGCAAAATGGCTGTCTGGGGAGGCCTTACAAATAGCTGTGAAAAGAAGAAAGGCTAAAAGCCAAGGAGAAAAGGAAAGATATAAGCATCTGAATGCAGAGTTCCAAAGAATAGCAAGAAGAGATAAGAAAGCCTTCTTCAGCGATCAATGCAAAGAAATAGAGGAAAACAACAGAACGGGAAAGACTAGAGATCTCTTCAAGAAAATCAGAGACACCAAGGGAACATTTCATGCAAAGATGGGCTCGATAAAGGACAGAAATGGTCTGGACCTAACAGAAGCAGAAGATATTAAGAAGAGGTGGCAAGAATACACGGAAGAACTGTACAAAAAGATCTTCACGACCCAGATAATCATGATGATGTGATCACTAATCTAGAGCCAGGCATCCTGGAATGTGAAGTCAAGTGGGCCTTAGAAAGCATCACTACGAACAAAGCTAGTGGAGGAGATGGAATTCCAGTTGAGCTGTTTCAAATCCTGAAAGATGATGCTGTGAAAGTGCTGCACTCAATATGCCAGCAAAGTTGGAAAACTCAGCAGTGGCCACAGGACTGGAAAAGGTCAGTTTTCATTCCAATTGCAAAAAAGGCAATGCCAAAGAATGCTCCAACTACCGCACAATTGCACTCATCTCACATGCTAGTAAAGTAATGCTCAAAATTCTCCAAGCCAGGCTTCAGCAATACGTGAACCGTGAACTCCCTGATGTTCAAGCTGGTTTTAGAAAAGGTAGAGGAACCAGAGATCCAATTGCCAACATCCGCTGGATCATGGAAAAAGCAAGAGAGTTCCAGAAAAACATCTACTTCTGCTTTATTGACTATGCCAAAGCCTTTGACTGTGTGGATCACAATAAACTGTGGAAAATTCTGAAAGAGATGGGAATACCAGACCACCTAACCTGCCTCTTGAGAAATCTGTATGCAGGTCAGGAAGCAACAGTTAGAACTGGACATGGAACAACAGACTGGTTCCAAATAGGAAAAGGAGGATGTCAAGGCTGTATATTGTCACCCTGCTTATTTAACTTCTATGCAGAGTACATCATGAGAAACGCTGGACTGGAAGAAACACAAGCTGGAATCAAGATTGCAGGGAGAAATATCAATAACCTCAGATATGCAGATGATACCACCCTTATGGCAGAAAGTGAAGAGGAGCTAAAAAGCCTCTTGATGAAAGTGAAAGAGGAGAGCAAAAATGTTGGCTTAAAGCTCAACATTCAGAAAACGAAGGTCATGGCATCTGGTCCCATCACTTCATGGGAAATAGATGGGGAAACAGTGGAAACAGTGTCAGACTTTATTTTGGGGGGCTCCAAAATTACTGCGGATGGTGACTGCAGCCATGAAATTAAAAGACGCTTACTCCTTGGAAGAAAAGTTATGACCAGCCTAGATAGTATATTCAAAAGCAGAGACGTTTCTTTGCCAACTAAGGTCCATCTAGTCAAGGCTATGGTTTTTCCAGTGGTCATGTATGGATGTGAGAGTTGGACTGTGAAGAAGGCTGAGTGCCGAAGAATTGATGCTTTTGAAGTGTGGTGTTGGAGAAGACTCTTGAGAGTCCCTTGGACTGCAAGGAGATCCAACCAGTCCATTCTGAAGGAGATCAGCCCTGGGAATCTTTGGAAGGAATGATGCTAAAGCTGAAACTCCAGTACTTTGGCCACCTCATGCAAAGAGTTCACTCATTGGAAAAGACTCTGATGCTGGGAGGAATTGGGGGCAGGAGGAGAAGGAGACGACCGAGGATGAGATGGCTGGATGGCATCACGGACTCCATGGACATGAGTCTGAGTGAACTCCGAGAGATGGTGATGAACAGGAAGGCCTGGCGTGCTGCGATTCATGGGGTCGCAGAGTCGGACACGACTGAGTGACTGAACTGAACAATAAGGAGACCCAGGTTCGATTCCTGGGTTGGGAAGATCCACTGGAGAAGGAAACGGCAATCCATTCCAGTACTATTGCCTGGAAAATCCCATGGACAGAGGAGCCTGTTAGGCTACAGTCTACGGGGTCGCAGAGTCGGATACGACTGACTCAATTTTATTTTGCCGAACAGCGCCCCCAACAGGCGGCGCCGGCTCGTGTGTCGGGAAGCTCACTCATTCGCCTGGTGTTCGGTCAGCAAGCTTGTGCGGGAGTCTGTGAAGGGGTCTGGTGCGCGCCAGGCTCCTCTGTCCATGGGGATTCTCCAGGCAAGAAATACTGGAGTGGATTGCCGTTTCCTCCTCCAGGGGATCTTCCCGACCCAGGGATCAAACCCAGGGCTTTTGCACCGCAGGTGGATTCTTTACCACTGAGAAACCAGGGAAGCCCATCAAACCAGCTTGGGTTCATTGTTTTTAAAATAAGGCCAATTTTATTTTAAGAGAGTCTGTGGCATTTCCAACTTTTCTAAGTTCAACAGTGCCATGGTGGCGGGGCCTGGAAGTGTTACATGTTGGGGACGAGGTTGGTAGATGAGCTCTTTAGCACTGTGCCACCTAGAAAGCCATTCCCAGCTACCTGTGAGCTAGTCTGGCGGGCTACAGTCCATAGGGTCACAAACAGTCAGACACTACTGACTACATGGCAGCCCACTCCAGTATTGCCTGGGAAATCGCATGGACAGAGGAGCCTGGCGGGCTACAGTCAATGGGGTTGCAAAGAGCCAGACATAATTGAGCACTTAAGCCCACAGGTGGAGACAGCTGCCAGCGCTTGTGTGCGTTTCTCCATTTGGACACAAGAGGGCACCAGAGGCTCAGGTTTGAGGCCTTCCTGGCTGACCCTACAGGGAGCCTGTTTCCCTCTCTGGTACTGCAGGGCTTGGGTTCTGAGAAGAATACCGTCTGCGGTAGTTTTGTGGCCTCTGGAGATGTGGGGACGGTCTTGCTGTTCAGTGTCCATTAGAGAGACAGATCTGAAACATCATTGGGGGTCTCCAAGACCAGCAGCAAGAAGGCCACAGTGGACGGGGGGCCCTGTCTGCCCTCCACCCCAACATCTACCATCTCTTCTGGGGGTTGATGGGCATGACACTCCCATGCCTTGGTTTCCCCTTGTTTACATGACCTGGGAAAGCCCCCAGCAGCCTCTGAAGACAGCTGCCTACAAGAGGAAAGAGATTAGGGAGGAGCAGGGAGGCCTGGAGGGTTCCAGAGGATGCCAGGCATGAGACGGGGTTGCTAGGGGAGAGAGGCCGCCCACCTGAAGGCGCTGGTGGTCTCTTTGCCAGCCCTACCCCCAGGAAGAGGGCATCATGACCTGAACACCTGAGATGAGCGTCCAGAGTGAGCGATGCAGCCGCAGAAGGCTGGCAACCCAGAGTCAGATCCACGTGGGACACTTGAGCCAGAACTTTCTGCAAGTTGGGCAGTGGAGAGACCCAGGGCCTCCGGGCCCTCATTCCAGCCTCTCTCATGCACTGGCTCACTGACTCTGCCCACTGAACCCTTACCCAGCGCTGGCTTTCCTCCATGCCCTGGGATGTCCATATGGACAAAGCCAGTTCAGTCGTGTCCGACTCTGACCCCATGGGCTGTAGCCCACCAGGCTCCTCTGTCCGTGGAATTCACCAGGCGAGAATACTGGAGTGGGTTGCCATACTCTCGTCCAGGGGATCTTCCTGACCCAGGGATCAAACCTGCATCTCTTATGTTGGTGGGCGGGTTCTTTATCACTAGCGCCGCCTGGGAAGCTTGTATCGGGGACTAACCCAGCCAGGGGTAATGGTGGCCCTGAGGCGTCAGAGGGAACAGGAGGCAGCAGTGATGTCAAGCAGGAAGGGCACCCCAGGCTGCAGGAAGAGCCTGTGCAAAGACCCGGAGGCCCGAGATGGCTTCCCTGCCCAGGCCCAGCCCACGCGGCACCTGGTGCAGAGAGGGCTGGGGCCCACTCCTTCACAGCCCTTCGGGGACTCTGATCGCTCCCCGCCAGAGGGCTGCACGGGAGCTGGGGTGGCCCTTCCTGAGCCGCCTCCCTCCCTCCCTCCCCTGGTTTTGGAAGAGGGGCCTGGGAATAGGAGCCAGAGGGCCGTGGGCAGCAGTTTTGTAGATGACGCCATCTGTGTGGCTCGTCCAGGAGCAGATGGGAGGGCCCCGTGCAGTTCCCGAGGGCACACCTGCACTTGCACACGTGCGTCCGCGCGTGGACACATGGCGGGTGTGCAGGATGTGATATACCTCCCCCCTCGGCTCCCTGGAACCTGCCAGGGCCTCCCTGGGGCTGGGGGTCCTGGAGTTAGGAAGGGGGAGGACTGGACAGGTCTCAGAGCCTGTCTGGGACAGAGTTTTCAACTCTGGCTCCTGCGAGGGCATCTGGCTCGGGAACAGATGGGTGTCCCCACGGCGATCCTGTTAGGCAGACCCCAGCCAGACATGCCGGTCCAGGGACTCACAAGCCACCATTGTGCTGGGGAAACCTGAAGCCCTGGAGGAATAATCCCCGTGATACGCAACACTAGACCATATGCTTTAGGAGCCCAGAGCAAGCCTGCCTCTCATCAGCCACCGCCGCCGCTGCTCCAGGAACTGCACAGCCCACTGGCCCTTGAGCGGGCACTAGCCCCTGCGCCTCAGCTTCCCCATCCGTCTTGTTATTCGATGTTCAGTCTCTCAGTCACGTCCAACTGTTTGCAACCCCGTGGACTGCAGCACGCCAGGCTTCCCTGTCCTTCACTCTCCCCGAGTTTGCTCAAATTCACATCCATTGAGTCGGTGATGTTATCCAACCATCTCATCCTCTGAGATGGGGATAATAATGGGGCGCTGCTGTGTAAGGATTTGTGGAGTTGTGTATGGAGCTCAGCCCCGTGACCTGACGGTGAGCTGTCAGGGTGGGATAGGTGCCTTTTGGCTGTGTGTCCCTGGACAAGTGGCTCCACCTCTCTGAGCCTGAATCGCTTCATCTGCAAAACAGGGTTAGAAACCCCCACTGGTGCCAGGTGGCTCTCCCGTGGGAAAGTCATCACAAAGTAGGCCTTCACTGGAGGGACCAGATGGAGGCCAATGGGGATGGCTGGTCTGGCCCAACCCGTGGGCCCAGGGAGTGATCAGAGAGGAGCAGCTTCAGCTCCAGGCTTTGAGGAGAGGGACTGAAACCAGTATTTCCGCGTCGCCTGACAAGACTCTGGAAAATAACATGTTATTCCCGCCGCTGCCTGGCTGCGCCCGTGCAGTTTTCACAGTAGGCGAGAGGTCCCTCTGTTATTTCCACAGCGCTTAAGCCTCCCTCCAGGCCGCCGAGTTGATGGGGGGCAGGCGGGTGGCTGGAAGCCATTGTCTCCCGGGGCTGGCGGGCTGGCGTGCTGGGCCCTCTCCTCCTCCCTGCGAGGGCGTAGACCACTCACCCGAGGGGGATGGGGGCGATGGGGCCCCCATGCCTCAGCTTGGGCTGGGCTCTGTGCCCTTGGACAAGCCCCTCCTACCTCTGGACCAGTTTGTACAGAGAAGCAAAGGGCCTCGGTGGTCATCCGCATCCAACCCCTCCCCCAGACAGCCACTGCGTGGAGACGAGATACCCGAGGCTCACAGAGGACACGGGGCTCCCAGTTCAGTGGACACAACGCCATGAAACCCCCGGAAATGAGCTCGATCTTAGGGCCAGTGAGGCCAGACAGGAAGAGGCTGAGGCATGGGCAGCCCCAGGGAGGCTGCCTGAGGTCTCAGCGGAGCCAGGCCTCCAGCCCCACAGGTGTATGCACTGCCACCCCCCCGAAGAGTGGACATACATGATGACCCATGTGCGAGGCCTGACACATTCCCAGACACACACACACCCGTGCCTGTGCATGCCGTGGCCTACAGCCCCACCTGCCACGGCCACCCTCACACCGGCGCACACAGAGGTCCCGATCATTGTGGGCATCTTGTGCACACACATCCTGCACGTTCGAGTCCCCTCACAGCTCGGCTCTGCACTTAGGGAGACCTGGGTTCGAGTCCAGGGCAGAAAGCCCGCTCCAAGAAAGCCTAGTATTCGTCTTTTAGACGGGTTGTTAGCACCCGGTTCAGGAAGGGAGAGCCTGTGCGGAGACAAGAACACCCAGGGGGCACCGTCGAAGGTTGCCTGGCACTGCCTCTCCCCTGAACCCTCCCAACTGGTCCCCATTCTGTGGCTCCTGAAACCCACCATTGCATGTTTCAGGGGAACGACCAGATCCGGTTTGAGCTCACCTGCTACTCACTGGCCCCCCAGATCAAGGTAGGATGTTGCTTCTCTCCTCTGAAAAGGTGGGTGCTGGTGGCTGAGGCCCAGGGTGGGGAGAGCAGGGCAGGGGGCTCACTGGGAGGTTCCCCAGACAGGGGCCTTGTGGCGGGTGGTGCCCTTCTTCCATGGAGCACTGCCTCCACTTACCCCAGCGCAGGGGACAGCACTCTGTCCCTGACCGTTCATCCTTCCCAGAGAGGCTTCCCCAGCGCTGGGGTGGGTCAGGCACTGGCCGGAAAGACGAGACCGCCCTTCCAGCAGCATCCTTGCGGGTCCACGTCTATCTTCCCACGTGCAGACTAGGACCGTTCTGGGCTGATTTCAGGGCTGCTCACAGCCCTCCACCCCCGGCAGGGGCCCCCAGCTCAGGCCCCCTCCTCCCCGGCTACCTGAACCCTGACCCCAGGTTCTTGGATTCCTTCCTGGGAGGGGGAAAAGCAGGCCCAGACCTCTGGGCATCTAATGAACAGAGCCCACAGCAGAGCTGCACTGTGCACTGCAAACGCAAGTCCCAGGGTGATTATTTCAATTTTTCTAGTGGCCCAGTCAAAAAACCAAGATGAAAAACAACAGGTAATGTCATTTTAACGATATGTTTTATTGAACTCTATATATCCAAAATGGTGTCATTCAACATGTTATCGATGTTGAAATAGTTTACATTCTTTCGGTACGGAGCCTTTAAGACCTGCTGTGTGCTCTCCACTTACAACCAGGACCAGTCACAGTTCGGGCCTCCGAGGCCACGTGTGGCCCCTGGCTCCCACTTTGGACAGTGTGGGTGGGCGAGGCTCCAAGCTTCTTTGCGGCCACTTCCGGCTAATGCTACAAAAGATGTGCCCTTCCCAAGTCCCCAAGGGGCCCTATGGGCTTTCATTTTTTTCTTTTAAGTGGAACCTCTTTCTCTGTCCCTTTAACCAACCAGCCAGCAGCTGCTTAGGGGGTGAGAGTGGCCCAGAGGTGAGCAGTCATAAGCTCTAGTGATCTGCTTTGACCCCAAACACTAGGAGGCAGAGAAGCCCCCAAACAGAAGCTGCCTGTTGATGCTGCAGGCGTGTGGGCCTGGGCCTGGCCTGACCCCCACTCTCTGTTCCCACAGCAACTTGGGGGCCAGGGTGTCTGGTTTCTAGGTCTTTGTCTGCAGAAGCCAAGCCCTGGGGTGGAATGGGGCTTGGTGATGGGGCCCCAAGCTGGTCTCTGGGAACCAGGATGAGGCCAGAGGGCGCTCTGCCCAGGCTCTGCTCTTTCCAGGACTTGGGGGAGGGGACCTCAGCCACCCCAGCCCCACCAGCACTCCCAGCCTAGAAATCAAACCAGCTTCTCCATCTAGATGACACCTCCCCACCCCCAGTTGAGCAGAGGCCTGGCTGGCTCCAAGACTGAGTGGGGGGCTCTTCTTGGGGGACCTGTCCCTGACCCCCCACCCTCCCTGGTAGGATGAGTTCTGTGCCTCCAGTCAGGCTCCAATTCCCCTCCTTTCCCCCACCCAGAGCAGCCCTGGGGGTGGGGGGTGGGAGGAGGGTGGCAGGAGGGGGTGGGTCGGAGGATGTGCTTGAGCCCCACAGGGCCAGGCTGGGTGGCTTTAGTTGCCAGGAGCAGGGGGGGCCCTGGACCTCTGGACAAGGGTGCATCGAGAAACTTGAGGCTTGTCTGGTTCAAACCCTTACGTCTCAGTTGGGGAGACTGAGATCCAGAAGAGCAGGGACCTGCCTGGGGACATGCAGCCATTCTGCCATGGAACTCAAGCTTTCTCCTAAACCACCCTCTGGGATGGCAGGCCGTGTCCTTCCCCTGCCTAAGGGGGTCCCCTGCCCACCGACCTTCCTGTGGGCTACACAGACCCCCCCTACCCAGGCCACTGGTGGACCCTCAGGCCCCTTATCAGAGAAGGTGGCTCTGCAGCTTCAGCACCTGGAGGAATCAGCAGGCCTGACTCCTTGTCTCGTGTCCAGGTCATCGCTCCCTGGAGGATGCCCGAGTTCTATAACCGCTTCCAGGGCCGCAATGATCTGATGGAGTACGCGAAGGTAAGGTCGGACTCCGCCATCACCCCAGCCCTCATCCACTGTACCCCCAGGCACGTCCCTCCAGAGGTTCGAGGCTGGGGCTGGTACCCGTGCCTGGGGACCAAACCTCAGCCCTGGTGCCCTCCCCCAGCACCTGTTCCCTGGGCCGGCCCCACAGAACTAACTGTGGTCCTTGCCAGGACTGGAGCGTCTCTCAGGTCACCCCGCCCCCCAACCCCAGTCTACCCAGTGGGAGGACACCGGTGCCCCTCTGCTTCCCGTTCAGATCGCCACCTCTGCGGTGTGCGTCACCCAAACGGGGCTGCGAGCGAGGCTGTTCTCTGCCCCTAATCACCTGACTGATTGTCCCTGGTGCTTTCGCAGGAACAAGTAGGTGCTCTGAGGGCCAGAGGCAGACAAAGACTTCTGCAGCACCAGCCCTTTTGGAAGTACAAGTTGCAATAAAACAGATTAGAAGTTTTGCATCAAGATCCTTAGCCACTCCCCAGGGCACCTTTCTTTTAGCGACTCGATGGCAGTGCTTGACAAACAGCCTCAATCAATCAGACAGGGGAAAGCAACCTGGTGCACGCACCAGAAAATTGCTCAGGTTTTTAAATAGCAGTCGCCGGGGCTGGCTGTGAGCTCTCGCTGTAGCCAAGGTGCCGCGTGGCAGGGGACGCGGCGGGGACCCAGCCCTGCCCCTACCGTCAGCATCCCATTAAGACCTGGAGAGCTCGGAGGAAAGATCTCCTCGACCATCTGTTGTTTTATTATTAAAAGGGGAGTTTACAAGAGCAAGCCCATATGTTGCCAAACAAATTTCCAAATAGCAGAGCTATTAAGGGAACGGGGTTAGAGGCTTTCTTCCCCTCCTTGGTCTCCTTGAGGATACAGAATCTGAAGCACGTTTTATCTTGAAGAATAATGAATCTAGAGCCCCAGCCCATCCCTGTTCTCACGCCAGCAGTTGTAGTTGGAGAAAGGGCTGACCCGTAATGCCGTCCTTCGTTTCTGTGAAGCTCCCAAGCAGAAGCAGCTCCTGGGTTTTGCCAGAATTTCTGAAGTCATTGTTTGTCCCAAGGCTCTTGGCTCAGCTTCTGTCTCAAATAACCTTTTAAACAGGAAAGTTTGCCCTGACAAGAGAGTCTGGGTCACCACCACTGAGCCCCCCCCAGAGGCTTTTATCAGAATCGAGCTCTGAAAAATCTGACCACGTTCTAGAATGATAGCCGTGCCTCTGCACCCGGGAGTGACCGGAATAACTGAGCAGCAGCCAGACTCTGTCCAAAACTCAGAGCCACGCAGCTGCTTAGCTGAGACAAAAATCAATGGGGCTTTGAAAAAGCCCCACTTTGGAGACCCGTTAAGTCGCCCAGGCCGCAAGGTGCTGTAGGGAGACTCGTGGCAAACATGCATTTGTATCACTCTCCATCTCCCCCACCCAAATCCATCATCCAACGGGAAAACCACTCAGAATCACCCCACCCTGATCACTGTCACCATAATTCTTTTAAAGCCAGCATCCGAGGCTGGGTCCGGAGAGCGGGGCGTCATCTGTGTACACGCTAGAGGCAGTTTTGGTTTCTGTTGTCAGTTGCATCCAGTTTCCGGGGTGTGGTGTGTGTGTTGGCGGGGAGCTCAGGACAGAGAAGGGAGGGGAAACAAGCCTCTTTGGTTGAGGGCCTGTGTTTGGCATTTCTGTGTGTCTCCCTGCTGAGGGAGGGTTGCCGGTCCTATTCTTCTCTCCTTGCTCCAGCAGAGCCCCAATGGGAGAGACAAAAGGCAAGAGTGTTTCCAAACCACCCCCCAGAAGAAAGGCTCCAAGGAACCTGCCCACTGGCTTTCTCGGCCCCCAGCCTGGGGAGTCTCCTCTGCGGGGATTTCAGCCCAGTTGGCACAGACAGGGTCCTGGTCCCCACACCAGGCCTTCTCTGCCTGGAGACAGAACAGGGCGAGCATGTGGATTTGACTCTGGGCACCTCTGTTGGGGGCAAGGAGCCCTCGACATTGATCAGCCTCGAAGTGAAGTGTTCCGTTCGCCCATGTGGTCTCCACTGAAGAGGATGCAGATTTTAGAGTGGATGTGGGCTGTTGCTTTGAAAACCGAGTTTCTTGGTAAAGCTGGAAAAAATATCCAGAAGGTTTAACCTAATTTATTTTGAAATTTTAAGGTGGTGATGAAGGAAACAGCAGGTCCCTGGAGGAAACCTCTAGAATCTTAGTTGTGGGTATGAGCTGAGCCAGGGCAGAAAGCTGTCTGGAAAGATGGGGTACTGCTAGTGGAGACTGGTGGGACCCACCTGGGCGAGGTGCTGAAAAGGGGGCCTACGAGGCAGAGCTGAAGTCTTGCTGATTTATAGGGGCTGGGCTAGGCTGGCTTAGCTGTCTTCTGTAGCTGGTGTACCCAGGAGAAGCGAGCAGGATGGTATCCTGTGCTGGATCCAACCAGGTGTCAGCCTGGGTGGCAAGGGACAGCTCAGGGAGCAAAGATGTCTTTAATACCAAAGACCTTCAACGCGTCACCCACAGCCTTTCAGACCCAGGGTCTCCAGGGGGTCTCCCCTAAACAAAGAATTGGATCATTTGGGAAGCAAAGCGTCATCAGATGGAGGGTTACTCCTCTTCAGGGCTGCACAGGCAGCAGGGGAGACGTAGGCCCAGGAAGTGCCCAGCCACACCCTAGGAACAAGTGTCCTGAACCAGAGGCTCTCGTGGGCGCCTCTTGCTTCCTTGGGTGAGCATTAAGCATCCCCGTGAGTGCACATGTCTTGGTCGAAATCCACAATGAAAGCTGGGTCCATTCCACCTCCCACCTCATAGGGTGGCGGTCCATGGACGGTGCTGGGAGACCCTCAGCACCTGAAGTGTGGACTCAGAATCTTTTGGAAGAAACCTCCAAGGTCAGCATGCACTCCACAGCATCTCAGACACTGGGTCTTAGAGTCTCTGCCTGGGGGTGTTCAGAAATGGGGCCATCACTCCCCAGGCCAGCCTGGGGTGGAGAGAAGGAGACTGTGGGGGCAGAGGGCGGTCCAGGGTCTTGTTGGCCTGGGAGCCAGAGTTTGGGGATGTCTTTGACTTTGAAAGGAAACCGAGGCAAGCAGGCCTGACCCTCGTGTCCTTCAAGCTGCTTTGTGCCAACTCTGTCTTACCTGTGTTGTCTTAACCTCTTACCTGCAGCAACATGGAATCCCTGTCCCAGTCACCCCCAAGAACCCGTGGAGCATGGATGAGAACCTGATGCATATCAGGTAAGATGGGCCTGCCTGTCCACTGCTCCGCCAGGCCTCGGTGAGCACCCACCTGTCTGGGTCATGATGGAGTGGTGATCCGCTGACCTGTGGTCCCCGCCCTCGTGGATGGAGCCCGGCAGCCTCAGGGAGGGCAGACCACCTCTTGGTGATGTGTCCCTCTGCTCCTCCTGCACTGACTCCCCCTGTGTCTTCCTTCTTTCTCCCCTGCAGCTACGAGGCTGGAATCCTGGAGAACCCCAAGGTAATCCCCCGTTCCCCGAGCCCACTGTCTTTTGGTGGTGGCTGCTCCGTGCCGACACGGTCTGGTGTGTTTGTAGCCTGATTTGAAATTTCACGGGGGGCCGGGCATAGGGCTGGGGCTGAGCCCTGCCTGTGTTCCCTGACCCTCCCCACAGGGCCCCTGTCGCCTGCCCACTCCTCACTGCGTTTTTCAGATCCTCGCCCCTCCCCGGCGCTCTTTTTTTTCTTAATTGCTGCCACGATGAATAGGGGAAGGAAATATTTCAGGGAGCGGAGAGTGCGATTGTGAGACAATAAAGAAGCAATTAGGCAGATGAGACACTTGTGCGAGGGCCCAGTCTGTGCCCACCAGCTCTCAGGCCGCTGCCACAGGGGGAGGTGGCACAGATTGGAGCCTCAGGACCGGTTTGTCTGGGCTTGGGCTCCGCACCCGCCAACCCACCCGCCTTGGTCCCAGGTACCCAGCCTCTCTGGCTGGCTCCCGCTGGACCTCGGGGCCCTGTTTGAAGTTAAGGTTTTCTCTCTTTTGGGGGGTGGGTGGAGGGGTTTCTTTGTGTCTCCCCTTGCCCACCGTGGGAGATGGGGGAGGCAGGATGAAATCTATCCTGGGAAGAAAGAAAAAAAATCTCTTTGTCCCCCCAGGGACTGTCTCCATTCCCTGGCTGATTTGGGGGTGGGGTGAGCTGGGGGTGGGCAGCGGTCCTTGTGCAGCTGGGCCAGTGCGGGGGGGCGGGGCGGGGGGCACAGGGTCTAGGAAGGCCAGCTGGAGAGGATGGTTTGGGCGAGGGTGAAGTGAGCCTGGTCCTGGGGAGAGCTCCCCGTGGGGACCGGGCCCTCTGGATCCGTGTTGGCAATAATCTAACCTATACCAGGGGCTGTTTCTGGAGCCAAGCCTGGGGACTGCATTCTCCTCCGCTCTGAGCCTCCTTGTGTTCTGAGGGAGGAAACTGAGGCCCAGAGGAATGACCCGCCCTCCCGGCAGCCTCTGGTTCCCCGATGGCCTGCACACCTCCCCTCCCCACCCGCTTGGCCCTCAGCCCAGTGGTGTCACTCAGCAGAGCCCACACCCTCGTCCCCTGGGGTCTGATGGCCCCACAAGGCCACTGCCTGCTGGTCACAGGCTTTTCCAGTTCATGCTTGGCTGACCCTATGACACTCAGGCCAGCCACCCCTAATTAGCCAGTCAGTCAGCGCCCAGGGGGCTGGGGGAGGCTGAGCGGAGCAGCGGCTTCTCTAGCGGCCATGGCATTCTCACCTCACTGCTGGGGTGCAGGTCCCTTCCCCTCTCAGGCCTCCTTTCTAATGAGAGCAGTGCATGGACAAGGCAGTGCTAGCCAGTGTATTTTTCATCATTCTACCCCCTAGTCAAGTGGGAAGGTGAGTGCGTGGTTCCCAGAGACCTGGGTCTGATGAATCCTGGCTTTGCTTCTATGGCTGTGCAACCTTGGGTAAGCTACCCAACCTCTCTGAGCCTCTGGCTTCTTATGCAAACTGCTGGACAAGGCAACACCTGCCTCCAGGGATGTGAAAGCCCTTGGTCTGTCCTAGCACGGGGCCCAAGGCCTCAGCCGTGGAACCAGGGGTCCCACCCTCCCTCCTCCGACCAGCTAAGCTTTTTTTGGGGGAGGAAGGAGATGAGGTTCTCTCAGGAGTGGATGCTCTGCTCTGCTCTCCCCAGGGGGAGTGGGAAGACCACACTTCCGCTGAGAAGTGCAGGGCCAGGCCGAGGGACCTAGGGGCTGGCCCACTCCAGCTCCGCTTTCCCAGGCCGCCCCGCTGCAGGTGGGGGCCAGGGCAGCCCCTCGCCACCAGTAGGTCCCAGGGGCCCAGGTGGGTGCTGCTCCCCAGAGTGGAGGAACTGGGGCCCTCTGGAGGCACTGGGGAGACCGAGCTTAGGGAACCAGTGGCCCCCTCCCTCCTCAACCCCCGCTCCAAAAAAGCCTGAGACCTGCCGAGGGGAGGGTTTGAAGGCAGATGGTGGAGCCATTTTCTGCCTCCATGAGGGCTGATTGAAGGGCAATGAGGCAGCTAATGCGAAGAAAGATAGAAATTTACTTGCTTTAACTTCATACGGCCCACAGTGAAAGAGTTCATTCAGTCGCCGGCCCGCCATATCTGATGGATGAATAAACCATTTGCCGCATCGATCAAGCCTCTACATCATGGTTTTCTTCATGGGCCATTTGCTCCCAGTTTCTCCTTCTCAGCCCTGTTTCATGCTTTCTTTCGCCCTCTCTCCATCCCCCTCCCCACCAACTCTCTCCTTTTTTTTTCTTCACTCTCTTCCCTCCCCCACACCCCCACACCCCCAACCGAAGATGCCACTGGGAGTGAGCCCTCCCGCTGGGATGGATAAATAGGTGGTATTGAGACTCAGCAACAAACTATTTGTCATTTGAACTGGGCTTTTAGGAAGGCAGAGTAAAAAGAAGGCAGGCGTGAGCCACCACCTTGGAATGCAAAGCAAATGTCACTTTATTTCTATTTAGTTATCTTATTTAATCGGTGCTGTCAGGGTGTCCTGCTTACCACTGCAGAGAGAGTGAGGATGCCGACCCGCCTGGTCTTCCCACCTCCTCTCTCCTCCCGAATGCACTCTCGTCCTGTTCCATTCTCGCCGTGTCTGTGGCTCCAGTTAAGTGCGGCAGGAGAAAGTGACAAGCCCCAGGTCCGAGTCTGAAGGCCCAGTGCGGGTGGAGGTGGGAGGCAAGAGAGTTCGGATGGAGGGGCTGGGGTCTCAGCCCTGGCAGGCAGCTCGGAGTTCAACCCGGGCTGGACAGTCAGTGAGGAGCCCCCGGCAGGTGGGGAAGGACCTGTGGAGTCCTATTGATCACCCAGAAGCCCCAAGCCCTGGTTCACTTTGCCTTTTGGCCGAGGATAGCCCTGGTCCCAGGGAAGGTGGTGGCTGGTTAGGCCTGGGGAGCCGGGCATGTGTCTGACCATATCCCTCGTGCTGTCTCTCAACAAAGCAGCTGGGAAACAGTGGCAGGGTGTGTGTGTGGCGGGTGGGGGGTGCGGCGGAAAGAGCACTGGACAGGGGTTCTAGACTCCTCGGTCTGACTCCCACACCGGGGGTGGGGGTGGCGTGATGGGGACAGGCGGCTTCTTTGGCCTTGGTTTTTCCACCTGGTCCATGGAGCCATCAGTCTGTAGGTCCTCAAGGAGGCCCCCACCCCTCCTTGGGTCTGTCTTGGAGGTACGTTCTGGGTCCCTGCTCCTGCCCAATAAGGGGAGACAGGAAAGGATGGCAGCTGGCCTCGAAGGCACTTTGAAGGCTCAAGGGCTTTATTCCCAGTCCCATCTGAGCCCAGGAGGAAAGCTAGAAGGATCACTGTCCCTGTTTGCCCAGGATTGGGTGGCGGGGGGGAGGGTCTCCGAGTCTGGAACCAGGATGGTTGGTTATCCTGACATAGAGTCAACAAGCAAGGTGACCGCAGGGAGCGACCGGCCTCAGGGGTCCCAGTGGCCCTGCCTCTCTGCCCCACCCGAGCAGCTCTTCTCTGAGGCAGGTGTCACCAGGAGGCTGTTCCAGTCATCCTGCCACCTGCGGTGGCAGCACCAGGCCCTAGTTGGCACCTTCTTGGATGATTTTCATGTCCAGTAAGAAATATAGAAACTGTCTATGTATTTAAATTGTAAGGCAGTCAGAAGAAAGTGTTAGTCAATCAGTTGTGTCTGGTAGCCTGCCAGGCTCCTCCCTCTGTGGCATTCTCCAGGCAAGAGCACTAGAGTGGGTAGCCATTCCCTTCTCCAGAGGATCTTCCCAGTTGAGGGATCAAACCCAGTTCTCCCACATTGCAGGCAGATTCTTTATTGTCTGAGCCACCAGGGAAGCCCAAGGTAGTCAAAAGCAGATATCATTCCTCCTCTCCACCTATTTTACAGATGAGAAAACTGAGGCTCAAAGAGGTGAAGCAACTTGTCATGGCCTGACTCCCAACTTTGGGGTGTTTTCCACCACTCTGAAGTCTATCACATCACTGTTCAAGGCCTCGTGGGTTTCCTGCCCTGGGCCATGTGGCCGCTGCCACCCCCACACAGCCTACGTCACAGCCCCGACAATTCCTGTCCGCCTCTTCCTCCATAGGTGGGGGAACAATTCTTGACCTCACCCATCAGGGCTGCAGAAAACGCAAAGGAAACTGCAGATGCGAAGTAACATGGGAATGCTTGCAGGGTTTTGACAGCCGGGGATTGAAGGGACTGCACTTCCCAGGATGTCAGCAGGTG
Source organism: Nanger dama (assembly GCA_917880005.1). Classification (NCBI taxonomy): domain Eukaryota; kingdom Metazoa; phylum Chordata; class Mammalia; order Artiodactyla; family Bovidae; genus Nanger; species Nanger dama. Next base: position 6,232,741 of record CAKJTW010000018.1, on the reverse strand, counting down.
GACAACAGCTGGGCCCTGGGATGCCCACGGGACGGACTTGAGCAGTCAGGCCCAAGAGCCCCCTGGCCTCATCGTGGCAAGGGTCCAAGCCGCAGCCTGTGGGTGGGGGGGCTGGGGGGAGGGGCCTGGGGAGTTCCAGGCAGCCAGCCGCCCCTCCACCACCGCATCGGGTGGAGAAAGAGGCCCAATTTCCAACACGCCCAAGAAAAAAATATACATAAAGGTTGATGTGTTTTCAAATGGGTTTTTGCTTTGCTCTTCTCTCTTCTCCCTGTGTGTATTAACCTCGGGGACCCCAGGGACGGCTCTCCCTGCTGGAGCACCTGCTGGGGTCGGGCACAGTCATTAGCTTTGCGGTCAGTGCAGAATAAACCCCAATTTCTGGTGCCGGGGAAAGAGAGAGAGAGAGAGAGAGCGCGCGGGTGTGCCCACGCCCGCTCCCGGGAAGGCCACCTAGCGCCTCACTTCCCCCAAAGTCACGCTTTTCCTGCCTGACTGGCTCCTCCTGCTATTCCACCTCCAGCTGTGGGGGCGTCGAAGAAAAAGATGAGATCAAGTTGAGGGGAAAAATTGTCTGATTTCTCGAGCCCTTTGTTTCCCAGGCCCCTGGCAAGTGGGGCTGGCTCCAGGTAGGGGGGCTGGGAGGCCGGCCTGCTGGCTGGACTGGCCAGCCGACTGCAAGGGCCAGCAGGACCCTGGCTCTGGAGAGGGCTGCCAGAGACTGACCTGGCACAGCTCGGCTCGGACACACTGTCCTCCAACCTCTTTCTGTCTTGTCAGAACCAAGCGCCTCCAGGCCTCTACACAAAGACCCAGGACCCGGCCAAAGCCCCCAACAGCCCGGACACCCTTGAGATCGAGTTCAAGAAAGGTAGGTGCCTGCCCAGTCAGGACTCCATGGGGTGGACTTTTGGGGCCCTGGCTCCTTGCCCCTCCTTGCCTGGGAGCCCCCTGGGCATGAGCCCTCTGCATTCTTCCTGTGTTTCCTGGAAGCCAGGGTTCAGATGGGGTCTTCAAATGTTCCCAGCTAGCCCCTCCCTGGATTGCATAGTCCATGGAAGCCTTCAGATTTGGGAGGAAACACCCCAGTGGCTGTCCCCTGGTCGGTGGGCACCAGGTCTGGAGGAAGCACTCTGGGGAAGTCACTCCACTTTCCTGGGCCTCAGTCTCCTCATCTGTAAACTGGGGATAAAAGAACACTCGCTGCCTCATGTTTTCACGGTACAGAGTGAGATCTGGATGGGGTGTATCTGGCGCAGGACTGGTCACCAAGGAGATTCTCACCCAGTAGGAGAGCCAACCTTGCGGTCCCCCTCTGACCCCACAGCTACTCCTAAGTTAGCTGCCTGGTGCATCTCCCTACCTCCCCACCCTGGGTTCAAAGCTGCTGCCACACTTGCTTGTGTTCTGATTTCCCCTCATCTTCTCTGCAACCAACATGAAGGGTTTGCTGGCCTGGCCCGAGTGCCCGGCCTTTAGCCTGGCATCAGGGACTCCCTCCCCACCCCCACCTTGCCTTTGAAGACAGAGGGGAAGGTAAGACATGCTGGGTAATGGAAGGAGCAGGACCTGCTTCAGGGTGAGGGCTCAGGATGTCCAAGGAGAGGACTTTTCCAGGAGACTGCAGAAATCGGAGAGACTTCCTGGAGGAGGTGGCACTAGGCAGGAGCTGGAGGAGCCAAGAAGGGGGCATGAAGGCATCCCAACTCCAGGCAGGGAGGCTGGTCCTTCCAGCCACAGGCAGGGAGGGAGCCGAAGGAGAGGGACTCAGAGACAGATCCCAGCTCTTCGCTGCCAGTGTGACCTTGGGGCTCAGGCTCGTTCACCTGTAAAATGGGCCACAGAAATGATGCTTGTAGCTGCTGAGGATGGTGGTACTTTAATCATCGGCCTCCTGGCCTTTCTCAAGGGCCTGGCTGCGCCAATGGGCGTTTTCATCGCTCTGGCCCCACCTCTACCATCAGTTCAGACACTTGAGTGTCATGCCCCCTGGGGACCAAAAGGCCCTTAAAGTCTAAGGCCCTTAAGGACAGCTGGAGCACTGAGCCGGTCTTATGCCCACCCTCTGTGACCCAGGGCCATGCGGATGTGGGGCCTCTGAGCATCACCTCTGAGAAGATGGGGGTGCACCCAGGCCACACCCCACCCCCACGCCCCGCAGATCCCTTGGAGCCTGGAGGCGGTGAGGGTGGGAGGTGAGCGGGAGGCCGCAGACGGTCCTCCGCTGGACGCCAGCTCTGCCCCCCTCTTTCCTCCAGGAATAGATAGGCCAGCCCCAAGGGCCAAGCCCGGGAAGAAGCGTGATCCATTTTAATGATTTGGGGACTGTCTAGAAAAAAAAAAAGTAGACGGAGGAACCCTCCCCGACGACTCCCCATTCACTCTCTAGTTAATTTATTTGAAGTTTTAATCTAATTATTAACTATTTTAAAGGCTAAGAGGCTTTCTCTGGCGGCGGCAGCAACAATGTCTGCTCGTCTCTGGGGGCAGGCCTCATCCAAGGCCCCGCAAGGACGACAATAGGGCCTGGAGGGAGAGAAAGGGAGAGGGGAGAGGCGGGTGGGGGCGGGGCGGTGGGCAGAGGGGCTTAAGGTTCATTATTGGGCAGACTTACATTTAATAGCAATTTACAACCAAGTTATAAAACCCCTGGAAATGGGGGTTAAGAATGGCCAGGCTGACAGCCCCTGAGCCGAAGCCCCTCCAAGCGGCGCCCGGCTAATAAAGACTCGAAAGCCGCTATTGAGGCCTGATTGGCATCCGATCGCTGGCTCCATGGTAATGAGCTGGGCAGATGGGTGGGAGATTAGCCGCCAACTTTGAACAGCTTTTCTTTGTCACTGTTACAGCTCTCTTGTTAGGCCGCTAATACATTTATTGCTCATTTCACACCGCTCGAGAAAGTGCCCCTTGCTATTCAAAGTCAACCCCGAACCCACCCACCACCCCCCATCCCACCACCCCCTTTGACTTCCCTCCCGAGCGGTCACCTTCCTCCTGCCGCCCCAGACCCGACTTCTCGGAATTCACGGGCGCCTCCAACAGCTCGCCGGCTGGAACAGGCATCTCACCCCAATCTGGGGTGCAGGGTCGGGGCGTGGGGGTCCGCCTGACAGACGCAGCAGGGGGCCGTGTGTGTGTGTGTGTGTGTGTGTGTGTGTGTGAGTTCAGCCGCACTTCGGCCGGGCTGGCCCCCGGTAACTGGTGGGACAGAAGGTCCTCCATGGTAAGACAATGGCGGAGCGTGAAATTCAATTAGTTCAGGGCCTGGTTCCAATTTCACAGCCCCTAAATGCAAAAGGGGCAGAGAGAATGGGAAGGGTGGGGGAGCGCGTTTTATTGCATTTTCCCTTTCATTCTGGGGGGCTTTCTCGCCTCTTCTCTCTCCCCAGCAGGCCTCAACCTGCACTGGGCTTCTCAAGGAGTCATTTGGAGTCCATATCTGTCACATCCATTTAAGGCGTTGCGGGCGGAGGGGGAAGGCGGGGTGGCAGCCGCAGACTCCTCCGCTGAGCTCCGACCATGGGCCCCCTGCCCTCTCCTCCTGCCCTAGGGGTCCCCGTGAAGGTGACCAACGTTGGGGATGGCACCACCCACAGCACAGCCTTGGAGCTTTTCCTGTACCTGAATGAAGTCGCGTGAGTGCCTGCTGGGAACCCACTGGCCAGCCCCTGCCCCGACTGCTGTGGCTGGTGGCCCCGGCCCGAGCCTTAGGGGCCGAGGAGGACAGGCCTGTGTCCTGCAGTCAGCCCTGGCACCAGCCCCATAGGCGTAGGGCCCTTTGGTTCTGTGCGAGAGGCCCGGTGGCCCTGGGCCTTAGAAGGGAACAACCCCAGAGCATCTTCTGCTCCCGGGATGGTCCAGTTGAGCCTCCCCAGGTCTCAGCTGGGTGTGAGGCCAGGCTAGAAGGACAGCTGAGCAGTGGAGAAGGCTGGGTACCACGCCAGGCCCAGGTGGAGGTAACAGAAGTTGCACACTGAACTCACTGTGTGTCCCAGGCAATCCCTTCCCTCCTTGGGCCTCAGTTGCCCCACCTGCAAAATGGGTGGTTGGACAAGTTCACCTGGCTCAGATGTCCTCTGAGTCTTGAATCCTGATGCCCTGCACATGGCCCCCAGTGACCAGATGGTTCTTCCCACAGTGGCAAGCACGGCGTGGGCCGCATCGACATCGTGGAAAACCGCTTCATCGGGATGAAGTCCCGGGGTAAGTCTGCTCGCCACCCTTGGGGGCATGGCTTGGCTCCCAGAGGCCCCTGACACCCCCTCCTCACGCTCCAGTGTTGCTACTCCCAGGCTGACTTTGGGCAAGTTCTTTCACCCTGCCAGACAGTTTCCCTTCTGTGAAGTGGGGATGAGGGACCCTTGACCACTGATTTCTGATGGCATCAGGAGAAGAGCTGTCCCCAGGGCAGGGAGAGGTGGAGAGGAGAGAGGAGGCGGGCCCAGGGCCCAAAGGTCAAACACTCCAATGCCTTGGGCGGCGGGTCAGCCAGGCTTAGAAGCAGGCCACGTAGGGCCGATTTCGTGGTCATTAAGGCGACATTGAGGAGGCCAGCTGGCCTGGCAGGGTGGGAGTCTTGCCGAGGGTGGGCACTGTGAGCCAGCCAGGGCCTGAGGGCCTGTCTCATGACATGCTTGTTGTTCAGTCGCTCAGCTGTGTCTGGCTCTTTGCAACCCCACGGACTGCAGCACACCAGGTTTCTCTGTCCTTCACCATCTCCCAGAATTTGCTCAAACTCATGTCCGTTGAGTTGATCATGCCATCCAACCATCTCATCCTCTGTCGCCACCTTCTCCTCCTGCCTTCAGTCTTTACCAGCATCAGGGTCTTTTCCAATGGGTGGATTCTTCACATCAGGTGGCCAAAGTATTGGAGCTTCAGCTTCAGCATCAGTCCTTCCAATGTATATTCAGAGTTGATTTCCTTTAGGACTGGACTTTTGGCATGATGCTGGGGTGGGGCTCTGCCTTGGTGCTGAGTGGCTGCCCGGCCCATATCCACCTCTGGCTGGGCCTGGAAGGAGGTGAGGCTGGTCCCCAAGCAGGTGCAGAGCCCATGGTTCCCTCTCAGTCCCTCACTGGGTCATCTCGACTGCACCCAACCCCCATCCCGTTCAAGGAGATCTCATGTCCGCCGTGAAGAAGCAATGCTGCGTGCTTCTGACTTCCATGAGGGAGGGGCCAGCCAGCCGTTGAGAGTACCAGTAGTGGGATTAAGGTCTCTTGTGAGAGCAGGTGTTCAGCTCGCTTTGCTAAGGTCAGTTTAAAAGATGACACAACTAAAGAAAACCAGGCCAAGGTCATGGCCCTTTGTCCCTCGGGATGTTTTTCACTGAGACTCTAAAATCCAAAGAGAACTGATGGCAGATTTCCGGTCAGGGCATTGGCCCTCGAGGCAGGATGCCAGGGCTCTCACGTGGAGTTCAGGCTCACGGCTCCTGGCTGATGGCCTTGGACTTGGTGGCTCAGTTTCTCCAGGTGCAGTGTGGCGGGCGTTGGGACAGGAGTTGGATCATCCTGGCTCTGACCTGTTTGAATTTATCTCAAAAGGGGAAGAAGGAAGCAAAGTGGCTTTGCCTCCTGTGTGTTTTTTTCCCCCCTCCTCGACAGGACTATTATTGTGAAAAACAACCTAATTGAAAGTCTCGAGAAGACCTTGTGGAGAACAATGTTACTAATTAGCTGCTCCCTTGTACCCTCTCTTACCTTTGTGTCTTACCTATACCAACATCTGATTAAACGTCCCTTTGTCTCACTTTGCCCTTGGGAGGCAGCACAACGCAAATTATCTGAGGCAGACCCTGCAGGGACCTCGGCGAGCCGGAGCCCAGCACCCTCACTTTACAGGCGGGGAAACCAAGACTCAAAATCACAGGCACGTTGGTGGTAGGATCAGGACTAATGTCGAGTCCCAGAGAGGCATGGGGTGGAGGGCTGAGGGCTTGAACTCTGCAGTGGGGCAGATCCAGGTTCTAACCCATGTATGTATATTAGCAGGAACTGGCCCAGTGGAAGAGCTTCTTGAATGCAGCAGTCCCATAGGGATGCTGAAAGGGTCAAGGTGGCCTTTGCCCTCTGGGAACTGTCCAGTCTGCACCATGATCATGTCCCTTCTCTGTCCAAGGCAGGCATCACTGACTGTGGATATAGATCAACAATGCTGACAATGGATAGACAGCCTGAGATCACTCTGTGAAATGGCACCCAAGTGGACTGGACTATTCTGGGAAGACATCCTGAAAGAGGTGGCAGGAGAATAGACTTTACCTGGTAGAAGAAGGTGGGATAGAAAGGAGTGGGCGCCTTCCAGTATGAGGGGCAGGAGCAGCGCCCAGTGGCCAGTTGGGTAGTGGATTAGGTGTGAGGCTGGCTGGCCTCCCGGAGGCCTGGCAGAGGTGTCAGGGGCCAGACTCGGGCTCCAGACTCGACTGCCTGCCTTGGCTCCATCACCCTTCGGAAAGCAACGCAGCCTCTTCAGAGAGGCTTCATCCGTGAAATGGGTTGTTGGGCAGATCGAACACCCCTGTGTCGACCTATAGCAGGTGCCATGCCTGGAGGTAGGCTTCCTACCTGTTCCCCGGAACCGAGGGTGTCATCACCTTTGAAGATAGGAGCCATGAGGTTAGCGCTCAGTTCCAGCTCGCTTGGCTTCTTACCATCCACCTGAAGAGAAGATTCCGGGAGCATAGCCCTCACTCTGCCCAAGCACTGCGTGTGCACCTTTGAGGGGCTTTGCCTAAAAGCGTAGCATTTAGCCTGAGAGTTGCTTGCTGTGTATCCTCAGCAAGTTGCTTTTCACCTCTGCAACTCCTACCGGCAAAGGTGGGCACGCTAGAGGATCTCACCTTCTCTCTCTCTGCGAGTTCTACCTTGCCTATTTTCTGACTTGGGGAGTGAGAAAAGAAAGTTGCTTCTTCATTTTAGCAGGAGGTCTTGTTTTTTATTTCTCCACTCCCAATAAGTCACTGTGAGAAAGAAAGAGGGGCAACAGACGAAGATGTCGTGGGTTTGCCCACGAGATTTTTATTAGCTCTACGGTCAGGGGAAAAGCTGTTAATTGTCAATTATATGGAGGGCAGAGCAGGAAGGTGCTATTGTTCATATGTTGTTGTACAAGGGGGAAATGTCATTTGTATTGATTTTACAAAGCTTAGAGTTGAAATTGGTTAAGGGCTTTTTTTTTTTTTCCGCCGGGGTAGGGGAGGCTGGGTGGGTAGGAAGTTGGCAGTGCTAATGTGCCAGGTCCGGGGTGGCCAGGTCAGCGGCACTTGGGACCATGGGGTCAGCGGGCCAGGGGCTGGGGAAGCCGCAGATGGAGTGGCTTTCGCTGTATTGTGGCTGTTCACATCGTCATTATCACATTATCTTTTTAACTCTGGAGGGGGCTAATTAAGTGAAGTAAATGAAATCAGTGGGGAGGAGAAGGGGGGCAAGGCAGGCAGGAGGGAAGCCGAGAAGGAGCTGGCGCTGGTCCTTCCCTCACCTTCTCCCCCAGCCCTGCCCCGCGGGTCTTGCCTCTGCTGCTTCCCTCCGTGACTCCCTCCGCCCTCGCCTCCTCACCTGCCTTCTGTTCTCCCCTCCACTCTTCCCTTCCACTCTCTTCCATCTTCCTCCCTCCTTCCCATCTCTCTCGCATCCTCCCCCTCCTCTCTCACTTCCTCCTTACTCCATCACTTTCTGGCGAAGAAAGACTTATGAGTTGCCGCCCGCCTCTCCAGACTTCCCAGAGTCTCCGCTCAGACAGAACATTCCAAATTGGAGGGAGACTTGTGAGGCAAAGGTGTTCACATTCCCAGAAGCCCAGAGTGGCCAGCGTCAGAGGCCCACCCTGATTCCCAGGGTGGGGCCCTCGGGGCACCGGGAACATAGAGGAAGGCTAGCAGCCCACCAGGACCTGCCTCCCATCACCATGGCAACTGCCTCTCTCCTTGGCCATGGGGTCTAAGTGGGATCTCTTGGGCTCCAGCCTAGCTCCCCTCCCCCGGCATTTCCAAATCCCTTCTTCTGGACACTGCTTACCCAAAGGACCAGAGGCAGCGGTCCAGGTGTCTTAACCTCCACCTCTGCCCTCCCACCCACCCCCGCACCCGACCCCCAGCTGAGTTGGCCGATCCCACTCAATTCTGCCAAATTGCTCAATTTCTGGGCTAACCTGGCAGCCTCAGGAAAACAGATGAGAAAAATTTAAGCGGCCGCAGCTGTTTCGGTTCCCACCTCTTCCTCCTTGGTCCACTCTCCCCCACCCCGGCCGCCCCTCAGCTCCTCGCCCTTCTTCCCCACCCGCTCCTCGGCAGTAATTATGGTGTGATTGAAGCCGCTCCGCAGAGAACCGCTGACACCTCTGTCTTTTTCCTGTAAACACGGGGAGATGAAAATAGACACTTGAATCCGCTGTGCGTGTCACTCGGAAGATGTCTGTTGTCTCTTCCCCAGCGACACCGAGACTCAGCTGTCATTTCCTCCTTCTTTTTGCACAGTGGTTTGTATGCCGACTGTCAAAAGCCCCAAATCCATAGTCTTTAAGCATCAGATTCTGTCACTGGGTGTTTTTTTTTTTAAGTCATTTTTTCCCAGAAGAAATACACAGAAATCATCTGTACCCCCTACGCCTGTGGAGAGGAGAAGGAGAGCTCTAAGATGCGCGCGCGCGCACACACACACACACACACACACACACACACACACACACACACGACAGCAGCAACCTGAAAACAAGCTTTTTGATCAGTCACAACTAACTTTAACACCTTCTAAGGCAAGGAACGGGAATATTAATTGTGCTGGTGCGTTTCCCGGCTGCGGCCTCTCGCCTCGCCTGCGACTCCCCCCACAGCACCCTCGGGGGGCTGATTTGTCGTGTGGCTGGCCCTGAGGGCTCAGCGATGGTTGACTGTCCACTGGACACTCTCCGTTCTTTTCCTGGGGACAGCTCTGATGAGGCAGTTTGGGGGTGGTGGGGGGGACAGGGGCTTCCCAGGGGACTCAGTGGGAAAGAACTTGCCTGCCAATGCAGGAGATGCGGGTTCAATCCCTGGGCTGGGAAGACCTCCCTCCCCGAGAAGGAAACGCAGCCCACTCCAGTATTCTTGCCTGGAGAATCCCATGGACAGAGGAGCCTGGCGGGCTGCAGTCCATGGGGCCGCCAAGAGTCAGACACTGAGGGACTGTCCCCAGAAGGCGCCGGCCCCATCGCCTGCGCTGAGGTCTCGTCTGCTCGTCACAGGCGTCCTGAGTCCAGTGTCCCCAGCCTCACGCTGTCATTTTCTCAGCCGCCCACCTGTCTCCCACCTCGTCAGCCCCTCTAAGCTCCTGCGGGGCTGTGTCCCTGAGGCAGTCTGTGGACGTGGATGACAGAGCTGGTGTGGACTGTGTCTATGAGAGTCAGGATGCGGGTCGAGGGGCCCCGAGGCGCTCCCCGGGGAGTCGAGGGCGTGGGCCCGCTGCATGAATGGGGGATGCTGGTGCTCTCCTGCTGGGGAGACAGCTGTGTTTACCCTACAGCTGATTCAGGGCAGCGGAAGTGGCCCGAGAGCTCCGGGCACAGGAGTGAAACAGGACGGCGCGTCCTAGCAACGCCTTGCCTCTCTGCGCATGCCCCCGAACCCCAGGATGTGGTGGGTGTGCAGATAAGAGACTCGCTTCCCCATAGAGAGGCTCTTTCCCACTCTGGAGCACCTCAGAGCCTTGGGAACACTCTACCTTGGCCACAGCAGCTCAGACTTGGGTGTCCCCTTCATGCTTGGTGAGCACTGGATCACTTTGCAAAAGGACCCAAGAGGCAACCAAGAGCAGAGATGGAAAACTCAGAGGCAGGTCTCAGTCTCCCCATCTGCAAAATGGGTGCATTGGGCCAAATCAGGATTTTTAAGTACTGCTTGTGGAGTCCAGGGTTTGCAGGGGGACCTCCTCTGCTCCCTACAGCTGGACCTCATCTTTGATTGTATATGTTGAGCTTCTGCCTAAGGCTGTTTGAATGCTGGGTTTGCAGCTGATTTAGGAAAATACAGGCCATCCTTAAGGACCCTGACATTTCTGTGGATTCCCAGACTTAGATTAAAGACTAGAGAAGTTCTCAGAGGAGAAAATTTCTGGCTACTTACATCAGACACAACTTTGTTCATGTCCCCTGTGGACTTTAGAGTTTAAACAATCTCCTCTTTTCTGTTTGTTTTTTTTTAAGCATTTTTAAATTGTGGTAAAATATATAATACATTGGAAAAAATCCTGATGCTGCAAGACTGAAGGCAAAAGAAGGAGGCAGCAAAGGATGAGATGGTTAGATAGCATCACCGACTCAATGAACATGAATTTGAGCAAATGCTAGGAGATGGTGAAGGACAGGGAAGTCCAGCATGCTGCAGTCCATGGATTTGCAAAGAGTTGGATATGACTTAGCAACTGAACAACAGCAAATGCAGAACGTAAAGCTCACCGTTTAAACTGTCTGAGCGCATTGTTCAGGGGCTTTAAGGACACCACTCATGTTGTTGCGTAAGCACCAGCCTGCATCTCCAGAACTCTTTCGTCTTCTCAAAGCGAGGCCCCATTAAACACCAGCTCCCCTCTCCTCCTCCCCAGCCCCTGGCACCCAGCATTTTACTTGGTTTCTATGAGCTGGACTCAGGAACCTCACGTGAGCAGGATGACACCGCATTTGTTTCTTGGGGATTTGTCTCTGGTTGATTTCACTGCGCATCCTGTCCTCGCATGTATCAGGACTTCCTTTTAAGGCTGGATATTTCACTATGGAAATATCTCTTTCTGTTTATCCATCCATCTATTGTTGGGCATTCTGATTGCTTCCACCTTTTGGCTCTTGTGCATAATGCTGCCATGAACTTGGGTGTATGAATCCCTTCTGTGGAAAGATGACCACGTAAATTTTGAGGAAAACCAAAAATCTGTCCCCTTAATGCCATAACACCATTTGGTGGGGAGAAAGGGACTTTGGGGGGGTGGCGTTCGTTGGGGAGGGTTATGACTGCTTCATCAGGACAGCAGACACAAGGCAGGTTTATCCAAGGTGCTCACCTGAACTTGACTCATGGGGCTACACTGCCAGGATTGCTGGGGCCAATTCTGCCTCTTGGTGCCTCAGTGTTCCCAAACCTAGGATGGCACCCACTCATCAGATCTCCCTCCCAGGGCCACACGCAGCCCAGGGCCAGGCGCCCCCTTGTCACTTGGAGGTGGTGTGGTCTAAGCAGGTTGTTTAGCAAATGCAGGATTCGGGCCAGAGATGATGGGGAGAGCACTGATCAAGACCATCTTCCCATGACCTTCCGGGTCTGGTCTCATCACCTGCTGGTCCACAGGGCAGCAGACAGCACCACTCAGGACTGCTCCCAGCTCCACTTCAGCTACATCCCACCCACCCCCCCAGGAGGCTCAGTTTCCCCCTCGGTACAGTGAGGTCAGCCCCGAGTTGACCAAGGTGGTGAGGATTTCTCAGCAGAGACGAGGCTGCAGGGGAGCCGCCAGCCGAAACTGGCATGTGTGGGCACACGTGTCCACGCGTGTGCATGTGTGTGAACAGCCGTCCCCTCCCCTGGCTCCCTAGGGGAAGGCAGGAAGGGACGTTCAGGGCCCTGGGCTCCAGCAGAATCGGTTTAATTACAGGTTTTCAGCTGCGGGCCGGTGGGCATGAGTTGGGGAGGAGGGGGGAGCGGCTCTGAAACCCTGTCATTTTCCAGCATCTGAGGGCCTCTGCAAAGGGGGGCATCTAGACATTTTCTCCGCAAGCCGCAGAGTGGACTGTCGTGGCCCCAGCGTGAACATAATGGCAGATGCATTTTCAGCAAGCTGGGAGTGAATGGGTCCGGCCGGCTTGTCTCCTGTCAGACGAGTCATTATTATTATTTCTTTTGTCATTGGCTGACAGTTTGGGTTTCATGCGTTTCTCTCTTTTTTTTCTTCTCTTCCCCCTGCCTGGAAAAATGGCTAGGTATCTACGAGACCCCAGCAGGGACGATCCTTTACCACGCTCATTTAGACATCGAGGCCTTCACCATGGACCGGGAAGTGCGCAAAATCAAGCAAGGCCTGGGCTTGAAATTCGCCGAGCTGGTCTACACGGGTGCGTAGACCCTGCAGCTGGCTCCCTCCCTTCCCCGACCCAGGGGCACCCTCCTCCTCCAGTCCCAGCTCACCCACTGCCACCTGTGTGAGAGCCTGGAAGATGCAGGTTGAAGGGGGCTGGAGAGTGGGCAGGAGACAAGGAGCGAGGAAGTGACTGTGGGACCTGCCTTGTTCATGAGGTCTTGAGGGAAGCACGCCAGTTCCCTGGGGCGCCTTGCTGCTCTGCTGCCTGCAACCCATGGGACTGCAGAGGGGGCCAGGGCAGCATCCTGCCAAGTTTCACCCAGCATGTGCTGGGTACCTGGTGCCGTGTAGGAACTGAGCCGTCCCGGGAGGGCACCCTCCCCAAGTTCCTAAGAGAACTGCGGCCAGAAACCAAGGCTCCGGGCAAACGGAACTTATAGAGCATTACCCAACTAAAAGTGGCCGAGTTGGGCTGGACCTCATGTCAGCCTGTCTCCAGGCAGAACCCCTCAAGCCACTCCATGAACTGCCTAATATTGACCAAGAATAGGGCCTGAGCACTACATGAGCCAGATGCCCACTGGGAAGCCACCAGGGCCACATGTACCCATTTCACACGTGAGGAGACTGAGTTTCCATACCTCACCTGCCATCTGACCAGGCCTCCTGACTCCAGATCCATCCCAGACATTGTAAAAGGAGTGAGCAGATCCAACCTGTTGCCTGTTTTTGTTCAGCCCATAAGCTAAGACCAGTTTTACATTTTTCAATGGTTGGGAAAATTTTTTTTAAGTAATACCTATTTCATGTAATATGAAAATCATAGGAAATTCAAATTTCAGCATCCATAAATAGTTTTTTGGAGAAGGAAATGGCCCACCCATTCCAATATTCTTGCCTTGAAGATCCCATGGACAGAGGAGCCTGGCAGGCCACGATCTACGGGATCACAAAAGAGTCAGACATGACTTCGCAACTAAACAACAACAAATAGTTTTTTTGGCGCCTCCTTGCTCATTTGTGTCCATGTTGTTGAGCACTTCGGAACTGCTCTGGCATAGCTGAGTAGCAGCTAGAGAAGCTGCATGTCCCACAGAGCCTAAAATATTTACTATCTGTCCCTTTCTAGAAAGGGCTGACCCTATTCTATAACATTCACATCTCCCCAATTTGAGAAATCACGTCATAACAGACCCTCTCAGCTGCTGGGAGGATGGCTTGCCATTCTCTGGGAGCCTGGATGTCAGAAGGACCCCAGGAAAGTTAATATTCATAGTAACTGCGTGGTATAAGTCTCATCTCTTCCGCTGGTCCCCCACTTGGAGGTTTCACTTCCTCTGAAACCTTGGAATAGCTATAACTCATCTCGGGGTTTCAGGGCAACATGGTGGTTATTGGCTGGCATTATTTTTCCCTCCCATTGTTCCCAGCAGCTTTGAAACCCCAGGGCCCCCCTCTTCCCAGGTACAGACAGGTGTTTAAATACCATTGTCTCCTGCGGACTCTCGTGCTCAGTGGGGTTTCCACGCTGAAAGGTGGATTTTGGTTACAAAGTGGGAGAGTCATTAAGCCATGGCAGGCTGTGATGGGGGATAGCACCTGGCCGAGGCTGCTCCTGGGGCGTCCATGGGGGCTGAGTGGAGACCAGGCTGCCAGGCTCCCCATGCAAGATCAGCTGCCGCCTCTTGCTGCCCGGCCCTGAACCGGGTATTACCTAATCTTAGCTGCACAGAGGTGAGATGAAAATGCTTGTCCAAGGTTTCAGAGCTGCTGAGCCGTGGCTTGGAGCCCAGGACAAGCCGGCTTCAGAGGCCACGTTCTCAACCACTTCAGTAGATGCCGGGGGATGGGAAGGTGGGCTGAGCCCATTTGCGAGGGGTGACAAGGGGCACTGGCATGTCCAGGCCCGCCCTGGGTGTCTAGGCACAGGCTGGCCCCCAGCTGAGGGGGCTGGTGCCTCTGCACCGGGCTGCCTGTGTTGAGTCCTTGCTGTCACCCACTGAGCCCCGTAAATCCCCAAAGGTTACAGTGATTAGGTTCAAAGGAAGTGAAACCTCAGAGTGGAGGCTCCTCCCAGGTAGTTGTGATCAAGTTCAGCCGGGTGCCTCTGATGTCCAGGCCCCCATAGATGTCAAGGTTGGCTTCTGGCAACAGCCTGTTCCCTCAACAGCTCCAAGGGGCTGTGTAATAGGATTTCTCACATTACGGATGCATAAATGTTAGAGAGTGGGGTTTGGCTTCAGCACGTTTCTTAAGCCCCCTGTGCCTCGGTTTCTTCCTCTGAAGAGTGGAGATGAGGCTGCCTGTCTTACAGTGAGGACTCAATACGTAGGTGAGTGGTAAAGAACCCGCCTGCCAATGCCAGAGATACAAGAGACACAGGTTTGATCCCTGGGTTGGGAAGATCCCCTGGAGGAGGAAATGGCAACCCACTCCAATACTCTTGCCTGGAGAATCCCATGGATAGAGAAGCCTGGTGGACTACAGTCCATCGGGTTGCAAAGAGTCGGACACGACTGAAGCAACTTAGCAGAAATGCGTCGCATAGACACGTGCAAAGCCTCTAGGAGAGTGCCTGGCCTGGTCTCCGAATGTGAACGCAGGAGAACAGGGCTTTGCCTCTGGCTGGGCAGATTGTGAGTAGGTCTGTCTCCGCCCTCAGCCTCAGTTTCCTCTCCTGTAAGATAAAGGGCACTGGGCCAGACCCCTTCTTGCTCTGTCTAGCTCCCCCTGCAGACCGATCATTCTGCTGTGGCAGTTGGCTTCCTTGGAGCCACTGTGGTCTCAGGGCCCGGGGAGACTGAGGCCCAAGAGAGCCCTTCTGTCTCGGGCCCACTCCCAGCTGCCCTGGCTTCTGTGACCACTGTCTTTCCCTCCTTTCATGCCATTCTCAAATTTCCTAATGTGGCCGTATGAAGTTTTCACAGGCACCCTCCCTCCAGGACCAGACATGGGCCTCACCCCGCAGAGTCATCCTGGCAGGACCCCAGCTTCAGGGCCCCTCTCATTTAGGGGGTGTAGCTCACCTCTCCCCTCACCTCAGTTTCTTCAACAGTAAAATGGGTATAATACACAGAGGATTGTCATCCTAATTAATACAGAGTTTGGCTCAGCCCCACCCACCATGCACCCCTAGCCTGGGACACTCAGGGTCTCCCCAGGGCAGTGCTTAGGGCTCACTGTCCCCTCACCCCAGGTTGGGTCTGCTGGGAAGAGAAACTTGAGCACAAGGCCCCCATGGAGGCAGCTGGGAGACCTGAGATAAAAGCCCAGGAGCTCCTCCTGGGTTCTCTGCCCCCTTCTCTGGCTACATTGCCGCCTCTCTTCCAGCCTGTGAACCTAATGGGCTAATTACCCTGACTTAGAAAGATGGCCGAGCCACTGGGGCCTGGGGTGGGGAGGGTGTGTGGCCCTCAGTGTCCCCTCCCACGGGAGTCTGGGCTAGAGGCAGGAGCACTCCGGATCTCTCTGTGTGCGTTTGGAAAGGTTCTCTCCTTCTCGGGGTGTCTGTCGCCCTGGATACAATGAGGACCGGCAGGCCACATTCAGATCTCAAAAGCAGAAGTGCCCGCTGAATCCACACAGCCCCTGGAGAGCAGTGGGTAGCACCTCACTGTGCAAACGAGGAGACCAAGGCACAGAGGCCGTGCGGCCTGCCACGGTGGAGCCGGAGGTGAGCCTAGGAGAGTGAGGACCCAACCCCTTCTCTCCCTGCCCGGCCCTCCCCGATGTCTGCGAGGCCCCATCACAGGGAGGGCCTCAGCAGGTGCCCCCGCAGGCCTGAGTCTCCAACAATAGCCACAGACCTGGGGCTGACCTGACCCTTTATCAGGGCAGGAGATCACGCACCATCTGGCCCCACAGCTGCCCAGGTGGGCTCACCTTTCCAGCTCCGTTTCAGAGAAATCCTACCCCTCACCCTGTTCCCCCTCCCCAACCCCGGTCACGGCCCCCCCTGCCCTCGGCAGAGACTGAGAGGAGCCACTGTCCAGACCCTGGGAAGATGGGACTGAACACACAGCCCTCCCTGGCCTGAGAGACTCGGGGGCGGGGGGGCGGTGTGTGCAATGCATTTTTCAGGCACCTCGGAGTGTTTTAGATGCAGACGGCAAAGCTGCAAGACAATCATACAAGGCAGAGTTAGAACTCGGGCCAGCTGAGGTCAGGTCCAGCCCCCACCACCACAGCTCGTGTGATGGGGAAAAGTCTCAAATTCCCTGAGCTTAACTTCCTCGCACAGAAAAGAGAGAGGCTAAGAGAAATGTTTGCCCCAAGACTCTTGGAGGATTCAGAGAGCTAGTCCAGGAATTTCCTTAGTGGTCCAGTGGTCAGTGCAGGGGCCATGAGTTAGGTCCCTGGTTAAAGACGGGGCACTTTTTTTCAAAGGGGTCTTCCCATCCTGAGGGGGTGGGGCTCTGCCTGGCCCTTGGCCCAGTGTTCACAGCAGTCCTGAGTCCATGGCCTCCACACAATAAGCCTGCTGGCCCTGGGAGTGGGGGAAGGTAGGGCCATTCCCACTTGGCAAATGGGGGAACAGGCCCAGGGAGGTGAAGGCCCCACACACCTAGTCTTGCTGACCCCAAACCCACCACCCAGCTGGGCAGCCCCATTGCTCGCTGACACATATCTGAGCCCTGCTTGAGGTTTTCTGCCTAATTTATCAGTCTGCTGCCCTCATAAGGCTGAGCCCCCGTGGGCAAAAGATGGGGGTCCCTTCAACCACTGTCTCCCCAGCACCTGACCTCCTGTGGCCAGAAGCAGTAGGTTAAAACCCCTCCTCCTGACCCTTGAGAGGTGACTGCATTGTAGCAGGAGAGAACCCTTCAAAGTCACAGGACTGGGCAGGTGGGCTTGCTCCTCCGTGTGGTCATTTTACAAGTGCACGCTGAGCCAGGACCCCACACTGAACAGCACAGAGACGGGACTGCCTCCCTCCCAGGCTCACATCTGCCATGACGGGGCAGGGGAGGGGGAGGGTGCCCCGTGTGGATCCCAGTTCCCTCCACAGGACTGCCTCCCTCCCAGGCTCATGTCTGCCATGACAGGGTGAGGGGGGGTGCCCCGTGTGGATCCCAGTTCCCTCCACATCCTGGCCTGGGGCAGACAACGCAGCAGGCCTCACCAGCACCCTTGTGTCTTCCTCCCCACAGGCTTCTGGCACAGCCCCGAGTGTGAATTTGTGCGCCACTGCATTGCTAAGTCCCAGGAGCGCGTGGAAGGGAAAGTGCAGCTGTCCGTCTTCAAGGGCCAGGTGTACATCCTTGGCCGGGAGTCCCCACTGTCCCTCTACAATGAGGAGCTTGTGAGGTAGGTGTCCCCCACCCCTGCCCCCAGCTGGGCACAGACCCTCAGGTCCAGCATCTCCTCCTCACTGTCTTTCTCAGCAAGGATGCTCCCAAGCATGTGCAAGGCGTGGAGCAGACAGTCCCGAAGAGCAACCACACTGCCTCTGTCCTCATGGAACTTACAGGCTAGATGGAGAGAAAGCCCCAGTCAGAGGATCACCCGAGGGTAGGATTAGGGAAGGTGGTGCTGGACCACCCAGAGATATAGGATACCTGGGCTGGGTGTAATAACGGGGGTCGGGAGACACGTCCCTACGGAAGTCATCTCTGAGCTGGTCTCTGAAAGAAAGGAGTGTACCAGGGCAGGGCAGGAGCATTTCCACAGAGACTGTCCTATGCAGAGAGTCCGAGTCATGGAAGAACCCAGAACATCCCTGGCACAATAAGAACTCCAGGGTGGGAGGGCCCTGGAGCCAGATTGTAAAGGATGGGCACATCAGACCTGTGGCTTTGGTCCTCTCTGGCTGCTCTGGATTTAAGTGAGGTGGGAGCTGGCAAGGGTGGACACCAGGCCTCCCAGTGGTACATGCCGGAGGCTTGGACCAGTCTGCTGGATCTGGGAATAAAGATCAGCAGATGGATTTGGCAGATATTTAGGAGGTGGAATTAAAAGGGCTTGGATGGGGAGAGAGATGGAAAAGTTCAGAACCACCCTGGGCTTTCCAGCATGAGCCACTGGGCAGACTTTGATGGCAATGACTGAGCTGAGAGAATGGGAGAAAATCACGCATTTGGATTTGGACATCTTGAGGGTTAGTTTCCTCTGAGATTTGGGCCAGGAGAACTATAGTTGGCAGTTAGACACACAGGGCTAGAGTTAAGGAGGAACATAGGCTGAAGACATTGGGTGGTGAGGCCGAGAGGAGACTGCTAAGGAGAGCGACAGAGTTGGGTGAGAGGGAGCCAGGAGGGAACCGTGGAGAGCTGCCTCCCCGATGGTCAGGGTGAGGGCGCTGAATGGCTGCGGGAGAGGTTGGGGAGCCCTGGCAGGCTGGGTCAAAGGTGAAAATGTGAAAGCGTTAGTCGCCGAGTCTGACTCTTTTGTGACCCCATGAACTGTAGCTCAATAGGCTCCTCTGTCCATGGAATTCTCCAGGCCACAATACTGGAGTGGGTTGCCATTCTCTTCTCCAGGGGATCTTCCTGACCCAGGGATCGAACCTGGGTCTCCCTCCCACATTGCAGGCAGATTCTTTAGCAGATGCCTACTAGCTGTACCTGTGTTTGCATCTTGAATGAGAGACTGGCTTTGACCACAGAGCCAAGTGGCCCCTTTGGAGGTCACCTGGTCAAACAAGAGGTGGGGACAGGCAACCCCACCTGACACAAGTCCCAGGCCCTGCGTGGCCCCTCCCGGAAGGCAGTCAGGAATTAAAGTACGAGTTTTGTTTGGCAGTCAATATTATTTTTCTCTCTCTGTTCTCCTTGCCATGTTGCCCTTCTCTCCCCCCCTTCAATCTTTCTAAACACTTTATAAGCCATAAATATAACCGAATCAGTTTAGATCAGTCGGGGTAAATGTCAAATTATCTTCTCTCTTTCTCTCTCTGGCTCTTTCTTCCCTCCCCCTCCAAATCTACAGCCTCTAATAATGTGTCCAACCCTTCATTAAGCCTTACAGTCTCACTCGGGGAGATTAAATGAATAAAGTAAAAAGGGAAAGGGGAAAAAAAGAGAGAAAAGCAGGAGCATTTATTCTCACTGTGTCTCCGACCATTTCCCTTTTCTTTCTGATTTCTACATCGCTGACTTGAAAGCCCTTGAGTGACAGCGTCACAGGGACCGGCGAGGAAGCCCCTAGAGGTGGCAGAACTGGAAATGCCGTGCACAGTAGGTAGAAAGTAACGTAATTACAGAGCAGGTCAGAGCCACTCGAGTGAACAAAAATAAAAGCACAGAGGTTTTCTGTAGACCGTCAGGGGAGGTAAAAAAAATTCATTGTAAACTCTTTTTCCACAGTTCTCCCCCCGACTACCACACCACCCAAACTACAGTTTTTAAGAGAGGTTTTTCAGTTCCCGAGACACACCTCTGGGACTCTTCTGGTGGGACAAGTTTGTCCCAGAGGTGGGCTTCTCTTTGGCAGGGGCTGCCGGGTGGTCTGAAGGGCCAGTCTGGGGCAAGAGGGTGGGAGAGTTTGTTTTGACTTATGAGAGATGGCCAGCCGGCTAGGGAGGAGGGGGAACAGGATCCGGCCCTGCTCTCTCCCTGGGCTGAATACAGGGGCCCTTCCAAAGGGGACAAGGTGACTTGGAGAGCAGGAGTGAGGCCAGGTGTCCGAAGTCGGTCGATGGTTGGTGGGGGCTGGGGCTGGGTGGCTCAGGGAGGGCTCGCGTTAAGCTTTGTTTATCACCTCAGCAACATCTGTAAAAGCCATTCGAGGAGGCCAATGCTTTAGTTTAGTCCAGCCTCTCCCCTGCCCAGGGAAGGGTCCCAAGCAGCAGCCCCTAGAAGCTTGGTGTCTTCTCCACTTACCAGGAGCCTGCTAATCGGCTTCTGGTGACTTCCAGCCACCTGAGCCCTGGAGGAGCCGACAGAGGTGAAAAGGAGGGAGCGTGGGAGTTCCATGTGCCAGCTTCAAGGTCCCATGAAGGTCAGGGTGAGGGCGTGGTGGGAGGGAGGCCCAGAGCCCGCCTCCCGACAAGCCACAGGGCAGCCAGGCGCAGAGACTCCAGTTTATAATGATTTTTTTTTAAAGCCTCCCTGACGGTCTGCAAGCCCACAGTCCACAAAGAGCCAGTCAAAGGCACAGCCTCGGGGTCTGGGAAAAGAACAGCAGATCCCCTTAGCTCCCCCCACCCTGCAAACCCCCGCCCCCCGCCCCATCTTACCTCTCTGGAGAAGGGTTCTGAGGGGGCAGGCCACCTCCGTGTCAGTGAGAACCTTGAGACCGCTTTATCCTGAGGCTAGAGTTCTGCAGACATGAAGACAAGGGGCTAATTCAGGGCTGGATGCAACAGGGGCCCCGTGAGAAACGGGAGGGACCCCTTCCCCTGAGGAGATTCGGAGGGTGGCCTGGTGGAGTCAGATCTGGGGCCACAACACTCTGAACTTGTCCTCAAAGAGCGGATCACAGTCAGTAAATTATCAAGGGCAGGTGGGTGATTGATTGCTTATGTCTGCACCCGCAGCCCCTCCACGTGGGAGCTGCTCCCGCCTGGTCCTTGTTTCCTCAGCATCTGGCCCGGTGCCTGGTGGGTAGTAGGTGCTTAATAAATTCCTGAGTAAATGAACAGGTGAAGGAATGATGGTAGTGGGACTGAGTGCTTACCAGATGCCAGCTACATCATTTTATGTGGAGCCAGTGACAGTGCTGGAGGGGCTTCCCTGCTGGCTCAGCAGGAAAGAATCTGCCTGCAATGCTGGAGATGTGGGGTTTGATCCCTGGGTCGGGAAGATCCCCTGGAGGAGAAATGGCAACCCACTCCAGTATTCTTGCCTGGGAAATCCCATGGATCAAGGAGCCTGGTGGGCTACAATGGGGTCGAAAAAGAGTTGGACACGACTGAGCGACTAAACAACAACGACGACAAATGATAACGACGAAGGTCCCATTTCACAAATGAAAGACTGGAGCTCAAAGAGCAAAAATATTTGCCCTAATTTCTGTGCTGGGGGTGGAGCCAGGATACATAACCAGGTGACCGGATCTGAATGACTGTGGTTGGGAAGGGTTCCGAAGGGCAGCCAAGCAAGGACAATCAAAAGAGGAAGGCTGTTGAATCTGTAAGATGGAAACTGTATATATGGAGGAAAAAATATCTGTTCTGTTGAGGGCAATGGGAGTTGACGCTGCCTTTTTCACAACCAGCTGGCATGGGGTGGGTGCCCAGGTTTGAAGATGGATTAGACTTGGTTTCATCACTGGGCAGACAAGGTGAAAAAGGCTTCGTGGACAAACCTTGAAGGCTGGGGCCTCCCTGCAGCTTACTGGACATCATCGGCTCTTCCCAGACACCCTGAGGGCAGAGGTGGCTCTGATGCGTGCCCGGAGGGTACGGGCGCAGTGCTCTGGTTGGTGGCAGGAGTTCACCCGGCTGGCACTGGCAGGGCATCTGCATGGCAGGGTTGTGGCTCCCTGCTCTCCAGCCCCAGCACAGGGGAGGGCTCCCCGAACCAGAAGGAAAACAGTGAAGGGCCAGAGTGCAGGGAGGGTCAGATGCACACGGGAAATACCTGGGTGTCTGTGAGGCTGGGGTCCCCCGGATGCTGACTAGCTCCCACTCTTTTGCAGCATGAACGTGCAGGGAGACTACGAGCCGGTTGATGCCACTGGTTTCATCAACATCAACTCCCTCAGGTGAGAAGCCCTGGCCCCCAATGGGCCCTCAGACCCTCCAGGTGTGGGGAGCCAGCTCTGAAGGGACCTCGGTGTTCTGACCTCTGCTGTGCCCTAGATAAGCCCACCTTCCTGTCCCTCAAGCCCAGCATCCTCAGCGCCTGCTCCGGACCCAGCCTCTGCAGGACCGGAAGGCACACTTGTTGATATCCAAGGGCAACAGAGCCCCGGGCACTTGAGTTCCAGGTTTCTGAGTTGCCTCTGATACTCATTCCCATCCTCTGCAACCACACGGACTCCACCAGGAGCCCCCTTCCCGAGCAGCTTAGCAAGGGAGACGGCCAGGAAGTAGGAAGGAGCCACAGAAGGTCACCAGCTCCTGCCTTCTCATCCCATTGCAGGTCTAACTGGAGACACGGATCTCCATGGCCCAGGGTGTGTGATACACACCAACTGAGGCCACTCAGACCTGGGTTCAAGTCCTGGTTCTGCAGTTTGGGTTCACACCCCTTCCGAACCTCTGGAAATCACTAGTAGGGGTGTTAACCATGCTTGCCTCACCGGTGTGGTGGAAGTTCGAGTCCAGGCCATGGAAATCGAGCGCTCCGCCCAGACCCTGGAGCCCAGGAAGGGCACGGTGCCTGGCAACCGGTTTATCAGGCTCTGGGTTCTTAATCGCTAGCTTCCTTCTCCTGGGGGCACAGGGTCAAAAAGAAGGCATGAGTCTCTCTCCTTTCCCTGACAACGTGCCCTTAGCACAGGCCCGCTTTCTCCCAGAGCCAGCCTCCCGTCCCTGGAGCCAAGACTGGGAGAGACATCAAGTCCAGGCGGGCCGTCACCTCCACCTCCCCGCCTCCTTCACCCTGTGTTTTATGCCTCTAACCCTTTTAAATGGCTCCAAACACACTGGGTTTTCATAATGGCCTCTTCACTTCTCCCATCGCCAGTTAAACGCTTTGTCTGCAACAATGACAAGCAATGTTTTCCCCCTAAGATAAATTAATTACATTATCCTGATTGGAGGGCAGGAGGGGCCAGGGCAGGAGAGGAGAGAGGGAGAATAAAAGACAACTTCACACACGTCTTAACAAACAGCTGCCCTCCGCTACCCCAGCTCTGCCTGAATTAATTGAACTGAGTGCATGTTGTTATTGTTAATTTACATTTTTCTTTGTTTTGAATCTGGTTTACAGGCTGAAGGAATATCATCGCCTCCAGAACAAGGTCACCGCCAAATAGACCAGCTGACAATGCAGAGCTGGGCCGCCTCACTTTACCCATCTCCCAAGTGTAGCTGCTAATTGTTGTGATAATTTGTGATTGTGGCTTGTTCTCTGGGTCTGGCAGCGTAGTGGGGGTGCCAGGCCGCAGCTTTGTTGCAATAGTCCCGGGTAGCCTGCAGAAGTGGTCCACAGTCAGAGGGATGGGGCGGGGAGCGGGGGCGCTGCAGTGAGGAGAATTAAAAATTATATATTAGTCTTTTGTTTCTTTATTTCTGCAGAGAGAGGGGTAAGAATGTGTGTGTGTGTGTGTGTGTGTGTGGCAGATCATGCTTTTCTTCAACCAACCTTTGTGTTTTTCGACTAAAGTGCTGCCGAAGGCCATGTTTTGCCAGGGAACCCGTTTACCTGGAAGAACTGACCCCTCTCTTTAGCAAAAACCATGGAATCCAGAAGAGACCACCCCGGTCAGACTCTAGCTCAGCAGCCTGGCAATTTGTTAGCAACTGTGGCCCCGTGGCACATGCCAGGGAAACCCAGGAGAGCTTAAGTGACAGAGCTTGGTGGCAGTCCAGCCCACAGCCAACAACGAACTCCCGGGAACGGTGGCCATGACCGACCACAGCAGGTTTCCCCCATCATGGCTGAGTGGCTTTAGTAGGCTACATCATGGAGGAGGAAGAACATGAGTAAGAAGAAAAGCTTGAGCAGAGAGGACAGCTACAGACAATTTGGGGGTGGGGTTGGGGGGCGGATGGTCCATCTAGCCTAGAAGGTTCCCTCCATCCTTCTTCCCCAAACCAGGCACCCAAAGCGGCCATGTTTGTACTGCACGCTACCCTCCGTGATCAGATTTGATTGGACCATGGCTGGACACCTGACTAGAGCTGAGCCAATCAGAATCCCAGTCCCTGGGATCGGGCCTGGGGAAATGGCCAGTGGGATGCCCTGTGCCTGGACCAGCAGAGAGGGAAAAGGAAGCAAGAGGGAAGTGAGAGGAAGCGTGAATCTCTGGTTTAGAACCCCAGATACCACGATACTCTGGTAGGTATTGCGGGAGCTGGTGGCATTTCTTAACTTGGATTCTCTGAGACACTGTGTTTTTCTCACAACTGATTACCATTTAGAACTTAGTTAAACTGGTGAGATACTGGGAAGATCTGAGTGCCGGTTGTTCTGAACCCTGTCCTCGTTCTGACCTCTACCCCCAGTGCTTTTGTTAAATGGGGGTTTCTTTCAAAAGAAATTTTGTCTTTTAAACTTTCTTCTCTTTTTATGAAAGTTAAAAATGAATTTCTCAATGAATCTTAGCTTTCTGCCAGACACTTGGCTACACACTTTATTCACCTTATCTCACTGAAAATTCAGAATGACACTGTATGTGTGTTAGTGGCTCAGTCGTGTCCGACTCTGGGCTGCCCCATCGACTGTAGCCTGCCAGGGTCCTCCATCCATGGGATTTTCCAGGCAAGAATTCTGGAGTGGATTGCCATTTCCTTCGCCAGGGGATTTTCCTGGCCCAGCGCTTGAACCTGGGTCTCCCTCATTGCAGGCAGACTCTTTACCACCTGAGTCGCCAGGAAGCCCAGATGACACTGAGGTAGATGCTTTTAAGTGCGTTTGGCAGAGAAGGCAACAGAGATGCAGAGAAGTTGACCTGGCAACGATCAGTCACTTAGCAAGTAGCAAAGCCAGGAAACAAACCCTGGCCTGGCTGACCACAGAATCTTGTGTGTTTATATCCTTAATCATCAGTGAGCTTCATCTTACTTTAAAAAACCTTGTAGAAATAACTGTCACCAATCATCTCACCACTGAATTATAAACACTGCTTATACTTAGTGCATTTCTGCACAGTCATATTTTTCTATGATTATAAATATTTTGTAGAGTTATTTAGGTTAAAAGTATTTTAAAAGCAAGTGTTTTACCCTAATTCTAACTTTATATCATAGTTTTCTACATCAAAAACTCAAATTATTTCAAACACTGCATAACATTTCATTATATCATTAATCCGTAACTTATTTAACCTTTTCTCATTTATACTGTTGTTCAGTCACGAAGTCCTGTCCAACTCTTTTGCACCCTGGTGGACTGTGGCCCACCAGGCTTCTCAAACCATGGCGTTTCCCAGGCAAGAATACTGGAGTGGGGTGCCATTTCCTTCTCCAGGGGATTGTCCTGACCCACGGATCAAACTCGAGGCTCCTGCATTGGCAGGCGGATTCTTTATCGCTGAGCCACTAGGGAAGCCCACTTTCTCACTTGTAGATGTAGTTTTTTCCATTATAATTTTTATCCTGCCTTTTGTTGGATTTAGTTAAGTGTTCTTAGTAGTTGGCTTATTATTAGCTAAACCTTTTGCCTTTTTAAAGTGAGTTCTCTAGGGTTTACAGTGTTCGTATATCTTTAGCTTATCACAGTCTACCTTCATGAATGTTATGGCATCTCACGTGTAGTGTAAGCATGTTGTAAAAGTATACTGTCTTAGAAACATCCCACTTTGTGTTTTTGTTGTCATATGCATTGCTTCTACAAAGGCCCACAATATGTCGCTATTTTTCTTTAGATAGTCAAATATAATTTTTAAAAGAGTAAAGAATAACAAAGGTGTGTGTTATCCTTGTGTAGGAGTGGTAATGTTTCTTTATAAATATTTGATAGCATTCACCAGGGAATCCATCCAGGCCTAGAATGTTTCTTCATTTCAGTTCAGTTCAGTCGCTCAGTCGTGTCTAACACTTTGTGACCCCATGAACTGCAGCACGCCAGGCCTCCCTGTCCATCACCAACTCCCAGAGTCCACACAAATCCATGTCCATTGAGTCAGTGATGCCATCCAACCATCTCATCTGTCGTCCCCTTCTCCTGCCCTCAATCTTTCCCAGCATCAGGGTATTTTCAAATAAGTCAGCTCTTCACATCAGGTGGCCAAAGTATTGTAGTTTCAGCTTCAACATCAGTCCTTCCAATGAACACCCAGGACTGATCTCATTTAGGATGGACTGGTTGGATCTCCTTGCAGTCCAAGGGACTCTCAAGAGTCTTCTCCAACACCACAGTTCAAAAGCATCCATTCTTTGGTGCTCAACTTTCTTCACAGTCCAACTCACATCCATACATGACCACTGGAAAAACCATACTCTTGACTAGACAGACCTTTGTTGGCAAAGTAATGTCTCTGCTTTTTAATATGCTGTCTAGGTTGGTTATAACTTTCCTTCCAAAGAGTAAGCGTCTTTTAATTTCATGCTGCAGTCACCATCTGCAGTGATTTTGGAGCCTAGAAAAGTAAAGTCAGCCACTGTTTCCACTGTTTCCCCATCTGTTTGCCATGAAGTGGCTTTTGGTGGGATGCTTTGAAGGTATAAATTCAGTTTCTATGATTTGTATTGGGTTTACTCATGTCATGGGCTTCCCAGGTGATGCTAGTGGTAAAGAATCCACGTGCCAATGTAGGGAGACATAAGAGATGCTGGCTCGATCTCTGGGTTAGGAAGATCCCCTGGAGGACAGCATGGCAACCCAGTCCAGTATTTCTGGCCTGGAGAATCCCATGGACAGGAACTTGGCAGGCTGCAGTCCATAGGGTTGCAAAGAGTCAGACACGACTGAAGTGACTTGGCACATGCACGCACTGCTGTCATCCATTTATCTCTTCGGTCAACTTTGGGTAATCTGTATCTTTTGAGGAATTTGCCCATTCCATTTAGATTGTTAATTGTATTGGTATTAAACCTTTTCATAGTATTTTCTTATTATCCTTAACTGTCTATAGGATTGATAGTAATGTTCCTCTTTACTTACCTTAGTGACTTGTGTCTGTCCATATTCTTTTTATTTTTTCAGGGATTGCTGAGACATGCAGAGAATTTTTACTTGTCACATATGTTAACATTTATTTTTACTTGTAGAACAGAGTCACAGATAAGAGCAGACCGTTAGTAAGTATTAGTAGGGCTCGAGGGTCTAGCGCAGCACCTAGTACACAGTAGACTGCCCTCCCTTTTTGTTCTTAATGTTTGTTTTTTAATGGCTGTGTTGGGTCTTCGGTATGGCCTCTCTCTAGTCGTGGGGCGCAGGCTCTGGAACATGTGAGCTTAGATGCCCCATGGCATGTGGAATCTTAGTTCCCTACCTAGGGATCAAACCCATGTCCCCTGCATTAGAAAGCAGATTCTTAACCACTGAACCACCAGGGAAGTCCCTCCCTTATTCTGATCACAGTAACCAAAAGCTTTTTGCTGTTGTTCCTCTTTACATTTTTCCACTTTTCCGGCTTTCTCTTTTCTGCTGATTTTCAGCAACTTGATTACGATAGGCCTTGTTATGATTATCTTATGCTTATTCAACTTGGCCTTCATTGAGTTGACTCTGCGGATTTTTATCAAATTTGGAATGTTTGCAGATTTTTTCCGCAAATTGGTTTCTCTACCCCGCCTCCTCCTTTCTGGCTCTCTAATTATACATCTCGTAGATCATTTGAATCGCCCCCTACTCTTTGAGACCCAGGGCATTCTTCCTCTTTGTTTAGTCTGTTTTCTCCCTGAACTTCATTTTGTGCAGCGTCTGCTGCTGTGTTTGCAAGTTCACTGATCTTTCTTCTCTTCTATCAAATCTGCTGTTATCTCATCAGGTGTAGTTTTTCACTTCAGGTGTTTTTTCCATCAGTACAGCAGTCATTTTTATATCCAGTTTCTCTCCACATCAAGCTTATGTTTTCCTTTACACCCTTGAGCATACAGAACAAATTCATAACGGCCATGTTAATGCCCTTTCTGTTAATACTCTCTTTCCTGTCACTGCTTGGTCTGCTCCTATTGACTGATTTTTCTCTTAACTATGGGATTTTTCTACCTCTTTGTATAGCTCATAATTTAAAAATATTGACACTGGGCATTGTAGCCTTGCCTAGTCAGATTCTCTTGTATTCCCTTGAAGGGTCTCGGACTCCTTTAGAGAAGGCAGTTTAGTTACTTATCGATTAGTTTGCCTGGCGGAGGGCACGGCAACCCACTCCGGTATTCTAGCCTGGAGAATCGCATAGGGTCACAAAGAATTGGACATGACTGAAGCAACTTAGCCCTCATGTGTGCAGATTAGTTTGAGCCTTCAAAGATTTGTTTTTAGGTTCTTTTAGGGCAGCTCTAGTTTTTGTTCTAGAGATTACTTAGCTCTACTTCTAAGGTGTAGTCTTTCTAGGGTTCTTACTTGATGACTTGCATTCAGTGAGGTCTCTCCACTCGAGCTGGAGGAAGCAAACAGTTTCCAGTCCTTTATGAGATTCCCGGTAATTTTTCTTTCCCTTGAGAATTGTTCTTGTGTATGCTCATGAGATTTCATGCCGTACTTGGGGAGATTTGTTGTCAATAAGTCACGTCCGACTCTTTACGGCCCCATTGTAGCACACTAGTCTCCTCTGTCCTCCACTATCTCTCAGAGTTTGCTTAGGTTCACATCCATTGAGTCGGTGATGTGCTCTAACCATCCCATTCTTTGCTGCCCCCTTCTCCTTTTGCCTTCAGTCTTTCTCAACATCCAGAGATTTGCACTTGCCCAAGTCTCAGCTGAACCCTATGCAGACGGCCGAGTTCTTTCTCTCAGTAGCTCCCTCTTCTCTGGGAGATGAGGAGTAGCCCCATAATTTCTAATTATCTTGGCCTCCCTCAAACCCCGTCTGCCTTCCTAGCAAGCTCACTAGACTCTTTGCCTCTCCTCTGCATTCTTCAGCTTGGGGATTATCTCCAGGCACAAAGCTCGGCAATAGCAGGTCTTGCCTTGTTTGTTCTTTTTTCATAGTATTGGATTCCCCGTTGTCGAATGTCTGAAAATAGTTCTTCCTTGTGTTTTGTTCCGTTTCCATTTTCCAGAGCCTGTGGACTCAATGTGCTGAGCGTGTGGTCTAAGTGGCCCCAGGACATGCAGGATCTTAGTTTCCCGACTAGGGATCGAACCCACATCCTCTACATCGGAAGGTGGATTTGGCCACTGGCCCATCAGGGAAGTCCCTGTAGGATGGGATCTTAATGGGCCCTTTTCCCTGGGGTATCGATGGACCCTGTGGGCCATCAGCATTGGAGCCTGGTCAGTCACCACTCCACGCAGAGACACTGCAGCATCATGGAATCTGGTCAAAGCTGCCTTTCGTGCATGCTCTGGGTGATCAGGTCAGAAGACCCTTTTTCTCCTTCATGCTGTGGGAGCATCGCAACCATCATAGTGAGAGAAGGGTGGGGAGGGGAATGAGGCTGCACAGATATGAGTTCAGATCTTGCTCCTGCCACTCCCTAACTGGGGACCTAGGGTGACTTCTCTAGTATCTCTTACTGGCATCAGTGTCCTTGGCTATAAGAGCAGGCTAACAGTAGTGCCCACCCGGGGCTTCCCTAGTGGCTCAGTGGTAGAGAATCTGTCTGCCGATGTAGGGGACACGGGTTTGATCCCTGATCCGGGAAGATCCCACGTGACTTGGAGTAACTGAGCCTGTGCTCTGGAGCCCATAGGCCACAGTTGCTGAGCCTACGTGCTGCGACTCCTGAGCCCGCACACCTAGAGCCCGCGCTCTGCAACAAGAGAAGCCAGCACAAGGAAGAGAAGCCCCGCTTACCACCACTAGAGAAAGCCCATCAGCAACAAGGGCCAATGGTGCTCACCCTATGCAGGCACTTTTTTATACAGCACCTGTGGATCTCGGGGCTCCTGGCTCCTAACCACAGCCCACGCGGCACACTTTTAGGCAGTAGGTGCCTCCTGGGTGCCAGTTTGGCTTGTGTGGCAACTGGATTTTTGGTTACAAAGTCACAGCTTGCCAGCTGGGTGCCTTGTGTTTATTGCCAGCTGCTGCCTCTGAGCTGATGAGCCTGAGCCCCGACCAGGGCCACTTTCTTGGCCTTGGAGGTTAAGGACCGCCTCCTCCAGCTTTGCCTAAATGCCCAGCCTTGGACATTCTTGACACAGGCTCTATTTCCTTGCAGGCTGGGAGCAGTGACCGTGTCTGCTGTGCCCACCGCTATATCCTCTGGCACTCAGAACAGGGCTTAGCAAATAAGAGGCTCTCAGTGAAACTGTATAGAACAAATGGCGGGATTCTCCCATGCCCTGTTGGTTATCATTGTGTTGTTTTCTTTCCTGTTTCTAAATCCCCCCATTTCTTCCTCCAGGTCCTGGTTAGGCAATGGAAGGGTTTCTTGTGTCTGGGGAATCCTGAGAAGTCCAGTGCTGGGAGGCTGGGCCTCAGTAGGATGAATGTGTTGAGCAAGGACCCCCAAGCCCCCCTCACCTTCTGGGGCCAGGGAGCTGAGGTGGGTGGGGTCCAGGCCACCAGCCAGTCAGGCCCACCTTCCAGTCCTCTCCTGCTTCCCTGGAAGAAACCAGACATTCCTGTTCAAAGGCAGAAGATGAAGTTGGTTTGTGCTGGGGTACAACCTATAGACAATTGCATATAAACGTTACACATATGCACATTTATATGTACACATACATGTGTAGACATGCATAGACAGGCACACACACACACAAGGGCATATATCTGAGATGGACAGCTTGATAAATTTCTCCCTGTGTATTGACCTGTGTGACCACCACCCAGATAAAGCTATGGAATCTTTCCAGTGCACTAGAAGGCTTCCTGGTGCCATGATGAGACGAGTGGAAACCACAGGGTTAAAAAAAGGAAAGAAGAATGCCTTCCTTCTTTTTAAAACAATTTATTTCTTGATTTATTTTCGGCTGCTCTAGGTCTTTGTTGCTGCGTGGGCTGCTCTCTAGTCACGGTGCATGGGCTTCTCATTGTGGTGGCGTCTCTGGTCGCAGAGCACAGGGTCTAGGTGTGAGCGCTCCAGCAGTTGCAGCTCCCGGGCTCCAAAGCACAGGCTCTGTAGCTGTGCCCTGGGCTTGCTTGCTCTGCAGCATGTGGGATCTTCCTGGGTCAGGGGCGGAACCTGTGTCTCCTGCACTGGGAGGCAGACACCCTGAGTCACCAGGGAAGCCCACCTTCCTTCTTTTTCAGAACATACGGGGGCATGCTGGGCAAAAAGAAAGCTTCAAGCCACCTGGGCTGCCCTAGCACAGCGTCCCTGGATGAGCGGGGGTCAGCAAGGCCATCTTGCTTGTCCGATAAGAGCTCTGCGCTGTGATTGGCTCCTGCCCCGCGGGATTCCAAGAATGGGTGGCTGGGTGAAGGAGGCTGCACCTGCCTGTGACTCTCAGCTGATTTCTCCTGGGACATCCCTGCTCCCAGTACGCCGTGCTCCCTGCCCTGTGCTGGGCAGGGGCGCAGCATGGTGGGGTGGGCAGAGAGGGGGCAGGACACAGCCTCCGCCCTCACCAAGCTGCCTCTGGGACCCAGATGGAAGGCATCCCTTTTTCTACTTCTGGTGCTCCAGTACCCAAACAGAGGGAGGAGGAACAGACCATAGAAGCTGCCAGCAGGCCAGACTGCCTGGAGCGGAGGCTGGACCCTCAAAGAGCAAAGGTGGAGTCAGGGTCTCATCACGTCTGGTCCCAAAGCTGGCACTGCCCGCCCAAATGGCGGCATCAGGCACCCGCCCCCCACCCGCAGCCTGCGCCCCTGCTTCTCCCCTCCCGGGACCCCAGCCAGACCTTACGCTCGAGGCTCTCTGCTGACTGTCCTTTCCCACCTTCACACCTTTGCTCACGTGAACTGCACCCTTCCCCTACCCACCTTCCTGAAAGCCAACAGCCCATTGGGCCAGGCCATGGCCACAGCCCAAACCAGCCCACCTGGTGGGGCCACGGTTGGCTTCCCTGGATCCCGAGCACCGGTGGCGGGGAGGCGGTGGTTGCTGCAGGGAGGAGGTGGCAGGGCCCTGGCAGCCGCCAGCCAGGCACCGAGCTGATCTGCACGCGTCTCAGGCTGGGGAAAGGGCTCGCCTGGGGTCAGCGCAATCGATATCTCATCTGTAGCCCTCCTAGCGGAAGTGATAGCTATTGGAACATGGTAATGGGTGTTGTCTAGTGGAAGAGACTAATCTTCCCAGCTGTGCTGGGCTCTGCAGGTGGCCTTGCCGCCTGCTGCCGCCCCGGCCATCCAGGCACTTTTAAAGCCACAGCGGCCTCGCTGCGTGCTGACGTCTGTCCTGGTTTCCCCAGCAGCCTCACTGCGTGCTGACGTCTGTCCTGGTTTCCCCAGTGGCCTCGCTGCGTGCTGACGTCTGTCCTGGTTTCCCAGCAGCTTCCTGGCACGCCTCGGAGGTGACCCTGACCCTGTTTCTCTGGGCACATCTGGGGAGACCGGAGCCAGTGATTCACCCAGGGTCACTCAGCCAAGGGCCAGAAATAGACTCTGGTCTTCAGACTCCTGATCCAGTACTACATGACACATTGGCCATGGCTAACTACAGCCTTGGGCCATACTTGGCCTTTTGGTATGTCAGGGTTTCCACTGTCTGGCTCAATGCTTCTTAAAAAAAAAAAAAGATTCAAATGCCATTGCTGTTGGCCATAGTCACTGCCGCTCCCTAATGTCTCATGCTCCCCGCTGCCTTACACATCTCGTTCGTTTCCTGTCTGACCTTAGATCACTGAAGCCAAGGTCTTGGCATAGAGGGGTGAGGAAGAAGAGAATCGGCCTCCTCCTCTAGAGAAGAGGAGCCACTACCCACCTTCCTTACTCTGGTTCACAAGCCACAGAGGCCTGATAGGCTGTAAGCCCCATGAAAATGAGGGCTGCATCTGTTTTGCCCACAGCTGTGGATGACCTTCAAGGGCACGTTTCAAAACCATTAACTGAACAGCTTCTATATTCCAGGTCCTGGAAAATATCAGCTCAGCTAATACAGATGCTGGAGTGGCTTTCACAGCCTCACAGGCTGTAAAAAGGACACTTGAAAAGAAAGGGAGGGACTTCCCTGGTGGTCCAGTGGTTAGGACTTCAGACCACCAGGGAAGTCCCTCCCTTTCTTCACCTTCAATGCAAGGGGTGTGGATTCAATCCCTGGTCAGGGAACTAAGGTCCCACATGCCTCATGGACATAAATAACAGAAGTAACACAGTCAATAAAGATTTTTTTAAATGGACCACATTTTTAAAAATCTTAAAAAAAGGGAAACCAGAGGTGGTGAAATCCAAGCCCTTTGTTTTACATTTAAGGGAAATTGAGGCCCCCAAAGATTAAGCGATCCAAGTCCACCCAGCAGTTGATCTTAATTTTAACATCAGCAGCTTCACCTGCATCAGTGGTAACTTGGCAGGAAGTACTAACCCTCTGGGGGCAGGGGCGTGGTGAGGGGTGTAGTCCTAGACGCTTGTAGCTCAAGCAGCTTCATGTCCTAGAAAGCTGTTGAATTGACTCTGCCACTCAGTTGCTGGGTGGACTTAGATCCCTTAAACTTTTGGGGTCTCAGTTTCCCCAAATATAAAATAAAGGGCTTGGATTTCACAACCTCTGGGTTCTCTTTCTTTTTTTTTCTTAAGATTTTTAGAAATGTGGACCATTTTAAAAATCTTTATTGAATTTGTTACAATTTTATGTTGTTTGTGTTCTGATTTTCTGGCCATGAGGCATGTGGGATCTTAGTTCCCGGGCCAGGGATTGAACCCACATCCTGTACACTGGAGGTGAAGTCCCTCCCTTCCTTTTCAAATGTCCTTCTTACAGTTCGTGAAGCTGTGAAGGCCACTCCAGCATCCTCTCCATGTAGCTCCAGGGTCCCCTCTGGTGACAGCTGGGAAATCTCAGTGAGGTCAGGTCAGAACTTTAGACGTGGTTCCAGCCCATTTGTCTGAGTTCCAGATGAGCCCAGGCAGGCCAGTGAGAAAGGACTCTGGACTCATTTTGTTGTTGATTTTTGAAATGTTGGAGCTGTGTTTTGCCACAGAGGGTGCGATGTTTCTTGATAAATAGGCGGATTCCTAAGTTAGGCCCTTCTTGTCTGTTTTACAAGCTACCTGGGTGATTCTGATGCTCGCTGAAATTTGAAAAATACGCCCGGAGAGACAGCGGCCAGTTGCATCTACCGAAGGGAAGGCCTGATAAAATGGGTCCTGTGATGGTTCCTCATTACCCACCTTACCTCCATCAGATGTGGGAGGGGCCAAGTGCCTGTGTGTTTAACCAGGACTCTGCAGACTCAGCTGCACTGGCCATGCTTACCAGCCTCCCTGAGGAAGAGGGACAGAGGTTCCAGGGCCCTGGAGCGCTCCCCTGCACACCCATGGTGACAGTGGAGAGCACAGTGGTTGCAAACTCCAATTAGAACTCAGGTGGACCTGGATTTGGAGCTGATTACTTCATCTCTCTGAGTCTTAGATCCCCGTCTGTAAAATGGGCCCAATAATCGTACTTACTGTTTGAGGCTGGCCTGAGGAATAAATAAGACACTTAGCTTAAAACAGTGCAGGTCCTTGGTAACTGTCCAAGAAATGAGAACTGTTGT
Organism: Nanger dama; assembly: GCA_917880005.1. NCBI lineage: Eukaryota > Metazoa > Chordata > Mammalia > Artiodactyla > Bovidae > Nanger > Nanger dama. Next base: position 6,198,453 of record CAKJTW010000018.1, on the reverse strand, counting down.
TCTATTATTACTGGGCTTTCCAGGTAGCACCAGTGGTTAAAAAAAAAAAAAAAAAAATCTGACCAGGTAGACATTAAGAGACGAGGTTTCGATCCCTGAGTTGGGAAAATCCTCTGGAGGACAGCGCAGCAACCCACTCCAGTATCCTTGCCTGGAGAATCCCATGGACAGAGAAACCTGGTGGGCTACAGTCCATAGAGTCGCACAGACTCAGACACGACTGAAGCAATTCATTGTACTTGCTTGTTCTATTACTACCTTCTATTTTTTCGGCCATGCTGCAAAGCAAGCGGGATGTTAGTTCCGCTTCCAGGGATCAAACCCGCACTCCCCTGCAGTGGAAGCTTGGTGTCTGAACCGCTGGGGCATCAGGGAAGTCCTCGTTAAATTATTATTAATGATTGTAACTCCACCAGCACCCCCACACACACTTGCTTCCTCCTGGGCCCCTCCCCCACACCCTGACCCCGGGGTGGGCTCAGGCACCAATTGTGACTAATCACGACATTAGTCACCCCCACCGGGGCTCCCAGGGACCCAGCCGGCCACTCAGTTAAGACGGTAATGAAGCGGCTGCAACACAGGGGGTCTTCCCATCTGGGACCCCAGCTGACCCGACTCCTGCCTGAGGTTTGAGAAATCGCCATGCGGACTCCAGAACTCCCAGCCCGGCTGTTTATGCCTGGTGTGATCGTTTATTTATGTCCGCGGTGCACAGGACAGGCCAGCTCCCGTCTCCGTTTGTTCTCAGCGTTCTTCCCCGGGGCCTCGCCCTGCTCCTGCCAGGCCCTTATCGTGAAGACAGATGTCCTCACCACGGCTGCGGCCAAGGCAGCCCCCAGCCCTTCGGCACCACTCAGAGGTTGGGGTGGGGGGTGATGAGACAGGCGTAGGGGTCCACCCCTTTCTCAGGGTGGGAGTGACCCAAGGGTGACCCTCTTATAGCAGTGGGTAAGAGACTGTGAGGCCCCAGGAAAGCTTTGGAAGTAAACACAGATGGGCGCCACGCCGGGCACTGCCTCCATTCTCTAGGTGAACCCTCTTGGGGGAACATGATTGCTTCCTCTTCCTTTAAAAAAAAAAAATTGTATTGAAGTGTAACACATTTACAATGCTGCTTTAATTTCTGCTGCAAGGCAAAGTGACTCGGTTACACACACACATACATTCTTGCTTTATATTCTTTCCCATTATGCTTTGTCCCCAGTTATTGAATCTAGCTCCCTGTGCTACGCAGGAGGACGCTGCCGTTTACCCATCCTATTTGTAATAGTTGGCGTCTCCTAACCCCAGATGCCCATTTCCCGCTCGTCCACCCTCACACCTTGGCAGCCACAAGTCTGCTACCCAGGTCTGGGACTGTTTCTGTCTGAAGGTAGGTTCCCTCGTGCCGTAGTTTAGATTCCACGTGTGCGATACCACATGGTAAGTGAAGTAAGTCAGAAACAAGGCTTTCTGTTTTATTTGATGGGCTGCTTCTTTTATTCAATGGCTATTTATTCCCCATGTCCTAGAGGCTCTGCATTATTCTAGGTGCCAAGGACATACCTAAAGACACCCCCTACCTCCTTGTCCCAGAGGGATGGTGGTGGTTTAGTTGTTAAGTCATGTCCAGCTCTGTGCAACCCATGGACGGCAGCCCGCCAGCCTCCTCTGTGCATGGGATTCTCCAGGCAAAAACACTGATGTGGGCTGCCATTTCCTCCTCCAGGGGATCTTCCCGACCCAAGGCTCGAACCCGCATCTCCTGCACTGCAGGCGGATTCTTTACTGCTCAGCCATCATGTTGGACAGTGGTCCGAGCCACCTCTAAGGACAACGAGCGGAGGCGGCCATGTGAGAACTGCAGGGAAGGGCATTCCAGGCAGAGGGAACAGCACGAACCCTGGAGGTTCAGGCATCTAAATGGGCCAAGTGGGTTCAGGAGTGAAAGAATAAGGGCCTGAGGAAGTGGGTGCAGCCGGGGGGCCCGGGGCTTCATGGCCCAGTTTGCTCTAACAGCATCCAGAACAATGGGTGGCTCACATGGTTGAGAAGAGCATCCCCAAACCCGAGTCCTGCTCTCAGAGATCCGAGCCCCTTTGCCCCATCCTCCCTTCCCTCCTGCATTCAGGACTCAATGAGGCCAGTTGGCCTGCCCTTGGGACCATGTTGGCCCCATGCGCCCTTAGGGGCAGGGTCTCCCTGGGTTGTGGGGGAGATCCCTGCTCTGTCTGAGCCTTCCCAACAAGGCGGCTTTGTCTGACAGCTTGGAGGACCCCAGCACTCCACCCTAAGCCCCCTGCAGTGGCCTGAACGGAGCTCTGAAAGGCAGCTTTATCTGTGTCCCGGGGCATGTTCCTGGGAAGCAGGCAACCGGGGCTGACACACGGGCTGGGCAGCAGCCTCGGGCCTGACTCCTGGGGCCGCAGATGCAGAAAGAGGCCAGGGACCGATGGCTGCCCTGGGAGGGTACAGTCTGTCAAAGCCCCGCCCCAGAGGGGGGACAAGTGGCCTCCTCGGGTGTGCCGGTCCCCCCCCCCCCAGCCCTGCAACCTGCTCCCTCCAGCGCACTGGTCAGTGACATGGCCCTTTGGGCGGCCCCTGCCTTTGGGAGGAGGGAGGCAGGTAAGGCTGAGCCACCTGTACCCAGGCCTTGAGGGCCTGCTCCCCACTCCCTTTCTCTGGTCCTGGGAAGCATCAGGGTGGAAACAGACCATTGGGGAGGGCAGCCTTCCAAATGAAAGGTAGCTTCACAAAAGACCTGTGCACCCTGGTGGCTCATAAAGAACCCGCTTGCTAATGCAGGGGACGTGGGTTCCAACTCTGATCCGGGGAAGATCCCACATGCTACCGAGCAACTAAGTCTGTGTGCCCCAACTTCTGAGCCTGCGCTCTAGTCCAGGAACCGCAGCTACTGAAGCCCCAGGAGCCTGTGCTCTGCAACAAGGGACGCCACTGCAACGGGAAGCCCGAGCATCACAGCGAGAGAGCCCCCACTCACCGCAACTAGGGAGAAGCCTGCGCAGCAAAGACCCAACACAGCCAAAACTAAATAGTAATTAAATGAAGTATGTTTTAGAAAGAAAGAAAGGCCTGTGCCCTAAGCCACCCTTTGGCGGGCTGGAGGTGAGGATGAGAACAAGGAAGAAATTTCTCCGGCAGCATCTCTGTCCATCCCTGCTTAGCCCTGGTTAATATTCCCCATGCTCATGATGTCCATGACTTACCTCCCTGGGTTTACCTCTGAGGTCCACACCTTTCTGCAAAGGAGGGCAGTCCTATTTTATAGATATGGATGCAACCTCTTTAGGCAAAGAGGTTAAACTCTCTGCCTAAAGGCACCCAGCTTGAGGTGAGAGGCAGAGCCAGGATTTGAACCCAAGAATATCTGAGGCCAGAGCCCAGGCCCTGAGTGCCGTGCCTCCCAGCTGAGCTGGCTCTGCCCACCAGACAACAGCAGCAGGGTGGAGACACGGTAGACAACACGGCAGCTCCATCTGTGGACACACCAGGCGGAAGAATCAGGAGGACACCTGGTCATGCTCCTGCGGGGGACCCACTTACTGCTGCTGCTGCTAAGTCACTTCAGTCGTGTCCGACTCTGTGTGACCCCATAGACGGCAGCCCACCAGGCTCCCCCATCCCTGGTATTCTCAAGGCAAGAGCACTGGAGTGGGGTGCCATTACCTTCTCCACCCACTTACTGCTATTATCTTCTTACTAGCTCTTACTAGATCTTCTGTTCTCTCTGACAAAAGGTGAGATCATTAGCACCACCAAACTGTACACTTAGTTAGTTAAGATGGTAAATTGTGTTTTGTGTACTTTATCACATTTTTCATAAAAGCTTTAATATACAAACATTTTTTAAAAGTGAGCTTAGCAAAGCTTCAAAAGGCACTAAGCCTATATACAATGGAATATTACTCTGCCATTAAAAAGAGTGAAATAATGCCATTTGCAGCAATAAAGATGGGCCTAGAGATTCTCATGCTGAGTGAGGTGAGCCAGCCAGAGAAAGACAAATATCAGTGATATTGCTTACATGCCGAATGTAAAAAAATGATGCAAATGAAATTATTTACAAAACAGAAATAGATTCACAGACTTAGAGAACAAACTTATGGTCGTGGTGGCAGGGATAGTAGGGCATTTGTAGGACTGACATGTACACACTGCAATATTTAAAATGGATAACCAATAAGAACCTACTCCCTATGCAGGGAACCCTGCTCAGTATTATATAACAACCTAAATGGGGAAATAATTTGGAAAAGAATCAATACATATATATGTGTAATTGGATCACTTTCCTGTACACCCAAAATTTTCATGACGTTGTTAATCAACTCTGCTCCCCCGTCCCTGGGATTCTCCAGGCAAGAACACTGGAGTGGGTTGCCATTTCCTTCTCCAATGCAGGAAAGTGAAAAGTGAAAGGGAAGTCGGCTCAGTCGTGTCCGACCCTCAGTGACCCCATGGACTGCAGCCCACCAGGCTCCTCCGTCCATGGGATTTTCCAGGCAAGAGCACTGGAGTGCGGGGCCATTGCCTTCTCTACTCCAATATAAAATAAAAGTTTTTTTTTTTTTAAGGCATTGAAGACAAATCAATACCAACCCAAGTCTCCCTGACATACTAAGAGAAATGGAAGAGAATTATAAGGAGAGCATATTTATCACAATGGGGTCTGATGTAACTACGTGCAAAATCCTAACTCACCTTGTGGGTGACTGACTGGGCCTGATGCTTTGAGGAAACACCAGTCCCTGTGGCAGTGGGGAGACTGAGGCACAGAAAGGAGATGCAATGCAGAGCCCGTTGCAGCGAGGCCCAGGCTGGAACCGGCGCCCACTGGCCTCCAGACGCGCCTCGCCCAGGGGGCGGCAGGGCCCAGCAAGGACCGCTCGTGCTGCTGAGAGCCCGCTCCTAGGCAGGCTGCTGAGAAGCGCAGGGTCCCGGGGGACGGGGGCCTGGAGCCCCCGAGGGGGAGGAGAGGGCAGACACTTTTCTCCTCTACATTCCTTAGTCTTGGTCACATAAAACGTCTTTTTCTTTAAGCCCGGAACTGATTTGATATCCAACAAACTCTGCACTAAGGGTTATATAGCAACATTGTACCCCACTTGAGGACAGCTTCTCCTTCCTGGAAACCTTCTGACTAGTCCTGATATCTTAAAATGTAAATTATGGGAGTGGGTCTGGTAAAATCTTTACAACCTTGAGACATTCTTTTGACTTATTGTCATAACCAGTTTAAAAAGTACAAAACTCTCTTGCTAACGCGAGCGAAGGGGGCACTCTCTGTCCCCCTCTGATGTCTGCGTCAGAGGCTTTCTGTCTCTGTTTATACTTTGATAAAACTCTGCTACACAGAAGCTCTTACGTGATCAAGCCTGGTCCCTGGTCCCGAAGCTAAATCTTCTTCTTTAGCGATGAAGGATCCGACACTGCTCACCGTAAGCTATCACCACTGGGAAGCAGAGGGGCAGAAGCCCCCTTGTTCCGCATGGCATCTGTGCTCACAGCCCATCGTGTGGCCACCAGGGACCTAGAGGTGTGATGTCTTTATAGCCCAAGGCCAGGAGCTCTGAGGCATCCCGGGGAGGACCACTGAGGCATCCCGGGAGGACCACCGAGGCCTCCGGAAGGGGAAATGGGATAACAGCAGCCATCCTCAGTGCTCCGCCCCAGGTGCTGTTAAACCTTTCACACTCGTAAAGCTGGGGAAACTTTAAGGTGAAGTCACTTGCCCACATCCATGGAACAAGCCAGGGGCAGAGATGGGACTCAGGTCTGTCACACTCCAGCAACTTTGAGGTGGCTACCTAGGAAGATGGTGGGGGCCGAGAGGGAAGTTCAAGCCCCGTTGTCCATCATGCCAGCGCTGGAGGCCCAGGCAAGCCTTCCCCACACCCACTCGGTGAGAGTTTTCCAGAACAGTAAGCGTGTCATGCCGTGCCCCTTCCCTCCCCCCAGCTGACACCCTCCTGTGGTTCCTTAAGGAGTGAAGGTGGTCCTCAGCAGCCTCTGGAGCCTCATCCTCACCTGTCCAGACTCCCTTGTAATTTTTCCCTCAAACTGGCCCCTTCGCAGTTCCTTAAAAGCTCTGTCACCAGGAAGCTGAGCCCCATCTGAGCCCAGTTTCCCCACTGTCAGACGAGGCCATGTACCCCCCCACCCCCTGGAGTCTGCTGGAGCAAGGACAGGGCGTGGAGAATTCTGTGCAAACTGTAAAGTGTAGTGCCCTCATTGTGCGGGACAAAGGAGAGCAGACAAGGCCAGGCTGCCCAGGGAGGCTGGGCATCTAGGCACTTGGGCCATTGTCTAAGCATCACTAGCATCTCCTGCCCCTTGCCCCTGTCCTCGTACTCCCTACGTCCCCGGGGGACGTAGACCCACCCCCAGATTTACTAGGGCATGTTAAGAACACGGTTTGAAGCCATCTCTGAGGTCATGAGGTCATGGCAGTTTCCCATCGATCTATTTGTCCCTCCCTTGGCTGGAGCCCTTTGCCCCCGCCAGTCCCCAAAGCCGTATCAAACTTCAGCAGCCTCCCCCAAGCCTCGCTGCTCCCAAGCTAGGTCCCAAGGAGCCAAAACACAGAGCAGGGCTTTAAAACACTGCCCCTGGGCGATTTACCAGCTGGGCTGCCCAACCCCTGACCTCGGGAGGAGATGCAATGTACCTCCCTGGTTTAGTTGGATCAATGGTGCTGTGATAAACAGCCCCAAGTGGCTCAGTTAGGACAGCAGAGAGGGACTCCCCCACCCCGGAAACCCCACCATGACAGCCACTGAACTGAGGTCTCCGTGTATGTGTGGGTGCAGGACAACCCCAGGCATGTCCACCAAACTGTTTCAGGCATGAGCCTTTAAGAGCTGGGCTGAGTCCAGCCACCTAGGTTTCAGATGGGGAAACTGAGGCTCAGAGGGCTCCTCAAGGTTACAGACCAAGTTCAAAGCGGTCTCTGATTTTTCCTCTCCCTGCTCAGCACTTCTGCCACCTCCTGTGGGCAAAGGTGGCTGTTCTGGCGCTTCAGAAGGCCAAGCTTGTCTCTCCCAAAACCTTTGAATCAGACCACAGTGGAGCCAAGTGCCACCAGCATGGAGCTCCCCACTCTTGACTCTACATATAGAAGTCAGATCCCAGGACAGTCTTCTGTCTCAGCTAAAACAGCCCTCCAAGGACAGAGGCCAGAGGCATCAAGCCAGCCTGTGTTCAGACTCCTCACTCCCCGAGAGAAAACAGCGGCTTTATTTCAGGAGGAGGGTCACCAAAAGTTGGAGGCCCAGGAGTCCAAATTTTCCTCAGTCATCATGGGACCCTTACACCCAGCAGCAGAATTAGGGGCCCATTTCCCTAGGATGTCCTAATCAGAATTTGTATTCTAACCAGGTCCTCAGCTGATTTGCATACATGTTAAGGTATGAGAGGTGCTGGTCTCGTAAAGTTAAATAAGGAGGTTGGGAGGGGTGACACGTGTACATGTTAAGATCTTTACCCTGAAGAAAGAGCCTAAAGATGAACATAGAAGGAAGGGAGGGAAGAGGGAGGTTGGGGGAAGCGGGGAGGATACCCTACCTGTGTCCAAAAGTATTTGAAGTAACTTCAGAACAGCACATAGCTATTTATTTAAAGACAAACAAAATAAGGAATTCCCTGGCAATCTAGTGGTAGGACTCAGCATTTTCACTGCCCTGGAGTTCATCCCTGATCGGGAAACTAAGATCTTGTAAGCTGCAAACGTGGCACAGCCAAACAAAGAAGAAAAACACAATAGATCCCATCTGCAAGAACCAGAGAGCGTGGTCCCAGAAGTAGTGAGACTGGGGTAGTCCCAATTGGTGGCGGAGGGTAGGTTGGGCTGGACCCCAATCACTAAGGGTCTCGTGCTACTAGAGGATTCGGATGCAGGGTGACATGTTTCAATTTAAACTTTTGGAAAGATGGTCACTTAAGAGCTTCCACCTCTGCTCTCTAAATGCCACCTGAGTAAGGGAGACTTTCTGCAACCAATGACTAACACGGCGATAGGAGAGGGGATGTCTGACACTTGGAGGAGGCCTTGGTGGTCCTGAGTACTGGATAGATAAAAGAAGGTGGTGGGTGGGTGGAGGGAGAGAGAGAAAACCAAGGCTACTCATCCACTGTGCTCACCAATGAGATTTTTTTAATTTAAGTTAAGTTACACATGGTAAAGAATCTGCCTGCGATGCAGGAGACCTTGGTTTGATTCCTGTGTCAGGAAGATCCACTGGAGAAGGGCTAGGCTACCTACTCCAATATTCTTGGGTTTCCCTTGTGGCTCAGCTGGTAAAGAATCTGCCTGTGATGTGGGAGACCTGGGTTCAATCTCTGGGCTGGGAAGATCCCCTGGAGAAGGGAAAGGCTACCCTCTCCAGTACTCTGGCCTGGAGAATTCCATGGACTGTATAGTCCATGGGGTCGCAAATAGTCAGACACGACTGAGCAACTTTCACTTTCTTTCACTTTACATATGGTAAATTGCACAAATCTTAAGTGGACTTGATGAACTTTTACTACTTAGTACACCTATATAACTGGAGAAGGAAATGGCAGCCCACTCCAGTGTTCTTGCCTGGAGAATCCCAGGGACGGGGGAGCCTGGTGGGCTGCCGTCTATGGGGTGGCACAGAGTCGAACACGACTGAAGTGACTTAGCAGCAGTACACCTATATAACTACTACCCAAATCCAGATATAGAATATGTCCAGTATCCTGGAAGGCCCCTTATACTCTCTCCCAGTCACTCTCCTTCCAAGGGCATATTAGGTACCTATCACAGCATAACAAATGACCACGAACTTACAACATCCATTTGTGATCTTGTGGTCTCAGTGGGTCAGGAGTGGACATGGCTTCATGGCCCTCTGCACAAGGTCTCCCGTGGCTGCAGTCAGGGTGTCAAGCCAGGCTGCGTTTCCTCTCTGGAGCCCAGGGCTGAATTCCAAGACCTTGTGGTTGTTGGCAGGCTTCAGCTCCTCGCAGCCATAGGGCTGAGGTCCCTGTGTTCTTCCTGGCCATCAGCTTCGGCTGCTTTTGCCATGTGACCTAGTGCAGGCAGTTCACACCACAGAAGCTTGCTTCTTCCAGCCAGCAGGAGAATCTCTCCTCCTAAGACTTTCCCCTGATTAAGTCTGGCCCACCCTTAAAAGGAACTCAACATCCAACTGCTTTGGGACCTTAACTATATCCACAGAAGTCCTCCTCCTTTGTCATAGTCTACTGGCTAAAAGCAAACCACTGGTCCCACCAGCAGATGAGGGGAAAGGATTGTGCAGGATAAACACCAGGAATGATGGGGGTCATCCTAGGCTCTGTCTGCCAAAGATGGTAATGACTCTTCTGACCTCTATCAGCATTAAGTAGAACTTTACCTTAATGGAATCAGCATCTCTTTGTGTCAGGCTCCTTTTACTCAACACTATGCCTATGATATTTATCCATGTTGTTGCCTATATAATAATTCCTTTCTTTTCACTCTTACCATAGTACTTTTTTATTCTGTTAACTTTTTAGTTTATATTGGAGTATTCAGTTCAGTTCAGTCGCTCAGTCGTGTCCAATTCTTTGCGACCCCATGAATCACAGCACGCCAGGTCTCCCTGTCCATCACCATCTCCCGGAGTTCACTCAGACTTATGTTTATCGAGTTCGTGATGCCATCCAGCCATCTCATCCTCTGTCGTCCCCTTCTCCTCCTGCCCCCAATCCTTCCCAGCATCAGAGTCTTTTCCAATGAGTCAACTCTTCGCATGAGGTGGCCAAAGTACTGGAGTTTCAGCTTTAGCATCATTCCTTCCAAAGAAATCCCAGGGCTGATCTCCTTCAGAATGGACTGGTTGGATCTCCTTGCAGTCCAAGGGACTCTCAAGAGTCTTCTCCAACACCACAGCTCAAAAGCATCAATTCTTCGGCGCTCAGTCTTCCTCACAGTCCAACTCTCACATCCATACATGACCACAGGAAAAACCATAGCCTTGACTAGACGGACCTTAGCCGGCAAAGTAATGTCTCTGCTTTTGAATATACTATCTAGGTTGGTCATAACTTTCCTTCCAAGGAGTAAGCATCTTCTAATTTCATGGCTGCAGTCACCATTTGCAGTAATTTTGGAGCCCCCAAAAACAAAGTCTGACACTGTTTCCACTGTTTCTCCATCTATTTCCCATGAAGTGATGGGACCAGATGCCATGATCTTCGTTTTCTGAATGTTGAGCTTTAAGCCAACTTTTTCGCTCTCCTCTTTCACTTTCATCAAGAGGCTTTCTACTTCCTCTTCACTTTCTGCCATAAGGGTCGTGTCATCTGCATATCTGAGGTTATTGATATTTCTCCCGGCAATCTTGATTCCAGCTTGTGCTTCTTCCAGTCCAGTGTTTCTCATGATGTACTCTGCATATAAATTAAATAAGCAGGGTGACAATATACAGCCTTGACATCCTCCTTTTCCTATTTGGAACCAGTCTGTTGTTCCATGTCCAGTTTTAACTGTTGCTTCCTGACCTGCATACAGATTTCTCAAGAGGCAGGTTAGGTGGTCTGGTATTCCCATCTCTTTCAGAATTTTCCACAGTTTATTGTGATCCACACAGTCAAAGGCTTTGGCATAGTCAATAAAGCAGAAATAGATGTTTTTCTGGAACTCTCTTGCTTTTCCCATGATCCAGCGGATGTTGGCAATTTGATCTCTGGTTCCTCTGCCTTTTCTAAAACCAGCTTGAATATCAGGGAGTTCACGGTTCATGTATTGCTGAAGCCTGGCTTGCAGAATTTTGAGCATTACTTTACTAGCGTGTGAGATGAGTGCAATTGTGCAGTAGTTGGAGCATTCTTTGGCATTGCCTTTCTTTGGAATTGGAATGAAAACTGACCTTTTCCAGTCCTGTGGCCACTGCTGAGTTTTCCAAATTTGCTGGCATATTGAGTGCAGCACTTTCACAGCATCATCTTTCAGGATTTGAAACAGCTCCACTGGAATTCCATCACCTCCACTAGCTTTGTTCATAGTGATGCTTTCTAAGGCCCACTTGACTTCACATTCCAGGATGTCTGGCTCTAGATTAGTGATCACACCATCATGACTATCTTGGTTGTGAAGATCTTTTTGTACAGTTCTTCCATGTATTTTTGCCACCTCTTCTTAATATCTTCTGCTTCTGTTAGGTCCAGACCATTTCTGTATAGTTGATTAACAATGCTGTGTTAGTTTCAGGTATACAGCAAAGTGATTCGGTCATAAGTATATATATGTATTTTTTTTTCAAATTCTTTTCCCACTTAGGTTGTTACATAATATTGAACAAAGTTCACTGTGCTATATGGTAGGTCCTTCTTGTTGATATACATGTATATGGAAATCCCAAACTCCCTTCTCCCTGTATATCCCTAACTAACTATCCCTTCCTCCCACTCTTCCAGTCTGGTAACCATAAGTTAGTTCTCTACATCTGTGAGCATGTTTCTGTTTTGTAAATAAGTTCATTTGCATAATCCTTTTAGCGTCCTCATATAAGTGATACCATATGATATTTGTTTTTCCCCCATCTGGCTTGCTTCACTCAATATGACAATCTCAGGGTCCATCCATGTTGCTGCAAATGGCATTATTTCCCCTTTTAATGGTTGAGTCATGGTCCACTGTGTACATTTGTCCCACATCTCGTTACTTAATATTTCATTACATGACTGAACCATGATTCATTCACCCATGTTCTGTTGATGGGGCTATTTCTGCTGTTCCCAGGTGTTTGCTCTTCACATAGAGCCAGCAGCGTGTGGGGTTCTGGACTGGATTCTAGAACAGTAGTGAAAGGACATTAATGGAAAAATTGGTAAAACTCAGCTCTGAGTCTGTAGTTTAATAGTGGGCTAATGACAGTTTCTTAGTTTTGACAGGTGTGTCATGGTTGCGTATAAGATGCTAGCTCCAGGGGAAGTAGGTGAAGGATATGGAGTAGCTCTCTGTACTATTTTTGCAACCTTTCCATGGGGCTGAAATTCTTCCAAAATAAAAATTAGATTTAATCACCTGCTACTGGCCATGGTGGAGTAATGGGTATCAGCTCTCCCTCCCACCATTAATATCTGTAAAACAGGATCAAATATGTAGTTCTTGTTTAGTTGCTAAGTCATGTCCCACTCTTGGGATCCCATGGACTGTAGCCCGCCAGACTCCTCTGGCCATGGAATTCTGCAGGCAAGAATACTGGAGTGGGTTGCCATTTTCTTCTCCAGAGGACCTTCCCCACCCAGGGATCAAACATGCACCTCCTGCATCGGCAGGCGAATTATTTACTGATTGACCACCTGGGAAGCCCTGGACCAAACATATGAGGCAGCTCTTTTCAGGAAGTGCAAGGCTGAAATCCCTGGGAGAAGGGAACCCTGTGAGGTAAGCTCCACACTCGCTCAGCCTTGGGAGGCAGGGCCCCAGCTACAGAGCACAGAGCTGGGGTGCAAGCTGAATGCAGCCATTCCCCTGAGCTGGGGAGGGAAAGGTCAAAATGGGGAACTGCTAAAGCAGCTGGAATCTATGGGGCTGGAGTAGAGGTCGCTGGGCAGTAATGGGTTTCTAAGCAAGTGATTTGGGCTGTACAAGCTCAGGACAAGACTGCCTCAGTCCTTCCAGAGAGCGAGTGGAACGGACACTGAAATCCAGCAGTGCTGGGAGAAGTTGGCAGTTCTGGTCCAGCCAACAAGGAGAGACCCCATTAACATCATGGACTTCTGGACCTTTTTTCTAGATTTCATATATAAGCTATATGATATGAGTTATACGATATTTGCTTTTCTCTTTCTGACTTACTTCACTTTGCATGACAATCTCCAAGTCTTTTTCCTTTTTATGGCCTTCTTAGTATTTTTAAGTGTAGAGGTTGGTGGCATTTCACATTTTCATGCAACTATCACCACGATCCACCTCCAGAACTTGTTAAGCTTGTTTTCATCTTGTTAAGCTGAAACTCTACGCCCATTTAATAGGAATTCTCCATTTCCCTCTCCCTTCAGCCCAGGAAAGGGTTATTGTTAAACAAGGCTGGGAAGGAAGACTTTCTGAAGTGGTGACGTTTGGAGAGCAACCTGAGCTAGCCCTCCAGATGGAGGCGGTGGGGGAGTGTTGCTCAAAGTAGCAGGTGCAAAGGCCCTGAGGTGAGAGTGGGTCATGGGTTCAAGGAGCAGCGAGGACGCTACTAGTAGGGAGGGGGATATAGAGGGCAGAAGGGGAGGAAGGCAGGCAGAGGAGAGGAGAGATGGAGGGCAGGCCACATAGCACGTTGTGGATGGAGATGAGGACTTTGGCTTTTGCTCTGAGTGAGACAAAAGGCATCAGAGGCTTTGAGGCAGCGATGCGTCGTGGTTCCTCGCTGCACCACTGCCCTCAAAGGCATGGTATCCGATGACTGCTGAGTGAAGCGCCTGAGGCTGGGGCTCAGCCTGGGGACCAGTAGGATGCTACTGCTGGGTCTGCAGGATCCATGAGGGGGCTTGGATCAGGCAGCAGGATGGAAGGCGTTGAGTCAGGATTGATTCTGAAGGTGGAGACAGCAGGGTGAGCTGATGGACTGGGCGTGGGGGTAGGGGGGGAAGGGTGGAGCCAAGAGGAACCCAAGGTTCTGTGTCTGTTGAGTTCTGTAACTCAACTTTTTTTTTTTTCCCCAGCAAGAACATCTTACTACTGTAATGAGAAAGAAAAAAAAGGGGCTTGGACTTCTCTGGTAGCGCAGTGGATAAGAATCAGTTCAGGGACACATGTTCCATCCTTGATCCTGGAAGATGCCACGTGCGGCAGAGCCGCTAACAAAGGCCATGGGCCACAACTATTTGAGCCTGCACTCTAGAACCCGTGTGGCAACTACTGAAGCCCGTGCACCTAGAGTGCACGCACCGCAGCCGAGAGTAGCCCCTGCTCTCTGCGGAAAAAAAAAAAAAGAGAGAGAGAGAGATTTAGGAGGGAAGGGATATATGCACACTTATAACCGATTCACGTTGTACAACAGAAACCAACACGACACTGTAAAGCAATTATCCTCCCATTAAAAATAAATTTAAAAATAAAAAGCTAAAAAAGAAAGTCTATCTTTTACTCAAGGGAGAAATCATCCTCTTTGCTGAAAGTGATCCTGAGGGAAACATTGCAGGAGGCACTGTCTTTTCCGGGGGCCACTTGAAGATGGTTTATTCAACTTAAGGAAATTTAAGCAGCGGCAGGAGCAGGGTGGGGCGGTCTAAACCTGCCTGCTATGCAAGTCAATCTCTTATTCTTCCTGTTCATACTATGCCTTTCCCGTCCTCTAGCTTCTGACCAGGGCTGGCAGGAATGGACAAAGCAGAAGGCCCGGAACAGAGGACGGGGGATCGGGTGAAGGGCAGGGGAAGCAGGAAGGTATCGGTGAGTTGAATGAAATCCTTGCTTCTGGTAAAAGAACGTCCTTCTCCTCCATCAATAGGTCAATAGGCCAGCAACTATTGGGCTGGCCAAGAAGTTCATTTGGGTTTTCTCACAACATCTTATGAAAAAAGATGAACTTATGAACTTATGAAAACTTATGAACTTTTGGCCAGCCCAATAGAGGCCCAGCCCAGACTGGGTTCCCCTCCATGCCCAGTTCCTCCTGGCCAAGGACTGTCCTTGGCACCTCCCTTCATCCTCTCCTCTGTCACCTCCAGTATTTACCACTGAGGCTGGGAGAATCGGGCCCCTTCTGGTCTAACCCCTGTGACAGGCTCACATGGGCTCACTGGCCCCCAGCGTGTCCCCTCCCACTCCTCAGGCCTCTCTCTCTCTCCTCAGAGCCTTCTAACTACTCTTCTGCTGCCTAGACATCTCCTTTCCTGTCTCTCTGCCCACCTGAGTCTCTCAGTGTCCCCCACGCCTCTCCTCCTGACCCACACTTTCAGCCCTCCCCACAGGGTCTCTTCCTCCAGGCAGCCTTCCTGATCCCCCACCAAGATGCCCTACAGCCTGTGCAGCTCCTCCACATAGCACATCACAACTGTAATTAATAATTATCTGGGATTTTTAATCATCATCTGCCCTCTGCTAACCTATATATAAGCTTTTCATTTTCTCAGTATTCCCAGCCCCTAGCAGCATGCCTGACCCTGAATCAGGGCTCAGAACATACTTACTAAATGATCTATAACTCAGATAGAGACGAGTGAATCTGAAAAAGCCCCACCCAGGAGCTAGCATGCAAAATGGGCTTTGAAAGTAGATAAAATGTCAATAAGCAAACGTAGAAGGATGAGGGTTTCCAGGAAAGAACTCACCATGAAAAAGGAATGATGGTGAGAAAGTGTATGTAACTTCAGTCCTCAAAGATGTACACAAAGGGAAGGAACATGGCTTTAACCTTTATTGAACAAAAATACTTATTCAAGGAATGACTGTCCATCTGGATGGATGGATGGACAGGCAGGTGGTTGGATGGATGATGAATGGATGGACAACGGGTAAAATCAAATCCTCTCCTTTTAAGAAACAAGACCTGGGAGAAAGGGGATTAATAAAGATGCCTGCCCTGAACTGAGGTTAAGGAAAGCGGCTTTAACTCCAGGCCATGCCTTCACGGCCTACCCTTGCGTCAGTCGCCTATCTGCCTCATGCTTTCCTGCTCTCGGGACCCCAGTCCCCGACTCCAGCATCTCCCCCACAAGTACCTACTTCTTTGCTCTCTACTTCTTAGCAAAGTAGAGCAGAAGCCCCATCCATGAGAGTGGCCAGGAGGTGGACCCTTTGTCCAAGCCCGGAAGGAGGGCTCCCTCCTCCCCGCTCCCTCCTCTGCCATCTCTCGGTGACTTTTGTCCTTGGACCGGCTGCGTGATCAGAAGAGGTTTCGTTCTCTGGCAACTGGGTGGCTATTAGGAAGCGGCAGACGCATTACCATCTCAGCGCACAATGGTTGGCTAATTCAGTTATTCTGTTTCACCTGAAGACTGTCTCTGCCATCCCCGGCCTCTCCTCTGGAGCAGGGCAGGCCCCATCTGTCGGACAGTTCGCTCCAATGTCTGCGGCCATTATGCCTCCACTCGGAAGACGGTGCGTGTGCACGCGAGCGAGCGTGTCTGCCTGTCTGCACTCTCTCCCTCTTGTCTCTTTATCATGCTCCCAGGGCTGAAGAGAACTTGCTTCAAAGAGTGATGTCAGATGTGTGCAAAACAGACCGATAAAGCCTAATGCATTCGCTCTCCTTTTGTCTGCCTGACTCTCCTACTAAACATTTCCCACTCAGAAAGCCACTTAAAACACATCAGCAGTAACTCTACAAAACAGCCACTTGTTGGCTAATTGTGCTAAGCAGCTGCCAGCAGGGTTGGGGGAGGAGTGGGCAGGGCGCCCCTCTGAGAAGCCCCTTTGCTTCCAGTCCAGCTTCTGGGGAAGAGTGCCTGGCTGGGGCATCACCTCCCTTCTCTGCTGCTGCCCCCAGAGGCTCCCTCTAGGAGAGACATGGCAAGGCTCATTGGATAGGGGACAGAGAAGAATACAGGCCTGGGCCAGGATGCCCTCCTAGCTCCCCACCAACTTGCTAGGGGACCCGTGGGGTGGCAAAGGGTCATCACCCTTCTCTAGGACTCAGTTTCCACATCCATCCCTGGAGGGTTTTGGACTGTGTCATCTAAGGTGCTTCTAGCTCCCAAAGTCTGCCTGGAGAAGCACTCCAGGGCCTCAGACAGACCTGGGTTCAAATCGCACTCTGCTCCAGACTGGCCGTGTGACCTGTAGCCCCAGTCTCTCAGAGCATTACCTTCCTGGTGGAGAAAACAGGATGGTTGCAATGCCTAGCCCTCACGGATGCTGCGAGAATTCACGGAGGTGGTGCCTGTGTGGACCTCAGAGAATCATGGTCTGAATGACTGGGGCTGCTGGTTACACAGCACCCTGACCCAGTCTCAGCAAATCAAGCAAGTTAAGCTGAGTCCCGAAGGATAAGAGCTGAGCCAACACACCGTGAGGGCAGAGGTGCAGCAGGGCAGGATCACAGCTGGCATTGGTGGGAATGGTATATGCAAAGGCCCTGACGCAGGGCTGAACGGGAAGACCAGAAAGGAGTCCAGGGGAATGGCTAGAGAAATGGCAAGAGCTGGACTAGAGGGGGCCTGCAGGATACCATAAGGAGCTTGACTTCATCCTGAGGGCAATAGCAGGTCATTGAAGGGATGAGGGCAGCAAGATATTCTCATGAAATTTCTCTTTTTCAAAGACCCTTATTGACCTCCAGGTGGAGAAGGAGTTGGGAGGTAGGGGTTGAGGGCAGAGACAGGGCTGTCTCCCTCTGCTCCAACTGCCCGAGCAAGCACTGGCGGGGCAGCGGGAGTGAAAGGTCCTCCTGGGGATGGGAAGAGGGAGGAGCCAGATTCCTGCTCTGGATTCTCAGGCCCCCTACTCACTGGCCACTGACTAGTGTGGCCACTGCCCAATCTGGAGAGGCAGGGGTTAAGTGCAGCAGCCTTGCAGAAATCAGAGGATTACAGGGTTGCTGGTGACCTGTCCCTTCTGTCAGACAGACATGACGCACCCTGCTATCTCTGGGCTCAACTGTCACTGCCATGCACTGTATCAGGACTCCATTAGGAGGCCCAGAAGCTGGCTTGCAGCTGTCAGGCCTGGGGGCGTGCGGATGGCCGGTCCTTCCCCTGCTGTGCCTGTTCATGGGGACGGCCCAGTCCACCGGTCCAGCTTGCAGCCTCCACCTGCGGTGTTCCTGGAGGGTGTGGGCTCGAGTCTGAGCACTTTTAGCAGCTCCCTGCTCCTGGACATTGGATGGGATGCTGGATTCTCCGAACTTCAGTTCTCTCATCTGCACAGTGAAGATGGAGGTGGCACCCACCCCAGGAGGCCATAGGGTAGATTCAGCAAGGCTCAAGGCTTCCACGAATTGCCTAGTAAACTGGAGCCACTGTTTCTTTCCTGCTTCTTTCAGCTGCCTTTCCACACTGCGAGGTGCTGGCTGTTATTATCACCCCATCTTCCATTTCTGCCCGTTTCCCTTTTGGCCTTGTCTCTGGAAGCTCAAAGTCAAAATGAACTGTTGGTCAAAATAACTCATTCTTCCCAGGTTCCTGGTATAATTACCACCCCCTTCATCATCGCTTCTGATGCCTCCTCTATTTTTGCTTTGAAAATTTAACTGTCCTTGGTGCATGTGATTTCAGGGGGAAAAGAAATCTTGCAAATGAAAATAACTTAATTGCTTTTTCTGACTTTCAAAGTAACACATGCTCAAGGAAAAACATCCAGACAATACAGAAAGGAAGAGGGAAGAGAGA
The DNA here is from genome assembly GCA_917880005.1 of Nanger dama. Taxonomy (NCBI): domain Eukaryota; kingdom Metazoa; phylum Chordata; class Mammalia; order Artiodactyla; family Bovidae; genus Nanger; species Nanger dama. The sequence continues at coordinate 6,180,177 of CAKJTW010000018.1, read as the reverse complement.
AACCATGAGATGATTTTGAAGCAGCCTCAAGTCCTTTGTAAAAGAGTTGGAATAAAACGAGGGTGCTCCCCACCTGCCCCCCAGCCCCGCCTGGACTCCCTGGCTTCAGCACACACCCCTAAAGCCCCTCTCAAGTTCTTTCTCCCCACACATGTTCTCTAAACTAGGCACTTTTCCCTTCCATTGAACTCTTTTCATTTCAACATTTATGAAGAGTCTGTTTTGGGCCAAGACTCATGATCCAGCCAAGTTGGACTCAGCCCTTTTAGCCTGTGATTAACTCGTGTTGCATTATTTCATTGCCTCAAGTCTAGACTTCTGCTCCCTTGCCTGGATTGTCAGTTCATTGAGGGCAAATCCACAGCTTCTGTCTCACTGTGGCCCCACCTTTAGCATCTGCTATTTCCGAGTAGGATTCTCCAGGTTTCCCCGGTGGCTCAGTGGTAAAAAATCCACCTGACAATGCGAGGGATACAGGTTTGATCCCTGGGTTGTAAAGATTGCTTGGAAAAGGAAATGACAACCCACTGCAGTTTCTTGCCTGGGAAATCCCATGGGCAGAGGAGCCTGTGGGCCACAGTCCATGGGGTCGCAAAGAGTCGGGCATGACTGAGTGACTAGACAACAGCAACGAGGACTCCCTGGGCGCCTGCAGGAGGGGTGGCCGCCCTTCAGCTCAGTACATGTGGACTGAGCACATGTACCCCAGGCCGTGCCCTCTGCCCGCTCTAACTCACCTGGTCCTCCTCTCTGCCATGGTTGCTACTCCCACTTGGCACATGAGAAAACTGAGTTCAGACAGGTTGGGACGCTTACCCAAGGAACCACAGCAGATGAGCTGAGAGTCAGGATTTGAACCCAAGTTTCTAAGGCTCCTGGGCCAGCTCTGAGCTCCTACACCAGACTGCCTCCTGGCACAACCCAGTAACAGTACAAGGCAGGTGATAAATGCTCTCAGCAAGGCATGTGCAGGACCAGAAGGACAGTGCCATCATGCACAGGGCCCTGGGAAGGCTCCCTGGAGGAGGTGATGCTTGACTGAGTTTTGAAGGGTACATGGAAGTGAGACAAACAGGAAACAGGTGGGAAGAATTGAAAGTAGACGGGACAGCAGGTCGGGTTGGTCAAAGGTGCGAGTCAGTCGTGGCAGGAGGACCATGGGCCGTTCTGATCATTGCAGGATGCATGTGGGGAAGGCTGGGAGGTGAGGTGAGTGGGGAGCGTGTAAGGCTGAACCGTGAATGCCTATACACTCCACTCAGGCATTTGAACTTGAACTTGATTCAAACAGCTCCCTGGAATTCTAGTGCTTCCTCAGAGGTGCCCCAGGAAAGGGGAAGAAGATCAACCAAAAGGAGGTGGCCACAGCCCCCACCCCCTGGTCTCAGGTAGCAAAGCTGTGCTTTCATTGGTTGTGAGTTTAGATTTTCAGTGGAAAGTTCCTTTTGAAGGGTTCTGCAGCAAACATGTTTGAAATTACTCCTGCAGGCTGCAGGATGTTTTCAGCTGGGAGTGACAGGACCAGATTTTTATGGTTTGTTTGTTCTTCAAAAACCTTGGTTGAGCCCCACCCTTCACCCTCCCTGCCCCAGGCCCTAGAGAGGGTGTGTTCAGGAGCTCCAGTCTTGGGGATGCCGTGTCTTAGGACTGGGATCGGGATCCTTGGGCCCTAGTCCTGGCTCTGCCTGTAACGGGCACAAGGGCCCCCTCTGTGGGTCTGGAGATTTTGCCCCTTGACCTTGACCTTGATCTGTGCCTGTGGCCACAAGCCAGATGTAAACTTATCCCCTGTAGCTTGTCTTCAGGGCAGATGCCCACTGTTCTGTTTTGTTTTATTCATTTATTTGGCTGTGCTGGGTCTCAGTTATGGCATGAGGGCTCTCAGTTGCAGTGTATGAGATCTGATTCCTTGACCTGGGCCCCCTGCACTGGAGCGAAGATTCTTAATGACTGGACCTCCAGGGAAGTCTCCTGGATATCCAGTCTTGATCGGGCAGTGGCTGCCTGGGACAGAGTCTCCTAGAAGGGAAAAATAACCCCGATAGACACAGCAGCCACCGCGAGTCCCCAGTTCCCAGCACCTGCTCTGTGACAAACACCCATCATACCTGTGTCCCTCTGAATCCTCAGAACCACCCATTTTACAGGTGGAATAACTGAGGCTCAGCAGTGAGGTCAGTTGCTGAAGACACACAGCAGCTCCACAGTGGAGGCAGGACTCAAACCCAAGGCCTGTGGTGCCAGCGTCTGCACTCATGACCAGCAGAAGACAGGGTGGTGGGCTGGCAGCAGCCATGAGTGCCCACCTGAGGCTGGGCACCCACCTCCTCAGGTCGGCCGGGCAGCATTTCTAAGCAGGAGGAAGGATGGAGGTTGTGCTGGATGAAGGGGAAGGAGAGTGGACCACTCGGAACTGGGGTCTAGTCCGGCCTCGTTCTCACCCTCTGACTCCTGACTCCTCCATGGGGAGGCCTGGGACCTGCAAGCAGAGATCCCAGCCTGGCCTAGCGGCCCCTTCCCCCTCCACCCTGGTTCTGGACCAACCTGGGCTCTGGGAGAATCTGGTGACTCCACCTCTGGGGGCTCCACGTGGAGGCACCTCTGCTGTCCCACCTTCTCAACTGTGTGCCCCAGCTCTGCGGTGACCCTGGGGGTGTCTACGGGCGCCTCCCTGCCTTCGATGGTGGGCCATCACTTCCAATCCCAGAACGGGGGCACTGGAGGCTGGCCCGGATGTCTGCACTGCAGGTCACATGAGGGGTCCTCCTGCTCTGTCTCTGGGGGTCCACCCTCCCTCACATCAATCCCAAAAGGAGCAGCCCTGGTCTTGTCCTCAGCTCAGCGCCATAGTCGCTCACACCAGCATCTATGGATTTTGTGGCCTTTCCTGGAGATCGTTGGGTTGGGGGTGGGTCCCAGAGAAGCCCTTGCTGCCCCCACACTTCTGCTCTTCATCCTCAGCCCCAAAGTCCCCTGCTTTCTTCTTTCTCTGCTGTGCAAGGCACCTCCTGACACCCTCTGATGTCTTGGGGCCCCGCTGGAAGTCTCAACCAGCCCCGACCTGAGAAGTCAGCTACGTGGTTTGGCACAGCGGTTCCAGCAAGTCTGACCCTGCAGCAGGTTGTCTGGTGACAGGGATGCCGGATGGAGCTCCGTGGTCACCCACCTTGGCACCACGATCTGGAACTGTGCTCCCCTCTGCGGGAGCCTCTGCCTCTCAGCACTGGACTCCCTACAAAGGGTGTCATCACGGGCACACCTTTATGGAATATTCTCTCCAAGCGGGAGCTCATCGATCTTCCCGGGTTGCCCACATCTTCTTTTTTTCTTTATTGCTTCTTTGCGTCGCGCTGTGTCTTCACTGCTGTGCGTGGGCTTTCTCTAGTTACAGCGCGCGGGGCCACTCTTTAGTTGTGGTGTGTAGGCTTCTATTGTGGGGGCTTCTCTTGTTGCAGAACACGGTCTTAGAGCAGTCAGGCTCCAGTAGCTGTGGCGCACAGGCTTTGCTGCTCAGCAGCAGGTGGGGTCTCTCCATATCAGGGATCGAACCCGTGTTCCCTGCATTGGCAGGTGGATTCTTAACCACTGGACTACCATGGAAGTCCCACATCTCCTCTTCTAAAGGGGAAAAAATAATTATTCAAACCCTCATCCTAGTGGAATGCTCAAGTTCAGTCCTGTTCCCCAGATACTTCAAGTTTATATATACAGTCAGTAAGTCTGTTAACAATTGCCGTTTTCATCTGTCATGAAAAATATCCCCTATGTTTATGTTACAGCTGACTTTTGCAATATCTAGGTGAGAAGAGGAGACCAGGAGAGTGACTTCTGCAAGTTTTCATCGATATGTGGATTCAGCAAATATTGTTGAGTTCCTCTTGTGTGCCAGGTAGGCCCTGTGCTATGACCTCAGGATACTACTTTGAAAAAGGCAAACAAATGACCCTGACCTCGGGAACTTCCAGGCTACTCAGAGGATTAGCCAGTTTGTATAGAAGTCTCAGGAAGGGCTTCCTGGCGGCACAGTGGTGAAGAATCTGCCTGCCCATGCAGGAGACAAAGAGGTCAATCCCTGCTTCGGAAAGATCACATATCGTTGTTATTGTTGTTGTTGTTCACTCAGTCATGTCTGACTCTTTGCAACCCCCATGGATTGCAGCACACCAGGCTTCCCTGTCCTTCGCTATCTCCTGGAGTTTGCTCAAACTCACGTCTGTAGAGTCTGTGATGCCATCCAACCATCTCATCCTCTGTCACCCTCTTCTCCTCCTGCCCTCAGTCTTTCTCAGCATCAGGGTCTTTTCCAATGAGTCGGCTCTTTGCATCAGGTGGCCAAGGTATCGGAGCTTCAGCTTCAGCATCAGTCCTTCCAATAAATATTCAGGGGTGATTTCCTTTAGGATTGACAGGTTTGATTTCCTTGCTGTCCAAGGGACTCTCAAGAGTCTTCTCCAGCACCCACATGCCTTGGAGCAACTAAGCCTGTGTGCCACAACTACTGAGCCTGTGCTGTAGAACCCAAGAACCACAACTACTGAAGCCCTCGCACCCTGGAGCTCAAGTTCTGCAACAAGAGAAGCCACCACAACGAGCAGCCCCTACACCGCAACTAGAGAGTAGCCCCTGCTTATTGCAACTTAGAGAAAGTCAGAGCAGTGACAAAGACACAGCACAGCCAAAAATAAAAATAAAAGCCTCAGGGGAAAGAGGAGAGCATCCCTGAGGAGGTTAGGTCTGGCTGGGACCTGGAGGAGAAGGAATGTCAACCAGCCAAGCAGAGGGGAAGGGTGTTCTGGATGTAGGGAACAGCATGCACAAAGGCTAGGAGGTAAGAGAGCCATAGATCTGTCTGGGGAGCTGAACGATCAGTGTGGTTGGAGGGAGGTATCCAGCCAGAGTGAAGGAGCTCAGAGGGGACAGGAGAGACTTGAGGGAGAAGATAAAGGCAGCGGTCAGGCCTGGCTGGACCCTTGGGCCAAGTTTAGGACTATGGAGGTCGCAGAGGATTATACATTCAGGAGTGGCCCAATCAGATGAGCAGTTAGTGGAGGAAAGTTCAGAATCTGGCTTCAGAAGGGTTTAAGTTCAAATCTCATTTCTGACACGAATCATCGATCTTGGGTAAATTGCTCAAGCTCTAAGCCTCAGTTTCTCCAGCTATAAAATGGGCACAATCATAGGTCCTACCATCAAGAGGCACAGAGAAGAGTCAATGAAACATTGCGTGAAGCCAACAGCCCAGCTCCCACATGTGGTGGGTGCTCCGTGGACCACAACTGCTGGGGGCAGACTTTTCGCTCTACCTGCTCACTGCTGTATCTTCACACCCAGGAAATAATAGACACCGTAAACACGCGTCAAGTGAATAGAGAAGCAGATGGTGAATTGGAGAAATAAGCAGGAATCAGCCAAGAATCCCTCTTGATTATGGGAGACAAGAGGATTAAGAAAGAAGCTAATCCGGTTATCAAAATGGGCTTCGCAGGTGGCACTAGTGGTAAAGAGACGTGAGAGATGCAGGTTCGATCCCTGGATTGGGAGGCTCCCCTGGAGAAGGGTATGGCACCCCACTCCAGTATTCTTGCCTGGAGAATCCCGTGGACGGAGGAGCCTGGTGGGCTACAGTCCATGGGGTCGCAAAGAGTCAGACATGACTGAAGTGACTTAGCCTCCACGCAGTCATCAAAATGTTATAAGCCAGCACAAAGGGTTAAGTAACTTACGCACAATAGCATTTCCCTGCCCATTGACATGTGCGGGCACAGAAGGTCAACCAGTTGCCCAAGGGCACACCCAAACAGAGAGAGCTCTGAGGTGGAAATCTGCATCCCGGTCCTCTGACTTTGAAGTACAACCACAGTGTCGTGTGTCCCACCAAGTCCTGTTCCGCTTGGACTGGCTCATGTGTTGGCCGCCCACCTGCAGACGTAGGAGGGGACTGGTGGGCACAGAAATCAGGGGTCCCCAGAAGGAGACTGGTCCCGATGACTTTTGGTATGTCAACAGCTATTGGGATGGCCAAAAAGTTTGTTCAGGTTTTTCATGACATCTTGTGGAAAAACTTGGATGAACTTTTTGGCCAACCCAATATGTATCCAACAGCTCAGGGAGCATGAGCTGTTTGCACTGGATTTATATCTCATGGGGGTGGAGGTGGTGGATGTCAAACCAAGAATGACCAGTGGGTGGAGAGCCATGTTGGACAGGAACAGACAAGCTGATGGCCACTGGCAGGAATGGTGGCTGACCTATGGGGACAGTTCTGTGTCCATTTCCCTCCCCTGGAACCCACATGCTTCACCAAGCCCTTCAACTAAAGGGTAAAAGGCTGCCCGCCTGGAGCCTCCATGTCCCTGCGACAGGACTGCGGCCAGGGCCCATCTGATTGGTCCATGCAGCTCTTCAGAGTCACCTCCCCGCCTTGGTTACAGAGAGATCTGAGTAGGGCCCTTAACCCCAACCCTAATCCTGACCCTGATGGCAGAGAGGAATAAGCTGGGAAAGCTCCTGGAGGAGGTGACATTTCAGGGGTTCTTGAGGCTGAGTGCGAGTTAGATGAGTGAAGAGAGATGAGCAGGGAGCAAGCCAGGTGGAAGGAGACACAGCTGCAAAGGCCCAGGGCAGAAAGGCACAGGGAGGGGAGGAGAGACTGTGATGAAGCTGGAGGGAAGCAGGGCTTTTGGGGGAGGGGAGGGTGAGATTTTGTTTTTATCCCTAAGCCAGGCCAATGAAGGGCCTATCCCAAGGTCAAAGAACCAGAAGAGGGTCAAGGAAAGGGATGGTCCCGGCTTGGTGGCAGGGGCCAGAGCAGGGAAGGGAGAGATGAGTGAGGGCAAGCTGAGTCCTTGATGAGGATGGCCCACATGCCATGGAGCAGCTAAGGCCAGGGAAGTGAGCTGGAGAGGGGGGCACAGGCCCCCAGGCAAGTGACGGGTCAAGTGAGAGCTGCAGTCCCCCATATGCGCCAGCCCTAGGGTCTTGGGGCCATATGCTCGGACATCATCCTCCCAGAGCCCCAGAGAGAGCTTTCTGGAGCTGGCGGCAGGTTCTAAGGCTCAGAGCAGACAGGTGGGAGTGTTGCAGCCCCCAGGCCCAGCTCCCTGATGCGCCAGTTCCAAAAATGACAAACGGAGACCCAATAAGAAGGCTGGGAAATGGGCACCTCAGCACCTCCATGTGTCTATTGCAGGGTCTGGAAATAGCTGAGTTGACAGGGGACCTGCAAGGCAGGGTGCCCACGGGGCAGCCGAGAGGCCCAAGGAAGCTGCTTGTACCCGTGACGAGCAGGAGGCCGAGGAGGGAGAGAAGCCCAGGGAGGACCAGCGAGCAACGAGGACACGGTCAAAGGTGGAAAGGACCGATGTTAAAATGGCCACACACAAAGGCCAGCTGTGGTGTGGCCACAGATTGTGGGGTGTGCGTGAGAGAGAGATACACGCAGGCTTGGAGGAGCAATTTCAAAAATCTCCAGCCCCTTAGCCCATCTGAAGACCCCCTCTTCTCTCTTCAACCCCGACCACTGAAAAAAATAAAAGAGAGAGAGAGAGAAAGCACGAGAGAAAGAAGGAAAACAAAATATCTACAGTTGTCGAGACAAGAGGAGAAAAATAGAGGCAAACATCCGTAATTTTCTCTGTGGGGCTTTGCAGTAATTGAGCCATTTGGATAAAAATAAAGGCAGCAGGCCCCTTAGGTAAGAAGAGCTTTTGCAATCTAAGAAGCTGGAATTATGCGTCTTGTGTCACTTGAAATCCCCCACCTCCCCCTTCCCCGAGCAGCCCAATCCACTTTCCCTTTTCTTATTATTTTTTTAAGTACCCTGTCAAATGTCATCTGCAGAGCAGAGAATTTCAGCTGTCACAACTAATTTCAATTTTTTCCATGTGCTTTTCCCCCTTGGTGTCCCCAGGGGAGGGGCCTGGCTGAATCCCCCGTTCCCTCCTTCTTGCATCCGCTCACTCTTTTTATTTATTATTATTGTTAGTATTTCAAAACCAGATTGACATCATACATTTATTTGAGGAGTGTTTAAGGACTGTGGTTTGCTTCTGGCGGGAATCGGAGCCTGGCCTAGTAGGTTCCCAGCCTCCCTCACGCCCCTCCCCCATGCACCCCACCTCTACCACTTTAGGCCCCCATCACTCTCTTCTAGGCACTCCCCCAACCCCAATCCCTACCAGCCACTGGAGAAAATTCAGACCTCAAACACCACACTGATTCTTGAGGTTCTATCAGAACCACGGCAAGCACTCAGGGTCTTGGAGGGGCCCGAGGGGACAAGCGACCTGATTTGACCCACTTCTACTCTTGCCTGGAAAATCCCATGGACGGAGGAGCCTGGTGGGCTGCAGTCCATGGGGTCGCTAAGAGTCGGACACGACTGAGCGACTTCCCTTTCACTTTTCACTTTCATGCATTGGAGAAGGAAATGGCAACCCACTCCAGTGTTCTTGCCTGGAGAATCCCAGGGATGGGGGAGCCTGGTGGGCGGCCGTCTATGGGGTCACATAGAGTTGGACACAACTGAAGCTACTTAGCAGCAGTAGCAGCCACTCTTTTCCATCTTTTCCATCTCTCTCATCTTTTCTCTTGTCTTTCTTTCCCTCTTGATTTGTGCATTAATTCAGTGGGCACTGAGCCAGGCTCTCCTCCTCTGTGCCCATCCTGCCAGGGTGCTGGACACCTGAAGGTCAGCAGGCACAATCCTTACCCTGGAGGAAATGGCAGTCTGGGGGAGTCAGGTCAAGGGCAAGATGCTACAGAGCCTATGAGGTCCTCGCTGGCGGCCGCGTGAGGACAGCGAGGCATGGCACGGGGCAGACCACTTCCAGCTCAGCTACTGTGAAGCCTTCGCCAAGGAGCCACGCTTGAGGTGATGTTTGGAAGCAAATGGAACCAGCCTGCCAGACGAGCTAGGGAGGGGAGTCCCAGACAGAGGGAACGGCATGGGCAAAGTCTAGTGGTGAGAGTTGAACTGTAAGAAGTGATACGAATGAACTTCAGAAAGAGAAACGGACTCACAGACTTAGAAAACAGACTTATGGCTGCTGGGGGCAGGGTAGGGAGAAGGCATAGTTAGGGAGTTTGGGATATAGATGTTCACACTGCTGTATTAAAAATGGGTAACCAACACGGACCTACTGCACAGCACAAGGAGCTCTGCTCAGTGTCATGTGGCGGCCCGGATGGGGGGGGGGTGTGGGGAGAATGGATACGTGTATTTGTATGGCTGCGTCCCTTCCGCTGTTCACCTGAAACTACCACAACATTGTTAACTGGTTATATCTCAATACAAAATGAAAAGTTAAAAGCCTGAAAAAAAAAAAGGATAACCAACAAGGACCTCCTGTATAGCACTGGAACTGTGCTCAGTGTTACATGGCAGTCTGCGTGGGTGGGGGTTTGGAGGAGAATGGCTACATGTATCTGTATGGTTGAGTCTCTTCCTTGTTCACCTGAAATTGTCACAACATTGTTAATCGGCTATACTCCAATACAAAAGAAAAAGTTGTTTTTTTTTAAAGAGTTAAATTGCAACCCCAGAGTCATATGCCAAAGTCCTAACCCCTAGTTCCTCAGAATATGACCTTATTTAGGAACAGGATCCTGGCAGGTGGGATTAGTTAAGGTAAGGCTACCCTGAAATCGGAGGAGACCTTCATCCTATATGATCCAGACACACAGGGAGAAGAGGCCATGTGAAGATGAAGGCGGAGATTAGATGGAGGCTCCTACCAGCCAAAGAACGTCCACGCTTGCCAGCAAACCACCAGCTGGGAGAGGCAGAGAACAGGTTCGGCATCACAGCTCTCGAAAGGAGCCAGCCCGGTGGACACCTTGATCTCAGACTTCCAGACTCCGGATTTGAGAGCCTGTAAGTGGCTGCTGGTGAAGCCACCCAGCTTGGGGTATTTTACAACAGCAACTCCAGCAAACTAATGTGCGTGGAGAGCGTGAAACAACATGTTCTGAGAAGTGCGCGTGATTCAGCAAGGCGGCTGCTGGGAGTGTGAAAGGGGTGGGGCTGCAGTACAGCAAGGCCAGGTCCTGCAGAGTCTGGGACATTGTCTGGGGAGCAGGGGTTGGGGGATGGGGAGAGGGCATGAGAGCATTTTAAGCAGCAAAGGGGGTGAGGTGGGATGAGCTTTATGTCCACAGGGTCATGAAGAGTCTGACACAACTTGGTGACTGAACAACGAAGTGATTTTATTTATTTATTTATCAGTTTTGGCTGTGCTGGGGCTTCGGAGCTACGCGGGTCTTTTTTCTCTAGTTGTGGCAAGTGGGGACTACTCTCTAGTTGCAGCGTGAAGGCTTCTCCTTGCAGGGGCTTCTCTTGTGGTGGAGCACAGCCTCTAGGGTGTGAGGGCTGCGGAAAGTGCAGCTAGTGGGCTCAGGAGTTGCAGCTCTCAGGCGCTAGAGCACAGGCTTCATAGTGGTGACGCAAAAGCTTAGTTGCTCCACGGCATGTGGGATCTTCCTGGATCAAGGACCAAATCCATGTCTCCCCTGCATTAGCAGATGATTCCCGTCAGGGAAGCCCTCAATTTTAAAAACTGAAGTATAGTTTTTAACTATACTTAACGCTGTTGGGTTAATTTCTGTTGTACAGCAAAGTGATTCAGTTATACACAGAGATGCATTCTTTTTAAAATTCTTTTTGACTATGGTTTACCAAAGGATATTGAGTATAGTTCCCTGTGTTATACAGTAGGACCTCATTGTTTATCCATTCTATACATAAAGGCCTACATCTGCTAACCCCAACCTCCCACTCCATCTCTTCCCCAACACCCTCCCTCCCCTGGCAACCAGCAGTCTGTTCTCTACGCCCGTGGTTCTATTTCTGTTTTGTAGATGTTGATTTGTGCCATATATTAGATTCCACATGCAAGTGATATATGGTATTTGTCTCTCTCTTTCTGACCACCTCGCTGAGTGGGATAATCTCTAGGTCCTTCCATGGTGCTGCAAATGCTATTATCTCATTCTTTTTATGACTTTTTTTTTTTTTTTTACAACAAGCAATGAAGTTTAATTAACCGGCACTGCAGGGGACCCTCAGGGGCCAGCACTTACTTCCCAGGGTTGATCACACTTGCCATGCACACTCCGTTGTGCGTGTGTATCTACATATATGTGTACGTATAGCACATTTTCTTTATCCATTGTTTTGTCGGTGAACATTTAGGGTGTTTCCATGTCTTGGCTATTGTAAATAATACCGCCATGAACATTCAGGTACATAGATCTTTTCGAATTCTAGTTTTGTCTAGCTACATGCCCAGGAGTGAGACTGCAGGACCATACAGCAACTCTGTGTTTAGTTTTTTGAGGCACTCCCACACTGCTTTTCATGGTGGCTGCACCAGTTGACATCCCCACCAACACGGTGTGGGAGGATTCCTTTTTCTCCACAACCGCTCCAGCGCTTGTTATCCGTAGACTTTTGAACGATGGCCGTTCTGATCAGTGTGTGAGGCGGTTCCTGGCCGTAGTGTGGATTTGCATCTGGGGTTGAGCTTTGTTAAACGTGCACCCTGGTTGCAGGGGAAGCACTGAGGGGGTGGGGCGTCTTTCTCTCCCGCTCCCTTGAATCTCCTCCCCGAGCACCAGCGCTCCAGAGCCAGGCCTGCTTTACTCACCAGTGGGCTCTGGGGCTCACAACTCAGCCTGCTCCTCACGGGCCCCACCCAGAGTCTGTCAAAGGAAGAAACAGTCTAGCAGCTCCAGGGCCCCCTTCCTCTGTTGCCCCCTTGGATAACAGCCCACACGGAGGGCCTGATGTGCGAACACAGAGGCTGTAGACAGAGTAGCAGGCACCTTGGGACCAAGGTGAGGATGGTCGTGGGTGAGGTGGAGGGCCAGGCGCCTGCTTCTCAGCCCCTCTCCTCCTCTTTGGTCCACCCAGGCTCCCAGTGTGAGCTGCGTGGTTTTCTCCTGTGTTTTTCTGTCTTCCTCCCTTGTCCTGCTCCCCCTGGGAAAGAGCAGAGAAGGGCCTAGAAAAGGCCAGGGCCCTCCTCTAGGAGTGGGAGGATCTGAGGCACAGAGAGGTTACATGACCTACCTAAGGTCGCACAGCTGATAACAGGCAGAGTCAGGGAGTGAACCCAGGAAGTCTGGGCAGAGCCCTCACTCTCAACACACAGCATGCCATCGCTTCCAGAGAGGCAGTGTGCCTGCTGGTTAGGGTATGCTCCCTGGGGCCAGGCTGCCTGCAGCTGAGCCCCACCTCCATCCCTGCCCAGCTGAGCTGCTGGCCCACTCTGAGCTTTGGTCTCCTCAATGCAAAAGTGGAACACTAGTGGCTCCTACCAGTGGCAAATACTGGCTGCTCTCCACCAAGCTGTTTCCCTTTTCCTCCCAGGTACTCCCAGCCAGACTACATTTCCCAGGCTCCCCTGCAGGAACCATGTGATAGAGTTCTGGACAATGGAATGTAGGAGGAAGTAACGTCGCAGCTCCTAGGCCTGGCTCCTAAAACGTCCTGTGCCATTCTTTCCACTCTCTGTGCTGGGCCCATGAATGACCACGTGGAACAGTGTCCCAACCCACCCCCCTGCACCTCATGGAACGTGAAATGAATAGGAAATGTGCTGTTTTTGTGGGGATATTTGTTAAGAGGTTAGGCTGCTCTTATGACCACCATCCCCATCAGCTCTCATGAGGACTGAAGAGTGAATCTCTCCAAAGTGCTCAGCGCAGCATTTGGTGTCTGTGAACCTCTAGCTAATAAGTTACCATCCTTGTTCCACGTCTGCTTCCTGCTGGAGCGGGAGCTCAGGGGCCCAGCACTAACTGGGTGTTCATAAATACACATCAGAGGGCTGGTGTGCCTGTGTCTGGCATTTGGGTCAGTGTTCCCTTCCCAGGCCCCCCAGTCTCTAAGAGATGGGCCGTCTGTCACTCTGTCAAGAACACCTTGAGCTGGCGGCTCCTGGCTGCTGTGGCCTTTCTCCTCCCCGTAGCTGCAGACTCAACCCTGCCTCCACTCACAGTGTGAGAAAAATGTGCTAACACTTACTGCAGGACCCCCCACCCCCACCCCCAGCCTATGGCCATGCCTCAGAACCCAGGCTCAGAGTCCCTCTGCTGGGGTCTGAGTGCCTTCCCAGGATTTGGCTTCGAGGAGCTGAGAACCCCCTGAGTCAGATGCCATAAGGTGGGCAGTGCTGCCCTGCCTCCTCCCTCTAAATGTCTGCAGGCAGGGCATCAGTAACCACACAGGACTGTACCTACCAGCCAGCCCTGACTTCCTGCTATTAGGAGCTCCTTGGGAGCGCTGTGTGACTTTGGACCTGCACCTCAACCTCTCTGAGAGTCAGTTTCTTGCTTTGCTGCTCCTAGGGCCAGGCTACTGGCTATGGTGCACAAAGTAAGTGCTCAGCCAGTGCCTGGGGGTCAAGGCTCAGCTCACTCTTCTCATCGCAGCCAGTACTGCAAGGATGGATCTCGAGTGCTGAGTGGACATCTCCGCAGGCAGCGTCAGGACAGAACCAGGGAAGCCAAGCCCCATGCCCTGTGCTGGGGAGGGAAGTCATTCGGCTGGGAAATCACTTGTCCACAAGCCCAAGCCTTGTCGTGGAGTTGTACTACTATGAGGGAAATTGCTGTAAATGTGAATCCACCTGCGAGCCGGGGAGAGTGATTTTGATCCTCATGAGCGGGCAGCAGTAGTCCTTCTGTGCACAATGTTTTCAGCCTGTCTGCCTTCCAATCGCTCCTAAATAACATGTTTTATTTGGTGTGACTGCTCACAGGGGCCCTGCTCCACCCCGCACTGGCTGCAGAAACGTAACATTTAAAATCTTATCTGAACAACAAAATTCTGTAAAGCAATTATCCTTCAATAAAAAAATAATTAATTAAAAAAATATTATCTGCTTTTCATCTATAATAAGCAAAACAGATTTCAGGCTCTTGCAGCCATCTTGCCCAGTGCTGAGAAGCAGCTCTCCCCAGGATAACTTTGGGCCAAGCCCATTACAGGAGAGACACTAGTGTGGCCCAGAGAGATGGACAAGAGAGATCAGGAGGCTGGGAAACAGCATTTCTGGGTTAAAACCTTGAGTCCTCCACTTCCCAACTGTGTGACTTCAAGCAGGTTGCTTGACCCCTCTGAACCTCAGTTCCTCATCCATGGAAGAGAGGATGAGGTCTTTGTCGACCCATGGTTCCTTTAACTCTGATTTCCCCGGGAAAGAGCCAGTAGGGGGAGTTCTTGGTTTATTACTTACCACCCGCCATGACAGGACCTCTCTGGTGGTGCTAGTGGTGAAGAACCCACCTGCCAATGCAGGAGACATAAGAGACACTGATTCGATCCCTAGGTCCAGAAGATTCCCTGGAGGAGGGCATGGCAACCCACTCCAGGATTCTTGCCTGGGAAATCCCATTGTCAGAGGAGCCTGGTGAGCTACGGTACATAGAGTTGCACAGTTGAAGCAATTTAGCACATGCCATAACAAAGGAGTCTAAAGTCAGCTTCCATATTTGCACACTCATGCTCATAACAGCATTTTCCACAGCAGCCAAAAGGTAGATACAAGTGCCCACTGACAGATGAATGGGTAAACAAAATGTGGTATGCACACAGTGGAATGTTCAGTTTAGTTCACTCAGTTGTGTCCAACTCTGAGACCCCATGGATTGCAGCACGCCAGGCCTCCCTGTCCATCACCAACTCCTGGAGCTTGCTCAAACTCATGTCCATTGAGTTGGTGATGCCATCCAACCATCTCATCCTCTGTCGTCCCCTTCTCCTGCTGTCAGTCTTTTCCAGCATCAGGGTCTTTTCAAATGAGTCAGCTCTTCACATCAGGTGGCAAAAGTGTTGGCGTTTCAGCTTCAACATTAGTCCTTCCAATGAACACTCAGGATGATCTCCTTTAGGATGGACTGGTTGGATCTCCTTGCAGTCCAAGGGACTCTCAAGAGTATTCTCCAACACTACAGTTCAAAAGCATCAATTCTTTGGTGCCCAGCTTTCTTTAGAGTCTAACTCTCACATCCATACATGACTACTGGAAAAACCATAGCCTTGACTAGACGGACCTTTGTTGGCAAAGTAATGTCTCTGCTTTTCAATATGCTATCTAGGTTGATCATAATTTTCCTCCCAAGGAGCAAGTGTCTTTTAATCTCACATTGTAGGCAGATGCTTTACTATCTGAGCCACCAGGGATGTCTAAATATAGATTATATTTGTATAAGTTATATGTTACATTTATAAATGTAAATATAAACATTCGGAATGGGAAAAGGAATACAATGATGGAGGAGATTTCAGAAATGAATAGAGGGGACTTCCCTGGTGGCCCAGTGGTTAATAATACACCTTCCAATGCAGGGACCTGGGTTTGATGCCTGGTTAGGCAACTAAGGTCTCCCACGAAAGTGTTAGTTGCTCAGTTGTGTCTAACTCTTTGTGACCCCATGGACTGTAAGCTCACGAGGCTTTTTGCCCAAGGCAAGAATACTGGAGTGGGTAGCCATTTCTTTCTCCAGGGTATCTTCCCAGCCCAGGGATCGAACCTGGGTTTCCTGCGTTGCAGGTGGATTCTTTACCAGCAGAGCCACCAGAGAAGCCCAAGATGCCCCATGCCTCTGGGCAAATAACCCCACAAGCCATAACTAGAGAAGACCCGAGAGCCACAGCCAAGACCCCACCTGCCACAGTGAAGACCCAGTCCAGCCAAAATTTTTAAAAATTGAAGAGAGCTGCATGTACAGATCTGGGTGGTAAAACTGAAAATCTGGGTGGAATGAATGATTTCACTCATTCTTCCAAGGCATTGTACCATTACCAAAATTGACTTTTAAAGAAGTGAAAAATCAAATAACATATTAACTATGTAAGAGATAGATAATTTTCTCAAAAATTCTCTTCCTGGAAAAAGTCTCCAGACCCTGAGAGTTTTATGTCTGGATTACTTCAGACATCCATGGAACAGGTAATCTCAAGATTTAGATTCTTCCATAGCAGAGAGAAGAATGGAAGAAGCTTCCCAATTTATCTCATGAAATTTGTACAACCTCATTGCCAAGTGGTGATAACACAGCACTGGAAAAAGAAAACCAGAGACTATATCTCTTATGAACACATATGCAAAAGTCATAAATAAATTCTGACAATCTTAATCCGTATATATTATGGTCACAGAATCAGGATTTGGCAACAGTCATTGCTACTTTTCCTTTAATAACTTGCTACCTGTGTGAATCACGATTTTTATTGGAGTATAGGTGATTTACAATGAGGTATAAGTTTCTGCTCTGCAGCAAAGTGAATAGGTTATACATATACATATGTCTGCTCTTTTTAGTTTCTGTTCCCGTTTAATTCATTAGAGTATTGAGTTCCCATGCTATGCAGGAAGTTCTAATCAGTTATCTACTTTATACATAGTAGTGCATACATGTCAATCCCAGTCTCCCAGTTTATCCCTCCCGTACCCCATCTTTCCCCTTTGGCAATGATAAGTTTGTTTTCTATATCTGTGACACTATTTCTGTTTTGTGAATAGGTTCATTTGTACAAATTTTAAAAAAATGTTCAGTGCTTTTATGCATTTTAAGCATAAAAGCATGTCTATACTGAAAATAGCATGGGAGGGATATAAAACTGTGAACTATGAAGTTGGTGTGGGGACTTCCCTAGTGGTCCAGTGGTTAAGAATCTGCCTTCCAGTGTGGGGGACATGGGTTCAATCCCTGTTTGGGGAAGTAAGATCCCACTTGATGCACAGCAATTAGAGAGACTGTGACTACTGAGCCTGTACTCCGAAGCAAGGGAAGGCCACACGTCCCAGCTAGAGAAGCCTACGGACCCTGCAGCCAAGACCCAGCATAGCCAAAATAAAAAGAAAGAAAGAAAAACAAAATTTATGTGATAGCTCATCTCATGTAGACACAGGTGCTGCTGTGGAGGAAGCTTCTTGCTGTTTAGAGATAAAACCAAGGCTGCAGGGATAAACCAGAAGGACATAGAGATGTGCCTTTTCATAGATGTTAAATGCTGAGACCTCCTGGGAGAAGTAGGAGGCTATGAGGACCGGGCTGTTGCTGAGAAGCTTTGCTTTATTTCCTCACGTGTTTATTTATTTCCGTTGGAAACCTAATTGAGCACCCACTCTTCTTCCTTCTGTAAAAATAATTCCTGAGCACTTGCTCTGTGCCGCACACTGTTCCAGGCAGAGGCTACAGAGCAAACAAGCTCCAGCCCTCAAGCTCCCACCCTCAGAGCCCTCTGGCAACAGAGGCAGGCCTGGTTGGATTGGGAGCACCTTCCTGCTGCTGTGCTCCATGCTCCACCCTCCTTGGTCTCTGCTACAGAGTGCAAGTGCTCACACATTGGGGGCTCAGTCCTTAGGACTCAGCCCACAGCCTCCTCAGTGATGCCAATCCTAGTAATGGGCACTTCCAAGCATCCTCTGGCCACGGTTTGCCCGAGTGCTCTGCGTGCATCCCAGGTATGCTCCATAGAGTAGCTCTGGGACATGGCCATTTTCCAGGAGGGACAAGTGGCTTCGTCAGAGTCTTAGGGGACTTGTCCAAGGTGAGTCAGTTACTAAGGGGACAGGGGGCCAGGTCTGACCCCAGAACCTGTGCTCCTAACCACTGGGTAACCTGGACTGCCTCAGTCCAGGGAGGGCATCTATTGACAGTTCCTAGCCAGCTCAGGGTCTTTGGGATTCACTTTTCTCTTCTTGTTTTTCACTGTCTAGTTGCAGTGTGTGTGGACTGCAGTGGCTTCTCTTGTTTTGGAGCTCAGGCTCTAGTGTGGAAGAGCTCAGTATTTGTGGCACATGGGCTTAGTTGCTCCAAGGCATGTGGGATCTTCCCAGACCAGGGATCGAACCCCAGTCCCCTGCATTGGCAGGTGGATTCTTAACGACTGGGCCACTGGGAATTACCCCATCTGCTACTCAGACTACCTTATGTCCTAAGAATATTAGGAGAGTGGTGGGTATGGGGAAGGGAGGAGGAAGGAGAAGAAGGGGAAAGAGAGATACATCAGAGAAAAGAGGTGCTGGGAATCCTGTGGGGTGAAACCACAAGAGTCCCGAGGGGGACTTCCCTAGTGGTCCAGGGCAGCTGCAATATGCTCACCTTGTACTGACCTTGGGCAGATCTCTTTAGCTCCCTGAGCCTCAGGTTCCTCATCTGTAACATGGGAATAATTAATAGTACCCAACTCATCATGTCATAAAATGTAGATAATGTAAGTAAACGATTTAACACAAGGCTGCTCCTACTTCAGTAACCTTGACAACACCCTCACCATCATTATCACTTCTTATGAGGAGGGGAAAATGACAGGTAGGTGTTCATTTCCATCCTTTTGTTATCTGACCTCCAATATACATTTTTCACCCACTTAGATATTCTCACTATGCCTTAAAGAATAACATCTTTTCTCAACATTGATTTCTAATTGGGAACTGTTTTCAATGTCTTGTAATAACCTATAATGGAAAACAATCTGAAAAAGAATAGATTTCTATATGCGTGTGTGTTAACTGAATCACTTCACTGTACATCTGAAACTAAGACAGCCTTGTAGATCAACTATGCTTCGATTTGGAGAAGGCAGTGGCACCCCACTCCAGCACTCTTGCCTGGAAAATCCCATGGACAGAGGAGCCTGGTGGGCTGCAGTCCATGGGGCCACTAGAGTCAGGCACAACTGAGCGACTTCCCTTTCACTTTTCACTTTCCTGCATTGGAGAAGGAAATGGCAACCCACTCCAGCGTTCTTGCCTGGAGAATCCCAGGGACGAGGGAGCCTGGTAGGCTGCCATCTATGGGGCTGCACAGAGTCGGACACGACTGAAGCGACTTAGCAGCAGCAGCATACTTCGATTAACAAAGAAAAAGACAAATTTTTTTTATTATATGAGCAATTCACAGATACACACTGCTTGTTTTTTTAAAGCTACAATTAAGACTTCCCTGGTGGTCCAGGAGTTAAGACTCTACCTGCAAGTGCAGAGGACACAGGCTCGAACCCTGGTCCAGGAAGATTCCCACATACTGCAGAGCAAGTAAGCCCATGCTTCCCAACTTCTGAGCCCACACGATGCAACTACTGGAGCCGTCGCACCTACAGCTCACACACCACAGCTAGAAAGTAGCCCCTACTCTCCACAACTAGAAAAAAGCCTGCAGGCAGCAATGAAGAGCTGGGAGAGCCAAAAGAAATAAATAAAATTCAAAAGATGTCATTATAGGTAAGACTGAAAAAAAAAAATGAATGTGAAAGTCTCCCAGTCGTGTCCAACTCTTTGTGACCCCATGAATAGTCCATGGAATTCTCCAGGCCAGAATATTGGAGTGGGTAAGCCTTTCCCTTCTCCAGGGGTTCTTCCCAACCCAGGGCTTGAACCCAGGTCTCCCACATTGCAGGCAGATTCCTTACCAGCTGAGCCACCGGGGAAGCCCATGTTACTGCCTGCCCTGTAGGCTCTGCCATCTTCTCACATCTTCCCTCCCCTCCCCATCCCTTTCTAAAATGTTAGTTGCTCAGTCATGTCTGATTCTGTGCCACCCCATAGACTGCAGCCCACCAGGCTCCTCTGTCTATGGAATTCTCCAGGCAAGTATACTGGAGTAGGTTGCCATTTCCTTCTCTAGGGGATCTTCCCAACCCAGGGATCGAACCCAGATCTCCTGCAGTGCAGGCAAATCCTTTACCTGGTGAGCCACCAGGGATGCCCACCATTCTCCAAAGGTAATCTCTATTATCTTTTGCTGCCTCTCCTTGGGCGACTTTTTTCCTTGTATTTGCAAGCTCGTATACTTATCCTCGGAAATAAACTAGGTGGTTTGTGTGTGCAGTACATCTGATTTATTCTTACCTAAAGGGATCATACAGATCATATTCTTCTACTATTTGCTTTTTTTTTTTTTTTTTTTTTTTTTGCTCAGTAACACCTCTTGATTCACTGATGTCAGTGAGAAAGGAAGGAGGAGGGGAGAGGGTTCCCAGCTGTGGAAACTTCAAGACCAAAGCCTGCAACTTGGACTAGTCATTCCACTGGGGCACTTGAATTTGCTCTCCCCGTGGCTTATCTATTCTGTCTTTACAAACAAACCACAATTGTTCTCTGTCTGAATCACCTGCAAGCCTGAGGTTCTGAAACATGAAAACATCTTTCTCTCCACTCTGTCAGGCCAGACTAGCCATTAGACCTTGCCAGTGGGAGGGAAGCTTTCTATGAGCAGCATTTATTTCTTCTTTACAAGATTATGAAAAGACAGCTCAGGGGCTGTGGGTACGAGGCCCAGGCCTGTTGTCAAGCCCTCTTTCTTGAGCCCCAAGTCTTTGGAAGCTGTGATGATCAACAGGAAAAACCAGACAGACGTGTCACTGTGAAGCATGGAATACTCACCCAAGGGTTAAAAGCAGCCTGTGCTTTGACCCTGGAGTCAGACTCTGTCCTGCAGAGTGTGGTGAGAAAGATAACCCACCAGCTGGCCTTTAGGACTTTTTGACACATAAGGCAATCCGAACCACTGATTTTGTCTCCAAGATGAAGCGCCCTTAACCAGGAGTGACATTTTGGTGAACATGCAGCCAGGTTACTTCCTGCTGCCACACGGGGTAGCATTTTCTTTGGAAGCATCACATTTTTCCTGCTTCATGGCAGCCTGGTTCTAGAGAAGTGGTCATTGTTTTTCCCCCTGGCCTCCAAATCCAGAGCTGAGCCAAGTACAATACCAAGCTGAAGAGCAGAAAACTGGTGTTTCTAAGATGGGCATAACATAGGAGCAGGACACCCATGTGACTGGGAGAGAGAAACCTGCCTGCCTGCCATGTGATGGGGAGAGGGAAACCCCTGCCTGCCATGTGATGGGGAGAGAAGCCTGACAGATAGTTCCAGGCTTCACTAGGTTCAGCACACACACACACACACACACACACTTTTAACTCTATCCCTAATCTGTAGGAACTAAAGACTTGAGGATCTCTAGAAATCCCCAGGTAACAAATGGAGCATATGCTCTGACAGTAACTGTTCTTTTCCTTTATAACCAGCAAGTAGACCCCTCCCACCCCCACACCAAATGCCTGCTTTATCCTTTGCAGTGCTCACCACTGCTCCCACCAGCACTCCAGCCCGTTTCTGTCTGCTGACTCGTGTCTCTTTCCCATCACAGATATCAGCTATAGGCTTTCTTTATGGTGTGGTGATTATCTTCTGTCCTTTGTGACTCCTTCCAGGATTTTGTTTCCAGCCCCTGTCCTGACTATCTTGTTCCTGACACCATGCTGTCTTGGTGAGGATGGATTATTGCAGGCGAGGGACTTTCAGAGACCATACCTCAATAATCTATACACAGGAAGAACCTTTGTTGGGTGGATGGATGGATGGAAGGAAGGAGGTTTAATGTAACACACCCTAGCAGTCATTAATTACTCTCTGTGCAGAAGGAAAAAGTTTCACAGGCAATCAAATGATTTTGAGAAAGTCTAGCCAGGAAAGAAGGTGTCTGTTCAATGCATAGTAACGGATGAGGAGGGCTGAAGTGTCTAGTGGGGTACATGTATTTTATTGACGTATAGTTGATTTACAATGCTGTGTTAATTTCTGCTATACAACAAAGTGACTGGTTTATGTATCTATACATATACATACACACACACACATAGATATTCTCTTTCATCTTATTTTTCATGATGGTTTATCACAGAATATTAAATATAGTCCCTGAGGGCACGTATATTTTGAATGCTGTCTGAGCATGACCCATTTAAATTCATCTTCTTTCAATCAAATCTGTTTCTTCTCTCACACACTCAAACTGTTTTGGGGTCACTATTTTTAATGGACAAGAGTTTTTTTTTCCATTGTACCCACTTTTCTTCTGGTACAAGCTATATTTTCTTCAAGCTCTTCATTCCCTTCTCAGGTCTATGGCTCTGAGATCTCCGAGATCTTAAAACACTATGGCTGAGACCTATGGCTCAACTTTCTCTCCCCAAGATGGCTGACGTAATCTTTTATTCCCAGAGTATTATAACGAAAGTTTCAAAGAGACCAAAATTGAAAGAATTTAATAGTGAGCACCTATTAACCCCACCTCAGTTTCTCCTACAAACGTTTCACTACATTATCTTCACCTCCTGTCTATTCACTTACCTGCTCCTCCATTAAGCAATTAATCCATTTTATTTTTGTTGCCACTCAATGTAAATTGCAGACATCAATACAGTTCCTCATAAACCTGTATCATTCAGTACATTTCTTCCTAAATGTGTATCATTGATTAGAGTACAATATTTGTCTGCATGCTTTTTCTTTCATTATAAAATTTACATACAATAAAATATACCAGTATTGACATATGCTAAATTCTGTACATATCGTTCAGCCCAAATTCCTATGAATATACAGAACATTAGCATTACCTCGGAAAGTTCCCTCATTCTCCTTTCCAGTCAACCTCCATCCTCAAATTTCAGAGGCAACTACCATCCTGATTTTTCCACTTGGGCTGTTTCCAGTTTTAGGCTATGATAAAGTTATTGTGATAGTTACTGTGTAACTTTTTTAAATGGACACATTGTTTTCATTTCTCTTAGGTAAATATGTAGGACTGGAATTGGTGGGCTAAAGAGTGGGCATATTTTTAATTTGTTAAGAAACTTCCACTCGTTTTCTTTGGTTGTACCATTTTACAGTTCCCAAAACCATGTGTGAGCATTCCAGTTGCTCCATACCTTGTCAATATTTGATATCTTTTCAGTTATGGTTTTAGCCATTCTAGCTACCCGGCCATTCGGGTGTGTAATGGTTTTAGTTTGTGTTTGTTCACTGCCTAATAACGTTGAGCACATTTTCTTGTGGGGTACTGATCATTTATTCATCTTCTTTTGTGGTGTGTCTGATTTTGTTTTTGCCCACTCAAAAGATTCACTCACGCCAATGTTCACTGCAGCACTATTTACAATAGCCAAGACATAGAAGCAGCCTAAGTGTCCATTGGCAGATAAACGGATAAAGAAGATGTGGCATATTTATACAAAGGAATATTATTCAGCCCTAAAAAGAATGAAATAATGCCATTTGCAACAATATGGTTGGACCTAGAGATTACCGTATTAAGTGAAGTAAGTCAGAAAAAAAGACAGCTATCATATGATATTACTTACACACAGAATCTAAAAAATTATTCAAATGAATTTATATACAAAACAGAAATTGACTCATAGACACAGAAAACAAACTTATGCTTACTGAAGAAGGAAGGGGGGTGCAGATTAGAGTTTGGAATGAACATGCACACACTGCTATACAAAATAGAGAACCAACAAGGGTCTTGAGGAAAGTGAAAGAGGAGAGTGAAACAGTTGGCCTAAAACTCAACATTCAGAAAACGAAGACCATGGCACCTGGTCCCATCACTTTAGGACAAGTAGATGCGGAAACAGTGGGAACAGTGACGGACTTTTGGGGGGCTCCAAAATCACTACAGATGGTGACTGCAGCCATGAAATTAAAAGACGCTTGCTACTTGGAGGAAAAGTTATGACCAACCTAGACAGTATATTAAAAAGTAGAGACATTACTTTGCTAACAAAGGTCCATCTAGTCAAAGCTATGGCTTTTCCAGTAGTCATGTATGGATGTGAGAGTTGGACTATAAAGAAAGCTGAGGGCTGAAGAATTGGTACTTTTGAACTGTGGTGTTGGAGAAGACTCTGAGAGTCCCTTGGACAGTGGAGAGATCAAACCCCACTGGAAGGACTGATCCTAAAGCTGAAACTCTAATACTTTGGCCACCTAATGTGAAGAACTGACTCATTGAGAAAGACCCTGATGGAGAGAAAAATTGAAGGCAGGAGGAAAAGGGGATGACAGAGGATAAGATGGTTGGATGACATAACTGACTCCATGGACATGAGTTTGAGTAAACTCTGGGAGTTGGTGATGGACAGGGAGGCCTGGTGTGCTGCAGCCCATGGGGTGGCAAAGAGTCAGACCCAACTGAGTGACTGAACTGAAGTGAACTGACCTGAACTGACTGAACAAGGATCTACTGTACAGCCCAGGAAAAGTATACTCAATATTTTGTAATAACCCATAAAGAAAAATAATTTGAAAAAAGTAGATACATAAGTATATATAACTGAATCATTTTGCTGTACATCTGAAACTAACACAACATTATAAATCAGCTATGCTTCAATAAAAATTTTTTCTAAAGGAAGGAAATTCTGACACATGCTACAACATGAAGTAGCCTCTAAGACATTAAACTAAGTGCAATAAGCCAGTGACAAAAGAACAAATATTGTATGATTTCACCTAAAATAGTCAAATTCATAGAGACAGAAGATAAAGTGGAGGTTTCCAGAGCCTGGGAGAGGGGGAAACAAGGAATTTGTGTTTAATGGGTACAGACTGTCCATTTGAAAATGAGAGATGTTCTGGAACTAAAGAGCTTTTTGATGAAGGTGAAAGAGGAGAGTGAAAAAACTTGCTTAAAGCTCAACATTCAGAAAACTAAGATCATGGCAACAGGTTCCATCAATTCATGGCAAATAGATGGGGAAACAATGGAAACAGTGGCAGGCTTTATTTTTTGGCTTGCAAAATCACTGCAGATGGTGACTGCAGCCATGAAATTAAAATACGCTTACTCCAAGAAAAGCTATGACCAAGTTAGACAGCATATTAAAAAGCAGAGACATAACTTTGACGACAAAGGTCTGTATAATCAAAGCTACGGTTTTTCCAGTAGTCGTGTTACCGAACACTTGATGCTTTGAACTTTCATGTAGGAGAAGACTCGAGAGTCCCTTGAACAGTGGGGAGATCAAACCAGCCCATCCTAAGAGAAATCAGTCCTGATTATTCATTGGAAGGCTTGATGCTGAAGCTGAAGCTCCAATAGTCTGGCCACCTGATGTGAAGAACTGACTCATTGGAAAAGACCTTGATGCTGAGAAAGATTGAAGGCAGGAGGAGAAGGGGATGCCAGAGGATGAGATGGTTGGATGGCATCACTGACTTGATGGACATGAGTTTGAGAAAGCTCTGGGAGTTGGTAATGGACAGGGAGGCCTGGCGTGCTGCGGTCCATGGGGTGGCAAAGAGTCAGACACGACTGAGTGACTGAACTGAACTGAACTGAGATGTTCTGGAGGTGGATGGAGGTGGTGGTTGCACAGCAGTGTGAATGTGCTTAATATCACTGAACCATACACTTAAAAATAGTTTAAATGGTAACATATGTAATCACAATATAAAAATTAAATATTTATTTTAAAATTGATCAGATTTCCAAAACTAAAAATCGTGATATAAACAAGTGTCAGCCAGGAGGAAGAGTAATAAGAACTCATCTGTGGCTGGTGAGATGTGGATCTCCCTTTGGAAATATTGTCCATGTTGGAGAGCAATTGGGCTTCATCTACCAAAGCTGACGAGGTGTATTCCCTATCACTCCCCCCACCTCCCAGGAATTTCACCCTGGGTGTACATCCTAGAGAATCTGCCAAACACTACATAAGCAGACAAGTTCAAGAAAGCTCATTGCCACATCATTTTGTCACAGAGAAAAGAAACATGGAAACAATTTAAATGGTGATCCATAGGAGAAAGAATATATAATTTCTGGTTTATTCATATAAGGGAATCACAGAGTAAAAGTATCTAAAATATGGCGACATATTTGAACTTGCAAACACCTCAGAAATACATGTGAGGCCAAAAAAAAAAAAAACAAATGACAGAAGAATATATAAAGCATGATACTATTTATATAGTGTTTAAAAGCATTACACACACACAGGAACACAGTGACCATTGGAATGAATTTGTATAATGTTTAAAGGCATTATACACACACACGTGAATACAGAGACCATTAGAATGCATACACCAAGTTCAGGAAGGCAGTTACTACTGGAGAGGGAAGGAACAGGCAAGGATCATGGGGGGTTACACCAGGCTCTTCACTAGTAACTGCAGTGCTGATTTCTTATGTTGACATTAGGGACATGGCTATTCATTACATTACTCTATATAATTTTTATATGTCTGAAACATTTCATAATAAAAATAATAGATCAGAGATTAAGATAATATGATAGGACATTGCCAAAAGGGTCTATTCGTTAATTTACAGAAATCATTGCTCTTGAACGTGTTCAGTTCAGTTCAGTCTCTCAGTCATCCGACTCTTTGCGACCCCATGAATCGCAGCACGCCAGGTCTCCCTGTCCATCACCAACTCCCGGAGTTCACTCAGACTCATGTCCATCGAGTCCGTGATGCCATCCAGCCATCTCATCCTCTGTCGTCCCCTTCTCCTCCTGCCCCCAATCCCTCCCAGCATCAGAGTCTTTCCAATGAGTCAACTCTTCGCATGAGGTGGCCAAAGTACTGGAGTTTCAGCTTTAGCATCATTCCTTCCAAAGAACACCCAGGACTGATCTCCTTCAGAATGGACTGGTTGGATCTCCTTGCAGTCCAAGGGACTCTCAGGAGTCTTCTCCAACACCACAGTTCAAAAGCATCAATTCTTCGGCGCTCAGCCTTCTTCACAGTCCAGCTCTCACATCCATACATGACCACTGGGAAAACCATAGCCTTGACTAGACAGATCTTAGTCGGCAAAGTAATGTCTCTGCTTTGGAATATGCTATCTAGGTTAGTCATAACTTTTCTTCCAAGGAGTAAGCGTCTCTTAATTTCATGGCTGCAGTCACCATCTGCAGTGATTTTGGAGCCCCTCAAAATAAAGTCTGACACTGTTTCCACTGTTTCCCCATTTTAATGTGTACTTGGGCTCAATACTGAGACACAACCGCAAAATGGACATAGCGCTGCTCTCTCGGAAGTGAAGGTCACGTGGGAGCATTAGTCAAATCATCAGGTGAATGAATGTATGATTTAAAATAGGTGCTCTGATTTCCAGAAAGCAGATTGAGAGTTTTCTATGGGGAGTCTAACTGGCCCAAGAGGAATGGCTTAAAGATGCTGACACTGGGGGATGCCCACCAAATGGTCCAGTTGGCCCATTCTGCATTGAAGTCCACAGTCAACAATCCTCACCTATGCTCACTTGAGCAACCCTCGGAAGCGTGAACAGGCCACCACGTATCCGAAGCATTTGAGGGAAGTCTGCACCATGAAAGACAGGGACCATAAAGCCTACCTCCTCGACTGATAGATACTTGCATACATACATACAGTATAAGAACTATAACCTGTAAGCCACAGGAAATGTGCAATGAGAGTCAACTCTTATTTTAAAAAACTCTTTATCATCCTCAGAGTGATAAGGAAAGATATTCTATCCAGGAAACAAGAACAAAATGCTACTTTTTAAAGATAGGAATGTTGGGAGAGCACAGAAGAGCTCCTAGGAATTAAAAACATGAAAGCATAAATGAAAAACCCTACAGAAAGACAGGAAGATCAAGTTGAGGGAATATCTTCATAAAGAAAAGCAAAAGACAAAGAGCAGGGAAACAGATAAGAGAGAACCATTCGAGGACAAGTAGAGGAGGTCTGATACTCAAATGATAGCTCTAGAGAGATGAACAGAGAAAGTGAGGGGGGAAATCCTCAATGAAATAGTTCAAGATAATATTCCAGAATTGAAGGACGTTAATTTCCACATTGAAAGAGTAACTGAGGGGCCAACATAATGGATTAAAAATATATCCACTTCAAGATACATCACCATGGAATTTCAGAACACTGTAGGAAAAAAAGTACACTGGGTATTAGAAGACAATGAATGATGTTGTCAATGTTCCAAAGGATAATTATTTGCAATCCCAACTTCTACAACTATCTGAACAGTTGAGAGGGCAAAGTGGAGATTGTTTTGGACAAGCATGGTGACAGAAAAATTTACCTGTGTGTATCCTCACAGGAGCTTACTTGAGTATGTAGTACTGCTCTAGGAAGAGCAGGGTGGTATGGGGGGCAAGATTGATACTATGATGGTGAGATAGAGAGTAACTTTGTAACCACCCTCATCAGTGCTGGAGAGTCTTAATAATTTTCCTTTACTTTTAGATTTGATGTTGACATGCTCTTTAGCCTGCATTTGAAATCCCAGTGGAAGCTTGACATTAGAAAAAGAGGACCTATGAAAACCCCTAGATGGAGACCACCTTGCTCACAAAGAGTTGCTGCTGTGAATTCTTTATGCCTCGTGGAGAAAGAAAACAGTGCAGACCCTGAATACAGTTTCCCCAAATTACAAATGACCGGATGCCAAGGATCCTTAGCATAACAAATACTGACAACACCCATACAAAACCCTTTACGGTAAGGGTCTACTCTACAACATTCCACTTTCATATTTTGTTTCTCTGAAATTTTTTAGAAAATCATATTACTGTTCAGAAATAGTCGCCTTTTCTCCCTAGAGGTGGATTGGATTTCTCCACCATTGGGCCAGTACTTGACCGCTTGGCTTGTTTTGGTCAGTTAAGTGTGAGCAAATGTAATGCCTATCACTTTTGAGGCAGAAGCTTTAAAAGACAGGTCTTGCCTTACCACATTTTCTTTCCTTTTGCCTCGATGATGTTTGATGTTTGAGACAGAGGCTGTTCTATCAGTGAAGACAACGTGTAGCAGAATTACAGTCTACCTGTGATGTTTGTCATGCAGGATGAGTGTTCATGTTCCGGTGAGAAATAACCTTTCTTGTTATAAGCCACAAAGGTTTTGAGGTTTATTACTGAAGCACAACCTAAGCTCTTCTTACTGATATAATGTCATTTTAGAGTGGCTTCTAGCTGCTGATATCTAAGGAGGCATTTCCTTGTCATCAGGAATGTACTTCTAAACCTCTGAGTGGGAATAGCCTATTTACAGGGCAATCTTTTATGCAAAATGAGTAACCACAGAGTATGTGATTTTTTTTTAACCCCTGAGAATCTTCTTCCTACCTAATATGAGCAAAATCATTCCCATTCATTAATTTCAGAAATACTGAGAGCTGACCAAATGCCAGGCATTGTGTTAGGTATTAGGGAGAACAATGAACAAGATGATACAGTCCTTGTCTCAGCAGAAGTGTTTTATTCTAGTAAAAAAAAAAAATAGATTATAAGTACCCAGTGATTTAAAAGCAACTGCAATACAAGGTAGGATGATGAAGTCTAGGGTGTTAGTGAACATAGAACACTGACCTGACTGGGTCTGGGTCATTCAATCAAGGAAGAACGGGAAGAATTCTAAACAGGAAGAATGGGAACCTCATTATCTTATTTAGGCATTCTATGGTTTTTGGAATAAACCTTGAACTGTGTCTTATATTTGGACCAATCACCCTGTTTTCATTCAAAGGGTGAGCCAGCTGGAATTTGGATGAATCAACACTCAATCGTGTCTGACTCTGTGATGCCATGGACTGTAACCCACCAGGCTCCTCTGTCCATGGAATTCTCCAAGTAAGAATATTGGGATGGGTTGCCATTTCCTCCTTCAGGAGATTCCAGACCCAGGGATTGATCTGAGTCTCCTGCACTGGCAGGTGGATTCTTTACCACTGAACCGTGGGAGAAGCCCATAAATCAATGTACTCACCTCAGAATTTTTAAAATATTCAAAACACAAGTATCACTGATACTGGCTCAGCAGAGCCATTCTCATTTGGGATGCCATATCCTTGATTTTTGTAAGAATGAGAAAGTTAAAACACTAGCAAACCCAGGCTGGACCATAAATAGATGTGTTGGCATGTGTTAGGTTGCCTCATAACAGCACTTAAACAGAAGCAACACAGCCAGCTATGTCATTTCCAACACTTCGGCCAAAAGTGATCATCTCCAATATTGCAATCTTGCCAAATTCTTTTATTTTACCATAACCTGTGGAGAAGGAAATGGCCACCCACTCCAGTATTCTTGCCTGGAGAAGCCCATGGACAGAGGAGCCTGGCTGCCTCCAGTTCACGGGGTCGCAAAGGATTGGACATGACTGAACAACTAACACTACACGCCCTAACCTAGCAATTAACCTGACTTGGCTTTATTCAATTCAAAGTAAGTTTCTAAGCACCTAGGGACACAGGGAAAGAAAAGACTCAGTCTCTGCTCTACAGGGACTCACAGCGGAACAGTGAAGCCACTAACAAAGGAAGAACTGCTCTTGGATTATTGGCCAATTATGCTCTTACTACTTTCCAAAACCTACTGCTACTACTACTGCTAAGTCACTTCTGTCGTGTCCGACTCTGTGCGACCCCATAGACAGCAGCCCACCAGGCTCTGCCGTCCCTGGGATTCTCCAGGCAAGAACACTGGAGTGGGTTGCCATTTCCTTCTCCAATGCATGAAAGTGAAAAGTGAAAGTGAAGTCTCTCAGTCGTGTCTGACCCTCAGCGACCCCATGGACTGCAGCCTTCCAGGCTCCTCCATCCATGGGATTTTCCAGGCAAGAGTCCTGGAGTGGGGTGCCACTGCCTTCTCTGTGCAAAACCTATAGTCTCCTATTATTCTAACAAACATGCTCAAGAGAAGACACAGTTGATTTTTTATCTTTATTTTCCCTTTCTTAGCGCTCATCTTCCTTCGTAACTTCAGATGGTGTATACAATGGTCGACAACATGGCTCTCCATTAAAATTCAATTCCTTAGCACTATAGGGCTTGGAAATATTAACCACGAGGGTAATCTTGTTAAACCAAAGAGGGGCACCCCAATTTGGACCTGCCACTGACAAGATGGGACTTCCCTGGTGGCTCAGATGGTAAAGAATCTGCCTGCAATGTGGGAGACCCAGGTTCGATTCTTGGGTCAGGAAGAGCCCCTGGAGAACGGAATAACTACCCAGTGCAGTATTCTTGGGGCTTTGGTAAAGAATCCGCCTCCAATGCAAGAGACCCCGGTTGGATTCCTGGGTTGTGAAGATCTGCTGGAGAAAGGAAAACGTTACCCACTCCAGTTTCTTGCCTGGAGAATCCAATGGACAGAGGAGCCTGGCAGGCTATAGTTCATGGAGTCAAAAGACACGGACACGACTTAACGACTAAACCAACACCACCACCACCACCACCGCGACGACTGACAAGATGCGTGTCAAGCCCCTAAATCTTGTTTCTTTGCAGGGGACGGCATTTGCTCATTTGTAAAAATCCACCTCAAAAGCTCAAGGTGTCCCAGTATTAAGATTCCGTCCCTCGCTTTGAAATATCCGTTATCTAGTTACTTAAGCGTTCCAAGAAGCCCTCTAGCAATACTGTTTCGACTCAGCAAGCAGTGAAGCAACGATGGTCCGGTGGTATCCCCTGTTTCCCCTGAGCCCGAGTTCGTGAAGGAATGTGTCAGAAGACACAACCGCCGGCTTCCACAGAAGCGTCCTTTCAGAGCCGTGTCGCCAAGCAACACCAGGTGTGGCAGTAGCTCATCCTACTGCAAACTGACGAGGCTGCAAGAACTCGGGCCCAGGATTCTGCAAACGTGGGGCACTGACATTTTTGTGGTGCTGTTGCTTGCCCTCCAGCCGCCCTCTGGGTCCTCACGGTGCCATTTCAAACCGCTTAGTCCCAATATCCTAATCGATGGTCACTTTCTGGAGAGGGACAGCCAGGGTGCCGTCTAGGGAAAGCCACGTCACTCCCCTCTGGGTTTCCAAACAGCCGACAGCCGGGCATCTCGGACCACAGACACACGCCTCAAAAAGTCTGTCACGACGTCGTCGACGGCGCCAGATGAAGTCTCGTCTGGAAATGGCCAGGGAGCGAGCGACCCCCTCAAGACCAGACGACAGGGCCCTGCCCTCCACTTCCGGCCGGACCGCGGTCACGTGCCCCGACCCAGCCCCCGCAGACGCGGCTCCTCTCGCGTCGGCGAGCGTCCCGGCTTCCCTTCCGCCGGAAGTGGGGCGACTTTCCCTTTCCGGCTACGGGTCCCCCAGTGGAGCGGGAGGCCGGACAGGGGAGCCGAGCGGCGGCGGTGGCGGCGGCGGCGGCGGCGGCGGCGGCGGCGGCGGGCGGCGGCGGGGGCGGTAATGGCGGAGCTGGTGCAGGGGCAGAGCGCTCCGGTGGGGATGAAGGCTGAGGGCTTCGTGGACGCTCTGCACCGGGTCCGGCAGGTACGCGCGCGGCCGGCCGGCGGGAGCACGGGAGCCCGAGGCGGGGCCGGTCGGGCCTGACGGGGAGAAGGAGGGGTCTGGCCCGGGGGCGGGACGTAAACCTGGGCTGACGCCCCAGCTGGGCGCTTCGGCAGTTTCTTGGGGCGCCTGCAGCCGGGAGGAGCCATGGGATGAGGCGCCAGTGGGAGGACCAAGGCCCAGACTGTCGGGCGGGTCTCCTAGGTTCTTGCAGCTGCTGGGAAAGGGTTGATCCAGGACGCCTGGGCCCTGTCGCGCCCTCGCGCCGGGGCGGGGGCTGGACCTGCAGGGCAGCCAGCCTGGGGTTCTGAGGTTTACACGGGTAGGGAACTGGGAGGCTCACGGAGTGAACCCGGGTCTAGGCAGAAGGGGCCTGTCTCAGGCCCAGTAGCTTCTCAAAAGTGGGGAAAGAGCCTGTTCAGACTAGGAATTAGAGCTTAGTTTACTTTTGAGTGTGCTCTGGGAGAGGGAAGTTGTTAAGTAGATGTGGATGGTCCATAAGACATAGACATTCCTTATGGGCAATAGTTTTTCCTCTTTCAGGGAGCATGTGATAATGGAGTCATTCCAGCAGTGAAATTTGACCGTCTGACAATGTCGTGCATTTTGGCAGAGTTAAATAAACTGATTTTTAAGAGATTGCAAGCTTCCCTGGAGAATGAATATGGGACCTGCCAGAAATACTCTTTGGTTTCTGGTATAATGCTTAGAACAGAACCTGTATTGTGTGTGAAACTTAGCGATAAGTTAGCTCTAACACTTAAACTTCTTTGCTGAGTGTCTTATACTCA
This sequence comes from Nanger dama, assembly GCA_917880005.1. Classification (NCBI taxonomy): domain Eukaryota; kingdom Metazoa; phylum Chordata; class Mammalia; order Artiodactyla; family Bovidae; genus Nanger; species Nanger dama. Next base: position 6,147,296 of record CAKJTW010000018.1, on the reverse strand, counting down.
TCATTTCTTCCTATTAATTGTAGGCATACTAACGGATTCTTTAAAAGTTGGGCTATAACTAATTACTGCTTGATTCCTAACAGAAAGCTACAGGACCCATTGTATTAGAAGAAAGTCTCAACTCGGTCGCTTGAAGATACGGTCTTTACACCTCTTTCCAGTATTCCAGGGAAGGGAACCCTACCTGTTACCCAGATACTGACTTCTCATTTTAATACTGATGCTCCTGTAGACATTACATTGGATCCCAGAAGTTTCCAAACCTGTGGTTCAGCCTAAAATTTTATCCGATGATTTGTTACTTACTGCCTAGGCACCAAGCAATATGCTAGTGAGTATCCATCTTACTTAGACTTCAGAGCCAGCCAGTGGCTGTAATGGATGAACAGTGCCATCCAGCTCCCCTTCCACCACTCTGCTTGCCGGCGTGTTACACTGCTCTCCTCTGCAGTACAGGGTCCTGAACCTTGTTTCTCACTGGCTACTAATATGTAATGGCTTTTCACTCTGTGCTGATGTGTGACAATCACCTTGTCGGCCTCTGTATCCAGGAAGAAGTATAGTCACTACCCTAAAGAGCTCAGACCCTCAGTTTGCAGAAGGCCTATAGTTGAACATAAAATGAATTTGAACCTTTGAGAAGACTTTCTGCTTCTCTTGAGCCAGTGGTTGAACTCGTATTCTTGGACAACCTGCTCAAGAGGGAGGGAGACCCTCTGTTTATATGCTGACCTAATGTGGATTCTTGAAGCAGTGGTGTTTACTACTAGCAGAGGAAACTTCACTGGAACTGTTCCCAGCTCTGAAATGCACCATTGACTGGAGCAGTTATAAGCCCAATGGAGACGGTGCTGTAAGTGTATCACTTCTGAATGTTAACAGCTGGAGGTCCATACTATCTCCAAGGACTGATGGCCTTAAAAACTAAAGAAAACACAGGTTTGTGGCTAATTTTAGGTTTATTTATAGATTTGCATTGGGCACGAATGGGATGTTAGAAATCTAAAATATTGTGTGCTTATAGTAAAACTTACCTCAAAGGGCCTCATACTCTTGGGCATCTGATGGTGGTGTTTCTGCTTTGCCATTGCATACACAGCATGTTACAGAGGTGTGATCTCCCCATCCCCCCCCAGTAATTGGAGATAAAAGACAGTGTATTTCTTTAAATGATTTCGAAGTTTCCTCTTCTCTCAGGTACCCTTGTAAACATCAGAGGCTGTTGGTAAGGCCCTCATAAGTTAGTCATGGAGCACTGAGCTGTCTGATGCTCAGTTTATCCAGAATATCACAGTAGAGTCTGAGTTGACCCTGCTGGGATTTGAACCTGTGGTTTCTCTTCAGTTTGGTATGTGGAGTCCAGCACCTAATCCACTAAGCTTCCCTCCTAGCCTCTTGAAGCCTCTTTTCATATCCTTTGGATGCTTTCCAACAAAGGGAGCCAGTTGTTGCTGTTAGTTCGCCCTGAGCCTGGCATTCCTAGATCTGAAGGGAATCTCTGAAGATGTCATATAAAATTTAAAATCTCTGCAGCAGCATGAAGTCCAGTGAGTTAATAGTGTTTGGCCAAAGGGCTCACATAGCCATTTTGTAGGAAAGTACACACACATGTAGAAAGGTGTTCTAATTTGATCGCACTGGTGAAGATCTAAAACTGCTGGGTATTAAAAAAAAAAAGAACATCATGTCCAGTTCTCAGAAGTCGTTGACTGCTTAGCAAAATTAAAGTGTGTCTTCCGCTCGTTGTTGAGAGAGCACAGGGTCCAGATGAGAATGGGATGTGGACTCGAAGCCAGGTTATCCTGTACTGTGGCCGCGCTGCACCTCTACCCTGACTGCTGTCTCTCAGCCTTTCAAGGGAACTTCATGGAAATTATGGATGAATAGATGCAAACCTGTTTTGTCTTATTTCATTTTCTTAAAAATATAAAAGCCTTCCTGGAAAGCCCACTGTGGTGATTTAGTAGCATCCATGTCCAGGTTGACCCATCTGCGTGTTCCCAGGACGGTGTCACACCGCAGTGTCTTAGAGGTTCCCAGCAGCCTGCTACGAGCTGGGCCAACCGCCCGCCAGTCGTCACCCAAATAGACATTCTTTTGCCAGACTGCCAGGGCTTTTAAGACTTTAAACTCCTATTTTGCCCTCAACCCAGTCAGCACCTCTGCACTGCATAACTTGAAAGGGTCCTGTTCCCATATGTACAGCATATGTGTGGTGGCTGATGGCAATGGGTGTCTGGGTGCTTCTGCTTCCAAATGATTGTGACCAAGCCAGTGGAGAGTCTGTGGAAAGTAACGTTTTGACCGGTTTTAAGACCTAGGACCTATTCTTTACCAGCACTTTTTTGGGGAGCTGGTGGGCAGCACAGGGCCACAGAAGTTCCACAGTCTGCCCGGACGTGCTTTCCAGTGCCGCCAGTTCACACTTTGAGCCTGAGCAGTCAGTGGTTCGGCCCCTGTACTGTGGAGACACACCGTGTCCTTTAACAGACTGTGCGTCCATCATTTAAAGGGCTGTGTTCATTTCCTGCCCCACACCCCTGAGGAGGGAGGCCTTTGCTTACCTCATGTGTGGTGTGTGCGCCTCACCGCAGAGTCATGGGTACTGAGTGCTCAGTCGCTGTGCATCCACTGAGACCATCTCAGGCCTGCCCACTGGTTGAGGAGCTAAAGTCATCGCTTACAAGGGACTAACTCCGGTGTGTGCATTCTCTTGAACTTTCTCTGACACTTGAAGAAAAGCAGCATCTGCAGGACATCTGTGGGCTGCTTAGTATTTTACTTTGGTGGGACCCAGTAGAGGACCCTACAGGGGGCGCATTCCTGGGTAAGAGTTTTTGTGATGCACCCGAGTCCTTTTGGGTCACCAGACTTCATCTTTGGTGTTGAAAAGGGTAAATAAACAATGCACTCCACTGGATGCCTCTTAACACCGTTCTCATTTTCAGCTGAGGCTTCTTTATCGTTCTCGTAAAATCTGACAGCCCATGTGTATCATCAAACTGATGTTTCTCTTACATGTCCCAAATTCAAATTTGCCTAGACCAGAGTTTTCAAACTGGTGGCCTGTGGACTAGAGAAGGCTCAGAGTGGTCCTGCAGGCCTGTACTGTTTGACCACAGGGGTCCACCACTTGATAACCAGAACAATTCCATGCGAAAATGGAAATTTCCAGCTCAGCCCTGGCCACACTGCTCCCATGTTCTGCAGAGCTGGAGCTGAGTAGCAGGAGCTCAGTAGCAGCTGCCCCTTTGCACGTGATGTTGACTCTCTGGGTTGCCTGGGTTCCCACCACCTCGTTTTATGCTGCCCATTGGATTGCCTAATCGGCAGCTTTTTCCCCTCATCTTTGTCCAAACTGTAAGTCCATACTGTTACTTGAAATTTCTAATGGAGAGCACTCTGGGTGGAGAGTTAGGACATCTGAGTCTTCTGCAAATAGCTACATGACCTGGGGCCAGCTTGGCCTTTCCCAGCATTTGATCTACAAGCTGTTCATAGGTCTTCCATGGAAAGGGCTCATGGCCAGAGAGGTTTGGGGGATACAGGGTTAAATAAAGGTGAATTGGCTTCTTTATTTCAGGACTTCTAGGAGCCCTTGTTGTGTTGTTACGCTCAGTCTTGACTCTTTACAACCCTCTGGCCTGCCAGGTTCCTCTGTCCATGGAGTTTTCCAGGCTAGCATACTGGAGTGGGTTGCCATTTCTCGGAACCCTAAGTTTGCTTCTATACATAAAGTCATACAAGGGTTTGGGATATGCATTGTAAATATGCCCAAGATCTATCACTTTTACCCTCTTTTCATGAAACCAGATCAGCTCCCGTGGATCAGACTTTAGGAAACATTAAGCTAGATAATCTGAATGGCCCCTTCAAGCTCACAGACATTCAGAGCTTCCGTCTAGCTAGATCTGAAAAAAATTTTGATGGTATTATTTTGACTCTTTTCCTGTCTAATGTGTTGTGTTGGGTGTCTATTCAAGCTTCCCCTCTCCCTAGCTTTTCTGTGCAGCTCTTTCACTCTGTTAAGAATCACCCCTCTTGAAAATGTTTTGCATGTAGAGTTCAGTTACAAGGATACTTGGGAAAGAATAGCCAGTACTTTTGGAAGCATAAACTGCATTTTTATCCTAATGTCAGATGATCGCAAATCACTTGCAAGACCAAGTAGCGTTCATGGAAATGGTAAGGTAATTCAGGTTGCCTGCCATTATTTGAGGATCTGCTCAGTCCAGGGCCCCTTGCTGGGTCCTGGGCCATTGTAGCGATTAATAAGACAAGTTTACCACTGGTTTTATCTTACTGGAATTAGCTCCTCACAGCAACCAAATGAAATAGTCAAGATAAGGGTTATAATTCCCATTTTATATTTGAAAATAATAAGCCAAATAATAAGTTTTCTCAGAAGCATGCAAATGATTAACATGTGCAATAGTTCTTGGACCCTGTCTTCTGCGTTCTAAGAGAGACTTGGTTCCTTTGTAGTGGTAGTTTTGTAGTTTTCAATTTCAGTGAAAATTCTGCAACAAGGTCTTGAAACAAAACATTGAAAGGATGCTGGTGCAATTGGATGGAACATAAGGAAGAGAGGGCTTCCCTGGTGGCTCAGAAGATAAAGAGTCCATCTGCACAGCAGGATACCTGAGTTTGATCTCTGGGTTGGGAAGATCCCCTGGAGAAAGGAATGGCTACCCACTCCAGTATTCTTGCCTGGAGAGTTCCTTGGACAGAGAAGCCTGGTGGCTACAGTCCAGAGCGTCCCAAGGAGTCAGACGCGACTGAGCAGCTAACGCTAGAGGAGAAGAGTAGCGGCCGTGTCACCTTTAGGGCCTTGGGGGCTCCTAGCTGGGAGAGTGTTTTGGCTTAGAGCCTCAGCTGGTCATTGTAGCGTTTTGCCTATATTAAATTTAGCAGACATTTACTGAGTACTTTCTATGTGCCAAACATTTTGCTGTGTGTTAGGGAGGTTCTTTAACTTTTTTTTGAGTGTGGAACTTTACAAGACTCCTGAAAACTTTGAACTACATCTCAGAAATATTTAAATAGTTTTGTCTGTTATTTCAGGAGGTTTATGATTTCTCTAAAGCTAACCCCTGGAGCTCCCAGTCAAGGAACCTTTGTCCTTGGAGTACCAGGATGATTGAGAGAGGTCCATGCCTCAAAGAGCTCCCTGCAGTGAGGAGAGTATAATCAATAACTTCCTCCATGAGATCACACCACTTAAAGGTAGTTTACGCAGTGCTTTGCAAACAGATAATAGAGTGTTTTAATTCTCACCAAATGTGGGTGGCCTGTAGTTGTCAGGAAAAGCTACCGAGAAGAGCTGATATCATGTTCGATTGTTTTGGTTAATGCCAGTTAACAGGGCAGGGTCAGACAGGGCCCCACCTCTAATGACAGCAGCAGTAGCGCCCATTCAGTGAGCTTGTGTTGTGGCGCCAGGCAAGGACTTTGGTACAGGCCCTCTCATTTGATGGTTGCAGAATACACAGGAGGTAGTGAAGTGTAGTGAAGTGATTATTAAGATGACTGGATTCATTCTATATGAGTTCCGATTCTGGTTCTGAAAATTACCAGGTTAGTGACTTTGACCAAGTTATCTAACATCTACGCCTCAATTTTTCTCATCTGTAAAATGGAGATCATGGATGGTGGTTTATATGTATACACACACACATATAAAACCACCATATAGATACATGTATATATTTACGGAATAGCTTGGGGGAGGTAGAGGTGGGTAGTGACCGAAAGGAGTTTGAGACCAGCTTCGAGGGCACCAGATCAGGATGCTAGTTGCACAGGCATTTTTTGTATATGAAAATTCAGGTTAACAACTTGCCTATGTACTTTTCCGTATTATTATTAATTCAGTAAAGGATTAAGATAGCAAGCACTTCTCATTCCTTACAGTGTGCCCAGCATTGTTCCGGGTGCCTTACATTGTTATCCTTGGTATCCCCTTGGATACAGTTGCAGCAGATTGGCTCCAAACCCCGCAGAACTGAGACTAGTAGCTACTTTCTGAGGTCACTGTGAGGATTAAATGAGGGCGCCATCAGACACTTAGTACACAGCAAGTTTGATATACAGTCTGTCTTCATAGTAACTTAGGTAGTGGACTTGACTCTATCTGCGGCTCTGGACCCTGCTCTCTGGGACTTGCTCACTCTTAGCCACTGGATTCCACTGCCCTGGCCACATACTGTTGCTTCAGCTGTGGGGAGCAGAGACTTTACGTCCAGCCTGTGACTTCATCAGGGGTGAATTCTCCAGGGCAGGGCCACTCGGGGCAACTTTAAAGCAGAGGTTCCAGGGACGCAAGTTGGGCTCCTCCTCTCCGAGTGGTGGTGTGCGCTGTTGCCTCTGCTTGCTGCCCCCTGAGAATCAGCAGTGCCTCTTGAGTAGCCCGGACACGTGTGTGGATGGCTTGCTGCCACTCAGATGGCCTTGCCTGTTTCCACTGAGTGTAAAGTTTTACTGAATGTGAAGTTGTGAAAAGAGACACAGCTTCCTGTTTGGATTTATAGGGTGAGCTACTCTGATGACAGAATTTAAAGATGTGATTAATTAATTGCCCTGGTCCCTAATGTTAGTGAATTGTGTACCATCTTTAAGTGAATTTTCAATATTCTTTTTACTTCATATTTTAAAATCATTGTAAAATTTAGATTTACTTAAAATATTTTTGAACATTCATCCATGCCCCTTCCCAAATTGCCTTGTGCTCCTTGGAAAACAGTGGTTTAGTTCATCCTTGCATTTTTCAGGGAGCAAGACCACTGAAGGTGGACCACTGAAGGTCTTGCCCAAGGTCATACACTGGAAGAGCCAGCTAGAAAAGCTGGACTCATGACTGACTGCTGGTCCAGTGCCCCCTTCTCTTCTCCACATTTCCGCTAGCTGCTGGCAGTGGAGGTTAAATGTCATGGCATTGATTTATAAATATTTCCTCTATTACCGTGCTTAAAATAGCACAGATAGTGAGGTAACCCACTCTTGCCGCCTTCCCTCCAGAAGGGGGGAAAGTGAATCCAGTAGCAGAAAATCAGTACCAGCGTTCCCTCAAGGTCGTGCTTTCAGATGAGCATTGGCATGGCCTTGTTCTTCTTGGAATATCTTGGCTTCTGTGGCTCTTTTCTGACCTACAACCATATTAACTGAGGATGTACCTTGCTTCCCTTAAGCAGCTGCTGTTCAGGATGGTCAGTTACAGGCATGACGAATTGCTGGAGTTCTGTGTACTGGAACTCATTAGGCTTTAAGTCCTCGGGGAGTGACTCTGGTTAAGAAAGCATTAGGTGGAAGAAAGAGGGATAGTCAGCCTAGTGCCATGGTTAGTATCATGGACTCTGGAGTCAGGCAAGCTTGTGCTTCGTTACTGTTTCTGCCTCTTACAAGATGTGTGACTCTGGGCAGCTCACTCAGCTCCTTTTAAGCTTCACTTTTCCTTGTCTTAAAATGGAAATAGTACTGCTAACCTAAAGAATCATCATGAGAGATAAAGGAGATAACATCTTTAAACTGCTCTTAGAGCACCTAGACATAGTAAGTATTCATAACACTTTAACTCATTATTTTAATTTAAAATCATTTCTTAGAACAAGGTTGCATTTGTTTGAATAAAGAAATACATTGTTTCTTTATTGCTATAAAGAAATATTACAAAAATTATTGCAAAATGTTACATTATAAATATAAAAATTACAAAGTATATTATACAATGTAATATCAATGTAAATTGTGATATAATTGTGTGTTATAATGTTGAAATACTTCTGACATTTGTTTAGCCAGGGTTCAAGTGCAGTTACTGACTTCAGGGCTACAACTCTTAACCATTATCTTGTACTACTTTTCTCTTAGCAAAAATTTCCCAAATTTATAGCTTCCTGAAGCAAACATGATTTAAAAACAAATCTGAAATCCTCAGTCATGTTTTAGGATGCTTGTTGATTTAATCAAAGGTAGGAGCAGAAAAGCTACTGTAACGTAATGACTTAATATCTCAGCTTTGGGAGAAAGTGACATCTGGCAATGTATGAAACATAGTATATAAATTATAAGGAAGGCCAAGGACTTAGGAATAACATCTTGGCTACTTTGGAAGGTAGGAAGAAACTCTGGAAGCCAAGAGGCATCAGTAGAAGAGGGTAAAGAGGGACTTCTTGGTGCTGGAGTGGTTTAGATTTTGCCTTCTAATGCCAGGGTTACCAGTTCGATCCCTGGCTGGGGAATTAAGATCCCACTTGCCTCACGGCCAAAAAAACAAAACATGAAACAGAAGCAATATTGAAAGAAATTTGAAAAGACTTTAAAAATGGTCCACATTTAAAAAAAAAAAAAAAAAGGATAGAGAGTGTGCCAAATACGTAGAGCTTATCCTCTCTTTGAGAGTGATTCGGCACACATGCTGTTGGGGGCTCCACTGATAATCACACCCTTTTCCCTGTGTTTCGAGGTCCTCCTCACTGTCTCTTGCCAATGTTCTGGTCTGTCTTTAAATCAACAGTCTTGGAAAGCCCCACATCAGCCATTTACCTGCTCAGTTCATTGTGACAAATGAAAGGGTCTCCATGGAGGCATAAACTATTGCCGTATTCTCACCTTTTAATCACTTGCTTTCCCAGCTGAGTCCTTAAAGATAATTTTTGCATCTTAAGTAAGTAGCCAACTTTCCACTAGCTTATCCAAAACAAATACGGAGAGCAAGATTGCAAGTTGCTGATAAAATGCTGTTAGGCAAGATTTATATAGTATTTTGTTTTAGAACAAATGGCCACTTGCCTTGAAGTTTGAATATAGGAGATGAGGTTTCTGTCAGCAGTCTCTCTTAATTTTGCGTGTTTAGCGACTGAACTGAACTGATCCAGGCTATCGTCATCTGTAGCCTCAACAGGGCAAGTGCTTGTTTTTTAAGTCCAGATATTAAATTATATACATGTATATGCTCTGCACAGCGTATGATCTCTGTGAAATGGGTGTGCCTGTGTTCTAATGAAACTTTATTTACCAAGACAGGTAGTTCAGCAGCTATGGCTTGCTGACTTCTGGCCTAGAATAATTCCTAAATAGTCTTGCTACTTTTGTCCCCTTAGAATCTATTTTCCTTGTCCAAGGGAATCTTTTGAAATCACAAATCAGCAAGTTACTTCTTTTACTAAGCCTTGTAGTTGCTTCCCATCACTCTTCATATAAAACCCAAGCCCCGGATTTTTCTGACAGTCCAGTGGTTAGGACTCCACACTTTCACTCCTTGGGGCACAGGTTCAGTCCCTGGTCGGGAACTAAGATCTTGCAACCGGGGTGCATCATTAATTAATAAATTCTCTCTCTATATATACAATTCAAGCCCCTTCCAATGACCTCTAAAGCCCTACATGAACTGGCCATTGCCCACCTCTGGTTCCTTCTGTTCTAGTGACATCGACCCCCTCTTTCAGGCAAACCCCTGCCCAGCTTGCCCCAGCCTCAGGGTCTTGGAATAGCTGTTTCCTCATTCTGTAATGCTCTTCCTCCTCATGTAGCTCTCAGATGGCAGCGGCCTTCCCAGGCCACCCCATTTAAAGTGGCCCCTCCTGGAGGGCTCTGTCTGTCCTTGCCTTTTAGTTAGTATTGTGTGCATCAGCAGCTGAAATGACCAGCTTATGGATTAGCTTGTGTGCCTGTGACTCCCCCGACTCTCCTTCACCACTGAGCCTGGGACATAGTAGGCCCTCAGCTCTTGTTGGGTGAGTTGCCTTGTCTTACAGCCCTGCTATTTGTGAAGTGCTTTCTCATGTGCAAAGCTCATTTGTGTTCAGAGTATGTTGTTATCTTTCCAGAAACTACAAAGCAGATGGTGTTATACCCGGAAGATCTTAGGCAGAGAGGAAAGGTACTTGCCCAACATCACAGAACTAGTAAATGAAAGGATAAGACCTGATCCAGAGTTGAGTTCAGTCCACTCGCTCAGTCGTGTCCGACTCTTTGCGACCCCATGAATCGCAGCACGCCAGGCCTCCCTGTCCATCACCATCTCCCGGAGTTCACTCAGACTCATGTTCATCGAGTCCGTGATGCCATCCAGCCATCTCATCCTCTGTCATCCCCTTCTCCTCCTGCCCCTAATCCCTCCCAGCATCAGTCTTTTCCAATGAGTCAACTCTTACCTAACATTAAATTCTGCCTTAGGTTTTCAGTATCGTGACTTGTTTTTGGTCGTTTATTTGTCTAAAGTCCTTTATGTTGGTTCCGGAAGCTCTCAGACTTCTGGGCACATTGGGACAACCTCAGGAAAGCTATCTCTGAAAGGCTCTCCTCTGGGACATCTGTGCTGGCTGTCCCTTAATCCACCCTGGCTTGTTAGGCTTAACTGAGGGACTAACATCAAGAGCAGTTGTAAACATTCCTTTGATTGAATCAGAGTTAATTTATGTGAGCGTCACATTTAATCCCTGATTCCTAGCAGACAAATGTAGGAAGCTCTCCACAGCATCTGTTTCTGGCGGAAATTTAGTAGCTGTGCTCTGTTCTTTAACTGACAGGTAAATATTAAAAGTTAAAGCAGCACTCACAGGTTATCTTCATTTTTTCAGTGTAGGAATCCTTCCAAACTAGCCTGGACAGACGGCCATCCCCCTGCTGTTTGGACTTCCAGTGAAGAGCAGCTTGTTTTATGTTTCCATGTATTTCATCATCAGTTTATAGGGGTTGAAGTTTTAAGATGACAAACATTTCTAAAGAGCTGTCTAGATTTGAACAAATTCATGGCCTTTTAAATATTGCTGGGGAATTTGTTCCTTAAGGAAAACCTGTGTTCAAATATTTTGAACAAAGTTCTTCGTATTTTTGGCCTGCTTTTTCCCTTAAAATGTGGTATAACTGTATGTTAAGTGATAACTTAAATTTGCTTGTGGAAGACAAGTTTTTGGAAGTATCATTTCAAAAGACACATTATTACTAAGACTAAAAGAAAATTCAGGAGTGCAAAGTCCTTGTCCGGTTAAGTTGCTTTAATTAATCTCCTTCGGGTAGAGATATGGGGTAACAGCCCTTTAAAGAAGACTCATGTCTTCCTCCCTTGGTGGAGCCATGATTTGTTACTGAGTATTTAAATCTGGTTCTCTCTGTAGATTGCTGCTAAAATTGATTCAATTCCTCACTTGAATAATTCCACACCTCTAGTGGACCCCTCAGTGTATGGCTATGGAGTACAGAAACGGCCCTTGGATGATGGAGGTAAGTTGCTGTAAATACCTTTGCCTTTCAGGTGGAAGTAAACCTGCCGGTTCAGTTGAAATCTGTGTCAGCCATTTCCTTAACAGCTTTCTCCAGCGTCACTCTAAAGAAGAATGGTTGAGGGGAAATATTTAAGATGATTTTCCTCAGCAATTCTGCAGCATTTGAGTTCTTATTTGCCTTGATAATACAGGAAATCTTTTCAGCTGGGCGAGAGGGTAAAAGACAGTCTTAAAGCATCAGCTTGGAAGTAATTTGATTGTTTGGAGTTTTGCTTCATTTAGCCCTCTGTTATTCCAGTGCATATGTGGGAATTGAAGTTCCCACTTTTCTCCAAAGAAAAACTGAGATTGGGGCATGGCTCTGAGGAAGCTATGACTACATACTGACCTTAAAGAAAGGAAAGAGGAGTCATGACCTCCCTTCAGTCTCTCTGCTGGGTTTGTTTTTCTTCTTCGTCACCATTCCCATTTATAACAGGCTCTTGCTAGCAGCATCCATTTCCCTTTCATTCATTCCTTTGTTTATTTCATTGGTTTGTTTATATACCCTACTCATCCCCAGAAGGATTTGAGACCACTCAGAAGTGCGTATTACCAGCACTTCGGCTAAGAGACTCAGATGGGTTTCTGCAGAGCACATGGACGTCCTTTATCATGTTTCACCTCCCGCAAAGTAGGACTGTGAAGGGACCCTGTGATACGCGACGTTGCACGTGAATATGCGCGTATTGGCTGGGCCAGTGTCTGCTCTCCCTGTCCTCAGTCTGCACATGTGTGCAACCGTGTCGGTATGTTCACATTTCTATGATACAGTATTAAATGAAAAAATCAAGGTATACAGCAGTATATATTGTGTAATCTTCTTTTCTTAAAAAAAGTGCATGTTTTATGTTCTTGGAAAAAAATGTAATGTGGCATGACTGATTGCTCTCTGGTCTCTTTGAGGATTCTAAAAGAGCTCGGCCATAGGTTTTATAAGCAGAATAATTGTATAGACTCTCATGGTGCAGATTTTAAGGGTACAACACCCAATTTGGGTGTCAAAGTTCTTGTCCATTTAAGAAAATTATCAGTGTTTATGATCATACACACAAACTCTTCCCCAAAGCCACTGGAACTAAGGAGCCGCTTACACTGCTCCTCTGAAACGGTGCCCTGTGGTCATCTTACGTTTGACTGGTATCAGTGATACCTTAGGCTAAATATGAGTGATTTCATTGTCTGCATTTTTGCCTTAGCAGAAAGCTGTCATGCAGAGTAACCTTTTCTACCTTTTTGGGACAATCATGTTTCAGTTTCCCTGACAGGACATCAGTGTAAAAATAACACGAAGTGCCCGACTCTGAGCATATGTATCGTTAATGGACAGTGTCTCTCAGGCCATGGTTTCCAGAAATGGAGATCAGTGCATGCCACAACTCTCAGCCACCTACTGCATGGTGTTCAAGTATAAAACTTGTGCTTACAGATAATAGTATGGCTAAGTCCTTTGCCTAATGAGGGCCTAAAAATTTGCAAATGGAACCTTTGGCATCTTGCAGACGTTTTTTCTCCCAGTAAGAGATAAAGGTCGAATCCCTGGATTAGGAAGATCCCCTGGAGTAGGAAATGGCAACCCACTCCAGGATTCTTCACTGGAGAACCCTATGGACAGGAGCCCAGCAGCCACAATCCATGGAGCTGCAAAGTCAGACGCGACTGAGCGACTGAGCGTGCATGCGTGCAATCCTTTGCACGCCCTTTTGTAAGAATGTAGCTAGTAAGTCACCAGCAAGTCCAGACTCTCACTTGAAACTCCAGTCCATTATTATATGTATATTGTCATCTCTTTTTTGAGAACCATAATTTTTGCATGTCTGCCTTTGGGGGACTCAGTTTCTTGTGATCAGAGAATGAATGCAGTTTCTCCTCCTCCAAAATGTTAAGTCTACTTTTAGTGGGAAAGAACTGAGACAGTACTTTTCACCTGGGCCTGGGTCTTCCATCATCCACAGGCCTATGTCTCTTACCACAATAGCACACTGTGTTTTGAACTACAAGAGATTTCCCTCAGCATTGTGATTTGATAAAATTAACCCTCTCTTCTGTTTAGATAGCAGAATTTCCCCCCACCCCACCCCCGCCAAGTTGGTCTCTGTGTAGAATTTGAGATATGCTGAGGAGGTTAGGCAGAGCTGGGCATCTGGGTCCTGCCCCCAGGCTCTTGTCGGTTGTCCCCGACAGTGCTGAGGTCACTGGGCCAGTTCTGTCCTCGTGAATAAATATGTGGATAAACAGAGCCCGTCATGGAAAGAGATGTTCATGTTTATCAGACAGCTTTCTAAGGATCACAGTCTCACTGTTTGTGAGGTGAAAGCTTAGAAAAGCAGAGACGAGCAACAGGCAGGAATCCCGGCACTTTTTTCTTAGCCATAAAGATTTCCCAGGACTTTGCGGTTTTATTGTTTACTTGGTTTGGCTCGGAAATTTTTTGACAGAAGTTCATCAGATCGCTTAAGCAGTGTGAACTTGCTAACTTTCCTGTGGAGCTGGGTTCTTTGACCTTTAGGAGGTTAAAGTGCAGTCCCCTAGAGGTTTTTTGGAGGTGTTACTTGAGTCTGTTTAAAAGTACTGCAACTGGTAAGTCACCCAGAAAGAACTTTAACTTAGGGCTAATTCAGGACATTGGGATATGCAAGCTCATGTATGAATGGGAAGACTTTAAACAGCACTAGACAGTAAAACAGAAGGAAAGGTTTGTTCCTGATGCAGAGAGCGATCTGGGGCTGTTGTGTTCCAGGGCAGTTTGGAGTTGTCCATCAGACTGCCAGTTCAGGAGCCACTTGGAACCCAAGAGCTCCACGCCCAGCTTCCAGGGCTGGCCTCGGGCCGTGGCCTGGGAAGCGCGGCACTCTGCTGTCCTCCAGCTTCAGGCCAGGTCCTCTGAACTCTGAACATCTTCTGTCGTGGCACCCACGCTTTCTCGCGGTCTTTGATGTGTGCTTACCGATTCGGGAAGGGCCCCGCGGGTCTCCGTGTGACAGCGTTCCCATCCAGTACCTTCTTCAGGCTTCCGCTGGACTCACGGAACCAGTTGCATCTCTGGTCTAAGAGTCGTGGCCGCTTCCAGTAACCGGGGCCCAGCCCGCCCCAACGTGACCCCCGCCTCCTGCCCTCTAGGCTGGCTCCCCTGTTCTGCGCTCTGTGGCCGCCTCCGCACGGGGCTTCTCTTTGCCTAGCTGACTCCTCAGTCTCGGACTGGCCGTGACTTCCTCCTGGAGCCCTGTCTTCCTCCTCATGTGCGACTCTGTCCAGGGCCCCACTCCAGCACCGCCTCGCCTCTCTGGTTCCCCCAGGCCTCCTGGTCCCCCACCTCCTATTCTCACACGCCTGCCTCTGGAAGGGGTCAGAGACGGCCCTCAACTTCTACAGCAGTTTGCCCGTCTTCCTGGGGGCTCGTCCCATGTGCATCCTTCAGGAGGCAGAGACTGTCTCCTCTTGCTCCTTCCAGATTGCGCATGCCTCGGTCAGAGAGATGGTTTCTTGATTTCCCTGCCTCACTCCTGCAGTGAGTAAACGCTCCATGTCCAAGTTTTCTCTCTGCGCTTCCTGTGATGAGCCTGTAGGAAATTTCTGAAGAGTAAGCTCCAAATTTAAGAGAACAGAGCTAGCTAAGTGATTTAGAAGTGCAGATTTCAGTTTAATCTACATCAGAAGTTGGCAAACTTTTTCTCAGGCCTGTAGGCCATAGGGTCTCTGACCCACTCACTGAGCTCTGCCCTTGGCATTCAAAAGCACTTAGACCAAACTAAAGCAAGTGAGCAGGACTGTGTCCCCTAGCTGATTGTTTACAAAAATGGGAAGCCGGCCCTCCTCCGCCAGCCTTGTCAAATAACTCCAACACTTGCTTAATCCTTAGTTAGGAAGGGGTGCGAGGATCCCCCTCCCTGGTTTCCTTAAACCTCCCTGTCTCAGGTTCCCCTATCCAACTCTTGACTGCCAGAGAAAGCAGGTGATTCTGGCATTTCTGTGGAGCTATCGACAGATGGACGAGACACTCTTCCCACTGTCTCCTGCACGTTTCCAGGGTCAACGAGAGCATCTTACCCAGGTTTTTACCCTGGGAGAGATTTAGGCCCTCATGTCCCCGTGAGCTTTTTAGTTGAATCAAATAGACCATACACTGTCCCTCTCTCTTCTCTGAAGAGTGGCACCAGAGTTAGAACCTACGTAAGTAAAGAGCCGTTCCTGCTATTGCAAGGGGCAGGGCTGGGGGCTGTCACGCTAGTGATTTTGAAAATATGCCTGCCTTTTCTACCAAAGATTCACCTCTGGTGCTTTGTTAAGACCATTTTAGATTGACCACCATTTCTGTTCCTCGTGTGGACAAAAATGAAGTGAAGGAAGGAGAGTTCTTAGGTGTGCTGCCAAATGAATAACTTACAGAAAGATTGGAAGGGGTATGTGTGTGTATAGTCCTTTCCAAGTTTCGTTTCAGCACTTGTGGCATAAGGCAAGGAGAAGGAGGAAAAACCAGTGCGG
This sequence comes from Nanger dama, assembly GCA_917880005.1. Lineage (NCBI taxonomy): Eukaryota > Metazoa > Chordata > Mammalia > Artiodactyla > Bovidae > Nanger > Nanger dama. Next base: position 6,131,553 of record CAKJTW010000018.1, on the reverse strand, counting down.
AGGAAAGATTGTTTAAGGTCCCAGGCTTTTCAGAGAGAGAAGAGGGCAGAGAAGTGCCTGTCCTCTGGAGTAGTGAGGGCAGGTTCTCGCAGCCGCCTGGCCGGGGTGTCTAGACCCCTGCCCCCGCTCCCTCAGTGGGGAGCATCTACTTTGCACGGACAGGAACATGTACCTCGGAGCTGCTGCTATTCTCCCCGCGTGGGGGGCTCATAATGGACGCTGCGGATGTGAAGAGCGGAGACTAGAGCTCGTGGGGGAAGAGATCAGGGTGTTGTCGAGTAGTAGTCTGCAGGCCGGGGTGCGTGACGCCTGCCCGGGTGGGCGAGCTCACGGATCCTCCTCCAGCTCTTGCACTGCCGGGCACCCTCTGCCCTGAAACGGATGGATCTCTGAGAATCGCGTCTGCTGGGGACTCCATGTGGGGGCTCCCCTTTCCACACCCTTTCTGACAGCACCCTTCTTTACTTTGTGGTGGCTCATCACCAGGAGAGGCAGAGTCCTCAAACACCTCAAGAGGGGTGAGTCTGTGGGCCTTCCCTGGCAGTCCAGTGGTTCAGAATCCACCTGCCAATGCAAGGGACATGGGTTCCATGTTTCCATCAGAACTAGTCACTGCCCACTTACTAAAACACATGTGTAACTGTGTCAGTAAAAAGTTTATTAAATACATATCCCAAATATGTATCCGTATATAGTCCCTTCTGTTTTCTATTTCTTTTTAATAAAGTTGGGTGTGCCCCCCAAACTGGTTTCATTACTACTGGATGAAATGAAAATAAGCCTTAGTGCTGTAAACAAGCATCGCACACTTTATTTTTCCTCTTAATTTTCCTCCAGAGACTGCTGGGTGGGCACTGGCACTGGGGAGGGGCGCAGGTGCACCCCTAACACCTCTGTGCCCCTGGAGACTAGGGTAGCTGCCGCTCATCGTTGGACCCTTCTGCTTTCCTCACTGGACTCTAGGCTGGTTTATTTATGGCTGTGTGGGTCTTTGTTGCTGTGCTCGGGCTATCTCTGGTTGCAGAGAGCAGGGGCTACTCTCCAGTGGCTGTGCCCCGGTGTCCCATTGTGGTGGCGTTTGCTGTTGTGGCTCGTGGGCCCTAGAGCTTGGGCTCAGTAGTCCTGACACACGGGCTTAGTTGCCCCAAAGGATGTGAAATCTTCCTGGATCAGGGATCAAACCTGTGTCCCCCAGATTAGCAGGCAAATTCTTAACCTCTGAACCACCAGGGAGGGCGGAACTCTAAACTTCTTGAAGGCAAATATGACCTTGCTCACCATTTTATGCCCAAGACCCACAGTGGTGCCCAACACCTGAAAGATGGTGCAGGGGTCACCTGGGCACAGGCATTCACGCACCTGTGCCCTGTGCTGAGGCACCTCCATCAGTCAGATGAGACTGCTGGTAACAGCCTCTGCCTCCCAGGGCACTTGTAGGACTGAATGGGTTTGTACCGGTGAGGCACCTAGAGAAGCACCCTCAGAGACTAGTGGTGGGCCTTTCCCATCATGGGGCATATTCAGCTGCAGCTGAGTGTGACATTACTGAGATAAACTTGGATTTACGCTCACTTTTGAAAAGTAATAATTTGCCAGATTAGTAACAGGCTGCTGGCCTAGGGGCTCTGGGCTGAATTCACCCTGGCAGGGCACTGTGGCCCTAGGCCCTGAGCTGCTGCATCAGAACACAGGCAGCCTTTGTGTCGTCCTTGGGAGAAGAGCTTTTAAAGCTGCTTTGGAAACTGCGGGCGTGGCCGCAACTACCTGCTGGTGTGGCTGACCTTAACCGGGCTCAGAAGGCGCTGGTCGGAGTTGCGGAGTCAGGGAATCCAGGCGCGGGCGCAGGATTGTGTTCTGAGGCTGAAGAGGAAGCTTTGGTTGCTTGGCCTGTTTATCTTGCCGGTCACCGTAGCACCGTGGGCACGTCCTCTCTGACCTGCCCTCTCACCCGTCCTGGGTCCGCTGCTCTGTGTGCATGTTTTCAGTGTTACAAGTGATGCCGGGCGCTTGGCCCCTTGGGCTATTTTGAGGCAGGGCATGGGGGGCTAACCATTAGGACTGTGTGTACTATAAAGCTGGGTGTATTCCCCAGTGATATTTTGTTAGCATTCTTTTGGAGTGGGTCGGGGCTCAGGGGTGAATGGGGACTATTTTTCCTCCTCTCTTAGGTGAAAAAAATGTGTCCAGTGCCTTATTTTTTCAAAGATCATGATTGAAATTGGCGGCAGATGACTCTCCAGAAAGGAGTTCTTGTGTTGTTTTTTCTCATGGATGTTTTCCTGGGAAGCTCACCTTTCCGTTGCCCAGATGGCCTCCTATTGCAGAGCGTGCAGGATAAGTGAGAACCACACCTGAGTGTGCACTGCACACATGTGCCAGGAAGTCTGGAGGCCAGGTGAGCCATGGTTGACCAGCAGGTACCATTAAGAAGAAGTAGGACTGATTTTATTCAGCATTTTTCCTTTTTTACAGTAAAATGACTATAATTGTTAAATTGAGCTTGCTCGATGTCCCCATATGCCTCCGTCATCTGACCCTGTTCATCCTGAAGACAGAGAGAAGCCACCCCGTTTGTTTGCCGTATGAGTGTGGCAAGAATCTCTTACCTAACTGCTGGTTTTCATTCTTAGGCACCAAATGGGAATGTTTCAGAAGGGAGTGAAACTTTAAATCACACTTTTTCCTCTTCGAGCGCTGGCATTTGCATGGAGGAGAGGGGCGATCCGTGCTGTTTAATAAGAGTCCAGCAACTTAAAGGGTTGGATGTGGATTTGAATTTGATTCCACTCTTCACTGGGGGGCTCCCAGCAGCCCGTCTGTTTGTGGGATGACCGTGTGCGCCCTTGTATTCTCCGTTTCTCTAAGCGCCTCACCCCCATTTGTCTCCCGGAGCAGTTGGCTGTCAGAAATGACACAGTGTGTGTGACGCCTGTGGCGCGTACTTTGCTGACAAAAAGGAATTTCCTTTTTTGATGAGAACAAAATTTCAAATGGCTTTTGACCAGGAGCCCCCCGAACGCTCTCGCGAATCGCGTGAAGTCCTCCATGGCAGTGTCACCCTTCACCGTGCTGCCCCTTTTCCAGCTGAAGTGTCAGTGGATCATCGGCCACCAGATAGCGCGGCAGACCCTGAGCCAAGGTCTGGCCACGTTGCCCCGAGCAGGGACTTGTCTCGCTCTTCGGTGTTTGCATCATTTCAAGACATTTCAGTTTCTTTGTCCTCACTGGTTTCTTTACCCCGAGGGAAAGAGTTCCGACCGTGAGCAGGGATGCTGAACATGACCCTTAAATAGGAACAGGTGACCAGACTCAGCAGCTCTGTGTCGTGGACCTTCTCCCACGTGTTGTCCTCTTGCCTGCTGCCTTTGCTGTGGGCGATCCTCTCTCAGCGTCCAGGGCCTGAGCGGGCGATGAGGAGTCTTCTCTCGAGCTGGTGCTTATCCGCTTCTCACACGGAACGGGGATCGTGGACGCAGCCTGTGCGGAATGAGGGCATTTGTCATGTTCAGACTGGAAGCCCAGAAAGAAGATGTTTAAGAGTCGATAAAAAGCAATGCTGTTATCTCTGAGATAAGCAGGGTAATAGTATATAAGGTCGGTGTTTTGGCTGTAGACCATTATTGTGCCATTGATCAAGGAGAAATATGGTATTGACTCAGTAGCTTTGTGTACTTTTTTGTTGTGTGTTTCTCCAGGCTTTCTCTTCTCCTTTTAAAACATCATGATCTGGTTTCTTTTCCTTGGTTGTTTTACGACCAGCTCCTCTGAGGTCTGAGAATGACAGGGTTAAGTTCAAGCAGAAAGAAGAGCTGTTGGAGCCCTAGATTTCAGATGTCAGACATGTCCCTCTTTGTTCTGAGGCTGATGTAATTGATTCTTCCCCACTTGGCGTGTATCTGTCCTTATAACTTTGCCGGGAGACATATTTTTGAATGCTCTTGTTAGCATTTTGTAAGATTCATTCAGTTCCTTGTGATACAGTTGGGATTTATACTTTTTCATTGTCTGCTGACTGTGTTTCCTGGGCTGCATTTTCCAAAGAGAAATAGTGCAGATTCATTTTTTGCTGATGGCTGGTGGAGACACTCATCAGTAGCTCAAAGAGGAGAAATGAACAAAAAGCATAGCGGAGGTGGCGTTGCGGGATGTACTGCAGACTTGGTTTTCATAATCAGAGCCTATTGGGCACTGTCGTCTCTGTGAAACAGGCTTGAAAGACGGTCCCTCACTCCTAGCGTCCGTGGCATCCGGACTGTGAGGGTGGCTCAGCGAAGAGACCCGAGAAGGGAGGAGGCCAGCTCCTCATTCCTCTCCTTGAGATGCTTATGCTCTTGGGAGGGTAGGGAGAGTTGGGGGAATGCCCTGTGGTGTGGCCAGCAGGAACATATGTGCACGTTCTTAGCGACTGCAGCTGCCACGGAGCAGTCCTTAACAATGCTTCTGAACTAGGAGGTTAAATCTTCTCATTTGTTTTAAAAAGGGAAAGAAGGGACCCTGGCCATCTTTACATTGAGTTTGGATCCCAAGCGGGAGGGAGGTAGGAAGTGAGAGGGATTTAGCGAGCAGGATTTTCTCCCAGGCTGCTCAGCATGTGGACACACAGATCAATTTCTTATCCTGCGTTCAGCTGGACACTGGGTTAGAGACTGTTGATCACGACATCCCCTCCTGTTTCATATCATGTAACGCATTCATTTCAGCCACTGAGCCTAAATTATTGTTTGCTTTCTTTCTGCCTTTCTTTCCCCCTCCCCCACCCCTGAAATGGTAAGAAGTCGTGTAAGGATGAAGTTAGTTTATCCGTGCTAATGCTTTGATTTTTCTTTTCTCTTTCTCTTTGCCACAGTAGGTAACCAGTTAGGGGCCTTGGTACATCAAAGGTAAGCAGTGGGTTATGTTTTATTATTTATTGATCATTTCTAATTGTTTATTGATCCACCATCTGTACTAGAGTGTTAGAAAGTCAGAGGTTGAGAGTGTGAAAAACCATGGGCTAGGTTTCTTTTTAAGACTCAACTTTTTTGTAGCCCTTTCCAAGATGGTGTAAGCTGAAGGGATAAACTGATACTTGGTATTAAAAATCAACCATTATTGTAAAACTGAAAGACTTCTGGGATGTTGAAACTGCTCTTTCTGTCCACATATGTTGAATTGAAAAGTAGAGAATGTGAAAATTGTCCTCCTGATTTGATGGTTTTCCCCGTGTTCTGTGAATCATTCACCTCTTTGCTTGAGAAAAGCCATGCTAAAGAGTGTGACTTGACTGGGCTTTCCCAAGGTGGAGCTCAGGTTGCTCCAGGAGTCAGGGCCCAGGATGTGGAAGCCTGGGTGGGCCTCCCACCCCCCGCCTAGTTAGAAGCTTCACCCCAGAACCTTGGATGGGTGCTGCGTTGATTTCCCTTCCTCAGTTTCCCCCACCAACATTGAGGATGTCTCTCCCATCAACATTGAGGATTTAGAGAGATACAGAGACCTCTGGGCTTTAAAAAGGCCAGTCTGTAAGACAGGATATTTGTGGTCACAATGCTACCGTTCTAAAAGAGCAAAATATACAGGAAACCCATGGTGAGGGGGTTCCTTTCCCTGAGGGGTAAGACTGCATGCTCATTACTGTGACGTGATATCCCTAACTTCAGCCCTGGTGATCGATCCAGTTATAGCCGCTTGTATCCTCTGCATGTTCGGGAGCTTCTAGACGCCACCAGGCACTATCCTGGTGACTTTTTGTTGTTTCTTTATTTGCTTCGTTTGTTTGTTTGTTTGTTTTAATGACTTGAAATACAGTCATTTAACTGAGGTTGTGTTAGCATCACATGTAACTTTCCTATAAAGCCGTAGTTCGTCAGGATTTCACTGTGCAAAACGTTCGTACTTTGTGCCTTAGAGCAGTTTCGGCCTTGGGTTTATAATAAGGCCTTGTCTTCCGGGGAGCCCAAGGCAGCTCATCTTAACTACATTTTTCCCTCAGAGAGAGTCTGCTAAAATTGTTTTGTGAGCCAAGGAGCTGCCTGAGTTTTTGAGTGGGGCTGGTGCTGAACACCTTCTAGGAAATTTCCCAGGACTGTCTCCTGAGAGTAGACAGCTCTGTGCTCTGCGTCCAGGAGCCCGGTTACCTTTCAACCACCACCAGGGGATGTCCCAGCAGGGCCCTGGGTCTCTCGTCCAGTGGACCGTTCAGGCCAGCCGAAGCCTGGCATTAGCGTTTACAGTCTAACTGCTGAGGAAGCCAGGGATTCATGTGTCCCCAGAGACGTAGAGAACCCTCGTGCCTGCAGAGCACGAGGATGAACGCACAGGAAGCCCGCGGGCTGCCGCGGCGGCGCTGCCCGTGCTGCCGCGGCTCGGCTGAGTGCTGCACTTCCCCTGAGAACATGCGCTCGAGCCAGTGCTTTACCTGATGGGTCAAGATCCAGCTGTGTGAGGGAGGGTTGAAAGTGCTTGCTTTTTTTTTTTTTCTTTTAAACTACTTGCATTTAGTTTTCCTCCTAAGGTAAATGTTTAGGTTTAATTGCTTTCTGGAGTGTTGGGCAAATTGGATATTGTCCACAACACACTATATGGCAAAATTTGAAGAGTTGTTTGAAACAACCAGTGCAGCAGTTTTTTTTGTTTGTTTGTTTGTTTTAAGAAAAAGGTCCATAATGGATGGGGTAGCATTTAACAGAAGTCCCTTGCGGAATAAGCAAGGCAATCATTCTGTACTGGTCAGCACCAATTAGGCCTCAGTGGGACGCTGGTTCCATTTGGGACGCCTCATCCCAAGAGACACATAATTAGAGGGTGGCCAGAAAGCAGTAAAAAGATGGGAAACAAGGACTGTTGACAAGTAGCCGTCTCTCTCCATCTGGGAGACCGGAATCGAAGGCTAAGCACGCCCCACACCACAGAGGACCTTCAGCTGTTCAGCACTGCTGAGGGTAACTGTAGGAAGAAAAGTCAGTGCTTAGTGGAGCTGATGGTTTCATGAAAGAGGCTTCTTGCTGTGACATAGGGAAAGGGGGAGGCTTGGCTCTTTGCAAGGAGTGATTGATCAAAGGGGCCTTTAGGGGGCTGCCTTTGCAGATGGTTGTGGACTTGTTGGCCATGTTGTCATGATTTATTTGACACCTCTGTCCTCTATGGGAAGTTTGGGGAGCCGAAATGATTGCAGAATTCTTTATTCTGTGTATTTTTCCAAAATGTTCTCTGTTGTTTCTAGGGCAGTAATAACAGAAGAATTCAAAGTGCCTGATAAAATGGTTGGATTTAGTAAGTATCCACATTATCTGCTTTTTCCCTGATTCCTGTCCCTCATGTTCATTGTAATCCCCTTGGCGTGTCTGTCACCTGTAGCAGAATGCTCTGCACACTGCGTTCTTCAGAGCCCCAAAGCGCCGCCCCAAAGCAGGACTCCACGCGGGACTGTTGGGCCATGGGCTTCAGCTGGGGTGCCTTCCTTGTCTGCTGTGTTTGAGGCACAAGTTCTGTGGCTCGCTGGTTTGTTGTGCTGCGAGCCAAGTATAAATGTTTGTTGAGTTAATGAAGTCATCTGCGCATGGTTAAATGTGGAGTAAGGGGCATATCCTGACCCTGTTTCATCTATTTCAGTTATTGGCCGGGGAGGTGAGCAGATCTCGCGGATTCAAGCAGAATCTGGTTGCAAAATTCAGATTGCCTCAGGTAAGGGCTGCTTTTTTCATAGATCTTAGTGTGGTAGAAACCAGTCTTTATTATAAAGTTTTTCAGACGTACCTCTGCCTGTTCCTTAGGAGTCTGTAGGGGCTTGCTAAGTATATGCGATGGCTGTTTTCTCTGCAGTGGAGCTGGCCTCCCAGGTGAGAACCAGAAAAACCAGAGCAGAAGCAGGTCCTGGCGAAGCTGCCCGTCTGGCCTCTGGGGAGACAGACCCTCTGCAGCTCTGGGCCCAGTGTGGTCCCTCCCGAACACCTGCTGGTCCTGGACCTCTGTTTTCTGCACCAGAATGTGATGTCAGGCAGAGTGGGGCCTGGAGGAGTGCTCTTGAGGCTCTGGGCTCACTGCTGGGGTCTGCTCACCACTCCCCTGGAGTCGATCCTCCCTGCCCTTCATGGAAAGGGGCCGGCTGGAGGCTCTGGCTCCATGAGCACGTGTGAAACTCAGCTCAGGACCTTCCCCAGTGGGGTCATTTTGACCTCATGAGATGGAGAGACACAAAGTGAGGAAGAAGAGTTGTTACTTTCATTTATAATTTCATCATCTGAGTTCGACCGCTTTCCACAGCAGAGGACAGGATTTAGAGGACATTTGACGACAGAAATGTTTGTCATTTTAAAAGATACTTCTATAGTGTCTCGAAGGCAGTTGCTGCTGTTGGCCATTTGTCTTTCATTTTTCTGAATATGAATTTTCAGAGGCAGGTTTTTGTTGTTGTTTCTTTATTTTTAATTGGAGGATAACTGCTTTATAATGTTGTGTTGGTTTCTGCCATACATCATCATGAATCAGCCATAGGTATACATATGTCCCCTCCCCCTTGAACCTCTGTCCCAAGGCAGTTTTTAGGAACAGAATAAAGGTCCTGTATGGTGTTGGAAAGTAAGGTTTTTTTCCCCTCTCATCAAATGGCCCAGAACCAATTCCACATGGATGTCACTGTTCCCTTGGAATATTTGTGCAGTTACTGGTAATAACTCTGACGTGCATACCATTAAACTCCACACGAGTGTGCCTCAGAGGCTGCCGGCAGGTGCCCTTTAAACTTCACTGCAGGTGGACAAACCGAGGAGCAGCGGGTTAAGTGACTCGGGCACTTACTAGCGCACTCGTGGGTCAGGTGCGAAGCTGAGGCTGGCAGCTCGGGCCAGTGCGGAGCCCGCGGCCGTGTCCCTCCCACTGCCCCTGCAGGGTGTTTTTATTTGGAGAATCCAGGCTGGAGCTCCCAGCTTCATATTCTCTCCGCAAGCAGTAGCAGACTGTCTTTCTGGGGGCCGGGGGCTTCTGTGGGCTGGTGTAGGAACCAGCCCGGGAGACAGTCTATACACAGAGGCGAAGGCGCACGGTTGCCTGATGCCCACCAACACACCTCGTCTTCTTGATTCTTCTTGTAGAGAGTTCTGGGATTCCAGAGAGGCCCTGTGTACTTACCGGAACCCCAGAAAGTATTGAGTAAGTTTATTTTATTTACTTTCTCCTTTTCACTCTTCCTCCTTCCCCAGCTGGGGAGAAATGGAAGGGCAGGATTGTTACTGAATACTGTCCATCTGTGCCACAGTCTGGCCATGAAACGCAGATGCTTCCTTAGAGAAGGATCTGGGAGGTTGCCACGCCAGGGGAGTTGTTCTGTTACCTTAAACACTTAAGGTATCACCTGTTTTTTTCCAAACCCTACAGAATTTCTCACAGCTGTCATAACACCTACTTCCTAAAGCAGGTCCTCCACAGTGTCCGTTCACCCTGCCTGAATGCTCTCATTAACTCACTTCTTCCTTGTTAATAACCTCCTTTACCTGAGCAGGTTTGGATCAGCTAAGTCTCTCTCACTTTGGGAAGCGTTGAGAATCCTGGCATCAGGTCTTTTGCCTGGGGCTGATCCCATTGCCCTTCTGATATCTGTGAACCCAGTGAGTCTACTCTTGGTGGCCGTTGCCCTACTCAGAGGGCCCTGTGGACCAGCCAGAGCGTGTTTTGCCTCTTGGGGCCCTTGGAACAGCCTTGGGACAGGCCTTGCTCTCGTACACACATGCCCAGAGGCCTGTACCAGATGTGGGCCTCCTAAGTCCCAGAACCTCCTGGGTAGAGGGAGGTGCTCACCCCGAGTCTGCCCCATCTCCTCTTTCCATCTCCTGAGCAGCGTCGCGTCTGGGGACAGGGGTGCCGAGATTATGTCTGGCTCAGTAGGTAGGGCTGTTTTATTGTCTCCTTTTCTCAGGGAGTCTAGATGAGTTTAAATTCTCTTGTTCTCCTGTAACATTGCAAGCAGTGAACCAGAATAAACACCACTGGCAGGTGTGCATTAGAGGGCAAGCAGGGTGCTTTCTCTGGAGTCAAGGCATTTTTCTTCCAACGCAGGTTAATCTAGTACACAGGCAAAATATTAAAAAGCTGCTGTAACTGAGAAGATGCACACGGCTGACTCTACACAAAGGCTCAGGACTACAACAGGCAACATCCATTTCCTGCCGTTCGCCTTCTTCCTCCTCTTCTAAACATTCCTGCTTCCTGTTCTGCCCAAGCAGTCGAGGCAGCAGGGTTATAACTTGAGTAGAAAACCTTTTTTTTTTTTTTTTTGCTTCAGTGTGCAGTACAGCCAGCCTGTTCAGTAGCTATTAAAGAAACCACAAAATAGATCGTACGTGATGATTCAAAGAACAAACACTGCAAATGACAGCCAGGGAAGATTCTGGTGCAGAAAAGGAAATTGGCCCGACAGAGGACCTCAGTAGGCTGGGTTGTACTATTTCACCATTACAATTTCCCTCCCCTGCCGTCTCCAGGTCCATCAGCATAAAATTCCAGGGGAATGCAGGCTTTTTTTTGACCATCGAAAAGCACCAGGCAGTTGTACGTGGCCCTGCAGTTTCACTGGGGCCCTGCCTCCTTTTCTTCCCCACCCTTGAAACTGAGCTAGTGACTCCTAGCCCTAGCTGAAAAGTCACCCAAGCAGGCTGGTTGGTTATGGAGAAGAAATTTGGAGTTTGAGGATTCAGATGACGACTACTAACCCTTGCTTTCTTTCTTTCATCCCGTCTTTCTCCTTGCTTTCTCTTCTTCCCTTATTTAACCACCGTCCGTTGAGCGTGTGCTCTGTGAGGAGGGTTGTGCTGGACTGGGGCGCAGAGAGACGCAGGGGGATCAAAGGTAGGCTCTGCCACCAAGGCCGCTGATGTTTGAATAGGAGACAGGCGTGTGTGTGGCATGCACACGAGACACAGGGCAAGGGCAGACGTGGAGGGGCTATGGCGGGATGTTGCTCTTGTGGTGTGTGTTGCTTTCCACTTCCAGCCCAGTAGCGTGGCGGATGGCAGAGACCTCCCGGGTAGTGGGGGCAACAGCTGGAGCTGGCTGGAGGGCAGCCTTGACCCCTTCTTATGTTTCCCCAGTGCTGTTTGTCCCTTCCTGGGCGCCCAGAGCATTCACTTAACCACTACTTCTCTTGTGGTTCTTTTCCCTCCCAAAGACAAGCCAAACGGCTCCTGGGGCAGATCGTGGACCGCTGTCGGAACGGACCCGGCTTTCACAATGACGTTGACGGCAACAGCACAGTCCAAGAGATTCCCATCCCAGCGTCGAAAGTGGGTCTGGTCATCGGCAAAGGCGGGGAGACGATAAAGCAGTTGCAGGTGCGTGACCCCCAGCCAAGCAGCATTTCAGCAGGCCTTCACTTCCTCATCTTCCCAGCTCAGGGGTTTGATCATGGCTCTGGCTTGCCCGAGCTGGGCTGGCTGTGCGCCACGGTGCAGGGCCCCCTCCCCCCTCCCCCAAAACCACTGCCCAGGGGCTTCCACACTTCTGAACATTTACTGTGGCCAGGCGATGCCAGCTGTGACACCAAGGCCTGGGGTCCCCCTGAGCGGACAGCACCCGCTGTGGCAGTGCAGCCCTGTAGAGACTCTCGGGTGCAGATCCTGTGTCCAGAGCGAGCAGCACTCCTGCTCGTTGGCTGTCAGGCCCCAGGTGCAGTCGTGTACTTTTCCAAGCTCAGGCTCCTTGTCTCTAAGAGCAGGGAGGCACTGGCCTCACTGTTGCCACGAGCTAAAGTAATGCCCGTTATCTTTGTTTATGTGAGACCCTGCGTGAGGTGCCCACTACTGTGTAAATGCTTCATGAACTGCTCTGAGCTTCAGATTCCCGCATCTGAGACATGTGGGGCCAGGTGTGCTTTAGGATTTAACGCCCCCAGCAAGTTCCGGGGCTGCACCACGTAATCAGATGGAGATTTCCACGGCTGAGCATAGTAATAGTCACAGTCACTGAGAGGAGGACTGGAAGGATGCTTCCCTGAGTTTGAGTTAGTTTTGCTGCCAGATTTCATTAGGAGAAAGCTCTTATTTCAGGGCTCAGGGCCTTTGAAGGTCAGGGTTGTGGCCTGTGTGCTGTCGCAGAGCCCAGTCCTCGGAGCCAGGAGGCTTTCTGCTGAGGACCTGTGTGCCCCCACAGGAGCGGACCGGCGTGAAGATGGTCATGATCCAGGACGGCCCATTGCCCACGGGAGCAGACAAGCCCCCTTCGCATCACCGGAGACCCGTTTAAAGTTCAGGTAGGAGAGAAACCAGGGGTCAGGCAGGTCTCGGGTGTGATGGCATCACTTGGTGGTATACTTGTTGTGTTTTTATGCCATTCGGGAAATCAGAAGGGGAGTGGTCCCTGATTTAAGGTAAGCTATCTTCTCACTCCAAGTTTGAGGGTGAAAAGAACTGGGTCATGGTGCCCGGTACCAGGGCTGCTGGCCACATGTGGCTATTGGAATAGTTCAAATTAAATAAAAAGTGAGTCCTTTATTTACACAGGCCATGTTTCAAGTGCTCAGAGCCAGCCCATCTACGGAGGCTGTAGCAGGGGCAATGCATGCACAGAGCTTGTCCACAGTGCAGACGGTTTTGTTGGCTGATGCAGCTCTGATCTGATGCAGTTTCTGATGCTGATCTGTGGTCAGCTCAGATGCAGGCTCCCTGTGGCTTTTGTTTGTTTTCTCGACCCATTTCGACAAGACAGCTGGCTGAGGTGGGAGGTGACTAAAAGATGCCTGGACCATAGAAGGCACGTGCGTGCCGTCATCGCAGGCACCCCGTATGCTTCTGAGGACTGCCCCCAGTGCCGAAAGGGGGCAGGGGCTCAGGTCTCAGTCACCCAGGGGCTCCACCCTCCAGCTCTGTGACTGTTGGCAGGAGTGGGCGTGGGAGCGGGAGCGTGTCTGTCCCCGTGAGACACGAGCGCTCGTTTTTCTGCCCGGCCTTCGCTGCATTTTGAGTCTCTCCAGAGCGACACGCCTTCGAGCGCCAGCCTGGCAGCAACAGCCGTCCTCTGTAGGGGCTCTGGGGCTTCAAGCCGGCTGGGGCTACCAGTCTCTGACAAAAGAGTTCCCTTAGTTCTTAACATTGTTGTCCAGCTGAGCTCAGGTGATAGTCCCTGGCAGATATCGTCTGCTAACGCTTTTTCTGGTCAGGGTCTTCATATAAAACAATGGTTTGGAAGCAGGATTGAGGGCAGGCGATTACGGTGGCTGCTCTGCTTAGGTTCTGGTCAGCGGCGCGGCCCTTCCCTCAGCCCCGCCAGGCCCCCAGGAGTTTCCAGCCTCTTTAAATGCAGAAAGACTGTACCTGACCCTCCCGCACTTGGCTCATCCTGTCCAGCCTGTGGCCGCCGCTGCTGTGCGTCGTAGAGCTCTTTGGATGGAGGGAAGAACTGGCTAGATAGCAAAAAGCTGCCTCCCAGAAAACCTCCACTCTTTCCTTTGCTCGTGGAACATTTGGCTTTTGTAGAAAAGATAGCTGGGCAGAGAGCTTATTTCATCGATGTTTCATGAATTTGCAGGAAGATTATTATAAAGGAAAGTTTTTAGTATTTATTTTTAATTTTAAAACTTTATTTTTTGTTTGGGAGAAGCTGTCTGCTATATTTAGAGTAAACTGTTCTTTGGGTTTTTTTTTTTTTTTTAATTTTCCAAATTTTTATTATGAAAAACTGCAAATTTAAAAGTTGAAAAGATAGTGTAGTGAACATGTGAATACCCTCAACCTGCTTATACCATTTGTGTGTGTGTGTGTGTATTTTTTTTTTTTGCTTTACCATTTGTGAGTAAATGGCAGGTACCATGTGACTTTCCTGGGCTTCCCAGGTGGCTCAGTGGTAAAGAACCCCCCACCAATGCACAAGATGAGGGTTCAACCCCTGGTTTGGGAAGATCCTCTGGAGAAGAAAGATGGTACCCCAGTTCCAGTATTCTTGACTAAAAATTCCATGGAGAGAGGAGCCTGGCAGGCTCTTGGGGTTGCCAAGAGTCAGGTGCAACTGAGCACACACGTATGACATTTGATCTCTAAATCCTGCAGTATGTATCTCCTAAGACTAAAGCTCCTTTTTTGTTAGAAAGCGGCCTAGGAAAATAGTAGTAATACCATGACATCATCTTACAGTCAGTCCGTATTTCAGTTTCTCCAAATGTCCTTGGACATTGCTGTTTTGGTTTTTCTTGTTGTTTGATTTGATTTTTCCAGAACTCTGACCCTTTCTGGGTTCCCACAAGACCTTGACTTGTTACACGTGGTTGCTCCTTCGGCCCGGCTCCTCTGGGACTGGTACTGGCCTGGGCGGGATGGACTGACTCAGGGACCTCGAGGGGTCGAGGACCCTGGATGTGCCTTAGAGATGGTCAGGTGTGGGGCATGGGCTTGCCAGTTGGGAGGAGACACTTGAGCTCTGCAAGCTGGCAGGTATATGCAGGCTCCCAGGCTGACCTCTTCCCTTGACCTCCCCGGAGATTCTCTGCTGAGAAAGCTACCCCACAGTCAGAGCTCTCAGATACCCCCTTTCCCTGCCAGAAAGAGATGGCACACTGGAAGTATAGTGGGACGACCATAATCGAGTTCTGACCCAGCCCAAGTGTGCTGACCCCGCTGCGGCTTTAGCAGACAGTGAACCCTTGTCTGTGTGGACACTTGAGATTTGATATACACGCCATGCTGCTCGCCAGCAGCCTGCCCCGTCCCAGATAACAATAATAGTCATAACAACCATGAGTTCTCCCCCAGCTGAGCACCTTCTGAGGCTTTGAGCCCAACGTAAGAGGGTTTAATCTTTCACCTGGTGTCATGTGTTTTTTCAGGACTGTTTTCCTTAATGCCTTTTATCTGTATTCGTGCAGCAAGCGAGAGAAATGGTCTTAGAAATCATCCGAGAGAAAGACCAAGCTGACTTTCGAGGTGTGCGCAGTGATTTCAGCTCTCGAATGGGAGGAGGCAGTATAGAGGTATGCTTGAGTTACAGGTTAGTAGGCAGGCTTAAGGTTGAAGGCCACCTTCTATTAGCATCCAACCTTGAGCAAATTATTTAATGCCTATCTCATCTGCAAAACCCAGTAGGTATGCTTGCTTCCCTGGGGGTGTGGAACAAGTGTCAGCTGTAGTGAGGGATGCCAACTGTGTGCATTTCAGGAACTGGGGTCTTTTCCCCTGGCTTGGGGTTGTGCTTCAAGGCTTACTCCACAGCCCAGATGAAGACCAAGTCCAGGTTTTCGTGGTGACCTGTGTTGTGATCGTATCTAACCCCTAAGCCTGTTTTACTGATGAGGTGGAATGGGGTTGTAATATATCCTTGATGTTGCTACAGCATGAGTAGATCTTGCAAACATGATGCTTGATAAACTCAGCCCAAATGCAGAAGGTCAGACATCATATGGTTCCACCTACATGAAGCGTTAGACTAAGCAGAGAGACAGAAAATAGAATAGAGGTTACCAGGGCAGTGTGGTTTCACAGATACCGACTGCTCATTGGAGTGATGAGAAGGTTTGGGGCATAGGCGTCAGTGATGGTTACATAGCACTGTGATGGTATTTAATGCTGTTGAAATGTCACGTTTACAGTGGTTAGAGTGATAAGTACTATGTTATATGTATTTTACCACAAAAGAGTGAAGGACCGTGTACCAATGTGTATGGTAACATTTATGCTTATTTCATAGAATTTGGAAGATAAATCTTAAATATTTTTAAAACTATCAAGTTTATTCTTGCTTTACTTCATTTTTGTAACTATTTTTGATCAAGTCTCACACCTGCTAGATGCATTTAATGGATAGGAATACAGTCATCAACCACAACATTTTTCCTAAGAGGAAAAAACTATGCTTTATGTATCATTTCCAGGAATATGTTATAATAAAAGTCATTGTATGTATACACACTTACACCAGACTTGCAAAAAGAAAGGTTTCCAGGGAAATACTGATGAGGTTTTGTTTCTCTGTGCTCAGGTGTCTGTGCCTAGGTTTGCTGTCGGGATTGTAATAGGAAGAAATGGGGAAATGATCAAAAAGATCCAGAATGATGCCGGTGTGAGAATTCAGTTCAAACCAGGTTGGTTTTGATGATTCTCGAAATCTTCAGCATTATGAAGAAGTAAAGAACACCTCACAAAACAAGGACTTTGTTTTTCCTGGAGCAGGGACTTTGTTTTGTTAGCCCAATGTGTGTTCTTTGCTCTCTCTCACCTTTTCTCTCTAGCAACATTCTATTACCAGATTTCCAATCCAGTTTCTCCTCCGGCCCTCATTTCTTTCTATAGATTTGCTGGCAGGGTCACCCTTCATGTACCAGAACACACTAGCCCAGGAGTGTCCAGGCCTTTTCTTTTTTTCTTTAGACCAGTAAAAGTTAAGGGGTGGGGTTCAATATTAGCATTTCCAGCTTTTAATTTGCTAATTAAAGATTTAAGGGCAAACACCTTATTTTTTATTTCATAAAATTAAAGATAAAACCATTAAAAAAAAATATTGGCCTTCCCTGGTGGTCTAGTGGTTAAGGCTCTGTGCAGGAGGTCCCAGGTTCTATCCCTGGTCAGGGAACTAAGATCACACAAAACCCCGTGGCATGGCCAAAACAAAAAATCTTAAGGACAGTTCTTTAAGTGTTACAAATTTACTTTTATGAGCAAAATTATCTACAGTGTCTTTATTTTCCTCATCTCTCTGAAGATGGGGAAACATGATAGACATATTTGGAAAATATTGCCAAAGCTCAAGTCTGTTTTCAAGTTTAGTTTCTGTAATCTCTTTTTTTAAACATTTATTTGTCTGGCTGCACTGGGCCTTAGTTGTGGCACGTAGGATCTAGTTCCCTGACCAGGGATCCAACCTGGGCCCTCCGCACTGGGAGCGTGGAGCCCTGACCCAGACCGCCAGCAAAGTTCTGTGATGCCTCTTTTATTTATTTTTTTATTTTGAATGTTTATTTATTTATTTTTCTTTTTTTATAAATTTATTTATTTTTTTAATTACAATACTGTATTTGTTTTGCCATACATTGACATGAATCAGCCACAGGTGAACACAATCTCCCAATGCCGAAGCCCCCTCCCACCTCCCACCCCACATCCTCTACCTGAATCATCCTGTGCTCCAGCCCCATGCATCCTGCATCCTGCATTGAACATAGATTAGCGCTTCGTTTCTTACAAGAAAGTATACATGTTTCAGTGCCATTCTCCCAAACCATCCCACCCTTTCCTCTCCCTCAGAGTCCAAAAGTCCGTTTCTATACCTCTGTGTCTCTTTTGTTGTCTCACATATAGGGTCATCATTACTGTCTTCTAAATTCCATATATATGTGTCAGTATACTGTATTGGTGTTTTTCTTTCTGGCTTACTTCACTCTGTATAATCGGTTCCAATTTCATCCATCTTATTAGAACTGAGTCAAATTTATTCTTTTTAAGGGCTGAGTAGTACTCTATTGTGTATGTGTACCACAGCTTTCTTATCTATTCATCTGCTGATGGACATCTAGGTTGCTTCCATGTCCTGGCTATTATAAACAGCGCTGCAATGAACATTGGGGTACATGTGTCTCTTTCAATTCTGGTTTCCTCAGTGTGTATGCCCAGCAGTGGGATTGCTGGGTCATAAGGCAGTCCTATTTGCAATTTTTAAGGAATCTCCACACTGTTTTCCATAATGGCTATACTAGTTTGCATTCCCACAAGCAGTGTGATGCCTCTTTTAAATGGCTGTAATTGCAAGATGAGGTTTGACAGAGACCGTGCAGGAAGATGTAGCCATACGTGTTTCCCTGCCTAAAATGTGTCCTAAATGCAGAGATGTGTTCTTATTACCCCTTCAGTGGTGGTAGCAACACTGACTGCAAATCAGATTGTTTGTTTCCTCCTGAAGCAGGGCTTTTCCTAATCCCCTCTCTCCTATCTTGTTCCACAGATGACGGTATTAGTCCGGAGAGAGCTGCACAGGTGATGGGGCCCCCGGATCGATGCCAGCACGCAGCACATGTCATCAGCGAGCTTATTCTCACAGCACAGGTGGGTCTGGCTCTCCCGGAGTTCTCATGTCTCACCCTGGAGAAGCAGCCTGGAACAGTCGCCTCCTCTCAAGTCTCATTTCTAAAAGCCAGTACTCTCATCAGTTACCTCCCTCCAAGATTACAGCCAGCAGCTTCTCTCCGTCTGTCTTTTAACTGCCTTCATTTTATTTTTTTCCCTGCCAGTTTATTATTCTTCTGCCTTTTATTATTGCAGAATCTAGATTGTCTTCACAAAAGTAAGTTCCTGACTATTTAAGCTACTTAGAGGATTCACAGTGCAGCTGGCCGGGTTTCGAACAGTCGGGCACACTTATTATAAAACAAGTCAAGTCTGCTTGTAGCTTGAGAAGGCACTTCGTGACCTGCCAGAATTTTAAAGCTGTCTTCAGGCACCAGAGTCCATGCTCACATTCACGTTTCTCTGGAATGAGAGCGGGCTCCTGTGACACCTTCCCCACTGTGTAGCCCATACTCCCCATTGCTCTGAGAGCTACTGTAGCTGCTGGTCGATTGTCATGTCATGTCTCCCAGGCTTGTAGGAAAAGTTAGAGCAGCAGGAGCTGAAGAAAGAAGCAAGAGGTTAGAAGTCATCATCCCAGCTCTACCATCTTTCATGTGGCCTATGGCAACCTAGCCATTGAGCCCCTCTGGGCATAGTTTTCTCAGCAGCAAGCCAGGGAGGCTGTTTGTACCTGGTAGTACACCCCACATGATCCCCTGAGTCATCTGGGGGTATACCTGTTGAGGTTACAGACCAATGGACCACCACCTTCCCCATTGCCCCCCCACCCCCAGATTCCTGAATCAGAATATCCAGGAGTGGCTTGGGCTTTGCCCATAGTCCCCAAGCAGTTCTTAGGATGAGGCAGGTTCAGAGAAGAGTCACGGATTCCCTCTCTGACATCCTTCTTCGTGGTAAGAACTGATGATCCCGGAACTGCAAAGCTGTGAGATGAGGAGACAGCCTTGCCTCCCAGAGCCCAAGGCATCCCCTTTAGAAAGTTGGCTGTGGGTGTGTTCTCATGTAGATCCCTAAATCACCTTGTTTGCTGGTCGTCTGTCGCTCATAAAAGCAGAGTGCCTCAGGAGGCAGTCATCAGCTCGGCTTCCTGCTGGTCTGGATTCCGGGTAGACATTCAGTTCTCTCTTGGCTGACGGTAGCCGGTTCAGTTACTCTGCACTGTGTCACGGGTCTGTGAAGCTGCCTCTTCCTTGAAGGAGCTCTCAGCTCCACCGGGTTTGCCCTCAACATTGAAAAGATTTTCAGGGCTGCCGCTCCTGAGCGCCTCACAGGATAGAGGCCGGAATGGCTGCTTCGCCCTGGACAGAAGGGGGTCTTCCTCTTTTGGCTGCCGGATGTGGGCCTTCTGTCTGCTGGGCGAACGGTGAGAACCAGCCCCAGACCACGGGCGGGTGTGCCTGGCTTCCCCTCCCTCTTTTGAGGAATGAGATGATGAGTTTTGGTCAGTTTGCTTTTGTTTTTAACCCTTTTATTCCTCTTGCTGGTTGGATTGCAAGGTGCTATGCTTTAGCTGACTCTTTGCGACCCCATGGACTGTAGCCTGCCAGGCTTCTCTGTCCATGGGGCTTTCCAGGCAAGAGTACTGGAGTGGGTTGCCATTTTCTCCTCCAGGAAAGAAAGTGAAGTTACTCAGTCATGTCTGACTCTTGGCGACCCCATGGACTGTAGCCCACCAGGCTTCTCTGTCCATGAGATTTTCCAGGCAAGAGTACTGGAGAGGGTTGCCATTTCCTCCTCCAGACCCAGGGATTGAACCAGCATCTCTTAGTTCTCCTGCGTAGGCAGGCAGGTTCTTTACCACTAGCGCCACCTGGAATTGCAAGGTATTCTGACTCACAGAGCAGTGTCTGAATTGTTCTTTATAGCAAACGCTTGTCGGGGAGGGCCCAAAGTCATCCTTGCCGCTCACGTGTCACTTTCAAAAGCCCATATGTAGCTCTTCAGGTTTCTGGTAGGCTCAGCACTGAGGAAACTAGCTCCCGATACCCGTAGACTGGGCCCCAGTGATTAAAACTCCCGGGTCAGGGCACTGGGCTTCAGACCTCATGCTTTCTCCCTGACTGCCTGGTTTAGCTGGATGCGTGGTGCTGTTTATGTAGCCACGTGATTTGTCTGCACACGTCTCCTCGAATGTTCCTGTGATTTGTGTTAATCCTGGTTTTAAAGGAGCGCCTCAGAATCTGAAATGTGGGAGAGGCGCGGGTCCTGACGTGTGGCTTTGATCGTGCCCTGTCGCTAGCCTCCTCCCCAGAGAGGGGAAACTTGCGCTGGAGGCAGCGGGGAAGTGCCACTTGAGCTCCGCTTCCTTCCAGGAGAGAGACGGCTTCGGAGGCCTGGCGGCGGCCCGGGGCAGAGGCCGCGGCCGTGGCGACTGGAGCGGGGGCACCCGGCGGCGCCCAGGAGGTGACCTACACTGTGCCAGCTGACAAGTGCGGCCTCGTCATCGGCAAAGGTAAGCGGTGCCACGGGGGCTGGGCGCTCCCCTTCTGGCTGCTCAGCCTGAAGGCAGACAGGCCGCCCACGTCCAGTGCCTCCGAAGCACGAGGTTCACGCCATTTGCTACCCTTGACCAGAGGGGCCAGGTGCGAGGCTTCCACTGCCCTCCAAGGCAGCCTGCTTGCCTAGGCCTTCTCATGAACGGGCAGAGCGAGGACTTGATCACCGCGTGGAAACAGCTGTTGTGTGCGGGAGACCGGCTGCCTGCTGAAGCAGCCTGGGTTGGAAAGGCACAGGTGAGGGGTCCCTGTTTGTCAGTGGACTGATTGGGGATTAACTCACTTGCAAGGAACTTGGAGGACCCATTCAGATCATTTCTTCCAAGAAGATTGCTCTTCTGACAAGTGCGTCACTTTTGCCTTACTGTATTTGGGTTTTTGGTCTGTATTGACACAACACGTGAAAATGGCTTTTATCTTTTCAGCATGTTTACCATGAGTAACAGACACCCTGTGGAGGGAAATAAAAATTGATTTGTTAGTTGTTTCTAGGCATTTTAGAAAACATTTAGGTAAGAAGCCCTTGTTACTGGCTAATGTGGCTTCTTCCTTCAGTGAAAAGCAAGGGAGAGAGTAGACCAGTTTCTGGGCCATCTGAGCTGGCCTGGCAAGAAAGACTGCTGAGACCAGGTCTAGGCCTCTGAAGTAGTAGGCCTGGCTTCTCTGCCCTCTAAGCAGAGCCCCTGAGCTGGCAGGAAACTCGTGTTCAGCATCGGGTTTTCTGTTTGCTTCTCAGTTCATTCCTTTTGTATGTATTTGACAACATATGGAAGAAACAACTACCATTTTCTCCCAGAGCTTCCCTAATCTCTGTGATCACCAAGCATCTGCCAGCCGTTGGAGGGGTGCTGGCATCCCACGGAACGCAGCCCAGGGACATCTTCACCCCCAGAAAGCTGAGGCTGCTGAGGCTCGTGCTCCCGAGCTGGCCGTCGGTCGTCTCCCAGAGTCTGTTCTGGGCCCTGCTCTCAGACACTGTGTGTTCTATGCTCTTGTAAAACGTTTTATCTCCGGTATCTGTGCTGTCTCTTGATTATTAACCTCTGAGAGGTAGGAGGAATGACGTGAGTTTGTTCTGATTTTCTGGCAGGGCGTATTCATGCTGGGAGATGTTCAGTGGACATTGTTAGCTGCCCAAATGCTGCGATCATTCAGACATGTGACCCAGACCGTCAGCTGGCCTACTGCCGTGACGTTAAATCCAGCTGACACCTCGGAGTTCGAGAGTCAGATCTAGGTTTTTCTGTACTTTTCGAGAACCGTCGTGTCAGTGAAGGTTTCGTGGGAAGTGTCTTCTCCAGAGCTGGCGGAGCCTTGCTGTCGGTGCTCTGACAGTTGCTTGTAGTCAGTGACGCCTCGGCGCTCCCAGGACAGCCTCTCTGTCCTCTGTAAGGTCCTCCTGAGTGATCCCCAGATGGAGGAGACGGCAGAATGCAGCAGTCAAAGATGCCGTGTCCTGCCGCTCCAGCAGCAGCCTCAGGAAGCCAGGATGTATTTCGCTGGGGTCTTTCTGTAACTCCCTCCCCCACAAGCACTGGATCTGAGGTCTTCCTGTTTTCTTGGGAAAGGTGCTGGGGTGAGGGGCGCCACACGCAGGCAGGCCTGCTCCCACCCGCCCACCCCCCACCCCCCCACCCCCCACCCCCCCACTACAGCCCTTGGACAGACGCTGCGCCTCCCTGGGCCCCTGCTGGATTTCCATGATAAATACAGCAATGGTGACAGATAGTGTGGCCAGCCCTGCTCTTGTCAGCCAGGCCTTTAGCAGGTTTGATTAATTGCTTTACGATTTCACGTCCGGCCGGGGGCCACTGGTGGGTCGCTTCTGCACCCCATCAGGTGGAAGAATGGAACAGGCTGCTGAATGTGCCTGGAGACAGCCACCATGTGCCAAGCTGGTGACCTCATTTTGCAGGAAGATGAACTTAAATTAACTCCTTCCGGCCCCTCGCAGCTTTTCGGTGCCTCCTCACTGTATTAGCATGCACCCGGCGCCTTGGGGAAGAATCTGAGGCTACAGTGCCTGACCTGAAGGAAGGGGCTGCTGGCTGGGCCTGCTGGTTCTCAGTCCCAGGCATGCACGCCTTTCGTGTTCTTGCCTCTGAGACCAAGCGGTCTGGGCGGAAGTGGGGTGTGCAGTGGAAGCGTCTCCCACCTATTCTTAGTTCTTCATCAGTCTCCCCAAACGCTCTTGCTTAGGAGCGAAGCTGCTCACCTTTCACAATGCAATGAGGAAAATTCACAACCTGTGGGTAAAGGTCAGTAGTTTGGGGGCCGGGAGGGGCTTGTCCCGACCCAGAAGTAGAGCGAAGCTGCTGAAGACTATGGCTTTCTCGCTGGCTAGCGCTGCGCCCAGTACCATGTGTTTGCTCGAGGCAGAAAGTGCAGGGACGCTGTCCTTACACTGTAGCAGATCTTCAGGAAAATCATCCATTCAGCCTTTGGGTCAGCTGGGCTTCTCTTTTATGAATTTCCTTTTAAATTGAGCACCACCTTAAACCCAGCTAGCATCCTGCCCAAACTGATGCTGAGCCAGGCTTTCCTGAATGCCCACAGCCGCCTGATTTCCTTCCTGTGATGCCAAGGGCCGCTCATGCTGCCTTCAGGGGAGAACGGCCAGACCCAGGCCCCATCTTTGCTCCCAGGCCCTCGTAGACTCCCCTGGTGCTTTGAGGATGAGATGAGACGAGGTGCAGGCCGTGCCTGTTTGTGGGGCCCCTTACTCACCTTCGCCTTGATGCTTTGTGAACACGTGGGTTTCCAGCTATGCGGGTGACGGGCAGGCGGGGGAGTGAAGGATTGTGGACACATTACAATGAAATGACAGTTGGAGGTTAGTTTTGACTCTGGGTGGGGAGGGGTGACACAGAGACTGGCCTCTAGCCTTCGCTTTGATCCTCTGGGGCTCCCTGGTACCCTGCTCCAGATTTTATACAGACTCTTCTCCAGTTTTATAAGATCCTGTGCTCCAAATTCTCCTTGTATTCTGTCTTTACCCCACCCCAAAGAGCAGAGCAGATCTGTAAGTTTTGTGAAATTTGAAAAGAAGAATCAAACCATTGTTACACCAGTGGACCTTTTGTTACGCAAATTTCATTAAGAGACTGGGACTCTCTCCCAGATTTTCAAAGAGTCCAACTACATTTTCATTAGTCCCGCTCCACCCAGGCCTCTGTGACCCCCATCCTCAGCCTGCCTCTCCGTCTAGACCCGCCCCCACCCCCGGAGAACACAGAGACTTGAGAAGTGACAGGACGGGGTATTAAAGGCCGGGTGGGCTCTGGGTGTTGCTAGGCCTGTGGCTGGCTGTTTGACCTGTGGAGGGAGGGGACCAGCTGTGCGGTGACCCCCCGCCGGGGCCGAAGGCCCCCATTGTGCCAGGGAGGGGCCATCGGGTCACCATCCTTGGGCGGAGAAGGAGGGAGCGCCTTCCCCAGCTGAGCTCACTGTGTGTAAATCTGCAGTCCGGGCGCCTCAGCCCAGGACACAGAGACAAGGACCAGTGGCTGCTCCATGGGGTCCGTGCCTCAGCCTGGCTCAGCAAGACCTGCTTCACCACAGAAGTCTGGTTTCACCCGTGAGACAGCCCTAGTTTTGACTAGAACCATTCTCAAGCATAAGTGGACAGGACTTGTCAACTTTCAGGACGAGCGCTGGTGGGCGGAAAGCTCCCCCTCCTCTGTGAGCCCCAAGCTTGGGCTTTGCCACAGTCGCTGCTTACCCTTGTGTCTGTCCTGCCGCCCACAGGGGGTGAGAACATCAAGAGCATAAACCAGCAGTCGGGAGCGCACGTGGAGCTTCAGCGGAACCCCCTCCCAGCACCGACCCCAGCCTGCGGATATTCACCATCCGGGGCCTCCCTCCGCAGATCGAGGTGGCCAGGCACCTCATAGATGAGAAAGTTGGCGTACGTACGAGGGCCCTGCCCCCCGGCTCGGGCGTCGCGGGGTTTTTTGTCTGTCTGAGGCGCCTGCTTCCCCCAGCACCTCACGCTTCCTGGGCTTCTGGGTCCTCCGGTGACGGTGACGTAAGGGCCGCAGCCCCTTCCCCGGTGCCGAGGGGCAAGGTCACGGTGCAGGGACACGGGCCAGGCCCAGACGCGCAGGGCGCCCCTGGCCACCGCTGCTCGGCCGAGCTGCAGCCCCGCAGGCTAGGAGGAGCAGCCGGGCGGCAGCCCCCCAGCTCTGCCCGGACCCTACGGGCCTCGCCCTGGTGGCCAGCCCCTCAGGCAGCGCTCATTGACTCTGGCTTTAGTTTCAGGCGCCTCAAAGCAGATAAAGAAAGGGAGTGTTGATGGAGGACAGATGGGCCACTGCTCACCTCAGAGGGGCCGTAGAGTGGCAGAGAGAGCCGAGGGCCGGCCTAAGTTGACGGGAGAGTCCAGCAGGTTGGTCCGTCCCCCAGGGGCGGCACGCCAGGGCAGGCGCGGTGGTGCAGGACTGGCGGCGTGGCGCATCGCCACCCGAGGGGCAGCAGCCACCCCCGCAGTCAGGCCCTTCCGCGGGGAAGGAAGGCTAGTGAGTGCCGCAGGGTGCCTTTACCCCCACGAGTCTCTGTCTCCCTGGAGGCTGTGGTTCGTCCCGGGCGGGCCTGGGCAGAGGGCACCGGTGCGGCCGGCCAGCGGTGAGAGTTCCCTCTGTGCCCTGACAGGGGACCAGTCTCGGAGCTCCTGGACCCTTTGGACAGAGCCCCTTCAGCCAGCCGCCTGCCGCACCTCATCAAAAGTGAGTCTTCTGCACCCGTGTGGACTGCGAGAATTCCCTGCCCACCTAGGAGGCCCTTCTTTGTAGCTGCTTCTGGAGATGCCAGCCAGAAGCCCGGGGTGTGGGCAGGACCCACCCCCCGTCATCCCTCTGGCCTGTCCATGGCTCACTGACCAGCACTGGGCTGAGAGCCTGCCCAGAGGGCAGAGGGTCCCCCTGGCCCGCCAGCATCCCCAGGGAGGGCTTCCCGCCCTGGGCTGGGTCAGGGAAGAGAGTCTCTTGTGAAAGCCTTCCTGTGTTGGGTCTCAGCTCTTGTCTTTATTTTTCCCACTTTCTTTCAGCACCTTTCCTCCAAGGAGCTCAGGGTGCTTCCCAAACATTGCTGCTAAAGTGAATGGAAACCCCCACAGCGCCCCTGTGAGGTGGGGGGCCTGCCTTCGCTCTGCGCACTGGCTTCTCCAGAGACCTTGGTGCTGGGGGTGGAGGGGATGACTCTGGTGGGGAGGGGGTGTGGCCTGGCCTGGAATGAATGGCCCTTGTCCTCCGCAGTGGTCCTCCCGCTTTTCTGACCCAGGGCTGGGGCAGCACCTACCAGGCATGGCAGCAGCCCACACAGCAGGTTCCAAGTAAGTGATCCGGGAGGAGGTGCGACCGCCCCTCCCCCAGACAGGCCTCCTGGGGCCTGGGGGCGTCTCCAGCTGGGCGGGGACACGGGCCTGAGGACTCCTCAAACCTTTCTCTCCCACCAACCCCGTCCTCCTCAGAGTGGCAGTCTTCACCCCTGTTCCCTGCCAAGGGTCCGAGAGGCCTGTGGTGTGGCCTGAGTGCCCCCGCCCTGCAGTGGGTGCCCACCCGCTCTCCCCCTCTGGTCTCCAGGCGGCTTGGCCTGAGTGACCCCACCCCACACTGGGTGCCCACCCGCTCTCCCCATCTGGTCTCCAGGCGGCCTCCTCCCTGTCATCTTTTCTGGCAACATCTTAGGAAGGGACTCTTTTCTATCTCCTGAACTTTCAGAAAACACACACAGAATTTGCTCTTAAGAAAACTGATTGTAAAAGAGAAAGATTGTTGGAATCATACCCACGCCCTCTCTCTAGCCTCACATCAGCTTCAGGAACTCATTCTTGAGTTCTATTGCTGGTAGAGCTTATTTTTCATAGGCTTCCCCCCACCCCACCCCCCCGCTGCACTGCCGCCCCCCCCCCCGCCCCCAGCAAAAAAAAGCCAAAAGCCCCACGAAATTGCTTACCTTAGGTTCTTTTGTTTTTGAACATCTGAAGGGCCAGCCTGGCAGTGTTTGGAAAGCACTCTACAGCGCTTTGGCAGGCTTCCCTCGGCGCCAGGCCACTGGACACGACAGCTTTGCTCTCAGGGACTGGGCCCGGGCTTCCCCCCGTCCCCCAGCAGAGCGCTGGCTGTGAACCCTGCCCCAGGCACCTGTCAGATCCATAGCTGGAGAAGCACCCAGGAGTCCAGAGCCTGGCTGGGTGGCCTTAGGCGTGCCCCCCTTCTCTGGGGCTCCATCTCTTTTGCCAGTGAAATGAGGGATTTGGATTTGATCTCTGAAGCACATGCGAGCTCTGACACTGCATGGCGGTGGTTTTACCTTCTCTTCCCTGGCATTTTCTTACAAAGCGTTTTACATGTGCAGAGTATCCTTAAGAACTCCACCACGAGCACCTTCACACCACCCAGGTTCATCCTCCCCCTTGCACAGTCCTCGCTCTCCCCACAGCCCGGCACATCTCCTTTCCTCCTGTTCCACCAGAAGGTACCCCCAGCGTGGGAAGTGGCCTGGGTCAGGGCTCTCCCATGCCCATCACCCAGGACAGAGAACTGGGGAGGAGCCCCTGACTGGGGAGGCTCTCCCGTAAAGCTGCAGGGTTCACGTGCCTTTCTTAGGGCCTGGGGGTTCCTGCAGAGCCCACCCCACCGCTGCCCCAGGCCCAGGTGGGCAAGGAGTCGGCAGAGGCACGTGGGCCGAGTAAGAGAAGCGCAGCTTGTCCTGGTTTTTCACCAGCTTCATCTGTGCTGTCGCTTGGTTTACTCAGGAATTGAGAATTGATTTTGGTCCGTGAAATCTTGTTGAGAAAAGTCCCATTGCTCACGCACTCCACATCTGAGCAGGGTGCTCCACTGCCCCATTCCTCATGCCTGGCCTTCTCCGATCGGCAGCTGCTTGTCATCAGCGTCCGAGTCTAGTCCTGCCCCAGTGGGGAGGGGGCTCTTTCCCCAACCCTGTGACCCTCTCAGTCCTCAGGAGTTAACTCTTGGGGGAAGCACTTGACCATGAAACCTGATTTTGAGTAGGTCCTTCCTGCCTGAGGATGAGATGGTTGGGTGGCATCACCCGACTCAATGGACATGAATTGGAGCAAGCTCCAGGAGTTGGTGATGAACAGGGAAGCCTGGCGTGCTGCATTCCGTGGGGTCACAAAGAGTCTGACACGCCTGAGTGACAACTGAGCTTCCCACCTGCTGCAGGCGGTGATTCTAACCGAAGGAAGGCCAGCCCTCAGCAAAAGAAAGGTCCCACCTTGTCTGTGGTCAAGCCTAGTAACCGCCCCCTCACCGCCCCATGCCCCAGACAGACTGCTGCTGCTCTGCGCCTCCCACCCCAGCCTTTCACACCCAGTAACTCAGAGAGGAGGGCGGGGACCACCCTGCATGTGTCCTCTGCCCTCCAGCCCACCCTGGACAGCGTGAGGCTGGGTGGGGGGTCAGGTGTACGTTTTGGCGTCAGTCCCTCGCTGCGTGTACTTCGTCTTGTCATCTTGAGCATAGTTTCTGGAACTTTCCCTATGTGTCTTCTGTAATTTTCTCCTTGTCCAGAGGCAGCCATCAGTCTTTGAACAGAAAGGGCAGCGCAAGGGGAGTAGTCAGTGCGTTTGGACTCTGTCCATCTGAGGGCCGATCCAGGGAGCCACAGACAGCGCTTGGGGCCTCAGGCTCTGGCCCTGTAAGCCCAGGTCTCTGACCCAAGGGAGTCAAAGCCGCTCCTGCTGCTCGCCCCAGCCTCATGGGCCTCAGTGGCATCCTCCCCTGCTGGCCTGGGCCCCCCTCCCAGGCGTGGGCCTGAGCCGGCCTGCCTCCTTCCTCCCGGGCCAGGGAGTGCATGCAGAGAGCAGGGCCCAGAGCCCGTGGGCCAGGGATCCCGAAGCCCTGAGTGCCTTTGTGTTCTCCTCACAGGCCAGCAGAGCCAGCCGCAGAGCAGCCAGCCCGACTACAGCAAGGCCTGGGAGGACTACTACAAAAAACAGAGTGAGTGCATCGGCCTCTTCACAGGGAGGCCCCCGGCCCCGGGGCCCACACCTGTGGCTCCAGAGCCCGTGGCTCCCTGTCACCTTCGCCTTGTGCCCTGTGTGCATCCATCTAGGCGTCTGCCTTTGTCTGCTCTACCCACCCCAACCCTGTCAACGAGACGCACGGGCGTCCTTTGCCTTCCTCCCCTCCTCGATCTTCCCCTTCCGGGCTCCCCCATGGGGCGAGCTCCGGTCCGGGCTGTCCACGTGAGGGCCCTTGGTTAGGCCCAGACCGGCTGGGGGCTGTTGGCCGCCTCGCCACCCGGCCACTGCCCAGCTCTCCCTGGCCATCGCGGGCAGGTGAGACGGGAAGGAGGAAGACTCTGAGGCTGTGGTAGGGACTGAGGCGTTTTCTTCCAAAGTAAGCTCTTCGCTGCGCCAGTTTTCTCCACTGACCCAGTTTTTTAAAAAAAGAGGAGAAAACTTCATAACAGCAACCCCCCAAAAAAACTACCTCAAGTAAATCATTTAAAATGAGTCCTGAGCCCTCTGTGGGCATCCCACAACTGCTGAACCAGCGCGTTCGGGTGTGGTCAGAAGAGGTGTCTCGTGTCTTGAGCCTGAAGGATGTCACTTGCTGCTTGGAAGAACGCGGGTCAGACACTGTCAGAGAAGCAGCCATCCTGTGTTTGCGACCGTTACCAGGTCCATAGCCCTGCTAGGGCCGGGGCAGGGGTCAGTGGGGTCACCGTCGTCTGGAGCAGCTGGTGACGGCGCCTGTGCCCAGTCTTCCCAAACCCCCCAACCCCCACAGTCCAGATTCTGGACCCCCATGGGCTGCGATGCCCTGTACAGGCGCGTGTACACACACCCCAACTGGGGCACCCACTTCCTCGCCCTCCCTCCTCCCACTCTGGCCCCGGGCACTGGCAGGGAGCTGGCTGGACAGACAGATGGATGCCGAGGACATGGCTGATGACAGAAGCAGACTGAGGTGTGGAGCGGGGCCCAGGCGAGGGAGCGCTGACAGCCGTGCTTCTGCAGCCGTGCTTGGGCAGGCCACGTCTGCCCGGACAGCGTGGGCATCGGGTGCTTGGTCCAGGCGCACCCTGGGAAGCCTCCCAAGAGGCTCTGGGAAGGGGTTCCTGCAGGCTGACCGTGCTCTTCCCTTCCCAGTAACCGGCGCTCTGCTTTGCTCATCAGGTCATGCTGCCAGCGCCGCGCCCCAGGCCAGCACCCCACCGGACTACACCATGGCCTGGGCGGAGTACTACCGGCAGCAGGTCGCCTTCTACGGGCAGACGCTAGGGCAGGCGCAAGCCCCCAGCCAGGTCTGTAGCCGACCGCCCGCAACGCTGGGACCGCCCAGGCCTCCGCTCCCCCACCCCAAGCCTTCTGCATGTGCCTGACCCTGGGCCCGAGCGGTACAGAGCCGCCACCCTGGCCCCCTCCTCGCCCCTGCGGGAACAAACTGGAGCCTCTTAGGGAAAGAATAGGTTAGGCAGACCGCTGGGCTGAGCGGCCTCAGTGTCTTCCTCTGGACCCAGGCTCCCAGTTGTAAGTGAGCATGCCAGGCTGAGCCGGCCCTGGGCAAGCGTGGCACTGCCCCTGGGGACTGGTGGCCACTGCCCAGTGCTGTTCTTGAAGAGGGTGGGGTGGCCAGGCTGTCACGCTTGTCCCCAGTCAGCAGTGAGGGGCAGCAGGCAGAGGGCGAGTCCCCCTTCAAAAGCCAGAAACCAGAGGGCTCTGTCCAGAAACAGTTTTCTTCCAAATGTGGGGAAGACGGGGGACCAAGGACTCCCGCAAGCCGCATTTCAGGTGACCTGATGCCAGTCAGGTCCCTGTGGACAGTCCCTTGGTGACCACAGGCCCTGAACCCCCAGACCAGTCTGTTGTCTCACTGGGAAGCTGGGCCCTGTGGGGACAGGAGCTGAGCGGGGGAGGTGGCAGGTGACCGAGAGGAAGTGTCACTCACTCACTCCCCTCTCCGCACCCGGGTCCCCTGTGGAAGGAGGCACCCGAGGCCTCGTGTGAGAGCTTGTCTGGGCCAGATCCCGGGGTACAAGGCCGGGAAGTCGCTTAGACATTGGTGCTCACGCATGTGTGTGTGTGTGCATGCCCAAGCACGCGTGTGCCAGCGCCCATCACCTCCATGCAGACAGAGCCCCAGGCAGCACACCCGCACCTGGGGCCGCCCTCAGACTGACCTGGCTCCCCCTTCCTTCCACAGGAGCAGTAGGACCGTGGCCGCGCTCCCTCCCTCAAAAGCATTGTGAGCAAAAACCTATTTGTAACAGGGGTCTTTAGATTTGCAAACCCTTTGATGAAGAACCTTTGTTTTGTTCAGTGAAACACTATTTAGATTAACAGAATTTTTCTAAAAATCGGGAGAATTAGTTACTAAAAATTGCTGACAATTTTTGTTTCATTATTTTTGTTCGTTACTTCAAATGTGTAAGCTCTGGGAATCTTTTTGGAGCGATACCTGCAAATTCTGGCCCCAGAATGTGCCTCAGAGCAGTGACATTTCAACATGGTGTGTTCTGTTTTTGTTTTGTTCATGTGTCTTTTTATTTACAGTTTTTTCTGTTGCAACAGAAAAAAGTGGCTTGAAGTCTTAGGTGGTTTGTAACAAATTCTTAAAAAAATTTTTAAACAGTATTTAAATATTCTTAAATGTATAAATTCATTAAATGTTTTACTTCTAATTTCTTGTATCTTGGCTGTCTGGTTTTATTGCATTTTTTAAACTGAACTATTATGTATTATAATTAATTATGTGAATTCTGAATTGAGACAGATAATTGTATTGCTGTCCAACAGGGATCGGGAGGGGGCATTTTATAGGGTTTGTATAATTTCTAGAGTTCTAAAGGGGTTAATAATATAAAAATTTTTGTGTGTTTAGCAAACGTTTTTTCATGTCTCCATTATCTACCGGTTGCAATTGTGTATCTAAGACCTCCAAGCTTGTTTTAAAAACAAAACAAAAAACCTTTCTCTATTCTCTCAGAAATATAAATACTGTTATTTTTAATATTAAAAATAAATTCAGTATAACTTTTAACAAACACTGTGGAACATTAAACCGCATAAAAATGTAGTAACTATTTTTTAATTCCAAGGTGTTTTTTGCTTTTTTCTTTTAAATATTTTAATATTTGTCAAATTAACTAGATGAATAAATATAGCATTAACCTCAATATGAATTAAATAATTTTGATTTAATAAAAGGGATAATATGATTTCCAATGTTTACTGTAGTGTATCTTGTACAGGTAACATGTATTTTTAAAGGAAAGAAAAACGGAATTGAAGCTATTTTTTTTCTTGCATTTTTCAATTGACCTGGGGGACATTCCGTTGGAGATGTACTGAAGTTACAGTGTCTGGGGGGTTTTCTCCTTTTTTTCCTTATAATGCTTGAAATGTCTAACTATTAAAAAAGGCAATTGGAAAATGTTATGCATGTGGTTTTTTTTTTTTTTAAAGACGTGTTCTTTTTATTTGACTGACAATTCATTTTACACTCTACATAATAAAATTTCCACAAGACATCTTGTGGGCAAAGTATTTTTCGGTCTGTTTGCTTCCGGTCTTCTTGTTCCTCCCATGGCCCCTGCCTGCCGCCCGCCCCCGCCCACCCCTCCTAAGAAAGGCAAGGCTTCTCAGCCCATCTCCTTGTGCTGCGTGGCCGAGCTGATCGAGCACAGCCTGCATTTGCAACGCCTTCGTTAAGCTAATTTTATCTTAATGGCTACACAACATCTGATAGTTTTGACTCTAGAGCCTGGGTTACTATCAGCCCCTCTTACCTGTCACATCTACGCACCTCTCGATGTGGGTGTGATACCAAGAAGTCAATAACGGGTCTCCTTGCATGGGGGTGCTGTCATGGTAAGTGGAGCCAAAAGATTCATTGAGGACAGTCAAGATCCAGGGGTGGGGGTGGAGGGCCGTCCACGCACGTCCCCCCGCCTGAGTCAGCTCCCTCCCGCCCACCTCCTCACACACCCCTGGGAAATCGGAACCTAAATGGGGCAGCCTGGATGTGGCCCAGTGCATGAGCCGCCCCGCCGGTTCCTTCCACAGCCCGGGGCCCGCCCCTTCCCTGGATAGGTGCTGTTTTCTCTCAGCCCACACCAGTGATGGGACCTGGGCAGCTGGGAGAGCTGGAAAGTGCCAGCCAAACATGCTCGTTCCGTTTCAGTGTTTTTATGAAGGCGACAAAAGGGGTGCCCTTACCAATGGTTTGAAGTCAGGGAGGGTCCTGTGGATTCAAGACACATGGCACACTGTGAGCCCTGGACTGAAGGGTTTTTGAGGGGGTAAGGAGATGGGCCTTTGAATTCTCTTTCCTGCCTCCTTTCCCGTTGGTGGAAGTGACCAGCTTTGAACAGAGCTCTCTCCTTGAGTCTGAACTCGCCTCCCTCTGCTGTGAGCCATGCGCATGAGGCACCTCTTCGTTTAGACACAGGGCTGCAAGGAGGACCCTGTTTAGAACCTCCTTATGGCTCATTCTCGTGGCGTGTGACTCCCGTTCTGGTCCCTTTTCTTCTCCCTACCCCAGGCTCTTAAGAGGAGGGGGGAGAAAAGCATCTGTGGCTCCTTTAGGCCAACAAGGGGTGTGGAGAGCCGCCCATCTGTAGCCATTGTGAGGCCTGTTGAGAGCCGGAAGACAAAAAGGAGACGTGGCATCTCTGACTACACCTCTAGAGAATCGACTTTGACGTTGAGAAATTGAATAGTAAAAGCCACTTGGAAAGAAGGAGGGGGTCACGCCAGAGAAGGGCATAAACGCTGATGGTGGGAATGGGATTTAGGGAGACGGCATTACAGAGAAGACTTCCTTCTAATTCATCTTCCAAGCTCCGTGCCAAAACAGCATTTGGCATGGTTCACAGGGAGCGATTGTGTGATAATGAACCCTAAGGTGTCCCTTAATTGAAGACTGAGCATTGCGGTTTGTGCCAAGAGTCATAAATGGCGCAGGCTTGCGGGAGGATGCACTTTCTTAAATGTATCGGTAAGTACAGCTTAGCACTTGTCCCCAGTGAGATGCCCGTACTATAAATTATGGAAGTCTCTCTCTCTCTCTCTGATGCAACCTTTTATTGAGGGGGGGTGGGGTGCAGTACAGCGGGAGGAGGGGGGAAAGTTTGCAAGCATATGAAATTTGGCCTCTCATTAACATGGCGCCCACGGAAGATGGTTTTCATCAGCAGTCTGGTGTCCTGGAAGGCTAAAGTGCTTGAAATGTACCAAGTTCAGCGATTGTGTTCCATTAAGAAAGCTGCACGGTCATCACAGGAAGGACAGTCTGTGTGTTGGGGGAGGCGGCGGAGGCGGGGCAGGGGCCCAGGCTGTCTGCAGAACTCTCGCCTCACCTCCATT
Organism: Nanger dama; assembly: GCA_917880005.1. Taxonomy (NCBI): domain Eukaryota; kingdom Metazoa; phylum Chordata; class Mammalia; order Artiodactyla; family Bovidae; genus Nanger; species Nanger dama. The sequence goes on along the minus strand of CAKJTW010000018.1, from coordinate 6,097,711 downwards.
CTCCATCACACGAGCACGCCTAGTCTCTGCCAGCCACCTAAGCTCGGGTTCCAAGGACCCAGCTAGGCTGTTCCCCATCCACCCAAGAGTTTGGGCTCGGGGTGGCAAGTCCTCCAGCCAGGTTACCTCCATCAATACCCCGGTCTCAGGTAGGAGGCGTCCCTCTCCGGGGGGTGATTATCTGTGACATCCTCACGCAGTCAGGTTGGCTGGGGTACAGACAGCGTGATGCAGGGCTTGGCCCACGATGGAGTCTGGACGCCACGGAGCCTCTGCTTCTGGCTGGCTACAGCAGCACTGTTTCCTGAGCCCATGTCTGGCCCGCTGGGACCCAGCTGGGGTTTTTTAAGATGGGCTAATGCAAATAGTCCTGATAGACCTTTCAAGATTAATGGGCAGAAAGTGGACTGACACTCAATTCTGCAGGGGGTGCTGGTCTGGGTCCACGTCTTGGATGGGTGGAAGGGCAAGTGAAGACAGCCCTGAAACAATGGGAATCTTTGCTGGCCTTTGCCTTGAGGGCCTGTGAGTAGCATCTCCCGAGAAGGTTCTGGCTCTTTCCAGGCATTTCCTCTGCTGGGGGTCTCCACACCTGGGGAGTCAGACAGATCCACGCTTCCCTTTTCACAGATGAGGGCTCAGAGCCAGAGGCTAACCAACTGCCTCTATCCACCCAAGAACGCAGGCCTTCCATGCCGGCTTCTCTGCTCTGCTTCGCCTAAGACTTCAGTCGAGAGAGAAACAATTGCCCACCAGGAGCTCGTGGTCAAGGAGCGGGGACCCTGCTGTTGGCACCAAGTGAGATGCTTGGTAGGAGGAGGAGACAGTCACAGAGCTGGTGCCACATGACAGCCATGGCGAGGCCCTGTCGGAGCGCTGCAGCCAGCCATCTTCATTGATGCTGTGTTGCAAATTCACCTCCTCACTAAAATGCATGTATAACCTTAAGTGGTTATTCCTAACAACAACAAAAATGAGTTGCCTGGTTCCCATGTTCCCAGCTGAGAAGAACCAGGCAAACAGTCTGTCTTCCAGTTCCAGCTCATCCTATAAGCAAGGGTCCTTCCTCCCAGCACTCTCCTCAGTGCCATGTATTTGGCATTTTTGTACTTTCTCTGGGTGATTTTGCATTTACAATGACCTCTGAGGTAGCGCTGTCTAATGATGTGCTTTACAGAGAAAATACAGGTGTGAAGTAAGCTTTGTTCAAGCATGAGGTGCTGTTGGCTGTGAGTTCAATATTAATGAATCAACAATACTTTGGCCACTAGATTCAAAGAGCCACCTCGTTGGAAAAGACCCTGATGCTGGGAAAGACTGAGGGCAAAGAGAGAGAGGGCAGCAGAGGATGAGGTGGTTAGATGGCCTCACCCACTCAATGGACATGAGTCTGAGCAAGCTCTGGGAAATTGCGGAGGACAGAGGGCCTTGGTGTGCTGCAGCCCATGGGGTCGCTGCAAAGAGCTGGATACAACTTAGTGACTGAACAACAGCTGTCTATATAGAAACATATATCGCGTTTCTTTAAAGAGAAACACAAGTGAAGCAAAGTTATGTGCTGGCCAATTGATGAAAACATGCAGTGAGCCTGTGTTTCCCCAAGGAACAAGGGTTCAGTGTCTGCAACTCTATAGAACATCACATTGCAAATAACAGAAACAGACTGTATCTCACTTTCCCGTGAGAGCCCCACGGCTCTGGGTACCCACACAGAAGATGAGGAACAGGTTTGAGTAGGTTCTTGCCAAAGTCACACCCCAGATATGGAGACAGCAGAGCAGGGCTCAGACCTCAGTCCGACTGGAAAACCTGTCCATTATGCCCTGCCAAGGACACACACAGAGATGTTTGAGGGCCCCTGAGTTGGTTCTGGAGAGATCTAACAGGTTCAGCCCACATGGAGAGCAGAGTGGAAGGTTTAAAGATACAAACTCAAGCTTCCATCTCCAATGCTCAACAGTTTCCTCATCCACACAGTGGGGATTACAGCTACCTCCCAGATCTTGCGGCTGAGTGGGGGAGCCATAACTGTATGTAAAGCCCTGGCTTATCCTGAGCTCTGAGAAAGTAGCAGCTTAGAGCAGTCACTGAGTCCACGGCTTCTGACTGCTTTGATAGTATTTTCTGCTCCTCTCTGAGGGCCAGGACAGGCTGAGATCTGAAACAAATGTCAGCCTCAGCACAGACCCTCTAGGCTTCCCCTGGGGTCTCTGGGTCTCCCCAGGACACATGATCTGAGGCCCAGCTCATTGGTCCCCCAATGTCTGGGCAGCTATAGGAGATGCATGTACACTCAGTCATGTCTCACACTTGGCCACCCCACGGACTGTAGGCTGCCAGGCTCCTCTGTCCATGGGATTCTCCAAGCAAAAATACTGGAGTGGGTTGCCATGCCCTCCTTCAGGGATCTTCCCAACCCAAAGATGAAATTCAGGACTCCTGTGTCTCCTGCATTGCAGGCAGATCACAAAAAGACTTTACAGCTGCTAGGATTGGCCAGCACACTAAGCGCAGCCGAGAGGAGCTACCCCACATCCGAGGTCAGGGGCAGCAGCCTAGGAGTGCCAGGCTGCGACTGCGCAGGAACGGCCGAGAGGAGCTACCCTGTGTCTGAGGTCAGTGGCGGCGGCCGGGGGTAGACGCCCTGCGTCTGAGGTCAGGGAGGCCGGAGGAAGCCACCTCGTGCTTGAGGCCAGGGGCAGTGACCCTCAGGAGCCACCATGAGCCCGAGGCCAGGGCAGGCGGCCGAGAGGAGCAACCAGAGGAGCGGTGGCTGCGCAGGTGCAGGAGCGCCTAGATAGGGAGCTATCCCACATTGAAGGTCAGGAAGGGTGACAATAAAGGGATACCCCTCATCCAAGGTAAGGAGCAGTGGCTGTGCTTTGCTGGAGCAGCTGTGAAGAGATACCCCACGCCCAAGGTAAGAGAAACCCAAGTAACACGGTAGGTGTTGCAAGAGGGCAGCAGAGGACAGACACACTGAAACCATACTCACAGAAAACTAGTCAATCTAATCACACTAGGACCACAGCCTTGTCTAACTCAGTGAAACCAAGCCATGCCTGCGGGGCAACCCAAGATGGGCGGGTCATGGTGGAGAGGGCTGACAGAATGTGGTCCTCTGGAGAAGGGAATGGCAAGCCACTTCAGTATTCTTGCCTTGAGAACCCCATGAACAGTATGAAAAGGCAAAATGATAGGATACCAAAAGACGAACTCCCCAGGTCATTAGGTGCCCAATATGCTACTGGAGATCAGTGGAGAAATAACTCCAAAAAGAATGAAGGGATGGAGCCAAAGCAAAAACAATACCGAGCTGTGCATGTGACTGGTGATAGAAGCAAGATCCGATGCTGTAAAGAGCAATATTGCACAGGAACCTGGAATGTCAGGTCCATGAATCAAGGCAAATTGGAAGTGGTCAAATAAGAGATGGGAAGGGTGAATGTCAACATTCTAGGAATCAGCAAACTAAATGGACTGGAATGGGTGAATTTAACTCAGATGACCATTATATTTACTACTGCGGGCAGGAATCCCTCAGAAGAAATGGAATAGCCATCATGGTCAACAAAAGAGTCCGAAATGCAGTACTTGGATGCAATCTCAAAAACAACAGAATGATCTCTGTTCGTTTCCAAGGCAAACCATTCAATATCACAGTTATCCAAGTCTATGCCCCAACCAGTAATGCTGAAGAAGCTGAAGTTGAACCGTTTTATGAAGACCTACGAGACCTTTTAGAACTCACACCCAAAAAAGATGTCCTTTTCATTATAGGGGACTGGAATGCTAAAGTAAGAAGTCAGGAAACACCTGGAGTAACAGGCAAATTTGGCCTTGGAATGTGGAATGAAGCAGGACAAAGACTAATAGCGTTTTGCCAAGAAAATGCACTGGTCATAGCAAACACCTTCTTCCAACAACACAAGAGAAGACTCTACACATGGACATCACCAGATGGTCAACAGCAAAATCAGATTGATTATGTTCTTTGCAGCCAAAGATGGAAGATGGAGACGCTCTATACAGTCAACAAAAACAAGACCAGGAGCTGACTGTGGCTCAGATCATGAACTCCTTATTACCAAATTCAGACTTAAATTGAAGAAAGTAGGGAAAACCACTAGACCATTCAGGTATGACCTAAATCAAATCCCTTATGATTCTACAGTGGAAGTGAGAAATAGATTTAAGGGCCTAGATCTGATAGATAGAGTGCCTGATGAACTATGGAATGAGGTTCGTGACATTGTACAGGAGACAGGGATCAAGACTATCCCCATGGAAAAGAAATGCAAAAAGCAAAATGGCTGTCTGGGGAGGCCTTACAAATAGCTGTGAAAAGAAGAAAGGCGAAAAGCCAAGGAGAAAAGGAAAGATATAAGCATCTGAATGCAGAGTTCCAAAGAATAGCAAGAAGAGATAAGAAAGCCTTCTTCAGTGATCAATGCAAAGAAATAGAGGAAAAGGACAGAATGGGAAAGACTAGAGATCTCTTTAAGAAAATTAGAGACACCAAGGGAATATTTCATGCAAAGATGGGCTCGATAAAGGACAGAAATGGTCTGGACCTAACAGAAGCAGAAGATATTAAGAAGAGGTGGCAAAAATACACGGAAGAACTGTACAAAAAAGATCTTCACGACCCAGATAATCATGATGGTGTGATCACTAATCTAGAGCCAGACATCTTGGAATGTGTAGTCAAGTGAGCCTTCGAAAGCATCACTATGAACAAAGCTAGATGAGGTGATGGAATTCCAGTGGAGCTGTTTCAAATCCTGAAAGATGATGCTGTGAAAGTGCTGAACTCAATATGCCAGCAAAGTTGGAAAACTCAACAGTGGCCACAGGACTGGAAAAGGTCAGTTTTCATTCCAATTCCAAAGAAAGGCAATGCCAAAGAATGCTCCAACTACTGCACAATTGCACTCATCTCACATGCTAGTAAAGTAATGCTCAAAATTCTGCAAGCCAGGCTTCAGCAATATGGGAACCGTGAACTCCCTGATATTCAAGCTGGTTTTAGAAAAGGCAGAGGAACCAGAGATCAAATTGCGAACATCTGCTGGATCATGGAAAAAGCAGAGACATTACTTTGCCAACTAAAGTCCGTCTAATCAAGGCTATGGTTTTTCCTGTGGTCATGTATGGATGTGAGAGTTGGACTGTGAAGAAGGCTGAGCGCCGAAGAACTGATGCTTTTGAGCTGTGGTGTAGGAGAAGACTCTTGAGAATCCCCTGGACTGCAAGGGAGATCCAACCAGTCCATTCTGAAGGAGATCGACCCTGTGATTTCTTTGGAAGGAATGATGCTGAAGCTGAAACTCCAGTATTTTGGCCACCTCATGTGAAGAGTTGACTCATTGGAAAAGACTCTGATGCTGGGAGGGATTGGGGGCAGGAGAAGAAGGGGACGACAGAGGATGAGATGGCTGGATGGCATCACGGACTCAATGGACATGAGTCTGAGTGAACTCCAAGAGATGGTGATGAACAGGGAGGCCTGGAGTGCTGCGATTCATGGAGTGGCAAAGAGTCAGACACAACTGAGCGACTGAACTGAACTGAACTGAGGATTTTGATTGGGATTGCACTGAATCTATAGGAAGAATCAACAACCTAACCACACTGTTTTCCAGTCTATGAACGTGTTATATGCCTGTCTCTTGTTTAGTTCTTTGATTTTGCTCTATAATTTTCATGGTTTTCAGTATAAAAGTCTTGTACCTCTTTCCATTGCTTCCTGGATTTTTTATATTTAGCTATTATCCAAAAAGATATTTTTTCCATTTCACTTTTTGGCTGGTTATAGAAATAATTTATGCTTACACATTGGATTCCAGTGACTTTACTTGAATTCTTTATTAATTCTAATAACTTGTAGATTTATGCAGCATTTCTGTGTACAGAATCATGTCATTTATAAATAATGAAGGTGTCTTTTTGCATTCCAGTCTTTACGCCATTTGTTTCTTTTTATTGCTTCCTATTACTGGCCAAGACTGCCAGTACACTGTCAGCCGGAAGGAGGGAGAGTGGTCTTGTTTGCAGTCTTAAGGCACACTTTCAATAACTCGCCATTCATTGTGTGTGTTGTGCAATTGTCGTACAGACTTTTCATCAAGTAAAGAAGTTCCCTTCTGATTCTATGTTGCCAGAAGTTTTATCATGAATGGGTGTGGAATTTTCTACATGCTTTTTCTGTATTTTTTTCACATGTTTTTTCATAGACATCATCACATGAATTAGCCCTTTTAATTTTAATGAAATGAATCACATCGATGAGTATTCAATTTTTAATTAATTTTTTGCTGTTTTGCAATGTTGTGTTAGTTTTTGCTGTACAGCAAAGTAAATCAGCTATCGGTTCAGTTCGGTCACTCAGTTGTGTCCCACTCTTTGTGACCCCATGGACTGCAGCACGCCAGGCTTCCCTGTCCATCACCAACTCCTGGAGCTTGCTCAAATTCATGTTCATCGAGTCAGTGCTGTGTCATCCTTTGTCATCCCTTTCACCTCCTGCCTTCAACCTTTCTCAGCATCAGGGTCTCTTCTAATGAGTCAGTTGAAAGAAAAGTGAAAGTGTTAGTTGCTCAGTCATGTCTGACTTATTGCGACCCATAGACTGTAGCCCACCAGGCTCCTCTGTCCTTGGGATTTGTCAGGCAAGAGCACTGGAGTGGGTTGCATTTCTTACTCCAGAGGATCTTCCCGACCCAGGGATGGAAACTGGGTCTCCTGCATTGCAGGCAGATTCTTTACCACCAGGGAAGTCTATAAATATATAGAATGTTTCATGAATTTGTCATCTTTGTGCAAGGACTGTGCTAATCTTCTCTGTATTGTTTCAATTGTAGTGTATGCACTGCCTAAGCGAGCACGATTTTTCAAATGTTAAAGTAGCCTTGTATTTCTAGAATAAACTTCACTTGATGGTAATGTATTACCTATCCTTGCATATCATTGGATCGATTCGCTAATATTTTTATTTAGGATTATTGTGTGCATATTCATGAGAACAATCTATAATCTATACCATAACTTAACCCACTGAAGGCCTGAAACGTGCCCACCCACGCTTCGAGCCTAACTCAGTCCCATTTGGGTTACACGCCCACCGTTCCTGATGAGGAAAGTTCTCACTCTGCACTTGGTCTTGGAATTCAGACTGCCACTAGCTACTCCAGCAAAATTGTACCCAAAAGTTCATCACTCAGGTTATTACTCAGTTCCATGCTCGGTTAGAAGCCAAGCAAGAGGGAAATGACAACCCACTCCAGTATTCTTGCCTGGAGAATCCCACGGACAGAGGAGCCTGGCGGGCTACAGTCCATGGGGTCACAAAGGAGCTGGACACGACTGCGCGACCAAGCACACAAGACTCTAGCAAGCAGGTCGTCTCGGCACGGCCAGCAGTCATTGTGCAGTTAATATACACAACTAACACTGCTGAGCACCACCTGTATACTCAAGGCACTGAACTTGACCCTGGTGGTCAAGTTCTCCTGTTTCTCCCCTACAGATCTCGCCCTCCAGAGCTCCTCCCCTACAGAGCTGGCCATGCGGGAGAGGGGCTCCTTTACCACTGACAGTGGTTGCTTAGCAACTCAACTTTGAAACAAAAAGTTCTTCCCACACTTTCTTTTTGAATCTTCTTCATCAGTTTTATTAAAGAGTTATCTAAGATAACAAGGAAAGCAGTTCAAATACCATTGTCATGAGCAACTGCGTATTTGTCTGAGTCAAGGTCACACCCACACTGTGCAATGGATGCAGGAGTAGTGTGGATGCTGTGGCTTCGTGAAACTCATCCCCAAACTCCTGGTTTAGATTCTGTCATTAGCCATGGACTGCGGTTTTTGCTGTTTAATCGTTCAGTCATCTACGACTCTTTGCAACCCCGTGGACAGCAGCAGGCCAGGCTTCCCTGTCCTTCACTGTCTCCCAAAGTTTGCTCATAACTCATGTCCGTTGAGTCAGTGGTGCCATCCAACCATCTCATCCTCTGCCGTCCCCTTCATCTCCTGCCCTCGGTCTTTCCCAGCTTCAGGGTCTTTTCCAATAGGTCGGCTCTTTGTATCAGGTCTGGCGAGTAAATATGTAAATATGGATTTAGCCATCTCTTATTATTTAAAGGCCACTGCATTTGTTTTCTTTGGTTTTCTGCAGTTTGACTGTGTCATGCGGACGTGGTGCTTTTTGTGCATTTGTTTTTGTTGTTTTCTTTCATTTTTTTTTTTATGTTCTCTGAGCTTCCTAGATCTATGGTTGACTGCCTGTCAATTTTTTTTAAATTGAAGTAGAGTTGATTTACAATGTTGTGATAGTTTCAGGCATATAGCGAAGTGATTCATATTATATATATATATGCACACACACACAGACACACACACACACAGACACACACACACACAGACACACACACACACAGACACACACACACACAGACACACACACACACACACACACAGACACACACATATGTATGTATACATGTTCTTTTTCAGATTCTTCTTCCTTACAAGCTGCTGTGTTGTTTCTGTGTGGTCAGCTGTGTTCATCTCTTTGCGACCCCACGGGCTGTAGCCCGCCAGGCTCCTCTGTCCATGGGATTCTCCAGGCTAGAGTACTGGAGCGGGCTGCCATTTCCTCCTCCAGGGCATCTTTCTGAATCAGGGATCAAACCTGGGTCTCCTGCTTCTCCTTCATTGGCAAGTGGATTCTTTGCGGCTGCACCACTTGGGAAGCCCTATGAATGAATGAATGAAGTCGCTCAGTCGTGTCCAACTCTTTGCAACCCCATGGACTGCAGCCTCTCAGGCTCCTCTGTCCATGGCATTTTCCAGGCAAGAGTGCTGGAGTGGTTTGCCATTTCCTTCTCCAGGGAAGCCCTATAGGTTATTGTAAGATATATTAAGCACAGTTTCCTGTGCTATGTGATACGATCTTGTTATTTATCTAATTTACACTGAGTAGTGTGTAGATATTAATCCCAAGTTCCTGAGTTAGGAGGGATAAACTAGGCGCCTGTCACTAACTTCTGAAAACTCTCAGCCATCATTGCTTCAGATGCTCTGCTCTCTCGCTCTCTCTGCTCCTCATGGGGTCCCAGCTTCACAGATGCTGCAGCTTTGGAGGCAGCCTCACAGTTCTTGGCTGCCCTTCCTGTTGTCACTTGTATTCCTTTTTCTCTTTGCACTTCACTTCGGGAAGTTTCTCTTGACAGCTATTCAGATTCACTGAGTCTTTCCTCAGCCATGTCCAGTCCACTGATGAGCCCACCAGAGGCATCCTTTATTTCTGCCATTGTTTTCCATCTCTGGTATTTCCTTCTGATGCTTCCTTAGAGGTTCCATCTCTCTGCCTAAATTACCCGCCTGTTCCTGCAAGGTGCCCACTTTTTCTATTAGAACCCTTTACATAGTAATCAGTTATTTTAAATTCCTTGTTAGAGGGACTTCCCTGGTGGTTCAGTGGTTAAGAATTCACCTTCCAATCCCTGATGGAGGAGCTGAGATCTCACATGCCACAGGGCGGGAAAACTCGCATGCTACAGCGAAGAGCCCACAGGACACAGCCAAGACCCAGACAAAATGAAGACCTAGTGTAGCCAAAAGTCAATCGATCAATCAATCAATTCCCTCTTTGATAGTTTCAGGCTGGTATCCTATCTGAGTCTCGTTCTGATCATTGTTCTCTCTCCTCAAGTTGTATTTTTTTCCCCTTACCTTTTGGCATGCTTTGCAATATTTTGCTGAAAGCTGCACACGTTGTATGAGATGATAGGAACGGATGGGTTTTTAGAATGAGGGTGCACGTTAATCTGCCTAGCAGTAAGGCTGTATGTAAAGCTCTCCAAGAAGCTTCAAATTCTTGAATGTCCTTTTCTGATTCCTCCCCTGACCTCGGGGTTCCCTACATGCTCCTCCTCAGATAAAATCTGAGACATGCAGCTCTTTCAGTGGCAATGCACCAGTTAGCATCAGTTCAATTCAGTTCAGTCACTCAGCTGTGGCCGACTCTTTGTGACCCTATGGACTGCAGTATGCCAGGCCTCCCTGTCCATCACCAACTCCTGGAGTTCACTCAGACTCATGTCCATTGACTCAGTGATGCCATTCAACCATCTCATCCTCTGTCATCCCCTTCTCCTCCTGCCCTCAATCCCTTCCAGCGTCAGGGTCTTTTCAAATTAGTCAGTTCTTTGCATCAGGTGGCCAAAGTATTGGAGCTTCAGCTTCAGCATCAGTCCTTCCAATGAATATTCGGGACTGATTTCCTTTAGGATGGACTGGTTGGGTCTCCTTGCAGTCCAAGGACTCTCAAGTGTCTTCTCCAACACCACAGTTCAAAAGCATCAGTTCTTCGGCGCTCACCTTTCTTTATAGTCCAGTATAGTCCAATTCTCACATCCATACATGACTACTGGAAAAACCATAGCTTTGACTAAATGAGCCTTTGTTGGCAAAGTAATGTCTCTGCTTTTTAATATGCTGTCTAGGTTGGTCATAACTTTCCTTCCAAGGAGCAAGTGTCTTTTAATTTCATGGCTGCAGTCACCATCTGCACTTAGCATACTAGGGCCCTGCTGGGGCCTGGAGAGGGCCGGGAGGTGGGGAGTACCCTAGCATCTTCCAGTTAAATACCAGACTTTTCTTTATTTTTATCCTTCGGTTGCACTGGGTCTTCATCGAGGCCTGCAGGCACGTCACTGCAGTGCACAGGCTTCTCAAGTTGCAGCTCGAGCTTTTCTTGTGGTACCTGGGCTCTAGAGCACACAGGCTCAGCAGTTGCTACTAACCCCGGCATTGGAAGACAGACTCTGAACCCCTGGACCACCAGGGAAATCCCCTAAATGTCAGCCTTTTAGTGTACCTGTGTCTTGGGGTTATTTTTTCCAGTGATAGAGCTTCACCCTCTGCCTCCCCACCTTCTCTGGCTGCAGCAGTTCCAAGCAAATTCCTATCCCGTTTGTTTCTCCCTGAGGTGATCTGGAAAGTCTGGAGGTGGCTGGAGGGAGAATTCCCATTCCCCACATGGGATTGGCCTTCCCTGGTAGTTTAGATGGTAAAGAATATGCCTGCAATGCAGAAGACCTGGGTTCCATCTCTGGGCCTGGAAGATCCCCCGAGTGAAAGAAATGGCAACCCACTCCAGTATCCTTGCCTGGAAAGTCTCATGGACAGAGGAGCCTGGTGGGCTACAGTCCATGGGGTCACAAAGAGTCGGACACGACTGAGTAACTAACACACACACACGGGATAAGCCTCTGGGTGAACTTCACCAGGATTTTTCTCCTGTCCTCCCACCAAGGACTCTAGAGGGTCTTTACAGATGTTCTCCTGGAGAACCTGGTGGGATTCCTGGAGATAAAACCCATGAAAGTATGAGCCTTCCCCCTGCCTCCCAAGACAGGAAACCCCGGGAGTTTCTCAGCCGGTCCATATGCAGCCTTCCAGCAATTCATCAAAATTACCACTCAGTGTTCCTACCAGTCTGTGGCCCCAGGGATTGTTTCAGCTGAACGGATCTCAGCTGCGATCCTCCAGAGTCCCGTCTCTCCAGACAGCAGGGTGGCAGCTCGCCTTGCAACCTCAGTTCTCTGATGGGCCCAAGAAGAACTGCTGATTTTCCATTCGGGAAGGTGATGCAAACTCAGGGAGAGAGTGAAGGACAGGGAGGCCTGGTGTGCTGCAGTTCATGGGATCACAGGGAGCTGGACACGACTTGGCAAATGAAGACCAAAAAAAAGGTGAAGGTGATGATTTCCAAGTTTTCCACATGGCAGAGCTGTACCTGAAAGCCCTGTAACTGTGTTCTAATCAGATTCCTTCCCATAGATCTCACCCAAAGAAAGTATTTCACTGCTCACCCAGCATTAAAGTCCTCCATCTGAGGGTGTGAGACTAGCTTCTGGGACTTCCCTGGCAGTCCAGTGGCTAAGACTCCATGTTCCCAATGCAGGCGGCCCGGGTTTGATCCCTGATGGGAGAACTAGAGTCCACATGCCAGAACTAAGGGTCCACATGCTGCATCTAAAGATCCCACATGCCCCAGTGAAGACTGAATATTCCATGTGCCCCAAGTAAGACCAGGCACAGCCAAATACACACATACATAAACATTAAAAACGAAGAGAAAGTACAGCTTCTCACTTCACGGTGAGAAAAATGGGCATGGTGGGCTGGTGACTCCAAGCACTCCCTTCACGGGAGCTGTAGAGAGGAAGAGGACATTTCGACCAGCGGGAGAACAAGGAGGCGAAGCTTTTCTTCTTGAAACTGCATGGAGAAGGAGTCTCCGTCTCTGGCTAACATCTCATGGCGTGGCGTGGGCACGTGGATGTGCCTGGCTTGCTCCGGAAGCATAACATGCTGAGGGTGGAAACCAGCTGGGGCTTCTTCAGCCTCTCAGTGCCTGGACAGGGCTGGTGCAGCGAGAGTGCTCCTTAGATGCTGGCTGAACTAAATGACCTTGAACCAAAGTCTCTGGAGCCAGAAGCCACCAAAGCCAGGCTGACCCTGCAGGACATGACAACCCTCGCTCAATGTCCAGGTCCAGCCTGGCAGCCGGCAGGCATGCATGAAACATTTGCATAATTACAATAAATCCATGAGGGACTGTCCTGCTGTCCAGTGGTCAAGACTGTGCCTTCCAGTGCAGGGGGCGGGGTTCAATCCTTGGTCAGGGAATTAAAATCCCACATGCCTCTGGGCCAAAAAACCAAAACAGAAAACAGAAGCAATACTGTAACAAATTAAGTGATGACTTTAAAAATGGTCCACAACCAAAAAAAATTTTTTTTAATAAATAAAATAAATACATGATGATCTGATAGACTAAGGTGTCCAGAAACCTCCAGAAAAAAAAAAATCCAATTTGTGACTTACTGGATATCTGAAAGTGAAAGCCGCTCAGTCATGTCCAACTCTTTGCGATCCCACAGACTATGCAGTCTCCAGAATTCTCCAGGCCAGAATACTAGAGTGAGTTTCCATGCTCTCCTCCAGAGGATCTTCCCAACCCAGGGACTGAACCCAGGTCTCCTACATTTTGGGCGGATTCTTTACCAGCAGAGCCAGCACGGAAGCCCTGGATACCTGGGGTGGCACATTTCCTTTCATTGTAATGGTACCTTATTTGGAAAAGGAAATGGTACCCCAAGAGAATTCCATGGACAGGGGAGCCTGGTGGACTATGGTCCATGGGATCACAAAGAATCGCACACGACTGAGCACACGGCACACAGCTGATTTAACTGATCTGCACGTGGGTTTGTTTTTCCTGACTGCCCAAAGTCTGCCATCAGACAAAGAGAAGGAGGGGTGGGAGGATATTCCTAAATGGAGAAGGCAACGGCACCCCACTCCAGTAGTCTTGCCTGGAAAATCCCATGGACAGAGGAGACTGGTGGGCTGCAGTCCATGGGGTCTCGAAGAGTCAGACAGGACTGAGCAACTTCACTTTCACTTTTCACTTTCAGGCATTGGAAAAGGAAATGGCAACCGGCTCCAGTGTTCTTGCCTGGAGAGTCCCAGGGACGGGGGAGCCTGGTGGGCTGCTGTCTATGGGGTTGCACAGAGTCAGACACGACTGAAGCGACTTAGCAGCAGCAACATTAAGAAAAATCTCCATCCAATTTGAAATGGAAACCAACAAGGACCTGCTGGACAGCGCAGGGAACTCTGCTCCACATTATGGGGCAGCCTGGACGGGAGGGGAGTTTAGGAGGAACGGTCACATGCGTGTGTGGGGGTGATTCCCTTCACTGATAACCTCAAACTACCACAGCACTATTTTCTTTGTGTGTGGGTGTTTGTTTTCTTTCTTTTCTTCTTTATTCTTTTATTTTATGGGATTTTCTCTTTTTTTCTTTCTTTTTTATCACAACATTGTCAACTGGCTATACCCCATACAAAATAAAAGACTTTTAAAAAAATCTCCATTCAGTCCAGTTGAACACCCATTTTCTGATACATCTAGAGTCCTGAGCATGGGGGCACATGGAGGGCTTTCTTCTCAGCTTACATGCAGGCTTATACACGGATATGATGATACCACCCTGAGGGCTTTCTTCCCTGGCTGCAGAGAGCAAGGAAGGCATAGAAGGGCAGGGTCCAGGTTTGGAGGGCATCCATTACTCTTGCACAGCCTCCATTTCCTCTGCTGTAGGGTGGGGTGACTGTGGAAACCTACCTTGCAGAGTTGCTACAGGAGTTCTTCACCGTCTCCTCTGAACCTGCCTGACCCAAGGCAGCAGAGGCGCAAATGAAGCTCTCAGACAGTGGCGGCCCTCACCACTTTATACTCCGTGCTGCGGGCAGTTTTGGAGCTAGGACAGCAACGATGATCGAATGCCACGGGAGCAGCATCTCTCTGTGGATGAGATATAGGACTGGAGACAGGAAGGCCCAGGGAGTCTGAGGCCCCAGCTAGGATGAGTGGGAGCAGGCCTGGCCTGCAGTCGTGGGTCCCTCTGGCTCAGCCTTTCAGGTCTCATGACACACATCCCACTGCCTCATGTCTACCCAGGTGGGAGCATCCGAGGCTGGGCCTTGGCATCTCCTCCCTAACATCCTAACTGGGGCCCAGGGCTCTGAGGATCTGGGCTGCCCTAGCCTGTTGGCTATGCTGGCTCGATAGTGCCTGGAGGTCCCTAGATGCCACTTCGCAGGGACATAGAGGCTTCGTCATGCCGCCCAGAGAAGGTGAGCAAGCTCAGCGGCCTCATGGTCCTTTGAATTAGTCCACACCAAGAAAGCTGAGTGCCGAAGAATTGATGCTTTTGAACTGTGGTGTTGGAGAAGACTCTTGAGAGTCCCTTGGACTGCAAGGAGATCCAACCAGTCCATCCTAAAGGAAATCAGTCCTGAATATTCATTGGGCTGATGCTAAAGCTGAAACTCCAATATTTTGGCCACCTCATGAGAAGAGCTGACTCACTGGAAAAGACTCTGATGCTGGGAGGGATTGGGGGCAGGAGGAGAAGGGGATGACAGAGGATGAGATGGCTGGATGGCATCACCGACTTGATGTACATGAGTTTGAGTAAACTCCGGGAATTGGTGATGGACAGGAAGGCCTGGTGTGCTGGAATTCATGGGGTCGCAAAGAGTCAGACACGACTGAGCGACTGAACTGAACTGAACACCATCTTGCCTTCATCCACCCCCCCGTCATTCTTTCCCCTGGCTGAGCATCCGCTGTGTGTTAAGCCCCAGAGCTGGCCCCAGAGAGCAAGGAAGATCCAGACAAGGTCTCTGCCTTCCAGGAGCTCCCAGTCTGATCACCAGGCTGTGAATATGGCAGAAGGGAAGGTGAGCGGGTGCGAGGGCCCAGAGATGGTGGAGGAAGGGCCTCTGGAGAAAGAAGGGGGTGTGAGTGAGTCAGGGACGGTTCCTTGGGGCTGGTCCTAGGCACACAGCTGCTGCTGCTGCTGCATCGCTTCAGGCTTCAGTCGTGTCCGACTCTGTGCGACCCCGTAGACGGCAGCCCACCAGGCTCCCCTGTCCCTGGGGTTCTCCAGGCAAGAACACTGGAGTGGGCTGCCATTTCACAGGAGGGGCTGAAAGCTGGTGAGGGGCCAGGCCAGAGGGCCTGGAGAAAGACAGGCAAAGAAGGGTACCACCCATCTCCCACTACCCCCGGCCCCAGCCTCCTGTCTTCATCCTTCCTGCCTGCTTTCTCCAGACCCTCTCCCTGTACCCAGTCTCTGTGTCCCAGGCACCCCCATTCCTGCCTCTCCACCATTTCTCTGACTCTCAGAAGTCTCCCCAAGCGCCAGGCTCTTTTGGAATCCCTGCCTCCACTTCCTTCATTTCTCTGCATCCTTGGATCTCCGAAGTCTCAGACTAAATTTTATCTTGGCCTCTCTTTGCCTCCCGTCTCCCTCCATCTCTGCCCGACTCTGTCTCCTAAAGCCTGTGCCTTGCCGCGCCCCTCCTGGAGTTCCCGCTTGCCGACGTGCCTCACCCCTCAGCCCCGCATCGATCTGCCAGGACTTCCGCGCTGCCAACCGCGGGCCTGGAGGCCCCGGGCGTGGGCGATGCTGGGGGAAGTTTCCAGGAGGCGCAGAGGAGGGGGAACGCGGGCCTCCGCGCCCAGAGAGACTCGCGTGCCAGTCACCTGTCTGCTGGCCTGGGCGTGGGAACCCCCGGGGCGCGCCTTTGTCTCCCGCGGCCACGGAGGCTAATTAGATTGGAGATGAGGGGGTCCTTTTCACGGCGGCTCTGAGGCCGCCACTCCGCCGGAGAGCCCCGCGCTAGCCAGCCTGAGTCACGTCTGTTGAAACCTTTTCGGCGGACCGCGCCCCCACCCCATCGCCGGAGTGGTAGTGCGCGCGCGAGCGGGAACGCACCCGGAGCCCCGAATCGGCCTGCGGGAACCGAGGAGACACGGGCCCCAGGCGAGGAAGGAATTTCCTTAGGCCCCGCGGGCTTGGGGACCAGAGAGCCTGAGACTTAGCAGAAGAGAGAAATGGGAGGAGGAAGCCCAAAGGGTGTGAGGAAGCCGGAGGGACGGCCGGAGCGCAGGAGAAAAAGGAGAGAGCGCCAGGGACGGAGCGGGAGAGAAGGCGAGACGTGGCTGGGGGTGCGCGACGGCTGCGGAGAGCTGGTGGAGCAGGGACGTGGCGGAGGAGACGGGAACCCGCGTGCGGGCTAGGAGGGGGCGGGGGCGGGATCGCGGGGCAGGGGGAGGGGGCGAGGAGCAGCCAGAGGCAGCCGGACCCGCGGACCGCCGGATGCGCGAACCGCGCAGGGGCCCCACTCCCGCCTCGGGGCTGCAGCGCAGGGGGCCAGGGGACCGGGGTAAGCGGCCGGGGCGCCACGGGTCCGCATTCTTCGTCTTTTCTTCCTCCGGCTCATTCCGGCCGATCGATACCTGCGCGAGCCCTGCCCCCGCCGCTAATATCTTTTTAATGAGTTCGCGGGGCTTAGAGCGAGTGCGAGCTGCCCTCCAGGGTGGATTTTCCCCTGGCAGATGTTTCGGGAGGAGGAGGCGCGCGGGGCCCCCGGGAGGTGGGGACAAATCTCTCCCTCGGAGGGGCGAAGCAGAAGACTCTCTTCTAAAGTTCAAAAGACAGACGGGCTTTCACTCGGCCCCCAAAAATGTATTTCCCGGCGGACAATGGGCTCCTTTCTGCGCCTCCTAGGGCCGGCGGGGCGGGAGGGGCGGGAACCCGTGCGCCGCGGCCCCGCCTGACAAACGAGCGCCCCCTCCACCCCAGACCGGGGCCGCCAAGTGAGGGCGCAGAAGCCGGGAGACAGGCTTCCCCTCCGATCACCCCCGGGAAGAGAGCAGACCAGACCTGAGCGCACCGGCGTGAACGAACGTGCCTTGTCGGCGGAGGAGCGGGGCCTGGGGGGCCCTAGGCGGCCCCCTCCCACCCTGTGCCCTGGGCCTCGCAGTGCGGCCACTGCACTCGAAGGGGCTCCTGCGAGTGCCTCGAGGGGAGGTAGGACAGACCTCCGGGGTCGGGCTGTGGCCCGGGTTCTCTCCGCGATCCGCCCAGCGCGGGTCAACAAGTAGAAATCACCAGCCAGCCTCCGGCGGCCGCGGGGGCCGAGTCCCGCTTCACCTGCCCGGATGTCCACCTGCCCCGCCCGCCCAGTGCCCCTCAATCCGTGGGGTCGGCCTGTTCCGCCGCCTCCCTCTCTCCACTCCCGTGGGCGCGCAGAGAAGGGGGGACCCCGGCCTATGAGGATGACCTCCGAAGAGCCGCGGCCGATTGATTCGTTCCGCCCGGAGCCCGGGCCGCGTGAATAGGGGCCCGGGCTGCAGCGGCGGCGGCGGCGGCGATGACGGGGATAAAGATGTTGTCCCCGACCGGGGGAGGGGGCGCGGGGCGGGAAGCGGGGCCATTCACTCCTGGCCCGGCCCCTGGGGAAGCCGCGCCGAAGAAAGGGGGCCGGGGCCTATTCAAGCCTTACGAGCCTCCCACAATGGACCGATATACTGGGGGCCTCTCTATTAACGCCCATGAATATTAAAGAGATCTCGGAGCGGCGGCCAGCGGGCGCGAGGGCGGAGGTGGCAGGGGGTGGGGGGGCGCCTGCTTTTTCAGGCCAGGCCCGGGCTAGGGGAGGGGGCATGGAGCGGACACACTCCCGGGACCCCCGAAAAAGGACTCGGTTCATCCGCGGAGAAACCTCGGGAAATGCAGGGCTTTCCCTCTCAATCTCAGCAAGGGTAGATGCAAGCGCGGGGGCTTTGCTCCCCAATTCCAAGGGGCCCTAACACTGGGGCGCGGGTTGGATAGGTCGGCGGCTAGACACGAGGCACAAAATGTGAGCGCGCGGTAGAGATGCTCCCAGGCCGCTCCGCCTCCGCCCCGCCCACAGCACCGCTCTCTGCGTTCGCGGGTGGAGGCGAAGGGAATAGGGCTCCCTAGCTGCAGCCCGAGCTCTCCATCACTTCATCTTCTGACCCCGAGCCAAGAAGGTCCAGGACCTAAATGCTGCCCCCCAGGAAAGAGGGACCGCACAGACTTGTCTCGGTGGGGGTGTGGCCCCTGGAATCGGCCAAATTCGCAGGGTATTCATTGGAAAGTGACTTGACCCAGAGAGACACAAGGCGCGAAGAAGCCTCAGTTCACAAAGTCCAACCCAAACCACTGCCCACACAAGGACACCGAGGCTCAGAGACGAGAAGGGCCGTCCCAAGGATGCACAGCAGGCCTCGATCCGCCGATGTCTCTCGGAGGCGCTCGCTGAGCTTGGCTGCGGCTCCTGGGGGCCCCGACTGCGTAGTCGCCTCCATCCTGGGCGCATCTTGCTCTCCACTGAGTCTTCCTAGAAACAGAGGCCCAGGAGTGGGGGAGGCTCCCACGCCCTGAGTCCCTCCGCTCCCTCGGAGTTGAACTCTCGGCTCAAGCCAGAGCCAGTGTGGCTCTCTGGCGACGTCTGGAAGAAGTCGAGGTTCCCGGAACGCTGACCCGCGCGCGGGCTGCAGCTTGCTCCTCCGCCGCGCCGCCCTCTGCTGGCGCCACGCCCGACGGTCGCCCCTGGTGCCCAGTGCGGCTTCCCCTGAGGCATCAGACTCGAGGTGACCTCAGGCCTTGGGTCTGAAGAATAGGGGTTCCTGCCTTCCTGACTCTACGCCCCGATGCGCACCCCAGGATGGCAGGAGACCCCTGGGCCGAACCGGGTGTGTCTTGGTGTGTCCGTGGCGGCCAGGTGCGGGGCTGGCTTAGCAAAGACAGGACTCGGCTGTGAAGGGAGCTCTTTGCCAAGGGGCACGAAGACAGTACTCCTTGTAGGAAACCAGGCCTCCTTGCCCCTCTGCCCAAGTCCCCTCTCTGAGGACAAGGCCTGGGGTAGGGGGGTGGATCCCACTCCTCCAGCTCACCAGTGAGCCCAAGGCACTGGCCTGAAGGTCCAGAAAACCGGTTATTGGAATATGACATTGGTGGGAAGGGTGTGGAGTTCAGCAGATGGGGGTGCCCTCGATGCTCCCCATCCCTTGTCTGTGGCTGGGGGGTGGGGTGGGACTTGAGAGTAACCCTGGGAGGCAGCAAAGCCCGCAGGTTAGCGGTGGCCTCGGTCTCCCGAGAGAGACTGCGTTGGCTCTCCGGGAAGCCTTGGAATCTTCGTGAAGAAAGTCTGCTGGCCGGGTAAGGTTGAGGTGGGGTGGGGAAGCAAGTAGGGTGGGAGGGAGTGAAGTGGGAGGCCAGAAGAGAAAGAGGTAGGAGGCAGGAAGGGGTGCAGGACGCTGGCGGGCTTCCCTAGGTCGCAGCTGAACTGAAGGAGTCAGGGGCTCGAGCCTCAAGCCGAGGGAGCAGCGCGGCCCGGCCCCGGGGAGCTCCCTGCAGATGCGGAGGGCGTTCGCTCCAGGGCAGTGCCGTTCCCATTGGCGATGCTCCAGGGACCTCTTTCGATCTCCCTACATCCGTCGGGAAAAAGCCTTTGCCAAGCGACCCGCGAATTTCGGTCTGCGGGTGTGCCCTTCCCAACCCCGATCTAGCCCCCTAGGACCGGGAGATGTCTCCCTCGAAGCCGTCTCGGGACAGCCCCAGCCCCGACGGCGGCCGCAGCTCCGCCCCGCAGCCCTCTCCGCCCAGAGAGGAGTTTCTCCACCGGCTACCGGCAGCCAGCCGGGCGGTTGCAGAGGCCCGTTTGAAGCGAAGCGCCGGTCTCCGCAGCGCTGTCTGCGCAGGAGTTCAACGCGGGCCTGCGCCGGGCCGGCTGGCTGTGGGGCGACTACCGCAGTCTGGGGCGTGGAGCCCGGGGAGAGCGCGGCACCCGGCGGGCCAGGCGGGGCCAGGGAGCGCAGGGGAGGTGAGTAGCGGCCTGGCCCGGCCGGGATGCCGAGCGCATATCTGGCCGGCCTGGGATCGTGGGTGAGCGCGGGGCCCGAGGGCAGGCGTCTCCTCCTGCCTAGTCTTGGTCCCTGGAGTCCGAGCGAGCCTCGCTGCGCCCCCTGCCCTGCTCCGTCCCCCTCCTCTCTTCGCCGCGGGCCGAGCCTCCTTCCCGGCCCAGCGCTTCCCACGGGGAGAGGAGGAGAAAGAAGGGGGGCGGTGGAAGGGCCAGGGAGGGGCGGGAGGAGCGCGGGATGGGGGGACCGATCCGAGCGGCCGAGCGCCCCCGCCCCTTGAGCTCTGGCAGCGGAGGCTCCTCGCGCCTGGGCTGGGTACAACAAGTCTGTCCTCCGACGTCAGGGGGTCATTAATAACCAATTAGGAGGGTCACTGCGGCTCCTATAAAGGCGCTGAGATTTTTTTGCCAAGGGGTAGACCGACCGGGCCGGGTGTGTGAGAGGCGAGCGCGCGGCGGAGAGCCCCTCGCCGCCCGTTTCTCTGCAGCCACCCGCCTCCCACCCACCCCGCACCGCCCGCCCCCGCCTTCCCGCACCCGCCTCCGCCTCCACCCCTGGCTCTCCAGCCCTTCGCGCCGCCTCTGCCATCGCTGCACATTTCTCGTCTCCCTCTGCCTTCTGCCTCGCTCTCCCTCGTTCACTTCCCTCCCAGCCACCCTCTCGCTTCCCGCTCCCTCCTGCCCCTCTTCCTTCCCCATCACAACCCTCTCCTCCCGCTCCTGGGCTCCCCCAGCTCGTCCAACACATTCCCCGCCTCGGCCGGGCCGTCCGGCCGT
This sequence comes from Nanger dama, assembly GCA_917880005.1. NCBI lineage: Eukaryota > Metazoa > Chordata > Mammalia > Artiodactyla > Bovidae > Nanger > Nanger dama. The sequence goes on along the minus strand of CAKJTW010000018.1, from coordinate 6,076,616 downwards.
CCGTCCGTCCGTCCCTTCGTCCTCGGCGCCGGCGAGCCCCGGGCCGCCCATGATGGGCTCCGTGCTCCCGGCGGAGGCCCTGGTGCTCAAGACCGGGCTGAAGGCGCCGGGGCTGGCGCTGGCCGAGGTCATCACCTCCGACATCCTGCACAGCTTCCTGTACGGCCGCTGGCGCAACGTGCTGGGCGAGCAGCTCTTCGAAGACAAGAGCCACCACGCCAGCCCCAAGACCGCCTTCACCGCCGAGGTCCTGGCGCAGTCCTTCTCGGGCGGTGAGTCGCGCCGTCGGGGCCAATCGCATCCGTCCCTCCCCGCAGCCCCCTGGTTCCCGGGCCCACACGCGCGGGCCGCGGCAGGGACCAGAGGGAGGTGGCAGCCGCTCGCGCCCATCCGGGAGTTCCACACGCGGCCCGTGACTCAGTTTCCCGTAAGCCGAGCCCGGGCGCAAGCAGCCAAGCCCGGGTGGGGTGGTGGGGGACGCCTCCACCGCGCGCGGCTCGAAGTCCGAGATTTGGGCGCTCCGGCTGTCGGGCCCGCCGCCCCCGCGCTTCCCCAGCCGCCCCTCACCCCCTTGAGCCGGCGGGTTCCCGGCATTTAAAGCCTTACTAGGCGTGTAATAGCAGTTGACTCAAAAAGAAGGGGTTTTAAATTCATTTAGTTAACTTGGGCTTGACCCGCGAGAGTTCCCACTTAAACCAAGAACTTTAAAAGGCAGCGAGGGCTGGGGAGGGGGCGGAGGGAGGGCAGGCAGGAGAGAAAGCGGCGGAGAGAGAGCGAGGGAGAGAATGAGAGAGGGAGAAAAGTTTCTTTTCTTTAAGATGTCTCAAGTTCTCACTCCTCATTCATCAACCCGCAAACAATATCTTTCCCCGGCGCTGGCATCTCTGCGCGTCCCCCTTTTCCCCCTTTACGATTTCTGTTCCTCTCTTAATGTACCGTGCAGACTAATTCCACTTCCATTCACGCTATGTCAACCGTCTAATCCCCCTTTTTGTAAGGGGAATTCCTCGGCCCCTTTTAAACAAGTCCCCTCCGCATTGAGCTACAATTTACTGCTACAGCATTCTTCCAGGGCTAATGAATTTAGAATTAGCAATTTCTTTCGAATGGAGCCGAATGAATGCGATCACTTTAACAGCGTGACAAATTGCCGGCCGCGCCGCAATGGACACCGTTTAACCCCCTCTTTCAGCCGGCCCGCTCGCCGGGTATTTTCCCAGGTAGCTTAGAGGGGAACCTTGTAAGACAAGAAGGCCGCCCCTGTGCGCCTCTCCGCTCCCACCCCGGCTGCCCGGCCAAGGCAGGAGGACGGCCCCCCAGGGGGTTGCGGGCCGCCCCGGCTCTTGTCCACCCGGAGAAGCGACTTCGCGGCTGGCCTAGGTCCGGGCACTGCCCTCCCTGGCACCCCCGGATCTCGCCGGGAACCCGGGCGCGCCCAGGGTCACCCAGAAAGCGTGAAATACCGCCCGCCGTCGTCGCCCGCCTTTCTTTTGAGCCGCCTCCGCCTCAGAGCCCGACTTCCTTTCCCAGCGCGGTCGGCGCGCCACGGGCGCGAGGTTCCCCGCACCCCGAGCGGAGTCAGAGCCCCTGGCCGAGCCCCGGGTCCTCCAGCAGTGCCCTGCGCTCCCTGCCGGAAAGCGCAGAGCGCGCGGAGCCACGGGAGAACCGCCCAGAACTCGAGCCGGGCGAAAGAGTCTTGGCTGGGCCGTCACCTCCTCGTGGGAGAGGGCCTCAGTTTACTCATTGGTTAAGGCCTAAACTGCTGTCGGCCCAGCAGTTCTTAAACTTGGCCGAAGTGGAGGGGAAGGGCGGTTGTGGATGTTCTGAGAATTCGTGGAGAGACACAACACGAAAACGAACACTAGAAAACCCTCCTAGAAATGAGTCCCAAAGGCACTTCTTGCTTTCGGAGGCTCCGCGCGTTGCCGAGTCTCCACCCCCGGGGGTGGGGAGGGAGGGGGAGCCGGGCCTCCCTGCTTTCCGCTCTGATCCAGTCCACCTGCCTGGCGGCCACAGAGGTTCAGAAGCTGTCCAGCCTGGTGCTGCCGGCTGAGGTGATCATCGCGCAGAGCTCCATCCCCGGCGAGGGCCTTGGCATCTTCTCCAAGACGTGGATCAAGGCCGGCACAGAGATGGGCCCTTTCACCGGCCGTGTCATCGCTCCGGAGCACGTGGACGTCTGCAAAAACAACAACCTCATGTGGGAGGTGGGCGGGGCCTGCGGGCCGTGGGCGCGGGAGGGAGAGCAGCGTGGGCTGCGGAGCGCGGACGCGGGTGGGCCCTGGCGGCCTGCCTGGCCCACTGCTGGTCTTCTCTCGCTGGAAGCTGTAGGCGCTTTGGGCTGGGCCATGACTGGTCCCTGAGGTTGATTCCTACACCTTGCCTGATGTCTGGAGGTTCTTCCCCCAAATCACCAGGCGAAGCCTCTCTCCTCCTGTGAACCTTGGGGAGCACTTCCGGGGGGTGGGGTGGGACCCAGAGAAGTCACGTGCCTTGCCCAGAGTCCCACTGGAGGCCTGGGAAGCCATCCTGGGAGCCACCTCCCGGCCACCTGCATTTCCCCCTCACTCCAGCAGCAGCAAAAGAGAGCCCCTCAGAGCCAGCCTTGGACTTGGGGTGATCGTGGCTGGAAGGAAGGATGAAGGGAGAGGGTGCCCCCTGGGAGCTGGCTTCTCAAGCCAGGTGGAACAATGAGGGCGGACACGAGTGCCATTGAATTGGCACAGAGTCCGATTTCTGAGCATGGAATGCGCTTTCTGAGCACCGGGCCTGCATTCCACCAGATTGTCTCAGCAGCCCAGTGGGTTATTATTCCCGTTTTAGAGAAGGAAAGTGACCTTCCATCCAAGGACGTCTGTCTCTCCTCCCTACAACAGTGCCAGATGCCAGCAAAGCGCCCCCCACCCCCACCTCCACCCCCACCCCCCCACCCCACCATGGGATAAAGACACTCCAGAGCACTTCCGCCTCCTGGGGCTCTCACTTGGAGGAGGTCAGCTGATGCACCCACACCCTAGTGTCATTTCCCCTCCCTTCCCCAAGGCTCCACCACGACCCCTCCTAGCAGATGCTCAAGGAGTGGGACAAATCCTGCAGTGGTCACAGGAAGGGGGTGGGGAGGCCACGGGGATGCCCCAAGGCCTCTCCTAACCTCACCTCCTCCCACACCTCTGGAGGCCTGGGCCAGCAGTTCCTCTCTCCACTGGTTGCTGGGTTAGGAAGTTGGGCTCCAGGAGATCTAGGGGTACTTATGGTGGCTCCCACAAAGAGAGGCCAGGCCAAGGTCCCCACGTGGGCCAGGCTTCCCTTTATAGGCCCCTCTGTGTCCCCCTCTGAGGTCCTGGCCAGCGCTCTCCACTGCTTCCCAGAGAGCTGGCTGGAGGGGATGCCGTTTTGGTCAGTGATCTCCTGGTGACCCCTCTTCATCCGAGGATGGAGAGGCCGTGGCAGCAGGAGCCCGTGGGGCCCTGGAGACTGACTCCCTATTGGCCACTTCCAGCCAGCCGGTCTCAGGCAAGTCGCCATACTGCTCTGAGCCCTCCTTTCCTCTGCTGGAAAAAACCGAGATGATGAGATGATAATAGCTCTGTCCACTTCCTGGGAGTGCTAGGAGGCTGGAAAGAGACACTGTGTGGATGTGCCTGGTGTGGGACCTAGCCCTGGCCCCAGGCAGCACACACCACACAGCCCTGCCTCATCCGGCCCCCAATTTACCTGCGCCCAGGTGTTCAATGAGGACGGCACGGTGCACGCTACTTCATCGATGCCAGCCAGGAGGACCACCGAAGCTGGATGACCTACATCAAATGCGCCCGTAACGAGCAGGAGCAGAACCTGGAGGTGGTCCAGATTGGCACCAGCATCTTCTACAAAGCCATTGAGGTGAGTGTGTGTATCATTGTGTAGGGGGCAGTGGGGGTGCAGCCAGGCTGGGGTGCAGGGCAATTGTGTCCAGGAACTGCGGTGGAAGCAAGAGGGGAGTGCTGGGGAAGGTGCTGGCCTAGCTGGCCCTGCCCAGGCTGGAGGGCTGAAGCCTGAGCATCATGGTCTCCGGGAGCATGACCTTCAGGGCAAGCTTCCTGCTGCAGATCAGAAAGGACAGAACCTTTGACTGTACGCCTTTGTGAACATCATGGGTGCCTCAATAGCCAGGTCCCGGGATACCTGCTGAGGGGGTCCTGGGATTGAGAAGCCACAGAGATGCAGAATCATCAGAACGCAGGCCAGGGAAAGCATCTGGTGGGGAGAGAGGTACGGCGTCAGCAGTGTTTCGGCTGTGCATTGCCCGTCGTCCTGCAGGCATGGCCCACCAGTGACGCGTGGATGGTGTGGATCGCGACTCTAGCCCCAGCTACCACATCCTCATCACTTGAGGCGTGAGGCTTTTCTAGATGTGGTACGAGCGTGATCGCATTTAATCCTCATCTGTTTAATCTGCGAGGAAGGCTTCTGTGATCATCTACAGTTTACTGGGTCTCACTTGGTAGACTGGCAGACTCAGGAGCTTTTACGGGCATTGGAGTGGGGTGGGGGTAGGGGATGTTAGCATTCATATCTGAGTGAGTGAAGCTTCTCAGACAAGACGGAAAGCGAGATAGCAGGCAGATAGATATCACTTCCCATGATGGAGGTGAGGGTGGGGGTGGGGTGAGGAGCTGGCCAGGCCCAGGGCAGGAGGTTCAAGGGGGCTGGAGAGGGGATGTGAAATGCTGGGGCAGAGGCAGACAGGCTCATGGTATCTGGGGAGGGGATAATGGCATGAGTGGTGGTAGGTGAGGCATCCAGGCTGTTGGGACCCTTAAGACTTTGTCCCTTGGCAGGAAATTTGCTCAGTGTCTGGCCCAGGAAGGGGGCTAGCAGCCCCGCCTCCCCATGGCAGGTTGGCAGCAAGTGCTGTGAGCAGGAGTGGGGGGGGGACGGGGGATCGTGCCCCCACAATCTTCTGGACCCCATGCTTGTGGAAAGAGGCATGGTGCCTCTTGGGGGTGGGGCGGGGCTTGGCTGAATTTGGGGGTGTTCTGAATGACTCCCCCTTCCTTTAGTCCATTTTCTTCCTGCAGCTCAGAGCCTCACATCTTTCTAAGGCTCTGAGGGGCCACTGGACAGTTGTCGCTTAATAACAAAACCCCAGGGAATCTCCCAGGGGTGGCAACAGAATGAGCTTTGCTTGGGCCCTGGTGTGGCCAGGAAGTATGTTCCAATGAGGGCTGGACCGAGGAGGAGCAGGAAGGGTAAAGAGATGTTGGGAAATGCCCTGGAGGTCCAGGGGTTAGGGCTCGGCGCTTTCAATGCCAGGCTCAGGTTTGATCCCTGTCTCAGTACTGAGATCCTACACGCCCTGCTGTGCAAAAAAAAAAAAAAAAAAAGGAAGGTGAGCAGTTCTTGGACTGAAGTTTGCATGAGACAGGACTGATCCGAACCCAGGTTGAGGGTGGAGGTGCTTCTTACAGGAGAAAAGCCAACCCTAGGATTGGCCTCATGTGTGGCTGAACCCCACTTCTGGCAGAAAGCACCCCCTCTCACCTGCTCGGCCTCATATGCATCCTTAACATTTGTGCACTGCTCCTTGGCTACCCTGAAACAGATGAGATGGGGGACACACACTCATTCCATCCCTCCCATGGAGAGATGTGCATACTCATATACATACACACTCACACACACAGGGTAAGGATGCCGACGTGATTTTAGCAAAGGACTCCCGACAGCATCAGTTATGGAGACAGGAGTCTCATCTCACTGTTCAGGTCCTGGCTGAGCGCTGAGCAGAGTCAGGAAATACTAACAGACATTTGTACAGAAATTCAGAGTCAGAGGGCAAGGTGGCTAAGATGTGTCTCCACGGAGGAATCTAAGATTATCAGATTTTTAAAAGTCATCTACATTTGACCGGGAATTAAAATTGAAGAAAAGAAGGGAATTTCCTAGTGGTCCAGTAGTTAGGCCTCAGCCCTTTCATTGCCGAGGGCCTGGATTCAGTCCCTGGTCGGGGAACTGAGATCCCAAAAGCCACCACTTGGAGCGACCAAAAGACAAAACAGAATAAAATACATTTTAAACATTGAAGAAAGAAGATTAGGAAAATATATCCTCCTGGATGTGATCTAGATTAGTGGATAGCACCAATTTGGCTATCCATGCTTCTATAGAATTAGCAAGCCGAGTGCTGAAGTGAGGGATAAGAAAACACAAAATATCACCCATTTTACTTTAAACAAGTGATATTGGACACTTTTTTTTTTTTTTGTGGTGGCAGTTTCCTTAAAGTGATGCGCCAAAATGTCAGATGCCACTTACCGGAGCAGCTGTGCGTCTGGGTGTGTGTGACTGACTGCCATGCAGCAGGGCTCGCCGGAAGAAATTCTTGCTGCCCCAGGCCACTCCCCCGGACTCCTCTGCAGTATGGGGGCTGTTTGTCCTGTGTTTGTGTGAGGGAGCCTGGGTCTGTGCCATGACCTGTTTTCTTAATCTTCCCATCACCCAGAACCGCTATGTTTATTTCGTAACAGTAACCCGTTTCTTGCGAAAAAAAAAAAGGAAAGAAGTGTCTTCATAAAATAAGCAGGATATACTAATGTGGCTCTGAAATTTTCTATAAATTCAAAAGGAAGGCCGTCCAAATGGAGACAAGGGTGATGGGTTTCTGGGGCCAGCCAGTCCAGGTGGATTTGGTATCTGGCTGGATTTGCCGGCATGTTGTTCTAGGACCCTCCTCCCTTTGCTGTCTTCTACCACGAAAGAATTTACTGTAACCTCAGGTGCCTAAAATGACATTTCTAGAAATTGCCCGGCATATGGCACATGGGCACTACATGTTAATTCATAAGTCTTTCTCTGGGTGATGGGAGCTGGCTCGAAAGTGGACACACAGATCTGTTTCTCCCAGGAAAGCAAAAGTGATAAATAAAACCGGCTGCCCTGCGAAGCAAAAATTCGACCCCCAAATTCAATACAAGTAAAGTATTTAGGAATATTTTATGCACATTCTGGATTTGGGAACTGGGAAGAAACTTCTCAGGCTTTCCTTGCCCGATGTATTGGCATAGGACTGTGCCCTGAAATGTGGGCTCTTTCCTTGTTTGTGACTTTTCTTCTTGTTCCAGGCTATTGAACTTCTTCTCCCCTAGAACCCAACAGCTCCATCTCTCCATCTTTCTTTTCTGTGAGGACAGGCTCTATTTTCCTTTCCACCTTGCTCACTGGTGGGTGCAGTTAAGGGACTTTGATTATTAATAATAAGCACCATTAATGATGCTACATCCGTGGAGCAGCTCCGTGTGCCAGCACCATGCTAAGGTTATTCGAAACTTTCATCCCCTCAGCCTGGGGCTTTCCTTATTCCCATTTTAATGACGATGAAACTGAGGTTCAGGGGTATCTTGGGAGACTGTTGAGCTGTGCTTTGAATTTGTCTGATCCCTGAACGGAGCCCTTGGTCACTGCGCCATGGGACCTCCCTGGCCAATATCTATTTGCTGGAACTCTATTAATTGGTGTGTCAGGACATCTGTGGTACAATAGAAATTGATATTCGTCCAGATGACACCGAGGTCCTTCTGGACGAGGGTTTCTGTGCTGCCGGGGGCGGGGGCAGGGGGCATCAGAGGCTCCTGGGAGCACGTTCCATGTTGTGACATGAATTTATATTAGGAAAACAAACCCAAACCCCCACACATTTTCAACTGATAATAACAATTCAGAAATGCGTCAGGACAAAACTTCTGGGCTGACAGGGAAGGTGAAGAAGCATACGTGGGAGATCGTGTAATTTGTCAACTAAAGAGTCAGGCTCTGAAGTTCACCCAGAGTCTTGATGATGCGAACTTTATGGTGTGGCATTTGTCTCCTTGGGAACTGCTTTGTTTATTGTGTGTCCCGAGTTAGTCTCCGCTCTCCAGAAAAGTGAGCAAGCAGCTGATTCTCATTCTCTGAGGCCCAGTGGAGAGCCTCGGCTGGGCCAGGCCAGAGCATTGACTGGAAAGAAATGGGGCTAGGGTCTTCCTAGGCAGTCCAAGGGTTAAGACATCACACTTCCACTGTGGCGGGCGGGGTGTGGGTTCGATTCCTGGTCGGGAGACAGACCCTACATGCCGTGCAGGGGGCACCTCTTCAAAAAAAGGGAGAAATAGGGCTCCTAAGGGCACTGGGGGCCCTGCAGAAGTCCGTGGCTGTTCTCTGCTCTCAGGGGACCAGCATCCGGGAGCCTCCAGCCAGTGGTACTAGCCTCTCAGGGAACAGGCTGCCGGTTCTTGGGCTCTCCTGGACTCCATCTCTGGGGCCGCTGGGAGCACGCAGAGGCCAGAGGTCCGGGCCAGGAGCTGCCGCTAGTTTCCCAGAGCTCTGATGGGTAGAGAGAACCTTCAGTGCCTCCAAGAGGCGAGGCCGCCTTCCCCAGCGCTGCTTTGAGAACTGGACGCTTCTTTTTTTTTTTTCCTTAACTGGGATAACCTCAGTTACTCTCATGTCATCAGTTCCAGTTACTTTATTTTTAAACATGTTTAATTTTGTACTGGGGTACAGCCGATTAACAGTGCTGTGATAGTTTCAGATGAACAGCTAAGGGACCCAGCCACACACACTCATGGATCCATTCTCCCCCAAACTGGAAACTTCTTGCTGTCTGGGCATGTGTGTCATTGCCAATTCTAGCAGGTTATTTTTAATAGATTTTCTTTCTTTAAAAACTGTTCTTTTTGTTGGACTTCCCTGGTGGTCCAGTGCAAGACTCCACGCTCCCATTGCAGTGTGCCCAGGTTCGATCCCTGGTTAGGGAACTAGATTCCACATGCTGCAACTGAAAAAAATAAAAATGAAAAAGTCCCTCCTGTTGCAACTAAGACCCGGCACAGCTAAATTAATTAATTTACATATATATATTCTTTTTTATAAAAGTAATATGTGCTCATTAATTCTTAAAACATTGGATGCAGCATGTAGAAGATGTAAGTCAATTTTAATCAACATTAAAAAAAAAAAAAGGTCTCAAAATGACAAACTGTCTCAGGAAAGATTCACAGAAAACCAGAAAACGTGGCAGGGCACCTCGCGTGGGATCTTAATTCTCCAGCCAAAGATTGAACCTGGCCCTTGGCAGGGAAAGTGCCAAGTCCTAACCACTGGACTACTGAGGAATTCCCCAGCCTGTGCTTTTGATGGTCACTGAAGGCAGAGCCACAGGCATCTTGGGCCCCCCATCGCCACACTGCAGGCTCTGTGGGGACAACTGGGGGACTCAGTACCCCAGAGGTGGATGTCCAGCAGGGTGTGGTCACTGTTTTACAGTTGAGGAAAGTGAGGACTGGGGACAGAAGGCCACTTGCCCAAGGGGGCACGGTCAGCAGGGGGGGAGCCCAAGCGGACCCTGACCTGTGTGGCCCTAGGGCCTGAGCCGGAGCCCTTGGCAATACCATCTCCTGAAGGAAGGGGCATGTATAGACAGCTGGACAGCTGGACCAGACAACTGGTCACTTTAGAAGAACCGTGATGTACAAAGATCTGGTGTCATCTGAACATTGAAGCCAGGGGCTGGGACAATATTGGAGGTGACTGTCAGAGTCTTAGAATTGGGGGACCTCAGAGAGCATGCTACCCGCCCCCTCATTTGAGGAGACAAGCTTAGGAAGGCCAAGTGCTCGCCTAAGGTCACCCAGAGACCCAGGGACTGAAGGCCCACGAGCACCATCTCTCAGCAGCTTCCTTCACAGTGAATTTATCATGAATACTTAACTCCATCACCCTCTTTTCTAAGGGGTTCTCCGAACCTCTTGCAGCTTTTCCAGCAGGGCCTCCAGCTCTGACCTGCTGGCCTCCTTGACAGTGGCTGAGCCTGCGAATGACCAGAGGCCACCGGGACTCTTGCTGCAGGGCCAGATTCTCATCTATCTGCTTTTAGGCATGGCCTAATTTCCTTTGGCTTCTGAGACTGCATTTGATCCTTCCATATTTAAACCCCATCAGTCTGAGTGGGCATGGCACCCTCTGCCAGGCTTCTTGTCACTCACTGACCATGTGGATTGCCATGACACCCCAAGGGCTGTGGGGTCTGTTGGAAAGGGACATGGGGAGCTCAGGCTGAGTCATCGGAGGATGGACATCGCCTAGGCCCCCTGGAACTTTGTTTCTTCCACCCCCTCCTCTCCCTGCTTCCCTCCTCTGCAGGGTAGGGCAGAGCTGGTTCTGATGGTCTGAGGTTCTTCCTGGCTCAGACCAGAGGAACGTAGGTGTGGCGAGCAGAACAGTTCTGTGATGATTGGCAGGGGTCTGCAGGCCAGAACCAAAGGGAAGGGATGGGAGCTTTCTCTGTGACCCTGGAAGTCAAGGAGAAGGGTCCATTCTAGGGTGATTTCAGACAGCCTACATGGAGTCCTGTGTGATTTTTTTGTATTCACTTCAACTAAAAGAGGACTCACTCGGGGACTTCCCTGGCAGCCCAGTGGTTAAGACTTTGAGCTCGCACCGCAGGGGGCACGGGTTCAATTCCTCATCCAGGAACTAAGATCCCACATGCCACGTGATGCAGCCAAAAAACCAAAAAGGACCCACTAGGAAAACAACCCAGCTGTTGCCTGGGGGTGTCCACCTTGCTCTGGGCTGATCAGAATGTGCCCCCCAGGGTAGGTGCCAAAGTCACTCCTCTGGGGTCCAGGAGGTGATAGGCCTTGCCCTCTCGCCTTTGCTCTAGCTGGCTGGGACCTGAGAGTTCTTCACCTTGAGTAACTGGCTGCCACCAGAGGGGTGGCAGGCCCCTGGGATGTCCCAGAGGAAGGGGTCAGCACCACCTCAGGCGTGAGCCTTCCCCAGCCTCCCTGGATTGTCACTGCAGTCCTCCTGATGGCAGGTCCTCCCTAGGAGCAGCAGAGCCCCGTCACTGAGGAGTTCTCTGCCATAGACCTATCGTCGTTTAGTTCCCAAGTCATATCCGACACGTCTGCAAACCATAGGCTATAGACCACTAGGCCGCTCTATCCATGGAATTCTGCAGGCAAGAATACTGGAGTGGGTTGCCATTTCCTTCTCCAGAGGATCTTCCCGACCCAGGGATTGAACTCTCATCTCCTGTATTGCAGGCAGATTCTTTACCTCTGAGCCACCTGGGAAGCTGTACCACAGGCCTATGACATGACGAGACAGATCCCACTTAAGGCTGGGTGCCCCAGTATGTCTGGAGGCAGAAGCGTTCATTGATCTGAATGCTTCTTTTTAGCCATTTGCAGGGAGTCATACAGAGGCCTGTGATGGGGAGAGAAGTGTATGTGATGTGGTACTGCCTCCTGGGTACGCTGGTTGAGAGATGTTTCCAGAACACCATCAGGCAGGGTGTAACTGAGAACACAGGGCACCCTGCAGCCCATGCTCCTTGGGGATGTCTGGCTTAGCCCTGCAGACCTGAGGGCTGGTTGGCTGTGGTTCCCCTCGGAGAGAAATTACAAGTTTTCTAGCTTTCCTTCTTCAGTTACTTCTGCTTGAAGCATGGTTTCCATCCCATTGTTGTCAGTTTGGGAGAGTGGCCAGGAGACAGCTCTGGTCCCAGCAGCAGAGCCAGGATGAGACGATGAGAAGCCTGGGTAGAGTGAAGCAGAGGGGTGGAGCATCCCAGGGCCTCCCGTGTCTGTGAAGCTTGTTGGAGATAACCTGGTAGAAAGGGACCCCAATGTGGCTCTCTTGGGGCTGGGACTGTATCCACATGTCCATGGTGGGAGCTAGGACAGCTCCTCCTGGCTGTGAGGGGACATCCCTCCCTGGCGGGGGTGGGGTGGGGGGCCAGGGGGCTGCTGCCTCCCTGATTTCCTCTTACCTCCTTCCCTACAGATGATCCCTCCAGACCAGGAGCTGCTGGTGTGGTATGGAAATTCACACAACACCTTCCTAGGGATCCCTGGTGTGCCCGGACTGGAGGAGGAGCAGAAGAAGAACAAGCATGGTAGGTGGTCCCCATGAGTCCACAATGACAATGGACACACAGAACTCAGAGAGTGAGAGAGTGAGGGTGAGTGTGTGTGTTTGCCAGGGAAACTCCTGGCCTCTGGGGGACCTTGGTTCCACCTCCAGCAGCGTCAAGCACATGGTACTTCCTGGTTTAAGGAGGCTGATGCCCCTGAAGCCACTGCCATGGTCCAGGCATGGGTGGAAGACAGTTCTGATTCTGGACAAAACAGATTGTCTGGGGGCAGATTGGGTGGAGGGAGTAGGGTGTGGCAGAGGAGCAAGAGGCAGTAAGGACACTGGATTGAATTCCAGTTCTGCTGTGCAATCTTGGGAAATAGCTCTGTGCTCGGTTTCCCTACCTCTAAAAGAAGGATGTCTGTTGGGCAAGATGATGTCTAAGTGCCCTCCCAGCTCTGTCCATGGTGCTGGACCTGGCACAGAGTAGGTGCTCAGTGTGCATCTGTTGAATGAAGGCTGAGCAGCGTGTGTGCACATGTGTGTGCTTGTTGGGCGGTGGGGGCGGGGGTGGGGGGGCAGCACTGATCATCATGCTAGATACCATTTGCTCAAGACCTATTTCCTGCCAAGTATTGGGCTAAACCTTTTACAGGTATCATCCCACTTGGGTCCTCATAAAACCTTTGTGATATTTGGTCATTTTTATTTTTAAAGGATGACTGTGAGGCTCAGGAACTACTGTCTGTCTATCCAGCCCTTGCTCTAATGCTTCACAAACCATTTTCTCTGATCCTCATAGCAACTTTTTGCTGTGATAAGTAATGATAACAATATCATCATTACTTTCATTTTGGGGATGAGAAAAGTAGTTGAAAAAGTGAATTGCCCAGTCAAACCCAACTCTTTGCAACCCCATGGACTGTGCCCCACCAGGCTCCTTTGTCCATGGAATTTTCCAAGCAAGAATACTGGAGTGGGTTGCCATTCCCTTCTCCAAGGGATCTTCCCAACCCAGGGATCAAACCCATGTCTTCTGCATTGCAGGCAGATTCTTTACCATCAAGGCCACCAGGTACATCGATGGCACTCAGTAAATAAATGTGGGATAAATTAATGAAAGGTTTGGGAGGAGGCGGAAGAGGAGTAGTTATAACAGTTACTACCATTTATGGACGGTTACTATAAGCCTGGTACTTCCTAAGTCCAGGCTTAGGCAGGTAAAGTGCTCTGTAAGAGTAGCCTTTGAAGATGTCAGCTTTTTTTGTGATCATCTCAGGAAGATCCCCTGGAGGAGGAAATGGCAACTCACTCCAGTATTCTTGCCTGGAAAATACCATAGACAGAGGAGCCTGGCGGATTACAGTCCATGGGGTCACAGAGTCTGACACGACTGAGAGCTTGAGCACGCACACGCACTCAGGTGTAGCTGTGCATAATCCCCGTGAGGTCGTTGTAGGTTCCCATTTTTAAAAAACTTATTTTTCAAAATTTACTTATTTATTTTAATCGGAGGATAATTACTTAACAATACTGTGATGGTTTTTGCCTTACATCAACATGAATGGGCCACAGGGCATCCATGTGTCCCCTCCATTCCTCCCCATCTCATCCCTCCAGCTTATCACAAAGCACCTGGCTTTGGGTGCCCTGCTTTCACGTAGGTTCTCATTGTACTGGATGAGAAACTTGAGGCTTCCCCAAGAGGCTAAGTCACTAAGTCCTCGAGATTTCCCAGCATGGGTCTGGAGTCCAACTCCTAACGGATGCCAGGTCAGGGCGCTCGCTGCCCCTTCCCACCCCTGTGCGGCGCCCCCAATCAGTCTGCGGAGCGGTCATCCCGACGGATCGATGATCCGAGGCGGCTGAGCCCCGGGAGGGCGCCCCTTGGGGAGGCGTACGGGTGGGGGGGCGTGGTGTTGAGCCGCCGGCCTCGCGGATGCTAACGAGGCTGCTCTCTCTTTCTCCTCCTTCCCGCCTGCCCGACCCCACCCGGACCCCGCCCGCGCGGCCAGAGGACTTCCACCCCGCGGACTCGGCGGCGGGCACCGCGGGCCGCATGCGCTGCGTCATCTGCCACCGCGGCTTCAACTCGCGCAGCAACCTGCGCTCGCACATGCGCATCCACACGTTGGACAAGCCCTTCGTTTGCCGCTTTTGCAACCGCCGCTTCAGCCAGTCGTCCACGCTGCGCAACCACGTGCGCCTGCACACGGGCGAGCGCCCCTACAAGTGCCAGGTGTGCCAGAGCGCCTACTCCCAGCTGGCCGGCCTGCGCGCCCACCAGAAGAGCGCGCGCCCACCGGCCGCCCAGCGCCGCGCTGCAGGCCCACTCGCCCGCGCTGCCCGCGCCGCACGCGCACGCGCCTGCGCTCGCCGCCGCCGCCGCTGCCGCCGCACACCACCTGCCGGCCATGGTGCTGTGAGCACCTGCGCCTGCGTGCGCGGCCCCGCTTCCCCGCGCGCGCCCCCGCCCACCCCCGCGCGCCCCCGCAGCCCAGACCCCAGGCCGCCGCGCGACACCTGCCGGCCACGGTGTTGTGAGCACCTGCGCCTGCGTGCGCGCCCCCGCTCCCCGCGCCCGCGCGCCCGCGCCCCCCATTCCCGGGCCGCCGCGCGACACGTGGCTGTCATCTCTCCTGACGCGACCTCTCGGCCGCACGCGGCCGCCGGACCCGGCTCTGTAGGCGCGCCCCAGAAATGATGCCCAGGCTTACTCTCTTCCCCCAGTTTCGCACACGCGGACCCTGAGGGGCGAAGTCCCTCTCCCAGGCCTTCCCTCCCCTCTCCCCCGACCTCGGCCACCACTTCTTCAGACGGTCCCCGAGTCGCGCGCCTCTTGAGTCGGCCGACCGGCATGATATAGCCCCCCTCGTGGGTGGCCGGAGAGGGACTGCGAGGGGGAGGGGAAAGGGAGACCCCACTACCCCCACAGAAAGCCGCGTGCTGGGAATGGAGAGCGACCTCCCCATCCCAGGGTGGGCACAGCGGAGCTGGCACGCGCCATCTCTCTCCTCCTCCCTCCTCAGGGACTGCTATCCTGCAGTGTCGCCCCCTCCTTGAGAGCTGGGGGCGGGCGGGCTCAGGGGCAGCCAGAGGAGGCCGGAGAGACCTGCCCTTCCCTGCCAGGATGGGGTAGGGGGGCTTCTCTCCTCTGGGCCACCTGCCTCGGCCCCCCCAAATGGGCTCCCTGGGGACACACAAGGCACAAATCTGCCAAACAGGCTGAGAAGGAAGGCAAAACCGCGGTGGCTCAGCGGTAAAGAATGCCTGCCATGCAGGAGACCAGGTTCGATCCCTGGGTGGGGAAGATCCCTGGAGGAGGGCATGGCAACCCACTCCAGTATTCTTGCCTGGAGAATCCCATGGACAGAGGAGCCTGGTGGGCTACAGCCCACAGGGTTGCAAAGAGTCGGACACGACTGAAGCGACTTAAGCACACACCAAGGCAAAATAGAAATCCACTCCCTGGGATAAGGCCTGCCTCTCTTTTGGCCTACGCTTCCCCTATCCCCATCTGTAAAATGAGAGAATTGGACCAACGCCACTTCGCCTTCAGCTCTAACGTCAAACTTGGAAAGGGGAAGGGGGATGCCGGGCCCTCCTCGCCACCCTCCAGCACTAGGAGGCCAAGACTGGCTTTTCGGCCCGGAAAGCATCTCCGAGTGGTGCGGGATGCCAGGAGGTTCCGCCCTTGGCTCCGGTCGGTTTCCCCACGCTCCGGGCCATGGGCGCCCTCTAGTGTCGCCTTTCCCACCTTGCGGTCATTTACTAGGATCCTGCCTAGGGCGTTTTGTAAAATAAACTATAATATTGATGAAAAGTATAAAATGTATAGAGTTTTCAAGAACCTGTGCTCTACTTCAGAAAACGGTCACTTTAACTTTGTAAATACTTATCTTAAATGATATTTACGAACCTGTGATATATATTATTTGATTGTACATGTAGAACTGTAAATACATTTGTACCTCTCTTGTATTCTAAAATAAAAATTACTTGGAACATTTACCACTTAGCATCTGAATGGGTCGACGCTTTTGTCTGCATGAAAGGGAAATGTGGAAAATACCTAGGAGTTGGAGAGCGGGCAGGAAGAGTTGTTTCACCTACTGGTTTTTAAAATAACCATCCTTGTCCCAGCTGGGGCATCAGCTCCCCAGAGAGAAGGCCACAGTATAATGCAGTCAAAGCTCACAAGGCACTGGGCAGATTCCTCCTAGTTTCCAGCTAACTCTCAGTATCAGTGTCTTGCTTTGTTACTGCCCCCAAATCTTTGCTGCTCTTTTATTAATTTTCATGGACAGCTTAAAGGAATCCACGCAGCCTGTGCAGGTGGACCAAGACGGACATCAAGTACCCTCCCAACGCCTAGAATTTCAAAACGCTCTGGTGCCCATTTCCAGACCCTCCTTCAGGAAGAACAAAGAGCAGGGAGGCCTTCAGTGTAGAGCCAGGCCCTGGCTGTCCTCTCCAGGACCTCCTGGCCAGGAGGAGGTGCACAAACTGGGAAGTGTGAGTTCACGCCTGTGCTCCGGCATGTAACAGCCGTGAGGCTGTCACCCTTCCAACCTGCTGGCGTTCATCAGGCCCACCTCTCTGTGCATTCTAGCTGTGTACACACACAAACACACCCCTGAAGATGCTGGAATTTACACTTGTACATACAGGCCATTACCATTTGGAGCTTCAGGTATTCCCAAAGACCCAGTAATTCGGGGACTGATCTTGCTCGAAGGTCCTGCAAGTTGTTCACTTGCAGGTCTTTGGGGCCAGTGGGGGACATCACTCTTCGTAGTCCTCCACTTCATCCCGTTAGAAATCTTGCTTCGCTTTTGATTCCTCATGAGACGTTTTCCAGATGCCTCTGGTGGCCCCTGGCCTTCCCCTCCTCTCACTGCAACGGCAATGTCAAACTTCATAAAAGTCACTGGGCCGGCCCTTGATCAAAAATCTAAATTGCTTTCTGTAGGTAATTTTATGAAGTTCCAACCGGCAGATCTGAAGGGCAACAGCCCCTGCTCCAGAACCCACCTGGTGGCTCCAGGCTGTAATTGCAGACTAAAGTGCTTGTGTTCGATAGCGTTGCGGGCACTGGAGATAACAGGATGAGCAGGGAGGCATTGGCTGCCTGAAGGACTGCACGCAGGTCGGGGCTTCTCTGGTGGCTCAGCTGGTAAAGAATCCGCCTGCAGTGTGGGAGACTTGGGTTCAATCCCTGTGTTTGGAAGATCCCCTGGAGAAGGGAAAGGTCACCCACTCCAGTATTCTGGCCTGGAGAATTCCATGGGCTTCCCTGGTGGCTCAGATGGTAAAATGTCTGTCTACAATGCAGGAGACCCGGGTTTGATCCCTGGGTTGGGAAGATCCCCTGGAGAAGGAAATGGCAATCCACTCCAGTACTATTTCCTGGAAAATCCCATGGACAGAGGAGCCTGGTAGGCTACATACAGTCCATGGGGTCGCAAAGAGTTGGACATGACTGAGTGACTTTCACTCCTCACTGGGAGGCTTGATACTCAAATCTTAATCTCTTACTTTGTTCACTTTTCCAGCAGCAGCCTCAGGCTCCTTTCCCAAGAGTGCACGTCCCCCTCCTCCCAACAAAGGCACACAAATACACCACCTCTCAGTCAGTCTGTAGATTCAATCCGAAGGGCTTGCTGCATATCCTATAGGCATGAGGTATAGACCAGCTGGTCAAAGGGTAAAAATAAATAATTAAGTCTTTTAGCATATTCAAAAAATAAAATAAGAAATAAAAACAGATCAGATTAAATCACTTCCTTGCTTAGAACACTCCTGGCAGCTTCTCTGTTCCCAGGAATGAAATCCAGATTCATCTTTGCCTGACTTTGCCCATCTGCGACCCAACCTGCTCCCTCACCCAGTACACACGCTGCAGCCAGAGGTACTGGTACCACGGATGTATGTGCTTTTGGCACTGTCTTGACTTTGTAACCTTAATCTTGGAAAACTCACTTATTCATTCTTGTAGCTTTGGGAGGTTAGATTCCTTAGGACCTCTATGTACACGATTATGTTGTGTGTGAATAAGGCAGTTTTATTTCTTTTCCAGTCAATATGACTTTCATGTCTTTTTTATTGCATCGTTCAGGACCGCTGGGTATAGAGAGTTCTAGATGGAGGTCACTGCTCTGTGTTTGAAACTCTGCTTGGCCATTCACTAGCTGAGTGACCTTGGACAAGTGAATTAATGACAAATGGGGTGATACTTCACTCCTAAGGAGATTGTGAAGACTAAGTGGGACAATGGATGTAAGTGAAATATATGACTTGGGGTCTGGCACGCGGTCACCACTGTTAACACAAGGATGCCTTTGGTGGAGTGAAGGGTTGTGGCTGCCTCTACCACCCACCGTACTGGGCATCCCCCAGGGGCATCCAAGGAAGCAGTCCATCACCCCATCTCCTGCCCTTTCCATTAGCCATTATCCTCGGAGCTCTTGCAGTGGAGGAACAGATATTCTAAGCTCTCAGCGTCCTTGCCCCTTTGGGGCTGGTCTGCTAGGCTGCGTGGCCATGATGGGGTGGGACAGATTAAGGACAACGGCTTATTAGCACCCATCCTGACTGCTTCCCCTGGCATGGCTGCCTTGGGGAAGTCAAACTCTGTGCATGTTGGCTCAGGGCTTCAAGGGTGGTGTTGTGGGAGAACCAGGCTACCTGGTCTGTTCTGATCGGTCTTTGGAGTCCTGTAGAGGCACTTCTGACACACACTATCAAGGTGATGGACAGCTGCCTTAGTCACAAGTCTGCCCAGATGTAAGATAAAGAGGCACAGACTGCCATTCTTAAAATTCGTGGACATGCTTAAGAGCTGCCATAGGCATCAAAAGTGTTGCTAATATTTTGGGGAGAGGCATTCCTTAAAACATGAGGTCCTTGGGTGGAAATCTTTGTGCACATCTCTGATTGCCAAACTTCTGGGGATCGGGGGGTTGGGGGAGGAATTCCCTGGTGGTCCAGTGGTTAGGACTCCATGCTTCTGAAGAGCTCAGGGCTAGAGGGCTCCTGCTGCCTCTGTTTTCACACTTTTCCTGATTTCCTTTTGGTTACTTCCACTCAGAGTTCTCTGTGGCCCTCAGCCCAACTCCCAAGTGTCAACAGTTCCTGGCCTTCAAGGCTCATTCGAACACCATTGCTGTCAGGAGGTCTTTTCTGTCCTCCTCTGAACCCTCTGATCCCTGAGCTCCTGACCGAACACCCTGATGCCTGGGGTAGAAACGCTCCAGAAATGCTTGCAGAATAAATTCATTCATTCCGCAGATATTTGCTGAGTGCTGTTCTAAGAGTACCTGGGTTTGTTTTTCTATTTTTTCATCTTGTGACTGCTCTGCATGGCATGTGGGATCTAGTTCCCTAACCAGGGGAAAATTCAGTGACAAGAAATAAAACAGGATCAAGTGGTAGAAACAGGACTAGTCTAGATAAGGCGGTCAGGAAGGCTTCTCTCAGGAGGTGATGTATGAGCTGAGATCTAAGTGAGGAGGAGATGCAGGAAGACCTGGGAGGAAGAGCGTTCCCCGCAGACAGCGCCAAAACTATACACATCCTTGGTGCCAGCACCTCTGGCTGCAGTGTATGTACTGGGTGAGGGAGCAGGTTCAGTCGCAGATGGGCAGAGTCAGGCAAAGATGAATCTGGATTTTACTCTTGGGAACAGGGAAGCTGCCAGAAGTGTTCTAAGCAAGGAAGTGATTTAATCTGATCTGTTTTTATTTATTTTATTTTTGAATATCCTAAAAGACTTATTTATTTTTACCCTTTTCCATTATGGTTTATTTTTAAAAGTGAAAGTTAGTCGCTTAGTTGTGTCAGACTCTTTGTGACCCCGTGGACTGTAGCCCACCAGGTTCCTCTGTCCATGGGATTCCCCAGGCAAGAATACAGAAGTGGGTTGCCAGTCCCTTCTCCGGGGGATCTTCCCAACTCAGGGATTGAACCCAGGTCTCCCACATTATGGGAAGATTCTTTTACCATTTGAGCTGCCAGTGAAGCCGCGGTATGGTTTATTACATGATATTATATGTAGTTCCCTGTGCTATACAGGAGAACTTTTGGGTTTGTTTGTGTTTGTTTTTTGCTTTATGTGTCTTGCTCATTTTGTTTGTTTCATTTTTAGTTACACATTTTATTGAAGTATAGTTGGTTTATTATGCTGTGTTAATTTCTGCTGTACAGCAAAGTGATTCCGCTTTATGTGCTCAGCTGCAGAGTCGTGTTCAACTCTTTGCAACCCCATGGACTGCAGCCCACCAGGCTCCTCTGTCGGTGGAATTTTTCAGGCAAGAAAAATTGGAATGGATTATCATTTCCTATTCCAGGGGATCGGCCTGACCCACGGATGCAGGCAGATTGTTTGCCGCTGTGCAACCTGGGAAGCCCCATTCAGTTCATATACATGAACATATACAGTTTTATACATGTATGTGTATACATGCATTCTTTTACAATTTAATTAACTAATTATTTAGTCACATTGCCATAAAATAATTTTCTTTTTCTTTACTTTTGTATACATTCTTTTTAAAAATATTCTTTTCTATTATGGTTCATCGGGCTTCCCTGGTGGCTCAGCTGGTAAAGAATCTGCCTACAATGCGGGAGACCTGGATTCAATCCCTGGGTTGGGAAGATCCCCTGGAGAAGGGAATGGCTACCCACTCCAGTATTCCGGCCTGGAGAATTCCATGGACTGTATAGTCCATGGGCTCGCAAGGAGTTGGACACGACTGGGTTACTTTCATTTTATGGCTTATCACAGGATACTGAATAGGGTTCCCTGTGCTATATAGTAGGACCTTGTTGTTTATCCATATATAATAGTTTGCATCTGTTAATCCTCAACTCTCAGTCCATCCCTCCCCTGTTCTCCTGGCAACCACAAGTCTGCTCTCCCGGCCTGTGAGTCTGTTTCTGCTTTGTAGATAAGTTTATCTACCTCTGGCTGATGCACAGAAATTGGGTGTAGGCATGGTAAAGGTAGAATTAGGGAACTGAGTTAGGTGGTGATGCCATTGGCTTGGGGTGATGGCCCTGGTGCTGCACAGATGGGGAGGTAAATGGACATGGGAGGAAATGGTGAATGTTAGACCTGTTCAGAAATTAATATCACTTTGGGAGTTCAGACACCTACTCACAGACTTCTGGACCCCTCTTACAAAACCCCAGTGCTTAAATCTGGGCTCAAAAACCGGTATTTCTAACAAGCCTCTTGGGGATGTGATGCAAAGTCGTCCATCAAGGATCATAATGCCTATCTCCAAGATGAGCTGACTTTGAGGAATGTAAAACACAATATTTTCTTGTTTTTGTTTTGGCTGAACCAAGCGGCTTGTGGACTCAGGTCCCTGACGAGGGATCAAACCTGGGATCCTGGCAGTGGAAGCACAGAGTCCTAACTACTTGACTGCCAGGGAATTCCAATAATGTAACGCTTGCTTAATGCAAAGCACCAGACGCTCAGGATGTGCCGCCTGTAGGGTGAAGCAGGTGCAGTCAGGAGGAGTATGGCCCTGTCGCCAACTGCTGTGTGAATTCCAGTCCTTTTGGGGCCTCGGTTTCCTCCTCTTTAAAAAGGGACCTGCAGTGGACTGAATGTTTATGTCCACCCCAAATTCATATCTTGAAATCTTAACCCCAAGGTGATGGTAGTAGAAGGTGGGGCCTTTGGGAGGTGATTAGGTCATGAAGGTGGAGCCTTCCTGAATGGGATTGTGTGCCTTATAAAAGAGACCCCAGAGAGCTCCCCGGCCCCTTCCACCATGCAGGGGTCACAGGGACCCCCTATCTGAACCAGACACTGAATCTGCCACTATACTAAGACAGATCCACAACCCCAATATTGTGAAAGGCTCCATAAGTACAGTGCTGTGAGAACGGGAGGGATTATGGTTATGTCCATCCTTCCTTGAAAGCTGGATAGTGTCAAGACTATAAGCCAGCATGCAACTATAACCCAGGACTAATGGCACCCCACTCCAGTACTCTTGCCTGGAAAACCCCATGGACAGAGGAGCCTGGTGGGCTGCAGTCCATGGGGTCGCTAAGAGTCAGACACGACTGAGCAGCTTCCCTTTCACTTTTCACTTTCATGCATTGGAGCAGGAAATGGCAACCCACTCCAGTGTTCTTGCCTGGAGAATCCCAGGTACGGGGGAGCCTGGTGGGCCGCCGTCTATGGGGTCGCACAGAGTCGGACACGACTGAAGCAACGCAGCAGCAGCAGCAGCAGCAGCACTTGGTCTAGGAACATTCCTGGGCCTGGCAGCCTGACTGAGCTATATTGCTTCAAAGGACACCACTGCCCTCTTCTGGTCGAGAGCAGACTCAACAGACGCACCCTTTCTCATACTTTTCTTGGCTCTAGCCCCTTCTCCTCTGTCCTCTGTCTTATGAGATGGTTGGATGGCATCACCGACTCAATGGACATGAGGTTGAATAAACTCCAGGAGTTAGTGATGGACAGGGAGGCTTGGCATGCTGAAGTCCATGGGGTCGCAAAGAGTCAGACATGACTGAGCGACTGAACTGAACTGAACTGAGCTCCATCCCCAGGCAAGGAGGAGGGCAAGTGTCTGGCTGTCCGCTTACCGATGACCTGTGAGCAATTAGAATCTATATAACTGACTACCTTACAGGGTTGGCTTTCTAGACAAATGTAGTTGTGAGCCACGCTTAGGTGAAAGAAATGCTATCCTTTTGAAGATTTACCAGGCTATTGGTCTGATGGGTCTTCAGGAGAAAGCAGACTTAATTTACTGGTCTCAGTGAGTGGTGCCGATGCAAGTTACTTCACTTCATCCTGTTTAGAATCCCTGTGCTGGGCTGGGCTGTGCTAAGTCACTTTAGTCTTGCCTGACTCTTTGTGACTCCCGAATCTTTGAGACTCCACAGACTGCAGCCCACCAGACTCCTCTGTCCATGGGATTCTCCAGGCAAGAATACTGACGTGGGTTGCTGTGCCCTCCTCCAGGGGATCTTTCCGACCCAGGGATTGAACTCGTGTCTCTTACGTCTCCTGCATTGGCAGGCGGGTTCTTTACCACTAGCACTACCTGGGAAGCCTGCCTGAAGAATTATCACCTCCAATTCCCTGAAGTTGAAACTAAGTCTGTTGTGAATGCTATAAAGCATGCAGGGCAAGGGTGAGGGAGAGGGTAGGACCTGGGGAGAGGGACAAGCGAAATACTCCTGACGCCTAGATAAAACCACATATCCTTCCATCTGTTCATCACTGAACCCTTAGGACAGCTCCTGGCTCATTTCGCTGTGTGAGTAAATATATGCGAAAATTTTGTATTATGTCCATTTGTCCTCCGTGTCAAAACACACCCGCTTGGCAGGATTTAAATGTGTTCTTAGACGGTTTCCTGCTTTTTCCAAAAGAAATACCAGAGAGATCAGCTCGCTTAAGAGAGAATGGAAACAGCACCTGCGGCACTGTTTGGGGGTGTAGGTGATGGTTGGTGCTGAACTAGCGCTCACGAAGTGACAGTAATGTAGAATACAGGGGCTACTAGTAACAGTACGAAAAGAGGCTCTTTCCTCTGTCCAAACAGTGTTTTCTCCTCTTGATCCTGCTGGTCAATAGCATACCAAAAAAAAAAGAGAGAGAGAGAGAGAGAGAGAGAGAGAGGTTTCAGCAGCTTTGAATTGGAAGGAAACTCAAGAGGCCCATTTCACAATTATTTATAACTCTGGAAAACAGTAAGTGAGATGAGCACAAAAGTTTTGCTGAAAAGTCAAACGCTATGCAATCTAAGATTTTATTATTTGACAAGAGCAGCCTTGCCAATAGTAAAAATGGCAACTTGACGCCTTCCTTCCCTTCGTGTTAACCTAATAGTTGCCAATAGCCAACATGGAGGCCAGACCGTGAGTTCCCATTGGCGGTTGTTCTGAGGCCCCGCCCCTAAGAGCGAAGGCTGGGAATTGCAGAGACGGAAAGCGTGACTCGAGTGGGGCTGCGCCTGCGCGAGTTATTGGCGCCAAGATGGCGTTGGAGATGAGGCTTCCCGTTGCTCGGAAGCCTGTTAGCGAGAGTCTGGGCCGCGAGAGTAAAAAGCACCTAGTGGTGCCGGGGGACACGATCACCACGGACACAGGCTTCATGCGGTACGTGGGGTTGTGGGGACTCTGGGCAGCAGGGGCGGCTGCATTGCTCTCCACGTGAAACCTGGGCCTGTGTTCTGCATTTAAGTGCCCGCGGTACCCGGGGCGCATCTGCTGAGCGTCAGTTGCCTCGTTTTCGAGGCTTCAGACTTCTTACTCCTTGCATCTTGTATGTTCCCGTCTGCAGCTGCCTCAGCTCCCCCGAAACCTTCCTGTCCCGATCACTGGTAGCCGTGACTCGTGGGTCCTGTGTCTCAGGCCCCGATTCTGAGGCCTTCCTCGTTGAACCTGCAGCTGGGGCCTCTTCACAGGTTTCCGCGGCAGGCATGGTGGGCGTTTTTGACTTCGTCTACTTAGCCCTCAGCATTCCATCTCTAGCCAGGGGCACGGTTTTGGAACGAGTCATTGTTTGGGCTTAAAGAAAGAAAGTGAAGTCGCTCAGTCGTGTCCGACTCTTTGCGACCCCATGGACTGTAGCCTACCAGGCTCCTCCGTCGATGGGCTATTCCAGGCAAGAATACTGGAGTGGGGTGCCATTTTGGGCTTAGGGGGCATGAAAATATATTATGATGCATGCACCAGAATAGATAACTTTGAGTCTGAGGGCAGGCTTCAACTTCAGTGCAGCTGGGGTTCCGGTCCTGCTGCCATCACAATATTAGCTGTATCACCTCTCCGAGGTCAGTTTCCTCGTCTGTAAAATAATGATAATAACTATTCCAGAGAGTGGTGACGATGACATGAAAGTGAAAGTGTGGAAGAGTTAGTCCCTCAGTCATGTCCGACCCTTTGCCACCCGGTAGACTGTAGCCCGCTAGGTTCCTCTGTCCATAGAATTCTCCAGGCGAGAATACTGGAGTGGGTTGCATTCCCTTCTCCAGGGATCTTTACCACCCAGGGATCCAACCCAGGTCTCTTGCATTGCAGGCAGGTTCTTTACTGTCTGAGCCACCAGGGAAGGATTACATGAGGGGTAATGATTATGAAGAAAAGTATGACTCACCGTTCTATCACCATCACAGCGGTCAACACTACTGATACCTCAGGCAGCCTCCGCCCTCCCCCATATGCATATGAGAGAGGTACAGCATTTATTCCATTGCCCTTTAGCCTCTTAGTTTCACATTATTGGTTCCCAGGAAATCTTAAGATTCAGTCCTTTATTCATGCAGTCAATAAATATTATTTGTGGTTGGGGTATAAATCGAACAAAGAGGAAATCTCTGTCCTGGTGGACTTTATGTTCTGAGAGAGACAGATGAGATATAAGCACAACAAACAAGTTATTTAGAATATTTGCTGGTAAACGCAGTAGAAAAGAAGAAGTGAGGCAGGGTGAGTGGAGCATAAGTTGGAAATATGGTGGGGATGGCAGCCGCAGGGCGGGTGACTATTACAAATGGGAGAGTTGAGGAAGGCCTGGTGGAAAAAGTGCCATTTGAGTCAACTTGAGTACAGTGCAGGAGATGGCCACGTAGGACTCTAAAGAAGGAGTGTTTAGGCAGAGGTGGCAGCCAGCACAAAAGCCTGTCTTTGAGGCAGGAGGAATCAGGTTTGAGGAACACATTGTTCTGGCTGCGAGAGGTCACCTCAAATGTTACCCTGGTATCCTTTGTATCTTCCTGCTGCAACAGGGGCCATGGAACCTATATGGGGGAAGAGAAGCTCATTGCGTCTGTGGCTGGCTCCGTGGAGAGAGTAAACAAGTTGATCTGTGTAAAAGCTTTGAAAACCAGGTGAGAGCAAAAGATGTGTATTTTGTGGCATCTGAGTTGCACAGCCAGGTCTTTTCGGCCATGACACACCCCCTACCCCCAGCCCTGCCTGCCCTGTCGTTCTGTAGGTCTGGGATTTCGGGAACATGACTGTAGGAAGGATAGAGATGACTGTAGGTAGGGGCAGGCTTCAAAGGTTTCCCTATGATATCTGACCTCTTCAAACTTGGGTTCCCTCTTCTGCAAAATGAGACCTTGCCTGACCTCCTAGGTAGGATTTTCCTTGGAATTCACTGAAACAGTGTGTATAAAGTACTTTACACAGAGAGCCACCTGCCTTGAGGGCTCGATAAAGGTTAGCCCCAGAACATAAGCCAGTGGGGTTGGAACAGAGGGAGCAGGTGAGTAGTAGAGGCAGATGCAGAGAGGTGAGGGAGGCAGTCTGCATGCCCTGCAGCCACGGTAAACGTTTCTGACTTCCACTTTGTGCAGCCTAGGGAGGCCCTGCAGCAGGTGGGGCCAAAGAAGGGCATGATCTGAATTCTGTTTTAATGGGATCACTGTGGCTGCTGTTGGGGCAGGGTGGGGCAGGGTTCAGGAGACAAATTCCTGCTCTGTTTTCATCATTTCGGTTGATGGTGGCTTGGACTAAGGTGAGAGCCATAGAAGTGGGGAATAGTGATCAGTTCTGCATGCATTTTGGGTTCTGCGTGTATTTACTGTGAAAAGCTGTAGGAGTTTGTATGTGGGCTTTTCTACACGTAGAACTATGTGAGAAGAGATAGTTTTACTTCTTCCTTTGGGATGCTTTTTATTTTCTGCCTACATTGGTAAGGTAGAGGTATAAGAATCTGCTGCTGGACCTGTCCTGGAGCAGGAGAGAGAGGGGAGGAGGGAGATACACAGGGTTCCTCCAAAGACTCCAAGGACTGTGGCTTGAGCAACTGGAGGGGTGGAGTTACTATTTCCTGGGCTGGTGACAATTGGGAGAGGATCCATTTGCTGTAGTGGAATTGAAGGGGCTGCTAGAAAGCATTGTTTGAGGTTTGTAACTTATGCAGATTCCTATTAGTCACGTAAGTGAAGGTGCTGGGTAGCCAGTGGTTGACGAGAGCTAGAGCCTGAATTCAGGGGAGTGGTGGACTCATCGGTGGTATTTAAAGCCGTCGAGCTCGGTAAGCTCACCAAGTGAGTGTGGGCTGGAAAGAGAAGAGGCCCAAGGGCTTAGCCTTCAGTGTGGAGGCTCTAATTCATCATTAGAATTGGGAGGAGGAGTTAGGAAAGGGGTCTGAGACATGCAGCCAGTGGCTGGGGGAGACGTGAGTGGACCGGTTCGGGTGGTACCCGTCTCACTTTTCCTTTCTCCTCCTCTGGCTGATGCAGAACTCGTCTGTGTTCCAGAGCCCATCAGAAAATATCCCTTGCGTATCCATTTTTCATGCAATTAACAAAATAAGCGGTTTCAGACTTAATGAACTCCTTGCAACAAATGGTGTAAGAATAGTTGATGGAGACTTTATATGCATAGGAATGTTGGAAGTTGTCAGTTCCTGAAACTGAGTTCGAACAGCATGGTTATGTGAATTTACCAAATGTGGTGCCTGATCCAGGCTTGCGTGCTGTTTAACTGAAATCGCAAGTGGTACTCGGTCTTGTCATGGAGTCTTTTCACTGATGGAGGACCTTCTGCTTTTTCTTTCAGATATAATGGTGAAGTGGGAGACATTGTAGTGGGGAGAATCACAGAGGTAAAGTCTTATCAGATTGGTTTTTACAAAGTAAAAGTGAGCTGGTGATCTAGTGAATGAGATAGTCGACCTATTACACGCAGTTACATGAAACAAGGATTCATTGTGTTTGGCTCTTACGTGACCTTTGATGTAAACAGTCTGTCTGTAAACTGTTTGCTGTAAGTGGCTTGTCGCATCGGGGTTACTGTTCATTTACAGTCTGAGCTCTGGCCTCTGGAGTATGTGTCCAGGTGTGGGGTCCCTTTGTTTTGTAGGTGCAACAGAAGAGGTGGAAGGTGGAAACCAACTCCAGGCTGGATTCAGTCTTGCTTCTCTCATCCATGAACCTTCCCGGAGGAGAGCTGGTAAGGATCTGCAGCTAGGACTGTGAATAGCTTGCTGGTGAGAGTGCTGGGATCCCTTGCTCCACCAGAGAACTTTGCTTTATACTGAGGTTGCCACTTGTACTCCTGTTTGTCTGCTGTGAATTTTGCTGTCTGGATCTACACATAGGCTTTTCACTTGGCCCACGCCTCCCAGCTCAGGCAGCAGTTGGTATGTGGTAGAATCTGGGGTGTCTGTGGGGAAATCCCAAAGGAGAGTTGAGAGAAGCTCTCTCAGATGCTTGGTGCTAATAATCTTCCTTTTCTGGGTGTATCAGTTTTGCTCAGTGAAGGTCTTACTTGAAAAACTGTGTTTACAAATCAGCTTTACATGAATCAGATGATATTTGATTATTCCAGACAACCGCAGTACCTAAGCTGCTTCCTTTTGTAAAATGCTGTGCTTCAGCCTTATCTTCAGGCCAGCATCTATTTACAGAGAGACTCGTGGTGCTTGGCTGTCTGGAGAATGCCAGGATCGAGGAGGCATGATTCAGTTCCTGAAAGAGCTTAGACTAGCAGGGACTATGAGATAACTGGTCTAAACACCCGGCAGTCCAAGAGTAAACAAGTGTGTGATTGTACAAAAGGCATGATTAAATTCTCCGCAAGAAGCTTATAGGTAAAATGAATGTTGGAAGTTGATCCTATCCTTGAAGGATGGCTAGAGTTTTAACAATGAGTTCAGGAATCTGAGATAAAAGGAAATGTGTGAGCAAAGATACAGGTAAGCTGGAGGTAGCCGGTCCTAGTGGAGCGTGGTGTGCCGCCACGGCAAGTAGGTAGGCTCGATTAGGGTTTGGCAAATCACATAAGGAGTCTGAATATTATTCAGAGAAGAGGAGCCACGGGAAGGTCTGTAAGACAGAAAGTAGTGGCCACAGCTTTGTCTTCTTTGAGTGGCACGGGTTACCTACCCTGGTGTGTGCACACCATGGCTGCCTTCAGAGGTCTTGGGGGAAAGTGAAAGAGAAAGAAGAGATGGAGCAACATCTTGGTTTAGGGTTGGACTCCCTAACGTGGCCTTCTCCTTATGTATTTCAGAGGCGAAGATCTGCAGAAGATGAGCTGGCAATGAGAGGTTTCTTACAGGAAGGGGACCTTATCAGTGTATCCTTCACCTTGCATTCCAGCATCTTGATGTTTGCTGGGGAATGGGACTTAGATTGTCGGTCTCTCACAGGAGAAACTTGTAATCCTGGTCTCGACCAAGAGCCAAGACCTCTGTTGCAGCCTCTCTCTCTGTTTTCTTTTACATTAAGAAAATATACATTTTTAAAAAATTGAGATATAGTTAGTTTGGGGGCTTCCCAGGTGGTGCTAGTGGTAAAGAACTTACCTGCCAATGTAGGAGACGCAAGAGACGGGGACTCAGTTCAGTCCTTGGGTTGGGAAGATCCTCTGGAGAAGGCAATGAATACCCACTCCAGTATTCTTGCCTGGAGAATCTTATGGACAGAGGAGCCTGGTGGGCTACAGTCCAGGGGGTTGTGAAGAGTCAGACATGACTGCAGCCACTGAGCGCACATGCTCAGTTAGTTTCATGTGTATAGCAGAGTGCCTCAGGTATATACACATGTGTATGAGAATATGTATATTCTTTTTCACATTATTTTCCTATATATGTTATTACAAAATATTGAGTAGAGTTGCTGTGCTAGACAGTACGTTCTTGTTTATCTGTTTATGCACAGCAGAGTGTATATGTTACTCCGAGATGCCTCATTTGTCCCTCCCTGCCCCATCTCCTCAGTCCAGGCTACCCTGCAGCTCTTGTTCAGACCTGCTGCTGCTCAGTCGAGTTTTTGGGTCTTGTAACTTATGGTGGCTCATGCTTGAAGCCAGCTCAGAGTTTCCTGGTGATGTTAACTTTCATCCCAGAAAGGAGAAAAGGTGGTGTTCACGTCAGGATATTCACGACAGCCAAGGGGGAGAGGCTAGGTCACAGCAGTGTGACCTCCGGGTCCATTTGCAGCTGCAGGCGGGACTGGTGGACACAGACGCGAGGATGGAGGGGGACCAGGGACACAGGTGATGAGAAAGTGTTGGTTCCTTCATCAGCGACCAGGCTGAGGTCCAGGCAGTGTTCTCTGATGGAGCCGTCTCTCTGCACACAAGGAGTCTAAAATACGGAAAAGTAAGTTGGTCTCTGGGTGTTCTCACTGGATGAGTGAGACTTCACATCCATTTCCCCGGTCTCCAGCTGTCTCTGGCATTCTGGCGTAAAGCACCTGGAAGTTACGCGCTAACAGGCTGGCATTGCACATGCTGACTCACGCGGCTGTGGGCTGGTAGCATCGTAAAGCACAACAACACTCAGCCTTTCTCTGCGGAGGAGATTGTTCTGGCAGAAGAGCCCCTGTGACCCTGTGCCCTGGCCCCGCGGCTGTCTCACTCTCTCCCAAGGGTTGCGGTGGCTTTGCATGGCCTCAGTGCTGAGTTGCCACCAACAGAGCTCATGGACTGATGAGACGCGATGGCCCCCGGCCCTTGGACAAACGTCCGGTCGAGAAAATGGATATTATTGTTAGGAAAGATGGGTTTGTCGCTTGAGCCTCTAAAGGAAATTTTGTTGCTTTTCTTGCTGTAAGGTGACAGACATTATTGAGGCAGTTTTTTTTTTCTTAATGACAGCATGTTTTCCCAAACAAATGATGACTCATTAGTCTTAGCTTTGTCTGGGTGAACTTACTCATTTTCTGAGTGGAAAAGAAATCCCGCTGGTCAGTGGAGTCGCTGCAGCCAGCCACACCTTGAATCAGGAGGGGAGACAGGCTCACTGCCTCTGCTGACCTTTGTGGGCCCGGGGCCTGTAGCAGACACACCTTCTGCGGGATGTGGGCCTTGAGGTCACCTGCCAGGACTGGGGATGTATTTGTGACCAGCCCTAGGCCAGTCCCCTTCTCCAGTGGCATATCTCATGGGCAGGACAGGTGGTTAGGGTCAAGGTGGAACAGGGCAGTGCTCTTTGGCCCTCAAGAGGCTCAACCCCACATCCTCATTGGCTCCACCTTCTCTCAGCCATCACACCAGCCCTGGATCAGAACGTGATGACGCTTGCAAAGGAGCATAAATGGTGGAGAAGAGAGTGAGAGTCACCTTCTGTTGGGATGTGTGACACGTGCCTCCGGAAGGTGTCTTTACTGGGGCTGGTCTTTACTGTGCATGCGCATGTCCGGCAGTTATCACCAGCGAGGACCCCGATTCCAGCCTCCCTAGGACACAGTCTGTGCTCTGCTTTATAGTCGCCTCACTGGTTATCCTAGTGACTTAATGTACGATATGTTTTTTTAGCTAGGTCAGGGCGTTTTGGTTCAGGTCTCCCCCTCCCTGGTGAAACGGCAGAAGACCCACTTCCATGACCTGCCGTGCGGTGCCTCAGTGATCCTGGGCAACAACGGCTTCATCTGGGTCTACCCAACCCCCGAGCACAAAGAAGACGATGCAGGGGGCTTCATCGCAAACCTGGAGGTGAGCACGCACCGCCCGCCACTGCCCTGCTGGGATGCAGAGGCACTGAGTGGGTGCTGAGCTTCTGCGGCAGGTGAGGCGCCTCCGTTTCTCCCTGCTGCGTGGCTGTAGTTTGAGCTGGTTTGCATTTCCACTGAAGTCTGCTCAAAACATCAAGCTGCCCCCTCTCGTTCTGGAGAGATGAAATCAGCGACTTTGATCTCTGTTGGCCCAGATGGCAGGTGCAGGGTAACAGCCAAAAGCCGCTGGGAGAGCCTGCCTTTTGCATCTTCCATGGAGTCAGCAGTTTGCTTGGTTTGGAGTCCCAGAGTGATCGCGCCTCAGCTGTAAGTGGTTCCTGTGATCTGCTGTAACCGTTCACTAGTTCTGGTCTTGGTTCTGTTTGCCTCCCCTGGTAGCCGGTCTCCCTTGCCGATCGAGAGGTGATCTCCCGGCTCCGGAACTGCATTGTCTCACTGGCAACTCAGAGGATGATGCTCTATGATACCAGCATCCTGTACTGCTATGAAGCATCTCTTCCACATCAGGTACGCCACCCAGGGCTCCCCTTCTCGCTGTTGTGTGAGCAGGCGTGGCGTGTCATCCGCTCCGCGCCCCACCACGTCCCTTCACTGTGCCCATCAATATGAACTAATCTGGTGGACTCCCTTGTTGGCTGGTAGAGCTTTCCCCGAGATGCTAATAATATTCTCAATATCTGATGTCCATGTGAGGGTTTGTGGCTAGTTGGAGGTGCCAGGTGGGGTTGGTCTATGACAGCGACCCCCCGGCTTCATCTTGGCCATCCCAATTTTAGCTGCCTTTCTAGTGAATGCTGGAGTGATAGCTTTGTTGTTCTTGTTAGCTATATCCCAGAGAACCTTGCTGATTTATTAAGCTAGTTCTAGCAGATCCTTTCTTGCAATACGTAGCCTCTGATAAACAAAAACAGAGGCTTGTGTTAGCCAGGCTTGGTTTCTACATTTGGGTCGGCTTGCTATTCTGCTTACTGATTGAACAAATTACCTTTTGTCCTTTCTTTTTCAGATCAAAGACATCTTAAAGCCAGAAATAATGGAGGAAATTGTGATGGAAACACGCCAGAGGCTTTTGGAACAGGAGGGGTAAGAAGAAGCATCTGAAGGCCAGGACTGTGTGGGCCTGAGCAGAGCAGCCCTTGAAAGTGGAGAATCTGATTGGCAGTCCCTGTGTGCAGCTCAGTGAAGAACCGGGAAATTCATCACTGGACCTACGTCGGGCTGCCTCTACCTTGAAGACCTATTTTCTCCTGTTTTAAGGCAAAGCGAGGGGGACCATGATTACTGCTCCCGACCCCTTGAGTTGCCCACAGACTTCGGGTGCTACGGGTAGTGTCAGGCCCTTAAAATCATTACAAGTTCCAGCCTAATAGACGCCTATCCTGGAATCATACGGGCAGTCTTTCGTCTTGTAGCCACTGTCAACTCAGCAGGCACAGTGCCCCATGAAATTGCCGCTATATAAAACATAGCCTCCCTGATCCCCTCAGTTGTCTCTTTTAGCCTCCATTCCCACCTCCTCTGCAGAGTGAGAATGACAGTGAAGAGTGTAGCTTGGTAAAATGAACCCAAGAGTCAGTGGAAGGACACAACGACCAGGCAGCCTTTTGCTTGTTTGGAATCTCATTTCCTGTTACATGTTCCTCCTATTGACAGATGTAAGTACATTCCCGCCAGGCTGCCTTAATCTGGTCTGCCTTTGCGGATAATCTGTAATAAGCTGAATAATTGAGGAGAGAGAATGAATGTGTTGGGTGCTCTGATAAACGTGAAAACGAAGTAAAAAGTGGCGATGGAAAAAGAAAAGGTTTTTCTCCTATAACTGAAGCAGTAATGCATTTACTTTTGAATAATTCAGGGTTGAAAGGTAAAAACAAGATATTGAAGTTCTGTCTCACTGAGAATGGCTAGAATTCCTATGCATTCTTTTTCAAATGACTTTCTAAACATGGTGCCCTGATTTGGGTTTGGGGTAAACAGTTCTTTTAAAGTCAGTATCTGAGAGTGCTATTTGGTGAGCTGGTTTTGTTTGTTTGTTTGTTTTTAAATTTATATATGTGTCATCACTGTTTCTGTTCTTGTATTCTGTGTAATACTTGGGAGTTAAGTACAGGTGAAGGATGACTTGGGAGATAGAAATTATTCTGACAGAGGCCCTTAAATTTAAAGCTAGAACACCTAGTAAAATTTAAACCTAGGACAGTTTCAGTAGTGATGTGGAACATACGGCAGTTTTGAAACATAGCTCAGCTCTTTTTGTTAAATTGTGCGTCTTTATAATATTCAGTCTATCACCTGTTTTGAGGAGTTTGCAGTCAACTGAGTATTGCACAGGCTGTGTTGCAGCTGTAGGTTTGCTCCCTGTTTCTGAGATCATGTTCTAGGTTGTATGTCTCTGAAGAGAAGGGAATGGGGAAGGATGGGAGCCTGCATGCCTGCTTTGGGTTGGTTTTGATCAGGGCCAGAGTGGGTTTGTTGAATGTTTGCCCTTCTCGCTTGGTCTGCCAAGCTGCCAGCCCATACTCTTCACTCAGTATATCCTGATAGTGATTACCTACTAAGTGGAAATACCAATACATAAAAGTCTCAAAACACCTTTTGGTGATTTTCTACTTTTTTTGTGGCCCACTAGAGGGTGCCCTGGTTAAGCATAATTTCAGTAAGTATTTTTTTTTAAATAAAGCTGAAGTTTTTACACTGGTTCTGAATTCCTCTAGCACTGTATAGGTTGCTTTGCTTTATAAGTGTGAGCACAAAATTAGGCTGAACTACGTCACTCTTAGTGGAATATATGAGCTTAAAGGGATTTATTCAAATTTGGCAACATTTATTTACTTCTGTCAGGCATTTGCTGGGCTCTGGATTCTAGTTTTAAGTCCTTAAGAGTATCATTCCATAGCGTTACACAGTGCACCTCTGGAAAAAAATATTATAGTCTGGCTTAGGGGTTCACCTAAAACTAGAAAAATAGGAAGTAAATGGTGAGTAGGGATAAACCTTTAAATCAAGTGCTGCTGGCCTCTAAAGCATAGTTAGTCTCAATATTTATGGGAAGTAAAGTCCTACTTGATTCTCATGATAACCTTGTAAAGTTTGATATGACTCATTTATGAATGAAAGCTATTCAGATAATTAAAGTGACTTCATTAAAGCTCATTAGCAACTATGGATCGGTAGGCTTAAGCTCTTTGGATGGATCATAAAGCAACCCTTGAGAGAAGGGGTTGGACTGACAGTGAAAGGATATGGGGTCCAGAGATTTCATTTCCAGCATTGAGACCTACACTTTGGATTGTTACTCATTTTGTACACTGCCTGTCCCTCCCATGTCTGCTGTGGGAGACAAGGATGAGTCCCTTCAACCCCACGCTTCATTTGCACCCCAGCACCTAGGACAATGCTTGGCACCTGGGCTGAATAATGCTTATGAATTATTTATTAGTTCAAGAAGTGTGGGTTAGAGTTCTGATTTGATTGGTCAATTTTAAGCTAGAGAGTGAAGAATGAAGATGAGTAGGAAATGATGAAAGGGGGAAAAGGAATAAAAGTGAAATCTTCAAAGAGAAAGGGTGATGGCAAAGATAAGGTGATGGGTAGATAGAACAGGGTGTTGATGCTTGAAGACTGATCTATAAGCCAGGATGATGTTCATCAGCCAGACTACTCAGTGATAGAGCAAAGCTAACCCTGTTAACATCTAAATTCTCCTTCTGAATTGGCTTCACATTCAGTACCTCCAAGGAACTCTATTTTTACAAGCCAGTATCTATAAAATCAGCACCATTTCCCAATCCAGCAGAAATATTTCGAAAATACACAACTGAACATGCACACCTATAATGCGATTGGTTTTCCCCTACTATCAGTAGCAGCTTCTAAAATACCAACTAACATTAGATCAACAGTTACTTGATATTGAATGGTACAAGAGAAAATTCAAGGCTTTGGAGTAGTATCATTCTGGGTTCAAATTGTCACATGACTAGTCCAGTGATCTTGAGTAACTCACATCTTACTTGGTTGTCTCATCTGTATACAGGGGATAACATTACTTTTGTTACTGGGCTACCATACAGTAAGGATTAAATGAGAATATGGTTTATGAAGAGAGGAAGACCATAGTGTAGATTAGGTGTGATGAGTGGATTCCCTTAGAGATGGGTATATCCTGGCAGGTGCATTGCTCTGGGGAGACGTGGAGAGTGAAGAAGGGGACCAGGAGGGTACATTTTAGTTGCATAAAAACGGGTTATGGCATGTGTGGATCTGGTTGCACGGGTCATTAGCTAGTTCTGTAAACTCAACAGTTTCGGCTAACATGTTTTCACGTGACTATGTGTACACCCCTCAAATTAGATCGTGTAATCTTTTTCTACTGTTGCCCCCACCACCACCAGTTTTATTGAGAAAAAGTTGACATACATCACTGGACAGTATAAAGATTCTTTCTCACTCAAACACCTATGTTTATGCGTTGCCTCCGAAAGGTTCTTAAAATGCTGTTAATGAGTGGGCTCCCTGATACTCCAAAGAAACAATTCGTTAGCAATATGTCGACGCTCTCCAGTTGTTTATTTTTCGCTCGTTCTATAATTTATGCTTCTTGGAGTCAAGGTGGAAGTTGAGGGTGAGGGGCGGCAGTGGAGGCACCGAGTAACGTCGGTTTCCTGGAGCGAACTAAATTCTCTCTCCTAAGGAAGCGATCCAATTCCGGTTCTGGGGAAATCCAATCCGCAGTTTTCCCCTTGCTTTGGTTCCTCGCCGGCCTTACCAACCCGCTCAGGGAGACATTGGCCAGCCCTGTGCGAGGCCGGCTAGAGTCCACCGGCTCCCAGGAGGGCGGGACCGACGCTCAGGAGCCGGGAGCAGAGGGCAAGGCTCGGGCGAGCGCGGACAGGGCGGCGGGCGGGGGCGCCGCAGGACCACAAATCCCGGCCTGCCCCGCGGGCTACGCCGAAAGTGGTTGGCTGGGGGCTCTAGCCCCGTCGGCCACTGGGATGCAGGAGAGGGAGCTGACCCGGATTCTCGGGGACCAATGGCAGTGCAGGGGAGGCGGGAGCTTCCTTACCACTCACCTTGCCCCTCTGGAGAACCACATTTAACAGGTCGTACGGGGCCAGGCCCTGGAGGGCAGGAGGCCCAGAGCCTAAAGAAGCCGCAGCGTCTCCGAAAGCGGTGTCTGGAGGGACCCGGTCCCCACGCGAGGCGCGCACCGGACGTCATCGGGAGGCGGGGCCGGGGCGGGGCCTGGCCTCGTTGTGGAGCGCCTAGTAATCCATCATGGCGGCCGCGGGGGTCGGTGACCGTCTCTGAGCAGCGCCGGAGCCGGAACCGGTTCCTGGGTCCTGCAGCTGAGGAGCCCGCCTTGCGTTGTCCACGGCCCCTACTTGGGCGGGGAGGCCGGGTCTTGCGACGGAGCCCGGGGGATGTGACTGCCTGGCAGCGGCGGCCGTAGCCACGTCCGGGCCCGGGGGAGGGGGGTATCTCGGGGTGTCTCGGACAGAGACGGCCCCCCAGGCTCGGGGGCAGCTGAGGCGGCCGGGCCTCCTCCCCGTCCTGTCCTCCACCCGCCTTCGGGGCCGCGAGAGCCCGTCGTCCCTTATCAGCTCCATCCCGGCTCTGGGACCCTGGGGTTGTGGTCTCTTTCCCCAGACCTGGGGACACCCCGTTTCCTGAGGCTTGGAGGAGCGTCGCCCCCGGAGTAAGCCTCCCGTGCCCCCCCGCCCCGGCAGCCTCCCTCTTTACCCCCCGAGCCGCCCCTTAACTCCGAATCCCGGCCTCAAGTTTGGCCTCGGAGCGCCCCCCTCATTCAAATCCCCTCCCTGCTGTCAAGTGGCCTCCCCTCCCCAGCCCCCCAACGTTGCTCCCGTGAGCCTGTAATGCCCTGACTTCTTCCAATGTCACCTACGGCCCCCCAGCCTCAGCCCAGCCAGAAACTTTAATGCAGAGGAAAAGCCTGGACTGGTTTCACAGGCCCTTTAAAAAGCGGACTTAAAAAGTTGCTGGCCATGCATTCCTTCTCGTCAGAGGGCCAGCTCTCGCTGAAGTCGGGGTGACCCGTGTCCTTTTCCGGAGAGCAGAGTAGAGAAAAAGCAGGAGCGGCAGCTAGTGTGGCAGGAAATTTGTTGGAAGATGGAGACACCAAGATAGGGGTGGGTGACTTCCCCAGGAAAAGTTCTGGAGGAGCATTCAAAGACCGATCCACGTTTCCTCGATGTGTGGAAATCGACACGACTTTAGCCTTACTGACCGTTGTACAGCATCCCCTGTGAATATTTCTCTTTAGGTTTTTCCTCCTTGAAAGGGAGGAAACTTAGCCAGTAAAAGACACTTGAAATCCAGCAACTTTGAGGTCGCACTGCAGTTACATTACTTCGAATTGATAAACTGCGAATATAATCGGAACTCCTGTTTGCACACGTCAACCTGAAATCTTCACTTCCTTTTATTGTGGAAGATGTCTTGTGATTGACCTCAGTTACTGACTGGTGGAGATGCGGTGAATGTGAAATCCCACGTAAAGACCGTTTCCTTCTCAGCTCACTGATCATTCTGAAAGATCTTGAACCCTCTTCTGGAAAGGGGTGCCTATCCTTGCTTTATGGGGCAGCAGCCTGGAAAAGTTCTTGGGGACCAAAGGAGGCCAAGTCTGCCTGCCCTGCACTTTATCAAAGGAGCAGGCAGGAAGGAGTCGTCGCGGCACGGGGGTCCACACTGCAATGTTTTTGTGGAACACGGTGAGTGGTCTTCACGGTTTTGCTCCTCTTTGCCGCTTTGCCATGCGCAAGCAACTTTGGAACCACAGGGCTTGTGTTGGTTCCTTCCAGTTCTATTTAAAACCTCAGTTCCTCTATCTTTTAGTCTCTGGTGGAACTTTCTTTGTATAAGAAAAAGTTACTTGGTGACACTGGATGGCTTTATTCGAAGTCTTACTACTTATTTCTTGCCTGATTCCCTTTCTAATTCACCATTGACCTTGGACAAGCCATTTTACTATTCCAGCTTCCTGAGGAGGTTGGACTTAGGTGATTTCTCAGGATCCATAGTCCATGATTCTGCTCTGACCTACAGCCTAGGCTCTTCCTTCCTCTGAGGTACATGGATTCTTCACTGCTTTATCTGTGGGGAGCTTTCAGTCTTATCCTCAAAGAGGTTTGTGCACCCACCAGAGCTGAAAACCACAGGCCCTAGTTGACACTAATAACCTTGATCTTTTCAGTCATAAGTAGAACTTGAAAATCCTCACTTTGGAGCTCTGTGGAAACAGCTGAGAGGAGGCCATGTTCCTTGTGAACTGAGGAGCCCCAGCTCTCAGTGGTTTCACCTGAGACAGGGAGTAGCCCTTTCCTCAGAATGGAGCTCTTTCCTCCTCTCTGTTTCACATGACACTTGGGGCAAGAAAGGTTGTCTTTGACATTTTTATGAACACCACTGGCATTTGAGTACTGACAGCACATATTATTCTGGTCACGTCCAGTAATTCTGCATGAAGTTTTAAAGCTAAGGATCAGCTTAGGCCAATGTCTGTGCCAGGGGCCAGCCACGCACCAGTTAATTAGCATCCTGTTTGTACTGTCACAGCCTGACTTCAGACCTAGTACTTATTTAAGTATCAGTCGAGCCCACCCACCCTCTGTAAGCAAATGGAAGACGTGTGCAAGTAGCATATACTTTGAAATTCAGTCACAAATACCCTTAACAACTGTGACTGCAATAAACAAAGTTTTCTATTCAGTGAACTTGTATTTGACAATTGAGTTTGATTTTCTAAATAATCTGGGTACTTGGATTTTACTTTTGCCTTGAAACATGTTGGATTTTACTTTTGCCTTGAAACATGAGTTTATTTTAGCATTGGTTTCAGACAGGTAAATAATGTATTATGGTACTTCCCACGATCAAGATTTGTAAGTGAATTATTTGCATTTCAGCTAGTGATGATCATGCAACCTTAGGTAGTGAAAATTGTTCAGTCTGTTGAGTCACGTCCAACTCTCTCCATAGACTGCAGCTTGCAAGGCTTCCCTGTGCTTCACTGCCTCCTGGAGTTTGTTCATATTCATGTCCATTGAGCCAGTAATGCCATCCAGCCATCTCATCCTCTGCCACCCCCAGTGAAAATTGGCACAGACATTTTGGAGAGCTTTGGCCAATCATATCTGAATTTAAAATGTACATAGCAGTGACCCAGTCATCTCACTTGTAGGAAGCTGTCCTAGCATGGAATAGTGTAGTGCCCTTGGTGTGCCTTTCACCCCTTCAAGGGTCCAGAGGTGAAAATTTTTCATATTAACACAATACTAAGATGTTGGGCTTCCCCAGTGGCTGAGCAGTAAGGAGTCCACCTGCAATGCAGGAGTCGAGGGTCCTATCCCTGGGTCAGGAAGGTCCCCTGGAGAGGGAAATGGCAACCCATTCAAGTATTCTTGCCTGGAGAATCCCATGGACAGAGAGGAGCCTGGCAGGCTACAGTCCATGGGATCACAGAGAATTGGATATGACTGAGCTGACCTTAGCATGCACTCACACAAAATGTTATTTGCAATCTTTGCAGTAATGGTTCAAAAATAATGCAGCTTCTAAGCATGAATCAAGGTTGTGGCAACTAACCATAGTAGCCATTGTGTTCTTCATGCCACGCACTCATAGTAAACTAGTAAAAATTAATACATACATATATTTTTGGTTTTCACTTAAGGATGTTCCTGATGAAACAGCAAAAAGTATTAATTTTATCAATTCTCAACTGTTATGTATATATTTTTGTAATCTGCATTGAAGGAACTGGAAAGTACTTCTGTGTGCTGTTTGTCTCTAGGAAGAGCTTTGGGCACTGGTTAGTTCAAGCCGAACTTGCTGCTTTTTCATAGACTACCATTTTTACTGACAAACTGTGGTTATTCAGATTTTAAAAAATGTATTAAAAAGTGTTTCAAGGAGAACAGCTGGTAGTGTCTGTTGTCAATGAAAACATCTTGGCTTTCTAGCAAAAATTAGGGTTTTGGAAAACTTGTATCTGCTCCTGTGAAGTAGAGATTGGTGATAATATTTATAAACACACTATTTTGATATCTTATAATGGAATACATTATTTGGAAGATCTGCATGATTCAATGAACTGATATTTTGTAAATGACAACACATGATGTTATAAAGTCAAGCACAGGTAAAAAGATTCATTCAAGGGGCAAGATGGACCATTGAATTTTAATGTAACAATACAAATATTAACTGATAAGAGTTTCGGATTCTATATCAAAACTAGCTTTGAGGAAACTACCACTTACTGAGTTTGGTGTAGCTTCAAAGAACAGTATCTCCAGTTATCTACAAATGGGGGTAAACAAGGCATTTCCCAGTGAAAATAAACATGTTTATTTTTAGATGAACAAATGAATAAAATTT
Source organism: Nanger dama (assembly GCA_917880005.1). Lineage (NCBI taxonomy): Eukaryota > Metazoa > Chordata > Mammalia > Artiodactyla > Bovidae > Nanger > Nanger dama. The sequence goes on along the minus strand of CAKJTW010000018.1, from coordinate 6,035,877 downwards.
TCAGTTTAAATTTATATTATAGTAAATATTGATGAGATAATCTATATAAATAAAAGCACTCTGGGGTTCTATTTAGTTTTCAAGAGTGTAAAGAGGTTGTGAGATAAATGTTTTTAAACTATTGCAATAGAAAGTCTATCACGAAGTCATGTAAGGGAGTGAGCAAACAAACAGAAATAGGAAATCACATAAGGATGTTTATTGCCAACATACCGTAAATGCCAACACGGAAAGCTGTCCATGTAATGGTAAGTGGAAAAAAGCAATTTGGGGATCAGTCTGCATGGTGTGGCCCCATTTTTTGTAAAACAAAACTTAGCTATTTGTTCATGTACAGAAAAAAGTATAGAAGCATTTAGACTGACATAATTGTTAATCTCTAGGGAATTGGGATTTAGGTGGAATAGCAGAAAACTTTCACTTTTTACTTTGCATTTGTGATGTTTCAGACTTTTTACAACAAATTTGTTCTGTTTTGTAATACCCGAATTAGGAGGGTCTAAAGAACAAATTGATGGCATCTCAACCAAATAGTCAGTTCTTTGTAATAAATATTGTTTAATGAAAGAAATTGCCTAGATCATGTTTTAACTGAAGACAAGTGAATTTCTTTGGACTTTGGGTATACTTTTCCTAGGGGAGCAAATGGTTCTTGATCTCTCACAGGCTAATCTTTCTAGAGTTGGTTAATATCCATATAGTTTGGATTAAAAACTTACAGCCGTAACATACAGTGTTGGACCAGACATGAATCTGGAAGCCAAGAATAACGTTGTGTGGTATGGTGGTGGTGATGAACCTGAATGGAATGGGCAGCTGGCAACTTTTTGCTAGGATTATTCAGGGTTAAAGGGCTAGCCATATGTACAGGCAACGGGGGGAAGGAAACCATGGTATTGTTTCATGGACCTTCTGTTCCTTCCAAATTTCAGTGTCTTGACTAAAAATTCACTTTTGTGAAAGTTGGTAAAACAGGATTGAAAGTATTCCCTAGTAAACTTGTTTACTTTAATGTGTCCTTCTTTTCTCAGCAAATATTTATTGAGCTCACACTATGTACCAGGAAGTGTTTTAGTCATTGGTGATACGTAGTGGGTAAAAGCACCTCCCTGCCCTCCTCAAACTTACATTCTAGTTGGTGGAGTTGTTGTTCATTGTTCAGTCGCGAAATGGTGTTTGACTCTTTGTGACCCCATGGACTACAGCATAGCAGGCTTCCTTGCCTTTACCTTCTCCCAGAGCTTGCCCAAACTCATGTCCATTGAGTCAGTGATGCCATCCAACCATCTCATCCTCTGTCACCTCCTTTTCCTCCTGTCCTCAATCTTTGCCAGCATCAGGGTTTTTCCAGTGAGTCAGCTCTTCACATCAGGTGGCCAAAGTATTGGAGCTTCAGCTTTAGCATCAGTCCTTCCAATGAATATTTAGGGTTGATTTCCTTTAGGATTGACTAGTTTGATCTCCTTGCTGTCCAAGGGACTCTCAAGAATCTTCTCTAGCACCACAATTCAAAAACTTCAATTCTTTGGCATTCAGCCTTCTTACTGGTCCAACTCTCACATCCATACATGACTACTGGAAAAACCATAGTTTTGACTATACGGACCCTTGTCAACCAAGTGATGTCTCTGCTTTTTAATAGGCTGTGTAGGTTTCTCATAGCTTTTCTTCCAAGGAGCAAGCATCTTTTCATTTCATGGCTGCAATCACCACCTGCAGTGATTTTGGAGCCCAAGAAAATAAAACCTGCCACTGTTTCCACTTTTTTCCCATCTATTTTTCATGAAGTAATGGGATTAGATGCCATGATCTTTGATTTTTTGAGTTGAAACCAGCTTTTTCACTCTCCTTTTTCACCCTCATCAAGAGGCTCTTTAGTTCCTCATCACTTTCTATCATTAGAGTGGTTTCATTTGCATATCTGAGGTTGTTGCTACTTCTCTTGGCAATCTTGATTCCAGCTTGTGATTCATCCAGCCCAGCATTTCACATGATGTACTCTGCATATAACTTAAATAAGCAGGGTGACAATATACAGCAAAGCCTTTCTCAGTTTTGAACCAGTCCTTTGTTCCATGTCCAGTTCTAACTGTTGCTTTTTGACCTGCATACAGGTTTGACCATACAGGTTTCTCATGTGGTCTCGTGTTCCCATCTCTAAGAATTTTTTGTTGTTGTTTGTTTCATCTCTAAGAATTTGCCATAGTTTGTTGTGATCCATACAATCAAAGGCTTTAGCATAGTCAATGAAGTAGAAGTAGATGTTTTTCTGGAATTCCCTTGCTTCCCATGGGATCATAGAGATATGATCCTATGGATGTTGGCAATATGATCTCTGGTTCCTGTGCCTTTTCTAAATTCACCTTGTACATCTGTAAGTTCTTGGTTCACATACTGCTGGAGCCTAGCTTGAAGGATTTTGAGCATTACCTTGCTAGCGTGTGATATGAGCACAATTGTATGATAGTTTGAACATTCTTTGGCATTGCCTTTCTTTGGGATTGGAATGAAAGTGACCTTTTCCAGTTTTGTGGCCATTGCTGAGTTTTCCAAATTTGTTGGAATATTGAGTGCAACACTTAAACAGCATCTTTTAGGATCTGAAAATAGCTCAGCTGGAATTCCGTCACCTCCGCTAGCTTTGTTTGCAGTAATACTTCCCTAAGGTGAAGTCGCTCAGTCGTGTCCGACTTGTTGCGACCCCGTGGACTGTAGCCTACCAGGCTCCTCCGTCCGTGGGATTCTCCGGCAAGAATACTGGAGTGGGTTGCCATTTTAAATTCACACTCCAGGGTGTCTGGCTCTAGGTGAGTGATCATACCATTGTGGTTATCTGGATCTGGTTAAAAGGATCATTAAGACCTTTTTGTCTGGTTCTGTATATTTTTGCCACCTCTTAATCTCTTCTGCTTTTGTTAGTTTTTTGCCATTTCTGTCCTTTATTGTGGCCATCTTTGTGTGAAAAGTTCCCTTGTATCTTCAGTTTTCTTGAAGAGATCTCTGCTGCTGTTAAGTTGCTTCAGTCATGTCTGACTCTGTGCGACCCCATAGATTGTAGCCCACCCAGCTCTCCTATCCATGGGATTTTCCAGGCAAGAGTACTGGAGTGGGTTGCCATTGCCTTCTTATGAAGAGATCTCTAGTCTTTCCCATTCTGTTGTTTTCCTCTGTTCCTTTGCATCGTTCACGTAAGAAGGCTTTCTTGTCTCTCCTTGCTATTCTCTGTTGAGTGTATTTTTCCCTTTCTCCTTTACCTTTCACTTTTCTCAGCTATTGGTAAGGTCTCCTCAGATAGCCGTTTTGCCTTCTTGCATTTCTTTTTCTTTGGGATGGTTTTAGTCACCGCCTCCTGTATAATGTTATGAACCTCTGTCCATATTTCTTCAGGCACTCTGTCTACCAGATCTAATCCCTTGAATCTATTCGTTATCTCCATTGTATACTCATAAGGGATTTGACATAGGTCATACCTGAATGGTCTAGTGGTTTTCCCTACTTTCTTCAATTTAAGCCTGAATTTTGCAATAAGGAGCTCAGCATCAGCAGCAAGTAAAACATAGAGCTGCTGAGGAGCTGAATAACAGAAAAGGGGACAGGGAATGTTAGGGGGTGACTTTAGTTAGAGTGGCCAGAGAGGCGCTTTGAGAAGGCGGGGTTTGAAGAAAGACCTGAAGAGGGCGGTGAGAGAGCAAGCCATGGAAATATGGCTTTCAGGTAGGAGGGGAATCAAGGCGTATGGGAACCCTAGGTAGAGCTTGCTTAGCAGGTTCGAGAAGCCCGGAGTACCTGGAGCGAAGAGAGAGTGAAGGAGGGTTGCAGGAGATGAAATGAGGGAGCTGGGAGGTTGGTTGGGGAAGAAAGTGGCCTTGTCCATTTCAAGGCTTTTGGCTTTTCCTCGTGTGGTCTTGGAGAATTTTGAGAGAGGAGGACCACAACCTGATTCATGCTGTAACGCAGTCTCTGGCTGCTTCGTCCTGAAGGGGAGCCGAGGCGGCAGGAGCGAGTCCTCTGGCCATTGATGACACCAGTCTGGGTGAGAATGGCCCTGGCTTGGTCCAGGGCAGTGGCTGCGGTCAAGGGGTCAGATTCTGTGAGTATCTGAAGGCACTCCTAACTAGATTTGCTCTTAGATATGGGATGTGCGAGAAGTCAAGGGTCCAGGGACTGAGTGACTGGAAACATGGAGTTGCCTTTTCCTGAAATGGGAGCCAGAGGGTGGGGGGTGAGGAAGCGGCGGCCACCTGGAGCTGCTGCTTGCACTTGCTGCGTGTGAGGTGCCTGTGCGTGGCTGTGTCAGACATGCATACATGCGTGCTCCAAGCTTGCGTTCAGGGAAGCACTCCAGGCTGGAGAGGGAACCTGAGGGTCACCAAGTTCTCAATGGTATTTAAAGCTACGAGAGTGCATGACACCCCAAGGGAGAACCTCTGTGTGTGTTTCACATAAGGACGGTGCTGTTCGGTAGTTTATGAAGACGCCTTTATGTAGGATTAGTTTGAATTTTTTTTTTCTTTTGGGGGTCAGGGTGGTGATATTCAAAATTTTACAGGAGAATAAACTTAACTCATGTTTAAGTTTTAAATCCCATTTCTCTAGGTTTTTCCACCCTAAATCAGAAAGTTGCGGAGTTAAAAAAATTTTGCACACAAGTTTTCCTGTTTTTCTTGGTAGTAAATGTTTTTAATATAAAATCATTTCAATTTGTAAAGCTTTGTAATGCTTTTCTAGTTAGTACTTTTAAAAATTGAAGTTTTTTTTCCTCTAAACTATTTCTAGATTTTCTAATTTTTAAGTTAGTACATTCTGTGTCTTTCAGGGTATTACTTATTTAATTTATACATATCAGATGTTTTATTAGCTTAACTGAAAAATGATTATAAGAAATTATTTACTCTCAGTTTAAAACTATTTCACTGTTTTCAAATAAAACTTTATTCAAGGTAATCAAATAGGAACTTGATAGAGCAACAATATAGTTCTTACTATTGTTTAAATTACACTGTGAAACCATACAGGTTAGGAGGTGGGAAAAGTACAGCTGTTGAGTCTTATAGGTATTGAAGTTCAATCAGGGCTTGAAATAAAGAGGTTGTTTGGAAAGATTATATCATGTACTTTATGGTAGGGATTGGGGTTGTGATACATGAACTAAGATGCAAAATTGTATGTTTATACATTTCTTAAGGCATCCTGTTATTTTTCATAGTCTAATACATTTTGTATGGCTTTCTTGTTTTTCATAAAATCTTATTCCCCATTAAAAAAAAAACTTATATTTGGCATTACAAGTAAAGTTTTTTAAAATTTTTATTTATCTACTATTTATTTTGGCCGAGTTATTTTTGGCTGCACTGGGTCCTCGTTGCTGCATGCCGGCTTGCTCAGTAAAGCCCCGCCTGGCTTTAATTGCAGCAGGTGAGGGCCGCTCTCTAGGTGCAGCCCACGGACTTCCGGGTGCGGCGGTTTGTGGAGCTCTAGACACTCGGGTTTGAGCAGCTGCAGCTCCGGGGCTCAGAGCACAGGCTCAGTAGTTGGGGCGTGGGCTTAGTTGCTCTGCGGCATGTGGGATCTTCCCGGAACAGGATCTTCCCGCTGGCAGGTGGATTCTTTACCACTGAGCCACCAGCGAAGTCCCTTGTTCCCTTTTTAAGAAATAAGCTAATAATGTAGAAGAAAACAGAAAATTCAGAAAACAGAAAAATGGGATTAGTAATGGAGGATGATCAAAGATGATTTAACTGAAAGAGTTTTTACCTTGTTTAAATGAAGCAACCAAGCAAAGAAAATAATAGAAACTGGAGGAAAGAAAAAATTACTTTGTATTGGTTAGGGACTTTGCCTGTGCCACAGATCTCCATGTGATACCCACTGGTGTGTTGTGAAGTGTGTTGCAAAGAGATGCATTTAATGAGTGGGAGGGAAAAGGACGAGTTAACATGATTGAGTTGGGAATTACACCCATAGGAGTATGTGGGCATATTGTCTGAGTCTATGGGCTAAAAAGACTAAGACCGCTGCTTAGAAGATGAGCTGCAGTGAGGGGGAAGCACTCCCTCAGGGCCTTCTGTGGGCCTCTTCTGTGTGGTGGTTGTGCCCTGGACATCACTGTTCTGTGTGTTCAAAACCCATCTGCCTTTCAGGACTCTGCTTGACTCCCCCTCCTTCTTAAAGGCAGATTTTGATGTGTTGTTTTTAAAGTGTTTAATTGCCAGATATTTGGGAGAGTCTAGATATCTTACTGATTTCAGACTTAATTCCATGTCATCATGAGAACATCCTCTGTAAAACTGCAGTCTTTTGACATTTACTGAGATTAATTTTATGGCCCAGCCTTTGACCTGTCTTACTGAATGTTCCATTTGTACTTGAAAAGAATATGTGTTCTGCAGTTGTTGGTTCTGTAAATGTGAATTAGATCAAGTTGGTTGATGGTGTTGTTTAAAATCTTCTACAGCCTTACTTATTTTTTGTATACTTATTTTATCTATGCTTTTGCTCAGTTTCTTTTTGGTGTGTTTTGTTGCTGAGCCTCAGATGTTAAAAATCACAGCTATGATGACAGATTGGGGTGTTTTTTTTTTGCTTTTAGTTCTATCTTTAAATTTTTTTTTTTAGCTTTAAGAGGTTTTATTAGAAAACAGAGATGGTGGGGGAGAAAGGGGTACCTAAGCATTTAATTAAAGAAGCTAGGAAAGCAGAGTAATCCCACAGTACACAAGAAGAGTGGCAAGAATAAAAACACAAGCTGAGAGACAGACATGATCAACAGTGCCACAAGCTGGGACCCCCTGGTGGTCCAGTGCCTGAGCATCTTCCTGCCAACTTAGGGGACTCAGGTTTGATCCCTGGCCCCAGAAGACGCCATGGAGCAGCTAAGCCCCTGCATCACAGCCCCTGAGCCACCTCGCCCAGGGTGGAGTCCTCCCCACTGCCGAGCCGGGAGTGCACCCCAGGGAAGAGTAGCCCCTGCTCACCACAACTGGTAAAAGCCCACTCGCCACAGCAAAGACCCAGCACAGCCCAATAAGCAGATAAACATTTAAAAAATTAAAATATACCAAAAGCTGACTTTGAAAGAAATTTGTCAAATAGCAAACATCTAGTGAGACTGATGTAGAAAAAGAAAAGGCATACAAGAGCAATATTTAGAATGAAAATGTCACTATAGATATTCTGTTAGTTTTCATGTCATATAGTTTGAAACTCTGTTAAGTCACCAGACTTTTTTTTTTTCTTCCTATTTTTCAGTTGAGATGCTTTCTGTTGATCTACAAGTTCACTAACTCTCTGCAGTTTCTGATCTTCAGTTTCTTTAAAATTTTCATGTCAGATGTAATCAGTTTAAACTCTGAAATTTCCATTTGGTTCTTTCTTATAGTTTGAATTTTTCTATTGAGATTCACCATCTTTTCACTCATTAGGTCCATCTTTGCCTCCAAATTCTTGAAGGTAGAGACCTGTCTGTTAATTCAAATATCTGGGTCAAGTGAAAGTGAAAAGTGAAAGTCACTCAGTCCTGTTCGACTCTTTGCAACCCCAGGGGCTCTACAGCCCATGGAACTCTTCAGGCCAGAATACTGGAGTGGGGTGGCCTTTCCTTTCTCCAGGGTCTCTTCCCCCACCCAGGGATCAAACCCAGGTTTCCTGCACTGCAGGCCGATTCATTACCAGCTGAGCCACAGGGGAAGCCCAGTCTGGTTCACCTTGGGGTCTATTTTGATTGATTGCTTTTCACCTGCCTTAGGAGTCACACTTTCCTGCTTCTTTGCATGTTTAATTATTTTTGATTATATATCAGACATATGCGCGTTACACTGTAGGGACTTTTAGTCTTGTCTTACTTTAGAGAGGTTTTCATTTTGCTCTGACAGGCAGTTAAGTCACTGACGTGTTCTTTTGGCCCGGTAGGTGGTTTGTATTCTGTTAGAGTGAGTCTGGTTTTGGATTTATCCTTAGTCCAGAGGCACGGCCCTGACTGTAGAGGACATTCTTGGTGCTCATGCTTGACTTTTCTGGAATCTGGTGTTCAGCAAGGTCTCTCCACTCTGGACTGGCTGCTCGTGCGTGTTTTGGGCCCCGTGAAAGCTTGGTACCTGTGTTCACTGCTCACCCTCCCTGCCTGTTGAGCCTCATGGAATCTCACCTTGCGTGTGCGTCAGCCACCTGCTGTTGTCTTACGCCTTCTGCTTCCCAAGGCCTCCATCCGCGGATGTCCTGCCTGCAGTTCTAGTGGCCTCAGCAGTCTGGAGTCCAGACTCTGCTGCAGTTCACTGGGACTGCTGCTGCCAGCTTGGGTGCCATCATCTCCCTGCACCGTGGTTGGGAAAGTGTCCTGTGCAGGAAGTCGGAGCTTCCCTGCTGTCTTCCTCTTCTCTAAGGGTCACCGCCCTGTCTGCTGTCTTATGCCTGAAAACAGTTGTCTCGTTTATTTTGTTCAGTTTTGAATTTGCTTAGGGCGAAAGGATATCTGATACTGCACTGTGGCCAGAAGCAGAGGCTCAGGTCTGCAAGTTTTTCAACCTGAGCAGTATATATATCTATGTAGATTTCTGTGCTTTGATAGCTTCTTTCATTCCACGTTATTTTTGTAAGATTCATCCGTGTTGTTGCAGGTATTGGTAGTTTGTTAATTTTCATTGTTAATCAGTATTCTGGTCTATAAATTTCAGGAATTTATTTACACATGCTATTATTGATGGCCATGCAGATTATTTTCAGTTTTAGCTACTTATAAGTAACGCTTCTACGAACGTTCTTATTATATACCTAGAAGTGGAATCGCTTGTTTACACGGGATCAGCATATTCCCCGTCAAAGAAGTTTCCAGTCATTGCATCAGTGTCATTCCCATTCTTTACATTCTTATCAAACCTTGATACTGTCAGTATTTTAAATGTCCACTTTTCATGGGACTCTGCAGTAGTGTCTCATTGTGGTTTTAATTTGAACTTTTTTGTAACTCATGATGTTAAGTACCTTTTCATATGTTTATTGGCTATTTGGATGTCACGCATATATACACATACATATATATGTTTCTTATTGATTTATAGGAATTGTTTATATATTCTTAATCACTTTTTGAATGCATTTATTGCAAGTATCTTCTCATACTTTGTGGCTTGTCTTTTTTTTTCTTTTATTCTCTTAATGGTATCTTTAGTGAACCAAAGTTCTTAATTTTAATGTTCTATTTGACAGTCTTTATGATTAGTGCTTTTTTTGGTCCTATACAAGAAATATTTGTCTACCCCAAGGTCATGGAGAAGTTTTATTCTGTTACCTTTCGTATTCAGACCCATAGCTCACTTGAAATTGATTTCTTCTATGTAGGGACGACGGTTGGTTGTTCTTCCCCCATATTTGACTAGTTCTTTAGCTGAGAAGAACATCTGCTGCTGCATCAATCAGGTGTCCACGTGTGTTTAGGTCTGTGTGGGGACTGCTTACTTATTTGTTCTCTTTGTCCTTGCACCAGTGTCAGGTAGTCTTAAACACTGTAGCTTTAAAGTAAGTCTTTAATAGCCAGTGGAGTATGGAGGAGGAAACGGTAGCCCACCCGTGTCCTTGCCTGGAGAACCCCATGCACAGAGGACCCTGGGGCCACAAAGAGAAGCACAGGACTGAAGCAATTTAGCCCAGTCAGACTTGTTCTTTGGGGGTTGCCTTGGCTGTTCTTGTTCCAGGTACTTTTAGATACATTTCTAGATACATTTTAGAATCAGTTTAATTTCTATACCAAGGTGTTACTTAGTATCGGTAGAGAGTAGTAGGCCGTAGTATCGGTAGAGAATAGTAGGCCGCGGTATCGGTAGAGAGTAGTAGGTTGCGGATATTAAGGTGGACACTGTTGATAGCTGCACTCTCTTCCCTCCTAATGTGCAAGGGTAATTGTATCCCCAGAGCCTAGCTGGGAGCCTGTGTTAGCAAGTTTGGGGACTTTTCAGTAGGAAATAGTGTCTTGGATTTACTGTGGGTTTAATTTAATGAGCAGCTCTCCTCTGAGTGAAGCTGAACATTTCTAACATGCTTAAGGGATATACGTGTCTATGTTGCTGCGAACTGTCTCGCCAGGCTCACCGTGTGGCAGATCCTAAAGAGGTGACTGCAGGGCTGGGATGCTTGTCTGCACAGCCCCCCCCGCCCCCTCGGCTCCTTCACTGCCCTGCGTCTCCCAAGGAGCAGCTCCACCCCAGCCTCCAGAGGGCTTCTCACCCGGCAGCTTTCAGCCCTCCCTCTGCATTAGAATCTCCTTGTGCGTTTGTTAGTCACTCAGTCGCATCCTGCTCTCTGTGACCCCATGGACTGTAGCCCAGCAGGCTCCTCTGTCCGTGGTATTCTCCAGGCAAGAATACTGGAGTAGGTTGCCATTTCCTTCTCCTTAGGGGCTTGAGAAGACTTCCATCTAGGTTCCACCACGCGGGAGGATTTAATTGGCCTGAGGAGATACCTTGGGGAGCCTCAGGTTTTTTTATTTGTTTTTTAGCAGAGAGAGATTTTGCACAAAAGGATTTCTGCGAGGGAGGGAAAGGGGCTGTTGTGCTAGAGAAAACACTGTGACCGTAAGGTCTGCAGAATGTCTCCTCCGTTTCGTTTTTAACTCTCCAGGTGATTCTGACAGTAGCCAGGACTGAGCTCCGCTACCCTCAGACCCGCACAGCATCTGAACTGAGCCTCTGATGGAAAGCAAGGCCTTCTTCCCTGAAGCTGTGGGAGGACAGTCTTTGCTTCTGGCAGTCAGTGTAAACCATGAGGCAGCACCTTCAGGCTGGAGCCCGGAAGCCTTGGGAGGCTCGGCACTGCGGTGGAGTGGGGGAGTGAGGGGCACGGTGTAGGGCTGCTACTGCCAGCTGACCTTTGGACTTTGGATTCTGTGACATCACACTGCTTCCTGATTGTTTAAGCCAATTTTGTGTTGGATTTACTGTTACTTTGGGCTTCCCAGGTGGTACAGTGGTGAAGAATTCACCGGACAGTGCAGGAAACACAGGAGACAGGAGGGTTTGTTCCCTAGGTTGGGAAGATCCCTGGAGAAAGAAATGGCAACCCACTCCAGTACTCTTGTCTGGGAAGTCCCCCGATCAGAGGAGCCTGGTGGGCTACAGTCCATGGGGTCGCGAAGAGTCAGACACAGCTGAGCACGCCTGCACTTTACTATAACTTAAACCACCGATGTTCTCGCTGAAAAGGCAATACATTTTAAGGTGATCAGTTATTTCACTTTTCCATTTTTTGAAAGAAAAATGGCAGATTCCATTGACAAATCATAATTATATTTGTTAGGCTCTGTGTTAGTCTAAAGGATTCCCTGGTGGCTCAGAGAGTAAAGAGTCTGCCTGCAATTCGGAAGACCTGGGTTTGATCCCTGGATCAGGAAGATTCCCTAGAGAAGGAAATAGCAATGCACCCCAGTACTCTTGCCTGGAAAATCCCATGGATGGAGGAGCTTGGCAGGCTACAGTCCATGGCGTCACAAAGAGTCGGACACTACTGAGTGGCTTCACTTCTGCGTTTGTATTCTGCTTTCACACTTGTTTTTATGTTTTGTGAAACTGGCAAAATTCTATCTCATAAGGATGCTTCTCCCTACCACGGACTTCCCTTGTGACTCAGCTGGTAAAGAATCCACCTGCAAAAAGAAGTTAAAAGAATTCACAAGCAATGCAGGAAACGTTGGTTCAATCCCTAGGTTGGGAAGATGCCCTGGAGAAGGGAAAGACTACCCACTTGATTATTCTGGCCTAGAGAAGTCCATGGACTGTATAGTCCATGTGGTTGCAAAGAGTCAGACATGACTGAGAGACTTTCACATATTTGGGCTTCCCTGATAGCTCAGTTGGTAAAGAATCCACCTGCAATGCAGGAGACCCTGATTCAATTCCTGAGTTGGGAAGATCCGCTGGAGAAGGCATAGGCTACCCACTCCAGTGTTCTTGGGCTTTCCTTGTGGCTCAGCTGGTAAAGAATTTGCCTGCAATGCAGGAGACCTGGGTTTGATCCCTGAGTTGGGAAGATCCCCTGGAGAAGGGAAAGGCTACCCGCTCGAGGATTCTGGCCTGGAGAATTCCATGGACTGTATAGACCATGGGCTTGCAAAGAATCAGACGCAACTGAGCAGCTGTCACTCTCCCTACCACACTGTACTGATTATCTCCCTGAAGTATATTGCTGGACTGCTTTGTTACAACACCACTTTGTTAAAGATAATAGGTTATTTTTATTGCCTTGAAACCCAGTCTTGGGTTGGTAATGTGGCCTGGCTACTGCCACTTCTTGGAGACTGACTGGGCCAGCCAGTGCCAGCCCTGGCACAGTGTCTGGCACTCCTGTGGTCAGCACCCCAGCTAATGTGCTGAGCTCTGGCTCAGTTTAAAGAACACAGGACCTCTGGCTTAAGGAGCTATTGTGTTTGTTCCGGACCGTTTTACATGGAAGCCACATAGTAAAGCGTGCTGAGTGCCCAGGGTAAGGACTGGTCAAGGACTCAGCTCATTTTCAGTGTCTTTCTTGAGGCCTGCTGGTGACCACTCTTGTCTAAATAGTAAAACTGCTTCTGCCTCACAACACTATCTGTTCTTCAGAGATGACAGTTGGAAAACCAGATACAGTCATAATGGGAAGAACCTCAAAGTGTAAGATATAATCAAAACATTGCCGAAAGGGAGAGAAATGTCACAATAGTGTTTATCTTTCAATTGCCCTTCCTTACACAGTAATAACTGGCGACATTTGATGAGTACATTCAGGTACTAGTCCAGTCACTTGTGATACGTTAAGTTATTTAATACAACTACAGTTTCAGATACTTTTAACAGTAGGGAAAAAATGGAAACTAACAGTAGGGAAAAAATGGAAACTAAGAAGTGATCATTATTAGTACATTTGGAAGGTTTGTTTTGAGAAGCACATCGGAGGTAGTTGGTGGGATCAGGTGGTCTGCGTGGGTGAAGGATAACATAAAAATGTTAAATCATGCTGTTAAAAGTAATAGTGACAGTTATTATTCTCCACCCCCCACCATTATTCAAAACAAAATATATTGTTCAGTGGCTACAAGGTAAGGAAAAGTTTTTATCCTTAGAAACATGTGTGTTTCATTGGTGATATGTAAGCCTTTTCAGCCTAGCAGGGAAAATGGAGCTCTTGAAACACAAAAGTGCATTTCTTCTGTTACGTGTTAGCAGGAAGCTGCCTGTATAGCCTTGTCTTACTTTGGCTCAGCCATGACATGTGATGTTTAATTAGTAGCACCTGCCTTGGCTTTGTCTAATCCACGATCATGCCATCATGTCATTGTCAGTTAAATGCATAGTGTTTCCTGAAATTTTCTTCTAGGGCTCTTATTTTTGAAAAAAAGTTTAAGATGTGGGCATAACAGAGAAAGAGTTGAGGTTGTGGTGCTGGAGAAGACTCTTCAGAGTCCCTTGGACTGCAAGGAGATCACACCAGTCAATCTTAAAGAAATCAACCCTGAATATTCATTGGAAGGAATGATGCTGAAGCTCCAATACTTTGGCCACCTGACTCACTGGAAGTGACCCTGATGCTGGGAAAGATTGAGGGCAGGAGGAGAAGGGGGTGACAGAGGATGAGAAGGCTGAGTGGCATCACCAGCTCAATGGACATGACTTTGAGCAAACTCCAGGAGACAGTGAAGGACAGGGAAGCCTGGCGTGTTGCAGTTCGTAGGACTGCAAAGAGTTGACACACCCTAGCGACTGAACAACATCAACAACATGAGGGACGCCTTCAGGAAATATAAGATGTATCACTTTAAAAGTAGCTACTTTTTTTTTCTTACAAAAACAACATGTATTTCTGTAAATTATTCAAAGAAGTAAAGTTCAGTCAGCATTGTTCAAATGAAAAATTAATACTCTCCTGGGACAAGTAATACGTGATCAAAGTAAGCAAAATGTAGGTGTCCTACAACAGTTTTCAGGGTGCGTTGGGGTTAGTGTTTCCAAATTACGAAGTTATGGTTATGGGATGGATTCTGTAAGTTGATCAAACTCTGTATGACTTTCTAAGTTCATATTGTTCTGTAAGAATGTGTAATCGTGACGTAGGTAGCGAGTCAGTAGAGTCAGTAAGGCATGATTCTTTAATTGAAATGAAGGTTTTGTTTAAATTGGCTTGTGGAAGGACTTACCAGTAAATTCATAATGAATCCCATAATGAATGGCCACAGATAACACAACCCAAAGAGCCATGTCCTTGCACCTGGGATGTCCTTGAATTGCAGGGCTGGAAAGAACTGGAAATTGGCTCCTTTTCTGTACTTAGGTACAAAGTTCCTAAGCTAAGTGGGCAGCTGCTCTGTGTGGTTGCTGGTCGTTGGGCTGCCGCCTCCCGCAGATGCCACGGGAGACCCATGCCCACCAGAGTGCCTGTGTTGGCCAAGAACTGTGGGTTACACGGAAGAGGGCAAGACCACACGTGTCCTCAGCCGTTTACAATCCAGCACAGAGAAAAACAAGAACAGGGTAAGGAAAATGTAGCGAAAAGGAAATTGGATGAGAGCCTAAGAAAAGGGATAAAGTAGGTTTGTTGGGATTGGCGACGCCCAGCTGCTTGGCCACCACATAGCACCGGGGTTCTGGGGGCTGCGATAAGTCAGACCCAGACCTTCCATGCAGAGCAGAGCAGTCTCCAGACCCATCGCCTGGGTCCTCTGCTGTGGTGTGGTGCTCATTCCTAGGCCTACTACGGTTACAGGGTCACGTGTGCTCTCTGTTTGTCTTTTGATTTGGCCCTCAAAGGAGGGCCATCTGTGAGGAATAACAGTTCTCTTTCCCACATATGTGGGATGTCTCCAGCTGTGTGGATGTCAGTCATTTTGAGGCTGTGTGCTCAGCAGTGAGTCAGACAGGACGCACACGGGGGGCTTTTGGTCATTAACCAGTGCAGTGCACTTAGGCAGACTTCTGAGAAGGCCCGATGACTACACGCAAAACCTTTTCTCCCCTGGCTGGAGGCTGAGTCCTAGTTCAGCAGAAGGGCGTTAGGTGAAGCGGAGGCTTGGACACTGGGCGTTGTCTTACACCCCTTACCTGTCGCGCCTGCCCCCGGAGCGCTTTCTCTGTGCAAAGCACCATGCAGAGCCCTTGCTGGGTTACTGTTTTTACAGTTTATGTCTAAGTGTATTCTTTTTCTCAATTAATTTAATTGGAGAATAATTACAATATTGTGATGGTTTTTGCCATACATCAACGTCAGTCAACCACAGGTATACATGTGTCCCCCCCACACACAGCCTGAACCCCACCTCCCACCTGGCGTATTATTTTTAAAGTTACCAAATAATGCCAGAGCCCTTATGCTAAAGAACAATCTAAGTGTGGGGTGTTGTAGCTTAAAGCCTTCTTGTGGTTCCTATTATGTGGAACCAGTCTCTATTTTTGTAAAATACCACATACCTTTATCTCTCAAAAATTTTTGAGCAAGCAAATTACAGTTCCTATATAACACCAGAGCCCTTGTGCTAAGGTGCAATCTGGCACTTTGTAGCTCAGAAACTTCTGGTGGGTCCCATTATATAGTGAAGCAATCTATTTTTCTGAAAAATTATGTACTCTTATCTAAAAATTGAGCAGATAAACCATATATGTGTATCTACATATATATGCATATGTTCATTTTTTTTCTTTTGCTGAAGTTGTGTTAGAGTTGCATTGTTTTCACTTGTTTGCTTTTACAGACAAAAGTGGGCAAGAATAAAGGTCGAGAGATGAGAAGGTACTCTCCCTTCCTTGGGACCTTTTAATTGTCTAGTGTGTAGGTGGCTTAGACTGGCCTGCCTAGTAGACCACCCTGCAGTTTTGATTTGAATTTTTCTGTAGAAAGAAAAAAATAATAATAAACAACAGCATTACTCTTGATACCTCCTTGTTTCTCCCTTCCTCCCTTCTGCCTGCAAATTCTGGCTCACGATAGGAAATGGAAACTCCCGGAGTGAGGGGGAAATGACTTTCACATTTATGTTGATCACTCTGAAGCTCTTTCCCTCAGATTTCAGCCTGAACTCTTTTGATAACAGACTTTAGTTCTTGTTCTTTGAAATGCATATGGAAAATGTTTATCAGCGTTGAAATTGGCCCTTTTTCCTTTCCTTTTTTTTTTTTGACCACACTCTGCCACATGGGGATCTTAGTTCCCCCTGCCAAGGGATCGAACCTGTAACCCATGCTTTGGAAGTATGGAATCTTAACCACTAGACCACCTGGGGTATCCTGAAATTTGTGACATTTTTTACCTCATAAAACTCTCCATATTGCTTATTATTAAACTCCTTCTTGTTTGATTGTGGCTGGTTCTGTCTTTGAAAGAGAAATCAAAGATTAAGTTAATAAATTAAAGTGAACCTGGAAAAGTAAGTCTTCAGAAAACGAGAATATAAGTCGAATGAAGCCTTCCCAGAAGTGAAAGTACAGATGTGGAATATACAGGGGCTCTTTTGTCCCTTGACAGGTTCCTGCTTCTGTGTCTGCCTCCTTGTCCCAACAGGGAGATAAGGGTGATACTGAAATCATGATTTTTCTGAATTCAGATTCCTATTTACCACTTACGAGCAGCGTGGCTGCCGCCACCAGCATTGGTGAGGTTGATACTAGCTGAGGACATCCTCTGTGCTACACATGTTGCTCGGTACTAGCAAAGAACTACAGAGCCTCTTGATGAAAGTGAGAGAGGGGAGTGGAAAAGTTGGCTTAAAACTCAGCATTCAGAAAACTAAGATCATGGCATCCGGTCCCATCACTTCATGCCAAATAGATGGGCAAACAATGGAAACAGTGAGAGACTTTATATTTGGGGCTCCAAAGTCACTGCAGATGGTGACCGCAGCCATGAAATTAAAAGATGCTTGCTCCTTGGAAGAAAAGCTATGACCAACCTACTGCTGCTGCTGCTAAGTCACTTCAGTCGTATCCGACTCTGTGCGACCCCATAGATGGCAGCCCACCAGGCTCCCTCGTCCTTGGAATTCTCCAGGCAAGAACACTGGAGTGGGTTACCACTTCCTTCTCCAATGCATGAAAGTGAAAAGTGAAAGTGAAGTCGCTCCTTTGGTGTCTGACCTCAGCCACCCCATGGACTGAAGCCTTCTAGGCTCCTCTGTCCATGGGATTTTCCAGGCAAGAGTACTGGAGTGGGGTACAATTGCCTTCTCCTGAACAACCTAGATAGCATATTAAAAAGCAGAGACGTTACTTTACTAACAAAGGTCCGTCTAGTCAAAGCTATGGTTTTTCCAGCAGTCATGTATGGATGTGAGAGTTGGACTCTAAAGAAAGCTGAGCACCGAAGAATTGATGCTTTTGAACTGTGGTGTTGGAGAAGACTCTTGAGAGTCCCTTGGACTGCAAGGAGATCCAACCAGTCCATCCTATAGGAAATCAGTCCTGCATATTCATTGGAAGGACTGATGCTGAAGCTGAAGCTCCAGTCCCTTGGTCACCTGATGCAAAGAACCGACTCATTGGAAAAGACCCTGGTGCTGGGAAAGATTGAAGGCAGGAGGAGAAGGGGATGACAGAGCATGAGATGGTTGGATGGCATCTCTGACTCAATGCATAATGAAAACTCAGTGGAGTTTTTAGTAGGCTCTGGGAGTTGGTGATGGACAGGGAAGCCTGGCGTGCTGCAGTCCATGGGGTTGCAAAGAGTCGGACATGACCGAGTGACTGAACTGAACAGCAATACAGCAAGTGTTTTGTTTTGTTTTGTTTTTTTAAAATATATATATTTACAGTTTTATTTAATTAGTTTTGGCTGGGCTGGGCCTTCAGTGCTGCTTGGGCTTTTCTTTGGTTGTGGACAGCGGGAGCTACTTCCGTTGTGGCTCACGGCTTCTAATTGCGGTGGCCTCTCCTGTTGCGGAGCACAAGTTCTGGGGTGCCAGGGCTTCAGTGACTCTGGCTCCCGGGCTCTAGAGCACAGGCTCCATAGTGGTGGCGCACAGGCTTTGTTGTGCCAAAGCATGTGGGATCTTCCTGGACCAGAGATCAAACCCATGTCTCCTGCATTGCCAGTGGATTCTTTATGGCTGAGCCGCCAGGGAGACCGGCAAGTCTTCTTAACTTCTGAGTTTCTGGTTCCTGATTTGCAAAATAGGAATCATAGTACTCACCTTGATTGTACTGCTGATGGGAGAATTAAATGAGATAATAAAAAGTCTAACAAAGCCTGGCACTTAGCCTCTCAAGCCTCTCAGATCAGTCTCTGGGTCATGTCTGACTCTTGGACCCCATGGACGGCAGCACGCCAGGCCTCCCTGTCCATCACCAACTCCCGGAGTTTACTTAAACTCCTGTCCATTGAGTCGGTGATGCCATCCAACCATCTCATCCTCTGTCGTCCTATTCTCCTCTCACCTTCAATCTTTCCCAGCATCAGGGTCTTTTCAAAAGTATTGGAGCTTCAGCTTCAGCATCAGTCCTTCCAACGAACATTCAGGACTGATTTCCTATAGGATGGACTGGTTGGATCTCCTTGCATTCCAAGGGACTCTCAAGAGTCTTTTCCAACACCACAGTTCAAAAGCATCAATTCTTGGGCTCTCAGCTTTCTTTAGAGCCCTACTCACATCCGTACATGACTGCTGGAAAAACATGACTACTTAGCCTCTAGCAAATGTTAATTATTGCTGCTCTTATTATTTATAATTCTAGAATAATATACCTGTCAGTAATAAGGAGCAGGCCCAAAAGCACTAAACTAGAGGGAAATTAAGAAATAAACTCTAGTAGTGGTAATGTTGTGATGAGCAGTTTGCCAGAGACAAGGTTGCACAGTGTTGGTAATTATGGATTATCTGTAAAATCCGTGGGTTATATCTGAACACGTGATGACACTGGAACGCAGTGCCTCAAGAGAATTCTCAAGAAAACCCCTGCTTAAACTGTAAATGCTTTTTTTTTTAAGTGCTTCCTTCAGGGTGATTGGAGGATGTGAGCTGTAGAGATCTTTCCATTCCTGCTCCTTGAAATGTGTGCCTCTAATCACCTGCCCTGAGGATTTCCTTGTCACTTGGCCTCCGGGCCGTCCTTGCTGTAGTGGCAGCTCCTCTGGCCGGATGCCTCCTTTTCTTTCCCTCCTGCAGTTTCTTATTTCTTCAGGACAGTTATCTAACCCTGGAATCTACTGCCTGTCCTTTTGCACACTTTTTTTTCTTCCAGCCCTTTTGTCAGAGCCTGCAGAGGTTTTATTTGTGAACCTTTGTAAACTCAGGAGGCACAGTTTGGTGTGACTTATTGTGTATAGGGACTTCCCTGGCGGTCCTGTGGCTGAGACTGTGCTTCCAGTGTAGGGGGCATGAGTTTGATCCCTGGTTGGGGAACTGAGGTCCTGCAAGCCACGCAGCATGGCCAAAATAAATAAATAAGAATAAGAATAATAAAACAATTTTTAAAAATATTTATATTTATATATTGTGGTTAGTTTGCTAGAGATTAAGTTCTGAGGTTTATAACCAGCCCTCCAAGCCTTCAGTTTCCCTTGGTCAGAAAGATTTCCTGCGTGGGTAAAAAGCCTAAGGAATTCAGTGGTCTGCCAGAGCCCGGGGGCTGCAGTCCATCCATAGGCTTGCAAAGAGTCCGACATGAGGGAAGCAGCTTAGCATGCACACACCAGGGTATTTGCAGTCTTTCTTTCTGTTGTGGTGATGGCTGCTTCTTCTCATGACTTTCCGGGCGTTTGTCAATTTAAAGAAGTCTGTAGGAATTTGAAGTAAAGCTTATACTCTGCTGGTTATTTGGCAACTGGTTTTCCAGGTCCTTGCTTTCAGCTTCCTCCATTCTTATGCTATTTAGCCATGTTATTTTTCACCAGCATCTTCATCTGCCATAGGATGAAGGGAACAGGTGAATTTCTTTGAGGCTCTTCCAATACAGAATTATTTTTTGACTTTATGGTCCTTAGGCTTATGTTTAGTTACATAGTGAATGTGGGCTGACCCAAATGTCTTTGGAGAATGCTTTGCACTCAGAACTTCTTTAATTCTTTATCACTGTGTTAGTGCTGATTTGATTATAGAAGATGTAGAGGGAAGATATAGAATAAACTGTAAATAACTGCCACCCACGGCAACAGGACGCAAAATGCCTTCACAGCCGCGGTGACCTTCCTCTTGCGACTCCTTTGCAGCCACTCCCTCCCTTCCTCCTTAGCCGCTGGCAACCACTGATCTGCTGTCTCTGCGTTTTGTCTTCCTGAGAATGCCACGTTAATGGAACCTCTTCCTTGCCTCTTCCAGCTTCTAGAGACCACCAGCACACCTTGGCTTGTAACTCCTTCCTCAAATACCTCTAGCCTCTCACTTCCATCTTTTTCTCCTGTTTTGTAGTCCTGTTTCCCTCAGCCTCCCCCTTCTTTTTCTGTTATATTCACTTGCTTGTTTTATTATTTAGATTCCACATATAAGTGATAACATATAGTATTTGTCTTTGTCTGACATTTCACTAAGCATGATACCCTCCAGGTCCATCCATGTCTTTGCAAATGGCAAAATTTCATTCTTCTTTATGGCTTAGTAGTGTTCCACCAGAGAAGGCGGTGGCACCCCACTCCAGCACTATTGCCTAGAAAATCCCATGGACGGAGGAGCCTGCTGGGCCGCAGTCCTTGGGGTCGCAAGAGTCAGTCATGACTGAGCGACTTCCCTTTCGCTTTTCACTTTCATGCACTGGAGAAGGAAACGGCAACCCACTCCAGTGTTCTTGCCTGGAGAGTCCCAGGGACAGGGAGCCTGGTGGGCTCTATGGGGTCTATGGGGTCGCACTGAAGCGACTTGGCAGCAGCAGCAGCGTTCCACCATATGTATGTATGTGTGTGTACACGTGTGTGTGTGTGTGTGTGTGTGTGTGTGTGTATCTCACACCTTCTTTACCCACTCTTCTGTGATGGACACTTGGGTTGCTTTCATATCTTGGCTGTTGCAGATACTGCTGCTGTGAGCACTGGGGTACATGTATCTATTTGAAATAGTGTTTTTGTTTTCTCTGGATATAGACGCTAGAGTGGAAGCAGTAGATCCTGTGGTGACTCTGTTTTCGGTTTTTGAGGAACCTGCACGTTGCTTTCTACAGTGGCCAGTTCCATTCCCGTTGACAGTGTCCGGGGTTCCCCTTTCTCCACATCCTGGCCAGCATTTGTTACTTGTGGTCTTTTTGGTGATAGTCATCCGACAGGTGTGAGGTGGTAGCTCACTGTGGTCTTGATTTGCATTTCCCTGTTGATTAGTGATGTTGAACATCTTTTCATGTGTCTGTATGTTTTCTTTACCAAAAAATGTCTGTTCACTCTCTCATCCCTTTTCTTAATGGTTTTCTTTTGATAATGCGTTTTATTAGCTGTCTACATATTTTGGATATTAAGCCCTTGTCAGTCAGATCATTTGCAAGTGTTTTCTGTCGTTCTGCAGGCTGTCCTCTCATGTTGCCACTGCTTTCTTTTATTAAAGTGAAGTGAAGTTGCTCAGTCATGTCCGACTCTTCGCGACCCCGTGGACTGCAGCCCACCAGGCTCCCCCGTCCATGGGATTCTCCAGGCAAGAAGACCGGAGTGGGTTGCCATTTCCTTCTCCAGGGGATCTTCCCGACCCAGAGATCGAACCCAGGTCTCCCACATTGTAGGCAGATGCTTTAACCTCTGAGCCACCAGGGAATTATGCGAGAGCTTTTAAGCTTAATTAGGTCCCATTTGTTTATGTCTGCTTTTGTTTCTTTTGCCTTAGGAAACAGATCCAAAAAACTACCTACGATTTATGTTAAAGAATGCTGTGCCTATGTTTTCAAGGAGTTTTATAGTTTCTGATTTTACATTTAGGTCTTTAATCCATTTTGAGTTTATTTTTGTATATTATGTGAAAAGTGTTCTAATTATATTCTCTTACATGTTTTCTGAGTGTACCAGTTATTGAAAAGACTGTCTTTTTCTATTGTACATTCTTGCCACCTTTGTTGTAGGTTAACCATAAGCGTGTGGGTTTATTTCTCGGTGTCAGTATTGCTAGGTCACCTGTTAAGTTTATTTAGTTTTATAGGAAACCTCAGACTCTTTTGCAGAGGAGCTATCGTTTGACATCCCTACCAGTACCTTGCCGTGCCAAAATTCCTGACTTCCTTACCAACACTTGGTATTATTATTATTATTTTTTTTTGCTATTCTTATTGGATATTTCTTTCTGGTTTTAATTTGCATTTCCCTGCTGGCTAATGATGTTGAGAATCTTTCCATGTGAAAGCTTCATATGTTTTAATTTTGCTCTTGTTATTGTCTTTATAAGTCTGAGGAAGAAAAGGGTGAGCTGAATCACAGCTGAAGAAAGAACGTGAGAGTCTTGGAGCAGAAACTGGCCCAACAGCACTGTTACACGGTATAGTTTCACATGCTTGTAAGTTTAAGCTCAAAGTCCTTCAAGTCAGGCTTCAGCAGTGATGAACCAAGAATTTCCAGATGCACAAGCTGGATTTGGAAAAGGCAGAGGGACCAGAGATTAAATAACCAACATTTGTTGGATCATAGAGAAAGCAAGAGAATTCCAGAAAAACATCTTCTGCTTCATTGACTACACTAAAGCCTTTCACTGTGTGGATCACAACAAACTGTGGAAAATTCTTTAAGAGGTAGGAATACCAGACCAGTTTACCTGTCTCCTAAGAAACCTGTGTGCAGGTCAAGAAGCAACAGTTAGAACCAGACATGGAACAACAGACTGGTTCAAACTTGAGAAAGGTTGTACATTGTCACCCTGCTTATATAACTTACATGCAAAGCGTATGGTGCAGAATGCCAGGCTGGATGAATCACAGGCTGGAATAAAGATTGCTGGGGAAAATATCAGCAACCTCAGATACACAGATGCTACCCCTCTAATGGCAGAAGCAAAGAGGAGCTAAAGAGTCTCTTGATGAAGGTGAAAGAGGAGAGTGAAAAAGCTGACTTCAAACTCAGCATTCAACAAACTAAGATCATGACATCCATTCCCATTATTTCATGGCAAATAGAAAGGGAGAAAGTGGAAGCAGTGACAGATTTTATGTTTTTGAGCTCCAAAATCACTGAAGATGGTGACTGCAGCCATGAAATTAAAAGACACTTGCTCCTCGGAATAAAAGCTAGACGGTATATTAAAAAGCAGAGACATAACTTTGCTGACAAAGGTTTGTATAGTCAAAGCTATGGTTTTTCTAGTAGTCATGTACTGATGTGAGAGTTGGACCATAAAGAAAGCTGAGCACCAAAGAATTGACGCTTTTGAATTGTGCTGGAGAATGGGAGTCCCTTGAACTGCAAGGAGGTCAAACCAGTCAATCTTAAAAGAAATCAACCCTGAATATTGGAAGGACTGATGCTGAAGCTCCAGTACTTTGGCCACCTGATGCAAAGAGGAGCCAACTCATTGGAAAAGACCCTGATGTTGGGAAGGATTGAAGGCAAAAGGAGAAGGGAGTGGCAGAGGACGTGATGGTTAAATAGCATCACCTGCTCAGTGGGCATGGAATTTGAATAAACTCTGGGGATAGTGAAGGACAGGGAAGCCTGGTGTGCTGCAGTCCATGGGGTTGCAGAGAGTCAGACATGACTTAGTGACTGAACAACAGCAGTATAATACCACATTACAAATCTCTTTTATTCCATTTAATGTATCTTCTCTCTGTTTTCTTTATAAAATACTATCTGAGTTGATGATATTCTTGAATGTGTTTTAAGAGGTGGCTATTATGTAGCTTTCTAATGAATAATTTAAAAATCTAAAACATGTTGATTCTTTACCTAATTATCTTTTAAATAAAGAATCTCTACCAAACCCTGTCTCCACGATGACCCCAAGATATGAGTTTATCTTTTTCCTGCTGTCAGGCTGCAGTTCACACTGGTGTAATGTTGCTATAGATCACTTTTAGGGACATTTAATCATCATTTAGACTAGATTTGAAGTACAACCGTTTATCTTCTGCTGAAGCAGTGGTAATTTATCGTAATACATTGTACTAAGTTGTGTTTTGGTCCTTGATTAAGTCCAGCACACTAGCTTCTGATGTGTGAGTTCTTATTGAGTTATGAGGGGCAATTAAATGAATGCTGGTAACCATTATCTGAGAATTAAAAGCCTCAGTTCAGAAAGGCATGGCAGACTAGAGTAAATGAACTGATACAAAATAAACGACATATCTTTATATTATTATGTTAGTCTAATTGTGTTCCTTTTAATATGACATTTAGGGTTTAATATAAATAAATAGCGCCAAGTTTCAATCTCTGAAAATTGAAGGGCCCATTATTTAACCTAAAAATTGGTCATGGCTCAGAAAATGGGATTCCATGTCATTTCCTTGCTACCTGCCAGAATCCACCCCTTCCAAAGAGGTATCACTTCCCCTGCTCCAGCTGCATTCTTTGCTTATCACTGTGGTATTTATCACTCTGTTTTATAATTGCCTCTATCATTTCCTCTTACATGTCTTTAGAGCAGAGATTGTGTTTAGTGCCTATCGCATAGGATGTTCAGTAAGTATTCACTGACTGTGTAATGAATAGTTGAACCTGAGTGATGTTTTGAGCTTGGAGAAGAAGAGACCAAGGGAAGGTGTGTTAGCTGTCTGAAAATATTTAAAGGATGGTCATGTAAGAGGAAGCTGGTCTCACCCTACACTGCTTTGGACGGCAGAATTACGAGAAGTGAATGGCAGTCACAAAGTAAAACGTGTTTGGGCTCAGTGTGGAAAGAGTTTTCAGGCAGGAGAGCTGTTGAGCAATAGCACGAGTGCCTCAGAAAACCAGGATCATTTTATCACTGGGTTTATTCAGAAGGCGGCCAGATACGATGATAAAGAGGGATTCAAATTCAGTGGGGCCTCTCAGGACTCTTCCTTCTCTGAGTATCTTCACTGAGTGCCCTAGGGAACGGTCTCAGGGAGATTATTCTTCAGTTAGGGAGAGGAGATGTCTTCAGGTGGCAAAGGAAAAAGTTTGTTAGGAATGGCTTGGCTGCAGTATTCAGGGTGGTGCATGCATTAAGGCAGAAAGGGACGTTGGGCTTTCTTCAGCGATGACCTCAAATGCAGAGCCAAAGATTCTGGGGATATTTGGCAGCCAGTGAAAGTTACAGAGGCTTCCCATTAATCTGTTAGCATCATGAGAGTATCCCCAGTACTTGGAACAGTAGTTGACACATAGTACATTGTTCAATAAATGTTTGTTGAAGGAGTTTGTCAAAAGATCGTAGCCATGATTTAGCATAATCAGTCTGTAGTTTGAGAAGGAGGTAAGGAGAGCCTGATGAACAGTAGTGATGCCAAGAGCCATCTTGGGTATGGGCTTGACTGGCTTGGTCAAGTGGGCAGAGATGGGCAAGAGGGAAACGTGATTCTCTTGAACTTGAGTCTGGTAACCAGAAACAGCAGTGAAATCACAGAAATAGGGCAGTTCCTTGTAGTTCTTGCATAAGCAGGAGGTGAGGCTTGTTCTGGACGTGCTTTAGTAATGATGTTCGGTTGACAGTCTCCATCCACTCTTCTCACTGTGTTTTGAACACAGCTGTCACTCGCTCACCACTTATTTCCGTGGTATTCATGGTTCCCACGTGACTTGGGAAGTCTAGGTCTCTAGAGAGGATCAACTGTAATGATGAGAGTAAGTGCCTGGTAGGACTTACTTCCTGTAGATTCAGTAGACACGCCCCTCACATGCTTTTCCTCTTCACTCGTAAGTGGTGTTTGATGTGTTAGCTATAATAGTGTGTAAATTAGGAGACCGTTTTGAGCAATTCTCTCCTTTTTTCTGTCTTGGAAAAGCTAAGCAAAACTGTGTTTTATTGTGTTTTGGACACCATGAAGCTCCTCTCCCTGGGCATGTGGCGTTGTGAAATGAAGGGTGTCTCTGCAAACCCAGCTCCAGGGGCCTCTGCTTAGCTGCTGCTCTGCCTGGTCTCCAGAGATGGGGTCTGTGACCTGCCATCTGTGGGTGTCTGCCCCGGGTGGCCAAGGAGGCCGGGGCCCGTTCCAGGACCTATGCCTTTCACATCTTTAATTGTGCAGAAAGAACACCCTTTAGCGTCAGGATAAGTTTCTGTCAGAATACCCGAGTATCGACCACACTTCTCCTTTATTAAAAAGTGATCTGTAAACTGTGTGGTTGTTTCATTATGTATGCCATTTAGCATTTCTCTGCGAGAGAAGAGGCAACCACTTTTCTTATGAAGACGAATGGGTTTTGAAATGCAAAGGTCAACAAATAGAAGCTGGTTCCCTGCTGTAGTATCCTGCTTCCAAGTTTATACCGCTTTAGGAAAGCAGCTGAGTCTGGGAGGCTTTGTGTTTTCTCACTTTCTTTTCTCCTTGACTTTGGTCACACAGGCAGGGTTCACACAGAGCCAAACCCCTGCCCCCCCCTTCCTGGCCCCAGGTCTCCTGCAGAGAGCTGCTTCTTGGGCTTTCTGCATCTGGGTGGGGAGTTTAATTAATTATGTGGTCAAATGAAAGGCATTTACTTCAGATCTTCCATATGAAATTGCAACAGACTTTAGATTTCCAATTAGCTTATTCAGTGGGTCACTTAATTCTTTATGACTTTTAAAACATTTTGCCGAATTCAGGCACGACCAAGTTGGTGCCTTTTTCAGCTGTCTTTCAGCACTGCTATAAATGGCCGTTTTCTCTTCTAAACCATTGAAGTCCATTTCACTCTTAACACTTCCTCTTCACCTTTAGATTTACCTTGACAGTGTCTAAGGCAGCCCAATAGTGTTCACCGAAAAGGAGAAACAGGGCTGTAGGAGTTGAGGGGAAGATGCTGTTTTATTTCTGCTATTTGCCAACTTATCTTCAAATGTCTAGGGAACTTTTGTGCCCATGGTGCCAGCTGGCTGCTAGCCTCTGCAGAATTAGCGTTGGCTGGCTACATTCTATTATGTGATAACTGATCTGTGTCCACTTTGCTTTGACTGTAAGGAGGTTTTGAGGTGTCTGTGTCTGGGGAATTTTAAAAGGAAATGAAAACCAAACTCTTTCTTGCCCCGTCCTCGTGGCTGTGGGAGGTGGGCATTTGGAACCAAGCTCTTTCTTGCCCTATACTCATGGCTGTGGGATCAGGGCATTTGGAATCCTCTAGAACCTCAGCCTGGGCAGAGCAGGGCTTCTCTTGGTGCTACCTGCTGGATTCGCTACACAGTTGACCTCAGGAAAAGGAGGAGAATCCTGAATGCTGGGTGGAAAGGGGGGCATCTCAGGCCATTTTATTCTTCAGAATTTCCTTCTGACCTTGTGGGAAGGCAGTCTGGGGACCTCAAAACTTGCCGTGTAAGGGAAGAAATGGAGATTGATTCAGGCGTTCTTTCTCAAGAGCTCAGAACAAGTTGCTATAAGACAGGCTCTGAGTTCAGCCCACTGGGGAGGTCTGCTTGCCTCATGGAGAATGCCAGATCCTGTTGAGAATCTAATGTCGTACAAGAAACTGCAGAGTTCGAGCAAGATTCTGAGAAAGCTGAGAAGCCATGGTCTCTCCAGGGCGCTCCCACGCACGGTCTTTTCTCCCCTCGGAGTGTTACCCCAGTTCCCTTCCTTGAAGGGATTTCGTTGACATTGCCTCGGCGGTCCCCTGACTTAGACTGAGGGCTTACTCTGAGTGGGCCACGTGCTGCTGTGTGCTTGACATCTCGTGCCCATTTTGCTTTGCAGAGTGGCTAAGAGTTTGGGCCCAGGAGTGAGTCAGACCTGGGATGGAGTTCTGACTCTGTCTTTACTAGCTTCAGATCTGGCTGCTTGTTTCAGCTAAAATCATTCCTGTTTCCTTGGGTTTGGGAGGCCATTCTCTCACTCATCAGAGCAGAGGGAGGCCTGGTAAGTGCCTGACAGCAGTTCCCCAGGGCCGGGAAGGCCTGGGGGCATCCGCAGAGCTTGCCGACTCACGCAGAGCAAGGGGTGAGCGCTTCCCAGGATGTCTGCCATCTACTATAATAACTGTTGAGCATGCCGTGTCTGGAATTCTCCTAGTCTCTGGCTTAATCCTCCCAATCACACTGCAGGGCCAGTGTCACTGAGTAGCCACGCTTCCCATCTTCTCAGTGGTGGGCCTGGACGAGAGCCCAGGCTCCTGTCGCAGGCTCGGAACGCTCACCCTTGGCCACCTTGCAGCTCTTTAGCGTTCCCACTTTAGCCTGGTTCACATGTGGTCTCCTTAGGACTGTCGCTGCCTTGCCTGT
This sequence comes from Nanger dama, assembly GCA_917880005.1. Taxonomy (NCBI): domain Eukaryota; kingdom Metazoa; phylum Chordata; class Mammalia; order Artiodactyla; family Bovidae; genus Nanger; species Nanger dama. Next base: position 6,007,676 of record CAKJTW010000018.1, on the reverse strand, counting down.
GGATCCTGGGGCTGTCGGGATGTCGTTTTGCTGTGCCAAGGAGAAGCAGCTGCTGGGTTCAGTCTCTTGCCGCCTCCTTAAAGGCAGTCCTTCGGTGTGGCGACTTCCAAGTGGCTGCTATCAAGTGGATTCCTGTTATTCTTGGGTTTGTAATAGCGCCATCCTATAACAGGAGACCTGTTGTTTCTGAATTTCTTTCCGTTCTCTTAACATTCACTCTTAAAAATGTCAGGGGTTCTTGAAAGCAGGAAATACTCCATTCTTTTCCAAGTGACTGCATAACTGATCCTTGTAAGAAGACCCAAAAATATTAGGCAACATCTTTTCTGCTAAAACATCAGGGTAACACATCTTTACCATACTGCTTCTCTACTTTTAAGGGAGAAAATTTCTTTTATGTATTTTCTTGGTGGCTAAATGTATCCGCGCCGCCCACCTCCCTGTGTTTTTGTGATTATTCATGGGCTTTGGCATATCATTGAAATCGGATAATTGACTTTGGAATAGCAAATCACCTCTCTAACCTGTCAGTCCTTCCCCACCCTGAAGCTTCTCCCAGCCTTTTCTCTCTCCTCTGTGAAGGAAAGGTCTTTTTTGGGAAGCATTTTAGGACCAGGAGGACAAAAATCAAGAAATGCTTAAATATCCTGTTTTAACCAACTCCCCTTTAATTTTTGAAAAATTGTTGGTAGACATTAACAGATTTCTTCCTTCCATGTGATGGTCACGAACATTGCATTTCGCAGCCACCATGTGACCGGAAGATTCTCCCAGTTAAATTATTCTGCTTTGAAATAATATAAATCTTCATTTAGTGGGTTATCCAGCCACTTCTTCAAATTAAAAATATATATTCAAAAAGTTAAGTATTTCCCTCCCAATGAAATCCATGTTATGTTTCTCTCCATTAAATAAGTGCTCATTATTAGAAAAGAGAATGCATGTTTTTCTATCAGGTGTGTGGTGCGTGTTAAAACACTTCAGTTGTGTCCGACTCCTTGCGACCCTGTGGGCTGTGATGAATAGTGTATATTTGTACATGTCTTTTATGGCACCCACTCCAGTATTCTTGCCTGGAGAATCCCATGGACACAGGAGGCTGGTGGGCTACAGTCCACGGAGTCACAAAGAGTCGGACACGACTGAGCAGCTTCACTTCACTTTTGGTAAATATGGGTAAGAATTCTTGAACTGCTAGCCATAGGGTGTGCATATATGAATTTTTAATAAATGCTGTTCAAGAGAATTCAGAAGTATAGAAAGGGATCACAAAGGAAGTAGAAGCCATCCACAGTTTCACTGAGCTCTCCGATCCTGTTTACTCTTTGTTCTAAGGAAACCTTTCAGATTTATTTCTCAGCTCAGAGCTATACGCCTCACATATAAAAACTGTTCATTTGCTTTTAAAAAAACCTTTCACAATACATTATAAATATTTTTCCATGCCACTGAATGTAGAATATGGTAACTTTTTATTTTGTGTTTGGGTCATGGGTGTGTACTTTATAGTGATTGCATATGTTTATACTGATTTTCAAATTGAGCCTTCTCAAAGGAAAAAGAACAGTTGGGTGCATAAAGTCTGCCAGGCGGTATGCCCCGTGCTCATACAGGAATCACCGCATCAGATCCTCACTTCATCTGGTCATGCGCACTGGCCTCCTCTTGCTTTCAGACTTTATGTTTTACAACTTATTTTTCATACAGAAACCTGAATAATCTTTCAGGAATGCAGATGAGATCATATTCGTTCTCTGCTAAAAACCCTCCAGTAGCTTCTCATTTCACTTCAGCTAAAAGCCAAGCACCTAACCAAGATCTGCCCCATCCATGTCCCCAGCCTCCCCCAACAGCCACGTTGGCCCCATCTTGCTATTCATTAAACAGGACAGTTCTGTTTCCACCGTAGGGTCTTTGCACTGCTTTCTAGTTCTTCTGCCCTGGGACACTGGGTGATGGGCTTTCCATCCTTTCAGATCCCAGTGCAAATTGAATTCAAGGGAAGTGAACCCCCAGAATACATGTGCTTGGTAGGAAAACTTAAACCTAGCCAAGGGGCTTCCCTGGTGACTCCCTGGTGACTCAGTGGTAAAGAATTCGCCTGCCAGTGCAGGAGACACAGGTTCAATCCCTGATTCGGGAAGATCCCACATGCCTCAGAGCACCTAAGTACGTGTGCCACAACTATCGAGCCTGTGCTCTGGAGCCTGGGAGCTGCAACTACTGAAGCCCTTGCTCCTGGAGCTTATGCTCCCCAGCAAGGGAGGCCGTAACAGTGCGATGCCTGCACAGCAATGGAGAGCCAGTACAGCCAAAAATAAGTACAAGAAATAGATAAAATTAAAAATCTAGCAAAATGTAGGCTAGAGCATGTCACCTTATAAATCCCGCTCCTGACTCCACATTTTGGTGATTCTTTTCATTTCATTTAGTCCATTTATTTTTCTTTTGACAAAATATCTGCTATATGCTAGCTCTGTTGTACTGGTGTTTGGTGGGGTTATAGCATTAAAAAAAAAAAAAGACAGTCATGATTCTTGCCTTTATGGGGTCCTTTGGGGTCATTAATCCTGCTGTAGAGAAGGCTGCCTGGTGGAATGATTCAGAACTCAAGTTCTGGAGTTAGACTGAAAGTGAAAGTGGTTCAATCATGTCTGACTCTTTGCAACCCCAGGGACTATACAGTCCATGGAAATCTCCAGACCAGAATACTGGAGTGGGTAGCCTTTCCCTTCTCCAGGGGATCTTCCCAACCCAGGGATCAAACTCAGGTCTACCACATTGCAGGCAGATTCTTTACCAGCTGCGCCACAAGGAAAGCCCAAGAATGCTGGAGTGAGTAGCCTATCCTTTCTCCAGCAGATCTTCCCAACCCAGGAATCAAACTGGGGTCTCCTGCATTGCAGGCAGTTTCTTTACCAACTGAATCTCTCAGGGAAGACTAGTGGGATTCAAAAATGTTGGTCCCACCACTTGTAAATTTTATAACCATGTTTCATTCTGCATCCCAGTTTTCCCATCAGTATTATCTATTTCTGCATGACAAATCTTCTCACAATGTAGAGGCTTAAAACAACAAGCATCACGTCACAGTGTCTGTGGGCCAGGAATTTAGAAGTGGGTTCGCTGGCTGGGTCTGGCTTGTGGTCTTCAGTGAGACTGCAGGCTGGACGTCAGTTGGGGCTGCAGCCATCTGACAGCTTGACTGGGGCTGGTGGGGGAGGGGGGGTCGCTTCCAAGGAGGCTCCCTCACAGGGCTGGCAGGGTGATGCTGAGTGTTGGCGTGAGGCTTCAGCTTTTTGCCACATGGGCCTCTCCCCAGGCTACCTGAGTGGCTGCAGAGCAGGCAGTCCAAGAGACCACAAGGCCAAAACCACTGTGGCTTTTATGACCTGGCTGCAGGAGCCACACTGTCATTTCTGCCGTATCCTGTCGGTTATACTGGCCAGCCTTATTCGGTCAGGGAGGGGACTAAAGTTTGCCAGCAAAGATCCATCTAGTCAAAGCTATGGTTTTTCCAGTAGTCTTGTATGGATGTGAGTGTTGGACTATAAAGAAAGCTGAGAGCCAAAGAATTGATGTTTTTGAACTGTGTTGGAGAAGACTCCTCAGTGTCCCTTGGACTGCAAGGAGACCCAACCAGTCCATCCTAAAGGAAATCAGTCCTGAATATTCATTGGAAGGACTGGTGCTGAAGCTGAAACTCCAATATTCTGGCTACCTGATGCAAAGAACTGAGTTATTTGAAAAGACCCTGATGCTGGGAGGGATTGAAGGTGGGAGGAGAAGAGGATGACAGAGGATGAGATGGTTGGATGGCATCACCGACTCAATGGAGATGAATTTGAACAAGCTTTGGGAGTTGGTGATGGACAGGGAGGCCTGGTGTGCTGCAGTCCATGGGGTTGCAAAGAGTCGGACACGACTGAGCCACTGAACTGAACTGAAGGTGCAATGGGAATCACTGGGGACCACGTTGGATGCGGACTGCTATACCGGCCCTGCAGTGACCATCCTAACAGTACTCGCATCCTTGGGTTATAGTGAGGATTAAATGAGGTTATGCAGGTAAAGTGAATGAGGAAAACTCCCCAGGACACAGCAGGCACTGCAGGCATCTCACTTGTGACTGGGTGTTGTCATTCACCACCACCACTACCTCCTCTGCGCACCCGCATGAGATGTGGCCCTAACATAATGGGCTTGGGGGAGGGCAGGAAGAGGAGACATTTAAGCCGAGACTGGACCAGGGGCAGGCTTCGGGCAGTAAGAACTTTCCAGGCCAAGGAGCAGCACATGCGAAGGTCCTGAGTGTGCCGGCTGCTGAACGGGGAAGAGAGACTGGCTACGATGGGTCAGAGAGCAGGTCACACCCAGCTACAGAGGCCAGGATGCAGCCATCACCATGCTCTTTAGGGAGAGTTTCTTCTCTAGAAGAACAGCTGCGTTTATCCAGAAGGTAGCAGAGAAAGTAAGAGCTGAACTTTCTGGATTGTGTTTATCCTGCAAAGGGAGGTTTTTGTATACCATGCATCTCCCCAGAGCTCTTTGTTTTCTTTCATTATCCCTGGAGGAATGTATGTCCGGGTCTTCTGGTTCAGACTAAACTCTGTCACTGACCTTTCTACGTGTCAAAGGTTCCCTCTCTCATTAGAGGGTCTGGGCTTTTTGTCTCAACAATGTATTTGGTTTACTTAGCAGGATCAGACTCCTGTTCTAGTGAATGTGTGCAAAAACCTTGGAAATCTCTACAGATTTCTCATTCCTTGTACTTGCCATTTTGTGTTTTGTGTTCCGGACACCTTGTGTGGATTAATTTAGTCTTTTCAGGAGATAACAGATAGTATGGCAAAAACCACCACCATATTGTAAAGTAATTGCTAAGTCACTTCAGTCGTGTCCGACTGTGTGTGACTCCACAGACGGCAGCCCACCAGGCTCCCCCGTCCCTGGGATTCTCCAGGCAAGGACACTGGAGTGGGTTGCCATTTCCTTCTCCAATGCATGAAAGTGAAAAGTGAAAGTGAAGTCGCTCAGTCGTGTCCAACCCTCAGCGACCCCATGGACTGCAGCCCACCAGGCTCCTCCATCCATGGGATTTTCCACCCAAGAGTACTGGAGTGAGGTGCCATTGCCTTCTCCTTGTAATTAGCCTTCAATTAAAAAAAAAAAAAAAAGAAGAGCCAGGTAGAGTTTGTAGTGTGCTTGGGGCCTGCCTCCAAAGACTGAATTTCCCCTACCCCTGTTCTTTGTGGTAAGAGTTGCCCATATTCAGAATTTGTTACCTTGCCAAGATGATTGTTTATTCTTTGTTTGTTTGTTTATTCTTAAATATAAACGATACGCTTCTCTTTGGATTTTGTAGGCCTTTTTGAAATTATATGCAGACATTTGTATATTTGCGTGCCTTGTGTGTGTGTGTGTGTGTGTGTGAGAAGGCCTTTATTGCTTTCTCAAGGCAGTTGTTAGAGACGCATGGAGAGGCTCTGCTGCGGTCGTGATGGTGCTGCGGCTGGCAGCCGGGCCACCGGGGTGCTGCTCCCCTGCCTCTCTGCCGAGTGCTCTCAGGAGGAGGGAGCTCTGCCCGCACGTGTGGCAGGGTGGAAGTCTCATCCTCCTGGCAGGTGCGGCCACGCCGTGGTCTATTCTGATCCCGTTCACGGGCACTGAATGCTGTCGGCAGTTTTCTCCCCCAGGATCGTCTTCATAATCCATTTTTGTGTTATTATTTCCTCAGGATAAGTTTTCTAAAAGTGGGATTTCTGCATCAAAAGAAGAGGTACTTTTAAAGGCTTTGGAGACGTCCTTGGGAGTGCCGCCTGGAAGGTGTGTCCAGTAGAACTGTCTACCTGTGCACTGACAATGGCAGAGCAGTGTTCATTTCTCTTCATGAAGGAGGAAGTTCCCATCCCTTTGTGGTGTGGAGCCGTAATTCCACCTGACAGCCCTTGTGTTTCTGATCTGTCTCTTACGCCCCCAAGAGCCCTTTTTGGTTTTTTTTTTTCTTTCTTTCTTCTTTTTATACCATAGCTTAATGCTTTAACAAATGTTGAGATTTTTGAAAGCGTTATAAATCTAGTAGGGCATCATAGTTTGGCACATTTTCCAAATCCTGGCACGAGCCAAAAAGTCAGTCCTATGCAGATGCTTGGTGGGAAAAAAAAAAACAACTCTTATCAGCAGAGTTAGGTACGGAGACGTCACAGGGACCAGGTGCCAGTCGCCTGATGAGCGCTTCCCCGAGGAGAGCAAAGGCAAAGCAGAGAACTGGGCGAATTCATCAGAGCGTATCTGGCAGCACGGAGACCAAGTGGGTGCGGGTCATCGCCCACGACAAGTTTCCCAGGGTTGCCGAGAAAGGGCTGCCCAGCAGAGGCTTCCGGTGCGTTGGTGCGCGCCGAGGAATGCGGCCGTGGCCGGGGCATTGCACACACGCATGCCGAGCACACTTGCCCTCCCCCCGCGCCCCACCGCCCGCGCTCCCCATCAGGCTGAACAGCCAGCGCAAGCTGCTGACCGCCTGGCCTGGTGGGCGGGACTGTTGGCTCAGGGAGAGAAGGGTGATCCCAGACAGACTCTCGAGAAGGACCTGGAGGAAAGACGGGGAAACCTGTGGTGAACGGCCACCCAGCCCGCGGGGGCTTCTGGCAGGACGCGGGAGGGCCGCATAGGTGGGCTCCCCGGGCGGCTGTGTCGGCCGCAGCTCTGTAGGGTGCAGCTGAGAGTGAACTCTGTGACTGTGAAGAGGAAGACGGGCAGGCGCTTTCAGGGTCGTTGTATTTTTTTTTGTTGTTAATGGGTTCTCCCCAAACCTAGTCTTCGCATTGTGGTCCTGTCCTTTTGCCTGTGACCGTGGCATCGTCTCCCCAGGTCCCCAGCTTGCCCTCCTGTAGGTGTCGACCTGGACCACTCCCTCATCCCCACACCCGCATCTGAGGCGGCAGCAAAAGCTCCAAGAACTCCTAGAATAAATCTTAGAAGAATGCTAGCATCCTAGAATAAAGGCTAAGAGCAAGTAAGCACCACCCTGGCCCCTCACCACCATCACCGCCCCTGTTGGGAAAAGTTCTCTGCCTTCCGGCCGGGTCTTTTCCCCTCCGTGTCTGCTCGCCTGCTGTCAGAAAGACCCTTCTGCAGACAACCGTGTCAGACCTTTTCACTTTCCAGTTTTCGTCCTCTGCTGGGTGCCCATCTCAGGAGGGAGTCCCCAGTCTCCCACGGCCTGTGGGCCCTGTGCGGTCTGGGCCTGGTCTCCTGCTCAGACCCCCGCTCCCGTCCCTCCCTCTGCCCACTGCGGTGCCCTGCCCTGTCGGTGCCTGCCCCCCAGCCCTGCTCTGCCCTCTGCTGGGTACTGGCACACCAGCTCTGGTTACTAGCCTTTCAGATCATGCAGGCCCAGCTCACATGGCACCTTTAGGAAAGAACTTCCTCGGCAGAGTGCCCACGTCAGCACCAACTCTTTCTCTCCCTTTAATTTCTTCCCAGCTCATGCCATCCGAACTCAACATCGTTCATTTATGGAAATAGTTGGTTGTGTGTGCTAAGTCGCTTCAGTCATGTCAGACTCTTTGTGGCCCCATGGACTGTAACCCACCAGGCTCCTCTGTCCATGGGATTCTGCAGGCAAGAATACTGGAGTAGGTTGCCATGCCCTCCTCCAGGGGATCTTCCTGACCCAGGGATCGAACCCATGTCTCTTACGTCTCCTGCACTGGCAGGCGGGTTATTTACCACTGGCGCCAGCTGGATCTCCCAGCTGTCTATACTCCTAAAATGTGGAAGACCCCTTCATCACCCTACCGTTTTTATTTGGCCACACTGAACGGCATGTGGGATCTTAGTTCCCCAGCCAGGGATTGAACCCATGCTCCTGCAGCAGGAGCACAGCGTGTTACCCAGGGAAGTCCTTCATAGCCCTGTTCTTCAAAAGGCTTGCTTGGCCTCAGAATGCCCTGGAGAGTCTGACCTCATGAGGGAATACCAAGTTTTAGTTGTGAAAGAGTTGCAGTTTGTCTGAGAAACTCATTTGATTCTTTCAACTAGCCACAGAACAGCCCTCCAAAATAAAGTGTGCACACACATCCATCCCCGCCCGCCCTCTACACGCAGAAAAAGGCACCTCTTTTAAACAAATGGCACCTCTTTTAAACAAAAGGCACGTCTTTTAAACCCGCAAATGAGCAAAGGAAGTTTTCACAGGAAAAGCGACAATTAAAATTCAGCCCCCTAACATGTTAAACTTAGTCATCAAAATTTAGACAGAGGCCAATACTGGAGCAAATGTCTTGGTTTATTTAGAAAGTGAATTAGAAGAAAAAGACTAAGTGGAACCTATAGATTAAAGGAGAAGTAACCACAATACATCGAGCTTATTAAGATCTGAACTCAAGCAAACTATAAAAATGAGAGTGGTGGAAATGCATTTACGAGCTGATGGGGGAAATTTGAACTTTAACTGAATATTGGATGATATTTAAGATTTACTGTTAATTTTTAGGTCTTATAACCAAAAGGATCATTATGTTTATAAATTAGACTTTATCTTCTAGAAGCACGTATTAAAATATTTATGAATGAATGAAATTATATAGTATCAGATATATGCTTCAAAATTATTTGGGCCAGAGGAGTGGGCCAGGGTCTAAGTGAAGGATGATCAGCTGTGCGTCACTACTTGCTGGAGCCAGGAAGAGCAGGATGTGGGGACACGGAAGTATGTGGAGTGCCCGGAGGTTCTGATGCTCTTCTGCTTTGAAATACATTTTGTAAACTCCCATAATGCCTTTTTTTTTTTAAACTGTGAGATTTTAACCCCCAACCCTGCATTTTTGCTTGTAGCAGTCTGCTGGTGCTGAGTCACTGCTTCTCTCAGTTGCATCTCGTAACATGGGGATCTTTCCCTGTGCCTTTCATTCATGTGTACAACTGTCAGAGCCCACAGCCGCCTCTTTCTCTGTTTCCTCGTCGAGAGAAAGGTTTACTCGGCGGCCTCATTGGTGAACCTGTGAACTGCTTTCTGATTTGCCGAGCGTACCACTTTCTGGGAGGCTTGGTGTGAGCCAGCATGTAGTAGCAACAGGCGGATGACTTCGGTTTTGGGAGCAGAGCCGCTCTGGGATAGAGTCCGTGGCGACTCTCACTGTGTGTCCTCCGCCTGATGGGGATGGAAGAAAGGCCACACCAAGTATCAGGAATGGGAAGGCCTCCCCCGGCGGTCACTTGGCACCCAGTCCAGGCCAAGAGTCCCTCTGGGGGCTCCCCCAGAGCCCCTCTTGCATCAGCCCAGACTTGTACCAGTCGGGGGCTGAGGGGGTTGTTCCTGGTTACAGCCAGTGAAGCAGAAAGGTAGAGACTTAGGCGGTGGCCAGGAGGGTCTGACCTATGCACTGCTGTGTTCCTGGCACAGAGCAGGATTTGTGGAAGGAAGGACTTAGTGCGTCTTTCCACAGCCCGAGGGTACTTATCTTTAATAGGCCCTCTCGTTGTTGGGTCATTGGGAGAATTCAACTCTCTACGAGGAACCTACCTTAGAGCATTTGGAAGGAGTTAGGTACACGTTATTAGGGGAATGGCTAAATAAATTATGGCCATGGTTCTGTGTAACATTCTGCAACTGTTAAAGAGATTGAGGCAGCTTTATGTAGACACGGAGAGACGTTCAAAGCATTCAGTAGAAAAGCAAGTGTAATATGGAATACAATCCCATTCATACCACAAGGAAAAGTGTTGGTCTGACCATGTGTAGAAACAAGTCCGTTGATGGTAGTTATGTCCTGGGAGTGGAATGGGTGCGGGAGTATGCTATGGAGAAGGGAAGAGGCATTTCCCCCTCGTTGTCTCACGCATATCTGAAGTCGACACAGAAGAGGAAGCAGGAAAGGGGAAGAAACGGAGCAGTGCCTGCTCCACAGCCAGCTCAGCAAGCTGTGACTTCATGAAGGGCAGTTGTAGAGTTAATACAGGATAGAGGGCAGTGGCAGAGAAAAAAAAATCTGACCAGTTTTTGTTTAACTTTTCTAGATAGCTTCTTAAAATACAACCAGTCTTTAATTTGGAAAGCTAAACCGTGGACCTAGTCAGGTTTATTGATGTAAAATTTCCATATAGTGTAAAACTTACTCTTCAGGGTACAGTTCTGTGGACTGTGACGAATGTGTGCAGTTGTGAAATTACCACCTCATTCAAGATACAGAGCCCTGCCCTCATCCCCCACATCCCCCAGTGCTGCTCCTTTGGAGTCGTCCCTACCCTGCTCCCTCCTCGGCTCCCGGCAACCGCGGTGAGTTTTCTGTCCTTCTATGGACAGGGCATCATATAGCAGTCATATAGTATATGGCCTTTGGAGTCTGGCTTCTTTCACTTAGCGTCACGCGTCGTGAGTCATTCTCGTCGTGGTGTGTGTTATGCGAGTCCCTCCCTTTATGTCTCTGAGTGGTATCCCTTTGTGTGGACATGTTACTGCTCGCGTATCCAGTCACCAGTTGAAGAACAGTGCTCCAGCCTTTCAGAGCACAGACTTCTGGCTTTTGCTCTTAGCTTAATTTCTATGAATTTTGCATCCTTTTTTTTTTTTTTTTTTTAAAAACACCCTAGAAGATTGCTGAGATTTTATAACATAGGCTGTTACTTCAGACTCCTCAGATGAGAAGAGCTGCATTAAATACAAATTATTTGTGGAGATTTTAATTTTTTGTTTATTTGACACATGTAGTGTTTACTTTGTGCCAGGCACTGCTCTAAATATTGCTTTACAAATATTTATAAAGTGCTAAGAACAGTCGTAGGCGCATGGTGAATGCCGTATATGTATTTGTTAAGTAAATAAATAAAATTGAAAGTTGCCAGATAACCTGCACCTTATACAGAAGAGCTGTGGGGTTGGGACAGCGAGGCAGGAGAACGGGATTGCAGGGCCTAGCAATGTCCCTGCCCCACCTCTCAGCCCTGCCCCAGTTACAGTTGCTATGGGGATTATTGACTCTAGGTCTCACTAACATGAAATTAGGGGTCCTCCTGAAAAGAACTGGGAATATCTTATTAGACTTATATTAAAGTCTGATCATTTGTGAAAGTAATGTGTTATAAGATACCCTATAAAGTGTGGCCCTCCCTCCTGTTCTGGAGCACATAGCGCACCGTAGTGGCATCTGTTAAAAGTGTGCTAAAGTCAGTCACCGCATGATGGCACTCCCTTAAAAAGTGAAATTGGGAAAAACTAGAGGTTTGGGTGTGGAGTTGAGTACGGGCAGCTGGCATGCCAGTTTATGTTCTATACATTTGTGCTTTGAGCTTGAGGGGACAGACCTAGGGCCCTCTCATTCTGTGGCTCAAGAAATCAGGCAGATGTCAGAACATAGGAACATTGGTTCTTTCTTCAGCACTGAGACACATTCATGGTACAGTAACCAGTGCTGGACTTGTGAAATGCTGCAGATATCTCCACTCAGAAGTGTGTGTGCTTATGAGGAAAAAAAAAAATCTGTAAAGAAAAGATCATTGCTATTTCTCCTTCAAAAATTGGTATTAAAAATGCTGCCTGATAATTACTCTAGGGAGTGCAGTTTTAACATTTTAGTTGTGATTCTCTTGAAGCAAAGTGTACATGCCCTACAGATTTGAAATGGATACTTGCCAACAGTTCTTGCTGTGACTGTCTGGATTTAAGCGATTTGTATCAGAATGTCAGGCTGGTTGGGCTTCCCAGGCGGCACAGTGATCAAGAATCCTCCTGCCAATGCAGGACATGCAGGAGACTCGGGTTCGACCCCTGGGTCAGGGGATCTCCTGGAGGAGGAAATGGCAACCCACTCCAGTATTTCTTGCCTGGAGAATCCCATGGACAGAGGAGCCTGGCGGGCTACAGTCTATGGGGTCGCAAAGAGTCGGACACAGGCACACGGTCGGCCCTTCTGCACCTTTGGGAGATATCTCCCATTGTAATAATTTCCCCTTAAGGATTTCCATTCCTGAGTATGTTCAGTGATTCATTTGCCAGGTATTTATTGTTTGTTTACAGGAGCACAAGGCATTGTGCTAGAGCTGTGGGAGATTCAAAGATGGTCCTGATTTTCAGGAACCAAATTGGGAAGATGAAACACCCAAGCATTTAATTCAAATGCTAGGCATGATTTAGTTCCCATTAAGAGTGTAGGTGAGAAGAAGAGAGGCTGCCACTCACTAGGGTGATAGGTCAGGGAGAGATTTGGGAGTGGTATTGTTTGGTGGGGAGGAGATGAGGAGAGAGAGCTTTGGGGCATATGCGGAGGCCAGGAGTAAAGAGGTGGGATTTCACTACAGCCCAGGTACTGTTGAAAGGAGTTAAGGGTACAGGACGAAGACACAGCTTCTGGGCAGGGTACAGGACGAAGACACAGCTTCTGGGCAGAGTGCATGTCAAGAGCCCGAGGAAAGGAAAATACAGGGCCCGTAAGGATTAGGTGATTAGGTTGTGAACCAACTCTGCTCGCCCTCTGGTTTTATTGTTGAAGAGTCTGGGATGGGACGGCATAATGTCATAGGACTTGAGGGAAATTTAGCATCGCCTGCAAGCACAGATACAAGGGAGACTTTCACTGGTGACTTGACAGGTTAACTGTTCTGAAAATCCACCTGATAAAAATGCTTAGACACAATGCTTAAATAGATGACATCTTTTAGTAACTTGCAAGAAAAGGGGGAACTCCTTAAGGCCTAAAAAATAACGGACAAACTGAAAATTAGAGGCGCAAGCTGAAACCACAGCTGTCTGGCATCATTTGCTGTTTTCAGTAACCAACAGGCCTTTTCACACCCCTCCCCCAGATAGTTTTATTGAGCTATAATTGACCTATCAGTTCAGTTCAGTCACTCAGTCGTTCCAATTCTTTGTGACCCTGTGAATCGCAGCACGCCAGGCCTCCCTGTCCATCACCAACTCCTGGAGTTCACTTAAATTCACGTCCATCGAGTCGGTGATGCCATCCAGCCATCTCATCCTCTGTCGTCCTCTTCTCCTCCTGCCCCCAACCCCTCCCAGCATCAGAATCTTTTCTAATGAGTCAACTCTTTGCATGAGGTGGTCAAAGTATTGGATCTTCAGCTTTAGCATCAGTCCTTCTGAAGAACACCCAGGACTGATCTCCTTTAGGATGGACTGGTTAGATCTCCTTGCAGTCCAAGGGACTCTCAAGAGTCTTCTCCAATACCACAGTTCAAAAGCATCAATTCTTCGGCACTCAGCTTTCTTCACAGTCCAACTCTCACATCTGTACATGACCACTGGAAAAAACATAGCCTTGACTAGACGGACATTTGTTGGAAAAGTAATGTCTCTGCTTTTCAATATGCTATCTAGATTGGTCATAACTTTTATTCCAAGGACTAAGCGTGTTTTTTTTAATTTCATGGCTGCAGTCACCATCTGCAGTGATTTTGGAGCCCCCCAAAATAAAGTCTGACACTATTTCCACTGTTTTCCCATCTATTTCCCATGAAGTGATGGGACCGGATGCCATGATCTTTGTTTTCTGAATGTTGAGCTTTAAGCCAACTTTTTCACTCTCCTCTTTCACTTTCATCAAGAGGCTTTTTAGTTCCTCTTCACTTTCTGCCATAAGGGTGGTGTCATCTGCATATCTGAGGTTATTGATATTTCTCCCGGCACTCTTGATGCCAGCTTGTGCTTCTTCCAGTCCAGAGTTTCTCATGACATAATCTGCATATAAGTTAAATAAGCAGAGTGACAATATACAGCCTTGACGTCCTCCTTTCCTGATTTGGAACCAGTCTGTTGTTCCATGTCCAGTTCTAACTGTTGCTTCCTGACCTGCATATAGGTTTCTTAAGAGGCAGGTCAGGTGGTCTGGTATTCCCATCTCTTTCAGAATTTTCCACAGTTTATTGTGATCCACACAGTCAAAGGCTTTGGCATAGTCAATAAAGCAGAAATTGATATTTTTCTGGAACTCTCTTGCTTTTTCGATGATCCAGCAGATGTTGGCAATTTGATCTCTGGTTCCTCTGCCTTTTCTAAAACCAGCCTGAATATCTGGAAGTTCATGATTCACGTATTGCTGAAGCCTGGCTTGGAGAATTTTGAGCATTACTTTACTAGCGTGTGAGATGAGTACAATTGTGCAGTAGTTTGAGCATTCTTTGGCATTGCCTTTCTTTGGGATTGGAATGAAAACTGACCTTTTCCAGTCCTGTGGCCACTGCTGAGTTTTCCAGCAGTGGCATATTGAGTGCAGCACTTTCACAGCACCATCTTTCAGGATTTGAAACAGCTCCACTGAAATTCCTTCACCTCCACTAGCTTTGTTCATAGTGATGCTTTCCAAGGCCCACCTGACTTCACATTCCAGGATGTCTGGCTCTAGGTGAGTGATCACACCATCGTGATTATCTTGGTCGTGAAGATCTTTTTGTACAGTTCTTCTGTGTATTCTTGCCACCTCTTCTTAATATCTTCTGCTTCTGTTAGGTCCAGACCATTTCTGTCCTTTATCGAGCCCATCTTTGCATGAAATGTTCCCTTGGTATCTCTAATTTTCTTGAAGAGATCCCTAGTCTTTCCATTCTGTTGTTTTCCTCTATTTCTTTGCAACTACAAACATTTAAAGTGTAAGATCTGATAAATTATGACGTATGTATACACCCCTGAAATCATCACCATAGTTGAAATAATGGAAATATCAGTCATTAGGTTTTCTCATGACCTCCTGCATCCTTTCCCCATCTACACTGCCCCGTCTCCTGTCAGCCACTTCCCTGTTTTCTGTTCCCATGTGTTAGTTTTCATCTGTATAAAATTCTAGAAAATACAGTCATATCCTGAATACTCTGACCTGTTTTGAGAGCCGCCTGTACTGTTGTGTGTATTGGTAGTTTGTCCCTTTTATTTCTAAATGCGACTCTTTGTCTGGACATGCCGTACTGTGTTTATCTGCTCACCTGTTATTGGACATTCAGGTTGTCTCCATTTGGGGGCTGTTACAAATAAAGCTGCCAGAACATTTGTGAACAAGTCTGTGTGGACATATGCTTTGTTTCTCTTTGGTATATGGCTGCAAGTGGAGTGGTTCACTCATATGGTGGGTATCTGTGAGACCTGGATTTTAAAGGCTTTTTGGGATAGGAGACAAAGTTTGGAGCTTGTGTTAAACAGGCAGGTGGAACTGAGACTGCTGTATAAAGTTAGGAGTATTGAAGTGCTACCTATATCTCTAGCAAAATGGTAGAATGAAAAATAAGCCCATTGGCAGATTTTCTTTCTTTTTTTTTTAAACTTGTCTGATTTGGCCTGTACTTTGAATTGCTGGGGCGGGGTGGTGGTGGTGGGATTCTCCTTGGATAGTTTTTACCCTAGGCCTGCTTTCTTATGAACTTTGTTTGAATTTACCTGACCTCTGTAGTCTGGAGAATTCCAAAAGAGAAATTATCTTAAAGAGATCCTGGGTTGATAGAGTTCCTGGATACTGGCAGTAATCAATGTATATCCTGTTTGGATATAGCTGCCTTTATTCTTCGGAGAAGGCGATGGCATCCCACTCCAGTACTCTTGCCTGGAAAATCCCATGGGCGGAGGAGCCTGGTAGGCTACAGTCCATGGGGTCGTGAAGAGTCAGACATGACTGAGCGACTTCACTTTCACTTTTCACTTTCCTGCACTGGAGAAGGAAATGGCAACCCACTCCAGTGTTCTTGCCTGGAGAATCCCAGGAACGGCGGAGCCTGGTGGGCTGTCATCTATGGGGTCACACAGAGTCGGACATGACTGAAGCGACTTAGCAGCAGCAGCCTTTATTCTAGCCTTAGCCCAGGATTCCCACAGATAAAGCCTCTCCTAACATGAGCTCAGAATCCTCAATTTAAACACATGAGGAAATAAGCAACTGTGAGTGCAAGAGAGAAAAAAAGCAGAACTAGTATGGAGCTTTGGCTATTAGAATTATAATATAAAATTATAGCTTAAAAACAGAGCTAAAATCCTATGAAGAAAGATCTAGAAGAACTGAAGGCAGAGATACGTAATCAGTGAGATTAAACCTTAGTGGATGAGTCAAACAATTCATTAGACATAGCTAAAGAGAGTTTTTGTAAACTGGGAATAAAGCTGAAGAAACTCCATAGAGTACAGTATAGAAAGACAAAGATGAAAACTGTGAAAATTAAATCTAAAGAAACAGAATGAGATAATTTAAAATAAATAGCGAGGCAGAAAAAGATGAGAGTGGGGGAAAGGCAGTATTTGAGAAAATGATGCTAAAAATTTCCAAAAATACTGAAACCCAGAAATATTTAGATTTAAGAATCAGAGTAAATCCCAAGTAGAATTAAAATTAGAAAAGCATTATCCAGACAAATTAGTATGATATACCACCAAAGGCATAAAGATGATCTTAAAGGAGTAAAAAGAAACTTGATTGCCTCCCAGGGAGACTTCTCTGCAGCAGCAGTGGAAACCAGAAGATAGTGGAGCAGTGTTTTAAAAGGGCTGAGAGAACATGATTGCCAAACCTAGAATCTTAAACCCAGCTAAAATATAATTTTTTTAATAATCAGGGAATAACGTTTTCAGATAAATGAAAACTGAACTTTGACCTCCAGCAGACTCTCGCAAAGAAACTTTTATACTTTAAGGAAAAAGGGTAAAGGGCCCCAAAAGGTAGAACAGATGTCTGCAATGCAAGAGAGACTGTGTGTGCGCTTGAGTGGTATCGCCACTGTGAGATACAGGAGTTAAAGCGGAGGGGTCAGTCCGCTCTAGGTGGCCTCTGTGAAATTTGAATCAGCTGAGCTCTAGGTGAACCTCAGTTGACAAGCTGTGGTAGCTGATTTCCCAGGCACCCTGGTGGCCAGGATGGTATCACACAGGAGAAAGCCCTGGAGGGGCTGGGCAGAGTAGGGAGAGTGCAGACCACCACGGAAGCCGTGAATCGGGGTCGTGTTTACTACAGAAGCTCTTTGTATTAATTTCATATTTGCCTTCCTGGACTTTGCCTTTTTTCTAGGGTTTTGGGAAATTTCCTTGACTGCCTCTCATGCTTTAAAAATAATAATAATAATAATTAATTAGGCTGCCGCAGGTCTTAGTTGTGGCATGCGGGATCTGGTTCTCCCACCAGGAATCAAACCTCCTTTGGGAGTGTGGCCACTGGACCCCAGGGAAGTCCTTACTTTTCATTCTTTTTTTTTTAAGAGTTTTTATTTCTGTAGTTGGTTGTTTTTTGACTGTGCTGAGTCTTCACTGGTGCGCGGGCGTTCTCTAGTTGTAGTGAGCAAGGGCGGCTCTCTTCTTGCAGGCTCAGTGGTTGCAGCTCGAGGACTCTAGAGCACTGGCTTAGCTCCTCCTCCTCAGCATGTGGAGTCTTCCCCGGATCAGGGATCGAACATGTGTCTCCTGCATTTTGCAGGCAGCTTCCTTACCACCGAGCCACCAGGGAAGCCCTCATTTATTTTTTTTTAATTTTGGCAGTCATGTTTTTAACCACCAGAGGATTTCTTTTTAATTTTTAAAATCTTTTCCCTAGCATGACATTCTTGATTTCTCTATGTAATCCTTACGAGACTCTCTGAGGGTATGAATTAGAGGAGTTGTAGGTCTTGTGTTTTGGTGCTTTAATTTTTTTTTCCCCAGATTATCTGCTCCCTTCAGGGTTAATCTGTCTGTCTTGATCTCTTTCTGTGATGCTCTAGGCTTTCCTCCGGAGTCTGGTAATCCTTGTTGTCCATAGAAGAGTGGGAATCGGGAGGCTGTGTTCTGTGTATGTGGGCAAGTAGGGGAGTTAAGAAACCTTCTCCAGTGGCTTATGTGACATCGGGGCATCAATGGGCTGCATTTGTGCTCTGCAGACTCCTTTGGAGCAGACTCCTCCTTGCTGGTGGGGTGAATGTCCAGGGGTGCAGAGGTGGGTCGGCTGTGGGTTTTGGCTGTGGATCGTTTCGTGCTCAGGCTTGCATCCCTTAGTTTTCACTCCCCTGTCTCACTTCCACCCTACGTTCTGCTTGCCGTCTCAGTGCTCGGAGTTCTCCCGGCACATGGGCTCCCTCTTAACCACTCTCCTGCGCAGCGGTGATTTCCTCTGCTCCGCTTCACCAGGCAACTTGTACCCGTCCACTTTCAGATTCTAAAAAATTTAGTTAGAACTTCTAGTCTGATGACAACCGTGCCATCTTTACTCTTTCTTGTCATGGGTTTAGACTTCCTTTAAAATTCCTTTATTGTAATTTAAAGGCGCCACTGTCAGGAGAGGAGTTGAGCACGCATACTCAGTCCATCATCTTTCCCCAGAAACCCAGTCGTTATTTTCCCACCATTGATGGTGATGGATGACTGCAGAGAGAGGAAAGCATAGGCCGTGAAGCCAAATATAGAGCTTAGAATTTTTAGAGGTTTCTTATATTTTGAAAATTTGTCATTTTCTCCTTGAAAATTAAAAATTAGGGAAGAAAAACCTCTCTAGTTGATTGAAAATTATGATTGAGATTTAAATATTACCATATATTGAGAACTAGGACTTAGGAATTTTCCTAACTAGTTGTTCACAAAACAGCCCCTTGTGCTATGTGTTAGCAGCCTCTGGCCTAAGCAGCTGCCAGGTGAACGGAAGCCGAGCCTGGGCGAGAGTGGCAGTGCCGGCACTGGGGACGTGCATGCAGTTGTTAAGATGATTCAAATGGTAGTTATGGCAACGGAGATCAACAGAGGAGAAAGAGGGAGATACTGGAAAAGCAGCCGCACATTTTAGTAACAGTCATTATTCACAATGGCAAAGCTGTTTACTATAAAAATTCCATCCTCCGTTGCCTCTTTGCTGCCCTCTGCCATTTTTTACTTTATGTTAGAGCCTGCTGACTTATGGCATGATGGGGTACAATTTCACGTCTGATACAAAGTCCTGTAAAGTCTTGAGATATGTTAAAGACTTTAGTCCCCAGTAGTAAATCCCGAAAGGGCCTTGTACTGTTTATCCCTTTATGCTTGGGGAGGGGGAGCGTATACATTTATATAGAGAAATGAGCTCAAAGTGGTGCATTTGATGGTGAACTGTCTTAGTTGGGTGCCTCAACTAAGCACCCAGCGATACAGAGCATGTGAGTAATCTGTTACGTGAGGAGCTTCTCTTTAAAACACTGTCATACTTCTGATACTTTAGGTGGCTAATGTGCCCGCAAGGCTCCTCTGTCCATGGAATTTTCCAGGCAAGAATACTGGAGTGGTTGCCACTTCGTACGCCAGGGGATCTTCCTGACCCAGGGACCGAACCCTTGTCTCTTGTGTGTCCTGCATTGGCAGGTAGATTCTTTACCACTATCGCCGCCCATGTTGAAAGGATAGAATAGAAATATGATGAAGTTGCATTTGATTTTGAGAGATACTACAGGCAAAGCCTGACATTTAGCTTGACCACTCGAGGTTTTATTATTTACAGCTGCTCAGCTGTTGTATTAGTAGACCCCACTCTGCTTTCTGGCACCACGGATTCCTTTTATAATCTGAGTGTTCTCAGAAAGAACACTGTGTGAAAGTGATCAGCCCCAAATGTAAACTACTTTAAAAAAAAAAAAAAGCACGCACATTTTATGTTGGTTCAGTCTCTGCCTTTTGGTCATGTGTTTTGGGAAGGGAGCAGTGGGGCTTTTAGGAAATGTGCTGAACCAGGTGACCCTGAAGCTACCTGGCTTTCAGGCCGGGCAGCTGTAGCTTTATTTGCCTTTGCCACGTTGGCGGTGACTGGGACTATGTGACTGGTCTCCGGATGAAGTCCCTTGAAGCTTCAGGCTTGGACTCTGTTCACCTCATACTGATTCTTGCAGTGAGTGCTTCCTTGCCTCAGGCCTTTGTCCCTGCTCTTTCTGGGTGAACTGTTCCCCCCGTTCTCATATTCCACCCTCTCCTCTCCTTGGCAAACATCACCTCTTCCTCCAGGTCTCATCTTACCTGCCACTTTCAGTGAGGCCTTTGCACTCAGCCAGATTGTCTAGCACCTGGCTTAGTCCTTGTTAGCACTTCTCCATGCTCACAATGAACCCTATTAGTGTGACAGTCATTTAAAGCCTCCCTCCTTCACTAAACTGTCAGGTCTGTGCAGGGAAGACCCGTGGCTGTTCGGGCCCTGCTTGCTCCATCTCCAGTGCCCACATGGAGCCCGGCGCGCGCCGTGGGCTGCTGCTCTTCGATTTTGAATGGCCGCGTGGAGGTTCACCACGGCCAGTCCTCCCCGTTTCCCACTCTGCCCGTGGTTGCTGGATGTAGATGACGACTGATGCGGGAGTTGAGGGGGAACCATTCGCTGCTGTCTCTGTTAGCACCGGAAGAAATATTGAGTTACAGCCAGCTCACAGTTCTTTCTAATAGGGGCAGGCGAGCAAGGATAATTGAAGTTGCCCTCCCACTCCCCACAAAAAAAAAAAAAAAACAAAGAGGAGGGAACTGGAGATGTGTAAGAGACCCAGCATGGGAGAAATTTGCACTGGATTTCTCGTTTTTATTCTCCTCTTACTACATAACCAAGTAAGCCCAAGAAAGTAGACTGGACCCCAGATGGGCAGAGAAGGTAGATGTGAGGTCAAGAGGAGGACAGGCAAGCTAAGAAAAGATGTGGAAAAAGTCGTCAGGGTCTTTTACCAGTTGAAGAAAGTTTTCAGACCGTGATGAAATTGAAGATGAGAAGCAGAGCATTCTCGTCACCTGCCCAGTCCTAGCAGTTGTGCGAATGGGTGCCTGATGGATCTGTTGGCTCCCCAGACAGCCTTTGCCTGGATATATTCACAGTCTGTTTTGAAGCTGTACAGAGAAGCTCACTTGCGTCATTCTGAAGATGCAGTGAGTCAATACAGTCCCAAGGGAGCGGTAATGGCCTTAAACAGAAACTTGGAATGAAAAATAGCTATGGATTTAAAGACATAGTACTTTCTTCCTATGACTTCATTTGGTGCTGTTAAGACTAATTCACAGATAACTCTCCATTCCTTCAACACATTTGGAATTTTTTTTTCCCCCTTCACTTTTCTCATTTAACCTTTTAAAAAGGTTGGGTACTTGGTTTGGGAGACGCTGTTGATATACTTCTCTACCACTCATTTGCGCAGTCCTGCACTGCCAGCAACCCAGACGCAGACACATACACGCCTCACCTTGGACTTCTCAGTGTAGTTTTCGCTCATCATTCTTGACCTCAGTCGTGTTGACATGCAGTGGGATTTTCAGTGGAGAAGAATCACCAGAGAAGAATTTTCATTCAACAACTGACTGTATTTATATGTACTATTTCAGCCGGAATTTTAAATTGGTATCTTTTAATAGAATGGCAGATAACATCTCACTGTAACAAACATCAAGGGGATTATCCAGATTCCTACTTGAAAATGTCTTTTATATTAGCGAATTTGCCAGCTGCATTGTTATCTATTAGTGTGTACTAAAAGTATATTATTTTGGCTTATATTGAGATTAGAGAATTCCCAGTGGAATTTTCCCTCTTAACTCTCTAAATCTGCATTGCTTTTTTTCTCTAGTCTCCTAAACAGTGAGGCTTCTGGGCAGGAAATGAAAGAAGCAGTAGCAATATAGAATAACCAGTGGTTTTCAAACGTTGTAACCTGTGTGGGGAACATATACTCTAGTACGATTCACTCTGTGTGTCTGAAGAAAGTCTGTGAATTAATACACACCCTCTTCATCCTGCACAGTGACTTTTCTATTTTATTTCAAAAGTTGAAAATGCTGGGCTATGCCTTACTAGTGGATTTCATGACCAGGAATGAGTCCTGATCCAAGTTTGAAGAGACGGTATAAAGAGTATGGGCCCCAGAGTTTCTCTGCCCAGAAATCCTGACTCTACCGTAACTGGAGTGGGATCTCATAGTTACTGGGTTACCCCTTGAAAGCTTTGGCTCTGACTCCCATGAGATAGGAATGGTGATAGCACACACCCACCTCAAAGGATTATTGAGAGGATGAGGAGAGGCCATGAGCTAAAGCTCTTAGCACGGTGCCTGCAGAGACCTCCCCAGTAATTGTATCTAACGGCTGCTTCAGTGGTGGTCAAGATTCCCCTTATTAAGATGCTGCAGCTGTGTTGGCTTCATGGGAAGTCATGAAATTTTCTTTCCTGAAGATGTTAAGAAGGATTGATCAAGAACATTTATTTTATTGTCTTAATTTTTATTATGAAAATTTTCAGACCGGTAAAAACTTGGAATAATAAGTGCAGAGAACAACCAGTCTATCCCTCCCTTGATTCATTAGCTATTAACAACTGCCACACCCTCTCCGTCTCTGTTTACATAGAAACACCTCTTTTTAACCCAGCCACTTGGAAATTGGCTATAGACACCTGATAGCCAAGAATAAGGACGCTCTCTCTTCTGCCAACACAGCACCATTGGCGCACATAAGGAAATCAGCATGGATCCAGTAACATTGTTCAACGTGCAGTCCGTATGCAAAATTCCCCAACTCACAGGAATGTTTTAAAGATGAACCATTCAAAAGAGTTAAGGATGAACCAGATGGCCTAGGAAGGTCCTCACTCCTGTGAAGATGAAAATAAACACCCAAAGTGTAACTCTCGTGTGGAATATTAAATCAGCTGCTGGCCTCCTTTATATTAACCACAGAGAGCTGCTGAGATGTGATGGAGCCTCGGGTTGTCTCCTCTGTGTGGGAACAGCCATCACACCTGCAGTAGAGTATCCTTTACTCGACCAGTTCACAGAGATGTGCTTTGATAGTAAAGTGAAGCACTGGAAAGATACCCGCCAAAATGCAGAGGTGGAGCAGCAGGTTACATGTGAATTTACCCAGCTGTGAATTGGGAACCCATGTTTTGTTGGAATTAGAATGTGTCTGCGGAGAAGGCAATGGCACCCCACTCCAGTACTCTTGCCTGGAAAATCCCATGGGCGGAGGAGCCTGGTGGGCTGCAGTCCATGGGGTCGCGAAGAGTCTGACACGACTGAGTGACTTCACTTTCACTTTTCACTTTCATGCATTGGAGAAGGAAATGGCAACCCACTCCAGTGTTCTTGCCTGGAGAATCCCAGGGATAGGGGAGCCTGGTTGGCTGCCATCCATGGGGTCACACAGAGTCGGACACGACTGAAGCGACTTAGCAACAGCAGCAGCAGAATGTGCCTGGGTAGAAATTTAAGCTCTTCCGTCAAATTGAGAGTGACCAGGATGTCTTTTAAGGAGAGAATTTAAGATGAGTAGTAGGAAAGTTTGTGCATGTGTGTTTTTTTAAGTACACACAGTAAGAAATGAAAGCAACAAAGGAAGGTATTTGGTAGAAAGTAAGGTCTACCTTGCTAGTTTGTCCTGTGTTTTTCAGAGCTACTTTAATTGTGAAATGTCCATTATTTCACACTTAAAAAGCTCTATAACAGATATTTTATAACTATAAATGAAATATAGCCTTTAGATATTGTGCACCTGTAACTTATATATCAATTGTATGCCAGTTTTAAAAGTGGTTAAAAAATTAAAAATTGAGAAGAAAAACTCTAATATCAGGATGGATCTTATAATAATTCTATTAGAATGCCATGGTTTAATGATACATAAAGTAAATCTGTATCTCACAGTGGCGTCTCAGACGTGATGAAGTTTAATATTGTATGTATATACAAGTTAGTGTGTTCTTTTGGGTTTTTCCTCTCTTTTAAAGACATATAATAATGTAGACGAGTCATAGATTTATATACTACCACCTACTGTGCAGAGATATGAGAATCTTTTTTTTTTTTTTTCTATAAATCACCAATCTGTCTTCCTCATAAATTGCCATCTTGTAGTGGGGAGAAGTGTTTTAATTAGCCAGTTAACAAGGTCTGACTTCCTTTCAGTTTAAAAATTACCTTCTGGGTAAGCTCTGAGGCTTCCACATTTCCCTCCTCCCCCTCCCCCCGCCCTTCCCCAGGAAAGAATGGCATCTGAGTGGCTTGAGGATAACGAGGTCTTGTGATGAGGGCAGGCTCCCTGTTCGCTGCCTTTGCTGATCTAGTCCCGTCTGGTCCCTGGGCGCTTTGTGCAGATGTCCCCAGAGGTGTGTTTGGTAACCTTGCGTTTCTGTCTTGTTCTTTGTTTCCATCAGGTCCTGCTGACTAGCCTTGTCTGCCTTTTCAGTGCATTCACCCTGTGGCAGATGACATGCCTCTTGACTTGGTTTTTGTTTCCGTGAAGCAGAAAAGAACTTCCGAGTCCCTTTCTTCCCACACAGAAGCTAAGGGAGGCTCAGGGTGCTTCGATTCAGACTTTCCCTGTGTCTCCTCCTGCCATGCTACTCCCCGCTTTCTTTCTGTGGCCATCCCTGTGTATGGATGGGAGGTTGCCTCCTGCAAGGTGGTCCCCTCTCTAGTTTCAAGTTGGGCACAAGCCCATGATTTCCCCCTCTGTCTACTAGCCTGCCCTCCCTCCTGTCTCTGTGCCAGGTCCCCATTTATTGCCTTTCATCTCCATATCTGTTTTTCTTTGCCCTGCTTTGTGACATGGGGTCTGGACTCTGTAAGCATTTCCCCTTTGGCAGCTGGCTTCATGCTAGGCTTTCTCAGTAGAGGGACAGAGTTGAAGGGACCCTGCAAGGCCATCGAGGGAGGAGGGGTTTCCTTCCCCATTTCTGGTGTGCTGATTGTCAGTGGGGCGTGGCTTTTCGTTGGACTACGCCCAGAGACACTCAGCATCCCTCCCAGACCACCCAAAAGGCCATACTGGGGACTGGCTCCACCCATTCACACACTCTCCCTACAGGTTTCCCCGGCCCATGTCCAGAGGCCTGTTTTGCTCCCGCTGGCAGGTGTCCTTGCCCCCAGCTGGCTGTGTGGTCCTGCAGTGGAGCAGGACCTCTCTGTGCAGGGTCTGAGCCTCATCTTTGGCGTGGCGGGGAGGCTCTTCTAAGTTGTTAGTTCCTTCCTCCTGTGCTTCCCCTTGGCCCTGGATGGCTTAGGGGCAGGGGGGAAGTACCAGCTGGGTGTGTGAGAGCTAGATAAGGGTGGGGTTTGGAGTGAAGGCTCGGGATCACGGGGCTGATGTCAGCAGCGTGGCTGGGTGCTACTGTAGTTAATGGATGCCAAACAGACACATAGGGACTCTTAAGAACACACAGTTAGAAAGCCCTCTTACTAGTTAACTTTTGTTAGTTAATTCTTTATATTAAAATTTCCCTGTACAAATTACTGCTGTGGTTTCTGTCTCTTGCTGATATGTCTGTCCCTGACTGATACGTCATCCCTGCCCTCAGAATGTTGCAGGAGGGGAGGTGATGATATGTCTGTCTATTTGCTTCTTCCTCTCTTCTCTTCACACTTTGATATGGGAGGTTTAGACCTTCTACTTCTTTCTGGTAGGACTTAACTCCTCTTATATTGTCCCCTCCATCTTCCCTAATGCAATAAACATCTCTGCCAACTTGTCATAGGACATTAAAGTTGTTTTGCTAACACAAACAATGCTGCAATGAAAATACGGCCTATATTGAAATTAGTCATTAGCTTTCAAAGCTGGTTACCATATAGTCAGTTCAGTTTAGTTCAGTCGCTCAGTCATCTCCGACTCTTTGCAATGCCATGAATCGCAGCACACCAGGCCTCCCACTCCATCAGTATCTCCCAGAGTTCACTCACACTCACGTTCATCGAGTCCATGATGCCATCCAGCCATCTCATCCTTTGTTGTCCCGTTCTCCTCCTGCCCCCAGTCCCTCCCAGCATCAAAGTCTCTTCCAGTGAGTCAACTCTTCACATGAGGTGGCCAAAGTACTGGAGTTTCAGCTTTAGCATCATTCCTTCCAAAGAAATCACAAGGCTGATCTTCATAATGGACTGGTTGGAACTCCTTGCAGTCCAAGGGACTCTCAAGAGTCTTCTCCAACACCACACTTCAAAAGCATCAACTATTCGGCGCTCAGCCTTCTTCACAGTCCAACTCTCACATCCATACATGACCACTGGAAAAACCATAGCCATGACTAGACGGACTTTAGTCGGCAAGGTAACGTCTCTGCTTTTGAATATACTATCTAGGTTGGTCATAACTTTCCTTCCAAGGAGTAAGCGTCTTCTAATTTCATGGCTGCAGTCACCATCTGCAGTGATTTTGGAGCCCCCAAAATAAATTCTGACACTGTTTCCCCATCTATTTCCCATGAAGTGATGGGACCGGATGCCATGATCTTCATTTTCTGAATGTTGAGCTTTAAGCCAACTTTTTCTCTTTCCTCTTTCACTTTTATCAAGACGCTTTTTAGTTCCTCTTCACTTTCTCCCATAAGGGTGGTGTCATCTGCATATCTGAGGTTATTGATATTTCTCCCGGCAATCTTGGTCCCAGCTTGTGTTTCTTCCAGTCCAGCATTTCTCATGATGGACTCTGCATAAGTTAAATAAGCGGGGGTGACAATATACAGCCTTGATGTACTCCTTTTCCTATTTGGAACCAGTGTGTTGTTCCATGTCCAGTTCTAACTGTTGCTTCCTGACTTGCATACAGATTTCTCAAGAGGCAGGTCAGGTGATTTGGTATTCCCATCTCTTTCAGAATTTTCTACAGTTTATTGTGATCCACACAGTCAAAGGCTTTGGCATAGTCAATAAAGCAGAAATAGATGTTTTTCTGGAACTCTCTTGCTTTTTTGATGATCCAGCAGATGTTGGCAATTTGATCTCTGGTTCCTCTGCCTTTTCTAAAACCAGCTTGAACATCGGGGAGTTCATGATTCATGTATTGCTGAAGCCTGGCTTGCAGAATTTTGAGCATTACTTTACTAGCATGTGAGATGAGTGCAATTGTTACGGTAGTTGGAGCATTCTTTGGCATTGCCTTTCTTTGGAATTGGAATGAAAACTGACCTTTTCCAGTCCTGTGGCCACTGATGAGTTTTCCAAATTTGCTGGCGTACTGAGTGCAGCACTTTCACAGCATCATCTTCCAGGATTTGAAATAGCTCCACTGGAATTCCATCATCTCCACTAGCTTTGTTCGATGCTTTCCAAGGCCCTCTTGACTTCACATTCCAGGATGTCTGGCTGTAGATTAGTGATCACACCATCATGATTATCTGGGTCATGAAGATCTTTTTGTACAGTTCTTCTGTGTATTCTTGCCACCTCTTCTTAATATCTTCTGCTTCTGTTAGGTCCAGACCATTTCTGTCCTTTATCGAGCCCATCTTTGCATGAAATGTTCCCTTGGTGTCTCTGATTTTCTTGAAGAGATCTCTAGTCTTTCCATTCTGTTGTTTTCCTGTATTTCTTTGCATTGATTGCTGAAGAAGGCTTTCTTATCTCTTCTTGCTATTTGGAACTCTGCATTCAGATGCGTATATCTTTCCTTTTCTCCTTTGCTTTTTGCCTCTCTTCTTTTCACAGCTATTTGTAAGGCCCTCGCCAGACAGCCATTTTGCTTTTTTGCATTTCTTTTCCATGGGGATGGTCTTAATCCCTGTCTCCTATACAGTGTCACGAACCTCATTCCATAGTTCATCAGGCACTCTATCAGATCTAGGCCCTTAAATCTAATTCTCACTTCCACTGTAGAATCATAAGGGATTTGATTTAGGTCATACCTGAATGGTCTAGCTGTTTTCCCTACTTTATTCAATTTGAGTCTGAATTTGGTAATAAGGAGTTCATGATCTGAGCCACAGTCAGCTCCTGGTCTTGTTTTTGTTGACTGTATAGAGTTTCTCCATCTTTGGCTGCAAAGAACATAATCAATCTGATTTCGGTGTTGACCATCTGGTGATGTCCATGTGTAGTCTTCTCTTGTGTTGTTGGAAGAGGGTGTTTGCTATGACCAGTGCATTTTCTTGGCAAAACTCTATTAGTCTTTGCCCTGCTTCATTCCACATTCCAAGGCCAGATTTGCCTGTTATTCCAGGTGTTTCTTGACTTCCTACTTTTGTATTCCAGTCCCCTATAATGAAAAGGACATCTGTTTTGGGTGTTAGTTCTGAAAGGTCTTGTAGGTCTTCATAGAACCATTCAACTTCAGCTTCTTCAGCATTACTGGTTGGGGCATAGACTTGGATAACTGTGATATTGAATGGTTTGCCTTGGAGACGAACAGAGATCATTCTGTTGTTTTTGAGATTGCACCCAAGTACTGCATTTCGGACTCTTTTGTTGACCATGATAGCTACTCCATTTCTTCTGAGGAATTCCTGCCCACAGTTGTAGATAAAGTGGTCATCTGAGTTAAATTCACCCATTCCAGTCCATTTTAGTTCACTGATTCCTAGAATGTCGACGTTTACCCTTGCCATCTCTTGTTTGACCACTTCCAATTTGCCTTGATTCATGGACCTGACATTCCAGGTTCCTATGCAATATTGCTCTTTACAGCATTGGATCTTGCTTCTGTCACCAGTCACATCCACAGCTGGGTCTTGTTTTTGCTTTGGCTCCATCCCTTCATTCTTTCTGGAGTTATTTCTCCACTGATCTCCAGTAGTATATTGGGCACCCACTGACCTGGGGAGTTCCTCTTTGGTATCCTATCATTTTGCCTTTTCATACTGTTCATGGGGTTCTCAAGGCAAGAATACTGAAGTGGTTTGCCATTCCCTTCTCCAGTGGACCACATTCTGTCAGACCTCTCCACCATGACCCGCCTGTCTTGGGTTGCCCAGCAGGCATGGCTTGGTTTCACTGAGTTAGACAAGGCTGTGGTCCTAGTGTGATTAGATTGACTAGTTTTCTGTGAGTATGGTTTCAGTGTGTCTGCCCTCTGCTGCCCTCTTGCAACACCTGCCATCTTACTTGGGTTTCTCTTACCTTGGGCGTGGGGTATCTCTTCACGGCTGCTCCAGCAAAGCACAGCTGCTGCTCCTTACCTTAAACGAGGGGTAGCTCCTTACCTTAAACAAGGAGTATCTCCTTACCGCTGCCGTTCCTGACCTTCAACGTGGGATAGCTCCTCTAGGCCCTCTTGCATCTGCGCAGCCACTGCTCCTCGGGTTGCTCCTCCCGGCCGCTGGCCCTGACCTCTGACGCGTGGTGTCTCCTCCCAGCCGTCCCTGACCTCGGACATGGGATAGCTCCTCCCGACCACTTCCCCTGACCTCGGATGCGGGGTGTCTCCTCCCGGCCACCACTGGCCTTCGACAGGGGGTAGCTCCTCCCGGCCACTGCCCCTGACCTCGGACGCGGGTAGCTCCTCCTGGTCGCCACTGGCCTCAGACGCAGGGGTAGTTCCTCTCGGCCGCCAGGTAGTTCCTCTTGGCCGCCACCCCTGACGAGTAATAAAAGTTGGACTAGTAAGGATGAAGGAGGGACAAAGAAATGACTAGTTGGAATGAAAGGAAAGACTAAATTACTTTCATTTAGATGATTTCTTTTTACATTTTAAAGCTCTATTATTAGGTTGAACAGGACTGTTTAGACTTAAATGGGCCTCTTTATCATTATGTGTCATCCCTCCTAATCCCTGGTAATGCTTTCTAATAGCTACCTCAGCTTCCTTTTGATAATGCTTGTGTAGTTTTTTTCCCTATTCTCTTACTTTTAACCTACCTTGGTTATTACCCAAGTGGTAAATTGCTGTAATTTTCTACTTGGAGCCAGGCACGTGGTGCTTGGGACAGGGAATTGCTTGGTCCCCTTAGTCCTGTGGTGGGGCTTTCTTAGCATTCCAGCACTTCCACCCTCTGTGGCACACAAACTCTACCTTCTATGGCAGGAGTGGAATATAATTTCTCACGGGCCGCTCCTCCCCAGCAATAGCAGACCTCTATATTGTATCAACGCCCAATTCCACTAACGATGTCTTTGCTTCTCCTCCACCCCAAGAAATGGTAGATCTTTGCCTGGACCCTGGGGTGCAGGATCCTCCGCTTCTCTGTGATGGATTAAAAAGCACTATTTGAGAGAATTGTCCAGGACGTGGGCACGACTTTATCCCAAGTCAATATTGGGGGCGTGGAGGGCTCTCCAGTCTCCCTGTCTGCCCCTAGTCTTTCTCATGAACATCTGGTAGAATCCTCATGGGAAGGAGCTCGCAAGTCAGTTCAGACAAAGTGATGTTTGGATCCCCCGCCCAGAGACCTGTTATA
The DNA here is from genome assembly GCA_917880005.1 of Nanger dama. NCBI lineage: Eukaryota > Metazoa > Chordata > Mammalia > Artiodactyla > Bovidae > Nanger > Nanger dama. Next base: position 5,977,647 of record CAKJTW010000018.1, on the reverse strand, counting down.
CTAAGCCACAACTGGCTTTATAAGAATTCATTAAAATTTCAGCTGTTTCCCTTTTACCTGATTGTATGGCATCCAGCTTTTTCTCTTGTGCTCTGTGAAAGGTCGCACAGTTTGTATGTCTTGTCTCTCCTTGGAGGGACTTGTCACTCTTTAGAACCAGTTCACTTGGTTACCTCGTGACCTCAGCTCTCTTTGATTAGCTCAAGAAATGTTACGATTTTATAGATACTCTTAACTTTTTCTTATTAGGTTGAGAAAGATGTTCTCTTACAACTTCCTATATCTTAAATGGAAGCAGAGTTCTGTATTATTTCTTCACCTGTTCCTCGGCAGGAATACTTGGTAAACTGGAGTTTTAGGTCCCTCACAGTTTTAGTATAGTTTGCTAATGCAAGCACTGTATGTCTGTTTATTCTGTTTTCCACGTCTACCATTGGCTCAAGTTGGATCACACTTTTTTACTTTGTATTTTGAAATTATTTCAAAATTTACAAGATATTTACTAGGATAGTATAGAGATTTCCACAAGCTCTTTACTTAGATTCATCGATTTTTAGGATTTTTGTCAGTTTACATTTGCTTTATCCTTCTTTCTCTCCCCCGCCCCCTATATGTGTATGTGGATATAAAATTCATTTTCCTGAGTCAGTTGAGGTTGTAACATTTGTCCCTTGATGTTTCAAATATATTTCCTTACAACAAGGATATTCTCTTATTTAACTACAGTGTGATTACCAAGTTTAGGAAATTTTTAACTCTGATGATATTTTTGTTTAATCTATAATCCGTGTTTCCAGCTTTCTCAGCTGTCCCAGTAATGCCCTTTAGAGCATCGCTCCACCCCCACCCCCAAGTGTAGGATCCAGCCGAGGATCATGGGTTGCATTAAGCAGTCATATTCTTTAATCTCCTGTAATCTCGACCAGTTCCTTAGTATGTCTGTCTTGCATAGCACTGATATTTCTTAACGAATATAGGCCAGTTATTTTATAGAATGTTTTTCAGTTCTGGTCTGTTTCCTTCCTGTTAGATTCAGGTTATGCACCCCTGGTTAGAATACTACAAAAGTAAAGTCATGTCTTTCTCATGGTATGACATCCAGGTACCCACAGTGTCCTTCTGCCTGTCATTAGTGACATTGACTTTGATTATCTAGTGAAGTGTGTGGTTTGGATAATGAGTTGCTGGTTTTGCTCTTGCAACTAAAAACCAATCTGTGGGGAAGACATTCTGTGACAATATAAATAGTCTGCTATTACAAAACTTTATCCCCAGAATAAGCATCCATTGATGATACCCTGGTATGACCTGGAACTTTGGTGGGGGGAAGGGGGTGGGTAGTATGCCTGTGACAAGCCTTGGGCTCTCTGAGGATAGAGAAGTACGTTAGCTGGTGATCCAGGACTATTTCTTGTGAAGGCAAGACCGGAGAGAGGTTACACTGTTAGAGGAAAGGTGGACTAGGAGAGAAGGACTTTATATAATATCAACCAGCAAGAAAAGTTTCTGTTTCGCTTTTGGCTTTGGGTGGAGGACAAAGTTAAAAAAAAAAAAGTAACATAAGAACTGTGGCTACTAACCTGCTCTCACATGGATTTGGAAACTGATTTTATACTATTTGTGTGATCCCCACCCCCTCCAATAACTACAAGTTGGAAATCTTGACTTAAAGTGGACCTAGGTTTTTAGTGGCCTTGGGCACTTGACAGAAGCAAACCAAAGTCTTCTCTGGACTCAAAAGAGTTCCCGTGGGTCATTCCAACCAATGTGAACACACCAAAAGCCGACAGGCAGACACACAGAAACAAGATATGAGCAAGCATCACTAGAAATCATAGTCAACTCTGACATCTAATGATTTCAGATATTTAAAATATTGGATATTGAATATAAAATAAATTCACTTAGTAATTTTTGGAAACAAAAGGAGGAGTTGAAAGTATGAGTAAATAAAAAGATATCATCAAGCAGAACCAGGCAAATTTATTTTAAAAACCAAATATAATGTCAGGAAGTGAAAAGTGTAATCTTTGAAATAAAAATTTCAAGAAGGGATTGACTATGGAAACAGATCTAGCTGAAGAGAGAATTAGTGAACTGGAAGATAAATTTGAAGACGTAACAGAGCTTGCAGTTTGGAAAGAGGAAGAGGCAGACAATGGATTGGTTAAGAGAGAGTACATAGTGAGAGGATCCAGCTTATGTTTAATTGGAGTTCTAAGAAAAAGATACTGTGGGGAATGGCCTAGAGGAAATACTGAAAGCAATAATGGGTGAAAATTTTTATAACTGATGAAATCAGGCCATCCCTTAACATTTGTGAGAGCTAGTGCATCAGTGTAAGTGGAAACCTACACGTCATATGTCTAAATATCTAAAAGGTACAAATGTAACAAACTGTTAAATAAAATATGTTCTGTATTCCTCTCTCAGTGAGCATAACACAGTACCCTAGGAAATTTAGAGTCTCCAAACTTCCCAGAGTTTTCCACTGACATGTAGCAGCACACACTGAGCCAAACCCTGGCCGACGGCCTGACCCTCTTCTCTCTCTTCCCTGGCTGTTTTCTGCACTGCCTAGGGGCCTCGAGCACACACGCATGGATGTTTCACCCTATGTATATAATCTCGGTTCATACTTTTCACATATGCGCCACCTGAGGCCACCCTCTGGCATGTGTCCACACTGCTGGTGCCTTCCACTTTTAGAGTAGACATGGGGAAGAGATCCAGGTAAACCCTGACTGTGGGCTTGAAGCTGTTAAGGTCGGGGATTCCAGGGTCCCAAGTACCTGAAATATGCTACTCAGGCTCTGGGTGGACATATCCCCTGAACCTTCAGACCACTTGCCCTATGGAGAGGCTGGAGTCTGTTAAATCGTGGAATTGAGGACAGGGGCCTCTCTTGTCCTAAGTTCTAAGGGTGGTAGAGAGATAAAAATTCTCAAGTTCAGGAAGCCTATTCAAGTCCAAAGCAGTCAAAGAGAAAAGGGAAAGAAGGAAAGAAACACATGTCTAAATATATAGGGAACCTACAGAACATCAAAACAGAGAAGACTCTTAAAATAGCTATAGAGAAAAGACAGATTACCTGCAAAAGAGCGGAGCGACGGCTGGCTTTTCTACAGCCAGAGAAGCCCTGAAATGATAGAATGATATTTTCAATGGAGGCAAAGAAAATAACGGCTAACCTAGAATTGCATAGCCATGAAACTGTCTTTCAAGAATGAGAATGAAGTAAAGACATTTTCAGGTAAATAAAAAGAATTTACCACTGAGAACTCAGCACTAAAAGACATTCCCAAGGATATATTTCAAAAGGGAAATGGCTCCAAGAAAAAAAGTAAAATTTAAGAAGCTGAATAGACCCAGAAAGGTGGATGAACTTGCCTAAAGATCCCAGGTGGTTTAGAGCCTAGCCAGGACTTAAACCTCCAAATCATCTTTCTTCCATCCAGACAGAATGAGAGTAAGAAAGCTGAAAACAGAATAGCATTTCTGTCTAGGAAGTAGACCTAGGGTGCCTTGGGGTTCACTTGGGAGGTAAGCCCTGCATGTTTGCCAGGGACCCACCATCACTTAGGTTGAGACAGTCTCTGGGAATTTGCTCTGAGCTTCTCATTGCTAATGTGTCATTTTCCCTTTCTCTGGACACTGAAGTGGTTGCTCAAACTGAGGACTTTCTTATCTTTATTTTCTGCCCTTAAGAGGCCACATGGTAGCCTAAGGCCACAAGTAACCTAAAGCCTCTTCTGTGTTGCCAGGGACCTGACTGCTTTCATTTCACTCCTGGGCTCTTGATTTTCTTCTTTTTCCTTTCCAGTTTCCATCACCTTCTTCTTGCACTGACCACCCTTCCAGTGTTTCATCCTTCTCCCAGCCTTCAAGTAAGATTTCTGACGTAGGATCCTGGGCAGCACAAAGAGTAGAAATAGCGAATAGAGAGAATATAAGATGGGTTAAGATGTTGAAACATGTTGAGCAGGATATTTTAAGAGAAAACCAACTAGAATCAAATTAAGGAAAAAAGATCTCTAAGAGCTATTTCAAATAATACTGTACCTTCTGTTTGCGTGGTTGGGCTGGCAACATTGGTCGGTGTGACATCATCTCATTTGGTGTCATATGAGATGGCTGATATTATCTCAGCTGTATGGGTAGAGGCTGTTGGGCTTAGAGAGGTTAATTGACTTGCCTGTGTTCATGAAGGGACAGAGTCCCAGGACTCAAGCTCATGCCTTCTTGGTTTCTAATCAGATACTCTCCACCAATACCATTTTGCTTTGTATAGTAATGGCTCATAGATGTTGCTAAGGAACAACACTTTTAATCAGCCACCAAGAACCGTATGAAATTTGCTTATTTTTAGTATTCCTGTCAGTATTGATGAATTTCTTCAAAAGTTTCTTCCATAGATTTACTTTGCTCTGCATTCCCCTAGTTCTTCCAAGTACTCAGCCTCTACCCGCTTTGTTCTCAATAAGTATTGTGAAGTCTAACCTGGGCCCAAGTAATCATGAATTTTTAATGGGTGGTAGTCATACTAATCCGGAGAAGGCAATGGCAACCCACTCTAGTACTCTTGCTTGGAAAATCCCCTGGACAGAGGAGCCTGGTAGACTGAAGTCTATGGCGTCCTTTACAAATTGGACACGACTGAGCGGCTTCGCTTTCTCTTTTTCTTTCGTGCATCAGAGAAGGAAATGGGAACCCACTCGTGTTCTTGCCTGGAGAATCCCAGGGACGGGAGAGCCTGGTGGGCTGCCGTCTATGGGGGTGCACAGAGGACATGACTGAAGTGACTTAGCAGCAGCAGCAGCAGTCATGCTAATCTGGAATCCGTATAATTGGAATGTTCTTAAAACCTTTCAGGACATTGTTGATACTATCCTCTGGGTGGATTTTAGAAGTTTCAGACTATTTCTTCCGAGAAACAGCTGTGGTCCATATAAGCTGTGTTGTGAACTGCACGTTTTGATTTGAATTTTATACTGAGCTTTGCCTGCTTTTTAAAGAGTGAGGTAAACCCAGCTAAGGAGTGCAGTTTCAAACCTGGGCCACCATTATCTTGCTGGTGACACTGGTACATCGCTATCTTATTGAGTTTAAGTTTGTGACTGCCTTTAAGTCATATGTATTATTTTTTACCTGTAAGCTTACATCCGTAAATATAGCAGAATGCATCATAGTCAGGTTCGTAAGCTAACTGGATTTATTCTGGTCACTTAGTGAGCCTGGGCAATGGCACCCCACTCCAGTACTCTCGCCTGGAGAATCCCATGGTTGAAGGAGCCTGGTGGGCTGCAGTCCATGGGGTCACTAAGAGTCGGACACGACTGAGCGACTTCACTTTCCCTTTTCACTTTCATCCATTGGAGAAGGAAATGGCAACCCACTCCAGTGTTCTTGCCTGGAGAATCCCAGGGACGGGGAGCCTGGTGAGCTGCCGTTATGGGGTCACACAGAGTCGGACACGACTGAAGCGACTTAGCAGCAGCAAGAGCAGCAGTGAGTCTGGGAAGAATCTTTTTTAAAGGTCTAGTTTAAGATACCTTAGACCATATAAATATGTGTCTCCTGGCCTGTTCTGTCTTTTGAAGGCCAGATTTCATCAAAACAAATGAATCACTGTATTTTCTTCCTTCATCATCCCTAATTGGTTTCCAAAATGAAATGATTAATGCCTGCATTTCTCAACTGCATTGTTTTGATTACAGTCCTGCCACCAGTACTGATGATACATTGGGAAACACTTTCATAACCGGTGATATTCCTGACTGGGTCACATGACTTCATGAAGGGTTCCCCTGATATATTGCCACTAGGAAGTCTTCAAAGAAGCAAGCTCTTTTTATGCTTTTGTTATAAGTTAAGGAAAATGATTTTAAATAATGAAACCTTGTTTATGATTCAGACTCCCTTTTTTTCTTGAGATCTGTTTTAGTTTTCAGATTGGAAAATAAGTATGCATTTTTAGAATTCCCTAGAGCATATTTCAATTCAAGGAGTGTTTGTTTTTTTTTTTTAACCAGTTTGTGTGAAGGCATCATCAGTTGACCCAATGGCAGAATGTTGTTATTCCTGACTATAGGCCTCTCTCTCCTGGTACCCTCAAAAGAGCAAGCAGCTCGCTCCACATTGCTTCAGCACTTTGACGCGTGATACGGAGGCATAAAGCTATGGGAACTAGCTAGTGCTCGTGGGACGCAAGGGTTTGGGGCATCCACTTGTGCTGCAGTTGGGCCTTTTGTTCACTGGCACACTGCTCCTTGGCGTGATTTCCTATAGCAAGCTGGCAATTGAGTGTTTCCTTTATAGCAACAGGAAGGAATAATTACCCGGATATTATGAAGTGGGTGGTTTTAGAATTCACTTCAGATGGCATTGACCCTTAATGCAGCTGGTTTCACTTAATACGTTTTGTTTAAACAAACCCTATTCCTGGAAATGGTTTCAGAATAGTCTGTTCCTTGTAGCTGTTTCTTTGCTCTTATTTTTAAAATTGTTTTCCCAACAATATCATAAGTACATGAGCATGACAGATTCAAAATTTTGCTTAAACTTACTGCGCTTATGAATACAGTTGTGTCCACGTGTGATATGTTGATTATTGATTTCATAGCTTAAAGATTTAATTTGGTATCTTACTTTTGCATAACTGGCCAGATATTTTTTGTTTAGGTACATTTCTCTGTAAGGGACTCTGCTATCTAAAAATTGCAGCTGGCTGAAGAGATAAATTACAGAATAGGTATTTTTCACTTTATAAACATGAAAAATTCTTAATAAAAAGCCATGGCTGGCTGATTAAACAATCAGTGTATTTTTCAAGTGGAATGTAAATTTCTAATTATTTAAAAATTTATTTATTTATTTTTACTTAGAGGATAATTGCTTTTCAATAAAGTGTTGGTTTAAATATCTATTTTAGGTATGATACTATAATACCAAAAATAAATTTTTAAAAAGACTAAATAGAAATAAAAATAAGATACTAGCATTCTCTACTCTGACTTTTCTAAAATAAATTTGTATTACTTTATCAAAAAAATTTTAGTGAGAGAATCTTTTTATATGTTACTTTTAAACTAGTGAATGTATTATTTTATCAAAAACATTATCACAGAAAGTAGGACTGGCTTGACTTACTAACATAAGAACAGAAATCCTAATATTCTGCAGCATGCTGGAATCCAGCAGGGGTTCTTTGGAATTTAAGTTTATTGATGTATACCTCAATTTAAAAAAAAGAAATGGTGCTTATGTAAACCTCATAACTCTAGAATCTGGTCAAAAGCCAAGAAACCAACAAGTGGAGTTCCAGTGAACCCTTCAACAATAGATATCTATCACTATCCTTAGAAAAACAGGGCTTATGGAAATTCACCTTAACATTGTTTGCTTAACAGTGGAATTAGGTTCTTAATTCAACCAACCCATCCAATCAATAATATTCTATAGGACTTGGCTCTAAGTATGTACAAAGGTGAATTGGACATAAGACATAGTTTCAGCTGCCTGGGGAATTCACAGTCTAGCTCTTCTTTTGAGCAAAATATTACTTAAGTTGTTGCCTTAATGGTAGGCTAAATCTGCCTTGGAATTAATCCAAGGTGATTTAATTACTATGAAATAGTTACACCAGTAAGACTTAAATTCCAGAGAACGCCCTACTAGACTCCAGCATGCTGCAGAATATTAAGATCCCTGTTCATGTTAGTAAGCTAGGCAAGCCCTATTTCCTGTGATGACTTTTTAAAAGTAAAATAATGAATTTGCTAGTTTAAAAATTAATGTGTAAAAAAAGTAGATTGAGAAGTCATACTCTGGCCCTTGTGCGGAACTACTTGGTTATTTCATTCTCATTTCTTGTATAAATAAGCACTATAGTCAGTTTTGTTAGATGTCTTTCCATCACTTCGTTGTGCAAACGTAAGCAAAAGTGAATTCATATACTTTTAAATCCCATTCTTACACAAAGCTAGAATACCAGTTCAAACAAAGGTGGTCAGGCAGTAGGAATTCTTACTTGGGAGAGGATCAGCCCTTTTTTTCTAGTGAGGACTTCAGCTGATTGGATGAAATCCACCCACATTAAGGAGGGCAATCTCATCCAAAAACACCCACATGGAAAGAAGCTAAATAACATTTTGACCAAATATCTGGGTACTCTGTGACCCAGTTAAGCTGACACATAAAATTAACCATCACAAGGGTCTTGCCCCAGTTAATGGTAGAATAAATGCTACCCTGGTCTTGCCTAACAACATTTAAGAGCAAAACCCCGAAGGATCAAACTATTTCCCAACTGTATCTCAGAAAAGAGCTAAAGAGTAGTTTTAGCAATGGAAAAATACCTAGGACCTAATATGGAAAATTCATAATGTCTGCATCCAATCAAAAATTACTAGGTATGTGAGGAAGTAAGAAATACAACCAGTGACTGACCAGAAATGACACAGTTGGTACAGTTAGCAAATATGGACATTAAAATAAGTATTATAATTGTATTCCATATGTTTAAGAAGCTAGATGAAAGACTGTGTTAGAGACATGGAAGATAAACTTCTAGAGATTCTAGATGAAATATATGCTGAATGAAATTTATGTCAGAATAAACAGCATAGAAGTGAAGATTAGTGGTTTTGAAGATGGTGTAAGCTGTCCAAAATGAAACACAGAAAGAAAAGAATTGGAAAAAAATTAATGAACAGGGCATCACTGAAGTGTCGCGCCAAGTGTATATGTAACCGGAATGCCTGACAAAGAAGGGAGTGTGAGGGACAGGAGAAATAACAGAAGAGAAGAATAACTGAAAAAAAAAATCTCCAAATGTCATGAAGGTAATAAACTCATAGATCGAAAAATCTCAAGAAACTCCAAGCATTAAAAAACGTGAAGAAAAATGGTTTCAAGGCACATCATACTCAAATTATTTAAAACTAGTGATAGAGAAGAATGTGAAAAGCAGCCATAGAGATAGACACGTTGCGTATTTAAGAATGAAGCTCAGGCAGACAGCAGATTCTTCTTGGAAAACAGTGTAAGCCAGGCAGCTGTGGAGGAACATCTTCAAAGTAACAAAAGAAAAGAAAATTGTCAACCTAGAATTCTTTTCTTGGTAAAAATATCTTTCAAAAACAAAGGCAATATAAAATCTTTTCAGACATATTAAAAGCTAAATGAATTCATTATTGGTGGGCTACCACTAAAAATATGTTTAAAAGAATGTTCCTGAAGCAGAAGAAAAATGATGCCTGGTGGAAACCAGAGCAACAGAAACTGGAAAAAGGATAACTATTATTACAAATATGTAATATTTCTTCTCTTTATTTAAACCTCTCTTTAAAAGATACGTCTTTTAAACAAAAGCAGAAATAACACACTGTGGCATTTATACACATGGGAGTGGAGAAATGGAAGCATACTATTATAAGACTTTTTCTAATATTTATTTATTAATTTGGCTGTGTGGGGTTTGAATTGTCGCATGTGGGATCTTTCATTTTGGGTCACAGACTCTCTAGTTATGGCACACAGGCTTAGCTGCTCTGCAGCATGTGGGACCGTAGTTCCCCCACCAGCGATCAAAACTATGTCCCCTGCACTGCAAGACAGACTCTTAACCCCTGGACCACCCAGGAAGTCTCAAAATTCTTATACCATATGTGAAGTTAATACATCATTTGCAGATAGATTGTAATAAGTTAAAGATGTATATGATAAACTCTAAAGCAGCAGGGTTATAGCTAATAAGCCAACAGAGATATATTGCAATCATGAAGTTACTTACCACAAAAAAGGACAGGCAGAAAAACTTGGAAAAATGAACATAGAGCCAATTACACATCAGTACTTGTCTTGTTCAGTTGTTAAGTCGTTTCCAGCTCTTTGCAACCCCATGGACTGTGGCACACCAGGCTCCTCTGTCCTGCACTATCTTCTGGAGTTTGCTCACATTCATGTCCATTAAGTTGTTGATGCTGTTTAACCATAGCAGTACATCTGAAGCTTACTTTTGAAAAAGAATAGATTGGATAAATATAAAATAACAAGATGATAGATTAAACTCTATCATTGATATTATGTTAAATAGAAAAGTTGTAAATGTCCCAATAAAAAACAGAGATTGTTGGATTGGATAAAAAGTAAGACCCAATTATATGCTGCCTACAGCGAACGTACTTTTAGTATAAAGATGTGTTGTTTTTTATTGCAAAGTTATGTCCAACTCTTTTGATACAGATAGATTAAAATCAAAAGGGTAGGGAATAATGTACCATATCAACATCAGTGAAAAGATAACTTGAATGGCTCTATCAGACAAAGTAGATTTCAAAGCAGGACATATTACCAAGGGTAAAGAGAGTCATTTCACAATGATAAAGAGGTCAGTCTAATAAGACTCTGTAGTCCTAAGTATTCATATATGTATTAGAGATTCAAAATACATGACTCAAAAAGTGATAGAACTTCAAGGAGAAATCCACAATTATATTTGGAGATTTTAACACTTCTCACTCAGCTGATGGAACACATAGACAGGAAATCAGTAAAGATACGGGAGGTTTGAGCAATAAAAACAGCTATCTTGGTTTAATTTATGTTGACAGAACACTCTGACCCCACCTCCAAATAGAATACACATTCTTTTCGAGTGCACATGAAACTGTTACCAAGATAAGTCCTTTTCTGGGCCATTTAAAGAGTCTCAATACATGTAAGTTGATTCAATTCATAGAAAGTATGATCTCTGACCACAGTGGAGTTAAATGAGAAATCAATAACAGGAAGATATCTGGAAGAGCTTTCAACTATTTGCAAATGAAATAACATACTTTTAAGTAAAACCACGAGTCAAAGAAATAAAAATCAAAAGTGAAATTCCTAAGTATTTGGAACTGAATGAAAGTGAAAATTCAGCGAAAAATTCGTGGGATCTTTGCTCTTCCTCGAACCTTCCCCAGTCACCCTCCCTGCCCCACTGACTGCACTTTCTGTTCCCTGGGCTAGGGAAGTGCTTCCCCCAGAGTTCATGCTACCTCCTTTGGGTCTTTGCTCAATTGCCATCTCCAGTGATGGGCTTCCTAATCACTTTATTGAAAATTTTGCTCTCAGTCCCTACTCGTCAATCTCAGCATCCCCACCCCTATTAACATGCTTTATTTCCGTAGTGTTTTGTTTTGTTCGTATTTAATTTATTGTTTGGCTGTGTGGGGCTTTTTCTCTAGTTGTGGGGCGCGAGGACCACTCTCCAGCGAGGGTACAGGGGCTTCCCTTGCGGCGGCTTCTCGTTCGGAGCGCGGGCCCTAGGGCGCACAGGCTGTAGTGGCTGCGGCATGCGGGCTCCAGAGCACAGGCTCAGTAGTCTGCTGTGTTCTGTTGCTCCATGGCAGGTGGGATCTTCCCTTACCAGGGATCCAACCCGTGCCTTTGCATTGGCAGGTGGATTCTTCACCACTGAACCACCAGGGAAGCCCTCTCCAGTGGTCTCTACCCTCCATGGAGTCTATAATTTACTAGTTTATTTTGTTGTCTGTCTGCTGCCACCCCACCCCCACCCCGGGCATGTGAACTATCAAGGGACAGGGTTCTTTCCCCTGTATTCTAGCTGTTGTAACCCTGGCGTGTAGGACAGTACCTAGCTCTTAGTAGGTACTCCATACACATTTGCAGAATATTTAATATTTATCTCTTAATGGGCATCTCTTTGTTTTGTTCTCACAAAAAAAATAAAGAATTGTTAATGTACTAAAATACAAAAAAAAAATTTTTAAGAAACCTAACTTCCTGTCTAAAGATATATATTTTCAGATTGTCCCATGGTTTATAACCAGAAATTTTTAAACCCATGGACTTATGAGGGGTATTCCTCTCCTTTATGGTTAAAGTGAGGGGTCATTATGATAGCAACATTAGTCAAGGAGAACTGACAGAGGAGTTCTTAGGCAGATCAGTTGTAGAAAGGATAACATGTGAAATTGAAGCTCTGAAAGTTGACCCCTTTTATCTATTTTTTATTCCTTTTAAAGTAAATACTTGCATATTTCTTGGAATGCTAACATGTACCCCCATCCAGGCATAAATGTACCCCATTTTGAAGGCTAAGACCAATGTTTCTTTAACTTAACGATGGATACTTGCTGTTTAAACAGTCTACAATGAATGTATGTATATTTGAATGAATATGTGTATATTCGCATCCACTTGTGTGTGTATGAATGGCTATATAGAGTAAACCCCCAAAATATAATCACTGGGTCAAAGGGTAAATAAATTTATAGTTTTGATAGATATTGAATATTGTCATATTTCCCTTATGGGGCTTTTTGAGACTCAGGAATCAGATATGCAAACCCTAGGCAGAGTCAAGAGCTCACAACTATAGGACAAAGTCAAAGGCAATTCTGTGGCCTTAAAGAGTAGAAAGCTGCAGAATTAATTAAACAGTGCCTTCAGTCCTTAGAAGACTGCAAACCTGCTCGGCCCCACCCCATCCTCGTCTTTGTACACCTTACTAGCAGGAAGTTGAACATCCAGGGCTCTGGACACTGTTTTTCATAAAGCTTTCTGGCTCATTTGATCTGGAAATGTTGAGAGGAATCAGTTGCAGCCATCCACGGCTGACCATCCACACTTCTGATGTGATTTGCTGGAGACCTGCCCTTCATTGTCCTGTGGCCCCAGTGCTCCTATGTCCATTTGTGAAGATTGACTGGCTGTGGGCATGGTCTAGATAAGGGAAGCCAGTCTTTGGATGTGGTGCTGGCATTTGTTAAGTTAGCAAACCTAACTTATCCTGGTCAGGAAAATGCCTGTGGTCATTTTTAAAAAGCCCTTGACAAAGAGAAGCAGAAAGATTTACCTTAGACTTTGAATCAGCTTATCGAACAAGAGCCGGGACATATCACAACAGCCATCTGGTACAGCCTTCATTTTGCAGGTGAATGAGGCTCAGAGCTGGCGAAGTGCCTTCCCGAGCCTTACAGCAACCTCCAGAACCCAGGGCCCCACTGTCCCGCAGGGCTTCTCTCCATCCGCCACAGCTACGTCTCCTCTGTGGTCACCAGTGCCTCCCCATCCAGGTCCAGGGAGGTTTGCGTTAGAGAAAGACAGCCCTTTAGCAGGGATTTCTGCCACCTGGAATGACAGTGGGTAAAGCTGCTTATCAGTGCCGCATGTACTTCTGATATATATTCATCTTTGAGTCTTGTAGGTAGAAGGAACAGAGGCAAAGAAACCAAATGGTGTAGACTGTTCTCAGCCCTCTAGGACCACTCCTTTACTTCCACTAATGTGATTCTCACCAGCCAAATCAAGTCCAGTAATGCAGTGCCCTCTCATAGCCCCTGAGGGTGTTATTGACAGGGAAGCACCCAGCTGGGGCTCTGGCAGTGAGTGGATTCCCTGAAGGAAGAAGGAAATGTTTTTTATTAAGTTATAATTTACCTACAATAGAATTTGCCCCTTTTAGAGTTTTGAGTTTTGACAGTGCTTATTGACCATGCCAAAGCCTTTGACTGTGTGGATCACAAAAACTGTGGAAAATTCTGAAAGAGATGGGAATACCAGACCACCTGACCTGCCTCTTGAGAAATCTGTATGCAGTCAGGAGGCAACAGTTAGAACTGGACATGGAACAATAGACTGGTTCCAAATAGGAAAAGGAGGACGTCAAGGCTGTATATTGTCACCCTGCTTATTTAACTTCTATGCAGAGTACATCATGAGAAACACTGGACTGGAAGAAACACAAGCTGGAATCAAGATTGCCGGGAGAAATATCAATAACCTTCAGATATGCAGATGATACCACCTTTATGGCAGAAAAAGAAGAACTAAAGAGCCTCTTGATGAAAGTGAAAGAGGAGAGCGAAAAAGTTGGCTTAAAGCTCAACATTCAGAAAACAAAGATCATGGCATCCGGTCCCATCACTTCATGGGAAATAGATGGGGAAACAGTGGAAACAGTGTCAGATTTTATTTTGGGGGGCTCCAAAATCACTGCACTTGGTGACTGCAGCCATGAAATTAAGACGCTTAGTCCTTGGAAGAAAAGTTATGACCAACCTAGATAGTATATTCAAAAGCAGAGACATTACTTTGCTGACTAAGGTCCGTCTAGTCAAGGCTATGGTTTTTCCAGTGGTCATGTATGGATGTGAGAGTTGGACTGTGAAGAAGGCTGAGCACCGAAGAATTGATGCTTTTGAACTGTGGTGTTGGAGAAGACTCTTGAGAGTCCCTTGGACTGCAAGGAGATCCAACCAGTCCATTCTGAAGGAGATCAGCCTTGCGATTTCTTTTGGAAGGAATGATGCTAAAGCTGAAACTCCAGTACTTTGGCCACCTCATGCGAAGAGTTGACTCATTGGAAAAGACCCTGATACTGGGAAGGATTGGGGGCAGGAGGAGAAGGGGACGACCGAGGATGAGATGGCTGGATGGCATTACGGACTCGATGAACGTGAGTCTGAGTGAACTCCAGGAGTTGGTGATGGACAGGGAGGCCTGGCGTGCTGCGATTCATGGGGTCGCGAAGAGTCGGACACGATTGAGTGACTGAACTGAACTGATAGTCATGTAGGGCTTCCCTGGTGGCTCAGCAATAAAGAATCCGCCTGCAATGCAGGAGATGCAGAAGACATTCCTGGTTCGATCCCCGGGTCAGGAAGATCCCCTGGAGTGGGCATGGTAAGCCATTCCAATATTCTTGCCTGGAGAATCCTATGGACAGAGGAACCTGGTGGGCCACAGTCCATGGGGTTGCACAGTGTCAAACACGGCTGAAGCAACTAAGCCCAGGAAAGTGAAAGTGAAGTTGCTCAGTCGTGTCCAACTCTTTGCAACCCATGGACTGTAGCCCACCAAGCTCCTCCATCCATGGGATTCTCCAGGCAAGAAGGAGTGGGTTGTCATTTCCTTCTCTAGGAGATCTTTCCAACCCAGGGATCGAACCCAGGTGTCCCACATTGCAGGCAGATGCTTTACCCTCTGCACCACCAGGGAAGCCCAGCCCACACAGTCACAAAACCACCACCACCCTTGAGATCTAGACCTACCCCATCACCCACACCCTCCAGTCCTGATTCCTTTGGTTGTCAACATATCCTCCCAGCCCCAGCAAGCACTATTCAGTGTTTGTTCCTGAAGATGTTGTCTGTTATAGGATATCATACATAGAATTACGCGTCAGAATGCATTCAAGGTTCATCTGTGTTGTTCCATGTAATCAACATGGTTCATTCCTTTTCATTGCCGAGTGGTGTTCTGTTGTGTGATGGTGTGGCAGTCTGTTTATCCAGTCAGCTGTTGAAGGACATTTGAGTTTCCAGTTTTTGATGGTTATGAATAAAGCCACTATACTGTATGTAAATTCGCAAATCGGTTTTTGTGTAAACATTAGTTTTCATTTCTCTTGATTAAATAATTAGGAATGGAATCAGTAGGCCATATGTTAAGGATATACTTAGCTTTTGAGAAACTGCCAAACTGTTTTACGATGTGAATGTGTTACTTTACATTCCCCATCAGCGGTTCACACCAGTTGCTCCACATTTTACCACCACTTGGCATTTTCTCCCAGTCTTGTCCTTTTCATTCTCTCAAGAGTGTCTTTAGAAGAGCAGAAATTTTTAATTTTGATAGAGTCCAGTTTATCAGTTATTTCTTTTAAGGTTTATTGGTGCTTCCCTGGTGGCTCAGAGGTTAAAGCGTCTGCCTCCAATGCGGGAGACCCTGGTTCGATCCCTGGGTCGGGAAGATCCCCTGGAGAAGGAAATGGTAACCCACTCCAGTATTCTTGCCTAGAGAATCCCATGGACAAAGAAGCCTGTTAGGCTACAGTCCATGGGGTCGCAAAGAGTCGGACACGACTGAGCGACTTCACTTTCACTCACTCTATTGTAGCTAAAAATTTTTTCTGACACCCAGGTCACAAAGATACTCTTCTAGAAGTTTTGTAAGTTTTCATTTAGCATTTATGGTGCATATTGCCCAAGTGTCATTATTTTGCATATGGATGGCACAGTATTCCAGCTCCATTTGTTCAAAAGACCGTCCTATCCCCACTCAACGGCCTTTGTACTGCCTCTGTGGAGAAGCAATTCAACACATATGTGTGGGTCACTTGTATGCTCTTAGTTGATTTCTATATTGTGAAAGAAAATGGTGCTGTACCACTGGTTTCTCCACTGGAAAACCTTTCCTGACATCTCTAGGCAGAATGTCTAGGCTCTTCCTGGGTCGGGAAGATCCCCCGGGAGAAAGGATAGGCTATCCACTCTAGTATTCTTGGACTTCCCTGGTGGCTCAGCTGGTAAAGAATCTGCCTGCAATGCAGGAAACCTGGGTTCAATCCCTGGATTGGGAAGCCCCTCTGGAGAAGGGAAAGGCTTCCCACTCCAGTATTCTGGTCTAGAGAATTCTGTGGACTGTATAGTCCCTGGGGTCGCAAAGAGTCAGACACAACTGAGCAACTTTCACTTCACTTCTAGACAGAATTAGCCACTTCTTCTGGGCTCCTGTAGCTATTATGCATATACTTATTATTGAAATTTTCTAAACTGAAAGATGGCTCAGTTGGTAAAGAATCCACATTCAGTGCAGGAGACTGCCTGCAATGCAGGAGATCCGGATTCAATCCCTGGGTCAGGAAAAACCCCTGGAGAAGGAAATGCCTACCCACTCCCGTATTCTTGCCTGGACAATCCCACAGACAGAGGAGCCTGGCGGGCTACAGTTCATGGCGTCTTAAGAGTTGGACGTGACTTGGTGACTAAACCAACCACAACCTTTTAATTCCTTGTTTCAGTGTCTGTTCCTCTTTCCCATGTCTCTCTCAAGACCAGCATCTTGAGAAGCCTGGAAGTGTGTCTTCTTCCTTTTTATCCTCTTCATCACCACTGGCTCTATAATGTTTGTTGAATGAGCAGCCCATTCTCAGATCTCTGATGACAAGTCAAATCTTTGATTAACAAGTAATAAGAGTTTTATGAGAGCTAAGTCAAGAGTCAGACAAGGATCAAGAAGTGAAGATAAATACCCAGATCTCTTTAAAGCAGGAACTGTGTCTCATTCTAGTTTGATGCGACCTCTGTTTTGCCAGGCATGCGTGGGGTGGATCCATTATACTAGGCACAGCTGGGTCATTGGTGGAATCTTGGCTTCAGAGCGTGCCGGCTTCTTGAGTCCCTCTTCTTGTGGGATTCCTTCATGCTGGGCTTCAGTCACTGTGGCTTCATGGGAATACAGTCTTTCCTCGGTATGTCCCTTGACTTTTGGTTTTGTTTCCCTTTTTTTTGGGCTGCACTGCAAGGCCTGTGGGATCTTAGTTCCCTGACCAGGAATGGAACCCATGACCCCTGCAGTGGAAGCTCAGAATCCTAACCACTGGACCGCCAGGGTATTCTCTCCCTTGAGTTGCTTTGGAGATCAGACGAGAAAAAATAAAGGAGAAATCTGGACGGTATTGAGAATTATTGACTGATTAACTTTTGCAGTTCCTTTGTTTGTCAGAAACTTCAGACTCATGAAATATTCCTTCCTAATTAATTCCAGGATTTAACTGGTTGCTTCTCCTTCTCCTTGGACTTCGGAAATGTAATGTTTACCACCTAGACATTTTTCCTACAATAAATCTTAAATATTCTTCTTAATATGCTGATCTCAATTAATTTACCATGATTTTTGGTTTCTTTGAGAAGTTTAACAGTTTGGACTGTGTGTCCAGAAGATAAAAGTCGCATCCCTGCAGGCTCTGTGAAGGTGGAGGCTGGAAGCTGCAAGGACTCGTGAGCATGTCCGAGTGCTTCTTATGAGCGGGAGGCGTGTTTCTGTGCATTTCAACGTTAGTCTTTGATGCGCCAGGTTGTCTTAATCAGCCTGAGCTGCGCCCCCACTCCCACCCAGGTCTCGGTCATCCTAATTGTACATCCAGGCCTCCTCTGCACATACACTGCTCAGTCAGGAACATGCCAGGAGACCCGATAGGTAGCAGGGCTGGGCAGAACTGTTTCACGTTTACCCTCTGGGAATGGGGCTCTTGTTAGAATCATCTCGAAATGAGATGCTACATACCCACAATGCACAGTGGGTTTTCGGTTCACAGCAGGGAACTGAGCCACCAGGCTCTCTCACCCTCTGTATGCTCTCCAGCTAGGAAATGGAGTCAGAATCGTAGAACGCTTGCTTTCTTTTTATTAACTTTTTTTTTTGAGGTAAGATTTACATGCTATAAAATTTACCATTTTAGTGTACAATTCAGTGATTTCTCGTAGATTTATAGAGTGTGCAGCCATCACCACAGTCCAGCTTTAGAACATTTCCATCATCCTAAAGAGATCCCTCGCGCCCCTTGCAGGCAGTCGCGCTGCCAACCCCAGGCAACCGGTAGGTCTGCTTTCTGTGTCTGTAGATTGGCCTTTCCTGCACATTTCTTCTAAATGGAATCATACACTCTGCGGTCTTTGGCTGGCTTCTTTCCCACCGCTGTGTGTCTCTGAGGCTCATCTGTTCTCTGTCGCTGTTGCCGAGTGGCTCCGCAGTGTCCACCTC
The DNA here is from genome assembly GCA_917880005.1 of Nanger dama. NCBI lineage: Eukaryota > Metazoa > Chordata > Mammalia > Artiodactyla > Bovidae > Nanger > Nanger dama. Next base: position 5,959,092 of record CAKJTW010000018.1, on the reverse strand, counting down.
TTTCGTGGCTTCATGGACTCTAGCCCACCAGGCTCCGCTGTCTGTGGGACTTCCCAGGCAACAGTGCTGGCGTGGGTTGCCATTTCTGTTGTAGCACTTCATTCGCTTTTGTTACTGAATATTACTCCATTCTTTGGATATACATTTTGTTTAATTCATCAATAGATGGGTATTTGGATTGTTTCCAGTTTTTGACCGTTACGAACAATGCTACTGTGGACATTGATGTGTGGATACGGTTTCATTCCTCTAGGGCAGATTCCTAATAGTAGAGATTTGGGGGTCTTACAGTAAATTTAACTTTTAAGAAACTGCCAGAGTATTTTCTATAGCAGGGATGTACCATTTTAGGTTCCCTCCAGCAGTGTAGCAACAGTTGGTCAGTTGCTCAGTCGTGTCTGACTCTTCGCGACCCCATGGGCCACAGCACGCCAGCTTCTAGTTTCCCCACATTCTCACCAGCACGTGGTTTTGTCTGTCTTCTTGATCATAGTTATTTGGGTGGCTGTGAAGAAGCACCTCATTGTGTTTTTAGTTTCCCTTTCTAGAATAACTAATGATGCTCAGCCTCTTTTCACGTGCTTATTAGCCATTCATATTTCCTTTTTGGTGACACTCCAGTTAAAATCTTGTATCCGTTTTTTATTTGGTTTGCTTACTGTCTTATTGAGTGTTGAGTCCTCTGTATTCTGGATCCAAATTCTTTCTCAGATATATCATAGAACACAGAATCTTTTAATCTTCTTCACACCAGTCCCAGAGACTGTGGAAGGTGCAAGGGACAGCTGAATACTAGTAATAACAGTTAATGTGTAATATTTGAGTCTTTGCTATGAGCTGGATACTGGACTGTGTTTTTTTACAGCGATTATTAAAAACACTTTCTCATTTTCTAAAAGTTATAGGGCAATTTCAAATGCTTGCTCTCTGATTAAGTTTTTACTAGATAAAGAAAAGAAACAGTTGATTTGGGAAATTCTTAGCTTTATAGGAGTTAGAACTGGCCTTTTACTATTATGGTAAAGAATAAATGGCTGTTGTACAGACACAGAATATCAGTGGTTTAAACAACTGCATGTTTATTTCTGGCTTCTGTAACAGTCTGGCATTGGCAGTCCTGCATGTGTATGAGGACTCCACAGACTCAGACACCTTCTGTCTTGTTACTTTTAAGGTGTAGATTCTAATGCATGATCCAAATGGCCACTCCAGCTAGCCTGTCCCCTTGCAGGCAGTGGGAAGTAGAAAATGCAAGGGAAGCTGTCTCTTTCCTTTTAAGAACGTGGCCCGAAGTTATACGCATCATTTCTGCTCGCCATGTTGCTCGGAGGCCCATTCATATCCGACTCTTTGTGACCCCATGAACTGTAGTCTGCCGGGCTCCTCTGTCTGTGGGATTCTCCTGGCAAGAACAGTAGAGTGGGGTGTCATTTCCTCCTCCAGGAAATCTCCGAACCTACAGTCTCTTGTATCTCCTGCATTGGTAGGCGGGTTCTTTGCCACTGGCACCACCTGGCTCTAGCAGAGTGCCACCTCTGCTCCTCATATCATTGGTTAAAACTTCAGTTCATTCACTCAGTCGTGTGTCTGACTCTTTGCGACCGCATGGATTGCAGCACGCCAGGCCTCCCTGTCCATCACCAACTCCGAGAGCTTGCTCAACATCCAACGATCTCATCCTCTGGCATCCCCTTCTCCCCCCACCTTCAGTCTTTCCCAGCATCAGGGTCTTTTCCAGTGAGTCAGTTCTTCACATCAGGTGGCCAGAGTATTGGAGCTTCAGCTTCAGCGTCAGTCCTTCCAGTGAATATTCAGGGTTGATTTCCTTTAGAATTGACTGGTTGGATCTCCTTGCATTCCAAAGGACTCTCAAGAGTCTTCTTCAATACCACAGTTCAAAAGCATCAATTCTTCGGCACTCAGCTTTCTTTAAAGTCCAACTCTCACATCCATACAAGATTACTTGAAAAACCATGACTTTGACTAGATGGACCTTTGTTGACAAAGTAATATCTCTGCTTTTAAATATGCTGTCTAAGTTGGTCATAGCTTTTCTTCCAAGGAGCAAGTGTCTTTTAATTTCATGACTGTGGTCACCATCTGAAGTGATTTTGGAGCCCCAAAAATAAAGTCTCTCACTGTTTCCATTGTTTTCCCATCTATTTGCCATGAAGTGATGGGACCGGATGCCATGATCTTAGTTTTCTGAATGTTAAGTTTTAAGCCAACTTTCACTCTCCTCTTTCACCTTCATCAAGAGGCTTTTAGTTCCTCTTCACTTTCTGCCATAAGGGTGGTATCATCTGCATATCTGAGGTTATTGATGTTTCTCTCAGCAATCTTGATTCCAGCTAAAACTTAGTTACATGGTAATAACTAGGTACAAGAGGGACTAGGGGCCATATGTCCATCTAAAACTTAGAGGTTGAGGGTGAGAGAGGAGAACAGATGTTAGAGGCCATTGTTGGGCTTGGCGGTTTCTATAACTAGTCTGTGTGGGATTCCCATGACTTTTTCACCAAAGAAAGTCTAGTTGATATGCTGTTACTGGCCTAAACCTTTTGGAGGAGTTCATTTTACTATTGTTTTAGAATTGTTCTTAATGGTGAAGTAGCCATAAATATTAAATATGAATTATTATTACTTAGGAACTGTGAAGATACCCTAGTGATCAAATACAGTTCTGGAGCTGCTTTACTGAATGTAGATTTTATATGCCAGTGGTAGGAAGGTGGCAGACAAGAGGACACCCTCTGCCAGGTCAGCTTTGCTCTGTAGCTTTTCAAGCGGCTCTTTCCCCAGCAGTGCCGTTTGATGAGCAGTTTCTCCAGTGGTAACTGTAGCTCTCCTCTCTGGTTAGTCTCTAGTTCTATATTAATACGCCAGATCTGTCTCTTTAGGAGGAAAAAGAGCAGCAGTGTTTCGTTTAGAGATGTCATTGCTTCTCTAAGGACAGCAGTAATTTCTAACAAGTGTAGGGAAGAAATCTTCTGAATCCGTTTGTCCTTTGTATGTTTAAAACCTTGACAACAAAACAAATTGGTACTGAATGTTTGGAAGAAACAAACATTAACGCTCCCTGAGCATTTCATTTCTAGGTTTTTCAGGCCTTGGTAACAATTAACAAGAAATCCGCTTTCCCGGGTGCAGCTCTGCTGCTGAGGTTTTAATATCGAGGGAGCCCATACTTTCACAGCCCATTTCAGCTGCCCCAGAGATAACTTGGATAAACACGGGCTCCTCCACGTACCTCCTAATCCCTGCTGGGTCTTACACTGTGGGGAGGTTCAGACAACTTGTTTTCTTTCCCTTCTGGCCCTTCTCTCTACACTCCCCTCCAGCTGCCTCCTTCCCCCACCCCCAAAGTAACGTGATCCCCTAGGCCTGCTCTGCTGCTTTCGCAGATTCTTTTAGTCTTACAGAAAGAGAGGAGAAAAGATTAACCGTTGATTTTCCAGTTCAGACGGAACAAAACTATAAAAGCCAAAAGCAGTGCTAGTGTTTGAAAATAAAAGGAGTACTGTTTATAAATAACGAGAGCTTGGGCTTTTCTTTTTCAACCAATTCTACTTAAGTGAGCTTAAATTTACTTTATTATAAAGAAAATAGTTTGAAGCCTTTAGATTTCGGCAACATTGCTCTTTTTATTTGTCTTATAGATTTCTCAATCTTTATTCAATATTCTGATTAAAAACAAACAAGACTTCCATGATTTAAAATAAAATTCTGTGGCATTTATTTTAAAAGTTAACCAAAATGAAAGGGACAAAGACAATTCATGAAATCATGCGAAACCTCTTTAAATTGAATTCAAGCACTTAGAGTTTAATAAGAATATCCCAAACTATTTCTGTTTAATAATGTATCTGTTTATAATTTAAAGTTTTGTGATTGGACTTAAAAATTCAAGGATTGGTTGTTTCTTTACTACCAGCAATATTAAGATTTGAGACTTTTAGCTTGCAACAAATTTTAAATACTTTTTCAGCCTCATATCCTAAAATTAGTCTTTCAGCTCTTGATTATGGGTGCCTCGAGAGTGTCATATAATGGAAAAAGTCTAGCAAGGTAATTCAGAGATCCGGGCTCTTTCTCTGGCTCTGCCACTAACTGGCTATGAGACCTTGTCTAGTTACTTAACGTGCCTCAGTTGTCTCATCTGTAAAATGGTCAGATGAGACTCTGATTTAAAATGATTAAAGTTTGCAGACCTGTTTTCATTTCTACTACCTCCCCCAAGCCCTACTGGAACAGCAGTAAGATGATTTTTTTTTTTAAGTGAAAATGTATAAGGACAAAAAGAACCCAATAAGAAAAGCAGATAAGAAAGGCAAAAATGTTTTTGAAACTGGAAGGCAGTCAAGAGCATGGTAATAGGACTTCTCTGGTGGTACAATGGATAAGAATCCACCTGCCAATGCAGGGGACACAGGTTCGATCCCTGGTTGGGGAAGATTCCACATGCCACAAAGCAGCTAAGCCCCCAAGCCACAACCACTGAGCCCGCAAGCTCCCACTATTGATGCTTTCGTGCCTAAAGCCCGTGTTCCACAACAAGAGAAGTCACCACAATGAGAAGTACCACAGTGGAGACCTAGCACAGCCAAAAATAAATGAATAAACTCATTAATAAAAAATAATTAAAGAAATTCATATATATATATATATTTATATTTAAAAAGTTGTAATAGACCTAGCAGAATCAAAGAAACGAAAGCCTAACCTCTTCTGAGAGAGACACTAATTAGAAGTAAGCCAGCTGTAAGAATCTGAGAGGGAAAAATAAGAAATTGGAGTCTTTAGTACTACCAAAAGCAGGGGGGTGGTGGAGGCTCTTAACTGAAATCAAGGGGATCAGTTGAAAGCCTGTAAAGGAGTTTTTAGAGTCTTCATACCCCTACCCCTCCCTGTAGAGCCAGATGACCACTTCTCCTTCCCACTTTCATGAGACTAGAAGTATGATTGAGAAATTACCCTATAAAGGCCCCAGACTCTGGGGTATTACCCCCAGGAGAGGTGTGGGTACACCATTGGGCTGAAATCAGTGGGGGGCAAGAGCAGATTCTTTTTTGAGTCTGCATACTGAATAATGAGATTCTCCAGCCCTCTTCCTAACAGAGAAGAGATGGAAAGAATCCTTTCTAGAAAACAAAACAAAACAGAACAGAACAAAACAAAACTGAATGGTCTCAGAGAAAAGCCGATTTGGGCATTCTCTTGATGGAAAAGTAAGCTCACCACCTCCCTTCATCTAAGTCCACATGTTGTGCCCTTTCTGGGGATACTTTTAGCTCCTCTCCCATGTATAATGAATGGACAGCCAAATTAAAAGTCTCTGCATGATAGATACAGGGTAAAAGAAATTCACAGAGAAAGGGAACACGGTGGAAATAAAGACAATGTAGGAAACAGAAGAAGAATTCAGAAGAACTGTACAGGAGGCTTGGGAAATAGTCGCTCTCAGAAAGCAAAGCATAAGGCAAAGACTAAGACAACAAAACTGAACAGGTAAGAAGGTTAGAAGCTCAGTCCCAGGGCTTTAGTAGCCATCTGGCAGGACTTCCAGAAAGAGAGACTTAAGAGCAAATGGGGGGAATTTAGGAAACAGTAAATATCAGAAAAATTTCAGAACTTAATGAAGTGAGTATTCTGGAATTCAATGACTTAAATCTTTGAATTGGATTGGCTCCCTGAGTGCACGGTATAATATATGAAAAAGACTCACTCCAAGCCATCTCATTGTAAAATCTCAAAACACTGAGAATATTAGAAGATCTTAAAAGCTTCCAAAGACAAAAGCAGGTGATATATAAAAGATCAGGAGTCAGAGTGGATTTATATTTCTAAACAACAGAACTGAGAACTAGAAGATAGCAGAGAGATAGATACCTTCAAAATTAATCAGGCAAAATGATTTTCAACCTACAGTTCTATACCCAGCCAAACTCACTGGAATGGAAAAGCATTTTTTTCAAACATGCACCTCTCCCCACCCCCAGGAAGCTAGTGGATGGTGAATTCCAGCCACATGAGGATGTGAGTCAATAAATAGAACAGAGGCTATTTTAAATGTTTTGTAATATTTGGAAAAATACTACTAGTTGTTTAACAGATATTTGAAATGTTTGGGGAAAAACAGTAATAGGTATACAGAAGACTAATCAAATGAAAGAAATCAAGGCAATTATTAGGTTGGTGCAAACGTAATTGTGGTTTTGGACCATGAATTTTAAATCATAAATATACATCTTTATTAATCAAAAGAGAAACTGTTACAATCACATTTTTTTTCCAATGGGAAATAAATTTGTTTATTCTTTTAGCATAAAAATCTGTGCTTCGGCATTTGATGAACTCTTGGAAAGTATTTTCTGCCTCCTGCTGGTGTGGCAGCATTTTCCCTGCAAAAAGTTGTCAAGATGTTGAAGAGGTGGTAGTCCATTGGCAAGAGGTCAGGTGAACGTGGCAAAACTTCACAGCCCAACTCTTTCAACTTTTGAAGGATTGGTTGTGCCATGTGTAGTTGGACATTGTCATGGAGAAAAAAAATGGGTTCTTTCTGTTGACCAATGCCAGCTGCAGGCAATGCAGTTTTTGGTGCATCTCATCAATTTGCTGAGCGTGCTTCTCAGATGTAATAGTCTGGCTGGGATTCAGAAAGCTGTAGTGGATCAGAAGAGCAGCAGAGCACCAGACAGTGGCCGTGACCTTTTTTCAGGTGCGAGTTTGCTCCAGGAATTGCTTGGAGCTTCTCAGTCCAGCACTGAGCTGGCCGTCTCTGGTTGTCGTATAAAGTCCACTTTTCGTCGCACGTAGAATAAGAGAAGACCACACTTCAAAACGATGATTTTTTTTTGATCTGCAGTCAGCTCGTGAGACACCCACTTACTGAGCTTTTTCACCTTTCTAGTTTGTTTCAAATGCCGAATAACCTTAGGTGGAATGGTCAATGTCGAGTTCTTCAGCAACTTCTCATGTAGTTGTAGTCGATGATGGCTCTCAACTGCTTGTTGTCAACTTCCGATGGCTAGCCAGTAGGCTCTTCATCTTCAAGGCTTTCCTCTCCTTTGCAAGACTTCTTGAACCACCACTGCACTATTCGTTCTTTAGCAGTTCCTGAGCCAAATGCATTGTTGATATTGCAAATTGTCTCTGCTGCTTTATGACCCATTTTGAGCTCGAATAAGAAAAATCACCCTAATTTGCTTTTTGTCTAAATCATTTCCATAGTCTAAGATAAAATTTGCAGCAAGTAATAAATCATTAGCAAAAAAAAAAAGTGAGAAATGCACATTAAAATGATGTATAAACTGACCACATTTATTTAAGAATCTATTCCGATATTAAATGGCAAATTTAACAGTGAAAAACTGCAGTTAGTTTTGCAACCTAATAATATCTCCAGAATAAACAAAGTTACATAATAAAGGACACATTCACAGTATATTATTGGTGGAGCAATGAACAATATTTATGTCATCGTAATAATGATCAACACTGACCGTTGTTGATTTAACCCAAAATTGTGATTGTATTGTTATGGGAGATTAGAGATGGTGATAGCATGGTACTACTATAACCAGTTATATATAGCATGTGGAAAGTTGATGAATCCAGAAACAACAATATGAGGATAGTAAGAATCTGAAGAAGGCTGCCTTTGGAGAAACAGACAAGGGGATGGAGTCAGGGGACTTCTGATTTTATTCTTTGGCTTTTAGTATTATTTGTTTTTAACCATGTGCTTTTATTACTTTGATTAAAAATAAAACTAAGACTATTTAGGACATACCAACAATACGAGTTTCCTCTGGGAGAAAAATCATTTAATAGTAATGTTTGACTTGTCAATTATAAAAATATAGTAAAATCCTTCTAGAATGAGATTTTCTAGAAAGTGGATGTAATGACCCTAAGCAGTTCAGATGTGCCCCTCCACCCCACCCCTTTGAGAACTGCAGGTCTGGAACTACCAAAGGGAGTAACAAAACAATCCGTGTTTTGGGAAAGACAGTCCTATGGGTAGACTGCACATCAAGTTCTCAAGTTCTGGGCCTGAAATAGACTTTCACTAAAGATGTGCGGTGTGGAGTTTGTGTTTTGCCACCAAGCTGTGGTTGTAAAACTTTGTCTTTAGAAGTTAAAGAGAGGACTCTCTGTGACATTTGAACCTTGGTTGCTACTCTTAGCCCGTAACTAGTGTTTCTTTCCCTTAATGAAATAAGTTGATTTCCTTGTCCCTTGGAAAACCTCCAGACTGCTTTCACTCCCTCAGACTGTGTTTTCTGGAATCATTTTCACGTATCACATTTGTTAATTTTAGCTCTTGACTTGGTCCCAGTAAGACTTAGGCAGGAACACAGAATATTACCTGATACAGTAAGAGTCCTCTTTGGAAATAAAAATACTGTTCACTGAGCACCTTCTCTGCATGGAGCACTTTTCATACACTATTTCTAAGTTTCATCACCCAGCGAGATGGCTACTCTTAAGACCACCCCATAGCTGGCACCACAGTGAGTGGAAAATCTGAGACTAAGGTCGTGTGATGTCATAGCTCTTTCAGCCTCACTGCATGGCCTCCTGTCTCACCTGGTTCCCCCACACCAGAGTACCTGGACCTTTGTGACACTTGACCAATAAACAGTGTTATCTCACTGAAAATCTATGATACTTAAAGAGATGCATGCATGCCCTTTCTGTAGGGGCAAAAGTAGGTATGGTTGATATATTCTTCTAAGCCACATTTTCCTGTGGATTGGACCCATCACTTGGGAGCCTGGCAGGCAAATCAGAGTGTCTGCAAATCAGAGGACGTAGTCTCTGTTGGCACGTGAAATAGTGAAATAGCAAGCACGTACATACCTCAAGATCTTTGCTCTTTCCTCCTAAAGTTATTAAGTGGGCTGGAAACAGGGAAGGAATCAGTCAGATCTGGAATCATTTGGTCCTGGGGGTCCCAAAGCAGGCACCGTATCAGATTGCATGTCTCCCTTAAATCCCCACCCCCATCCTGCTGCTCCCAGGTACAGCTTCCACATCCTGCCTCCTGCATCGGGATCCTGCTTTCTTACCTGGAGCAACTTCTGAGGTGGGCCCTTGCCTATCCACGCCCGCCCCCGCAACTCTACTTTTAAAAAAAAAGGACTGAACTCCAGACTTTAAAAAAGTTCATTCTTTATACAAAATTTTCAGAGAAAAGTCCTCTTTGGTAACTTGTTTTCAGTTCAGTTCAGTCGCTCAGTTGTGTCCAACTCTTTGTGACCCCATGAATCTCAGCACACCAAGCCTCCCTGTTCATCACCAACTCCCGGAGCTCACTCACACTCATGTCCTTCGAGTTGATGATGCCATCCAGCCATCTCATCCTCTGTCGTCCCCTTTTCCTCCTGCCCCCAATCCCTCCCAGCATCACAGTCTTTTCCAGTGAGTCAACTCTTTGCATGAGGTGGCCAAAGTATTAGAGTTTCAGCATCGGTCCTTCCAATGAACACCCAGGATTGATCTCCTTTAGAATGGACTGGTTGGATCTCCTTGCAGTCCAAGGGACTCTCAAGAGTCTTCTCCAAAACCAGAGTTCAAAAGCATCAATTCTTCAGTGCTCAGCTTTCTTCACAGTCCAACTCTCACATCCGTACATGACCACTGGAAAAATCATAGCCCTGACTAGACGGACCTTTGTTGACAAAGTAACTTGTTTTAGAGTTATACAATTTCTTAAATGCAGAAACTGCTTCAGATGAATAAATTTTAGAAATATCCATCCCTATTTGTCCTATTTCCCGGGAAAACAAGGAGGAGGTCTTCCTTCTTCCAAAACAATGGTTGTTCGACTTACGTATGCACGCAGATCATCTTCAGATCATGTTAAGATACCACCATTCCATATATTCTGATTGTGTAAGTCTAGACTGGAGAGCGAGAGTCTGCATTTTAAACAAGCATCGCAGGCAATTCAAAATAAGTTGTCCATGGACCGTGCTTTTAGAAACACAGCACAAATCACATATTTTAATGTAAGTAAGCAAAGAGTCAGACATGATTGACCAACTGAACTGAACTGAACTGAAATGAAGGACCTTTATTCTTGCTCATTATTCTGAATATATTTTAAAATATTTTTAAATAGTTCCAATTCCATCAGCGGTTTCAAGACATCTTTCAATAGTTAATGATTTTTATTTCATCCCCTGGCTTTGCTACAATTATCCACCTTTCACTTAAATTAAAAATTATGTCCATTTTGGAAAGTTCAAGGGCTTTAGACCTTACTAATTCCTAACTATGTGAACCTGGACAGACTGTTAACCCGTCCCTGTACCTGCTTACCCCTCAGTTTCCTTACCTATGAAATGGAGTTAAACTACAGAAAATCCATAGGTTTGTTGGAAGGTTTGTGCCTGGCACATATTAAAAGGTTATTCCTTTCCCAAACTGAGTACAATGTAGCAAACAAGTTACTTCACAAACTTTTAGATTTGTTTTCCTTAAAAAAAAGTTAATGGCCTTTAGGCTTAAGATTACTTAGAAGGAATCCTTCTCAGGCTTCTGTTTGTTCTAGTAAGGAGACTAGAGCTCTCCTATCTGCTTGTAGCAGAATGTTTTTTGTACTTGTGAGTGAGTTTCAAAAGCATCAAAAGCTAGATCTGGAAAGACTAGTCCTAGTTTAATTTGGTAGTGGGGAGCTTGGTGGTATTTTCAGTGTTCACTGTTGCTAATTCAGAGTGTTTTCCCAGACCTGTTGATGTATGGTTTTATAACTATTTTAAAAGATCTGGACACAGTTTATAAGCATTACTCATTTTAAGATGTTTTAAAGGGATAAGATCATTTTAGACTCAAGAGCAGAATATTAGTAATAGTCATTAACTTTTTAAAATAAACATATCTTAATATAAAGTACAGCACATGCAGGCAAATATCTGGGCCTGTATTAATTGATAGAATTCAAGGATATGGTTAAAATTGCAAAAATGCCCACTGTTCTTGTCATTAAGGTGCCTATTTGAATATAACCCATCACATTACATCTAAAATGCTATATATTGACCGACTTTATTATAGTCTCTGATCCAAAGCCCTTGAACTTTCTAAAAGGTACCAACACAGTAGTTTTCAGCTTATTTGTATTGGTGGCGCCCTTTGGGATTTTATTTTTTGGCGTTATACTTGGAGGTTGAAAGGTTCAAGTAACAGCTGGCCATCATTACACACGGGCTGTTTGACAGAATGATAGTGTCTCCCAGCATCTATCAATAGATGGCATCCACAGTCACTTGTCACCTCGTAGTCCTGTAGCCCTGTATCTTGAGGCAATGGGAAGTGCTGTGTCTTCTTAGCTGCTCATGAGGTCTGACCTGGTACCACAACACAAACCATAGGTCACTTAGCTGCAGTAAAAACACATTTTGTATATGAATCAGAATTTGACAGGACATCTCTGAAAAGTTAATGATACCGTGTCTGAGAAACACTGTGATACACACTAGTCACATCTAGTCCAACCTTGAACTGTCAGGTTTCAGCAGACCTGAGTGAAGGTCTTGTTACTTAGCCATTCCTAGTATAGAGAAGATACCCAGGTTTTTGTCATTACAGGATAGGTTGGACCACAGATGAGTCCAGCTTTGCCTCTGGGACTGGTGACTGTAGCATGGTAACCTTAGTTATTTAGCAAAAGATAAAGATATATGTAGTTTTAATTTACTTGGGATTTATTTTTGGTAAGAAGGGACTGCATAATCCACTGGTTAGGAGCCTGATCCTTGGAGCCAGGCAGACCTGGGGGGTAGTCCAGCTCAGACTTTGGGCGAGGTGCCTGACTCCTCTGAATTTCAGATTTTCACCTGAAGAATCAGGATGATAATTCTGTTTTCTGTACAGAATAGTTGTGCACAGGTAATTATTGGAGGGTGTTTCTCACAGGAGTCTGACTCATAGTAGAATATCAGTACCCCTCAGCTCTTAGTATTCCTGGATGCTATGATGTACACTAACTTGACTTTTCTCCCTGTTGCAAGTTAGTTATCTAACACTGTTTAAACAACTTCTCCTTCCTATACTTACTGAAACGTTTCCAATTTTGTTAAATTATTTGGTATGTCTGGATTCGTAGTCCACTGATGTAGATTTCCCATTTGGTGCCAAGTCACATGTTATTGTTATTTTTTATGTTGTTATATGTGATGATATTGTCTATGGGAGCCAAGCACAGCAGTGATTAAAAGTAGCTCAGTCGTGTCTGCCTCTCTGCGACCCATGGACTGAATAGTCCATGGGATTCTCCAGGACAGAACACTGGAGTGGGTAGCCTTACCCCTTCTCCAGGGGGGAAATGGGTTTTAAATAATGTGTTTCCCCCCCCCTGATGGCACACACCAAACAAGAGAAAGAAAAATGAGGCTTCTTAAAGAAGGGGCGCAGGCCATGCCCCTCATCAGGGGGAGACTAAACTCCCTTTATTAGTAATCAGACATTGTGTTTGGCCTCACACGTCTCCTTTGTCTCCTAGTCTGGATGTGTGGCTCGACAAATGTGTTGCAGACTTGTGTAGTTGTGCTGTGGGTTGCAGCTCTCTGATTATTCACTCCTCAGACACCCACTGAGTTGGCCTTAATCACAGTAAGCTCACCGAATAGAAATGAGACCATTATTGATAACTGCAGAGGAATCTGCCTTATTCACCAACAGTCAGGGGACACGGGGTTGGCCGGGGCAACTCGCTTGGCCTTCAGCGGTGCAGTTGGGGGTTGGGGGTGGGATCTCCTCCCAGAGATGCAGGAGGTTCCTAAAAGTGATGCTGAGCAGGCCCGCCCTCCCCCGACTTGCCTGCCATAGTTGCTGGTGTCTTTTCTTGGGGCGTCAGGACAGTACTTCGCAACTCTGAGAATCAAGACGTGCCGCGCTTACAATCGCCACCCCACCTCCCCCTCCCCGGCTTTCCTTAACGTCGAAACCCGCGAGGCGTCGGTTTTGGACGGCGGCCCGGGCCGGGCGGAACACGGGGCAGCCCTTGGGGTGCGGGCGCGGCGCGCAGAGGGTTAAGGCGGCGGGGGCGGGCCTCGCGGGGCCGGGCTCGGGGGCCCTTGTTAACAGGCGCGTCCGGAGCAGAGACCGGGAGCGGCCGCGGGCGCGGGGCGGCGGGGCAGGCGGCATGGCGGGGCCGCGGGGGCCCGGGGCGGCGCGCGGGGCGAGCCGGGCCTGAGCCCGCCGCGGAGGGCAGCCCGGGGCGCGGGCTCCCCGACGCCTCCGGCGCGCCAAGATGTTGGAGATCTGCCTGAAGTTGGTGGGCTGCAAATCCAAGAAGGGGCTCTCGTCCTCCTCCAGCTGCTACCTGGAAGGTGAGCTCGGGGAACGGGCCGAGGGTGGCCGCGTGTCCGCCGCCCGGCCTGCCTGCCTGCCTTCTAGGCCTCGCCCCGCCGCGCGCGCGCGCCCCTCGGCGCCCGCCCTCTCCCCCTCTCCCCTCTGCCTTCCTCCCTCGCCCTCTCCCGCTCTCCGCTTCCTTCGCCCGCCCCTGGGCGCCGCCGCCAGCCCGGAGGGTGCGGGGCGCCGGGCCCCCTCCACCACACCCCACCCCGCGCGCACTAACCCCAGGGGTGTGGGGGGAGCCGACACCGGAAGGCCAAGTCGCGGGGCCCCCACGCCTGCAGGGTCTCCCCGAGAAAGTTTGAGAGCGAAGCGTACAGGCCCGAAGGGCCTCGTGAGCCCACGTCGTGGAATTTCCACCGCTAATTGGGAATTACGCGTCCAAAAGGTCGACCTGTGTTTGCGAAACAGACGATTTTCATTAAAGTCTCGTGGACAAAAGGGAACACGGCTCTACCATTTATGGATACAGAATTTGAAGTGATCTTTCTACACCATTCCCCCACCCCCAACACACACACACACACACACACACACACACACACACACACACACACACATCCATCTTATCTACGGACCACGAAGAGGTCGTAAGAATTCTTAGGACTTCTGCGGGGAGAAAAGAGAAGTTCCACCGCATTTTAGGAAGATTTTGAATGAGTCCAGGGCACTTGGAGGAGGGTCAGCTCGTGTTAAGTTCCTGCCTCAAAGCCACAGAGCCCGGGCGGTTCACTTTTGCCCTCTTCCCATTCTACTCCCCTTTTCTTCTCTAATCCCCCGCCCCGGCCCCTTTTTTTCCCCTTTCCTGTGTGTCTTTGTTTTCTGTCCTAGTAAGGTGACAGCTGGAAAAAAAAAGAAACCAAAAACCAATTAAGTATGATGAGTGGCCTTCATTTTGTAGCTTCAGGATGAAGCAGAAATTTATCTGACGTGGGTACTCGTGGCCCCAGACTATTGGCTTTCAGCAGAAAAGTTAATTGTACTTTAGGGATGTAAATCTGCTTGCATTTGTCTTTCTTTTTATTTAGGACTTAAAACAGGAATAGAAATGTAAAGCTCTTTTAGAACAAGTAGTAGAATTCCGGCTGCCGGAGTGCCATCAGAGTTGTAACGTTTTGTTCATTGTCTCACCTATTTTTCTTTTCTCTTCAACTTTTTGACCCGAGGGTCTGCATGAAGTCACAAACACAGCTCAGTCAGTTGGCCCTTCTTGCCATGAGACGTGTATATTGGCCGCCTGGGAGAAGGCGCATCCAGATGGAGTGGGCTCACAAGATCTAACGTTTGGAGGGAGATGGTTTATTTGTCCCTAGAAGTTGGCATGTGAGCCGCCAAAATCATCTTCAGTTAATATGTTGCTTATTTTCCAAGTTGCTCAGAATTCTGAGCACATGCTCATTTACATCTGTAACGAGTTAGTGTTAGGCATCACCATCCATCCATTTTGCAGATGATGCTTCAGGCAGAGTAGATGAATGGGCTTTGGTAGCTGTAGAGACGAGGAAGGTTTAGGTCGCAGCACTGTTGTGACATTGTTTTGTATTCCTTGGAAGTAAACAGTAGATTTAGTTCTTACCTGGATGGTTTAATTATGGGGTTTTTTTTGTTTTGTTTTTTGGAGGTGAGGGTTTACAAAATCTAATGTGTCTTGAAATGACGTTGACTCTCAAGTTTTAAAAAAATTCTGATTACAGCTGACTACCTGGCATTAAGTCTCTGTCTAGGAAGGTGTCACTCTAGGAATTCTTTTCTGTTACTGAGTTTTCCTTCTTTCATTGTTATGTTTAGTTGGAGAAAGTAAATGAAATCATTGTTTTGTAGTTAGCTGAAGGAATTTAACAGACCTAAGTGATCTTTTCTTAAAGACTGGATGTGCTATTAGCTGCTTGGGAAAAATATTTCTAACATCTGGATAAGTAATCCAGCCTTTTTGTTTTTACCAACATCCTAAATCAGTCAGTCAGTGTTTATTGACACACACTGGGGCCCAGGTGCCCGAGAAAATTGAATATGATTAAGTTTTCCATTGAGAGTAAGTTCAGCCATATATGCAACTTGATCATGCATCTATTGTGATTTAGGCCTAGCTGCCCAAGCAACAATTATTAAATGCTTACTGTATTCCAAGCACTGTTTGAGCATACTATGTGATTTTATTTGCTTATTTCTCATGATAGCCCTTTGGTTACTTCCATTTTATAGATGAAGAAAACTTGACGGATCTGAAAGTTAGAAAGCTCGTCTAAGGTCACAGAGCCCGCAAGTGGTGGTGCTAGGACGTGAACCCTTGCTGTCTGACCCCAAAGAGCCCAGATTTAGCCACTATATGCTTTACCAGCTATGACTGTTCATCTCCTTTGGAACTCTCTGTGGATGTTAAAATAGTATCTTCAGAAACACTCTAAAGCCTGAAACAGTGGTGTTTTTTTCTTTCTAATACTGATTTAAAATGACTACTTTTAGCAGTAAAATTTAAAATGTTTAAATATTTATTAGAATAGTTGTACATCATTAAAAAATTCTTAAAGGTTAGTGAGAAGAAATTCTGTTCTTCATCCAGAAACCTCACTTGAGTTTCTTGTGTATCCTTCTAGAAACATTTTATGCATATATAGGCATTTATAGCATTTAACTTCCATGTTCCAGCTTTGCAAAAATGTATGTTTATAGGTGTATCTGTCCTTTATGGCCACATTGAACTTTACAATCTTAGGTCTACTTCAAGCACTGAATTTTCTGATTAATTTCTTCTCTCTCCTAGAGGTGTGAAAGAATCATGAACATTCGCCAATTAAATTCTTTTTTTTCTCCCGCCACAGTTTACTTTGACTTGTTCGTGTGTTTGTGTTTGCGTACACTGTGTGTGAATCTTCCATGTGGACATGTTAGTTCTGTGAAGTGAACTCTTTGTGAACTGTCAGCATTTATTTTAAGGGCCCACTTTGAAACGCTTCTATTCAGCAGTTAGCTTTCTGATGGAGGCTTTGTGTGGTGCCAGCCACACAGATACACTTTTAGAACTTCTGCCTCACAGAAGCTCATGCTCTCTTTCTAAATACTCTCTTCTGAGGTCATCAAATACTTCCCTTGTTTAGTAACAAAGAAAAATCTGAAGCTCTTTCTGTAACCAAATAGAAAGCCAGTCAGTCCTTTTCATTTGAGGGTTACATTGACATTGTTGAGCATCAATGAGGTGACAGTTCTTTGGCACCAAGCACTTCATAGACATCCTCACTTCATTCTCATACTGACGCTATGAGGTTTCCAGAGAGGAGGAGGAGGAAGGGCCCCAGTTCAGTTGGGTAGGAAAAACATTTTAATTTGGAGTCAGGCGAACCCAGTTTTCTTCATGTCTCAACTCTTCTGCCTTACCTCCAAGACTGAGAGAACAAACATTCTCTGGCCAGCCCACCTTCGAGGATTGTTTCTGAGGATCCAGGAGATGAGTCACGGAAAGCTTTGAGACCAGTGAAGTGCTAAGTGTATGTATTTATACTGATGTGAGGCTCCTTTGGGATGTCCTTAAATCCAGGCGGTATTATGGCTAGAATGTTGCCGAGGTCCTGTTCTCCTGGGAAGCACACAACTCCCGAAGCCCGCCTGGCCCGGATGTCAGCTACCCTGCCAGTGAAGTGACTGGCGTGTTGCTCTCTGAGCCTCGGTGTTCTCATTTCTAAGAAGGCTCATCGTAGTCCCTGCCTTCTTGAGTTGGGAGATTCACATCAGACATTTCACTTAAACTGTTTAGCACAGAGCAAGATGTTAGCAAATGTTAGCTGTTGTTAATTTAAATATTTCACGGTCTAAAATGTTGGCATTGCCAATTGCTGTAATGGCTGAAGTGTGATGATAGAATTTGAACTAAACCCACCCATAGTTTTTCTTGTTAAAAAAAAACAATTTGTTTCCAAGTTTGCTTTGATGCCTATAATTAATACTTCCTGTCCTTGGTTTTAGGGAAGAGTATCTTCTCTTCCTCTGACCCTTTCTTACTCCCATGGTGAATATTTTAATTGTTAAAGAAAAATCCTATTGGCAGGAATAGATGCCGTAGTTGGCATCTTCTCATCTCTAGAGATGCATTTCCACAGCTCCAAACATGTGAAAACTGAAAATTTCATACCTTATTGTAAAATCAGGCCACAGTTTTATCAATGTAATCACTGATCTGAAATAAAAACAGGAAAAATTATTGATGGATAGGTTTTAAAAATGCATAATATTGTGCAGCATGGTGACTATAGTTAATAACGCTATACTGTATATTTGAAAATGACTTAGAGAGTAGATCTACCTTCTCCTCACAAGAAAAGTCATTTGTAACTGTGTGGTGATGGATGTTAACTAGACTCCCTGTGGTAATCATTTCATAAAATGTGCATATATCAACTCATTATGTTGTACACCTTAAATTTAGACAATGAGGTATGTCAAATTCCATCTCAATAAAACTGGAAAAAAAAATAAATCCAGAAGTATATGTAACCAAGAACCAAAGATCAGATGAGACATTGAAAGAATTTAACTTTTCCTCTGTAATGGTGATCTGGCATTGAGAGTGCAGAATCCTAACCACTGGACCACCAGGGAATTTTCATGCTTTTACTTTTTTTAGTGGAAAAATTTTAAACCTGTAACAAAAGCAGACAGCATAGTGAAGTCCCTTGTACTCCTTGTCCATCTTTAATAGTTATCACGTATAGTCAGTCTTGTTTCTTTCCTAGTGAAATTCCAAAGCCGTTTGGAAAAATAGCTTGCTAGTTGCTGACTTTTGAGAGACCTAACTTTGTCCTCAGATACTGACAGTTGTTATTCTCTGAAATTGGCTTTCGAATGGTTCTGTCTTAATCCACACCTTCAATGCTTTGTTATATACTGTCTGTGTTAGGTGGTGGTGATAGAGCAGACAGACAGAAGGAGGAGGTACAGACTAGGAGACAAAGACAAGAAGACAAGTTGAGACAGGAGAGGTGGAAACAAAGATGAGAGAGAAGGAGGAGGTTAGGGCTAGGACTGGGGCACAGGGAGGGTCGGGGAGGGGGAACAAGAGATGCCAGAGTGGAGAAGGAAAAGAAAGAGCCAGACCATGAGAGAGCAATGCTGAGACTGAGAGAGACTGACAGACAGGTAGCCGATGGAGGGATTCCTGGAGAGAGAGCACGTGAGGCGCTTCACATCTGCTTCCATTTCCTGTACTCTCAAGTATGCTTATAATAGAGGCTACTCAATGGGTTGTGGGGATTTCGTGCAGATAAAGTGCCTGGCACAGTGCTGGCACTCAGCAGGGATCAATAAGTACTAGCTGTTGTTCCCTTTCATTCAGTTGCATACATTTCAGCCTTATTACTCTTAAATTCTACCTAATCCCTATCAGTCTTATCAGTCCTCAAATTTAGCCAACAGCGCTATACACTGAATACCTTAACCTTAAAATTTAACTTAAAGATGGGCCATGAATAAATAGAGTTGACCATTGTGTTTTGGAGACAAAATACCTTTATTGGGGTTACATTCAGTTACTCCAGTTTTTGTTGTTTGCTGTCCAGTCCCTAAGTCAAGTCCCACTCTGCAACCCCACAGACTACAGCACACCAGGCTTCCCTGTTCTTCGCAGTCTCCCAGAGTTAGCTCAGATTCATGTCCATTGAGTCAGTGATGCCATCCAGCCACCTCATCCTCTGTCACCCTCTTCTCCTTTTGCCTTCAGTCTTTCCGAGCATCAGGTCTTTTCCAATGAGTCGGCTCTTTGCATACGGTGGCCAAAGTATTGGAGCTTCAGTATCAGTCATTCCAGTGATAGTCAGGGTTGATTTCCTTTAGGATTGACTCCAATTAAAGTTATTCCAATAGTAATGGCCGATGAGACAAAATTGCCTTCCATTGGGCAGCCTCTTCACTTCACTCGGGTCTAAGTGACCCAGGAGCCTTGATGATGCTCTAACAGAAAACAGGAAATGCAAAATGAGGGCTTACATACCCTCCCAAGCCTGGCAGGCAGAGGGGGAGGCTTTCAGTCTGTTGCAAATGGCCTGTGACAGAATAGAAAGGCTTTTAAGGTTAGTGGGCTCACTGTGGCCACTTTCACTCTGGGCCAGTCTGGGGACTCGGGGAACCTTTCCTCCCTCACAGACAAGAAGTCTGTGGAGGTATCTCGGCCTGTTCAGTTCAGTTCAGTCGCTCAGTCGTGTCTGACTCTTTGTGACCCCATGAATTGTAGCACGCCAGGCCTCCCTGTCCATCACCATCTCCCGGAGTTCACTCAGACTCACGTTCATAGAGTCAGTGATGCCATCCAGCCATCTCATCCTCGGTCGTCCCCTTCTCCTCCTGCCCCCAATCCCTCTCAGCATCAGAGTCTTTTCCAGTGAGTCAACTCTTCGCATGAGGTAGCCAAAGCACTGGAGTTTCAGCTTTAGCATCATTCCTTCCAAAGAAATCCCAGGGCTGATCTCCTTTAGAATGGACTGGTTGGATCTCCTTGCAGTCCAAGGGACTCTCAAGAGTCTTCTCCAACACCACAGTTCAAAAGCATCAATTCTTCGGCGCTCAGCCTTCTTCACAGTCCAACTCTCACATCCATACATGACCACTGGAAAAACCATAGGCTTGACTAGACAGACCCTCGTCTTGGCCTGTTAGGAGATAGTAATGAATCCTGTTTCTTTTAAAAGCACAGAGAAAGGTACTTTCATGCTACACCTTGTTTTAGGTTCTTGGCTGTGGTGTACATTCCATTTAAAAAGTTACTCAATTTCCTAAATCTTGCTAAGTTTCTCTGGTGGGGTTGCATCTGCTTCTCATCTTTCCCGTCGGTCACTTCTGCTGTTCTTACTTAAGGTTGACAGGTCATGAAGGTGCACTCTTCAGTCATGACAAATGCAGGATTTTCTTACAACTGAGGGCTGAGTCATATATTGTATTAGGCAGGGAAGCAGGAAGACTGAGAAGAACACTCCATCTCTGCCCCAGAGGAATTTACATTATTGTGGTAACAATAATAAGAGAAGGGATGATTACCCTTTGTTGCGGTGCCCTGGTGCCAGGCTCCATGCCCGCATCGGTGCGGAGAACGTCTCCACCCACTAGTATGCGTTGACCCCGCCTGACGGCCGACTCGGTTTTGAAGCCATTGTTTAGTTGAGAAACTGAGGCTCAGAAATTAATATCTTAAAGACATGGTGGGCTGAGGTTTGAACAAGGCTTGTCCACCCTGGAGCCCAGGCTTGGTGTCCCACGAGGGACATGGGGC
The DNA here is from genome assembly GCA_917880005.1 of Nanger dama. Lineage (NCBI taxonomy): Eukaryota > Metazoa > Chordata > Mammalia > Artiodactyla > Bovidae > Nanger > Nanger dama. Next base: position 5,938,478 of record CAKJTW010000018.1, on the reverse strand, counting down.
AGAGTCCTCAGGGCGCCCTTAACGGACCTCAGGTCCTTCCCGAGTGTGAGGCGAACCGGAAGTGATCAACCGGAGGTGAGGGTGCCAGGCAGCAGGGCCAGCCAGAGGTTTCCTGGAGACGGTGCGGCGGGAGGACGCGGAGGGGCTAGGGCTTTCCAGGGGGGGTGACTGGCCCTGGCCAAGGTGCTCAGCGCTGAGGCAGCACTGGGGAGCCCGCGGGGGGCATATGGCAGGAGGCTGAGGGAAGAGCAAGCGTCCTGGGGGAAGATGGTCCTTCTGGAGCGCGGGCCCCTCCCGCAGCGGTGGCAGCAGCAGCCGCCCCCGCCGGTGTCTGAGGGAGCAGTGTCTCCCACAGTGTCGGCCAGGCACGGGAGAGCCCTGTTCCTCACGTCGCCTCAGCGGGCCGCGTCCCGCAGGTGGGGCCGCCTCCCAAGCTCGCCCTCCGGGCTTCTCGCCGGCGGCCATCTCGGTGGGCCTGACCGGAAGAGCGACGTGGGTCAGATCCGCATCTCTTTAGGGAAGAGCGCCCTGCTGGCATGCGGAGAGGGGACGAGGGCTCAGGTGCAAGCTGGGCGCCAGGCGAGGGTGCCGAGAGATTTGGGAGGAAAGTGGCCAGGCTGTGGGTGTGCGCTGACTGGGCCGAGAGGGAGAGGGCTGTGAATGTTGGGTTCAGAATGATGTGAAGGTAGTAGAGGCTTCTTTTATGTCCGTCCTTGTACTCCATTTTTAGTCATCGTAGACTTCATTGACAGTAGATTCTTAGAAAGTGACACGAAATGCCTTTGTTTTGTTTTCGCTTTCTGGTTGAGCGAAGGGGGACAGGGGACTGTGTATCTTCAGAAGAGTTAGTATCCGAACTGCCTATCTGGACAGAGGTTAGGATGGAGAATGCTGTTTTCTAAAATTGACTGCCTAGGAGTATCACAGTATAAAAAGGTTCTCAGCAATAGTTACACCTTGGGACAGTTTAAGTAACTTGTTAAAAAACTTTTTATTTTTAAAGGGGATTTCTCTAGAAGCCCATCTAATTTATTGCCTATAACACCCCTAAATGGGAAGTAATGGAAAGAAAACTATTAGTTCTTTTACTTAAAAAGAAAGAAACTTGCATAATCTGGACTTCACAGGAACTTACAGTGACCCCCTTTCTAGGCCTGTCTCTCCGTCGGGTTGCTGGGTTCTGCTGAGCTACGTCAGTAGATGGGAACCTACAAGGCCCTGGGGGTCTGGGATGACATTCAGAGGCTCCATGTCCTTGGATGGAACAATATTTAAGACCTTATTTCACTAAGTGCTAACTGAAAATTAGTGTTTTATCTTTTTCTTTTTACAAATGTATATAACAAACCACAGTAATATTAGCGGTGCTTGTGGCTTTGCCAGCAGTAGAACTCAGATATTTTCATATCATATAACAATTGTGACTGTTACCTAAACTCATCACTATTTTGAAAGGACAGCTACTGCTGGAGCTTGCAATTTAATGTATTAATAAAGGAGCGTATATTTAATGCATAGTAAAGAAACACTGTATTGCAGATTACTTTCAAAAGATACTTTGAGGACTGTTTCAGTACAGTTGTTCTCTGCAGTGTTCCGTGTGTATTTGATGTGTTTGCAGACTTTATTCTGAGGCTTTCCTGGGCATCACCAGAGGGCTCACAGCACAGCAGAGGTGAAGCCTCCTCCCTGAGAAGGCTTGATGTGTCAGGCTGGCCTTGGGTCCCTGTGTTAATCAGGCTACTCTTGCTGGGCATGGTCTCATTCAGAGTCTACTTCCTTCCTAACCCTGCTGAGTTCTCCCCACTTCACAACTCCTGGTAGTCCATGTCTGTGTCCTTAAAAATTAATCCACAGGACAGCGTTTGTCTTCTGTTAGACTTTTGCTTTGAGAGTGTGTACATTTCCCTGAACGGTTGTTTCTCCATCAAGGAGCAGAGGCTGTGTTCCTTGCATCCCTACCTCGTTGCTCTACCCTTGCTCCCCAGCAGCTGACCCAGTGTTTTGGGGGCACTGGGAACATTGTGTTCAGAGTGTGAAGTTAATCCCAAGCCTATATTCAGCTAAACTTGTTTTTAGGTTTAACTGCTCTGGGTGAGGGTGTAAATTACAAAATAAAGGACCATGTAGAATGTAGATAAAATGACTTTGATCGAGTTCAGATTGTGGGAAATCATCCTTTTCCTCTAAGCTCATATATAAAAAGTTGTATCAGACTGTTATAAACTGACTTGAGAATAGTCTGAGCATGATCTCATCGGTTGGAACCGAGTGTGAAATAAAACACGAAGCCGTCCCTCTTTTTGAAGGATCTGTTTTATAGATTTTTAAATTACAGAGATTCCCTTGAACTAGAGGATCATAATGAAGGGCCCACAAAGGAAATAAGACTAAAGTGACCAGGATTTAAATAATGGAATGTGAGCAAAAGTAAAGGGGGTGTTTATCACGTGGGACATGCACCATCCTCCCCCTCCCCCCAGCCACGAAGTGGACAGTAATGACTGCCACATAGCCGGGCTATCTGACTCCAGCAGGAACCGCGAACTTGCACTTTCCTGGAGGTGAAGCCTCCCTTTTCCTCCCCTTCACCCCCTCCTCTCTAGTATCCCCTCCCGTCCATCCCTCCCACCTCCTCCCCCGCCACTCCCATCCCCTCCCCTTTGGGACTGAAGTACCCTGTTCCCCTCCTCCTTGGCAGTGGCAGCTTTAGCAGCAGCTCCTGAGAGTCTAGACCAGACATGCCATATGGGAGAATCTTTTTGTAAACATTTTTGATCAGTGACTCACAACTTTTAAGAAAGGATTATTTTTTTATAAAATGATCTTTAAATTATACTTTAAAGACCAAAGCGCTTTTCTTCGAATGCTGTCCAAGTAAGTTAATCACTCACAGCTCCAGTGAATTCTGTGGCATCATTCTTACAGACTTTTCAGTTTGTTGTCATAGTTGGAGCCATAACTTTGGAGCACGTTTAGATAGCACCATTCTTGGTATTCAGCTGGCTAATTAATGACTTTTCCTGAGTTTTGTGGGTGAGTGGAAACCTTTTCATGAAGGATATTGTAATAACAAAAAGATTTCCAATGAGGTGAGGCATTCTTGAAGATAAAAATCTTAAATATTTTAAAGCTATGACTCAGGATGGTGCAGAAAATGTTAAACTAACATTTTTAAGAAGAATAGATGCAAGGATTTCTTTTTTTTTTTTTTGCAAGGATTTCTTTATCCGTTGGCAGAACAGAAGAGGGGAGCTATTTTGGGCATCGTTTTTTTAATGACTCCTTTGAGCTCCTTTAAGGGTCCATCCGGGGACTGGCAGGAAGTTCATGTATTAGTCAAGAAAGACTTAAGTACATTCTGCAACTTGGGCCGTGTAAGCTGTGATCATTTTTAAGGTTGACGAGCATCGTTCCCTATGAAATGAAGCAAGGAACTTGGCATTTATTCGTCGTGAGTCAATTTTGACATCAGCCTGGATTGGGAATTGACTGGAAGGTTTTGGTGTTGGACTGTGGCTGCACTTCAGCGTCTCAATCCAGAGGCATGCATGAGCAATACTTCCCTTTGGGCTTTGGCCATTAATTTGTGGAATGGAGCAAGAACTGGAGAGGAAAATCGAGAGGCTGCCTTGGATTTCCTGACGTCCTGTTGAATCAAAAAGCAGTGGGAGGCCCTTTCCTTCCTGACAGAGAGGCCTCATCCCCTCACATGAAGTTCTCAGCATCTGTCTCCATGTGCGGGACAGTCTCCTTTAATAATCCACACTTTAAGTCGATAGTCACCCCCCGAGCCGGTGTCTGTGTTCTGCCCATTCCAGGTGTTTTCCAGGCCACTTCCCCCGATTATGTAACTTTGATCAAATCCAGATGCTGCAGAATGTTTGATAGAAGAGGTCAGATGGCCTTTGAGAAGAAAAGCATTTCTGTATTCATGACTCTGGTTTAATTTCCTGTGTAGCCCTGGTCTGCCAGAGTCGTGTGCTCACGCCCACGAGGTTGGGATCCTGCAGGGAAACGCACATGGACTTTTTCAGGACAGAGAGAGGAGTCCATCCTCCCTCTGTGTACTTTTTCATGTTAGATGATCAATTATATAAGCGTCAGCTGGCTTCTTTATGACTGTTTTTCTATTCTTGTAATTGTTCTCTGGTTATAGAAACAATTCACATTCATGTATGCCAGGATATAGAAAAGAAAAAAAAAACTTAAAATGTTTGTAATCCCACCAACCTGTGTTAAACTACTGTTAATGGTACTGTTGACAACTACCATGCATTAACTACTATTCACATTTTGGTGTAGTTCCTTCTGGACTTTTTCAATTTTTATAAAATTATGGATTGTTATAGTATGTTTCCAAGTTGTTAGATATGTTTTTCCAAAAATATTTTGAAACATTATGACTATATTCTATTTTATGGATGGACCACAAACTAACCTATCTTGAAAGGATAAATATTTTGTGCTTTTCCTTTTTGGTGCTGTTATTTTAAAAATCAGTACATATAAATCACTGGAGAAGGAAATGGCAACCCAATCCAGTATTTTTGCCTGGAAAATTCTATGGTCAGAGGTGCCTTACGGGCTACAGTCGGTGGGGTCTCAGAGAGTCAACACAGCTGAGTGACTGAGCATGTACAAATCATTGTTTGGATCTCCTGGGAGTAATTCCTTGAGGTATATCTAAGGTGATGGAATTCTTCAAAGACTAAGTTCAGTTCATGTTTCCAGTTTTTCTCCTAAAATGTTCCAGCAGTGTCTACATCAACTACTAGCATTGTATGAGAATGCCCATTTCATTGCAATTTTACACTGTTAGCCTCAAGAAAATGTCCCTGCCCAACTTGATAGAGAATTTGCCTTTCTTTGATTACAAGAAAGGTTAACATGCTTTCCTTGTTTAGTAGTAATTTAAATTTTCTGTGCATTGCTTATTCATAGTTTTGGTTTGTTTTTCCATAGTGGGAATGTGTACGTTAGTTGCTCAGTCACTTCCGACTCTTTGTGATCCATGGACTGTGGCTCACCAGGCTCGCTCTGTCCATGGAATTCTCCAGGCAAGAATACTGGAGTGGGTTGCCATTTTCCTTCTCCGTTTTTCCATGGAGGAAGGTTTTATCTTTTCCCTTTTGATTTGCAAGAGTTCTTTTATGTTAAGGTTCCTTTGCCTAATAAGTCTGCTTAATATAACGACCATAGACGCTCCTTTGACTTACTTTCACTTAACTGACTTTCTGCAGTGTGGAATGGCCTGGCTCCCTTCATAGCACATGCCTCTCTGGTGCCCACAGAGTCGAACAGCCGCTCCTCTGCCACATTCTGCTTCCACCCCCTGAGTCGCAAGCACACCCAGAGCCACTTGTGTTTCTTCCCACATCCCTTATTTTCAGATATACTGGTTTTATTACTCAGTTCATATGAAACCAGTGAAATCCAAGTGTGAAGAGAAAATGCAGGTATCTTTTAAAAAATTGTTTCAGGACTAGGTGTGGTGACACAACTCTGAACAGTTGGAAGGGATTGTACTGGGATTTTATAGCCAGTGGCCCACCCTCTTCCTCCACCTGCAGGAATGTAGAGCTGGAACTGAGATGAAGCATCGTGGGTGGATGGTAAGACAGCATCCAACTCTAATCACACACCCACACTCAGGACAGTCCTCGGCCCTGTCGTCAAGACTAGCAAATCAGTGTACATTCAGGCGGGGCTAGGGGATCTCATGTTTTAATTTTCAAGAATTCCCTGCTTTAACCAGCTTTTTGGTTGATTGGTCAGCCTCTGGTCACGATGGCACTAGATACGCTTTTAGAGCTATGTATACTGTAACTACTCAGAGAACAGGGCCTAACACGTCTCACTAAGCCTTTTGCACATTCTAGGAAATGATAGTGTCACAAGCCCCTCTTCCTTGAAATTCTCTTTGCCCTCATGATTCACAAGATGAAATACCAAGCGCAGTGGTGATGTAATTTGGGACTTACTCTGTAGAAAAACAATTCCTGAAGATTCACTGTAGTCAGTAATAGAAAACTAGGATAGAAAGGGCTTCTTATTTATGTTCTATTGGTTTATTTCAAAGAGATTGTTTAAGAGTGTTTGTTTCTGAAAGTTGTCCAGTCGTGTTTCTGAAAGGTTAGCCTAGTCTCTCAGATACTTTAGGTGCCTCTAGTGTGTCCTTTGAAGTGACTACTGGAAAATCATGCCCAACCCTGAGATGGGTGTCATTCCCCAAGGAAACATGTTTGGGGAAAATATGTTTCCCATAAAAAGGGAAAAACTGAAACAATTTTGTTTTCTTGCTTTTGTGTTTTGGCATAAAAATTAGAATTTCCCACTTTCCTCCTTTTTAAAAGTTTGATTTCTTACTGTAGTGTCCTTAAATGAGTATTCGGATTTCACCCCATAATATTCTACAACTGAAAGATCTACTTGGAGTAGATTTGCTGCCTTGAAAGAACCTGTGGAGAGTTTGAACATAGTTCGAAGTTCGAAGAAGAAAATAAAAGAAACTTCAGGAAAAAATACTGAACTGTGTTTAACCCCTTAGTGGGTAATAATCACACATTCCTAACATAAAAGATGTTGATTGGTTTTCAACTTTTAGAATATACCTAAGCGATGGCACTCCACTCCAGTACTGTTAGCCTGGAAAATCCCATGGATGGAGGAGCCTGGTAGGCTGCAGTCCATGGGGTTGCAAAGAGTAGGACACGACTGAGCGACTTCGCTTTCACTTTTCACTTTCATGCATTGGAGAAGGAAATGGCAACCCACTCCAGTATTCTTGCCTGGAGAACCCCTGGTGGGCTGCTGTCTATGGGGCCACACAGAGTCGGACATGACTGAAGTGACTTAGCAGCAGCATAGACAAAATGGAAGACTTTGTTATGACAAAATAGAACAGAACTTTTACACAAAGTAAAATGAAAAGAAGGCCTACTTAGAGTATGTATGTGGGGAAGTAGGGATCCTTATCTTGTGAGGTAAATCATTGAGAGATACTGACTCTAGCGGGGAGAACAGGAAATTAAAGTGGAAGTCTGTTACTGAAAATAGAAAGGTAAGTAGTTGAGCCTGGTGTGGGAGAGGAGGGGCAGTTGTAATGATAAGATAGTTTGTGTTTAGAGAGATTGAGGTGATCACCAAAATAAGGCAACTGTTACCTCTGGGTAACAGAAGAGTGGGATGGAAAATGTTTGTCCTTCATTATAAGCCCATGATTTTTAAATTATGTATGTATGTTAACATTCGTACATTTGAAAACATTTTAAAGCAAGAAGCTTTTGCTCTGTATTATAACATAAATTAGCAATGGCAAAGAGGTGTGCGGGTGTACCGTCTCTTTCTCATATAATTCATTTTGAGTTAAAGAACTTAAAGTTTAAACCGTTTGGCAACAGTAAGTAGTTACCTCTCAGGAATGTAAATGCTTAGGGTTTTTCACAAGATTTGGAAATGGAAGAGTCTCATTTTTAACCCCCTTTTTATTAGTAAGTAGTATGTACACATGTTAAGAAGTAAAAGTAAACCAGGAACGTATAATGTTGGAAACACAGATTTTGCTCCTGAGAATGAAACTTTTTCCGTTTCTTCTCTTTCTCTTTCAGAAGCCCTTCAGAGGCCAGTAGCATCTGACTTCGAGCCCCAAGGTCTGAGCGAAGCAGCTCGTTGGAACTCTAAGGAAAACCTTCTTGCTGGTCCCAGTGAAAATGACCCTAACCTTTTCGTTTGCACTGTACGACTTTGTGGCCAGTGGGGATAACACTTTAAGCATAACTAAAGGTAAAGGAGCTATGGGCAGCTGCTGGTGGTTGCAGGAGACAGAGATGGGGGAAATGTGGCTTGACTGGCCACACCTTTGCTTGTTGAAAGAGCTGTTTGGAGTGCAGAGAGCCAGAAAAACTAAGAGAATCTTTATGAGAGTCACTTTTCCTTCAGGAGAAAAGTTCTTGAATAGTTCTTAGCAAAAGCAGAGCTTTCTCTGTTTTGTATTGAAAAAGACTTCTGGACCAAACACTGAAAACACTTTTTTTTTTTTTTAAAAGATTAAGTATTTTTCTACAAAAGCTTCCCTTATGTTAGAAACTAGGGCACTTGAATAATAGATCTATAAAAACTGTGGCTATGCATTTATCTGCATATTCACTGTCAGTAGGAAACTGCATACTCATGCAGTTCTAAGCGCATATATTTATGTGGACCTGCTAAAATGAAGTAGGTATTTAGGAATTTGGAGGTTTTCTTTTTTTTTTTTTTTTTTTAGTAATCACAGAAGAGTGAATGAGAATGAACGTGTTAGCTTTTAAACCTGACGAGTCTGGTTTGGGTTCTTTTCTTCTAAGGTGAAAAGCTCCGGGTCTTAGGCTACAATCACAATGGGGAGTGGTGTGAAGCCCAAACCAAAAATGGCCAAGGCTGGGTCCCAAGCAACTACATCACGCCGGTCAACAGCCTGGAGAAGCACTCCTGGTACCACGGGCCTGTGTCCCGCAAGCCGCCCGAGTACCTTCTGAGCAGCGGGATCAACGGCAGCTTCTTGGTTCGGGAGAGTGAGAGTAGTCCTGGGCAGAGGTCCATCTCACTGAGATACGAAGGAAGGGTGTACCACTACCGCATCAACACTGCTTCTGATGGCAAGGTAGGCGGCCCTAGGCAGGGGTACTGATGGGCCGGGCCGGGGGCCAGAGAACCTGCTGCTGAGCTGCTAAGTTCTTATAGCAAAGCAAGGTAGCAAAGCAAGAAGATGTCTGGAACAGCAGGCATCATCCCACTAACCTGGTCAAAGACCCTCTGTGGAGGAGCAGTCGTGTGCAGTTAACGGTCCACAGCGTGATGTTCTTTCACTGTCCTCCTGGAGTGGTGTGGTCAGCAGTTTCATAAGACAGGTGGACTGTCTGTTGGGTTGTGGACATACTTCTTACATTAAGACTCTCCCTTTTAGAAAATCTCTTGTTATAGTAATTTATCCTTAGTGAGAATTCACACAATGGATGGTTATTTTTAAAGTGAAAGATCACCTTAATAGTACCTCTCCAAAACAAGTGTGGTACGTGGCCTTCTTCCTGTCGATAAAATCACGTGTGTGTGTAATATTTTTAAATAAAGATAGGATCACATTATACCTATATATTTCCAAACCTGAGCTATAGTTTTGTAAAGGAGTTGATATATATGGTTTCTTGATCTTCTCATAAATAGTCATTAAGAGTCCATAAAGGGAAAGGAGAAATTTACATTTACTACTATTCTTCTAAACCTCACCTTAGTCCTCAAGACAAATAGTGCTTTTATCTGCATTTTTGCATTAAGGAAATGAAGGTTTGAAAATGAAAGTCACTTACTTGTGTCTGACTCTTTGCGACCCCAGGGACTAGACAGTCCTTGGAATTCTCCAGGCCAGAATACTGGCATGAGTAGCCTTTCCCTTCTCCAAGGAAGCTTCCCAAGCCAAGGATTGAACGCAGGTCTCCCGCATTACAGGCAGATTCTTTATCAGCTGAGCCACAAGGGAAGCCCAAGAATATTGAAGTGGGTAACCTATCCCTTCTCCAGCTGATCTTCCCGACCCAGGAATCGAACTGGGGTCTCCTGTATTACAGGTGAATTCTTTACCAACTGAACTGTCAGGGCCCCCAGTGAAGGTTTAGAGGGACAACATTTCTTTATTGAAGATCACATAATGAGTCATCGATGGAACCAGGCTCAGATTCCACTGTCTGCTTCATGCTGTCACCGAGCGTATAGATAGATGGATTGTTGGCATGGGTCCAGATGGTGTATGTATTTTTTAATAACATGTATTGCATGCATATGGTTTAAAAAAAGAAAGAAAGAAAATCAATTGCCATGAAATGTAATTCTGTCCCCTAATTCAGTTCCCTGCCCAGAGGAACCACTGTGACCAGTTTCCCCCATAGTTCCCCTGAGTATACTTGTTTATACTTTTTAAGAAACAAGTGATACATGATCTACACTGTTCTGTATCTTGCTTTTCCAATCTAATAATATATTTTGGAGATTGTTTTATGGCAGCACATTCAGAGCTGCCTCATTCTTCTCAATGACTGCATAGTATGGATGGACCGTCATTGTTTTAAGCAGTTCCCTGCTGGCCAATTTTGGGGCCATTTCCAGTCTTTTGCTGTTACAATGCCGTTATGAGGTGGATTTCAAGCCTTAAAAAAGTCTTGGCCCACTGTATTAAAAAAAAGAGCTTTACACCAGCATCCCATATACACAGTAGCCACAGAAGGCTCCGGAAGCCCTACTCATTACTCTTACTGCATGTAGTGCATCTGATATTTTGTATACTATTCTGTTCTGTTTCATTTTAAAACATTCTGGGCATAATCCACTAAATTTATTCCGTAGACCCCACTGGTGGGTCATGACCAGCATTTTGAAATTACACTGCACATACTTCTTTGTGTACAGTCCAAGTTACGCAGGATAAGTTGCTAGAACTGATTGAAGGTTGTGCATATCTAAAACTTGTATAGATGGTGCCAGATTACTTTCTTTAGGAATTGTGCAGATGTGTTTTCTCACCAGCAGTGTTGTGAGAGTGTGTTCCCTTTCCCTCCTCAGCAGTCTGTTCTCAGACTTGCAAAAACCTCTCTATCACTGACTGGTAAAGATGATACCTCATTATATTTACTATACCTGTGCTTCCTAAATTCATCTTTTCTTATACATTTGAAGTATACCAAATTTACATTTGTATTTAGGTATATTCTCTTTCATTGGTCTGTCTCTTCATATACCAATACCAGACTTTTTAATTGTACAACTTTAAAATATATTTTAATATCTGGTAGGGCTAGTCCTTTTTGGCCAAACCCCAGTGTCAAGCAGGGATCTTAATTCCCTGACCAGGGATCACACCCACGTCCCCTGCATTGGAAAGCAGAGCCTTAACCACTGGACCAACCATGTAAGTTCCTAGTCCCCCTTTCTTAATCTTGCTAGCATGTTCGTGGCTGTTCTCACACATTCATTTATACCATGTAGATGCACAGTCCATGTCTTTTTTCAGTGTTCTCATCTGATGTTTTTCTGATCCTTTCCGTCACTGCCCATGTCTTTACAGCAGCACCAGAGTCTGTACGACAAACTGCATACAGCATAGGCTACTGTTGACGGGCGACCCGAGTGCAGCCTCCTCGGCATGCTTCGCAGGCCATTGTTCTCAGCCCAGCTGTGGAGCCAGGTCCTTCCATTCTGCAGATATATTCCGGGGTGCTGGGCCCTTTGCAACCTTGCCTTCAGGCCGCAGGGGAGCCTTTTCAGTGAATTAGAAGAGAGTGCACCACCCATGGCGGGAGGCAGTTTCCTAGAGCTGACAGCTTGCTTCCCATCTGTGCTGTTTACCCAGGGCGAGCCATGCTGCACCGCAGTAATCAGGCAGGGTCTGTACTGAACGGGATAATGGTTTCTTTTCCCTGGAGTTGTTTAATCAGCATACTTGGAACAGATGCAGGGCAGGCATGATCTAGTTTGACAACTCATTAGCTGGGGGTTGGTCTGAAATATTGTTAAAGCGGGGAGAGAGCAAGACCTGCGTGGATACATGATCTGTAGCATTCATCTAACGAGGAAGCCCAGCTCCCTGTCTGGAAGCTGATGTGTGCCAGGTGGGTTCCTTTCATTCCAGGTAGTCCACGGGAAGCTGACCAGGCAGTGTCCACTACTAGGCAGCTCAGGAGTATGTCCTGGGTTTCTTGACTCCCTTCCCCTCCTCCACCCGGCCCCCAGCAAAGAGTCTTCATTCAGCTGTCCCAGCACCTGGAGACTTCTCAGCCCATGGGGTCATCAGGTCACACTCGAGGGGACTCTGTTGGGTGGGGTCGTATTCCTGGAATTAGTGGAACAGCCTCAAAGTCGGAGGGAGGGGGAGGTATTACAGCGGCGCATGGGACAACGTGGCTCGGCACTGAAAAACGCAGCTCGCATAGCAGAGCTTTGATGCAATCCTTTTGGATTTCGAAGGGGAAAATTTAAAGTTTGGTGGGAGGAATAGGCCAGGGTTGAATAAGTTTAATTCTTATTTTCAAATTAGCTAATCTTTAGAAAACAACTGAATTTTTAGAAGAGTCTTCTCTCAGGCCCCAAAGGATTTCTTTCTGCCTCCACCCTCCTGGCTCTGGTTTCAGCAGCCCTTATGGCTGGTCAGTTAGCCTGGGGCCCCAGAGCCCAAGACTCTGGGAGTTTCGAGCTAGTCTCTTGGAAGGGCCGTACCAAATAGCCATTGTTGTTTTCTGGGTGTCCTGTGAGGCTTAACAATCTCCAGATACCCTGGGATTTGGTTTTTGTTCTTGATGCTTTCTTAAAGTCTGGAACCCTCTGCCAACAGAACTAAAGCGGAATTAAAGGCTACTGTTCCTCCTGCACCACCCACCCCCCGTCACTCTCCCGTTGGTTGGTTATTTGTGTCTCTATCTTTCTTCCTTGGCGGGACGCCACTGCCAAGCCCCAGAGTTCCTCACAGCCCTTGGTAAGAGTCTTTCCTTCCTTTGTTCAACGAGCCACCCAGTTGGCGTTTATTTTCGTGGGCTGCTGAAGTCACAGATTCGGGGTTGACAGGAGCAGAATCTGGGCTTAGCTTTAGCAGAGACGGTATGACGGGGCACCACCTGTATCACCTCTTATGTCTTTAAGACCTGCCCGCCCTGACCCTGGCTCAGCAGGTGCAGGTACCTGGTGAAAAGCCTGCTGAACCAGGCTGACCTTCCCTAGTCCAGGAGACCAGGGGGAATTATTAGTGAGGACTGCCTTCCTGCTGGTGTTTGAGGAGCTTGGGAATTGCTGGGCAGGTGTCACTTCTAGCCTCACAGCCTGTAAATAACACGTCCGAGTTGGGACGCCAAGGTCTGAGGCAGCCAAAGGTTGCCCAAGTCCGATGAGCCCGTGAGCCTGGCTGTCCAGAGGAGAGCTGTTCCTGGTGAGTGTCTCTGACAGGCCCCATCTCTCGGGTCCCCGCGTGATTAGGAAGACGTGCAGCCCTGGCTGAGCACCCAGAGTGTTTACGTAACTGGACGCATAGCATGGTGACATGCCATTCATGGTGCTCATTTCACTTTCTCCTGTGCCCATGCCATGAATTCCTGATGAAGACTCCCCCAGTTCACTAAGCAACATGCCGCTCACAGACCAGCCCTAATCAGAAAGAGGCCCCAGACTTGACTCTTAGAAGATGGCTCTGCCGTACGTTGAAGGGAGAGCAGTGTCAATATTTAATAAGTGTCGGGATGTAAATTTTATGTTGAAAAATGAACTGAGTCTCAGGGTCTGTAAATTTAATTATTGAGAAGGATAAAGTTTGCCCAGTCAGTGAAACCTCCCATCATTCTGAAATCTCTTAACCAAGGAGCTTGAGAGGGAATCAGCTGAGACCAAGAACAAATTCTGCATAAACTAGGGCTTAGGGGAGCCATTAGCATTCTGTGCAACTGAGTGAACTTGATCCTCGGGTTGGAGAGCGCCGCTTTCAAGCTGACAGGGAGAAACGGGTAACAAGCCTCACTCCCAGGCGACCCTAGGAGCCCAGCAGGCGGCACAGGCTCTTCTTCTGCCTGTGCTGTGCACAGATTTCCAGGCTGGGGCGGGGGGGTCACTCTGGCTGCAGGGGGTGCCTCCTTGGAATGGCTTTTGCCTCCTCTCATCATTCCTTGGTAGGAAAATTGCCCACCAGCTGAGCAGCCAGAGAGAAAAGGCCTTGGGGAGCTGGGGGTGGTCTTTAGCCTGTAGTGGTGCAATCAGACTTTTCCAGAGAAGGACAGGGGTTAGGAGCTCTCCCCACGTTCCCCACTCCGTCATCTTTGTGAACGGCAGATGCACTGGTGACTTAACACTGACTGGGGTGCCGTGTCATCAGTGTGCAGACATTAGACTGAGGGCAGGCTCAGCGGTGCCCTCCTCTGCCAGCCCCCGATCCCACCTCATTCAGGGGTCCTGCGAGTGGCCCGTGGCCTCTCCCTAGAGTGGTTCACTCATGGCTTGGTCCTTGGCACTGAGGTGTGAAGGTGGGGCCTCCTCACCCTGACTGGTCCTCCCACCCAGAGGCACCCTCTTCCTGAGGGGCAAGCTCCCCAGGGCTGCAGAATCGTTCTGCATGGTTCTTGGGGTTAGAATTTTATTTTAGTAGAATTGCTATAAAAAGATTGCAGATTATAAATCTCTAGCCAGAATCATTCCTGAATATAAATTGGAAGGACTGATGCTAAAGCTGAAACTCCAATACTTTGGCAACTTGATGCAAAGAACTGAGTCATTTGAAAAGACCCTGATGCTGGGAAAGATTGAGGGCAAGAGGAGAAGGGGACGACAGCGGATGAGATGGTTGGGTGCATCACTGATTCGATGGACATGAGTTTGAGTGAACTCCAGGAGTTGGTGATGGACAGGGAGGCCTGGCGTGCTGCAGTCCATGGGGTCGCAAAGAGTCAGACGTGACTGAACGACTGAACTGAAGCCACAGTGTGCCACTGGCTTGCCTGATTTTTAAAAATTTGTCATCTTCCCAAGCAAAGAAAGATCTCTTATTAAGGACTCCGGTTTGCTTCTTGAGAGCTATAGGTGGGATCTACTTATATATTTGTTGTTATTTCCTTCCTTTAAACTGTTTTTACTGCCTAAAATTGCAGACATGCAGAGAGTAACAGAGCCTTCTGTTGCTAACAGCTGAGGCCACAGCCCTGTCATAGGTGTTCTGGGCTTACTCTTCCTGGGTCTTTTTTTTTAAGTAGGGAGTTAATACAGCTGCAGCTGACTGATCCTGTTCCTTCTGTCCCTCTTGCCTCAGGCATCACCACTGTCCCAAATCTGTATTCCTTCTTCCCACATCTTTGCAGTTTGGGCAAGGCTTATGAACACCTAGTTGTGATTTTAAAGATCCGTTCCACCTTGAGCGATCGTCAGCTGCCCTTAGTGAGCCAGCAGAGTCACCTGTATGCCTGGATCCCGAGTGTTCTCTGTGAATTTTAATGTGAATTGGTTTTGGTAAGGAAATACCCCCTCACTGCATCATTGAACCAAAAAGAAGGAAGAAAGATAGCCGTCTTGTCCTCATACTGCTCTCTGCCAGCCTCAGCCTTTGCCTTCCTCCCCTTTGCACATACAGACAAAGATGCCACATGGAGGGGTTCGCTGTGTGGGTGCTCACCTGCTCTCAGTCTGTTTGAGACTGACGTGTATTTGTGTGTCTATCCCTTTTCCTTACTTCCCTATGCTGGAGGGGGCTGTATGGCCTCTGTGTAGCCCTCCACGCCCCTACTCTGTCCTGAGAGAGCTGGCAGGGCATCCCACACGGGCACACCATGGGCATTTGCAAGTCTTGGCCTCTAATGCTTTCTACTCAGCCCAAATCGAGGGAGTAGCAGTGAGGAGATTTACGTTTTATTTAGTGATTTTCACCTCTGATCACTGTTGTTACTGTTCTGTTGTTAAGTCATGTCCAACTCTTTGCACCCCCATGGCTGTAGCCCTCCAGACTTCTCTGTCCATGGGATTCTCCAGGCAAGAAATACTGGAGTGGATTGCCATTTCCTCCTCCAGGGGATCTTCCCGACCCAGGGTTCAAACCCACATCTCCTCCATTGGCAGGCAGATTCTTTACCACTGAGCCATCAGGGAAGCCTGATCACTGTTTAGTTCTAGATAATTATATCATTATAAGTTTAGGGTAATAAACATAGTTATTATAATTCATTTTCTTTTCTCATCAGCAAATACTAAGTTCTCCTGTTTATTAATTTAACCAGCGACATTTATTGAGTACCAGTTATGTGCTTGTATCTTTTTCTGGACACTGGGGACACAGGATAAAAGTGGATGGCCGAAGGGCTCTATTCTCATGAAACTGGCATTCTGGTAGGTGGACATAGACAGTAACCAAGCAGGTAGACCAGGAACCATCAGCCTGAGGTGAGTACAGTGCAGAGAAGTAAGACAGGTGATGAGAAGAGCTGGTGCTGAGCCGTGACTTTGCGCTGGCCAGTCAAGGAATACTTCCTGGACGCTGCCAGTGTGCTCAGGCTGGTTACAGAGAACCAGACATGTGGCAGTCAGTCAGGCAGGCAGAGGATTTCACAGGGAAACACAGTGTGAGTGATTTTCTCCCCCGGGGTCCTGTGTGGAGGGTGGTTCCTCTGAGGGACTGCTGTGCATTAGGGCTCCGCAGACAGAGCTGGCTCTGCTCGCTGGCTGAAGGCTGTCCCTGTCTTCTCAGCTCTACGTCTCCTCAGAGAGCCGCTTCAACACGTTGGCCGAGCTGGTCCATCATCACTCCACTGTGGCCGACGGGCTCATCACCACTCTCCACTACCCGGCCCCCAAGCGCAACAAGCCCACCGTCTATGGCGTGTCCCCCAACTACGACAAGTGGGAGATGGAGCGCACGGACATCACCATGAAACACAAGCTGGGGCGGCCAGTACGGGGAGGTGTACGAAGGCGTATGGAAGAAATACAGCCTGACGGTGGCCGTGAAGACCTTGAAGGTAAGCCCGAGACCTACCCGGCGGGCCGTCCAGCGAGACCAGGCGCTCACGGCGCCTCCAGTTCCGGGGGCCTGTTGTCCGCTGGGGCATAGCCACGTGCCCTCTGTTGCCTGCCTGCACACCCAGCCCCAGGCCTGACTCCCCGGCACATGCCGTCTGGGTTTCTGTGCACGGATTGACTCATTCTCCTATTCTCCACGTGTTTCCACATATGCTGAGAGCTGAGAAGTGCTGTGGGGTTTTTTTTTTTTTGGTGTAAAACGATTAGTCATTTGAAGGAGTTTTTTCATTCTATGGCAAGGGTGTTTTAAAGCTGCGGGTTTCCGTTCAGTTTGTGTGGCATTTGAATCACTTCCTATTGAGTTAAGAGGGGCGGGGGTTGGGTGGGCAGGGAATCTCTTGAGTTTTGTAGGAGACAAAACCAAATCTGTGGGGTTTTTTTTAGATGTTAGAGCAGATGCACCAGGTGTTTTCTAGTAGGTTCCAGTTCTCTGTATCATGTGTCCAGACTCCTGGAAAGACGAGTGTGGGGCTGCCCCCACTAGGAGGCGTTAAGAAAACACGAGGGCTTCTTGCTAACTCAGATACTGTCTATTCTGTGCCCTTACCTGTGGCTTTCCCTCTCAGCTGATGCCTAGTGTTTTTCGTGTCCAGGCAACTCTTAGGATGCCCAGGGAGGGAAGTTTTCATTTGCAGGCCTCCACCTCCTTAAAAGTGTGACCCACAGTTTTAGCTGTGGTAAGAGTGTCCCCTAGTGTTGACCTGTGTGGTTTTCACTTGTTTTAAATAAACTCACGATTCCATTGAGCTGTGCCCAGAAATGGGAGAGGGGGAGCCCCATTTTGCAGCTATTGGCAGAGAAGCAGAACTGAAACACCCACCCCTGGGGAAAACGAACCCGCGTGTGTACGCGCTTCTTCTCGAAGGTCGTTCGGGTGCATGTGACCAGAACGCCTGCCCTTTCAGGACCCAATTAATTCCCTGATGCTCTCACTCAAAGGCATGACAAAATAGAAGTTGTGGTTTCTGGTTGATATGAAGTGACACTTTAGAGAAAAGATCCCATTCTTTAGTCCCAAAGACCAAAGGTGGCTTCCTGGCCTTCGTATTGAGCACTTAGCTTGGTCCTTGGATGCAGGATTGATACACTTGGTGGGGGGTGGCATGAATGTTTTGAGGACTCCTGTATATTTTCCAGATAGTGAAGAATTTGGTAAATGCTTATCAAGTTTTAAAAATCCTCTCATTTGCTAAACCCTGAGCTTAACACTGGGATTATGAAAAGGAATTGGACAGAGTTCTTGGCCTCCAGCCAAGTCTAGGCAGTCAGAGTTGTCTGTCTGGAAGTAGGTAGTCTGAAAAGTGCTAGCGTTAGTCTCTCAGTCGTGTCCACTCTGTGCGACCCCACAGACTGTAGCCCACTAGGCTCCTCTGTCCATGGAGTTCTCCAGGCAGGAATACTTGAGTGGGCAGCCATTCCCGTCTCCAGGGCATCTTCTTGACCCAGGGCTCGAACCCGGGTCTCCTGCACTGCAGGCAGACTCTTTACTGTTGAGCCACCAGGGAAGCCCTACTTGGTAGTCTAGTTAGTAGGAGAAATGGGTCGGTGTGCCACTCACTGCACCATGTGTGACAGAGGCTGTGATCGCGACAGGAGCTCAGGAGCTGTAGTGCCACATGGGGACGAGAGGAGGGATGGGTGAGCACTGCTGGCCAGGGAGAGGGCAGGACGCCCGAGCCAGCCACAGAGGAGGAACAGGGTGAGCGAGGGGATGGAGCTGGGAGAGAGAGGTAGGGGGCAGAGCGGACTTGGCACGTCTCAGTGCCCTCGAGCCCGCCTGAGGAGCTAGGGTGCTATCCCGGAGGCAGTGGGGCACCCTGAAGGTTTTGATGCACAGGAAGAAGGTGATCGGATTCACTGCTCCTGGGGCAGCCCTGTCAACGGGGCTTCGAATGAGCTCAACGGAGCCCTGGCGACGGCAGGGAGACGTGAGCTCCCACGTCCCCATGTGGCCACAGATGCAGACCAGGCCCTGGGAGACAAGGCCTTGGCTGGCGTGCAGAACTGGTCAAGGCCCAGGTGCTACCCACATGCTTGCCAGGATTTGCCAAAGCCAAACAAGAGGAAAGGCACAAATAGACAGCGGTCTGGGAGAGGCCTGTTCGAAAACTTGAGAAGGAGGTAGCAGTTGCACTTGGGGAAACCGTAGCCCACTAGCTGTGCCGAGCCGTTGTTTTCTGAATGACTAAAGAAGATGCTTCTAGAGGAGAGGCTCCCTGGAGCTCAGGGGAGTTTTATTCTACCCGTATATCACAATTAACTGGAAGTGGGTGCCTTCCAGAACGTACTTCTCTAATGATGTGTTATTAAGCTTTTATACTTTTAATGATTTTCCCTAAGAGCCTTATTAACTTGTGATCCCGCAGTTCATGAAAAAAAAATTACAGAATATAGTTGCATAGATTTCTGTGACTAGTCAGTCATTCCCAGTGGCAGCTAATTAGGGAAGGGGGAGTGTGTCATTTTCTAGAGGTGGATTAACACAATAATAAGGTACTGAGCAATGGCTAAATAAATGATCCCTCCTTCTAGCCCACTCTGCTCAGAAAGCGTGTGCGCAGTATGTTTCCCGCTTATCAGATCAGCCTGGTGTCAGTATTTGGGCGTTCATCTCCACTACAGACGTGGAGAGTTTGTGTGGGCTCTAAGTGGCAGTGGTGGCTATTGTTAACTGATGCTCCCAACGTACCTGGCAGAGTCTGAGTGCTTCATGCTCTGCATAGAGCATCTCATTTAATCCTTCCAACCTGAAGAGAAGGCTGCGGATTACCCCTGCCATTTCAGAGTGGAGAGACCTGAAGCAGGGGGAGGTTCACTAACCAGCCTGGCGTCAGTTCCATGGCTGGCAGTGACAGAGGCAGGGCGTGAACCCAGACATCCCACTGCAAAGCCCAGGTCTTTCTAAAATTGTTACGCAGTGTCTGATTCATCGTATACCATGAAGAATACACACAAGCTACAGTTGCGCACCTTAAAAATCACCTTTCCCCAGCCACCCCACCGCCCCCGTTCCCTTCCCCCACAGTCTGTGATCTGCCTTTCTCTTGAAGACACCTTGGGAAGTCCTCATGTTCTAGCCCAAGCTTTTGTCCGTTTAGCCAGTTCTCACTGAGGCCCTCTTTATCCTTCCTGTTTGGTATCGCAGGGCCCTCTGCAGACAGAACCAGACCCTCCTTAACCAGCGGGGGAGCAAGGCCCTGCTTTTAACCACTACTCTGTATTGATCCTCCAGGCAGCACTGGTCTCTTCCCTTCAGGGCAAAAGGAAGACCAGAAGAGAGAGAAAGGGGACTCTAGGTTGACCCCTTTTCATACTGTTACGGGATTCTCAAGGCAAGAATACTGAAGTGGTTTGCCATTCTCTTCTCCAGTGGACCACATTCTGTCAGACCTCTCCACCATGACCCACCCGTCTTGGGTGGCCCCACGGGCATGGCTTAGTTTCACTGAGTGGGAGAAATATCAATAACCTCAGATATGCAGATGACACCACCCTTATGGCAGAAAGTGAAGAGGAACTAAAAAGCTTCTTGATGAAAGTGAGAGAGGAGAGTGAAAAAGTTGGCTTAAAGCTCAACATTCAGAAAACAAAGATCATGGCTTCTGGTCCCATCACTTCATGGGAAGTGGATGGGGAAATAGTGGAAACAATGTCAGACTATTTTGGGGGCTCCAAAATCACTGCAGATGGTGACTGCAGCCATGAAATTAAAAGACGCTTACTCCTTGGAAGGAAAGTTATGACCAACCTAGATAGCATATTGAAAAGCAGAGACATTACTTTGCCAACAAAGGTCTGTCTAGTCAAGGCCATGGTTTTTCCAGTAGTCATGTATGGATGTGAGAGTTGGACTATGAAGAAGGCTGAGCGCCGAAGAATTGATGCTTTTGAACTGTGGTGTTGGAGAAGACTGTTAAGAGTCCCTTGGACTTGCAACTCCTGGATCCAACCAGTCCATTCTGAAGAAGATTAGCCCTGGGATTTCTTTGGAAGGAATGATGCTAAGGCTGAAACTCCAGTACTTTGGCCATGCAAAGAGTTGACTCATTGGAAAAGACCCTGATGCTGGGAGGGACTGGGGGCAGGAGAAGGGGACGACAGAGGATGAGATGGCTGGATGGCATCACTGAGTCAGTGGACGTGAGTCTGAGTGAACTCTGGGAGTTGGTGATGGACAGGGAGGCCTGGCGTGCTGCGATTCATGGCGTTGCAAAGAGTCGGACACGACTGAGCCACTAAACTGAACTGAGGTTGACCCCTGTGGTGGGAAACTGGAATTACAGCGAAGGCCTCCTGATGGGGACCGTTTAGTTTGAATTTTGACAGTCTTTAGTCTTGAGCTGTCTAGTAAAAGTTTGTACATCAGTCATCTTTGTATAAAACAGCTGTGTAAGTAATATAATTTGGAAAAGTCTGCCATTGATCTAATTGTGTTAATGCTGACTTATAAGCTAGCTAACAAATTCACTGTTAAAATAGTGGAAAATCGCACTGTTTAAAAGAGTTGGAGCTTAGCCCCGTACTCAGCTGCTGACCTGTTTTTCCAGTAGGTGATATATGTACATAGTTCCCTCCACCCGTGAGTGTCGTGTCCTTCCGGAAGCAGTCCACACGTATGTTCTCTTTTTAACCATGTGGTAGCCTGCTACAGACACTGCTCTGAACCTTCTGTTACTATATCTTGGCAGTTCCTCCTTGACAGTACTCGGAAGGTGGCCTTAGTTTTGGTCGGTATTTTAGTATCTTCCCAGCCTTCCATAG
This sequence comes from Nanger dama, assembly GCA_917880005.1. Lineage (NCBI taxonomy): Eukaryota > Metazoa > Chordata > Mammalia > Artiodactyla > Bovidae > Nanger > Nanger dama. The sequence continues at coordinate 5,917,157 of CAKJTW010000018.1, read as the reverse complement.
ACATGTGTCTTCTCTCCGCTACTTTGCTGTTACACTCAGTGTACAGGGACTCTCCGTGTTTGCACATGTTCCTCAGAGAAGGAACTGCTGGATCTAAGAGCTCGTACCAGTGTGCACTCCAGCACCCGTGTGGAGGAAGTGCCCGTTTTCCGCACCTGCACCAACACAGTATGTGTTTAGTTTGGGTTTTACATTTGTTACTCCCCCCGCCCACCCCAGGAAGTTGGTCTTACTGGAGAGCTCCAGTCACGAGCAGACAAGGGAAGGCCCCAGGACACCAGGAACCCTGGCCAGTCTCCGCGGTCGCTCTGGCTTCGTGAGGAGCCATGTGCTGGGGAGAGGGGCTGCTGCCCTGTCACATGGGTTCCCTCTGGCCATAAAGCTCAACACGGCTACACTACTGGGGACCAGAGTCTGGGGTTCCTCTCCGAGATCTTCCCTTATGGACTTTTCACTTGCGCTTTCGGCCCCCGACCTGATTTGTGAACCAGCCGCCTTCTTCACTCTGGCTCAGAACCTCCCCGTCTCTCCCGCATGTTGATCCTGGTGGAGCCGATGGTGCGGGGTGGCACTTCAGTGTGCTTGTAACTGCACTTCTCTGATGTTGGGTAAACACAAAACGTGGAAGCTGATCTACCTTAGACATGAGCCCAGCTCGGCCAAGAGAGAGGTCTGGAGAGGACTGAGAGCTGGGCTGGACTTAAAAATGGTGTTCTCTCCTGTGCCATAGAGTTACTGCTCTTGGGGATGAGGCCAGTGAGCAAAAAGGATGAAGCTACCTGTTACATGTTGAGTCTGAGAGAATGTGAAAAAGACCCCAAAACCAGTGTTAGTAAAGAACCAGCCTGTCTTCATACAAGCAGTATGTTCAGCCTGCTTCTCAGGAATAGAGATTTCAGCTGCCTTAATAATAGTGACAGTGAAGCCCCCAGAGTGGTGGTGACCGTGCTCTGAGTGCTGCCCTCGGCGCTGTGTACGAGCCAGGTAATGCTCTTCTTTCCATTCGGCTGGCGAGACAAGTCCAGCAATACTGTTACCTGTCACATAGGTGACTCACCGTGATGACACAGCAGCAGAGCTCAGTAGGGATAACTCACGAGCATCCTCTTAACCACTGGGCCAGCCACAGCTTTCGTCCGCATCCAGTCAGGCCTCGTGAAGAGAGGCCAGGGGACCCATCTCCCTCCTTGACGGACAGGACTGAAATTCACAGCCTTTACTCACAGTGTGGCCTTCGCCCTAATCATTCAGAATTCCTTTTATTTTACTATGTAAATGGAAGAAACCTCTTCAAAAAGGTGATGGAGATTTTTTAAATGAAAGGACTATAACAGGATAGATCAGGAATATTTCCAGTTTAACACAGCTCCCAATGTAGGGTGCTGTTAGTAGTTTAAGGTAAAAATCGAACCAGGCCTGCTTCCAGCAGGGGAGACAAATTCACACAAGATTGTCCTGGAAGACAAAAACCAAGGAGTTATTTATACTGTCCACTTGCCTCATGGGCACGGTTGTGTGTGTGTGTGTGTGTGTGTGTGTGTGTGGAGAGAGAGAGAGAGTGCATGTGTGTGTGATTGAGTGAGTGAATGAATGGAGAGAGAGGAGAAGAATGCGTTTGAAAGCCGCAGAGTTCCTTTGCACATCCACACCCCCTCAAGACCTAGAACGTGGTTCATGTTAGAAGAGTCAGTAGCTACAAGAGCAGTGTTACTTCAGAAATGATCTCACTCTGCGTGGTTCGTTAGGGGCTTTTACACCTACAAGCCTTCATTCAAGGGCTGCTTATTGAATGTACTGTTGGCTGAGCAGGAGTCGTACAGGCCCTGGTCCTTCCCGTGAGTGGCGTTGAATCCTGTGGTTCCAGCAGGGACTTGCCCTCCAGCCATCTATAGTAGTATGTCACCCTGGTAGATCAGAGCCCACTGCCCCAGAGACAGCGTGGTCCTGCAATGCGAGAGGCCTGGGTTTGATCCCTGGGTTGGGAAGGGCCCTGGAGAATGGTTTGGGTTTGATCCCTGGAGAAGGGAAAGGCCACCCACTCCAGTATCCTGACCTGCAGAATGCCATGGACCGTGTAGTCCATGGAGTCTCAAAGAGTGGGACGTGACTGAGCAGCTTTCACTTTCACCCTAGTAGGTCAGAGCCCACCACGCCAGAAACAGCGTGGTCTGCTCAGCGTGCTCAGGAACAGAGAGGGCTTGAAGAATGAAACAGCCAGGAAGGTGGTGGCAGGGGTGTGTTCTTTTCCCACCCATGCAGCTTGACACAGACACCACCCAGGATGTTTAACTGACCTTAGAATGGCTCACCTTTAAAAAAAAAATTTTTTTCTTTCTTTCTTTTTGGCTTTGCTGGGTCTCTGTTGCTGCATGGCTTTTCCCTAGCTGCGGTGAGCGGGGCCGCCACTCTGCAATTGCGGTCCATGGGCCTCTCATTGCAGTGGCTTCTCTTTTGCAGAGCACAGACTCTAGAGCATGCAGGTTTCCGTAGTCGCAGCCCGTGGGCTCAGTAGATGCATAAAAAAATCTGCAAATAATAAACACTGGAGAGAGTGCGGAGCAAAGAGAACCTTCTTGCTCTGTTGGTGGGAATGTAAATTGATACAGCCACTGTGCAGAACAGTATGGAGATTTCTTCAAAAACTAGGAATTAATTGTGGTTCATGGGCTTAGTTGCTCTACAAGGCATGCCGGATCTTCCCAGACCAGGGATGGAACTCAGGCCTCTTGCATTGTTTGGTAGATTATTTTCTTTTTTTTAATTTATCTAATTTTAATTGGAAGATAATTGCTTAACAATGTTGTATTGGTTTCTGCCATACAGCAACATGAATCTACCATAAGTATACATATGTTTCCTCCCTCTTGAACCTGCCTCCCACCTCCCACCACATCCCACCCCTCTAGGTTATCACAGAGCACCAATTGAGCTCCCTGCTTCATATAGCAGATTCCCACTGACTATTTTACATATGGTAATGTATATGTTTCTGTCTCAGTTTGTCCCAGCCTCTCCTTTCCCCACTGTGTCCACAAATCTGTTGTCTATGTGTCTCTAATACTGCCCTACAAATAAATAGGTTCATCAGTACCATTTTTTAGATTCCATATGTAAGAGTTAATATATAATATTAGTTTTTCTATTGCTGATTTACTTCACTCTATGTAACAGGCTCTAGTTTCATCCACCTCACTAGAACTGACTCAAATTTGTTCCTTTTTATGGGTGTGTATTATTCCCTTGTATATATGCGCCACAACTTCTTTATCCGTCCATCTGTCGAAGGACACCTAGGCTGCTCCCATGTCCTGGCTGTGGTAAATAGTGCTGCAGTGGACACTGGGGCCCGTGTGTCTTTTGAAATGGTTTTTGCAGGGTATGTGCCCAGTAGTGGGATTGCTGGCATACGGTGGTTTTGCTCCTAGTTTTTAAGGAATCTCCGTACTGTTCTCCATAGTGGCTGTTGTTAACTTACATTCTCACCAGCAGTGCGAGGAGGTTCCCTTTTCCCCACACCCTCCCAGCATTTGTCGTTTGTAGATTTTTGATGATGGCCATCATCTCATACAATGAGGTGATACCTCATTGTATTTTGGTTTGCATTTCTCTAATAATAAGCGATGTTGAGCATCTTTTCATATTTATTAATCATCTGTATGTCTTCTTTAGAGAAATGTTTGTTTAGGTCTTCTGCCAGTTTTTTTATTGGGCTGTTTGTTTTTCTGATATTGAGCTGCTGCTGGGTGGATTCTTTACCACCGAGCTACCAGGGAAGCCCTCACCATTTCTATAGAGCAGTAAATTATGTCTACGTTTCAGTCCCACCAAGCCCTGAGCTGAGTGATTCGGGGGCTGACACACATCCTCACTGGTCCTGCTTCACTGGTACAGACGATTGACCCGAGCAGGACAGCCCTCAGTAGAGGGTGGCCTGTCCTCTGGAGGCCATCCCCAGGTGCCAGGGTGGGAACCGGCACCTACAGTGAGCAGGACACTTTAGCTCTTTGTTTCCTAGAGGGGCCGCAGGTACAGTGTAAAGAAAGCTCCACTTTTAAAGTAGTTGATAAAGCTTTCTTCTTGGGGAATCTGGTTTTTAGGACGTGCTCTCCCTGTCTCCCCTGCAGTCTTTCTCTTCAGACAGACTCAGACTCCATGTTGAAACCTGGGAGGGTAGGGTCTCACTTCCCTCGTTGGCCTTTATAGCAACAGACTACGTCACATCTCATCCACTGGCTTCTTCCTTTAGTGGTCAGAAAAGAGGTTTCCCGACATAAGCCCCCCGCCACGATCTTGATAACAGGGCCAACCCCAGGACCCAGCATCACAGCACTCTACCCTGATAGGTGAGGAAATGTAGAAATATTGTCACATTTGCTCTGGGCATATGCTAATACCTTTGCTCCCCTTGGCATTTAAATACTGTGAACTCACTAAAACGTGGTGTGGGCTGGTGATCACATTTATGAACCCGTTGCTAGGGGAGCTGCTAGTGAGGCTTGTTTTAGGATCTGAGTAAATTGACCTGACAGGTAGTGGCGATTGCTTCATTAAGGGCCGCTTGAGACCATGTTCTTAAGAAACGCAGTGTCCTGTCTTGCTGCCACATCTTGAGGCCCTGTTCTTTGGTAGTGCTCTGCATCTTTTGTGTCATCAAGGTTTCTTCTCTTGAATCAAGTACCTTTTGGATTCTTCAAGTGATTTTTTTTTTTAATGTTAAACATTTTGGGAGTCCTTGGAAACCAGCCGTTCCTTAGGAAAGTGGTACCATGCTTGTGGTGGTTGCCTTCACACCTCTCCCTCCTCCCCCCGTAAACTTCACTAGGTGATGGAAACAAGTAGTCTGCGTGGAGCCACCAGAGCAAGTCACCAACATACCCAGCTGGCTTTGCTGTTGTGCTCAGGGTGAGAATTCAAAAGCTCCGTGCCATAGTGGAAGATTATTTGTGCTGTCGAGTTGATGACTGGCTGCCTTGGAACCTGTCCAGAAGGATGTCGTGGTTGAAACCGGTGGACCAGGATCAATGCCTGTCAGAGCTCCAGCTTGTGTTAACCGTTCAAGTCATACTCCCCACTTGAACACTTTCCTTGCTGAGATAATGTCATCACTTCTTTCTTTCCTACAGGAGGATACCATGGAGGTGGAGGAGTTCTTGAAAGAGGCTGCAGTAATGAAAGAGATCAAGCACCCCAATTTAGTACAGTTACTCGGTGAGTGTGAGGAGCTCTGAACTTTGAATTAAATTCTCCGAGCGATACAGGTGCTGCTGGAGCAGAGGTGAATGGCTTACTGCCTTAAAGTTTCTGGTCTGTGCATCTGTTCCCCACCTGCTTCAGCCCTTGGTACAAAGAGGCCTATGTGGAATGGGTGTGTGTGTGTGTGTGTGTGTGTGTGTGTCTCCGTGTACCCACACACACAAGTGAGAGATGGCGGGTGTGTGTGTCCGTGCACCCCCATAAGTGAGTGATGGGGTGTGTATGTGTCCATGTACCCACACAAATGAAAAATGGGGTGAGTGTGTGTGTGTCCATGTGAGGGATGGCAGGTGTGTGTGTATGTGTGTCCATGTACCCACACAAATGAGAGATGGGGTTTATGTGTGTGTGTGCCCACATGAGTGAGAGAGAATATTATAACTTTTAGTTGATACCCAAAAGTGGTCAAGCACAAGTCTCAAATCAACATCTTGAAACCTAAGAATTTCAGAAGTTCCTTCCTGAAGCGATTCTGTACGTAGAAATATCCATATATCCATTGGAGTGATGACTTAGTGTGTTTGATGTGGCCTGGCCTCTGCTCTTGAACTCAGCAGCAGCCTCTTTCCTGTTGTTGCCCATGGGCTTGAGAGGCAGGAAAAAGGTGGGGCCACGTCCCTTCCGCGGAAACATAATCTCAACCAGCAAGTGCATGGAGTCATCACAGGACGTGAGCCCAGGATGTAGGGGCAGACTGAGAAACCATCTCAGAAGCCTCGTTCTTCAAGGCTCATCTTTTCTGGTGTGTGTCCCGTTGCGAGCAGAGTGGCACGCTGAAGCCTTGTCTTGTTGGCAGGGGTCTGCACCCGGGAGCCCCCATTCTACATAATCACTGAGTTCATGACCTATGGGAATCTGCTGGACTACCTGAGGGACTGTAACCGGCAGGAGGTGAACGCCGTGGTGCTGCTGTACATGGCCACTCAGATCTCGTCCGCCATGGAATACCTGGAGAAGAAAAACTTCATCCACAGGTAGGAGCCCCGAGATGCCGCCCTCCCTGCACCAGCGGAGTTGCGGGGCAACCACGGGACCTGGGCATCCTTTTCCAAAAACACCCCAACGTACAAGGTCTTCTGGCTCGGCCTCTGACTTTTTTAGTGCTGGCAGCTCCTTGGACCTTGGAGCAAAGGCAAACACCAGGTTCCTGACGTTGCCAGGCTGAGAAGTATTTCACTGCAAAATCATTTTGGACTAAGAGGAATACTGAGTGAAGTTTATCAGAAGGCGCCCCTTTTCATTGGCAGGGCTCCCTGTGACATTGGGCACCTGTTACTCCTCCAGGGCTGGGGTTCACCAGTAGTGTCGTGACCCCTTCCCAACAGCCACTGGAGTGTTTTTCCCCACAAGCTCTCAGAAACAGCCCTGTGTGGGTTTTGTTCCCATGTTGTGTGTGTATGTGTTTTCCTCTCCCTTCTGGTAATTATCATTTCATTCTCCACTTAACTTGCTGTCATCTGGTTCAGGGATGTTTCCACCATTGTCAGGCTTGTGTATGCGTAGTTCTAAATTAAGCATCTTGGCTGCTTCAAAACCTGGAGTGTTCTGACCTTCAAGCATGCCACAATTATCTTGGTCTCCACATTCTTTGTTGGTGGAAATGGCTTCCTAGCAGAGTGACGGTCTGTGTAGGACAGGGCCTGATGGGCTTTGCCAGAGTCTTCTATACAAGATGTTCTCCAGCCACCGTGGTGACCTTTCCTTCCCAATTAACTCAAGTATGAAACCTGTACATGGGACTTCATAGTGAGGAGTAAGAGGAGCGTGTGTGAACTGCTAGCAGTGCCTTGTATGACAGATTTTTCTCTGCGCCATGAGAGTCTGCTTCAGAGGCTCCTGTCACTCAGGAAAGTGAACCCTCTGAGGCTGCAAATTGAAATTTCTTGACTTCTGGTTTGCCTTGCATGGCTCAGTTCATTCTCTCTTTATTCACGCAAACTTAAAATGCTTTACCGAAATCCTGTTAGGCACAACCCTTCTGAATTTCCTTTCCGTCTCATTGCTGATGATCAGGCTATCTCACATAGCCATCGCCTTCAGCTGGTGCCTCTTCTCACCCCACACTCCAGGTTGCCTTGCGATTTCATGGTTAACATCCGTGAAGCAGAGATTAGGCTCCTGCCTCCGTGGGAGAATTAGGAGGCAAAAGGAAGCCGATTATACAGGAGAGAATCATAGGATACATTTGGATACGCATCAGGAAGAAATAGGAAAGTGGGAAATACAATTTGGATAAAGAATGTCATAGGTTTTATTTTATCCTGTTGAGTCTAAATAGGACAAGCAGAGACTTAACGCTGAGTAAGTTTCTCGAGAGCAAGGCCTGGCCTGGATGTCCGCTCCTGGCACAGGGCAGTAGTAGCAGACCAGACTCCTGAGGACACTGTCCCCAGGCATCAGTCAGTGCTCTACTGTGAATTCACTGCCACGTACAGCCACCCTAAGAAGCAAGTACCGCTATCATCATCTTCATCTTATGGGGGAGAGAACCGAGTCCTAGGGTGATTTGCTCACTCCAGGTCGTGGGGCCAGGGAGCCTGTTCCCCCGCCACCCTCTGCGGGTAGAGCTTGGTGGTTACAATTTACAAGAAGATGTATTTGTTTAGGATCTCCCATTTTCCCATTGTGGGTGTTGCCCCTTAGTAAACAGTAGTGGAGATTTGTAAAGCTGACAGCCAGCCAGGAACTCACAGATCAACTGTTTCCTTTTCCAGAGATCTTGCTGCCCGAAACTGCCTGGTAGGGGAGAACCACTTGGTGAAGGTGGCTGATTTCGGCCTGAGCAGGCTGATGACAGGAGACACCTACACAGCCCATGCCGGGGCCAAGTTCCCCATCAAGTGGACGGCACCCGAGAGCCTGGCCTACAACAAGTTCTCCATCAAGTCGGACATCTGGGGTAAGGGCCCCCGCTCCGGTTTTCTCCTCGCCCTCCTCTAGGGTGGGGCTGTGTCCCCATTTTGCGTTCTCTCCTTGCCTTTTCAGTTCCTTTTCCCTTGCTCTTTCATTTCTTTCTCATTGCTTCCTTCTCTATTTGTTTCTTTTACTTCTTTTTCAGCTTTAAAAATCTCTTCTCCCATGTTTTCTCTCCTAAATGAGGTAAAAGTGAGGTTTTTCTCTTGCAGAATAATTCAGATGAATTATCTCCCAGCTTAACAACTTTATGTCTTCTTCACTCTTAGATTGTCTGGATGTGCAGGGCAGCCAGCCCACCCTGCAGGCACCCAGGGTCTGCCTCTGTGGAGAGAATGCTGCAGAGTCTGGTTTGAGATTCAAGTAGAATGTTCCTCTCTGAAGCTTTGTGCGACAGTATTTTATTTTTACTTTTTGTTATGCAGATTGTCATCAGGCAGTCAAGGAGGCAGAGTTGCCTGGTGACTCCAGGCACTTGCCACCCCCAGCTTTGCTGTCTTTACCTCGTGGTACCCTCTCACCCTATACTCCCACCCAGCCCCAACCCTTGTTATTTCAAAGTAAATTCCAGACAACATAATGTTTGTCCATGAATATTTCATATGTCTCTTAAAGATGGCTTTTGTTTTTGTAGAACCACAAGTTGAGTTTAGTTTCTGAATTTTGCATGCTTAGTCATTCAGTTGTGTCCGACTCTTTGCAACCCCTTGGACTGTAGCCCACCAGGTTCCTCTGTCCATGGGATGGATGTTTCAGGCCAGTATACTGGAGTGGTTTGCCATTTCCTTCTCCAGGGGATCTTCCCGACCCAGGAATCAAACCCATATCTCCTTAATTACAGACAGATTCTTTACCTGCTGAGCCATCAAGGAACCGGTTTCTAAATATTCAGTTCAGTTCAGTTGCTCAGTCGTGTCTGACTCTTTGCGACCCCATGAATCGCAGCACGCCAGGCCTCCCTGTTCATCACCATCTCTCGGAGTTCACTCAGACTCACATCCATCGAGTCCGTGATGCCATCCAGCCATCTCATCCTCGGTCGTCCTCTTCTCCTGCCCACAATCCCTCCCAGCATCAGAGTTTTTTCCAGTGAGTCAACTCTTCGCATGAGGTGGCCAAAGTACTGGAGGTTCAGCTTCAGCATCATTCCTTCCAAAGAAATCCCAGGGTTGATCTCCTTCAGAATGGACTGGTTGGATCTCCTTGCAGTCCAAGGGACTCTCAAGAGTCTTCTCCAACACCACAGTTCAAAAGCATCAATTCTTCGGCGCTCAGCCTTCTTCACAGTCCAACTCTCACATCCATACATGACCACAAGAAAAACCATAGCCTTGACTGGATGGACCTTAGTCGGCAAAGTAATGTCTGCTTTTGAATATGCTATCTAGGTTGGTCATAACTTTTCTTCCAAGGAGTAAGCGTCTTCTAATTTCATGGCTGCAGTCACCAAGTGCAGTGATTTTGGAGACCCCAAAAATAAAGTCTGACACTGTTTCCACTGTTTCCCCATCTATTTCCCATGAAGTGATGGGACCGGATGCCATGATCTTCATTTTCTGAATGTTGAGCTTTAAGCCAACTTTTTCACTCCCCTCTTTCACTTTCATCGAGGCTTTTAGCTCCTCTTCACTTTCTGCCATAAGGGTGGTGTCATCTGCATATCTGAGGTTATTGGTATTTCTCCCAGCAATCTTGATTCCAGCTTGTGTTTCTTCCAGCCCAGCATTTCTCATGATGTACTCTGCATATAAGTTAAATAAGCAGGGTGACCATATACAGCCTTGATGTACTCCTTTTCCTATTTGGAACCAGTCTGTTGTTCCATGTCCAGTTCTAACTATTGCTTCTTGTCCTGCATACAGATTTCTCAAGAGGCAGGTCAGGTGGTCGGTATTCCCATCTCTTTCAGAATTTTCCACAGTTTGTTGTGATCCACACAGTCAAAGGCTTTGGCATAGTCAATGAAGCAGAAATAGAGGTTTTTCTGGAACTCTCTTGCTTTTTCCATGATCCAGCAGATGTTGGCAATTTGATCTCTGGTTCCTCTGCCTTTTCTAAAACCAGCTTGAACATCAGGGAGTTCAATATTAGCAAATATTAACGTTCAAATTTCCAATTAATCATAAAAATCATGCTTTTTTTTAATCTGTTTGAATTGGGGTGAAAATACAAATTTCCCAGTGCAATTAGCTGATGATATCCTTTAAGTCTCCCCTAATCTGTAAACTCCTTTTTTCTCTCTCTGTGTCTCTCGCTGGTTGTTTGTGGAAGAGATCCTGCCATTTGTCCTTTAAAGTCGCCCACATTCTGGATTCTGCTCACTGTTTCTCATGTTCCTCAGCCTTCACTATTCCCAGAAGATGGGTAGTTGGACCTAGACACCTTGATCATATTCCAGTTTGACTTGTTTTGTTTTGGTAAGAGTACTTCATAGGAAGGAGGGTACCTTTGATCAGTAGCCCCGTAATTCTTGATTTTCCCTCTCTGTCTAGAGCCACTGATTTATGAAGGGGTTGCCAAATGACAGTTCCCTGGTTCTGTCATTCCTTATTCATTTATGAGCTCCATACTTCTATAAGAAGAAACTTCCTCCCTCCTACCATCTGATTATAGTAGGGGGTACAGTTCATACAGGAAAGACAAATATAAACTTCCTTGCCATTATCAACCAGTTGCCAAGATAACAGACTGATTTCTTAATACCCTCCAGTGGTGACCAATTAGGTTTTCTTTTCTTTTGTAGTATTATTACAAGCTCTTGGATTTAATTTTATTTGAGAATATTATGGATTAATCCACTGCAGCAGTTTTTTAAAATTGATATTCAGATCGTCTCAACTTTGGCCCGTGGGAACTTCAAATTATTCCTGGTTCTTCCTGACAAACCGTATAGTCTTCTATAGCATCTGTGCTATCTGAAATGAATGAAATACTCCGGGTTCATTCTGTGCCCCAGACCTGAACCACCCACTTCCCCAGGGAATTCAGGTTCCTTAGTGGGACCTGGAATTTCAGTGATTTCATTAGATTTTAATGGAATTTTTGGAATTGGAAGGGACCTTGGAGACAACTTCACGTACCCAGAAGAGAGAGGTGCCTATTGGAGGCACGTGGCTAGTTGGTCACAGAGCCACGACTAGAAATGGCCTCTTCAGTTCCAGTCCTAGGGGCCTTCCACCACATCTCCCAACAAGATGGCCATGCTCCCTTAAAGACCCTGGAGGGCTGGTCACCCCAGGCTCCTCCTCTCCTACAGCGTGTGCTAGTCCGTGGGCGTGAGTGACCAGAAAGCCTCATTCTGTCCTGTTCTGTCCAGGGCTGTTGGTAATTAAGAGCCTCATAAAATACGTCAGAGTGTCTGGGCTGCTGCTGAGGGTATAACCTCGGAAGGCTGCTGCATAGTTAGCCGGTTTTGAATGCGGTGCAGACAAATCTTAAATGCATCTTGAACAGTCCTTCTTTTTCTTTTTTCTTTTAGCATTTGGAGTGTTGCTTTGGGAAATTGCTACCTATGGCATGTCACCTTACCCAGGAATTGACCTGTCCCAGGTGTATGAGCTGCTGGAGAAAGACTACCGCATGGAGCGCCCGGAAGGCTGCCCAGAGAAGGTCTACGAACTCATGCGAGCATGTGAGCCTTCCCCTGCCGGTTCCGATGTGGGCTTTGTAGGCAGCCCAGTGCGGGCCGTGTGTGCCAAGTGAGGGTTAAAAGAAAGTGCTCCATTTCCTCTCTTCTTTCCCATTCTTCAGAAGCAACTACTGTACAGTTTGGTACTTTTTTTTCCATGTTTCTGTGCGCCTTTATTTATATATAGTATTTTACGTATGAGGGTTTTTTGTTTGTTTTTCATGCAAAACGATACCGATGGATACCAAACCTGGGTGGATAAAAGTCACTCAGAATATTTGCCTACTATACAAGAAATTTGCATTTATTAATAAGAACCCCAAGTTTTACAACCCTGTGAACTGTAGCCCGCCAGGCTCCTCTGTCCGTGGGATTGCCCGGGCAAGAATACCGGAGTGGGTTGCCATTTCCTTCTCCAGGATCTTTCCAACCTAGGGATCTAATTTGCATCGACAGGAGGATTCTCTACAGCTAAGCCACCAGGGAAGCTCATATATATTATGGGCCCTGAAATTTCAGCAATTTACATACACACATACATACACACACACACGTGTGTATGTGTATGTTACGTGTGTGGTGTGTGTTACATGTGTGTTATAGGTTTTGTTGTATAAGTATGTAACGTGTGTGTGCATATATAAAATGTATAAAAATTTATCACCTCAACTTTTTTGTACCTAGCAGTGGAATAGGCCTGTCTTTCCATGTCTGTGATTCAGAGCAAGTACACTCTCTTTCCCCACTTTCCTGTCTCATATCTTTATGTAGCTGTCTGGCATCTATTGCATGATTTATTCATTCATCCAGTCCGCTTTTGATGAGCATTTGGTTGCTTTACACATTTGTTGTTGTTGGTTGTTTTTTAGGTTTTTTTGGTCATTATAAATAAGGCAGAAACCAGCACCCTCATACATAGACCTCTATGCACTTTACTAGTACTTCTAGAAGTTGAACAGTTGGTTCAGGGAGCTAAGTGCATTTTAAATTTTTATAGGTTTTATCATCTTTTTCTCAAAAAGGGTATATGAATTGATACTCTCAACAGAAGTTTCTGAGAGGGACTCTATGTCTTTACCTAATGGGGTTTAGTCATCCCTTAATCCTCATTTTAACCTTGTTTTAAGTACATTTTTCTGATGAGGAATTTGGGCTTTGATAACCATGAAGTAAGGGTAAGGTAGGACGCGAGCTGTTGGCTTCAGTAACTTTCTACAGTTGCTGGAAGCAGGCTGGTAGAATCCTGTTTGTAAATGTGGTTGTTGCTGTCAGCCTGTCTCTGGGATTTTAGACTCCATATTCCTGCCAGTATGTAAAATTTTCTCAAATTCTCAATGTCTGTAATAGGACACAGTGACATTCGTCACTTTAACTTGTCATAGCAAAAGATGCTTAAGCAGGGTTAGAATGTTAATTTCCAGACTTTCCACTGAGAATGTCTTGTCCCCTATGTTAGTGAGGCCTCGTGGGCAGGCTGACTTGGGTCTCATCTGCAGGTTGGCAGTGGAATCCCTCTGACCGGCCCTCCTTCGCTGAGATCCACCAAGCCTTTGAAACGATGTTCCAGGAATCCAGCATATCAGATGGTAAAGTGCCCGTCCTGGGGGCGCCCGTGGTAGGGAGCAAGGTCGACCTGGGAGGGACAGCCGTGTGGGGCCCAGCCCAGGCTTCAGTCCACTTCCTGCTAGAGCGTGTGGGCCAGTATCTCCAGTGACCAGAAAGCGGAGCAGGGGTGCTGAGGGTGGCTTTCTGTCTCTTGCAGCCAGGGTTCTGAAAACTGCTCACATACTGTTTGTTCAGAGTATGTGTCCCTTTTCTGTAACCATATATAGTTTACTACTGTTGCCTTAAAAAGAAAAAGCCAACATACCACAATGATACCACTGCTGATGACTGCTGGTTTTGTTCTTAATTTTTTTGGTGTTTCTTAGAAGTGGAAAAGGAGTTGGGGAAGAAAGGCATGCGAGGGGTTGCAGGTACCCTGCTTCAGGCCCCAGAACTGCCCACCAAGACGAGAACCTCCAGGAGAGCTGCTGAGCACAAAGACACCCCCGACATGCCTGAGACACCCCACTCCAAGGGCCCAGGAGAGACTGGTATGTGTCCACCCCCCACCTGCCTCGGGGGCCCCAGGAGTCAACCCTAAACTGAAAGGCAGGCACATCCTTCATGAGTGGGCCAGCTGCAAAGAGAGGAAAGTTCTCCTTTGCTCTGCACTCTCTACCCACCCCACCCCCCCGCCCCCATCAGGTAGGAGCCATTGCTTCGGCAGTCAGTCTAGTCAGATAGGCAGAGATGTTCTGAAACCTACCAGGAACAAACCCACCTTTTCATGTGTCAGTCACACTGTTTGTGGTTGTTCTGCATTGTGGACAGATAGAGCAATAATAAACACTGAACCAAACAAAGAACAGCTCGTTGTGAAAGCGCTGATAGGGAAAGCTCACTGGTGCTGATGGAGCCATGAGACCCCCAGGGCAGAGCTGGGGTCCTCGTCCCTGAGGAGAGACTCTGGTGCTGTCCCCTTGACTGGCGAGGGCGGTGGAAGCGCTGCTGCTGCTGAGTCGCTTCAGTCGTGTGCGACTCCGTGCGACCCCATAGACGGCAGCCCACCAGGCTCCCCCCGTCCCAGGGATTCTCCAGGCAAGAACACTGGAGTGGGCTGCCGTTTCCTTCTCCAATGCATGAAAGTGAGAAGTGAAAGTGAAGTCACTCAGTCGTGTCCGACTATTCGCGACCCCATGGGCTACAGCCCTCCAGGCTCCCCTGTCCATGGGATTTTCGGGCAAGAGTACTGGAGTGGGGGTGCCATTGCCTTCTCCAGGGAGTGCTGCAGGAGGGGTTACCATGAGCAAACATGGACCCAGTGCTTCCTTGTGTGCAGGCTCTGCTCTGAGCAAGGCTGCTTTGGTTTTGCAGTTGCCCCAACCAAAAAAAAAAAAAAATACAGAAGTCCGGATTCCAGAGCAGACCAACTGAGTGGAGATGTCTGCAGTGGGTGAGGCGTTTGGGTTTTAGCTGCCTCTAGGGGATTGCTCTGATGGGCCACACACTCGGTGAATGGGAAGGGACAGGACAAAGCCAGAATCTACAAGACCCCATGATTCCAATTTTTTTCATCATGTCGTCGTTCAGTCACTCAGTCGTGTCTGAATCGTTGCGGCCCTGTGGACTACAGCACACCAGGCTTCCCTGTTCTTCACCATTTCCTGGAACTTGGTCAAACTCACATCCATTGAATCAGTGATGCCATCCAACCATGTCGTCCTCTGTCGTCCCCTTCTCCTCCTGCTCTTGTGCAGCATCAGAGTCTTTTCTAATGAATTGGTTCTTGGCATCAGGTAGCCAAAGTATTGGAGCACAGCTTCAGCATCAGTCCTTCCAATGAATATTCAGGCTTAATTTCCTTTAGGATGGACTGGTTTGATCTCCTTGCTATCCAAGGGACTCTTCAAGAGTCTTCTCCAACACCACAGTTGAGAACCATCAATTCTTCAACATTCAGCCTTCTTTATGATCCAGCTCTCACATCCATATATGATGACTGGAAAAGCCATAGCTTTGACTATATGGACCTTTGTTGGCAAAGTGATATCTTTGCTATTTAATACACTGTTTAGGTTTGTCATAGCTTTTCTTCCAAGGAGCAAGCATCTTTTAATTTCATGGCTGCAGTCACCATCTCCAGTGATTTTGGAGCCTAAGAAAATAAAAATAAAGTCTCTCATTGTTTCCCCATCTATTTGCCATGAAGTGATGGGACCCGATACCATGATCTTCATTTTTGAATATTGAGTTTTAAGCCAGCTTTTTCACTCTCCTCTTTCACTTTCATCAAAAGGTTCTCCAGCTCCTCTTCGCTTTCTGCCATAAAGGTGCTGTATCTGAGGTTACTGATATTTCTTCCAGCAATCTTGATTACAGCTCTTGCTTTATCCAGCCCAGCGTTTTGTATGATGTACTCTGCATATAAGTTAAACAAACAGAGTGGCAATATACAGCCTTAACGTACTCCCTTCCCAATTTGGACCTAGTTTGTTGTTGCATATCTGGTTATAACTCTTGCTTCTTAACCTGCATATAGGTTTCTCAGGAGGCAAGTAAGGTGTTCTGGTATATCCCAGCTCTTCCATAGTTTGTTGTGATTCACACAGTCAAAAGCTTTAGCATAGTCAGTGAAGCAGCAATAGATGTTTTTCTGGAATTTTCTTGCTTTTTCCATGATCCAGCAGATGTTGGCAATTTGATCTCTGATTCCTCTGCCTTTTCGAAATCCAGCTTGAACATCTGGAAGTTTTCGGTTCATGTACTGTTGAAGCCTAGCTTGGAGAATTTTGAGCGTTACTTTGCTAGCGTGTGAAATGAGTGCAATTGTGCAGTAGTTTGAACATTCTTTGACATTGACTTTCTTTTGGTTTGGAGTGAAAACTGACCTTTTCCATTCCTGTGGCCACTGCTGAGTTTTCCAAATTTGCTGGCATGTGGAGTTTACAGCATCTCTTAGAATTTGAAGTAACTCAACTGGAATTCCATCACCTCCACTAGCTTTGCTCATAGTGATCCTCCTAAGGCCCACATAACTTCTCACTCCAGTATGTCTGGCTCAGGTGAGTGATCACACCATCTTGGTCATCTGGGTTATTAAGATCTTTTTTGTATAGTTCTGTGTATTCCTGCCACCTCTTCTTAATATCTTCTACTACTTTTAGGTCCATACTATTTCTGTCCTTTATTGAGCCCATCTTTGCATGAAATGTTCCCTTGGTATCTCTAATTTTCTTGAAGAGATCTCTAATCTTTCTCATTCTATTGTTTTCCTCTATTTCTTCACATTGATCACTTAGAATTTTCCACAGTTTGTTGTAATTCACACAGTCAAAGGCTTTAGCATAGTCACTGAAGTAGCAGTAAATGTTTTTCTGGAATTCTCTTGCTATGATCCAGCAGATGTTGGCAATTTGATCTCTGATTCCTCTGCCTTTTCTAAATCCTGCTTGAATATCTGGAAGTTTTCGGATTTATCTCTCCTTGCTATTCTTTCATCATGTACCTATATTTTAAAAGTTGAATGTGTAGCTCCTATACATAGGTATTGTATATGTACTGCTGCACAAATATATTTACTATGAAATATAGCAAAAATATACACTTAAAAGGTTTACATAAGAGATAAATTATCCTGCTTTCTTTGCACACTCCCTGGACCGTCTTGCTTGCCCTGCTTCGACAGCGTGTAAACTATATAGAACCTGGCCTCTCCATCCTTCTGTCAGTCATCCTGATGTCAGGAAGTGGGACAGCGGTGGGGAGGGAGGGGCCACTCTGAGAACTTGCGGCTTATTAAAAGGCCAGTGATAAGCCATCATGTTCATTTACCCCCATCAGTATTCATCTGAGGGGTATTCTGATATGTAATCTCATGACGTGCCAGGAGTGTCAATTAGCTGTTTAGCCCCTGAAACAGAGCTGTGCATAATTCATTAGAAATTCACTCTCTTCGCCTTCCTCCAGTGGGGCTGAGGTGTGGGGAGGGCCTCGACTTCCCGGATCTGGGAGTCCTGTGTGCAGCCTGCTGTTCTGACAAATGCCCCGTCCCTCAGCGTCCCAGGTGCTGACGGCCACCGCGCTGCTGCCACCCTCGGAGGGAGAACTCTGTCACTCACTCGCGGGGAGCTGGCGCTGTTATTCATATTTAAAGAATGCCCATTTAAAAGTTTAAAAGGTCACCCTTCTATTTCCTTGAGCATAATAGCCCGTTGTCACTGCACTCCAGTGGCACCGCGGCCCCCTCCTGCCCACAAGCAGCCGCCTGGTGGGAGAGGCCCAGCTCCTGACCCTGTGCTTGGCCTCGTCTGCCTTGTACCCTCTAGCTGGTGGTGTGCAGGGGCTCTCCTGCTTTAACAGGGGTGGGGCGGTGGGCACCGGTGCCCCAGCTTTTTGTTCTGCTGTGTTCAAGGAGAGAGATCTTAGCTCTGCCCAGTAATAGCAACACCAACGTGCAGTGACAACAGCTACTGAGGATTTTGTGCCAAGAGCTGTGATAAATGCCCCACATCCATTCCATTCTCACTGCAGCACTCCGGGTAGCTCTATTGTGCTCCGTTTTATCGATGAGGAAGCCGAGGGTGAGCAGAGAGAAGTCGCCGCCAGGGGCGGGCACCCCAACCACACACGCAGGCCTGGCAGAGCCCAGATGCAGGGCCTCTCTGTGAGGACAGGCTGGCCGGGCCTGGGCGAGGCCAGGCTCGTCGCTTCTGGCCTGGACTCGTTCAACTCTTCCCTGTGTATTTCAGATCCTGTGGACCATGAGCCCGCTGTATCTCCACTGCTCCCTCGAAAGAGCGGGGTGCTCCGGATGGCAGCCTCAATGAGGATGAGCGCCTGCTTCCCAAAGACAAGAAGACCAACCTGTTCAGCGCCTTGATCAAGAAGAAGAAGAAAACTGCCCCTACCCTCCCAAACGCAGCAGCTCCTTCCGGGAGATGGATGGCCCGCCTGAGCGGAAAGTGGCTAGCGAGGAGGAAGGCCGGGAAATCAGCAACGGGGCACTGGCACCGGCACCCCTGGACGCAGCGGAGTCAGCCAAGACCTCGAAGGCCAGCAGCGGGGCCGGGGTCCCCAACGGAGCCTTCCGGGAGTCTGGGGGCACGGGCTTCCGGTCGCCCCACCTGTGGAAAAAGTCCAGCACGCTGACCAGCAGCCGGCTGGCCGCCGGTGAAGAGGAGAGCGGCAGCGGTGCCAGCAAGCGCTTCCTGAGGTCCTGCTCAGCCTCCTGCGTGCCCCATGGTGCCAAGGACACAGAGTGGCGGTCAGTCACCCTGCCTCGGGACCTGCAGTCCACCGGCAGGCAGTTCGACTCATCCACCTTCGGAGGCCACAAAGCGAGAAGCCAGCCCTGCCTCGGAAACGGGCAAGCGAGAACAGGTCTGACCAGATGACCAGAGGCACGGTCACCCCGCCACCCCGGCTGGTGAAGAAAACCGAGGAGGCCGCTGACGAGGTCTTCAAGGACGCGGCTGAGGCCAGCCCAGGCTCCAGCCCACCCAGCCTGACGCCAAAACCGCTCCGGGAGGCAGGGTGCGGCCGCACCTCCCTCCAGCCCTCCCCCACAAAGAGGAGGCCGGGCAGGCCCAGTGCCGCGGGGACGCCCGCCGAGCCGGCACCCCCACCAGCCGGGCCGGGCCAGGAGCCTCTGTAGGGCCCAGCAAGGCCGCCGCCACTGCTGCAGAGGAGCCGCGGGGAGGAGGCACAAGCCCGCCTCCGAGTCCCCCGGGGGAGAGACAAGGGGAAGCTGTCCAGGCTCAAACTCCGCCCCACCACCCCCGCCACCCACCTCCGCTGGCAAAGCCGGGAAGCCCTCGCAGAACCCGAGCCAGGAAGCGGTCGGGAGGCAGGCGCTCGGGGGAAGGCGAAACCTGCAGCTCTGGCTGCGGACGCCGTGAACAGCGACACCGCCAAGCCTGGCCAGCTGGGAGAGGGCACCAAGAAGCCCGCACTCCCATCCATGCCTAAGCCGCCGGCATCCACCAAGCCGGCAGGGACCCCCAACCAGCCCCGCCCCCACCCCCGCCACCTTGCCGTCAGCACCCTCTGCCCTGGCAGGGGACCAACCGTCCTCCACCGCCTTCATCCCGCTCATATCGACCCGCGTGTCTCTTCGGAAAACCCGGCAGCCTCCCGAGCGGATCGCCAGTGGTGCCATCACCAAGGGCATGGTGCTGGATGGCACCGAGGCCCTGTGCCTGGCCATCTCCAAGAACTCAGAGCAGATGGCCAGCCACAGTGCCGTGCTCGAAGCCGGCAAAAACCTCTACACGTTCTGCGTGAGCTATGTGGACTCCATCCAGCAAATGAGGAACAAATTCGCCTTCCGTGAGGCCATCAACAAACTGGAGAACAACCTCCGGGAGCTGCAGATCTGCCCAGCAACAGCAGGCAGTGGCCCAGCGGCCACTCAGGACTTCAGCAAACTCCTCAGCTCCGTGAAGGAGATCAGCGACATCGTGCAGAGGTAGCAGGAGCCGGCGGCGCACGAGGGCTCCCCTGTGTGTGCCCAGGGCAGCCGGCAGGCGGCTGGCAGGACCCACACCTGGGGACCTTGGCCCAGAGCTCTGCACTGGGCAGAGCAGAGGCTGCTGTGGAGCGCGGGCGCCACGACTTTGTCCTGCTCGCCGTCCTCCTGCACTCGCCTGGCCCCCAGAGCCTCATCCGAGTTCTGTCTGTGGAGTTCCCGCTCTGTGGACTGCCGTGGGCACGCCAGCCTCCTCCCTGCATGTGGGGCTTCAAAACTGAGCCCTCGGGGCCAGGTGGGAAGGTCAGTGAGCACTTCCTTTCCATCTTCCTCCCCCGGAGGACCTCCACTGGCTCTGCCTTCGCCCCCTTTGTCCCAAGGAAGGAGCACCCTGAATGGGAGCTGAGTCAGCAGGGCCTGGGGACTCTCCCTCCACTCACCCAGCAGCAAGTGTACACTCCCCCGCTCAGGCCGCCTGCTGAGGACTTGTGTCCAGAGCCACGTCCTGGGAAGTGCGGTCCGGGGATCACCCCACACATCCCCACCCCCCGCACCATCCCCCCCATGTGAAGGGACGGCTCTTGACTGGGGGCTGAGACAGGCCAGGGCGCTGCCACCAGCCAGCCTCTCAGTCCCGGTCTAGGGGGGAAGCCAAGGAGTCCGCGATGGGGGAGAATTTCCTCGCAGTCCTCTCCAGGTCCTCAGGGCCCCGTCACCTGCTCTCCTGTGATGTGCACTGCTAATCCTGGATAGAAAGCTTGAGTCTGGAGGGTAGCAGGGTTGCGGGAGAGCACACAGGGCTCCAGAGGCAGGAAAGGGTCGCAAGCTTGGGGGCGCAGCCAGGCCCAGGATGGCCCAGAGCAGGGCCTGGCAGGTCGGCAGTGAGCAGTTGCCTTCCTTCCGAATTCCCAGGGGCCCTGATAAGGTGCTCAGTCTTCACTTCCAGTTGCTCTCCTTCCATTCCATCATGCTCCTCTAAGGTAAAGTAGATTCTTGCAGGGCTCTTTCCCTGGTGACAAGCCAGTCTTCAGCTTTCCGGAGTTCTTGAAGCATTTCCAAACTGCCCTCAGCACAGCTGCCTCCCCAGAGAGAAGGAGCAGCCATCGGGCGCCCAGCACACACGCAGGAGGGAAAGGACTGCCCCGCCCAGCGTGGGCCATGCCCCCAATGGGCACGTAGCTTATGTAATTACCACGAGAAACACTTAACCTAATGTTCCGGTGGGAATCATCAGGGATGAAGAGAATCAGACAAAGGAAACCCCAGGAAGTGTCTCAGAGAGCAGTCCTCAGCGTCATCTCCCCAGGCTGCCCAAGACTAGGCTCCCGGGGGCAGGAGCCCACGTGCCCTTCACCTTGACCTGGAGCAGCTACTGAAGAGTGGGCCGGCACCTGCCTGGGCCTTGCTCGGGAGAACCGGAGGAGAAACCAGGAGGAGACCACCTCCCACCCGCCTCCCCAGGCCGCCCCGTGCCCATGACCTCACTTGGGCCCTGTTTATACACTAATCACCTGAGTTTGTCTTTTATTTCTCTGATAGAGATGGTTTCCTCTGGGTCGTTTTATGCTGTTTTCACAGCGCCTCACCTCTTTGCCCCCTGGGCTACTGTGCTGCACAGACCGAGGGGGGAGTGTGCCCGAACACCGCCAGTGGCCTTGCAGATGAAGCAGAACGCAGCCCACCAGGTCCCCTCCACTGCCCGTTTCTGAGGTACTTGTCTTCCCGCTCACACGATGTGCCACTATATTTTGCATTTATACTTTGGTATTACACTCTTTTATAGACTTGCCCTTTTATAAATGACCTGTAAATAGTTTTCCACTGTCCTCCCTTCTGGAATGCCTATGTTGTCTTTTTTTTTTTTGGTCCAGTACATTTTGTTTCTGTATATGACTCTGTGTTTTTTTGAATCCACATCTCTCCTCTGTAGTATTTTTTAAATAAATGTTTACAACACCAGACCTTGGGCTAATTGCTGTGGTCTGTAATTCTTCCCTGTCATCCTCAGAGCCCCGGCACGTGCATGGGCCGGGAGGGAGCCAGGCTTTCCTGAAGTAGCCGGCCGTGTCGGATCTCACACAACAGGAGAGAACAGGAATGCGGCAGAACCCCACACCGGCCGTGTCACCAGCCAGCCCTTGCGTTGGGCCCCTCTGCGCCCTCGAGCCCTGCCCTGCTCATCAGCGGCCTGGCTCGCCTGTGGCACTGAGAACAGGCTGTGCTCCCACGCGGGCTGGCGTGGGGAAAGGAAGCCCGCGGCCAGCAGTGCCGCCCGACCCTGAAATGGGGAGGGGAAGGTCACGTCCGGAATGCCTCTCTGGCCTGAAAGCGTTCAGTCCTCCCCACGGGCTTTTTTTTTTCTTTGCATTTGAATTCACTTTCAGCCACTGTCATCAGTCCCAAAAGCGCTGTCCACTCACTCGTGTTCAGTGCACCAGGCGTCTGTCTTCTCAGTGGACGAAGACGAGATTGTGCCAGCCTGCAAGGGGATGGAGCCACCGGCCAGGGCCACAGTGTGACTTCTCCCACGGGGACCTCCCGAGGGGTTGTTGACGTGTCCTCAATATCCATTCTCCATTTGACGCCAGCTGGTGGCTTGGAAAGTGGACGTCGGGGAATTGAGTAGCTGCCCCTTGCTAATGATACTCATTAAGCCAGCAGGCCTGTCAGAGGACGCATTTCCTGTCCACCAGAGCCCAGTGAAGACATCGGCCCAGTGGAGCCTCTCTCCCAGAGACCTGGGCAGCGAGCCGTGCCGCTCTGCAGCAGGGGCAGAGGAAATGCCAGCCCAGGGACAAGGCTGGCGGGACCCGCGGTGTGTGCTCAAGTGGTGTGGCCCCAGGCGGCAGCGGGAAGCAGGTCTCCTCGTCTCACGGAGGCAGAAACCGGCCCAGGCCACAGGGTGGGCCAGTGGCAGGGCTGTCGCTGGACACCAGAGCTCCCCAGTTGGGGACTTTTCCACGGGAAGCAGGCTCTTCCTTTGAGTGCAGCTCTTGAGTCTGAAAGAGGACGTGGGATCACAGTGACAGTCCCTGCTGATGGCTGCTTCCTCGGGGTCAGGCACGACTGGCCCCAGACTCCTCACGGCAGCCTCGCAGACGGGGTGAGCTGTCCTGTCTTCCCAGGGCCCGGCAGAGAGCTCATCCAGTCATGGTTCCCACGCGGTGAGACCAGGACGAGGCCTCGTGTACGCGCCAGTCACCCTGGCAGCCGTACCAGCGTGAGGCAGGGGCTCAGAAGGCTCTTCTCCAAAGTAACGTCTTCCACGAGTGTCGGGCGAGCTGAACAAGCTTACTTGGGTCTCACCATTTTCGGTCAGTGGTCCTGAACCTCTTAGGTCACAGAACCCCTTGAGAACCTAGTGAGGACTGGAATATAGCCCCAGGAAGACACATCTGCGTGTACACACAACGGTGGCCAAAGGTCTGAGTCATGCCTTTGAGGTCCAGAACCAAGGAGGGGGCACCCGAGGGCCAGGCCCCAGAAGGCGGGCAGCTGCTGTTGACATGGTTACCTCGAAATGTATGAGCCTCCAGCCTCAAAATTTTAAAACCTTTCAGATCCCCAAACTGAAAGCAATCATCAAGAGGGGAACAGAATAGGTAGGAGTGGTGTGTTCACACCATGGAATGTTGGGGGCACTGGGAGTGGGAGGGGACAGACTCACCCCACTCCACGGTACACGGTACCGGGCAGCTCCCAGACCCAGCACAGTGATGTTTAAACGGGCACGTGGTCTGGTGGAAGAGGTCAGAAGGGTGGCCGACGTGGGGTACGTGGCTGGGTGGTGCCGGCTAATGGGTGGGTCACTGGCTGGAAACTCACCCAACCACGCTTAGAATTGGGGCACATTCCAGATGTGTGTTAGGTTGTACTGAAGATTTTCTTAGAATTACAGCTCTGAGGAGTGCTGTTAGCTACTCTAGGAATGCACTCCGCAACACCATGGGAAACCCCACACCTTTTTCAGAATTAACAAGGAAGGTTCTGTGACCATCTTCATTTCATGGGTGAGAAAGCCAGGTTCAGAGAATGTGCGGCAGCTAGCCCAAGGTCACACAGCACGTGCCTGCTTAACTCCCCACTGCGCCGGACTCATCTGTCAACAGTCCAGATGGCCACAGCACGATCCGCGGAGATCGGGGCTCCAGGGCCAGGCTCACCTCCCCTCCTCCGTCGTGAAAGAGGGGAGGTGAGAACTATAGCTCGCCCAACCCTGTTGGCATCAGGGTGTTTTAGAGACGGCACTCCTCAGCTGAGCACTCGGGGCGGGGGGGGCCATGTCGACGTGCTGTCTTCGTACAGAAGATGTTAGGTGGGACAAGACTGCCCAACCGTGGTGTCCCCTGTCTTTGGTGACAGCCCTCCTCCGTGGTCGCCCCAGTCTCGGGCCACGGCCCCGGCTCCCTGCCTGGACTGTGAGAGCGCCCTGCCTGAATCTGGCTCTCGCCTGGCGTGTGTCTTGCAGCATCTTTGGCGCCAGGCGCTGTTGGGATGAGTTGACGCCTCACTTGCTGCAGCTGCTGGTGATGGTCTGCTATTGCTTCCGCCCCCCAACCTCTTTTTTTTCTTGGACATTTTTATTAATATTTCAAACATGCAAGAAAATACTGGCAAATATTCCCCATCCATTTTAAGAGCTAAATACCTGGAGATCTGCACACCAAGATGGAGCATTTTGTGTGTGTCTTGAATGCTTAACATGAGCGAATGCATCAGCTCCCAGGTGCCAGGCCCAGAGGACAGCACGGCCACGCCAGGGGGAGCAGGCTGGGCCACTGGGGGAGCGTGATCGCCCTGCTTCCGAAGCAGATGTTTTCCGAAGAGCCTCACCCTCACTAATCTGGGGAGTAATCTCCATCAAGGAGAGGGGCCTGTGGGGATGGCACGAGAGACCCTCAAACCTTTACAGAGCTGAGGGGTTGAGAGGTGTGGGGAGTGTTAAGGAGGAAGGTTAGCCAAAGGCAGTGGGAGTGGATTTAATAGATTGGCGCCTGTAGCAGTTTGATAGTTCTGATTTTCAGGTTTATTGAACTTGAATGTACAAGCAACTGGAGAGAACAGCTTTGTTGATTTCTGTTTAATGATGAAAGCCTAATGACAGGTTATCCACTGTTTGAAGGCCCTCCCCCTCCCCCTCCCCCGCTTTATCTTGGATTTCTCCACCGAGGTTAACCTAATCCTAGTAAATTAAAAGCCAGCCAGTGCACACCCACAGCGTGCGTAAACACGTGCGGGAGCGTTTTTCCCCCGGTGACCTCCAGGTTCTCAGTTCTCACCGTTAGTGACTGTGGGGGTGGTCCTTTAGTCGGAGAGTAGAAGTTGCCGGAGCCCAGGGGCCAGGGGACCTTGCTGCAGGGCATCCCTCTGCCCTTGGTCTGTTGTGTTTCCGCCCCCATCCTCCCCATCCTCCCCGGTGTGTCAGGAGCACATTCTCTGGCTTCTTTGTGTATGTAAATGAGCTGCAGGCTGGAGTACTTCAGGATGCTGCCTCGATGCTGCCTCGCCTCCTCCTGTATCAGAGTGGAGGTATCAGAGTGGGAGGTGAGCACGTGCCTGGGTGAGAGCCCAGGCTAGGACCCCACCTGCCTCCTCTGGCCACCCCATGTTGTACAGCCTCCGCAGCGGGGTTGTCCTTGACTGGTTTCGTGAGCTTTCCCTCCGTGGCTTCAGGGCCGAGTGTTCTTTCACCCACAAAGACCACCCCCCGCCCAATCAACCTGTCACATTAGCAGCAGACCTCCCGGCTCCTCCCTCCCTCGCCAGCGGCAGAGGCCAAAGGGTCCGTCGTGCCTCCCAGACTCAGCGTCACTGCCAGCCCCGTCACCACGGCCCTGAGCCCAGGACATGTGCTCCAAGCAGCTTGCTTCAGCGTAAGGCGAAGTGCCGACTCCTGCGTCCCCGCCCCTCCCCACATCCCATTTCTGCTCCCCAGTCAGCCCGCCTCCTTTTGTGGCTCAGATCTGTCACCCCCTAATGAAGTGACTTTCTGGGCTGTCGAGGATTGAGAGCTGCTACCAGGGAACCTAAGTCTCTAATAGAACGAGAAAAACACTGAAATGCTCTGAGGTGCCAAGCTGGGCCCAGGCCCAGTGTGGTTCTAAAAAGGCTAATAAGAATCTACCAATTAATTGTGACAGCTCAATGGAGAATTATTCAATTGTGAACAGGGCCAAGGCATGGCTCCCAAGGGAGGAGGAGAGGTGTTGCCATGGCAACATCGATACAGGTTCTGGTCCCGCCAGTTGAAGCCAGCCGGGGAGTGAGGGAGCATCAGACTGCTGAAGCTGACTAGGGTCGGAACGCAGGACTCACCAAAGCCACGTTTGAAGGAGATGCTCCGCCTCGCCCCAGGGCTGCCCAGCGCGGGCTTCCTCGGGGCACAGCAGTTGCTTTCAGGAATTCTCCTCACTTGGAGAAAACCAGGGCAAGAGCTGTCTAGCTAGCGCAAGAGGAAAAATGCACCACCCCGTGTGTCTTTCCCTGTACCTCTGACCACGAGTATTTCACCAACTGCCAATTAAGGAGATGCCGGGAGAGGTGTGTGGGGTACAGGAGACACAATTTCCATCTCCCCAAAGTCAAGGCAACTCGCAGCTCAGGAAGCGAAGTTCCCAGGGCACAGAGGACCTGCAAGCAAGAGTCAGGCGGGCTTCCCATCACAGTTTGCAGTCACTACAACTTTTATTTCAAAAGACAACAGTACATTCACATTCTGAACACTGACACTCAACCTTGCTGCAGCAAAAAAAAAAGTATTCCTTCCTCATTCACCTCCCACGAGACTTCTCGGCAAACGTTGTACCACTGATGAAGACAGTTGTCAGAAGGGCTGGACAGCGGGTTCCTAGTGGCATCGCAACACCGCAGCAAGGTTTTCTTGCCAGAGGTATGTTGTCTTAATGGGATGGAGAACAAGATTTTTTTTTTTTCCATTGTTAACTTTCAGAACCACAGTCTATACCCAGTGGAATGTGCTCGCCCACAGTCGCACTTCAGATGTCAACCCCTGACGTCGTGGCGGAGACTGCCAAAACTTCGGTTATCCTACAGAATCACTCAGGCCACCTACCTTTAAGCCAGAACCAGCACAACCAGCTCTGCCTGTTCAGATTCGTGGTCCAAGGGGCATCCTCAGCTCCAGGCCCCGGGAGGAGGGCCTGAAACGCAGCAGACTGGCAGGGGGCGGTGCTGGATGTGGTATCTCTTGTTACCTTGCTTTTCTGGTCTTTTTGAGCTCCTCTTTGACACCATCCAGGATTTTTTTGCTTCAGCAAAGTTGGAAATCAAAAGTAAGCACCCACCTAACCAATCCTACTGCTTTTATAATTCCTGTTGTCATCCTTTATAAGAATACCCCACACCTTCTCAGTGTCTTGGTCTTTGAGGCCAGAGGAGAAGCATGTGGAAACGGCGGGAATGGGGTCTGGTGTAGAGGGGCCCTTCCCAGGATCGCTGGCCACTTCACCCCCGGCCAAAGCGGAAGCTGAAGCCCCTTTCTTCCTGCTGTAGCCATTGAGCTCCTCAGCCAGGGTCCCCAACGGGCCCCCACCTTCTCAGCCTCCTCCAGGAGGAAGCCAGTGGCCTCGCTGCCGTCGTCCTGCCTCCCGAGACGCAGCTTGAAGCCAGCCTGCGCCCTGCCCAATGCCCACAGCTCCTTGGCCCTGACGAGCAGGGCATGTGGGTACGGGGCTCTTGGCCACCCAGGGGGCCCCACGGGAAGGGGCGTCCCCTCGCTGGGTGTGTCCAGCTCATTTCATGTCCGGTGCCCCCTACGGCGTCCACGGGCTCCTCTGTGTCCAGCACCGGGAAGCAGGCACCCAGGGGCAGGAACAGGAGGTAGGGCAGGGAGTAAGGGTTCCACATCTGGTCCAAAGGAGAGAGAGGAGGAGAGGTTATGGGCTGCACCCGGAGCCACGCACAGCTGTGCGCGTGCTTCCCGGGACCCAGGCCACCGTCAACGGTGTGAGCTGGCGGCTCGGTTGAGCCCAGCCTGCTAGCAGCATGAGGAAGTGTCACCACGATGGGGGACCAGGCCTTTATTTTCTTAGCAGGGTCAGGAGCCACCCGTGCCAATTAGGCTGGTTCTCCCTCTCCTGCAATCTTCTGACAGCCTTGGCAGCTTAGCACACTAATACCGCTGCCGCTGGGATGGCTTATAGGCGGCCCTGGGAGAGCTGAGCAAATTTGGGCTCATTCTTCCCTTATAATTATTGACTCCTGGGCTGTATCATCTCAGAGCCATAGGATAGAGTTAATAGCATCTACCCCTCTTCGTTTTCAACTCGATAATAAATGGGTCTGGTTAAGCTGTTTAGTGGAGATGCTCTGCTCATGTCTCTGCAACGTGGAAGCCAGTCGCTCCCGAAAGCAGGAACCAGATCTGACGGCCCGGCTTAACTCAGACATCCTCCCAGAGAGGAGCGCTTGCCAGTGCCCGCTGAGCGCCAACTGTGTACCTGAGGGACTGATAGCCGCTCAGTCGTGTCCGACTCTGTGCAACCCCATGGACTGTGTAGCCCACCAGGCCCCTCTGCCCATGGACTTCTCCAGGCAGGAATACTCAAGTGGGTTGCCATTTCCTTCTCCAACTGTGTAATCTGGCTGCGAGATAAACCTTTGCCTGCATGGTTGCACTTTTACTTTCACAGTAAACTTAACTTAAAGCCCTGTTAGTCCCATTTTTATTTTCAGGCAAGAGAACTGTCAGAAAGGCTAACAGACTGTGCTCAGGACCCACAGCTAGAAAGCAGAGGCTCTAGGGTTCCCGATTCTAATGGCCAGGGGGCTTCTTGGACTGTAGGCCAATTTAACCATCCCCACCTGATACTGTCCTGGAGTACTCCTTATTCCCTTCTACAGAGGAGGCAGGATCCCCAAACGGGTGACGGGCCCAAGATCTCAGTTCTGTAAGTGACAAAGCTAGGATGCCAGCCCGGGTCTAATTGGGCTGGACGTGGGAATGGCTCCTCTGCCCCTGCACGGCGGTCCGTGGGGATGCGAAACAGAAACAGAGCTTGCCCCCAGTGCGCCTGCCTTGGCAGTAACTGCTCGCCCCCTCACAAAGGAAGCCTCATTGAAGACATTTCAAAGTGTACTCAGCCCAAAAAGCTTAAAAAAAAAAAAAATCTTAAAGCATGTCCTCCCTCCTCTTCCCAAATCCAGCCCTCCTATGCCTCTCTCATCTCCTGAGGCTGGAGCAACCTCTTACCTGCCTCAGGGAAGCCTCTCCATCAGCATCTGGGTGGGGTGGGGGCTTTTCTCAAGGGCTTTCCTCCCACAGAAAGTGAGGCAGACAGCTTTGAGACCAGGTGGGAGTCCAGCTGGTGGATGAGTCCACCTGGGAATGGCCTCTGGGTCTCAAAGTGGGGGGCACTTTTTCTCCTTCCCTTTGAGGGGAACGTGGACCCCTTCAGGAATACAGTGGGAGCTTGGAACACTCCACACCGAGATCTGGACCCCAGCACAAGTTGGGGCTCAGGCCCCATCATCCAGGGCTTGGCAGGAGAAGACAGAGGGAGGCCCAGTGCCGAGCCCTGGAGGGTACCCATGACCAATCTCTGCCTGCTCTAGGCGGCAAGATGAGGTGCGGGTCACCACCCCTCGGGGCCTTCCCAGCCCTGTGGGTCCCCAGGATTCCTACCGCCTGTGCCCAGCTCCCGACCTGCAGGAGGCCTGAGTGCGATTCCTGCCGGGAATGGAGCGGCTGTACTCACGGTGCTGCGGGTCTGCTCCCAGCTGGGCGGCTGGACCTGGGCTGGGCTGCGAGAGCTGCTCTGGGTTCTCGTCCAGGAGGTGCGGCTCCCGGGTACTCCCTGCTTTATATATCCCCGCCCAGGGGGCCCGTGCCCTGGGCACTCCTGATTGCTGCGCATTCCTGACCCTGGGATTCCATTGGGGACCTGGTAGTGAAGGATGGGACTGCGAGGACCACGATGATAAAAGACCCAACACAAACAGGATGTGGTCTGATGAGAGGCCAGACAGGGCTGCCCTTTGGGCAAAGGCAGCCTTGCTTGGAGGAGCCGGGGCGCCTCGATCACTGTGAGTCACAGGCGTGGCCCTGGGGTCCCACCCGCCCGGGAGGAACCCTAAGGGTCCTGCTTTCTTCAGACCTGCCTGCCAAGCCAGCACCTCCACCCCCAGGGGACTCGAGGCCAGACGGCTTGGAGCCCACCCTGGCCTGTCCCATGGGGGGAGGTGAGGAGCTGTGTTCGGTGCCACAGGTCACCTGCTCCGGAGCCTTATGAGGGGTATTAGTGCCAGGAGGCTGAGCTGGGCAGCGTGAGAGGGCGTGGAGGGGGCGAGACCAGCCCCTCTCTCAAGTCCATACCCCTAAAACACTGGAGAGTGTGCCTTTTAGCGGGGAGGCTCAGTCCCACCAGGCCCCACTGCCCAGCGCGGAGGGCCCCGCTGAGCCTCACCTGGGGAAGGATGGCTGGACCCGCGAGTGTGCCCAAACCTCATCCGCCTCTCTGCCGCGGGCCGTGGAGACGAGGCTGTGAACCTGGTGTGGGGCTCGTTGAGGCCTGGGTGGAGGTCACGGTCGTGGAGGGCACCGGCGTTGACCACCCCCAGCCGCTCACTCCCTGGTCGTTTCCCCCGTGAGCTCGGAGGCCCCGGTGGGGGAGTGCCCGTATGGACACCTGCACCGCTTCCCCACAGCAGGGTACAGGGCTGGAGGGGGTGTGCCGTGGGTGCACAGGTCCCTGTGGGACCCACTCTGGCCCCTCGGCATCTTGCTCACACCTCAGGGCCCTCAGCTCACAAAGTTTTGGTGCGCCCCTCCGCCTGCCCTGTGTGTGATTGCTGAGCGCCCCTGGGGCCTGCTGGGCACGGGGCGGGGAGCGGGTGGGCTTCGGGCTAAGCCAGGGCATGGGGCCCCTTGGGCAGCATGTTCCCCAAGGCGCCAGCCAAAGGGGCATGGCCAGTGCCCAGCACAGGAATTGCTCTCCTGGGGGCGCCCACTGGCCCGTAGCAGCCCACAGACCCAGGAGCATCCCTCCCCGCCCCTCCCCCGTCCACCGTCAGTGTCTGGGGGAGACCAGCAGGAAGTGCCCAGCACAGCTCCAGCCTCTGTGTCTTGCCCAGCCTAGATTTTCCAGGCGGCGAGGTGAGCAGGGCTTGGGAGGCTTCGGCCGCCCGGCAGTTGTCTGGGGGTGGCTGCTAAGTCCGGACTGAGTACTGAGCCCAGTAGATTCCGGCTCCAGGGCCCTCATCTGCTGACCTGTACTGGCTTTGCCTGTGAGGTGCTGGTGTGCCTGAGTGTTCAGTTGCTTCAGTCGTGTCTGACTCTTTGTGACCCCCTGGACGATAACCTGCCAGGCTCCTCTGTCCATGGGATTCTCCAGGCAAAACTGGAGTGGGTTGCCATGCCCTTCTCCAGGGGAATCTTCCCCGACCCAAGGATTGAACCTGCATCTTGGGCTCCTGCATTGCAGGCGGATTCTCTACTGCTGAGCGACCGAGGTGCTAAGGAGAGGGGTGGGAATCACCCAACACGGGAATAGATGGCCTTGAAGACCCTTCCCCACTCCCAGCGACCTGAGGAAGGGGCTAGAGTCTTTACTCCCCTCATGGTGACGGGGTAGGGGGACAGAGGCACTGAGATCGGAGCTGTGTCCTGGCGCTCCTGTCTCCAGCCCCGACTGTGGCAGGAACGAGGTCAAGAGCAGGCAGGCAGCGTGGGCTGCCTCCCGGGCCCCTCGGAGGGGTGTGCTCAGCCTCCTTTGTGAGGGCGAGGACTTTGTGGGCAGGCGCAGGCAGAGGGCACACCGTGTGCTGACTGGAGCAGGTGCAGAGCCAGCCGTGTGTATGTGCATGCACCTGTGCACACGTGTGTGAACGTGTGCATGTGAGCTGGGAGGTGCGGTATCCTTTCATCTCCCTGGTGAGTGCTGGCTGGTCGTGACACTGAGTGCTGGTTGACGATGGAGCTCAGCCCGCAGTGGGGTCACTGACTCGCTTTGGGGCCTTGGGCCAGATGCTTGCGCTCTCTGTGCCTCAGTTCCCATGGGCATCAAATGAGATGGTTTGGTTCCCAGACTGTGCCCTGCAGAATTCCTCAGGGACGGCTGTGGACAGTGGGGACGGCAGAGGTGGGGGTGAGCCCTGAGGGCCACCCCTCTCCCCCTCGGCGGAAAGTTCCACCTGGCTGTTAACACACTGGGCCCAAGACAATTCTGCTGTGAAAACAGCCCCTGGTGTGGTTCAGGACGGTGGGGGTGGGGGGAGGGGGCCAGGGCTCTGAGAAGTGGCCACAGAAGGTCCCAAGTGTTGGGCGTGGGTAGGGTAGGGGGCAAGACTGGGGGCAATCAGGAGTCCTCCACCCAGCCCTGGAGCAGGGGCACCCAGAAGCAAGTCTGATGTCAGATTTGGTGCCAAACATCCCAACCCCAGGGGCTTGCCAGCAGCTCCCCAGGACACTTGGCCCAAAAGATTGGTTTCAAGTCCCTTCCGGGGCTCCTCAAAACCCCTGGACTTCCTCCAGGGAACGAGCCCCACTCCTGAGCAGGAGGGGTAACAACTGTAACACGTGGGAGTGACTGACACAGGTGACAACTACAGCACTCTGTAGGAGAACAGATGGGGTCTGGCAGGGTCAGCTTCCAGAAGCAAAGGCTTTCCTTGGCACCCCCGGTGAGCACGGGAGGCCGTGGGGGAGGGGCGTCCCGGGGCCACCAGGCTCCTGGGAAGCCGCCCCTGCAGAGTGGCGGGGCTGTGTCCTGGGATGTCCAAGCTGACCGGCGGCCTTTGCCCTGGCAGAACCTGCCAGGAACCCGCGGGGCGATGCAGCCCGGCTGTGCTGAGCCCAGGCCCCTGCCTTGGATCTTAGATGCTTCCCTCCGCCACGCTTCAGCCTCACGTGAACCCCTAGGGTCAGGCTCCCCACTGCTCAGCCAAAAGGCAGCTGTGGCCTCGGGCAAGTCTGATCAGTGCCTGAACCTCCAACTCCTCCTCCTGATGGGGGCCTGCAGCAGAGCCCACACTGTGGGGAGAGGAGGGGAGTGTGAACCACAGGGCACAAGGCAGGTGGGCCCAGGGTGGAGGCTGCTGGCGCCCAGGGGAGCCCGGACAGTGCCCTCTTCAGAACCACTGGCCTCCCAGTCGGCTGATCCCCCTCAGAGCTCCCCGGGCATGCCCGCTGAACCCTCCTTGCCCTGGGACTCTTACCATGTGGATTCTCCCCTGGGTAGATTTAGTCACTCAGTCATGCCTGACTCTTGGAGACCCCATGACCTGTAGCCCAACCAGGCTCCTCCATCCATGGAATTCTCCAGGTAGGAATACTGGAGTGGGTTGCCATTCCCTCCTCCAGGGCATCTTCATGATCCAGGGATTGAACCTGGGTCTCCTGCACTCAGACAGTTCTTGACCAGCTGAGCCACCAGGGAAGCTTACTGTCACTAAAATGCCAGCGCCCCTCATCAGCTCCGAGAGCCTCCGTGTGCCTGAGTCACCGGACCTCAGAATGGTGCTGTGAGCCGGGCCAGAGGAGTCGGGTTGGGTGGGGGAGGAGAGGGGTCCCCCTGGGGGAGGGGGTGTGGCCCATGGGCAAGCAGGCAGCCACGGTCGCCTTGGTGACTTCCCACTGCCTGGCTCAGGGGTCTCACCTCACAGCTTCCCCGTGGGCCTGATTCGGCGCTGTCAGCGGGCAGGACCACATGCTGGTCAGCGAGGACACTTTGTGGAAGGGACTGATGCCAAGGACGGTCCAGGGAGCCTTGGGCCGCAACTTGGGTCTACACAGGCCAGCAGTGTAGACACCCCAGCCTGGGGGTCCCCTTGCAGGCCAGCCCGAGGAAGGACATTGGGCACATTCACTCCCCCTGGCCCCCACCATGTCCCCAGCACAGGCACTTGATAAATACTGGATTTCATTACAGCAACTCAGGGGGCTGCTATGTCCTTAAGCTGCAAATTTGTTTAATGAATAAACAGTCGTTAGGGACTGATTTTCTGAATGGGGCTTCCCAGGTGGCTCAGTGGTAAAGAAGTGTTGTGTTAGTTGCTCAGCTGTGTCTGACTCTTTGCAACCCCATGAACTATAGCCCATCAGGCTCCTCTGCCCATGGAATTCTCCAGGCCAGAGTACTGGAGTGGGTAGCTGTTCCCTTCTACAGGGGATCTCCCCAACCCAGGAATCAAACCCAGGTCTCCCGCATTGCGGGCGGATTCTTTACCAGCTGAGCCACCAGGGAAGTGGCAAAGAATCCACTTGCCGATGCAGGAGACACAGGGGATGTGGGTTCAACCCTGGGTCGGGAAGATCCCCAGGAGGAGAAAACGGCAACCCACTCCAGTATTCTTGCCTGGAGAATCACATAGACAGAGGAGCCTTGCAGGTTACAGTCCTGCAAGGGGTTGCAAAGAGTCGGACATGACTGAGTGCTTGAGCACAGTAACTGATTTTCTGAATGAAGAGTCTGCACTCCTCAGGACTGCAGCCCAGCCACAGGAGAGACCCACTGAGACCGACTGGGACCCTGGGGACCGTGATGGGAAACAAGGGCCCAGGCTCAGCCTCGGGAGATGCGCTCTTGAGGCGGGAAGGCCTCTCCTCTCCCACCCCGATGCCCAGGCTGCTGGTCAGGAGTGGGGCCGGTTCTGCCCAGGGTCTCGTGCGGTTCCTGGGGGTACAGAGCTGTCTGGGGAACAGAGGTTGCCGGTGTCAAAACAGCCACGCTGGGGAGTGTGCACAAGGCGGTCCTGGCACCCTGGGGTGTCTGACCCACCCTGTGGGGCACCAAGCAGGCAGGAGGCGGAGGCCCGAGTCGGTCACCACGAGACTTTTTATTGGTGACAGGGCCACACATGACGCCAAGTGTACACGGGCCCACGAGCACCCGTCCCGGGCTGGGCTTTGTCCCTCATTTGGACAGTCAGGCAGCCTGTGGGTATGGCAGCGTGGCCAGGTCAGAGCCCAGTGTACACTCCTTACCCCCATCCCCACCAAGGTCCAACATCAGCCCCCGGGCCTGCCAAGTCCTGCCAGCTGTGTGGGCACTCGGGGTTTGGGGCAGCCCTCTCCCTTCTCACAGATGAAGAAACAGGCCCTGGGGAGGTGCCGGCCAGCCCATCGGACCAAAGCCTCGTGTCCTTGTCTGCACGCCGCCCCTTAACAGCCTCTCCCGTGAGCGTGTCAGTCCTCAAACTCCACGTCAGGGCCCTGTCCCGGGCCCCCTGGCGCCGGCACACACAGCGCCCCACCTCCCTCCCCTTCTGCTGAAGAGTAGCACGACCAGCAGTTCCTGTCAACAGACCTCACGAATCCTCTGAACCCTGGGTGGCGGGGCTGCCAGCTTCTGGGCCAGAGGTCTGCGTGGATGAGGGTGCGTTTCCGTGGGGGACCCGGAGGCGGTGGGTGCTGGGGGGGTGTGGCTGTCACTTCTGCTCCAAGACCAACGTGATGAAACCCATTCACATGCAGCTGCAGGGGACTTATGACATCTGAGAACGGCCCCCGGCTCCGTGCTCAACTCTGCTGACTGCGCTGAGGCCTTCAGGCTGGAAACCCAGGGCCCGTCCACGCTATGAACTTGGGGAGCTGGGGTGGCTGGCTGGGTGGCGTCTCAGAGATGGATCCAGAGTGTGAGCGGCAAGGATTGAGGCTGATCCCATAAAACCTACCTGTGCCTATGGAAAGGAACTTTCAGAAGCGGGGAGGGTAAATGCCCTGCCTGAGGGTCCCAGTAGAGAGCCCCCCGCCCCCCGCCGCCCCCACCACGCCCCTTGGTTCTCGCTTATTGGGAAGGAAGGAGAAAGCAGGAGGGGGTTGACCAGGCAAGGTGGTGTGGCTGGGTCACAGGCAGCCCACCGTCAAGCCACCGACTCCGTCATCGTGATGGTGGGTCGGCGTTAAGGTGCAGTGACCGTGGGTCCTGGGTGGCCTTTACACGCATCTGTCATCTCTCCGTCTCTGCCGTGCTGTCGCTCCCCCTCTGACTCCCCCAGCACGCCCCTTCCTTCTGTGGTCACTCGCATCTCTGGTGACAGCCACGTGTACTGGAATCACACTGTGGGCTCCTCCAAGCCGGGGTCCAGGCCTGCCTCGTGCACCTCAGCCTCCTGGCCCTGGGAAGGGGTGCCCTTTGGGAAGGGGGGGTGCACTGGCCTTGACTGTCCTCACCGTGACGGGCCGTGTGCCCATTCAGCCAGCTTTCAGTGTGGCCATGTCCCTAGCGATGCCAGACCTGGGTTGCGGAGGGGAACCGGGGATCTCCAACAGGAAGAAACCAGTGTCTCCGGGTTGGCCCGACATGCCTAAAAGCCACCCTTGCCCGGCCCCCAACCAGGCCAAAGCTGTGGCTTGTCTGTTCCTGGGCCAAGCCCTGGTATGAGCGCCCCTGAGCCTTCTGATGCACACGCACATCTGTGAACCCATTAACATCACGCTCACCAGGAGCGTGTTTGATGACAGATCAGAAAGCACTTGGCACTTTCTAAACAGTGGCTGGCACTGCGAGGCTGGCAGCAGAAGCTGGCTCTGGTCTGGAGCTGGAGGGGGAAGGGGGGTCCCCAGGAAGAAGACGCAGGGCTCCACATGGCCTCTGCTCCTTGGCTGGGGGTCCCAGTGGCCAGGGGCAGCTGGCTCTCTTGGTTTCTAGAGGATGGGGAAGGGTCCAGCAGGGGGCCCTTGTGGTCGTCTCACACACATCTCCAGCACACTGCCCCACCCTGCCTGCACCTGGCACTCCTGTTACCACCCTGGTCACTCTGGGCTGTCATCGCCAATTCCTTGGCTGTCTCTGATTCTGGCTGAGGGCCAGGAGAGTGAGGACTGGGTCTTGTCCGGAAAACCTTGCCAAACGCCCAACAACCAGGTGAAGCTGGAGGGGACCGGCCAGGTCCCCTGGCCTGTCAGAGGCCCTCGGGGCCTTTCGTGCTATCCGTGGCCAACTCCAGTTTATTATTATTGAAGCACAGACCTTGGTGGGAGGGCAACAGAGGGCTGGATCCCACACTCCCCACTCGACTGCCTTCAGGTGTCCTGGTCAGGAATCACAGCCCCTGCCTGAGGAGGGGGTCGCTGGGATGCCCACCCTCTGGGCTGCTCTCCAGGCTGATCTCCTGGCCCTCTCAGGTCCCTACAGGCGGAAACTCGGCAAAATAGCCCTGGGCTTGGTTCTGACACCAGAACCCCAAGGCTGGTTGAGCAGGATGTCGTGGGCTGAAGTCCCCGCTCTGCCCCTCCTGGCCGCTAGCCTGGGGAACCTGCGGTTCTTGTTACGCAGGAGCAGTAACAGTGCACTGAACGTTGAAAGGATTTGATGGGAAAGGTCTCTGAATGCCTGGGAGGTGCTTCAGTCTCCCCACTTGCCCAGTGACACCCTCCCTTTCCCCTGACCCAAGGTGGCAACACCCACAGTCAGCAGCAGGGGGCGGCCTCCCCGTTGAGACAGCCATGTCCGGGCTGACCAGGTACCAGCCACCAAACCCCTCTGGGTCCAGCATTCTCCGTCCAGCCTGCTCCTCGGAGTCCCTGCTTGGAAATTGATGGTGGGGGTGGCACAGCCCCGCCATGCCCTGAAAATCAAGAGGTCTTCACTGGCCCAGCACAGGTCCTGTGC
The DNA here is from genome assembly GCA_917880005.1 of Nanger dama. Classification (NCBI taxonomy): domain Eukaryota; kingdom Metazoa; phylum Chordata; class Mammalia; order Artiodactyla; family Bovidae; genus Nanger; species Nanger dama. Next base: position 5,879,782 of record CAKJTW010000018.1, on the reverse strand, counting down.
CTCCCACAGGCAGGAGGACGGGGTGGGGCCAGACTTCAGCTGCCCCCGGAAGGCAGGAAGATAGGCAGAGCAGCCAAGGGGACTGGGGGCCTCCCAGGCCTGAAAAGACATCGGGAATCAGGGCGGGTGGGTGGGGAGGGCTCCAGGGAACAGATCTCAGTCACCCCGGGGTGTGAGTTCCTGAAGGCAGCTGCACCCCAGCCTGGCCTCGGGACGTGGAGGGATGCAGCCACCTAGCCCGTGGGCACAGGCAGCCCTGAGTACCACGACTCCCCAGTCCTTGGGAGAGAAGGGGACCTCCAGGCACCAGGGAAACTGAGGCGGGGTCTAGAGGGCCAGAGGAGGCTGGTGTCGGACCTGCCTAGAAATAGCTGACCCTTCCCTCTGTCTGCTACATGGGCTCCAGGGGTGCCATCTGCCCCTCTTCCGCCGCGCATGACTCCAGATGTTTGGGCTGGCAAAGTGGAAGGGCTGGCCAAGGCCGAGGCAGACACGTGGCCCATGAAGCTAAAGTCCGGGCAGGCAGAATTTGGGGTAGTCCAATTTTCCCCACCCCATCAGCAGGAGCAAATTGGGGGTGGGGACTGTGAAGGTGCTGTGTGGCCTCACTTGTTGAGGGGAGTGCTTTGGGTCGGGGTTGGCCTGGCCCACCCCATGGTGAGAGCAGGTCAGTCATGCACGGGCCAGCGGGCATGTGGGCAGGAGCAGAGTTAGGGTGGGCGTGGTGACGGCGGTGGGCAGGGCTAGGGGCGTGGTGACGGCAGGGGGGCCGGGGGGCGAGGGGGGCGTGGTGACGGCGGTGGGCAGGGCTAGGGGGCGTGGTGACGGCGGGGGCGAGGGGGGGCGTGGTGACAGCGGGGACGGGGAGAAGGGCGGGGCCTGGAGACTGGGGGCGGGGAGAGAGGTCTGGTGACGGGGGGCGTGGTGGCGGGGCCGCGGAGGGACGGGGCGAGGGGCGGGGCAGCCGGGGTGGGCGGGGCCGGAGCGCGCCAGTCTAGCGGTCCTCACGGACCGGCCGGATCTTCATCTCCGGAGAACTTGAGTGAGTACTGCCAGCCAGTCCAGGAGGACCACTCGACGCCGTCGGCATAAGAGGCGTGTGCGCCGCGCAGGTACTGCCCGTTGAGGTTGGACGTGTGGCAGTTGCGGTACCACCAGGCGCCGCGGTAGAAGGCGGCGCAGTTGTTCTCCGAGTGGTCGCTGTCACGGTCCTTGGTGGTGAACTTCATGCCGCTGTGCTTCAGGAGGGAGTCCCCTGCGCAGGTGCACACAGGTGTGTGTTCAGTGGGGCACAGGTGTGTGCACGTGCTTCCCGTGTACGATGTACACACGTGAGCGTGCGCGCACCTGCCCCTTCCCACACCTTTGGTGTCCACAGGCAGCCCCAGCGCCGCCCTGATGGCCCCAGCGGCTGTCCCTGCAGCCTCTCCCTCCTTCTAGCTTCATCACACACCCTTTTCCGGGTTTTCTTGCCTCGGCCCTGGGAGGAGAAACCCAGCCCAGAGTGGGTGGAGAGGCTCAGCAGAGCTCAAACTCCAGATGTCCTGATTCCTGGCTCTGGGCTCTTTGCTCGTCTGCAAAATGGGAGGTTCTGTGGGAGAGGCCCTGTGAGCTTTATGTGGTTGGAATGAGGACTCGCTGGGGATTTGGTGGTGGTGATGAGAAGCCTTGATGCTGGCCCCTGGCCTGGAAAGACTTCCTTTTGTCCTTCCAGCTGGGGAGGTGGCTGGGCTGCTCCGACCCTTCCCCACCCCCAACCATAGCCTGGACCCCTACCTGCTGTGCCTGAGTAGTCGGCCACAGTGAGCGGGTATCCGTCTTCCTCGGGGTCCACAGAGAAGAGCCCCACGCCAAAGCTCCCGTAGTGGGCATAGGCCGTGCCATTGTCAAAGTCCTCTAGGTCCACATGCAGCTCGTAGGCTGCCTGTGTGGTCAGAGCATGGATCCTCTTGAGCCCTGAAATACGGGAGAGGGTGATGGGAGGAGCTGGGGGCTGAGGAAGGGACCTCCCTGGAAAGAGCCCAGGAGAGATGAGAGCTAAGCTGGTGTGGCTGGTGACAGAAAGGAACCACCACCACCAAGGGTGTACCTGCAGCCCTGGGCTACTTCCTTCTTCCTGCAGAGCTATGTTTGGCAGGAAACAGGACCGACGGTTTTTCATGTTTTATATTTTTTGTGTTTGCTTTAAATCAGGCTGTGCTTCCCAAATGTTTTAAGCTGAAGGCTGGTAGAAAGGCTGCAGGAGTCAAGAAGAGTCTGGAAAATCTTCTGGGCTAGGGGTGATGGAGGCTTTATCTTCTCCGACACTCTGGGCTCCGGCCAGATGGGATCTGGTCCTCACATGCACTCCCTGGCCTGACAGCCTTTGTATATGCTGTTCCCTCTGCCTGAGACACTTTTCCCAACTCTCCTCACCTGCTTTGATGTTGTTCTTTAGTCGCTCAGTTGTGTCCAATTCTTTACAACCCCATGGACAGTAGTCCACTAGGCTCCTGTGTCCATGGGTTTCCCAGGCAAGAATACTGGGGTGGGTTGCCAATTCCTTCTGCAGGGGATCTTCCTGACCCAAGGACAAAGCCCACACCTCCTGCATTGGCAGGTGGATTCTTTACCGCTGAGCCACCAAGGAAGCCCCCTCACCTGGTTACTTTCTGTTCATTTTCAGATCTCACTTCCTCAGGAAGACTGCCTGACTTCCTGTCGAGGTGGAGGACCTCTGCCAACCCAGGTGCCCCCTGTTGGTGTTTATCATTGTGGTTCCAGCTGCCTATTTCCATGTCGGGCTCCCCCTCCACCAGTGTGGAAGCTCCATGCGATCAACATGACTGCCCCGCTCACTGTGGAACCCCAGCATCTGAGGTGGGCCAGCTCACCACAGGTGCTCAACAAATGCTGGCCTAGTGGACGAGAGGCAGAAGACCATGCCTGGCTCTGGACACTCCTCAGCACACCCTGTCCTACTTCCTCCGCACCCCTGTCCCTCCCCTCCTGCGCTCTCCTGTGCCCACCCTAGGGTCTCATGCCAGGCCCTCCCCTTCCCCTTCCACCCCGCCCCCCGCCACTCACACTCAAGGTGCTTCCCTGACAGTTTGATTACCTCTTGAATAAGAGGGCTTTTAATTAAACACCTTACAAGTTATCGGCACCAAGTGACATTTCATCAGCCTGTCCCTCCTGCCTTCCTTTCCTGCGTGGGTCAGCGTGTGCATGCCCCCAGGGTGGGAGGGCTGTGTGGGCTCCTCCTCAACCAGCCCAGAGGGAAGACTCTGGTCCAGGTCCAGGGCAGAGAAAAGGGAACCGTGAGGAGAGCAAAAGCCGTCCAGACAGCCAGAACCTCCCTGCATCCACTGGAATCCACCACTGAGGACCCGGCTGCCGGAGCCCAGGGGCCTCGTCTCCCTGGGCTAGAGCCTCATAGCAAGCTGCTGGCCCTCTCTGGGCCCCAGACTGCACACCCGTGGAGTGAGGGCCAGAGGGCTTCCCAAGCTGCAAAGGGCAAACCATAGGCACCGCTGACAGAAGCCCCCCACCCCCCCAGACAGCACTTACAAATGCCAGGCGCTGCTATGAGAGTTTCACATGGATTAATGAAGCCGGAGGGATTCGAGTGAGTCCGATTTAATTAAAGGGTCCCTGTACAGCTCTTCGAACAGCGCCTGGCCCACTGCACACATGATCCAAGTGTCTGCCACTGCTGTCGTGATCCAGTGAGATGGCTGCTAGTATTATCTGTGTTTCATAGAATAGGCGCCAAGAGGTAAAGTCACTGGCCCAGGTCATACAGCTGCTAAGTGGCAGAGCTCAGCCCAGGCAGACTTGCCCAGACTCCATGAGCTCATTTAGTTCTTTCCCCAGGACAGATTATCTGATCCAGGAATAGGGCAAGAGGGAGCCCAGCCCCGTGGGGATGCTGGAAGATTCCTTTCCTCACCCCGAGAGGGCCCCATGGACCCCCATTAGGACAGCACTCTGCCAGGATAAGCAGAGTTCCACTCCTTAATGAGCCAGCCCAGTGCCTATGGGGGCCCCGGGGCAGGTGTCCTGAGGGAGGGGCCGGGGTCTCCCTCCTCTCTACCCTTCCTCCCCTCAAGGCCTCCTTCCCCCTGCCTCCACCTCCCTCATCTTTACTCTCTGGGTTTCTCCAGTCCTTGTTGATCCGCCAGGATGCTCACAACCCCGCTTCCCTGGGCCCCTTGGGTGACTGGAGTTCCATCCCCACCAAATCAGAGTTCAGATCACAGAGTGTGAGGAGGAAGATGCGAAAACATACTCAGACCCCACTGTCACCCCAGTGAACTCCCAGGTGGATTAAAGAGCTGAACCTACCACCGAAAACTGAAAAGGCATTTTAAAAATAGACATTCTTATGACACTGGGAGAGAAAAACAGGGCCTAAAACTCAGAAGAGATGAAGGAAAAGACTAGCACCAACTACATTAAAAAAAAAAAAAAACAGTTAAAACTCCTAGGAAATAAGCAATAATGTTACCCAAAAAGGGAGGCTGAAAGACAAATGACTCAGAGTAACTATGTATCAGGAGTATCTGACAAAGAATCAATAACCTTAATATATAAAGAGCTCTCATAACTCAATAGGAAAAGACAAAACACTGGATGAGAAGGTGGCAGGGGAATGTGGAAAAGCAGAGGCAGGGCCCAGCACAGGCCGGCTGGAGTTCTGGGCTCCCGCCGACATGCTCACTGGGGCTTCCTGCTGCCAGGAGCTGGCCAAGGCTCCACTTAGATGCTTTTCCTGCACTCAGTGGCTGCTGACAGATTTCAGTTAAGATGCCAGGAGGGGCAGGGGCACCAGTGCTGCCCTGGGTGGGTAGGTGCTGACCCTCAGGGGAGCGTGAGGGTCGTCCTGGTCTTCCAGCACCTGCATCGGCCACAGCTGCCTGAGCTGGGACAGAAACCAGGTCCTAGGGCACCCCCAGCAGGACGAGCGCACATCCTCGAGGGACCCACCCACGGCGGACACACTGCCCTGAGCTTCCTGCTCCTAGAGCACATCCCACTGGATGCTCAGGTCCCCTTTCTATGCAGAACCTAGGAGCTGACCTGGGCGTGAGGAGGTCACGGAGACCTGGCTGGCATCCATGTGAGGAGGGGGCTCGTGCCTGACAGCATGCATTGCACAGGGAGGGCGTGGGCCAGGCATCGGGCGGGGGTCTCACCTAGCCAGTGCTCCCCTGTGAGCTTGCCGAAGCCATCCCGGTACGCCTCCCAGCCTCGGAAGAAGTTCACGGAGCCATCCTCCCGTCGCTGAAACACCTGAGAGCAGATGAGAATGCGGAGCTGGCCCCAGCCTTCCCAGGACCTCACATGCATCCGTCGGCCCCCTACTGCCCCTCATCTGCCCCTTCGGGGAGCACAGGGCCTGAGCCTCATGTCTCTCAGCAGCTCTCGCTGGGACCTGGACCCGGGAGGCTCATGGTACTCCGAGCTGGGGAGACTGACCGAACGCCCCCAGGCCCTTAGACGCCCCCTCAAGGAGCAACTGGGGTGGACTGGGGTGCAGTGGAGAAAGCCAGACTTCCAGACCCACTCTGCTGCCTCACTGTGACCCTAGACTGGTCCCATCCTTGAGGGGACCTCAGTTTTCCCACTGGTCAGATAATAAGGGGGGTGAACAAGGGTCCCTGTACCTTTTCCTGGGTCAAAACAAAACTGAACAAAAGCCCACTCTTGAGTTTTTAAAGACCAATAACACACACACAAGGATGTCCCTGATGGCTCAAATGACAGAGCATCTGCCTGCCAGGCAGGAGACCTGGGTTCATCCTTGGTTTGGGAAAATTCCCCGGAGAAGGGCACAGCAGTCCACTCCAGTATTCTTGCCTGGAGAATCCCATGGACAGAGGAGCCTGACAGTCTATGGGGTTGCAGAGTCGGACACGACTGAGCGGCTGACACTTCACTTAACAGACACACATAGACACACGCCTGGGCTTGGCTGGGTCTCTCAATACGCCCTGCTATATTCATGTACATCCGCCCCAACCCTATTAAAAAGTCCCTGGTAGGGGATCGGCAGGGGCCCTGGGAAAGCAGAGCCCCGGTCACCTCTCAAGGGAGCACCAGAAGACTGCAGCCAGCCGCCGGGCCGCTTCTGTTCTTCATTTTAATAACATTCTTGATTTGGGAGTCCGGAATCCCATCGGTTAAATTGCTTTGAAATAAGTAGCACGCTGGTCCAGGCCAGAGCTGCCTTGAGTATTTACAGGATCCGCTGACAATCCTGTTCCCCCGCTCGCCGCCCCCCCCCCCCCACCCCCGCCCCCAAGCCTTTCTGTCTAACAAGCCTTTTTCTTGCTCATTTGCAGAGGCAGCACTCGCCCCCACCGCCTCCATCTGCGCCCGCGTCTGAGGTGTTAGAGGTTTGGCCGCCGCACAGAGCCGCCCGATCCATTACTAAGCAGCCGGACTTCAGCCGCCTGGAACCGCCCTGTGCGGCGTCTGCCCGCAACTGCGGGTCTGTCCGCGGGGCACCGTCCATCACCGCGGCAGCTCTGACGTCAGGTGGCGGGAGGGAGGGGAGGCGACACCTTTTTCCTTTGCTTCGCTACCTTCAACCCGGCCTGGCCCTGACACGTGAAAGCCCTCAGAAGGGACGGGAGCAGAAGGAAATTCGATCAGGCTCGGAGATCAGAGAGCCGGTGGAAAGCGGGTATTGATGGCTGCGGATTGGGACCCTGAGCACGCGCCCTTTGAAAGGCCTAATCCTGGCAAAGCTCAGACACTCCCCGAGAAGGCCTCGGACAGCAGAGCTTGTTTCTGCAGAAAGAGCAGGGCTGCAGGTGGGGTGGGGGGAGGGCTGCAGGGGCCGAGGAGAGGGGCGAGAGTGGGGAGGACAGCAGTTCCCAGTCTGGGCTCTAGAGCTCGGGTTCTGCCACTTAGTGCCAGCCAGTGACGCTGCCTCGCTGAGCCTGTTTCCTCATCTGTAAAATGGAGATCTCAGCATCAAACCCTGCTGACCACTGGCTGTAGATAGCTGACGATGTGAAAAGAAAAGAAAAGAACTGCCTGCAATGCAGGAGACCTGGGCTCAGTCTCTGGGTCGGGAAGATCCCCTGGAGAAGGGAATGGCAACCCACTCCAGTATTCTTGCCTGGGGAAGTCCATGGTCAGACCAAAGGGTTGCAAGGAGTCCCACAGGACTGAGGGAGTACCACTTTCACTTTCACCCACAGACAGTTCGCTCAGGGCCTGACACCTCGGTGGTCAGCCCATACCAGCCAAGGAGCCCCACAGCCCCGGGACACAGGCCACCAGGGCCTCCCCTCCTCCTTTCTCTCCCGGCCCCCCGCCCCAGGCCATATTCCTCCCAGACTTGGGCACATCTCCTCCAGAACTGCCCCAGGGGCCTGTCCCAAGTCTATTCCCCAAAATGTCCCCCTGAGTTCATCTGTGTCAGGAACCAGCTGGGAAATCCAAGTCATGGCCCTTGCGGCAGGGAAACATGGGATGAGGCCTGGTTGAGGGGATTCCCACCCAGGCAGGAAGCAGGGCAGATCAGAGGAATAGGGGATGGCCAGAGGGGCTGGCTACTGGGAGGGGATCCAGGGTGACCTTGGAGCAGGGGCCCATCCTGGCCCCCCACATGTCCCAGTGTGTGGCTCAGGAACATCATTCCTGCCCCCAGGGCCTCGCTTGCCTCACCCACCGCTCAGCTCGCCTCCCAGACCTCGGCGGGGGGCAGATCACAGAGGAGCTGGTATCATTATTGCCATCGCTGTTGTTTTTCCTGCTCCCGCCGTGAAGTGGAAAGTGGGCCTGTCACGCTTGCAGGCACCGGCAGGACATGCATCCTAGCCACTGGGACAGACAGACCGGCTTGGGTTGACAGCTGACCACAGCTGACGCTCAGGCTAAGTTCTCCGTGTCCGGTGCACACACTTCCTTACCCCTACCCTGGGAGCCCGGTTCTGGGCCCCTTGACCTGCCCTGCTTTCCATTCCAGGAGACAGAAGCTCGGACACTGGCCAGAAGGCAGGCAGCTACAAGTGGATGGTCTGACTCACCCCTCACTCCGTAGCCTGAGGCCGCGCTGGACACCGGGAAGTCTGAGTCTTACCACCTACATCCACACGCTCACTTGCCACCCACCAGGGGCATCCCAAACCTGCCCCCTTGTCTCCTTGGCAGGCCTCTCAAGCTGATCTCTCATCATCCCCCCATCTTCAGCCCCTTCCCTGCTCCCTTTCCAGGCTGGGTGCCAGTAGCAGGCAGGGCCCCAGCTGGGGCTCAGTCTGGGTGAATGATCAGAGGTGTTGAGCACACATTCCAGACCACAGGAGCCTCCCGGCCTCTCTCCTTCACTTGGGAAGCACCCGCCGTCACTGAGAGCAGCAGATGTCTTGACAATCCGCCGCATCTCAGAGGTCAGAGCATCGTTTGCCAACATGGGCGCTCTTCCAGTGGTAACAAACCATGACCGACTCCTTCCAGGGCTGAGACACAGCTGTGCCATGGTTCCAAAGAAGTGGCTTTTAGACTCTTGGACCGTGACCCAGGGAAATGTAGTTGACATTCTGACACACATACTCACAGCTCTTTGTATCTGAAACAAAAGCTTCCCGAAACGATACTTGTCCTTCAGATGGATGGGTGTTAATATTTTCCATCCTCTTCTTCTGTTCTATTTCACTCCATCTCATTAAATAAAAATATTGCTCACAACCCATTAAATTAATTTCTCCACCAGCCAATGGATCACGACCCGCAGTTTGAAGTTGTCAGCCTTTGCCATGGGCTGTCTTGATCCCATAGCTCCAACTCTGGGTGACCGAGCATGCCGTGCAATGGCTGGGATGTCAGACTCGAAAGCCCTGGTCTTGCCCTTGAGCTGACCACAGCATGCCATGCATTCCAGGTGGGCACAGGCCACAGGTCATCCGCAGGTCCTCCCAGGCTCCCAGGAGTGTTTTTTCTACCTCGGGGTTCGGGGTGAACTGCAGTCGTGGCTTCCGATTTTTGGAAACCAGCTGGGCTTTGGGGACCCTGGAGGGCCAGATGTCACCCACCAGAAGGCCTTCAATTACAGAGCAAGGATCAGCCAGACAAGAAGATACAAAGAAGAAAGCAAGGGACTTCCCTGGTGGTCTAGTGGTTAAGACTCCACGCTTTCACTGCCAAAGGCCTGGGTTCAGTACCTTGGTCAGGGAACTAAGATTCCCACAGGCTTCTCAGTGTAGCAAGGGGAAAAAAGAAAGACCTCTTGGAACTTGCCTGGTGGTCCAGTGGCTAAGACTCGGCATTCCCAGGGCAGCGGGCCTGGCTTCGATTCCTGGTCAGGGAACTAGGTCCCCCATGCTACAACTAGAAGGTCCCTTGTGCTTCAAGTGAGACCTGGCACAGCCAGATGAAAAAAAAGGGGGAGGCAAGTGAAGGATTGAGGTGTCCACCTCCCCCTCCTCCATCCCGGCCACAGAACAGGAGTCTCCATTTAGGCAAAAAGGTGGGGGAAAGGTGGGGAAACAAATGATTAATTTTAGGGCTAAAATATCCACTGGCCCAGCTCTTGGGGCCTCTCCCCCGGGTTCCGGCTGCAAAGTGATTGATGGAGAAACGCTCCCGCGGCCTCCTGGGCAGATGCCACGAGTGGGAAGACAGACGGGCGCGTTTTTCTGGTGCGGATTCTCAGAAGCCAGCCGCCTGCCGCCCGGCATCTTCCAAGTGCCGCTCAAGGAGGCTCTGCCAAGGGAGCGCTGGGCCCACATGGTCCTACAGATGGAGCCCGGAGGTTTCAAAGGAAGGAGCCGCTGGGCGGCAGGAGGGGGTGGGGGAGGAGCAGAGCAGCCGACTGTCCCCTGTTTGTCAGACAGGCTTCTGGGGGGCCTGTCTCACGCGCCACAGGTTCAGTGTCTTCTGGGCCTCTTCCTCCGATGAGCCTCGGCTGACCTCGTTAGCCATGCTGCCCAGAGTGTGGAGACCTCCTGAGAGTCGGGGCCTGGCTCTGTGGTCACCCCAAGTGCCTTCAAGGATGATCTCAGTCCTCCCCACCACAACCCCGGAGGGAGGGGTTCATGCTCCCATTTGACAGATGAGAAGACTAAGGTTTGGAGAGGTGGTGCGATCTCTGCAGAGTAGGAATGCCTCAAGGCACGGGCCCACTGAAACCTGAAGTAGGGAGACTGACAGTTCACAAAGCTGAGGGTGGCGCAGGGGTGCCCCATGGCTAAGGGGGTGGACGTTGCCCCCTAGGCCTGTGAGCCCCCCATCCCTCCCTCATCATAGCTGAGCTGAGCAGGCCCCAGGAAATGCACTGGGCTGGCACCCAGGAGATTCAGGTTCTAGCCAGGCTCCAGCCAAGGGCCGTGCAACTATCTGAGTCTTGGTTTCTCTCTTCTGCAAAATGATAGGGTTGCTGCTGCAGACCCCGTGTGGGGTGCCTGGACTGGTGGAGGGACTCAGACCCTCAGAGAGCTCACAGCCCCAGGAGAGATGGATGCACAAGCCAGCAGCCTCAGGGCAGAGCAGCTCCCAATCTGAGGTGTTCTGATATTCGTGCCTCAGTTTTCTCATCTGTAAAGCGGGAATTATAGGCGCTCCAACCCACCAGCATACAGGTGACATGGTTAAATGGGCTGGTAGATAACACAGCATTCCATAAGGGTCACAACCTGTTACATTTGTCCAGAGCTCAGAGGAGGATGAGCCACCTGCTGGGATGGTTGGGTCCTAGAGGGCTTCCTGGAGGAGGAGATGTTTGGGTGAACTGCAGACTGAGCAGGGTCTTGGCAGGTGGGCAGAGGGGCTGAGGTGTAAGCGACAGGCACAGGGTGGGTCCAAACACTATGAGGTGATGGGGGGGAGTCTCTGCCGCCGTCGAAGGGTGCCCAGGAGGCAGCATCTGAGGTTTTTTCCTTGACTCTGATGAAGCTGCTATGAACGGTGCTGGCTGTGCTCCAGCAGCCTTCCCAGGCTTCCCGAGCAGGCGGCTCCGCGAGGCGAGGCGGGGCGGCAGGCTGCGCAGGAGCGGATTCTTGTCTCTAAAGAACAAAGAACTTAGACGTGGAACAAGAGCAGCCCTTCAAAGCCGGCCCCTGGGGACGCTCTGCCGGCTTCCCCAGGAGGCAGTTGCTCCTCCGGTCCTTTCTGGACACCTCTGGGCAGCAGCTCCCAGCGCCTGGGCTTGCTAGCAAGAGCACAATTGCTGGAATAAGGCTGAACTGAGTTCAGATCTTGGCTGTGCCTCTCATGGGTCGTGTGACCTCAGACAAGTCACAGGACCCTTTCTGAGCCTTAGTTCCCCTCTCTGTGAAAAAAAAAAAAGGTCCCATCAGGGACTTCCCTGGGGGTCCAGTGGCTAAGACTCCGAGCTCCCCATGCAGGGGGCCTGGGTTTGATCCCTGGTTAGGGATCTAGATCCCTCATGGTGCGACTCAAGATCCTGCAGGCCGCAACTAAGACCTGGGCAGACGAATAAATAAATAAATAAATTTTCAAAGGCCCCGTCAGCAACCCCTTTGTCAGCCCTGCAGGGTCACAGTGAAGAGACCACGCAGGAAAAGGCAGGTGTGAGCCCGGTGGGGTGGGGGAGGGGCACGGCATGTCTAACCTCCCTCTCCTTCAGAACCAGCGCCGAAGCCCAGAAGGAAGTGGGCCCACTCCTGTCTGTGACTGCAAATGGTACCCCTGGGCCTGGCGCCCTGCCACGTTTCCCAGGCTTGGCAGGCGGCGGCTGTCGGCTCCAGGCAAACAGCGCTCGGAGCTGCCATTTATCAGATGCTGAGGCGCCGGGCTGAGCTCCACATGCCCCCCCACCCCGAACCCCATTTACGTTCAAAGTTTGAAAAATCCTAATCGCTCCCGGCGGATCGCTCACGGGCCAGAGGGGTGCCATCAGCAGTGGGTGTGGCCATTACCAGCATGCGCTTGGAGGGCTCCCCGGGAACACTGGGGAGCTGGCGACAGCCACTGATGCCACAGCAGGTCTCCTCCTGCCTCCGCAGCCCCTGGGACACAGGGGAGGAGACCGCACCCTGGCAGACCCCCAAGTCCTGCCAGGCGGCGACCCCAGTGTGTGCCACAGCAACCCCCGCCCCCCGCCCCGCCCCATCACCTGCATCCTGGCATCCTGGCTGAGGCTGGGAGCTTTCATCTCTCCTGAGCCTGATCCCCTGCTGGGCTGGGCTCTGTTCAGGGGTTCAGCGCCTTTGATGTCTTCCCAGTAAGAGAAGGATTTTCCTCAGCCTGGGGAGCGCAGGTAGGGAGGGAATGGGCATGGTGGGAGGGGAGGTTTGCTCTTGCAGTGGAGCCAGTTAGGGGCCTGTCTGAGCTGGCTGACCCTGCACGGCAGTAAAATGCCTGGCAGAGAACGCAGGCTTGGGCACTTGGCTGGTGGGGCCAGGGGAAAGCTGGCGGCACTGTGGATCTGAGCGGGGGGCACAGAGCAGAGTCAGATCTATTGCAGGTCCCCGCGGTAGGAGATGCTGAACTGGACCTGATTTCTGTGACCTCGACTGGTGATTATGCAGAGATGAGGGCCTGGCAATCAGGCCGGCTGGCAGCTCTGCTGAAGCAGCCCTGGCAGGGACAAGGCTGTGTCCCCGGGGACCGAAGGGCAGGGCAGTGGGGGGCTCAGTCTGCGGACGCTGGCTGGACCCTCCTTCCAACCACAAAACCCGAACCGGGCCCTGGGCCTGGTCACCCTGTGCCCCAGGCCCTGAAAGGTGGCCACGTAAAACACAAGGGCCACCCCACTGGCCAGATGAGGAAGGGGATGCCCCCAGAGGGAATGTGACCTTTCCAGTCTCTCAGGGCCCCGGGGATGAGCTGGAAACGGCTGCTTCATCCCACGCATCACCCTTCCAAATGAGGAAATTTGGCTTCTGTTTTTAACATATCTTCCTCCTCTTTAAAAACACTGCTTGGGATTCCCCCAGTGGTACAGCGGTGATGACTCTGCCTTCCAATGCAGGGGGCGTGGGTTCGATCCCTAGTCGGGGAACTAAGATCCCACGTGCTGTGAGGTGCAGCCAAAAGGCAAAAAAATAACGAAAGACACTGTTTGACCGTAAGATCCTACAGGGTAGAGCCAGTTCTTCTGTTCTCAGGGAATTCCTAAGGCTCAGCAAGGACCTTTAGTGCCCCTTCCTCTTCCTCTGCCCCTGCCCCACAAGTGAGCAGCCTGTGGGGATTCTGACACCCCCACACACACACCATGAAGAGCACTACTTTATTCCCATTTAACGGATGAACAAAGTAAGGTTCCAAGAGGGAAGCTATGCCACCAGAAGATGCCAGCGGTTACCCATCTGGCAAGTATTTAGGAGCACAGATGGTGTGGAAGCACTGTGTGGACACCTGGGCTACGGGGGCCACCAGGTGACCAGCTGCCGCCCTGCAGAGCTCTAGCCTGGTGGGGACACAGACGGACAACACCTGTGACAGGTGCAGAAAGGGAGCCTGAGGGGGGACCTGGGAGGACTCTCAAATGACCCAGGGGCCAAGCTTGGCCCCTTGCCCAGGGTCACAGGCGAGAGGGGGTGCTGTGCATCCTGCCTTCCTCCTTCTTTGCGGGGCCAGTGGGTGGGGTGCACGGGGCAGGGTCAGCAGTGGCCTGGCTCATCAGCTTGACCTTGTGTGGCCTGGGTCACTGTGGTCAATGGTGAGTGTGGAGAGGGGCTGGGGCTCCACCAGGGCCAGTGGCCACATCAGCAGAGAGGCCACCTTGAGGCCTGTGTCCCCCTGTCCCCTGACCTCATTCCCACATGGTGACTCCTGTGCCCTCTGCAAGGGTTCAAGGCCCCTGCAACCTCCACTCCTGAGCTGCTTGCCCATTCTCCACCTTGGCCCCAGTCTCTGGGTCACTCCCTCCCAAGAGCCCACCGTGCCCCCAGGGAGAAAGCCTGACTCCTATAGCATCTGCAAAACCGTGCTACCCAGGCCCTGCCTGCCTCCCCCACCTGTGCCTGGCCCCCTGAGGGCTACGCCAGCAGAACGGAGCCACCAAGGCCCAGAACAAGCCCTGGTCCCCTCCGCGCCACCCCCCACATGTTCCCTTTGCCTGGACATTGTTCTCACCTCATCCCCCTGTGCCCCAACCTCCCAGTCCAGGAGCCTCTCTGGCTGCCCAGGCAGGGTAAGGGGGGCTCTCCTCTGGGGTCTCCCTGGACCCCTAGTCCTACAGCCCCCATACAGGTTGGCTGACTTGTCTAGCTCCCTGCCAGGCTGGCACCTTGCTGCGGAATCCTCTGGCCCGTCGTGGTTGGCACCCCATGGTTGAGCCATAAACTGACAAGGGACAGTTGGTTCCATGGACTTGCGTGAGGCTGGGCTGCTTGTCTGCCGGATGTGTGTGTGCTGGGCCACTTCAGTCATGCCTGACTCTTTGTGACACTGTGGACTGTGGCCAGCCAGGCTCCTCTGTCTGTGGGATTCTCCAGGCAGGAATGCTGGAGTGGGTTGCCATGCCTTCTTCTGGGGGATCTTCCCCACCCAGGGATTGATGAACCTGCATCTCTTATGCCTCCTGCATTGGCAGGCAGATTCTTTACCACTAGCACCACCTGGATGACCTTGAACAAACCTCTTGCCCTCTCTGAGGCTGCCCTGTGGGTCTCCAGGGATTGGAGGAGGACTGGAGCAGTGCCAGCAAGGCCACAGTATATAAACTGTAAAGTGCCCCGAGGCAAACAGGGATGCTGAGTGCCAACCTCTTGCAGTTCTGGCTCCTGGGAAGCAGGTTCTGGTTGGCATGTCTGGCCCCAGGCACCCTGTCCCTTGTGTTGGCACTCCGAGGCCCGGCAGTTTGGACATGGAGCCTAAATGAGGATGGATGGTATCAGGGTCCAGCAAAGCAGCAGCCATCTCCCTCCCACACAGCAATTGAGTTTCTGAGAGATTCTGTGTGGCAGAGAGGTGATCCTGACAGACGCCCAGAGGTATCCGGGAAAAGATTGCTTTTGACGGAAGCCCAAATGGATATTAACGTCTGTGGGTCTCGCTAGCCCTTCTCTGCTGAGAATGGCCTTTCTTCCAGGCTGGCTAATCCAGATGTCTGGGCGGGAGGGCTGGGCAGACCTGTGCACCTCATAGACTCCCCTCTAATAGCCCCCGAAGCCCGGGCCCAAGGAATAACCCTCCTTCCCGGCACCAACCCTGATTGACTTCCCAGGAGACTGGCTTCCACTCCACCCAAGTGGAAGATGCATGGTCCGGGCCGACATCCTGGTCTTTCATTAAGCCTGTCCTAACCCTTAACTCTGATTTCTGGGCTCTGGCTGGTGTTTCAGAGCTGTTCTGCCCGCCAAGGGGGTCCCAGAGGTGGAGGCCATAACTCAGATGCTCCGAGATAGGAAAACAAAAAGTGCTTTTAGGCTCAGAAGTGAGTCCAGTGCATTTAAATGCTCCTCTCTCCGGAGCTTGTAGGGACGTTTAGAGGAATGTTTGTCTCGGGGTCCTCGGGGGCTCTCAGCGGCTCTCACACCAGCTTCTGATGGCAGCTCTGCCCTCCGAGAGCATCTGCTTGGGCCCTGCCCACCCGCCTCACTCGGGCCTCCTTGTCTCGCCTCCTGCTCTGTCTGGCCGACCCCGCTGCCCTCACCCTCATATGCCAGCACGCACCCCCAGGTGTTTTAGTTTTGTGGCTACATTCCCCCTGCAAAGGCAGAGTTGAGGACTTGCGGCGCAGACCGGAGGAGACCTGTGTGTCGACTCTGCTGTAGAAGAGGCTTCTCTGCTAGCTGATCAGGAGACCTCCAGGTCTGCCTGCCGCGCCACCTCCTCCTTCTCTTGGCCCCGGGAGGTCTCGGGCCACATGCGGCTCTCACCCTTGCCTTTCCATTGCTCCCAGTTCCCATCGGGGCAGGAACCAGGAGGTTCAAGGAGATGGCGATGGCTCCTCGCCAGGAGGCCCTGTGGGTGGGGCCTCTGCTCACAGCAACGTGCTGCCCCTTGTGTCTCTTGTACACGCACCATCTACTGAGTAACTGAAACCTCTGCCCTGGAACTCACATTAGCAGCCGACAGTCCCAGGACCCAACCTCGGCATTCGCCATCCCTCCAGAACCACTGCCCAGGGTAGGGGTGGGGGCTGCAGGCTCAGGGAGTGGAAGGTGGCTCCACTCAGACACTGGGATCTGACACCTGCTCCCAAGTGGCCCCCACGTGTCAGCACGTGTCCCCCACTTGCCCTGTGGAGGCTTTGATGAGATCATGGGCAGGTTTGTGATGGCTGGTGAGCCCCTGGGCAAGGCCAGGCAGAGCACCCCGGCTCACGTGCACAGCCTTCTGGGTCACCCCAGCATCTGCCCAGACCACCTTGCAGGGCCCAGAGGAGGCGGGGCCTGGCCCAGCCGGCCGCACACCCCCGGGAGACTCACCGTCCAGCCGCCTCCATCTGTGCGCATGTCACAGTAGACCTGGAAGCCGGCAGGGTCGTGTGTGGGGAAGACAGAGTAAACGCCGTCCTCCTGCTGTCCGTTCAGGAGGACGTCCAGACAGTCACGTGGCCGAGAGCCTGAGACAGGGAAGGCCGTCAGGGCACTGGGCCCCGCACTCACGTTCCTCCCCCCTCTCCTGCGTCCCTGGGTCTCTGACTTGTCTGTCCAGCAGTGGCAGGTGGGCTCCAGAGCACTGGCCTTGGGGGCTGACTATGGCTCTGCCTCTCCCTGGGTGGATATGGTGAGCGAGCACCCTCTCTGAGCCTCACTTTGCTCATCTGGAGAATGGGTGCAGTGAGCTCCACCTCATCTGGCTGGGAAAGGGGTCAACAGGAGGGTATAGGTAGGGTGCTCAGTGCTGCCCGGCAGCAGGAAGTCCTCGGCACACAGAAGCAGTGTAGCCTTGTCAGTCGGGCAGGTGGGGGACGTTGTGGGAATGAACCCGGGCACCCAGGTCATCCAAGGAAGGCAGTCCCCACCTCACTCACCATTGGCGCAGCCGCGGGGCCGCGATCCCCTGGCAGGTGCCCTCTGAAGGTCAGCCTTGACGTGGGGTCGGGCCAGCCCCGGTCCCTCTGCAGGGCATCCAGGACATCGCTGACCGAGTTCACCAGGTGAGCCATGTGGCCTTGGCTCTCAGAGAGAAGCTGTAGGGCACAGAGGTGGGTGGAACTCTGGTGGGTGGAGCTCCTGGTGTGTGGAGCACTGGGTGGCTGGAGCTCCAGGTGGGTGGGGCACTGGCTGGGTGGAGCTCCTGGTGGGTGTGGCACCGTGTGAGTGGGGCTCCGGTGGATGGAGCCCTGGGTGAGTGGAGCACTTACTGGGTGGATCGCTGGACAGGTAGAGCTCCAGGTGGGTGGGGGCACTGGGTGGGTGGAGTTCTGGGTGGGTGGGGCACCGAGTGGGTGGGGCTCACCCAGTGAGTGGACCACCGGGCAGTAGCTCTGGCGCACTCACACTAGTCCTCACGGTGGAAGCACTCTCTTGGTGCGAGCCCCTGACTTAATCTGGCTGCCGCCCACTGTGGTCTCAGCCCCGGTGCACAAAAGACAGGGGCTCAGGTGGGAGAAGACACCACAGGCCCTGTCCTTCATCCATTTCTGTGCCTTCAGCCCAGCTGGACTGACTAAAGGAGACCCCGCTGTTCAAATCCCAGCTCACCCATTTGCCAGTTACATGGCTGCAGATGAGTGATTAACCCAGCCTTGAGATGGGGCTAACCTAACCTCTCTGGCCTAGGTGCCTTGGGGATCAGTCACAGTGTGCGGCCCCCAGCAGGGACTCAGCACTCAGCACCTGGGCGCCTGCCTCAGTACGGGGGATTCATGAGGCAACTTCCAGATTACAAAACATCTTCACTCAACGTCTCTTCTCATCGCCCAGCAAGGCTACAAAGCAGGGGTGCTGGGTCTGCACTCCACAGGTGGGACCCTGGAGGTCTGCACCCCCACGCATACTCATGAGAACCCAGCTTTGACTTTCCAGGGCTCTCTGACGTCCACCCCTTCACCTGACCCCATAGCATTGCCAGGTGGAAGGGCTTGAGGTGTCATCCCCTTGTTTCAAATGGGGAAACTTTGGCCCAGAAGGGGAGGTCCCTGTGGAGGACACATTCAGGCCATGACCCGCAGGCTGACTGGCAGGAAAGGAACCCAGGGCTGTGCCATCGTGCAGGGAGCCTAAGGTGGGGGTGGGCCAGGCGGTGATTTGGACCCAGGCTCTGGTGTTGATTTTGAATTTTGGCTCAGGACCCTCCTCCAATCACTTTCAAATAACCCTGGAAGGGTAACTAAACCCCTTCCACATTACTCTCCTCCCTGCGAACCACCCCGGTGGGCCCTGTTTTCTGGGGGAGGGGGGAGGGCTCACAACAGCATGTGTTCGCGCTTCTTTCTTGATCTGTACCATTCCCACTGTGGCCGCGGTCCAGAGGTTTGGGGCTCAGTTGGTGCAGCTCTGTTCCACCTGGGGTCTCTTGGCTGTGCCTGCTGCCTGAGGGTCTGTGGTCTGTCACCTCCCCACCCCAGGGCTCCAGCGGGGAGGGAGGCAGGGGCACGGGCTGACTGCAGTCAGCCAGCGAGCATGCAGCTTGCTGGGTCTTTACACACCAAATCTGTCACTGGCCAGATAATAGCTCGTTCGAGGAAGGGAAATAGAAATATACAGTGCCAGCAGTTCACAAAATATGATTCTCAGCTTGTCCGGGAGCAGGGGCCCGACAAAGCTTTTAGTTTCCTTGTCAGTTTCCCCTCTGCTGAGCAGGTGATTCACTGGGGGCTCAGGCCCGGGGCAGAGGCACCCAGACGGGTGGAGAGAGCATTGAGGCGGGGTGGTAGCTTTCTCCCGGGGTTTTATTACAGTGTCCTGGAGACAAACCCCATTGGAGGAGCCCTGCGGTGGGATGCAGGCAGCCTCAGGGAGCAGGGGCAGGGGGCGATCCTGCAGGATGTGAGCAGGAAAGATCACCGAGCCCATCGGTTCAGTCGAATCTGTACTGCCCATCCTTCTGTGACGAGGCAGACACACTCGAGAAACTCAGGCACGACCAGCTCTTGCTAACGGGCAAGGAAGACCTCAGTTTAAACCAGCAAATGATTAAAGTTGAAAATGTACATAAAAACATGCCCCGAATTAATGGGGAAAGTCAGTCCCTGCTCGCTGAGCCGCACAGCTGCATTCAGGAGGACTTGGCGACTTTCGGAGGCAGTGAAATCGGACCTGCTGCTTCCAGCCCTTCTCAGTTGTTGGAGCTTAAACAAGTTGCTTTGCCACGCTGAGCCTCAGTCTGCCACTCCGTAGAATAGGGGTAACGGTTCCCTCCACTTCCTGGGCTTCCCTTGTGGCTCAGCTAGTAAAGAATCTCCTGCAATGCGGGAGATCTGGATTCGCTCCCTGGGTTGGGAAGATCACCTGAAGAAGGGAAAGGCTACCCACTCCAGTATTTTGCCCTGCAGAATTGCATGGACTGTATAGTCCGTGGGGTTGAAAGAGTCAGACTTTCACTTTCACTTCACCACCTCCGGGGGCTATTGTACTGCAAAGTGCTTATCACACACAGTGTGGACCGCAAAGCAGATTTTCAGTGGTGGCTGCCTGTAGATACAGAGTTGCTACCATCATAATAAAAGAAGAGGAAATGTGTAGACAACGCCTCTCGTGCGCCACGTGCCCACCGAGCCCAGCACAGCTATGAGTGTCAGCATCCTACTGGGCATGGACCATGCTAGCCCCATGTTACTGGTGAGGAGGGCAGTGCCCCACCCAGGAGGGCACTGGAAGTGCTCAGGGACGCACAGCTGTTCCTCAGTGGAGCCTTGACTCTACTGACTCAGACCGTGAGGGCAGGAACTCAGCTCTGCCGCTCCCAGGCCAATGGGTCTTAGACACCTGTACCTCAGTGCACAGGAGTCACCCAGGTGCTTGCTGACCTGCTGGGACCCGGGGGTTGGGGGGTGAGGTCCAGGGACATGCCTTTTAACCAGCAGCTCTGGTCACTCCAGCAGGGAGTGCTGTGGCGTTGCTCTGAGAAGCCCAGGAGGGGTCTGGGAAGCTCATAGAAGGGGAACTAGGAGCTATGGCAGCAGGGCTCTGCGAGACACATGGTCTCTGGAAATCACCTTGAGTCTGTGGGAAATGAGTCAAATTAAACATTCTTGTGAGAAGTGAATATATCAGGTGAGCCGAGGCAGTGCTGGGCCCCAGAAGAGCCATTAGTCTTCTGGGGATGGCTCTAGGCCTCCCGTGCAGGTGAGCAGGTGGGGGACCAAGGCTCCCACCCAGTCCCCCGCCCCTGCCCTGAAGGTGAGTGTTTGCGGGCGGGCCAGGCTGTCCAGGGCTGAGCCACGGGGAGAGCGAAGTGAGGCGCCCAGATGCCCCAGAAAGTCTGGAGGTCTCCCTGACCCCTGAGGATGAGAGGCGGGGCCGCTGCAGACAGAGGGGCAGCAGGAGGGCAGCTGAACACCCCCAGGATGGGGAGGCCGCCTCCCCATCAGTCACCCTGACAGGATGACAAGGACTATAATTTCTCCAGCTGCAGCCTTCGGGGGAGGGAAAAGGCCCGTCACTCTTGAGCTGGTGAGTGACCAAATGCCTGGCCATCTCATGTGTCCGGAAATGGGCTGGACCCATGGCAGGGGTGGGGCTCGCCTCCCAGTCCCTAAGGACCTAAGTCATGGGAATAGGGGTGGGCAGCAGATAGGGTAAAGGCTGGAGGCTGGGCAATGCTCCAGAGACCAGATGCCAGGCCTGACCTGGCCGCTGGGCACAGCATGCGGTGAGTCGCTTCAGCCGTGTCTCTTTGTGATGCTATGGGCTGTAGCCTGCCAGGCTCCTCTGTCCAGGGGATTCTCCAGGCAAGAATACTGGCATGAATTTCCATGCCCTCCTCCAGGGTATTGTCCCGACCCAGGGATCAAACCTGTGTCACTTACATCTCCTGTGTTAGCAGGCGGGTTCTTTACCACTAGTGCCACCTGGGGAGACCTGGCCACTGTACCCCAGACAAATCACTGCCCCGCTCAGGCACATCACTGTCCTCCGGTGGGCACATCGCCCCACGTGGAGCCCTCCTGGGTCTGGTAAGGGCGAGCAGGAGGTGGACTCCCACTCTGCAGCCAGACAGACCAGGCTCAGGTACCCAAGCTGTCATTTTCAGCAGGGTGACCTTGAGTGAGGGTCTTCGCCTCCCTGAGCCTCGGTGTCCTCATCTGTCAAATGGGGGCAATGATGACTCGCTCACCCCATAGGCAGGCGCTCAACGCCGTGCAGACTCGGGAAGGGAGAGCTGCAATGGTGACCCAGCCATGCTACAAATCATCATGCTGTCTCAGCGGAACGGACGCCTCGGGGCCTTAGTTTTCCCTTCTGGAAAACGGCAGAGACCCAGTGAGCCGATCCTGAACCCTGATTCTACGAGGGGGAAGGTTCTTGCTGGTGCTGCAAGCACAGTCAGTGTTAGAAACCCTTCACCCAGATCCACCTGGTGCGCGCTGGGACCCACCTGGCTGGGCTCTGGTCAGGGCTGGAGTGGGGGCGGAGGTGTTGAGGACACACTAAGGGTCTGGTTGAGCTCTTTAGTTGCCCCCCCTTCCCTGGAAGGCTATGGGCATCAAATGGCAGTAGATGGGGTGATCTGGTGGAGGGGGTATGGCTCTCTCTGACCACATGGCACAGCCGAGGGTGGGGGTGCTTGCCACTGAGCACCACATGACCTTGAGCTTTTATTAGCCTGATGGAGGCCACGTCCTGCCTCTCCTGTGTCCACCGGCACGGGCACACCTGGGAAGCCCCTCCAGGCCTGGATTTGACTCCATGGATGGATCTGACTGATGGATGGGCTACTGCACACCATGGAGAACACACCAACACGCAGGCCACCAGGAGGGCCGCACGAGCTATGTGACCTTGGGTGAGACTCCCACCTCGCTGAGCCTCATCTGCTTGTCCGCAGACGGGAATCACAACAGCCCCTGGCCCTGGGACGGACACCTGGCACTCAGCAGGGCCAGCAGATGGTGGCAGCCACCCCACCCACTCCTGCCCAGACCCTGAGGGAGGCACAGACCCCCACCCTTACCTGGATGAGGCGACCCTGCTCACTCT
Organism: Nanger dama; assembly: GCA_917880005.1. Lineage (NCBI taxonomy): Eukaryota > Metazoa > Chordata > Mammalia > Artiodactyla > Bovidae > Nanger > Nanger dama. The sequence continues at coordinate 5,857,790 of CAKJTW010000018.1, read as the reverse complement.
GGAGGGCGCTGAGCCCCTGGCCCAGGGCGCCGTGCCCCTTCCGCAGCCCGGAGCACTCAGCCTGCAGCTCCGAGGCCCGGGCGAGCAGCCGAGGAGCTGGTCCGCCAGCGTGTCCAGCAGTTCCTGCTCCTGCTCGCCTGGCAGCCGCGGCTCGGCCTGGCGCTGGCTCAGTGCCTGCAGCACGGAGGCCTGGGCGCCCTCCAGGCGGGCGAAGCCGTCGGCAAGGTCAGGGCACCGCGGGTCGATGAGGATGCTGAGGCGCGAGCTGTCGGCCCTGTCCACGGTGACCAGCGCGCTGTTGGCCCCCGCCCGGCCCGGTGCTGACAACGGGCGGGGGCGCCGTGCCGGGCACGCGGGCGTGGTTCAGAAGCAGCACAGCGCTGGTGGCCGCCGCGGCCAGCAGCACGGCGAGGGACAGCAGCACGATACACAGCACACAGCTGCAGCTCGGCCGCTGCGGGCCAGCCCGGGCGCATGGACGCAGACAGGACAGAGGGCAGGTGGGAGAGAAAAGGGGCAGCGTCAGGGGCAGGCCCGGGCCTCCGGCTCCAAGCCTTGGGCGGGCCCTCTGGCCTTTGTGAAGCCTGGGCGAGGCTCCTTCTGGGGGACGAGGGAGGGGAGTCTCAGAGAAACAGAGCCCCAGAAGGAGACAGAGAAACAGGTCCGTACCGGCCGCCACCAAAGACGGCGAGAGAGGCAGGGAGACAGAGATGGGGATGGCGACAAGAGGAACCAGGGCAGAGAGCCAGGAGATGGAGGGACAGTCCCTTCTCCCTCGCTGCCCCTGCCCCCGGCGTGCACATTGCCCCACGTGGAGCCCTCCCGTGTCTGGTAAGGGCGAGCAGGAGGTGGACTCCCACTCTGCAGCCAGACAGGTACCCAAGCTGTCATTTTCAGCAGGGTGACCTTGAGTGAGGGTCTTCGCCTCCCTGAGCCTCGGTGTCCTCATCTGTCAAATGGGGGCAATGATGACTCGCTCATCCCATAGGTAGGCGCCCAACGCCGTGCAGACTCGGGAAGGGAGAGCTGCGATGGTGACCCAGCCATGCTACAAATCATCGTGCTGTCTCAGCAGAACGGACGCCTCGGGGGCCATGGGCTGCTGTCACTGAAGGTCTTTTCAACCCAGAGCACCCACACCCCGCGTCCTGAAGCCACTGCAGGCCCACGAGGCTGCCATGAGTCCCCAGGCTGGGGGTGGCCTCCCGAGCACCTCCCCACCCCCTTTCCTCTCCTGCCTGCCCTTCCTTCCTCCCCCCTTTCACAAAGCACCCCCCTCCAGCCCCTGGACCCAGTGCAGCTTGTAATTAAAGGAGGCACTCTGATGGAGCACAAATCCAGACTCACTGGCCCGCATCACTCACGGCCCAAGGGAAGCCTGCAGAGCAATCACAGCCTTTGACACACGGGGACACTGAGGCCCAGAGAAGGCCAGGGGCTTGCCCACGGTCACCCTGCAGATGAGAAGCTGGGCTCAGACTGGACCCCCACCTCCCGCCTCTTCCCAGGGCCAGGAATGTCCAAGCGCTGAATTTTCCCCACATTTTCAACTTTCTGAATCCAAGAGGCATCTTTAAATGAGTTAGTATATTAAAGCACTTGGAGCCATGCCTGGCATACTCTGTTTGCACAATAAATATTAGCGGCTTTTATTATCTCATGATCAATGTGCACAGAGAATCTGGAGGTGTCGGGTTTTTTATTTTCCACCCTAAGTGCTATTTCTGTGTCACTGATGCTAGAATGTCCCCTCCCTTTTTTGGTCTCCATATCTCAACATCTCTGACATGAGAGGATCTTACAATTGTGATTGACAACTTTTTTTCTTGGTGATACATAAAATAGCCTCTAGGGACATCCCTGGTGGTCCAGTGGTTAAGACCCCATGCTTCCACTGCGGGGGCGCAAGTTTGATCTCTGGTCAGAAAACTAACATCTCATGTGCAGCAGGATGCAGCCAAATTAAAAAAAAAAAAAAAGCCTCTTATATACAGTGTTTTTCTATGAGAAAATATGGCAGAGCAAATAGCTACTTTTCCCTAAATTCAAATTCTACCAGTAACTCCTGAATCTCCCATTTGGCACCAGAGGAGGAGGGGGTCAGGGGTCTGTGTTGTTGGAGAGACAAGAGAGAGGGTTCCTTAGGCTGTCCCTGTAGTGACGGGGCTCAGCATTCTACCCCACCTCTCCCAACACCTGCCCAGACATGCTGGGACTCCACACAGTGGCATGGTTTACTCCAGCCAGACCTGAACATGTCAGCTTCCCTCTGCCAGCTCTACACAGGCTGCTCCCTCGGCCCGAGGCATCAGCTTCCCCTGCTTCTCTTCCACAGCTAAACTCTCTTTCTTCAGGGCTCAGCTAGATGTCACTTCCTCCAGGAAGCCTTCCTAGGCTGTTTCCTCAGCCCTCCTCCCAGTTTGGGTGAGGCTTCTCCTCAGTGTTTCCACAGCCCTTGCTTCCCACTAACAAATACAGTCATCGCCTTTGACTGCATTCATTCACTCAAACATCCATTCCGTATTACCTGGTGTTCCCCTCGAGCCGGGGTCCAAGCCAGTCCCTGAGGGGTAGCAGTGGGCAGTTATGCCAGCCTTGCCCGTAGGGACCTCGTGATGGACTATGACTTACCCTCCTTAGGGGCATGAGCCCCTTGGAGATGATGTGGATACAAGGGAAGCTAGACTTCTGGGGCCTGCAGAGCCCAGGTCTAGGAAACCTGCTCTACACCGTGAGCCCCACCCTCCCCAAAAGGCACCGAGTGGCTGGCTGTTGGATGGATGGAAGGCAGGACAGATGGGCTAGGTCATTTCTCCATGACCTTGTTGGTGTGGGAGGAGGTGAAAGCCCTGGGACCCATGGTGCTTGGCAGGGCAGAGGGTCATGACCTCCACACTGAGCCCTGTGCCCACGGGATGGCCTGGCACAGCATGAAGGCTGCCTCCAGGCTGCCCCAGCCTGGCCACGCGTCAGCAGGACCCACGGGGCAGGCATTACATAGTCACCACTGTCACCTGAGTTTATGCCGTGTTCCCACCACTGAAACCTCCAAACATCCCCTTGTTGTGGTTGGTTACATTCTGCAGAAGGGAAAACTGAGGCTCAAAGAGAGAAGAGCCTTGCCCAAGGTCACAGGAGCATTTGAACCCAGCCCTGGTTGACTGGGTTCAAACCCATCGCCAATTTGTGCGGCTGTTGCTGAGCCATCCGACCGCAGTCCTGCCCTGCGGGAAGCCTGGCCAGGGTCTGAGACAAAGCCCCGCATCAGCCAGTGAGTCCCTGTCAGTCCCCTCCCGGACTCCATCGCGAGACACCTTGCCCCGAGCAGCTCTGAGTGCCGTCCTCCACAGGAGAGTGTTAAGGTCCCCAGCTGGGGAGGCAGAGCGGCCAGCCACGTCCCCCGTGTGCGTCCCCAGGTCCTCTTGGGCATCTGCTCCACCCAGGCCCTCGGTCCCTGGCGGGAAGGCCAAGGGCGCAGAGGAGGGGGCACGCTGGAGAATGCTGCAGGGGTCCCCCGAGGGGCAGGGGGACGCCAGTGCCTGGAGATGAAACCGGCCACTCAGCAGAGGAGAGTCAGTCTTCAGAGATCACCTTAAACATGAAGAACTGTTCACTTTTATAGGCTGCAGTTTACGTGCCTTGCAAAGAAATCTATCCGAGACCATGAGGGGGCTTCACATGCAAGCTGCCCAGTGAAGCGTGCGGGGGGCTGGCGTTTAACTCATCAGCCTTGGCCGGCGTGGAGCGGTGTATGCCTGGGGTCCCCACCTCCCAGGGGCAAGGAGCCTGTAGATTGGGATGGTATCCCAGGTTGGGGGTGGGGGGCATTCGAGGAACCCCAGGGTCTGAGACTTGCTGCTGGGGCTAAACACCTGTGGGAGCTTCCGGCTGGGGGATGTGGCTTCATCCCCTGCGTGAGCCCTAGTGCTGGCCTGCGGTCCGAGCGGCCCAGGACGCCCCAGCCAGGGCAGGACCCGGTGGGCTCGCTCCAGGGGAGCCAGGAGGAGAAAGCCCCGGAGCTGCCTCGTTAGAGGGGCGGCAGCGTCCCGACTGCCTCCTCTGAGTCCCCAGCCTCCAGGGCCGGCCCCGGGTCTGGCTGAGACTGAGGGGCTCTGGGAGAAAGGGCTCCCGGCTGCAGCGCTCCGCCAGCACTGCACCCCACTTCTTGTTTTCTTTAAGGCCATACTGTGCAGCATGTGAGACCTTAGTTCCCCAACCCGGGACGGAGCTGTGCCCCCTGCACTGGGCATGTGCAGGGGCCACTGCCCGCCACCAGGGAAGGCCCTTCCCTGTTTCTATAAGGGAGGGGTGGTGGCCCGTGAGTGGGCTGAGACTACACTCCTTGTAGCAAAGTGGGAAGAAGAAAACCTCCCCCAGGGGAGGCCAGGCAAGGTGAGATCCAGGTGCAAGCCGCCCCCAGCCCCCATCTCCTAGGAGCACCCCAGCCCCAGAAACACACTGTGTGGGTCTGCGTTAGGAAGGCCAAGGTGCAGCCGTGTGGTCTGAGCCTGGCAGAGACTCAGAGCTGCACCTGGGCTCGTGGGTCGTCGCAAGCGGGGCAGCCCAGCCCCTGCCCAGCCCAAAGACCCTGGGGAAGACTTCCTCCTCTCTCCCCAGGAACACACATCTGCTCCCCCAGCCAGGCAAACAGCGCCTGACCTGGGCTGGGCTCTGATGCTCCGGCCCTGGCAGAAGGAGCGTCCCAGAGATCCCTTAAAAGAGGAGGTGGTTGTTCTGCTCAAAATTATCGGGGGGGTCCCAAAGACTTAGGAAGAGGGCTTGCTGGCTCACTCTATGAGTCCTAGGGGAAGAGCTCTCTGTCTTGCCAGGGGCCTCTGCACATGACCCACGCTGAAGGCCATCTGAAGCCGCAGGCCACCAGGAAGGCCCCAGGAGACTGGCTAGAAGTGTTCTAGGGACAAAGAGAAGGGTCTGGGAACTGCCTGTGTCCACCCCCTCCCAAAGGAGCCGAGCCACCAGCCCTGTCACTCCCCAGAGAGCACTCAGCTCTGAGTCCATTTCTGATGAGGGAAGGTCTCTTGATGTGTCTTGTGAGGGTCTTGCCCACCCTCCCCACCCCTCAGATCTCCAGGCCTCCAGCCCACTGACCCCTAAACCGGGCTCGTTCCACCTCAAACCTGAACCCTCCTGAGAGTTCCACCCAGAGATGGTATCAGCCTCACCAGCCCCCTCCAAAACCAGGGACCTCCCTGGGCTCCCCCCCCTCACCCCCCACCCCCAGCCAGCACCTGGCTGCGCCCACTCTTACCTCCTCAAATCCCCAGGGCCCCTCTGTTCCTACGGCCCCCAGCCCTGATCTGGTCCAAGCCGCATTGTCTGCTTTAAAGTCACCGCAACCATCTCCCTGTTAGCCTCCCCACCTCCTCCCAGCCCTACCAACCAATACCCCACCCAGAGGCCCAGGACCCTCCTGACGGCAAAGAACCCCGGATGCTCCGCTCAGACCACTGCGGGGCTGCGGAAGCCTCAGGAGCAGGTCTCACCCCACCCCCAGCCTCTGCTATTGCCCCCTCCCCCATCCCCACTCCTGCCCTGTTCTCTCCAGCCGCCTGCCTGCGTGCTAAGTCGCTTCAGTCGTGTCCGACTCTTTGTGACCCTATGGACCATATCCCCCGCCAAGCTCCTCTGTCCAAGGGATTCCCCAGGCAAGAACACTGGAGTGGGTTGCCATGCCCTCCTCCAGGGGATCTTCCTCATCCAAGGATCGAACCTGCATCTCTTAAGTCTCCTGCATTGGCAGATGGGCCCTTTACCACTAGCATCACCTGGGGCGCCCCCTTTGTCATGTCCCCCAACACACGTTGGCATCACAGATCTGACATACACTGTCCAGCTTAAATGCCAAAGTGGTCTCTGACCTCCCACCCCAGCCTCCAGCCTCTTCATCACTGCCGCACGCTGGGCTAGGGGTGAGCTCCATGGGGAGGGGCCCAGGAAACAGAAGGAGAAGAAAGGAGTCCTTGACTGGCAGGCCCTGTTCTCTTCAGCCTCCTTCCCTTCCAACCCGGACACAGTGACCTCCGCCCAAAGCCCAGGCAATGAGGACAGAGGCAGCATGGTCTTCTTTATAGTGCCCATCATGGTTTGTCATAATCCCATGACGCGAATGTGTTCTTCCCAAGAGACTCTAAGTTCCTGAGGCACAGGTTTACAGCTGTCTCTCCTAGAAGAGGGAGCGACTCTATAAATAGCCACTGAGTGAATTAAATGCAGCAGGGTTTAGGTTAGACATCAAGAAGAACTTCCCAATGAGAACTGTATTCCCTGTCTGGAATATTTTTCAAAGTTTTGAAAATATCAAGAGACACTGCCTGGGGTGGTTCAGAGGTTGACCTCCCTGTGAGGTGGTTTGACTCAGGGATTGCTCAGAAATGAGGCTTCCCGCCACCCCCCACCCCCCTGCAACAAGAGGAGATAGTTACAGGGTGACTTTCTGCCCCACACTAGAAGATTAGGAGAATTGTGACTATTTCTGGGTCCTTTTATCTGAGCAACTCTGAACTCCTGGCAAATATCCCACCATCACCTGCTGCCCTAAGGGTGTGAGAGCCCCTTGGTTTCACAGGGGAGAAGTGAAGCTCTAATGAAGTCGGCACCTTGTCCAAGGTCACTTGGCAAATGAGGAGCCGAGGCTGGACAGGCCCAGGACACAGCCGGCCCGAGGCTGTCCGCAGAAACAGCAACACTTGGATGTAGGCCCTTCAGTGGCAATGGGTACGGTGTGTGCCTTGGGGAACCACGCACTAGGTACCAGAGCCCTCTCCTCGGGAATTACATAATGAGCCCGAGTGGGAGGAGCCAAGGGCAGCCAGCCTCTCTTCCCTTAGTCTTCCCAACAAGGCTCATCGGCCACCCAAGTTCAAGTCCTGGCTGCAACTCTCAGCCTCAGTTTCCTCATCTGTTTAATGGGTCAATCATTCCTGCTGCCAAACTCCTAGAGTGGTTTGACTAAGAAACGAGAAGTTATGCAGATGAGCACAGCTGGCACTCCGACTGTGGCTTTGGCATCTTTTCTGGAGGAAGTGCCTTGTTAGAGAACCTCAATCAGAGCCTTCTGGAGGGAACTGGGTGGTCATATTGCTTTCCCTGGTGGGCAAAGGGGCGATCAGGACATTGACAGCCTGGCAAAGGGGTCAGGCTGCTCTGAGAACCACCTTCCTCAAGGGTGTACAGCGCTTTACAGTTTGCAAAGCATACCAGTATTTCACTTAGCTCTTGTTAAGTCCTTGTGAAATGAGGAGGAAGCAGTGATTGCTGTTCCCATTTTACAGATGGTAAAGCCCAGACTCAGAGAGAGGACATAACTTACCCAGTCACAAAGCATGTCAGTGGTGGAGATGAAACTTGAAGCAATAGATGCAAGAAGGCCAGGCCCGAGGGAACCCTGGTTCCCTCTTGACAGTGGGCACAGGAAAGGGCTTGCCTCCTACCAGCTTCAGACAAGCCTGGAGCTGGCAATGGGACAGCTTGTCTACATGTTGGATCACCAAAGGGGTAGAGTGAGAAGGTGGTGTTTGATATTGGCCCAGGCCGCTGGGACCACAAGCTCTTGGCAGCCTCTGATGCCAAGGGGCAGACAGCTGGGCTCTGGCCTGGTGGCAGTTGGAATATATACCCCACGACGCAGCAGAGAGGCCAGGGCTGACCCAGGAGGCCTTAAAGCCACATTTCAAATAGATCCCCTAGAAGCCACCTCCCCTTGAGACACATCAGCACTCGTTGCTCTCCCAGCTCCTCCTGGCCGGGCTTCATGCAGTTCAATTCAGCAAAAATCCCTCAACTCCCAGTCTGAGCTTCATGGAAAGACAAGAGCCTGGACCCAGGGGGAGACCCCAGGATGGGGGCCCAGAAGAAGCATGTGTCCAAAGGGAGCTCCTGCTAGAGGAGGGACCAAGGCAAGGGAACAAGCCTGAGTGGCACAGGCTAAATGCTGCTGGGAATCAAGGCAGAGCCCACGGGGCATCAGGCATCAGGGAGGGCTTCCTGGAGGAGGTGGCATCTGAGTAGGTTTGGAAGTATATGTAGGGTTTCCCTAAGTGAAGCGTGTGTGTGTGTGTGTGTGTGTGTGTGTGTGTTTGGGGGACGATGAGGCAGCAAACGTTTGGAAACAGGCAGTCTGGTGTCATTTGCTTGTTGGCAAATGACAAGCAGTCAGTACCTGTTAGGGGGCTCACAGGAAAGGAGAATGGACCAGGATGCACTGAGAGAGGCATGGAGTCAGACCTGGCTTTGAAACTTTGCTCTCCCGCTAACATGCTGTGTGACTTGGGAGCATGCCTCGACTTCTCTGCGCCACCATCCTCCTGCGACAAGGGCACGTGCACCCCTGCCTCCCCACCCAGGCTGCTGCCGACAGGGAGGTTGTGCAGACGGTTGGGAAAGGGCTTTGCAAAATGTGGAGGCATGTGGCTCCAGACAACACTCACTCAGGCTGCCGCTCCCGAGAGAGTGAGGGGCCCGCCAAGGCCCGCCCCTGCCACCCCCTCCTGCCTCTGCAAACAAGAACTGTTCCTTCCCCCAATGACATCTGTCTGGGAGAAATTTGAAATTTAAAACGGGCAGCTCCATTATTTCCTCTCCTTGGCTAGCAGACCTCCGCATCTCGCCTGCCTGCCCCAGTCCCTTGGCAGCCCAGCCTGGGGCGGCCCCCGGGGCTGCCCCTCCACTCGGCTTCCCATCCCTAGCCCCCTCTCCGGCCAGCCCTGGAGCTCTGCCCTCACCCACCTTCCAGTGCACAGCCCTGGGCATCCTCCACGGCCCCCTGAAGAGGCAGCACAAAGCATGGGATGAACAGACCTGCAGCCCAAGGACCCGGGGTTCAAATCCCGGCAGAGCCACAGGCCTGGGGCAGCAGCAACTCTCTCTGAATCCTGCTTCCCTTGTCTTAAAGCTGGAGAATCACAATATCCAGTGTTCTTACAAGAGGCAAATGTTTATTGATCCTCTGCTGTATGAGGGTAGGGATAGGCTGGCTAAAGTGTGAGGATTCAGAGGAGATGAGGGGGAGGGGGGTCGCATGCCAGGCGCCTGGCATGGGGTGCTGCCCAGGGTGGGATACTTAGTAAATGGTTCAGATGTCCATTGTAGAGATGAGGAAACAGAGGCTCACACTCAAGGGCTGGTGACACTGTGAACTCTATGGGTCCCTTACTTTCTCTGAGCAGGCGTGCACCTGAGTCCGTTGGAGGAGCAAGGGGGCTCCTGCAGGGGTGCCGCCCCCATCGGCACCCCGAACCCCAAGTTCAAGGGTCTCCTCTGGAGCCGAGGAGGGTGCCCCCCAATTCGGGCCTGTCGAGCCTCACGGGAGGTACGCCCCAAACTCCAGCCCGGGTGCCCAGCCCGCCGGCCGGAGCCACCACCGCCTCGCCCACCGCGCGGGACCCCCGTGTCCCCCCACGCCCCGGCCCCACGCGTACCTGCGGCTTGTCGCGCGGCCGGTCCTCAAGTTGGGAAGCGCCACCCATGGTCTTCCACCGGTCGTTGACCATCTTCCGGCAGGACCGCTGGCGGGGACGCTGGGAGAGGCGCGCCGCTGCGGAGCGCAAAGGCGCCGAGGTGGGCGCGGGCTCGCTCTGTTCGCCGGCTTCCCGCCTCGGTGCCCCGCACCTGGACGGCCCGGGCCAGCGGACGGGTGTGCGAGTGTGTGTGTGTGCGTGTGTGTATGCGTGCCGGCGTGTGCGCGGGTGTGTGCGGGCGACAGCGGGAGCGGGAGCGCGAGAGCCGCCGGCCGCCCGCCGCCCGCCCGCCGCTCGCGCTGCGCGCCGTCCCCGCTCCCGGCTCCCGCGCCTCCCCTGCGCGCTCCTCCCTCCTCCCTCCCTCCTTCTCAATCTCCGTGTCTTTTTTGTCTCGGACTCTCTTTGCCTTTTATTGCTCCCCCGCTCTCCCTCTGATACACACGCACACACCACGGACGGCGATGGGGAAACTCCACCTCCCCAAAGGCTAATTAATAGAGAAGAGGCGGGCCGGCCGAGACCCCCGGGGCCAGCCCGGGAGGACAGCAAAGAGCCGCAGGCAGCCCTCCCCCTCGCTGGGCCCAGAGGGGCTTGAGAACCCTGGGGGCCGCCTCCTCGAAAACTTCCTCCCGGGCCGAACCCGCGCCAACTCACCGTGCGCGGGGAGCGCGGCGCCGGGCAGGCCCCGGGGGCGCCCCCGGGGGCCTTCGGGCCTCTCCGGGAGCGGCGCCGCGCTCCTCCCGGCCCCCTCAAGGCGCAGGGGCTCACCCTGAGACCCGGTGGGGTCCGGGGGTGGGGGCCAGCCGAAGGGCGCCCCCTGCGGGTGTCCGAGATCTGAGTCCGGGTTCCGGGGCAAGTGCGCCCAGGCCCGGAGTCTCCGGTAACCAGGGACCAACCGCTCCCGACTCTGACCCGCGAGGCCGGCCCTGGGGGCTCCTCGGCCAGAGCCGGTAGGACAGCGTCCGGTGCTCGCGGACGGAGAGCCGGCCCCACGCCTTCTTCTCGCCCAGGCGGCCCGCGGTGTCGCGTGCGAGCCGCTCCGCGCTCTGCCCGCGCTCGCGGCCGATCGCCCGCATTCCCCGGGCGCGCCCAGCGCTGCCTCGGCCCCCCGCCTCCTCCTCTGCCCGGGAGAGGAGGGATTTGTGCCGGGAGGGGGCTTCTTAGTCGCCCCCTCCCACCGGCAGCACTTTAAAAAGCATTTAATCCGCCCGGTATAGCCTTCAGAGGTAATTGACCAAAGTCCTTAATCTGCGCTGTTAACGAGCTGCTATTGTGACTCCTGACCGGGAGGCGCCCACACGACCGAGGCCGCGCTCCCGGCAGGCCGCCCCCCCCCCGGGCCGCCGTCAGAGCCTGACTGACTGCCCCTCCCCCGCCCCTCTCTGCGGGGGGCCCCCATTTCCGGCTCCCCCAGCTTCAGAATAAACTCCCGTATTCCCTTCCCCACGCTTCTCCCCAGAGCTGTGTTCAGGCTCCTGGGGCGGCTTGGCCCGCCAGGCTGTTCCCTGGCACTGTCTTCGTCTCTTTCCCACCGGCTCCCAGTCTGTCGCCCGATACTTGTCCCTCTCCCGGGGCCCTCACGGGTGCAGCAGACTGCCTGGGGGTGGGGGGCCTTGAAAGCTAGGGTTGGGGGGCACTCGCTGCCCCTGGCATCCGAGTGGACTGTCATTCACCCACAGAAGGTGGATTCCCAACCTGCCAGCCACCTCCTCCTTCCAGAGCTGTCTGCCAGCCTTACCTGCAGCCCACTCCCCAGGCCCAAGGCAGGCAGTCGGGCTACTTGGGAGTTCGAGTCCCCCAGCATGGACTGGGGGTCGGAGACCTGGGCTGAAGTCCTGGTCCCTGTGCCCTTTCTCGATGTCATCTCTCACTTGAGGCCTTTCCTGTAGGTTAAACGGATTGGCAGGGGGCTGTCAGCCTTGCGGAGAGGCCTGTGGTGGCCGAGTGGCCTGGGGCAAGCAGCTGTGCCTCTGAGCCTCAGGTTCCCCACGGTTGCTAAAGGGCCAACAGCAGCCTCTCTGGAGGGCCCTTGTGAAGTTCTGAGAGACAGTGCGCTGAAACACCTGGCAGGATGAGACCTCAGACGTTCCCGCGGTGACCTTGAGGAGATTCCCTATCTTCTTCAAGCCTGGGTCTCCTCATTGAACAAGAAATCGCCACCTCCCCCTTCTAAATGAGGACTTGTGAGATTGCAGACGTGAGGCGGGAACTGCACACCTGAGTCCAACCTGGGAGAGGGAAGTGAGCTCCAGAAGAGTCACTGTGCAGGGGCCCTGAGCCTGGATTCTGGGTGGAGGGGGTGCTAAGGGCCAGCAGAGTTTTGGGGGTATCTGCTCTGGACTGGTGGGGAAGACATCCTAGAGGAGGGGGTGGGGCACTGGGCTGTGAAGGTGGAGACACCTGGAATGTTGGGGGCAAGGCATTCCAGGCGGTGAAGCCGCAAAGCAAAGGCAGATGGAAAATGACAGCTCCCCGACACGGGCAGGTGCCAACCAGAGAGCCCCAGCCAGAGGACCTGCTCCCAGGCCTGCAGAAGGGCGGCTGGACAGGTAAGCGGGGGCCACCTGGCGGCTGCTCCGGGCACTGTTTGCGGTCAGCCTGTCTCAGACGCTGGGCCACAGATTCCTTACTTTCCTGCCTTTGCAGGTGTGGTGAGTGTGGGGTGTGGTGAGTGCGGGGTGGGGTGAGTGCGGGGTGTGTCTTCACCCATGACCCCCGCTGTGATGATGGCCCCTGTTCAGTGCCCCCAGAAGAAGAGCCCGCCCAGAAGAAGGAGGCCGCAGGTGTTTGCGCAGCGCCTTACAAGCTGCCCTGTCTGGGGAAGAGGAGGGTCTGCCCTCTGTTTGTGAGCTCCAGGTCTATGTGAGCAGAAGGGCAGCTGACCCCACAGAGGGGACAGTGCCCCTCCCTCTAACTTCTTTTGGGCACAGTCGGTGTCCACAGAGCCCCTGGGAGGAGCCCAGGAGTGCTCAGTGGAATCAGGGCTGGACCAGGCACTCCAGCCAGGACCTCAGCCAGGACCTCAGGGAAGCTGGAACCCAGGACCCCCAGGCTGCTCCGGGGACCCTGCCCACTCCCTACACATCCCCTCACCTTTCTCCCTCTGGTTCACTGATTCCCTGTGTTCCTGTCTGTCCTGCCTTTGGCCACTTGGACATGATGGCCTCACCAACAGAAATCCTTAGTGGGGATTTTGAAATTCCCAAAAGAAGGGCTCTGATTCATCCTGCTCATCTTTTGGAGCCAGGACATGTCACTCATAGGTCATCAGCTGTCCTTGGCCAGGTGCCCACCGTAGTGTGAAGGAGGGCATGGCTGTGGGGTCCTGGTACCTGCATCAGTTCAGTTCAGTTCAGTCGCTCAGTCCTGTCCGACTCTTTGCGACCCCATGAATCGCAGCACACCAGGCCTCCCTGTTCATTACCATCTCTCAGAGTTCACTCAGACGCATGTCCATCGAGTCCGTGATGCCATCCAGCTATCTCATCCTCGGTCGTCCCCTTCTCCTCCTGCCCCCAATCCTTCCTAGCATCAGAGTCTTTTCCAGTGAGTCAACTCTTCGCATGAGGTGGCCAAAGTACTGGAGTTTCAGAACCCCATGAACAGTATGAAAAGGCAAAATGGTACCTGCATGTTACCCCCTTTTCTTTGCAGGGAGGGGGTACAGGACAGGCTGCAAGGCCTGCCAGCCTGAGAGGGATGGAAAGGAGGAGGCCCTTCCCATCAAGGAGACGAGCATGGCCAGAGATGCCAGGCGACAACATTCAGGGTTACTGCAGTCCTACTGGCTATGGTCCATTGCCCCTCATCCCTATGCTTGGCCCTGCGCCGGGCACACAGCCTCCTCCCTGCCACCCTCATAAGTGATAGCTATTGTTATTCTTGTTTCACGGATGACAAAACTGACTCCCAAAGGTAAGTTACATAACTTGGGTAAAAGGGCTATTAGCAAAAATGATATAAATAATAGCTACCATTCAGAAAGCATTTTTCACGTGCTATGTGCCGTTCATCAGCAATAGATCTTATTTCATGTGGCTCTCCACAAAAGCCCATGGGTGTTATTGATATACCCATTTCATAGGTGAGGCGACTGAGGCTCAGAGAGGTTAAGTCCCTCAGCCAAGATCACACAGCAACTGACGGAGCCAGAATGTGAACCGAGGGCTCCTCACTGCTGGAGCGCATCTTCCTTTCTTCCTCGCCTCTGTCCTCTTGCTTGGCCAGCGCTGTGCCTGAGCCCTGTGCTACGAAGCCAGTCTATGGCAGGAGCTCAGCACACGTGGGCTGAATGTCGAATATGCTTTGTCTCATGGGGACCGGCTGCCCGGGAGGTTGGGACCTCTGGCCTTTGTCCACCCAGCCTCTGCCCCGCGCTGCCGAGGGTGCTTGACTCTCACTGTAAAGCTGTCTCAACTTCACTCTGACAGTCACATTTATCATTAAAAATAAATTTATCTTGGCTTCCCACGGCATGGAAAGCTACCATGCGGTGATTCAATGGGCTTGTCACCCCTCACGGTTAGGCACGGGGAGCGGAACAACTGGATGGTCTCCAGCGCTGGCTCTTCATTTTCTGCGGCTGGAGGCAGAAACGTACAGTGGGCTGACATTTAATTTAGAATCCAACATACCTTGACATAAACCCATAATACAAAGGCGGGGGCGGGGGGCGGGGGCTGCCAAGCCCGGCGCGGGTGGGCGGGGGAAGTCCAAATGATAGGGCGGATTTCTTTCGCTTTTATTTTTATTTTTGCTTTGTCAACACTGAGTGGTGAGGACAGACTGGAGGCCGCGATCCAAGGCAGGAATTAGCGTGGAGTGAACGTGCGTGTGTGAGCGTGTGAGCTTTTGGAGCTGATGTGCTGTGCATGGGCGGGTGGGTCTGCTCCCAGGTCCCCTGGGATGCTGTGTGTGGCCACCTCTGCCGCCGGTCTGTCAGAGGGCTCCAGGGAAATACAGACCGAGGCTGAGGCCAGGACCCAGGAGCAGGGTAACTCAGGCCTGGCGGGCGAGACGGGGCCTCCCTGTGGGTCTCAGTGTCCCCAGCCCTCTTCCCACGTCCTCCGAGACATGATCAGTGCTCTGGAAATACGGAGCAGGGCCGAGGCGGGGTGGGGAGGGGGGGAGGAACACTGGTATTTTCAAAGCTGGAGGCAGAATTCTGGCTTTTATTCAGCAAAACATCCCGATGGACTACTTGGGTGTAAAAGCTGAGGCTCAAGCTTCACTGGGGAGGGGAGGGCAGGACCTGGAGAGGCGGGGAGGCAAGAAATTCAGGGGGAAATGTGGTTTCGGCAGAAACAGCTGAAAGGGGAGGGATGTGGGGGAGGGGAAGGGAGGCAGAGGGCACCAGAGAGGGCGGGGCTGAAGCCCACCCAGCCACCTGGGGACCTGGGGAGAAGGCTGGCCTGGGAACCCCAGCGCTGATGTGAGTAGGAGCGGGATGTTTGTGGTTTCCGAGCTGTGATACAGGAGAGCCCATCTGTTATCCCCTGGTCTTTGGTTAAGAGTCTGCTCTGCTCAACAACCTGTTTTGGAAAGGCTTGGGAGAAATGAAGGGAGTGGGCCCTGCCCCTACAGAGGTCAGCGCGAGGCATGGCGAAGGGTCGGCTATGGCAGGGGACGGGGGGGAAGCTATGGCTGTGGTCCAGAATTCAGGCCAAGCAAGAAATCCAGCTGGCAGGTGACTTAAGCTTCCGTTATAGAGGAATCAGGGTAGGTGCTCTTTTACTGAATGCCCGCTATGCACCATGTAGGTGACTTGAATTTTCTCACGGAAACCCTGGCCGGTAAGAGGCAGATTGCTAGCATTTCTTATGCCACTTTCACAGATAAAGGAACAGCTGAAGCATGTGAAGGCCGAGTGCCTTGCTCAAGGTTATACGTCTGATAAACACCATAGCATCAATTTGACCTCCGCATTCTGTTCCCAGAACCCACTTATTTAGAATTCGGGACCCCTATGTGGCTAACCCTCAGGTTCCCAATGTTTGTTGTTGAATGAAGGAGACTGGGTGTAGAAACAAAATCTCTTGCAACCAGTGGCCACATCCCAGCCTACACGTGGCCAAACCCTCAAAGGCGGCGTGCCTGTTTCTCTGCTTGTCTCCTGTTCTGGGCACTGCGACACTGGCTTCACCGCCTCGAGCCCCTGCACCGCGAATTCTGTTGTGTCTGCCGACCCCCCACTCGTGGCGGCTGCTTCCCCGTGTGCTTTGTAATTTTGGATTGTGTGTTCCAGCTCGGTCAGAACTTTATCTCTGGGAGTCCGCTGTGTTCTGAGCTGAGAATTTGTCCTTCCTGGGAGGAATGGCTTTTGTTTCCACTAGATAACCGAAGATGTTTCAAACTCAGAGCTACTCTAAGTTCTTATCTTGTATGTAGAACGAATTCAGACCCCAAATCCTCATGAAATCAGATTTCCATTTGGTCATCCAAAGAGGAAACTTTTCCCTGGTCCTTTCCCTTCCCAAGGTGGAATTTTTCCTAGCCTGCCCATCTCCAGGCAGGTTCCCTGGCCCCTTGGTTTCTGCCCCTGTTGATTCCTTCTTTATTTTTCAGTCTAACTACACATTTAAAAGAACATTTGTGGTATCATATCCAACTTTTGCAGGCGTCTGTTGTTGTAGTAGGTGTCTGTGGTGGTTTAGTCACTAAGTCGTGTCTGACTCTTTGTGACCCCATGGACTGTAGCCCGCCAGGCTCCTCTGTCTGTAGGATTCTCCAGACCAGAATACTGGAGTGGGTTGCCATTTCCTTCTCCCGGGATCTTCCTGACCCAGGGACTGAACCTGGGTCTCCTCCATTGCGGGTGATTTCTTTACTGACTGAGCCACCAGGTAGGAGTCTAGTCTCCCATGTTATTAAAAACACAAGTCCCTTCTTCTCTCAAGACTTCCCTGGTGGCTCAGACGGCAAAGCATCTACCTACAATGCAGGAGACCCAGGTTTGATCCCTGGGTTGGAAAGATCCTCTGGAGAAAGAAATGGCAATCCACTTCAGTGCTTTTGCCTAGAAAATCCCATGGACAGAGGAGAGTGGTAGGCTACAGTCCACGGGGTCACAAAGAGTCGGACATGACGGAGCGAC
Organism: Nanger dama; assembly: GCA_917880005.1. Classification (NCBI taxonomy): domain Eukaryota; kingdom Metazoa; phylum Chordata; class Mammalia; order Artiodactyla; family Bovidae; genus Nanger; species Nanger dama. The sequence continues at coordinate 5,841,221 of CAKJTW010000018.1, read as the reverse complement.
TTCACTTTCACTTCTTCTCTCAGGCTTATTTACTTTTTTTTTAATAAAAAAATAAATTCTAATTTATGTATGATAACATGCACAGATCTTTTTAAAAAGATTTTTGATGTGAACCATTTTTAAAGTCTTTATGGAATTTGCTACAATATTGTTTCTGCTTTGTGTTTTGGTTTCTCGACCACAGGCAGGTAGGAATCCTAGCTCCCCGACCAGGGATAGACCCATACCTCCTGCACTGAAAGAGACGTCGCAGCCACTGGACACCAGGGGAGTCCGCAAACGCACAGGCCTTAAGGGCAGAGCTTGGTGAATTTCAGCCATCATTCCTGTTGTTTCTGTCGCCCTAGGAAGTTCTCTCCTGCCCCTCCCCACCACACACGGTCCCCGCAGAGGTAACCCCTGCTCTGCCTTCTATCACCACAGCTTGGTTCTGCCTTTTCCTAAAGTTCACGTAGTGGAACCACCTGGCGTGTGGCCCTGCGGCTCTGACTTCCTGCCCTCAGCGTTAGGCTGTGGAGATGCGTCCGTGTTGTGCATTTCAGGCGCTTGTTCCCTTCTACTGCAATAGTATTTTATTTATGGTTCTGCATAATTGGCTTAAGCACGTCGCTGTGATGGACGTTTGGGCTGTTTCCATGCAGGCTGTCAAGCCCAGCATTGCTGTGAACATTTGTACGCCCATGCTGGTACACACATGTACACAGTCCTTGAAATCACTGGGTGACAGGGTGGGAGTAAGTTTAACTTTATAGGAAATAGCCAAGTTGCTTTCCAACGTGGCTATACACCCTGACACCCCACTAGCCGTGTCTGGGCGGGTGCAGGTGCCCTGTGACTTACACCTGGCTTCCTCCCAGTGTGCCTGCGGGTGCCACGTGGATGATGGTGGCTCTGATGGGGGTGCTTGAAGCCCCATTGCTTGCTCCCTCAGTCATTCTGTGAACATTTCCTGAGCACCTCCCCTGCTTTGTCCCATTCATCAGGGCCTCGGGATGGCTGGGCCACCTGCCCGCTGGTGCCACTCTGCCCATCAGGGTGCCCTCTCCCATCACACCCACCTGAGGGTCTGTCTTGCAGCCGTGGTTGGGAGGGCAGCTCGCCTGTCATCTGTGCTCTGAAGTGGATGTCTTGCTCAAACCTCAGAAACGTGTCAGCGTGTGGAAGCGCCTGTCAATCATCATTCTATTTCCCAGTCTGCCCTTCCCTGCGCTCCTAGCTGCACTGCCCGGTACCCAGCAGCATCAAGGCTGAAGCCTCCTGACACAGTGGTCCAATTGCTTCGCAACGAGGCTGTAGCCTTTGCTACTCCCATTAGCAGCATGAGGGGGAAAATAAAATTCAAAGCCCAAATTGGACTTCCCTGATGGTTCAGTGCTTCAGACTCCACGCTTCTGCTGCCGGGGGGCACGTGTTTGATCCCTGGTCATGGAAATAAGATCCCACATGCTGCATGGCACAGCCAAAACAAAACAAAAATTCCCAGATCTCCCCGAGAACAAGGCTCCGGCCATGCACTTGTGGTGGACATATTTCCTTGTTAAACTCCTGCTCCTTCACGTGGGCGGGTATGCCCTCAGTCTCCTCCTTCACTAAGGGTGTGGGCCCGGCTTTCTGCTGGGTTCTGACTCTCTGCCTTCCCGGATCTCAAGGCCTTGGAGCGGGAGGTTCCAGGTAGCTTCTGTCCCATGCTCCAAGTCTCACCTGAGTGACAATGAGACTAGACAGAGAAAGCCCAGCAGGCAGTCAGGCCCCTGGGAGCTCCTCTGGGTCAGAACATCCCAGCAGGGATTGGCCTGCCCTCCACCAGGGCCCAGGGCTCAAGAGCCATGGTTCCCGTACCATCTGTGTCCCCGTCTGGAGACCCTTCTGGAAGCCCCGCTTACCCAGCACCAGACCCGCTGAGCACTGGCTGAGAAACAGATGGGACAGACTGTGGCAGGGGCGACCGTGAGGAGCCCAGGGATGGGAACACTCAGACGGGCCTTTCGGGCTTAGGTTCTCAGGTAATGCCATCTGTCCGTCTGTGTCTCTGTCTTCAATCTCATCAGTTTTTCCAGTTGCAAAAATCACCTAGTTTAGCTGGGTCCAGACACAACTCTGGTTACTATTTGGGGGTTCTTCCTTCCAGTCTTTCTTCTAAGTATTTGCTGGAGACTATGGCCTGTGGGACTAGCAAAGGCTTGGGAGTCTGTCTGTATGTACCGATCCATAACACAGACGGGAGAGGATCTTGGCAGTGCTTTTCTGGGCAGGCCGGTGGGGCTGAGAAGGGAAAATACCAGCAGCATTTATTCAACATTTACCAGATACCAGTGCAGCGGGCACAGCTGGATCTCTATCCATGTGGGTACTCAGGGTTCCAGAATGTGCTGTACCTTCTCCCCCAAGGGCAGCCCTTGGCCAACGACAGAGTGGAGTCAGGAGAGTGAGGGGTAAATCCCCAGCTCCCTCGCTGTTTGTTGAGGGCGTGGTCTGGCCCATTTCCCAGAGTCCCCTGGGGCTGGGGCTGCAGATTCCACGGTGTGATTTGATGCACATTCTCCCCACCATGCTGTCTGCCTCCCCGCCACCATCTCACCCTCCTCCTCCCCTGGCAGCGCTTCCTGGGATCACCTCCAAACAAACCGCTTGTGTTTACGTCTCTGCTTCTGGGAAAGCCCACATAAGGCAACCAGGTGTTCTGTGTATACGCTTCACCTTCGTCTCCATTCTTTCTCAGTCACTCAGCAAATTCTAGCGTCACCGCACTCCGCTTGCTGCTGCTGCTGCGTGCCAGATGTGGACCACGACCGATGCGCCGATGCAAGTGGCCCAGCATCTGTGCCCCAGTGACCAGGTCTCACCCTTGACCCAGAGGAGGGCCCCAGGCGGCGGTGAAGATGATTATTTCTGGCACACATCATGTTTTACCAGAGGGAGGGCCTGCGATACACAGCTTCGCGTAACCTGATTGTGAGAACTGGCCTATGTTCTTGGTGATTTCAGAACTCACTGTTAGAGTTAGGCTTGTGTCAGACATGAGACGCGGGTTCCATCCCTGGGTTGAGAAGATCCCCTGGAGAAGAAATGGCAACCCACTCCAGTGTTCTTGCCTGGGAAATCCCACGGACAGAGGAGCCTGACAGGCTACAGTCCATGGGATCACAAAGAGTCGGACACGACTTAGTGACTAAGCAACTTTCCTGGTGGCTCAGAGGTTAAAGTGTCTGCCTGCAATGCGGGAGACCTGGGTTTGATCCCTGGGTCGGGAAGATCCCTGGAGAAGGAAATGGCAACCCATTCCAGTACTCTTGCCTGGATAATCCCATGGACGGAGGAGCCTGGTGGGCTACAGTCCTCGGGGTCGCAAAGAGTCTGACACGACTGAGTGACTTCACTTCTAACACCACCACAAAGCTATTAGCTAATATGTACGGGAGGGGATCTCTGCACCAGGAGCTGAGCTCAGCCTGCTCAGAGTGCTGATTCATCAGACCCTTACAGGTGCCCATAGCTCAGTCCCATTATTCTCCCCATTGACAGAAGAGAAAGTGGAGGCACAGAGAGGTCACCGCTGTAGACTGGAGATTTACATCCGGGTCATCGGACTCCAACTCCAGAGGGGTGGGAAGGGGAAATGGCGTTTACAAGCCTGGCTCATTTTTAGACATTTATCTCTATTTTCCAGTTATAAATAATGCACAACAGCCTCCTACCACCCCCCATTGCTGTCAGCCTTGCTAATTACTCCCTTAGGGTGGATTTCCAGGAAGAGAATTACAGGGTCAAAGGACAGGACTGTCTTTAAGACTCTTCATCCCCATCGCCCTGCTCCGGCCTTGCTTCCGGAATCGCTCGCCTTCTTTCCCACACTGTCTTGAGCCGAGCATCATCGGGAGGCATCCAGCCTTGGCCTCCTTCCACCTGGCCCCCGAGTGCCCACAACTGCACCTGACCTCCAGCCTGACATCCCGGGTCCTGTCTTGTATCCCTGCCAAGGAGGCCAGAGGCTCTCAGTGAGTCAGCTTTTTTCCAGAAAGGATGGGAGAAGGGAGGACAGGAGAGTCTAAATGGAGGGACTCTGGTTGCTCCCAGCACACAGTAGGGGCTTGGTTATCACTGAATGAATGAACAAACAAACAAAATGCCTGGCCTGCCTAGATTCACTGCTGGTTGCCCAGCAGCTCCTTATGAAGCAGCTTCCCCACTCTGAAGCCCACAGGGCAGCCCCCCACCACTGGGGAGCAGGAGGGAAGGGACCCTTCAGTTTTGCAACTGAAGCCCCAGAGCCATCCCTGGTCCCATCTCCACTGTGCATGTGACAAGTGCTTTTCTTTCTGAGACAAGTGCTCCAGCCAGGGCTCCTTTGCTTATGCCAGGTCCCTGCCAAGACACTTTGGAGCTCACTTTTCTAATGTGCACAAACCAGGGAACAAAATGCCTATTGTATTGGTTATCAACTGCACCATTACAGATTACCCCGAAACCTAGCAGCTTGGAACAACAAACACTTATAATCTCACACAGTGTACGGGCCCAGGACTTCAGGGGCAGCTGGGCTGTGTGGTTCTTGCTCAAGGCCCCCTCTGGAGGGTGCAGAGACAATGCTGACGGAGCTGCATCATCTGAAGGCATGACCGGGGCTGGAGGACCCACTTCCTGGAGAACGCACGTGGCTGCTTGGAGGAGGCCTCATTTCCTCCTTGCCACATGGCCCTCTCGAGAGGGTGAGGAGCATCCTTACAGTCTGGCCCCCAGCTTCCCCCATAGGAGCAGGTCAGAGAGAGCAAGGGAAGCCACCGTGCGTTTTATGAGCTACAGTTAGAAGCCATACTCCATCATTTCCTCCACATTCTGTTCATCAGAAAGAAGCCCCTATGGACAGTCCACACTCAGGGGGAGGGGAATTGAGTTTGCCCTAAGAAAGGAACGGATATTTTTTTTTCAAAAGCCCACCACAGCTGCCTCCCAGGGGTGCTGAGAATACATGGAGATGGGTCTGACAAGCTCTGAGCCTGGCGCTGGGCACCCACAGGCCCTCTGTTTTATTTTATCTACCCAGCACCCAACCTGATTACAATTATCCAACACCCAGTCTATGTCAAATGGCACCAACAGCTGAGTCCAAACTGGGATTCAGAGTGGATTTGCCTGCAGCCTCAAAGACCTGGTACACCTGGGAGATCCCGATGCAAGCAACTAATGCAAGAGGACTTTCTGCTTTAGGTGTTCAGGAGGAGAAATGAGGCAGGGTTGCCTGGAACAGTTGTCCAGGCTGTGCACTGCACAAGGGCACCTGGCTATGGGACTTCCTCGGTGATCCAGTGGCTAAGACTCCGAGCTCCCAATTCAGGGGGCCTGGGTTCAATCTCCGGTCAGGAAACCAGATCCCATATGCTGCAACTAAGAGCCCACATGCCACAACTAAAGATCCCGTGTGCTGCAAAGAAGACCCAGTGCATCCAAATAAATGGTAAATTAACATGATTAACAAAACAAAAACAAAGGCAGCTGACTGAGAAAGGTGTTGAGAACTGAAATGGGCGCCTTTCCCTAATTCACCAAGAGCACAGGACAGGACGGTGGGGCTGCAGGCGCCTTAGCATGTGGCTAGAAGGCAAAGATGTGGATAGGATGGCGCAGACTCACCCAGAACATCCAAACCAGCAGCGGCTCCCTGGAGAGACTAAGACTCTGGACCCAAGAGTGTGGCTAATGGGCAGGAGGGGTTAAGCTCAGCTCAGCAAGGGGAAGGGGCCTTGTCACCATGCCGACCTGAGCTGCAAGGGTGAGTCCAGCAGTTCCATGGACGCAGTCACCTCGTCCCTGCTGCCTCCTGGGACTGGGAGAAGGGCCTGGCCAGGAGCCTACTCGGGGGGCTGGAGTTCTGCAGGCACAGAACTGGAGCCACCTGCTCCTGGGGCCCTGAGAGCCCGCCCCAGAACCTCCAGCAGTAACCAGAGCTTGGCACGAGGGCTGGGGCCTGCCCTGGGCCAGGGGCCCTCTAGATGCATCTGGTTCATCCTGGGGGCCACAGTAGCTGTCACCGCCTCCACCACCACTTCTGGGGGTGCAGTGTGGGAAGAGCAGCTTCTGGGACCTAACCCCAAAGCAGGCCCCGTTAGGCCACATCAGGCCCCACAGTGTCAGAAAGGAGAGGGGGGAAGCACAGTCCCTTCCCCATGCTGATCCTCCCCTGCGTGGGCTCAGAGGCCCCTTACTCTGATCACGTGAGAATCCTGCCTTCTGGGCTCAGTCCAGGCCTCTCGCTCCCAATCCAGGGCCTGGCTCACCCGGCGTGTCCAACCCGCTCCCCGGCGTCACTGCACTGGGCCCCGACTTGCCTCCTGGCTTGCACCCCTTGGGCCTACCCTGCCCCTTTGGCCTGAGCTCGGGTGTGCGGGGGACCCCCACCCCGGCCCCAGGGAGTGTGCTTCCAACACAAGGCCTCACTGTCAGCCCTGCCCACCTTCCAAACCCTTCACAACCCTTGGCCCAGAGCAGGAGCAGCCATTCCCTGAGGCTCTGCCTTGTGCCCAGCAGTCAGGGAGACAGACTGTCCCCTCCCTCCAGGGCACCCAGGTGATGGGGAACAGCAGGGAGTGTGGGGACCACAGAGCAGGGGGTTGGCTCAGGGCTGTGCGGGGGCTGGGGGAAGCCAGGGCCTCCCAGATGCCCCCAGCTCCTGGCACCAGCTCTGCTCTGCCCGGAGCCCCGTGGCTGAGCCCTGAACTCCGAGCTGACAGCCATGCTAATCCCGTCTCAGGCTGGCAGCCGCCCCTGGCCGGGAGCGGGCACTGAGCCACCCCAGAGAGCTGCTTCGGAGTCCCCATTCGCTGTGAATGGCAGAGTGGTGCCACCGGGAGATTAGCTACACCCGGCTGGTCCCCAGCAGCCGGCCCCCCGGCACCCAGAGAGGAGGCAGCGGGCTATTAAGGAGAGTCCTGGGAAGGGGGCGAGGCAGGAGGAGGGCTAATCAAGCCTCCTGATTGTAATTGTCCGAAGGTGCCAGCCTCCTCGTGAACGCGGGGACCTTGCGGCCTGCCTCTGCGGCTCCACGGGGCTTCTCCCTGCTGGGGCCATGCTGGCTAATGTTCTTTCAGCATAACTCTATTTAAATTCACATTTCCATCATCCCCCAGAGAAGCCAGCAAAAGAGCTGAGCTGCGTGGTATAAGCCAGCAAAGGATTAGATGGGGTGGGTGTTATTTTTCCTTTTCTTTTCCTTAGCAATGGAGGTGAGGTTATTGGGGGTCGCGGTTCTATAATCCTGCACTGTCAGAGTCAGAAGGGCTATGAGGTCATCCAGTCTAACTCCCTTCAATGTTCAGGGGAAACTGAGGCCACAGGGCCCTCAGCTCACGGAGCAGGGACCCCCCCCAGATTCCTTCCGGGGCAGGTATCCAGGAAAGACTCAGAGCCCAGATCTCTTGCCCCTTTGGAACTGGCAGGTGGGACCACCTCCGTTGAAGCTGAAGCCCATCAGAAGCCCCCCCAGAGGCCCGCCCCTCCCCGGGTGCTGGCTGAGCCAGCTCCTGTCATGAGTCACCTTTCTCCAGAACACAGCTGGGGCCTCATTTGTTCCACCAGAGGCCCCCAGGGGCTGGCAGAGGCCGTGGCCTCCCGCATGTGGAGGAGGGAGCAGGTGAGGGGTCATCAGACAGGGACCCAGGCACAGGGCCAGCTGTAGCCGCCAGGCCAGGAATGTGGCTCCCTGGGGAGGCTAAGTGATGGGGGAGGGAGGGGGGAGGGAGGAGAGGGCCCTCACTTCATCCTGCTGCCCACCTGGAGGGTGGGGGAAGCGAAGGGTGGGGACAGGCGGCAGCAGGGGAGCGGAAGTTAGCTGCGTTTGGGATGAAACTCATGAATGCCAAAAATGTTCAGAGAAGCATCTGGTTTTGTTTTTTTTTCAATCTCCCCCACTATCAACAGCTTGGGTGCTGTGGAGGGGCTGCAGCCCAGCCTGGAGGCCCCCCGCCAAGAGGCCCTGCCACCCTGGGGACAGTGGGTTCTGTGTGTGATGACCACCTCCAGTCAGTCAGGCAGAGCCCTGGGTTGCCTGGTATCCCCGGGCCCCACAGCTCAGCCGCTCAGAACAGCTCTTCACCTCCGAGGCTCCGCATCTGAGACCGGTGGGCGAGCGGGAGCTTGGCTTCTAACCCACCAGGATGTACTGGGTCCTCTCCTCCAGAGTGAGGACGGTCCGTCCTTGGGTGGGGGGGATTGGTGGCAGGATAGCCTCCTGCGTGGATCCTGAGGCTCTGGGCTGCTACCACTCGCCCAGCGTGAGCCCTCTCCTACAAGCCATGAACCAATATGTTGTCCCATTCCGCAGCCTGTGCTGAGTCTCCACCCAGGCTCAGAGAGGCTGAGACATCCCCCTGTGATTGCACAGCCAGGAAGTGCCCTCATCGTACCTTGGGCTGCCCCCATTTAGGTGCCCAGGTGCCTGCAGTCTGCCCCCTTTTCCGTAAACTGTCAGCATCCGAGTCAGGAGGGCTTATAAGGAGCAGGATGGGGTAAACCATGCACTTGGCCACCCCAGGGTTCCAGCCCCAAAAGGACCTGGAAAAGGCGGTGAAACTGAGGCTCTCATAGGATACAGTTTGGCCAGGAATTCAGGGACCTTGCCCCAGACCCTGGTTGCCCCAGCCTGGAGGCCCTGGAAGGAGCTTGGTTCTAGGGACAATGATGGTGAACAGAAGGCAAAATGGGACCTGAGTGTGCCTCCAATTCCAGGAGGTTCTATGGGAGTTCTGTCCAGTCCTGAGCAACTCCGGTCTCAACTGCCGAGATCAGAGTGGGCCAAGAGGTGGTTCTGACCCCAAGTCTCTGCCTGGAAAGGAAAAGTCAGTTCTCCTCCTTCAGGCCCTGGGACCATCTCTCAGCTCACACAACAGGTGTGAGGCCTCAGACCAAAGTAGGAAGAAGGCGGGTGGCCTGAGGCCAGGATGGGCTCTGCTGACTGCCCGGCTGGGGACGGTGGGCCCAGACACTGGAGAGGGATCTCCAGCTTCTAGAATCTTCCGAATGCTGAATCTGAGGACCAGAGACTCTTAGAATCATGAAATCACAGGCCTCCCAGGATGTTTGGGATAATATTTAAAAAAAAAAAAGAAAAGTGAGAGATAGCAAATGGCAAAGGAATTTGGTAATTCTTCCCAAATGTGAGCACGGCTGATTCCTTTGTGCCTCTTGGCGGGTGGGTGCGGGGTGTCTGGGAGGGGGTGGGAACACGGAGGGGAGTGCTAGAGAGGCTGCCAGGACACCTGCTGCTTCCTGAGCCGGAACCAGAGACTGACGCCTGCTCCAGATGTCGCCCAGCCCCCCACCCACGCCCACCTTCTCCTGCTGACTCCCACCCCAGCGGCTGGGTCCCTGCTAGCCTGGATGCCAGTGACCAGGACAAGCCCCAGCGCCCCGTCCCCCAGCCCCTGTCCCACCTCCCCCATCTTCAAATGAGGTCTCTGGATTTGATTTTAGCCAAGATACTCTGTTTAAAAGAGATCTTTTATGGAACCCCTTGGTTGGAGAGCAAAGTTGTTCTTGAGGGGTGGGGAGGGGGATGCTGAAGGCCCCTGGCTCCCTGCTGGCCTGCCAGCCACCCACTTCAGCCCCTCCTGCCTTCAGCCCCGCAGAGCCGCTCCACAGAACCTGAGCTGGCAAGACAGACATCTTTAACCCCTGGCCTGGAGGGATGCTCTGCAGAGGTAACATCAAACCTGCACACACTGGAAAACCCTCGGAGTCTAAGACAATGGGTCAGCTCCTCAGATGCCAAGGGAGCCTGGGCTCCTTGCCAGGCTGGCCAGCCGCTCTGCCCACATCTGTGACCAGCTGAGCAAGAGCCCAGATGTCGGCCAGCAGAAGTCACTGAAGAGGTCAGAGCAGGGGTTGGTGTGCCTGCTCTGAGAAGGCGCCTTTTCCCCCAGCCTTGCCCTTGAAACCTTCCATGGAGCAAGTCTGGGCGGAACCCTTGAAACCTTCCATGTGGCACGTCCTAGAGGCAGAGGTCCACGTGAGGGACTGTGGTTGCTGGTCGTGTGTCATCTCTGCACAAGGGATGATCAGGGGCGGGAGATGCTGGGGCAAGTCTCAGGGACTCCCAGGTTGGACCCTGGGAGTTGAAACTTGCAATACTTGGGGCTACGTGGTGCTGCTCTGGGACCCAGGGGACCAGGCCTGGCCCAGGGCAGGTGCTTATTAACTACAGATTAACTGACACAGAGGGGGTTATCTCTCATCTCAGCCTGAAGCTGGGCTCCTGGGTGGTGCCCCGGAGTCTTAGAGCAGAGCCAGCACCCCTTGGACAGTGGGAAGGGGTCAGCTGGTATGGGGGGTCACCAGAGAGCAATCGATGTGTGGTGTGTAACTCTGGGAGGCAGGAACTTCCTTCGGGGCCTGACCCGGTCAGGAAGGGTCAGTGGAGCAACTGAGGAAGTGACAAGGAGTAGAAGAGATGGGGTGGCTAATAGGTATTATAGGTGAGGAGGGGAGGGAGCCAGGGCCCTGTGATGGAGGGGGCGGGGACAGCTGGGAGGGAGGGGAGGGAAAGAGTGTGTGATAGGGGCTGGTGGGAAGAGTGGTCAGACTCTACAGCCCCTGTATGTCCTGCTGGGGACGGAACTGGGAACTCACTGATGGTTTCAAACGGGCACTTGATGTAATCAGATGGTGCTTCTGGAAGTCCATTCTGATGACAGTGGGAGATGGACTGGGGGCCATGAGGGGCTGCACAGGGGCCAAGAGAGGTGCTGCCCACTTGGACCAGCCTGGGGAAAAGAGGGGGAGTGGGGAGGACAGAGTGGGCGGGGCCTTAGGAAGGAGTGTCAGAAACAGGTGAAGGAGAGGTGGGTGTCAAGGGGTGACCCAGCTGGCATCTGGTGCAGGCATTTCAATGATGGGGTGCGATTCAACAAGGAACCCAGGTGAGGACCAGGCTTGCAGGGGAGTGGGTGTAGATCTGAAGCTTTCTACTGATACCCTCAGCTGGGGGGGAACCCTTGAAACCTTCCATGCGGTGAGCCTGAAAGCAGAGGTCCATGCAGGTCATGTATCATCTCTGCACACGGGATGATCAAGGGTTGGAGATGTCGCGGCAAGTCTCAGGGACTCCCAGCTTGGAATTCCAGGTCACCGTTCTGGGCGGGGCCCCTGCCGTGTGGCCAAGGAGAGCTTCCTCCATCAAGTGGCCTGGGCAGGACATCGGTAAGGACTGGTGGCCTCCTTGTGGGAAACCCCTGGGGTCCCTGGAAGGCTCTGAGTGGCTCTGAGTAGACACAGCCATCCATGTGGATGGTGCTGGTTCAGGCGCTCAGTCGAGTCTGACTCTGCGACCCTGAGGTCTGCAGCACGGCAGGCTTCTCTGTCCTTCGCTGTCTCCTGGAGTTTGCTTAAACTCACGTCCATTCAGTGGATGACGCCAGCTAACCATCTCATCCTCTGTTGTCCCTTTCTCCTCCTGCCTTCAATCTTTTCCAGCATCAGGGTCTTTTTCAATGAGTCAGCTCTTCCTTCACATCAGGTGGCCAAAGTATTGGAGCTTCAGCTTCAGCAACAGTGCTTCCAATAAATATTCAGGGTTGATTTCTTTTAGGATGGACTGGTTTGATCTCCTTGCAGTCCAAGGGATTCTCATGAGTCTTCTCTAGCACTACAGTTCAAAAGCATCAATTCAGCCTTCTTTATGGTCCAACTCTCACATCTGTATATGACTGCTGGAAAAACCATAGCTTCAGCTAGACAGACCTTTGTCAGCAAAGTGATGTCTCTGCTTTTCAGATGGTGAGGAGCAGCAAAGTGAGTCCTGTGGCTCACGTGGGTTCGTCAGAACTCATAGCTGCCGGGCCGCTAGGATGTAGGAGGGTCAGTAGCAGCTCTTCTAAGATGCTGTGAATCTACGAATCTGTGACCTCTGATTCCCAGACACTGATCTCTGAGTCAGGGATTGGAGCCTGTCACAAGCAAAACTCCCAGGAGGGCTGTCTCCATGCCCTACTCCCAGGGGTGCCTCCTGCTGACCTCTCGCCTCGGCAGTGACCCCTAACACGAGCGGAGGGTCAGAGGATGGAGATGAGGTGGGGGAGCAGCCTTCCCACAAAGGTCCCACAGGCTGGGGGCTGCTTGGAATGGGGCCAGGCCAGCCTGAGTTGCGACCCTACTCACACAGCTCCTCAGACATCCGCATGATATTAATAATGGAAGGGCCTGCACTTGGCTCCTGAAGGAGCTTGGAATGCCAAGCTGTCCCACCACAGACAGATGAGGGGACTCGGTGGAAGGGGGCTGCCGTAGGCAGGGTGGCTCTCCTGAAGCCTGCCCTCACCCCCTGGGGGGCTGTCTGAGCCTCTGTAAGAATGCTTTGTTAAGCCCCATTAAATATGCATCACCCCCCGTTAAACTTTAATGGACTACTTTGAGGTGTCGCATTTTTCACCCCCTGGGATGACTGAGGGTTGAGCTGCCGGGAGTTGATATCTGCCACTGGGTGGGGACAGCCCTCGACCAGGGCCTGGTCCTTGGACAAAGCACAGCTGGGGGACACTACCCACGAGCGCCGATCTGAGCCTGCCGAGGGAGCGTCCTTGCAGTAGAGTTTCTGCTCTGGGCAAAGCTGGGGCCGGCAAGCTCTTCCTGTAGAGGGCTGGCAGTGAGTGCTTTAGACTGTCTGCATCTGCATCTCAGATTTCTTTCTGCAACCCTTTACAAACGTGAACACGTTTAGCTTACCGGCTGGAGTTGAACTTGACTGTGGGCCATAGTTTGCCAACCCCAGGGCTGCCATAGTGTACCCAGAGAGGGAGGAGCCAAGGGCTTTGGGATCAGGCAGTCCAGGGCCAGGAGTGGTGACCTTTGAAACAGTCACCAAGCTGTGCAACTTCATTCCACTGATCAGAACAGGTGCCAGCTGTGAGCAGGGCACACGGGGACCTCCCTGCCTGGGTCCTCCTGGCTCTGCTGCCCACCCCTCATCCTGTGGAGAACCCCGCCTCGTGACATCTGTTTTCTCTCTTATGAAGTGGGTACACAAATGGGGCCTCAAAAGACTGCTGTGAGAAGTAAACGAGGTACGATGGGGAAACACTGACCGAAGCCTGCCAGGCGCTTGAGCCACAGGCTGCCCATCAGAATCATCCCAGATCCTGGAAAAATACTCTGGGCGCAACCACCGTGAAGGGACAAAGCGAAGCTGTCTGCTTTTGCCACATCTGTTCAACATGGTATTAGAAGCTCTAGCCAAAGCAGTTAAGCAAGAAAAAGATAAAAGGCATCCATCAGGGAATCCAAATCAAAACCAGAGATACCACTTCACACTAATTAGGATGGCTATATATTAAAAAAAAAGGCAGAAAATAGCAAATGTTGATGGGGATATGGAGACACTGGCTCTCTGTGCACTGCCGGTAAAATGTAAAATGGTGGCTCCTCAAAAATTAAAAATAAAATGATCAGTAATTGCACTTCTGGGTACATTCTGAGAAAATATATTCCCAAAAGAATTGAAAGCAAAGTCTCGAAGAGATATCTGTATACCCACATTCATAGTAGCTGTATTCACAGCAGCCAAAAGATGGAAGCAGGGGCTTCTGTGGCAGTCCAGCGACTAAGACTCCACAGTTTCGATTCAGGGGGCCCAGGTTTGATCCTTGATCAGGGAACCAGCTCCCACATGCTACAGCTAGAGATCCTGTACGCTGCCACCAAGAACTGGCACAGCCACATAAAGACATATAAATATGTTTGTATAAAAGGGACGCCCAGTGTCCATCAGTGGATGGATGAATGGACAAACAGAAGTAGTACGGCGGTACACTGGAAAACTGCTGAGTCATGAAAAGGAATGACGTTCTGATGCATGGTACAGCGTGGCAAACAAAAGAAGCCAGACCCGAAAGGCCGTGCACTGTATGAAACGCCCGAACAGGCCAGTCTGCGGAGCCGGGAAGGAGAGTGAGGAGAGTAAGTGGTTGCTGGGGTCGGGGAGGGGGCTGGGGAGCTGAGAGTGGAGACTGACTCTTTAGTGGGCACAGGGTTCCCACTGGGATGATGGGAAAGTTCTGGAGACAGGCGATGGAGATGGCTGCAGGACATTGGAGATGTGTTGAATTCCACCCCATTGTACACTTTAAAATGGTTAAAGCAGCAAATTTTATGTTTTGTATTTTTACCACTATAAACAATTATCAGGAGATATCCAGGCTGGTGGAACCGGGCTGCGCTGTGTGAGAGGCAGGAATCTGGGCCTCTGATGTGCAGCCTGGGCTGGGTGGCAGACACCTAATGGCGGGTCTTCAGGAAGTGTGCATTTGGAGAGAAAGCTCTCGGGAGGGGGGGTGGGACAGAGAGAGGAGCGCTTTCTCTCAGACCCCGTTGTACTGAGCCCCAAGGCCCATGCAGGCTGTGCAGTGCAGGAGGGCTGGTCCGTTGAGCCGGCGCTCCGGAGAAGGAGTCCAGGGGCTTCCCCGGTGGCTCAGTGGTAAAGAATCCGCCTGCCAGTGCCAGGAGACACGGGTTCAACCCCCGGTCCAGGAGCCCCCCGTGCTGCAGAGCAGCTGAGCCCGTGCCGCAGCTGTCAGTCTGGGAACCGCGACCGCTGAGCCCACTTGCCGCAGGTGCTGAAGCCCCAGCGCCCCAGAGTCGGTGCTCCACCACCAGAGAAGCCGCCGCCAGGAGAAGCCCAGGCAACTAAAGAGCAGATCCCGCTCGCTGCAGCCAGAGAGAGCCCACACAGCAGTGGGGACCCAGCACGGCCAAAAGTAAGTCAAGCATTCAAAAGAAAAGAAGAAAAAGGAAGAGTCCAGTTGCTGCTTCGCTGGGTTATGGTGACAATTCCTAGACCAGGGTGGGGAAGGCCTTTTGCTCCCCGCGGAGGCAAGACTCCAGGTCCAAGCTCCAGAGATGTGTCCCAAGTGACCACACCAGTGTGGCCACTGAGCGAGTCCCCGGGCCCCAGGAGGTTTTGCTGGGCAACGGGCCTGGCCTGGCAGGTGGGAGGGTGGCCAAGAGCATGGGCTGGGGTTCCAGCCCTGCCATCGCAAGCCGCGTGACCTGGATCTGACTCCTCTCTCTCCTAGCTGTTGAATAAAGCTGCGAAGATCTCCCCTTCCTGCAGTGGCGAAGCTGAGAGGGGGCAGTGCGTGGGCCTGGCACGGGGTGGGTGCCCAGCAGATGCTCCAGTGGTGGGCGCGTGGATGTGGCCCAGGCTGGTCTGATGGGGCGAGACAGGAAGGCCCCTGAGACGGATGTCCAGCCCCAGTGCCCTGCCCCCTGCCCTGCTCTGGGGGCGCACCAGCCAAAATGTGAACCTTGCACAGAAGAGGATGTGTGTTATTGCTGAGCTCAGAGGAGGAGGCCTGAGGTCCCGCAATCCGTGTGGCCAAGGACACTCAGAACAGCCTCCGAGGAACAGTGAAAGAGACAGGAGATAGCTGGTTTCTAAAATGTTGTTTAGTTGTCGGTAATCTGTGATAGGCAGACAATTCACACGTGTTCAAGAAGGGAAGGAATGAATGAGTGAGCGGATGGGGGGATGAATGAGTGAATGGTTCTCTGCCCTCCAGAGATTTTTTTCTTAAATTTTTTAAATTTTATATTGGAGTATAGTTGATTTACAATGGTGTGTCATAGCAAAGTGATTTAGCTATATATATTTGTTCTTTTAGCTATACATATTTGTTCTTTTTCAGATTCTCTTCTCATAAAAGTCATTACAGAATACTGAGTAGAGTTCCCTGTGCTATACAGTAGGTCCTTTTGAGTATCTGTTTTATATATAGGAGGAGAGCCTGGCAACTCACTCCAGTATTCTTGCCTGGAGAATCCCTTGGACAGGGGAACCTGGGCGGCTACAGTCCATGGACTTGCAAAGAGTCAGACACAACTGAAGTGACTCAGCACGCACGCGGTGTGTATGTATTAATCCCGCCTCCGAATGTTTCCCTCCCGGCCATTGCCCCTTGATAATCGTACGTTTTCTATGTCTGAGAGTCTGTTTCTGTTTGGTAGATAAGTCCATTTGTATCATTTTTTAGATTCCGCATATTAGCGACATCCTACGATGTTCGTCTTTGTCTGCCTCTGTTCACTTAGTGTGATCGTCTCTAGGGCCATCCATGCAGCTGCAAACCGCGGCATGCCCTTCTTTTCTCGGCAGAGTAATATTCCGTTGCGTGTGTGCAACAGGCCTTCTTCATCTGTTCCTCTGTTGATGGGCATGTAGGTTGCTTCCATTCCTTGGCTATTCATTCACCGTACTTAACACAGGACTTGGGCTGTCTGCTCCTCAAAGCGGTAGAAACATATTTGAAGGCTGACAGAACAGGAGGGGGCCAGTGTCCAGCTCACCTCTGTGAAGGCAGTTCTGTGGCCTCAGGGGAGTCACTTCTCTTGTTGGCCCCCGTGTCCTCATCTGGAAATGGGGTCTCTGTGCTTCACTCACTGCTGGACTCCCCAGGTCCCCAGAAGGACCTGGCATGTCAGAAGTCTCTGGAAAGGGTAACTGCTGCTGGACTAGTGGTCTCTGTGGCTGTCACCTCATTTAACCCTCGAGACCACCCTGGGAGGCAAGAGTTGGGCCTCCTCCATTTTGCAGATGTAGAAACTGAGGCAGATGAGAGGTGGGCTGGCCCCGGGTGGGAGGTCACAGCCTCGCCCGTCCCTCTGACCGTCATTCTGAGCACTGGGGTAGGGGTGACCACATGCCGCCCCCACTGCCCTAGAGCCGGAGGATAAAGGACAAGACCTCGAGGCTGGAATGACAGTGGGCCCAGGACGCCAGCAGCCTCACTGGAGCTCCCCAGGAGGCCCAGACTCCACAGCTCTCCTCCCCCCGCCTCTTATGTCCCTCTCCCACAGCCCCCCAGTCACTCGTGTCCCCCATTCTCCAGGTGTCCGCCTGCAACCCTGTCTGTGTCTGTGCACGTGTCTGGAGTACAATGGGGCTGGGGGGGCATCTCACTGTCTGTCTCTCTGTGTGTCCCTCTGTTGTTCATGTATTTATCTGTGTCTCTGTCTCCATCCTCCTCTCTGTGGATTTCTGCCTGTATCTCTGTTGTACCTCTCCGTATAGAAGTGTCTCTCTCTAGTCTCGTTCCTGTTAATCTGTGTCTCTCCGTGTCTCTCCATGTCTCTCTGTGTCTCTCTAGGCCTCTCCAGGTCTCTCCGTGTCTCTCTACGTCTCTCTGTGTCTCTCCAGGTCTCTCCATGTCTCTCCGTGTCTCTCTAGGCCTCTCCGTGTCTCTCCATGTCTCTCTAGGTCTCTCCATGTCTCTCTAGGTCTTTCTATGTCTCTCCGGGTCTCTCCATGTCTCTCCGGGTCTCTCCATGTCTCTCTAGGTCTCTCCATGTCTCTCTAGGCCTCTCCAGGTCTCTCCGTGTCTCTCTATGTCTCTCTGTGTCTCTCTAGGCCTCTCCATGTCTCTCCGGGTCTCTGCATGTCTCTCCATGTCTCTCTATGTCTCTCTAGGTCTTTCCATGTCTCTCTGGGTCTCTCTATGTCTCTCCATGTCTCTCTAGGTCTCTCCATGTCTCTTTGTGTCTCTCTAGGTCTCTCCGGGTCTCTTCATGTCTCTCCATGTCTCTCTAGGCCTCTCCAGGTCTCTCCGTGTCTCTCTATGTCTCTCCGTGTCTCTATAGGTCTCTCCATGTTTCTCTAGGTCTCTCCGGGCCTCTCTAGTTCTCTCTGTGTCTCTCTATGTCTCTCCATGTCTCTCTAGGCCTCTCCATGTCTCTCTAGGTCTTTCTATGTCTCTCCGGTCTCTCCATGTCTCTCTAGGTCTCTCCGTGTCTCTCTAGGCCTCTCCAGGTCTCTCCGTGTCTCTCTATGTCTCTCCGTGTCTCTCCAGTTCTCTCCAGGTCTCTCTGTGTCTCTCTAGGCCTCTCCATGTTTCTCCGGGTCTCTGCATGTCTCTCCGTGTCTCTCTCTGTCTCTCCGTGTCTCTCCAGTTCTCTCCGTGTCTCTCCAGTTCTTTCCATGTCTCTCTGTGTCTCTCTAGGCCTCTCCAGGTCTCTCCGTGTCTCTCTATGTCTCTCCGTGTATCTCTAGGTCTCTCCAGATCTCTCCATGTCTCTCCGGGTCTCTGCATGTCTCTCTATGTCTCTCCATGTCTCTCCATGTCTCTCTCTGTCTCTCCAGGATCTCCATGTCTCTCCGGGTCTCTGCATGTCTCTCCATGTCTCTCTGGGTCTCTCCATGTCTCTCCATGTCTCTCCGGGTCTCTGCATGTCTCTCTATGTCTCTCCATGTCTCTCTATGTCTCTCCGTGTCTCTCCAGGTCTCTTCATGTCTCTCTATGTCTCTCCATGTCTCTCCAGGTCTCTCCATGTCTCTCTAGGTCTCTCTGGGTCTCTCTGGGTCTCTCCATGTCTCTCTAGGTCTCTCCGGGTCTCTCCATGTCTCTCCAGGTCTCTCCGTGTCTCTTTATGTCTCTCCAGGTCAGTCTCTCCCCCTCCCTCTGTCCCTCTCCTTCAGTGGAATATCGATCAACCCAGTTTATTATGCCTTGCTTCTTCTCAGAACATTTGCCTTTGATATTGCAGCAGGTGGGCTGCGGCCTCAGGTGGCCCCTGGAGCTGCACAGGCCCCCCGGCCTGCTGGGGACCCAACCGGAGGGTGCGAGGTCTACCGCCCCCACCCCCTGCTTGTGCAGACCCCAGACCGACCCCTCCCGACATCTCTATCAGCACCTGCGGCTCCCAGACCGTGGGGAGCAGGTGAACAGATGCTCTACTATTTGGAGGGAGAGCCGGGCCGGGGTTCCTTCACCCCCATCTACCTGCCCTGGCCCCATCTTTCTATGTCAGCTTTCCTTTGCCAGAGCTAGTCAGATGTCTGTGTCTAACTTCCAGAGGGCATGAGCTGATGTCCGCTGTAGGGCAAGAATGACTTCCAAGACTTCATCCCCAGGCCTGCCTCCCTGTCCCTGCCCCTTTGTTCCCTTAACCCCCAAGTGGGTAGTGTGATCCGAACCTCGGCCACCCTGCCCTATCCATGGGCCAGCCATCACATAGTTACACAGATCCTTTTCTTCAGATCCACTCATTTGTTTGTTCGCTTTGCCAGGCAAGGAGAGGGGCCTTACTTCAGGAGTGTCTAACTGTCCCCTTGCACACGGAAGATGCTTCAAGCGTTCAGGGCCACGCTGGCGTACATCCAGGACTCCCCCACAATGCCTGCACCGAAAGTCCTGATGCATGAAAGATACATGAGGCCCTGAGCTATGCTTTCCGCGGCGACACTTGCATTAGACATGAAGCAGTGCGTGGAGTGATGGAAGTGTGTGATGTGTGCGCCTGTCACCTGGGCATCTGCAGCGTGCCCTGTGGCTTCCCAGCAGACAGCAGGGGACAGAGGGGACACCAAGCTCTGAATGAGGACATGCCAGCCCCAGGAGAGGCCGTGGGCTCGGGGGGCGGGTTGTGTGTGTGTGTGGGTGAGAGCCCAGGGCTGGGCACCTGGCTGTGCTGGTTTGAATCCTGGCTCCGCCACCGGCCAGGGATGTCAACTTACAGCAAGTAAGGTAGGGACTCTGGTGTCTGGCCTGGTGCGTGCATGCTAAGTCACTCAGTCGTGTCTGACTCCTTTCAGTCCCATGGACTGTAGCCTGCCAGGCTCCTCTGTCCATGGGATCCTCCAGGCAAGAATACTGGAGTGGGTTGCCATGCCCTCCTCCAGTGGATCTTCCCAACCCAGGGATCAAACCCATGTCTCTGATGTCTTCTGCATTAGCAGGAGGGTTCTTTACTCCTAGCCCAACCTGGGAAGCTGGTTAGATCCCCGGAGCCCCTAATAGCACTTGGTGCCCATCTGCCAGCTCCTCCAGCTTTGCTGAGAACAGTTTACAATCATTGGCTTCAGTTTACACAGAAGCCCAGCCGCTCCTCGAATGAGACAAACGCCGAGGGTACAATCTATGTTCCCGTGCTGAGCCCAGGGACCAACCTGAAATCACAACCTTGTTGGCCTTCTCTCTTTCCTGGTCCTGCTTCCCCTCTTCCTTCTGGCTTCTCCTGGGAGCACTTCCTTCATAAAATCGCTTGCCCTAAAATCCTCGACTCAGGTCTGCTCCTGGAAGAATCCACCTAACGTAAGCAGGTGACTTTGCCTCTCTGAGCCTCACTTGCCTCATCTGTAAAATGGACGTAACACTGCTCACTGCTAGCAGGAGGAGCCTTAGCGTAGGGCCTGGCACACAGTAAGGACTCACTAAATGAAATCTCTTCTGATTACTGTGCAACACACAGCAGTCCTGTCAGTAAGGGTGCTCAGGAATGTGGCATTGCCCCTCGGGCAGTCGGGGTTGCCCCAGTTCACCTGCCCAGTGACTGGGGAAAAGCAGCTTTAGAAATGTCTGTTGGGACTTCCTGGTGGTCCAGTTGTTAACTCTGTACTTCCACTGCAGGCAGCAAGGGTTCGATCCCTGCCTGGGGAACTAAGATCCTGCATATCAGGTGGCATGGCCAAAAAATAGAGAAAATGTCTGTAGCTGCCTCTGAGTCCTGTCCCACCTACCGTTTCCCATCAGAGTTTTCGTCCTTGGCTCTCTGATTAGAACGGCTCTGCCCAGCTCTCAGGCCATGGGTTGGTGCCTGGGGGATGGTCAGTTAGGACAGCGGGTTTGTCCTCTAATGTGGCCACTTCCTGGAGGCGTGGCCAAGGCTGCGTGGAGCTCCGGGTTAGAGAGTGATGACGTTTTACCTCATGAGTGAAGCCGTCCTCATTCCAGGCGGCCTTGAGGCCGATGGGCTTTTAAAAATAGAGCCGTAGGTGGGGGCCGCCTGGACCCCCCTCACCCTTACCCCAGGACACCCACCTGGGTCTGAGAAAACCCACCTGGCCCGGAACCCCTTGGGAAGTCACGCTGCGTCCCGCCAGCTTGTGGCCGCGTCTATAAAGAGTAAGAGTCAGGGGTCAAGGCAGAGACGTGCCCTTGCCCCAAGCAGGCCGGGGCGAGCCTCTCTTCCCAGTCCAAGGGAGATGGTTTGCTGTTCTGCAGGCTGGTTCAAAGAAAAGGAAAAGGAAGAGGGAAGAGGGAGGCTGGTTTTGGTCCTGTGCCCTCCGGCCAGGCCATCCAGCCCCTACATCCACGATTAGGGTGGTGCTGGCCTATTGGAGGGGGCACCCACTAAGGGCAGCATCTCACTCAACCCCCTACCCCAAGGGGAGGGACACTATTACACACACCCCACCCACCCTGTTCTGATGAGGAAAAGGCTAACCGCCTGTGAAGAGGGGAGTCAAGGTCAACCAGGGTGAGCTCTAACCACTGGACTGCTGTGCCCAAGTCTGTGGAATCACTGACCCACACGGGTCCCTCCAAGGCTCTGCCCCTGCCCCCGGGGGTGGGGGGGACATATGGGACCCGAGGACTTTCCCCCACAGCCGGGCTCGGCTTCCCCATCCCCCAGGACATATCTCAAACCTGGGGTTTCCAGCTTCCCCAGAGCTGCCTTTCTTCTTATTAAGCTTGCAGCCCTCGTGGAAGGAGGGCATCTGGTTCCTTCTGGCTCTTCCCCCTACCCTGCCCCTCCCACTCCCACCTTTCATCACAGAGAAAAAAAAAAATCCCAGGAAGATGACTAACATCAACTCAGCCTGAGTTGCCAAGACAACCTTCCCTGCCCACCGCTGGCTGGTGGGAAGGGAAAGAGGCTGGAAGGGAGACCCCACCCACGCTGGCTCTCCCCGACGGCCCCCACACTCCAGTGGGGCACCCCTGCCATGGGGCTTTTGGCCCCACTTGAAGGCGATGGCTTTCATCTGTGAGAAGCGGTCGTCTCGGTACATTTCATTCTCTCAGGTTCCTGGTGCCGAGATAATTGAGGAGGGAGAGACAAGCTGATGGAACGAAATCCTCTCCACTGTGGAAGGAGCTGGGTCACGCTGCTTCCTCCTGCTGCCTGCTGCCTGGCCTGTCCCAGGCAAGGATGTGCGGGCAGGATGGCACAGGGGGCCAAGACGAGGGGGCCCTATAGGGGTCAGACCTGCCTGAGTGCCAACCCCAGCTCCACTGTCTCTAAGCTGTGTGACGCTGGACAACTTACTTAACTTCTCTGAGCCCCAGGACTGACCCAGACACTAGTTACAGCCTTCAGGGGTTCACTGGGACATCAGACAAGAAATGGTGTGGACAGCTCCTCCTGGGCACGTGGCACTCAGTAAGCGGGCAGTCAGTGACAGGGGCTGGTGTGGATGCCACCTCCCCCACCCCAGCCTCCGGAAGAGAAGGGATCGGATGGTCACGTGGAGCCGGCTGGGTACCAGGCCCTGCTCGCGGCCCCAGGAGGAAGCGTCAGACCCTGTGTGCGGTTGGTTTGTGTAACAGGTGGGATCCAGAGAGAGTGAGAGCTACAGCCCTGCAGCGTTCTCTCAGCAGGGAGGACGAGGTGGCGGAGGCCCGCCAGGCTGGTGTGACTTGAAGCCCGAGGTCTTCCCCGGAGCCCGCCTTCTGCAAGCAGCGGCCCCGCTTTGTGGCTTCAGCAGTGGCGGACACAGGGCCTGCCGCTGACAACGGTGGGGAGACTGGAGCCTCCTCCGGCCCTCGGAGAGGCCCGGTCTCCTCACAACCACCCACCCACTCCTCCTCCGACTCTGGCTGGGCCTCTTCCAGGGCGTGGCCAGGCTTTCTACCCAGCCCCCTCTGTCCTTGTAGTGACCTCAAAACCGCAATAAAAGCCCTGAGAGACACACAGAATCCAATCACCTGTCATTAGGAGTCCTCCACGTCGCCTCTAAGGTAGAGGAAGGAGGAGAAGAGTCCCGGACAGGAGGAATCAGTAAACTGATTAGCTGAATCCAATCCTCTGGGGAGGGGGCAGACGTGGTGAGGGGCTTCCGACGGGCTGAGCAGAGGAGGAAGAGGGGCCCAGCAACATGAGCCTGCCAGCCAGGGGGCCCAGGGAGCCCCCTGCTTTCCATGCTGGGTTAGCATCTACCTGCCTCAAGAAGATTTCGGAGGGCGAATAGGCACCCCAAGACTTCCCTGGTGGTCCGGTGGTTAACAAATTGCCTTGCAATGCAGGGGACATGGGTTTGATCCCTGGTTGGAGAACAAAAATCTCACATGCTGCAGAGCAACTAAGCCCTCAGGTCTTAACTACCAAGCCCTCTTGCCTCGACTAGAGAGTCCTTGCATCCTCACAGATGACCCGTGTTTCACAACTAAGACTTGACGCAGCCAAATAAATAATATTTAAAAAAATAAAGAATAGGCATTTTTAAGAGAATCAAAACAGCAATATCAATATCTTTGTCTGAAGGGTGCGCAGGTTGAGTGGCTTACACATTTCTAAGTTTCAGGAGCATTTTGCTGTTTAAAGCACTAGCTCAGCCTTGTGATTCGAATTTAAAATATGAGATTGAGCACTTGATTTAGACTTGGGATTTCAGGTTGTACTCTTGGGAAGTTTGTAAACAGTGCTGGAGTTTATAGATTCCGTATATTAGACATACAAAGGATGAGCTTAATTCTGCAGTGAGGCTGGCTTCTCAGTCAGATCACTGCAGTATCTAAAGGAAAGCGGGACGTATTCAATCTGTTTATGCCATTTCAAAGGCTTTAAGGAGTTTGATTAACTAGTTTTGTAAATGGCAACAAACGGTAATCAGTGGCCCTTGAAAGAGATCGTGTAGACCTGCTGAATTTATAAATATAGAAATAGAAATAAAATAGCTAGATGGAAACGGAACTTAAAGCACAGCATTTTGGTTTTTATTTTTATTTTTGGCCACACCACGTGGACTGCGGGATCTTAATTTTCTTAGGGCTTGTACCCGGGGGACTTCCCTGGGGTCCCGTGGCTAAGACTCCACTCTCCCAATGCCGGGGCCTGAGTTTGATTCCTGGTCAGGGAACTAGATCCCACATGTTGCAACTAAGAGTTTGGGTGCCACAACTGAAGATCCCCTGTGCCTCAAGTAAGGCCTGGTGCAGCTGAATAAATAAATATATATTTTTTAAATGGCTTGAACCTGTGCCTTCAGCAGTGAAAGCTCATAGTCCTAACCACCTAACTGCCAGGGAATTCTCAGAACAGCATTTTTTTTTAATATGGAACATTCATGAATCAGATCTGAACGTTTAAAGTCAAAGGCATTGTCTGAGTCACCTTTTCTGAGCACAAAAGTCACCCAGGGAACAAACCAATCCCAAGGCTACATTCGTGCCTCATTTCTCAACTTCCTCCCGTGCACCCCACCTGCCATGTCCCTTCCCAAAGGTGAGCTCTGGAGGTGACAGGCCTGCTTGTACTCGTGGGTTTATGGTTAACAGGATAATGTCTGGCTGCAGCGGGAAACACCAGGACCTTTTAATCTGGCCTTGGTCTCTAATGGTGGGGCTGCCCAAAGCCTTTAGCTGACCCTCTCAAAGGGAAGAAGATCCAATATGAACCAGGAAATGTTCAAGGTACTTCACCAGACAGCAAGAGCTAACACAGCTATGGTGTTATTATGACCAGGGATAGTAGGTCATGCGATTACCACAATGACCCATTTCACAGAGGAGCCTGAGACGCAGAGCTGTGGGTGGCAGAGCTGGGACTTGCCTCCAAAGAGTCTGGTGGCAGAACCTTCGCTCTTCATCAGGCTCTTCTCCTTCAGCCTCTCCCCCAGCCTCCCACCTCCGTGAAGCAGACACTGTGGTCCCACTGTGCAGGTCAGTCAACCAAGGCTCAGAGGCTAGAGACCGGCTCAAGGCTGTGCGGCCTGCACGGCACAGAGGCTGCAGCTTGTGGCCCTTCCAGCATCTGTGCAGCCCAATCCCAGCGGGGCCGGTGGATTTCCACCCACAGTCCCCGGGGGGTTCTGATGTAATTACAGTCGTGGCCAGTGTTTTGCAGGCAGAACACAGGGGCTCAGATTGCACGGAGCAGGGAGACCGGGACTGGACTGGGCACTGGAGTGGGAGCAGGGGAGGGAGACGGTGGGGAAGGGGCAGACCGGTTCCGGGTGGGCAGCCCCTCGGAGGTGTTTCCTGGCTTTGGACTTATTTCTGAGACCAGCTGGAGGTGACTGGGGGTTCTGAGCACAGTTAGACTCATGTCTGAGGGCTGTCTGTCACCAGAGGGGAGCAGGACCAGACAGGGCAACCAGAGAGGGCACTGAGCCTGGGCCAGTCTGATGGCTGGAAACTGAGCCAGGTGGGTGCAGGGAGATGGCTTCAGAAGGCAGCCTGCACAGGACTTGGCAAGGATGGCTTGGAGGAGAGACTGGACATCAAGGAGGACCTCCAAGGCCTGACCGGGCCCCAGCCACCTGTGTGGACCTCCCCTCTCCACACAGAGACCCTGGCCCACCGCACCAGGGCCCAAAGCTGAGGGCCTTCCGCTGGCCTGGGGGGCGACCGGAGGGACGCAGAAGCACGGCCGCAGGGCCGGCTGCAGCAAACCAGCTGCCCTGAGGTGCCCTCACAGCGACCTGAACCGCTTAACACCCCCAGAGGAGTCCGGGTAATTCAGTCTCTCTGTTTACTCCCACGGTGAGTGCCTCTGAATCTTTCAACTTGACTGCTGACTGTATCAAAATTCCCGTGGTAATTGGATCAGGTGCAGTATTTTCCATGAGGATATTAAATCAGGCCTTCTGCCCGCGTCCAGAGCGATCCGTTTCGGAATATAAAGACGCAGGAGATGGCATTACCCGAGGAATTTTTCCTCCTTTAAACTTTCTCCCCGGCTCTTAATCATGGCAGCTCTTTATTTGTTGCCAAATAAATTGGGTCGTCCTCCCCTCTCCCAGTTATCAGCCAAAGGAAAAGAAAGACGCCTGGGGGTCGAAGAGGGAGGCTGGCAAGGGTGTGGGGCGGCAGAGCCCAGGTTTGCCCAGGACTGTCCCACCTCTAGGGGACCTGTGGGCCCAGGCAGAGTGGTCAGTGGTGTGTGCGTTGCAGGGGGAAGCGGGGAGGTGTGCATAGCCAACACTGTCCCCGGTCTCTCCATCAGGCGGGAGGGGGGCGCTATGCACTTGGATGGGAGTCCTTGGTCAGCCAACCTTCAATGCGGGACCTTTTTTCCCCAATATTTATTAATATTTATTTATTTGGCTGCATCAGACCTTAGTTGTGGCACACACGATCTTTATAGGGCATGTAAGGTCTCGTTACCTGACTGGTGATCGAACCCAGACCCCCTGCATTGGGAGCAGAGTCGTAGCCACTGAACCACCAGGGAAGTCCCAAGGTGGGACCTTCTGATCATCTGGAACCTCTGTGGGAGAAAGCTCCCGGCCACAGCAAAACTCAGAGCTGGGAGTTGGAAGCTCAGAGGCATTAGTTGTTTTAGAAATAAAAAAGATGGGGGTGGGGAACTACTGAGGTCACATCAGGGGGCTGAAGAGGCCACATCAGGGGCTGAAGAGGCCACATCAAAACGGCTGTTGTTCTCTGGAGAAGGAAACGGCAACCCAGGCCAGTCTTCTTGCCTGGAAAATCCTATGGACAGAGGAGCCTGGTGGGCTACATACAGTCCAAGGGGGCGCAAAGAGTCGGACACAACTGAGCACACACGCACAGTCATAAATAAAACATTTTTTTTTAATGGCTGTTGTTCGGAACAAGACAAAGACGGTGGTCACGTGACCACGTATCTCAGTACTTGTCACCAGATCGTATGCTTTAAGAAGGATGCTTTGGGCACTTCCCTGGC
Source organism: Nanger dama (assembly GCA_917880005.1). Taxonomy (NCBI): domain Eukaryota; kingdom Metazoa; phylum Chordata; class Mammalia; order Artiodactyla; family Bovidae; genus Nanger; species Nanger dama. The sequence continues at coordinate 5,814,602 of CAKJTW010000018.1, read as the reverse complement.
GGCCCAGTGGTTAAGACTCCACTCTCCCAGTGCCGGGGCCCAGGTTCCATCCCTGGTCAGGGAACTAGACCCCGCACTCCAAGAGTTCAGGTATGGGACACTGAGACGCTGCATGCCACAACCGAGATCCAATCCAGCCAAGTAATACATTTTCCAAAAGTGGTTACCTCTATGTCACATGATCTTCATGCTCATTCAAAACACTGGCTCCACCAAATGCCATGTCACCTGCCTCTGACTCATTTCAGTTATCCAGCCAGCATTGACTGAGCCTCTGTTCTGTGCCAGACACGGGTGTAGGCTCTGGGGATGCAACATGGAGCAGAACATAGCAGTTTCCCTTGGAGAGCCAGCATCTGGTGGGGTGCAGGGGGGACAGAGGACAACACGGGGGAGGCCCAGGCACGGTGGGGCCCATCGGGACCTAAGCTTTTACTGTCAGCAAGCTGGGAGCTTTGGGAGAGTTTTGAGCAAAGGAGGGTTTTAACCTGACAACAGATCCCTCTGGCTACTAAAAACAGGATGGACTAGAGGGGCCAGGGACCAGCCTAGGGACACCAGATGGGAGGCCAATGCAGTCATCTAGGTAAGAGTCAGTGGTGAAAATACAAATGAAAGCCACAATGAGATCCAGTACATAGCCACCAGAATGGCCAAAATTAAAGACAGACATCACCAAGTGTTGACACACACCTGGAGCAACTGGAACTCTTATACATTGCTGTGGGCGTGTAAAATGTCACTGCCAATTTGAAGACATGCTTGATATTTTCTGGTAAAATTAAACATACCTCTACCTACCCTACAACCCAACAATTCCACTCACAGCCATATACCCAAGAGAAATGAGGGCTTGTATTCACAAAAAGACACATACCAGTAGCTTTCTTTGCAATTGCCTCAAATTAGAAGTAGGTTAAATGTCTATCCACAGGAGAATGAATGAAACAATTGTGTGTCCACAACAATGAAATATTATACAGCAGTGAAAAGGAGGAGCCCCTGATATCCTCAGTGACATGGATGCATCTCCTCTCCCCTAATGTCAAACAAATCAGAAAAGAGACACTAAAGAGTACATATTAATATTACACAATAGCATTTTTCTGAAGTTTTAGAACCTGTGGAGTGACTTAGAGTGATGGAAGTGTAGCTCCCTTTGGAAAGGTGCAATGACAAGGAGGGAGCCGGCGGGGACCTTCCCTAGTGATCCGTGTTCTTGGTCTTGATCCTGGTGGTGTTTTTACAGGTACAACGAGTGTGTTTAGTCACTCAGCTGTAGCTGACTCTTCTCAACCCTTTGGAAGGCAGCCTGCCAGAGTCCTCTGTCCATGGGATTTTCCAGGCAAGATACTGGAGTGGGTTGCCATTTCCTTCTCTAGGGGATCTTTCTGACCCAGGGATCTAACCTGAATCTCCTGTGTCTTCTGCATTGCAGGTGAATTTCTTACCCACTGGGCCATTGAGGAGACCCCTTTAGAGGTACATATCTACGGAGAAGGAAATGGCAATCCACTCCAGTATTCTTGCCTGGAGAATCTCATGGACAGAGGAACCTGGTGGGCTACAGTCCATGGGGTTGCAAAGAGTTGGACATGACTCAGCGACTAACACACATCCATGGAAAAATTCATCAACCTAGCGAATAGCTGACTCATTGGAAAAGTCCCTGATGCTGGAAAAGATTAAGGGCAGAAGAAGAGGGCACCGGAGCACAAGATGGCTGGATGGCATCACCGATGCAATGGACAGGAACGTGGGCAAACTTCAGGAGATGTTGGGGAACGGAGGCCTGGCATGCTGCAGTCCATGGGGGCACAAAGAGTCGGACACAACTGAGCGACTGAACAGCAATGGCTACTTGTTGGTACATTTCACTGAATGTGAAATATACCTTGGGGGAAGAAACTGTCATAGGATGAAAGAGAAAGAATCCAGGCTCCAACCAGGTATCAGGGTGATAGGCGTGCAGGCAGAGGCAAAGGGCCTGTAGAAACTCACTCCTCATCTCCCCATCTGCGAGCTCACCGCTTCTGGGCCTTCACACCTCATGATGCCAGCCGCCACCTGCCCTTCCCCATCGACCCTGCCCCTTACTCTGGGTGGAGGCACCCCGGGTGGGCAGATGGGCACCCGAAGGAGGCAGGTGGCCTTAGGAAACGCTTATTTATCTGGGAGACTCAGCCCGTTTGTCTGATGGGGGAGGGGCTGGTGGTGAGCACCGAGGGACCAGATTCCTGATTATAACTTCATCACGGGCACTGGCTATTCGGGAGGCGCTGATATTTATGGAATAAATACGACGCGATTTATGGCTGTATCTCCCTCTGATGTCCCATCTGATATGCAATTCAATTTCTTTTATTGTCTTTGGGTTCTTGCCATGGAGGAGAATGCATAAATAAATAAATATATGGGCAAATGGCAGCCGGCAGGCCGGGCCGGGGCTGCCAGCCCGCCGTCTCCAGTCCCATATTAGGCCCATCGATCACGGGTTATGAAGCCCAAGCTCGTCCCCCGGCTGGGATGGGGAGCAGGCGTGCCGGTCACTCCTAGTTATTTAGGGGCCCCCCACTGGCAGGCTGCCCTGCCTGCCCTCTGCCTGCCAGAGGGCCCAGGCAGCCCTGCTCAGGACCCAAGGCAGTGCCAGTCACTTGCAGGGACCACCATCCCACCCCCAGGCCCAGGTGTCCCAGCTCTGCCGTGGTGGAGAACACCAAAGACTGCAGACATGTGCCCTTTGCCTGCTCGCCCGTGGCGACCTCACGCCAAGCGGCCAGGCAGCTTCTGCTGTAGAGTCAAACCACACCTTGAAAACCAAGCAGGGGACAGCTCTGATCCTTGGGGGCCGGCGTAAGTCCCCCTGCTTGATCCTCGTCTCCCTATCTAAGGAAGGGGCAGCAGCCTTCGTCCCCGGGGGCAGCTTCCAAGACACGGGACACGCTCTGCGCACCAGGTTGGGTGTTCATATAGGTGCTGTCCGGGCAGCGGCGGCTCGAGGGGCCTCAGGAGCTGGTAGACCTCAGCCCTGCCCTCAGCCAGCCCTGCTCTGGGGCTGACAGAGGGCTCTGTGGCCGGGCCCCTGCCCTTTGCTGAGGACAGTGTGGAGAAGCCTGAGGCAGGCTTCAAGGCTGCCCTCCCGTGGCTGTCTATGGCCCCGTCTCATGTGGACTCCCACACCCCGCGATCTCAGGAGCCTGCAGAGAGCAACCCTCTCTGGGGCCCTCGGGGATTGTCTTCCAGAGCCCTGAGGCTGGGTGCCCCCTCCGTCTGCGTCTCCCCAGCCCAGCCAGACCACGGGATCTATGAGCACCCTGCCCGAACCCTCAGGCTCCGTGGCCACACTCCTTCCCCCACCTTCCCCCCTCCCCATCGGTTCCCATCTCTCTTCTTCCTCCAGCTCCCATGGGGCCTGCCAGCTGGATCCCTCGCCTCAGGGCTCCACAGCCTTCAGCTGGGGGTGCTCACCCCCAGCTCCGGTCCTGCCATGCATGCGCACACATGCACACACACACTGCACACGCGTGCCCATACCCCACATTGATCACAGGCACACACACACAAAGACACATCCCCCATGCATGCACGTGCGTGCACACACACACCACACATGTGCACATACCTCGCATTGATCGCGTGCATACATGCTGCACGCTCACATAACACTCACAGCTCATGCACGCACACACACGCACGTGCACGTGTGCTTGCGCGCCCACACACACGTATCCAGATGAAAGCCTGACAGCCCCAGCACTTCCCCGACACAGCAGTGTGGGAAGAAAGTGATCTGTGAAGAGGATCTCCACTGAAGAGAGAAATTTCCCTGCTGGGGGCGGGACAGACAATTGACCTCGGTTGGGAAGGAAGAGGGTGTGCCAGCAGCGAGCAGCGTGTGTGAAGTGCTCTGTGACCCAGGCAGAGCAGCCCAGATGCTCTCGGAGGGAGTTCTAACCTGACATGGATGCTGCGGGCTCTCCTTTGGGTGGTTTGTCCTGGAAATCGGGGCATGTGGGGGAAAGCAGAGTGGAGAGGCTGCTAGACAGTCTGAGAGAACTGAGTTCAAACCCCATCTGACCACCATTCTGCACCCCCCCCAGCCAAATAACTCTGGGTAAGTCACTTTGCTCCCTGAGCCTCAGTCTTCCCATCTGAAGCATGGGTTCATACTGCTTCCTAGTAGGATCCCACGAGGAGGAGCCTGATGATTGATATGATGAGGGTGAGGGTTCACCCCTCCAAGGCTGCAGCATACGGGGCCTCTAACCCCTCATCCTCACCACTACCACTGCCTGTGGGATCACACTCTGCCCTCCCCCGTGTCCTCCAGGTGCCCCCTAATGGCCCACCCCCTCCTAGGGGAGGCACAGACTTGGCAACCTCACCGCTTTATTTTCTAGATGCTCCTACTCCCACCTCGGCCTTGGATTGGCCCTAGTAGACGGCATAAATTTCCCACAGCCTGTGAGGGAGCCCCATTAAGCCAGCACTGGGGATGCTAATGGCCCTGCCCGGTCCCAGGCCGAGAATCCCAGCTTCTCCCTGACATTTGTAAAGTTCACGTTTTCAAAACAGAGTCACGTGAAGGGCGAGGTGCGTTTGTAGATCACTTTCCGGTCGTGAGTCATGGGCTGGCGAGCTCCCTCCCTGCCCTCGGCCTTCACCCGCATTCACCAGCAGCCTTGCCCCCAAACCAGAACCTTGGCCTCGCTGCCAGATTATTTTATCCCTCTCTCCTTCCCTCCCTTCCATCTGCTTCCATACACTCACTCATTCACTCCATACTCTTCATGGACCAGCAAGCGGACACCCTGCCTGGGGTGCACGTTGAGGACAGAGCAGGAAGCCACCAGACCTTCTTCCTCTGGGGCCGGCAGCCCAGTGGGAAAGAGGAACATGAAATGATGGTGGGTTAGAAGTGTCATGAAGTCAGGGCTGGAGCATCTGAGAAAGCGACATCATCCCGAAGTCTGAAGCCCAGAGGAGGAGCAAGTGTCAGGCTGGTGAGAGGAGGCAGAGACACCAGCAGGTGCCAAGGTCCTGTGGTTGGAAGGGACCCAGCAAGTCTGAGGGTCTGGAAGGTGCTGGCCAATGACGGAGGGGTTCTGGGGTCTCAGGATCTGAGTTCTCAGAGGCTGTCTTGATCCAAAAGGAATGTGAGCTCCTGCAGAGGCATGCAGATCTGGGGGACAGACAGGGGTCTGACTCAGGTCTGGGGGTCCTGTCTTGTTCCCAGTGGTGCTCACAATGCTGATAAAGAGTCCCCGGGGGAGCTGGAGGCTTATCTGTGCCTTCCTCTCCCTGGCTGGGTTCCAGCGCTGACTTATAATTGCTGTTCCCTTGTCCTCAGCTGAAAGAAAATTGCGGAAACACAATTACTGTTTAAGCTGCAGCGGGGACTGCTGGCGGGGACCAGTGTCTGCATGTAACCAGTCACTCCGCTGAGGACGCCGTGCCCTCATCTGCTGCTCTGCGTCCCATGGATTCAGCCCACCAGTGTCCCCGCTGGGCAGTGGAAGGGGCGGGGAGCACAGGAGCCTGCCCTCAGGAAGCTCCCAGTCTGCTGGGAGAGAAAGACCACAGACAGATGAGCGAGGACGAGTCGTGTGTCAACTGTGGTGCGGGTTAGGGGAGGAAACCAGCGCGCCGTGCAGGAGCAGAAAGCTCAGGGGAAGGCCGAGGATGGTCTGGGTCGGACTCTCCATGTGGGGACCTGGGGAAGAGAGGGGACGCCAAATCCGGGGGAACAGTGTTCCAGGCATAAGGCACAGCACGTGCAAAAGCCTTGAGGCAGGAGTGTGCTCTGTGTGTGGGGGAAGGAGCCCCGTGTGGCTGGAGCTGAGCAGCGAAAGGGAGAGGGTGGCAGGCGCACTCGGCGAACTGGGGGAGGGGCCCCCAGATAGTGCTCCTAGTGGGAGGGTAGGGGCCCTAGAACTGGGGGGCAGAGGCTGCGTGAGGAGAACCTAGGGAGAGAGCTGCCAGCTTGCCATGCTCACGCATTCATCCAGCACCATCGGCATCTTTACCACTGTCCTCTCCATCATCCCCACCATCGGCACCGTCACCATCCTCACCATCTTCATCACCACCACCAGGATTCACACGCCCATTCATTCACCATCCATCCATCCATTCATTCAGATGCTCTCATTCTGCACGCACTTTTCATTCACTTACCATCCCTTCACCATGCATCACCCTTCATTCATTCACTAGGCATTCTGCAAGCATCCACTTTGCTGCCTCCCCAGGGGATGAGTCACACCCCTTCTGCCTACCCTCCAGGGGCCCCTAGTCTGGCAGGGGTGGGGTGGGTGGTGCAGACAACCAAGAAAGCCCACCGAGGAGCAGCTGGGCTGTATGATCCAGCCACTGGTTGGGCCTTATGTCCTGGTGTTCCTGGCTGACCTGTCTCTGGGTCACTTCAGCACACACTGTGTGTGTGGGCAGTGTCTGGCACAGCAGAGATGTGACTGAGTGGGCTCAGCCACGGGGTCTCCCAGGGAGTGCCAAGCCCAAGGATTACTGCACTGGACCCACAGTGTCCAGAGGAAGAGAGAGGGGACCTAGGAGGGGCCAGAGGCTGGGTCTAGAGCTGGAGCCTCTTTCTGGGGGGGCGGGGAGTGACTGGCCCCTTAGGAGAAGTCAGAGAAGGGAGGCTGCTCTCTGGCAGCCCCCACGTGGAGCCCAGCTCTTCAGCAGGACATGTGAGGCTGGCCCTTGCCTGCCCCACCAGTTTGCCATTTGTGCCACCCTCAACCCATCTCTTCCCAAACTCCCATCTCCAGCCACTCTGGACTGCTTTCAGTTCCTTGGTTTAGCCTGTAAGCCATATACATGCTGTTTCCCTCCCTTGGAATGTTCATTTCCATCTCCTTTACTGGCTATCTCCTCCTGTCTGGGCCTTAGCTGAGACCTCACCTCCTCCAGGAAGCCTTCCCTGACATCCCCAGACCAGGGTAGGCACCTTCTCTTTATTCTCACTTCCCCAGTGCTCACTCTGATCACTCTGTGTTATCATCACCGGTCTATTACTGGAGTCCCCCAAGTGCAGAGACAGTTTCACCAATGCATCATTCTGTCCCCTGTGTCCAGCCTGGGCCCTGGCTTGTGGACTCAGTAATTGTACAGCCAGTGAATGAATGATGAGTGGACAGCCAGTTATACCTCCTTTGCAGTCCAGTCTCTGGTCCCTGTACCATCCAGAAGAGGGGGCAACATTTACCCATCTGGGCTCCCTGGATTTGAAGGGCTATCCAGGGTTGACTCAACCCTAGACCCAGGCCTTGCTCAGGCTGGGGGTAGAAGAGGGGGTTGAGACAGTTGCTGTACTGAGGGGTGGCATGCCCCGAGGCCAAACATGTCCCTGGGCCTGTCTGAGCTTGTTAACTCCAGGGAGAAGACGTTCACTGAGGGTGACAGCTGAGGGGCCCCTGTCAGCTCCCATCAGCATGAGCCCTCCCTCTCCGCCTGCCTCCCATCCCATCTTTCAGGTCTCCACTGTGCTGTCACCTCTTCCAAGAAGCCTCCCCTTATGGCCCAAACTAACCTTACTTCCTTGTCCTGGCCCCTTAGCTATTTCCTTGTGGCTTTTACCATAATGTCACTACCTAATTTATCAATTTGTTTCCTGGTCACTGTCTGACTCCCTAACTGTCGAGGAAACCACGTGAGACTGAAATGCCCACTGCCCGCACCATGGCAACACAGTGGCTGGCATAGGTGCAGTCCAAAGGAGTGGAAGAATGAATGAAATGAGAGTGAAGTGGAAAGCGCGTTGGCTCTGGGGCCAGGCATATAAGGCTTGAATCCAGGCTCTGGGGTGGACCGGTGGGGTGGTCTTGAGCAAGGACCTGCCTCTGGCTGAGCCTCGGCCCACCTCCCGGTCTGAACTTTCCTGCAGCTGGTATGCTCAGCCCAGCTGGGCCTGGCTCCCAGAACGCCTCTCTGATGGCCACCTTGTCCTTGCTCAGAGGTGCAGAATGGTCACTGAGAGGGGCAGAGGATGATCACAGTGTAGACAGATGGGCTTGGGCCTGACAGCAGGGTTCTAGGGGGCCAGTGTAGCCCTCCAGACCCCCAGTTTTGACCTCCTGCTTGTCTGCCTGTCTGCTGAGCAAGTGAAATCTACCCACTTGACAGAAAGGAAGACTGAGGCCCATTCATGCACAGAGAGCACAGACTTAAGTGCCTTGGAGCCAGACAGTGCATCATGAAAAATCATCTAGACCAAAGCTTTCGCTGTCCCAATGGGGAAAACAGAAGTGCCCCAGAGGGACAGTGCCCTGGGTACCACAATGACTCTGGGCCAGCCCCGGCTCCTTCTAAGGCTGGAGGCCAGGGCTGCTCTCCCTCTACTAGTGCCCCCAACTCCGACAAGGCTGTGGAGCTGTCAGGTGGGATCAGCAGGGTCCTGGCTCCATCTCCTCAGATTTAATTAACAGGCCTTTCATCTCTGTCCTGAAGGAATCTGCTCTCTTCTGTCTTCTTAATTAACATTCATTAAGCAAATCAGAACAGGGCTTTTCTCCTCCTTTCTTTGCCTGGAAGGTTTTAACCCTTGGTAGGTGGACTGTGGGGAGGGGAGTCTGTGCCTCTGCTTGCAGCTCCAAGCGGGAGGTCAGGCCTCTGCAGGGGCTCCCCAGGTCCTCAGGATATGCAGAGCCCCTCCTGGGCCCCCGCCATCAGCCACACCTGGACAGCAGGGCCGCCTCCCACGACGCCTCCATGCCCTCCATGCCGCCGGATTCTTGAAGGAAACTAACTTGGGTTCTGCTGCTCAACAGGCTTCCCATCATCCTGAGACGATGAGTTAGGACACTGGGCAGGTTGTGGGCCCTCCAGGCTGCAGGAAAACTGAGGCCATGTGTCCCCGTGGCTTCTGTGGCCCCACAAAGACTTGGGCTTCAACTCATGTGTGTGCAGACAGGGCACAGGCCGCAGGGCACAGATCCTTTTGCTGGGATCATGGCAGGTCCTGCGTGGAGCTGACCTTCAGACTAGTCTCTCCTTCTCCTTTCACATTATTATTATTTTTTTTTAACTTTTGGTCATCCTGCTCAGCTTGTGGGGTTTTAGTTCCCCAACCAGGAATCAAACCCCGTGCCCCCTGCAGCGGAAGCATGGAGTCCTAACCACTGCACCACCAGGGAGGTCCCGCTCAGCGCCTTTACCTGTGGAGGGCTGGCCGCGTGCGTCTGTGGTTGCCCTTCTGTGGTTCCTAATGGCGACTCCCACAGGTCTCCTGGCTCACCTCCTGAAGCTGCACAAGTGTTTGCTGTCCCTTTATCATGCAGATGTGAGGAGTTGTCCTGAGACTTTGTGGGTGCACAGACACCCCATGTTTGGGGGCCACATTCCTAGATGGCTTGCTGGCATCTGGGAACCCCAGCCCCTCCTTGACTCCCATCCTGGGAGAAGCTGACCCCAGGGGTGGGAAAGGCCTGGGCAGAATATCCTCAGTGAACCACGTGCCCTCTCTGGGCCTCGGTTTCCCCCATATGTGTAACCAGTGCCCCTGAGGTCCTCTGATTTTATTCTGGTCCGCGGTCCACCGGCTGTGTGGGACAGCAGAGTTGGCCTTGGTCGCCAGGGGGCGAAAGTGAGCCGGTCCTGTAATGTGGCCAATGTCGCCACCTGGTGGTTGGTCGGTGGGGGAGAACAGGACCAGCCGGACTGAGAGCGCTGGTCACAGGCCGCAGGGCAGGCAGAGGAGGTGGCTATCCAGGCAGGATGGTCCCCTGGAGAGCCGCTTCCAGGAGCTGGATAGGGCCAGGGAGCACCCAGCTGGCGCCTCTTAAAGGAGCCATAATCTCAAACCCGGCTCCTGTAGGATAATCCTTTGCCAGCCATGTGGTTCCTGCTCAGTTCCCAAACATTCCCTGAACTGTGTGTTCACACAATGGGGACACAAGGGTGAGGTACCCAAGGTCCCTGCCCCCCACAAACACACAGCCCTCAGCAGCCGCAGAGCCTCTTCAGGACAAAGCCCCAGTTCATCACCATGGTGCCCAGCATCCCACTTCATCCGGCCTCTGCACCCTGCTCCAGTCTTAGCCCCCAGGACTACCCCCCACCCAGAGCTGCAAACACCCATCAGGCTTCTCTAGCCATTCAGACCTCTGACCCTTTGCACACGCTGTGCCTGAGATGCTCTTTCCCCCATTCATCCATTACCATATAGTTTCCTTATGACCTCTTCTGGGAAACACCCTCTAGGTCCAGGCAGAACTATCTACCCTGCCTCCTTACATCGCAAATTCCCAATGCACAGCCTTCTGTTACATCCTATCACCCTCTTCATGGAAATCAGTGGCTATGATGTCTACTTTTGTTTTATTGACTACGGCAAAGTCTTTGACTGTGTGGATCACAACAAATTGTGGAAAATTCTTCAAGAGATGGGAATACCAGACCACCTGGCCTGCCTCCTGAGAAATGTGTATGCAAGTCAAGAAGCAACAGTTAGAACCGGACATGGAATAACAGACTGGTTCCAAATCGGAAAAGGAGAACGTCAAGGCTGTATATTGTCATCCTGCTTATTTAATTTATATGCAGAGTACATCATGCAAAATGCTGGGCTGGATGAAGGACAAGCTGGAATCAAGACTGCTGGGAGGAATATCAATAACCTCAGATATGCAGATGACACCATCCTTGTGGCAGAAAGCGAAGAATTAAAAAGCCTCTTGATGAAAGCGAAAGATGAGCATGAAAAAGTTGGCTTAAAACTCAACATTCAGAAAACTAACATCATGGCATCCAGTTGAATCACTTCATGGCAAATAGATGGGGAAACAATGGAAGCAGTGACAGACTATTTTCTTGGGCTCCAAAACCACTGTAGATGATAACTGCAGCCATGAAATTAAAAGACATTTGCTCCTTGGAAGAAAAGTTATGACCAACCTAGACAGTATATTAAAAAGCAGAGACATTACTTTGCCAACAAAAGTCCATCTAGTCAAAGGTATGGCTTTTCCAGTAGTCGTGTATTGATGTTAGAGTTGGACTATAAAGAAAGCTGAGCACCGAAGAATTGATGCTTTTGAACTGTGGTGTTGGAGAAGACTCTTGAGAGTCCCTTGGACTGCAAGGAGATCCAACCAGTCCATCCTAAAGGAAATCAGTCCTGAATATTCATTGGAAGGACTGATGTTGAAGCTGAAACTCCAATATTTTGGCTATCTGAGTCATTGGAAAAGACCCTGATGCTGGGAAAGATTGAAGGATGGAGGAGAAGAGGATGATAGAAGATGAGATGGTTGGATGGCATCACCGACTCATCATGGACATGAGTCTGAGTGAGCTCCAGGAGCTGGTGATGAACAGGGAGCCCTGGCGTGCTGCAGTCCATGGGGTCACAGAGTCAGACAAGACTGAGGGACTGAACTGAACTGAATTGAATGGATCCTCTGCCCACTTCTACCTTCCCAGTCTCAAGCAATATCTGATAGTCCTGAGCATGTTGAGAAATTTATTCCTATTTTCTTTAGAGTTTTTCTGGGAAAGGCTCCTAAGTTTTATCAAGTGTTTTCTTTAGCATCTCTTTATATAAGCATATGGCTTTCTCTCTTGGTTTACTAATTTTAATGAATGGAGAATATAAGGGGGCATCTTCTGGGGGTGGGGGAAGAGAAGGCTTCTCTCTCAAGTGATGTTTGCGGATGAGACACAAATCCTCGGTCACAAATATCAGGTTAGAATCTCTGCTTTGAGAGCAGAGAAAAGCCAGCAGCAAAAGCAATTTTCAGAGTTAATGGAACCGTGCAGACGTAAGGAACCATTGTAGGGTCCTGCCTAGGGTGACTTCACTGCTGAGAGGAAGCATGCAATGGGAAAGACCAGACTTTTATTTATTTATTTATTTTATGAATATAGAATATTTTATTTGTTTGTGTGTGTGTGTGTTTAATTAATTAATTTATTTATTTATTTTAATTACAATACTGTATTTGTTTTGCCATACATTGACACGAATCAGCCATAGGTGAACACAATCTTCCAATGCCGAAGCCCCCTCCCACCTCCCACCCCACATCCTCTACTTGAATCATCCTTTTAAAAACCCGCATGTCCCCTTTTATCTCAGGACTTGAAAAGCACTGGAGAGAGGTTTCCCCGTCAGCAGCCATTGAAACCTCACAACCGCGGTAATGAACCTGTATCACCACCCATCCCATTTTACAGATGAGGACACTGAGGCTCAGAGAGCCAAGGTTGCCCCCGGCAGAGCCAGGGCAAGGCAGCCGGGGGCTGGAGTCCCCAGCCGGGCACTCCCGGGCACGTCCACCAGGTGGGGGTGAGCGCCCAGAGACGGAGCGGTCGGGAGGTGGGGGTGCTGCCCGCCGTCCGTCCCTCCCTCCCGCAGTGGGGCCCGCCCGCCGAGGGGAGGCGCGGTCCGCGCCCACCGGAGGAGCCGGGGCCGAGGCGGCGCGCAGAGCGGGCGCGCACGGCTGAGCGCAGGGTCGTCGGGGACCCCACCATGGGCGCGGCGGCGGCGCTCCTGCTGAGCCTGGCGCTCCCTGGCGCCGCGCGCGGCCCGAGCGGGCATGGGCGCGTGTTACGACGGCGCGGGGCGCCCGCAGCGCTGCCTGCCCGTGTTCGAGAACGCGGCGTTCGGCCGGCTCGCCGAGGCCTCGCACACGTGCGGCCGCCCGCCCGAGGACTTCTGCCCGCACGTGGGCGCCCAGGGCGCGGGGGCGCCGTGCCAGCGCTGCGATGCCGCCGACCCCGCACGCCACCACAACGCCTCCTACCTCACCGACTTCCACAGCCAGGACGACACCACGTGGTGGCAGAGCCCGTCCATGGCCTTCGGGGTGCAGTACCCCACCTCGGTCAACATCACCCTCAACCTGGGTAAGCGCGCTCCGGGGGCGGCACCATTGCCCCCTCGTCCCCTCTCCCACCGTCGCGGGCCCCTGGGTCAGCCCTAGGATCCAGACTGGGCAGGGGCAGGGGCGGGGGCGGCGTCGCTCAGGAATGGGACCGCGAGTCCTGGCCTGCTGCAGTCCATGGGGTCTCGAAGAGTCCGCCCCTACTGGAAGACTGAACGACAGCCACAGCAGGAAGGGGACCTATGTCCAGCGCTATCTGGAAGGCTAAACTGATGGGTGTCCCTTGGGTCTGGGAGGGGTGGGAAGCCTCCTGGGAGCCCTTTACAGAGCAGTGGATTTGGGTGCCAGAGCCGTGCCAAGATTGTCCATCCTAGACCTGGAGCTCTTCTGGCCAAGGAGGGGGGTGACCCACCTGGGGTCACCTGGTTGGCTGTCTGGGGCCTGGGCTCCTCGTCCTGGCTTGTCGGTGACTTCTGGGGTTCAGTGACCCCTGAGGTTGTGTGCCATCCCTGGAGGTGTCCTTGGGGATGGAGCCAGCCTGTTCATCGCAAGGAGGGCTATCCTCAAGGCAGGAGCCGAGTTTCACCGGGCTACCGGGTAACTGGCCTGGATGGCCTGGCCCCTCTGCTGTGTCCAAGCCTCCCTCCACCCCACCCCAGGCCAGGGCACAGGAGCCCTTGTGTGTGTCCAGTAGTGGCCAGCTCTGTGACCCCATGGACTGTAGCCCGCCTGGCTCCTCTGTCCGTGGGATTTTCCAGGCAAGAATACTGGAATGGGGTTGCCATTTCCTACTCCAGGGCACCTTCCCGACCCAGGGATCGAACCCATGTCTCATGGGTGTCTTGCATTAGCAGGCGGAGTCTTTACCACTGCAGTGTCTGGGAAGCCCCTTAGGTCCCTGGGAATCAGAATCCAGAGTCTGGACCCAGCCCTTCACTGCTGGCACTGCCCCCATTGCAGGGAATGGAAATAAAACATGCCCTCCTGGGCCGCCATCCCCTCCAGAGCCCTTTCAGGGAGGGAGTGTTTCAAACTGTCCCTACTCCCTTATCTGTGGGTTCAAAATCTCCCAAAGCTTTGAGAACTCGAGTATTTTTATACACTCATTTTGGCTGCTAAACCTGCCCTAAGGCTATTTATAGACTTTGTTGATCCTAGAGTGAATAGTCATACGTTTGGTTACTGAGATGTTATTTGAATATGGCTGTTGGCCCCAGACCCAGCTGGGGGTGTTAACACAGTTCATGGTAAAGGGCTGCCTCATCTTTCCAAACTCTGAAAAGTTCTGAATTCTACACTACATCCGGAGACTGGATAAAGAATTGCGGGAATGTATCCCTATTTTTCAGATGAGAAAACTGAGGTTCAGAGAGGTTAAGTCTTTGGCTCAAAGACACACAACTGCTCAATGTTACTGGCCTCTGTGTATATCCAAGAGATGAGCATAAACTCCTTGACATGAGTTCCACCCACCCGTGGAGTCTGTTCTTCCCAGCTCTGGGTGACAGCACCTTGGGGAGGGCTGGGAGATGGGACTGAAGTGGTGGGTGGGGGAATGCTGAGCCTTCTCAGAAGAGCAGGCTGGTGCTGACTGCCACCCCAAGAAGCTCAGTTGCTCTCGGGTCTTGACGGGCCTTAGCACCTCCCACTGACCTGCCAGGCTTGCCAGGTGGGGCTTGCCGATGGAACAGGACAGCTGGGATGGGGCAGCGTCTCTATTCAGCAGGGCGACAGGAAGACAGTGCGGGGAGAGAGGCTGGGGGAACTGGCTGGACTGGCCTGGCAGGACTCCAAGGCCACAGGAGAAGGAATCTGGGACTGGGTGGAGGCTGTGGGAGACACTCTGTTCCGTGACAGAGGGTGTGGGATTGGCTGATGTGGGGCTTGTGTGGGTGGAGCCCGGGGCAGGCACAGATGGGTGGGGGTGGGGGTCGGGGGATGGGGAGCATCGGTGAGTTTCATCTGGGGCACTTCCTGTTTATTTGCACTGTGTGCCGGGCCCTGTGTGGGGCACACACACATAGACACACATAGACACACCATACACACGTGCACACACACCACAAATACACACCACACACATGCATACACATAGACACACCATACACACGTGCACACACGGTCACACACACTGCACACACGCACACACACCACAAACACACATGCACACACACCACAAATGCGTGCACATGCGCACCACACACAAGCACACACACATGCACACACGCACACACATGCACATACATATACACCACACACACGTACATACACCACAAACACATGTGCACACACACCACAAACAGACACGCACACGCACACACCACAAACGCATGCACATGCTCACCACACACACCACACACAAGCACACACACATGCACACACACGCACATATACACACACCACACACATGCACACACACCACAAACACACACACCACACACACACACATAGACACACCACACACACAGCATGCATGGTCACACACACTGCACACACATAGACACAGCACACACATGCACACACAGTCACACACACACACCACACACACACACCACAAACGCATGCACATGCACACCACACACAAGCACACACACACATAGATACACCGTACACACTTGCACACAGGCACATACACATACACCACACACACACACCACAAACACACACACACCACACACACTCGCACATAGACACACCATACACACGTGCACATACGGTCACACACACTGCACGCACATGCACACACACACATATACACATGCACACATACCACACACACACCACACACACACACCACATATGTGTGCTCACATGCACACACACATGCATACACATGCAATACGCACCCCACAGACACCACACATACACACACGCACACTACACACACACACACACACCATTGTTCTTCCCATTGTGTTGTGTTGTACAGCACCAGGCACACAGGAGGGACTCTGGAAGGGTCTGCACAGCGAGTGAGTGAGTGAATGAGCGCAGCATCACCTCCTCGGTCCTGTGCTCTGGGCCCAGCTCAGGGCTCTCTTTTGCTGCTCAAGGATTCAAAGCAGCCTTTGCCCTCACGCCCAGCACAGCCACTCACTGCGTGAACTGCTACCCCCTCCCCATGCCCTGTCAAATGGGGTGAGAGCCGCCCCTCCTGGGTGGTTGTCCCGGCCCCCAGCTCAGGTCGGCCCAGTGCTTATAGTAGCTGGGTCCATCCTCGTGTGTGACTGGGGGCCTCTGCTCAGAGCAGCTCAAGCTGCGGCTCCCCTTGAGGGTGGCCTCTTCCTAAGGGCTTGAGAAACATTCGCCCAGCTGGCTCCCAAAACATGTCCTGATCCCGGGTTCCGTCTACACAGGAGGGGTGCTGGGAACCCATAGCAGCCCTGGACGTGGCCCGCCTTTGGTTCTTCCATTCCACTTTGGTTCTCCCCACCTGAGCCACGATGACACAGTAACGGGGAGAACAGGTCTGGGTCTTCAGGAGCTCCCAGTGGGGTCCTGATCTCAGAGGAGGTGGTTGGGGGAGCCTCTCCCAGGCCTCAGGCCTCCACTACCGACCTCGCCCCCTCTCTCCTTGACCTCGTGGGTGGCAGCTCAGGAGTGGGGGCCTAGGTCTTCTGGAGGGAGGGGGTGAGGGGGCGGGGGAAGGATAGGCGGCTGTCCACCCTGGAAGGAGGTTGCCGCTTTCCCAGCCCCCCTGCAAGCTTGCAGACATCTGCTCCGAATCCCTGAGTCCAGTCGCCCAGCTGAGCCTTCCTGTCTGGGATAAAAGGCAGCGGTGGGGGCTGGCGGCTCCTCAGCCTCCACAGAGGCCCTGGGAAGTGGACAGGCTGGAGCCGGGGGTGGGGGAGAGGTGCAAGGGTGGAGGTGGATGTTCATCGGGGATCCTTCCCATGTGCTGGGAACCCCCACCAAGCCTGCACCCCCATCCCAGCACCATCTGATCCTGTATAGACAGGGGAGCTGAGGCTCTGAGTGTGAAGTCAGTGCCCAGGGTCCCACCAGATACCTTGGGACCCTCCCCACCGTGCTCTTGCCCTTGTGGATGATAAGCGTCCAGGTTAGGCCCATTGGAGCCTCAGCCTTTGGCTAGGCTCGGGTCAGTGGGGTCTCCCTTCTGCTTGTCCACTTTCTTGAATTCCCGAGAACCTCCTGGAAGGACCCTTAAGTCCCTGAGCAGGTGAGCCCTGAGCCTCTGAGCGTGGGGAAGGCATCTAGCATCCGGTCAGTGTCTGCCCCAGCATCATGGAGCGAGAAGACAAGCTAGGTCCCTGGAACCTTGTGGATGAAGATTTACGCTCTGGGGACATACCCAGAGCGGACCTCCTGGAGATATGAAGGGTGGTGGGAGCTGATACGAGAAAGGAGGACCTTCCAGGTCAAGGGACCACACAGGGGGACTAGGAGGTCGCTCTGTGTGTTCTTGGACCCGGCTGTCTGGCCGGCCAGAGCGGAGGGAACGAGAGGATAGTGGAGGGAACGAGAGGATAGCGGGGCCTGGCCCGATGGGAGCTGACGTCAGAAGGACCTGCTGGCCCCTGTGGAGCCCGACGCGGGCTGCGACTCCCGAGCCCTGGCTCCACTGCGTCTTCCTGTCGAGTGGGCGGCCGTGTTTGCATTGGCCGAGGCCAGTGCCGGGGGGGACCAAGTCCTCCTTCCTTCTCCCTGGGGGCTCTGGTTGGAATGCTGGGGCCCCAGGCAGGTCAGGGGGTCAAGGCAGCAGCCATGACTAGCTTCCACCACAGAAGCGGCCCCCCACGGCCCTGGGCCCAGCTGGCCCTGGCCGCCTCGCCCGGCCCTGGGCTCAGGATGGACCCGGCCGTTGTAGGAGCGGGAAGTCCCCAAACCCAGGAGGATGCAGGCAGCCTCCGGATTGCCCTCTCTCCCCAACTCTGGCCGCGTCACATCCGCGTCAGCAGAGCCGCCGACGGCCAGAGACTGCCTCTCTGCTCTCAGTCTTTGCCTTTGCTGTTGCATCGGCCGGGATAACTTCCTGTTCCGGCCTTCTCTTGGATCACCCGTATCTCATTCATAAAACAACCGAGTGCCTACCACGCGCCGGTCCCCTAAGCCCTGGGGATGCAGCAGTGGACAAGCTGCTCTCTCCCCTGCTAGGCTTTGAGGTCACCTCCTCCAGGAAGCCTCCAGGTTCCGGCACTGGGCAGAGGGCCTGCCTCCGTGTTCTTGCAGCCCTAACCTTCCCCTGTCACAGTCTAGATCATGAGCGTGAGCTTTTGGTTCATTCATGTCCATCGCTGGCTCCAGGCAGCAGGGAAAATGCCAGTGTTCACAGCTGTCCCCCAGCACCCAGGGCTGGGCTCCCTGTTTGGGTGGAGGAATGGAACAGCAGAGAGCACTTAGTCATGTGTGTGCCAGGGACTATTCTAAGTGCTCTGCGGTCATTTATTCATGAATCCTTCTTATCGTGATGCCCGTTTTGCAAATGGGGAAACTGAGTCACTCCGTTCCAAACACATGCCCAGTTCACACGAGGGGGATTAGGTATTTTGCCCAAGGCCACAGAGATGGTAAGCATGCAGCAGAGCTGGAACATGAACCCCGTTCGTGATGGCCACATCATGTTTCCTCCCGGGAACAAGGAGCGAGTGGGTGAATGTGTGAATGACTGCCGCCCCCCGCCCCTCCAGCCTTCCAGATAAATCCTGACTCTTGAGCTGTGGCCCCCGCCCTTCCTCCTGGCCCTGCCTCTCCTGCCCAGCCCAGGGCTCCAGCCACTTCACCCCGTCCCTTCCCCTGCTCTCTCTCATCTCCCCACCCTGAGCCCTCTCCCTGTCTCAAGCCCCCTGGCTTTGCCCACTGGGGTCATGGTTGACATTTGGGGCTCCGCCTGCACTTATAGCCCAGGCTCCCACCTGAGCCCTTGACTGGGTCATTCAAGCGTTCACTCGAAAGCCAGCCCTTGAGTGTCACGCAGGGCCCAAAGACGAAGGCACCGCGTGAACCGGGTCCATGGCAGCACTGTCCACAGTAACTGAAGCCTGCAGGCAACCCCGGTGTCCACTGACGAATGAGCAAGCGAAATGTGGCAATAGTCACACAATGGGATGTTTTCAGCCTTAAAAAGGAAGGACACCTGGGTCTGACCCCTGCTGCTACATGGATGAACCTCAAGGACGTTATGCTCAGTGAAATAAGCCAGACACAGAAGGGTAAACGCGCCATGATCCACTCAGAAGGGCCCCTGGAAGAGCCACGTCCATCGAGACAGGAAGGAGAATGGTGGCTGCCAGGGGCTGGAGGTGGAAAGAAGGAGTTAGCGTTTAATGGGTATGAAGTTTCCGGGGAAGGAAAAGTTCTGAAGATGGAGGGGAGAAATGGTAGCACAACAGTGTGAATGTGCTTAAGACCAGTCATCCACGTGCTTAAAAATGAGTGAGATGATAAATGTTATGTGTATTTAAAATTCAAAAGAAAAAGCATCCTTCTTTCCCCTGGTGTCTTACCTACCAAAGCAAGGAACTCAGGAATCAGCTGCAGTTCTTCCCTCTTCATCCTCTGACTTCAGCACTCACCAGATCACTAGACCACTCTCTGGAAGGTCCTTGTCTTTGCCTTCCTCCCCATCATGCCCACTCAACCCCTCACGTGTTTCCTGATTTATTGCGATGGCCTTCAATATCTTGCCACGTCTCTTAGCAAACATGCATTGGAAGAAAAGCTATGACAAACCTAGACAGCACATTAAAAAGCAGAGACACCACTTTGCCGGCACAGGTCCATATAGTCAAAGCTGTGGTTTTTCCAGTTGTCATGTATGGATATGAGAGCAGGACCATAAAGAAGACTGAGTGCTGAAGAACTGATGCTTCAGCAATCAGTTCAACAATGCTCCAGCATTGTCGTGTTGGAGAAGACTCTTGTGTGTCCCTTGGACAGCAAGGAGATCAAACTATCAATCCTAAAGGAAATCAACCCTGAATATTCATCGGAAGGACTGATGCTGAAACTCCAATACTTTGGCCACCTGATGCAAAGAGCCGACTCATTGGAAAAGACCCTGATGCTGGGAAAGATTGAAGGTGAAAGGAGAAGGGGGCGACAGAGGATGAGATGATTAAATAGCCTCACCAACTCAATGGATATGAATTTGAACAAACTGGAGGACAGAGGAGCCTGGCATATTGCAGTTCCTGGGGTCACAAAGTGTTGGACATGAATTAGCAACTGAACAACAATAACAACATTTCAGTCACATCTCTGTTCAGACTAGACCTCAGAATCCTTCTTAACACAAAGCCATAGGCAATAATCAGACAAAACCTGTTCACTCTCTCCCCAGGGTAGACAATAAGCTTGACAATCTTGATCCATATTTGAGGTTTAGACTCTTGGCCTAAAGATGAGGGAACTGTCATGGGCCCAGCCCTGATCCAGCCAGACTCTCATGATGTCTGGCACTGTGACAGACACCCAGCTCTTCACCGGGATTCATTGAGCCCCAAATTGGCAAGAGCTATCCTGATTCATTAGAAGAGCCCCGATGCTGGGGAAGTCAAAGGCAGGAGGAGAAGGGGACAACAGAGGATGAGATGATTGGACAGCATCAGTGACTCAGTGGATGTGAGTTTGAGCAAGCTCCGGGAGATGATGAAGGACTGGGAAGCCTGGCGTGCTACAGTCCATGGGGTTGCAAAGAGTCGGACACGACTGAGCGCCTGAACAGCAAAGCCTGGTGGCTCCGACGGTAAAGAATCGCCTGCAATGCAGGAGGCCTGAGTTCGATCCCTGGGTCAGGAAGATCCTCTGGTGAAGAGAATGGCAACCCACTCCAGTATCTCGCCTGGAGAGTCCCATGGACAGAGGAGCCTGGCGGGCTACAGTCCATGGGGTTGCCAAGAGTGGGGATAACACAGGGTGGGAGAGGAAGAGAGCCGTGGACGGCCAGGCCCGAGGAGCCCTCTGTGGCGCCCCTGCAGGCCGGGAGCGGCTCTCCCCACCTGGTTCTCATGCCCTTGGTGGGCAGGGGCAGCCTCACCCCCGCGTTTCCAGCTCAGCTCCCCCCGCTACCCCCCTCCAGCCCCATCCCCAGGCCACTGCGCCCCAGATGGCTCCAATTAGAGGGCTTTGTTTTGTTTCCATTTTCCCAAAATAAGCCTCTCCTTCGGAGCTCCCTGTGCGCGGTCAGTGCCGGATGTGGGCCGGCCTGCTCCTCTGACCGCCCTGGTGTCATTCCTGTCGGGCTTTATGGCCCAGCTGGCTGGAGAGGACAGGGCCGGGGGCACCGGCACCCCCTTCCTGGGCAACCCCTTCTCTCTGAGCCCTGAATGGAGGAGTGTGGTTCGGCGACTCTGGGGCCTACAAGCCTGCGGTCAGTAGAGACTCGGCTGTTTTCCACGTGACCTTGGGCGAGTCCCTGTCTTCTGCCCAGGCCTCGGGTTCCTCGTTAGCGAGATGCACGCAGCGATGGACACGTTCGGGGGTCTCTGAGATACCATGTCTGTAGAGCAGTTAACAAGGTGCCTGGCGGGACTTGCCTGGTGCTCCAGTGGTTAGGACTCCAACTTTCTGACGCAAGGGGCACATGTTCAATCCCCGGTTGGGGAACTAAGATCCCACACGGCTTGTGGCCAAAAATACATAAATGCAAATTAAAGAAGACTTTAAAAAATAATGCAAGGTGCCTGGTACATAGTAGGTGCTCAGTAAATGCCTGTTATTGTTAAACAGACTCATTCAGAGGCCATGAGCTTCACCCATGCTGTCGGGCTTGCCTGTCTCCACTTGCTCGCTGGATTATACCCTCCTAGAAGGTGTTAAGGGAGAAGGCAATGGCACCCCACTCCAGTATTCTTGCCTGGAAAATCACATGGGCAGAGGAGCCTGGCAGAAAGAAGTCCATGGGGTTGGTCGCAAAGAGTAGGATGACTGAGTGACTGAGCAAGCACGCACTGTGTGCCCAGCACGATGCTCAGCTCTGCCCTGTCCCCAGGAGGTCACAGTCAGTGGGAGGGACATGCAGGTCTTTACAGAACAGGGCAAAGAGACTCGGGAAGCTGGGGAGCACCAGTGAGACACCCAAACCCACAGCCCATGGATGAATAGCCATCAGGAAGGTTGGAAGAAGGCGGTTCCACTCAGGACTCAGGCTGGGGCATGTGATCAGTCTGCTAAGCCAGTGGGATGAGCAGGGATGCATGGTAGCCAGCCAGGTGAGGAGCAGAGGGAACAGCATTCCAGGCAGAGGGAACAGCATGTTGGGTGGCTGGGAGGTGGGAGCCATGTGGTCCTAAGCAGTGTTGCCCCCCAGTTAACAGCTGGGGATTACACCAGTGTGTTCCCAGCTTTCTTGATGGGAGCACACCTGTCTCAATCACCCTGAGGCCCTATTGGCCCCATAGCTTGCGAAGGTCTGGGTCAAAGCTGCAGTTTTCATTCTTGTTGCTGCTTAGAAGACCTCAGTTCCTTTCCCAGCCTTTGGGCTGCCTTTGGCAGGAACCTTTTCATCACAAAGCAGGGATTACGCTGCTTTCTTCGCCCTTCTAATCAATTCTTGTAACAGAAAGTTGCTGCCGTGCCTCT
This sequence comes from Nanger dama, assembly GCA_917880005.1. Taxonomy (NCBI): domain Eukaryota; kingdom Metazoa; phylum Chordata; class Mammalia; order Artiodactyla; family Bovidae; genus Nanger; species Nanger dama. The sequence continues at coordinate 5,792,220 of CAKJTW010000018.1, read as the reverse complement.
GTGATGTTCCTGCATCTTCTCTCCCCTCCTGGCTTGGCAAGGAAAGGGAAAAGCCATGATGTTTCCTCGCGTGTGAAGTTCCTCGTTTGCATGAAATCTCAGTGGCTGCCTTTTTCCGATCACGCTTCTAGCTGCCAGCTACCCTTTAAGTGGCTCCAAGCTCCCCTCCTGCGAGGTGTCTGGCTGGATGTTTACAGAGGAGTCTGGGTCGGTGGACCCAGGGCAACCTCCGCGAGCATCCTTTCATGAACGCACGTCTGGGGCAGGTCCCCACCTGGTTCCAAGGCCTGACGCCTGCTCAGAACAGAAGCCGCCGCCCCAGACACTGGCTCTGTGTGGGACACATGCTTTCTTTTAAGGGACTTGGGTGACAGTGCCAAGCTGTGCTGTAACTTTGAAAAACATCTTAAAACAGAACATGGCAAGGCGGTTGCTTTTTAAATTTTTTTTTAAAAATTTGTGTTTTCTCCAGTTTTTAAATTAGAACAAGCTTCACGAGAAAAAAAAAAAAAATGGGAAAACGCAGAACAATTGAAGAGGGAAGAAGAGCCCCGAGTCCTCTGCCCTGAGGACGGTCATGCTTGCGTTTGATGTCTTTCTTTTCTGCCTCTTCCTTGGGGATTTTTAAATATCGTCTGATGATTCCGAATGTAGAATCGTTTGTCTCCTTTTTTCATTCAGCATTTTGACTTTCCCACGTAACATAAACTCATTGTCAACTGTTCCGGTGGATTCAACCAGCCTGTGAGTTTACGCCCTACAATTTATTGAACCCTGATGGCTCCAGTTTTCCCCTGTTATAAAAGCGCTTCCTTGCTGAAATGGCTCGTCCATTGAGGGTCAGTGCCTTGTCTGACTTCCCAGAAGTGGGACTTTCTTTTTCTTTTTTTTTTAACCAAAGACCGAGTACAGTTTATGGCTTTTCATCTGTGTCGCCACAGTGCATTCCCCAGGGACCAATATGTATACTCTGGCCCCAGTTTTTCTTTTATTGTGGTAAAATGCACACAACATAAAATTTATTCTCATAACCTTTTTAAGTGCAGAGTCCACTGGTATTGTATTAAGTTCTTTCGCATAGTTGTATAACCATCACCACTATCCACCCACCGAAGTTTTTCATCTTCCTACACTGAAACTTTGGGATTGGAATGAAAACTGACCCTTTCCAGTCCTGTGGCCACTGCTGAGTTTTCCAAATTTGCTGATGTACTGAGTGCAGCACTTTCACAGCATCATCTTTCAGGATTTGAAACAGCTCCACTGGAATTCCATCACCTCCACTAGCTTTGTTTGTAGTGATGCTTTCTAAGCCCCACTTGACTTCACGTTCCAGGATGTCTGGCTCTAGGTGTGTGGTCACACCATCGTGATTATCTGGGTCCTGAAGATCTTTTTTGTACAGTTCTTCTGAGTACTCTTGCCACCTCTTCTTAATATCTTCTGCTTCTGTTAGGTCCATACCATTTCTGTCCTTTATTGAGCCCATCTTTGCATGAAATGTTCCCTTGGTGTCTCTAATTTTCTTGAAGAGATCTCCAGTCTTTCCCATTCTATTGTTTTCCTCTATTTCTTTGCATTGATGGCTGAGGAAGGCTTTCTTATTTCTCCTTGCTATTCTTTGGAACTCTGCATTCAAGTGGGTATATCTTTCCTTTTCTCCTTTGCTTTTTGCTTCTCTTCTTTTCACAGCTATTTGTAAGGCCTCCTCAGACAGCCATTTTGCTTTTTTGCATTTCTTTTTCTTGGGGATGGTCTTGATCCCTGTCTCCTGTACAATGTCATGAACCTCTGTCCATAGTTCATCAGGCACTCTGTCTATCAGAACTAGTGCCTTAAATCTATTTCTCATTTCCACTGTGTAATCATAAGGGATTTGATTTAGGTCATACCTGAATGGTCTAGTGGTTTTCCCCACTTTCTTCAACTTAAGTCTGAATTTGGCAATAAGGAGTTCATGATCTGAGCCTTGTTTTTGCTGACTGTATAGAGCTTCTCCATCTTTGGCTGCAAAATCAATCTGATTTTGGTGTTGACCATCTGGTGATGTCCATGTGTCAAAATTCTCCAAGCCAGGCTTCAGCAATATGTGAACTGTGAACTTCCAGATGTTCAGGCTGGTTTTAGAAAGGCAGAGGAACCAGAGATCAAATTGCCAACATCTGCTGGATCATCAGAAAAGCAAGAGTTCCAGAAAAACATCTATTTCTGCTTTATTGCCTATGCCAAAGATTTTGACTGTGTGGATCACAATAAACTATGGAAAATTCTGAAAGAGATGGGAATACCGGACCACCTGACCTGCCTCTTGAGAAATCTGTATGCAGGTCAGGAAGCAACAGTTAGAACTGCACATGGAACAACAGACTGGTTCCAAATAGGAAAAGGAGGACGTCAAGGCTGTATATTGTCATCCTGCTTATTTAACTTATATGCAGAGTACATCATGAGAAACTCTGGGCTGGAGGAAGCACAACAAGCTGGAATCAAGATTTCCGGGAGAAATATTAATAACCTCAGATATGCGATGACACCACCCTTATGGCAGACAGTGAAGAAGAAGTAAAGAGCCTCTTGATGAAAGTGAAAGAGAAAAGTGAAAAAGTTGAGCTTAAAGCTCAGCATTCAGAAAACTAAGATCATGGCATCCAGTCCCATCACTTCATGGCAAATAGATGGGGAAACAGTGGAAACAGTGGCTGACCTTATTTTGGGGGCTCCAAAATCAGATGGTGACTGCAGCCATGAAATTAAAAGACACTTATTTCTTGGAAGGAAAGTTATGACCAACCTAGACACCATATTAAAAAGCAGAGACATTACTTTGTCAACAAAGGTCCATCTAGTCAAAGCTTTTTCCGGTAGTCATGTATGGATGTGAGTGCTGGAGTGTGAAGAAAGCTGAAGTGAAGTGAAGTCGCTCAGTCGTGTCCAGCTCTTTGTGATCCCATGGACTGTAGCCCACCAGGCTTCTCTGTCCATGGGATTCTCCAGGCAAGAATACTGGAGTGGGTGGCTCTTTCCTTCTCAGGGGGATCTTCCTGACCCAGGGATCGAACCCAGGTCTCCCACATTGCAGGCAGATGGTTTAACCTCTGAGCCACCAGGGAATTGAAGCTTTTGAACTATGGTGTTGGAGAAGACTCTTGAGAGTCCCTTGGACTGCAAGGAGATCAGTCCTGGGTGTTCATTGGAAGGACTGATGTTGAAGCTGAAACTCCAATACTTTGGCCACCTCATGCGAAGATCTGACTCATTGGAAAAGACCCTGATGCTGGGAAAGATTGAGGGCAGGAGGAGAAGGTGACGACCGAGGATGAGATGGCTGAATGACATCACCGACTCAAGAACATGGGTTTGGGTAGACTCTGCGAGTGAGTGATGGACAGGGAGGCCTGGCGTGCTGTGGTCCATGGGGTCGCAAAGAGTCAGACACGACTGAGCGACTGAACTGAACTGAACTGGAACTGTCCCCATTAAACACTCTCGCCCCTTCGCTCACCGTTCTACTTTCTGTCTCTATAAATTCGGCTACTCTAGGGCTCCCTTCAGCACCACATATACTGAATTCAGCTACTCCAGGGACCTCATATAAGCAGAATCACTTAGTACTTGTCCTTTGATGACTGGCCTAATTTGCTTCACATAATGTTCTTGGTGCTCATCCAGGTTGTAGCATGTGTTAGAATTTCCCTGCTTTTTAAGTCCGAATTATATTTCATTGTGGGATGAGCCATGTTTTGTTTCTTCGTCATCCATCCATGCACACCTGTGGTGCTTCTACCTCTTGGCTATCGTGAATAATGCTACTGTGAAGATGTGTGTGTCCAAATATTTCCTCAAGACCCTACATGATTCTGGGAATATATACTCAGTCGTGGAATTGCTGGATCATATGGTAAATTTATTTTTAATTCCTTGAGGAACCGCCAAGCTGTTTTTCATAGCAAGTGCATCATTTTACACTCCTACTAACAGTGCACAAGGCTTCCAACTTTTCCACATCCTCGCCAACGCTTGGTATTGTTATCTGCTTTTTAAAAAAATAGCCATCCTAGGCCCTTCTCTGGTGGTCCACTGATTGGGACTCCATGCTCCCAATACGGGGGCCAGGGTTCAATCCACAGTCGGGGAACTGTATCCTGCATGCTGCAGGTAAAGATCTCATATACTGCAACTAAGAGCTGGGGCAACCAAATAAACTGTAAAAATAGAATAAAATAATAGCCATCCTAATGGATGTGAGGACCAATTTTTAAAAATACATAAGACATATTTATGGAAAAATAATTTACCATACAGTGCACCCAACTCAAGCACCCAGTTCCGTGCTTTTTAGTATTGCCTCATAGAATTGTACACTCATCACCACAGTCCATTTTTGAACACTGTCATCACCTCCAAAGAAACCCTGTACCCATTAGCAATCATCTCCCCCAAGTGTTCTCCCACCCTCTAAACCCTGAAAACGACTACTTTCCATCTTTCTGACCGTGCCTATTTGGGGCATTTAATATAGGTGAGATCATACCGTCTGTAGTCCGTGGAATTAACTTCTTTGTGCTTTCGACTGTGCTGGGTCTTCCTGCTGCTCGGGCTCTTTCTCTCACTGCAGAGAGGGGCTGCTCTCTAGTTGCCGTGTTCGGGCTTCTCACGCCGTGGCATCCATTCTTACAGCGCACAGGCCAGAGCGGGCTTCTAGCCGTGTGCTCGGGCTTAGCTGCATGTGGGATCTTCCTGGAGCAGGGATGGAAGCCGTGTCTTCTGCACTGGCAGGTGGATTCTTTACCACTGAGCCACCAGGGAAGCCCGGCCTCCTTTATTTATCATATTGTTTTCAAGGCTCATCTCCCCTGTAGCCTGCGTCAGCTCTTCACTCCTTTCTCTTGCCAAATAATATTCCTTTGTGTGATATACCACGTTTTATTTTTTCATTTATCTGTCAACACACGTCTGAGTTGTTTCTGGTCTTTGGATTTTTATGAGTAATCCTGCTGTGAACATTGGTGTGGAGGTTTTTGTGAGGACATGTTTTCATTTTGCTTGGGCACATGCCTGGGAGTGAGATTGCGGAGCCACGTGGTAACTTTAACCTTTTAAGAAACCCCCAGACTCTTTTCCAAAGCAGCTGCACCATTTTACACTTTTCCAGCTGTGTACGAGGCTTCCAGTGTTTCCACATCCTTGCAAGCACTCCTTTTTGACTTTTTATTATATCCATCTTAGGGAGTGAAGTGGTATCTTGTAGTTTTTGTCCGAGTAGTCATGTTGAACATCTTCTCCTGTGCACATTGGCCATTAATATATCTTCTTGGGAGAAATGTCCGTTTTTCAGGTGGACTCTCTTTTTTTTTTTTTTTTGGCGGAGCCATGTGGCTTGCAGGACCTTAGTTCCCTGACCAGGGATAGAACCATGCCCCCTGCAGTGAAAGCACCAAGTCCTAATCACTGGACCCCCAGGAAGTCCCCAGTTATCTTTTTATTTTTGAGCTGTAAGAATTCTTTATACATTCTAGTAAGTTCCTTAGCAGATACATGCTTTGCAAATATTGTCTCCTGTTCTGTGGGCTGGCTTTCCGTTTTCTCAGTGCTGTCTAGAAGCGCAGGAGTTTTTGGTGAAGTTCAGCTCGTCTGTTTTTTCTTTTGTCACTTGTGCCTTTGGTATCCCGTCTAAGAAGGCTTTCCCTCGCCATTTCACTCTTTTATTTTCTTCTAAGAGTTGTATAGACTTAGCTCTCACATGAGGCCACGATGCTTTAAACAGAAGACTGAAGGGAGTTGTCCTCAGTGGGTAAGGAAGCCTGCGGACAGTGATGGAGGCAGCAGCAGCAGGGGCAGGCCTCCTGGGCATCCAGGACGGGGCAGAAAGGCCAGGGGAAGAAGGTGGATGCAGGAAGGGGGCCTTGACAAGTTCTGCGCTGCTCAGTCGCGTCTGACTCTGTGCGACTGTACAGACTGCAGCCCACCAGGCTCGTCTGTCCATGGGGACTCTCCAGGCAAGTATACTGCAGTGGGTTGCCATGCCCTCCTTCAGGAGATCTTCCCAGCCCAGGGACTGAATCCATGTCTCTGAAGTCTCCTGCAGTGGCAGGTGGGTTCTTTGCCACTAGTTCCACCTGGGATGCAGGTTCAATCCCTGGGTCGGGAAGATCCCTTGGAGAAAGGAATGACTACCCCCTCAGTATTCTTGCCTGGAGAATCCCATAGACAGAGGAGCCTGGCAGGCTACTGTCCAGAGCATCGCAAAGAGTCAGGCACGACGCACAACTGTTAAATTGGGAGATAAGGCCGTGGATCCAAGAGATGGAGACTTCTCTCGAGAAATTTGGATTGAGGAGAAGTTCGGTGGAAGCAGGGGAAGAGTGCAGTCCGGGGGAGGACTGCTTTAGGATGGAGGGCTGCTTGAGACAGGCGCGTCTCCAGGCTCCAGGGGTCCGAAATCACTGGGGGAAGGAGGTAAAAGGCACAGGTGGGAGGTCTGGCTTTGTTGGAGTGTAGTGAAAGAAATAACTTTCTAATGGCAGAGCGACTTCAGGTTGTGGCACCACCCCCATTGCTGGCGCGATTTGAAGCAGGAAGAGAAGGCTGAGTCAGGGGTGCTGCACTGCCGATCGCCGTGCAGGGGGCCGTTGGCCTGATGAAGGGATGGCAAACGCCTGGGAATCATGCCAGCATTGTCCTCTCTGGTGTCCCTGACAGGCATCACTAATCGATCATGGCGTGCCCCGCACGGTGCTCCAGACAGCCTCTAACGACCCATCCAAGATAGTTTATGCAGCCCAGCCGTTCTGTTCTCCCTGGACCAGGATTCTGACTCTCCCTTCCTTTCTGTAAAATGGGTCCACATCTTCCCACTGCAGGGAAAGCTTACGAGATCACCTATGTGCGGCTGAAGTTCCACACGAGTCGACCCGAGAGCTTTGCCATCTACAAGCGCAGCCGGGCGGGGGGGCCCCTGGGAGCCCTACCAGTACTACAGCGCCTCGTGCCAGAAGACCTACGGCCGGCCCGAGGGCCTGTTCCTGCGGCCGGGCGAGGACGAGCGTGTGGCCTTCTGCACCTCCGAGTTCAGCGACATCTCCCCGCTGAGCGGGGGCAACGTGGCCTTCTCCACCCTGGAGGGCAGGCCCAGTGCCTACAACTTTGAAGAGAGCCCTGTGTTGCAGGTTAGAGGGGAGTGGGACTGGGGGATTGAGAGGAGAGGCTTACCCGGACACTCAGGTCCAGGGGACCAGAGGGAAGACTAAAAGGGCAGGAGGACGCAGGGGGGCTCTCCAAGATCCCCTGGTTTTTAGATTCTAAACAATAGAAGCTTTTGTTGTGCCTGAATCTTTTGTGAATGGCTGATAATGAAAGAGATGGAAGAGGGTGCCTTGTGACAGCCACCAACTCAGCTAACCCCTTTCCCCTGGGGAAATGGAGGCTCAGAACAGGGGAAGGGAATTTCCAGGGGTGCGTGTGGGTGGGTGGAAGGGTCCTGAGTGCCCTGACTCCTAGCTGGAGCCCCTGCCAGAGCTCCCCGCTCTGGGATGGATGGCCTTGCCTGCCCCATGTGTCTCCAAGGGCTGTGACGAGGATGAAAGGAAAACGTGAAAAGCACCTGAGTCTGGACTCATGGAGTCGTGGCTTCCGTGCTGCCAGGCGGAGCTAGCCGACAGGACTCCTTGCAGTAACAGAAGAAAATGATCCCAAGCTGCACGGTGCGGGGGGTTGCCACGAACCACGTGTGTCTGTAAGAACATGTGAAATGTGACTAGCACGGCTGAGGGACTAAATTTTCTACTTTATTTTATTTTAATGAATTTTAATTACTAGCCCCATGGGGCTGGCTGCTGCCACCTTGGACAGTCAACAAGAAGGTCGCCAGCAGAGTGGCCTTTAAGAGATGCTTATTCACTCTTTGAAGATGAGATCGTAGAAGCTCATTGATCCTCATCTCCATGGCAGAGCGCTGTGGCCGTGGGTGTGCACCAGGTCCCCATATCTTGCCCGTCTGGGTCCATTCAGGTTTCTGACCCCGCCGGCATTGGCACCACCAGGGACAATCAATCCACCTGCATCTGTGCCATCTTGGCAGCATGCCAAAAGACCTATGGCCGGCCCGAGGGGTCCCCTGTCTTGTTGCCCCATATGTCCTGGATGTTGTCCCTGATGAGAAACAGCCTTTGCAGAAATGAGCTCCTTGCAGCCCCCCAGGCAGAAACCAAGGTCAGAGAAAGAAACCAAGGTCAGAGACAAAGAAAGGCAAGGCCACCCTCCTCTTCTTTCCCCTCTGGGCACCCCCAGGGTGGTGCTTCCTCTAAGGATGGGGAGCATGTGGGGTGGGGGTACCCAAGGATGTAATCAATTGTGGTGTTGGAGAAGATTCTTGAGAGTCCCTTGGACTGCAAGGAGATCCAACCAGTCCATCCTAAAGAAAATCAGTCCTGAATATTCATTGGAAGGACTGATGCTGAAGCTGAAGCTCCAATACTTTGGCCACCTGATGCGAAGAGCCAACTCACTGGGGAAGATTCTGATGCTGGGAAAGATTGAAGGCAAGAGAAGAAGGGGGTAGTAGAGGAGGAGATGGTTCGATGGTATCACCAACTCACTGAGCATCAGTTAGGGCAAATTCCTGGAGACAGTAAAGGACAGGAAACCCTGGTGTGCTGCCGTCCAGGGACTGCAAAGAGTCAGACACAACTGAGCGACTGAACAACAACGAAGGATGTGTTCATGTGACTGCTGCATCTTGGATCCCTCCATCCCCCATGGAGGGGGCCACAGGCCTGGGGTAGAAGGCTGACCCTCTGCAGGGTGCTGCCTGGTGCAGAACCACTGCTGCCTGGAGCCTAAGCTCCCGCCTCCTGCTACCTACCATTGCATTCTGGCCCCCGGGTCTGTCCAAAATCGACGCGGGAGCCCACTTGCAGCTTCAGCTGGGCCATTGCGGAAACTGCAGAAGCCCGTTGCGAGTGTACACAGGGTCCCCAGTTGGCCCAGAAGCAACCTTCGGGGAGTGACCTGTGCAATTTGGGCTAAGGGAGTAAATTCCCCTTCCCTCTCCCAGCTGCCTTCCTGTGTCTCAGGGAGAGTCTGACACTGTTCTCATGGCCATTGTGTTCACAGACTGATGAGCAGGCCACAGGCTGCAGAGCAGAGGCAGGAGCCAAGAGGAAGGCCACTGCAGGCTGAGACCTCGGCGGGCCACTGCCCTCTGGATTCCACTGATATGACGAGGGCGTTGCGGTAGATGCAGGAAGGCAGGCTACCTAGTGGCTAAAGCTGGGACCCTGGGGGTCATACACGAATCCCAGCTCCTCGTGCACCAGCCCTGCAACTTGGAAGCACAGTACTTACCTTCTCTGAGCCTCAGTCTTTCGGGTCATGTTGTTCAGTCGCTAAGTCGTGTCTGACTCTTTGCGACCCCATGGACTGCAGCACACCAGGCTTCCCTGTCCTTCGCTATCTCACTCTCTCTCACAGTTTGCTCAAACTCATGTCCATTGAGTCGGTGATGCCATCCAATCATCTCATCCTCTGCCACTCTCTCCTCCTCCTGTCTTCAATCTTTCCCAGCTTCGGGGTCTTTTCCCATGAGTCAACGCTTTGCATCAGGTCCTTCAGTCTACTCATCTGTGAAACATGCCTGAGAATAAACCCTCCCCATGGACTTATCGTGAGGACCTAAGTCATAGCCACCAGAGAAGGCAATGGCACCCCACTCCTATACTCTTGCCTGGAAAATCCCATGGACAGAGGAGCCTGGTGGGCTGCAGTCCGTGGGGTCGCTGAGAGTCAGACATGACTGAGCGACTTCACTTTCACTTTTCACTTTCATGCATTGAAGTAGGAAATGGCAACCCACTCCAGTATTCTTGCCTGGAGAATCCCAGGGCCGGGGGCGCCTGGTGGGCTGCCGTCTATGGGGTTGCGCAGAGCTGGACACGACTGAAGTGACTTAGCAGCAGCAAGTCATAACCACACAGAAAATGTCAGCTGTTGCACCTTCCAGCTTAGACAGCAGTGATCTGAGTTCTCTACGGGCACTGTCTCCAGACAAAGAAGACTCTTAGTGCATCAGCTGTGCTCTGCTGGGTTCCCACCCAGCCTTGTCCCTTGCTTCTCAGCTGCTCCAGGGACTGGCGAGCAACATCAGCAACACCTGGGCACGTGTGGAAATAGAGTCTTAGGCTCCATCTCTGATCAGAAGCTGCTTTTTAACCCGATCCCTGAATGCACACTGACATTTGGGAAGTGATTCAGAGAGTGACACCCCCGGAGGAGCTGACAAACTCCTCTGAGCGCTGAGGTCCCTTCTGAAGTCTTCTGGTGCCAGAACTCCTCCCTGGCTGAAGCATCCTCAGGCAGAGGTCCTGGGCCCCAGGTCACGGGCTTGAGAGTTGCTGAGCCCGAGGGGGCCGGGAGGCCTGCTGGCCTGAGTCTTGCTGGGGTGAGAAGTCAAGACTCTGCCAGGAGTTCATTTCCTGTCCTGATGGGCCTGATTGCTAAACCAGGGGCTCCTGGGCTGAATTAAAAAGGTGATTAACATTCAGCTGGAGCCACTTCTGATTGTGACAGCAGGCCGATGAAAATGTCAGCCTTCACGTGGGCTCTCCCCACACCCCCGCCAGCTCTTCCGGGGGAAGCCTCTCCTCCCGCCGTCAGCAAGTATTCACCTCGTTGCTGCTCCGGGCCAGGCAGAGCCGGGGGCTGGGGAGGCTGTGAGGACCCCGAGTCCCTGTTCTCATGGGGCTGTGTTCTGGTGAGACGTGTCACCTGGGGCAAGGGCCTTGCCTGTGGGAGGCAGCTCCCTAGCCCGTGAGAAGCCTGCCAGCCCGGGGCCCCGGGACGCGCCTCCCTTGGCTAGCCTTGAGAGTCGCAGTGCGAGCCTACAGGGAGGAGTCGGGGCCGCACGACCCGGTGTTGAAAGGGCTGCTCCCGCCCTGCACCCAGCACCTCAGCCACGCGGTGGGCTCCACGCCCTGCTGCTGACACTGGCCCTCCCTCCTCCATCACCCTCCTGGGACCGACATTATCCCTTGTCCCGCTTCACAGATGGGAAGGCTGCGGAGCTTCCGAGACACTGAGCTCCTTTCCTGAAGTTGCGGAGTCAGGACGGGGCTGGGCACCCAGGCTGACGTGACCTCAAAGCACAGGCTTCTTATTTCTGCAGTGTTCTCGGGGTTTGTCTGGGCTGGGCCTGTCCCTGCGTGCCAGGAGACCCCACCGCCGCCGCCGCCAGCCCCCGCCCGGCCGCAGGCTGGACCTCCCAGCAGAGCAGGGTGGGAGCACACCCTGGAAGCAGAGGCCGCTCATGGCGCCCCTTCCCCGCCTCTTGCCCCCAGGAGTGGGTCACCAGCACGGAGCTCCTCGTCTCCCTGGACCGGCTCAACACGTTCGGGGATGACATCTTCAAGGACCCCAGGGTGCTGCAGTCGTACTACTACGCCGTGTCGGACTTCTCCGTGGGCGGCAGGTAGGTGGGCGGCGGGGCGGCGGCGGGACAAGGGCGGCGTGGAGGGCGGAAAAAGTGAAAAGGGGAACTGTGAGTTGCTCAGTCACGTCCAGCTCTTTGCAACCCCACGGACTGTTGCCCGCCAGGCTCCTCTGGCCATGGACTTCTCCAGGCAAGAATACTGGAGGGGGGAACCATTCCCTTCTCCAGGGGAGCTTCCCCATCCAGCGATCCAACCCGGATCTCCTGCACTGGCAGGCGGCTTCTTTACGGTCTGAGCCACCGTGGATGGTAAAGAAGCCGTTGCTGGTGCTCTGAGTGATGGGGGTGTGGGGAGAAGCCAGAGCCTGGTCCCCTGGGTCCAGCATTCACGACCTTCACGACCTGGCTGCATCCCTCCCGCAGCCCTCCCGCTGCTTTGCCCACATGAGCCGTGTTTCTGCACCCACCGTGGGACACGCCAGCCCTTTGCACCTACAGTTCCTTCTGCCTGGCGGCCCCTCCCTCTTCCTTTCCTTCCTTTTTTGGGCATCAGACATTCATTCATGCCACGTGTGCCTGCATGCAGCAGTGTTCTACGCTCCCTCTAACACACAGCCTGTTACGTTTTTCGCCCACCCACCATTCCATGGGCCATGCGCTCCAAGTAAGACTGGTTTACAGAGCAGGCCCGGGACCCCAGACTTTCAGCTACACTTCTTTAAGCAGCACTCACGAGCTTATAACCAATGGAGATGATCAACCCCACTCTTCCCCAAATCTTGTAAACTGGGGTACAGTAGGGTTTCCCAGGGGCATTCACATTGTTGATAAAGGCTTCGAGGCATCTCTGCATAGGAGGAATGGTTCAGGCTGCTCCAAAGCCCCTCGGCCCATGACCTGTAAAGGTCGCTGTGGGAGGAGCCACTGTACTTCCATGCTTCTCCTGGGGGTCGTCAGCCCTACTGTCGGGACGCCTGGTCCTGGCCCACATACTCCTCAAGCTTCAGTCACTGCGTGTTGTCGTTTGTCTCCTTCAGCATCTCGTCTCTCCAAGAAGAAAGCATCATCGCCATCTCAGGCCTGCCTTACATGTAAGCACCCGGTACTGGGCCCTCCAGGCACATGTGACATCTTTAATGTAAATGCGTATCGGGCTCCTTGGAATGGAGAAAAGAGACAGATATGTTCTGGTCCCAGGCAGACAGTCACCAGATTAGACTCCAGTAACCACAAACCGATTAGAACCCAGTACCCATGAACTGTGGTGTTGGAGAAGACTCTTGAGAGTCCCTTGGACTGCAAGGAGATCCACAGTCCATCCTAAAGGAAATCCGTCCCAAATATTCACTGAAGGACTGATGCTGAAACTCCAATTCTTTGGCCACCTGATCTGAAGAACTAACTCAGCTGAAAACACTCTGATGCTGGGAAAGACTGAAGGCGGGAGGAGAAGGGGATGACAGAGGATGAGATGGTTGGATGACATCACTGACTCAATGGACAAGACTTTGAGTAAACTCTGGGAGTTGGTGATGGACAGGGAGGCCTGGCGTGCTGCCATCCACGGGGTCGCAAAGAGTTGGACACAATTGAACTGTGCTGAACCACGCCCCAGAGTAACAGGGATGGGAGACCAGGGCAAGGTGTGCCATTGGTCAGGGGGACCACCCTGCAGATGGGGACCCCACAGGAGGTCAGGGAGCCCCGATGAGGCTGGAGGAGGTGAGGGGCAGGCATCCCAGTAAAAGAACTAGCGTGCGAGACCCAGGCTTGAGGAATGAGGTGACAACCCTGTGGCTGGAACAGGGGACACAGAGACGGCCGGAAGCTTGTCTGGACCGTGGACCAAGTTTGTGCAGTCAGTGGGAAGCTGCTGAAGGATTTGGCCAGGTAGCAAGAGGATCGGCTTTCTAAAACACCCCAGCCCCTGACAGCATAAGCGGCGAGACGAGAGGGGAGAGAAGTTGGCTGTGGAACTTCCCAGATGGCCCAGTGGCTAAGACTCTGTGCTCCCAGTGCAGGGGGCTCAGGTTCGATCCCTGGTGGGGGAACTGGATCCCACATGCCTCAACTGGGAGTTCATATGCCGCAGCAAAAGTCCCACATGCTGCAACCAACACCAGGCGTAGCCAAATAAATAAATATAGATATTTTAAAGAAGCTGGTTGGGCAGAGAGGATGGGAGAGGTGTGGGTCTGAAAGCTAGTTAGGATGGGAAGTCAGCTCGACATGGGAGTGGTGGCCCAGGAGGGTAGGGAGCAGGGGCTTCCAGAATCAGAGGTGCTTGGAGGGGGTGCAGAGAGATGGGTGTCTGCGAAGAGAGCACGGGTCCACTGTCTGCACTTGGGGTGTCTGCACCCCTCAGAGGCAGAGGCTCGGGAGTGAAGGGGAAATGGGGGGGGTGTCTGCGAGGACCCCTCTGCCCCTTCTCCCCCAACTCCGACTCCCACACTTGTCTCAAGTCAAACCACCTGGGGGCAGGGTCCCTCCGAGGATGGTGGATGGCGGTGAGCTGCAACACCTGCTGTCAGGGGGCTTCCGGGACAGAACATCTGGGTCCCAGCTGTCAAAGCTGGACCACCCTCAGGCCAGCAGCTGGCTGGGGACAGTGGCCCGGCAGCCTGTGTCCCTCAGTGGCCCACAGGAACTTCACTCCTTCCCTTGAGGTCAGAGGGCTTCACGGAGGAGGCAGTGTTTGCAGCATCCCATCGGGGCTGAGAGCGGTGCCTTGTCCTGAGATGGGTGACCGCTGTCTCCTGAGACTGCCTGGTGCCCGCCTCACCTGCCAGAAGTGCTGGGCATTACCTGCCTACCCTGAGCTCCCAGAGAGGAGCCGATGCCCCACTGGCAGTGGTTGAAGAGTCTTCAGCACCCACTTGGGACGGAGCATGAAACGCAGCTTATGGGGAGACACCAAGTGGCCACAGAGGAGTGTCTAGGAGCTGGGGGTCTGCGTGGAGTAGGAGAGAACGGGCTTCAGATTCTAGCTCTGCCACATGGCATCCGTCACGCCGTGACCTGAGCCTCAGTTTCCTCTCCTGTGAAATGGGGATAGTTACAGTCCCTTCCACCATGGTGGTGAGACTCCAGACAGACGACGTGAGCCGATTGCTCAGCTGGAGGCTGAGACAGAGAAGTCTGGGAGCCGGGAGCCATGGACATCGTCTGAGCAGCCCAGCCTGGCCGCTTGGGGTCGGGGTGACGGTCCCACAGGGTCAGGTTCAGCGGAGCAGGCTGTGTGATCCCCCGGGCACCTTTGTTCCTGCCTGATTCTACCTGTGTGACCCTGGAGGAGGGTGGGCGGGGAAGGCCCAGGACTGCCCTCAAAGGCACAGCCTCGCCAGAGCCTTGAGATGAGTTGGGGGCTGTCCTATGTGTGGGGAGGTCTCCTTCTCGTCCCTTTAGATGCAAAGGAGCAGGCATGGGGTGGCCTCCCTGGCTGCCCCCGCCTCCACCCACTGCCCTGAGCACTGGCCCACCCTCTCTCTACCCAGGAGACCGAGTTGACTTCTTCCCTGGGTGTAGCACCCTGAGTGTAGGGTCATAGTGGGCTTGTGAAGTCGTGGTGGGTTTATACGTGTGCAAAGCTCAGAACAGCCCGCTGTGGTCGGCTCTGTTCCTGTCGCCCTGAGCCCAGAGTAGGTGTGGAAGAAAGCCCCGAGTGGTAAAGAACCCACCTGCCAAGGAGACATAAGAGATGTGGGTTCAATCCCTGGGTCAGGAAGATCCCCTGGAGAAGGGCATGGCAACCCACTCCACTATTCTTGCCTGGAGAATCCCATGGACAGAGGAGCCTGGTGGGCTACAGTACATGGGGTCGCAAAAGAGTTGGACACGACTGAAGCGACTTGGCATGCAAAGCTCCACGGCTGAGCAGTGGCTCCCCTGAAGGCTGGGGCTACCTGCTGATTAACCCTTCCTGTGCTGGCGCCTCCCCCAGTTTGCAGACACTCTGCCCCCATGTTCTTTTCCCAGGTGCAAGTGCAACGGGCACGCCAGCGAGTGTGGCCCAGATGAGGAGGGCCGGCTGGCCTGCCGATGCCAGCACAGCACCACGGGCACAGACTGCGAGCGCTGCCTGCCCTTCTTCCAGGACCGCCCGTGGGCGCGGGGCACGGCCGAGGCCGCCAATGAGTGTCTACGTGAGTGTCCCGGAACTTTGGGGGCCAGAGGCGGGGCGGGGGGTTGCAGGCTTGGGAAACCAAGACCCCAGCCCTGCTTCTGGGTGGGCTGGCAGCAGCTGGGGCTGTCACCCCCACGTAGGGACCAAGAGGAGCTGAGGGAGAGCTGGACGGGGCGTTTGATCCTCAGCCCTTGCCCCCACACACAGAGCCTCAGACCCAGTCTCCCCAGTCGAGGCGTGCGTGGCGGGAGGGCTGAAAATGACCCCCAACTTGTTCCTTTGTTTTCACGGCTCCAACCGCAGCTGCTAATCAAAGCCAGGCCACCCCGAGCCCTGGGAGGGTGCTGACCTGCCCACCCAGCCTCTCCCGCAGGCCCCCAGGCAGCCCTGGGATGCCCAACCTGTGTGATGTGGCCAGGGCTGCCTAACCTCAGAGAGGCACACTGCAGAGGCTGGGGGCGCTTTCCTTTCCCTGGGGGCTCTTCCCTGCCTGGCGTGCCCCCTCCAGCCTGGCTGTGTCTCCAAGCCCTGCCTGCCTCCCTCTCCCCCGACAGTCATCGGACTTGCTCAGGGCTCCCAAGTGTAGCTAGCCGTCGCTGGGCACCAGACCCCACCTGGGTCCACGCTGGTGGGAGGCACGTCTTCCCACGCATGCGCTCCTGACGGCTCAGCCTCTGGACCCACTGTGCTCTTGGACCTAGGCTGCTGACACAGAGACCCGGCGGGGAGGGAGGGGACGGTTTGTTCCACGGAACAGGATGCTGTCTGCAGGAGCTTCCCAGGGCCACCGTGGCCCTAATGAGTTCCTTCTGCCCTCGCTGGCCTGCCTCCACCAGGAAGTCCTCCTGGAGCCAAGGAAGCTGGCTGGCTCACCATTCCCAGTCTGGGGCTGACTCCATGGTGGGGACACCAAAGTTTGTGTCCTCACCCCTGAGGTCACATCTCTGTCCTTCCAGCCTGAAAGCTTGGCTGTATGCCTGACCCCTCTCATCCACTAAGTCCAGGCAGCCCTCAGCCCCGATTTTGATCACATTCACGCCCCTCCAACCCGGCTAACTGTGTCCTTCTGCACAGCCAACACGTGGTCCAGCCAGTCACCCCTCCTCTGAGCATCTAAGACCCCACCTCCCTGCTCTCTCTACCCCTTCACCCCTATCCCCTACCTGCACCACTTTCAAATGCAAATACAGTTGCAGTCATCCACATTCTTGCTCCAAGGTGAAGTCCACTGACCCTGACTGCCCAGCCTCCCTTGATCAAGCCCTGGCTGACCTCTTGACCTCATAGCTGCCCCTGCACCCCTCTCCCTTCCGTCACACTGCACAATGCACCTGCCCATCACATGACACGCCGCCTCCCACCCCCACTCTGGGCAAAGCCTGCTCCTCTGGCTGTGTCACAAAGGGCCTCTGCCTGGGACTTTCCTTCCCTTCCTCCTCCTTTGCCCTCCCACTTCCCTCCTGCTCACCCTTCAGTCCCCTTAGCTGTGACTTCCTCCAGGAAGGCTGGAGCCTCCCTGCTTCTCCCGTCACAGCCCCTCCCCTGCAGGATGTTCACCTGCTTGCATCTGTCCTCCGTCAAGCAGTGCAACTGTGTGTCAGGAACCGGGCTCCTACTGTTCACGGGTCCGCCCCACGCTGGGCTCACTGTGGGAGCCAAGATGGAGCTGATCCTTGATACATACTGCTTTTTGAAAAAATGTATTAATGAGCGAATGAAAGGTGACTTATATTTTTCATGCCTCTGAGCTGGGGATCAGATCCACACACCATTACGACTTGGAGGGTCCACAGTGGGAGCCAGGCTGCTGCTTTGGAAGGTGACAAGTCTGTGATCCATAGCCAGGTGACTGGAGGCCTGGCTTGCCGGGGGAGGGCCCTGTGTTGGGTGTGCTTTATTAACAGTGCCTCTCTCCTTCTTGAGAGTGTCCTATTTTGGAAGATCAACCACCTGGTCTCCAGTTCAGCCAGGCCTGAACTCCATCCTTGACCTCCTCCTCCATCCTGGACCTTCCTCCAGCTGCCTGCTCACTCACCAAGCAGGCTGATAGGCACCTGCTTCCCTCCTTCCACATGCCTCAGCCTCACACTCACACCCTCCCCCGCCTCCTGCCCACAGCTTGCAACTGCAGCGGCCACTCTGAGGAGTGCACCTTTGATCGGGAGCTCTTCCGCAGCTCGGGCCACGGTGGGCGCTGCCTGCGCTGCCGTGCCCACACAGCTGGGCCGCACTGCGGCGCTGCCAGGAGAACTTCTATCGCTGGAACACGCGGACGCCCTGCCAGCCCTGCGACTGCCACCCAGCAGGTGAGTGAGCCACACTGCACCGCCCCCTCAACCTCACCCACCACCACGGGCCCCTGCTTCCCTGTGCCCTTCCTCCCCAGGCTCCCTGCGCCTCCAGTGTGACGACTTGGGCACCTGTGTCTGCAAGCCCACGGTGACGGGCTGGAAGTGTGACCGCTGCTTGCCTGGGTTCCACTCGCTCAGCGAGGGCGGCTGCAGGTGAGGGTGGCGGGGGCGGTGGGTGGAGATGGTCAGCAAGGGCACATGGCAGTGGACTTGGGCTGAGTGGTGGGAACCAAGCAGGGGGCTCCTGAGCCCCTGGGAAGGCAGAGTCAGTGGGCATTTGGATGGATGGATAGAAGGGAGCAGAAGAGGAAACAGAGATGAAGGCTGACCCCCGAGGTTCTGCTTTGGGCAACTTGGCAAAGGGAAGCCATTCATAGCAAGAGGGACACAACTCAGGAAGACGCTGAGTCTGCAGTGCTCAGGGTGGGGAGGGGCACTGACAGGGAGAGAGACAGGCAGGGGCTGCTGGGGTCTGGACTGCAGAAGAGGGATCTAACACATCTGCTATCACCTGACTGAGAAAATACACAGTGACCAAGAAAATGAAGCCGTTATAAATTCAGAAGCACTTTTAAATGGAGTTGGCTTCGGTTAATCTCAGCAGTCTTCTTGGATGAAAGGCAGTGGGAACGGCACTGGGAAGGTAGGGGAGGCCCTGATCTCTCACAGAAAGCCCAGTGGTTCCAGCGCATCACTTGCCACTGGGTGGGGACCGGGGTGCTGCCCAGCGTCTCTCCGGCCTCCAGACTTTTGCACATGCCACTTCTCTGACCCCAGAGCATTCTCCCCTCACTCAGCACCCACTGCCGCCTCTCCCTGGCCTGTGTCTGAACCAAAGTCTTACTCGTCCTTTAGTCGTCAGCCAAGGCACAGTCCCCCCACTTCATCCCCACCCCAGGCGTCTCATTGGTGCTGCCATGGATGCATGTATGTTCTCTCTCCTGTAGTGTGTATCAAAGTCCAGCATCTACCTGTTTGCCTGTCCATCCTCACTGGATTCTAGGCTCTGTGAGGACAGGAGCCATGTCTTATCAGGTGGATGGATAGACAGATGGGTGGATGAGAGAACAGGTGCGTGGGTGGGTGATGGATAGAAGGGTGAATACGTGGATCAGTGGACAGAAGTGAGTGGATGAATGGACAGATGGGTGGACAGGCAGGTGGGAGGGGCAGATGGTTGGCCATTCAGGTGACTAGGTCACTTCCTTTGCTCAGTGGAAACCAGGGGGCAGGCTCCTGGGTCAGCCTGCCTCCTGTTCCTCTCATGCATCAGGAAGGATAGAGAGATTCCTTCCCATGAGGATGGGTGGTTCCCACTCTGGAGCTCTCTCGTTGGACACCCTCCTCTTGTCCTGTCTCTTTGGCAGACCCTGTACCTGCAATCCTGCGGGCAGTCTGGGCACCTGTGATCCCCGCAGTGGGCACTGCCCCTGCAAAGAGAACGTGGAAGGCAACCTGTGTGACAGGTGGGTGAACCGATCCAACAGTGAGCCTGCTGGCAGTGACCTCGGTGCTGGTGGGAGGAGCACAGGGCATGGTCCTCCCAGACTTGGGCAACCTCACCACCTGGCTCTCTTCGTAGAGCACAGCAAATCTGACACCCAGGAAGTCATCTAAGGACTTTATGACATTGCTTATACTGTGACACACCACCTCTGATAGTTCATAAGCTGTGAAAATACATCTTCTTGCAAGAGCTAGAAAGGATAGGAGAGATCATCTAATCCAGGGATAGCAACCACATCCTACTGGTACCACAATCCTCCTGTCTCTGGTCCAGGGCAGACATCACTAATGGAGCACTACCACAACCCTCCCATCTCCCACCCAGGGCAGACATCACTAATGGAGTGCCACCACAACCATCCCATCCCACACCCAGCACAGACATCACTAATGGAGCACTACTATAACCCTCCCATCTCCCACCCAGCACAGACATCACTAATGGAGCACTACTATAACCCTCCCATCTCACACCCAGGGCAGACATCACTAATGGAGCACCACCACAACCCTCCCATCTCCCACTCAGGGCAGACATCACTAATGGAGTGCCACCACAACCCTCCCATCCAACACCCTGGGCAGACATCACTAATGGAGCACTACTACAACCCTCCCATCTCCCACCCAGCACAAACATCACTAATGGAGCACTACTATAACCTTCCCATCTCACACCCAGCACAGACATCACTAATGGAGGGCCATCACAACCCTTCCATCCCACACCCAGGGCAGACATCACTAATGGAGCACCACCACAACCCTCCCATCCCACACCCAGGGCAGACATCACTAATGGAGGGCCATCACAGTCTTTCCATCCCACACCCAGGGCAGACATTACTAATGGAGCACCACCATGACCCTCCCATTCCACACTCAGGGCAGATATCACTAATGGACCACAGCAGTCTTTACCACAAGCTCTACTCTCACCTTAGAATCCTCTATGCTCTGCTCCAAGAAGCTCCAACCAGTTGAGCTGAGACTCAAGCTTGTTTGCCATCTTTGCCATCCTGTCATGGTACAAATGGAGCCTCTAAAGCTCAATGAGGCAGGAGGGCTTTTCCCTAAACGTCCTGCTTCAGGTGTTCTGGGGCCTCCCAGCCCCAGCAGTGGGCTGGCAGACAAATGTGGGTTTATGTTCTTGGGCATACTTGTCTCCTCTTCCTGGCTTCGTCTCTGACCTCTGAAGCCTTTGCAGCCAGCGTGGGGCGTGCCAGGGCCCCTTGGATCCTCTGGCCACGAAGTATGTGGGGGAACCTGGCCCAGCAGTACATTGCGGACTCCACTATTGCCAGATCATGTTGTTCCTCTGCTGGGTCAGGAAGACACCCAGCCTTGACTCTCACCTTGGGCAGCCCTAGGCTTCTTCTTCACCTTCTGGGTCCTGGAATGGGAGGTGAACATCCTCTTGGGTCTTCCTCCCACAAAACCTCTCAAATTGAAGAGAAAGAGTGGAGTTGGGGGGCTGGATCCCACTAACTCTATTCTACTGCCTCTACCTTGAGGAAGTTCACCTCTCAGCCTCACTTTACCCATCTGTGAGATGGGAGGACTGGGTGACAGGTTTGTTGGAGCAGCCCAGCATTGAGGTAACTGGCAGATCCTCATGAATCAGATTCCTCCACCTGGATTGGTCTGAATGGAGTTTCTGGGCAACCCCCCAACATCGTGCAAACCAGGAATCTGCATTTGTAAAAGGCATCTGCAGGGCTCATTGGGAAAATAGCTGATTCTGAGGCTGGGGTTGAGAAAATACAAGATGAGCCTGAAGCATTTTGTAGAAAGCAGAGAACCAGACAAAAACAAACCCCCAAAGCCCCAAACCAGGATGGGGGCCTGTGTCAAAAGGACATGAACACCAACCTGAAAGAGTTCCCAAAGCTGGAACAAAATAAATAATAACAATATTGGATTATAACCCAAGAATAAAATAAATATCCATAAGTCCACACTGATATAAACAGATGCCTGAATAAATAAATACACGGGGACAAATCCTCCTTGCAGAAGAATTTCACAGAAGAATTAGAAATGGAGAAGGAATGAGGGGAATACAGAATCACAGTTACAATATCAGAGCAACAGTCACTGTGGGCCGGAGCCGCTGATAAATGCTGAAATTCGTGGGCAGAACTTGAAGGAGAAACAGGATATTTGCATAGCCCTCAAATATCTCCCTCAAAAAACTTACCAATGACTGGGACTTCCCTGAAGATCCAGTGGTTAGACTTCGAGTTTCCACAATATGGGGCGTGGATTGGATCCCTGGTTGGGGAACTAAGAGCCCTCATACCCTGTGCCCCCCCAAAATTTTACTACCTACTCTAGTGGTTTCACCATAGGTCCACAATTCTTTGATTATTTCCCCCTCCCAGAGGTGGAGCTTAATTCCCTTCCTCTTGAGTCTGGGGTGGATTTAGTGACTTGCTTTTGACAACTAAAATATGGCAGTTTTGCAGTGGAGGAACCTGGTGGCCAGCGCCTTAACCAAGCGGTGAAAGTTAACATCCCCAGTGATGTCATACATGACCAGGACATCCCAGGGGTATCAGTTACCCCAGTAAGATGAGACAAGAAAGGCACTTTCTCCCTTGAAACCCCAGTCTGATTATGAAAAACCTCAAATAAACCCAAACCGAGGGCATGCTACAAAGTACTTAACCAGTACTATCAAAAGTATCAATGAAAGACCTATGAGCTATTACAGACAGAGATTAAAGATACAGTGAAATACAACACCATGCCCTGGACCAGATCCTGAAGCAGAAGCAGACATCTGTGGGGAAAGGGGGAGAAAGCCTAATAATGTGTAGGGTTCAAGTATAACAGTTCAGTTCAGTTCAATTCAGTCGCTCAGTCGTGTCTGACTCTGCAACCCCATGAATCTCAGCACACCAGACCTCCCTGTTCATTACCATCTCTCGGAGTTCACTCAGACTCAAGTCCATCGAGTCCGTGATGCCATCCAGCCATCTCATCCTCTGTCATCCCCTTCTCCTCCTGCCCCCAATCCCTCCCAGCATCAGAGTCTTTTCCAATGAGTCAACTCTTCGCATGAGGTGGCCAAAGTACTGGAGTTTCAGCTTTAGCATCATTCCTTCCAAAGAAATCCCAGGGTTGATCTCCTTCAGAATGGACTGGTTGGATCTCCTTGCAGTCCAAGGGACTCTCAAGAGTCTTCTCCAACACCACAGTTCAAAAGCATCAATTCTTCGGCGCTCAGCCTTCTTCACAGTCCAACTCTCACATCCATACATGACCACAGGAAAAACCATAGCCTTGACTAGATGGACCTTAGTCGGCAAAGTAATGTCTCTGCTTTTGTATATACTTTCTAGGTTGGTCATAAGTTTTCTTCCAAGGAGTAAGCGTCTTCTAATTTCATGGGTGCAGTCACCATCTGCAGTGATTTTGGAGCCCCCAAAATAAAGTCTGACACTGTTTCCACTGTTTCCCCATCTATTTCCCATGAAGTGATGGGACCAGATGCCATGATCTTCGTTTTCTGAATGTTGAGCTTTAAGCCAACTTTTTCACTCTCCTCTTTCACTTTCATCAAGAGGCTTTTTAGTTCCTCTTCCCTTTCTGCCATAAGGGTGGTGTCATCTGCATATCTGAGGTTATTGATATTTCTCCCGGCAATCTTGATACCAGCTTGTGCTTCTTCCAGTCCAGTGTTTCTCATGATGTACTCTGCATAGAAGTTAAAGAAGCAGGGTGACAATATACAGCCTTGACGTCCTCCTTTTCCTATTTGTAACCAGTCTGTTGTTCCATGTCCAGTTCTAACTGTTGCTTCCTGACCTGCATACAGATTTCTCAAGAGGCAGGTTAGGTGGTCTGGTATTCCCATCTCTTTCAGAATTTTCCACAGTTTATTGTGATCCACACAGTCAAAGGCTTTGGCATAGTCAATAAAGCAGAAATAGAAGTTTTTCTGGAACTCTCTTGCTTTTTCGATGATCCAGCAGATGTTGGCAATTTGATCTCTGGTTCCTCTGCCTTTTCTAAAACCAGCTTGAACATCAAGGAGTTCACGTATTGCTGAAGCCTGGCTTGCAGAATTTTGAGCATTACTTTACTAGCATGTGAGATGAGTGCAATTGTGCGGTAGTCTGAGCATTCTTTGGCATTGCCTTTCTTTGGAATTGGAATGAAAACGGACCTTTTCCAGTCCTGTGGCCACTGCTGAGTTTTCCAAATTTGCTGGCATATTGAGTGCAGCACTTTCACAGCATCATCTTCCAGGATTTGAAACAGCTCCACTGGAATTCCATCACCTCCACTAGCTTTGTTCATAGTGATGCTTTCTAAGGCCCACTTGACTTCACATTCCAAGATGTCTGGCTCTAGACGAGTGATCACATCATCATGATTATCTGGGTCGTGAAGATCTTTTTGTACAGTTCTTCCGTGTATTCTTGCCACCTCTTCTTAATATCTTCTGCTTCTGTTAGGTCCAGACCATTTCTGTCCTTTATCGAGCCCATCTTTGCATGAAATGTTCCCTTGGTATCTCTAATTTTCTTAAAGAGATCTCTAGTCTTTCCCAGTAATGGTTTTGCTAAGTGCCCTCTGGTAAGGTCAGACGTTACCATTAGGAAAAGCTGGGTGAAGATGCCATGGGAATCGTGGTCTGTCATGTTTGCAGCCTTCTCTAGATTTGAAATTAAACCAACTTCCCCAGTGACTGCAGGCTGCAGTTGGTCTAGCTGGGCTCCCTGAACATAGCCAGTCCACCGGCCCCCGGGGCCGTGCCCCGCCTCCCTTGCAGATGCCGTCCGGGCACGTTTAACCTGCAGCCCCACAACCCTGCCGGCTGCAGCAGCTGCTTCTGCTACGGCCACTCCAAGGTGTGCGCGGCTGCTGCCCAGTTCCGGGAGCACCACATCCTCTCCGACTTCCGCCAGGGTAAGAAGTGGTCCCCGCGGCTGCCTCTGAGGGCTCTGCTCCCAGCCCGGGTGGGATGGGCAGGCTGCTTTGGGGACATCCAGTGATGAGGGGGAGGTGTAAAGGAGGGGCAGCCTCAGGCCCCGGCCCGGCGCCTCCCACGGGCCCGCACAGTGGCCACGGCCCTCTGCGCCCTCCTGCACCCCCCAGCACCTTCCTGTGCCCCAGCTCCCTTCCAGTCCTTGCCTGCTCCCTCAGTCTCCAGTAGGAGCAGGAGAGGGGATGGGTATATGGCAGCCTCTGGAGTCTGAGGGGGATTTTCATGTCCTCCTTGGACCCCTTGGCATATCCTAGTGCTGGGGATCCAGGCTTGGTCCCCTGGCCTCCATTTATTGAGCACCTGCTGTATGCTTGACACCCTGCTGAGCTTGTTACGTGCATAGCACCTGAGGGATTCCCTGGCAGGTAGATACTCTCATTCCCATTTTACAGATGGGGCAACCGAGACCCAGAAAAGGGAGGTAACATAGCTTAGCTGTTGGCACCCCAGGTTCATCGGCTCCTGAGTTTTGTTCTTCATGGCTGTGCACGGCCTTCTTTCTGAGTCCAGGGTCCAGCGTCCCCAATTCCAGGTGGCTCTTTAGGAGCAGGAAAGCAGTGGAGCTCTGAACTCTGCCAAACATCATAGCCTGAGTGGGTCCCAGCCATGACCCACTGAACCTCCTTCCCCAACCCCACCTCCAGCGTCTCCTCCTCAGGGCCAGTTCTGGGGCGCCCCAGATGCAGGGGGCAGTGCGCCTCTGCTGGACTGAGGGGGGCTTGGAATGGGGACAGCCCTGTGGTCACCTGGCCCAGAGTCAAGGATGTCAGCATCAGACGGAACTCATTTTACAAATCCTAGGAGAGCATCGTGATCTGTTCTCACTTGGCCCTGGGTTTGACGATTTGGTCTCAGCATCCCATGTAATCTCGCAAACACTCTCAGCCAGCAGTTCTCAGACTTCTGGATCCCTGGATCCCTTTATGCTCTTGAAAATCAGAGAAAATCTCAAAGTCCTTTTGTTTATGTGGGTTGTGTTTTCTGTATTAGACATTAGAACAGTAATTTTAAAGTATCTGTGCATCAATTCATTGACAAATGACCATAGAAAACTTATAACAAAAAAAAAATAACTTCCGCCTGTGAAAAATAACTTTTTAAAACACAAAAAATTTGGGGACATCCCTGGTGGTACAGCAGGTAGAACTCTGCACTTCCACTGCAGAGGCTGAAGGTGCGATCCATGGTTGGGAAACTGAGATTCCATATGCCATTGTTTCTTGTCCAAAATTTTAAAAAAAAAAAGACAAAAACCTTTGAGAAGAGTGGTGCTACTCATTTTGCATTTTTGCACATCTCTTCAAGCTCTGGCTTAATAGAAGTTAGCTGATTCTTACCACGGCTTCTGCCACTTAGCCGGTTGTGATATCACATATCTTGTAGCTCCTGGAAAGTTCTCAGTGTGAGAAAGAGAATGAAAAATGCAAGTGACATTTTAATGTTACTAAAAGATCATTTGACCTCATGGACTCCCCTGAAAGAATCTTAGGAGTCTCCCAGGGTGTTCCAACAAACTTTGAGAACTGCTGCTGGGGCCGTAAGTACTTCATCGCCCCCCTTTTGCATATGAGAACCTAGCCTCAGAGAGGTTAAGAAACTTGCCCAGAGTCACACAGCCAGCAAGGGGGCAACCTAGCCTAGCACTGAGGAGCTCTGGACTTCCCCTTTCTGACCTCTTTCCCTTTCTTCTTCCCTCCCTCCTCACCCCTTGGGAGCCCCAGGTCTCCACCCTATTCTCCAGCTGTCTTCTGGAGAATCTCCCTGGAGGCCACTTGCTCTGTGCCTGACTGCTTGGTGAACTGCTGGGGTCGGGAGAGGGAAGTGGACAGAACTGGGACTGGGTTCCCCCCACCGGCTGGCCACTTCCTAACCAGGGGGCCTCCTTGGGTGCAGTGAGGTTCGTGGCCCACACACTTGGAAGGACAGAGGCGGTGAGGTCACAGGCGAGGGAATTCCCTGAAGACCAGAAAACCAGATCAAGCCCGCTCTCATGGGGTTCTGGGGCCATATCCTCGTATGTGCTCAAAGTCCGTTGATGGGGCAGGGCGCGTTCAGAGGTCAGCCATGACCTTGCCCCAACAGAGGCGACTTCCTGAAGCTTCTAGCTTCTCTCGGGGGCCCGTCCCATCCCACAATCCTGCCCTGATCTGGGCCGGGGCTGCAAGCTGCATAGGTCTGGGCACAGAGCGAGGTCCTGGCCGGCTCCCTCCCCACCTGACCTGTCTCTAGAACAGTCTCTCCCTCTCTGGGTCCTGTTGTTTCAGGCAGCACTCATGCCTCTGGGGGTTGTCCTTGGGACCCAGGGAAGGGAGTGAAGTGGGAGGGGGCAGAGGTCACCCTCCAGGGCCTCATGGAGGAGGTGTGTGTGTTTGCTGTCCAGGAGCCGAGGGCTGGCGGGCCGGAAGCATGGGGGACGCAGGACATCCTGCACGATGGAGCCCAGGGGCCTCCTCCTGGACCCAGAGGACGAGGAGGCTGAGCTCACAGCACCAGGTACCCACTGGCACAGGCAGGGGTGGGGCTGCCCGTGTACCTGCCTTGTGACCGCCGTCACAAAGTGCCACCAACCCAGTGGCTAAAAACATGTTCCGTTAGTGTTCTGGAGGTCAGAAGCATGAAATGAACTTGCTGGGCCGAAATCAAAGTGTGGTCTAGCTGTGTTTCTCCTAGAGCTTCTGGGAAAGAGTCCCTTTCCTGGCCTTTTCCAGCTTCTCAAGGTGGCCCGCACCCCTCTGCTCATGGCCCCTTCCTCCCTGAGGGCAGAGGCCTGAGGGAATGATGGAGTGTCTACTGGTCCCCTTTACTTCTGAGTTGTGATTTTCCATTTAAGTGAAAGTAAAAGTCGCTCAGTTGTGTCCGAATGTGATCCCATGGACTATATTTAAGCGCTTGACTAATACAGAGAAACGACAGAGTCAGAAAGCTAGGTGAGGGCCCCTTGGTTCTCGATGTATCTGCCTTTTTTGGCTAGAAGCAAATTCTAATTCCCATGGAAAATGTGGCCTCTGGGGCCATCAGCCCCCAGCTTAGTCACACATGTAGCCCTCTTACCTGGGACTTGCTGGAGCCTCACTGAACTTCCACATATGCGGGTCCCTGAGGACTCTGAGCTCATGGGGCATCTCGTGAGTGCTTTGTGAACAGGAAGACAGGTGCCACCAGATGCACGGTATCCCCACCACCAGGCATGCCGAATCTCCTCTGCTCCCACACGGACTCTGCCGTCCCATGGCACGTCCCTTCCAAAAGCCAAGTTTCAAGACAAAAGTCTAAAGAATGTCAAGATAGGATAACCAACAAGGCCCTACTGGCCAGCCCGCGGTGCTCTGCTCAGTGTTATGTGGCGCCTGGATGGCAGGGGGTTTGGGGGAGTGGATACACGTATGTGTGTGGTTGAGTCCCTTTGCAGTCCCGGCTGAAACTATCACAATATTGTTAATCGGCTATGCTCCAATATAAAATAAGTTTAACAAAAAGATGAGTGTCAAGATAGTGACAGCAGAGCATTAAACTGGGTGTGGGACCCCCGGTGATTGGCAGGGTCACATGCCCTTGAAGCCAGCTCTGGCTGCGGAGGTGTGGGCAGGCCACCCTCAGGATCTTCTGTGCAGGGTCCCTTTGAGTTTGTAGTTTTATCTTTTGAGAGTTTAATTGCCAATAAAATCAATATAGACATTAAAAATCCAGCTAATTAAGTGAAGACTATCAAAGCCTTCTTCTCTTGTCTTCAGAGAAGTTTCTGGGAGATCAGCGATTCAGCTATGGGCAGCCCCTCACACTGACCTTCCAGGTCCCCCTGGGGGCTCCCCACTCTCCACGCAGCTGAGGCTGGAAGGGGCGGGCCTGGCCCTGACTCTGTGGCATTCCGACTCACCCCACACCCCAGACTCCGGGCAGGTCGGGGAGGTACAGCTGAAGTTCCTGTAAGTGTCCTGCTGTGTCCTGAGTGATGGGGTCGGGTGGTCGGGGTGGGCCCTGAGATCCAGGCACATCCGTTCCCCCTGCATTCTGGGGGCTCCTGCCAGGGGGTTCTTGGCATCACTGGCCCCTCTCACGACCTCCGGCCTCAGGATCTGCTTTGACCCTTCCCCCGGCCAGGCTGCAGGAGACCTCCGAGGACGTGGGCCCTCCGCTGCCCCCCTTCCATTTCCAGCGTGTGCTCGCCAACCTGACTGCTCTGCGCATCTGGACCAGCGGCCACAGCACCAGCTCTTCCGGTCAGTAATGACCAGGACGCTCCCCAGCCCCCAAACCAGCGAGGCCCCCGGGGCTGTCATCATAGCCTTACGGAGTCTTCACAGCCGGAGGTTATCATCCCCACTTTAGCGCAAAGGGGTCTGAGCCTCAGAGAGGTCGAGACACTTGCCCAAGGTTGTATAACCAGTAAGGGCAGCAGGAGTGGATGCTGAGGACAGAGGCAGGGGCTGGACAGGTGAGGAGGCTGAAGATGGACAGCTCTAAGGGACACAAAGAAACCAAGAACCTGAGGTGGCCACACCAGGGTGGAATCCACCCCTGACAGGAGGCTCGACCCTGGAGGGCTCTTTGCTGATGCTGATCGCAGGGGCCAGGCTGGGATTCCCCAAGGGGTCGGCTCCCCCTGCTGGTCGTTAGGGGTGTTGCACCTAGAAAAAGCCTAGTTTCCAAAACCTCTCAAGCAGCCTGCTGAGTCATCACAGCCTGGAGCCTTCTTTCTCACCACCTCTCATCCAGGTCACTGGGTGATCGCCTTGGTGGTCCTCTCACTGTCCCTGGTTCCTCTCTCTTTCTCTCTCCTCCTCTCCGCACCCCGTGCCTATATGTGCCTAGACCAGGCATCCTCCGTATCCATTTTTAGGGCGGATCTGTGGCTCAGTGATGAAGGATCCACCTGCCAATGCAGGAGATGTGGGTTTGATCCCTGGGTCGGGAAGATCCCCTGGAGGAGGAAATGGCAGCCTACTCCAGTATTCTTGCCTGGAGAATCCCATGGACGGAGAAGCCTGGAGGGCTACAGTCCACTCACAAAGAGTCAGACATGACTGAGTAGCTGAGCGCACACACGCGCACCCCTGTACTATCTGGAAATTCACAGATATTATCACCTGCCTAGACACAACTTTTAAAAACCAGTATAATATGCTAACTGTAATACACAATAAAAGAAAGTGAATGATATTTAAAAATAACCACATGGGGACTGCCCTGGTGGTCCAGTGGCTGAGACTTTATGTTCCCAACGCAAGGGACTCAGGTTCGATCCCTGGTCAGAGAACTAGATCCCACATGCTGCAAACAAGAGTTCACGTGCCACAACTAAAAAGCCCACATTCTGCAACAAAGAGCTGTGTGTGTCTGTCAGTCATGCCCAACTCTTTGCGACCCTATGGACTGTAGCCCACCAGGCCCCTCTGTCCACAGGATTCCCCAGGCAAGAATCCTGGAGTGGGTTGTCATTTTCTCCTCCAGGGGATCTTCCTGACCTGGGGATCGAACCCGGGTCTGCTGCATTGAAGGTGGATTCTTTACCATCTGAGCCACCAGGGAAGCTTCATATGAAGGTCTTTTATCTTCATGCAAGCATGTCTTCAGGCCAGATTCCTCAAAATGGAAACGTGAGGTCAAAGAGCGAATGTTTTCTGTTTTAACGTACCCTGCCAAATTTCGCTTTAGCAAGGCTGTACCTATCTATATTTGGATGCCAAGTGTCCACTCTCCTTGTCTATTTGCCTGCTCAGTGTTGACAGATAGTTTTTCTATTTTGCCCCAAGTTTCTAGTAGCTTTCTGTGGGAAAGTTGGTCTGATAGGAGCTACTCCTGTGTTACTAGAGGCTCCCAGTTCATCTCCATATACCCCCATGTGTGAGTTCCCCAAGCCCCCATCCTCCACTGTCACTACTCTGGAAAACGCTCACCAAGCTGAGGGTTGGAACAATATCAGTGTTTATACGTACATATTTATTTATTTGGCTGTTTATGTATTTATTTGGGTCTTAGTTGCAGCATGTGGGATCTAGTTCCCTGACTAGGGATTGAACTTGGAGCCCCTGTATTAGGAGCACAGAGTCTTAGCCACTGAACCACCAGGCAAGTCCCGTAAATGTATGTATCTTTAATAACCAGTGAGAGTAAGCTTCTTCTTGTAAAATTCCCAGCCATATATATTTCTCCTTCTGAAAGTTACCAATTTTTTCTTTGCCCTTTGTCCTTTTTTAAAAATTACAATTGACCCATGGACTGCCTTTGTGTAGGGCCAGTATCCTGTTACACAGGAGAGTAGGAAGGTTGGGGGCGGGGGGGAACGTGTGCATGGAGCGGTCTCCTTCTGTCTCTCTCTGCAGGTCCCGTGCTGCTGACTGAGGTCCGGCTCACATCCGCCCGGCGGGGGCTGTCCCCGCCAGCCTCTTGGGTGGAGACTTGTTCGTGTCCCCAGGGCTACACCGGCCAGTTCTGTGAGTCCTGCGCTCCAGGGTACAAGAGGGACACGCCCCTGGGGGTCCCTATGCCGGCTGTGTTCCCTGCACTTGTAACCAGCATGGCACCTGTGACCCCAACACAGGTAAGTCCTGCACCTGCGCCACCCCCAGGCCACCTGGGCTTCACCCAGAGCGGCGAGGAGGGCACTCACCCGAAAGGGGCCAGCTGCGTGCGCGCGAGCGGTCACTGATACTGATAGGATGGTGTCCTCAAGTTCCCCCATGTGCTAGGCACCGTTTTATAAGCTGTACCGCTGGATCCTGCAAAAAGCCCTGGAGGTGCCGGGACCCTTCCGGTCCCGTGTTTCAGGTGTAGGACCAAAAGTGCAGGGAGGTGGCTTGGCCAGTAGGTGGCAGAGCTGCGCCTCTCTCCGGTCACTGCCAGCAACCGTCACCCCCACTTGCAGCAGAGGAAACCCCAGACCACGGGCGCTGGGCCCGAGCTGCTGGACTGGGCCTGGACACTGGCCTCTCACACGGGAGGTGGGAGGGCCCGCGCCCTGCTGCTCTTGTGCAGCTTCTAGGGTCTCTGCAAAGGGAAATGCCTTTTCCCCGCTGTCAAAGGACAGTAGCCTGGGAATCAGGCCGGCCGGGGGTGGGGGAGCACGAGGGGCTCCTTCCTTCTGGTGCCCAGGCAGACATCACTAATCTAGCCAGCTGGAGCCTCGTGATCCTTCCATGCCGGGCTCTGGGAGGGTCATCTCGAGATGGGACTGGTTTGTTGTCCCTCAGAGCCCCTTGCCTTGAAACAACTTCCAGCTCTGTTTGGGCAGTTCTTCATCTGTAAAGAGGAGGGGCACAGTGGTCACTGCTGCCCTTCCTGGGCAGACAGAGGAGTAGTAAGTGTGTGGGTGCTGGGCAGAGACACAGGCCATGGAAAGCACCCCGTGGGTGCCCCCCCGTGCTTTGCTTGCCCACCCCGGGTCCTCTCTCATTCCTCCTGTTCACCCCAGTCCTTGAGTGCTGCTGGGGGTGCCTCTGGGAAGGGGTGGTCTTGCTTAACTCCTTCCTAGCCAGGCTCCTCCCTTAGTCCCTGGCAGTGGCTCTGAGCAGACTCTAGACGCCATGGGGCTAGAGAAGGGGGTTGCTGTGTCCCCTTCATTAGAAATCAGTGGGCAGGAATTCCCTGTTGGTCCAGTGGTTAAGACTCCACACCTCCACTGCAGAGAGCACGGGTTTCATCCCTGGTCGGAGAACTGAAGATCCGTGGTAAATAAATAAATAGAAGCCAGTGGGCAGGGAGGGGAGTTCCATTCTATGAGGCCAAGAAAGCTTCTGGAAACCCACGGACCCCCTAGATGGCTTTCCTCACATTAAGGCTGGAATCCTGGGTCTGTGTCATTGTCCCTGACTTGGAGGCTTCAATTTACCGAATAAAAACAAAGAAGCCACTGAGGAAGGGGACGAGGAATACGAGAAGCAAATGCTGGCGGTATCGCCAGCCGGTTCAGGTGTAGGTTTCGGGCTCTCAGACAATAGTGGTGCCAGTAAGAATCGTGTGCCAGAGGCTGTGCGCGGCTGCACTGAATCGCGATGAGAACCTGTCGCGATCAGAGTCATGTGTGCCCATTTGGCAGGTGAGGAGGTCGAGGCCCAGGGGTGCCCAGGTTCACATGGTCAGTAAGTGGTGGACGTGAACCCCAGTGGATGCTTCATCCCTGGGCCATGCTGCCTGCACTGTGGAAGAGGCCCCCCCCGCCAGTTCCCACCCCAGGACGTGCTCGGTAGGCCCCGCGCAGCAGCCCGCCCCCTGTCTTGAGCAGGGTCTGGGTTCAGGCAGTGGTGACCAGGTGCTTGTCTCGCCCCTCAGGGATCTGCCTGTGCGGCCACCACACCGAGGGCCCGTCCTGTGAGCGCTGCCTGCCAGGTTTCTACGGCAACCCCTTCACAGGCCAGGCCGACGACTGCCAGCCCTGCCCGTGCCCCGGACAATCGGCCTGCACGACCATCCCAGAGAGTGGAGAAGTGGTGTGTACCCACTGCCCGCCGAGCCAGAGAGGTGAGTGCCCGGGGACCCTGCCTCTGCCAAAGCTCCAGGAGTGAGGCCTGGGTCCACAGATGAGGGAGTGCCTCGCTGAAGGGTGTCAGGCCTGACCTTTGGGAATCCTGAGTCTCATAGTCTGATAGCCAGGGCCATGGGCTGCTGTGGGTTCCTGGCAGAATTTGGGCCACTGAGTGTATCCAGGTGGGAGTTTGGAAATCGTCGTGTCCAGCCCTGCCCCAACCCACAGAGCCTGGGTTAATTAAGACGGAGCTCTGGAATCTGTGTTCCTGTCATGTTCCTGGGTTATTCTTTTACATAGTTTGGGTGGAAAACCTCTGACTGAACTTTCAGCTTTTAAAAAATGTTGCCATGGGAATTCCCTGGTGGTCCAGTGGTTAGGACTCGGAGCTCTCAGTGCTGTGGGCCTGGGATCAACCCCTGGTCGGGAAACCAAGATCCCACAAGCCGTGCGGCGTGGCCAAAAAGCAAACGCAGAAGCAAATAAATAAATACTTTAAAAATGTTGCCAGGTGTGTGATGCAGAACTACCCCCCTCCCCAGTCGTCTCCCTGTCCCCATTCCTGCTCCAGGAAGCAGAGTCGTCCTAGACATCTGATCGTTTTCTAAAAAAAAAGCACACAAGAGCTTTACTGATATATTATTCATATACCCCCTGACTCACCCATTTAAAGTGTGCAATTCGATGTTTGTTTTTATATTTGCCGTTACTGATTCAGATTTTAGCAAAACACATATAACTTGCCGTTTTGACCATTGTTAAGTGTACAATGCAGGGGCCTTAAGTACATTCCCAGTGTTATGTAACCATCACCGCTATCCACCCACAGAATTTTTAATCATCCTAAATAGAAACTTCAAACCCATTAAATGATTACCTTTTAGTTCCCCCTCGCCCCATCCTCTGGCACCCACTGTCCTAGTTTCTGTCTCTCAGAATGTGAATATCCCAGGTGCCTCAGGTAGGTGGACTCTGACGATATTTGTCCTCTTGTGACTGGTTTGTTTCACTTGGCATAACATTCCCATGATCTCAGACACCTGGTTCTACATTTGGGACCACTCTGAAAGCAACTCCCTGGGACGCCCCTGGCGGTCCGGTGGTTACTACTGCGTGTTTCCAATGCAGGGGTTGCAGGTTCGATCCCCCGGTCAAGGAGGTTCTGCATGCCATGTAGTGTGGCCAAAAAACCCTGAAAGCAGCTCCCCGGCAGCTAGCAGGCTGGGGAGGTGCTGCAGAGCAGGGGCCCCCAGGGACTGCGGGAGTGAGGGCCCGCCTCAGGCCCTGTCCCCACCATCACGCTGCCCTTGTGCTTCCACATCCCTCCCCCGCATTCCCTGGCTCCCCACCTGTGGCCACCCCCAGTCTACAACTCAAGGGGACTCCACTCAGTGAGAGAGGGCGGACAGAGGAGTTACCCAAGGGAGGACTTCGGGGGGAGGGCACTGCTGTGCGCAGGAGGAGCCCTGGGAAGGATGCGAGGGTAGACATTAGGGCTTTGTGCCAGCTCATGTCTTTATCACACCAGCATCCTTCAGGTCCCGCCAGAGCTCAGCACACAGGGGACTCACCCACGCAGTCTGATCCAGGACTGACTGCAGTCAAGTCCTGATCTTGCCTGCCTCGCTTGCCTACCACGCTGACCCCTCGCAGCTGCCTCCTGCCGGGAAACTGTCCTCACCCAGTCCCGGGTGGACGGCAAGTTAACTGCAGGGACCACATTCTTCATCACTGGCTTCAATCTCCCTCTTGCCCATCTCATTCCATCTCTGTTTCAGAGTCTCAAATCCAGACCCTAGCCTCTACCTTCTGACCTCCATTCAGATTTTTCTTTTCCTTCTTTTTCTCTCTTTTGTCTTCTCCTCAGTCATCCCCCTTTCCATGTTCAAGGTTGCCTGCCTTTCATTGCATTAACTTGATTTCCACCTTAGTGATTAACTTTGAGGATGTCGGGAGCCCACAGCTGTTTTTTACAATGACAGTAGATACTTTTTAGATTAAAAATTAAGTAATACTCATTGTAACCAATGAGTAGATTGTTGGGAAAAGTTTAAAGGAACGTGAGTGCCTACAGGCATGAAGATCATTTAAGATGCCCATCGTCCCACCCCGCCCAGGTCCCCCCATCGTCCCACCCCCCAGGGCCCCCCATCGTCTGTTTCATGCAGATATGCACAGAGAGGTAGGCATGTTTACCAAGAACAGGCTGACGCTGCATGAAGCCCGTGGAACAAGGATGGCCCTTGATCTGTGTTCAGAGTGGACTTCCCAGGCCATGAGCCTCCAGAAGCCTCCTCACACACTGTCTTTTCTGAAACTCACAGTAACCCTGCAGCTGGAAGATGAAGCCACAGCACCAGGTCAAACCCAGGAAGCAGGGCAGGAGGAGGAAACAGACAGTCCAGAGGGAGTTCAGAAGCCATGAGAAGCAGAACAGGCAAAGGGGCCAGAAACCACAAGGAAAAAGCAACCCCGGCTGAGGGAGAGAGATGGCGGAGGGGATGGTGACAAGGAGGGTGGCAGTGATGTTGAAGATGGAGACAAGGAAGATGACGACAAAGAGAGGGATGAGCAAGATCAGGATGAAGATGATGAGGACCATCACGTTGATGCAAATGATAAAGGTGGAGATGGTGGTAAAGGGACGATAACGAAGATGCTGAGTGATGGTGGAGGGTGATGCTCAAGGTCATGAGGAAGAGCAGGGTCAAGATGATGAGAATGATGGGTGAGGATGATGGCAGAGGTGATGGATGATGGCAGGTGGCTCAGTGGTAAAGAATTCACCTGCCAATGCAGGAGACGTGAGTTCAAGAAGATCCCACGTGGTGTGCAGCAGCTAAGCCCGGTGCCCCGACTATTGAGCCCGTGCTCTGGAGCCCACGGGCCGCAACTACTGAAGCCCACACACCTTAGAGCTCTGCTCTGCAGCCGGAGAAGCCCTCACTCTGCGAAAAGAGAGTAGGTCCCACTCTCGGCAGCTAGAGAGAGCCCCGTGGGCAGCCGCGAGGACCCAGCATGACCATAAACGAATAATGCTAAATCAGCCTCGGATGAGAAATCAGCTGGACCCCGCATCATCCGGCCGCCGCTCACCTCTGCAGACAAAGGTCGTGATGAATATAATGACTATGTGAGGAAGAGGATGGTCAAGGCGCTGATGAAAAGAATGGTGAATGAGGGCATGATGGCTAGGAGGGTGATGATGGTGAATGGGTGATAGCAGCCACTGCTGCTGATCGTGAGCCCTGTGCCAGTATCTGGGCTTAGTGCTTTGCTCGCCTCAAGGGTCCTTTGAGGTTGCTGCCTTTATTGTCCCCACTCTGCAGACATGGAGTCCAAGTTCAGCAAGGCCCAGCGGCTCGCTTAAGACCACAGGGCCAGCTGATGGCCTGGCTGGGCCCTGGCCCCAGGTCGGCCTGACCCCAGAACCCGTATTCCGCTCCACCAGGAGCCTTGCAGGAGCTCTCTTGGGTTCCCACCCACCCTCACCCCTCATAGACCCAGCAGGCCAGGCCCCTCGTTCCTGCTCCTCCACACAAGCCTTCTTCTTTCCCAGGGCGGCGCTGTGAGATCTGTGATGATGGCTTTTTGGGGACCCACTGGGGCTCTCTGGGCACCCCCAGCCCTGCCAGCCATGTCAGTGCAGTGGAAATGTGGACCCCAATGCTGTGGGCAACTGTGACCCCCTGTCTGGTCGCTGCCTGCGATGCCTGCACAACACGACAGGTGACCACTGCGGGCACTGTCGGGAAGGCTTCTACGGGAGCGCCCTGGCCCCTCGGCCCGCAGACAAATGCGTGCGTGAGTACCGGCCTCCCAGGCCCACAGGGCGGGGCGGGGTGGGCTCCTTCTCCACCAGATCCAGGTCTGCAAGGCTCCTGTGCAGCCTTAGGCAGGTTGCTCACCTTCTCTGTTGCCTTGTTGAGAAAGTGTAAGGGCTTGTTTCTTCTCCGAGACTTTCAGCTTCGGGATCTGATCAGCTCTGGCCCTGTGATTTTCTTTGTTTGTGTTTTTCCTGCCCGGATGATTTAGCATTGATCTCATGCTCTGCCGCTGGCACCTGAGACTGTCCCAGATGGCCTGCGGCCCTCATCATTTTGTCCCGCCCCTGGGCTTCAAAGATCCTCAGCCCTCTGGGCCTTCGAGGCGTGCACCAGCCTGCAGGAGGCTTTCAGGAGTGCCCCAGGGAAAAACTCAGCATTTGCCCTCGACTCCATGTGGCCCCTGTTGGCCTCTTATTTTTAGAGGGGCCCAGGAGAGCAGTCAAGTGACCCAAAACAGTGGGAGCTGGGTCTGCCCCCTGACCCCCCCAGCTGAGTTTCTGGCCTTCTCTGCAGCCTTGTAGGGGGCTCAGAAGGGCCACCTGCCACCACGGCCATCTGACCTGTCTCTCCAAGGACATAGAAAATGGGCTGAGACTAGCGTCGAGCCCTGGAGCCTTTTTTTCAGAGACCACTCAGGAGTCTGAGCTGAATGGGAGTCATCTCCCTGGGCTCCCACCTTCTCTGCCTCTCCGGGACCCCCTCGAGGTGGAACAGGTGATCTGCAGGGTGCCCTGACACCCTTTCCTTCCCCTACTCCCATCCCCCAGCCTGCAGCTGCAACCCGGAGGGCTCAGTCAGTGAGCAGAGACCCTGCGACCCAGTGACCGGCCAGTGCTCCTGCCTGCCCCACGTGACCGGACGGGACTGTGGCCAGTGCAGCCCGGGCTTCTACGACCTCCAGCCCGGCAGGGGCTGCCGGCGGTGAGTGGGGCATGGCTGGGGTGCCCTTCCCCTGGGGGTCCCCCAGGACGGAAGAAGCCACCAGGGAGCCTCCAAGCCCACTGCCAGGTGCCCTGCACTGACGGGGGGACAAGGGAGGGTCCCTCGGGGTCAGATTCACCACCCTGCCAACCCAGGATGCAGGCCAGGAGCAGCCCTGAGGGATGTCCAAGCAGGCGGGAGCTGGTTCGGTCTCTGCTTCCCTCCTCGGTGACTCGGTCACTCTGTGAGCTTTGTGGGCACAGCAGCAGCTTAGATGGCATCTTTAGGGAGCAGTGGAGGACCCCAGGGACATGCCTCGTGAAACAAATCGGTTTCTTTCTGAGCAGACTGTCTCTCTCATGCTTTCAATATGCCAATTGCCTTGTGATTTCCAACTGAAAGGTATAGTCCAAAATGTATATATGAATATGTCCCCGTACCCTCTTTAGGAGGTGGAGGGGGAGAATTTTGTGAGACTGTGCCTCCTTGGCTACAGCTTGGAGGAGGCTGTTGGACACGTTCCCACACAGAGATGGGACCTTGTCCGCAGAAGGCAAGGTCCCGAGGCCCCGCGCCAGCCTGAGATGACAGAGGCAGGGCTGGGAACAGCCCAGAGCTCGTCCCAGACCCAGGTTCCTTCCCTTCCCTTCTTATAGCTGCAAGTGCCACCCGTGGGGCTCCCCGGGAGGACCAGTGCCACCCCAAGACTGGGCAATGCCCCTGCCGTCCAGGCGTCGAGGGCCAGACCTGTGACCGATGCCAGATGGGTTTCTTCGGCTTTTCCGTCAAGGGCTGCCGCAGTAAGGAAGCCAGGTCCTTCCCAGGCTGCCAGGAGATGGAGGCTTCTAGGAAAGAGGATCAGTGGGGGATGGCCGAGCAGCAGGAGGGAGACAGATCGGATAAGGGGCAGGTCTTCTTGGAGTAACCGTGGGAACGTGGAGTGAATGAACAGAGCAGAGGAGGGGCGCGGGATCGAATCCTAGATGCTGCTACTGACTTCCTGAGTGCCTGGGGCCATCAGATCACCTCTCTGGGCCTCACTTATACGTGGACTGTATGGCTGTCCTAAACCTGCCTGGTCCTCAGATCCCGGGGACACTGAAATGACTCAGGTTCTTGGTCATCGGCTCCAACCTTCTGAACCAGTCTCCTGGGAATGACCCAGGAAGGTACTTGAGCTGCCCACGGGGATCGGGAGCATCTGGGTGGCCAGAGTTGCAGGGCCTCTGGGGGTTCTGGTGTGGGTTGGCCATCAGGGCGCCCAGTGCCATCTGCACCCCCCCAGACTGCAGGTGCTCCCCCGCTGGGTGCCACCTCGCCCCAGTGCCACGAGAACAGCACGTGTGTGTGCAAGCCTGGCTTCGTGGGCTACAAGTGTGACCGCTGCCAGAACAACTTCTTCCTCACGGCCAGCGGCACGCAGTGCCAGGAGTGCCCGTCCTGCTACGCCCTGGTGAAGGAGGAGGTGAGCCCTCCCCGTCTAGGCCCTGCCCAGGCCGGCTGAACCTTCTGTTCATTTCATGCCCCCAGTGAGCACCTGCTCTGTGCTGGGCACCAGGAAGTGCCCACTTATCCCGAGCCCTTAGTCTTTCTGGGACCACCGGCCACCTCCTTCTTGTGTCCACTCAGGCATCTGGCTCAGCTCTCCCCTCTGCCCTTTCCCGGCTCCTGAGTGGACAAGAGAAAAATGGCCCTGGCCTTGTGTCCTTCCCCCACTACCAGGCTGAGGTCTCCCACTCACATTCCATGGGGATGAGGACATGGGTGGCCCTTCATGGGGAGGGTCGGGGGAGGGCGATGCTTATGCTGGAACACAAGTAGAACCTCAAGCAGGGAGATGACCTGGAGCAGGGGTCAGGAGCATGACCTCTGGACCCCAGGAGCATGACCCCTTAGCCCTGTTAGTTGTCACGTGTCCAGGCAGGTGACAGCCTTGGTAAGCTTCAGTGGGTCTCTCTGACTCCAAAATGGAGATGGTTCAGACCTGCGGCCCCCTTTCCCTGAAATCAGTGAGGCCAGCTTTTGGAATGATGGTTCTGTAGAAAGGTAGGATGGTGTGTGATGGATACTGGGTACCACTCCCAGCAGTGCCTGGGCCAGCTGCCCTAATCAAGCCCGTTGACACGTCTGCAGGAACACAGGTGAATATTCACACCAAGAGGGTAGATAAAGATCACAGATAGCCTTGTTCAGAATATTCACCCCAAGAAGGGAATAAAGAACTTAGCCTTGTTCTAAGTGAATTCAGTAATTTTTTTAAAACCTGATTTTGTCATCCTATGCGGAATGGAAATCTTTGAGGATTTTCAGAGCATTTTGGACTTCAGAATCAAGGAGAGAGCTTGGGACTTATATCCCCCACCCCTTAGGGTGGTTACAAGGTGGACGTGAGCCGGCGCGTGGCTGGTGGTCACTCACACCTGGCTCCTAGTGAGTGCTCCATAAATGCATTTATTGTTCATATGATTGAAAGAACGGGGCTAGGAGATGGAGCAGAGCACTGTCACTCCATCTGCAAGGGATTGCATGTCTGCTCCATGCCAAGTCCTGGGAACATGGCAGGACAGACAGAAATCCTCCTGAGGCTTCCTTCCCATCCCCCCTCAGCAGGGCAGAGGTGTGATTGGCTGAATGCCAGTAGGTACCATGGGTGTGAGAAGGGAAGGGCCAGCTCCAAGGATGTGGGAGGTGCACCGTAGGTCCCCAGCGGTCCAGTGTACCCTTCGCTTTAAGGCCTAGATTAGGATTGGAGAAGGCAACACTTGCGGGGACGGCAGGCCAGGCAGAAACCAGCAGAGGTGTCCAAGTAGGGCTTCAGGCCGCCAGCCTCACACGCCCTTCCCTCCCTGGCCCCTCCAGGCTGCCAAGCTGAAGGCCAGGCTGACCCTGATGGAGGGGTGGCTGCAAGGGTCTGACTGTGGCAGGCCCTGGGGACCGCTGGACATTCTACAGGGAGAGGCCCCACGGGGGATGTCTACCAGGGCCCCCACCTGCTGCAAGGTACAGCGGGAGAACAAAGTGGGAGGCTGGGAGGCCAGGGGAGGGGGCTGGCTGGTCAGGTGCCGGCTGCGTGAGCCCCTCCTGCCCTGCAGTCCCACCCCACGGACCTCTCTTTCAGTATCCCTTGCCCTGTTGTACTTTGTAGCTTTGTTAAGATCAGTCTCTGACTACAGCCTCAGTCCCCATGTCCCCTGCACCACCTGACTATACCGGTAAGCTCAGTGAGGGCAGGAGTTGGGTTCATTCACTGAGTCAGTCACTCAACGAATGACCGTCGAGGCGCTGTCCCAGGTGCTGAACAGGTAAAGTTCCTGCTGTCTTAACTGTTGGCCATTTTGCTCATTGCTGTATCCCCAGCATAGAAAAGTGAAAGTGAAGTCGCTTAATTGTGTCCAACTCTTTGTGACCCCATGGACTGCAGCCTACCAGGCTCCTTGGTCCATGGGATTTTCCAGGCAAGAGTACTGGAGTGGGTTGCTATTTCCTTCTCCAGGGTATCTTCCCGGCCCAGGGATTGAACCCAGGTCTCCCGCATTGTAGGCAAACACTTTACCATCTGAGGCAGCAGCACAGAAAGTGAATGGCAAATAAGAAACAAGACTTTCATTAAGTCGAGGTGAAATTTGGCCCTGGGACACTGATAGGGGGCGTCAAAAGCCAGTTGGTTATTTTGTCAAGTTTTATGCTCACAAGCGCCTGTACTCCTGCAGCAGCCACAGGTGAGCTGAGCACCGGTTTGCAAGATGCACACAATAGGGGAGCTGTCAGATGCTGTGCATTAACTGTCCACTCTGAGGCACGCCCGGGATTACAGAGCTGACTTGGGGAGGGTTTCCTGCTCTCTCAGGCTCAGGAAGCGCTCGCGGTGGCTCTAGAAGGCCTGGCTTCCTTCCAGTCCTTCGTCTGTGGCTCACTTCCTGCGTGGGGGACCTTGGGTCATGATCTGCCATCTCTGGGCCTCAGCTTTTGCATCTGTAAAATGGGGGAGGCTCTTCCTTTAGAGCCAGTGCTCAGGCCTGGTTGAGGAGTCAAGCTGTGCCCAGGAGCAGAGGCCACAGTTGGGGCACCTTGAGGCTGTGGGCTTTACTGTGAAATCTCGATTGCTCTGTGACTCCTGGGCTGGGGGCTTTCTGCAGGGGCCCAGGAAGCCTTCTTGGAGCAGGTGACAGGCCTCAAGGGTGCTGTGAAGGCTGCCCGGGAGCAGCTGCAGGTGCTGGGCAGGAGTGCCCGCTGTGCCCAGGCTGGAGCAGAGAAGACCTGCGTCCAGCTGGCGGACCTAGCGGCAGCACTGGAGTCCTCAGAAGAGGAGATTCTGCATGCGGCCACCATCCTCACGTCTCTGGTACCCTAAGGGGACTCCCTCCCCGATCCCTCCCCCCTGACTGAGCCTGGGGCATGTCCCCGCTTTGGGAGGCTCAGTTTTCTCATCTGCAGAATAGTGGGCCACACAGTGGCTTCTCTGCCCATTCAGTGAGATGATGTTTGCAAAGCGTGAGGCATATTTCAAGTAGACAGTGAATGCCCAGCCAGTGGCAGGCCTCGTTACTGTTGTTTCAAGCTCTAGGGTTCTGCCCACTGGATGCTGACTTTGCAGCTGGCTCTGATCATTTATACATTAAGTGGCATGTCCCAGTTCTCCCAATAACTGAGCCAGATGCAGCCCTGAACCTTCAGGGATGGGCCATCAGCTCCCTCTGACTTCCTTCTTTCCTCTAAAGGTGATTCCTCGGGAAGGGCTCGGCCAACCCACCAACTGGAGCCAGCTGGCCACAGAGGCACGTGCCCTTGCCAGGAGGTGAGCCCCTAGGTCCCGGGAGCTTGGTGAGGTCCTGTCCACAGAGCCATGAAGGGAGACCAGCCCTTCTCCTGAGGGCTTCCAGGGTCGGGGCCAGCCCAGTTGAGGTGTCCCTACCCCGAGAAGTTGGAACTATTGCGTACAGGGCTGTATGGTGGGGGAGAGCTGTGCAAGATGCTCACACCATCTCTGAGCCCAGAGACGTGAGGGTGGGGGTGTGGATGGAGCTGCTGTATTGAGATGTAAGCCATGCAAGTCAACCATTTAAGTTGAACAGTTCCATGGTGTTCGATATATTCACAGAATCATGCTATTATACCATCCCCACAGTCAGTCTTAGAACACTTTTGTTCCCCCCCACCACCAGAAACAAGCCCCATACCCATCAGACATCACTCTCCAGTCCTCCTCACCCTCCCTAGCCCCTAGTAACCACCCATCTGCTTTCTGTCTCCATAGATTTGCTAACCTGGACATTTCATATGCATGGAATCATACACGTGGTCTTTTGTATCTGGCTTCTTTCACTTAGTGTAAATTTTCAAGGTTCATCAGTATTGTACATTGTGTCAAGTACTTCATTTTTTTTTTTTTTACAACCAAATAGTATTATCCTGTGGTTTGAATGTGTCACATTTTGTTTATCCAGTCATCTATTGATGGATATTTGGATTGTTTCATCCTCTGCCTTTAAGGAGCAGCTTAAGATCCTCAAGACACAAGCTCTGAAACAATGTGTCCCTTTGGCTGTACTTTACCCATGTAGGTCCATTTTATGGATGAGCAAACTCAGAGAAGTGAAGTGACTTGCCTAAGGACAAAGGGTTAGCAGTGGTAGAGCCGGATTCAAACCCAGGCTGTCTTGACCCCTCTTTTCTACACTGTCTTTATTAGGGTGACCGTATAATCTATTGTCCAAGCT
Source organism: Nanger dama (assembly GCA_917880005.1). NCBI lineage: Eukaryota > Metazoa > Chordata > Mammalia > Artiodactyla > Bovidae > Nanger > Nanger dama. The sequence continues at coordinate 5,748,896 of CAKJTW010000018.1, read as the reverse complement.
GAGATTTTATGTGTGATGAAAGACCCGATTGTACATTTTGCCAGGACAGCAGGCATAAACCCAATATAACAGGAAGAAGGGGCGTGGGTCCTCTTGCCATCAAGTCTTCACTGCCTGCCAGGCACGGAGGGTAAAGGAGCCTGCCCCCGGGGCTGCACTCTGCGTGGGATGGTTCGAGGCTCACACAGGGGGTGCGGGTCTGCACCAAAGCCCCCTTCCGTGTGAGCTCCTGGTGATGGTCAGGCGGGCATTTTCACACAGCCACAGGGACACCGCTGCCAAGACTGAGGCCGCGGCTCGGAGGGCCCTGCTCGCCTCCAACGCCAGCTATGCACTTCTCCGGAGCCTGGTGGAGGGCCGAGCGGCCCTGGAGGCCCAGCAGGAGCTGGAGGACAGGTGAGACCTCCCTCATGTGGGTTTCCTGGAGCCCACAGGGCCTGACCAGAGGCCAGTGGTCCCAGAAGCACCCCCTTCCCTTGAGTCCTGATGTTCCCTGGGGTGGGGTAGGATGCCTGGGGTCTTGGCCCTGCTTGGTGCTGAGTTAGAGGAACCCACTCATGCCCGGAGGAGGAAATGGCACCCCCTGCAGTATTCTTGCCTGGGGAATCCCATGGACAGAGGAGCCTGGAGGGCTATAGTCCCTGGGGGTGGCAAAGAGTTAGACTCGACAGAGCACACACACTCACGCCTGGGGCTGCAGCTCAGCCTCTGGAGAGAAGGGACGAGAAACGTGAAGGAGGAGGGTCCAGGTCAGCACCTCCTCCCCCCCACCCCGCCCCCACAACTTCCTACCCCCACCCCAGGGCCCTGGGGAGTGCCTCTCAGGCACCAGCTTTCTTCTTGGCCCCTGATAATCTGCTGAGGAGGGGGTCATTCAGAGGGTCAGAGAAGACCCACCAACGTCTCACTGAGCCCAAGTGGACTTCCTAGATGAAAGACTCTGATTGGCCCAGCTTGAGTCAGGTGGCCCGTCCTGAACCAATCACTATGGCTGGGCGAATCACGTGACTCACTCCCAGAGGCAGGGGCGCTGGTTCCCTAAAAGGGATGAGGGATGGGAGTGACCTCAGGGGGTGGCTTCCCTCATAGCTCAGTCAGTAAACAATCTGGCTGCAGTGCAGGAGACCCAGGTTCAATCCCTGGGTCAAGAACATCTCCTGGAGGAGGAAATGGCAACCCATTCCAGTATCCTTGCCTGGAAAAAAATCTCATGGACAGAGGAGCCTGGTGGGCTGCAGTCCATGGGGTTGACTTACACTTTCTTTCTCAGGGGGTGGTCCACTCCAGCAGTACCCACAGTTGGGGGAACTGGTGGGGGAGCAAGATGTGGACAGCTGGACTGGAAAGCTGTCTTAGTTGATTGATTATAGCACTTTGAGGAAAAAAGGCCCCCAGAGCGATCACGCGACCCAGGGATCTCTCTTTACCTGGAGACCAGCATGTCCAAGGTCACCCAAGGGCGTCAGGGCCTGGGCTGCTATCCCTCGGCCAGTGCCAGGCCTTCTCCCGTTGGAGATTCATCCAGAGGAGCCAGACATTCACATAACGTCTGACTCTCAAGTGGAAACCAAGCGGGAGCCCCTTCAGAAAAGCGTGACTGAATTCAGTGAATGGAGGAACAAGAACGTAGTGACTCTGTGGCCTTTTCATTCATGAGAAAGCTGCCAAGTAGCAGCCAGCTTCTGAGGCCAGCTGCTGGGTACCCACCTCACAGATGGTGGCTCTGCCCGGGAAGTCGCCAGAGCCCTCTTCCATGGGGGATTCCAGTGGGGGCGGGGGTGCGGCCGGGACAGCCTACACCCCCTCACAGACCACCCTGCCTCTCTCTCCCCCAGGTACCAGGAGGCACAAGCGGCCCAGAAGGCGCTGGGCACGGCCGTGGCAGAGGCGCTGCCCGGAGCTGAGAGGGCGCTGGCCGCCGGGCGGCAAGTCGGCACAGACGCGGCCCTGCGCCTGGCCTCACCGGTCGCCCCAGCATCACTGGTCAGCTCGGCTGTCCTTGGAGCTCTGCGTGGGGTGGGGATGGGGGAGAACGTGGCAGCTGGGAAACCGGTGTGGCCCAGGCAGAGGCTGATGAAGTGGTTTATTTTTAGCTCGATAACGGTTGATTGAAAGATAGGGCACCTCCATGGCCTGGCAGAGTGCCTGCCTGGCACAGAGCTCAGCCAATCTTAATTATTGAAAATAATATTAAGGCCGAGGTCCCTTCTCCATCACTGTGGCATTGGCAATGACACCAGACAGACATGGAGTTAAATCCCAGCCCCACCACTCAAGTTCTGTGACCTTGGCCAAGGACCTTCCCCCTCTGTGCCTCAGTTACTTTGTCAGATGGAGCTCACCCTTTAAGTTATTTCTGGGTTGTATCCATCACGGGCGGGGAGGGCATTCATGGCTCACCTCTGGATAAATCAGTTCATCATGACTTCTCAGAAATCTTGAAATCCCAAAACTGGGGACCTGAACTTGAAAAAAAAAAAAAAGACTAAACATATAGAAATGTATCTGGGACCCAGCCGGTTGGGACTAACGGGCCCCAGGCTAAATGCTCAGGGTCTTTGGTTCTTCTGCTGTGTATAAAAAGGAAAACATGAGTAGTGACATGTCTGGCTCTGAGTGCAGTCCCAGATACTACTGAAGGTGTTAGGTAAGAAGCAGTCTCCACAGAACAGTCTGAGTTCAGAAGTACAGGTTATTGGTCCTCTCCATTCACACCTTTCCCCTCCCCAGAGTAAAGTTAGACAAAGGGCCAGTTGGGTTGGACTAGATACTGGTTTTCAGGCCCCTTATCCTTAAAAGGAGCCCAACCTCAGATACTCAAACATTCCTCGGAATAACTCTGCTTGCCTCAAACAAACAAAACCAGGAAGTCACTGCTCAGCTAGGATTCATTTCTGCCATAGAAAAAGAAAACAATCTATTGAGGGTGTTTCTCTGACTGGCTGTTTCCAGGTATAAGATTATGAGTAATTCTAATCTACCTACAATTGGCAGCTTCCCTTGTAGCTCAGTCAGTAAAGAATCTATCTGCAATGCAGGAGATCTGGGCTCGATTCCTGGGTTGGAAAGATCCCTGGACAAGGAAATGGCAACCCACTCCAGTATTCTCTCCTGGAGAATCCCATGGATAGAGGAGCCTGGAGGGCTATAGTCCATGGTGTCGCAAGAGTCGGACGCGACTTAGTGACTAAACCACCACCACCACCTACAATAGACCAGTCCGTGTACTCAATTCAGGCTGGAATTTAGAATCAAGTAGGGAGTCTGAGGGAGGAAACGCAGGTCAGGAAGGTCAGCTGAGTTGCCTGAGGCCACGCTTCTAGAAATTGCTAGGGCTGGAATCAGGCCTCAAGTAACAGGTTCCCCAGCCTGGCTTCTCTCGCCCTGGCTCCTCTGAGTCTTGGGGGTCCACGTGCAGCCTGACCCCCACTGTCTCTGCCCCTGGGCTTCTCCTATCCTCCTGCCCCTTGGACCTTTCTTGCCTGAGCCCTCCGTCTCCCAGCAGCCTCAGAAGTCCCAGGCCGAGGCCATGAGCCTGAAGGTGCAGACGCTGGAGAAGACAGTCATATCGAGAGAGCGCATGGTGACCGAGGCTGCCCAGTCCCTGCAGGCCAGCGCCCAGGCCGTGCTGCAGGAGATAGAGCCCCTCACGCAGGTGGGCTCTCATCCTTTGAGGCAGCATCTGGAGGAGGTTGGGGCTGCCGCAGGGGTGATCTGGGGTCAGGGGTTGCAGGGGAGGGAGGGGCAAAGACCAGAGCAGTTCTTTCTGCTCCTCCAGTGCCTCCCCGCCAAACTCCAGACAACCTGTCAGCATGTGCCGAGGCAGGAGGTCCTGACTGCCTGAGAAGGGGTAAAGGTGTGAGAGGAGGCAGGATGGTTAGACAGAGCACCGGCAGCATCCAGGGCCGTGCCTACCGCGCTCCGCAGTGTTAATTACATCTGGGAGGAGTCTCATTCAGTCACTCTCAAATTCATTAGTTCACTTGCCAGATATTTTAGCGAACACTCCAGCGCTCAACCCCACAGTTGACAGGCCCGAAGCAGAGGTAGTGCTAAGTAATCACAGAACTCAAGAATTGTGGGGTGAATTTAGCCCAACCCAGTGGTTTCCAGCCTATTAAAGTATAAGTACCCCTTCAGGTGTGTTTTTTTTTAACTTTTCATCTAAAAATAATTTTAGACTTAGAAAAAGATTGTGAAGAAAGTCCAAAGAATTCCCCTATACCCTTCACACAGATTCCCCTTCTATTAACGTTTTACCTAACCACCTTATAAAGATCAGAGTAAGGAAATCAACGTGATAATTACACAATGAGCCTGATCTACAGACTTTATTCAAATCCATCATCCACTTATCCCAGCAGTGGCTTATCCCACAGACATCTTTATTGTCCTTTTAAAGACAAGGTTCGGGGGAGAAGCTTGCTGCCAGCATCCAAAGAGCTGGGCCTTGTGCCTGCACTTGCTGGGCGAGCTGTGCTGTGTTAGGGTCTCCTGGGGTGGTGCTCATTGATCTAGTCCATCCCCTGGTCCGGGGAGCAGATGAGGCCACAGCAGGGTCAGGACCAGACCCCAGTGTGCAGTGACCAGCCTGAGCACAGTGCCTCCCACCTTCCCCTCCCAGGAACATCTCTGCCAGGCGTTTGGAGTAAGACTTAAGACATGAGGGCTCCCTGGGAAGCATCTGGTAGCTCTTTAAACCCACATGATTGGTTGATTGATTGACCGAAATTCATGTGGCATAAAATTACCCCGCTCCTTTTTTTTTTTTTTGGGGGGGGCCAGGCTGTGCAGCATGCAGGCTCTTAGTTCCCTGACCAGGGATTGAACCCATGCCCCTGCGATGGAAAGGTGGAGTCCTAACAACTGAAACACCAGGGAATTCCCTAAAATTACCCATTTTAAAGTGTACAACAGTGGCATTTAGCACACTCACCAGTTCAGAAACTCTCATCACCCCAGAAGGAAACCCTGGAAGGGAAACTCACACCCATTAAGCAGTCACTCCTCAGCCCTCCCTCCCCCAGCCCCTGGCAACCACCTGCTTTCTGTCTCTGTAGATTTACCTACTCTGGACGTTTCATACAAATGAAGTCATGTGATATTGGCCCCTTTGTATCTGGCTGCTTTCGGTTACCGTAATATTGTTCAGGTTCATCTACATTATGGTACATATCAGCACTTCATACTTTTACATGTGATGACGTGTGAAAGTCACTCAGTCGTGTCTGACTCTTTGCAACCCCGTGGACTATACAGTCCATGGAATTCTTTAGGCCAGAATACTGGAGTGGATAGCCTTTCCCTTCTCCAGAGGATCTTCCCAACCCAGGGATTGAGCCCAGGTCTCCCACATTGCAGGCAGGTTCTTTACCACCTGAGCCACAAGAGAGGCCCTGAATAATATTCCACCGAGGGGATACACCACATTTTGTGTATCCATTCATCCATCAAATATGTATTCTTTTGAGTATCCAGCCTTATTTAGTGGTGAGATTCCTTGGCAGCTCAGTCAGTAAAGAATCCGTCTACAATGCAGGAGACCTGGGTTCGATCCCTGAGTCGGGAAGATTCCCTGGAGAAGGAAATGGTAACCCCCTCTGGTATTCTTACCTGGGAAATCCAATGGATAAAGGAGCCTGGCATGCAACAGTCCATGGGGTCACAAAGATTCGGACACGACTCTTAGCAACTAAATCACCACCATCACTTTACTTAGTGACAGTGGGGAAGAAACTAATTTCCCAGGAGTAAAAAGTTGTGTAAGAAACAGATTCTCTATTTCACATCCTCTTGCTGAGATACAGCAGCATTCTGAAAAGAAACTTTCAGTCATCCATCTTTCTTTTAGTTCATCGGTTCCAGTGTTCCTTTAATATTTTGTGGGACAGAGAAGCTCTTGGGAGAGATATTCAGAGTTTAACATTGATAGAGTAAGACAAATCAGATAGGCCTGGTAAACAGCATAATTCCGCGTCCGTTTTGGTGCCCTTTGGGGACCTTGCCTATGTGGGTTTGGTGCCCACCTGACCCGGCTCTGCCCAGCACACCCGCAGCAGCCCCTGCCCAGCCTCTCCCGTCTCTCTCCAGCTGCACCAGGAAGCCAGATCCGCCCTGACCCGAGCTTCCTCGTCTGTCCAGGCTGCCACGGTGACTGTCACGGGAGCCAGGGCTCTGCTGGCTGACGTGGAAGGTATGTGTGCCCTGCTTAGCCCCAGGCTCATCAGTGCACAAACACGCGTGACAGACACCAGGGACCGGGCCTCACCCTGGGCAGGCCTGGCTGCAGGGGCCAGAGGTCCAGTCACGTGAGCATGAGCCAACGAGACCGTTCCCTCTGCCTGTCAGGACCTCCCTTTCCTGTCGCTGCTGGTCCCTCCCCATCTCACATACCACTCACCCCGTTCTTGCCCACATGGCCATCCATCATCAGACCACACACAGAACCCCTCAAGAGCAGATGGGAAGAGAATCTGATGCCATCAGCTGTCCATCCCCTGATCCAGGCCGTTCTGGCTCAGTTACCTGGTACAAAAATGGCTGCCCTGGTCCAGCCTCCAGTGGGGCTACAGGAAGGGATTCGGTATTTCTCTTTAGAAGGGGGCATGGGTTGATGCCAGTCCAAGTCTTTCTTGAACTTTAGGAAAATGAGGCCAAGTGCCCCCATTTTACAGATGAGTAGACCAAGAAAGGAAATTCTGCTGCATGAAATGTGGAACAGCCCTTAGCCTGTAACTGCTCTGCCAAGGGAGGGTTTGTGTTCAAACAAGTTTAAGAAAGGGGACATGCTGTAGATCTCCCTGAAGCCTTGCAGTGCGCACCTTAGAATACTAAAGGCTCTGAGAAGTCCTGCAATAAAAAAATAGGTTCATTTTTTATTGGCGTGCCTCCATGAAGCATGCGGGATAGTTCCCCCCACCAGGGATTGAAACTGTGCCCCCTGCAGTGGAAATGGAGATTCTTAATCACCGGACTGCCAGGGAAGTGCCCCGAGATCACTTCATATAAGCTTAGTTGTCATTATGCCCTAGCATTTCTCAATACCCTGTAGAACTAGGACTCCCCAGCGTGCCCTTTCGGAGAAGGCAATGGCACCCCACTCCAGTACTCTTGCCTGGAGAATCCCATGGATGGAGGGGCCTGGTAGGCTGCAGTCCATGGGGTCGCTAAGAGTTGGACACAAATAAGCGACCTCACTTTCACTTTTCACTTTCATGCATTGGAGAAGGAAATGGCAACCCACTCCAGTATTCTTGCCTGGAGAATCCCAGGGACAGAGGAGCCTGTTGGGCTGCCGTCTATGGGGCCGCACAGAGTTGGACATGACTGACGTGACTTAGCAGCAGCAGCAGCAGCATGCCCTTTAAGAAATACCGGTTTTGTGTACGAGAAGCAAAATAGATCTAACCTTTGGATTATCCTCATAGAATGATTATGTACTATTATGTCCTTTAAAATTACAAAGCTTGATTCTTTTTAAAATTTTATTTTGTCCACCATGGGGGCGGCCGAGAATGAGATGGTTAGATGGTTAGATAGTATCACCCACTCAATGTACATGAATTTGAGTGAGCAAGCTCCAGGAGACAGTGGAGGACAGAGGAGCCTGGCGTGCTATAGTCCATGTGGTTGCAAAGAGTCGGACACGACTTAGCAACTGAACAACTGTAATCAGTCCCCCTTGGGATAAATTTCCCTTAGAATTTGATCTGAAAGGAAAGGGGAAAGTCTTTCTTTCTCTGTCGAGAGACACTGCCTTTTATTAGATAATAAAATCCATGTGAATTGTCGAATTCCCCCTTTTGCCTTGGCTGCTAGGAGGCTCACTGGTGAGCAGGGCATCTGGCCCTGTACTGGCATGGCCCTGAGTTTCTGGCACTTCTCACTCTTCCTCATCCTCCGAGTCACATATGGCCCTTGGTTTTTAATTTTAATGGTCCAGTTGATCTAGCATGATAAGCTGCCTCAAAGCCTTTGTAGAAATGGGCGGGCCATAAAAATGCAGAACTGAATGGATCTTTCTATATACTTGGCTGTGGCTCCCATCTCCACTGGCCCAGGCATTGACCACCATGTGAGCCTGTGACTTGTAAGTAGAGTTGGCCCAAAAGTCCATTTGAGTTTTTCCATAAGATATTCCATAACTGAAACAAGATCTTCCCAGCTGGTTCCGTGGTACAGAATCCGCCTACCAATGCAGGAGACTCAAGAGACTTGGGTTCAATCCCTGGGTCGGGAGGATCCCCTGGAGGAGGAAATCGCAACCCTCTCCAGTATTTTTGCCTTGGGAACTTCCATGCACAGAGGAGCCAGGCAGGCTGCATATAGTCTATGGGGTCACAGAGTCAGACAAGATTGAGCACACACTCATGCAACCAACTTTTTGGCCAATCTGATATCACAGTATCACGTGAATCTTTACACTCACAGAGCACTGTCTCATTTAGGTTTTTCCCAGATGATCCTGAGAAGTAACACACACAGATCTCCTGTGTCTCATTCCTCTGCTCGTGTTGTCCGAGGGTCTGGGGACGCTCAGCTCCTATGGGGACCTCCTGTCGGGCTCTCCAGGCATGAGCCCAGCCCTCCTGACACAGCCTCGGCTGGGTTTACAGGAATGAAGCCAAGGTTTCCTCGGCCCAAGGACCAGGCCGCACTGAGGAGGAAGGCGGCCGTCGTCCAGGACAGGATCCTTGCAGACTCCGAGAAAGAAGACCAAGCAGGCAGAGAGGATGCTGGGAGATGCGGCTTCTGTCTCCTCCAGGGCCAAGAAGAAGGGCAGGGAAGCCGAGCTGCTGGCCCAGGACAGTGCCAAGGTCAGGGCCAGGGACGTGACTGCTGGGGTGTCTGTCTTCTGGGCCTGGGGGAGGACTGGCATAGAGGAGCTGCCCTTCTGTGGGGCAGCTGCCCTCACACATTTGCCCCTTTCTGTGTGCAACCCTGAGTACTCTGCACTTAACCAGGGGCTCCCAGGCTCTGAGCTCTGGCACCTCACACGGGTGACCCTGTTGATTTCGCATGAAATAGGTGTCACTGCAGTCCCCATGGGACAGGTGGGGGCCCTGGGGCCCAGCCTGGTTCAGTAGCTTCAATCACATGAGCAGGACTTGCACCTCGATGTGTTGGAGGCTTTCTTGTTTAATTGGGGCCAAATTTTAATCGATGTGAGTCTCCGCAGCACCTTCACTGGCTTTGTTGCTTGGGTTCCAAGTGAACTGGCTTTATTTTTTAAGTGTATTCTTCTTAAAAAATTAATTAATTTGGCCAAGTGGGGTCTTAGTTGCGGCACTCGGGGTCCTTCATTGTGGTGCACAGACTGTATTTGTGGCACTTGGGCTTCAGTAGTTGTGAGACGTGGACTTATTTGCTCCAAGGCCTATGGGATCTCACCTTCCCAACTGAGGATCGAACCTGTGTCCCCTGTATTGCAAGGCAGATTCTTAATCACTGGATCACCAGGGAAGTCCCCTAAACTGCCTTCACAGCTGCCTAGAGAAAGTCCTGGATTTGCAGGCGCCCCCAGGCTTGTTTCTGGTCCCGTCGTCTCGATTTCGGCCAGCTCCTCTCCTCGGCAGCTCTGTCTCCCCGTCTCTGAAATAGCTGGAGTTTCTCCTAAGAGGAGAGATGGGTAGGGTCCAGTGACCTGCACTGCGCCAGCATCCGGTACACACCTGTTGAATGACTGAATGAACAAATAAATGATCGTGGGGTGATGAAGTGAAGTGATGACCGCTGGCGTGATGACCATCGATATCCTTTGCCTCTAAAAGGACTCTCTTGGGGACTTCCCTGGCAGTCCAGTGGCTAAGACTTCACCTTCCAATACAGGGGTGGGAGGTTCAGTCCCTGGATGGGGTGCTAAGATCCCACATCCCTCGCAGCCAAAGTATAAAAAGAAAATCCATAAAATAGAAGCAATATTGTAGTACATTTAGTAAAGACTTCAAAAAATGATCCACATTTAAAAAAAAAAACTTAAAAAGGAAAATAAGGACTCCTTCCACTCACCCTCCCTCTCTGCTGCCTCCCACCCACAGCTTGCCAAGGCCTTGCTGAGGGCAGGGGAAGCAGGAACACCGCCGGGCTAGCCGGCTCTCCAGCCAGACGCGGGCGACCCTTGGACTGGCCTCCCGGCAGCTGCTGGCCTCAGAAGTGCACAGACAGGAGCTGGAGGTGGCTGAGCGGGTACGAGACCCCCCACCCCTTTTCCTCCTGATCCCGGAACCAGCTGGGAGCCGCTCAAGCTTTTCCTCTCCCCTGCCCCCCAAAAGGATGGTGCCAGGCTGAGCCAGATGGAACGGCAGATCCGGGAGTCACGCAGCTCCCTGGAGAAGGACATCAAAGCCTTGTCAGAGCTGCTCGCCAGGCTGGGTAAGGAGACCCCAAGGCCGGGCCCTGGGCCGCTGGGTCCCTGGCACGCCTCTGGGATCTTTCTGGGAGGCCCAGTCCGGGCGAAGGTTGTCTCCTAGCCCTCCTATCCATTGCTTCCCGCATCCTGAGCCTTGCGGTAAATTGCAAGCATTTGTAACTGCTCCCGGACCCCTCACATAAGGCAGGGTTGGGGTCCAGAAACAAGCTCACTTTGTGCCTCCAGGGGCTGCTAGTCAGGAAGAGGGAACACTCACTACCTGCACAACACCTGTAGGCACCAGGTGACTGGATCTGCCCTCAGTGGTTGATTTCAGAGAAGGAGAGAGAATGTCACAGGAGCAAGCGTGGCGCGGGGACCAGGTGCTGGCTTGGGATCAGATAGACCAGGATTCAAGTCTGGCACTTTGCCTTCCTGGGCTGTGAGATCTTAGGAAAATCACTCACCCTCTCTGAGCCTCAGTCACCCAGTCTGTGAAATGGGGTCACAGGGGGTAATTTACAGGGTGCTTGCCTCACTGTGAGGTGTGCGTGCCTGTGTGCTCAGTCTTTTATTCATGCCCAACTCTTTGTGACCCCATGGACTGTAGCCCACCAGGCTCCTCTGTCCATGGGATTCTCCAGGTAAGAATACTGGAGTGGGTTGCCATGTTCTCCTCCAGGGGATCTTCCCCACCCAGGGATCGAACCCATGTCTCTTACATCTCCCACATTGGCAGGTGGGTTCTTTACTGCTAGTGCCACCTGGGAAGTGTGATGAGTCAGTAAATCATGAAGGGGACAGCCCCCAAGACGTGGAGCCCTCGAGCAAGGGTGAGGGGCTCAACTGCCTAATAGCAGTTAGGCTGAAGTGCTAAACTTCAGTGAACTTCAGAGAAGCGGTTGGCTTCACCGGTAGCTCAGTTGGTAAAGAAACTGCCTGTAATGCAGGAGACCCCGGTTCAATTCCTGAGTAGGAAAGATCCTCTGGAGAAGGGATAAGCTACCCATTCCAGTATTCTTGGGCTTCCCTTGGGGCTCAGCTGGTAAAGAATCCACCTGCAATACAGGAGACCTGGGTTTGATCCCTGGGTTGGGAAGATCCCTTGGAGAAGGGAAAGGCTACCCACTCCAGTATTCTGGCCTGGAGAATTCCATGGACTACAGTCCATGGGGTCACAAAGAGTCAGACACGACTGAGCAACTTTCACTGCTGAAGTGAACAGCATGCCCTTTTAAAACACACAAAACGTTAAATTTGCCATCTTAACCATTTTTCAGCGTACATGTCAATGGGGTTAGGTACAACATTCACCTTATCATGTGGCCCGTCACCACCACCCATCTCCAGAACTTTTTCATCATCCCAAGATGAAGCCTGTCCGCATTATACACAAAGCCCACTCCCCCAGCCCCTGGCAACCCCTCATCTGCCATCTGTCTCTGTGAGTGTAGGGTTGCAGGCACCTCACCTAAGTGGAATCGTACAGTATGCGTCCTCTTGTGGCCGGCCTGCTTCGCTCAGCGTGGCATCCTTAAGGCTTGCCCACGGGATAGCATGCATTTCAGTTCTCACCATCAATACGGCAAGGGAATCAGCGTGCTCTGCATGTCACCTGGACACCAGGCCCCCACTCAGCTATTCACACACACAATCGGGTCTCATTCGAACCTTTCCAGCCAAGGCTCCTGATGCTCCTGCTATTTTGCAGATGAGGAAACCAAAGCACAGGAATTTAAATAATGTACCCAGGGTCCCACAGCCAGTCAGCAGGGAGGCTGTGGGTCACGCTTAGGTCTGACTTGACTCAGAGTGTGTCCACTCATAGCCACAAGTCTATACCTGCAAGAACTCAGCATACTGGACACGATTCAGCCCAGCGTGACTCAAACGCTCTGTGGGGGTGGAACCACTCTCACCATTGTCGCTCACTCATTCACGCTGGCACGGGATTGACCCAGAGGTATAGGAGTGACCACACATGACCCTGTCCCCACCCCAGGAGACAGACTGGGCAGGCAGAGTGGAGGCTGTAAGCTCCTCCAAGGCCAGGCTGTTTGGACTTTGTGGTGGATGCTGGGGCCTCTGAGGGTCTTTCCTGGGAGCATCTTCCCTCTGCCTCGTCCCGCCCGGGCTCAGCTCCTACAGCTGCTTGCCCTCCAAGCCAGCCTTCGAGGCCCAGGAAACTCAGGGCCATGGGAGCCTGTGGGGTCCTGTGGGATTCAAAGCCATTTAGGGACTTCCCTTCTGGGGTCCAGTGGCTAAGACTGTGCATCCCCAATGCAGGCAGCCTGAGTTCAATCCCCAGTCAGGGGACTGGATCCCACAGGCGGCAACCGAGGGTTTGCGTGGCCACAACTAAAGATCCTGCATGCCGAAACGAAGATCGAAAAATCCCATGTGCCGTAACTAAGACCGGGCATGGCCTGATTAATTAATTTTTAAAATGTCATTTAGAATTTGGTCCCTTGTCCCCACCACTCTCCCGCCTGGCTCAGCTGTCTTCCTTTGAGTGTCACCTTAATGACAAGCTGACAAAGCCCAGGCAGGGGAGACAGCCGGTGGAGTCCATGCCACCACCATCACCAAGTTCATAGGTAAGCACCCGGCCACACCCTCCTCATTTCACACTTGGAGAGAATCCGGGGAAGTTCTTCACCCCAAGCAGCAGAGCTAATGCAGGCCCTGGAGCCAGGACTAGACCCCCCGCCGCCCGCTTCCCAGGCCTGCAGCCCCTCCTGTCCCACTCCACCTCATTCTCATGCCGGAGACCTTTCTTTTCACCTGGTGTCCCTGCATCCCAGGTGAGATCTATCCACAAGCATGCGCTCTCAGCGAATCAACAGCTTGGGGGAGTCAGCAGACATGTGGGGACCTCTCTCTCACACATGCTGCTTTGTAGATGAGGAAACAGGGGCTCAGGACTCACCCAAGGCCTTCTCTTCTTTAACAGTAATAGTAATACCAGTACCAAAGCTTAACAGCTTCTCCATGCCACCCGAGGGCAACTTCCAAGGTTGGCACATAAGCTTCAGTCAGTCAGTCAGTTAAGTCGCTCAGTTGTGTCCAACTCTGCAACCCCATGAACCACAGCACCCCAGGCCTCCCTGTCCGTTACCAACTCCCAGAGTTTACCCAAACTCATGTCCATTGAGTCCGTGATGCCATCCAACCATCTCATCCTCTGTCGTCCCCTTCTCCTCCTGCCCTCAATCTTTCCCAGCATCAGGGTCTTTTCAAATGAGTCAGCTCTTCACATCAGGCGGCCATAGTACTGAAGCTTCAGCTTCAACATCAGTCCTTCCAATGGACCCCCAGGACTGATCTCCTTTAGGATGGACTGGTTGGATCTCCTTCCAGTCCAAAGGACTCTCAAGAGTCTTCTCCAACACCACAGTTCAAAAGCATCAATTCTTCTGTGCTCAGCTTTCTAAGCACATAAACTTGGTGGGGTACAAACCCAGCCCAGACCCTCTTCTACCTCACCACACTGCCCCTCTTGGGTTTTGCTTTCCTGGTAGCTGGTGGGGCAGCTGGGATCCTGAAAATTTGGGTTGGGGAGGACCCTCTGGGGGTGGGGGAGCTGGCCCCTTCCTGAGTCTGTCTGTGCTCCTCCATCCAGGGTCTCTAGACACCCACAGAGCCCCAGCCCGGGCCCTGAATGAGACCCAGTGGGCACTGGAGCGTCTGAGGCTGCGGCTGGGTCCCCCAGGGGGCCCTGCAGGGGAAACTGAGGCTCTTGGAGCAGGAGTCCAAGCTGCAGGAGCTGCAGATCCAGAGCTTCGAGAGTGACCTCGCAGAGATCCGCGCTGACAAGCAGAACTTGGAGGCCATCCTGCACAGCCTGCCTGGGAGCTGTGCCAGCTGGCAGTGAGGGCTGCCGGGCGCCGAGGTGCCCCCAGACCCTGAAGTGGCCCCCCTTACCGGCCCAGGGCCTGCACACCCCACACACAGGTGCGCTGTGCAGACACACCCACCAGAGCCTGCTGCCTCGCACCCTCCTGAGTCCGTGCTCACACTCCCTCCCCTCCAGCAGGAGTGAGTGTGCATTCAGAGCTCACCAAGGCGGCTACAGTGTGCACACCCCCAACAGCGTGCTCTCCCACGCCGTATACACCTGCATGCGCGCAGGTACACGTGGGCGCCTGCAAGTGTGCACAGCACACATGTGAACTAGTCCATCCGTGCATGTTGCGCCTTCCTGCTGGACTCTGAACACCCTGTGACATATGCGGGCAGGGTCTGTACCCAGGAGGCTGAGTCGGGGCCATCTGCGGAGATCCAGGGTGGGTTCAGCCACAGCCCCCAGCTCCAGACCTGTCCTCTGTCCTGCAGTGCACCCCCAACCTATCTGTCATCCACCACGAACACCTAGCCCAGCCGAGGGACCAGGCAGGTCAAAAGCTGCAAGATGCTAAGGCTTCTCAGCAGAGAAAGCTGAGGCCCAGGGCACCTGAGGCCCCAGGGCAGCCTGATTGCTTGGCTGGCCGGGCGTGGCCCACCTGGGAAGGGGCCTCCTTGTTGGCTTCAAGGAGTGCCTCCCTTCTCAAGATCCTGGGACTGGGTCGCACTCACTGAAGGAAACGCCCGCCCTGGGCCCGCAGCCCCTTTTAGGGTCATGCCCCTTTAAAGGGTCATGGCCTGTCCAAAAGCTGGGTCTCATGGCCTGAGAAGGCCTGGGTTTGGGAGCTCTTTGTGACCCTGCCAACCCTGGTTGGCCTTTGACTGATCAATACTTCCCAAACTGGCCCCGCAGCCCTGCAGCCCCACCTGCCACAAGGCAGGCCCAGCCAGGCACTGGGCGGGGGAGGCCTGGCTGCCTTTCTACCCTGTCATGCCGGGGAATCCCCATGCGGCCAGGCCCCCTGCCGACCTCTGCCCAGGAGTCTCAGCATCTCCTCCTGGCTCTCCTCCCCTTCCCCGGGCCCTCTTCCAGCAGATGGCAGGGCCCTGGCACTGGGAGGGTGGGTGCCTGGCACGGGGAGGAGCCTAGCCCCTTCCCAATGCCCTTCCTGCCTCCCCCGCCCCCCAGCAGGGGTGACAGGCAGCAGCTCAGACCAACTCTGTTTAACCAGTTCTGTTTAATGTGACAATAAAGGACTCCTTTACTAGCTGGTGGTGTGCCTCTGGTCCAGCAGGGGCCTGGGCTGTGGGTGCACCCAGCGAGCGGGTGGCAGAACATTCTGTGACGCCTCTCGGCCTACATGCGGGGCTAGGACGATGGCAGAGCTGAGACCACCGGCTTTGCCAGTGTCTTCCCACCGCAGGGACTCCGCAGGGTCCTGCGACCCCAGCCATCTGCCCTCTCCTCTCTATTCCAAGGGGCTTATTAGACAAAGTCTCAGGGCTGGGAGGGGGCTTCTCTGGTGGCTCAGGCAGTAAAAAAAAATTACTTGTGATGCCGGAGACCCAACATCAATCCCTGGGTCAGGAAGACCCCCTGGAAAAGGGCATGGCTTCCCACTCCAGTATTCTTGCTGGGAGAATTCCACAGACAGGGGAGCCTGGCAGGCTACAGTCCATGGAGTCAGACACCGCTGAGTGACTAACACTTTCACACTTTCACAGGGGCTGGGGGAGTGTGTGGGGTGGGGTGCAGAGAGGTTCTCAACTGACCCCTGGCTCAGGCTGGAGACACTGAGGCAGGAAAGGAACTCAACACCAGTGTCCAGTGGTGTAGGAAGGCTCAGGGAGGGACCCCAGTGAGGAGAGGAGGGCTTGGGGTCAGGCCTCAAAGGGTGGGGGAGACAGCAGGGAACATTCCAGGCAGGAGAGTGGGCCAAAGCCCAGCATTTGCAGGGTGGGGGCCTGGCCTGCACGGGTCACTCTGGGAACCCAGGTTGAGGGTGGGATTCTGGCGCATGCTCAGTCAGGGCTCTTGACCACAAGGACCACTCCTCTCCTGCTCTGGTTTAAGCAGAAAAGGAGTGTTCGTGGCCAGGGGCCGGAGCCTTACCTCTCCCCTCCTTTCTGTCTTTCCCCTTGTTCTCTGCCTCTGCTCTCTCTGTTTACTTTTTTTCTCTCCACAAAGCAGCTTTCTTTGCTTTTCCTGTGCTTTGATGGAAGAGAAATGTCCTCACTGCCCCTACCGCTCCACCCAGACCCACTGTGTCCCCTCTGTTGACTTGTTATCAGGTCAGATGCTTGGCAGAGACAGGCTAGAAACTGTCCTGATTCCAGCTTTCCATGAGAGACCAACCCAGCTCAACCAGATTCCCCTACTCCTGATCAGAATAACAAGGGTCTCTCTGGGCTTCCCTCGTGGCTCAGATGGTAAAGAATCTGCCTGCAGTGCAGGAGACCCAGGTTTAATCCCTGGGTCAGGAAGATCCCCTAAGGAATGGCAACCCACTCCAGGATTCTTGCCTGGAGAATACTGGCGGGCTACAATATCACAGGGTCGCAAGAGTGGGACACAACTGAGCGACCAGCACTTTGACACTTCCTTTCTTTCTGGGCCCAAGGCCGTCAGGAGAGCTGGCTGTGCCTCTCCC
Source organism: Nanger dama (assembly GCA_917880005.1). Lineage (NCBI taxonomy): Eukaryota > Metazoa > Chordata > Mammalia > Artiodactyla > Bovidae > Nanger > Nanger dama. The sequence goes on along the minus strand of CAKJTW010000018.1, from coordinate 5,732,054 downwards.
ATCTCTGCCAACCTCATTCAGAGAAGAGGTGTGCTCCTCCACGGAGAAACCAAAAACCGAGGCCAGGGTTGGGGGAATGCGGGGTGACATGGTGCACAACAGTGACCCGAGGAGTGACCAGGTAGATCTGGGTGGGGAGGCCAAAGCAGGAGGGTTTTACTCTCCCGAGAGTTTGATGTTGATGCCTGTGTAAATGGTGCCAAAGAGATGGGGGTTCTTTGAAGACCTCTAGGGCAGGGTCTGATGCCCCCCAACCCCTCTTCCTGGCTGACAGAGGCACACAACTGCTCTGATGCCTGCTCTTGGCATTCCACTTTTATCTGCCCAAGCCATGGGGGGCTCAGCAAAGCCCTGTCCCAGCATCCCCAATGGGTGGAGAACAGGCTTCTTCTCTGTTCCCGTGGTGACGTACCTCAGGCCTGACATCTCATGACTCATGCAGTCCAGGCATACTTGGTGTGGAGAGCCGTTCTCTGGCCCCAGAGGTGGGGCTGTGGCTGGGTGGAATGTGGCAGTTGCTGAACATCTGGCTAGGCATGCAGCCCAGCAGCTAAGCAGTGGAAGACAGGGCAGCCTCTGCCCTGCAGAACCAAGCAGTCCAACACCCAGGGCAAACAGCTGTCTGAGCCTAGATCAGGAAGTGCATGATCAGGGCCCCATTCTAAGTTTGGATGTTAACTGAAAGGTTGCTGGTTCGGGTCCACCCAGGGACGGGCCCTGTACTTTGGGGCTTCCCTAGTGGCTCAGTGGTAAAGAACCCGCCTACCATGCACGAGATGCGGGTTCGATCCCGGGTTGGGAAGATGCCCTGGAGAAGGAAATGGCAATCCACTCCAGTATTCTTGCCTGGGAACTCCCATGGAAAGAGGATCCTGGTGGGCTAGTCCACGGGATTGAAAAAGAGTTGGGACAGGACTTAGCGACTAAAACAATAAACATTCGAAGTCCGCTCTCTTCTCTGGCGTCCAGACGAAGCATCTCCTTTTAACCCAGGGTTATAATCCCTACCTGCTTAAACCACCCTCATGGTAATAAAATTTATAATAGCCCCAGCTGGGTGAGAAGCATTGTTTCCTCCATCCTGCAGGCCAGGAGACTGAGGCTCAGAGGTCAAGTACCTTGACCAAGGTCACGCAGCTGGCCTATATCCAAACCCTAAGTAGGGGTGAATGGGCCTATGGAGAATAACTGGCTGTGCTGCCCTGGCATCAGTCTCCACCTTGGGTTGTCCCGTCTCCACCAATCACCACCTGTGTAGCCCTCTCCTTTGGGACAGCCTAGCCACTTCCCTCCTCAGAGGCAGCAGCAGAAAAAAAAAGAGAACCAGCTGGTCCCAGGACTTCAGTCCTAGGGGTGGAAATGGAGGCTTTCTGCACCCAGTCCCCAGGGACCTGCTCACTGGGTGGGCGTGTGGGTGGGAAGTGGTGACCAGGTATGCTGTGTGCCTACCCTAGTCCCTGTCAGTGCTGTGACCCCTGCATAATTAATTATTAAGAGTGCCACTGGGGCATCCCTGGTGTCTCCAAGGTAAAGAATCTGCCTGCAATTCAGGAGACTCAGGTTCAATCCCTGGGTCAGGAAGATCCCCTGGAGATCAGAATGGCTATTCATTCCAATATTCTTGCCTGGAGAATGGGGTTGCAAAGAGTTGCACACGACTGAGGGACTAACCACTTTTCACTTTCTTCCAGTTCTTGAGACCTGCTGTTTCAGAAACTAGAGGCTTGGTTTATCATCCTGGTGGACTTGTACTCCAGGCTCCAGGTTTCTGACTTTTCTATAGCTTGGAGCGGTGGAGTCTTATTTCACAAAGTTTTGAGGATAAAATGATGTAACATATATTCTGCGTTGATCTGGCAAAGCGTGCCTGGTGCCCAGTGAGTGATCAAGGAAAAGGTTTTATAAACAAAACCCCAACTCGTTCTAATTGATTTCAAGTGTTGGTGATACCCGAGAGACACTTTGTCGTTATGCGTTTTCTCAGCAAGCTACAAGCGTGTACATCTTTCAAGAGTTAAGAGGAAAGGTAGGGAACGTTGGGCCTGCCTTTCTGAAAGTACGTGCTGCGCAAAAGGCGAAAGGAGAGTTCGACTCCCGGCAACTGGGACCTGCATTGGATGACTCCTCAGTCATTCCAAGAAGTGAGTACTAAGGTCGTCCCCGTCCGTTCGACGGGAAACCGCGGCCGGAGCGGGAACGGACTGGAAGAGGTCCCGGGACGAGACGAAAGGGAGGCGCTGCTCCCGAGAGGCGCCCGCGCGGTGCATTTTCCGCGTCCTCCAGTAGAGGGGCCGGCCGGCGGGCTCGGCGTCCCGCATAATAGCCGCTTTGATGCCGGCGGCGGGGAGCAGAGGGGAGGGGAAGCGGGGCGGGCCGGGCGGGGAGGGAGGGGGAGGGAGTGCCCCGCCGCCCGCGCCGTCCCTCCGCCCCTCGGTCCCGCCGCCACACGCCGCGCGAGCTCGGACCAGGCGCCCGCCCCTCCTCCTCGTCCCTCGCTAGCGGCCGCGAAGCCCCGAGCCGGCGGGAGCCGTGTGCTCAGCATGTCGGTCGCGCTCAGCAACAGGTTCCAAGGTAGGCATCGCGGTCCCCCGCCGGCCTGCGCCCTGCCCCGCCCCCTGGCCCGCCGGCCCGCGCCTCCGCCACCCCCCGGCCCGCGCCCGGTGGCCCCCGCCCGCCACCTGTGCGCGCGGGGCGCTCGGCGGGGTCTGCGGTGCGCGGGGAGTGGGCGCGGGCCGAGGGCGCGCGGCCCGGAGAGAGACCCCGGCTTCCCCGGCCGCCTCTTTGTCTCCTCCAGGAGGGAAAGCCTTCGGTTTGCTCAAAGCCCGGCAGGAAAGGAGGCTGGCCGAGATCAACCGGGTAAGCGCGCGCCGCTGCCTTCGCTTTTCCAGCTCCACGCTGCCCCCCAGGGCAGCTTGCCAGTCGCCCCCAAATCTCCCAGCGCCCCGTGGGGTGGGTCCCGCCTCCGTCTGCGAGGCTGTGCTGGCTGCAAAATCAACCACCCCTCCTTCCCCGGGCTTTCCCCAATTTCCTCCCCTCCAGCCCTGTCTCCGCGCCTCCAGGTAGGTCCCCCTCCAGTCCCTCCACCTCCCTCTAGTCTCGGGTTGCTAGTTGTTCCTCTCAGACTAGGGAGGTGGGGCCCTCTCTGGAGCTCTGATGCCAGCCCAGTTCACCCGCCCTGGGCGCCCCCGGAGCTGGCCTGAGATCTGGCGCAGGGACTTGGCACTGGAAGGGCCCCCCATGTCTGAGTTGTCCCTTGTTTTACAGCGGTGGAGGAAAGAGAGGCTCAGAGAGGTGAGGCAGCCACCCAAGGTGGCACAGCAAGTCTGGGTCAGGCTGCTGTTAGGACCCCCGGCTCCAGACTCACAGGCCAGTGATCTCGCCCCCAGAAAATGTTGGCCTCCTGGCTGGTCCCCTCACTCCCACAACTCCTTCTCACTCCAGCGCTTTTTGATGCTTTTCATCCTGATCCTGGTGGATTTCTATACAGAAATCCTTCCGGCTCTTGCCAGACACACAATGGGACGTTTTAGACCTTTGCTTGAAGACTACATTTAAACTCTGGAAGAAAGGGAAAACTGTCAGGGCCTACTCGGATTGGTCAGAACTTGAAGGCAGCACCACAAGCCCTGGGCTCAGATCTGGTCTCCATCGTGTACCAGTTCTGTGGTCCCTAGCAAGGACCTCTCCTCACAGAGCCTGGGTCCCCCGAAGGGCTCAATAAGGGAAGGAATGTCTTGTGATTGGTCCAGCACCTGGCCCAGCAGGAAAGACCTCCATGGGTGATATTCGGACGACTTCTTGAGGAGGATGTCCCAGGTTTCTAACTGGTGGCAGAGTCATGCCCACTGAAACAAGGCCGGACATTTCCCCTGCTGGTTCCCTTGGGCTGCTGGACATCCAAGATCCAGGTGGGGCTCAGAGTCCCAAGTGGACAGCGGTGAGGGTCCGAGGGGTCCTGGGGGAGGCCGTGTGGAGGCGGGTCCGAGGGCTGCGGCACAGATGTATATTAACTCTCACTCGGAGCTTGCAGTCTGATTTCCATGGACTGTCTAGAACTAGGCAGCCTGCCTGGTTTCACTCCACCGCTAGGAAACCCATGGAAGGCTCTGGAGACCCCAGGGTCCCACCAGGTTAAACTCTGGCCCCCTCATCATCATCCTACGCCTGGCCTCTTGGTGCCGTCTTGAGTGCAGCTGGACGTCCGGACCCGGATGTCTGTCTGGCTGGGACTCTCGGGGGTCCAGGCTGCTGGGCTCCCCCCCAGGGCCCTCCGCAGCTGGCCCAGCCTGGGTGTTGGCTGCATTTGCCCTCTGGACGGGAGCCTGGAACCCTGGCCTCATACAGCCCCCTGGGCCACTCAACCGGCCGGGTTCCAAGCCAGTTGAATCCACCCACAGCCAGAGGACCCCGAGCCAGAGACAGCTGGCGATGGGAGAGAGGTGACTATAGTTGGACAGACCAGCGGAGCTGAGAGTGTGTGGGACTTTCCATGCCAACCCTGCCTGTGGGGGATGGGGGCGACTCTATGGGGTGGGGTGAGGCTACAGGGCTGTTCTGGGAGGTGTGCTGACTTGGCTCAGAAAGGGGAGGGACTGTGGCTCTCAGGGGCCAGTCTGGACAGCACTGAGATTGGAGATGGTGAACGAGAGAGGGCTATGTCTAACCACCTCGGGACCCCTACGCCCAGAGAGGCCAAGCAGCTGGCCAAGGCTTCACAGAGGCCAGTGGCAGAACTCTCTGGTCTAGTGGCCTTTCCCTGCTTGGATGCTATTCTGAGATCCACTGTGGGAGCCCAGGCTGGGCTGCTGGGATCTGGGCTCTGGGCTCCCGAGGAAGGAGGCACCAGGGTGAAACTAGAAGCTTGAGCTGTTCCCCACCACAGCAGCAAGTTTGTCCCACCATAGTTGAGAGTCATGGGTGGAGGGGGGTGTTCACTGGCTCTGTGACCTTGGGCAAGCCTCTTGAGATAATGGTAATGTTTGTTGTGATTTTTCAGCTGAGATAATCTATGTAGAGTACACAGGAGGGCTGCCTGCTGTCTCGATTGTTATCATTGGTTTGTTTGGGACTACAAGGTGCAGGAGTAGAAACCAGGGACAAGGTCTGAGAAAGGCTGGCTGTTCGGCCTGAACCAGACCCCTTTGTCTGGCAGAATCTTATCTTCCCCTTCCTGAACTGGGAGCAGAGATGCCTGCTCTGTTCTAGGTCCCTACAACGATCGTCAGTAGAGATGATCAGACTGAAGCTCCTTGCAGACTCTCGGGGAGTCACTGTGTTTGAAGGTCTGAGTCTATTTCGCACATGGCCATGGCTGCGGTGGAAGTTCCCTAGGGTGGATGGATTCCTATTGTTCAGTCGTTCAGTTGTATCTGACTCTTTCTGACCCCATGGACGGCAGCATGCCAAGCTTCCCTGTCCTTCACTGTCTCCCAGAGTTTTGCTCAAACTCATGTCCCTTGAGTCTATGATGCTATCCAGCAGTCTCATCCTCTATCACCTCCTGCCCTCAGTCCTTCCCCCCAATCAGGGTCTTTTCCAATGAGTCAGGGGACCCGTACTGGCAGCCCAGATTGCCTGCCTTTCGGGTGCAGCTTCATTGCTCCACTGAAGTGGGGTTTTGGGGTGCTGGGCTGAGCAGCTGCCTGGTGGCGCTTTGGAAGCTGGAAGGCATGAAGGTCGGGGCTTCATGACTCACTGTATCAGTTCGGGCATCGCTGTGCCTGCTGCCTGGGGCAGAGCCCAGCCTGGCAACGAGCTCTTGGGGCTTCTCTGGGCCAACAGTTTCTCTGTGGCCTTTCTCCTCCCTGGGATGGGCCAGTTTCCAGAGGGCAGCAGGGTAGTGCAGTCTTGGCTATTGTTATGATAAGGGGTTCAGGAGTCAAAAGAGGAGGAGACTTGGGTGGACCCAGAGGTCCTGGTGGAACTGTATGAAAATGCACTTTTAGGGGTTTCACTCTAGGTTTTGCTGTCATTTTCTGCGCACTTGGCATGTGCTGGGCAGTATGCCAGGCATGCTTGGGACATTATCTTAATGGATCCTCACTCCAACCCTGTGAGTGTCTGTTCCCATATTGCATGAGGCGAGATTCAGAGGGGCTTAATATACTACCTGGGTTTAAACAGCCACATGAGGCTCCCCAGATGACTCAGAGGGTAAAGAATCCACCTGGAATGCAGGAGACTCGGGTTCAGTCCCTGGATTGGGAAGATCCCCTGGAGGAGAGAATGGCAGTCCACTCCAATATTCTTGCCTGGACAATCCCATGGACAGAGGAGCCTGGCGGGCGACAGTTCGGACACAGCCGAAGCAACTGAGCATGCACGCGCACACAAGTAGCCACACTTGACCCCAGCCTTTCCTCTCAATCTCTGAGCTTCACTGGGGCTCCCTTGTGGGCATCCTCCCGCTGTGTCTGTGTATATCTGTATGTGTGTCTATCTGTGTGTGTGTGTCTGTGTGTGTATGTCTCTGTGTATGTGTGTGTCTGTGTGTGTGTATGTCTCTCTGTGTGTCTGTATGTGTATATGTGTGTCTGTGTATATCTGTGTGTGTGTCTATGTGTGTGTTTGTGTATGTTTGTCTGCATGTGTATGTGTGTCTGTGTGTGTCTGTGTGTGTATGTCTCTCTGTGTGTATGTTTCTCTGTGTGTCTGTGTGTGTCCATGTATATCTGTGTGTGTGTGTCTATGTGTGTGTTTGTGTATGTTTGTCTGCGTGTGTATGTGTGTCTGTGTGTGTGTGTCTGTGTGTGTGTATGTCTGTGTGTGTATGTCTCTGTGTGTGTATATGTGTCTGTATGTGTGTGCTTGCGCGTGCGCATTCTCTGCATCACTGGAGCCGGCAGGACCTCCTACCCCCTACATAGCTGACATTCCCCGCACCCTGATGGCATGACAGGTGACCCTGGGTCAGCCAGACCCGGCCTTATATGGCAACAGGACAGATTCTCTCCAGCTTCTTGCAGGAACCAAGGGGAGCTACAGGACTGGGTGGGTGCCCCTCAGAGTGTCCTTAGCCGTGGGACGGAGCAGGAGGAGCCTGGAGGGTGGTGAGAGCTGCGGCTTACACCAGCCAGAGGCCGGAGGCTCGTTTACAAAATAGCTTGCGTTGTGCTTTCGCTCCAGGCCTGGTGCTTAGCGCGCCTCATCTCACTGACTCCTCTCAGTGGAACGCCGGAGGAGGTGGATGCCCAGCAAGAGTCTATAAACATCCTCGTGAGACAAGGATTACTTGGCCACCCAGTTTAGAGATGAGGAAACAGAGGCTCAGCCAGGTGAAGTCACCTGCCCAAAGCCACCCAACCAGGAAGTGACAGAGCCAGGATTCTGTCTCCCGACGCTGCCCGTGGCTCGGCCTGGCCCCTGTCCACCAGGTGGCTGTGGCCTCACTGTGACACAGGCCTCTCTTGCTTACGTGGATAAGGATCTCTGGCTGCCCTCCCGCCCTCCCAGCTCTCCAGGGTCGAATGAAGGGCACTCGGCATTCCCCTAGCATTTTGTTGCCTGATGGTTAGTCAGAGCCCACGTGCCACCTGCGCCAGGAACTGGGCACAGCAGGCCGGGTAGCTCTGCCCAGGGGGTGCTTCTCCCTGGCCCCTCCCCCAGCATCAGGAGGCCTCTGAGCCCTGTCCTGGCACTGCACAGGTGTGTCTCTTGTCCTGTGGACTGGCAGTGCTACCCTGTCTCCTGCCCAGGTGAATGCCCAGCTGGCATCGCCGGGCACCCGTCTCTCTTGCTCTTCCTTAATATATTATAAGGGAGATGGTGATAAGCAACCACGTGAGCCTCTGAGGATTCGGTGTCCCTGCAGGTCCTGCCCCTCTCGACCTTAGAGTGCCCACGTCACAGGAAGCCGGAGATGGAATTTCTGCAGGGTCTGCTTCATTAAGGCAGTTGGTGGGGTGTTTTTCTCCAGCTGCCCCATCTATTGGCGAGCACACCGTGTCCGGATGAGGCCCCAGAGCCGCTGTGGGGAATGTGAGCCTGTTGTCCTCGCGGGTGCACATTACAGGCACCTGCTACATGCCAGGCCCCAGGCCGGGCATCCGTGACCTGGCCCTGGCCCTTTAAGAGCCTGTGGGCTGCGTCAGAGGCCACAGGGCCAGACATGGTGCCACCTGTCCTTGGGGTTTTCTCCCAGGCCTTTGGCCGCCGGCCCCTTGGATGGCCTCCAAGATGGTGATATCTGCCTGCCCTAAAATTCTGCTGCAGCTAATACATAAAGACACCCCTGGAGAGCTGGGAGCGAGCATCTGGGAGCAAGTGCTAGAGGTACCAGACCAGAAAGGGAGTTACGTGGGGTCGGGGGGTGGGACAGGCAGATGGCGAGGATCAGGAGGCCAGGACACAGCATCCTGGGGCTGCCGACCCCTGCTGGTTCAGGGAAGAAGCCCCTGCTGGGCATGAGCTCTCAGGGGGTGAGGGGAGACTGGTGTGCATCAGAGAGTACAGATGGCCAAGAGAGGCAGCAGTGAGCCCATGCAGCTGCGGGCACCATCCCTGGGGTGTGAGATAGGCGCACTCTGTCCTCTGTGGATGGCCCATTACTCCCAGCTCAGCCTGGTATCCAAGGACAAAGCCAAGTTTGCCCTGGAGGAGGAGGGGAGTGACCAGGCTCACCAGGAGGACTTGATGGCACAATGTGAGACCGAGTCGTGGGTGGGCCTCTTCTCTGCCCTTCCGCTCTACACTCTCTGGGTGTGGCTTGAGTTTGGGTGATCCAAACACACAGTAATAACTGCTAACCCTTAGTGAATATACTGGGCTTCCCTGGTGGCTCAGACAGTAAAGAATCTGCCTGCAATACAGGAGACCCAGGTTCAGTCCCTGGGTCAGAGAGAACCCCTGGAGAAGGGAATGGCAACCCACTCCAGTATTCTTACCTGGAGAATCCCATGGCCGGAGGAGCCTGGGGGCCCACAGTCCATGACGTTCACAAAGAATCAGACATGACTGAGTGACTAAGCATACACACAGTAAGTATACTAGAAGTGAGGATTTTTCTATACAGTTCACTCATTTAATCTTTATACCAACCCAGTGAGGAGGTTCTGTTATTATGGTTCCATTTCACAGATGAGGAAACTGAGGCCCAGAGTTGTAAAGCAGGTTGCCCTGGGCCACAGAGCTAGTAAGTGCTGGAACTGGGATTTGAGCCCAAGCAATCCAAGTCAAGCTCCCTTCCCCATCCCTCTGCCGAGCACACCGTGCACTTGCTGGAGGAAAGATGGTTTGGCCAAGACCTTGCCCTCTGAGGCCTCAGTTTCCCCAGGTGTTGAGAAAGAGGACCAGCTGGATCTCTGAGGAGTACCTTCTGGATTCTGTGACTGAGTGGATGTCGGAGCAGCTCTGCCACCTCTGGGAGTCCGGGCCGTGGGCAGTGACCTCCTGGCTCACAGCTTCTTGTTTTCAACCCCAGGCTCTTTCCCCCTTGCATTTCCTGGTTCTTTGTTAGGAACTGACCAGGCCCCCAAGGGCTCTAGACTGTCTACTCTCAGAGCCCAGCGGGCCCCTGAACCCCCTCATACCTGGACGCTCTGACAGCGGTTCCTGCAGCCTGAAAAGCTGGTCTGTGGGGACAGTGGGTTGGAGTAGCGGGTGGGGGATGGGACCAGAATGAACCGTCTGCACACACGCCCCTGCTCAGCCCCCTAGAGGGCTATAGAGTGGTTCCCAGGCCTCTGGAATAACCTCTTTCTGTAGCTGCCCAAGAGGAAATACTGCCCACATCCCAGTATTGACCTTCTTTGCCAGGCCTTGTTAGGGGCAGGGAGGGAGCTGGGATGGTAAAGGCAGATAGACCTTGAATTGTGAAAACACTGTGATCTTGAGTAAGCTGAGCAATCTCTCTGGACTTCCGTTGTCTTATCTGGGAAATGAGGACACCCGGAGAAGGGAAAGGGCAACTATAACCGGCCTGAATTGGGGGAGGGGTTTCCTTCCTAATCTGTTTAATAGTTGATGATGGTCTGGATGATGAGCTGGGGGTTATAAGTGGATTGAATGTATAGAAATGTTAAATGATAATAATATAATAAATTGTTGTTCAGTAACTAAATCGTGCAACCCCATGAACTGCAGCATGCCAGGATAATAATAAATCACTAACATTAATTTAATGTTTACCAAGTGCCAGGCGCTGAGTTAAGCACTTCAGGTATATTTACCTACCTACCGTAATACTCAGGACAAGCCTATGAGGTGACTATTTTTCTCCTTCCCAGGCGGCACAGTGATGAATTCGCTTGCCAAGCAGACTTGGGTTTGACCCCTGGGTCGGTAGGATCCCCCAGAGAAGAGAATGGTACCCCACCCTAGTATTCTTGTCTGGAGAATCCTATGGACAGAGGAGCCTGGTGGGCTGCAGTCCTTGGGGTCGCAAAGAGTTGGACACGACTCAGTGACTGAGCATGCAGAGATGAGGAAACAGAGGCCCAGACGAATGAAGTCATTTCCCCAAGGCACTCAGTGCGTTCAAGCCTAGGCATTCTGACTCCAGCTTGCCCTCTTGTTTCTGTTTTTGGTGGTGGTTTAGTTGCTCAATTGTGTCTGAGTCTTGCGACCCCATGGACTATAGCCCTCCAGGCTCCTCTGTCCACGGAAATTCTCCAGGCAAGAACACTGGAGTGGGTTGCCATTTCCTCCCCCAGTTTCTTTCTTTTCTTCAAACATCTAAGGTGACCTTCTAGTTCCTTCTCCTCCACCTGGGGGCCCAGAGCTAGGGCAGGGGCTGCTGGGGTCTGGAGAAGGCACCCGCCCAGTGGGCATGGCTGTGCCCTGAGGCTGGGCAAGAATGTAGGGGGAGCCTGGAGGAGGAAGCTGTGGGCTGTGCATGAGCAGAGATCAGGAATCCAAAGCTCCGAGGTGGGGTGGGCGCTGGCAGCCCAGCCAGCAGAGCTCCTGTTCCTGCCTCCCGCCTTTCTGCCTCCCCAGCCCCCTGCCAAAGGCATGGTCCACACAGCTGCCCCAAGCCCGAGGTCAGCATGGGCTGCCCACCCACCATAAACAGGTCAGCTGCTTCTCCCACCCCTAGGTGCCCCATGGCTCAAGTATTTGTCACTGTTGCTACTGAGGGCAAATGTCATTCTAGTCTCAGTCCTCTCCAGCCTCTGTCATATGCATAAACATGCTTTTGCCAAGCTGCCTTTTCCATTTCAGGAGGGAGGGTAGAGAAAGTCTTCCTGGGCTGAATGCAGTCCTCCCTGTTCACGCAATGCTCACATTTACTGAGCACCTACTATATGCTGGGAATTGCCGAGTGCTAGGCATCCGTAGGGCAGAGACAGTAAACACATCCTCGTAGAACCTGTTACCAAGAACCTGCCTTCTCATAGCATTCTTCCAGCACCCACTGCCACTTCCTTCCTTCCTACGCCTCACCTCTGCTCAGGGAGGGAACCCGAGCCTCCGCTGTGGAGTTTCATCCCAGCTCAGCCACTTGCCAGCTGTGCTGCCTTGGTGGTGTCCAGTCGTGTCCGACACTTTGCGAGCCCACAGACTGCAGCACTCGAGGCTTCCCTGTCCTCCACCATCTCCCAGGGTTTGCTCAAACTCATGTCCATTGAGTCGATGCCATACACCCATCTCATCCTCTGTCGCCCCCTTCTCCTCCTGCCTTCAATCTTTCCCAGCATCAGGGTCTTTTCCAATGAGTCGGCTTTTTGCATCAGGTGGTCAAAGTACTGGAGTTCAGCTTCAGCATCAGTCCTTCCAATGAACACCCAGGACTGATCTCCCTTAGGATGGACTGGTTGGATCTCCTTGCAGTCCAGGGGACTCTCAAGTGTCCAGCACCATAGTTCAAAAGCATCAGTTTTTCGGTGCTCAGCCTTCTTTATGGTCCAATTCTCACATCCATACATGATTACTGAAAAAACCATAGCTTTGACTAGACGGACCTTTGTTGGCAAAGTGATGGCTCTGCTTTTTAATACACTGTCTAGGTTTCTCATAGCTGGAGAAGGGAATGGCAAACCACTGCAGCATTCTTGCCTTGAGAACCTCATGAACAGTATGAAAAGATTACCTTGATGAGCAAGTTGTTTATCCTCCCTGAGTCTCAGTTCATTGACCCTTCCTGCAAATATTGGCCGAAAAGTTCGTTTAGGTTTTATTATAGGAAAACCACTTTTGGCCAACCCAGTATTGACTGAGCACCTACAGAGTAGAACCCGGCAGGGGCAGACGGCTAATGGACAGCACCCTCACTAAGCAATTACACTGTAAGTTGTGTTGAGAGATAACTCACTGTGGAATGCAAGCGGTTATCTTAAGGTGGATCGGAGGCGGGGGCGGGGTCTCCAGGAGGCTGTGTGGCATTGAGAGGGTGACAGCTGAGTAAAGACCAGAAGGAGGTGACATGCCGCTATGTCCGCTCCAGGCAGGGGACACAGCTGCCATCCCACGGTGGGAGCGCACCTGGCATGGGGGAAGCAGAGAAAGGAGACAGGATTGCTGAGGCACCCAGTCTGGGGGGTGAGAGCTGGGGAGCAGAGGGCAGAAGTGAAATAGCATGTTAGATGGTGATCAGTGCTAAGGAGGAAATTGGCTTTATCAGTGAACAGCCAATAGTCTTGGACCCCTTGGGCTGCCTGCTGAGAGCTGGGCCCAGGGTCAGGTCCAGAGAGGGGTGTGGCTATTGAGCACCCCGCAGTTCAGGCTGAGCTCTTGCGTTTGTGTCTGATTTGTCTCCAAGCCCCGGGGTGGAGTCCTACCGCTTGAAGCCCATCTGTCTGGAATCCGTAGAGGCGAAACCTTGAAACTCACACTGGGCCTTGAACCCACAGTCTTTTAACTAAGATCACACACTTGGTCTCAGGACTTAACGAAGCTCAGGTTCTCCGTGTCTCATCACAGAAAGAATTCAGTGAGACGAAGTGATAGGTAAGAAGTGGATTTACTTAGAAACACACTCCATAGAGAGTGTGGGCCATCTCAGAGAGCAAGAGCTGCGGCAGGGCACGGGGTTGCCAGTTTTTATAGAGCTGGGTAATTTCATAGGCTAATGAGTGGGAGGAGTATTTCAGCTATTTGGGGGAAAGGGTGGGGATTTCCAGGAACTGGGCCACTTTTGACCTTTAAAGCTGAGGCTCCAGGTTTAGTGGAGGTCCTCTCAGCCGCTGTCTTGGACCCGTTTGGTTCTGATCAGTTTGTGTTGTGTACTCAGGCTGTGTCATTCTTTAAAGTCATTCCCTGCCCCCTTCCCTCCTGTTTCAGAAGTGGTCAACATATATTACAGACAGGCTCCAGGTTGGTGCAGAATTTCTGGTCAACCAGAAAGAACAGGGGAGTTCAGAGGGCCCCAGGTCTCTCCCCAGAGGATCTCAGATGTTGGGCTTTGGCCTGTGCTCTTGTGCTTCCTAACATGATCAAGTGAAGGGGTCACAGGGACAATGTGGTGAGTAGCCTAAATGGATTCCACTTAAAAATTCAGAGATTGTGAACTTCCTACTTTTATGAAATACCCTTTTCTGAACTCATGGCAACCGTCAATGGTCATTGTTTAAAGACTCGACTTGGCAAAATAAAATCTTGGACGCCCTATATTCACATTTTCCTCTTTTTTTTTTTTTTTTTTTTTAATGTTTCTGCTTTACCCCTAAGGCTGGGAACGCCTGGCTGGTTTGTACCTCCTCCAGAGAGATGTGGTATCTGTGACCCCAGGAGGTGCCTGGTTGGCACAGGGTCACAGACAAGACCTAATTGTCCTGCTTTTGGTCGGTGGGGGCGGGGGGGTGGGGGTGGGGAGGGGCAGAGGAGAAGAGCTAGAGCTATGAGAAGAAGCCAAGAGGAAAGGATGGACAGACAGAGCCAGCTGACAGGAGGGCAGTCTCCCAGGCTGCAGGGGGAAGGTTCCAGCTCAGCGGAGCCAAGTGCAGGCAAGGCTGTGCACGGTGCGTGGTAATGAGGCTCCGAGTGAAGCTGTGGCTGAGCCAGCTGGACCCCAGGGGCCCCGGGCTGCCCTCCACCTACTCAGCTGCTGGAGCCACGGGCCCTGGGGTCCGATAGATGCGGGTTCCAAACCAACCTTGAGCTATCACCTTGCCTGGGTACCCTGGACGTGTAATATATAACCACCTTGGTCCTGTTCTGACCTGCAAACTCAAGTAACGGTGGCTGTGAGAACTGAATGGGATCGCATAGTGTCTGCTGAAAGCAAAGGAGCAATCAGAGGCCCCTGACCCAGTGAGAGAAGGCAGGGGCGGTGGGGGTGGGGGATCCCTCCTACTCTGTCAAAGTGTTCTGAGTTAGTAGGGGGAACTCAAACACTCGAAGGGATCAGATGCTACCCCACACAGAGTTGTACCTGTTGTTTACTGAGCAGGGGCGTTCGAGCCTGGTGCTAACTACCCACAGAGGGTTGTCTCCACTGAGGGGTAGGTGCCTGAGGAGATGGGTACCTGTGTGCCCATTTTGCAGCTAGTAAGGAGGAGGCTGAGATCCAAACCCAGAGAGCTTTATCCTAACTAAGGTGCTTGTCATTCTCCCATTCTACATTGCATTTACAAAGACTGGCTGGAGAGGTAGAGAGTTCCCTGTCCTAGGAGATGTGTAAGTATAGACTTGGTCATCATTTAGCAGGAAATGATGGCAGGAATTATCAGAAACAGGTTACATGATTGACCCAGATAATTTTTTTTTCACTCAAAGATCATTTATTGAACTACAAGTATATATTTATATAGGATGTTCCAAAATTTTAAATTAGAATTTTGTAAACTCCTCCAAATTAATTTGTAAGATGTATTTTTCAATAGTAGTTGGCCTAGTCATAACAGGAAAAACATTCAAGAGAATGGTAGAAACCCAAGTTCAGTATCGTGATTACCTCTGGGAAGGGAGAGAAATTGGATTAGGGAAGAGCAGAGGGGAGCTTCAGACTGTGCATTAGTTAGACCTAGATAATATTTAACATTTTACTTTATTTTAATGTTTTTGGCCACACTGCATGGCACGTGTTTGAACAGGGACGGAACCTGAGCCCTCTGCATGGACCCATGGAATCTTAGCCACTGGACTGCCAGGGAAGGTCCTCTAACATCATGTTAAACAGGGACTTCCTGTAACTTTATGATAAGGACCTTGTCTTACCCTTTCTTGCTCTCACCTGCTCCCAGGATACCTAGAACAGAGCAGTGTACCCTATGGTCCCTCAAAAACTGTTGAAGTAATGAAAGGATGGAGTCACAGGCATGTCCATGTGGCTCAGTGAGAAAAGCAAGGTCCAGGGAAGTAGAGGGGAAATTCTGCAAACCCGAGTGCCACGATGGGAACATACCCTCTGCTTCCTCATCTGAATGCAGGTTCCAGGGCCACTTGAAGATGAGCAATAAGGAGGTAAGGACACAGGAGACCTGAGTTCGATCTCCGGGTCAGGAAGATCCCCTGGAGAAGGCAACCCACTCCAGTATTCTTGCCTGGAGAATCTCATGGACAGAGGAGCCTGGCGGGCTACAGTCCATGGGGTCACAAAGAGTTGGACATGACTGGACAGCTAACACTTTCAGTTTCCAAGCAAGACACCTGGCACTGTGCCCAGCCTAGCAGGTGCTAACTGTTAGTTTTTGTTTTGAAGTCAGATGAATACCTGCTCACTGCCCATTTTTAGGTGTTGGGATTAAAGATGCATGCTCTAAGTCAGACAGAACTGAGCTGAAGCTCTGGCTCTGTGAGCCTCAGTTTCCATATCTGTAAAATGAGAATAGTAATTATAGCTACATTCCGGGCCCACCAGGAGGTCCAGAGTGAACGTGTGGGTAGGTGCTTCATTCTGGGACTGTTATTTAATCCCACTCCATCTCCCTTCAACCCCATCTGGTTCTGAAAGGGCTCAGTTGAGTTTCTTGAAGCATCTGGGGGAGGGCAGATCCTGTTTTACAGATGAGGACACAGGTGGGGGGGTAAATGACTTCCGGAGAGAGTAATAATAATAATAACGATGTAACAGCTATTGTTTATTGAGCTCCCAGGATTCATATTTATACTCTCCTTGGATTCGCAGACAAGAAGAAGTTCACGATCAGTTCAGTTCAGTTCAGTCGCTCAGTTGTGTCCAACTCTTTGCGACCCCATGAATCGCAGCACGCCAGGCCTCCCTGTCCATCACCAACTCCCGGAGTTCACTCAGACTCACGTCCATCACATCAGCAATGCCATCCAGCCACCTCATCCTCTGTTGTCCCCTTCTTCTCGTGCACTCAATCCCTCCCAGCATCAGTCTTTTCCAGTGAGTCAACTCTTCGCATGAGGAGGCCAAAGTACTGGAGTTTCAGCTTTAGCGTCATTCCTTCCAAAGAAATCCCAGGGCTGATCTCCTTCAGAATGGACTGGTTGGATCTGGGGCCTCCCTGGTGGCTCAGAGGTTAAAGCGTCTGCCTCCAACGCGGGAGACCCAGGTTCGATACCTGGGTTGGGAAAATCCCCTGGAGAAGGAAATGGCAATCCACTCCAGTATTCTTACCTGGAGAATCCCATGGACGGAGAAGCCTCGTGAGGTTACAGTCCACGGGGTCGCAAAGAGTCGGACACGACTGAGCGACTTCACCTTCACCTTCACCAATAGTTATACCCATTTGGCAGATAAAGCGAGAGAGATTCAAAGAGGGGTCAATTGGCTCAGGATCGCCTACTTAAGGAGTTCATGCTGGAACCACGTGATTTGCCTTTGCAGCTCACGGCTTGGTGGAACTTGAAGCTTCCTGGGCGCCCAGAGGGGAAGCCCAGGTCCCTGTGCCCCTACTTCAGAGGCTGACTGAAGGTGCTTTGTCTTCCAGAGCAGAACCACCGGGCCTCACCGCCAGCTGCTAAACAAACTTCCTACCCACGGGGCTGGACCATGCAAGTCTGCCCTGAGGGTGGACAGGAGGCCAAGATAAGCCCCGAAGCCTCCCGCCCAGTCCGGCCAAGCCCAGCCACCTGGTGGGAAGGGTGGCACCGGGCAAGGGGCCTGTGTGTTGCTGAGCTTTGCCTGCTGACCGCCTGTTCCCTGCTGTCCTCTTCCTCCGTAGGAGTTCCTCTGCGACCAAAAGTACAGTGATGAAGAGAACCTGCCAGAAAAGCTTGCAGCCTTTAAAGGTGAGCTGGGGGCTGGCTGCCCCCCCACCCCCAGGAGAGCTGAGTGGCCCCCCTTGCCCTCACACATAGCCCCCTTGTTCCTCACCCACGGGGCCAGGCTGCACCCTGGTTTCTTCCAAAACACTCCACTTCCAGGTGGGACTATGAGACAGGGTGTCCAGCCCCGGGACACCCTCGCCCGCAAGTCCCGGGCCCACTCTGGCCCTCTCTCCTCTCCGCTGCCCAGCGTGGCTCAGGTTGGCTCCTGCCCGCCTCTGCCCAGGCCCGCCCTGCTCGCTCCCGGGGGCCCCAGGACACAATCGGCTCTTTGTCGCCGCGCCGCCTCCCCTCCTCCGCGGTGAAGCGTCTCGGGAGCCCGTGCAGAGAATGGACATTTGTGTCACCACAGTGGGGCAGGGGGCAGAGTTTCTGCCCATTGAATACCCAGCAGCACAGGATGAAAAGAAAACAGGGCCCCAGGAGCCGCGCGGGCGGGGGTGGAGGCAGAAAGGTCCCTCTGTTCTGGGCCCTGGTGCTTGGTTCCCAGCCAGCGGCTTGAAAGGAGAGGAGCTGTGCACAGAAGGAGCCGGACAGACCCACCTTTGGTGCCCAGGAGATGCACTCTGGGTGTGGGAGCCTGGGCGCGCTGGGGGGAACCACTCGAACTTGGCATTGTGGGCATCCTCGCTGCTCCAGGGCAGAGAGCTAGCCAGTGCTCCTCAGACCGCTTACAGCTCAGCCATCCTTGAGGCAGGACACCAACGGCTGAGCGTGTGCTGAGCGCTGACCTTCTGCTCAGGGTTGCAGATCTCCCCGCTTCAGCCCAATCCAAGCCGCTAGGAGATGGTGCAGATGAAGAAACTCGGGCTTAGAGAGGTGGTGTCATTTGCCTGGGGTCACACAGCTCACTACTGGCAGAATTGGGGCTTGAACCCATACTGGTCTTACTCCAAAGCCTCTGCTCTTAACCATTACACAATTGGTGCTTTTACATCATAAAAAAAGAAAAAGGAAGAAAGAAGGAAAGGAAGTAGAAGACAGACACTCCCGCCTCTGGGGGGTCCTTCTGCCCCTCCCCTCCCTGTGCCAATGCTGAAGGGCTGGTCTCTTTCCTTCTCCCTGAACACCAGCAGGGTCACTCCGCAGAGGTGGCTCTGAGAGGAGGGATGGAGGTCCCAGGGGGCTTCACGCTCCTGGTCCTCATTGGGATGTAGGATGGGGTCCATCCTGGGACCATAGGAAGATACCTCAGAAGTGAAGGGAATGTGGAAGTTTTAAATCACTCACTCATTTTATCTCTGAGCCCTACTAGGCACCAGGCCATTTGGGACCTGAGGGGCACAAGGAACACACACAGGGCGGCCCCCTGGCCGAAGGAGCCCATGTCCTCATGGGGGAAGGGTGGTGAAGAGAGAGCAAGGGAGTAGAAAGTGTGTCAGGTGATAGTAGGTGCTTTGTGGGGGTGACGAGGCCCAGTTAGAAAGGCTGGGGGCCCCTGAAAGCAAGAGGAAAGGCCCTGAGAATTCCTGGAGGGACATTCCAGGCAGAGGGGTGGCAAGGCTAAAGCAGGAGCATGTGGGAGATGGGCCAGGAGCCGTAACATGCTGCTGGGGGAGCAGGGTGGGATGGGGGGCATCGAGGGGGGAGAGGCAGGCCTGGCGTCTGGAGAGCAGACGCTTGTGAGGGTCACGGGGCCTTGCAGGTCACTGGGAGGATCTTGGCTCTCTCATGCTGGCTGCTCAGTGCGGAAGAGACCCCGAAGGTTCCGCCCTCCTGTGGCAGGGGCGACCTGCCCAAGGCCACAGGACTTGCCTGCACACACTGCCTTCTCAGGAGATACCAGGCTCATTCCTCCGACCCCTTGATCCAGGAGGTCGAACTCCAAGTCTGTGGTGAGGTTTGCAGGGAGTGTCCGGGAACCCCTGGGCACTGTACGTGGCACGTCGCGGTCAGGAGCAGGTGCATGGGCACTTGTCCCCAGAGAGCATCAGGTTCTCAGCAAAGCTCATGAGCCCCCCGCAAAGGTCAGGACTTCTAGCTTGACGCTTTCTCACCCAGCTGCCCGTCTGAATCACCCGACATGCTCTGAACCCACCGATTCCTGCCCCCAAGATCTGCTTCCCAAATCCTGCAGATCCGCCTCCCCAGGGCCGGGCATTTATTTCAGTCTCTTCACAGATGGCTGGGATGCAGCCAGCCCGCACTGCTGGGAGCCTGGGGGAAAGCAGCTGCCCACCTTGGCAGAGGGTCAGAGTGGACCCTGGGCACCTTTCTCCACCTCGCCTGCTGTCAAAAGGTGCAGTGGGGTGAGCCCTTTCTCCAGAGACAACAGCTGAAATGACAGGACTTGCATCGAGCCCCCCAAGTGGGGTGAGGAGGCTGGTGTGGGCCCCCCGAAGACCCAGCCAGTTACCCCTCAGGGGAGTCACTGGGGCCCTGCTAATGCCAGTTTTTGCTCTGTGATTTCCAGAGAAGTACATGGAGTTTGACCTGAACAATGAGGGCGAGATTGGTAAGTGAGACCCCAGGGGTGCTGGGCTGGGGGAGGGGAGGCAGTTTGATGGGTCGGGGTGGCAGGTCAGAGTCCTCCTGCCTCACCAGCCTGTGGTTTCCCAGTGGACCCTCCTTCCAGCTTTTCTTCTCTGTCCTCTCTCGTTTTTCTCCTTTTTGAATATTTTTATCCTGTTTTCTTTAAAAATGAAATGTGAAAGTGTTCGTCATTCAGTCACATCTGACTCTTTGCGACCCCATGGACTGTAGCCTGCCAGGCTTCTTTATCCATGGGACTCTCCAGACAAGAATACTGGAGTGGATTGCCATTCCCTTCTCCAGGGAATCTTCCCTACCCACGGATTGAAGCCGAGTCTCCTGCATTGCAGGCAGATTCTTTACCATCTGAACCACCAGGGAAACCTCTTTAAAAACAGGAGGTTGTTAAATTAATACATCATCACTATAAAATGGTTTGGAAATCACCGCAAAGCCCAGGGACAAAATATATCACCACAACCCCACCTCCCAGAAATAGCTTCCTTCCATTCTTTGTGATGATCACAAGCAGTTTTATACCGCTTTAGAACCTTTTTAAAAAAATAATATATTTGTATTTTGACATATGATTCATTTTTTTGAAATACAATTAATGGCTGCATAATATTCCATTGTGGGAATGGACTATAACTTATTCACCCAACACCTTAGCATCGCCCTTTCAGACGATGTCTGGGTTTTAGTCTTATTGATAATCCCATGAAGGACGTCTTTGTACGTCAATCTTTGTCCACACTGCTGATTATTTCTTTAGAGTAAATCTCAGGAATCAGGCATTCTGGGTTAAAGGCTTTTGAAGCATCTTGCCAAACTGCCATCTGGAAAGGTCTTGCCAATTTAGCTTGGCCCACAGCGTGTGGGGAACGGTCCACTCCTTCCTGCACAGCGCTGTCCAGCTTTCATTGAAATGTCCTGGACATCCTGGCACCTCGGTCTGACATCAGTGCGGCCCAACCTGCCTCTCCGGGAGCTGGTCCACCACTCCCCTGGCCCTAAAATTGGCCCCCGCCCTACCCCCACTCCGCTGTTTGCTGACCCATTGTTCATGGAACAATCCGAAGGAAATTGCCTCAGATCTTGGGAGCCAGGAGGTCAGAGGAGCAGCTCCTCGGGGTGCCTCCCTTGTTTTTCTTGAATTTGGTTCATTTGTTGGCTTTTTGCTCTGTCGGCTGTTCTGGGCCCCCTCTCCCTTCCAGCAAGGTGGAGCCTGGGACTGTGGGGTGAGAGAGGCAGGTCGGGGAGAAGCTGGCAGCCAGCACCCGGGAAAGCGGTTTCTGATGCATGGGTCAGGCCGACTCTCTGATCCCACTTCGCTGGACTCGATTTCCCAAGTGGCTGGAGCAGTGGACTCACGGTCACCCGAACCTCAGGCAGCAGCAGAGAAAAAAACAGAATGAAGAGAAGCTGTGTGTCAGGGGCGTCCTATGCATCCTCACTCCACATGATCCCATTGACTGTTTGATTACTGATGGCAGGAGGTTCAGAGAGGTTAAGGAGTTTGCCCCACATCCCACAGCCAAGAATAGCAGAGCTGGATTCCAACCCAAGTCTACCTGACTTTAGAAGCCCATGTCCCTAACCGCTAGTCCATACTGCCTCTGAAGAGAGCAGGGAGGGTGTGATGGGCTTATTCTCCCGAGAGGAGAAAAGTCATTGCCTGCAGTTTCCAGGGAGGGGCCATCCTGCCGGGTTTCTTCTGGGCATGGGGTGCCGCCTGGGAGCTTCCCAACTTGGCCGGGCAGCCTGTCCCCACTTAACAGATCTGCTTCTCCTCTGGCAGATCTGATGTCTTTGAAGAGGATGATGGAGAAGCTGGGGGTCCCCAAGACCCACCTGGAGATGAAGAAGATGATCTCGGAGGTGACAGGTGGGGTCAGCGACACCATCTCCTACCGAGACTTCGTGAACATGATGCTGGGGAAACGGTCGGCGGTCCTTAAGCTGTGAGTACCTCCTGCCTCTCCTGGGGTCTCTGGAGGCAGAGTCACCGTGTGTGGAGAGGTTCCTGGCTCGGGCACTTCAGCCAGTCCCTGGCCAGGAGGTAATTCATTTCTCTGATTTACTGGGCAACGTTCTTAACTTTGCTGAACCTGATGTCTCTCATCTATCAAATGGTCCCGTTAATAAGTACCTTGCCGGCAAAATGAGCCCATAGCAGAACCTAGCGAAATCAGTATTTGGTAAGCGGCAACGGTGATGGTGATGATGATGATGATAACTGCACAGCTTAGACCTTCTGACCCTCAGCTTCCTCCTTTGTAAAATGACTCTACTACCCCACAGATTGTTGTGAACATAATCTAGAACCAAAAACCAGCTCAAAAGGTAGGTAGTGTTCAATCTTGATGCTGTTTCTTTCTTTTGTTTTCAATGCTGCTTCTTAAAAAATTTTTTTTTGGCTACAGTGGGTCTTTTTCGGCACAAGCTTCTCTAGTTGTGGCATGCAGGCTTCATCACACCACGGCATGTGGCTTTTAGTTCCCCGACCAGGGATTGAACCTATATCCCCTATCCTGGAAGATAGATCCTTAACCATTGGACCACCACTGGGAAGTTCCTCTTGACGCTACTTCTTGCTACTGAAATGACTTTGGGAATATTACTTTGGCCCCTGAGCCTCAGTTCCTTCACCTGGAAGACAGAGATGATCATATGTATCTTGCGTGAAGTGTTGTCCTGAGGGTTAATGAGCTGATACGTATGAGAAGGCAAGTCCAGCACCGGGCTGATGGCAGGCGCCTAGTGTGTGGCAGCCAGAGTCCCAGTCTGCATGTACTTCCCCACTGGAGAGCAGCAGAGAAATTCCTTGGAGAGTCCCAGAGTATTTGTTCGGACTGTAAAGGACCCTTGCTTGGATTTTATAAGATTAATTTAAAAAAATTGAAACAGTTGATTTATATTGAAGTAAGTTTCAGGTTTATAGCAAAGTGATACAGTTACACATGTGCGTGCATGCATGTTAAGCCACTTCAGTCGTGTCGCTTTGGAACCCTGTGGACTGTAGAGGACCAGGCTCCTCTGACCATGGGATTCTCCAGGCAAGAACACTGGAGTGCGTTGCTGTGCCCTCCTCCGGGGGAATCTTCCCGACCCAAGGACTGAACCCACATCTCTTGGGTCTCCTGCATTGGCAGGCAGTTTCTTTACCACTAGTGCCATCTTGGAAGCCCAGTATGTATATATCTATTTTCAGAGTCTTTTCCATTAGGAGTTATTATGAGATATTGAATATAGTTCTCTATGCTATACAGTAAATCCTTGTTGTTTATCTGTTTTATATACAGTGGTGTGTTTGTGTAAGATTAACTTCAAATGCACCAATGTAAAATATACCTGTCTCATTTTACAAAGAGTGAAGCTGAGTGACCTGCTCATGAGCCCATGGGTTTCAGGCTGGTCAGAGCATCTAGTGTGGGATGGGATGATCAGGAGGTGTGATAGGAATACCATACAGGTGAGATCACACTGCACCTGAGAGGCTAGGTGGTAGCAATAGGAGTGATGATGCTATTAAAATGACACCTAAGATTCAGTGGATATTGACTCTTTATTGGGCCCCAGTCTGCACGTTGACTCCTTAGATTTGTCATTTATGAATTCAGTAAATATTTATTGAGCACCACCTCTGTGCCAGGAATTATGCTTGGTGCTGGGGACCCATGAATTACTTACATTCTAATGACAGGGGACAGACAAAAACAAAGCAAAAACCCAAACACCAGGTTGCAGTAGGGCAGCACACAGAAAAATAAAGCGGGCAAGAGGACTAGAAAGAGGTGGGGTAGTGGAGAGGGAGGATCTCAGCGAGGTGACGTTTGACCAGAGCCCCAAGTGAGGAGGGTGTGAAGAGATGAGGTGGGGGAAGCTGCACGTGCAAAGGCCCTGTGGCACAGCCATGCTTTTATGCTCAAAGAATAGCATAAAGCCTAACGAGGCCTGTGTGCCTGGAGGACACTGAGTGAAGGATGAGTCTGCAGAGATGGGCAGGGGCCAGATGATGTGGGGCCTTGTAGTCCATGGTTGATTTAGCATTATTTGTTTGTTTTTGGCTGTGCTGGGCCTCTGTTGCTGCATGCAGGCTTTCTGTAGCTGCAGTGAGCGGGGGCTACTCTTCGTTGCAGTGTGCGGGCTTCTCATTGCGGTGGCTTCTCTTGTTGCAGAGCACAGCCTTGAGGCACGCGGGCATCAGCAGTTGCAGCTCTTGGGCCCTAGAGCACACAGGCTTCAGTAGTTGCACCATGCAGGCTCAGGAGTTGGAGCTCACGGGCTCCAGAGCACGGGCTCAGTAGTTGCGGAGCCCAGGCATAGTAGCCCTGCGGCCTATGGAATCTTCCCAGACCAGGGAATGAACTCATGTTCCCCCACATTGGCAGGCGGACTCTCATCCACTGCACCACTAGGGAAGTCCCAAGGAGCTGACTTTTAAAAGTTCTACCCGACTGCGCTGGAGGAAGAGTGGCTGCAGGCAGGTCGTTAGGAGGCTCACACACTTGTACAAGTAAGAAATGAGGTGCTCAGCCTGGAGGGGCTGAAGTGCAGGTGGGCAGGGGCTGTTGGAGTCGGGGGTGATCTTGGAGTTAGAGCTGGCAGGGTTCCTTCCAGGTTTAAAGGAAAACAAGGAGTCTGATGGTTGTAAGGTCTGGGTTCTGAATTGACTGAGTGATGGTGCAGTTTGCTTTGAGAGAAGAGCAGGGGGCAGGTGGGACGTGAGCTCAGTTTTGATGTATTGACTTGGAAGTGCCCCTGGACACACAAGGGGAGAGATTAAGGAGAGAGCTGGCTGTGCAGGTCTGGTGCTCAGAGGCCCTTTGTGGACGATCGAACTTTGGATGGGATTCAAAGCCAGGGGCCTGAAGGAGCCTACCCAGGGAGGGAGACCAGAGGGAGGAGAACACTGTCACTTGGAACAGCTCCAGGATGTGAGTGCTTTTGGCATCATCACATTTAGTTGGAAACACTGAGCATGTGTTGAGTGTCTTGCTTGTGGCACCAGTTGGGAAGGAGTAGGGCTGGGATTCCTTCCTGAGGCTATACCTGGAACCCCCACCCTCTGCTCCCCAGACTTTACCGTCAGATCAGTGGGAGATTTTTGAAGATCTGGGTTTTGAGCAGAACCACAGCACAGACTAGCCCTGCCTCCTCCAGGCAGCGTGGTCGGGGAGGCACATGACCCAGAAGTCTGAGGTCTGGAATCTCATTCTGCCTGTGTGGCTCTGAGTCACATTGCCCATTGGCACCTCAGTGTTCTCTTCTGTAAAATGGGACCATCTGCCTGCAGAGGCTTCTGGGAAAATCCCCTGGAGAGAGGGTGCAAAGGCATCCTGTGGTGGACCCTGCAGATGTGAGGGCCAGGATGATCTTTCCCTGGACGTGGAAAAGAGTTCTAATCCTGTTTTGTATTGTTTTCTTCTTTTTTTCCCTCACCAATTCCAAACCAGAGTCATGATGTTTGAAGGAAAAGCCAATGAGGGCAGCCCCAAGCCAGTCGGGCCGCCTCCAGAGAGAGACATCGCCAGCCTGCCCTGAGGACCCCTGCCTGGACCTGCCTCGCTCTCCCCACTCTCTTCCTCCCTCCTGATCTCACCCTTCGTGATTCATTGTGACCTCTTATTCATTTTGTTTGGTCGTCGTGTGTTTGTGTTTTCTTCAGCAGAATCAGTGATCTCTTTGTATAGCACAAATGATCTGCCTTAAAGGGGCCCTGGGTTGGGGAGTCCAAATCGCCTCCCTCTCTTTTTCCTTGCGTCTCCCCTCCCTGTGCAGAAGGGCTGACATTAAACCAAAAACCAGATGGAACAGGGCCAGGACAGGGAGACCAGAGCCTGTGATTCCCACACGTGAAGCTGGCACTCTTTGTCCTTCCAGGTCTCTGAGCTGAGTCCTGGCATCCTGGCCTGGCCCTGGTGAAGACCTCAGCCCACTTTTAGAAGACTTTGGAGTTGGGATAAGGCTGTAAGGTCTCGTTAGGGTTTCCTCAGACAGGGATCTTGGGTGTGCTAGGATGTGGCCATGCAGTGTCCCACCTCCCCAGCTGGGCTCCTCCAGTCCACGCCAGTCTTATTCTCAGTGAGGTGATAGAAGGAGACGAGGAGAGGGGCTTGGCAATGTGAGCCCTTCCAGAAGGTTCCAGAGGAATCCTCTAATCTTGCCCCCGGCCACACCTTTACAGGCAGCTCGGAAGGAGGCTGCAGCACCCTTGGCCCTTGCTGGGGCTTCAGAGGTAGAG
The DNA here is from genome assembly GCA_917880005.1 of Nanger dama. Classification (NCBI taxonomy): domain Eukaryota; kingdom Metazoa; phylum Chordata; class Mammalia; order Artiodactyla; family Bovidae; genus Nanger; species Nanger dama. Next base: position 5,706,226 of record CAKJTW010000018.1, on the reverse strand, counting down.
GGGATCCTGGGGCCTTGAGGAGGGGTTCGGCTCAGTCTAGTCCCACCTTTCAGAGAGGATGTTGAGGGCAATAGGGTAGGCGGGCGAGGACTTCAATGCTCATGGCAAAGAGAGGCAGCTCACCACTGTTAAGCCAGGAGCTGAGAAATAGGTTGCCTAATCTGCTTGAAACCTGACTCTGCCTCCCCATTTGCCTTCACACCTTCCGTACACCATTCATTCATTCGTTCTTCATTCATTCACTCAGCCACTCAACAGATATTTATTGACAACCTATTACAAGCTTTAAGCCCCCACCCCCACCCCACTTTGTCCTGACATGTGCTGTGCCCACTGTCTCTCTGATTCATCTCTCTGTTTCCAAATCACTCAAAACCTTGAGCCTGGGAATTGGATCAGGGTCACCTGTGTTTTTTATTACAGACTAGAGTTTTAGAGCCCTGAGCCACCCTGTGGGTTAGCTGGGGCAGGCCTCTCAGTTCACAGGTGATAAAACTGTGGTGACCCACAGGGATTAAGTGCCTTGTCCAAGGTCAGGGGTTTATCTGGAGATGGGGGATCTGGACTGGGGCCTGGGCGTTCAGATACCTTCTGCCGCTGCCTCATCTCTGTCTGGGCTGGCCTCAGTCAGTGATGAAAACAAGGGAAGGGACAGGGAGGGATGGTCTCCTAGGTCAACCCTTGGGGAGGGCCCTGGGCCAGGATTCACCCTTCCTAGTGCCACTGAGGCAGGATCGGCAGGGCCCCCAGCCTAGACACCACCTGTATTCTGTAGTCCCTTCCCTGCCCACTCAGGACTTAGATGTACTCATCCATTGCACGTGTTTATAAGCACCTGTTACCGGCCAGTACTGAATCTAGTGGGGAATTCAGACCCTGGTGATGAATGTTGGGGAAGGGAAAGCTATGAGGTGACTGCATTGCAATCCTAGGGGCCTAACTGGGCCCAAGACTGGGCAAGAGTCCTGCAGAAGACTTTGAAAAACTTCAAGTGGGAAGGTCTGGGCGCTGTTGGAGGCTGGCGCCAGTGTGAGCTCCCCCCGTGGCTCCTTTGACCCATAATCAAGGACCCAAGGAGCTGACTTGACGACAGTTTTTGAGGAAGTGGAGCAGGTAGGGGGCGGGAAAATGGCCAGGTTGGATTAATCCACTGGTTTTGATCAGTTCAGGAACAAGATTATTTGGCCATGACAGGCTGGTCTTCAGTCTAAGGAGGTAATTCAAATGCATAAGCCTAGCTGAAGTTTAACCCCCAGAAAATCATTTCTCCCTGTAAATGTAAAATCTCACCCCCACACCTCCTCCCCTGCTCCCACCCCCCACGATCCTTAGCTGAGCAAGTGTCTGTCTCCTCCCCTTCCCACTGCCTCTCCTTTCTGGGACAGGCTGAGACGTTTGAGCAAGGAAATGCCTTCCTTGACATTTCATCATAGTGTATCTGTACCTCACTCAGACAGGAGGGCAGAACCATCTAGGCTTAGTGCAGTGGTTACACACTTTACAAGATTGCAGGAAGCCTCTTTAAGGGAGGAGAGCAAGTGGGTGTGTTCTCGGCTTTTCGAAAGAGCAGGAAAGTGTTCTCTCATTGGATGGGGAGTGTCCTGGGAAACCCCACCAGTTCCTTCATCATTTCTTGGAATTCAGCTCCTGAAGGGAGAGGGTCTCAAGAGTGGTTCCTGGAAAGGGAGGTCTGCATGTATTTCAGACTGTGGTTATTAGCTATAGGACTCTTAATTCTTTGGCTAAGGGCTCAGCTTCTTAGATGTCAGCTGCCTTCTTTCTGAAGGACCAAATCTAACTAATGTAACCAGCAACTTGGGGACTGCCAAGTATGGCTTTGTCTCTGCCATTCAAAAGGAAGGAGTGTGTCGGGCAAGTTCAGGTGGATGCAGTATGTGTGTGTGTGTGCATGTGAGTGTGTGTGATACTGGATATCATCTTTACAGACTGGAAATAAAACATACAAACTTATCAATGTCTTGACCGGTATATTCTGGGAATGGTTCTGACACTCAGGAAATTCAGAAGAGCTAGCTCATATAGTGACAAAGTGAATGTATCTGTGTACTAGGCTGTTAGACATTTAACTTCCTTTACCGCATACACCAACCCCATGAGTAAGGTTCTAGTGTATCAGCCTTGCTTGAAAAATGAGAAGCAGGCTTGGAGGAGATAAGCAGTTTGTTGAAAACCAAATAGTAAGCAGCAGAATACACCCTCTGAAGCTGACCCATGTGATCCAAATTAAGAATCTGTGTCCTGGAGCATCTATAACATTCCACTACAAAAATCTCTCCTTTGGACTGTGTAATGGTTGGCAATCAGCATATCCAGACATGCTGAATTCTAATCAGGCCTTCACCACTCTTTGACTGAGGGCAACTGGAGAATCTTCTTGACTTCTCTGTGCTTCCAGTTGCCTCATCAATTAAACGGCAATGATAATCCCTAGGTGAGTAGGACGTCTTGAAGATTCAGTTACACATGGCTCAGCTGGTAAAGAGACCGCTTGCAATGCGGAAGACCTGGGTTCAAATCTTGGGTTGGGAAGATCCCCTGGAGAAGAGAAAGGCTACCCACTGCAGTATTCTGGCCTGGAGAATTCCATGGACTGTATAGTCCATGGGGTCGCAAAGAGTCGGACACGACTGAGAGACTTTCATTTTCACTGGCTCTTGCTCCAAAAACGACTACCTTGAAAGGCGTAAACAAAGCTGATCGCTGGGGCCCTTTAATCTCCCCTTTCAGCCTTCAGAAACACCAGGGACGAGGCCCCGTCCCACCAATTTTCTGAACACCTTTTCCTTCCACACCCGGTCCAAAGCCTTTCTCAGGAGCTGCTCCTTGGAAATATTTGTCAAGTTCCTAACATCTTTGAAATCGAAAGTATTAATAACCACCTACATCCAAAGATTACTGTGAAGTCTCAACGAAACGAGCGTGGATATCTCGCGCTTGCACTACCGACTAAAGGAAACCCACAGGAGGCGAGCCCACGCCACCTGCAGACGGCAGCGGCGGCCGGGAACGGCCGCGCGCAGGCGCGGTGACTGCCAGGCCACGCCTCCGCCTCTTCCGAGCCGGCCAATGGGAGGCGGCGGCCAGCGGGCGGCCGCGCGACTTCAGAAGGTCCCCTCAGCCTTCCTCAGCCACGCCGCGGACCGAAATGCGTGCCGTCATCAAGAGCGCGCCGGAAGTGCGAGTTGTGCATCTCGTCGCAAGCTCTGAGGGGAGGAAGTTGGCCTCGGAACGACCTGGGCTGTGTGGGCCAGGCCGCGGACGGAGGCGGTGGGGGCTCCTTTCACCAACTGAGGGCCGCGCGATGGGAGACGAAATGGATGCCGTGATCCCCGAGCGGGAGATGAAGGTCAGGTGTTGGCCAGGGCCTCCCGGCCTTCGTAGGCCTGGTACTGCCGCGGCGCCCCCCGGCCCGGGAAGCGCGGGTGCCCGCTGCCCCGCCTCCTGGCTGAGCGGCGTGAGGCGATGCGAGCTCTTGCTGCCGCGTCCTGCAGCGCTCCGCCGTGCAGCCGGCGCGACAGCCCGCGGAATGCGCTTTCCGCGCGCCCTGCTGGGCTTGTGCGCGCCTCCTGAGTTACCGCGGTCACTGTAAGGTGGTCGTCGGAGTATGGGAATAACTGTTCACTGAGCGTTTACTTGCATGCCGGGCACTGGTAGCCATCACAGCGACCCTAGGAAATCCTTGGTGATGTGGAGCAGCAAACAGAGGCTCGGAACGTAGCTTACCCAAAGCCGCCTTTGACAGGCGGACTGAAATCTAGGTGGTTGTGAGCCGAGGAGAGATTCTCCTCTGTCGCTGAACTAGTTCAAGCCTGTAACCCAGGCTTGCTTAACGCAGAGCAGGGATCATCCCTTATCCTACAGGCGCTTTTGTTGTGTTTAGTCGTTTCCGGCTCCTTGGGACCCCATGGACTGTAGACCCCCGGATTCCTCTGTCCATGGGATTCTCAGGCAAGAATACGGGAGTGGGTTGCCAAGCCCTCCTCCAGGGGATCTTCTGACTCAGGAATTAAACCCATGTCTGCCGCCTTGCAGGCGGATTCTTTACCATCTGAGCCACCAGGGAAGCCCACAAGTCCTTTAATTAACTAGATTTGGAGGTCCGTTTTTTGGCACTGGAAATCCTCCTTAAGTCAGGAAACTTGAGAGGACCAGATGATCCCAATCTCAGCTCAGTTCAGTCGCTCGGGCATGTCCAACTCTTCGACCCCATGGACTGCGGCACTGCCAGGCTTCCCTGTCCATCACCAACTCCCAGAGCTTGCTCACACTCATGTCTATAGAAAGGAAATATTAATAAGTCATGGGAAGATTTTAGGCATTTGGACAACAACTCACTGAAATGCATTAGGAAGTAGTAATCCATACCATGTTAAGAGTAGAAATCTCTTCTTAAGAATCTCTGCCAAGGGTGACCAACCCAATGAGAGTGTGCCCTGTTCCTCATGTAGGTTGGGGCAGAAGGATAAAAAGGTTTTAGAACCACAGACTCAGAAAATGGTGGTCTCCCATTGAGTTTCTGATTACCAAGACCCAGAGGTTATCAGGATGAGAATTAACAAAAAACTGAGAACTTTATGGGGCTGGAGAAGACTCTTGAGAGTCCCTTGGACAGCAAGGAGATCAAACCAGTCAAACCTAAGGGAATCAGTCCTGAACATTTATTGGAAGAACTGATGCTGAAGCTGAGGCTCCAATTCTTTGGCCACCTGATGCAACTGACTCTTTGGAAAAGACGCTGATGCAGGGAAAGACTGAGGGCAGGAAGAAAAGGGGGTGACAGGATGAGATGGTTGGGTGGCATCACTGACTCAATGGACATGAGTTTGAGCAAGCTCCGGGAGTTGGTGATGGACAGGGAAGCCTGGCATGCTGCAGTCCATGGGGTCGCAAAGAGACTGAGCAACTGAACTGAACTATGGTCTCACCTGGAAATCCGTGTGGATTTCTGATCACTGTATGCAGTTGGAATTAAGAAGATTATTTCAGTTACTCTTTTACCAAATATGTTTAAACATCACATCCAAAGAAATTAGTATGTGGGGATCCTGTAGAAAACACCATGTAGTGTAGTGAAAGTTGCTCAGTCGTGTCCGACTCTTTGCGACCCTATGGGACATGGAATTCTCCAGGCCAGAATACTGGAGTGGGTAGCCTGTTCCTTCTCCAGGGGATCTGCCCCACCCAGGGATCAAACCTACCACACAGTCTTTACTCTCAGGGTAATATATATTTTGTTGTACCAGAATATGACAGGTAATCTAATGTCCTGTTTTCCCTGAATTGATCTTGTTTTGACTCTGCACCATAGGATTTTCAGTTTAGAGCACTGAAGAAAGTGAGAATCTTTGATTCTCCTGAGGAGTTGCCCAAGGAACGCTCGAGTCTGCTTTCTGTGTCCAACAAATATGGCCTGGTCTTTGCTGGTGGAGGCAGTGGATTGCACGTTTTTTCCACTAAAAATCTTCTTATTCAGAATAAACCTGGAGATGATCCTAATAAGATAGGTAAGTTACTTGGTTTATGCTGCATGATAGAGAGAGGAGCATAGTGAAGTGCTAATGTCATTTGCTTCCCAAGTTTTACATAGTAAAACTGCTGTTAGTCCTGAGGTTGACCCCCGAGAAGAGGAAGTGCCAGATGGGCTGCTGGAAGCCTTCCTGGGTGTTCTCTCTGCTCCTTTGTATTTCTCTCTGGTGACTTGTTCCTCTGAACTCAGAGGGAAGAACGGCTTATTGTGCCACACACTTTTACCTTGTTCCATTCAGCTTGGGGTCTGGCTCTGTAGAAGGACTTTGCTGCATGGCCTTTCAGTTGTCACAACAGCATCATCCAAACAAAGGGGAATGTGTACTGTCTGGAGCATTGTTGCAGAAATATGGTACAGGACTGTATTCAACTCTTGTGGCTCTGGCCACAGTTGGTTTCCCCAGGCCGTATGAGGGAGAGTCCCTACAATACTCAGTGCAGCATTAGCCATCTATAAGAAAACTGCAGTTCTTCTGCACAACTTGGTATCAGGGTGTGTGTGCTTACGTTTATGTAGATGCAAGAATGATGTCACATAGACCTGTATAGAGAGTTTGTGGCTTATGCTTCAAACATTCCATTTTCTGCTCTGTGTTTTTTGGTTTTCAGTCGATAAAGTTCAAAGCTTGCTGGTTCCTATGAAATTCCCAATACATCACCTGGCCCTGAGCTGTGATAACCTCACACTGTCCGTGTGCATGATGTCCAGTGAATATGGTTCCATTATTGCTTTTTTTGATGTTCGCACATTCTCAAATGAGGTAAGCTACCAGCAAACTCTAGGGACCTAAGAAGAGTGCCTGGTATTGAATCATAACCTAGAAGTTCCTGGTTGACCTTTGAATTCTTTTTGTAGATTTTAATTCGGGTTTTTAAGAGGTCCTTAATTATAGAACCATAAAACAAGATCTTGGCGATAATAGGGACTTCAAGAAATTATTTTGTAACACCATCTGCCCCAGGGTGCTGTCATTTCTCATTTACACTTGAGACAGCCAGAGCCCAGGGACCCTAAGGGACTTGCCTGAGGCCACAGAGTTAGTAGAAAGTGTCAGAAGCTCCTGCATACTGGGTCTCTGGCCTCCCACCGTGGTGCTCTTCCATTCCAGGCTGTGTAGTAATGGTAATCATCAGTGAGATTGAGTGTTGAGATTGACTGCGTGCTGGGCCCTGTGCTGGCGCTTTGCATGCCTTGTTTTCATCCATGCCCGCCCGTCTTGGCTTCATACCAGCCTTATGCACTCGGTATCATGGTCTTCATCTCAGAGATGGAGAAACAGGCCCAAAGAGTTTAAGTAACCATCCAAGAGTCCAGCAGTACTTGGAGGCCGGGGTTGGGGGGGTGGTTTGTTTGAGACACTTTTTTTTTTTTTTTAAGTAGAAATGAATTTCTTTATTCCTCTCCTGGGGGAAGGGGGATGCAGCAGGCGCGTGCCCTGAAACCACGCCTCAAGCCTAGAGGCTTTGGCGAGGAGTTTTGCAGCAATGGCTCAATGGCAGGGTTGCTGATAGAAAATTAGCATGTGTGCAGGGCCTGCAACACCTTTAATCTGGTCTCAGGTGGTCTCTCTTTTTTTTTCTTAATTTTTAAATTAAACATTTAATTTTGTTTTGGGATATAGCTGATTAGTAATGTTATGGTAGTTTCAGGTGAATGGTGAAGAGACTCAGTCATACATATTGAAGCACCTTTTATATCATTAATCTTTCATTAGCCTTCTACAACAAATCTTTCACTAAGGCTATTTTGGAGTTTTGAAGCCTGCTTGGGCTTCTGCATACCAATTAAAATAAGCACAGTATTTTAAGATGAGCACTCTAAAATTCAAGGACCCAACACTATTAAGAAGCAGAGTCTCAGTTTTTATTTTGTATATGCTCTTTATCCATTATTTTGCCTTTGTGTATTCCCTGTTGAGAGTCCCTCTGAGTATGCTACAATAATTGATGGCCATTTTCAAAATTATGTTAAAATTGTCTGTAACAAATAGACTGTTGTGTAGAGCTACAGTTTTTTTTCATGGTCATGGGGAAAAGTGAACTGGAATTTGAGAAAACTTGCATATTCAATAATTTTCTTGGACCATTGAATGTCTCTGTATTTATCTGTTTATTTTTGCCTCTGGGCATTTGTTTTAAAAGGCTAAACAGCAGAAGCGTCCGTTTGCATATCATAAGCTCTTGAAAGATGCGGGAGGCTTGGTGATTGACATGAAGTGGAACCCTACAGTCTCCTCCATGGTGGCAGTTTGTCTGGCTGACGGCAGCATTGCAGTCCTACAAGTCACAGAGACAGTGAAAGTGTGTGCGACCCTTCCTTCTACAGTAGGAGTAACGTCTGGTGAGTAATAACATCTTTTACTCTGTAACATACGGTAATGGTCATCTATTTAAAAATTAATCTCTGAGGGAAAAAGCAAATGGGGCTCTTTGTTATACTTATTTTTTGGTAGACGTGGAGAGAGTGTATTTTATTTCTGTAGTTACTGTCCTTGAAGCCACACAGCACACATGATTTACTTTCAGTGTGCTTGGGTTTTCTGGTGAAATGTTTGGGTATAGAAATGTTTGGTTTAGAACTGTGTTGTTGAAATAATTATTTTGACCTAAAAGATCAGACTCTGAAATAGTCATTTGTACCTTAGGGGGAAAACATTAGAAAATATCCAATAGAAGCAAGAGAAAGATTTATTGATATTTGAAAACCTTTTCTATCCTCCTCGATTTATCTAAAAACTGGAGTTTTCTGCTCTTCACAGCTTTCTGGGCAATACTCCATTGAAAAAGCCTTTTTAGCAACTGATTCAGTGGCCCAATAACAAATCATAATCCGACTGTGTCATCGGCATGATGTTTCTCTTTTACTTTGCCAAGCAACGATGATCCCACAGTCTTCCATGGACTGACAGAAAGAGGAACACAAAGTGGTAATTGTTGTCATTTAGTCGCTAAGTCATGTCGGACTCTTTTGCGACCCCATGGACTGCCTCATACCAGGCTTCTCTGTCCATGGGAATTCCCAGGCAAGAATACTGGAGTGGGCTGCCATTTCCTTCTCCAAGAGATCTTCCTGACCCGGGGATCAAACCTGCACCTCCTGCATGGGCAGGTGGATCTTTACCACTGAGCCACCAGGGAAGCCTGAAGTGGTGATTACATGGCTGTTTTGGTACCTATCTCATGGTTTGCTCCATTCTCTTCCGTTTTTAATTGGTAGTATTTTCTTCTTTACTCAGTGTGCTGGAGCCCCAAAGGAAAGCAGCTGGCTGTGGGGAAGCAGAATGGAACTGTGGTCCAGTATCTTCCTGTAAGTTTTGCCTTGGGCTTCAGAGCATTTTTATCAAGTAACTGTTTTAGGGTTGGTATGGTAGTATCTTTGCTGGTTTGGTTTTTTTTTTCTATTGAAGTATAGTTTATGTTCATTGCAACAAATCTGTCTATACCCAAGAGAATGCAGGAAAGAGCTGTCATGTGTCCACTCTGTCATCCTTTTCCTGAGGTCTTCTAGAGATAATATTCATGAGTACTCTTCAGTATAAATTGGCAGAGAATCTGTGTGTGTCCGATCACACCTGGTTGAAAAGGAGAGGCTCGTGGGCAGTGCCGAGGCCTGTGCTGTTGTGTATCCCTCCTGTTCTCTGCAGGGTACAGAGTGATGAATGTGGTGGGACAGGCTTGAGGCTCAGGTTCTGTTTCTTCTTTATCGACACAAAAAGTTGTTACATGAAATTTGGTACATGTTCTTTTAGGGCATTGGCCTGTAAAACAACAATATAGTTGTTGGACTTGCGGCCTGGGGATTGTTTTTTTGACACCGGTTTTTTCAAATCTCTTTCAGACTTTGCAGGAAAAAAAGTCATTCCTTGTCCTCCATTTTATGAAGCAGACCATCCCGTCAGAGGTAACACATCTGCTTTTCTTACTGGGCTGACATCTAACGAGGCACTGTCTGTAGTGCAGAAATGTTAGACCATGTGAGGCCTGCATACTGGTTCAGGAAAGTGCTGGTGCCTCCTGTGTGAAAACTTACTGTTTCAGTTAGCTAATTAGGTCTCGATCCCTGGGATGGGACGATCCCCTGGAGAAGGAAATGGCAACCCACTCCAGTCTTCTTGCCTGGGAAATCGCGTGGACAGAGAAGCCTGGTGGTCTACAATCCATGGGTGGCAAGGGGTTAAACACGGCTACACGACTCAGCACAGCATACACACACAGTTAAGTCACCGTAACAGTAATTCTCTAGGAGATACCTGTGTCACTTGGTAAATGACGCTAAATGGATCCTGACTTTTTTTTTTAATTAGAATTCTTCATTGTTTGCTTTGATCATCATCTGCTGGGGGTAAAATACCACTCTGGAATGAATTTGGGCTTTTTGAATCTTTGTGAATTATGTTTAGTGAAGTCTGGACCTTTTAAAAGCTATAGAAGTTGGGTATTTGTTTACCTATGAGCTGATAATGTTATAATGTACAAGGGTTATTCCAAGCACAAAGGTGGTTTATTAGGCCGTGTGTCTTTCAGTTCTGGATGTTCTGTGGATCGGCACATATGAATTCACGATCGTGTATGCCGCAGCGGATGGCACCTTGGAAACGGCTCCAGATGTGGTGATGGCTCTGCTCCCGGTACGTGTGTAGAAGGGATGTCTCGATTACTTGAGAACTGTAGAAATCTTCTAATAAAGTTAGAGACTTTAGGTGTCTCTCCTTCCCTTCCTGGCAGCGGTACCACTTGAGGTGTGAGCTTTTAATGCTGCACTGGGGGCCTGAGGACCAAAATGGTGTCCATTTGGAGCATGTTCTACTGTTGAGCCACATGGTGAAAAAAATCCTAAACCTGTGAGTTGTGATAGGTATTTGATGAAGTCATTTTAGAAAAGCAAGAAAATACCTTGATTTTCAAAATTCATTCACTTATTCAACGACTGAACAATAAAGTGTGTTGATATGCAGTGGTACCATTTTTAATCTTTGCCAATCTGATATGAGAAAAGTGCCTCATTTTTATTAACTCCTTTGGGTTCCTGACAATATCAAATTTTAAAAATATGTTTCTTAAGGTGCCTTATTTCAAGATTAAGATTTTCTATTCCAGGGATAATATTAACACTAGCATTTGCTGAGTGCCGTTTATGTACCATGTCCTGGATTAGAAGCTTTCTACATATCCTTTCATATCTCAGTTAAAACAGCCTTTGATGTAGATTTTTTAGGTCCATCATTTGTTGCTGTTCAGTCGCTGAGTCGTGTCCGACGCTCTGCGACTGCTTGGACTGCAGCATGCCAGGCTTCCCTGTCCTTCACAGTATCCTGGAGCTCGCTCAAACTCATGTCCGTTGAGTCGGTGATGCCATCCAACCACCTAACCCTCTGTTGTCCCCTTCTCCTCCTGCCTTCGATCTTTCCCAGCATGAGGGTTTTTACTAGTGAGTTGGCTCTTTGCATCAGGGGGCCAGAGTATTGTTGCCTCAACTTCAGCATCAGTCCCTCCAGTGAATATTCAGGATTGATTTCCTTTAGGTGGAGGTCCGTCACATGTAGGAGAAAACATTGTCAGAGAAGTTGAGAAATCTGTCCATGCTGAGGTGACAGACAGGTTTGAATTCAGCTTGGTCCTTGGCCAGTGTTTCTGGTCTTTGTATTGCTCAGTGTTGTCTATAGTGTGTCTATGTATTTTCTTTTTAATTTTTTTAGTCTATTTTTTCATAAAACTTAAAGGATTTTTTTCTTTTGAGATTCTTAACTTTGTAGGATTAAAGAAAAATCACCCATGAGATTTTTTCTCTCATTCTGTTCAATGTAGAAAAAGAGGAGAAGCGCCCTGAGGTGTTCGTGAACTTCATGGAGCCCTGCTACGGCAGCTGCGCCGAGAGGCAGCACCAGTACTACCTCAGCTGCGTGGAGGAGTGGTGAGCTGCGGGCGGGGTGGGGGTCGGGTGAGCTGCGTGGAGGAGTGGTGAGCTGCGGGCGGGGTGGGGGGTCGGGTGAGCTGCGTGGAGGAGTGGTGAGCTGCGGGCGGGGGGGGGCGGTGAGCTGCGTGGAGGAGTGGTGAGCTGCGGGCGAGGGGGCCGGTGAGCTGCGTGGAGGAGTGGTGAGCTGCGGGCGAGGGGGGCGGTGAGCTGCGTGGGAGGAGTGGTGAGCTGCGGGCGGGGGGGGCAGTGAGCTGCGTGGAGGAGTGGTGAGCTGCGGGCGGGGTGGGGGGTCGGGTGAGCTGCGTGGGAGGAGTGGTGAGCTGCGGGCGGGGGGGCGGTGAGCTGCGTGGAGGAGTGGTGAGCTGCGGGCGAGGGGGCCGTGTGAGCTGCGTGGAGGAGTGGTGAGCTGCGTGGAGGAGTGGTGAGCTGCGGGCGGGGGGCAGTGAGCTGCGTGGAGGAGTGGTGAGCTGCGGGCGGGGGGCGCCGTCCCGGCCGCTCGGGCCCGCCTGCTCTGTTTTCTCTCCTCTCGGTGAGAGAGGAGGATAGAGGTTGGAGGCGCCCGAAACACCTATTCAGCCCATGTTGGATAGTGCCTTCCTGACTACTGCATCTGTTTCCCCAGTCTTGAATTATATAGCTCGAATACACACTGAACTTAAAAATCCCATTTTCTCAATAAGTCCACTGATGACTTAAGAAAAGACAGATATTTAAGGAGCAGATTAAAAGTTTCCCTCTGAGCTGAAGTGTCCCTTTGAAAGATGGATTTCTTGAAACAAAGCTTCTCTTCCTTCCGTTAGGTTATTCTCTCCTCAAGGTGGTATATTTATTGGGATCTGAACTGATTCTCTGGTGTCTCCCCTTTGTCTTAAATAAGGAGACAGTTGGCTGAGTCTCCAGGGCTCTGACCTATGGACTAAAAAAATAAAGCTTTATGTCCAAAATCTTCTTACCTTCAACGAGGTAGAAAAAGCTCCCCTTTCTCCTTGACATCTAGAGGGAAGCTTTGTAGGTGTCACCACTGACTCAAGTCAAGGTACAGCTGTTGCCGTTTGAATTTAACGGTCTTCCGGGTTTATTCCTTGAAGGGATTTAGTGCTGGCGGCATCCGCAGCTTCCACAGAAGTCAGCATCCTCGCACGACAAAGCAGCCAGGTAAATGTTTCTCTTTGTCACTTTTTGTGATGTTGTTCTGAGAGATTTTGGAGGGGTTTAACTGTGAGGTTAAGATTTAGCTGAAGTCACATTCCTTTTATTGAGTTTCTGGATGAGAGCACAGCTTAAAACAGCTGTGGACCAAATGGCTTGGGTGTTGCATTGGACAGACTTGGGTGCTGGATTCAGCAGTTCCTTCAGCGTTAGCCGAAGCCCTCTGTTTGTTTCCGCCCTCCATGAATACCGCATACCCATAGTCGTAATCGAATGTGTTCCAGTACGAGTGTACCTGGGTGTGTAGGAGCCTTTTTATGCTTTGTTCTGTTTAACTATCTTTATTTTCTCCTTATTACTTGAATCTGCCTCTTCTATTCAGTTAACTATAACCCATCCTTGACTATGGAAGAGAGACATGCAAGTCAAACCAAACTGTGACTCTTCAGAAATACTTTCTGTTTGGAAAACCACCAGAAAGCTAAAAGCATCTGTGTACACAAGCCCCCATCTTCCTTCTTTTGCTTTGTGCTCCTTGCAGGCCAGAGTGGGCTGAGGTTCTCATGGTACACTACCCTTACGCAGAGAGACTACACAGGAAACCCAGCTCCTCAGCCGGAAACTTCCCTTTTGAAAAGTCTGCTTGGAGTCTGAAAATGCTCTGTGCATCCTGTGCTTCTTCAATCGCTCAACATTTATCCACCCTTCTTTTGAGTGGCAAGGTGGCCCACCATAAGCGCTTAGCTCTCAGAGTCCAGCACTCTTGATTTGCTGCTCTTGGATTAACTTCAGTAACAATCTCCTGATAGCACAAGTATTTTATGTATTCACACATTAAGAAACACTTTGATTTTTGCTTTTATCAAAGTAGTTTATGTTCATGGTTGAAAAGTCAAGTAGTGGAAAAGGGCTTATACGTGAAATAGCCGCCCCTTCCCATCCTGTCCTGGTCTGTCCTGTTCTCTGAAAGAGACCATTTTTAACTTGTGGTCTCTCTCTCTTAATGGTTATCTCCTTATCCTAAAATAATAATCTATTGCATCACTAGTTATCGGTTGTTAACTTTAAATTATTGGCCATGACGCAAATGAGGGTTTAGCTCACGTGTGGCCTTTAGACCCCCCGTCCTTCCTTTCAATAGGATTAGAGCACTGTTTTAGTCTCTTCTACTTGTTACCTTTGAACTGTAAGTGATCGTTCTTACTTTCGATTGTTACGGTTTTACCATGTACCATCTCTCATGATCTTCTGAGCTGTGAGAGGACCATCTCAGTGTCCACCCTTGCCTTTAGCACACCTCCTCCACACCCACCTTTAAGCTGTTGTCACCTGCATCTCATATTCCACAAAATCAAAGCTGCTGCTTGTTCTATTTTGCCCTAATGATTAGCAAGCCTTCTTTGTTTTGTGTATTGTTATATTGCCGATTGTTTTTCAAAGTTGGAACCTGTTTCATTTACTAACATTATTGTGAATGTGACTGTTCACGCCATGCCTAAGGCTTGGATCATGACTGTTTTCTTTCCTCAACAGTTTTTTTGTTTTTCTGTTTCTCGTTGAACATTATTCCTCCTTTATTCATGCTGCCCAGTTTTGGTCAGCACTGAAAGTTAGACAAAATGTCCGTGATTTTTAAAAACCAGGAGTCATTTGTTGTAGGGAACAGATCCCACTCAAGTGAACATGAACCAAAGGGGAGTTTATTGGAAAGATATGGTGGCTTCTCAAGGAATCCAGTGGCAGGAAGATTGACCAGTGTGAGGAAATACACTGAGAACTAGGGAAGACAAGAGCGCAGTCTCTGTGGTCGAGTGAGCACAGGGCATCTGGCAGCTTTCTAGGCTGTGTGCTCACAGTCGCAGCCATTGTCACCTGGCGCCTCCTGGTCCCCATCCAGATTCCTTAGTGCCGCTGCTGACTGGCTCCATGCGGCTGTTAGATGGTCCCACTGTGTCAGGAGTCCACTTGGATGTGGTGGAGGACACGTTAGAGAATGTTCGTGATAGTGATATTTATTCACCAGACAGGAGCTTTGTATACCAGGAACAGATAGAAAGACTTGGAAAAGGGGAGCCCCTTGCTTCCTGCGGGTTTATAGCTTTTAGACTATGTTTCCAGATTTTGGAGTCCCAGGGAATGCAATACTAAACCAACTGAGTTCCCTTTTTCTCCTCTCCTGTTTGATCAGTGCTGGAGAAAGCTCTAACCAATGCTGTATCTTCTACTTGTTCTTTTTCCAGAATAGCTGGGAATCTTGGCTGTTGGAGGATTCTAGTCGAGCTGAGCTGCCTGTGACAGACAAGAGTGATGATTCCTTGCCCATGGGAGTTGCCATAGATTACACTAACCAAGTGGAAATTACCATCAGTAAGTATAGTCTGTCATAGCTAAGCCACGTGCAGAAATAGTCTTCTTCCCATCATGGTTAATATTCAAATCCAGCTCTACATTTTCCTGATGGGACTTTGTCTGCCGCGTGCTTTCAGCTTGTTGTAGCGTGCGGTTAATATTCAAATCCAGCTCTACATTTTCCTGATGGAACTTTCTCTGCCGTGCACTTTTCAGCTTGTCGCAGCGTGTCTGTGTAAAGAGTGAGACAGAGTGCACTATGCCACACTCGTCTGATTTGAGTGGATATTCACTGACCAAGGCCACACACTCTGTGTGTCTCTGTGTGTGTAAGAATATGGCTGGAATACACAACACCGACTTCGTAGCCTTGTTTCTTTGCCCCTCCCGGTTTCCCAGGGCCTCCCAGGCAGATGGTGTATCCCCATACTCGGTTCCATGGCAGGGATAAGAAAATGGAGGCCTCAAGCACAGACTTCCAAATGGGGCCCGAGCATGTGCTCTGAGTCTGTCTTCTCCTTGCTGAGTCTTGGCAGGGCTGCGGTCCCGTAAAATGTGAACCTGAGAAACGACAGATTCTTTCTCACGCATCTAGAGAGCAAGCTACTGCTTGCAAGTAGGAAGAGGGAGCGGGGAGGGGCATTATAGGAGTTGGGGAGCAGGAGGCACAAACCGCTGGGTGCGAGACAGCCTGCGGGGAGGCAGTGCACGCAGCCAGTGTCTGGCAGTAACTGTAAGTGGGGTGTAGCCTGTAAAACTTGGGTAAAGAATTAAGAGAATTTAAAAAGAGCCAAGGAGACAGCATAATGAAAAGGCAGCAGAATGGAGTGGAAAAAAAAATCTACTAAGCATATATCTGATAAGGGATTAATACCCAAAATATATAAGGAACCCATGCAACTCAATAGCAAAGCGAAATAAATAACCTGATTAGGAAATGGGCAGAGGACCTGAATAGACATTTTTCTAAAGAAAGCATACAGATGGCCAACGTATATGAAAACGTGCTCGACCAGCATAGGGAACTCTCCTCAATACTCTATAATGACCAAATGGGAAAACAATCTAAAAGTGGACGTGTGTGTATATATAATATATACACACACATATATATGACTGATTCACTTTGCCGTACAGCAGAAACTAATGCAACATTGTCAATCAGCTGTGTTCCAATAAAAACTTTTAAAAGTTTTCACTGCACACACAAAATGGTAACTGCATGATCGATGTGTTCAGTAGCTTGACTGTGGTAGTCATTTCATAGTATGTGTGTCCTTCAAATCATGTTATACACCGTAAGTACATAGCAATTTTTATTTGTCAGTTTTATGTGAATAGAACTGGGAATGTATGTATATATTTTTAAAAAGGCATATACTATGTGCGTTATTTTAGAGAGGTATCTGCGTCAGGCACCACTGAGTTCCTTGTCCTTTCCTGACCAGACTGTTTGGTCTGATTCAGTTACTTTTGATTCTCACGAAGACTTAATTGACAAAATATGTGCTTATCATTCAACTGTGAAGGACTGTAAAGTCATTGGACTCACTTTTCCGTGTCCTTCTGTGTGTTTTCCGCAAGAGTCTCGTCTGTCGTTTGTCCTGGTCGGGGAACGCTGAACCTGTCTCCCTGACACCAGGACACGTGAAAATCAGAGCTTTGGAGAGTCAGAGCCACCACACAACTGCCGGTGTTTCTCTGTGCAGCTGGCAGTACACTGGCCATCTGACCACAGCTCTGCTGTAAAGAGCCGATTCATAAGGGCTGTTCAGCTCCAAACCAGAGCGAACCAGCTGCGGCTTGTATGCGGATGAGTCCAGTGAAACCCCTTGCACTTCAGGCTGTCTTCGCCTCCCACACGGGGCCCTTCCACTGACTTGGCTCTTCTATTACCTTGGTTTTCTTTTTTAACAGATGAGGAGAAGACTCTTCCACCTGCTCCAGTGCTTATGTTACTTTCAACAGATGGTGTGCTTTGTCCTTTTACATGATCAATCAAAATCCTGGCGTAAAGTCCCTCCTCAGGACACCAGAGCGGCTCTCGTTGGAAGGAGAGCGGCAGCCCAAGTCATCAGGTGTGTGCCTCCACTGCCCCCCACCCCAGCTGTGGCCGAGAGGGGCTCCTGCAGGCTCGAACAGGAGTGTCTGCTGGGATGAGTGCTGTGTGGTCGCAGAGTGTTATCGCTGTCAGCCAGTCTGTCTCTTCAAGGGAGGACCAGTCTTCCCCTTGAACACATGCACACACTTGCTGTCTCTTACCCCCAAGCTTTGTTCACCAACCTTTACTTTAGAGAAAAAGGAAGCTCAACCCGATGGATCCCATTAGATAATTTACTGACAATACCCAGTTGTAAGACCCCATATTATATGACCTGAAACCCAACATGTTCAATGTGAGAAATCGGTTAAATGATTGTACATCTATACAGTGAAATGCCATGTAATAGTTAAAAATGTTATATTAACAGAGAAAGGGCAGAACATGCCATGAAAGAGCACTATGATTCCTTTTTTATGAGAAAAATGTATACATGAAAAAACTACTTGTGAGGTACTAAAATGTAGATAGTGGCTACTGCTGCATGGTGAGAACATGGAAATTTTCTTTTCTCTTTGTATTTAATTTTCTTTAGTTCCTCCCTCCGCACCTCCCCCCACCCACCCACTGCCACCCCCGAAGATATTGCTACATGCTTATTGGAGGAAAATTGAAAAATAAAAAAACACTTTAGAGCCCATTAGTCATCAAGCAATAGCCAGTCAGCATTTGGGTACATATTCTTTATGTCCATAAATGCATGCATTTAAATGCCAGTCTACATTTTCAGCATTTTCTCAATGACAGTCACCTGTGAGAACAAAATAAACTCTTTAGAAGGGCATTGTTTCATATTTTGAAATTTCACTAGTATTTCTCTTTTGAATTCTGTGAGTATATAACGAGTAAGCTTTTTCTCTTCTAATATAGCTTTTAAAGCTCATAGTGTAACCAGTTTTACATCTGGTAAGAAATACGTGGACCAGTGGGCTTGGGTATGGTTGAGAACACTTAAGTGTCTTATCGCACTGCTTCCCAGTGCAGAGTGAATTGTGCGTCATAAATAGGGCCAGTTGGATGCTTGGGCTCCTGTCAACTGTCAGTGTGGCCCCAAGTAATCGAGGTGCCTTGCATAGACTGTATCCGTGCTGTTATGCTGGAAAATTTCCTCAAGACAGTGTGCACTCTTGAGTTGTTTTCTTCCCTTTAAGTGGTCCTGAGTCCCATGAACTCCCTACACTCACTCAGTTTCTGGGTCCATATATAATAAGCAGTGTGCCCTGTGAAGTCAGGAGCCTGGGGAATGATGTTTGTTTCTTCTTTCTTTCTTTCTTTTTAAATACTGATTTGGCTGCTTCATCTCTTTCCTGTGGCCTGTGAGATCTTCCGTTGCAGCCCGTAGTCTCTCGAGTTGAGGCACACGGGCTTAGTTACTCCGTAGTATGTGAGATCTTGTTCCCCAGTCAGGGGTTGAACCTGCACCCCCTGCATTGCAAGGCGGATTCTTTACCACTGAACCACCAGGGAAGCCCCAGGAAGTATTAATAGATTTACTTGTAGTTATACTTTCAAAGACATGAACATTTACTTGGGGTTCTCTGTTTTCAGAAAAGGGCATTTTTCTGTGCTAAATCACTTCAGTCCTGTCCAACTCTTTGAGACCTTATGGACTGTAGCCCACCAGGCTTCTCTGTCCTTGGGGGATTTTCCAGGCAAGACTACTGGAGTGGGTTGCTCTGCCCTCCTCCAGGGGGTCTTTCCCGACCCAGAAATCGAACCTGCATCTCTTATGTCTCCTGATTGGTAGTGGATTTTTTTACCACAGTGCCACCTGGGAAGCCCAGCATTTTCATGGTTGTATCCTAAGTATTTCATTCCTTTAGATACAGTGAGGATAAACTGTCATCTCTGACAGATTGAAAGAACCAAGACCTATAAATATTTTGATTGAAAAATATTGCTTTCTTAGTTATTTGGAGAATAATTTTGGAGAATTTAGAGAACTAGCTTGTTTATAGGAAGTTTGGAAAATAGAAAAAATTTAAACTTGCCTTTTATGGTATTCTCTTCCAGTGTTTTTTCATAAACATCTTCATAGTTGTGATCATATTATATACATGATTGGTATGCAGTTCATTTATTTAAATTTTAAGTGTTTTCTAGGTTCTTATGTAATTCTTATGATTTATTTAAGAATGTTTAATATTCTGTTGAATATATTTTATCATTGGGTTGTATTAAATATCTTTTTCACTTTTTAAGTTTTTTCATAGGCATTATTCTTAGAATTGGGATTACAGGGTCCATTTTTTATGATTTTTTTGAGACTTAATGTTTTCTCAAAGATTGCTAAATTAGGTACCTGATAACAAAAAGTTTCAGGTTTATTTTACCCTTTCACACCTAGTGGATTATATGTATTTATATTTTGATAATTTAGAGATTAAAGTATGCCTCATTTAATTTATGTTTCTTTAACTTGAGAGAATGTATATATTTTCTTCCTGTGCATTAGATTCCCGGCATTTATCTCTTAAAGTCTCAGGACTTCCCTGGTGTTCCAGTGGTTGGGACTCTGCTTCCAATACAGGAGGTGTGGGCTCAATCCCTGGAGAGGGAACTAAGATCGCACATGCTTCAAGGCATGGCTAAAAAATTTAAGAAATAAATAAATGAAAAATTTTAAGTCCCCCACATTTTTGTTGTTGCTTTTATATTTTTGTTTTTAGTTGGTTACTTTTTGCCTGCACCAGGTCTTCACTGCTGAGTGGGGTTTTCTCCAGTTGTGGTGAGCGGGTGCTGCTCTTTGTTACGGTGCTCGGGCTTCTCATCGTGGCGACTTCTTTTGCTGTGGAGCCCAGACTCTAGGGCACCAGGGCTTCAGTAGTTGTGGCGCATGGGGTTAGTTGCCCCAAGGCATGCGGAATCTTCCCAGACTAGGGATCAAACCCATTTGCCCTGCACTGGCAGGCAGACTCAACCACTGGACCACCAGAGAACTCCTCCAAAGTTTTTAAATCTCAATTTTTATTTAAAAAATAAAACATCTTGCTTGTCATTTGCTGCAGACTTTCTTTCAGTATACCTTTTGGTTGTATGCCAGCTTTTGTACTTAGTCAAATCTCTATCTTTTGTGATTTGGGGGGTCACTTTTAGGTTTATCAGGTTGTTAGACACTTGGACTTAATTCACTTTTTGCCGCCTTTGTTTTGAGATACAGTTATATATATCCTTTTGTATATCTCAAAACAAAGGAGATATATCTTTGATTAAACTGGAGTTGTTTTAGTGACTATTAAGAGGCGTAGGTCTGAGTTAAAGTTTTTTCCTGATAATAAAACATCGCAGAATGACTTACTTTTCACTGTGACATCGAGAAGTGTGTTTTTTCTATATTACTCAAGTTGGTGTTTATGAAGTCCTGTTAGTCTAATGTCTTTCTGCATTTTCTTTTTCCTTCAAAGTTTCAGATATGTTGCCATATGGAATGTTTGCTCTGGGAAGTTCAACATCAGCTCTCATTTCTTCTCCCCACAACTTTTGGAATGAGGACCAATTGTTTCTGGCTTCATTCTTCCACCAGCCCTTTTCCACTTGCTTCCTGTGATGTGGACCTCTACTGTCATGGCGTTAACTTGTCTCTTCCTTTTTCCTCCCTGTGTTTCATTGCAGGAAGTATTCCTACTACCCCCACCTCCCCGCAGGCCCCGCAGAAGCTTGATGTGCCAGCCGCCGTGGCGCCTGCCTCTGTCCTGCCTTCATCCCAGGCTGCCCCCACCTCCATCTTCTCTCTGCCTTCTGCTGTGTTCTCCTTTGGTTCTTCATCTTTGAAGTCCTCTGGTTCTGTCCCTGGGGAGGCTGCTCCGAGTTCCAGTGGCTCTGACGGTGCCAAAGCAGCCCTGGCCTCTGGCGCATTTCCCTTCTCTTTTGCTCCTCCTTCTCAAGCCTCCCTCGCGCCCACGCCGGTGGCCTCTCCCATGACCCCCTCAGCTGCTTCATTCTCCTTTGGAACATCGGGTTTTAAGCCTACCCTGGAAAGCACACCAACGCCAAGTGTGTCAGCTCCAAATATGGGAATGAAGCCCACCTTCCCACCGTCAGCTCCTGCAGTCAAGGTCAACCTTAGCGAAAAGTAAGTGACACTTCAAGTTTGACAAGTAGATCCCACTTACACGTGGGATCTTAGTTCTCTGACCAGGGATCTAAGTTCCCCACATTGGAAGGCAGATTCTTAACCACTGGATCGCTGGGGAAGTCCTACGTGTATCTTATTTTTTCACTTCTGTACCTGCTTGTTTTGTTCTCACCAC
Organism: Nanger dama; assembly: GCA_917880005.1. Classification (NCBI taxonomy): domain Eukaryota; kingdom Metazoa; phylum Chordata; class Mammalia; order Artiodactyla; family Bovidae; genus Nanger; species Nanger dama. The sequence continues at coordinate 5,684,916 of CAKJTW010000018.1, read as the reverse complement.
CAGAATATAAGCCTTTTGAGAGAAGTATCCCTTATACCTGTACCCTTTCGCATAATTGCCATTGAGTGTAAATACCACCAGCTTCCCCCTCCACTTTTCTGTATCTTCCCCTGTTACTGTGGAGGGGATGCCGGCCGCTGTCATTGTTGATACTAAACTGTCATGCAGCTGCTTCATCCTGAGGGTTGCCTAGTATTCCATTGTGTAACACCGTGATCTAGTTCACTAGTCATCTGATGCTGTATACTTACATTGTTTACAGACATTTACTCTTTTAGGTGAAACTTATTTCCCCTTCCTAGTAGACCATCAGCATCCCCGAGATAGTGACCTGCTCTCATCTTCCATTCTCCTTCCCCAGAGATGATCATTTCTCAGTAATTTCCATGACAATGGGAGGGTACTAAACTCTCCGAAGTCCATTGAGTCCCACCTTCTTTTTCACTCAGCTTGATAGGCTAGACAGTAAATGTTTTATGTCATGGTAAACTTAGTTTCGTCATCATGTTAAGTATATATTTGATATTTTCATTCCAGATAAGCAGATGATTAATGTTTCCATGCAGCCTTCACCTTTTATAAGAAATAGCTAAACATTTGCACATTTGGACTTCCCTGGTGGCTCAGACAGTAAAGCGTCTGTCTACAATGCGGGAGACCTGGGTTTGATCCCTCGGTCGGGAAGCTCCCCTGGAGAAGGAAATGGCAATCCACTCCAGTACTATTGCCTGGAAAATCCCATGGACAGAGGAGTCTGGTAGGCTACAGTCCATGGGGTCGCAAAGAGTCAGACACGACTGAGCGACTTCACTTCCCTTTCACTTTCCTTGCACTTCCTAAAGGTGGAAGAGTCTAGGAAGTGACCTTTGATGATCACTTGTGACTGTTGCGAGCAATCCCACCGCAGCAGGCTGTTCTGACCCGCTCGGCCTGCCATTTTCAGGTTCACGGCTGCAGCCACCTCGGCTCCTGTTCACAGCTCACAGAGCACAGCCTCGACGCTGCCCTTCTCCTCGGCCTCTAAGGCGGCTTCCTCTGGACCTCTCAGCCACCCCCTCGCCCCTCTCGGCATCATCCAGTTCCTTGCCATCCAAGTCCTCAGTCACTCCATCGGCATCAGGTATGATTTTAAGCAAACAGCTTCAAAGCTCAGTCCCAAATTCCCAGATTATCATTTCTCCAAGTTATTTAAAAATCCTAGCCAACATAGCTGGACTGGATTCCTTTTTCTTGCTTCCCGTAACTCACACTGAAGTCCAGTGGCTTTTGTACTCCGGTTTGGAAAAATTCATAATGGCTTCAGTGCTTATCTCTGTCTTGTGGGGCATTTATCTTCACATAGAGCTTGCTCTCCATGCAGGTCAGTCATCAAGTAAGTCTTGAAGACACAGAGACAGTAAGGAACCTGCAGAGGCTTTCTGCATATTTCCTCTGGTGACTGCCCTGGATTTTCACACTCAGCCCTACCATAAGCAGATTTTTTAAGTAAAGATCATGATAATGGTTATTTCCAGGTTGAAGTGCATTATACAGCTCCATGAGCAAATGCGCCCAGCCTGTCTTTTTCTTCCTTCAGACTTCAGAGGCTGAGGCTTCTCTTGCTGCAGAGCACAGGCTCTAGGCACTGGGCTTCAGCAGTTGCAGCCCATGGGCTCGGAAGTTGTAGCACTCAGACTTAGTTGCTCCACAGCATTTGGAATCTTCCCGGACCAGAAATTGAACTCTTGTCCCCTGCATTGGCAGGCGGATTCTTAACCACTGCGCCACCAGGAAAGTCCTGTGTCTTTCTTTTTAATGTAAATTTTTTCTAAAACATTTGAAAGTTAATCACAGATGAAACACTTCACCCCTAAGAACTTCAGTGTCTCTCTCCTAAAAACAAGGGCACTCAATACATTATCACACTAAAGAAATTTAACAGTAATTCAGCCTGTAGCCGGATTCCCATTTCCAGTTGTTCCTGTAGTGTTCCTACAGCTTTGTTTTCCCCCTTTGTTTTTCTAGAAGCCACTCAAAGACTACACATTATGTTCCGATTTTGTCTCGTTGGCCTCAAGCAGTCTCTTACCATTTCTGTCTTCCTCAGCATTAACATTGGTGAGATCAGGCCAGTAGTTTTGTGGACTGTCCTTCCATTTGGACTTCAGGGTTTCCACACAGTGAAATTCACATGACACATTTTGAGCAGTGATACCACGTGGTGGATGTGTGTGCCACATCCCGTGATTTCCTTTTGTCCTGACGTAAGCGACATCATTTTGCTCACAGTTGTGGTGGCATCTGTCAGATATGTCTCTGTTTTTAAGTTAGTTGTTTGCTCATGCCAGTGAAAATACCCAGCCAGACATGCTCGCATAGCCATTTGGTGTTTGAGTGTCAGGAATAATTTTATCTTGGTAGATCCTGAGCAAGCATTGAGCTGTATAAATTCCTGAAATCTTCTCTCTTAGCTGCTGATCAAGGACTGCCTTGTAGCATTTGTCAAAGTCACCTCATTCTGGGGCTTTTCTATGACCTAAAGTACCTGTCTATGACCTAAAGAGTTAACAAGCCTTTTGTCTTTTCACATCTCTTTACAGTTTAGGGTAGAAGAAGTGTACCACACCGCACACACTCTCCCTGTCTGCTGCTCACCACCCACATCTCCCTACCACCTTTGCTCTTATTTAATTTTTAACAGTTTGGTGGCTCCTGGATCATTGCATTGTACTCTAGACCCACTAGGGGACTCCCCTCCTCACTGTTTAATCTGGTTCTCTTGAGATGAGGCTTGGATACAAGTTTTTGGTATATTTGTTTTTTAAACGCTCCTACTGCTAAGTCACTTCAGTCGTGTCCGACTCTGTGCGACCTCATAGATGGCAGCCCACCAGGCTCCCCCGTCCCTGGGATTCTCCAGGCAAGAATCTGGAGTGGGTTGCCATTTCCTTCTCCAGTGCATGAAAGGGTCCCGAAGGCCCTGTGAGTTCTTCCTGAGTGATGAGAATTGTTGTTCTCATGGTCTTTAAACTTTGTCCCCAGTTCCCAGAGATCATCAGGCACCTCTGTGAGGATTAGGGACGGGCTGGGTGGTCTGCCTCCTGGGCCTGGACACCAGTGCACATACCTGTTATCAGAGACACTCCAGTTTACCTGCTTTACAAGGGAGCTTCCTGTTTTAAAATGTTATATGTGTTTTTTAGGTATTTAAAAACTGGATATCTCTTTGGTAACCAAGATCATAAATGGAGGCCAGGGACAGTGAAAAACTTATTTTATTAGGTTTGAGGAAAGGCTATTCATGGTGGAAGAAATAATGGGAATGAATACTGTTTGTTTTGACTGACCTCTTGTTCTTACAGGGCGAGCTGCTCAGGGCAGTCCAAGTCCGGCGCCCTCAATGGTCCAGAAATCACCTAGGATAACCCCCTCCAGTGACTAAGTCAGGTTCTCCTCAGGTATGTTTAAACTCAGCCTGCAACACTGTGTTTATTAATTTACTGCCCCAGACATACATGTTTATAAAGTGAGTGTTTTTTTGGTTTTAGAATTCACACATTTGCAAAAGTATTTCGGACTATGTGATAGGAAGTACCAAAGTGGGAGCTGTGAATGTTTGTAATGTCTGCTCATAAAAGCCATTTAACGCAACCCTAGAATGTTAGGGTTGTTTTCTCTGCTGATTCCTGAGCTTATCCATGCTATGTTCCATTTGTGGAATCCTATTCATGTCTGAAGACTGTAGTATATCACCTGATCTTTTTCTGTCATTCCCAAAGTAATCAAGAAATCTCCCACTGCCCTCTTTTTTTCTGCCTTTCCATTACGACTTGGTTTATTTTATTTAATTTTTTACTAACATAGAGTACACATAGTGGGAAGGAGGATACAAGTGACACATATCCACCTGGGTGAATTGTCACCAGCTGACTACACCTTGGTAACCAACACCCAGAACAAGAAACAGACCATACTGGGGTCCCTGAGTCCCCTTCCTGTGAGCCCTTCTAGACATTACCCTTGCCAAAGGGGTCTCACTGTCATGATTTCTAATAGCATAGCTTAGTTTAGCCTGTGAGTATCTTCTGTAAAATGGAATGATACAGTATACATTCTTGTATCTGGCTGTTTGGCTCAGTGTTATTATGTATGTGAGGTTTTTCCATATCATCGTTGCTGTCTGGAATTCACTGGGCGACTATTACTATAAGTTTCATCCCACCCTTGATGGACATTTGAGTAGTTTCCAGGTTGAAGTCATTGTGAATCGTGTTGTTATAACCACACCAGTTGACATCTTTGGGTGAATATGTGTATGCATTTCTAGGAGTGGAATTGTTAGGTCAAAGAATATGCATCTATTCCTTTTTAATACATTCCCACCAGGCGTATTTGAGTTCAGCCGCATATCCTCACTAGTCTTGTAGTTTACATATTCATTGTTGTTGTGTTTTGTGGTTTTAATTAGTATCTCACAGATGACTAGTAAAATTGAGCTTTTTCATCTGACTATCTTCTTTTCAGTGGTGTCTGTACGAGTCTTTCACCTATTTTTCCCCTGGGTTGTTTTTTTCTTATTGACTTGTTAGAGCTCATCCCTTACTGGATACGCACATGCATGTGTAAACACATGCATGTAATGCAGAGACTTTCTCACTCTCTGAATCGCTTTTACCTTCCCCTTGAGGTGGCTTTTGATGACAAGTGCTTAATTTTAATGTAATTTAATTATTTTTTTAAGATGAGTAAAATGTGGTCTGTTTTGAAAATAATTTCTTGTTCCAAGGTCAAAAAGATATTTTCCTAAAAGTTTTATTATTTTACTTTTCATGTTAGATCTACAGTCTGTCATCTCAGTTTATTTTTATAGTTTAAAGAGACTTTTCTGTCCATTTCCCACTTGATTATTTGAGTGCCCTCAGAACAGGAGGCACGTCTTTTCTTTCTGTCTCTTTCCCAGTGTGCTTCCTTCCCCGCCCCAGCACATACCTGTACAGGCTTCACAATAAATGCCCAGTTTTCAGCTGTAGCTTTTGGCATAACACATGACACATGGCATTTATTAAATAAAGCTGTTCTACTGAATGCTTATGCAATCTAAAAACTCTTCTGTATGTTCATGGGTGTAGGTAACAAATCACTTGAAGGTCCTCTCAAGTTATAACATCTCTAAAGCAGAATTCTTTTTTTTCCCCATTATTTATTTATTTAGTTGTGCTGGGTCTTAGTTGCAGCATGTGAACTCTTAGGTTGGGGCTTGTGGGATCTAACTCCCCGACCAGGGATCAAGCCCAGGCCCCTGCACTGGGAGCACAGAGTCTTACCCGCTGGACCACCAAGGAAGTCCCAAAGCAGAATTCTCGATCTGCATTTCTGGGAGCCTGTCCTTGCTCTAGTAGTCCCGTCTCAAGAAGCACTAGCCTGGCAGTTTGCTCCAGCCCCAATCCAGAAGTCTTCCTGGATTCCCCTCTGTAATAGCACCTGCCCTGGTCCATGCTCACAGAGGTCTTGCCAGCTTTGCTCTGTGATGTTTTATTTGTCATAAATCCACATCTCTGTCCCTGCTGATATCGAATTTCAGGCCATTATCATCTCTACCCTCAGTAGCCTCCCTGACCACTCTGTTTCTTCTCCTGCCTTGTCACTGTCATCCATGCTCTGTTGAATAGCAGGAGGACTCTTCTAATATCATAAATCAAAGAATAGTGTCAACTCTCCTAAAACTCCACTAGTAGTTTACCAACACAGAATAAAATCCAGACTTCTTGGTACAGTCTTACATGACCTCCCTCTGCCTGCCTCCAGCTCCCTCCCTGGCTTCATGTGCCCACACTCACTTTTGCCCTGAACTTGCCAAGGTGTTTTCTGCACTTGCTTTTCTTGCTGCCTGGAGGTGTTTACCTAAACTTGCCATAGCTTTCTCCCTTACTTCATATCTCAGTGCAGGGACAATGCTCAGTGAAGGCTTTTGGGCCATCTCATCTGAAGCAGTGTTTTCATTTTTATTCTCTCTATATGTTCCTGTTCATTTTTTCACATCACTTATCAGTTCAGTTCAGTCCAGTTCAGTCGCTCAGTCGTGTTGCAGTTACTTAAGATTTGTTTACTTCTTATTATGTCTTGTCCCAGTGGAAGGTGAGTTCTGTGAGAGTAGGGACCTTATTAGCCTTGTTTACCTCCATCTCCACTGTCTGGAACATGCCTTATACCAAGAAGGTACCAGCAAATATGGGTTCAAAAGACTGAATGGTGGAACGGTAACGGTATTGTGAGAGTGCTACACCTGTGACAGACACTGAGCCTTCCTCCAGGAAGCCATTGCTTGTAACATCTTGCTTGGGGTATGGGATGCATTTTTAAACCTCTGCTTTTCATTTCAGCCAAAATCACTTCAGCCTCCTGTTACAGAAAAGCAGGGACATCAGTGGAAAGAGTCAGATCCTGTGATGGCTGGAATTGGGGAGGAGGTAAATTTGTTCCTGCAGATTTTTTCCAGAAATAGCTCTGATAGTGAGACTTGAATGGCTCTGGGTGCTGACTCCTCTGTGACTATTCGGTTCTGGCATTGAGCCTTGGCGTGTCCTGGGAGTCTGTGCTATTAGTGGGCCCAGAAGCCGTGACAGGACTGCCACACCATTCAGACTGAGTCGTCTCCTCATTTGTGGCTTCGACAGATCGCTCACTTTCAGAAGGAGCTGGAAGAGTTGAAAGCCCGAACGTCCAAAGCCTGTTTCCAGGTGGGCACATCTGAGGAGATGAAGATGCTGCGAACAGAATCAGATGACCTACACACCTTTCTCTTGGAGATTAAAGAGACCACAGAGGTTTGTGTTTTTGATACTCTTCCTAAGTTAAACATTGTCATCCAGATACTCCATGGGCATATATATTTTCTCTCTTACAGGACCACTGGTAGTGTTTTTATGTGGATGGGTGGTTTACCCAGGAATGCCTGACTTCAAACCCTACCTTTTGTTTCAGTAGCTAAGTTGTGTCCGACTCTTTATGGCCCTGTGGGCTTTGGTCCATGTGATTCCCATGGATGCTGAACAGTAAACTGTGTGACATTGTGCAGGTTATTCTAGCAGATCTATGTGTTAGTTTTTTCATGTGGAAAATGGAATAATAAGTACTTTGTATCCTATTGGCACAAGGCATTCCATTAAAGTCTATTCTAGTTGTTAGTTTAGTTTAGGTACATTTGAAATTTTACTAGCTTTTTTCTTGGTATAAAAGCAAACTTTAATGAAGATATTGTGGGTCCTTTACAGGGGAAAACTTATTGTCTTTTATAGTCAGTTGTTATAAAGTGTTAAGTTTAAGAAAAAAGCAGGATACTCGAGCATACACAATATAAAAATAACAAATGTTTGCTGTTCACTGTATTATTTACTGTGTTACTTTTTTTTTTTGGCTGTGCAGGGTCTTAGTTGTGGTATGTGGGATCTAGCTCTCCAACCAGGGATCAAACCCAGGCCCCAGCATTGAGAGCTCTTAGCCACTAGACCACCAGGGGAGACCCCTGTGTTTCCATTATTACTCTTTACTATGTGCCAGGCGTCTCAGTATTATCTCAATGAATCTTCACAGCTTTTCTGTATGATAGGCACTATTATTCTTTCTGTTTTGCAAGAACAAGAAACCTAGGCTTAGAGAGATGAAGTGTTTTCCTAAGTCACCCACTTATTGAGTGATAGTGCCAGGATCCCAATTCAGACTGCCTGACTCCAGAGTTCTTGTCTTAAATATCATGCTTGGAAACAGGAAAGTTCTCAAGGGTGGGGGAAGGATAAATTGGGAATTTGGGATTAAGAGGTACACACTCTCTATATCAAATAGATAGACCACAAGGACACACCATATAGCACAGGGACCTGTATTCAATATCTTGTATTAATAATAACCCATAATGGAAAAGAATCTGAAAAAGAATTGCATGTGTGTATGTATATGTATGTAAAACTGAATCACTTTGCTGTACATTTGAAACATTTTAAATCAACTATACTTCTATAAAAAATTTAAAGTTAAAAAAAGAGGAGAATTCTCCAAGGTTTTAGCAGTGATCATCTTTATTTATTCACTTCTTTATTCTTTATTTTTCGACTACACCCTGCAACATGTGGGATCTTAGTTCCCTGACCAGGGATTGAACCCACACCCTTGGCAGTGAAAACACCAAGGCCCTTTCCTTACCACTGAACTGCCAGAGAAATCCCAGTGATCCTCTTTAGACAGAATGATTACCAGTATTTTTATTTTTATTTCCTCAGTTTCTGATCATTAAAGTTGTATTTTTTAATGAGAAAGGAAAAAACAAAAAAGTTAATGTTAGTATCTTTCTTTCTAAGCAGTGAAATCACTTTTGCTCTGTTCAGATGTTCATCTTGTTAAATATTTGAGAAGCACCACCTTGATCTAGCCAGAAAGGTTTATTTCTCAGAAATACCACTTTTGTATCAGCCCATCCTTGTATCTTTTCTAGTCTCTTCATGGAGATATAAGTACCCTGAAGACAACTTTACTGGAGGGCTTTGCTGGTGTCGAAGAAGCCAGAGAACAGAATGAGAGGAACCATGACTCCGCGTATCTGCACTTGCTCTACAAGAGGCCACTGGACCCCAGGAGTGAAGCTCAACTCCAGGTAGGAGAACTTCACCAGAGCTGCCGAAAACAGACACCTAGATGGGCACATTCCTCTGGAAGGTCCGGGTTTGCAGGACTGCCCAAAGTTGTTCATTTCCTCTGAGTGCTAACCCACTTCATATATACCTCCTTAACTGCAACAAAGAAAACAGCACTTTCCCCCTTGAGGTTTTTTTGGATCAACAAAAACATAATTTTTAATTAAATCTTAAGCTGAAACTCTAGTACTTTGGCCACCTCATGTGAAGAGTTGACTCATTGGAAAAGACTCTGATGATGGGAGGGATTGGGGGCAGGAGGAGAAGGGAACGACAGAGGATGAGATGGCTGGATGGCATCACTGACTCGATGGACATAAGTCTGAGTGAACTCTGGGAATTGGTGATGGATGGGGAGGCCTGGCATGCTGCAATTCATGGGGTCACAAAGAGTCGGACACGACTGAGCAACTTAACTGAACTGAAGCTTGGTAGAGAGTAGCTGTTGAAAAAGATATATTTAGAAATCAAATCAGGAATAATAATAATCATTAATGTAACAGCTATTTATTGGCCTTAAAAAAAAGGTGTTGTTTTCCTAGTAAACAAGGTTGGGAGGGCATTCAGAAGAAACAGCATGAGATCATGCAGAGATATGGTCATGAAGTGTCCACAGTAAAGGGCCTCCCTGTAGTCACAGAGTGCCAAGTTGAAATTTGTATTTGATGCTAAGGTTACTACTGCTTCCTAGAATCAGCCTGACTCTCTTTTAAGTGACATTGTCATCTTCAGTTAGGGCACATACCCATACAGTTAAACACAATAAGATCTTGGTACAGATGTAAAAGTATTTCCCAATGTATAGCACTTCATCTTCATTTGTATACGCATTTAATGGAATGCTTCATTTTCATTAGTGGAATGCTCTATTTTAATTTTTGAGAGTTAAGTTATGGCGCTGTAAAGGTTAACACTAGATCAGAATTTAAAGAAAATTATTGAAGGCCTAAAATGAATTAATAGGTAAGACTTTTAATAATAGAAAATTCCATTTCTAGTACTGGTACTATTCTTTGTTTTTGAGAAATGACTTTTCCCCCACTGGTGAGATGACTTATGTGTTCTATTCTGTGAATAGATAGGTGCAGAATTATTTTCAGTGCTGTTTTGTAGGATAATTTTGTCTGTATTACAGTTAATTTCATGGGTGGGAGAGCAAAATCTAAATGGGTGTACTGTTGGAGTAGCAGAGTACAGTGGAAAATTCCTAGGCCACGTGCAGATACTTTATAAGAGCTGAAAAATGAGAACTAAGCCAGAACATTGGTTCCCTAGAGGCCTTGGGCTGACACACCCTTTCTGTTTCCCTTTTCTTAACACTATCTCTGTGTCACACACTTTAAAAGGTTGGGTTTCTCTAACATTCTAATGATTATTGTTATTTAGTTGCTAAGTTGTGTCTGACTTTTTGTGACCCCATGGACTATAGCCCACCAGACTCCTCTGTCCCTGGGATTTTCCAGGCAAGAATGATGGAGTGGGTTGCCATTTCCTTCTCCATCTAATGATTATATTAAACCTGTTACGTTTTCCTTATTCCTTGTGGTTCTCAATGTAAAAAGACTTCAAAGTCATTTTAACTGTTTTGAGACACATTCCTGCAAACTACTAGAAAACTGAGTCATTTTGCCATTTCATTTTTTTTCCTGTAGGAAATCCGGCGCCTTCATCAGTATGTAAAATTTGCTGTCCAAGATGTGAATGATGTTCTAGACTTGGAGTGGGATCGGCACCTGGAACAAAGAAAAAAACAAAAGTGAGCGAGATCTCTCACCCACCATCTTGATAGTGCTGTGGTCTTTTAAAAAGATCATCTAGGAAGGTTTCTGAAAACTCTACACAGGTTCTTTCTCTTTGACACAGTCATTATACATCAAGAAATTCTATGGAATAATAACATTGCTCACAGTAATACATAAAAGAATTTACAGCACGGTTTATGAGAGTGAAAAATTGGATTCAGCCTAGTTATGCAAAAGTTAAGAGTAGCTAAATCTGACCACATTTTTTCTCTTAAAGAAAATACTGTGTAACCGTTGAATCTCATATTCTCAAAAAAATCATGTTAAATATCTTTTCTGTTTTACGTGAAATATACAAAATATATAGTTGTGTAGCTATAATTATTAGGTACAGCATATAAAAAATGAAAAAGTTAAGACATGAAGTCATACTAGATGACCTCAGTGTGGAAGTCTAATGTAAAAAAAAGGCTGGTAATAAATCTGTCAGAATACTCACTTAAAGGTGCAAGATAGGATTCAGAGGTGTTTTTCTTTTACACTTTCCTGTATATTCCAGATTTTCTTTTGAAGGAAACATTGCTAATTAGTTTGGATAACTATAAGGATGAGAGGAATGGTAACAGATAGAGGAAAACCTTCTCTTGTGATCTTCTGTCCATGGAAGTTTGGTTTGATGTCTTGTGTTTTCCAGAAGGAATAGAATGCAGTACATTGTGAAAGCAATAAGATGATGTGAAAAACAGGTCAGCCCTCCAAATGCTAGATTTCTGAAACACTTATACTTGATCAGTGTGATTAGCCTTGTAAGGAAATAAACCAGGAAATGATCTGTTTAATTGTTTACAAAACTGTGAGGTCACAGATTTAAGTAGGGCAACCTGAGTGTTGGGGCAGGGGCAGGGGTAGAATGTGTTTCAAAATCAGTAAACAGAATTTAACACATGATATTGTATAGCGTGGAGAAAGGCTTTGTCCTTAACCTGAGGAACCTCAGAGCATAGATGCGATAAGACAGAGGTGAAAATTGATCTTCCCAACACTGGCAGGGGCAGATTCTGTGGCCTGGAGCCCTTGTCCCTGGGGCAGCTGGGGCCATTTAGAAGAGGTTTCAGAGTGCACTCCCTGTTGCTAAATTCGTGTTCCTCCCCAAGTGAGAGAAGGGCTTGACCTGACAGCATGAACATTCTGCTCGGCTTGATAGTTGGAATACTCTTTGTCTAATTAGTACATTGACTTTTTAAAAAGTGCATGAGGCTAACAAGAAAAGCCAGGCTTTCTTCTCCTTTAAACAACCCCATGGATTTTCTGTTTATACTTAATGTCCTTTTTTAAGTTTCCTTTCTGCAGAGTTCTGATTCTTAAATCTATACGGTTTGTTGGCACATCTCCCTTTTAGACCCTTCTCCAAATATTATCTGAAACCCCACTGAAATGTCATTTAAAAATTTATGTTGAGCTAAAAAGTTGGCTTAAAGCTCAACATTCAAAAACGAAGATCATGGCATCTGGTCCCATCACTTCATGGGAAATAGATGGGGAAACAGTGGAAACAGTGTCAGACTTTATTTTTGGGGCTCCAAAATCACTGCAGATGGTGACTGCAGCCATGAAATTAAAAGACGCTTACTCCTTGGAAGAAAAGTTATGACCAACCTAGATAGCATATTCAAAAGCAGAGACATTACTTTGCTGACTAAGGTCTCTCTAGTCAAGGCTATGGTTTTTCCACTGGTCATGTATGGATGTGAGAGTTGGACTGTGAAGAAGGCTGAGGGCTGAAGAATTGATGCTTTTGAACTGTGGTGTTTGGAGAAGACTCTTGAGAGTCCCTTGGACTGCAAGGAGATCCAACCAGTCCATTCTGAAGGAGATCAACCCTGAGATTTCTTTGGAAGGAATGATGCTAAAGCTGAAACTCCAGTACTTTGGCCACCTCATGAGAAGAGTTGACTCATTAGAAAAGACTCTGATGCTGGGAGGGATTGGGGGCAGGAGGAGAAGGAGACGACCGAGGATGAGATGGCTGGATGGCATCACGGACTCGATGGACGTGAGTCTGAGTGAACTCTGGGAGATGGTGATGGACAGGGAGGCCTGGTGTGCTGCGATTCATGGGGTCGCGAAGAGTCGGACACAACTGAGCGACTGAACTGAACTGAATGACCTTGTCACCAGAAAGAAAGGGAACTTTTCGCCTCTTAATTCTTTTGTGTGGGGGACCCCCTGCTGCCAAGTCGTGTGCTGTCCTCTGTTTCTTGACAGACATGCTTTTTAAAAAATTAATAGTTTGCTTTTTGGCTGTGCTAGGTCTTCATTGCTGCATACAGGCTGTCTCTGGTTGTGGACAGTGGGAGCTACTTTCTAGTTGTGCCCAGGCTTCTCACTGAGGTGGCTCCTCTTGTTACAGAGCACAGGTTTTGTTGCTCCATGGCATATGGAATCTTCCCCGGACCAGGGATCGAACCCTTGTCTCCTGCATTGACCGGTGGATTCTAAATGACTGGACCACCAAAAGTCCCTCTTAGTAACCTGCTGTTTCTTTCCCACTAGTGGTTCTTCATTTTATTATTTTCACTGTTACAGTCCTTTTTTTTCTTTCCAGTGGAAATTTGTTTTATTTGAACCGTTCTCATACAGTTCTTTCCTCCTTGGTCTAAACAGGCGCCTGCTTGTGCCAGAACGAGAGACATTGTTTAATACTCTTGCCAACAACCGGGAAATCATCAACCAACAGAGGAAGAGGCTGAATCACCTGGTGGATAGTCTCCAGCAGCTCCGACTTTACAACCAGACCTCCCAGTGGAGCCTTCCCTTGGATGTTTCCTCCCAGAGCGCCACACATAGGTGTGCAGGAGTACATGTCTGTTAATGCCGCGTGCACTCAGTAAATGAGGTGGGATGAGCAAATAAATACACAGAGCAAAGTGGACTAGTCGCAGAGTAGTTGAGATGTGGGTTTGAAAGTGACTCTGCTGTCTTTCATCTGTGTGATCGTGGTCAGATTCCTCACCCTCTCTGATCCTTTTTCCCTCTGCCAAAAGTGGGGCTAATAATACCCTTCTCAAGTAACTCAGTGGTAAAGAATCCCCCTGCCAATGCAGGAGACGCAGGTTCGATCCCCTGAGTCAGGAAGAGCCCCTGAAAAGGAAATGGCAACCGACTCCAGTATTCTTGCCTGGATAATCCCATGGGCAGAGGAGCCTGGCAGGCTACAGTCTGTGGGGTTGCGAAAGAGCTGGGCACAACTGAGCACGCGTGCATGCAGGGAACTAACAATGTGCACCTCACGGGCTCACTGGAGGGTTTAAGTTTTTAAAGTACCTGGCAGTGTGCCTGATGGAACAGGCCCTCGATAGATAATCGGTGGTGCTGTAGTCATAGCATTATTGTTTGATTGAAATCAGCTGTCAGGATTAGGCTGATCAACTTGTCTGGAAACTTCAGATTTGTCATTTTGCAAGTATGGAGATTTCAGACCCTGCCTTAGACAGTTTCCCCCTGAAGTTACCAAAGTGGTAACTGCCCTTACTCTGAATGTATAGATTTTGATTGCCCTTCCTTCTAGAGCCCTGTTAGGTTTGTGTTTGCTCTGGGGTGGGATGTGATAGTGAGACTGTGATCATTTTCCCTTTGGGTTAATTCATTCTTTGGTCAGATTTTCCATTTCCTTTTCAGGATGCTCTCATCTCTTGCCTTTGTATTTAGGAGGATAATGTACCATCACCATTACCATGAGTCCCAATTTCTCAGGTCATAGTTGGCTCATATATAACATTGTCCTCTTCCAGTTTTGACAGTGACCTCGAAAGCCTGCGCAATGCTTTGTTGAAAACGACTCTAGAGTCTCACTCCAAACCGTTGCCTAAAGTACCAGGTAAATGCATTCTCACCAGTCTTTAAACTCTGTTCTCTTTCATCTACTGACCTTAAAAAACAAGTTTTAAGCATTTATGGGTTCACGAATTTCTTGCAGCGAAACTGTCCCCCGTGAAACAGGCACAACTGAGAAATTTCTTGGCCAAGAGGAAGACCCCTCCAGTGAGATCCACTGCTCCAGGTAGAGGAACCCAGTCCTGAATTTTTAGGATAAACTGTATAGTACATTGTGTGGGAGTAGGATGGGGTTTGTGTGTGTGTGTGTCTGTGTGTGTTTTCCTTTGGTTCTTAATGGGAGATAGAGGAAGTGTCTCCAGAATCTGTCATCCATCTGAATATGGGATTAAGAAGAAGCTTATACATAGTCAACTCGAGGTGGTTGTTTTGGCTTTTACACTGTGTTTTCCATAGTCCTCAGGTTCTGTGGCAGTGATCACCAAGGATTTGGGGGAAGCTGAACTGGTTCCAGGGGTCCTAGCCTTTGCTTTAGCTAGAAAAGCTTTACTTTTCTGATTTGTGTTGGATTTTGAGTGAGGCTGCATTTGAAAGAAGGCACGCTCAGTAGGCACACGTGGCTACTCTAGTGAGAAGCGCAGACATAGGACATGCAGGCGCTGGTAGTTATGAGGGACTTGCTGAGGGACTGTGCTGCACTCTGACTTGCCTCCGAACACTTTGGTACAGTGCTGTCCGGTAGAACTTCCTGCCGTGGTTGTGATGTTGGATCTGTACTGTCCAATACAGCAGTTAACCGGTGACCATTGGGTACTTTAAGGCGGATGGTACAACTTAGAGGTCAAATGTTTTCATTTTTTCCATCTAAATAACCACACATGGCTGATGGCTACTAAATTGACATTGCCGCCTAGCAGTAGCCCTAGTACAACGTCTTTTAACTTAAACAGTTCTTTTGGCTATGGCTGCCAGGAAGTCCCCATGCATGGTTTTCACTTGCAATTGTTTATATTACGTTTGAAAAAAGTGAAAGCGTTAGTTGCTCAGTTGTGTTTGACTCTTTGCGCCCCCATGAACTATATAGCTGACCAGGCTCCTCTGACCATGGAATTCTCCAGGCAAGAATACTGGAGTGAGTAGCCATTTCCTTCTCTAGGGGATCTTCCCGACCCAGGGATCGAACCTGGGTCTCCTGCATTGCAGGCAGATTCTTTACACTCACATTATGATATGTAAAGTCTTGTAGAGTGATGTGCCCGTAGGGCAAGTAAGTCAGTAAGTATTAGCAATACTTTTAAATAACTTGAGAAGGAGAGAGGGCCGTTTTTGCTTGGTTTTGGTGTTTCCAATACACAGACAGTAACATGACTTCTGAAATTCATGGTAGAAAGTAACATGGCATAAAGCCTTACCTTATAGTTTATGGAAGGAGCAAAACAGGGAAAGTGAGAATCAAGTTTAGTGATTTTTTTTTTTAACTAATTGTCTCATTCAAAAGAAGCGTTAGATTTACCTGGCAGTGTTTGAGACCCTCAGGACTGAGGATGGGATGTCTTCTCCAGTTTGTATTAGGCCTGTTCTTAGAGGTTTGTTGCTGGAAAGCAGGGACACCAGTGTGACTGCCTGTTCACTCTGCCGTGGGAGTTTGTTGCTTTTCTGCGGTGGCGTTATTGCCCGCGAACGTCCTGCTTTACACCAGTGTGCCTCCTGTCTCCCACCTCACATTTTTTTGCCTAACAGTCAAAATGTTCTTGTCCTATACAGCTCAGTTTTGCAAAACCCATTTGAGCAAAGAGTATCTTTGTTCACGTTCAGCCGCAGCTGCTTTCCCTTAAAATAACTAATAATTAAGTCGCTTTACAAATTGGATATTTCTCTAGCGACAGTGAAAACTACATAGCTTTTTGGACTCGAATTGTCTCAGTTGTGTTTTGTTTTGGGCTCTGTAGCCAGCCTGTCTCGGTCAGCCTTCCTGTCTCAGAGGTATTATGAAGACTTGGATGAAGCCAGCTCAACGTCATCCATTTCCCCAGTCTCTGGAGAGTGAAGACACACGGACATCCTGTAAGGATGACGACGCAGTGGTCCAGGTCCCCCGGCACGCTCCTGTGGTTCGAACACCTTCCATCCAGCCCAGTCTCTTGTCCCAGGCAACTCCTTTTGCTAAATCTCACCTGATTCATGGTTCGCAGGGTATGATGGGAACTTCAAGTAAGTAAACAGTGGGACCAGAAACAGTCTTTTCCCTCAGAGGTTCCTAACTGATGAAGGAACTGTGGCTGGGTTTTATTACTAGCACGCGCAGAAGTTGTGGGTTCTAGCCCATTTCTGCTAATCTTTTAGAAATTACAGACAGAGTCAAGAGATGTGTTCCCCTTGAAAGTGGTTGGTAGGGCACTGTGAGGAAGAGGATGCGCTGTGAGGCTCACACTGTTGCCCCACTACATGGAGGACAGCGTGTGCCCTTCTGACCTCGGCTCATTTCAGCTTGAAGCCATGTCCTGTCTCAGGGCTCACCAGCCATTGTGCTCATTATCTCTGATGGCTTGCTGACAGGACCTATGTTGGGCTGTTAGATCTTCAGCTCAGAGGGTCAGGACTTTGTACTGAAGTGACTCCTAAGTAGACCAACCTAGGCATGAGGTACTAGAATGGAGAGATTTGTGAGAGGAGAGCTAACTATTCATTGCTTTGTATGGGCATAGAAGTTATATCTCACTCAGTGTCAGAGGAAATGATCATGTAACATATTTTCTCCAGTCGAAGTGGGCAAATAGCATACAGCATCTTTGAAAGATAAAAGTGCCAACCTGTCAGTTTGCCAGTATTTTCTGTTAATGCTTAAGGATTTTAAATCTTCGCACTTTCCCTGTAACCTAACATGGAGAATTTGCCCTTTTAATTTTTGTGTGTGCTTCTGTTCTGACCCACTGTCTCATTAAACTTTACTTTTTCCCTCAGTGGCTACACCTGCTAGCAAAATTATTCCCCAAGGAGCTGATAGCACCATGCTTGCAACAAAACCCGTGAAGCATGGTGCACCTGGCCCTTCCCACCCCATCTCCGCCCCCAGGCGGCCGCTGCAGCAGCACTGAGACGGCAGATGGCCAGTCAGGCGCCAGGTAAAAGCACCGGTACAGGGGCTGATGCTGAGCTGTCTGAGCCACAGGCCAGGACACAGGGGCCAAGAAACGGCGGGCCCTTCGCTGCCTTTCAGAAAAGAGGACTGATGTGACAGCTCTCGCCTTTGGGGGAGAGTTCTGAGAGGGCAGACTCAGTTGGAAACGTGCCCGTAAAGGGCTGTATAAGATCTACCACGTTAAGTTATTTGCATCATTTCTTTTCAGATTCAACATAATAAGGATTCATCCCTGTTTTTGAATAATGTCTGCTTTAAGCCCCAGAATTAATCTTTGCTGTTAGATCACCTAATAATGTTAGGGTTGTTGCGCAGTATTTTAAGGATCCGAGCCACCCTTTGCAATGAGTGTACATGTGCCCATTTTGCTTTTGAGTAATGCTCGGTTTCGAGAGGCCAAGGTCACCAACCAATATGTAACAAAGCCGAGACTCCAATCCTGTGTTCTTTGTATTGAAGTATAGCTTTTTCTTAAGATTGCAGTTTTAACCTGGAAACGTGAAGCTCTAAGGAGTTAATCAGCTCCTGCATTTTGTCAGTGGCCTGTGGCTCTCCATAATCTTCTACATTAAGATTTCTAGGTAATTTGCCTTGGAACTTCAGTTAATCAGTTTCTACAAGCCAGTGCTTCTCAACCAGAGGCTCTTATACTCTGCCTGCTTTCCCTCCAATAGTTGGCATTGTTGCTGGCCTGTAGTGGGTAGAGGCCAGTAATGCTGCAAAGAAACTCCCCAAAGCATAAGAGAACCCTACAACAAAGGATTATCCATCCCCAAAACGTCAGTAGTGCCAAGAGTGAGAAACTTGGCTATAAATCTTATTTTTGTTTTAGCTGAATGAATTGTTTTAGTTTTATAACAACTGCTTAGAACATATGCCAATTTACACTAAAATTTTAAAAGATGGAAAAGACATGGTGGTTTGATTTAGCCAAAAATAGTTGCCATTAGATGATAATAGATCTCTAGGGAAAGTTCAGATTAAAACCCTTACTAAGACACCCAAAATAGATATGAAAGAGAAAAAAACAAAAGAACTTTTTAAGGTACTTTTGAGCATTCTGAAAAATATAAGAAACCCTTGATGTTTTAAATATTAGTCGGACCAAGCAGAACCTTAGCACTGTACTGAACAGATCCAAAATCAAGCTGATTGATTATTTATCAACTTCAAGTCTACCAGGATTTAGGATTAGTCCATTCTCAGCAGGAGGTGGTGTGATCTCTATTATCATTTCAGAAGACATTATTCATAAACAGGTTTCGAAGGTGTGGGCACCTGTGAGTGTTAAGGACGAAACATGTGCAGCCATAAGCAGGGCGTCCCTGGTGGCTCCCTGAAGGAGGGGTGCAGTGAGCTGCCACAGAGCCACCATCCTACCTGGGCCACAAGTTCAGCTGCCCCGAAATAGTTGGAGAAGGTCCAAAAGCTTTGCTCAGGCCTTAATAGTTATTTATAACATGCCATAAAGATCTGGGCTACAGTTTTAAATTATAAGACATACAAAAAGGTATGAAAGCTGATAAGCCTAAGACAGATAAGTAGGTGTCAAATCAGTCCCTGTTACCATTCCTTAATTCAGGCCTTCTTGGCCTCCTCCTCCATTTTGGTTCAAGCTCCATTTTTCATATTTTATTCACTGTGTCTGTCTCACTAAAGCATGAACTTTTAAAGAAGACACTCTATTTTAGACATTTTTGTATTCCCAGCACCTAACAGAGTCTGACAATAATAAGCTCATGTGAAAGAGTGGTTGAATGAATGAATACACGGTGGAGGCAGAAACACTGGTAATCCTCTAGCTTTTTCTGCCCTTTTCCAGGATAAGCCAGTATGGCAGGTATCTCAGCTCTGCTCTATAAAAGCTGGCTGGTGAATTCCTTTTTCTGAACTAGTACGTTTGATTAAATTGCACAAAACTTCATTGAATAATCTTTATGAAGGGCATAGGCCAAGGGTTCCATTGAACACAGTGCTGCAGAACCACCTAAATTTCCTTCATATAATAAGTTTGTGTTCTGCTTGTGTCCTAGTTATTCATTAGACCTGGCTAGAATTTTGATCCTGTATTGCAATTAACGCACTTTTCTCTTTTCTGTTTAAATAGCTGTCAGTACGTTGACTGAATCAACTTTGAAGAATGTCCCTCAAGTGGTAAATGTGCAGGAACTGAAGAATAATGCTACAGCCCCTCCGCAACGATGGGGTATGTTACTGCTTGATCAGCGTGTTTCAGCCAGTGGATTATTCTGCAGTGGCATAGGACTGCCTGCAGGGGGCAGCAGTGCTGTTGTCCCACTGTGACTTTGCTGCACAACTTCAGGTTATCAGAGGATCGGAATGGACAGCTAATCTCAGGCACACAATTGGGCTTTCAGGAAATTGTCCTCTCCATCTGGCAGTAACAGTTGCCTCATAAACTTTCAGAGTCTTGGTGTTACATACTCAGTGTGCTGTTTGCCGTATGTGAGTCTGCATGTGGTACATGTTACAGTTAGTAAGTCAGGTAAGGTGGAGGGTTTGATTTATTTTGGGGGCTCCTGAGTTGACACTTCAACTCTAACGCAGACTGTTGATTCTAAAAACCCAATGATGGTCTCTCCTCCCTTCCTTCCCTCTCCAGGCATTCCTGTGTTTCCAAGTTTCTCATATTGCTTGTGTGAAAAGCAGTGGTTTGAAAGGCAGAGCCCTGTTTGGAGGCTCCAGTTTCTCCCCATGCTGCATCTAAGCGCTAGGTCACTGCTGCCAGAGCTGACTTTGAGTGTAAATCTGTGTTTAGAATTAAAGGCACTGACTCCCTCCCATTGTTGTGGTGGCACGGTTCATAGGACATGCCCGTGACCTGTTGCTCCCAAGTGTTCTGTAGCCAGGAGCTGTGCAGTGTGGCTCAGGGCAGAGTTGAGGGCTGTATCTTCAGTTTGAATGTAGAGATCATGAGGACCAGGGTCATTCAAGGGGTTAGTGTCTGGTGCCTGTGACTAGTCCAACTGCAAGAAGAACAGCCGCTAACCCTGTGTTTTTTCCAATTCACATTAATCCTCTCCTCGCCCACCCCAGGTCTGCTCCCTGTTCTGTTTTGGCTTTATCAAGTGGCCCTAGTTCACTAGTCCACTGGCCTTCTCTTTTTCCACATTGGTCCATTTATCAACACTGCCAGGAATTTCTTAGTTATCTCAGGGCCATACCAACAGCCAAAAACAAGCCTCGCTTTCCTATCTTATAGTGACCTTGAAGCTTTGGTATGCTGTTTAGACCAGATGGCGTTTGTGGTTGCTCTGAACTTCTCAAGGGAAAGAACTATGCATTCGAGTTGGGAATTATAGCCAGATTCCTAGTGTAGGGTAGGCAAGGAAAAGCCACCGCAAGGCAGAATCTTACATAAGACAGGAAAAGCCAGCTTAATGGTGAGAGAAACATGGTCTGGGATATTTTAGCTGTTCTCACAATATGTGAGAAGCACCTCTTGATGCTCTCCTTCATCTCATCTCAGGCTGTATTTTCCTCCAGTGACTCATCTGAGCTAATCATTGATCTGAGCTTTGTTAAAGGAGCAATTCTGAGTTTGCCTTTTTTCTGACTTAAGAAAAATAGACATAGGAGTTTAAAAAGAGTTGAAGAAACTCTTCTTTTCTCCGCAAAATTGGACTCTGGTTATTATTTAACTTGTATGCCCAGCATGGCACCTGGAATGTTGTTTCTTTTTAATACTTTGTTGAATAATAGGTGAATCTAAGCACAGTTGGTAAGTGGAAATTGGTATTTACCACCTTCCGTAATAAGAAAGCTTGAGAGGGAATTATACTCATTATAAAATTACTTTCAGAATCTGTTAAGCAGTAGTTTCCTGAGTATTTTTTGTTTGTGCTTGTTTTGTGCTTTTTTTTTCTGGTGGCACCTCTAGCCTTTGTGGGATCTTAGTTCCCTGACCAGGGTGGAACCCATGCTTCCTGCAGTGGAAGCATAGAGAGTCTTAACCCCTGGACGCCAGGGAAGTCCCTCCTAAGTGTATTTTAAGTATTTAATTTTGCATTTAACTTCTCCTCTTAAGAGTAACATCTTAAAGAGAGTTATTATAAGATGAGGTTCTATGTTTCTGCCACTGGTATAGCTTATGTTCACTGGCCTCACCCCGCTCACCCCTTATATTGACCAGCCATCCTGTTTTCAGGAAGAGGGCTTATCTGGGGCCCACTCATGCTATTTAGACTCCTCTCCAGCACCCAGGCACTTGATTCAGCAGATTCCTAAGGGGTGTCTGCCATGAGCATGATAACGCCCTGGGTACTTGGGGTCCAGTAGTCAGTAAGACATGCCAAGTCCCCACTTTCATGACACTTAGATTTTAGCTAAGCTGCCCATTTCACATCAGTTATTTAAGTGTAGTGTAATGAGTTTGATGAAGGAGAGGTACAGGGTGAGGCAGTCTGGTTGAGTCTGGGGCTGACGAGGTTGGGAAGGAAAGATGCTTCAGCTGAAAGTTGAGCAGCGACCGAAAGTTGCCAGGCAGAGGGGAAGAAGAGTGTCATAAACAGGGGGTGCAGGAGCTGGGAAAGCCCAGAGCTGGGAAAGGGCAGCGCAGGTCTGAGGGCAGGTGAGAGGCCAGTGCGTCTCTAGAGTTCTGGCAGGAAATGGAGGGTGAAGGAAACAGGGCCAAATGAGGTGAGAAATATGGTGGAATTTTTTATTGGTTTGTTGTTTTCCAGAACACACCCAGATTGTCATTCCTTTCAGGAATTTTGGCATTCGTTTCTTCATTCTTTCTACAAATACTTAAGTAGCATTTTGTATATGCCACACACTGTTCTAGGTGCTGAGAATAACACAGTTAACAAAACAGATCCCGCCCCCAAATCTCCAAACCCTGCCCTAGTCACAGAGAGACAGATGACAAGTAAAATTCATCTAAATACAGTATTTTAGCAGGGGATAGGTATGATGGAGAAAATTAAAGCAGAAAAGGGGTTTAGGGACTTTTGTCCAGACATGGTTGCAGTTTTAAATAGAGGCAAAAAGGTGCTTCTCTACATGACTAATGACTAACATGTCTCAGAAATACCAGACCATATATTTTTCACCACAAAACTGGTGATTCTCCTGTCTTATATGTTGATAATACTCTGCCTTGCAGTGGCTTTTGACATTTTACATTTGAATAAAGACCAGAGAGCAGGCTCATGAATATCCTAAGGAAGAAAGCCCCAAGCACCAGGCCTGTAGTGAGATCTTGTCTGGCAGGTTCAGGATGAAGCCAGGCAGCCCCTGGTGGCTAGAAGGAGAGAGGAGAGTGGGATAGGGCCAGGGTACAAATCCAGAACATCTGGTAAGCCTGGTTGAAGACCTAGCTGACTACTGGATGCTGAGTAACCTGATCTAATTTACATTTGCTTTTTTAAAGTAATTTTAGTAATTTTTAAAAATACTGGGGCATAAGTAACACACAGTAAAATTCACCTATTTGTAGTCTAAAATTCCACAAGCTATGATAAATGCAGATCATTTAGCTGACCTGTGAGTTTAGCAGGTTTAGAACAAATGAGAAGGGCTGGAGTGAAGAATAAAAAAGGGAGAACAGTTAAGAAGCTTTTTGTTTTTTTATTGTGGGTAAATATATGTATAACAAAATTTATTATTTTAACCATTTTTAAGAGTACAATTCAAAGACATTAAGTATGTTTACAGTGTGTATAACTGTCACCCCATCTGTTGCAGATCTTTTCCATTATCTCATACAGCAGTTGTACCCATTAAATAGTAACTCTTTATTCCGCCTTCTAGTCCCTGGTAACCTCTAATATACTTTCTGTCGCTAAGAATTTGCTCTATATGTAGTATTTGTCCCTTTATATCTGGCTTATTTCACTGAAATTTTTTAAGATTTATCCATGTTGTGAAGTGCAGTCATATCTGACTCTTTGTGACCCCACGGACTGTTTGTTATCCACTAGGGTTCTCTGTCCATGGAATTCTTCAGTCAAGAATACTGGAGTGGGCAGCCATTCCCTTCTCCAGAGGATCTTCCAAACCGAGAGATCGAACCCAGGTCTCAGGCATTGGAAGCAGATTCTTTACTGTCTAAACCACCAGGGAAGCCCATGTTGTAGCATATATCAGAATTTCATCCCTTTCATGACTGAATAACATTCCACTGTATGTATATATCCTGTTTTACTTATCCGTTCATCTGTAAGTAGACACTCGGGTTGAGTGCTTCCCCCTCTTGACTCTTGTGCATAATGCTACACTGAGCATTGTTGTACAGCCCTCTCTTTGAGTCCCTGCTTCTCAGTTATTCTGGGTAACGTTTTAGGAGTAGAATTGCTAGAGCATATGGCAATCTACTTGCTGAGCTAAATATAGTTCAAACTTTTCCAAAGTAGCTGTACCATTTTGCATTCCCAATAGCAATGTATGAGGTTCCAGTTTCCCCACATCCTCACTATAGCTGTCCTAATGGACTGGAAGAAACACAAGCTGGAATCAAGATTGCTGGGAGAAATATCCGTAACCTCAGATATGCAGATGACACCACCCTTATGGCAGAAAGTGAAGAGGAACTAAAAAGCCTCTTGATGAAAGTGAAAGAGGAAAGAGAAAAAGTTGGCTTAAAGCTCAACATTCAGAAAACAAAGATCATGGCATCTGGTCCCATCACTTCATGGGAAATAGATGAGGAAACAGTGGAAACAGTGTCAGACTTTATTTTCGGGGGCTCCAAAATCACTGCAGATGGTGACTGCAGCCATAAAATTAAAAGACGCTTACTCCTTGGAAGAAAAGTTATGACCAACCTAGATAATATATTCAAAAGCAGAGACGTTACTTTGCCGACTAAGGTCCGTCTAGTCAAGGCTATGGTTTTTCCACTGGTCATGTATGGATGTGAGAGTTGGACTGTGAAGAAGGCTGAGTGCCGAAGAATTGATGCTTTTGAACTGTGGTGTTGGAGAAGGCTCTTGAGAGTCCCTTGGACTGCAAGGAGATCCAACCAGTCCATTCTGAAGATCAACCCTGGGATTTCTTTGGAAGGACTGATGCTAAAGCTGAAACTCCAGTACTTTAGCCACCTCATGAGAAGAGTTGACTCATTGGAAAAGACTCTGATGCTAGGAAGGATTGGGGGCAGGAGGAGAAGGGGACGACCAAGGATGAGATAGCTGGATGGCATCACGGACTTGATGAACATGAGTCTGAGTGAACTCCGGGAGATGGTGATGGACAGGGAGGCCTGGTGTGCTGCGATTCATGGGGTCGCAAGGAGTCAGACACGACTGAGCGACTGAACTGAACTAAATGGATGAACATGGTATCTCCTTGTGGTTTTGATATGTGTTTCCCTGTGACTAATAATATTGGATGTCTGTTTGTGTGCATATTAGCCATTTGTGTCTTCTTTAGAGAAATATCTCTTTAAATCCTTTGCCTGTTTTTAAATTGGGTTCTTTATCTTAATTGTTGAGGTGTCATTTTCTTTTGTTTTTAATATTTATTTTTATTTGTTTATTTGGCTGCACCAGGTCTTAGTTGAGGCACACAGGATTTTTGATCTTCGTTGAGGAAGATTTCTTTTTAGTTGCAGCATGCAAATTCTTAGTTGCAGGATATGGGATCTGGTTCTCTGACCAGGGATTGAACCTGGGACCCCTGCGTTGGGAGCAAGGAGTCAGCCACTGGACCACCAGGAAAGTCCCAAGGTGTCATATTATTTATGTAATCTAGATTCAAGTCTCTTATCAGGAATATGATTTGCAAATATGTTCTCCCATTCTTTGTGTGGTTTTCACTTTCTCAATGGTGTCATTTGAAACAACAGTTTTTAATTTTGATGAAATTCAATTTATTTTTTTCTTTTATTGCTTGCACTGTTGGTGTCTGATATATGTTTAAGAAACCATTGCTTCATGCAGGATCGTAAAGATTTACTCCTGTGTTTTCTTCCAAGTTTTATAGTTGGAACCCTTACATTTAGGTCTTTGATTTGTTTTGAGTTAATTTTTGTAAATACTGTGATTTGTGGTCCAATATCTTTCTTTTGCACGTGGATACCCAGTTGCCCCAGGGCCTGTCTGGTGGCTCAGTGGTAAAGAATCTGCCTGCCAATGCAGAAGACGTGGTACCATCCCTGGGTTGAGAAGATCACCTGGAGAAGGAAATGGCAGCCCACTCCAGTGTCCTTGCCTGGGAAATCCCATGGACAGAGGAGCCCGGGGAGCTACAGTCCACAGGGTCACGAGAGAGTCAGGCACGACTTAGTGACCAAGCAGCAGCCAGCACCCAGTTGTGCAGCACCGTTTTGGAAAAACCCTTTTTCCCTTTGAATTTTCTTGGTACCCTTGCCACACTGATTGGTTTTCTAATGTTAAACCAATCGTCAGTAATAATGTATTCAACTTTTTCATATATGGTTGGACTCAATCTGCTAAAATTTTGTTAATAGTTTTGCATCTGTCTTAATGAGGGAAATTGGTCTGTAGATGTTCTTTTCTTGTAATGTTTTTCTTCCATTTTAGCTTCAGAGTAATACTAGCCTTATAGAATAAGTCAGAAAGTGTTCCTTCCTCTTCAATTTCCACTGAGAGTTTCTGTAGATTGGGTACTATTTCATCCTTATATTTTTGTAGAATTCACCAGTAAAGTTATTTTGGCTTGGAAGTTTCAATTTCTTCAGTATATATATGACTATTAAGCTTATCTACTTCTTTGGTAGTTTGTATGTTTCAAGAAATCCATTTCACTTGAGTTGTTGAATTTATTGACATGTTTTTCATTAATAGTCACTGATTATCATGCTTTAAATGTATATAGATTTTATTTTCCTCTTAATAGTAATTTGGGTCTTTTTCTAAATCTCATCAGTCTAACTAGAGTTTTATCAATTTTATTGATCTCAAAGAAGCCAACTTTTGGCTTCATTGATTTTTTTTTCCCTACTTGATCTTCATTTCATTTTCCTGCTTCCTTTGGATTTTGTTTACTCTTCTAGTTTCTTAAGGTGAAAGCTAAGGCCATTGATTTGGTGCTGCTCTACTCCAGCACAGGCATTTGGTGCTATAAAGTTCCGTCTTAAGAACTGCTTCAGCTACCTCCCACAGATTTGGAATGTTATTTTTTCATTTCATTTAGTTCAAAGTATTTTGGGTTCTTTGTATACATATGGGATATTTAAAAGTGTGTTAGTTTCTAAATAATTGGGCATTTTCTAGCTATCTTTTTGTTATTGATTTTTAATTTAATTCCATCATGGTTAAACATGTTTTGTATGTCTTGAATTCTTTAGGTTTTATGGAGACTTCTTCTATGACCCAGAAGTGGGGTCAGCAAGGTTTTTCTTTTTAAGGGCCATACAATAAATAATTTAAGCTTATGGGAGATACAGTCTCTGCTTCAACTACTCAACCCTGCCATAAACAAAACGTAAATGAATGGGCATAGCTTTGTTACAATTCAGCTTTATTTACAAAAGCGGGCAGCTGGTCTTTTGTTTCTAGTTTGCCAGTCTTTGATCTAGAATGTCAGTCATCTTGGTAAATGTTCTGTGCCACTGCTCTTATTGGGTGGCATGTTCTATAAATGTCAATTAAGGTGGTTTAGTTCAGTTCAGTCGCTCAGTCTTGTCTGATTCTTTGTGACCCCATGAACCGCAGCACGCCAGGCCTCCCTGTTCATCACCAACTCCCCGGAGTTTATCCATTGAGTCAGTGAAGCCATCCAACCATCTCATCCTCTGTTGTCCCCTTCTTCTCCTGCCATAAATCTTTCCCAGCATCAGAGGCTTTTTAAATGAGTCAGCTCTTCAAATCAGGTGGCCTAAGTATTGAAGTTTCAGCTTCAATATCAGTCCTTCCAGTGAACACTCAGGACTGATATCCTTTAGGATGGACTGGTTGGATCTCCTTGCAGTTCAAGGGACTCTCAAGAGTCTTCTCCAGCACCATAGTTCAGAAGCATCCATTCTTCGGACATGACTACTGGAAAAACCATAGCCTTGACTAGACGGACCTTTGTTGGCAAAGTAATGTCTCTGCTTTTAATACGCTGTCTAGGTTGGTCATATCTTTGCTTCCAAGGAGTAAGCGTCTTTTAATTTCATGACTGCAGTCACTATCTGCAGTGATTAAGGTGGTTGAGGATGATAATTTTCTGTCTGGTTATTCCATCAGTTAATGAGAATAGTATTGGTATATTCAAGTATAGCTATGGATTTGCTTATTTTTCTTTCAGTTCTAGCTTTTTTTTTCTGCCTCATTTGTAGTTCTGTTGTTAGTTGCATAAGCGTTTAGGATTGTCACATACTTTTGATGAAATGTACAGTGCCATTTTCTGCCTGTGTTCCTTTGATTTCTGTTTTCAGTTGTGGAACAGAACATTTCAGATGAATTTCTGATGCTCTCTTCTCAGGTGCATACTGCTAGTAGAATACAGTCATCCAGAATATGATAGTTCCAAGTTTGGTATTTCCATCTCCTCTTGAACATTTCTAGCTGTTGATTTCCATTGTTTTGGTTCATGATCATGTATGAGTCTTTGAACACATTTATTTAGCAGTATACTGTCCTTTTCTGTTTGCTCTGTTAGATCATGGTGGATCTGATTTAATCAGCTCATGTACTAGCAGAGTGCATGAACAGCATTTATTTCTCTGCTGGGTCGTCATGTAGCCCAGTGTGTAAATACTGTGAATCCTAATTTTGCATGTTTGGGAATTTAGGACACCCAAGAGATTAATGACTCTATCACAAATAAACAGAATAATCCCACTTAGTCTGCT
This sequence comes from Nanger dama, assembly GCA_917880005.1. Classification (NCBI taxonomy): domain Eukaryota; kingdom Metazoa; phylum Chordata; class Mammalia; order Artiodactyla; family Bovidae; genus Nanger; species Nanger dama. Next base: position 5,656,773 of record CAKJTW010000018.1, on the reverse strand, counting down.
TTGTGCATGGTTTAATTTACCATCATATCATAACTAAGTTTGAGGTATAAATGTTCCAAAGTTGGGTGAATTGCTGCTTTTATTTTTATTCGTAGTTTTTTTTAGCTCATCTTTGAGAAAGCATGAAAGATTTTCATTTCCCTTGTGACTCTCATGAGCTGCATTCATTTTTCCACCTAACGATGCTGTGTCTGCCCAGGGATTTCTCAGTCCCAGCCTCTCACGCACACATTCCTTTTCCTGTTGGAGTGTAAGCAGATGGGGGAGTGTCCCTGTGTGCCTGCTTGGTTGAGTATCTTGGGGGACCAGTGTGCATTTCTTCAGAGAGGCACACATTTGTAGTTGCTTCTCTCTTCAGTAGGAAAATAAAGACGGTTTTATTGAAAACAATTGCTTTTTTTTTCCTTCTCTCTGAATCTAATAAAGTTTGGAAAGGTTCTGGTGTTATTCCAAGAGAGCATCCTGAGGTAACTGTAAGATTATTAAGATGTTTGATAATTTTTTCCCATAAGGCATGGGTTTATTTTTGTCTTTTCTCTCACAAGTTAACTTTTTAATGGAAAATTGTTAATCCTCCTTAAGCAGAAGTTCTGAGAAATAAAACCAGATGCTACAGTTGTTACTGCTATACCTAACAGTCAGAGGAGCTCTGGACAGAGGATAGATCATCGATGAAAAGAATTGCTCCCAGGAGCCACGAATAGAGCTTTGTGTTGAACAGGGGATTTTTTTTCCCTCACATATTTACACTAAGTAGGCTTCCCTGATGGTTCAGTGGTAAAGAATCTGCCTGCAGATGCAGGAGATGCAGATTCAGTTCCTGGGTCAGGAAGATCCACTGGGGAAGGAAATGCCAACCCACTCCAGTATTCTTGCCTGGGAAATCCCCTGGACAGAGGAGCCTGGCAATCCATGGGTCACAAAGAGTCAGACATGACTGAGCAACTAAGCAACAGCAACAACAAAATTAATGCTAAGTAGTTATTAAAATAACAGTTCCATGCATGCTGTGTTCAGGGATAACAAAAGGCGGTGAGGACTCTCTCTACATAGACAGGAGGCACTTTTCACATTGACACTACAACGAAGGTGCAAGTTGGGCACGGAGCTGTGGTATGTTTTAACTCTCCGGTGTGCTCATGTGGTGAGCTCTCGAGGCTGGTTGCTAGGAGAAGCTGAGAGCTCTGCTTTGAGAAGATCACATACACCCCATCGATCCTGATGAACATTTTCTGAGACTTGGAAAAGAGAATCAGGAATTTCCCACATGGTCTGGAATGGTGGTGGGTGATGGGGAGGAGGTAGAGAAAGCTTTCTCTTCAAATAAGAAAAAGATCTACTTCTGAATATCAGTAACTTTTTTTCCTTAAAATTTCAGGAAGAAGATACATTTTAAGGTCATTGCTTTGACTTTTATGATAAAGACCCAAATTTCATGTAAAGAATTGATTGTTCAATTAGAAACATGTCAAATGATTTTGATTAGGGTCTGAGACATCTGTGTTCTACCCCAGAACGGGTATTACTTTTTTGACAGAAGGCGGCTCAGGGTTGAGTGTGAGTCTCCCCCAGTCTCGCCTTCCTCTTGAGCGTGTGCTTTGTGTTTCCAGCTCTTCAGTGCCGTGCTCTGCAGCCAAAACGCCTCACCCGGTGTTGACCCCAGCGGCTGCTAACCAAGCGAAGCAGGTAAATTGCAGATTTTTTTCTTTGCTAATGTGACATGCAGTGACTGTCCTTGTAACTGAAGACAATCTGGTACTAAGTCCCCACACTGTTTATTTTTTATTTTATTTTAAAAAGTTTTCCCACATCTTTTAAATGAACTCTGAAAAAGACCTGTGATCTTTTCCCCACAATTCATGACGGTCTTGACCTAGTAGGTCAGTCAGGACCCGATGATGTCTTTGTCGACCATGTAACATTCTGCATCTGGTAATCTTGGGTCATAATTCTCTGTAGGGAGGGTATCTGTATTGAGTTGAAGTTTACTTTCATTTAACCTTGTCTTAGTTAACCCATACAACAGCCTTATAGACAAGACAGATGTTCAGCTACGTTAATGAAGAAACCAGGGCTCAAGTGACTGACACAGGCTTCCACCAGTAGTGGGTGGGGAACCAGGGCTGGAACCCATCTTCTGGCTTCTTGCCCACTGCTTTGTTCCTTGTACCTTTGAGCATCAGCCTCCAGGGAATAGAGTCTTCTGCTTTCTCCTGTCATCCCTGTTTCTCATCCTGTGAATCTTCAGTGATGTTTGTTATGTCTGCCTGCAGGTTGTTGCCTGATAAACATGGTTTCTTACAAAAATAAGTTATATTGTAGGCAGCTAAACAATCCAGAAGAAAATAATAGGAGATGGCGGAAAGGCAGATCAAGCCCTCTCTGAAACATTCCCTAAGAAAACCTGGTTTCTCTGCTACTCAACTCTGTCTCTAGAAAGGTCATTTTAGACTGTGTTTGAGATTGACCCTCAGAACTTGCTTAATGTGAGTTCTCAGACATGGCTGTCTCCTCCGTAGTTTGCCCTGACTTAACATGGCACTTTAACAGTTAGTGTTTCGTCTTTATTCTGGAGCTTTCCATCTTTGCCTTGGAGGACACTGAGGCACAAACCATAACGAACAAGAGAGAAAGAACATTGACTGGAGCTGGATAAGTTGGGCGGTTTTGCTTCTTACCCTTAGTATAAGTTTAATTGAGAGCCAGGATGTATTTCATTCATTCACTTCTTCCTTCCTTTGGGTTTCAGACATCCTGATGCCTTTTGTGTGCGGAGCATCGCGTTAGGTCCTGCGGGGGCCACAGGCTCGACAAGCAGGACCTTGTTTTCTTGTGCTTGTGGATTATTCCCATCTCTGAGACGATACCACATTTAAACATATTAACCTAAACTGAAACTGAAGGACAAAATTTAACTAAATAGAAGTGTTTGTGCTTGCTTATTTTAAATTATGTTATTTTTTTACATGTTCCTTTATTTCAAAGACTGTTTTGTGGGTCACATAAATGTTTTCCTCCTATTACAGGGATCACTGATAAATGCCCTAAAGCCATCTGGGCCCCCACCAGCATCCAGTCAGTTATCATCTGGTGATAAAGCTTCAGGTCAGTTTGCACTTTTGTTTTAGTGAAAATAAGAGGTGAAAGATATTTCCCACAGAGGAATTTAATTGTTCTAGATCACAAAGGCAGTTGATGTGAAAACAAGTAAAGACATATTTGAAAAGCCTCAGGGGACGTAGACTCTCCAGGAAGTTAGTGTGCCCTTTGGCAGCTCTGTAGACTTCTGAAATAGGAGAGCAGTAGGAGAAAGCCTTCCTTTAAACGTTTTTTCCTAAAAAGAGGAGCTGCCTTGTTGGATATCGAAGTTTTGAGAGAAGTAGATCCAAACATTGAACTCTTATTTCTTCTACTTACTAAAGGGAAAGAAGACCTCTCTGGGTTTTTAAGGATAATTCAAAAGCCAGTAAAATATAGAAAGTAAAATGGATCCATTACAATATAAGATAATATGATAAATGGAGAGCCTCCCTGGTGGTTCAGATAGTAAAGAATCCACTTGCAATATGGAGACCTGGATTCGATCCCTGGGTTGGGAAGATCCCCTGAAGAAGGGCATGGCAACCCACTCCAGTACTCTTGCCTGGAGAATCCATGGACAGAGGAGCCTGGTGGGTTACAGTCCATGGTGTCACAAAGTCTGAGCAACAAAGCATAGTACATGATAAGTGGATATAATCCAGTATTGAAAGACTGTAGCTTCACATGCTTCCAACACTCAGGCCTCTTAACTGAAATTAGCTTTCACAGTCACCATGGCGTGCTCTGGCCAGGCGTCCTTGCTGCCTGGGCCCACTCGATGCAGAAGCGTGCTTGTGCACCCAGCCTAGTTTAATGCAGGCCTCTTCTGCTGGCTCCCTGTCAGAGCCCACTTCACTGGGCCTGGGTCACTTTTTGCTGCAGAGCTCTTGTGCCACCCACAGCCCAGCGTTCTCCCTGTGCTCTGAACTCCAGCTTTTGTTTTGATGTGTGCTCTCAAGTGGGTCTTTAAGCTGATAAATTCTGTCAGAAATGCTGAACTTCACACATGAGTAGCCTGCCTACCGTAATCTCTACATAGTCATGCTGTCATCCCAACTTCCTCCGTAGTCAGAAGCTTTCTCATTGGATACTGGGTTTATCCTCAGTAAATATTCTTTACACTCAGAAGAAAACCATTGTGTAGCCAATGCTGTTTTCTAGAATTCAGACTAACGTACAGTTTTTATCATATAAGCCTTCCATGAGAAGACAGTATGTAGCACTTCTCGACTAGGAAACTTTAACTTAGAAGGGAAATTTTAGTGCAGTTGTCAAAAACCTTTGAATCATTTAGGATTCAAATTAAGAAGTTTGTTTCCATTTCTGGCTAATATTTTAGAAGAAAGTTTGAAAGATTATATATCCTAACCTCTTTCAAGGATTTTATTGGAGAGTTTTTTGTCGCTCTTGAAATTAAGAGTCAAGAACATCTCAGGGGCAGTTAGCACGACTTGGAAAGAAATTTCTAAGATTCATCATTCAATGATGATTGTGAAATACTCACTCTCATTGCTAGATGTCCTTCTGTTTCTACTTGCCAGAAACAGGCTTTTTTTGAGCAGGAAAATTTCCCTGAAAAACACTATTTAAGAGTTTGCAAAAACTTCTAACAACAACAAAAAGTCATCTCTGAAACCTCTATAGAATAATTCCTTATTAATTAATAATGAAAATACCTTTATTGTTTTCCCGATTTTAAAACTGTTGCTGCTGCTACTGCTAAGTCCCTTCAGTCGTGTCCGGCTCTTTGCGACCCCATAGACGTCAGCCCACCGGGCTCCCTGTGCCTGGGATTCTCCAGGCAAGAACACTGGAGTGGGCTGCCATTTATAGGACCACAAAGAGTCTACCGTGTGGAACTATATAGTGTAGAAAATGTGTAAGTTCCCTGTCCCACAGATAACAGCCCTCAAAGAATTGATGTGTCTTGGGGTTTGATGTATATTTGTTGGTTTCTTTAAACAAAGATAGCCATATCCTGTATTGTAATCCGTCCCCTCTCCTCCCTCCCCCAGAAAAATATCATGTTCATCTTTTCAGATCTGGTACAAGTCTGCCTGTCTCATTTTAATCCCTTTGCTGTACAGTTATACCCTGTTCAGTTTTTACCAATACTCTGCTGATAGTTCAGATTGTTCTTAACTTTTCAAAATTCTAAGTCTCTGCATTAGACATCCTTATCCATATCACGTTGTATTATAGTAGTGTTTTAGATAATTTTGCAAATCTTTTCTCCATACTCATGTAAAGAGAATTTTTCTTATTGTTTGGGTTGGTCTCGATTTGGGCTTCTCGAGTATAGTTCCCCCAGCACCCTTCTCCTTTTAGAAGGCGAGGGAAAGGTTGGGGGAGAGTGTGTCCAATGCCCCAGCCTGTTAGTGAGCAGCCACAGCACACCGGATGTGGGGAGATGACGGACTACACTCTAACTCTCCACACTTCTCTGTGTGACAGCAGTCGTGTTACCTCTGTAATAAAAAATGAAGAAGTAGACCTGTTATTAACTAATAGTAATACAAGAAGTCTCTGGAAAATACAGAGATATGGTGAGAAAGCCAATAGCCGTGAAGTCTCTACTCAGAGATATTTCACATGACCTATTTCCCCTTGGAGTTTCTTTTCCTTTGATATATATCACATTTCATTAATTGCAAAATCTACTTTTAAAGCCTTAAATTTGAACTGCACTCCAGTTACTTTGATATCTTTCCTGGAAAGGGTAAAGTGGCATGCCTTGGTTTGAAATTAACAGTTGACAGGGCCAGAGAGCCCGTTCAGAGACCTTGAGCACGACTGAGTCCTCAACTCTCCCCTTGACTGCTGGCCTACAGGAAGCACGTGGCCTGGGGCTGTGCTTTGCGTGGCACTATGCGTTCAGTGCCACAGAGAATTAAACTGAAATGGTGTTTGGTTTTTTGTAATGCTCTTCTTTTTTCCCGTAATTCCAGGACCAGTGGCAACCAAGATAGAAACAGCTGTGGCTTCCACTCCGTCTACTGTTGGGCAGTCCAGCAAGCCTTTCTCATTTTCATCAGGGTCAGTTGCAACTTAAGTTTTGTGGCAGATCACAGAATCCTTATAGATTGCTTCAAATCTTATAGTCAGCGGGTATACTTAGATGAAGCCAGAGTTCTTACTCCACAGTGACACAGTGAATGATAGTGGGAGTGGCTTCATGTCCTAATGTAAATCTGTCTGCCCTTTTCGATTCAGTTTTATATGTGTGTTCTTACTGACTTGTTTGTTTTGCTGTTTAGGATAAGCCTTGTTTGGATAGTGGGTCTGTGGTGGCTCTAGTGTATCACACCGAGACCTTTTCATTCTGACACCATCTGGCGGCTGGGTGAGACCTTGGCTTGGCTTCGCTGCCCCGAGAGGGCACATTATACTAGACTGCTGAGCGATCAAGACGGTGGCCGTTTAAGAATTTGGGTTTCATATAGATGTGGGGAAGTCCATTTCTGTCTCATTTTTTTAAAGTGATGATGTCTGTACTTGTCAAATTGAGTTATTTTTACAAACAAAAGGGTCTTCTAACCCGCAGTCTAAAGGAAGTTCTTATTAACGTTGGAGGGGGCGTACCTTTTCACTATGCTGCGAACACTCATCGTGAAACCTGTGAGAGTTGGCAGAGCGTCTCTCTGCTTTGGGGGTGGAGTTAGTCTCTGTGTGGCTGAGATAAATACTCATCCAAAGATTGTTTTCACTGTGAAGGGCTGCACATTCAGTTCCGTTAGAAAAGCCTCTTAAGCTCTTCCAGTTTATGCTTTTGTAACTGGAATCACACTGACCACAGTCTCTTTTCCCTGCTGTGAGTTTGTTTCTTGAACACCCTTCAGCCAACACATTACGAGAAAGGAGGGTGTTAGAACAGGATTTTAAGGGGGAAATTATATATTTTTCCTGTAAATCATTAGTTTTCTACTCCCCAAAGGTAATTTGGAGCACAATTTTAGAGAGTAGGTCAGTTCCAGGAGCGACTGCATCTTTTAATTAATCTTTACTTCTGTGAACCTGATAATCTTCTTCCCATCTTTAAAATAACCTGCAGAGGTTTGGGTCATGGGTCAGTTGTTTACCTCTGTTACATCAAATTTCTTCACCAGGGTTGAGACAAAGAAAGAGATTTGTTTTCTTTTTTTTTTTTTTTAAGATGATAAGATATTTAACACATCTTAGGTGGTCTTGGACCATTTGATGAAGCCAGTGACGAGTTAAAAAAACCCTAAGTCTACTTTTTACTGTTACTTACTCTATTTGATATGCTTGGCCCCTTATATTTTAAAGCTTTTTATCAGGTTGGCCAAAAAGTTCATTTGGGGTTTTCCATAACATCTTACAGAAACACCCAGATGAACTTTTTGACCAATCCAGTAGTTTTTAATTTACTATTTGAACTTTTCTCAGAATGAGTACTCCATTCTGGCTCAACTGGTGCTAAGTTTTCTTCTTTGCCTATAGTGTCTTCACTCACAGGGTGAAGAAAATGTACAGAAAGAGAGGAGAGGATTAAAAGAATCAGATAGGTTTTTGAGGGACTTTTCCTGGTTGCCTAGTGGTTAGGGTACAGCTACAGCTCTTTCCTTTCTGTGGGCGGGGTGCAGTGCCTGGTCAGGGAAGTGAGATCCCACAACCCACTTGGTGCAACCAAAAATTTTTTTAAGTTTTTGAACCAAATTTCCCAGCCGAGGACTAAGCGTTTTGTCCGAACAGCAGAGACAGTGGCTTCCATTTCATACTGTCTGTTGTCTCCCCCAGTGACATGCGCTGTTCTGACGTGCTCCCCTGGCTGGGTCATAGGCTCCTCCTCACCTAGCCCATCCCATCCGCCTCACTAGGCGAGCCAGCCGCTCCAGCCACCATCCCAAGGCACAGTCCTAGTGCTCCTTCACTTGCCTTGAAATAGGTCCCTACCCCCTCTACCATGGAAAGCCTGGCTGTTCCTCCAAGGCCTCCTCACTTGCTGCCTCCCTCTCGCCTCACCTGCACATCGCGTCCCCCACGCTTGGAGAGCTCTGCGCTGCTGCTTCAGAGACAATGTGCTTGTTGACATTTATCTATAGGTTGCAAGTCCCTGGAGAGTAGATTATGTGAATGAATTAGAAATGTACTGTTAAAAGGGCAGTGTTGTGCCTCAAGTCTGTTCATTTTTAACTTCTTTTCTTCCACCCCCAGGACTGGCTTTAATTTTGGGATAGTCACACCAACACCGTCTTCTAACTTCACTGCCACACAAGGTACAGTCTCTGCATTGAGTCGCCTCACTTTTGTGTTTCCCTCTAAACAGGTGCAGGTTTGAGGGGGCAGGTTGGTTGACATTTTACTTGCTGCTGCATTTTGCTTAAAGTATCTGCAGTGAACTTGGTGTTGATACTATGCATTAGAAATAGGCTGGATTTAAGAAACTGTGGGGAATGACTGTTGTCTTCATAGTTAAAAACTCAGAAAGGGTTTGCTTTTAGAAAGGCAAGGCTGTGCTTTAAATGTGAATGTTTACACGCAAATTAAAATTTCTTTCTCCATCTTTGTCATATAGTATTTAAAATTATATCGATTTTTAAGAATCATAATATGTAGTGAAACTATATGTAACTTTGTCCTGCATTTTCCCAGTTTCCTATAAAGTGTTATCCTTTCATAATTAAAAAAAAAATTTAAATGAAGTCAAAATTGTATGGATTTGTAGGTTGAGATAGGCAGTGGTAAAGAATCCACCTGCCAAGGTAGGAGACACAAGAGATGCTGGTTCAGTCCTTGGATTGGGAAGATCCCTTGGAGGAGGAAATGGCAACGCGCTCCCATATTCTTGCCTGGGAAATTCCATTGACAGAGCCTGGTGGGCTGCAGTCCGTGGAGTCCGACAGGCCTCAGTGGCTGAACACACACACATAACTGTAGAAAGGAAAGGCTAAACTCAGGTTTCTTTCCTTGATAGCCTATCAGGAAAAACACTGTCCCGTGCATGCGGGTGCAGATCTGCCGACATCTGTCATTGTTGGTTAGTCACTGAGTCGTGTCTGCCTTTTTGCAGCCCCATGGACTGTAGCCCGCCAGACTCCTTCTGTCCATGGGGTTTTCTGGGAGTTGGTTGCCATTTCCTTTTCCTGGGGATTTTCCCAACTCAGGGATCGAACCTGAGTCTCTTGCATTGCGGGCAAATTCTTTATCACTGAGCCAGCTGGGAAGCTCAGACCAACATCTACCAGCATGTTTTTAATGTTTAAAAGACTTTGAGGACCTATCAGAAACCAGATGTATTTTTTAAGTGCCTTCAAGTTCTCAGATCAAAGTAATTGAGTTTACTTCTGTTTTAAAAAGAAAGCTTTTATTATAAAAGTGTTTATGTTTTTTATTAAAGTAATATGTTCTAGAATTACACATTGTACCTTTAACCATTACAGTTCTATTTCCTTTTGGGATTTTTTTGTTTCTACTTTTTCATTTAACACAATCCTTGTGAGTTTTCCAGTATTAATGAGAGTCTTGTTTAAATGTCATTTTTAGTGGCTACATAATTTGGCTTTATGGATGTGCCATAATTTATTTCACCATCCCCCTCTTGGACAGTTCAGGCTTTTTCCAGGTTTTCCTATAATAAATAAGACAATGACCATCTTTCAACTTTTCCTTCAGCACGTATTTTTATGAGTGCTTTTCTGTGTGTCAGCCCAAGTGATGAACGTTTTTTGGTAAAAAGGGATCTCTTAAAATCTGCTAGAGGGATATTCGGGAGCTGAAAGCATACCAGACATGCTAAACCCAGTCTGTGTGCGGCACCTAAAAGGTTGTTGATTTCATTCTGTCTTTTCTGTCTGGAGCAGTGATTCCTAAACGGTTTTGCCCACTTAGATGTGGCAGAATACCCTTGAGGCCCACTCCTCTCCCAAGTCTTACTTTCTAAAAGAAAAACAGCTCAATGGTATAAAAAGATTGCCAAAACAAAATAATTGTCAGAAATCCTAAATGAAGTACATTAGTAAAACACAACAGAAATTCCATAACCATTTTCATTAATACCAGAACAGACCGCAATCCAAAATCACAAGCAACTCAGTACAACACCAGTGATACAAAGAGGGGTTTCTGGAAGTTATCTGCAGATAGCAGGGGCTTTGCAGTGTTCCCAGGTGTTTGTGATAGCCAGACTTCTTGAAACCACATGGAGCTAAACACCTCAACAGGCACTTGCAACAGACCAGTTTCCATTTATTAATATAAAATTTTAGTCTTCTTTGTTGACCATTTTTTTGACCAGGCCTTGTGAGTACTTTACCTACATTTTATTTCATCTTTGCAACAACTCTATGAAGTGTAGCTGTTATTATCTGTCTTCCAAATGGAGACACTGAAGCCCAGAGAAGTCAATTAACTTTTTCCAGAGTGGCACAGCCAGCAAGTGGCAGAGCCCTCAGCCTCAGCCCCTCGTGTCCTTGCCCAGCAGACCACACTGCCACTGTGAGAGCACTCCATGAGGAGAGCACTAGGAAGTAGCCCTGAACTGTAGGTAAGAAAGATGACCTGTGGATTGACGCTTTGTCCATAAAAGCAAAGGAAAAACCACCATATGGAATCAGTTCCTTGTCTTGTCAAGAAAAGGTCCATAGGCTAGCATGTGCTGAGAATGTTATTCCTGAGACACACACACACGGGAGGAAATGTGCGTGAGGTCTTTTTGTTTCTCTTGTGGACAACTAGGTTAACTTCAGGTACTCTAGATATAGGTGTATTTGTTGTGACCTAATGGTGATAAAAAGAACGTGTGTTCGTCTCACCTCAGTGAGACGACTCAGAGCTCATGTTCCCACGGAGAAGTACACGTTCTGTCGCACACAAGGACAATGCTGTCAGAACAGGCTGTCCTGATGAGGTCAAGGGAGGAGAGAGGCTCTGGCTTAGAGAAGTCAGTGAGGCTGTGGTCGGTCCTATTTTGTGACAGCCAACCCATGTCCTAATTGCTTTTTCTTGCCAGGGTCAGCACCCCCACCAAAGAGCCAAGCCACCTTGATGCGTTCTCCTTTGGCGGGGAGGCAAGCCTTCTATGAGACCATTCCTGAAAGCTTACCTTCCTCAGGGACGATGACATCAGCTAGCACAGGAGCAGCTGGTGCTGCGCCAGGAGAGTCCGCCCGCCCAGCAGCAGACCCGCAGCCCCTTCTGGAATCTCTCTCTCCACCCCCACTGGCAAGCTGGAGGCACCACCGTCCAAGCTGGGCGAGCTGCTGTTCCCAAGCTCCCTGGCGGGAGAGACTCTAGGAAGTTTCTCAGGACTGCGGGTCGGCCAAGCAGACGAGCCCACCAAGCCAGCCAGCAAGGCACTGTCGCCAGGCATGACCAGTGCCAGTGCGCAGCCCACCAAGACCCCCGCCGCCCCCTCTGGGTTCAGTTCTCCCAGCCCTGCGGTGCTGGGGAAGCCCGCGGAGCCCCCCGAGACCACTTCTGCAGCCACCTCGGCTGCGGCACCAGCAGCAGCAACCAGTCCCAGCCCCAGCAGCTCCTCAACGGGCGTCTTTGGCAACCTGCCACTCACCAGTGCGGGCTCCTCCGGAACGATCAGTTTTGGGGGCCTGTTTTTCAGTGGTAGCAAGACCAGCTTCTCGTTCGGAGGGCAACCGACAAGTAGCACAACACCCTCCTCCACCCCGCCATCCACTGCCACGCCCTTGCCCACGCCACTCCCCACCTTGTCATTTGGCAGCCCCCTGAGCTCAGGGTCTGCCCCCACCCTGCCCACAGGCTCTGGTAAAGCTCAGAAGCAGCCGCGTCATCCGCTCTGCCCGAGAAGCCAGGCAGTAATGAGGCCTCGGCATCAGCTGCCTCCCTCCTGGGGCAGCAGCCACCAACCCCACTTCCCCAGGCTCCGCTTCAAACTCCTGACTCTGGGAAGAAAGAACCTGCTCTCACCCAGCCTGCTGTCAGCAGCCCTAGCACCGAAGCGGCCAGTACCGGTGTCCTGGTGCCTGCAGCTGAGGCTGCTCCAGCAGCCCCCCGGGTCCCAGACATCAAGACAGAAGCGCCGTCCCCAGGCCCCACCGTCTCCTCTGTGCCTGGGCCAGCCACCATATCGGCACCTGGAGCCTCAAGCACCATCCCTGTGGCCCCAGAAACATCCAGACCTGCCACCACTTCCAGTGCTGTTTGCAGCGCTGCTCCAGGCCCAGCCACGGAGACCTCGGTGTTTGGGATGGCCACTTCTGACTCCTCTGTCTTCACTCAGCCTCCCGCTGCCAGTTCTAGCTCGGCTTTCAGCCAACTCAGCAGCCACACAGCCAGCGCCCCCTCGGCAACCCCCCATGTTTGGGCAGGTGGCCGCCAGCACCGCTCCCAGCCTGTTTGGGCAGCAGACGGGCAGCATGGCCAGCACAGTGGCCGCCACGCCACAGGTCAGCAGCTCGGGTTCGGCAGCCCTGCCTTTGGCACCTCCACCACAGGGGTTTTCGGACAGCCAGGCTTTGGGCAGGCCCCGGCCTTTGGGCAGTCAACCAGCAGCCCCGCGAGCAGCTTTTCCTTCAGTCAGCCTGGGTTCAGCTCTGTGCCTGCTTTTGGTCAGTCCGTGTCCTCCACCCCTACGTCCACCAGCGGAATGTCTTCGGTGCCTCTTCGAGCACCAGTAGCTCCAGCTCCTTCTCATTTGGACAGTCATCTACCAACAACGGAGGTGGGCTCTTTGGCCAGAACAACCCTCCTGCTTTTGGTCAGAGTCCTGGCTTTGGGCAGGGAGGCTCCGTGTTTGGTAGCACCTCGGCCGCCACCACAACAGCATCATCCTCTGGCTTTAGCTTCTGTCAAGCTTCAGGTAAGAACTTACAGGAGATTTTTCCTTGGTTGTCCTCCATATATGAAACATTTGCAACAAGTCTGCATTGCTTCGAAATGAAAAGGAAGCAAGGGAAAACAGAAGAGGTTCTGGAAAGTCTGTAAGAGGGCTTGGACACTGGCAGCCCTGGTCGTTTCTTTGGTCTAATCACTGGCTCCAGTCTTGCTTCTCTGCAAGTTCTCTGCCAAAGTGCCAATTCCATGGGGTTCGAGAAAAACAAGTTTAAAGACATGGCAAGTAATGAATGACTCATGAGTATGAAATGTTAAATTTGGAAGGTGTTTTAGAGGTCATTATGTCCAAAACTGTCAAGCCTGGAGGTGACTGGTCTAATGTCTTTCAGTGCCAGTGGTGGAACCAGACCTAGACTCCAGAGCTCCTCACCCTAGCCCTTTGTTTCATTGCCTTCTGACACCATCTTGCATCCTAGAAGAGCAGATAGTGACATTTGAAAAGTTGGGGGGTTTTTTTCTCTATTTTCAGTACAACTTTTTAAAAATCTTTTAAGTTTTACAATTTTTAAAGTAAAATGTAGTCCTCACTATTGCATGTCCCATCTTAGCAGCTGCTTTTACTCCAAAACCAATAGATAGGACACTCCCAAAATCTTTTCTAATCGTCCTTTCTCCATGGTTATCTTATGAAAGGCATTTCTTTAGCGTTCAGGCTCAGGGGGTGAGGGGGGTAATCAAAGGTCATTGATTTCTTGGTGGGCAGGGTTACAAATAAGTGCTAGTTCATTCCTTTGATGATAATATATTTGAAGCTGGCTCATAATTTATTAGAAAGAAAGTCTATTCCTTCCTGTCTTCAGTAACTATTTGCTGAACTCCCAGTATGTTCCGCTACAATAATGGATGCAAGACACAGTGATGCGAGATAGTTTTGAGATCCACCTAATGCCTTGTGCAGAGGCTGGTCAGCCTGTTTGAGTGATGGGAAGTGTGACAGGTTGGTCTAAACCACAGGCAGAGAGAAGGCCTTGTGGGTCTTAAAAAGAGAATAGGATATTTAACCCTGTCTCTAGCGCATCTTTTGTTCTACAGTCAAAACTTGAGAATCCTTGTCTACAATCAAAACTATTTCAATACAACTGAGAACTTGTGAAAAACTCTTCTTTCCTGTGGTAACTAGAGGGAAGATGCCTGCACAGCCTCCTCCAGCTGTGGTGGAGGCACTGAGGCCTGCCTGAGCTTCCGTGCCTAGGCCAGTAGCAGGAATGGAGACTGGAACTCTTGCTGTCTAGCTCCTTGTCTGGGGTTCTTCTGCTACAATATATAGTTCTGCCTGGTTTCCCAGGCCCCATTCAACCCAGCACCTAAAAGGAAGATAAACAGCTCTGCAAGAATCTGGCGCTGAGATTAGAGGAAACCAGAGAGTAGTCATACTCAATATCAGTCATTGGAAACACTTCTTAACAGCTATGAGTCTAAGGAAAAGCTACTCAGAGTCCTCACCCCCACCCCTGGGGTTTGGTAGAGACAAGGATTCAGTCCCTGAGGCTTTGAGACTTTTTTTTAACTGTTACAAAATTTCAGCAGTGAAAAAAAAGGTTTCAAAACTATTTGCCCGTAGTTTTCTCCATTTCCTTGGTAGGGAAACAGATTTTACTCTTGAGATGATTTATTCTGAGGTACTTTCACATTACATGAATGTGAAATGTAATATGAAATGTGAAATGTAATTCATTACATGAATTACATTAAAAACCAAAAACAAAACTTTGATGTATAGAAGTTTCATTCAAATTAAACTTCTGTTTTCTTTTCTTTTATAGGTTTTGGGTCTAGCAATACTGGCTCTTTGTTTGGCCAAGCAGCCAGTACCAGTGGAGCAGTCTTTGGCCAGGTAATGTGGGTATCTGCCTCTCTTCAGGCCGACTAGATCAGTCCCATTTGCATTGTTCCTGTATACAGGGTGTAATGTGTTGTGTGTCCAGCAAACAATGCTGAGGTTCTCAAGCTCTGCCTTCCATAGCTTCCTCGGGGGCACAAAAGTCTTTGCTTCTGATTTGAGAGAATCACTCCATTGTTGATCCTTGTTTGAAAGTCCTCTCGGAAAGCACTTTAAAGCACATTGCCTGGTTTCTGTCAATCTTCTGCCTGTTGTGAGGCCAGGGATTGGCATCTATGGCCTGTAAGTGAAATCTGCTCCTCCCCACCCCTTTTTTAAGTGGTTATTTAAACAATAATAAGAATATGCAACAGAAATTGTATATGGCCCCTGTACTAAGCAACATGTAGTTAGTCCAGGAGCTCCTTTTGGTGACCTGAGCTGTTTCAGTTTGTCTAGCTAGTGGTTATCTGTGTGCTGGGCCTGGTTTTTAGTGATGTACCCACATAGACATAAAATCAGTGCTTGAATAAGGTAAGTGCTCTCATTATCCCCATTTGACAGATGAGAACACTGAGAACCCAAAGGGGTTAAATTTACTGTTATAAAAGCCAGCTGCTCTTACTTTTGTTTGTTTTAAAATATTTGTGTTTATGTATTTGATTGCTTCGGGTCTTAGTCGTGGCATGCAAGATCTTTAGTTGCAGCATGTGGGACCTGACCAGGGATCATTCTCTGACCAGGGATCAAACCTGGGCTCCCTGCGTTGGAAGTGCAGAGTCTTAGCCGCTGGACCACCAGGGAAGTCCCCAATCCAACTGCTTTTATTTATTTATTTGTAATTATTTTGTGTTTGGTTGCACTGGGTCTTTGTTGCTGCTGTTGGGCTGCTCTCTAGTTGCAGTATGCAGGCTCCTTATTGCAATGGCTTCTCTTGTTGCAGAACACAGGTTCTAGATACATAGGCTCAGTAGTTGTGGCACATGAGCTTAGTTGCCTCCCTGGCATGTGGAATCTTCCCAGACCAAGGATCGAACCTGTGTCCCCTGCATTGGCAGGCAGATGCTGCTTTTAGATCATAGTACCTTCACAAGGAGTCCTTCCAAAGAAAGATGCACTGACATATTGGAAATGACTGACTTCCTAAAGGTAGAATTGACATTTGTCCAGAAGCTGGAGAAAGTAGTGGCCATGTTATATGCGTCTTCCAAGTCTTCAGTAGGAGATTTTCTTTTCACCTTTCTGCTAAGAAGATGGGCTCTGCCCTAGTCAGTGATTCTTGACAGAAAGAAACAGAACTTCTGATTTTCAAGTTCCCCAGTGAAAACAGCTAAAAATGGCTAGATAAATCAAATAAACCATAGATTTGAAATCACTTATAAGTTAACAAGGTATTTTACCACACCTTATTAGAGGCGAAATGGGAACCTGTAGAAGTGAGTGGAGCACAGAAGCCAGTTCTGCCCTGAGAGCATCACTAGTCTGAGAGCACCCGGACTTCCTGTGTTAACAACCCCAAAGGACAGAGGGGCAGGCTTCACTCACCCAGCATGTGCAAAGTGGGAGGGCTGAAAGAGCCCCCACTGTGGTTGGCTGTGACTGCACCCTCTCCGCTCTTGTCATAAACACGCAGCCTGACCTGCTCCAGGGATGGCAGTGTCTCCCAGGACGTCTGAGAGGACAGCAGAGGCCACACTGAAGAAGAGTGACTCTAGGCCTCCGGCAATTTTTAAGGACATTGATTCCCACACGTAAATTCGTCACAGCGGAAATAAGGAGCTATGATCAAGAGCCAGAACAAACATGAGACACACATTTGCAAAGACTCCTAGAATATAAAACAGCTGTGTTTTTATATGTTGCAAAGAAATAAAGGACAAACTTGAAAATACCAGTCAAGAATCAGAAATTACAAGAGTCATAGCAGCTTTGAAAAAGAAACGAATAGAACTCTGAGAAAACTGTTACAATTAAAATTTTAACTCAGCAGATCAGACCTACCCAGCTGAAGAGAATATTAATAAATTAGATCACAGATCAGAGAACTTTCTCTGTGAAGGACCAGATAAGAAATATTTTAGACTTTGAGAGCTACATACTGCTTCTGTCACAACTACTCAGCTCCGCCGTCATGGCACAAAAGCAGCCAGAGGCTGCACAGGAGAGACTGAGCACAGTTACTTTCCCATGAAGCCTCATTTATAAAAGCAGACGGCAGGCTAGATTCAGCCCGTGAGCTGGAGGTTGCGGACCCTTGAACTAGAAGGTCAGATTAAGTTATCTGGAATTCACCATGGAGAGCATAAAAGATGGAAAATACAAAAGAGAAAGCAAAAACGCTAAAAGAGAAAAAATTTAATGTACATTTAATCAGAAGGAGAAGAAAAAGAATGTATGATATTAGAAGAGAAAAAGATAGATTTCTAAAACCAACAGCAAACAGTAACCCACAGATTCTGAAGTCCAACATATACCAAGCAGAATGTATAAAAGGAAATTGAATCTAAGACCTGCCATAGTGAAACTGTAGAATTACCAATATAAAATATTAAAATCACTCAGAAAAAGGACAGGTTCCTTTCAAGGCAGCAATGGTTGGACTAACAGGAGAGTTCTCAGTGGTGGCAATGAAAGCCAGACATAGCCCATCTACCCAGAATTTTTGAACCCAGCAAAAAACATCTGTACATAATGAGGTGAAATTAAGACACTTTTCGGGCAGATCCTGAGAGGATATATGCCTAGCAGACCTGAAGGAAATTCTAAAGGATATTCTTCAGACAGAAGGAAAATGTGACCTCACTAAAATTATAGCTTTCTTAATTTTAGGGTAAAACAAGCCATGAAATAGGAAAATTGTAGCCTATAAAACCAACAGAGTAATCATATTCAGATATAAACAATACAAGTCAAAAGGAAAAGACAACTGCACCCCCACCAGAATGGCTAAAATTGAAGGGCTGGTGGTACCCCAGTGCCTGGGAGGAAGCAGAGCAGCTATAATAGAAACACTCACAGCAGGAGTGAAAGTTCATAGAATTACTTTGGTATCAAAACTAGATACATGGAATACCTATGTATCTACTCCAGATAAGCAGACTGTATCTACTCTAGATAAGTAACCCACAAAATCAGAATGGTGGTTAGTCTTAGGACATAAAAAGTGAGGTCTAGGGGAGCCACCCAAAGTACTAACAGTGTTTGATGTCTTAAATGTTGAACATCATAAGTACTTATATGCCAAAATTCATTGAGCTCACTACACATAAGATTGGGACAGCGCAGAAGCATGCTGGCTGCGACAGACTACATAAAGACTCTACACATGGACATCACCAGATGGTCAACACCGAAATCAGATTGATTATATTCTTTTGCAGCCAAAGATGGAGAAGCTCTATACAGTCAACAAAAACAAGACCGGGAGCTAACTGTGGCTCAGATCATAAACTCCTTATTGCCAAATTCAGACTTAAATTGAAGAAAATAGGGAAAACCACTAGACCATTCAGGTATGACCTAAATCAAATCCCTTATGATTATACAGTGGAAGTGAGAAATAGATTTAAGGGACTAGATCTGATAGAGTGCCTGATGAACTATGGATGGAGGTTCGTGACATTGTACAAGAGACAGGGATCAAGACCATCCCCATGGAAAAGAAATGCAAAAAGAAAAATGGCTGTCTGAGGAGGCCTTACAAATAGCTGTGAAAAGAAGAGAAGTGAAAAACAAAGGAGAAAAGGAAAGATATACCCATCTGAATGCAGAGTTCCAAAGAATAGCAAGGAGAGATAAGAAAGCCTTCTCAGTCATCAATGCAAAGAAATACAGGAAAACAGTAGAATGGGAAAGACTAGAGATCTCTTCAAGAAAATTAGAGATACCAAGAGAACACTTCATGCAAAGATGGGCTCAATAAAGGACAGAAATTGTATGGACGTACAAAAGCAGAAGATATTAAGAAGAGGTGGCAAGAATACACAGAAGAATTGTACAGAAAAGATCTTCATGACCAAGATAATCATGATGGTATGATCACTCATCTAGAGCCAGACATCCTGAAATGTGAAGTCAAATGGACCTTAGAAAGCATCACTATGAACAAAGCTAGTGGAGGTGATGGAATTCCAGTGGAGCTATTTCAAATCCTGAAAAATAATGCTGTGAAAGTGCTGCACTCAATCTGCCAGCAAATTTGGAAAACTCAGCAGTGGCCACAGGACTGGAAAAGATCAGTTTCCATTCCAATTCCAAAGAAAGGCAATGCCAAAGAATGCTCAAACTACTGCACAGTTGCACTCATCTCACACACTAGTAAAGTGATGATCAAAATTCTCCAAGCCAGGCTTCAGCAGTACGTGAACCATGAACTCCCTGATGTTCAAGCTGGTTTTAGAAAAGGCAGAGGAACCAGAGATCAAATGCCGACATCCACTGGATCATTGAAAAAGCAAGAGAGTTCCAGAAGAACTTCTATTTCTGCTTTATTGACTATGCCAATGCCTTTGACTGTGTGGATCACAATAAACTGGAAAATTCTGAAAGAGATGGGAACACCAGACCACCTGACCTGCCTCTTGAGAAACCTATATGCAGATCAGGAAGCAACAGTTAGAACTGGACATGGAACAACAGACTGGGTCCAAATAGGAAAAGGAGTACGTCAAGGCTGAATATTGTCACCTTCCTTATTTAACTTATATGCAGAATACATCATGAGAAACGCTGGGCTGGAAGAAACACAAGCTGGAATCAAGATTGCCTGGAGAAATCTCAGTAACCTCAGGTATGCAGATGACACCACCCTTATGGCAGAAAGTGAAGAGGAACTAAAAGCCTCTTGATGAAAGTGAAAGTGGAGAGTGAAAAGTTGGCTTAAAGCTCAACATTCAGAAAAAGAAGATCATGGCATCTGGTCCCATCACTTCATGGGAAATAGATGGGGAAACAGTGGAAACAGTGTCAGACTTTATTTTGGGGGCTCCAAAATCACTGCAGATGGTGATTGCAGCCATGAAATTAAGAGACGCTTACTCCTTGGAAGGAAAGTTATGACCAACCTAGATAGCATATTCAAAAGCAGAGACATTACTTTGCCAACAAAGGTCCATCTAGTCAAGGCTATGGTTTTTCCACTGGTCATGTATGGATGTGAGAGTTGGACTGTGAAGAAAGCTGAGCGCTGAAGAATTGATGCTTTTGAACTGTGGTGTTGGAGAAGACTCTTGAGAGTCCCTTGGCCTGCGAGGAGATCCAGCCAGTCCATTCTAAAGGAAATCAGTCCTGGGTGTTCATTGGAAGGACTGATGCTAAAGCTGAAACTCTAATACTTTGGCCACCTCATGCGAAGAGGTGACTCACTGGAAAAGACTCTGATGCTGGGAGGGATTGGGGGCAGAAGGAGAAGGGGATGACAGAGGATGAGATGGCTGGATGGCATCACCGACTTGATGGACATGAGTTTGGGTGAACTCTGGGAGTTGGTGATGGACAGGGAGGCCTGGCATGCTGCAGTTCATGGAGTCGCAAAGAGTTGGACACGACTGAGCGACTGGACTGAACTGAACTGAACACATAAGATTTGTGAACTCAATAGAAAATGGACGAGAGACTTCTTAAAAAGGGTAGTGTTAGTTACACAACTTTGTGGAATGTACTTAATGCCTGAGTTATACATGGAAAATGCTTAAAATGGTGCACCCTACCTGGTTGGTGGTGCCTGTCTCTTACCAGCCAGGGACAGAGCAACTTCTTGTTTATCTGAGCTTGGCTTTTGGCTTGTGCCCATGCCTGCTGCATGCCCTGAACACATAGGGGAGGGGAAACCTAAAATGATAAGTTTTATATACATTTTACCACAATATAGAAAAAAGAAAAAAATTTTTTTGAAAAAGGATAACCAGAGGACCATAAGTATATTCAACTGAATTAGTAACACAAACCAAAACCTCAAAGAGATACCCTCCTGGAAGACAGCACACGTTTTAAAGCCCAGCAATACTAAATGCCAGCAAGCATGCAAAGCAACAGAACTTACATGTACTCTTAGTCGGTTGTATGTTGGCACAAACACCTAGGAAAATAGTCTGGGATGATTGAGTAAAGCCCTGCAGTTCCACTCCTAGTTTGTTCTGTAGAGAAACTCATCTGTGCACTGGGATACAGTGTTATAAAAACTAGAGCCTGGGAGCAACTCAAATGGTTATGGATATACCATTGGGCAGATGAACTTGGATTATCCTGTAATAGAATGTTACTACATTGTGAAATATGGTTGTGAAAATGAACACGTTAGAGCTGCATGGGTGATTTTCACAGGCCTAAGTTTTTCCTCCCTCTCACAGGCACAATTTGAGCCAAGAGATTTA
This sequence comes from Nanger dama, assembly GCA_917880005.1. Taxonomy (NCBI): domain Eukaryota; kingdom Metazoa; phylum Chordata; class Mammalia; order Artiodactyla; family Bovidae; genus Nanger; species Nanger dama. The sequence continues at coordinate 5,635,674 of CAKJTW010000018.1, read as the reverse complement.
AGCCTATACTGTGATAAATACCATAATGGTTACTCCCCCACCCCTCCACCACTTCATGTTCTTCTTTCACAGAAATTAGGTTTGCCATTGGAAAGGCTGGAAATTCAAATCAGTTGGGTTTTTTTTTCTGTCATGGCAGGGCGTTATCTGTTATAGTCATTACTGTATCCCCAGTGCTTCAGACTATAGGTAGCACAAGATGAGTGTTGTAAAAATGAATGAATTTTCAGGTCGTAGGGGTATTCTCAGAAGAATTTAAGGATACAAGGTAGATTCTGGCCAGGATATAGAACTTCATTTTCTTCATAATACCAAGAAGAATCCAGTTAGTATGACTATCACACTGGTTTTCCGAATGTTAGAATTATCTAGTGCTGTTTAACAAATTACCTCCAAATGTAGTAGCATTCTCTGGAGGTTGGCTTGATGGTTATTTCCCACCTTAACTGGAACTCATGGCTACAGCATCTACATGTGTCTTCTCTATGTGCCCTGGGCTTCCTTACAACATGGTTGCTGGATTCCAAGGAAGACTATTCCAAGAAAAAGGGAGCAATACAGAAGCTATCCTCAAAAGTTGCAAGCATCATTTATACTGCATCGTCTTATTCAAGGCTGTCACAGAGTCCCACCAAGCTCAAGGGGAGGGGACTAAACTTCACCTCTTGCTCTAGAAGAGCATTTAGGTCTGGAAATATTACTGTGACCATCTTTGGAAAATATAATCTGTCACATGGCCTGTTGAGGCATGGCAGAGAGCCTGTTAACTTGATTTCTAGAGAGAGGAGTTAGTTGTAGGTGAGCTTGATGGTACAGCAGCCTTTGGGAGTAACTGTCAGGACTAGGTTTGGAAAAGTGGAAGACAGGCCTTGCTAAAGGAAGAGTACTGGCTGGAGAAGAAGCCAGAGGAAGATCTTGGCAACAGTGAGGGCAAACGAATGACCAATAAACACACAAAAGGTAATCAATAGTATTAGAAGCGTTAGGAAAATAAAAATCAAAACCACAACGAGACACCACTCCACATCCACTAGGAAGGCTGTAATTTAAAAGCAAACCAAAGAATAACATGCATTGACAAAGATATGAAGAGACTGGAAACCTCCTGTATTTCTGGTTGAAACGGAAAATGGTACAGCAGTTATGGAAAACAGGTTCCTCAAAAGCTAAACATACAACTGTCATCAGTTCAGTTCAGTCACTCAGTTGTGTCCGACTCTTTGCAACCCCATGGACTGCAGCATGCCAGGCCTCCCCCATCCATCACCAACTCCAGGAGTTTACTCAAACTCATGTCTGTTGGGTCAGTGATACCATCCAACCATCTCATCCTCTGTCATCCTCTTCTCCTCCTGCCCTCAATCTTTCCCAGCATCAGGGTCTTTTCAGATGAGTCAGTTCTTCGCATCAGGTGGCCAAAATATTGGAATTTCAGCTTCAACATCAGTCCTTCCAGTGAACACTCAGGACTGATCTCCTTGCAGTCCAAGGGACTCTCAAGAGTCTTCTCCAACACCATAGTTCAAAAGCATCAGTTCTTTGGCGCTCAGCTTTCTTTATAGTCCAGCTCTGTCAAATGAGGCAGAAATGGGGCTCAGACACTTGTTCCCCAGTGCTCACTGCAGCGTTATTCACAATGGCCAAAAGATGGAGACAGCGTTCGTCAGTAGGTTACTGGATAACCAAAATACGGTATATTCGTACAATGGAATATTATTCAGTCTTCAAAAGGAATGAAGTTGTTCTTCACATCACATCACAGATAGATAAATTGTGAATACATTATGTTAAGTAAAATAAACCATAGATAAAAGGACAAATATTATATGGTTCCACTTATATGAAATATTTAGAATAGGTAAGTCCATAGAGCTGGAAAGTAGATCAGTATACAAGGGGCTTAGGGGAAGGAGGGACCAGGGAGTGAGTTAGTGGTTATAGAATTTCGGTTATGTGATGAAAGAATTTTGGAAATAGTATTAATTGTTGCATAACATTGTGAACATAATTAATGCCATTCAGCTGTATATGAGAAAATGATTAAAATGGTAAGTTTTATGTCATATATATTTTACTACAGTTTTGAAAACTTAGATGTAATATACCATAACCATTGAATTTTATACTTTAAATCAGTGAGTTGTGTGGTACGTGCATTATATCCCAATAAAGTTACTTTAAAAAGACTGGAGTCTGAAAGACTTGCAGGTTCAATGTAAAACTGCTCTATTCACCCCTCCCACCCTTTGCTAAGAGTAAAGAAGTAAAGCAGAAAGAACTTGCAGTCTTGCCTCCTCCTGCTCCTTAGAACTGTTTAATCCAAGGATGACACTGCAACTCAGCTGCCTCCTGGCTCCAGGCTCCAGCACGCACACAACAGATAACCCAGATCCTAAGCAAAGACAGTGCTGGGCTTACCTGGGGTGAATTCATTCTAAATCTGTGAACCATTAACTCCTCACTTTAGGACAGAGATGAAAGAGTGGTCTCTCACTCTCTGGGGAAATTATTAGCAGTCTTCAGTCACTACAACACTGTTCTTCTATGTTAAGTCCACTGTACGTAACAAACAAATTCTGTAACATATGAAGAGGTAAAACAAAAACGGGGACCTGCAGTCATATTTTAGAAATCAGCAAAATAATAATAATAATAAAATAACCTACAGATGATCCACGTATTGGAACAAGCAGGTATAATAACTATTGTGCTCAGGTATTTACAGGAAAATAAAAGAATGGTTGAATAATGAATCTCAACAAAGAAATGGGAATTACGAAAACAGTCAATTCGTATCTGAACTTTCAATACAGTATCCCAAATAGAAAATAATTTGTTTAACAGCAGAGGGAATACTACAGGAGAACAATGAACTTGAAAATGTGTCAGTAGAAATTACCTAAAATGAAGCTTCAGTTCAGTTCAGTCGCTCAGTCATGTCCGACTCTTTGCAACCCCATGAATCACAGCACGCCAGGCCTCCCTGTCCATCACCGACTCCTGGAGTTCACTCAGACTCACGTCCATCGAGTCAGTGATGCCATCCAGCCATCTCATCCTCTGTCATCCCCTACTCCTCCTGCCCCCAATCCCTCCCAGCATCAGAGTCTTTTCCAATGAGTCAACTCTTCACATGAGGTGGCCAAAGTATTAGAGTTTCAGCTTTAGCATCAGTCCTTCCAAAGAAATCTCAGGGTTGATCTCCTTCAGAATGGACTGGTTGGATCTCCTCGCAGTCCAAGGGACTCTCAAGAGTCTTCTCCAACACCACAGTTCAAAAGCATCAATTCTTCAGCACTCAGCTTTCTTCACAATCCAACTCTCACATCCATACATGACCAGTGGAAAAACCATAGCCTTGACTAGACGGACCTTTGTTGGCAAAGTAACGTCTCTGCTTTTGAATATGCTATCTAGGTTGGTCATAACTTTCCTTCCAAGGAGTAAGCGTCTCTTAATTTCATGGCTGCAATCACCATCTGCAGTGATTTTGGAGCCCCCAAAATAAAGTCTGACACTGTTTCCACTGTTTCCCCATCTATTTCCCATGAAGTGATGGGACCGGATGCCATGATCTTCTTTTCTGAATGTTGAGCTTTAAGCCAACTTTTTCACTCTCCATTTTCACTTTCATCAAGAGGCTTTTTAATTCCCCTTCACTTTCTGCCATAAGGGTGGTGTCATCTGCATATCTGAGGTTATTGAGATTTCTCCAGGCAATCTTGATTCCAGCTTGTGTTTCTTCCAGCCCAGCGTTTCTCATGATGTATTCTGCATATAAGTTAAATAAGGAGGGTGACAATATTCAGCCTTGACGTACTCCTTTTTCCTATTTGGACCCAGTCTGTTGTTCCATGTCCAGTTCTAACTGTTGCTTCCTGACCTGCATATAGGTTTCTCAAGAGGCAGGTCAGGCGGTCTGGTATTCCCATCTCTTTAAGAATTTTCCACAGTTTATTGTGATCCACACAGTCAAAGGCATTGGCATAGTCAATAAAGCAGAAATAGAAGTTCTTCTGGAACTCTCTTGCTTTTTCGATGATCCAGTGGATGTTGGCATTTGATCTCTGGTTCCTCTGCCTTTTCTAAAACCAGCTTGAACATCTATCTGTAAGTTCATGGTTCACGTACTCCTGAAGCCTGGCTTGCAGAATTTTGAGCATTTCCAATTATGCAGTAGTTTGAGCATTCTTTGGCATTGCCTTTCTTTGGGATTGGAATGGAAACTGATCTTTTCCAGTCCTGTGGCCACTGCTGAGTTTTCCAAATTTGCTGGCATATTTAGTGCAGCACTTGCACAGCATCATCTTTCAGGATTTGAAATAGCTCCACTGGAATTCCATCACCTCCACTAGCTTTGTTCATAGTGATACTTTCTAAGGCCCACTTGACTTCACATCCCAGGATGTCTGGCTCTAGGTGAATGATCACACCATCGTGATTATCTTGGTCGTGAAGCTTAAGGAGACGGAAAAAGACTGGACAGAACGTTCGTAACCTGTACAACAGTGTAAGGCAATTCAGCAAGGTGTCATCAAGAGTCTCGGATGGAGAGGAAACAGAATGGGAGAGAAGAAAATTTTTTGAAGAGACAATGGCCAAGCTTTTTCTTATTTGTTGAAAAACTTGAACCCACAAATGCAATAAACTCTGTGACCCTGAAACAGAGTCAATATCAGAAAACCACCCTTGAACACATTTAATTAAACTTCTAAAAGCCAAATACAAAAAGAAAACTTTTAAAGCAGCTAAAGAAAAAAGACTGATGACATAAAGAGAAATAATTTATTGTGCAGTTAATAACAAGGTATTAAATATATGACAACCGTAGCAAAAAAGCAAAAAAAAAAAGTTTGCTACCTTGGAGAAAATCAGTGCTGCTCAACTGGTGTCTGTTTCCACCCCCAAAGGAATTTCACAGTCAGAGTGTCTGGAGACTTGTTTGAGCCTCATGAGTCGGGATGCTACTGTAGTCATCTAGCCAGGGATGCTGCTGGACATTCTGTAGCCCTCCAAAGAATTGTATGGCCAAAAATGTCAATAATGTCATTGTGAAGAAACCATTAGGAAGACAGAGATGTTTTAGAACATGAAACACAAACCATAAAAGAAGAAAGTGAAAAGTTTGTTGAGGTTTAGTCACTAAGATGTGTCCGACTCTTTGCAACCCCATGGACTGCAGTGCGGCAGGCTTCCCTGTCTTTCACTGTCTCCTGAATTCACTCAAACTCATGTCCATTGAGTCAGTGATACCATCCAGCCACCTCATCCTCTACAACCCCTTCTCCTTTTCCCCTGCTCTGTCCCAGTATCGGGCTCTTTTCCAGTGAATCGAGTCTTAGCATCAGGTGGCCAAAGTATTGAAGCTTCAGCTTCATCATCAGTCCTTAAGACTCTCAAGAGAGAGTCTTAAGACTCTCAAGAGAGAGTCTTAAGACTCTCAAGAAGACTCTCAAGAGTCTTCTCGAGCACCACAGTTTGAAAGCACCAATTTTTTGGTGCTCAACCTTCTTTATGGTCCAACTCCTACATCCATACATGATTACTGGAAAAACCATAGCTTTGACTATATGGAACTTTGTCAGTGAGGTGATGTCTCTGCTTTTTAATATTCTCCCTAGGTTTATCATAGCTTTCCTTCCAAGGAGCAGTCTTTGAATTTCATGGCTGCAGCCTATGTCATACCTGTAGAATTACTGAAACGTAAGAACCAGCCAAGAGAAATATCAATAACCTCAGATATGCAGATGATACCACTCTTACGGCAGAAAGTGAAGAACTAAAGAGCCTCTTGATGAAAGTGAAAGTGGAGAGTGAAAAAGTTGGCTTAAAGCTCAACATTCAGAAAAAGAAGATCATGGCATCTGGTCCCATCAGTTCATGGGAAATAGATAGGGAAACAGTGAAAACAGTAGCTGACTTTATTTGGAGGGGATCCAAAATCACTGCAGATGGTGACTGCAGCCATGAAATTAAAAGATGCTTACTCCTGGGAAGAAAAGTTATGACCAACCTAGACAGCATATTCAAAAGCAGACATTACTTTGCCGACTAAGGTCCATCTAGTCAAGGCTATGGTTTTTCCACTGGTCATGTATGGATGTGAGAGTTGGACTGTGAAGAAGGCTGAGCGCCGAAGAATTGATGCTTTTGAACTGTGGTGTTGGAGAAGACTCTTGAGAGTCCCTTGGACTGCAAGGAGATCCAACCAGTCCATCCTAGAGGAGATTGTCTGGGTCTTGTCCCAGTTGGATCTAGGGTATCCAAAGTGTGACAGCATCGGCGAATGAATGATTTAGAGAGAGAGATAAAGAAAGAATATTGTAGATAAGAAAACAGAGGAGAGAAAGAGGCTGATATTTCTTTGTTTATACAGAAAGCCAATAAAGCCCCAAGACAAGGGACTTGTTCTCTTCATGTAGGCCGCAGGCGCCCTCCCGGCCTCCCAAGGGAGTGAAGACACAGCACCTTTCCGTTCAGGTCTTAGAAGCCCAGGCAGATAAGTGAATGCAGAGAGCCTCTATGCTCCAAGGGATCAGTCTGAAAAAGAGAGTAAGAGAGAGAAAGAAAGAAACACACGGGGTGAGCAAGGCCCTTAACTTTATTTTCAAAAAGGACTTTTATACCTCGACTTGTACATGAAAGAAGCAAGTTCATGTAGAATTAGCCCAAACACTCCAGCAGTTTTGTCTTTATCGAAACCAGGATTTTTCTGCAAACCTTTCCCATAAACAATTTTGTGTACATTATCTTCTGGCCTTGGAGGCCTGTGGACATTTTATGACCCTCTTTTGATAAAAGCTGTTCAACCAGAAAACTTACTTTCTCTCAAAGTGTTTTTTTTTTAAATATATTTTTAATCTATGTCAGCCTCAGAAAGTTTCAAACAGAGTTACATTTCTCATGGAGCAACGATGTAGTGAGTTACAAGAAAGAACCAATCAGCTCAAAGGTCTGATGTGGTTAATTTCAAGGTTACTGCTTATTTTTCTTAAATTCCAACTATGTTGACTAATGCACTCCCAGGTGCACAGTGGATAAGAGATATGGGAACTTAGCAGCAAGCATTGGCTCAGCAAGGAAATCCTACACCATCACTATTTTAATAGCCTTTAACTCTTTGAAAGACTATATTTTCAGAATGTTTAAGCTTTCCATGCCTCTCACAGTAGGCAGGCTGTGAACAATCATGTGTAGCTGTAAGAGTCTGGATAAACCTGTCAGACAACCTAGAAAGCCATCAGAGGGGTTTGATTTGAAATACTCCTATCATGTCTAGGAGACTTATTAGCTAGAACCCTAAGTTGACTTTTTCCAGAGAAAGGTGGTCAGGGATAGCCCCCTGTTAATGTCAGAAGAGTTGGTGAAAGACATAAAATAGTAAGACAGACAGATTTTGGTTTGGGGGTAGATGCTTGGGCAGGTCCAGGGGGTCTTTCGAATCCTGAAGCCTTGCTTATGAGATCTCTCCACACGACCTTGTCATGGGTGAGATGGCCCAGGAGTCCCTCAATTCCTGAAGTCTTGCTTATCAGATCTCTTTTGCATGACCTTGTCATGGGTGGGATCTCCTGTGGTGGCTCCCGGCAGGAGATCAGTCCTGGGTGTTCATTGAAAGGACTGATATTGAAGCTGAAACTCCAGTACTTTGGCCACCTCATGCGAAGAGCTGACTCATTTGAAAAGATCCTGATGCTGGGAAAGATTGAGGGCAGGAGGAGAAAGGGACAACAGAGGATGAGATGGTTGGATGGCATCACCAACTCAATGGACATGGGTTTTGGTGGACTCTGGGAGTTGGTGATGGACAGGGAGGCCTGGCGTGCTGCGGTTCATGGGGTTGCAAAGAGTGGGACACGACTGAGCGACAACTGAACTGAAGAACCAGCAAACATGGACAAGATGTAGAGTAACTTGATCTCTTAATGCATTGCTGGTGGGAATGTAAAATGGTGGGATCACTTTGGAAAACCATTTGGCAATTTCTCAGTAAGTTAAATATACACCAGTTTTTATGGTTAGCAATTCTAGGTGTTTACCCAAAGGAAATGAAAGTATATGTTCACAGGCAGACTGGTATCAGAATGTTGCTAGCAGCTTTATGATAGCCCATATTTTCATCATTAGTAGAACAGTAGACCCTATCATCCTCACACAATACTACTCGGCAGTAAAAAGGGAAGGACAAGACCTGCAGCCACATGGATGGACCTCAGAAGCATTTGTTGGTTCTAGCCAGGTCAATTAGGCAAGAAAATGAAAGGTATCCAGAGTAGAAAGGAAGAAGTAAAACTATATATGTTCAGATAATATCATATATAGAAAACCCAAAGGAATCCACTAAAGGACTACTAGAAGTAATAAATGAGTCCAGCAGGTTTGTAGATGCAAGATCAATGTATAAAATTTTAATTGTATTTATATACATTTGTAACACACCATCCAAAAATGAAGTTGAAGTTAAAGCAATTCTATTTCCAGTATCATAAAAAGGAGTAAAATATCAGAAATAGAAGCACAAAACATACTCTGAATATGAGAAAACACTATTATGGATTCAAAGATTTAGTGTTGTTAAAATGGCAATAGAGAACCAGGGCTGGGAAAACTAACATTCATGGAGGAATTCAGTAATGAGTAAGAAAGACAAAAGTGGCTGTGTCCATAGAGCTTACCTTTGATGGGAAGTGGGAGGATCAGTCTTTAAGAGATTAATTTCAGATAATTTTAAGCACTGCGAGGAGAGGAACTTCTCTGGTAGTCCAGTGGTTAAGACTCCACGCTTCCTATGCAGAGGGTGCAGGTTCAGTCCCTTGTCTCTTCAGGGTCTTTAATTGCCCTTCCATGTCTGTCCTCCTTTTCTTTTTCCTGAGAATACAGCTGTTGAACACAGCAGGTTGTTGGTCCTGTTAAGATCACCACACTCCTGATTGCATCCCTGTGGTGTAGCTGCTGAGTAACTTGTTTCTCTGTCCCTTCCTGTGAAATGGTGCTTGGGTCTGGAGGCTGGATGAAATTCTCAGGGTTTTTGGCAATTTTTAAATTCTGGATCTTGAACACTGACCCTCTCTTTAATGATGTAAATGTACTGTTAGTTTTTAGATGTGGTAAGTTTGTTACGGTTTCTGTTTTGGAGCTTTACACAGTGTATGGAATAAGATGTCTGCTTCATACTAATCAAGGATCAGGGGCAGGACATGGGGCTGTGGGTGATGCTCAGCTGGCTGGGAGTCATGGGTGAAGCTAGGTGGTGAGTATGTGGGTTCATTGTGCCCCTCCATAGGTACTTTCGAGATTTTCCATAATTTAAAGTTCTTAAAACTTATTACTTACTGTCATTAAAAAGAATGGGATATTCTAACCCACTTCTGAGGATGTAGTTTAACTGTCAATTCACATTCACTTCAGTGAAGTGTTACCCACTTCTACTCATTTCTACAGATAGCCATTATTTTTAAATCATATTTCTAAAGATAGAGTGAACCATCTGAAGTTGCTGGGGTTTGTGGGGCTTTTCGTTGTGGGGTTTTGTTTTGTTTTGTTTTTTCCCTTTCCTGTAGGGCAAAAAAAGGTCTGTCTATTGGCACTTTTCCTGTCTCAGCTGGGCCCATGGGGGCCGCTGAGGAACCTGGTGTGTTCTGTCCACACGCATGCATGTTCGCCACGTCTTCGTTCCTTGGAAGTCAGTTCCCTAGTTATCAAAGCCTGTGCTTTCATGATCGGATTTCATTCCAAGTTTTGAAAATCAGTCATCGTTAAATGGGTGCAGTAAACAGTTTCTGTTGATTTTAAAGAAGCTTAAAGGGGCAGGGGGTGGTGGGGAGACAAGCAAGTACCTTAAGTAGGTTGCCCTCAGGTAAAAATGAACCTGTCCTGTTCAAGGCACGAAAGAAGGCGGGGAATAAAGGGTGATGCTGAAAGACAGGCAGGGCCGAAGCACGGAGTTTCTTTTCAGAGTTTGTAAGCAGGAGCGGGGCGACTTGACTGCTGTCTTCAAGTGGTGTTCCAGCTGCTGTGTGAGCAGGGTCACAGGGGAGCGGCACGGCCCCTGCCTGCGGGCCAGTTCAGACCACGGGCAGCAACTGCATCCCCCAGAGCAGGCCCGCTGGGAGCCCGCCAGAGGCTTGGCTTTTTGGGGGCTTAAATGACTGCATATAAAGCTCTTAGAGAAGTGCCTGCACAGAGCAAGTGCTCAGTCGCTGGCTGGCGGTCGTTGAAATGCCAGCAACCATTTCTGAGCATGTCAGCTACATTTGAGGCACTTTCTAAAGGGCACTACATTTCCAGCTGATTTATGTCACTCAGTGTTTGGAGGTGAGTAGTTTATTTTCCCCATCTTACAGAAGAGGGACTTCGGCACCTCTCCACCTACCCACCCCCAGAAGGGGGCTCCTGTTAGGTTCCTGCGCACAGCAGCCCATCTCTACTGGCCCATTGTATTCTTCGTTATCAGCCAGCGAGTAACATATCTAACTAGTATTAATGGCCCCTCAAATCTAGCACCCGTCTTCCTTAAAGAACCAGTTCCTCAGCAGAAGTACATGTGGTGCTAGGTCCGGCTTTGTGTCAGCATGTGCCCTACGTTAGCAGCACCCTCAGTGACTGAGATTTGCAGATTTGGACAGAATTCAGCTGTGGTCATCATTTCAACAATGGAGCTAATTTAAGCTTATTTCTGCAGCACTGGGAAACTCATCATGAAATAAAAGTGCACAAATTGGGAGAAAAGACAGTGTAAATCACTGACAGTCGGTTGCTGATGAGTTCAGCCAAACACAGGATGAATGAAAATAAGTGATGCCCATCATAACCTAAAAATGTATTTAAACCTTCACATTTGGGGAGCTCCCAAGGGCTGGGTTTCCCTGCCCCAGGAATCAAGGCAGGTGAACTGTTCAAGCTCCCACCTACCACGAGTGATGTTTTCAGAGAACTGGCAACGTAGAATAACTTGAGAACGTGTGATTGTAGGGAGCGTTCCATCCAGAGTTCAGCTTCCTCTCTGGTCATCAGAACATCTGCACCGGCACTGATCAGCGTTCCCGCACTCGTTCCATCTGCACAGCTGTGAGCACCTGCTCTCTGTGGACAGGGCCTGCCATTTTACCATGACCTCTCATCCTCCCTGGCTTCCTGTCCCTTTTGTCTTCTAGCAGTCGTCCTCTTCCAGCGGCAGCGTGTTTGGGTCTGGAAACGCTGGAAGAGGGGGAGGCTTCTTCAGTGGCCTCGGAGGAAAACCTAGCCAGGACGCAGCCAACAAAAACCCATTCAGCTCGGCCAGCGGAGGCTTTGGGTCCACAGCTACCCCAAGTAAGTTCAGAAACTTTCCTGGTCTCTGGGTCCCCTGATGTCATTGTCATTCTCCTGGCAGTATCAGAGCTTCAGTGACAAGGGTATCAAGGGAGGAAAGGTCTGGAAGGCCCATTTAAAATCTCTCCCCCAGAGCAGTGCGGTCTGTTTTGATTTTGTTTTTTATTTTGGGTTTTTAATGAGATGTCCTATATAACCATGAAAAGACATCAGAGCTGCAGGGAGAGAGGATCTATGCACTCAGCTACTCCCATCGTCTTTCCAAGGCCCACATTGCTCTGTGTCTTAGGACTAAGATGACTTGAAATGAATGCAAGCAGACAAGCATAAAAGAGAGCAGCCGAACAGGCTGGGTGTGCTTGGAGGAGCATCTGGATTTTCATTTGTGTTGGACTCGCTTTGAATTTGCTTTCAAATGCAGCTACTGTAGAGAAATGTCACACAAAAGTTGAAGCCATCATTATTTCTCAGCTCTTACACTTTTGTCTTATTTTCAAATGAAGCTGTATCTTTGTGCTGGCACTTTCTTCTTCAGCTAATTCCTTGTTGATCTGTCCGTTTGTGATTGGAAGTGAGAGAAATTTGTTTGTTTAAATCTTCTAAAAAAACAATATTGTGCTGCTGATGAAGACTGAGTTGGGAAGTCAGGCACCTGTCAATCTTCATCTTAGCTGCTCTCATTAAATATGCACCACCAGAAGCTTCTCTCATCTGTGTGATCATTATATGATCACTCATTGGGAAAGACCCCAATGCTGGGAAAGATCGAAGGCAAGAGGAGAAGGGGACGACAGAGGATGAGATGGTTAGATAGCATCACCAACTCAATGAACATGAGTTTGAACAAACTCAGGGAGATAGTGAAGGACAGAGGAGCCTGGTGTGCTGCAGTCCATGAAGTGGCAAAGAGCTGGACACGCCTGAGTGACTGAACAACAAGGCATCAAGCACTAACGTTCTCCAGACGGGACAGAGGTTTCCTTGATAATGAGGCTCATGTAGTTACAAGCAAAACTCTCTTTCCTGAGACTCATATATTGACAGATCAGTTATTTTGATGTCACTGTTTATCTAGTAATATGTAAGGAAAGATTGTAGTGAAGATACACACACATCTTTAAAGTTGCAAAATTATATAATCAGAAATTTTTGTTCTGCTAGTAGGAATTTAGAACCTAAAATAAAGGGATCTTAGAACTCGAGTACAGTAACAGTTTTTGAAAACTGTAGGGTTGATTTCCTTTAGGATTGACTGGTTTGATCTCCTTGCTGTCCAGGGAACTCTCAAGAGTCTTCTCCAGTGCCACAGTTCGAAAGTATCAATTCTTCTACACTCAGCCTTCTTTATGGTCCAACTCTCACATCTGTACAGGATCTACTGGAAACACCATAGCTTTGACTATATGGACCTTTGTCAGTGAAATGAAATCTCTGCTTTTTAATATGCTGTCTAGGTTTCTCATAGCTTTTCTTCCAAGGAGCAGGCGTCTTTTATTATTAAAGTGTCTTTAATTTTATGGCTGCAGTCACCGTTCACAGTGATTTTGGAGCCCAGGAAAATATCTGTTACTGTTTCCATTTTTTCCTTATCTCTTTGTCAGGAAGTGATGGAATCAGATGCCATGATCTTAGTTTTCTGAATGTTGAATTTTAAGCCAGCTTTTTCACTCTCCTCTTTCACCTTCATCAAGAGGCTTTTTAGTTCTTCTTTGCTTTCTGCCATTAGGATGGTGTCATCAGTTTCAGATATGGCCATCCCCATTTTACCAGTAAAGATATAGATTCAGAGAGAGGGTAGCAGCCATTAAGTAGTGTAAGGAGGGTTTCATCCAGGCATGTGTGTAGAGCTCTGGTCCACCGTGTTGCCTCCTGAGACCTTCCAGCCCCACCATGGAATGGAACCCCTCCCTGTGCACCCTGTCGGATGGCCCTCATGCTCGCTTTGCATGGCGTCCATTGAACACGCTCCCCTGCAGATAGATATCAGAGCACAGACTGGGAGGCCAGCAGCTCCCCTGGTGACATTTAGACCCCGGGCTGCCTAGTCCTGGAGCTGCCCTCCTTAGCCCTGAAAAATAACTGGAACTAACTATGCAGTGATCTCAAAAGACAAGCTAGGGATATGACTGGTGCTTGGTGCTGGAGTGTTCTGTATCCAGAAGCTCACACTGCCAAGGTTTCTTCTCTCTCTCTTCCCGGGAGACTCTACCAAAGACACAGGTAACCCCTGGGGCCATGTGAATTATGTGTGAGGAAGCCGTGACTCAGGAAGGCTTAGCCCTTCCCCATCAGTCACTAGGTTCTCTAAGCCAAGGCTGACTGCACCACTCATTCATCCCCCTGCGATGCCTTTGAGCATCCTAAAGGCCAAGGAGTCTTAAAGAGATAAAGGGATAAAGAAGCCCAAAGGCTTGTAAATGTTCTCTGACCTCCCCGAATTCAGGTCTTCCAACACGATCCCAGTAAAATCATTTCACCTCTGTATTTCTGGTTTCTCCAAGAGGAGATCTAGTCTCTAATCTTACACTTGAATTTGTTTGCTATTTGGAATTTTTGCCTTGTTAGCACTAACAAAGTCAGAAAATCGTTGCCCTCTCTTCTTAAAATACCAGATGAAAGGAATGGCTGGGAAGCCTGGTTTTTCTTTCCAGTATCATACACACTACCACTGAAGGGATCTAATGTAATCTTCAGTCACCTTGGATCAGGAAAGGATCAGACTGCTCAAGAGGGCAGTTTGCAGGCTCCACTAAGGGATACGCAGTCCCCTGAGACCATATATGATGGTGATGGAAAGGAATTTGCTACCCATGCATGCTGTCAGTGCCTGACATGCTCACAGCCAAGCTCTCAGACTGTCAGCAGTAGTTTTACAGAGCAGGTGGCCATGCTGTGGTCTGGGGCTCTGTATTACTGGCACATGGAAATTAGAGATGGTTGGGTCCCTGAGATGAAGCTCTGCACTTGCTGGATTGTGGATCAAGAGCACTGAAACCGGAAGCGTTTACAGAGTTGCACCTCACACTGGGGTTGGGTTGGCAGCACAGCAGGAAGAGAGGCCCTGACCTTGACAGGTTAGTGGTGGACCCCCTCTTCCAGACAGCTCGTCTTGGAGAGTCACCCTCCCTGTGAGCACCTGTCTGGCCATGCAGGTGTCTGTACGTCTCTCTTGGTGCCGTGCAGTCAGCTCTCCACACCCACCCAGAGCATGTCATTGCAGCCTCCTGTCCATGCCTGTGTCTGAGCAGTGATCCTCTTTAGAGAGAGCGGTTTGCTGCCTTACTGTGGGTGCAAGCTGATTATAATAAAACACCCATCACAGCAGGGTGGGGAAATGTGAGTCGTTCCTCCCTGCTCCTCCCAGTAAAGGGTTAAAGAAAAATTCCTGTTACAAAGCGTGCTGTTTGTACTCCCCAGGAACATCCATGTTTTTGACTTTTGGCAGTTTATATGTTGCCTGTCAGATTTGCAGTACCTATAACAAAAAACTTGACCCCCATCTTGATTTTTAGGAGCTCGATTCCTTTTTTTCCTTTAATTCTTGGAACCAATTCAGTGTGTAGCTGAGGGAGCAACCCACCAGATAAGCATCTAAAAGGTCAAGGGCTTACTCTGAACCTCTTAGAAGGAGGAAGTGAGACTGGAAGTCCTGTTGGCCTCTTACGTTCTTCAGAACATCCCGAGCTTCCATCCAACCAGAAGGAGGAGCAGCAGGATCTTTCTTATTCTGCTTGCATTCTCTGTGCAGAGCTGGCAGTGGCAGGCATGTAAGAGTAGAATTGAAAGTCAGCATGCCCAGTTTGAATTCACTCTAACTTTGTTTTCTCTAGTTTTGACAAAATTTGAAGTTGGTCTTCTTGTGAGGAGATCCATGAACACCAGCCCCATTCCTCAGAAGCCAAGTCTCGTGTGGCCGTGGGGTGGGCCCTCTATTGGACACATCTGCTGCCTGTGGGCTCACAGGTGCATTTCTGCAGAAGAGCCCTTCCTGGGAACCTTTTGCCTCCCTTTGTTTTGTGCCTGTAACATCATATCAGGAAATCCTGAGCCTGGGCACTGGAATGATCGCAAGCTTGTCCTGAAGATACACACACATCAAAGGAGGTTGCTGTCTCACTGCCACCCAGCATCCTTGGATCCTAGACTTCTTTGTCACTCCCTTCTCCCCAGAGGCCTAGTGAGATTTCTTCCTTCTCTGTTTTGAGGAGTACGTAAGGACATCTTTCTCCCTCTGACTTCCCTCACACATGTTCTTCATCTCTTCAGATACTTCTAACCTGTTCGGAAACAGTGGAGCCAAGACATTTGGTGGATTTGCCAGCTCATCATTTGGAGACCAGAAGCCAGCTGGCACTTTCAGCTCTGGAGGAGGAAGCGTGGCCTCTCAAGGCTTTGGGTTTTCCACTCCGAATAAAACAGGTACTACTCTGCCTATTTGCTATGCTTATTGTTACACATGTATGTAATATGCATAGACTTCTGGAAATAGAGCTGTCCAGGCTGGTTCTCAAGGGAGGTGACTGGAATGTGGATGAAGATACTCTTCCGCCTGATTCGTTCTCTTCACTGAGCATCTGCTACATTCCTGACACTGTTCTCTGTCTCCTGAGCCGCACTGAGCACAGAATGCATGTCCTGCAGCCCTTGACAGAGTTTAGTGTCTTCATAGGGAAGAAAACATTGTAGATATTTACAGTTGCATTTAACAACCGAAGAAGGGAGCCTATAAGACTGTAACTTGACACATAAACAAGAGAGCATACTGAGTCATATTTGCTTGGGTGCCCATTACCTGTGACGGGTAAGACAGATGATCTGTGTAATTTCTTATGTCTATATCATTTTACTTTTTTTTTTTTAACTTTTTATCAGGTATAATCACATAACTATATCACATGCTCTTGTATGTATACAGTTTTCATGGCATAATGATATAGCACAGTTAATTTTCACTTTTAGAATATACCTACCTAGGGATAAAGAACATTGCAGTACTACTTTTTATCATTTATATTTGTAAACTGTGTGGCTTTTTTTAATAATCGTGTATTATTATACTTGCAATTAAAGATTTTAAAGAACAGTATATATTTACCTGCAAAAAAAAATCCTTCATCTCTGTCAGCTGCCCCATCTATCCTATTTCTGTGTCTGAGCTCTGCAGAGGGGCTGCATACCTGCCCTTGTCTTGTGGAAAATTGTGTGAAAAGATTTTGGGGGCAAGGAGCCTTAGCCTGCTGAGCAAGCCGTTTGTTAAAGCAAATGCCTCACAGGTGAGCAGGCAGGATGCTTCCCCGGCGTGTGCTGGGGACTCTGTGTGGGGATTGCAGAGGAAGGACCCTCCCGAAGGAGCAGCTGCCTGGATGCCTCTGACAGGGGAGCATGGCTGCCCCAAATTAGTACCTGAAATCCCTCCTTTCAGAACTGAGGTTGCTGCGGTTTCCTAATGCACTGGGCACCTATACTCAGACCTGTGCCTGGCGTGGGTTAGTCTTTGCTAGCTTTTGATGCTCTCTCCTAGAATCTGAAGTGGAGTAGAAATGAGCACCACAGCTGCATTTTGCAGCTTTGAGTGATTTAAAAACACTTCCTGCAGAGAGTGATTTAAAAACAAAAGGGCTGCAGATCTTTTGGTCCCAGTTAACAAGGCAAATAGCACTTGACTAAGATAGTTTAGTTTATTAATCATCAAGACCTTTTAACGTATCTTTTGAGGAACCTGATCATGTTTTCTTCAACTTTTGTGTCTTCTCTGTTGTTCCTTATCCTGGGGTCAAGCTCCAGTTGAGTTGAGGACTTGACCCTTTTATTTTCTCAGCCTGAGAGAAAATGCATCCACCCCTTTTCAGACTGGTTTTCCTATTTGATGACTTGCCCCATGGAACCACCTCGATTGAGGACTCCAGGAATTTCAGATTGTGGGTTTGGGTGGGTCTCTAAAAATTCCAGAAGCAGCCCTCCTCCCTTGAGTACAGTTGCAGTAAAAAATAACACCTCTGGAGATGATTAGAACAGAGGACAGGAAGTGGGACAGACTGACAGTGACCTGCCGCACCAGTCCACTGGCTCACGCCACCTTCTGCCGCCGGAGTTACTGGCTGTGGTGGTAGTGGAGGGGGCAGCGTGGTGGTGAGGGGCTGGGTGGTCGTGTGGTAACCCTGCCTTTGTTCCCATCCAAGCTCTGCCGCTCACCAGTGGCTCAGTCTAGACATGGGGCATCTCCTCTGAGCCTCGGTGTCCTCGCCTATGAAGTCAGGGTCCCAGGTTTACAGGGAGGATTGAAACTGGTGAACAGTACCTGGCACATGGAGGGCCCTCAGTAAATCGGATATCTTATTGAGTACTAAACTTCTGTCTCTTCTGGAGAAGAAAATCATGAAAATGTAAGCATCTAATAAAATTGGAACCTCAGCATCATGAGTGAGCTGTCCGTCTCCAACAGTGAAGCCCAGGTCACCGTTTATTCTCTTCTGTCAGTCTAGCTGTGACGTGGATCCGTTGTTTGGGGGCATTGTGTGTACCCGTGTAATCTCCTCTCTGCATCCAGTGGACTTTCTGTATCATTGTAACTTCTCATTTTTTACTCACCTTCCACCAGGAACTCTGAACAATATTGAGTACAAAGTACTAGGTGAAGGTCTGTCTGTGTGTCCAGGAAGAAAGTGTAACCAGATCCGTGATCAGTCTTAAATAATTCAACTGCAAGGGTTTTTAGCGCTTTTTTTTTTCCAGTCTGTTATATTTGTAACCCAGCAGTCTCCATTATCATGGCTTGGAATTTCACTCAAGGTTTTAAAATACAGACTGTAGACCCAAACGTGAGCCCGCACAGAAATCGCCTTCTCACTTGTGCTCCTGCTGTTCCTGGTGAATGAGCAAACGACCGAACCACAGAGCAGCAGCTAACTAAGGCGTTTAGCTGCCAGCTTTTCATATCCAGCGTTTGCTCTTGCATGATGCAGGCAGCAGAAGCTTGTGGGTGATTACACTCATAATAAGAAGGCCTAGGTGATCCCTCTGACACCAGGACTCACTTTCCACTTGGGCGAGAATGAGCGCCCCATCTCCCTGGTCCAGCCACCTCCTGGCTTGGCCTGGACCACCACTCCTCCCTTCATAGCACACCTCTTGTACCGTTTTGCTGTGTTCTGTTCAATAGACACTTGGCGAGTGTCTCTGCTAATGGCCTAGAACGATGTCAGCAGAGTCTTGGGGTTTGGGAATCCTCCTTGGGGGCAGGAAGAACAGTCAGGCAGGGGCCTTCTGTCTTGCCACTTGACAGGCATCTACCAGTCGGGGAGGCGGCCCCGGGCACGCCTGGCCCTTCGTGTGCGGCCAGCTGTGTGGGTGCCGCCCCTATGGGCCTGTGTCCACGTGAGCGGCAGCACTGGGAGCCTGCCCATGGGCTGGTAGACTCAGGGCTCGCCTTGCCCACTGATGGAGGGTTTTGTCTCATTCATAGAGCAGCCGTCCCCCAGACAAGAAACAGTGTGCCTTTTTTTATTGAGGAGTAGTTCCTGACTGCAGAGAGAGAGCTTTTTGTTAATTCTTCTGTGCAGGGAGAGGGAGACTCCTGAGAGAGACGGAGAGGCATCAGGCTGTAAATAAGTAACAAGCTCCTGGCCGAGCGCCAGTGCCCCGCGGCGCTGCGTCTCCTTGGAACCCAGCTCGCAGGTCCTCCCTGAGAGGGGACCTTGAGCCTCTAATTTGTGTTTCTGTGAAGCTAGAGACCTTGCCTATGTGATGATAAGTAATAACCTCTGACCATTTTGACAGCTGGGTAGGGATTGAATCTCTTGAGTGTGACTTTTCAGTGAAGAGTCTCAAAACATGGCAGGGGGCCGGGTGGGGGTCTGATGTGGCCAAACTGGTTCTTCATGGCAGTTGGATCTCACAAAACGTGGAGCTGATGAGTCCAGCTTGCCTCTGGGAAGGCCCGGGGAGCTCACAGACAAACATGAGGTCTCCTGGGTCCTTAGAACTCCAAAGTGTGCTCCTACGTGGACTGCAGACCCTTCTGCTGGAAATGGAGGGGGTGGCGGTTTGGTTGGGTTTGGGTTTATTATTTTGCTGATAGAAGGGGTGTTGCCCTTTGCTATAATTTTTTGAATTTGAAGTTCTAACGTATTTTCCCCTTTCTCCTTCTTCCTCTTTTGATTTGGTTTCTCACTGCTCATTGTCTTCTCTTCCTGTCTCCTCCTTTCTTTCTCCTTGTTTCTCTTTGTTTGCCTCTGTTTTGCTCAGGTGGCTTCGGTGCTGCTCCAGTGTTTGGCAGCCCTCCTACTTTGGGGGATCCCCTGGGTTTGGAGGGGTGCCAGCATTCGGTTCAGCCCCAGCATTTACAAGCCCTCTGGGCTCGACGGGAGGCAAAGTGTTCGGAGAGGGCACTGCTGCCGCCAGCGCAGGAGGATTCGGGTAAGCCCCCTGGGAGAGGCCAGAGGAAGCCCCCAGGCTCAGGTCAGCAGAAGCACTGGGGCCCAGTACTCCTGTTTTGAAAAGAAAATTCTTCTGTTTCCCCTTTTCTTGACTAAGCTGAAATTCCCTTCCTCAAAATCCACAAACCAGTCACTCCGGGATTCCTGTTCTCTGCAGGGATAAGGCCAGACTCTGTCCAGTTCTTGCTGGCCATGAGCTGTGTTCCTGTGCCCTGATAGGTGGCTGCCAGATCCCTGCTCTCCTAGCAGAGCTAAAGGATTGGTTAAAGGAAGAAAAACAGTCTCCCCTTCCTGCAAGATTGCCCCTTGTGTGGTGACTTCTGTTAGGAAATTCCGAACGAACAGTTTTTACCAAATTCTTTTCTCTTGCGATTATTGTCCCTGAGCAGATAGCTCCTTGAGTCCCCTGCTTCACTGCAGACCCCCAGTATAGGACTTCAGTCCACAGTCCCCGGGCCAGCTTCCACAGGCAATATCTGGGCCCTGGACAGTCTCCATGACCGCTCTGCATTCAAGGCTGCTCGTACTGCTTGATGTATATCCTCACTTGAAAATGCCACAGTAGAGATTTGCTTCAGAGGGCCCTAGAAATTCAGTCTGGTTACCAAAACCCCAAGGAGAAAAGAGCCTTCACCACATCACAAAATCCCAGTAAAATATATGTGGTGATGACTACAAAGTGTCTCATTTGAAGGAAGTATGGATGTCTGAAGTTACTGTCTGCTGGGCCTTTCACAGCCCTCAACCCTGGCTCGGGACCCGTAACACAGAGCTGGCGGGTGGGGCCGGGGCCTTTGGGAGCACTGTCAGGGCACATGAGATAAGTGCTGGCAAAGCGGGAGCATCTTTGTCTTGAAAGTAAACTCAAATGGAGCCCTTGCTCACTACCTCCTCACCTCTCCATGAAAGAGGCTGGTGCAGACATGCTGGCAAGTTTCAAGGAAAGTGAGCGAGTTGATACATTGCTTCTTGGTTTCATGTAGAGACTGATGGGTCTCTTAAGTTGCTCCCAGGAAGTCAGGAAACCCGAAGTTAAGGAAAGCTTTGAAAGGAGAGTTGGGGTCGGCTTAAACCAGTTTTCTGGCAGGTTCTGACAGATACTGTTTTCTGCAATGACCGCCCAACACATGATATTGCAAAGTTGCTGGAAGGTTTGTAGTTGACTGGGAATCTTGAGGTTTTTATTTATTTATTTGAAACCAGCTATTTTCTTCGCTAGCAAAAAAAGAATCAGGTTCTGCCCTGGCCAGGGCCTCGCCCACATAAATCCTGACTGGCTGGTTAGTTCCGAGTTGTCCAGCAGAACCAAGCACCAGTTTTGTTGGGACATCTCCCAAAGAGCCCATCACCGTTCTTCAGGTCCCGTCGTGAGTCTGTCTCTGACCCTGGCTGACACCTGAGGGCTTCCCACAGCCATGTGTGAGAGGCCTGAGGCATGGGTGAGATTAGCCCAGGACCAGTGATGTGGAAGTTCCAGACAGCAGACCAGGAAAACCCAAACAGTAGACAAGTGGGGTTTCATACTGCAGCCCTTTATTTTTCTTCACGCAGCTGAAGCAAAGGTTTGCTCTGGGCTCTAGCCTACTTTTTCTGAGAGGCTGCCAGTTTAAACCAAGCTCGTCACTTCGAATCATGTATGTCTCGCATCCTGAGACTCGGGAGGGGGCGCCGAGGCTGTCGGGCAATAGAGGGACCGCGTGGCCGCGCTAACCACAGTCTCCGTTCTCACCGGGACACAGGTTTGGGAGCAGCAGCAACACCACGTCGTTTGGCACCCTCGCCAGCCAGAACGCACCGACTTTTGGATCGCTGTCCCAGCAGTCTGCTGGGTTTGGGAGCCAGAGCGGGGGATTCTCGGGCTTCGGATCAGGCGGAGGAGGTGGGCAGCCCGACCTCTCCCTTCACTGTGGTCTCTCCTTTTGTTCCCTCAGTAAATGTCTGACAACCCTCACCCCTACCCTGACCCTCCAAAAGAATGAGTGATTTTACCTGGCTATTCAGTCTGGTACTTGAAAAGCTGAAAGTGCTGGAAAAACGCAGTGTCCTTTTTAGGTTTTAATTAGACTTGTAACACTGTGCTGTTTCTTACCAAATAAAGAAATGGGTGACTTGACTTTTCTCTCAAGATTTGAGGACCCCAAAAAATAGCCATGCTAACTAGACCTTGACTTAAAAGTCTAACCAGAAGACTCAAAAGATATACAAGAAAGTAAAAATAAGAGGTAGAGACTTTACAAAATGTCTTTCATTTGTTTGACACCCTACTTCTTCAGATAGTAGAATATCTTTGCAGCACACTTATGAGATGCAAAAATTAGGTATTGTTATTATTTTACAAATGACACAGAAACCACAAGGGGCCAGTTTGCTCAAAGGGCTAGACAGTGAGCGACAGCGCTGGCCCTCGAACTGAGTGTCTTGCTGCTCTGGCCTCAAGGAGAAGAGAGAGCAAGTGGATGGGGAGAAGTAGAAAAAGCACGTTTTCTTGATGAAGTGAGTTTGTGTGGCACCAGCAACAATGAGAGGAGGCCTGCCATGACCCTCTGCTGGCCACGGTGGAGGTGGGACAGACCCTGAAACAGCCAGCAGACCACGCCCCTTCCTGCCCCCACCCGCTCCCGGCCTGTGTCTTGCGGGAGGAGGGCTTCCTGTGGAGACACAGGGAGGGGGCCAAGGCGCCCTAGAGACCACCTTTGCCTTTCAGGTGTCTGTGTGTTCTAACTGCACGCTTTTCCTCTTTTTCAGGATTCACCTTTGGATCTTCTAACTCGTAAGTACCCCTCTTCAGTTTTGAGTCATTAAATAAGGGTAGAGGCCTGTGCGGTATGTGAAAACGGTAGTTTTGGTCTCTTTGTACAGTTTGGTATCTATTTTTCCTGTTTAAAATCTTGTCCTGGAAACGGCATTTCAACAGCAGGTTTTGGGCTGTGTGGACTTGCTGCTCTCAGTAGGCATGGGGCCGGAGGTTCCAGGCCTGGCCTTCACCCAGGCCATGTGTAAGAGAGAGGACGGTGCCTTCTGCTGAGCAGAGCCTGGAAGGCAGAACCTGAGAGATGCTTTTCCTTATTTCCCTGTTCATTCTCAGAAGTTCCCTGGGCTCCGAGCCCATCCCCAAGTCCTGTTTTTCTGTCCTCGCTTTCTGCGTCTGTGCAGAACTGCCTGACACTGGAAATTCCGAGTCCTGCTCTTTGAACACAGGCAGTTGCATGAGCTCCGGAACCCTTCCTAGAGCAGGAGCTGACCTGCCTCTCCTGGCACTTCCTTGCAGGTCTGTCCAGGGCTTTGGTGGCTGGAGAAGCTGAGTGGGTGTTGGCACTCCTTTCCATCCCTGTGACCTGGTGCGTTCTCAGCTCCCCTTCTCTGAGAAACCCTGCAGCAGTCCTCTGAACTGGATGCTCTCATTGAAATACACCCACCCCCCGAAGAAACAGCAGAAACCAAACTCCAGAGATGCCCGACTGCGTGCTCTGCACTGCGTTTTGTGCTGGTTGTCCCCCACTGCTATTAAACTGTTCGGTCTGTATCCACACGGGATGTGTACGGGCCTCCTCCAGTCAAGGCCAGGGAGAGAGGTCCCCCATTTCTGGGCTCTGAGGAGGCTGCACCGCCTGCCGGCAGCCAGCAGCATCTCTGTGCAGAGGCGCCCTCCAGAAGGGTCTGGCGCCGGCTGTGGCCAGGCCAGCTTCTCCCAGACGGCCCCCAGAGGGAAGAGGTCGCGTGCCGGCCAGCACCTTTCTGAGGCCATGACTTGCTGTCTCTTCTTCACTCCTTTCTGCTGCTGGGCATCAGGCCCCTCGAGGTGCCAGCATGGTGACTAGTTGGAGGGAAAGAAGCTCACCGACGCGGGCATTAGCCGAGTCTTGGAAGCGGCGTGAGCCCCTCAGCGCGGGCGGCTCTGAGGAGCATGGAAGCAGCAGGGCCTGCAATGGCGGGCGCCGCCCTGGGAAGCCCTCAGCCCCTCTTCCCAACTTGGCTCTGGGCGCTGAGCATCCCACAGCTGATTCTCACACTCTGGCGAGGAGGTGGGCAGGCGATTGAGGAACCGCTTTCACCTCCAGCAGGCGCTGGTGACGTGGGTGACCGCCCCTGGCTCCTGTCTGTGAACCGCAGTGCTCGCAGACCTGGGTGGGCCCAGGAGCTGAGACGACGTCGCTGCCACCCTCGGCCACTACACGCGTATATTAGCGTGGCCTGGAGGTCGAGTTCAGTCTCGTTGAAGTGCTTGTGAGGCAGAGTTCTTCAGATCTGGGCATATTTAGTTCTTAGGCCTGTGACACCCTAGGCGGTTGCTGACAGACACCAGGTGCAGGCAGAAGCGTATGCTACCTTTCAGGCTCAGAGTGGGATAGCTTGGCCATTAGCAGGGGAGGGGGTGGAAAGGGACAATTATTTAGATTTTCGTATACTGGAAAGTTGTATTTTGAAACATTCTAATAAAAGTTTTCCACACGATTTGGTGTGTCACATTGCAGCTAGCATGGCCTTGCTGCTAATGTGGGCTTGTGGGGAGGGTAGACCTCGGCGAGGAGCCGGGGCCACAGCCTGCCCCGCCGGCCCCCACTCTGCTAGGGGCTCTGGGAGACGCAGACCCACAGGCCCCAGGCCGGTAGCTTCTGGTTCAGCCGGACTGAGATGGGGCCTGGACGTCTCGGGCTGAGGTCAGCAGTTCCTGCCGCTCGTCACAAGAGGAGTCTCCCGGCGCATCACGCTGGGTTTCAGGAGCCCTGACGCAGCATTGGGTCCCTGGTGACTTCCCCTGTTTTCTGTGCAGTTTGTGAAAGAAGAGTGAGCGTCTGTTCGTCCGTTGCGTTAAACAGGGCATCTGCCTCTTTCAGAGAGCCTGGACTTCAGTCCTTTCATGAGGACCCTTTTGGTCCTTGAGGAATTGAAAAGCTCACCTCCACCTATTCTTGCGGGAGGGCCCTCAGCCACAGAGCTGGTTGCCAGACGTTCCACATGCCTGGCCCAGGGTCCCTTCCTCCTGCGCGTGTGCTCCTAACGGGGCCATCTTGAGACAAAGGACCTTTGCCATGGTGGTGGACCGGTGGCGGGCCTGGCTTTCATGGAGCAGCGTGACTGAGTGACAGGTGCTGACCTGCCCCAGCACGTCCCCCTGCTGACCGGCACCCACACAGAGCCATCTCCTGCCCTTCTGTTTCCACCCCCCAGAGGCACTTTTTTATAAATAGAAGCTGGTTTGGCCTAAACCCTTGACCTCAAATTCTCTGCTTAATCCCCCATCGAGGTGGCATGTGACATCTCTCCAGAAGGCCGTATCAGCTGTGCTCAGCCAGATAAGGTCCCGCACTCACCGGAGGGCGGCAGCCCTGAGGAATGTGCGGCTGGTGTGAGAGCCCCTGCGAGTTCCTTTTTGGGGTCGATTTCGCTGGTAGGTGGCAGGGGTCATCTCAACACGCAGCCAACATGCATCCCCTGAAATCCAAGCTCCCAGGATGTCAGGCGGGGGGTGCAGCCTGCCCAGGGATGAGGTGGCGGGGTTGCTCCTTCCCCAAGTAGGGGCAGACAGAGAGCAGCCGGTGGAGGGAGGGGGGTTGTGCCCCAGTGAGAAGCCCAGGACGGGGATGCCCCCAGCTCTCACAGAGCGGCCGGTGGCAGCAGGAGGTGGGCAGTCACAGCAGGCTGGCTTTGTATCTCTGCTTGTATAACTCAGTAAAGGCAGGAAGGAAGAGGAGGATGGCAGTTTAATGAGCTAGGTCGTGTTTTGCTGGACTTTTCCAGACCTAAATGTCGTTCATTCATAATTGGTGCTTCAGAAGGCATTGCAGTGATTGAGGCCAGAAACTGAATTTCTCAGGGACCAGACGAACCCACCTCACAAACTGGACACATGAACCAAGTCCCTTTGCATGTAGCTGTGGCCGTAGCACCCCCAGCACCTGAGCGGTGGCCCCTCCATCTGATTCCCCCCACCCCGCCCCTGTCCCCACGAGCACCCTGGTTCTGTCTTCAGCTTTCCTTTCCGCCTCTGGCAGCCCCCAGAGATGTTTCTGAGTCAGGTCTCTGGCGCTCTGGAGAGGGTGTGGACGTTGCAGGCTGATCTCTCACCCTCACTGGCTCTGGGACCGGGACCGGGACCAGTTTTCCCTTTTAGTCTCCCTCGGCAGTGAAATCCCAACCTTGGGGGCCCTTATGAGAATGAAAGGAGGGTCCACCCCTGGAGCACCCAGCGCAGAGTAGGTTCTCATTAAACGATGGCTCTTCAGCCTACAGACCTCGCCCTACGTCCCAGGTAAACAATTTTAGATAGATCCCCACGTCAGCCTCATCTGGTTTGTGATGGGGGCACCTTCCACCTGGCTGTCCAGCCCTAGGCTAAGCAGATAGGGGACCACTCTGGGTGAGGGGTCATCCCGCTTAACAAAGCTCTAACGCAGGTGGGTCCATTTCCACCTGAGGTGCTGGCCTAGCAGACCTGAGTTCGTCCCTTGAACCTCTGTTTCCAACAAGCTTCACAGGTGACTCCCACGAAGATGGTCCGTGCTCCACGTTTAGAGATAGTAAATACTTTCTCCCGAGGGAGCATTCAAAAGAGACTCATTCTCATGGCCATGTTTATTTTGTCATGAGTCCAGGGTGAGAAATCGAGTACCACGGAATGACAAAGAATAACAATAGCGTTGACAGATCTCAAATCAGGTGCAAATCTCCAACCTTTGCCATTAGGTTTTCTAACTGGCAGAATGGGAGTGTTATCAGGGCTAGTGCAAGGCACCATGGGCTCTTTCTTAATGTAAGCTGATATCAAGAGGTTTTTAGAAAGTTTGGATGAGAAATTGGCTATTCTAATTAAAGGACATGATTTAGGGTGGTCTGTGTTACACACCATCTGAGCCAACACAAATGTCTTTGTCATGCTGGCAGACCAACTTTTCAAAACAATTAAAAAGAAAGAAAAGGACACCTCTATAAAAATTATGAACCTTCACTTGTGCCAATTAAGTAATCAAGGTCTGTTGGTGGTTAACAGCTCTTGGTCCAATCCGTAACTCAAAGAAATCTAGTGTTTCCTTTTACTGTTATCAACTTGGTCACCTGAAAAGGGACTGCAGAAAATTTTTAAAAATGAGGACAGACTAGATTTCAGACCAGAATTTCAAGTTAAACAAGAATTAGGGGAAAAAAGGAATTAGGACTGCTCTGAGGAAACCTGGAGCGTCTTCCCCCTCCTCCTTTCTAACACCCTTGGGGAAGTAGAAATGAACATACAAGGAGAAACGATTAAAACCCTGGTAGATACAAGAGCCACCTTCTCAGTTTTAAACCCTACCAAAATCAAAGGCTCCTTCCCCCAGAGTAATACCTCAGTGCAAATAGTGGGGATTTCCAGGGCACCCATTAAGGCTTTTAAATCATTACCTTTAGAGTTTAACTTAACAGAACTTCAAAAACATTCCTTTTTCCTAGTAGAAATTACCCCTAGTCACCTGATAGGTAGAGATTCGTTAGAAATATATGGCGCCCAGATTTCTTTTACTCCTAAGGGAGAAATGTTTTGAGGTATAAGAAATCAATCAGATTTATCTCTTCATATAATGTTTATAACCCATGATAAAGGTGATGTAGAGCAAGGAAAACTGCTAGGCATGTGATCCTACTGACACAGGGAGAATCACCAGTAACATTCAGTTGAGTTCAGTTCAGTTGCTTAGTCGTGTCCAACTCTTTGAGACCCCATGAATTGCAGCACGCCAGGCCTCCCTATCTATCACCAACTCCCGGAGTTCACTCCTACTCACGTCCATCGAGTCAGTGATGCCATCCAGCCATCTCATCCTCTGTCATCCCCTTCTCCTCCTGCCCCCAATCCCTCCCAGCATCAGTCTTTTCCAATGAGTCAACTCTTTGCATGAGGTGGCCAAGCTACTGGAGTTTCAGCTTTAGCATCAGTTCAGTTCAGTCACTCAGTCGTGTCCGACTCTTTGCAACCCCATGAATCGCAGCACGCCAGGCCTCCCTGTTCATTACCATCTCTCGGAGTTCACTCAGACTCACGTCCATCGAGTCCGTGATGCCATCCAGCCATCTCATCCTTGGTCGTCCCCTTCTCCTCCTGCCCCCAATCCCTCTCAGCATCAGAGTCTTTTCCAATGAGTCAGCTCTTCGCATGAGGTGGCCAAAGTACTGGAGTTTCAGCTTCAGCATCATTCCTTCCCAAGAAATCCCAGGGTTGATCTCCTTCAGAATGGACTGGTTGGATCTCCTTGCAGTCCAAGGGACTGTCAGGAGTCTTCTCCAACACCACAGCTCAAAGGCATCAATTCTTTGGCGCTCAGCCTTCTTCACAGTCCAGCTCTCACATCCATACATGACCACAGGAAAAACCATAGCCTTGACTAGACAGACCTTAGTCAGCAAACTAATGTCTCTGCTTTTGAATATGCTATCTAGATTGGTCATAACTTTCCTTCCAAGGAGTAAGCATCTTTTAATTTCATGGCTGCAGTCCCCATCTGCAGTGATTTTGGAGTCCAAGTCTGACACTGTTTCCCCATCTATTTCCCATGAAGTGATGGGACCAGATGCCATGATCTTCGTTTTCTGAATGCTGAGCTTTAAGCCAACTTTTTCACTCTCCACTTTCACTTTCATCAAGAGGCTTTTTAGTTCCTCTTCACTTTCTGCCATAAGGGTGGTGTCATCTGTATATCTGAGGTGATTGAGATTTCTCCCAGCAATCTTGATTCCAGCTTGTGCTTCTTCTAGCCCAGCGTTTCTCATGATGTAACTCTGCAAATAAGTTAAATAAGCAGGGTGACAATATACAGCCTTGACGTCCTCCTTTTCCTATTTGGACCCAATCTGTTGTTCCATGTCCAGTTCTAACTGTTGCTTCCTGACCTGCATACAGATTTCTCAAGAGGCAGGTCAGGTGGTCTGGTATTCCCATCTCTTGAAGAATTTTCCACAGTTTATTGTGGTCCACACAGTCAGAGGCTCTGGCACAGTCAGTAAAGCATTACCATGGGCCACAGTGACGCCTGCCCAAGTCATCAGTGTGCGTTGAGGCAGGAAGCTGTAGCAGGAACCCTAGTGGTGGTGGTTTAGTCGCCAAGCTGTGTCCAGCTCTTCCCAATTCTCGGACTGTAGCCCACCAGGCTTCTCTGTCAATGAGATTTCCTAGGCAAGAACACTGGAATGGATGCCATTTCCTTCTCCAGGGGCTCTTCCCAACCCAGGAATCAAACCCACATCTGTACTGCCAGGTGGGTTCTTTACTGCTGAGCCACTAGGGAAGCCCATAGGGAAGTAAAACCCTTGATTGTCAGCTTCTGTTAAGGGCTCACTGTGCCTTGCACTAGCCCTGGTAACACTCCCATCCTGCCAGTTAGAAACCCTAACGGCAAAGGTTGGAGATTGACACAGGATTTGAGGTCTAGCAATGCTGTTTTTATTCCTTGTCAGGCTGCGGTTCCTAACCCCATACCTTACTGTCCTATATCCCTAAAAACAGTGACTTCTTTTCTGTGGTAGATCTCTACATACTGAAACGCATTCTTCAGTATCCCTGTACATCCCGATGATCAGCATCTTTTTGCCTTCACTTGGAATGAATGGCATTATGCGTGAACTGTGACTCCAGTGGGCACCACTGAAAGCCCCACTTGCTTTTCTCAGGTATTAAAAGCAGATTTAGATGATCTAGTTTTTCCTCATATATCAGTCTTGATACAATATGTAGATGACTTGCTGTTGTGTTCAAATTCCTTGATAGTCAGCAAGACACCTGTACTTACTCCAGAAGTTAGCTTCCAAAGGACGTGAGGGGTCCAAAGAGAAACTGCAGCCGGGCTTCCCTGGTGGCTCAGACAGTAAAGGAGCCATCTGCAATGCTGGAGACCCGGTTTGATCCCTGGGTCAGGACGATCCCCTGGATAAGGGAATGGCTTCCCACTCCAATATTCTTGCCTGGAGAAGTCCATGGACAGAGGAGTCTAGCAGGATACAGTCCATAGAGTCTCAAAGAGTCAGACACAACTGAGTGACTAACACTTTCACAAGGCTAATGTAAAGAATTCAGGACATGTGATATCTAAGAGTGGCTTTTAATTGATCTAGACAGAGTAAAGGGCATGCTGGCCTTCCCTGCCCCGAGAACAGAAGACAACTGAGAGGCTTTCTAGACCTTGCAGGCTACTACAGGAACTGGATTCCAAATTTTCCACTAAATCATAAACATTATATGATTTAGTTGAACAAGACCAAACTGAAGCTCTTTGCTGGGAAACAGAACATTCTAAAGCGACAGAGACCCTTAAGGGCCTCCTGGTAAAGGCCCCAGCCTTAGGACATCCAAATTAGGATTTACCCTTTTTCCTTTGTCCATGGAAACCAGAGTGCTGCGCTAGGGTATTATCCCTATGGCACCGCGGCTCCTTCCAGCCAGTAGATATTAGAGCCTGCAGCTGGATGCGGTAGCCAGGGCCTTCCTCCGTGTCTCTGAGCTGTCAGGGCAACAGCTGTGATGTGTTGGACCACAGGAGAGAGAGTTCTGAGCCACCCTCTCACTATCTTTGCTCCACGCTTTGTAGAAGCCTTACTAAGCTCTCCTCAAGCATAGCATTATTCAGCAAGTTGATTAACTTCTCATAAGATTGTCCTGCTCTCACCAAACATAACTCTCCACAGGTGTAACAAGCTTAATCCAATTGCCTTGCTCCCAGAAAAACTGGATGAGGAAAAGCACTGTTGTATTGTTGCAACTAACAGTCTTTTATTTCCTAGGATTGACCTTGGAGAGAGTCCAATGAATAATCCTAATCTTATTTTATTCACTGACGGTTCATATTTACGAGGACCTCAGGGAGGATACCAGGCTGGCTATGCTGTTGTGTCTCCAGTGTCCATCCTCGAAAATGGTCCTTTGCCTAATGTCTCTTCCACCCAACAGGCTGAATTAATAGCAATGACCAGGGTGTGTCCATTGGCAAGAGGAAAGTCTGCCGGTATCTGCACGGACAGCCGCTGTGGTTTGGGAGCGGCATGTGATTTTAGTATGCTTTGGAAATGCAGAGGATTTCTGACACCCTCAGGATGGCCCATCAAACACGGGAAGCAGGTCGCAGAGTGGGAGATGCCCTCCTGCTGCCGTGCGCCCTTGCTCTCATCAAGACCCCGGGTCACTGAGAGGCTGACGCTGCACAGGCCAAAGGAAACCCTTCAGCTGATGGTGCCACCGAGATGGCAGCCTCTCTCGCAGTCAACAGCCAACTAACCACTGCCTTTTCCCTTTCAGTCTCCAGTAACCCCACTAATGCGTTGTCAAAGTTTCAGAGAACAGTGGCAGGCCAAGAAAAAGACACCTGTGTACAGAAGGGAGGGAGGTTTCAACTGTAGCAGAGAGTAGGCCCAAATGGGGAAACCTGTCCTTCTGTTTTCAGCCCAGTATCCTGTTTTACAGTACATTCATGAATAAACTCCTTGGAACCCAGATAAGATGGTGTTGTGGGGTAAACAATATTTTTGGACGCCTCTCTTTACCATAGCTCGGAAGGTCTATTCAGGATGCGATTCATGTCCAAAGTATCACCCAGGAAAGGCCCTGAGTGGTTCTCAGGGAGGTTTGCTATGACCTGCAAGTCCTTCTGAAGTATGGCAGATTGATTGTAGAGCAGAAGCCTTCCTTGCAAGGTTATCAGTATGTTCTTGTTACGATGTGTGTGTTCTTGTCATGATCTACGTGTTTTCACACTGGGTTGAGGCATTCCCCTGCAGAAGGGCCACGGCAATCAGTCAGGAAGCTGCTTTTAGAAAGAGTGATTCCCATCTGGGGAATCCCCCAGAACTACACAGCAACAGAGGGACTCATTTTACTGGACAGATTGTTAAGGAAATTTGTAAAATTTGGCCTATTACGCAACATACCCACTGTGCCTATCGCCCCGGTCTTCTGGGTTAGTAGAAAGGGCAAATTGAACAAATGAAAACTCAGTTGGCTAAAATAATGGTTGCTAATTCCTTTCCCTATCCTGCAACCCTTCCATTGGCTCTCCCCAACCTCAGCTCCACTGCTTTTAGCTAACATCATTTCTGTCCCTTCGAGATGATAGCAGGGAGACCAGTGAGAATGGATGAAGGGTTATGTGATCCTGTGTGGCTAAAAGGAGATATGTTACATAATTGCAAAGTTTTAAATCATTAGCAGGACATCCTAAGCTTGTTTCTGAAGCTTATCACAGTAATCTGTCCTCATATGAAGATCAGATATCCTGTGACTTACAGCCCGGAGATTGTGCATACTGGAAAAGACAAATCTAAAGGATTCCTTCCAATCTAAATGGAAGGGCCTTTGTCAGGGTCTTTTAACTAGCTCATGTGCAGCGAAACTGAAGGGCATTGATTCTTAAATTCATATTTCCCACCTAAAAGGGCTCCTGAACCAGAATGGTATGTAGCGAGAACTGCTGACCTGAAACTCACTTTAAGGCGTCGCCCTAATGAGGTAGAAATACCAGCGCCAGGACCGGACAAAAGAGACTGCTACCCCAAGATGCTGGACCTGACCTGTATGATTATTCGTAATGTTTTCTTCTCGGTTTCTTGGACTCTTACAGATGAATCAAATGGGCATGATCTTGTGCAGATTTTAAATCAGATTGTTGGGTTTGTGGTCAATTGCCTGCATCCCGTACTTCTGGTTTACCGTGGTGGGTTTCTCCCCTCCGAGGCTCTGATTGGATGGCTCTTACAGAGTTTATTGTAGAAGAAAGGAATTATAGTTCTCTCTGGGCCACCATTGATATCACTAGATGGGAACCACTCACTCGGCCAATCAAACATGCCTATTCTGACCTGGCCATAAATACGAAATTTCGCTTTAGGTTACTCAAGCTAAATCAGAACAACAAGCTAAATTTCAGTCAAAAATGTAAATTCTGTGCTCTCAGGAGGGACCCTTCCCCAGTTGTGGGATGGATTTTTCTGGCTAAAACACTAGGCTATTGTTGTAAGTTCTCTAAAGGCCTCCCTATGCTGGCAACAGTCAAATCATACTAACTAGCCTAATAACACTAGAAAATTAGACTGGGTGCCTTATGAAAAATGCCAGTATATCATTTCCCTTAAAGATAGTGATTGGTATGGAACAGGTTGGGTCAGACAGCCAGAAATGTCCTGGGTAGCATCTGACAGGACTCAGTGGCTCTGTGGGTCCAATCTGCAGCCCTGGGTGGCTAGGAAGGTATACTTTAGGATCCCCTTGGGCTCAGGGCCCCTTGTGTACAAATTTAGATGTAACTCCAGCAAATTTACCATCCATCCAAGCCTAACGAACTGAGGGATCTGTGTTCCACTGGTATGATCATTTGGCAGCTATTTTTGTGCCTTCGCTAGGATTGGAAGATACAATTTCCCACATTGAAACCTTAACAAAATTCACTCAGAAGCCTTTAAATGATAGCAACCAGGCTATTAGCCTGCTAAATTCTGAGGTCTCTATGATGAGGAAAACTGTCTTACAAAATCAAATGGCCCTTGATATCCTCACAGCATCTCAAGGGGCCACCTATGCCATAATTCAAACTGAATGTTGTGTTTACACACCAGACAAATCCTCTAATGTAACACATTTAATGACTCATCTGAAAAATCAGAGGGCTGCCTGAGATGATCCATTTCCTAACTTTGGTGATCTTTTGGGAAGATGGTTTGGCTCTGGAAACCCATGGCTTAAATCCCTGCTTGTAACTTCAATAACATTACTAGCCATATTACTCACAATCTTGTTGCAGCAAAAATAGAAGTGGAATTTTTCCTGAGAACAAGGAAAGTAAAGAGAACTGTGAGCAGAAGAGAGAAGAAACAAATGGGCCTGAAAGAGCTGATCACTCCTGGCTTCACTTTAACTGTTACTAATCTGTGCTCTGTATCTCTCAGAACTAACCTGCACCCACTGCCCCTAACTCCGCATGAATTACACCCTGCACCGACCTCCCCCAACTTTGCGTGTTGCATACTGCACTGACCTCCCTAACTCTAGGCAGATACATCCTGTACCTGATACTTAACTTCCCCACGCTTCTTTGCAGATCACCCGTGTAGCTTTTTGCATTTTAGAAAGAAGGACGCAATACCATAAACCAGAGACATACCCACGTACCAGCCTACCTGATGCTAGCTCTGACCGTTTTGAAACAATGCAAGAAGAATGAAGACTCACTGCTTTGCGCTTATCACTTAACCCAGACCGCGAGCCCCATCTATGTGATCCCCTCAGATTCCCCATGGTAGGGGCACAGTTCTCAAGGCGCTAGCCTGCTGCGTTCTCCCTTCAGCCAGCTGAGAACTAAAGCCATCTTTCTATTTCCTCCAGACCCTGTCTCCATAACTTTTATTTGGTGGACAGAGAAAGCCAAGATTTTGGCCGGAACTATTTTTTAAGATTGTTGTCAGGTTTCCCTGGGGGCTCATTGGTAAAGAATCTGCCTGCCGATGCAGGAAACACGGGTTTGATCCCTGATCCAGGAGGATCCCACGTGCCCCAGAGCAGCTGAGCCCGTGGACCACAACTATTGAGCCTGTGCTCTAGAGCCCAGGGATCACAGCTACTGAAGCCCACACGCCCTAGATCCTGTGCTCTGCGACCAGAGGAGGCACTGCATTGAGAAGCTCCTGCACCACAGCCAGCAAGCGGCCCCCACCCCACAAGCAGAGAAAAGCCCGCACAAGCAGTGAAGACCCAGCACGCCAAAGACAAATCAGATTATTAAAAAAACCAAAAGATTGTTGTCTCTTGCATTACACGATGTGCAACCAGGCCCCTGGCCAGATTAATGATGGGGCCAAACTAATGGTGGCTAAACATCTTGAAGAAATAGATCACGTGTATAACATAGAATAATTATAACAGTGTGATTCTAGATATGGGAAGAAGCAACAAGGGAAATATCTCCTGGACCGTAATAGGTTAGTAGATAAGAGGATCCAGAGAAGCTTTAATATGAGGAAGTGAAAGTGTTAGTCGCTCAGTCGTGTCTGACGCTGTGACCTCATGGACTATAGACTGCCAGGCTCCTCTGTCATGGGATTCTCCAGGCAACAATACTGGAGTGGGTTGCCACTTTCTTCTCCAAGGAATCTTCCCAACTCAGGGATCAAACCCAGGTCTCTTGCATGACAGGTGGATTCTTTACCATCTGAGCCACCAGGGAAGCCCTTTGATTATCTCCCATTGAGCCTAATCCAAGAATTAACACCTGGAGTGACGCATCAGTGAGAATTTTGCCTGATCTAGGATGAGCCTCCCAGCACCACGGGGGACAAGAATTGGTCATGAGATGTCTCCCAAATATTGATCGAATTATGTGCCAAGAGGAGGAACTGAGCAGTGGAGTATTTCCCGCCATATCAGTTGACAGTGAACTTCACAGTCACCGGCAGTTGCAGCCACCAGGTAAGGTGAGCTGGTGAGCCCTGAGGGAACGCAGGGAGGAACGAGCACCTGCCATCCGGCAGCTGTCAGACCGCAGCCACTCCCTCCAGCCAGCCCGGAGGAAGCTCAGAATGTGAAAAACACAG
The DNA here is from genome assembly GCA_917880005.1 of Nanger dama. Lineage (NCBI taxonomy): Eukaryota > Metazoa > Chordata > Mammalia > Artiodactyla > Bovidae > Nanger > Nanger dama. Next base: position 5,600,395 of record CAKJTW010000018.1, on the reverse strand, counting down.
GAAACCGGCCCCAGATGGCTGAGGTGCATATGCAAGGGATGATTTCAGGGAGCCCAGACGCTGGCCTCCTCCCATACAGAGAAAAGCACTAAATTCCTTAACCTAGGATATCTGGTTTTTTTCATTCACAAAAATACGCTTGACATTCAGACTCCCTCCCGGCCTTAAGTCTTAAAAATTTCCACCAAGTAAAGCAGAACCCTCAACTTTTAGGTTGCATGTTATTTTTTGAGTCGACAGGGCTAAAGGATCTTTCTGAAATCACTGATGAGAAGCACCGAGTTTTAAGTTTCAGCTGCATTTTGGGCACCTGCTAGAAGAGAAGGCACAGGTGGGCCGTCACCTCCTTCCCCTGGAGGCAGTGCCTGACCACCGCTTCGGTGAGGTGTCCCTGGTTAACGGGCACAAGGAGGCCCCCTCCCGACTCCATCCTGTCTCCCACACCGCTCACTCCCACTGTCTCTTGTCTCCACGTCATCCTTTTAGACAAAGTACGGAGGAGGACGAGAGGCAGCTCTGTCATGCTTCCCTCTCCAGTTCTATCAGCCCCGGGTTCCCACTCCAGTCTCGTGAAGCCCCTGCCCAGCGCTTCCAGGCACCGGCCGGCTTTCCCACTCCTGCTCCTTCTGTTAGGAGGAGTCGCCTGCTGAGAGGAGAGCAGGGCGGGTGTACCTCCTGGCCCCAGCTTCTACCATCAGTCCTTTCCTCCTCCTACCCTGGTTCGCTCTGATTTGTCTGTTCCTCACTCACATGGTGGGGCGGGGGGAGCAATCAGACTGAGATGGTTTTAGCCCCCAGACCTCCCCTATCTTCAGAATGTTTCCTGTGGGAAGATTGTGCTTGCGGGCTGTCACTTCAGTCATGTCCAACTCTTTGTGACCCCACAGGCTGTAGCCCTCCGGGCTCCTCTGTCCAGCAGATTCTCCAGGCATGCATATTGGAGTGGGTTACCATTCCCTGGATCTTCCCGACCCAGGGATTGAACCTGCGTCTCTTACGTCTCCTGCATTAGGCAGGCGGGTTCTTCACCACTAGTGCCACCCGGGAAGCCCGGAAAGTGTGTATACTCATCCAAAACATGAAGGGTTCCATGGATCAGGTAAGTTGGGGGAAAGAGTGAACAGAACAAGATTTAACAGATCTTTATATTGAAGGATTCTGTGTGTGTCTTTAATATGCAAATTTGCCTTGTAAATCAATAGGATGAAATAGTCTTCCATTTCCCAAACATTATGACCATGGAACGTTCCTTCTGGAGCCAGGTTCCTTGGAACTCATCTTTGCTTCGTCGTCATGGGTGTCTCTGGACAAAAGCAGAGCTTATTTACTTCCCGAGGGTTGTGTTTCCAAGACGTTCCTCTCTCGTATTTGATGATAACAGGAGAACTCATTCAGCGATTACCAGCTGCCAGGCACTGCCTGTCCTTGAGTGCTTCACGGACATTTTCAGGTGTAACTTACGTCTTTCAGATAAGAATGAGGCCAAGTGAAGAAGCAGTCTGCTGAGTCCCAAGCGTGGGTAGCGGTGGAGCCGGAAAGGAACCCCGGGCGATGTTTCCTGCCTGCCCCACCCCACAGCCCCCTGCCCTCAGCTAGGCCAGGCCATCATCACTGGCTCTCACAGTCATTCTTCCTGAAGCTGGTCACTCCTTTTAGAAGAAATACCTGCCCAGTTGAGCCAAGGACCCTGCCAAGCCCCTTACACGCCTATCACGTCCACCCCATGGGACGACGTTGGGTGTGGACGCCGGTGAACGCGCTGCCTGCCGTGTAGTCACTGGCTCCAAACTTGTACGTGATCGTCTGTCTAAGCCGCAGCCCCCGGCTAGGCGGGGTGGGGGCAGGGGCCGAGTCCGTTGAGCCCGTGTTGGCACACGCTGTCCACAGATGGGAACTTGCCAGCCGCTTTCGGAGGAAGGTGATCAGACCCTGGAGGAAGCAGCTGGCCCCACGCCCTCTGGCCGGCTAATCCCCTCCCTTCCTGCACTGTCTCTTGGGGCGGGCGGGGGTGGGGTGGCTCTGTCTTTGAGGCTTTCCAGAGCCCCCCAGGAGGTCAGCCACAGACCCACCGAGGCGGCAGTGGCTCCATTGTTCAGCCCCTCCCTCTGTGCTTATAAATAGAACCCCATCCATCCCACAACCCCAGCCGGAGATTCTCCACATAGTTTGTGGCCCTGGATTGCCAGCTGCGGAGAGCAAGTCTGTGCGGGCGGGCTGGGGTGGGGTGGGTTGGGGTTGGGGGCTGGCCAGAGCCTCGGGCCCCGCATCACAGTGGGCCGAGCTCATCCTCCTTTGGGTGGTGTTCACAACCATGCCTGCCATCGAGAAGGTCCGAGAAGGAAATCCTTACTGTGGCCTGCGGGTCACACATCCAGGCCCGCCTACCCCGGCCGCCCCTCTTGCTTCACCACCTTCCTCTGCAGGCCCTTCTGCACTCTCTCTTCCTCAAACGGCCTGTGGGCCTCCCTGCCTGCTCGTCTCTGCTGCTGGGCCCTCCACTCAACCCTGCAGGTCTCAGTTTAAATCTTTCTGCTTCCCCCACTGGCAGCCCAGCCCCCCACCCCACCCCGGGCTGCCTGCCCTGCTCAGATTCAACTGTGTCCCGCCCTGCTGCCATTTTGTGGCCCACATCGCAGTTACAATTATTCGTCGGTCAAACAGGTGGATTGTTAGTTTGTCTAGTCTGTCCCATACCTTCTCCCCCCTGCACCTCAGTGCAGGCAGAGGTCGGGTCAGCCTTGTCTGTCCACAGCCCCCGATCGGGCCAGGGTGGCAGAGTCAGGAACTGGGCAAAAGCCACCCAGGATGGCTTTCCAGAAGCAAATAGGAGTTCCTTCCCCGCCTCCCACGCCACCCGAATCCAGAACCCAGCAGGGGGTGTACATGGGGGTTGGGGCAGGGCTGCTGTTGGGGAGTGTGGAGCCAGCTGATCACACCAGGGCCACACAGCGTCCCCCAGCCGGGGGCCTGGCTCTTGGCTCTCTGTGCAAGCTGGCTGGAGCCCCCAACAGGCGTCACTGCAGTTGCTGGCCCTGTGGTCCCCACCCTGCCCGGTGGCCCCCGGGTTCTCAGCATCCCTGGACAGTGCTCGCTTGGGGCTGGACTCGCTGTCTGTGGCCCATGGCAGGTGATGTTAGGTGGCATGTGGGGGGCACAGGCCAGATGCAGAGAGGCCTGGGTACAAAGCTGTCCTCCTGAGACTTCCCAGCTGCAACTGGTGGTGTCCTCCCGGCCAAGTTAGAAGCAGGCAGAGGCCGCACGCCTCTCGGAGCAGGTGTGCACTAGGCCGTGTCTGCACGTCACTGGGAGTCTCACCAGTGGCTTCCCGGGGAGAAGTGAGAGGCCCATGAGCTGTGGCAGCCTGGCTCAAGCAGGTGAGCCCCCGTGCCCGCCCCCTGAGTCCTCCACCTGGGCACAGCCTGCCACGCTTTCATCTGCTCAGTCCCTGAGGAGGGACAGGCCTCAGGCTGAAAGATACGTGGCCCCTGCTTCCGCCTGACTCATCCTGGCATAGGAGGGTGCAAGCCTCACACACACACACACACACATGCATGCACACACACCTTTCCAGGCTACACACACACACACACCCATCCAGGCTACAGGTTCCCTGCAAGTAAGAGCCACCAGATCCACAACTCACACCCGCCATGCTCCTCTGCAGCTCCACCCCTTGCTAATCTGCCCAACCCAGAGCCCTCCAGCTGGCCAGGGGGGTGCGGGAGGAGCAGGAAGGGCCGCGGTGCCAAAGTTTGAATCACTGGCTGCAGCTGACAGAAGGAGCCTTGTGAGCCGATGGAAGAGCCTGGCTGTCACCACCCGGCATTTTCAAAAGCACTTAGAATTCTCAAGTCCTGGGCGGTTTTGCTTTCAAATCGCTTTCATGCTCTGTGTTTTAGGGAACAAAGATGTGCCCCAGTGTAGGAAATGAAACTGCTATAATTGCAAGTTTCTACCTGCAGCGCAGCCCAGACCTCTGCCACCAGTCCTCCTGTCCCGGGCCCACGAGAGCCACGCTCCTCTCTTTGATCAAGTAGCAGCAGTTGCTCCGAGCTGTACTCAGGCCGGCTCCTTGTCTCCCCTTGGGGTTCAGGCAGCTGGCCCGCCCCCTGACCCCTGACTCTTGTCTACAGTTGCGGCTTTCTCCATCTTGAGTCATCCTGGAAACAGGAATAAACATCATCTCTGAGACATTCTAGCCGAGTGGTTAGGGTCGCAGATGATGGCACTGCTGGCCACCGTCCACAAGCATGTGCTCACGTGTCCTACTTCCTGTGTGCGTCCGCACGCCGGCCCCTCGTTAGACGGTGCACCCGTCACATCTCCTCCCTGATGGGCAGTGGGTCCAACTGCCCCAGCCACAGGCCCTCTTCTCACCAAGTGTGTTGCTGGCTGTGGGATGTGTGTTCTGGGTGGAGGCGGGCCCTCCTGTGGCCTTGGCACGCAGCAAAGCCAGACCCGGTGGGACGAAAAAGAAGCGCGGCATTTGGGGGCTGAAAATGGTCCTGTTCGATTCCATCCTCAATACAGAAGGGAATTCAGACCTAAAAACAAGAAGAAAGTGACTCAGTCCAACAAGTAGAGTTTATTGGTTAAGATCATGTGGACACAAGGAATTCTGGGCTAGGATTCCATCCTAGCTGTGTGACTTCAGGCAAATCACAACCTCTCTGAGCCCCAGTTGTTTCACCCATATAAAAGGGGAATGATTTTTAAAAGGGGGGAGCAATGATATTTATCCAGATTTGTTGAGGATTAAATGAGACGTTATGTGTAAAGCTGGTATTATTCTCCTCACTTATTAGACTGAGCGCAGCAGCCTGAGTTCCCCATACCTGACCTACTTCTCATTTATTGCACATAAGGAGCCTTATGCTCAGTATATGACAATAATCGAAGAGCTAAAATGAGTCTGTTGCAAGCTCTGAGGCTCTTCTGTGTTAGCTGTTTATACTCCAAAACAAATGAGCTTGACTGCCCAGAGCTAAATGTTTCTCAGAGCATTACAACTCAAAAAGATATGCGAGATAGGTCAGCTTGTGCAATAGATGTTCACTGGATAAGAAAAATAACCACAGTCAAACTGTGGTAAATGTTTTGTCTTCACAGTTTCAGCCAGGGCCCTGAGAATCAGTTTTTCAAAGTTGCATCCTGGGACTCTAGCGGTAACGTGGGCCCCTGTAGTCCTAGGAGGTCTTAGGGGGCAGCAGGAACATGGGGTCCCTCTGAGACTCTGGCTCCACAGGGGCCTGTCGCTCAAAGGTGCAAACCGTGGGTGGTGGCTGTTCACCCACATGAGCCCCTAAGTGCCTCTGGGTGTCCCTAATGCCCTCTCTGCTCACGTTTCCCCAGTGGAATGGCACCCACGAAGGTGAGATTTCACTTTTCATTCACCCATGTTAAAGCCAGCTCTCTCAAAGTGCACTGGGCCTGAAATTGGAAACTGCAAATACACAGAAATTAAAATTCTGCCCCGAAGAAGCTTCTAGTCTGATTTTTGTTGTAGAGATCAGCCTTTTCATGATGGTGTCCATCCACTCTCTCTTGGATATAAAATCAGAATGTACCTTGGCCTTCTCTCACACTCATTTCTCTTTGCAGTGGTTCTTCTTGCCTATAAAGGAGTTGTTTAGTCACTCAGTTGTGTCCGACTATTTTGCAGCCCCATGGACTGTAACCCACCAGCCTCCTCTGTCCATGGGATTTCTCAAGCAAGAATACTAGAGTAGGTTGCCATTTTCTTGTTCGGGGTATCTTCCCGACCCGGGGATCAAACCTATGTCTCCTGTATTGGAGGCGGATCCTTTACCACTGAGCTACCAGGGAAGCTCTATAAACGAGTATTTTGTGCCAAAGTTATTGGATTAGGGAATTTGGGATGAGAAAGGACCCCAGTTCTACTCATCATTTAATGTCAATCAGGACACAAGAAGAACTTGCCTGAACAGATAGAGCTAATCTATGCAAGTAAATTGAATTTCCAATTGGATTCTTAATCAGATATGTTTATTTTGTCTTACCCGCTTAACTTCTGTCAGGAACAAATAAAACAGAGTACACTCGGCTTAGCCACCAGGTAATGGGAAACGACCGTGGGGGGCCCATGTTACGGGCCACTTGTGAGTCTAATGCTGTCCGACAGTGACTCCTGTTTATTTCCTGGCACTGACACCAGATTGGATGGGTAGGAGAGGGCAGAGGACCAGAGGGGAAGACAAAACCACTCACCTTTAAAGTAAACCTGTTTCAACCTGTATCTCGGTCACCGATGCCAGAGCTATGGACCAAGTTCCAAAACCTCTGGGCAACATCCTCTAGAAGGGTCTGTGAATCTAAAAATGGAAGTTTTTCTTCAACACAGAATTCCTTAGATTTCCTTCACATGCAAGGAAAATGCCTTAGAAAAAGTTTACCCATATGAGGTATTCCCAACTGAAAGCATAGGGGAAAGCTACAGAGAACCCTAGGTCCCTGTTGAGATCTGTAGCTATCATGAGACTTTCCACTGCATCAAAGCTGTCAGGAGAGTGGGGAATTCTTGAAGTTTGGAGGAGGGCCAGATTTTCTTCAGTGAACATCAGCATTGCCTTGAATTGGTCATGGTTTTCAGTTGCTACTTACGAGTGAATTCATAAATTTGAGGATCACTGTTGTCCTTTTGGATGGGTCATTGTATTTCTATGAAATTGCTGTCATAATGCCTTTTCAAAAAAATTAGTTGATCCCTCTAATTCTCGGTTGTTTCCAAGTTCTTTTCCTCTAGAAATTGTAGACATGTGTGACACTGGCCCATGAATTCTTTTTTATTTCCAAGGATGCTGACTTTGTCTATTTCCAGGAAGATGAATTACTAGACACCAGATTTTACCTTCTTTCTGAAACAACTAAAAATCCAGTCAGTTTTTCAAGACAGTTGACAGCAAACAGCAAGTGACAGTGACCCCTGAGACTCAAGGAACAAATGAGGTGAATCCTGCAACCTCCCCAGTTTCCTGTCCAGGGAATGTTAACGGGTCACAACACCAGAAAGGAACATCCAGGTGGGGCCCAGTAGTCTTTCTGCGCTCGTAAGGCAAAGTGTCAGAGAGGACAGAGGTGCACAGGGAGAATTCTGGACTCTGCCAAGGGTCTGTCTCTAGTACGAAGCACTGATCAGCACATATATGTGAGGAAATCCCGTGTCTGGAGAAAAAGCAACATGAAAGGATTAGAGACAAAGTCCTAAGGACTCCAGGCCATAAACCAGTGCTGGTTCCTATCAACCAAAGTGGAAAACCTCATTATTCACTTAGCATTAGATAGTGTACTCAGAAGGGTCTCAGTGAAGTGAAGTGAAGTCAAGTTGCTCAGTCGTGTCCAACTCTTTGCGACCCCATGGGCTGTAGACTACCAGGCTCCTCCATCCATGGGATTTTCCAGGCAATAGTCCTGGCATGGATTGCCATTTCCTTCTCCAGGGGATCTTCCCAATCCAGGGATCGAACCTGAGTCTCCCGCATTGTAGACAGACGCTTTACCATCTGAGCCACCAGGGAAGTCGGGGTAAATGAATCCTAACAAAATGCCACTCTTATCTAACAAAGCTTAGAAGCAAGACCCAGATAAATAAGATCACTTCCAGATCCCAGAACTAAGCTCAGGAAACTCACAGGAATACAAAATACCCAGTACACAATGGAATAAATTTCACAATGTCCAGCATCCAACCAAAAATTACCAAGTATGCAAAAAGAGAAATCTGAGCTGTTGTGAGGTGAAAAGTCAATTGAAACTAATTCAGAAGTGACCCAGGTGATATAATTAGTGGTTAAGAATTTTTCAATCATTATTAAAACTGTATATGTTTAAGAAACTTAAAAAAAAGACAACATGTTAAATAGGGGCATGGAAAAGACCAAAGTAGAGACGAAAATTATAATGTCTGAAATGAGAATATCCTGGATGGGATGAATACAGTATTATATACATTGGAGGAAGATTCGTGAACTTGAAGACACAGCAATAGGAACACCCAGAATGAACCACACAAAGGAGGCTGAGAGAAAATTGAGCATCAGTAAACTGAAGAGCAACCTCAGGCAGCTTAATGTATGTGTCATAAAACTCCCCAAAGAGAGATGAGGGAGATATAAAAGATATCAGAAATGTTAGCTACATGAGTAAATATAAAAATTGGGGGGCGGGTATTTTTCAAGTCTCTTAGGCTATTGTAGGGTTCATCGACTGTGGGTTAAAGATGGAGTAAACCTCACAGGACTGGGGGAAACACGGACCCACTCCTGGGGACACAGACAAAATGGCACAAGGAGTTACAATCGTAAAACCAACAAAAGGGGTGAGATGGGGACAGAAACCAATCCAAAGGAGGCAGGAAAGGCGGGGAGTGCAGCAGCAACCATAGAAACCCACTTGGACCTGGTTTTCTTCATGGGAAAGTTCTGGATGATGATGTCATTTTCCCATAAAGAAAATCCAGGTCCAAACGACTTTCCTAGTGAGCGCCAGCAAATATTTAAGGAAAAATAATGCCAATTGTACACCAACTCTTCCCAAAAGAAATCAAAGAGAATGGAATACATCCCAATGTGTTCTATGAGTCTAACACTACTCAAATAAAACCAAAAAAAAAAGATGTATAATATAAAGGACAACTACAAATATCACTCATCTAATATAGATGTAAGAATTTTTAACAACAGTTTAGGCATCAACTCCAATTTACCTATCTATATAAGATAATGATCAAGTGGGGTTTATTCTAGCAATTAATTGTTTATTTAACATTTGAAAACCAATCAATACAATTATATTGAGTAAAAATTAAAAACATGATCATCTCAACAGATATGGAAAACACATTTGATAAAATCCACTGTCCAATTCTGAAAAAAATTTTCAATGAAGTAGAAATTTTCAAAAATCTCTTTGAAAAAAAAATCTCTTTGACTTGATAAAGTGAAAGTGAAGTCGCTCAGTCATGTCCAACTCTTTGTGACCCCATGGACACCAGGCTCCTCTGTCCATGGGATTTTCTAGGCAAGAGTACTGGAGTGGGTTGCCTTTTCCTTCTCCAGGGAAATTCCTGAGCCAGGGATTGAACCCAGGTCTCCTGCATTGTGGACAGACGCTTTACTGTTTGAGCCACCAGGGAAGTGACTTGATAAAGGGCTTCTAGGAAAAAAAAAAAAAAAAGCCCACTGTTAACATACTTAATGGTGAAAGAATGCTTTCACATCAGATTCAAAACAAAGCAAGAATTCCATTCTTACCTGCTCTGTTCTATGTTGTACAGGAAGTTCTAGCCAATTCAATAAGGCAAGAAAAAGAAACAAAAGGATCCAGATTAGAAAGTAAGAAGTTAAACTTTGTTTGCAGATGACATGATTTTCTATAGAAAATTCTATAAAATCTATAAAACTACTAAAACTAGTAAGGAACTTTAGCAAGGTTGCAGGACATAAGGTCAATGTAAAAGTCAACTGTCTTTCCACATACTAACAATGAACAATCAAAAACTGAAATTTGAGAAGCAAATACCACTGACAATAGCATCAAGTGTATAAGTGACTTAGGTATGCATCTGACAAGATTTATGACGCCTACACACTGAAAACTACAAATACTGCTGCATGAATTTACATAAAAGGAGAGTGATCTATGCGTGAATCAGAAGATTCTATATTGTTAAGGGATGTCAGCTCTCTCCAAACTGATCTACAGATTCAGTGCAATCCCACGAAGGTCACAGTAGACTCTCTTTTTTTGTACCTGATTCTAATATCCATATTGAAGTGTGAACAACCTATAATAGTCAAAAGTGAAAGTGAAAGCCGCTCAACGTCCAACTCTTTGAGACCCCATGGACTATACAGTCCATGGAATTCTCCAGGCCAGAATACTGGAGTGGGTAGCTGTTCCCTTCCCCAGAGGATCTTCCCAACCCAGGAATCAAACCAGGGTCTCCTGCATTGCAGGTGGATTCTTTACCAGCTGAGCCACAAGGGAACCCCAACAATACTGGGTTGGGTAGCCTATCCCTTCTCCAGCGGATCTTCCCGACCCAGGAATCGAACCGGGTCTCCTGCATTGCAGGTGGATTCTTTACCAACTGAGCTATCAGGGAAGCCCATAGTCAAAACAACATTAAAAAGAAAAAGTTAGAGAAGTTACTGAACTTCAAAGTTATTGTGAAGCTATGATATTTAAAACCATTCAATACTGGTGTCAAGATAAGCAAATAGATCAATTATACAGAATAGAAAGCTCAAATATAGATGCATACATATACGATCAGTTTATTTTTGACAAATATGAAGAGGCAATTCAGTGGAGAAAGAACAATCTTCAGCAAATGATGTTGAACACTTGGTAGTATATAGAAAGATAATTAATTTCTATTAATTGATCATGTGCTCTGTAACTGAGCTAAATTTGCTTATTAATTCTACTATTGTGTTTGTCTCTCTGTGTGTATGCAGATTTCTTTGCATTTTCTGCACACACAAACATTTTTCATTTCACGGCAAGCATTTTTGTTTTTCCTTAACAACTCTTTGCACATTATATTTTTCTTTTTTCTGTATGCACAAAGTTGAATAGAAGTGCTAAAAGTCGACATATTTGTCTTGTTTCTTCTGCCCTCCAAGCAGCCACAGTGACGTCTCATATGGCTGAGCCTTGGCAGTGGAGAGGTGGGAGAAACTAGCAGCAAAGGGGTTTTCTGTAGCACCCAGGTTTCTGTATTCTCAGGCTGAATTTTCAGGACCCCTGTCCAGCTAACAGGGAAGCAGTGCTTCTTCCTAGGGTGTCCGTCTCCCTCGGAGCCCCCCGGGGAAGTAGATGGGTTGTGAGCAGGATTCAGACCTTTGTGAGTTCCCTGGCCATCAAACCCATCGATTCTGCCAACACTGCACCATTCTTTACATCCGTCGTTCCTACAGGATCATTAGCTTCGTTTCATGAGGTAGGGGTGGGGAGTTGGATTCTCCTCCTGCATCACCGTCAGTGAGCAGAGGAATGTGTCCACGTGGCAGAAGTGCCATGATGTAATTCTGTGTCACGTGTGTCGGAGCCATGTGTCAAGAGGACAGCTGCGGAATGTGGATGACCCTGGAGACTGTCATGCTGAGTGAAGTAAGCAGAGAGAGAGAACTGTGTGATATCCCTTATATGTGGGATCTAAAAAGAAATGATACAAATGAACTTATTTACAGAACAGAAGAGACTCAGCGAAAGAGAACAGACTGACCAAACTTAGAACTGAATGTTACCCGGGGTGGGGGTGGGGGAGAAGGATGTGGGAAGGGATAGTTAGGGAGTTTGGGATGGACATGTGCACACTGCTGTGTTTAAAATGGATAACCGGGATGGACATGTGCACACTTCTGTGTTTAAAATGGATAACCAGCAAGGACCTACTGCAGAGCACAGGGAACTCTGCTCACTGTTATGTGGCAGCCTGGATGGGAGGAGAGTTTAGGGGGAGAACGGAGACGTCTGTATGTATGGTTGAGTCCCTTTGCTGTTCACCTGCAACTATCATATCTTGCTAAGTAACAGCCTTTTTAAAATTTGTTAATAGGTACAGGACAGAGGAGCGTGGTGGACTACAGTCCATGGGGTCCCAGAGTCAGACACGACCACCACAGCCTTGTTAAATCCACTGTACCCTGATAAAAATTTAAAGTTTAAGGAAAAAAAAAGAGGACAGTTTCAGAAGCCTGGTCAGCCTCCCCCCATGTCTCTGTGCTGGAAATGTCAGGCTGTTTACCGGGAAATCCCTTGGCCTTGCAGGTGACAACAGCCTCCAGGGCTGCCTTAGTCCCTCAACCCACCTCGCCGCTGCCAGGCTTCATCTCTGAGGCCCCGCCGTGCAGAGCTCCTCACTGATCAGAGACACCAGAAGTCCCAAAGGGAACTCATTTTCCACTGCTGATAGCCAGATCTGCAGCCAAAACTGAGCGATGGCTGAAAATCAGAAATCAGGACAGATGCCCTGGCCCCTGACCCACAGCAAGGCTGACAGGTGACCGAATGGGAACACCCTGGCCATAGCCTCTAGGTCCCATCCTGTCCCTGCCACCTCTTATGACGGGCTGTGTCCAGATTAAAAGAACCAGGGACGCCCAAGGTTCACCTGTGAACACCCACCCCCAAGTATGTAATAGAAGTGAAAGACGCTCGTGTCTGCCTCTTTGTGACCCCAGGGACTATACAGTCCATGGAATTCTCCAGGCCAGAATACTGGAGTGGGTAGCCATTCCCTTCTCCAGGGGATCTTCCCAACCCAAGGATCAAACCCAGGTCTTCTTCATTGCAGGCGGATTCTTTACCAGCTGAGCCACAAGGAAAGTCCAAGAATACTGGAGTGGGTAGCCTAGCCCTTCTCCAGCGGATCTTCCCAACCCAGGAATAGAACCGGGGTCTCCTGCATTGCAGGTGGATTCTTTACCAACTGAGCTATCAGGGAAGCCCTGGGTGTAATAAAGGACCGTCTCAAAGGTTGCACTGAAGTCCAAGTTTACTAGGGCATTTGGAAAGTGCCTTCTCATACTCTCCTACGTGCATCCAAATAACTTCATGTCATGGAGAAGAGCCTTTTTATAGGTAAGTGAGTTTTTCAGGTGAGAAACACTCCTTTCTTTAAGCCCTTGGATCTTTTTAATTTAACCAGTTGGAGGGAACTTTTTCAAAGTGGACCACACAGGGACTTCCATGCATAGCTCTAGATCTGCCCACGTGCTGATGACTCACCATGGGCAGCAGGGACTGGGGCTGTAACCTTGGGACACATCCGCCTAGTCAGGACCCAACGAGGAATGGGTCAGACAGAAATGCCTTCAAAAGGAAGGAAATGCGGAGGCCCGCTCCAGTGTGGATGAACCCTGAAGACAGGATTCCACGTGTGATGATAAAGCAGACGCAGAAAGACAAATAATGTATGATTCCACTCATCCGGAGTGCTCAGATGCATACAGACAGAAGGAAGGGTGCTTTCCAGGTTGTGCTGGGGAGAGGAGACTGGGGAGTTGTCACTGAATGAGTACAGAGTCTCTGTCGCGTAAGATGAAAGAGCTCTGGAGACACGAGGCAGCGAGGGCTCTGCCGCAATGCAGGCGATGTGCGATGTGACTGGCACAGAACCGGATGCCCAAGAAATGGGTAAGGTGGTGCACCGCACACGTGTGTGTTCAGCGCCTGCATCCGTGTCCGGCTCTTTGTGACCCCAAGGACTGCTGCCCGCCAGGCTCCTCTGTCCATGGGATGATCTCAGCAAGAACACCGGAGCAGCTTGGGACTTCCTCCTCCAGGTCGATCTTCCTGACCCAAATATCCAGTCCGTGTTTTCTGCGTCTCCTTTGGCAGGCCGAGCCTTTACCACTGAGCCACCTGGGAAGACCCCACGTTGTGCATGTATGTTATGGCAATAATAATAGCAATCAATAACATATCATCAGCCTTCTCAGCTCAGGATGCTAACAGTGCTCGGGAGGATAACCCATAAGCCAAGGTGAAGGCAGTGTTCTCCTCCAGGGCCACATGTGTCTGAGCTCAGGACCATGGAGAACTCTCACTGAAGCCTTCAGTGCCTGGGGAGCACAGCGTAAATAAAGCCCACAGAGCCGGACAGGCACAGCCAGGCCGGCTGCCCATTCCAGGGAGGCTGCCCAAGGAGGGGTGCTAGACTTTGTGGAGAGTTGTTGTTGTTGTTGTTTTGCTGATTTAATTTCATTACTGCTAATTGGTCATAGTTGTCTGTTATGATCCTTTGTATTCCCGGGGTGTCAGCTGTAACTTCTCTTTTTCTCCTTCTGATTTTATTGATTTGGGCCTCTCTCTTTTATTCTTGATGAGGCTGGCTAAAGATCTATCAGTTTTGTTTCGCTTTTCAAAGAACCAGCACTTTTAAGTTCTGTTGATTTTTGTAATTTTTGGTCTTTATGTCTGCTCCAGTCCTTATTATTTCTTTCCTTCTCACGTGGAGCTTTGTTTTCTAGTTCCTTCAGTTGTAAAGTCTGGTTGTTTGCTTGAGATTTTTCTTGTTTCCTGAGATGTGGCGATGAACTTCCCTCTCCCTTCGAGAGCTGCTTTTGCTGCGTCCCATAAGCGTCTAATAACTGCGCTTTCATTTGTCTCCAGGTATTTGCTGTCTCTTCTTTGATCTCTTCAGTGGACCATCGGCTGTTTAATAGTGCATTATTTAGACAACACATGCTTTTGTTCTGTTTGCGATTTTTTTCTTAGAGTTGATTTCTAGTCTCCTCACAGCAAGGTTGGAAAAGATGCTTAATATGGTTTTTCTGTATATCCATTATAGATATTGCTTTGTAGTTACCATGACAAGGGTGTGTGTGTGTGTGTGTATATGTATAGATATATGACTTATTTCTATTAATAATCACACATAATTATTTTAACTTATGGGTCTCTTAATTGCAAACCCATTTTACTCTGATTTCGATCACTGTCTTTGGTGTCATATTCTGTAACTCTGCTTTGTGTGTCCCTAACTGCTTCTTGCGGGCGTAATGATTTTAGCACTTTTGTCTTTCAGCCTTCCTACTGGCTGTATACATGATCGGTTTCTACTTTTCTATGTATTTGCCTTTACCAGTGAACTTTTTCCTCTGGAATTTTCAGGAAATGTTTCTAGTTGTGTCCTTTTCTTTTTCATTTCTTGGAGTGAAAAAAGAAGTCCCTTTAACCCTTACTGTAAAGTTGCTTTGGTGATGCTGAACTCTTGGCTTTTGCTGATATTTAGTCTTTAGGTCACGTCTGACTCTTCTGTGACCCCCTGGACTGTAGCCCACCAGGCTCCTCTGTCCATGGCATTTCTCAGGCAAGAATACTGGAGAGGGTTGCCATTTCCTTTTCCAGGGAATCTTCCTAACCCAGGAGTCAAACCCGAGTCTCCTGCATAGACAGGTGGGTTTTTACCACTGAGCCACCAGGGAAACCGCTTTGAGCCTTTGCTTATCTGTAAAGCTGTTTACTTCTCCATGAAATCTACATGAAAACCTTACCAGCTAGGGTATTACTGGTCGTAGTATTTCCCTTTCATCTCTTGAACTGTATCATGACAGTCCCTTCTGGCCTGCAGAGTTTCTGCTGAAAAGTCAACTGTTAGCCTATGGGAATTGCTTTGTACATATCTGTTGCTTTTTCCTTGCTGCTTTTAATATTCTTTTTTTAAATCATTTTTTAATGCAGTGTAGGTCACTGAGGCCCTCTCTTGGTTGATCCTTTGGGGAGCTCTCTGTGCTTCCTGGACCTCCATGTTGGTTTTCTTTCCCAGGTTAGGGAAGTTTTCAGTCACCGTGTCTTCAGATACGTTCTCTCCTTTCTCTGGGACTGTTGGTATGCATGATGTCCCAGAGATATCTTACACCGTCCTCATTTCTTTTCGTTCTTTATTCTTTTGTTGTTGTTCACATATTTGGTACTCTGCCTTCCAACTCACTGATCCGTCCTTCCGTCTCTTCTAATCTACTGTCAATTCCGTATTCTAGTGTCTTTTTATTTCAGTTACTGTATTCCTCAGCTCTCCTTGGTTCTTTTTATATCTCCTGATTCTTTGTTAAACATCTCACTGTGTTCATCCACTTTCCTCCCTAGTTCTTTGATCATCTTTTTGCTTCATTACCTTGAACTCTCTGTAGGGTAGACTGCCTGTCTCCATTTCACTTGGCTTTTCCTCTGGGGTTTCATCTTGTTCCTCTGTTTGCAACATATTCCTCTGTTGCCTCATTTTTCTTAATTTGCTATTTTTATTGCGAAGTATCTGGTAGTTTGGTTACGTTTCCCGACCTTGGAGAAATAGCCCGTTACAGGAGGTGTCCTACGTGTGCCCTGCAGCGCCTTCCCCCATGGGTCACCAGAGCTGTATATTTTCTAGGGCGCCCTCTGTGTGGGCGGCATGAGTCCTTCTGACTGCTGAGTGTGGTCCGGTGGGCGTGGCTGGCCCCCAGGCTGCAGTATCCCAGGAGGGCAGGTGTCCTGGTGTTGGTGCTGGCTCACTAGTGGGCAGAACCAGGCTCTGAAGTGGGTGGTCCTGGGGCCAGGGTTCCTGGAGGTACTGGCACCCCTGCTGGTGGGCAAGGCTGATCCCTGAAAGGGCTGGACGCAGGTTCTAGGTGCCCCAAAGTGAGTGCTGGCCCACCAGTGAGGGGGGGCTGGGTCCCAAGGTGGCTTGCTGAGGGCTCCAATGTGTCTCAGAGGTGGTGTGGGCCTGCTGGGTGAGGGGGGCCCAGGCCTGGAGGGGGCGGGCTGCAGGCTGCCGTGGTCTTGGGGCTGGTGAAGACTGACTGTGGGTGCGATCAGGGCTCAGGAGATCCCAGGGCTGAGTGCAGGCTACTGGTGGACAGACCCTGGGGTCCCTGGCTGCAGGGCCCAGGGGTCCCAGAGCTTATATCAGCCCACCGCTGAGTGGGGCCCAATCCCAGGGCAGCTGACTGAGGGGCCCAAGGTGTCTCAGTGCTGGTGGTGGCCTGCCCAGTGGGGAGGGCCGAGGCCTGACCCCTTTCAAATAACCGCCTGTACCCTGGGTCTCCGTGTGTGGGAATCCTGTGTGCACCCTTTAGGAGCAGACTCTCCATTTACCAGAGTCCTCTGGGCCTCCCGAATGTATGACGCCCTGCTGGCCTTCAAGGACAGAGGTTCTGAGGGCTCCTCTTCCCATGGCAGACCCCAGGGATGTGGAGCCTGCTGTGGAACTCAGACCCCGTCACTCCTCGGGGGAATCCCTGTAGCTGCAATAATTTTCTCATTTGCGGGTCACCCACCCAGGGGTGTGTGTCTTTCCTACACCCCAACTCTGACTCTCCTTCCCACCACATCCCAGGGCTGGTGCCAGGCTGCCAGTAGGTAGACTGGGTCCTACTGTAGCAAGTTGCAGGACGGTAGTAGTCTTGGGACTGGGGTTGGGGGCTGCCACTGGTGGGCAGGCCAGGGCCCAGGGTTTCCTGAGTTGAGTACTTGCCCACTCGTCTGTGAGGCTGGTCCCCAGGCTAGATCTGGCTGGCTGATGGGCAGAGCCAGGGCCTCAGGGACTCTGGGATTGGTTCCTGCCCACCGCTGGGTGGTGCCTGGTCTTGGAATCCCCGGCTGCCAGGCCCCTACGAGTTCTGGAGTCTAGTGCCTGTCCCTTGAGCCCGTCCCTTGAGCCTGTCCACCCTGGTGGACAAGGCCTTGTCCAGGCACACTATAGGCTTGAGTATTTTTTTCTTACTGTGTTTATCTCACTGCACCAGACCTTAGTTGCAGCACTCAGGGTATCTTCAGTTGCAGCAGGTGGGATCTCGTGTCTCGACCCAGGATCGAACCCAGGTCCCCTGCATGGGGCCCGTGGGGTCTCAGCCACTGGACCACCGGGAGGTCCCGGCTCAGGAGATCTTAAGGCAGCCTGCCCGCTGGTGGGCGGGGACTTTGTCCCCACGCAGCTCGCAGCTTGGCCTGAGATGTCCCGGGCCTAGGGCCGACAGACTGGCGGGCAGGGACAGGTCCTGGCGCTAATGACCTCGGGGAGGGTTCCAAAATGGCACTCGCCAGGGCCAGTGTCCGCACGGTAGAAGCAGCCCCTGGACCTGCAGCCAGCACCTGTGTCCGCAGGGTGTGCTCCGGTCGCCTCCTGCCTCTCTGTCTGGGAGGCTCTCCAAGGTCAGCAGGTGGTCGGATCCGGGCTCATTTCAAATGACTGCCTCCGCCCTGGGTTTCCACGTGTGTGAATCCTGTGCGTGCCTCCATTTCCCAGAGTCCTCTGGGCTTCCCGAATGCACAGTGCCCTCTGACCTTCAAGGACAGAGGTTCTGGGGGCTCCTCTTCCCATTGCAAACCCCAGGGCTGTGGCGCCTGCTGTGGAACTTGGACCCCTCTCTCCTCAGGGGAACCTCTGCCATTGCATTATCTTCTCATTTGGAGGTCACCCCCAGGGGTGCGTGTCTTTCCTACACCCCAGCTCTGTCTCTCCTCCCACCTCATCGTGATCCTCTCCTTGTATCTTCAGCTGTAGGTCCTTCCAGGTAGCTTCTGGTCCCTCTGCTGAATGGTTGTTCTGGGATTTTCAGTGTTTCCTGTGTAGGAGGGGCTTCCCTCGTGGCTCCTGCCTGCAATGCAGGAGACCCGGGTTCGATCCCTGGGTCAGGAAGATCCCCTGGAGAAGGAAATGGCAAGCTACTGCAGGATTCTTCAAGCCCGGAGAATTCCATGGACAGAGGAGCCTGGGGGCTATAATCCATGGGGCCACAGAGAGTCAGACACGACCTGGCAACTAACCACCACCACCTGGTGGGAGATGAGCCCAGGGTCTCCCTACTCTGCCATCTTGGACCAGAATTTCGTTAAGCAACCATGTTTATCCCCATTCTCCATACCCACGCCCATATATCCTGCTCAAGGTCATGTGGCCCTGCTGAGCTCACTGTGACCCTCTCTGCCTCAGTGGCCAGGATGGAACAGGAGCTGCTGCCATCTGCAGAGAGCTCCTCCCAACACGCAGGGGGTCCGGCACGTGGCCTCCACCACTGTCCTTCCCGGAATCATCTCCAGGTTGTTCCCAAGTGATGGCACCTTCCAGAGAGCCGCTGCCGCCACTGCACAATTAACCCCAGGCATAGCCGAGCACCCCCTGTCCTCTCTGCTCCTAAAATAACGAGCCCTCCTTCCCTAGGCTGGGCTTCAGCCCCCGTCTCTCCAAAGGGCTCCTCACCAAGCCCAGCCCGGGGGGCTCTCCCAGCTCCGACTCTCCGGACAGTGCTGCTTTCCCACCCCACTCTCACGAGGCTCAGACTCTTCAGTTCATCCTCCAGGTCTCCCTGACAAAGCCTGCTTCTCTGGGGAAGATTTGCCCACCCCCCTGCTCATCCTCAGAAGCCTTTTACTTGTCTTGTCCTCGGGCTGTGAGCTCCAGGCTGCTGCCTCTCAGGCACAGAACAAACGACCTCATACACAGGAGATGACCAAAAGTGCATTTGTTGGGACAACCCTGGGGCCCCGGTGGCTAAGACTCCATGTTCCCAATGCAGGGGTCCCGGGTTCGGTTCCTGGTCCGGGGAACTAGATCCCGCAGGCCACAACTAACAGTTCACATGCTGCAACTAAATAAGATTTTGCAGCCTGAAACGAAGATCAAAGATCCTGTATGCTGCAATTAAGACCCAGTATAGCCAAATAAGTGGGCTTCCCCGGAGGCTCAGGTGGTAAAGAATCTCCCTGCCAATGCAGGAGACACAGGAGACATGGTTTGATCCCTGGGTTGGAAAGATCGCCTGGAGAAAATGGCAACCCACCCCGTATTCATGACTGGGAAATCCCATGGACAAAGGAGCCTGATGGGCTACAGTCCAGGGAGTCAGTTACAAAGAATCGGGCTTGACTAAGCGACTGAGGACACACACAGCCAAATAGATAAGTAAATAAATGTTTTCTAAGTGTGTTTCTCAAAAAGGGAGCGCTGGTGTGTGCTATAGGATGGGGAACCTGAAAGCATGTTCGATGAGGAAGCTAGGCAGAAAAGGCCACCTTTCTCAGGATTCCATCCACACAAAATGTCCAGAATAGGGGCATCTATAGAGACAGGAAACGGATGAGTGATTGCCAGGGCTGGGTTGTTGAGGAGGGGGGTGGGCAGGCGATAGTTAATGGGTGCAGGGTTTCCTTTAACATGAAAATATCCCCTAATTCACTGGTGATGGGTTCACAACTCTAAAAATACCAAAAACCATAGAATTGGACACTTTAAATATGTGAACTGTATCTCAATAAAGCTATGGGAAAAAAAGTTTAAGACACCCGTCTGGAAGACCAGCTAGCCCCTCATTGTATATTTGTGGAGGACGTGTGTGTGCTGAGTCACTCAGTCATGTCCAACTCTTTCGTGACCCCATGGAATGTAGACCGCCAGGCGCTGTAGACCGCCAGGCGCTTCTGTCCATGGGATTTCCCAGGCAAGAATACTGGAGTGGGTGCCAATTCCTCCTCCAGGGGAACTTCCCGATCCAGGGACCAAGCCCGCATCTCCTGCGTTGCAGGTGGGTTTTGTTTTTTTTTGGTTTGTTTGTTTTGTTTTGTTTTGTTTTTTACCACTGAGTCATCAGGAAAGCGTCTATTTGTTGAGGATGCTGGAGTCCTAAATAACCAACTCCTGTTATCTGGATGTGGTGAAGACTTTCAGACACATTGAAAGAAGGAATCTCTGGTCTCTCATGTAAACCAGGGTCCAGGGTAATCCTTCTCAGGCAGCCCCCTCTGCACATTTAACATTAAGCACCACCCTCAGGGGAGGGCGGGAGAGTGAGGGGTGCATGTCCCAGCTTGCAGATTAGGAGACGGGGCATGGGCGAGCAGCCCGACCTCTCTCAGCGAGACAAGTGGCAGCCAGGAATAGCGCAAGGCGTCTAACTGCGTCCCGCCTGCTGTAAACACCCAGCCGCGCCACCCTTCATCTGTCTGATTTTAAAAAGACCATAAAATACGAACCAGGGCAGCGGCCCTGAAACCTGAGCTGGGCTCAAGCTGATGGAGAATTTCGGCGTTTCCCAGTCTGCAGGGACATGTGGGGAAGGCACAGAGGCTCGGAGCTGGGCTGGCTTCTGCCAGGACGGATGTCAACCGTGTGGCCCTGCCTCTCTGGTCACAGGCACAGAGGCCAGCTCATCGCAAAGATGTACTTTTTCTTTTTTTTTCTCATTGGATAATTTCTGTCTTCCAGCGCCAGGGGGCTGCTGATGACGCCTACTAAGCCTCATACTTGGGGACTTTGTGTGCCAGTTAATGAAGGAACAATTAAGGGCAGTGTGGTAGAATTGGGGTGTGGTGGAAAGTGGGGGGCGGGGGTAGCCCAAAATGCCAAGTCAAAAGACAGCTGTTTGGCTGCAGCGGCTGACCCCCTGTGCTGCAGCTACTGAAGCCCGCGTACCCGAGAGCCTGTGCCCTGTAACCAGGGAGGCCGCCGCTGGGAGAAGCCGTGCACCGCAGCTAGAAAGCGGCCCCCACCCTCTGCAGCCACAAAGACCCAGTGCAACCAAAAATAAATAAGTAAACAAATAAATTATTAAAAAAAAAAAAAAGCTGTTTTGAAAGCAGCCCAGCTCTGGGCCTTCCCAGCTGAGGGACCTTCAGCAAGGCCCTCAGCCCTTTTGGAGAGTCAGTTTCCTCGTCCACAGAAGAAGAACCCCATTGATGATGTATAGGGACAGGAAGGGGCTTCCCAGGTGGTTCAGCAGTAAAGAATCTGCCTGCCAATTCAGGAGACACGGATTCCATCCCTGGGTGGGGAAGGTCCCCTGGAGAAGGCGTGGCAAGCCACTGCGGTACTCTTGCCTGGAGAATCCTATGGACAGGGGAGTCTGGCGGTCTCACAGAGTCGAACACGACTTGGCGACCAGACAACGACAGGGATGGGAAGGGGTGGTGGCAGACCAAGTGTTCGCTCTTTAGATGCCCGTCTTGGTGGGACTTCGTTCTACTGATGATTCGGATGGATCCTCGGTGGACAGTGTGTGCACACTACGGTCCATACCTATGACGTTTGCCTTAATGGAGGGCCCAGATCCCAACCAGGAGAGAAACAGTCTCCTTGGGGCCATTCAGGCAGGATAGATAAGGACCAAGAGACCACTCAAGCCCGAGGGGAGAGCGAGTACATGAGCCGTTAGAAATGTCCAGGGGCCTGAGAGTATCACCAGCCTCCAGCTTTCTGCAGTTGACAAAAAGCTGTCTCCCTCTTGGACCCAAATGGGGTTTCCTCTAGGCCTCAGCTGAGCCACAAGGGAAACCCTGGTGGCTCAGATGATAAAGCATCTGCTTGCAACGCGGAGACCTGGGTTTGATCCTTGGGTCAGGAAGATTCCCTGGAGAAGACAATGGCACCCCACTCCAGTACTCTTGCCTGGAAAATCCCATGGATGGAGGAGCCTGGTAGGCTACAGTCCCGTGCGGTCGCAAAGAGTCAGACACAACTGAGCGACTTCTCTTTCTTTTTTTCCATGCCTCAGGGCCCAAACTAGAGGGACTCTGTCCGGAACAGAGGCTGGGCTGTACCTAGAAGTGGCATTAGAAGGGGGAGGCAGGCTGGGTGTTGGGGCCTGGCACACCTGCTCCTCCCTGGTGTCTTGGGGCAGGTGGGCCTGGCCCGGTCCAGACAGCGGACTCCTCACACCCTGGCTCCTGGGGGGTGGGACGCTGCAACAGCCGGTGGGAGCCTGGTGTGTGTCTCACCCCAGTCTGGGGGTTCTAAATTTAACCTGCTATCAGCCTGAGAGGCCGGAGGCTTCCACCGAGTGACGAAATGCCACTTGGAATCCAGTATGCTCTCTCACAAGCGCTGCCCCTGCACAATCCCTTCCCAAATGTCACCCCCAAATGCAGGCAGCCATCTGAGCACCCTCCCATGTCAGCATCCTCGAATGTCCGAGCAACTGAGGACCCTAATGGGGGCCCCAGCCCGGCTTCCTCCTGCCGTGAGCCAGGGCCGCGCCCACTGTCTGTTGATACATGCACACACATACATTCACACACATCCAAGCACACACACACGCACGCCACAGTCTCATGGGCAGAGCACAGGAGCTGACTCTGAGGTCGAAAGCCAAACCACGACAGCGAACTGCACCACCCATAAGCCATCTGGGTGGAGGGCGGCCAGGCCTATTATGCAATTTCCTGCTCTGGTGTTTCAGACCCTGGAGACAGGATGCAGAGTGCCGTTGGGATGCTGCAATGCGAGAAGCCCAGGAAGACACCAAACCAGCGGCCACAGTGAATGGGGCCCCGGGATCTCTGCAGCCCGCTGACCGGGCGGCCCCTCCCAGGCCAGGACCCAGCGGGCTCACCGTGGGCCGGGGGCCAGGAGAACTGACCACACAGGGACTTCCTGTTGGGGGGAGGAAGGCACTTCCTGCCTGGGGAACCCAGGATGGACTGAGCCACAAGCAGGGGCCCTTCTTATTGTTTCCTTTGTTTCTGGTTTAATCTTTGGCCGCCCAGCGCGGCCAGCAGGACTTTAGTTCCCTGACCAGAGATCAAGCCTGCGGCCCATGCTGTGCAAGGACAGAGTCCCAACCACTGGGCCGCCAGGGAAGGCCCTTGGCAGGGCCTTGTTATTAATAGGTGCCATTATTGGGCACCAAATGTATGCCCCACAGTGATGCACTGAGGTTGAGAGCACACAGCGGAAGGTTTGGGGTGGGGTTCAAACTCTGGCTCTGCTTCTCCCCAGATGCGTGGTCTTGGGCCGCTTATCCACTTGCATTCTCCCTCAGTTTCCCCATCTGTGAAATGCGGACCAAGATAACACCTGGGATGTAGAGAGGGTTCAGTGAGTTAATACCCAGAACCCAAGTGGAATGGGGTGTTCGACAATGACCTTGAGTCCACAGCCCACGGGTAGAGCCCACACCCACTCCAGGACCTCTGGGCTGTCCCAGCTCCCATCCTTCCACAGAAAGTTCCAATAGAAGATGGTATTTAGGATCAGTACTCTGGCCCCACACAGCCCCTTTCAGCAGCTGCAAGTGTGGGCAGGGTGCAGAGCCCTGTCCTTGGTTGACCTTGACTTAGCAGCTGTGTCTCCACGTGAAGATGGGTTTGCAAATCTGTGGGTAAGGTCCCAGTCCACACACCAACCCTCCTCCTGTCACACACTTTCTACTGTTTGCCAGAAAACCAAGCTGCCCCCCAAGTCCTAGCTCTCTATCCAGTCTCCTGCCCCAACCCGGGGCACTATGGGTGAGGAACCAAGCTCCCTGGGCTGTGGACTGCAGAAGATGTGTTGGCAAAGTGACCCGCCTCCTCCTGGGTTCTTGTCCCAGGCCCTTAGCACCAGAACTCCCAGGCTCCAGCCGTATACCCACCCCCAAATACATTCACGCCCGAGGCTGGAAGTACAGAGCCATCAACACTATCCCACCCCCTTGCCAATGAACCCACCGCTTCAGAAACATCCAGCTCCTAGCCAGGCCTACTTTAAAATTCCATTTTATTTCTCTTTGTGAGTATTTGTTGCTGTTGTTTTAAAAAGGTTCACGGTACATTTTTTTTTTCAAGAGTCTTGTGCCTCCTGGTAAGTGCACTGCTTTGCTTTCACAGTACTCTCCACGACCGCGGACGGCCCTTATTGCTGAAGGAGTGTGTCCACGCCAGGGAGTGGGGACACTGGAGGGATGGGGCTGGGGAGCCCAGCTGAGAAGCCTGGGTCTGTGCTCCTGACCCGAGAGGCTGAGGGACCAGGCCCAGGCTAAGTCGAGCATCCTTAGCCAGACCTCCAGGATCCCCAGGGTCTTCCCAGCCCTGTCTTTAGAAAGGCCAGGAGGGGTAGAGAGAAAGAGGCGAGGGGTAGAGGATGTGGGTTGGGGGTGAGCCAGGCAGCAAGCTGACTGGGAGCCCAGGCATGCAGTAGGCATGGAGGCAGGGTGGAGGCAGCTGGAGCAGTGATGGCCTCCGAGAGGGCCCTGCTCCCTCTCAGGGCCTGGAAGACTCTGCCCCCGAACAGCTCAGGACCACCCCTCCCCCAGTCAGAATTCCTCAATGAGGGCCCAGCCCAGAAGCAGCGCTGTGGTTCCGGACCCCTCACCCAGAGCCCTCTCTCCTTTTAGTGCAAGAAAGACCTGAGTGCAGAAAAAGGCCTAGCCACCTAGAGGCCAGGTCCCATCCACGGCAGCCGGACTTTGCCACCCCAGCGCCTCCACAGCTTGTCCCCAGAGCGGGGGGGCCTCGTATCCCCCTCACTGGAGGCTGTGGCCTCTCCGGGTGGCAGGCCTCCCCTCCAAACACACCAAGGGAAGCTGGCCATTTCCCCCCCACCCCCCAACCCCGGGGCCTGACAGGGGTCCCCAAGCACCAGGTAGGCCGCCAGCCACACCAAGCTCTCCCCCGTCCAGTGGTTCCAGGAGAGCTGCTGGCCTCCCATTGGCAGCGGGCTCGGGAGATGGCTGGACGGTAAAGCACCCCTTGAATAAACACAGTATCCCACGGATAAAGGAGCAGGAGGACTCAGTGACCCATGCCCTCCCAGTCACTGGGGGTCCTCCAAGTGGCTCATCTGTAGCAGAAATGCCTTATTTCCCTCATCTGACAGTTTTCTGTGCTTGATTATGATCTGTTAGAATGAGGGACCCAGGTGACGCCGCTGTGGGTCTGGCAAGCTTGGAGGAAGGGGGCTTCAGCTGGGTGTCCCCTCAGCTCCTGCAAGCAGCAGACATTGCTAAAAAGCTTGGCGTTCTTCAGGACCAGGTCCTGGGGCTCCAGAGGGCCCAGGCCCACTTCCATCCCCCAGCTACAGGAGCCCTCATTCCCTTCTGTGAGGACAGGCAGCAGGGGGCGGTGGGAGGTCTGCCTTCTGCCTTCCCAGATCCAGGAATGCCCATCTGTGGGTGGCCCCACCTCCAGCACTGTAGTGCCCAGAGCCTGTCTGCAGCCCTCCCCCAGAGTACTTGGGAGGGGTGTGTCCCCTGAGAAGATGCTGCAGAGAGGTACACAGGCCCTCTTATCTCTCAACTACAGCTGGGTAGGGTGGCTGGCCCCCTCCAGGCATTGGGGACCAGTGTGGATGGGAAGAGAAAAGCTGAGATGTGCCAACAGACCCATCCAAGGACCAAGATGCTGGAAATTCCCCAAGTTCTTACCTGCAACTCACAGGACCTGCCCTCTCTCCTCCTAGCCCCACCCAAGGCCAAGCTCTGGCTGCAGAGGAGAGAGGTGAGATGCCCCCAGCTCAGACTTCAGAGCCTTCTGTGCAGGCAGGGGGTCAGGGATGGGGTTCTACCTGGGGCAGAGAGAAGGGACTTCGGGGGCAGAATTGGTCTGTGGTTTCGGCTCAGCTAAAACGAAAGAATGAGCAGCTGGTTTTATCTACCTCGGCACCCCCGACCACCTGGGCAATACCCAGGAGGAGGGGCTCGGGGGCATCTCTCATTTTCCCCATTCCCTCCTCCCTCGCCTCTGGCAGAAGATACAAAGTCCAATAGAAAAGAGATCCTGCTTTCTTTGTTCGGGTTTTTTTTTTTTTCCTTTAAAATCAGCTTAAGGCAAAAGTTTGGCAAAGCAAGTCTACATAAGGCCGCGTGACAGAGGATGGGGCGGGGGGCTGGGGCGGGGGTCTTTCCTGGAGGGGCCCGCCGCACCCACCAGGCTCATCACCAGCTCCTCCTCAGACCCTGAACCTCGTAAAGAGGCATTAAAAAAAAAGAACAGAAAAAGCAGTTGTTTCAGGGTGTCTGTTGCAAATGAATGAACTTGCGAGCAGAGGAAAGGAGACCCAGGGTGACACTGAGGGTGCATGTTGGGGGTCGGTCCCACCTGGGTCTCCCCCTCCCCCAGGAAAGCAGGTTCCAGAAGGGCGGGGGCGGGGCGGGGTGGGGAGGGGCCATCCTGGGGGCATTCGCACAGTGAGATCCGCCCGCTGGAGAAGGTAGAAAGGTTGTATTTCGCTGAATGACCGGAGTCCATGTGGGGGTCGCTTCAGCGGTGTACTCATCCGGGCGTCGCCCGCGGGCACCCCCCGGCCGCTACCGGTGCTTGGGCGGGATCACCACCAGCGGCGGCCCAAACTTGGGCCGCCACATGAGGACCTGAGCGTCGTTGGCGTTGGGCTTGACCAGGGCGCTGGGCGGGATGGGCTCGTTCTTGCTCAGGATTTTGGGCTGGTCCTGGGCGATGGGCTCCCGGAGCCGGGCGCGCTGGCCCAGGGGCCTGCTGGGGTTCACCTCGATGCTCAGCTGCATGCGCCAGTGCAGGGTCTGCAGGATGACCATGTCGTTGGTCGAAGTGTTGGTGGCCACCAGCCACGTGATGAAGCTCTGGTCCCGGTAGATGTTGGTCAGTTTCGCCACGTTGCTCTCGCTGACGGGCACGGCCCACGTGACGCTGGGGTAGAAGTTATCGTTCATGCTGATGATGAACTTGGAGTTTCTCTTGGTGGGGCCCACGATGGTGCAGGTCTCTGTGGTGTTGGCCGTACCACGGGTAGTTCACCCCGTCCGAGTCGCTGATGGCCTCAATCTTGCCTTCCTGGAGGTCCGGGGAGCTCCCAGCTGGACCTGGAGGATGGGAAGGCAGTTTACATTGCCAGCCAGCCAATCAGCCACAGGCTGCTCTGCACCCCTTGTCCTGGTGGCTCACCTCTTGCGGTGGGGGGGTGCAGCAGCGGGTTGGGGGCGGGTGGGCTGACAGAAAACAGACAACCCAGCATCAGGTTGGGGAATTGGGGCTCCTGTAGACCTGGCAACCCCCCACCAAAAGCCACATCCTGTTCTCTTGCATCATCTCAGATTGGTCTCTCCCCACCGGAAACCACTCTAGACAGAGGCTGGACTTTGGGAAGCCCTGGGCTGCCCCTAGCCTCAAGGGGATGTGTCCTAGGAGGGGCCTGGGGCAACGCACAGTAATGGGGAGCCCTGACATGTGCTGTGTCCCCACTCCAAGTCCTGGTGGCTGGCGGATCAGCCGCATGCAGCCCTGTGATTTCAGGAGGGCAGAGGCCGCTGACCGAAACAGGCTGGGGGTCGAGGGTCTCTCCTGGACACAGCGCATCAGGGTACCCTGGATGGAGTGCAGGGCGCAGGGAGTTTCTTTTCTCTTGCTTTAGGGGCTGACAGGAAGCTTCAGGGCCCAGTGGCCGTGAGGTCGGCACTTCTAAGAGTGATTCCAGTCCCTCCATTGACCAGCACGTGACCCAGGTCAAATGCCTATGCTCCCTGAGCTCGGGTGTTAGCACCTGGGCCAGAGACACAGGAACCAGTGCCCAGAGCCCTCGCTCCAGACTCTGTCCCCTCCCCTCCACGTCTCCTCCACCACGTGTGGGTCTGGGCTCCCTGGCCCCTGCCCAGCACGGCCAGCATCATAGATAGTACCCCTTCTTTCTGCTCATGCCAGCCTAGAAGCAGCAGCACAGTGCCTGAACTGCTCCCACCCAGCCAGCCCACCTTTAGAGCAGCTGCTGCTGCTGCTGCTGCTGAGTCGCTTCAGTCATGTCCGACTCTGTGCGACCCCATGGATGGCAGCCCACCAGGCTCCCCCGTTCCTGGGATTCTCCAGGCAAGAACACTGAAGTGGCTTGCCATTTCCTTCTCCAGTGCATGAAAGTGAAAAGTGAAAGGGAAGTCGCTCATTGGTGTCTGACTCTCTAGCGACCCCATGGACTGCAGCCCACCAGGCTCCTCCATCCATGGGATTTTCCAGGCAAGAATACTGGAGTGGGGTGCCATTTAGAGCAGCAGAACCAAGAAAACCTAACCAGCCCATCTCAAAACACCACACTCAGTCCCTGCCTCCGGGCCAGCTACACAATCAGTGCCTCCTGGCCTTGCTGCAGGGGCCGGGAACCTGCAGCTGCAGCTTCAGGCCCAGCTGACTACCCGCAGTACTTGGTCGGCCCGTCCTGCTTTCAGGGGCTCAGTCTTCCTGGGGTGGAAGAAGGTGGCTGAGCTGTCTGGGAGTTCAGACTCAGGAAACTTAATGGACTTGTTCCAAGTCTCAGCCACCCTCTCACTGGTGTGACACCCTGAGCAAAGTCCCTATACCCCTGGGGCCCCAGACTCATCACCTTGTCCCACCTGGGGTCACGGAAGGATTCAGGCAGGAGTGTGCCCGCCCAGGGCAGGGCACAGGACAAAGGCCAGTGGCCGGTGTCTGCTGGCTCCTGCGCCGTGCCTACTGCTGCAGTAGCTCTCAGACAGAAGAGGACACTGGCCTGTCCCAAGTCACTCTGAGGACACGTGTAGCTGGACAGCAGCATCCGGGGAACCCGCCCCTTAGAGACTCATCAACAATCACCTCCACCCCACGAGGCAGATAAAGTAAGGAAAGCTGCGGGTGGGGGGTCTTTTCCTCAGGTAATTCCACTGAGCAGTGAGACCTGGACACCTGCCACACCAAAGCACAGGAAGCTTTAGCCCCAGAATTCTCACACCTGTGTACACTAGCAGTTCTCTCCAGAATATATATTACAAAATGCATCTTTATTCATGGCAGCACTGTTCACAATAGCCCAAATGTGGAAGCAACCCAAGTGTCCATCCCTGGACGATGGATAAAGTGGTCTGTCCACTACAATGGAATATTATTCACCCTTAAAAGGAAATTCCAACACATGCTACAACATGGATGGACCCTGAAGACATTATGCGAAGTGAAACAAGTCAGACAAAAGGACAAACACTGTACGAGTCCACATATATAAGGCCCCTCGAGGACTCAAACTCATAGAGACAGAAAGCAGGATGTGGTTGCCGGGGGCTGGGGGAGGGGCACAGGCAGCCAGAGTCCCATGGGTGCAGTCTCAGTTGGGGAAGAGGAACAATTTCTGGAAATAAATGCACAACAGTGTGGATGTTTTTAATACCCTTGAACTTAAAAATGGTTAAGATAATAAATTTTATGTATATCTTTGTTGTTTTGTTTAGACACGCAGTCGTGTCTGATTCTTTGTGATCCCATGGACTGCAGCCTGCCAGGCTCCTCTGTCCATGGAATTTCCAGGCAAGAGTACTGGAGTGGGTTGCCATTTCCTCCTCCAGGGATCTTCCCACAGGGATCAAAGCTGCGTCTCCTGCATTGGTGAGCAGATTCTTTACCACTGACCCCCAGGAAGCCCATGTATAACTTAATCATAATTAAAAACGAATTCCTGAGATGTGTCATTTAATGTTAGCAGTTAGTAAATGTGGTCATTACTGGAGGGATAATCAGGAGTGTGATTTTGCTAATTTTTGTGTTTATTTCATTAAAAAGGTCACAAATTAGCGTGACACCTGTCTCGTAGGCCATCTCCAGCCCGGGGCCCTGAGCTCATCAGACTCCAAGGGAGGAAGTCACAGCTGTGAACCTGGAGATTCAGCTGTCCCAGGGGGATGGCCGCCATGGACCCGAGAAGGGGGTCAGGGTCCCTGTCCTGAATTTCTCAGAAGCCCGTGTCCCACCTACTTCCAGCCTCCTGGAAGGCACCCACTCTACCTTCTCACGGTGTTTCACTCTTAAAAATTTTTTTTTTTTTTAAAGGCAGAAAGCCATCTGGCCAAAGGCCCCCTTTCACTTCCTAAGAGCTGGCTTGTTTGGGGGAGTGGGGCTTGGTACCCGCATGGCCTCCCCACTCTGTGTCTCAGCCTCTGACTCCAGAGCTTCAGGTTCCCTTTCCCCTACCAGCCTCCCCAAATGCCCAGGCGCTGGCTCAGTCAGACAGGTGACGGTCCCCGTGAGAGAGCAGACAGCCCTGTCTCACGAGGCGTATTACTCAGAACCAGGGCCAAGGGCGTCTGTTTTCACATCATCACAGGCCAGCTGAGCTGGCTGTGGTCCCCTCGGTCCAGTCTCCGCGTGGGTAAGGGCACAGTAGCTGACGGATGCGGGCCAGCCGGGGGCCAGTATCCCCCTGGCTACAAGCTCTGGTCAAGTCACAGATGTCAGCTCCACACTGGTCCACTGTGGTAATCACACCCACCTTCCAGGTTTTGTGATGATTAAGCTTGTCGACACATACCACCTGGTACGCGATAAACAGCAAAACGTGGAAACTCCCGGAGAGCATCTGAGGGAGGCGTGCCTCTCACACTAATGGATTTGCCAGCCCTGATGTGACCTGAGGCCTTCTGACCTCATTCATGTTTCCAGATTATCTGGGCTCTGAAAGGAATAATTCCATACAGTTCCTGCCTCACAGACTTCCTGTTTGTTCTGCAGGGACCTCGGGGGCTTCGAGGCAGACCCTCGGTTTTCTGCTCCCTGCACACCCTGAGCCTTCCGGTTTGCAAGGGTGAAGACAGTACAGCTATAGATGTCACCGAAAGGTCTGGGCAAGGCCCTCAGGTCCACACGGACACCCAGGCACTGCCAGACCTAGGAGGAGGAGGGGGATTTGTGAACACAAGCAACCGCCCATCCCTGCCCCGGCGCCTCTGTCCAGACGCCAGGGCAGTCCTATCAGGCCTCCCACAGGGCAGCAGGGGGCATGGTCTCCCCGTGTCCTCCCCGCTTTGCTCGCCGGCCTACACGGGTCTTCAGGGCAACAGTGGCACCAGGATGTGTGGCACCAGCGCGAAGTGAAAAAGTTGTTCACAAGTTAAGAACTGCCACGTGGTGACCGTGGAGCCTGGCACCAGGCCGGGGGGCCCTTCAGAGCACAGGACCCCACCGTGCCCACGCCCAGGAAACTGGCCCGCTTCCCATCACTCTCCCGCCCTCATCCCGGAGGTGTGGGAAAGCAGAGGACGGCAGGCAAGTCCAGGCTTCCCGCCGGACCGCAGATGCTTTCTGGGGCCCGCTGGCAGCACATCTGAGCCAGACTCCTGAGTTCCCCTCAAACCCCGCTCCTTCTGCAGCACCATCCAATAGCCACTCAACAAACGTCTGCAGGGACCCCCAACAGGCACTGGCCACCCCCACCACGGCGGCCCGGTCATCGGCGATGTCGGGGGCCTGCATTCTCTGGATGCCCGAATCCATCCTTGACTTCCCTTTCTCACCTCCAGACTAACCCCCCGCACCCCACCGCCTCGTCCCTGGCCACGACCCTTCACCTCTCCCTGGTCTCCTCCTGTCCTCTGCCAAGCTGTCCTCCCTGAAACACAAGTGGTCTTTAAAAACACAAGATGGATGGCACGCTTCCTTCCTCCAACCCCTTTAAATCTGCCATGACCCCCCTCCCCACGGCCCTAAAAGTCAGATGCAAGCGAAGCTGAGGGCCTGTAGCGTGCAGACACTCCGAGCAGTGTGACTGACAGGGAGTCTCAAGGGGGTTACAAAAGGCCTTCCCTGCAGGCCAGAGAAGGGGTTGAGGCTGTGCCAAAGGTGCCCACAGAGGCTGGGGAGAGTCACCCTATGACTCAGGGCCCCAGGCCCAGCCACCAGCCCGAAGCTGGCTCTGCTCAAAGGCCTGTGGGTAGACAGGGAAGGAAACCAGAGGTGCCCGGAGGCCAAAGGTGTGACCCTGCTGTGGCCTCTGTTTCCTCCCACCTCGCTGCTCCCTCTTGCCCAGGCCACAGCCCCAGGGCCTGCCACGTGGCGGAAAGGGCTCGACAGCACCTGCTTTAGTTTTCAGTTTCAAAAGCTGTGCTTTTGTCTTGTTTTTAAAAAG
The DNA here is from genome assembly GCA_917880005.1 of Nanger dama. NCBI lineage: Eukaryota > Metazoa > Chordata > Mammalia > Artiodactyla > Bovidae > Nanger > Nanger dama. Next base: position 5,568,336 of record CAKJTW010000018.1, on the reverse strand, counting down.
CAAGCCATAGAGAAGTACCTACAGTGAGCAGGCGAGTCCTGCCCTCCGGGCCGCCCCCTTCCTCGCCGAGGTTACTCACCACATCCCACTCTGGGGAACATCCTTCTGAAGCTTTCTCCCTGCACATACCCAGTATATGTTCAGTTTTTAGTGACAGAATCTTGATTCGAGCCCCTCCTCGTCCTATGTGGCAGCCTCGCCACACTCGGCCCTGGAGACAGGACGCTGGGGGTGTTCGTGGCTCTTTGTCACGATGGCCCGGGCTGGAGTTTGTGCCCGCAAACACATCCTTTCTGCCCCGCTCCTTCCATTCATGCATTCACTGACTCATTTATTCAGTAGACTTTTTATGTGCTTACTACCTGCCAGGCACCAGGCCAGGGGCTCAGTTTCTGTTAAGACAGATGCCAGAACTACTGGGTTGGCCAAAAGTTCGTTCAGGTATTTCCATACCACAAAACCCCCGAATGGCACTGCCAGAGTTGAAGGTCCCGTGTACTTGTAATTCTGAAAGCTCATCTTCCAGAAGCTGCCCACATTGTACCCCCTGCACCAGGCACTACTGACCCTTTCCATTTTTAACCCAGATCCTATCAGCGGAAAAAAAAAAGCATCTCCCCGTTTCATTTGCCACTCCCCTGATCATGGCGGCGGCCGGTGTCTCCCTGCATGGCCCGGGAGATGCCAGCTTCTGTTTTCCACCCTCAGAAGGCGAGGGTGGGCAAAATCGCCAGGCAGAGGCCAGTCCAGGGCAGTTCTTTTGGGGCCGGGCAGTACCCCGCCCCAACTTCCTCCCACCCCAAAGCCTGGAAACGAAGACTTCCCTCTCCGGCCTCCACCAGGGCCCCACAGATGGGGAGGCCGCCTTCCGGGTGCAGAGAGGAAGTACCGTCCCCAATTGTTCTGCCCGGCCCCGGGCAGGCCCGGCTGCAGGAAGAGGCCACGTGGTCACCCAGGCCACGGCTCCTGACCCGGCCCCAGACCTGCTGGAGCAGAGCGAGCCTCCTCAGACAAGTGGCCTCGGGTCTCAGCGGCCCCAGCCTCAGCATCAGTGAGGACCTCCTGGAGTCCCTGGGAGACCAGAGAGAGCCGGGGAGCCAGGCAGAAGCCCCTCCACCCCTGCCCGGCCCTTTCCCACTGGCCTCATCATCCTGTGATAGCTCAAGTCATCGCAGGTACGGCTGCAAAAACCCTGAGAGGTCTCGTGCTGCCAGAGACTCCCACGCTCTAGGCGAGCATGGGAAACCCAACCCAAAAGAAAAGAGCAACGACTCTAACACAGCAATTTGTGCTGATTCCTGGCCGGGCGCTGTGTAATTGATGATGAATGAACGCTAGTTACGGTAGGGATAGCAACTGTGCAACCACTGTTTCGTATACGCAGGCACTGTGCTGAGTCCTCATCAGGCACTATCTCATTTAGTCCCTCAACAACCCCATTTCACAGATGGGAACAGTGAGGCTCATAAAGGCTGGGGAACCTGGCCCAAGCTTGCCGCACCTGTGGATGGTGGAGCTGGGGGGCCACGTCCTGCTGGACAAGGGCATGGGCAGGTGGCACTGCCCATCCAGAGAGACCCCACGTCCGGAGCTGTTCTCCTCCCCTCACCACAAGCCTGCCCTTGGCAGAACCTGGAGCCAGAACCTGCCTTGACTTGACTTTGGCCACGGGCCAGATTCCCTGGGGCTCCAGCGGGAGGGCGAGTAGGGAGAACGTGAAGCGTCCCACACACAGGGAGAAATTGGGACTTGTCACTTGGAAGATTGTGCCAGCTGACAGGTGGCGGCTGAGGATTGCGGAGGACGGGACTGTGGAGGCAGGCGTCTCCAACAGTTTTTTTGGGGGGTAGCTTTTAAAAGCAATGTGGGCTGAACCCCCAAACGATATAGAATCCTCTCAAGCTGGCACAAGAAACTCACCATTTTCTAGCTCTCGTCTTTAAGCTGGGCATTACTGGGGTTTGGCGTGTGGCATTGTTCCACTGCAAACATTTCCAACCCACAATGTCATTCAAAAGGGTTCTCCTGGATTAGAGATTAATTTCAAGCAGGGATAATGTTTGAGGGTATTACGGGTTTTGGTTAAGTATTTGGAATTAATATTTTTAATACAAGAACAGAAACCCTAACCTAACCTTTGCCACCTGGCCATCCACTCCCCCAGGCCTTAAAGCCCAGGGGGCTTCATTTAAGGCTTCAAATTGCCTGGGTCTAGCCCAGCAGTTCTCAATCAGGTGTGACTTTTACCTCTCCTGGGGACATCGGGCAGTGTCTGGAGACATTTTTGGCTGTTAGGATTGGGGGAGGGAGGTTACTGGCATCGAGTGGGTAGAGACCAGGATGCTGCTCAGTCTCCCGCAATGCACAGTACAGCCCCAGTCCCAGCAAAGTTAAGAAAACAGCTCTGGGCAGCCTGAGGCCACCGGTCACCCCACCTCTCACCACCCTGGACTTTCCTTCACATCTCGGGGCTTAAAAAAGTGAAGAAGCCTCATTATCACAGGAGGTTTGGGATAGGGAAGAGTCTTTTCATCCCATCAAAATGCTTCCATCTGGGACTTCCTGGCAGTCCAATGGTTAAGACTCTGAGCTTCAAATATAAGGGACGTGGGTTCAATCCTTGGTTGGGGAATGAAGATCCCATATGCTGTGTAGCAATAAAAAAAAAAAGCTTCCATTGGCATTCAGGCAGGCACAGCTGTCCAGGCTTTTTCTGGAGGCCAGAGCCTCCTCACTGGCCAGAGGAACCATGCTACTTGATAATTCAGTTTCTTAATACAATTTTGTTGATTAATAATCAAGCAGTTTCCAACTGTGCATTTCAGCCATAGGGCAGTCACCTACAGCTGTCCTCTTCTCGAATCCTCCCAGCAGCCTACGGGCACTTCTGACTCCCCATCCACAGATGGCAAAGCCTAACCTCCAAGAGGCAACTTGCCAAGGCCCCAGAGCCAGCACTGGGGTCATCCTGACCCCAGAGACTGAACTCATTAATGCCCAGTCCCTCCTGCCCCTCCAAGGAGCCTCCAACTCTGCTCTTTCTCTGGGGCTGGTCCCATCTCCACCGGGGACCTCAGTGGACCCTGGAGAAGGAGGTCCACACTGTTAACTGTTAAATTCTTAAGTCAGGGAATAGGCTCTGTGTGAAAGAGGAAGACTTGGGCCAGGGAGAAAATTCAGCACAAGGAGTAATTTACATCTGTCTGAATTCAGCTGCGATTCTTTTACAGGTCCCATCACCCACTCCCCGTCTGACAGGAGGATCATCACAGTAACAACACCGTTACAGACAACAGTCACCTGCAGTAAGTATTTACTGTGGGCTTGGCGCAGGGCCGGCAGCTTGACCAATGTCATCTCCCGTAATTCAATAAGCCCATGCTGCAAGGCCTATGACTGGCCTGGATTTGCAGACGAGGAAACCGAGGGTCAGAGTGGCTAAGGTCACACCCTGAAAGTGACAGAGCCTGGACTGGTGCCCAGGTCTGCTTGACTGCAGTCTAGGTGTGCACAGGGTTCCTCTAACCAGGAACCAAGGACTGGCACAGACAGAAAGGTCAGCTCAGGTCTCCCGATGCAGGCCCGCCTCCAGCCATAGTGCCCAAACGGACCTGGAGCCACCAGAGGCAGCCCAAGGCCTTGAAGACTCAAAGGTGGGGAAACCGAGGCTCCAGGCCAGGCCTGCTCCCTCCCCACCACATAGCAAAACTCAGTCCCTTTAACCCTCCCCAGCTTTCCTCTTCCTGGCACTCACAGGAGGAGGACGGAACTTTCCAAGTTCAGAAGGACCCTCTGACTTCCCTATTCTTTCTCGGGAAGAAAACAAGCTTAGCCTAAAAGCCTAGAAAAATCTTTGTGTCTTGCCAGTTGTCCCAGATGCCCTGCAAAGCCTGAGAATATTTGGGCTTAAGACTTCTTAGGGAAGGTCCACACCAAGTAACTAAGAAGCATATTTCCCTTCTTGGGACGGAAAGTCAGTACCATCTCCCGCCCCGCTACCAAACCCCGCCTGGTTTAATAACCACTTGGAGAGTCAGACCTGGAGCATAGATGTCAGGTAGACAGAGGGGAGCTGATGAGTGTCCAGATATGGCCCACGTGCCTCTCGGGGTGGCCGTGGTTACACCTAGCTTTCAGTTTTTCCATGATCCTCCTGTTGCCCTTGTAACATCAGAGTCACAGGTGGAGAAGCCACAAGATTTGGTGTCCCCTCCCCATCCTCTCTAATTTCAGGTGGCCCCGGGGTTCTTAAAGCAGTTTCAAGTCTGAGAGCAAGCCTGCTACACACCGAGGGAGGTGTGGTGCAGGGCTGGATCCCGAGAGAGACACTGTGGGCGAGCATCCACGGCCACTCCCAGGGGTCTAGTTGGGGGCTTCCTGGTGCCTTCAGAAGCCTCTTCGTGCTCAGAAACAGCTATTGTCATCGCCCTGTCTTAGGCACCCCTTCAAGTTAAGTCACTTCCCTCTCTGGCTACCACTGCTCTTTGTACACTCAGGGTAACCATCTTTAAGATCAGGGCACCTGCCAGGATCCTAAGAGGCCACACCAAATGCTACATTATCCTGGGGACATTCTAGAGACCGGGCTGGAGAGAAGAGGCCTGTGGGCTCCTCTCAGCTGTTAGGGCCCCCTGGAGCCCTCTGCACACTGGACGATGGAGGTCCACAGAAAGTGGCCTTCTGCCCCGGAGAGAGAGAACACTGCACTGCGATGCAAACCGCGTTTCTACGACCCTCTCCAACAGAACTCCATCCTGAGCAGAGCAGAGCATCCCCCCAGTTTTGCTGTGCCTCCAAAAATGCGGGGGACAAGATCAGACCCAACACAGAGCCCTGCACGCTACCGGCTGGAGGCTGTGGAGGCCCGTCTCTCCTTCCCTGAGTGCCCACTACAACCACGTGGGCTGGCGGAGGCCTGAGCCGGGCCAAGCCCCGGCCCCTCCAGTGACCCAGGACAGCACACCTGCTTTGCCAAAGAGGTGCCGGTGGAGTGTCCCTCTGCTTCCTGGGCATCTTGTGGAGAGGGAGATGGGAACCCTGGGGGCCCAGGGACAGTAGAAGGGAAGGTCCTAGAGCCATGACCCTGATCTGAATCAACAGGCAAGCCCTCTAGGTCGCCTGGCCGAGAAGGACTCAGAGAGCATTTCCACGTCTGCCTTATGCTTCCCTCTGGCCCTGGAGAGACCCCTCTCTAGACCCCCCTTCCCCCTTCGTCCCCCCTCCCCGCGGGCCCTCCCCGAAGCTTGCTCTTGAGCAACACTCACATGCCCTGCTCCCCATACTGGTTGTAGAACTCCATGTGGCTGCACGCCTGAATCCAGCCGACTATCCAGGTCTCCTTCTTGGGGATGGGCGGCATGACCACCTGGGCCGAGGCACGGAAGTGGGGTGTCCGGTAGCGGAGCACCACGCTGGAGGACTCATCGATGCTGGTGGGGATGGGGTCGATAGAGGCCTTCACATCGATCACCGTGATGCCTTCCCCGGAAGACTCTGGCTTTGCCTCCGATGCTCTGAATGCAGCCCATGGCACACAGGACCACTCTGACCTCCAGGGAGGACCAGCAGTCCCGGGGGGCTGGGCATTGGCAGGATGGGAGCCGCCGGACCCAGCGCAGACAGTGGCGCAGCTCTTCGACCTCAAATCCCAAGACCCGATCTCCATAGGATAGAAGGCTCACCGAGTCCAGGGGGTTCACAGATCACTACCGCGGGGCCACTTTATAAATGAGGATTTTGCTGCATTTCAAGGGCCCTGGGTTCTCTCTCCTTCTGCGAGCAGTGAACAAAAATCACCGATATTCTTTGGGTTAAAAGGAAAGTTTGGAGGTTAATGGGTAAGCATGTTGTTCAGACATCCAGCCCCTTCCCGTGCCTCACACGCGGGGAACGCAGCCCCGAGACGCTCCCTGAAGTCTTCGGGCGAAGAAGGCAAACGCCGGCAGACACATAAATAAGGAAGGCTGCGTCCCCTGCGCGGTGCCGCCACGCCGGCTGCCAGAGACCGACTTCCTGCCCTTCTGCCTTCCGCACGCGCTCGGGCACACGCACCCGGCCGCTCGCCCGGCCCGGTCGAATCAATGGGAGAGCAGTTTCTGTTCAGTCGGCCGAGGTCCGGGGGCCCTCGGGGGCTTCCAGGAGGGCGAGGGCCGCCCGCGGGGTCCCCGTCGGCGCCCACTCGCGGGCGCGCCGCGTCCCCTCGCCGCTGTCCCTGTCGCCGGCCGCCCGCCGCCTCTGTGCGGGGGTCCCCGGGGCTGCGCTCAGGCCGCCGCCGCCTGGCTCCGCCGCGGCCGCCCAGGACCTGGAGGGGGAGGTGGAAGGGACTGGGCGTCAAGGCCCGCCTCAAAGTTGAGCCGAACTTTGCTGCGGGGGACGCGCGGGGCGCGCGGGCTGCGGAGCTGACCGCGCACCTCTGGGCGGTCTCCCCGGAGGCGGCGGCCACCCCCCGTCAGTGGCGGCCGCACGGCCGCGCGCACCAGCGAATAATCGCCGCCCGTGACATCTCCGCTGACACCTCGCGGCCCGGAGGCGGGGTCGGGGAGGGGGAGGCCACCGCCCGGCACTGCAGTGAGCCTCGTGGACTTTTGGGTCCTGGCACTGCCCCCACCTCCTTGCCGCCGGAGCCCCTTCCTGGTCAGGACTCCCCGCCGAGCCCTCCCCACCACGGGGGACGCAGGGGCCACCCTGCAGGCCGGTCAGGTCGGACGCACGCCCCTTCCCGGAGCCAGGGCTCCCCGGCTCCCCAAGGGCGCAGTGCCCCTGCCTCGCCGCTTTAATGCCCCTCTAGCCAGCCCCGAGTGGCCCCCCATCCCCGCGCGTCCGGCGCGCTCGCCGCCGCCGGGGACTTTGGCGCGCACGCCCCCCACCCGGGCGGCGCCGCCGACTCACCTGCCCTCGGGCCGCTCCGCGCCCGGGCTGCCGCCCCTCCCGACGCCCCCGACCCCACTACGGGTGCGTCCCGGGGCGCCCCCACCCCCTTTCTCGGGGAAGTGTCCTTTATCTCTACAGGGGTTTGGGGGCCGGCGTGGACGCTCCCCTGGCCCCCAAGTCCTCCTAGCTCAGGGCCGCCCGGCGGGTGGGGTCGGGGGTCGGGGTCGGGGGTCGGGTGTGGCCGGGGGCGGAGGGGGTGAGGCTCGGGGCCTCTCGCCCCCACCCCCGCTCGCCTGCTTTATTTTATGATCATCGTGAGCGTGCTGTCGCCGCTCAGCCCCGCCGCCGCGCCGCAGCCGCCTGGCGCGCCCCGCGCTGCCTCGCTCTGCTGCAGCATCGGAAAGGCAACCAGGTCAAACTTTGCAGAAACTCAGCCCCTGCGCCGGCCTGGCCCCGCGTCCGCCCGCAGCCGCCGGCCGGGAGCGCAGCGCACGCAGGGACCGCCGCCCGCTCGCCGGCCCCGCGGGGTGCAGGTCCGCAGGCGGCGGCGGCGGCGGGCGGGCGAGCGGGCGCCGCCTCCTCCTCGCCGCCCGCCCCGCTCTCTACCCTCGCTCCCCGCACACAGCCCGCCTCCCCTGATGATCCTCTCCCCCACCCCTCGCCCCCTCTCGCTCCCTCGCTGTCTCTGCAGCTGCTGGGGGAGCCAGCCTCTCCTTGCAGAAACGACATTTCCTTTTGGCTAGCTCTGGGAATTCTGGGTAGTGTAGTTCGGCTTCTGTCTCCAGTCCAGGTGGGCTGCCCTCGTGCCCTTCGAACTCGGCGGTCTTTCCCCGTCAGGGCAGGCGGAGAGGTGGGAGGTGGGCGTCGCCCTGGCCTGGCTGGTTGGAGACAGTGGGGACTCTGGGGAGGGCTCCAAGGCTGGGAGGTTGGGGGTGAGGGGAGAAGGGATAAAGGTCCCTGTGTTGTTCTCTCGTGCTGGGCCTCTAGGCACCCCGACAGGTGGTTAGGGCCTGTTGGGCCCCAGCTGTGATCAACACTGGACAAGCCTAGTCATTTCATTTACCATCAGCCAGCGCCCCCATGGGAGGCTTATCATGTGTATTTCACAGAACAGAGGGAATCCAAAGCTGGGAGATTTCCAAGACTTGCCTGCCAGTCCCACCCAAGTGGGTGTCCCGGGCTGAGACCAGGAGGTCTACGTGCAGAAGAGGGTCCTAGAGGGTTTGACCCTGGACAGGGGGATCGCTGTTAACCTCTCTAAGCATCTTGGAACCAGGACCCACCCACCCCCAACCCTCACCTTGGAACTGCCGCCAGGGAAAGGGGGATTGGCCAGGTGGTTTGTGACATAAGAAAACCTGTTAGCCACACTAGAGCCATGCCCTTCCCCCGTGATTCTGCCCACCTCCAGGCACAGGGCAGGTGGTTCCAGCCAGAGCATCCCGACAGCCAGTGAGGGCAGGATTTGGAGGAGTGGAGGGCTCCCACTACTCTCAGGTCCTCTTTGAGGGGTGATAAGCCAGCCAAATGATCCATCTCATACCAGCAACCGGCTCGGGCCACAGGCAGGAAATGGCCACTGCGTCGTGCCCAGCTGCACCCCCTGCCCTTGTCCTGATGACTGCCACAGGCAGGCATCCCTTTCCAGATCAGCTAGTAAGTGGTTTATTCCTGGTCCTGCTGACTGAGACCAAGGTGTGGTGGCCCTTGGGATCTGCCTACTGCCAGGAGGGGAGGAACCCCACAGGACTCTGACGGACCCCGTGTAAATTTCCCACTTCTGGGAAGAAGCTTTTCCCGGCCTCAACCCACAGTGTCCTCTCCCTGCTGTGAACTCGTGGCCTCCACAAATCATCCTGCCCTTCTTGGATTGCACTTTCAGCCTTCACCCACTTCAGCTGGTGGGTGAATTATTATGCTGTTCACTTTATATAGAGATATTAACTTTGGGGGTGTCCATCTCATCTGCCCACACCATCAGCCCCAGAGCTTGGAATACTGGAGTGGATAGCCAGTCCCTTTCTCCAGGGGATCTTCCCAACCCAGGGAAGGAACCTGGGTCTCCTGCACTGCAGGCGGATTCTTTACCAGCTGAGCCACAGGGGAAGCCTGCACTTGCTCATCTGATGTGAAAGAACAGAAGTCAGAACCCTAAAGTGCCTACTAAGCAGCCAGGCCCCTGGAGATGATTTCCCCAAGAGTTGAGTGTCCTCAATGCCTCTTAGAAGTGATGTCACACCCTGTGGTTCGGGCTTGGTTGGCCTGGGTTCATGATGATGATAAGGTGTCCATCACGTGTCCATATGCATGCGTGCTATGTCACTTCAGTCGTGTCCAACACTTTGTGACCCTCTGGACTGTAGCCCGCCAGGCTCCTCTGTCCATGGGATTCTTCTGGCAAGAATATTGACTGGAGTGGGTTGCCGTTTGCTTCTCCAGGGGTTCGTCCCAATCCAGGGATTAAACCCACATCTCTTATGTCTCCTGCATTGGCAGGCGGGTTCTTTACCACTAGCATCGCCTAGGAAGGCCACCACACCACTGAGCAGATACTGTCTCTTCCGACCTACTTGGCCCCAGGAGGTGGGCTGGACAGAGAGACCCATGGGTCATGTGACAGTGGTTTTCCAGAGTCTGCATGCCCACCTAGAGCTGGCCAAGTTCAAAGCCCACCTATTTCCTCCTCTAGGCATGCCCCGCTTGCCTGGGGGCCAGCCCCTCTGAGGCGGGTGGAAGTGGCACTAGGGAAACCCTGTGTCTGGTGAGTCTCACCAGAAGACTGCTTGGGCGTCTGTGGGGTGAGCAAAAAATAGAAACCCCCTGACCCTCGATCCCAGAGATGCCGCCTCTTCCACGTCACCTCCTAGGCTGTATTTTGTCTTGGGCTAGTTCTAGGGCCAGTTCTGCAGAGGGAGAGCACAGGCAGTGTCTGGGGCCTTTTTCCCAGGCTCTGAGCTAAGGACGGGCACCCCTGGGGCCCGCGTTGAGCGATGGAGGGTCTGAAAGGGCCAGCCCACGCCTGCCTCCCCTGCCCTGGCTCCCCACAGGCCCTATGAGGTCCGGGCAGCTTCCGTAGCTCTTGAGCCCTCCAGCCCTCCTGCCTCCGCGCAGCCCTGCTTGCTGCTCAGCGTTTTCTGGAGTCTGTGGGTGTTGGGCACAGACCCACGGCTGTCTCAGCATATGTGAGGGCCCCCGAGGCCTCCACACGAGACGGAAAAGCTGACGTCTGCAGAAAAGAGGGAGGGGTCATCTGCTTGCACATGCCCAGCACCACGGGGACACTCACATGCCCCCCCTGCCCGGACCTCAGTCTCCCCAGACTCCTCTGCGTTGATGTCACCAGTGAAGGGGAAAGAGCAGAGGTCAGGAGGCACGACCCCAACCCCTCCTCGGGGATGGTGAACTCCCCAGTGTGGCAACTTGGGTGCTCTTAGTGCCATTGGTGGGAGGACAAGGTCCCTCAGTTCGCAGCACGCTGGCCCAGAGAGGTTGTGAAACCCAAAATCACACCGCAGACCAGAGGGAGAAACGGCCTGGCCCCACCTAGCTGGGTTTATATGTATAAACACACACACACACGTATTCATTGGCTGTGCCAGGTCACAGCTGCAGCACCCAGGATCCTTAGTTTCGCATGTGGGAGCCAGTTCCCTGACCAGGGATCAAACCCAGGCCCCCTGCATGGGGAGCTCAGAGTCCTAGCCTCTGAACCACCAGGGAACTCCCTGAGATGGGCTTTAACACACAGTGTCAACTAGTCCAAAGCCCGCCCAGGTCTGCAGGAAAGCTGATTGCAGGGTCTCCTCACTGAACATCACTGGAGCCAGGGCCTCTGCATGCATTAGCTTCATGGCTCTCCATGACAACCCCATAAGCCAGTCCCATCACCAGCCCATTCCACATATGAGGATGCTGAGGCCTGATGAAGGAAGAGTGGATGGAAACCAGCCACCTGGCTCACGGTGGGGGATTCGATGCAGCCAGCATTCCCACCAGCATTCCCTGCAGCTGTTGGTGTCCAGCTGCTAAGTCACCCAACTCTGTGACCCCGTGGACTGCAGCATGCCAGCCTCCCCTGTCCTCTACTATCTCCCAGAGTTTGCTCAAACTCATGTCCATTGAGTCAGTGATGCCATCCAACCATCTTATCCTCTGTGATCCCCTTCACCTCCTGCCTTCAATCTTACGCAGCATCAGGGTCTTTTCCAGTGAGTCAGCTCTTCGTATCAGGTGGCCAAAGTATTGGAGCTTCAGCTTCAGCATCAGTCCTTCCAATGAATACTCAGGTTTGATTTCCTTTAGGATTGACTGGTTTGATCTCATTGCAGTCCAAGGGATTCTCAAGAGTCTTCTCCAGCACCACAGTTTGAAAGCATCCGTTCTTCAGCACTCAGCCTTCTTGATGGTCCAACTCTCACATCCATACATGACTACTGGAAAAACCATAGCATTGACGTTTGTCGGCAAAGTGATGTGTCTACTTTTGAATACGCTGTCTAGGTTTGTCATCGATTTCCTTCCAAGAAGCAAGCGTCTTTTTAATTTCACGGCTGCAGTCACCATCTGCAAGGCCACAGCTGGTCCTCCAAGAGCTCTCAGCCTCAAGGGTGCAGTCATCTTGAGACCAGAAAGGCATTTCACAGGTGGGAAAGCCCTTGTTTTGCAGATGGAGATGTTAAAGTGCTGGAATTCTGTTGCCCTAAGAGACAGGGTTCTATCCTAACTGTTCAGGACCAGACAGGAAGCCAGTGGTGAGGCTTGAAATGTCCACCTGGAGACAGGCGGGCAGGGTTTGTGGGCCAGGCAGGTGGCTGGAGGGGGACATGTCAAGAGGTGAGGAGGGTAGAGGGCCCACCTGGCATGACTGAGAAACCTCTCCTCTGCAGGCAGTGGACTCAGACTGGCCAAGCCGGGCACAGCCAGGATCTCAGAGCAGGCTCTGAGCTAGCCTTCCCTACAGAGGGAGACATGGGCCCGGCAAGGTCACACAGGGAGGCCTCTAGGACTAGAAGCCAGGCCTTCTGGCCCCCAGGTCCGTAATAACCTCACTCTCTCTGCAGGGGCAAATGTGCTTCATGGGGCCTTGCATAAAACCAGGTGGCTGGGGTGGCCGCTCCAGCCAAAGGCTCAGGCACACATTTCTTTTAGGTCTGATCAGCTGGCCTCCCCACCATCTCAGGCCCGTGTATTCCCTCCCCCGTATTGACTGGACCCCTGGGGTGGGCGCTCAGAAGACACTGGGGAACACAGCCAGGGCCTAGACAGATAGCAGACCTGCTCCCCTCAGCACTCACATCCCCGTGGGCCCTAGAGATGCCAAAAATGATGAATGGAGGTATTAATTAACATGAATAATAAATAGGTACAAATTCATACTCTTAACAGTTATGAGTAACTACTGATTGCTATAAATTAGGATGTGTATGAGTAAGTTGCTTTGATGTGCGTGTCCAGTAGCGAGCTTGGGGAGGGGAGGGTGAAGGATGCATGTTCCAGGAGTGTGAGGGGTGTGATGGTGTGTGATGCAGTTAGAGTGTGTGGGTGACTGTGTGTGTAAGTGAGTGTGTGTGACAGTGTGAGTTTGTATATGTGACAGTTGTGTATAACTGTGGGGTGTGTTTGTGTGTCTGGGAGGGGGTATGTACGTCGTGTGTCCATGTGGGTGTGTGTATGAGTTGTGTAGTCATGTGAGTGACCACAAGTGTGGGTGTAGATGAGATTCTGTGTATATTGTGTATAGAGGTGTGTGCCTTGTGTAACGATGTATTGTGTGAGTGCAGAGGGCAGTTTGCTGGTTGTGCGAGTGTATGTGTGAGTGTGCACGATGGTGCGCGTTCATGGGTGTCTGTGGGGGTAGATGTGAGCTCGTGTGTCCGTGCGGATGTGTGTGTGACGGTGAGTGTAGGGGGGCAGCACGTTTGGGGTGTGAGTGGGTGGGCTGTAGGGGCGTGTGTGAGAGTGCATGTCTGTGCACGTGTGCGTGCTGGATGTTATTTTGGGGCTGGAGACGATCCTTAATGAGCCTGTGGGATGAGCAGGGAGGGCGGGGGAGGGCTTGCTTCTCCCAGCCTGGAGCTCAAGGGCCAGTCCGCGTCCCCATCGGAGCCGCAGTTCGGAGCGACAAACGCCTTCTCAGGTCTCTCGAACGCACCCCGTCCCGGCAGGAGGGAGCATCAGTGCCCGGGTCCTGGCAGCTGCCCGGGCAGCGAGCACGGGTGCCCCGCTCCCACCCGGTCACCTGGCACCGCCCCCCCGGCGGCCCCGCCCCGCCCCGCCCCGCCCCGCCCGGGCATCCTCGAGGCGGCGGGGGGTGGGCATCACCGTCCCGCGCGCCGCAGGTGCGGGAGGACGCGGACGCCGCGCCTCCGAGGCTTGCTCGGCCCGGCCCCCCGCGCGCCCCCGCCGCCGCGAGCGACGGGGACGGAGGCGTGGTCAGCAGGCTGGGTGCGGCCTCGGATCGGGTGCGGCACTGGGAGTTCTCCAAGGTGCTAAAATAAACCCAGCGAAGGATCAGGTTTCCCGACCGAAATAACCCAGGAGCGGCCTTGGAAATGCGAACTGAGAAAGCGATCCGGGGCGGGAGCTGGCGGGATGGGGGAGGCGGTGATGAAAGACGCTTTTCGCAAGGCTGCCCTCCCTCCTCTCCCTCCAGCTCTGCATCTCCCCAGAGTGGAGCTTCTCACCCCTCCCGTCCTCTTTGTGGGGCCATCACCCCCAAATAGCCAGCCTCCACTTGGCCATCCATCTTTGTAGATCAGAGCCCAGCCAGCCAGTCATTCCATATACGTTTATTGAGCTCCTACTAGGAGCCAGATGGGCTTCCCAGGCGGCTCAGTGGTAAAGAATCTGCCTGCCAATTCAGGAGACGTGGGTTCGATCCCTGGGTCGGGAAGATCCTTGGAGAGGGAAATGGCAACCCACTGCAGTATTCTTGCCTGGAAAATCCCATGGACAGAGGAGCCTGGAGAGCTACAATCCATGGGGTCACAAAGAGCTGGACACGACTGAGTGACTGAGCAATAACACCACCTAGATTCCAGCGTCCCTGGATAACTTGTGCCTCAAAAGGAACAACAGACAACAGGCCCTGCCTCATGGGCTCTCACTCTGCTTGGAGGACACGGGTGCTAAACCCATGCAGAGTAAGTGTATGACGAGTTAGAAAGGAAACTGACCAAGGAGAGAATTAAAGGGCAGGAGAGGGTAAGGGTATTGGGGTGATGTTTGAACCCCGAGGTATCCCGCTGGCTTGCGCCATGATTCAGAGAGAACCCCTTCACCTCTGAGCTCTGGTCTCGTTTGTGCCTCGGGGACTAAAAGCCTGTGAAGTTGCGATAAGAGTTGAGACACAGGCTTAGCTCTGAGTCTGCCGAGGAGCAATGTTAAGTACAAGTTACTGATAAATACGCTCAGTAGTAGTAGCTGATCTATCTTAAACATTTAAAGACAATGAATAGCAAGTGTCTATGATGTGGCTCAGAGGTTAAAGCGTCTTCCTGGAATGCAGGAGACCTGGGTTTGATCCCTGGGTCGGGAAGATCCCCTGGAGAAGGAGATGGCAACCCACTCCAGTACTCTTACCTGGAGAATCCCATGGAGGGAAGAGCCTGGTAAGCTACAGTCCATGGGGCCACAAAGAGTCAGACACGACTGAGTGACTTCACTTTTCCTCATGATGTATAAACAGCTCTAGGCCCCAGGATGTTGCCAGAAAACCTCTCCTGCCTTCAAGTCACAGGCAGTGTAGCCAAGTGGTTGGGGCAAGGACTTCAGGCTGAGTCCTGAGTCACTTCATTGCACACCACACTCCTCTCTCAGTAATGGACAATGCTAGAAGAGAGAAGTTATACGGACCAAGGGCCAGGTGAGGCGATGGTTCAGAGAGGCCAGGTGGTCTGCAGGCATGCAGCCACCTATGTCCTGCCCATTGGTCTTGCGTGGGGAGGGGTGCCTGGCACATAGCAGACCCCAAAAGTGTTCTGGGGGCTCCCCTTGTGGGCCAGTGGTTAAGACGCCGTGCTTCCAGAGCAGGCCCTAGTCAGAGAACCAAGAGCCCTCCTGCCACAAAGTCAGGAAAAAAAAATGAAGTGTTGCAAGAGTGAGCAAATGAGTGAGTGACAAATGAGGCCAAGTGGGTAGGGAACAGAAAAACTGCAGGGAAACGGAAAACTCATGGCTGGGAAGACAAGCCTTCTGGCTCAGAGTTATAGGGATCAGCCAGCCCACATCTTAACTCTGGTCTTGCTTGATCAGCTCTGTGGCCTCGTAGGTGATGTCACCACTCTAGCCGTTTCTTCCTCGGCTCTAACCCAAGGAGAGTGTGGTCAGACGTGGCTAGAAGTGTCTCTGACCTTGTCCTGGTTTTCTGGGTCTGGGCACTGCAGTAGGTGGCTTAGGCTGACCCATCAGATCTCACGGGGGTTGCATCCAAACACACCGTTTTATCTGATACTTGCTGCTGTAGCCGCTATTTATATTCTGCCAAAGTGTGCAGGGGTGTGTGTTTAAGGATGGCTGTGCCACCTAGTACTTAATAGTTTTGAATAGTCACAAAATAGAAACAATCTACATGTCTAAAGACAGAGAACTGCTTCTACAAAGTTTGGCCCATCCACATGACAAAGTACCAAACAGTCGTTGAACACTGATAGGTTGTCATGGAGACATTGCCAGGTCTATATTGTGACATGGAAAGGGAGAGGTTAAAAGGATATATAAATACAGTTATATTTTAAATGCATATTTGTTTACCTCTGTATTTGCTCTACATAGATACAGTTTAATAGATATTCTTTCTGGTTGTTAAAGTAATACTTGGTTGTCATAAAACATTTCAATAATTGGAAATGAGAAGTGTGAATTCCTTTGTAACCTGACCATTCTCATGTTAACAGTCATGGCACCCAGGCAATAGAATCACTTTTTTTCGGCAGCACCATGCAGTGTGTAGGATCTTAGCTCCCTGACCAGGGATGGAACCTGTTCCCTTGCAGGGGAAGCACAGAGTCCAAACCACAGGAGCACCAAGGGAGTCCAGGCACACCTATATTATATCATCTGGGTTCGTTGAATTTTTTTCTGTAAGACTATAACATTTGATGATAAGAAAAAATAAGGCTATTGGTAAAAATATATTGTTTTGGAAACTGGCTAGTTATTTCACAGGTGTATATACTATATCCCCAACTATACAGAACTACAAGCAGGAAGAGATCAATGAAAGCATCAATTCGATGGATGAATGAATTCTAAGATGCTCAGAAGTGGGACGGTGTAGCCTGTGGTAGGAGCTCATAAATGGATGGTGCCTGCTTCTCAGGTGCCTGAGAAGGTGAACTGGGTCACCCCAGCTTACAGATGGAGGGGCAGGTCTGGGTCTGAGTGAGCCCCTGGGGGAGAAAGAGAGGGCAGGAGTACTGGCAGGACGTGCCTGTGGTCAGTAAAGTAGAGGAAGCTGAGCTGGGGTTTGAACCCAGGGTTGACCCAATCCAAAGCCCACTTTTCACCTGAGCCAAAGTCCAGTCAGACTCCATGGCCCTCCCCGGCATGGAGCCCATTGAAGCCCTGGGAACCTGCCAGAAGCTCTTGCCAGGCCAAGATGCTGACACAGGCCTCCGGATAGCAATAGCCCCTCTCTGGCCTGGGCTCCTCCTCCCCTCCTGAGGTCAGCCTGGATCATGGGCCCCACCCAGGAAGAGTGGGGTGAATGCCCTGGTGGAAAGCTGAGCGGGCACATCCCAGTCCCTGTGGTCTGCAGCATCTGAGTCTGGAGGCCCAGGGACTTCTTGGGAGTTGGGCCTCACCTCTTCTGGATTTCACCCCACTGAGCCTCAGCTTCCTCATCTGGAAAGTGGGCATGATATCATGACTTCGCCGGAAGGTTGGTTACATGGTGTCATAAGCTAGAACGCAGACAGACCATAGTACACTGCCCGCTTGCCGTGCGTTCTGCACCCGACTTCACGTGCATCTGTCCGGGTTCAGGACGGGGCCGCACAGGTCAACATGGCCACACTCAGGAAGGTGGGATGTGACACAGTCTGGGACATCTTCCTCTGTGGCTGCATGGTCTGAGTGGAACATTCTGGAAGAGAAGTGCCAGGACTCCACAAAGAACCCCAGACTAAGGATTCCTGGGGTCTGGCTTCTCACCAGCCAGATATGGAGGAGGGACCAGACTTCGAGGGGGAAGGTGGGTGCTTCTGAAAGAGTCACTCAGAGGGAGAGAGGTCTTTGCCGCATTTGTAAAAAGACCAGTTCCTAACCCAGAGACTTGAAGGCTTGCTACGTGGCAGGGACCCTGCTCAGCATTTTACATCAGTGAGACATCATCTGTCTGACTTCACAATAGCCCTTGGAAAGTGGACACTAGTATTCCCGTGTTACAAGAGGAAAAACAAAAAGACTAGCCCAGAGAGGCCAAGTGACTTGCTAGAAGTCCTACAGCTAGTTGGTGGCAGAGCCCCAGGTCATCTCCCATCTGTCTGACCCTGGAGCCCCCAGGCTGGTCCCAGGCGACCAGAGAGCACGCACCCCACCCAGGCGGCTTCCTGTCCTTGGGAGTCTGTGGACCTTGGAAGCTGTGTGGTGGGCCTGGGGCTTCCCAGGGGCAGGAGGGGTCTCCATGCTTGGAAGGAATCGGGTCTTCATCCCAGGCCTTGGCTGCTATAATAAATCATGACACCAGGGCATTCACTTTTAACTGCTGGTTGCCCTAAATCAGCGGCTTCCGTTTGAGCCCAGGCCCAGTCAGCCCTTAAAGGGCTGTCAGATTGGGTTTCTGCAGCAGGGGAGGCCCAACTCAAACCCTGAATCCTCCAACTCAAATCGCTCTTGGCCTCCTCTTCTCTGGGTTGGCAGCCTCTCTTGCCCCCTCGGTCCGTGTACCACCACACGGGCTCCCAGACCTCACAGCAGGCAGGAGGAAGGCTCTCCCCTATCCGGGGCCACTCACCTGGCTCTTACTTCCGGGGAAAAGCTCCCCACGACCCCCAGGCCAGGCCTGGAGCCCTGTTCTTTGATCCTGAAACACGTCCGCGTGATGCTTGCAGTCATTCACACATGTCATTCATTTAATACCTGCTGAACTATACTTTCTCCGGGGGACAGGGATGCACGTGGTGTGTTCCCTTCGCTACAGTGCCAGGCACCTTGTGTGGTACCAGGAGCTCGGACGGACACTATTTACAGCTTGCCCGAAGCTGCTACAGTGATCCCATCCTCCACAAAGCTCCAGGCAGCGGAGGCCACCTCCAAGGGGCAGACCCATTACCAACCAATTCATTACCCCTCCCTCGAATGGAAATCAAGTCTTACAGATTGAACAGTCGTGCACTGAAGCCAAATTCAAGACTGAAATATGTCAAAACCCAGCCTGCCAGCTTAATGAAATGCTGGCACGGAGGGGAGGGGCTGGGCTCAGCCCCGCCCCCAGCAGACCCAGAATGATTCTGTCAGTGACGTCATTCACCCCATGGGGTGTCCGGAGAAGCCTCTGGCCTGGGCTCTGCTGTCTGGTCCAGAGGACCAGATCCAAGCCATCCAGGCCAGTGGGGCAAGTGGGCCTGGCTCCCCGGGCTCTGGGCTGCTCAGAAGGAAGCTGGTCAAAGGAGGGGGTGAGTCAGGGGCCCACCTCTGGGCCTCTGGCTAGGGCTCAGCCGAGGCCAGACCTGTAGGAGGACTACATTTCCCAGAGTCCCCCAGGTCCCCCCAGAGCGAGCCATTGGGAGATTTAAATAGTCCAGGCCCGAGGCAGCCAGGCCGCAGCTGTGGACGCGTCTGCCTCCCAGTGGCTCCATTGGCGCTGGCCGGCACTGGGGGGCTCGACTGGCTGCCCGGCTGGCACTGACATTCCCCAGGAGCCCGGTGGCAGCCGGAGGTAAACAGCCATGTGCAGGCGCGCTCTCTATATTTAACATCTGCCGAGGAGCCAGCAGGGAGGGCAGAGAGCAGGGCGGCTCCGGCGCTCCTGTCTTTGGGGGAGAAGGGCCTCGCGGCCAGGCTGGTACCGGCCCTTGCCAGGCGATCGTCAACCATGCCAGCCTCCCAGAGCCGGGCCCGGGCCCGGGACCGCAGCAACGTCCTCAACCGGGCCGAGTTCCTGTCCCTGAACCAGCCCCCCAAGGGGGCCCCGGAGCCCCCGCAGCTCGGGCAGGAAGGCCTCGGGGCCCTCGACACAGCCCCCCAGCCCCTGGGGATGGGGCCCGCGAGCGGCGCCAGTCCCAGCAGCTGCCCGAGGAGGACTGCATGCAGCTGAACCCCTCCTTCAAGGGCATCGCCTTCAATTCCCTGCTGGCCATTGACATCTGCATGTCCAAGCGCCTGGGGGTGTGCGCCGGCCGGGCTGCATCCTGGGCCAGCGCCCGCTCCATGGTCAAGCTCATCGGCATCACGGGCCACGGTGTCCCCTGGATCGGGGGCACCATCCTCTGCCTGGTGAAGAGCAGCACGCTAGCCGGCCAGGAGGTGCTCATGAACCTGCTTCTGGGTGAGTGCACCCGCCCCGTCATCCGCCACCCACCCTACCAGGCCTTGGGAGGGAGCCAGGCCCAGCCCGCCCCTGCCAGGGCCAGTGGGGCCCCTCAGAAACTGACTGGAACAGTCTAATGAGGTTAGCAGGAAGGGTGCCCCAGAAACAGGCAAAGCCTCCGGCTTGGGGAAAGAGGGAGCTGAGGATGTCCAGACCATAGTCCCCTGCAAAGTGGGAGCCTTGAGAATGCAGAGCCCCAGCAGGAACTTCTGAGGAAGAGCCCTGCCCTGGGCAAAGAGCATCGCTGCCCAGAAGCAACTTGGAGGGGGTGCCGGAGGCCTTGAGGGATGTGTCCGGGAGTCTGGCGGGTGCTCTGGAGTGGGATGTCTAACCCTGGCACTCCCATCCCATGGATAGGTCCTTGAGTTCCTAGGGCTGCTTGCAGGCAGCAGTTGGGAGCTGCCCACCCTCCCCTATCACCCTGCTTGGCTCAGGCACCCTGAAAGCCCCCGGGATCCCTGGCGGGTGCAAGGGTGCAATCTGGGGAACCAACCCACTCAGGGCCTCCTGGAGTGCTTACCTGCCACTTCCCCCGGGGAGTCGCTGGAGGAGAGGACCTGGGGAGCTTTGGTTTGTTTGCAAAGTCTTTGCCACCGGCGTCTTTTGGTCGAGCACTGCCCTGTGCCAGGTGCCACGTGGGCCCATGTGGAAGGCAGGCCCTCTCCTCTACCCAGGAGGTGATGCCCAGCCCCCCGTCTGGCCCACCCTCCAGGCGCCTCCAGATCCCTGAGGTGCTCGGGCCCCTCTGCCGCCACCCTCCAAGCTGGGCGATGTTAACCTCCGGGCCCTTCTCAGCACAGCCACCATTTGGGACACAAGTGGGGGCGAGGGGACATGGCTCAGGCTAAGTCAGCACTGACAAGGGTCCCAGTACTGAAGGGGTGTGGGTTGGACCCCTGAGAACTGCCATCCAGGAGAAGTTACAGTAGCTGTGAGTCTTCCCGCTCGGGTCTCAGAGCATCTGGGGTGGGTGCTGCTGGTGGGATGTGGGGAGGGCGAAGCAGCAGACGTTCATGCAAGAGATGCTGGGTCTGCTACATCAGTGTTTTCTTGTTCTTATTCCTAAATGATCCACGTTACTTGTTCTTATTCCTAAATGATCCACATTACTTGCTGTTATTCCCAAATGAGCAGTCACAACGTGGCTGCTGCTCTTCCTGTTCCCACTTCACAGATGAGGAAACTAAGGCTCCTGGAAATAAATCAACCTGGCCAAGACTTCAGAACTTGAGATTTGCACCAAGTCCTGCCTGACACCCCGGCCTGTGCTCTTTGTGGGCACCTGGAAAGCCCTGGGCTTGGGATGGAGGGGCAGAGCACAGTGGCCGGGGGGCTTTGGGGGGCAGTGCAGAACCATGGTCTTGTCGTCTAGTGCCCATTGAAGCCTCAGACAGAGCAGTGACTCAAGAAAACTGTGAAGGGGGGGAGTGCGGTCAGGTTGCCTGGTGTCCAAGGACAAGCATGGGAAAGTGTCCTTGAGCCTCTCTCTACCCCGCTCCCTAGACCCGTCCTCACAGTCCGTCCATGTATGATGTTGGAAGTGGTGAAGCTGCGCTGGTGATTTATTCAGCACTTACTATGTGCCTGGTTTTTCATAAACCACATCATCACGTATCATCCTCACCACAACCCCCAGGGAGAAGCTGCTATTCTCCCTGTTTAAAGAAGGAGAAACTGAGGCAAACAGAGACTGCTTTGCCCTCAACCACGCAGTTAGTTAGTGATGGAGCTGGGACTGGAACTGACACAACTCTGGCCGGTCAGGATGAGGCTTCTGGCTTTTACCAGCAACCAGATTCTGTGGACACAAAGTTGTTTGTTTTGTAGGACAGAGAGCAGGATTCGAGAAATCTCCCTTCTTGAACAAGAAGGACAGTTGTTTCTCAGTTTTTAAAAACATCATTTAGTGAGCTCCACTTAGATATCAAGTACTATGCCATGGATGTCTTGTATTTCATGATGTTAAAATCTTTTTAATGACAATATAATGTAAATTTTAATATACCCACTACACAGATGAGTTAACTGAGGCTCACAGGAGTCAAGGGATTTGTCCAGCCCCACATATCTGTAAGTGGTAGACCCAGGAACCAAGAGAAGTCCTCTAGGCTGCAAACCCCTTGCCTTCCCATTCCCTTTTGGTCTGCAGGTCAGGCAGACCAGTCCACATTGAGGAGATACCTGCAGAGAGGTCTCCCTTTTACCAGAAGTTTTGCTGCTGTATCCAGGTACCAAGACCATGGAGGAAAAAGAGCCTGGCCCAGAGAAACTGCTCGGAGCAGGCGGGGGTGGTCTGTGGACCTGCATTCTCGGTGGGGATATGGACTCAAAAAAGCAGCAAATAACCAAGCTGGGTTGATCCCATGGCTCTGCCCTGCCCTGCCAAGAGCAGCTGCCCACACTGCCTTCTGCCCAGGGATGACAGACCGTCCTTGAGGGAAAAATTGCACAGATCAATCTATTCCTTAGTCTTTGGGACCCTGAGCCTGGGGGCAGGGGCTTTCAACCCTAGAGCTCTGAGGTTGGAATAGACTTGTCCTGGTCCTCACTCTGACCCTTCCTTACTCTGGTCTAGCCGGTTCCCATCACTGAGCCTCAGTTTCTTCATCTGTACATGGGGCGTCAGGGCTGTGGTAGAGGTTCAAGAAGAGCTGGCAAAGCGCCAGGCATGGTAGGTGGCAGGTGGACGTGGACACTGCAGGGTCCAGAGGGATGTGGGGCCCAGCCCGGGCCTGCCTGCCTACTCTGAGCACCAGGGATCCAGCAGAATCCTGGGGGCAGAGCCTCCATGGTACTGTTGGGACCTGGGCTCTCCTCAGCCCCAAAGGGCAAAACTCAGGAGCCTTGGGAAATGGAGCTCCAGCCACCGGACCCAGGAGAGTCCCAGCTGGGCCAGGAGGAAGTCCTCCTTTCTGCTCACCGAAATCCACCTCCCTTGTGGGGGGCTGTGATGTGTTGCACAGACTCTGGAAGCTTCAAAGTCAAAAGGGGTCTTAGCAGCTGGCACAGGCTTGGCTCCAGAGTTGGGCGGACCTGGGTGCACATCCCAGCCCAGCTGTGGGAACTGGGGCAAGTCACTTGGCCTCTCTGAGCCTCATTTTCCTCATCTGTCTAGTGGGTTGCTGGGATACTTCCCTGAAGAATTACACATGGCACATACCCACGCCAGTTAATGCTTGTGGAAGGCAATCATCATGAGCACCCTCATCACCATTGCCATCGTCAAAAAAGTCCCAGGTCCAGGGTCAATCCAGGTCCCCTCCAACCTCTAGGCACCTGTGACATGACCTAATTCCCCGCTTTGTCCTCTCTCTGCAATGCCTGGCTTGATGATCCCAAAGCGGGCAGGTAATAGGGGACTTGGGCCATTCCCATTCACCAGACCCATCCTGGTTTCCCCTGGGGCCCATCCTCAGGAGGAAATGGTTTCCATGTCTTATTTCCACGATCTATAAAATAATCCTAATTGAAATGTCCCTGATTATGAAAACTATATCTTCCTTTTTTCTATGTCACTTTTTTATTGTGGTCAATAGGCACGCCCTAGCGCTTGCCGCTCCAGCCATTCTTAAGTGTGCGCCAGCATCAGTGCCGGCTCCCCAGGCGGCTCAGCGGTGAGGAGCCTGCCTGCCAGTGCAGAGGACTTGGGTTCCGTCCCCCGGTCGGGAAGATCCCCAGAAGAAGGAAGTGGCAACCCACTCCAGTATTCTTGCCTGGGAAACCCCATGGACAGAGGAGCCCAGCGGGCCACAGTCCATAGAGTCAGAGATGGCTTAGCGACTAAACAGCAAGATCATTCACGCTGTTGAGCAACCACCGCCATCATCTCCAGAACCTGGCGATCTTCCCAAACTGAGCCTCTATGTCCATAAACACTGACTCTCCACTCCCCCTGCCCGCAGCACCCAGCACCACACTCTCTGTTTCTGTCAGTCTGGTTCGTCTAGGGACCTCCTGTCGGTGGTGCCACACAGCGTCTGTCTAGTGCCTGACTTGTTTCCCTAAGTCCCCGTCCTCAGGGTGCAGCTGTACCGCAGCAGGAGTCAGCGTCTCCTTCTGTAAGGCTGAATGATGCTCCATGGTGTGGCTGGACCACGTTTTGCTTATCCAGCATCTGTTAGTGGACCTTGGGTTGCTTCTAGCTTCTGGCTATTGTGAATAATGCTGCTCCGAACACAAGGGTACAAATATCTGTACAAGCCCACGCTTTCACTTCTTTTGGGTGTACACCCAGGATGAAATTGCTGGAACAGATGGTAACCCCAGGTTTAATTTTTGAGGAACCCCCCAGACTGTTTTCCACAGCAGAAGAACCGTTTTACATTCCTGCCACCTGTGCACAAAAGCTCCAGTTTCTCCACAAGTGTTCTTGGCCAGCATTTTTTTTTTTAATAATAGCTGTTTTAATGGGTGTGAAAAGTGGTGTCTTATGGTGGTTCTGATTTGTGCTTCCTCAGTGATAAGTGGCGTTGAGCGCCTTCTCATTAGATATCCTTGCGATAAGGAAAATTCAGACCAGGACAGACGACAGAGCAGGGGAGAAATTCCTTGATGGTCCAGTGGTTAGACCTCCAGGCTTCCAGTGCAGGGGGTGAAGGTTCAATCCCTGGTCAGGGAACTAAGATCCTGCATGCCTTGAGGCCAGAAAAAATTAGTTTAAAAAAGAAAAGAATGTCTCCCTTAAGCCCCTTCCCCAGCAATAACGGCTGCTGTGGTTTGGGTCATGAGCCTCTGGATGTTTCTCTTTGCTTCTAAAATGACCTCCTGCCGTGTCTTGCCCAGCTTGGCCTCATTCTCACGGCCCTTTCAGGCCTGCTGGGCCACGTACCTCCCATCTGGGCCCCCCTCCCGAATCCCTTCACATCAAACATGAGGGGTTCAGAAACCAGAATCAACTCCCTCAGCCTAGCAGCACTCCCCCACCAACTTCCCACAAGCATCTCACAGCATCCCCTCCCCCAACCCAGCCCCTGCTCACCCACCCCCAAATAATCTGTTCTGTCAGCTCCCCCAGCCCCTGCTCTGGGGGACAGCTCAGGTGACAAGCCCTCCACGAGGCTTGCATAGCCTGTCCCTGGTTGATGGATATTTAGACTGATCCCAAACCCTCACTGTCGGGAGCACTCCGGCTAGAGACGCCAGCTCAGTTCCGCAGAGAGAACGTTCTCCACCCTTCCCGTCTCATCATCTCAGTGCGGCTCAGCAAAAAGGTCCCTCCAGTTGGCCTCTGGCCGTCCCCAGACGGGGTCAGGGCTCCCTTGTAGGGAGGGGAGCTACTGGGGGGCCCTCTTCTGTGTCATCCCACTCCCCCAGCCAAGCCTGGTGCCCTTAGACTTCTATCTATACCCATGATTTTGCTTTCCTTGCACCCAGGCGGTCTTCTGAGATGAATGAAGCCACTTTAATATCTGGGTTCTTCAGGTGAGAATTAGGAAACCTGCAAAGTTCTAGAAGTCGCTTAGGAGTCACACTGGCCAGGGGAGTTAGGGACAGACCGGGACTCTCAGGTCAGCCCCCCGACCCTGGGCACCGAGGGCTGGGGCAGGGTGTCTGACTGAAGGCAGGGCCGCTGTGGTCAGGAGAGATGCCTGATTTGTACACACACACACACACACACACACACACACACACACTGCTCACACCAACAGAGCAGAGGTCCCAGTGCCAAACGCCTGGAGTGTTTCTGCCTCCTCTCAGGGTTTCCCTTCCATCAACCTCTCTGCTCACTGCCCACCTCCTCAGAGCTCTGTTCTTTCAGAGCAGCACACTGGTTTTTAAAATAACTGTTGTGTGCGTGTACGCATGCCCTAAAACACACAAGACATACAATTTGCCATTTTAACCATTTTTAAGTGTCCAGCTCAGTGGCATTAAGTTGCACAACCATGCCCACCACCCATCTCCTGAATTTCTTTCATCTTCCCCAGCTGAAACTCTGCACTCATTAAGCACTAACTCCCCAGCCCCTGGCATCCTCTAATCTACCTTCTCTATGAATCTGCCCGTCCTAAGGACCTCATGAAAGTGGAATCATGTAGTATTTGTCATTTTGTATAAATAACGTTTTAAAAATGCACACAGGTCATGCCTCTTCACGGTCAGAAAAAAAATGTTAATGCAGAGTTACAGAAAGGCAACAACAATGAGCCTCATCCTCCCACCCAGTGAGAAGCACAGTTAACATTTAGTGCGGTGCCTTCCAGACTTTTCACTGCGTATAGACACATTTACATCTTAATTTTACAAAAACGGCATTATCCTACTGTAAATCCGGTGTGGTCATTGGCCTTTTCCACTTAAACCTCAGCGCTGTCCTTCCGTGGCTATAAATACACACCTGCTTCATCATTCGCAGTGGCCCCAGAGCGCTCCGTCGTCTAGACTTGGCCGCAGTCTGGCCCATCTGTCTCCGACTCAAGGGCATCGGGTTGGTGCGGGGTTTTCAGCGTCACAAAGGATGCTGCAGTGGACATCCTTGAGCGTGGATCGTGGGGCACATCCCTAACTACTTCTCAGGGAGACAGTCCTACCCATGGAAGGGCTGAGTCAAGGGAGGCCTGCCGTAGAGACTTCTGAGTCTGAATCCAAAGCCCTTCAGAAAGTTTAGGCCAATTTACACCACTACCACCACCCCAGAGCACTAACTGGGCTGTTTCCCCGGTTTCTAGAGGGAATAGAATGGGAGATCAGAGGCCACAAGAATGGGTACCCCTCCTCCTCCCAGCCACAGGCAGTAGGAGATGTCTGCAATGTCTGCTCCTGGCTGGGCCCACAGCTGCCCCTCCCCACCCCCTCCCCGGCCTGCCCTGCTGCTGAACTGGCCCCATGGTGGGCATCTCAGGGGAGCAGCCCAAGCTCGAGGGGCCAGGAGGGGCCACCCCAGCAGCACCCCCGCTCACAGAGTGGGAGAGAAAGTGAGCACCCAGGCAGGTTCTTGCCACCTCTGAGGCACATCAGGCTAATAGCTGTGCTTCCTGCAAGGGATTTAGGCATCTGAGCCACCTGCCCAGTGAGAGGGGTGGGGAGTGGAGATCGTTGGTGGGGCCCAGCCCTGCAGACCAGGCAGCCTTCAGAGTAGCTTCTGGAACGACCCCGTTCTATCAGCGAAGGGAGGAAGCTCGGCGGGAGGGCTGTGCCAAGGTCTTGAAGTTCACAAGCAGCTGACCTTGAGGCCCTCCTCTGATCCTGGAGCCCAGGTGCGCAGCCTCTGCCCTACTTGATGGCGGTGAGCGGAGGCCCAGGGAGGTTAGGCCACTAGCCTGGGTCACACAGCGCTGCGGTTCTGGCCCCGGAACTTGGGGCCAAGCAGACCTGTCCCCAGGGGTGGGGGCCCTGCCTCCCTCCCGGTCCAGAAAGAAATATAGGTCAGGGACCTCGACTGGCCGTGTGAGCGGAATTTGCAGAGCCTTGAGTGACGGAGCCATTTGCTTCTATTTCTGGGCGCCAGGGTATGTGCTGACACGTTAGAATCAGTCACAAGAGGGCTGGCCACGGTGCTGGGGGAGAAGACAGCTGGGGGTGCAGTGGGAGGAGGCCCCAGGGCCATCGGCTCTGCTGGGGAGCCATCCCCCCACAGCCTCCTCTACACCCAACCCTCAAAACCCGGCAGCAGCAATGGGAGAGGGAGAGACCACAAGTCTATCACACCTGTAGAGAAGCCCCCTGTCTAACTTACTGCCCGTCTCTGCACCCCCTCCCCCCTAGTCATCTGGTACCCAGCCAGCCTGGTTCACCAGCCCCAGGCCTGGCCCTAGGCTAACATACTCAGCAAGCAGTGGGACCCAAGACCTATAGGTCAAGTGAATGAATGAAGGACCTTGAAAGCCCAGGGCAGAGGGGCAATTTTCACCTCATTATGGCCTCAAGGGACAGAGCCAGCCAAAAATAGCAGACTTCCAAAGGCCCAGATGTGGAGTGTTCAAATCATGGCACACAGCCAGCCTCAGAAGCCTCTCAGGGGACAGGGAGGGTCCCCCATTTCCAATAGCGCCGGTGACAGCCATGGGGCTACTTCTCTTATTCGTTCATATCCTGAGTCTCTGTTGTTCAGTCGCTCAGGCATGTTGGACTCTTTGCGACCCTAGGCTGCAGCACACCGGGCTTCCCTGTCCTGCACCATCTCCCAGAGTTTGCTCAAACTCATGTCCGCTTCTTTCTGACCCTGGACTGCAGCATGCCAGGCTTCCCTGTCCCTCACCATCTCCCAGAGTTTGCTCAAACTCGTGCCCATTGAGCTGGTGATGCCATCCAACCCTCTCATCCTGTCTCCCCCTTCTCCTGCTGCCCTCAGTCTTTCCCAGCATCAGGGTCCTTTCCAATGTGTTGGCTCTTTGCCTCAGGTGGCCAAAGTATTGGAGCTTCAGCTTCAGCATCAGTCCTTCCAGGGAATATTCCGAGTTGATTTCCTTTAGGATTGACTGGTTTGTTCTTGCAATCCAAGGGACTCTTAAGAGTCCTTCAGCACCACAATTCGAAAGCATCAGTTTTCTGGCACTCAGCCTTCTTTATGATCCAGCCCTCACATCCCATTGATTACATGACTACTGGAAAAATCATAGCTTTGTCTTACATTGGGAAAAAATGTTTTGCTGCTAAAAAGTTTGAAAGGTGTGGGTCTAGCTTGATTCCTGGCCCATCGGTCTCAACAGCCCTCGAGAAGAGCCGGGACACCTGGCCTGGGGGCAGCAGGCAGCAAGGCAGAAGCCCACCCAGCCTCCAGCATCCACATCAAACTGAAGCCCTGAGCCCAGCTCCCCGGGCCCAGGCAGCCCGCGGAGAAGCAGATGCGGCCCCTCCCCGCTGCTTCCTCTGGGCACCTCTGCTGCAGTTCACACTCGTCTGGGAAAGCAGATTCATGCCAGCGAGAATTCACCAACTTGCTGAGCCCTGGTTTTCAACTGAGAAACTTGGTCACTAATTAGATAGATGGCCCACATGGCTTAGACAGTAAAGAATCTGCCTGCAATGTGGGAGACCTGGGTTCAGTCCTTGGGTTGGGGAAGATCCCCTGGAGAAGGGAATGGCAGCCCACTCCAGTATTCTTGCCTGGGAAAATTCCATGGACAGAAGAGCCTGGCAGACTACAGTCCATGGGCTTGCAAAGAGTCAGACACAACTGAGCAACTAACACACACACACACACACACCTCCCCCCCGACACACCCACACACCCACACCCCACACACACTCCGCATCTTCCTAGCGGCCAGTGTCATGGTTCTGTCTAGGGGCCCCATCCTGGTCCACATCAGTCCCACCCCCCAAGCCACCAGTCTAGGATGCTGTGACCTTCCTTCAGGTGTTGGGGGTCTCGGAAGCAGATCCTTTTGATGCTGATGGGACCTCAGAGAAGGAAGTCCTTTTGCTGGTGCCCCTGCTCAATACCGCCCAGCCTCCAGGGCCTGAAAGCCTGGCTAAGGCCAGGCTGGGGCTTTGGAGTAACAAGAGCAGCTGTGCCCTCAACCAGCATGTACCGGGCTGTTCTAAGTACTTTATAGGCACTGGGAGCTCGTATCATCCTGCGAGAACCCATGTTACAGGTGGGCAGACTGAGGCTCCGACAGGTGAAGGCACTTGTTGAGCCGAGGAGCTGGGACTGGAACCCCACCTGTGACTCTGAAACCTGCAAGTTTAACCCCTTACCTGTGAACTGCCTCCTCCCCAGGTGGCGACAGCCTGTCATGAGGTCGGGAGCGGCCTTTCTGGCCTGGAGAGGACTGGTTGCCTCCTCTCAGCCTGGCCTCATCCCTTCGCTGCTCCATTGGGCTCAGGGTCCCCGGGGCTCAGATGCCACCACTTTCCTCCAACTTCCACCTGCCCTTTTGGTCCCCTATGTCCTGCTGGGACTGTGGCCCCCATGTCCCGTGGGCTCCAGATGCTCCCAGCCTCAACCTGGGTTAGCAGCCTGCATGCTGGAAGGTCTGAGCTCCTGGGAACAAGTTGCCATGGGAACACAGTGCGGAGGGGGCGGGGCATGCGACAAGGTGGGCTCCCTCTGTTAGACTCCCTCCCCACTATGGACCCGCAGACCCTGCATCCACCACTTCCTGCTTCTGCCCCCTCCCTGGGTGGCCAGGATCGGCAGACACCAGCTGGCCCTGTGGCTAATGAGAGGGGCAGGCCCCAGGGAGGCCAGGGCTTCAAATCCCCAACCAAGAGCCCAGACTGCAAGTAGCAACCCTGCAGAGGACAGGGAAAGAGGAGTCCTGCTCTGCCCAGGGAGCTCAGTGTTACCCAGGTGCCTGGAAGTCCAGCCCATGGACCACCAGATATATTCCCCGGGACACTCCAGACACTGCAGCTGGCCAGTTTCAAAAGCAGGTTACAGAACGGTGTGTGTGCAGCTCGTCACGGCCTTTATTAAATCAACGCTTTGTAGGTGGAGAGAAGGTTCTGGATGGTGGCTCTCTCTGGGTGGCAGAATTACAGGCAATTTAAATTTTTATTTTGTCTCCTATTTTGTAAGTTTTCTCCAGTGAACATCAATTGTGTCATTTTTTTCCCAAAGATTTTCTCCCCCATTTCTGAACAGGAACGATTGCCGGGCAACAATTTCGGTTATCTCCTGCAAAGTTTCCAGGAAAGCCTCCAGCACTAGGCTACCCTGATCTGTCGTTTGATACTAATCTTCCACCCTTCTCTGGCCCTCCTTGTATGCCAGGCACTGGGGGGACCACCTCGTCTGGTCTGCTGGGGCATCCCTGTTTTAGCCCCTGAACCTCTTATGTCCCCCAAACCCTTCTGTCCCAAGCAAACCCAGGACAGTCAGTCACCCTGCAGGCACCGCGCCAGATCTCTGGATGCAGGTGGTTGTGATCTTGCCCTAGAGGTGAGAGAAGTTAGGTGACTTGCCCAAGGTCACAGGAGGCTCCACGGTTGGGACTCAAACCTGGGTCTCTGGGACTCTTGTGAGCCCCCACCTTGGCTGCCTGGGTGAAACTAGGGCCTTGGCTTGGGGCCTTCGTCTAAAGGCCCAGAGAGGCAGGGCACCCTCTCCAAGGCCACACAGCTGGGTGCTGGTGGGGGCTGAATGGACAGGGATTCGTGTCTCCCTCAGGTTCCCCAAGTGGAAAAGAGCCCACCCCCTCTGCCCCCTGGCCAGTAGTCAGCTAACACGTGGAGACCTGCCCTTCCGTGTCTGATGCTGGGCAGAAGCCACTGAACAAAACAGACACGGCTTGGCCCCACCTCCACGGAGGGATGGTGTGAGGGAGGGAGTGAGAGCTGACAAGGAGCTGCCCACTGCCCAGCGGGGATGCGTGGTGAGGATAGCGGAGCGGAAGTCAGAGGTGGGGAGAGGGGGCCTCCGGACAGAGAGAGGAGCAGAGTAGGATGCTCAGCCTCTGGGGCTCCGTCTCAACCCCGTAAAGGGAGGGCAACAGGGCTCCGCTGCCGTGGGAAACAGTTCGGTGGCTTCACGTTACTGCGTGATTGGCGGGCTTCCCTGGTGGCTCAGCTGGTAAAGAATCCGCCTGCAATGTGGGAGACCTGGGTTCAATCTTCAGGTTGGGAAGATCCCCTGGAGAAGGGAACGGCTACCCCCTCCAGTATTCTGGCCTGGAGAATTCCGCAGACTGTACAGTCCATGGGGTCACAAAGAGTCGGACATGACTGACTTTCACTTCACTGCAGGATGGAGCGATTCCACCCATAGGAATGTGCCCCCAAATAACTGCAAACAGGTTCTCAACCAGTCCTCGTCCACAACTGTTCATAGCGGCATTATTCACCACAGCCGAACGGGGCAGGCCACCCAGATGCCACCAACAGATGAATGGATTAAAAAAATTGTGGCAGGTCCAGACAATGGAATAATAGGCAGTCATAAAAAGGAGTGGAAGTTTCGATGCCTGCTGCAACATGGATGGGCCTCAAAAACATCACAGTACGGGAAAGAAGCCAGACCCCAAAGGTCTCACATCGTACAACTCCATTCGTATGAAATGTAGGGAACAGGGAAATCCACAGAGCTGAAGGCAAAGCCGGGGTTGCCAGAGGCTGGGGGAGGGCGGATGGGGACCAATGGCTTAATGGAGACTGGGTTTCCTTTTGGGTGATAAGAGCGTTCTGGAACTTGAGAGAGGTGGGTGTTTGCCCAACATTGTGAATCCACTGGAAGCTGCTGAACTGTACCCTTAAAAATGGTTAATTGTATTGATAGCGTTAATTGCTCAGTCATGTCCAGGTCTTCAAGGTAGCCCACCAAGCTCTTCTGTCTGTGGGGTTCTCCAGGCAAAAATACTGGAGTGGGTTGCCACTTCCTCCTCCAGGGGATCTTCCCAACCCAGGAATTGAACCCAGGTCTCCTGCCATGCAAGGGGATTCTTTAAAGTCTGAGCCCCCAGGGAAGCAATTGTACACAGGAATCTCACTTCGACTTAGAAAAGATAGGTATGGTGACACCCTGCTCTTGGGACTGGAGGGGACTTCAGTGAAGTTCTTAGGGAAAAACCAGCAGCCCAGGGCCCCTGTGGTCAGGATGAGATTCTCCAAGGTACCCACAGCGGCCCACGAGACCCCTGCTCACCACTCCCTCATTCAGCACCTTTACCTGTCCAAACATCCCAGGGAGGGCTTTGCTAGGGGCTGGGTGGGAAAGACCCCACCTGCCAATGCAGGAGATGTAAGAGACGCAGGTTCTATCCCTGGGTCAGAAAGATCCCCTGGAGGAGGGCACGGCAACCCACCCCAGCATGCTTGCCTGGAGAATCCCCTGGACAGAGGGGCCTGGCGGGCTACAGCCCACGGGGTGGCAAGTGTCAGACACGACTTAGGGACTAAACCACCGCCATATCCCAGGGAAGTGTGTTCCAGGGAGAGGGAACAGCCACAGGTGAAGGCCCCAAGGTGAGAACCTTGCTGGAAGGTCCGAGTGGCCCAAGTGAGGAGAGGGTAGGGTGGGAGGGGGCAGAGTGGTGCTAACGCCCTGGGGGCCCCTCTCTCCTGCCTGCAGCCCTGCTCCTGGACATCATGACGGTGGCTGGCGTGCAGAAGCTCATCAGCCGGCGTGGCCCATTCGAGTCGAGCCCCAGCCTCCTGGACTACCTCACCATGGACGTGTACGCCTTTCCCGCCGGGCACGCCAGCCGCGCGGCCATGGTGTCCAAGTTCTTCCTGAGCCACCTGGTGCTGGCCGTGCCGCTGCGCGTCCTGCTGGTGCTCTGGGCCCTGTGCGTGGGGCTGTCGCGGGTCATGATCGGTCGCCACCACATCACCGACGTCCTCTCCGGCTTCGCCATCGGCTACTTCCAGTTCCGCCTGGTCGAGCTGGTGTGGATGTCCTCCAACACCTGCCAGAGGCTCATCTCCGCCTGGTGAGCCTCCCCGTCCGAGGGGTGGCCCGGCGGAGGCCACGGGGCTGGCAGGGGAGGGGGCAACTGGGCCGCCCCAGCTCATCCCCTCACCCCCATCTTGGTTGGAGGCTGGTGACGTCAGGTGGGCCTGCCGGTAACCATCCCATCCCTCCCACTGTGCGGGGCACCCCTTGCCCCCTTAATCAGACTCTGAGTCCCTCTGTAGACGAGCTGGGGCCCAGCTGTGGGGTCAACCCTGCTCGGCTTCTTCTCTGGAGGATACCAGGCCAGAACCACGCGAGGGGCCAAGTCTCGTCTTGTCCTTTCATCACCATGACCGTTGAGTTCCTGGCTGTGCCCACCTCACCATAGCACGACGCCTGATGAAATACCCACAGCCCACCGCCCAACACAGGCGCCATCGCCATTAACGGTCACTGACAGCTTACTTAGGGCAGCGCTTTCCAAAGGGTGCCCCACCAGACACCAGCCTGCAAGATGCCTTGGGAAGAAAAATGGTCTTGTGGTCAAATTTGGGAAATGCTGCATACACACTGGACGCCCACGGGGGCCAGGACTGTCATAAAGGCTCTGACAGGTCCTGCAGAAAAGCTTCTTGTCAAACCTTGTTTAATCCATGTTTCCTAAACTTATTTGACCACAGAACCCTTTTCTCACGGAACAGCTAGGAACCCTCCAAGGAACCGCATTGCTCCAGGGGGCGTTTGGGGGAGACGCTGCCCAGGGGCAGAAAGGCCTGAGGCGTGAGCTGGCCTCTCCCAGTGCTGGGCCCTGGAGCCCGGGGAGACCAGGTGTCTGGGCTGCTGCCCTTGGAAAGCCTTGGGCGGCGGTGCCGCTTTGGCCCCCAGGGGCCAGACTCTGTGTGACCTAATAGGTCATGTCCAGGTCAGCCATGCCGGATATGCAGTTCACGTGACAATACAGATGACATGCAGACATCTCGCCTGTGTGGGTGTTTTTCCTTCTCTGATACAAGTTTCCAGGTGGGAGAGTCCCTGTTAACTTGAGGGTAGGGGGAGCCGATTCCTTTACCCCCGGTCAGGCCACAGGGTCAGGTGGTCAGGGAGCAGTGGGCTCCTGGGGCTGAGCTGCCCTTCTCCCTGAGGTCTGTGCTAGGGCTCCCTCCATCCCCAGGCCCTGCACTGGCCACTCTGCCCTGGCGCCTGGTTCTGATCAGTTTGGGAAGCCCCCACCATGGTGCCAACGGAGATCTCCCCTGGGGGCCAAGACCCGCCTTGCCTCGCACTGGCCAGGACCCTGCCCCAAGAATGTGGTCGGTACCAGGACAGGGGAGGCGGGACGAGGGAGACATCAGTGTCGACCAACTGTGGATTCCTCTCCTGGCTGCCGTTAAGAGCCGCAGGGGGGCGGCTTAAAACAACCATGGCGTGCTCTCTCTCAGTTCTGGAGGTTCAGTTCAGTTCAGTCCAGTCGCTCAGTCGTGTCCAACTCTTTGCAACCCCATGAATTGCAGCACGCCAGGCCTCCCTGTCCATCACCATCTCTCGGAGTTCACTCAGACTCACGTCCATCGAGTCAGTGATGCCATCCAGCCATCTCGTCCTCAGTCATCCCCTTTTCCTCCTGCCCCCAATCCCTCCCAGCATCAGAGCCTTTTCCAATGAGTCAACTCTTTGCATAAGGTGGCCAAAGCACTGGAGTTTCAGCTTTAGCATCATTCCTTCCAAAGAAATCCCAGGGTTGATCTCCTTCAGAATGGACTGGTTGGATCTCCTTGCAGTCCAAGGGACTCTCAAGAGTCTTCTCCAACACCACAGTTCAAAAGCATCAATTCTTTGGCGCTCAGCCTTCTTCACAGTCCAACTCTCACATCCATATATGACCACAGGAAAAACCACAGCCTTGACTAGACAGACCTTAGTCGGCAAAGTAATGTCTCTGCTTTTGAATATACTATCTAGGTTGGTCATAACTTTTCTTCCAAGGAGTAAGTCTCTTCTAATTTCATGGCTGCAGTCACCATCTGCAGTGATTTTGGAACCAAAAAATAAAGTCTGACACTGTTTCCACTGTTTCCCCATCTATTTCCCATGAAGTGATGGGACTGGATGCCATGATCTTCGTTTTCTGAATGTTGAGCTTTAAGCCAAGTTTTTCACTCTCCTCTTTCACTTTCATCAAGAGGCTTTTTAGCTCCAAGTACTGCATTTCCAAGTATTGCATCCAAGTACTGCATTTCGGAGTCTTTTGTTGACCATGATGGCTACGCCATTTCTTCTGAGGGATTCCTGCCCGCAGTAGTAGATATAATGGTCATCTGAGTTAAATTCACCCATTCCAGTCCATTTTAGTTTGCTGATTCCTAGAATGTCAATGTTCACCCTTGCCATCTCTTGTTTGACCACTTCCAATTTGCTTTGATTCATGGACCTGAGATTCCAGGTCCCTATGCAATATTGCTCTTTACAGCATTGGATCTTGCTTCTATCACCAGTCACATCCACAACTGGGTATTGTTTTTCTTTGGCTCCATCCCTTCATTCTTTCTGGAGTTATTTCTCCACTGATCTCCAGTAGCATATTGGGCACCTAATGACCTGGGGAGTTCCTCTTTTGGTATCCTATCATTTTGCCTTTTCATACTGTTCATGGGGTTCTCAAGGCAAGAATACTGAAGTGGCTTGCCATTCCCTTCTCCAGTGGACCACGTTCTATTAGCCCTCTCCACCATGACCCGCCCATCTTGGGTTGCCCCACAGGCATGGCTTGGTTTCACTGAGTTAGACAAGGCTGTGGTCCTAGTGTGATTAGATTGACTAGTTTTCTGTGAGTATGGTTCTGGAAGTTAGGAGTCCAAACTCAAGGTGTTGAGAGGGCCATGCTGCCTCTGAGACTGGGTAGAATCCTTCCCCACCTCTTCCCTGGCGGCTCAGACCATAAAGAATCCACCTGCAATGCAAGAGACCTGGGTTCAATCCCTGGGTTGAGAAGATCCTCTGGAGAAAGGAATGGCTACCCACTCCAGTATTTTTGCCTGGAAAAGTCCATGGACAGAGAAGCCTGGCAGGCTACAGTCTGTGGGATGGCAAAGAGTCAGACATGACGGAGTGACTAGCCCTTCACTTTCACCTCTTCTGGTTTCTGGTGGTGGCTACGTCACTCCAACCCTTGCCTCTGTCATTTCAGGGTGTTCTGCCCTCGTCTGTTGCCCATCTTCTCTTCCTATTGGACTAGGGCCCACCCCCACTCAGAATGGCCTCATCCTAACTTACATCTTAATCATGTCTGCAAAGACCTTTCCAGACGTGGTCACGTCCGTAGGTGCTGGGAGTCAGGATTGCAATATCTCAGGGAGACACGATTGAACCATAAGAGGCGGGATTTTCTGGGGGAGAGACGACTTCCTCTCCCTGCCGCCTCGCTAGGAGAGGACAGAGATGTGGCCCAAGCCCGCCTAAGGGACCAGCTGCTGCTGATGAAGGGCGGGATCTCCCGGGCCCAGAGCACCACCCCCTCTGCCAGGCCCAGCCCTCCTGCCTGAATACCTTCTTCTCCAGATCCCACACCCTCAGGGCTCACAGTCCCCCAGGGCCAATGCCCTGCAGGCAGGCCCCAAGCTGCCCCTGCTCACCTTCCCAAGGCTTCTCTCTGGAGCCTCTTTTCATCCAGACCTGCTGGGGGTGCAAGAGCTCTGCACCCAGTCTCTGCCCTAAAGGAACTCAGGGAGGCCAGACGCAGCCGGCCACCATAATATTGTTGTTGTTGAGTGGCTTAGTGGTGTCCGACCCTCTGCGATCCCATGGACTGCAGCATGCCAGCTTCCCCTATCCTCCACTATCTCCCAGAGTTTGCTCAAACTCATGTTCATTGAGTCAGTGATGCCATCCAACCATCTCATCCTCTTATGTCCCCTATGTCCCCTTCTCCTCCTCAATCTTTCCCAGCATCAGGGTCTTTTCCAATGAGTCGACTCTTCATATCAGGTGGCCAAGTACTGGAGCTTCAGCTTCAGCATCAGTTCTTCCAATGAATATTCAGGGTTGATTTCCTTTAAGACTGCCTGGTTTGACTATCAAGAGTCTTCTCCAACACTGCAATTCAAAAGCATCATTCTTCAGCGCTCAGCCTTCTTTATGGTCCAACGCTCACATCCATACATGACTACCATGATGAAGACCCTCAACTTCCAGTCTTGAATGCTTGCTAATCTGGGGTCTTCGAAATGCATTCTGCGTGCTCCTACAGACGCTCCCGGGCAGCACATCCATGCGATGCTGAGCAGAGGGGGAGGGTGGCTTCTTTGCCCCTCGCCCCCACCCTCGGGAAACTGGGGGCCTGTCATTGGGGCGAATCTGGCTCCAGCTTTGGACAGGGGACACACTCCCGGCCGTGCAAGGCCCACGCCTCCAATGGCCCCCCAGGGCCTCTGCCTCTGCAGGGGTAGGCAGTGGCCTTTAGAGTCTTCAGGATGAGGAGGGGGTTTTCTGAAGAACGAAGGGCTTTCAGCAGACCCCCTAAGCTCAGGGTGGGTATTAGAATCCAAGTGCCTAACAGACAGTTAGGGAGGACAAGCTCCCTCGAGAGGCAGTGGGCAGCTTGCCCAGGAGAAACATCCTGTCCTGCAAAGTGTTAGCAGCACCGGAGGCTCGGGCCAAGGCCAGCGCTGACATAGCGGTCACCTCTCCGAGCCTGGTGTCCTGAGCTACCAGACAGGGCAGACGGGGGGTCCCTGTGGGGTCGTGTGTGACTCAGGTGTGCTCCCCGTGGGGGGGCACCTGGTGCAGGGTCCACTCTGCCATCCCGGAAGGGTCCCAGCGGCTGGGGGGAGCCCGCCAGAGCAGAGCCGAGGATGGGGGGCAGGGAGGGGCCTATGACTCCTTCAGGAAGACCCCACTCCTGGAGAGATGTGAATGCTCATTCGCCTATGGTTAATGCACTCCAGTGATCGAAGCCAGCAGCCGCTCTCACTTTCTTATGGTGAATAAGAAATAAGAAATTTGGTTCTTAATGGTAAGCCCATTCTGCATTCCTGGGATAAACCCCACGTGGGGTTACCCTAACCTTTCTAAATATCACTGCCTTGGGACTTTCCTGGTGGTCCAGCGGTTAAGGCCTCACCTTCCAATCCAGGGGCTGCAGTTTTGATCCCTGGTGGAGGAGCTAAGATGCCACATACCTTG
The DNA here is from genome assembly GCA_917880005.1 of Nanger dama. Classification (NCBI taxonomy): domain Eukaryota; kingdom Metazoa; phylum Chordata; class Mammalia; order Artiodactyla; family Bovidae; genus Nanger; species Nanger dama. The sequence continues at coordinate 5,530,483 of CAKJTW010000018.1, read as the reverse complement.
GGGCTAAAGAAACCAAACCATAAAGCAGAACAATGCTGTAGCAAATTCAATAAAGACTTTAAAAATGGTCCAGATCAAAAAAAAATCTTAAAAAAATAAATTTCACTGCATGGGATTAGATAGAGATTCTGTTGGGATGTCCCTGAGGGTCCAGTGGTTAAGGCTCCATACTCCCAGTGTAGGGGACACAGGTTCGATTCCTGGGGTGGGGAGTGATGAGAGCTAAGATCCCACATGGGGAAAAAAAAAGAGTTTATTAAAAATCTCTACCCAAAGGGGATGTTCACGTTGTCTCCTCTATTTGTTCGTGTCCACTTTGGCTACCAGGGTGAAGTTTGTATCGAGTTGGTATTATCTCTGATTTCATTCCTCTGTCTCCATCCCTCATTCCTAACCTCTCAGAGATCAGCCTGACCGTGGAACTGGCATTCAAGCTCGGGACTTGGGGTGAGGCGAGGAGGGGGTCTATGGCTTCCAAGTCCTTCACCTGCCTCATCTCGCTGATTCCTCATCATGACCTTGTCCCTACTTCACAAGTGAGGAGACTGAGGCTCAGAGAAGGAAAGTCATTTCTCCAAGATCACTCAGCTAGGATTTGGCTGAGCCAGGATCGGAACCCAGGACCCAGTGGCCTCGGAGCAGAGAACCCTCTGGAAAACAGAAACACAGGGCACCCCACCAACCTTGGAGTGAGGCTTGGACTGCTGAAGTGTCAGGCACAGGAGTGGGATGCCTTTTATCAATCTTTTTAAAATATACATTTATTTTTATTCATTTGGCTGCGCCAGGTCTCAGCTGCAGCACGCAGGATCTAGTTCCCTGACCGGGATTGAACCTCGGCCCTCTGCACGGGGAACTTGGAGACTTAGCCACTAGACCACCAGGGAAGTCCCCTGCTTTTTTCTTTTGTAACAGAGAGTCCAGTCCCATTGTGCTGGATGGCTGCCGGTGCTGTCTGAGCTTGCCCTTGGCCAGACTCTGTGGGTCCCGTCCAGACCGGATGTTGGGTAAGACAGGAACAAGGCCCACTGGCCCCTGTGTAGCTGCAAAGCTCAGCCTCAGTGTGGTGTGTCCTCCCCGATTCCTCACTCCGACCCATGCCCACCCCCAGCCCTGTGGGCCCCCACCTGCCCTTCCTGGAGCTCAGAGTCAGTCCTGAACTTGCCCAGTGCCCTCTTGCCTCCTGGCATCACCCCCAGCTGTCATGGGAAATGTGATCACTTCCCAGAACATAGAAGTTCACCTGGGTTTCTTTCGTCAAGGTCACTGGGATAGTAAGCCAAGGGGGCTTGGGGACAGGCTGGGGGTGGTCTAGGCAGGGTGATCTTGAGGAAGGAGTGCATACATGGGAGTCAGACCCTAAGGGCCCTAAGTCATTGAGCCCTTCTGAGCCTCAGTTTCCCCCTCTCTAAAATGGGGATAATGCTACCTTGCATATAGCTGGAGCATCCAGAGCTGTGTGGCCCAGGCAGGCACACTGAAGTGTCAAGAAAGGAAGACAGAGCTTCTTGGGCTGCACACACACCCCAAGAACCACGTGTCCCTGCTGGGCACTCAGGCATAGGGCAGGGTACTCTGGGGATCGGATGGACTGGAACCGAGAGTTGGGCACCTACCCGTGTCACGGTGGACCCAGTGGCTTCTTTGCACAGATTGGGGCACTGAGGCCCAGGAGGGGTGTCCAGCCCACACCAAGTATGCAGGCGCTATGCAGCCTGCCCTGAACCCCACCACCCACCCTGCCTCCCTGCTTCAGGCTCTGGGTGGGCGAAGGGCGTGTGAACTGGCCTCTCCCACCCTGAGCCTGTCTCGTCTCTCCTCCAGGCTGCCTAAACTCTCCTTCCAACAGAGCTGGGCTTTAGGGCCAAGGAGGCCACCCCTGACCTGACCCTGCATCTTAGCAGGGGCTCTGCTGGATTCCTAGTTGCCAAAATAAAGAACAGTCAGCTGGGGTTCTGAAGACCCCTGACAGCTATGGCCTGGCAATGGCAGGCTGGCCTGGGAAAAACCCACCGCCAAGAACACACTATTGTGGGGTGTGAACAGGCTGAACTGTACCCCCTCCCCGCAATTCATATGTCGAAAGCTTAACCCCCAGGACCTCAGAATGTGATTCCATTTGAAGACAGGACCTTTAAAGAGGCAATTAAGTTAAAATGAGGTCATTAGGATGGGCCCTCGTCCAATAGCACAGGCGTCCTTATAAGAAGGAAAGTTGGACACAGACACGCAGAGGGACGGCCCTGTGAAGACAGAGGGGGAGCACAGCCCTCTACGAGCCAAGGAGAAAACAAGGCTGTTAGTTGCTCAGTCGTGTCCAACTCTTTGGGACCTGTGAACTGTAGTGCACCAGGCTCCTCTGTCCGTGGGATTTCCCAGGCCAGAATATTGGAGTAGGTTGCCATTCCCTTACTCTAGGGGATCTTCCTGACCCAGGGATCGAACTCTGGTCTCCTGCATTGCAGATGGACTCTTAATCATCTGAGTCACCAGGGAGAGGCCTCCATCATGGACTTCCGGCCTCCAGGAAACTGAGGGAAAGCATTTCTGTTGTTACAGCCACTCAGTCTGTGGTCCCTTATGGTGGCAGCCCTGGGTTATCAGGTCAGCGGGCTGTCACCTGCCACCGCAGGAAGAGCATGGGACACTGGTCGGGTGAGTTGGGGATTGGCTGCGACAGACTGCTTCTGGGCGATGTGGGAGACCACTGAGCTAGGAGCTGCCCTGGGGGCGGCTCCTCCCAGGACACCGTCACCTTGTCCTGAGCCCCTCCCTGCCAGGGGGAGGCAGCTTCCGGGCTGAGGCAACTGGTCCAGTTCAAAGTCCCTGCCCTGCCTGGGAAAGCCCCAGAAGGGGCAGGAGAAGGGGACGGCAGGAGCTCGAAAAATGCACAAACTCTGGGATCAGCCGCCATCTGGCTCCAGGAAGAGACAGAATATCTGGCCACAGCGCTGGGCCCGCATTTATGTAACCCCTGTGCGGATACACGTGGCTCGCCAGGCAGGCGGGCGAGGCTAGGCCCGGGCCTAGCCTTGGGAAACCGGCCTCTTAGGGAGAGAGCTGTCGTGAGCCTGCAATGATACCAGGCTGGCACGAGCTGATAGCCAGGGAGCCCTCCCCATGCATCCCAGCCCCAGCCCCAGCTCGGACACACACAAATGTGCACACACACGTGCACACACACACGCGGGCTGACTGGCTGGCCTCCACGTTCTCACATGTACAATTACGTGTGGGAGATCCCCAAGCCTGCTTTCAGTTCTAATGTTCTGTGATGTGCGCGTTTGTGGACACTCTCACATCAGACACTTCATGTGCTTGGGTGTCGCACACGTGCATGCAAAACAGGAAAACACACACATGATCGTCTTTGCACACAGATACATTTATACATTCACTTCCATATCCCAAACATTTCACAATCGTGCACCAGCTCACACACACAGTGGAATCTCTCTACACCTGTCTTCTGGTGTGCATGCACCTTGGTGACGATGTACACGCCTGGCCTTGCATATGTTTATACACACATGTGTGAGCTCTTGCAGGGTGAACACACTGAACCACATCCAATTTCTCTGCATGCCCATTGTTGACAGGTATCAGGCTCACCAGATTGAGCAAATAAAAATAAAGGATCAGGGACTTCCCCAGTGGTCCAGCAATTAAGAATCTGCCATCCAATGTAGGGGACACAGGTTCCATCCCTGGTCGAGGATCTGAGGTCCCACATGCTGCAGGGCACCCAAGCCCACACAGCACAATGAAGGATCCCACATGTGCCAACAAAGATTGCATGTGCTGCAACTAGGACCCAATGCAGTCAAACACATTAAAATTTGAATGAATTCTATAAAATTTTTAAAAAATTTTTTTAATAGAGGATTCAGTCTTTGGGACATAGTGATACTCAAAAACTGTGCATTTATCTTACATATTTAACAAAGGTGTCTCTTTTATCTGGCAACCCAACCCTAATACGTAGTATACATTCACACACACACACACACACACACACACACACACACACACACACGGAACTCATGAGGCCCAGCCCAGGACATGCTGTTTCCCTGGGAGACCTTCTAAGACCTTCTCTGAGTCTGGTCATTAGAGCCCAGCTCTGGCCTCAGCAGAGCTCCAGGTCCCCAGTTACGGCTTTCAACAACCTAGCCCAGGACCTGGCTTGCTAGTGGGAAGAGGTAGGGCTTCCAGCAGGAGCAGGGCGCCAGCGGGGGCGGCTTGCTGGGACCCTGGGAAAGCTCCTCTCACCAACAGCCCAGCTGTGAGATCTGGCAGCAGCGGCCAAGCCCGGGGAACCCCACCCTAGCCTGGTTATCGTGGGGCCAGGACTCGAGGAGGGACGTCCAGCCGGGGTCAGAGATGCAACGTGAGGCCCCAAGGCCGGCTTGGCTGCAGCTCCATTCCGGGGCTGCTTCTGCTGCTGGGAGACGAGACAGGGCAAGGGGGTCTTGAAATCCTGATCCCTCCACTTAAGTCCTTTGGCCAGAAAGGTCTGTAGAGGGACAGGGTCGGGCAAGGTCCTGGGAGGGGCTTAGCTCAGGGAGAGGGGGTCCCGGGGGAAAGACCCAGACCTGCCCCTCCCCACATGGCCTGGACGGCCTCTCCGCCCGCTCCCAGACAAGAGAGGAATTCTCATCCTGAGCCCGGGGCCGGCAGATGTGTGATGAGTCTCCTGAGAGCCTCACAAAGAACAGGATGAATTTTTCTAAGGAAGTATCTGGTTATCTTGTTTTTGGTTACATAAGAAGACATTTTCATTATTTCATGGAAAATCAAAAGCAAAAAAAAGTTTCCTTTTTGCTTTTTCCTTGCAGACGTTTTTTTCCACCTTCCTAAAAACAGCGACGTTATTTTGACCCAAGAGTCATTGCACGCCATAGCTTTGTGACCTGCTTTTATCCTGTATAACATATTGTGAACCACCTTTCTGCATCAATAATTCAACATCTCCAGCTTGACTGAGAGCAGCCTCCAGTGATTCCTTGTATGGAAGAGACTCTCTCTTTTCTTTTTCTGATATTTAGATGTCTACCAGTTTGTTTTTAATTGCTGTGAAATTCACGTAATAATACAAGATTAACCAGTTTAAAGGGTACAATTTGGTGGCGTTTAGCACATTCATCAGATTGTGCAACCACCACCTGGTTCCAAAATATTTTCATCACCAAAGGAAACCCAGGAGGACTGTTTGTCTTCGACCTCCCTCCCGGAGCCCCTGGAAGACACAGTCTGTTCTCGGTCTCCATGGATTTGCCTGTTCTGGACATTTCACATGAATGGAACCACAGACTATGCAACTTCTTGTGTCTGGCTTCTTTCAAATAGCATAATGTCTTCAAGGTTCACTCACGCTGTGGCAGATATCAGTACTTCATGACTTTTTATGACGGAATAATATTCTAATGAGGCTTCCCTGATGGCTCAGTGCAATGCATGAGACTCGGGGTCCATCCCTGAGTTGAGAAGATTCCCTGGAGGAGGAAAAGGCAACCCATTCCAATATTCTTATCTAGAAAAACTCATGGACAAAGGAGCCTGGCAGGCTCCTGTCCATGGGGTCACAGAAGAGTCAGGTGTGACTGAGCGACTAACCAACAATGCTCCTTTGTGTGGATGGACCACAGGTCGGCTGTCCACTCCTCCCCTGATGGGCATCTGTGCTGTTTGCAGTTTTGGTTGCTGATTACTTTATTTACTGCTGCCCAGTTGTCACAGCGTCGGACACGACTGAGCGACTTCACTTGCACTTCTCACGTTCGTGCACTGGAGAAGGCAATGGCAACCCACTCCAGTGTTCCTGCCTGCAGAGTCCCAGGGACGGGCGAGCCTGGTGGGCTGCGTCTATGGGGTCGCACAGAGTCAGACACGACTGAAGTGACTTAGCAGCGGCAGCAGCAAGTGTCATAGCTTTATAAGTCCTGATGTCAGATGGGATGCATTCCTGTCTGTATTCCTCCTCTCCTGGAGTAGCACAATTCTTTCCTCACTCATATTAAACTTTAGAATCACTGGTCAAATTGAACCTGGGTCTCCTGCATTGCAGGCCACAGGCCGACTGACTCTTTACTGACTGAGCCACCAGGGAGGACTCCAGATTCTACAAGAGCCCCCATTAAGACTGTAATTGGAATTGTGTTGAGTCCACAGATCAATCTGTGGAGAACTGTCATTTTTATGCTAACTGGCCCTTCTTTAAGCATGGTTATCTGTCCTTTTAAGCCTCAACTTATTTTCAGGGTCTAGTATAATTTTCTGCCGAATTCTTACCTTCACTTCATTAGACGTGATCTTGCACCTGAGTGCTCACTCGCTCAGTTGCGTCCATCTCTTTGTGACCGCATGGACTATTATATCCCATCAGGCTCCTCTGTCCATGGATTTTTCAGGCAAGAATTCTGGAATCAGCTGCCATTCCTTCCTCCAGGGGACCTTCCCAACCCAGGGACTGAACTTGCATCTCCTGCACTGGCAGGCGGGCTCGTGCCACTGTGCCACCGGGAAAGCCCATAGACTCATTCTTGGATGCTTAAAAGTTTTGCACTCTTACGGCTGGCCCCACCCCCTTTTTAAAGCGCATTTTCCAGAGTCCTGGTATCTAGAAATGCAGTTATATTTGTGTATGGTTCTCGTATCTAGGTGTCTTGCTAAACTCTTCTTGGTTTCCTATGTCGTTGAGCAAATCTGAAGATAACGTGTTTTGTTTTCTCTTTCCCAACCTCTGTGTTTTTTAATGAATTTTTTCCAGTCTTATTGTTAAGGGAGGATTTCTAGTGCTCGTTGTTGAACAAGAGCAGTAATGGGAAGCATAACGCTTCTTTCCTGTCTTTGGCCTCACCGTGCAGCATGTGGGGTCTTAGTTCCCCGACCTGAAATCGAATCCATGCCCCCTGCAGCGGAAGCACAGAGTCCTAACTGCTGGATTGCCAAGAAGTCTGAAACATAATGTTTCTTATGTCTAATCTCAGAGGGAATGTTGCTAATGTTCACCCATTTATCAGCCAAGGAAGTTCCCTTCTATTTCTGATTCACTAAGAAGTTTCCTACCACGAATTTATGCTGAACTTTTGAAAATACTTCTTCGGCATCTATTAAAATGATCCTGTAGTTGTTTCCTCCTTTAATCAGTTAATGTGTTAAATGCCACTGATTTCTCTAGTATTGAACCATCCTCTGCAATTTTGGCATAAAGCTCATTCCATCATGTGTATTACACTTTTTTATACACTATTGTATTCAGCCTACTAACGTTTTAGGTAGTATTTTTTTTAACGTTTTATTTTCTATTGGAGTATAGCCAACAGCAAGGAGATCCAACGGGTTCATCCTAAAGGAAATCAGTCCTGAATATTCACTGGAAGGACTGATGCTGAGCTGAAGCTCCAATACCTTGGCCACCTGATGCGAAGAGCTGATTCATTTGGAAAGACCCTGAAGCTGGGAAAGACTGAGGGCAGGAGAAGAGAGGACGACAGAGGATGAGACGGTTGGATGGCATCACCAACTCGATGGACATGAGTTTGAGTAAGCTCTGGGAGTTGGTGATGGACAGGAAGGCCTGGCGTGCTGCAGTCCATAGTCGGACACGACTGAGAAAGACTGAACTGAACTGATAGCTGATTAAAATGCTGTAATAGTTTCAGGTGAACAGTGAAGGGACTCACCCATGCATATACATGTATCCATTCCTCCCTAATCCCCTGCCCATCCAGGCTGGCACATAACATTGATCAGAGTTCCCTGTACTATACAGTAGGTCCTTGTTTGTCATCCATTTCAAATACAGCCACGTGCACACGTCCATCCCACACTCCTAGCCTTCCACCCCATCCTCCTCCCAGCAGCCATAAGTTCGTTCTCTAGGTCTATGCGTCTGCTTCTATTTTGTGAATAAGTTCATCTGAGCCATATCTTTTAGATGCCATGTACAAGGGTGTCATATCACATGTCTGCCTCTCTGTCTGAGTATGACCATGTTCACTGCAGCACTGTTTACAATAGCCAAGACAGGAAAAAACCTAGATGTCCATCAACAGAGGAATGGATAAAGTAGATGAGGAGCAAGTATATGATGGACTATCGCTCAGCCACCAAAGAGAATGAGACAATACCATCTGCAGCGGCATGGACTGGCCCAGAGAGTCAGCACTTCCACTCTTATATTTTTGGAGTGACCTGTGTCCCTAATTTTTCTTTATTCTACTGTTCTTGTCTGGTTTCATGATCCAGATTATATCAGCCTGGTGGAGTGAATCACCCTCATTTATTTCCTGGGAAACCTGGTGTGATATTAGAAGGATCTGTTCCTTAGATGTTCGCTAGAACTCACCTACAGATCATCAGCTCCTGGTGTTTTATGTCTCTCTTTTACTCCTTAATACTTAAAAGGATATTTAATTCTTTTTCATAGTTCTGTTTGGGGCTTCCCTAGTGGCTCAGTGGTAAAGAATCTGCCTGGCAGTGCAGCAGACACAAGTTTGATCCCTGGTCGGGGAGGATTCCACTTGCCGCAGAGCTGCTAATACTGACCCCACATGCTCCAGGGCCGGTGCTCCGAAACAAAAAAAAGCCACCACTGTGAGAAGCCCTTGAACTAGGAGAGAAAAGCCTGGGCAACAGTGAAGAGCCAGCAGGGAACAATAATAAAATAACAAATTTTATTAAACAAAAGTAACAAAATAAACAAAAGTATTTTAAACATAGTTGCATTCAAGTGTTCTACTTCCTGATCCCATCTTGGTAGGTTATATTTTTTCCAAGTTTTGGACCATTTCATCTAAGTTTTCAAATGTGAGCCGCTCGCCTGCTGCTGGAACTGCCGCCCTCTGGTGGAACTGCTGCCCTCTGCTGCGTCCCAGGCTTCTCACTGGCGGTCACTCTGCCGTGATGCCCCAGAGGGCTGGCCACTTGCCATGGGCTACCTGACCACCCTCCCCCCGCCCCCACTGACTGGCCAGCCTCCTTTACTTTTAGAGTTCTCATGCCATCCTCTGCAAGCTCTCTCCCACCCGCCTTGCCGACAAATCCTCTGGGGGCACATGGTGCCACAGCCCGGCCTGCCTCACCTTTGGGTCCAGGCTCGCTGTGTTTATCCAAAGCACAACCTGGGATCAGAGCACTTGGCCATCGGCATTGACTTTGACGGTGCCCAGCGCAGACCTTTTTCTGCGTATTTTCTTGGCCACGGTTGGACTGAGACCACTGGAGCGTGAAAGTGCTGTGTAGACGAGGTGATAACTGAGCTCATTTGACAGAACAGGACTGTGGCCTTGGAGAGCTTGCACGTGGAAGTCAGACATGGGACCTAACCCTGGCTCCTCCACTTAGAGCTGGGTGACCCTGGACTGGCGACCTCATCCATCTAAGCTTCAATTTCTTTCTTTCTTTCTTTTTTTGGCCTGGGCTTGTGAGAACTTAGCTCCCCGACAGGGATGGAACCCATGCCCCATCCATTGGAAGTGCAGAGTCTTAACCAACGGACCCCCAGGGCAAACCCTAAGCCTCCGTTTCTTCATCCACACAATGGGAATCACAAAGATCTCTTGATCCAAGAGTGCTGGGGACTAGGGATGGTGCTTGTCCAAGTGGAGAGGCGGGCACACGCCTGCCAGGTAGTTAGTGCTGAATCAGTGTGTGTGTGTGCGTGTGACCCACAGAGAGGGGTTCGCAGCCCTGCCTTGGGTACCAGCTGCATGCTTGGCCCTCTGCCCACTCCAGCTCGCTGCCCTGAGAGGCAAGACCCTCCATCACCTGCGATCTGAGCCTTGATTCTCTCATCCTTAAGGGGGTGGACAGACCGGTGTGTGAGGATGACGGTGCTTTGAGACCCTGTCCAGAGGGTATATGATATGATATATGGCAGAAACCATATATCAATATACAATATTGTAAAGCAATTATGCTCCAATTAAAAAACAAACAAAGAAAAATAAATCGGGCCAAAGAAGCAGCTGTCCCTCCCCCAGGCCCACCCAGCAAGGTCAGCGCTTCCAAGGGTTACACTCTAGCCCCCGGGGTTTTCTCTTGCCAGTTGAAGAATCCAGTGCCGGGGCTTCCTGTTGTAACAACTCCCTTCCTGTCCCTGGAGTGCCCCTTCCCTACTTGGTAAAACTCAGAAGAGGGGCCAGAAAGTGGCAGGCTCTATTTTCCCCACCTTCCAGGGGTGGTTGGGTGGAATGTGTCCCTTGATAATGAGCTGCAAGGGGCCGGGCCAGGGCGGGCTGCCTGATCTATGCTGTGTGGACCTGGCTGATAAGGGCTCCAGAGGGCCTCTGGAGCCAACGCCCAACCCAGGGATGGCACCATCTCCTGCCCTGCAGGCGGATCCTTTACCACGGAACCACCAGGAAAGCTCAGATCCCTCATGCTGCCTCTAAAAAGTCCTTCATGCTGTAAGGAAGACTGAAGATACCAAGTGTTGTAACTAAGACCCAGTGCAGCCAAATAAATAAATAAAAATAGTCAGGGCTCTGTAATCACCCAGACCTGGGTTTGAGTCTTGGCTTTATCACCTAGTGGTAGCTGACTTTGCCTTGTGGGCCTCGGTTTCTTCATCCGAAAAATGGGAAGAACAGGTATCTTATGAGACTTGGAGAACAGGCCAGGTGTATCTCACTCAGGCTGGGCTCTGACGCCTGGGAGGTCCTCAGCGAATAGTTTTAAACTGTGACTGGGGAGCTCCAAGGGCCAGGCAGTCAAGAAATGAGTCACCTCTCCCCACCCTCTCAGGGTTGTGTGGAAGTCTGGGGCAGAAACGAGGGTGTTGCATGGGAGATGCAGAGCGGCCTCCTGGATACTGAGGCGGGAAGTGGGTACAGAGGGCTAAGAGCCAGGGGCTGGGGGGCTGCTCTCCTGGGGACGCCTGTCTTTTCACGTGTCCACTGCTGTCAGGCCCCTCTGTTGCCATGGACACACCTGCACGGATCCCTCACCACCTCCTTCCCGAGCCCAGATGCTCTTCCCCTTCAGCCAGTGCCCACCCCATGCGACCCATTTCCAAATGTCTGGGAGAGTTCATCGGTTTGGCCATAGGAGGGGCCCAGCCTCTGTCTGGGTCCAGCTGCTGGCTGGGGGACCCCACGTTGGGCAGGCGATGAGCTCTTTGAGAACTGGACCAGGCTGTCCTCCCACCCTCCTCCCTGCTCTGCCCCAGCTGCCGGACCCACAGCAACAGGGACAGGGCTGGGCCCCCGGCAGGGCCTTTTCTGGAAGGGCAGCTCCTGCTCTCAGCCTCTCCCGTGTGCCGGGCCTTGGAGGAGCTGTCCCTGGACCGGCTTCTCACCTCCACCTCTAAGTTGGGTGAAGTGACCTGCCCCCTCCAGGGCCACCTGATCACTCAGACCCACAGGGCCCCCAGCCTGAGGTGGTCAGGGCAGGCGAAGAGAGGACGCTGGGGAGTCAAGGATATTCCTGCCTCTTGTCTTGTGATGCTGAAACTCAAGAGCCCCCTGACTCAGCAGGATATTAATAAGCCTGGCAGGCTCCCAGGGGGCCAGCTCCGCCAGGGGCCAAAGCAGAAGGACTTCCAGCCCGCTGGCTTGGGATCTCCCTCACCACGTCCACAGCTGGCCCCACAGCCCCAGCTCCTTCCCCAGGGCCCCTGGGCACCCCCACACCCCAACCTCTCCTGGTAGGGAGACCCTCTCCCCACTGCTCAGAAGGCCTGGGTAAACCTCACTGAGTTGAAGGGAACTATCTAGAAGGGACCCAGGAGGAGAGATGGAGCCAAACATCATGGGGGTGGGGGGCATGTGGTCCACGCTTGAGCTCCGGGGTCAGGATCAAGTTCAAGCTTTAGCTCTCTCTAAAGTGAAAGTGAAAGTCGCTCAGTCGTGTCCAACTATTTGCAACCCCGTGGAATATACAGTCCATGGAATTCTCCAGGCCAGAATACTGGAGTGGGTAGCCTTTCCCTTCTCCAGGGGATCTTCCCAACCCAGGGATTGAACCCAGCTCTCCCAAATTGCAGCCAGATTGTTTACCAGCTGAGCCACAAGGGAAGCTGCAGAATACTGGAGTGGGTAGCCTAGACCTTCTCCAGCGGATCTTCCCGATCCAGGAATAAAACTGGGGTCTCCTGCATTGCAGGTGGATTCTTTACCAACTGAGCTATGAGGGAAGCCCCTCTAACTTCGAGACTTGGGCCAAATCTCTTAACGATGCTGAACTCGGTTTCTTAATCTGTAAAGCGGCAGAGGGGGCGCTAACAGTACTTAGCCCCAGGTTCGCTGCAAGGACCCAGTGAGGTGGTTCTCACAAAGGGCAAGTCCCGGGAATGACAGCTCCTCCTCACCTGTCACCCCTGCTGGCTTCAGCTAAACAGGATGATTGGGCCACTGGGGACTCGGTTTCTGTCCCACAGCGCTCTCTAGTGTGCAGAGATGGTTATTGCAGGGGCTCCCTGCAGATTGTGTGGGTTCCCCTGCTCCTGTGCTCTGAAGGGTCCAAGAGGTACCTTTTCTGATTGACTCAAGTTTGTGACCCCTGTGATGCACTGGCAGTGCAGGCAAAGAGGATGAAGACCCGCTCTCTTCCTTTCAAAGTTCAAAGCACACAGCAGCCTGGTTTGGCATCAGTGACCTCCGTAAGTCCTGTCCTGGGCTGTGCCCCGCTCCAGCCTGAACAAGTCACAGCCTCCATCACAGGTCTCAGCTACAAACGGGAACACAAAGCCCGAAAGGCCATACACAGGAGCTGGGCACAAAGTGAACCAGGTGCCTGCACACCAGCACTTAGGGACTGACTCCAGCCCGAGACCCCCACAGTGATGGATTCAGAGAGAACTCGAGACCTGGGTCCCCGGGGTCCCTTTTCAAGGCCGCCCAAGGGGAACATTTGCAGATGGCAGATCCAGTCTGTCTTCTCCCTGCCTCCTGGCCCCTCCTGCTCCCCAGGCTGGGCAGCCTGTCGGCTTAAACAGATGTCTGCCTGCTGAGGGTTCCCCAGGAAACTCCCCTGCCTGCCTCAGTGGTAGGTCTCTTCCCTCCCCCACCCCCAATAAAACCCTTTCCATCTCTGGAGCTGCTGCAGGCAGAATGGGACCAGGGAGAGCAGGCAACCAGGGAACCAGGACAAGATGTCAAGTCCTGGTGACCCCGCAGGGCTGGCAGTGAGCTCCCCCAACTTGGGGGTGTTTATGCAGAGCGGCTGGTCACGTGGCCAGCATGTGGGAGAGGTGAGCCCACCTGAGGAGAGCTAAATTAACAGATCTTACATGGTAAAGCATCTGCCTGCAATGCAAGAGACCTGAGTTAGATCCCTGGGTCGGGAAGATCCCCTGGAGAAAGAAATGGCAACCCTCTCCAGTACTGTTACCTGGAAAATTCCATGGACGGAGGAAGCTGGTAGGCTATAGTCCACGCGGTCACAAAGAGGCAGATATGACTGAGCAACTTCTTTTCACTAAGGGCCTCTTCCAACCCAGCAGCCAGCGGGTTTTCTTCAAAACTTTCTAATTTCTCCTTTTTTTTTTTTTTTTACCAAAGTCATAAGAATAGAGTTCAAAAAGAAACATGAGGCCCCCCAGTGTTCACTGCAGCACTGTTCACAATAGCCAAGACGTGGAAGCAACCTAAACACCCACAGACAGATGAATGGATAAAGGAGGTGTGATACAGCTTCTTCCCGGGTGGTCCAGTGGCTAAGACTCCAGCCTCCCAATGCAGAGGGCCCGGGTTCAATTCCCGGTCAGGGAACTCTGCCCCAACTAAGAGTGCACATGCCGCAGCTAAAGATCCCGTGTGTCGCAACCAAGACCTGGTGCAGGCCAATAAAGTAAACAAACATTTACCCACCACGACAACAAAAGAGCGGCAGAGCGGCAGAGCACACTGCAGGGACTCGAGATCGTCTTTCACCTTGGGGCGTGTGACCCCGGAGAGAGCTCACTTGGTCCTTATCAGGGGCTGCAGTCCCTGGCCCCGGCTGCCTTCTCCTGAGCTGGGCAGGATTCGGGTTCCTTCACATTCCAGACAGGCCGGCTCTCCCATGGCTCTGTGATAAAGTAAACCACAAACAGACTTCCCATGAACTTGAGACAGCCTGGTTGCTGGGAAGGCGAAGCTTCCTTCTCGCCCTCAGCACTGCCCCAAGGAAGCGGGGAGGAGGCAGGTAGGGGAGACAGAGGGGGTCAACTGTCTCACTTCAAGAGGACAAACAGCTGGGACCAAAAATTCAAGAAGAAATAGGAGGCAGCACCATGCTGTGCCAACTACGTCTTCCGTAGCAACTTAACCTCTCTGAGTCTCAGATTTTACAAACCAAACTGCTCTGGTATGTACTCCTTTTTAAAATTAAAAACCATGGGCCCTTTTTCATCCTGTCTTAACATTCACCACTCATATGTACAGGAGACTTGGGAGTTTATAAGGCCGTGTGCACGCGCTTAGTCATGTCCAACTCTGCGACCCCATGGACTGTAGCCCAACAGGCTCCTCTGCCCATGGGATTTGCCAGGCAAGAATATTGGAGTGGGTGGCCATCTCCTACTCCAGGGGATCCTCTCAACCAGGGATCGAGCTCACGTCTCATGTTTCCTGCGTTGGCGGGCCGATTCTTCACCACTAATGCCACCTGTCGCTGTTCAATTCCTCAGTCGTGTCTGTGACCCCATGGACTGCAGCACGCCAGGAGTTCTTCACCCTCTCCTGGAGTTTACTCAAACTTATGTCCACCGGGCCAGTGAGGCCATCCAACCATTTCATTCTCTGTTGCCCTCTTCTCCTCCTGCCCTGAATCTTTCCCAGCATCAGAGTCTTTTCCAATGAGTCGCTCTCTTCACCTGGGAAGCCCCTTATAAAGCTCATCAACAAGTCAATGCATGTCAAAAGCCACCACAGTATTGTAATTAGCCTTCAATTAAATGAATCAATTAAAATTTTAATGGAAAAAATATATTACCATAATCAATTCTCACCACAAACTCAGGAGGAATATAGTGGAAGCCTATTTTTCAACTTAGGAGATAAGAAACCCACGCTCGAGGCCACTGTGGGTCAGGGAAGACTTCAACCCGACGACTTGAGTTCTCTTTTGAGAAAAGGACAATGTGGACACACAGACCTGCTCAGGAAGGATATCACGGGATGAAAGAGGCAGAGGTTGAAGTGATGTGTCTCCAAGCCCAGGAACACCAGAGACTGTCAGCGAGCACCAGAGGCTAGAAAGAGGCAAGGAAAAACTCCCCCAGACCCTGCAGAGAGAACACGGCCCTTCTGATACACTGACATTGGACCACCAGCCTCAGAACTGTGAGAGGATGAAGTTGATGGTACTTTGTTCTAGCAGCTTCAGGAAACCCATACAACAGCACTGGAAGAGCAGAGGCTGAGCGAGAGATGTTCTACCCACCAGCGTCCATCTGGGCCGGAAGCTCTGGCCCCTTCCCACTGGAGAAGTTTTTGAGGATTCCATTACCCATGTGATCCCTCCCATGTCATGGAAGTCAGGCAAAGCCCCATCTCAGTTCACTGCAAAGAAGGCTTTCACAAACACTATAGGTTTTTTTGTTTTTTACTCTGAATATTTTTTATTTTTTAAAAACTTGTATGTTGAAATATAGTTGACTGTGATATTAAAAACATATGTTATATATATGGATATATTGATATATAATGATGTATATGATGGCATATTACTCATCCGTAAAAAGCCATCATAAATTACATTTGCAGCAGCAGGGGTGGACCTGGAGATTATCACACTAAGTGAAACAGGCCAGACAGAGAAAGACAAATATTACATGATATTATTTACATGTGGAATCTAAAACCATTCCCATCAGTTGGTCTTAGCACTCTTGTTGAAGATCAATTGATCATAGAGATGACTGTTTATCTCTGGCCTCTCAATGCTATTCCATTGGTTTATTCATCTAGCCTTATGCTAGTAGATTTGACTACTGTAGCTTTATGGTACATTTTGAAACCAAGAAATGTTACTCCTCCAAATTTATTCTTTTTCAAGATAGTTTCAGCCATTCTGAGCCCTTTGAAATTCAATATGAATTTTAGGGTGGATTTTTCCATTTCTGCAAAAATATAATTGAGGACATCCCTGGTGGTACAGTAGATAAGAACTCGCCTGCCAACACAGGGCACGTGGGTTCGATCCTTGGTCTGGGAAGATTCCACATGCCTCAGAACAACTAAGGCCATGCATTACAACTGCTGAGCCCATGCTCTAAAGCTCTCAAGCCGCACCTACTGAGCCTGCACGCTGCAACTACTGAAAGCCATGTGCTCTGCAACAAGGGAAGCCACTGCAATGAGAAGCCTGTGCGCCACAACGAAAAGCGGCCTCTGCTCACCACAACTGGAGAGAAACCGCACGGAGCAAGGAAGACCCAGGGCAGCCAAGGGAAGAATAAACAACTGTGTAAAAACACCATTGATATCTTGGTAGGAACTGAATGGAAACTGTATATTTCTTTGGGTAATATTACCATCTTAACAAGAGTTAAGTCTTCTAACCCAGTGACACGTCTTTCTGTTTATGTAGCTCTCTCTTCATTTCTTTCAGCAATATTCTGCAGTTTTCAGTGTACAAACCTTACACTTTCTTTACTGAATTTATTCCTAAGTATTTTCTTCTTTTTCATGGGATTATAAATTCATAATTGTTCTCTTTATTTCCTTTTGGATTGATCATTTCAGCACCTAGAAACACAACTGATATCTGAATGATGATTTTTTATCCTACAACTTTGCTGAATTCATTTAGTAGCTCTAACAGGCTTATTTTTAGGTTCTTTAGGATTTTCTACATGTAATATTGGGCTTCCCAGGTGACTCAGTGGTAAAGAGCCCACCTGCCAATGCAGAGGGCTCAAGAGACACAGATTCATCCCCTGGGTTGGGAAGATCCCCTGGAGAAGGAAATGGCAACCCGCTTGCCTGGGAAATCCCATGGACAAAGGAGCTTGGCAGTCTGTGGGGTCGCAAAGACTCAGACATGACTTAGCGACTAAACAATAACAACGGACTAATGTATGCAGAACACGCCCAGACTTGCATGGAAACAGAGAACCTCGGGTATTTGTGGGTTGTCATTCTCTTCTCCAGGGGATCTTCCCAACCCAGGGATCGAACCTGAGTCTCCTGCAGTGCAGGCAGATTCTTTACCATCTGAGCTACCAGGGAAACCCCTGTGTAGTATTAGTTATTATTATTGCTGGGCTGGATGAAGCACAAGCTAGAATCAAGATTTCTGGAAGAAATATCAATAACCTCAGATACGCAGATGATACCACCCTTATGGCAGAAAGCCAAGAACTAAAGAACCACTTGATGAAAGTGAAAGAGGAGAGTGAAAAAGTTAGCTTAAAACTCAGCATTCAGAAAATAAGAACATGGCATCTGGTCCCATCATTTCAGGGCAAATAGATGGGGAAACAGTGGCTGACTTTATTTTCGGGGGCTCCAAAGTCACTGCAGATGGTGACCACAGCCATGAAATTAAAAACGCTTACTCCTTGGAAGAAAAGTTATGACCAACCTAGACAGCATATTAAAAGCAGAGACATTACTTTGCCAACAAAGGTCCGTCTAGTCAAGGCTATGGTTCTTCCAGTAGTCATGTATGGATGTGAGAGTTGGACTATAAAGAAAGCTGAGCTCCAAAGAATTAATGCTTTTGAACTCTGGTGTTGGAGAAGACCTTGAGAGTCCCTTAGACTGCAAGGAGATCCAACCAGTCCATCCTAAAGGAAATCAGTCCTAAATATTCATTGGAAGGACTGATATTGAAGCTGAAACTCCAATATTTTGGCCACCTGATGTGAATAACTGACTCATTTGAAAAGACCCTGATGCTGGGAAAGATTGAAGGCAGGAGGCAAAGGGGACAACAGAGGATGAGATGGTTGGATGGCATCACCGACTCAATGGACATGAGTTTGAGTAAACTCCGGGAGTTGGCGATGGACAGGGAGACCTGGCGTGCTGCGATTCATGGGGTCACAAAGAGTTACACAAGACTGAGCAACTGAACTGAACTGAACTGATTGATGTTTCAGCATGTATGCCCCCTGCTGGTTCTGAAGAACTCACCAATTTATCAGCTTTGGTTATGTGACAAAAGTAAAAATATGGCTAGTCCTGTACTGATAGAATAATCTCAAGTGTGTTTAATCTTCCTAGAAAATGGAATGACCTGGAATGCTCTTAATGATCTGATTTGGGGGCATTTTCAAAACAGCTATAAGGTAGAATGCTGTTCATGTTGTCTATTTAAAACATATGTATATTTTATTTGGCTGTGCCGGGTCTTAGCTGATGCATTTGGGATCTTCTATCTTTGTTACGGTTTACAAACTCTTAGTTGCAGCATATGGGATCAAAACCAGGCCCCCTGCATTGGGAGCATGGAGTCTTAGCCACTGGACCACCAGAGCAGTCCTTCCTATTGTCTTATTTCTGTCTTATATGGCACCTCTTTATGTACCTGTGTTCCCATGGGTCTCCTGGAAATATTGTTATGAAGATGACTGGCTTAATGGACCTCACCTTTAGTATCACTATGTCCTTTTGAGGAGAAGGCGATGGCACCCCACTCCAGTACTCTTGCCTGGAAAATCCCATGGGCAGAGGAGCCTGGTAGGCTGCAGTCCATGGGGTCGCTAGGAGTCAGACACCAATGAGCAACTTCCCTTTCACTTTTCACTTTCATGCATTGGAGAAGGAAATGGCATTCCACTCCAGTGTTCCTGCCTGGAGAATCCCAGGGACGGGGGAGCTTGGTGGGCTGCCGTCTATGGTGTTGCACAGACACGACTGAAGCGACTTAGCAGCAGCAGCAGCCTGTCCTTTTGAGAATATGTTACCCTTGCTCAAGGCCAGGGTGCGCTGTTGCAGGGATTTTCACTAGATGGGAAAGTTCGCTTCCGTTTATTAAATGCAATCAAGGGGCATCACAAGAAGAGCCATCATTACTGTTTTCTGTTGTTTCTGATCCCGTGGAAATTTCGCACTTTATTCAGATTGTTGCTGTTGTCACTCTTACCACCGTAATCCCACAGGCAAAGTACACTGCGCATCGCTGAGAACTCGGAGTAAGCTTGCAAAAAACCTCCCAGAAAGTGAATCGGATCTCTCCCAGGGCCTCAGACACCTCACTGATCAAATTGTTGATCCAGAAAAATGTCTGGCTTTTGTAGTGGTGGGTGGAGCCTTCCATTTAAATTCTTCAACGTTATGACTTTTTTTTTTTTTTTGCCATGCCTGGTGGCTTGTGAGATCTCATCTCTGGACCAGGGATCAAACCTGGTCAGCAGTGAAAGCACCCGAGCCCAACCACTTGACTGCCAGAGAATTCCCAGATGATCCTGGCAGATAAGCTCATTTCCCCCAAATGTTTGTTCTTCTGCAAGAATTATGTTCAGGACAGGGTTTATTTGCCCCCCAGGTCACAGAGCTTTAGACTGGAGAAGCTGTGCACAGATTTCTGATCACATTTCTCCTGGATCCTTCTCCCTTGGCCAAATGTCTTCAATTCCTCCATTTGGCTCTGGAGATGAGTTTATAGGCTGAAAGGCCTCGTTGTTAGCAAACAGCTTTTTGGTTTGTCTTTTCAGAGTTTCCTTGCTTATAAACCTCTGGCGGGCAGGTCATTCCTCTGCCACAGAAGCTCCACCTGCTCAGTCACACCCAGTTTCCTATAACTGCGCCAGACGGATTGTGGCTATGTGCTTGAGCAGACTCCAATTCTGGGTTCCAAACCACTTAGGGCTTCCTAGGCTCGGTGGCTTCCCAGGTGGCTCAATGGTAAAGAATCCACCTGTAATGTAGATGTGGGTTCAATCCCTGGGCAGGGAAGATCTCCTGGAGAAGGAGATGGCAGCCCACTCCAGTATTCTGGCCTGGGAAATCCCATGGACAGAGGAAACTGGCGGACTACAGTCCATGGGATCGCAGAGTCAGACATGACTTAGCGACTAAACAACAAGGTTCGGTGGCAAAGTGGGCGCCCTGCCAGGGGTCTCGTGTCAGACTACGACTTTTAGCTTGATCGCAATCTTCACCAAGGTGCCCGATCGCATCCAGGCAGGTCCTTCCCGGGGCAGTGGCCGCCATCCTGCCTCGCCTGCACCTTTGGCTTTCCCCGGCCCCTCCAAACTCGGGCCGCATCGCCTGATCGGCCCCACATCCCCTAGGCCCAGGGCTCAACCCGCGCCGCCCAAAGGAGAGCACCGGGAAGTAAGCGCCCACCGGGGCCCGAGCCTACCCCCCCGAGTCGCTGTCGGGATCACGTGAAGGTTTGGCCTACCCCCACAGCACCTCGGCCAATCGACGGTGCTCACCGGTAGATAGGCAGCGGCTCTGTCCAATTGTACCCTTCCGATCGCAAGCGGCTCGCCCAATCGCTAGGAGAAGTAACCAAGGACGCCTCCGGAAGAAACTGGGAAGGCGGGGGAAATAGAAGGGGTGTAGCCATAAGGTTCCGCCTCCTACTCTGCGAGGCGGAGGTTCTGCGCTTGCGTGGTGGAGCCTGGGGCGGCTAGGTGGAGGTTTCCCTGAGGTGGGCGTCCGGTCGTCATTAATTCTTTACAGGAATCTTTTAAAACCTCTTGTCCACACTGTGAGAGCTAGCTTAGCCAAAACTAAACATATCACACTGGTCCCCTTATCCAATGACTGCTTCTGTTTATTCTAGACAAAAAAATCAGTAATATTAAATTTTACTAATCACTTTTTGGCTTTTGGGCTCAGATCAAGTGTAGTATGGGGACTTCCAAGGTGGCACAGTGGTAAAGAATCCGCCTGCCTGTGCAGGAGACGCAGAAGACGCAGGTTGGATCCCTGGGTCAGGAAGATCCTCTGGAATAGGAAATGGCAACCTGCTCCAGTATCCTTACCAGAAAAATTCCATGGACAGAGGATCCTGGTGGGCTACAGTCCATGGGGTCTCAAAGAGCCTGACACGACTGAATACATACAAATTTTACTAATACGTATACAGATTGATCCTCAACTGAGAGAGGACGAGAGGATCAAGCTGTATAATACATACTGGCAAAGTTTAATATCACTCATTAAATTTTTAAAATTAAACTGTGGTTGATCTGCAACATTATGTTTAATTTCTGCTCCCCAGCACATTGACTCAGTTATACATCTATATATTCCCTTTCGTATTCTTCTCCATTGTGGTTTATCATAGGATATTGAATACAGTTCCCTGTGTGAATTAAAGATAAAGATGAATCAAGACTTCCCTGGCACTGCAGTGATTAGGACTCCACCTTTCAAGGTAGAGATGCGAGGGGCACAGATTCAACCCCTGGTCAGGGAACTAACCCCACGTGCTTCATGGCACAGCCAAAAGAAAAGAATAAAAGGTGACTAAAAGGTTCATATTTCCCTCTTCCCCAGTGGACCGGGTGGAATTCTCCCCAGAGCACTGGCGCCTCACTTTGGAGGCTCTGCCCTACCAGTCCATTTGTGGTCTTCAGAGACAGGAGAGTGGCAATGCTTTATCTATATTTTGGAGAAAGTCTGCCTAGAATGACCCCAGGCAAGTCAGTTAACCTCTCTGTGCAATTTCCTCATGGTTAAAATAGGAGTATTAACAATATCTGTCTCATAGGGGATTGGGGGAGGATGGAGTGAGTCAATAACACGAAAGTGCTTAGAACAATGCCTAACAGCACAGGATAAGCTCTTAAGGGATAATGATGGGCGAGTAGGCGTAGTGTCAGCCCAGCTCCCTACTGCTAATCTGTCCTTACTTCTTTTCAATTACCGGGTTTGGAGTCAGAGTGATCTGGTTCCACACTGATTTATTCTTCAAGCATGAGCCTCTCACCTCCTTGCTGTTGTTGTTTGGTCACAAAATGTCGAAGCCGACTCTTTGCAACCCCATGGACCGCAGCACACCAGGCTCCCCTGTCCACTATCTCCCAGCGTTTGCTCAAACTCATGTCCATTGAGTCGATGATGCCATCCAACCATCTCATCTTCTGCTGCCCCTTCTCTTCCTGTCCTGAATCTTTCCCAGTGTCAGGATCTTTTCCAATGAGCTGGCTCTTTGAATCAGGTGGTCAAAGTATTGGAGCTCCAGACCAGCCCTTCCAATGCATGTTCAGTGTTGATTTCCTTTAGGATAGCCTTCTAAGATGTACTTAAATTTCTGAGCCTCTGTTTCCTCCTCCATAAATGAGAGGTGTGCTGTGCTGTGCTTAGTCACTCAGTTG
Organism: Nanger dama; assembly: GCA_917880005.1. Lineage (NCBI taxonomy): Eukaryota > Metazoa > Chordata > Mammalia > Artiodactyla > Bovidae > Nanger > Nanger dama. The sequence continues at coordinate 5,508,273 of CAKJTW010000018.1, read as the reverse complement.
TGTCTGACTCTTTGTGACCCCATGGACTGTAGCCCCCCAGGCTACTCTCTCCATGGAGATTCTCCAGGCAAGAATATTGAAATGGGTTGCCATGCCCTCCTCCAGGGGAATCTTCCCAACCCAGGGATCCAACCAAATGAGAGATGATGTAGATAAAATGACAACATGAGTGTAACTTATTTATGTCGGTGCCTGACATTTTAGTAGATTCTCAGTTTTTGAAAAAGAACTATCATTTTTGTTGTAGCGGAGACTAATGTGTTCAAGAATCCTCACTTCCTTTTCCTCCAGGGCACTCCAGTAGACTATATTTCCCAACCTCCCATGCTGGTAGGCGGGGACACAAGACTGAGTTGTAGCCAGTGGAGTGTGGGCAGAAGTAATATGCACACTTCCAAGGCCTGCCTTTCTCTGGAGTGATGATAGAACCAGAGGATGGAAGGTTCCTGAATTCCCGAAGGAATTTCCAGAATTCCTGAATTCTGCTCCATTTGGAACAGAAGGAAATAGGAAAACCCACGTGGGAGAAATAAAAAATAAACTTGAATTGAAATGCACCGCTAAAATGCTGGGGTTGCTTGTCACAGCCTTGAGCCAACCTAATACATAGCCATTTCTCTTGTTATCATACTTTTTTTTTTTTTTTGAAATCTCAACTCTCCTGGCTTCAGTTGGTACAAGATTTGTTCTACATTTCAGAAGTATGCCGCTTGGTGGTGACATTTTAAATGTGTGCACACTGCCCCCCAGCAGGACTGTAAACCCATCTTTGAGCTGGTTCTTTTGTGCACACTCCCTCTTAGTCCTGAGTCCCACACCCACGGAGCCCAGATCCTCCAGCGGCACCTGTGGAATGATGCAAGGGTAACTATCCACAGATGGGGGCAAAAGTTGTTTCCTACTTCATCACATTCCTAGCTCACCTGTTTTTCCTCCTTTGCTCTCCTTTCTACAGGTTTCTGTTTTTAAAATGTTTAATTGCATATTGGAGTATAATTGATTTGCAATGCTGTGTTGGTTCTCGGTGAACAGCAAAGCGATCTAGTTACACATATACACAGATATGGTCTTCCTAGGTGGCACTAGTGGTAAAGAAGCCACTTGCTAATGCGAGGGACATCATGAGATGGAGATATGACCCCTGGGTTGGGAAGATCCCCTGGAAGAGAGCATGGCAACCCACTTCAGCACTCTTGCCTGGAGAAACTCACGGACAGAGGAGCCTGGCGGGCTACAGTCCATGGTGTCTCAAGAGGGTTGGAAACGACTGAAGCAATCTGGCACATGCGTGCACGCATACACTTATATCTATTCTTTTTTTCAGCCATGTTGTGTGGCTTACAATATCTTAGTGTCATGACCAGGAGTCAAAGCCATGCTCCCTGCATTGGTAACGTGGAGTCTTAACCACTGGACTACGAGGCAAGTCTTTATCTATTCTTTTTCAGATCCTTCTCCCATTTAGGTTATTACAGAATACTGAATAGAGTTCCCTGTGCTATACAATAGGTCCCTATGGATTATTTTAATATAGCAGCGTGTATATGTTAATCCCAAATTCCTAATCTATCCCTCTTCCCTTTGGGGAACTGTAAGTTTGTTTTTGAGGTCTGTTTTGTAAATAAGTTCTTGTGTATCCTTGTTTTAGATCCCACATATGTGGTATCATATGATAGTTGTCTTTTTCGGACTTACCTCCCTTAGTTTGATAATCTCTAGGCCCATCCAGATGGCATCATTTCATCCTCGTTGATGGCTGAGTAATATTCCATTGTATATGTGTACCAGATCTTTATCCATTCCTCTGTTGACAGACACTTAGGTTGCTTTCCTATCTTTGCTATTATAAATAGGACTGCTGTGATCACTGGGGTGCATGTATCCTTTCAAATTACAATTTTCTCGAATATATTCCCAGGAGTAGGATTGCTGGATCATACTTGGGCCTCCTCCATGACTCAGCAGGTAAAGAACCCACCTCCAGTGTAGAAGACAGGGGAGATATGGGTTTAGTCCCTGGATTGGGAAGATCTCTTGGAGGAGGAAATGGCAACCCAAACTGTGTTCTTGCCTGGGAAATCCCATGGACATGGACATAGGAGTGTGGTGGGTTTCAGTCCAAAGGGTCACAAAGAGTTGGACACAACTGAGCGTCTAAGCACACACACACACACACACACACGCAATACCTCTATTTTTAGTTTTTTAGAGAACCTCCGTACTCTTTTCTATAGTGACTGTACCAATTTATATTCCCGCCAACAGTGTAGTAGGGTTCCCTTTTCTCCATACCCTCTGTGGATTCCTTTTTCATTACCTCATTTATTTAGCAAATATTTATTGAACTCCTTCCTATGCTGTGCCAGGCACTGTGTGAGATTTGGGGATGTAGCAGTGAACACGCAAACACCATCCCAGTCAGAGAATCTTATAGCCTAATGGGCAAGACAAGCAAGCAAGCAGGATTTTCAGCGTAAAACACTGGCCCATAAGCTCCATGAGCATCATATCTGTCTCGTGAGCCTTGGCATCCTGGGACTAGTGCCAAACAAGCCATAGAGATATGGTGCTCTGGGAATTTGGAGGTGGGTGTCAGCAGGAAAGTGTTCTTACAAGAGGTGATATTCATGGGCATTCCTTCACGGTCCAGTGGTTAGGACTCCAGACTTTCACTGCAGGGGGCACAGGTTTGATCCCTGTTTGGGGAACGAAGATCCTGCATGCCATGCCACACAGCCAAAACAAACAAAATTAATCAAAAACACTAAACCAAGGAACATTAAAAAAAAAATGAGGTGATGTCCAGCCTGAGTGCTGAGGGTTGAGTAGGATTCCACTAGGCAAGGGAGGTAGTGTGGGTCCAGGGACAGTTTATTCCAGGCAAAAGGAACTTGTGGTAGCAAGTCGGCTGGCGAAAGCTATGACCCTGGAAGTGATGGATGAGAGATGAGCCTGGAGAGGTCAGGAGGGCTAAGATCATATTTCAGAAGTCCAAGGAGTTTGGCCTGCGGCATTAATGAACACCCGACAAGATTATCATCTGGCGTTTCACTGGTTAATTCTTCCCCTGCAGAGAACAGGTACAACCTCAGGAGTGACTCAGTTAAGCTTCTCAGGGAAAAGCCATTCTTAGCCACTCTACATGCTTTCAAACTGTGGTGCTGGAGAAGACTCTTGAGAATCCCTTGGGCTTCAAGGAGATCAAACCAGTCAATCCTAAAGGAAATCAATCCTAAATATTCATTGGAAGGACTGATGCTGAAGCTGAAGCTCGATACTTTCGCCATCTGATGGGAAGAACTGACTCGTGGAAAAAGCCCCAGATGCTGGGAAGGATTGAAGGCAGGTGGAGAAGCGGGCACCAGAGGATGAGATGGTTGGATGACATCATCAACTCAATGGACATGAGTCTGTGCAAGCTCTGGGAGATGGTAAAGGACAGGGAAGCCTGGAGTGCTGCAGTCCATTGGGTCGCAAAGAGTCGGCCGTGACTTAGTGACTGAACAACAAGTTGCTCTAGAAAAACTTTTGCAGATGTGGCCCCTGACCAGTGGGGACCCAACCCAGCACAGCCCAATTATCTCATTATTCTTGCTATTTCATTTTTGTTTCTTGTGGCCTTGCCTTGTGGCATGCTGCTGCTAAGTCGCTTCAGTCGTGTCCGACTCTGTGCGACCCCACAGACGGCAGCCCACCAGGCTCCCCAGTCCCTGGGATTCTCCAGGCAAGAACACTGGAGTGGGGGTGCCATTTCTGGATCAGAGATTGAAACTGAGCCCCCTGCAGTGGAATCTTGCTACATCTCATATTCGGCAGCTGGGCCCCACCGGCATGTCATTTCCTCTCTCTGGCTATTGTTTGTGTCTAGTCCTCCGATGGGATGATACAATTCTGGACACCCACACCCAGCCTTTGTGAGAAGGGGGCTTGCTGCCCTCATTCACTTCAGTTTCAGTTCAGTCGCTCAGTCGTGTCCAGCTCTTTGCGACCCCATGAATCGCAGCACGCCAGGCCTCCCTGTTCATCACCATCTCCCAGAGTTCACTCAGATGTCCATTGAGTCTGTGATGCCATCCAGCCATCTCATCCTCGGTCGTCCCCTTCTCCTCCTGCCCCCAATCCCTCCCAGCATCAGACTCTTTTCCAGTGAGTCAACTCTTTTCATGAGGTGGCCAAAGTACTGGAGTTTCAGCTTTAGCATCATTCCTTCCAAAGAAATCACAAGGCTGATCTCCTTCAGAATGGACTGGTTGGATCTCTTTGCAGCCCAAGGGACTCTTCTCCAACACCACAGTTCAAAAGTATCAATTCTTTGGCGCTCAGCTTTCTTCACAGTCCAACTCTCACATCCATACATGACCACAGGAAAAACCATAGCCTTGACTAGACGGACCTTAGTCGGCAAAGTAATGTCTCTGCTTTTGAATATACTATCTAGGTTGGTCATAACTTTCCTTCCAAGGAGTAAGCGTCTTCTAATTTCATGGCTGCAGTCACCATCTGCAGTGATTTTGGAGCCCAGAAAAATAAAGTCTGACATTGTTTCCACTGTTTCCCCATCTATTTCCCATGAAATGATGGGACCGGATGCCATGATCTTTGTTTTCTGAATGTTGAGCTTTAAGCCAAGTTTTTCACTCTCCTCTTTCACTTTCATCAAGAGGCTTTTAGCTCCTCTTCACTTTCTGCCATAAGGGTGGTGTCATCTGCATATCTGAGGTTATTGATATCTCTCCTGGCAATCTTGATTCCAGCTTGTGTTTCTTCCAGTCCAGCATTTCTCATGATGTACTCTGCATAGAAGTTAAATAAGCAGGGTGACAATATACAGCCTTGATGTACTCCTTTTCCTATTTGGAACCAGTGTGTTGTTCCATGTCCATTTCTAACTGTTGCTTCCTGACCTGCATACAGATTTCTCAAGAGGCAGGTCAGGTGGTCTGGTATTCCCATCTCTTTCAGAATTTTCCACGGTTTATTGTGATCCACACAGTCAAAGGCTTTGGCTTAGTCAATAAAGCAGAAATAGATGTTTTTTCTGGAACTATCTTGCTTTTTCCATGATCCATGGATGTTGGCAATTTGATCTCTGGTTCCTCTGCCTTTTCTAAAACCAGCTTGAACATCAAGGAGTTCACGGTTCACGTATTGCTGAAGCCTGGTTTGCAGAATTTTGAGCATTACTGTACTAGCATGTGAGATGAGTGCAATTGTGCAGTAGTTTGAGCATTCTTTTGCATTGCCTTTCTTTGGGACTGGAATGAAAACTGACCTTTTCCAGTCCTGTGACCACTGCTGAGTTTTCCAAATTTGCTGGCATATTGAGTGCAGCACTTTCACTTTCATCTTTCAGGATTTGAAAGAGCTCCACTGGAATTCCATCACCTCCACTAGCTTTGTTCGTAGTGATGCTTTCTAAGGCCCACTTGACTTCACATTCCAAGATGTCTGGCTCTAGATTAGTGATCACATCATCATGATTATCTGGGTCGTGAAGATCTTTTGTGTACAGTTCTTCGGTGTATTCTTGCCACCTCTTCTTAATATCTTCTGCTTCTGTTAGGTCCATACCATTTCTGTCCTTTATCGAGCCCATCTTTGTATGAAATGTTCCCTTGGTATCTCTAATTTTCTTGAAGAGATCTCTAGTCTTTCCCATTCTGTTGTTTTCTTCTATTTTTTTGCATTGATCACTGAAGAAGGCTTTCTTATCTTTTCTTGCTATTCTTTGGAACTCTGCATTCAGATGCTTATATCTTTCCTTTTCTCTCCCATCAATCCTTTTTTTTGGCTGTGCCATACTGCTTGCAGAATTTTAGTTCCCAGACCAGGGATTGAATACAGGCCATGGCAATGAAAGCCCTGAGTCCTAACCACTAGACCTCCAGAGAATTCCCCATCATTCTTGGTATACCCTCTTTAGACCAGCTATACAGTTAGCTGCTAACCCACTGGCCCAGGCAAGTGGAACCATCATGTCTTCATTCACTGTGTTAACTAGGAAGTAAACAAATTTATGCAGGCATCCTAGTTATTCAAACTTATTTCCAGAATTGTCTTAAATTTTCCTCTAATTATTTTCCTTTCTTTTTGTTCATCTAATGCTACACCAAAGATTTTGCTGCCAAACAAATTCATATGGCATAATGACTTGAAATCAGGCAAAACTGGCTTTGACTCATGGATCTGGTTATCGTTAGCGGTGTTGGCTAGTTACCTACTCTCTCTGAGCCTTGCTTTCCTTATCTGTAAAATAGGGATGATAGATTCAATGAGACAAGGTATGTGGAATGTTTAGCACAACACCTGGCATGTAGTAAGCCCTGTCGGCGGCAGCCATTCCTCAAGATTCAAAAACTATTTATTGAGCACCTATTAGTACGCATGCATGCATGCATTATGAGTCATGTGCTCAAAAAGTAACTCTACATGAGCCTGCTTCTGGTAGTTTTTATCTGTTCTGCTTTTTAAATTTTTTTAAAAATATTTATTTATTTGGCTGCCTCTGGTCTTAGTTGCAACACAAGGGAGCTTTGATCTTCTTTGGGGCATGCGTGATGTGGTTCTGTCAACAGGGACTGCACCTGGGCCCCTGTGTTGAGAGCAGAGTCTTAGTCACGGGGTAGCCCACCAGGGTAGCCCCTGCTTTTATTTTTGTTATTGTTTCTGACTGCCCAGTTTGTAGGATCTTAATTCCTCAAACAGAGATTGAAAGTGCCCTTGGCAGTGAAAGTAGAGTCCTTACCACTAGATCACCAGGGAGTTCCTTTTTCTCCTTTTAAATTATGAGAAGAGAAACACACTCAGGCACACTGTTTCCAAACTGTGGCCTACAGACCCCTCACCTCTTAAGGACCTAGAAGAGTCAAAACCATTTTCATAATAATACTAAGACACTATTTGCTTTTTCACTGTGTAGACAGTTACTATGGTGGGTAAAACTGCTGGCTGCCTAGCTTGAATCAAAGCAGTAGCTCCAAATGGTACTATTAAAAGTTGCATTCTGCATTGCCATGCTCTTTGCAGAAAAAAAGGAAGGCCACTTCTGCTTTAGAATGACACTGATGAAGCCGTAAAAGTAATTTCAGTAAAGCTCAACTCTGAAGGATGTACCTTTTTAGTATTTGTCTGACAAAATGGGAAGTACACAAACGCACTTCTCTGAGGCAGACCGAAGAGCTCTGTTCGTCTGCAAGAAAGGCACTTGTGTGACTCAGTTGCCAGCTGAACTGGCTGCTTTTCTCAGGGATCACATCTCTCCTGAAAGACAAACGACCGCTGTGGCTATTCAGACTGGGCTGTAAAATAGATCTGCCATCCACTTGACTGCCCTCAGCTTGCCAGCCTCATCATTAGGCTATCTACACCTAATGGGGACCCAGGAGACTCTTCAGATGCCATAGGAGAAAGTGTCCTTGACTCCACAAATCCCTAAAGTGTGTATTTCCCTAAAAATTTAAATATCACCAGGCAGGTGGAAACCTAAATGATACACAAGGGACTTTCCTGGTGATCCAGTGGCTGAGATCTGTGCTCCCAATGCAGGGGCCTGGGTTCCATCCCTGGTCCAGGAATGAGACCCCTGTTCTGGGGAACTAGATCCCACGTGCCACGACTAAACGTCTCATGCTGTGACTAAAGATCCTGCATGTCCCCAAAAGAGATGTGCTGGCACTACATAAAAGACCTGGAGCTTTTTAAAAATCAAATAAAAGACCCAGAGCAGCCAAATAAATAAACAGATAGCTCTTTAAAATTAAAACAATAAATACATGCATGTGAACAGATGGCAGTAATGTAACTGACCAAGATCCCAGCAAAAGGGCCATTTCAAATGAGGAATATTTTTACTGTGGTAAAATACACATGCCGTGAAGTTGAATATTTTAATTACTTTAACATGCGTGCATTTTGTATACTTGCGATGTTGTGCAACCTTCACCTCTATCTAGTTTCATCATCCCCAAAAGGAAATCCCACACCCATTAAGCAGTCACTCCCCATCCCCATTCCTCCCAGCCCCTGGCAACCCTAATCCGCTTTCTGTCTCTATGGATCTGCCTATCTGGGGTATGTCTCATGAATGGGATTATGTAACATGGCCTTTGTATCTGGCTTCTTTCTCTTTGTGTAATGTTTCCAAAGTTCCTCCATGTGATAGCACCTAACAGTACTTCTTTCAATAGTTACATAAAAAATATTTCACTGGCACTAGTGGTAAAGAATCCGCCTGCCAATGCAGGAGATGCAAGACATGTGGGTTCCATCCCTGGATCAGGAAGATTCCCTGGGTCAGGAAGATTCCCTGGAGTAGGACGTGGCAACCCACTCCAGTATTCTTCCCTGGAGAATTCCATGGACAGAGGAGCTGGGTGGGCTGCAGTCCATGGGGCCAAAGAGCGTTGAACATGATTGAGCAACTGAGCGCACGAGTCTACCACATTTTATCTACTCAGCTGTTAATGGACATTTGGGTTGTTTCTACCTTTTGACTACTGTGAATAATGCTGCTATGTGCTGTCCTGTATAAGCTTTTGTTTGAACCTCTGTCTTCAACTCTTTTAGGTAAACACCTAGGTATAGAATTGCTGGGTTATGTGATAATTCTATGCTTAATGTTTTTAGGACCCTCCATCCTGTTTTACTGAGCAGGTACACCATTTTACATCCCCATCAGGAATATATGAGTGTTCCAATACATTCCCATCCTCACCAACACTTGTTATCTTCCATACAGGCATCCCAGAGGGCATGAAGCTGTATCTCACTGTTCTTTTAATTTGCATTTCCCTGATGGCTAATGATGTTGAGCCTTTTTTCATATGTTTGTTGGCCATTTGTATATCTTCTTTGGAGAAATGTCTATTCAAGTCCTTTGCCCACATTTTCATGGAGTTGTTTGTCTTTTTGTTACTGAGATGTGTTCTTTAGATATTCTGGATATCAGACCCTTTTCAAATATATGGTTAGCAAATACTCTTTTTTCTCAGTTTGGGTTTTCTTCTCCCTTTTGCATCAGAAAGTTAGATTTTGAGATCTGTTATTTCTCTAGTACCACATTTCTGGAATCCTGCCACAGAGGGCAAGATCTGATTCCCAAATTCTCCTGCCAGTGACCTTCCTTTATTCTGCCATTGGTCTTACCTCCTGGTCACGTGTCAATTCCATCAGTTGGTACGGTTTCTCAGGCTCCATGCTGAGGAAGATTCAAAAGTGGGAAGATTCTCATTGGGAATATATATTATATATTAGTCGCTCAGTCGTGTCCGATTTTTTTGCAACCCCATGAACTGTAGCCCGCCAGGCTCCTCTGTCCACGGGATTCTCTAGGCAAAAATACTGGAGTGGGCTGCCATTTCCTCCTCCAGGGGACCTTCCCAACTGTACATAAAGAAGAGTTCATTACTGTGCATTAGAGGGTACCCCAGGTAAACTGTCATAGAAGACTGTCTCTTGAGCCTCTAAATTCTATACCAATTCTACACCTCTGGTTGGCCGACTGTTTGTTTCTTTACTTAGGTTTCCCTCATTGGGAAAGAGGACCACAATTCAGGAATCCTGCCATTGGTACTTGCTTTTTTGGTACTTGCCATCCCATCTTCATTTAGAAGCCTTCTTAGTGAATTTCTTCTTTCCCTTTCCTTCATGATCAGTTGCTAAATTGTGTCCAATTCTTTGCAACTCCATGGACTGTAGCCTGTTAGAATCCTCTGTCCGTGGGATTTCCCGGGCCAGAATAGGGGAGCCTGTTGCCATTTCCTTCTCCAGGGATCTTCCCCACCCAGAGATCGAAACTGAGTCTCCTGCACTGGCAGGCGGACTGAGCCAGCAGGGAAGCCCTATCCCTCAGATTTTTCACTCTCTTCTCTCAGCCGAAGTTGCCACGTTTTTGGCTAAATAAATATGTATTTATTTGGCTGCACCAGGTCTTAGTTGTGGCATGTGGGATCTAGTTCATCGGCTAGGGAGCAAAGCCAGTCTCCTGCGCTGCAAGCTGGGAGTCTAAGCCACTGGGCCACCAGGAAGTCCCAAAGTCGCCAGGGTTTAACTCTCATCTTCACACGTCTTTTCTTCCTCAGTCTTGGCTCGTTCATCTCCTGGGTCTCTCTCCGTGGTGGAAAACAGAGGGCAAATTCGTAAGACAGGTGTGGTGTTGAGAAATCGACAGCACTCCAGCCCTGAACTCCCTTTGTCATGAGCCCCTCAGAGGAGACCTCGCTTTTAAGCCCTTCTGCGTGAGGTACTAAGACCTAGATGTGAACGCCAAGGTCTGTGTAGGGCCCAGGCTGCCTGTTCAGACCCAAGCGTCATATTTTTAGCCCAAGGCTCCCATTCCTGCCAGAGGGCACATTTCCTGGGATGTGGCCACTTTTCCGACGGCCACCAGCCAGCCCATGGTCCCCTTTTGAGGCCCAGATGCTCCCATCTCTGGCCCTTCATTCAAGCTGGTCCTTCCATCTGGAATGTTCTTCCCCAGTCTCCTCTGATTAAACTCCACTGTTCCTTCAAAGCCTGGTGTCAAAAGCACTTGCTCCAAGAAGGCTCCCCCAGCTTCCCCGGCTAGACACAATTTCTCCCTGGACTACGGTCTTTTTTTCCTTCAGTTAAAATGACCACATTTTCTGAACAGTAACTGGGACTCAGGCTCTCTGTCACTGGTACAATTGCCTTTTGGAGAACAGGTGCAGAGAATATGACAGCAGGCCCATCCAGGAATCCCTGGCATGTGGGATCACTGCACAAGCTGTAGGCTCACATTCCTAGATTGTACTGCAAGTTACTGCAATTCTGAGTCGGGAGAGTGTGCTGCTGCTGCTGCTAAGTCGCTTCAGTCGTGTCTAACTCTGTGCAGCCCCACAGACGGCAGCCCACCAGGCTCCCGGTCCCTGGGATTCTCCAGGCAAGAACACTGGAATGGGTTGCCATTTCCTTCTCCAATGCATGAAAGTGAAAAGTGAGAGAAGTCGGCTCAGTCGTGTCTGACTCTTCGCAACCCCATGGACTGCAGCCTACCAGGCTCCTCCATCCAGGCAAGAGTACTGGAGTGGGGTGCCATTGCCTACTCTGGGAGAGTGTGCTACTAGGTCGGAATCAGGCCTGGATGATTCAGACCCAGCTCAGGCCCATGCCCGTGTAGTAGGGAAGAGCCTTTGTATTCTATTACACGTTAATCACTAAAGGGATGTTGCCTGTAAGCTTCAATCATACATAATGGCCCATCTCTGAGAACCGTGCCTCCTAGGTAATGAGTGTTAAACTAAAATACCTTTGTTTAGCTCACCAGGAAACCTCCTGACCAGGCCCATCTGGTAAATGACTGCAGGAAGGGAGAGATGAACACAGACAGTCCAGAGGCTGACTGGAACCAGAAACGTTTGATTTTACTACCTCCTCTTTTTAGTATAAAAGAAGTCTGGATTCTAACTCAGGCAAGATGGCTCTTGGAACATGAGTCTGTCTTCTTCTCAGTTGGCCAGCTTTCAGAATAATCGCCATTCCTTGCTCCAACAACTCGTGTCTGTCTTGCTACAAGAATACAAGCTTGAACTTGGTGGCACCTGGAGGTAGTGAGAGCTTGATGAATCAGTTTTTATTTTTGTTGGGTTTTGGTTTGTTTTAATTCCTCTTGAAAGTTTTTTGAATGAAGAGATAAGTTATTTCTCACCTTGCCATTTCTTAGCACTCTGACTGGCTGCCATGATGGATCTCAGTAAATATTTTTGGTTTCCTTGGTGGCTCAGATGGTAAACAATCTGCCTGCAATGCAGGAGACCTGGGTTCGATTCCTGGATTGGGAAGATTCCCTGGAGAATGAAATGGCAACCCACTCTGGTATTCTTGCCTGGGAAACGCCACGGACAGACGAGCCTAACAGGCTACAGTCCATGAGGTCGCAAAGAATTGGACACGACTGAGAGACTAACTCACACACACAAATAATTTTTTCGGTCGAATGGAATGTCTTCACCAGACAGAATGAGTGGAGGTTTGGCTAAGACATGGGGTGAGGGAAGGCAAGAGGTTCTGAGAACTGACTCACTGGCTGACAGAAAGCACGTGTAAGAGGCCTGTTGCTTCCACTTTCACTCCTTTGGAACCCAGCTGTCATGCTCTAAGGAAGCCCAGACTGTTTCTGGAGAGAGGGGCCGTAAGGAAAACCCTGGAGCACGAGACACCTCGTGGAAGAAGAGGCAGTGCAGCGGCCCCAGTGACCCCAGTTGAACCAGGTGGAGTGGAAGAACCCAGCCAGGCCAGTTCCAGGACTGCAACATGCCAGGCCTCCCTGTCCATCACCAACTCCCGGAGTTTACTCAAACTCATGTCCATTGAGTCGGTGATGCCACCCAACCATCTCATCCTCTGTCGTCCCCTTCTCCTCCTGCCTTCAATCTTTCCCAGCATCAGGGTCTTTTTCAGTGAGTCACCTCTTCGCATCAGGTGGCCAAAGTATTGCAGCTTCAAGCTTCAATATCAGTCCTTCCAATGAATATTCAGGACTGATTTCCTTTAGGAAGGACTGGTTGGATCTCCTTGCAGTCCAAGGGACTCTCAAGAGTCTCCTCCAACACCACAGTTCAAAAGCATCAATTCTTTGGTGTTCAGCTTTCTTTATAGTCCAACTCTCACATCCATACATGACTACTGGAAAAACCATAGCCTTGACTAGATGAAACTTTGTTGGCAAAATAATGTCTCTGCTTTTTAATATGCTGTCCAGGTTGGTCATAACTTTTCTTCCAAGGAGTAAGCATCTTTTAATTTCATGGCTGCAGTCACCATCTGCAGTGATTTTGGAGGCCAGAAAAAAATCTGCCACTGTTTCCACTGTTTCCTATCTATTTGCCCTGAAGTGATGGAACCAGATGCCATGATCTTATTTTCTGAATGTTGAGTTTAAGCCAACTTTTCCACCCATCCAAAACCCCCAAATTTTGAGAAATTACAATTTGTAGTTGTTTAAATTTATGTATTTGTTTATTTATTTTTGGCTGTGCTGGGTCTTTGTTGCTGCGAGCAGGCATTCTCTGCTGCTGCTGCTGCTAAGTCGCTTCAGTCGTGTCCGACTCTGTGCGACCCCATAGACGGCAGCCCAGGAGGCTCTCCCATCCCTGGGATTCTCCAGGCAAGAATACTGAAGTGGGTTGCCATTTCCTTCTCTAGTGCAGGAAAGTGAAAAGTGAAAGTGAAGTCGGCTCAGTCGTGTCCGACTCTTAGCGACCTCATGGACTGCAGCCCACCAGCCTTCTCCAGCCATGGGATTTTCCAGGCAAGAGTACTGGAGGGGGGTGCCACTGCCTCCTCCAGCAGGCTTTGTCTAGTTGCAGCTAGCAGGGGCTCCTCTCTAATTGTGGTGTGCCGACCTCTCACTGTAGTGGCTTCTCTTGCTCCAGACTCAAGGGCTCAGGCTCCGTAGTTGCAGCACACGGGCTTCACGGGCTTACTTTTCCCTGAGGCATGCAGAGTCTTCCTGGAGCAAGGACTGAACCCGTATCTCCTACATTTGCAGGCAGATTCTTAACCACTGAATCACCACGGCATTCCCTGTTGTTGTTTTAAGCCACTAAGTTTTGGGGCTGCTTGTTACAAAGCAACTGATGACTGACAAGGCAGGCTCCAAGGTGTCTGAGATGAAAAAGGAGTAGCAGTAGTAAGCAACGTGTGCTGAATGCCTGCTAGTTGCCAGCTTGTGCTAACAGCTGATACAGCGTGCACATCACCTCATTCAATTCTCACGACAATCCTCTTCCCCAGTTTTCAGAGATTCAGTGAGTCAGAGCCACTTGTATAAAGACACACAGTAAATGAGAACAGAGACAGAATCTAACTCAGAGGTGTCTGACTTTGAATTCTGCATTCTTTTCAGACCATGGCTCCAGGTGGGGGGGCAAGCCCAGGGAAGGGCCCAGACTCAGTGCCTGCTTCAGGGCTGAGCGTGGACACCCACTGAAGAAGTGAGTTCAGGTGAGCTGACTGGGCCTTTCTGGGACCTGTGGGTTGTGTGCATGGCCGTGCCATGGACAAGACTGAGGCTCCGAGTGGCTGAAGGGAGCCTTGGCTTTGAAGCCAGATGGGGCCACCAGGAGAGGCTTCCAGACCTGTCCCTGGACTCCATGCCTGGGTCAGTGCTTTAAGGCTGGCTTCCTGTTTGTATTCTGTGTCTAGTGGTCCTCCACTTCCCTTCCCTCCAGTGGGACATTGATTTGCCAGAGCTTTCTGAGGTCTGGAGGGCGAGAGAGGTTCTCTTGTCCATCTCACAGCCAGGCAGTAGTGGTGGATGAAGGTCCAGGAGCCTCAATAGATTGCTCTGTAAAATGGGGTTGATGATAGACCCTAACTCACGGAATCATGGTGAAGAGGCTGTGATACACGTTAAGTGGGAGCAGTGCGACAAGCCCTCAACAAGTGTGTGTTCTCTTTTCTACTCAGCTCTGTCACCAGCTCCCTGTGGAAACCTGAGCAACTCCACAAAGCTGTGTTTCAATTTCCTTACCCCAAAGTACTCAATAAATAGTGACTATTCTTTTTGTGTGTCTGGTCTGGGTCTTAGTTGCAGCATGTGAACTCAAAGGTGCAGCACGCGGGATCTAGCTCCCTGACCAGGGATGGAACCCAAGCCCTCTGCACTGGGAGCACCGAGTGTTAGCCACCAGGCCACCAGGCCACCAGGGCACCAGGGCACCAGGCCACCAGGCCACCAGGGCAGTCCCCGTGGCGAGTACTCCTGATGGAGGCATGAAGGGAGCCCGGCAAAGTCTCAGACTCTCCAGGCAGTGGAGCGATGAGGGGCAGCTTTTCTGGCTTCCTTTTGAGGCCAGGACTATAGGGCACCAGCAGAGATCAAATTCTGACCTTCAAGATTCTCTGTCCCTTCTTCTTTTTTTTCCTTCTTTCATTCTATCATCTCTCATTAAGCACCTACGATGTGATATAGATTGTGGGCAAGGGAATTTAAAAATGAAGATTTCACTGAGTCTGTCTGGAGGAGCTCCTAGTCTTTAGGGGCCACAGATATGTACAAAGATGAGGACCACCAGGAAGACTGGGACTGTGATAGAGGGAAGGTTGGATTTTGCCACTGGGGGTTAAAGAAGAAGAAAGTAGAGGGGAAAAAGGAGAGAGAGAGAGGGAAGAGGGAGCACAAAGGGAGGCAAACTTCCAAAGGGCTAAGAAAAAAAAAGACCTGAATATGACCAATGATGGGCTTTCCATGTTCCATGTGAAATTAATGCAAAGGAAATCAATATCTATCCATAGATAGAAAAGAAAATCACGAATGAAGAAATATACGTATGTGTTATACAAAAATATTAAATTTCAATGTAACCAAAAACAGTGAACACATTTTGGGACAAATAAAATTATGGATTCATAAAATCTGCAATTGGCTGTGAGAATAGATGGAATCCTCCCTCTGACTCAGTTTGGGGGTTCGAAGAGATTTCTCCACTCATAAGCATAGTTTCTGAATATTTAAAGAAGAAGAAAAAACCCTAAGCCGAACAAGCTATGGTTTTTCCACTAGTCATGT
This sequence comes from Nanger dama, assembly GCA_917880005.1. Taxonomy (NCBI): domain Eukaryota; kingdom Metazoa; phylum Chordata; class Mammalia; order Artiodactyla; family Bovidae; genus Nanger; species Nanger dama. Next base: position 5,492,744 of record CAKJTW010000018.1, on the reverse strand, counting down.
ATGGATGTGAGAGTTGGACCACAAAGAAGGCTGAGTGCCAAAGAATTGATGTTTTTGAACTGTGGAGCTGAAGACTCTTGAGAGTCCCTTATACAGCAAGGAGATCAAACCAGTCAATCCTAAAGGAAATCAACCTCGAATGTTCATTGGAAGGACTGATACTGAAGCTCCAATACTTTGGCACCTGATGCAAAGAGCTAACTCATTGGAAAAGACCCTGATGCTGGAAGAGACTGTGGGCAAGAGGAGAAGCAGGTGACAGAGGATGAGATGGTTGGAGGGCATTACTGACTCAATAGACATGAGTTTGAGCAAACTCTGGGAGATAGTGAGGGACAGGGAAGCATGGTGTGCTGCAGTCCATGGGGTTGCAAAGAGCAGGACACAGCTTAGCTACTGAATGACAAACAAAACAGAAACCTGAACTAACTCTAGTCCATTGCTTCATGCCAGCTCTCCCCAGCTTTGCCTTGCTTGGCCCACTCAGTTCACACTTCCTTTCAATGTTCCAGCTCTGACTACTGCTGTTTACTTTATAGTTGTTGTTCAGTTGTCAAGTCAGGTCTGATTCTTCTCGACCCCATGGACTGCAGCACACCAGGCTTGCCTGTCCCTCACCATCTCCTGGAGTTTGCCCAAGTTCATGTCCGTTGAATTGGTGATGTCATCCAACCATCTCATCCTCTGTCGCCCTCTTAGTAACTTTTAACGAAATGAAACTGGCTCATTGATTGTTCCCCTCTACATTGCCTGCAGTCTCTTGGGGATAAATGACCCCAAAGTCCAGCCCTGGTCCAGCCCTCATACTTTGATCCCTTTCTCCTTCCTACCTCTGTCCTCTCTAGGTCTTCAGTTCTGGGAGAGCTTGATGGACACTTTCAGGGTCCTGGAGAAACCCCAGGTACCAGCCCTAACTGACAGTGTTAGTCCAAGGATAACAGCCCCTCTCCTGCTCCAGCATCTTTGCCTTGTTTTCCCCACAGACCAGCACAGCTGGGGTCAAATCCTTGCTCCACCCCCCCATGACCTCAATTTCCTTATCTATCAAGTGGGAACAATAATAACTGTCTCCCATGTATTGAGTTATCTCTTGTAAAGTGCTTACCAGCCTGCCCAGCCCGGAAAAGTGCTCAATAAACAGTACCTAGCATTGTGGCTGTTGTCACCCCAGAGGAGTGCAGATGAAAATGCTTTCCTGAGGCTGGGACAAAAGCCGGGTTTCCTGGTGCTCGTGCAGCATGCCATTTCAACTCCCAGGGACTTAGCAGCCTTTGCTGTCCCCAGAGGGCGTCACTCTCCTCTCACTTGTCCATTTGACTTTCTCCCTGCCTGCCACCTGTAGTATTTCCTCACCTGTTTTCTAGAGCACTCAAAACCCTCCAAACTTTTCATCTTTTTTTTTTTTGGTCCTCTCTCTCCAGATAATAAAACAGATAACCTCCTGATTCTTAAAGAGTTCCAGAGTCCCTTACCGTCCAGCCAAGAAGGTCAAGGGCCAGACACTCGTTCGTCTCCATTCCACAAACCAACCAATATTCACTGAGCGCCTACTGTGTGCCAGGCACTGCGGTGCTCATTGCTAAGCATAAACTTCACCCTGATCCGAGTTGAGTTGCAGCGGGTTAACTTTCCTCCCAAGTCTGGCTGTGTGGCCTTGGACAAGTTCCTTCACCTCTCAGAGTCCCCGTGTCTCACCTGTGAATTGGAACAATCAATATCCGCCCAGCAGCTGGGATGAAACAAAACCAATCTGTCCCCCGCGGCTGGCCGCTCCCTGTCGGTGCTGACAGTGTGTATGGACAAGTGCCAGAGACGATTTCGATTCCCGGCTCCAGATACATTTCTTTGTCTTTGCTCTTTCAAATCGCTTGCTTTCCTAAGTGCCCAAGTATCCAGAATAAAGGCGAGAATGCCCCCTGAGCCCTCAGCAGAGGTCTACGGAGCAGCGTGCCTTCTCCCTGACCTTTGTTTGGCCTACACACACAGAGACACACACACACACACAGACACAGACAGACACAGACACACACTCAAGAGGCTGGGTTTATTATTGTCCGTCTTACGAAAATGTAATAAAGTATCTAGACTGGGCGACAACCTTGCTTTTGAATTAACAATGCATGATGCCTGTGGTTCCCTTTCCGGGCTTCTGTGAAATAACGTGTTGTAACAACATCCAGGCTCCCCCGTCTGGCGGCGGGCGCCGCAGTTCTGCGGGTGGGGGGGTGCGGCGAGGGCGGGGGGCGGGGACCCGGGCTCTCTCCGCCCACCGCGCGCCCCCCCACCTCCCCCCCACTTCCCAAGCCGCCCTGCGCCAGGGCCTCGCCCGCCCCTGGCCCCCTCCGCCCAGCTCCCCGCTCTTCCGGCCCGCTCTGCCCGCCTCCCGACCCAGCCCCGCCTCAGGGCCTCCTTCCCTTTCCCTCAGCCCCGCCCCTCAGGCGCCGCTCCCCCCTCGCTCCCCAGCCTCTTCAGGGGCCCCCGTCCCAGATTCCCCTTCTCCCCGGCCCCGTACTCCCGGCTTCGTCTCCTAGGCCCTGCAGGCCCTCCCCTGGGTCCCTCGCGCGAGCTCCGACCCCCTCTCCCGGAACCCCAGCACCCCCTCCTCGGGCCCGGAGGCGGGAGGCGACCGCCGGTCCCCGGAGGCGCGGCGGGGGGGCTGCGCGGGCTGAGGCGCGGCTGCGGGCTGAGGCGGCGGCGGCGGCGGCGGCGTGAGGAGGAGGCGGGCGGAGGCGGGGGCGGCGGCAGGCGGGGGCGGGGAGCCGCGAGCTGGAGGGAGGCGGGCGGCGAGACACAGGCTCCGAGGCTCCAGCGAGCGAGCGAGCGAGCGACGAGCGAGCCCGGGAGGGAGGGAGGGAGGGAGCGAGCGAGCGAGCAAGCAGCCGCGCCGCCGCCTCGCAATCCGCCGCCATCCCGCCGCCTGACCGCCGCCCGATCGCCATCGCCCGGCCCAGTCGCGCCCGCGGAACTAGACCAGGTGGGCCCGGGACGCCGGGCGGCGAGGGGCGGCGCGGGAGCGGGGCGGCGGCGGCAGGCGCGGCGCTAAAAAGATGGAGGCGGCGCGGCCCGGGCCGGCTTTTTGTCTCTCGGAGGCTGCTGACTGACAGAGGCGCTCGGGCCGGGCCGACCTTTGTCCGCGATCGCTGGGGCTCGGCCCGCCCAGCGCCGCCGCCGTCGGCCCGCGGGGCCGGGCTGGGGCCGACCGTGGGGCGGGGGGTGCGGCCGGCGGCCCTCTCCCCCATTGTTGCGGCGGCGTCGAGCGGCCTAGGCTCGGGCGCGCGGCGGGGTCGGGGGCGTCCCTGGGGCCGAGGGGCCTCCGAGGGAGGGGCCGCGGGCCGGCCGAGGCTGCGGAGAGCCCGGGGAGTCGCCTTTCCGGCCCAGATTCCGGCGGCCGCGGGGTGGTCTCGGCGGCCCGAGGAGTCTGGGCCGGTTTCCTGCCGCCCGGCCCCCCATTTTGCTTCCTCCTGAGAGCGGCGGCGGGATGCAGGCCCGGGGCCCGGGGCCTGGGGCCGACCACCCCCGCCGGGTGTCCCTGAAGTTGGTGATCAGGGTTGCCGGCCTGGGTGCGAGGGGCCGGGAGCTCACAGCCGCCCAGACGGCCGCGCTTTGAGTGCGGGAACGAGAGCATTATTTTCAAAACAATGCTCTGTTGCTGAAAATGTTTAATAATAAACAGGATCTCTCCCTGCTCAGGGCCTGCCAGATGGTTTTTTTCCTCTCTTCCTCCCCGCCCCTCACCGCCCTCACCCAAGTAAAACCCAGCACTGTTGAAATCGCGGGCTTTGAAGAGTGGATTTGCCTTAGTAAAATTGAAAGGCGTTTTGTTTTTTTTTTAAACCATTTTGTCTCTCTTTCGAAATACCGTGGAGGTCCAAGCCCACCTTGAAGCGAGCCGACGTGTTTCAGCCGAATGGTCGCTTGAAGGAAGAGGGGGTGGTGCTGAGAGCTCTCCGGAGTGTGTCATTTGCTACATGGCTGCCCGAGAGAAACCTTTAGAAGGCTTTGGTTCACAGGATTGTTCAATTGTCCCTGAGATTGTTGTTTTTCTGTAAGGTTTTGTGTGCATTTTAAGTGGCTTTGTACATCATCTAGTTTGGTTCCTGTAACCGTCCGTTTGAAGTCTCAGCATGGTTTCTGGGAATCCACTTGCAGCCATCTAGCCCTGTTTGCGCAGTGCTGGGGTGTTAGGTGGGCCTGGGGAGGCCTTGACTTTGAGGTTCAAGCCCTGCTTGTGTTAAATAGCTCAGATTCCCAGAGCCTTCGTTGACACAGGTAGGGATCTTGCATCCTCTCCCTCATAAGGCCTGGCACACAGTTGGTGCTTAATGGTGGTTTCTCCTGTGGCTGTTTGTACACCTGCCATCAAGTCCTAGGATGGAAGCTGATCCACTGGTGGTGCCACCCTTCATGCTGAGCGGTCAGGCAGATGCCACAGGTGCTGGGCTGAGGCACGGCCAGGGAGAAGGACTGCAGGGCATGGAACATCACTAGGCTCTTGCTCATTCAGCGCTGGGGCTCAGTGGGGAGACCAGGCTGGAGAAGAGCAGGCTTTGGAGCCCTCAGGAACTCCATCGATCTGGGCTGTGTGGCAGTGGGTTTCTCCCCTGGGATCAGGGTGCCTGCCCTTTCTGAGGCTGTTCCTGCAACTGGGTTTAAGGCACAGCAGAAAACACGAGATGCTCGAGGCTGAGGACAAGCCGAGGCCCAGGGAGTCTTGCCTCTTGAGGGTAACTGCTTTCCATCGGGAATGGCAAACAAACATTTGCTTGGACACGTGTCCCTTGGAGCCTGGATTCTGGTCCTCACTGGGTTAGCTTATGCAAGTCTCAGCCTCAGCTCCTGCATCTGTAAAATGGGAATAATTACACCTTGCCTTGGGTATCTGTTGGGGCTCTTGGGAGCCTCACATACTGTTTGCAGCAAAGCACTTCCATCCATGGGAGGGTGATGAAAATGTATGTATGTATGTTTTTGTTGGTTATCTGGTTTTCTGGTGTCTTTTTAATTCCTGATTTTTGCTCCTGTCATTTTGGTGGATGGAACCACTCCAAATTCTGTCTGCAGCTGATGTTTTGATTTTGCCTTGTAGCACCAGAAAGGCCAAAGAGAGGCTACTCAGCCAAGTCTGAGGTTTGTGATGTTTATGGGAGACCATAGGAAAGACTGAGGCTAGTTTGGGGAGACTGACCCCAGTCTTGGCCATGGGTAAGGACTGGACCTAAGTTTCCTCTGGACCAAACCTATAGCTTGTTTGTAAATGGCCCTGGAGACTCTGCTTGAACGTAAGGTGGTTCTGCAGTCAGTGGGGAATTTGTTTCAGTTCATTCTGGCATTCCCACAGCCACCTTGGTTTTGTTTTGTTCTCTGTGTGTGGTTTTTTTTAAACCTCCTTGGAACCTTCTGGCCTCCTGGCTGTGTGACTGAGACGTTCTAGCGGGTCAAATCATCCCTTCAATTTTCCCTACTTCCTGCCTCTTGGCCCATCCTTTCCATCTGATTTCAGTCTGGCCCAGCACTGTGGAGGTTAGCTGGGTGGTGATGTGATGAATTCACTGCTCCTTCCACAACCGTTTTATTTACCTGTGAATTTCAGCTCTGACTGGCTTCGTAATGCTACCTGCACGGTGGAGGGGCTTGTTTTCAGCCAATTGTGGGTGCTTGTCTCTCTTTAAACATTCTGGGTCCTCTCCAGTCTCCTTCAAGCCCAAATGGGTAAAAAGAGAGTCTGTGGAAGGAAGAGCCAGAAAGCCTTGGGAGAGAGGAATTTCAGGAATGGCCAGTCAGAACTAGTCCCTGCCTGGCCTAGTTGCCTGGAGCCTGGCCCAGGGATTTTTGTTATGCCTTTGGTTGGCCCATCCCCCACTCCCTTTTAAAAATCAGGTTTTTTTTCCCCCGAAGGATTATTTTATTGTGCTTTCAAGTGTGTGTGTGTGTGGTTTTTTTTTTTTTTAATTGCACAAAGTCCTGACTCATGTTGCTAATGGCTGTATGCTGGTTGTATGTCTCATTGTTCTGCCGCTTTAAGATTGCTCATTTCTGTATTTGTTTCTATTTCAAACCAGAATAGGCCAGTTGGGCCAGTACATGTATTTCTAAATTTGATCATGAGGCTTCTATTTCGTCAAAGGTGTGTATCTTGCTATGGGTAGGCAGGTGTAAATAGGACCTGTCTACACTAGATTTTAAAGCAGTGCATTTCCCTGTGAAAAAGAAAATTTCTAACAGAGAGATGTTGGGGTTTGTGTCCTGAATTTCATATTTTAGTCAGGGCAAACTAGACTGGCTTCTTTTTCCAATCATAGCTTGATATCTTTCTTAAGATTTTTTTCCCTGGGGCTTGTACAGACTTAAACCTTGGATTTGTCCTTTGAACAAAGAAATAAAGGCATAATTTGGGAAATACATGTACATATAACTGAGTCATTTTCCTGTACACCTGAAACTCAGTATTGTAAAGCAACTATAAAATTCAGTGGAAAAAGAGGCAACAAGGTATATCACAGGAATATATTGAGTATCTTGTAATAGTGTATAAGGGCAAATAATCTGAAAAGAAAAAATATATGTAACAGATCATTTTGCTGTACACCTTAAACGTATTGTAAATCAACTGTGTGTGCGTGTGTGTGTGTGTGTGTTCTGAAGTCGCTCAGTCGTGTCCAACTCTTTGCGACCCCATGGACTGTAGCCTACCAGGCTTCTCTGTCCATGGGATTCTCTAGGCAAGAATACTGGAGTGGGTTACCATTTCCTTCTCCAGAGGATCTTCCCCAACCCAGGGATCGAACCCGGGTCTAAGGACGTCTCTGGTGGTCTAGTGGTTAAGAACACTAGAAGACTCTGTGCTTCCAACAGAGGGGGTGCGGGGTTTGATTCCTGGTCAAGGAAGAAAGATCCTACGTGCCTTGTGGCACAACCAGAAAATAAAGTACAACAAAAAAGAAAAGGCATGGCCTGTGTTGCTGGAGATGAGAGAGAGGTGGGAGAGGGTGAGCTTTCTGGTGGAATAAAATTGTTTAGACAGGCTTTTGGGTGAACAATGTGCCATTTGGACTGGCGTCTTCCCCTGGGAACAGGAGGACCTGGGCTTTGCTGTAGGTGATGTCGCTGTGCCTCTGTGGGTGGCACGTGGGAATCTGCTCTGGGAGGGAGGCCTGCCTTCCTGAGTTGAGCCAAAAGTCTTTGTTGGGTTTGTTCTGAGCTGTGCTTGCTTTTTTTTTTGGTGGTGGTTTTCTGTGCTGCCTGAGCTCAGGGCTGGGTTGCTCCTGTGAGGGTGTTGGCTTGTGAAGCTGTGCAGGTGGGGAGGTGTCTGTGGGCAGAGCGTGGTCTATCTTGAGTTGCTGGCAGTCCTTCACATTCTCTCAGGTGACTTCCTTCCACTCTCACCTCTGCAACTGGTTTTATAGCTCTGCTCTGTATCCTTCCTCCTTTCAAGAAAGCTGCCAGCCTTTTCCTCCTTGTGGTAATGCAGAAACCGTACATGTTGCTTTTAAAAGTCACTGCCGGACTTTGGCCAGGCATGGTGCAAGGCCCTTTAAGTACTTTTCCCCCCAAAGCAACCTTTCCCCTGAGGGGTGGGGGGACTGCAACATACTGAAAGGAATAAAGACAAAAGTAACACAAATCACCTCTAACCTCACCATCCAGAGGCAACTGCATTAAGACTCGTGGATTTCTTTCCTTTGATTATATGGTTTTTTCAAAATTAGAAAATACTGCTATATACACTATTCAGGGATTATAGATCCTCTTAATGTTATAGTATATTTCCCTGAGTTGTTGAAAACATGATTTTTTAATAATTGTGTAGTTGCTGTTAATGGATATGTCATGATTTACTTAATCCTCCGTTATTAGATTGTTGTTACCCACTTTGTGTTGTTACAAACAAGACTTTAGGGAGCATCCTTGCTTACCAAGCCTTGGGTCCACGTTGCTGTTTTCTGTAGGTGGAATTCCCAGTTGGAGGGTGTGCAGGCTCCTGCTTTGGCTCAGCATGTGTCTCCCGCAGCCCTGGTTACCTCTGTGTCCAGCCTCGGTCACAAGGTGGCTTTCTTCTTAGATCTCTGAGTTCTGGGTGTCTCAGTCCTGGAGAAGCCCTTTGATGAGCGGAGTTGGGATCTCACCTGTTTCCTGGCTTTGGTGTGGACAAAGGTCTCGATTTAGACATTTACTGTTCTGGGACTTAGATGTGGATGTCCTGCTCATGTTCCTCAGGAGCTCGTGTCCAGTGGGGGAGACAGCAGCACCTCCTTAGAGAGGCCTTCCAAGCTGCTCAGCCCATCTCCATCATCACCCTCCGTGATTCTTCTCTAGCCCATGCTGCTTCTCTGTTTGCTTTTTCCTCTTGCTTTCTTTTCACAACTTTAAATACAGTTTTTTTAAATTGTTTTCTTAAAAAATTATTGTGGAATAGAAATTACATAAGATTTACCATTGTAACCATTTTTAAGTGTACAGTCTAGTAGGGTTAAGTACATGCCCAGTGTCGTGCAACCACTGTCTGTCTCCAGAACTTGATCGTCTCCGCACATTGGAACTCTGCACTGATTAACATGCCCCCCCACCCCACCCCCCAGCCATTCCCCCTGCCTCAGGCCCTGGCAACTTTGTTTACTGTTTGTCTGTATGAGTTTGATTGGTCTGGGTCCCTCAGATAAGTGGAATTGTCCAATATTTGTCCTTTGGTGAATGGCTTTTACTTAGCATGGTTTTTCAAGGCTCATCTATCTGTGTTGTGGCATGTGTCTGAATTACATTCATTTTTAAGGCTGAACAGTAGTCTCTTACAGGCTTCCCTGGTGGCTCAGCTGTAAAGAATCTGCCTGCAATGCAGGAGACCTGGGTTTGATCCCTGGGTCAGGAAGATCCTCTGGAGGAGGGCCTGGCAACCGACTCCACTCCGAGTGCCTGGAGAATCCCATGGACAGAGGAGCTTGGTGGGCTCACACAGAGTTGAACACGCTACTGAAGCGACTAAGCAGCAGCAGCAGTCAATGTTATGCACTCAGTGACCACGTGTTGTTTATCCCTTTGTCTGTAGGTGACCTACAACTTAGAAATACTTTGGGGTTTTTTTGTTGTTGTTTGTTTGTTACTGTACTGCCCTGCATGCAGGGTCTTAGTTTCCCCAGTAGGGGATCCATCCTGGGCCCCCTGCAGTGGTAGCACAAAGTCCTAACCACTGGACTGCCTGGAAACTGCCCAACATTTTTGTTGTGTTTTTTTTTGACTCGCCCCTACGCCCCAGTGGAGTGCGTGTCACATGAAGCGGATTCTTCACTTCCCGCCTCCTGATGCTCTGCATCTCACACAGACAGCCCTCCATCCGTACATGTTGGGTGAGAAGTTGAGCCTAGCTCGGCCCGGGTTCAGGCGGTCAGGGAAGGCCTTCTGGAGAACGTAGCTGACTTGAAGTAAGCACCTCTTGAAAATAGGGAGCCCTGGAGTATTGAAAATATGTTTCTAAGTTGAAATGCCTGGGCTGCAGAAGAAAGCTAGTGAGTCAGCTTGCTTCCAGAGCGCTGGGCCCTTCAGTGTAGACGTGGGGAGAGTGCTGGTGGGTGGGGTGGGGTGGGACTTCAGCTCCAGGCCTTGAGTTGATTTTCCCAACGTGCTTCGAGCTCACCTCTGTGTGGAATTGGCGGGGGGTGAATCTCACTGCCGCACCAACTGGGAAAAGGAGGTCACCTCCAGCACTCTCTCCACGGTTCCTTTGTTTCTTTAGAGCTTTTTTTTGGCAGGTGTTGTTTACATCCAGTTCAGAGCTTAAAGAACTGCTCTGTTCAGGGCGTGCAGAACACACAGGCTGGTCTGGGAGGGCCAACCTGTCCGTGGGTCTGAATGGGCTAAGTGTTCAGAAATAGGGAGAGTGGAACACTGCCCCGAAGCATAAAGTGGAATTCTTTCTGATATAAAATTAATTGCAAAAATATACTTACTGGGGAAAAAAAAAGCAAGTATGTGTAGAAAAATGAATGCTCTTCTCTTCAGCTTCCAAGGCAATAGCGTCATTTATGGTTCGGTGTGTTTATCCTTCTCATACTAAAGAGCAAAGATGGGCTCATGCTGTTCTTTTCTTCATTTTTCAAACTTAATCATGAGCTTTTTCCCCCCAGACTAATATATACAGATTTATCATACTGTTAATGTTTTTAAAGTAATATTTGTAAGGTTTTTTAAAAATATGCATGTGTATGGAAGAAGAAAGCAAAAATAGGTCTTAATCTTAACCTTGGCCCAGATAGTCCCAGTTGATTTGTTTTAGAAAGTACTTAGAAAATTAAATCTATATGAAAAATATAAGCGTTCTTCCCCAGTCTTTCTGAAAGGAGACCGTTGTTTGAAAGCAGGGTAGAGAAATTAGGCACATTATCCATTCCCCGGTGTGTGTGTGTGTGTGTGTGTGTGTGTGTGTGTGTGTGTGTGTAGACCTACAGCAGGCTGCCCCTCCCTTAATATCTTGATGTGCTCCATGACACCTGTATAGATGGATTACATCATTTATTTTAGCGACTACAGAGAATGATCTGTGGGTTCACATGATTTTACCCTGTTTCCTATCGGTGGACATTGGGCTATTTCTAATTTTTGGATAATGATACAATTTTGGTGAAATTCAGTCGAATTTGTCTTCATAAACATATAATTTGTATTTGATAGCACTTGACAGTATGTTTCTGTAGTGTGGGGTCTTCCCGGTTGAGTAGCGTTTCGGTAAGAGTGCTGTTAAACTCTTTCTTAAAAAAGTTTGTGCCAATTTACATAAAGTGACATACGAGAGCAGGCGTTTCTGGCTGGGGGCTTTCCTAAATGAATCACCATTTGAGGCCATTTTGGGCTCGCACATTTCCCAAATTAAAAGCAGCGGACTGTTGAAGGCTTCCTGTGGTCTGGTGTAGGATCTCAGCCTTTGATTGGCATTGGCAGGCACAGCAGAGGTGGCATTCCCGAGGACTCCAGTGCAGGTGCCTGGGTATCTGCTCAGATGGGGCTGGTGGGGGCTGGTGGGGCCTGTGTGCGGAGAGGCACAGGCAGCCAGGTTTCCTTGATTTTCCTTTTCAGTTAAAGTCATGGGACTTGGCACAGATGTTTTCTCCTAGCCTCTGTGCATTCAAGGACCGCCCCGTTGGGGAGTTCTCACAGCAGCCCTTCTGGGGGTTTCTGAGGCTTGCATTACAGCCCTCGGTGGTCTTGCTGCTGGTGGTGCGGCTGCTGTGTGGGAGGGGGTATCTGGAGGCCGCTGCCCTCTTGCTCCCAGTTCTTTACTCACCCACTTGTCTCTGGCCCCCACTTTCCCCGCCTGTCTGTTCTAGGAGCTCACACCTAGTGGGCGAAGTGACTACGGAAAGAAGCCCCTGGAAACTCCTGGGCGGGGATTTCATCAGGCCAGGTGTTCCAGGAGACGCGTGCCCAGGGCGGGGTGCTGTGGGGGAAGAGAGTGCCCACCCTCGCGCTTGTTATTGTTAGTTGGAACCTGGAGAGAATCCGTCAGATTCCTTTTCCTGAGGGAGAGTAGCCCTTGGCTTTGGTCAGGTGTCTTCATATCCAGATTCTTCCACTTGTGAGCTGGGTGACTAAGATGATTTAATCTTCTGGAGTCTCCATTCTCTTTGTCTGCAAAATGTCAGTGACACCTGCCTCCTAACACTGGGGAAGGATTCAATGGATCCTATGCTGAAGTGTTTCTAAGGTGCCTGGCACAGGTGGGCAGGCGCTCAGTAAACAGTAGCTATTAATGGCTCCTGGATCCAGCACTAGCTGAGGGCCTGGGGGTTTGGAGCAGGCAGGCTTATACACTTGGGGCTCTTCAGCTCGCTAGGGGTTGGGGTTTCTGACTGTGTGCTCAGCCCTGTGCTGAAGATTGAAACCCAAGCCTCACAGTCCCCCGCCCCCTCACCGGCAGGAGCTCAGACAGTGTGGCCAAGGGCCTCCCTGGGGCATTGGCCCTCTCCCTACTGTCCACTCTCTCCAAGGTAAACACCCAACAGGAGCGTCTGATCACTGCCTGCTGCCCTTCACTGAGTTTGTTCTTTTCTTGGAGAGTTTTAGGTAAATGTTTTGAAAAGAATAAAGACAAGGTTTGTTGAAGTTGATGGCATCAGGCTGACAGACCTTCTGGACCTTAAACAGACCTCCTTCACCCCTGTTTCCATATGTGAGTCTGTTTCTCAGTCTGCCCAGAGGGGATGGAACCTGCCTCCCAGGGTTGCTGTGCTGATGGCACCTGGTCAGCTCAGAAGCAGGACGCCGTGTTGATTCCGTACCGCCAGGTTTGGTGGTGGTTCAGTCGCTCAGTCGTGTCTGACCCTTGTGACCCCATGGAGTATAGCCCGCCAGGCTCCTCTGTCCGTGGGATTATCCCCACAAGAATGCTGGAGTGGGGGTGCCATTTCCTTCTCTAGGGCATCTTTCCCACCCAGGGGTTGATCCTGGGTCTCCTGCATTGCAGGCAGATTGCTTACTGACTGAGCCACCAGGGATTCTCACAGCTCAGTTTACCTAAACACTAAAAGAATGTAATGAAATGACAGGACAGGCCTGTTACACAAACCCCAAACACTCCAGAAAGCACACAGAGTAGGAAATAAGTCATTCCTTGCAGTCGCTCTCTCTTTCAGATTGAGAGATGAGTGCTGTGTTAAATAATTCCATTTTCTAGTAATGGGAATGCTTTAACCAGCTGTGAGTTCTCACCCTGACATGACCATTGGGAAACGAGACAAGAGCCTGCCTTTAAGGGTATATACGTAAGGCATCCGTGTGTGGCTCCCCAGCGCTGTCACTCTGGTCCCTTCCTGCCTAGAAGGGCCACGGTCGCTCTCTCTGCTTGGGTGGATCCTCATGCCAAGCAGCAGAGCGTAGCGTTTGCCAGGCGCTGCTCTCCACAGAGCGTCAGGCGAGCGATCAGGTGTTGGTGTGGGGAGTCCGGGGGCGGGGGCTAGGTGGGCGTATGCTCCGTGACATGGCCTTGTCGGGAAGGGGCAGCACAGTCCGTGACAGTTGGGGAATGGGGGCTGCGAGAGCAGAGCTCTGTCTGGAGGGGCTGGTCCTGTAATAGCCAGTTCTCATTAATAACCTGCTGGGAGGGATTGGGGGCAGGAGGAAAAGGGGACGACAGAGGATACCGACTCACGATAGACGTGAGTCTGAGTGAATTGAACTGAACTGAAAGCCTGTGTGCATGCGGGCGCGTGGCTCCTCTTCTCCAGTGCCGAAAAGACAGATTGGCATCTTCCTGAAACCCCTGGGCAATACTTGGCCCTCCTTTTGGGGGTTCTTCCTTTTCAGACCTGGTCTTGCCTGATTGGTGGCCCTGGACTGTCATTGTCCTGGGCTTCCTCTGGAGTCTGAGGCTTGGAGAATAAATGGGATGCGGATTCCTGGGCTATAGTCCTTTGGACTTTGCTGGAGAGCGTTGAAAGCACCCAGCCCTTTTTAGCCCCCTGCCTTCAGTATGTGTGTGTTAGTCACTCAGTCATGTCTGACTCTTCTGCGACCCCATGGACTGTAACCCACCAGGCTCCTCTGTCCATGGCATTCTCGGGCAAGAATACTGGAGTCGGTTGCCCTTCCCTTCTCCAGGGGATCTTCCTGACCCAGGGATCAAACCCGGGGTCTCCTGCATTGCAGGCAGATTCTTTACCATCTGAACCACCAGGGAAGCCCTGCCTTCAGTATATTGGGATTTTATTTTCTTCAAAGAGGAGTGGCTTGGGGCTTAGTTACTGATGGGCCATCTGCCACAGCACTCACCCTGCTGCGTGCGGCTTAGCTCTGAAGGGTGTGATAGAGTGCGAGAGGGTGTGGTGAGACTTTGGCCTGGTCTTTCACCTCTCAGCCTCCACTCCCTCACCTACGGGGGCCACAGTGAGGACGGCCACCCCAGCGTTGTTGGCAGGATCCTCTGCACAGCTGTAATTACTCTTCTGCCAGCCTGGTGGAGTAATTCCCTGCCCGGATTAGAGGGAGGCGTTGCTCTCCTGGTGGGATGCTTTGTTGCTAACAAGCCTCCTCTGGGGCTGCCTGCAGCCTGAAGCTGGGGGAGGGCGGTAGGTGGAGGAGGGCAGTGGGTGGAGGAAGGCTGCCTGAGGAAGACAGGGTCTGTTCTAAGGGTGCTGTGTGCCACATCCCCCGTGGGCATGAGCGGCCGGAGGGCTTCCCGTGTGATAAACCTGATTATAGAGGTCTAGGGTCTGAGCCCTGCTGGTTACTCTGGACGGCGTACCAGTTCTCTCCTTCCTCACCTCTCTGTCTGCCCTGTGGTTCTTTGGGCACAGACTAAAAACAGGCTTCGTGGAAATGTCAGGCAGTACAGGAGTATCGGCCCATGTGTAAAGTTATATGTGGCAGGATGTTGGCTGTAGCACTATTTGTCACAGGACAAGGTTGGAAATAAGTTACATGTCTGGAGAGCATGGGTAAACAAATGTGGCACAAATGTGCAGTGAAATACTAGGCAGGCGTTAAAAGAGTCTCAGGCTGGTATGCATTTTCTTGGGGGAAAAAAAAATGACCACAGTGTATAATAAAAGGAAAGCAAGCAATAATAAAAGAAAGCAAGTTTCTGCATGATACAGTAACAACCCTCATCTATAGAATAAAAATCCAAGACCACAAACTGCTGATAGCTTTACACAGCATCCCCCAAGTTCACATTGTTACCTTTTGAGTTGGATTGACTTGTTTTGCCTGTTGTAGGATCAGTTGAATTTGTTACACTGAATGTGTATTAGAGATACCTGTTAGTTAACAGAGATAACTAATTACAGAGGTAACCCATATAAATTCAAATGAAGACACGTACCTATGGGCCAGACCCCTGGGTTGGTGCGGACTGGTGCTTTACTGGCTCTTTCCTGGTAGAGCATCATCCAGGCTCTGAGTTTTGCTCAGACTCACCCCAAGTGCCTCACCTCCTGCTTCCGGGGCCCTGATGGGGGGTCACAGGAATCCAGTCAATTCAGTCATGTCTGTTTATATATCACTGGTCCTCAGAAATTGCTCTGTTGAGCTGGTTAAAAGGAACAATCCAATACAAATGCCATCTCCAACTTCTGTTCTCTGCTAAATCAGATTTTACAATATAGATTGCGATGGCATTTGCAGAGTGCTTCTCTCTTGATAATTCGCCATTATTTGGAGGCAGAAAAGGAAGGAGAAACAGAAATAGAGCTTATGTGTCCTGTGTTTCTTTTATTTGCCAGGTCCTTGCTAAGTTTTGACCCTGGGCAGGGAGAGACCTTTGTATGGCACATCCGTCCAGCTGTCCATCCCTGACTGTATGTTGAAATGGCCCTAAGTTTTTATTTAAAAATTTTTTTCTACTTGCTAAGTGAACTGTATGTTGAAAAGGTGAGATAGGCCAGTAGCTTTCTGCAGATTGCAAATGGATTTCTAGCTGAGTCCTCGCTCAGCCTTCAGCCGCTGAGCTAGGTAAACAGGGACTGACCCCACTGCCCGTGAAAGAAGGAGCTGTAAGAGTTTTAAGTAAATCAGCAGTGATGACGATGGTCCCCGAACCACTGAGCAAGTGCTATGCTTGGGGAGACGCAAGGCAGACCCCAGTGGGTGAGGAGCCTGTAGCCGCTGCACACCATGTGCCCGTTGGACCCTAAATTGAGAGTGGGGCTCTTTACCTGATGCTTCCCTGCTCAGACCCCACTCCACCCTGGGCCAGACTCCACCTGCACGGCCACCATGGCCCCGGGACACGGACAGAGCCTGGGAGAGCTGTGGGCCTAGGCCCCTTGGTGGCCAGCGTGGACCCTGTAATCACAGTAGCAGGTGTTTCTCCAGTGCCCAGCACTCCTGGATGTCAGACTTGACTGGGTTCAAATTCAGGGTTTGCTGTGCCTTAACCTGAAGCTAGTGACCTTGGGCCAGTCATTTAACTTCCCTGAGCTTTGGCCTCTTGTCTGTAATTGAGGGTACAAGTACTTTTCTCTAAGTGGCTATTTTATTTTTTGTTCCAAAGAACTCCTGTTTTAAATTTCAGCTTTATTCAAATGTGCTCATTAAGTTACTTTTGGCTGTTTTCTTTGTTAATTGTTTCTGCTTGCCTTCACATTCAGTTGTGTCTTTTTTCTGACTTATCAGATGCTTAATTTCATTCTTTTCTGTTTAGGAATTTTAAGTTTTTAGATGATTAAGTTTCCTCTGAGTACAGATTTGTCTTTGTTTCACGTGTGGTTTTCTTTTCTCCATCTGTGCTATTTTCTAGGTATCCTGCAACTATGATTTTGAATTCCCCTTTGAGTCAAACGTTTTTTAAGAGGGTGTTTTAGGTTTTCCAACGGACAGCATTATTTTTACTTCTGCTTTCGTTACATCTTGTTTTATTGCACTGTGGTCAGAGATTTTTGCTTTTTCAGGATTTGGGGCTTTCCTTAAAGTCACACATATAGAGTAACTTTTTGAACATGTTTGTTGATGTACCTTTTCACATGATTCATTAGTTTCTGTTTTGAGTGGGCTTTAGATCAAATCTTACTTAAGACCAGGGTTTAGAGATTTCTGTGTTTTCCAGTGTTCTCTACTTAGTGATTTTTTTCATTAGGTTCATGACAGTTTTATTTTCTTTGTGGAGTATACTTCCTACCCATGTAAAAATGACTCTTTTCATTCTGCTTTTGTGTCTGGCTTCTTTCATCAGTGTTGTTACAGGTATTTGTGAGTTTCACCTGTGTAGTTGTGTGTGAATTTTTTCCTTCTCATTTATCTTTTTTCCAGCTCTATTGAGATATAATTGACAAGGTGTACAGGATAGTGACTTGACTTTCATACACTGTGAAATAATTACCCACAGTTAAGTTTAGCGAACGTCATCTCATACAGATAACAAAATTAAAGAAATAGAAAAACTTTTTTCCCTCCTGATGAGAACTCCTAGGATTTACTAACAGATTTTCACATAAAACATACAGTAGTGATAATTATATTTACGTGTTATACATTGCATCCCTGGGACTTAATCTTGTGACTGGAAATTTGTACCTTTTGACCACCTTCATCCTTTAACTCTCCACTCTCCTCTGGTAGGCACATATCTGCTCTCTTTTTCTGTGAGTGAGTTATGGTTACTTAGTTACTTAATTACTGGTACTTTGTTTAATTGACCCACAGCACTATTTTGGTTCTTGGTACACAGCATAGTGATTCAGTATTTTTCCACGTTTCAAAAGATCACCATGGTAAGCCGAGTTACCATCTGTCTATTCCTTCTCATTGTTAAATAGTATTCTACTATGTGAATATAGTGGCTTCCTGGTGGCTCAGACAGTAAAGTGTCTGCCTGTAATGCGGGAGACCTGGGTTTGATCCTGGCTCGGGAAGATCCCTTGAGAAGGAAATGCAACCCGCTCCAGTACTCTGGCCTGGAAAATCCCATGGAGGAGCCTGGTAGGCTACAGTCCATGAGGTTGCAAAGAGTTGGACACGACTGAGCGACTTGACTTTCACTTTCATGTGAATATAGTATTTGTTGATTCTAGCAGTGATAGATTTTCTAGCTTGTTTCCATTTTGCGCTATTCCGAATAGTGCTGGCTGCCATTAACACTCTGGCACATCTTTCATGCGTGTGAGTGTGTGTTCTCTTGGGTTCCTGCCTCAGAGGGGAACTGCCAGGTCACAGGGGAGACGCTTGCTTGGCTTGGGTGGGCGGCCGCCTGTTTTCAGAGACGCTAGTTGTTGCCATGCCCGCCGCGGGGCAGGACCAGTGTCCCCCACACTGCAGCGCTTGTTGTCAGGCTGTGTCAGCTCTCCGCACGCTGCTCTCCGGAGTCTGTGCCATTCCAATTCCAGACCAGTTTCTGAAATTGATATGAAAATCAAAGGCCAAGGATAATCAAAGCATCTCGAAGAACACAGCTGATGTACTGAAGACCACAGTACTGGATGTGAGGACTTTAAGAACTACAGTAAGTGAGGCATCACAGTGTTGGCGGAAGGATAGACAAATAGATGGAGAGAATAGACCTGATCTTGAAACAGACTGCGCGTGAACAGTCGCTTAGTTTGTGACGAAGGTGCCAGGTGACAAATGGGAAGGGTGGCCTTCTCAAAAGTGCCGGGAGGGGACTTCCTCTGGCCCAGGGGTTAGGGCTCAGCCTTCTGACGCGGGGTCATGGGTTCGATATCTGGTTGGGGAACTAAGGTTCCACGTGGCATGCAGTGGCCAACATTTTTTAAAAACATAATATTAAAAGTACTGGGAAAGTTGGATTTTCTGTATGGGGGTGGGGGAGAAATTTTCAACCCCAAATCCTATCCAGGATCAGTTTTAGGTAGATTACAGAGCTAAACATGAAAGAGAAAACAGCTTCTAGAATAAAACAGGAGAATTAGCTTTATGATCTTGGAGAAGACAAAATTCTTTAAATAGGATACAGAAAGCACTACCAAAATAGGAAAGATTTATAAATTGAAGTGTACTTTAAAGTTCCTATAGTCTGGAGCATTTGATTACAAATGCTCCAATAAAATGCAACACATACTGTTTTTGTAATTGCCCAGATGCCTCAGAAGATCTGCCAGTTCCTTCTGCCCTGGGGACCTCTGCCCTGCTCTCATCAGGGCCGCTCCGCTCTTGCTGTAGCGCAGCTGCCATCTTGGGCCTTGGGTGGCGGTCCCTCTGGCTCCTGTTCCTCTGTGCTGGATCCCTTGTCTCTTGCATCTTGTGTGTATCATTGGTTGGGGAACCTGAGCATCGAGTAACAGCAACTGTCTTAAGCTGTCTTAAACAGTAAGGACGTTTATTGGCTCAAATCAGAACTCCAGAGGTGGGCAGGCTCTGGGTGTTGGTCCTGTGTGGGATGTCCCTAATGAACCAGGTGGGTCACTGGTAAGGAGGCTGAGTTTTTCCCTTAGACCAGGTGTGCCCCTCGCCCAGCTGGGTATGGGCCAGCCTCTCAGGCCTCATGTCTGCCTGGGGGAGGACTAGGTCACTTTCTCTAGAAAGGAAGAAGGGAGAACTGGCTTCCAGGCGGGAATGGCTACTGTTCACTAGAGCATCTTTCCCTCAGCTTTCTAAGAACGTAAATGTTTTGTGGCCTTGAGTGAGTTGAAAACGTCCTTCCATCCCCACACTTGGCTCCGATCAGCTGGATAGGAGGGTTAATGATGCTCAGGAGAATCAAGTCACTGGCTCATGAGGACTCACTGCCATTCCCTTTGTTCCTCCCTGGGACCTTTTTGCAGGTGATGGTTGGCTTTTGGCAGCTTTGGGGTTCTTGTCTTTATCCCTAATGTACTGAAACTTCCCGTTGTACCCTGTGTTCTTTTTACACCCATTTCTCTGAGCACTTGGCAGGTCCTTGCAGTCTTGTATACTTCAGTTCTGGGAATTTCTCTTGTAATTTTTATTTGGTAATTTCCCTCCTCTTGTGGTTCTGGAAATCTTAGTTAAATTTGGACCCTTGGATTAATCTAATTTGGGGTAGGAGTAAAGACTAGTATTCATTTATCCCCCTTGTTAATTTTTCTGGAAGATCCTTTGTCTTGCATTTCATCTACTGATGTGAAGGTTAAAAATTTGTAAGAATAGTTTGGATTTATAGAAAAGTTGGAGGTTCTGTGTATTCTGCTCCCAGTTTCTCTTAAAAGATCTTCCATTATTATGGTCCATTTGTCCTGGCTACTTAACCAGTATTTATACACTGAAGTCTGTTTTATTCACATTTCCTTGATTTTTGCCTAATGTCCTTTTTCTGTTCTAGGATACAGTGTTTTAGTTGTCATGTTTAGGTTCTTTTAGGTTGTGACAATTACCAGATTTTCCTTGTCTCCAGTGAGCTTGAAAGTTTCGAAGAGACATTTTGTAGAATGCTCCTAGTTGTGATTTGTCTGGTACTTTGCTCATGATTAACCTGACATTATGGGGTTTTGGCTGTCCTGTCTTTAATTCTTCCTCGGGCTTTTTCCTGTTTTCTGATTGCCCCTTAAGAGAAACAAAATCCTGATATGTGCATGCAGCATCTTCTCTTAGTTTCCTCAGGACATTAATTAAAAGAAAAAAACCGTTAGGTTCCCCGGGGCTGTCTGTTTCCTCCAGGCTCTTTTGTTTGTGTTTCTGTCTTTCAGTTGCACAGCTGATTGGAAAACCTGGTGGGTGGGTCAGAAGGAGCTCTTGGGGGTAGAGTGGGTGAGTGAGAAGCCATCCCCAAGAGCCTGCCTTTTTTGAGAAGACCCCTTCTTTGCCAGAGTGTGGAGAGCTCGAGGGAGGCAGTCTTGTTTGTCTCCCCTCTCTCCTGTGAGGCCAACTGCAGAGGGAGTTTCAGGCCCTCGGGGCCTGGGCCTTAGGTTTTCACTTAGCTTCTGTTTTTAGCTCCTTTCCTCACTCCCACCACCCTCTTTGACCTGGTGTTCTCAAGTCTAGACTTCTCTTAATTTATCCAGAGAGGAGGGGAAGAGGGAGCTGACGTGGGAGGCTGGCTGTTGTACATACAGCCTTTCTGCAAGTGCTCCCAGGTCTAACATCCTCTCCCACCCCCCCGCCCCAGCCCTGCAGTCTTACAGGGCACCCAGTGCTCCTAGGACTTCCCGAGCTCTCTGGAGTCCTCGTTTCTAGGATCCTTTAATCTCCTAAGTTTGTTACTACTCGTGTCTGTTCTTTGCTAAAGTTGTCCCTGTCTTTTGGTTCTCTTTGTTGTCATTTTTAGAGGGTTTTGGAAAGATGAGCCATAAATGCCTGTGGTCTTTATGCTATGTTTAGCTAGAACACCCCTGCTTTTTAAAGAGTTTCTGTGAATCAAGTGAAATTGAACGAAGGGTCATTTCTGGGATGTGTGTGCACATGTAGATAGGTATAATACAGTAATGTTTATGTACGTATGTGTAATTGTGTGTGTGTGCGATGACACCACTCAGCTGCTTTTCTCCGCGTGATCAGTGGTGGTTGTTTCATAGCGTCAGGACATCTAGAGCTGCCTTTGCAGTTGTGGCTGCAGAGGTTTGCAAGTCCCTGAGGAAAGGGTGGGTTGGGAGGTCTGATCATTTGGCACCATGTCCTTACAGAGCTCTCTGTTCTCTTGAGAAGGGTGGGGGCCTGAATGTGCAGGGCGGGTGGGGGTAAGGGAGTGACCAGGCCTGTTGGTGGATTCCTGCTCTGCCACGGAGGTCTCCATCGCACTTTGGGACCACTACCTCTAGTCTCTGCAACAACCTTCCAAGTAGATCTTCTGTCCACACAGTGGGGTTTGGGCTCACAGGCTCCTTCTGTCCTGCCAATCTGTGTGGAGAGAGCTGCTGCCTGCTGGAGGGAATTGGTCCTCGTGGGGAGGGCTTGCTCCCAGAGCCCATGCGGCAGCAGTGGCTGCTCCCTGGTGACAGAACCAACCTCTCTCTCTCTCTCTCTCCCTCCCTCTCTCCCTCCCTCTCTCCCATTCTGTTTTCAGCAGTGGATCTGTGAGGTCCTGGGGTTTGGCAGGGTTGGAAGGCGTGCTGTCTCCTGGGCTAAAGAAAAGCACTCCTGCCAGTTAGTCCTCTCGCTTGCTTCCAGTGCCCAGACTCCAGCTGCTGCGGGTGACGTCATTCCTACAGGAAGGGCTTTGGGTGTAAACACAGTCACTGGTGGCTTCATGGGACTGGGAGAGTGACAGGTGCGGCTGGCTGGGACAGCGGCCTCCAGTGCTTGTGCTCAACTTGTCTGCAATATTCTCTAAGCTTTCCTTAAAATCACTTTCATAATTTTTTAAACGAAGATCCGATTAGAATTTAGATAGTAGTTTCTGACTTCCGTTGCTGACCTCTTGGAAACCAAACCACAATGGGAGAGTGGCAGGAGGCAGATGATCAGCATCGCAGCCCGGTGGCCCTGCGTCCCAGTGACTGTGCTGGTAGAGAGGCCCAGCACTTTGACTGGGAACTGGGTGACGGTGATCATTTTTCCTTTTGTTTTTTAAGCTTCACGGTTTTTCTGTATCAAGCATCTATTCCCTGTTACTAAGACATGCTGGGGGCAAATGAATGAGCAGGACCAGGGCTGTCCACCGCAAGTCTGTCCTCACCCCAGCGTGTGGCTGCCTTGGATGCCCCTGCTTACTGCCCTCACGTGGGATGCCTTGAAACCGGGGCAGCTCAGTGCTGTTCAAAATGCAGTCGCAGTGGAGTGTTGATCTCCAGGGTTTCTGAGCATTAAAGCACATCTCTGTCTCCTAAGAATTAATTAAAGGTGTCCACAGGCAGATCCTGAACCCCCGTGAATTTTCGGTCTGGTTTGAAGGTCTGCTCTCTGCTGTCAGGGTCCTTAGGCTGTGAGACTGCAGAGAGGGGTGAGGTCCCTGGAGCCTGGAGGTAGGCAAGAAGCTGGAGGCGTCACTGGCCGCAGAGGAGTCGGAAGATTGAGTAGTGTTGCAGGGCCAGTGGTGAGGCTGAGCCTGGGGCCCAACCTGCGGGAGAGCCCTGGGTTGCATGTGTTGTGTTCTTCATTCATTTATTCCTGATGCCAGACCTTTGAGGTGCATAGTAGGGTGTTCATCTCAGTAAATCCACAGGGAAACCGGCCAGCGTGGAGGTGACATGCGACCTGAGTTTGGAGAGAGGAGAGCGGCAGGGGTGGGGTGGGGATGAGAGTGGCAGGGGTGTGGGGTCGCCTGTTTGTCCTGGATTTGACCCTCCAGCGAGCATCAGGATGAGGTTGAAGGTGTCTGAGCAGGTGCCCGTAACCTGGTTTGGTTCTGGTGGGGGGTGGTTAGGGCTGGACCGGGTTCAGGGAAGCGGAGGCAGGGCTTGCAGACCCCAAAGAGTGCCAGAGAAGTGGGGGTGGAGAAGGGCTCCAGCCCTGCAGCGCGGAGTCCCCTTACGCCTTCCCGTTGCACTGCGGCAGCTTGCTGAGCGTGCTGTCTCCTAGGGGTGTTTCTCTCCTGCACTGTTCCCACCTCTTTGTTGCCCCCCCAGCTGTTGCTTTCCTTCCGCCTGTTCTCCTTCCCTGTGGAGGTGTGTGCTGTGTTCTGCCGTCATACCTCACGCCTGTCCTGCAGAAACCTCACCTGCCTGGGGCTCCTGCAGGTGGAATGATTGGGCCTGAGCTCCAGCTTTGCAGGTGGGCCAGCTCCTGCCTGTTAGGGCCTGGAGAGATGTTAGGGGGTTCCCCTGCTTCTGGCTGGCCAACCTGATTTTCTGACTGGGGCCCTGAAGGGAGCCACTGAAAACTGGAGGTGTGGAATTGGTGGTGCAATCGCTGGGCGAGATAGCAGAAGCTCCCCTGCAAACCCAGGTGGGGCTCCCCATTCTCCATCCCCCCTACCATATCCTAGGGCATATGTGAACCCCTTTTTGTTGAGTCCATTTCCATATCTACTTCTCCCTTTAGACTAGGGGTCCACTGGCTACAGCCCCCAACTCTGGCCTCCTTCCTGTTTGGTGAATGGAGTTTCGCTGGAGCCCAGCTCTGCTGCTTTTTGTTGTCTGGTCGCAGCAGTGCAGGGCAGGGTGGTTGGCATGTGCCGGAGATGCTGAGTCTGGCCCTCCGCAGAAGGAGTCTGTGGAGCCTGCTCTGGAGGGCGGGCTGGGGTCTTTGTTGCCTCCACATATCCAGCACTGAGTAACCTCTCGGCAGCCACAGAGTGGGCAGCACACATCTGAGAACTTGAACTTGGTGGTTGGCACCTATCCCTGTGTTAACGTTCTTTTCCACAGACACTGACATGTTGGAGAAGGATGGGATTATTTATTCATCTCATCCTGGATTGTGTGGTGATGGTTCTTTATGTTCTGACTGACACTGGACAAGCATACTATCTGGTGACCATGTCCTTTCCAGACCTGCTTATTTCCTGACCTGTTTATCCAGCCCCACTCTCCGCTTCCATTCCGGAACGGGTCATGCTTTTGGTGTGTTCTGTGTGGCAGTGGGATCTTTCTTTCCTTTCTCCTCACCCCAGGTTGGGAGCTTCTGCTTGTGCCTGGTGGCTGTGGTGCCTAGGCTGAGTACTGTTTTGTGGCTTGTAGGTCTTCCTCGGGGACCCCTCCTCTCTGAGCACGCAGTGGGCCCTTCCTTGTCAGTGACTGGAGGAAAGAGCCACGTGGTACTGGCTCCAGGTGTCCTCAGGATTGAGGACTGCTCAGGAAAACAGAGGTTTGCCCAAATGTTGCCAGACTCAGGGACACCTGTGAAAGCCTGGGTTTGCCCCGATGTAAAGCTGGCTGTTGTTGGCCAGCAGCGTTGGTGTGTAGAAAATGTTTTGTTTTTAAGCACCTTGTCCAGTCCCGTCATCTGTGCAGTCGCCCGGGAGGCACCCTTTGAGCCAGGGTTGCCACATGGCTGGGCCGGGGCACTCGCTGTCCCCCCCGGCCGAGCCCCAGCAGCCTGGAGTCAGGGTCCCCGGGCAGAGAGTCTGCAGCCAGGTGTCCCGCCCAGGCTCCAGGCCTGCCCCAGCACTCAGTGGCCTGTGACCCTGGGCAGTTTACTGCTCTGTCCTGACCATAATGTAGTGTCTTTCTCTGTAAAGCAGGCTGATGACCGTAGTGTCTTCTGAGCATGGAGCACAGTGAGTGTCAGCGGGTGCCCAGCTCACCCTGAGCGCTACCCTGGGGAGTCCCCGGCTGGGCGGGCGTCTGCCGCTGGCTGGTACTCAAGTGGAAGTGAAATGAATCCTATTTCTCAGAAACGGCTTTTTATAAACTGAAAGCTGGGAGGTCCTCCCTCTGGTGGACGAGAGAGCAAGTGTCTTCTGGTGACCTGCCGGCTGGGACTACTGTCTGGAGGGGCGGGGCCTGGACTAAGTTGCCTTTGTTGGCGAATCTTTCTGGTTCCTTTGTTCTTATAGAGCCTGGCGTCTCGGCACTTCTAGGAAAGTTGCCAGAATAGGCAGACCCGGATTTAAGATGTCCTTTTCTTCATTCCCCTAAAGTTGTCTTCACACGGATTTGGGGTGCTTTTTTTTTCCTTCTTTCTTTCTAGGTGAGAATGCCCAGGGACCCAGGCAGGGCCTGGGGAGGGGGTGGGCCTGGGTGGTGGGGAGGGCTTCCGGCAGGAGGACGGGACAGGGCTCCCTTGTCTTATAGTTGCTGTAGATGGAGTACCAAGGACCCAAATTAGATCTTGTTTAGAAAAAAGAAGCAACCCTCAGAAAATTATTCTGCTGCCTATAAAAGGGAGCGGTGCAGAGCGAGAGCCCTGGCTGGGCTCCAGGCTTGCTCTGTGTCCCCCGCAGAACCTGGAGTCTCCACTGGTTCGTCCCCAACGAACCAGGCTGAACGGACATGCCCCTGACCCACCAGAAGCGTGTTCTCTGGCCTCCCAGCCTCACGAGCCACACCCACATGTTTGTCTCTGCCATCTGACAGGCTAGTCGAGCCCTTGTGTAATCTTTGCGTGTGTATTGACAGACCAGAAACTCAGCAGATATTCATAAGCTGGATAAAGCCACACTAACAGTATTCTGAGCCTGATGTTTGTGAAAACCCAGGGGTAGGCAGAGCAGCCAGAGACGCAGGTGGAGCAGAGCTGGGCCCTAGACATGACCCCGATTCTTGGAGGAGATGGATACCTGTGTGCTGGTGGGGAAACCAGAACGATTTTATTTGTATTTGGTGTTTGTTCAGTGAAGTCTTCATGCAAAGAACCCTTGCATGCCCTGAGGCTGGTGTCTGTAACCTTGCTTTGTAAAGGCCCAGGTAAATACCAGTAGTTGCTCTGTGGGCCCCATGCGGCGGTTTCCCCAGGCTGGCTGTGTCTAACTGGCCCGCCCTGCTGGGGGGGGAATTGGGCCTGAAGGACGTCCATCTGTGCACTCTACTTGGAGCCTTATGGTGGAACAAGTATCAGACCCCCTCCCCCACAGGGGCTGTTTCCATAGCAATGAGGACTCAGTCACATTGCCTGTTAGCACCCCAGATTTCTGTAGCAATGCAGAATCCAGTCCCGATGTGTGGTGAGATGCTGCTTTGACAATAAACCACATAATTTCATGGCCATGTGTTATTAACATTGGGTATGTTTGGTTTTAGAACCTGTTGGCATTTGTGAAATCTGGCTGTGGTCCCTCAGTCTGTGTGGGAAAACTGAAGTGCATAGCTTGGTTAAAAAGTGGGAAAGGGGCCTTCTAAAGAAGTACGCCTATGGGTTCAGAGCAGGTGTTAGTCCAGCGCGTTCCTATCTTGGCTTCACTGAGGGGCTTTTGTCAAAAGGTGTAGAAAGCATATTCCCCTAAGCGTAGTAGGTGCTCAGTTAGCATTTGCTGAAGGGTTGAGTTTATTTAGAGGACGTAATTCAAGCAACAGTTGTTGACCGATTAACACTTCTTAGCTCCCATTGGCTCAGATATTTTTCTTATTTTTTCCAGGATGCCAAGAGTTGGGGTGCGGTCAGGCTCTGGTTCCCTAGTGCTTCCTGGGGGTGAGTGTGGGGACTGGTTAGTTCTGAGTGGTGTGGTGTTGCCAGGAGACCCACTGAGCGCTCTGTGTCCACTCTGACCTGTGTGCACTCTGACCTCTGCCCCCGGGCCCAGGCAGTGCAGAATCAGGGAGATGGTGTTTGTATCAGTGAACTGGTGGAAATTTGGACTAACGAATACTTCTTAAGATTTACTTTTTTTTTTCCGATCGGTAACACTGGTTTATAACATTGTGTGTTTTATCTGTACAACTTTGTGTTTCTATTTCTTGTGTCCCAGAGCATGCTGACCACAAAATTGAGTTTCCATCCATCATCATAGAGATGATCCTCTGCCATTTCTTCCTCTCCTTGTCCCTCCCTTTCTGCTCACCACTGTTCTCTGTATCTGTGTGTGTTTGCTTTGGTTTCATTTATTTTTTGCTTGTTGGTTTAATTTTTTATATTCCACATGTGAGTTGAAATCATGCAATATTTGTCTTTCTACATCTGACGTATTTCACTTAGCATTATACCCTAAAGGTTCATCCTTGTTGTCACAAATGGCAAAGTTTTGTCTTTTTAAATGGCTGGGTAGTATTTCATTGTGTATATGTATCACAGCTTCTTTATTCATTCATCCTTTTGGCCATTGTAAATAATGCTGTGATGAACATTGGGGTACATACATCTTTTCAAATTAGTATTTTCGTATTCTTTGCATAAATTCCCAGAAGTGGGATTGTCAGGATTATGTGATAGTTCAAGTCTTAATTTTTGAATTGCCCAGAATGTCTGATGAATAATTTTTATTTCACTTGTCTTTGTTGGTTTGGTTTTTAATTCAGTAAGGAATAGCGTATCTGGATTTAAATGGGTGATGCTACACCCGTAGTCCTGCAAGTCGTGTGGCTGGGAGGAAGCCACCGCTGGCTTTGTTTAGAAGTGTTCGTAGGTTCAGGGGCAGCAGAGACGTGGCTGAGACTTAGCATTTCCCACATTCTGGAACACGCTTCTTATTAATCAGCTGTGTGACTGCAGACGGGGTAGGCTGGACGTGGGGTGGAGGTTGTGTCCCAGGCCCAGCTCAGGGCTTGGACACATGGCAGTGCCTGCCTAGTAAAGACGTGTTGAATGAATGAATACATTAACTTTCTGTTGTTGCTGTGACTGATGACCATAAAACTCTAGTTGCTGAAAACAAAACAGACATTCTCTCCTGGTTCTGAATGTTGGGAAGTCTGCAGTGATGCTGCTAGGCTGAAATCAAAGCAGCAGCAGGGCTGCGTTTCTCCTGGAGGCTTTCCTGGCCTGTTGAGCTTTTCTGGGCGGCCTGCATCCCTCTGCTCTTAGTCCTCTTCCAGCTTTAAAGAGCCTTACTCCAACCTGTGCTCCTGCTAACCACTCAGACTCTGACCCTCCTGCCTCCCTCTCTAAGACCCTTGTGATTACATTAAGCCCACCCGGATAATCCAGGATGATCTGTCCATTTCAGGATCCTCAATTTAATCATACCTGCAAAGTCCCTGTTGGCTGGGAAGGTAACATACTCATGGGTTCTGGGAATTAGGGCATCCACACTTACGCTACTCAGCAGGCCACAGGAGTTTGTGGAGAGTGCTCAGAGTCCTCAGTGGAGTAGTCCCCTACTGATGAATAAGAGACTCCACCCCCTCTGCCTGGGCTGCTCCCACTTTGTGGGGGTCCCTGCTTGGACCCCTGCTGGAGCTGTAGGGCCTCCTCAGGGGTGCCCATCTATTTCCCATGTTCAGGGCTTTTCCTTTTAGACCCAGGGTCAGCAGATTTTGCCAACCACACGTCCTGTTGCATATCCTTTGTTTTTTAAAAACAAGTGTGAAAATGTTGGCGCCAGGGCGGGGGGGGGTGGTGGGTGGGGTGGGGGGGTGGGGGGGTGGGATATCATCTTTACCTTGAGGGCCTTAGAAAATGAGCCGTTGACTGGTGCCTGCCTAGTATTTTGCCAGCCCGTGTTTTGGACTGAACCCTGCAGGCTGGGGCTGCCTGTGGCCATCGCCTTGGGGACCTTTTTCAGGAGCGCTTGTTAATAGTGCGATGTGTGCATGCATGTGAGTGTACTGGGAGGCGTTCACGTTCCTACGCTAGTGAACTTTTGTATTGTTTCTTCTGACAGAAACATCTGAAAATTAGATCTCATCTAGTCTTAATGGAGAATTTCAGGTGGTTTTCCATTTGAAAGCTCATTATTAATTACTGGTCATTCTGACATGGGACAAGATCCAGTCTCTTTCCTACAGGGCCTTGCGCCCAGCGTTGGGAAGCAGCCTGGGGAGGTTAGTTATTACCAGTTCTGATTGTGGCAGAAGCTCCCGTGCGTGCAGCTTTAGGGGCAGGGATTTGAAGACAGAGGGTGTGTAGCCCCTGGCGCGTGGGCAGGCACCGGAGAGGGAGCTGGCGTGGAGCACGCTGATGGGCCGTCTTGGTGAGCACTTGCGATTATCGGTCCTCGTTTGTCCCTTCACGGGACCCACTCTCTTCTCCTGGCCACTGCCGTGCTCTGGGCCTCCTGCGGCCCGAGCCCTGGGCTGCGGGGGGCCTCTCCCTGGCCGGCTGTGGCTGCCTGAAGCGGGATCTGAGTGAGGAAGGGAGTTAAGTGCCCAGCCTGGGTGGCTCTGGCCTGGTGGCCCAGTGGTAAAGAACCCACCCATCTGCTAATGCAGGCGATGCAGGTTCCATTCCTGGGTTGGGAAGATCCTCTGGAGGAGGAAACTCCAGTATTCTTGCCTGGAGATCCCGTGGACAGAAGAGCCTGGCGGGCTACAGTTCATGGGTTCCTGAGAGTCAGACATGACTTAGTAACTAAACCATACCACACCGCACATGGGTGGCTGAAGCCCTGTGGGGAGGAGAGTGGCACTTCCGTGAAGGAGGGCAACCACTGGGTAGGTGACCCCTGCACATCGTGTGCAACTCAGGACGCTCAGCCCTGGGTGTCCATCGAGGTGCTGTAGTGTTTCCAGATACAGAATGTGTGCTCATCTGTTCCTGCACCCAAGACAGTGACTGGCAGGGCTTGAGTATCACATTTCACGTGACATGAATGAAAGGACGGATGCACCCAGCTCACTTGGGTGTGCTCCTCTGGCCGAAGTGGCTTCAGAATAGGCTGAAATGACTGACCTTCCTGCAGCAGCTATGCCAGGTGCCTGCTGTGCGTCATGGATATTTTCACTTTCCTTTTGTCATTGAAAACATTTTATCAGTAGGCCTAAATTGATGCTTTAGCTTTTTTTCCCCATACATTAATTCCAGTGGGAAGTAATAGTCACTTGTACAAGTTTTTGTTCTCCCAAGATCAAATTTCAAACCCAAAGCCAAGGGTGCGTGTAGAATGAAAGCGTTGGAGCTGCTGGTCCTCAGTGCCTGGCACGTGGCCTCACTGGGTGTTCACATCAATGAATGCCAAAGTGAATGAAGAAGGTGCTTCTGGAGGAGCCAGCGGAAAGGCAGAAGGTGGCGATTGGGAGACGCTGCTTCCTTGGCTGGCCTTTCAGGGTTTTCTCCCAGTGGAGGGCAGGTGTGGACAGTACTGCCCACATGGGCTCCTCTCCCAAGGGGGCCTGCTCTCTCTCCGGTCCATGCCTCAGAGCGCCCTGCTCTTGGCGCCCTGAACAGGTGTTTCCCTCTGGGTGCTCGTTCTTTGGTTTGAAAAGCGCCCATACCAGCTGCTTCATGTGATTTCCTGACTGTGCACTTCGTCTGGTTTGGTTTTGCTCATCCTGGGAATGGACAGCTTTCCATGAGGAAGGCGTTATTTGTGATGTTACATTGTTGTGCTACAAGGGAATGAGCCTTTGTTTTTCCACCTTGAGGAGCTGTCCTTGATTCAGAGGGCCTGATGTGTGAAGTTTACCTCTCATTGTGGCTGGTGAGTGCGAGAGTGCAGCTGATTTTCAGACAGGGAGAGTTCCTGTTGTTGGAGGTGGGGTGGTGTCTACAAGATGCTCTTTAAATGTGAGAAAGGCTGCCTGTGCGGGAAGGGCATCTTTCTAGGGACTGAGTCCAAAGCTTTCTTCACATCTTCAAGGAGATCCATGATCCCTAAGGATTCAGTTCACTGAATCAGAGGTTCTTGTGGATTAACACTTTTTCCCCCCATTTCAAAGGCAGATCGGGAGCGGTGCCGAGAAAAATTTCCTTACTAGATGACATTTCATCGCAATGTCCGATCGTTTGGGGCAAATAACCAAGGGCAAGGATGGGAAAAGCAAGTATTCGACTCTCAGCCTGTTTGACAAGTATAAAGGAAAATCAGTAGATTCAATCAGATCCTCAGGTAAGAGCGGGTAGGGGCCCAGTACCCTATGTTTTCCCTTAGGGAGACTTTTGGATCTAGGACCAGAGAAACCTAGGGTCCCCTGTCTGGTTAGACAGATGTGGTCCACACAAGGCAGTCTTCTGGGGCCCATGGGGTCACCCCCATAGTTCTTGGGGAGCCCATTACCCTCTACTTCTACGTGATGTCCTATTTCAGACCCTGAACTATTCCTGACTGCTGGAGCAGGATTATTTCTTCATCTATCTTTTCTTATTAAAGCTCTGGCTATTTTGAGCCGGATGGGTAGAATGGAATTTAATTTGCACTAGAATTACCCTTTTAAAAAAGCTTTTGTGGTCCTGCTATTCCGGAACTTGGTGGGAAAATTTCCTATTGATTCTGTCCACACCCCCTGAGAATCTTTTGAATGTCCGGGTCCCTGCTTAAGCTTGGCCGAGTCCCCGCAGTCCTGCTGTCATGAGGCCAGAGCAGTCTCCCTTGCAGAGGGCTGGTGATTGTGTGGGACGGAGGTTTTGGGGCCTGGCTCTTCACTGTGTCCTAAACTTAAACTCTCTGAGCCTACTGCCCACAAATAACTGGAAGCCTCCGCAGTGGCTTCAGCAGCCTGTGTCTTTGAAGTCCTTGGTGAAGAGCTTGTCAATTCAGTTCAGTTCAGTTCATTTGCTCAGTCGTGTCCGACTCTTTGTGACCCCATGAATCGCAGCATGCCAGGCCTCCCCTGTCCATCACCAACTCCTGGAGTTTACTCAGACTTACGTCCATCGAGTATGTGATGCCATCCAGCCATCTCATCCTCTGTCCTCCCCTTCTCCTTCTGCCCCCAATCCCTCCCAGCATCAGAGTCTTTTCCAGTGAGTCAACTCTTCGCATGAGGTGGCCAAAGTACTGGAGTTTCAGCTTTAGCATCATTCCTTCGAAAGAAATCCCAGGGTTGATCTCCTTCAGAATGGACTGGTTGGATCTCCTTGCAGTCCAAGCGACTCTCAAGAGTCTTCTCCAACACTATAGTTCAAGCTTGTAAAGTGACTATAAGTTACGACCAAACACTTTTTTGTGTTTTTGTTTTTGTTTTGAATATTTTGATTTTTTAATTTGGCTGCACTGGGTGTTAGTTGCCGCACGCAGGATCTTGAGTTGCAGCATGTGGGTTCTTAGCTGTAGCATGTGGGATCTAGTTCCTGACCAAAGATTGAACCCAGCCCCCTGCCTTGGCACTGCAGAGTCTTAAGTCACTGGACCACCAGGGAAGCTCCTTCTCATGGCAGATCTGTCCCTTGTTTTTCACTTGGTTGCCATTGTCATCATCACTTAGAGTTTAGAAGAGCAGCCGAGTGAACCCAGAATCTTTGCTTCGGTAACTTCCTGTACAACATCTCTTTCCATCCCTCCCCCGTGCAGTTATTCCTCGACATGGCTTACAAAGTCTCGGGAAAGTTGCCACGGCCCGGCGCATGCCACCGCCTGCAAACCTGCCAAGTCTGAAGTCTGAAAACAAAGGAAACGACCCCAACATCGTGATAGTACCCAAGGACGGAACAGGATGGGCAAACAAGCAGGACCAACAAGACCCAAAGAGGTGAGAGCGAGGGGGGTGGGGGGTAGGCGGGAGTTGGAGGACGCCTCTTCCACCTCTACTCCTGCTGCTGAGTTGTTTCTCGCTTCCTGGCTCCTGGAGCCAAAGCCACAGGGTTTCTGTGAGCCACCTAGTCCCCAGTGATCAGTGTCCCTTTTGCCTTATTAAGAAAGCCCTCATCACTCCCAGAGGAGCTTATGCAATGACTCGAGCCAGTTCCTGAACAAGCCACTGTGGACAGAGCTGAGCGCTTGATTTTGGTTGGGGTCCCTGGGTGCTGGGCCTCAGGTGGAGAAGGAGGACCCTTCAGCATTGAGGGATCACAGCACCCCATATAGGCGGCTGCCCTGCTCCCCACGACCCAGTCCTTGAGGATAGCCACGCCGGGCCCAGGCACTCCCGGGTCAGTGTGCAGCTGCCCTGCATCGGGGATGGGTAGGAAGGCATCAGGGAGGGACAGGGCCTCACTCAGGCCAGCAGGCAGAGCCCGGCTGCTGGGGTTTGCTTGTCAGGCAGTGGAAACGGAGCAGTTTGGCCTCATCCACCTTTGTGCCCTGTGTCCCTGAGGTCCAGCTGCTGATACTCCAGACCCAGAAAGTAAAGGTGGCCCAAATCACGGCCTGCCAACCAGTGTCCTTTTCTCTAATTGAAAATGGCCCAAAGCTTCCTGTAGTTAATTTAGACAAGATGTAGAGAGTGAACAGATTATTAGGCCAGGTGATTGATCAGTAATAAGCAAATACTGTAAACATTTCCTAACAGTCTGAATAGGGATCGTCCCAATTCATGGTATCGTGTGACTTGTAGAACAGGCACTGCTGTGTGATTTCTAGCCAGGCTGTTTATTAGCTTTGTGGAAGCTGGGGAACCATTTGACTTCTGACCATCAGTGTCCTCCTGTGAAGTACAAATAACCCCTGGCTCCAGGGGCGGCTACAGGCGAGGGACGAGAGGACACGGGTGACATGCTTGGCACAGTGCCTGGTGGGTGGCAGATGTCAGTGTTACTCTTCCTGTCAGTCATAGACACTGCAGCCTTTAAGGAAACTGATGCTGCACGTTTCAGTGTAAGCAGTGAAATGCCTCTGCTGCTGCTAGTTCTAGAGAGCTAGGACAAAACCTCGCTCCCTCCTTTTATCCAGTCTTAACACACTGTCGGCATAGCATCAGGCAGCTTGAACGGGGCCGCTGTGCTGGAGTGTGTTTGCCAGCGAGAGGTGGAGAGCGTTGGTAGTGGCAGCAGATGCCGTTGCTGCTTCTCTGCTGCCCCCTCCCTGGCGGTCAGGGAGGTGGCCGAGTGGGGGAAGACCACACCTGCTGGGACTCGGTGTTTAGAGTACACAGAAAAGTTCGTTGTGGTTTTATCTGTCATGGAAGAGAATCTGGAGATTGGCACATTCTAGGCCTTCCACCTGTGTCATTAGAAGAAAGCGGTGGGTCCACGTGTGTTGTCAGTATACTGAGATGTGTGTGTAGTGTTAGCCCACTTGTGTTAAAAAGTACTATGCTAACATGTGTAGAAAAATCTGCTAGAGTTTCAGATGGTGACACATTCTGTATTGTATGTATTTATTTTTACCTTTGAGCGTATTTTTTTTTTTCACAAATCGATAAGTTAAAAAAAAAAATCTCCTGTTTCAGAGCGGTCAGTCCCTGAGGAACTGTGAACCCTTGGTCAGGAGTGAGAGGCGGGCCCCCCTCCACCCACCACTGCAGCCGCCTTCATGGCAGATCCTCCATCTCTTTGTTGTTTGCCCCTTTGTTGTTCACAGTGGGCTTTCAGTCTCTGCAGGCAGAAGCTGTTCAGGAAGGCAGGCCAACTGTGCTGGCCGTCCTGTTAGGGGTCGGTGAGCAGACCTCACATGTGGTCCAGTTTCTCGTTCTCTTGGCCAGCCTAGGAGTCTGCCGGGGGGGAGGGTATTTGTATCCGCTAGAGGAGGTCGGAATGTTGAGGGACCCTGAGGTCATGGCCTGTCTGATCCTCATGTGTGTCCTGCCTTTGTCCAGTTCCAGTGTGACGGCCTCTCAGCCGCCGGAGTTGCTGCCGCAGCCGGGTTTGCAGAAATCTGTCTCCAATTTGCAGAAGCCGACACAGTCGATCAGTCAGGAGGTAGGTGCTGGGGACCCCGTCACCGAGAAGGGTGGCTCCGTGTGACCTGCCCGTTCCAGAGGCCAACCTGAATAGTGACTTTCAAGAAAGACCCCAGATTCTGGATAGAATGTAGATGCCTAGTTGGATTCCTGTTGGCTTAGCTCAAGGTGAGTCTCCTGGGCAGCTGCATGCTAGATTGGGGCCCTGCAGTGTCTCCTCGGAAGCGAGAGCCGTAAGGAGACAGCAAGCGTTAGGCCACAGGAGGTTCAACAGTCCGGTGAGTTTGGAAAGCAAAACAAAGCAGGCGCCTTCATGGGTTTTTCTCTCTCTGTGTCTTCAGTATGCTGATGTGTCCTGGGTCTCCAGGTGAAGGACATTGTGGACAGCAGTCCCTGAAATTACTTGTCCTTGGAAATGTCTTTTAGCAGACTGTCTCTGGGGACTAGTGTTTCTCAGAACACATTTTGTGGAATAATGATCTATAATCCTTCATTTGTCAATGCATTTCAGACACCTCTCTAAACAGAAAATCATGATTAATCAAGAGCTCATATTGTACTTGGTCCATCAGCGTCTGTGGGTTACAGAGGCTAGCAGCTGGTAGCTGGAAATCTGGACAGATACCTGGCACTCGCTGGCTCTCTTGAAAAGAACCACTCTGTGGGGAACATTCATGGCTTTGCCAAAGGGACACCCTCCTCCAGCCAATACTTAACTGTGCTTTTAAATCAAAGGAAAAGAAGAAAAAAAAAAATCTATATTCATGTGAGACTCCATGTTCACCAACCTGAGTCCACTGAGGCCTGTTGAACAGTGGGTAGCGTGGAGCGCATGTCTCTTTCCCAGATTTGAGACTGAGTGTGGTTAAGGGGCCTTGGCGGTTCTGGCAACCCTGGCTCTGTGGCAGAGCTGGCTCTGTGATCCTGTTGGAGATGAGCTCGCTGCGTCCCCTGCCGCACAGGGCCTGGGCTCCCATGGAGAACAGGTGCTGTGGGCCCTTCGGGGCCGGATCAGGCCCTGCCCTGGAGCCAGCCCGCGGCCCCTCTGGTGCTTCCTGGCTTTCCTCTCCTGCAGAGATGGTGAGAGGAAGAGGCCCCCAGTGTTTTCCGGCTTTGAAATCTCGTCTCAGAGGCAGTTTGACTCCGGGCACGCGATTTGCTGCAGCGTTAGTAACCCTTCCTCGGCCGGCCCCATAGGCCTTCTCTTCCAGTTTGGTGCCCTTGGTGGGCGAGGGCCAGGGGTCTTGTGACTGCAGACCCCAAGGGAGTAGCTGTGGGATAGCAGTGACCTGGGGCCTCTGCCTCCTGGTCTGGAGGCCCACCTCCGGCCCCCAGCTGTTCAGACCCCCAGGGGCCTGGGGGCAAGTCTGTGATAAATGGGTTGTTGCACCTGGTCAGCTCTGCCTTGGAGGCTGGAGAGACCACCGTCTGCCCTGAGCGTGTGTGGAGGTGGCAGCAGGGGAGGACAGATGGAGGGAATTGTTTGATCTGGGATCCAGTCCAGTGGGTGATGAGACGTCGCGCTGCGTCAGCTTGATTTTGTGTATCTTTACATTCAGTTGTTAAGGCATGTTCCTGGGAGAGGCAGCTAAGCTCAGTGGTTGGGGACCTGAAGGGCCTTTGGACCCTGGTAGGGTGGGAACAAGTCCTGGTCCTCCTTCCTTAGGTGGGTGTCTAACCCAGGTGACCCTGATGTGCCTGGCACCTGGCCTGCATGTAGGGAGCTTTCAGCAAAGGTGCGCCAATGAGGCGCGCCCAGGCGAGGCGGGAGCGGAAGGCTGGGCTTGGGGAGTCAGGCCTTGGAGGATGATAGCCGTGGGAAGTGGTGCCGGGCTGGCCAGCAACACAGCAGGCACGTCAGCTTTCCCATACGCGTATTCTCTTAGCAGCGGCACAGTTTTTAAGGCATGTGCTGGAGTTGGGTTTGGTCTTGTCCCTGGAGCAAGAGAGAGGGGCTGTGTGTGGCCGCGTGTTCCTGGCTGTGGCTCTGGCTCTGCTCTGCGGCCCTGGGCTGGCCGCTTGCCCTCCGGCCTGCTCTGCATCTGCCTGTGGCCAGGGCTTCCTGAGCCCGGGCTGCTTCCTGAGTGGAAGGCTGTGCGACAAGCGCGTGTGCTTGGCTCCTGCCCAGCTGGTGGTAGTGGGAACAGCGATGTAGCCTCGGGGCACGGACAGCAGCCTGCTGGGCTGGCCCTATTCTCATTCTCTTCCTTCTTTCAGAATACAAATTCAGCTCCAGGTGGACCAAAGTCATGGGCACAGCTGAATGGAAAGCCAGCAGGACACGAAGGTGGTAAGTGAGCGTGTGGTGTCGCAGTGGGTCATGGGAGGTACGAGTACCTTTTCTGGACTCTCCCAGTTCAGTTCAGGCAGTCTTTAGCTTGAAGCTTTGTGGAGTCTCCTCGCTGAGCGAGGTACTGCCTTGCCTGGCGTGGCGGTGCTGGATTCTGCGGACCACGT
Source organism: Nanger dama (assembly GCA_917880005.1). Lineage (NCBI taxonomy): Eukaryota > Metazoa > Chordata > Mammalia > Artiodactyla > Bovidae > Nanger > Nanger dama. The sequence goes on along the minus strand of CAKJTW010000018.1, from coordinate 5,455,995 downwards.
CAGCTCTCTGGTCTTATTGAACATTATCACTGAAGACAGTCCCCTAGGTGTGCGGAGGGAGACCCCAGCGCTGGCCCTGCACACCCTGGTTGGCTGAGCTGCTAAAGGAACAAGTCCTCACTCAGCGAGCACCCGCCTCCTCCCTGGTGGGGCGAGGTGTCATGTGCGGGCGCTGGCTTGCAGCCCGGGTTTGTAAATCAGCAGCCCTGGGAGCTGAGCTGCTTGCTTTTGGATGGTGCCACCAGAGCAGGCAGAGGTTATGTGGGGTTTGTTGCCATGGTGTCCCGCCTGACACAGGGATACACACTCAGACGGCTGTTCAGCCCAGGGACGGCGGTGGGTGCGTGGGAGGAGGAAGTGTCCAGAGCCTTAGGTCAGTGCCAGCGATGAGCTGAGATGGCCCCAGGGCAGGCCAGGTACAGTGGCTGCGTGGTGGGACGGGGGTCCGGGCTGTGGGCCCAGGGTCAGCAGGTGTTTTTGCAAGGAGCCAAACATCTGGATTTCTCTCTGGACTCGCCTGATTTTCCAGAGTTGGGGGCATGTTTCTAGCACGATGCATAGACAGCGCCAGGCAACGCCTCGAGCTGGAAGGAGAGGGATGGAGGTGTGAGCAGCTTAACCACAGCTGCCCTTTCCTCCGTGACCAGCACAGGCCACCGTCTTAACCCTTAGCCGTGTCCTGGCGTAGCTGCTGTCTTCCATGCGTCCCTGCTGGCTGAGGCCTTGCCAGGCCTCACGTGTCATGGTTGAGAGTGGACACCAGCTCCACGTGCCAACTGCCCTGCACACCTGGTTGCTCTGCCGCGCTGAGCACGGGCCCTTCTGGGTCGGGTTGCCATGCGCGTGAAGACTCGCCCCTTCCTCCGTCTCCAGTGGGGATGTCAATCAGTCGGTGTGGCGGGGACACACAGCTCTAGCCAGGAGGGCGAGGTGGAGGAAGCCAGACAAGCAGAGAGGGGTGGATGGGGGCTGTGACAGGGCCTTTCAGACCTAGACAAGGTCCTTCCAGAGGCTTTGTGGAGACTGTTCACTGGGCAGTTCACAGTGGGTCTTTGCTCTCTGTAGCCTCTATTTCTGTGAGGTTGAAATATTCTTAAGTAAATTCAATGTACTTGTTTTTAATTAACAGGAACAATAGAGGTTGTTTGAATTAAAGTTGGCACAGCTCTTATGGAGGGCAGCCTGGCACTGCCTATCAGTACCAGCCTGATACCCTCTGACCTGGCAGTTCCTTTGGGGCGATCGCCCTGCAAGTGATACCTGTGTGACACAAGATGTCACTGCCACGTTATAACTGCAAAAGATTGGAAGCAGCCACTTGAAATGTCCATCAAATGATGGTACTTTAATGAAATGCTGTTTGGCTAGAAGGAAAAAAATGCAGTTTTCTACTGATCTGGCAAGCTTTCCAGGACATATTCTTAAGTGAAAAAGCATAGAATAGTACGTAGAGTATTTTACCGTTTGTGCAAAAAATGAGAATGAGAGAAAATGCATTTCTAGAAAATGTATGTGCAGTAAAAAAAAATCTCTGGAGGGAAACATAAGAGGAAGGAAGAGAGGGAACAGAGCAGAAAAGTGCATGTTTTGTGAGGACATTTGATGTAGATCGGGGCTTCCCTGGTGGCTCAGACAGTAAGAGTCTGCCTGGGAAGCTGGAGGCCCCAGGTTCCATCCCTGGGTTGGGAAGAGCCCCTGGAGAAGGAAATGGCAGCCCATTCCAGGACTCTTGCCTGGAGAATCCCATGGATGGAGGGGCCTGGCGGGCTGTAGTCCACGGGGTCACAGAGAGTCCCACACGACTGAGCAGCTGACACTTTCACTTTCTTTGATGTGGAAAGATGGGGTACCTGGGTGGGAGGAGGGCTTCTGCTGATTCTTCTTTAAGGCTTTTTACCTTTGAACCTTTTGATTTACTTACGGAAATAAAACTTGGTTTAGAAAATAATTTTAAAACACAGTAAAATATCCTGTCAACATGTGGTAGCTCGTCTGGGAGGCGGCAAAACCCAGTAGCCCAAGAGGAAAGAATAGATGTGTGCTGACTGTGACCCCTCCTACGTGGGGCTTATAGCCTGTGAGGCTTCCAGGGCTGTGCACAGACATTGTCACGATTTTGGAACTGTCAATGTCCTTCCTGAGTTGACGCACTCTGCATGTGGAGGGTGGTCCCAGGCCTGTTTCACCTGGACCAGGCCCAGGCCTGTGGTTCAGGCAGAGGCCAGAGGTGCGTGGCCCGCAGGCTCTGCTGCCTAAACCACCAGCAGCTCCCTCTGGGGCCTTGCAAGAAGCCCCTGATTGTGCTGCCGCTGTTCCTCCTGGCAGAGAACAGAGGGCAGGAGGGAATGCTGGGTGAGCATTACAGGGCATTGAAACGTTAGGAATACGACTTTGCTGTGAATGTTGGAGTTCTTCACTTTGTCCTTTTAATATCTGGAGGGCAAGTTTTATTCATAATTAGAATATCACCTTTATGATTATCAAGACAGGAAAAAAAGTACTAGGCTTTTATTGTTTTTTTGTTATTACTTTAACTTCAAACTGTCTACCTTTTTTTTGTGTGTGCGGCCACATGACATGTGAGATCATTCCTTGACCAGGGATGGAACCGGTGCTCCCCTGCAGTGGGAGCTCGGAGTCGTAACCCCTGGACCACCAGGGAAGTCCATCTATTCCTACTTTTAAAGTATTGACTTTCATATTTCACTCCTGCCAGTGACCTTTGATACAATGAGGCAACTGTGAGAGTATTGGTCCTCCTTCGTGACACCTGGCGATTGTCAAGTGAATCATTGGTTAGTAATGTGTCCGTTTACCCCCTGGTGGGTTCATTTGACCCCCTGGACCTTTTTACTAAGGGGGATGGTGGACGGATGGCCGCCTTGAGCTGCACTGACCCTGCCGCCTCTTTCTGAGAAAGTCTGCTGTGGTCAGCAGGTGCTCTGATCAGTGATTCCTGGGGACAGACGTGGGTCTGTCTGGGGGTCAGGGTGAGCCACAGTTGGATGTTTTTCTGTGTGGTGCTGCACATGCGCTGTGTGTTCACTGAAGGGACCAGACCCCACTCCAAGCCCAAGCCCTAAAATGCATCATTTGTCAGTGCCCGTTCATCGAAGAGATGGTTGCAGGGTCCCAGTGCCCCTTGCTCTGAGTGATAGGAGCAACGCTCAGGAAAGGCTTTCTTTGCAGGGGTTGACAGTGTTGGGGGCTGAATGAAAGAACAAGGAAAGAAGTTGTTCCCGGGATTATAAGAGTTAAAGTGTTTGGCCTTGCAGGGCTTGAGGAGCTTTGTAGGAAATGGTTTACTGGAGTAGACAATCCAGGAGGCAGTGTGAGCTGTGAGGTTTTGGGGAGGGGCATTACCTCCACCCAAAAGCCTCTGACCTCACCGGACAGACCACCGCCGAAAGGACGGCACTGCCTTCCTCCAGGAGTGGGAAGGGAGGCCCAGGCTGCAGTAGCTGCCATACCCAGCCTCTGCTGTTGGTGACCAGCTCCAGCAGGGGGCCTGCTGCGGCCTGCGGGCAGCCTCCCCTCATCACCCTCAGGAAACCCTGGTGCCACTCTGTGGGCACAGAAGGCCAGCACAGACGGCACTGTGGGAGGCCCTTCAGGGTGGTGGGGCCGCCAATGTGTTCCGAGGCTGAAGCAGAGAACCATGGATACCAGTCTCACCTGCCCCTTGAGTCTTTCTGATTCTCTTGACAGGTTTAAGGGCCTCAAGCCGACTGTTATCCTTCTCTCCCGAGGAATTTCCGACGCTGAAAGCAGCTGGAGGGCAGGACAAGGCTGGCAAAGAAAAGGGCGTCTTAGATCTGTCGTATGGGCCAGGACCAAGCCTCCGCCCTCAGAGTAAGTGGGCTGCAGCCTCCGTCTGGAACAGTGACGTTCCCCTTCAGCTCCTGCCTCTTAGACACGAGCCATCTCTCAAGCAGCCAGGCCCCCTTCCTGGAGAGCGCGGCTGGCAGTCCTGTACTGGGCTCTTGTGTCTGTGGGCTCACTTCCTGGGCTGGGCTGGAGGTGGCGCCTCCCTTCCCGTCCTTTGGGTCAGGCCAGGCCTGTCCGTCTTCCCAGCAGTCATCGGAGGCTGTGCTGTGCCCAGGTGGTCACGGCAGGGACAGCTGAACCAAGGCCAGTTCCCTTGACTCCCAGTTCAAGAGCTTATTTTCTAAGCAGTGGTTTCCAGAACTAGCTGAGTCTTGTCAGAATCACTTGAGCGTTCGTTAAGTCTGATTTCCAGCCCTCTCCTACCCCGCAGCCGAATTAGAATCTGTTTTTTAACGTGTTTCCCTGGTTGAGTAGCCAGCCCACCACTCATCTCCATGGCCCTTCCTCTGGGGGTCTGGCCAAGGGGTAAGCAGGGTTGTGTAGCAATTCTTATTGGTAATACTTTTTTTCTTCATGGCCTTGGGTGGTTAGAATTTAAGGTGTTGTTTGGGAATGGGATTTTCCATCAATTCTAATCACAGATTCTGGAAATAGCCCTTGGGTAGGGAGTTGATCAGGTCTTGAAATATGAGAGACTTTTTTATCTGCTTGTTCTGATTAATCCCCAAGGTATCCCAGAGTCAGAACGGATATCCTATAAATGAAATGATCACCATGAAGCTCTTTAATAAAACATACTGTCTTCTCAGTGGTATATGCTGGGTTATTTTGTTTGTTCCAAATATATAATCAGATTCCTTAGGCCAGAAACACCATCTTTCTGGGATTAAGATGAGCTGCTGTAGGACTGTAACACTTTAGAAGTAGAAGAAGCTTCTGGAATCAATTCTGTCCCCTTGTTTGAGAAGATAAAGAAGCAGATGACCTTGGGTGACCAGAGCTTGGCTAAGGTCATGTACAAGGTGGCTGAAGAGTTGGGAGCAGTGTGATTTTGTGGCTCTGATCCTGGGTTCCATTCTCTTAGGAGTCAAGTACTCAAGGACCTTTCATGTTTCAACTTCTCTAAGTTGACCAAAAAGAGGAGTCTTTGGCTCATCTGATTCCTTGTTGGCCTATAATCCCACCAGGCTTTGCTACATTGAGCAGGAGAAAGCGTCATCTTAAAACGATGGTCAGAGAGGATTGGCAGATTTCAGTCTGTAACCTGCAGGAGGTCCCCCCAGGCCACTGTGGGAGCAGGTGGGATGAGGCCTGAGCAGGGGGCCCAGCCCCTTCCAGTGCCTACTTGAGGGGGCCAGTGGCTGTTTTCTTCATCACAGCTAGGGAGTACCTGACTAGAGCTGGCACTGCTGAGCAGGGTTTGAACTCGTGTCAGGAACTCTGGTTCCAACATCAAGTCCAGTGCCAAGCCTGGTACCAGTCCCGATGGGACTGGGTCAGTGTTATTGGAAACAGTGACCCAAGACTGCTCTTATGGGGCTTCTGGGTCTCTTTGGGGTGTTAGGTCTCAGGTTGTGTGGTCTCTGAGTTGATGAAGGAAGACCACTCCTTGTTTACACTTGCCTTCCCTCTGAGCAGACTGTGTTTTGTGTTTCTCTGACAGTCAGACACCCTCAGCAGTTTCATACTCATTGGCCAGATGTCTGCCCCCCACCTTCCCTGACAGACTTGACCAGTCAACTCAATTCTTTACTTTTTTTTTTTAATTTTTGGTGAATGAGGGGGTCCCTTGACCTTCAGAACCTCATACAATCCCTCCTCCCCCTTCCTCTTTCCTCTCCCCTTTTGCCCCCTTTCAATTTCCAGATGTGACAAGCTGGAGGGAGGGCGGTGGGCGAAACATAATTTCTGCCACGTCTCTGAGCGCCTCCCCAACTGAGCTGGGCAGCAGGAACTCGAGTGCAGGAGACGGAGCCCCCTCCTCGGCATGCGCCAGCGGTTCTAAGGACCCCTCTCTCCGCCCGGCTCAGCCTGCCCGCAGAGGGGCTTCACAGTTCTTGGGGAGTGTATACCACCCACCTACATACCATGACATGCTTCCTGCTTTTGTAAGTCTTCAGAGTGTGCATTCTGTCCCCGCAGAGTCAGATTGTTCATGTCCAGCAGAACCTACTTCACGTGGTTGAATGTCCACCATGGGCGTCCCCCAACCCCACCCAGTCTCTTTGCCCTGGTGCCTTACCCTGGAGGTTTCCATTACTTTTGCATTTTCACTTCCCCCATTTCGAATTTTAAGGGCCTCTGGCTTCTTTCCCTGGCGATGTGGATGTTAATCTTAACCTTGGTTTTTTAGAAGAAGGAGAGGCAGGTATTCCCCAAGACACAAGTCCCCAGATTTGTGTACTGATAGCAGGAAAAATGGGGGAGATGGTGATAGGATTAATTGGGAAACCCCAAGACTTTCCTGTTTCTGTCTCCCATTTGCCAGAACAAATTCTGATGCCAGTGGAACTTGGACTCTGGGCCGTTACTGGAAAACCCTGTTCATTGATGTTATGTTTCAGATGTGTTCGCCACAGTCACCAGAGAACCAGGGTACAGTGGAACGAGGATCTTTTCCCCTTCCTCAGCTCCGTCTTGAACCCCGTGTTCCTTTTAGACAGTTCCAGATGAATGACCAAGACGGGTAAGGCCAAAGCAGTGTAGTCACGAATGTAGAAGCCACCCTGGTTGGTGATACTGGGTCAGCACAGTGGGTTTACATAGGACAGTGCTTTGGCTTCTGGAGGCCTCAGAAGCTGGAACTCACCCTGATGCCCCAGGGTGCATGGGAGGGCGGCCCCCTGGGCAGGGCGAGGAGGGGCTGTGAGTTCAGCTCCCTGCTAGCTGTGCACTGCTGTCACCGTGGATTTAACACCGAGCAGCTAAAATGAAGCAGAACTTCTCTTGGCGATGTATTTGTTGATTGTATGCTCTTTAAAAAGGGAGGATCATAATATCAAGGGCACACGTGAACCTGTGCAGTGGGGGACATAGTTCTGGAGAAGTATTTGGGTTTGCTTCCATCTGTGTGCTTGACACCACCCAGCGTCTTTGCGCTTCTCTCTGTCATCAGAAAGGAAAACAGACTGGGAGCGGGCCGCCCGATCCGCCCACTGAGGCCACTGGTGGAGCGGGCGCCACGACCCACCATCGTCAACGCAGAAAACCTGAAGGGCCTCGATGACCTGGACACCGACGCTGACGATGGCTGGGCAGGTGGGTGGTGGCATCTGTCGGCGGGCTCTCGACTGACGGTTCAGCAGTCAGGGACTGTCTTGTTTCTGCTTCTTGCCAAGGTTGGCAGTTCCTGCGACACAGAGTCTGTGGGGACTTCTGGGGGCAGAGGGCAGCAGACAGCCTTGGGCCTGAGAGATCCTTGCTGATCCCTACCAGCAGTTCCTTCCTCATGCAGCCACATCTTGGTCTTTCGTCTTACTCTTAGAGGGAGAAAGAGTGTTTGTAACGAAAGAGTTAAAACAGGAGGGTGATGAGCCCCACATAGCGCCCTGTCACTGCATTTCAGCAAGTTCCAACATTCTGCAATCTCATAATCACCCACACTCCCGATCTGATTATTTTCTTTTAAATTTCTTCTGGAGGTTTGTTTCCAAGTAAAAGGCGCACATTTAGTTGTAGGGTTTTGATAAACCCACGTGCTTGAGCAGCACAGCCGCGCCAAGACCCAGTACTCACTCCGTCCGTTCCCAGCCAGTCTTCCTCCTAACTCTGCCCGAGGCCTCCCCCTTCTGATGAGTCCTAACTGCGGATGGATGGAGTGGTGTGGCTTTCCTCCTGCTGTAAGGTTTGTGAGACCATCCGTGTTATTACATGTGTCAGTGGTTGCTTTTAATCACTGAGGTATGTGTCATTGTATCAAGTCCTATAGTTTGCGCGAAAGTTTATTATGGATGCTGTTCTCATTTCTCTTGAGTTAATATCCAGCAGTGGAGTCGTTGGTTAAAGGGGAGGTGTGTGATGAGGTTTGTCAGAAGCACGCAGACCTCTGTGGTGGCTGGTGTGCATTCCAGCGGCGGTCCTGAGAACTTGGCTCTGCATCCTTACAGTGCTCTGGTGTTCATCTCTTTAATTTTAGCCATTCCAGTGGGTGTGTAGCGTTAGCTCATTGTGCTTTTAATTTGCATCTTGCTGATGAGTAATCATACACTTGTTTTCATGCCGATTTGGCTACTGGTATCTTTTTTGAGTGTTCAGATACACATCCTTAGAGACTTAACATTTCACAAAAGTTTTTCCCACTGCCTGCCTGATCCATTTTCTCAGCACTGCACTTCAATTAGCAGAAGTTTTAAATTTTGATGAAGTTTAACTTATAAATTTGTGTTTTTTATGGCTTATTATGTCTTTTATAAAAATCTTTGTCCCTCCTGGTGGCAAAGATAACTCCCTTATGTTTTATAATTTTAACACTGATTTTTAGATGTGTGGTCCATGTACTGATTTGTATATGGTGGGAGATGGGAGTCAGGATTCATTTTAATCCAACAGGATACCCAGTTGTTCTAAACCATTTGTGACAAGACTTCTCTTTCCCTGTGGCATTGCTTTGACACCTTTGCCAACAGTTGATCGATCACATAAGTGTGGGTCTAATTTTGGACCCTGTTTGTTCTATTTATTCATCCTTATGCCAGTACCACACTGTAGCTTTGTAGTAAGTTAGTGTGAATTTCCCAGCTTTGTTCATTTTTAAGATTATTTTACTCTTCTAAATCCATTTTCATATAATTTTAGAATCTTTTTAAAAAAATGATGTATGTAAGATTTGTAATGATATAGATATCACTCTTTTTCATCCCTGATAATTAGGTAATTTATATTTTTTTCTCTTGTTCACTTCTGCCAAGGGCTCATTAGTTTTACTCATCTTTACAAAGAACTTTCGGCTTTAATTTTTTCCATTGTTTTAATTGTTTTCTAGTTCACTGATCATTTTAATTGGAACTTTCTAGATTCTCATTTAATTCCATTGTAGTCACAAGGGCATATTCTGTGTGACTTCTGTTCTTTCCAGTTTATTAAGACTGGTTTTACCACTAAGATACATGGTCTGTTTTGGTGAATAGTCCAAGTGCTTTTGAGAAGAGAGTATTGTATAGGTGGATATCACATTCTGTATGTATCAGTTTAGTCAAGATGGTTGGTAGTGTTGTTCATAACATTTTTGTCTAGTTCTATCAGTTACTGAAAGTAAGGTATTAGACTCTCTACTATAATTGCAGATTTATCTGTTTCTCCCTTTAATTCTGTCAATTTTTGCTTCATTTATTTTGAAGCTGTTAAACACATTTTTCATTTTTATGACTGGTGTGCTGGGCGTTTATGTTGTTTTCACATACTCTTCATCTCTCTTGCGCCTCTTGCCTGGAGTCTGTCTCGCCCTGTGTCAGGTCATGTTCTGACTTTATTGTTGTCGTGCTGTGTTTTTGCATCCACACCCTTCAGCCCATTGGTGTCTGTATGCACCATGAGGCTCTGGGAGATAGTATGTGATCACACTTGCTTTGTCGTCAGATCTAACTCTTTAACTGGATTGAGCTTTTTGCCATGTCCCTTTTTTCAGTGTTATAATTCATGTGACAGATTTTTGTATTGTATAAAATTTGCCCCCTTGAAGTCTACCCTTCAGAGATTATTAGTATATTAACAGGTTTGTGCAATCATCCCTACTGTTGAATTCCAGAATATTTCCATCACCCACAGAAGAAGCCCCGTACCCATGAGCACTCACTCCCAGTGACCCCTCCCTCCACACACAACCTCTGGCAAGCACCATCTACTTTCTGTCTCTGGATCTGCGTGTTTTGGATGTTTTGTACAAATGGAGTCGCACAGTAGGATATGAGGCCTTTCACACCTGGCTCCGTCACTCAGCATGATGTCTTCAGAGGTCGTCATGTTGTAGCGTGTGTGTGAACGCCAAATCCTGTTCCATTGTGTGCCTCTCCCACATTTTGTGTACTTGCTCATCAACTGATGGACACTTTCTGCCGCCTGAGCCACTCGGGTTGGGGGAGGGTCCTGGGGCAGAGCAGCCACTCACAGATCTCACCTCTCAGGAGTGTGTGTTGGCAGGGAGGCCTCCTGGCTGGTTTCTACCTGCTTCTGCTCACTCCTCACCTTGTAACACACTTGCAGAAAACTTGGTCTGCACAGATTTAAGGACTGTTCTCTTCACAGAGTTAATCTAACCAGGAGGCTACTGTGCTGTGACCAAAGCCAGTACTGTCTTTCGCTTGTATTTTTGTTGTTGTTTGCTTAATTTTTTTTTAATTGAAGGATAATTGGTTTACAAAATTTTGTTGTTTTCTGTCAATCCTCAACGTGAGTCAACCATAGGTGTACATATATCCCCTCCCTTTTGAACCTTTCTCATCTCTCTCCCCATCCCACCCCTCTAGGTTGATACAGAGCCCCTGTTTGAGTTTCCTGAGCCAGACAGCAAATTCCCATTGGCTGTCTATTTTACATATGGTCACTTGTATTTGTTTTAATATGATTTTTATTCATTTATTTGGCTGCATCATGTGTTAGTTGTGGGATCCAGATCCCTGAGAAGGGATCTGGCCTGGGCCCCCTGCATTGGGAGCGTGGAGTCTTAGTCCCTGCCCTCCACTTCTCTCTGCAGTGTGTGTTGTGGTGGTGGCGGCCGGGGGTGCCCCTTGGCCAGGTGGGCGGCGCCCTCCCCAGTGGTGCTCTTACCACTGCTGGGATGTGCATCTTGTATCCTTCTCGTTGGCCCTCCTCCTGTTGCAGGCCTCCATGAAGAAGTGGACTACTCCGAGAAGCTGAAGTTCAGTGATGATGAGGAGGAGGGGGGAAGTGGTGAAGGACGGCAGGCCAAAGTGGTAAGGGCGCCATCCCTGCTCACAGCACCGCTCCCAATGTGGGGGATTGAGGGGGCGCGTGTGACACTTTTTTACGGATGTATGTGCACTGGTGTTCTCCGTGCTGCCGTGCGCCGTGCGCCGTCCGTGTCCTGGTCACCCCGGCAACCTCATGTGGGCAGATACTGTTTCCATTTTGCAGATGGAAGGGCAGCTGTTTGGGAGTGGGGAGCCAAGGTGGCCACCAGGTGTGACTGGCTGAGTCCTAGCCATTTAGCCACCATGCCTGCATTTTTCCCAAGTGTGTCTTGTAGACTGATTGTTCTGCAGACTGCCATGAGTGTGTGGTGCCCCTAAAGGCTTCTCTGGCCAAGCAGGTTTGGGAAACTGCCTGGGTTCAGCTCTACTCCAAGGGTGCCCAGAGCCTAGCGTGTGCCTGCCACAACCTGCTGGGAATCTGGGAGTGGGGGAGAAGCTGAGAGCGGGGTATGCCACGTTGCCTAAGCATATTTGACCACTTAAATCTTTTCTCTCTCTTCTTTTGGATCATTTCGTTGGACTGATGCTTGCTCCCAACACCATTTGGAAAATACTTAAATTGTAGTCTAGCCAGTCTAGTTTTTAGCAGAATACTAGTAGCATTGGCTTGTACTTTTAAAATAGTACCTATGGCCACTTTAATTTGCGTGCCCACCCCACACAAATATGGATGCGTATTGGGAAATATGGATGCTTCTCTTTGTATGGAGTTGCCTGTTTCCTTTGTATATGTAGATCTGTTAGGCTTGCTGTGCTTTATGTTGAAATGTGGCTACTGTTTTATATTGCTTAGATAGCAGTGCTTCGGCATTTTTCCCCTTTGTCTGTTTCCCTGTCAGTAATTGAATGTTTATGCAGTTGGGTCTGCAAGTCTTTGTTGTGTCATCTTTGGCTCCACAGCTCCTCTTCTGCAGGGAGCTGGTAACGATCTTCTGTCACTCTTCCTCAGCTGGCACACAGACAGTTAGCTAATTGAGGCTTCTGAAATTTATTTTAATGCTGCTTGATTTCAACTGAAGCTTTGGATGCCCTTGGGAAATAAATATCTATGGGTCAGTTTTTGGAACTAAGCTCAGAAGGAGATGTGATCCAGAATTTAAATCAGTGGAAACGTGAAGCTTTGTAGGTTCATTGGAGCAGCAGGCCACTCCGTTCCTCTCTCTGAATTGATGTGACTTGACTGTCCATCTGAAAGAGTGAGACTCTGGCTGTAGTGACCAGGGACACACCACATTGAGTCCCCAAGCCGGCCACCACTCAGTGTTCTCTGAGCTGGCTGAGACTCCTCCTGCAGGCCTCACCCACGATGGGTTCCTGAAACCTCCTTGGCTCCATCCCTCCCTGTTCACTGTCTCTGGGACCACAGGGACCTGCATCCTTTCCTTCGTGCACCATCCAGATGCTGGTCGGCCGGTCCCTCCCTTCCCTGTCACCCTCGCCCGGTGGCTTAGTCACCGTCTTGATAGACTTGGGTCTTTCCTGGCAGGTCGGGAACCTTCCGTGGGCACCACACCTTGGCTTGCCGCCAGGTGATTGCTCTGTCTCTGGTCTCCTGCCTCTCCTCACCCACCTCACCTCCCTCCACCTCCAGAGCGTTTGTGTATGTGTGTGCGTGCAGGAGCATGGGTATTAGCCAGGCCTGACTCCCTGGCTTTCTCTGTGCTCCCACTGGGCTTTTGGGCACCACTTCTGCACCACGTGTCTTGTCACAGAGGCTTTTGTTTGCACCACGGTGCATAAAGGTGAGCACCACTCGGTGCGCCTTCCCAGAGCCTCCGCTGGGCGTCTGTCTCCTCCTCCTCCATCCAGTGTGTGTACTGCTCTTCTTGCTCTTTGTCATGTATCACTCAGCAAGCCTTTTTCTGCTGTCGTGAGGCGCATTTGTTCAGTGGGAGGTCTGGGTTCTCTGTTAGCTCTTTCTTGTGAACAGCTCCCCAACCTCCCAGAGACTCACTGACCAGCTCTTTAAAATGGAGGAAGTAGAGGTGGTTTTTTGTTTTGTTTTGTTTTTTGTTTTTTTGCAGTACGTAAAGTAATGGGTGTGAGGCATCCTGCCTGGAGCTGTGTCTTTAAGACTGACTTGGTAAAATGGGTGGTGGTGTAGGTGCTCTGGGCGTGTCCTCTCACCCATAAAGCGAGTGCGCCATGGGTCTTTTATGAAGGAAATCAGTTTGTAGAAGCTAACTTTCAAATTGCTAATGGTCTTATGAGACCATGCCTGGGCCGACCAGGAAAACCAAGTCTTCACGGTTTGTCCTAGGAACAGTTGGGACCCCAGGAGGCAGCGGCAGTTATCCTTGAGCTCTGCAGACAGTGCTGATGCCAAACGCACCCAAGAGGAAGGAAAAGACTGGAGTGAAACAGGAGGCGTGACCCGTGTTGTCCGCAAGGTGCCGGAACCTCAGCCGCCTTCCAGGAAGCTGCACAGCTGGGCGTCAGGCCCTGACTACCAGGTACTGTGGGCTCTGCGGGGAGGGGGTTCTGTGCCTATTTGGCTGGGGGACATGCATGTGTGTGTGCGCGCACACAAGCCCTTTCCAAGTTCGGTTGACCAGAGATCCAAGGCAGAGACTCCAGCAGGTCACCTGAAAGGCTGTTCTGTACGTTTACAGTGAACAGGGAGGGATGGAGCCAGGGAGGCTTCAGGAGCCCGTCGTGGGTGGGGCCTGCAGGAGGAGTCTCAGCCAGCTCAGAGAGCACCGGGTGGTGGCCGGCTTGGGGACTCAATGTGGTGTGTCCCTGGTCACTACAGCCAGAGTCTCACTCTTTCAGGTGGACATTCAGTTAAGTTTCACTGAGTTCAGTCGTCTGGTCGGTTTTCTGAAAAAGTCTAAGCAGACATTTCTCTCTCTTTTTTCCAAGCTGTTTTAAATTGGAGGATATTTGCTTTACAGTATTGTCTTGGTTTCTGCCCTACATTAACATGAATCAGCCATAGGTATACATGTGTCCCCTCCCTCCTGAACCTCCCTCCCTTTGGGTTTTTGACCGCACTGTGCAGCATGAGCGATCTAGTTCCCTGCCCAGAGACTGAACTTGAGCCCCTGCACTGGGGCAGAGTCTTAACAACTGGACCTCCAGGAAGTCCCTCTTTATTTTTTTTAAAGTTAAAAATTCTTTTAAGATTTTGAGAACAGTCACAAACTTATAAAAAGTTGGTGTAACACAAAGAATATTTTTTCCTGAGCCATTTGAAGAGTAAGTTGCTAGTCCGAACAGGCTCTGTCACCACAGAAGCTTCTCAGGTAAGCACAGTCAAATCTAGGAAGCTCACGTTGACTTACCACTGCCACCTCATCGGCAGACCCCATCCCATTGCCCCCGCTGTCCAGCTGATGGTGCGGATGCACAGGAATCTGGGTCAGGGTCAGGTGTCCTTCAGTGTGAGGCGGACCCTCAACCTCTGCTCCGCTTTCCTGAGGTTGACGCTCTGGAAGATCAGAAGCCAGCTGCTTTGTGTAGTGTGGCGTTTGCCTGGAGCTTCCTCATGGTGGGGCTCAAGGCTTCCCTTTTTGGCTAGAGTCTCTCAGAGTTGGCACTGACTCTTCTCATCGCTTCTGCCTGGATGACCCTGGTCCCTCTCTGCCCGCGGTGACAGCCTTACTTTAATCTCAGGACTGAGGTGCTGGCTACTGGGTTTCACAACATCTAGCTTTCACATGTACCACAGATTGGTAATTGATAGCAGTTTTGTGGCTAGTTACTTTAAGACTGAATATCTAGTTTCTCATCAAATTTTAAATTAATATTGTTTCTTTGGATGTTCAGGTTGTCTTTGGTTTGGGAGCTTCAGGCTTGCAGCCGTGTGCTTTTCACTGTCTCCATTCTTTTTCTTGAGGGATTCCTTGCTTTCTGGTAGAAGAAGCTTTTCCAAGCTCATTTTGTCCTTATCTAGCCTTGGCCCTGGAGTCAGCCTTTAATGACCCTTGTAAACCAGTACGTGGGCACTAGGAGTGCTGCTGCTTCTGGCCTTTTCCGTGGATAGTTGGGGAATGTTATGTACGTGAGAGAGAGAGAGAGACATACACACACACACACACACACACACACACACGGAGTTAGGGATTGTATATATGTAGAAAGACAGAGAGACACACACACGCACACAGGGAATGTATGTATGTGAAAGAGTGAGAGACGCATGCACGCACGCGCACACACACTTCATTCTGGCTGTTTCCCATTATCTCCCTAGTCTCTCTGTTTCTACCCTCACCCTCTCCCCTTGCACAGGTGCCCTCCTCAGCTCCTCAGATGTCAGCTCCCCCTCCCAGAGACCCCGAATTTCCCTGCTGAGCCATCTCTTCTAGAAGTTCCTTCCTCCTCCCACTTGATTGGGTTCCACCTTCCTCATCAGCCACACCTCCATGTGGACACCCAGCTCACCTACCTGGGCTTCGACCGCCTGCCCTGAGCTGTCTGACCCCTGGGTGCCGGCCTGGAACTGCTGCATTGCCTAGCTTTGGGATGGAACTGAGCTGGAAGGGCAAGCTGCGGAGGGGAAGACATTCATTTAGAGAAACTTGGCAGACTTGCCATTTCCAGTGCTGTTTAGAGGACTTCCGCATCTTCCTCTAAACTGAAAATATCTTTTATCTTGTGATAAAAGATATCGCAAGATATCTTTTTGTGCTGAGCACGTGCCATATCTTGCTAGGCACTGTGCTCGGTTACAGGGGCACAGGAATGAAAACAATGGCGCAGCACAGCACCTAGAAACCATCTCGCGATTAGCCCAGATTTCATCCCTATGTTGGGGTTGCTCGGTATTCAAAAGAAGGGTTTTTTTACTTTGATCTGCTCATAACAACCCTGAATTATCTTGAGTGTTTTTATTATTATCTAGAGTCAACAAAGATAAAATCTCTTATCATTTCATGAATACAAATTTCTGAAAAGATTGTCACAGCTTAAATGTTTTGCAGAATATTTGGTTTATAAAATGATAGCTCACTTCATGCAGTTTTGAAAGGCATGTCTGTAGTTTTGATGATATGCACATACCCTTTGATTCTGGTATTTAATTTCTGGGAAATTGTGAAGGAATAATCAGGGTGTGCCTTAGGGATCATCCAGGTGTCTGGAGCATCAGGGGGTGAGATGTGTCTTGGTGGAGACTCGAGGTGAGACAGTACATGGCTGTTAAGGTGCCTGGACCAGATGGCAGTGATTGGGGCAAAGTAAAAGGAGAGTGCACACTTGGCCCCAAGTATATTATGTAAAAAGTACCTTTGTGGTTCTAAATTAGACATTTATAATCTTGTAGTTATTGCGTCTGGATTACAGGAAGTTAGTTTTTAGGAAAAAAATCACTCTACTGTCACTGCTACTTACTGCTTTTATGGAGGTGTACTTTACATAAAGGGCTTCCCTGGCTTCTCAGTGGTAAAGAACCTGCCTGCCAGTGCAGGAGACATGGGTTTGATTCCTGGGTCGGGACTGTCCTGTGGAGAAGGAAATAGCCACTCACGCCAGTATTCTCGCTCGGAAAGTCCTGTGGACAGAGGAGCCTGGTGGGCTACAGTCCATGGGGTCACAAGGAGTCAGACGCAACTGAGCACTTTTTAAACCTGAGGCAGCCTTTCTCTTGAACCTTATAGTCCGTGGGTTTGCAGAAGAGTCATGTAAGACTTAGCAACTGAATGATAACAATTAAATACAAGAAAAGACACAACAGATCTTGGTTTTATATGTCTGATGACTTTTCAACAGTTACATTCATCTGTGTAACTATCCCTCAAAACAAGAAATTTTCTGTTTTTCTGCCAGTTGTATGTCATCCGACTTGCAGTGGCTGGGGTCCAGTCTGTTTTTCTGCCAGTTGTATGTCATTCGACTTCCGGTGGCTGGGGCCCAGGGACCCAGCCCATCCTTTGTTCTGCTGCATATTCTGCCTGCAGCCTCTCTTCCTGCAAATCAGAATTGAGAGGTTTTCACACTGCATCGTTTGCACCCTATTGGTTGTCTAGTAACTTAACAATCAACTTGAGACTTAAAAGTAGATAAAATACCTTTGAAGAGATGTTTTTAGAGATGCTGTTTTGTTTTTACATTTAATCAGTTTGAAACCTCATGTGTGACTGAGTTCTGGTGTCTTGGGGGCTCTTTGTGCCCAGAGGTTCATCTGCTGTCGTGGGAGGAGCAGTAGGGCAGCTCTGTGGCTGAGGAGTGATGAGCATGTGGTTTCTGCTCCTGTTCTTAGCTGTGGACACCCTGACTCTGCCTGCCCAGAGGTGGCTGCAGGAAGTCATGGTGTTAAAAGGTCTGCAAACGACTTTGTGCACCTTACAACCCGGAGGGCTTCCTTGATTATCAGCAGTTTCCAAAAGAGAAATCGGGGTTAAGACTGTTGGTGCTTGCCCAGCCCTCTTTCCAAATACAGCATAGGGCAGAGCAGGATTGGAGCTCAGGTCCTTTGCCGTAGGCCTTTTGAAGGTGCTCAAGAGTCTTGAGAAGGGAGCTGACCCCCTCCAGGCGGTGGCCTGTCTCTGAGTTGTGACATCCTCTGACCGTCTTCTCTCAGCAGAAGTCCTCCATGGGCACCGTATTTCGGCAGCAGTCTGCTGAGGACAAAGAGGACAAGCCCACCCCGCGGCAGAAGTTCGTCCAGTCAGAGATGTCCGAGGCTGTGGAGCGAGCCCGGAAGCGCCGGGAGGAGGAGGAGCGTCGCGCGCGAGGAAAGGCTGGCTGCCTGTGCCGCCAAACTCAAGCAGCTTGACCAGAAGTGCAAGCAGGCGCAGCGGGCCAGTGAGGCCCAGAAGCAGGCAGAGAAGGAAGCTCCCCGCTCTCCGGGGGCTGAGAAGGTGACTCCCCAGGAGAATGGCCCTGCCGTCCACAAAGGTGAGTGGTGAGCCTGGCCCCTGACCTGGAAATAAGGTCTTTGTTATTGGGCATCTCCCTGGCTTCTTAGCATGAACTGTGGCCAGTGGCTGGACACACAGGGATCCAGTTGTTAAGAGTTCAGGCCTGGATTAGAGGCCTGGGTTCACGTCCTGTTTTCACCACTGAAGCCAGCTGGCCACTTGCTTCCCCTCTGACACCTCCCCCTCTGACTTCCCACTTTCTTCGCCCATGAAGTGGGTTGGGGAGAGTTTGCACCCACCCCCTGGGCCTAGGGTCCTGGGAGATGATGTCACGAAGCACGTGGCACATTTCTAGATGCAGAAGCACTCGCCTTCTCACGGGTGCTTCTAACGAAGCACTGTCTTCGTTACCACTACTGCTTGGCAGTGGAGATGTGGGTGCCGGAGGACCTCAGTAGGAGCACAGCGCTCTCAGTGATGTTGAAGGAAGCCTGCCCACTTTTCAGAATACATTTTCCTGATGTTAATCCTGAAAGGACTGGATCACGTGGCTGCACTAGACTCGCCAAACAGTGTGAGGTGGTGGAGGGGGTCTCTTGCTCTAGGTTTTAATAATATGATCAGTTATGTTCTTTGTGACTTTCTTAAATGAACTCAAAGTCTCTAAAGTAGAGAAAGGCCTGATGTTAGTTTCCAGTTGCTGAAAGCTTCTCAGATGGAGGGCGTTCCGGTGACCTGGTGGTGATCAGCGCCCTTCTGGCCAAGGAACTCAGGCCCCGGTCCTTCTGTAAATGCCGTGTCACTGAAGTCTGGGTGAAGCCTGGGCCCAGTGTCAGGGACCTACTGAGGGGGCAGTAGAGAGTCAGGGAGTGGACGGCAGGGTGCAGAGTGGGCCTGGGTGCGGGGTGTGTCTCCGGCTCTTCCATACCCGCCCTGCCTATCAGCATTCCTCTGGGACGCTGCCCCACCTCCAAGCTTTGCACTGGTGTTGGCTCTCTGCAGTAGATTTCTTAAGAATGCAAACGTCAGTTATAATGAAGCTGGAAGAAAGAATGCAAAGCTGGGATGGGGAAGACAGCAGGGGATTCCAAGGGCACAGTCTTGGAGACCGTGGGGAGCATCCCGTTTGAAGCGCACTCTGTGAACTGGCCCAGTTAATGCTCACAGAAGCCCTGTGGGGTAGTAGCAGCTGTCATCCTCAGAGGGGCTGCCTGTCCGGTCTGACTCACATAACTCTGGGTGGAGGTGGGGGCACGTGGGCTCTATTTGAGGCCTCATCCACTCTGCTGCGCTGGGTCCATTTTAATAGACCCTCTCTCACCTGGAATTGTATCCCAGCTCTGCTTCCGACCGTGCGACTTCAGGCAGTTCATCTGATCTCTCCGCCCTTCGTTTTCTCATCTGTGATTGGGGGCGGGGGGAGGCTGTGAGCTTGGGTATGAGGTGTTAGCCCAGTGCTGAGGTTTGGGGATGCAAATAGTTTAGCAGTGGAAAGTATGTGCCAACAAGAAAAGCATTTGCCATTAAATATTCACTCAGCCAAGCTTTCATGAATGACCTGGCCGCTTCTCCTCTTATTTGTTCTGTAGGCTCCCCTGAGTTCTCTGCCCAGGAGACCGCCAGCACGTTTTCAGAAGAAGCCCCCACAGCTCCTCCAGCAGTGGCTCAGAGCGGTGGCAGTGAGGAGGGACCCAGGGAGGCTGGGTCCCCTGCACAGGAATTCAACAAGTATCAAAAGTCGCTCCCTCCCAGGTTCCAGCGCCAGCAGCAGCAGCAGCAGGTAAACCAGAGACGCCTAGCCCATATTGTAAACAGATCTGCCCCTCCGTCTCCCAGGCCCCTTCAGTTAAAGCAGATGACACCCACCCTCCTGTACCCCAGTTGTCAGCAGGGACGTGGAGAGTGGGGCCCTTGGAGATCAGCCCTGGCCTTTCATTTCTCCAGGTAATTCATCCTCTGGATGAAAATCTTTGTTGGTAGTTCGTGGACCCTGTTGGCTAGCGTTGAAAGGAATGGCTGGTGGTGTCTGAGTGGTTTTTTTCACTGCGAGGTGTACAGTGTGGCCACTCTTCACACTGATGGCGCCCCCACTGCCGGAGCCTACCCGGGAGGAAGAGGCCTGGGGGCTCTGTGGGCAGCACTGGAGAGGAATGTTGGCTTTGAGTTAAGGGCGGAGGCTTGTAGGTTTCACATCAAACAGCTTTGGGCTCTGCTTATCTAGCCATGTGGGGCCTTGGGCAGGTCAGTGTGAAACTGAAGGAATGAAGCCCTGACTCTGCGGGCGGTGAGGGGTTCTGCGATGCCTGTAGACTAGTTTATCGGTAGTCCAGTAGTGTCTTTATTGGTGTTCCATCAGTGTGGTTAAAATATTGAGTCTCTCTCTTTGCTTTGGCTGTGTTGGGTCTTTGTGGTGGCATGTCAGCTTCTCTGGTTGCAGAGCATGGGCTTAGGTGCCCTGTGGCATATGGGATCTTAGTTCCCTGACCAGGGATCAATCCGTGTCCCCTGCATTGAAAGGTGGATTCTTAACCACTGGACCCCCAGGAAAGTCTGGCACATTATTGTTAGTAATCGAAAATGTTCCAAAATGTGGAACAGATCAAACTTTATACCTTTACCCAGGATTTTTTTAAAGCTGCCTTTACAGCCTTGACCCCAGAAGCCCACCATGGCTCACGTTCTAGACAGTTAGCTGCATTAGGTGTGCTGTTGCAGTTTCGCACCGTGAGCAGGTGCCATGCAGTCACTCCTGGCCTTGGTGAAGATTTACTGCCAGCTGGAGAGATCTCTGGAGTCACTCCAGCTGTCACTGCCCATCCCCATCCTTCCCTGGGGACCTGGGTCCTAGACAGGAGGAGGAGCTGTGGGCAGAGCCCCGGAGAGCTCCGCTTACTGAGTGCTGAGCACTCCTAAGAGGTGCTGGGAGCCCTGGGGAGCCATCCGGGGAACCCAGCTCAGGCTGGAGTTGAGCCAGCCGGCTGGGATAGGGTGTGCTGGGCGAGCTGTCCCACTTGTTTGACTGCACCTGTGTCCGGCTAGGACGCTGGTTCGAGATGCGCTTGTGAGGGAATCCCTGGGGGTCATCGGTGCTGTGGAGCAGGTCTGAGATGAACCCTCACTTGGTCTAGGGCCTTGATTTTTAATACTCTATTGATGTGTTAGTTCATCCATTCATGCAGTGAACTTTTTCCATACCACGTGTGGCAGTAGAGGTGAGTGGACTGCGTGAACTTGACACGTGATCCCCTGATACACGGAGGGAGGCAACCACAGGAGAAACACCAGTGCTGTGAGGGCCGAGAACAGGGGACCTGATCTTCCTTGGAACTTGTGGCAGGCTTCCCAGAGGAAGTTCTCTTTAAGCTGAAACCTGAAGGAGGGGGTGTGGGTGAGCAGGTTTGGGGCCCAGGGGAACAGATGGCCCAGCATGTCTCCAAGGCCTGAAGCAGGCGGGCAGGCAGGTGTGTGGACTGGAGGCCGGGGTAGTAGTGGGGAGGTGATGCTGGAGAGGCAGATGGGCCAGGGGCCCGCAGGACCCTGCAGGTCACATGCAGCCCTGTGGGGTTCCGGCTGTTGGATGGAGAGCTGTGGAGAGCCCAGGAAGACTCTGGCCGTGGTCAGGGCATCGGAGTGTGGAGAGCGGATTGAAGGGACAGTGGGACTGGGGATGGGGAGGAGCATTGGGGAGAGGTGCTCTGGGAGGTGTGCTGGTCATGTGTCAGCTCCAGGAGAGCCTTTGATCTGAGTGGGCACCCAAGCTGCCGTGTGTAGTGATGGAGCCTGAGGGCCCCGTGTGATGCTGGGCGACTGTCATCCATCCCGGGAGAGGGCCTGGGCCTGAGCATGGTCATGCGTGCACTGGGGCCTGCCCTCTCAGGTCTCCTGTCTGGGTGGGTTTTCCCTGGAAGCGTGTGTGTGCGGGCACCACGGCACCTGTGCAGCCAGGTCTCTCTCTGCCAGGAGCAGCTGTACAAGATGCAGCACTGGCAGCCGGTGTACCCTCCGCCGTCCCACCCGCAGCGCACCTTCTACCCACACCACCCCCAGATGCTGGGCTTCGACCCCAGGTGGATGATGATGCCCTCCTACATGGACCCACGGATCCCGCCCACTCGGACCCCAGTGGATTTCTACCCCTCAGCCCTGCATCCCTCAGGTAAGCACTAAGATGCAGTGAAGGCCAGGGTATGTGATATGGTCAGGGGCATTGCCTTGGGAGGTAGACAGACCCCACCTGGATTCCAGTCTGACCTCTTTGCAAGTCACATATCCAGTCTGAGTTATAACTTCCTTGTTTGCAAAATGACTGTGTAGTAGTACCTCCCACAAAGAATTGTTAGGAAGAGACTTTAAGATTCTGAATCATAAATTGTCTTTGTTAATTTTCATATCTCTGCCACGTAGTTTTGTCCCTCTTTCCGTTCTTTAGTGTTCTTTGTGTTCTCTCTTTCCTTGATTAGTGTTTCCTAAGGTTTGTCAAATGCTGTTTTTTTAATGCCATTTTTTAAAAAGTATCTTTTGAGGTTCTTAATTCCTATCTTTTATTTGGCTTTTATTTTATTAATTTCTGCCCCCCCATCATTTCCACTGAAATTATTTTGTTCTTTTTCTGATTATGTTGGATGCTTAATTAGATCACTAGTTTCTGAGTTTTCTGATGTATTTATATCTCACCTGAGTTTATGAGCCACTGAGTTTTAAAATGACATTTTTATTACTGGACAGTTTTAAATATTAGTCTGATTTTAAGTGATTTTTAATGGTATATTGTAAAATTTCCAAATAGAGAGTTTTAGTATCATCCGTATGTTGTTACTTTCTACTGTGGCTGCCTTTTGGTCTGTATCATGGTCTGTATGATATAGACCAGCAATCACAATTTTTTTCCATTAATACCAGGTAATAAATATTTCAGTCTTCGAACTGCTACTCCAGTTTTGCTGTTGTAGAACAAAAACAGCTATAGACAATAGTAAGTGAACGGGTGTAGTTGCTTTTCAGTAAAACTTTATTTTTAACAAGTGGCAGATCAGACTTCACTCAGGGCTTGAAAAGAGTATATTCTCCTATTGGACGTGGTCCATTAAAGTGTGCTTGCTAGCTGTGCTGTATAAATATCTATCATCACAGTTTTTTTATCCCCTTGATCAATTTCTAAGAGGTGTGTGAACATTTTCCACCATGATTGTGGATTTGTCAAATTTTGTAAACGTGTCAGTTGTTGCTTTACCTACCTGTACCTGGAAGCATATAGGCTTGAGATGACTGCATCTTGTTTCTTGTATCTTCATATAGCACCTTTGTTTCTTGGGTTTTCTGCCTTTAGCGTCTACTTTATCTGATGATAATTTCATTCCAGTTTTCTTTTTGATTAGTATTTGGGTGGTATCTTTTAGCCAAACTTTTATTGTCAGCCTGAGCCCTTTGTGGAGGAGAATGTCTTTGTACGTTTAAGATGTGTCAGCTGTGACTTTAGTTACCCAAGTTGTTCCCTATAGACTGGGGGCATGGGTGTCAAGTCTTCTTTTTGTTTTCCTTCTACATTTTGTTTCTACTGTGAGTGGTTAGGTTAAATCCTAACACGTACCCTTGACTTAACAAACGCTAATCAGATTACCCTGAACCTGAGCTCTGATTCAGGAGTCTTTTAATCTTTTCCTGGAATTTTAATTCTTCCCTTGTTTTGATGCTTACCAAATTATTCTCTTTGCTGTTTTATTCAATCCATGCTTGTCAGATCTGCCTACGTGTTTACTACTGTCTTCGCTGCTTATCCTTCCATCTGGGTTCCATTTATTTTCAGAACATACATTCTGTCAAGGCCTCTACGAAAGTTTTTGGCAATACATATTCTTCACATGGGGCTTCCCAGGTGGCACTAGTGGTAAAGAATTTGCCTGCCAGTGCAGGAGACATGGGTTCCAAACCTGGGTCTAGAAGATCCCCTGGAGGAGAAAATGGTACCCCACCTCAGTATTCTTGCCTGTGGAATCCCATAGACAGAGGAACCTGACTGGCTACAGTCCATGGGGCTGCAAAGAGTTCGACGCAACTGAGCACTATTTTTCACCTATGGCAGCCTTTCTCTTGAACGATGGTGCGGCTGGGCATGGAACTCTAGGCTTGCAGTCACTTTCTTTCGGGGCTGTGAAGATAATATTGCTTTCCTTCTGGCTCCTGTGTCTGGTCTGTGCTGCTTTAAGGCCGCTTTGTCTTTGGCCTCTGGTAGTTCTTTCTCAAAATGCTGTGTCTAGGTGTATATCTGTGTCTATCCTTACTTTACTCCGCTCAAAACTCACAGTGCTCACATCTGAGGCTGTATTGCTTTTGTCACTTCTGGGAGTTTCTCTTCTAATTACCGTGTTGACTGTTTGCCTTTTTCATTCTTTTGTGTCCTTTCTTCCTATGTCACCCACTTAGATTATTTGTACTGATGGTGCTGGACAGATGCCCGCATCATCATGCTGCTTCTCACTTTGCCTCTAAGTCTCTTGAATACATGAGAGCTGATTTCTGTGGTGCCTTCTGGGAAAATGCTTAGAATTATTTTCTAATTCCTTGTTCTCTCAAGCTGTGCCTAATCTGCTGTTTTTATTTTTTACTGTCCAGTGGGTTTTTAATTTCAGTGACTGTATTATTACTAGACTTTTTCTCTCAAATCTTTTTTTCTCATGTCTTATATTTTTTGTGAGTTTTCAATTCCTTCTTATTTGCTTTTAATCAAGTAAAGCATAATTCTCTGGTGTTTAACATTTGGGTCTGTTTTCTGAAATTCTTGGGGACGGTGTGTGTGATCCTGTGGACTTGCTGTGGACTCGTGGTGGATTGCTTTTCCGGCGATGTTCTGGGAGTTTTGACTCATAAGTTCGTTTCCGGCAGAGCTATTCTTACTGTGGAGACTCGGTGTAGCTTCGTTTGAGAGTGTATCCCTCCAGGGTGGCTCTGTGTTTTCATCTACCAGCCTAGAACTACCTTTTATTGTAACTCAGGAAGTTTTTGGAGAATTCTAGGAGTGTAAATCTGAACTCCACTCTACTACCCCCAAGCCTGTGTGAAAGCTGGCTTGTGGCCATGAATTCCTCACTGTGGACTGTTTTCCTTGACCTGACCTTGGCCGGGACACTAGCTCAATCATCTCCCTGTCCTAAAGAGTGTGAGGGTTTTCTGGTCTGCCTTGTAATTGAATACATAGCCCTTTGAGGGTCTTTGTATAAGCAGCACCTCAGCTGTAACTCTCTGCCTTATGCAGAGAAGCCCCATCTCTTGTCGGGGCGGGGTGTGTGTGAGGGGGGTGGTATTTAAGAGCACAGCTGTAGGTTAGTACATCTGACAGATGTGTCCCTGTGTCCCCTCTCAGGAGCCTTGGCTCGTGCCTCTGGCCCATGGCTCTTGCCCATGGCTGTGGTTTCCACTCCCTGGGGTTTCCCTGGTTTTGGGGAGCAGAGCTCTGCAAGTGAAATGTGTGATATGTTTTGTGCAGTGTTTTTGTGATAGGAGGTTTTTTTCAGGTGATGAGCTGCCATATTGCCAAAAATAGCTCTGTGTAGTGCTGAGCAGTTCTGCCTACCTTGTGATCAATATTTAGTAAACGGGGTGTAATTTTAGGATTCAAGAGAGGGTCCTCGCCACCACATGACTCAGACTACCTTTGTGCCGGAGTCATATATTGGTAACCTTTGGACAGGACATCCACAGCTGAAAGAAAGTATAAAACCACTAGGCTGATGCAGAATCATTTTCCTGATCAGATTATCTCAGCTTTAAAAATGGACACAAAAAAACATTGGTGGCCAGTAATTAGCTTTGTGAAATATCTGAAAAATCAGACCCTCTTTTCTACACAGACTCTGGCCCAATGGGAGGCCTTTAATGTCATCTACAGCATCCCATCTGGTAGATGTGGACAGAGGGGCCCTAGTGAGGGGTGCCGTCTCCCAGGCTGGTTTGTATCTGGTTGGACCGAGACGTCAGCTTATCCCTGTTTCCTCGGGCCAGTTAAGAATTGAGTGTCATCTGTGTGTCCCCTTCTCCTGTTCCCTGGAGAGAATGTGGATTGTCACTGCAAGCTCAGGGGCGGAAACAAGCAGAGCTGAAGCCCAGGCCCCTCTCTGAGTCTTCCTGCAGGGTTTGGACGCAGGCAGGCGCTGGCTCCTCGGTGCGTGTAGGCTTCCTGGAGCACAGCTCGTCTTCCCTGTGTCTGTGCAAGAGACCCTCGGGCGTCTCCCGCTGCTGGCTGCCTGGCCCCTTAGCTTTCTGCTGCCAGCTGTGAGCTCTCTAGTTGGTTGTGTCCTGTTTCCATTTGCCGGTTTTTAAACATCCTTCAACACAGG
Organism: Nanger dama; assembly: GCA_917880005.1. Taxonomy (NCBI): domain Eukaryota; kingdom Metazoa; phylum Chordata; class Mammalia; order Artiodactyla; family Bovidae; genus Nanger; species Nanger dama. The sequence goes on along the minus strand of CAKJTW010000018.1, from coordinate 5,430,108 downwards.
GGCTCTTCATCGGGAACTAAGATTGGACCTCCAGGGTCTTCGAACAGGCCTTTCAGATGGCGTGCCTGTGTGCTTTCAGAGGTTCTGTGATCAGATGATGTGAAGCAGGTGGGGTGCTGCATCCGCATGATGGTTGGGGCAGCTTGTCTCCTCTGGGCCTGTGGGCGACCCATGGCTTGCTGAATGAGGTGACCGATTGGCTGTTTGCCTTCTTCAGGATTGATGAAACCCATAATGCCCCCCGGATTCCCTTAGTGGGACTGGCTGTCGCTCTGAGGACCAGAGCTGTGTGCCCCGCTGCCAGAAAGGAAGGTGACCGCCATTGACCCTGCCCCCGTGTGGAGTCCCGAGGGTTACATGGCGTTGCAGAGCAAGGGCTACTCGCTGCCCCACCCGAAATCCAGCGACAATTTGGCCATGGACATGCATGTCAGGTGAGGCGACGCTTGGTCCTGCTGCCCTGCAGCTGAAGGAGGAGTCTCGGTCCTCCAGTGAGACGGGCTCTGGGAGGAGGCCGTCCCGGGAGACACCGCCCCCAGGAGAGGGGCACCTTGGGAGAGACCAGTGTGCTCTGGGAAAGGAGAGTGAGATGAGGCTGGTTGGGTGCTTTCATGTGAGAGGCTCCGATGGTGACCGAAGGTCCAGGAGGAATCCTGGGGTCAGAGGCAAATCCCACAGAACCTTGGGCCAGGGCCATGGGGTGGGGTTGAGCACGTGTGTTATGGCTCCTTCCTGTGAAAGTAAGGTGAGCTGGCTCTGCCGGCCCAGCACCCCAGACTCTTCTCGGACTTCCCGGCTCCAGCGTGTTTGAACCAGAGGATGCCCAGCTGTTCGTGGAGTCCGCCAGCCACTGATCATCACTCTGAACTCCAGGGGCCGCCACCAGCCCATGGCCCAGCATCTTTGAGGCCCGTTTAAAGATAGAGCGAATGTTCGTGCCTATGTTTTTTTCTTTTTCATTAAAAAAATTTTTTTTTTTTTAAACTGTGTTCAGCGTGGAAACCAGGAACCAGGCTCCAATCACATTGACTGATTTTTCTGGTTCCTTTTCAGGAGTGAAAGCTCTTACTCTGCCTCCCCGGAAGGTCAGGGGGCATGAGTGCCCAGCGCGAGCTCCTTGAGGAGAGAGGGCAGGAGTACTTGAGCGCTTCTGACAAGAAGGCCCCCAGCAGACTGTGACTCCCGTGTCTCCTCTCAGAGAGTAGGCCAGGAGCTTTTGTTTCCACCCCAAGAAAATGGTCAGGAAGCAGGCACTCCTGTGAGTCACACCCCAAACCTCAGGTGCTCCCCACTGGAGCCAGACTTTGCCCCCACGGAGAAAAAAGCCTGAGTATGGCGACTGGGATGTGAACCACCAGTCCAAGGTTGCTGACCCAGACGCTGCAGTTGAGAAGGAGGTACCGCGGGAGGAGCCACCCTTCAGAGTCTCCTCCTGGGAGAAGGAAGGGAGCCCAAGCAAGCCGCCTGCTCTGGAGCCTGAGTGGATGCCAGAAGCCCGGGGCACCAGCAGCCAGCACCCGGAGCAGACCGGCAGGACCCGTAGGTCTGGTCCCATCAAGAAACCTGTCTTGAAGGCCCTCAAGGTGGAGGACAAGGAGAAGGAGCTCGAGAAAGTAAAGCCGGAGCTGGCAGAGGGGAGCACCCGCCTGGCCCGGGAGACGGGCCCTGTCCATGAAGTGGCTGAGGATGAGGACCAAGAGAACGACCCTGCCCTGGCCAATGCGGCCCCGGCTACCTCAGAGGACCAGGGCTCAGCCCGTGGCAGCTTGGGCCGTGAGGCCAGCTGTCCCGAGGAGGACAACAAGCCTGATGGGGCCCCAGAGGCCAGACCCTCCAGGGAGGCCAGCCACACACCCCCAACCAAGAGGAATAACTGGATCTTTATTGATGAGGAGCAAGCCTTTGGGGGCCGGGGCCAGCCCGGGGCCGAGGCCGCGGGTTCCGAGAGTTCACCTTCCGTGGGCGGCCCACTGGTAGCAGCCTGTGTGGCGGGGGGTGTCCTTGGGGCACGGGGCCTCTACAGCGGCAGCCAGAGGAGTGGCCGGGGCCGGGGGCCACGGGAGTTTGGGCCACCAGATGACTTCCCCGGGCCAAGCCCAGGCGGAGGATTGCCAGTGAGACTCACAGTGAGGGCTCTGAGTATGAGGAACTTCCCAAGCGGCGGCGGCAGCGAGGCGCTGAGCCTGGGGATGAGGGCACGCTCCCGGAGCGGGAGGAGGCCACAGGAAGGAAGGGGCGACTTCAGGGAGTCCTGGCGGTCTGGCAGGATGCACCCTGAGGACCACAGTGGGCCTGAGGCCAAGAACCGAGGCCCCAGAGCCTTCGGGCGTGCCCTGCCCCCACGCCTGAGCAACTGTGCATACAGCCGGAGAACCTTTGTGGCCAAGGAGGTGGCCCCTTGGCCCAGCCGAGGTCCTGGCGCCTCCTGGCAGGAGCCTGGCCCCCTGACGCGTGTGGGGCCCGGCGGCCCTTAGACAGAGACTGTATCCCAGACGCCTACAGACGCCCCGACGCCTTGGGCTCCCGGGGCTTCGAGGATGGCCGCCTAGAGGACCGGAGGGCCTTCTTCCAAGACGACCATGCCGCAGAGTCTGAAAACACAGAGAACCGGCCCTTCCGGGCGAAGGCGGCCCCGCGCCAGGACAAGCCACCCCGCTTCCGGCGCCTCCGGCAAGAACGGGAGGCCCTGGGCCTGTGGGGGCCCGAGGATGAGCCACCTCTGGTGGCTGGCCAATGGCCGGGCCGCCCCAGACCTTGCCCTGGGGACAGGAGCAGCGCCTCAGGCCGCAGGTCCCCTGAGCTCGCCTATCAGAACTCTTCCGACCATGCCAACGAGGAGTGGGAGACGGCTTCCGAGAGCAGTGACTTCAGCGAGCGGGGGAGCGGCGGGCCGGCCCCGAGCTGGACCCCCAGGCTGATGGCGCCCCCGGGGTGAGCGCAGGCGAGAAGAAGGAGCTGGCCAAGCGGAGCTTCTCAGGCCAGAGACCCCTGGTGGACAGGCAGAGCCGGAAGCTGGAGCCGGGAGGGTTTGGGGAGAAGTCTGTTAGGCCAGGTGGCGGTGACACTTCTCCCGCTATGAGAGTCATCAGAACGGGACGCCTCTGAAAACCAAAAGGTAAACCAGAAGCAGAGTCCCGGGTTCTGTTTTGTTGCTATGGTTCTGTCAGCCGGTGTTTCCGGCAGCACCTCACGCATGCTGTCCGCCGTGTGTCAGGGCCCCAACTCCTTCCCTCTCGTTGTGCTCCAGGGCCACCGCCCACCGAGGCCATCGTGTGTGGGCACCGCCATCGTTGGCTCTCACCCTGCTGTCTGCTTCTCTGGGGTGTGTTGTTGTTGTTGCTTCAGAACTGAGACCAGAGGCCCCGTCCAGTAGTCCCCTGGAGTGGCTGTCCCAGTACTAACCCAGGGTTCAGTCTCCGTGTGTCTCCTCAGAGGCCAGCCAAGGGGCCACCACCACAGGGTTGGGGTTGCTCCCCTGTGCGTGGTGCCTGGTGAGCACTGGTCTGTTCCCCTGACTCCTCGGCCCCTGACTGTGCCAGGCAGTTTCTTCACTGGGGCATTGCTGGCCTCCTGGCCCTGCAGAGAGATCTTCCCTGAGTGCCTTTGCTTTTCACAAAAGACAAGCAACCCCACCCCGGGGATAACCCCCCACACTTGGTGATAGCCAGATAGTAAACAGGGCCTGTGAGTGATTCCTGAGGCCCAAAGGGTGCCTCCCTGGACTCAGAGGCGTTGGAGTGGGTGCCTTGTGCTCCATGTCTGCTCCCTGCCCACAGCTGGTCTGGGATCAGGGTAGGGGCAGAGCCTGTGTAGCCCGCATCCCTGATGTGGCTCCGGCCCCCTCCCAGGTGCTGAGGAAGATAATTATCCCACTTCCCAATTATCCCGCTTCCCAGCCTCCTCAAGAGGTACAGAGGCGTGGCCTGTAGTTCACTCATATCTCTGAACAAGGTGCCACAGGAGAATGTGGATTGTTGTCGGTGTTGATCTGGAGGAGCTTTCTAGGCTCCAGATGCCAAGACCTGGCTTTCGTTCTGGTTTCTGCCCCAAGGGACTGGCAGTGGAGCGAGGCCTGGGCTCCCTTTGTGGCCCAGTTCTAAACCTTGCCCCTTATCTCTCTTCTGTAGCCCTACTGGGTGTGGTAGGCAAAGGGAAAGGCTAGGAATACTAGCCAGGAGAGGGGGTGAGGACAGAGCAGCTTTCCCGGGGCTTATGCTGGAGCAGTAGTCTGGGGCAGCCTCCCACAGGCTCGCGACAGCGTGTAACCAGCCACCCCTTCTGCTGGGTGGTGGGGACAGCTGGAGGAAATGACGGAGACCAGGGCTGAGCTTGGGTGTGTGCTGGGCGTGTATGTGGCTTCACCTTCTTGGGCCACTTCTGAGCTGACGAGATCCTCCTTCCTCTCTAGGTCCCCAGATGAGGCCTTGCCTGGAGGTCTTGGCTGCAGCAGTGGGAGCGGCCACTACACCCTGGAGCGGGCAACCCATGCTGCCACTGACGTCACTGAAGCCTCCTGTGAGAAGGCAGAGAAGGAGGCCAAGCTGGCCGCCCAGAGGTCAGGCGAGCAGGGAGAGACCATGAAACCATTCGACCTGAACTACGGACGTGAGTGTCAGCTCACATCTTCAGGGGAAGGAAGATCCAGGCGAAATGGCGGGGCTTGGGCCATGGCCCTTAGCTGAATATCTTAGGTTCTGGGCACATACGTACTGGGTTAAGAGCAAAACAGGAAGGATTCCTGCCCTGTGTTGCTCACAGCCCTGCTGCACTCCCGTAACACCCAGGCAGTGTCTCAGTTTTAAAGATGGGAAGCTGAGCCCCAGAGAAGCTGAGTGGTTTATCCAGGGTCACACAGCTGGTTAGGAGTGGAGCTGGGACTTAGGTGTGTGTGTCTCTGAGGCCTGTTTTCTTACCTGTGACCTGTTTGGTTAGAGATAACTGCATTGCAGGGTTGTGAGAAGGGTGTAGAAATCCTCGCTGGGTTTCCTAGAGCCTGGTGATGGTGAATATGCTGAGGCCCAGTCCAGCTAAGCGCCTGGTGTTTGAGCTGACTCAGTGCTTAGATACCAGGTGTCTGTAGGGTTAGGTTATCCTTAGCTTTCAGTAAATGGAACCATTGCCCATCCTTGTGAATCTTGGTTCAGACGCCATCATTGAAAATTGCGGATCCAGCCCTGGGGAGGAGAGTGAGGTGGGCTCTCTGGTGGGCGAAGGCTTCATTGAAGTCCTGACCAAGAAGCAGCGCCGCCTGCTGGAGGAGGAGAGGAGAAAGAAGGAGCAAGCCGTGCAGGTACGGGGCACGCTGTGGGGGCGCGGGGTGGGACGCAAGGACACCTGTAGCCTGTGGCGGCGGACTGTTTTGAATTCGGCCCGGGCTGGGAGAGGAAGAAAGGCATGCTTGTAAGTAGGCGCTGCCTCCCAGGGCCCACTGTCACTGTGTTCCATGGGGTAGATGGTGTGATTTCCTGCTCTCAGAGGGTACTGATCCTTGGTGACACCAGCTGAAATGGGCTGAGCAGGACACAGACCTCTGTTAGCTCCTGAAGTCCAGCCTACTCCTACTGTGGTCTCAGATCTCAGCCCACTGGGCACTTGCAGAGGTGGTTTGGTCGGCACTGCAATTCCCACATGGTTAAGGTCTTAACCGACAGTTGGTGAATTCTCTGGAATGGTTTCCCGGGTATGGTTTTGGAGCCCACAGTCATCATCCTGGGGAGGGGGGGACTCATTTTTCATGTCTACCATCGAGGCTGGACCCTATCACCCTCTTCTCCATAGGTTCCTGTCAAAGGTCGAAGTCTCTCTTCTCGAATTCCTCCTCGGTTTGCGAAGAAGCAGAACAACCTGTGCCTGGAGCAGGGCGATGGGCCTGTGCCCGGCAGCAGCCTGGGCACTGAGATCTGGGAGAGCAGCAGCCAGGGTAAGAGCTTGTGTTGGGACCTCGGGCCGCCTCCCAGGCCTGGGGTCCTTCTCAGGGGGATTCTGCCTTGGGGCCGTGAGCACAGGCACAGCACTGCCTGTCTCCTGGCTTCCTCTGCCTGGGGGTTAGTGCCGGCTGAGCCCCACCGTGCTGCTGCAGCCTCTGAGCAGATGTAAGGGTTTCCCTGCCTGAAGCGTGATGGCAAGCAGAGCATTCCGCATCCAGTGATGGGAAAGAGTGGTCCCCACCCCCGCCTGGCCAAGGTTGCTCAGGAGTTGGTTTGACTGTTGCCCACGTCAGTTATCCTTCCTTCTTACCTTGAAGGCGAGCAGCAGATGACGGGGAGAGCCGGAGTCCAGAGCTTTCCCATTTGTGCTGTGCGCCCTTTCCTTGCCAGAAGGAGGTTTCTGTCAACTCCTCTCCAAATGCTGTCTTAGACTTGAAACCAGACTAGGGTGTCCCTTAATTTATAGAAAATCTGTTTCCCTGAAGTTAAGAGAATTTCTTATCCAGTGGTATTTTTCTGGTAATCTTTCATTTTAAAATACAAAACCATTTGAGCAGATTGTTCTTGAGTTCCTACTTGGGGTAAGGCCCTGCAGGACGGGCACCAGGAACTTGGTGATATCATTCATTGCTAGCTCTTTTATTCAGAGCAGCTGAGGCTTTCAGAGTGAAGTGACAACTCTGGAGCCACGTGACAGACACCCAAGAGCCTGGGTTCTGAGCCTGATTCTCTTAATTTTACCACATGGCCTGTCTTCAAAAATACGTACCTTCCAGCTTGGTCAAGCAGGGTGGACCAACTCAGGAGTTGCCCTTGGCCATCAGGGTTTTCCCTCCTGGACTGTGCAGTGTCTTGTGGTTGCTCAGACCAGAGGTGTGTGGATGGCTTCAGAAGGGCCCTGGATCTTGGAAAAGAGCTTGGGAGGTTTTGTGCACACAGACAGAGTCTAACTTTTGTTGGATTCTTAAGAATAGTTGAGCTAACAACAGTTGGGTAATAATCAGCTTGACTAGTTTAAAGACTTGTAGCTGCTGCTAAGCTGCTAAGTTACTTCAGTCGTGTCTGACTCTGTGCAACTCCATGGACTGCAGCCCGCCAGGCTCCCCCGTCCCTGGGATTCTCCAGGCAAGAGTACTAGAGTGGGTTGCCATTGCCTTCTCCATCAGAGACTTGTAGAGAGATGCCAATTTGTAGAAATAAATGGTTGGCTTATGTGAAAGAAGCTTTACCACAGCAGAGGTGGTGATACAGAGTTCTAGTCCCTGTGAGTGAGAAGTGGCTGGTGTGTTTACCTGGAGCTCATCATCCATGAAATCTTGGGAAACTCATTTATGCAGATGTTTCTGGGGACATTGGGAAGTCGAGCGAAAGTGTCAGACTGAGGAGGGCACTGGTTTGGAGACTTGAGTCTGTGTGCCCTGCCGGTGGCCGTGTTTCTGGCTCGCTGGCTCCTCTTTGGTGTCCTGACTCTGTCTTCCTCCTCGGCAGCCCCTCCCCTTCAGGCCTCGACCAGTGACTCCTGGAAAGTGTCAGACTGAGGAGGGCACTGGTTTGGAGACTTGAGTCTGTGTGCCCTGCCGGTGGCCGTGTTTCTGGCTCGCTGGCTCCTCTTTGGTGTCCTGACTCTGTCTTCCTCCTCGGCAGCCCTCCCCCGTCAGGCCTCGGCCAGTGACTCCTGGAAAGTGTCAGACTGAGGAGGGCACTGGTTTGGAGACTTGAGCTTGTGTGCCCTGCCGGTGGCCGTGTTTCTGGCTCGCTGGCTCCTCTTTGGTGTCCTGACTCTGTCTTCCTCCTCGGCAGCCCTCCCCCATCAGGCCTCGGCCAGTGACTCCTGGAAAGTGTCAGACTGAGAAGGGCACTGGTTTGGAGACTTGAGCTTGTGTGCCCTGCCGGTGGCCGTGTTTCTGGCTCGCTGGCTCCTCTTTGGTGTCCTGACTCTGTCTTCCTCCTCGGCAGCCCTCCCCCTTCAGGCCTCGGCCAGTGACTCCTGGACCAAAGCTGCCACCGCCTTCACCAGCACCGAGCCCGGCTCTGCTGAGGTGAGTGGCCCCCAGGCACCCAGCATGTGCTCACAGTCCAGGGCCATCGCAGCCGCCACCCAGGCTCTCCCTGGCCAGATGGTGAGCCTGGCTCATCGCTGGTCTCCAGTCTTGCTTTCAGGTATGTGGGAAGGAGAAAGGGGATGGCCAGGGAGTTCCCACCCTGGGTCCGTGGCGTCTGGCCATGCTCACAGTGGGCCCATGTGTACTGGGGATCACGGGCTCTGGATGGGAGACATGTCATGCCCCAGGTCTCGCTCTGCGGGGCTCCAGGTGCTGACTGGCCGTGTGTCCTGCACAGCAGGGCTTTAAGAGCAGCCAGGGAGACAGCGGTGTTGACCTGAGCGCCGAGTCCCGAGAGTCCTCAGCGACCTCCTCGCAGCGCAGCTCCCATATGGCACCTTGAAGCCCGAGGAGGCAGGCGGGCCCGGCTTGGAGCCCAAGGCCGACGGCCACAAGGAGCAGACTCAAAAGCAGTCAGAGCCAAAGGTAATCTGGAGCCCAGCTCTCAGGGGCCAGGCTAGGCAGAAGGGCTGGTGTCTTTTGTCTTCTTTTCTGGCTCTCAGTTCCTTGGAAGCTAGAGGTCAGAGTCACTCCAGGCTGTGTGTCTTAGCCTCTTTGCTTTTCTGTCAAGGATTCAGAACAAGGCTCAGGACAGAGCAAGGAGCACAGACCAGGACCCATTGGCAATGAGCGCTCTCTGAAAAACAGAAAGGGCTCCGAGGGGGCCGAACGGCTGCAGGGGGCTGTGGTTCCCCCTGTTAATGGGGTGGAGATTCACGTGGACTCTGTGCTGCCGGTGCCACCCATTGAATTTGGAGTCAATCCGAAGGTGAGGCTTGAAGTGTTTCTTCTACCCACCGCCCCCAAGCCCCGTTTTTGGTGCTTGGAGAGGGAGGAGGGCCCTTTCCTGGAGGAGCAGGGTGGTAGGTGCTGGCAGCACTCCAGGGGGTGTTGTGGGGTGGCATCGTGGGTGAAGAGCTGCTGTGAGCTGGCCCTGTCTCTCTGCCAATGCCAGGCAGGTTCTCAGACCAAGCAGGAAGCCAGACAAAGAAGGGGATGGCCGCCTTGCTTGGAGGCTGTTGGGGAACAGCTGGCTGTTTTGTTCATGTGGTGCATACTGCTTATTTATTCATGTGGCTGTGCTAGGTCTTAGTTGCATCACATGGAGTCTTTGATCTTAGTGGCGGCATATGGGATCTAATTCCCTTACCAGGATTGAATCCAGGCTCCCTGCATTGGGATCCCAGTCTTAGCCCCTGGACCGCCGGGGAAGTCCCATACTGGGTTTTTGAGTTGCTGAGGCTATGGGTCTACTTCATGTGTGTCTCTGCCAGAAGGTGAGCCAAGGTGATTTCTGTGGGCTTTGTTCCCCCTTTTTTTCCCCTAGGACTCTGATTTCAGCTTGCAGCCTGGCTCTGCCTCTGGTCCCGCTGGGAATCCAGTTCTCAAGCTTCAGGACGCATTGCCCAGTAGCGTAAGTCTGTGCTCCTACCACCCAGCTCGGTTTGTGTCTTGGTGCTGTTTCCAGTTACACGTGCATGGCAAGTTGTTCCACGCCCTGGTTTTGTGCACTTAAAGTGGAGTGGTGTAACTCCTAAGGTCTGGTGTATTTGGCACTTTGTGATTCAAAACTTTCCCGGTTCCACAGTCACACACATTTGAGAATGCTGTGCTAAATAAACAAAGTTTCTTTACTTTGCAGTTTCTCAGAAATCCTGTGACCTGCAGGTGGGCGCTGGGCACGGCAGGAAGGGGTCTAGCATTATATTTCTGACCATATTTCCAGGGCCTCTTTTCATGGTTTGGGGGAAGGGGCTGAGACAGGAACTGGGACTTCCATGCCGTGCAGTGGGGCCTGCATGCTGGCCGCCAGCTGTGCTTCTGTTGCCAAAACATGGCAGCCCTGCTGGAAGGCTGGGTCCAGGCAGGAGGAGTGTGGTGCCCCCGCCTGCAGGGGTCCCACCGTGTCCTTCCCTCCAGGCCGGGCTGGCCCCCAGCATCCCCATCCTGCGGCGGGACCACCACATCCAGAGGGCCATCGGCCTCTCCCACATGTCCTTCCCCACCGCCGACCTCACTCTGAAGGTAACTCGGGTCCCAGCCTGTGAGGGGGCAAGAGCAAGCAGACCCCACCCCACCACAGCCCCTCCCCGCACCCCGGGCTTAGCTTGTACCGCCCCCTGCCTTCCGGGTGGTAACTTCTGTCTTCCCCACCTCCTTATTTCCGAAGATGGAGTCTGCGCGCAAGGCTTGGGAAAACTCCGCCCAGCTTGCCGGAGCAGAGCTCGCCAGGAGGCACCAGCTCGGGCCTGCAGCCCCCCATCCTCCGGAGAGGGGCCTCCAGCGGGGTCAGCTATAGCTCCTTTGGCGGCGTCTCCATGCCCCCCGTGCCCGTGGCCTCAGTCGCACCTTCTGCATCCCTTCCAGGTACCTCTCCCTGATCCAGCTCAGGGATGCTTCTCCATTTCCTCGAGGGAAACACAGGGTTCGTAGCCCTGAGCACTCTCTGCCTTGACCTAAGGAGCGTGTGCCCGGCTGGGGGCCACGGGTTCCTGTGTGCTCTGGTCTCTGGCACTTGCTGCTCTTGGCTTCCAACCCTGGGAGGTGACAGGACTCTGTGACCTTGGCAGGGCTCTCTCACCTCCTGGAGAGAGGCCCCAGCAGACTCTGTCCCATGAGCGCTGTCTGAGCCTTTCCCCTGCCTCTGAAATAGCACAGGGTTGTGAGGGCCAGGTGTGGGGTCACCATGCTGGTGAGATGTGCTCACAGCTGGAAGGGCTTTGTATCAGCTGAGCCTCAGTAAGTGGAGGCAGTTTTACCCCCAGTTGTCACTGCCCTGGTCACAGTGTCAGTGCCCGAAGGAGCCCATGGGGATTCAGGGGCCCAGGTGCCAGCGTCTCAGTGATGCGATTCCAGTAGATCCTTCTGACCCTCCACTGTGGACTCAATAGCAGGGAGATGAAGAGGAACGTGACTGAGAGACCATGGCAGCCTCCTTTATGACTGAGCCCTTCCTGGGTGTGTGGGGCAGTGGGCAAGACGGGAGGCCGGCTGCAGCGGCCAGGGCCAGCTCTGCTGCGTTCCCTCCCCCCACTGCTTCGCGGGACCTTCTGGGACAGTGAGACTTGATCCTGTTCCCCTGCCTCGAATTCTGTTTCCAGGCAGCCACCTGCCACCTCTCTACCTGGACGGCCATGTGTTTGCAAGTCAGCCCCGGCTGGTTCCTCAGACCATACCTCAGCAACAGAGTTTCCCACAGGTGATGCCAGCAAGACCGGCGGCCCAGGGACACGGGGGAGGGCGCAGCACGGGCCGTGATTGGCTGCTTCACGTGCCCGTTCACAGCCTGTCTCGTGTTTCGCACCCCCTCACGTTACTGCCCTGTGCCTGGCACGTTAGAGCAGCCAGGTACTGTTTCCTGAGTGAGCACGTGAGAGCCGAGGAGGAGGGACAGAGCTGAGTGCTCTGGACCACTTAGCTTTCCTTTCTTGACGCTTTCCCTCCTGCACCCTAGCTGGGGAATTCACTGAAATGGAATTCTCTTTGGTGATCAGGTATCCTTCTGATGAAGAGAAGAAAGGCCTAGACTCCCAGGCATGGATGCGTTAGAAAGAGGTAGTTGTAGAAGTGAGCAGGTGTCTGTGTTCATGCACAGTGGGTACACTGCTGTGCTGCCAGGGGCCGCGTGTGGGAGTCTCCTCCTGAAGCTGGTGCTGGGCCTTCCACGGGGGGTCCTGTGCCTGCAGAAACAAGGGTGAAGCGCCGCCCCAGGGGCAGAGGACACAGCCCGTCCTGGTCTTGTCAGAGCGTATTAAACGTTACGTCGTTTGGTTCTGCAAGGGCTTGTAACTGGGTTATACCGCACATATTCCTCTGTCCGTGGCATTTTCCATCCGCCGTTCGGTCTCTGAACTCGCCTTTGTTGGCCGTGGAGCTTGGGCTCATTTGTCCCACTGTGCAGGTCCAGGGTAGGGACGACTGTGCTGGTTTGGGGTTGCTGCCAGCTCTGCTCGCTCCCGAGAAGGAAGGAAGCGCAGGCAGAGTGTGTTGAGTCCACCGTGAGGGCGGTGTCGGCTGCCCCGGGGAGAAGGGCCGGGGTGGGGGCGCGGGGTGCCGGTGGCGGGCTGTGAGAAGCAGCTTGCAGGGCAGTGCGGTGACCGCCCGCCTCCCGTCTGCAGGCTGCCGCTGCCCAGCAGATCCCGATTTCCCTTCACACGTCTCTGCAAGCTCAAGCCCAGCTGGGACTGAGGGGTGGGCTGCCTGTCTCCCAGTCTCAGGAGATCTTCAGCTCCTTGCAGCCCTTCAGGTGAGATGCCCGGGTTTGGGGGGCTCGGTGGCTTGCCCCCAGGGCTTCCCGGCCTTCCCAGTCTGTGGGGCTGGTCCCTCGGCCACCGGTTGCTATGTGCATGTCTGAGGGGGCCGGGAGTAGGAGGGAGTGGAGAGTGAGCCGTGCTGTGGGCAAGGCCGTGGGGCCCAGCCTTGTCTTTTGTCCCCGCGTCTTCCTGCCCTCTCCCTGCTCTCCCTCCTTGCCGCCCCCTGGCCCGCGTGCTCAGTGTGTCTGTCCTGTGCTTTTGGAATCACACAGGTTTTCCTGTGTCTCATATAGCCTGTATGTCTGCTTAAATACGGTGATGTTCAAACTGGGGTCCCTAGACTAGCAGCAGCAGCAGCAGCGTCTAGGAGCTTGTTGTAAATGCAGGTTCTCAGGCCTCGTCCCAGGCTTCTGAGTCAGAACCCCTGGGGCTGAGCTAAGAGCCCGTGTGGGAGTGAGCGCCCGGGGTCTGAAGTGAGAGCAGCTGGCGCAGCTGCATGCCTGACCTGCCCTTCCGTCTGGCTCTCGCAGGTCTCAGGTGTACATGCACCCCAGCCTGTCGCCACCCAGCACCATGATCCTCTCCGGAGGCACAGCCTTGAAGGCCCCCTACTCGGCATTCCCCGGCATGCAGCCCCTGGAGATGGTGAAGCCCCAGTCCGGCTCACCCTACCAGCCCATGAGTGGGAGCCAGACCCTGGTCTACGAGGGCCCGCTCAGCCAGGCGGCCGGGCTCGGCGCCTCCCAGATGTTGGACTCTCAGCTCCCGCAGGTCAGGAATTTAGTCATGCCCGCTTCCAAGCCCCAGGTCTCTTTCTTCATGACCCTTTTCCCTCGTATCTGCCTCTTGACGCGCCCCCTGGCTTCGGTGTGGCTTGTGGCCGCTGTGACTGGTGCCTGGGCTCAGGCCTGGGCTGGCTCCTCCACCCACCATGAACAGCCCCGAGACCTGGCTTCTCCTGCAGCCTCTCACCCTACCCGGGCTCAGGGGTGCTGAGTGTCCTCTCTCGTGCTTACTCGTGCTTCTATACCATCTAACCCTGGCCTCACTCCCACCCACCATGTGCTGCAAGCGCCAGGCGACAGGATCTCTGGTTCCACGTCCTCCTGGCCCCTGGCCTGTGGGCACATTAGACTGTTCTGAGGGTCACTCCCTTCCTTTGGCCCCCGGATCAGTCTTCAGCTCCACTCCCGTGTGGTTCTTGGCAGGGCGGACGTCTCTGTGGATGACCCTCCCGCAGCCTCCTCACCCTCGGGGCTCCGCTCACCAGTCCACGGTCTGGACTGGTCCCTGCTCGCAGCTGCACCTCTCCCATCATCTCGGGCTTAAGGGTCCTACCTGGTCACCACCTTGAATTTTTTCGCCCCCTCCCTCTAGTGACCAACTACCTCCAACCACTTTTAACACTCCCTCCTACTTTCCTACTCGTTGTGGGATGGGGTGCACCATGGCTTGCAGGATCTTAGTTCTCTGACCAGGGATTGAACCTGTGTAGTCTGCAGTGGAAGCGTGGGGTCCTAATCACTGGACCACCAGGGAATTCCCCACTCCTTGTTGTTTGTACTCACCTTCCCACCCTCACCTCTATGCTCACCCAGGTTAAACCCTGGCCTGTCTCTGCCTCTGCCTGTGAATGGATTCAGGTTAAATACAGACCCTCCAGACGGCCCTCCACAGATACAGGGCCCTCCCCACCCAACGCACAGCCCCCTGCATGCACAGTTCCCAGTGGCTGGATTCATACTGAATACAGATCTCTCCAGACAGCCCCCCTGCACTCACACAGGGCCCTCCCCACCCGACGCACAGCCTCCCTGGACACACAGTTCCCGGTCTTGGTACTTCGCCTCTTCATTGCATTCTTCCCCACCTTGATGGTGCCTCCTGTGCCCACAAAGAAATGTGAGTCATAACCAGGATCTCTGAAGGCCAGGAGGGGCCCTGGGGCGAGGGCGGGAGCCGTCCTCACCCACCCGGCTGCTGCCCTAGCTCGCATTAGCACCTGCCACCCTTGGCCGAATCCCCAGGCAACCCTGTCTTCCTCTGTCTTCTAACAAAGGAAACCCTTTAAGGGCATCAGCCCTCTCCACATTACTGAGCCTGCCCTTCCTCCTCCTCCTGCCCGGTCAGCAGCATCTGAACCAGGGGACAGGCTCGCTGGGCCGTGGGGACACTAGCCCTGGTTCTCTGCCCTCCCTGAGGCCCTCCTCCTCTGTTTCCTCTGCCGTTTCCTCCTCACCTCCCCTGGCAGTAAGTCACTGTGCCTCCTGGGCTCTGTCTAGACCTGTGCTTCTGAGCCTCATCCCAGCGCAGCTCTCCCTGGTACTGTCTTCAGCCCAGACCTGTCTCTTGGACTTGAACTCAGACCCAGTGAGCTGCCCGCCATTTCTGCTCACAGCTCACAGTATCTCAAACTTAAGGGAAGCAAACTTCATGTCCAGCAGGGTCATCTTTGGGTTCCTGTTCCCCTCAAGCCCCTATTGATGCTTAAGCCCATTCTGTCAGCTGTACCTCTGAAAAGTATTCAGAGTCTGGGCCTTTCTCGTCCTGTCTACCCTGCTCCCACCCTCACCCCCATCAAGGCTCTGCCCAGGGTACGTGTGACTGCCACTTGTCTCGGTGATGCGGTTCCAATAGATCCTTCTGACCCTCCACTGTGGACTCAATAGCAGGGAGATGAAGAGGAAAGTGACTGAGAGACGACATGTGGTGGCCCCCGGCCCCCCCTCCTGGGTCTCCTGGCCCACCTCCTTGCTCTCTCACACTTTGCTCCAGCCTTCAGGAGCATTCCCTTGGGTCTAGTGGTCCACGCCTCGTCCTGTCATAATAGGCTTCAGAAGGACCCAGAGACGCTGGGAGCCCTAAGCCCTGGACCCCGGCTGCTTTCTGTCACCTTTGGAGGCAAAGCATAAGGGACTCCTGCCTTTTCATGCCACGAAAGGGGCCAGAGACACCCTTGCTCTCCAGCTCTTCTCTTTGGGGGACTCGCTGGGCCACTGCTTAGGAGGAGGTCTCTGGGCCTCGCTGACCTTTCTCTCCCTCCCCTCGACCTCCACAGCCAGCCTGTGGTTCTTTTCTCCTGCTCTCCTGAGAGTGTAAAATTAGGGTGATTGCTGCTGTGGTCTGTCGAGAATCTGTTCAGGGGGCGGGGGTAGGGGCTTGCTTCCTCCTCTGGAATGAGAGACCCTGAAGTGCGACACGGGCTTGCTCTCGGACATGCGTGCCGTCCTCCTGACTATGCCCTTTGTCCAGCAGCTGACGATGCCCCTGCCTGGCTCCCAGCTGCCTCTGCCCCGGTATGGCTCCGGGCAGCAGCCCCTGCTCCTGCCACAGTCCATCCAGCTGCCCCAGGCGCAGAGCCTCTCAGTCGGGGCCCCCCGCAGGATCCTTGCCCCCGGGTCCCAGCCTTCGGTCCTCAACACCAGCAGAGAGGTGAGGCTCACTCCGTCTTCCTGTGATCTGGGATGCGGGGCGGGGGAGTCCTGGCCTTGGGGGACCCTCCTTGTAAGTCAGAAGCCATAGCTGTCGTGCAGCGTGGAGGCTCTGGGCTCACTAGACGGCTGGCTTCCTGCTCTCTGCCAAGTCCTTTCAGTCCCAAGGCAGGAGCTCCTGCTCACCTATCACTACAGCACAGACAGACCTGGGTGCACAGGTCAGGAGGGCCTTAGGGGCTGCTCCTGAGGTCTGGGGGCCAGAGCCCTTGCCAGCCCTAGGTTCCACACAAGGCGGCCTGGTGTTGCATGTCCATCCTCCCCATCTCGTGGCAGCCCAGCTCTGCCCAGGGTGGAGGTGTGGGGGGGCAGTTGTCCCCAGGGGCCCTCCTGTGACTCTTGTCGCCTCCCTTCCCGGTGTCTCTAGTCCTCTCAGATGGAGATGAAGGGCTTCCACTTTGCCGACAGTAAACAGAATGTTCCTTCAGGGGGCTCCGTGCCGTCACCGCAGACCTACAGGTAAAGCGCCACCCTGGGGTTGGGTGCTCACAGCGAGCCCTCAAGGTGCAGTCATGGGCCCTGGGAGAGCAGGGCGCTGAGGTGGGATCTCCTTTGTCAGCCCACCTGTCACCAGGAAGCTGCAGTGCGAGGATGCAGGAAACTCGGGGATGGTTCTACTTTTTTTTTATCATAAACTGTTCTGATGCCAGAGAACTTTGTGGAGAGATAGGGAAAGGAAAGGGTGATGTCACGGTAACATCAGGGCCGACACTGGCTACTGGCAGCCTTCTCACCAGGTTCTTCATAAAAGACTCCCTGGCATGGGGGTGTGCACTCTGGAGCGGGGACTCCTCTCCTGGGGCCACGTGTCCCCCATGGGCTTCTGACCCACCAGGGCTTGCTGCTCTGGGCTCACGGGCATGAGTGGACCTCCTCTGGATCTGCCTCCACCTCTAGTAAGTGTCCCAGGTCGCTTGCTGGATTCAGAGGGGGCTTGGTGTATGTAAGCCATGGGCTGAGTTATGGCTGGCCCTTGAACTCATAGAGGGTAGGGGTGCTGACCCTCCACACGGTTGAGAAGTCAAGTATGACTTCACAGCTGTCCATACCCACGGCTCCACACTTGAGGATCCAGCCCGCTGTGGGTCGTGCAGCGCGTGTCTATTGAAGAAAGTCTGCGTGTGAGTGGGCTCCGTGCAGTTGCTCAAGGGTCAGCAGTTGTTAGCATGTTAGAAAGTCAGGGGGCGTCCAGTTCTGACAGCTTTTGCGCTGGCTAGGAAGGCTCCACACTCCGGGCTCTGGCCAAGGCTTGGTACAGTCGACTCTTGTTAACCGTGGAGGGTTCCTGGAATTCCCTCCTATTTGCCCGTGAGGAACACAGGTGTGCGTGACCTGCAGTGCCTATGCGAGGTGACCGCAGAGCTATGGCTGAGCTCACCCCCACAGCCAGCCGCCTGCCCCTCCACCCGGAGCGTGCTGGCCGAGTCGCCCTCCTTCACGGCAGTCCTCCTCCAGCTGCAGTTCCTGAGAAAGGGGCTTTGTCAGTCGCCCCTTGTTTCATTATCTTTCCTGTTCATTCTTTCCCTCTCTTGGCTTGCCTTTTTTTCTTCTTGTTTTCAAGCATATTTTTATACAGACCTGTAAAAAGCATCTATGGGCAGCAGCAGCAAACAATGAGTTTGGTAGGAAAAAGGAAGCTTCAGACACAAAGGGATTCCCCTGCTGCCACAGGCAGGCTTTATCCCCGTCTGATCGGAGAGCCTTCCTTGGAGGCAAACCAGGAAAAGGCACGCTCACGTAACAAGAGTCGCCTGTGTCCATTCATTGTTGGCATGGCAGCAGCAGCTTGTTCTTGGGAGAATGCTTCGAAAAGACAAGTGTAGCTGGTAGCCTTTGTTGGTGTCTTAGTCGGGTTGGGAGAATGGGAGTGGTTTACAGTGCAGTGTTGCCCACGTTTTCTGGAGACAGGGCTTCGGATGCATGCCCTGTTAAAGAAAGGTTCCTTGACCAGATACTTGGCAGGGGGGTTGAGCCCAGGAGGGCTTTCTGGGGAGTCAGGGTGCACCTCAGCAGAGGGCTTACATTCTCCTGGCCCTCAGGCGGTCTTGTTGAGCTCTTCTCATGATCTTTGACCACAGAATCCTTTTCCATATGTTATTTAGTCCCTAAGTGGTGTCCGACTCTGTGGCCCCATGGCCTATAGACCACCAGGTTCCTCTGTCCATGGGATTTACTAGGCAAGAATACTGGAGTGGGTTGCTATTTCCTTCTCCAAGGGATCATCCCTACATAGGGGTCGAGGCAGCATCTCCTGCGTTGGCAGGCGGATTCTTTACCACTGAGCCACCAGGGAAGCCCTTTTGCCATACAGCACCTGGTTAATTCACATCCTTGGAGCTAGTTGTCTATCAATGGTACACATGTAGAAAGATGATTTACATTTTTATTACTTATGGTATTATTCTTTGCTACCCACTACCCTCCACTTCCCAAATGAAGACTGGAAGGATACTTGGCACAGCTCATGTATCAGGCTTTTTTGGTGGTGGCGGGGTGGGGGCACGCTGTGTAGCTTGCAGGGTCTTAGTTCCCCAGCCAGGGGTTGAACTTGGGCCCCAACAGTGTGAGCACTGAGTCCTAACCTCTGGATCACCAGGGAGTTCCCTTCTTTTTTAAGTCTAAACTCCTATTGGAGTTTAAGCTCGTTTTTATTTTTTATTTATTTCATCAATCATATATACACATATGTATCTGCCGTGGCACTCGGCTTGTGGGATCTTAATTCCCTGACCAAGGATTGAACCCAGATCCACGGCAGTGAAAAGCGGAGTCCTGACCACTGGACTACCAGGGAGTCCCTTCATGTGTCAGGTCTTATAGCCCTTTTATCTGGAGCATCAAGTTGGTCCAGACCCTCCAAACCTGAGAGATGGTTGGTGACTGTCCTTTGGTCTCTGTCTGCCCATGATGGGACCTGGCCACCGCCCCTCAGGTGTGTCCCTGTGGACTGGGTTGGAGGTGCCAGGGCCCCTTGGCGACACCTCTCGCCCCCTGTGCTCTGGCTGTCTGGGTCTGTGTCCTCTGATGGAGGCTTGACTCCGTTTCCGTGGTGACGCGTGTGTTCTCACCCCCTCCTTTGGTTTTTCAGGCCTAGCTCTGCTAGCCCCAGTGGGAAGCCCTCTGGATCAGCAGTTAACATGGGCTCTGTGCAGGGACACTACGTTCAACAGGTAGAAGATGGCTTTCCAGACCCTCCAGCCCCGGACGCTTAGGCCCGCTCCAAGTGCCAAAAGAGGAGGGACTGTCCAGCCCATTTGCGTGCTCCTCTTAGAGACATGCCCTGGCGCTTAGAGAGTGGCGCCGGGAGCCCACGTCCCTCCTGGAGAAGGCGCTTCTCCTTTTGCCGGGCGTCTGGATCCTTCCTTGTCCTGCTGAGAAGGGAGGATGCGGACTCCATGGAGGAGGTGACGCCGGAAGGGGGACCCTCCCTCCCGTAGCAATTGGGCTGGGAAGGCGCTGGGACCCGGTTAGGCCCGGGGTCAGCTCTAGAAGCCGGGGGCTCTGCGGGCGTGTGTGTGCCTGCGCGTGCTGGCCTAGTAAGTGCTGTGTCTCGTTCTCCTCTTGGCCGGGTGGGGTCCAGACAGACTGACATTCTCCTGCTTATAACGAGAGGGCTGGCTCAGCATCTTTGCCTTTGGCACGATCTCTTCACTTCTTTAAAATGTGTTCGGGCTCTAGAGCTCAGACAAGTCAGGTGTGGGATGTTAGCAAGACAGCCTTCCTGGCTGGTGGAGGTAGAGGCTCCGTTGTTCATTTCACTTCTCCTAACTCAGTTTCCCAAGGGTCACTCTCTGAGTTGCTAGGCCCTAAGCTTCTAAAGCTTCCTTGACAACTCACACCACTGTGTGAGGGGCAGACCCAGGCTGCTCACTCGGTGACACCCCTCACTGCAGAGCTGCAGTGTAGGGCGGTGACTGTGACTCTGGAAGCCACATTAGGGGCTTGGGGAAAGGCTCCCACAAAATGGGGCTCGGGGGTGGGTGTGAGGATCTGGGAGGCCGAGTTGGTTGAGAGGCCCCATGCCCCTGCAGCACGGACTGGGGTGCGCTGATTTGAGAAGGGCCCTGGGGAGGGCCTTGGCTGGGCCACTCCTGCAGAGGCCCCTGGGCGGCACAGATGCTTCCCCGGGACCCGGGCCTCCTGCCTCTCTGAATCACTGCACTCAGCGCCCTGGGAGGGAGCAGAACCTTCTCAGGCCAGGGTCCTGCCCAGGAGAGGCATTTCTGAGTCTGGTCCTTGACTGAAAGATGGGCTTCTTAGGGTAGCTTTCCTCTTGACGTAGGAACAGGAAGCAGGTGGTGGGACCATGGTTCCTGGCAGGTATGTCCGCGCAAGGCTGACTTCCTCTGTCTCTGTCTATCTGTCCAAAGGCAAAGCAGCGAGTGGATGAAAAGCCCGGCCTGGGAGCCGTGAAGCTGCAGGAACCTCCCTCAGCTGCTTCCCCACTGAAGCGAACCGGAGCGATCAAGCCCCGGGCAGTCAAGGTGGAGGAGAGCAAGGCCTGAGGGGCTGGGCCTGGCCTGCCCGGGAGGACTCTGCCCTTGGCCTCACCGCCGCCCAACGCTGGGGAGTCTCACTGAGGGATCCCTTGTCCACCTGCCTGGCCTGGACTTCGAGATCTCCCTTCTCTCCTCCACTCCTGAAAGCTCCGTTGTCCGACCGGCTTGTACCCATGGATCTCTGGCACTGACCTGCTTGCTTTAATACGAAATGAACAAGCAAACGACTCCATTCCCATCTCCTTTCCATCACGACCGCAGAGTGACCGAGCGTCATGCCATGCAGACTAACCCTGCCCTCCTCCACTTCCTCCCCTCCCCGCCTCCCATCCCCAGGCACCGTGGTCTGGCAGCAGGACTGTTTTAGTTTGAGGCTTTTGTTTTAAAAAGCAGGTACAGGTTTTTACAAAAGAGAAAGGAAAAGAGAACAAAAACACAAGCTCTGTATAGCTGGACTCTTATCTGTCCATCGCTGCCCTCTCCCTGACCTCCTCCTGTCGCCTCCCCTGTTGGATGCAGTAGGTCACTGCAGTACCGGCAGGGGTGATGCTTGGGAGCGCGCCTCTCCTGCTCTGTCTCCGCTGGTTACTTGCAGAAAGAAGTGGTTTCAGACACTGCTCCTGAGCTCGGGAAGCGGTGACTTGCGGGGGGCGAGGAGCAGGCAGGTGGGCTGGCATTTCGATGGCTTCCAGCCTCTGGGCTGATGACCACAGGGAGCTTATGGTCAGCCCATTGACGTTGATGTTTTTAGCCTAAGAATGACACTCAGACTCTTCCTAAAGCTGGTGAGGACACTGACCGCTGGGAACCTGAGGTGAATCATGGAAATAAAAGGCAGCGGTGTGTTCCTGTCTTGACCAGGGCAGTGTGAGCTGGCAGCACCACCCACCCACCCCGCCCCCTATCAGTGCCTGTTGCACCCACAGGGCCTGATGTCTTCTCATGCCCCCTCTCCTCCGAGCTGCCTTGTCTCTCTTGGTCCTCTGTCCATCCTCCTCTCCTGCAGCTTGGCACTGGAAACCCCGCTGTCCTCTGTGGCGACAGGCGCCTGGACCGTTGTCACTAGAGGTGACAGGTGTGGTCGGGTCTGTAGCCGCGGCCTGAGCTCTGGGAGGAGGCGGGAGGGCTTGCTGCTTCCCTTTCTCCCCCCCCAGCTACAGGCCCAGGCTGTGGGGCCGGAGGGAGGCCTGAGGCGGGGCAGTGGGGTCTCCAGTCTTTCCAGAGGCCAGAGCAGGGCCCAAGGGGAGGTGGGCGAGTGCAGGGCTGGGGGCGCTTCGAAAACAGCCTGCCTGGCCTCTTAACATGTGCAGAGCCATTGCCATGCAAGTGTGGAGATGTGTTATGCTGAGTCTCTGCTTGTAAAATAAGAACTAGAAGGAAATCATTCTAAATTCCAAGGAAAGGTGAGGGGAAATTTGAAGTTTTGCCTATGCTCTTGAAAGAACTAAGCACTCATCAACCTGCTGTTTCTGGCAGGTCTGGGGAAGACTTGGTTTGGAGGATGAGAAGCAGGGAGACGGCATGGCCCGCAGGGGTCCGCCTACAGCGTCGCTCCAGGTGGTGACGGCTGTTCGGGCTGAGACTCGAGGCTCTAGTGCGGAACACTGGGAAAGAAGGGCCTTAGGAACCGCTGTAGTCACTTGTTGCCCTTGGCTGCTTTAAGGAAGTGTGGGAACAACAGGCTTCTGGCAAAAGGTGCAGGGTTTCAGCGTTCAATCAGTGGTGTCCAGCACTCCCCTCCTTGCCTCCACTCAGACGTTACTTCTCACTGGCGTGTTTTTTGTTTTTTTCTTCTTCATCCCCGGAATCTTTACTCTGAAGTCCTTTCTTGCAGGGCTGCCCCTGGACGGAGCTCCCCATGCCCTCACCTGCCCTTTTCTCCCTTCCCCTGCAAGCGCCTGGCTCCTGTCCTCACTGAGACAGGGCTCCCCTCCCTCCGGTGGCCCCTTCAGGGGCCTCACACTCACAAACAGAAACACGGCCAGACCCCTCACACCTGATTCCAGTGGACATTGTCTAAATGAAAAAGGCTTTCTCATTTTGAAATTCAGCAGGACAGGCCTGGATGCTGTTCCAAACTCTTTAAGATGTGTCCTTTCAGGTGAACCTGCCCTCAGAGCGATAGTACTTCCTGTTTGAGAAAAAAAAAAGGGTCACCTGTTCTCCAGCCCTTTTCTCTACCTACCCCAGTATTCCTCCCACCCCCAATAAAAACAAAACACTAGAATTTATTTATATGTATTGATGTCGTAGGTCTAGGTGGAAAAAGAAGTAAATGTTTCACTGCTCTATTTATATATAATGTCTGAATTACTCTGTGCAGGAAAGGCCAGGAAAATTGCATGTGAAGTTCAGTGCGTTTACCACCTCCATGTGCCCAAGCTGCAGTCTCTTTCTGGATGAGACACAGATTTTACATTGAACTCTGGAGGCAGAGGGCGGCCCTGGGCCCGCCCAGCACCCAATCCCTTCCTTGGTCTGATGAAATGCAGTAACTGATGCAGAGATGTCTTGGGGGCAGTCTCTCTCCTTTCACGTGGTTTTAGAGCCAATCTCCAGGTAATAGGACTTGGGGGTCACATTTTGCCTTCACATCCCCATCCTTAGAGTGCAAATCCACACAGAGGCCTCTGTCAGAAAGCCTTGGGTCAACCAGCTGGGACACGTAAAGACTAGCACTCAACAAGTTTCTGCTCCTGGGCAGGGTCAGCGGTCAGAGCCCTCTCACTTGGCCTTCAGCTACTCAGATTACCCTTCTTTCCCACTCTGGCCGCTGATGATGCATCCTGTTTCTCGGCAACCAGTGACCCTGTAGTACTGTGTGTCCAGCATTGTTTCCTCTATGGGGTAAAACCCGAGAGCGTGAGCTCATGTACCCATGTGGCCTCATCCACCCCCTGAAGGTTTGTTTCCCAGCTGTATTTGGTCTGGTTTTTGTTTCCTGTTTTGAATCAATGTTACTGTTTTCAAACTTGGAATTCCTACACTTTGGGCTCCAGGTTCCTTCAGGGAGAAAACTAAAGAATGACTATTACCCAGAAAAATCTGTCTGTCTGGTTCCAAAGCCATGGTCATTGCAGCAACTTCTGGGGACACGGGGGTATCTTGTTACATACTGACATCAGCTCTGCCCTCATTCTCCTGTCTTGTAGATCTGCCTTCTGGACGGCTGATGAGGTTTGCCAAGGGCTGTGGAGGCTGAGTGTGCACTCACAGGCATGGTCTCAGAACTGGCCTGCTGAGGCAGCGTGGGGTCAGCGGCTGAAGCCTCCTCCCTCCTGTGTGGTTCCCCTCAGTCGAGTAGCTGCACGTTACCTCTCAAATCTGTACTTGTCCCATTTTTCTTCTTGCAGAGCTAGCCTGGGTTAGAAGGTCTG
Source organism: Nanger dama (assembly GCA_917880005.1). NCBI lineage: Eukaryota > Metazoa > Chordata > Mammalia > Artiodactyla > Bovidae > Nanger > Nanger dama. The sequence continues at coordinate 5,406,459 of CAKJTW010000018.1, read as the reverse complement.
TTGGAAATGGCCTTTCGAGCACCAAGGACACTAGGGTACTTGAACTTAGTACTATTCTGTGATGACTGGGAAATGCTGACTTCAGAAAGCTGGCTCTTCCAGTTTGAAAAGTGAACCGGACCTAAGACGTCACCAGGACAGGAGCAGCTCAGTGTTGGGGTCAGGCGCTGGCGTCCAGCCATGCTCTCCACCGGGACCAGCAGTGCACATCTGGCCAGGCGCACCCATCCTGCCGCTCACCAGCTCTCCGCTCCAGTGAGGTGGCCTCCGAGAGCCAGCGGTGTCCCGAGGCCCGCATGTTACGAAGCCTTATAGTGGCACTCTGCTGAGGCTCTCTGGATGACCTCCTTCCATTGCGAAAAGGGGGTCCTGCACACCAAGCTTTCAACCTCATGCCTTGCATAGTGAAAAGCGTTCAGGTTTTTCGTTGAGAAGGTTGTGTTTTTGTTTTTGTTTCTTTTTGATCTTATTTTGGCCTTTCCTCTCTTTGTCTTTTCATGTAGACCAGATATTTGAAAGGGCAGACGATGGCTAAAAGGTGTAACGTGCAGCTTGTTTCTATGTGGTTTGGGGGAGCTTTTACCTTAGATGGGAAAATGGAACCCTGGATTCACCAGGCCATGGTGGCACCCTCCTTCACCCTTCCCTCCGGTTCAGTACCTGTTGTTTCTCCTTTCAAATACGTGATTGTACTAGCTCTTTCCATATGAAAGAATTCTCCTTATTTAAATAAAAAAGTTTAAAAAAAGACCCACTGAAACCAAACATGCTTTGTTAGGCCGTGTGTTCCTCGATCTTGTCACTTGACTAGAAATGGAAGCATCTTCCCCATGTGTAGAAATTAAGAGGCTGGGCAACGTGAGGGCGAGCAGGGGCTGAAGCCTGGGGTTATTAAGGTGCCTGCCTCCTTCCCCCCTCACCCCACTCCCCTTGAGGAGTGGGTGGGTCCTAGAAGTTAAGTGCTTGACTAGTGTTTTGTTGCCACTTCTAATGTCCCTTTTGTTTTGCTGTAATAGGAGTGGTAATAAAGTAGGAAGTTTTGCGGTACTTTGGGCTGGGAAAGCAGAGCAGGCCAGGTGTGGGCCAGGAAGAATGGAGAGCTGGGATCTGAGTCCGAGCAGCAGTTCTTGGTTCTGCCCTCCACTAGGTGTGTCACCTTGGGAGAGACACCTGCCCAGAGCCACAATTGCCATAATTGTAAGATGTGGGTTGTAAACAGTACCTACTGGGCAGAGTACTGTGGATGCAGAGGCCATGGGAGCATTGAGCACAATGCCTGGCTCCAGGTAAGGATGTAGGAAACTTACATTCGGTAAGTTTAACTTTCCAAAAAGAAACCCTGGGCAGGCGTGACCCCTGGGTTCCCTGCTCCTGGGAACCGGCAATTCACATCTCCAGGACCCTGGCTGTGAAGGAGCTGGGGGGCTCAACAGGCAGGAGGCCCAACCCCACTCCTCTGGGGCCCAGGACGCCCTCTGGCTGCAAGCAGGCACACCTGCGCTCCCTCCCTCTACACAGCTGGGGTGAGAGTCACCTGCACTGTCACCTAATGCTGGGTGACGGGGAGGCAGGAAAGAATCGTAATTCCTTATTAAATTTGCAGTATCCTGCCATGCAGTTTAGTCGCTAGGTCGTGTCAGACTCTGCGACCCCATGGACTGTAGCCCGCCAGGCTCCTTTGTCCATGGGATTCCCCAGACGAGAATACTGGAGTGGGTTCCCATTTCTTTCTCCAGGGAATCTTCCCCACCCAAGGGATCGAATCGCCTCTCCTGCAATGGCAGGCCGGGTTCTTTACCGCTGAGGCACCAGGAAAGCCCGTCAGGAGTACTGACTCCCAGATAGAGGAAGGTGGGCCGAAGAGCAGAGCTGCTTTCCTGCCTGTTAATCGTCGGATCATTCCCTTGACCGGAAGACGCCTTGTCCCGCTGCAGAGCAGGCTCGGAGGGCCCCACGGGCCGGAGGGTGGGGGGGCACCGCCGGGCCGGGGAGGGGCCTCCGCCTCACACCGATCGAAATGCCGATACGTTCGCACTGTGTCGTTTAACAGATGTAGCCATGTGTCTCGTGGCGCAAAGGAACCTGGACTGCCCAGCCTGGAATCCCAAACTTAAAACACTGACAGCCCTCCAGGATGTCGAACATTCTTGGAGCGCCGATCTCGGCTCGCCCAGTGCGCACGCGCGCTAGCCTTGCCCAGTACGCAGGCGCGCTGCTCCCTCCCTGCCCCAGCAGGCCCCGCAGGCGCGGCGAGTCGAGCGTCGAGCGGACCAGTGGGCGGCAAAGAGTGCCGAGCGGCCTCACTCCCTCCCAACGGTCGGCCTAGCGGCGCACCCGGGGAGCGCCTCTGCGGGGACCTGAAGGAACGGCAGTACGTTTGTGGCGCCGAGGGCGAGAGCCCAGTCGGGCCCCCGGGCAGCTGAAACCCTCGGGAGAGAAGCGGAGTGCCGGGCAGAGGAGCGGGGCTCCCAGGGCGGACAGGGTCCCCGGAGAGAGGGGGTGCCCCGGGCCGGCGTAGCGGCCCGAGGAAGCTTGTCGCCCTGACGACGGCGGGGGGCCGCCGCAGGCCAGGGGCGGCGTTGCTGTGGGAACGCGGGGGAGGGTGGTCCCCACGGCTCCTGCAGCCTCCAGAGAAAAGTGGACCCCAGGGGTGGGGAGCCTCGGGAAAGAAACAGGTGCCCGGCGTAGGCGCGCCCTGGAGGTGGGAAGGGCGCGACGGGAGCGCGGCCCTTGGCGCGGGCGGGGAGGGCTCCGAGCCTCGGGGGTCGGGCGGCCGCTCTGCCCGGGTGGGCGGGGGCCCCGGGGGCCAGCGCTGCCGCTGACCGGAAGGGCTCGGCGGGTGGTGCTGGGCTGAGGGACATCAGTCCTGAGGTGGCCCCCTCACCGCCTGTGGCTGCTTGTGAAGCAGGATCCTGGTGTCACAGCCTCCTCCTAGCCTTCAAGGGAGCCACCGGTGTTCTTGGTGATAGCGCTTCCTCTGCTTTTCCAGGGCGTCCTCCTCCCGCGGCCTGCTTTTCTGCAAGATGCTGGGGTTCTTGCAGCACCCTGTGGTGGTGACCGCTGAGGTGAACCTGAGTATGGTAGCTCTGACCGCGATGGGGTTGCTGAGCCGACTGTGGCAGCTTGCCTATCCAAGGGCCGTGGTGTAAGTCAAGCAACTCGATTCTGGGGGCCTCCAGAAGGAACTGTAATTCTCTTCAGCGCACTGGTGGCTGGAGGTGCCTTTTGAGCCCCAAGAAACGGGAGAGCCAACTTCTGGGCTTCCTTGGTGATGGATGCCTTGGCAGTTAGAGGAGAGACCAGCTGGTCCCCAGGACAGCCCCTGCAGAGTCCGCCTGTTCAGTCTTGCCCCGTAGGTCAGTAGTGGGTGCAGTATCCGTGATGGGTGACCTTTGACAGTCCGAAGAGTGGAGGGCAGAAGACAGGAATTTGGAAGCGAGTCCTTGCTGATGGGAGAGTGTGTTCTTTGTCATAATGAGAAATGATTGTTGTTATTATTAAAGGGCTGTTAATGATGTGATTAATATATGTTTCTTTTCACTTAACTTTTTATTATGGAAAACATCAAACACATACAAAAGTACAGAGAATGATATGTTAGTCACCCAGTTGTAACAGTTACCAGCTCATAGCCAACTCCCTCCCTGCAGTGGATTTTTGAAGCACATCATAGACACTATATTTCATTCATTAAACAATTTATTATCTTTAAAAGATCAGGATTCTTGAAAATCACAGGGTCACAGTAGCATCATCTTGCCTAAGAAACTGACAGCAGTTCCTCCATGTCAGCAAACGTCCCTGATTGAAAGAGGTTTGCTGCAGTTGGCGCCTCTCCCTTTTACACCTGCGACTGTTTCGTTGGGTCACAAGCTCTTATTCTGACTCTCGCCTGCAGACACGCAGGTGGACAGCCAGATCAGCTCTGTGTCCAGGAGGCCTTTGGTAAACTGGCTCGTGGTACGGTACACCCTAACCTACACTCAGGGAGAGAAGTAGAATCTGTGTCAGGAAAGCCTCCTGAATGCCCAACTTCCAGGGGAGTGTTTTCTCTCCTATCCTTGTGGATATGTGGTGCTGCACATGTGTCTTCATATTCAGGGACACCATGCAGTTGGAGCAAAGATTCCAACCTTGACTGGTCACACTTCAAAGTCATTTGGAAGCAAAGGTGTACATTGATCCTCGTACCTTTTGTGTACAGTTAAGATCTCCTAGCTGAACATAACGTGGGTTTGCTTTGCAGTTTTGATGAAGTGTATTATGGGCAGTACATCTCTTTTTACATGAAGCGGATCTTCTTTTTGGATGGCAGTGGACCACCGTTTGGCCACATGCTTTTGGCCTTGGGAGGTAGGATTTCTTAGTAAGAAAAGTGGCTCTTTAACACTTAAACATGGAAGTTCATGAGGGTGGAAGCAGTGTCTTATTTTATGTATCTCTTTGGGGCTGTCCTGGGTCTTCATTGTTTTGCACCAGCTTTCTCTGATTGTGCTGAGGGGGGCTAGTCTTCACTGTGGCACACTGGCCTCTCATCGCAGAGGCTTCTTGTTGCAGAGCACAGGCGCTATGGTGCACAGGCTTCAGTAGTTGCCACACATAGACACACTGGCCTAGTTGCTCCGTGGGTCTTATTCTTTTCTTTATCATTGTTCCCCTGTTGCCTGCTGCAGTTTGGTGCTTCAGAAGTATTTACTGAACAGGATAGTTATTGATTCATCTTTTGTTCTAGGTTATTTAGGAGGATTCGATGGTAACTTTCTGTGGAACAGAATTGGAGCAGGTAAAATATCGTTGTCATCTCCCTTATTAATGTGCACATGTTAGAATTGAGAGGAAGTAGCTATCCTAGAGATTAACAACTATAGCTTATTCATCTAAATCCAGGGTATGATAAATAGTTTGGGTACAAGTGAAAGACTTTCAAAAAGTCCAGTAAATTCCTTAGTGCTTACTTGTCGTAGCGTGTTATCCTTGGTCTTTGGTACACGTAGCACGCTGTACGTGGCATCTGTGCATGCCACTCTGTGTGCCAAATACCTTTTGTACATATACGTGTGTTGCCACAGTGTTTTTGGAAACAGATTGGGTAAATCGGTAAATAAGCGTTACTCATTTCAGAGTCCTCAGGTTCCCCATACTTACTGAGAACCGGCCCTCAACCACATGAAGCAGTGGCCCACATACTCGGTCCTTGATGAGACCCAGCCTTGCAGACTTGCACTGTGGTCCGTGGGCACGTGCGCCGTGTGAGGAGGTGTGGCGGTGTGGGGAGGGGTGTATGCCCATGTGCTCAGCCCCTCTGTGCTCGCTCTTCCAGAATACAGCAGCAACGTGCCCGTGTGGTCCCTGCGCCTGCTGCCAGCCCTATCGGGGGCCCTGTCGGTGCCCATGGCCTATGAGATCGTGTGGGAGCTCGGCTTCTCTCACTGTGCTGCCACGGGGGCCGCTCTGCTGGTGTTGATCGGTGAGGCCCGGGCGTCTGCCTGCTCCAGGGGCCAGGGCGACCCCAGCGCTGACCTCTGCGTCTCTGCGGCCCAGGAGGGCTCGGGGTTCAGTGGGTGTGCCCCCTCCCGTGTCTGCTACTCGCAGGACAGAAGGAAGCGCGTCCAGGGTGTCTAGATCAGACTCTGGCAGTCACCCCTCTCCCAGGCCGGGGGACTGGGCATAGGTCTGTATGTTCAGACTGTGATGTTGTGGAGGGGCAGCCAACGTGTAGCGGGGCTGCCCAAATGATGCTCCTGTGTACGCGCCCCCACCCCTGGACCATCGCCCCTGGCAACCCAGTCTGTCCTTGAATGAGAACCTCCTCTGCACCCCACCCCCTTGACCAGTGGAGACAGATGCAGGAATGAGTGGGTATTCCTCAGAGGGGACTCTCTCAGCCCAAGTCTGTGAACAAATGAAGTTAAGTCAGATGAAAAAAACCAGGATTTATGTCTGTTGAGTGACAACCCTAACTGGGGCCTGTGCCTACAGAGTGTTAGAATGTCCAGGCACCCTGCAGAGTTGGTATTTCTCCTACAGACGAGGAAAACAAAGGTTCAGGAGGGCCAGTAACTTCCAGCCAGGTCAAGCCCCCACTTCCCACCTCCAGCCTCTGGGATGTTTGGCAAGGACCCTTGTTTGTGGACATTCACCCTTGCTCCCTGACACCCGATGCCCGTGTCCTTTTCCCAACAGAGAATGCTCTCATCACTCAGTCAAGGTTAATGCTTTTGGAATCAGTGCTGATATTTTTCAATCTGTTGGCTGTGCTGTCTTACCTGAAGTTCTCCAACTCCCAGAAACACAGGTATGGAGAATGAGACAGAAGAGTCCGGGGGCTTGTCCACCTGAGCAGGTCTGATACCCTTCCACAGGGGACAGCTGCCCCAGGCACCTCCACTGGCTCTTGGCTCCTGACTTTATAAATAATTCTCATCTCTCTATAATGTAAACTACGTGGAAACATCTTCTGACCCAAAGGAGAAGTTATATCAGGAGGACTGCTCTTCGGGGAGATGAGAAATCTTTTCCTTGTACCTGGAGCTCGGTGTAGCCAGCTGAGATCTCTGAGGCTGTGCCTGCTCTGGCCTTTGAGGGAAACGTTCCAAGGCCTCAGCTCTGCTTCTGTGCTTTGCTCCAGACCCTTCTCCCCGAGATGGTGGTTTTGGTTGGTGCTGACGGGCGTGGCCTGCTCCTGTGCAGTTGGGTGAGTCTGGTGCACTGGGTCTGGGGCAGCACCACTGCCTCCACGTGTGTCTCATCTTGACTTCCTCTTCATCCTGTGTCTTTAGCATCAAGTACGTGGGTGTGTTCACATACTTGCTGGTGCTCGGGGTTGCCGCCGTCCACGCCTGGCACGTGATAGGAGACCAGACACTGTCAAACGTAGGTGCTGATGCCAAGGGGGTGGGGCCGGGCTGGCCTGGGGCCAGGGCTGGGGGAGCAAGGCTGGGGGGTCAGGGCGGGGTGGGGCTGGTGGGGATCAAGGGTGTAGGTCTGGGGTAGGAGTGAGGCTGATCCTGGGGGAGCAGGAGCCTGGGCTGGGGTAGGGGTAGAGCTGAGGGCAGGGCAGAGATATGATGGGGTCAGGGGTGAGGCAGGGCTGGCTGTCGGGGCAAGGAGAGGATGAGAACCCTGAAAGGAGGACTGGCCTGGGCCCGCCTTCCCCCGGGTGGGGTGATGTCCCCTCCGTCCTCTGGCAGGTCCGTGTGCTCTGCCACCTGCTTGCCCAGTGGTGGCCCTGGTGGTGCTCCCGACCCTTGTGTACCTGCTGTTCTTCTACATCCACCTACTGCTGCTCTACCGCTCCGGGCCCCACGACCAGATCATGTCCAGTGCCTTCCAGGCCAGCCTGGAGGTAAAAGTGCCACCCTAGAAAGAAGGCCACACTAGACTCAGGGTTTTCTTAATGTGAACCGCCCCAGGCAAACATCAGAGGAAAAACCAAATCGGGAAAGTGAGGCATGTCTTCACTCTCTCTACACTAATTCTGAATGTGCTAGTGGCATGGGAGGGGATGAGGGGTCCGTCCTCTACAGTGTGACCTACGGGCAGGTGCCAGGCTTCACAGGACAGACATATCTCTGGTGTTCATGCAACTCACTTTGCAAAAATAAAAACAGGCTCCAAATGAGGTGTCGGGAATGCAGAGCCTGAAGTCGGCAGACCTGCTCTTATGGGCCGGCTCTGCTGATGGCAAATTCTCTTGAGTGTTCAGGCAGATTTCTTAAATCACCCACATCTTGAGTTAGATTTAATTGCTGTTATCATGGGCTGTGAGTAAGAAATAAATGAGGATGAGTGGGGGAGTCCCCTGGAGGCCCAGTGGTTAGGACTCTGCACTTTCACTGCCAAGGCCTGGGTTCAATCCCTGGTTGGGGAACTAAGATCCCACATGCCACATGGCACGGCCCCAAAATAAAATAAGGACAAGCATGGGAGGGTGAAGTGAGCACTTCCCCAAGGGCTGCCTCCAGTCATTGGGAATGTGTAAGATGCCAGGATTATGTCACACTTGACCATAGCTGATGGTATGACTATGGCCCGGATGTGGGGAGGGGCTATCAAAGGGGCTGGCTTGGGAGTCACGTGTGTGCTCTCTCTTTCTCTCCCTCACTGGCCACCCATGTGCTCCTGCCTCAGGGGGCCTGGCAAGGGTCACGCAAGGTCAGCCTCTGGAGGTGGCCTTCGGTTCCCAGGTCACCCTGAAGAATGTCTTTGGCCAACCCGTGCCCTGCTGGCTTCACTCTCACCAGAGCACCTACCCTATGATGTAAGTAGGGAAAATCATGTTTTCAATCCAGAGATTATAACATGTTTGGGGCCCCCTTTTTTTTTTTTTTTCACATTTTTGCTGTTACCAGCTTTAGCTTCATGTGAAGGAACTTGTGAGAGGAAATAAATGGAGCTCTCGGACCCTGGTGTCACTGAGTCTCATTATATACCATCCCTGGGGGACCAGCCCCTCTGGGATGGAAACATATCTGACACCTCGCTGGGTGGCGCCTGTAGGGACTTGGGGGAGGGCGTGGGCCCCTGGCACCCCACCCGCAGTTGCACTCTCTTCTTGCAGATATGAGAATGGCCGTGGCAGCTCCCACCAGCAGCAGGTGACCTGCTACCCCTTCAAGGATGTCAACAACTGGTGGATTGTCAAGGACCCCGGGAGGTGAGTACAAGTCGGGGGGACAGCCTGGCCTCAGTCCCTGGCCGCCTTGTAGCTTCAGGACCAGGTCTGAGCCAAGAAGCCTGCGGTCAGGGACATAGCAGTGTTCCTAGCAGGTACAATACAGTTCAGTTCAGTCGCTCAGTCATGTCCAACTCTTTGCGACCCCATGGACTGCAGCATGCCAAGCCTTCCTGTCCATCACCAACTCCGGGGAGTTCACTCAAATTCATGTCCATTGAGTCGTTGATGCCATCCAACCATCTCATCCTCTGTCGTCCCCTTCTCCACCCACCTTCCATCTTTCCCAGCATCAGGGTCTTTTCAAATGAGTCAGTTCTTTGCATCAGGTGGCCAAAGTATTGGAGTTTCAGCTTCAACATCAGTCCTTCCAATGAATACCCAGGACTGATTTCCTTTAGGATGGACTGGTTGGATCTCCCTGCAGTCCAAGAGACTCTCAAGAGTCTTCTCCAACACCATAGTTCAAAAGCATCTTTATGGCACTTAGCTTTCTTTATGGTCCAACTCTCATATCCATACATGACTACTGGAAAAACCATAGCCTTGACTAGACAGACCTGTGTTAGCAAAGTAATGTCTCTGCTTTTTAATATACTATCTAGGTTGGTCATAACTTTTCTTCCAAGGAATAAATGTCTTTTAATTTCATGGCTGTAGTCACCATCTGCAGTGATTTGGGAGCCCCAAAAAGAAAAATCTGCCACTGTTTCTACTGTTTCCCCGTCTATTTGCCATGAAGTAATGGGACCGGATGCCATGATCTTCGTTTTCTGAATGTTGAGCTTTAAGCCAACTTTTTCACTTTCCTCTTTCACTTTCATCAAGAGGCTTTTTAGTTCTTCTTCACTTTCTGCCATTAAGGGTGGTGTCATCTGCATATCTGAGGTTATTGATATTTCTCCCAACAATCTTGATTCCAGCTTGATTCCAGCTTTTTCCAGCCCAGCATTTCTCATGATGTACTCTGCATATAAGTTAAATAAGCAGGGTGACAATATACAGCCTTGATGTACTCCTTTTCCTATTTGAAACTAGTCTGTTGTTTCATGTCCAGTTCTAACTGTTGCTTCCTGACCTGCATACAGGTTTCTCAAGAGGCAGGTCAGGTGATCTGGTATTCATTCCCATCTCTTTCAGAATTTTCCACAGTTTATTGTGGTCGACACAGTCAAAGGCTTTGGCATGGTCAATAACGCAGAAGTAGATGTTTTCCTGGAACTCTCTTGCTTTCTCCATGATCCAACGGATGTTGGCAATTTGGTCTCTGGTTCCTCTGCCTTTTCTAAAACCAGCTTGAACATCTGGAAGTGCACAGTTCACATATTGCTGAAGCCTGTCTTGGAGAATTTTGAGCATTACTTTACTAGTGTGTGAGATGAGTGCAATTGTGCAGTAGTTTGAGCATTCTTTGGCATTACCTTTCTTTGGAATTGGAATGAAAACTGACCTTTTCCAGTCCTGTGGCCACTGCTGAGTTTTTCAGATTTGCTGGCATATTGAGTGCAGCACTTTCACAGCATCATCTTTTAGGATTTGAAATGGCTCAACTGAAATTCCATCACCTCTGCTAGCTTTGTTTGTAATGATGCTTCCTAAGGCCCACTTGACTTCACATTCCAAGATATCTGACTCTAGGTGAGTGATCACACCATCATGATTATCTGGGTCATGAAGATATTTTTTGTACGGTTCTTCTGTGTATTCTTGCCACCTATTAATATCTTCTGCTTCTGTTAGGTCCAGAGCATTTCTGTCCTTTGTTGAGCCCATCTTTGCATGAAACGTTCCCTAGGTGTCTCTAATTTTCTTGAAGAGATCTCTAGACTTTCCCATTCTGTTGTTTTCCTCTATTTGCAGTGATCACCAAGGAAGGCTTTCTATCTCTCCTTGCTATTTTTTGGGACTCTGCATTCAAATGGGTATATCTGTCCTTTTCTCCTTTGCTTTTCACTTCTCTTCTTTTCACAGCTATTTGTAAGGCCTCCTCAGACAGCCATTTTGCTTTTTTTTGCATTTCTTTTTCTTGGCGATGGTCTTGATCCCTGTCTCCTGTATAATGTCACGAACCTCCGTCCATAGTTCATCAGGCACTCTGTGTATCATATCTAGTCCCTTAAATCTATTTCTCACTTCCACTGTATAATCGTAAGGGATTTGATTTAGGTCATACCTGAATGATCTAGTGGTTTTCCCCACTTTCTTCAGTTTAAGTCTGAATTTGGCAATAACCAGTTCATGATCTGAGCCATGCCGTGTAGGGCCACCCAAAATGAGCAGGTCATGGTGGAGAGGTCTGACAAAATGTGGTTCACTGGAGAAGGGAATGGAAAATCACTTCAGTATTTTTGTCTTGAGAACCCCATGAACAGTATGAAAAGGCAAAAAGATAGGACATTAAAAGATGAACTCCTCAGGTCGGTAGGTGCCCAGTATGCTACTGGAGATCAGTGAAGAAACAGCTCCAGAAAGAATGAAGTGACAGAGCCAAAGCCAAAGCAACACCCAGCTGTGGCTGTGACTGGTGATGGAAGCAAGGTCCAGTGCTGTAAAGGGCAATATTGTGTAGGAACCTGGAATGTCAGCTCCATGAATCAAGGCAAATTAGAAGTGGTCAAACAGGAGATGGCAAGAGTGAATGTTGACATTTTAGGAATCACCGATCTAAAATGGACTAGAATGGGTGAATTTAACTCAGATGACCGTTATATCTACTACTATGGGCAAGAATCCCCTAGAAGAAATGGAGTACCCATCATAGTCAACAAAAGAGTCCAAAATGTAGTACAAATAAAAGAGTCCAAAATGCAGTATTTGGATGCAATCTCAAAAACGACAGAATGCTCTCCGTTCGTTTTCAAAGCAAACCATTCAATATCACGATAATCCAAGTCTATGCCCCAACCACCAATGCTGAAGAAGCTGAAGTTGAACAGTTCTATGAAGACCTACAAGACCTTCTAGAACTAACACCCAAAAAGATGTCCTTTTTATTTTAGGGGACTGGAATGCAAAAGTAGGAAGTCAAGAAACACCTGGAGTAACAGGCAAATTTGGCCTTGGAGTACAGAATGAAGCAGGGCAAAGGCTAATAGAGTTTTGCCAAGAGAACGCACTGGTCATAGCAAACACCCTCTTCCAACAACACAAGACTCTTCACGTGGACATCACCAGATGGCCAACACTGAAATAAGATTGATTATATTCTTCGCAGCCAAAGATGGAGAAGCTCTAAACAGCCAGCAAAAACAAGACCAGGAGCTGACTGTGGCTCAGATCATGAACTCCTTATTTACAAATTCAGATTTAAATTGAAGTACAGCACAGCTGCGGTCAATGTGATGATGACAAAGGGGGCCACACCAGGAAGCATGGAAAGTGACTGGAAGTTTCAGAAAAGAGTTAAATAAAATGTGTATTTTCACCTCGTATGAGGAACACGCTGATGGGGTGGCTGTGAGACTCCACAGAGCCTGAGTGAGGACCCCTGAATCCGGCTGTGCTCTCTTCCAGGCACGAGCTGGTGGTGAATAACCCCCTGAGGCCTGTGCGGCACGGCGACATCGTGCAGCTGGTGCACGGCATGACCACCCCGCCTCCTCAATACGTGAGTCCCTGCCGCTGCTCAGAGTGGGCGTGCCTGCGTCACCACCTTGGGTCCCGCTCTGCAGTAGGTGTCGAGGGTGGAGAGGGGAGACCTCAGTGATGGCGCGTGGGCTGGGAAGGAGAGTCCCACCCAGAGTGAAGTGTGGGCGCCCCTGGCAGACGGGGGCACTTGCTGAAAGGAGAAGCGAATTCAAGAAGGCCGTGAGCTGGGGGACAGAGCCAGGAACCCTACCTGGCCTGACCTCTGGGCCACCTCTGCTGTCCTTCCACCCAGCCTCTCGGGTCATCCACATGGCCTCAGGGACCCCGCCCTACCCCCTTGGACATCTGGGCTCTCCATGCCACATCCGCCTTGTCCTCTCCCGCTTCTGCCGTCCCTGGGTCGGGAAATCCACGGGGCTCCAGTCCTTCCTGTCCTCACTCCCAGTCCCGCTGGGAATTGCCCACCCTCTGCACATGACAGGCACCGCTCCCTCTGAAAACTCACGCTTGACCAACCTCACGTCTCTGCCAAGAGAGTCCAGGGATACCCAGTGTGACTGTCACACTCAGAACTCCCCCACTCTCCCCTGGCTGCCAGCCCCCTGGGACTTGGCCTGCTGACTCCCTGGTAGACTTCATGCCAGTCACCCTGGCCCCCACTGCCCCCAAAATGACCCCATCCAGCCTCCCTGGGGCCTTTGCTCACTCTACCTGGAATGCTTTTCAGCTGAGACCCCAGTGCCATCCCCACCATGGCCCATTCTTTCACTTTTTAAAGACTAATATTCATTTGTATTTTTGGCTGCGCCAGGTCTTCACTGCTGCCTGCAGGCTGCGCTCTAGCTGTGGCGCTTGGGCTTCTCATTGTCTCGACTTCTCTTGTTTGGGAGTGCTGGCTCTCGAGCTCGGGCTTCTGCAGCGGTGCCGCGTGGGCTCCGCAGTTGCAGTTCCCGGGCTGTAGGGCATGGGCTCAGCTGCCCTGCAGCAGGTGGGATCTTCCTGGAGCAGGGATAGAGCCTGGGTCTCCTGCATTGGCACACAGATTCTTTACCACTGAGCCACCAGGAAAGCCCCCGGTGCAGTCACTTGATTCAGGGGTCAGCTGAAATCTCCTGCACCAAAAGCGATTCTTACGCACTGTGCCCGCCGGGTCACTGTTGTTCATGGCACTCACAGGGCCTGCAGTCATATCTGACTTTTCCAGGGTCGTGAGGGCCTCTTCCTTCCTGCTCACTGCGAGTCCTCCCCCTGTGTAGTCCCGCACAAAATCCAGTCAGGCCTGGTTTCCCGAAAGTAAACAAGGGGAACTGACGTCCAACAGTATTCTTGGTGCCCCCGCCATGTCCATGACCTGGCGTCAGGGAGCCCCCAGCGGCCAGGCTGTGCTCCCAGCTTGGTTTATCCTCTGCGAAGGGGATGATGAGCCCGTGGTTTAGATGGACATCCCCCTACTTCCCCATCATGTGCCTCCCCGGAGGCGTGGTCACTGCAGGGCCTCTGCCCTCCGCGAGGGATTTAGCGCCCTGGGGAACGGCAGCTGAGGTGCTTGAAGGTTGAGCTGGCTTTGATTCCTGAAAAAAAGTGCTTTTTTTCTCCTTAAAGAACAGCGAGTGCCTTTCAGGAGAGCTTGGGGTGCCCCCAGCAGCGCTGTTTGGTTTTCCAGGCACGATGTCGCAGCCCCCCTGAGCCCCCCATGCGCAGGGAGGTCTCCTGCTACGTCGACTACAACATCTCCATGCCCCCCCAGACCCTCTGGCGGCTGGTGAGTCCCCGGCCACTTTGAGCTTGGGCATCATGGCCCTTTCCAAACAGCGCTCTGGAACAAGTGACCCCCTGTTCTACAGAAAGGGGGAGCCAGGGAATGTTCCTGTGTCCAGGAAGGAGCTGCGGGATGGTGGGTGGGTCTCGAAGTGCTGCGGGGAGGAGGCCCCTCCTACAGTCGGCTCAGACCAGCTGACTGGACACACCCGGAGCCTCTTTGATCAACCCTTGCCCGGGACAGGCAGGGCCATGGAGGAGCGGGGGCAATTTCTGGCACTGCCCCCCTGGGCCCTACCGCGGGCTCTTCAGGGTGGCACACTGTGTCCTGGGCCAGGCTGCAGGAGGGAAGTTCCGTGGCTGGGCTGCTGGACCATCTGAAGTCAGGGTCGTGAGTGCAAAACGCAGTAGCAGGGCCATGATGGCACTGGGCTTACTTCTGGGAGAAGCGCGCCTCACTTCAGCCTCCATACCTGCTCCCTCGTAGCACCAGCCCCTCAATAGGTGTGAGGCGGAGCCAGGGGCTGTGAAGGCCGCCTCTGTGTTCATGCCCAGCGGGGCCTGGGCGCTGGGTGCCGCACATGGGTGTTCCATGTGTCTGCCTCTGTCCTTCCTCTGAGGCTGCTCTGATGTGGTTGTCACCCCAGCTCCTTGTCCCCAGGGTTGTCCTGAAGGTCCTGCCTGCTCCTCTCTCTGGTGAGGCCCATCGCTGACCCCTTCTCTGCTCCTCAGCCCCTTTCAGCCCCACCCGCCCCTGTTTCCAGGATCTGAAGCTCCACGATGGGCAGAGAGATGGCCAACCGGAGGGTGTGGCCTCCTTGTTCTGCTCCTGCTCAGCCCCTCTGGTGCTGGCTTGTCAGTAGCCACAGGACCTCCCGGGATTGTGCCAGGCACCCGCCAAGCTCTTCCAGTGTCAGTTCTTTATTACCTATCACCAGGAGTCCCCTCTCAGGCTAGAGTCTCACGGGGACAGTCTCTGACCTTCCTCTGCACTATCTTCCTGTTTGGCCTGAGGTCTCAGGGAGCAGGCATCACAGAAGCTCAGGGAGGAGCACCATCCTTAAATCCCCACTGGAAAGGCTATCCACGTCTGGGGGAGGGTGGTGCCCCACCCCACCCCCAGCAGCTCACACAGACCTCTGGAATAAAGTTGATGGCACTGTCTGGTATCAGCCGTGTCAGCTTCCCTTGGGGGACTGTCCCCTTGTATCAAACCAAGCCAGTCTCACCATGGTGACTGGTCTTCATCTTTACATTTAAGGAAATCTGAAAAAGAGTGAATTAATGGCCTAGATCTACTTTTACAGGACATTGTGAACAGGAGTCAGACACGGATGTCTGGAAGACCATCTTGTCAGAGGTCCGCTTTGTGCACGTGAACACCTCTGCCATCCTCAAGGTCAGTGACTGCCTCCCTGGTCCTGCCCGGAGGGACAGACTGAAGGGGGGCTGTGGGGGTTGCGGGGTCTCTGTAACTGTTCAGAACTGAACCCTGGCATGAAGCTCCCTGAAGGAGAGCCACTGCCCTTGTGGGTGACCTGGGGTAGGCTCCCCCGAGCTGGGCGGGCCCGGGCCCTCCATCACGATCCCCCACCATCTTGCTTTGCCAGCTGAGTGGAGCGCCCCTCCCGGACTGGGGCTTTCGGCAGCTGGAAGTGGTCGGGAGAAGCTGTTCTGGGGCCACCACGAGAGCACTGTGTGGAACGTTGAGGAGCACCGCTACGGCAGGAGTGAGCGTGCTTGGCTCCTGGGGGCGGGGCAGCCCGCAGGCTCCAGGCCCCACTGTGGACCCTCCCCCCTTCCCCCTACTCCCTCCCGGGTGGGCAAGGGGGGCAGTGCCACCGGAAGGCAGGGCAAGGAGAGCTTTTGACTGGAAAGATGGCCAGGCGGGTGGGGGACCGCGGACCGTGTCCTGCAGGTTCTTTGGAAAGCAGCGGTGGCTGCCGTGGGTGGCTCCCTGACCGGGTTTTGCTCGCGTCCTCTGGTCCCCGTGTGCCTGCCAGGCCAGGAGCAGAAGGAGAGGGAGCTGGAGCTGCACTCCCCGACCCAGGTGGACATCAGCAGAAACCTCAGCTTCATGGCCAGATTCTCCGAGCTGCAGGTGACGGGCAGATGGATGGGCGGCTGACCTTGCCCCTCCCGGGAGGGCCACATGATCTGTCCAGCGTCAGCCTTCAAACTGGGACCTGCCTTGGCAGGGAGGGCCGTTGCCCTCTGTCCTCTCTCCATGTTGTGCCTGGCACTGTCAGCCCCCGGCCTCCCTGCTGTGTGGCTTTGCTGGCAGTAACCGTCAGGAGCCAAGGAGACATGCAGCAGTGTGGCACTGCTCCCAGGTCAGGTCGACACGGCACAGCCCCAGGAAGTCGGAACCGGGCACTCAGCGTCCCCAGTGTCAAGGCACCCTTACCGCCCCATCCCATCCCTTAATCCACAAACTGGAACCCGGGAAAGGCGCCTCCCAGGCTGCCTCTGTGGGTGACCTGAATGAACTGGAGGGTGGATGCCCCCACGAAAGGGGCAGTGGTTTACTCCACCCCCTGGCAGATCCCTTGGCTATGAAGAGCCTCTAGCTGTCCGGTGACTCCTGGTGGCCTCTGTTGTCTGCAGTGGCGGATGCTGACGGTGAGAAGTGATGATTCGGAACACAAGTACAGCTCCACGCCACTGGACTGGGTCATGCTGGACACCAGCATCGCTTACTGGCTGCACCCCAGGACCAGTGTAAGCACGGTGTCTGCAGGCAGTCAGCCCATGCCCGAGAGGCCTGTGATGTTAAGAGCAGCCATTGCATCCGTCCAAGCCCTGGCCTTCCCGTGCCGTCCTGACAAAAGCCAAGGGCTTGCTGTTCTCCGAGTGCTCTGGCAGCACGGGGCCCAGGGACCCACGTGTCCACAGGGAGGGACACCCGGCTTTGCTGCTGCCATGGCAGCGCATGGTTTCCCTTGGCCAGCTGACGTGGTTTTTAAAACCATCCCCTTCCTGGCACCTGGTGTCCAGGCTGGTCAGTGCTCTGCTTCCCTGTCCAGTGTGTCTTCACCTGGCGGGGCAAACGCAGCATGTGGTCGGTGCCCGGTAATGACTTAAGCTAGGGGTGCACCCCCTTGCCCCCTGCGGACGTGGGGGCCCATGGCTTGCTCAGAAGCGGCAGTGAGGACCTTCTGCATCAGCAGCCCCATCCCCCCTCCTTGTGAGCCATTCTGCTGTCCAGAAACAACCCCATCCACTCCCGACTCTGATTCCACTTACAGAGCCAAGCACCTTCACACGTCCATCCTGGCCGCGAGGGCCAAGGTTGGGCAGCACCCACACCTGCCCCGAGCCAAACCAACCGGCCTCTCCCTCCCACAGGCACAGATCCACCTGCTCGGGAACGTTGTAATCTGGGCCTCGGCCAGCCTCGCCACCCTGGCGTACGCCCTGCTGTTTGTCTGGTACCTGCTCAGACGCAGAAGGAGAGTCTGCGACCTCCCCGAGGGTCTGTGCCGCGGCCCATGTGCCTTTCACGCCCCGTCCCTCTGGTTTGGGCCAGAGCTCCGTGTGCTTAGGGCTACATCAGCAAGCATGGCTTGGGCCATCTCTGCCCATTTCTGCCCTGAGGGCACTTCTGTCTCTTCCCCAGAGACAGGATGCTGCGTTCCAGTCCCCATGTCACCTTCAAGGCTTCTCCAGGGCCATGCAGGTGTCGGGCCTGAATTACTCCCTGACCCCAGCACCCCTGGAAGTGGCTGATGGGACAGAGCTGCCAGGAGGCACTTGGGGGCAGGTGGTTTGCAAGAACAGAACTCCCCTTAAAACCGTTCTGATACAGGAAAGGAGCCAATGCCTGGGGTGGGCCCCAAAGGCCCCCAGGGGCGGGGATGCGCCCTCTCTGGGCTCAGCTGAGCTGGTCATTCTCTCCACTAGTCCTGGCTCCTGGGCGGGTGCACGGTGCAGGCCCGCCCCCTGCCCCCTGAGGAGTGAGACTGGAGACCCACGGGGAATCAGGAGTGAGCTGGGCCTGGCACATCTCAGGACTGGGACGGCAGGGGCAGCAGGAAGTCCGGGAGGTTCTTAGGCCACAGTCTGCTCTTCTAGAGACGGTGGAGGGGGCTGAGATGGGAGACAGAAAGCAGGGGCTGCAAGTTCACGGGCTCACATGTGGATGCCGAGGTGAGCCTGCCTGGCGGCAGGGAGCCTCCTGGCTCAAGATGGCCTTCCCTGCAGACCACTGGCTGCGCTGGGTGCTGGCCGGGGCTCTGTGCGCCGGGGGCTGGGCTGTGAACTACCTACCTTTCTTCCTGATGGAGAAGACGCTCTTCCTCTACCACTACCTGCCGGCGCTCACCTTCCAGATCCTGCTGCTGCCTGTGGTCCTGGAGCACGTCAGCGACCACCTGTGCAGGTACCAGGCCTTGGCAGCCATGCGCCCTGGGTCAGTGGGGAGGGGTCCAGGGGGAGTTATGAGTAGTGATTCCAGTGTGGTGTGGACAGGGTTAGCCAGAAGAGCCATTAGCAAGGCTCCTGGGGTTCCGAGCACAAAGCTAAGGCTGGTGGGAGGTGAAACCAAGGGATATGCATGGAAGGACCTTTGGCCTGGAGGAACAAAGAAAGGAAAGGGAGGCGCGTGGTGCCCAGCAGATACACCAGGGGGCCTGTAAACCAGAGCAGGTCCTGGAGGCTGGGCCTGGGGCAGCTCAGGAGGGAGGTTCTGTGCGCCCGCTGCTGAGACGGAGCAGAGCTGGGGAGTTCAGGAAGCAGAATGAGTGAGGAGGGGCGCCAAGTGGGTCCGGCAGAACTTGATGACAGCTGACACTCCAGCTGGGGTGCCAAGGGGACCTCGCGGTGGAAAGGGCCAGCCCCACCCACTGTGCTCTGCTCCGGGCCGGCAGGTCCCAGCTCCAAAGAGCCTCTTCACGGCCCTGGTCATGGCATGGTTCACCTCCGCCTGTCACGTGTCGAACATGCTGCGCCCGCTGACCTACGGGGACAGGTCACTGTCACCCAGTGAGCTCAAGGCCCTTCGCTGGAAAGACAGCTGGGACATCCTGATCCGGAAGTACTAGTGGGACATGGACTCACTGACGATCTGCAGGGCTGGGTCAGGACGGGCAGGCATAGCGGCTCTGAGCTTGGTGGACATGGGCTTGGCTGGGATTCTGCTCTGGTCTCGTTGAAGAAATGGCCCTCCAGCAGGCACCTTGTTTTCAGCAAAGTCTGTTTTCCCTGATCATAAAGAGCACTTCCTCACTGCCGCCTTCTAAGAGCCCCACGCACTCACTCAGCGTGGAGCTGCTGGGTGGGACTATCGACAGCCGAGAAAAGGCAGGGAGGGGCTGGTTCTAGTCGACCCAGACAAGGCCGTCTTGCTCAGAGGCCAGTGGTGGGCTCAACCCGGGTCCCCGGTCCTGACCTAGGGAGGCCCCAGGGACTCCCCCTCACGGTTCAGTGGTCCGTGAGACCTCGAACACCAGCCGAAGGGGACTGGGGGAGGCCAGCCATGACTCCTCTTGCTGACCCCAACCCCTACCCGGGAGGCTGCCGTGTGTAGCCTGTCATCCACACATTTCCTGGTCCTGATTCTGCCTTTTTAATGTAATTAAAAAGGGACAAACTGGCATTCACATTTGGTGTTATTTATTGGTGCTTTCTCCAAAAAGAACAGTAAACTTGACAAAACCGTCATAGTTGTCAGGAACCAGCCCTCGAGCTCAGCCAAGCTCATCCGATGTCCCTGTGTAACCAGTTAGTACTCGAAAGCTGGCGGCCAAGGGGGGGGACCACCTTTACAGTGACAGCTGCCACATGGAAGGGGGCACAAACCAGGACAAGACCATTAGTGTCTGGGAGGCAAGGTCGCCAGGCAAGCGCAGGGCCACTGTGGGCCACAGCGTCTGCTCACGCTTCCTGACCCACACACGCCTTGGCCATGGCGACACCAGGAAAGGCCTATCCAGATGGCAGCCTGGTCTCCGGGCGCCCAGCAGGATGCTGCTCGCAGGAAAGTAGGCAGGGCTGGGCCAGGGGGACCCCGGCTGTATGTTTGGTGCTGGTTAAGGAAAAGTTTGCTCCCCAGGGCTCTCTCCTGGCTCTGCCTTTGGAGCACAGGCCAGAAGGAAGGACGCCTCTCCGTGGCTCCTTGCGTACCAGATCAGTGTGTACCAGGACCATGACCCACTGGTGAGTCATGAAGTTGGGTTACTAGGTCACAGCGAGCATGGTGTTAGGAAACCAGAGTAAACAGAAAATGTGGTTGTATAACAAGTAAAATGGAAGAGGGTTATCTTCAAACTTGTGTTCCAGTTACACATGAGTGAACCAGGTCACACTAGTCTCTCTTGCCGGGGGTTCACCATCAAAATCACGGCAACCAGGCTGTTCTCCCAAACACAGGCCTTGCGTACTGCACGTACTGTGGCCTTTCTCAGCAGCGAAGAACGCTTCCAGCCCCCGTGACGTAAGGAAGTGGGAGAGGAGGTCAGGGCCGCCGGCACAGAACCTGTCATACCGTCTGGATGACTCGTCCAGGTCTCCCGACTTAGCCGGGACCCGTGACAGCGCCCCTGTCCATGGCTGCATGTTTCAGGGCAGGCGGGCCTCTCTGGGCCCGCTGGGTACCGAGCAGCGCGCTCCTCAGTGGGGCCTGCTGCTGGACTCAAGGTGTGAGCGCTTGCCCGAGGCCAGCACCGCAGGGTGCTCCCCCGGCT
Source organism: Nanger dama (assembly GCA_917880005.1). Classification (NCBI taxonomy): domain Eukaryota; kingdom Metazoa; phylum Chordata; class Mammalia; order Artiodactyla; family Bovidae; genus Nanger; species Nanger dama. The sequence continues at coordinate 5,385,756 of CAKJTW010000018.1, read as the reverse complement.
CTGGGAATGTCCTCTTGTGGCTGCGCCCGTTGGCCCCCGTGCGGTGCCACTTGCAGATGTCGCCGTTGAGGATGTCCTGGATGTGCTGCACGATGAGGTTGATGGCCACTGCGGGGACACACGGGCGGGGTCAGCTGCCCGCCGCCCAGCTGCCGCCCGCCGCCACCCGCGAGCACACGCTTCCCTCCACAGGCATCCGCCTGCCACCGAGCCTCACAGGTAGACCAGTGCCCGCTGGGGCTGGGCACGGTAAAACCGACCTGGCGTGGTGGCGCGGGTTTCTGTTAACTAACCCTGGGTGTAATACTTCCTGCCAACAAGGGCCTCCCTGTCAAGCAGTCCTCCGTGTATTTTTTCCTCACCACTTTTACCGAAACTTAACTGACATCGTACACTGTGTCACCTTAAGGTATAAAACATGTTGCGTACTCTAAGTGTGTTATGAACCTCTGCCACACATGTACGTAGATGGGCCCCCGGCCCCCGGCGGCATCTCAGTAACCCGGACGGGCCGGGCCTGCCGCATGGCCCTGGGGGTGTGTGGCACAGGCCTGCTCCTTACCCATGTTGTCAACCCCTCGAGGGATGATCACATCTGCGTACTTCTTTGTCTACAAGGCAAGAAAAGGAGGGTCTTGTGAGATGCTTTGGGCGTGCCTGGGCCTAGATGTGGGGCGCACGCGCAGGCCGCCTTGAAGGGTAAGGAGGCGGGGGCAGGGGCTCAGGTGACAGGCTGCAAGCCCAGAAGCGAGGGAAGCTGAGCTGAAGCAGCGGGAAGGGATGGCGCACGTCTGCCGGCTTCTCGGAGACACTTGTCTGAGAGCACCGCGGTCGGCGCCAGTGGTCTGCGCTGACCACCAGGTGCTCTGGGCTGGCTGAGGTGGGGCTCCCTCCCAGTGCACAGGGTGTGGAACCCTGCAAGAGCAGGGCTGCACCCCCAGGCAGGGAAGTTGCAGGGCCTGCTCCCCTTCTGCCTTGCCTCTCCTCTGCTCCCACTCCGAGTAGCCCACTCCTGTCTGGCACTATGGTGCCGCCGAGGGAGGGACCCCCAAGTGCTGCTGGCGGGGGAGGGGGCCCGCAGACTGCTGAGCACTGCTGGTGTGTGGGCCTGGGCCAAGGAGGCCTGTCCCAAGAGATGAGCCAGGACAGACTGGGTCCCGGGGCAGCCGCATCTGCAGGCAGAGGAGACCCAGGGCTGAACTCGCACGGGGCCGGGCCACTCTGCTGGGCTGTCGGGGCAGGCCGGGGCGACCAGCAGAGGGCTGAGAAAGGTCCTAGCGACTGGGACACGGGCGGCTTGGTCACCTCGCCAAGGCTCCCCATGAAGGGGAGGGGCAGGGAGGGACTGGCCGAGCACATTTCTGCCTCCATCCAGGACCCGATCACACCTGGCGTCCAGAGCTTCACGGTAAACCACCTACTTTTCAAAAGTGTCTTTCTAGGGATAACAGACTGCGGAACAGTCAATTTCCTAATCATTTTCTAGAAACTCCAAGACCATGAATGTACAATAAAATGTTTTCATGAACTAGCAAACACAGAACTCCTTTGTCCCATTTATCTAAAGCAGGAATCCTGCTGCTAATTCTTCTGTGCCTCACTTTACCCTTTGGGAAACGATACTGTGAAATTTCCCCTTGAATCTCTCCGCCATCCTATCCAGTGAGAGAGGTGAGATGGAGAAGACAGACGCCCGCACACAGTGAATCCCTCCTTGACACGCCAGCTGGACCTCCCTCCACCCGAGAGACACACGGTGTGGAGGAAGTTTGTAAGCACCTACTGTGCACCAGACAGCACTTTGGCAGCCAACAGACAGAGGTCCCTGCCCTCACGGAGGGCTCCTGCTCCCGTTCAGTAGGGCTGGGGGAAGGAGAGGCCCAGTGTGGGCAGTGGACGAGCAGTGCCCTGGACAGATGCAAACAAGAGCCTGGGAGGAGGTGACGCCGGTGCACGGGGTGAAGCCTGGCACAGGGAGGAGGGGGCGCGAGGGACAAAGGACCCATTTTCAGTTGAGACCACTCCCTGGGACCACGGGAACGAGAGGCTAACTTCACGTATACAGCAGACTGCGTCCGTCCATGACTCGGCTCTCACGGAATGGGCACTGGGGGCCTTCTGCCAAGGGGGGGAAAGGAGGTCCCTGAGCAAGTGGAAGGCGGTACCGGCAGGCAGAACTCCTCGAAGGCCGGCTTGACGAAGGTGGTGTACTGCGTCAGGATCTGCTCCAGGTCTCGGCCCCGCTGCACATCCCGGAGAACTGTAGTGACAGGAGAGAGCAGGGGGCCTGCAGACGCCAGGGGGCCTGGGGCTGGCCTGGCCGGGGCAGAGGGGGCCCGCCTTCCACCTTACCTCTCCGAGACAGCCTGACGTCGGAGTCAGTGTCCACGAAGAGGCGCAGGTGGAACATGTCCCGGATCTCCTGGCTATAGAAGACGAGGATGCCCTCAAACAGGACCACGTCTGCGGGGTAGACCACCGTGGTCTCCGAAAGCCTGTGGGGCAGGCCAGGGGAGAAGCCTCCATCAGCATCAGACCCTGGGCATGCATGAGGGGGGGCTGTCCTGGGAACCAGCAGGGTGCAGCCCAGGGTGGGAGGGGAGTCCTCACCAGCCCCCCGGACACAGCCCTCTCCCTCCCAGAACCACCCGCTTACCTTGAGTGAGTCACAAAATCATAGGTGGGGACCTCGACCGTTTTGCCCTCCACAATGTTTTTCAGAGTCCTGTGCATCAAATCGTTATCAAAAGCATCTGCAGAGGTGGAACAGAAAGCAGGGCAAGTCTTTATGCTGAGAACTTGCCCTGCCCTAGGGTCTGCTGGGTGTGAGTGCTGCCAACGACCCTAAGGAACATCTGGCCTGGAGGAGCCCCCACAGCTTCCATCTGCAGGGCCCTCTGCAAACCACAGGCTGGACCTGTCCTCACTGCCCTAGGGCAGTGCCACCGCCTGGGCCGCTGTCCCACCCACAAGTCTGAACACACGGATCTCCTGATCAGCCAGTTCTGGGAGGTAGGTGAGCTAGGCGTCTTGCTTCTAGTTCTGGGAAATAACGCAGACTAATGCTCCTTGGACCTTCTTCCCATGTGTCCCCGGAAAGGAATGAAAACAGGAGCCAGCCGCTGGGCAGAATTGTCTACTAGCAGCAGGGAGGGGCAGCATGGCTATCCCCCTCACCCACCCCCTCTCCACCTGTTCCCCTGGCCCCTGACCAGACCAGGAAAGAGAGCTTCAAGGCCTCTGATTCTCGTTCACCCACTGCTGGCCTCTCGAGGACTCTACCCCAGTGGAAACAGTCTGCATAGCAGGCCCCTGGTAGCAAGAAGGCGTTTAGTTTTCTCCACGACCACAACTGTTGCAGAGCAGTGGGCCTGAAGGCTCCAACCGATGGAGCCTGGAGCTCCTGCAGGGTCCAGGGCACACAGGAGAGACCCCGGGCTTAACCCCCAATCCGCTCCACAGAGGTTTAGCCAGGGACTACCTGGGGCCTCTTCCCCATCCACCGCCAACTCTGGACCCAGTCTCCGTGGTCCGCCCTTCTCCCCCACTCTCTCCCCACCTTCAGAGCCTCTACCTGGGTGGTCGAAGTTGTACTGTCCTTTCAAGGCCTTGGCCTTCTGCTCCGCGGTCAGGACCTTATAGAACCTGTCTTGGCTCAAGATGACCAGCTTGCGCTGACGGTGATCCACTTCATTCTGTCCCAGCAGCTCCATGATCTTCTCGCACACAGTGGACTGGGAAACACAGAAACAGGAGCCCCGCCTGGAGACGCCCACCCCGGCGCATCAGCTCCAGAGCGGCCGCCAGGACAGCTGGCTGCGCCTGGCGGGGAGGGCGCTGGGGTGCACCAGCAGGGGGCAACGCGGACCCGGAGGCCAAGAGCGGCCAGGCCAGCCGGGAGCTTGCGGGGGCGCCCCGGGGTCCAGCGACCCGCTCCCCGTTCGGGCCGCCGCGGCTCCAGCCCCTCCGCCCCCGGCCCCGTCCACGCCCGGGAGGTGGGTGGGGGCACCTCGCGGCAGCTAGAGGCGAGGGTCTCCCTCTGGACTGAGGCCCGACAGGCCGCGCGGAGTCCCGGGGACGCCCAGGGTGACTCGCAGGCCCCGCCGCGCCGCCCAGCCCCTTACCTTGCCGCTCGCGGTGCCGCCGCTCACGCCGATCAAGAAGGGCCGCTGGTGAGGGCGGTCCGCCTCGAGCCCGGCGCCCTCGCAGTCGCCGCCTCCAGCCGAAGCCATCTCCGGCGTCGCTCGACCGCATCTGACTCCCGGCTCCAGCCGCTGCCGCCGCCACCGCCGCCTCGCAAGGTCGGAGACGCCCCCACCCGGGGCTCCACTTCCGGGAGGCACGCGGCGCGGCGGGGGGCGGGGCGGCGGGCGCGCGGGGCACGGCGGGAGTTGTAGTCCTGGTTGGTGGCTGAGCGTGCCGCGGATGCGTGGGCGTGGCTGGGCCCTTCCGCTGGGCCTGGAAGGCGGTCGAGGCGGTTGGACCCTTTGCCGCGACCCCGGGTTGTTTTTTATTATTTGCTGCAAAGCCAAAAGCCAGTCGGTTTCGCAACTGGCTGCAGTAGTCTCCAGATGTCGGGCGGCCTCCGAGAAGGTTCCATCTGCCCGCACCTCCCGCGATGCCTGGGGTGGCGGTGGGAGGCGTCGGAATGATCCTCCGGGGCCGCAAGGTCGGGGTGGGGTGCTTGGGCATAGAGGCGGGTCGGATTCCTGAGCCCCGTGACCCAGGTGGAAACTAGAACCGGTTCTGCAGCCTCGTGTGCGGTCACCCACGAGCTCGCTGTCACCTCCGCACCGGCCCCTGTGGTCAGCCCTTTCCTCCAGCGCGTGGGTCCAGTCCTCTTGCCTGGGTACAGGCTTAGCCCTGATCCTGTTGGCCCTCCATGCCAGCCGAGCCCCACGTTATCCCTCCCTCGAGTTTCTTAACACGACCCTGAGCCTTCAGTGGTCCCCCACTGCCTCTGGCCAGCAAGTTCCTGGCCTCCTCAACCTGCCCCTTACATGGTGGGCAGAAGTCGTAGGATGACTTTTTGACCGAGCCCTAGACAAGCTGGGAAGAAGGGACCCTGTCTGCTGGATTCCACCAGTGCCCCTGGTCCAAGAAGGCAGATACCGACCCGTTCCTGTTATACAATGTCCGCAAGGCATCAAGTCTCTGCAAGCTTAGTTTTGCTGCACTGTGAGCTCTCCACGAATATTTGATGAAACTGGAATATGCAAGAGAGACTAACATGGAGACGTCAGGCAGAGAAGCATTAACCCATTTCAGCAAGGGTTACAGGATGGTTCTGATGGGGGTGGAGCGGAGAGGGGATGATGAGGGGTTGGAGGTGAGTGGTTGGGCCTCCTGAGTCCTGAGGACCTGGGCAGAGGGAAATGGATGAAGGGCGGCTGGGTCAGCATGAGAAACCCTGCCCCCACAACTGAGAGGAGCTACAGGGAAGCTCAAAGTAGGGCATTCACACGTTCAGGGGACAAGGCTGGGGACCAAGCCCCAGGAGAGAGTTAGAGTGAGTGACCACCATGTTTCCTTACTCCCCAACTGTTAGGGAGGATGTTGTGATTTTGTGAAATTAACATATGTGAGTGAAGACAGGGCAACTGATGGCCGGCAGAGGTTCAACAACAGAAATGGAAACAGAGAAATTTATCACAGGTCCTGGAGGAGGTGCACCACATGCCTGGAGGGGTCGTGCAGGAGGTCTTGGCAGAGTGCGGAGAGAGGCAGGCCCTGGGGCACAGCCCTTCAGCAGGGTCTCTGTGGAGTACTCTGGGGTTCCCAGACTCGGACTCGATTGGCTAATTCAAGCCAAAAGAGTAGGGCTTCGCTGAAAAACTGGACTGTGAGGAAGGCTGAGCACCGAAGAATTGGTGCTTTTGGACTGTGGTGTTGGAGAAGACTCTTGAGAGTCCCTTGGACTGCGAGGAGATCCAACCAGTCCATTCTGAAGGAGATCAGTCCTGGGTGTTCTTTGGAGGGAATGATGCTAAAGCTGAAACTCCCAGTACTTTGGCCACCTCATGCGAAGAGTTGGCTCATTGGAAAAGACTCTGATGCTGGGAGGGATTGGGGGCAGGAGGAGAAGGGGACGACCGAGGATGAGATGGCTGGATGGCATCACTGACTCGATGGACATGAGTTTGGGTGAACTCCAGGAGTTGGTGATGGACAGGGAGGCCTAGTGTGCTGCGGTTCATGGGGTCGCAAAGAATCGGACACGACTGAGCGACTGAACTGAACTGGGGTCTTATCTCTAGGGCACTTAAGACACAGAGGCACTAGAAGGCAGTGGGGAGGCTCTTGATCACAATAGCATGTGTTTGCTGGTGAACAGGCTGCTATCTAGGGCGTGTGAGTGTGAAGGGACTCGAGTCAGTCTGAGGTCTCTGCAGGCAGCTGGCCACAGTGGATACCAGGCAGCCTCTTAGCGAACTCTCAACAGGGAAATCCCACGGTGAGGCTGCCATGCTCAAGGCACACAGAGGGCCTGGCCTAAGGCCTGGCTCTGAGGAGGTGCCTGTTCTGTCTGCGTCTGCATTTGTCTGTTTGGCATCTGCTCCTCACAGGACCAGTTATAGTAACTAGATTTTTTGTATGTGCATGTGTGCTCAATCGTGTCCGGCTCTTTGCGACCCCATGGACTGTAGCCCACCAGGCTCCCTGTCCGTGGCATTTTCCAGGCAAGAATACTGAAGTGGGTTGCCATTTCCTCCTGCAGGAGATCTTCCCCACCCAGGGAGTGAACCCACGTCTCCTGCGTTGGCAGGCGGATTGTTACTGCTAGTGCCACCTGGGAAGCCTATTTTGTGTGTGTATGTTTATATATATTTAATACTGACACTTTTGTGGGGAGAAGCCATGCTGTACATGTTGTAGGATCTTAGTTCCCTGACCAGGGATTGAACCCTGGCCCTTGGCTGTGAAAGTGCAGAATCCTAACCACTGGCCTGCCAGGGGATTTCCGTTATTTTTTTGTATTCTTTTAAAAATATCTTTTGGCCATGCTGCATGGCATGTGGGATCCTAGTTCCCCTACCAGGGGTCAAAGCTGCAACCCCTGTGTTGGCTGCTCAGAGTTGGAACCACTGGAAGTCCCTTCTTCTTTTAATATTTATTTGGCTGTGCCGGTCTTCATTGTGGCACTCAGGATCTTTGATCTTTTTGTGGCATGTGGGATCTAGTTCCCTGACCAGGGCCCCTGCATTGAGAACTCCAGACTTAGCCACTGGACCACCAGGAAGTCCTCCTTTTGGTATTCTTGTTACTCCAGCACAAGGCTAGCCACTAGTGAGGGACAGTAAAGGGAGCCCATCTTTCACAAGCAAACCAGCCCACCCCCAACCACCTCTCATCTAACCCTACATACTCCCACCCACCAAGCCCCAGGCCCACACGCCCTCCCAGACCTCCCTCCCTGCCCTCTGCCCGGCTGACTCTTCCCAGCATGCCCTGGTCCCCTCCCACAGCTGGGCCAGGCCAGCTCCTCAGCGCCCTCCATGGAAAGCATGGGCCACAGCTGCAGCTATGGGGCAGGCTTTGCAGTCACCTGCCGATGTTTGTCTCCAGAGCTGAGCCCCGAGCCCGGTGAGGGCAGGGCTGTGGCTGCTTGTTTGGCCGACTCTGCCACGTGCAGCAAGCATCTGTAGTTGCTGAATGAGTAGTGGGGTTGAGACTCAGCCTTGGTTTTCTCAGAATCAGGTGAGGCAGAACTCTGGGATTCTTGCCCCCATCTTCATCATTGCCCCACCGGGTCAAGTTCACAGGAACACAGGAACCCTAGCTTTCTAACGTGGCCCTCCTCCCCGATCCCCTTAGCCAGCCCCACCACCTGCAAAAATTGTCGGTTCATCCCCCTCAGGTCTTTAAGCTTTTGTTGAACACAGTTGATGCTCCGCACTTGGGCTGACCAGGTGCCTGACATTTTAAGAGTATTGCTAGTTTCCCAATCCCAGGTGTAACTCATACTCATTGCAGAAAACATAAACACACAAGCATGCACACAAAACTAAAATCAACTATAACCCCTCACCCGAGGAAAACTGTGGTATTCTGGTGTTTGCTCTTCTGGTCTGATATGGCTGTGGCTAGATAGTGCAAAGATAAAAAAGGTCTGGTTATTTATCTTGAATAGGAGTAAAGCCTTACACAACCTGTCAAAACTGCAGAAATAGCAGGAAGAAACCCACGAATCATTACACGTGTATGTGTGTGTGCACGCGCTCAGTGTGTCCAGCTCTTCACGACCCCCATGGACTGTAGCCCTCCAGGCTCCTCTGTCCATGGGACTTCCAGGCAAGAATACTGGAGTGGGTTGCCATTTTCTGCTCCAGGGAATCTTCCTGACCCAGGGATCAAACTTGTGTCTCTTGGGTCTCCTGCATTGGCAGGTGGATTCTTTATCATTGCACCACCTGGAAGCCCATGAATAGTTGAAGTGGCAACTGTTAATAGTAAAAGTTGATTGTGCAAAAGACAGTTCTTGAACAGAGAGCTTTCAAAGCAAAACACAGAAAAAGGCTCAGGGTACATTATTATAAAGCCGCTCAGACAGTGAGAGGCAGTTGACTGTAATCTTCGCCGTGATTGGTTATATTAATAATACTGGGATTTTCTTAAGTGATAGGGAATTGGTTCCCTCACACCAATTCTGGGAAACAGTTTCATCTGTGCTTATGATTTCCAGAGGCAGAAGGAAGGAATGACCCCAGGCAAGTTACTCTTGCAAAATAAGCTACATGAAATTTTGTTTGTATGGCTGAACTGTCAGGAAACCAAACTTTAGTCTGTCTGAATGTAACAAAGCCAGTCTACTCACACCGGGTTGTGGTGAAGGAAAATGGACCATTTATTGCAGGCACCAAGTGAGAAGTTCAGGACAAGCAGTGCTTAAAGTCCTGAACTCCCCGAAGGCTTTCAGGGAAGGTTTTTAAAGACAGGGTGAGGGAGGGGGCCTTGCGATGCATGCTCAGCACTCCGACATTCCTCTGATTGGTTGGTAGTGAGGTAATCAGGAGTCAACATCATCAACCTGCTGGTTCTAACTGGCCTGGAGTCTGTGTGCTTGTGGGCAGCAGACAGTTAACTTCCTCCACCTGGTGGGGATTTGGGTATCTGCAAAACAGCTCAAAGGACACAGCTCAGGATATTAACTATAGCCCTGGAGGAGGAGCTACTTACTCCAGTATTCTGGCCTGGAGAATTCCATGGGTTTTACAGTCCATGGGGTAGCAAAGAGTCGGACACAACTGAGTGACTCTCACTCACACAGGACTTGGGGAAGGCCTAGGGTGCTAGTGGTTTTTCTACAGACGAGGCAGGTGGAGGCCATGGCGGGGACTAAAGTCTGTTCTGGGAAGGCCCCATAGCGTCCTGCTTGGTTACAAAACTGGTCTTGTCTACCTAGGGAATGTTCAAGGCTGGTCTTCGTTTGTTTTTTATTTTAACAAACCCATTCTCCTGATGGGGAAATTGAGAAGCAGAGAGATTACATGGTTCACCCAAGGCTTGTGGCTGCAAATGGACCTCCAGTCAAGAGAGCCGTGCCGGCACGCTCGCACACATACATGCTCCAGACGTGGAGGAGGGCATCGTCTGCCCAAGACGAGAAAGGGAAATACGGTATCCAGGCCTTGAGAGAAGGCTCTTGTTGCCCGTGGTTGGAGCCGAGTTGCCCATGATGGGGTCAGAACCCGATTGTGCCTTGAGGGCTGGGAGTCAGGAGTCACAGCTCCACGCACAGTAGCGGGGGTCTAGAACTAGCCCTCTGCAAATGGCTGGAGACTGAAAGGGACTGTGCTTTTGTGAGACTGAAGCAAGCCGCTACCCCAGTGGCTCTGGGCAGAGTCCTCCCACAGAAAGTGGAACGGGCCCTCCACGTGGTTCGGAAACCCCAAGTGAGAAACACAAGATGGTTCACCAGAGCCACCCAACTCGTGTTGCAGGCTCACGTGTGGCTCACGCAGGCCACCTTTAGAAGTTTACTTCTGGCCATGAACTCATGATGATGCCGAAGCCTGCGAGGAGACCTGCCTTGTGTGCAACAGCAGGTGCAGCAAATGGGCAGATTCACATCTGAGAAACTGGACATATTACAGCAATTTGAAAAGAATTTAAAGCCAGGTCTATACAAGTGTTTGCAACAATGGCAAGCAAATGCTACATGTAATCTTGGCCTAGATTCTGTCCTGGCCAAAAAAAAACACTAGAGAAGACAGGGAAGTCTGGCGTGCTGCAGTCCATGGGGTCTCTGAGTTTGAAATTACTTTCCAATACAAAATTTAAAAACCATTGAAAGCACATGGAGTAGAGTGCTGTTGTTCAGTCGCTCAGTCGGGTCCAACTTCGCGACCCCATGGACTGCAGCATACCAGGCTTCTCTGTCCTTCACTATCTCCCAGAGTGTGCTCAAATTCATGTCCGTTGAGTCATGGACATGGTGATACTAGCTAACCATCTCATGTTTTGCTGACCTCTTCTTTGCCTTCAGTCTTTCCCGGCATCAGGGTCTTTCCAGTGAGTCGACTCTTCACATCAGGTGGCCAAAGTATTGGAGCTTCAGCATCAACCCTTCCAATGTATATTCAGGGTTGACTTACTTTAGGATTGACTGGTTTGATCTTACAGTCCAGGGGACTCTCAAGAGTCTTCTCTAGCACCACAATTCAAAAGCATCAGTTCTTCAGTGCTCAGCCTTCTTTATGGTCCAACTCTCACAGCCGTATATGACTAATGGAAAAACCATAGCCTTGACTATATGGACCTTTGTCAGCAAAGTGATGTCTCTATTTTTTTTGCATCACCACAGAAAAGACATTATGAAAAACATACAGATTTTAAAAGGACTAGATGAAAATTCTAACTGCGAAATGTAAAGACTGACTCGCTTTGCAGGGACTCCCCTGGTGATCCTGTGGTTAAGATTCCACACTGCCAATGCAGGGAGTGCCTCTGTGTGTAAAATGCGAGCCCTAGACCACTTCCCTGGTAGTTCAGCTGGTAAAGAATCTGCCTGCAATGCAGGAGACCTGGGTTTGAACCTGGGTTGGGAAGATCCCCTGGAGAAGGCATAGGCTACCCACTCCAGTATTCTTGGGCTTCCCTTGTGGCTCAGCTGGTAAAGAATCTGCCTGTAATGCAGGAGACCTGGGTTTGAACCTGGGTTGGGAAGATCCCTTGGAGAAGGGGAACGACTACCATTCCAGAATTCTGGCCTGGAGAATTCCATGGACTGTATAGTCCATGTGATTGCAAAGAGTCAGACACGACTGAGCGACTTTCACCAATAATGCCAGACCACTGAGACCACTAGTCTACTACAGGGCAGACAGAACCCCCACCCGGCCACCCCCACCCCCCCAAAACCCCGGTCCCCTCCTCCAGGGTTTGCGTCCTTTTCCTTGGTCCCAGGGATCTCTCTTCCCATCTTGGGAGCTCAGCTATGAACTGAAGTTGCTGTCTGGCTTGTGGGTGTAGTTTATCTAGAATTTCTGGATGTTTGGAGTAGACCTGCTTTGAGTTCTCCAATCTGGCAAGTCTCAGGGAACAGAAGAGTCACGCACACTGTTTTAAACCCCAGGAGATTTGATATGAAAATCTGCACTGCTGGCTAACCTTGCTGGGAGACACCGAAGGGGGAGACTGGGCACCCTTCGGATCCGCAAGGCCCTTGGTGGCCACCGATGCATCCAGCTGGGCTCTCCGGCTGGCCGGTCTCCCGCACTCCTTCCCCGCCGCACGATCCCAGCTGGGCCTGGGTTGCGCCCCCTCCGACTCGGCCCCCTTCCTCGGGTCCGGCCGGGCGCGGGTCCTGCGGAGGCGGCCAGGCCGCAGGGTTCGGGCCCCAGCGCCCGGGGCGCGCGAGGAGCCACCTGTTGACCCAGCCGCGGGCAGTTCTGCGGTCAATGATTAACCGGCCGCGCCGCGCGCACCAGGAAACCCGAGCTGTCCGCGAGAGCGGAGTCGGGCCCGACGGCGGGAGGCGTGCAGCCTGGCTGGTCGCGCCATGGACGCAGGTAAGGGCACTAGGCCCGGTGCGCACCCCCTACCCCGGCCCGGCTACCGGGGAAGGCGGGGGCGACCCCCACCCCGGGCCCCGAGGCTGGTTCCTCGCGGACCCAACCTGGCCTTGCCCTGGGACGCTTCTCCCTGCTACCCGGGACTGGGGGACCTTGGCCGTGCCCCCCTCCGCAGGGCAGGCGCCCCCGCGGGAGAGCTGGCGGGGGTGGAGGGGGCAACCCTCGGCTCGGCCCCCGGGCGGGCAGCAGGTGCCCCTGCAGTGGCGATCTGGGGGCCGTATCCGCTGCATCCCACGGGGCCCGTCCTTCCTCTTTCTTCGCCCCTCCGGTCAGGCTGAAGTCCTTGGAGCGGGGGAGGGGGCGACCCTGACGGGCTTGGGGAGCAGAGACAGGGGAGAGATGGGGAGAGCCCGCGGACTGAAACAGGGACCGAGGGAAGTGGAACGCGGCGCGAGCTAGAGAGCTGGACGGACTGGGTAGGGGGCGCGGGAAGGCCCCGCAACTTTGGCGTCCGCGGCGCAGCCAGCACTCCGGGGCGGGGGGCGCGCTGATCCTAGAGTCCCCTGGCCCCGGCCCTAACCTCGGGAGTCGCAAGCTGGCGGGCCAGGGGCTGCTGGTGACGGCGCGGGGGCCGGAGACGCGGACGCTGCCGTCTGCCTAACAACCCCCGCCTCCACCACCAACCTGGGGCCGGGGCGCCCCTAAGTCTCTTCTGCAAGGGGCTCCCAGGGGGTTGTTGCTGCCAAGAGGGACTGGGCCCCGCCTGGCTTTATCTGGCTTTATCTGCCGCCGCCACCCCAGACCTCTTCCCCCTCTTCCCCACCCTCCAGAACCTGCCACCCGGCTCCTGGCCCCCTTTTCCGGCTGGAATGTCCCGGCGAGGCTCGGGTGTCAAGAACTCGAGAACCCGAGGCCGCAGCGCGGCAGCCCCGCCAGCAAATGTATTTACTCTGTGGCCCTATCTCCGCGCCGTCGGCCAGGTATTTGTCCAGGCCGCCCGGGACGGCTGCGGGTTTTGTTATAATAACTGGGGCAGGGGCTGGCGTCTCCGCGGGGCGCTCGGTGCCCGAACTGGGGGTGGGGTGGGGAGGTTCAGGTTACAGCTGTGAACCTCAGCGAATAAGGCCCACCTGGGGCTGCCCTGGGACACTCCTGCCAGGTCGTGTGTCCACTAGAGTTATCTTTAAACTATCCTTTTACTGTTCTTGTCCTCATTTACACGTGAGGGAAGGGAGGATGGGGAATTTAAATCTCTTAAATTCGCACAGATGACAGAGCTGGCTCTGTTTTGTGTGTGGGGGGTGTTTTTTAAAGATAACTGAGACACTCAACTTTAAAAGTTTTTTTGGCTGCGCTGGGTCTTCCTTGGGTTGGGGCTTTTCCTTGCAAGCACCTGGGCTCTCTTGTTGTGGCTGGAGGAAGAAGGGGTCCTTCGCCTTTCTAGTTGTGGGGTGCCAGCTCTCTCTAGTTGTGGTGGCAGGCTCAGTTAGTTGCCCTGCGGTGGCATGCGGGATCTAGTTCCCTGACCAGGGATTGAACGTGCAAGCCCTGCATTGCAAGGCAGATTCTTAACCCCTGGATCACCCTGGCTCAGGGTCACTGCAGACGTAATTATTCTCAGGGCCTGGCACCTGATAAATGCTTCAAAACAGCAGCTGCTCACTTGAACATCTTCGTGGCAAAGCTTCATCCACTTAGCAGCCCTACAGGCACCTAACCTTGCTGAAATGATGGTATTTTGGTAGGATTTGTTGTACAGAATTGTATTTTTCTGGAAGTATGGTCGATTTCCCGTGTTATTTCAGGCATGATTCAGGTATATATCCGCTCTTTTTCAGATTCTTTTCCATTATAGGTTACTACAGATACTGACTTTAGTTCCCTGTGCTATAGGTCCTTGTTGTTTATCTGTTCTATATGTTAGTAGTTTGTATGTTAATCCCAAACTCCTAATTTATCCCTCCCCACCAATTCCCCTTTGGGAACCGTAAGTTTGTTTTCTAAGTCTGCGAGTCCATTTTTGCTTATTGTCTGTTTTTGTAAATAAGTCCATTGTATCATTTCTTAGTTTCCACATGTAACTGATATGTGATATTTGTCTCTGTCTGACTTACCCACTGAGTGTGGTCATCTCTCCATCCATCCTGAATTGTATTTCTGAGCCTAGAACACTAGTGCCTTGGAGTTGCCCAATGACAATGTGTGGGACTGAATGGCTGGCTGGCTGCGTGCCTCCACCTGGCTGCGTATTCGGAGGGTGATTTGGGGGCTTTGTGTGCCGGGGAGGGTGGATTTTGGCTGAGAGCTTCATGAGTCAGCCAGCCAGTGGCCCCTCTGGCGTGAACGGCGAAGGCAGCTTCTGTCTTCCCCAGAGTGGCCTTTTGTTGTTGTTGCCTTGATTATTTAAAACCTCCAGCCCTTGGCTGGGTGGGTGAGGTTGGGAGCTAACCTGGTGCCTCCCCCAGGAATATTTAGACCAGCCCAGCCCTCCAATAGATCAACAACCCTGAAGTGCCCCCCCACACCCCCAGATCCTTCTGGAAGAGCCCAGCTCTCTGGGTCAAGCTTAGAAGTCACAGGTCTTGCTGACGTTGTGTGATCTCATTTCTCAATGGTTTTGATTTCCCCTGCCTCTTGCAGATTCCTCAGACTGGCCAGAACACCCTTCCAGTTTCTTCCAGCTGCTTCCTAACCTCAGATCACGGAGCCCGTCTTAGCTGAGGGTCCAAGCACTGTACAGCCACACACTCCTCTCATTCCCACGATAACCCCGAGAGGTGGTGGTGTCCGCATTTTAAGGATGAGAAAACCGAGGAGGCACTGGGAGGGAAGCAGCTCAGGCAGTCTGGCCGCTGAGCCCGAGCTCCTGGATGTGACCCAGACCCTCATCGCAGGGACCTCCCTGGCGGTCCAGTGGTTAAGACTCAGCATTTTCATGGCTGGGACCTGGGTTCAGTCCCTGGCCGGGGAACTGAGATCCTGTAAGTTGAGTGGCACCGTTGGGGAAAAAAAAAAGGAACTTCATCCCATATCCACCAGCCCAGCTCTGCCCCGGGGACTGAGGGAGGGGGAGAGGCGTGCCTGGTTCTCCCTGTTGCTCTTGCCCGCTCACTTCCCCTCCTCCCCCTGGATGGCAGTTGGGCTGGGTGCACCCTACCGCACCCACCAGTTCCCCTACTCATCTGTATCCATCTGGCACTCGGTCTCCCTTCTGGCCCGGCCACTGCGGCCTCTCTGTTTATTCAGCTTCTGCCTGCTCCCCACTCTCCTGCCCCCGTTCCGGTCCTTCCTGCTCCCAGAGGAAACCTTCTGTATCACTGATCAGTTGGCTTTTGTTGCAGAACAGACCAGCTCGGAACTTAGTGGTCTGAAACAGCAGGCATGTGTTGTCAGCATTGTGTGGGCCTGCAGCGTGGGGCCGGCTCCTGGGCCTGAGTGGTCTGGGGACTGGCAAGGCATTGCCTGTGGGCACCCCCATTCTCCTCCTTGCGGCTGGTCCAGTAGGTGGTAGAAGGATCCACAGAGGTGAGAGAGAGCAAGCCCCAGTGTGCAAGTGTTCAAAAGCATGTTTTTTTTCTTTAAAGGAGGTCATCACTTTATTTGGAGTATAGTTGAAGTACACGAAGCTGCCTCTATTTAAAATGTGTGTTTTGATCAGTTTTGACATATTGTGCATCTCTTCAGCAGTCAGTACATCAAAATAACAATCTTCTTTTTAAAAAAATATTTATTATTTAACTGCACCAAGACTTCACTGTGGCATGTGGGGTCTAGTTCCCTGAGCAGGGATCGAACTGGCACCCTCTGCATTGGGAATTCAGTCTTAACCACTAGACCATAAGGGAAGTCCCCAAATAATAGTCTTTACCCCTAAAAGTTTCCTTGTGCCCCTGGTAATCCCTTCCTGCAGCTACGGGTGTCTTTCTGTCCATCTCAGTTCAGTTCAGTCGCTCAGTCGTGTCCGACTCTTTGCGACCCCATGAATTCTAGGATTTTATATATATGGGATCCTATAGCCTGGACACTCTTCAACTGGCTGCCTGTCCATGGCTTAATGATTTAGCGATCCATCCATGTGGGCTTATCCAGAGTTCATTCCTTTTTACTGCTGAGGAATTGTAACTGTTAAATTACAGGTGGTCCCCAGCTACAAATTACAGATGGTTCAGTGGTCTGGTTTCCCACTTGACGGTCGTGTGAAGGTGATGTGCATTTGGTAGAAACCGGACTTTGCGTTTTGAGTTCCGGCTGCTGCCGCCTGGCAGCCTGCAGTCTGCTCCTCCATCACAGCGCTGGGCGGTGGCAGGGCCGTGGCGCCCCGTCACCCACTGAACCACGAGGGTACATTGCAGCCATTCTGTACCCACTCAGCCATTCTATTTTTCACTTTCATTCTCGTGTTCAGTAAGTGGCAGGAGATACTCAAGCGCTTGATTGTCAAATAGGCTTTGTGTTGGACAGTTTTGCCCAACTGTCGGCTGTTGTAAGTGTTCTGAGCAGATTTAAAGAAGGCTGGTCTAAGACTGTGATGTTCTGGAGGTCAGTGTACTAAATACAATTTTTCCCCCAACTGCATGGCTTGTGGGATCTTAGTTCCTCGACCAGGGATAGAACCCATGTCCTTGGGAGTGAAAGTGAAGAATCTGAATCAAAGGACTGCCAGGGAATTTCCCTAAATGCATTTTTTGACTTAACAACATTTTCAGCTTTTGATGGGTTTATCAGGATACAAACCGCATTGTGAGTCGAGGAAGATCTGTACTCTCAACACTTGGGTGTTTTTTTTTAATATAATTTTATTTTTGTGTTTGTTTATGTTTTGGCTGCAGGGGGCCGTCTTGCTAGGAGGGCTTTTCCCGAGCTGCAGAGAGCAGGGCTGCTCTTCGCTGCGGTGCACAGGCTTCTCGCCACGCTGCCTTCTGTCGCTGAGCAGCGGCTCTGGGGTGTGTGGGCTTCAGCGGCTGGGGCTCCCGGGCTCTAGAGCGCAGGCCGGCTCAGTAGCTGCAGTGCACGGGCGGCAGGTGGGATCTCCCCAGACGAGGGATTGAACCTGTGTCCTCCGCACTGGCAGGTGGATTCCTATCCACTGTGCTACCAGGGAAGTCCCCAGCACTTAGAAGCCACATTTTAAAGAACCCATATTTATTACCAGGCAGCCTGGGGTGGCTGGGTGGGGTGCTGTGTCTTGAGTGTCTCCCGAGGTTGTAGTCAAGTCATCAGCTAGGATACAGTCACCCCAAGACTCAGCAGAGGCTGAAGGGCTGCCTGCAGACCCACTGACCTGGTTGTCCTCAGGTTTTGACGCCTCATGGGTGGCTGGGTGTTGGATGAGGGCCTCAGCATCCTGCCGTGTCACGTGGGCCTATCTGTCATGGCTCATTTCCTCTGGAGTCACCAGAGACACACGGCAACTGACAAGAAGCCAGGAACTTCTTAAACCTAATCTCAGAAGCAGCCGCATGCCTGCTGCCTTAGTCTCTTCACCGGAAGTCATGCAGGGGCTTCCCAGAGGGCGCTAGTGGTGGAGGACCCGCCTGCCACTGCAGGAGACGGAAGAGAGGGTGGGTCTGCCTGGGTCAGGCAGATCCCTGGAGAAGGAAATGGCAAACCGGCTCCAGGATTCCTGCCTGGAGAATCCCCATGGACAGAGGAGCCTGTGGGCTACAGTCCATGGGATCGAAAGAGTCGGACACGACTGAAGGGACTGAGCATGCATTCGGAAACTTCCGTGATGGTCCAGTGGTTAAGAGTCTGCCTTGCAATGTGGGAGACGTGGGTTTGATTCCTGGTGGGGAAACTAAGATCTCACGGGCAGCTACTGAGCTTGCGTGCTCTGGAGCCAGTGTGCCGCAGAGTCTGTGAGCCACAACATAAGAACGCCCATGAGGCAACTATGACCCGATGCATCAGATAAATAATCAGTGTATGTATATGTTCAGTTCAGTTCAGTCGCTCAGTCGTGTCCGACTCTTTGCGACCCCATGAATCGCAGCACGCCAGGCCTCCCTGTCCATCACCAACTCCCGGAGTTCACTCAGACTCAGGTCCATCGAGTCAGTGATGCCATCCTACATATTTGCTACAGCTTGCTAAGGTCAAGTTGGTTGGTTTTGTTTTTTTAATTTTAGCAATCCTAATGGGTGGTGCTAGCTCGTGGCTTTAATTGGCGTTTCTAATTTTTGAAATGACTTTGCTCATTTCCCTGTGCTGGGTCTTCATTGCTGTGGGGGCTTTCCCCTAGTTGCTACGAGCGGAGGCTACTCTCTAGTCAAGGCATGCAGGCTCCTCGTTGCGGTGGCTTCTCGTCTCAGAGCACAGGCTCTGGGGTGCTTGGACTTCAGTATCTGTGGCTCGTGGGCTCAGTACTTGCAGCTCCCAGGCTCGGAAGCACAGACTCAGTTGTAGCTTAGTTGCTCCATGGCATTTGGGATCTTCCCAGATGAGGGACTGAACCTTCATCTCCCGCATTCCTAACCCGTGAGCCACCAGGGAAAGCTGGCATTTCTAATTTTGATGGCATTTCTGATGACTAAGGACACGGAGCATCTTTTAATGTGCTTATCGGGCATTTGAATGTCTGCTTGGAAGTGTTTACAAGTATTTTGTCCACTTTCTTATTGGGATATTTGCCTTATTATTGAGTTTGAGTTCTTTATACAGTGTTGATACAACCCTTTGTCTGATAGATGTGTTAAATTTTCTTCCACTCAGTGACTTGCCTTTGTAATTCTTCAGTTCAGTCACTCAGTCATGTCCAACTCTTTGTGACCCCGTGGACTGCAGCACGCCAGGCCTCCCTGTCCATCACGTTCCCAGAGTTTGTTCAAACTCATGTCCATTGAGTCGGTGATGCCATCCAACCATCTCATCCTCTGTTGTCGCCTTCTCCTCCTGTCTTCAACCTTTCCCAGCATCAGGGTCTTTTCAAATGAGTCAGCTCTTCGCATCAGGTGGGCAGAGTATTGTAGTTCTTAGTGACGTCTTTTAAAGAAATATTTATTTGGCTGCGTGTGGTCTTGGTTGGGGCCTGCGGGATCTTGCGCTGTGGCACACGGACTTTCTCTTGTGGCTCATGGGATCTTAGTTTCCCCCACCAGGGAGGGAATCTGTATCCCCCCGCACTGCAGGGTGGATTCTTAACCATTGGACCCACAGGGACATCTCTGCCTCTTACGCCTTGGTGTGTTCTTTCTTCGCGGTCACCCAGTTCAGAATCACTTTTCCGTGTACCTCATGACTGTATTTTTGGTCCATGGATTCTTTAAGGTGTATTATTTAATTTTTAGATAGTTGATATTTTCCTGGATACATTATTGGTATTGGTTTCTAATTCTCCTGTGGTCAGTGAATGCAGCTGGGATGATTTCAGTTCCTTTAACATTGATTTGCTTTATGGCCCAGTATGTGGTCTGTCTTGCTAAAACACGCTGTGTTCTTGAGAAGAACGGTATCTGCAATTGCTGGGTACAGTATCCTATAAACATCTGCTGGATCAAGATGCTTTATAGTGTTGTTCAGATTGTCCGCGTGCTTACTGACGGTTTGTCTGGTTCTGCCAACTGGTGGATGAAGGTATTAACGTCTTCTATACCTGTCCGTCTTGCCTGTTTCTAACTCTACCAACTTCTGTTTTGTGTAAATTGAAGCTCTGCTATTAGGTAGATGTGCGTTTATAATTGTTAATGTCCTCCTGGTAAATTATTCCTTTTATTATTAGTGTTTCTCTTTATTGCTGGTGATACATTTTTTGTTTGTTTGTTTTGGCCACACCTTGCAGCTTGTGAGATTTTGGTTCCCCAACCAGGGATTGAACCCAGGCCCATGGCAGTGAAAACACCAAGTCCTAACCATGGGGCCACCAGAGAGCTACCTGGTGGTAGTCTTAGTCTGTTTGATCAAAAGAACCCATTGCAGCCTTTTTTGCTTAGTTTGTATGGCCTATCTTTTCCTACCCATTTATCCCTTCTGTGTATTCTAAGTGTTGTCTATTGTCATTTGCTTGTAGGTCTTGGTTTTTATTTGTTATGTCAGTCTCCGATTTTTAATTGGAAAGGTGAGATCGGCATTTATTGTAATTATTGATATGCTTTTAAATTATTGAAATGATGTGTGTTAGTTGCTCGATCGTGCCCAACTCTCTGAGACCCCGTGGACTGTAGCCCCCAGGCTCCTCTGTCCGTGGAATTCTCCAGGCCGAAATACTGGCGTGGGTTGCCATTCCCCTTCTCCAGGGGATCTTCCTGACCCCGGGATCAAGCTCAGCTCTCCCGCATCGCGGACGGAGCGGGCAGGGAAGCCCTTCGATACGCTGTTTCAGGCTGGTTTTATTGCTTTCGCTGTGTTCCTCTGGCTTCTGCCCCCTTCACTCCTGTGCTCTGCCCACTTCCCAGCTTTGTTGGGTATTAATTTGAATATTTTTTTAGTATTCCATTTTAATCTATCTCTTGGTGTTTTTGCTGCATAGTTTCTGGTTATTTTTTTTTAGTGGTTGTGCTGTTCCAACTTGGGTTCTTGGCCTCCTTTGTCAGTGAAATTGATCAGAGGTCAGACACAGCATTCAGGCGGGGCTTTATTGAGGGCCCTGCTGCAGCGGGGGTCGGGGGGTCGGGGAGTGAGAGCAAGTAACAGGTTCCCTTGCTTGCTCACTTGCTGAAGAGGGGGAGCAAGCTGGTTCCTGTTATGGCGTGAGGGTCGGGGGTGTCCAGGGTCCGGCTGGAGGGGTAGCTTAGGTGGTTTGCCCACTCCTTAGGTGGCTGTGTGTGCAGAGGGCGTGCACAGGACCGTGCTTCTGCACCCAACCCTGCTCCCCAGACTCTTTGAAAGTGGCAGCTGGGTTTATTTGTTTGTTTTTAATCTCTTTGTATCTTTTTGTCCAGAATTTGCCCTAACTGCACATGCATGCAGTTATTTTTAGTCCCATATGGATTCTTAGTATTTTTTTGTTGGAGGAGAGGTGTGTCCAGGTGCAAGTATTGAAGCAAAGGGTCTCAGGTTCCAAGCCTGTCTCAGGTCTAAGGATTAAAATACATACTAACTTCTTACAGTCTCCTTAGAATTAGTATTGTATCACTTTCAGTAAGGTGTAGAAGCTTGTGAATTTATAGATCTCTTTACCGTCATCCCCATGCGTTAAGCTTTTATAACTTTTCCAGGCAAGAGTACTGGAGTGAGTTGCCGTTTCCTTCTCCAGAGGATCTTCCCAACCCAGGGATCGAACCTGGGTCTCCCACATTGTTGACAGATACTTTATCATCTGAGCCACCAGGGAAGACTATAATTTTAATAAGTGTTATAGCTTTCATGTGTACACATTGCAAATTCATCATAATATGTTATAATTTTGGCTTTCAACAGTCATACATTAGAGGAAAAAATTATCTTTTATATTCACCCCAATTATTATACGACAGAGGATGAGATGGCTGGATGGCATCACTGTCTCGATGGACGTGAGTCTGAGTGAACTCCGGGAGTTGGTGATGGACAGGGAGGCCTGGCGTGCTGCGATTCATGGGGTTGCAGAGAGTCGGACATGACTGAGCAACTGAACTGATAGTTCTTCCTTTATTTCTCAAGTTCATCTCTGGTATTTCTTTTCAACCCAAAAACTTTTTAACCTCTCTGTTACGGAAGGTCTCTGATAAGGAATCCTCTGAGTTTTCTTCCATCTGAGAATGCTTTACTTGCGGTAAGCAGAACTCTAAAGGTGGTGCCCATGTTTCCCTTCCCTAGTTATTCTGCCAAACACGAGTATAGGTACTGCTGTGAAGGGAATTTTGCAGATGGAATTAAAGTCCCAAGTCAGTTGATCTTAAAATACAGATTTTTCTGGATGGGTCTGACCCAATCAAATGAGCCCTTTAAACGCAGAGATCTCTCTCTACCCGGTAGCAGAAGGGAAGACAGGGAGTTTTGAAGCATGAGAAGGCTCTGATGTGCATTCCTGGCTGTAAAGATCGAGGTGGTCATCTGGGAGGGGTGGTGGTCATCTGGGAGGGGGTGGCGGGCAGCCTCCAGGAACAGAGCCTCTGAGCCCCGGAGCTAGAATTCACCAACAACTGGAATGAGCTTGGAGGCAGAGTCTTCCTTCCAGGCCCCTTCCAGGCCCCTTCCGCTTCACACCTTGATAAAGACAGCGTGCACTTCTGACCTACAGAACTGTGAGCCAGGACATGAGTGTTTGGTAATTTTCCCCATTTAAAAAAAGCTGTAAAATGCACATATCATAAAATGTATCATCTTAACAGTTTTTCAGTGTACAGTTCAGTGGTACTACATGCCTTTACATTATTGTGTAACCATTACCACCATCCACCTTCATATTTTCTTTCATTTTTCCAAACAAACTCTGTCCCCGTTAAACAGTAACTCTCCTCCACACCCCTCTTCCCTGATTCCTGGTAACCACCATCCCCCTTTCTGAGTCTGGTCAGAAAACGAAGATCATGGCATCTGGTCCCATCACTTCGTGGGAAATAGATGGGGAAACAGTGTCAGACTTTATTTTGGGGGCTCCAAAATCACTGTAGATGGTGACTGTAGCCATGAAATTAAAAGACATTTACTCCTTGGAAGAAAGGTTATGACCAACCTAGATCGTATATTCAAAAGCAGAGACATTACTTTGCCGACTAAGGTCCATCTAGTCAAGGCTATGGTTTTTCCAGTGGTCATGTATGGATGTGAGAGTTGGACTGTGAAGAAGGCTGAGCTTGGAAGAATTGATGCTTTTGAACTGTGATGTTGGAGAAGACTCTTGAGAGTCCCTTGGACTGCAAGGAGATGCAACCAGTCCATTCTGAAAAGGATCAACTCTGGGATTTCTTTGGAGGGAATGATACTAAAGCTGA
The DNA here is from genome assembly GCA_917880005.1 of Nanger dama. Taxonomy (NCBI): domain Eukaryota; kingdom Metazoa; phylum Chordata; class Mammalia; order Artiodactyla; family Bovidae; genus Nanger; species Nanger dama. Next base: position 5,362,892 of record CAKJTW010000018.1, on the reverse strand, counting down.
AACTCCAGTACTTTGGCCACCTCATGAGAAGAGTTGACTCATTGGAAAAGACTCTGATGCTGGGGGAGTTAGGGGCAAGAGGAGTAAGGGATGACAGAGGATGAGATGGCTGGATGGCATCACGGACTTGATGGACGTGAGTCTGAGTGAACTCTGGGAGATGGTGATGAACAGGGAGGCCTGGCGTGCTGCGATTCATGGGGTCGCAAAGAGTCGAACACAACTGAGCAACTGAACTGAACTCCTTAGAAGGAAAGTAATGACCAACATAGACAGTATATTGAAGAGCAGAGACACTACTTTGCCAACAAAGGTCCACCTAGTCAAGGCTATGGTTTTTCCTATGGTCATGTATGGATGTGAGAGTTGGACTGTGAAGAAAGCTGAGTGCCGAAGAATTGATGCCTTTGAACTGTGGTGTTGAAGACTCTTGAGAGTCCCTTGGACTGCAAGGAGATCCAACCAGTCCATTCTGAAGGAGATCAACCCTGGGATTTCTTTGGAAGGAATGATGCTGAAGCTGAAACTCCAGTACTTTGGCCACCTCACTCGAAGAGTTGACTCATTGGAAAAGACTCTGATGCTGGGAGGGATTGGGGGCAGGAGGAGAAGGGGATGACAGAGGATGAGATGGCTGGATGGCATCACCAACTCGATGGAGATGAGTTTGGGTGGACTCTGGGAGTTGGTGATGGACAGGGAGGCCTGGCATGCTGCGATTCATGGGTTTGCAAAGAGTCAGACATGACTGAGCAACTGAACTGAACTGAAGGACCTCAGACAGTGGAGTCTTTTTGTGACTGGCTTATTTTACTTAGAATAATGTCCTTAAGTCTCTTCTGTGTTATCAGAATTTCCTCCCTTTTAAAGGCTGAGTGACGCTCCATTGTGAGGATAAGCTGCACTGTGCCCGTTCATCGGTCGGTGGACCCTTGGGCTCCGCCTTTCAGTCTCGTGACTGGTGCTGCTGTGAATGTGGGTGTGTAAACATCTCCCTCCTGCTCTCAGTTCTTCTGGGTGTGTCCCTGGAAGTGGAATTATTGGCTCCTGTGGAAATTACTTATTTTCTTTTTGGTTGCATTGCACGGCTTGTGGGATCTTAGTTTCCCAACCAGGGACTGGACCAGGGTCACAGCAGTGAAAAATGCCAAGTCCCAACGACTGGGCCACCAGGGAGTTCTCTGGAAACGTGTACTTTTTTGAGGAATTGGTGTGTTTTCCGCAGTGGCTGCACCATTTTACATTCCCACTAACAGTGCACAAGGGTTCCAGTTTCTCTACACGCTCGCCTCTGGGTTTTTGTTTTTACAAATGTAGTCGTTAGCACGGCTGTGAGGTGGATGGGCGTTGATGCCACTGTGTTTACGGTCATTTGCTGCACAGCAGTAGGAGAGGCACACGTGCCTCGATCCTGAAGGACATTTCCTTTAGATGTGGATTTCTGGGTTGCGGGTTTTTTCCATCAGCTGTTTACCATGTGATCCTCAGCTGTCTCTTGACTATCTATGGAATTCAAATTGTTGTTCCCCTGTATATAATATAATGGGTCATTTTTCGCCCCAGTTTTCCAGGCTGTGATGTTAAATCTTTTGTTTTTGAGAATTTGTTGCTGTTGTTTTGGCTGCGCTGTGTGGCACACGGGGATCTTTAGTTCCCTGACCAGGGATCAAACCTGCGGTGCCTGTAGTGGAAGCTCAGAGTCCCAACCACCAGACCTCCAGGGAGGCCCCCGAGAAGCGTTATGAAGCTGTGTCCAGGGAGTTTCTCACACAGAGTGCCTGTCGTGGACATTGAGAGCTTTATGGGCTTGTCTTCTGCCACATGTTGTGCAGGTGATTAGGCATTATTACTGCGAATGGATTTTTCCCAAAATCTGTCCCGGGACTTGACATGGAGTTAAGACCTTTTCCTGTTACCATAGGCCCCTGAAGCTCCATTCTCTTTTCCTTAATCTCTGTTTGTCAGATTGGTGCTTCTTCAAACTCACTATTTTTTTCCCCCGTCACCTCCATTTTAATATTGACATCAGTGAAATAAAAAAATTCAGATATTATGTGTTGAAATTTTCTTGTGCCTTTTAAAAAAATCCATGTCAAACTTTCTAATTCTTTATTGAGAACTTTTTTCAAGTGTGTTTATCTTTGCTCATGGAATTTGTTATAACAGTTGCTTTTTCTGATAATTTCAACATCTCGGGTAGACATGTGTTGTCTTTTCCCTTGAGGACTGGTCACATTTGCCTCATTCTTTGAATGGGGAATGATTTTTGGGTTGGGTCCTGCACATCGCATATATTATGTTGTATAAATTCTCAGTCCTAAAGGAAATCAATCCTGAGTATTCATTGGAAGAACTGATGCTGGAAGCTCCAATGCTTTGGTCACCTGATGGGAAGAGCCAACTCATTGGAAGAGACCCTTCAGTGTGGGAAAGACTGACAACAGAGGGTGAGATGGTTGGAGGGCGTCACCCACTCAGTAGACATGAGTTTGAGCAAACTCTGGGAGATGGTGAAGGACAGGGGAGCCTGGAGTGTCACAGTATATGGGGCTGCAAAGAGCCAGACACGATTTAGCGACTGAACAACAATAAATCCTAAGTCCTGTTATGCCCTGGAAAGTTTATTAAGCAGTCAACCTAGGTAGCTTCAGATCACTAGTTGGTGTGCCTTCTATGAGTAGCATCTCCAATCTTGGTCCAGTTTCCTGTTTGTTTGTTTTTTTTTTTTGAGGTCCAACTGACATTACATTTCAATAGCATCAGGCGCACAGCGTAATGATTCAGTATCTGTATACACTGTATAATGATCACTGTATGAAGAAAATTGTTTTCTTGGGATGAGAACTTTTAAGAATCAGTCCCTAGCTACTTTCAAGTATGTTGCTGGTTCAGTTGCTAAGTCGTGTCTGACTGTGATCCCATGGATTGCAGTACCCCAGGCTTCCCTGTCCTTCACTGTCTCCCGGAGTTTGCTAAAGCTCGGGTCCATTGAGTCCATGATGCCATTCAACCGTCTCATTCTCTGTCTCCCTTTCTCCTTCTGCCCTCAGTCTTTTCCAGCATCAGGGTCTTTTCCAATGAAAGAGACAACTCTTTGTATCAGGTGGCCAAAGTATTGACATTTCAGCTTGAGCATCAGTCCTCTCAATGAATATTCAGGGTTGATTTCCTTTAGGATTGACTGGTTTGGTTTCCTTGCTATCCAGGGAAGGATATTCAAGGATATTCTATTCTCAAGAGTCTTCTCCAGCTTCATATTTCGAAAGCATCAGTTCTTTGGTGCTCTGCCTTCTTTATGGTCCAGCTCTCACATGCATACGTGACTATTGGAAACACCATAGCTTTGACTATACAGACCTTTGTGGGCAAACCACATCTCTGCTTTTTAATACACTAAGTTTGTCATAGCTTCTTTTCCAAGGATTGAGTGTCTTTTAATTTCATGGCTGCAGTCACTGTCCACCGTGATTTTGAAGCCCAAGAAAATAAAGTCTGTCACTGTTTCCATTTTTTCCTCATCTATTTTCCATGAACTGATGGGACCAGATGCCATGATCTTAGTTTTTTGAATGTAGAGTTTTAAGCCAGCTTTTCCACTCTTTTCTTTCACACTCCTCAAGAGGCTCTTTAGTTCTTCTTTGCTTTCAGCCATAAGGGTGGTGTCATCTGCCTATCTGAGGTTGTTGATATTTCTCCCGGCAATCTTGATTCCAGCTTGTGCTTCATCCTGCCTGGCATTTCTCATTATATACTCTGCATATAAGTTAAATTAGCAGGGTGGACAGTATATAGCCTTGACATACACCTTTCCCGCTTTTGAACCAGTCTATTCCATGTCTGGTTCTAACTGTTGCTTCTTGACCTGCATACAGGTTTCTCAGGAAGCAGGTAAGGTGGTCTGGTATTCCCATCTCTTTCAGAATTTTCCACAGTTTATTGTGATCCACACAGTCAAAGGCTTTAGCCTAGTCAATGAAGCAGAAGTAGATGTTTTTCTGGAATTCCCTTGCTTTCTCTATGATCTAGTGGATGTTGACAGTTTGATCTCTGTTCCTCTGCCTTTTCTAAATCCAAATTATACATCTGGAAGTTCTCGGTTCACGTACTGTTGAAGCCTAGCCTGAAGGATTTTGAGCATTACCTTGCTAGATGTGAAATGAAATGCGCTCTATTGTGTGGTAGTTTGAATATTCTTTGGCATTGCCCTTCTTTGGGGTTGGAATGAAAAGTGACTGCAGTCTTGTGGCCATTGCTGAGTTCCAAATTTGCTGGCATTTTGAGTGCAGCACTTTCACAGCATCATCTTTTATGATTTGAAATAGCTCAGCTGGAATTCCATCACCCTCACTAAAGCTTCTGAGGCCCACCTGACTTCACATTCCAGGATGTCTGGCTGTAGGTGAGTGGCCACACCATCGTGGTTATCTGGGTCATGAAGATGTTTTTGTATAGTTCTTCTGTGTGTTCTTGCCCCCTCTTCTTTATCTCTTCTGCTTCTGTTAGATCCTTGCCATTTCTGTCCTTTATTGAGCCCATCTTTGTGTGAAATGTTCCCTTGGTATCTCCAATTTCCTTGCAAAGATCTCTAGTCTTTCCCATTCTATTGTTTCCCACTATTTCTTTGCATTGTTCACGTAAGAAGGCTTTCTTGTCTCTCCCTGCTATTCTCTGGACCTCTGCGTTCAGTTGTGTATATCTCCTTTGCAGTATTATTAGAGATTCACCATGCTATACACTACATCTCCAGGACTTATTTGTTTTATAACTGAATTTATACCTTTTGACCCCCTCCACTGATTTTGCCCACCTCCATCCCCATTTCAGACAACCGCCGATCTGTTCTCTGTATCCATGAACTTGGGTTTGTTTTTTTCGGATTCCACATATGAGTGAGGTCGTGCACTATTTCTTTTTCTCTGTCTGACTTATTTCACTTGACATAATACTCTCAAGGTCCATCCACATTATTGCACATGGAAACTCCAGTACTTTGGCCACCTCATGCGAAGAGGTGACTCATTGGAAAAGACTCTGATGCTGGGAGGGATTGGGGGCAGGAGGAGAAGGGGACGACAGAGGATGAGATGGCTGGATGGCATCACGGACTCGATGGTTATGAGTCTGAGTGAACTCCAGGAGTTGGTGATGGACAGGGAGGCCTGGAGTACTGTGATTCATGGGGTCGCAAAGAGTTGGACACGAATGAGCAACTGAACTGAACTGAAGATTTCATTCGTTTTTAGTGGCTGAATAATATTGTGTGTATAACATATTTCAAGGCAAGATTTTTGTTAATATGTTTACACACACATCATTTTCTTTATTTGCTCATCCATCAGTGGACACTTAGCTTGTCTTAACTACTGAAAATAATGCTGCAGTGAACATGTTGAATGCGTATAGCTTTTTAAGTTGGTGGATTTTTTTTTTTCCTTTAAAAACCCAGATTGGACTTGCTGAGTCACACCGTAGTTCTTGGCTTCCTTGGTGCCTCAGTTGGTACAGAGTCTGCCTGCAATGTGGGAGACCTGGGTTTGATCCCTGGGTTGCGAAGATCCCCTGGAGAAGAGAAAGGCTACCCACTCCAGTATTCTTGCCTAGAGAATCCCATGGGCAGAGGAGCCTGGTGGGCTACAGTCCATGGGGGTCACAAAGAGTCGGACACGACTGCGTGACTTTTTTTTTTTTTTAACAGTAGTTCTATTTGTAATTTTTTTCAGGACTCTCTATACTGTTTTCCATAGTGGTCACGTCAGTTTACACTCCCACCAATAGCGCGTGCACGTGGCTTTTCTTTTTTTCTACCTCCTCACCAACACTTGTTCTTTCTTTGCTTTTTGACCACAGCCATTCTAGCAGGTATGAGGTGACAGCACATTGTGGTTTTGATTTGCATTTCCCTGACTGAGCATCTTTTTAAGGTGCCTTTTGGCCCTCTGTATGTCTTTGGAAAGTGTCTGCTCAGATCCTCTGCCCGATTTTTAATTGTAGGTTTATTTTTTGCTATTGAATTATATGAGTTTTTAAAAATATACTTTGGATAGCAACCCATATAAAATACATGATTTGCAAATATTTTCTCCTATTCGGTAGGCTGCCAGTTCATTTTGTTGATGGTTTTCCCTGATGTGCAGAAACTTGTTAGTTTGATGTTGTTCCAACTTGTGTGATGTGGCTTTAGTTGCCTTTGCTTCTGGCTTCAAGGGAATTTCCCTGGTGGCTCAGATGGTAAAGCGCTTGCCTATAATGCAGGAGACCTGCATTCAATCCCTGGGTCAGCAAGATCTCCTGGAGAAGGAAATGGCAACCCACTCCAGTATTCTTGCCTGCAGAATCCTATGGACAGAGGAGTCTGGTGGGCTATAGTCCATGGGGTCACAAAGAGTCGGACACGACTGAGTGACTTCACTCACTTGGCTTCAAATCTAAAAAAAAAAAAGTCATTGTCAAGACTAGTATCAAGACCCTTACTACTTATGTTTTCTTTTGGGAATGTTATGGTTTCAGGTCTTACATTCAAGTCTTTAATCCATTTTGAGTTAAATTTGGGGTATTGTGTTCGTTTACGGGTGTGGTGTAGTGGGCAGAATGTATTGTTGAATCTTGTTTGTTAATATTTCCTTGTTGAGGATTTTTACATATGTGTTTATCAGGGGCACTGGTTTGTATTTTTCTTGTGGCATCCTTTTCTGATTTTGGTATCAAGGTAATGTTGGCTTCCTAAAATGAGTTTGGAAATATTTTTCCTCTTTTTAGTTTTTCGTATAGTTTGAGGGTTGGTATCAATTCTTTGGGTGTTTGGTAGCCATCTGGTCTTAGAGTCCTGTTTGCTGCAAGGGTTTTGGTTTCTGATTCTCCTTAGTTTAGTCATCAGTCTGCTCAGGTTTTTCCCCTTCATGATTCAGTGTGGCACGCTGTGTGTCTAGGAATTTAATTTGGCTTCTAGGTTGTCAGATTTGTTGGCATGTAATTGTTCATAGTAGTCTGTCAGGAGCCACTGTATTTCTATGGTATTGGTGGTAAACGTGTCCTCTTTCATTTTTAATTCTGTTTGAATCTTCTTTTTCCTTAGTCTAGCTAAATATTTGTCCATTTGGTTCATCTTTTCAAAGAAGCAGCTTTTTGCTTTATTAATATTTTCTATTGTCTTTTAGTCTCTGCTTCTACTCTGATCTTTGTTATTTCCTAACTTCTACTAGCCTTGGGCTTCATTTGTTCTTGTTCCTTGAGGAGTAAATTCAGAGTATTTGTGAGATTTCTGATGTTGTATGCTAAGTCGCTTCAGTCATGTCCGACTCCGTGCGACCCCATAGATGGCAGCCCGCCAGGCTCCTGGTCCCTGGGATTCTCCAGGCAAGAACACTGGAGTGGGGGCGCCATTGCCTTCTCCTGATGTTGTATAGGCATTTATTTTTATGAGCTTTGCTGCAGCTCAAGTTTTGGTCTGTTCTATCCATTTTCATTTGTCTGAAGGTATTTAAAAATTTTTTTCTTTTGATTTCTTCTTTGACCCATGCTTAACAGCATCTTCTTTAATCTCTGTGAATTTTCCAGTTTTCTTCCTATAATTGATTTCTTGTTGGCAAAGGTGCTTGATGCGATTTCAATCTTCTAAAATTTAGAAAGGCTTACTTTGTAGCCTACTATGAATTATCCTGAAGGATGTTCCATATACACTTGATAAGAATATGTATTCTGTTTATTTTGGATATATATTCTGTATATATGTGTTTGAGTTTATCTGGTCTAACATGTCCTTTAAGGTTGCTGTTTCCTTATTTTTTTTTTAATCTGGGTGATTTATCCATTGATGTAAGGTGGATATCAAGGTTCCCTATTATTGTATTGCTATCAATTTCTTTCCTTAGGTCTGTTATCATTTGCTTTTATACTTAGGCACTCCTATGTTGTGTTCAAGGCAAACTAAAAGTGGTCAAACAGGAGATAGCAAAAGTGAACATCGATATTCTAGGAATCAGCGAACTAAAATGGACCTGAATGGGTGAATTTAACTCAGATGACCATTATATCTATTCCTGTGGGCAGGAATCCCTCAGAAGAAATGGAGTAGCCATCATGGTCAACAAAAGAGTCTGAAATGCAGTACTTGGATGCAATCTCAAAAACAACAGAATGATCTCTGTTTCCAAGGCAAACCATTCAGTATCACAGTTATCCAAGTCTATGACCCAGCCAGTGACGCTGAAGAAGCTGAAGTTGAATGGTTCTATGAAGACCTACAAGACCTTTTAGAACTAACACCCAAAAGATGTCCTTTTTATTTTAGGGTACTGGAATGCAAAAGTAGGAAGTCAAGAAACACCTGGAGTAACAGGCAAATTTGGCCTTGGAGTACAGAATGAAGCAGGGCAAAGGCTAATAGAGTTTTGCCAAGAGAACGCACTGGTCATAGCAAACACCCTCTTCCAACAACACAAGAGAAGACTCTACACATGGACATCACCAGATGGTCAACACTGAAATCAGATTGATTATATTCTTTGTAGCCAAAGATGGAGAAGCTCTATACACTCAGCAAAAACAAGACCAGGAGCTGACTGTGGCTCAGATCATGAACTCCTTATTGCCAAATTCAGACTTAAATTGAAGAAAGTAGGGAAAACCACTAGACCATTCAGGTATGACCTAAATCAAATCCCTTATGATTTACAGTGGAAGTGAGAAATAGATTTAAGGGACTAGATCTGATAGAGTGCCTGATGAACTATGGAATGAGGTTTGTGACATTGTATGGGAGACAGGGATCAAGACCATCCCCATGGAAAAAAAAAATGCAAAGAAGCAAAATGGCTGTCTGAGGAGGCCTTACAAATAGCTGTGAAAAGAAGAGAAGCGAAAAGCAAAGGAGAAAACTAAAGATATAAGCATCTGAATGCAGAGTTCCAAAGAATAGCAAGAAGAGATAAGAAAGCCTTCCTAACAACAGAATGGGAAAGACTAGAGCTCTCTTCAAGAAAATTAGAGATACCAAGGGAATATTTCATGCAAAGATGGGCTCGATAAAGGACAGAAATGGTGTGGACCTAACAGAAGCAGAAGATATTAAGAGGTGGCAAGAATACACGGAAGAACTGTACAAAAAGATCTTCATGACCCAGATAATCACGATGGTGTGATCACTCACCTAGAGTCAGATATCTTGGAATGTGAAGTCAAGTGGGACTTAGTAAGCATCACTATGAACAAAGGTAGTGGAGGTGATGGAATTCCAGTGGAGCTGTTTCAAATCCTGAGAGATGATGATGTGAAAGTGCTGCACTCAATATCCCTGAAAATTTGGAAAACTCAGCAGTGGCCACAGGACTGAAAAAGGTCAGTTTTCATTCCAATTCCAAAGAAAGGCAATGCCAAAGAATGCTCAAACTACCACACAATTGCACTCATCTCACAGAGCTGCCGTCTATGGGGTTGCACAGAGTCGGACACGACTGAAGTGACTTAGCAGCAGCAGCAGCACACGCTAGTAAAGTAGTGCTCAAAATTCTCCAAGCCAGGCTTCAGCAATACGTGAACCGTGAACTTCCAGATGTTCAAGCTGGTTTTAGAAAAGGAAGAGGAACCAGAGATCAAATTGCCAGCATCCGCTGGATCATTGAAAAAGCAAGAGAGTTCCAGAAAAACATCTACTTCTCCTTTATTGACTATGCCAAAGCCTTTTACTGTGTGGATCACAATAAACTGTGGAAAATTCTGAAAGAGATGGGAATACCAGACCCCCTGAGCTGCCTCTTGAGAAACCTATATGCAGGTCAGGAAGCAACAGTTAGAACTGGACATGGAACAACAGACTGGTTCCAAATAGGAAAGGGAGTGCATCAAGGCTGTATATTGTCACCCTGCTTATGTAACTTCTATGCAGAGTACATCATGAGAAACTGTGTGCTGGAAGAAGTACAAGCTGGAATCAAGATTGTCAGGAGAAATATCAATAACCTCAGATATGTGGATAACACCACCCTTATGGCAAAAAGTGAAGAGGAACTAAAAAGCCTCTTGATGAAAGTGAAAGAGGAGAGTGGAAAAGTTAGCTTAAAGCTCAACATTCAGAAAATGAAGATCATGGCATCTGGTCCCATCACTTCATGGAAAATAGATGGAAAAACAGTGGAAACAGTGTCAGACTTTATTTTTTGGGCTCCAAAATCACTGCAGACAGTGACTGCAGCCATGAAATTAAAAGATGCTTACTCCTTGGAAAGAAAGTTATGACCAACCTAGATAGCATATTGAAAAGCAGAGACATTACTTTGCTATCAAAGATCTGTCTAGTCAAGGCTATGGTTTTTCCAGTGGTCATGTATGGATGTGAGAGTTGGACTATGAAGAAAGCTGAGCGCGGAAGAATTGATGCTTTTGAACTGTGGTGTTGGAGAAGACTCTTGAGAGTCCCTTGGACTGCAAGGAGATCCAACCAGTCCATTCTAAAGGAGATCAGCCCTAGGATTTCTTTGGAAGGAATGATGCTAAAGCTGAAACTCCAGTACTTTGGCCACCTCATGAGAAGAGTTGACTCATTGGAAAAGACTCTGATGTTGGGAGAGATTGGGGGCAGGAGGAGAAGGGGACGACCAAGGATGAGATGGCTGGATGGCATCACGGACTCGATGGACATGAGTCTGAGTGAATTCCAGGAGTTGGTGATGGACAGGGAGGCCTGGCGTGCTGCAATTCATGGGGTTGCAAAGAGTTGGACACGACTGAGCAACTGAACTGAACTGATGTTGTGTGATATATATTCACAAATGTTATATCTTCTTGTTGGATTTGAGCCTTTTGCCATTTTTAATACCTCTTTTTGTTTCTTATTGCAATTTTTGTTTTACATTCTCTCTCTGTTATATAAGTATAGCTGCCTCAGGCTTTTAGGTTTTCTTTTGCATTGAATGTTTTTCTATTCTTTTTTGGTCTGTGTGTGTGGTCTGCAGACTCACATCTGCAGTGAGTCTCTTATAGACAGAATATCTTGTCCCTTTATCCATTCAACTCCTCCATGTCTTTCGGAAAAGTTGGTCTGTTTAAAGTAATTGCTAGTTATGCACTAAATTTGTGATTTTGTTCATTGTTTTCTGGCTGTTTTTCTGGTCTAGGTTTTAAGGTCTTCCTTATGCAGGTCTGGATCTGTCCCCTACACATGCATCTTGAGGGCGAGTCTAGGGCTGGTGTGGCTCCATTCTAAGATGACTGACCATTCCTGAATGTGACATTCTCAGGAGTAAACCCAAGGACGTCCTGGGTAAGCTGATATACATTGGTCACCCCAGTTCACACACACAACTAGGGGACTCAGAACCCCTCTGAAAGTGCTTCTGTAGGATTTCCCTACCCTCTCCCTTCTGCAGGGGGCCCTCTCCTGGTTCCTCTGGTCAGAATGACAGAGTTTATCGTGGACTTTTAGCTGCCCGGTCATGTGGTTCTGGGGCTGGAGCTTTGAGCTTTGAAGGAAATGAGAGGGGAAAACAGGCAATTCACTCCTTTATAGTCACTTCTGTGTTTTGACTACACTCTGTAGTCTGCCTACTTTTGTCCACTTCTCAGGGTCTTCTTTTGTATTTTATCTAGCCTTTTTAGATCAGCAGGAGAGAGAGGCTTTTTAAAACTGGTAAAATGTGTAAGATTTACCGTCGGAACCATTCATGAGTGTACAGTTCAGGGGCATTGGGCGCATTCACGCTCTCCTGCAGCCATCATCATCACCTCCCTCCAGAACACTCTCGTCCTCCCAGATGGCAGTGGCCCCACTGACACCTGAACTTCTCATCCCTCCCAGCCCCTGGTAATGTTGAAAGATGCAGGTTTTTAAAGCCAGTGTTTGCAAGATGTTTATTAATGTTCCGTTGGCCAAAGCAAGTCACATGGCCAAGTCCAGCCTGAAGGGGATAGAGAAACAGGAGGCGCGGCCCGGGTGGTCGTGTGGTGAGGAAGCAGGGGCACTTGCGTGGCTCTCAGGAGAAGCTGTGAGTGAGACCCTGGCTGCTGGGAGGAGGTGGGTGGGAGCTCTCAGGGGCTCAGTATTCCTGTCGTTGGGATCCCTCCCCTAGGGAAACCCGACATCTGATTTCACCCACCTGCTGTATGGGCGGTGGGAGTGGGAGGGATGGGGGCGAGGCTAGGGGTGTGAGGGGGATTTCAGCAAGGATCCCCCACCCTCAGCAGCACTGTGCAGTTATGTCTGTTTTCTTTTTCTCTCTGCTTTCTATAACCCCTAAAGACACTCAGGAAATGGACTTCAAAGCCACACCCTGGGATGCCCACCCAGGTCCAGACCGGGGGTGGGGGGGTCCTGCCCCAGCCCCCTTCCAGCCTCTTCCTCCAGGACCGGGAGGCCTGGAGGGGCTCAGCTGGTCAGGACACTCTCAGGGGTTGCAGCGGGGTACCTTCAGGACTTGTTGGGACCGGCTGGGGCGCCTGCAGTTTATTGAGTGGATGCTGGAGGTCAGGGCCAGGCCTGGAAGGCAGCTGAGAGCCCCCTTCGGGCTGCTGGGTGGGCTTCTCTCCACCCACTGTTCCTTGGTTGCTCCGTTCCCCTCCCCCACCCCGTTCAGGTCTCTGTTCCTTCTCCGCCTCAGTAGGCCCTTGGCCCTTAATGACCTCCTAGCTCTCCCTGGTCCTCAGGTAGCCAGGGGCCAGTGACTCCAGAGCGGAGAATCTGATTGGCTCAGCCCATCCTCGCAGACCAGCTCCCATTGGACGGTGTGTCAGCCTATGCAGGGCTGCCCTGCGCTGAAGCTTCTGCCTTGGTTCCATCTGCTGGGGCATCAGGGCCCTGGGGGCAGGACCACGTCCCTGCAGGTGCAATCAAGGGGGCACGGCCTGCCTTCCATCCTGCTGGCCATCTGTACTGGATGTGTGGCCGCCAGGAAGGCACGTCCCCTCCCTGAGCCCTGGTTTTCGCATCCCCTTGTTGCACTTTGGATAGAGCTTCAAGGGTGCAGGCTTGGGGAGGCCTGAGTGCGGGGGTTCAGGGCGGGTCAGGGTCGGCATGGGCACTGTGACTCTCTCCTCGGAGGGGCTGTGTTCTGGGTCTGTGAGGAGGACTCCCTCCTGGCCCGGCAGCCTTTTGGGGGCTCACTGCCTCTGCCGTTTCTTCCTAGGAGCGGACGCGAAGGGGCGGGCGGCCCCGCGGTCCCTGAGGACCCTGCGCGCCCCGGGCTCCCGCAGCTCCCGCGCCGCCCGCAGCTCCTGGAGGAGGATCGAGCGCCCAGCGAGGAAGTGGCCGCCGCGGACGGAGGGGACGCCGCGGGGCCAGAGGGACCCCGGGCGAGCCCCCGGCTGAGGCCTCCGCGGCGCCCCCAGCCCAAGCCGTGGCCGCGGACGAGGCCCTGCAGATGCCCAAGGTGGCGGCCGGTGGGGTCCCCAACATTGGCTTCGTGGGCGAGCCCCCGCCCTACGCACCGCCAGACCCCAAGGCCGCGCACCTGCTCTACCCGCCGCCCTTCTCACCGCCGGTGCTCTTCCCGCCCGCGCCGGCCGCCCCGGCCCTGTACCCGCCGCCCGCACCGCTCTTCCCCGCGCCTGCTGCTCAGCCGCTCTTCGCGACCTTCCCGGTGGTGAGTCAGCCCGCGGGGACCCCCTTTCCCCCAGCCACCCTTGCAGAGGACACAGCTGTGCCCTGGGGCGCAACATAAAGGGGCTTCCTCCGCCTAGGGAGTGGGTGAGACTGGGCGGCCTCGCAGGAGCCGGGAGTCATTTGAGCTGGGTTCTGTGGGATGAATAGGAGTGTTCAGGGAGAGGCGAGGAGGAGAGCCCAGCACAGGCGTTGCAGGATGGCCAAGGTTGGTGCATCCTGGGAGTGAGGGTGGTTGGTCCAACTTATTGAGGAGCAGATAGGAAGAGATGGGGGTTCCATTGTGAGGGACCCCTGGGCCTTTGGTAGGGGATGAGTTGATATAGAATTTTAGAAGAACCCTGGCTGCCTGTGGAGGAGAGCTTTGAGGTCTCCCCCACCTCTCCCCGCCTCGGTGCGAACAGTGGACATGAAGACCCTGGTGGCTGCAGCCTGGACTGAGCAATCTGTAGGGGCAGAACCCGAACGGTTCCAGGGGGCTGCGCGACAGGTTGGGGTGGTGAGCGGCCAGGAATGGGGCCTTGCTCCCCGGGTAGCCTGCAGCCTGGCTGGGTGAGGCTGGGAGGTGGCTGGAGTGACTGGCCATGGCCTCATCCCGGTGTCTGGAGGCTACGGCCCGGCTCTCTTACCACGCCATGGCCTCTTCCCCTGCAGTACAACAGCCCCGTGGCAGGCGTGCCAGCCCCGGCCCCGGCAGAACACAGGCCCCTGCCCAAGGACTACATGATGGAGTCTGTGCTGGTGACCCTTTTCTGCTGTCTGCTCACTGGGCTCATTGCCATCGTCTACTCCCACGAGGTAGGAGGGCGTGGAATGGGTACCCTGGTGCAGCCTCCAGGCCTGCCATGCACAGGTCCCCAGTGTTCCCTCCACCCCCGAGAAGGCTGGCAGAATTGGGAGAGATCAGTGCCCAGTTGTCTGGGATCCTGGCTGCCTCCTCTGCTGTCTCTGCCCCTTACCACTCAAGATCTGCTCTAGAAGATCACACTGAAACAGTTCACACTGGTGGTGTGAAAGATTCAGGTCCAGGGGACTGCCCATCCCGTGGGGCTTGTGTTTCAGCTTAATTTAAAAAAAAAATTATTTAATTTGGGCTCTGGTGGGTCTTTGTTGTTGCTTGGACTTTCCCGAGTTGCAGGGAGCAGGGGCTCCTCTTGGTTGCGGTGCGGGAGCTTCTCGTGTTAAGGAGCGCGGGCCCCAGGCACGCAGTCTTCAGTAGGCGCAGCCGGGGCTCACTGGTTCCCAGGCTCCAGGGCACAGGCCAGTACTTGTGGCACTTGGGCCTACTTGCTCTATGGCATGCGGGATCTCCCTAGATCCGGGATCGAACCCATGTCTCCTGCATTGGAAGGCGGATTCTATACCACGGAGCTACCAGGGAAGCAGCAGGGGCTTGTGTTTAATCTGTCCATCTACTCATTTATTCTACCCACCCACCTCTGTCTGTTCTTCCCAGCTACCCATCTCTCCGTTCACCAGCTACCCACCTTTCCATCCACCATCTGTCTAGTCTCCATCTATTCATCCACCCACCCCGTTCATCTGTTAATGCACCTGTCTGTCCATCCACCATCCACCCACCTGGCTTCTCGATTACACCCTTTCTTCTTCCTCCCTCTCTGCCATTCCTGACCTTGGCTCAGCATGAGGCTGTCCTAATAGTAGGAAGGCCCTGGGGTTTCTGTTCAAGGCTGACCCGATGGGAGCCCTGATGGTCCCCGGAGGTCAGGCTCCCCGGTCATAAGATGGGACTGGGGCAGGGGGATGAGTGAGGACCGGGCCCCTCAGAGGTTTGGGCCCCTGGAGGCTGCTGCCTGCTTGTCAGTTCTGGCTCCGCCCCCAGCTGTGGGGCCCTGGGGCGGGTCACTTAACCTCTCTGAGCCTTTGTTTGCTCATCTTCAAAGAGGGGCCAATGATGCTACCGAACTCGGGGTTGTTGTGCAGATGGTGAGGGACGGGGCCTGGAGTGCGGATGCGGGTCAGGCCTGCGGCCAGTGCCCGGGAGCTGCCCGCCACCGCCTCGATTGCTGCTGCTCCCGCGTGAGCCGTGGCCTGGACCAGCCCCCGACCGCCCCGCGCGGTCAGCTGTCCAGTCTGTGCGCTGGGGCCGGGCGGGCTCTGGGGTGTCGCCGGGAGGGAGCACGGGGTCTGGGTCCACTCACTGCTCCTCCCGGTCTCATTGCAGACCCGCGCGGCCCTGGCCCGGGGGACCTGGCCCAGGCTCAGGAGGCCTCTCGAAAGGCCCGCTCGCTGGTGCTCTTCAGCCTGCTCTTCGGGGTCTTCGTGTCCACCAGCTGGGTTATCTACGTGGTGGTCGCGCTCTACCTGCCTTGAAGGCTGCTGGCTCCCCTGGCGACTCTGGGTCCTCGGCCAGGCTCCTTCTGTGGACTTGAATTCCTGCCGGCGGCCACCTGTCACCTAGAGGGGACCCGTGCGGGGGGGCCGGAAGACGGTGGGCTCTGCAGTCCACGGCACCCCTGTGGCTGGGCCTTGGCATCCTGGCCTGAGGGCCCCCAGTGCCCCAGTGGCTCCAGCTGGGGGACGGGGCCAGCGCCCCCATGCCCATGCCTTCTCCTGACCCCGAGGGACCAGCACCCTCCTCTGAGTCGCTGGCAAGGACGTTGCCACCTCCGGCCGCCTGTGCCTGCAGGGCCTAGCTGCCCGGCTCTTGCCCTCCCTGTGGGAGCTGAGAGGAGCAGCCTCCCCTCTCCTGGGTCACTCCTGCCCCACTCGGGAGGCAGCCTCTCTCTCTCCTGCTGACCCCTCGCCCCAAAGCCCAGGCCGTGGTGGCTGGTCAGTGGACGCACAGCAACACGCCGGGCAGAGGGTCTCGTGGATGCTTCGGGGGCGTTGCTGGCCCTGGTCCCTTCAGGGGCTCTGGGGTCCCCCCCTCCTGTCCCTCCAGGATGCTGTTCTCTGCCCACGCTGCCATAGTGTCTGACTCGTGCATGTGGGCTGGAGCAGGGCGGGAATTTCTGTCAGGTCTTTCCTGGCTAAAGGTGATAGGAGAGCGGAGACGTCCACCCGCAAGGAGAAGAGGAGGGGACCTCGGCAGAGTCCGTCCAGGACCGGGAGCTGAAGCAGGAGCACATCCCATCTTGACCCTTGGGATGCTCCCGGAGCGCGGGAGATGCAGATGCAGAAGAGAAGCAGGACGCTGCGTGGAGCTTGAGAGGTGGCTCCGTGGTCCAGGCCGCGGGGCTGGCCCAGATTAAGGCTCTCAAACCCTAAAATGCATGATCGTCACGAAAGAGGGGGAGGAAACGGGATTTAGGGGTCCATAGACGCCAGATGGCCACAGCGACTCCTGTCACTAAACTCTCTTAAGTAAAATCAAAATAGGAATCCCTCAGACCAATGTGCCACTAGGCCCAAAGCCTGTGGGAAGCAGCTGGGATCCTTGTTAAAGGGTGGATCCTCGTTCCGTAAGCAGCGCCCGAGATCCTGCAGTTCTCATTTCTGCTCCCAGGTGCCACTGAAGCTGGTAACTTGACTAACTTTATGTGGGTAAAACCGTTAAATCAGGACCAAGCCAAGGACGCCCCCTAGAGTCTCCGCTCAGCACTGTTGTGAGGTTCTAGCTAATGAAACAAACAGCAAAAATGAAATTTGTAGTATGAAAACTAGAAGAGAAAAAATGATGCTCTGCCTAGAATATGCAAGAGTCCATGAAAAATTAGAATGAGAGGATTCAGAAAGGTGATTATAGTAGTCAGTAGCAATATTCAGTTAAAACTGGAAAAAATGTAAAATTCCACTCAATAGTGATAAAAAAAATAGTAAAACTTAGGCATAAATTTAACAGGAAAAAGAACAATTTTTTAAGAAGGAAAGTACATGTGTTATAAGATGCCATACAAGGAGTCTGGGACAGCTAGTGTTTGAAAACAAAAACAACAAAATCCAGTGCCTCTAAAAAGAGCAAAGAACAAAATATCTGCATATAAAGATGTAATATAATAAAATACCTAGCTTTCTTAAACAGACTTAATGAAATTCCAACAAGAAAGCTAAGCTTTTAAAACTGGCAAAGATGTTTAAAAAAATTAATATGGAAGGAAAATGTGCAAAGATTGCTAATTTTTTCAGTTTAAGAGGGAAAACTCGCTTCACCAGGTTTTGAAACTTACGATAAAGCTACAGTAAAGGCAGAGTGCAGCATGGCTTTGCCACAGAACTGGAATGGTGAAACAAAGAAAGCCCAGAAAACATTCCAAGTGTATGTGGGACATTAATTTCTGGCCCAGATAGCATTTTAGTTGAGTCAGGGTGGACAGTAAGCAGAGTTGGCTAACTGGTTGGAAAAAAAAAATGATTCTCCTCCTATTTATTGTATAAATAAATTCCAGATGGGTTACAGAGCTAAGCAGTATGAAATAAAGGTATACTAATCTTGTATGAAGCTTAGAGGAGTATTTATAGCTTCAGGGTGTTAGGCAGTGTAGAAGGGGCGGCCTCCTGCAATCTGGAATACTTTTGAGGAAAAAGACTGGTAGCTTTGAGTTCTGTGTGTTAGGGAAGAACTCACTTAAACCATCGGATGATTTTTACTTATCAGATTGGAAAATGTTAGAAAGATTGATTCTGGAGTTGGTAAAACCTTGACCGTCTCATTTGTTGCTAGGGAGGTGTGCATTGCTACCCTCTTTGTAGAAAACAGACTATGGTCTCTGTTAGTGATATGTGTACTAGGTATTAATGTGCATGTACGTGCAAAGACCAGAGTCTTGGAAGGATGTGTTCCTAGCTGCAGAGAGTGACTGCCTTTGGGCAGGGACTGGCACTTGTGCAGCACGTCGCTGAAGTTTAAAATGCGGGTGTATTCATGGGTCGTGCAATTAAAAAACAACTGGAAAAAAATGTGTGTGCCTTTTGACCCAGTCATTCCAGTTTTGGGATCCTTCAGGGTCGAAGAAGCCATCCGTTTGGACAGATATTTGTCAGTGTTACTGAAGGGCCCTGAAGGGAGAGCTGGCTGGGGCAACTCTGAAATGAAAGCTCCGATGACACTGGGGCGCGTCCTATTTTGGCGATGTTAAAATACACACGTCTTAGCATCGCGGCGGGGTGGCGTTGAGGTGTTTGACCTCGGAGAGTGGTAGAGAAAGGCCTTCCTGAGAAGGCTGTGTGTGGATGTGGCCGTCCCCAGGTGGTCCCATCATTTTGCATTCCCACCAGCACCTGTTGGGGGTCCCAGTTGCTCCACAAACTCATCAGTCCCTGGTTTTGTCAATCTTTTACATTTTAGGGCTTCTGGTTATTGAAACTATGGTGATATTTCAGTGTGGCTTTAATTTGCGTTTTGCTGACTAATGGGTGATATTGGGCTTTTAATCATGCTCATCAGCTATGATGATGATCTGATGATCTCTTCGGATATGATGATTGCTTTTAAAATACTGTTTATTTTTGGCTACTCCGGGTCTTTGCTGCTCTTGAGTGGGTTTTCTCGTTGTGGCGCGGGGGCTCCTCCTCACTGTGCTGCGGGGGCTTCTCTGGTTGCGGGGCACAGGCTTGGGTATTTGCAGCTTGTGGGCTCAGTTGTGGCAGTGCTTGGGGCTAGGTGCTCTGCGGCATGTGGGATCTTCCCAGATCAGGGATGGAACCCGTGTCTCCTGAGTTGGCAGGCGAATTCTTCCCCACTCCGCCACGAGGGAAGTTCTGGATCGCCTGTGCTTGTTCAAGCCCGTTTCTGGGCTGGATTGCTTTCTCTTATCAGTTCAGAGGAGTTCTTTGGTGCTTTCCAGGTGTGAGTCCAGTGTGAGATTCAGGGATTGCAAACACTTTCTACTTTTGTAGCTCCCCTCTTTAATCCCTTAACGGTGTTGTCGGATGAAAAGTTCTCAACTGTAATTATGCAGATTCATCTTTTCCTTTATGGATTATGTTGTTTTGGCTTTAGAAAAATTTCCCTGCTCCTGGGTCATGATCAGATACTCTCTTTTTGTTGTTTTCCGAGATCTAGAAGCATTGTTGGTCTCTTTTTATCTTGTTTTCAGAGTTCCACCCAGCTGGACTAGATTCTAGAGGTCCATTTGTTTCTGTTACCACAATCATACTTCATGTCTGAGACTTGATAGTAAATCTTGCCATTGAGTGGGTCAGGTCCTCACACCATCTTTGAGGGTCTGGATCATTTAAAATCATTTCTATGGACAGTAAATTTTAGAATTAACAATTCACCTCCTAAAAGCACTGGGATGTTGACTATGACCGCTTTAAGTCTAGAGATTCATATGGGGACAGCAGACATCTTCATAGCACTGTTTTTCCAGCAAACATGGTGACTCTCCTTATGTTTAATAGGTTGTTGAAACAGTTCCCTTGATTTTTTGTGTGTATATGCAGAAAATCTGCACATCTTTTGTTAGCATTCATAGGGTGTTTGACTTTTTGATGCTATTATAAATATGATCACTTTTATTTCTCTTGTTACTTGCTTGTGTACAAAAATGCAATTGATTCTTGGCTTTGAATCCAGCACCTCTTTCTAAATTCACTTATTCTGGTAACGTATCTGGAAATTCTGTTGGATTTTCAATTTGCACAGTCTCTTCTATGTATAGTATTATTATATATAATGAGTTTTTGTTTTCCTTTCCAGTCCTTACTCTCCTTACACTGGTTGGGACCCCAAGTACAATGCCAGGTAGCAGAGCTGACAGGGGCAACCTTCTTTTTCCTTGTGTCAAAAGGAGGGCTTCCACATGTCCTGTTATTAAGGAAGTACTCTTCTATTCCTGTTTTGCTAAGAGTTTGTGTGTGTGTGTGTTTGTGTTTAATTACACTTTCTAATCATGCACAGGGGAATTCCCTGTGGTCCTGTGGTCGGGACAGGAGTCTCCATTGCAGGTAGGATCCATGGTCAGGATCTAAGATCCTGCGAGCCGCTCAGCTTGGTGCAAAATAAATAAATAAATAAATCCATGCACAGATACTGAATTTTATTACTTTTACGAATCTGCTGAGAAAGTTATCTCACTTATTCTGTTAATATGACAACTTCATGTTGATTTTCAAATGTTAAGGTAACTTTTCACTCCTGGAACAAACCATTCTGATCATGATATATTATTCTTTTTAATACGGGGTGGACTGTTTCTGGACATTTTGTTTAGGATTTTTGGTACCTGTGTTCATAAGTGAAGTTGATCTGTAATTTCATTCTTATTTGTGGCTTTGATAGCTGGGTTGTTACACGAGTTGGGGAGGGATTTTCCTTTTGGAAGGGTTGTGTAAGATCAGTCATTTCTTAGTGTTCTTGAGAGGGACATGTAAAGCTCCTCTCTAGCATCCTAGATTTGTTCACTTTTCCTCATCGGCTCTTGCCTTAGATATTTTGAGGCTATGTAGTCAGATGCAATGCCAAAGCCTTTGACTGTGTGGATCACAACAAACTGTGGAATATTCTCAAAGAGATGAGAATACCAGACTACCTGACCTGCCTCTTGAGAAACCTATATGCAGGTCAGGAAGCAACAGTTAGAACTATACATGAAACAACAGACTGGTTCCAAATAGGAAAAGGAGTACATCAAGGCTGTATATTGTCACCCTGCTTATTTAACTTATATGCAGAGTACATCATGAGAAACGCTGGGCTGGAAGAAGCACAAGCTGGAATCAAGATTGTCGGGAGAAATATCAATAACCTCCGATATGCGGATGACACCACCCTTATGGCAGAAAGTGAAGAGGAACTAAAAAGCCTCTTGATGAAAGTGAAAGAGGAGAGTGAAAAAGTTAGCTTAAAGCTCAACATTCAGAAAACGAAGATCATGACATCTGGTCCCATAACTTCATGGGAAATAGACGGGGAAAGAGTGGAAACAGTGTCAGACTTTATTTTTGGGGGCTACAAAATCACTGCAGATGGTGACTACAGCCATGAAGTTAAAAGACGCTTACTCCTTGGAAGAAAAGTTATGACCAGCCTAGATAGCGTACTGAAAAGCAGAGACATTACTTTGCCAACAAAGGTCCATCTAGTCAAGGCTATGGTTTTTCCAGTGGTCATGTATGGATGTGAGTTGAACTGTGAAGAAAGCTGAGCGCGGAAGAATTGATGCTTTTGAACTGTGGTGTTGGAGAAGACTCTTGAGAGTCCCTTGGACTGCAAGGAGATCCAACCAGTCCATTCTGAAGGAGATCAGCCCTGGGATTTCTTTGGAAGGAATGATGCTGAAGCTGAAACTCCAGTGCTTTGGCCACCTCATGAGAAGAGTTGACTCACTGGAAAAGACTCTGATGCTGGGAGGGATTGGGGATAGGAGGAGAAGGGGACGACAGAGGATGAGATGGCCGGATGGCATCACCGACTTGATGCACGTGAGTTTGAGTGAACTCCGGGAGATGGTGATGGACAGGGAGGCCTGGCATGCTGCGATTCATGGGGTCACAAAGAGTCAGACATGACTGAGTGACTGAACTGAGTCAGATGCAGTGCAAAGAGGCATATATATTTAGAAATAGTTAAATCTTTCTGTTGTGTGTACCTTACAGCTTTTCAGGGATCACTTTAACTCCAGTAGTATCTTTTCCCTTTTTTTTTATATTAATATAGCTATGCTAGTTTTTGGGTGGCTGTATTTGGAAATAAAAGTATGGAAAAAGACATACTCTTCTTTCTGTCTTGAACCTTTATATTTTAGGTAGATACATCTTGTTAACAGCCCACAGATTTTTGTCTGACAGTCTGTCTTCCAACTAGAGAATGTAGTCCATTTATTTATTGTAGTTAAAAAAATAAGAGTTTGAATCCACCATCTCACTGTTTGCTTTCTACTGTTCCCACCAGTGCTGTGCTTCTCTTTCCTTCCTTGCCTTTTATTTATTTATTTTTCAGTTCAGTTCAGTCTCTCAGTTGTGTCCGACTCTTTGCGACCCCGTGGACTGCAGCACACCATGCTCCTCTGTCCATCACCAATTCCCAGAACTTGCTCAAACTCATGTCCATCGAGTTGGTGATGCCATCCAACCATCTCAGCCTCGGTCGTCCCCTTCTTTCCCAGCATCAGGTTCTTTCCCAGTGAGTCAGTTCTTCACATCAGGTGGCCAAAGTACTGGAGTTTCAGCTTCAGCATCAGTCCTTCCAAAGAAATCCCAGGGCTGATCTCCTTTAGGATGGACTGGTTGGATCTCCTTGCAGTCCAAGGGACTCTCAAGAGCCTTCTCCAACACCACAGTTCAAAAGCATCAATTCTTCAGTGCTCATTTTTCTTTATAGTCCAGCTCTCACATCCATACATGACTACTGGAAAAACCATAGCCTTGACTAGACAGACCTTTGTTGGAAAAGTAATGTCTCTGCATTTTAATATGCTGTCTAGGTTGATCATAACTTTTTTCCAAGGATCAAGCGTCTTTTAATTTCATGACTGTAGTCACCATCTGCAGTGATTTTGGAGTCCCAAAAGTCTGTCACTGTTTATACTGTTTCCCCATCGGTTTCCCATGAAGTAATGGGACCAGATGCCAGATCTTAGTTTTCTGAATGTTGAGCTTTAAGCCAACTTTTTCACTCTTCTCTTTCACTTTCTTCAAGAGGCTCTTTAGTTCTTCTTCGCTTTCTGCCATAATGGTGGTGTCATCTGCATATCTGTGGTTATTGATATTTCTCCCGGCAATCTTGATTCCAGCTTATGCTTCATCAGTCCAGCATTTCCCATGATGTACTCTGCATATAAGTTAAATAAGCAGGGTGACAATATACAGACTTGACATACTCCTTTCCCAATTTGGAACCAGTCTGTTCCGTGCCCAATTCTAACTATTGCTTCTTGACCTGCATACAAATTTCTCAAGAGACAGGTCAGGTGGTCAGATATTGCCATTTCTTGAAGAATTTTCCACAGTTTGTTGTGATCCACACAGTCAAAGGCTTTGGCATAGTCAATAAAGCAGAAGTAGATGTTTATCTGGAACTCTCTTGCTTTTCCATGATCCAGTGGATGTTGGCAATTTGATCTCTGGTTCCTCTGCTTTTCTAAATCCAGCGTGAACATCTGGAAGTTCACAGTTAACGTATTGCTGAAGCCTGGCTTGGAGAATTTTGAGCATGACTTTACTAGCATGTGAGATGAGTGCAATTGTGCGGTAGTTTGAGCATTCTTTGGCATTGCCTTTCTTTGGAATTGGAATGAAAACTGACCTTTTCCAGTCCTGTGACCACTGCTGAGTTTTCCAAATTTGCTGGCATATTGAGTGCAGCACTTTCACAGCATCATCTTTCAGGATTTGAAACAGCTCAACTGGAATTCCATCATTTTCACTAGCTTTGTTCATAGTGATGCTTCTTAAGGCCCACTTGGCTTCACATTCCAGGATGTCTGGCTCTAGGTGAGTGATCACACCATCGTGATTATCTGGGTCATGAAGATCTTTTTATATAGTTCTCCTGTGTATTCTTGCCACCTTTTCTTAATATCTTCTGCTTCTGATAGGTCCGTACCGTTTCTGTCCTTTATTGTGCCCATCTTTAAGTTGCCATCTGAAAAGTTCCCTTGGTGTCTCTAATTTTCTTGAAGAGATCTCTAGTCTTTCCCATTCTATTGTTTTCCTCTGTTTCTTTGCATTGATCACTAAGGAAGGCTTTATCTCTCCTTGCTATTCTTTGGAACTCTGCATTCAGATGGGTATATCTTTCCTTTTCTCCTTTGCCTTTTGCTTCTCTTCTTTTCATAGCTATTTGTAAGGCCTCCTCAGACAACCATTTTGCCTTTTTGCATTTCTTTTTCTTGGGGATGGTCTTGATCACTGCCTTCTGTACAATGTGACGAACCTCTGTTCATAGTTCTTCAGGCACTCCCTGGAATCTACTTGTCACTTCCACTGTATAGTCATAAGGGATTTGATTTAGGTCACACCTGAATGGTCTAGTGGTTTTCCTTTCTTCAATTTAAGTCTGAATTTGGCAATAAGGAGTTCATGATCTGAGCCACAGTCAGCTCCTGGTCTTATTTTTGCTGACTGTATAGAGCTTCTCCATCTTTGGCTGCAAGGAATATAATCAGTCTCATCTCGGTGTTGACCATGTGGTGATGTCCATGTGTAGAATCTTGTATTGTTGGAGGGTATTTGCTATGATCCATCTGTTCTCTTGGCAAAACTCTATTAGCCTTTGCCCTGCTTCATTCTGTGTTCCAAGGCCAAATTTACCCGTTACTCCAGGAATCTCTTGATTTCCTACTTTTGCATTCCAGTCCCCTATGATAAAAAGGACATCTTTTTTGAGTGTTAGCTCTAAAAGTCTTGTAGGTCTTCCTAGAACCATTCAACTTCAGCATCTTCAGCATTACTGGTTGGGGCATAGACTTGGATTACTGTGATATTGAATGGTTTGCCTTGGAAATGAACAGAGCTCATTCTGTCATTTTTGAGAATGCTTCCAAGTACTGCATTTCAGACTCTTTTGTTGACCATGAGGGCTACTCCATTTCTTCTGAGGATTCCTGCCCGCAGTAGTAGATATAATGGTCATCTGAGTTAAATTCACCCATTCCTGTCTATCTTAGTTCACTGATTCCTAGAATGTCTGCGTTCACCCTTGCCGTCTCCTGTTTGACCGCTTCCAGTCTTGACTCATGGACCTCACATTCCAGGTTCCTACGCAGTACTGCTCTTTACTTCCATCACGAGTCACATCCACAACTGGGTGTTGTTTTTGCTTTGACTCCATCTCTTCATTCTTTCTGGAGTTACTTTTAAACATTATTTTAGCTGTTCATCTCCACACTTTATTCTGAGCATTGTGTCTGGCTGTGCTGGGTCTGCTTGCTGTGCGGCTCTTCTCCAGTTGCAGTGAGCCGGGGCTGCTCTCGTGGCGTGTGTGTCCTTCTCATTGTGGTGTTTTCCTTGTTGTGGAGCAGGGGCTCCAGGGTGAGCGGGCTCAGTTGCTGTGGCTCCTGGGCTCTGCTGCACAGGCTCACTAGTTGTGGAACACGGGCTTCATGGCTCTGGCACGTGGGGTCTTCCTGGAGCAGGGATTGAACCCACGTCTCCTGAGTTGTCAGGCAGATTCTTCACCACTGAGCCACCAGAAGTGCCCCCTTGCCTTCTTTTAAATCATTTTTTTTTCCTTAACTCCAGTTCATCCTCTCTGCTGGCTTGGCAGTAATGCATTCTTTCCTTCTATAGTGGTTCCCAAGAGAGAACACACTTGTGTTCTTCCGAAGCGTACTTTTTTTCCTTTTCTAAACAATTCAAGAGTCACCTCGAGAATCCGCTGCTGTGTCTTCTTCCCGCGTCACACACTGTTGGTACGGATTTTAGTTTTCCATATTTGAAACCCCATGAGACAGTTGTTTGATGCAGTTCATTTTCATTCAGGTTTACTACATGTTGACTTTTTTTGCGGCTCTATCCTTCTCCCCTGCATGTCTGATTTTCCATTTGGGATGATTTCTGTTCGGCCTGAAAACACTGTTCCGTCTCGTCTTGATGTAGGTCTGCTGGTGATGAACTGGTTTTGTTCTGACAGTATCTTGATTTTTTTTGCCTTCATCTTTGAAAGGGATTTAGAGTGAATACAGAAGTATGACTGGTGATTTTCTTTTCAGTACTGACGATACACCATCGACTTTGATCCCCAGGCACTTCTGTTGGGGAGTCTCATTCACTGTGCCTTTGATGGTAATGTGTTTTTTCCCTCCCTTGTCTACCTAAAGATATTCTTTTCGTTTTTGTCTTTCAGAAGGTTAGGACCATGCCGTGCTTAGATGTGTACTCTCGCCCTCCCTGTCCGTGGGTCCAGCCAGCCTCGGGTCATGTACTGTGTTTCAGATTTGGGGTGCTGACCCCCAGGGGCAGAGGGCTGACTCTGGGACTGGAGTTTGGTATCCACAGCGGGTCTTGAATCCAGTCCCCTGTAGGTACTAAGGGACCTTAGTATTTTAAGGTATTTCTTTTTAATTATCCCACTTGGCATTCATAAGGCTTCTTGAATTTAGGGCTTGATGTTTTCCAGTCAAGACCAATCAGAAGACACAAACGATGGAGTAATTTGAACAGAGGAAGATTTTAATGCAAAGAATTATTAACTGTAAAGGGAATGCTGAAGTTCCCCTGGAGTGAAGATGAATACCCCAGGAAAGCAGGTAGGCCCTTGGGTAGGCCCTCAGGTAGGCTCTTAGGAGGGCCACAAACCCAGGGCCAAGATTCAGAGCTTGTTGTTGGAGAAGCTGTGGTCACAGCCCTCCGCAGGGCGGAGAAACATCGGCTCATGCCAGCCAGAGCTGGTTCAGCACTGAGGCTGAGGGTGGGCACAGAGGGTGGCACCCGGCCTGGGGACCACAGCGAGGTGACCAGTTCGGGACCGCAGGCTTGCCGAGAGACGGCCAGGTTGCTGGGGAGCGTGGCTGGGGAAGAAGGTGCTGGACATCTGCAGACACGTGCCTCTAGTCGCCCTGAGGTCACAGGGGCCGCCACCACCTACAGCCTCCCGGCAGCGACAAAACCCTGTGCTTCTCTGCACACGAAAAGTGCTCACGGCCGAGCCGCAAGTGTGAGGGACAAGAAATTGACCACCGGCACAATCGATTTTGGAACACTTTTTGAAAAAACAGCTTTATTGAGGTATGATCTGCATGTCCTTTTGAGTATGATGATACATGGAGGACGTCTGCAGAGCTGTGTAACCACTACCACTCATCAGCTTTAAACGGTCCCATCACCCCGAAAGCGCCCCCGTTGTAGCGACAAGTCCGTGTCTGTCTCCAGGCACTGCCGGCTGCCCTGTCTCTAGGCTTGCTGTTTGTGCACGTTTCGTTTAAACAGAAGGAGGAAGCGTTTCTGAGGTTCACGTGTGGTGCGGGTCAGTTCATCTTTTTTTTTTTGAATTGCTGAATGGCGTCCCATTGTACGGAAGCACACTGGCTTGCTCGTTCACCAGCCGATGGCCGTCTGCGCTCCTTCCACTTTGCGGCTGCTGTGAGCCACGCTGCTGTGAACACTGCTTCTGCTCGGCAGCTTCCCCTTTCGCCGCTGGTACTGCAGTTACACAGACGACCTCTTGACCCCACGTTTCTTCCCACCTTGGCTTTTGTCCTTGTGTCTCTGCACGCTTCATCTGGCCCATAGCCCCTGAGCTACCTCCGGTTCACTAATGCTGTCCAACATGTTCATTTAAGTTCCTTGCATCAGCCGATGGCAGAGTTTTTTGGTTTTAGAATTTCCATTTGTCCTCTGTTTCTGTTTCCCAACTATTTGCCTCAACTCTCAGTTCTGGCTTACACCGAGATCAGAGTAAGCATCGTGCTTTCGCGTCTACACCTGCTAACTGCGGAATCCCCACCCCTGCAGGTCTGACTGTCCGTTGTTTCTGGCCTGGACCTGTGTCTCTTGCCCTCTGTTCCTGGTTATTGTTCTATCAGTTCAGTTCAGTCACTCAGCCATGTCTGACTCTTTGCGACCCCACGGACTGCAACATGCCAGGGCTCCCTGTCCATCACCAGCCCCCGGAGCTTGCTCTGTTGTATATGACACATGGAGTACCTGGAGGCAGAGGATGGCGTCCGCCTCCTCCAGGGAGGCCCTGCGTTTACCCCGGCAGGTGCGGAGGTGCTAGCGTTCCATGTCCAAGGACCAAGATGGTCTGAAGCCGGCTTGGCCCCGCAAGGGCTGGGGCACTCATAGTCATGGCCATGCTTTTACACCTGGAAGGTTCCCTTGAGGGGTCTCAAAGTGTAGTCAGTTCTGGATTGTCTTCTGTTGTTTTATATCTTCTCTTGTCAGAAGTGCTGCTGAGCCTCCTAAGACACCTCTTCTGGAATTGGCAGGAATGTGACCCCAAATGTCAGCTTCATGGATTTCTGCCCAGTAATTCTTCTCTTGCTAGCTCTCAGATGGATTCAGGCCTGGATTTTAAAATACTTGGTTCAGTTTTCCTAGCAGGGGAGCTGGTCTGAATTACCTAGCATGCCATTCCCAGAAGTAGAAATTCCTTCTTAAATATTTTTAGAATAAGCTTGTCAAGAACCATATAAAATCCTGGCAACTATTAAAGTCCTTATTATTTTTAAAAATAATTTGTCTGCTCCTTTTGGCTGTGCTGGGTTTCACTGCTACATGGGCTTTTTTCTCTAGTTGCAGTGAACGGGGGCTGCTCTCTAGTTGTGGTCCAGGGGCTTCTCATTGTGGTGGCTTCGCTTGTGGAGCACAAACTCCAGAACACAGGCTCAATAGTTGTGGTGCTGGGCTTAGCTGCTCTGCGGCATGTGGGATTACCCAGGACCAGGGATCGAATCCACATCTCCTGCATTGGCAGGGAAGCCCCAACTATTAAGGTCTTCATTATTTTTATTTTTAAATCTTATTTTTTCATTTTATAAAGTATATAATTTTATTGAAGCCTAGTTGACATATAGCATTAGTTCCATATGTACAATGTGATGCTTGATGTTTGTATATATTGTAAAATCCAGTTAACATGTATCACCACACAGGTAAACTTTTTTTTTTTTTCTGTGACAACTTTTAAGATCTACCCTATTGGCAACTTTCAAATATGCTATATGGTATTACTAACCACAGTCAACACCAAAATCAGATTGATTATATTCTTTGCAGCCAAAGATGGAGAAGCTGTATACAGTCACCAAAAACAAGACCAGGAGCTGACTGTGGCTCAGATCATGAACTCCTTATTACCAAATTCAGACTCAAACTGAAGAAAGTAGGGAAAACCGCTAGACCATTCAGGTATGACCTAAATTAAATCCCTTATGATTCTACAGTGGAAGTGAGAAATAGATTTAAGGTTCTAGATCTGAGAGAGTGCCTGATGAACTATGGAATGAGGTTCGTGACATTGTACAGGAGATAGGGATCAAGACCATCCCCATGGAAAAGAAATGTAAAAAAGCAAAATGGCTGTCTGGGGAGGACTTACAAATAGCTGTGAAAAGAAGAGAGGCGAAAAGCAAAGGAGAAAAGGAAAGATATAAGCATCTGAATGCAGAGTTCCAAAGAATAGCAAGAAGAGATAAGAAAGCCTTCTTCAGTGATCAGTGCAAAGAAATAGAGGAAAAGAAAAGAATGGGAAAGACTAGAGATCTCTTCAAGAAAATTAGAGATACCAAGGGAACATTTCATGCAAAGATGGGCTCGATAAAGGACAGACATGGTCTGGACCTATCAGAAGCAGAAGATATTAAGAAGAGGTGGTAAGAATACATGGAAGAACTGTACAAAAAGATCTTCATGACCCAGATAATCACAATGGTGTGATCACTCACCTAGAGCCAGACATCCTGCAATGTGAAGTCAAGTGGGCCTTAGAAAGCATCACTACAAACAAAGCTCGTGGAGGTGATGGAATTCCAGTTGAGCTGTTTCAAATCCTGAAAGATGATGCTGTGAAAGTGCTGCACTCAATATGCCAGCAAATATGGAAAACTCAGCAGTGGTCACAGGACTGGAAAAGGTCAGTTTTCATTCCAATTCCAAAGAAAGGCAATGCCAAAGAATGCTCAAACTACCACACAATTGCACTCATCTCACATGCTAGTAAAGTCATGCTCAAAATTCTCCAAGCCAGGCTTCAGCAGTACATGAACCGTGAACTCCCTGATGTTCAAGCTGGTTTTAGAAAAGGCAGAGGAACCAGAGATCAAATTGCCAACATCCATGGATCATTGAAAAAGCAAGAGAGTTCCAGATAAACATCTATTTCTGCTTTATTGACTATGACAAAGCCTTTGACTGTGTGGATTACAACAAACTGTGGACAATTCTCAAAGAGATGGGAATACCAAACCACCTGACCTGTCTCCTGAGAAATCTGTATGCAGGTCAGGAAGCAACAGTTAGGACTGGACGTGGAACAACAGACTGGTTCCAAATAGAAAAAGGAGTACGTCAAGGCTGTATATTGTCACCCTGCTTATTTAACTTCTATGCAGAGTACATCATGAGAAACGCTGGGCTGGAAGAAGCACAAGCTGGAATCAAGATTGCCAGGAGAAATATCAATAACCTCCGATATGCGGATGACACCACCCTTATGGCAGAAAGTGAAGAGGAACTAAAAGCCTCTTGATGAAAGTGAAAGAGCGAAAAAGTTGGCTTAAAGCTCAACATTCAGGAAACGAAGATCATGGCATCCGGTCTCATCACTTCATGGGAAATAGATGGGGAAACAGTGTCAGAGTTTGTTTTTGGGGGCTCCAAGATCACTACAGATGGTGACTGCAGCCACGAAATTAAAAGACGCTTACTCCTTGGAAGAAAAGGTATGACCAACCTAGATAGTATATTCAAAAACAGAGACATTACTTTGCCGACTAAGGTCCGTCTAGTCAAGGCTATGGTTTATCCCGTGGTCATATATGGATGTGAGAGTTGGACTGTGAAGAAGGCTGAGTGCAGAAGAATTGATGCTTTTGAACTGTGGTGTTGGAGAAGACTCTTGAGAGTCCCTTGGACTGCAAGGAGATCCAACCAGTCCATTCTGAAGGGGATCAACCCTGGGATTTCTTTGGAAGGACTGATGCTGAAGCTGAAACTCCAGTACTTTGGCCACCTCATGAGAAGAATTGACTCATTGGAAAAGACTCTGATGCTGGGAGGGATTGGGGGCAGGAGGGAGAAGGGGACGACCGAGGATGGGATGGCTGGATGGCATCATGGACTCGATGGACACGAGTCTGAGTGAACTCTGGGAGATGGTGATGAACAGGGAGGCCTGGTGTGCTGCGATTCATGGGGTCGCAAAGAGTCGGACACGACTGAGCGACTGAACTGAACCACAGTCATTAGGCTGTATACGACACCCCCATGACTTATTGTGTAACTGCGACCCTCTTCGCCCATTTCCCTCACCTCTCCTGCCTCCGGTGACCACCAGTCTGCTCTACCTGTGAGCTAGGTTGTTTTTTGTTGTTGTTGTTGTTTGTTTTTGCCAAATCCCCACCTGTAAGTGAGGTCCTATGATAATTGTGTCTTTGGCTTATTTCACTTAGCATAATGCCTTCAAGATCATCTGTGTTGTTGCAGATGGCTAAATTTTTAAACATTTCTTTCTGTTTGGCTGCAATGGGTATTCACTTCTGCACACAAGCTCTTTCTGGTTGTAGCAAGGGGGCTGCTCCTTGTTGCTGTGTGGGGGGCTTCTCGGTGCAGCGGCTTTCCTTGTTGCAGAGCACAGGCCCATGGGCTTCTGTCGTGGCTCACAGGCTCAGTTGCCTGCGGCATCTGGAGTCTTCCTAGACCAAGGATCAAACCTTGTCCCCTGCGTTGGCAGTCAGATTCTCAGCCACTGGACCACCAGGGAATTCTACAATCTCATTTTTTATGGCTGAATAATATTCCACCGTGTGCATATGTGCCACGGCTTCTTTATCTGTTCATCCATTGGTAGACACTCAGGTTGCTTCGTGTCTTGGCTGTTGTAAATAATGCCGCAGTGAACATTGAGGGTGCGTACAGGTTTTTTTTTTTTTTTTAACAGATGAGGACTTATCCATTCTCATAACTCCTGCACCCACATACAGCTTTTGGAGTTTGTGTTTTTATTTGCTTTGGATAAATACCTAGAAATAGAATTGCTGGGTCATGCAGTTCTGTCTCATTTTTTCAGGAGTCTCCGTACTATATGTCTTCCATAGTAGGGGCACCAATTTACACTCCCACCAACAGTGCCTTTGTTATGGTTGTTCAGTTGCTAAGTTGTGTCTGGCTCTGCAATCCCTTGGACTGCAGCACTCCAAGCTTCCCTGTCCTTCACTGTCGCCTGGAGTTTGCTCAGATTCGTCTCGAGTCGGTGATGCCATCCAACCATCTCATCCTCTGTTGCCCCCTTCTCCTCCTGCCTTCAGTCATTCCTAGCCTCAGGATCTTCCCCAGTGATGGATTTCCTTTTCTCCACCCCCCTCACTGATGCTGCCTTTTCTTTTCATTTTGATGATAGCCATTTTAACAGGTATGGGCTGGCATCTCACTGTGGTTTTGATTTGTATTTCCCTGCTGGTGAGTGGTGCATCTTTTCAGGTATTTGTTGGCCATCTGTGTGTCTTCATTAGGAAAATGTTCAGGTCCTCTGCCCATTTTTAAAAAGTATGTTTTGCTGTTGAGTTGTATGAGTTCTTTCATATATTTTGGATATCAACCCCTATTAGATATATGACTTGTAGATATTTTCTCCCATTCAGTAGGTTACCAATTTGTGTTGTTGATGGTTTCCAGGGTAGAAACAGTAATTTGGTGTAGTCCCCCAGCTCGTATGTTTTTGCTTTTGTTTTCTTTGCTTTTGGTTTCAGATTTACAAAATCATTGTCATGTGATGTCAAGAGGCTTACCAATGTTTTCTTTTGGGAATTCTGCAGTTTCAGGTCTTACATTCTTTAACCCATTTTGAGTTAGTTTTTGGGTATGGTGTGACATGTTTCCCACCATCACTTATTGAAGATACTGTCCTTTCCTCGTGTATTTCGGCTCCTTTGTCATAAATTGACAGTATATGTGCTGGTCTACTTGTGGGCTCTCTCTTCTGGTGATCCATGTGTCTGTTTTTATGTCAGTTCCGTACTGTTTTGATTACTATAGTTTTGTAATATAGTTTGAAGTTGGAGAGCATGATGCCTCTAGCTTTTTTCTTTCTCAAGGTTGCTTTGGCTGTTCAAGGTCTTTTATGATTCCACATAGATCTTAGGATTATTTCTATTTCTATGAAAAATACCATTGGAATTTTGATAGGAATTGCACAGAATCTGTACATTGGTTTGGGCAATATGGATATTTTAACATTGATTCTTCTAATCCATGGGCACAGATTTTCTTTCCATTTATTTGTCTTCTTCGATTTCTTTCATTAATATCTTAGAGGTTTCAGTGTACAGGTCTTTCACCTTGGTTAAATTTATCCCTAGATACTGTGTGTGTGTTTGATGCAGTCATGAGTCATATATTGTGCATGAGATTGTTTTCTTAATTTCTTTCTGATAATTCACTATTAGTCTATAGAAACAATACATTGATTTTGGTACACTGGTTTTGCATTCTGTAGCTTTACTGAACTTATTAGTACTGAATTCATTCATTATTTCTAACAGTTTTTTGGTGGAGTTGGAGGTTGTCCATATATAATATCATTCATCTGCAAATAGTTTTATATCTTCCTTTTCAGTTCAAATGCCTTTTTCTCTCGCCTAATTGCTCTGGCTGGAACTTCTAATACTTATGTTTTTTCTGGCTGTGCTGCACAACTTGGAGGATCTCAGTTCTCTAACCAGGGATTGAACTGCCACCTTGGCAGTGAAAGCACCAAGTCCTAACCACTGGATCTCCAGAGATTTTGCTTTTTTGTCTGTGAGTGTGTGTCTTGTCCTGATCTTTTATCTTTTCACCACTATGATGTTAGCTGTGGGCCTGTCACATGTGACTTTATGTTGAGGTATGTTCCTGTACCTTTTGTTGAGAGATTTAATCATAAATGATGTTGAATTTTGTCAAATACTTTTTCAATATCTGCTGAGATGGTCTTTTGGGTTTTATCCTTCATTTTGTTAATCTGGTGAATCACATTGATTTACAGATGTTGAACCATCCCTGTGTCTCTGGAATAAATCCAACTTGATAATGATGTATGATCCTCTTCCTGCATTGCTGAATTTTGTTTCTAATATTTTTTGTTGAGGATTTTTGCATTTATGTTCCTTAGGGATATTGGCCTGTAATTTTCTTGTGGCAGTCTCATCTGGTTTTCATGTCAAGGTAATGCTGGCTTTGTAAAAAAAAAAAACACCCAACAATTTGGAAGTGTTTCTTCCTCTAGTTTTTGGAAAAGCTTGAGAACTCATTATTTCTTCTTTGAATGTTTGGTAGAATTCATCAATGAGGCCACCTGGTCTCACTTTCACTGAAAAGTTTTTGATTATTGATTCAATTTCTTTACTAATCAGTTCAGATTTTCTTCGATTCAGCATTGATAGGTTGTATGTGTCTAGGAATGTGTCTTCTAAGTTGTCAGGTTTGTTAATTTGTTGGCATATAATCGTTCACAGTAGTCTCTTTTGAGCCTTTGTATTTCTGTGGTATCAGCTGTAATAGCTCCTCTTTCATTTGATTTGTGTCCTCCGTTTTTTTCTTGGTGAGTTTAGCTAAAGGTTTATCCATTTTATCTTTTCAAAGAGCCAGTTCTTAGTTTTATTAATCTTTTCCATTGTCTTTTTGTGTGCGTGCTAGGTTGGCTTAAACTGAAGTGTCCAATTCTTTGTGACCCTATGGACCATATCCCGCCAGGCTCTGTCTGTCCATGGGATTTTCCTGGCAAGAACACTGGAGTGGGTTGCCATGCCCTCCTCCAGGGGATCTTCCTGACCTAGGGATCAAACCGGCGTCTCTTACCTCTCCTGCACTGGCAGGCAAGTTCTTTACCACCAGTGCCACATTAATTTGATATTTCCACTCTGATATTTATTTCCTTCTTTCCACTAACTTCAGGTTTCATTCATTCTGGTTCCTTGAAATTTAGTGTTTGAGCTTTTGTTTCTTGCTTTAGGTGTTTATTATTACGAATTTTCCTTTTAAAACTGTTCTTGCTGCATCCTGTAAATTTTGATAAGTTGTATTTTCATTCTCAATGTTACCTTTTACTTTCTTTGACCTCATAGTTGTTCAGCAGTGTAAGATTTAATTTCCATGTATTTTTGGATTTTCCCATTTTCTTGTAGTCTTTAGTTTCATACCCTTGCAGTTGGCAAAAATGCTTGATATGATTTCCATCTTCGTTCATGTAAGAAGATTGTGGCCTAACGTGTTATTTATTCTGGAGAATGTCCCATGTGCCCTTAGAACAGTGTATTCTGTTTTTGGGTGGAATGCTCTGTATGGATCTAAGTCCATCTGATCGAATATGTTTAAGGCCAGTGTTTTTCCTCACTGGTTTTGTCTGGATGATCTACCCACTGATATGAGTGTGGGTTGTTAAAGTTCCCTGCTATCATTGTTTAGTCTCTCTTTAGGTCTAGGAATATTTACTTTGTATATTTGTGTTATTTGGGTGAGTGAATACTTACAAATCTCTTTTCCCTATAAGGTCTTGCACATCATTTATTGGGTTTATTCCTAGTATTTTAAGAATTGTGATATTAGCATAAACTGTCTGTTTTTAGGATGCTTTCTGGCGCGTGTGTGCATGCTCAGTTGCTTCAGTGGTGCCTGACTCCACGACCTTAGGCACTGTTGCTCACCAGCCTCCTTAGTCCACGCAGTTCACTACATATAGGGACATGTTCAGCTTTTTGACTGTACAGTTAACTGCCTTGATTTTCTTAGTAATCTCTTAAATTAGCTAAGACAATGAAAGACAAGGTGATGGTGGGGTCCTTACCTTCTTCCGTTTTAAAGGAACTTGATAGAATATTTCATCATTAAGTATAATGTTTGCTTAGGATTTTAGAAAGTAATCTTTATCAGACTAAGGGTGTTTCTGATTTCTACTTAAGTAAAAATTATGAAGGGGTGTTTTTTTAAACAAGTCTTTCTGAGTACTGACGTGATTATGTGATGTTCCTTCAGTCTGTTAATGTGTTTATTCAGGAAAGGCTAGGCCATGTTGTGAAAATCTATAAACCCTAAAATCTCAGCAGCTTAATTATTAGCACAAGTTCATTTTTCGATTCATGTAAAGCCCGGGATGGAACAGTGGAAGTGGTTCCTGACTGGGCTGCCTCCAATCAGGGTCCTGCCCTCCCCACACTGGGAATCTTTAGGTATGCCACCCACGGTAGAGAAAGCACACGTGGAGATGGCATACCTGTTCTTACCTCCCCAGAAGGAAAGGTGTCCCAGGTGGGACTGCCCGGATAAGGGGTCAAGTACATTAACCAATTTCTGATCACTCCGTCCTTGCACTTGCGATGAGCCCAGTGGGGAGTACTGATTTGAACACACTGCTGGTTTGGGTTGCTTCTGCCTTAGTAACTTCACCTGCAGCTCTCCAGCCCTCATCTGGATTTGGTGTCCAGGTTGTTTTCCCTTCTGTTTTCAAGGGCATTTGCTTAAGATTGCAGCTACCTGTTCAGTATAAATTACCTGTTAAGCCTGTCTGGACCTGATGTTTGTGAGTGGATTTCCAGCTCAACTCAATTTCTTTCCTGTCAAGCACCTCTCTCTCTTTGCAGTGCTTCTCTGGGTTGAAGTACTTTACTTGTATGGCTTTCACATTGAGAGGCTCTGTGAGGTAAAGCTGACTGCAGAGTGCTTGGTATGTGATATAGGCTAAGGAGTAACAGATACCATTCCAGGTGTAACTCGCTGGGCACTCACAGACCCTGTACGGGAAGTGAAGCTGACTGCAGAGTGCGTGGTGTGTGACAGACGCCGCTCCAGGTGTAACTCGCTGAGCGCTCACAGACCCTGTACGGGAGGGCTGTCCCTGCTGCCGCCTCCAGGTGGAGAAACTGAACACTGAGAAGGGACGACAGCGACGGGGACAGAAGGCCCCTCACCCCTCCTGCCCTCAGGGTGATCAAAGAAAGGAGACAGCTCAGATTGGTTGCTTTGACACGCGGCATGCGGTGCACACACAGGTGGCCGCGGCTTTCATCTGTGTTTATTTTCCTTTCATATAAAAGTTACAGGGTTTGAAATATCTGCAGGAAGATGCCACGATCAGCCGGTTAGTCTACTCGGGGATATATTACAATGTAATAACACTGGGAGGCGGTGGGGGAAGCGCTGCTTAGAATCTGGGTTTAATTCGGACCTGGTGCATGCCTGCCTTCACTCTGACCCACTCACACCCACAGGGAACCATCCTCCCAAGGGGGTCTCTGTCACAGAGGCTGGTTCGTACACCTGACTTGGCCCCTAAGCTAGACAAACCACACAGCCAGGCTGGCAGCACCCAGAGCCAGGGAAGGGTCTCCAGGAGGTGGAGGTGGGGAACCCTGAGCCCAATAAGTTAAAACGCACGCTGCACCCGCTGCCTCACGCAGGGGGCCACCTGGCCCACGTGCATGGCGTGCCCGGTCTGCTCTGGAAGTGAGGGGTGGCGAAGCTCCCCCCGCCCCAGCTCTCCGCTGTGGGAACCACAGTCCACACGGTTCCTCAGCCCTGAGCCACAGAGGCCTGGCTCTGCACATGCGGCAGCATCAGCAGAGCTGGCCAGGCTGGGAGGGAAGTGGAAGGGAGGCTGAAATGAGAGGACTCAAAAAGCGGGAACAAGCTAAAACCCAACCCCACACACAGTGCTGCTCATAAACAGCGACTCTACACACACACTCCTTAAATAATAAAGTGACGCGCTCCGCCCAAGGGTCGCTGCTGAGGGGTCGCAGCTGACATTTCAGACTCCTCCCCTCTGTGTACAGGACAGATGGCTTCTCAGTAAAACTGTTCAGAAGCCCACGAAGGACTCAGTGACAGGGCTGTTTCTTTAAATAGTCAACAGAGATTGTTTCCACTCTTTTCATTCTGTTGAAACTGGGCTAAGCCTGGATCTAGCCTGCTGTTTGCCTGAGTCCCAAACCCAGGAACAGTGGGCACCCAGTGATGTGAAACGAACCAGGAGAGGGGGTGGCCTGCCCGCACGCCTAGGCCTGGCTGGCATGGAGTCCGGTGGGTGCCTGTGTGCAGAGCCCCCACTGACCCTGCCTCAGATTGTCAGCCTCAGCAGTTAGAGTGGCTTAGGGGGAAGCTCAGGGTGAAAGAGCACCTGCCCCTGAAGACGCTGTGCCTGGCGGGCGGGTCTCTGCAGCCGGGACCCTGTCCTCCCACAGGAGAGCCGGCAGAAAGAGCCTCCCACGCGGCAGAAAGGGCTGGGTCTCTGCAGCCGGGACCCTGTCCTCCCACAGGAGAGCCGGCAGAAAGAGCCTCCCACGCGGCAGAAAGGGCTGAAGAGCTGCCGGTCTGGCCCCAGCAGGCTGGGGACAAGGCGGGAGGGGGCCCGCAGGAGCTGGAGTTTAAGGCACACGGCAAGCGACAGGCGGGGGCCGCTGGCCCACCCTTTCTTCTCTGAAGGGACTCACCAAGAGTGCCGGCCCCGCTTAGCTGGAGTGATCCTTGTGGGGTCACAGCCTGCCTGCCCAGCCTCCCGCAGTGCCCAGGTTGGAGGGTGAGGGCAGGGGAGACGAAGGGGCGAAACAGGACTGACACGGCTGCTGCTCGGGCCCGGCAAGGGTGGGCTGGTACCGTGAGCAGAGCCCCAGCTCCGGGCTGCTGAGGGGCCCCTGTCGTACCTTTCAGGCCAGGTGAGCAGCGGCCCCTCCTCTGCTGAAAAGCAGCGCGTGGGAAGTGAGAGGAGTCTGCCTGGTTTCCCGCGCTCACCTGCAGGTCCTGTCATCCATCCACGGTCACTGGGCGGGCAGCCCTAGCCCGCGGGCCCCTGCCCGTGTCACAACAGCAGACTCAGATGGCACCCCTGTCCCTCAGTCTGCTGACCACGTGCTCTGCAGCTCCCGGGCTTGGGGAGGGGACACAGGCAGAGCAGGAGACGGCGCGAAAGAAGAACCCCAACCAAACCCACACTGCTGGGTCCCGGCTCGGCCATGAGAGCTGCCTGTGCTCCGCCGTGGCTGGGGGTCTGCTCCTGTGCAAGACGGAGCTGGCCACGGGCTCCGGACGCCTGCCTGGCACGGCAGGGGCCTGCCCGGGCCGCCACCACTGCACAGGTCCAAAGTCCCTTCAGCCTGGGAGCGGCCCTGCGCCTCTCTCGGGCGTTCTCACCGCGGCAGCCGCCCCTAGGTCTTCTCTTCTCTGTCTGTCTTCCTCCTCGTTATGTTCCTGGGTTTGATTTTCAGAGAGAGTTCCCATAGGGCCTCCTCGGCCAGATGGTCACTGAAGTCGTTGAAGAAGCTGATGATGTCGTCGTTTCTCCGGATGTCATAGTGCCTGGGGAGGAGGGGGCGGCCGTGAGGGCCACACAGCCCTGGGACCCCCACCACCCCAGCGCACGCACGGGGCAGCATGGCCCCACTGGCCCTCAGAGCTCGGGGCTCCCCTCTGCTCAGGCCCCAGGGAGGCCCCCCAGCCCCCCGGATGGCCACACTCACGCCTGCTGGAAGCAGCGCATGCTGTCCAGGATGTTGAACTGCTGCCAGCGTTTGGAGAAGTTCACCTTCCCGTCGATGTAGTCTGGGTTCCCCAGGTGGACGAAGGTGAGGTCCTGCAGGATGAGCCCCCTGGAGAGAGACACGCTGGTGACCGCCCTGGGGGCGGCTCAGAAGGCTGCGCGTCTACGGGCCGGTGCCCCATGAGCGTATCTGGGTGCTTGTGCTGCTTCTGGCAGGAACTCCTGACTCCCAGGCTCTAGGGCTCCGGAAAGGGGGGCTCAGGCCTGCCTGCTACATAGGGAGCCCTGCAACCCCTGTGCTTGCCCGGCAGAGCCACGGTCCACCACGCAGAAGTAACAGGGACGGGAGAACACAACCCCAAACTCGGTGGTGGTGGGGGGTCAATCCCCTGGGTTATCAGGCACGGTCACGTGCTTTCACACAGAGGGTGTGAAGCCACCCTACGAGGGGCGGGGCAGTTCCCCCAGCGGGGAAAGCGCAGCCCGCAGCTGCCCACGGAGCCAGGGGTGGGATGGAGGCAAGGAGGGGGGCTGTGAGCTATAAGAGCCACGTTTCTGAGGGTGCAGGCCTGAGGGATGTGCCCCTGGATACTCGGCGTCAGGTCACTGAGGAGTCTCCTGTCCCTCTCCTGGAAGTCCCTGCTGTCTGCTACCATACTGAGGGATCTGACATGCACAAGAAACCCACTTAGGTCTGATTTTTCCTGCTATTTCCCAAGCACACATGCCATGGATTCTGTTTGGTGAAAACGCCTACCCTCGTCCTGGCCCACAGGGGGACCTGTCCAGAGCTGCCTCAGCCAGGTACTCTCAGGGTCCCTGGGGAGACTGGAGGGACCTTGGGCTGCTGTGAGGTGCCGCCAGGCCCAGGGCAGCTGAGCAGAGCACGGTGCCACAGGCCTGCCCGCACACGCTCAGGGACGGGGTGGAGGAGCAGCGGGACGGGGTGGGTGGGCAGAGTGAGCCCTTGCCGCTGGACCTCGCTCGTCTGCACCGTCTAACAAGGAGCACGTTTAAGTATGAGCACAGCGCCCAGGTTGGAAACCTTTCCCCGCGGGTTTGTCTGTGGGGCAGCGAGCAAAGGGACCCCGAGGGAGGCTGTACTCACAGGTATGGGATGCAGGGTGGCTCTACCTCCGAGAGGGCGGCCCGGTAGGCGCGGAAGGACGATGAGCTGTCAATCAGTGTGCAGTACTCAGCCAAACCCTGGTGGGAGAACGTGCCATCCGTGAGTGTGGCGACAATACCGAGCGCTGACCCAGAGCCAGGGCCCCCTGCCCGGCTGCAGGCAGGCCAGGCCTGCTGTGGACACAGGGCTGGGCTGCTGCTGGGCTGTGCTCAGCGCCGCAGGCCAGGCGGTGCTGCTCCCCCACGCCCCCTGAGCCTGCCTTCCCACCTCTCTACACTCAAGGCAGAGCCCACCGTGGAGGGCAGTGACCTCCCTGCTCTGCACGCTGGGTGGGCTGTGCCTCCTCACCTGTCACGTGCCTCTCACCTGACGTGTCACCTCCTCCAGGAAGCCTTCCCTGCCTTCTCAGGCCCTCTTATGTGTTTCTGGAGTAGCTGGGGGAATGTCCCTTCTCCAGACACCACTGTCCCTTTATATTGTCGGGAGACAACTCCCAGGGAGTCTGGCCAACACCCAGCCCCGTGGGCCTTGCCTCGCTTCCCCAGGAACAGCTCTCATGCCAGGATGAGGGTGCCCCAGGACTCCTGTGATGTGGCCACACAGGCCTCTGTCCCCTCTGATGGGAACTCCCCTCCCCTCCCAGGACGCGCCTACTCGGGTCTCAGGGGGACCAGCACCTCCCTGGGGCCTCCCGGACCCGAGGGTGGGCTGGGCCACTCGGTCACACTTGCTCAGAAGCCCGTCCTTCTCCCTGGAGCGCTCCACCCGACAGCAGGCCTAGCCTGGTCCCAGGCCCCCACACCTCACACGCCTGCCCGCAGCAGCCCCTGGGGAGGTGGGGCCTGGGCATGGCTCTGTGGGGCGGGCGACCTGGGCACTGCCTCGCATGCCCACAGGGCCCAGTGACTGGGGACTAGGCGGCACCCGCCCACCTCTGAGGTCTGCTTCTGCCACTCCAGCCTGCGGATCGGGGCCGAGTCCAGTGCCGAGAGGATGGCCAGGTAGGAGTTGAAGTTGTTCAGCTTCCGTAAGTGCTGCAGGGAGGGGGAGGCGGCCGTGAGGGGAGGGCGGGGACGGGCGTGATGTCGCCTCTTTGGAGGGGGCCCCAAGTTACCTTCATGATCTTGATGAACTTCAAGAGCAGCCGTTCCCTGTCTTGGGCCTTTTCCTGCAACATGATTATCGACCGGACCCTGTGCAGACCGAGGGGAGAAGGACAGCTGAGTGACTGGTCTCCCTCCGGGCCCCTGGCAGGTCCTGGAGTTGGGCATGGGAGGTGGGTGCCTGCACCACTGGCCACGAGCCCCAGCCAACCAGGGGGCCAGTGGTGAACTCCAGGATGGGGACCTCTGACCCCACAGATGTGGGCGTTCCTGGTGAGCCTGACCCTGAGCACCAGGGCGGCTGGAAACACCTCGTGACCAGCCTTAGGATCAGCTTGGGAGAGGAGGGGTGTGTGGGTTAAGAGGCCACCGTGCAGGCCACGAGGGAGGCCACCTCTCAGAACCTCAGCCGCAGCCTAAGGCCAGGCTTGCAGGAGGACCTCACGGTGGCCTTGACCCGTGCCGCTCAGAGGGTGTGCCCTCCTCGCCTGACCTGTCGGGGCACCGGCAC
Organism: Nanger dama; assembly: GCA_917880005.1. Taxonomy (NCBI): domain Eukaryota; kingdom Metazoa; phylum Chordata; class Mammalia; order Artiodactyla; family Bovidae; genus Nanger; species Nanger dama. The sequence continues at coordinate 5,320,556 of CAKJTW010000018.1, read as the reverse complement.
TGTCTGCCTTGAGGAGCGTGGCCCTAAAGGGCCCCACCCACCCTCATAGATAGGACCCGGGGTGTGTCTGGAGCCCCCAGTGTCCAGCAAGGGGCAGCTGGTGGTGGCACTCTGGGCTTTGTGGACCAGAAATCGCCTGGGTCTCCGGGGCAGCTATACCAAGTGCGTGCTGAGGAATGAGAGGCTTCTAGGGGAACGGAGGGGAGCAGGCTAAGGGGGAGAGGCCCCGCTTTCCCCAGCATGCTGTCTTCAGAGCGCTTAAAAAGTCCCAGAAGCTCCCTGGTGCTGGCGATGGGCTGTGTGTGGGTCAGGACGAGCCTGCCTGGCCACCATGCCCTGACCATCCTCTATCAGGGCTGAGAGGCTGTGGGCACCCCGAGTCCCACTGTGGAGCCAGTGGCTCTGCTGCGTTACATCGTAAACGCTCTGTGGGGTTTCACCCTGCTCTATGAAGTTAAGGCTGAATAAAGACTAACACAGCCACTCCTTCACTGTCTTCAGGCTGTCAGTGTGCCGATCAGCCCTGGGGCCACAGGCCGTTAGCACTGCAGGATGGCAAAGCTAAGACCCTCCCCTGCCGCCATGGATGGCAGACATTACTAGTCAGTCCTGGCCGAGTCCTCCTCAACTGGTCCCCAGGGGCCCTTCTTGATGTGCAGAATGCGCTCTGCCCTGCCCCTGGGTCACAGTGAATGCTCACAGGTCTCCAGAAGGAGCGGGGAGAGATGAAAGGGCAGCCCTTTCCCCCGAGCCACGGGCACTCTGTGAAGGCACCATGGGCTCGGCAGGACGGCCCGCGCCGAGGCCCGTCTCACCAGTAGGACATGTTGTTGAAGTGCTCCGTGAACTGGGTCAGGTTAGGGCTCTTCTCCTCGTTCTGCTCTTTGGCCCAAAGCAAAACCTCAGGAATCTGAAAAAGCAGAGGGACCAGCTAGAACCCAGGCCCTCCGGCTCCTCTCACTCGGGACGAGCAGCGGTGCTCACCTGGGCCAGGGACGTCCCCCACCCCTAGCCCCACACATGGCTGTACCTCTATTCTATAAAAGAGCTCGGCATCTAGCAGAGTCAGCTGCTCGGCTATTTCATGGCTGTGGAAGTCGTGCAAGGTCCCGGGCCTGGAAGACAGAGGCACTAGATGAGTGGCCAGTGGACGGTGCAGTGGGGCCTCCCTGCAGGCCTCAGGAACACAACCTGTTTCACAGCCACACAGAGACCGAGACGCCATCGAGGAGGTGATGCACCAACAGACCCCCATGGCCCTGGGAGAGGGGCCGGCGGCAGACTGCAACCTGTACACAGATTCTCAGAATGGTCAGGGTGGCATGGGGGCTTTTGAGAATTACCGGTAAAAGTTGCTGCATTAGCACCAGAAAGAGCTCGGCGCTGCCCACAGCCTGAAAGGCACTCCTGCCCCCTGTCCTGGGATGCCCACACAAGCCCTGCCACCCCGCTTCCTGTTAAAATGGGATGGCCCACACATCACCACCCTGGAAGACAGGCCCAGCCTGGGGACCCCCCTGGCTGGCCCTGAGGCACTCCTGTCACAGGCCCAGTCAGAACTGGACATGGGGCCATGGGGCTGGGGAAGGGGTGCGCTGAGTGAAACGGGAGCGGCGGCTGCTGGCACCTCTCTGCTGGGGGCCCCAGAGCAGCCAGGCACACGGTGGGGGGCTCACCTGGCTGCCACGCCCGGGCCGCCAGGGGCTGGTCAGAGTTGGTGCACCGGAGCAGCTTCTTCTGGTCGACCTTGTCCAGAATGTTCTTGCGGAGCACGCGCGCCAGGCTGAGCTCCCCGCTGCGCACCAGGCGGAAGACCAGCTCCATTAGCAGTTTCAGGATCTCTTCCGTCAGCTCCACCAGGCTAGAGCCCCAAGGGCCACGCGGGGCGGCACAGAAGGCAAGCACAAGAAGAGGGCTACTGGCACCAGTCCTGAAGCCCCCAAGACCCCGAGGGCCACGGGACACCCCACAGCAGAGCTGGGAAACTGCTGGGGGAAGGGAGCAGCAGAGGGTCTCGGGGTGGCTGCCTGTACCCTGACCCCTGCCGGCAGAGCCCCCATGGTGGCAGGTAACTGCCGTCCTCTCGGGGGATGCTCAGAGGCACTGGACAAGCAGGAGGGGCCATGCTGGGCCTGGGTGTGGAGACAAATGTGCCCCAGAGGAGCTCTAGGCTCCGTAGGGGTGACAGGTCAGGAAGCTGTCCAGGCTCTGCAGACTGGACCCCCAGGACCCCCTGTGCTTCCTCCTCACACAGGGTGTCCCAGCCCCACCCCACGATCACCTTCCTGAGGGCAGGGCTGGGGGTGCTCTCTGAACCCAGGAAAGGCATCTCGTGCTCTGTGCTTGTTAAAAGAAGGAAAATGGCCAAGGGCCACTCAGCGGAGCAGGGACAGCTGTGGAGGGCGGGAGAAGGTCATGACGGTGGTGGCCGAGGGCACTGCCCCCACAAGGAAGTCAGGGCCGACTAGGTCTGAAGGGCCAGGTCACCCTCCCGGGGCCCAGGCTGAAGCTGGCAGGAGCGAGCCATCAAGGACCCCAGGCGGGGCGGTGGGCAGGTGACCCAGGAGACGCAGGTGGAAATGTCACGGGAGGCTCAGGCCTCTGGGGAAGCCTACACCCCAAGACCCGCAGCCTGCCCTCCCGCAGACAGAAGGACTCACCAGAGCTCATCCACCACCCGCACCAGCACGAAGAACGTGTTCTTGCTCACACGCTTCTTGAATGTGTCGGCGAAAGGAGAGAACTTCTCATACGTGGAGCCTGAGTTAAAGAAACAGCCGTCCTCGCGGGCAGGGGGTGGGGACGTGAGGGGAGGGCCGTGCTCCTCCGAACCCCTTCCTGAGCAAACCCTGGGAACATGGGGAGGACGGAGGCCTGTGGTGGTGGGGGGCAGGCCAGCAAGGTGGGGCAGCCCACACCTATTTGACCCTGAGGACCGCTCTTGACCACCAGCCTCTCCTGCCTGCAGAGCCGTCCCCTGCATGCTCAGGCCTGCCTCTGCCGGGGTGGACCCAAGGTCCCTGTGATGCACTGACACATGGCTGCCTCCTGGCTTCAGGAAGAGGAAAGCGGTTCCCTGGGGGAGGTGCACAGCCCGGTGGGGCAGGTCACTCTCGTCATCCATCCCCAGGCCTTTCCCCAGCTCCAGAGACCCACTGCCCTGGGGCGTCACGGCTTCTCGCTGCCTTCCTGGGTCATTCCCTCCCACCCGCTCTCTGGAACACGCTCGGGAGGGAGTCACAGAGGAGGGGCCCGCGCCGGTGCCTGCCACGCCAGGGCTCACCAGCCAGCTGCGCGCAGGGTCCTGGTGCTGTGACTTGTCCCCTGAGACGCCTGGCGTGGCCGTGCAGGGCATATGCTGAGCAGCCGGGACTGGGAGGCCTGGGCATGGGTGCATTTCCTCCACACTGCCATGCGGGTCCCAGGACCCTCTCTGAACCTCGCTTTCCCTAATTAGACATGGTGTGAAATAACGACAGTAACTATATAAAACACTATCAGAGCCGGTGAGGTCACCCCTGCCGCGCTCTGCACCACAGCCGACACCAGGGGCGTCTCAGCAGGTGTGAGTCACTCCATCACTGAGCCAGGGCTGCGGCCACTGCAGGTGTGAGGCTGGAGGGCAGCAAGTCTGTGCTGAGGGCCCGGGACCCCGTGGTGGGTCACAGAGATGGAGGCCGGGTGGGGGACGCCTGGGCACAGGAGGGCGGGGAGAGCTGAAGGACTCAGGCCTGCCAGCCCAGGGCTAAGCTGTCCAGCAGGTGGCAGCCACGGGCTGTGATGCAGGACGAGGCTGGGAGGGGACCCACTCCTGGGACAAGAGCTGTAGGTCAGCCTCAGCAGGAGGGGCAAGACTGCATCCAAGAGATAACTGAGCAGGCCCCTGGCAGCCTCGGGTCTTCCTTGGCCACTTCCGGGGGCGTCGCCTCTGAAAGGGCGAGCCCGCGGGGTGGGCACTGGCTGCGGCATGGATGCCGAGCTTCTGTCCACTGCTGGGCCTGCCGGCAGGTGGAGAGACTGAACCTGCCCTGGGGTTGTTCCCTGGAGTCCTAATGCCCTCGCGGAGAGACTGGACCTGCCCTGGGGTTGTTCCCTGGAGTCCTAATGCCCTCGCGGAGAGACTGGACCTGCCCTGGGGTTGTTCCCTGGAGTCCTAATGCCCTCGCAGAGAGACTGGACCTGCCCTGGGGTTGTTCCCTGAGTCCTAATGCCCTCGCGTCCCGTGCACATTGTACCTGTCACGCCCAGGGCTCAGTGACCAAGAACCCCCAGGGCCCACACGTTCCCTCTCTCAGGGTGCATCGTGCTCAGTTATGTCTGACTGTGTGACCCCACGGGCTGCAGCCCTCCAGGCTCCTCTGTCCATGGGATTCTCCAGGCCAGAACACGAGTGGGTTGCCATCCCCTTCTCCAGGGGATCTTCCGGACGCAGGGATAGAACCGGTATCTCCTGCATTGGCAGGTGGTTTCTTTACCGCTAGCACCACCTGGGAAACCCCTCAGGGTCTATCAGGTCCTTTTGTCTCAGAATCACCCCGTGATCACAGTGGCCACCAGGCAGCACCCTCTGTTCCAAGCACATCGTGTGACGTCATTTGGCCCTCTCAAGACAGAATGAGGCTCAAAGGAGGCTGGCCTGAGGCCCCAAGCCAGGACATGCAGAGCTGGGCTGGGCACTGCCTCCACCCTGTGGAGGGCTCTGTGAAGGAGGGCGGGCGGGCAAGGATATCTGTACTGCAGCTTCTTGATGAGCTCCTCGGGGGTGATGAAGGTCCTGTAGGTGGTCAGAAAGGCCTCGCAGTACAACACCAGATCTGGAGGGAGGAACAAGGAGCGGATCAGCCAGCCTGCTGCTGGTGCGGGCGCCGACCGGCAGCACGCCTGCTGCAGGTCGCACTCCTCTCTGACCGGACGCTGAGGGCCTCTCGTTTGCCCAAAGACTTGATGATTCGAGTGTTAACCATCACGGGCAGAGAGAACACAATTCAGACCCAACAGCAGGGCTCTGGAGCTCAGTGACAGGTAACGCTGAGGGGTGGCAGGGCCCAGAAGTCTCCACACAGTGAGAGGCTGAGGCAAAGGCCTGAGGTTCTGCCTGGTACCCCACTGGACACTCCCGGGTGCAGGCTCTGGTGCCAGGGGAGGGAGGGGCCCACTAGGAGGAGCTTGGCCCAGCGGCCGGGTGGGACTCGGGCTGGCTGCTCCCACCCAACACCTCTCCTTCCCTATATTTTAGAAGGGCTGGTTCTCGTCAGGGATTCACAATGGCCCCTTTATTCACAGCTGTGACACACCCTAACCAGGCAGTCTCTGACACTGAGGAAAACATCGGGGAGTTTTAAATGAAGGTCCCTCCTGGAGACTAAGGACCTGGTTAAGCTGGTGAACCTCAGGTTATCCTGTGCTGGAGCTAAGGTTTGAGTCCGGATTTGGCTCCCAAGTCTGTGGCCCTCCCCTTGAGGCTATGGCCTTCCCCGTGAGGCTGACCTGTGGCCCTCCCCGTGAGGCTGACCTGCGGTCCACCCCCGTGAGGCTGACCTGTAATCCTCCCCGTGAAGCTATGGCCTTCCCCGTGAAGCTGACCTGTGGTCCTCCCCATGAGGCTATGGCCTTCCCCTGAGGCTGACCTGCGGTCCTCCCTGTGAGGCTGAGCGTGCACTTGCTGGACACAGACTACTGTCTGCTGTCTTCTCTCATCCCTCCCCCAGCTCGCAGGAGGGAGGCCCCGAGGACCCCTTCTCCAGCTGAGCAGCCCCACCTGGTCAAGCCTTGGCTCCTGTCCCCTGCCCTCCCTGATTACCTCCAAGATGAGAGGAGAAGCCCCCCCTGCACCCATGTCTGGGGCATGCTAGGGAGGCCCAGCCGGGCGGAGGCGGTGACCTGAGGGGGGGCTCAGGGTGGGGGCCACAGTGGGGTCAGCGGCACTGGGCTTGAGCTCCCTCCTGGACTCCAAGCACCACCCCCCCAACACCACCCAACTCCTGTTAAGATTGGGCTTCTGTTCAGAGAGGGATGAGGAAGCAGAGGTGGGCCGAGCCAACAGCCAAGGACTGCTTCTCAAAGCAGGGGTCTGCGGCTGCGCTGAGCCTGGGGCCTCCAGCCGGCCCCGGCCTGAGGAGTTTGCCATAGCCCAGGGCCGTTAACTCAGCGTCCACACCAGGGACAAACGCCTGGAGCCTCAAAACCCCTCCACGGAGAAGAGTGCACGAAGCCCCCCGGGGGCAGCAGGACTGCCTCCCCAGGCAGAGTCAGCACCGGCTAGAAGGTCTCGCACCGCCCTGCCCACTGGGCTCCCTCTGGCCTGGGCCGCAGCCCGCGGCACCTGGCAGGTCAGCAGCTTCCTCCTAAAAGCCGAGGTCTGAAGCTGGCCCCCATTCAGCCTCTCTCTGCAGGCTGGGGCGGAGCTCTGGCAGGTGCAGCAGGCGTGGGGGAGGGGGCACTGCAGGGGCTGTCCTGGGGATGCAGAGACCCCTCCAAGCACTTCCTATGTGCCAGGCATGTTTCATCTCAGCTCACACAACCTTCACACCCACAGGGCGCCTAACTGCTTCACAAAGCCGAGTCAGCTGAGGTCGGGCAGGGGCTAGCAGCCGCCTGCCAGGGTTCAAACCCAGGGTCTCCAGGAATGTGCAGTTCTCCGGTCAGAAAAAACCCGCAGGGCAACAGCGTGGCTGCAGAGAGTCTGTGGGAGCCATTTCTTCTTTTTCTCCATTTTTCAAATTTTCAGCAATGCAAACAATTACTCTGGTACTGATTTCCTAATTTAAAATTTTCCATCTGGGCGACATACTTGGGAAACCTGTTGTCAAGACGTGAGGACCAGGGTGAGTACAGACATGAAACTGAGGGGTTAGGGTTTCAAGACCAAGGTTTTTCAATTCCTCAACTCCCTACTTTAACACTGCTGTTCCATCATCTTTCTGACAATTTAAAAAACATAAAAAGGAAATGGATGTGGGGGAGGTGGGGCTAGCTGTGGGCCTGTGTGCATGGTCTCTCCTGCCCGACCAAGGTCATGGGCGCTGGCCTCACAGCTCCCCTCCCCTCCCCCAGAACACAACCTGGAAAGACTGCGCCTTCACCAGCAGACAGACAGGCCTGCTTCTCCAGCACTCCCAAAGGACCGGGGCGGGAATGGGGTGTCTCTGTGCTGAGAGTGAGGAGCCCCGCTCGGTGCTGGTACCACTGCGGTGGGACTGGACAGAGTGTCTGCCCACAAAGCTCCCAGAGGAAAAGAGATGCAGCCAGTGCGGCCGTCAGGGCCAGACATCAGGAGAAGCAGGACACGCTCCCCGTCTGTCAGCGTGACTTCACTGCCGTGGCAGGAGTGTTGTTGCTCAGGCTCTGTCTGTGCAGTGCCCGCAGGTGCTGAGCTCTGCCCTGGAAACTCGGCCCCTGACAAGGCCGGGGGCCCACTACCCACACACAAAGCACCCACTCAGAGAGACAGCTGGGGCATACAGGCGCTGGCTTTGCATGCGGGTCAGTCACCTGTCCCCCAGTGGCACTCACTGCAGGACCGCAGCTCCGACCCGCTCAGTGCTGGACGGGCGGGGAGGGGATGGGGGCAGAGCCATGGCTTCAGCGGGAACCCCAGCCCCCACCGTTGGCGAGCTCTGCACGGGGCAGCCATACCTTTCCTGTCCGTCTCCGTGGCGTGGACAAGGAGGATGTCGCCTGACCCTCCACGGACGTCTGGCCCGTCGCCGCCCTGCAGGAGCACAGCAGAGGAGGGCGTGGGGGCAGAGTACAGCCATGAGAGTCGGTTTAGGGACGAGCTGACAGACCCCCCAGGTCCTCGCGGCACCCCCACGCTCCGGAAGCGGCCCGGCCCAGCTGCAGAGGCCAGGGGTGCTCATCCAACCCGCACGCTCCACAGATGGCACTGGGCACCGAGGACACTGCTGGGTTGGGACCTGGCTCCCAACGGGTCTCCAGCCCATGGGTCAAGAGGGGAGGAGGGGACAGGGGAGCCCACGGGGAGGCAGGCAGAACCAGGGGGGTGCAGGACGAGGGTCCAGACGGCAGGCTGCTTCCGGGGGAGCTGCAGCAAGCTGCTGAACCCACACCTGCTCTCTGGGGGAGGGACACACGTTCTTTCCGGGAGCCCTTAGAGGAGTGAGATATGTCACAAAGATGCTGAGTTATAGCCAGTGTGGCTTATACTGACCGCAGCCTGTCTATTAAGGGAAAAGTCTTGTTTTCTTAAGAGCAAATGGAAGCGTTCACCCATAAACCTAGTCTGGAGCCAAGAAAGAGCTGTCACAGGCCCAGGAGGCCCAGGCTGCGCCCTGTAATCCTGAAGGAGACTGCCCAGCGCGTGCCTCCGCCTGTTTCCAGCGCCGCTCTCAGAGACGTGGCTTCCTCTCTAGGGCAGGCTTTAACCCTGGAACCCAGGGTCCCGGGAGCATCCTGGATTTCTAGCTAAGGCAGGGCAGCAATGCCCAGGACCTGCTTTTTCTGAAGAAACTTCTGGCAAGAGTCACATCATTCTCTCTTGCAGAGGAGCCAGCCCCCCCGCCTTTTGGTTCCTCCAGGCCATGACTGGGCCATGTCTGTCGTGTAGAACACGTGTGTAGAACGCGGCTAACTCCTCGGGAGGGGTCAAGGCCGTCACTGGGAGCCGCTCCCCGAGGCCCCACAGTTGCTGGGCAGCAGGGAGCGGAAGGCCCTCTCAGCTCAGCTCCTCGGGCGGTGACGGGTTTGGGCGCCATGTTCACCAGTGAGGCTCTTCTGATAAGACACGGGCTGAAGCAGCCATGTGGCCCGGCCTGAAATCCCTTCATTGGTGTGTGCCTCCCCCACAGAGAGACGTGGATGGTTCTGTCACTAACAACATGAAAACGCCCTGCACTACGGAAGGCCCAGCACACAGGGCTCCGTGCCAAGCACCCACGTGGGCTTCATTCTCACCACAGCCTCCAGAGTCCCGTCATCTGGGGCTTATGGAGGGCAGGCCACTTGCCCAAGCTCACTCTCCACGTGTTGGAGAAGGGGACAGCACACTTGCTCCAGGCAGTCGCCCATGTGCCCAGAGTCCTGGAGCACCTGCAGTGGCCCAGGCGTGGGGCCAGGACAAGAGGGTGCAGAGCCCACAGCCCAGGGCCCCTGGGGGTCAGCTCCTGGCTGTGGCCTTTCCGTGTGGGTCACTTCCAGTTCCCTTCTCAACGCCCCCTTCACCCTCTCTCTGGGCCAAACTCTGCATGTACAGCCTGTGAGGAACCCACCTCTTGCTTGAGGGTCAGCCTCGCCATGATCTCGTTGTGGTCGATGAGGGATAGCTCGTCCACCTCCTCCTCCGACTGAGCCTCTAGAGCATCTGGTGACTTCCGGGCCCTGGAAAGAGATGTGGTTTGTGTTGTGTCAACAGGCCTGGGGCTCCACGTACCTGCGGCCAGGGCAGCGTAACCCAAGCGTGGGGTCTGGGGGTACTGATGCTCCCCTGACCAAGCCTTCCCTGGACTGCAGCTCCATGTGAAGACTAGACCCGCCTCCACCCCTCCACAGGAGGCCGGGGGTGGCTGGGCAACGGGACGCAGACTGGGCTTCTAACTCTGCCCCTGATGAGCTGTGTGACCTCAGGACAGTCCCTGCTCTCTGGGTGCTCCATCGGCTAAGTGGAAGGGGATTAAGCACACAGATCAAGAAGGCTCCACTGAGAGCTTTGATGAAGTAACAGTCTCAGTCATCTGCGTCAAGGCCCACCGCATGGACAGTCAGTACTCCAGGAGAGGACAGCAGAGGGTCAGCGGGGTAGGGGACGGGCCAGCACCCATCTCAATGCCGTTCCAGGTCTTTGCCAGGGGCCACTTCTCTGGGGGATTGAAGAGGAGCTGGGAACCAGGCCCTTGTCCTTGGAGTGCTGGTGGGGACAAGGGCCAGGAAGGCCTGAAGGTAGGACGGGCAAGCTGGGACTGAAGCACTGAGCAGGAGTTTGGGGAGAGAACCCTCAGAGGAAGCACATGGGGAGTAGGGGGACGCAGCAGGGAGACGGCCACGGGGTCTGTAGGCACCTTGCTTTCCCCCAACGTTTCCTCTGGGATTCCCATCATTCTCATGAAGGACCCCAGGAACCACTGACTGGCCTTGTGGTCAGAGGCCTCATTTTCAATACTCAGTATCTAAGACATAAAATCTGACCACCTAGAGGGGCCAAGCAAAACCACACTCAGTCCTGTCCTCTGGCCTTCACGGGAAGAGAACAGCGTCGCAGGAACGGCTTCCAGCCTGACAACATGTTCATCCCTCTGCTTCTTGTACAAGGGCCGTCTGAACTCTGAAAAATGGCATCCCACCCCACCCTCTACTTGGCAGCGGAGCTGCCGAGCTGCTGTTGCTTGGCAAGACACCTCTGCCGCTGGGTGTTAGAGTAGAACACCCACCACCCCTAACACTCCGGGAGACCTGAGCCGCTGTGTCACACAGACGGACCCCACGGGCACGACTCAGGAGCGGCCAGAGCAGGCCAGGTGGGCAGCCCTCGTCAATGGGCCCCTGGGGAGAGCTTTCCATTTTTTCCCCTGTCTCTTGCTGTTTTCACCATATCTTTAACTATTTATGTTTAGGCTTGACAAAAACAATGCATATTGCTTAGCTCTGCACCCAGGAGCCCCAGCTAAACCTTAGCCAAAAGAGGGAGGAAAAATCGAATGTGTGGAACATCTCACAAAGAAGGGGACGTCAGCATAAGTCACAGGTGGCAGAGCTGATTGGCGGGTCCTGCAATTACCCTTTCTACGTGTAGGCTGGAGAGTTACTACGTATTTCCACACCTGGTCAGGTTTGACTCAGGACAACACTGAGAATGTTACTAAAGATTACAGAGACATACGGCTAAATGCAAACATGAATCCTGATTGACTTGGTTACAAAAAAAATCAGTCTTATGAGATATATGCTGTCTAGGTTTCTCACAGCTATTCTTTCAAGGAGCAAGTGTATTTTTAGGTTCATGGCTGCGGTCATTGTCTGCAGTGATTTTGGAGACTGGGAAGATAAAATCTGCCGCTGCTTCTGCTTTTCTCCCATCTATTTGCCATGAAGTGATGGGACCAGATGCCATGATCTTAGTTTTTTTAATGCTGAGTTTCAAGCCAGCTTTTTCACTCTCTTCTTTCACCCTCATCAGGAGGATCTTTACTTCCTCTTCACTTTCTATCATTTGTATATCAGAAGGAACTTATTATTACTCTTCTTTGGTGTGATAATCATACTGTAATCAGGTTGGCACTTTTGAGGCATGCTGAAATATTTAGGGACTGAGGGTCATGTTCATAACAGTTTCAAATACACATGACATACAACATACACACTACCTCTAGAAACTCACAATAAAAAGTTTGTGGGCAGGAATCTTTTATACTCCTTCATTACACTTGGATTCGTAAGAGGTGGAGGAGAGGTTGGCTTAGGATTTGAAGAAAAAACACTGTTATGGGTAGTTGTAAGGTGAACAGTACGTGTGCAGATACTCAAGAAGCAGTGGCCGTCTGTGGGCTGGTATGAAGGCCTTTGAGGGGTGTGATTCTGTTACGTCAGTAAGCACGGAAACAACACTGATTTCATCGCACATCAACATCACCATCAGAGCTCGCGGGTGACTGGGTGCATTTTCCATGGGAAGCACTGCTGTGAAAGGCATCTTTTCTTTGGAGCAGCAGATCTCAACAGTGGGCTTAAAATATTCAGCAAACCATGCTGTGGACAGATGTTCTGTCACCCAGGCCTTGCTGCTCCATGTACAGAGCGCAGGCAGAATAGAGTGAGCATCCCTCTTAAGGGCCCTAGGATTTTCAGATGGTGAATGAGCACTGGCTTTAGCTTCAAGCCACCAGCTGTGTTAGCCCCCAACAAGAGAGAGTCAGCCTGTCCTTTGAAGTTTTGAAGCCAGGCATTGACTTCTCCTCTCTGGCTATGAAAGGCCTGGATGGCATCTTCTTCCAGTAGAGGAAAGCAACATCTGCCGTCTAATGTAGCCACCTCCGTGAATGGTCTGAGCTGGGTCTTCTCGACGACTTGCTACAGCTCCTACATCAGCATTTGCTGCTTCATCTGCACTTGCTCATTATGAGACGGCTTCTCTCCCGAACCCTCATGAGCCCCTCCTGCCAGGTTCAGAATTTTCTTCTGCAGCCTCCTCACCTCACTTAGCCTTCACAGAATTGAAGACATTAGGGTCTTGCTCTGGATGAGGCTTAAGGGAGTGTTGGGCTGGTTTGTTTGATCTTCTATCCAGACCACTCAAACATTCTCCGTACCAGCAGGAAGGCTGTTTCTCTGTCTTACCATTCGTGTGATCTCTGGAGCAGCACTTTTAATTTCTTTCAAGGACTTTCTTCGCCTTCACAACATGCCTAACTATTTGGCTGGCACAAGAGGCCTAGCTCTAGGCCTGTCCTGGCTTTCAAAATGCCTTCCTCACCGAACCCCATCATTTCTAGCTTTTGATTTAAAGTGACACAGGAGTGATTCTTCCTTTCACTTGAACACTAAGGGGCCAATATGGGGTTATTAACTAGCCTAACTTTGATACTGTGTATCTGGGAACAGGGAGGCCTGAGAGGGAGGGAGACGGGGGTGGGGGGGGGGGGGGGGGGGGAGAGCTATCCGGAGAGTGTGGAGCAGTCCGCACGCACACCATGTTTATTGATTCAGTCTGCCATCTCATTCGGGCACAGTCTGTGATGTCCAAAGCAATTACCATAGTAACCTCAAAGATCACAGATTGTCATAATGAATACAGTAATAGTGAAAAAGTTTGAAATCCTGGGAGAATTAGCAAACTGTGATGCAGAAACACTAAGCGAGCAGATGCTGTTGGAAAGACGGTACCCATAGACTGGCTTGACGCAGGGAAACTTCCTATTTGTAAAAGCACAGCATTTGCGCAGCCCAGGTGTGAACCCAAAGCCCCGCAGGCCTTGCGGGTGGGGGTGGTGGTCACCAGACGGCTGACACGCTGTTCTCAGGGTGCCTGCCCCATGAGGGGCTTTTCCTACCTGTCTCCACTGTCCCTGCCCTCCTTCCCGGGCACACAGCCAGCCGACGTGGCTTCTCTGGAGTGTCCGTCCTTTGCCACGGGTGACTCCTGGAAAGAGAAGGCAGAGCTGGGTGTGTGACAGCTGCCCCTGCTGGGCCGCTCTCAGCAGAGCACCTGCCTACATGTGGCTTCAGAGCGCGAGTCCCCAGGGAGCGGCCTGAGATATAAATGCATCCACCGTGACCGGCACACAGGAAGCACGGCCTCTTCCGACTAGTACCCTGCCTTCAGGGAGAGTGAAGGCTCCGCTACTCACAGCCTCCGTCAGCTGCCGGCCTAGACAGAGCCATCCCATCACCTCCCGGCAGAAAGGGGCTGCCCCGAGGGCTACCTACCATGCAGCCAAGCTCAGCCAGTACATGCCCTTCCTCTGTGGTCCTGACCAACACCCTACCTGCTGGCAGGCATCCCGTGCCCGGGCACACAGAGAAACAGGCTGTGGGGAGGGACGGGGCCTGCCGTCCCCACAGCTGCAGCCCTGCCCGCTGTGCCCCGGGGTGTGCAGCACACCTCTGCTGACCTCCTAGTCACAGACGCCCTCAGCACCACAGTGCTTGCCTAACCCTGTCACGCTTCCCAAGGGCCTCGCTGCTCAGGCACACAAGGCAACCCCTTCCCTCCTCCAGCACCCTGGCTTCTTCCCGGGAACCTGGCCCACCCCCTCAGTGACCACATGGCCCTGGCACCCCTGGTCTGCCGCCCGGGCTGCAACAGAGAAGGCGGGGGGGGGGCAGGGGGGCGGGACACAAAGATGCAGAAACGTCCTTATGGAGGGTCACAGGGGGAGGGGAGCCCTGGAAAGTCAGCCTGGGACGGGCTCCGTGTACAGAGGCTGACCTGGAAGATGCAGGGGACACCCGGGGAAAAACAGCTCCGGGGCACCAGGCTGGATTCCACCAGAGCGGGAACTCCACCTCATTCTACAGCTTGCTAACACCTAAAGTGGGGCCTGCTTGTGCGGCTATCTGAGGTGCTGCGGGGTCATCATAATGAGAGTGACCATGCTTTCAACAGCTGGGCCCTTTGAGCTGAACCCAGAGGAGGATGGAGTACCCTCAGGGTACCCCCTCTAGGGACTGGGCATGGCTCAGAGTGGGGAGAGTTATTCTGGAAGGTTCTGTACTTGCTCATGTTTTGCTGCAGCAAAACCTGGACAGCTGACTGCTCAGCAGAATCACGGCCCCTCGAATGCCCAGCACTGGGGTAGCAGAAGACCAGGGCGGCCACGATGGCGTGAGGCCTGGGGTCTCACCAGCTGCCCTGGGAGCAGGGGTGCGGACGTGGAGCATGCTGGGGGAGGGGGTGTCGGTTTGGAGAGCTGGGTATGGGAGAGAGAATTCCCCGCCTCAGAGGATGGACAGGAGACAGGCCTCAACACCTGAAGATAGGGTAGGAAGAAATCCTTGAGAGTAGCCAGCCAAGGCCGAGCCAGCTGCTCTGTGATTCCCAGCAGGCCTGCTGGCCAGGCTGCAGGGGACCCACACGCGGAAGCGAAAGCTTTAAGAAGGCTCCGCTGGAAGCCCCGTCCTCTCCTTGCAGAGCCAGGTCGGCCCCGGGCCAGGCAGCTCTTGAGCAGGAGGCTCAGGCCGATGGGAGCAGGGCCGAGCCGCAGGCCTGGCCGCATGCACGAGGCAGCCCGAGGTTACTTACTCCTCGAGGGCGGGCCAGCTCCTCGCTGCTCTGGCCAGAGCAATACAGACTGACGTAGTCCCCCCTCACAGGCGTGCTCGCTCTGGGAGAGACAGGATGAGAGATACCCACCTGTGATGGCCCGGCCAGGCTGGCCCTGACTGGGATGCTCTTTCTCAAGGAGGGGAAGACAGTGCCCTCCATTCCCTGGGGACCTTCCCAGGGTCAGGGGACAATGCTGTTTTTGCCACTGCCTGCCTCTGTCAGAGGGGACCCAGGTTTCCTGCTGGAGCTTCTCCAAAGATGTCACGGGCACTGTGGCCCTCCAACGGCCCTGGAGCAGGCATACTCCTCCATGCTCTGCTATGGCAGGGACAGCAGGGGCTGCGGCATGGCACAGAGGGCAGGAGGATGTGGGACGGGGGGGCAGTCATGGAGGGCGGGGCACGGGGGCACTCATGGAGGACAGGGGGCAATCTCGGAGGGTGGGGGATGGGGGCAATCACAGAGGGCGGGGCACGGGGGACAGGGGTGAGGGGCAGTCACGGAGGGCAGAAGGACATGGGATGGGAGCAGTCACAGAGGGTGGGGCATGGGGGCAGTCACGGAGGACAGGGGGCAATCACGGAGGGTGGGGGATGGGGATGGGGTGCAGTCACGGAGGACAGGGGGCAATCACGGAGGGTGGGGGAAATCATGGAGGACGGGGGCAATCACGGAGGGTGGGGGATAGGAGGCAATCATGGAGGGTGGGGGACAGGAGATGGGGGCAATCACAGAGGGCAGAGGATAGGGGAGGGGGAGCAGTCACGGAGGATGGGGGGTAGTCACGGAGGATGGGAGGCAATCACGGGGGCGAGGGGCAATCACAGAGGACGGGGGGCAATCACGGAGGATAGGGGCAATCACAGAGGGCGGGGGATGGGGAGGGGGAGCAGTCACAGAGGATGGAGGGTAGTCACGGGAGACGGGGGCAATCATGGGGGCGGGTGCAATCACGGAGGGTGGGGGATGGGGAGGGGGAGCAGTCACAGAGGATGGGGGCAATCATGGGGGGGGCAGGGGGCAATCATGGAGGATGGGGGGCAGTCACGGAGGGAAGGAGAACATCCCCACGCTGGAGGGGCCGGCTGCAGGCGCCTGCACTTGTCCTGCCCCGTCCCCCTATCCCCAGGCACAGCAGCCTTGCCCTGAGCCCGGAGGAAGCACTGCGGGCGGCCTGGCCGCACAGCGAGCAGGCCCCCACCCCCAGTGCCGCAGCAACTCTACCCGCAATTGCCCTTGGGCCGTCAGAGGCCTCTGGGCCCTTCTCTAGAATCCCCCAACCGCACAGAAGACCAGCAGAATTTACACCTCACAGTTAGGACAACAGATCGTCTCTAAGTAGCCACTGACTCATCTGCGGAAAATCAGATCCTAGTTTGCTGGGAATCCACACGGAAGGTTTCATTTCTGTTCTGGAACCTGATGGGCTACCATCTCACCAGGGGGACCTGCACACCCCTCAGCCCAGCCACACCGCGACGGGGCCCACGCCAGCAATGGCCTCGACAGCGAGGGTGGGTGGAGGCTTTCTCGAACGTGCAGCCCCGCGTGGGAGGCGTGTGTGTTGAGTTCTCACCGAAGGCGTCTGGGGCGAGTCAGTGAAAGAGGTTTCGGAAGGAAGGCAGACAGTATTCCCGTGAAAGCTGCTCTCCTGAGATGAGAGAGGCCCGTCCAGGGTGCTGGGAGGCAGACTGGCCACGGGCGGCACGGCTAAGTCAGAGCTCTGAGACTGGTGGACAGGTGGGAAGTGTGGAGAGGAAGAGGAGGTAGACGGAAGGAAAGGCTGGACGGAAGCTTGGCTGTGAGGCACGAAATCCTGCGAGTAGGACCTAAACACAGACTTGTACTACAGAGTCAGAGTGGAACACAGACACGAACATGAGAGGAGGGAAGAAGAAAACAGACAAGAGAAAAAGTCGTTAGATTAACGGCTGAGCTGTGACGGGCCGATCACAGTCTTTCAAATGAGGACACCACTCAGGCCAAACCACCCCTGCGGCCCTCTGGCTGGAGGTCCCCCAACCCTGGCTCGGCAGCCCCTTGAGAAGAGCCTGAAAACCACCCAGAGCCATCCTCTGTCTACAGGGCGGGACGCAGTGCCCCCCAAGGAGAGCAAGCCCCTATCCCATACTGTGGAGGGGGGTGTCCCATCCTATGTTTGTCAGAAAATTGAACCTATGCAGGGCCGTCTACACCGACTGTCCTTCCAGGAACCTCATGACTGAACCAAGCATGTGCAGATACCTGGTCACATTTACTCATTTTGACTTTTTTTTTGGATGAATCTCTCTGATTTTAGTTCTTGAAAGTCAAATACTGCAAGCCTTCTCAATATTGTAGTCACTTTCAAATCCTTTTGGAAGGGAAGTGATACGCTTTAAACATGGTTGAAAGAATCATGCTCCCAAAACACTAAAAATTTCTGAGTTTCCCTTTCTGCT
This sequence comes from Nanger dama, assembly GCA_917880005.1. Classification (NCBI taxonomy): domain Eukaryota; kingdom Metazoa; phylum Chordata; class Mammalia; order Artiodactyla; family Bovidae; genus Nanger; species Nanger dama. The sequence continues at coordinate 5,303,402 of CAKJTW010000018.1, read as the reverse complement.
CATCTTTTTTCTTTCTTTAATAGACGAAGTACAACACCTCTGATGCCCCCTTAGGACCGCAAGGCTCCACTCTCCGAGGGTCCCATACATGAAAGAAAAGCCTGAGGTCAGGCTGGGCAGAGACCAGAGCCTGTGAGTGCAGACTTGGGCCCGGGCTGCGCTATGGAAGGAGGGTTGGAGACCACCCAGCTAACAGTCCCCTAGCGGGGCCAGGCCTGCCTGCCATCCTGGAGAAACGGGGACGAATGTGTAGCAGGGGCTGAGTTTGGAGCCCCCGCCCAACCCTCTTTCCACCACGAGGGGCTGGAACTTGACAAAAGCCTACCCCCAAAACAAACAGGCACACCACTCGCTCAACTGTCCTCTCTACATTTTGGGCATAGGATTTTTTTGTGTGTGAGGTGTGTGGGATCTTAGTTCCCTGATCAGGGTTAAACCTGGACCCCTGGCAGTGAAAGCAAGGAGTCCTAACCACTGGACTGCCAGGGAATACCCAGCACAGGATTTCTGAAATCCATGAAGGAAGAGGAAATGAAGACTTAAACTAACGAGAGGCTAAAGCCACTCAACCCTTTAGTGTTTCTCTAAAGCTACACTTCAACCTGGGGGAGAGCTGCTGTCACACAAGGGACAGGCATACTCCCCTCTGCCCCCCGCCAGCCTCCTCGGGCTGTGGATCAGCATTCAAAGCTCCCCCGCTCCTTGGTGAGGCCACCTGAGCTGACCAGGGCACCTGTCTAGAAACTGACTGTCCCTACACATCTTACTCCCATCTAACTCAGAAGCTCAAGGCCAACCCAGACACACAGGGGAACGAGTGAAGAAGCACGGCGTGACAGTGAAGCCTGGGTTCCTGGTGGTCCCATCTGTCCACGTGCCTTCTTTGGGGAGAAGCCTGTGGCGGTGGAGCCCTGGCTCAGCTGTCCTCCCCCTGGGGCCATGGGGCCTGAGCATCCATGGGGCACCCTCCCCAGGGCCAGTAGCCGCCGCCTTCTATCTGACCTCTCAGAGCAGCGGTCCAAGCCAGGCCCTTGGTGGGGGTGGCGCGTCTGGCTTTGGGGGCTGTTTCGCCTCTGGAGGGCGCTCCCCCAGTCACAGGGAGGCGCTCGCACTGGCCGAGAAGGCGCCCGGAGGAGACCGCGAGTGAAGTACATCAGCCGAGGGAGGGGACGGCCCGAGGGGCCCCTGAGCCGGCTGCGCTGAGGCAGTGGCTGCAGACTCCCGCAGGAGCCCGGCCCCCAGGCCCGCCGGACACTCATTCCCGCACACAGGGGCCTCTCCCTTGACCACGACTCTGCCTCGCTCATAACTCACCTTCACTGCTGCTATGGTTGGAACGTTGGTGCTCCCCCAAAGTTGTAGGTTGAAATCCTCACCCCCAGATGCTAGGGTCTGTGCTACAGAAAAGAGGCTCTACCCTCTGCCATGTGAGGACGAAGAAAAGTCCGTGACCAGGGAGAGGGCCTCACCCAACCATGCTGGCCTCTGGAGCTGTGAGAAACACACTTGCTGTTGTAAGCCACCCAGGCTGCAGTAATCTGTTACAGCAGCCAGAACGAACCAGGCCAAATGCTGGCTCTGGGGTCCTGATGTGTGCTCACTGACATGCCCCATCCCCCGAAGCATGAAAACACATAGAGCACTGGAGCGGGCCCTGCAGTAACCAAGCCCTAACTTACACACACGCGCACACACACACACAGTTCAGTTCAGTCGCTCAGTCGTGTCTGATTCTTTGCGACCCCATGAACTGCAGCACGCCAGGCCTCCCCGTCCATCACCAACTCCTGGAGTTCATCCAAGGTAAGGAACAGCGGGTGCGCTTTGCTGGAGCAGCCGTGAAGAGATACCCCATGCCCAAGGTAAGAGAAACTCAAGTAAGATGGTAGGTGTTGCAAGAGGGCGTCAGAGAGCAGACACTCTGAAACCATGCTCACAGAAAACTAGTCAATCTAATCACACTAGGACCACAGCCTTGTCTAACTCAATGAAACTAAGCCATGCCCGTGGGGCAACTCAAGACGGGTGGGTCATGGTGGAGAGGGCTGACAGAATGTGGTCTGCTGGAGAAGGGAATGGCAAACCACCTCAGTATTCTTGCCTTGAGAACCCCATGAACAGTATGAATAGGCAAAATGATAGGATACTGAAAGAGGAACTCCTCAGGTCAGTAGGTGCCCAATATACTACTGAAGATCAGTGGAGAAATAACTCCAGAAAGAATGAAGGGATAGAGCCAAAGCAAAAATAATACCCAGCTGTGGATGTGACTGGTGACAGAAGCAAGGTCCGATGCTGTAAAGAGCAATATTGCATAGGAACCTGGAATGTCAGGTCCATGAATTGAGGCAAATTGGAAGTGGTCAAACAAGAGATGGCAAGGGTGAACATCGACATTCTAGGAATCAGCGAACTAAAATGGACTGGAATGGGTGAATTTAACTCAAATGACCATTATATCTACTACTGCGGGCAGGAATCCCTCAGAAGAAATGGAGTAGCCATCATGGTCAACAAGAGAGTCCAAAATGCAGTACTTGCATGCAATCTCAAAAACGACAGAATGATCTCTGTTCGTTTCCAAGGCAAACCATTCAATATCACAGTAATCCAAGTCTATGCCCCAACCAGTGACGCTGAAGAAGCTGAAGTTGAACGGTTCTATGAAGACCTACCTACAAGACCTTTTAGAACTAATGTGCACACACACAGTGGGTGCCTTTTCTGGGAGCTGAGACAACTGCTGAGAAGGCACGTGCGCAAGTCATATAGTGTGACCTCGGGCAGGGGGTGTGAGTGCTGGAGCCTGTCTCCTCCTCTCTAAAGCAGGGATGGAAGCAGTTCTTCCCTCCCAGGGGCTCTGTGTGCGTTTACTGAGACGCCCTGCAAGTTTGGCTGGGTGACAAGCAATCAGCGTCAGCTCTCCTCTCCTGCCCTCCAAAATACCCTCAGGAGCACCTCGAAAAACAGAGCCAAGGCGTTTAATTAACTCAGTACATACTTACTGAATGAGGGAATGCTTAGGAATGGATCCTAACGCTGTTATTAACCAAGGTGCCCAGAATGTCGCCTGACTCAGCAGTGTCTCGACGGTGGGTGCGGGGGGTCGTGGACAAGCTGCCTGGACTGTGCAGGTGTGGGTCCACAGGGAGGCCACCGAGGGTGAGGACAGCAGAGGAGAGGGGTGGCCGTCAGGGAGAAGGGAAGGAGGGTGCGCATCTCTGGGACAGAGTGGCAGGCTGCCCTGCCCTCCTCCCCTCAGCAACAACCAGGCTGCCTGGGCTCAGCTCTGGTATTCTAGCTATGCGGTCCTGCTGGGACAGTAGCCAGACCTGAACATCACCTTCAGGGGGCAGCAGTGGTGGTAGGGGGCGAGGGGAGACGCAGGGCTGCTCTCTAATCACCACCAGGCCGGTCCCTCCCTGGCCCTGCAGGCTCATGCCTGTACCGCAGTCAACAAATCCAGTATCCACCGCCTCCCCCGAGCAGTGTTTCCGGGCCCTTTAAGATCACATTTATTTGACAAGGGCAGGGAGAATGCAGGGCTGGCCATGGAACAGAAAACACGCCTTCACCACAGCCTGGAGTCTATTTTAGGATCTGGCTGGTGCCGGGCTTCACTGCTGCGCTTCGCGGCAGGAATTTTTATTTATAGCTGGAGTAAGACTGTCTGGGCCCAAGAGTCTATAATGGGACGGGCTGCCTGTTGGGAGGCGGCATGTTTCTGCGGAAGATCTATACGTGCTCGAGTGACTTCTGGGGAGGAGAAGGGGCACCTTGGCCCCCCGCGTCAGCCCTGATCTCACGGTCAAAGTGCCAGCAAGAGCCATCTCATGATGGTGGGGATGGCAGCTGTTCTCACTGAAGGTGTCCTGCTGGGCAGATGAGGTGCTGAAGGTTCTATGTGAGCCACCTCATTTACTCTGCACCAAGTTACAATCCTCCTTACGAAGACGCAGAGACAGGCCGAGGGTGGCTGTGGCCCTAGCAAGCCACAGCTGGGCTCAGCGCGACAGAGATGGTGCTGGGTCAGCCCCCTCACACTCAGGGAGCACTCTAGGCACGTGACAGGCCCTAAGCCTGCGATCCTGCAGCTCTGCACGGTCTGGTCTGCTCGCTCCACTCAGAGACCACCCAAGTGATGGCCAGCCTGCAAGAAGCAAAGGCCTGACATACACGTCAGACACGCAGAGCAAAGATCGACCCTCGCCAGAGACACAGGAGCCACTAACCCACCCTTTGAAGTACACGCCTGAAAGAAGCACTGGGTCTGGGTGTAAACGAGGAGGGAGACTGCCTTGATGGGTGGCCAGTCACGTGCTAGTAGCAGAGCTTGCTGAAGCTGGCCACGCACCAGTTTTCAGTGCCACTTCCTACCACTATATCCTGACATGAAAGATGACTAGGGACGGGCCCTGCACTGTTGGCAAGAAAGCAGGAAAGTAGATCTTCATAAGAAAACCTCTGATTCCTCAACATGACAGACATTCCATCTAATCCCTGTGATTATCAGAGGGCCGGGGCCCAGAGGAGGCGATCAGCGTGTCAACAGCTGAGGGCTGGAGCTGCAGGCCAGAGGACCTTGACCGTTACGGCTACTCCAGGGTGACTCAGGCAGGCCCCAAGCTCTGGAGGACATCCAGCCCTGCCAATAATCACAGCGACTCCATGGTGACATAGGCTCCATGCTCTGGAGAATGTCCGGCCCTGCCAATCACGGGGAATGCCCTCGTCTGAGTGAATGGATGGACCGTGGCCTCCAAGTGTTCGGGAAGTGAAGAAGTCGCCAGAGAGCAGTCATTCCTGTGCACCCTCGGCTCCAGCAAGGCTTGTGACTTCAGGGTTTCCGAACACTACTTGGCGAAAACAGATAAGCTCTTGGACAGCTTGTTTGGGGGCTTAAAATTTTATCCATCATTTGGGAGAAAACATATTCAAAGGAGCTGTAATTTGAGGGTGGTTTGGGCTTTCTTCTCCTGTAGTGAGCTGGCGGGAACCACAGCCCAGCGCCAGTCCTGGGCTCAGGGGAAGCGTCCTTCAAACAGGGCCTGCGAGCGTCCACACAACATGGGCCTCGGTTATTCCTCTGGAAGAAAATAAGGCTTTTGGCCGACGCAAAACACACAGCCTCGATCTCCTGGGGAGGGATCTCCTATAAACAACCACATCTTATTCGGTTCTCAGATGGGACATGACCATTCCGAGGTCACCTGGAAGGACCCTTGATAACAGTTCTTCTCAATCCGTGGGGCCAACTGGCCACAAGACTGCCTGTCTCCTCTCTTCTTCCTGGGCCCAGTTAACTACGTGTTTACAAAAGCCGTCTTAGACCCGGGAGGAAATGTCCTTCTTTGAGGTGCCTGTGTTCATTTATAACTACTACATGTTAGATAACGTCAGAAGCAGAGTTTCTGAAGTCAAGTGGCAGGGTCAGAGGCCAATGCTGAGAGCTCCTGTGCTCAAGGTGAGGAGAGACACTGCTGTGGGTTGTGTTATGGGGACAAGGAGCCAGCACTCAGCTCACCCAAGGAAGGCGGCATCGACGTCACGTGTGTCCAAAAAATGCCTTCTCTTTTAAAATTCATTTAAAATTCTAATTTGTAATTCTACAACAAAGGATATAGAATAACAAAGATATTCTGCTCAGGAGAATTTTAGGACAAGTGAAAGCAGAGATTTACTATGCTTCCTCTCATGTTTCACACTTTTGCATTTGAATCACAAGATCTTCCCTGAAAAACACTACATTTTTGGCCAATGGTTTCATGGCTAATTATATTTTTGTGAGACCCTCCAATACATCTTTGGAGGCTCTGTCTATTCCTTAAATATTAACCTAGGGCTTCCCTGGTGGCTCAGTGATAAAGAATCTGCCTGCCAGTGCAGAAGACACAGGCTCTGTCCCTGCTCCAGGAAGATCCCACACGCTGCAAAGCAACCAAGCCCGTGCTCTAGAGCCCGGGAGCCGCAACCAGGGAGCCCACGCGGCACCGCTGCGAAGCCCGTGCGTCCCAGAGCCAGGGCAACGAGAGGCCCGTGCAGCGAGAAGCGCGAGCACAGAGGGGACCCCGCTCACTGCAACGAGGGAGAAGCCTGCACAGCCACAGAGACCCAGTGCTGTCAAAAGTACATACATAAATAACATCATGTTAAGAAGTGCTTCTCTGCACTAAAGAAAGAAACATTAACCTCAATAACGTCAACTCTTCACAGGAAGATTTAGTACAGATTCCACAGTGATCTGAATTTAGTTCTAGAAATACAACTCCACTGTTTTTTACTCAGTGTGGCTTTACGCAGCACAACAGGGGCTCTCACTCACAGCTACCCTTAGCGCCCTACCGAGAGCCTGCGGCTATACTCTGTCCTACGCCAGAACACTCTCAGGACGAAGAAAGCGTGTCTCTCGACGTCCAGCCCATGCACAGGTTTTTCTTTCTCCTGGGCCTTCTCGGTTCTCAACACTTACTGGCCATTAAACAATTCACAGACGTCAACCTGACACTGTACTTTTCATGATGGGGGTCTGATTCTAACCTCAGCTCTGACTTAAAACTCTTAGCTAGTGGTTCAGCTTCTCTAGTCTGGTGTCTCTATCTCCAGAACGTGGGTAAATGTTCCATCACAGAACAGGAAGAGCCCCTGACAGCTGACAAGCAGCCTGAAATCACAAGAGTAAAGGCAACCATCAGTGTGTAGTCAGCACCCTTAGGGGGCCATGTCACACAGGACCTTCCTAAGGACCTGGGGGCCTTGTGGTCCCGACCAGTAAGACTGTCACGGACTACAGCACATCAGCGTCATCATCAGCGTGGGCAGGCAGGGAAGTTCCTATCTGAAGCTAGTCTAGCTCTCTGCGAGAGCTGTCCACAATGACATGGGCACCAACAAGAGTCAGGGAGTCTTTAGGAGGGACAGAAACAGCGGGGGCAGAGCAGCTGCTTTGGCGAGCCCCCCAGGACAAGATCCCTAAGCCTCGGTCCTTGGCCCTTGGGTGTCCACCGCAGGCGAGGCAGGCTCGCCCCTGGGCTCAGGGTGGGGGCCTGACACACAGCCAGGCTTCTACCTCTACCTGAGGGGATTAGGATCCCACAGGAGTGCTGGCCCACCCATGCCTCCTTCTCACAAGGCCGTGTCTGGGCTTGGAGCGGCAGTGAACTTGGAGGTCACACTTCAGGGATACACTGGCCACACGGGCACCTGGTTGTTGAGGAAGGGCAGAAAGGCACAGGAGGAATATTCTGGAGGAGCCACATCGCATTTCAAGGACCCAGCAGACCGGAAGAGGCTGCGAAGATCTCAGGCCAGACTCAGAGGGGCCTGCAAAGACTCCTGCGTGGCTGGCAAAACAGCCCTGCTTTCCGCGCTGCTTACGGTGCTGGGGGCCGCTCTCTAGCAAATCCCGGGAAGTCTGGCAGGTGACAGAACAAAGAGCTGAAGAGAGGTCAGCTCAGAGATGAACCTGCCTGCCCTAGGCCCCTGGTACTGCCCACAGACCCTCCCTTCTCTCAGAGTAAGTTTGCTCTGAGCAGGCGGGAAGCCAGTGAGGAAAAGACGATGTCAGGAAGACACAGGGGACAGAGCCGGGGGAGGCGGGGGCCTACTTAACCAGCAGGAGGGCACACCTGCTACGGTCCACAATCTTCCTTCCTGCCTCTCTCTGCTTCCCTGCTTGGCCTTTCCACCTGTCAGATGCCTTTGTCTCGGTGATGGCTGGTGACTGGAGACTGAGGAGGGGGCAGATAGGGTGAGCCACCCCCGGGCAGGGTCCTAGGAGGGCCCATGTGCTGCAGCGTGGAAGCCCGGCTTGGCTCTCAGAGGATCACGGCCAGCAGCTCCACTCACCGTCCCCATTTAAACTGAAGTTCTCAACAGGACACACACGACTTTCTTACCCGAGAGACTTTTAAAAACAGAGGACAGTCATTATGGGTATTTCTGAAGTTCTCTTTTAGGGTCTTCTAGAAGTTTTGATTCTCCATTTTGGAAGCCAAGATAGTGAAGAAAATATTTCAACAGAGTCCTAGCATCCAGCTATATCTCTTGGTGACAGTTAATATCGGTGAGCTAAGAAAGAATAGGCCTAGAGGGAGGTGGCTTTTGTAACATCAGTGTTGTAATGTCCAGAGGACTGGAAACCCTAATGGTTATTAACAGGTTCCCAATAATATCTTGGTCAAGGGTAAAGTGAATATGGACCCAACTCAGAGCTTCCAAGATTTCTCACCACTAGGGTTCAGAATAGAGAAAATGCAAGCCCAAGAAGGGCCACAGTGGCAACAGCAGTGGGAATCCAGGCTGGTTGGGGAAGGACTGGGGCTAGAGGGACGGGAGTTTGGGGGCAGGTGGGAATCGGGCAGTCAGCACGGGCAAGGCCGCAGCGAGGACAGAGCAGACGGCCAGGGGTACGAGTGATGGAGGAGAATCCAGGGGTGGGAGGAGGACGCCAGAGCCACACCTGAGAGGTGTACCTCAGTGGGCCCATCACTCAAACACTTACTCGTGCTGTCAAGGGGCAGGCGTACTGCAAGGCCTGGTGGAATTGAAACAGGCACGAGGGGGCCAGCTGCCCGTGCCCAGGGGTGGCTGCACCTAGCTCTCCGCATCGTTCCGGCCTCGTAGTAGCTCATCATTTCTCTGAACACCTTCTTCTAACAAACTAGTCTTAATGTCCCCAAACGCCACATGTCTGAGCAGCTGTCCAAGTCTCCTAGAATCACAATGCATGCCGGGAAGGAAAGGGGGTCTGTGGACTCGGGGCTAAGCAGAAGCAGACCCAGACAGATTGTGAAGAGGAGGGTGGGCACCTCCCAGAAATGGGAGCAGGAACACGTCTGGGGACAAGTGGGAAAGAATGGACAAGGCTGGGCCCAAGCCCAGAGGGGAGCACCCAGGAGGAAGCAGCAGGTTTCAACTGCAGGGCAGGATGCAAGAAGGGCCAGCTGTTGTCACCCCTCCAGCCACTCTCCCTGGACCTCAGTCCTGAGAGTTTATACTTGAGACAAGCTTCTACTCCCCATCTTCAGGCAGGTCCCTCACTGACCTTCATCTCCCTGAAACCTTAACTGGCCTTCAGACCACAACTCAGGCGCCCCCTCCTGACACCGTCCTGCTCCCACTGCCCACAGCTTTCCCCAGACGTCTGTGGCTCTCACCCTGCTGCCCACGCCCTGCCTGAGCTGGAGTCTCCTTTCTGCTTGACTCACTCTGCCTATTCCCTTGCATGGGCCTCTCAAGGACAACGGGCCGTCCTGCTCGCACTGGATCCTCCTGCCTGCCTGACCCGTACTGGGCGTGGCTCCGTTCTTACCAAATTACATCTCCCGTGGGATCCCGGAAAAGTGACTGGGGATGCTTCTGCAGTACCGCCTTCAGGTTAGGCCGATCAGCGCAGGTTCACTGCTCAACAGTTCCCTTGGCAAGGTTTTCAATCTTCCTGTTACAAGGCAGAGGTAACAGGCCACAGGGCAAAGAACTTCAGATTTGGCACCTGCTATTTTCCTATGAGGTGGCTCTTGGGAATTCCATGCTGGACTGATGACACAAGTCCGGAGACGAAGGAACAAAGACATCTGACAATGAAGCACTGCTCCAAGAGCACCTCGAAGCCCCCTGTCTGGGGCTCATCTCCAAATGTGAGCAGAGAGTATACGTGAAGAACGCACTGGTATTGCGGCTCAATCATTTCTCTGGGGTTTCTGCATTTCAGATGTCAAGTATTCCATATATCTAGTCCATTACTAACATCTCTGGAGGCCTGGAGGGGCTTCGCTTCAACTGAAATAAAGCACCCTTCTTAGCTCACTCCCCCTCAGGCTCCTTTGTGGAGCTGGTGCTGAGATGCAGGATGCTGTAAGACTCCTCTGTGTGCTGAGGGGAAAACTATGACATACTCATACCCCAGTTTAAATTAAAATGTCCTCAAATTCTCTTTAATTCTATAGTATACAGTCCAGTTCATTCAGTCTTCTCCCCAAACTATTCAAAAGGGATGTTGTAGACATTCTTAGGAAAACTCACACTTACTTTCTGTTCGCAGAGGGGAGGGGAAAAAAAAAAACAAAACACGTCAAGACCTACGATTGTCTCAAGGCCAAGTTTTGCAAGACTTGTGAAAAGAGCTGCCAGAGGTGGCTGCTGAGGAAACAGAGGGCGTCTGTGCACCAGCGCCAGGGAGGGTGGGGAGTGGTCCTGCCTTGCCCGGCGAGGTCTGGGAGCTGAAGGGAAGACTGTATCCCGAGGTCCCCTCAATGGGGAGGAACAGCTTCACTTGGGCACTGGGTAGCTCCAAATATGGAGACCGGACATGACCACACTGGGAACCCAAGCTTGGAGAGGGCTCTGACATCACCAGGTCAACCTGGTCATTCAAGAGGGCAAAGGTTTCCAAGCAAGTGAAGACCTCTGCCCAGGCACTCATGCACAGGATCAAAACAAGCCAAGGCTAGAACCCAGAACTCTAAGACAAGAGCAATAACGACAGACGTTCGAGCTTACTGCCTGCCTGGCAGCTTCTTGTGATTTTACTTAATCCTCCCATTCACAGAAGAGGAGGCAAGGAAAAGTGCTACCCCAGATGACTGAACTTGAGGCCTGGGAGGATGTAAGTCACCTCGGGACGGGTCCACCAAGCTCCTTTGGAGAGTCCTTTCCCGAGCCCTGACACCAGGGTGTCATTAGACAGAATCAGCAGGAGGTGGGGCGCAGTCAGGTTCTTGAGCAGATGCAGATCCCAGAGGAAGACAGCAGACCTGTGCAGCCTCCGAGGCGTCAGCGCTGCGTGTCTGCAGACAGCACACCAGCCCTCCTCCTGCTGCCCCACCTCCACAGGGTGGCCTGCAGAAGGGCCCGCCCAGTGGAGGTTGGAGTCCACTCTCCTCCCCAGGCTGCGCTGCCTGGGGCCTGGCCCAGAGGACGCATGCCAGCCCTACACTGAGGCCTTATGATGCCTGCAAGTTTCCATCTGTCTTCCTGGAGCCCAGCCGACTGCCCTGTGAACAAGCCCAGGCTGGCCTAATGCGGCGGACAGGTCAGGAGGGTCACTGCCAGACCAGCCCCACTGGGGTGCCAGGGATGTGGGCGAGTCAGCCCTTGGCAGCCAGGCCTGTCCTGATCAGCACAGCTGCGCTGCTAAGCTGTGTCCCAGGCAAGGCTTCCCTGGTGGCTCAGCTGGTAAAGAACCCGCCTGCAATGCGGGAGACCTGGGTTTGATCCCTGGGTTGGGAAGATCCCCTGGAGAAGGGAAAGGCTACACCTCAGTACTCTGGCCTGGATAATTCCACGGACTGTATAGGCCATGGGGTCACAAAGAGTCGGACATGACTGAGCAACTTTCACTTTCCGGCAAGGACAAACGGTTACTGCTCTTTAAGCCACAGGTTTTGGGGTGATTTGTTACATTAGCAAGAGGTAGTGAAAGGTAACTGACACAGCTCTCTTAACTTCAGCTCCATCATATTGGATACAGCCTGCTCTGCTTCCTACGTGAGGAATATTCCTTTTTAAACACAGAATACTACAGGGCTGACCCAATGCCCAGTGGGAGAACAGAATAAAAAGGCCAAAACATCTCTGCCAGTTTACGTCTGAACGATGATGCTCTGAGCGTGGCCACTAAGAGACCCACCCCAACCTGCCCCAGCCACTCACACCGACCTTCGGGCCACCTTTCCTGTCTGGGGTCTGTGGAGGGCTGGAGCCAGCGACGGGCAGCAGCATGCATGTTGGGAGGCATCAGCCACGAGGGAAAGGTCTTGCTCCCCAGGTTCCCGGTAGCAAGTGCAGGGAGCGACTCACCGAGGGCACAGGTAAGCTGCCGTGCCGGCTGAGAAAGGAGTTAGAGACGGACACACTGATGCCCTGAGCGGCATTGCCGTCCTCGGGGGGTGAAGGCCACTTTAGTTTGCTGGACACAGTAGGAGACAGAGGAGAAGGAAGCAGCAGCACAGGAGGCCTGCTGGACAGAGGAGCGAGGGAGGAGACAGGGCAGGAGGGAGAGAAGCAGAGAGCAGTCAGGCACGTGCGCACGGAGCAGGCAGGCTGCCCCCTGACCTGCTGGCACCTTTTGGAGAGGGACGGCGTCCCGGCCCAGCTATGGGTCAGGGACGACCGTCGAAGGCAAGCTAGGGGCGGGTGCCCTCTTCACTCCTGTGAAGAAGCGGCGGTAAGATGGAAGGAGCCACGCGGACCTGTGTGTGCACCGCAGCTCCTCCGCTCCTGAGGGCCCCAGTACTCCTCTGTGGGAGCGACCGCGCTTCAGGGTGTGGAGCAGGAGCCCGGCAGCCTGGGCCCTAACCTTGGCCTTGCCACGTGGGGCCAGCTTGGCATCAGGCATCACATGACGCTCTCTGCACCTCAGGTTTCCAGCAGATGGCTGTGTGCGTGTGAAGCACCTAGAACCAGGCCGCCCTCAGGGCACTTGGGCCCACAGGTGTACCTGTCATGCTCACTTCTGTCTGGAAAACAGGGTCACACTTCTCACACTGGCACTGGAGAAGGGGCGCCCAGCAGTCATACACGGGGTGTCTCACGTGTCTGGGCTTCCGCTTCTGCTGCGGGCTTTGAGCCCGTCTCTCCAGCTCTCTCAGCCTCACTTTACTTAAATTGGGGGTGACAGAGGCCATGGGGAGGGGATGTTCACAGGATGTTTGCCCACCCTCCAGGGCTCCCTGGCAGCCTCTCCTTAGAGAGCCCCTTGGACCGCCGCCCGCCTTGAGGTGAGGCAATGTGACTCTCAGAGGGCTGGGATTCAAGCGCATCCCTCAGGGCTCTCTCCCCAGGGCTCAGCTCCTGTGGGCACCACAGGACACAAAGGATACCCAGGGCCAGGCAACGGGCACCTGTGCACCCAGCAGGAGAAGCTGAGAAAACCAGATCTCAATGAAACTGGCCCAGCTGTTTAACTAAACATTTTAGGTCAGGGGTTCCTGAGGCAGGCATCTATGTGTCTGTGGTGAACAAGAGAGACGCACATTTGGGCATATTCAGCTGTCTGTGGGGAGAGCAGGGCAGGTGAAGAGCTGAGACCTGAGCATAGCTGGGGAGACACAGCTGGCTAGTGCAGGACTGGAACCCAGACCCCAGCCTGAGCCTGGCCCGCCTTCCACAACACAGGCTGCCCCCGCCCCAGAGCCCCCTGTGTGGGGGGCAGGCTCAGGGACTCTGGGACCGGGCATGGGCTCAAGGCCCAGTCGCAGGACTGCTGAGGCCCAGGCAGCTTCCAGGAGTGACCTCAGGACCTTCACCGTCTGGCCATCTGCCTCCCAGAACAGCCGGGGTAGCATCCTCTCGCAGAGGATGAAGGCTGCCTTCTCTGGTTAAGATGAGCAGACCAGCCAGCATGAAAGCAAGACAGCACGTGCAGCTCTGATGGACTGCCCTCCTGGGTGTACTCTCCCTAAAGAGCTTGGTGGACAGGGCGCTTCGATTCTAGAGCCTGACCACAGGCCCTGTGGTTAGTAAACTGGTGGCAGAGAGAAGAGGGTTGAGAGGTGTACCCGAATGCTCCCCGCTGGTCCCAGCGTCTCTCCAGCCTGCCCACAGCCTGACGGCCCCTCTGTGCTGCCTACATGGCATCCTGACGCAGGAGGGATTTTAAAGGAGGAAGGGTGTGCCGGCCTGAAACACAAAGCGGCTCTGTGTCAGCTACCCTTCTTCCACAGAGCTGGTCCTCAATGGGCCAGCCCTGGCTGGGGGGGTGCAAGTGGTTGGGCAGTGAGGCCGACTATGTAAATCGAGGCCACAGATGGGCCTGCACAGACCCTGCCCTGTGCTCTGATTGACTGCCTCCTTTTAGGGAAGTCTATATTAGAGCTACAAAAGAGAGAGAGAATAAAAAAGTCTGTCTACAGAGAAAGCAAACATTCTGAGTACAAGCCAGTGCCAGCTGCAGGGGCCCGCTCTGGAGGAGCAGCCACTCCTGCAGGGGGAGATGTGAGCAGGAGAGCAGGAACAGCGGTCCGGGCCACTCGTGGGGGCCCCCACTTACCAGCTGCCGCTGCTTTGGGGGCAGGGGCGGGGGCGGGGCGAGCTCGTGTGGGGCATCGCCGGCGCTGAAGGAGTCATTGAAGCCGTACACCTCCATGAGCAGCTTGTTCTTCTGCTGGTACACGTGCTCCTTCTGCGGCGTCTGGTAAAACATGGAGGGCTGTGGCTCCGAGTAGTCCTCGAGCAGCTGCATGTAGGCCAGCACTGCGGGCACAGAGGGACCAGGCTGGGCGAGCCGCACACAGATCGCAGCCCGCCCCACAGCGGCCCGGGAGAGGGCCCGGGCAGTCCGCGTGACCGCCACGCGGACTGGGCACCGCCCGCGAGTCCCGAGGCCTCTGGAGGCGAGGGGGGCGTGGGGGTGGGGCGGGGGGCAGGCTCTGCAGCAACTCCCTTCCTTTCCCCTCCGGCCCGCGAGCCTGGAGCCACGCTGGGAAACAGCCTGTGCTTAGAGAAGCGCAGGGGCGCACCCACTCCTGGCCGAGAAGCCCTCGGGGTTTTCCAGCCTCTTGAGGGCAGGGCCGTGGCTGGGGTGCAGGCTGCTGGGCCCCCTGCCCATGCCTCCGGCTCTCAGCTCCTGGACCGTCCCCTGGGGCTTTCCGCATGTCTGTGGCGGCCGCTCTTCCTGCAGCCCTGTGAGCCCGACGCTCGCGCCTGAGCGACTCAGGCCTCGATGAACTGGCGTTCACCGAGGCCCCTCACCCCGCGTTCCACCCCCAGGAGCCGCTCTCAGCCCCCCGCTCCATCCTTTCTGGGCCCGTCTCACGGCTCCTCACGAGCTAGCTGGGTTTCTCACATTCACTGAGCACCTGCGACGCGCCAGGAGCTGACCGAGGTGCTGGCACTCCGCAGGGCCCAGCAATGGCTCTTTCACCCGTGTGTTGCGGGGCTGACCCCCGCCCCAGGGAGACAGAAAACAGGCCGAGGTGGGGGTGTCCTACAGAGGACGGCCAAACAGGGAGGCGAGGGGGCTTCTCCAGAACACGGTGAGGACGGGCGGAAGAGTCTTCCAGGAGGGGCAGAGCCCCGGGCTGGGACCAGGGTCTGCAGGGCAGTGCTCCGCGGAGAGTGGGGGCCTGCACGGCGGGGCCGTGTGAACCGGGCAAGGAAGGGGCCTGAAGCTCGGGAGGGCAGGACCCTGCCCCAGGAGCTGCCTGTCTCGAGCCGCCGGAGAAGACAGCTTGGCCGGTGGGGGTGGTGGGCTGAGGCTGTTCAGGTGAAAGACCCCATGGGGGAGTGGTCTGGCTCAGGAAGAATTGTCAGATTGGGGGCAAGAGGATTTACTGCTTCTCGCTTGAGGGTGGAAGCTACTGCCCGAGGGCAGGGACCCTGTGCCTCCCGGCAGCTGCTCTATCACCGGAGCCTCGCACACCGCTTCACAGAACGAGCAAGCGAACAGAGGCCACGGCCTGGCACCCGGCCTGTGACTGTCGCGCTGCGACCCCCGCAGGTCTTGGGAGGCCCTGCGGGAGGGAAGCCGCTCTGGCCACCGAACGCCGCTCTCCCTCCCGACAGAGGCTGTCGGGAAGCTCCTCTTCCAGAGGGACGGGCCCTGAGGCAGAAGTGCTCAGGCTGGCGGACAGACCCTCTCCGCTCTAGAAGCCCCTCAGGCAGCGAGGCCAGGCCCTGCGCTCAGCGCGCAGCCTCACAGCAGAGCCGCTGGCTCCTTCCTGCTGGGCCCGCGGGCGCCCGTGTGGACCGCAGCCCTCTCCTCAGGCGGGCGCCCGTGTGGATCGCATCCTTCTCCTCACGCCGGGTGTCAGTGTGGCCCGCACTCCCTCTCCTCACGCGGGCGCCCGTGTGGCCCTCACTCTCTCTCCTCACGCCGGGTGTCAGTGTGGCCCGCACTCTCTCTCCTCACGCGGGCGCCCGTGTGGCCCTCACTCTCTCTCCTCACGCCGGGTGTCAGTGTGGCCCGCACTCTCTCTCCTCACGCGGGCGCCCGTGTGGCCCCGCACTCTCTCTCCTCACGCGGGGCGCCCGTGTGGCCCTCACTCTCTCTCCTCACGCGGGCGCCCGTGTGGCCCGCCCTCTCTCTCCTCACGCGGGGCGCCCGTGTGGCCCTCACTCCCTCTCCTCACGTGGGCGCCCGTGTGGCCCTCACTCTCTCTCCTCACGCCGGTTGTCAGTGTGGCCCGCACTCTCTCTCCTCACGCGGGCGCCCGTGTGGCCCTCACTCTCTCCTCTCACGCGGGCGCCCGTGTGGCCCTCACTCTCTCTCCTCACGCGGGCGCCCGTGTGGCCCTCACTCTCTCCTCACGCGGGCGCCCGTGTGGCCCGCACTCTCTCTCCTCACGCGGGCGCCCGTGTGGCCCGCACTCTCTCTCCTCACGCGGGCGCCCGTGTGGCCCGCACTCTCTCCTCACGCGGGCGCCCGTGTGGCCCTCACTCTCTCTCCTCACGTGGGCGTCCGTATGGACCGCACTCCCTCAGTCTCGCGCAGGGGCGTCCATGTGGAGCGTACTCCCTCACCCCACGTGGGGGCATCAGAATAGACTTTACTTCTCATTTCCAGCGGTGAGGGACCAGCCCCATCTTCAGAGCCAGACCTTCCTGAAGACCCTAGAAGGTTCTGAAGAAGTGACTGCTGGAGCTGACTGAACTTGGGGGCCTTACGAAGCAGGAAGGGGTGGCTTGGAGAAGCCCTCTCAGTAACCCGATCTACTGGTGTGGACCCGACCCCCACTCCCGTCCAGATGGTGGTGGGAGCCCTGGGGTGTCAGCGGCCTCTGTACACACGTGCGCTCAGTGGTTAAGGTGCTTTCATCAGGATTAAGTACTGGCCTACTCAGTGTGACCGTGCATGCCCCAGGAGGGAGCGAAGGGGTGCTGGGGCCAGAGAGGACAGGACGCCGGCTTGGAAGCTGAGGAGCCCCGGGGGCGGGGGTGCGGGGGACGCAGCCGTGTTGGTCTGGAGCGGGTACATCCCCCTGGGTCACAGCTCGGTGCAACAAGCACCCCGGGTTCCAGCATTAAGACCAGGGCAAAGGCAAGTTTGCAGGACTGTCTTAGTGCTTTCAAATGACCAGAAAGTTGCCTTAACTGGAGAGCTAAACCAGTCAGACTTTCAGGCTAGCTGGAGGGGTGCAGAAGGAAATGCCCCTGGCACCTCTGTCTGCAGCTTCCTCCATGCCCTGGCTTCCCGTGAGGGAACTTCCATGACAGACGGGAATGACACCCTCAGCCCCACGGAGCTAGCTCTGCCTTCACACTGAGGCCACTACCCAAGCTGGGGGCATCCAGGGCGGTCACTAGGTGGGCACCCTTCTGGGCATGGGCCAAGCACAGACGCTCGTCTGGGGTTGGAGCGCGGGTTCCACGTCTAGGTGACAGCAGTCTCCTGCTGGACGCTCCCACCAAGGCCAGGGCAACCTGGGTGGTGGGCTGACGAGGCTGCCCACAGAGAGATTGTGGCAGCCAGTGTGCCCATGGAAAACAAAGCAGAACCCTGCAGGTGACGTGGGGAGAGGGTTGGCAGAGAGCCGGGCCACGTGCAGCAGTTGGGGAGCGAGCAGAAAAGCAAATTCCGCACAACGCTCCTTGGGAACTGGATGGCCAACTCACACTTGGGAAACACTCAGAATACAAAACACCCTAAGTTCTGCTCTACCCCCAGGCCCTGATCACATCAGGTATCAGAGCCTCTGGTCCAAGCAGCAACCCTAGACTCGAGTCATCCCGTGATACTTCAGGGTCTGTGAGCAGAAGACAGAGTGAGACCAGGGGCTTCTCTCTAAGAGCTCCCGTGCACTGCCAGGAGCCTCAGAAAGGCCCTGGGGTGGTGTGTGCCCTGCTTTGCCCCAACACTGCTGTGACACTGCCCTGAGGCTGCAGTCTGTTTTTCTCGGTCACCACATGTTCAGGCCAGGTCAGCTGACTGCCATACGAGAGGCCAAACACTCTGTGGAGACCAGACCTGAGGTTCTGCTGAGACCATGAGGAGAGGTTGGCTCACCAGGCTTTAAGAATGACCCCCAGGACTGACAACACAAGGCTCCCGGAGGCGTCCCTGTGTGGGTCTGCTTTTCAGAAACGATGAGGCCATTGGTTTGACTCTGAATTACCGTTTCAATAAATGTAACACCACTTTAGGGCACAAAAGGCACGACCCCACAATAGCGTAACAAAAGCTTACTGTGTTTGTTTTTCTTCTCGGGGAGAGGCGGCGGTTTTTCTGGGTCACCCGTTGATTCAGAAACAGTGAAATCACCCACGAAGTCGACAGAGGCTGAGGAACCTCCTTGCTGAAAGGGAAGAATAGCAGCAAAGGGCGTGAAGGGGATGGACTGGACGGAGGCTGGGTTCTGCAGGTCGTCCTCGGAGATGTTGTCGTACTGCGAGGGTGTCGCTCGTAGGACGCCCGGCAGCCAGAGCTGTCCAAGGTCTGGGAGGCCGCACTCCTGCGCTTCTTCTCGGGCAGGGCTGGCGGCACGTCCGTCTGCTGCCCAGGGGCTGAGGACCCATCTGGCTGGGGACAGCTGCCCAGAGGCAACTGGAGAGGGTGGCCAAGAAATGGAGATCCAGACTCCCCCAAGGACTCTGGCAGCGGGCTGAGGTTACAGGCCACTTGCTGAGGTATCTGGTCTGCGTTGGAGAGGTCTTGTTGAAGGAACTCGTAGTCAGGATCATAATGATCTGCAACCACACAACAGGGGAAGCACACCGTGAGCCCCGGCCCCACAGCAAGGAAAGCCCCTTCCTCTTCCCTGACCTGTCCTGCTCAGGGGACACGTCCCCGTCTCATCCACAAAGACTCCCACTTTACTTTATAGGATACACTTTTCTACTGCTTATAAAAGTAAAACCGGATGGGAGTGTGACTGGTATGTAGCCTATTCTTCACATTTTCCCAGATTTTTAAAAGTTTTACCTAAAAGAGAAAAATATGCATGGCCACTGTAGGAAACAGCCCAAAACACTACGCCTAAAGAAAAAATCACCCACAGCCCCATAACCTAATTATAATCTCTGCTGACCACTAGATGTATTACCTGCAAAGTTTTCCCCCCGGATACTGTTTTTTGAACTCTGAGAAAACACCATGTAAGCAGTCTTGGCTTGGTCCACTGGTCATAACTCAGACTGGTTTTTAGCACAGCTGCATACTATTCCTTCAAGGGGGCGTGTCACAAGTCTGCTGATTTCCTACACTGAGCGGTCAGGTTGTTCCCAGGCTGCCAAGGCTCTTCATGATGCTGAGATTAATGTCTCTACACGGAAATCCTCCCATGAACCTGACTGTGTTCCTAAGATAAAAACTCTCAGAAGTGAAATGTCTACTTCACAGGACATGAACAGTTCAGGGCCCTGTACGCCTTCTGCCAAGCTGCCGCAGACCCTCCCCTGGCCCCACCACCCGAGGTCAGTACATGCTGCTCACTTGCCTTTGTCCTCTGTCAGAAGCTGCCCAGGCCCTCCCCTCTGTTTACAGCTCCGAGCACGTGGGCTCCCCTTGGGCAAAGGGAGTCGAGTGACACACTGGTGGACTGACTGTAACAACAGTGACCGTGGCCATGTCTCTGCGGTCTCACAGTGTTGCTGCAATAAACTTTCAACCCCCTTCGGAGACAGACTCTGGTATCCTCATTCTGTAGAAGAGGACACCGTGGCTCAGATCCTGATCAACTTAAAGTCAACAGAGCCAGTGACTGGCCTCACCACCTGACCTCACAGGAGCCACTGGGAAGTGTGAAGCTGGCGGTGGTGACGTGCACGCCCATGGCTCACCCTAGTGTTTCACAGCTTGTGTTCCGGGAGCACTGCCCACTGTCCCTGTCCAGAGAGGACAGCTGCTCGTCTGACTTGCTGAGCTTGCCGATGCTGCTGCAGGGCGACAGGCGGGGAGACTCACCGCTGTACGAGTGGCTGCCTCCTGACAGCCGTCTCTGTGCGTAACAGTCCACGTCAAAGTCCTCGTGTGCAAAGTGAGAACAGGCCCAAGTCACTGCTGAGGGGTGGCAGCTGAGCCCGGGGGTGGCGGGGGGAGCAGGTGCGTGTACTTGGAGAAGGAAATACTGGGACGTGCACAAACTGGCTGCAGGCAGTGAACACACGCACGCAGTGCCTCCAAGACAAGGGGCCTCTACAGGCTCTCGGAGTGAGTGCTCTGATCGAGGGAGGCCCTGGGCTGGGTCCCATCTCCCCACCCTGGGAGGGGAGCCCCACCACGGCCTGCAGAGGGAAGGACCACTAAGGAACGGGGGCTGCCCAGGGAGAGAGCTCTTCCCTGTGACCAAAGACAGGGACTTAAGACCACTGGGCTTCTTTCAGTTTAGGAACCAATGTGCCAGACCCGAAGTCGACCTCTGCCTTTCTGGATGGGGCTAATTACCTGCCTATTAATTCCAACAGGCAAACTGGAGCCACTGGTGGCTCGACTCATGGGGGCCACGACGGCCACACGGGTGGGGGATGGAGCCGACTGTCTCTTCTTCGGGGGGCAGTGCTGGTGGAGGACTGAAACAGAGCAAGGAACCCCATCAAACCAGACAACCTGAACAAAAATCCTTTATACAGACACTAGGGTGTGGGATATGAGGCTCTTACATTATTAGATGCTGATCCTACTTTCCACCCTTTCAACTCCCACCCCACTCCCCTTCTGCCAAAAGCTTAGCATCTGAAAGTCCCTGCTCTTTCCTTTCATGACAAATGGTACCAGGTTCTGCTTGGCTAGGGGCTAAAAGCCAGCGGCTGGGAGTTCTCAGGGCGAGGGGGCAGGGGAGGGCGAGGGGGCAGGGGAGGGCAAGGGGCCGGCACCGGGCCAGACTCCTGTCCTCTGGAGGCAGCGTCCCGAGGAAAGTCAAACCACCAATGTGGCTGAAGGGCAAGTTCTTCCCCTAATGGCACCATCTTCTTTTTGGCTGGCACCATCCATTTGTGAAATTACAACAGAAATAGATAAGAGAGCTAGGAAAATAGAAAGTACCTGTTATCAACTACCCTAATGCCAGGTAAGGGGGCTTGGGGGGTGCAACCTCTTCGTCCATAGAATCTGGGAGCCCCTCGGTTGACTGTGACAGGCCGGTCGTCTTGTTTAGTATCTCCATCTCTCGATCCGTCAGGGGAAGCTCAGACTGGCTGGAAGGTTGAGGAGAACTCGGGGTTACAGAAGGCCCCAGGGCAAGCACAGACCCTGAGAGTGTCAGGATGTGACCGGGGCAGGGAAGTGTCCAAGGGGCCCAGGACACAGAGCTAACACTATGCCCTGGGCTCCATGGCAAAGATGGGGTTTCAAGTCCAGTTCGATCACCCACAGAAGCTTGGCCCACGGCCCCTGAGTCTGCACCTTCATCTCCTCATCTATGAGAGGGATCTCTGGACTACATGATGCTCGAAAATGCCCCCAAATGAAGGTGTTATTTTTTTTTCACTAGGGGCTGCGAGTAGAAATTATTGCAAGGCCTTAAACTATCCACATCACCCTCAGTAATGCTCTCAAGCCAAACCCCTAAAAACCCAATCCGTCAAAGTTGTTTCTCATTATGGGAGGAAGCAGGTCAAGAAGAGTGTAGATGGGGTCACTCTGCATATCACACAGTGTCCTGAGAGAAGACCATGTTGAGACCAGGCAATCATTCAAGACAGGTGTGAGCTACACACACTTCACGGTAATCTGGGCTCTTACCCAGAGGTCACTGAAAAGGGACCAGAGGCCGCACAGGACACAGTCTGCCTGGCGGGGGATCCCTTCTTTCTCAAGTGTCCACCGACCGAAACCGCAACCCCTGGAGAGCTTAGTCAGCACTCACCTGTCAGGTTTGCAGGCTGGGGAGCTGGGTTTCACGGGACTTGTTGGAGACGGATGCCCCTGCTTCTCGATGGTGAGTCTGACCAGCTCCTACCCCCACACAAGAGAAATGAGGTGAGACACGAGGCGCACTCCTCACGCTGAATGTCCTGACAAGGTGGGCCAGCTGTCTGCCCTCCACCACCCGGAGTCTCCACTCACCCTATGGGCGAGTATTGTTTGACTCAGGTAACCTTCATGACTTCCCAAAACAGGCCCTACCCGCCCAAAACACCTCCACAGCGCACAGAGAAGTTTCGCATGCATAAAGACGCTTCCTCTTGGAAGGGAGAAATGACCAGCCCACTGTCTCAGAATGACTAAATTCATCACACAAACTCCTGGTATTGACTCCCAGCTGGTTTGTGGAGGAGGACCTGCTCTGAATTCTCTGAAGCCAGGACGCTGCCTACTAACGATCAAGCTTGAGGTCTGGGGTAAGGTGGTTGCCCAGAGTGAGCTGTCTGTGGGTACAGCATCTGTGGGTACCCGGAGATGATGGGTGGGGATCTTTGTCACCGGACAGAAAGTTCAAGGCTTATCACCTAGCAGAGAAATGACTTCAGAAAAAAAGTTTTTTTAATAGGAGAAAAAAAAAAAACAATTAGGGTTTACTTGGTTTTCTTTCAATGATAATGCATTTCCCTGACTTCAAAGAGTTTTGATGGCTGCATATACCATATAAGACCCACTCAAAAAATACAGAATGAGAGACTTCCCTGGTGGTCTAGTGGCTAAGACTCTGTGCTCCCAATGCAGGGGATCAGGGTCCGATCCCTGGTCAGAGAACTGGATCCCACATGCCGCAACTAAGACCCAACACAGCCAAATAAATAATTTAAAAAAAAAATCCAAACAAAATGTTTTCACCACTCTCTCTAGTCTATCTGCCCCACCCCAACTGACTACTTTCTCACTTCTGTTTCTTGGATCACTTCTGCCTAGGACTTCATACAAGTGGAACCACACAATATGTACTCTTTTTTTCTTTTTTTTTAATTTCAGTTACATGTATTTTGGCTATAGCTGCAAATTTACAAAATGCAGGAGATAAAGTTGTCAGTCATCAATGTTTTACTGCCCCTATATATGCTTGAATATATCAAAATATATCAAAAGCAGTAGCCTGTTTTCCACTTTCAAATCTACCTATCTGTAGTAGGCAGTGTATTTTCAAAGTGTTCTAAAAAAAAAAACAAAAACAAAAACCAATGACTATTATTTGTTCAGTTTTGGAGGTAGGTGGGAGTCATCCTCTTGTTGCATGTGAGGACACTGAGGCACACAGAGTCCATGGCGGAAGCAGGACTGAAGTTCAGACTGAGTGGCCAATGTGTATATATTACAGGGCACTGCCTGGGTAGCATTTGGTGTAGAAAAACCTGTACTTTGATTATTTTGTATGAATAAAATTCATTTTACTGAGACTCGACCAGGAAGACAGAACAGGCTTCTGCCTCGGCTCTCCCCCTTAGGAAGGGCCACAGTCACCAAGTGCCTGCAGAGCCCGGCTACAACTAAATCATTGTCTCTTTTAACCACTAACATCCCACGCTGGCTTAATACAAGTAGAACCGTGTTTAAGGATCATTTGATATAAAAATATAAGACATCATACTCATGTAAAACATAGAATACTTAAAAATCTTGCTGACATTGGAGTTTGAGCTAAGAAACCAGGAAAAAAAAAAGTATATATACATAGAGAGGAGATGCAACAGGAAAAAATAAAAATCCAAAGTATATGTTCTATCAACATATAAGATGTGCACTTGTGTTTTTAAATTCTTTCCTTGCAGCTATATTTGTGCTGAGCAGGTCTGACTTTTAAATTAAAAATAGAAAATTTCACAAGTCATGTCTCATAACCACACTTTCCAGCTCAGAGGGCTTCTGCCGTAAGGATTGTAGATGTGCCGTAGAACACACTGTTCCTCTCTTTAAAAAATTGTCCTTACAAATGGTAACTTAGCCAAAACTCCTATGTTTTTATGTTTATGTGTCTATCTTCTTTTTGTGAACAGCTTTATGCCATAGAATCCAACCATTTAAAGTGTGCAATCCAGTGGTCTTTAGTCTGTCCACAGTGTTGGGCACCATCAACACAATCAACTTTGGGGCTCATTATTACTTCCAAAAGAAATTTTGCGCCTTTAGGGGAGGCCTCACAGCCACTAATCCACTCTCTGTCTCTATTTGTCCGTCTTCTTTTGCTCAGTGTAAATGGCTGTGTCTCTGTGTGATCCTTGCTGTTGCTGAGTTATAGTCCAGTGTATGGATAAACCAATTCCTTCATCCATTCTCCTGTTGATGCATGCCTGGGTAGGACCTTCTTGTGTCTCATGAGAAGTTCAGGCTTTCATCATGAACAGCTATTTCTAAAATTACAGAGGAGGCAGCAATGGAAGAAAATGGGACAACGTGGCAGTGTGCCCCTAGATCAGAATGCAAAGCTTCTCCAATTAAAAACACCCTTCCCAGCAACCTCAACAAGTATGCTAAGGCAAAGACTTAATACCTTTCATGGTATTAATTTCCTTCATGGAACAAGTGTTCTTTGAAAAACATAAAAACTAGAAAAAAGGTGAACACACCAAAAAAAAAAAACAACAAAGAAATTTACAAATGTAAAAACCAATGGTCAATAATCATTAGAAGTTCTCCAGTTCTGATGGTAATAAAAGCAAAAACTTCCAGACTTCCATGATAGAGGGAAGCAATGATTTGGGGAGTCTTTCTAAAAGATGACTACTTATCAGTTCTCATCAAAAGCCTTAAATATCTGCATATATTTTATAACAATTTAACCCAAGGAAAATAACATGGATATGTAAAAAAATAAAGCCACAAAGAATGGTCACTGCAGCATTCTATGTCACAGATAAAATCAGACTAGTCAATATTTCAGAATTAAATATTCACTACTAGGTACTGATGCAGGTCAGGAAGCAACAGTTAGAACTGGACATGGAACAACAGAACTGGTTCCAAATAGGAAAAGGAGTACGTCAAGGCTGTATATTGTCACCCTGCTTATTTAACTTACATGCAGAGTACATCATGAGAAACACTGGACTGGAAGAAGCACAAGCTGGAATCAAGATTGCTGGGAGAAATATCAATAATCTCAGATAAGCAGATGACACCACCCTTATGGCAGAAAGTGAAGACAAACTAAAGAGCCTCTTGATGAAAGTGAAAGAGGAGAGTGAAAAAGTTGGCTTAAAGCTCAACATTCAGAAAACAAAGATCATGGCATCCGGTCCCATCACTTCATGGGAAATAGACGGGGAAACAGTGGAAACAGTGTCAGACTTTTATTTTTTTGGTTCCAAAATCACTGCAGATGGTGACTGCAGCCATGAAATTAGAAGACGCTTACTCCTTGGAAGAAAAGTTATGACCAACCTAGACAGCATATTAAAAGGCAGAGACATTACTTTGCCGACTAAGGTACGTCTAGTCAAGGCTATGGTTTTTCCTGTGGTCATGTATGGATGTGAGAGTTAGACTATAAAGAAAGCTGAGCGCAGAAGGATTGAACTGTGGTGTTGAAGACTCTTGAGAGTCCCTTGGACTGCAAGGAGATCCAACCAGTCCATCCTAAGGGAGATCAGTCCTGGGTGTTTACTGGATGGACTGATGTTGAAGCTGAAGCTCCAATACTCGGGCCACCTGATGTGAAGAGCTGACTCATTTGAAAAGACCCTGATGATGAGAAAGACTGAGGGCAGGAGGAGATGACAGAAGGGGATGACAGAGGATGAGATGGCTGGATGGCATCACCGACTCGATGGACATGGGTTTGGGTGAACTCCGGGAGTCGGTGATGGACAGGGAGGCCTGGCGTGCTGCGGTTCATGGGGTCGCAAAGAGTCAGACATGACTGAGTGACTGAACTGAGCTAGGTACTGATTACATAAATTATGATAGAATCAAACAATGGGCCATTATACTACTATTAAGAAAACTCAGAACAAGAATATATCATAGTGTGGAAAGAAAATACAATGTTAAGTGGAAAAGAACCCACCAGATGGCACACTGGTGTATACACAGTATGTTTTGGAAACAAAACACAACCAAGAACACATGTATAGAAGAAAAGATGGCTACGAAACACCTCTTAGTTTCTTGCTTTTGCCTCTCTGCTTTTTCTTGATTTGCTACAGTGAACATATAGTAATTCTGAAATACCAATTAAAAGAGAAAACAGGCAGACTCCATATAATCGGAGTCAGTGTCACCCCCACTCTGTCACAGTTGATGCCTGTTCCTGGAGAGATGAGGACGGTGGCGGTCGCCCACAGTCAAGGACTGGGAGAAGAGAGGAGAAGGTCGGCCTTGGCTGTTTACCACCATCTACAAGTTAAACATGACCCCCCACACGCTGAAGGAACAGCTACCTGGCTGGTGATTACAGACAAGCTACAGAGCCAAGAGCTGATGCAGTCAGAAGAGGGAGCAGCCTCCCGCATCCTGTCGCCTGCAGAGGGATAGGGGAGGCAGTTTACCCTGGGGGTGCAGCACCAGGGGGAGTCCTTGGAAGCCCCACACTCACGCTCATGCTCTTTACGAGCAGGGCAAGGGAAGACAGAGAAGTGTGTACACTTGCATCTGCCGAGGCAGGAGAACATTCCACTAATTCTTGAGCGACTATAATTAGAACGCCATCTTTCTGGAGAAGCAGCTGTGCAAAGCCAACTAATGAAAGACGGCAACAGAATCACTAAAGACAGCACACGTGCGCAAGTGTGCACCCACATTCCAGACCAAGGCAGAGCCCAGTGCCCCTGGCCCCCACCCCACCGGGCCTAGGCCCAGAGCCACAGGCGAGGGGCATGGTGACCATGCCCTCCAGCCCAGACAGCCTGGCCAGTAGGCCTTCATGCTCACAGGTAGTAAGAGCGTCCTTAGAACAGGAGTGCCCTTGGAATAGGTGCGTCCTTGGTGACCGTGCCAAAACCCCCACCCCCTTGAAAGCCCTATGCCCTCCACTGAAGCCAGATTTCTGGGAGGACGTCAGACTTTCTGGTCCTCCTATACACAGATTAGGAGAGACTGAGAGACGATTGAGACTGGGTCCAGAGCTGGCGGCTGTGCATCAGACAATTGCCGGTTCATGGAAAAGCAGTTTCCAAAAGCCAGAGAGGTATTTGGAAAAGTCCCTTTCTAAATACATAATGCTTCATTTCTATCTTCATTTTATTCATACTGAGTGATCACAGAGATGCTTCCATCTGAAATGACCCTCGTCCAGTCAAAGCACAGTTTGGGGCTCAGGTAAGACACACTCCTATCTGTTCTCACCTTCTTGGTCCCTGCCCAGCAGAGGGCACGTGGGCTGTGCGTGGGGAGGCCAAGCCCTCCAGGCTCACACAGGAGAAAACACGCTGTAGCTGGCAAGCGCCCTCCTCTGCAGCCAGGGGACCTGCTGCTCTGCTCATGGAGTGTCCCAACCTGTCAATGTCTATCCTCTGTCCCTGCCGGACCCTGAGCTTATGGCCGCAACACAGCCCCTCTACTGGCGAGCTGTCCATTGGACGCCAGGCACTGAGGAGCTTCCTGTAACTAGAGGTATAATGCCATCACAGGGCGGTGCAGCCCGTGTGACTTTCATGGTGACAAAAGGGACTTTCCTTGCCCCCCCTCCTAAGTGGGGGCGAGGCAGCAACAGAACAGAGGAAGTGTCTTCCTTCCCGTCCATGCTCAGGACGAGGCAGGGTGCTGAGCAGGCAAGGTGCCTGCGGGCAGTGGGCTGACTCCTGAAGGTTTCTTCTGGAGTTCACAGCAGCTTCAGCACAAGGCAGCCAGGGGATAGCTCAGCTTCCCTCAGCCCAGAGGCGGGGCCGGGCCGGCATGGGGAAGGGACGTAACTGAGAAACTGACCAGTTGTGTCTTCAGTAAAGCTTTCAGGAGCTACCCCACAAAGGCCCTGAGCAAGCTTACTCTACCCCTGAGAGCCCTTCCCCTGACTCTGCAACTAAGCAGAACATAGTGCGGTCGGTCCCAAAGGAGCTGCCGCCGCCGCAACTTCTAGCTGGATAGGAAGTCCTTCTACACCCAACACCCGTGAGAAGGAAAAAGCAGTAAATGTTCAGTGCAGTGCTTCATATCAGCAGGTCTACTAGAAAAACACTTGGTGAACTGCTCAGAAAGTGGACTGGGCAGGGCTTATCTTACTTTAAAACACCCTGTAATTTAAAAAACATAACAACAAAACACCCCCAAACCCAGAGTGTATGAACCTGAAGTAGCATGATGCCTTTTCTGACTTATGAAAGTGCATCCACACAGTTCCTACGCAGCAGTGTCCTTCTATACATACCCTGCCATCTTCCTTTTTCCCCTTCCCTCTCTTTTCCCACTTCCGTAAAGCAATCAATACTAAGAATACGGCACACAGGAAGTACGCAGATAGAAGGCACATAGGACGGACCATGTAGCCACATGGCCACACAAAGAACTATTTCAAATAACTGCAAAACGATGGACAACCTGAAGGTCAAAAACAACTCTGACATATCTTTAATAATGTCTAATACTCATGCTGATGGAGGAGGTTGCTGTTATTCTGAGAGTACTGTGCTTGCATTCTGAAAAAGACAAATGAGTCATTACGCTGATATTTTTGAAAACTCGGATTTTTCAGGGTGGGAGGAAGGAAATTAAGATATAAGTTTGATGAGGCCAAGTTAAAACTCCAGTGGTCCAGTGAACTGGAACTACCAGAATAAACTCAGGGCATGTTTTCTCTTAAAGAAACTAGCACGTGGTCAATTAGGAGCAACCAGGGACTGTGGAGTGAGGTCTCTGAACACTATTTCCTGAGAAAAGGGACCAGAGCTCCCTAATGCCAGGTCAGTGGGAAGAAATGTACTAGGTGATTAGAATTCAATAATAATGATAATTTTAAAAAGATGGATAACACAATTTAAAAATAAGCAAAAGATCTGAACAAACGTTTCTCTAAAGGCCAGTAAGCACAGGAAAAGATGTTCAGCATCATCAGCCATCAGGGAAATGAAAATCAAAAGCACAGTGAGGCACTGCTGGAAACCCACTAGGCAGTTGTATCAAAGAAGCCAATGGTGACACGTGTTGGTGAGAACGTGGAGAAACTGGAACCCTCTAGTGTCGCTGGTGGTGATGCGCAGTGGCAGAGCTGCTTCAGAGATCAGTGTGGTGGTCCATTTCGAGACCAAACACAGAGTTACTATATGGCCCAGCACCTGCAGTCACAGGCGTATACCCAAGAGAGATGAAGACATATATCCAGACAGAGAGCCAGACATGACAGAGCAACAACAACAACCCACACAAAACTTATACCTGAGTAGTGTTTGCAGCAGCATCATTACCCCTAACTGCCAAAAGGTAGAAACAACTGAGATGTCCACATGTCCATGAATAAATAATATGTGGTATGTCCATGCAATGGAGTATAGTTTGGCAATAAAGAGATAAAGTACTGATACACGCCACAGCATGGATGAACTTCAAAAGTATGATGCTAAGTGACAGGACCAATCACAAAAGGCAAAACGGTTGAGTACATGAGTCCATTTACACGTGTACAGTGTTCAGAAGAGGCAAATGTACAGAGACAGAAAGCAGACTAGCAGTTACCAAAGGCTAGGGGATGGAGAGAACAAGGGCAGGGTCTGGGGACAGTACAAAGGGTATGGGGTTCCTTTCTGAAGCTATGAAAATGGTCTAAAATCAGCTGTGGAGTTGGCTGCACGATGCACAGAAGATACTAAAGATCACGACATTGTCCATTCTAAACATTATGTCTCAATAAAGTTACTACCACATTCACACACAAGTAACTACAAGATGAACCCGGAACATCTTTTCATACCCTAAAGTGAGAAAACCATCAAAGACTTCTGGGGTCATGTCAAAATGAACTCAGCAAACAATCTGAAGAAGCTGTCACTGCTCAAAGACAGGACGAGAACATCTCTACAGGTCCTATGTGCAATGGACTAGACACAGTGTGTTTATACACCTGCATTCAGAATGTTCCAGTAAAAATCTCAATCCACAGGTCATGTTAGAGGAAGCTAAGAAACACTCATTCTGATAACCCGTAAGTAAAGAAGGAAACTGAGCGTTGATCCTGCTCTTCCCTGGGAATTGTGACACAGGGTAACCATGACTGACAAGGGGAGGTCTCTCTCAAAGTATTCCCGCTAAGGAATGAGGAAGGGAAGGCAGGAAGAATTAGAATGCTGCCATTTAGTAACCCCAAGAAATGAACCATCTAAGCAATAACCATCAACGGCTATTAGCATCAAAAGGGAAAGACACTTCTAGAAGGAAGTGCAGGGCAGCATCCAAGAAACATTCTTCTAAATACACAAATTTGAATCTGATTTCCAGGAAATTCAAGGGACAGAAAGAAAAGTGAAAGTGTTGGTCGCCCAGTTGTATCTGACTCTTCGACCCTATGGACCGTAGCTCGTCAGGCTCCCCTGTCCATGGGATTTTTCCAGGCAAGAATACTGGAATGGGTAGCCATTCCCTTCTCCAGGGGATCTGTCCAATCCAGGGATCGAACCCAAGTCTCCTGCACTGCAGGCAGATTCTTTACCATCTGAGCCACCAGGGAAGCCCTCAAGAGACAGAGGAACATGGTAAATAATACTGTAAAGATGCAATCAGCAAAACCAGAGTATGGGAGACTTTCAGGAGAAACAACCCTTCCTTAAACACACACACACACAAATAAGTTGCAAGGATGAAACTGTAGAGAAGGGAGAACTTTAGACACCTATTAATGAATAACAGTGTGTAGAATTTATTTGGATATGAAATTGAAAAACAAACTGTTTAGAAACAGCAAGTTACTCCCTGCAGGCCAAATCCAGCCAAG
Organism: Nanger dama; assembly: GCA_917880005.1. Taxonomy (NCBI): domain Eukaryota; kingdom Metazoa; phylum Chordata; class Mammalia; order Artiodactyla; family Bovidae; genus Nanger; species Nanger dama. The sequence goes on along the minus strand of CAKJTW010000018.1, from coordinate 5,272,746 downwards.
GGCTTGTTTCTGTTAGGTAGTTAGCATAGGACAAAGGAGTACAGAACAGCGGCGGCTAAAAGACAAGGAAAGGAAAAGCCCGCGAAAATAGAAAAAGGAAGGTCCGCCCAGGACGGGAGTGAGGACCTCAGGTAGAGCAGCGCTCCTGGTTGGCCCAATTTACATAGGGCAGGCCCAGCGGAGGGAAAAAAAAAAAAGAGGAGCCAAAGGGCAGGGGTGGGGGTTGCCTTTCTCCTCTGCGCGCACGCCCTTTTCCCTCTCTTTTCTCTTGGCATCTTTTGGGTCCGCATGCCATCACTCCTTGAGGATGTATCTTCCTTTATTTTCTAATAAAGCTGAGCTGTAACACGGAGCTGTAACACTGTCTGAGAGCTGTGATGTGCTGAGGGCTTTAACGTCCACTGCTTCAAATTTTTGTTGTGACGAGACAGAACCGAGGAAATTACACACTCCCCTGACACTTCTGTAAGGCTCTCAAGGTAAAAATGCTTTGTTTAAAAAAATGAAATTAAAACAAAAAACAAAGACTATGCAACAGGCCAATATGCAGCAGAGACCAACCGTAGCCACGGAAACCTCAAGCGCCTCTCCAGCCCATCGCAGAAAGTGTGCCTTGCCCTGAGGCTATGTGTCAAGGCATTTACAGATGAATGGATGTCAGGGTGTCTCAAATTCACTTTCAAATAAACCAGAGGAGCAGGAAGAGGTCTGGAAGGAACAAGACTGGCCAACCGTGGAAGCTCTGTGATGAGGCTTCATTACACTGTTCTCTTTTTGCAAGTGTCTAAACTTTGTCATAATGAAACGTTTTTAAATAGGCTGAAGAGGGAATAAGAGTGGTGGCTGATCTTAAGTGTCAGTGTGGCAGAGACAGCCAGGTGCCTCACAGTATCCGCTCTTCTTCGTTAAGAGAGTTTCACTCGGGCACGTGACTAAGTTCTGGCCAATAAAAGGTGAGCGTCTGTGAGGCCTTGGAGTAAGTACCAGCAAATGGAGAAGGCACAACTGCCTATTCTCTTTTGCTCCTTGTGAGTAGCTGTAATTGATGGGGACTGAACAGCCATTCTGCACCAGGAAGTGGAATCCGTGTGTTACGATAATGAGAGGCAGGACAGAAGACCACATCCTGGCCAGTCTGTGAAAATGCTACACTGGCCTTGGAGTGCCTATCACTAGGCTTCTTACACATCAAGGAGAAATAAAGTTCTACCTCTTGAAACCAGGATTATTTTGGGTTTACTTGTAGTCAAATCTACCCCTAGCTCATACAGTCAGGAAAATAATTCTTTCCAAATATTCATCTTATTCAAAGTGAGTCTGGTACACAAGCACAGTTTTGGTTGGTAACTGTCAAAGGTCACCAGAACTGTGGGTTTCCCCCAGGTCCGTGCAAGAAGAAGGCTTTTTCTTTCCCTCAATCAAAAAACTAAGTGTGTGCGTGTGTGCAAGTGTGTGTGCACGCGCGTGCGGTTGGAGAAGAAGCTGGAGGGCTCAGCAGGGAGATCCAAGAGGATCTGAAAAGAGGTAAAGCGGGGTCCAGAGAGATGGGTAAGCAGCTGCACACCTGAGGGGAGAAGGAACGCTGGAAAGGCGAAAGGAGGAAGAGCTAGGGTTTTGTTTTTGAAAGGACAAACTTGCGTATCTGTTTGACCTCGAGAAACTCAGTTCTCCAACAGCCACGTCCTGGCTGGAGGTGGTTCCTACAGCAAATGGGGAGAGAGGGCCTTTGAGCTAAGTGGGGAGTCAACTGTCAGTGTTATGACAACTGAGACCTTAACAAATGCCAGCACCACAGGTTCCGGATTGTCCCTGCTGTCTTGACTGACTGTAACCACAGACGTTCCTTAGTGACGCAGGCCAGGTCCTGCTCATTCTATAGGCTTCAGCCTGCCCGTGGGAGCATCCCTGGGGAAGCATCTCTGATCACTCTGAAAAATGAAGGTCCCCAAGTAAGACCTCACGTCCGTTTTCCTCTACAGCCCCAGGCCTACTATAATTAATTATACAATTACGGGCCTTTGGCTGCTGCCCTTTCCACCTGTAGACTGTAAGCTCCATCAGGTCAGGGACTGCCAGTTTCATCACTATCTTCCTAATTCCACCACGCCGCCCAGCACACATGAGATTCTCATTAATGGCTCCTTAAATAAAAGAAACAAATCTGAATTTCCCGAGCTCCTCACTGAGAGAATCTCTGTTCTGCTTAAAGTATTTTAGGGACAATTGTGGAAAAGTTCAGACACTGACAGGTTCATAATCAACAGGTGTCTCCCCTCTCTCATCCTAGCCAATCTGAAAAAACCTGATAAATTTTCTTTTAGACAACTTTTCAACTGACAGTGGTGTGTTCATGATCCCATAAAGAAAATCCACTTGGGAATGTCACAAAGCTTTATGCCTGGAAACTCTTCTATTTGTGACGTTCTGACTTGTTTTAAACATATCATTATAATCATGCAGTAGAAGGAAACCTTAACAGTGTCACCTGAGAAATAACACTTGTTAATAACAGCATTTCCAGAGCCTGAACAGGAAGAGGCGAGGCGAGGCGCACACACCCTGACGGTGAACCGTGGCCCCAGTCACGTCTCACTTGTCCTGCTGACCTCAGAGAGTGACCAGGAGGCTCGCACGGGAGAATGTGTGACCAGCTGCCAAGTCTGGAAAGCGACACCAGGCCCTACACAGCAGCGACCACAGGCTGCCTCTGCAGGCTTCATGGCCAAAGCTGGTGGTGTCGGGCCTAACTGTTCTGGGGATGAAGAGACTGCGAACTATCAGAGGATGCTGTGATGGCTTCCAGTCCCGCCTGCCTCTGAGTGAGCTCCAGGAAGCCCCCCAAAGACAGAGCAGCCCTGCTCACACAGAGCAGGGAGCCACCCACATCACCTCAGGCCACACGGTTCATTCCAGAGCAGTGTGGAATGTTAAGCGACACTTTCTCAGCCTTCTGTTTGTAATTTCTACCCATCAGGGGGTCCTTACTCTACTCTCCAGAGCTTCTGGGGAATACCTGTCCAAGGAGGCAGCTTTTAGCAGTCTAGCATGGCTGAATAGAGAAGGAAGTCTTTGGACCTAGGATAAGTACCCGGCTGCCATTTTGGACAGGAGTGTCTAGAGAGGAAAAGAGCACAGTTTTTCAAGGCAAGAGGTCTATTTGCAAAGCGCACCTCTAGCACCACATAATTAATAATAAACAGCAGCGAAGATCGGAGTGCTTCATATGCCAGACATAGTTCTAAAAGCTTTACATGCATTAAATAATTTAATCCTTCCTACAGCCCCATGATACAGGGTACCATAACTACATGTGTTTTATAGATGAGTTAACTAATGTTCAGAGCACTTGAGCAAATTGCTCCAGTTCAGACTGGTAAGCTGAGGTGAACACAGGTGTGAAATCTAACTGGGCTCCAGCCTAGCCCTCCTTCCACGATATCACACAGCCTCATCTAACAGCAGGGTCCACACCGGCTCACCACTCACAGCCCTCGTCCTGACCTGCAGGCTCCCACCTGGTTCCTGCCCTACATTCTGCCTTGCTCCTTATTCACTGGGACTTATTTTCTCAATTAGGGTTTGTCCCTTGGACCCCAATTTCAGAACCATAGAACCTTCCTTAGAAGGACTTTGCTTCCCACCTTAACAATGATTCACAATTTTCTATTATGCCATTTCTGACTTCTCTGGGTAGTAAATTCACAAACTACATCATAGATTTCAGTTTTACTTCTAACTCATCTCAACCCTGCTTTTCTATCAAGCGGTTCTCAGAATATGAAAAGGTAGTGGCTGACATGCTGGGAGTTTTGCTAAGGGTCGACGCTAAAACAGCTTCCCCTGGCCTTTGACGAGCTGGCAGGTGTGCACAGCCAGAGCGGTAGCATAAAGCCTCAGTGCAGATTTAGCCCAAGGCCCAGGACAGGCTGACTGCCTCTGGCAGCTTTTCTACCTATGGGCCCAGTCCGCCAAAGGTGATACAGCTGTAAGAGCTTGTGTACCCGAGAGAGACAGAAACAGCTGTCAGATAGAGTGGCACCCAACAGCAGAGACGCTGGAACACGTTCACTCCGACGTTCAGGAGTTTAGGAGCGCGTTCTTGTGAGACAAACAGCCGGCAGTGAGGCAGCTCCAAGTCCCTGCTGCAGACCACTGGGAGCCCGCACATACCTTCACTCCATCCAGCACGGCCTTGATGACCCCCTTCACAGTTGTCACCATCTCTTTATCTTCTGAGTTCACACCTTCCAGCATCACTTGGTCAGACCAACGGATGAGGTTGGCGAGACTTTGGTACACTCGGCTGTAGCAGGAGGAGAGGGCTGAGCTGGAGACAGGAGGAGATTTTCAAGAGAATATTAAAACTCCAAAGCAGGGCCAGCACTTTAAGTCTTCTGTTTAGCACAGACCTAGTTTCTCAGTGACTTGAGTTTCTCAGTCCTTTCTATAAAATCTGCACCTCCTTTTAATAAATACACTTTTCCTCCCTGAACCTATTTCCTTATACCCAATGAAGATTTTGTGGAGCTTTATATTCTGGTCTAAGCTTTTTTTCATTTCTCAACTATAACGTATAAAAATTCCACCATGAGAGTTTATGTGCTTTTTCAAACTGCACATTCTCCACGAGATTCTGGTAACATCTCTCAAGGAATGGTCCACCTTCCTCTCCTCCGAGTAGGTCAGTGTTGTACACTTCTTATTCTGAATTAGATAAAAACTCGGGCTGCTCTCACCTTCCGAGACGGCCGATACTCTATGGAGTGTGTTTCTCTCTAAATGAATCCACTTCTTACCTATCACTCGGGCTTCTCTGGTGGCTCTGACAGTCAAGCGTCTGCCTGCAATGCAGGAGACCTGGGTTGATCCCTGGGTCGGGAAGAACCCCTGGAGAAGGAAATGGCAACCCACTCCTGTACTCTTGCCTGGAAAATTCCATGGACGGAGGAGCCTGATAGCCTACAGTCCATGGGATCACAAAGAGTCGGACACGACTGAGCAACTTCACTTTTCACCTATCACTTTGTCTCTCACTGACTTCTTTCTGTAATGACACATTGAGAACCTAAGCTTCAGCCTGGATGGGAGGGGGTTGGGGAAGAACGCATACATGTATACGTATGGCTGAGTCCTTTCCTTGTTTCAGTCCTTTCCTGAAACTATCACAAATAATTTGGTATACTCCAATACAAAACGTTTTTGGTGTTAAGAAAGTAAAAACCTATATGTGTCACGAGGAGCCAACAAGTTTGTGGGATTTTAGCAGGCAGGATCTTTTAGAGAACAGCTTTTACTTTGATTAAAAAAAATTTTTTTGTATCTTAGTTCCAAGACCAGGGATCGAACCTGTGCCCCTTGCAGTAGAAGAGTGAAGTTTTAAGCAATGGAACACCATTTCCAACAAGGGAAGTCTCAAGGAATAACCTTTAAATATGAGTTCAAAGAGACCTGAAATTTACTAGAATTCCTCCTAACATCAGCTTGGCTTTGTCATCCCCTGCAATAAACCATGGTTGAGAAGTCAGAGGAATGCACTAATGAAGGGTATTTTAAGAAGGATAAGTCAGAGGCGAGGTGACCTGTGGTGGTGGGAGAGGTATCAACTTCACAACAACACAAAACAAGCTGCAAGTACTTTTGGAGGCCCTAACAATTGTAGAGTAGAGGCCAAAATGAAGATGTTTTATACCTTACACATATTTCTAAAATAACTAAAGATAATTATCCCGAGGATTTATGGAAGGAATTATTTTTCTATTTTGAACATTATGTATTACAATAGAAGAAGAGCAGAAGTGTAGAAAATTTGTGGACTGCTACCTCCTCCATTAAAAAAAAAAAGAGCTGATATTTAGCAGCCAAAGGTATGCTTTTTCTCCACAGATATAATTGTCAGAAAAATACATAATATTGTAAGATGATTAAGTGTGAATGAAGTCACTCAGTCGTGTCCGACTCTTTGTGACCCCATGGACTATAGCCTACCAGACTCCTCTGTCCATGGGATTCTCCAGGCAAGAATACTGGAGTGGGTTGTCACTTCCTTCTCCAGGAGATCTTCCTGACCCAGGGATTGAACACGGGTCTCCCATATTGTAGGCAGACACTTTACCATCTGAGCCACCAGGGAAGCCATTAAAAAAAAAAAACCAAAAACCTGAACCAAACAAGGCTCGAACAAGAAGCTCTTCAGAATCAGATGAGGAGGAAGAGAATTTCCAGGAGACTGGTCTCCTATTCTGCCGTTCACTCTACCCCGTGCATGTTCCAACAGGGAGAAAAGAAGAGTCAGAAAGACTGAAAGCAAACTCAAGTCCCATTACAAAAAAGAAAAATGTAAAAAAGCAGCCACAAGAAAGCCAGGGTTGCCTGCTTTAGAGGATGATATAATGCAGAGTATTCAATGTCACACCTATTCTCTTAAGAAGGACGACTAGGAGAATAAAACAAAACTTTTAGACTTTCCTGGGGGCTGGATCATAGGTGACGTGGTCTTGAAAGGGAAGGTGCTCCTAGCAGTCTGCCTCTCCTCCCAGGCAAGGCCAGATGAGGCCTTTTAAACAAAGACTGGCCTCCCACTCCCGCCTGAGCAGATGCCACCACAGCACCTGGCGACAATTAGAGGAAAGAGGTGGGCGGGGCCACTTTTATGTGATGCTCAGTCCCTACCGAGCTGGGTGTTAACATTTTCCTGAGAGCACCTAAAAGTATCGGGAATTGGGTCCACCCTTCCCATCGTTAGCTTGGAGGAAGAACAGTCCTGTGTCTAAATGTAACAGGAAGGACATTAAAAAGGAAGGAGGGTCCTGCACCATAAAAATGTCCAGAGGACCAGTTCATCTGCTTCCAAAACGGAGCAAAGCCATCTACATGCAGGGTGAGCAGGGATCCTGCTCTCACACCTCTGTTCATTGCCCACAGGAAGCAGCCGGCTGCTTGTTCATAGGCCCGTCACCACTGCCCTGGGAACAGGGGAGAAGGGTAGCCAACAGTCTGCCTGCTGGAGAACCCCACCCACAGAGCAGGCAGGATAGCACCCTCGCAGTCAATAAACGGGCTTCCCGGGGGGCTCAGCAGTCAAGAATACACTTGCCAATGCAGGAAACACAGGTTCAATCCTTGGGTCAGGAAGATGCCCTGGAGGATGGCATGGCAACCCACTCCGGTATTCCTGCCTGGAGAATCCCATGGACAGAGAAGCCTGGTGGGCTACAGTCCATAGGGTTGCAAAGAATTGGACATGACTGAGCAACTAACACACACGTAACCAACAAATGTGCCAGGAGGAGTGAGATTGTGGAAGGAAGCTGACAGAAACATTTGAGGGAGTATTTTCAATCATGTCAGGGAGAGCAATAAAAATATCATCAGTTGGCTTTCGAAAAATTTCAGGAGGATAAATATCCCTTAAACGGTATTAACCGAAGGACTACCAGGAAAAAAGAAAGGGAAAAAACCATTGTTCCTTGCGGCCACACCCAGTCATTTCTCTTTTCCCCTTAAGGAAATGGTTATAGATGTTAAGTAATTATAAAATCTCCCCACAGACAGAAACACACCCCAGACCCCTGTCATATCACTTGATCAAGTCTCCCAGAGCTTGCGTGTCTACAAAGTAGCTTCCCCAGCAGAGCCGCTGGCCGACACTTGGGGTCGCAAGGGCGGGCAGCAAGGCGGGGCCAGCGCTCCCACCGGACTCGGCGAAGGTGGCCATGCTGACTCTCTGGAGGGGGCACATGAGGTGGCGGGCGTGGGGCCCCAGCAGTCGGCGCCCATGTGGTCGCACTTCACTCATATGCCTTGGAGTCTCCTCCCTCCTGGGACACCCCTGCCTGCTGCCCTGGTTCCTCTGGTCGTCTTCTCCTGCCCCTTGTGCCCATCTAGCACTTGCCTTGACTTCAGGTCTGGCCCCAGCGTCTCCTCCCCCAGGACGTTTAGTGGCTCTCTTGTAACTCGCCCTGCATAAAACTGGCACCTGGTCAGACAGTGGGGAGTTGGTGTTTTCAACCAGATCTGAACTCTCCCACGGTGGGCCCAGCCCATGAGAAGTCTATCAGAGCATTTCATAGAAAGCTGTCTATGCACCTGAAACCAGCTTACTGTTAGGCACATTCCCTCCAAGGAAAGCTGCACCGGGCCCGTCCACAAGCCGGGCACTGGGGACCTACTGGGAAAGCACAGCACTTGTCTCACAGAGGCCACCATGGGCCTCTGAACAAGGCACCGAAGCTACTGGCTACCCCAGAGGCTTGGGTACGTGACGGCAGCCTGCTGTGGCAAGTGAAGACAGAACCGGGCAAAGCCCTATCAACACTGTATCCTTCCCCACCAACTGGGTCCAGTGAGCCTCCAGCCAGAAGACCACCAGCAGAAGCCAGAGGACAGGGGTCAGCACAATCTACAGGGCTCAGCAGAAACCCCAGGGCAGGTAGCTTCTTGGAAATGAAGATACTGCTTGCTTTATCTCCAAAGAAGAAAACTATGCCCTTCATTGCCAAGTTCTGAAAGTGGTTCATGAACGCTTAGCCCCGTGGGGCTACAAGGACACTAACCCATCCTGAGGAACTGAAATGGAGAGCTGTTTATCCAGATGGGCACCAGGGGAGGAAACAAAGCCTGCAGGCACCTGACAGCCTCTTGCAAGAAGGCTTCACTGAAGGCTACATTCAATATTGCTTTTCTTTCTGTGGTTAACAACAAACACAGAGGCAAGCCCCTGACTAACCTTTCAGAGGAAAAGGAACTCTAGCCCAAAAAAAAGCATTACCCAACAAAAGCTGACACCATCCCTGTACCTGGCTTCCAATGAGTCCAGCTGCCATCTGGGAGGACCTGGCTTGATACAACTCAATGTTTCACTGCCCATGCTCTACTGGGACTCCTCTCTACCTCTTTTGGCTTAATAATGTAAGCGGTCAAGATCTATCAGCAGCTAAATACTGGAAGGATTTGGTGTCACAATAAACTATGGTTAACAAAGGGAACTGGGGAAAATGTGTCCAAATCAATCGGATGATTGCCAATGAGCCAGCTAGTATGAAAAAAGAACCATAGGCTTACCCAGCGGCTACCCCCAGCAGTGGTGGTGAGCTTCACTCAGTGTCGAGGCCTCATGAGTAACGGTGACCTCAACCTTGGGAAAAAACCAGGCGGAGACCATGGGGCAAGGCTGGGGGCAGGGGCTGGAGGGCTCCTTTTCCTCCTGGCACTCCTCGCTGTTCATAGAAATGTCGGGTGTGAATGGCCCCCAAACCAAGGTGGCACTATGCCTCCACGGCTCTAACACAGCCCAGAGCAACTCACCTGTGCTGAATTCGAGGGTCGCTCTGCACCAGAGGTAAGATGGCCTCCAGCACCTTGCTGGCGGACCCTGGGAGCATCTCCAGGACCTTCTTATCGATAGCCATTTTGTCCACAATGGTCTTAAAGTAGCGCAAAGCACTGACAACTTCCTTCTCTTTCTCCTCCAGCCAGCTCAGGTTCTGAAAGGAAATGTTAAGCATAAGGAGAGAGGAGAGAGATTAAAGGGAGTGATTTTAAAAGAATAAACAAAATTTCCTGTAGACCACTTTGAGATTGATGCCACTGGAAAGGACTTCTTGCTGCAGAAACTAAGTCAAATTGTTTCCCTAGGGACTGCAATCAGATACAGAGGCCAGACTTGGGGCAGAAGAAGGGGCTGGATGGAGAAAAGTAGTTTAGGTATTCCTAAGTCCCTTCCTAGACAGAGACAGACTCACCCAGGGTCTCCTTCACCACTACACGGAACTATCACCGCTAATCTCAGCAAGTACAGTGAGGACTGATTTGCTGACGGCTGTAGGATGCTTGGGTACTGTGCATGTCTATCCAGGAAATTAAACTGGGAAACCCCAGGCCTTTCAAGGTCCTGAGGGCTGTGTGAGATAGGTCAGAGGCATTAGTGCTCAAAGCCCATTCTCCAGGACTCCTTGTTAGATTCCCACATTTGACCTGCAGATGCAGTGCCCTCTCAATGAGATAAGATGGCGTTCCCAAGGGACCTGGACGCCCTGGGGTGAGAGGGTGAGGAAGCTGGGCAGACAGCAGAGACTCAGGCACTGCTCCTGCTGCGACTGCTAACAGCATCCAGAGCATCTTTGCTCCTGAGGAGAGCTCACCAAGGAAGAAAATAAAAACACAGAGCCCTGGACCTCCCAGCATTCACACTCCCACACCCAAATCTTTCCTCCTTGACTGTGGAGTACCTTGAATCCACGGTCAGTGGGTAAACACACTCCTTACACTGACCCTGAGGTCAATAACCCAGGTCTCAGCTGGCTGTCAGGGAAAGGGAAACCAAGAATAATTGTTAAGATAGATAAATCCAAAAATGGATAATCCATTCGAGTAGAATTGATTACTTGCCCAGGGCAAATTAATGGTAGTACAAGTGAGGAAAACTCCCACCTATGGGCTCTTTGAGCTCCAGAGACTACAATAAACAAAACCCACCAAGAACAAGAAGATAATTTCTTAAAAAAGATTTAAAACTATACAAATACATAAAAAAGTGATACATAATAAAGTGATTATGATTCTGAACACTAGTTCTTTTAAAATAATGAGGAATGTCATTTTAAATGTTTAAATAATGGATTTCATGGGAATATCAAAGAAAAACCATACAAATGGAATTAAGAAGTCAGTTCCTTTGTGGGACGACTTTCAGAGACTCGATTTAGCTCCTCTCGGCTCCTCTCAGCACACCTTCCCCAAAGGTGCTCTGTAGAGCTCTAGGATACCATGCTCCCATTCCCAGCATGGGTCTCTCTGCCCTCACTTTATTTTCTCTTTTACCAACTGACACCTTTATTTACTGTCCGTTTCCAGGAGCCAAGCACTTGCTTCTCCAGCTCCAGGCAAGAGCACTCTGCTTTGCCTAGGCCTACATGGGGCTCAGAGGAGCCTGTCTGAAGGAATCATGGCGCCATGCAGACATCAAACATGACTAAAACCACACTGGCTGGTTGGGCAAGAGGACGACGGCCACAACACAGCCATCTCAGCACCTCAGGACTCCTCAGGTGCCAGCATGACGAAACAGGGGGAGGAGGCCGGAAATGTTTTAAGAAAATGTGTCCCCAGGTTTGCTAGGAAGAAAGGGGCTGACCTGAAGATGGGAGGCCTCCAAAGTGGCAGGCGTTTCACAACAGAGAATTCTCCTGTCATTTGCAGAAAGATCAAACTGGGCTGCCCTGGGCTCCTAACAGAGGCGTGATACCTCGCAGAGTCAGGTTTCTTCCATTAACGCTCCAGCACATTCCACTCCCTGACTCAGTGGCCTCTGAATGCTGTGCATTCTCCCCGCCCTCCAGCTGTTACAACTATGTCTTCTCACAAAACGCAGCCAGCGTCAAGAGTTTACAATGAGACACCCAGAAGAAGCATCCCCAGGAACCAGGAACCTGAGGCTAGGGCCTTGGAGAGGCAGGGGCATCCGCCTGCACATGTCCTCGTGCATCAGGGGTTAGGGGATACCACGGCACAGACAGACCTGGAAAGCGCCTGAGGCCAGCGGTGCTGGGGGAGGCTGTGATCCAAAGGCACCACTGGGCTTCAGGCTCCTCGTGTGCAAAATGGGAAGACGAATGCCTGCTCTGAGTGGGCTAAGGAGGCTTGTGGGGGTGCTCGGGGAGAATATTTGTGGAAGTATTTCATAAAATTAAGGGAATAGCAGATTCTGATTAAGCAACCTTGGCTCAGAGCCCACACTTTCTGTATACCAGGAACAGTGAAAGCTTGTGTGTACAGTCAAGGTGAGAAGGAAGATAGGGCCCGGTCACAGGGAGACCCACAGTAAGTGGTGAATCCGAATCCATTCCTGCCTACCTGAGCTGCAGCTTCCCAGGTAATATCCTGGGAACAATGGGACTATCCACAGAAACACTAAGTTGTGAGAGAGTTAGTAAGTCATAGTTAAGGATGATAGCAGATGACAGGCTATGGTAAGATATCTCTGACAGAGTCAGCTATGCTCACACCCTGGCAGGCAGACCCCCAATGCCTCCAGTCCTGACTGTGGGCCTCCATGTGGGTTTGAACTCACTCTGGATCATGCAAGTGACAGGGCACGGAAACTCCACCCTTCTTAAAGGGTGATGACCCAGAACCAGGCCAATGTTCTTCCTTGGGGGAGGATCTATACAGCGCCTTCCTAGAGTGATGCTTTGCTATGGGGGTGGGGGAGGTGCTGTCCTGTGCACTGCACAACACCTCCCAGCATCCCCGGCCTCTACCCACCAGATGCCAGGAGCACCTGCTTCAGTCTCCAGGCTGTGACAATCAAAACTGTCTCCAGACACTGCCAGCTGTGCCTTGGAGTCTGCAGGAACCCCCACTAAGGAAAGGGTACTTGAACATCAAGTTTCCTCTATCATTTCTCTTGGAATAAAGAAGAAAGGGGGTGGAAATGCCAAGTGAGCGGCTGGAACAGTTTCCTATCAGAGTTCACTAGCAAAACACAGTGCTTAGTGCGTCGTTTTGCTCCGGGCTCCCTGGACACTGTGAGATGACAACTGGCACCCCTCTTGGTGTTCCACATAAAACCCAGCTCCAATGGACTGCTAGACAGATTGTAATTAAAAAAAAAAAATGTGGTACAGACCAAATCTTGCACTTTTTCCTCTCTTCAATCTGGAGTTCAGATCAGTCTGGTAAACAAGGTACATTTCATTCTTGCTCTCTAGCTTCTTTTTGTTAACAGATGGGGCAGGAGAAATGATTCCGTGAAAGACTCTGGACTGAAAACCTTGATTTTCCCTACTTTTAACTAGTATTTTAAGATATTCTGCTGGTCAACACAAAATCAAGAGGAAGTACACTGCAAAATTCAACAGCTGTAACAGGGCAGTGCTTGCTGGTGGTGGTAAATGGACAGCTGAGCTGCGGCAACAGCTCTATAAGCTACTCTGTGGGCAGTCACCAAAGAACTGAGCATCCCCTTATCTGACAGGCTTGTCTTTATTTTACCTCACTGAGTTTAATTTTGTTTTTATGTTCAGCTTGTGTGGGGATTAGCATTAGGTTTTTTAGGTATTAAAAAATGAATTTTCATAGAGTGGATGTAACATCGTCAGAGTTTTGGCTTGATGTCTGGTGGCCTGTGTTCCAGTCTCTGGGTCACCGCTCTTTGTGTGGCTTTGCTCCAGAGCCCTAGTTTCCTTGTCTGCAAAATCTAAGTTTCCACCTCCCAGGGTTATGGTGAGAATTAAGTAAGGGTATGAGTGAAAGCACTGAGCACGGGGCTAAGAACAGGCCTGGTGAATGCTAGCAGGACAAAAGGCATCCCTGGCTATGAGACACTGGTTCTGTGCTATCTCATCACGCTCAGGAGTCTCGCGAGACATTTAGAGAGACCTTACACTTTACACGCCCTTCCTCTTCTCAACTGTCCAGAGCATCTTAGCAGCTCAAGGAAAGAACAGCTGGTCTTAAGAGATGAGACTCACCCATCCCCCCCGCCCCGAACCCGTTGGACCCAAGCAGCACACCCAAACCAATCCCCGAATCCCCAAGCTTTCACCATGGAGCACTGGGCGTGCTTTGCTCCAAAGACCACGAAGGCCTGGATAAACTTTGACTTTTATCCATGGCTCCTTGGACTGTTTCCTGAACAATTAAGCCCACAGTTGCCACCCAACTGAACACAGCGATATTGCAACAGAATTTTTTTTTCCATCCCCAAAACCATGGGCCAGGATTCTGCAGTAGAAGGCAAGGCAAACCCAATTGTTCTTAGCATCACACTGACCTTCTGCCTTTGAGACCTGGAAGCCACAGCACTGGTGGACATAAACTCTACTGCCTGCTGCTCCAGATCCAAGGGGATAGGGTAGCCCTCTGGTAGAAATCTGTCTGTTGCCTCCTGGAAGAGAGGAAACCTGGATTCCTACAGAGCTTGAAATGGCCGTTTTAAGCTGAAGGGAAGGGGTTGATGAAAATCAACAGCTGTTGCAACACATCTGGCTTGACCAGCCCTGTTGAGGCTCCTGGTGTTTGAGGGCACCTTCAACTGGGTTTCAAGGGCTTAGCAAGTTTCAGAGCGTGGACCCTGGAACCAAATGATGGATGTTCTGGACATCACAAATCTACGTGTGTGTGTCGGGGGGCAACATGGGCCTCTCTAGGGGCATGGAGGCTGCGTCCTGGGGTGTGAATGTGATGCTCTGAGCTGTGTTAAATGCCCAGAGGATGATATCTGGAAAAGAACTGTTCTAGCCAACCGATCTGGACTCTAATTAATGGGAGAAACACTCACCCATCCTAAAGGTTTCTATTTCACAAGGACATGGAAGGCCCCAGCTGGAACCGTGGCGCACTACAGGAAAGGTGCTCTGTACTGAAAGCTCAGTCCCCAGGGCATGAACGCAGACACAGCACAAACACATTGCTCAAAGCAGGTGAAGGCCAGGAGAAACACTGCAGTCAGCTTACTTTGTTCATGGGCTTCTCGGAAATCTTCACAGACACCTCGGCTGGTTTTCCCTTCTTTGATGGCGTCCTCTTGATTTTGGGCGAGTGGAATTTGTCCTTCAGCTTCATGGTGAAGGAGGAGAGATGAGAACGCTGAGAGTCTGAAAACAGAGGAGGTAATGACTGTTAGAGGCAGAGTGGGAAGAAGCCGTGGTTCATTCACCTTCTGTGGAAATGAGTGTTGTCCTCAGGCAAATCTTTCCCTTTCACTGTTTGAGGCTACAAAGAAAAGGAAACATGGATCCATTCAAACTCTTTTGCTTGTACCTTTCAATTTTTGCAATTTCCTTCTAAGTTAGAGTGAAAGCGGTCAAAATGGGTGTGGAAAACGAACACGCAAATACTTCCATGAGTCCCTATAGAGTTCATCTGATGATCTAACCAATGTCCAAGGGAACTGGCTAAGATGAAAGGACACCACAGTGGAACTGCAGAAGGGCTGGACATGAGAACTGGGAATGAAGGACCTTCTGAGTGGACCTTCTCATTGTCTGGTTAGGGAACTGCAACAAGTGACACGCGTCAGGCCTCAGAGCCGTCAGTGGAGACTGAAGTAGAACTAAGGTGTTCAAAACCCTCAGGGACACAGTGAAAGACAACTTGGTTTCTCAGCAAAATCAGGAACAAGACAAGGGGGTCTGTTCTGATCCCTGTTACTCAATTTTGTACTCCAACACAAGCCATCCAGATTGGAAAGCTAAAACTATCTGTGGATGACATAATTTTGTATACGAAAAATCCAAGCAATCCACTAAGAAATTAGTAGTAACAAATTTGGTGGGCTCAGAGGATACGAGATAACATGCATCATAAACAGGATCACAGACAGGAAGCAATTCTGTTTCTACACAAGAGCAAGGAACATTCAAAACAGATGTAAGGAGCTTCCATTCACAATCATCAACACGAATAAAACACACAGGCCTAGAACTACATTTAAGTGACGTACTGATATGCTACACCGTGGATGAAACTCAGAAACATGATGCTAAGTGAAAGAAGCCAGTCACGAAAGACCACATATTGTATAATTCCTTTTATCTGCAATGTCCAGAACTGGCAAATCTCTAGAGACAGAAAGTATTAATAGATGAGAGGTTGCCTAAGACTGAAGGGAGCGGAGTGGGATGGAGAGCTGCTGCTGGTGACTAAGAGGTTTCTTTTGGTGGGGGAGAAGTGTTCTAAAATTAGAATCTGGTGATCGTTACACAACCCAGTAAATTACTATTTAAAAAAACTTTGAATTCTACACTTTAAAGGAGTCATGTAGTCAGATATGTGAATTCTATCTCAATGAACCTATTAAAAAAAAAAAAAAACCCAACGAGCAGCCTTCCTTTATTTACCACAGCACTTTCCAGGGTTTGAAACCATCTTATTATTTATGTGTTTATCTCCTAACAAGAACACACTCGCTGAAGACTGTACCTGCCCTGCTCAAGCCTCGTCTCCAGTGCTAACACTGTATGTAGCCCAGAGAAGATGCTCGGGAAACATTAATTCAACAAATGAACAAATCGACAAAAGAAAAATTACCCCACAAAGACCACTCCTTCTTTGGCTAATGTCAGAAATTTATAGAAAATACTTGAAAATGGTTGACAATTAGGGAGAACATGATTCTATGCAATGGAAAAAGAAGTATGTGTATTTAAAAAATAAAAAATACACTCCCTTTCAATTTTCTCAGCAATTTAGTGCTAAAAATACAAAAAAAAAAACCCTTCCAAATAAATGATACAGCACCTCCATTTCAGGCGTGTCACTGTGTCTACTAGTGCTTGGCTTATCAGGGGCCAAGGCTCGATCCTCTCGTCAAAGACCTGCAGGCTGCAGGCAGGATCAGATACACGATTCGCCCCTTGCAGTTATCTAGGAGGCCCCTGCACTCTGGACTAGAGAGAGGAGCCAGGCCTGACCTTCGTTCATGAGGGCAGTCAAACCAAACCCAGCCTCGCAGCTGTCTGGCCACCAGCCAGAACTGCAGGAAGCCCTTCTTAGGGACCAGCGCGGACACGAATCCAGAGGGCTGGTGCGCCTCTGTCCTCAGCTGGAGCTGCTCGACGCGGAGCTCCGGGGCTCTGAGTACCTGTCCTCGCAGGCGGTGCCAGCCCTGGGATTCACAGCAGGCCAGCAGATGGTGTGATAGCTCTAGCGCCCCTCTCTTCCCCACCCAAGCAGGGGGGCCCACACAGAGTTTATACTTGCTTCTTTACAACTTCGGTAATTCACAGGGTAGTTAAAAGGCTGGGCAGTTGTAGTTAGACTGTTTTGAGTCAACAGACTTCAGCAGCACCTCTTAAGTCTCCAGCTTTGTCTGATAACATTGTTCTACCTGAGACGTCTGATGTGTTGTAGGTTAAATGAGACGCTGGCTGTAGTAACGCAGGAAGGTGCTCGTCCATGCGCAGGGCACATGGCGCGTGCTCAGCGCCGGGAGCTTAACCTAACTGTGTGATGGGGACTGGCTGCAGGTCGGACCGGGACACTCTGTAGCACTCAACGTGTGACTCAGGATCCCGGGGAATGGCGGGCCTCACACACGCCCTCTCTTCTCCCTTTAGTGCTGAGCGGAAGTCTCAACCCGGCCGGAGCCTGCTGGTCTCTGCTCCTCTTTCAGGCTGCTCTTCTTGCTGCCCCCACCTGCTCCTTAGAACGCTGGCCTCAGCATCCCCAGTGTCACAGGATATCTTTCTCCAGACAGGTTCCCAAGTCAGATGCTAGGGTGTGACTTCTACCCTGGTGAGTAAGACCGAAAGCAGGGCAAGAGAAGCAGACACAAATGGGGGAAGTATAGGCAGGATGCGTGGTTTCTTTGGTGGTCAAAGATCTTCAGAGACAGACTGGGCAAGCCAGCTTCCGCCTCCTCCACTCTGCTGCCCTGCGTAGCTATTACACACGGGTGGGCATGGGGCTGAGGAATGGCCAGTTTCACTCTCTGCCATCAGGACCAGGGCAGAACCAGGGTAGGCAAACAGGGTATGGAGCCCCCTCCAGCCCGCGATTATGACCAAGCGGCCAGGTAAGGACACCTCCAGAGAGCAGCTGGAGCCGCCCAGGAAGTACACGGCGACAGGCTCTGGCTGTCCCGGGGCAGCTGGGAATCCACATCAGCACATAAAGAAAGTGCGTATCTACCAAAAATCTCCCTCCGCGGAGTACGTGTAACAGCCGCAGACAGCCATCTCTAGCACAAGACGCGATAAATCAGTGGAAAGAGCAGATTCTTTGTCATGACAACCAACCTCCTCAAGTTTGGAAATCAAGGGCAGCACAAACTCGGACAGGCTTCGGCTTGTAGGCTGCTTGTCGTCTCTTCCTTGAAATAACAGCTTAGCAACAAAGCCTTAAGCACAGGTTTCAGGAGATTTGGAAGGTCACTCAAACTACACACCTGAGAGCAGATAAAGCACCATGACGACCAGTGACGGCAGAGAGGGGGGACACAGAGGTGGCGGCTATGTGAGGGTAATCCTACCAACATGCTACGCACAGGCGTGATCCGGCATGCACACCTGCACACACACTTCTAAACCCCTTCTCGCGCCCCTCATGTGCGCCACTCATCGCGGGTCGGGGGGCAGTGCCAAAGAGACGGTGACGCGACTGCAGAGCTCAGGTCGCCCGCTGACCACTCCTCCACTCCTCACTCGGGAAGTTACGCTTCGGGCTTGGTGAATGTGTGAGCTTAGAGATATTCTAGCACTTAAATTAAAGCAGAATTTTGAAAGATTTCATACATGAGTCTATACAACTTACAGAGAAGGATGAAATCTATGCATCCAGTGACCTCACCCACCAGACGGAACTTCCGGCAATGATGGACACGTTCCCTGTTCACACTGTCCAACATGACAGCCACCTGAGGTTACTAAGCACTTGGAATGTGCCCTGTGTGACCAAGAAACTGAGTTTTTATTGGAATGTAGAGAAACAACCACGAGAGGCTGGCGGCTGCCCCACTGGACAGCGGGGCTCAAGAAGCAGAACGCTGGCAACCCCACCACCCGCTCCACACGCCCGTCGTGACGGTGTCTTCCTACCCGACGACGGGTGGCTGTGATCCTCAAGTGTGTGCTCATCACGCCTTACTTGTTACGCTAGTTTAGATCTGTGTGTAGAGTTTAATGAGGAGAAGGCAATGGCACCCCACTCCACTACTCTTGCCTGGAAAATCCCATGGATGGAGGAGCCTGGTAGGCTGCAGTCCATGGGGTCGCGAAGAGTCGGACACAACTGAGTGACTTCACTTTTCACTTTCACGCATTGGAGAAGGAAATGGCAACCCACTCCAGTGTTCTTGCGTGGAGAATCCCAGGGACGGGGGAGCCTGGTGGGCTGCCGTCTATGGGGTCGCACGGAGTTGGACACGACTGAAGCGACTTAGCAGCAGCAGCAGCAGCAGCAGAGTTTAATGAGTAGGTTTGTGGAGCTACCTTAAGTGATACTATACTGTGAACACGCCTCTGCCCTTGCTTTCTCCTCTGCGCAGGTCTGGCATCTAACCAGGCAGCGTGCACAGAAGTGCTCTTGCTTTCAGTCCTGTGCAGCTCCACTCTTCTGTCATGCTGCTTTTGCTGATCCACTCTCCTGTCAGTGAACGCTGGGTCATTTCTGGTGTGTTTGCTTCTATAAACAGCACTGCTGACCTTTCTCGTACATGCCTCCTGGAACACATGCGAGAGCCTCTGTGACAAGAGCCGCTGGACTAGAGTACACACCACACCTCATCCGAGGGCTGCGGCCAAGCCGACCTCCGGAGGGTCTGGGCCTCTGCGGCCCCACAAGCACAGCCAAGCAACCCCCCCGCCCCCCGCAGCACCGCACCCACCAGGACCTGGGCTTGCCAGACCTGCACACCTTGGGACAGGGCCACACCTAACCAAGGAAAGAAACGGCCCCCTGCACGGGGAGGCACCGTAGCTGCAGTGTCTTACTGTGGTCCATCAGATTTGCTGGAACAACCTTGAAGGTCGCAGACAGAACTTAAGAAAGCAAACCCTCAGCCACTGCTCCTGTATGCGTGTGCTTAGTCGTGTCCGACTTTTGCGACCCTGTGGACTGTAGCCCGGCAGGCTCCTCTCCATGGGATTTTCCCGGCAAGAAAATCCCAAGGAGGGGGTTGCCATTCCCTCCTCCAGGGGATCTTCCTGACCCAGGGATCAAACCTGCCTCTCCTGCATTGCAGGCGGGTTCTTGACTGCTGAGCCACTGGGGAAACCCAACCACTGCTCGGTATGGCATTTACACCAAGGAGGGTCAAGAACTCCCAATGACAAACCTGCGAGTCATTTCTTCCAGGGAAAGAACGCTTACATGATCTCACAGTCAATTTGCACAGAGACGGCGGGACGTGACCGAGAGCAGCGCTGCCCTGAGGGGCTGCCACGAGATGCAGGCGAGCTGCGAGAACTTTGCCCTTCTCCATCCAGAGGGAGGCTGAAGGAGAAGCACACAGCCTGTTCCTGGAATCACATCTCAACCCCAACCAAAAGCACACCAGAGCCAAACCAACGTCTTCCAAGCAGTCTGCCAGGCATCAATGTATCATCCTTGAACTTTCAATGTGCTCCTCGGCCATGCTGAACGGCCGTCTCTCCTTGCTGCTGACAAATGGACTCGCCCAGTAGCCTTTCAGACGCCATCTGTAGCAGCTGGAATCCAACTCAGCAGCGTCCCTGTCAAGGCATAAGTCCGCCTCGGATCGGGGCATCTACATAGCAACCACAGAGGACCACACAAGGTCTAATCTGCACCATGCGAGGTCCACCCAGGACCACAAAGTCAGGGTCGGTGTGGATGACACTTTGAGGCAGCTCCAAGATCATAGAGCCAACCCTGAGAGACATGGCGCAGCTCCCCTCGCATGATGGTGCAGGGCGCAGAGCTGGGCACTGCGAAGCACCCCCACTCATCCCACACACAAGCCAGGGTGGCGCATGTGTGCTCCCAGCACCCATGCCCCCGGTTCCCAGATGGGTTAAAAGGACAACCAGAGGGGAGAAGTACACGAGGACATTAGGAAGAACCATTTTAAACGTGAGGATTTCACATTTTTAAGAGGTCTGCCTGCTTATCTAGAATCGTACAGACTATGACTGCACAGGCAAAGACGCACGTGAGAGTGAGCGGGTCATGGGCACGGCCGGCAGGACTGGGGCTCTGGAGTCAGGCAGCTGGTACTTTAACTCGCGCTCGGCCTCTCTGTGCTGAGGGCTCCTTGCCTGCAGAGCCAGCATAACTGCAGGACTCACCTGCCCGGGTTGCTGTGAGGGTTAAACGTGATCCCGCATGTCAAGCATTTAGCAGAGGGCCTGATACACAACAGACGTTCAGTCCACAGCACCTGCTGGCTGTTACGTGATAACACCGCCAATGCTCTGCCAGCGTGCAGCATGGCAGAGGCTAAAAATAATCCCAGCCTGGCAGAGCGCAAAGTAACCTGATGTTTTATTTTTTCCAACAATTTCATAGTAAAAGATCCTCTTTCTTACATAACATAGGATTATTCATGTTCAAACACAGGGAAAATAATTTCTGGAGTGCCGCAATACCATAGGCTCTTATGACATGAGAATTTGTTCATATTACCCTCTGGATTAGGAAGTCAACGGATAGCTATGATGTTGCTTGGGGTACTAATGGAAATAGCAAGCATCTCCTTTTTCCTTTTATCAGTGACAAAACTAAAGCAACCTCATTATAAAAATCTGAGCACTGCAAAAATATATATAACACAGAAGGTGAAAATCCCTCATAACTCTCCGTCTCTGTCATACAGAGCTGAAGTATTTTTGTGACTGGCTTTTTAGCTGCGTGATACGCTGTGGGCATTTTTCCACATGAGCACAGTTAATGCGTGAATAACATCCTGATGGAAGGCAAACCACAACACGGTCAAATAGTCTCCTGACCAAAGGCTCCCAACTCCTACTCTTCCAACAACAGCACAGGAATAAGCACCCTCCCGCTGAGCACCTGCCTGAGACTGGCTCCTAGAAAAGGCGCTGCCAGGCCAAAGGGCATAAGCACTGGACACCTGCCAAGGTGCTGCCCAGCTGCCCTGAGCTGGGTGCAGGCCAGGGGGCTACGCCGAGGAGCGAGACCGGGGTGCAGGCCGGAGATCGGGCCTGGGGGCCCCACCCCTGAAGGCTTCACTGCAGATCTGACAGAGCTACCGGTTTTGCTTTACTTGTGTAACTGTGAGGATTAAAAACAGATTTGGAAATGAACAGACACTTCACAAGAGATGAAGTCCAAATGGCCAACAAACAGATGATAAGGTGCTCAGTCCCACTGGTTATCAGGAAACAATAAATTAAAACCGTACAGCAATGCTACGACATACACACCAGGATGGATACAAACAAAGAGGCGCAAACACTCCGCGCTGGGAAGGGTGAAGAGCACGGGGCTCCCCCTCCCTCCACAGCTGCAGGGACGAGGCAAGACGGGCACCAGGCACTTGCTTCCCTGAGGCCGAAGGCTAAGCCTTCCTCACTTTGGAACCTGGCACTCAGCCCCAAGACTGGCACACAGTGAAAGTGAATAAATGATTGTTCAGTTCAGTTGCTCAGTCGTGTCCGACTCTTTGTGACCCCCATGAATCGCAGCACGCCAGGCCTCCCTGTCCATCACCAACAAAAAGACAGGAGAATCAAGGACTGAATTCTGCAATAGCTAACAACTACTGCATTCAACCAACACCAGATAGTAGTATCTGATTAGTGATGTCAACTGGATGGTTTACACTGATTTTTAACGTAATTGTCTGAGGAACACCAACACACGAGTGAGACACAACTGACTCGTGTTAGCTGAATCAGAGACAACCAAGAACTTTCTCTGCTGTGTTGGTTCGGCTTGGGTCACCCAGGTTGAGAAAATCCTGTTCAAGCTACTTCCAGGGAAAAGATGAGAGAAAAACCAGACGTTTCACTCTCCCCCTCGAGGTCTCCAGAGGACAACAAATTCTCCAACAGAAACACAAGAGCCACATGTGGTTTCAAATTAAATTATCCACAATGTTACAATTTCAATATATAACCAAATAAAAATTATCAGGCAAGACATTCTACTCTTCTCTTTCTTTCATACTGAGTCTTCAGAACTTGGTCTCTTGCTGGACCAGACGCTTTTCCAGCACCCTCTGCAGCTGGAGGCCCTGGGAATGGCCGGCCCTCCCCGTCCCTGTGAGGAGGGCTGGTCCACTGGCCTCCTGACAGGAGGCACCTTGGGCAGGCTGGATTCAAGGGCTTCTGGAATGTGCCCTGAGGTGCACTTGCTGAAGGACTGACTGCGGGGGGCCCCTCTCACCCCCAGGCTGGGTGTTCCAGACTCTGAGGCCCTTTGCCCACATGGAGGGACTGCAGGATCTCACTGAAGCCCCCACCTGGCACAGGGCCAGAGAGCCTGCAGAAACTCACTGTGCAAGGTAAGAGGAGCAGGGCAGAGGAGGGAGACTTTCAACAGAAGACATTTCTGACAATCACAGCTTCCCAGCAACGCAGGCTGGTTATCTCTGGCAGCAGGGAGCAAGGACAGACACACATGGTGGCAGTGACATCATGTCCTCTGCTTTGAAATGTGGGCAACAGGAGAGACACGGACCACCACATGGCCAAGGGCAGCCCTGTGAACTTACTCCCACACCACCTGCAGCTCTGACAAAAGTGAAACCCCCTCAGTGTGTGCAGCTGTGAGTAAGCTGCCCACTGGGGCCTCACTGTTCTCATCTGTAAAATGAGAATAACGGTCCTTGTCTCACCTCTCGAGGCTGTTATGAGGATGTGATAAGTACTCCATGTAAGGTCCCTTAGCACAGTACTGACACCTAGTAAACATCAGATAAATGTCACCTGCTGTTCCCAAATGTTCTGAGATAAATGCCACCACTCTGAATGGGCAACTACTATTTTTTCAACACAGCAGATTTTACAAAATTAATTAATGCCTGTACCGCCGTGGCATGTGGAACCACCCCAACCAGGGAAACCCATCCCCCTGTGGTGGAAGTGTGAAGTCTTAACCACTGGCCCACCAGGGAAGTCTGTTTTAACACAGCAGAATTTTTAAATGGAGGAGATAACTCACTGAGCAGGGGCTCTTATGACTATTTTTCTACATGTGTGTTTTACTTTAATTTTAAAAAGCTGCATTCAAAGAAAAAAGTAGAGCAGAGATGAGAAGAGGAGCTGGATTCTTGGCGACATCGTCTGAGCTGTTAGATAGTTTTATTTGTCTGAGGCTCAACTTCCAGCAACTTGGGGGTGGGGTGGGTGGGGAAAGAGGTGAATTCAGTAACTAAGTGTCCTTCAGGACTTAAACAGAAACCACAGCCTCCACCAGGTAAACTTGTCATGTGAACACAGCCTGGAGAGGACATTCTGGGGTCGGGGGGGGCCTCCTGCCAGTGATCTGTCAGAGAGGGAGCTGAACAGTTTCCCCCATACCTACTCCGATTATAAAAAATGGTCAAATAACGGACGAGATCCCACGAGATGAGAGATTTAGAGCTGCTTCCCTCCCCGGAGCCCAACATCAGCAGCTAGTGCATTTAAACACCCTACTGGAAGCGGGGTGATCATCACGTTAACTCAGGGAGGGACAGGTTCGCAGCACCATTGGGGCAGACGCGGAGACCAGGTCCCAGGGGCCTGCCCCCTACCCCCAGAACATGCACACACACATCCAGACAAGGCAACTGCAGCCCTAACTCGGACTGAGAACCACTCAAGGTCAGCCTGTCCCCAGGGTCGCCAAGTACCAAGGAAGAATTTCTTCTCTATGACTATTTATTTGGAATTGACTCTGAGATTCTTAAAGCCGCAGACTTCAGAGACTTCCAGAGACGTAAATGAGTCATTTCTCCAGAGTGTGTTACTTCTAGAGAAGACAGAAAGGAGAGGGACAGCACGCCAGGCCAAGAGCAGGGGGCCAAAGCCCATGACACCATTGGGATTCTGGCTGCACCCAGATGTGGGTCCACTCTCACCTCTGGCCTTTAGGTGGAGCTGTTTGGAGCAGCCTCTGTCCCTCAGAGGAACTTGCGTGTTAGGTTTGGAGCCAGTTCAGGATTCAACAAGGCTCCTCAAGGGTCGCAGAGCCTACCATGCGGCTCTGTGTGGCCTGCCCGGCAGCCCGAGCAGGGGTCAGCACTGGGGGGTGGGCCCACTGGGGGACGGGAGCACCTGCAGGTGGCCAGGCCACGGCAGACGGCGGCTCTCCCCACCTTCGGGCCACTCAGAGCCCACGCAGGAGGTGGGCAGCTCCCGGTGCCAGCAGGAGTGCCTTGGCACCCGGGGCCCCTGCGTAACAACTCAGTGGGCTCCTCAGGGACAGCTTTCTCCTACAGGCTTCAGACATTTCACATGGGAACCGACGGGAGACATCAGAGGCAGCAAACAGGGGGCTGGTTTGGAAGAGGCCTCAGAGACCTCTGAGGGACGCCGAGGGACCTGAACACGCCCACATCTCCGAAGGCGCACTTCCGGCTGCCCGGCGCGAAGCGGGAGGAGAAGGTCGTCACCCTCACCCCCCGGGGGCAGTGCCTTTTCTCTGGAACCAAAGGGGCACTGGGACGAGCACCTCGTGACAGACCCGCCCCTTGCTCGCGTCCCCAGGCTGTCCAGGGCTCTGTTCCCACAAGAAGGTTGATCATGTCCGTTCATACACAGATGGGGAAAAAAGCCAGACCCTACTCTGCTCCACACGTTCCAAATCAAGCTCGGATCAACCCCAGACTCTGGGGGTGGGGACCAAGGTGGTCCCGGCTGCCCCGCCTCAGAGGACCCGCTGCCAAGTGAGGGATGGGAAGCATAGGCGCCAGCAAGGATCCCGGTCCTGGCAGAGGCCGCCGAGGCCTGGGAACTGCTCTCCCGCCAGCCTAGGGCCCAGGCCTCATGAACAAAGGCGGTCCAGGGTCCCTCCTCAGCAGCGGCTGGAAAAGTATTAACTGCTTCCAGTCGTTTCTCCTCAGGGGACAACTTAAACACGGCAGGTACAAGTGCGAAGAAGCCTGAACGGAAGACAGTGCCAGTGCTTGGGCCACACCCCACCCTCTGCTCGTGAGCCACCGCAGCTGCAGATGGCCTAAGCGCCCACTGAAGGCTCCGAGTGGCCTTGGTAATCTGAAGTCAGGCTGGTCTAGTCGAAGCCAGAATTTCATCAGCTCAGAGCCTGAAACCCAACCCAGTCCATGTCTGGTCAAATGTACGGGTGCGCACGTGCAGGGACTGTAAACACCAGGGAGGGTGGCAGCAGCCGCCGGGACCATTTCCTGCAGCCGGAGTGTGTGCACGGTGGAGGCGCTCCACGGAGGACCCTCCAGGGTGGGAGACGGAGGCTGAGGAACAAGGGACAGACTAGATCCTAGTGCAGCTTCACAGCCTCCAAACTGGGAACTGCTCTCCCGCCAGCCTAGGGCCCAGGCCTCATGAACAAAGGCGGTCCAGAGAGAAGACCCCTCAGGACAGCCCGGATGATGCAGAGCCCGGCTCCAGAGGCAAGAGGGCGTGTGTGCCCCACGAGGAACAAGCCAGAGCCCACGGGTGCAGGGGGCCCGTGCTCGCCAGTGCGCACTGCTCTCCACCACACCCTCCCCACCTTTGCCCCCCGGCCCCCGGCCAGCTTCCGACTCAGATGGCACGTCTCAGCGTGGGCTCCTCTTCCTCTTTTTTAAGCCAGAGCCTAGCAAATATGCTGTTTATTTGATGTGTTCACAGCTTTGATCACCAGGGAAGCAAGTCACCACAAGAGCAGCAGAAAAGACTTTCAGGCCAGCCAGTTCTGCTTGTAAAAGTGATTCACACCCTCTGGGAGAGACCAGGACCCAGGCAGCTCACTCGGAGCATCGAATCAAAGGGCTCTTGGCCATGCCAGCTCTTCAGTAGGATGCCCTCGGTGAGGGTCCTAGGCATGGTCTCTTAGCCCAAGTCATACACACTGACTCTTTCCTCTTGGGAGGTGGGATTATAGGTAGAAGTGAGACACTTTTTAACCAACAGCTACTGACGAACTTGTACTTCAGTGATTGCTGGAGTTGCCAACATTTGGCTAGAAAGTGCTGCAAGGGGATTTTCTGAAATCAAGAAGGCTTCCCAGTTCTCACGGAAGTTATACCTTTACGGTCTGTGATAAATAACAGATGGCCTCACAATATGTACTTTTAAAGACAGCTCTTCAGTGGCACCAGTCCCTTCCCTGGATCTTGGACGCAGCCAAACGACATTCCTCTCTCTCCAAATTCTCTCTTACTCAGAACTCTACCAAACCTACCCCACTCTAGTGAGTGCCTTTAGGAAAAATCCAGTTGTCTCATTCTAGAATCCTCAGGGCAGGAGACAGTGTGCATTTTTTGAGACGGAATCTCATCTTCCCCTGTCCTCCCTCAGCAGCCGTATCCTTGAAGTCTCCTAGAATTGAAGCTCTTTTAAAGGACCAAATTTTTGCACAGGAGGCAGCTTCCTGCCAATTGTCTGCAGGCCTCTATCTTGGCAGCCTGGGAGGAAGAGCACACACAGGCCGTATGGGGAGGAGACGGCAGAGACCTGTGGTCTCAAAGTCAGCTGTTCGCAAACAAAACCCACTTTTCCGCCGAAACCAGGCTGAACACCGCGTCCAGGCCCTGGCCCTGCGCACAGGGCGTTCCTCCCACAGCCAGATACTAAGCATCTGGTCCCACAGCGGGTCTGTGGTTTAATAGGAATGGAAGCCCTGCCGTTGAGTAGTTTACAAGTGAACAAGGAAATAGAGCCATACACGCAGGGCTCCAACACAGAGCAGAGAGAGACAACTGCTGAAGAAACAAGGGGTTTACTTCCTAAGAGACCCACGACACTCTGCGGAAGGAAGCCCTAGAGCCGCAAGCCCAGAAGACATGCGCACTTCAGCGTGAAAAGTGCCAAGGGCTGAGGGCTGAACTGGGTGAGAGAGGAGCTGAGTAAGCCCTGGCCACACGGGGGTGGGGGGTGGGGTCAGACACGTGGCCGATCCCTCCTGCTGACGATTACTCAGGTCACAACCCATTGGGAGGTCCCCAAACCAATTTCCTGGATGAAAGCATAGAATGTGATACAAACCATCTGAGGCCACTGCAGACAGTAAGGCTAAACACTTCTTGAGATTTATTTCAGTTACAACCAACTTGAGATGCTGAAGATCCCACTCCCTGGGAAGGCCGGGGCGGGAAAACTATCTAACTAGGACAAAGAGGAGCTACGGCTCGGGGTCCTGTATGGGCCATGGAGGCCACAAAGCTAGTCCCGACCAGACGCAGCCAGGACTGTGGCCGAGCTCCCGACCTGGGTCTGGAACTGAGGATCAGGCACGGGGCAGCGCCAACAGGTGCGTCGCTTCTGATGCGGAGGGGCCAGCAGTGCGCAGGCTTTTCTGACCACCTGGCACAGTGAGCGGCGTCTTACTCTGTGATCAAGTACACAGAGTATATAAAAAACCTGAACGTGTTCAATTCTTTCTCACTTTTCAATCCCCTGAGGTGACTCTCAGTCTCCTCTGAGAGCGAAGAATTGCGGGGGGAGGACAGTGGGGCAGACCAGACCTGGAGCTGCTCAGAAGGCGGGCTCTGCACCCAGCCCTGACCTCGTGGGGCTGGCCCTCGAGGGAAGGGACCCAGGGACTAGGGCTCAGCCAGTCCTCCAGGTAACTCTGCAGCACGCTCAAGTTGGAGAAGCACGGTGTTGGAGAATGAAGGTCTGAGGGAAAACAGTGAAGCTGTTAAGAAACTCCAAATCGTGAGCCAAAGAATGCGAGGGGTGGACAGCAAGCCCAGCAGGGCCAAGTGCACACAGGAAGTGACACAGGCAGGTGGACCCCTGACTCTGACAGAAGGGGAGGGTCTCATCTCAGAACATGCCTCAGGACAAGCCCCTCCGGATGGGGACAAAGATGGATGAACGCTGTATCAACGTTGGCACAGCCTCGAAGCCTAGGGGAGGGGCCCGACCACCAGTCTCAGCTGACGAATCCCAACCAGCTCCCCCAAGCAAGAAAC
This sequence comes from Nanger dama, assembly GCA_917880005.1. Classification (NCBI taxonomy): domain Eukaryota; kingdom Metazoa; phylum Chordata; class Mammalia; order Artiodactyla; family Bovidae; genus Nanger; species Nanger dama. The sequence continues at coordinate 5,244,242 of CAKJTW010000018.1, read as the reverse complement.
TCGGGCTGAGCCAGGTCTCCTTGGCTACACGGCGAGTCAGAGCACGAGTAAGGCAATGAGTAAAACAGGAGCAACCACATGCAGAGTTCTTGGGATAAAATATTCCACCCAGAACTGGTAGACCAAAGTGCTCCGTCATTGCTCTTCCTTCCATTAATAAAGCTGTGATTCCTTACAGGAGGCATCTACTTTGGCTGATGTCTCTCTCTCCCCAAGTAAACTGTTCTGGGACAGTGATTCTCAAGAGGGTAGAGAGGTGGGCCGAAGACAGAGTACTGGTCTAAAAAGGTATAAACAAGACACCTACACACATCTGCATTTGCAGTCAGAAGCAAACTGAAAGGAGACAGGCCGGGGTGTCCGAGTGACAGTTAGGGCTGGGGCGACAGGCCCCCACGCTGCTTGGCCCTTGAGGCTGGAGGTCAGGTCCTCACTCCACACTGACCCCACCCCGTGAATGCATTGTTTCTTTCATAGAAAGTGAAGGATCTTTAGTCTCTTTAAAGTGCAGGCACATTCTAAGTCGAAAGCTGCATTTTACATTTAAGATGGGAAACCTCCTATTTCCCGGAGAGCAAGGAAAGGGATGTGCCCAGGACCAGCCACCCCAAACACAGATCATCCCAATGTGACAGCGAGCGGGGTGTTCCCGTCACCCAGGCTCTTTATCTCCAAAAACCCGCACCGCGGAGTGAAGGGGACAGGAGAAAGTCTGGCGGTGTCCAACCAAAGCTCCCGAGAGCCACCAAGTGATTGCAGAGGAACACACGTCGCTTCATTTTCTGCAGGACATGTGGGTCCATCATTTACCCATCATGACTTAAATCTCCTAAAAGACAGCTTTTGTTCTGCAACTGGTGTCTGCTAGCCACGATGTCCTCAGAACTAAACACTGTAGTACAAATACACAGCTTCCAAAAAACTCGTGGATATGTTTGCAAACTGTGCAAAAATCAGTGGACTGAATCTGTAAATGGGTCTACACGCTGCAGAAAGTTTGGCACATTTTTAAGGCCACCTTTTCAAGTGTTTTTGGTTCCAACTTTCTTTACAAACTGAAACACCACCACAGAGAAGGGATCAAAATAGATTTAGTTTCTTTGCAATAACAGTATTTTTGTATTCTTTGTGGTAGAGGCTGAGAAGTGTTTTTAAATTTCTCATCAAAACAGAAATACTAGCATGGAACTGTGTGTCCTGAACTGCTCAGCCTTCAGCCGAGCAGTACAGGCTCCCACGTTATCTCCAACATTCATTTCTGAGGTGGTGAGCCAAAACCAACCACACAGAGGCCAGTTCTGGAATGCTGAACCAGGCAGCCTCTTCCATCCAATCTCACGGCGCACTGCTCAGCTTTAAATCTGATCTCCTACTTAGAGAAGCCCGCCTCACAGAGATCAGCTCACACCTCTGTGCAGTACAGCTGGCCCTGGGCCAGCTCTCCACAGCCCGAGAGGCCGCCCTCTGGGCCTCTGCCCAGGGATGAAGACTCTGGAACTCCACACGTGGGTCAGGAAACACTTCTCTCCTGCATCATGTCCCCCTTCTAGGGCCTGAGCCACGTGGGGCCCGTGGCACTAATGCGGCTCTGCTGGCTCAGGCATGGCCGGAGCTTGGGGAGGTGCAAACTGACGGTAGCCATCTGGTGAGGGTCACCGTCCCCCAACACGGCCCCTCCTGCTCCCACCGGAAGGCCCCAAGCCAAAGAGATGCCCTCAAAGTGAGGTCCAGCCTGAGCTGGCTGCCGGCAGACCCCCAGGCCTCCCTCTTCAGAGGGAGAGGAGCCCCATGGAGACGAAGACTGCGCAAGGGGAATATGGCACAGAGAGCTTTTCAAACCCCTGACTCCTCGAGGCCGGGGGTGCAGCGGTGTCAGACAGATAGGGCTCGAGTGCCGGAGGGCAACGGGGACGGGCAGCCTGAGACAGCGCTACAAGGGTGACGAGTGCCACAAAAGCTGGGCCAGAGCCCCGAGCCGCTCAGCGGAAGGCAGAGAAGAGGGCAGCTCGGCCTGGGTCTCCCACAGGTGGACTGAGGCAGGGCTCAGGTGCGAGCGGTTTCTGTGGGAGGTGCAGGGGACGAGGGTGGAAGACGGGGAAGCAGAGGGCGCCAAGGAAAGGTGCGCATCAAAGCCCGCTCTCACGGTGGGCAGCCACGTGCAATGGACACAAACTCCAGCAAGCTCCGGGAGGCAGTGGAGAACCGTGGAGCGTGGCACCCTGCAGTCCATGGGGTGGCAAAGCGTCGGGACTTAGTGACCGAACAACAATCACAACCACGTTCAACCCTGCAAGGAATTCGCTTTACACCGAAGCCTGAAAGATTCACTGCAGTTGGCCAGATTTTCCTTTTCTTTCTGGGGAGAAGTGCTCCTGGGAGAGGGCAGGGTCAAGGTGAATCAGGAGACCCGACAGAAGGTCAATACGGAGAGATGGGTCCTGCCAGATGAGGGAGCCTGAAGCCCCGAGGCTGCTGGGAAATGCGTTTCCCAGCAGGTGATGCAGCAGAGGGCTCAGCGTGTGCTTTCTTCACTTGCTACAGAAGCTGAACACGGTCCCCAATAGGGTGAAATGTCAGCCACCCTGAGGCCACCTTCCTTTCCACGAAGAGATTCATTACCAAGGGACTGGCGGTCTTGCTGTCTAGACAAAGTTAATTCCCCCAACCCTGTCTTAACACAAATTGCCACCGGGCAAAATCCAAGTCTGCAACAGGGCCGGCCTGTCCCTAGGCCGTGGAGACCACAGGAAGCGGGAGCAAACAGGAGTTGGAGGCAGCTGTTAACCCAACCCGCTTCACAGCACATTCGCTGAAAACAGCCCAGGGTTCACTGAGTGCTCGCTATGCCAGAAATTAATGTGAAAACCACTTTACAGATGAAGAGACTAAGGCTCAGAGAAAATAACTAGGCCCAAAGTCACTCAGTGACTGGGGAAGTGGCCTGAACTCACTCTGCTCACTTTGCGGCCAGCTGACTCAACCATGACACCAAAGTGTCCTCCTTAGGCATTATCAGTGACTGAGTCTTTCTGAGTGGGAAGCTACTAGGAAGAAGGTGGCAGGGTGATGGAAAATGAAAAAGTGTGCACAGGAAACACCTTCCATAACTTCTTTCTGCCCAAACTGAATAGCTTCTGCTCCAAGCCTCGCTGCCTGTCAGACATCCTTACCTATCCCAGCCAGAGGAGGCAGAGAAGGGCTGTGCGTCAGAGAGCCCTGGAACTCCGAGGTCCATCCAGAATGCTCCTCCAGAAAAGGGAGCCTTCCCACACTGTGGATGGGAATGTAAGTCGGCACAGCCACTGTGGGAAACAGTCTGGGGGCCCTCAGAAAACTGGAAGAGGGCGTCGTTGTATGATCCGGGAATGCCACTCCAGGACATGCCTCCGAGCAAAACTACTGGTGACGGCACATGCACTCCTGTGCTCCCAGCAGCAACACTGAACATCCTATTAAACCCTGTACATGACCGATTCACAACCACCGAGACCTGGAAACAACCCACACGCCCATCGATAGGTGAACGGGCAAGGAAGATGTGGTGCACACGCAACAGAACATTACCCGGCCATAAAAAGGGTAAAATAATGCCATCTGCAGCAACGAAGATAGTTCTGCAGATGATCACACTGCGTCCAGAAAGAGAAAGAAAATCCCATCTTTGTCTGCATATTTGTGGGATCTAAAATACGACACCAGTGAACTTAACTATGAAACAGAAACAGATCCCCAGGCATAGAGAAGAGAAAGAGACTTGTGGTTGCCAAGGAGAAGGGGATGGGGGAGGGACGGACTGAGGGCTTGAAGTTGACAGATGCAAACTGCCATACACAGGATGGACAAACAGCAAGGTCCTGCTGTACAGCACAGAGAACGCCACTCAACACCCTGCGATAAACCACAATAGCAAAGAATGTGAAAAAGAAGGTACAGAAAAAGACATCTGTATAATTAAATCACTGCAGCGGAAATCAACACAACACTGTAAATCAACTTTAAAATTTACAAAATTCTTAAAATAATTCAAATTTTTGTAATTTAATAAATTACAAAAAGTGCCCCACTATTCCAACTTCAGTACCAACCACACAGTGTGGAAATCACCTGTGTCAGTGGCCAACTTTCCTGGAGGCAGGGTCCCATCCACAGCTGACCGGGCACCAGGGCTGTGCTAACATCCCTCAGACACGCAAGAGACATCAAGGACACACCCGGCAACGATGCGAGGCCTCTCCTCAGCTCCCAAACAAACCGCCCCTTTGATGGGCAGCAGACACCGTCACAAATGGGCACCTGCCACAGGCACTTTTGCAAGAGTAACTAACAAATATCTGGAACAACATCCCTTGGCCTCTGGTTCTGCCCAGTTGCCCTTCTTCCTAAGAAAGAAACCCGGTGATGTGGTCGCCGGAGCAGTCTGCCGATTTAGAGGCGTTGGAGTGCCTTTCTCTCTCCTGGAAGTCAGAAAGTGGCAGGAAAGGTCTGGCTTTTAATGTCAGCCCTGCCACTAAGCAGTTCTGTCAGTGAGCTAAGGTGCAGCTTCTTCAAATCTCTTGTCTCATCTGGAAAACAAGGGCAATCCGCCCAGATGATGGTTCTCAAAAGCGGGCCCCTGACCCACCAGGCGCAGCAGCCCCACCCAGGATCTCCTGGGCCCCATGCCGCGCCCACTGAATGGGGGCTCTGGGGGTGGGCCCAGCAGTGCGCTTTAGCTGCCTTCCACGGGATCCTGATGCACACCGAGTCTGAGAACCACAGGCCCAGCTGATTCTCCTTTCTTCATTGTTTTATAAGACCACTCTTCTTTACCCTTTTCCCACCTGCCAAGCTACGGACTTCATGGATCCAAAAACACTCACAGAGCATCTACTGTGTGCTAGGGGCCGCCTGGGGAATGAGACCAAGTGCACTCTGGGGCGGGCGAGCAGGCTCTGCGACGTGCATGGCGGATGCACCCAGGGCTTCTTCCCGGCACTGTGCTGGATCAGCAGCACAGCCCTATTTTCCAGCAACTTTCCTCTTTAACCACAATCTTCCTCCAAAACTTACTACACTTTAAAAATAAAGTGTTGTGCATACAAGCAGAGATGCAAGGTACCAGCAAATACAACGTTACTGTATGGCTCCTGATGAAAGAACTGGATTCTGTAATGTCCAACTACAAAATAAGCATGGGAAATCCACTGGAAAACTTCTTGAAGGATAGAAAAGAGTAACAGAGATAACATTTCTTCCCTCCTAAAACTATTTTTGTGACTCACAGTGTTTACAAGTCTTTATTTTATTTTAGGCACAAATAAACACCAAGTGACATTTTTAGCAGTCCATTTTGCTTCAGGAGGTATACGCAGGAAATGCAAAAGCAAAAACAAAAGCTAAAATGCTCTACCCTAAGGGGAAAGACGAAACCCAACTACCATAACATTAAAAACAACTAAAATAAGCTTCTTCCCTTACGCCTAGTTAAAGTCGCTCAGTTGTGTACGACTCTTTGTGACCCCATGGACTCTACGGTCCCTGGAATTCTCGAGGCCAGGATGTTGGAGTAGATAGCTGTTCCCTTCTCCAGGGGATCTTCCCAACCAAGGGATCGAACCCAGGTTTCCCGCATTGCAGGAGGACTCTTTACCAGCCGAGCCACAAGGGAAGCCCCCACCCTTAAGCCTAAGGGTCCTGCTAAAAGCACGTGCCAGGAGCTCTTTTTCCTTCCAGCTTGGTCCAAGGGACCAGGGAGGTGTAATGAAACCTGGTCAGAAGGCAGACAAACAGCCCAGATGCTGCAGAGCTCGTCTTCAACACTGGTTGCACCAAGCCCACAGACACGCTCCAGGAGGGCTCCTCAATCAAAATTACATCACAGGATTTGACCCCAGAGCAGAAGCAGAATTCAGAGATCTTACGCAGGGTGTGCCATGGGTCAACAAGCTCTCCTCTCCATTAGTTAAAACCTGTACCTAATAATTAACACCCACAGCTGCTTCTACTCAGAAGTAGGAACAAAGTAACTCCTCCCAGGCAGGTATTTATTTAGGCAACACTAAACACGTAAGTAATAAGACAGTTTAAAAGAGAACATACTCAAAAGCTTGGAACACAGTATTTTCTGCGACTGAGCCAAGATCATCTGGTTCTTAAATCTCCTAGCAGCAAAGGTAAAAAGGCAAAAAAGCTGGGTTAACTTTGGACCATCCAGAGAAAAATCAACCAGCTCAACAGATGAGGGTTTCTTTTCCTGGTACAACATTCTAGAAAGAATTTTAAAGGGGATGTAAAGGAACATCGTGAATTGAGTCTTCAGTCTTGGATTTACAAGATCTACAATGCTCTTCATACTACCACTTAATATCTGCTATCTATTAAAAAATCAATAACCCAATAACTTTCTATTGGTGAAGACACTTCTGAGGAATGTAAGCTACTAACACAGCCTGGTGTGTTGCTTCCAGGAGCTCCGGCTTAATATAGAAATAACCTTAAAAATCTTAATGGAAACGGGCTCTTTCCTCACCTATTTTTGGCAGAAATGAGATGGCAGTCCGAGGCCTACTCTCAGCGCGGTCCCAGGCCGGATGACTAAGGCCTGCCCCAGGACTCTCAGCACTCCCAGGGCGAGCTGGGACTCTGGGTGAAAAGAAACCCAATCAGAAGGTGCACCTGCAGGCCCCCACGGAGGCTGGGGGAGGGGAACCCGCCACCCACTCCCTCCTCCGAGAAGCTCTCTTCAAAGTGCCCCACATCCAGGCAGGCGGCCAAGATGACACAAGTGGGGCAGGCGTCTGGCTTTAGCATTGCCCCCGACTGGCAGGTGAAGTGCACAGGCCTGGAAGGAAGGGGGCGGGGCAAAGAGGGCAACAGGCATAAGACGGGCCCAGACGCCGGGGTCCTTCAGATGGGGGAACAGCACTGACAGAAAAGAGTGGACGCGAACGTAGCCCAAGTGTGGGGAGTGGGAACCCCACTGAGGCTCAAGGGGAAGTCGGGCCCAAACCTCACTCCTGGACAAGAAGGGGGCACGTTTGTGCAGGCAGCAGTATAAAGGACGGATGGATCGTGGCGCCCTGGAAGCTGAGGTGGACTCCAGGGAGGACATGCACGAGGTCAGCCCGTGCGGTGTCCATCCCTTCCACCGTGACCACAGCAATATCCTGAGCAGGACGTCTCTTATTGGGGTCCTGCCAGAAATAGCTTTTTAGACCACAGAAATGACTGCAGGACCACTTTTGGATTTGCCGGGTGAGGCAAGAAAGGGATCGGAGACAAAGCTCACTGGGCTGAGCCCAGACGTGCCCTCAGGAGGCGAACTGCTTCTGGGGTTGTGATCACCCACTCTTCCAGCCACCTGAGGAGCAGAGCAGCAGGAGGAGCCCTCGGGCTGAAGTCTGGTGGCACCAGGCAGGGCCAAGGCTGTGGTCAAGCCTGCCTCCACCACTAAGTAGCTCTGAACACCTGGACGTTAGTTTAACATCCTTGCTAGCAAAAGGGAGACAAACAGTAGCACCCCCTGCAAAGGGTTACTGTTATAAAGGAAAGAATATGTATTCATGTATGAGAGAATTAAACTCTCTTACACAAGTAACCACATCCCTAGAGGTCCTGCAACTTCTGGCCTCTTTGGCTTGGGCAAAACAATGGCAAACACCAAGTGACGTTTTTAGCGTCTAGTTTGCCTCAGGAGGTATTACACACAGGAAATGCAAAAGCAAAAACAAACGGTAAAACACTGTGCCCTAAGAGGGAAGGCCTTCTAGAGCTTCTCTGACTATATTTAAAAAACAGGGGAGAGGGGCTCCCCTGGTGACTCAGTGGTTAAGAACCTGCCTGCCAACGCAGGGCACACCAGTTTGATCCCTGAGCCAGGAAGATCCCATGTGCCGCGAGGCAACTGACCCCCCTGCACCGCAACTACTGAGCCTGCACTCCGGAGCCTGGGAGCCCGACTGCCAGGCCCTCGAGCCCGCAGCGCAGCGAGAGAAGCCGCCGCTGCACAGTGGGGGCAGCTGTGCTCGCCGCAACTAGAGCAAGCCCGCACGGCAGCGAAGCCCGCACAGCCAGAAACAAGCCTCAAACACAGGCAAGCAAGCAGGGGAAACACTACACAGACACATGTTTACTTGACACATATGCAAATCTTTCTGAACCATCTGAGTGTCACACATCAGCGGGCCCCTTAAAGACTTCAGTGAGTAGCTCCTGAGAACAGGGATATAGCCCACATCACTGCAGTGCAGGGACCAACTTCATATAATTTGTCACAGACACAACACTGTTATCTAAGCCACCATCCCCAATTCTGCCAAGTGACCCAATGACTTAAGGACAACTTCTGAGAAGGAAAAAACCCACTGCAGATTCCCAGGATTCACCTGGATTTTTATAATGCTAAGTATGAACCAATAAAAAGTGGTGTAAACGCCTATGCTCTGTAGTATAATAGCTTTCTACTGCTGTGTAACCAAAAGCACGCACAGATATGAGTGTGTAGTGTCTGCTGGTCAGGGTCCAGGCACCGCTCAGATGGGCCCTCTGCCAAGGCTGCAGTCAAGGGGCGGGCAGGGCTGATGTCTCGCCTGGAGGCCTGACCAGGGAAGGGTCTGTGTCCGGTCTCCCTCAGGCAGCAGGCAGAAATCGTTTCCCTGCAGCCACGGACTAAGGGCCGCAGCTCTGACTGAGCGCAGGCTGGAGGCCACCCTCAGCTCCTTGACACACATGGCCTCTGACTTCTCCAAAGATCGCAAAGGGAAGATGTCTCCAGTCTGTCTTAGAAAGACAGTCTCCTGTAACAGAGGGACACCCCACACCTCTGCTACATTCTCTCGGTTAGAAGTGAGTTGCAGGGCCATTCACACTTAAGGATTAGACAAAACGTGTGAGCACCAGGAGACAATCATGAGGGCCACCTGAGGGTCTGTCTGCCACATGCTTATAGCCCCTGTACAAGTATAAAATCAAATTAAATTTATAATTCAAAACATTTATGTTAACAACACTGGTTTAACACCTGGGCAATGGTTTCTTAATGCGTCACCAGCTACAACATGAACACGGTATAAAAAGGCGGAGTGGTGTTCTGGGTTCAAGATGCTTAACCAGGTCAAGACGCCGCCGCCTGCTTACCACTGTTCTCCACTGAAATCAAGCTGACATCATTTTAGGGCTTCCCCGGGGCTCAGTGGTAAGAACCTGCCTGCCAAGGCAGGAGACACAGGTTCAATCCCGGGAGACGCAGCCGCCAAGCCTGTGTGCCGTGACTGCTGAGGCCCGTGAACCCTAGAGCCTGAGCTCTGCACCAGGAGGCGCCATGGCAACGAGAAGCCAGCACGCCACGAGAGGGGGAGGCCCTGCTCCCTGCAGCACCACGAGAGGGGAGGCCCTGCTCCCTGCAGCACCACGAGAGGGGGAGGCCCTGCTCCCTGCAGTTAGAGAGAAGCCTGCACAGCAACGGAGACCCAGCACACCAAAAAGAACAGACAGAGAGCTCTGACAAAGACGACATCATTTCGGCTTTTCAGGTAGTAGCAATGCATCGTCTGCACGTCAAGCCTGTTCTCTAATCAGCCCACCACAGCTGAAGCACAAAGAGCAAACGAGGGGCCCCATTAAGCTCAGATGAACTCACTTACGTGTACTTGACAAACAGAGAGGGGGAGGGAAAAGGAGAAGGTTAGTGTTTTAGGCAACCACTCTCCATTTCTGTCATGAGCGGAAGACCCCAGGGGCAAGCAAGACACAAGAGTCCAAACGACGGTCTCTGAAGCTCCTTCACGCCTTCCGTGGTGTGAACGCCTCACCTCCCCAACGGGATTCTGGTCTTTAAGGATGACGATGTTCTTCTTACCACATGGTGCCCAAACGCAAAATGAACCTCTCCATTTGCTCTAAAGCAGCGGTCAGCAAGCTTTTTTCTTTAAAGGGCAAGAGAGCTAAGTAGTTCCCATTTTGTGGGGCATACAGTCTGTCACACTGCTAGACTCTGCCACCTTCACGGGAAAGCAGCACAGATGCCGTGAAAAAGAACGGGCGTGGCTGTGCCCACGAAACCATTCACACAAACAGGGAGTCACGAGGGCTGGACCCTAGGGTGCTGGTTTGCACACCACTGGTCTAAAGAGACAGCATTCTGAATCCATGCTGAAAGTTCACGCACTTCGCTAGCCGCCTACAGGGATTCTCAAGGGTAACTTGGCTATGTACGACTGCTGTTCTTCCATTCAGATGCAGCTCCTCTGTCTGTGTAAGATGCAAGCCGACTACACAACAGTACCAGCGCCCAGAACCGCCACAGCAGCCCTGAGATCAGAGCCAAGCCACCGCCCAGGCTGCCCACACGCAGCAGCTCGGCTCCGGGAAAGCAACGGTTGCGTCCTGGCCTCCCTAGACATCCAGAGCACGTAACTGAGTCAGTGCTCCTCTGCACTGCAGGGTAAAGGTGACCTCCCTTCTCCTCCTCTAGGCAGCAAGAGGGGCCTCTGCTCAGTGCTGGCCACATTTGCTGAATGAAGTAAAACTTCAGAGCCCACGATACGCCTCCTCGGCCCCAGACACTTCTCATTCACGGCACTTGAGCGTAATGACACAGCTGTACTGAATTATTTAGTCGAACTATGAAGGGTACGAATGTGGGTGAAAAGGAAGATATAAAATAAAAACATTTCGACTGCTGAGGTTCAGAATTGTACCAAGATAATAAGATTACCAATAGCATCAGCTATGTTAAAACAAACTGCTAGTCTCTGGCTTCTTAAAAATACTGGAAAATTTGAGAACGATCAATTAATAACAATTATTTTTGAGTGGCCAACTGAATGTCTTGCAGAGGGAATTCTATTCACCTCCTCCCCACCCCCAACCGCCAAAAGACTGTTCTCAACTATGTTCCCTTTAGAATTCATGTTTTGAAACGTTGTAAATGAAGTGATACTCAGATTTTTTTCTTTTTACAATTTTTTGGCTGTGTTGTGTGGCATACAGCATCTGAATCCCCGACCAGAGATGGAACCCGTAGCTCCTGCAGTGGAAGCATGGTGTCTTAACCACTGGACTGCCAGGGAAGTTCTGACTTCTTAACTGGCAAGAGAGACGACACAGAGAGGGCCTTTAATTGGCTGCTGCTGCTGCTGAGTCGCTTCAGTCGTGTACGACTCTGTGCGACCCCATAAACGGCAGCCCACCAGGCTCCCCCGTCCCTGGGATTCTCCAGGCAAGAACACTGGAGTGGGTTGCCATTTCCTGCTCCAATGGATGAAAGTGAAAAGTGAAAGTGAAGTCGCTCGGTCGTGTCCGATTCTTAGCGACCCCATGGACTGCAGCCTACCAGGCTCCTCCGTCTGTGGGATTCTACAGGCAAGAGTACTGGAGTGGGGGTGCCATTGCCTTCTCCTTTAATTGGCTACACTCCAGGATAAAACAAAAGTTAAAAAAAAAAAAGACACATTTTAGCCATTTGTACAACCACCTTCCTATTTAGAGCACAGAGCCTGCCCAGCCCCCCAGGGTGGTGCCAAGGACAACCAGCTTAAATGCAGATGGTAAGCACTTAATGCCAAGTAGGAGACCTGCCTCCTCTCCCTCCCTGCCATCCAGCCCAGGACTGCTCCACCCCAAGCCTTATAAGTAGGTGTTGTTGTTTTTTAATATTTATCTGGCGGTGCCAGGTTTTAGTTGTGGCATGTGGGATCTACGGGTTTCCCTAGTAGCTCAGCTGGTAAAGAATCTGCCTGCAAGCAGGGGACCCCGGTCCGATTCCAGTTCCCTGAGCAGGTAGTGAAGCGGGGCCCCCTGCACTGGGAGCACAGAGTCTCAGCCACTGGCCCGCAGTACCCTTCCAGCTGCCTGTACCAGTGTCAGCCACCCACATGCGCACACTCGACACAGCAGTTCCCCAAGAAAGCACGCAAGGCCCTCGTGGAGGGAGGCTTCCTGGGACCTCTGAATGGAAAATACTCTCACTAGGAGCCCAACTGCCCATGAAAAGAAGTAAAAATGACCCACAGCCAGGTCTCTTCTCCCCTCTGAAGGTCAAGACGTGTGCAGTTACATCCCAGGGCAGAGCTACCTTGAGGAGACGGTGCTGGTGACGCCGTGGCAGGCAAAAGGCAGGCCCTTCAAGATGGACTTGGAACACTGTCTCTCCAAGTCAGTCCCTTTAAAAGCTTCCAAATCCCTTAAGTCAAGAACTTTGGGGAGAACTGAGTCAATTAGTCTGATTTGCAAACACCTGCAATCAGTGGTTTTGACTCCTATGGTATTAAAAATAGAGAAAGCCCTGAAAGAACCACAGTTCACTGTTCACATATAAACCAAGTAAACAACAGTGAGTTTCCTCCTGTGCTCATCTCCAGTGAACAGCGACCACTCATGAACATGAGCCCAAAACCTGGCCATCCTCCAACTGCTTCCACCCTGTTATCCCCAGAGCCGCCACCGCCAAGGCCTGCGTATTTCACTTTCTGAGTAGCCAGGGGCTCTGTCCCACTGCCACCACCCTCGTCCAGCAGCCACCGCCTGCGGGGACAACTGACTCAGCCTCCGAGTCCACTCCTGCCTGTTCCAGTGCTTCCTTGCACCGAAGTCAGGGTCATCTTCAGGCACGAATCCAATCTCTCGCTATCTCTTTCATAGACAGGCACACACACACACACACCACTTGACACAATGAATGTCTTTTCAGCTTGTGAGTGCTCTTCGACTCGAAGCTTTGGCTGAAGAGGGACATGTGAGTGGCCCCTCACCAGCCCCAGACTGTGGCCTCAGGGCCTTTTCATGGTGCTTCCTCATCCACAGGGTCATGTCCCCACCCACAGGCCCTGCTTGTTTCAGCTGGCTAACTCTGACTTAACTCTCCAGACTTCAGCTCTGCTCCTTCATAGCATCTGTCAGCCTGCCATTTGAATTCTGTCAAATCAGAATTCAGGTTGGGAAACATTTGTGCGTCACAGCATCTCACATAGCAGGTGCTCAAACATCTGATAGAAAGTGAAAAGAGAAATTAATCAACAAACTATCCACTCAATGCTTCGACTCCTTTGACTGCATTAGGACTCCTGAGATTTAAAACTCAAGCCAATTTCAGTCTCAGCCCGGGGTGGGGGATTCACTCCACCTCCTGATTTGCAAGAGACAATTTAAATCATTCAAATCACACCAATCAATGCCCAGAGCACAGCAGTCATCAGCAGTAGCCCAGTAACCAGGGGATCCCACACACTGCACACATGGGCATCAAAGGGATGTAGACACCAATTCCAGTTAGGCCACTGGGTAAAACCTGCAGTAAGTTTAACTTCTGGGTCTGTTTCCTTCCTGTAAAGGGAGCTGACACCGCCTTCAGCCCTGACTCTTTTGGTAGCAAGGGAAAGAAAGTACATGAAACACGTTCAAGTAAAAAGAAAGGTTTAAGGGAAATAAAAGCTTCCCGGGTGGTGCTAGTGGTAAAGAACCCACCGCCAGTGCAGCTGAGATGTGAGAGGCAAGGCTTCCATCCCTGGGTCAGGGAGATCCCCTGGAGGAGGACGCAGCAACCCACCCCAGTATTCTTGCCTGGAGAACCCCCATGAACAGGAGCCTGGCAAGCTACAGTCCATAGGGTCACACAGAGTCAGAAGCAAGTGAAGCAACTTAGCATGCAAGGTAAATAAGAGTAAGGAGTCTCCTGGGAATCCAAGGCAAGCTCACCCAACTGTCAGGAAGGGTGAGAACCAAGAAGGCGGCCCTGAGGACCAGCATCCTCCACCTCTGCCTTTGCCCTGGTTCCACATCCCATCGAGGCTCACTCCCTTAGGGAGCTTGCCCGGCGGCTTTAGATGCCATCTTTATGTCAAAACTCCAAGTTCATACCTCTAATCCAGCCCTCTCCCCCTTTGAGACTTGCATACTTAACTCTCTGCTCAGTATCTCCATTTGGAGATCTAAAAGGCACTTCTGCTTGAACTCCTGACCACCCCCCACAGCAGCTCCATTCTCAAAGTTAGGGGTTCAGGCAAGAAACTGTGAAGTCCTTCTTGGCTCCCCCTTTTCTCTTACAAGTCTTATCCAAGCAGTCAGGAAGCCCCGTTAGTCCCAATCTTTGAAATCCCTCAGACCCACCCTCCCTCCATCATCGCGTGGCAGCTCTCCGGACCCTGCTCCAGCTTCTAGCAGGGCTTCTCTATTCCCCCACGTGCACAATGGACTGATCCTGTGTGCACGCGCTCAGTCGCGTCCAACTCTTCTGCGACCGCATGGCTGGAGCCCACCAGGCTCCTCTGTCCTTGGGTTGTCATTTCCTTCTCCAGTGGATCTTCCCAGCCCAGTGATTGAACCCACATCTGTGTCCTGCGTTGCAGGTGGATTCTTTACCTGCTGAGCCATCGGGAAAGCCTAGGAAAACTGAAGTCAGATGGTTTCACTGCTCAGCTCAGAACTCCACAACACCTGCCGCCGCCCTCAGGATGACAGTCAAAGTCCTCACAATGGTCCTCAAAGCCCGAGAGGATCTTCCCTCTCTGGCCAGTCATCCTAGCCTCTCATACCACCGTGAATACACCTACCTACCGTTCCGCCTCCTGGAATGTCTGTCCCCCAGGCACGTGCTGAGCCAACTCCCTTTCTCCAAGTCCTGATGCAAACCTCACCGTCCCAACAAGGCCACCCTGTCCGCCTGCTTTAACTCTGCAACCTGGCCCTTCGGAGGTGGAACTCCCGGTCCCCCTTCCTCTGCTTCCCACAGCGCTTCTCACACACTCCGTAATTCACTAGTGTGCACGCGCTTCCTCTAAGCCACTGCTTGTAAAGCGGGAGCACACCATGGCTGCCTGCCTCCAACTCTTGAGGACTCTTTAGCTCAAATGCCCACCAGTGATTAGATTGTCGCTGAGTCCTGGTTCAAATTCCTAAGCCAGAACCAACTGGCCCAGCTCATCCTTCCAAGGCAGGTCACAAGACACGGGTCAACGGTCAGCTGCTTGCGGAAGAGCCGTTAAGGGCAGAAGGTCCTCTGGGCAAAGCTGAAACAGAGCAGAGCCACCTGGAGCTGTCTGGTGGGGGAGCACAGGGTCCCACAGACCACAGGCTCAGCGCTGTGTGATAGCAGAGCGCCAGCACGGATGCTAGAGGACACCGAGAAGAGGCCTTCTGGAGGCCGAGAAGAGGCCTAGGCTAGCGAAGGTGTCAGGCCTGAGGGGGCGTCTGGCTCCCAGCACTCAGCTCAGCGAGACCTGTGGTAAGCTGAACGGTCCCTTCAGGGTCTGGCCTGCCGGGCAGAGCTCCATCATACTCTCAGGCAACTTAGGCACCCCAGCCATAAACAGATTTTGTTGATAATGGATAATTGGTAAAAACACTAAATATTAAAAGGAATGGATTAAACTCTGCAGGCAAGCAGCCTTTCTTTTTTAAAACCTCTCACTGTTCCTCCTTTCACTGCTGAGGATTTTATAATCATCAAAAGACAGAACAATCTGAAGCGAGCCGGGTGGTTCTGGTTCAGGGTCTCAGGTGCGGCCAGGGCTGCGCCACCTGGGGCTTGATCAGGGCTGTCTCTGAGCTCACCCCCGTGCTGTGAGCAGGAGGGGGCCTCAGCTCCTCACCCAGGAGCCTCTCCTCACGACAAGGCAGCTCGTCTTTCCCAGAGCAGCAGATCCGAGAGCAAGAACACACTGGCCTCCAGAAGCAGCAAGCATCCATCGCTTGTGCCGTCGTCTCCTGGCGCGTGACCAGCCCTGATGCAAGATGGGGTGCGCTGCAGCTGGGCTCGTGAGCGCCGGGACACAGGGCCCCTGGGGCTGCCGTGGAGGCTGCTGACCACACGTGACTCGTGCAGACCGAGGCCTGTTTTCTAAGGGCCCAGAGCGGAGATGGATTTTTACATTATTGTTGTTGTTCAGTTACTAAGTCGTGTCCAACTCTTCGTGACCCTGTGGACTGCAGTACGCCAGGCTTCCCTATCCTTCACTATTTCCCAGAGTTTTGTGCTTAAAAAAAAAAAAAAAAAAACACTATAAAGGACTGTTTAAAAAAAAAAGAATATGTGACAGAGACCATACACAGCCTTCAAAGCCCATATTATTTATTATACGGCTCTTTATAGAAAACATTTGATGACTCCCCTAATGTAGACTGCTTATTATACATGATTGAAGGCGTTTTCAAGGGTAATTTTGACCAAAGGCAATGTTTCCCTTATGACCTGACTTCAGAAACTAGCCCCCAGGTAAGCAACTTCACTGAAATACAAACTCAGCAAACTGCAGCTCTGAATGTGGTGATGCCAACCACTGGGCAATAAACAGGT
Source organism: Nanger dama (assembly GCA_917880005.1). Taxonomy (NCBI): domain Eukaryota; kingdom Metazoa; phylum Chordata; class Mammalia; order Artiodactyla; family Bovidae; genus Nanger; species Nanger dama. Next base: position 5,227,975 of record CAKJTW010000018.1, on the reverse strand, counting down.
CATCATAACCCGAACAGAGAGAAAATAGCATGCTGTGCCCCTAAGTAGGAAGTAGAGAAATAGCAACTCAGTGAATGAACGAGTAGGAAATATTACAAGCACACATCTTGGAAGCAGAGAGTGACTATTCAGTGTGAAAATCTTCACTCAGTGGTTTATAATGTAAGACAAAGGAGGACTTCACGCAGTCACTATCGCAGCTAACTCCACCCTCTGTTCATGCCTCCTTGTGCTCTATGAGGTAGGGGACATTAGCTGTCTTCATTTTTACAGATGAGCAAACTGAGGCTGACAGAAATTACATAATCTCCCCCAGGTTTCATGATAAGTAGCAGGATGGTTTCTCCTACAGCAAAGCACATGGGAGTAAGAGCAGCTCTGCATGGAGAACCTCCGGACTGCCAGGCAGGCCCTCCCCCGCTGCCCCAGGCCCCCCTCCCAGGGAGGCTCTCCCTCTCGCTCCCCTGGAGGAACCCCAGCCTGGGGACTTCACAGGAGAGCGGAGCTCCTGGGCTCCCCTATAGGCAAGGTTACTGAGACCTGCAGTGTTCGGTTTAACCTAATTACTCACTGAGCTGCTCCCTTTATCCAAAGAGAGCTTTAAAAAAGTATCTTCCCCATGGTCTTTGCTTTCCAACCAAGTATCTTCTGAGACTGTGGAACCAGCACCCAGACCGACTCCGGCTGTCTCCCCAGTGAGCTAAGCGCGGGAAGCTGCCGGAGCCCCGGGCCACAGAGCCGGGCGCTGGAGTGCTGGCAGGGCCAAGAGCAGGCTGCTGCTCTTGTAGCAGACAGAGGGCTGTCATGCCCAGGACCCAGGACGCCCTGGCCGCGAGCTGAGCCCTAGGCCAAGGGCGTCCTCCGTGAACGCAAGCAGCCCTCACTCTGCCTGAGAGGTCTCTGAGATGCCTCAGCTTGTCCACTCAGGTCTCAGGTTCAGGAACCTCAGGGGAAATGACTTGCTGGAGGCTACCCAACCAGCGGCAGGGCCGAAGTTCCCTGATGCTAAGGCTAATTTTTCTACCTTCTGGAAAGCGTGAAGTCCAGCTGGGTGAGGAGACAAATGTTGACCACAACAGATTCTGGAGGGAGGCAGACTTTGGCAGAGGCAGTTGACCTTGGACCAGAAGCAGAGTGTCTGTGTCAGGGACAGAGGGGAGAGGCAGGGATAAAGATACACACGGGAGGCCAGAAGGCCGGGAGGCACAGGGGCTGTGAAGCGGGTCCTGAGGGCCAGGGCAACTATGTGGACAAGTGCTATAGGAGCAGGAGAGCCAGCTGAGGAGTGGCATGCACTCTGTGAGAGCGTACTGCGGGCCTTGCTGACAGTGGGCACATGCGTTTTGTGTCAATCGAGGTCCTAATCACATACGCCACTGTGACCTCGATGGGATCCTAACAAACACAGCTGGCCAATCCCCACAGTAAACATGCAAACCATGACAATATAACTGCCTCCCTCCGTCCATCTTAATTATGAGTTAATCATCATCTTCAAAAATGTTATTCCCTTGCCCAACAAAGAGAGGAAGCAGCACTCCAGTCTGCGTGCCCACCCGTACTCTCAGGACAGGGCCAGAGAAAAGATTGGAGAAAGCGAGGTTTGGGCCCCAACTCTGCGCCCGACCAGCTGTGTGATGCTGAGCAGGTCACCATACACTCACTGACCCTGTTTCCCCATCTGTGAAATGAAGAAAAAATACTATACACATCACACAAAACTCTTGGGAGGCTCAAATGCAATACTCTTGGCTCCCAGACCTATTTGCAAAGATGGCCACAGTAATCCCCTCTGACTTCAGGGGCCTTCCATCCAGAGGTGGGTCTCTCTCTCACCTTGAATCTGGGCTGTCCTGGGACATGCTTTTACCAGCAAGATGAAGCGGAGGCAACACCATGCCAGTTCTGACCCTGGGCCCCAGGAGGCCGTGTGCACCTGCTCTCCAGGAAGCCTCCAGCTGCCAGGTGAGTGACCCCGGGCCCCAGCTGGGGCAGAGGCGAGCCTCCCGGCAGCTGACCACAGACCCAAGGGGGACCCCAGCTGCGACCAGGACTCCAGCTGAAATCACCCCTTTCAGAAGCATGAACTAAGTTAAGGCATCACTGGGTCACTAAACACTGGGGTCATTTGTCAGCACTGACTGAGTGCTAGAGTGGTGCTCAAAACACACAGCTGCTGTAGCATCTCTCTCTGCCAGGAATTCCCAGGCCTCAGTTCTTCCTTCTCGACTGCATTATCCTCAAAGATGGTGGAGTAGAAGAAGGTGCACTCATCTCCTGCGAGAACTCCAAAATTACAACTTGCTGCTGAACAACCATCAACAAGAGAATGTTAGATCCCACCAAAAAAGATACCCCACATCCGAGGGCAAAGGAGAAGCCCCAGTAAGACACCAGGAGGGGTGAAATCATGTTTAGAATCAAACCCCATACCCGCCAGAGATGCTTGGAGGGCTCAAACAAAACCTTGTGCCCACCATAACCCAGAGATCCCACAGAGACTGAGCCAGCCAGACCTGTGTTTGAGTCTCCTGTGGAGGTCGGGATCAGCAGTGGCCTGCCACTGGGGCGTGGGCTCTGGGTGTAGCTACCTGGGTTAAAATGGCTGTGGCTTAAGTCCTCTTGGAGGTCACCATTAACCCCACCATGGAGCCACTGAGCAGATGACCCACAAACTGCAGAACAATTATACCAAAGAAATTCTCTCACTGTTAAGAAATTTCTAGGACCCACAACAGATTTCCCAACCTGGGGATCTGGCAAAGGGACTGAGAACCCCCATAGAATCTGACTTTGGAGGCCAGTGGGATTTGATTACAGAACTTACCTAGGACTGGGAAACAGACTCTGGGAGGGCACAGACAGAACCTTGTGCACCAGGACCCAGGAGAAAGGAGCAGTGACCCCACAGAAGACTGACCCAGATGTGTCTGTGACTGTCCAGGAGTCTCTGGGGGAGGCGTGGGTCGATGGCGGCCCACTGCAGGGTTGGGGGGCACTGTGTGTGGCAGTGCGTGCACGGGACCTTTGGAAGGAGGTCGCCATCATCTTCATTAGCTCCACCATAGTTTGGCCACAGGTCAAACAACAGGGGGAACACAGCCCTGCCCATCAACAGAAAACTGGATTAAAGATTTACTGAGCATGGGCCTACCCATCAGAACAAGACCCAGTCTCCCCCACAGTGAGTCTCTCCCATCAGAAAGCTTCTGTAAGCCTCTTATCCTTCTCCAACAGAGGACAGACAGAATGAAAACCACAATCACAGAAAACTAATCAAGCTTATCACATGGACCACAGCCTTGCCTAACGCAGGGAAACAAAGAGCCATGCCATGTAGGGCCACCCAAGACGGATGGGTCATGGTGGAGAGGTCTGACAAAATGTGATCCACTGGAGAAGGGAACGGCAAAACCACTTCAGTATTCTTGCCTTGAGAACCCCACGAACAGTATGAAAAGGCAAAAAGATAAGACACTGAAAGATGAACTCCCCATGTCGGTAGGTGCCCAATATGCTACTGGAGAAAAGTGGAGAAGTCACTCCAGAAAGAATGAAGGGACAGAGCGGAAGCGAAAACGACGCCCAGTTGTGGACGTGACTGGTGACAGCAGTGAAGTCTGATGCTGTGAAGAGCAATACTGCGCGGAAACCAAGAATGCCAGGGCCATGAATCAAGGCAAATAAGGAGCAGTCAAACAGGAGACAGCAGGAGTGAGCGCTGACATCTTAGAAATCAGCGGACTAAAATGGACTGGAATGGGTTAATTTAATTCAGATGACCATTATATCTACTACTGTGGGCAAGAATCCCTTAGAAGAAATGGAGTAGCCATATTGACAACAAGAGAGTCCAAAATGCAACCTGGACTTGGGTTCAACCTCAAAAATGACAGAATGAGCTCTGTTCATTTCCAAGGAAACCATTCAAGATCACAGAAATCCAAGTCTATGCCCCAACCAGAAATGCTGAAAAAGCTGAAACTGAAGGGCTCTATAAGACCTACAAGACCTTCTAGAACTAACACCCCCAAAAATGTCCTTTTCATCATAGGGGACCAGAATGCAAAAGGAGGAAATCAAGAGATACTTGGATTAACAAGAAAATTTGGACTTGGAGTACAAAATGAAGCAGGGCAAAGGCTAACAGAGTTTTGCCAAGAGAACGCACTGGCCATAGAAAACACCCTCTTCCAACAACATAAGAGAAGACTCTACACATGGACATCACCAGATGGTCAACACCGAAATCAGACTGATTATATTCTTTGCAGCCAAAGATGGAGAAGCTCTATACAGTCAGCAAAAACAAGACCAGGAGCTGACTGTGGCTAGGATCATGAGCTCCTTATTGCCAAATTCAGACTTAAATTGAAGAAAGTATGGAAAACCACTAGACCATTCAGGTATGACCTAAATTAAATCCCTTACAATTATATAGTAGAACTGACAAATAGATTCAAGGGATTAGATCTGATAGACAGAGTACCTGAAGAACTATGGATGGAGGTTGGTGACATTGTACAGAAGACAGTGATCAAGATCATCCCCAAGAAAAAGAAATGCAAAAAAGGCAAAATGGTTGTCTGAGGAAGCCTTACAAATAGCTGAGAAGAAAAGAGACGCTAAAGGCAAAGGAGAAAAGGAAAGATATATCCATTTGAATGCACAGTTTCAAAGAATAACAAGGAGAGATAAGAAAGCCTTCCTCAGCGATCAATGCAAAGAAGCAGAGGAAAAAATAGAATGGGAAAGACTAGAGATTTCTTCAAGAAAATCAGAGATACCAAGGGAATATTTCATGCAAAGATGGGCACAATAAAGGACAGAAATGGTATGGACCTAACAGAAGCAGAAGATATTAAGAGGTGGCAAGAATACACAGAAGAACTGTACAAAAAGATCTTCACGGCCCGGATAAACAGGATGGTGTGATCACTCATCTAGAGCCAGACATCCTGGACTGCAAAGTCAAGTGGACCTTAGGGAGCATCACTATGAACAAAGCTAGTGGAGGTGATGGAATTTCAGTGGAGCTATTTCAAATCCTGAAAGATGATGCTGTCAAAGTGCTGCACTCAACATGCCAGCAAATTTGGAAAACTCAGCAGTGGCCACAGGACTGGAAAAGGTCAGTTTTCATTCCAATCCCAAAGAAGGGCAATGCCAAAGAATGTTCAAACTATTGCACAGTTGCACTCATCTCACACGCTAGCAAAGTAATGCTCAAAATTCTCCAAGCCAGGCTTCAACAGTATGTGAACCATGAACTTCCAGATGTTCAAGCTGGATTTAGAAAAGGCAGAGGAACTAGAGATCAAATTGCCAACATCTGCTGGATCATAGAAAAAGCAATAGAATACACAGGAAAACAATAGAAAAACATCTACTTCTGCTTTGTTGATTATGCCAAAGCCTTTGACTGTGTGGATCACAATAAACTGCGGAAAATTCTTAAAGAGATGGGAATACCAGACCACCTGACCTGACTCCTGAGAACTCTGTATACAGGTCAAGAAGCAACAGTTAGAACTGGACATGGAACAACAAACTGGTTCCAAATTGGGAAAGGAGTACGTCAAGGCTGTATATTATCACTCTGCTTATTTAACTTGTATGAGGAGTAATCATGCAAAATGCCGGGCTGGATGACGCACAAGCTGGAATCAAGACTACTGGGAGAAATATCAATAATCCCAGATACACAGATGACACCACTCTTACAGTAGAAAGTGAAGAGGAACTAAAGAGGAACTTGAAAGAGCAGAGTGGAAAAGCTGGCTTAAAGCTCAACATTCAAAAAACTAAGCTCATGGCATCTGGCCCCATCACTTCACAGCAAACAGATGTGGAAACAGTGAGAGACTTTATTTTTTTGGGGCTCCAAAGTCACTGCAGATGGTGACTGCAACCATGAAATGAAAAGACACTTACTCCTTGGAAGAAAAGCTATGACCAAACTAGACAGCATATTAAAAGCAGGGACATCACTTTGCCAACAAAGGTCCATCTAGTCAAAGCTATGGTTTTTCCAGTAGTCATGTATGGATGTGAGAGTTGGACTATAAAGAAAGCTGAGCGCCGAAGAGTTGATGCTTTTAAATTGTGGTGTTGGAGAAGACTCTTGAGAGTCCCCTGGACTGCAAGGAGATCCAACCAGTCAATCCTAAAGGAAATCAGTCCTGAATATTAATTGGAAGGACTGATGCTAAAGCTGAAATTCCAATACTTTGGCCACCTGATGCAAAGACCTGACTCATTGGAAAAGACTCTGATGCTGGGAAAGATTGAGGGCAGAAGGAGAAGGGGATGACAGAGGATGAGACGGTTGGATGGCATCACTGACTCAATGGACATGAGTCTGAGCAAGCACCGGGAGTTGGTGATGGACAGGGAAGCCTGGCATGCTGCAGTCCACAGGGTCGCAAAGAGTCGGACACGACTGAGTGACTGAACTGAACTGGATTATTCACATCTGCATTCAATCACGCCTTTATTTCTCCCGTTAAAAAAGCTCTCCCTTGGGACTTCCCTGGTGGTCCAGTAGATAAGGACCTGCCTGCCAATTCAGGGGACACAGGGTCAATCCCTGGTCTAGGAAGATTCTATATGATGCAGAGCTAAGCCTAGGCACCACAGCTATTGAGCCCATGCTCCTCAACAAGAGAAGCCTCCACAATGAGAAGCTCCACACATCGCAGCTATCAAGTAGCTCCCACTCTCTAACCAGAGCCTTTTCACAGCAACAAAGACCCAGTGCAACCAAAAATAAAATAACGAAAAAAAAAAGCTCTCCCTTGACCCCTCAACAACTGCCAGCCTGCCTTTGCTCTGTGTTGCAGCGAAAGCCCTCAGGGGGCTGCTCATGCCCACTGTGTCTGCTTCCTCTCTGGCCCTTCTCTCTCACACCCCCTTTCACCTCCAGCACCGCCCTGAAACTGGTCCGGGTCTCCAGTGAACGCCATGGCCCTAAGGCTGGTGCTCAAGTCTCGGTCCTTACGTGACTTGCCCCGATCGGCATCGGCTGTCAGCTCTCGTCCTCTGCCCCTGACCCTGTCTGCACCCGGTTCCCAGGTCAACACAGTCTCCAAGCCTCCTCCTGCCTCACCGCAGGGCCTTGCTCATCACCCCAAACTCCTGATTCTGAGGGGCCCCGGGGCTCAGTCTCTGGTTTCTTCTATAACTCACTTCCTCAGTAACTTCTCTCATCCAGTCTCAAAAGCCAAAGACCCCAAAAGGCCCAGATTTCTTCTCTGAGATCCAGACTCCAACACTCAACCTGCCTAGTGACCACCTCTTTTAGGTCTCTCATAGGCACCCCAAACTCAACCTGTGCCAAACGCAACTCCTGACCCCACCTCCAACCCCCAGGTCCCCATGCGCTCCTCCAGCACTCTTCCATTTATAAGACAAAATGCTCAGACCAAAACACCTATTCTTCTCCCACATCCCACACATCACCCTGAGCAAATCCCACTGGCTCTCCCTTCAAATCCCATCACCCACAAGGCTCTGCTTCTTCCTGACCTCAGTCTCGCTGGTCCCTCGCAAGCCCGCTCCAGCCACACGGGCCTCGCACCATCCTGTCAGCCCAGGCCTCTGCCCCAGATTCCCATTCTCCAGAGTGCACGTGCCCACATGGCATGGCCCTCCCACTCAACTCCTCACAGCTGAGCCCTCTACCCTCTCCAGCCTCTGCAACACTATCAGCCCCTCTCCCAATCCGACATCCCCTCCCTGCCTTCTTTCTGTGATGCCTGTCATCTAACAGATTATATATTTTACTGTTCATATCAAACTATACACTTCAAAAGCCAATGATGTCTTAATTTTTCATTAGCTATCTCTTGTGCCTAGAACAGTGCCTGACACAGGAGCCATTCAATGAATGTTTGTTGAATGGATGAAAGTCTGTCAGTCAATGAATGACTGAAACGGTGGAATGTTTTTACTATAGTGCCCCATTTAATGGTAAAGGAAAACCGTTTAAGGCCTCCATATTCAAAGTACCAAGTTCTTCAAACCTTCCACGATCTCCTTCTCATTGTATTTTTATAGATAAAGACCTGAACGGTGTGATAGGCTAGAAAACAGAAGGTTCAGCTTAAGTTATCTCAATTTTTAAAATGAGGCTGTTGGAGGGTGATATTTGAGTCCTTTCTGTGGACTGAAATGTGAATGGTTCTGGTGACTGACGAGTGACCTGCTTCTGAGTTCCCCAGTAATAATGACAGCTGCTGCTGCTGCTAAGTCACTTCAGTCGTGTCCAACTCTGTGCAACCCCACAGACGGCAGCCCGTCAGGCTCCCCCATCCCTGGGATTCTCCAGGCGAGAGCACTGGAGTGGGGTGCCATCGCCTTCTCCAATGATGACAGCAGGGAGCACCAAACCACAAGGGCCCTGCAGACCAGGGCTCAGCACACACCTGCGCAGCCCAAATCCTGTCAGCCTCTCGGCTGCGTGTTCCTCGTATATAGCCTGCAAGGGAAGAATGGTTTCCCATCGGCCATAAATGGTTTCACCTCAGCTGGTCATATGTATAAGTACCTACATAACGGTCTTGATTTTGCCTCTTGCCCTGCAAAGCCTACAATAGTCACTACCTGGCTCTTTAAATTTACCCACTCCTGACAAAGACGAGCCATTGTAAGGCAAATTCCTCAGCTGCAGACCACAAAGTCCCCAGACACAGGGACCTAGGAATTTCAGCAAGATGTGACTTCCAAAACTAAGTGCCCTAACGTAACTGCCAAAAGGTAATTAGAGATAAAGTGGCCAGTGGCCACTGCTATTATCTTAAATACTGGTAACACCCTCCATGTGGCTGGAAAGAAACAGCCAAGCACGGAAATGTATCTTACGCATGTTCCCAGAGTAAAGCATATCCTAAAACCAATGGCTAGGGGTAGATATTGTTCTAAATTTGGAAATATCTGGTGACAAAGCGAAGTTTCCTTCCCTTTTCTTATCCACACCCAAAACAACACCCCATGTTTCTCATGAGAAAAATTCCATCACACTTATGGCTTCCGTTCCCTACATTTGATCTCTCACTTAACAACAGCAAAAACAGATTAATGGACGCGCACGCATCCCACACGCTGGGAAAGGCAGGCTCAGAATTCTCCAAGGCGGGCTTCAGCAATACGCGAACCGCGAACTCCCTGAAGCTCAAGCTGGCTTTAGAAAAGGCAGAGGAACCAGAGATCAAATTGCCAACATCCACTGGATCATGGAAAAAGCAAGAGAGTTCCAGACAGACATCTATTTCTGCCTTATTGACTATGCCAAAGCCTTTGACTGTGTGGATCACAATACACTGTGGAAAATTTTTCAAGATAGGAATACCAGACCACTTAACCTGCCTCTTGAGAAACCTGTATGCAGGATAGGAAACAACAGTTAGAACTGGACATGGAACAACAGACTGGTTCCAAATAGGAAAAGGAGGACGTCAAGGCTGTATATTGTCACCCTGCTTATTTAACTTCTATGCAGAGTACATCATGAGAAACGCTGGGCTGGAGGAAGCACAAGCTGGAATCAAGATTGCCGGGAGAAATCTCAATAACCTCAGATATGCAGATGACACCACCCTTATGGCAGAAAGTGAAGAGGAGCTAAAAAGCCTCTTGATGAAAGTGAAAGAGAGTGAAAAAATTGGCTTAAAGCTCAACATTCAGAAAACGAAGATCATGGCATCCGGTTCCATCACTTCATGGGAAATAGATGGGGAAACAGTGGAAACAGTGTCAGACTTTATTTGGGGGGGCTCCAAAATCACTGCAGATGGTGACTGCAGCCATGAAATTAGAAGATGCTTACTCCTTGGAAGGGAAAGTTATGACCAACCTAGACAGCATATTAAAAGCAGGGACATTACTTTTCCGACTAAGGTCCGTCTAGTCAAGGCTATGGTTTTTCCTGTGGTCATGTATGGATGTAAGAGTTGGACTGTGAAGAAGGCTGAGCGCCGAAGAATTGATGCTTTTGAACTGTGGTGTTGGAGAAGACTCTGGAGAGTCCCTTGGACTGCAAGGAGATCCAACCAGTCCATTCTGAAGGAGATCAACTCTGGGATTTCTTTGGAAGGAATGATGCTAAAGCTGAAACTCCAGTAGTCTGGCCACCTGATGCGAAGAGTTGACTCATTGGAAAAGTCTCTGATGCTGGGAAGGATTGGGGGCAGGAGGAGAAGGGGACAACCGAGGATGAGATGGCTGGATGGCATCACAAACTCAATGGACGTGAGTCTGAGTGAACTCCGAGATGGTAATGAACAGGGAGGCCTGGCGTGCTGTGATTCATGGGGTCGCAAAGAGTTGGACACAACTGAGCAACTGAACTGAACTGATAAAGTATCCAGATCTCTTAGTACTAAATCTGGCATACAAGAAGCTACCAGCGTTATTGTAATATTATACCCAATATGTTATTACTGTATTATTATTACATCTATGATTGTATCACATTATATACTTTGTATATGGTAGATACAATATATAATGTATTATAAACACAATGTATTGAACATATATTCTGTAACATGTAAATACATTTTATAAATAGGAAATATATAATCATCCTATATGCAATATGCTGCAACGTCATTTATCTTTATTACATGTATTATCACTGCTACATCACCATCCCAACATTAAGCCCCTAAGTAGCTGGAGATACTAAGCCACAAAGTAGTTGCGAGACTTCAGACAAGTTATTCCATTTTTTCCCTCTTTTTTTGGCTGCACCTAGCAGCATGGGGAATCTCAGTTCCCCAACCAGAGACTGAACCTTGCCCGTGCCCTGGGAGCGCTGCCTCTTAACCACTGGACTGCCAGGGAGTCCCACTTCACTTCTAAGCCTCGATTTCTTCACTGGCAAAATTAGGGAATCATTTTAGAGTTTTACCACTCTTTTCTAGCCCAAGACTAATTCCAAAAGCATGCTAAATACCCTTTGCTTTGAAAACTTCTCCTGCCCGGAAGCCTCTGCATGGTCACACCCAATCACGACTTGGAACCCCACAATGAACAGGCGTGGCCATCGTCTTTGTTCATCACAGTCATATCCTGATGTTCTGCATTTGCTGACCCACACTGCCCTTGCAGTAAGGTCTGAAGCAAGCAGTCTAACAGCATGTCTATTTTAATAACAATTGGGTTGGTGCCCAATCACGCAGGAGCATTTGGGGAAATGGTAACAATCGTCCCCCAACAGGAACAGGAAAGAGGAAGAGTCGGTCCTTCATCACCCTGCTGAACAGCAAGTGTTACGCTATTGATGCTACTGTATCACTTCTGGGGTCACTCTGTCCCTTTCACGTGAGGAAATCAAAAGTGTTTAAAAATCACTGCTCCCTGGGAGGAAAAAGACAAAAAGTTGTGATGGTAAATGAGAATCCCTGAAATCTTATCATGGCTTTTCTCTGTGAAACTCAACACTTGAATGAGACTGAGCCAAGTCCAATGCAAAAGTCCATGGGAAAACAGAAATTTGAAACAAAAATAGATTCTATGGCTCCTGAATTTCCCATCCCCTTCTCTGAGCCCCATGCCTGCATCATGGTGGCACTGATGAAACCAGTTTAAGTTTTACAAGGAAAACAATTTCAAAATGCCAGCACTCAGCGCGGATGTGCTTGCGGCTATCCGATAAATTTATGCATCGCTCATGAAAATGTTAGCACATACATGCCTTTTGGAAAAACAATGCAGCAATAGCCCACGGCAGGTTCCTGGACGGGGAACTTTACCTTGAGAACTCGCACTAAGGAGATCACCCAGCAAATCACAAGCATGTGAATACAGCTGCTCACTGTTACCTTATCTCTTACAGCAAAAAGAGGAAAGTGTCACAATCCGGCAGCGGGCACGCGAGCTGATAAGTTATGGAAGAGCAACGCGATGGGATATCACAGTCCTTAAGGTAGCTCTGAAGACCACAGATGAACAATACATCTGTGAGCACAGCAGCTCTGGAAAAGATGACAGTAAGCAGCTCGTCCTTCGGCTCACCCGCCAGGTTTCAGGCCCTTTAGACCCAGACATGCAAGACGCATTCTCCTCTCGGCATTTTGTCAATTTTTTCCCCCAATTTCTTCTTTAATAATATCTTTTCATCTAAGATAAAATGTAAATTCCCTGTACTTAACCTAAAAATAACAATAATAAACTCTTACTGAATGTATACTGCTTGTCTGGTACTGTTCTAAGTATTTTACATGCATAAACCCCTTGATCCTCGCGTCACCCAGTGAGGTAGGTACTATCTACAAATGAGAAAACTGAGGCCCAAGAGTTAAGGAACTTGCCAGTCATCAGCCAGCTCAAAGTGGGAGACCAAGGCATCAACCCTGGCACCTGGGCTCCGGGGTACAGGCTCTTAACCACTTTGCCATTAGGAAAGAGACATTTCAACATTATTCAGGATGGGAAAACGGATTCTCCTGGTTAGTAACATATTCCAGTTAACTAGGAACAGCTCAACTATGCCCAGTCCTGCAGTAACTACTTTCAAAGAAATTCAGCACCATACAAAGCACCCGGGGACCACAGTGCCCAGCAGCATCCATGCCTTCTGCAGGTACTGAACACCAGGGAGCTCGCACATGCGAACAGGCGTGATCGGCGCGGATGGTCACTGATTCACAGCTCACCAGGCACCTCTGAGATCATCTGGCATGTGATCCCTTCAGCTGAGGGAAGGAAGTGCGTAGTTAGCCAGGCTCCCACTGCTAGCTGGCCTGTGTAAAACCAGGGTTCGTTCTATTACACAACGTGTGATAACACGGATGACTATGATTCATTAAGTGCCTGAGTATGCTTAGGGCTATGACCCTTTTACATATTCTCATTTAATTGTGCACAACAGTCCTTCGAGGTATGCATTATTATTAATGTCACACAGAAATTAGAAAACAGGTTGGGATATGTAAAGCCGTGTGGCTGGCCTCTCAGCGGGAAGGCCCTGAGTGGGGTGCCGCCCATTCTGGAGCACATTCCGGAGCATGGCAGCCCCTAAAGCGATGGAGCGAGGGCAGACAACGAATGGGGGTGGTGGTGAGGGGGGAAAGGAGGCCAGCTCCAGCTGTGGCCGGAAAAGCCATCGATGGCGGCGGCCTGGCACACTAGCCAGCCTGGGACAAGCTTGCAGAGGCAAGCCTGAACACCGCTGCCGACTGGGGCCCAGACAATTGTAAATCTGCCCCTGTGGCAGAGGAACCAGAGAGGTGCTGAGCTTATGCAAATCTGTGACTCCCCACCCCCGGCCTGGGCAGGCACCCCAGCCTGGGAAGGACACTTTTGCAGTCAGCGCTTCCACTGGGGGTGTTTGTTTCACTCACTCACACCCAGCTGTGTACAATATGCAAATCATTAATATTTCCGTTTGCCAGGCCAGTGTAGCCTCCTGCTGGGGGCTCTCTGAGGAGATAATTCAGTGTGCAACTACAGCCACAGTGTTCAATTCCCAAGGAAATGTCTGCTCATGTTGCATTCCCCAAAGCAAGAAAAACCACCATCAGCCGCCCTTCAAGTTATTCCTGGGCTGGGGGAGTGGGGGCAGGGGGGGACCAGAAGAAACAAGGAAGTCTTCTCAGAGCAGGGGATAGCAGGTATATTTCAGAGACGTTCAGGGCAGCTCTAGGCTGAAGGTTTCCCCGGGTGTCTGGGTCAAGCATCAACAACCAAACGCTGACTAAATGATTTAAGTACCTTTAGTGAAGCGATTTTTTGCAGTGTGAACAACTGTTGATAAATTTAGTCTTTGTGAATTCAGAACTGCTGTGGGATACAGGAGGTTGAACCTGTTTTCACCCCAATGACTTGACTTTGGGCAGAGAACTGCAAAGCCGTAAGGCCGGCACCAGAAGCATCTACCACGCGCCAGGAGCCACGCAGCACCTTTCATAGCCCAGGTCCACCTGTGCTGGAGCCGGGAGCCAGCTAGCGCTCAGCTCGGCCACCAAGTGCCATACGCTGGGTGGGAGTGGAGGGCAGAACTGCAACCCCGACAGACAGCCCTCAGGTTTCTGACCAGGTCACGCAGTAACCAGAATTCACTGGTTCAAAGTCAGACAGCAAGGTAGGGCAGAGCTCCGGCTGGCTGGACCATGGAGGATCACGGAAGCTTCTGCCTTATCCCGCCTCCCATGCTATATTTTTGGGCAGGGACCTGCTAGAACTCACCACAGCAATACAAATGATTCCAATTTATCAACTATGGCAAGTATTCGGTAGTGTAAAAACTAAAAAAGGCTGTACTGTCTCTTAAGTCTTGGGTTTTGAGAGCTGTAAGAAAAACTAGTTGTAAGAGTCAGAGAGTATAACATTGGTCCCTTCAAAGGGGCTACGTCTCACACTGTTTAAAATCATCAGAGAGACATTACTGCATGTAAAATGCTCTTTTAGGGGGACAGCAAGCAGAGACAGAGAGATTCATGTTTCTCAAACTAGTATTCTGTCACCTCAGTTTTTAACCTCCCAGGTCTACGCAACATGGGAGGAGAAACATAAATGGTCTAAAAGGTAGATAATGATTTCCTTTCAATGTCCCTTCAGAATTTATTCTGGATCTGACCTTCCTAATCATGGTCTGGCTCAGGTTAAAGTCTGCCATGGCAGGCCAACAGACAGGCTGGACAGCAGTCAGAGGGAGCCGGGGCCGCTGCAGCCGCCTGCAGGAACCACACGTGAGGCCAAGACCCAGTCTCACTTGCCCCTAAAGCAAGGCACCGCTTCCACGCCGCAGGCCCTCCAGCCTGGAGCCACCAAGTCAGTCCCTGTGATTCCACATTCTCGCTGAGCCTGGACTCACATCAGGCTCAGGGTGGTGATGGGGATTCAAGAAATCACTCCTGAACACTGTTCTGAAATTAGTTTCAAAACATCAACGGCCTTTACTGACAAAGACAAACTGTGAAGAACAAATAAACTCCACACCCCTGTTATTGTGGGTCCTTGGCAGAGGCTCCACAGATGTTGGATCGGAGAATAAACTAGGTACGGGGGTCTTCCGTGCACAAACCAAATCCCTACACTGGCAGAGACGTGCCCTTGGTCCAAAGGACCTGTGAAGACCCAGAAATCAGCGGCAGTTCATTGCTCTTTTTACCCACAATTCACTGTGGATTTCGAAATCCCTGCCATCAGTCCCTCTCGTTTACATTTCTGAACACAACTGAACAACACAACAGCTTTCACTTTTGTCTGTAAACCCAGCTGCTTCCACTGCAGATATCAAGAAGCTTTCATTCATATCTTTTCCTAAGGAAAACTAGAGACAACTTGAAAGTAAGTAAAATGTTAAGCTCCTGTTATAACACTGGTGCTTCGTGTCGTTGGATCCTGTGGCTTTTCTTCTCGGTAACTGGAGATACCAGCCCACACGGCAGCGAGAGACAGTGTTGCATCCAGCCCACATGCAAATACCCGTGTCTGCGGGAGCCATTCTTTTGAAGGACAAAGTATTATGACATAAAAAGCAACTGCTTTTTTTTTTAATGTTTCTCTTCCCTAAGTGAGTGAAGTACATTACAGAAAATATAACAAATCTCATATATTCATTACCTGGATTCTAACATTGTTAAAATGATCCTGTTTTTCTTACCTATATGCAAGTGTTCACACACTCACCTGAACCATTTTAGAGTAAAATTATAGCCAGTATAACCCTTTCCTCCTAAATACTTCAGCATGACAATACCAAAATGGACATTCTCCTACATGACTCATTACCACCATCACACAATGGTTTTAGCAACAGTTTCCAAACACCATCTACCACCCAGTTCATATTCAGATTTCCTGGTCTGTCCCTCAAATGTCTTTCATCGTTTTTTAATTCAAAGCAGGATTTGACAAAGGACCAGAAAGGAGTACCTTTTTCAAACTAGCTCGTTGACTGATGGAAACTTAAGGCGTAATGGTAAGTTAGCATCCCACTGACTTTTTCAAGAAGAAAAATAAACTGTCCATAACCTGACCACAAAAGACAACTGTTACTGACACTTCCATGCGGTTTCTCCCAGTTTATTTTTTCTGTTCATAAACGCACACCTGTGCACACACTTGTGATCAAACTGTCTTGCTACAGGTCAGGCGCTACCTCCCTTCTTTTTTGGCAAGTGGAGATAAGAGAGTCCATACCTGATGAAGCCCTGTGGGCACTATCTTTGGCATTTGGGTGCCTGCTGGGTCTGCGAACTGCTAGTCTGCTAGGTCAATAACAGTGAAAAAGGGCAGCAAGTGCCCTGGGACCCTGCTCAAGGGCCCTCCAGTTTCGGTCACAGCACAGGACACTGCGGGCGGCCCCTCTGGCCTCTTCCTTCTCAGAGCTAACGCCAGCACGAGCCCGAGAGACTCGGAGGAGGTGGCGATAGGCGCTGCTGCCCTGTATCGTGGACATCAAGGAGAGACAAACACAAGGTTGTTCTTTTTTTTTCAATAGGAGGTACTTTGAACTCTTTGGAAGAAAGGTGCTATGTAATTAAAAGCTATTATTAACATTCTCTAAATCAAACTGTCACTAAAAGTGCAAACTCCTAGATATCAAAATTTTTCTTTGGGATATTTTTTAAAACTGAAAAATTTCAACCCATAGACATGTGCTGCACTAAATAAAAAAATCTCAAACTGAACTAAAGTTCTCAGCCAAGTCAGGCCATCACAGAGCTGCGAATCATTTCATTCCTTAGCAGAACTGTCTGTTCATTGTCTTCAGACCGTGCTGAACTGGAAGCAAGGTCTGGCCCGCAGGCTCAGGTCTGGTCTTACACCGCAGCGTCCCAACAGACAGCGGCCAAAGCCCTTCTTCCTGGGGACAAAGCGCGGGGTCTTCTTACCTGGTTTCCAGGGACACAGGTGGCTTCGTTTCAGGGGCTTCTGTTTTTCAATAGCATTGCCCATTCTAAATTAAGCCAGAGGATCACAATGCCCTTCCAAGCCCAAGTGTCTTTGCTGAAGAGCAAACACAGACCAAGTCACCAGCTGGACAGGGATTCATCTCTCAGACATCCCCATCACCCAGTGGCAAGCCCGTGCAAGAAAAACTTGAACTCTGCTCTGAAAGGTCTTTGCCTCCTGCCTGTCCAACTCTCTTCACTTCCAGGGAGGAAATCAGACTACAAGGCTTGTTACCGCCCCGGTGGTGGGTCCCTGGACCCGTCTTTTCTAGGAGCTCCTCCTTGGCTTTCCTGACACTCCAATACTCATCGGCACAGCAGCAGCCTCGGAGCCTGAATTTCATTTCCAAACCCCATCAACACTGCTTTTCCTTGGGGGAGGAGTGGGAAATCACATGATCAAGAAGCTGAAAGCTAAAAATAGACCAGTTTGGGGGCGTGCCACAAGAAACCCTGTCACAGAGACCCCAGGGTCACACCTTCTTTTTAAGGTTCTAGCCCTTAGACCAGTGTGCATCACGGGACAAGTTCCATTGGCGAAAACAAACTGACTTCATTAAGACTGTTGTTTCCAAGGGGAAAAGTAAGCAAACATCAAAATGCAAGCTGCACTTCAGTTTCCCAAGAAGAAGAGCTCAGAGGACAAACGGGAGTGTGCAACCTCAAGCTCCAGGCACACATTCTACGTTGGAATTAACATTTCTGAAGACAAAGCTGCACCACCTAAATTCTGAACAACAGATTTTCTGGAAGAAAGGGCATGAAATCATACACTTTTTTTTTGTGGGGGAAAAAATTAAAGAAAAGAAAATGTCAAGGTACGCGGAAAGATTTCACTGACTGAGATCCTAGAGCCTGAGGGTAGAAAAGCTCTTCAGGAATCTCTGGAGCGCAGGCAGTGGGGAGACTGAGGCCCCGTACCCGGGGCCAGATTCTGGCCTGCCCACCGAGCACAGCAGTGTCGGTTTCCCCATCCGTTAGCTATGCAGAATGCCGCAGTCCCACCTCCTCGGCCGTAATGAGGACCAAATAAGACAGACACTTAGGAGTCCACCCCGGAAGTCGTTACCACCATCAGGTCAAACAGTTTGACTGTGAAACCACAGTAGCTCGGAAAGCAGATACCTGGCTTCAGCCAATTTGGCCAAAGGCACGCAATCAAAGTGACTGGAGGGTAGGATGGGGGAGCCAGAGTAAAATTTAAAGACAAAATAAGCCCACGGCGCCAAAGAGACGGGGTCTAAAGGCACTCGGCGCGCCAGGGCTTCCACTGCCCAGCGTGCTGCACCACGGCCAGGGCGCCACACCGGCTGCGGCCCCTTCCAAGGGAGCAAGAGAATCCCGCCGGTGTACGCAGAACCGAAGAAGCCACATCCAGATCTCTATAGGAGCCGAGGCTTCTGATTCCCATCTACCGACACAGAAGTCATTTTCACACAATCGCGGCCCGGGAGTCCAGACTTCTCAAAGCCAACAGCATGTGTCTGTTCCACTTTCCCGCCACTCCCACACTGCGCACGGAGCGCTCCTTCCAGTCAAACAGCAGCCACGAACCGGGAAAGAGCGCAGACCCAAGCCCCAGCCACCCAGAGGGGCCGCCGACACCCAGCCACAAGTCAAACACCCACAGCACACCCAGCGCCCCATCCCCGTCGCCACAGTGAACGCCCCACCCTTCTGACACACTCTGAAGGGCCCTCAGTTTCCTTCCCCAAACCGTTAATAATTTTCCTTGGGCAAGTGTTCAGTGCCAGGTATGTCTGGCCTCATTTCTCACTCGAGAAATCCAGTTCAGTCCATCTGCAGGAGCGCAATAGACCAAAGAGGCTCTGCTTCTGAGCCTGCATCCTAATGCCTCTTTTCACCCAAAGAAAGCTTTAACGCATCAAACGCTCTGCACACAATGCCGCCCAGCACCAGCAGAGCACCCGGACACGCAGGTGCCTAATGACTGACGAACAGACGGGCAGACAGGAGGACTAAACAAATGAAGACTTCACCACCTGCCCCAACAAATACAGCCTACGGCGGGTGACCCAGAGCTTCCAGTCCACAAGCAAACTCTCCTTGCGGCAAGAGCCAGGCCGCGGGCCACCAGAGCCCTGTCCGTCCGCCTTCGCCGCTCCTCAGCCCAGGCCGAGCCCCCCGAAGGGGCGCGTCGCCCGCATCTTTCTCATCCCGTTGGTCTGCGGAGCCTCTGACGTCAGGGACTGACCGGGCCTGGGTCAGCTCCCCACGGGCCGGAGCGCACGCGACAGCAGGTCACCTCTGGAGCCGCGCTGAGGCCGACTCCACCGCTGCCGAGCCAGGGGCCACCACGTTCAAACCCTGAGGAAGATCCCCAGCTCCAGACAGCTGGGTTACTGCAGAACCTTCCAAACCACCTGGAGACGTCCCTGAAAGCAGCTCTGAAGGGAGGACCCTGTGGGTCAGCTGTGTCTCAGGGGACCGCGGCCTCCCAAAGGATTCCCTGCGAACTGCAGGGGGCTGGGGACAGGGAAAGATGAATCTGACGGCCTTTTCTTAGACAGCGTCTCCGGGACTTGTCCCCGGTAGGGCAAGCGACCATCTAACCCACAGTTCAGGGGACACTGGGCTCTCGGGTGAGAGCAGTCAAAGGGAAGCGCCGCCCGAATGGGAGTGCACGGCCAGCGTCCCGGCCTCTGTGTCCTGCGCAATCACCCCGAGGACACCGCGGAGGTAAGGCTGCTGTCAACCAGAGCCCCCGGGAGCGGGCACACGACTACCACAGGCCCCAAGCCGCCAACTCACGGAACGGCAGGGCCTAACGGACACAGGCTGGCAAAGCCGTCTCCCCTAAGAGCTTGGAGGTGGGGGGGCAGAGCCGGGGTCAAGACGCCGGCCTCAGTGACACAGCCAGATCCAGACCTCAGAAGCTTAACTCTTGGCTGGACAGCCTGCCACCTCTCCCTCCTGAGCAGAGCGTGGAAGGAGCGGGAAACGCTGGCTTTGGAGGAGAGCTGGCCCAATCTGGATCTCTAGCTGGGCACCTCCAAGCTGGGTGACTTTGAGAAAGGAACTTGACCTCCCTGGACCTGACTTCTTCATATGGAAAATACGTACTAGCAAGTTGCCTACTTCACAGGGCAGTCTAAAGCTTCAGCATGGTATTTTAAAGGGGCCTGGCACACTTAAATAGTTACTGAGTTTCTTTAATATTCTTTTATCATCTATGAATATCCAACTTCAGAGACAATAAAGAAAAATTATTTGCCATCATGAGGGATATTTTCCTTCTGTATCAGATAAGATTCGCTGCAACATTCTGGTAAACAACCTACTCCCTTAGTGCAAATAAAGTTTCACTTACAAACATTTGTATCATCAGAATACTATAAGCAACATAAGCTGAAGAGGTAACACTGCGTCTGCTGACGTCCAAAGTGTTTTACAGAGTCGTATCCTCAATGCAGGCATTCCCTGGTGACTCAGTGGTAGAGAACCTGTCTGCCAAGCAGGAGGCATGGCTTCGATCCCTGGGTTTATAAGATCCCCTGGAGGAGGGAATGGCAACCAGCTCCAGTATTCTTGCCTGGGAGATCGCATGGACAGAGAAGCCTGGCTACAGCCCATGGGGTGGCAAAAAGAGCTGGACATGACTTAGGGACTAAACACCAACAATAATAACATCCTCGATGCAAGACGCACTGGCTTCAGAAGAAACCTGCGTCAGGGAGCCCTGCAAGGCACTGCCCACTGCTCAGAAGAGAAAGGTCTGTGAAGGCTGTCGCGCACAACTTCAGCCCCCACCCTGCGGGCAGGAGACGGAAGCTGGGCTCTCCAGCGGGCGCCCAGAAGCTGACGTGCAACTTTGTGCATGGAATTTGTCTGCTGGGAGGAAAGGCTGATGTTGGTCACTTCCCCTCCAGAGGAAAATACAACAATACAAGGAAGCACCAAGCACTGTGGGAATGTTCCAAAGTGGGAGCTGCAGCTCCGTCCAGAGAGCAAACAAAGGGGAGGGCCAGCCTGGAGGCCAGCCCGGCACAGCACCGAGGCAGAAAGTCTGGGAGCCGGCCTTCTGGGTGCGTTCGTCCCTGCTTTGAAGTGATGTTTCTGCCCAGCGCCACGGAAGTCGCTGATGGCGAAGGCGCGTCTTGAGCAGTGTGTCACAGGAAACGCAGACCGGGGCTCTCTTACGACACACGCATGCACACTCACAGGTCAGTGTCAGACGGTTACGGCCTGAGTGGCCTGAGACTAACCCACAAATGGGGAGCCTCGGACAAGGCAAGCAAAGAACCACTTAATTACCACTGCAGTCAGCACTGAGAAGCTCAGGGCAGGGGAAGCAAGTCTAGCAGGGTCACCTAATCTAACCTGGGCAGTCAGGGAGCGTGAGACTTGGAGGAGCTGCCCAAGCACACGGGGAAGCACGTCCTGGGCCAGAACAGCATGTGCAAAGGCCCTGTGCAGCTGAGGTATGAGAATGCGGAAGGCGGGTGGGGGTCAGGCAGGGCAGAGCTTTCGAGGTCCAGGGTTTCATCTCAGGGGCTTCAGGGGATGTCCAAAGGGTTGACCAATGCACATGCATTCATTTTCCTGGGAAGAGAAGTCCCTGGCATTCATTAAGGTCCCAAAGACTTCCAAAAGGTTGAAATCCACAGAGCTAGTCCAATCCTCTCATTCCAAGACAAGGAAACTCAGGTCCTCATTTTGAAGGAAAGACATCTTCCCAAGGGTTCACAGACAACTGGAGAACCCTCCTCACTGGATCTCAGTCTGGTGTTTGTCTACAGCTAGCCAGCTGCTTTCCTCTGGCAGGGAAATGTCAACAACACTGAATACAGATACTGCGTCCCGCGCAAGACAGCACTCGACACAACGACCCATGAGGCCCTCCAGTCCATCGCTCTTGGGGTCTGACCCAACCTGCAAAATACCAAGGGCAGGGCCTCCGATTCCAAGGCACCCCGCAGCAGACCCTGGCAGATGGTGCTGGCTCACGATGGGAGGGCAATAGCGGCAGAGTCTCACTGCTCGGTCAGCATCTAGCCCTTTAAAGAAGCAGCTGCCTGTTCGCTGTTCTTTCTGAAGTCATGACGGGGCAGGAACAAAACTGCAGGCCGTGGAAGGGAGGAAGCCCACACCCTCAGGTCCATCGAATCCACCTGAGACTGAGAGATGAGCTGTTTTTCCAAGTGAACAGAACCAGTGATTTTCTCCCTTGTGATTTATTTCACAATCACATGGACTGCTCAAGGGAAAGTCTGTGTGGAGAACACCTCCTGAGCTTTGATGCTTCCAGGAAGACCCAAAAGAGGGAATCACCTCCTGGAGCGACTGGCGTTTGAGGCCTTTGGGAGTCCAGTCCCCAGCTTCCTCTCTCACCTTCCTCTCCCACATCCCATCTCAGGAGCCTTTTCTTCAGCCACAGGGGCAGTGCCTGGTGAGAACCTGCTCCGTGAGCCTGCCTGCGCTGAGTCCCACCTCCTTCCTCTCCAGTAAAGCAGATGAAACTGAATGGTCAACATCTGGCAGACTGTCAATGGGTATCCATCAAGGGGATCCACAATCTCTGCTTCAGCTGGAATGTGACAGGGTCAGAAGAGGCAACACCCTCACTGGGGAAAGGTCCCATCACCTTCCTCCCACCCTCGAAGCCCCCAGGATCTGTGGGCTCCAACCCTTTACAGCGGAGGAGGCAATGGCACCCCACTCCAGTACTCTTGCCTGGAAAATCCCACGGAACAGAGGAGCCTGGTAGGCTGCAGTCCATGGGGTTGCAAAGAGTCGGACACGACTGAACGACTTCACTTTCACTTTTCATTTTCATGCACTGGAAAAGGAAATGGCAACCCACTCCAGTGTTCTTGCCTGGAGAATCCCAGGGACGGGGGAGCCTGGTGGGCTGCCCTCTATGGAGCTGCACAGAGTCGGACACGACTGAGGTGACTTAGGAGCAGCAGCCCTTTATAGCGGCCCACTCGGAGACATCACCCGTCGTGGCCAGGCAGCCTCAGCACAGGCAGGGCTGGTGGGGCGCAGCAGCACCCTCCAGGGAACACCCTCCTTGGTTTAAAGATGCACAACCTTCCCCACTCTGAGGCTGAACCCACGCCCAACACATGCTTCTGTCCTCTCATTCAACGAGAGTTCGTGAGCTTCCCGTGTGCCTCCTGAGCTCCGGTGACAAAGCAGCCGACAAGGAGCTCACCTCCTTACAAGAGAGGAGAGCACGCAAGCAGCAGCGAAGGAACATCACATTAGACAGCAACGACAAAACAGAGGCAGGGTTAGGGGCCTCGAGGAGACAGCCCGACGGGGTGCTGCTTCGGGCCCCAGGGGGCCTGGGAGCAGAGGCCTGCGGGGCGGGAGGGGGCGCCCGTCACAGTCATCCAGGGCAGCTCTGACTCAGGAGCTGCGCGCTCTCTGTGTGAAGCTCACCACCCCCATCCCAGGGCCATGCGCCTGCGCGAGAGGGTCAGCAACACCCCAGGTCACGGGAGGCACATGGCGGAGGCAGCGCCTGAAGCCAGGCTCCTGAGCCCCGCCCTTGGCTCCCTCTCAGGGCAGCAGGCGCGCGCCAGGCAGAGGGAGGAGCAAGGGCAGGGCCTGAGGCAAGAGTGTGCGTGGGATCCTCCAAAAACACCCAGGGGAGAAGCTCAGGCAGCCGAGCAAAACGAACAGGGACAGGGGTGCGGGCGGGCCAGGCAGGGCTCTGGCTTTCAGTCATGGTGTAGAGGGGAGCCACGGACGGCCTGGATCGGCCCGGTATGATCTAATTCACGCTCCGGCTGCTGAACGAAGACTGGACAGCTGTGAAGGGGAGTGAGGACCCAGAGGCCAGTCAGGAGGGCACCACAGCAGCACAGGGAGGGGCAGCACTGGCTGGAGCACAAGTCAGCAGAGACGGGTAAGAGACGGGAGGCCGGGCACAGCCGGGGCAAGCCCAGGGGACCCGCGGGTGGTCAGGTGCGGGCGACGAGAGAAGAGTCCGAGAGGACTCCCAGATTTTATGGGCCTGATCAGTTAGGCCAAAAATGTCATTATTTAGTGACTTCCCTGGTAGTCCAGCGGCTGAGACTCCATGCTCCCAATGCAGGGGGCCCGAGTTCAACCCCTGGTCAGGGAGCTAGATCCCGCGTGCCAGAACTACAGCTCCTGCCTGCTGTGATGGACTCAAGATCCCATGTGCGGCGACTAAGACCTGGAGAAGCCAAATAAATATTTAAGCAAGCAAAAAACCTCTTTTAAAAAATGGCATTATTCACTGTCATGGACACCCTGGAAGGAGCTAGTGAGGCGGGAAGTGAGGTGGTGAAGCAGGAGCCCTGGTTTAGTTTAGACACATCAAGTCTGATGCTGACAAGACAGCTAAGTGGAGATGTAAGTGGGCAGTCTGCAGTTCAGGGGACAGTCGGAAGCTGGACATGCACATTTGGGGATGACTAGTATTTAGATGGCATTTAAAGACACGGGACTAGCACAGACATAGAGAGCAAACTCACAGTTACCAAGAAGGGGCGAGGAGATAGGATGAACTGGGATATAAGGAGCGACATGAACACAATACTGCGTGTGAACAGGTAACAAACGATAAACTACTCCATGATCTGCGGGGACCGAAAAGAGAATGAAATCTAAAGAAAGCAGTGGGTACATGTATACATATGACTGATTCGGGCTTCCCTTGTGGCTCAGCTGGTGAAGAATCTGCCTGCAAAGCGGGAGACTTGGATTCGATCCCTGGATTGGGAAGATCCCTTGGAGAAGGGAAAGGCTACCCACTCCATACTCTGGCCTGGAGAATTCCATGGACTATATAATCCATGGAGTCGAAAAGAGTCAGACATGACTGGGCAACTTTCACTTTCATGACTGATTCACTCTGCTGTCAGCAATAAACTAACAACATTACGGATTATACTCCAAGAAAATTTTAAAAAAGAAAAATAAAAAGACATGAGACTAGATTGCTGAGGAAGAGACTGGAGGACTCAGCCCTAGGATATTCCAAAACTGAGAGTCTGGAAGAGCAGAGAATCTAGAAAAGGAAGGCTGAGATGGATGTGTCTATGTGTAACCACAACACTTACACATTAAGACAAGTCGGAAGCTTGTTTAAGAAAAAAAAAAATTACCATGATGTTTTTAAAGTAGTAAAGTTGACTACTGTGTGACTTCAAACAAAATTTCAGTTTTAGAGTCTGGTTCTCAAATCCTAGATGCTTAGTTTTAAACTGTCTTGCTAATCATGGTGACAAATAAACTAATCCATTAGCTAATATCCCAGGGCACAATATACACTGAGTGTGAGATTCATCAGAGCTTTCCTCATGGCTGCCAACCTTCTGGGCATCTTCTTGTCAGAGCTAATTAGAGCACTGCTCTTCATCCCGCGAGCTGCTGACAAGAACACGCGCTGGAGGGTTAGAGCCGTGAGCACCATCCTCCTCCCGCTGCCCTCCTGCGCTAACCTCCTTCACTCTGAGGCCTCTGTGCTGCTCATCCATTTAAAAGGGGCTCGCTTCAGTGCCGGGCAATGGTGCTCCCTCGTGCCTCCACATGCCGACTGGCTAGGTCGCGTAAACCGCAGTTTTCTCATCTGTAAAATGCAGTCCCTCTCAGCTCCCCGCGGTGCTGCCAGTGGGGTTAAAGGCACACAGTAGAGCTCCTGGCATGGGCGCCTGTGAACTGTTCTCTACATCCCTCCTCACCCTCCGGGAGCCACTCTCCAGGTCAGATCCCGAGGAGTCTTTTCATTCCTCTCCACACTTAACTCTAAGCAGTGTCCCCCAAGTGCCCCCATCCCAACACCGCCCCCACCAGCAGCACCTGGGGCGCTGTTCTGTCGCTCAGTCGTGCTCTTTGCAGCCCATGGATTGGAGCACGCCAGGCTTCCCTGTCCCTCACCATCTCTTGGACTTTGCTCAAACTCAGGCCCATTGAATCGGTGATCCCATCCAACCATCTCATCCTCTACCGTCCCCTTCTCCTCCTGCCTTCAATCCTGCCCAGCATCAGGGTCTTTCCCAATGAGTCAGCTCTTTGCATCAGGTGGCCAAAGGACTGGAGCTTCAGTGTCAGCCCTTCTGATGAATATTTAGGGTTGATTTGCTTTAGGATTCACTGGTTTAATCTCCTTGCTGTCCAAGAGACTTTCAAGAGTTTTCTCCAACACCACAGTTCTAAAGCCTTAATCCTTCAGCGCTCAGCCTTCTTTATGGTCCAACTCTCACATCTGTACATGACTACCAGAAAAACCATAGCTTTGACTATATTGACCTTTGTTGGCAAAATAATGTCTCTGCTTTGTAATACACTTGTCTAGGATCACCTGGGTACTTGTTAGAAATGCCAGCTCTCAGCTCAACTCCAGAACTGCTGAAGCAGAAACCAGGGGCTGAAGCAAGTACAGCAACCTCAGGTGCTAAAACCTGAGACATACTGGAGAAGGTGGGTCACATTCTGGGGCACCCAGCAGGTCCTCAGAACAGGGACCCCCAACCTGTCCTGTCATCAACACCTGCTAACAGAACAGGCTGTAAACTGCCAATCCGTCGTAAACACAAACTTCCTACCTTTCTGGTTGTTTTCTTGAAACATCAACTGTAGCACTTGAATAAGAATTCTTACAAAAGTTCAACCTCCACCCTCCTTTCTACAGCAACAGGGGAAAAAAAACTCGACTTTAACCCGAGATTACTATCCCCATATAATTATTTTTCCAATTCTCTCTGCAAGACTTGACACAAATAATAAGATCCTTCCCATCCATTCCAAAGAATATGAATTTAAGATCTGGTTAATCTAAGTTTTCTCACAAGGAAAATACATTCTGGTTGTTGTATGTACATGTTTATTGTTGCTGTTGTTTAAAAACCAAATTGTCCCAGGTTTTGATGCTTCCATGAGTTGAGCGACTGGAATGTAAGAAGTGGCAGATGTCCACAGGGAGAACGGGACCAAAACCGAACTCAGCTGACCCTCTAGGGACTCTACAGCCCTTATCCCGCCCTGAACAGGCTGCATTTCTGAAACAGCTGTCTCACTGCAAAAACAAGACCCTCTCCAGCACAAACGTGTGGCACTCAGGAGCTGTAAATGATTCCTCCCCAATGTCTCAGATCAGGACACTTCTGAGAGTAACAGGGAGGGGCGCTATTAATAATCCTGGCAGGACAGCAGGTGGGGCTGGGATGTGAGATCGTCACCCCATCTGTCACGTCTGCCTGAGCCCAGTGATCTTCAAGCTCCTTTTCCTGAGGTGTCCAGACGTCTAACTGCGAGGCGAGGCAAGAGTGATGTTTATAAGCAGAACTCTAGAGTCTGATTCTTCAGTCAAAGGCTAGACCTTGCATGGAGGGAAGCCCTGGACAGGGTCAGTGCAGACCGGGAGAGTAGGTGCCTGGCTCAATTGTCACTGTGCCCCAGCATCTCTCATCAGGAACTAAAGACAGTAGGTGCTCAAGAAAGCAGCTCAGAGACTGAATCAAGGCTGCCGGCTGTATTCCCTGACTCTAAAAGGCAGGCGCCTCCATAGTTTCACATTTGGAATCAGAGTGTGTTGCTTCAAGTCAGCCCTGCTACTGTAATCTCATTTCCTGAGAAGAGCCGCTGCATCACTAGTGTGTCTTGCATGCGTTGGGGCCACAGGATGGAAAGGCGCAGTGACTGCCTGTCACCCCAGATTCACAGCCGTGTCCACGATGCTCGTGGGACAGAGACTTGTGACAGTCTCGAGGCGACAACTCCCAAAGGGAGGCACTGTCTCGTCTAACGCTGCCAGCGCTTCCTGGCCTTAAAACTCTTAAGAGAAAGACTGGACCTTGCTTCCGCGGGGCAGCCTCTCGGCCCCTCCCCCAAGTCAACGATACCTTCCTATGAATGCAGCCAAGAGCCTGGAATCCCATCAAGCAGAGCTAGCGCAAATCCCACCCGTGCAGCCAACTCAGTGGGTGCCGAGGACGGTCCCAGGCAGAAGACTGGACGGAAGTCCCCGCCGGGCTTGTGAGGACCTTACTAAGAGCCCTCAGCGTGTGCCAGACGACTGCACCCGACCTCTACACCTCCCCTCAACCTCTGCCCCTTCGGGACTTCTCTCCCACTCACAGCACTGCCCTCCTCAGACCAATGAAGGGTGAAGGACGGGAACCAAAGGCCACCACAGGGCAGCAGCGGGTAACCCCTTCCAGGACGGCCCTAAGGAGCCCAGCGCAGCCAAGGAGTGTCGTGTAAGGCGGGTGGGGGGGCCATCCTGGCTGAGAAGCTTCCGGCTCCACGGAAGCCCGCGTCTCACGATCACACAGGCTCGCCCAGTTATAAAAGGGGCTGCTCTCAGGGAACCCAGAGTATCATGTCCCACGGGGCCTGTAGCTCACCTAGAGGTCCTCCCAGCCCAGATGTGATTCATTAAACCAGAGGTCATTTTTAACATGAGCACTGCTCCCTAGTAATATATCTGGCATATTCCACCATTTAAAAAAATGTTTTAAGGTAACTTACCATATTTAAGACTGAATAACTATAATACAAATAAATACTACAAAATAATTGGTGTCCATAGTACCTTTTAAACGTATTGCCATAAACTTACTGCCTTCACTATCTTTAAGTGTACAGGTCAGTGGTCAGAAGTACATTCACCCTGCTGGGCTACTATCACCGCCATCCACTCACGGGACTCTCTTTGTCCCGTAAAACTGGACTTAAACGCTAATTACATGTGAAGCAGTGATTCCCCATTCTCCCTTCTCCGAGTCCCTGGCAACCACTATTCCACTCACTTTCTGTCTCAACGTTCTGATTACTCTAGGTGCGTCACACAAGTGGGACTGTACAATCGTCCCGTGTCTCCCATTTCACTTAGCACGAAGTCCTCAAGGCTCACCCATGCTGACAGGACGTCACCACGTGTCAGGATGCCCCCCTTCTTAAGGCTGGATAGTGCCTCACTGTGCGCCCAGGTATCACACTTTGCTTGTCCATCATCTGATGATGGGCGCCTTTTGGCTACCGTTGTGAATAATGCTGCTATGAAACCGGGTATACAAATACCTTTTGAGTCTCTTCCTTCATTTCTTTTGGGTCTATTACTCAGAAGCAGAATTCTTGAATCATACGGTTACTCTAGTTTTAATTTTTTGAGAAACAGCCACTGTTTTCCATAATGGGTACACTATTTCATGTTCTCACCAGGAGTGCATAAGGGTTCCGATTTCTACATACCCTGCCAAACGCTTGCTATTTTCTCGTGTTTTAAAGCAGACATCCTGATGGGCATGAGGGGGTGTCTCACTGTGGCTGTGGTATACATGTCACTAACGGTCAGCGACGCTGAGTATTTTTCACGTGTTTATTGGCCATCTGCATGTCTTTTCTGGAGATGTCTACTCGTTTTTTAATTAGGTTGTTTGATATTTTCTGTTTGTCAAATGCCAGGAAACAGAGCTAGTTAACCAAACTCAAATTCTATGCAGATAAACAGTGATGATGTCCATACAATGGAATACTATTCAGCTGTAAAAGGAATAAACTAAATAAAAGCAGTAACTTCATGTGCCTCAAAGGCAGTATGCTAAGTGAAAGAAGCTAGTTTCCAAAATCACATGCTGTGTGACGTTCCAGAAAAGACAAAACTATAAGGATAGAAAACAGACCACTGGCTACCAGCAGCCAGAAGTGGATAAAGGGTTTGACAACAAAAGGACAGCAGAAAGTCTCTGTCTCTTTCCCCCTGGGGGCGAGGGAACTGTCCTCCGGCTTGACTGTGGTATGCGTGTGTATTCAATCACTCAGCTGTGTCCTTCTCTTTGTGACTCCATGGACTATAGCCCACCGGGCTCCTCTGTCCATGGGATTTCCCAGGTAAGATTACTGGAATGGGATGCCATTTCCTCCCCAGGGGATCTTCCAGACCCAGGGATCAGACCTGCGTTTCCTGTGTCTCCTGCACTGCAGGTGGATTCTTTACCGCTGACTCACCGAGGTTACACAAATTTACAGATAAGTTAAAACCCAAAGAACCAGAAACTCAAAAAGGGTCAGTTTTACCATAGGTAAAATTTTAAGAAATTCACATGCAGAAGGGGAAAGGGGTCCTTTTACCCACAGAGGCACTGTGCTAACCAGTTTACAAGCATCATCTCATGGAATACTTACAAAACTTTAGGAATGTATAAATACTGTCACTCGAGCCAGGTCTGACTAACGAGGAGAAACTAAGTCCTGATTATTCAGACCCAAGATTCCATTTGATCGTTCCAAGATCCGGAGTGTTTGCAAATTATTATTTATCATTTAGTAGCAGGAATTCAGCGTTGGCACCACGTCCACACATCATCTTTCTCTCCAGGGACTGGTCCACAGGGCGCCTATCAGATCCTTAGCGGCACTTAATGACCTTAAAAAGCCCAAGAACCACTGCTCCCTATCGAGGTCCAGGGAGGCTCTGAGGCCTGCATCAGGCCAGAAGGGAAGGTTCCTGACACTCAGGCTGGCTCTCTCTCTGTGGTCCCCAAATGCCACAGCTCCAGGCAGCGCTGGTGACAGTGACTCATGTTCCCATGATGATCTGAGCCTACAGGACTCTCCGGCGGAAGAGAGCGCAGTCTCTCTCTGCACGACCAGGCTGGGACCAGGCTACACAGGCCTGAAATGGAGCCCAGGTTCCTAGTCCAAGTCCCAGCTTGGTCAAATACAAAAATTTCATTCTACAAGCCAGCACATTTAGGGTAATTAATAGACAGCTCCCCCGCAACAGACAAGAGAAAAAAAAAAGGCAAGGATAGCTCATACAGGAAAGCGTGCTTCTGATCTGCGCCTTTGGGTTTCTGATGAGCTCAGAGAATTAGTATTTGTAAGGTACCCTCTGACAAGTTGGAGGCAGAAGCACAAATTAGTGTGGTGATGGAAATTAAATGAGAGGTTCTTTAGCTCCTGGACTGAACAGTTGGAGAAAGTGAGACAGGTTGACTGGGCTTTGATCTCTTTGCAAACAGTCCCGTGCCCTGCGCGAGCTGGACTGACACACATTCACCCTCACTTATCAAAAGGACTGGGAGAGCACGGTTAAGAAACCAAGCCTCAGAGCAATACATCCGAATTTCTAAATCTATTTTAAACTGTGAAAATTAATCAAGGGCGAGAAAAATAAGGGGTATGAAACCAACCCACTTGCCGATTCAAAGTAATTTGTGAGTTACCTGCACACAAGGCCCTTGGAGGGCTTGCAGGGTTTCGGCTATCACAAAAGAAGGCAACACCTTGTGATCATTTCACGTTCGGAGTTGAAGAAAGACAGGCGAGTTAACCCTGAGAGTCTCCCGACAAGGAGAGACTAAGGTGGTGTCTCTGGGATGGAGCAAAAACGTACCTGCGAGTGACGAGCCCTGCTCTGGCTCTGAGATGAGCCGCTGCCCGCAAGCACAGGCCCACCCCTTTTAGACAGACTTGCGGACAGAAGCAGGACTCCCCTCCCCCGCTGCATGGGACAGGGTACTTGTGTAGCTGAAATGAAACGCCTCTTTCCCATACATTATCTCTTCGGAGGTCTATTACTTAGTTGTAAAAACCTATTTTCTGGAATTCAGCTTTGACAGAGACAGACACAGACACACCCTGCAAGGAAATACCTGGCGAGCCAGAGGCCTTCCCTTCTGTGAGCGCTGAAGGCTGTGCTTCACTTACCGCATGGCCGTGCTAAAGGAGACGGTCGCTTTCGAGCAGAAGGGGACATGCGGTAGGGACGAAAACTAATGTGTCGAGACTCTGCTACATGCTTCATGGGCATCAAGTTATTTAATCTTCTCTCAACACCATAAGGTAGGCCCTGTTAGAATTTTCTTTCCCTTTTACAGATAAAGCACTGAGGCTTAGACAGGCAAAGCCACCTGCCCACAATCCCACTGTTGCGTGGAGAGCTGGGATGCGGAACTGTAGTCGGAGGACTCGGCCGAAGGCCACGCCACCCCACTCTGAGAGTCTGTCCTCTCATCTTCTGGGGGAGACCGAGGGCTCAGAGGGCACTGGTCCAGGCCACGGTGCAGACCCAGAGGCCACGAAGCAGGTCTCCTGAACTCTAGCCTCAGGCTCACGCTGCCTCTAACAGGCATGAGTATTAAGAGAAGTATGGAAGCCTAGATCAGAAGTCTCCAGCACAGAGTGCAGGCCAGAGCATCAGCTTCCCGAGGGCGCAGATGCTCCCAGACTTCTCAGCACCCCCAGTGCCGTGGCAGGCAGCTGGACGCTGGGTGAACAGTTGGCCGGTGCTGTATGGATGGAGACGTGCTGAACGGATGGATGGGTAGGTATGGGGGTGGATGGATGGGTGAGTGAGCGGGATGGCTGAGTCTGTAGGTGGGTGGATAGAGCTACGGTGACTAAGGCCCACTTCCCACTGTTTACATCCAAAGTAGATTCCCCTGCAGTATTTTTGGCAAACCAAGCCGCCTCTAAACCCCAGAGACCAGAAGCTGCTTCATAAATCTGTAGGCAGATGTGACGCCACCTTGACAGTCCTGCAGAGGAGATGGAAAGCCCCAGGGGGAATCCCAGAGCAGGTTCCAACCAAAAATGACAGCACCCTTGAGCCAGCCACCCTGCAGCCCTGCGGAGGAGGAGCAGAGAGCGCAGCTCCAGGCTCTCGATGTGGGGGCCAGGGGAGCACATGCCCCACACCAAAGGGAAAGATGACGAACCCAAGTTCCCCAGCGCGCCCACCTCTCCCTCGGCTCAAGACCCGCCTCCCTCTCGTCAACTGTCACGTGGCACAATGCTCGCCACTTCTCTTTTTATAACAACAGACCCAATTAAATCATACAAGGATTATAAAGTAAAACTCCAGAGCACATAGGAAGTACTCAGCAACTGTGAGTGGCCACCCTTCTCATCTGGGAGAAAGGCTGTGTTACTCTGACACCAATTAAAAAAAAACACACACAAGAAACAGACAAACAAAACCTAAAACAAGAGCCAAAAACCCACTAATGCCTATCAAAGGGCTCTGAAAGCTATAAAGGAGTATGTTTTATCGTCACGATGAATGGCTACATGCCCCGCAACACCAGTGTCACTAAAAACCAACAGCCCTAGTTCACACCCCCTTTGATACTGCAGGCTAGACTCACGAAGAATCAGCGTAAGAAAGGGTGTGGAGATGGGTCTGTCCTCCCCATCAGGTGACAAGAGAGGCACAAGAGGCTCAGAAAGATTAAGCCATCTGCCCAAGGTCGCTCAGCAAGGAGGAGGGATTCCTGCCCACCCCCTGCCCCCCCGCCCAGAGCTGGAGCGAGAGAGCCAGAGGAGCAGTGCCATCCCAAGCGCCCCAAAACTGTCAGTGGCCCTTTAAGTGCAGCAGCCTCCTCACTGGTGGAAAAGTCCCTGGAAATGAAGACGCTCATCTTGACCCAAGTCACAACAGCTGAGAGAGCACTGCTGTCACAGCCAATGGAAATACGGGAAAATAAGATGCAGTCAACTGAACTTTAGTCCTGTCTTGGCCCCAGGGCAGCACGACCACAGGCAAACCTGAGCTATTCTGGGACCTCAGGGTCCCTCGCACAAAGAGAAGCTCCTCGGGAGTTTCGTCCTCAACAGTGCCTCGCTCCCGCTGTGGGGACGAGCGGAGACCACGTGTGTACAGTACACAGAACGGAGTCTGGTCCCGGCACGTGGGAAGAGCTCAAATGCCAGCTACTACCACTACTTGTATTTATCACTGAAAGGAGGGGTTGACAGCAGCCAATCCCAAGACCATGCACAATCACCCATCTATTTATTCACAGTCACTCTAAGAGAGAGGGCACACGTGATCATCCACAACCAGAAAATAAATACAACCTCTGTCTCCAAGCCAGAGGTTCTGTGTGTTTTTCTGTTTGCTTGTTTGGGGCCAATGAAGTGGCCGCTCGGCGCCATCCCAGCCTCCTGTTCTCTCATCCCACGTCCACGCTTCCCTCCTCTCAAGGGCTGCAAGTGATGCACTTCTGCTCGGGCGGCCGGGGGCTGGCTCCCAGCGTAACAGTAAGTGTGCCGCTGGGAGCACCCCTGTCAAGTCCACACCAACGCCTGCACCCTGCCCGCTGTCCCCAGCCCAGGAAGCACCACATACCATCCTGGGCCTCACAGCTCCATTTCTTCTAGGCTTGAAAGGAGGGCAGAGGGTCATGATCACGAAAGTTAACCTGCAGTAAAATGACCGTCTGAAGCCAGCTAGCCAATGAAAAGCAAGCAAGGAGAAAGGGCATCTTTAAGGGACCAATGGGAATCAGGGATCTGAGCTGCTATGACGCAGGAACTGTATTTTAGAAAGACGGGATCCAGACTGTAGCCCAGGACAGAGTCAGAGAACCATCATCTATCTTCCAAACCACTGCCTGGAAGAGACAAGTGGGAGAAAGAGGAACTGAGACCATCTGAGGCCACTGCATCTTCGCTCACGAAAGAAGAAGTGGCAGGAGAGACTGCTTAAACCCCTGACCCAGAAGAAAGGGGCGCCGGCAGAAGACCAGCAGCCCAGCTCTCCAGCCCCTCACAGACGGCAGGAACTGTACAGCCACTCCACACAGAGTCAGCAGAGCACGCGGTGAGTCCGAAATCCTGCTTAGAGGCCAAAGGAAAGAAATGACGAGTGCAGACAGGGCCTCCCATCGTGGTGCTCGCCATGGAGGCGGGCTGGGCAGGGCAGCATGTGCTGGCTGCGGGTTGCAGATGAAAGGCGAAACCCTAACTGCCCGACACGAAGAAGCGCGGCCACAGTCGCCGGTGGCCCCCGAGTCTCAGGCTGCACAAGCCTCAGCCTCCACCCTGCCCTCACTCTCCCAACAGGGCCTCCGGGCACCTGAGCTCGGTCTCCTCACCCATTTCTGGAAGGACACACTGAAACCCTGATCCATGCATGTGGTTAACCCAGAACCCCAACTAAGTGCACACCTTTATCAGAGTACTGGCCCAACTAATACACCAAGGGACATCCTAACTGGCGATTCAAAGGCCAGAAAAAGCCCATTTAAAGAGGATTTTGAGACTTGGAATCAGAAACCTGAGTTCATCCTTTGACAACATTAAACGAGATTCACAGTGAAGAGTTTTTGAGCACCTAGTGTCTTCTAGACACAGTGATGCCAACCATGGTGGACCCGGCAGACACTCTGCCTCAAGAGGCTAACAGTCTACTTAGGACTGTATCTGCTGACTTTTAACTTGAGGAAAGGGAACTGGGGCTTTGGTTTCTGAATAAGCTAAACAGTATCCTTCTATCCAGAAGGTTCCTCTGGGGCCCTCCCAGGAATGCACGGTCTCTACTAGAGGAAGAGGAGGCACGATTGGCTTCAAGGCAGTCGGCTCTCGCAGAGGCGGCTGAGCGCGTCCAGGAAGCAGGTTTTCACATCGAGCTGGCGGAGGACCCACAGGGGTGCCTCACGGTGCCCAACGGCCAGCGAGCAGCCTTCCTAGGAACTAAACAGGGCCTGCTGCTCGGAGAAGCCTGCTCAACATTACGTGGCAGCCTGGATGGGAGGGGAGTCGGGGGCCAGAAAGGACACACGTATGGAGTATGTACGGAGGAGTCCCCGTGCTGTCTACCTGAAGCCATCACGACACTGTTAACTGACTGGACTCCAATATCAAATAAAAAGTTAAAAAAAAACCCTCATAAATAAACTTAAAAAAAAATACAGGCCTTCTGCTTTAAAACAAAACAAGGACACACTAATTTTAGATCCCCCTTCATGGCACAGATGGAGAAAACGAGACCCAAAAGAGAGAAACTCTCTCAAGGTCACAATGGTCCAAACAGTCAAATAGCCTAAGACAGATGACCACAAACTCAGATGACAGATCCCTCAGTTAATTCACAAACTGGTTTTTCATTTCTTTGGTTTTAAATCCTAAAGCAGCCTCCGGGCAAGGTGGGAGCCAAGTCAGAGGAACACCTGTTGGGCGGCAGGGCGCCGGGGGGCTGTGGGGGTGCAAAGCGGAGGCTTTGCCAGGCCGCTCTTCCGTCCAGTGCGTCATCTTGTTATGGCAACGGGAACGCGTTCCGCTGGCCAGAGGTAAGACCCAGCCCTGTGCTCAAGGCATGCTCCAATCCGGGCTGGCCTGGGACATGATTTTTCTGCAAGCTCATACATGACTCATCTTTACAGGCCTCCTATCAGGTCTGCTGGCTGCAAGGAATCCCATTCAAACCACCTCTGCCAACAGCTGCTCCGGAGACCAGGCAACAGGGGGTTGCCGCAGTCGACTTTGTGAAACATGGTCAGCCTGCATCAGCGCGACTTCTTGCCTCCTTAGGCTACAGCTGCTGCTATTGATGCTGTTAGTATCCAGGCAGCCTGAAGACTGCGCTGTGTGCTGTGTGCTCAGCCCTGCCTGACTCCTTGCTTCCCCACGGCCTGCGGCCCGCCAGGCGCCTCTGTCCACGGGGATTCTCAGGCAAGAATACTGGAGTGGGTTGCCATGCCTTCCAGGGAATCTTCCCAACCCAGGGATCGAACCCGGGTCTCCTGCATTGCAGGTGGGTTCATGGCAGGTGGATTCTTTATTGCCTCAGCCACCAGGGAAGCCCAAAACTGCACTGGGCCTACCCTAATGTAACAGGATTTTAAAAAAAAAAAGAAAAGAAAAGAAACTGAGAAACATAAACAATCAGATTAAGCTACTATGTCTCCAGCAAGTTAGGAAGCTCTAAGCAATGCTCCCTAAAGGGGCCGCTGGAGCTGGGGCACAGGCGCACCACGACCCTGGGCAAATCACCAGCCTGCCCGGGCCTCAGCCACCCTCAGGGGAGAGGCGGGCTCACTGGCCCTGCTCTGGCCCCAGGATTGCTGAAAGGAGGTCGTCAGTCGATGCACTCTGGACAGACTATAGAAGCCGCACGCCTGTTCAAGCCCGTTCTGATGTTTCCCTGGCCCGGGAACCGGGAAGGCCAGGCCCAGTGGGGTCCCGGGGGCTGCAAGGGGCACACAGTGTCCCCCCTCAGGAGGGCCGGGCGGGAAGGAGGGAGTCAATGACCGACTGGACACATTTTGAGCACATCGATACTTGTGGGGTAAAGGAAGTATTAAGATTTGAGAGGAGTTTTAAAACTGATCTAGGAGGACTCTCTCTGGGGCAAAAGTGTGCAGCCTCCTGTGAGAGCCTGGGCTTGTACTTTTCATGTGTTCTGAGAAAATACAGTGACAAAAAGTTACTACGATTGCAAATAAGATAAGTTTTTCTTTTAAGGAAAGCATCTTCACACATCTGAAAAACACAACACCAGAGTCTGAGACACTATTTATTCTGCCCTGAGGCAGGGTGCTGGCCAAGTCCATAGCCACTTCAGTCAGGGACCCACAGAGAAGCCTGAGGCCACAAGCAGCCGAGAGAGCGGCCAGAGGGTTTGGTGGTGGATCAAGGTCCTGGACAGACCCCTGTGGTCTGCTAGGAGTACACGGCAGGGAAAGAACCACTCCTCTCAAAAAAAAAAGGAAAAGAGAAAGCCCTGCATAATTTACATCTCCAGACGGACTGTGTGGCTCTGGAAACAAGGATCCTTCTTGCATCACGAACACTAGAACAACGCCAGGCCCCTAGGAGGTTCTGGATAAA
The DNA here is from genome assembly GCA_917880005.1 of Nanger dama. Classification (NCBI taxonomy): domain Eukaryota; kingdom Metazoa; phylum Chordata; class Mammalia; order Artiodactyla; family Bovidae; genus Nanger; species Nanger dama. Next base: position 5,190,515 of record CAKJTW010000018.1, on the reverse strand, counting down.
CTACCGACCTAGAACTGAGGAAGGAGCCCCGGAGATTCTGAGGAGTACAGTCGGTGAAACTGAAGCCTCCTTCTTCCAGCCCCCTCAGCTGGGCCCAATTAACTGCCCACACCTCACAGTTCCACCAAAAGTCTGATGCTGTCTCTGGTAACCCCCAGCACCCCCGACCCTGCCAGAGCTAAGGCCTGTGTGACCACAACGTGCCCCCTGAGATCACCGCCACTCCCCAGAGCCCAGCAGTGTCAGACCCCAGGCGCCGACCCCTCAATCAGTGCCGAGTGAAGGGATGGAGGAACGGATCCGTGAAGGAATGGAGCAAAGATCTCCAAGTTCAGATAAAAAGCAACAAACACATGTGGCGGCTTCTGCGAGGAAAGGGACGCATACTGGAACGCTGCCAGTCTAAGTGGGGAGCAGGCATGGGCGCTGGGGTGGCAGCGAGGGTGGGTGGCCCCACCAGAGTGGCTCGCAGCAGCAGGGATCAGGGTTACCAGGGCTGCCTGCATTGCAAAAGAACCAGAAACCCAAGACTGGGGAGTGATCTCCTGATTTTTAAACGCAGACTGTCAAGAACACACGTGGCTCACACACAACACATCTATGGCCTGAATCCAGCCCACGGCCGCCGGTCTGTCGCCTCCGCTCATCAGGTGAGACGAGTGTCTGGCTTCAGAAAGGTCAAGGCTTCAGTTCCCTGCACGCAGTGTGTCTGCCAGGAGGAAGCATGAGCACACTGGCCCCAGAGCCACGGACACAACCAGAATCAGGCTCACCGGACCCCCAAGTGGCCCCAGCACTGCGCACACCTCCCACGGTGCAAGTCCTCAGAACAGGCCCCTCTCAGTTCCCCTGGAAAGCCTCTTCTCTGAGCCTGCCCTGCCCACAAGCTCACCCCGGGAGCTCCCTAAGCCGTCTGGCTCCGCTTGCTCCCTGCCTTCCCATTACATCTGGAAGACACCGGGGAGCCTCCCCCCTCCCACTCCAGCAGCCTTCCTGGCCTTCCAGGTTCAACCCTTCTCCACCGAGCCTAAGTGGACAGGCCCCAGCCAGCCAGCAAGCTGACCCTGCGGCCCCCTCTGGAACCCAGACTGTGTTGACCCCTCACTGGGCCCGTAGCAGATGACTGCAGACAGCCTGATCTGGTCCCTACGGAAGGGTCGACCCTCAGAGGAGGGAGTACCTATGACCCCGACGCCAGGCAGGCACTGCTGAGGAAGTAAACAGGTTGAAAGGCAGCACGACAGACTCTGAAGAGGGGGATCAGGTGGGAAGGGCAGCAGGGGTCCTGGACTGCATCAAGCTTCTCTCACACTCAGAAAACCCCAGCTGCCTTAAGTCCCGAGAAGTCAGAGCACTGGTGCTATTTTCTGAGTCGAGATTACCAACGTGTGGAAGCAACTCAAGTCAACAGAAAACAGCAAAACCTGACGATGACCGCCAGCTGGGCGCCGGGCTCCGTAATCCACCAGAGCTTGTTCCCCTGCTAAGACGAGGCTCCCCTTCACCTGAGGACCTCTCCTTTGCACAGAACACCTGCTGGTGACCTCACGGTAGGTCCATTTAGAAAAAGAACGCCAACAGAAACCCGAAGGGAAATCTCGCTGAAATGCAAGTTGACGGCCACCTACGATGACCAGCAGAAAGCACCCGGAAGGCGGACACTGCATTCCAGAGTGTCCCAGTCTGCCTCGACAGCTGTGCGCAAATCATACCAAAGGACCCGAGGTTAGAAGGACCGACTTTCTGCCAGCTCCACGCGAGGGGCCAACCTCAGCATTTCCTGTTTAGCCACCTCCCACCACAGGCACCTTCCTCCGGAGCTTTCCACACCCCCGGTCAGCCTCACCCCCCCATCTCCACGGGGGGCACCCTCGCCCTCTTTTCAAAGCCTTCCATCGGTGGCCCGGGGTAATGCTGGGGCCGGCTTGCCCACCCCCAGACGAGCTTCTCTGAAGGCAGGCACCGCTTGCTTCTGCATCTACTACAGCTCCTGGCAGAGGGGAAGGCCTAGGGGGTAATCTGTGCAGAGAAGACCTGGCCTCGGGCCCCCTTTCTCCCAGGAGCAGTGCGCTGCGAGATGGCTAAGCCTGGAAAGCAGCCTGTGGGGCTGCAGGGCAGGGGGGGGGGAGGTGCTTTTCATTGTGTTCTTTTGACTTTTCCAAGACTTTCAAATTTTTCAATTATCCTTATAATGAGAGAAAACCCTGTTGATGCTTTTTTTTTTTTTAAATAAAGCAGCCAAGTTTTCCCCATCACTGTCCAAGAGGCAAGGCACATCCTGAGAAACGCTGCACAGATTAATCAGAGGTGCTTCTGAAACAGCATGCGTGCTGGCAGGGAACTCGTGGTCAGCGGACTCAGCCCTGGGGCTGGAGAACAATGAGAAGGACACCCAAGAAACAGCACCTGAGGCCAAGGGCGCTGCCTCCAAGGAAAGCACTGGGGCCTCGGCTCCCAGAGCAGAGCATGGGGGCGGGAGGCAGCGCTGGCCTGCAAGAAACCACTGAGCCTGTCACAGCGGGACCACATTTGCTCTTACAGACAATCGGTAAGGATTTAATAAGCCCGATGTTTCAGGTGCTCTGCACAGAGCCGGATACACAGAAAACCCTCAAGAAAGGCGGTGAAAACGTCCTTCCTGTACTCAAGCCACAGCCTGCAAGTTACAAGGCCTTCTGGGTCCACTTCCGAGGCGCTTCTCAGAAAAGTATCCCGGTTCAACCTGGGAAACCAGCGACGTCCAAAATCTGTAACCTGCCCTATTTCCAGTCCCCGAAGAGCCCACCTTCCAGAGCGCAGCTGCAAAGGGGATGACAGGGTATCCGGTTATGACAACCAGTGGTGTCCCCGCTCCGGGAGCCCTGGACCCAGGGATGTGTCCTGCGAGGTGTCGCCGGCTTAATTAAGCCCGGCGCCCCAGGTGCACCGCCCCCGAGTTGCGTCTTTGGAGACTACTAGTTCCCGGCTCGGGAAAACCCAGGCAACCGGAAGGCGAGGCTCTGAGATCTCTAGGAAGACACAAAGAGATGAGGCTGGCAACGAGATTTCCAACCGAACCCCAGACCCAACCGGCTCCCCGTACGCCCCCGCTTCCCAGGGCTCAGCTTGAAACCGGAGGAAGGCTCGCCCGCGCCCTGAAAACGCCCGGAGACACATCCTGCCCCGCTGCCTTTGAAGCCTCCCAAGTGGAGACGTCTGGTTCAATTTAAACTCGAGGCTCCTCAGAAATGACACATAGACTGTGGCTCGGCTCCGTCACCGCCTGAAGGACGACCGCCCGGCCGCTGGGACACGCGGTCCCTGCCCGGGTCCCCGGCCCCTGGTCTCAAAGTTCACGCCGCGGGCCGAGCGGCGCGCACCGGCCCGGCCTCCGGGCCCCCGGCCCCCGCCCCGGCCCCGCCGGCCTGTGGCCCCGCGAGCGCCGCGCGGCCCGGCCCCGCCACCCGAGACGCGCCCCGCAGGCCCGAGGGGCGCGTCCGCCCCTGGAGCCCGGCCGCGCGCCCACCTGCTTTCTCGATCTTGCCGGACATTTCCGGGCTGCGCCGGAGGCCGAGGCCGCCGCTCATCGGGCCCGGGCCGGGCCGCTGCGGGCGCCACAGGCCGGCGCGGCCGCCGCTCGCCTCGGCCCTGGCTGGCCGCGCCTCAGGCCCGCGCCGGCATGGCGGGCTCCGCGGGCCGCGGCCTGTGCGCTGGGCCAGCGGCGCCCCAGCCCGCCCGGGGTGCCCGCCGCCGCTCCGCCTCCTCTGCTCCCGCCGCCGCCGCCGCCGCCTCCCCGGGCCCGCGAGCCGGCCGCAGCGCCGCCCCGCCGCCCGCCCGCCGGCCTCGGCCGCGGCCAGAGCGCCACCTGCCGGGCGCGGCCCCCGCGCCGCCGAGGAAGCAGCGCCCCCTGCCGGCCCGGAGCCGGCCGGAACTTCCCGCCCGGGACGCAGCGCCCCCTGCCGACCCGGAGTCTCTACGCTAGGGCGAAGGACCGGCCCCCGGCCCCCGGCCCCCAACCCACCCCTGGGCCTCCGCGTTCGCTGCCCGCACGCACGGACCGCCGACGCCAGGGCGAGGGGTGGCATGGACCACCCGGGACTCAGCCTCCTCTGCTGTAGAATCAGACTCTCCAGCTCAAGGCCCGAGTCTGATCCCAACCAGGCTCAGCTTGCCCTGCTGACTTGCCCCCTCACTTGGAACACAGGGCTCCCACCCACACTCTCGCCTCCACGCCAGGGCCTGTGACTGACCCCACCCGCATCCGGAGGCCGCTGCCGGACAGTAGCCCACAGGGACACCGTGACCCCCTGCCTGCTCCGCTCACTTGACCCTCAAATGTGGACCAGGTTCCCTTCCAGCCTGGACTTCTGCCGCGCCTTTTCTAAGCACAGTGGTTAGTTCAGTCAAAGTGACTGATTTAAGAATCAAAGATCCTATTAGGCCTACAAAAGTGTGCGCAATCACTTATTCCCTCCAGAGAGTTTATTACTTGGAGAAGCAAAGTTAAGTCGGATAATGCAAGTATAAAATAACAGATTTTAGTAACACAAAGGGTGTTCACATGTGGCAAAATCTCCAGCACCTCGCTCACTGTCCTTAGCCCAAGATGGAGTACAAAGAAGGATGAATTCAGCTTTCCCCCGTTTCCCTCAGGTACACTGAATAATCTGGAGATGGGGACAGAGTCTGGAAGGGGAGCACAGAGAAGAAATGGTATTAATAATCAACATTGCAAAGAGTCTTATTCACCGCTCCCTGCACCCTCTGGCAAGCTTGCTGATTCTGTAACCGAGAGCCGGCCTTAGGTAGCAGCCAAATTTCCAGAGTCATCAGTGCCAGTTCTCTAGGGGTCAAAGGCAAAGCCAAAGATTAACACATTCATCTCTCTTTTCCAGCTGATGAATGGCTGCTCTGAGCCAGGGCGGGACGGCTCTACTCTCTCGGCAGCTGCAACACGGAGCAGAATTGACCTTTGGCCTCAGACCCCCTCCCCCATGCTCCCAAAGCTGTCCCCAGTCCTTCTAGGTTTCTGAGTCAGTCTTTTAGGTCCAAAAGTCTGTGTGCAAAGCAGAAAATTAGTTTGAATAGCTGGCCTGGTCAGGGTTCATGAGAGTGGAACCAAATATTAATATATTTAATAAATTGACACATCAAACCACAAAAGGTTTTCAAACAATAAAGTGCTTTATAAATGGACATGACTGTAAATAAGGGTCATGGAGTTTATTTAATAAAGGTTATTCATCAAAGGTGTTTATAGGGACTTCCCTGCTGGTCCAGTGGCTAAGACTCCATGCTCACAATGCAGCTATCCCAGGTTCCACTCCTGGTCAGGGAACTAGATCTCGCATGTTGCAACTAAGAGTCTGCATGCCTCAACCTCAAAGATTCCACATGCTGCTGGTCAGGGACCTAGATCCCACACGTTGCAACAAAGATCCAGGATTCTGTGTGCCGCTATTATAACCTGTCGCAGTCAAATAAAACAAGTTTACAGCTGAGCCACCAGGAAGCCCCCAAATTTAAAAAGGTGTTTATAATAGAACATATGCAAGGTGATGAAACAAACACAGCTTTGTTCTTCCTACCCTAAGGCCTTCTCTCTTGCTGCTCTTTCTGCCTAGAATATTCCCTCTTCCTCTTCTCCACCCGGCTGACCCCTAGTCATCTTTCACTTCTTGATTTAACTGCCACTTCTACAGGAAATGCTCCCAGATTCCCCCAGTGGGGGCAGCTCCCTGTACTGATCAGGATGCTTGATTTCACTGTCAGAAACCCAGCTCAGCTTGGTTAGGGCAAAAAAGAATTTGTTGGACATCATAACCAGCAAACCAAGGATACAGTCAGAACCAACAGCTACCTCTAGGCTCTGAACCTGCAACATCGCTCCTCTGCTGCTACTGCTGCTAAGTCGCTTCAGTTGTGTCCAACTCTGTGCGACCCCATAGACGGCAGCCCACCAGGCTCCTCTGACTCTGGGATTCTCCAGGCAAGAATACCGGAGTGGGTTGCCATTTCCTTCTCCAATGCATGAAAGTGAAAAGCGAAAGTGAAGTCGCTGCCGTGCCCGACTCTTAGTGACCCCATGGACTGCAGCCCACCAGGCTCCTCCGTCCGTGGGATTTTCCAGGCAAGAGCACTGGAGTGGGGGCCCACTGCCTTCTCTCATCACTCCTCTAGGTTGGCTCTATTTCCAAGTGGTCTCTCTCTACCCAGTGGCTGTCCTGGGTACCAGCTGACTCTCTTTAGCCTAGTTTAAGTCACACACCTGCCCCCAAGCCAGTGACTTGCAGGTGGGGGGATGGGGGAGAAGGATGCATAAACTGGCCAGGCTTGAGAATTGTGCTGATTACAAGGGAGCTTGGGAGTAGATGCCATAGAGCCAGCAACTGGGAACAGGGAAGGGTGATGCTCAAACAGCAGCTGGGTTGGCAGTGGGGAGACTTCCCTGGTGGTCCAGGGGCTAAACTCCATGCTCCCAGTGCAGGGGGCCTGGGTTTGATCCCTGGTCAGGGAACTAGACCCCACATGCTGCAACTGAAAAAGACTCCACATGCCACAAGAGAGATCGAAAGTCCCGTGTCCTGCAAGACCCAGTGCAACTGCGTTAATTAATTATTTTAAAAAGCAGTGTCTTGGGAACAGATGCTAATGAAGCAAAATCCATGGACATCCATCTCAGCATCTCAGAGGGTTAAGACCCTTGCAGCTTCCTATATGTCTCCTTGATAGCACACACGTCCACATATTCACTTTCTCGTTATCTGTTTAATGTCTGTCCCCTTCAGGACACTGTGAGCTCCTACGGGCAGGGACTGTCTCTTCTGTACCCTTGGGATTTTAGTTTATGGAGGTGACTGAGTGACAAGGAGAGGCCGATGCCATTGAGAGAAGGATTTATTACTTAGATTTCTTGAGAGAAGGAGGCACACCGTGCCACGCAGAGCCATGTGGGGAGCATCAGGGTGGTCAGGAGGCAGAAGTGGGGGTGAGAGGAATACTCAGGATAGGGTTTGTTTTTTGTTTTGTTTTGTTTTCAGGAAAGGCTAGGAAGGTAGGGTAAACAGTTGAGGACTGACTAGTGTGAGCAATTCTGATGGGCTCTGGGCAGAAGGGGTGGGCTCTAGTTGCCTTGCGTGTGTGCTCACTCATGTCCGACTCTTTACAACCTCACGGACTGTAGCCTGCCAGGCTCCTCTGTCCATGAAACGGTCCAGGCAAGAATACTGGAGTGGGTTGCCATTTCCTACTCTATAGAATCTTCTCGACACAGGGATCGAACCTGAGTCTCTTGCGTCTCCTGCACTGGCAAATAGATCCTTCACCTCTGTGCTCCCTAGGTAGCGCAGTTGCCTAAGGGCAGAGGAAATGCTGGTGTGGTGTGTGAGAGTTATGTAGCAGATAAGAGAAATTAGAGAACCATATGGAAGCAGATGTGTCTTCTTATAAAGTGGTTGGGACTGAAGATTCAGTAGGGTGGTTTGTGTACGAAAGGTGTTCTCCCTTCTACATCTCTAAGAATTGGCTAGCCTCTCCCAGGTCAGCAAAAGTTTGAAGATGTCGAAATATCATGAGATAGACATGGAAAACAAACTTATGTTTACCAAAAGGGATGGGGGTGGGAAGGGATAAATCAGGAGTTTGGGATTAACATATATACATGACTATATATAAAAAAATCGGAGAAGGCAATGGCATCCCACTCCAGTACTCTTGCCTGGAAAATCCCATGGAGGACCCTGGTAGGCTGCAGTCCATGGGGTCGCTAAGAGTCGGACACGGCAGCGACTTCACTTTCACTTTTCACTTTCATGCACTGGAGAAGGAAATGGCAACCCACTCCAATGTTCTTGCCTGGAGAATCCTGGGGACGGGGGAGCCTGGTGGGCTGCCGTCTATGGGGTCGCACAGAGTCGGACACAACTGAAGCGACTTAGCAGCAGCAGCATATATAAAATAAACAATGAAGACCTACCATATAAAACATGGAACTGTACTCAGTAACCTATAATAATCTATTAGGGAAAGGGATCTGAAAAGGATATATGTGTGTGTGTGTGTGTGTGTGTGTGTGTGTGTGTGTGTGTAACTGAATCACTTTGCTGTATGCCTGAAACTAACACAACATTATAGTATGGATGTGAGAGCTGGACTATAAAGAAAGCTGAGCACAAAAGAATTGATGCTTTTGAACTGTGGTGTTGGAGAAGACTCTTGAAAGTGGAGATCCAACGAGTCCTTTCTAAAGAAAATCAGTCCTGGGTGTTCATTAGAAGGTCCGATATTGAAGCTGAAACTCCAATCCTTTGGCCACCTGATGCAAAGAGCTAACTATTTGAAAAGACCCTGATGCTAGGGAAGATTGAGGGCAGGAGGAGAAGGGGACCACAGAGGATGAGATGGCTGGATGGCATCACTGACTCAGTGAACATGAGTTTGGGTGGACTCTGGGAGTTGGCGATGGACAGGGAGGCCTGGCGTGCTGCGGTTCATGGGGTCGCAAAGAGTTGGACATGACTGACTGACTGAACTGAACTGATACTTCAATTAGAAAATATAAAAATAAAATGTCAATGTAAAAAAACAGCAAGAGGTACAGAAAATGAAAATCATGGTTGGTGCCAAGCCCACGTTTGGCTTGTGCTCACGGCAGCAGCCCAGGGAAGGGCTCAGCAGTGCCTGCGTGGGTGCGGCTGGGCCCTCGCCCACAGTCCAGGGCGGGGTGGACCAGATGACCACTGCACAGCTCTGCAGACTCCACCACGGAAGGGACAGCAAGGTGGCCAGGAGCTTCCTGAGAGAGCCTTTTTAATACTGGGGCCTTTCCCAAAAGGGTAACACCCCTTCTTGGCACTTGCAGACAACAGTCACCTACTGCAACAGCAGTTCATGAGACCAGGTCGAAGACAGCCAGAGAGAGCCCGGCGCCTCCAGAGCCCGTGCCTCTTGGCTTGTCGGCAGTCACCCTGCAGGACCCTGCCTGAACTCCCAACTGCATGTCAGCTCAGGGATGATCCCATCGCTGTATCTGACTGCAGATCAGAGCGGAGGTGGAGTCCATATATTTAATAGTACGCAACACTGTGAGGGCTGCCTGGGGCTTGCCTGAGCTCACTCGCTGCCTCAGCCCTCACGGCAGTCCTAGGAGGATGGGGTCTAGATCAGGAAGTATTTATTTGATCACGTGTGGTGCTGCTGTTGTTCAGTTGCTAAGTCCTGTTTGTGACCCCATGGACTGCGGCACTCCAGTTTTCTCTGTCTTCCACTGTCTTCCAGAGTTTGCTCAGATTCATGTCCACTGAGTCGGTGATGTAATCTAACCATCTGTCTCATCCTCTGTCCTCCCCTTCTCCTTCTGCCCTCAATCTTTCCCAGCATCAGGGTCTTTTTCAGTCAGTCGGCTCTTCCCATCAGGTGGCCAAAGTATTGAGCTTCAGCTTCAGCAACAGTCCTTTCAATGAACATTCAGGGATGGCTTCCTTTAGGATTGACAGGTTTGCAGTCCAACAGATACCAGTTTCGTAACGGCTTGGCAAAAAGAATTTATTAGAAAGCATGGGGTGGGGGGTGTCTCACGGATAGAACTGAAGGGCAGGAAGTGCAATGCCTCCCTGGCACCTGACATGCACATGTGGCCCCTTATCCACCCTCCACCAGGTCCCCTCCTCTCCCACTTCAGCAGGCAGGCGGGACCCCCGAAGCATGCTTATTCCCAAACCTGAGTTCCAAGGCAGATGATCTGATTGGCCAAGCTCCAGTCAGAGGCCGGTCTCTGGTCCAACTGGCCAGGTGGGCGGGGTTACACCTTCCAAACATCAGCTAGGGTCCAGCCTTGCTGGTTGGGTAAAGGTAGGCACAGGCATCTTCTACAGTGAAAGTTAACCCCCTTGGCTGAGTGGGTTACACAAAGACACATTTCTAGTACATGGTCAGCCTGCTTCAGGCTCATGTCTTAACCTCTGCTACTGTGATAGGAAAGAGCCTTTGTATTCTATTACAAGTTAATCACTAAAGGGATATTGCCTATAAGCTTAAATCACACATAATGGCTCATCTCTGGGAACTCCGCCTCCCAGGTAATGAGCGTTGAGCTAAAATACCCCCCCGCCCCGCTTTTTTTTTAGTTCACAGGAAACCTCCTGACCAGACCCAGTTGGTAAATGACTGCAGAAAGGAAGAAATGAACACATCCCCTGGGGAGGCTGGCAGGAACCAGGCAATGTTTTTCACTCCCTCCCTTCTAGTAGAAAAGAAGCCTGAATTCTAACTCAGGCAAGATGGTTCTTTGGGGCACACATCCATCATCTTCTCGGTTTGCTGGCTTTCCAAATAAAATTGCTATTCCTTGCCCCAGCAACTTGTGTCTCAGTTTATTGGCCTGTCGCGTGGCAAGCAGTATGAGCGTGGACTCGGTAACACTTGGACTTCCCTAACCCAGACTTCTCCGCCAGTGTCTCACAGTACATTCCATGATGCTCCAACTGTGTTCAGTTCAATTCAGCTCAGTTCCATTCTATTCACAGAGATGGCATGTCCTTGGTGTACCGGCCTCGTGAGAAAAACAAAGACGAACAAGACCTGGGTCCCGGTCTCCGGGAGCTCCAAGGGAGTTGGGGGTGGAACTCTCAGTCCCTCCAAACTCCTCTATGAGACTGGCTGCGATGGACGTTCCAGTGGGGGTGGGGGCGGGGTGTGTGAGCCCACCATGCTGTCTGGCTGTGAGGGTATTTATCTCAACTCAGAGCATCAGGGCAGTCTGAAGAGAGGAGACAAATTCTTTCGTGACTTTGAAGGGCACTGGGGATCCACTTTCACTGAGGTTATGCTCATCATTCATGACTGTGAGTGTGAGTCCCCCACAGCCCCCTTCCCTCCAGGTGGCTTCATTCCGCATCTGTTTGCAGGGCTCAGGAAACTGGGGAACTGTCCGCAGACATCCTCCAAAAGGTGGGGACAGATGTCGGGGTCAACTCTGCCCCATCTAAATGTTGCACCGCTCAGAGACTTCCCTGGTGATCCAGGGATAAGAATCCGCCTGCCAATGCAGGGGACATGTGTTTGATCCCTGGTCTAGGAAGATTCTACATGCTGAGTAGCAACTAAGCCCGTGTAGAGCCTGTGCTCCACAAGAAAAGCCACCACAATCAGAAATCTGTGCACTGCAACGAAGAAGAGCCCGTTTGCCTCAACTAAAGGCAGCCCATGCAAAAGCAATGAAGACCCAGTGCAGCCATTAAAAAAAGTGGCATCGCCCAGACTGACCCCAGCAGAGCAGGCAGGACACTGGCTTCATGGTACTTTGGCTTTTTCTCAGCCAAGTTGGGGCTTCCCTGATATCTCAGTTGGTGAAGAATCTGCCTGCAATGCAGGAGACCCTAGTTCGATTCCTGGGCTGGGAAGATCCCCTGGAGAAGGGAATGGCTACCCACTCAGTATTCTTGGGCTTCCCTTGTGGCTCAGCCGGTAAAGAATCCACCTGCAATGCAGGAGAGTCCATGGGTCACAAAGAGTTGGACACGACTGAGCAACTTTCGCTTTCAGGTAAGTTAGCAGACTTCTTGTTCTGGGTACTCAAAAGCTGATATGAAACACGGGATTTCCCTGGTGGTTCAGTGCTTAAGACTCCTGATTCAGGGGGCCTGGGTTTGATCCCTGGTCAGGGACTAGAGCCTGAATGCTGCAATTAAGACCGGCACAGCCAAAAAAAGAGCTGGGTATGAAACAGACACATTTTTCAGTCCTGACACATAAGGTGACTACAGCCTTGACAACTGATTAAAATGGGCTGGTTGAGCCCGCAGCTGAAGCCCGCAGCGCGAGAGGCCTGGGCGCCGTCTCCTCAAGCAGCTCAGTGAATCTGACAGACGGCCTGCTGAAGGAGGAAGTTATGCAAGAGACGCAGTAAACGGTAATCAGCAAATAGCAGACGCACAGAAACACACATCTCTCCTGCCCCCTAGTGAGCATTTAGAATTCTAAACTCCGTTGGCTCAAAGCCGTTTTTAGAAAAGCACTGTACGGTCATTCTGCAAATCTTTAAGAAAATATGTGCCATCATTGTGCAAAATAACAGACACCCAAAAGTGACAGTCTCCCTTTCACTCACGAGAGGGAACAACGTCATGTACATCTTTCCAGATTTCTCTATATTAAAAATATTGGGTTGGCCAAAAAGTTCGTTCAGGTTTTTCCATACCATTCTTATGGAAAATCCTGAATGAACTTTTGGCTAACCCAATATATCCATTCCATCACCTGGAGCTCCCATCACCTGGTCCCATCACTTTATGGTAAATAGATGCGTAAACAGTGGAAACAGTGATAGACTATTTTTGGGGGCTCCAAAATCACTGCAGATGGTGACTGCAGCCATGAAATTAAAAGATGCTTGCTCCTTGGAAGAAAAGTTATGACCAACCTAGACAGCATATTAAAAAGCAGAGACATTACTTTGCCAATAAAGGTCCGTCTAGTCAAAGCTACAGTTTTTCCAGTGGTCACGTATGGATGTGAGAGTTGGACTATAAAGAAAGCTGAGTGCTGAAGAAATGATGCTTTTGATGTGGTGTTGGAGAAGACTCTTGAGAGTCCCTTGGACAGCAAGGAGGTCCAACCAGGCCATTCTAAAGGAAATAAGTCATGAATATTCATTGGAAGGACTGATGTTGAAACTGAAACTCCAATCCTTTGGCCACTTGATGCGAAGAACTGACTCACTGGAAAAGACCCTGATGCTGGGAAAGATTGAAGGTGGGTGGAGAAGGGGACGACAGAGGATGAGATGGTTGGATGGCATCCCTGACTCAATGGACATGAATTTGGGTAAACTCCAGGAGTTGGTGATGGACAGGGAGGCCTGGCGCGCTGCCGTCCATGGAGTCTCAAAGGGTCGGACACAACTGAGTGACTGAACTGAACTGAATATACCCATGCACACACTTAAGGTTGTTTGTTTTTTTTTAATGAATTGGTTTAAAAGGTACAAATCATTTGGCATGACCAAAGCTGGCTAGATGCTCACCAAGACCACTGCTGCCACATGGCCAGCCTCCTCTTGCTGTGAGGAGTGGCCACATGTTCAAGATAGGATAATGACATGTGGTTAAAGTAATGATTGTCATTTCCATGCCCAGCCCATAAAAACCTCCCACACCTGATTCTCTGCTCTCTCTCTTCTCTTTCTGCTGTGGTGAAGGTGGAAGATGGAAGAAGGCTGTCCTTGAACGGTTGCCTGGAGCAGACCATTGCTCCTTCTCACAGACCTGCATGGGACTGAGGATATCGATAGATAGATAGATAGATATTTTAAAGCAATGTACTGTCATTTACATATATATGTATGTATAATACATACATACGGCTTCACAGGTGTCTCAGTGATAAAGAAACTGCTTGCGAATGCAGAACACACAGGAGATGGGGGTTCTATCCCTGGGTCAGGAAGATCCCCCAGAAGAGGGAATGGCAATCCACTCCAGTGTTCTTGCCTGGGAAGTCCCACGGACAGAGGAGCCTGGTGGGGTACAGTCCAAAAGGTCCCGGAGAGTCTGACACGGCTGAGCACACCTGCACAATGAAAAAAGCTAGAAATAGCTTTTCTCGACTAGGAGGCTAGAGAACACACATACACCATCAAGTAAATCACTAATGAAATAAAGATGGACATGAAACCCTCCATGAAGTCCATGAGATTGCAAAGATTTGGACAGGACTGAGCGATTGAGTATGCACGCATACATACATAGAAAGACTGAGCATCTTTCTTGCTAATACACACAAATCTTCCTGATACTTTGTAAAAGCTGTGTAGCGTCCCACTGTATGAATGTATAAGAATGGATTTAAGCATCTTCTTTTATTATTATTATTTTTTATTTTACTTTTCAATACTGTATTGGTTTTGCCATACATCAACATGAATCCACCACGGGTGTACACGTGTTCCCAATCCTGAACCCCCCTCCCACCTCCCTCCTCATACCATCTCTCTGGGTCATCCCAGTGCACCAGCCCCAAGCATCCTGTATCCTGCATTGAACCTAGACTGGCAATTCTTTTCTTACATGATATTATACATGTTTCAATGCCATTCTCCCAAATCATCCCGCCTTCTCCCTCTCCCACAGAGTCCAAAAGACTCTTCTATACATCTGTGTCTCTTTTGCTGTCTCACATACAGGGTTATCGTTATCATCTTTCTAAATTCCATGTATATGTGTTAGTATACTGTATTGGTGTTTTTCTTTCTGGCTTACTTCACTCTGTATAATCGGCCCCAGTTTCATCCACCTCCTTAGAACTGATTCAAATGTATTCTTTTTAATGGCTGAGTAATACTCCATTGTGCATTAAGCATCTTCTTCTTGATGAACACTTATGTTTCCAGTATTTTAAAATTATAAACAAAGCTGCAATAAATACCAAGGTCAGTATGTCTCATGTGTGTGCATGCTGCTGCTTCAATAATGTCCAACTCTTTGTGGCCCTAGGGACTGCAGCCTTGGAGTGGAAGAGGAACGTCATTGAGTCCAATGTGTCCCTGAGCAGATGGGGAAAGTGAGGCCCAGGGCGGGGCAGGACTGGCCCCGCCTCCTTGAAAGTGGGAAGGGTTTGAGGATGAGCCCTCTTCTGTCCTGAACCACACCAGGGGTGTCCCGGGGCTCTGGGGCCTCACACACAACACAGCAGGGAGAGGGGCCTGGCTCGGCTCACAGGGTCCGAGCTTCCTCACACTCCAGTCGGTGATCCTGCCATGTAGCCCTGAATGGGGAGGGGCTGAGAGCCCCACAGGGATGGCTCAGGGGCCTGCAGTGGCCAGGCCTGGTGATGAGAGAGGGGCAGGCCACTGGGGCTTGAGGATGCAGCCCTGCCTGGCGGGACAGACCCTGCTCAGGCCCCGGGCTGCCCACAGCAGAATAATGGGCTGTGGTTGTGACACGTGGGGTGGGGGTGGGGGGTGGGCAGATGCCCCCGAGCTCACAGCTGGACACTGGGGACTGGAGGACACAGTCTGCACCTGGGGCGGGGGGCGGCGTTCCTCCCTTCCCCCGACCCAGCCGTCACCTTCTTCCCACAGCTCCCCTGGCACCTCGTTATGGACTCAGCTGCGTCTCCCTCAAATCCACATGTTGAAGCCTTAGCCCCCAGGACCTCCAAATTTGTATTTTTGGCTGTAATTAATTGATTAATTTCACTGTATTTGGAGACACAGGGCCTAGAAAGGTGATGACATCAAAATGAGGCCGTTAGGGTGGCCCCTAGTCCAATTTTGTTGCTGTTTAGTTGCTAAGTCGTGTCCGACTCTTTCTGACACTATGGAATACAGCCCACCAGACTCCTGTCCATGGGGATTCTCCAGGCAAGAATACTGGAGTGGGTTGCCATGCCCTCTTCCCAACCTAGGGCTCGAACTCAGATCTCTTACATCTCCTGCATTGGCGGGCGAGTTCTTTACCACTGGTGCCACCTGGGAAGCCCGTATCTTGCACCTTCCTGTTATTGTTTCTGCAGGGCAGGTTCTTAGTCCTTATCGTTTTAGATAAGGACACAGATACACAAGAACCTGGGCAGTGGAGAGCAACATGGACTAGTTATCCTTGGTTACGGAATGAAAGAAAGAAAGAACCAGGTCCCAGTTCTGGTCCTGCTCCTTGCTAAGCAACCCTGTACAAGTGACTTAACCCACTTAAGCCCCAGTTTACTCATCTGTGACATGAGGGTAATGCTCGTGCCTGCCTCATATTGGCGCATCTGTAAAATGGGAATAACAAATTGAGTCATAAGTATCTATCTCATAAACTGACCAAGGTTGAGTGATGAAGAAAGGAAGGAAGGACAGTCATCCCTAAAGGGTGGAAACAAGCAAGGTAGCCTTCTGACTGTCCCAGCTTAATGCCTGGAGAGTTTCTAGGCCACAGAGCAGGGAGAGGGGCCAGGTAGAGCCTCAGGGACCCCCTGAGGTGAGGTGACAATGCTGAGAGTCTGTGGAGAGCAAGGCAGACAGCTCACAAGACAGAGGGGAGATGAACAGGGAACTGCAGGGCGACCTTACAAAACTGGCCATGGGGGAGACAGGGCAGACTGTGTTTCCTGCTCCGGGGGAGGACAGAAGACTCCTTCTAAACTCACCAACCAGGGGGCTTCCCTGCTGAGCCAATGATTGAGTCTGCCTTGAAATACAGGGGACGCTGGTTCCATCTCTGGTCCAGGAGGACCCCACGTGCCTCGAGGCAACTGAGCTGGAGCCTCACAACTACTGAATCTGAGCACCCTAAAGCCTGTGCTTTGTAACAAGAGATGACACCACAGTTAGAAGCCGGGGCATCACAACTAGAGAGGAGCCTGGATTGGCAGGAACTAGAGAAAGCCTGTAGGCGGCAATGAAGACCCAGTTCAGTGCAGCTCAGTTCAGTCGCTCAGTCGTGTCTGACTCTTTGCGACCCCATGAATCGCAGCACGCCAGGCCTCCCTGTCCATCACCATCTCCTGGAGTTCACTCAGACTCACGTCCATCGAGTCCGTGATGCCATCCAGCCATCTCATCCTCAGTTGTCCCCTTCTCCTCCTGCCCCCAATCCCTCCCAGCATCAGAGTTTTTTCCAGTGAGTCAACTCTTCTCATGAGGTGGCCAAAGTACTGGAGTTTCAGCTTCAGCATCATTCCTTCCAAAGAAATCCCAGGGCTGATCTCCTTCAGAATGGACTGGTTGGATCTCCTTGCAGTCCAAGGGACTCTCAAGAGTCTTCTCCAACACCACAGTTCAAAAGCATCAATTCTTCTGAGCTCAGCCAGAACTCACACCCCCTGACCGAGGTCACACTATATGACTTGCACACGTGCCCTCTCAGCAGTTGTCTCAGCTCCCAGAAAAGGCACCCACTGTGTGTGTGCACATTAGTTCTAAAAGGTCTTGTAGGTAGGTCTTCATAGAACCTTTCAACTTCAGCTTCTTCAGTGTCACTGGTTGGGGCATAGACTTAGATTACCGTGATATTGAATGGTTTGCCTTGGAGACGAACAGAGATCATTCTGTCATTTTTGAGATTGCATCCAAGTACTGCATTTCGGACTCTTTTGTTGACCATGATGGCTACTCCATTTCTTCTGAGGGATTCCTGCCCGCAGTAGTAAATATAATGGTCATCTGAGTTAAATTCACCCATTCCAGTCCATTTTAGTTCGCTGATTCCTAGAATGTCGACGTTCACCCTTGCCATCTCTTGTTTGACTACTTCCAATTTGCCTCAATTCATGGACCTGACATTCCAGGTCCCTATGCAATATTGCTCTTTACAGCATCGGATCTTGCTTCTGTCACCAGTCACATCCACAGCTGGGTATTGTTTTTGCTTTGGCTCCATCCCTTCATTCTTTCTGGAGTTATTTCTCCACTGATCTCCAGTAGCATATTGGGCACCTAATGACCTGGGGAGTTCCTCTTTTGGTATCCTATCATTTTGCCTTTTCATACTTTTCATGGGGTTCTCAAGGCAAGAATACTGAAGTGGCTTGCCATTCTCTTCTCCAGCGGACCGCGTTCTGTCACGAAGACCCAGGGCAGCCTAAATAAACAAATGAATGAACAAACAAAGAACTCACCAACCAGACTGAGCAACTCCTCCCCAGGGCCGGGGTGGGAGGGAGTGCAGGCAGGGACAGAGAGGTGCTAGGAGTTTATGCAATCCCAGCTCTATCTAGAAGGAAGAGTGTGGAAGAAGACAGGAGAAGCAACGGTGCTGTAGACCACTGATCCCTCAACACGCTCTCCTCCCGGCTCTGGGATTATTCTGAGAGCTGGGTCTGGATCCTCGGTTCCTCTACCCATCTGCCTGTCACAGGATCTGCTCAGTGGACCCATTTTCTGTTGTCTTGGTTGATTATTTATCTTTCTGGATAATAAACTGTCTCTGCATTTCGTGGCTTAAACCAGTGCAGCTCCTGGGTACCAGTAAGAGTTCCTCTGGGTGGCCAGCATCTGATCTTGATGGCATCTGCCAGGGGCTGGATTTGGAGGATTCACTTTCCAAAGGGCTTCTCCAGGAACCTGCTGGGCCTCTCTCTCTGTCTCCACAAGGCTTGGGTTTCTCACAGAACAGGGGGCTAGGGGAAGATGCACTTGGAACATGGTCGCCGATCCCAGAGAGGCTGGAAGCAGAAGCTCCTAGGACAATTAAAGGCCACTGAGGGACCTGACTGGGCATGGCTTCCACCCCTGCGATTCTATTGGTCAAGTCTTCCATCCCTGTGGTCTATTGGTCAAGCCTTCCATCCCTGACATTCTGTTGGTCAAGTCTCCATCCCTGTGTTCTATTGGTCAAGCCTTCCATCCCTGTGTTCTATTGGTCAAGCCTTCCATCCTGTGTTCTATTGGTCAAGCCTTCCATCCCTGTGTTCTATTGGTCAAGTCTCCCATCTGCCACTCTACCGGTCATCTTCCATCCCTATGTCCCATTGGTCAAAGCTGTCCCAGGATCTGCCCAGATTCAAGCGGGTGGAGGAACGGACTGCACCTCCTGGTAGGGGTTGGCAAGATCACTAAAAATTACCATATGGGACAGAAGATGATGTCCTGATCATCTTGGGGAGGTTCATCTGCCACAGCCCCTGCTTCCAACCTCAAGGGGACTCCACTTCCAGCTCAGATTTCCTCCTGAGCCCCCCATATTCTGCTGAACATGTGCCCGAGGCTGTCTTGTAGGCAGCTCAGACCCAAAATGTCCAAACCTGGATGCAGCCTTTCAGCCCCTAACCTGCTTCTCCTCCAGGGGTTTCCTATTCAGAAAGTGCCATCTTGCTCCACAGGTTGCCACATTCAGAAGCCTGGGCATCCATCTCGCCTCTGCCTTCGCTCAGCCCCTCACCTCACAATTACAAATGTCCGGAGGCTCTCCTTTCCCCTGTCATCCTGCCTTGCCACTCTCCTTGCTCTTCACTTGGGCCTCCATCTCACACCAGTATTATTCCAACAGCGCCCTAATGTGCCCCCTTCATTCTTGTCCCTCTCAAAATTGTTCTCTATGCTGAGGCCAGAAAAATCTTCCTGCTAAAGCTGATGGTGTCAACCTCCTCATTAAAAAGCCTCAGCCCATCACCCTTAGCAGAAAGTACCAATGCCCTCTCTCATCTTCAACCTCAACTCTCCTTCACCAGGCACACCCGGGACCCCTGGCCACCCTCAACCACTTGAGATTTCCGAGTGTGCTGGGCTCTCCTGCTGTCTCTGGACCTCGGCCACTTCTGTCTCCTTCACCGAGGACTCTGCCCCCCATCCCTCCCTCCATCCTTGTTGAGATGGCTCCATCTCTTCCTTCCAGTTCCACTTGAAATGTGACCTTTGAGAAATCCACTACTTTGGAGCTTATCACTCAACTAAAACAATATTTTACCAGGCAAGATAGGATGTATGCACAGTAAACAGCATACATTTAAAGTGTATGAGTTTTGATAGATGTACACACTTGTGAAATCACCATCAATAATCAAGATACAGAACACTGCCCCCCACTCCCAGAGCTTTCCTCATGCTCTTGGCATTGAACCCCTTCATCTACCAGCGGCCCCAGGCAATCACTGACCTGCTTCTCGTCACTCTAGATTCTTCTCCACTTTCTAGAATGTGAGCTAATGGCATCATGCGCATGTGCCCTTTCTGGTTATCTCAGTTTTACACTTTCTTGTTTGCTTTGGGGGTATCTCCCCTAAAAGGGTGCAAGATACACAAGGACAGGGTTTGTGCCATGTGTGTTTACACTGTGCACAAGGCCTGGCACACAGTAGGCGGCCACGAATATTTGCTGACTAAATCAACAGACACCAAGACCTTAGGTAGCCTCTCGGGCTGGAGCTATTTTGGCCAGGGAGATCTTGAATCTCTCTAGCCAACCAAGAGAGCAGGGAGCATGCTAACACAAAACTGTCTTCTTGGGGGCTTGCCTGGTGGCATAGTGGAGAAGAATCTGCCTGCCGATGCAGGGGACGTGGGTTCGATCTCTGGTTCAGGAAGATTCCACACACCGTGGAGCCACTAAGCCTGTGGGCCACAACTACCGAGCCTGAGCTCTAGAGCCTGCGAGCCGCAGCTACCAAAGCCAGAGTGCCTTAGGCCCGCGCCCTGCAACGAGAGAAGCCAGCGCAGTGAGAAGCCCTGGCACCGCAGCAAAGAGTGGCGCCCGCTCGCCACAGCCAGAGAAGGCCCAGGCAGCGGCGAAGACCCAGTGCGGCCAAACACAGACACATTACAGAGACAGTCCTCTTTCTCTGTGGCAAAGACAGAGAATTGTCTTCTTGGAAATCCCCAGCCTGTTCTGGCAACCCACAGCCCCCTCCCCCACCCCTACCCCCACGACCCCCAACATGACACCTGGTAGACCCACAGTTCCCAGCTCACAGCTTCCTTTTGGAGGAGGGGAGGTGAGTGAAGTCGCTCAGTCGTGTCCGACTCTTTGCGACCCCGTGGACTGTAGCCTACTAGGCTTCTCTGTCCATGGGATTCTCCAGGCAAGAATACTGGAGTGGATTGCCATTTCCTCTTCCAGGGGATCGTCCCAACCCAGGGATCGAACCTGGGTCTCCTGCATTGGAGGCAGACGCTTTAACCTCTGAGCCGCCAGGGAAGCCCAAGTCACCTTCTTTTAACTGTTTTTTGTGTTTTTTGTAAAATATACACAACATGACATTTACCACCGTAACCATTTTCAAGTGCACAGGTCAAGGCCATGAAGTACATTCACCGTGCTGTGCGACCATCCCCACCGCCCATTTCCAGGACTCTTCATCTCGCCAAACTGAAACTCTGTCCCCATTAAAGCTAACTCTCCATTCTACCTGTCACCCTACCCCCAGCCCCCGGCAAACACCATTCTACCTCCTGTCTCCATGAACTTGACTCTACATATCTAAGTAGACTCGTACAGTATTTGTCCTTTTGTGTCTGGCTTCTTTCACTTAGCAT
This sequence comes from Nanger dama, assembly GCA_917880005.1. Classification (NCBI taxonomy): domain Eukaryota; kingdom Metazoa; phylum Chordata; class Mammalia; order Artiodactyla; family Bovidae; genus Nanger; species Nanger dama. The sequence goes on along the minus strand of CAKJTW010000018.1, from coordinate 5,169,586 downwards.
GATGTCCTCAGGCTTAGTTCATCCATTTTGTGGCATGTGTAACGTCTCACGAATTTCCTTTTTAAGGTTGAATAATAATAATATAGTTATTTATTATATAATTAAATGTATAATCATATATTAAATTATATAATAATAAATAATCAACAGAAAATAATATGAATAAATAAGTGTAATATAATTAATATATAGTTGTATGATAATAAATATAATTAACAAATACAATATTTTATAGAATATCATTGCAATATTATATATAATTTAGTACTTATATATAATGGGCTTCCCTGGTGGCTCAGATGATAGTCTGCCTGCAATGCAGGAGACCCAGGTTCGACCCCTGGGTCAGGAAGATGCTCTGGAGAAGTGAATGACTACCTACTCCAGTATTTTTGACTGGAGAATTCCATGGACAGAGGAGCCTGGCATTAATATATAATTATATAATAAATAGATGTTATACTTAATATTAATTTGGGCTTCCCTGGTGGCTTAGAGGGTAAAGCATCTGCCCATAGTGTGGGAGACCCAGGTTCGATTCCTGGGTAGGGAAGACCCCCTGGAGAAGGAAATGGCAACCCACTCCAGTACTCTTGCCCGGAAAATCCCATGGACGGAAGAGCCTAGTAGGCTATAGTCCATGGGGTTGCAAAGAGTTGGACACGACTGAGCGACTTAACTTCTTCTTAATATTAACTATATTCATTATTATGTATTATATTTATAATTATTTATTATAATACATCACACTCAATATCATTATATTTAATATGATATTTAATGTATTTGCTATGCTAATATCTGACGTATTTAATTATATAATAATTATAGATTTATTATGATGATTATATATTTTTGTTCCTTTGTGTTTTGTTTATCCATTCAGCCCTTGATGGACTCTTGGGTTGCTTCCACCTTTTGGCTATTGTGCATAATGCTTCTGTGAACATGAGTACACAAATGTGTCTCAGTCTCTCTGCTTTCAACTCTTTTGGGTATAACCCAGAAGGAGAGTTGCCAGATCATATCGTAATCCTATTTTTAATTTTCTGAGCAAGCACTATACTGTTTTCCATAGGGCTGGACCATTTGACTTCTCATCATCAGGGCACAGGGGCTCCAATTCCTTCACATCTTCACCAACACCTGTTATTTCCGGTTTTGCTGTTTTTCTTTTCATATCGGCAGTGAGGGAAAGTCAGCTTCTCAGAGTTGCCTTGTTCCTTGTCAGGGTCTTCTCCCAAGAGAAGCCTGATCTCCGAGCCACACAGATCTCAGACCTGGGAAATTTCAGCTCTGTTCCCACAGTGATCCCACAACTTGAGGGTCACCAGTGGAAACCTGAGGCAGTTCTGACTTTTCGGTGTCAAATGGGTCTTCATTCAACAAACATGTATTGCGAGCACAACTCAGACAGGGCCGGGGCCCGTGGTGGGACCTGGTGCCCCGGCTCACATTGGCCTTCCCCTTGCCTGCACCGTAAGGAATTCCATGAAGACATCTTGTTCACCTGGACGACGAGGACTGGACCAAGAATAAACCTCCTCGCTGGATCCTCTTGGCACCCATCCTTGTTCTCCTCTCTGCTTCCGTCTACTGTTCACTCTACACTATCTTGTCTTATTTTATGAACCCTGTAAGCCAGTTTTAATTAGGTTTTCCTCCCAGCACAAGGCAGAACATAAATATAAATAAATGAGAAATTGAAACAAGAGTGGCCTGTGGATATAATTAGCAGGAGTCTAATTTTAAGCTGACTTAATCAAAATACTCCGTTAGGGAGTCTTAGAGATATAATAGTCCCAAGCATCACACCTTCATGCTCATGACCCCCATGAGTGGCATCAGGACCGGCTCTTCCCCTCGGCCCCCTGCAAGGTCTTCCCACGGGCATGCTGGGATTGTCCGCGGATGGCGACAGTGCTCCCCATCACCACGCAGCCTGCTGCCGTCTGTGCGGATCCTGGCCCCCATCTTGCCCTCTTTCCCTCCTGTAAGTGGACTGGCAGCATGGTCTGTGCTTTCTGCTTCTCCCATCCTCCCAGGGACCCTTGCCAGCCAGGCGTTCCCGCTTCTGCCAACCAGCTCTTATCTGCCTCCCTGTTCCAGTCCTCTGGCGCCTGGTTGCTCCCCCAGGACCCCCAAACATCTTTATTACTTCCCTGGTTTATAGAATGAACACATGTTTGTTGTAATATTTTTCAGCTAACAGAACTTAGGAGAATGGAAAAAGGAGAAAATCATCCTAAACTCCACAATTCTGTGACCATCACTATCAATATTTTGGCAGGGAACCTTTCAGACCTGTTTCCCAAAGTGTGTTCCTTTGAACAATAGCCCTGAGAAATGCTCCTTAGGGAATAAAAGGGAGTCCATAGTCGGAAGCGCCAGGAAAGGGACTGCTCTGGCGGCCCAGTGGTTAAGACATCACCTTCCATTCGGGGGTGTGGGTTTGATCCCCGCTGGGAGCCGAGATCCCACATGGCTCTCGGCTGAAAAACCAAAACATAGAATGGAAACAGTATTGCAGCAAATTCAATAAAGACTTAAAAAATGATAGATTAAAAAAAAAAACAAACTTCCCAGGAAGAGCTACATTGTACTCACAGAGCATCACAGTTCATAAACAAGGTAAAGACACTGAATTCAGCTTCCTTAAAATCCTTCAGAATAAGCCCAGGAACCCAGATTGGAAAACATTATTTCAAGGTCTTTCCTAAGAGCTGACTCCATATACAGGCATAAAAATACTCTTTTAAGAAAGCTTTACAAAAATCAGACTATACTAAGTAGCCCTTTTGTAAGATTCATTTTCCTATGTTAATAAGGATATATCATCAGTGCAATTTTAAAATGAAATTTGATAGATAATAAATGCACATGAATTGAGAACCCAGACATAGATCCCACAAGTATGCCCACCCGAGTTTTGACAAAGGTGCAAAAAAGAATTCAGTGGAAGAAATATAGCCTTTTAAACAAATGGTCCTGGAGCAAGCGACCATTTGTATGCAAAAATATGAACATCAACTTAAATCTCATACCTGGTACAATATTAGCTCAAAATGGATCAAAGACTTAAACAAAAATTGTGGAACTATAGAACTTTTAGAGGAAATAAAGGGAAAACCATTTGGATCTAAAGGCCATTTTAAGGGAATGAAAATACAAGCCATAAACTGAGAGAAAACATTTGCAAACCATGTATCTGATGAAGGACTAGTATGTAGAATACATAACACTCTAAAATCAACTTTTAAAAAATGAACAATCCAGTTAGAAAAATGGGCAAAAGACATGAAAAGAGGCTGTACTAATGACAAGAAAGCAAATGAAAAGATGTTTAACATCATTAGCCATTGGGGAATGTAAATTAAAACTACAATTCAGTATCACTACATGCCTATCAGAATGGCAAAAATGAAAAAAAAAAAAAAAAAAGACGGAGAGCCCCCAATTCTGGCAAGCATGCAGAGAAACTGGCTGGCTTACACAGTGCCGGTGGGAACGGAGCGTGGCACAGCCCTCTAGAAACCAGCTGGGCAGTTTCTCACAGACCTAAAAGTGCAACCAGCGTATCACTGGGCAGTCGCACTCCTGGGCACACACCCTAGAAAAAGGAAAGCGAGTGCTGACACAAAGACCTGTGCACCATGGAAAGGACTCAGCAGTAAAAAGGAATGAACTCGATACGCACAGCAGCTGGATGGACCTCCAGAGAACTCCACTGAATTTTAAAGGGCCAGCCTCCCAAAGCTCTATATTGTATGATTCCCTGTATATGAAGTCTGTGGAATACAATTCTTGTAAGGGTGAAGAACAGGTGAGTGGTTGCCAGCAGTTAAGAGGGGCGGGACAGAAGTGGGAGTATCTGTGAAAGGAAAGCAGGTCGGGTCGTTGCGGGATGAGAACGCCGTGCATCTTGTCTGCGTGGATGTCAGCGTCGTGGTTGATGTACTGCGCTAGAGCTGACCTACTGTGCAAGACGTTAGCCATTTGGTAAAGGATACTTGGGCTCTTTCTGTGTTATTTCTTATAATTACAGGTGAATCTAGTTATTTCTAAATAAAACATTAAAAAGAAACCAATGTATTTAGACAATGAAAAGTAGGTGCCCCCGTTTCCCAGGAGCAGCCAGGGACCAGGTTTTGCGCCTCTGTGTTTCACTGACTGGATGTGCCATATTTTATTGCAGTGGTTCCCAACCTTTTTTGGCACCAGGAAGCAATTTCATGGAAGACAGTTTTTCCATGGAGTGCTAGGGGGATGGTTTCAGGAGGATTCAAGCGCCTTATGTTTACTGTGTCCTTTAGCCCTAAAGGGTTTCCCTGGTGGCTCAGATGGTGAAGAATCGACCTGGAATGCAGGCGACCCGGGTTCGATCCCTGGGTCAGGAAGATCCTCTGGAGAAGGAAATGGCTACCTACTCCGGTATTCTTGCCTGGAGAATTCCATGGACAGAGGAGCCTGGCGGGCTGTAGTCCATGGGTCAACAGAGTCAGACAGGACTGAGCAACTATCACTTTCGCTTCACTCATTTCCAACCTAATGCTGCCACTGATCTGACAGGAGATAGCAGTCCGTGGCCCAGAGCCTGGGGACCCCTGCTTCACTGGGCCAATTCCATGCTGTGAGAGCTGCCACTGTTTCTAAATTTACCATTACGAGCCATGTTATTATGAGCATCCTTGTGTATACATCTTTGCTAGAAGTGACATTTCTGGGTCAGGAAATACCCATATGTGAAATGTTGATACACGTTGCCATATTGTCCTCTAGAAAGATCGTATCAACTTACACTTTCCCTTGATGGGTTCATCCTCTGACTGCACAATCCCTCTCTTTCCTCATTAAGCCACACTTTAAGAAAGGACATAGCCAATAAAAGTCCCAGATAAACTTTATATCTACATTACATACAATCCAGGATGTCAGAATGAAAAACAAAGGCACATCTTCCTTATTTACAAATTCCTATGAGGCAAATGCAGCAACTCATCACTTGGGCTGTTTTTTTTTTAAATGAAAAGACAATGCTCTAGATTTCAGAAAGATCAACCATTGCTAGCTTTGATATGACATTTCCTTTAGTCTTCACCTGAGAAGTCTTCTTGAAATCCTGTCGACCCTCACTTTCGCTGCTCTGAAAAGCAAACCACGAAGCCTCTCGTTTGCTAGAGGGGGAAAAGTTAGTTGTCACAGTTGTCCAGGCCCAGAAAGCTTGAATAAGACAACCCGAAGGTCAGTGCCGAAGGGAACATCATTTTGGCTTGACAAAGTCGGTCCTGGGCCAGAGAGAGGCCACTGGTGACCCCCTGTGCTGTTACTTATTGACTGGGAGGACTTGGTTGAGCTACTTATCAGTAAATGTGTCCTTGAGAGGAAAATGGGTGCAATAATAGTGACCGTGCATTTAAGGCAGGGGGTGATGCCTTCACAGGAAGGATGGAGAAAAAGGAAGCTCCAAGTAAGAGAGATGATTCATGGAACATCGACTGATCAAGCGAGAGGGCAGGGCCAGAAGACAGTGCTCCTGACTCCCACCCAGCAGACGGGGCTTCCTTGCTGGTCTAGTGGTTAAAGAAGCTGCCTTTAGATACAAGGGATATGAGTTCGATCCCTGGTGGGGGAACTAAGAGTCCACATGCCGAGAGCAACTAAGCCTGAGCACTGCAACCACTGAGGCCCACGCACCCCCAAGCACGTGATCCACAACGAGAGAGCCCGTGTGCCGCAACGAGTGATCCTGCATGACGCAATCAAGACCCGACACAGGAAAAAAAAGTTTTTTTAAAAAAGCCAACTGTCCCTAAAGCAACTCTGAGCCTTTCAACTTGTAAAGTTAAGGGAGAGAAAGTAAGTTGCTGAGTAAGCACTCAAGAAACGACACAGCATGGTGATCCACAGGCGTGCCATGCTTTCACCTTTGTATCCATAAGCAGCCTGCTGCGTTGTAGACAGAAGCCTCAAAACCCCCCGCATCCTTTTCCCAGCCCATGGGACTTTGGCGCTATTAGTGTCTAACCCCGCTACCAAATGTGCTTTCATGCAAAATCTGCAAACCAGAATCTGCATTCACAGCTTTTTTCTTTAATTAAAATAGCTTTTATTGCCATTTTTCCATATTGAAAAACTATAACACTTTTATTATAGGGGAAAATGATGAAAATTACAAAGAAGCAAAAAGAAAGGGGCAAAAAGCCACCATCCTATTCTGCAGCTTTGAACTAGGAAATCAATTAAGTACATTTCAGGAAAGGAAGCCATCTAGGACGATCCTTTGGGGTTTTCAAAACAGTGAATAAAAGCCAGCCTTCCCAGGATCCTGTCTGTGCTTCACGCGAGTGGTCTCTGCGGGGCCCTACAGCCGTCCCCAGGCCCCTCTGGCCTCAGGGTCCCACCCACCACTGCCCTGCACTGCCCACCACTCCTCCCCTCCCTCCGTCTCTTGGCTTTCATTAATAAAGCAGGATAATCTTAAGTGTACGGCTTGATGACTTTTTACAAGTGTGTACACCAGTATAGCCATCATCCAGAACAAAATCTAGAGTACACACAGCCCCCCACGCACAGACTCCCCCAACTTCTTGGAGACCACTCCTATTCTGACCCCCCACCATAACAGATTCACTTAGCCTGGTTTTGAATTTCATATAAATAGGAAGTCTGGGTCTTTCCATTGCTCAACATTATGCCTATGAGATTCACTTATGTTATGCATGTGGCCCCTTTTCGTTGCTGCCTAATATTCCTTCACAGGAACCGTTTAAGACTGCCACAACGAAACTCATCCATTTTACTGCGGATGGACATCTGGGTTGTTTCCAGGGTTGAGCCACTGCAGCTAAAGCAGTTGTGGACATGGTGCTTGTCTGTCTGTGGACAGAGGGTGTGTGTTTCCCCGCGTCCAGGTGCTGACGCGGGGACGGACATGCTGGGTGTACGCCGGTACTGCGCGCTTTGGCAGGCACTGCCAAACGCCGTCGCCAGGCGGCGCCTCGGTTGACACTCCCGCCTGTCTCCGCGTTCAGAATGCGCCGCGATGACGCAGCTAATCATGCAGCATGCACTGCAGAGCTCCACTGCCACCCTAAACTCCATTTAAGGGGCAGAGACACCATGCGCCCTGCGATTCTATTTTCCCTCTCGCCTATTTACGCCACCTCCACAGGGTCCATGCTCACACGCGCGCACAGCCCCCGGAGCCAGGCACCCGAATAAGGATCCCCCCGATTTCTAGCCACGCCCTCTCTCCAGCGCCCGCGAGGCCTCGCAAGCTTCTCCCACTGTGTCCTGGATGGGGGGGCGGTCACTGTGCGGTCCCGCCCCCATAGCGCCGGGCACCGGGCACCGGAACGTCTCTGCAGCTCTGGGGTGCGGAGGGCGAGGGCGAGCGTCCCTCTGGGCGGCCGGGCTCTGGGCGGAATCCCGCGTGGAGCCACTAGAGGGCGACACAGCCCCGCAGAAGCACCACATGCCCGGCTCCACTCTGAACAGGGGAGGGGCTGGGCGGGCAGGGGCTGACCTGGCCTCTCACTCCGCACGGACCCCTCTGTCTCCCTCCTTCACACCCTGGGGTGGAGCGCTGGGGCCCTCGGATGGGCGGTGGGGGCTGGGCGGGGATCCAGGGCCCACTTGCCTCCTGTTCCTCCCCCAGTTTTGGTTTTGGGAGGATCACTGCATCCCCTCTGTGCCTTAGTTTCCACACCTGTAAAATGGCAACAATAGTACCTCGCTTACTCCACTGGCCTGTTGTGAGGCTTCGTTCAGGTGATAATTGTTAGTGACAATCGTAATAACAGTTGTCGTGGGCGTACTCTCTGCTGGAGTCTGTGTGGCACTCGGGGCTGGTGCTTTAAAGCATTCTCTCCTAGAATCTTCACCTCTGCCCTCTGACGACCGGGGAGGGGAGGGAGCGGAGGGAGAGGAGCCGCGTCTGCGCCCTCCCCACTCCCAACCCCTGCAGGTGCCCTGCTCCTGGCTGGACTGCACACTTAGCTCCTTCCTTTCTGCCACAGTCCACCCCGATCGGCGCTGCAGTTATTCCTGCTGCGTGCAAGACTGAGGGGCCAGCTGACCCGGCCGAGTCGCAGGAGCCAGGTTGCGGTCCCCCGACTCCACGACGCAGCGAGACACTGGGCGGCGTCTGTGAGCCCTGGGGCATCGTGTACCCACGTGGCTGTCAGCTCCCCCGTGGCATCTGTGCTGCTGATATCTGGGGATACAAGCCCACAGGTGGCTCCCCGGGGCTCACTGTACCCCCAACCTTGCTTCTCTCCCCGTAGTGTGAGCAGGCAGAGGGAAATCTGTGCCCCCGGGAGGCGCCCCAAAAGTCCTGGGGCTCCGAGGGACAGGGGGGTGGGGAGTCCTGTGGTGTCAAACCCTCCTCCCTACTTCCTGCCAGAGCCAGTCTTACAATCTTTGTATATTTTATTCTGGAAAAAGAGTTCTGATGCTAAAATAACTGCCCCCCCAAATGTTCAAAACCACTAGACTAGGTTATTCTGGAGGTCCCTCAGAATTCTAAATATTTTATGAAAACCTTTCTTGAACCTATTTCTATTTTTAGCTGAAAGTTCAATTTACCTTTGCCCTACTGAGTGCAGACTTCTTTTTTTGTCTTTTTTTAATCTGAAAATTTGCCTTCTTGCGTTGCAGGCATTCCCCACCCCCATATCTAGTCCTGGCATCCCCAGCTTTTCTACGAAGCCTCTATTCTCCCCTGTTTCTGGCTTTATTTTTGTGACCTCACCAGCCCCAGCCCTATGCCTCCTTTTTTCTCATTCTGAGTTGGCAGCCTAACCTTACTCTCTAGGGTTTGTCACAAGACCACCATTTAACATTATTGATCTGGCCCTTTCCTAGCCCGAACTTGCAGCATTTCTCACAGAACAGCAACCAGAAGCCCACAGTGATCAGCCAGTGGAAGAGAATGAGGCCGGAAGGAAAAAGAGGCTCACATATACGTGCGTGTTTGTTTCATCAACATTTACTGATCCATGCTTCCTACCTTCTCTTTTGAATGCAGAGGTGAATCCATTCTACTTGAATAAATTCCTCAATTGAGCAGATTCCCTATCCCACCAGGGAATCAAGTCATGTGGCAAGAATGCCCACTTGCCCTGTAAATAAACTCTATTCCAGCCTCATCCGCCGCCCAGCTCTGAATGAGCACCTCACTCTTTCTGCCGGGACTCCTTCAGATTTCGCTGTCCTCTAAAGGACACAGTGTCCTTCACCACAGGCGCCGCCCCCCACCCCCACTCAGCCAGCATAAGAATGAGATGATCAATTGCATCAGCCAGTGATCAGTCCAGAAGTGCCCATCGTCTGCCTCACGAGGACCTCGTAGTGTTAGAAGCATTCTGGGTGGGGGGGCAGAAGAAACCAGTCTCCACACGCAGAGCGGGACTGCGCTTGAAGCTGACATGGCCTTGGCCTTGGGCGCTGCTGGGAAACGCAGCATGGGTGCTAAGGGAGAGGGCGGCTTAGAACAGCATCCGCATCTTTGCCCTGACCCTCACAGCCTTGCCCGAGCTCCGTCCTCCCTGGGGGCTCCCCTGCCTGTGCTCATTCGCCACTGTTGATGTTGTCCACTCAGTCATGTCCGACTCTTTGCGACCCCATGGACTACAGCACTCTGGGCTTCCCTGTCCTTCACTGTCTCCCGGTGATGCCATCCAACCCTCTCATCCTCTGGCCACATGGACCCTTCTTTAGCGGCAGCACTGGGCCAACCTCTTCCCCGTTCCCAACCCTGCACACATCCTTCCCTTCATGCGTGAACCCCATACCCTCTCTCCCCTCAGCCCTTGTTGCCTTGACCGTCACACAACAGACAGCCCCCTAAAGGAGATTAAGCTCCTCCATCACCATCCCTCCCCCTAAGACCGTCACCCTTCCTGGCGCAGGATAGCAGATCTAAGAGGGCGCTTATATGTTATTCATGAATCTTGGCTTCCAGACTGGACTGTGAGCTCGGTGTCTACCTGCGCCGGCCTCCAGCCCGTTCAGGTGCCCCCTGAATGTTTGTTGAATAAAGGGGAGCATCAGCTGATGCTCACTGAGCAGCTGGACCACAGAGGCAGAGAGTGTGTCACAGGGGGCATCCTCGTGCACAGGAGCTGACGGGAAAGCATCCCAGGGGATATGCCCTGGGTATACCCCAGGACTAGGCTCCTGGGGGTGGGGGGTGGGGGGGTGGGCAGGCAGGAGATGAGATGAACCTGCCATCTAGGGCATGTGGACATGGGCAAGAGATGGAGTAAGGCAGCCAGAGATGGCTCAGACCAGTGAGCTGGTGGGGATCCAGGGAGAGGGGTCAGCCCGGCTGCAGGGGGTGGGGTCAGGGCATGTCCTCTCCATGGCAACAAGCCTTTAGGTAATTAATGCAATTGCTACTTATTGAGGGCCTACTATGTGCCGGCATGGGTTCCTGGGTGCTGTGGGTATGTTGTTGTTCAGTCGCTCAGTTGTATCTGACTCTTTGCGACCCCATGAACTGCAGCACCCCACCCCAGGCTTCCCTGTCCATCACTGTCTCCCAGAGTTTGCTCAAATTCATGTCCATTGAGTTGGTGATGCCATACAACCATCTCATCCTCCGTCGTCCCCTTCTCCTCCTGCCTTCAATCTTTCAGGGTCTTTTCCAGTGAGTCAGCTCTTCAAATCAGATGGCCAAAGTATTGGAGCTTCAGCATCAGTCCTTCCAATGAATATTCAGGGTAATGCCATAAACAAAGTTCCTGATGTTATGGAGGGTCCAGTCCAAGCAGAGAAAGAGCTTAAAGCAAATACACGTCCATTCATCTGTTAATGGACATTTGGAGTCCTTCCGTTTTTGGCTATCACAAATTTAAAAGCAGTGGCGTATCAGAACTTTCCCAGAGGCCCAGTGGCTGAGACTGCGCTCCCAGTGCAGGGCCCCAGGTTCGATTCCTGCTCAGGGAACTAGATCCCACAACCGCAACTAAGACGAGAGCAGCCAAATAAATACATCAGTTCAGTTCAGTTCAGTTCAGTCGCTCAGTCGCGTCCGACTCTTTGCAACCCCATGGACTGCAGCACGCCAGGCTTCCCTGTCCATCACCAACTCCTGGAGCCTAAATAAATAAATATAAACTCACCGGACCAGTGTTCAGCCAATAAGGAGAAGAAACTACCAATACAGAAAGCCACATGACACTGCTGAGTGAAAGAAGCTAGACTTCAAAAGAGAGTATGTGTTAGAGGATTTCATTATATACAAAATCTAGAAAATGCAAACTAATCAACAGTGGCAGAAAGCAGGTCAGTGGTTGTTGGGGGCGGGTGCAGGGGCCTGGGAGGGAGCACACAGGGGCACAAGAGAACTTTTCGGGGGTAAGGGGGACATCGTAGGAGCTTGCTGGGCTGCTATAGTAAAGCACCATGGACCGGGTGGCTGAAACAACGGCAGTCTATCTTCTGCCTTTGGGGAAGAATCTGAGATCAAGGCGCGGGCTGGGCTGGCTCCTTCTGAGGCCTCGCTCCTTGGCCTGCAGGCGGCCCTTCTCTTCCTGCGTCTCCATGTGCTCGTCCCTCTGCGCGTCTGTGTCCTGGTCTCCCTCTTCTTAGAAGGACACTGGTCAAGGACTTCCCCTGCGGTCCGTGATTAAGACTCCGAGCTTCCACTGCAGGGTCATGGGTTTGATCCCTGGCCAGGGAACTAAGATCCTGCATGCTGTGTGGTGCTGCCAAAACATTTGAAAAAAATAAATTTAAAAAAAAAAGGGGAGGGGAAGGGGTAAGCCGCAGGGCATCCTGGCAGGGTGTAGATTTCCCCAAATGCCAGGAGACTTTGGTAATTAGTCAGATGGAGCAAGTGTTCTCACTGTCATTCCAATTTTGGCTAGAAAACAAGAATAAGAACTGAATTTTTAAAAAATTAGACTTTTTTAAGAGCTATTTTAGGTTCACAGTAAAACAGAGCAGAAAGTACAGAGATTTCCTGTATAACTCCTCCCCAGCATCAAATTCTCTGCCATCAACACCCGCACCATCAACACCCCTACCAGACTGTATATTGCTATGGTCAGCGAACACTGACATGTCATCATCACCCAGAGTCCACACATGGTTCACAGGAGGGTTCACTCTCGGTGTGTACATTCTGTGGTTTGGACACATGTGTGACAACATGAATGTATTACAAAGTCATAGAGTATTTTCACTGCCCTAAAAGTCCTTTGTCTTCCTGTCCAACCCCTGGCAACACTGATCTTTTTACTGTCTGCATAGTTTTGCCTTTTCCAGAATGTCATATAGTCGGAGTCGTGAACTCTGCAGCCTCTTCAGATTATTTTCTCTCACTTAGTGATATGCATCTCATTTTCCTGGCTGGACAGGTCAGTGTAATATTCGACTGTGCTGACGTACCACAGTTTGTTCATCCATTCGTCTACTGAATGGCATGTTGGTGACTAAGGATTTTTGCAAACATCAGGTTTCATGAGTAAATTCACATGTACATGTAGGAGAAATGAAGAAGCACAGAGTTCACCGGAGGGAATGATGATTTTAAGGCAACTTTTATTTTTAAAATTTGTTTCCTTTGGCTTCACTGGGTTTTCAGTGTGGCTCTCGGGCTTCCTCTCTGGCTGCATCACAGGGGCTTGGTTGCCCCACAGCATGTGGGATCTCAATTCCCCTGACCAGAGATTGAACTGGGGTCCCCTGCATTAGGAAAGTGGAGTCTTGGCCACTGGACCGCCAGGGAGGCCCCGGGCAATGATGATTTTAAAGCAGCAGCCACCACGGTTTGCAGCAGGCTCAGCAAAGGGCTTCATCTTACTAGCCTTGATTTGGTCATTTATCCCACATGCGTTTACTGAGCACTGACCGGGTCGAAGGGCTTCCCAGGTGGCTCCGTGATAAAGAATCTGCCCGCCAATGCAGGAGACGCAGGCTCGATCCCTGGGTTGGAAAGATCCCCTGGAGGAGGAGGAAACATTTCCTCCTCCAGTATCCTGCCTGGGTAATTCCACGGACAGAGGAGCCTGGCGGGCTACAGTCCACGTGCTGAGAAGAGCTGGCCGTGCATAACACAGCTTCACACTGTTCCAGGTCACGCCATGGGGATACGCTTTGAGCAAAGTGGACATAGATGCTGACTACACGGAGCATCCATTCTGCTGCTTTGGAAGGTGGACTGAGACAGGCAGCCGGGCTGGGAGGGGATTCTGAGGCTGGGGGGCTCCCCGGGGAGGAGGCTGTGACTCCTTAGTGATGACAGCCGTCAGGAGGGCCCCTGAGCTCTTTGTCTGCCACAGCTGCCGTGGCTCATGACTGTCACCCCAGTGTAAGCACTCATATCTCTTTTCCTGGCTTTCTGGTCATGAGGTTGGGCTGTGGGGGAAAGGGCCGGGGGAGGCAGGTTGCCTGTTTTCCTTAACCTGGGAGAATCTCAAAAGATACGCAGAGCTGGAAGATCCCCACATCTTCCCGTTAGTTCACACCCCTGAGATCAGTCGCTAAATTTAGATTTTTCTAGATTTAAATATTAATTTCGTTGATTGTATTCTTTAGATCAAAACTTGAAGACGCCCGCCTTGGTGGGTGGGTGGGGAGAAGCCAATACATTATAAATTGAAAACATTTTGAAGACGATGTCGGGGGAAGGAATTAGGAACTGGGGATCAGAGATCGGAGGAAAAACGTCAGAGGGAGAAGATGTAAAAATGCTTTGATTTACGGAGTCTTTTAAAAAATTCACATTTGTTGCTTTTAAAAAATTGATCACCTGCTCCACACGAGACTCTGCGCTAGATGCTCCAACATCACATTCAATTCTCTCCAAGTCCTCTTTGGTGTGTGCTTTTCACCAAAGGGGAGCCTGACGGCCTCGGAGGAGGACGTGGGAGAGGATTGGAAGCCGGGTCTCGTCTTTCCTGAGCGCGAGGCGGCTCTTGAGCCTCGTGGGGCAATGACCCTGTTTCCTAGGAACTATCTCACCTAGAAGCTGGGTGAGAAGAGCAGGAGTAGAGTGTCCCACACGCACAAGCCAGGAGGAATGAGACAGAATGGAAGCTTCCAGAAGTGAAGAGCAGAGCAGTCTGGCTAGAGGGTGGACTAGGGGAGCAAGAGAAGAGCCAGAGGCGTTATTGTCATGGGAATGACTGATACCTGGGCCCTTACAGTCAGTCTGATATATTCATTTTTTTTCCTTCCTCCTGAAGCCTGGGAGGAAGCACTGCGATTATCCCCATTTTACAGATACAGTAAACAACAGACCCTGATGCTGGGAAAGATTCAAGACAGGAGGAGGAGGGGGCGACCGAGAATGAGATGGTTGGATGGCATCACCCGCTCAATGGACATGCGTTTGAGCAAACTCTGGGAGATGGTAAAGACAGAGAGGCCTGGCGTGCTGCAGTCCATGGGGTCGCCAAGAGTCGGACACGACTTAGCGCCTGAACAACAGACGTGGTGTCTGAGACTCAGGGGTGGAGCAGCTCGCCCAGGGATCTAGCCTAGGCCTGCCTGACTCCAGAGCAGACTTTATCTAGAGGCTGCACACCCAGCTTTCAGACACCTGGCCTGTGCTTGTTACCCACTCCAGCTTGGCCTGTGTTGAACTTCTGTGGCCCTGGGAGCCCCGCCCAGACTCTCGATGACAGCCCAGGCCCTTTGCAGGGTCCAGCCCTCCTCCTCCAAGAGCAGAGCCAGAGCTGTACACAGGCAACCAGGACGCTGGGCACTGCTGGGCCGCTGCTGTGCTGAAAGAAAAACTCCCATCGATTGGGGTGTCCCCAGGGTCTCCCCTTTCTTCCCTGCCTTTCTCTGTGTCCAGGAGCCCCTCTGGTGGGGGCTGGCAGGATGTGAAGGTGACCCCAGGCTGCCTCCAGGAGGCTGCGCCTGAACAAAAGCCCAGCTGACAAACGGGGGAGCCAGCAGGGAGTGAGTCAATATTTCAAAGTCAGAGCACAGAAGCGGGGTTTGGAAGGCAGGACAACACGGGGCCAGCATGAGCGCTGGTGGAAGGCCCTGCTCAAACCTTCTCTGGTGCCAGGACCCAGCCATGGCCCCAGGCACTGGCAGACAAGGCTGGTGTCCCTTTTGGCGGGTGAAGCTCAGAGGCTGGTGCCACCGGTGGGGATCCTGGCACAGGAAACCTGCTCCCCAGAGAGCTCTTCAGCCTTGGCTGGTTTCTGCTTCTCTTGGCTGCAAAGAGGAGGAGAATGGAAAGGTTGGATCAGATGTCCTTTATAGCTTTGAACTCTAATTCTTGGCCCATCCAGTCTGGCCAAGGAGAAAAGGCCCGCTTCTACCCTGTCTACCTCTGATTCCACTCATTCCAGCAACAAGTGTTTACTGAGCACCAACAATGTGCCAGGCTCGATGGTAAGAAGCACTGGTAGTCCAGCAGTAAACTAGGCATGAGGCCCCCCGTTGAAAAAGAATGGCCCCCAAAGATACAGTCACTTCTCAGCTCCGGGGTCTGTGAGTATTGCCTTATATGGCAAAAGAACAAACGTTATTTTGGTGGGAGGGGAGGGTCTTTGTAGATGTGATTAAGGACTAGGAAGTAAGGAGACCATCTTGGACTCTCTCAGTTCAGTTCAGTTCAGTCGCTCAGTCGTGTCCGACTCTTCGTGACCCCATGAATCGCAGCACGCCAGGCCTCCCTGTCCATCACCATCTCCTGGAGTTCACTCAGACTCACGTCCATTGAGTCCGTGATGCCATCCAGCCATCTCATCCTCAGTCGTCCCCTTCTCCTCCTGCCCCCAATCCCTCCCAGCATCAGAGTTTTTTCCAATGAGTCAACTCTTCGCATCAGGTGGCCAGAGTACTAGAGTTTCAGCTTTAGCGTCATTCCTTCCAAAGAAATCCCAGGGCTGACCTCCTTCAGAATGGACTGGTTGGATCTCCTTGCAGTCCAAGGGACTCTCAAGAGTCTTCTCCAACACCACAGTTCAAAAGCATCAATTCTTTGGCACTCAGTCTTCTTCACAGTCCAACTCTCACATCCATACATGACCACTGGAAAAACCATAGCCTTGACTAGACGGACCTTAGTCGGACTCTCTGGTGGGCCCTAAATATATCATGTGTCCCATTTTTTTCTGTTTTGTTTATATTCGTTTATTTTTTGGATTCCACATATAAGTGATGATATACAGTATTTGTCTTTCTGTGTCTGATTTATTTCGCTAATCATAATACCCTCCAGGCCCGTTCATGTTGTTGCAAATGGCAATATTCCATCCTTCCTTATGGCTGAGTAGTCTTCTGTTTTCTTTATCTGTCATCTGTTGATGGGCACTTACTTGCCTTCCTGTCTTTCCTATTGTTGATACTGCTGAGAACACTGGGTTGCGTGTGTGTTTATGAGTTAGTGTTTTTATTTCCTTTGGATATTTGGTCAGGACTGTGGAACTGGTGGATCATATGGTAGTTGTATTTTTAGTTTTTTTAGGAAACTCCATGCTGTCTTCCATAACGGCTGCACCAATTCACATCTCCACCAATAGCCCAGTGTGAGGAGGTTCCCTTTCCTCCACATGCTCACCAACAGTTGTTATTTGTGGTCTTTCTGATGATAACCATTCTGACACGTGTGAGGTGATAGCTTAATGTGCTTTCGATCTGCATTTCTCTGATGACTCGTGATGGTGTGCCACTTTTTCACGTGTCTGTTGGTCATGTCTGGTATGTCTTTGGAAAAAAATCTACTCAGTTTCTCTGCCCAGTGTTTGATATTTAGTTGAACTGTTTATATAGCTATTAACCCCTTGTCAGTCATAACATTTGCAAATATATTCTCCCATTCAGTAAGCTGGGTTTTTGTTTTATTTTGTTTTATCAATGATTACCTTTGCTGTAGAAAAGCTTTTACGTTTAATTAGATCTCATTTATTTATTTTTGCTTTCGTTTCCTTTTAGAAGACAGGTCCAAACAAATATCGCTATGATTTATGTTAAAGAGTGTTTTGCCTACAGTTTCTTCAAGGAATTTTATACATACATGGTTGTAAGTTTAAAGACCTTGCATTCAGGTCTTTAATCCATTTTGAGGTTATTTTTGTATGTGGTGTGAAGAACTGTTTCAATTTCACTCTTTTGCATTCGCTGTCTGGCCTTCCCACCGCTCTTTACTGAAGATACTGTCTTCTCCCCCTTGTACATTCCCGCCCCCTTTGTTGCAGATTCATCGACTCTAAGTGCATGGATTTACTTCTGGGTTCTCTATTCTGTTTCACTGATTTCTGTGTCTGTTTTTTTGGCCTGTACTATATGGTTTTATTTACTGCAGCTTTGTGGTACAGTCTGACGTTAGAAAGAATGATACCACAGTTCTGCTATTCTTTCTCAAATTGTTTTGGCTTTGTTTTCATGCAAATTTTAGAATTATCTGTTCTAGTTCTATGAAAAATGCCATTGGATTCAATTTTGATAAGGATTGCATTGAGTCTGTAGATTGTCTTGGATGGTATGGCCATGGAAACCGTACTAATTATTCCGCTCCATGAGCATGGTATTTCTTCTCATCTAGTTTTGCCATCTTCCACATCTTTCATCAGTGTCTTATAGTTTTCTCAATACAGGTCTTTGATCTCCTTCGGTAGGTTTATTCTGAGGAATTTCATCCCTTTTGATGCGATGGTAAATGGGATTTCTTTCTTAATTGCTCTCTTTTTAAAAGTGTATTTATTTGTTTCGGCTGTGCTGGGTCTTCGTGGGTGCGCGGGCTTTTCTCTAGTTGAAAGCAAGCGGGGCCCCTCTCAGGCTGTGGCGTGCGGGCTTCTCATCGCACGGGTTTCTCTTGTTGGGTCCTGGGCTCTAGAGCGCAGGCTCAGTGGTTATGGTGCGTGCGGCTTTGTTGCTCCGCGGCGACTAGGATCTTACCCGATCAGGGATGGAACCTGTGTCTCCTCCACTGGCAGGTGGATTCTTTACCTCTGAGCCACCAGGGAAGCCTTCATTTCTCTTTTGATACTTTGCTATTAGTGTATAGAAATGCAACAGCCATATGTATTAATTCTGTCTCCTTCAACTTTACCAAATTCATAGACAAGTTGCAGTAATGTTTTGCTGGCATCTGTGGATTTTCTATGTACTGAATCATATCTGCAAACAGTGACAGTTTTACTTCTTTTCCAATGTGGATTAATTTTATTCATTTTTTGTCTGATTGCTGAGGCTCAGACTTCCAATACTGTGTTGAATAAAAGTGGCTAACATGGGCATCCTTGTCTTGTTCCTGATCTTAGAGAAGATGCTTTCAGCTGTGCCAACATCCAATGTGCCCGAGGGTTCCTGCTCTTCCCATATGATGTCCTCCCAGTACCCTGGGCTTCACTGCCTCTTGCTGTAGCCCTGTGAAAGCCCCCCTTCTACAGATGACTCCATCCCAAGACACAGAGAGGTCTAATAACCCACCCTGGGCTTTGGGGGCTCTAGCACAGCCACAGTAGCTGTGGGGAAGGGGGCTGCGAAGGAGGAGTCAGGCGGGGGCTGCAGTAAGTCAGGGCCTTGCTGAGCCAGCACTCTGGCTTGGCTGAGGGAAGCTGGGGCCATCTCTGAGGCCTCGGGAGACTCCACTCTGGAGAAAGCTCACTGCCCTGGAACCCAGACGACTCTGCCACTGCGGCCGCCCCCCAGCTTCTCCTGGGGAGAGAGGGCAGACAGAATGGCCTCCAGGAGAAGACCAGTGGGCCGGCCAGGCCCTGGGGGTGGTGGGGATGTTTCCAGCCCTCTCTGAACCTGGAGCCATCTATTCTGGAGGCAGACCCCTCCTGGATGGCCAGCCTGGGCAGAGGGAGCCAGGCCTCTTGCCCATGCTGGTCACGCAGCCACCCCTCCCTCCCCTCGCCTTCACCTCCCCTGACACTCTGTTGGAGCCAACACCTTTCAAAAGAGGATCAATGCAGGCAGAAGGATTTTTTCCAAAGTAACAATGAGGTTCTCTAATTAAACTTCGCATAAGCTCTTAAATCCAGGGAGCTTTTCTGGCTCATCTGAAAGTTGGGCTCTGACATTTAGAGAGAAATGACCTCTGACCGAGGAAAGGATGACCTCTGTTCTGGGGCTGGGGGGCCTCCTGGCTGCCCCCTCCCTTCATTGTGGGTGGCCTCACCAGCCTCTACCACCCCAGCTAACCCACTGCCCATTCCCAGGTGGCTCTGCCAGCTTCTGCCCACCAGTCCTTACTGGGCACTTACTGTTCACCAGGCAATCAGGCGCAGGGGCTCCTGGCCTGCCGAAAGACCACAGTCGAGTTCTAGAGAGGAAGGACAGGGGCATGGCAGCTGGTACAGGTCACAGAATGTGAGCTTGAAAGGGACTGAGAGGGACTTCCTGGGGGTCCAGGGGCTAAGACCTCACCCTCAAGGCAGGGACCTGGGTTTCCTTCCTGGTCGGGGACTAGATCCCGCCTGCCACGGCTAGATCTTGCTTGCCGCAATGACGCTGAAGATCCCAAGGGTCCAAGCTATGACCCTGCTACTGCTAAGTCATTTCAGTCATGTCTGACTCTGTGTGACCCCACAGATGGCAGCCCACCAGGCTCCCCCATCCCTGGGATTCTCCAGGCAAGAACACTGGAGTGGGTTGCCATTTCCTTCTCCAATGCGTGAAAGTGAAAAGTGAAAGTGAAGTCACTCAGTCCCAGTGCCCCCTAGATAAATAAATATTAAAAGTAAAAAGGGACTGAGAGACACTTAGGACTGCTGCCCGCCCCCATGCCTCAAGGGGAGGCACCTCCCACATCACCCAGGGAGTCAGGAGCAGCCTGGTCTTGAAACCAGTAGATGGTTCAGGTCAATGGTTTTAATCAGCAACATTTGCTTACTTGTGCATGTGTGTGTTCAGTCGTTTCTGTCGTGGCTGACTCCTTGCAACCCCCTTAACTAGCCCGCCAGGCGCCTCTGTCCATAGGCGTCTCCAGGCAAGATACTGGAGTGGGTTGCCATACCCTCCTTCAGAGGATCTTTCTGACCCAGGAATCAAACCTGTGTCTCCAGCATCACAGGTGGATTCTTTACCGATGAGCCACTGAGGAAACCCACTGGGCACTTACTGCATGCTTGTAGGATCATCAAGAAAGCAAGAGAGTTCCAGAAAAACAGGCACTTCTGCTTTATTGACCACACCAAAGCCTCTGACTGTGTGGATCACAACAAACTGTGGAAAATTCTTAAAGAGATGGGAATACCAGACCACCCGACCTGCCTCCTGAGTAATCTGTATGCAGGTCAAGAAGCAACAGTTAGAACCAGACATGGAACAATGGACTGGTTCACAATTGGGAAAGGCCTATGTCAAGGCTGGATATTGTCACCCTGCTTATTTAGCTTTTATGCAGAGTACATCATGCAAAATGCTGGGCTGGATGAAGCGCAAGCTGGAATCAAGACTGCTAGGAGAAATATCAATAACCTCAGATATGCAGATGACACCACTCTTATGGCAGAAAGTGAAGAGGAACAAAAGAACCTTTTGATGAAAGTGAAAGAGGAGAGTGAGAAAGCTGGCTTAAAACTCAACATTCGAAAAACTAAGATCATCACGTCTGGTCCCATCAATTCATGGCAAATAGATGGTGAAACAATCAGTGAGAGACTTTATTTTCTTGGTCTCCAAAGTCATTGCAGATGGTGACTGTAGCCATGAAATTAAAAGATGCTTACTCCCTGGAAGAAAAGTTATGACCAACCTAGACAGCATATTAAAAAGCAGAGACATTATTTTGCCAACAAAGGTCTGTCTAGTCAAAGCTATAGTTTTTCCAGTAGTCATATATGGATGTGAGAGTTGGACTATAAAGAAAGCTGAGTGCAGAAGAATTGATGCTTTTGAACTGTGGTGTTGGAGAAGACTCTTGAGAGTCCCTTGGACTGCAAGGAGATCCAACCAGGCCATCCTAAAGAAGATCAGTCCTGAGAGTCCATTGGAAGG
Organism: Nanger dama; assembly: GCA_917880005.1. Lineage (NCBI taxonomy): Eukaryota > Metazoa > Chordata > Mammalia > Artiodactyla > Bovidae > Nanger > Nanger dama. The sequence continues at coordinate 5,148,667 of CAKJTW010000018.1, read as the reverse complement.
ACTGATGCTAAAGCTGAAACTCCAATCCTTTGGCCACCTGATGTGAAGAGCTGACTCACTGGAAAAGACCCTGATGTGGGAAAGAATGAAAGCAGGAGGAGAAGGGGACGACAGAGGATGAGATGGTTGGATGGCATCACCGACTCAATGGACGTGAGTTTGGGTAAACTCCGGGAGTTGGTGATGGACAGGAGGCCTGATGTGCTGTGGTCCATGGGGTCGCAAAGAGTCAGACACAACTGAGCGACTGAACTGAAGTGAAACTCTATTGCACGGCATCTCATGTAGCCCCGTTACAACCCTGCAAGGTGGTGGCCATTTTTGCAGATAAGAAGACGGAGGCTGTAAGAGGCTATGCCATTTCCTGGGTTGCTCATCAGCAAGAGAGAGAGTAGGACTTGAACCCAGGGCTGTCAGGTTCCCAGGGTTGAGCTTTGAAGGCTGCTCCACGTGGCCCGCTCTCCTCTGGGTGGGAGGGATGAGAACATGCGCCCGGGTGGGGGAGGCGTTTAGAAATTCAGGGAAGGTGCCAGCCCCGGAGTCCTAGGTTGGCCCCAGCTCCCTCCCCTGCCCTGGACAAGGACACGGTGTCCGCAGCTCCCTGTGGAGTGGCAGGATGGCACATCCCTGCGGGGCACCCACAGCCTTGGGCCGCAGCCACGGGGCCGGTGCCAGCCCCACGGTGTCATCTGAGGACGTCGGGAGGCTGTGCTTCCTGCAGCAGCTGGCAGGCTGTTCACGCCAGTGCCCCCGTGGGGTTTCTGCTCTGTGCCCAGAGAGCCTGCAGTCCAGGCCAGGGAGGCAGCGTGAGCCCTGGAGGCCCCCTTACGATAAACGAAAGGGCACTAAAAGGTGGGCGCATGCTGCCCCTTTTCCAGATGGGGACCCTGGGGCTTGGAGACGGGGTGGGACTGCCCAGGGCTGCGGTCTACCACCAGGCAGACTTGGGACCCGGGCCTCGGGCTGCAAGTGATATGGGGTCTTCGTGAGTTCCTGGGGCCCTGGGTGCCTGGAGAAGCTTGGGCCTGCTGTACCCCAGCCAGGGACCCTGGGACACAGGTCCCCCTCCTGGCCCTCCAACACCAGCAGCAAAGCAGAGAAGGCGATGCTTCAAGAGCCAGGCCCCTTCCCCTCGTAGAAAGGTGGCCAACAGTCAGGGTAGGGATATAGAACCCCAAACTGCAGAGACCCACAAGAGACAGGAGTTAGCACCTCACCGCCCAGAATAAGAGTGAATCAGAGGAACTGCCCGGGCGGTCCAGTTGGCTAAGACCCTACAGTCCATGCAGGGGACCCCGGTTTGATCCCTGGTTAGGGAACTAGACCCCACATGTTACAACTAAGGTCCTGTATCCTGCAACAAGAGCCAAGATCCTGAGCACTGTGTCTAAGACCCGGGCGCGGCCGAATAAGTTTGTTTGTTTAAGAAAAAGAGTGAATCAGGGCTTTCCTACATGAGATGCCATTTGGCTCAGTGGTAAAGAATCCGCCTGCCAATGTGGGAGACAGGTGTGATCATCGATCCAGGAAGACCCCACATACTGCAGAGCAGCTAAGCCCGTGGGCCACAGCTGCTGAGTCCAGGTGCTGCAGCTGCTGAAGCCCGAGCACCCTAGAGCCCGTGCCCCACAACAAAAGAAGCCCCCACAAGGAGAAGCCTCTGCATTAAAGCTAGAGTGGCCCCCCACGCTCCGCAACAAGAGAAAAGCCAGGCAGCAACGAAGACCCAGCACAGCCAAAAGTAAACAAGTAAATAAAATTACATACACATTAAAAGAGTGAATGGGAGGCTAAAGGCCAGCCCACGATGCTGACAACCGCACTGGGCGGGGTGGGAGCTGTGGGGAGGGAGCATTACGGAGAGATCTCACCTCTTCGCCTTCTCCTCCTCCTTCTCCTAGAGTCAGTCCTTCAAGGAGGGGCCTCCAGTTCTCCATAAAACGCACGAGGCCTCTCATTTCTCAAGTATTCCATGTTCCCGAAGCGCCTTTTATATCGACAGGTAAACGACTGCAGGCTAAATCCCCATCTCTCTGGCCAAGCCGACAGCTCTCCGCAAGCCTGGGCCCCAGCTGCTTCACGCCAGCTGCCTCCCTGGGTGAAATGGCTCGGTGACCTATGCCCACCGTGGGGGTCCCGGAGCTCTCCAGGACAGGGAAGCCGAATTCGGAGGAGTTGAGCCCAGGGAGGGAATTGGAACAGAGAGTGCGGGACTCAGGTGCCAATCCTTCTCCCCAGGGAGTGACCCATCAAAGCTGACGCGGGGTAAAAGTGATCAGGGTTTCACCTGGATGCTGGGTCATGCTGACCCGGCGAGTGTGGTCGGAGGACTGGAGGTGCCAGCCCCTCTCCCCGTTTTCCCTGAGCTGCTCCTGGTGGGGGGGTCACTGGGGATTGGCCCTCCTGCACAGGTTCCCTGCGGCCTCTCAGGGGGATCTGCCTGCTCTTGATCTGAAGCCTGAGCTTTCTAAAGGAGCCCTCCACCGCGAGTCTCCTCCCCGACCCTCCACTGTGCAAGGGAGACAGTGGTGGGGGACAGAACGATGCTCCCCCAAGACGGCCACATGCCAGTCTCCGAACCTGTGAGTATGGAGCCTGACTCGGCAATGGGACATTGCATATGGGCTCAAGTTATGGATGACCCTGGATGGTGTGGGTGAGCCCGATGTAATCACATCCTTTTAAGAGGGAGGCAGGAGGGTCAGAGAAGGAAAGTGTGCTGAGAGAGGCACAGGTCAGACAGAGGTTGATTCTGAACGTAGAGGAAGGAGCCGGGAGCCGAGGAATTCTCTAGAGGCTGAAAGGGGCAAGGGAGAGTTTCTCCTGCAGTCTCCAGAAGGAGCCAGCCCTGCTGACACCTGCGTATGGGGACTTCTGACCCCCAGAACTGGAGGACGACAAACAGGTGTTGTTTGCTCCAAGCCACTGAGGTTGTGGGAAGTGGTCAGAGCAGCTCCAGGCAACCAATAGAGCAACTGTGCCATTTTGTATTTGCCCCTCCCAACCCTGTTTTAAAAAATCATTCCTTGATGATGAAATGTATACTTGCACTCTCCTTTTTAAAAAAATTATTTACTTCATAATAATAATAATATTACTCTATCAGGTCCTAGTTGCATCATCTGGGGTCTTTCGCTGCAGCACATAGTTGTGGCTCGGGGACTCGCTGCCTGCGGCTCGGGGACTCTCTACCTGTGGCTCGCAGGCTCAGTAGCTGCAGTGCATGGGCTCAGCTGCCCTGCTGCATGTGGGATCTTAGTTCCCCAACTAGAGATTGAACCTATGTCCCTTGCGTCGAAAGGTGGATTCTTAACCACTGGACCACCAGAGAAGCCCGCCACCCACCTCACCCTGATTTCCATTTGATAGTGAAGTGGTTATCTGTACCTGTGTGATTTCAGGAAGCCACTTGACCCCTCTGGGCCTGTCTTTCCTCATGGGTAAAAAGAGAGGAACATCCCCTACTCCTCACAGCTTTTGACCCAGGATAACCACAATGATGTGATCACTCACCTAGTGCCAGACATCCTGGAATGCGAAGTCAAGTGGGACTTAGGAAGCATTACTACGAACAAAGCTTATGGAGGTGATGGAATTCCAGCTGAGCTGCACTCAATATGCCAGCAAATGCGGAAAACTTAGCAGTGGCCACAAGACTGGAAAAGGTCAGTGTTCATTCCAATCTCAAAAAAGGCAATGCCAAAGAATGCTCAAACTACTGCACAATTGCACTCATCTCACATGTTAGCAAAGCAATGCTCAAAATTTTCCAAGCCAGGCTTCAACAGTATGTGAACCATGAAATTCCAGATGTTCAAGCTGGTTTTAGAAAAGGCAGAGGAACCAGAGATCAAATTGCCACCATCTGCTGGATCACTGAAAAAGCAAGAGAGTTCCAGAAAAACATCTACTTCTGTTTTATTGACTATGCCAAAGCCTTTGACTGTGTGGATCACAACAAACTGTGGAAAATTCTTAAAAGATGGGAATACCAGACCACCTTACCTGCCTCTTCAGAAACCTATATGCAGGTCAAGAAGCAACAGCTAGAACTGGACATGGAACAACAGACTGGTTCCACATTGGGAAAGGAGTACGTCAAGGCTGGATATTGTCACCCTGCTTATTTAACATCTATGCAGAGTACATCATGAGAAATGCTGGAGTGGATGAAGCACAAGCTGGAATCAAGATTGCTGGGAGAAACATCAATAACCTCAGATATGCAGATAGCACCACTCTTATGGCAGAAACTGAAGAAGAACTAAAGAACTTTTTGATGGAAGTGAAAGAGGAGAGTGAGAAAGCTGGCTTAACACTCAACATTCAGAAAACTAAGATCATGGTATCTGTTCCCATCACTTCATGGAAAATAGAGAAACAATGGAAACAGTGAGAGACTTTATTTTGGGGGTTCCAAAATCACTGCAGATGGTGACTGCAGCCATGAAATGAAAAGACGCTTGCTCCGTGGAAGAAAAGCTATGATGAACCTAGACAGCATACTAAAAGCAGAGACATTACTGTGCCAGCAAAGGTCCATCTAATCAAAGCTATGGTTTTTCCAGTAGTCATGTATGGATGTGAGAGTTGGACCATAAAGCCAGGTGAGCAGTAAAGAATGGATGCTTTTGAACTGTGGTGTTGGAGAAGACTCTTGAGAGTCCTTTGGACTGCAAGGAGATCCAACCAGTCCATCCTAAAAGAAATCAATCCTGAATATTCATTGGAAGGACTGATGCTCAAACTCCAATACTTTGGTCACCTGATATGAAGAACTGACTCACTGGAAAAAACCCTGATGCTGGGAAAGATTGAAGGTGGGAGGAGAAGGGGTCGACAGAGGGTGAGATGGTTGGATGGCATCACTGACTCAATGAACATGAGTTTGAGTGAGCTCTAGGAGTTGGTGATGGACAGGGAGGCCTGGCATGCTGTGATTCATGGGGTTGCAAAGAGTCGGACACTACTGCGCTTCTGAACTGCACTGAATGCAAGCGTGCATGGACTGCGCCAACCTCCCCCACCCCCGATGCTGATGTTCGTGTGAGATGCCCAGGGCCACACTCTTGTTTGATTTGAAAAGGTACCTAACTGTTGGAACGTCACCAAGGCATGCAGCTGGTCACGGACGTGTGTCATCAGCCCTCTCCAGGCCTCACTTTACCTGTCTGTGAAGACGGAACACCTGCAGTCCCGGCTGTCAGGCTGGCCCAGCGTGCAGACAAGCTTTGTGAAGCCTGCTCACTATTTAAAGAAAGAAAATGATGTCTCCCAGTCATGTCCGACTCTTTGCAACCCCATGAACTATAGTTTACCAGGCTCCTCCGTCCATGGGATTTTCCAGGCAAGAGTACTGGAGTGGAGTGGGTTGCCATTTCCTTCTCCAGATGATCTTCCCAACCTAGGGATTGAACCTGGGTCTCCCACATTGCAGGCAGACGCTTTACCATCTGAGCCAGCAGGGATCCCCAATAGCTCAGCTGGTGAAGAATGTTCCCGCAATGCGGGAGACCCAGGTTCGATCCCTGGATCAGGAAGATCTGCTGGAGAAGGGACAGGCTACCCACTATTCTTGAGGTTCTCTTGTGACTCAGCTGGTAAAGAATCCGCCTGCAGTACGGGAGACCAGGGTTTGATCCCTGGGTTGGGAAGATGCCCTGGAGAAGGGAAAGGCCACCCACTCCAGTATTCTGGCCTGGAGAATTCCATGGACTATACAGTCCATGGGGTTACAAAGAGTCGGACACAACTGAGCGACTTTCACTTTCGCTCACTGTTTAGAAAATTAAAATGAGCTGTCCAGGTTTAAAAATTGTGAATTGCATCTTAAAATTCGATTTTGACCTTCTTTTGAAAAAAAGGGGTCCAGTTCCTCCACCGCAGGGATGACCATAGCTCAGGGAGAGCTGCCTTTTTGAGACCCGGCCCATGGTCAGAGGGCTTGTGACAGCCCCTGTCACTGCCCGTGACCACGCCCCTGCCTTTCCTTTCACTCGTGAGACCTGGCTGCTCCCAAAAGGTGTTCGAGTCCATGAGTCTTGGATAATACACTCTCAAGTTCTCTGCCTTTTCCCCCTGTGATCCTCTGTTTTGAAACAGCTATGAATCTGTGAGCTCTCATTTCTGAGATGCCACGTCTCTGGAGCCCTTCTTAGACCTGCTTTAAATTCAAGCCAGTCAGGCTTGCTTAATATTTAACACCTTTGTGAAGCCAGAGCCCTCGCAAGGGCGCTCGCCCCGTAAACGGCCCCGGGTGGCTGTGTGTCTTCCCCTCTCATCTCGTTGTGCACCCTTTCCCCTCCTTCCGGTCTGGCTGCCTCTGGTCAGGTTGTGCTATTCACAATGTCTGATCCCCACAACGGCCCCCTTTTCCCTTTCCAAGTATCACCACCTCAGACCTGCCAGAAGAGATGAGAAGAAAAATCCCCTGTTTTCGGAAATGAGTCTGAAATGAGTGATGGTGCCTGAGAAACTCTTGTGGATCAAGGGCATGAACTTGAATTCTTGGGTGTGGCAACCTTGAGATGGCCCCTCTGTGGGATTTTTCAGCTTCCTTTCTGCGTTCTCTTCAATATTCTAGACGATTTGAGTTGTTCTTCCAGTGACTTCTGGATGATGAAGATATTTCTACTATTAAATTGAAGATCACCAGCTTTGGACTGACTCCATTTTGCAGAATGGACCTTAGGGTCCTTGGTCCTTAGAGGGAGATGCTAGTTCAATGCCGACAGTCCTCTGCCTCGGGGATGTCTGTCCTCTGATGCCCAAGGCAGGAGTCGGAGCTCTCTGACTTCATTTCCTGTCCCCCTGCAGCTGCCCCTCCTGAGCACCGCCCCACCACTGTCCCCAGGTCGTGACATGAACTGCCGATTCTAGAAAATGCACAAAAAGGAAACTGAGGCACAGACGAGGGCAAGTTGGTGAGAGGACAGAGCCTCTTTCTACCTGTTGCTCTCTCCAGATGCTCACCCCTTTCCTCCTCCCTGTTTGGCTGGGAGGGGCAGAGGGGCTACTGCGGCCTTGGGGCGGGGAGAGGAGACGTTCTCCCTTTAAACATGGATCAGCAGCTCTCTCCCCAGCTTGCCTTCCTTAAAAGAGAACTTGTCAAGGTTTACATCAATAATAGATAATGGTGCATCGCTGTGGCAGGTTCCAGCCAGAGGCTGTTTTGATATTTCCTAGAGAATTTGTCAGCAATCGCACAGTCAAGGAGGAGTGGGGGCTGGGGGTTGGTGGGAGGGAGGCAGCACCTTCATTAATTTCTCCTCATTTGCATTCTCACCGTTAAATAATGTATTGATCATTCTCTGTGTCTGCAGTCCTCTCCCCGCCCCCGAGCCATACTGGGGTCCTCCCTGCTGAGCGATGAGATGATCACTGCCCTTTGACAGCTAGGGGAGTGGGGGGGGCAGGGCAGGGTGTTTTGGGAATGTCCTACAGCCCCTCTGAGCCTGCCCCCAGGATCCTCACAGACAGGAACTCCCGATGTCCCGGGTATCCTTATCTAGCATTCATTAAATCCTTACAGGAGCTGGTCCTGGACCAAGTGATTTACAAGGGCAATGCTGTGAAATCCTTGCCACATGCCCTGTGAGGATGGCGCTGTTGTTAAGCCCATTGTACAGATGAGATAAGTGAGGCTCAGACAGGTGACAGAGCCAGGAAGCGGTAGAGCTGGGTTTGAACTCTGCTTTGCCTGGCTCTAAAGTCAGGGCTCTGGATCTCTCAACCTGCAGACCTCACACCCTCCTGGGAGGCTTCCCAAGGGCAGTGGGAAGCCACCCTCCCTTGGATTTGAGTGAGAGAAAAGGGCAGATGTGTGATGAGCTAGGAAAATGCCAGTCAGTTCTGGGGTGGGGAGGAGGAAAGCAAGGCTAAGTGGTGGACAGTCTGAGTCACTCCAGTGCAGAGCTGAGACTGGCTTGCAGAAGTTCTTGGGAGACAGATTTGAGGTCCCTGGGACCCCTGATAACAGAATGAGGCTGCTTTGGGAGGGTGTTTCAGAGAAGGACATCCACCTGCCAGGGGTGCTTGCTTCCAGGCTTATATCTGAAAACAAAAGAACCCCACTGAAGGATCTCTACCCCAGCTGGGGATTTACTGCTTATATGAGGCTCTGTCTACACAACAGAGTATTGTGCAGCCAGTAAGAATGACACCCGTGGCATTTTTATAAAGAGATGTGCACAATATCTTTGTGTGAACAATGCTGGGCCTGAAGCCGGGGTGGAGCTTGACCCCATGTATGGAAATCGTCTCCACCAGGGCGTGCCCGGACACGCATGTGGAAGGGCAAGAAGGTGCGCTGTGGTCTCACCCACCTGGCTTGGGGTGGTGCGACTTGGGCAATTTTTCTTTTCTTTGTATTTTCCTATATTTCCTAATTGCTCCTGGACATGTATTGCTTGCACGACCATCAGGCAGGTAGACAGAGAGCTGTGAGGGTGCCCAGAAGAGGGAAGATACGACCATAGGGACTTCACCTTCAGCGTCTAGGGTGACATCGGACATTGCACCTCTGTGCTCCCCTGAAGTCACCCTGAGCAACCCCTCCATGCTTTGGTTTCCTCCACCCTCAGAATGTCCTTCATTCTCTACAGCCGGTATCAAGCATCCCGCTTATGTCCGGCCCTGCAGAGGGACCGGGGATCGAAACAGACAGACCCTTCAGAGAGATTCAGTGACTTACTCAAGGTCACAGCTGCAGGGAAGGGGCAGAGCCTGGGCGGCATTCTGAGCTGATTACTCCACCCGCCTCTCTGTCCTTCCCCAGGTCACTGACCAGGTGTGAAGGGGGCCAGGCTGGAGACTGATGACATACCTATGGCTTCCCCAGGAAAGAGAGCTGAGCTTTGCCACACTCAGAAAAAGGTTCCCCTTTCTGCCCAGAGTTTCACATTGGCACTTCACCACTATTTTTCAAACTTTCATTTCTGCCTTATCTCGTGGTCAGATGGGCCTGGGGAGTTTATAGTCTCTAATCTGCTTCTTTTGTGTGTGTGTGCTCCTTGTGGTTTGAGGGATCTTAGTTCCCCGACCAGGGATCAAACCCATGCCCCCTAGAGTGGAAGCACAGAGTCTTAACCACCAGACCACCTGGGAAGTCCCGATTTTTTTTTTTTAATATATACATCACTTTGTTAATTTTCTTTCAATTTAAATGACAGACATTCTAAACCTTTGTCCTTCTAATATTTTGTTACTTAAATGTTTTTCCTCAGCTTTATTGAGGTGTAACTGACATATAACATCGTGTAAGTTTAAGATGAACAATGTGTTGATTCGATACACTTGCATATTACAGACTGATTATCACCATGGTGTTAGCTAGCACCTCCGTCACGTCTCATGATTACCATTTCTTTTGTGGCGAGAATACTGAAGGTTTATTCTCTCAGCATCCTTCCAGGATATAGCACAGTATTATTAGCTGTCGTCACCAAGAGAGCCTTATTTTCAAATTAGCTTAGGGCTACTTGGCCTGAATGGAAACACTCTCTGTGCTGAGAATGCCACCAGAGGCTCCTGGGGTGTGGAGTAGGGGTGGGCGGGGAATTACTCTGTCTCTGGAGACTCCCTCAACTCTCACAACCCCTGGGGAGCACCCAGCCTGGCTGGTAAGTTGCCCTCATGCACCCAGCTCTCAGTGCTTTATAAGTGAAACCTCACTTGGTTCCCCGACATCCCTATTGAGACCGGTGCTGATAATGTCTTATTTCACAAATCAATAGACTGAGGCCTGGAGAATAAGTGACATGCTCAAGGTCACATTTCAGAGCCAGAAATCAGAACCCAGATCTGCTCAGCTCAGAGCCTGACTCTGGAATCCCTGCTTGTTGCTTTTCAGTCACTCAGATGTGTCTGACTCTCTGTGACCTCTGGACTGCAGCATGCCAGACTTCCCTGTTCTTTTCTATCTCCCAGAGTTTGCTCAAACTCATGTCCATCCACTCAGTGATGCGATCCAACCATCTCATCCTCTGTCATCCCCTTCTCTTCCTGCCTTCAAACTTTCCCAGCATTAGGGTCTTTCCCAGTGAGTCGGCTCTTCACATCAAGCGGCCACAGAACCGAGGCTTCAGCCTCAGCACTGGTCCTTCCAGTGAATATTCGGGACTGATCTCCTTCAGGATGGACTGGTTTGATTTTCTTGCTGTCGAAGGGACCCTCAAGAGTCTTCTCCAGCACCACAGTTCAAAAGCATCAATTCTTCAGCGCCTAGCCTTCTTTATGGTCCAACTCTCACATCCACACATGACTACCGGAAAAACCATAGCTTTGACTAGAGGGACTTTTGTCAGCAAAGTGATATCTCTGCTTTTTAATACACCGTCTAGATTTGTTATAGCTTTCCTCCCAAGCAGCAAGCATCTTTTAATTTCATGGCTGCAGTCACTTTCCACAGTGATTTTGGAGGCCAAGAAAATAAAATCTGTCGCTGTTTCCAGTTTTCCCCTTCTATTTGCCATGAAGTGATGGGACCGGATGCCGTGATCTTCGTTTTTGAATGTTGAGTTTTAAGTCAGCTTTCAGAGTCCCTGAGCTCTGTGCAATATTATAGAGCAGAGTGCAGCCACTCACAGTGGCGGGGGACAAGAGAATTGAGGATGGGGAAATGGCAGAGGGTCTCTGGAAAAGGGCAAGCTTAGGTGGGGGTGGCAGAGCCTGCTGGTTTGCCTGCCCGTAGGGACCCTGAGGGCCTGTGGGCTGCCTGGCACCTGTACCTTCCCAGGAACTTAGTTTGGTTCACGAAGAGAGCTAGTGGCACAGATGCACTGGAAACTGAGTTTATGGATCTATACAGACTTAATAGAGATCAATATAAACAGGAGGTGGGAGTGGAGGTTATGGATATAAACATGTATCTAGACTGCAGCTAAACCAGAAGTATAAAGACACAGCAATCATTTCCTCATTTGTGTGTTCAGTAAACACCTGCTGAGCCCCCAGGGGCCGCAGCCGGGATGCTGGGCTCAGGGCGACAAGCAGGTGAAAAGGGTGCAGTACCACCTGTGTCCACAAGGGGCGCCCTGAGAGCTGGCGCTGCTGAGCCGCAGGGCCCGTGGTTACTTCCCTGACCCACTGGGACCACCTCTGCGAGGATGCTAGGGACCCGAGACCTGGGAGACAGTGGGGAAGCTCCGAGTCATGGATGGGGCTCCAGCCACAGGTCTCCAGTCTCCTTCCTCCACGGCCCTGGCTCTCATGAGCGTGGGGGGCTGGTCTGCCTTTCACTGGGTCCCCAGTCCCCAGTCCCCAGCCAGCACAACCCGCTCAGGGCTGCCGTGTTGAACCCCCGGGGGACCATAAGCTCAGGTTCTGCGGGAATGGCGCCCCATGGGCCTGTGCACCTTGGCAGCCCTGGTCTCTGCACCGACCAGGAGCTCAATAAACGCGCCACGGAGGGGGGTTGTTCAGGAGGCCACACTCAGACTCACCGACCACCCTCTTGGCTGATCCATGAACCCGGAACACAAACCCTCCTCACCTCGGGGAACGTCCAGGTCCCCTCAGGCTCAGCTCAACTGCCTGTGAGCATGCTACCCCCCTTCTCATCCCTGTCCACACTTCTACCCCCTGTCCACGCCCTCCTCTGTGATGATAGTAAACCCTAGCAAGGGGTTTACTGTGCACTGGGCACTGAGCCGTGGTCCCAAACAAGCCACCTACCTCATCTTATTCCTACAACAACACAGGGGTTGGTGCTACCTCCCCATTTTACAGATGATAAAACTGAGGTGCTGAGAGGTGAAGCAACTTGCCCAAGGTCACACAGCCTGAAAATGGCAGAAGTGAAGCGATAATGCCAGCCTCTCTGACCCAGAGGCCCCCTTCCATTGTGCTAAGCTCCACGTGCTGTGTGGGCCCTGTAGCAGATACGTGGTGACCCATGTGTCTGCCTTGAGCTCCTTGAGGAAAAGGAGGGGAGCCAGGATCCTCTCCCCAAACTCTGAACGCTCCCCCCACCCCACCCCCAGCCAGTGTGCATTTTGAATTCACTACAGGAGACAGTGCTGGTTCAAGTTGTCCCAGGGCTCAGGTCTGCAGTGGATGGGGGTCAGGAGGGGAAGGGGAAGAGAGACAGGGAGGGGGAGAAGGGGGGCGGTTGCCCCTCAGGGGCACCCCGGGCTAATGAGTGGAGAGGCAGAGAACCACCGGTGACAGGGCAGAGCGAGAAGAGGCAGAGATGAAACGTGTGGAAGCACCGAGTTAATGGAACTACTAAGTGCTTCATATTTCCTAGCTAATGAGGCCCCCTCTGCAGGAAGGAGGGGCCGGGACAAAAAGGCACTGTGGCTTGGTGGTGACTCCAGGCACTGGCGCTAATGAAGTCACTGGAGACTCGGAATTCCTTGGGCTCATCTGACTCAGCTCCGGGCGATGCTATTTTCATTCACCAAAGGACTTGACCAAAGAGGGCAAGTCCCCTGTTAAAACGATGCACGTGGGTGGCAGAGAACCACCAGTGACAGGAACTTGGAGTGGGGACAGGAACACGGTGAGGGGCCTAACACGGATGGAGGACCCGGGATGGATCCAGGGACTGGGTGGAGGGAAGCCAGAGTCTGCCAGGTGGGGCCAGGGCTTGGGGGCAGGCGCGACACATTCTCCTGGGAGGTGGCACAGCACGCACGCTGCAGACACACTCCAGACACTCGACGAAGCCCATGAATTTATATTTATCCAGCACCTTGTGCGTGCAAAGGGCAGAGACCAGCAAGGCTGGGGTCCCAGGGGAGCCGAGGTCTGTCAGCCTCCCAGCTGGGAGCAACATCCTGCCCACTCTCTGCACACACCGCGTGTTTCCTCCTCCCTCCCGGCGCCCCCCGCCCCGTCCTCCCTGCAGCTCCTCCTCCCTGGCCCCGAGTCTTTGCACCTGTTCCTCCCTCACGCCTGGTGTGCTCCCCGCTGTCGACTCCCTCACAACCTCAGGTCTCTGCTTGGACGTCCCCTCCTCCGGGGACTGCCCCTGCCTCCCTAGGTGAGGATGGGGCCTTGGATGTTATCTTGGTCTGCTGGCGTTGTAACAAGCTGAGCGGCTTAACAACAGAAATGTGTTTTCTCACAGTTCTGCGGCCAGAAGTCTAAAGTCGAGGTGTGGACAGGGCTGGCTCCCTCTGGGGGCTCTGACTTCATCTGTTCCACACGTCTCTGTCAGCTTCCAGGGGCTTCTGGTAATCACTGGCGGTCCTTGGGTTTTGAGACTTCCCTGGTGGCTCAGATGGTAAAGCGTCTGCCTACAATGCAGGAGAGCCAGGTTCAATCCCTGGGTCGGAAAGATCCCCTGGAGAAGGAAGTGGCCACCCACTCCAGTACTCTCGCCTGGAAACTCCTATGGACGGAGGATAATATGATCCATGGGGTCACAAAGAGTCGGACGCCACTGAGCGACTTCACTGTCACTTTCTTTCACTGCAATCTCAGCTTCCATCCTCACATCACCCTTTCCTCTGTGTGACTGAGTCTTCCTTGTAGTCTGCTGTAGGGACACGATCATTGGACTTCAGTCCAGTTCAGTTGCTTAGTCGTGTCCGACTCTTTGCGACCCCATGGATCGCAGCACGCCAGGCCTCCCTGACCATCACCAACTCCCGGAGTTCACTCAGACTCACATCCATCGAGTCTGTGATGCCATCCAGCCATCTCACCCTCGGTCGTCCCCTTCTCCTCCTGCCCCCAATCCCTCCCAGCATCAGAGTCTTCTCCAATGATTCAACTCTTCGCATGAGGTGGCCAAAGTACTGGAGTTTCAGCAATCTAGGGTGATCTCAGTTCAAGATCTTTACCCTAATTACATCTGCAAAGACCCTTATTCCAAATAAGGAAACACATTCTGAGGTTCCAGGTGGACATGAATTTTGGGCCGATCCCACTGAACCCACAGTCCAGCTGTACAAATCCACCACAATTGGAAATAGTCCATTATTGGTGTAATTACGTATTGGAGGCTTATCTTTCCAGTTGGAATTTCAGGTTTATGAGAACAAGGACCTGAGTGCCTCTGCAGTGCCCAGCCAGGGCAGGTACATTGTTTGAAGAGTGAATGATGAAGCTGGCAGGTTCTTGGAAAGGAGGTGAGAAGGGATACACCCAGGGCCACCCCTGCCTGGAGCTGTATCTTTTAATCCCAGAGTGAAGAAGAGCATCCTCCAGACAGTAAGAGAGAAGGGCTCCTATAGACCGGCTGACTGTTGGCAAGTGCTCAGGACAGGACGGGAGGACATGGGTGGGGGACCCAGAGGTGCTCTCTAATGGGGGGTGCCAAGGAGAGGGCACCAGGGGCCAGAGTCAGTCCCACAGGCTTAGTCATCAGAGGTCTGCACTGAGCGTCTTCAAAGAACTTCAGTTTTCCTTTAAATCTTTTCATTTTGCTTCCCTGTCATCCAGGCTAACAGTAAGTGAGGGGACACGGAGGATTAAAGAGGACCAAGAGGAACCCGCCAGGGGGCTGTGAGCTGAAATGAGGGCGCAGGGGTGCAGAGGCCAGGGAACACGGCGAGTCTGGACATATCCCCAGACGTCTTGCTCCCTGCACGAGGCAGCATGTCAGTGTGGCTAAGAGAGCAGGCTCTGGACTCAGGCTGGCCGGGGTTTGAAACCCAGAGCAGCACTCGCTAACAGGGGGATGTGGGCAGACCCCTTGCCCTCCTGGAGCCTTGTTCTCCCATCTGTAATGTCTGTTTCCAAAATGCATAGACAGGACTTTCCTGGTGGCGCAGTGGTTAAGACTCTGCACTCCCAATGCAGGGGGCACGCGTTCAATCCCTGGTCGGGAAACTGGATCTCACATGCCTCAGTGAAGGTCAAAGGTCCCACGTGCTGCAACTAAGACCTGGCACAGCCAAACAAATAAATATTAAAAAAAAAAGACAAAGCAGCATCAGGATGTACTGAGAGCACAGCACTGTGCCTGGCACACAGTAGGAGCGTGTAATATATGTCAAGGTCAGAAGACACGGGGCGGGGGGGTACTCAGGGAACTGCAAACAGGTTCAAAATCTCTGAGCTGAATTCCTCATGGCTTTTCAATTCACTCTTGAAGTCCAGGCCTTGTCTGGCCAGGCACCACTATAACCATCCCAACAACCAGCCAGGCTCCAGCTGTGAAGCACCTCCATCAATACTGACTGGCAGAACAGAGGTTGAATGAATGAATGAATGAATGAATGAAGGCATGCTGGTAACCTTCTGTTCTCCTCACGCAGAGGTTATTCCCCACTTGCCTGGTCTTTCCTGCTTTCTGATGTCCTCGACCAGCCTCCAGACTGCACTGGGACCACGGATCTTTACAGAATCCTTGCCAGTGTTGACTACTGAGATGGACAGCACCCCCAGCCCTGCTGCCTTGCTCGCCCCTCCCCACCACTGGTGACTCCAGTGAATTTGATGATTAACTCCCCTCCAGAAATGTTCTGATGAAGCCGCACGCTTGTGCCAGGCAGCTTCCCACATCGAGGACTGTTTCACACAGCTGCTTCCTCTGAGACCTGAGTCCATTAACTTCTGCAAGGGTCATGCAGTTCGGCTGGTTCCAAGGTGCCACCTCTGAGCAGACAGTCCCTCTGGAGGGAAGCTGTCCCCAGCCTGCCCACAGTGGGAAGGTCGCCACTGGCTAAACCCAGTGACCTGGAATCTGTCAGAGGAAGCAGATACCTGGCGGGGGTGGGGGTGTTTTCAAAGGAGAAGAGATTAAGATGAATCAGGTGGTATTTCTGATGTTCAGCCATTTGCCCACCCAGGAAAATGGTGATTCAACCTAATGGGACCTTCTGAGATGCTCCTATAGGGAGGGAGGTGGGGAAGAGGAGAAACGAGTCAGAAACAGGGCTGGCCCTGCTCTGCTCCCTGTCAGCTGTGCAGTTTTGGGGGTGTGGCCTCATCTCTGTGAGTGAGTGCATGAGTGATCACAGCATTGCTTCATGGGGAGGCATGCAGGGTGCCTGCCTCACCGCCTGCCCAGGTGGCTGCTACGAAACTCAGCAGCACGCTGGACTGCAGCTGTCTTGGCACAAATCAGCAAGCTGTGGGGGCAAGGGGAGGGTTCGGGATTCTCCAGCTCACTTTCCCAGCATTCACTTCTTTAGAGTTGCTTCTCTGGCGAAGGCACTCAGGGGGCTCCAGAGACTTTGGGGAAAATGCACAGTAGCTGATACCAGAGAGGTGGGTCCTCTGGGGCCCACTCCCACTGGCTTAAGCCAAAGGCGCATGTCAGGACGCTGCCTGACATGGACAGGATGCTGGGCAAATGCTTGTGGAATGAATGAGGCAGATGATCTGGTTGACCTCTTGGGAGACTGAGAACTAGGCTTTGTGAGTATGAGAAACACACACAGAGACACACACAGGTGTGCGCGCACGCCAGGATGGAGGTCTGAGAGTGGGCACAGTAGGAGAGCTGTAGCCAGCAATCTGGAGTAGGGCAGGGAAATCACTGGCACTTGGAGCCCAATGTCCTGGCCCGGCTGCCCTGAGCACTCTCCATGGTGCTGAACCATCATCTCGGCCAGAGGGCCAGCTGCCTCACCTCTGTCTGGGTTCAGCTGAAGCCTCTCCACCTTCTTTTAGAAATTCCAAGCCAGGGGAGACAAATGGCAGGGTGGGAAAGGGAGGGTAGAGAGTGAGAGGTGACTCCAGACAAAGGCTGCTGGTCAGATACCACCACTGCCAGACTGCTGGAGGGGCGACTTCTGTTTCCACAGCACTGTAGTCCCTAAGCAGTAACTCCCCGCTCTGTGAAACCTGGGCACCCCTCCTCCACTGACTGTGTCTTGATGCCCCTTTATGGTGACATGCAAACCCATCCCATGTCTCCAGGCCTAGGATCCCTGCTCTCACCCCCTTCCTCTTGGCCACCAGCTCTCTCAAAGCAGTCACTCTGTTCCTTTTGCCCAGGCCTTTGCTCCCCTTCCCCTTGTCCCCTTCCCCTTGCATCCTTCTAGGTCCATCCTCAGTGTCTCCTCCTCCAGGAAGCCTCTCTTGACCACGTCAGCCCACTTTGCCCTCTTGCTCTTCTGACCTCCTGCCAAACTTAAAGAGCCAGGTTTAGCAAGCAACGCTTCTCGAGCTGTTCCCCGTGAGCTTTCTCTCTCGCCACCTAGCCGAGGGCTCTCAGAGACCCAGACTCTTGTCCAGAATCGCCGAGCCTGGACTGTGTGTGGGCGTCGCCATCACTGCCATCAGCAAGCCCATCACCCGCCGGGAATGAGCGCTAGCACTGTGCTACAGCCGAGCTGGCTCTTCTCTCACTTCATCTCACTGAAAACTCACAAGAACTCCTTGAAGCAGGTCCAGTTATTATCACCATTATAACGGAAGGCTCAGAGGGATTGCGTAACTTGCCTGAAGCCATACATGCACCAGAGCCAGGGTTCAAGAGAAGATCTGTCTGACCTCAGAGTCCAGCTCTTAACTGCCAGTCCGTCAGACTCACAGCAACAACCCGTAACTGAAACACTGAAACCAGCTCTGTTCTGCTCTTTACTTGCGGCAAAACGCTAACCCCCAGAGAACCAGTCCTGGAAGGAACAGACACAGTAAGGTTCTTCTACCTGGATGGAGCAGAGCACTGCAACCTTGCCCAGCCGCTAAGAGTTGCACTAATTTCTACAAACATTGATTGAGCGCTGACTGCATGCCATGCCTTAGGCATTAGGATGAGCACTGAGTTACATGGCCATAAATACAATGCGTGCTGACCCTGCCAGCCCATGACACAAGCTTTCAGAGAATCAGAAGGGGATGTGGCCAGGCCTCATCTTTCTCCTGGAGGCCCAGCCAATAGGTGGCACCAGTTTCTCTGGTTTCAGAAAGACCTTGGCATATTCTGAAAATTGCCTAGACTCCCAGAGAGATAGAGGGACATTTGGAACCGGGGTTCTGGAGTTTTCAGGAGATGGTGAACCATAGATACTACTTGTCTTGACGGCTGCTCTGCTTTGTCAGGCTCTTGGATAACATCAGACCCCGCAGGGAAGCCAAGGCGGCTGTCAGGATGGGGTTCTGCCTGTGCGTGCGGTGTGGTGTGGGGTGCACGCATACACCTGTGAACTTCCGCATTTCTTTTCAATTAGAGACGTATCAGTGCTGACAAGAAACGGGAGCAGGAACATGATGAAATCATAAGGTTATTGGAGCATGGGTGCACGACGGGGGAAATAAGATAAGTGAAAATCAATTCTCCCCTGTCTGTGTTTATGTGTGTGTGTGTGTAGAACTCCAGCCAATGAGAAAACGCTGCTTCTTCTGCTCTCAGAGCTGGTGTTGAGCAGAGCTAGGGCTCTCTGGGGAGCTCCTGGAGTTGCAAGGTTGGGGTGAACAGGGGCCCATGGGAGCTGGTGCAGGGGCCCGGTCACACTTCTCTCGCTTCATGCACCTCGCCCCCCCCCCCGCATCAAGCCCCTCTGGTCAGTTCCATCCTGCTCAAAGCCTTCCCTGCCCCCACACCCTCCTCTCTGCCTCTCTCCCAAAGGGGCTGTCATTATGTCTAAAAGCCCAGAGCTTTAAAAAGAGCCTTTCTCTCCTCATCCTTTGATTCTGCCCCCGTTTCCCCCAGGTCTGCTGGAGAACAAAGTGCATGCGTGAGTGGGAACGTGTCCCTCGTGTTGGCCTTCATTTCAGGCTCCGTCGACCAGGGGGAGCTCTGATCGCTGGCTCAGTGGCTTCCTCCTCTCCTTGCTGCAGGAGAGTCAGTGCCCCCATGCGCTTCCTGAGTGAGACAAGGGCTTCTAGTTGCTACCACTCAAGAGAAGAACTCAACAAATATTAGCGCCTACTGTATGCCAGACACCATTATAGTTCATGGGATCAAGCGGATGTTAAACCTTTAGACAGCAGCTTTGGCTCTCATGGAGTGGCTTTGCCATCAACCAGCTGTCAGACCTTGAGCAAACAACCTCCCTTTTTCCATCTTCAAAATGGAGAGAACAAGAGTGTATCATGGGCTTCCTGGGATTGGTGCAGTGGATAAGAGTCTGCCTGCTAATGCAGGGGACACAAGTTCAATCCCTGGTCTGGAAAGATTCCACACACCACGGGACAACTAAGCTTGCCCACCACGCCTGAGCCCACGAGCCTAGAGCCTGCGGCCCACAACAAGAGAGCCCCCTGCAGTGAGAAGCCTGGCATCGCCGTGAAGAAGAGGCTTGGCTCACCGCAACTAGAGAAAGCCTGTTCATAGCAGTGCAGACCCAGCACAGCCAATAAATAAATAGGCAAGAGAATGTATCATGCATCCATTACCACAATAATGCTGCATAACAAACAACCCCCAAATCATAGTGGCATACAACAATTAGCATTTATTTCTGTGGGTGGAAGCAACGTATGCCCCTTCCAGGCCTGGCCCCCAAAGCCTCCTGCATGGTCTCTCATAGATTTCTCTTTCCCCACCTCTTCATCAGACACAGAGGGTCCAGTGAAGGACTTCAAGGCTCTAGGGCAAGGGTGGGAAAGCTGTGCCCTCCACTTGTTTTTTTAAATAAAGCTTTATTGGAACAGGGTCACACCCGTTCCTATGTTGTCAGTGTCTACATTCACAACACAATGGCAATATCGAGTGGTTGCCCCTGTACAGCCGGCAAAGCCTAAAATATATTTACTGTCTGGCCCTTTACAGAAAAAGCCTGCTGGCTCCTGCTCTGGGGGATGGTGGAGCCACTAGTTGGAAGGAGCCTGAGTCACTGGGCGACAGCATGGAGCACAGTCTCCCAGTCTCCCCCTCCTGCCGTAAGCCTCATGGGCTGTGACACAGATGAGAAAGAAACCGTCACTGTGATGAGGCACTGAGATCGGAGCCGATTGCTACAGTGGCAGGTCAGCCCTGCATACACACTGGCCCAGGAGCTGTGATTCTGGCAGCAGCAGAAACACGGCTGCCCGTCTGTCCACTCACTCTGTGCCCCACACGCCCGGAGAAGCTGGCTTGTCTCCAGGCTGGTTCTCCTGCAGGACCACAGTCCCTCAGACGTGTCGACCTTGATCTGGGGGAGGTTACTTTTACAGAGTGGTGAGCACCCTTCTCTCCTCATGGGAGATAAAACAATGATACTAAAAAGACTTGAGAGTGGGCAGAGGGAAGACCCGAGCAGCCCACACCGGTGCCAGCCCGCTGGGCTTGGAGAGGCAGGATGATCATCTCAGGGAACATGACCTTGAGGGTTTGTCAATCACCGGCTGTGTGATGCTGGATACATTACTTAACTCTCCGCCCCCGAGCTTCAGTTTCCTTATCTGTAGGACGTGATCAACAGCCTGTCTACGCTAGAGTTGCTGCTAACCTGGGATCTTCAGCAGCGGGGCACCCCTCCCTGGGGATGGGCATTACATTATAGGGTCACTCCTCGGACACTCTTATTCTCAACACTCTTACTCCTGGAGCCATATCCCTTCTGGAGGAAACCCTGCACCCAGTCCTGGCTTCCCAGACACGCTGGGCACCACTGCCAGCCCCAGGGAGTCCGTGTTCATCAGATGGGGCCAAGCTACCCCTTTCTCTCCTGGGATCATGACCTAAGAGGAACTGGGGTCAGCAGAGAGGGCATGATGAAATGCTGCCGGGGGCCACGTCAGGCCACGTACCAGAGGAGCCAACAGAGGGAATCCAACGAGAGAAGCGTGCACACCCATGAGGGGGAAAGCCCACGCCTCCAGGAGAGTCTGCCCTGTAAAACCTTTGGATGTTCTGTGTCTGCACGGGACGGCTGGCGTGGGCGGTGGCTAACAGGCTCAGTCTTAATTACAACCTGGCTCCTGACCACCTGAGGTGTAGCTGGCGAGGCTGAGGAGATGGACAGTGAACCTCAGTTAACTGAGATAAACGTAAACTTGGCTCACGGTGATTCTGGTAAATTCCTTTTAATTCAGGTGTGGCCAGTGGCTGTCATCTCAGACAGTGAAATCCTAGCGCCTCCCTTGCCATCCTCCAGCTCCTGCCCCCTGATTAAGCTGCACTGGGTGGGGTGTCTCAGCATGGGGCCAGGGCCCCCAGGGCTATGGTGTGTGTGTGTGTGTGTGTGTGTGTGTGTGTGTGTGTGTGCGCGTGCGCATGCGTGCAGAGAGGGAGGACATGATAGTCTGGAAGGCAGATGGCTGTGGATCACACCAGGAGGTCTGATGGAGACCCAAAGGAGGCCCACCTGTTCCCTTCCCTGGATGTGGCTTTGAACCTCCATTTTTACAGCATTTCCCTGCATAGAGCGCTTCACAGCAGAACCTCCAAAGTCAGCTGCTCTGGGAATATGTCTCCCAGGCCATGAATCCCTTAACCAGCATCACTGACCCCGTGCCCTCTCTGCCAGATCTTGGTCTTGCTCCTCCCTCTGACAGCTCTGGGGGCAGCGAAGGGGAGAGGCGGGAGCAGGGTCTCAGGTTTTCTGGGTATAGACACCTGCTCAGCGCCTGTGCTGCCTAGGTTTGCTGGGCGACCCTGGGCAAGCTAGTTAACCTCTCTGAGTCTCAGCTGACTCTGTTGAGAAGGGGAGGGGAGGCACAGGGAAGGCCTTACAGGAGGCCAGGG
The DNA here is from genome assembly GCA_917880005.1 of Nanger dama. Lineage (NCBI taxonomy): Eukaryota > Metazoa > Chordata > Mammalia > Artiodactyla > Bovidae > Nanger > Nanger dama. Next base: position 5,127,150 of record CAKJTW010000018.1, on the reverse strand, counting down.
GCTGGTTGCTGGGTCACACTACACGGTGCCTGCTGAGCCCAGAGACAGCCAACAACTTGCTTCTAATCACACAGCCCGTAGTAGTGTTAGGTAGAACCGGGAAAGGCGTCCAAAACGGCGGTGGCTACAAGACAAGGAAGGGAAAAGCCCGCGAAAATGGAACAAAAGAAGGTCTGAGGACCGGAGTGAGGACCTCAGGGAAAACAAACAACACTTCCGGCTGGCCAACTTACATAGGACAGGCCCAGGGAGAGACAAACATATGAACAGAGGAGCCAAAGCCAGCTCTCTCTCCCGCGCACTGGGGCGCTCTTCTCGAGTCTTTAGATCCACATGCCCTCACGCCTCAAAGATGGATTTTCCTGCTATCTTCTAAATAAAATAGAGCTGTCACACTGATTTGTCTAAGAGCTATAACTGGTCCACTCGAGACCTGAGAGCTATAACACGGTCTATCCAAGACCTGAGAGCTGTGACACGCCGAGGGGGGGCTTTAATGTCCATCACTCCAAATCTTGTTGTGACGAGACCAAGAATCGAGGCACGTACACTCGCGTGACAGTAGGAAAAAGCCTGAGTCCCAGCTGCCGTGGGTTGGAGCCTTTGCACTTCGGCAATGAAGGCGCTCCACAGAGTGACCTCAGCCCCCGGCTAACCTGTAAGGGGGGGAAGCTGCAGCAGGTGGCGCGGCTGAGGAGCTGCAGAGAATGGGGGAGCACGGCAGAGAGCCGTGGCCCTGACGAGGACCTCGGAGCTGGAGCGACTGGGGGCCTCCCGGAAGAGAATTTGGAGGCCAAGAGCGCTGTGTCCCCACCCTCCTACCTCGGCTGAAGTGTCGGCAGATTCCGTAATCCTGACCGATCCTTGGTTTTCTCGTCTGCAAAACGGGATAACCTTAGCAACAGGGCTTCGTGATGTTGTGAGAATTTGTGAGAATTCAGGATGTTGTAGTATTTAAAGCTGGTATGTGGTAGGTACACAATCCAGCAGGTGCTGAGAAAGAGCACCCGTCTCTTGGTACCTCTCTATGCTCCTAAAGCAAGGCTGGGAGGGACCGCACTGGGGGAGCCCTGGGTAGGGAGGGGACTGGCGCTGACCTTGGGTGACCTTCCAACTCTGAAAGGCCGGAGGACCTGGGAAGCTTCCCATTCTCCAGTCAAAGGTTTAAGCACTCCCCGCCCCCACCCGACCCCACCCGCTGAAGGGGCGCAGGGAGGAGGAGGAAGTTTCTGGGCTCCTCTCCACCCAGACTTGCCCTGGGGTTCCCGAGAACCTTGAATTCATTAGTGGCTGGCCGCAGCTCTGAGCCTTGATTAAAAAGATGCCGTCTTTTCCCCCTCTTTCCTCCTCAGTTCTCTCCTGAGCAGTGATTTCACTGTGCAGCCTGCTCTCTCTGGGGTGGAGAGGAGGGCGGGGCTGGGATCACAACCCCCCACACCCCAAGCCTCCTCTCCCCGCCCGCCCCCGCCCCAGCTGCAGGCGGATCGGACACACCTGCGGTGCACATTGATTGCCTGATTAAGGGGGGAGATTGATTGGTCCCTGCTGTCATTAGCATATAGTTAGCAGTGACCTCTCTGCTTGGCCTCCGGCTGGTGGCTCTGACCTGAACGGATCAGTGAGCCTGATGGGAAACAGAGCTTGGTGAGAGGAGGGGCAGGGCGAGGGGGGCAGAGCTGAGGCTTCCCAGGGCCCAGGGGTGAGTGGAGGGGGAGGCCCCTCACCTGGCCGGGCCCAGGACCTTCCACCGTGACCAGTGGACCTCAGTTTTCCTCGCTTCTTTAATATGAATTTTCAAAAATTTTAATTTATTTTTGGCCTCACTGCACAGCATGCGGGATCTTAGTATCTCCATCAGAGACTGAACTCGAGTCCCCTTGTGTTGGAAGCGGGGAATCTTAACCACTGGATGCCAGGGAAGCATCTTTCTTTCCTGGCTTCTTAGTGGGGAAATTGAATGCAGCACTTCCTAAGAAAGCTTTGTCTGAATCAGCAAATAGCGGAGCCCCTCCTCCCAAACTCCCCGCCACCCCCCACCTCCCCAGCCCCTCTGCCCATCTGGACTGAAGGTCCCTTCAGCGGAGCTCTCCTTCCTCTTGAAAAAGTCCTCTCGTGCCCGTTGTCCTGCAGAGAGAAGCCAGCTGCCTGGGCAGGGGTGGTGCAGAGAAGCCTGGTGTCTCTGGCCAGAAGGCCCCTGGGGCACCCACAGACCTTGATGTGCACCCACACAGCACTTGGGATCTTTGTTTAAGGGCGGGGTCCCTGGTTGACCCACATCTGTGGTCCAGTACAAACACCGAGGTGGCGGGGTGCATACCGTGCCCCCCATCCCCCACCCCGCCAACCACCAGAAGAGAGAGTTTGAAGCTGTCAATCTTATTCGCAAAACAGAAAGAGAGACAGACGTGGAGAACAAACATATGGACACCAAGGGGGAAATGGGAATAGCACGAGCTGGGGGCTCAAGATTGGCACACATACACACTGACAGCACGTATGAAACATAACTAGCGAGAACCTGCTGTTGAGCACAGGGACTCTGCCCGGTGCGCTGCGGTGACCTAAACGGGAAAGAAATCCAAGAAAGTCAGGATATGCGCACACATGGGGCTGATTCCCTTTACTGTACAGCGGAAACTAACTCAACATTGTAAAGCAGCTGTAAAGTAAAAGTCGCTCAGTCGCGTCCGACTCGTCGCAACCCCAGGGAATTCTCCAGGCCAGAATACTGGAGTGGGTAGCTGTTCCCTTCTCTAAGGGATCTTCCCAACTCAGGGATCAAATCTAGGTCTCCCGCATTGCAGGTGGATTCTTTACCAGCTGAACTTCCAGGGAAAAAAAGCAGCTATACTCCAATAAAAATGTATATATTTAAAAAAAAAAAAGGGTACAGAAAACTAGCTCCATACAGTGTAAAATGAAGCCACCGTTCTACCTGCTCAGGGGCTGTGGAATTTGAAACTTTTTCACGAGGCAAAAATTGTAAACAGCATGGGCTCTGGGAGAGGTTGGGGGGGGGGCGACACCGGCGCCCAACCCTGCCTGGTGGAATTGCCCAGCCTCGGTGGGTCACTCCTCCTGCTGGTCCTCAGAATGGCACCCTGGGCAGGGCCTGGAGAGGAAGCCCGTGGTGCGGTCTCAGCACAAACTCTGGGCTCAAGTGTGAACCCCAGATGTGTCACTGAGGACTCTGCCACCGTGGTCTTCCCTATGCGTGACATGGGGTGATGATGTCAGTACCCTGTGAGGATCTCTGAGGCGCTCAAGGGAGTCACTGATGTGCGGTGTGGAGTGAGCGCTCACAAATGACAAGCCGTAGAAGGGACTGCCTGTGTTCTCACCTGGCGATCGTGCATACAATGCCATGTGACGTGCTTTGCTTACTGACCTCCTGTAAGCACACACTTCAGAAGCAAATATAAAGGACGGCATGAGTCCTGAAACCACGCACAACGTGCCGCGCCCGCCCTGGGGCTGGATGGTGCTGCCAGTGCCCGGGGCCCTGCAGGCGCGTGGCTGGTGGGCGGACTGAGGCACCTGGGACTCAGGAGCTCCGGGGCTCTGTCCCTGGGGGCCTGGCTCAGCCCTGTGGTTTGGGACACCTCTTCCAGAGCTCTCAGAGGCGACAGTGGGGGAATTCCCGGTGGCCCAGGGGTTAGGACTCTGCATTTTCACTGCAGAGGGCCCAGGTTCAATCTCTGGCCAGGGAACTAAGATCCCACAAACCATGCAGGGGGTGGTTGCAGGGGAGGCAGAAAAGAAAGTGAGGGCTTCCCTGGTGGCTCAGTGGTGAAGAGTCTGCCTGCCAATGCCGGAGACACAGGTTCGATCCCTGGTCTGGGAAGATCCCACATGCCACAGAGCGACTACCCGGGCGCCACGGCTGCTGAGCCTGCGCTCTAGAGCCTGGGAGCCGCAGCTACCAAAGCCCGTGCGCCTGAAGCCCGGGCTCTGCAACAGGAGAGGCCTCCGCAGTGAGAAGCCCGCCTCGCAGCTGGAGAGTAGCCCCTGCCTGCTGCAGCTGGAGAAAAAGCCCACGCGGCAGTGAAGACCCAGCACAGCCCAAAATAGATAGAACAGCACACATTTATTAAAAAAAAAAAAGGTGGCGGGGTTGGGGGAGGACAGTGATAACAGTGAAGTCCAGCCCAGACACTCCTCCAGCTCCCAGGAGGCAGACTTCCACCTGGCCACAGGGAGGGGAGTCCTGCATCAGTGGATGGCGGGGGGGTGGGGGGAGGTGCTGGGCGGCCTGACAGGACAGCAGGCCCGGTGGGCAGAAGCCCGTGGCCTGGCCACACGCTGGCGCCCCTGGGGATGGAGCCCGTGAGACTGGCGGCCTCACGCTTTCCTTTGCCAGATCTGCTGAGACACAGCAGTGCAGGCTGGGCGGCCCAAACGACAGAGCTGATGCGGAGAGCCGGCTCCCTGGGAAAGACCCTGATGCTGGGAAAGAGTGGGGGCAGGAGGAGAAGGGGGCGACTGAGGCCGAGACGGCTGGACGGCATCACCGACTCAGCGGACACGAGCCTGAGCAAGCTCCAGGAGAGAGTGAAGGACAGGGAAGCCTGGTGTGCTGCAGTCCATGGCGTCAGAGTCAGACTCAAGTTAGAGACAAAACAACAAAAGCGCAGACGCCCGTTGTCTCTCAGCGCTGGAGGTCAGAAGCTTGAGATCTGGGTGTTGGCAGCCTGGCTCCTGCCGAGGGCCCTGGGGAAGCACCTCTCCCAGGCCTCACTCCTCGGCCTGTGGACAGTCACCTGCCCTCTGTCCGTGTCTCTGTGCACATGTCCCTTTGTACGGACGCCAAGTTGGAGCACAGCCCACCCTAACGACCTCACTCTAACTCTGATCTCTACAAAGACCTTGTCTCCAACCAAGGTCATATTCCCAGGTATGTGGGGTTAGGACTTCACTATATCAACTCAGGGAGGGGAGCATGTTTCAAGCTAGAACAGGTCACTTTGAGCTCAGAGCAAGGGGACAGTGAGGGGTGGCTATGTAACGCCTCCAGCCTGGTCCAGCCTGCCAGGAGCAGACAGAAACCCCTGGGACTCAGGAAGCAGCAGCTCGTGGGGTCAAGATCGGGCCCAGCTGTTGGCCGTTGGGCCCCTGGCTGTGGTCCTGGGAGCTGGGAGCCTCCAGCGGGGGCCTGGGCAGAGCCGGGCGGTGCCAGCCAGGGGGGCGGCCCCAGCTGGCTGGGCTGGAGAAGGCTTCCTGTGAAGCTGCAGGCTTTGAAACCTTGACTAATAAGGTTTTCTTCTCTTTCTAAGTTGAATGAGTCAGTAGCTTCATATAGGACCCCATCTGTCCACCCCATCGCTGCCAGTCGGATTCTAGGCCCTCGGCCAATTCAAAAACCAAACCAGTTTAGGAGGAATCTGCTCGACAACTCGTTTTGCGAGTGTTCTGTTTTCCCTGGTGGAAGGGAGGCCTCTTGACTGCCCTTCTGGGTCCTGCCTCCGGAATGAATCCAGAATCCCGCAGCCAAGCAGCCGGGGTGGCGTGTGAATTAGCACCGGGAGGTGGAGAGCGATCAGCAGATGTGTGTCAGCCAGAGAGAAGGGAGGAGCTTTCCACCACGTCATTCAAGGTTGGCAGAGAGGTCCACAGCAACCTGGGCCTGTCTCAGGTTCACCACTTGGTCCCTCATCCCATGAGCCTTTCTTTTCTGGGATGTCTCTCCCCCAGGACTTCGGGCCCCGGGGAACAGTGCCTGACACGTGTGACTAAGAACTGTGGGACGACAAACAAGTGTGCAGGGAAGGAGCCAGGGCGCCACCAGGACCGGTCACAGGTGGGTTTGCAGTCTCTTGGGTGGGGCCCTGCCTCCACGCTGCAGCTGGCTGACAACAATGCCCTGGGATTCGCCAAAGCCAGATACACTGATGGAGGGGAGTATGTGTGAAGGCGGAGTCCCGCGAGGCTATGTGCCACCTAGAGGCCAGGCTCCAGCAAAGAGCAAGCAAAATCTCTTGTGTGGGGTTTGGTGGTGGGGGTGGGGAGTCAGAAGAGTGGAACAGCAGGAACCATATGTGCAAAGGCCCAGTGGTGAGGGGTCCAAGACACGGAGGGTTCAGGGGGCCACAGGTCAGGGTGGCTGGAGGCAGGGCAGGGCCAGGGGAGACGCCCGCAGGGCAGTTTCATGAACTCGTCAGATCTCAAATGAATGCCACTGTTTTTAGGACCCTCACCGCGTTCAGTCAGAGCCGGGGCTCTCTCCTCCCCTCCTCCAGCTGCCAACCTGTCTTTTGATGCTGATGTGATCAGATCTCATCTGAGCCTTCCTCTCCCTGTCTCCCCTGACTCCCAGCCAGCCCAAGGCCCGTCGTCCTGGGTGCTCATCAGACCTCACCCGCTTCCCTCAGAACCTGACTCCCGATCGATGCCACCGTCACTTCTGGGTGTGTCTGAATCAGTGCTGCGTGCCGGCCTGGCTGTGGGATTCCCTGGACGGCGACTTCGTCTTACCCGGTCACTGTTTTTGTGGCTTGGCTCAAGGAGATGCTGACAAACTCCTCCTCAGAGGAAACAGTGATGCCACCAGAGGGGGAGCTGGTGCTCCTTGGAGGGCTGGAGCTCCTGGCGGGGGCGGCCCACGGTCAGAGAGTGTTTCTAGGTTCAGCTCTGGGTTCAGATTTCTATCCTGCCTCTGACTGGTTTAGTGGCGGCCTCGAGCAAGTCCTGCAACCTTTCTGGGAGGTGTTGTCCCCTGTTTCCTGTGCAGGGCAATGGGAGGAGTCAGTCAGAAAATATGGACAAGGAACGCTGGGCACAGAGCCTGGCACAGGGCGGGCTTGGTAGGCAGTGGCAGTCCAGCCATCAGGGGAAACCCTGTCCAAAACCACCAGCCCTGGCCAGGCAAGACAGTGGCCTCCTGCGTGAGTGAGCTGACAACAGGAGGCCCTGGTAAGGAACGTGGAACTGATAAGCTGCCCCCAACGGAAGAATTCGGGGAAAGGTCAAAGGGAGAGAGAAGACACCGGTCCATGTGTCCTGCCGACCTCCCAGAATCCTCCTCGCTGGCCTCCTCTTGGCTGAGCGATGTATGCAGCACCAGGAAGGACACTGAGTCGGAATGATCGGCCAGAGACAGCCCGCAAGCTCACCCCTTACTGCAAACCCTGAGACTGTGAGTCACGGGAGAGCAGTCCCCCGGGCCCCTCACCCTCACCCCTCCGCCCCTTCCCAATAAAGTTTGTTGCTCTGTTAGCATGTGTGTCTCCTCAGACAAGTCACTTCCCGGTGTTAGACAAGAGCCTGCTCTCGGGCTCTGGAAGGGGACCCCCTTCCGGCAACACAGTGATTCCGCCAGGCCCCCCTACCCTGCTCAGGCTGGGCTGCCACTCCCCTCTCGCCCCAGGGTGGGAGGCGAGGACCTCTGATGGTGCCCCAGAGCCCTGCAAAGCAGCAGTGGCCCCGAGCTGGTGGGCCCCGGGAGACCTGAAAGGCTCCAGGCTGCAGGCTCAGCAGGTGGCAATGGCTCCAGCCCAGCGCAACGACCCTCTGGGTTCAGGGCCAGCGGGGCCTTCTGAAGAACCGCGGGGGCGGGGTGGGGTGGGGGCGCCCTGCAGGAAGCGGGCTGCCCAGGCCTGCCCGGGCCCTGTGCTGGAGCCGCTCAGACCCCAGGAGATGCCCAGCAGCCACATACACCAGTCACACCATCTCAAGGGGCTGACTTTCCCTCTGGAGACGTCCTCATCTGTGTGCTGGGGGGCAGAAACCCCTACTGTGCGCGATGAGAGGATGCTCATGACGGCTGGGCACCAAATAGGCCCTCAGAAGTCCTGGTTCCCAGCTCCGCCCACAGCCTCCCTGCACCATCCGCCTTCCCCTGGGGCATTTGTCCCCATCACCTCCGACCTAGAAGTAAGGGCATTCTCCCCATCTTAGGAGAGGGCCTTCTGACAGCAGAGTCCAGGCACAGACCAGCTTCTCCGGAGCAGGAGGCAGTGTTGATAAGATATTAGCCACAGGGCTATAGTAGTAGTATTTATTTTCAGTCGTGTCTGACTCTTTGTGAGAGAGTGGGACAGACTCTCCAGGCCAGAATACTAGAGTGGGGAGCCTTTCTATTCTCCAGGGGATCTTCCCCACCCAGGGATCGAACCCAGGTCTCCCGCACTGCAGGCGGATTCTTTACCAGCTGAGCCACAAGGGGAAGCCCTGGGAACCTGGCTAGTAATTTTGACATTTCAGGACTGGGCTTGGGGCAAGAGATTTTCAGGCTGAATGTGAAAAAGGAGGTGGTGAGAGGAGGGAGAGCGAGGAGGGGTTGGTGTCCCCCAAAGATAAGGTGTTTAATGCCAGCTTCTCCATTTCCTGGCTGTGTTACCTTGGATAAGCCTCTCTGAGCTTCCCCTTCTGTGCACTGTGGATGGTAACCGCTGCTGACTCCTATCCCCGGGCCTGCACTGAGGACCACGCCACACGCCCCGCCCTCCCAAGCCGCCGCTGCTACGCTAAACCAGGAGTTGGCAGAGTGTTCAGAAAAAATCCATCAGCCCCAAAGCCTCATCTCCCCAAAGGCAGCAAGGCTGTGGGAACTCAGCTCAAGGCCTGGCGAAGGGCAGACATTCCCAGACTCCTACCAACCTGGCTGCTTTGAGAAACCACCTCACTTTCTGCCCTGGGACTGGCTGGCCATGCTCACGGCTGCACTGGCTTCACGGGAGGCCCTGGCGAGGCCGAGGGACTTGGCCAAGGTCACCGTGTTCTGGAACCTCTGCATCTGCATAAGCCAGGCTGCCCTCCTCCAGGGCTGCTGGTGTTCCCGAGGGCCTGGCTGGGGAGAGTGCTGGGGAGCAGGCCAGATGAGGTGGAGCATGGGGCGGGGGCCTCTGGACAGCCAGCCTCTTGAGGCCACAGGACGGCTGGAATTTTCCAGGACTGCCTGCAGGAGCTACAACCCTGGACAGGCTGCCAGTGTGTGCGGAGCTCTTGGCTCCTGACCCAGCAGCAGCTTCCAAATGCCCCGAGATAGAGGGCTCTGGGAGGCAGCCCAGGTTCCCTGACACCCAGGGGGCAGGGAGCTGCCTGCCTCTCCCAGAAGGTGGAGCCGACTGAGGGGCATCTCTGCCACCACCTCCCCTCCGAGGACAAGCAGAAAGGCAGGATGAGGCAAGACCCAGAGGGATGGAGAGGGGGAGGGGAAAGAGAGACGGGGTATGGGGGGCCGCCTTGGCCATTAAGCAGGAGGGAGGGAGGTGGCCTGGCTGTATCCCCATGGATGTCACCACACTCCATTATGGTCAGATCACAGCACTTTCCCCATGAAATGGCCAGGGTTTCCACACTCCACCCACCCCCTACCCCCAACACCATTTCCCTGTAGGGGTTGCCACCATCCTGGTAGAAGAATTAGGTGACCAAGTGACCACTGCCCCACTGCTATGACCATGTCCCAGGCAGGGCCCACCCCTCCTCCTCCAGGAAGCCTTCCTGGGTTGCCCTCCACCCCACTGAGCACCTTTACCCCTCTGGGCCCTGCCACACTCCAAGCTGTTGCCATGAGGCATAAGGAGGGGTCACTTCACATCCACGGAATAGGGGACCCTTCCCAGTGAACCATGGAGTTTTGAGGTCCTGATGGGATCCAAGCAGCTTAAGCCAGCATCCTGAGATGGACCACCTTTCCTCCACGTGTATCCAACACGCTAGGGGCAGGGAAGGAGGGTCAGGGGAGGAAGAGGTGTTGACTCGTAGGCTGACTGAGTGACATGAACGATGCAGGATCGCTCTTCAGTACATTAAGTAAGAAAACGGCACAGGTGCCCACCAGTTTTTGAGTGCTTCTCATTGCAGGGACCAAGCGCAGCATCCTCTAGGTATGCACCTCTGAGACTGGCCCAACACTGTCCCCACTCCGTACAAGCAGACCTGGAAGCGTCCAGGGTCTCACCACCATGGCAGGTGCTGGTGCTCAGTCCACGGGGGTGTTGGGGGAGGGATTTGAATGACCAGCCCCTCCCCTGCATCCACCCCCATTTTAGAGACTGGAAAGCTGTGGCCAGTGAATTCAGTGACCACCTGAGGTATCATGGGTAATCAGGCAGATCTAGAGCCTGGGTTCTTCCTTTCAACTGGGGATGGCAGACGTTTCACTGGCCAGTTCCCATGAGTCCATCTGGCTGCCTGGAGCCTGGGCTAAGAAGAATTCAGAAAAGGTTGGGCTCAGTGGGAAAGGGCTCTGGGATTGATTAGCAATGTCTGCCAAGGGTGCAGGCAGGGAGAGCAGTAACCTGCCTGCTGGTTTACACCCCCACTGGCCCTGAGCCGATGGACGCCCTCCCCGCCCCGCCCAGTAGCCGAGAAGCCGATTTGTTGTTCCTGGGGGCCTCATAGGCCCATCAGTCCCTAGAGCTACAGGCTGGGGGCTTCATGGAGGACTCAGGGAACCCAAGCTGGTGCGTCCAGCAGGCATTAGCGGTGATGCTCTGGTGCCTGAGGCTTTCTGCACTTTGGGCTTTAGCCTGAGCCACAGCAGAGGGCAGGCTGGGGGTTTTAATAAACCTTGCCGGAGAACATCATTAGGAGCTGGTCTATATCATCATAGAAGAACTCCCCGGGACGTGAAGACAAGGAGGGCCACTCCAGAATCCACTGCGCCGTTTTCATCAGAGCCAAATGAAACACGAGCTCCAGCTGCCTCTGGCTCCTCAACCACGACCTCGGGCTGCTCCTGCATCTCAGAGCTGCAGCCATAAATCTTTCTCTGTGAAGCCTGCGGACCTCCTTCTCCCCGACCCGCTGTGGGTGCTGGGAGGCAGCCCAGGTCCTAGCGACAGCGAGTGTATATCATGCGTGTGTCGCAGAAAGAAATGAATGAGTGTGCAAACACAGCGCGGGACCTGCTCCACTGTGTGGACCACGTTGACTAACAAGCGCTCGTCTCGGAAGCCGGTTTTCTGCCCTTGTCCTACCTTACAAGCCCCAGGCAAGGGAGCTCACGGTCCTCCTCCGTAGCGGTGGGGTCTGGAAACGGAGAGGAACAGGAGGCTAAGAGAGGCAGTGATGATGGCCATCACAGGCCCTGCGACCTCCCGCCAGCCTCTCTGCTGCGTGATTCCGGTTAATTTCTGCAACAACCCCACCCGTCGGTGGTGTTACTAGTCACGGGTGGGGCAGTGGGGGTCCAGATAGGGCACATAACTTGCTGGAGGTCACACAGTAAGAGGCAGAGCTGGGATCGGTGCCGCTGGCTCCTGAAGCCCTCTGCTTCTGAAGCCTCTCCTGGGACTGGGCTGCCCGGCTTTGGTGTCTGAGGCTACAGTGCCAGGCCAGGGTCGGGAAGGGAGGCCACGGAGGGGGGGCCTTCCCAGCTCCTTCCCATGGTCCCTCTTGGACTTCTGGTCCCGGAACTGGACACTGAGCCAGGGCTGGTTCTCAGACTTCGGAACCACCAGAACCTCTGTAATGGAGCAAAGACTTGGCGACGCTCTGCTCCACTGGCTTGCTGGCAGGAGTCTGGATGGCTGTTGGGAACAAATACGTTCTGCGGGGGGCCTCATGGGACAAGGTGAAGAAGGTGCCTCAGAGGTCACTGGGGCCAGAGGTCACAATGTCAAATAAGGAGGAAGGCCCCTGCAGGGTGCGTCTAAGTCAGAGCACGCCCCTTCTCTCTCCCCCGAGTTTTTGTTTGCTTTAACATACATAGAAAAGCACCCAGAGTGTACATGAATATGTGAATGAGTGCCCACGAGTGCATGAGTTTTTACACACTGGACATCCACATAGCCAGCACTTCAGAAGTCCCTCCCATCTATGTGCACTTCAAAAATTTTTACTTTTCTGGCTATATTGGGTCCTGTTGAGGCACATGGAATCTTTCATTGTGGTGCACAGGCTTACTCGCCCTGCAGCAAGTGGGATCGTAGTTCCCTTGACGTGGAATCGATCTGGCGTCCCTTGCACTGGAAGGTGAACTCCCCACCACTGGACCTCCAGGGAAGCCCCCATGTGTGCACTTCTTGGAAGTGGAGTCGTGTAGTGTGCCTCTTTGTGTGTGGCTCGAATCACACAATACCACGATCACATCTGGGAGAGTCAGCCCTGTCTCTGCCTGTTGGGGTAGGTGATTCCTTCTCCTTGCTGTGTAGTATTTCTTTGGGTGGGAATACAATGTTTTATCCATGCTGTGGTTGCTGGGCTTCTGGGTAATTAGAAACACACTGCCCCTGTGAATGCTCTGATGTGTGTCTTTCCCGAACACGCTTTAGGCATTTCTGGTTGGAGTGAAACTGCTGGGTCGTTGGGTGCGCACACGTTCCATTTTCTTAGACTGGCTGTACGGCTTTCCCAAGTGTTGTTCCAGCCTGCCTCCCACCAGAGCATGAGAGCTGCAGCTGCTCCACGTCCAGCTCTTGTTGTTCTCCGCCTTCTCATTTTAGCTCTTCTCGGGGTACATGTTGGGATCACATCGTGGCTGGCCTTTGCATTTCCCCGGTGGCCCGTGAGCCTCCTGTTACATGGCTATTGACCCATTCTTCTCCTGGGATGTTTGTCTTTTTCTTACTGGTTTCTAGCAATGTTTAAATCAAGTCCTTTTACTGCACATACCTCCTGTGGATTACCTTTTCCTTCTCAGCAGGTTCTTCTAATGAATACTCTTACAACACTTCAACCTATTAACTTTCCTCGTTTACGGTTAGTGCTTTTTGTGCCCTGTTCAAGACAACTTTTGATCCCTGGGCTGGGAAGATCCCCTGGAGAAGGGGAAAGGCTGTCCACCCAGTATTCTGGCCTGGAGAATTCCATGGATTATACAGTCCATGGGGTTGCAAAGAGTTGGACACGACTGAGAGACTTTCACTTTCAAGACAACTTTGCCCACTCTGAGGTCACAAAGATGCGTTCACTGAACGCTTTACTGCTTTGCTTTTCACATGTAGAGCTGTAATCCATATGGGGTGTGTTTTTTGTAATTTGCAATGCAAGTTTTTGAGATGACTTCCTTTCCCAACCATACGGCAAGGTTGCCCCTGTTGACCATTTTGGGCAGGGCCGGGGGTGGGGGAGCTGTTTTGGAACCTCTCTGTCCCATTGTTCAGAATGCCTTGTCCCTGTGCCAGTCCTGTGCTGCTCTAGTTACTATGGCTTCATAGTAGGTCTGATACCTGTTTTTGTTTTCAAGATCTTCCTGTCTGTCCTTGGCTCCTTGCTTTTCCATTAAAAAAAATTGTACATCAGCTTGTCAATGTCTACCATTGGGATTTTGGTTAGCCTTGCATTGATTTAAGATATTAATTGGGGAAAATAATATGTTTTCAGTATTGTAGTGCTCCAAACCATTAATGCGATGTAGTTCTCTGTTGGTTGCTGTTGTTGGGTTGTTAAACCACGTCTGTTTGGAATCCCATGGACTGCAGCACGTACTCCCTGTCCTCTGCCATCTCCCAGAGTTGGCTCAAGTTCGTGTCTATTGAGTTGGTGGTGCTATCTAACCATCTCATCTTCTGTCACCCGTGTCTTTTGCCTTCAGTCTTTCCCAGCATCAGATTCTTTTCCAATGAGTCAGCTCTTCGTACCATGTGGCCAAAGTACTGGTGCTTCAGCTTCAGCATCAGTCCTTCCAATGAACTGATTTCCTTTAGGATGGACTGGTTTGATCTCCCTGCAGCCCACGGGACTCTCAAGAGTCTTCTCCAGCATCACAGTTCGAAAGCATCAATTCTTCAGTGCTCTGCCCTCTTTATGGTCCAACTCTCACATCCATACATAACTACTGGAAAAAGTATAGCTTTGACTGTACGATCCTTTGTTGGCAAAGTAATGTCTCTGCTTTTTAATATGCTCTCTAGGTTTGTCATAGCTTTCCCTTCAAGGAATAAGAATCTTTTAATTTCATGGCTACAGTCACCACCCACAGCGATTTTGGAACCCAAGAAAATAAAGTCAGCCACTGTTTCCATTGTTTCCCATCAATTTGCCATGAAGTGATGGGATCAGATGCCATGATCTTAGTTGTGTTTTTTTTTTAATATTGACTTTCAAGCCAGCTTTTTTCACTCTCCTCTTTCACCCTTATCAAGAGGCTCTTTCATTTCTCTTCATTTTCTTCCATTAGCATGGTTATCATCGGCATATCTGAGGTTGTTGATATTTCTCCCAGAAGTCTTGATTCCAGCTTGTGACTCATCCACTCCAGGCATTTCGCGTAATGTGCTCTGCAAAGAAGTTAAATAAGAGGGTGACGATATACAGCCTTGTTGTTCCCCTTTCCCAGTTTGGAACCAGTTATTCCATGTCCAGTTCTAACGGTTGCTTCTTGACCCATATATTGACTCTTTGTATTAATAGTTTTCAGTGTTGAGGTCCTGTGTGTCTCCATTAGACTTCCAACTTTCAAACTGACAGCTAATTCACAAGAACAGAATAATGACCAACCCCAGACCTTGCCCATCTGCCCTAAAGATACAGATGTTCCACCCCAGCTAGCAGGCTTGTGGGGGAGGGGCCCGTCACAACCAGATGGTCTTCATTTACCTACTTGTTTTTGGCCCAGCGGGGTCTTCGCGGCCGCATTGGCTTTTCCCAGTTGCAGGGAGCAGAGGCCACTCTCAGTTCGCAGTGGGCGTCTCCTTGCACAGGCTCTGGGGTGCACAGGCTTCAGCGGTTGTGGTTCTCAGGCTCCAGAGCACAGGCTCAGTAGCTATGGCGCATGGATTTAGCTGCCCTGAGGCATGTGGGATCTTCCTGGACCAGGGATGGCACTCATGTCTCCTGCATTGGCAAGTGGGTTCTTTACTACTGAGCCACCAGGGAAGCCTGATGGTCTTCATTTCTGTTTTGAAACTTGGACTTTAACAATCCTAGACTTTGATGTGTGTGCAGAAAAGAGCTAGCAGGTCTGAGACAGCTGCTATTTGACCTGCCTGCAAGGGGGGCCTTGGACTGGCGTCTGGGAGCCTGGATTGGGGTGTGCCCACCACTCCTTCATGTATAAGTGGCTCACTGAGCCCAAACTGTCGGTGCAAACTGCGTGCTTTAGGCTGAACACCTGCTTTCCTTCTGGGAGTCTGGCTTTCTGGCACATGCTGGGCAGAAGGTGGCTATGTGGCCAGCCTCCAATAAAATCCCTGGGCGCCGAGTCTCTAAGGAGCTTCCCTGGTGAACGACACCTTGGGAGTGTCCCACAGGACTCCACTGCTGTAGACTCTTGGGAGCACACCCCAGCTTCCTCTGGACTTTGCCCCCATTCGCCCTCCCCTTTGCTGGTTTTGCTCCATGTCCTTTGGCTTTTGAAAGTCATAACTGAGATACAGCTCTGTGCTGAGTCCTGCCAGGCTTTCTGGGAATCAGCCCGAGGGGCTGATGTCTTGGGGGTGGTCTTGGGGCCCCTCTGACACAGAGGACCAGAGCTTCTTGCTCCGGGGCCAAGAATGCTTCCAAGAGGGTGTAACTGGTGGGAGAAGAAGAAGAAGGAAGCCAGTTGCATTTAACTTTCTAATGGGAGAATGGTTTTGATCTAATGTTGTACGAAAAAGAAGTGGGTATGGAGCAGTTGGTACCACACAATATAATTTCGCTTCATAAATAGGATGTTTCTCTCAGCATTAAAAATAAGGAAATTCTGACTCATGCTACAACTTGAATGAACCTGGAGGGTATTATGCTAAATGAAGCAAGTCAGACACAAAAGGACACATACTGTATGAGTCCACGTGTGTGACGTCCCTGAGAAGCCAAATCCACAGAGGCGGAAAGTAGAATGGCGGCTGTCGGGGGCTGGAGGAGGTAAGTGGAGAGTTAGTGTTGAATGGGGCCAGAGTTTCAGTTTGGGAAGATGGGAAAGTTCTGGAAATGAAGGGTACTGATGTTGCTCAATGCCACGGAACTGTACACTTATTGATTAAAAATGGTTAGAGATTTTGTGTTTTATATATATTTTACCACGGGCTTCCCAGGTGGCACTAGTGGTAAAGAACCCGCCTGCCAGTGCAGGAGACACAAGAGACGCAGGTTCGATCCCTGGGTCGGCAGATCCCCTGGAGGAGGGCATGGCAACCCACTCCAGTATTCTTACCTGGAGAATCCCGTGGACAGAGGAGCCTGGTGGGCTACAGTCCATGTGGTCACAAAGACTCAGACATGACTGAAGTGACCAAACAATAACAACCCATATTTTGCCACAATAAAAATACAAAAACAGGACCTCTCCATGTTCACATGGCCACAGTCCTGGGAGGGGCACAGACCGACCCACTCCTTCGTGGCCGCCATCTCTGGGTGGAGGACTGTGGGGGCGGTCCTCTCTGCTTTTCTATTTCCTGCCTTTTTTTGGCATGGGATATATATTGCTTTTTGAATGTGAAAAATTTCAAATACAGAAAGCACGGAGATAAAGGAAACAGACACTTCTGTATGTATTACTTTTGCCATTTGAAAAATCTATTAATAATAAATACTATGAGGGGGAAAATCAATGTCCTCCGCCAAACAGGAAGACTGGAAAAACAAGGACAACCCCCTTGTTGAGCAAAACACCAAGCCATACTCCAGCTGGAAAACGCCCTGTGGAAGGGGCCTGGGCCTCTTTTGGAACCAGCTTCTGGCTAGGCAGTGGCCACCTGGGTGATGACTGAGAGGGTCGCGTGGCTTCCTGGCCACTGAGACCTCCAGCTCGGAAGCCTGGGGGCCTGGGGGCTGGACTGTTACGGCCCCAGGTGGTCCTGACGGTTCACCGGGTTAGGGAACCCACCTCTCTTGGCTGGCTCCGTGATACCGTGTTTGCACAGGCCTTCTCCTCTGGCCGTGGTTCTGTTCCTGTTTGGTTTGGACCCCGATCTAAGTGTGATCCAGGTCCTCTGAGCCTGCCTGTGGCCAGACCCCAGGAAGTGGAGCCATGCCCCCGTCCAGGTAGCAGAGTGGGAAAGAGGTTGTGTGAGAAGCATCCATCACCTCCAGCAGCGATGGTCTGAGGCGCTTGCCCGACCGCCAGCGCTGTCGCTGTGATTCCACGGGGGAGGGCGGGGCTCGGGCAGCTCAGTGACCTGCCGAAGGTCACCCCCTGGTCAGTCTGCAGGGTCCCTGAGGAGCTGCAGTCCCCCACTCCGTAAGCCCTCAGGAAGGGTGCGCTCAGGCTGACCGCAGGGAGTGGCCTTGTCTCTGACTCAAGTGGACCCAGGACCACTTTTCCAAGGGACCATGCTCTCCTGGCTCTGGAACCTCACTTCAGCTCCTCTCTGCCTCCTGGGGAAACATCTGGGGGCTGGTTTCCAGCAGAGGGACAGGTGGGAGGCTGGCCCCCGTGGCCCCACCAATGCCCACTCCCCACACCCTTCGCTCCGGCCCCGTGTCGCCCCCACCACCGTGGAACAGCCTCGCTCGAATTCACGGCTGCTCGGGGGCTCATGAATTATGCACGGGCCCCAGATCAATCCGTCAGCACCCTGTCAGGGGGATCAAAGGCCCCGGCGGCCAGCTGACAGCTCTCTCTGCGCGAGGAGGAGTGGAGACGCTGCTTTCAAGGCCCGTGGTGGGCCTTCGCCGGTGCCGGGGGAGCCCTGGGCGCCCTGCTCCCCGCCCCCTCCTCGGTGCCCTGGCTCTGTTTCTCTGCCAGGCGCGAATCTGACAAATGTCTTTAAAGGCAGGGGACGGGTAGCATGTGTTTTGAGTGCGTTCCAAGATGCTCCTTGTGAATAATTGATGCCAGCACCAGGTTCGTCATGAGAAGGTCACCTTGGGTGGGGGCGGTTTTAGCCACATCACAGGCTTCCCACGGAGTTGACAAGATGGCCCCTCCCAGTCCAGGGCCCCATGTCCAGCCCAGGGCTGGGGGTCTGGCTTCTGAACAGGAGATTCTGGGTTGTTCTGTCCAGTCCCCAACAGCTGGATGAGTAGAGGAGGGCAGGGGCGGAGCCAGAGCGAGAAAGTGGAGGCAGGTGGGTGGCCACTGGGCACTCCTACTCTTGGCAGAAGCTGGAGATGGACCTGGGAGGGCGATATATTCATAGCAAATGACCTCAGACCATGCGGCTCAAGATGACAGAAACGTGCCCTCTCTCTGTTCAGGAGGCCAGTGTCCACCGTCAGCAGAGCTGGGCCCTTCCGGGAGGCCTCGGGGCAGAATCTGCTTTGCCCAGCGTCCAGAGGCTCCAGCATGCTCCGCCTTTCTTGGCTCGTGGATACATCACTTGGGCCTGTGCCTCCATCTTCATGTGGCCTGGTCTCCCGTGTGTTTCTGTATCTGCATCTCTCCTCGCTGGACTTAGGGCCCACCCCAATGCAAGATGAGCTCGAGAGCTTTCTCTTAATTTCATCTGCAAAGATTCTTCTCTGAACAAGGCTGAACTGAGGGTCTGGGCAGACACATCTCTTGGCGACCACCATTCACCCCGGTTCAGCGGGAGACACACAGAGTCGAGCCCAACAGGGACGGAGCCGCCTGGGCCTGATTGCTGCTGTGACTGCCTCCTCTGGGGGCATAGCTGGGCCCACAGCCTCGTCCGGGACAGAGTCCCAGGACCCTGTAAAGGAAACCTCTGGGAGCTGCTGCTGACCTAACCCCCCGCGGCAGCCCAGTGCAGCCAGGTTCCAGCTGCTTTGCCTGGGACAGGATGCTGTGGTCCCCGGGTAGCAGAAGAAGACTGGGAAACTCGGGCAGAGGAAGCGACTTGCCCAGGGAACGGCCGGCTGGGTCAAGGCTGGCGTCTGGGTGGCTCGGGGCCACCTTCTCTGGAGCTGCGCCCGCCCGCTGCGCTCCGGCCTCTGCCCCACCCACCCTGCGGGGCGCTGTCGGTGATGCTGCTCTTAGTCAGGCCCACCCCCCAGGCTCCTGGGCCCTCGCTCACCCGCCCCCCGCGATCAGCCACAGCAGCAGGGTGTGGGCAGGAAGGGCTGGGCTTCAGGCTTTCCACTTCCTCTCCACCAGGAGAGTGTGCAGGGTGGACTAGTAACGTCTGCGGTGGACCCAGCATAGAGGGGGGAGCTCTGTGTGTCACTCACTCGCTACCCGGGGCTTATCCCCCTCTCTGAGACACGTCTGGCCGTGACTGGCAAACGCTGGGTGGGACTGAGGACTCCTGGGTGAGAACCTGTCCTCTGGGGAGAGGGCAACAGGTGACTAGCCTGATGGAGCAGACAGTTGCTGTGGCCCTGGGTGGAGATTCTGTTCTGAACTGGATAGCTGCTTGCTGCTTGAGTTTATTTCAGGCCCGTACCTTCAAAGATTCGTACCCGCACTCAGAGGACAGGGAGGGAACATTTGACAACTGAAAAATTCCACCGGGATCTCTGTAACAGAACATGAAAAGAAGTGAAGGGATCCTGCTGAGTTTGGAGGATAGAAAACTCGGAAAAGTCCCACCAAGACGCTCACTCTGATGATGCTTCTCCACCAGGTTTCAGGACTGTCTCCCTTCTGTTGGGAAGACAAGGATCATCAGGCTCCACTGTTCCTTCTGATGACTGCTCCAAGGATGCCGGTCTCAGCATTCTGGCTCCTCCAAGGAGGACTGAGTAATGCTGGTTTCTAGACATGACGTTCACTCCTGCCAGCAAGACCATCCATCATCGTGTGCAAACGGCTTGCCTCCGAAAGGCCACATTATGAGACGATGCCAATAAGCGTATTCTCATTTGCCGTTGCTCCATCCGGGCAGCCGTGTAGGAGCATCTGCTGAATCCGGACTTTCGTCCACATCCCCATCTGCTCCTCCATCCCGCTTCATCGATTGTAGATTGAGTCCGTCTTGGGTAACCAATGGCCAGTGGGTTGCTGGGCATTTTTTCTTTTAATTTTCTGTATCAGGTTTAATTAAACCAAGGTGTGCCTGACCCTGTCAAATCATATCAAAACAGGTCTCCCTGCTGCAGGAGGAAAAACATCAGCATAAATTATTGATTAATCTTCATTCAAACTAATCTATCAATGACTTCTTCTGGCTGGTTGGACCTGGGGAGCCCTTAGATATTTCAATGCAAACAACATTTGAAAGCTTCACTTCAAAGAGGTCTGAGATGCATTCAATAGCAGTCGATTGCTTCGGGGCTGCCCCTGAAATGCTGGAGTGCAATCATCCGCTTTGGCCCCAGGTCAGCAGTTGTCTTTGGTACGTCCTGTCTTCCTGTCGAGTCAGTGAATGGCATCTGGCCCCTGCTCTAGAAAGAGGGGGCAGTGAACAGCTCCGTGAGGGAAGGGGAGGGACAAAGGCAGACACACGCACAGAAAACGTGCAGATATAGCTTGCCGAGCGCCGTGACAGCGGTGTCGCTGAGTGATACCGAGGATCGCTGCCGAGCGCTGCGACAGCCATGTCACCGAGTGGTATCAATAATCACACAGAGGCCGACTTGATCACATGAAGAGCTAACCTTTAAGCTGTTTTAGAGAGGATATTGGGAGCAACTTCATGTAGATAAATGTGAAAGCTGGCTGAAATAGATTATTTTAAAAGCACAACTGATCAAAATAATCATAAGAAAAACTTACCTATTAAAGAAATGAAATCTCAAATTATAACTGACAAAGAAACTTCCACATGGCTTCACTGGTGAATTCGACTAAATATTTAAGGGAGAAATAACCCCAGTTTTACACAGACTTTCCCAGAGAGTACAGAAAGAAGAGATGCTGCCAAGTCCTTTTACGAGGCTAGCATAACCTTAATCCTGAGAAGGATATGACAATGAAAGGATATTATAGATCAACTATTTTCATGAAAACAGATGGAAAAATACTTCGTGAAATATTATCAAATCAAACAAAGCAATATCACAACCAAGTGGTGTTTACTAATAGGAATGCAAGGTTGGCTTAACACTCAGAAATCGGTCATAATACAGGAGAAAATATATGCTCATCTTCATTGATGGAATTCAGTACCATCCATGAAAAGAAAGCTCTCAGCAAACTGGAAATAGAAGGGGACCATAAATGATCCATGTTAAAAATCTACAGCCAACATCATACTTAGTGGTAGATTATAGAAGCTTCCACTTGCCCTAACCCTAATCCTGAGACTGGAAGTGAGACAAAGGTTTCCCACTATCTCTTTTATGCTACTTTCTACTGGTAATCCTAAACAATGCAGCAAAGCAAGGAAAAAAGTATAAGGATTGAAAGGGAAAAACCATGCAAACCTGTCATTAGTTATAGATGATATCATCATATATAGAGAAAGTCCAACAGAATCTCCAACAAACTACAAGATCAATAAGTGAATGTAGCAAGATTCTGGAAAGAAGGTCAGAATATTCTTTCCTTATTCCACAAACAAACAAGAAATAGAAAATAACATTAACAGTAGAATAAAAAATAAAACGCTCAGGGTTCAATCTACATGAAGATATACAAGACCTACCACTATACTGAATAAAGCCGGCCATCCACTTAGCAGAGTTGTACTGACGCCCCTGGTCCAGTTTGGATACTGTAGTATAATTATGCCGGATGTCATCACTGTGGGACCCTCAGGGGAAGGGTAAAACAGGGCTCTGTCTACTGTTGGGCTGGCCAGAAAATTTGTTCTATAACATCTTATGGGAAAACTAGAATGAACTTTTGGCCAACTCAGTATTTCTGCCACTTCCTATGAGTCTATCATGATTTCAAAACAAAAGGCTTTAAAAAGTACACACTCTTTGACTTCGGAACCCTGTTTCAAGATTCCAGGCTAGGGAAAAATTAAAATGTACTCAAAGGGTTAGCTAAAAGGATGCTGTGATTGTGTGCTGGGACCGCCGTAACAAAGGACCACGGACTGGGTGGCTTTAATAACACACACTTAGTGTCTCAGCGTTCTGGAGGCCAGAGGTCCAAGACCACGGTGCGGGCAGGGTTGGTGCCTGCTGAGGCCTCTCAGCGTGGCTTGCAGATGGCCACCGTCTCGCTGTGGCCTCACGGGAGCCTCCAGCGGGCTGCGTTGTGTACCTGGCCTCCCCTTTGTAAGGACGACACTCACACTGGGTCAGAGCCCATCCACAGGACTTCTTTTCATCCCAACAACCTCGTTAAAGGCCCTATCACTAAGCGACCACATTCTGAGATGCTGAGATGCTCCTGGGGAGGAGGGGCACGGCAGAGCTCACATTATTGTATCCAAGGCTGTCTCTAGTGCCGAAAACCCCAAAACCACCTCCCTGTCCACTAACGGGGGCCTGGCGGGGTGAAGGGGGCCGTGCACTGTGATGGGACGCTAGGTGTTTACTTGAAAAGACAGACGTGTACGCTTATTAATGTTTAAAGAAGTTCACAAGCTGTTGGTGAGTAAAAGAGCTGGTTACAAGATGGCATTTCATAGTACAACCTGATGCTTGTTAAGGAAAAAAAAGTCTGTGTCTCTATCCGGAAGGTCTGCATCCCCACAGTAACTGCTTCTTTCTGAGTGCTGTGATTATGAGGAATTTTATTTCTTTTTTCGTGATACTTTCTGTTTCTTGGTCTTTATATGAAATAATGAACATGTATTATTTATGTAATAACTTAAAAAAACTTATTAAAAAGGGAACTTTATGGCACATTTTATTGCCCAGGGAATTCACTAGAGAAAATCACAGAGAAAATTCCAACAACTGACAGGGGGTTCTTATTTGTAAGCAATAGAAAGCATTTCTAGCTGATTTAAGCAGAACATGAATTCATTAGAAGGCTGCGGGGCTCACAGATTCTCCGGAGGAGGCTGAGGACCCAGCTCAGAGCCTGCGAGGCTGGGAGGGAAGGGTCGAGGCAACGGGGCAGTGAAGGCGCAGCACTCCCGCCGGGCAGGGAGCCGGGCGCCCGCCACGCCCGCTGGATGGCCAGCGCCCATCACCAAGACTGATTCCGCGAGGCCCGCGCCGCTGGCCGCCGGTCAAGGTCAGAGAGGTGCTGCTCATGGGCTGTCTGGAACACATCCGCCAGGTTCCTTCCTTTGACCCAGGAAGGCGTTCCCGGTGTTGGGGACCAAACAAAATGGCACCCTTGGCCCTTATGAACCAAGAACAGGGTCAGCAAGCTATGGCCCGCGGGCTGAATCCAGCCCAAAGTCTTTTTGTACTGCCTATGAGCTGAGAATTGCTTTACATTTTAAAATACAGTAGTGAAAAAAACAACTAAAAGAAAAAAAATATTTCTGGACATGTTAAAATGCAGAGGAAGGATCATTTCAATGTCTATAAAGTTTTATTGACACATAACCAAGTCACGTGTTTAATATCGTCCGTGGTTGCTTTTGCATGATGACGGCAGTTTCGACAGGGACGTGCAGAGCTGTAAATATTCATGATCAGGCTCTTTATAGGAAGTCTGCTGACCCCTGACCGAGGACAATGACTCTCTCCAGCCCCAACCGTACTCTGTTCATTGCTCTCGTTCATAAGGACCAAGGGATCCTGTGGGGCTCGCGACCGGGAGGGGTGTTGGGTCTCAGAGACACGAGCTGGTCTGCATGTTGAGCCTCTGTGAGTGGCGTCTGCTTCTCATCCTGCATCTCAGCAGAGCTCCTGCTACCCACCGGCTCCTTCACCGGCTCCTCTGGAGCTTGGCTCTGTGGTTCTTGGGTTCTGCTTTCTTGCAGCTTCTGAATCCTCCTTGCTCCAGACTGTTGGTGTCCCTTCCCCAGCCTTTGCTTCACCTCCTGACGCCCCCTCTCTGCATCTTCTCAGCTCGCGTCTCGGGTTGGTTCAGCCTATCCAGGCAAAGCGTCATACACCAGGTCCCCTTGTGGGCCAGGGACCAGCACGAGCCTGGCCACTCAGCTGTGGCTGGAGGGGGGAGTCACGAGATACACGGCACGGGCACTTAGAGCTGCCCACATGCTGGGAGACGTTCTCCTCTGAAGATGCTGGGGGTTGGCAGATACCACCATGGGGATGGTTGGGTGGCATCACTGATTCAGTGGACATGAGTTTCAGCAAACTCCGGGAGACAGTGAAGGACAGAGGAGCCTGACATGCTGCAGTTCATGAGGTCACAAAGTGCTGGACATGACTTAGCGACTGAACAAGAAGCACACCATGGAGTGATGTAGACCAGCGACGCAATCCTGGACACGCACAGAGGTGCGGAGGAGGGCCAGGCAGGGCTGCTGACTGTGCACCCTCCCCAAGGACTGAGCCATCTGCTCATCATACAGCTGTGAGAGGACAGCAGGGGGCTGGCCGAGCCTGTCCCCTCTCCTCCCAGGCATGCGGCTGGGTGACAGTTCCTTGCATCCCTCGCAGTTTGGTGGGACCATGTGCTGAGTTCAGGCCACTGAATTCAGTGTGGAAGCAAGAGAGGCTGCTTCTCGGGCTGGCTCATAAAATCCTCCTGTGTGGACTCCCTGTTTTCTCCTTCCCAGCATCTGCCTGCTGGATGTTGAGACCAGGGTAACCTTGGAAAATGCTACATGTAGAAAGTGACAGAGTTCCTTTGACCCTGGGTCCCTGAGTCACTGTGTGGAGCAGAGCTCTTCCTGGCTGTTGACTATACTTATGAGTGAAGTGAAAGTCAGTCAGTGGAGTCTGACTCTTTGGGACCCCATGGAATATTCAGTCCATGGGATTCTCCAGGCCAGGATACTGGAGTGGGTAGCCTTTCCCTTCTCCAGGGGATCTTTCCAAGCTAGGGGATCGAACCCAGGTCTCCTGCATTGCAGGTAGAGTCTTTACCAGCCGAGCCACAAGGGAAGCACTTATAAGTCAGATTAAAGACGATTACAAAGTCTGTGAACTTTTCCCACTGAAAGGAGGAGTCTGTATTTCCTCTGCTGAAATGAGTGGGCTGGCTAACTGTTTCAACCAATACAACGTGGTGAAAACACCACCGTATCTAGTGTTCGCCCCCGCTCCACTTCCTGTTTCGTGGAGCTGAGCTGCCGTGTGAAGAGGGTCCACCCTGCTGGGGAGCCACACGGAGAGGCCCCAAGACCATAAGAAGAGGCCCAGAGACCACAGGGAGAGGGAGGGGACCAGCAGAGGCCCGCCTTCCAGCCATCTACGCCAAGACGCCGGGGTGGTGGGTGAAGCCTTCTTGAACCCTCCAGACAAGCTCAGCAACCAGCTGAATGCCACGAGTGATCTCAGTCAATGCCGTGTGGAACCCAAGACTGGCCAGCCAAGCTCTGCCCAAATCCCTGGCCCCCAACCATGAGGTTTGATAGAATGGCTGCTGCCATGAGCCACTGTTTTCAGAGTGGTTTTTGTTTAGTGTTTTAAATAAAGCAGTAGAAAACTAGAGCCAGGAATGAGGAATGAACTTCTGCTATGTTGCATCATTGATATTTTGGGGTCTGTATGGGTGCTGGTGTTCCCTGAACTCGCCTGGGAGATGCTGTTATTAGGCCTGCATCACAGGTGAGGCTACCCTGGTGGCTCAGCTGCTAGAGAATCCACCTGCAGAGCGGGAGACCTGGGTTTGATCCCTGGGTTGGGAAGATGCCCTGGAGAAGGGAAAGGCTACCCACTCCAGTATTCTGGCCTGGAGAATTCCATGGACTGCATAGACTATGGGGTCACAAAGGGCTGGACACGCCTGAGCGACTTTCATACACACACACACACACACACACACACACACACACAGGTGAGGCAGGGATGTCCTGACCAGGCTGATGGATGGGTGGCAAGTGGTGCAGTGAGGAAGCAGCTCAGGTATGTGGTCGGGGCTGGCTCAGGTGGCTGACTCTTCCCCCGGCTGACCGCTCAAGCGCTAGGGACAGCCAGGTCTGCTCTGCCCACGTTCTTTCCAGGGTAGCTCCTGTTTAAAGATTTTTTTCAATGTGGACCATTTCTAAAGTCTTTATTGAATTTGTTATAATGTTGCTTCTTGTTTTTTGAGTTTCGGTTTTCTGGCTTTTAGGCATGTGGGATCTAAGTTCCCTGACCAGGGATCGAACCTGCACCCCCCTGTGCTGGAAGGTGAAGTCTGGACCACTGGCCTGCCAGGGAAGACCCCAGGGCAGCTCTTTGCCACTTGCATTGACCGCATCAGCTCCAGAGGCCAGCCCCGCCGCGCAAGCACAATTTAAGCCTGTGCTCCGGGCAAGTCCCCTTAGCTCTGGGGGCCCCAGCCAGTCCCAGGCCACGCTCAAGGTCAAGAGGACGTCCACCCACCCACTGGGAGGCCACAGTGAGGGGTGAGGGCATGTAGGGAGGGAGGGATCGGGACCAAGCATTCAAGGCATCCAGGAGGCTGGAGGCAAGCTGGACAGGAAGAGGAAGCAGGTGACTTCAGACACACTGCCTGTGATGGGCCTGGTCTTAATGCCTCGGCCCTCCTTGGGCATTTTGTCCTCTGTCCACATTACTATATATATATATATATATTTATTAATGGCTGCTTGGCTAGGCCTTAGTGGTGGCATGTGGGCTCTAGTTCCCTGACCAGCGATGGAACCCGGGCCCCTGCACTGGGAGTGTGAAGTCTTAGCCGTTGAACCTTGAGGGAAGTCCCTTTGTCTACATTTTGACATTGAGTGTTCTCGTCATGCTGGGGGAGGCGGACTGTGGGGCTTCCATCTGGTCCCCTGAGACTCTGGATCACCCTTCTTCCTGAGCCCCTGGGCCGGGAGCCCCCTCGCAGGTCCCTGGGCTTGTTCTGTGCCCCTCCAGGCGTGAGTAGCCTTGGTCACCTGAAGATCTCAGTCCTACCGGACTGACCCTCCCCTGCAGGCCCATGGCATGGGCACAGATGAATGGTGTTCCCTGCCCTCTCCCTGCACAGAGCAGGATCCATACGAACTTCCCAGGCCATGGACACACGTGTCAGAAAAAGCCTGGAGGGGACCCTGGGCTCTGCCAGGAGAGGCGGGCCTTAAACATGGAGGTGTTTTTAGCTGGAAACTTTACGAGAAGAAAGGCCATGTGGGGACTGAGAGGCCTGTCGTCCATCACGACTGAGGCTCCTCCATCCAGAAAGAGAGGGAAGCCTCAGCAGGTGGAAAGAAGCCCCACCCATTGGGGCTGGGAGGCACGCCCCCTCCCAGAGCTTCTGAAGATGCTGTGAAAGCGGCCGTGACTAATGGACTCACAATCCCGACCTTCAGCTTTCCGCAGTGAAAGAGCGGACCTTTCTGTTTCAACAGCTGTATCTTTCCTTTAGTGGGAGATGCTCCGAGGTGTCTGGGACCCTTCTCTCATCCCAGGGGTGTGGAGCCTGCCGGGTTCTGGTCCCCTGAGGCTGCAGACCTTCCACCATCTCATGCAGGTTTGCCAGTGAGGGCCACTCATCTCTCACGGGGCCTGAGAACTGGGAGAGACCCCAGAGTCCACAGATGCCCGACTCACATGGCCTCTCTACTCTACGGGGCACTGGCCGTGGCTTCCCTGCTCCCCTTGCCCCCGTCCTTCTCATATATCCTGCCCTTTGGGAAAGCAGGGCTTTTTGCATCCCAGCAGTGGGGTTCAGTCTCTGGAAGGCGGGCTCTCCCAGTGACGGCAGCTCTTTTCCAAGCTTTCTGGGCAGCCTGAGGTTTCCCCAGATGCTCAGAACTTCAGCTCCTTTTGCTCAAAATCTACCTGTCAGGATTTCCCTGGTGATCCTGTAGCTAAAACTCCAGGCTGCCAATGCAGAGGCCTGGGCTTGATTCCTGGTCAAATAGATCCCACATGCCACAACTAAAGATCCGGCATGTCCTAGCTAGAAACCCTCATGCCGCAACCAAGACCACACACGCCGTGTGCCCCACGGCAAATGAGCAAATACTAAAAACAACCCACCTGTCCTTCCAAGTTCATCGAAAATGCCACTGCCTCCGGGAAGTCCTCTGTGATTCCCAGGATTATCTTCTGAATTTCCTGTAGTCTTTGCCTGTTCTTTCCTGAGGCCCTCAGGACTCCCCTGGACTGCATGTGTCCTGAGAGAAAGGGCCTGAGCCCCAGAAGTGGCAACGCTTTGGTGCACACAGCTCTGGGTGAGATCCCACCTCCTCTATGTGACAGTTTGTGGCCTGGGGCAAGTCCCTTATCTGCGGGAGGGCAGTGGGATTGTAGGCAGGGGAAGGGTCCCCTAGCGAGAGAAGGGGGAGCTAGCAGACAGTCAAGCCTGGCATCCTGCCCCGACCCAGGCTGGAGCCAAGCTTCGGGAGGAAGGCCGGGTACTGCTGTGGAATGCGCACCGCCCACCTCTAGCTCCCATGGATGGTGCTTCCGCTGATGACGCCCCATGGAAGTGTCAGGCTCCTGCATCTCTGTGTCTCACTTCCTGCACAGCCTCGACCTGTGGCCTCACGGAGGTCATGTCGCTGCCCTGTCCCTTGTCACCCCCTCCCCATAGGAATTAGCCGAGGAATAGGAGGTGGGTCTGTTATGAACACTGGCCTTGGAAGGAGAAACACATTCACAGTACCAAAAAAAAAAAAAAACCACCCATGAAAAACTCCGGCTTTTATGACAACTAAACGACCTGGGGGTAAAACAGATCTGGACTTCACTTCCTACTTCTCTCACTTTTTCTTCCTTAAGAAAACAACACATCCACACATCTCAGAAGCCCTGGTCCTCCAGGAGGGATGGAGCCAGCCTCAAACTCGCTGGGAGCATCGTCCCACCTCACCACGTAAAATGAGGCTGACTCGGCCAAGGACAAACTCCCCCTTTTCTTTCTCTCTGAAGGACGTTCCATTTTCAGACTGGAAACCAAACATGGGGCTAGGCTAGAATACGAGTGCTTTGCTTTAAACTGATACCAAATTCCTGTCACAGGCACGACCAATAGTAACAACAAAACAACACAAAAACTGACTTTTACATTAATTTTTATTGGAGTACAGTTGCTTTACAATGTGGTGTTAATTTCTGCAGCAGTTGACTTTTATCTAACCTGTTTGTTGAATCTGCACAAAATCTAGCCATCATTCCTATCAAGGAGCCCTCCAGCCAGCACTTGTCTGCCTCTCTTGACAGGGAACTTACTACCTCGGGAACTTACTACCTCGGGCCACTGACTGAGAGAATTCCAGGCAGGTGCACCCAGTGTCTTCCAGGGGTGCTGGCAGATACTGTGCTTTTTTGCTTGGTGGCAACAGCCTAAATGAACGTTGGCATCTCATACCGGAGACGATGGGGCTGGCGGGGCTGCAGAAACTCCCAGAACCGACAGGAGAAGCGGAGAATGGCAGTGGGCTGTGGTCAGCTCAGCGGTTGCCTGGGAGCCAGACTCAGCCAGGGCAGCTGGAACCACAGCTGGCCGCCCCAGGAACAGCTGCGCAGGCTGCTGCTGGCGGCACTGGGCTGGCGCTGAGACCATCGGATGTGCACTTGGCTCTCCCTGAATCTTCGCTCTATTTCCCGGAATCCGAAGCCTCAGATTGGCTGAGCCAGGCCCATGTCCGGTCTGGCTATCAGGATGGCAGGAGGCGGGGGGAGACAGGGGAAGGGGTGACAGGAAAGGCTGGGGTCCCTCTGGGACCCACATCCTGGGCTCGCCGGGAGGGTGGGTGAACTCAGGCTCCCAGGCAACCCCTGAGCTGCCCACGGCCCAGGCCAGAGGGTCAAGTCGGTTCTGGCTTTACGCAACACCCTTCTCCCCAGGCACAGCCTCGTCCCTTCATTGTAAGGACGCACATCCTGAAATAGCAGGGGGTTATCTGCAGGGACAGGAAAGAGCTTATCCGTGTGCTGCCTGCCCCAAAGGGCGGCTGGCTGCCCCGAGGGTCTCGTCTCGGGGCTGTTCCTTATGGTTTAGGCCTCATGTTTCCCAGTGGTCACAGGAGATCCAACCTCTTGGCACCAAGGAGGTCCTGAATGACCGCCCGTTTCTCCTTCCCAAGGTCTGGAACCAGCAGATGTGGCAAAGCCCCACATGACATCTGTCCTAGACGTTGTCCAGCAGGGAGGAGCCAGGATCCCAGCTCCACTGTAGAGGGAAGATGGGACGCGGAAGGAAGGCGGGTCACCAGCGGGCCACTCTGCCAGAAGGTGAACCCAGAACCTGACAACTCTCTCCCAGGAGGGAGTCGGGCGATCAGACAGCATCAGGTCTGCTCCTCAGGATGAGGGAGGGCCAGTTACTTCAGTTTCATCTGTAAAATCCTACTCTTCAGCCTGACAGGTCACACGATGGTGGGTATGAACTTGGGCCTTGCAACCAGGAAGATGTGCGTCAGCAGGCGAGCTGTGTGACCTTGGGTGAGTGCCTTAACCTCTCTGAGCCTGCTGCCTCGTCTGCAAAAGTACCTCAGCATTCTGCTCTGAGGGCAAAGCTGGATCACGCAGATGAACGGCTTATGGCAGACAGGGAGCGGCGTTGCCCACGCCGCCTTCCAGAAGGCCCGGCCGCCAGCTGTTGCAGTGTGGCCACTGGAAGGGCTCCGGCTCCTTCAGAGGAGCTGGGCTGCAGAGACCCGCCTCTCCACCCCAGGCCGTGTCCTCAGGGACAGCTGGCGTCCAGAGGCAGGCATCTAGGTGGGTGTGTGGGACCAACGAGGGACCCTTGGAAAGACTGCCTGCCTGAGCTCGCTGCTGGGCTGGCTGAGGCCTCGTGGGGCGTGGTGGGGGGCAGCGTCACCGTTCAGTCACTCCCTCTGCCCAGTCCTGCTTCCGCCTCTCTCCTCTGCAGGTGCTGATCACAACAGACATTCTGCATTCCAGCTCAGATCCTCCTTCCAGAACCGAAGCTGCAGCAGGGCTTTGCATCACGCCAGGCGCACGGCGAGGCTTCCCTGAGTCTCATTAATCCTGTTACACCATCGTCAATGTCATCATCACCGTCGTCTTCTTCACCATCACCACCATCAACACGCCCACCGCAACCCAAACAGCAGGCTGGAAGGCAAGTACAAAATTGGGTGGAAATGAAAAGCCAGAGGCCAATACGGGTGAACTGTCCAAAGAGCAGGTGAGAAGTCCTGTCTGGCAGGGGCCAGCTGGAGAGCCGGCTCTCAAAGTGGCTGAGACTCTTGTGGCCCAGGAGCCAGAACTTGGAAACACGTGTAAATCAAGGCAAGAAAAAGAAACTCCAAGAAGCGGTTGAAACAGGGGGTGCTGTCCGTGGTCACATGTATGGCTTCTGACGGTGTAACTTGGGGCACTGGCCATGTCTGCTGACTGAGTTGTTCTGAGCCCACGTGCCAGCCCCTTGCTGGCACCCTTGCCGGTGTTACCGCCCATCAAAGTCCACGGGTGGCAGGTGACGATGTCTCACACTCCCCGGCACGCACAGCCGCGTGAATCAGGGCTTGAGGGAGTCAGAACTTGGACCAGAATATCATGGTATTTAATAACAGAGCGAAAGGACGCGGCTGGGGAATCAAAGATGTTGCCGCTAAATGCCTGGAAGAGCTATTTTAAGTGGAGCTGATGTTTTAAGTAAATTCCACTCAGCTCTCCCATTAACCCCTTGAAATTGGTCGTGAAAGACTGTGCTCAGTGACGGTCAGAGAACCTCTCGTGGTTCCTTGGGGAGTTGGGGAGTTGGAGAGCTGGGGCGGCTCCGGGGAGGGTTTTTCAGCTCTAGGCAGAGATGCTGGCCCCTGGGCCCCTCCAGGGAGCTGGGCAGCACCCGCGAGGGTCCACGTGGACCACATTACTCCAGTCCACACTGAGGAACAAGCTCTTCGTCCCTGTCTGAATCCCCCATACCTGGCCCTTGTCCCCAGCAAGCAGTGAAGGGACACGTGGGGGATTTCACTGGGTGGACAATCAGGCTGCAGCAAGGGGCCCTGAGTGAGTCGGTAGGTGCCCTGATGAGGTGCTGGGACGCGCAGGACTCGAGCCCTGCCTTTCACTCCAGGCGGGACGCAGGACAACGCTTCAAGGTTCCGCAGGAGGCAGGTGGGGGGTGGGGTTCACATGTGTGTCTTTTTCTGAACTACTTGAAGGTAAGCTGAAGACATTCTAACACTTCTCCCCTCAGTATATCAGCCTGTGTCTCCTACAAACAGGGTCTATTCCAACATCAGCCCCTAGGAAATGGATGTTGATGCTGTGTAATCCGTTTTAGTTTCTCCAGCATCTGGACTCAGCGCCCTCCCCAGGCCCTGAGTACTGACATCTCCATTCCTTCACTCCGCAAACACTTAGTGAGCGCTGCTTTTTCTGGGCCCTGTTCTAGGTACAGGAGACGCAGAGTGAACCAAAGGGACCCGGGGGTCCTGCGCCTGGGGGCCCACTCGCTGGTGCGGGAGAGGCGTCAGAAGGAAGCTCACCACCGTTTTGGAGAGGGACACGGGCACGGCGCACGTGCTGAGTGACAGCCCTGGAGGTGACGGGGGCCGGGGGCTGGGATGACCAGCAGGAACGGCCACGCCTCTCTGTTCCGGGCTCCCAGACTGGGCGTTCATTCACTCATTTGCTCACTCACTGTCTGGGGGTGACGGCACCCGGGTGCCCAGGGCTGTGCTGGGAGCTGAGGATGCGGCAGGTCTTCTCTGTGGTTCTCCCGCATCTGACTCACATCACGTGGCTCTCGGCTCGCGGTGGAGAGGAGGTGAACTTCCGGAGCTGCACGTAAGCAGCTCTCTATTGCACGGAGCTTCCTCCTACCTGGAGGACGAGATCAGGACTCGGAGCTGATGCTGTGATGGGTTGAGGCTTTTGGGAGGGAGGTGATGTTTTGCATATCTGCTATTGTGCAGAGGGCAGAGTGTGATACTCTGAATACGTCCACGAAGTCTGTGGCATGCCCTCCAATGGAGGAGCCTTATTCCCCTTCCCTTGACTTGCTGCCTCACTTCTGACAGAGAGGAAAGAGAATGGACGAGACGGGACGGGACGCTGCATCATACGGCACGGCGGGGCTTCCTGGGGGTCCAGTGGCACAGGCTCTGCCTGCTAACGCAGGGGACGTGGGTTTGATCCCTGGTCCAGGAAGATGCCACACGCCCCAGGACGCACACGGCGCAACTGCACGAGCCTGTGCCCCAGAGCCTGTGCCCTGCAACAAGGGGAGCCCCACAGTGAGCGGCCCACACGCTGCCGCAAGAGCAGCCCCCACTTGCCGCAACGCCAGCCAGCCTGCATGCAGCGTGAACACCCAGTGCGGCCAAAAATAAATAAAAGCCCCGGGAGGTGCCCCTCTGGTGAGGGACTGGGGCTGGCTCTCAAAAAGCCTCAAGGTACTGTATTTAGATGACAGGTTGCTGCTGCTGCTGCTGCTAAGTCGCTTCAGTTGTGTCCGACTCTGTGCGACCCCACAGACAGAAGCCCACCAGGCTCCCCCGTCCCTGGATTCTCCAGGCAAGAACACTGGAGTGGGTTGACACTTCCTTCTCTGATGACAGGTGGAGTGGCATCTAAATTGAGGATCTGGTTTCTTTTAAGTTCATCTTCTTGACTATCCAGAACGCCCACAAACAACAGAAGGGCCACGTCAAGGGCAGCGATGGGCAGCGGAAAATCCTCTGCCGGTTGTTAGACGTGAGCGAGGAACACGGTACCAGGCCAGGAAGAGAAGCGAGGGCCTGGAGTTAGAGAATTAAAGTTGTTTGCTGTGACTTGATGGCTTAATCAGCCGATCGATACTGTTCACAAGGCAGAGGGAGTTGCAGGAGTAGTGAGTCGAGATGAAAAATGCATGAGGGGCTGTGGGGGGCGGGTGGGCGGAGGGGAATGAAAGAGCCAGCCGGTTCTATTTGTCCAGAGTGGACCAAGAAATCAAACTGCCAAGGAGGAGACGGGGCGCCAGAGGGCTGGCTGCAACTTGGAACGCGTGAGTGCAGCTACCTTCTTTTCATGAGGCCAAAACATGCTCATTAAATGGCTTTTCTTGACCAAAGATGGATTCAATAACCATTAGAAGTGTTAAAACCCCGGCAGAAACCGAAATCGTGCGGGTCTCCAAAGAGGCTGGGGGAATCGTGGTGTCAGCGGTCTCGGGGAAGGAAGGCAACTCGCCACAGCAGCAGCAGAGCTCTCAGCACTGGGGGGCTGGGGGGTGTGCTGCGGCAAGCACCACACTCGGGACAGAAAATGGCCATTAACTGGGGCTCTCGGTCAGCTCCCTGGTAAGGTGAGAGGGAGAAAGAGGAAAACAGGCTCATACTGAGGTTGTCCTAAACAGCCACCTTCATCAGAGGTCCTTGTGTGGATCAGGATCAAATTCAGCCTAAGTGAAAGTACACTTGTGGTGTACAACGGTGCCTTAAGTAAAGCATCTTGGTTTTCTTTCACATAAAAGAAGAGCAGGGATGGCTGTCCAAGTTGCCAGAGAGCCAGGCTCCTTCTGTCCTGCTGCTGTGCCATCCTCAGTGCATGGCTTCTACCTCGTGGTCCAGGTTGGCTGCCTGAGGCCAGCCATCACATCTACACTTCCACCAGGGGGAAGGAGAAGGGGGAAGCAGAGACCTCCTTCCTCTTACCACTCTCTTAAGAGCCCCTTCCAGCAGCTGGACATAATCCGACTCACGTCTCAATGGCCATATAACTGTAAAGGAGGTGGGATATGAAGTCTTTATCCCAGGCTGAAGTTGGGAGCTCTGTTTGGAAGGGAAGAATGGAAGTGTGACTCTGAGGAAGGCAAACAGATTCCAGCCATGTCTTAGAGCCAGAATACGTTCAGCTTGAATCAAAATGATATCTCTCAGCAAAACAAGACAACGATCTTTAGAGCGATTGAGGGAAGGGGAGATTGACTGGGGCGGAGCATAATCCCCGGAAGGGGGAGAAGGTCATGTGACAGAATGGCAAGAGCACAGAATCAGTCATGGAAACTCACGGTTCTGTTCCTGCCAATCAGTGCAGACACGGTAAGCTTCATCCAGGCGGAGACAAACCCCCTCGACCTCGTGCACACCCTCAGCTCTCCAGCTGGCGGCAGCACCCCGATGTCTTGTCTCCCTGTGCTGAGGCACGGCGAGATCCTCAGTCTGGATCTTGGGCTCCAGTCTTGAGAGACATTTGCAGTTAATCTTCTGAATAGTCTCTTAACCATGAAGCAAGCTATGAAAAAAACCCCTAGGTTTCTAATACAGACCTACTATGTGCTTACAATCTACTGGGTAACAGTCAGACACTGATCAAACATTTCCACGGACAGGATGTTTCTGATGCTGTCAGGGCCAAGGAACCCATTGCAGGTGTGTGTGTGTGTGTTGTGTGTGTGTGGTGTGGCATGTATGTGTGTTATCTGTGTGTATGTTGTGTATGGTGTGTGTGTGTTGTGTGGTATGCGTTGTGTGTGTGGTGTGTATGTGTGTGTCATGTGTTGTGTATGGTGTGTGTGTTGTGTGTGAGTGGTAGTGTGTGGTATGTGTGTGGTATATTGTGTATGGTGTGCGTGTGTTATGTGTGTGACGTGTGTTCTGTGTGTTGTGGTGTGTGTGTCACGTGTGTTGTGTATGGTGTGAGTTGTGTGTGCGTGTGTTGTGTGTGTATGGTGTGTGTGTCATGTGTGTTGTGTGTGTATGGTATATGGTGTGTGTGCATTGTGTGTGCATGTGTTGTGTGTGGCATGTATGTGTCGTGTGTTGTGTGTGGTGTGCATATGTGTGGCATGTGTGTGTGGCATGTGTGTGTGGCATGTGTGGGGTGTGTTGTGTGTGTTGTATATGGTATGTGTGAGTTGTGTGTGCATGTGTTGTGTGTGTGGTATGTGTGTTGCATGTTGTGTCTATGGTGTGTGTGTTGTGTGTGTTGCGTGTTGTGTGTGTATGGTGTATGGTGTGTGTGCATTGTGTGTGCATGTGTTGTGTGAGTGGTATGTGTGTTGTATGTTGTGTGTGTTGTGTGTGTTGTGTGTTGTGTGTGTATGGTGTGTGTGTTGTGTGTGCATGTGTTGTGTGAGTGGTATGTGTGTTGCATGTTGTGTGTGTTGTGTGTGTATGGTGTATGGTGTATGTGCATTGTGTGTGCATGTGGTGTGTGTGTTTGTGTGTCAGGGGTGGATTAGGCTGGGAGGGACCACAGACGCGTGCAGCCATGCCTGAAGCGGACGCTCCCGTCTCTCACCCGGGCCAGGAGGTGGCAGAGGGCCGGCCTGGGCCCGGGGCCCCTAGTCTAACTCGTCTGCACACGCCACCTCCTCGGTCCGGAGGGCAGCCCTCATCCCAGAGCATGAACAGGAAGGAGAGAGGAGGCCCCGCCCACAGCTTCCTGACACACCTCCTATCTAGAGGGCCTGCGGAGGGCCAGAGGGGAAGGGGAGGGAGGGGGCCGGGTCAGGTGGTGGTGGGAAGTCTGACAAGGTCGTCTCCACGGTCGAGCGGAAGCTGGATCGCTGCACAGTGGACCCAACCATCCTCTTAAGGAGACTCCCTCTGGGAGAAGTGGCCTTGCCTCCTGAATGCTAAAAGGAAACTTCTCAGTTTTTCAGTAAATTTAAAGGAAATAAAAGGAGCCATTACTTGCTAGGTTTGAAGATAAAGCTGCTTCTCATTCCTAGTCTCTCCAGATGGCAAAAAAAAAAATCTCAAATTAGAAAATGGCCTCTGGGACTTCCCTGGTGGTCTAGTGGTTAAGACTCCGCCTTCCAATGCAGGGGACACAGGTTTGATCCCTGGTCCGGGAACTAAGATCCCACATGCCTTGGGGTAACAAAGCCAGCTGCAACTACAGAGTCTGTGTGCTCTGAGGCCTGTGTGCTACAACTAAGACCCAACACAGCCAAATAAATAAGTATTTTAAGAAAACTCTCTTAAAAAACATCCTCTGGGCAAGGATCAAACCAGGAAAGGACTGTAAGATCCTGTGTGATACCTCAGAGATGCTTAGCGCAGGGCCTCATGGGGCCAGTCACCAACGTACTGCTTCAAATTCACCCTTCACTGGCTGATCCATACAGTGGATCTGGGCCCTCTGAGCAGCTTTCTTTGCCTGCTGGTGCATGTTAAGCGCTGAGCACACAGACTGCAGGGGAAGGGCTCTTTCCCTTGCCTACCCTGGCCCAAGCTGGACAGGAGTGAGCTTGACTCCTGGGCGGATTCCAGGTCTTGGTTCTAGCAGCTGCTCAACCCGCTCTGTTCACACTCAGTGGAAACTAGGAGTACTTGTCTCTTAGCACCGAGCAGGACATAACTGCGTATCTTTGGCAGGGGTGTGAGATCATCTGCCCATCCCTGAACCAATCACAGGAGGGTGTGTGTGTGGGTGAGTCTGGCACTGAGACTGGCCAGGACCCCCTTCCTCTGGAGCGGGGGCAGGGGTGGGGATGGACTGATGAGAGACCCTCTAACGGCAGTGCACGAACGGGTGAGTGGCGTTGGATGTCGGTGCCCCAGAGGCAAGGTGAGGTCCTGTTTTTAATCCCAAGAGGGATGATTCAATGATGGTGTCTGGATTCCTGGGGTCACGTGTTCTCCGTTCACAGACATGGTTCATGGCAGGCTGACACCCCCGCCGTGTCCCTGGTGGCCTGAGGCACTCGGCCAGTCATCAGGCCGGGCTCCTGAGAACCCACAGCCTTTCTGCGGTGTGTGGCTCGGCTGGCAGTGCTCAGGCCCAGGTACAAGACCCAGCCATAAAACGCCTCCACTGTGCGTAACAGCAAACCAGACACACCTCACCACATGCCCCACATGGTGGGTATTTATATTCTGGAGAACGCAGGCAGCTGTAGGACAGCTCCTGTCCCTGTCAACCTCTGCCCTTCCCCGGCTAGCCGCCCCCCGCCCCCCAGCAGATGGTCTGGCCTGGGGTCCCTCATCGAGGCTGAAGACAGGCTGAAGAGGGATAGACATTCATCCATTTGCAAGCTGTCCGGGCTTCTGGGAATGAGGCCCACGCCTGGGACCAATCCGTGCAGTATTAGGTGTCCTTGCAGGGACAGTCTCATAACCACCCTGTGACTGTGGCCCCTAAATTCTCGAGAAAGTTTTCGAACCACCTGCCTGCTTCCTAATTAGATCCCCTCCTCTTTCATGCTCAGACGCTTTCTTGAACTTTGCTGGTTTGCAAACGGATGGAAAGAAACTGGGAGGAAAGCAAATTACCTCTGGGCTTTTGGCAATCATTAATTTGACCAACCGCCCTTTGGAAATGGAAGGCCAGGGCCTATTAGCTTTAGGGGCAGCGAGTGGAAAGTCAAATATCAAAGGCCACGGCAGGAAAGGGACCGGCTGCTCCTCGAGGCAGGGGGATGCGCTCGCTCACAGCAGTGCGGGTGGGATGGGAACGGGCGCGGGTCTGCGCCCCGACAGTCTCTTCTGGGTACTTCCGCTTTCCAGGTGGCGTCTGAAACCTCTTGCGCTTAAGAGAGGGTCTCAGTGCACAGCTGAGGCTGCGTCTCAGAGGGGAGGCTGCCGAACCTCCGGATTCCTTTCTCTGAATATTTTCTCGGGGTGAGCAAAGAGAGGTGAGTGGGTGTCAGCAAGGCCACGGTGGAAGATGGAAGAGGGCCCCACTGGGGGACCACGGCCCCAGAGCGTCCTTGTCCTGCCTGCGGTGGGTGTCACTGACAAGGCTGTGCTGGCCACCTGGCCCCTTTCTCGTTTGCCACGTGGACTGCATTCCAGGCTCCGAGCGCCTGCACACAGTAGGTGCACAGCAAACATCTGGCGTGATTCCCTCACAGGACTTCGGCACTGCATGGCCAGCCACCACTGCCCCACTCACGGGCGAAGTAGCCACACTCGGAAGGGTCGCGTGCCTGGCCCAAGGTCCCCCACTGAACAGCAGGGCACGGGCCTTCCTTACTCTTCTCCACATTTGGTAAATACTTACTGAGCACCTTCTGTGCGCACGGGGACAGGGCAGTGCCCCAGACAGGCCCGGCTCCCGGCCTTGTGGGGCTGACCGTCTCGGAGGGGGTGGCGACCGACAAGATAAACGACTGTCCAGCGCAAGAGGGGCTCTGAAGACGATCACAGGAAGGGGGCAGACGGGATGGAATGTCCACCCTCCTTGTGAGCGGTCAGGAAGGCGTCTGATAAGGCTGCTCTTCCTGGAGGAACCAGGGCACAGCCTCAGTTGACTCTGCACATCATCCTCTTCTCTTAAAAAAAAACAAAACACTGTGTATTTATCTATTCCGGCTGTGCCAGGGCTTAGTGGCTGCGTGACGGGTCTTCTGGTTGTGCCATGGGAACTCCTAGTGCAACACGTGGAATCTAGGTCCCCAAGCAGGTATGGAACCCAGGCCCCCCCGCACTGGGAGCACAGTCTTGGCTGCTGAACCGCCAGGGAAACCCCTGCGGCCCTCTTCCAATCGCAGTGAGAGATGACTTGGACTCTAGCTAATATGGAAACAGGAGAAACGGTAACCCCTACCATCGATCAATAACTTATAGTTCATGGCACTGTATCAAGGGGATTTTCATGATGGGTGGGGTAAGTAATCCGAGCAGCTATTTAAAAGAAATACACCCCAAGTCTCAGTGATTTAACCTAATGATAAGTTTAACAGTTTACATCCGCCCCATAGCATCCCCTGGGCGGCTCACCTGGGCACTCTCGCCTCCAGGCGGTGGCCTGGGGACTTAGAACCCTTCCAACCTCTAGTTCCACCACGGCTGTGCGTTGCCTCCAGTGGGGGCTCAGAAAAGGAAGAGAGAGTGTGGGAAACGTGGTGTGCTTTTAGCTGCCTCTTCTGCTCACATTTCACGGCCCCACTTAGACACAAGGGACCCAGGAAAGAGACTTCTGCTGGGTGTTTAGGAAGAGGACGTGGGCTGGGTGAGCACAGGATTAATAACTGCGAGGGAAAAAAAGCAAAAAAAAAAAAAAGCGCCACGGGGCTCCCGGAGAGGGGTCTCTGGGTGAAAGTCACCCAGAGGCTCGGAGGTGAAAGGTCGAATGCTTCCTGAAAGGAAGAGATTCCATGTGGGGTGCTTCCCACCCCCGAGCTGGACACCCTCTGTCCGCTGTGTTTGAGGACGGTGACCTCCCAGAAGACGGTGACAGCAAGCATGAGGCTGGAGTGATGACAACCCCTGTCCTGAGCGTGGGCCCCCAGGAACCCCGGGGAGGGACCCTAACCCTAACCCTTGGCATCCTTGGGCATGTGGGGTCCTGCCTGTGAGGGACGGGCATCGAGCACAACCTGGAAAAGGGCTGCCCATCCTCTGAGACCCGAACTCCCACCTCCAACACATCTGTGTGTCCCCTCCGCTCCCTTCCACGGCAGTGCCATCGGTGGGGGTGGCGGTGGGGGTGGGGATCTGCGTGGCTGGGCAATCCCAGAGGCTGAAAGGTGCACGGGGAGGCATCACCCCGGGAAGCTCCCCCGTCCCCTAGGGGCCACACCGGCTTGGTTAAATGCTAGGGACTCAGGCCCCAGCTGCCCATCTGACCACAGGATGCTGCCTGACTGCATTCCTGAGTCCAGGAGGGTGAGGACCCTGGCATCAGATCTCACTCCTGGAGAGGCGCATCGTCAGAGCACCACTCCCCAGGCCCCAGGCTGAGCTGGAGAAACAAGTCTGTCACTGACAGCGCTTTCCTTTAACACTCCCTGCTGTAGCGGGATCTATTGCGTTTTGACACTGCAGTTCAAGTGCTTCCCCAAGAAGAGTCTTGGGGAAGTGGGAAACACGGTGACTGCGGGAGTTTGGTTTTGGTCTTCTTGCTGCCACTGACCTGCTGGGTGAGCCCGGCCAGGGTTCCCAACCTTGGATGTCCTGAGTGACCATCCGATAGAAGGAGAGGGCAGCTAAGGTCCCTGCTGGGGGAGGGAGAGAGAGAGAGAGAGAGAGACGAGGCGGGGGCAGGGGGGAGGAAGGGAGTGAGGAGCACTGATGCCCATTACTGCAAAACAACACTCAATCCGAAACCCAGCAGGCTCGACTCAACACCAAAAGCACAACCTGTAAACAAAAAAATCGGATAAATTGGACCTCAGCAAAATGGAACATATCTGCCTTTCAAAAAGCCCCATTAAGAGGACGAAAAGACAGCGACAGTTGGGAGAAAATATGTGCAAATGACGTGCCTGCCAAGGATTCATATGTAGAATATATAAAGAACTCTCAAAACTCAGCGTTTAAAAACAATCCAATTAGAAACTGGGGAAAAGACACGGACAGACATTTCACCTAAGACAATAGCCAGATGGCAAAGAAGCACACGAAAAGATGTTCAACATCATCAACTATTGGAGGGGTGCAAATAAAAACCACCACGAGGTATCACTCCACACCTACTAGAATGATCAAAATAAGAAACAGTGACAACGCCAAATGCTGGCAAAGCTGTGCAGAAACTGGATTACTCATATCAATGTGAAATGATATAGTCTGGCATTTCCTTTTAAAACTAAAAATGGACTTACTATATGACCCAGCAACTGTACTCATGGGCGGATATATTCCACAGAA
Organism: Nanger dama; assembly: GCA_917880005.1. NCBI lineage: Eukaryota > Metazoa > Chordata > Mammalia > Artiodactyla > Bovidae > Nanger > Nanger dama. The sequence continues at coordinate 5,086,066 of CAKJTW010000018.1, read as the reverse complement.
ATGAAAACTTCTTTTTATGCAGAAAATTATACTTGAGTGTTCATACTGGCTCTGTTGATAACGGCCACTGAAAAGCACCGAAGTCCTCCACCGGCTCAGTGGTTAAACGAGGTGTGGAAACCACTGGAATATTACTCAGCAGCTGAAGGGAGCGGATCACTGATACACACAGCACCTTGGATGAGCCTCAGGGAAATTCTGCTGGATGAAAAAGCCAACCTCAAAGGCATATATATGCAGTGGAATCCCACTGTTGATAACATTCTGAAATAAAGTGATTCTGGAGCTAGAGCGCAGCTTCGAGGGGCCAGGGGGCAGGGACGGGGAAGGAGGGGTGCAGCCTCGGGGAAAGGTAGCGCAAGGGGCCGCGCAGGGAGGGGGCGGCGGCGTGTCCTGGCGCGGGCAGCTCCACGCAGCTGCACACAGACACGCCATCACGCGGGCGCGCGTGTAGCCGGGGAACGCGAGCAAACGCTGCGCTGTCCTTGTTCAGTCGTGTCCGACTCTGCGACCTCGTGGACTGCGGCATGTCAGGCTCCCTGTCCTCCACCATTTCCCAGAGTTTGCTCAGACTCATGTCCGCTGAGCTGGCGATAAGCGCGCCGCATGGTACCAGAGCCAACGTCCTGGCTTGCACACTGTGCCGCGGTTGTGCCAGCAACCGCCGAAGTGGTGGGGCAGGTCTGCACAAGGCGCTGGCGCCGCGGAGAGCGGGCGGAGCACACCTGGCACCCCACACACGCGTCCCGGCAACTTCCCGGGAGTCTACGATTACTTCAGAACAAAACTCTGAAGACCCAGGAGTGGGCCCTTGCCTAAGTCATGGTTATCAAAAAGCGTGGGAGGCCGCCATCGCACAAAACCAGAGGACGGCTGAAACGAGGCCCACCGAGCCTCCGGGCAGCGTCACTGCTCACAGCCCTGAGGCGAGAGGGCGCACTGCGTGCTGGAGGCTGCCCCCTTCTCTCCAGAGCAAGGGTCCCCGCCAGACCCAGCACTGCGCAGTGGGGGGCGGCGCCTCCCAGCAGCCCCTGCAGCTAGGCCTGCCACGTGCCCAAGGTCTCGCTAACGAAGGTCAAGTGGAACTGACACGTGCCCATGCTGGGTCTGGCCTTACAATGCCTGAACCTTTTCCCTTTTCATCATCTTGGAAGGCACCCATGACTCTGCTTCCACCACGTGGGTCACGTCCAAGGTCATGTGGGCGAGAGGGTTGGGGGGAAAGGGTTCCTGAGTGACCACGTGGCTCAGAGGAGCCCTGGGACCTGAAATGCTCCCTCCCTCCGGGGCACTGGAAGTGAATGGGAAGTATGTGTCTGTGTTCTCTAGAGGTGTTCTGAGACCTCTGTGTAGGAGCAACTTAGCGTTTGCTAAATGCAAAACAGCAGGTTCAAGACACTATCCAGTAAGGTTTCTAAACACCATCCAGTGTGCTCTTTTTCAAGTATGTCCACACCCCAGCGTCCACCTGAAGGTCTGGAAAGGTGTACGCCAACGTGTTCTCAGGTCACTGTCTCCTGTTGGTTGGGATTATGGGTATTATTCCTTTTGCTTGCCCACATTACCTAATTTTCTATAAAAGGAACACATGTATTCCTTCTGGTATTAAGAAAGCGAGCCTACGATTGAGACGACAGCCAAGAATTAGACGAGGATGAGTAAGGCATTAAGTACCCACGCGTCCCACGGTGGGGGGAGCTGATGAAGCTTGCTGGCGGCCCAGGCTGGCGCCCGAGCTAGCGGCCTCTTACCGCCCTCCACCCTCCCCTCGTCACCGCCTGGCCCCCACCTTCCCCGTACCTTCCTGCCCACCGTGCTGCTTCACTCCTTTGTCCCTATCCAGCTGGGGCACCCCTGAGGCTGCAGAAGCCTGCTGCCGGCAGGGCCCGCCTGTGTGGTGAGCACCAGGCCACCGCGCCCACTGTCTCCAAGGACAGTCAACCAGCAGCTGAAATTTCAAATTCAATTAGCATAGAGACAGGCTGAAGCCGCTCTCAAGTAGCTAATTGTCTGAGAGCTGCCAAGACGAGCCTCTACCAGGGATGTGCCCGTGAACGTGTAGGTTTAGCTCTTCGAGTAACTAAGAATAGGGAGCAGCCAGCCAGCAATCTGAAGTGCAACTCGGGAGTGATGCTGGGAGGCTCCTTCCATTGATTTGAGGAGCAGGGGTGGGGATGAGAGCGGGGCAGGATGGCAGTGATGGGGAAAGAAACCTGCCTGTCCCAGAAAGTGAAGCCTAATTATCCCCCGGGCAGACGAGCCAGAGGACAGGCTTGTCCACGGACGCCACAGGCTCATCTCCGAGGGCCACACTGTGCGGCCTTGAAGGAGCTTTCTCTGAGACAGAGCAGCCTGGCTGGCTGCACCCCGAGTGAGCGGGCCTGGCCCACCCTTTCCTGTCAAAGGCAGGACACTGAAGCCCCCTGCTCATCTCTGGCGCACTGGCGGAGATGCAGATGCTGGGGGCACAGCCAAGCCAGGTGAGCGGTCACATCCTGTCCTCTGTCCACAGATCCGACGGCCCAACGCCGCCTCCTGTCCAGTGTGCGGGCGTTCCGGATCTTACTGGGATTCCTGGTGGCTGAAGCCGCTGTCCCTTCTCCTCCCAGCTCGGGTGACCTTAAAAGGCTCTCGATTTAGCAGCAGGCCCACACTCTGACACTCAAAACGCGATGGAGAGTTGGCACGTTAACACCGAAAGATCATTTTAAGCCCGCAGCTTTCTGTCAGTGGCGTGAAGTGTAAAAACATCATTCGATACCAAAAGGCCAATTCCCGATTTAGTTCGGGGAAAAAAAATCTGGCCCACCTTTCCTGGCCCTCCTCATCCGATCCTGCCGGTTCCTAATGGGTGCCCTGCTGATCAACAGGAACTCAGCTGGCAGAAAGCATGGAAAAGACATATCGCTGCTCATTCTGGCAGATGCAACTGCAAGACAGATTTCCAAGTCTGGGCCGAGGGAGCTTCTTGGGCAATTCTCGACACAACACGCCCCACAGAGCAGGGACGGCTCAGCCCCTCTGCTCCGGGAGGAAGCGATGAGGGCGGTGGGACACCCAGGCCTCTCCAGGCCTCGTGCACACAATGGGGAGCACAGCACGAACCCACCGGGAGGAAACCAGCAACCTATGGGAAGCACCTGGCTCAGAGAAGATGCTGGGCTGTCCAGGCGGTCATCAAGTCGCCTCAACACCTCGTGGTTCTGGCTGAGGGCGCGCCGCACAGTCTAAGAGATGGGGGTCGGCGGGCGGGGTCAGGGGGCGGTGCCTGGCACAGTGCTGATGCCCAGGCCCCTTTCTGTGAAGGGCTCCACTGGGCAGTTCTGGCCCCGGGAGTGCCCCTAGCAGCACCAGGCCCCCAGCTTCCTCACAGTCCACGTCTTGGAACCGACCCCAGCCCACTCCAAGTCTGTTTTTGCCCACTTCAGGTCAGTGTGTCTCTATACTAGGGCATCTCTGAAGCACCAACCGTTCAGGGATCTGGTGGACAAACCCCTCCCCCCTTCCAGGCCTGGCCCGCTCCCTTTTAGCTTCCCCTTCTTGGCACTGAAGGTCAGAGAGGAGAACACCCTAACGGTTGCCTAGCCTGACCCTTATACTCCCCCTCCCCCCTTTTAATTAGGGACAATTGAAAAAATAGAAAAATAGAATCACACGCATCACCCACCTGTCCGATGCCCAGCTTCAGTGATTATCTGCTCATGGAATATTATGTCTCATCTGCGAGCCCCCAGACTCCTCCAGCTCTCCTGCCTTGCCGGCCCTGGGCCACTGACGTGTTACGGGAGAGGATGAGTGACTCGTCCAAGTCCTACAACTGGGAGCAGAGGCCAGAGCTGAGGTCCTTCTGCTGTGGCTACGCTCCAGCTGTGCTGTTACTAAATTTTTATTGAAGTATGTAGTTGCTTTACAATCTTGTGTTAGTTTCCGGAGTTGTGTGTCATTATTTAACATTTTTCTATAATGGTTGTGCTTTTCCCCCTAAGTACGTTATTTTAACATGGAAGCTCCTGTAAGTGGGGAACAGGCATCAGCGGCCACAGAGTGGGTATCACTGAAGGTGATGTAGTGAGACCAAGAACACTGTCACTCAAATCTGAGCAGAAACGACTGCCTGCCCAGGGCCCTGAACTCAAGGTCTGTTCTCTCCATTGGAAACGCAGCTTGGCGGGAGGTGGAGGGATCTTTGGGACCAACTAGGAGGCTCTCAGAGAAGGCAACGGCACCCCACTCCAGTACTCTTGCCTGGAAAATCCCATGGGCGGAGGAGCCCGGTGGGCTGTAGTCCGTGGGGTCGCTAAGAGTCGGACACAACTGAGCAACTTCACTTTCACTTTTCACTTTCATGCATTGGAGAAGGATATGGCAACCCACTCCAGTGTTCTTGCCTGGAGAATCCCAGGGATGGGGGGCCTGGTGGGCTGCCGTCTATGGGGGTCGCACAGAGTTGGTCACGGCTGAAGTGACTTAGCAGCTTAGCAGCAGCAGCAGGAGGCTCTCAGATTTGTTGCCAACACTTAAAAATCCAAATAGCTCTCTCACACCATGGGGTTGCTGCTGCTGTTTAGTCATTGAGCTGTGTCCGACTCTTTGCGACCCCATGGACTTTAGCCTCACCAGGCTCCTCTGTCGGTGGGATTTCCCAGGCAAGAGTACTGGAGTTGGTTGCCGTATCTTTCTCCAGGGGCTCTCCGTGACCCGGTGGTCGGACCCTCGTCTCCTGCACTGGCAGGTGAGTTCTTTACCACTGAGCCACCCAGGAAGCCCCACAGTGTGGTGCACTGGTGCCACAGTCCCATCGACTGCCAGAGGCTGGTTCACACGCGAGGCCCCTGACGCGGGCGAGCAGCCAGCTGGCCGTCAAGATGCACCAGCCGTCAGCACGTGCTCCAACCTGTCACAGCTGGTCATCTTGTCGTCACTTCACATGGGCTCTGCATACCTGTACGTCCTGCATGGGGTCTTTTATTTGCCATTTGAATGTCTTTAAAAAGACGTGCGGCTGTGCAACAAAATGTTATTATACACCCAGTGGCCTCAATTCTGGATTTTCTTGCAACAAACAAATGTCTTACAAGACCAAAGAAAGGAGGATACCAGCAAGTCATTGGAGATGTGTTACTAGGAGCCCTGGGAAGGGATCGCCTGTCACACATTAGACAGTGAGACTCGAGGCAGGAGGAACCACCAACCCCTCGGAAGAGATGAAAGCAATTTCAGAGCCATGAAAGGCTGGTGTGACTGACTCATGTGTCATATAGGATTATCATTAAAGCCTGCACCACAGTTTAATTGGCAGCGTGTTTTTCTTTCTTAGGGGGATCATGAAATAATGGTGCATCTTACGAGTGATGGCATCTTAAATGTGATAAATCCTGGTAGTTAATCTGAAATCACCCGCTGTGTGCAAACGTTCCTGTACTGCATCCTGCCGCCGCTCACCCTCCTGACCCAAACTGGGCCCCGAGAGCACTGTCATCTCCTGGAGACCGGTGGTTCTCAGCCTGGGGCCCACACCGGACGTGCTAACAGCCAGGGTGCTGGGCCCCACCCCAGTCTCTGATTCAGCCAATCTGGGGTGGGGCCTGAGGAGCTGTGTGTGTGTTTCTTAAAATACTGGCTGCACAGGGTCTCAGCTGTGGCACGTGGAGTCTTTATCTGTGGCATGCAAACTTTTAGCTGTGGCCTGTGAACTCGTAGTCGTGGCTTGTGGAATCTAGTTCTCTGATCAGGGATTGAACCCGGGTCCTCTGCGCTGGGAGCTCAGACTCTGGGCCATTCGACCACCAGGGAAGTTCTGAGGATTTGTTCTAACAAGTTTCCAGGACGCCATGACTACTGGACCACTCTTGGGGTGGACTGTCCTACTGCTTCCCCCATCGCTAAATCCCCTTTATTCTCTGGCTCTTTTCAGCTTAGCTGGGGTAGGTGAGGAAGGTCTGGGTGGTCCCAGTCTGGGACCCGTCAGAAAGCAGCATCTCTCTGGCCCTGTTCACTGCGAAGAGAACTTGACTTGTCTCTAAGCTGGGCCTGCTGGTAAAGCTCTGGGGACTCGCTCATCCTTCTCAAGACCTTCAGCAGGCCAATGCTTCTTTATATGCGCAGGTCATGGCTTTAAACAGGGTTGAGGCCCTGAATAAACTCAGCTGATGGGGCTGCAATCTGCTCGTGGTTAAGATTCAGGACAAAAGGGGACCAACAGGCCAGGCACACTGTCCTGCCCTCTCACGCACGGTCTGCTGGCAACGCGGGCAGATTCCTTTCCCTTTGTTATATGCGTGTTACTGGTTTAGTGAAACGAAACATCTGTGCACTTTTCTCCTCAAAAAGAGCCGCCCAGTTTTCAAGCCACTGAAACGTCTTTGAAATGGAGTATTTGCCGACACTGCCCTCTCTCCCGAGAGCAAGAGGCAGGGAGATGTGTCCTCAAAAGAATTGTTTCAGACGCAGACATTACCAAGTTTTTCTTTTCTTTTTTCCTTCAAAAGGCCCGGATCTGCTCACATGTTCACAGAACTGAACACAAAAGGTGCTTTAAGAAACAGGACACGAAGCCTTATCCCGGGTAGAAAAGGTTTACTGCTTATAAAAATAAGTTACGGAACAGAACAAAACACTTGGCTTGACAACGGCTCACTCCAACTGTAACATGACTCAGAACACAGACCCAGGAGGCTGACGGACCAGCAGGCAAACACACATGAGAAAGCGAGCTGCCTCACTGCCTCGCCCGGGGTCCCGAGGTGCTCTCTGTGCCCCACACGCCAGCTCAACGGTGTGAAGGTCCCGTCCACAGAGGGGACTCCGCTATTCCCCACGCCTGGCCTGAGCGCACGAGGGCAGTGAGCAGGTGGCAGGACAGCTATTCCGGCCGTAGAGACGCAGCTGAGCTCCGGCTGTGGCTGAGGCTTGCCTGGGAAGGATCTGCGCGGGGTCTGGGGCCGGCACGGGGCTGGGGCGGGTCACTGTCGGCAGGTGTCGTGGAAGGCCTCGAGGGTGCGGAAATCCCTCCAGGTTGGGGGCAGGCCGTCCTGCAGAAACTTCCCGCAGCGCTGGCACGGGGCCTGGAACAGCTTTATGTAACTTCTTAGCCAGGTCTAAAAAGAGAAGCGAAGAGAGAAGTGAAAGACACAGATCCGGGTGCTTCCAATGTCATCCTTCCTGCCCAGCCTAATGATCTCTAGGACGGAGGACCTGGGCTGGCTGTGACCTCGGGAGGCGCCCCAAGATTTTACAGAAAGCTCCCTGGAGCATCCACAGAGTCACAGTGCTGCTGAGTCTCAGTTCCGGCATCCTGGGCCCCTCCTGACTAGGGGAGATTTAAAATAGAAGTCCCTGCTCTGGGAGGCAGGCAGGGCTCCCGAAGGGCGGATGTGAACCTTGGCCCAGCCTCCTGGCTCAGGGGCCATGCGTAACCACCTTCCATCCGAGTCCCGGGTCTTCTGAACCCCGGCATTGAGCCTCTCTGTGTTTGCCATCCAGAGGTGGCCCCGGAGACATGCAGATAGAGGGCGAGCGGAGAATTCCCAGCTAAGGTCGAATGCCTTCTTTCTAATCTGATTTCACAGGTCACCACTCACTGTCACACCGTGGCCCGACACACCTGGGGGAGGGCGGGGACAATCTGGTGCCACTGAGTAACGCAATAAGCGGCAAGTGCATACTCGCGGGTTCAGGGGGCAGAGTTCCTTCAGGCGTCATACATAAGGATGAGACTCGTAACTCAATTCCCCGACTCAAGGAGACGCACGGCCGCGCCAGCCCAAAGTCGCGGCGACGGGCCAGCAAGGGGGCGCGCGCCACCGTGATCACGTCCGTCGGTCGGAGGAGATGGCTCTTGGGAGACCTCGGCCAAGCTGACAGACACAAATCCTGCTGTCTTCATCACAGCGGCCCTCCTGATGGCTGACCGTGGCCCACCCATCCTGCCCCCTCCAAAAGCTCAGGGCCTGAGGTTCTGGCAACAAATGTGAGGAGGTCAGTGGTCATTCAGTTAAACTATTTATCCTTTCTAAAGGGAAACCGGGCATTTTAACATGTTAGGTTAGAAAGCAAGTCTTTCCATCCACCCAAGAAGCGAGACTGCTGACTGAAATTGTTCTCCACACATGAGAGAGCCGCTGAGTGATGGCTCCACAAAGCCCGGGTCTGCGTGTTCAGTCTTCCCAGTGTGGGAGCCAGTCAATGAGCCGGGTCGTATTTTCTAAGACATGAACTACAGGCTCCTAGAAGCTTAATTGTGGCGGCGAACGTGATGAGGTGGATCCCAGAGCGCAAATCCACGTGGCTGTCAGCACGGATGGGGGCTTGCTAATAGGTCCTCACTCTAAGGGGCAGCCCCCAGGCAGGAGTGAAGCAGGGAGGGCCAGCCCCAGTGAGAGAGAGGAGCCAACGGTGCGAGGGCGTGACACCGTGGTGCCAAAACAGTTGGCCGCCTCTGCCAGGATGTGGGCCAGCTGTGGGCCAGGCTGAGGCCGGCTGGTGGGCACGTGATAACCTGATGAACTGCCTTGGGGCGGGGAGGGATGGGGGCAGAGGGGAGTCCTGACGTGGAGGACAGATTGCCACGATGTAAGCGCTCTGGTTCCATGTCAAGTCACCAACGGTTAAACAACCCGCTTGAGAAATCCTCAACGTTAATGAGAGCTGGCGGGAGCTGGCGCACACAGGGCACGGCTGTTTCTGGTCCCCCGCCATCCTGGGCTCCGACCTGAGAGTCTAAGGAATGGGGGGTCTTGGAAGAATGCCGCCACTGTAGCCCCAAGCTTGGGGCCCGGCACAGGCCAGGAGCTCGATAAACACCTACTGACCAAATCAGCCCCGGAAGCTGGGTTGGAAGTCCACTTCTGAGACCACGTGTTTGGCAATGATAGGAAAACCAGTTAACGGAGCGGGATGTGGTTTGTCTTACATCCCTGCCCAGCTGAAAGGAAGTATCACTTCCACACGGGGCCGTCTCCCTGGCGAGGCCCCTGCGAGCTACCTTCTGAGCTGCCTGTTTTCACTCGAGGGGCCAAAGCTTCATGAGGCTTGACCTCTAGAGCCACTCACCATGAAGGAGCGGACCACGACGTCCGGCATCTGGGGCAGCTGGTAGTGGAGCAGGGCGGTGGTGGCATGGTCGGTCACCTGGGAACCAAGGATAAGGACTAGGTCAGCCACTGGAACCAGCAGAGAAAACAAAAGGGTGCTCCTTTTATCTGACGGCTCATGGAGGAAAAGATACCTAATAAACCTGAAGGTGGAAAGCTAGTTAGCAAGGTTCGGGGGCAGGGAAGGGGAGAGGAGGAGTGTTGAGTGCAGAAAAGACATACATATTCATGCCCAGGGCCAAGTAAAGTGTGGAACCTTCCAGCAACTCCAGGTAGGCTGCAGCACCTCAGAGAAGTGTGGCCAGAGGCTGGTGGAGAGGTAAAGCGGTGGTGGGTCCAGGGGCTTTACCAGCCCCTCCACTGCATGAATGGAGAAGGCAGTGGCAACCCACTCCAGTGCTCTTGCCTGGAAACTCCCATGGACGGAGGAGCCTGGTGGGCTGCAGTCCATGGGGTCACTAAGGGTCAGACACGACTGAGCGACTTCACTTTCACCTTTCACTTTCATGCATTGGAGAAGGAAATGGCAACCCACTCCAGTGTTCTTGCCTGGAGCATCCCAAGGACAGGGCAGCCTGGTGGGCTGCCGTCTCTGGGGTCACACAGAGTCGGACATGACTGAAGCAACTCAGCAGCAGCAGCAGCGACCACTGCATGAGACATTGCCTGGATGCAGAGGCTCGTTTCCAACTGTCCATGTTCAACTTCAGTCTTTACCTGGGAATGATTTTCCTGCCGGTGTAACTGGTCTGTCTCTCTGCTCCCTTCAATTCCCATTCTGTCTCTTTCTAATCATTTCTGAGGGTCCTTCCCCGGGGCCCAGAGATGCCACCGTTCTGAAGAGCTGTGCTGCGCCCAGTGTGGGCCTCAGTCCAGCCAGCTCCCTGAAAGCTGTGGTCCGTGGGCCACATCCGCTGTTTCCACAGCTCCGCCAGCAGGGCCAAGGGCATTACGGCTCTAAGTTCACGCAGGGCATCTGGGGACCAGATGGGACGTGTGCTGGGTTTCCACCCCAGCTCTGTCTGCTGACCTTGATCCATCGAATCTCTCTGGGTCTCAGCGTCCCTCCTAAAAAGCAAAGCGCTGGCTGAAGATCCCCTGTAGTTCTGAAATGTGATGATACCCTAGATTGCTAGATGTATAGACTGTTCCTAACTCGATAGCTGTGTTCAAACTCATGGTTTATTTGATGGTCTTCATTAGGGAATCTTGCCATTACAAATGATATGGTCAAAAGACAAAAGGAAACAAAAACATCAAAGAAAACAACCAACTTTGTGAACACGAGTAAGCGGGGTCTGCCTGTGTCCACTCGTCCGTCCTCCCGCTGAGAAGTGGGGTATTTCCTGCCGGACCAGGTTGTGTGTATTTCTTCAGTCGGCACTGTTCCCACCAGGACACCAAGGTGCGCTGACAGACCTCAGCAGCAGTTAAGCAAACTGACTGGCTGGAAACCAGCAGGGCTGGTCTGGTCTGGGTTCATTGAGAGGCGTTATGAATGATCCAGAAGTTAGTCCGCCTGTGTGTCTACACCCAAGGCCAGAGAGGCCACACCCTGAAGAGCAAGGAGGCAGGCTCCTAAGCTCACAGAACCTCTAGAAGCCGTGGTTCCCCCAGGTGAAACGGCCAGGTGTGTGGAGTGCTGATCCTCCCGGCCGTGCCTTGGGCCGCGTGCCCTTCTCTCCTGCTCTGCCTGGCCCTGGGACTGGCCCTCTTTCCCACTGCACTTTCAGGGCCTGCCTGGTGGCTAGTGAACTCTGCGTGGTGACCAGCTCTGTGCAGGTGAGGCTCACGCTCAGCCGGCCCATGTGGTGTCCCTGGGGCCGAGACTGTCACCTGGCGTCTGGTAGGTGCTCAGCACGTATTTGCTGAATAGAGAAAAAAACTATAAAATGGCCACTCATCAGAAACACCTGTGCCAGCTTTCCTGCACACACAGCCACGGTTCATACATCCAATCATGCCGAGAAACTCTTACCCAAGGGACTTTCAAGATAAATGGTCCTTATTGCTTCAAGTGCAAAGACTGTTTTTATTTTAAGCATTTTTGACAGACAGCTTTCTAAAATGAGCAAGGCTTAAAAAAAAAAACACAGGAGAATGATAACTTGGCAAAATGGCGAGTGGTGATTGGCAGGGTGAAATGAACGGCTACAAAACGCAGTGAAGCCAACCGGCCCCGAGGAGGCCTGAGCTTAGAGCTTGGTTCTTACCCATCCCGGTGCCTGCTAAAAGCAAAGTCCCACCCAAGTGCTGTTTATAAGCTCATAAGACAGGCCTTATAATCACATTCGCCATCACGAAAGACACAAAATTTCTGGAGAATTCTTTCCCCTGTTCCTCCCATTTATTTTACACGCCTCTCAGGAAGCCTCTCTACATTGCCTCCCGTCTAAGACACCCGGGCCATTTCTCTGGTTTGCTGACAAGAGTGTACACAAGCACTCGGAGCAGAGAAGCAGGCTGGTGCTGGACGCCCCTGAGGCACCACCCAGGAACGTGCTGGAAACCTGGAAACGTGAGCTCTTGGGCCCAGTGCAGACCTAGAATCGAATCTTTGGGGTGGGGTCCCTGAACTCAAGCCGGCCTTTCCAGCTGTTCTTCGGGATCCCGAAATATAGGAGGCGGCAAATGCGGGTTGGTGCACAGACCCTCTGGGGAATCTTGCTGTTCAGCTCAGTCGCTCAGTCTGGGTCTGCAACCCCATGGACTGCAGCACACCACAGGCCTCCCTGTCCATCACCAAATCCCGCCGCTTACCCAAACTCATGTCCAGTGAGTCGGTGATGCCATCCAACCATCTCATCCTCTGTCATCCCCTTCTCCTCCCACCTTCAATCTTTCCCAGCATCAGGGTCTTTCAAGTGAGTCAGCTCTTGGCATCAAGTGACCAAAGTATTGGAGTTTCAGCTTCAGCATCAGTCCTTCCAATGAATATTCAGGACGGACTTCCTTTAGGATGGACTGGTTGGATCTCCTTGCAGTCCAAGGGGCTCTCAAGAGTGTTCTCCAACACCACAGTTCAAGAGCATCAGTTCTTCGGTGCTCAGCTTTCTTTACAGTCCAACTTACAGCCATGCATGACTGCTGGCCAATTATCACAGGCAGGGGTGGGGTGGGGCCCAGACTGGGCACTTCCAGCAGTCCCCCAGCCTGCCCCTGCTGCAGCTGAGAAGCCAGGCCGCTCAGGAGGCAGAGTATTCTGGGCAGTAGAGGGAAAAGGCATTTCCTTCTGGGGCATGAGGGAAACAAAGGAACACAAACTCAAAGGATAACTTGTCTTTTTCATGACTCGAAAACCAAGCACACCACCCATATTTCATGATGTTGCAGTGGAAAGAGGGAGCCGGGGTAATGGTGGTGGGCTGGCAGGGTTTTCCTTATTTCTGAAAGGTGCTCTTTCGGGACCGTGGGTTGATTCCGTGAATCAAGGACAGCCACACTGATGAGAACGTGTGGGGCATGCGCCGCTCACTCTTCCTCACGCGCACCGAGGCGGGTGGTCTCCCAGGCTCACCGTGTGTGTGTTTTAGTCGCTCGGTAGTGTCCAGCTCTGTGACCCCGTGGACTGTAGCCCGCCAGGCTCCCCTGTCCGTGGGATTCTCCAGGCAAGAAGACTGGAGTGGGTGGCCACTCCCTTCCCCAGGGGATCTTCCTGACCTGGGGACAGAACCTGGGTCTCCTGCTTTGCAGGCAGATTCTCTACTTCTGCTGTGCTGGGTGTTAGTTGCAGCATATGGGATCTAGTTCCCTGACCGGGGATGAAACCTGGGCTCCCCTTCATTGGAAACGCAGAGTCAAAGCCACTGAACCACCAGGCAAAGTCCCCCAGGTCCATGTTATAGATGAAGAAATGGAAACTTACAGGCCACACAGCTGGGGAGGGGCAAGAGGTGTGTAGGCCCGGACCCCAGGAGACCCGAGCCTGCACCACCTCCCTCTGGAGACGCCCTGGCCAGCTCTGCGGTCTGTGGACAGAGGCTCCCGTCCCGAGCCTCAGCGTCATCTGCCCTCCACCTCCCGGCCCAGCGAAGGGTACGGAAAGCCAGAGTCCTGCTGCCAGCTGCAGGTCAGGTCTGGACACGTGGCTGCCGGTAACAGGCTTCTCCGGAGCAGAGCAAAGCGCACTAACCAGAAAACGTCCTTTTCCAGAAACAGCGGGGTCATACACCAAAGCTCCGTTTTGGCACCTGGCTCCCAGGCAGGGCACCGATTCAGTTTTCCCATTACTGGGTCGGCAACCTGGCCAAATTCAGCTTCTTTTCCAAAAGGCCCAGTATATTCTCTTCATTGCCAAATGGTGGCAGCTTTTCTAGCGCTGACATGATCGTTGAATTTCTTCAACTCCCATCTCCAATCACAGAAATATTTTAGTGGAGGGGACAAAGCTAACTGGCTCACTATGTTTTCCGTCCCTGCCACCTCCCGTATTTCCTCCCCTGGTTTTCACATTCCCGGGGCTGAACTCCAACGCGGCAGGTACGATGTGGTCGTCAGACACTGGAGAAATTCACCTGGAATGATCTTCCTTTTTGTAAAAACATTCCACCTTCAGTACTTGTTTTGTTTTACACTTTTTAACAACATTTTTTTTTTTTTCTCAGCATCCAAGATGTGGGGGATAAAAACAAGCCCGGGGCAACAACAACAAAGATGGCTATTAACTAATTTAAACTGACTCTGGGCCAGCCCAACGGAGGCTCCATCTCATTGTGATGTCGAGCTAATGAGATTCCACTGGGAGATGAAAGCCACCCCGGCCGGCAGCGGAGGCCACAGAAGGGCACTAATGCTCTCGCGGGAGAGGACATTCATCCCACCAGTGAGTGCGGGTTTGAAGACAGCGCAGAAGAGATCAAAGCGGATGGTGAACCCAAGGAGAGGGAGGGAGGAGAAGACAAGAAAACAACAATAAGCCAAGGAGATCGGGGAAGCGGGAAAGAGGACTGGGGGGGTGGGGGGTGGGCAGGGGTGATCGTATGGGCGCGAAGAGGACACCACAGAAAGACAGGGGGCCTCAAGCAGGGGTGTGCGGATGCGGGGACTCCGCCAAGAGACGTTCCCTCTGTCCTCACGGCCAAGAGAAACTGCAGATGCTCCGGCTCGGTCTAGGGTGCGCAGCCCACCCCGAGCCCCGGCTCCAGCTCGGGCTGGGCTGCAGGTGGTCACTCACCTAGAGGAGGGTGATGGCTCTGCTGTTGTCAACACGCCCACTCTGCCCTGCGAAACAGACTCCCAGTTTTCTCCTCCACCCATCAAGCCTACAAACCACCCTCCTTTCCCAGGCACAGAGGCAGAAGAGGTCTTCCTGCACCCAAACCGACAGGGAACTCAGCTCAGAAGGCGAGAGAGGAGTCTTTCCAGAGACCTTGGAACAGCTGCCAGTCAACACACTGGAGGAGACGCCAGTCACAACAAGCCTCCCGAAGCTCCCCAGCCATATTGTGCGCAAAGAGCTGACATCGATAGGGTCCCGGGGAGGTCACGAGCTGTTTCAGCTGAACCCTGCGTGGAACCACCTGCAGCCAGGGCAGGGCTCTGTGGTGACAGCTACTGAGCACCGGCTCTGAGCTAGGGCTGTTGCACACACATGCCCGGTGAGGAGTCCGGGCTGCGGGGGCCAGATGGCGCCCACTTGGATAGTGCCTGTCACGAGCCAGGCAGCTGTGGACAAGGATTAAATGTGTCAATACAGGGACAGTGCGTGAAAAGGGCCTGACCGACAGCCAACATCCACCCAATGGGAGTCACCCTCCCCTTCCCCACAACCCTGGGAGGAGGCTATGAACGGGAGATGATTTTCACTCCAAGTAAGGCAGCCAAGCCACAGGGAGGTGACGTGCCCCAGCCAAGTGGCTCCTGAGTAGGGCAGGGTGCTGGGCTTCTGGAGCGGGGGGGTAGAGCCTGTGGGGGAGGGGGACACAGATAGGAGGCCGCGGAGGCCACCTCCTCCCCACTGGGAATGGAGCCCAGGACTCTAGACGGAGGCGAGACTCAGTCCCAGCCTGTTCATGCCACCTCAGCTCCCCACTGGCACGGCTGCCCTCCACCTCCCCCACTGGAAGCTTCTGCCCGTCCTGCTCAACCACCCACCCAGAGCCAGCACCCACCGGGAACAAGGCCCACCCAGGACCCTCCAGAGCTCAAGGGGGAATGAGTCTCCCGGCCTTGCAGAATGAAGGGGGAAACAGGGCAGATGAAGCTGGCAGTGCCTAGTCAGGTATGCACTGTGTGCGTCAAGGAAAACTCAGAGCACAGTCTTGGGGCAGGAGGTGCTGTTGCAGGGATGCTTTGGCACTCAGAGCCCACTCTTCCCCCGACTTGTGCCCTCCTCCAGCTGGGGGGTGGGCAGGGGTGGAGAGCGGGTTCAAGTCCTGCTAGACTACTTTCTGCTGAAGGCTAGCTCCTCAGGGCCTGGGTTTGATGGAGGCCAGAAAGGCTCTGTTCTTTGTCTGTGAAAGGGGAAGTGAAAGTCGCTTGGTCGTGTCTGACTCTTTGCAACCCTGTGAAGTATATGGTCCATGGAATTCTCCAGGCCAGAAAACGAGAGTGGGCAGCCTTTCCCTTCTCCAAGGATCCTCCCAACCCAGGGACTGAAGCCAGGTCTCCCGCATGGCAGGTGGATTCTTTAGCAGCTGAGCCTCCAGGGAAGCCCAAGGGGAGATGTCCGTGGGGAGAACAGAGGGCAGAGCGGTGTCACACAGACAGGGCCTGTGAGGTGCGGGGGCCTCCAGGCCCTCCTAACAGAGCACTGTCCCCCGGCAGCTTCCTCCTTTAAGAAGGTGCTGTATTTTGTGATGGCCCGGGAATTATCCTCAGGGATTCCTGAGTCCACTAAGGTTGCAGGATCATCCTGACACTCTGTGGGCTTCCAGGCCAGAGGGACAGCTGGCGCTACAGCAGAAGTAAGGCGTTCAGACTCTGGGGGCGGGCCGCCGGGCTCCACTCCCCACCCCTGGGCAGCGGCCCGCAGCTCCGCAGAGCACAGGCGCCTCAGGCAGCGGACCGATGGCACCCAGAGCGCAGCATCTGCCGCACGCAGCCCCGACGCCCAAGGCCGCCCCATCTGAGCCAGGGGAGCTGCGGCCTCTGCCTCTTAAAAGTCCGTCCCGCAAGATTACTGAATAGAAGTTAAGTGCCCGAGTGTTCAGAAGTTGCTTATTTAAAAGACAGCCTGGTAGAGACCCAGCTCTGGCTCTCCTCCAGCAACTGGCGGCTCGCATCCGCTGTGAAGGGGAGCGTCTCGATGCGGGCATGACCGCGAACAAATGGCAGCGAGGGGGTGGGGAGAAAATGACCTGGAGCTGTCAGGAGCCTGGGGCTCCAGCCTGGGCTCCTCTCTAATTATCTGGGTGACCTTGGCCACATCACTCCCCTCACTGGCCTTCAATAAAGGAGGCTGGGATCTCTGGGTGCCCCGAGGTCTGGCTTTCAGGGGGCGCTGCTGCAGGGCCTGACTGCACGCCCTCAGGGCACACTTGTGTCGTGCCCCGCCCTCGGGCCAACCAGAGAGACATGAGAGCCCTTTGTTCTTTCAGAAAAGACAAGCTGGTCCCAGCAGGCGGCAGGGGCACCGCGTTCCTGCCTGCTTCCACCTGCTGTCCTGATGGGATGTCACCCTCATGGGGTCCTCAAATTCTGGGCCGGTTACCAAGAGCTCAGAACAAGGGAGACCAGCAGCACAGCGCTGTTCTTGGGAACCTCTTCCCATCTCCATGGGTTTCAAAGAGACTGGAGCACAGACCAACAGGCAGCAAAGCCAAACATTTGCTACTTCGTTGTACACATGCTGCTTTGGCGACTCAGAGCGATAAAAAGGAGCTTTCATCTGCGGGATACACTTGCAGGCTAAGAGTCTGGGTCTCTACGCCAAGTAGAGACAGACCTGCCCTTAATGAGAAGGACACTGGGAATCTCGTGGAATGAGAAAATTCTCTGTGGGTCTGGGAGTCAAAGACATGAGCCTAGTGTGTTAAATGTTTAAAGAGACAGCAATGCTGCCCCAAGGATGAGCACTGGTTTTATGAAGATATTGAAAACAGTCCCAGAAGTACTCATTCCATAAAAGAGGAACCATCACTATTTCAAAACTGAGAGCTATGAAGCTAGTCCTGAAAGTGCTGGGGGCTGGGGACAATGCTGAGCAGTGCACAGACTGGCTTCCAACGGTGGGATGAAGTCTGGGAGGCTGGAAGCATGGGGTTTCACTTTCATCACTCAGCTCGAGTCTCTGATCCGTACCCCGGATTTGTGTGCCATGGGTTCACACGCCCAGAGGCCTGAGGAGAAGGCATTGAGGTCCAAGGGGACTAGAGATTTACTTAGACAAGACCAATGCTCCCTTCAGCACTGATGAAGGAGCCGTCTGCAGGAGGGCTTATGACTGTCTGCTGGCAACGCTGCTCGGGGCCGACAGGGACGGGGCTGGCTGGGCGGGAACTGGGGAGCAGAGGCAGACACTGCTCCATCCTGTGCAAAACCCCTACTTGTGGCTTTGAGATGAGGTTCTGTCTGAGAAGGATGAGGTCTTGTTTGTAAAGTATAGAACGTGGCCTGAGGCACGTAGACTGGGGCCTCCATAAAGAAGTTTTTATCTGGTGTGAGGGGTTTCCAATCTGACCCTCTTAGAAGTCCCAGCCAAGATGCCACTGATGCCCCAAAGCAAAGCCCCTCAATGCCCGGGACTCTTGAGCACAGACTGGCTGCAGACCCTCCGGAGGCAGATGTGTCTCCCTCAGGACACTTGGCAGCCGCCTGCAGGAGCTTCCCAACACGGGAGCACATGTATGTGGCCCTCAATGACCAGAGTCCCGGCCCTATCTCCCCTCAGCCCCACATCACACCCCCGTGACACTGCTGCCTTAGTAACCCCTCCTCCCGGACCGGCTTCCCTGACTGCTCTCTAGGCTTGAGCCTGGAATGTCCGGGCCCTGGCTAACTTCTCTCCCCTGGAGACTTAGGCCAAGGGACTCCCCTCCCACCCTGGGCTCTCCTGCACCCCCAGCAGCACCCTGTGGATATTCCGGTTCTGCGCTTGCCCAACTGTGACCAGAAGTTCCTGCCTCGTCCCAGGCGATGCTCTGCACTGGATCCACACGCCTGGTAGGACCCCAAGAGAAGGAGAGATGGAGTAGGCAAGATGCTATGGATTTATTTTTGGCCGATAGGGTTAGGGGAGCAGAGTAAAAGCAGGGTGTTCAGGGGTGGAAAAAGCTGAGGTCATGGGGTACCTTCGGGAGGAACACCTGGGTGAACAGAGAAACCCTATGGAGGCCTTGAGGGGAACTCTCCAGAGGCCTGACCAGCTTTGTGCAGCTTCCCTGGGTGGCTCAGGGGTCAAAAATCTGCCTGCAATGCAGGAAACTGTGGGTTTGATCCCTGGGTTGGGCTGATCCCCTGCAGAAGGCAATGGCATTCCACTCCAGCATTCTCCCCTGGGAAATTCCACAGACAGAGGAGCCTCTACAGCCCACGTGGTTGCACAGAGTCAGACAAGACAGCAACTAAGCAACCACCACAAAGGCCTTGTGTGGGGCCAAGAGGAGGCACTCACAAAAGGTCCTTCACATTTCCCAGGATTAAGGAATTAGGACTCTTCATTTATGAACGAAACAAGCTCAGAGCTTTCCAGATGGTAAAATGCCAGGTTCTGCTGCCAGCTGCCAGCAGAGCTCAAGCCCGAGGACACCTGAATGGCTCTGTGCCCACTTGGTGTGATGTTATTTTCTGCGGGAACAGCCTGGCGGTTAGAGAAACACATCCAAAGACATCTGGGCTCCCAAGAAATACAGACAATACCACCTACTTGCCCCTCGAAACTGAGGCAACCGCAGGGGGAGCAGACACCGCAGAGCCCGAGAGGCGGCTCTGCTGCCGTGGTGCTGGGAGCCTCTCGGGAGCCCTGCTGGGTGGGGAACACTCCCATCTCAGTGGATGGCCAGAGGGGCCACCAGCCCTCTCAGGACACCCAGGGCACTGTTTGAGGTCCTGGGACTGGGATTCTACATCAGCATGTCGGGGCTGCCCAAAGGGTACTGCTGGGGTTGGGGGGGCTCTGTAATCTGGGGGTGCCGATTTCGTGAGGCAGAGGTACCCTTATGCCCTTTGTTTCACCGATGAGGGGGCTGAGGCAAGGGAGGCCACACGGGAGTAGGGGCCAGCCCGGCCGGACTACCTCTCTCTGGACTGGTCACAGTGGGAAAAGTGACTGGTGAGGCTGAGCCTCACGGTGGTGCGGTGGGGGCGGACAGGCACGCTGCCGGGAAGGCGCTGGGGTGTGGGAAGGGGCCTGGGCAAGGGCAGGAGGCTGGGCTTCCCAGAAGCAGCTGCTAGGCTCTGACCCAGGGCATACGCATCTTGGGCAAGCCCTCAGGAAGAAGGAAGCTAGGAGACGAGAGCAAGTCCTCTGCGACTCCTCTAATGGTAGAGACCGCAAACCACTTCCAGCCAGCGGGCAGGCTTTCCTGCTTCACAGTAACTGCAAGCCTGGGTCCACGGGAGGCTCTTGGTCACAACCCCCTCCACAGAGGTGCAGGGAGAATTGCAGAGGTAGTAGGTGGGGAAATAAGCGATCAACCCTATCTGCTTCAGAAGCTTGTGACTATTTCAGGGACAATGTGGTGATCAAGGCTCAGGGTGAGCGGAATGCCCCTCCTCCCGTCCCCGCCGGTTCTCAGCTCCCAGCGCCCTGGGCTGACACTCAGTGACATCCCCTCCTCCCTTCTTTCTGCTGACCCAGCGAGGTCAATGCAGTCCGGCTCTCTGTCAGGAAAGGGCTGCCCTCTGCGATGACCCTGGAATTGTCCGCTACCTCTCCTGTCCTGAAGCTTGTCGACAGCCCAAGGCTTGGCTCCTGCAGCTCCCCCTCCATTGCTCATGGAGACCACCAGCAGCAATCTGTTTTCCTCCATGAAGCTGCCCCTCAGCCCTTCGCTAGTCAAAGGTGCGCCCTTGGCTTTTCCGACTGGGGCTACGAGGACACACGTAGGAGGCAGGACAGAAGGCATGGAAACAGGACGCCCACCGTATCGGCTCCACTGTGGGTGCTTTCCTTTCGGAAAAGGTTAGACAGCGTTTAAGAGTAAAGGGGACAAAACAGAGGCCCTTCCGACAATCTGAGACCCCTCTTTGGATCGGGAGTGTCCCCTCTAGGTGCGGGCCCTCTGCTGATGGCTTCACCTGAGCAGGACACCCGACAAGAGCAAGCACAGAGACCTGGCAGGAGGTCCACAGCCCTTCCAGGGCCTTCTCTGTGCTGTCTGAAGAGGGGGTTCTGAAAGAAAATGGAAATGAGCTGGTGGGAAGGTATTTAGATATTCTAAGGCATAAGACTAAAAAGAACTGAATGAGTATTTACTGAGTCCCTTTGGGGACGTTCAGTGTTACAGCAGGTACAGACATGCACAGCCCTAAGCAACAGGCGAGTCCTGTCCTCTGGGAACACCCCATGTTGGGACAGCCCTCCTTCCTGGGCTTGGAACTGGTGACAGGTTTGTCACAGACTATTTGGGGAGGCTGGAGGAAGAAATGGCAACCCACTCCAGTATTCTTGCCTGGGAAATCCCATGGATGGAGGAGCCTGGAGGATTACAGTTCATCGGGTGGCGAAACAGCTGGACGTGATTTAGCCAATGAACAACAGTCTGGATAGGCCCTCGATTTACGCGAGGGGCTCAATGTCTCAGAAATTTCAGAGAATTGACTTTTCTGGGACATAATTTCATCTGTTGACAAGCTCTGGGTGGCCGCTTGATAAAGCTTCCCTTGATGAGGCCTCCCCCACAGAGGCCAGTGTTGGGAGCTAAGCCTGAATGAGGGAGTGAACAGATGCGTGAGTGAGTGGACCCAGGCATGGAGGGGCAGTGGCGGCCAGCCTGCCTGTCCACGGCCAAGCTCAGCGTGGGGCTGAGAAGGCTCCTTTTCCCTCTGCTGCCCCTAGAATACAGAGCAGGGCGGTCCCGGACACCTGGGGCTGTGACTTTTGTGCTCCGCCCCTGAGTGAAAGAGCTGGGACGCAGGTGCCGGACCCTCCGACACCACGTCTCCGGCCCCACTGGCCTACCCAGGGCTCTGAGCCCTCCCTCTCTCTCTGACCTCCTTGCCAGGATTTAACTTGGTAAGTAGCTGCAGAGTTGCTCCCGCTCTTCCCAAGTTACTGGATGAAAATGCCCACTGTTTTGAAGAGAGGAGGTTAAAGATCAAAACAGTGAGTGCCCCTGCAGAGTTTAAATGTCAGAAAAATCCGAACATGCTTGAAACCTTTCCCGGCTCTTTGTGATTCTGCCCTTTCAGACGGTCCCCCCTATTTCCAAGTTCCATTCTCTGAATCTGCTCTGCTGGAGACTTGCCGGCTATAAAAAGCTCCTTCGCCCCAGGACTGAGCGCACAGTGCCTCTGGGGCACCACGGTAAATGACGGGGTCCGGTTGGCAGCCGTGGACCCACGGCCAGCTGTCCCCGGCCCTCTACCGCGCCCCACCACCAGGGAAGGGGGCTAATGAGCACGAGGCAAAGGGCTTGCCGACAGGCCCTGTAGCAGACAAAAGGCAGGCCACGCTGGCTTCCGGGGGCCGGATCTGCCGTGGCGCCTTGCGTGCTCGTCTGTCACCTGGGGAGCCAGGATCAGACCGAGGAGAATTTGACAGGTATGAAATAAAAAGGCGAGTGTGGGCTTGGCACGGCTCTGTGAGTCAATGCCCGCTCCCACCTCCAGCTTTGTCACTTTGCGGGGAAAGACCTGGAGGGCTTCCCACCTTCCCGTCGGGCCTCTTTCTGCAGCAGCCACCACAGCTACTTGTGGGCAAGAAAACACAGACGCTCCACCGCAACTGCGAGTACACAGTGAGTGCCTAGGAAAGGGGGCGTTGGGGCTCAGCCCCAGGGCAATGCAGAGAGTGCGCTCCCCAAGCAGTGCCAAGACAGTCATGCCGGCAGCCAGTGTCCCCAGCTCAGCGCCGCGGCGCAGCTCCACCATCTGCCTCTACAGTTAGGACACATTTCTGCCCGAGAAATGCCTTCTTGCTGGTGACCAAGGGTCCTCCCTGACCTCGCACTTTCTCAGTCACTTTGACTGACGTTCCAGGTTGATCTTCCTGGATCAGGGCTGCTCAGGGAGTCTGCCCTGGTCGGGATGCTGGGTGGGGGTCAGCGGGCAGATGACGGGCAGAAGGGAACGCTCACCACTGCGATCCCCAGCAGTGTCTTTCTGGGAAACGCTACAAGCAACATCAATCAGGACACCTAGACTTTAAGTGGGTGGACAGGAAGAAAACAGAATTCTAAGAAAAAGCTGATACTAAAAAGCAGAGTTGGGAAATGCTGCCACCGCATCTCTTCCTTGGCATGTTGAGTTTGAAATGTTAAACAACATCCCGTCAATTGGACCCGGCCTTCAGAATCTGCCGGGAACATACGGCCCCAGCCTTGCTTTCAGTAGGTGGTCTGGCTGCGGAAGAGAGAGGGCTGCCCTCCAACCTCCAACACGGCCTGAGGCGAACACAACGAAGTGAGACCAGTGCGGTCACTCCCCTGCCCTGTCACGACTCCACGTTCCACATTCCTCACCCTCTTCACCAGCGTTTCCCAAGAGAACAAGATCCCGACGCCCTGCCACGTGACTATGATGAGTTGGAAAACTTTACTGATAAAGGATTCAACTCAATTTTGTGCTACATCATTTTCCAATATATTTCTTCATTTGACAGCACACAGACAATGTTCTGGGAGGGAAGGGAGTGGATTCTGTAATCCAGTAACTATTACCTGCCCCTGAAAAGAGAAAAAGGACCTTAACATCACCCGCCTTTCATTCTCATCAGAAAGCACACTCTCCTGCCTCCAAATTGTCACTCTTTAATCTAGTGCGGGTTGGCCTCAGAGGTCAAGTCCATTTAGTTAAAATACAGGTGAGGGGAGGAATGACACAGGAGCCCGAGAAAGAGCTCTGCACAAAAGCAGACCGCACGCCGCCCCCGGCCGAGACACGCTCTCATCTCTACAAATTCTCCCACTTCTGCTGCTTTGAACAGGTCACATCAACTACAAGGAGGGAAGTGGTGGGTGCTCTGGAGTCTCCCCGACTAGTTAATATCAAGTTTTAAACCCCGCTTGAGTCTCCCGACTAGTTAATATCAAATTTTAAACCCCGCCGCACCGTGTTTGTAGTTTTAAAGACATATAAAGAGCGCTTGGCAGGTTATTTTTAGGGGCAGTAGAATACAAATATAGCAGTGTCTCTCTAAATCTGTGCTTCACCAAATCTGTGTTTCACACATTTTACAACTTCCTAATAAACTTTCCGCTTGTATTCAAAAATACTTAATACCAAACAGAACGTTAAAAAATTTATTTGCCAAGGCAAGCCTGGGCAAGGCCCTCCCTCATGAAGGGTATTTGAATGGAAATTGGACCATTGTTAAAATCCCAGATTGTGGTTCTGTGATGCTGGGGAGTGGGAGGTGGCGGTGGAGGGGCTGAAGTCATCACCTGCCTTCCCTGGAGCCAGAAAATAACCAACTGCAAGACCAGAGGACGCGAAGATAAACCAGATTAAACAAACCAACCAACCCCAAACATTTTCGTGCTCCTCACTGTGAAGGGGAAACAAGATAAAGACAATGAGCAGTGTTCTTTCTCCTCAGAACACTTTTCAAACGCTGCTGGGGGAGAAACGACAAGAGCCGTTGGCACGGACAGTCAGCAGTGGAGGCCGAGGCTCTGTGTGAGCTGAACAGGAGCTGTTGGTCTGGTCACCTAGATAAGAGTACCTGGATTAACACGGAGTCGCCCACTCTAGCCCCACGTGACTATGGCCGTCTTTTCTTTAGGGGCCGGAACCAGGGAGGGAGGCTGTTTTTTCCTTTCTGTGTCTGGGTAGCTCAGTTGCATAAAGACGTGTTAGAAGAGTCAAACTATGATTTGCCTTTGTAAGGTGAATTTTAAATTTGAGACTAGTTTCGGGTCTACAGAGACACTGCAGAGACGGCACACACAGCCCCACAAGCCCCTCGCCCTGCTTCCCCACTGTCAGCATCTGTCGGCATCAGGCAGGCTCATCACAGCGAGGAAACCAGTGTCGCCTACTCATTATTGAGTCAAGCCCAGACCTCACTTGGATTTCATCAGCTTCTCCACTGATAAGCTCTTCCTGGCTCTGGGTCCAATCTGGGGCAGCCCAGTGGCCGCAGCCGTGAGAAGACCAGGACACTCTCCTGCTTGCACACGCTCCGCAGACAAGTGGGGCTGAGCCTCAGACCCTCCCCAGCCCTGGACGTGTCCCTGGCTTCCCCGTTTCACTGGAGAGGGGTCAGGAAGCACTGTGAACTGAGGTACGTTAGTCGCCATCAGAGGCTGGTCCATCATGCTCCTTTGAAAGGAAGCCCAGAAAGAAAGTGAAGTCGCTCAGTCGTGTCTGACTCTTTGCGACCCCATGGAATATAGCCCACCAGGCTCCTCAGTCCATGGAATTTCCCAGGCAAGAGTACTGGAGGGGTTGCCATTTCCTTCTCCAGGAGATTTTCCTGACCCAGGGATTGAACCTGGGTCTCCTGCACTGCAGGCAGACGGTTTACCGTCTGAGCCACCAGGGAAACCCATGAAGCCCAGGGCCCACGCCTTAACAGGAACAAGGTTTCCCTTGGGATGAGAACAATGTTCTAGAATGCGACAGAGGTGATGGTTGTACAATGCTGTGAAAGTACTGAAAGCTATGGAACTGCTGACTTTAAAATGATTAGAAACGGTTAGTTTTATGTTGTATGAATTTTGCCTCAACTGAAAAAGCCACTACCACTATCCTATGCTGAGCTACCGGCATACCCCGGATACAGCTATTAGTCAAGTGGCCCAGCCCTGAAAATCGTGTCCTTCCTCAACATCAATCCCTCCAGTGGCTCTTCACTGAATTGAGAATAAAATTCAAGTTCTGCATCAGGACTGGGGGGCACCTGCCGGCCGGGCCCCCAAATCCCACACTCTGCCACCTGCCCTCTGTCTCTGCTGCATCGCACGGGCCCCCGCGGAGTGCCGGACTATGCCAGCCCCCCCGCCCACACGGGGCTCGGGGCTGCAGTTTCGCAGCCTGGGACCCTCTCCTCGTGGCTTTCCGTATGGCTACTTCCTCATCTGCCTCCTGTCTCGGTTTAACTCGCGCTGTACCAAGGACCCCTGCGACCACCCTGACGTGAAGGAGACCCTCCTGTCCCTGACCACGGCCCCCAGGTAGCAGCCTGGAGCCCCTTCCTGACCCTTTCTGCCTGTCCGTCTCATTTCCCTTGCAGCACTGAGCCCAGAACCTGCACGTGGCAAGCGGCAAGTAAACAACTTCTATTGACCGAGGAGGCAACAAGCGAGCTGACAGCCTCTAGCACTTGCAGTGCTGGGGAGAAGTGGACAGGACGGGGGCACAGGAGGAGGCCGCTGCCCTGCCGCGGAGCTGGCCCGAGTGCCACGGGAGGAGCTGGTCCAGGGAAGGGACCCTTCCACCACTGGGAGGTGGGAAATGGATTTCCTCTGGTCACATTCCCTTTTTTTTCCTGACATCTCCCAGATAGTACTTCTCCTTCAGGAAGCCCGACACCTGAAAAGATGTCACTGTAGTACAGAGTTGGGTGGGGATAGGGTGACGGTGGGCGGGGGGGCGGGGGTGCAGCCTGCCTCCTTCAGCCCATCCTTAAGGCACATGTGTAGATTACAGGGCTGTGGGAAACTGAATTAAAGACTGTGCAGTGGGACTTCCCCGGTGGTCCAGTGGTTAAGAATCCACCTGCCAAGGCAGGAGACAAGGGTTCAATCCCTGGCCCGGGAAGATCCCACATGTTGGGGGCAGTTAAGGACCACAGCCACCAAGACTGCAGGCCCTGGAGCCCCGTGCTCACAGCAGGGGAAGCAGCGCAGTGAGAAGCCAGCGCTCACAGCAAGGGAAGCAGTGCAGTGAGAAGTCTGTGCTCACAGCAGGGGAAGCCAGTGCAGTGAGAAGCCAGTGCTCACAGCAGGGGAAGCAGCGCAGTGAGAAGTCTGTGCTCACAGCAAGAGAAGCCAGTGCAGTGAGAAGCCAGTGCTCACAGCAGGGGAAGCCAGTGCTCACAGCAGGGGACGCAGCGCAGTGAGAAGCCAGTGCTCACAGCAGGGGATGCAGCGCAGTGAGAAGTCTGTGCTCACAGCAAGAGAAGCCAGTGCAGTGAGAAGCCAGTGCTCACAGCAGGGGAAGCCAGTGCTCACAGCAGGGCAAGCCAGCGCAGTGAGAAGCCAGCGCAGTGAGAAGCCAGCGCTCACAGCTAGAGAAGCCCCGCCCCCTGCTACTGGAGAAGTCCACACGCGGCAACGAAGACCCAGCACAGCCAAAAAGATATAAATACTAGACAAACAAACAAAACTGTGGGTTAATCTTGCGGGAACTCAAGAGCCTCTAACTTTTTCTTCAAACGTATAATTTATGCATAGTAAAACTTGCCCTTTTAGGCATTTAGTCTGTGAGTTTTGAGACATACAGTTGTGTGATCCCATAATTATGACAAAGAATATTTCCATCACCCAAACATGTTGCTCGACACCCCTCCGGGGACCAGCTCCTGCCCTCACTCCCAAGCCCTGGCAATCACTGCTCTGATTTCTGTCACTGATGTCTTGTCTTTTCCAGAATGTCACATAAATGGAATTCTACACTGAGCAGACTTCTGTGTCTGGCTTTTTCACTTTTAAAAGGCCTCTGATTTAAGACCAATATTTCCACCTCGAAGTCATCACATTTCCCTAAAAGCCTCTTGAGGAAGAAGCAAAAAGGAAAACTCACCTTTTGGAACACTTGATAGTTGGATTTGGACCATATATCAAGCTGTGGGGGAAAAGAGACAAAATATTAGCATCAATTTTAGAACCGTGGACTCCAAGAAATGATATTGTAACTACTGTTACTAAGCTTGAAAAAACCCTATGATTGTAAGAAAACCACGTGCTGGGATTTCCTCATCAACTGTGGCGATGTGAGATGAACTGAAGAGACATAAAGAAGTCAGCTTGAGGCCCCTGCGGTGCCCACGGCCCCGAGCTCACTGTCCTGACACTGGCTCCTCCTCAGTGCCCCTGCATCGCTCGTCAGTCTTGCCCCAGGGCCGGGTGCACCTGCGCTGCCTGGACTGCTTCCCCCACAAACCCTCACGCAGCTCCTCGTATACCTCCTTTGGCTCAAATGTCACTTGTCCAAGAGGCATCGCCCAGTTACTCTGTCTTAAAATATCATTCCCATACCTGTTGTCTTGCTTCTCTTTATCATTTCAAAAATTAAATATTTTCATAGCACTTAAAACTGACTGACGCTTTCCTTTTGTTTACACCCTCCCGGCACAGGATAGGGCCATGTCACAGGCACGTGTGGAGAAAAGCAGAGCCCTGCTGTTGAACACCTGACCCTTGCAGGCACGCCCTGGGCCTTCCACGTGCCCTCTCCCACCATCCCCAGGACAAGCCCGAGGAGCTGGTCCCATCAGCAACCTTCTTCCCAGATGGTGAGACTGCGTTTGGAGCCATTCAACTGCCCATGGTAATCTGGAGAAGCTTCTTATGGATGGGCTTGCTTGGTGGTGCTCAAACATGGCTGGCCTCAGAGGCCCTGAGGGAATTTTGTGTTTTTAATCTACAGATTTCTTGGTCGTTCCCTGGAATGTCTGAATTAGGAAGTCTGGAATGGGCCCGAGAATATACTGATTTGCCCATTTGTTTTTACAGGGCTCCACAGGTTCACTGTGATGAAGCCCTGTGTCAGGAACCCTTGGTCGGGGAATCAGTGGTCTGAGAGGGAATGTGGGCAGAGTTCAGAGTCCAGTCCTCGGGCCACAATCAGTCCCTGCACGGGGTGCTCCGTGGCTCAGTCTAACCAAAGCCATTCTGGTTTGACAGGCTGTATGAGAAATTAAATCAATGCCTTCTCACTGTTTCAAGAGGTTAGAACAAAAGGGAGTATGGCAAAATAGAATTACCCCCCACCCCCAGTACAGTGAGGAAACTGCAGATGAAAAGAGGGGCCATCAGGAGGTCCGACGGGTGCTCAGAAGTCAGCTTTAATATACGAGTTCAAGAGTGGAGCAAACTGAAACGCCTGGTCAGTGTGTCTCTTGAAATCTGCCTCTGAGGTGAAGCTGAGACATGGCTACTTCAGCCTGTGTGTTGCATTTGACTCTGGAGCGCCGAGGAGCATAAGGAGTCCTCAGCTGGGAAGACGGCTCTAGGAAGACCGTCTGCTGCGTCTGGTGTGGGACAGGCTGGAAGTCTGTCTCTGTTCTGAGGGTTTTCTGAAAACCGTCCTCGGGAGGGGAAGGGTGGGCTGGGAGCAGGCAGGCGTGCAGTTCTTCTGGCTCTTCCTGCTCATAAGGAGAAGAACCTGGGTGGTACGGAGGAGCCCCCCACCCTCTCCAGCCCCCGGCAGGTTCCTGCTGGAGAGGGTAAGTTCAGCAGATCCAAGTCCAGGAACAATGAAGGAAGAGCTGTGACTGAACACTGATTTCAGCCGGTCTGGTCCCGCCACACCCACTGCGGACCCACCCCCTTCCTGCATCTCCACAGGAGCCCCCGCCTGACCGCTCCCTACTCTGGCTGAACTGCTCTCCAGAAAGAGGGTGTCAGTTTTTAGTCACTGCCGCTCACTTTAAGCTACTGGATGGAGTAAGAATTTTAAACCTCTTCAGACATTAGATTTTTAACTGGACAGGTTAGCAACTTGAAGGGAGAAAAGTGACATGTTACCCCCGATAACTCTGAAGGAAACCTCCAAACACACATATGAAGTTATTAACTTCCTGCATTAGCAGTTCTGTTGAAGAAAACTGCTGGGCAAGCCGGGCATATCTGGGAGGATAAGTCAGCTTCATATCACGATCTTAGTGTCGCGGAGCTTCACAAACGTTACATTTAAAGACTATTCAGACACTGTGGAAGGAATGAGAACGATTTTTTGTATCTTTTAGTCTTAGTGCCAAGATGACAGGGAGATGGCAAAGATTCTAAATCTGAATTTTGGGAAAAGTCACATCAGTGCCTGAACTTGGAACGAATCTAGCTCTTTCCCATTTTCAGCCCACAGCTGCTGCTGCTGAAGCTGTCTGCTGCTGATCCTTTCTGCCTGTTCCCATCACACACAGGCAGACACAAACTCAAGGCCACGGAAAGAGAAAAGAGGAAGAACCCGCATAGAGACTGAGAAGTCAGTCTTCATTTATAAGAGAAAATTATACACGTATTAAAAAAAAAAACCCAACCGTTCAGAACCTGAAAAATGTTTTAAATAGAAAAATTATCCAGAGAGAAGTATTCACAGGTTTAATTAAGAGGCGGATCCTTTAGCTAAACTGCGACTTCTCAAAACACACCTCGCTCATTCCAAGTGAGCACACTGCTCTTTTGGGAGGCGGTTTGAACTTATGGTTCAGGACCCCAGGGACTGGTTCTGACCATCTGGGCCAGAAGGCCGTTAGGCAGTGCAACTATCTCCCAGGCGCGGGGCTGAGAGAGGGATCCGATGACAGGGGCTTCTCCCTTTGCTGGGAAGGCACAGCAGGTAGTTTGTCCCTGATTTTCTGCTAGATTTATGCCAAAGAAAGCCGTTTAAGCAAGTGTTCTGGAGTCAGTGCCCTGCCTCTCCTCAGGGCCAGGAAGATTTCAGAAACTCATTTCAGGGAGCTGGGACAGAGCCAAGTGAATATTTATTAGCTTCAGCTTATTTGTTGCAGAGGAGGGCATGGCTACTGATTCTTTGTTGGCTGCAATACTCAAAAATGAGGATTCTGGAAGCTACAAAACTTTCAGCCCCCTGAATGAGAAATGATTCTGAACTATAGTGTCAAGAAAAACAAATGAAAGCGTCCCCTCAGTATTCTGGGCAGGACTTAGAAAGATCTTAAAATGGAGAAGTCAACTTTCTGGTAATCGGGGCTGAACCTGCCATCTTAGGAGCAGCCTGTCAGACTCCAGGGGCCAGAGTGATATTTTACAGGTGAGGATGTGGCCTCTTCTCAGGTAAAATGGAAACGCACCCCACAACGCCCAATTGCTTCCGCACAGACACACCTGCTCTCAGGTTTCACGTCAGACATCAAAGGTCCTCTCGAGGCACAGGAAGAAACAGTGGCAGCAGGGACAGTCACTTTTACTCACCGAAGAGAAAAAGCCAAACATCCCCAGATCAGCAGGCCAACAAGTGCTGACTGTGATGGCGGCCACCGCCACTGGCACCTCTGGCCCCACCAGGGAGGACGGATGCCGTTTGCTGATGACTGCGCACTTAGCCTGCACTGACCTGTGTTATCTTTCTAAAGCCTCTCAGCAGTTGCATGGTGATGACAGAATTATTTCCAATTCACAGTTGAGGAAACTGAAGCTCAGAGAAGTTAAGGGACTTGTCCGACATCACACAGGTATTATGGGGTAGAGAATTCAAAATCGGGTCAGTGATTCTCAGTGAACCGACTCATGGCTGCTGGGGAAGGGTGGGGTCGGGACAGTCCGGGAGTTCGGGATGGACATGCACACATGGCTGTGTTTAAGATGGGTGACCAACAAGGACCGACCGCATAGCACAGG
The DNA here is from genome assembly GCA_917880005.1 of Nanger dama. NCBI lineage: Eukaryota > Metazoa > Chordata > Mammalia > Artiodactyla > Bovidae > Nanger > Nanger dama. The sequence goes on along the minus strand of CAKJTW010000018.1, from coordinate 5,055,408 downwards.
GAACTCTGCTCAATGTCATACGGCAGCCTGGATGGGAGGGGAGTTTGTGGGAGAACGGATGCATGTGTACATGTGGCTGAGTCCCTTTACGGTTCACCTGAAACAGTACTGGCTATACCCCAATACAAAATTAACAGTTGAAAAAAGAGAGGCTTCAGCTCTTAACCCGGAGCAAGAGGGCCCTGCAGCTATAATCCAGATGGAAGGGGACTCAAATGGTGCCCCCAAAACTGTCACAGTTCAAAGGGCAGGGGGCATTCTTGCAAAGTTCAAGATGACAAACCTCCCAGGTCAGGTCATGTGACAACCACTGGCACTAAAATTCCTTTAGTGGCAAGTGAAAACGACAGCAGCTCCTCAGAAAGTCATCAGCTCATCAGTTCTTCATTTCAAAAAATACACGACAATGAACTATAAGTGATTTTACATGGACACTTTCAAACAAAACTTGTAAGCCTCACAGAGACGTCAACTTCTAGAGCTTTCATTTTTCTAGTAGCTTCATCCTGTAAGGTCAACAGGGGATGGGTCAGGAGGGGCGAGGTGCTATAAACCTGCAATGGTGATGGGACTCCTCTACGGTCATCCAAGTCAAGCCACAAACCTCTACTGGGTCATCCGCTAAGTCTGCCCACTCTCCCCTGGAGAACAGAAAAGTGAAGGAGTCTTACAGGTCTGTTCTTCTTCAACTTTTCACTTTCAATCAGGACATACATTCGTTACTAAAAAAAAAAACTGCTGAGAGCACCATTTCAGGGCATCCTTGGCATAGGAATTAAACTGGATTCCCCTTCCCCAGCTTTCACCCTTCCCCCATAAGTAACAAGAGGCCATTTTTCTGAAGGTCGTCTGAACAATTTCAAAGGCTATAACAAATCAAAATGTTCCCTGCATCTAATATCAAACGGGGCTGATGCCAACACTTATTAGAGAAATCAGATTCAAGCTTCCCCCAGCCTCCTCGACCCAAACACACACACACATCCAACTTTGAAGTGGGAAGAATGCGGGGATCAGAAATTACCCTGGAGACAGCGCTGGCTGTCTTTGAAGGCTCCCTTTGATACCACCATTTCTTCTCTCTTGCGCTAGGAGGCTAAAAGCTGCTTTTTTTTTTTATTATTGATATGGGGTAATTAATGAAGCTATAGCATTAACATAACCTAAATCCCCTAATAAGATAAATTCAATGGAGACACTTGCATTTTTTTCCAGCTAGGTCTGACTGTGTGGAGTCAGAACAATGGCCAGGTAGTCAACCTCAGGCAGACTCTCAGCATGCGGAGTCAGGGCTCTGGGCTCCTCCCTGACAACAGTGCAGAGCGGGGCGGCAAGTCTTAGCAGCATTTTTATATTTTATTAGAGGAATTACTCTACTGGTGCTTGGCATCAAAAGTACGCATCGAGGTAAAGAGGACGATCGGGGCAGAGGTGGTGGTTGTTAGTGCAGAGTGACAAATAGGCTTGGTGGGACTGTAATGAGTGGGGGCGGGGAACCTGCCAGAGCTGGGAATTGGGGGTGGCTCGGAGCCACTGTTGTGTCAAAGCAGCTAAGTAAACCTTTTAGAAGCTGGTTGCTTTGGATTTGGAAGACACAACTGCACAGGCAGGAGGAATTCGGACCCTTGGAAGCTGAAGCAAGGCTTTCCAAGCCACAGCCACTGGGTCCAGGCAAGCGCTCAGGCACGCGCTCAGGCACCAGCTCAGCAAATGCAGGGCTGTGCCTCTGGAACAGCACGACTGCAGGGGGAGACTGGCTCTCGCAGGCCACACCTCGCGCGCCAGTGTCCTTCCGAATGCCACGCTTCATCTGGGATGCGCCCGACGGCTCCACACACAGACGACACTAATGCAAGTGTGTATGAACACTGAGGCTCACACATACCAGGATCGCTCCTCAAAACAGGACACTAACAATGGTTGCATGGCTTCCTTTTATCATTTATCAAGTGCTCTGAAAAAAAGGGGAGGTGGCGCTGATCCAATTTCCTAGGCATAGTTTCTGGGCAGAGCAGTCGTGTGAGTGCTTGTCTGCCAAATGCGGCAGATATGCCTTTAAAACAAGCAGGCTCCATCCTCTCAGCCCTGCTCCTCTGACTTTTGGGGTCCCTGCAGATCACTGGGGCCAATGAATGCCATTGTAACAGGGAGCAGGGCACCTCCCGAGCCCCCTCTGTGAAATGACTCGGGAGAATTCAGGCTCCCGGGCACACATTCACCTTCCTTCTGTGGAACAGAGACTCACGCTCACCTCTCATCAGGAAACTGTGGCCCGTGTGCACGCATGTGCCTCCTTTGTTCCTTCCTTATGATGAAAGATCCTGACGCCGGGAAAGATTGGGGGCAGGAGGAGAAGGGGACGACAGAGGATGAGATGGCTGGATGGCATCACCGACTCGATGGGCATGGGTTTGGGTGGGCTCCGGAAGTTGGTGATGGACAGGGAGGCCTGGCGTGCTGCGGTTCATGGGGTTGCAAAGAGTCGGACACGACTGAGCGACTGAACTGAAGTGATGACATCAGTCTCCGCTGCTTTGTCTAGTACCCATGTTTAGTTTCCTTCTTTGTTTCCTGTCTGTAATTTCTGACTCTCCACTCTTCCATCCCAGCATTTTCACATCCCCAGGGGGCTTTTTCATTATCCCCTCCCAACACATTATCAGTCTACTGTGTTTCAGAGCCTGATGTGGATCCACAGGAGGGAAAGACACTCAGGACAGAGCCTGGGCCCTGGAGGAGCTGCTGGCAGATGGAGGTTTGAGAACTGGCTCCGTGTGTGACTGGGGGCAGCCACTTTACCACTCTGGGTCTCAGGTTCCTTATTAGAAACATGAGTCTAACAGTGGTCCCCAGGATTCTGTGACCACTGGAGGTTAAGTTTGCTTTGTACAAGGCCTATCAGAACAAACATAGAGCACACCAGTATTTTTGTTAATTACGAGGTAGACATGTCAACAAACAACTAGGCTGTACTAGTTCTAGTACCAGAAAATGATTGTTCAAGACACTACGGAGCTAAGAATGATGATGATAATTTGTGCTATAAGTTGAGGGAAACCCAGGCCTGCCACCTCTGGAGCCTGTGCGCATAGAAGAGGCCTCCAGGGGAAGGGGGACAGATGTGAAGGCATTCGGTCAGTGCAAAGAGTAAGTATGTCAGGTGAGCAGGAGGTGCAAACATCCCAGATCAAGGGCGCAGAGCAGGTGTTAAGCGTGTGGAAGAATCTGGAATGTCCTGAGAGCCACAAGGAGCACAAAAGGCCGGAAGGTAAGACAAAACGTGTGCAGAGAATGACGGCAGGTGAGGTCAGGGCAGGGGGCAGGTGCCAGGATCACTAGGCATTTCTAGGTCTTGCTAAGGGATTTGGATTTTATTCTACAAGCCAGAGATTTCAGAAGGGTGTTTTGCCAAATGCCAATGTCACAATACACTCCAAGAATAAAGGAAGAAAAAAAACGGATGGTCAAATTGGTCAGGAAAAGACTGCATATTACATACTCGTCTTGGGAGATTCACAAAGCACACGGGCAAACTCCAATCTCTAAGAATTTCTACAGTAAAGAGTCCCACTGAACTTTCTCTAACCCTGAGTTGCCCAGACTCTTTTGATCACGGACTGCTTTGTGCCCCACGTCTACTTATATGCCTCTTTCCTGCTCTGGGCAATGGGGAGATGGCAGAAAGCAAGAAATCACCCCCTTGACTGTGCATTCCAGGACGATGGCTCTGGAGGCCAAGTGAAGGACAGACGGCAGAGGAAAGCAGGGGTAGACACAGGACGTGAGGAGGCCAAGGCTGCAACTTGGGAGAAAGCAGGAGAAGTGAGGGAGACGTGGAGATGGGCGGGAGGCGCCGGCTGCGGGATAAAGAGGGAGACGCGCCAGGGCCTGCCAACAGACTCTGAACGGAGGAGGCAGGCCTGAGCAGTTGGCTGGCACAGTCACCCTGGCTGAGGCCCGGCCCAGGGACACTGTGGCTGATTTTGGACAGGCGGAACCTGAGGTCCAGCTGGGGAGGTGGTCTGACTCCGACATACATCAGTGGGGATCTCTACGAGGGGATGCGGGAACCCACAGGGACATGAGGGTGGCTGAGAGGCAGGAGTGTAGTGGGGAGGGAGCCACTGGGGAGTCTGGGAGTCACGCAGTTAGAGGGGAGGAAGGGTACTACCTCAAACAGCTGAGGAGGAGGAATCAGAGAGAAATTCTAGAACATATACACTTGAGACCGTTCCCTAACTACCGGATATAAGTGCAGAATAAAAATACTAGTTATCACTTACTGAGTATCAACTAGGTGGCAAAGCCCTTGCAGGATTCTGGACACTTTCAGCATGGGGCAGTTAAATAAATACCACGTGAAGACTGGGGTGGGAACCTCCACTCCTTGTGCTCTGAGTTCAGAGCATGCTTCACTCGTGTCCTGATTCAGCTGCTCTTCTAGTACACAGCTTTTATGTATTTCTAAGTCCTCGGAGAGCACGGGCTGGGACTCACACCAGGGGCGACTATGAAGCTGTAAATCGGATGACCACTGACTCGGGCTCTGGGCAGGGTCTCCCCGACCCAGTCTTGCCTCTGCTGTTGCGAAGGTGTTTGGGATTGCTTGCTTAGACTTGCCATCAGAGTTGACAAGTCACGGACACCGTGGCTCATGCTTGCCCCGATTATCTATTTTATTCTCCGCCCTTGCTCCAGAGGCATTTTGGTCTTTCCAAAAAGAAGGGGGAAAGCTTCCCTTGAGGAGTGCCTTCCTCTCCATGGGGAGATTCATGAGAACTTGGCAGAGCCCCGGGGGTGAGAGAAGCTGCCCATGGTGCCAACACTGGAGCGGAATGTGGAAGTTCGAAAATGCTGGGCTCCCTGATCAAAATACAGACCTCGCTCCCTGTACGGGTCACACCTCTTACATAACGCACAGGTATGTGCTAAGCTGCAGTTGTCACCTGTTTTTGGAGAGCGTCCTGTCCTCATTATAACATGGCCGTTGGTACTAACAAGCTTTTACATTTTAATGGGATTCATGAAAAGAAGGGAAAGCTCCAGGGAGAGGGGGAAGACGGAGGCTCAGTGCCAGAAGTGGCCAGGGTGGACCTGGTTGGGTTTCTCTGGCAGAATGCTCATCACGCTCTGGAAGCACGCACAAATGAAACCAGTCGGCTCCTATTAGCATCCTCTCGTGCGCAACCTCCATATGGAGGGTGTGCAGTCCAGAGGAATCAGGGGTTCACACGGGTGGGCGTCCCACGAAGCAGCTCAGTCATGGAAATAACTCACCTTTTCTCAACAGCAGTATGCAACAAGCACCACTATGGACGAGCAACTGCGGGCAGATGCCCCTTAGTTTCGAGGGAAAAGACGGTCGGCAGGCTGTGTGTCAGCCTTACTTGAATTTTCCTCATGGTTCTTGGAAAAGCAAAATGCTGAACCCTAGGCTACTGATGTGCTGCATGACTAGCCAGAGGGGGAAAAAGGGAAAGAAAAGAAAGAAATCCATTTCCTCAGAAGACACATTTAATGAGGCAACTGGGGTCCAAGGTGATAAATTAAAAATTCAACTAAGGGTATCAGACTTAAAGGAAAAAGCAGAAGCCTGATGAAGAATGCAAGGGGAGAGAGAGAAATGTTTTTTTGTAAAGCGTTCGGCTTCACACTGATAAATCTATGCTTGTTGATCATTTCAGCTATGATTGCCAGTGTTTAATGTCATTCATCTGGGACTCGACTACATTTGTTCTGGGATACAGAAAATAACGGAGAAAACAAAAGACGCCAGCATGCTTACCTTGCCATCTTCTGTGTAGACGTTTTCATTATACCCCTTCACTATCGTTCGATCGATGAACAGGCTCCGCATGACGACGATCACTTTCAACACCTTTCCCAAGGTCACCTGGCAAAACACATGGGCACACCTGAATGCTCACCCGTGAACATGCAAACCACACAGGCTGGGCAACACAGCGAGAAGAGAGCCACTTCTGTCTGCTTCTGAGAGACGTACCAGTGGACCTGTGGAGGAAGGCAGGCATTGTGGTCACCCCTGTGCCAGCCTCCTAAGGCATTTAAGGTGGTGTAGGTCCCAGCTCATCTAACTACCCTGAATTTACTTACAAATTCTCAGAATAAGTTCTAAATGTCTGTTTGCTGGATAAAGCAGATTTCCTTTTTATTTTTTTCTGTCTTAAGATTACTTTCTTGAAAGGTGATCCTACGATGGTGGCCTTGCAGGAGTTAGTGAGCACATTTGTTTTCATATGATGTAATGACCCTTCGTACACTCACGGAATATGTAGAGAGTACAACACAGAGAGATTAAAGGCAGACACCAGATACCCCCTGGTTGAACTATCTATTTTTAACAGCTGGTGGAAAAGTGGAGCAGTTCTGAAGGTACATGAAAAGTAGTTGTTTTATCTCCAAAAAGGAACATGATCCTGTAAACACATTTAAGTATCTTTCCCTCTAGAACCTAAGTACCAGACTTCCCTGGTGGTCCAGTGGTTAAGACTCTGTGCTTCTACTGCAGCGGTACAGGTTCAATCCCTGGCTGGGGAACCAGGATCTGGCAGGCCACGTGGGGCAGCCAAACACAAACATTATCAACACCAGCTATAAAAAGTGCAGTTTCATATATGCCAGGGGAAAGTGGCTTCCCAGGTGGCTCAGTAGTAAAGAATCTGCCTGCTGATGCCGGAGGCGCCGGTTTGATCCCTGAGTCGGAAAGCTCCCCAGAGTAGGCAATGGGAACCCACTCCAGTCTTCTTGCCAGGAGAATCCAATGGACAGAGGAGCCTGGAGGGCTACAGTCCAGGGGCTGCAAAGAGTCGGACACAACTGAGAGACTAAACAACCACAAAAGGGAAAAGTAACCTGATGTGCTGTTGAACAGGCTCAGCCCTCAGGACAGTCAGCACTTGCCATTCTTTAAGGGGCTCACACAACCCTCCCGATACTTTGTCAGGCCTCTTCTTTTCATCTCCTAGATGAGACCCTAAAGACAGACCGAGACCAAGGCCCACGGTCTGGGCTGTTCTGTGAAGCTCTGACATCACAGAACTGGCTACAGGGAACCCTCTGGACTCAGACCAGAGTCCCCCCACAAACAGCACTCCTAATGGTGCAGCCCCAGCGTGCAGGCCCTCTCTGCGGGTGACACCTCCAGCCAGCCTTCCCCCTTACTCCCCATTTCCTACAGTTTTTATCCTCAGTTCAGTTCAGTCGCTCAGTCATGTCTGGCTCTTTGCAACCCCATGAAACGCAGCACGCCAAGCCTTCCTGTCCATCACCAACTCCCAGAGTTCACCCAAACCCATATCCACTGAGTAAGTGATGCCATCCAGCCATCTCATCCTCTGTCATCCCCTTCTCATCCTGCCCTCGATTTTTCCCAGCATCAGGGTCTTTTCACTTGAGTCAGTTCTTTACATCAGGTGGACAAAGTACTGGAGTTTCAGCTTCAACATCAGTCCTTCCAATGAACACCCAGGACTGATCTCCTTCAGAATGGACTGGTTGGATCTCCTTGCAGTCCAAGGGACTCTTCTCCAACACCATAGTTCAAAAGCATCAATTCTTCGGTGCTCAGCTTTCTTTATACTCCAACTCTCGCATCCATACATGACTACTGGAAAACCACAGCCTTGACTAGATGGACCTTTGTTGGCAAAGTAAAGTCTCTGCTTTTTAATACGCTGTCTAGGTTGGTCGTAACTTTTCTTCCAAGGAGCAAGTGTCTTTTAATTTCATGGCTGCAATCACCATCTCCAGTGATTTTGGAGCCCCCAAAACTAAAGTTTGTCACTGTTTCCATTGTTTCCCCATCTATTTGCCATGAAGTGATGGGACCGGATGCCATGATCTTAGTTTTCTGAATGTTGAATTTTAAGCCAACTTTTTCACTCTCCTCTTTTACTTTCATCAAGAGGCTCTTTAGTTCTTCCTCACTTTCTGCCATAAGGGTGGAGTCATCTGCATATCTGAGGTTATTGATATTTCTCCCAGCAATCTTGATTCCAGCTTGTGCTTCTTCCAGTCCAGCGTTTCTCATGATGTACTCTGCATAGAAGTTAAATAAGCAGGGTGACAATATACAGCCTTGACTGTACTCCTTTTCCTGTTTGGAACCAGTCTGTTGTTCCATGTCCAGTTCTACCTGTTGCTTCCTGACCTGCATATAGGTTTCTCAAGAGGCAGGTCAGGTGGTCTGGTATGCCCATCTCTTACAGAATTTTCCACAGTTTATTGTAATCCACACAAAGGTTTTGGCATAGTCAATAAAGCAGAAGTAGATGTTTTTCTGGAACTCTCTTCCTTTTTCAATGATCCAGCGGATGTTGGCAATTTGATCTCTGGTTCCTCTGCCTTTTTAAAACCAGCTTGAACATCTGGAAGTTCACGGTTCACACATATTGCTGAAGCCTGGCTTGAAGAATTTTGAGCATTACTTTGCTAGCGTGTGAGGTAAGTGCAATTGTGCGGTAATTTGAGCATTCTTTGGCATTGCCTTTCTTTGGGATTGGAATGGAAACTGACCTTTTCCAGTCCTGTGGCCACTGCTGAGTTTTCCAGATTTGCTGGCATATTGAGTGCAGCACTTTCACAGCATCATCTCCACCCTACCATCCCCATCAACAACAGTTTCTCTCCTTCATCAGTCCTGGGTGTCAATGAACATTAGTAACACCGAGTTCCTTCAATAATCCTGAGTTGATCTCTATTTCTATATTCCCTCAATGGTACAGAATACAAAAAGGTTAAGGAAAAGACACGATGCTTCTGTTTATATTTAAGAGAATGTTAATAAAAGCATCTCACATCTGCATAGTACTTTTAAATTCTGCTAGACCATGTAACATTTAATGGGTCATTTCTTGTAAAATGAGAAATCACTATATAAGGATGTCAATAAACCACCAAGGCAGGAACAGAAACTGCCTTTAATTGACATGTAGTCTTGGAAGGAGGCAAGGGGAAGGAAAGGAACCCAGTTATAGTTTGGTAGTCATAACCCTTCTGTCAGGAAGCTTCCACAAGCCTCTTATTCTTATCCATCAGAGGGCAGACAGAATGAAAACCACAATCACAGAAAACTAATCAAAAAGATCACATGGATCACAGCCTTGTCTAACTCAATGAAACTAGAAGTCATGTTGTGTAGGGCTACCCAAGACGGACGGGTCATGGTCAAGAGTTCTGACAAAATGTGGTCCACTGGAGAAGGCAATGGCAAACCATTTCAGTATTCTTGCCTTGAGAATCCCATGAACAGGATGAAAAGGCAAAAAGATAGGACACTGAAAGATGAACTCCTCAGGTCAGTAGGTGCCCAATACGCTACTGGAGAAGAGTGGACAAATAACTCCAAAAAAAAAATGAAGAGATGGAGCCAAAGCAAAAACAATGCTGAGTTGTGGATGTGACTGGTGATGGAAGTAAAGTCTGATGCTACAAAGAGCAATACCGCATAGGAACCTGGAATGTTAGGTCCATGAATCAAGGTAAATTTGAAGTGGTCAAATAGGAGAAAGCAAGAGTGAATATCAACATTTTAGGCATCAGTGAACTAAAATCAACTGGAATGGATGAATTTAATTCAGATGACCATTATATCTGCTACTGTGGGCAAGAATCCCTTAGAAGAAATGGAGTAGCCCTCATAGTCAACTAAAGAGTCCAAAATGCAATACTTGGGTGCAATCTCAAAAACAACAGAATGATCTCTGTTCATTTCCAAGGCAAACCATTCAATATCACAGTAAACCATTCAATATCACAGTACTCTGAGTCTATGCCCCAACCACTAATGCTGAAGAAGCTGAACTTTAATGGGTCTATAAAGACTTACAAAATCTTCTAGAACTAACACCTAAAAAGATATCCTTTTCACCATAGGGGACTGGAATGCAAAAGTAAGAAGTCAAGAGATACCTGTAGTAACAGTCAAGTTTGGTCTTGGAGTACAAAATGAAGCAGGGCAAAGGCTAACAGAGTTTTGCCAAGAGAATGCACTGGTCATAGCAAACATCCTCTTCCAACAACACAAGAGATGACTCAACACATAGTCAGCACCAGATGGTCAGTACCGTAATGAGACTGATTATATTCTTTGCAGCTGAACGTGGAGAAGCTCTATACAGTCAGCAAAAACAACAAGACATGGAGCTTACTGTGCCTCCGATCATGCCTCCTTATTTGAAAATTCAAGCTTAAATTGAAGAAAGTAGGCAAAACCACTAGAACATTCAGGGACAATCTAAATCAAATCCCTTACAATTATACAGTGGGAGTGACAAATAGATTCAAGGGATTAGGTCTGATGGAGCACCTGAAGAACTATGGACGGAGGGTGTAACATCGCACAGGAAGGAGGCTGTGAGAAAACCATCCCCAAGAAAAAGAAATGCAAAGGCACAATGGCTGTCTGAGGGGGCCTTACAAACAGCCGAGGAAAGAAGAGAAGTGAAGGGCAACGGAGGAGAGGAAAGATATACCCATCTGAAGGCAGAGTTCCAAAGAACAGCAAGAAGAGATAAAGACTTCCTGTGATCAATGCAAAGAAATAGAAGAAAACAATAAAATGGGAAAGACTAGAGAGCTCTTCAAGAAAATTAGAGATACCAAGGGAACATTTCATGCAAAGATGGGCTCGATAAAACACAGAAATGGTCTGGAGCTAACAGAAGCAGAAGATATTAAGAGGAAGTGGCAAGAATACACAGAAGAACTGTACAAAAAAGATCTTCATGATCCAGATAACCACAATGGTGTGATCACTCACCCAGAGCCAGACATCCTGGAGTGCAAAGTCTAGTGCATTTTAGGAAGTATCACTACGAACAAAGCTAGTGGAAGTGATGGAATTCAAGCTGAGCTATTTTAAATCCTAAAAGATGATGCTGTGAAAGCGCTGCACTCAATATGTCAGCAAATTTGGAAAACTCAGCAGTGGCCAAATTTTCCAACTTTGGGAAACTTCCCAGTGGATTGTAAAAGGTCAGTCTTCATTCCAGTCCCAAAGAAAAGCAATGCCAAAGAATGTTCAAACTACCGCACAACTGCACTCATTTCACACACTAGCAAAGAATGCTTAAAATTCTCCAAGCCAGGCTCAACAGTATGTGAACTGTGAAATTCCAGATGTTCAAGCTGGATTTAGAAAGGTAGAGAAGCCAGAGAACAAACTGCCAATATATGTTGGATTTTTGAGAAAGCAAGAGAGTTCCAGAAAAACATCTACTTCTGCTTCATTGACTGTGCTAAAGCCTTTGACTATGTAGATCACAACAAACTATGGAAAATTCTTAGAGATGGGAATACCAGACCACCTTATCTGCCTCCTGAGAAATCTGTATGCAGGTCAGGAAGCAACAGTTAGAACTGGACATAGAACAATGGAGCGGTTCCAAATTGGGAAAGGAGTATGTCAAGGCTATATATTGTCACCCTGCTTATTTAACTTACATGCAGAGTACACCATGCAAAATGCTTGGCTGGATGAAGCACAAGTTAGAATCAAGATTGCCAGGAGAAATATCAATAACCTCAGATATGCAGATGACACCACCCTTACAGCAGAAAGTGAAGAGAAACTGAAGAGCCTTTTGATGAAAGTGAAAGAGCAGAGTGAAATAGCTGGTTTAAAACTCAGCATTCAAAAAACTAAGACCATGGCATCTGGTTTCATTACTTCATGGTAAATAGATGGGGAAACAATGGAAACAGTGACAGACTTAATATTCTTGGGCTCCAAAATCACTGGATAGTGACTGCAGCCACAAAATTAAAAGATGCTTGCTCCTTGGAAGAAAAGGTATGACCAACCTAGACAGCATAATCAAAAGCAGAGAGATTACTTTGCTGACAAAGGTCCATCTAGTCAAAGCTATGGTTTTTCTAGTAGTCAGGTATGGATGTGAGATTTGGACCATGAAGAAGGCTGAGCACTGAAGAATTGATGGTTTTGAACTGTGGTGTTGGAGAAGAGTCTTGAGAGTCCCTTGGACTGCAGGGAAATCAAACCAGTCAATCCTAAAGGTCTGTGGACCTAACAGAAGCAGAAGATATTAAGAACAGGTGGCAAGAATACACAGAAGAACTATACAAAAGAGATCTTAATGACCCAAATAACCACGATAGTGTGATCAGTCACCTAGAGCCAGACATCTTAGAGTGTGAAGTCAATTCCTAAAGGAAATCAAGTACACATTGCAGCCAATATTCATATTAATATATTCCTAATTAATATTAATGTCAACAATTCCTAAAGGAAACCAGTCCTGAATATTTATTGAAGGACTGATGCTGAAGCTGAAGCTCCAATACCTTGGCCCCTATGCGGTCTTTTTCACTGGAAAAGACCCTGATGTTGGGAAAAATTGAAGGCAGGAGGAGAAGGGGACGACAGAGGATGAGATGGTTAGATGGAATCACTGACTCGATGGACATGTTGGGGATGGACAGGGAAGCCTGGTGTGCTGCAGTCCATGGGGTTGCAGAGTCAGACACGACTGAGCAACTGAACTGAACAGAATTAAAGTCATAAGTGCTGGAGTCATAAGCACTGAAGTTAATTGCCTCTGGCTGGGCTACGGTGCCAGTCCAGCACACCTTCTCCAACGGGGCTACCATTTCCAACATATTTTAAGTCTTTTTCCTAATAAGCATAGAATTTCTTAGAATTTTTGCTAATAAGCAGAAAACTGAGCAACTGTTTCCTTAAAAGAAGCAAGATCTAGCTGACTTTAACTGATAAAAAGAGAATTTTGATATTTTAAAGTTAACTAATAGTTAGAGTTAATAAAGGCTTACTAGGGAACAATCTAAAATTAGAGAAAAAAGGAATATATTGTTTATAGTCTTTCCATCCAAAGAGAATCACCATTAACATTTGGGGTACTTCCTTTTAATCTTTGTACTACAAAGATTCATGGGTTTTGAATTTTTCACACTTATAATGGAAACTAGATATATAATTTCAAGTCAAAACTTTATTTAAAATTATGAGGTAAGCATTGTTCCATATTGCTATGCAGTCTTCAAAAATGGCAAGACATGTGGGTCTAGCATTCTACTGAGTGGATATAATTTCTTTAACCTACTGTTGGACATTAGTCGGTTGCAAATTTTCCCTAATATTAATATTGGGCTGCAATGTGTACTTTTGTTCACCTGGCTTTTGCTGTGTTTGGGATTATTTTCTGAGGATAGGTTTGTAGAGCTGTAATTTACCAGGGTGAACAGTACAAATGTTTTAAAGCTTCTGATACAATCTACCAACTGCTAACTATAAGGGTTAAGAACACTATTGTCTGCTCTCTACTCCCATCAGCAATGGGTGCTATTAAAATCTAAGTCCCTAGGACAGCAAGGACGTCAAACCAGCCAGTCCTAAAGGAAATCAGCCTTGCATCTTCACTGGAAAACTGATGCTAAAGCACCAATACTTTGGCCACCTGATGTGACCAGCCAGTTTAGTGGAAAAGACCCTGATGCTGTGAAAGACTGAGGGCAAGAGGAGAAGGGAACAGCAGAGGGTGAGATGGTTTGACAGCGTCACTGACTTGACGGATGTGAATCTGAGCAAACTTCGGGAGATAGTGGAGGACAGAGGGGCCTGGCGTGCTGCAGCCCACGGGTTTGCAAAGAGGCACACACAGTGACTGAACAACAAGGAAACCACAACAAGGAAACCACAACAGAACAGAATAATACCCACCCCCAGCCCAGAAGCACTGACTTAAACACCTTCTTTAAACTTCTTATTATGGAAGCCGTAAAGGAAAACATACAAAAGTAAATGAAACAGCATACAGAGCCTCCTTGGACCCACCCCAGTGGCCATATCTCTTGGCGGCTTTGCTTTACCCATATCCTCACCAGCAGCAGCACCTGCCCTTCCCAGATATCACTTTATCTGTAAATACTTCAGTCTGGATCTCTGAGAGAAGGGTTCTGAAAACAAACAAAACAGATAGCTATGCTACCAATCCAGATCTGAAACAATAATAGGAATTCTCCAGTGTTATCAAATCTGCAGGCCAGTCAGTGTTCAAATTCCCAACAGTCTCACAAAGGCCACATTTTAAAAAAGTTTGCTTGACTTGGGATCTGAATACGGTCCACACCATGTGACTGGCTGATGTCTCAAAAGTGTCTCCTAAACCAAAAATTTCTCTCTATCCCCCTCCCCCATTTATTTGCTGAAGAAACTGGCTCATTCTCCAGCCTGGATTTTGCTGACGGTGTCCTGGCGGTGCACTTTACATGGTCTTCCTTAACTCCGTACTTCCTATAAATTGGTAATTACAAGAGATGTGGGCTTGGTTACTGTTATTAATATTTTTGGCAGGACTGCTTCATGTGGGTGTAACAGTTTGCCAACAGGAAGCATGGGAGGTCAGGCATCTCAGTGTGTGACGCTGGCAGCTGCTGACCCATTAAATTCACCAGGGGTTACAGATGGTTGTACTCCAAGGGGATCACCCAGCCTTCAAGTATTAGCTGGAATACTTTTGTAGAGAAAAACTCCACCTACCTACTAATTGGTCACCTCATGGGCAAATTTATTACATAGGAAAGACAGGTTAAAAGGTCAGTTCTTTCCATTTATCTGGCAGTTTTCAAATAATGCTTTAGTTCTCTAGCTTACTTCCAATGTATCAACAGGTGGGTTAGCCTTCCCCCTTAACATTATACGGGCTTCCTTGGTGGCTCAGAGGTTAAAGCGTCTGCCTCCAGTGCGGGAGACCCAGGTTCGATCCCTGGGTTGGGAAGATCCCCTGGAGAAGGAAATGGCAATCCACTCCAGTATTCTCGCCGGGAGAATCCCATGGACAGAGAAGCCTAGTAGGTTACAGTCCACAGGGTCGCAAAGAGTCGGACATGACTGAGCGACTTCACCTCACCTCACCTTAACATTAGTATAAACTCAAAAAGTGAAGCAGATCTGACGTATATGTATCTGATGCAGCTCTTTGCATGGACGCTCCAACTGTCCTGTCTGTGGCCTGTGGGCATCTGTGAGGTCGTAACCCTGGTCTCCATGGTGGCTTCCCTGCTCTCTGACACACGGTATTCCAGGCCTGTCAGGTTGTAACCCTGGTCTCTGGGACAGTTGCTATCTTGTACATGATACTCCAGGCCTGTCCTGTGCAAGTCCCACCTGAGGTTACGAATCAGCCACTTTCATAAGCAGCTCTGGTTCTTTTCGTGGGAAATGGTATTTCAAGTCCACAACCAGGGCGAGAGGGGCAGATCATTGTTTGACAGGCTAACATTTTTGTTTTGCATTTTATGAATCTGGACTAGGATAGTTTTTCCTTTACCACTCCCCTTTTTTTTCTTATCCTGTGTTCATTTATATATTGAGGTTTAAGTGTTTTCTTTTCTAAACACGAGATTCTACCGGCATACAGCTCCCTCACCAATCATACTTCCCACCTCCACACCCGCCCTCAGCCAGTCACACTCCCCCAATCCCTTGCCTGGTCGCTCCAGAGTCCTGGGACAGACTCTCCATGCCCCACTCCTGTGCCGTGACTTCACCTGTAAGGGAGGGCACACGCATGTCGGAGGCTCACCAAGAGCATCTCTTGGGCTATGCCTCCCGAGCTGGATGCTTCCAGACATTCGGTGCTATGAAGTCTGGCTCTGGTTCACTTTTATTCTCTCTCAAACCTGTCATGTGCTATGAAGTTTATAAAATCTCATTTTTTATAGTCAGAAAGGACTCTGGTACTCAACTAGGCTGAAAATGCACAGATTTATGGCCTTTGCATTTTCCCTGGTGGCTCAGAGGTTAAAGCGTTTGCCCGCAATGCGGGAGACCTGGGTTTGATCCCTGGGTTGGGAAGATCCCCTGGAGAAGGAATTGGCAGCCCACTCCAGTATTCTTGCCTGGAGAATCCCATGGATGGAGGAGCCTGGTGGGCTATAGTCCACAGGGTTGCAAAGAGTTGGACACGACTGAGCGACTTCACTTCACTTTACAATGAAACTACACATGCAATTTTGAACTTCAACGTTTCGAGGCTTTGGAATCAGATGCATCTGGAATGAGGTCTGGGCTCTACTATGGAGAGCTTGGCCCCATCACTTGCTTTCTCTGGACGTCAGTTTCCTCCACCTGATGGAGATACCGAGAGTGTCCTCTGAGAATGAACCCGAGGACTCGAGGAGACAATTCACTGATATGGGTGCGGCAGAGGGCCCGGCACAGACTACATTCCTGGGGCAGTCCTCACTGCTCGGCCCACATCCTCGTCTGGACTTTGCAGAGGTGACAAGATCTGAAGCCAGTTAACATCAAAGCTGGAATAAGAACGGTCACTGCCTCTGGTCCAGTGAAACTACCACTTATGCTAATCTGCCCTCCTGCTGTCACACCTGGACAAAAGGAATGCTGCAGACAGGGGGTATCAGCTGTGTGGGCGCCAAAGTTCTAACAAAAGCACGTTCCTGTTGAATGGCTGCTGAGAGTTGGTAAGCCTGAGGTGCGGGTGCTGTGGGGACAGGACAAAGCTGCAATGGGGGGCTGACCTCGCTGACTTCCAAAAGAGGCCACTGATTATGAAGGCCAAGTGCACTGGACTCTACCACACTTGCCACTTACAGGCAGGGCGACCGAGGGCAAGTCCAGCCACCGCTGGTGCCTGTTCACTCAGCTGTGAAGCACAGAGGGGGCCCGTGGAGCAATGAGATGGGATGATCCTTGGGAGACACGTGGCCGCGGGCATGTGAGTCATACAATGCTCCAGCCATCAGCCTTCATTCAACTCAGAGGTGATGCGGCTGAGAGGGTCCCATGAGCCCTTTATGCCCTGGCCCTTGAGAAGGGGCTTTGTGTGCCTAATGTTCTTTCCAGCCAGCATGTCACTCTATCATGATTCATATTCTCATGTCTGGACTGTGCCAGTTCTAACACACTTGCACACAGCAGGTTGTAATGACCCTGGAGTCTTGGCAGACTGATGTGGTGGGGCACCCACCATGTGCCAGCCGATGGACACTGTTCTACATACTAGTCAATGCTGGCTGTGGGCGGAGCAAAATGTCCAGAGACAGGGCTACAGGTCTGTGCTTGGCAACTGCCGTGGGATCTCACAAATAGCGCTAATGCCATCTGGTAATGAAGCAGGCTTGCGGTTGCCAGGGTAACCCTCTGCACTGAGCCCTCTCTCACCAGCCCTCCATTGCTGGTCCCCGTGCATTCTCACGGCAAGTCGTGAAGTCAAGGGGGAGCACTGCTTCTCCAGAGAGAACCGGGATGCACTTGGAGATGAAGCTGCTGGGGGTCCGCCCAGTAGGCCGTCACTCTTCCAGGAAGTGCCCTTAGAGACCTGTCACAGCACCTCCCTGCAGGGGCGCTGGAGCTGAATGGGTGGTCTTCTCTGTTTCTTCTCTGGCATTCATCTGCCAAGCGGTATGACATTGGGAACATTTCTAGTTCACTATGGCAAGGCGAGCTGCAAAGTGGGAGGCAAGTTGAGGATAGCAAAATATTTCATTCTGCTCTGCCACCAACTGCTACCCAATGCAAATATAACAAATCTTGTAGCTAAGACCAGGTGAGCTGAGAAGGGGAGAGGAGCTAATCACCTGCAACCTCAACCCCTGGGCTTGTGCAGGGAGCAGGCGCCCTGAGCCTAAGCACAGCTTTCTAGATGCAGGGCAGGAGAGCTGACCAATGGCTTCTTTGCACCCCCAGGTCCAGCATAGAGCCCGTGACTGGGAGGCGAAGTGGGTGCACGGTATCTGTCACCCAGACAAAAGATGCATGGCTGAGCTCTGCTTTGGGGAAGGGACACATTGGGGGAAAAAATAAACCACCAACCACATATACATACATGTCCACAAACATCATTTTCCAGGTACAAGCAAGGTAAAAGCTACCGTGGAGTGCCTGTAAGGGGCCTGCTGCACCTGCAGAGCTGTTTCCCAGGTGCAGTTAGAAAGGGGACGGGAGAGAGGGAGGGGCAAGGGCAGCGGCAGGAGGCTCGGGAACAGCTCTTCCAGTGTGGAACGAAGAACCTCCCCTCTGTGCTAATTACAAAGAAAGATGGGGATCAAGGGAATGAGCCCGATACGCATTTATTCGCTGAATATATAAGTGTGTGTACCATGTGAAGCTCTGGGTGAGGACACTAATCCAGATTTACATGACTTTAGAGCTGGAGATTTGAAAAAGTCACTTTCAACTGTCTCATTCTCAAGGGGTTAAACTGAAGTCTTGAGAGGTTAAGAGGTATCAAACACGGTTCCCGCTTTGAAGGTGCATTAAAGAGCAGAGACATAACTTTGCTGACAAACGTCCATAAACCTCTCAAAGCTATGGTTTTTCCAGTAGTCATGTATGGACATGAGAGTTGGACCATAAAGAAGGCTGAGCGCTGAAAAATTTGATGCTCTTGAACCGTGGTGCTGGAGAAAGATTCTTCAGGGTCCCTTGGACAGAAAGGAGATCAAACCAGTCCATCCTAAAGGAAATCAACCCTGAATATTCTTTGGAAGGACTGATGCTGAAGCTGAAGCTCCCATACTATGGCCACCTGATGCGAAGAGCCGACTCACTGGCAAAGACCCTGATGCCGGGAAAACTGAGGGCAGGAGGAGAAGGGGATGACAGAGGAGGAGACAGCTGGATGGCATCACCACCTCAAGGGACACGAGTCTGAGCAAATTTCAGGAGACACTGAAGGGCAGGGGAAGCCAGGCGTGCTACAGTGCATGTGGCCGCAGAGGGTTGGAGATGAGCTGGGGACGGAATGACAATAAACCCTGAAGAGAGCGACTAGACTGGGCTGTGCCTGCACTGACTGGGGGTGCACGGTGCTCTATCACGTGGGGCTCACTGTGCACCCGAGGAGTCTGGGGAGAATGTGCTGTGTCACTGAGCTGTTGGAAAATGCCTGCTGGGCGCCTGTCCAATTCATCCCACATTTTGAAAGGAGGGGTTGGTTATACAGATGAGCACTCCCCAGATGATGTCCCACAGAACATTCCTCCAGGAGATGTTCTTGGAATGTGACCTGGAAAGAACGCTCCTCCAAACTTTCCTCTGACACCTGGGGGTCTTCCCTGAATAATGTGGACACATCCTTGACTCTGGGACAAGAACCAGGGTGTGCCCACAGGGCTGTGGCTCCCTCCTCCATCTGAGAACCCTGTGATGCGCTCCAGGCAGGCGTCGTACTCTCACTCTTAATGGAAGGGAGCTAAGGTTTAGACAGACTTGCGTGCCAGGTCACAGCTTTGCTGCACAGGGCCTGCTGCTCGCTATTTCCGTTGTTTGTGCCTGGTCCCTGACCCCACAGCAGCATCTCTAAATCATAAGACAGGGCGACCACAGAGCCTTGCACCACCTAATCCTCTAATTGCCAGTCATATATTCGGGGACTCTGGTAAGTGGCTCAAAATCTTGCTTCACAAGGCTCCTGGCCTCCTTCCCAAATGGTTTTATACTCACACTCCTGACCCCAGCTATTGTTAACTGTTGTCGAGTCACTAAGTTCTGTCTAGCTGGGATCTCCCAGGCAAGAATACCGGAGTGGGTTGCCATTTCCTTCTTCAAGGGATCTTTGCCCCCTCAGGGATTGAAGGTGCCTCTCCTGCATGGGCAGGTGGGTCCTTTACCACCGAGCTACCAGGGAAGCCCCAACCCCATCCATTAGACGCCACTAAAACACTAGCTTTGACTAATTTTAGTGTTTTACTGTTTTGCTTCTTTTGAACTTAGCGCTCTGAATTCTGCACAGCTGAGAGGTGTGTGCCGTTCTGCAGAACCGTGCCGGTAGGCCGTTCTCCTCACAGCAGGTTTCCCAAAGCAGGAGCAGCAAGGGGAACTGGGAGCTCGAGGGAAACCGGCTCCTGTTTCTTTCGAGGAAAACTGTAAAACTGGAAATAGCCAAGGAAAATGGACACAGACCAACCCTGAGAGGCTGAGGCTCTGGCCAGGCTGAGGTAGAGACAATAAACTTGCCGTCACAGCTGGACGAGGCTGCTGGCACTGCAGAGAGCTAGACAGTAACGAGACCGTCACAAGAAAACGGGCTACGTGACATGGAAACCAAGAGGTCAGGACCGACGGATCCTCTAAGATAAAACCAGTATTTCCTACGCTGAAGGTCACTTATTTTTGCTCAATGTGGGGCGGGGGTGGGGGCAGGTGGGCAGTGGGGGGCAGGTGGGTGGGGGTTCAAGTGTGCCTCTGATGATAAAACGTAATTCAATGTAGTGATTCAAGAAAGGGAAAATCAAACTGGAAGGTAACTTCCAGGGATGATGGACTAGACTGGAGCTGCGAAGCTGTTACAGCCTCAAGAGGTGAGTTACATCTTCCTTTCTGACAAAGACCCAGGAGACAAAGGCAGATAAACTCACTTTAGGTTCTGTCTACCAACAAGTTACAAAATCAACTTGCCAGTAAGGAAAGCAAGCTCGAGGGTTAACATGTATAGACTGGGGAAAAAAGTAAGCCTGAGTTTAGACTCCAGCTCTGCCTCTTCCTGGTGCTGCGTGACCTTTTTTTTTTTTGGCCATATGGGACGGCTTGCAGGATCTCAGCTCTCCAAACCCACGCCCTCTGCAGTGGCAGCCAGAATCTTGACCGCTGGACCCCCAGGGAAGTTCCATGGCTGTGTGACTTGAGGCAAGTTACCTGGACTGTCACTTCCCGGGTTTTTGGCCTGCAGACTCAGGATGAGGCTTTTGGGAGGAGGAAATGACACCAGCCTTGTGAAGGGCTTAGCACTGGGATTCAAACTTGGCATATGCCATCCATGGTCAGGCTGGGTTACTGCCTCCTTGCCTTTGTCACGGGGACAGACAGCATAGGGGGTGGGGGCGGAGAGTCAGGGCTTTGGAGCCTGAGAGACCCAAGTTCAAATTTTGCCTCTGCCACGCACAGAGCAGCGTGGT
The DNA here is from genome assembly GCA_917880005.1 of Nanger dama. Lineage (NCBI taxonomy): Eukaryota > Metazoa > Chordata > Mammalia > Artiodactyla > Bovidae > Nanger > Nanger dama. The sequence continues at coordinate 5,034,492 of CAKJTW010000018.1, read as the reverse complement.
AAACCAGCGTGGGTTGGGGAAAACCAGCCTCTGTGAGCTTCGCTTCCTTGTCTCTAAAATAGAACCCTGTGTAAGGACTGGACGGCCAGGTCTATGAAGTGTCCAGAGGAGTCACTTACTATGTGGGAGCAATTGTTAGTATCACTGCAGGTCATTCTTTTTAACAATTATGAAGCACCTGCCTGATAAGATGAGGTTTATTTTTCACTAGGTGGCTTATTCCCTGGATGAGTGGCTGAATCACTTCCCAAGGGGCCATCAACAATAACACTCTGGGTGCTTCTGCTCTTCCTGAATCCACTCGCCTCTTCAACAGTCAGAACTGCCCTGGAGGGAGGGGAGTTTCAGCAGAGAGGGCCTCCTCATTCTCCAGGCCTCATCAGCCATTTTCACGACACGGAAGGGTTAAGAAATAAGTTTGCATTTCATCTGATTAAATGCCACCTTCCTCATAATCCTCCCCTCTCATCTGGCTTCCCGTTCCTCTCAACCACAACAAAATCCACACACGATGCAAAGAAGCAGTGTCGTGAAAAATCCTCAAATTGTCAAAACAGAATTAGTTCGTTTTCATTTATAAAACATACATTCACGTATATAACAGAAACCCCTCTGGGAAAAAGGAGAATGCGATAGCTGTATAAAAATAGGGCATCAAAATTCCAAAAAGATGTTGCGGCAGTGAAGTGGGAAATGGGTTAGCTGATAAAAGGAGAAGCCGACTACTGTTTTCTCCAACCGGCTGAAACGTGAAGCTTCTCGTAAGAACGTGAAGCTTCTTGTAAGAAGGTGAAGAAGGATTCCCGCGCACACACACCCTTTACTTGTCCCCCGCACTGTGCGTGGCGGCAGGAGAGCCGCTGTACCCAGCGCTCTTGTCTCACTGGTGGGCCTGCTGCCCAGGAAGCAGCTGCTATTTCCTGTCCTGGGCAGAGTAGCTGGTCCAGGGGGAGGTACCAGGTCCAAAAGCGGCCCTATGCCGGTCTGACAGAAGGCTCTCCCCATGCTGGCTAGGCCACGTACACTGCCTCCTTCCAGACCTGGACTGGAGAACATGGAGAAGACTGGGAACCAGAAACAATGCTCTGGTGAGAAGGTGGCTGTGCTGGAAGTGGGGAACGAATGAAGGGTGGGGGAAAGGAGGGGGAGATGGACCGACAGACGGACACACTGGAACGTGGAGCTGCCTTAGATGGGCAATGACTTGCCTTCCAGTCCCCCTCCTTCCAACCGACAATTACCTGTTAATTTGATACAAGTGCAGGCTAGGCATTAGGTGAGCAGATGAAACACTTCAGAGAGCTAAGAGTCTAGTGGAGAAGACAGGCAACAAATCTGTATGTAAATAAAAATGTATAATTTGCAAGGAGTTTTAAGGGAAATAAAAAGGGGACAGCTCAAAGTCAGATTTAGGGAATACCAGTGTGTGCCCCCAAATGACATTTCGATCAGATGATTCAATTATCCATTTGTTCATTCAATTCACTCGAATATTTCTTGGACATCCACTACTGTGCCAAGCACTGGTCTAAGGACTAGAGACAGAGCAGTGAGCGAAACCCCTCAGGAGGGTGCATTCTTGGGGACGGGGATGGGCAGACAATAAAGAAACAAAAATACGAGGTCCGCGTGGGGCTGGGAAGACAATAAAGCTGGCTGAGGGGTTAGGTTCACACTGGGTGGACACCTGCGGCCTAAGGCTGGGCTGGGCTGAGCTGTGCAGAGTCCTGCAGAGGGCCCGCCATGGGAGGCGCCTGAGCAAAGGCCTTGGGTGGGGAGGGCCTGGGCAGGGGGTCGGGGCGGGCAGCAGAGCGCCAGGTACCAGGCCAGGGCGGGCCAGGGTCTGCTGGTAGCAGCGGATCTGACAAGGAATGTAGCTATACTCACGGAGAAGGGAAGTCAGTGCCGAGGAATGACACAGCTGATGTGCGTGCTTTAAAAAACATGTCCCTGGCTGCTTGGTGGCGAGATCAAGAGAAGAAATGGGAGCCACAGAGAGGACGGTGACAGCTCTGACTGGGGCCAAGGCGACAGGAGACGCCGACTGATTCCAGAGAGAATGAAGAGGAACTGAAGATGGGATCTCCTGATAGACGGCCTGGGGGTGGGAGAAAGGGGGACACTAAAGAAGCTTGTAGGTGTCTGGCTTGAGCACCAGGTAGATGGTTTTGCTATTTAATGAGATGAGGGGGAAGCAGAGCGGTAAGACAGGGAGAGGGGGAAACTTCTTTGCTTTTATGAAGTTTAAGATTATTTCTGAAATGTCTCAGCAGAGAGTTATTAAACAGGCAGTTTGGAAACTGGGACTCACGGCTGAGGTCGGGGCTAGATAGTTCAGGTTTATGAATGATCGTATCAGGCCCTCGTTTTCAAGGCAGCCTGGGTGAATTCAGATGAGCTGAAACTTCACCCTAAAGCCGCGCACCTGAGCAGTATTATCTGAGCTCTGAGTTGCTCAGGGACATTCTTGCTGGGAAAAGGTGAGTCTGTGGACTTAAACAGGAACCGCCCTTCGATGGGGCGACTCAAGTCCAGGTGAAAGTGACCCCACACAGATCTGCCACCAGCAGGAGAAGGGGCCGCGGTGCCCGCTGCGGCAAGCACGGCCCCGCCACATCTCACTTCTGTCGACAGCCTGTGAGGCAGGACTTGGCTTTTAATATTTCGACTGTACAATGTGTGCCAACTTGACCTTGATGTAGAAAATTTTAATTCAGATCAATACCTGGACAAGGTCACTTTAAAATCCAATTAATATGAATGGGACAATATGCCCCACAGTTCTGTGAGCTGAAAATGGAATAGTTGCAAGTTAACAACAACAAAAGAGACAGCCACACAAGCCTGTTTGGGTCCTTCTGTGTTTGATAATGCAGCTTGCTGTGTCCTTAGATACAGGCAGTACTAAGAACACTGGGGGAAAAAAATTATATATATATATATATATATATATATATGCTTTTATTTAGGGTAGCTTAAAATTAAACTATAGTTTCTCTTTAAAAAAAAACATAAAATGTACTAAAAACTGAATTCCTATAACCTGATTTTAAATAAATTAAACCCTGGACTTCAGCTCACCCAGGAATCCCTAGAGAAATCTAAAGCTTTAATATAGTCTGAATAGTGGCAATTTACATTTATATAGAACATATTCACAAACCTGCTTGCAATGATAACTATAGCATAAGGGGAAACTGAGGCTGGTATTTCCGAGTCTGACTCCAGCAAGGAAGGCAACCTGGGCTCCAGGACACCTCCTCCTCAGACTCACCACCTTTGCCCCACATTTGCTTCTCAGTGACATTAGAGAAGTGCTTACTCTGTGCTGTGAAGCAGAGAGTCAAGCAGCAAACGAGGAAGACACTATAGCACCTGGCTTCTTCCGGGTTGTTCTTCCTTCAACTTCACTGCCACCCCACGTGGAATCTCAGCTTCCCTACCCCTAGCCCAGGTTAGAATAGACTAGAAATGATCACACACATCCACCTAAAAAGATAAAATGGCTTTGTAATTTCAACAACTGCAAATTATGTAAAACTGGAATGATATGAGGGATGCCAGGGAAACCTCACAAGCCTATTGCTTAATTTATTTTACGTCTGGATATTTTTCAAACAGAGGCTGCTGAAGGGACAGGAGCTGAACTGCATGGGGTAAGGCCTGCATTGGGTGGCCTTTTCAGCGTCCCAGGGAATCCTGAGTTCAGGTGCAGATATCCTGCAATGCAGGGTAGAAAAGAAAGCTCCAGCCTAAACGCTGCTGGCCAAGGTCCCGAGACAATCCTGAGAGTGTGTGCTCACCTTTCCAGGTGACACTGCAGCAGCGGATGAAAAGCAGCCCAAGTCTTTGCCGTCAAAGGACAAGCTGCTGCCACATGCCGTGTCTGTTCCATCCTCCCTCTCTTGCTTTCTCCTTCATTGGGAAATAACACAAACCTGCAGACTTCACCCAGCCACCTCCCTCTCCCCACTGGCCGCCAGTTACCTCATCTGCTGCTAGCATTACTGCTCTTCACACACTCATTATTCTTTAATGATGCCTGTTTGTAAATAGCAAGATGGGATGCAATTAAACCATGAGAGGCTAAATAAACACACACACTAATTAGGATCTTTACAAGAGATTTTTTTCCTCATGTACAGACTGGAATTTACCTTTCATTAATCTAACCTAATTGCAATAGTGCGCCAATAGAGAGCCAGCACAGATTAAGCGCCCTGAATAGCTTCCCCATATTAAGGGTGAGCCAGCGGCCCTTCCTTCGGGTAACAAGCCACGCGCTGCAGACGCAGGGGATGAGACGGGAAGACAGCAGCACCAGACAGCAGGCGGAGGACTTCAGCAGCAAGACAGGCATCACACCATCGTCACAAGCTGGTGCTTCAGAGGCCTGAAGCTAATGAGGTCAAGGTCATAGGTTCACGCTGTGGCCCTCGCCCCTCTTCTGAGTCAACTAGCCTTGCTCCCTTCCGAGTCACCACCTCACATTTATTAGCTTTCTATCACTGGTCCCAACAGAGAAGGAGTAAAGGTGTGGGTCAGTTGGCTCACGTCCATTCTCACCCCTAGAATAATAACGCGTGCTCTGCAGCCAGGCAGTACTTGGCAGAGAGGTCTGCATGAAAGGGGCCTCAGTGAAGTGAGGAAAAGAAAAGTTCTGGTGGCTTCATCTCTGATTCCAGGTGATATGAAAGATTACACACATTTGGCAGCCAAACTCCACTGAAACAGAGTATGCTGCTGTGGCAACATTAGCTATCTTTTTGCAAAGGGCTTGGAGCACCAACAATTTATTCATTCAATAGACACGGACTGTGCCCCTCTGGGTAGCAGGTGTGGGACCAGGGTCAAGAGACTCCTTTAGGAAACATGTCGGTCCCTCCAGAACTCTTTTGTCCCTTGCGTATTTTACTTGGCCTTCCCTAACCACTGCTGCCAAGCTCTGTACCATCTTCCTCTCTGTCAAATACAGACATGCATGGATGCACACAGGCCCCAGCTTCCCTCCTGCTCCCTGACTGGGCCAGTGGTGTCATTGGCTTGGAATCCACAACTCTGAAAAAAAAAAGCAAAACAGTCCTAGGAGGTCCTGACGGGCAAGATGGCTGAGGCAGCTGCCCTGTAGACCTGAGACTTTGTATTCCACTATTGGACCAGGGAGCCTCAACCAGATTCCCCAGCTCCTGGTTTTAAGATGAAACTTGGGACGTTCTCCATGGCAACAGTTCCTGAACTGAGTCCCATGACGAGGCAAGAGATAGATGGGCCCCAGGCTGAGCAGCAGCCAGTTTGTCCCCCTGTGGACGGATACTCCAAGATGCAGAGGAGGAGGAACTGCTGAGACAAGAGGCCACATACTTCTCCTCCTCAAGGTCAAGGAGACCTTCCCACACACATGTGCAGAAAGGGCAAAAGGGGAGCGATGCCAACCTACCCGCAGGCCTCTTCACTAGAATCCATCTTGCCCAAGAGATGCACGCACACAGGGGAGGATCCTGAGTTAAACCAAATACAGACTCAGAACCAGGCAAAGCAAGATGACTGGCCAAAGGAAAATCTGGAAGAAACACCCCATATAAGTGATTCAAACCACCACAAGGGCGTGACCCTCTGAGCTCACTCTTGTGTCTATCCACATGCACCCTTTTTCCTCCTAATAAACATTTTACTTGTTTCACTACTTTCTGTCTCTATTTGGAAATTCATGTCTACACAGCTGAAGGCCCAGGGCCTCGTCACTGGCCACTGGGCCCTGGTAGCTAGGATTCACACTTTCACTGCCTCGGCCTGACTTCAGGTCCTGCTTCAAGCTGCTGCTGAGATTAATAAGAAGGGGGATCCTGGCCAAGTGTGTCACAGAAACTGTGCAGACACTGTCCTCCTCTTACAGATGCACCGTGTACAAGGGCATATGCAAGGTGCTGGAAAGGCCTGCAACGAAGGAGCATGCTTAACTAGGATGGTTTAACCAGTGAGTGCTTCCGAAACTTACTGTCCATGTCACCCTCCTTAAGAAGTCGTGTTCTGGGACTTCCCTGGTGGTACCGTGGATCAGAGTCCGCCTACCAATGCCGGGGACTCAGGTTTGATCTCTGGTCTGGGGAGATTCCACATCCCCCAGAGCAACTGAGCCTGAGTGCCACAACTACTGAGCCTTTGTGCCCAGAGCCTGTGCGCTGCCACAGGAGAAGCCACTGCGATGGGAAGCCCGGGCACCTCAACGGAGCAGCGGCAACTAGAGAAACAGCAACGAAGTCCCAGCGCAGCCGTAAATAAAGACGCTACAAATAGGCGCGCTACGTCGCTGCAGTCGTGTTCGACTTTGCAACCCCATGGACTGTAGCCCACCAGGTCCCTCTGTCCATGAGCTTCTCCAGGCAAGAATACTGGGGAATTTGGGGGTTGCCATGCCCTTCTCCAGGGGATCTTCCCAACCTAGGGATCAAACCCGCATTTCTGATGTCTCCTGCTTTGGCAGGCAGGTTCTTTATCACTGGCGCCACCTGGGAAGCTCAATTACACACACACATACATATAAAGAATTAGTGTTGCAAGAAATCCACTTTGGGAAACACTGTTAGGTTACTACCAGGAAAGAAATACCCAGCCTACTCAGCCAGTCTCCAGCAGGCTGGATCCTGTGTTTCCAGTCTGATGCTCTACCTCAGCTCATTCCCTGCCTACTTTCCTCCCCACAGGCAGAAAAAGCACAGCACCACTCACCCCAGAGCCGAGAGCCCAAGGGATCTGGGCTCACAGCACACCAGACCAACAGAGGCCCAACAATGGAAAATAGACTGTGGATAAAAATTTATCAACTGTAAGATGTTTAATTGCTCTCAGTTCAAGAATGTTCAAAGATTCACTCTTCAGTTCATTTTTATGGTTACATTATAAGTCTCTGAAAATCCTGGTCTTGTAACAGCAGCCCGTACAGCCTTCACTTAATCGCTCTGGTAGATCATATATAAAAACAAAATTGAGCTAAAAAGAATCATTCCGTGTTAGTGAGCAGATGTCTAGCCCATTTGCAATTAATACGACCCACTTCCATACAATCAGACTGCTTAAAATTCCTGGAACAAGATGTAAAAGTTAAGATGCAAATGTTCTGATTTTAATGAGAATGAATGGAAACTATAAAATCCTCTCTTCCTTTGAGGGTAGGTATAATCTACATGTAAGTCCCAACTGCACACTAAATTTATCAACAAAACAATCATTTGATAAAGCTTGTGCGAAAGAAGAAAATAGAACTGGGAAAGTCAGGAGTATATTCAGAAAGTATTTCTGACCAAAACTAAATGCTATCAAAACCATTATTCTTTTAAGGCACTTTCAAGAAACTTTGACTCATTTCAATACATTTCCCCCAGTTCCCTACATGTGCTAGGAGCTTCCTGTACTTCTTTAAGTCCATGAGACCTTTTCATGGACGGCGCGGAGGATGATGGAAAAGACCCTGACTTTGGTGCTTCCCAGATCTCCTTAAAATCCAAGCTCTACCACTCCGTGTGACCTTGAACGAGTGAGTTAACCTTGTGAGTCTTAATGTTCTTGTCTATAAGATGGTGATAACATCTTGTGTTGAGGGGTTGGTGTGAAAACCAAATTAACAGGCATACATTTAAGACCCAAATAGAGCTCCCAGCACATGGCAGGCACAGGAAGTGGCAGCAATTATTAGAACTATTATATTCACAGTGGCAGGGCAGACTTCTCTAAGATCTAAAAACAAGTCACTTTTCACTTTTATTTCTCCCTGCTTGGAAGGCCCTCTTGTTGGCTTCCCAAATCTCACCCCTTCCTCAATGGTCTAGCTGGGAAGTCTCTCCGATGGTCTGTATTTTCACTGGGCAGCAGTGGGTTTCTCAAGGTGTGGACCACGACCGCATCTGAATCAGACCCCCAGTCCTGGTCACCCTAGTGGCTCTGGAGTGGAACTGACATTTCTGACAAGCACAGAGTCCAGAGAGTCTTTGAACATCCGGGAGGTGCCCAACTCAGGCAGTGCTCAGCTGGCCAAAGATGAAGAACAGGTGCACAGCGCACCTCCTCGTGCCCTGTGCTCATTTATTCACTCACCCTATAGCTCGGAAGGGACTGCCCGATTTGTGCCAGGCACAGCGCTAAGCCCTGGAAGCTCAGTTCAGTTCAGTTGCTCAGTTGTGTCTGACTCTTTGCGACCGCATGAACCGCAGCACTCCAGGCCTCCCTGTCCATCACCAACTCCCAGAGTTTACTCAAACTCACGTCCATTGAGTCGGTGATGCCATCCAACCATCTCACCCTCTGTCGTCCCCTCTCCTCCTGCCCTCAATCTTCCCCAGCATCAGGGTCTTTTCCAATGAGTCAGCTCTTTACATAAGGTGGCCAAAGTATTGGCGTTTCAGCTTCAACATCAGTCCTTCCAGAGAACACCCAGGGCTGATTTCCTTTAGGATGGACTGGTTGGATCTCCTTGTAGTCCAAGGGACTCTCGAGAGTCTTCTCCAATACCACAGTTCAAAAGCATCAATTCTTTGGTGCTCAGCTTCCCTTATAGTCCAACTCTCACATCCATACGTGACCACTGGAAAAACTATAGCATTGACAAGACGGACCTTGTTGGCCAACTAATGTCTCTGCTTTTTAATATGCTGTTTAGGTTGGTCATAAATAGGAAAAGGAGTACGTCAAGGCTGTATATTGTCACCCTGCTTATTTAACTTATACGCAGAGTACATCATGGGAAACACTGGGCTGGAAGAAGCACAAGCTGGAATCAAGATTGCTGGGAGAAATATCAATAACCTCAGATATGTAGATGACACCACCCTTATGGCAGAAAGTGAAGCCTCTTGATGAAAGTGAAAGAGTGAAAAAGGTGGCTTAAAGCTCAACATTCAGAAAACGAAGATCATGGCATCTGGACCCATCACTTCATGGGAAACAGATGGGGAAACAGTGGAAACAGTGTCAGACTTTATCTTTTTGGGCTCCAAAATCACTGCTGGTGGTGATTGCAGCCATGAAATTAAAAGACGCTTACTGCTTGGAAGAAAACTTATGACCAACATAGATAGCATATTGAAAGCAGAGACATTACTTTGCCAACAAAGTAATGTCCGTCTAGAGCAAGGCTATGGTTTTTCCAGTGGTCATGTATGGATGCAACAGCTGGACTGTGAAGAAAGCTGAGCACCAAAGAATTGACGCTTTTGAACTGTGGTGTTGAAGAAGACTCTTGAGAGTCCCTTGGACTGCAAGGAGATCCACCCAGTCCATTCTAAAGGAGATCAGTCCTGGGTGTTCATTGGAAAGAATGATGCTAAAGCTGAAACTCCAGTACTTTGGCCACCTCATGCAAAGAGTTGACTCACTGGAAAAGACTCTGATGCTGGGAGGGACTGGGGGCAGGAGGAGAAGGGGACGACAGGATGAGATGGCTGGATGGCATTACCGACTTGATGGATGTGAGTTTGAGTGAACTCCGGGAGATGGTGATGGACAGGGAGGCCTGGCGTGGTACGATTCATGGGGTCACAAAGAGTCGGACACGACTGAGCCACTGAACTGAACTGAACTGAAAGATGACAAGAACCAAAAAGAGATTTTCCTGGGGGAACTCACCATTTCATGGGGGATTTGCTCCAGGAAGAGAATAGAAGGGCAGGGGCTAGGCACCTTCCTTTACCTTTTGTGACAGCCAAGGTCCTGTGGAAGCCAGACACTCAAACACAATTTGATGACGACAAACAAAATCAAGACGGTAAGTTTCAAAGGCACAATAAAATTCTCAGCGATCTGATGGTGGTTTGGAAACATTCAGAAACGGGAGGACATGCAATAGAACAGAAAGAATGTGCTCTCTGGAGTCAGACTGTCAGAGGCTAACTAAACCCCAGCTCTGCTACCTACCTGCTACGTGCCTCGGGCAACCTGGGCAACTTCTTCTGCCTCTCCGCATCTCACCTACCTCAGGCTGCTGTGAGATCACACTGCAGACAGCACACTCACTCACTGATTGCCAGGCACTCAGCACGGGCCAGGCGCTGTTCCAGGCACTGCAGATACAGCAGGGAACCAAACAAAGTCTCTGCCTTCAAAGAGCTCGCATTCTGGAGGGTGGAGACGCACAGTAAGCTAACGAATGCCATGCCACATGGTGAGAACGCTATGAAGGAAAATAAAGCAGGGTAAGGGGTAAGGGACAGGATGGCAAGGGGTGGGGCAGGGCGCTGGTTTATTGTAAATACTGCAGTCAGGGGAGACCTCGAAACTCTAACAAAGCAAAGGAGGGAGCCGGGCAGGCCTGACGTGCTCTCGAGCAGCGAGGAGGGCAGAGGGGCTGGCATGGAGGGAGCCAGGGCAGTGACAGGAGATGGGGGTCTGAGAGGCTGCGGGGGAGAGAAGGGGTTGTGTGGGGCCTTGGAGAAGGTGGTGGCGATCTCTAAGGTGTGGTGGAAGCTGGTAGAGTCTTCTAGGAAGAAGAGTGACATTTCAGAAGCAATACTCTAGCTGCAAAGTGATTACAGCATGCAAAGGCTACAGAGGGGCAAGGGCGGGACCAGTGAAGCCAGTTGGGAGGGGGCTGCAGTCTGCCAGGTGAGATGAGATGGCAGCTGGGACTGGGGCGTGGATTGGAGCTGGTGAGCTGTGAATGGGTTCTGGATGTATTTCTGAGGAAGAACCCACAGTATCTACTCAAGGACTGGCTGGGAAATATGAGACAGAAGAGGCAGAGGCCACTCCAAGACTTCTGGTCTGGCCAACAGGATGCACGGAGGAGTCATTTAGTACAGGAGACTGCTGCCCGAGCACAAGTGTGGAAATGGGGTGGCGACGTCCACAGGCACTTGAGCTGAAGTCTGGGTAGAGACCTGGGCAAGGGTGTAAACCTGGGTGTCAGAAGCAACTAGAATGTATTTAAAATCCTGTGATGGACGAGATCACCTAGAGAGTACAAACGGAGAAGAGACCAAACCCAAAAACTGAGCCTGGGACATGCCATTGTTTTGGGAGGACAAAGAGAAATCTATAATAGAGAGAAGACCAAGAAGGAATAAACAGGGAAGTGGGAAGAGGCCCGGAATAAAAAGCAGCTAATATTATAAGTAATCACTCACCTACAGCCAGACAACCTGGAGCGGGAAGTCAAGTGGGCCTTAGGAAACATCAACATGAACAAAGCTAGTTGAGGTGATGGAATTCTAGCTGAGATATTTCAGATCCTAAAAGATGATGCTGTTAAAGTGCTGCACTCAATAGACCAGCATACTTGGAAAACTCGGCAGTGGCCACAGGACTGGAAAAGGTCAGTTTTCATCCCAATCCCAAATAAGGGCAATGTCAAAGAATGTTCAAACTACCACACAATTGCACTCATTTCACATGCTAGCAAGGAAGGTCATGCTCAAAATCCTCCAAGGTAGGCTTCAACAGTACATGAACTGAGAACTTCCAGATGTATAAGCTGGATTTAGAAAAGGCAGAGGAAACAGAGAATAAATTCCCAACATCCACTGGATCACAGAGAAAGCAAGAGAGTTCCAGAAAAACATCCACTTCTGCCTCACTGACTATGCTAAAGCCTTTGACTGTGTGGATCACAACAAACTGTGGACAATTCTTCAAGAGATGGTAATACCAGATCACCTTACCTGCCTCCTGAGAAATGTGTATGCAGGTCAGGAAACAACAGTTAGAACCAGATGTGGAACGACAGACTAGCTCCAAATTGGGAAAGGAGTCCATCAAGGTTGTATATTGTCACCCTACTTATTTAACTTCTATGCAGAGTATATTATGTGAAATGCCGGGCTAAATGAAGCACAAGCTGGAGTCAAGATTGCTGGGAGAAATATCAATAACCTCAGATATGCAGATAACACCACCCTTATGGCAAAAATTAAGAGAAACTAAAGAGCCTCTTGATGACAGTGAAACAGGAGAGTGAAAAGGCTGGCTTAAAACTCAACATTCAAAATACTAAGATCATGGCATCTGGTCCCATCACTGCATGGCAAATACATGGGGAAACAATGGAAACAGTGACAGACTTTATTTTCTTGGGCTCCAAAATCACTGCAGACAATGACTGCAGCCATGAAACTAAAAGACACTTGCTCCTTGGAAGAAAAGCTATGACAACCTAGGCAGCGTATTAAACAGCAGACGCATTACTTTACTGACAAAGGTCCATCTAGTCAAAACTATGGTTTTTCGAGAAGTCATCTATGGATGTGAGAGTTGAGCCATAAAGAGGGCTGAGAGCTAAAGAATTGATGCTTTTGAACTGTGGTGACAGAGAAGACTCTTAAGAGTCTTGGACTGCAAGGAGATCAAAACAGTCAATCCTGGTTTGAAATGAACCCTGAATATTCATTGGAAGGACTGCTGCTGAAGCTGAAACTCTAATACTTTAGCTACCTAATGTGAAGAACCAAGTCATTAAAAAAGATCTTGATGATAGGAAAGATAAGGGGAGGAAGAGAAGGGGATGACAGAGGATGAGATGGTTGGATGGCATCACTGACTCAGTGGACATGAATTTGAGCCAGCTCTGGAGATGGTGAAGGACAGGGAAGCCTAGAGTGTGCAGTCCACTGGGTTGCAAAGAGTTGGACACAGCTGAGCGACTGAACAATGGCAGCAAGCATTAGGAGTGCTACTTTTAGGGCAGAACCCGCCAAAACCGCGACTCTGAAATCCCGTTTGACAACTGTCACATCTCTAATTGAACCAAATGAAGCATGATCACTGAGTAGTCACCATAAAAGCAGACGCAAAGACAAAGTCACCGGGTGAATTTAACTAAAATTATAATTCAAGAATGAGGAGAAAAAGGAAGGTGAGAATTTTTGTCTGTGTTTAAAAAACAGGTCCCACTTTATTGTAAAGGATTTTTGAATATAAACAATTTTTTTTCTTATGTTCATAGTGTTTATGAGCAACAGTTAACATGGTAATTAAGTCAGGAAAAGGCTCATATAATTTCATAAACTTAAACAAATGTGTAGCAGAAATCACTGAATTCCACCCCCCATCCCCCAACCCTGGCCGGCTGACTTCCTGAGCTGGCCAGCAGCTGGTCTGGCTCCAAGGATTAACCAGGTGATGTTCACAACAAGCCCAGGAGGGGACTCTGATCAGTTCTGTTTTACCCAGGAGGAACGGACGGTAGAGACGTCAAGTGACGACTTAACGTCACACAAACAGAATCAGCAGAGAAAGGAGCTGAGCCTAGTTGACCTGACTCCAGGATTGCTTAGGAGCCGAGTTAATTACGATGGGCATGGGAATGATGACCATCACTACTCCTACAACTACACGCAGCACAATTAGGTCAATTAATTTTCATTAAAATTCAGTATAAGGTAATTTACATCATTAATAATACTATAGACCGTATTAGTATAAACTCCTGCTCATCTTTTAATTCAATTGCCAACCAAAATGGATTGTATATGTCACTTTTATTAGAATCAAGCAACTGTTTTATCTCAGTGCACAGACACAAAGAAAAGATTGAATGGGGGAAAAAATCAACTGTGTAGATTAGGGTTAGGGAGTAGTAAGATATCAAGATAAAACTGCTTTTAAAATCAGCTGAAGATTTAATGCAGCCCTGGAAAGTTTCAATTATTTACATGCTTGGTATATGCAGTGTAAAGCCGGGCTAATGAGATTCAATTGTGTGTATAAATCTGAAGCAGGACAACCCGAGTTTCTAAAGAAAATAGCCGCTTGGGCTCTTGTGTTAATAACTCTTTGAAACAAAGATGATGATTCGGAAAGAGTAACATCATTTTGCATCATATTATTGATTGTAGGGGGTACTGAGAGAAAACGGCTCCATTTGGTCAAATAGAAACCCCAAGATAAGTTGCCAGGGATTCAAAGACTCTACTGATCAATATTATTGTTCTTCTAATAACAAGACCAACAACAACAAATTCCACTGTCTCTTTGTCTTATGGAAATCATGAAGCCCCAGGAGACCCTTTCTTCTTTGTAAAGTCCCCCAGTCTAGCACCAAGGGCTGCGTAGTGGTGCGCAGATCAGAACAGATGCTCCCAGGTGCCCGGCTGAATGGAGCACCCCGTCTCAGGCTCTTCACAAAGGCTTTGGGCACAGTGGCACAGGATGCCGCAGGTCCTGTCAAAGGCCTTCTAGCTTTCTAAATATTTATTCTCGGCTGTGCTGGGTCTTCATTGCTGTGCAAGGGATTCTCCTTTGGTGGCTTCTCTTGTGGAATGTGGGCTCGGGAACACATGGGCTCGTGGGCTGTGGTGCTCAGGCTTAGTGACGTCAGAGCATGTGGACCTTCCCCAACCAGGAATCAAATCCAGGGAGGAGGGAGGGGGGTCAGGATGGGGAACACATGCATACCTGTGGCGGATTCATGTTGATGTATGGCAAAACCAATACAATATTGTAAAGTAATTAACCTCCAATTAAAATAAATAAATTTACATTTAAAAAAAAAAGGAATCAAATCCGTGTCCCTTGCATTGGCAGGCGGATTTGTAACCACTGGACCACCAGGGGAGTCCCTGTCAAATGCATTTTAAAGCAAAGAGATCCTCTTACGATCAACCCAGAACACCTCTGCACACAGTATACTCTTTTAATACAGGCATAAACAGGACTTTAGGAGCGCGAAGGAAGGAACTACCTTGGCCTGAAGAAGTAAGGGTGAGCTTCTTGAAATGTTACCATTAGACCCCAGGCTCAAAGGCACAGCAGTGTTGCCAGAAGGGTCAGGGGTTGGAGAAGTATGCCACCATCAGAGGGAAAAGCAGGCACAAGGTGCAGGAGCAATAGGCGTGGGCATCTGGGGAGTCCTGTGGGTTCTAAGGAGCCCTGGAAACGAGGACGTATTTCGCTTGCCACGGTGAGCGGAAAGAGCTGCCCGCACTTAAAGGTCGGGGGTCAGGGATGCTAGTTCTTCTGCAGGGCACCAAACATTTCTGTACAGGGAGGGGGCTGTGCCACCCAAAATGTCAGGGGTGCCTCCGCTGAGGAGCATTAGAGGACACCCAGGTGGCCAGGAGACAGTAAGAGGGGTAGAGGTTGAAAAGGCAAACTGAGGTTGCGTTATAAAGACCCCAAAAGCCTCCCTACACTGGAGAAGGGAATGGCAAACTACTTCAGCTTTCTTGCCTTGAGAACCCCATGAACAGGATGAAAAAGTAAAAAGACAGAACACAGAAAGATGAACTCCCCAGGTCAGTAGGTGCCCAATAGACTACTGGAGAAGAGCGGAGAAATAACTCCAGAAAGAATGAAGAGACAGAGCCAATGCAAAACAACACCCAGGTGTGGATGTGACTGGTGACGGAAGTCAAGTTTGATGCTATAAAGAGCAACACTGCACAGGAACCTGGAACGTTAGGTCCATGAATCAAGACAAATTGGAAGTGGTCAAACAGGAGATGGCAAGAGTAAATATCGACATTTTAGGCATCAGTGAACTAAAATGGACTGGAATGGGTGAATTTAACCCAGATGACCATTATATCTACTACTGTGAGCAAGAATCCCTTAAAAGAAATGGAGTAGCCCTCATAGTCAACAAAAGAGTCTGAAATGCAGTACTTGGATGCAATCTCAAAAACAACAGAATGATCTCTGTTCATTTCCAAGACAAACTCAATATCACAGTAATCCAAGTCTATGCCCCAACCACTAATGGGGAGGAAGAAGCTGAGCGGCTCTATGAAAACCTACAAGACCTTTTAAAACTAACACCCCCAAAAATGTCCTTTTCATTATAGGGGACTGGAATGCAAAAGTAGGAAGGCAAGAGACACCTGGAGTAACAGGCAAATTTGGCTTGGAGTACAAAATGAAGCAGGGCAAAGGCTAACAGAGTTTTGCCAAGAGAACACACTGGTCATAGCAAACACCCTCTTCCAACAACACGAGAGAAGACTCTACACATGGACATTGCCAGATCGTCAATACCAAAATCAGACTGATTATATTCTTTGCAGCAGAAGACGGAGAAGCTCTGTACAGGCAGCAAAAACAAGACTGGAAGCTGACTGTGGCTCAGATCATGAACTCCTTATTGCCAAATTCAGATTCAAATTGAAGAAAGTGGGGAAAGCCACTAGACCATTCAGGTACGATCTAAATCAAATCCTTACAATTATACAGTGGAAGTGAGAAATAGATTCAAGGGATTAGATCTGATAGACAGAGTGCCTGATGAACTATAGACGGAGGTTGGTGATACTGTACAGAAAGCAGGGATCAAGACCATCCACAAGAAAAAAAAAATGCAAAAAGGCAAAATGGCTGTCTGAGGAGGCCTTACAAATAGCTAAGAAGAGAAGAGAGGCGAAAATCACTACAGATGGTGACTGCAGCCAAGACGCTTGCTCCTTGGAAGAAAAGCTATGAAACTAGACAGCGTATTAAAAAGCAGAGGCATTACTTTGCCAACAAAGGTCCGTCTAGTCAGAGCTATGGTTTTCCAGTGGTCATGTATGGATGTGAGAGCTGTACTATAAAGAAAGCTGAGCACCAAAGAATGCATGCGTTTGAACTGTGTTGTTGGAGAACACTCTTGAGAGTCCCTTGGACTGCAAGGAGATCCAACCAGTCAATCCTAAAAAAAAAATCAGTCCTGAATATTCATTGGAAAGACTGACACTGAAGCCGAAACTCCAATACTTTGGCCACCTGATGCAAAGAACCAAC
This sequence comes from Nanger dama, assembly GCA_917880005.1. Taxonomy (NCBI): domain Eukaryota; kingdom Metazoa; phylum Chordata; class Mammalia; order Artiodactyla; family Bovidae; genus Nanger; species Nanger dama. The sequence continues at coordinate 5,017,797 of CAKJTW010000018.1, read as the reverse complement.
TTATTGGAAAAGACCCTGATGCTGGGAAAGATTGAAGGTGGGAGGAGAAGGGGACGACAGAGGATGAGATGGTTGGATGGCATCACCGACTTGACCAACATGAGTTTGAGAAAGCTCCCAAAGTTGGTGATGGACAGGGAAGCCTGGTGTGGTGCAGTCCATGGGGTCGCAAAGAGTCGGACATGACCGAGTAACTGAACTGAACCGAAGCTTCCTTAAGGAGGATGGCTTCATCCTGCAAGCAACGGAGGAGACTGGCTTGTGAACTACCCTTTGGGACAAGCACTAAGTATGGAAGGTGGCGTGGAGGCTGAGCGGCTAGAAACAAGGAGACCAGGAGATCAGCTGGGAGGCTCTGGCAAGAATTTAGGCTACAGGAAATGAGAGCAGAGGAGGCGGGCAGAGGGGCTGCATGGAAGGTGTGAGGCAGGACAGACAGCGTGTCAGGAAGTGTGTGGATGTGACACTTTGTGTGTATGGCTCACAATTTGGGGTCGTCTTTCACACAGTATTTGATCAATAAATATTTGCTATAAGAATGAAGACAAGTGATGTGACAGAGAGCTGCCACACTGGGAGTAGACGATAAGACAAGAAGCCTGGAACTCAGGTGTCCTGAAACAGATCCACTGAATAAATCTGAATTAGACAAAAAAAAAAAAAAAAAAAAAAATTAGTTGTGGCTTTCGCTACTACTTCTTAAGGTAACTGCATTTACTTAGTCTCACTCAGCTCCAAAAGGCAAGTGTCACAGGTTTCTACCAGACATGAATTTTATAAATGAATTCATAATAGTTTAAAACTAAAATCCAATAAAACTCCTTTGGAGTTGGAATAGCTTTCTCCAACATTTAAATTCACTACTGTAGATGCTAGCATAGTGAAATCCACCTGGTAGAGTTGGCAGAATGTACTTCCCAAGTTTGGGGGATAAACGCAATTGAGAGGTGTTGGGGGAAACTCGAGGTCTGAATCATGAGCTTCCAAAGTATCATAAGAAATGGTGGATCTGAGTAATTGCTGGCATATTAGCATTTTAGGGGAGTTCTGGGATGTCTAACCAGGCTATCACTAGTTTAGACTAAATACTTTTAGATAATCTAAGGGACACTAACAATTAGCACTGAGCCCTAAGCACACATTCATATGACAGATGGAAGTGCCCCACTGCCTCTGGGAGTCAGTCTTGAACTGACAGCTAAAGAAACGAAAGAAACAATATATACTGAGCAAATGGTATTTAGAGAGGAGGGAGGGAGGGAAGGAGAGAGGAGAAAAGAAATAGAAAAGGAAAGAAAAGGGAAAGGATATAAACTACTCTTGAAATTAGTTCTAAAAGGAAAAAATGGCTTTATCAGAATACAAAATCTATGTGACTAAAAAAATCTGCTTTATGCTTTGGTTGTCAGAAAACTGAAAAGCAAGTTTAATGGCCAAGCATTTTAACGCTGCTCCACTCTGATGCCTTCCTTCACACGGCGGTCCTCTGAAGCTTCTCTAGCATGGTGCTTCAGCCTGGAAACCACAAGAAACTCACGTGGAAATGAAGCAGGGATGCTCGAATATGCTGAATATAAAACAAGAATGTGGAGATGAGAGGCTGAACCAGCAGGTAACCGGAGGGCCCTGAGAAAGGACCAGAGTTCTACCAGGGCTTCAGACCAACGGCTTAACCCTCTCAGGGAATTAACCACCTTTTCTAATGGGAGTCACAGACCCTCTTCCTCGGAAAAAGGCACAAAAATACACCTCCACACAAAACCTGGAGGGGTTTAGAGATTTCCTGAAGTCTATCCACTACCTTCTGGGAGTTCACGAACCAAGCTTATGATCCCTGAGGTTATGACAAAAGCTAGTTTCAAAAACTGAGTCAGAACCAGTTAGGGAACGCCCCACAAAAAATCTGTGTGTCTTATGAACACCGTATCTATACAGTACTCAAAATCACAAGCTTACAGATCAAGCCCAGCATGACTTTGGTATGCATGTTCAGCCAGAAGCACTGCACATGTTTCGCCTAAGAAACCTCAGGGTCCAGTGAGTGAAAGCCGCTCAGTCGTGTCCGACTCTCTGCGACCCCATGGACTATATAGTCCATGGAATTCTCCAGGCCAGAATACTGGAGTGGGTAGCTATTCCCTTCTCCAGGGGACCTTCCCAACCCAGGGATCGAACCCAGGTCTCCTGCGAATTCTTTACCAGCTGAGTCACAAGGGATCCAGTGGGCCCTGCACAATGACAGAGTCCATGAACCCTCCTGACGCCCCTAGAAGAGGCTCCTTCTCGCTTCGCTGGGTCCTGAGTTCGTCTCTAGCACCCTGGGTGCGGGATGCTCCCAGAGCAGAAAGCCCCCCGAGAAAGCAGGGGCAACATGCCTCAGGGCCAGGAAAGAGAAGCGACACCTGGGCAACTTCAAGCAACTGCTGCACTGCTTAATGGCTGGAAGTTTGAGCTCTCGAGTCAAGTAGACCAGGGGCTGAACTGTCACCTAAGACTGGGGTTATTTTCCAGCTGTGTGACCTTGGTCCTCTTCAAGTCCCAGCTTATTAATCTGGAAAAGGGGATAATGCCCCCACCTCCTGGGGTCACGGGGCATGTGAAGACCTGAGCTTGGTGCCCAGCACAGAGCACAATGACTAAAGCAGATACTTACTGAGGAAATCGGTAATATCAGGCCAGTATTTCTGTTCCCAATGAATTTTATACTTAGAAACGCAGTTTTTCTTCTATAAAATTTAATCCAAAGAATCATGTGTGGTTACAAAAAAAAAAAAAGACAATATTTAAGTGTTTCAAGCAGAAAGTTCAAGAACTAACTCCTCTCCCCCATCCACCACGAGACAACCACTACTCTCCCAGGAGGTAAAGAGCCCCTCTGGACCATTCACAAATGAAGTTACAAACAGGTGCACGCCCACTTCCCGGGACGCCGTCTACTCCAGGCTCACATCAGCCCCTAACAGCTCATCTCAGTGTTTTAAGAAATCTCTCCATTCAGTTTCCTTTTATAGACACACACACGAATGTGAACGAATGTTCATTCAGCACACACTTACTGAGCACCTACTATGCACCAGGCACCGACTCACATCAGTGAACCAAGATGCGATCTCTCTCCTGTGGAGCTCACAGTCTTTCCAAAGGAACCGGATAAGGGACAATAAGCCCAGAGAGTTCCCTGGTGGTCCAGTGGTTAGGACTCTCCACCGTCACTGCCAAGGGCCTGCCTAGGCTCAAACCCTGGACAGGGAACTGAGATACGGCAAGCTGCAATGCTCTACCAGACAAGAAAATCAGGTACTGTCTTAGTAAAAAGAATTACTTAAAAAAAATTAAAGGACATTCAAGCAGATAAGGGGGCAGGAGTAGCCCATCCTGGTCAGGAGAGGTCTCACGGAGAAGTGACAGAGCAAACCTCGAAGGCTGTGAGGAATGAGCTCGAAGGCAGCAGAGCGCCCAGCAGGCAGAGGAGACGGCAGGTGGAACCAGAGACTCAGAAGGACGGGGGCCTCTCTGGAGCGACATGGAGCCACCGACGGGACTGAGTGGAAAGGACACACGACTCGAGTTTCCCTTTAAAGGGACTCTGGGTCTTCTCTCTCTCTCTCTCACACACACACACTCATACTGCCTGCCATCAACCTTTACCCATTAATTTTAGCACTCACTGGTAATTCTTGATTCTTATGTTAAGTAGTTATTACTATGGTGGCTGCCAAATTTTCTAACTCCTTCTGGATTTACTAGTTCATGTTCTCCTGAAGGAATGGCTTTCCTGTGGCTATTTTTATGTGATACAAACACCTCCCGTTTCTTTCTCTACTGCTTTACCAATTTAAATCAGCGTGGACAACACATGGGCTACGATGGCTTCTGAGGACTGCAATCCATGACCATCACATCTACCTTGGCGCTCAACGGGCCTAGGCGTGGCCCCCAGGAGCCAAACTGGCTTCGGTGTCCAGGGCACACGCCCCCGTCATTCTGTGAGCACTCGCCTAGCTTTGGCCTGAGAAGATATTCTGGTTCACCCTGTCCTTTCTCTGTCCCTGTCTTGGAAGCAGCCATTTCTCCAAGGAGCCTGGTTCTTATTAGTGAGAATGACGTTTAGAAACTAAGATGGGGAAAAGAAATTCACTCGTGGTTCCTAGAGTCTCCACGCTTGTAGACCTCAGCAGACAGAGTGGGACACACACGCACAGGGGTATGTGTGCACACACTTGTATCTCTTTCTAGATCCATCTGCATGTACATATTCAAAACAATTAGTTCACACTGATACTGTGGTTTCAATCCAATACCAAGGACTTATTCTAGCATTTTCCTTTTCTTTTTTTTTTTTTAAATAATGTCCCTCTGCAAAAGAGAGAAATTTTGTTTCCATTATCTACAATTGATTTCCTTATTTGCTCAATCCAAGAATACACACAAAGCGGCTTCAGAATTGTTAACCCACAGCCTCTCTGAAAAACAGGCAAAGTACCAAGAGTTTCAGTATTTCTTCACAAGGTCTAACAATCCTTAGTCTAAGGATCTGGAGTCCTGATACTGTGTTCAAAGGTTACCAGGGCTCCATCTCCATCCCTTCCCCAAAGTACGATTACATTATTCATTTCAAATATAGTTAAGTTTATTATTTCTATCTGCATTCCTTTAAAAAAAAATCCACTCTGGCCGATTATTTATTTTTTGCATATGTGAAACATTACCATGGTTCTAAAAGTCAAAACCATGTAAAACGACGTTCTCAGAGAAACGCCCCCTCCCTCCACACATCCATCCTACCCTACTGCCACCCACCTCACTCTGATCAACTGGTTTCCAGTTTATCATCTTTTCTGTGTGTTTCCTCTACAAATAAGATAATGGGTATTCTTTTAAAATCTCCTCTCTTACAAAAGAGGAGGCATATTAAGAATCCTCTTACACTTTGATTTTTTTCTCTTAATGTATCCTAGAAATCACTTCAAATGAGTCATAAAGGTTTTTCTCATTCTGTTTTTTAAAAATGAAAAAAAGAAACGGGTGGCTCCATTGTGCAGCTGTATTTATTCAATCCCTTTCCTCTGCACAGGTATTATGGTTATTTCCAGTATTTTGCAACTACAAACAAGGTGCAATTAATAATCCTGTGCACATGTATATTTTCACACTGTTGGAGGTGTGTCTTCAGGGTAAATTCCTAGTAGCACTGCTGGGTCAGAAGGTAAAAGCATACATCGTTTTATCACACATTGCCAAATCCCTCCAAAGTGGTTGTACCAATTTGCATTCCCACCAGCAAGGTACAATGGTGGCTGTTTCCTTAGAGGTTCACCAACAGAATGTGTTGTTATACTTTTTAATTTCTGCAAATCTGGTAGGTGAGAAACCGTACCTCATTGCAGTTTTAATTTGCATCTCTCTAATTATGGGTACGGTTGAACATCTTTTCATATGTTTAAGTACCATTTTTATACCTTTTCGGGGACTGTCTCGTTTCCTCATTTTCTATTCCATTTTTGGTCTTTTTATCCTTTGTAAGAGTTTCTACCCTTTGTAAGGCTAGGTATACTAGCCCTGTATCTATGATACATGTCCCAGCAAGTCAGCTGTCTTCAGACTTTTTTTTTTTTTCCTTTTTATGGTAGAGGTCCTATTGATTTTAGGTAGTACCTTTATCACATGCTAAATTTTTATGTAATTGAATCTACTTCGGGCTTCCTTGGTGGCTCAGATAGTAAAGAATCTGCCTGCAACACAGGAGAGAGATCTAGGTTCGATTCCTGAGTCAGGATGATCCCCTGGAGAAGGGAATGGCTACCCACTCCAGTATTTCTGCCTGGAGAATTCCACGGACAGAGGAGCCTGGCGGGCTATAGTCTATAAGGTCAATTTGATTCTATAAGTAAAATCTACTTATATTCTGTTCTACCAGCCTGCTCATCTAGCCATGAGTCAGCATCACACAGTTTCAATTATAGAGGCTTTAGAGTGCGCTTCAATGTCCAACAGGGTGAGTTCCCTGGCAGCTTTTGTGCTTTTCCATTCTTTCTTGCATGCTTCTTTTATATATGAACTTTAAAACAACTAGAATGAAACCTTTTAATGACTGTATTATATTTGTTCACATTCACTGATATGACTGATACATGTGGTCTCAATCTGATCACACGACAGTACAGTTACTATGTGTCTCCTATTTACAATGCTGCTTTTTCTCTAAGTGATGTTTTCTTTGCTGGCTCACTCACTGATTGACTGTATTTAAGCTTATTTTTATGTACGGTGTTAGCAAGTGTTCTGTTGTTCCACGTCCAGTTCTAACTGTTGCTTCCTGATCTGCACATAGGTTTTTCAAGAGGCCTGTCAGGTGGTCTGGTATTCCTATCTTTTTCAGAATTTTCCACAGTTTATTGTGATCCACAGAGTCAAAGGCTTTGGCATAGTCAATAAAGCAGAAATCGATATTTTTGATGCTTACTCCTTGGACGGAAAGTTATGACCAACCTAGATAGCATATTCAAAAGCAGAGACATTACTTTGCCAACCAAGGTCCGTCTAGTCAAGGCTATCGTTTTCCTGTGGTCACGTATGGATGTGAGAGTTGGACTGTGAAGAAAGCTGAGCGCTGAAGAATTGATGCTTTTGAACTGTGGTGTTGGAGAAGACTCTTGAGAGTCCCTTGGACTGCAAGGAGATCCAACCAGGCCATTCTAAAGGAGATCTGTCCTGGGTGTTCTTAAGCGTCTGCCTGCAATGCAGGAGACCCGGGTTCGATCCCTGGGTTGGGAAGATCCCCTGGAGAAGGAAATGGTAACCCACTCCAGTATTCTTGCCTGGAGAATCCCATGTACAGAGAAGCCAAGTAGGTTACAGTCCACGGGGTCGCAAGAGTCGGACACGACTGAGCGACTTCACTCCTCACTCCAGTACTTTGGCCACCTCATGCGAAGAGTTGACTCATTGGAAAAGACCCTGATGCTGGGACGGATTGGGAGCAGGAGGAGAAGGGGACGACAGAGGATTCGATGGCTGGATGGCATCACTGACTCGATGGACACGAGTTTGGGTGAACTCCAGGAGTTGGTGATGGACAGGGAGGCCTGGAGTGCTGCGATTCATGGGGTCGCAAAGAGTAGGACACAACTGAGTAACTGAACTGAACTGAGGAAGTATTCTAATTTCATTCTTTTTACACGTAGCTGTCCAGTTTTCTCAGGACCACTTATGGAAGGGACTATCTTTTCTCCACCATATATTGTTTTATTTAGGAACATTTATATATTTGTTCTCATGCTTATCTTTGTACCTATAACATTTTAATGCCCTTATATTCCCCTTTTCTTAGATACCATTTTAGCATTTTGTCAACTTTTACTGGGATCCTTTAGGTTTTATCTATTACATATCTAGCAATCAAAGAGTTCATTTTACTTTCATCTTTATCCCTTACCTCATTTTTTGCTTAGATTACGTCTACTGTATTAGAACACATAACATTTATATATATTAATACTCTGGCCTCAGCATGACCTTTGCTTTCATCTTATCTCAACAATTAAACACATTACACACTCACTCTTGGTCCTCGGGCTGAAGTTTTCCCATTCATCTCTTCGGAGCATGAATCTCATTCTCCGGAAGACTCCTTGAGACTGGCTAATGGGTACAGAATTCTTGTGTGTTTAAAATGGTTTTTCTTCAATACTTGAAAGACATATTTATGTTTGATTCACAATTTCTTTGAAAATGCTGCTCTGTCAATGTCTTCCTTTGGATATTGTTTTCAAGACATTTGACGCCAGTTTACATCTTTTGCCTTGTAATTTATGTTTTTGTTTTTCTGCTTGGAAGCCTTGAGGATTTGTTCTTCATCTTTAAAGTCAGCTAGCATTACTAGACTATATCTCAGACTTGATTGTTGTTGGTCAGTTTTCCTAAGTACACAGCGAGACATTTCAATGTGCAAATTTAGACCTTTCATTTGCAGGAATTTCTCTTAGATTACAGCTTTACATATTGGGTCTGTTTCATTATTTCCTTTTCCTTCTTCGAGGACTCCAATTATGCACACGTTGTTTCTTCTCTGAGTTTCATTTGAAGCACTTTCTCTGTGAACCTTTCTACTTCATTCTTTACCTTATTTTACCTCTTGGTTGTTTCTCAGCCTTTCTTCAATGCCCTTTATTAAATCTCATGTGAATCTATTCTTCCTTGAGCATCTTGAGATTTAGCCTTAATTTCAGATAGAATTTTATCATTTTTCCTGTACAGTGAATCCATCTCATCGCTTCACCTTTTGCCTGCTCCTGTTTCTGCTTTCTGGACTCCTGATGTAAGGGTTTGTCTTGCTGCTTCTGCAAATGCTTGAGGATGCTAAGCTTAGAGCGCTGTCTGTGTTAAACAGCTTCCTTCTGCTTTGTGGTGCTTGTTTCTTTGGGGGTGGCATTTCTTTAGTTCAAGTATTTGTTTCCTTTAACATTTTATTACAAAGAACTTTAAATATTGCAAAATTGAGTTTTAGGATGAATACCTGTATCCTCATGAGCTAGATTCCACAACTGTTATCATTTTGTTCTAACATATATACTCATCTGTCTGGCCATTTATTTTAGTTTTTGGAAGAGTTTAAAAGTTGCAGACATTAGTACAGTTCATCCCTAACATGAAAGCAAGCATGCATTAGGCAGCTTAGAGTTAGTTAAAACAGTATCTTTTGAGGTAAAATTTACCTCCAATAAAGTGCATAAATCTTTAAAAAGCACCATTCTCTGAACTCTGGCAACTGCATACAGCCATATAAATCACATGTTATCAAAATTCAGAACACTCTCACTACCACCACCATTTCTTCATGCCCCTCCCAACGTGTGTCTGCTCCGTCTCTTCCGGTGAGGGGGTGGGGGTCACACACACACAGTTCTGATTTTTATTCCCCTTGCTCTGGTCCATCCTAACATGTCATGTAACGCTGTCATATGCATGTACTCTTCTGTATTTTTCCCTCAGCAAAAGTTGACGGGTGTGCAAGTGATAGCTCACTAGGATGTGCTTGTTTCTTATTTACACATAATTTGGAGTGTGGGCATTCTTGGTCTTGGTCACATTTAAGGTGTAGTTTTGTAGTTTTGTTTCTGCTTTTCTGTACTCTTTGGAGGATATGTGGAGAGACCTAAATTTAAATAACCATTCATAACACTTTTGAGTGTGAACATTTTCAAACATAAAGGAAGAGAGATTGACTAATATTCACCCAAATTAAAAATTACCAAAATTTGCTACACTCAGATTCGATCCCTGGTCAAGGAACTAATATTCCACATGCTGCAGAGCCACGGAGCCTGCGTGCCGCAACCAGAGTCCGTGCACCGCAACAGAAGACCCTGCGGGACGCAACGAAGAGCCAAGGCAGAGCAAAAAAAGATTATACATATATACTTAGAAATGGAGAAGGAAATGGCAACCCACTCCAGTATTCTTGCCTGGAGAATCCCATGGACGGAGGAGCCTAGCGGGCTACAGTCCACAGGGTCGCAAAGAGTTGGACACGACTGAGCGACTTCACTTCACTTAGAAATACATATATTTGTGTTAAATCCTCCCTCAAAAAGGAAGGAGAATGACCAAAGAGGAAGGGATAACAATTCCTACAGGACAGAGGTGGGTGGGGTGGGCAGAGTGACCCTCACAGGGGTGAAGTTTGCAGATAATGTTCTAGCTCTGAGGCTGGGTGGTAGATTTATTATTTTATAATATTATTAACATTAATTATTGATTAATAATATAACTAATAATGTTATTTTTATATTATTAAATAAATATGAATGAGCCGTGTCTGGATCAATGACAGTGTGATCAATTAAGGATTATGACTGACTTTAACCTGAAGTTAAAACTTAAAGAGTCAACTGCCCAGCCGACCACAGTCTGTGACGACGTCTCGCCTCCTCCCTGTCCTCCTCGCTGCCCGCACTCCGGCCGCCGGGCCGCCTAGCCTCCTGGGTGGGATCTGGACACGCCCACTGGCCTGGGCTCGGGTCTCTGATGCTGTGCTGCCTCTCGCGGGCCCAGCTCCTGGCTCGCCTCACTTGCTACGGTTTCTGTGGCTTTGTTTGCTTCTGCTCCCCACACCACGCCCTCTGCGTCTCTCCACCCCCTGTCCTGTTCTCCCCCAGGTCCCCGCAGTCAGCATATTACACAGTGCCTGGCTGGTCTCCCACCCATGAGTGCAATGCAGGTGCCCTGAGAGCAGGGATGGCGGTCAGTGCTGAACAGAACCCAGCACTACCCCTTCCTGTCCTGGTGCTCTGGTTACTGAATAAATACGCAAATGGTTCAGCAACCTAGCTCACAAAAGAGCCTGACGCTTGATCTGGGACTTACCCAAAAGGCCCACCTCCACTGGAACTCCCAGGGCACCGTGGTTTAACATCATGCTGTTTGAAACAAGCTCCAAGACGACCCGACACGATGGGGAATGCAGCTTTGGGGCTCTACCCCAGAGCCACTGAATCAGAATTTCTGGGCATCCTGCCAGGAATATGCATTGTCCACAAACTACACTGGTGACTCTTGAACCTCTAAAGTTTGAGAACTACTGAACCCAGCAGAGGAATCAATGCCCAAAACAGTTAAGCAGTTTAGCTGTTCACCAGTCTTTCCCATTTCAGAGAGCTTGAGATACAGTGAAATGAGACGATGAGTCTCATGGTGCAAAACAGATGTATCATTCAAAAACAAGGCACGAATATGCTAAAGAAATTGAGGGTTGGTAAAAATGTACATTAAAGAGACTGATAAATGAGTTTTATCTGCTGCAAACCATATAACATATAAAGAAAGATTAATTTATAAGATATTAAGGTATGTTTCAAGTATCATGACTGAAGGTTCATTTTTTTCCTTCTTCTCTTACATTTTCATACCTAGTGGATCAGTAAAACATAGTGGATTAATATTTTAAATGCCGAAAGGAGCCAGCTGCTTGTTCTAGTCTGACTCAGTTAAGCTCTTACAATATTTTGACTGTTCGAAGAAATTAATAATGGGATGTTAGGCGGTAGATTAACTGAAACTAAATATCAACAGAGCTAGATTTATTTTTGGATGACTGAGCTCATCTCTTCAAAGAACGGAAGCAGGATTCATCGTATCATGAGTTATTAACTTACACAACACGAAACAGCCCCCGAACAGAGCTGGCCACAGCAGTTCAGGCTTACGGAAGAGGCTGAACGAGCAGACTTCACATTCGCCACGACTGGGCTGTCCAGGCTCCAGTCGGTGACCCCAGGCTCACAGAGACACCAGGAGCAGTTCAGAGGATAACTGCCTGGAGAGCTCTGGAAGCAGCTAGTATTGAGGCCTGTTCCACCTCCCCTAAGCAACAGGTTCCCCTTGCAGCCGTGGGGAGAAACTGACACACCCAGAAGGGAAAGACGCTTTTCCGTGTCACTCGTGGGTCACACAGGGAGCCCTGACTCCGCCTGTCTGTCCCCCCTTGCTCTCCTCCACCCTGTCTCCCGTGCCCTGCTGCCCGTGGGTCTATCAGCAGGTGTGGGCCCAGGCTTCCAGGTCAAGCACACAGCCCGGGCCCACGGGTGACCGCTCCTAAGTCTCCCAGGCTCTGAAGCCTGACACCTCCAGGACAAGGAAAGGCAGGTTGAGCTTTCAGAGGAGCCACATTGATCCCAAACTGCCTTAAAACGCACCATTTCTACAGACAGCCCTCATTTTTTCCTTTCCCCTCCTACACTGTAAAGAAGCTATGATGACAAGTTGGGACTCCCAGGAACCAATGTCTGTAGATCTAAGGTACTCTGCTGCTTCTTGGCAGGGACTGCCTGTTGAAGGAGGAAACCAAACGGGGTCACCAAGCCTGCCTCTGGTTCACGGAATGCTCTAGACTTCAGTGACTTTATGCCATTTCCCCGTGCGTGCACACAAAAAAATCCAAACGGCCCTCTGCGCTCACATACCAAAACCAGAAGAGATCTATACTGATGACAAAACCAGGGGAACACGCTGATCGTGGGGGTCAGGCTATTAACTAGGCATTTCTGGACTGCTGTGAACAGCAGAGTGGGCAGCACACCACTGTATTTTACAGGCTGTGTGACTTTTGGAAAAAACTCTCTACTCCAGTGCTCCCAACACGCCCCTTCCTCTGCTGGACAGGGGGCCCGCACTGGCTCGGCGGCTCAAGATAAAGCTTAAAAATATACCCCAGTGCGCGCACAAGGACGCTCAGGCCGCCATTATTCATTTATCTATTTCTGGCACGCACACACAGCTCTATTCATCTCTTTGCCTTCCTTCTGGCTGCGCTGGGTCTTCGGTGCTGCGCGCAGGCTTTCTCCAGCTGCGGAGAAGGGGGGCTGCTCCTCTCTGTGCTGCGTGGGCTCCTCGCTGCAGTGGCTCCTCCTGCTGGCGGTGCTCCTCTCTGTGCTGCGTGGGCTCCTCGCTGCAGTGGCTCCTCCTGCTGGCGGTGCTCCTCTCTGTGCTGCGTGGGCTCCTCGCTGCAGTGGCTCCTCTTGCTGGCGTTGCTCCTCTCTGTGCTGCGTGGGCTCCTCTCTATGCTGTGTGGGCTCCTCGCTGCAGTGGCTCCTCTTGTGGGGTGCTCGTCTCTGTGCTGCGTGGGCTCCTCGCTGCAGTGGCTCCTCCTGCTGGCGGTGCTCCTCTCTCTGTGCTGCGTGGGCTCCTCCTGCTGGCAGTGCTCCTCTCTGTGCTGCGTGGGCTCCTCTCTGTGCTGTGTGGGCTCCTCGCTGCAGTTGCTCCTCTTGTGGGGTGCTCGTCTCTGTGCTGCGTGGGCTCCTCGCTGCAGTGGCTCCTCCTGCTGGCGGTGCTCCTCTCTGTGCTGCGTGGGCTCCTCGCTGCAGTGGCTCCTCCTGCTGGCGGTGCTCCTCTCTGTGCTGCGTGGGCTCCTCGCTGCAGTGGCTCCTCCTGCTGGTGGAGTAAGGCCCTAGCATCAGGGGCTTCAGCAGTGGTAGCCCGCAGGCTCAGCCGCTGTGGCGAGCGGGCTCTAGGGCACACAGGATTCAGCAGCTGTGGCACAGGGGCCCTAGAGTGTGCAGGCATCAGTAGTTGCGGTACATGAGTGTAACTGCCCCGCAACATGTGGACCTTTCTGGAAAAGGGATCGAACCTGTGTCCCTTGCATTGGCGGGTAGATTCCTATCCACTGCACCACCAGGGAAGTCCTCACACTATCATTATTTAAAAAGCAAAACCAGAAACCACCCAAACACACAGTGACGGGAGAAAGAATAAAGTGTGTATGGTTACAGACTGAGAAGATGATCAGATTGTCACATACAACCACCAACACGGCTGCATCTCAGAAACAATCACACAATATGAAACTGTTCTTATGAAGTTCAAAATTCAACAGAACTCAATGATACATTATTTGGGGATACATGTGGAGATACATGTCTACGTGGCAACTCACACTTAGAAAAGGAAGAGGAGATGGCTATCAGGATGGTGGCGATGTTGTTGGGAGGCGTGGGGGTTGAGGAGAAGAGCATATTGGTTATACTCTGCTTCTTAGATTGGATGTGACCTCAGGTGTTCAACATTAGACTTTATAACTGACATACGTATGGCATGACTTAAAAAATAATAAGGAAACATTACCTGCCTGGTAATTCTGGTCATCCAAATCTTTCCTTCTTCGTTTGGCCATGCTGTGCAGCGTGTGGGATCTCAGCTCTTTGGCCAGGGATCGAAGCCGTGCTCCCTGCAGTGCGAGCTTGGAGTCTTATCCACGAGGCCACCAGGGACGCCCCCTGGTCGTCCAAATCTCACTCAGCACCACCATGAACTACAATCAGGGACGGGAGCAAGGAGCATCCTGGAGGCTTGGGAGCAGTGTCCTGGCCCCACAACCCAGGAGAAACCACCACCTCGGGTTCCTCACTTGTGAAATGAAAACAGTCGGTGCTGCCTCCCTCGAGGGCACGATGAGGGTGAGAGATGAGGCTAGGTAACCCCCAGGCTCCTCAGGGACAGGGGACACTCACTGTGTCAGCGATTGCTGCTTTCTTGGCCCTGCCTCTCTTCCCCGGGGGAATGACCCCCTCCACTCCACCCTGACCAAGGCAGGACCCCCACAATCCCAGGAGGAACAACCCCAGGTTAGGCCAGCAGGAGTGTTCTCCCGGGGTGTATGAGCACAGGCATGGGTGAAAGGATGGAAGGCAGCTGATGCCCAATCACTGGGGCCACAGGGTCCCAAAGGGATGCAGTCCTGCTCCTGACATCTCGGAGCCATCCTGCTTTCTCTTCTTCCTGACAGAGCAGCTCTATCTTCATGTCTGTGACCAGCCAGCATCAGTAAAGAGCAAAACAAAGACAAAAGGAAAGGCTTTTCGTCTTTTAAGTTCATCAGAGTAGGTTTCTGTTGCCTGTACTCACGGAAGCCTGGCTGGCCTCTCCATCAGTCTCACTCGCCTCCCAAACTCTCAGGGTACCTGCCTCCCAGATTCACACAACTCATTTCAGAAGAAGCTCCAGAAAACAGCTTTTAGCTCTTGCCTGAACTTCATGCAGCGGTTCCCCACTGCCTGCAGCACAGGCCCCACACCTCCTCCATCCGCCACAGGGAAGAGGAGGCTAACGAGTGTAGGAGGGGAGGTGGCAGCCCCCCGGTCCCGCTCTCCGCCCCAGTGAAAATTCCCTTCAACCTCAGAGATGCATGTGGCAGCAGTGGAACAGAAACCTGCCATCTAACAAAATACCATCTTTTAAAAGTAAAAAGCCAAATAAAGCCATGATGTTAAAAGTATGATTATCCACCTGGCAACCTGATTCCGAATCAGATCACCCACTGCTCTTTCTGTAAATAGGCCCCACCTCGTGTGAATTCCCATGTCAACTGGGGAAGATGACAGCTAGCTGGCCAGATGCACAGCGATCTGAATTAGCCACTCATGGCAGTCAAATGGTGTGCATTAAACAGAATTCTGCCCTTGACTCAAGCCCCTAAACTCTCACCAGCCTATTAAAACAGAAGCTTGGTGAGAAAGCAGATGAGGCTGACAGGTCACTGTGAAATAAAAGCCCACTCTCTCACGTGGAAGTAACTCTAACATCTTAACCCTGTTTACCCAGAATCCTGTTCTCTCTGCTCATTCCCGTCAATGCCAAATTCCTATCTTCATCAGGAAATGGAAGCCCAACGACCCAGAAATAATCTGAGCAAACCTATCTCACTGCAGACGCTTTCGTTTTTATCTTCATTAACTCTTTGGTCCCTGTCAAGCATCTTGGGAGCAGGATCTATGTTTCGGCCGCTGGATTTAGAGGATCTTAACACATAGACAATCTGTATGTTTAACAGGGGGCAGAAAATACTGCATGTTTTGTAGACAGGTACAAATTGTTTACTTTTTCTAGTGCAAGAACACCATGTTATCTCATTCACTGTATTTTTCAACTGGAAGAATTTTAAAGAAAAGTAGCATGTCACCCAGATGAATGTCACTTAATTTTTTCTCATATGAAATCCCATCCATTTAATAATCCTATGTCTTTTCCCCCTCTTAAGAGAGGGGCTTCCCTGGTGGCTCAGTGGTGAAGAATCCACCTGCCAGTGCAGGAGACATGGCCTCCATCCCTGATCTGAAGATCCCACATGCGCTGGAGCAATTAAGCCCATGCACCACAGCTACTGAAGCCCTCTGCTCTAAAGCCTGTGCTCTGTAACAGGAGAAGTCACTGCAGTGAGAAGCAGCACACTGCAGCTAGAGTAGCCCCCGCTCGCCACAACGAGAGAAAAGTCTGCCCAGCAATGAAGACCCAGCACGGCCACAAACAAGCAAAGTTATTTACACACACAATAAGTCTGCCCTCTTCAGGTAAATGGACTGAGTGAACAGTCACTCATCCTGGGTGACTGGATATTTATGAAAGTTCACACAAGTAAAATGCTAAAGTCCAAGAAATTCACACTAGGCCCCAGAGCAGCAGCACTGGCGAGATGTAAATAGCACTCAGTCCTGAAGCTTGCCTCCATGATGCCCATCAGATACCTTGCTCTTAGTCAGCTAATTCTCCTTTTCTGCAAATGTGGAGGCTCCTCAATATCTGTGCTCAAGTGTGTATTAGGACACAGAGCACCAGAAAGTATCTCATCACTGAAGTCTCAAACACACCTGTCTTTGGTGAATTTATGTGAATACAAACATCAGTGTTTGAGGTCACAGGGCCAATTTGCTCTGAGCAGAGTCACATTAGTTCCGTTTAGGCAGTCAGTTGTGTCCGACTCTGCGACCCCATGAATTGCAGCACACCAGGCCTCCCTGTCCATCACCAACTCCTGGAGTTCACCCAAACTCATGTCCATTGAGTCGGTGATGCCATCCAGCCATTTCATCCTCTGTCATCCCCTTCTTCTCCTGCCCTCAATCCCTCCCAGCATCAGAGTCTTTTCCAATGAGTCAACTCTTTGCATGAGGTGGCCAAAGTATTGGAGTTTCAGCTTTAGCATCAGTCCTTCCAATGAACACCAAGGACTGATCTCCTTTAGGATGGACTGGTTGGATCTCTTTGCAGACCAAGGGACTCTCAAGAGTCTTTTCTAGCACCACAGTACAAAAGCATCAATTCTTTGGCACTCAGCTTTCTTCACAGTCCAACTCTCACATCCATACATGACCACTGGAAAAACCATAACCTTGACTAGATGGACCTTTGTTGGCAAAGTAATGTCTCTGCTTTTCAATATGCTATCTAGGTTAGTCATAACTTTTCTTCCAAGGAGTAAGTGTCTTTTCATTTCATGGCTGCAGTCACCATCTTCCGTGATTTTGGAGCCCCCAAAATAAAGTCTGACACTGTTTCCACTGTTACCCCACCTATTTGCCATGAAGTGATGGGACCAGATGCCATGATCTTCGTTTTCTGAATGTTGAGCTTTAAGCCAACATTTTTACTCTCCTCTTTCACTTTCATCACATCAGAAACAACAAAATCAGAAACCATCAGTGATAAGTTCGCAGACACTTACTTCAAATACAAAATTAATTTTATAAATGACTTCCTATAAAACCTGTTTCTGTTTTAAGAGGCTGATTTTTATCAGCAGGATCCAACAGACAAGTGTTTCCATTGTCTTTGGGATACTACAAAACAGATTCACCAAAACTCATGAACTGACAGGTGATGGGAGTCTCACACTGTACTTTTGGTCTGTGAACTCTTAGATGGGCTCTGGGATTTCATTCAAAAGCAAGGAATCAGCATTCAGAATTTTTAACCTAGAGAATGCCAGTAAAGAGAAGAAACATGCTCTTCACCATCTAACTGGGACTGAATTTCCATTCCTGAGCTCCGACAACACAGAAATGTGGACATGTCCCCACAGACAGGTCAGACAGAACTTACCAGAAGCATGGCAGATGTCCCATTGGGTCTGGACAAGTGTATGGTCATTTCAGGGAACATCCGGTCGATGCGGCTGATCACGTCGTCAACGTATCTGAGAGGAAGAAGCACACGTTTGAGAGGCGGGCCCCCGTCAAGAGGCGCAAATCTACGAGCACTAGAGGCTTCTCTTCTCAGTTTAAGTCTTCATCAGTGAAATGATGCTTAGGAAGGCCAGTGGGATTTATGAGGCTTTTTTTTTTTTTTTAAGCAAAACTATGACTCCCTAGTTCCTCCTACTTTCCAGAACCATCCATTTTTTTTTAGTGATTTCTTTTGCTATTTACCCCCGGATTTCCATGTGCTGCATTTTTAATGCCAGTTCTCGGGCTTTCATTTTTAAGGTGTGGCCCTGTGGCTTTCCTCTATAGCTGGGAGTTTAACCCCGCCGTCCTCCTAGCTGCTGGGCCCCACTGACCGGGCCCCTCCCTCTGTCCCCTGCTTTAGGGGTGGAAGTGGCTTCCTGTTTCGCTCACCTCTGCTTGCTTCTTGTTTCCTGTTTTCTTCTCATCTCAGTCACCTTAACAGTCAATTCTTTGGATTAAATTCCTTCTGTTTTAAATACCTGAAGTCATTCCCATTTTTCTGGTTTGTGGCTAACAAATTCAAATTACATCACAATTTTTGCTTAAATCAGTATTTGTTGTTCACATTCTAAAACATTTGCTCATTTTTTAAAGGGAATTTTTAAAAAGTCTTTATTGAATTTGTTAAAGTATTATTTCTGCTTTATGTTTTTGGGGTTTTTTTTTGCACGAGGCATGCAGGCTATCTTAACTCCATGGCCAGGGATTGAACCCACACCCTTTGCTTTGGAAGGCAAAGTCTCAACCACTGGACTGTCAGGACATCCCATCTGCATGTTTTTAATAACTGAGCCACACAGTGGCTCATGGGTAATTTGCAGTTATTTTTGTTTTACTGAATTTTTACTTGATTAGTTTTCTATGTACCTATTATAATTTTTTCCCTAAACTCTCTGCCTGACTCTAAAACTTCTCTTACTATGGTCAAACATATCAGACAGTCTATCAGTTTACATTTTTTTTCTGGAAACACTCCTCTGAAAGTCAATCTTCTGTTTTTCTGACCCAAATGGAACCTGTATCTCTGAAGATTTAATAATCAGAGATTACTGACACTAAGCCCTCAGCATGGCACATACTAAAATCTCAAAAATTATAAACACTCTCACGGACTATCATGGGCATTATGAGTAGTCTGCAAAGATGCCCTCTCTTTGCAGGAAGACTCCCTCCAACCTCCACCACCCCAGTGGAAGCCCATTGAGGAAATGCCAACCCACAGCATCAGCAGAGCTAGAGCTGGGTCTGGTTCAGATCCTCTGAGAGGAGAATCACAGAAGCATTTGTGCGCACCGTCCACAGTCACATGACACAAAGGGGATGCAGAATACAACAGCTGAGACTCAAAACTGTTAAGGCTTTTACATTTGATTTTATACTCGTTGGATACGACAAATTAAACTACATGTCTATTAGATCGGGGACATGTAAAAGCTATGTTCTCTTGGGGAAAGAGAGAGATTAGCTCTCCACTCACAACATGAACAGACTTTAGTGTGAAACCTGGCGCTCACGAGAGAGGCAGACAACACAATGCCGTGAATACCAACATACAAACTGGGAAGTTAGAAAGTAATCTTGCTGATTAACTTATCAGATTTTCCTTAGAGAATGCTCCATGCAACATCATCTTCATGGTCCTTCCTGGATTTACAGCTTCATGATGCACAACCTTAGCTCTGAGCTTAATTGCAACAAGGAGATGAAAAGATGAAGAGAAGAGGAAAGAACTCATTTTTCATTACTACCTCCTGTTTCTGGAGATGGTGGAAGACACGTGGCAAGATTCACCTCAAAAGTCGACACCAGGTCACTGGAAACATCTCTGTATTTACATACTTCTATGCTAACTCTATGTGTATGGTTTAAACTAGGTTCTTTCAGACTCAGCAGGAAGCAAAAACCTGCTGTCCTGTGTGTACAGAGGTCATTGCTAAGTATATGCTAATGGGGAGGGGGGTTGGCAATACCTTCTGAACGAATCCTCAATCAATAGCCATCATAGCTCTGGACAGCAAAATGCAAATGAACATGCAGAACTTCAGCACAAAGGTATCCTAATCTGCTCTCCCGTGTACTGTTCACCTTGAAGGGAATACTTTCTACAACACTTGTGTCTCTACTAGGCTAGATGATGATTCCAGAACCAAGTTCAGGGTGTAGACTTCCAGGATACTAAGCCAACTACTTGACTTGCTTTCAGCAGGAGCCAGAGTTCTGAAAGGGCAGATGATAAATGTTTCTGGCCATTTTTGGAATCCTTTATATGTGAACTCTTTACTTGCAAAGGAAGGCCACGGAGGGAGAAAAAGAGTTCCTAGGAGAAATATCTAACGTAGTAGTAGTAAGGTCGCTCAGTCGTGTCTGACTCTTTGCGACCCCATGGACTGTAGCCTACCAGGCTCCTCCCTCCATGGGATTCTCCAGACAAAGAGTACTGGAGTGGCTGCCGTTTCGGGAAGCAGAGGTCTGGGGCGGTATTTTTGTCCCCTCTCCAACCAGTGATCTCAGATAAAGCTCAGCAAGCTCGAGCCAAAGATTTTATTAAGCACAAATGCATTTCAAGGAGACTTTTTCCTTCCCGCACCTAACATAAAAGAGATGCAAATTTCCTTTTACAGGTGACATTATGTGTTTGCCAAAAACAGAAAAAGTCAGCTGCATCTTTCACTGAGGAAAACAGTGTCTAAATCCTAGAAGCAAAGAAGCAATACATTTCATTTTCAAGTAGATCCAACCTTCAAAACGCAAATCCACCACTAGTGACTTGACAGAAATAAGGAAAGCTTAGAAAGCCAAGTTAAAAAGCTGGAGGTTGAGGAGATGACATTTTCTTTCTGCTGGGGTTGGGGGCTGGCCTGGCAGGGGGTCCTGGCTTCCTCTCTGGCAGCACCCCCGGCCGGTGTGCCCCGCCAGCCATGCCAGCGCGTGCAGAGCTGGGCGTGAAGGGCCAGGACAGGTAGGAACAGCGCGCTCCCCGCCCTCCCACACGCCACCATATGTTCCACTCCGCTCTGCGGCAGGATCGAATTACTTTAATTTTTACCTTTGGAATATAGGCAAACAAGCACTAACACAGCAGCGGTGACTAGTTTACACTTGAGCAGACGTGGTGCGGAACGACATTAATTTAGTGCCAAATTGAGCAGTGAGTCACAATTTGCACATATCTGTCAACCTGTTAACAGGGTAATAACTTGGAAAGATTGCTGTTCCTATTTACATTACAGAGGCCTTTCGAAAACGGAGAGCTGCTTCGTTCTCCCTCCATGAAGCATGCAGCCCATCCGCTGGCTGGCTGGGCCAAGAATCAGACTTTCAGAAACATAAACTCCTAGAAATCACAGGTTCAGATCAAGGTGTGATTCATAGCTTCAATATTTTCAGGTAGAAAATGAATCTTTAAGCAATTAAGAGAATTTCATTTCCCTGTTCTGCCCTCCCCCCGTTAGAGTCAGACTCTCAGTGGTTTCTGATTTCCTTAGTGCATCTGATGGTTCCTTCTCAGGGTTTCCAAAGGCATCCTTAGCACCAAGTTTCAGTCTCAACTCTTCCAACATCTCTGCTCCATCAGAAACAATCATGCCGTTTTCAGGTCCCTAACGTTCATCTCTGAAGCCCTATAAACCTTGTTCTCTTCTGATTTTCTTCAAGGAGCTTGGCCTCCTTCTGTAAGTGTCTTTAGTCAGAGAATTAACACTGGGACCCCAGAGGTCCTCTTACTCAATGTCCCTGTCACTCTAGGGACTTAATAGCATCTCCAAGAGGTGGTCTGCTTAAGTCAACAACCCTGGGACACAGCTCACAAGGCAGCCCCACTCACTACTGGACTTACTAGGCTGCTTCCAACCCACTGACCAGCGTCTTCACCCAACGCCCCCCTTGAGTCTTGAGCCTTGTGAAGCCACATACAGGCACTTCCTCAGAAACCTAAGGCTTTCTGCAAACACATAAAAGACTGTCAGGCTTTCCAGCTTATCGGTGCTTTTAACTCTTTCTTGGACCACAGATCCCTTTCAGAAGCTGCTGAAAACAAAACTACATGTCTGCACACAGCTTTCCATACAATTCTCTGCAGTTTATAGGTCCCTTACAGTCCGTTCATGGACCCCAAATCCAGAATAGCCGCTCTGGGCCTGCTCTAGAATGAGGCGCCTGGTTTTCCTCTTTGTTCCTTTCTGAATGGTAAACTGTACAGTATTTTTCAATCTAGCCTCCTTCATCTTAGAAATACATGTTTATCAGCCTACAAGTGAACGCACTGGAGTGCTGTATGGGGCACACCAGATCTCCTAGCTCTGATGATCTTAAAATCATGCTTCCATGTTGGAGTCCAGGGTTAATGTTTGTTCTTAAACTACTCCCTCTCACTGCTAATCTTTTCAACAAAAGCAAAGACCTACTTCTGTGACCTTAGAGGTCACCTGAGTGAGGAAACCTTTCCTCCCTGACAGCCACATCATACCTGGGCTTTACGAAAACTCTGTGCTTCTATAAAGAAAGAGCCCCCTGCCTTCTGCATCACCCCTTAAGGCATAAGTCAGGGGTGAACTCAAGCTCAAATCCTAGGAGGGCCAAGTCCAGGCGTGGTCTGGCCCCGCCTCCTCCCTCCAGGACCCCAGCAGGCTTGCAGCTCTGCCTGGAGCGTTCCTCTGGTAACTCCTCCCACCCCCATACCCAGCTCAGCTTTGGGCTACAGCTTAAAGGACACTTCCTCAGGCAAATCATGTCTGACACACCTCCCGGGCCTCCCATCACTCAGTGGCCTTCATCTCACCTCTATGGCACTTTTTAATCCTCTCTGTGTCTCCTGTCCCAGCTGTAATTAAGCAATTTTTCCGAGTGATTATTTGTTTAATGTCTATCTCCCCAACAGGTCTCTCCATGGAATCACATTACCGCCTTCCTTAGAAAGGCAGAATCCCAGCCCATGGCCAATGGTACCTGGCACCCACCAGACACTCCTCAAATATTTGCCCAAGAAAGAGACAGGACATTCAAAGTAAGCTATGCAAATGCCAGTCAGGCAGTTATGAAACAACTACAACACAAAGTTCTCTTTAGCAGATGAAGATTTGAGGTGTTGAAGAGTTCATTACATTAGCCAGCAAAATTCACTACCAGCAGCAGCCACAGAGCCCCACAGAAGCAACCTCAAAGAAGGCAAGAGAGACGCTTCAAAGTCTTTCTGCTTAAGAAGTGGCTACAAAACCCCTGCATCTGTTTTAGGAGAAGCTCGATGCCTCCTGGAAGCAGGAGCCTTCTGAAGATGTACACTGCTTTATCAACATGCCAGTTTTCAAATGCTGCTTCTAATGAACTAATTCATTCTGCAAAAACATTAGTACAAAGATGCGTGCTATCAAATCGGGATCACAATACCCCCAAATGATAGCAAGACAGAACGTGGAAGACATTTCTAAAGATACCGGTTTTGTAAAATGTTAGTTCTCTCCCTTACACAATGAAATACATGGCAAAGTATCTGTCATTAAAGCCTTAAAATAACTTGCTGGACAGATGGCTTAGCTCTCTATAAAGTCTGACCCCTCCTCAAAAGAAAAAAAAACAACCAACAAACCTGGACTCCAGCCAATGATCCCGTGTTAGCGAGAAGTTTAGCAGCTCGAACCAGATATTTAAATAGCATTTACCCCACACGGTGCATACAATACATGCTGTTCATTTTCTCCACCCATGCAAAATCTGAAAGTTAGGAATGCATTTATTAATAAACCACCTTCCTGGGGAAAGGGTAATGCCCAGCAGATAACAAAAGGGAACAATTTACACCATCTGAAATTGATTTAAGATTTTCCTCTACACCTGTCCAAAAATGATAAGACTGAGTGGACTTTGCCGGTGGGTGGAAACAGAAGGGGGTTTGTTTAATTACTTTGTGAGAATGAGATTGCCTGAAACTCCAACTATTAATCTCAATATGCTGAAGAAACAGGATTGGGAACTTAGGTCAAACTTGCTCACTTCTCCCAATTTGGTCAGACTTCTCAGGTTTGTAAAATATTGGAATCAACATGCCTATAAAAGGAGCTTGGTTGTTCTCTAACTGTACATTAGGAAGGAAGATCAGATGAGTTGGGGGCTTCCCAGGTGGCTCAGTGGTACAGAATCTGCCTGTCCCACTGCAGGAAACGTGGGTTTGATCCCTGGGTTGGGAAGATCCCCTGGAGGAGGACATGGCAACCCACTCCAGTATTCTTGACTGGAGAACCCCAAGGTCAGAAGAGGCTGGTGGGCCTCCATGGTGTCTATGTGGTCACAGAGTCAGACATGACTGAAGCGACTAAGCAGCAGATGGTGGTCTAGTCGCTAAGTCGTGTCCATCTCTTGAGATCCCATGGACTATAGCCTACTGGGCTCCTCTATCCTCAGGCGAGAATACTGGAGTGGGTTGCCATTTTCTTCTCCAGAGGATCTTCCTGACCCAGGAATCGAACCTGGGTCTCCTGCATTGCAGGCAGATTCTTTACCAACTGAGCTACGAGGGAGGTCGTAAGCAGCAGATGAGTTACAGACACAAAGAGGAGCCTAGGTTCCTCCACTCTCTCTCACTGCACCCACTCCCTTACCACTTCTACCCAACTAGCTGCCTGCCCACTGTTAGTCTCCTTCAAGAAAAGACACTCAGGGACTTCCCCTGGCGCTCCAGTGGTTAAGAATCCACCTTCCAATGCAGGGGTCACAGGTTCGAACCTCTAGCAGGGGAACTAAGATCCCACATGCCTGGGGGCAACTAAGCCCCCAAGGTGTGCAGCACCTGCTGAGCTCATGTCCCCTGGAGCCTGCGTGCCACAACAGAGTGCCCGGACAGCCAAAGGCAAATAATGAGTAACAGGCCTGAGGACCTCTGTCTTGCCATAGGGAAGAAACGACACTCAAAGCTTCAAAGCGTCCTGAGGGGAACTCAGCACCTAAGCAGACACAGCCAGGGTGCTTCCTTGGAGGGGAGCTGCAGCCAGACCACGGATGTAGGAGAGTGGCTTCTTCCTCTTCTCCCTGAACAGCTGATGAACTTTGGACTATGTCAGTGTGTAACCTGAAGAATCACTTGGGCAAGCAAGCAAAAGCCACCTCCATTTCCATAAGGTGAAATAAATGCACACTCACCACCTAGTGACAGCCAGAGTCTAACCTCCCTTCTTTTATTAGGTACAAGCAGCCTGGTAAACCCTGGTGACTTATGAACTGGAAAACACAGCAAACACCATCATAGAGACCGAATCTTTCCTGTACTATCCTAGTTTGTAACTATCCCTAGTATATCTATTAACAAATATTTACTGAGTGCCTTGGGCTTCCCTGGTGGCTGAGTGGTAAAGAATCCACATGCAATGCAGCAGTCATGGGTTTGATCCCTGGGTCGAGAAGATCATCTGGAGGAGGAAATGGCAACCCACTCCAGGAATCTTGCCTGGGAAATCCCATGGACAGAAGCACCTGGTGGGTATAGTCCATGGGGTAACAAAGAGTTGGACATGACTGAGTAACCAAACCATCAAAACAGAGAAGTAGAGCTCACTTTGGCAGCACATGGACTAAAAGAAAAGGAGAGGTAAAGAGTTTAGTTTGTAAATTATCCCTATTGTATCTATAACAAATATTTAATGAGTGCCTACAGTTGTCAATAATTACTGTGTTCAGGGAATGATCTTAAGTATCTAAGAATTAAAAAAACTCAAAACTGGAATGAAAGGTGGGACGGAGGTGCAAGAGGGCAGGGACATGCATGTACCTATGGCTGATTCATGTTGATGTATGGCAGAAACCAACAGAACAATGTAAAGCAATTCCTAGAATGCAGGAGTCCCATGTTTGACCCCTGGGTGGGGAAGATCCCCTGGAGAAGGAAATGCAACCCACTCCAGTATTCTTGCCTGGCAGAGGAGCCTGGGAGACTATAATCCATGGGGTCGCAAAGTCGCTCAGACACAACTCACTCACTGGCTAAAAATAAATTAATTAAAAAAATATTGTATTAGCGGGTTCCCAGCAGGCTTTCTCTGGAGGAATGGGTCCAGCCTGTGCTTTCTGCTGGAGGAGTCAGGCTGAACAGGAAAGCAGGCCTTGCTTTCCAATTTCCAAAGCACTTGTGTGTTCTTTATCTTATTTGATCTCTCACCAAGTCTGTAAAACAAGAAGGGCAAGTGCAAAACTCCTACTTTATAGACAATAGAAAAAGGAGGTTAAGTGACCTGTCGAAGTGACAGCACAGAGTGGCTGAGCTGGCCTCCAGACTGGACCTCTCTGATCCCCACCCCAGAGTTTCCCTGACCCCCCTCCTCCCCATGGGACTTTATAGGTCTGGGAGGACTGCACGGAAAAGGCAGACTGCTCCTTTCTCATTTCCCAGACTTTAGAAGATGACAGAGAAAGTGAGGGGTAGCATACTGACAAAATAGGATCAGTGTATGATTTTCTCTCTTCCCAATCGTTCAGTAAATACCCACTCGGTGCCTCACTGGGCCCAGGGACACAGGGATGCTCTGGTGGTCTCTGCCCTCTCAGGGCTTACACTTCATTTGGTTACAAGGTATCTTCCTTCAGAAAAAACAGGACAGCTAAGTTAAAGTTCCTTCCATTCTCTTATTGGGAGAAAATTAAAGTGCAAAGTTGGTAGGCTACAGGAAGGGGCGGAAAAGTGAATACATTTTTGGTTTTATTTTATATTAATAACTAGGAGGTAGATGTTTTCCTCAACTTCTGTTCTTCTCGCATTAAAAAATTCATTCAGATACTGGTGGGTTCTAGTTTTCCCTAAAATGCTTAAGCAAGGTATTTAGCTTAGGGAAGAATTCATAGTTCCACTCAGGATCCACTTCCTCTGCAAGCCCTTCCATGGTACAGAGAGGGGGGGAAAAATATCCCAAACAAAAATCCACACTGAGCTTTCCAACAAGACCAATTAACAAGTCGTTGAATCGGTTACCTACGTAGAGCTGCAAAACTGGCCCCTGCAGCTCACAGCTTACTCACTCTCTCACACTGGGCTCCAGGAACCAAGCTCTTCCCGCAGGGCAAGGGCTGGCCTGGGCTATTACTGCATGGATTCCTGGGGTTCCCACACTTGCTAGTCCCCTTAGTAAAGACCTCTCACACTGGAAATCGTCCCTCTGCTGGAGTCTCCTCCCGGAACAATAAAAGATTCTTCTCAAACAAATCCTATGACATTAAAACCAACCCTGCAATTCTCCTGCTAGAGTAAGAAAGCTGAAAAAGAGCTTGAATAATTGAGAAGACTGATATGACTATTCTAAATTGGTAATGAAGCACAACTTTACAGCCACTCTGCTTACTTAGTGCAGCATCATTCATCCACAAGTCTCTCCTGGGGCGTTATAACCACGGCATGTGGCTAGTTTTGAAACTCATGGCCTTTAACCAGGATCATGGCACCCTAATGAAAGCATCTGCCTCCCCTAAGGATCAGTCTGCTCCACCTCTTGCGGCTCCTTCCTCCTTCAGCGCACCACGGCCCGCCACACTGCAGACACAACCCGCTCCTTCACAGATCCCCACCGAGTGACAGTTTGTGTTTCCCTCTGCGTTCACTGTCCAGTTCACATTTGCCCCAGAGCAACAATTTCCAAAACGCGATGTGACACTCACAGATTGGTATGTGGTATGGACAAACATTTGCCTTAGGAAAAAAAAATTATTTATTGATGGCTGTACCAGCACATGTGGGATCTTAGTTCTCTGACCAGGAATTAAACACACATGTCCTGCATTGGACATGCAGAGTCTTAATCTCTGGACCACCAGAGCCGTCCCATACGGATGAACACTTTCAACTAAATATATGTATATTGGAAAAGACCCTGACACTGAGAAAGACTGAAGGCAAAAGTAGAAGGGGGCGACAGAGGAGGAGATGGTCAGAACACAATACTCACTCAATGGATGTGAATTTGAGCAAACTCCGGGAGACTGGAGGACAGAGGAGCCTGGCATGCTGCAGTCCACGGAGTCACAGAGTTGGAAACGCCTAGCCACTGAACACCAACGGCAATAGAAAAGCATACAGGCAGCAAATAAAACCTGTGATCTCACAGGAATTATTTCTTAGAATGAGGGTAAGTTTTAAAAAATGAGTTTATTTAGAGAAAATAGGGAACTAAGAATAGCTGACTAAAGATTGTGGCAAACATCCTATAAGAGATTAAAAATGACTGAGTTTAGAAACACCCTTCATATAAACCAGGTAATTAAACAGCTTTGTTTCGAAAGGTTTTGCTTGTTTTTGTAGATTGTGGGTTGTTTTTTTTAAATTCTAGATGAATCTTCACTTTGGACCTTAAAAATCTGTTGTCACTCATACATCTGAAGCTATTGAAAACAGGATATGGATACGCATCCTCAGAGGGGCAAGGTGTTTAGGTCAGCAATATGGTGAAGCAAGGGCCATGCTGATCAATCACCCTGGGCGCTGACTGCACAAGAACGTGCGTCTGGAAATCTGCCACGTGAGCAAGACACAGAGGCCTCCTTCACAGAAAATAAAATGGCTTTCTGTCCGGCACCAGCATGCATGGCCATCAGCTCCAACATTCTTTTGCCACCCTCAAAAGGAGTGAAAAACTACCAGAACCTAGTTCTCCAGTGGAGCCAAGTCTAGGATTCTACTCATGGCAGGTGATGCTTAAGGCAGCCTGAACAAACTCTCAGACGGCACCCCCTACCGGACTATGACGGCCTCACCGAACCAGAGCCATCTCAACATGTATCATATTACCCTACACTGAGAGATCTTGCAGTAGTCTTTCAAATCATGGCTCAGAGAATCCTGGGTCGGGTGTGGAAAGATCTGGGCTCTCTCCTAGCTCCTGCTCACTCACAGGCCACAGTGGACAAAATATCTAGCCCTTCCAACTCTTGTGTCCTCTTCTCTGGACGAGATGAACTAAACAGGTCCTTCCAAATCTAGTCAATTCAGCACCCACTTCCTAAGAGCTTACTATAAACACAAAGAAGCGATTTCACAGTTTCCAAGGACTATCCGTCTTCTAGTGGTACATATGGTAATCATTATAGAAAATCCAATGAATCAGAACACCCTCTTCCTTAACCTTTGTGAATAACTGAAATCTACTGTACTTTGGTAAATATTTATCAGGGTTTTAACAGCAGGACTACTTCAAGTATATAGCCCTGGCATAAAACACATTGCCTTTGTCACTGTCTAGTGGGGGCCATTACTAGAAATGTCTGAAGAAACATATTAACTAGAAAGGACTCCCACAACCAAGTCTCAGGACTCAAGATGAGTCTCTTAACAAAAACCCCAGGAAACAGCAATTCTGTAATCAAGGAAATTTTCAGGAAGGACTCTCTCCATTAGAGTTCACACACGAATATTTACTGCGGCCGAGTGGGCTGCCCTAATATGGCGAGTAGCATACTCAGAGGGTATGTGTAATTAAAGGGCACATAACAAATACATCTTTCACTTGAGGATCTCAGAATAAAACAGATAAAAACAAGCATTTACTTGAATGCTAATGGCTTTAGGAATAGAAGTCAGGAGTATAAGCATCCAGGTCCCTAAATGCTCAAACCTCCAACTCCCACTTTCACAAACAGAAGACCTGCTGCAACCAACAGATGCGAACGTACTCAGGTTTGTTTGTCGAAAAAGTCACTCCATGTAACACTCCAAATACCCCCATACACAATTACCCGTGAAGGCTGCGAGGCAGCTCTGACCTGTCAAGGCGAGTGTGTGTGCACACGCTTTTCAGTGGGTAGAACAGACTGCTCAAGAGTTGGGGATGCAGCTTATAGGGATGAAACATCTGTTTCTCCTGCTAGGATCTCACCGCAGTCCTCGGCACAGAGGACTTGGCGAATCACCCTGCAAATGAGTCGACAACACAATGGGTCCAAATCAAACGCTCCGAATCTGGCGGGTTATGTGTAAAAGGAGAGAGAATCAGTCCATCGTGGTAAAAACAGGTGCAGTACCAATGTGAATGATAATAAATGGATGACAAACTGGAGAGTATGCTTAGAAGATGAACACACTGAATAATCCTTTTGGAAGCAAGGTGTACAAAGACTTCACAAGGGGAGAGAGTCTGTCTCTAACAGAGAGATAACACAGTTACTCCTGAAACATGCAAATGGAAGTTGCCGAGTGAAGACAGATCAATTATTCTTGGTTGATGAGAATAAGAAGAGCGAGTTCCAGCAGGGAACACTGAGGTTAAATATTAGGCAAAACTTTACAAGTAGAAGGACTGCTAGCAGAGGAGAGAGGCTGCCAGAAGAGGCATGGAAATGACCGCCTGTAGAGACATTCAGGGTTAAACTTGACACCTGCCTAATTATACCCGAATTATTCCTGCCACAGTTCAGGAGAACGGGAGAGATGTGCCACCAGAGAGGTCTGCTCTGATCTAAAGGAGGAAGAAAACAAGGAGGTTAAATTCCTGCTTTTCAACACGTTTAACCCTCTGGTATAAGTGAGGGTTTTACCCACTGGGCAAAACTCTTGACCCTTAAACCCATCACACGCCTTTGAAAACTCTCTGCATCTGCTGCTGCGGGCAAGAAGTCAACACAATGCCGACTGCTTCGGAGAAAAGAAAGGCAGGCTTTCTGGAAGGTGGCGCTGGGTGATACACAGCACACCCAGACAGCAGCACTTCTTCCCTGCCTGCCACGCTCTCTGACATCTCCAGGTCTTAATTCAAAGCTTGCTTTCTTTGTTGAGTTCCAAACAGGGGCATATTACTTGTTGTTAAGCAATGTAAAGCGTTTAGGCTTGATTAGCATGACCCAGAAACTTTTCATCATTTTCAGGAAGGTTCTGAGGGCCTGCTAACAAGTCTGGGAAATAGGGCTGTTTTTTGTTGTTGTTGTTTTTTAACAGATTTCTACTGTAAATGATGGCTGACCATCAGCCTCTGTGTGCCAAGGCCTAATGAAGACAGCAGGGTCCAGATCAGAACTCCCACCTTCATTAACCAGCCAAGGAATCCCGTGTGTGTGGGGAGACTCTGCTTTCCACGATCACTTCTCATCTAGGCTGGCAGAGTCCATAGTGTCTGCTGGGACTCCAACGCTCTAAGACTAAAAGGTTTTCTGCTCACTCTCTGAGATGACAAGGTGGAGAGTATCACTTCCAGCACTTTTTTCCTCCATGAAAAGGAAGGCACTTTAGTTTATCTCCCTATTTGGAAATACATTCCAAGAGTCGACAGATTTAAGAATCAGAATAATAGCCCCCTCCCCCAAATCATGTAATTCTAGAGCTAGAATGCAAGCAGGAGAATGGCTAATCCAAATTCTTTACTCTTTGGAAACAAAACTGGGGCATGGAAACTGATGGGTTTGGATAAAGCCTTCGAGGTGGTTATAGGCAAAGCTGGGATTAGAATGCAGACCCTCTGAATCTCTTCAGGTCCTAAATATATGGTTACTAATGGTGTTTGTTTGTCTGTTTAGTCGCTAAGTCATGTCTGACTCTTTTTGACTCATGGACTGTAGCCCTCCAGGCTCCTCTGTTCACGGGATTTCCCAGGCATGAATACTGGAGAGGCTTGCCAATTCCTTCTACAGGGGATCTTCCTGACCTAGGAATGGAATCCACACCTGCACTGCAGACAAATTCTTTACCACTAAGCCACCAGTGAAGCCCTACTAAACATAATGACCCAACAGATCCCCTGGAGAGGGGAAAGGCTACCCACTCCAGTATTCTGGCCTAGAGAATTCCAGGGACGGAGCAGTCCACAGGGCCGCAAAGAGTCGGATACGACTGAGCGACTTTCACAAACTCTTCCAAAAGACAGATTTAAGAGCCTCTTAGAGTTTATACAAGAGGAAGTGAGAAATAGATTTAAGGGACTAGATCTGATAGATAGAGTGCCTGATGAACTATGGAATGAGGTTTGTAACACTGTACGGGAGACAGGGATCAAGACCATCCCCATGGAAAAGAAATGCAAAAAGCAAAATGGCTGTCTGGGGAGGCCTTACAAAGAGCTGTGAAAAGAAGAGAGGAGAAAAGCAAAGGAGAAAAGGAAAGATATAAGCATCTGAATGCAGAGTTCCAAAGAATAGCAAGAAGACATAAGAAAGCCTTCTTCAGTGATCAGTGCAAAGAAACAGAGGAAAGGAACAGAATGGGAAAGACTAGAGATCTCTTCAAGAAAATCAGAGACACCAAGGGAACATTTCATGCAAAGATGGGCTCAATAAAGGACAGAAATGGTAGGGACCTAACAGAAGCAGAAGATATTAAGAAGAGGTGGCAAGAATACATGGAAGAACTGTACAAAAAGATCTTCAAGACCCAGATAATCATGATGATGTGATCACTCATCTAGAGCCAGACATCTTGGAATGTGAAGTCAAGTGGGCCTTAGAAAGCATCACTACGAACAATGCTAGTGGAGGTGATGGAATTCCAGTGGAGCTGTTTCAAATCCTGAAAGATGATGCTGTGAAAGTGCTGCACTCAATATGCCAGCAAATTTGTAAAACTCAGCAGTGGCCACAGGACTGGAAAAGGTCAGTTTTCATTCCAATTCCAAAGAAAGGCAATGCCAAAAAATGCTCAAACTACCGCACAATTGCAGTCATCTCACATGCTAGTAAAGTAATGCTCAAAATTCTCCAAGCCAGCCTTCAGCAATATGTGAACCGTGAACTCCCTGATGTTCAAGCTGGTTTTAGAAAAGGCAGAGGAACCAGAAATCAAATTGCCAACATCTGCTGGATCATCGAAAAAGCAAGAGAGTTCCAGAAAAATATCTATTTCTGCTTTATTGACTATGCCAAAGCCTTTGACTGTGTGGATCACAATAAACTGTGGAAAATTCTGAAAGAGATGGGAATACCAGACCACCTGACCTTCCTCTTGAGAAATCTGTATGCAGGTCAGGAAGCAACAGTTAGAACTGGACATGGAACAACAGACTGGTTCCAAAGAGGAAAAGGAGGATGTCAAGGCTGTATATTGTGACCCTGCTTATTTAACTTCTATGCAGAGTACGTCATGAGAAATGCTGGGCTGGGAGAAACACAAGCTGGAATCAAGATTGCCGGGAGAAATATCAATAACCTCAGATATGCAGATGACACCACCCTTATGGCAGAAAGTGAAGAGGAGCTAAAGGGCCTCTTGATGAAGGTGAAAGAGGAGAGTGAAAAAGTTGGCTTAAAGCTCAACATTCAGAAAACAAAGATAATGGCATCCGGTCCCATCACTTCATGGGAAATAGATGGGGAAACAATGGAAACAGTGTCAAACTTCATTTTAGGGGGCTCCAAAATCACTGCAGATGGTGACTGCAGCCATGAAATGAAAAGACACTTACTCCTTGGAAGAAAAGTTATGACCAACCTAGATAGTATATTCAAAAGCAGAGACATTACTTTGCCGACTAAGGTCTGTCTAGTCAAGGCTATGGATTTTCCTGTGGTCACGTATGGATGTGAGAGTGGGACTGTGAAGAAGGCTGAGCACCAAAGAATTGATGCTTTTGAACTGTGGTGTTGGAGAAGACTCTTGAGAGTCCCTTGGACTGCAAGGAGATCCAACCAGTCTATTCTGAAGGAGATCAGTCCTGGGATTTCTTTGGAAGGAATGATGCTAAAGCTGAAAATCCAGTACTTTGGCCACCTCATGTGAAGAGTTGACTCATTGGAAAAGACTCTGATGATGGGAGGGATTGGGGGCAGGAGGAGAAGGGGACGACTGAGGATGAGATGGCTGGATGGCATCACGGACTCGATGGACGTGAGTCTGAGTGAACTCCGAGAGATGATGATGAACAGGGAGGCCTGGCGTGCTGCAATTCATAGGGTCGCAAACAGTCGGACACGACTGAGCGACGGAACTGAACTGAACTGAAGAGTTATATATAAAAAAGTTGTCATTGTAGTTTTACACTGTGATTTTTACAATATACTCATGCACTCTCGCTTATCCAACAATACATTCTGGTCATAGTTTAAATGGACTTAAAATTATGCCACATAGTTTGGAGAAATAGTCTCGATCTATTTTCAAGCACAGAGTTTGAGAAATAATGAGTTTGTGTTTAAATGTACTTTTGGACGTACTTGACTCAATCCAGGTAGGGCGCTGACCCATGCTCGATTAATACCTGGATTTAGTATTTCTGAAAACCTTTCAGAAAAAAATAATAATCCAGTTACATGCATTTTTGTAGACTCTCAGCACTCTCTCCTTCAGTGAAGAGGTGAGGCTGGATGAAGAATGGAGTAAAATGGGTTTTTTTGATGTGGATTTCAAGAAACAGGTTAATGATTTTCACTCCACAGACATGCAGGACATTTCAGCATTGATTCAAACAAGCTTGATTCATCTATTTTGGTTTCTGAGAAAGCATCCACTCTGAAAACAACTTTAAAAAACTGAACATATGTTTTGAAAACCAGTGCTGCACTGACCAGTAAAATATTGAAGCACACTGTTCAGTGAGACCATTTTCAAGCCATACATCACTTTCTGTTTGGGTCCAACCCAACTGTTTCAAAGTTCATTTTTACAGTGTTCAGGGATAATAGGAACCATATCATTCACAGGAGCCATGTCCAGTCGATTTCTACAGAGGGTAAATGGAATTTTCCCAAATAGATTAAGTTTTAGTGGAAAGAACAGA
The DNA here is from genome assembly GCA_917880005.1 of Nanger dama. NCBI lineage: Eukaryota > Metazoa > Chordata > Mammalia > Artiodactyla > Bovidae > Nanger > Nanger dama. Next base: position 4,983,647 of record CAKJTW010000018.1, on the reverse strand, counting down.
GAACCCCTGGGGTTGGTATTTCTGAAACAAAATGGCCAGAAATTAAGTTTGGATAATTTCAGGGTATATTTTTCAAGTGTGACTGGCTCAAAAGGGAGGGCTGCCATCTTACACAGGACATTTTAAAGCCCCCAGAAGCAGCAAGCAGAAAATGATGGGAACAGTCAAGACTCCTATATCATGGCAAAAGTATTTCTCATGCCAACAGCTGGGCAGGGGAGACTAAATACTGGCAGCAGGGCCCAACTCAGCTACCGATGCCAGACGGCGGGCTGCCCCTCATCTGGGACTGCCCCTCAGAGGTTTCAGTGCCTCCCGCCTGTCTCTCTTGATATTTGAACTTAACTGTATCCATTCTTATGACTATCTTCTAAAAACTAAGATATATTATTCCTAATAAGAAAACAGTCTATTCAGTTAATGTCGTGGGCACCAATTCAAGTCCCTGTGCTTTATATTTATAGTTTCCTTTTCTTTTTCTCCTGTTTCTCTCCTGTTATATAAGCACTGGCTCCTGGCTGTTGTTAGAATGTGTGCTGCGTGTTTCCAAACGCGTTACCCTGACAACCCAAAGAAAATGGGCTCTGAGAGAGGGTCTTGGACATCTGGGAAACTGACAAGAGCCACATCAGCGGGGCCTGCTCTCGTGTTTCTTAGTTCCTGACTAGGTTCCAGCTTGTTATGGGGCCAGAAACCAAATGGTGGCTGAGTGAAGGTGCCCTGCCAGGCTGCTGGTGGCCCAGCCGGCACTGAGGCCCTGGGTGTGACCGTGAGGCGGAGAAGGCAGCAGAGGTGCTGAAGGGGATAGACACACAAGCTCTGTGAACGTGGGCAAGTAAGGAAACACTGTCTCCGCTGCCTCAACTGCAAATGAGGGTAATGGCTGCACTTAGTTCAGGAGGTTGTTAGGATTAAATAAGGTGTAAAGTCCTTAGAACGGTGCCTGAAACCGCCTGAAAGCAGGTACTCACTCAAACACCAACAGCTGCCTGTCGCGGTGGCAGCGGTAGGATAGCGTTGAGGCAGTGCCCAGGCCCCTCTGCGCCGCTGTTAATTCCTTCAAGGCCAAGATGGTCGATGAAAATTTCATCCATTGAGGCAAATCATTTGTCAGGCTCACAAACAAAACACCATGGGGATTTTTAACGATATTAAGAAGAGGAGGAAGAAGAGGGGAGTTGGCGAGGTGGGAGGGGGGGTGGGGGGGTAGATTTTGGTCTTGTGATGCTGGTGCCCACCCTGCCTCAACCTCTCTTACAGGAACCTTGAAGCAAGGATGTGCAATTCTCCTAAGATGGTGATCTGGTTTAAAGTGGAAAGCATAATGTTTAAGCACAAGGGATCAAACTGGTCTGCTTTGATGGAGTCCTTTTCGACACAAGGACATATTAACCATGTTTCAAGCTTTCCCACGGCACTATGCTAATGCGTGTTCGATGCTACATTCTAAAATCCCGCAACCCTTCCAGCAATTCCATTCTCAGTTCTTATTTTAAACTCACTGTATTTACATGACTGTACTTTTCTCAGTAAAGGTTCTTTAAAAGGGAAAGCATATAAACTTACAGATATCACGTATGCATTATGAATCTTATTTATCTGGATCTAGCTATCATTTATAGATATGTTCACTTAATGTAAAAAGGGTTTGAGTTTGGGAAGGTGAAAAAAATTCAGATCCCTTAATCTTTTCTCTTGAAAATAAATTATTCATGAAGCTCTCTGCCTCATTCCCAAATGGTTAGGTTTAAACAATTGCTTAAAGTGCTGTTTTTAACTGAAGAACACATTATTCATAAAGCCTGCAGCCCAGGAAACACTTCCTTGCTAACTGGTCATTTTCATCTGATCAATGACTTCACAGCGATAAACAGACCACAGTGGAGCGTGCTTCCAGCACGAGGCCAGTGGCATTAAGAAAGAGCCTGCCTCCCATAAACAAAGCAGGCTGGTTAACGGTCACTTCATGGTCCACATATTACCCTGAAAATCTATCATGGTGTGGCTTAGTCAGCCTTGTCTAAGATGATCTGGGGTCCTAAACACAGTGGGAACCTTCCTGTAACAGGTTAATGGATCAATTTATTTATTTCAAATTTGTTCTTTTCAAGTTGAAAAACCACTAAAGACTTTCCAAACAATCAGCTCAATAGCCAGAGGGCGAGGCAGTCACACTGGACCTGCTGATCTCGGCCTTTCTCCATCATTGACGGCTCCTGGCTCAGTGCTCTGGCTCGTGGGCGGCACTGGGGCAGAGTCCACCAGGACACAGAGCCTGAATTTCTCTCTGCGGGGTCTACATGTCCACCAAAATCTCAGGCTGCCTTACACTGGAAAGCACAGCTGGGTTTCACTTTTTCTTAAACATAAACCCAAAGTTAATAAACAGTCCAAATAACAACAACTACTACCACAAAGGATTCCATTTAAAAGCCTAGGCCACCCTCACTTGTTGATATGTATTCTCAAATTTCTCATAAAAAATGTCACTAACTTTAGATCTCATAATCCCTCCTCCCCACAAATCCGGAGGAATTCTCTTTTAAATTAGCATCTTTCAAACACTAACCCTCCAGCGCAGAGTAACCAAGCATGACGAAAATCAGAGATTCGGGAGTTTAATGATCCTCAGTAACCATGTCTATCTAGAAGGGCATATGACTCTGACAATTGAGATGAAGAGTGCGATCTTGCTAATCACAAACTTCACATTTTAGGGGAAGAGGAAGTTTTACTTTTGTTGAATTTCAAGTCATGTGCAATAGGGCCAAAAACACAATGTTGTCCCTGATGTAAGGAAGGACAAGTTTTATAATCTCTGGCGATTCTCTCTGCTCTCCCAGTACCACTCCTAATGACACAGCTGAAAGTAAATCTGGAGTGTCTGCGTCAGCCGCCATACTGCTGCCAGGCAACCCTGTACAGAGACAAGAACCTGCACTCTGGACACTGACTGCCCAGGTTCAAATCCTCACTCTGACACCAAAGAGCTGTGTGGTCTCGGCGGGCCATCTCATCTCTGTGTGCCTCAGTGTCCTCCGGTGTTAAGGAAACATGATAGTACCAGTTTCAAGGGGATCTTGTAAGAATTAAATGGCTTATTAAATGCAGAATCCTATGACCAGAGAGCAGCGTGGGGTATCTGAATGAATGCTCGCTGGAACCTGACACAGCTCACTCTTCACTAGCTGTGTGGCCTTGGCTCACCTTCTCGCATCCCAGTTTCTTCATCTGTAAAACAAGCAGAATATTTTCCTCACAGCGTGGCTAAGTCACACTGCGTGTAATAAGTGCTGGGCACAGAGTCTAGTACACAACACATGCTCCATACACACAGTGATCAGAACTGAACACTTGTTCACACCATTCTCTACTTCGTGCAAGAATCTTGGTGTCTGAATAAGCAATATGCCATACACTTACTCAGGACACAAACCCTGGGCCATTCCAATTTGTGGGTGTTAATTCAAAAATTTCAGAAATGCTTGGTACTATTTTTGGAAATCTCTTAAACGTATCCTGCGTGACACCATGGCTGTGAATCAACAAAAAATATGTTCAATGGTTATTTGCAGATGGATAATTCCAAAAGTAAACTGAAGTGCATATATTTTTTTAGGTATCACTTCTGCTTCTGTTATCAGGTTACATTTACAGTGGAGACTTCAACTCAGAAGACACTTGTGTCTCATGACTCTTATACTGGGAGGCTGGACTGGCTCTTCAGCTAACAAGTATTTATGATTACAAGAATTCTAGTACTCAGAGCTGAAAGGAACCCAACCCCCATATCTTAGTGGTGGGTAGAACCCAGTGACAGTAAGTGGTAGACGGGGCGTCATGTAATTACCAGTGGCAGAGGTGGGGCAAGGATCTTGCTTCGCTTCTGGCTCCAAGGCCATCTTTCTTCCCACTCTAATATTAGAGGGTTCCCCAATGCAGACATTCTGTGAATCTAGAGTTTGCACTATCTTAGACATCAGTTACTACTCTGTGTTTAACCACAGTATGATATGTCTACACACACACACACACACCACACACATGGTGCAATGAGAGACTCTATAACAGAAATTATAAAAGAAAAGTCTTCTTTGCTGGGACATGGTAAAACTAGATTTTAAAATGCTTGATGATACTTAAGCCAGTGCCTCTTGAGAAGTCTGTATGCAGGTCAGGAAGCAAGTTAGAACTGGATATGAAACAACAGACTGGTTCCAAATAGGAAAAGGAGGACATCAAGGCTGTATACTGTCACCCTGCTTATTTAACTTCTATGCAGAGTACGTCATGAGAAACGCTGGGCTGGAAGAAACACAAGCTGGAATCAAGATTGCCAGGAGAAATATCAATAACCTCAGATATGCAGATGACACCACCCTTATGGCAGAAAGTGAAGAAGAACTAAAGAGCCTCTTGATGAAAGTGAAAGGAGACTGAAAAAGTTGGCTTAAAGCTCAACATTCAGAAAACAAAGATCATGGCATCCGGTCCCATCACTTCATGGGAAATAGATGGGGAAACAGTGGAAACAGTGTCAAACTTCATTTTGGGGGGCTCCAAAATCACTGCAGATGGTGACTGCAGCCATGAAATGAAGACACTTATTCCTTGGAAGAAAAGTTATGACCAACCTAGATAGTATATTCAAAAGCAGAGACATTACTTTGCCGACTAAGGTCTGTCTAGTCAAGGCTATGGATTTTCCTGTGGTCACGTATGGATGTGAGAGTGGGACTGTGAAGAAGGCTGAGCACCAAAGAACTGATGCTTTTGAACTGTGGTGTTGGAGAAGACTCTTGAGAGTCCCTTGGACTGCAAGGAGATCCAACCAGTCCATTCTGAAGGAGATCAGTCCTGGGATTTCTTTGGAAGGAATGATGCTAAAGCTGAAACTCCAGTACTTTGGCCACCTCATGAGAAGAGGTGACTCAATGGAAAAGACTCTGATGCTGGGAGGGATTGGGGGCAGGAGGAGAAGGGGACAACCGAGGATGAGATGGCTGGATGGCATCACAGACCTGATGGATGTGAGTCTGAGTGAACTCTGGGAGATGGTGATAAACAGGGAGGCCCGGCGTGCTGTGATTCATGGGGTTGCAAAGAGTCGGACACGACTGAGCGACTGAACTGAAGTCAGTGTATGTCACATTACTATTTTAATATCTTGGATTATTTTTTAGTTTACGTGCCTTCAAAACATTTTAGAGAAATGTTTTTCTTTTATTTATTTTTCAGGGTAATATAATCATAGTAAAAAGGGTTTGAGCTTTTGGGGAAAGGTTCACAGTCTTAGTGCGAGCAGGGAGGGGTGGGGCCTTAAGTGCCCATGAGTCACCATTTACTGTCACGGGGCCACCACTGTTCTAGCCCAGTGGGGATTCAGGAGCGAGCAAGAGAGCCCTGACTAATGACCAGAGCAGGAAGAGAAGCCTCCGCCCCGGCGGCAATGGGCATCATGCACAGAGTTCAAAGTGGGTGAGGTGGCAGCAGACAGGGGTGGCTGTGTCGAGGGTGGTCAGGAAGACCTCTGAGGCAGCACTTAACTACATGGAGTCTGCAGAATTGTTAGAATCTCTCTAAATTTCCTCCTGGAAACTAGACAGAGTAACTAGAACAGTGAGAAGTAGATGAAATCTTCAGTAACACTTGATTTAAAAAATTCCCCACAAACCACAGAATATAGGTGTGCAGGACTGCACAGGGTCAACAGCTGTGAGGCTGGGTGGTGGGAGGAAAAGGGACAACTGAGTGGCCCCAGGGCCACAGATCCCCAAACCACCAGGAAATGTCTCCTCCAAAAGAGGGACCCTACCTGAGCAGGAGCCCTGCAACCTGGGGCTAGGAAATGCTGGCAAACCAAGCGCATCTTCTCAGTGTCTGAGAAAGAAAGAGCGCAAACACTCCCAGGGGCTCCTCAGGCGCTCAGGAGGGTTGGCCAGTGCAGCCTGGCCCATAGAGCCATCGGCAAACACTCCACTCAGAAGGCAGCCCTCCTGCTGAGGGCACGTGCTGGGAATGGCTATCACATGAAGCAGGAATCAAAGCCCCAAAAGGTAGGCGGGTGGGCCAGCTGGAGCAAGGGCCAAATGGAAAAGAGCGTCAGAAGCCGGGCAGCCAGCATCCTGGAAGGCCTGCAAAGCATGGAGTTCTGAGAGGCAGAGCCGCGCCTAGGCCCTTTATGAGATGGGGAGGCCACCCTGGCTGCCACACTCCCCCCACAGAGCAGGAGGTCCTCCCCCATACACACACACAGGGACACATTAGAAGTGCAACCCCGCCTCACTCAATACGACAAGAAACAAAACTAAGCCATGAAAAAGTGACCACAAGCAGATGAAAACGAACCAATTATTTCAAAATGAGCTAAAAGAAATTAAGGGAAAACAGCCAAGGGTTTGAAAGAACAACACAAATCAGAAGTTCTCAGAAGCGAGACAGCTGGACAACAAGAACATATAGAATGAGAGATAACAATATTCAGCAAAATGTGAGAAATATTCTTTAGAAATCAGACCAAATTAAAAGAAACATCCGAGCAAAGGGACATCACAGAAAGCACGGTAAGAGGGGCAGAGGCGAGGAGGAGACCAGAGAGGGATGTAAGGGCCCAGCGCAGCGCGTGGAGCTTGTTCGGCTGCTGGCAAAGCAAACAAACTGTGAAAGGACATTCTCCAGACAACTGGGGACAGGTGAGTAAGAGCTTAGTGTACATGATGCGAGGGAATTACTGCCAATTTTAAGTGTGATAGTGACATTGTGATTATAAAGTAAATGTCCTTACTTTGCAGAAACAACTATTCAGGAGCAAGATGACACGATGGCAGAGGTTCGCTTTCAAGAGCTACAGTAGAAACAATTAAAAAATACTTTTATTTACTCTTTTGTGCTGGGTCCTGTCGCTGTGTGCAGGCTCTCTCCAGCTGTGGAGAGCGGGGGCGCCCTCCAGCCGCAGCGCGCGGGCTGTTCGCTGTGGCGGCCCCTGCTGCGAAGGGCAGCTCTGCGCTTGTGCTGGAGCCCGGGATCGAGCCCCTGTCTCCTGCACCGGCAGGCGGATTCTGCACCACTGAGCCACCAGGAAGCCCTGCGGCAGAACAACTTTAAACCATGGAAGAAGTGACTTGGATCTAGGGGACTGCCGAGTGGAGTCATCCTGCCGCTCTCTCCTTTTACACGCATTTGAAACTTTAATGGGGGGAGGGGCACCTGTCCCATGATCAGGGGAGGGCAGAGCAGGCAGGCAGAAGGAACAGTGCTGAGGATCAAGGCAGAAATGAACTTGGTAGCTGGGATGGGGGGTGCAGCGGGTAAGAGGAGAGAGGTCATGGGGGAGGTCAAGGGTGAAGTGGATGGAGCTGAAGCTACGGAACCAAGCAGGGGCCATATTATGTAGGCCTGGCCTTTGTCGACCCAGAGGAGACATCTGGAATTTATTCTTAAAGTGATGGGAAGCTCCTCATTAAGGACAAAGTTGAATTTAAGTTGGAAAAACACTGCTCTGTGTAGGGGCAAGAATGGAAGCAGGGAGACCAGTGAGGGGTTTGCAGGGCTCCAGGTGTGAGCTGAACCCCACCAGTGGTGACAGAGAGAAGGGTGGGGTATAAGATACGAGTTAGAGATACTGCTGGTGGACTGGAGTTGGGTAAAGGAGGAGGGAGAGGAGGTGAAGAAAAGACATGTTCCTTCTTGGACTGTGGTCATCATAATGATCTCTCTGATTGTAATCTTTCCTCATAAATGAGAAGAAAACTTCCCAGTTCTTTCTGGCTATCTCTAAACGGTGCTCCATGCCAAGGGCCCTTTTTCTCTAAAAGAAATCTTCAAAAGCACTGTCAGATTTAAATCACCATCAGAAGTCTGACCTATACGTACCCTGGCTCAGGCCACTCCTTATATACGAAAAATGAGACTAGAAACACACAGACCACACAGATGAGAGACAAGAGAGAGGAGACCGCAAGGCCCTCCGCGCTCTCCCTTCCCGTTCCTACACCTGCAATTACTGTCTGCTGCCCAAGCACTTTGGGTCTAGTACAGATGACTTCTACCTGGATTTGTTCACAAACCTAAAGGCTTCACATATAAGAGGTCTGAACCACTGAATACTTTAGATACTTTTGGAGGAATGAATACTACAATGATCTGTCCTTTTTCTTGTTAGAGCAAGTCCTCAAACAAAACAGTATCGTAACAGGCGTTAACTCATTCGTCTGTCATATACTGATTCTCGGAAACGCTGCACCGAGAATAGAGGAGAGAAAGTCAAGGAAGGATGCCTGTGCACCCAAGGGAGAAAGAACAGAAATACCCGCCGGGCAGCAAAGAACAGTGAACTCCAGTAGTAAGCTCCTCAAAAGCCAGACCCTCCTCCTGAGGTTGCCGAAGTCTCAGACGACACATCCATGCCACCTCTGTGCTGAGTCCTCCTCCGTGCGCAGCACTGAGGGCGGCGGGCGCTGCAGACACAGAGGGCTCAGTACACGAGCAGGCGTGGTCTTTTACTCTAACGGCCCCCGCCCCCGAACGCTTCAAGTCCCTGAGCTGAATGCAGAGAGGCTCAGTAAGAGCAATGCTCCAGAGGACGCAGATCAGGAAAACCCTGAGTGACATCATGGGAAAAACTGGTGTACCACAAAAGCAACAGCCTGGGCGCTGGGCACCCTCCCGAGTCTGTGCCATCCACTCTACTCAGAAAATCGGGAACAAACTAAGCACCAACCTACAGAGAGGAGAAGTAGCAAACATATGATGCAATCAGGGCAAGTTTTTCAGGAGAAACATGAAAGAAATGGGTCATCTCCCAGCCACTAAGGAAAAAGGGACTGTGGGCACAAAGGTTAAGGCCAAGAGGATGAGCTGGATGCCAGTCAATCAAGAAGCAAGGGGGCCACAGTGGCTAAAATTTTCCAGATCTTTATCAGGAAAAGAATAAACAGCTGCATTAGTCCAAATAAAAGTGGGGCCCTTAAGAACACGTACTTCACTGTTGTGAAGCATTTTAAAATGATAAAATTAAGCCTAAATGTACAAAGTAAGAATGTTCAAACACGAATAATCTAGTATCCACCTGTAAAGGAATTTTAAGAACAGTATGTCATAACAGAATTAACCAGCAAGAATTTAGAAACAAACCTCACGGCTTAAAACAACTGGGAAGTTTTTCTAAAGACGTACAGATGGCCTAGAGTCACACGAAAAGATGCTAAGCATCACTGTCATTAGGGAAATGCAAATCAAAGCCATAATAAGATACCCTCTATCAGAATGGCTATTATAAAAAAGACAACACATAACAAGTGTTCATGAAGATGTGGAGAAAAAGGAAGCTTGTTCCACTGCTGCTGAGGATGTGAACCGGTGCAGCCACTGTGGAAAACCATGCAGAGGGCCTCAAAACCCTCAAAAGAGGACGGCCACAGGGCCCGCCAACGCGCGCCTGCGCATCCAGCCAGAGAAAACGAAAACACTAATTAGAAAAGGCTTCTGTATTCCTGTGTTCATGCCAGCATAGTCAACAACAGCCAAAATAGGGAAGCAACTGCTCATCAATAGATGAGTGGATCAAAAGGATACTGTACGTACATCCACACACATGCATGCACACACACACACACACACACACACACAGAAGTATTAGCCATGAAAAAGAAAAGAAAGGAAAAAGAAATCTTGCCATGAGGGACAACATGGATGGACCTAGAGGGTATTATGCTAAATGGTTTCACTTATCTGAAGACTCTAAAAAAAAAGAAAAAAAAACAAAACAAACGGATGGACAAAAACAAAAACAAGAGTTATAGATAACAGAAAAAAAAACAGGCAGTTGCCAGAGGGGAGAGTGGTGGGAGGAGGAGAGAGGTGAGGGAGACAAGATATACAAACTTCCAGCTGCAAAATAACTGAGTCACAGGTTCGAAATGTACAGTGTGGAGGGCACCTTTTATGGTAAACATTCTGCAACTAGAACTACAGTGGTGATCATTTTGAAATGTATAGAAACATCAAATCACTATGCTGTGTAACAGGAACTAATGGTGCTATAGATCAATTATAGGTCAAAAATAAACTTACAGAAAAAGAGACCAGATTTGTGGTTACCAGAGCAGGGGCTTGGGGGAGAGAGAATTGGATGAAGGTGGTCAAAAGGTATGGACTTCCAGTTATAATATTAGGGATGTAGTGTAGAACATGATAAACATAATTAACATGGCTGTGTGTTATATATTAAAGTTGTTAAAAGTAAATCCTGAGAGTTCTCATCACAAGGAAAAAAATTTTTTCTCTTTCCTTAATCTTCTATCTATATGACATGACGGATGTTCACTAAAGTTACTACAATAATCATTTCATGGTGTGTGTAAGTCAAATCACATCTGTACACCTTAAACTTACAAAATGCTGTATGTCAGTTACATCTCAATAAAACAGGGAAAGAAAAAGATTAAGAATTTTTTCTGAAACTGCTGATATATTTTTCTATGTTAAAATGCATAGAAAGCTAATTACTCTTGCAGAAACAATTTAACAAATCAGCAACAACCTTCATGGGAGTTCCCTGGTGGTCCAGTGGTTCAGAAGGCACTGTCACTACCAGGGACTAGGTTCAAACCCTGGCTGGGGAAGTAAGATTCCACAAGTTATGTGGCAGAAAAAAAAAAACAAACCAAAAACAAAACTTCAAACACTCAAATGCTCAGACCAAGAAGATAACTGACATTAATCACAAACCACCTTCCTCTCATCAGTTTCTACCTGGAAAAATCCCAAGCTCTACCTCTTTACTTTCTTGCTTCCGTAATGATCTGTTCACTCCCTCTTTCTTTCTCATGTCAGAAATCATCTCCCATGGGAGGGTAAACCCTAATTAGTCTGACTCAAACCACACACGATTCCGGGTCCCTGGGCAGTGACCTAGATGGCAAGGGGCATTTGTGTGACCTGTGACCTTTCGGCCAATGAGACTTGTGGTGAAACCGGCTGGAGGGCTTTGGGAAAGGTCCCCTTTCTCCTAACGGGAGGTGCGAGAATAGGCAGGCCCGCCCCCATCACGCCTTCACCTTGTCTGCGGCTGTCTCGAGCCCGTGAAGGGAGACAGCCGTGGAAGGTCAACAGGCTGAGGAGGCAGTCTGGAAGGATGACATCCCACTACTGAAATACTGTTCCCTGGACTCCAAGATACATTCTTCCCCCACATTTAATTCGCTCTCAAATCAGATGTCTTTTATTCAGGAGTATGTCACAGTTTAACTGGCAGAGATGATTCTCTTTCAGTGAAATGTAACATGAGGGCACACCTTGCCACTGGTGGCATCCTAGCTGTGATTAAATACAGTGCGCCACAAGCGGGCTCCTCTGACCTCTGGGCCGGGAAGACCCCCTGGAGGAGGAAATGGTAACCCATTCCACTATTGTTGCCTGGAAAATCCCATGGACAGAGTAGCCTGGCGGGCTACAGTCCATGGGGCCACAAAGAGTCGGACATATAAATACGTGAGCAAATAGGCACACAGACCACAGTACACTCCCCAGAGCTACTCCACCTTAGAACCTTTTATAATGAACTGTCCTGTGATAAACAGACTGTCCTGCTGCTTAAGTTAGTTGACTGGGGTTTCCGATACTTGTGGAGAACGTACCAGGTGTCACTGATGTGCAGCTGTCCCTGTGTAGCCAGAGGGCTGGTTCCAGGATTTCCTCAGACGCCAAACTCTGCAGGTGCTCCAATCTCTGATGTAAAATGCTGCAGTATCTGCATATAGCCTCCTCGCATCCTCCTGTATACTTTAAACCATCTCTAGATTACTTAATACCTAATACAATATAAATGCTAGGTAAATAGTTGGAAATACAATGTAAACGTTAGGTTTGCTTTGGGGGAACTTTCTAGGATTTTTTTTTCTCCTCTAAATATTTCCAGTCCCCAGTTGGTCAAATCTGCAGACGCAGAGGGCCTACAGTACAGATCAAACAGGAATGGCCTGGGGCACCAGGGTGGCACCAAGTCCACACACTGATTTCCATTCTTTTCCACCTGTACTACCACTAGGCTAGCTTGTTACCCACCCCATTCAATCAGGATGTGTGCTTATCTCTAACCATGTAGTCAAGGTTTTGTTTTGTTTCTACAGTGAGGAGGGAGCCTTAGAAGTTGTCGAATTTAATTATTTCATTTAAAAAGTGAGAAAACTTAGGCCCAAAAGGAAGTGACCTGTCCAAAGACACAGGGCCTGTCAATGACAGAATCTGAGAGTGCTGACTATGATCTGGGCTGCCTGGCACACTCACTGGGGCCTGCTGTGCCCAGGTGCCCAAAGGTGCAGTGCAGAAGAATGGGGCTTCACCCAAGGAGTTCAGTTCAGTTCAGTTACTCAGTCGTGTCCGACTCTTTGTGACCCCATGAATCGCAGCACGCCAGGCCTCCCTGTTCATCACCATCTCTCGGAGTTCACTCAGACTCACGTCCATCAGGTCCATGATGCCATCCAGCCATCTCATCCTCGGTCGTTCGCTTCTCCTCCTGCCCCCAATCCCTCCCAGCATCAGAGTCTTTTCCATTGAGTCAACTCTTCTCATGAGGTGGCCAAAGTATTGGAGTTTCAGCTTTAGCATCATTCCTTCCAAAGAAATCCCAGGACTGATCTCCTTGCAGTCCAAGGGACTCTCAAGAATCTTCTTCAACACCACAGTTCAAAAGCATCAATTCTTTGGTGCTCAGCCTTCTTCACAGTCCAACTCTCACATCTATACATGACCACAGGAAAAACCACAGCCTTGACTGGATGGACCTTTGTTGGCAAAGTAATGTCTCTGCTTTTGAATATACTATCTAGGTTGGTCATAACTTTTCTTCCAAGGAGTAAGTGTCTTTTCATTTCATGGCTGCAGTTACCATCTTCAGTGATTTTGGAGCCCCCAAAATTAAGTCTGACACTGTTTCCACTGTTTCCCCAGTTTTACTGTAAATTCCCGTCCCAGTTCACCTCCCGGGCACTACTGCTGCACCGAGGGCTTCTCAACATGCCAACTGCGTTCTCGTCACCATCCTTCACTGTCCCTTCACTAGTCACTTCCTCCAGGCTGGCTTTCTACTATCTCGCCCGTTTTCCATCAGTTCAGAAGGGCACCTAGATTTTTTAAAGACCAGCCAGGGAGAACTGTGCAATTCAGGTATAAAAATTTTGGTGAGAGGGGATGATCAATGAGACCTAAGTGATTTTCTGTCTGAGACGCTTGGTTCTAAGTTTACCTCTCATCTATTTTCATGCTGACCGTTGACCTTTAAGCCAACGTAAAAAGCCATAAAAAGAAACTTAATTACTTTGCAGTCATTCCTAAAACTTGTTTTCGTTACTGTTATATTTTTTATCCTTTAAATATGTGAGCTGGAGAAGGTTCCCTGAATACTCAAGTAAGTTTTTGTAGTATGTTGGAGCCTCTATTTTTAAAAGGAACGTGTTGCCCATTTTGAATGATGGGCACTGAATAAATGGCAGGTTAGTATCACACCTCTACTATGAGAGGTTCACCTAATTTTCAGTATTGTAAGCAGTCAGCCCTCTACAGAGTACATAGGAATGTGGTTAGTGGCCCATCCAGACCACGTCACTTTTCCTTTAAGCTTGCTGCTCAACCCTGTTGCTTATTATTTCCTCCAGCAGACAGTGTGGGCAGAAGCAAAGACACATTTTGCTACATGCTAATGCTGCAGCAAAGAGTGGGGCTCACGAGGGTGGTCGTGTCCCAGGTCTCAGGCAAGTCTCTGGGACTGGCTGCCAACTGTGGGGTCCTGGCTTCACACAAGAAAGAAAGATCCACAGTAAAGTAGAACCAGGCTTAGTTAGGGAGATACACATTTCATGGATAGAATGTGGTACATCTCAGAAAGTAAGAGCAGCCCTGGGAGAAACATTCCAGACCATGGGCCATCTCAGAAGATGAGAGACCCAGAAACATGGGGTGGTCAGCTCTCACTGGCTGGGTGATTTCATAGGCTAATGAATGGGAGGATTGTTCCAACTATTTGGGGGAAAGGGTGGAGATTTGTAGGAATTGGGACATTGCCCACACTTTGGCAGCCTTGGGACTGTCATGGTGCCTGTAGGTGTCATGTAGCCTAAGCTAATGTCTTATGACGAGCATGGTAATGAGGCTCAAGGTCTAGTGGAAGTGAATTTGTCTGCCGCCCTGGATCTGGGTGATTCTCACCAGTCTAGTTCATGTCCTCAATAGCTGTCATTCTGTTAAAGTTGTGTCCTGCCCCTAGAACACCAAGAAAGAATGAAAGAGAAGAAAGGAAACCAAAATGACCACAAGAAAGTATACGCTTGATTAAAAAAATCCCAAGTTCTCATGCAGTTGCTGATTCTGAAAGTTTGAGCAAACATTTCTCTGTTACCATCGTTCAGTCTCTAAGTCTTCTTGGCGCTCTGTGGCCCCAGGGACTGCAGCATGCCAGGCTTCCCTGTACTTCACGATCTCCCACAGGCCAATCAGACTCATGTCCATTGCGCTGATGATGCCATCCAACCATCTCAGCCTCTGTCACTCTCTTCTCCTTCTGCCCTCCATCTTTCCCAGCATCAGGGTCTTGGTTTCAGTTTAAAAAGTAGCTGTGTCTAGAGTCATTCATTTTTAAACCAACGTTTACCATATCCTGAACAATTACAAGCACTGGGTGCACAAAGATGAACATGATGCAATCCCTGCCCTCAGAGAGCTCACAGTATAGAAAGGCAAGGAGAAACACTGACACAGAAAAACGGACAAGATAAGGAATCACACAGACAAGAAACATGGCAGCATGACAAGGATATAGATGTCTTTGGAATCAACTGGGTGCAATGGACAGGAATTCACTAAAACTAAAGGAAAACAGGGTGTTCATTGGCAGGACACCGAGAGGTCTCTTGCAGACCCAAGTAACGGGAAAGATGCAAGTGCTCCAAGCGAGAAGGCCTAGGAACGAGGGGCTGCTAAGGATCTAGGCAGCATCTCCGTCTCTCTCTGTCTCAGGGCCAACAACCACCCCACTCAGCAGGGTCTGTGATGGAAGAGCAGGGTGTGAGGGTGGCAGCTCCTTTAGGAAGGGGTGTGAGGGCTGGGCAATCGTGGAGGCAGTAACTGTCACACCCAGGAGACGGAAGGTTCTATAAGAACCTGAGTGATGTTATAGAGAGGAGTTAAAAGAGATCTTAGAACTGTATTTGTTCAACTTCTTAGTCAGAAGTGAAGAATTGGGGGTAAATTCAAGTCTTGTGGGCCCAAGGTCACTGGCTAAATTCAAAGAGCCCAGAAAGGACCAGCTTCTGGTCTCTCACTTCGCCAGGAATATAACCACAACCCTGCTCTAAAACGCTATGACTCCAGAGATTCAGTTATTTCCTCATTATCCTAATCAGTTGATAAGTTATGAGCTTAAAATCAAAGGCCAAGAGAGACAGAGAGAGAGAGGAAAAAAAGACAAAAATGAAGATAGACATTGGGCAGGGGGGATATTAGGTTATTTTAATATTGGGATAAGTGACAGGATTAATCCCAGGTTCCTGAATACTAGTCCTGAAACCAACTGTGAACAAATGTTATCACTAATTCAACCTCCCATTACTGACAAGCCTTGCCAATGAATTAAAACCAGTCCTGCTGGGAAAAAGAGGCAATCCAGGCAAGTGAGCAAAGCAATACCTTCAAAGTCTGTTTTCTTCCTTGATAAGCTGAACTTCTGACCAATTTGCCTTATCCCTTGCTTTAAGAAAAAAATCTGTGAATACAAACTTTATAGTGATTATGGAAATAGCTACCAAAAAGACATCCAACCAAATAACAAATGAGCACAGAGCAATAAACTAAGGCGGTTATGAATGTATCCACAATGCTATTATCTAATCAGGAAAGACTGGAAAACAGATCGTTATGCTTTAAGAACACTGTAATTATAAGAGAGACCTTCCGCTTTTTGCTCTCCCAAACCCCAATCACAACACAGTCATTTCAAGACTCAACTTGCAGGAGCTCCATTTAAACAGGAAAAGCACTAATTGGGACTCCAGCAGCAGCTGGACTACTTTGATGTCAGTTGCAAGGATGAACTTGAGCAGAATTCTTTATGGCCCTGCCAAGCCAGAGTCAGGAAGGTTGTTAACCCTTAGGCCACTTGTTATTCCATCACGGTTTCTATTCAGAAGCTGCTTCTGCAGGAACGTCTCTCACATGGTACACCCTCTGACAGGGGTCTCTGCTCTGCGACGATCACACAGCAGTCAGGTGACAACTGAGCAAGTCTGTCCGGCACGGGAGCGACAGCTCTAGGGCCCGAGGCGGTCAGGCCAGAGCCTGGCTTCTGGGAGACAGGACTGAGCTGAGAGCTGGGAAACGTGGTCTCCATGCGCCCTGGCTGCTGTAGCCTTACACAGTCTTTCTGGGTCTTATTTTCTTTGACTGTAAAAGTGAGTTGGTCAGGTATGGGGATGGACGGTGCTGGTGGCTGTACGGCAATGTACATGCACTTAACACCAATTAACGGTGTACTTAAAACTGGTAGGATGATAAACTTTAGTTTATGTGCATTTTATCACGATTTTTAAGAAGGAGAAAGATCAAAAAAATGGTTCAGATAATTGCTAAGGCATGTTCCAAATCTTTAGAAACCACAATCAGGGCCATGTGGTTTATCCAGCCCACCCGTGCAGGCTCTCGGGTGGGACTCTGCCACTGGCCCCTGAAGAAGGCCTCTCCCCTCCCTGGGAGCTTCAGACTGGGCTCCTGTGGGGATTCTGCGACCCACTCCACCCTTCAGCTCCCCAAGAGTTGGGGCTGTTCTAGGCCACAGGAAGGACCTAAGCCATTTCAAAAATGAATGTTCCTAACAAAAAATGTTAAATTTTAATTTAAAAATAATCAGAAAAATAGGTGAATTGGTCATTATTGAAGGATGCTAGAGAATCGACTTTATTTTGAAAACAAATGAAAACATGGAAATCAAGCATTTACTCTGCCTCTTATATAAGCTGCACCAGCCTATCTTGGGGTTGGAAAAATCCCCTGGAGAAGGAAATGGCAACCCACTCCAGTATTCTTGCCTGGAAAATTACATGGACAGAGGAGCCTGGCAGGCTATGGCTCACGGGGCCACAGAGAGTCAGATACGACTGAGCAGCTGGGCACATGTGAACACACGGGCTAACTAAACAGTTGACACAGCAGAGGCTATCTTCCTAGAAGCATCCCAGCCAGCAGATGAACAGGAGTGATGAGTGGCATTCATGCATCACCTCTCTGTGCCCTAATGAATCTGGACACAGAACACAAACAGCTAGTGACGTCATCAAGAGAGAGAGACACCACGCATTTGTGCCTCCTGACAGAGGACAAGGCCATAGATGAAGCAGCCTTAACAAGCAAGCCAAACTCGCCGACCAGGCTTCTTGATCCAACTGCCAATTTATACAGTGCATAGAGGAGATAGACACATATATTATCTATACAGATGATACACAGAGGACAGAGAAACATGATCAAGGAAACCACGGGGACGCAATCAGCAAAATCCAGACCACGGGAAACTACAGGATAAACAACCTGGTCTCTTCAACACCAGCAACAAATTTGGGAGAAGAAGGAAGGAAGGAGAGAATGGAGAAGGAACTGCAGACTGAGACGCACACGGAAGACACACCAGCCAATCACAAGATGCGGATTTTATGCGGCTCCCGATTCAGATGAACTGGTCAGCAACAGCTGAAACGACTCATGAGACAACTGGAAATTTGGACACTGAATGGATGCTGGGAGTGACAGAACTATTCTTAGTTTTATTTTAAATAAGACAACAGGTTTGTTGTTTTTTTTTGACTTTATGTATCTCTATACTTTGAAGATACATACTATGGAGAAAATGATATGTCTTAGATTGCTTCAAAGTAATATGAGGCTGCTGGGGTTACACTTGAATTGATTACCATTACCTCTACTTTTGTGTATGTTTGAAATTCTCCATTAAAAAGTTTTTTTTTTTTAAACTAACACTAACAAAATTATTGGGGAAGAATTGGTAGAGGACAAATAATTCCGTGTGATACTATAATAGCAGACACATGTCATTATACATTTGTCAAAACCCACAGGATATACAACCCTGAGACTGAACTCTTTATAAACTATGGATTTGGGGTGATAATGAGGTGTCAGTCTAGTTTCTTCCATTCTAACAAACATACCAGTCTGGAGAGGACAGGAAGTGTGTGGGAACTCTCTATACTTATTGCTCAGTTTTGCTGTGAACCTAACACTGCTATGAGAAAATTAAGTTGATTAAAATAACATAATAAAAGACTGTTTCAGGCACGGTTCTACGTGATCCTCAGAACTCACAGTACTAGCCTGCACTGGAGCTCAAATGGGCTGCTCTTTAGAACAATCACGGGTCTGAATGAGGCACTTCAAGGGGGCCTAGCATTCAGCTTTTAATTTTATATATAAAGAATTTCCAGCAAAGAAAACTCTATTGCTTTTAATATAACCAGATCATCTCTACCCTTTCCCCCACAATCCATGCACACCACACCCCTAAAATTTATGGCTCTGTGGTGTGCATGGACTGTTTATATCACAAAACCCTAAAAATCACGTCAAGGAGCCCTACACACAGAAATGAATTAGAGCCTGAAGCTCTACATGCACGGGGTCGCTGAGCAGCAGTGATGCGGTGGCCATCTGGGGCGGGAGCCTGAACGGCGGAGTGGCGCCCGCAGAGGTGACGGCTGTCACCAGCGTCACCTGCCGATTCTGCCTCCCTTCCACCCAGGCCTTGGGCCTCAGGCGCTCCCCTGAGTGTCCTCTGGCTCTCCGGTGGCAGAGGCCTGGAGGCTGTGGCCACTCGATCTAGGTCAAACAGTGGGACCCAGCACCTTCCCTTCAGCCCCTTCGTTTTAAAGAACGACATCAGACCAAACAATGAATTAAGACAGATAAGATCCAGGGCATCTTGGGAATCTCTGGTTTTAAACAGATTAGGAAGTTTAACCAATGCTTGTGTATCTTCCTTCCTGCATTAGAGGCATACAATAAATATGAGGAGATATTTGGTTTATTCAATTAAGTTGTGTTACTTATTTTCTGCTGCTGCTAAGTCACTTCAGTCATGTCCGACTCTGTGAGACCCCACAGACAGCAGCCCACCAGGCTCCGCCATCCCTGGGATTCTCCAGGTAAGAACACTGGAGTGGGTTGCCATTTCCTTCTCCATACTTACTTGCTACTAACATGTAAAAACTGTTCTTTTAAAAACCCTGGATTTTAGTATTGAAACAAGATCAAAACATGTGGGCTTCCTGATATCTGCCCCTCCCCCCCCCGCCCCGCCTGGGACGCAGCAGTTACTCAATGAAGAAAGAAGCGGAGTTTTGGTAAGCAAGCCTGCTTATCAAGTGGCACCACCGGGAAACACACCTTCCTCAATGCCCCAGGCCCTTATTCCAGAATACTCCTTATCTTCAGTCGGGACCCTGCTACCTACATCCTTGCAGAGTAACACCTGTCCATAGAAGACAGAGGGATGGAAGGATGGACAGACAGACCAGAAAATCTACCCCGCCCACAGGATTCTTTAGGGTCCTTTTTCTCAGAACCTTAAGCTACTGGGTCTGCCCAAATTGACATTTCAACTTTTTATTAAAGAAAACATAATAAAGCTACTTGCATCTCCATTTCAGAATCCCAGCTCAAACTGTAACTATTTCTTTAAATGACTTTTGGTCTGCAAGTTGCCAAAAGTACAAACACATCACTAACAAGAAGATCGCTGTTTCTTGTAGGGAGGCAGATGTACAAAACAGGCCTTTTACAAGTGGGCAGAGGGGATGGGTGAGGAGAGAAATCAAGCTGCTGCCTAACAAGAGCCACAGCACAAAACTGCTTTTGAAATGAACCAATCACCTAATTCATTAAATATCAAATGCTGGACCAGGTAAAAATTTCCTCTCATTCAGAGGCACACCTGATTTTGACCCCCAAACACAGACTACTGCAATCAGCAGAAGACTGAGCCGATTAAGAGATTCTAGCGTTCGCGAGAGCTGGAAGAGCCTGGCAGGCACCAGCTCCCTTTCACAGTAAGCTGTTTCATGTGTCGACACTGTCTTTCCATAAAACAAATGGGACCTTAGGGCAGAAAGGTAAGGGGTACAAAATAATACATCACTCTTCACTTACCAAGAAGAGTCTGACAGGAGACAGTTCTGCTTCCCAATTAATTCCTAAAAATCAGTGCACAATATTCAATCATTTTGTGAATTTTGCTCTTCTTGGAAACTCTCTCTTGAGAATGAGTTTTGACTGTTTAGTGGAAAACCTGCATAGAAACATGGCCCTGCCTAGTACCATTGCTTCCAAAGGCACAAGAGATTCTGAGCTTAACCAGCTCACTGCTGTTAAGGAGGCCCTTCTGAGTTCAGTGAATTGTCACTTCTCGCAGGAGACAGCATTCAGCAAAGACACAGTTTAATTCCTTGTTAGTGGGAGAAACAGTTCAATGGAGCAGATTAGGAAATAAAACTCTGGAGGAAGAGTTTCAGTCACCTAAATTGTTTGACAGAATCTTGCACATTTTAAAAGCAAGGATTAAATCCCAGGTTTTCACCAGAAGTCAGCATAGCTTTTTTTTTTTGGGGGTGCTATTATTGTTTTGTTTTCTGGTTGTTAATTGCTAGTTTATAGAAATACAACTGATTTGTATTGATTTTATACCCTGAGACTTCGCTGAATTTGTTTATGAGCTCTAATTGCTATTAACAAGTGACCCCTGCTTTAGTCCACACTTTCTTTCATCCAGATTTAACTGCTGAAGAAACCAAGCAACTGGGACTTGCCCAAGTTTCTACGGCCTCTTACAGTTGAGCTTCCACTCAGCTCAGCACTCCAGCTCACCCCCTCTCAACTGAACTCGGTTCTTCCCAGTGTAATATATACACACAAATTCCAGTGAATTCCCTCTACAAAGCCTCCTGTCCCTCCTGCCAACCTCCCTGTCTCCACCTCCTGATCGATTTCTCTGAACCATCATCACAAGCCCAGCCTACCCTGACCCTGGCCCTCAGCTCTGGCTGCCTGCTTGCAGAGAGACCTCTCAATAAATGAAGCCACCAGACCCTTTACTCACACCCTCCTATCTGGAGAAGAGAACCACTGGGTGCATCCACCACCTCTGTTCCCCCTGCCCCGATGCTGGTGACCCTGGTCCCCAGGAAAGAGCCCTGGTCTTAGGCCTCTCGGAGCTCTGCACACATGGTCTGGGCAAGGTCAGACCCTTTGCTTACAACACACCTTCCAGGAAAGCAGGCAAATTCAGAATGCAAGCCAGAAATATTTTAGGGGTTCCCCCTCCTTGGAATCTGATCTTCATGCTCACAGAAAGGCAGCCTCCAAGGTGGGACTCAAATCTCCAGATTGGAGAAGCTCTAGCCTAGCTTTCTTCATCAAGAGCTAAATCTGGATATGGTATCATTTCTCAAAGCAGCAGGGCTCCTAATTGCGACAAAGAACACCACTGAAATTGTTACCCAAAATATAAATATGATTTCAGAGCTGTTGGCGAGGACTCACATTTTGTGACTATATGAAACTTAATTTCACACCTTGTATAAACATTTGCTCATTCACAGCAATTGTTGCAAGTTCTAAGGAAAACCACTATTTGTTTTAGCTAAATTACAATAAATCACATGCTTCTGATTTCTGCACAGGGTGATAGCTAAAGACATTTTCCCTCAAAACTGCAATAAGACGAGCGTAAGCTCCATGCAGTCTGGGCCCATGTGCCGACATGAAACGAAAATACCGTCTCCAATCACAAAGGAGTCAAACACATAAGAAAATGCACAGATGATCCCAAATGCCTTTCTCCCCAGTCTGTTTGTTTTAAAAATGTGCCCATTTGTGAGAAACACGCCTAACTCATGCGCACAGCACAGCTCTTCTTCCAACGACTCCTCCAAGGAGAAGAAATGACTAGCTCCAAAGAGGAGGACCAGAGGGGGTTCGCAGGATTTACAACCACCTGGGTAGCTAAGGCTGGTCTGCAGACACAATGGCAGGAAGGCAATTCACCATCTTGACCCAGCCATCCAGTAAGGCTACAGCATGAGGCGGGCGGGCTACGGTCGGCCTTGTGGGCCGAGGATCATCGCTCTACCACCCGGAGGCAGCAAGGGGAGCTCAGAGGCGGGGCACGATGCCGGGCAAGGAATTAGCAGGCTTTCAGACAAGAACGGGCCTCCCATTTCCAGCCACATCCAACCACGGATCTGTTTCCTTCCCATTTTAAGGTGAGAAAAGGGATTCCAATCAGGAGGAAAGGATTTGCAGAAAAGAGCTAGTCAGGCTTAGACCAAGCCCCCATCCCACTCGGACGTGCACGTGCCGGGAGCCGAGCAGCAGAGGCAGTGGGCGCGGTGCGTGTGCCCTGCACCTCCTGCGTCCTTCCTCGTGCAGTAGTTGGCTGCGCTGATGGGCCCCGGTGGAACACTGTCATTTACACCCTTGTTCTGGCCAGTCCCTTCTCCTTAAGTCTGAGATGGTTTTGTTACTCGCTTCGGCCCACAAAATGTGGCTGTACTTCAGTATAACTCAGTCTCCTCTTACTGCCTCAAGAATGTCACACTTTAGAAGGAAAAGTTTAAGATGTGTATACAGAATTTAGATATAACAGCCAACCTGCCAAGTAAACTTTCTGATTTCCTAATCATCCTGCAAACTTTTCCCTCACTAAATAGTTACTGTTAACTGCCTGGGAAGATTCTCCTTTTATTTTAGCTGTAGTTTCTATTTCAAAGGCTGCCTGTATTACTTTACAAAATTGGCTTTGACTTTGGTGTGAGACAAATATACGGAGTTTATTACTACATTAAACCTAGCCTTCCCTTCCAGTCATTAACAATGAATATTTTTAGCATCTAAAAATGTGCATCTCAGACAGATATGTAAATATTTAGCACCATCCTTTTGAGACTGTTAAGCTTTCATTTTCAATCATGGAGGGTATGTAAGTGTTTTCATTAATAGTCTAATTATATCATATATTTTCACTCTGTACAATATTTTGCTTCTATATTTGAAATAATTGAATTCATTTGTGCTAATAAATGTTCTAAATGGACATTTTAATAATTGAAATCAGCACATATTGTAGCCCTCAAAACGATCTATAAAACAAGGACGAATGTTTATGCTACACCAAGGCACAACTGCCCACAAGCAGCAGCTTGGCTCAAGGTCACATATCAGTTTAAATTCCTTATTTTGCTCCAGCTGACTCCACCCTATCTGATTGGGGCTGGTTTTTTTCTCTAAGTTTCACCAACTTAGACCCGCCATCTTCACTTGCTGTTCTGTCCCAGGTCCCCACTTGTCCTCACAGCCTTATAGTGATGCTCCCATTCTCTGTACTCCTCTGCCTGGAACCCTTTCCCCTCCGAGGCCCACAGGTCTAACCCTCTTCTTCCATGCGCTCGAACGTAACCAGCTCCAGGAAGTCTCCCCTCAGCACTCCTTTCCGGCCAGCTCTCTCAGCTCTTCTGACACTGTGTATGTTCCTTATTTACTACAGTAATTTCCTTCCACACACTCTCTGCTGGAATGTAGACTCCATGAGGGGAGGAAAGTTGTTGATCGAAGTATTCTGAGCACCTAGAACCATATGTACACATACATCTACACAAACATACATATACTGGGTTGGCCCAAAAGTCTGCTTGGATTTTTGTAAGATCTTACTGAAAAACTCAAATGAATTTGTTGGCCAACCCAAGAGCTGGCATTCAGTAGCTATCTGTTTAACCAGGAATGACTTCTCTGCCAGGTACTGTTCTAGGCTACAGCAGTGAACAAAACAAACAGGGTCCCTCTTGCACAGAGATTTCAGCCCAATAATTAAAAATTTTAAAAAAATCCAAAGTAATGCACCAATAAGAGAACAGCTGATGGCCTTGAGTCCTACAGAGATAATTAAAAGCTAGTATGACAGAGAATGACGGGAGAAGCAACTTTCGACTGCAGTCAGGGAAGGCCTCTCTGAGGTGACATTTCAGCTAAACTGCACAAAAGGGGATAGCAGACTCCTGCACATGCTCACGTGACTTCCTGTCTTCCAGTACGGCAGGGCTAGGGCAGGCAGGGTGCCCCACTTAGGCCCAGGCTCGCTTCCCCAGCACTTCCTGCCTTTATGCAGCCGGCGCTGTGGCCCCAGGTTTGCCTGTTGCGGCCTCACTCTGGACTGTGCGCTCTGTCGTCACAACATGCCCCTCTGCAGCCATGTAGGCCACGTGCCTTGAACTCGACGTCTCTGGTATTTCTATCACAAACAGACTTTTCTCTTAGTTAGAAATGCAGGATCTATTTTTGTCCAAAATCCCTTGAATGCTATATATGGTAGGATTTTGGTTTGGGGGACAATCTGATGAGACTTTTTAATAGGTGTTTATTTTATTGGGTATTTATTGATAATACAGATGTGCAGTCTAAAACTGGCCATCTTGTGTTTTTACCTATTAATGTTTTGATTTTTAAAAAACCTCTTGTCATATGGATTGTCTTTTTGTTGTCTTGGGGTTTTATACTACATTTTCCTTTTTTTTTTTTTTGCCCTCAAGGGTTTTCTAATTTTACATCATACACTTAAACCTCTATTTCTTGATGTTTAGACATATTTCTGGCTCCAAATAAGATGAGAAAATATGCCTACCAAATTGGATTCTATTTGCTCTGTGAATGTTTTTACATTCCCATGTTTTGTAACATTTACCTTCTGATATATAATTAATCTTGACAATGATATGGCCTTGATTATACATTCAAAACGAGCAATGATTTTGCCATTATTCACTAGAAAGCAAACATTTATACTCCCCGTGCCTAGAATACCACTGGAACACAAGAGGCAGTTGATACACATCTGCTGGCAATGAATGGACTTGGCTGATCCCGACTCACTGCATGTTGTCACTAAGTAGGTATTTGAAGAAAGGCTCATGGGCTTTTCCCAGAGTCCATGCTTTATTCCACACTCCTCCCCACCCTCTTTTTTTTTTTTTAAAGAATACTGCTAACACCATTTTCTTTAAAAAAAAAAAAAAAATTATTTTATTTACTTACTCGACTGTGCTGGTCTTATTGCGGCATGTAAGATCTTAGTCCCCCGAGCGGGGATTGAAGCCAGGCCCCCTGCATTGGGAGCACAGAGTCCTAACCACTGGGCCACTAGGGAGGTCCCAGCAGTGCTGTCCTTCTGTATAATAACACCCGGCTGGATTCTTGGGTCACACTTTCCATCCAGATTCTGTGGTACACTCTCCTGGCATTGAATGAACGCTGTAGAAAAGAGCCTGAGAGAACAATTCCTGTGAAGTGTGACACTTTCCCTGGACATTGGCTTTCAAGGAGGTTAAGGCCCTTCCTTAGACTGACTGGTACATCTTTTGCTAGTTTCAACTTCTGGTTTGTTTCTTTCATTAAATGTCATGAGTAGAGGCCTGGTGGAGTGACCAGAAACTTGGGCAGTTTTTGAAACAGGGAATAAGCAAAGGCATAGAGAGGAGACTGAGCAGAGAGGTGTGAACAAGCACCCCATCGGCCACACAGGACACACATGTCCCGAACGCGCCCAGCAGAGGAAGGCACTCAGTTCAGGAGCGGGGCAGGTGGGGTGGCAGGGTGTGGCCAGGCAGGGGCCAGAGTGTTTTTCCTTCACTCTCAACAGGTCCTGTCTCCCAGAAAGCACTACCCCCACCCCACATATCACACTTGGCGGTGCACTAGACCAAGATGCTTTCCTGATGACATCAAGTCAGCCTTTTAGGTGTTTCAAAGGCATTCTTATTTTCTTGCAAGTTTACTCCATTTTCTCTCTCCTCTTGCTTTCTATTTACATTATCCCAACTGTCAGGAGGACAGTATTTTGACACAGTAACAAGCAATTAAAATTGTTCTGGGCAGTCATGAAGAATTATGCATAAAACTGGTCCTCTTCCTACTGGAAGAAGTATCAGAAGTGGTGGTAGCTTAGCTGCTAAGTCCTGCCCGACTTTGTGACTCCAAGGACAGCTACAGCCCATGGGATTTCCCAGCCAAGAATATTGGAGTGGGTTGTCATTTTCTCCTCCAGGGGATATTCCTGGCCCAGGGATTGAACCAGGGTCTCCTGCATTGCAGGAGGATTCTTTACCAACTGAGTCATCTGGGTTCTGCTGAGGCAACAGAGAAAGCAGTCAGCTAGGATTCAGGACTGGGGGGCAGGGAGTGGTGAGTGGTGGAATTAGCTCTGGCTCCATTCTCATCCTATGTAAATGACAGAGGTCCCAGTTACACCATGAGAGTACATGGTGATGTCCTGGGCAGCGAAAACTATTGGAAAATGTCAGAGTCTGTATAAGACGTGGACTGAATCAGCTGACTTTTAGATTTACATTTTTTTTTTTAATGAGCCAGGAAAATTATTTCTATAAACACAAACAGTCGTAAAGTAAAACAAAATCATGGTATTAAAGGGGAAAAAATGAGCTCTTTTTCCTTTTTAAAAAATTCTCTAGCATAATGATTACTCAGATTTTTTAATTAAAAAAAAATGACAGCTGGATATGCTTGTTTACACAGAAATAGTCATTAATGGATCAACTGAGATTTGTCCATTAAAGACGCTATTAACTTTGCATTCTAGCTCTGAACAAGGATATTCCGAAGTGAGGGGGCGATGGGAACGGTGCTGGGTTTCCTCATGTTCATTATCTCATTCAAACTTCACAACAAATTTCACAATAACTGTGAACGGCATCACCCCTATTTTGATAAATGATAACAAATGTTATCATCCTTATTTTGTGGGTGAAGAAACCAAGGCTACAGTAATTATATAAGTAGCTGGTGAACATCAAATAAAAGGATTTATAACACTTTGAAAACATTCCGTTTAGTTAGACTTCACTAAGATTGAGCTTCCTCTTAACAAAAGCATGAAGCAAAGAAATTGGTGTGGTTCTACTATTTTACCTGGGAACTTTCCTCTCAGGACAAAAACAAGGAGCTCAGAATTTTTTCCTTGAACTTTCACCCCATAAAAATGTGTCTTCAGAGGCCTCAGCAGTGGGTCCCGTGGCTGCTAGCCACAATCTATTATTACTCCTTTGTAGGTAACGTGGTTAAACATACATAACACCAATTTACCACCTTGACCATTTCCAAGCATACAGTTTGGTGGCATTAAGTACACGCATAAGGTTGTGCAGCCAGCTATATAATTTTTACTTTTTATTATGGAAATGTTTGAATATATCCAAAAGTAGAGAGAACCATGTAATAAACTCAGCCAGCTCTAACAATCACCCATCCTATTTTACTTATCCATCCTCCACAAAACCATACTTTTTAAAAAAAAACCAAAACAGAATAACACAAACTCATTATCAGTTCACCTATAAACTACTGTGGTGTGACAGTTGTATTTTAACACCCACCAATAGGAAGCAACATATTCATCTTTAAAGTAATTGAAACAGGAGCTCCCTAATCAAAATACTGTTATGGACCACCCACTAGTTAAAATCCACCTTCACCAGCACCCAATCAGGCCCCAGTCTGCCCACAAACCAGGCACTCCACCATCTCTCCCGTTCCCAGAGAATCAGCTCCATCGCCAATGTCCCTGAGGCGGTCCTTCTCCAACCCACCACCTCATGTTTCCTCCTGACACCACCTCTGTAAGTACCTGAACGGGTGGGCTCCTTCCCATGGAGCACTGCAGCCCATGGATACACTGTAACAGGCACCTATGGCACATCTCCAACAATGCAGGGATGCTCCGAGGAGTCGAGGCCTCTGGAACCTTCCTGCTCTGATAGGTATCTTCTGCTTTGTCCATGGGCCTCTTTCTCATCTACCCCAAGGCTCCTGACCGTGGGTCCTGAAATTGCATGCAAGTTTATATTGCTCACAAGACTACAATTTCCATGAGGCCAGGGATCTTATATGATTAGGCATCCCAGATTTCTTGTGCCTAGAACAGTACCAGATCCCACCAATGTTTACGAAGTATCCCATACATTTTCCAAACATGGGGGTGTCTCCAATACAAACAAAATATCCAGACCCTCCAGTTTAGTCCTTTTGGATCCATGCCTTGGTCAAACGGCCCACCTGGTCATTGGTTTAAGCATGACCTCTGAGAGGGTATGGTCTCCTGGGCCACCCTGAACCCCACGTGCTGCAGTCTGAAAGCCAGTCCTGTCTAAGTCTCAGGTTCTGACTACAGGGAGGATTTCTATTAGAGGAGGGGACTTGGCCAAATCTCACCTCCCAGAGGACTACAGCTCACAGTAATCTCATGAAGGACTATCTGTACAAATTGTCTGGGACAGACTATCATGATATTCTCTGTTCTGCCACCCTTATGGCAGAAAGTGAAGAGGAACTTAAAAGCCTCTTGATGAAAGTGAAAGAGGAGAGCGAAAAGGTTGGCTTAAAGCTCAACATTCAGAAAACAAAGATCATGGCATCTGATCCCATCACTTTATGGGAAATAGATGGGGAAACAGTGTCAGACTTTATTTTGGGGGCTCCAAAATCACTGAAGATGGTGACTGCAGCCATGAAATGAAAAGACACTTACTCCTTGGAAGAAAAGCTATGACCAACCTAGATAGTATATTCGAAAGCAGAGACATTACTTTGCCGACTAAGGTAGTCAAGTCAAGCCGTCTAGTCAAGGCTATGGTTTTTCCTGTGGTCATATATAGATGTGAGAGTTGGACTGTGAAGAAGGCTGAGCGCCAAAGAATTGATGCTTTTGGACTGTGGTGTTGGAGAAGACTCTTGAGAGTCCCTTGGACTGCAAGGAGATCCAACCAGTCCATTCTGAAGGAGATCAGTCCTGGGATTTCTTTGGAAGGAATGATGCTAAAGCTGAAACTCCAGTACTTTGGCCACCTCATGCGAAGAGTTGACTCATGGGAAAAGACTCTGATGCTGGGAGGGATTGGGGGCAGGAGGAGAAGGGGACGACCGAGGATGAGATGGCTGGATGGCATCACGGACTCGATGGACGTGAGTCTGAGTGAACTCCGGGAGATAGTGATGAACAGGGAGGCCTGGCGTGCTGCGATTCACGGGGTCGCAGAGAGTCGGACACGACTGAGCGACTGAACTGAACTGAACTGCCTCTGAACGTAACTTCGTCCTTCAGTCCGACTGCAAGCTCCTCATAGTCAAGGGCACATGACACTGTGCACTCATCAGACACAGGGTGGAAAGCCCAGCAACAGGCACGGCCAGCTAATGACTCCAGGCCACTGGCATTGCAGGGGCGCAATGGGAAATGTGGTGCTGTGCTGAAGAGGAGAGCAACATGAGCATCGTCTCTCAAGTCATAACCCAGAGGCACTAAAAGAAGAGCCTGTTTCCCTTCCAAGACAACTTGGGACAGTTTTTCACCTACCCAAATATCTTTATGGCAGACATACAAAACAACAGATGCTTGCTATACAGAAGTACAGTTGCATTTCAAAAAATGCAGGTGCCATCAGGGACCTAACTTTGCACCTGTGGGGAGAGAGCTGCGATACCACCAGACACCACCTCTCAGAACTTCCGTCGTAAAACAGAGCTATTAATTCCACACTCTCTAACGAGCCAGGAATCCCTTACAAAACAGACAGAACCACCTAATTTTATTAGTTGCTGCAGAAATCCAAAACAATCTAACTCCCTACTGGAAGCAAGACAAATACCTTTGACTTATCCCTGCCCACAGCCCACAAAGATACGAATCAAACTCAAAAAGGTTAACAGGCAAATCTCCACTGAGCTTTGTACACGATCGGTCCTCTTACAAAGCAAGGTGCTAGTGACTTAACTTCCTCTTTTACCGCAACACACTTAAATATTCAGTTCAGTTCAGTCACTCAGTCATGTCCGACTCTTTGCGACCCCAGGGATTGTAGCACACCAAGCTTCTCTGTCCATCACCAACTCCCAAAGTTTGCTTAAACTCATGTCCATCTCATCCTCTGTCGTCCCCTTCTCCTGCCTTCAATCTTTCCCAGCATCAGAGTCTTTTCCAATGAGTCAGTTCTTCGCAACAGGTGGCTAAAGTACTGGAGTTTCAGCTTCAGCATCAGTCCTTCCAATTAATATTCAGGACTGATTTCCTTTAGGAGTGACTGGTTTGATCGCCTAGCAGTCCAAGGGACTCTCAAGAGTCCTCTCCAATACCTCAGTTTAAAAGCATCAATACATGACTGCTAGAAAAACCATAGCTTTGACTAGACGGGAACTGTGTTGGCAAAGCAATGTCTCTGCTTTTTAATATGCTGTCTATGATGGTCATAGCTTTTCTTCCAAGGAGCAAGTGTCTTTTCATTTCATGGCTGCAGTCACCATCTGCAATGATTTTGGAGCCCCCAAAATAAAGTCTGTTATTGTTTCCACTATTTCTCCCTCTATTTGCCATGAGGTGATGGGACTGGATGTCATGATGTTAGTTTTTAGAATGTTGAGCATTAAGCCAGCTTTTTCACTCTCCTCTTTCACTTTCATCAAGAGGCTCTTGAGTTCCTCTTCACTTTCTGCCATAAGGGTGGAGTCATCTGTATATCTGAGGATATTGGTACTTCTGCCAGCAATCTTGATTCCAGCTTGTGCTTTATCCAGCCTGGCATTTCACATGATATACTCTGCACAGAAATTAAATAACCAGGGTGACAATATACAGCCTTGACGTATTCCTTTCCCAATATGGAATCAGCCTATTGTTCCTTGTGTGGTTCTAACCGTTGCTTCTTGACCTGCATACAGATTTCTCAGGAGGCAGGTCAGGTGGTCTGGTATTCCCGTCTTTTGAGTAATTTTCCAGAGTTTGTTGTGATACACACAGTCAAAGGCTTTGGTGTAGTCAATAAAGCAGAAATAGATGCTTTTCTGGAACTCTCTTGCTTTTTCAATGATCCAACAGATGGTGGCAATTTGATCTCATGTTCCTTTGCCTTTTCTAAATCCAGCTGAACATCTGGAAGTTCTCAGTTCACTGTTGAAGCCTGGCTTGGAGAATTTTGAGAATTACTTTGCTAGTATGTGAGATGAGTGCAACTGTGTGGTCGTTTGAGTATTCTTTGGCATTGCCTTTCTTTGGGATTGGAATGAACACTGACCTTTTCCAGTCCTGTGGCCACTGCTGAGTTTTACAAATCTGCTAGCATATTGAGTGCAGCACTTTCACAGCATCATCTTTCAGGATTTGAAGCAGCTCCACTGGAATTCCATCACCTCCACGAGCTTTGTTTGTAGGGCTGCTCCTTAAGGCCCCCTTG
Source organism: Nanger dama (assembly GCA_917880005.1). Classification (NCBI taxonomy): domain Eukaryota; kingdom Metazoa; phylum Chordata; class Mammalia; order Artiodactyla; family Bovidae; genus Nanger; species Nanger dama. The sequence continues at coordinate 4,952,307 of CAKJTW010000018.1, read as the reverse complement.
ACTTCACATTCCAGGATGTCTGGCTCTAGGTGAGTGATCACATCATCACAGTTATCTGGGTTGTGAAGATCATTTTTGTATAGTTCTTCTATGTACTCTTGCCACCTCTTCTTAATATCTTCTGCTTGTTAGGTACATACCATTTCTGTCCTTTATTGTGCCCATTGTTGCATGAAATGTTCCCTTGGTATCTCTAATTTTCTTGAAGAAATCTCTAGTCTTTTCCATTCTATTGTTTTCCTCTATTTCTTTGCATTGATCACTGAAGAAGGCTTTCTCTCTCCTTGCTATTCTTTGGAGCTCTGCATTCAAATGGCTATATCTTTCCTTTTCTCCTTTGCTTTTCGCTTCTTTTCTTTTCTCGGTTATTTATAAGGCCTTCTCAGACAGCCATTTTGCCATTTTTGCATTTCTTTTTCTTGGAGATGGTCTCGATCCCTGCCTCCTGTACAATGTCATGAACTTCGTCCATAGTTCTTCAGGCACTCTATCAGATCTAATCCCTTGAATCTATTTGTCAGTTCCACTGTATAATCGTTAAGGGATTTGATTTAGGTCATACCTGAATGATCTAGTGGTTTTCCGTACTTTCTTCAATTTAAGTCTGAATTTGGCAATGAGTTCGTGATCTGAGCCACAGTCAGCTCCTGGTCTTGTTTTTGCAGACTGTATAGAGCTTCTCCATCTTCGGCTGCAAAGAATATAATCAGTCTGATTTTGGTACTGGCCATCTGGTGATGTCTATGTGTAGAGTCTTCTGTTGTGTTGTTGGAAGAGGGTGTTTGCTATGACACTTAAATATAAGTCAATCATTTTCAAAACAAAACACAACATAAACTACATAAAACAGAATTTAGTTTTTCTCTGTAGGTTCAGAATGGAACTCACTTTCCAGTGTCTTGGATTAATTTAAATCAGGACATTTACAAAACAAGGCAGTTAGCAGAGCTTTTGGTAAGCTCCTCTGGTGGCCTCTCTTAGACATTTTCTTATTCTTCGTTGCCCAATTCCTATGACATTGTCTAGAAAGAAAGCAATGTCCCTGCATGTACGCTGTGTGTGTGTGTGTCTGCACTCAACAGAAAACATACAAGCCAACAAACAGACATAATTTCATAGAGTTTAAAGTGATGAGAAAACCCGGAAAGGAAGACCTGTTTCTCTTTCCATCTCCAGTAACAGGGATGACAGACTCTTTTGCTTCGGGAATCTTTACCTCATAGGATGTGGATGTGCAAAATGGCTGCTTGCACGCAGGGATAAAAATCTACAAAATCCTAGTGCATTAATACTGTATCTCTTCTACTGCAGTCTCTTAAAAGAAAGGCATGCATTCCTACAGACGATAACTCTTTAGAGCCTACCTCCTCCATGAAGCCTTCTTCACTGCCCCTCACTAGAACTCTTGGCCCATAATATTCATTTTGTACGTACTACTAGCATCTAAGTTACAACGCCATAGTAAATAGGCAACAAGCATTTCCAGAGCCATACTGTCCTGCTGGCCCAGTAGTATTATCTCCATTAACCAATGAGAAAACGGTGAGAGACGTTAGTTCAGAAGCCCAGAGGCACATAGGTAGTTAATGGGAGATCCAGGCTTGCTCAAAGCCAAGCAAATGGACCCCAGAAGCTACTTTTTTCAGCCTGTACTTCCTAGTTTATATTTCACATGCACTATGTTCTAAATCCCCTTGGCTATAAACATCTAAGAACAAGGGTTCTCTATGTTCCCAGAGTCTACCACCATGCCTTATATAAGTCTGCTGATTAATAAATAGCACAGCAGTTTAACATCATTTGGTATTCATTAAAAAAGAAACCAGTCAAGTTTTCCCCTTGCAAACCCTTATTTACCACATTGAAAGGTTATACAGGAATGGCTCGTTTTATTGAGCTTTGCTTCACTGAGCTTTGCAGATACTGCATTTTCATAAATTGAAGGTTTGGGGTAACCCTGTGTTGTCAGATGATGGTTAGTATTTTTAACAAGAAAGTTAGGTGTTTTTTCAAATTTTTTTGGCTGTGCCATGAAGTTTGCAAGATCTTAGATTCTCAGCCAGCAATCAAACCCAGGCTCCAGTACTGAAAGTACCAAGTCCTAACCACTGAACAACCAGGGAATTTTCAATAAAATATTTTTAAGGCTTAAAGCTCAACATTCAGAAAACTGAAATTATGGCATCTGGTCCTATCACTTCATGGGAAATAGAAGGTGAAACAGTGGAAATTGTGATAGACTTTCTTTTCTGGGGCTCCCAAATCACTGCAGATGGTGATTGCAGCCATGAAATTAAAAGACGCTTACTCCTTGGAAGGAAAGTTATGACCAACCTAGACAGCATATTCAAAAACAGAGACATTACTTTGCCAACAAAGGGTCTGTCTAGTCAAGGCTATGGGTTTTCCTGTGGTCATGTATGGATGTGACAGTTGGACTGTGAAGAAAGCTGAGTGCCGTAGAATTGATGCTTTTGAACTGTGGTGTTGTTCTCGAGAAGACTCTTGAGAGTCCCTTGAACTGCAAGGAGATCCAACCAGGCCATTCCAAAGGAGATCAGTCCTGGCTGTTCATTGGAAGGACTGATGCTAAAGCTGAAACTCCAGTACTTTGGCCACCTGATGCGAAGAGTTGACTCACTGGAAAAAACTCTGATGCTGGGAGGGATTAGGGACAGGAGGAGAAGGGGACGACCGAGGATGAGATGACTGGATGGCATCACCGACTGTTTGAGTGAACTCTAGGAGCTGGTGATGGCCTGGTGTGCTGTGATTCATGGGTTGCAAAGGGTCAGACACGACTGAGCGACTGAACTGAACTGAACTAAGGTATGTACATTGTTCTTTTTAGACATAATGTTATTGCACACTTAACAGACTACACTACGTGTAAATGTAACTTTTATATGCACTGGGAAACAAAAAACACATGTGGCTTACTTTACTGTGATACTCGCTTTATTGGGGTTGTCTGGAACCAAACCTCCAATTCTCTAAGGTATGCTCGTGCAAAGGAGATTCTGGGTCCTGGCCATACAGCAACAGTCTCATGGCTAAGGAAGATTACTGCCGACAGGGGCCACACCTCTCAGCTGCCCTGGTTGGGAAGGCCTGGCTGCTGGGCTGTGGGGAGCACAGTCAGCCTCCAGTAGTCCACTCATTCTGGGTCAGTGTCAGCTATAGAGAGCCACTGTTCTGCGTTAACACCAGTTCCCAGAGACCTACAGCTTCATCGTTCTCTCCCTGTTAAAAACGGGGGGCTTGTGAGGGCCAGCAAGTAGATGGAGCCAGGGCCCAGGCCCCATTTATAGTGGGTTTGTCCACAACATCTACAGACCAGCTGGAAGCTCATAGTTGAGATGAACATACTGGCAGTTGACACAACCACGGCATTAGGTCCTTGGTCTGTGGGTGAGACCTATCAGAGTAGAGAAGGCCATGTACAAGGTTGATGCCACCCTGCCCTGCCCCTCCCCTATCTCTCAGCCAAGACAGGAAATAAAAAATAACACTGCATCCCAGGGCAATAGCAGAAACGGGATGCAGGGGCAGTGGTTCCCATGCTACCCGGCGGGTTTAATTCGCCAGCCTGAATCCCGCAGAAACCAGATGGATACTGGAGAAAGACTGTGGACTACTGAGAGGCCAACCAGGAAGGCAGCCCTGACCACAGCCACTGTGTCAGATGTAGCTTCTTTCCTGCTGCTGCTGCTGCTGCTGCTGAGTCACTTCAGTCGTGTCCGACTCTGTGCGACCCCAAAGACGGCAGCCCACCAGGCTCCCCCGTCCCTGGGACTCTCCAGGCAAGAACACTGGAGTGGGTTGCCATTTCCTTCTCCAAGGTATGAAAGTGAAAAGTGAAAGTGAAGTCGCTCAGTTGGGTCCGACTCTTTGCGACCCCATGGACTGCAGCCCACCAGGCTCCTCTGTCCATGGAGTTTTCCAGGCAAGAGCACTGGAGTGAGGTGCCACCACCTTCTCCGTAGCATCTTTCGTAGGACACAGTAACACGATGTCTGATTATACAAAGTCATTGATTTAGTATTGCATTTTTTATTTCAATCAATCAAAAAGATCAGAAACAGTCCATATTCCACAAAATAGTGTACATTCACAGCTGTGCCTGAGGGCAGACTTTTGCCCTCTGTCATAATTCAGAAGGAAGAGATGTGTGCGTGCCTGGACCTTTCTCTGATCATCACAGGGATCCATGACATGACGACACACTGCTGAGCAAGGCAGATGAACACAAGGCGGCCAAGTCTCTGGAGGCCTTGGTGAAACACATGCTGTCTTCCCCACCCATGCAAATGTTTCAGGGTCCAGAGGCCAGGTGTGTGGCAGGACGCCTTACTGTAGAGACAGCCCTCTGCAGGCTTCCCGCACCCCACACATCTACCGGTATGCCGAGAACGTGGGGCCCAGAGCACGCTAGGTCTGGGGCGTCTCTCAAGGTCCTGTTTGCCGTGAGCAGCCTCAAGGGTTAAGATAACATCTCCTTGCAAATAAAGAGCGAGCAGCTGATAGGCTGCCCTAAGGCAGCAAGTTCCCAGACTCAGTGTCCCTTCTTGTGACGTAACCCACTGTGAATGCAGGCATCCATCTGGGGGACACCGACATCACCCCTGATGGGGTTCAGGGGGCCCAACAGGACCCTGAGACAGTCTGGCTACTCCTTTTGCTGAGACTTCTGTCAGCATCTATGTAACTGTGATAAGCTAACATTTTAGCTTGAAAAGGGGTCGGGGAGAGGCCAGTAATAGTCTCAGACCTTTCACAGCTCTTGACACCTATATAAAGTAAAACACAAGCGACTGCACCTTGCATCTCTTATCATGGGGAAAGAAGTACCACGTCTGGTGCAGCTCGCTGGGTGCTGTCAGACGCACCCAGTCCTCGGGTTGCTCAGGCCCAGCCCCCGCCAGCGCAGAGAGTGCAGCAGTACACCCTGGACAGAGCACAGGCAGAACCGCAGGCCTCCAGCTCTAGGCACCCGCGCGGCCTCAGCCTCCCTTCCGCAGCTTGTACTGGTCTGTACAGGGCACCCCACGGATCAGCCGGAGGAGGAGGAAGAAGCCCAAGCCTGCCTTTTGTGGGTGCAAGCCAGAAGTGCCTGGCAACTATAGTATAGACTTGTTCAGGAGGGGCACAAAGCCAGCAGTGAGAGAGAGGCCTCCTGATGGGTAAGGCGCTGAGTAGTTGTAGCAAGGTGTCGACCGTGTATGGGAAACCAGGGGCACAGGTTAGATGATCCAGGGGCTTATGGGCAGTGACGAGCAGTCCAGTCATTCGGTCAAGGGCCTAGAAGGAAAGACTGGAAGGTCAGCACAAGAAAGCGAAGGTGCAGGGACGTTCCTGGTGGCCCCGTGGCTAAGACTCCCAACTCCCAGTGCAGGGGGCCTGGGCTCCAGCCTGGTCAGGGAACTAGACTGCACACGCCACAGCTGCAGAGCCACCCGCTGCAACTGAGGCCTGGCAGCCCTCCATAAACATGGTGCAGGTGTGCATGAGCACAAGGCGCTGGGCAGGGAGGGCGGGAGACCCCTTGTATCACCAGGCACGGAAGAGCACTCAACACCCGAGGGGACATGTGATCTGAGAAGCTACTGTCAGTCGACTGCTGCCAGCACTGTGGACCCATGGAATCAGTGGCCCGGCAGCACGGACCTGCACTTAGGAAAGTCGCTATAGTAATAGCTTCTGAGGCCAATAAACGCACAAACTCCAGCAGCAGAGACCAGCGCTGAGCCGGACAGCGATGGCGGTGTGGCTGCCAAGCACACGCGACGACAGCCCCTCATCAAGGAGGAGCGTGCTGCCTGGCTAGCGGAGTGCAGTCAGCACTCGGCTCCCAGCTGCCAGCACAGCCAGGGACCAGACGTCCCGGCCTTCCTAGAGCCACCTGTGTCCGGCGGCTGAGCCAGGGAGGATGAGAAGCGAGGCTTCTGGCCAATGCAGGACGGCTCTGAGAGGCTCTGAGAGGCAATGTGTGCTCCAGAGATTTCCCGGATTGGACCGGGCTCTGTCAGGGCTCATCACAGTTTACTGTCTTCCCCTGCCCAATCCAGCTCTGCCCCCTTCCTCAGACAGGTGTTGCTCCCTAATACATACACTGCACCCCAAACACCTGATCGATGACAGAGGTGCATGCAGCTCCGATGTGTGGGCTCTGGAGTCCCGGAGCTCAGGTGGGAGACTCTGGACAAGGAAAGGCAAGGAGAGTGACTACCTCCCAGAGGGAAAAACTGCCAGAACTGAACGGGCGCTTTGTGCACTGGCTTTCACTATGAACCAGCCTGATGCTACTTCTTCCCTCGCTGTAGATTCGGCTACGGTTGGTGATCTCTCATCTCCTTTTTTTTGAACCCTAAGTCTATAAATCTGAGCTCATTTGTAGAACAGAAATATCTGTTCATACTGGCTGATAAAGTATTGCTTCTCTGCCAAAAAGCAGTGCTAACAGGGCATAGCTCCAGGGCCACAAGGAGCACTGATGCAGAAAGCTGGAATTCTCAGCACACAAATGCTGAAACTGTCCCCTTCTTCTTGCAAAGAACCAGAAGCAATGGGCTGCATGGGCTCCATGAGGCACACACACAAGTCTCAGAAAGCAATCAGCAAAGTAACCTATGTGGGAAATCTCAAAACAGCAAACAGGTGTGGTGATTCTATGACACCATCCAAAAAGATTACCTAGAAAAGATGCTTTTTTTTTCCCCTGGCCATACCATGGGTTTTTGGGTCCACGGCATGAAAGCTCAAGCCTTAAACACTGGTTGTTGTTATTCAGTCGCTATGTCCTATCTGATTCTTTGCGGCCCCATGGACTGCATCACACCAGCCTCCCTGTCCTTCACTATCTTTGGGAGTTTGTGTCAATTCACATCCATTGCCATCTAACCATCTCATCTTCTGCTGCCCCCTTCTCCTTCTGCTCTCAGTTCAGTTCAGTCGCTTAGTCGTGCTCGAGCATGGGGTAGCTCTTCTTGGCCGCTCCTGCACCGTTGCAGCCTGGCACTCTCGGATGCTGCCCCTGACCTCAGACATGGGGGTAGCTCCTCTTGGTCGCTGCTCTGCTCTCAGTCTTTCCCAACATCACGGTCTTTTCCAATGAGTCAGCTCTATTGCATCAGGTGGCCAAAGTATGGGAGCTTCAGTATCAGTCCTTCCAATGAATAGTCAGGGTTGATTCCCTTTAGGATTGACTGGTTTGGTCTCCATGCTGTCCAAGGGACTCCCAAGAGTCTTCTCCAGCACCACAACTCAGAAGCATCAATTCTTTGACAATCAGCCTTCACGGTCCGACTCTCTAGACCACCAGGAAAATTCCCACAGTTTTTTCATATCTTGTTTTTGAGGTTTCTCTCTCTCTTTCTCCTCCACTGCCACCACCCACCCAGTCAGGAGACAGCAGCAGAATGCCAGCAGGAGCATTAGAGGAGCAGAACAATCAACACGGTCCAGTCCTGGCTCTGCTGCTAAGAAGCCCTGTGACACGTTCAGGAGAAACGCCTCCCAGTCCTGGCTCTGCTGCTAAGAAGCCCCGTGACCCGTTCAGGAGAAATGCCTCCCTACCTGCACCCTTGGCTTTCCTCACGGTGAAATGATCTGGGGAAGCAGCTGCCTCCTGGCTCTTCTGAGTCTGGGCTTTCATGACGCTCTAGACACATCCCTCAACAACCTCACAGCTTCCTTAACGGGGAGGGGGAGGACAATGCCACATGCTGTCTAAATGTCTGCTGGATGAACTGTATTGAATTAATTGGTCTTAGGAGACCGTTAAATATTTAAGTGCCCTTTGTTTAAAAAAGTGCAACAACAACAAAAAATTTTTTAAAAGAGGGAGGAAGTTAACTTGTAAGAACCCATCCTGGCCCCACACCTGATCTGTGAAGTTGGGTTCTGTGCACGACACATTCGGAGTGGGGGTCCATTTTAACTGACAATAGAAGATGAGAGTTCAGGCCAAGAGAAGGAAAAGGCATTAGGTGCCTTTTATTTACTTAATTTCAATTATTTTATTTTTCCCAAGAGCTCAAGTCAACAACAACAACAAAAATTTAAATCTATTTTGTTATGTGTCAGATAGGAAATGAACGCCTTTCTGGAGCTACTGCACTTGGGGTTTACATCGGCTTAATGATATGATAAAAATGAAATGAAATTTTATTTAATACTGTGAGAAACTTCTGAGGATTTTCTCTTTGGGGCACTGAGAGGTAACAGTAGGAGCAGATGAGTGGAAGGAACGGACCCCAGGAAACGCGAGTGGAGCTGCAACGGGTGAGCCAGGAAGGGAGAGGGGACAGGACATTAAATCCTCAGCTAAAACCCCCTGGCTTTCTTCTCTGGAGACATTCAAGTCCCAGCAAATCTAACTCGGGGCTCGGTGGGGGAAACTGGGGCCATCATACAAAAACAAAGTTCTTAGAGCCAAGAATTAACATTTCTTTGAAAGATCTAACTGTGAATGTCTGTGCCTGAGCTCCAAATACAGCAGGGTAGGGGAGATGGAGGGGGTGTGAGAGCTCAACAATGTGTAATGGAGTGGGATCTGCGGTCAGAGCACACCAGGGGACCACGAAGGGTGGCTCTGTCCTGCTGAGTGCCCACCAACACTTGGAGACTAGGGTCTTCTGCAAGCTTGATCCTAAGCCTGGCAAGGCCCATTGCTGGGGTTATTAAATAGTGGGGGCGGGGGGACAAAAACCCCACAAGGTTTCTAGGGACAAGGATGATAGAGAGAAGGGAGAACAACCACCTCAGAAAGAGATCCAGAGAAAGGAGAGCTGGGTCTCAGGCCCACCATCACAGCAGCCTGCCGATCCCCGTATCGCGAGGCCCCAGGTGACAGCATCCCCAGGACCCAGTGGCACAGGCAGCTGCTCCAGCCCCTGCGAGTCTCCCAGAGCTGAAGGATCACCTCTCCTCACTACTTCAGGAAGTGGGCGCTGGGAGAGGAGCAGGGTGGAAGAGTGAGAAGGGGAATGGGGTGCTCCGATCCAGCAGTTTCTACTTCTACAGTCTTGCCTCTACTCCTTCCTCTTAGGAGGTAATGGGCAGTGGACCTGTCTTGCTGTGTGTGAGTCCAGTCACTTCAGTTGTGTCCGACTCTTTGACTCTGCAACCCCACGGACCCTCCTCTGTCCATGGCATTCTCCAGGTAAGGATACTAGAGTGGGTAGCCACTACTTTCTCCAGGGGATCTTCCCAACCCAGGGATCGAACCTGCATCTCCTACAATGCAGGCAGATTCTTTATCCACTGAGCCACCTGGGAAGCCCAGTGGGCCTGTCTTAGGCTGTTCTAATACAAGCCACCAACATTATATTTAAGTCTGTTTACAGGGAATTTCAGCTTTTCTGAGTCCATATCATCCAGAGAGCGTTCCTAGTTCCCTGGGGTTGATTTCATGTCCTTTTGAGTTCTAACAGCCTCTGCACTTGTCTCCTCAAGACACTCTAAGTTCTTTAAAGAAAGGTTTATTCATCATTGGATATCTTGCATCTGGCGTTATGGACGTCAGATTTTATTTTTAAAATTAACAAAAAGCAGAGCAGACTATAAATAAATACCAATTAAAGATAAAGGACAGCAAGAGTCTAGACTGCAGTGGTTCAGAGACCAGTACCCCTACCAGAAAAGTCAGCACAAACTGAATTAAATACCTATTCTTCAGCACCAATTAACTCTAGGCCCACAGCCATGACACAAGCACAGGAAAGAAGATGGACAAGGTGAAGAAACACCATGAAACGTTCACGGAAAACCTGCAGCGTTTGATCCCCAAGGTCCCTGACTACTATTTCCTCTCAATTCCCCAGAGCAACTGGTAGCATGATGAGCACAGAGTAGGTACCTGACAGATACACGCCAATCAAGCAATATATAATAACATCTATGATAGGCTCTATATTAAGGCATCTTCAAAGCCATCAAAGGAAACTTTCATTTCTCAAATTTTTGTACTTTACCAAAGAAGATACATAGATGGTGAATAAGAAAGATGCTCAACATCGGTAGTCATTAAGGAAATGTGTATGTTAAAACCACAATGAGATACACCTGCACACCTATTAGAATGTTTAACATTAAAAAGACTGATTATGCCAAGTGCTGGTGAGGACAGGGAGCAACTGGAACTCTCATGCCCTGCTGGCAGGAATGTAAAATGCTACAGTCACTTTGGAAAACTGTGAGGCAATTTCGTAAGAAATTAAACATACACCTACCATACGATCTAGATATCCTACTCTTTAAGTGTTTCAGTTCAATTCAGTTCAGTCGCTCAGGTGTGTCAGACTCTCTGCGATCCCATGAATCGCAGCACGCCAGGCCTCCCTGTCCATCACCAACTCCCGGAGTTCACCCAAATTCATGTCCATCGAGTCCGTGATGCCATCCAGCCATCTCATCCTCTGTCATCCCCTTCTCTTCCTGCCCCCAATCCCTCCCAGCATCAGAGTCTTTTCCAGTGAGTCAGCTCTTCGCATGAGGTGGCCAAAGTACTGGCGTTTCAGCTTTAGCATCAGTCCTTCCAAAGAACACCCAGGGTTGATCTCCTTCAGGATGGACTGGTTGGATCTCCTTGCAGTCCAAGGGACTCTCAAGACTCTTCTCCAACACCACAGTTCAAAAGCATCAATTCTTCAGCGCTCAGTTTTCTTCACAGTCCAACTCTCACATCCATACATGACCACTGGAAAAACCATAGCCTTGACTAGACGAACCTTTGTTGGCAAAGTAATGTCTCTGCTTTTGAATATGCAAGACTACAAAGGGGTGAGGAAATGCAGGGGTGATGAATATGTTCATGATCTTGATTATGATAAGGTGATGGTTTCACAGGTGTCAAAAAAATTACATACTTTATACACATGCAACTTATTGTATTTTTTGTACACCCCAATAAAGTTGTTCAAAAAAGCTATAACGAACAGTAATATATAGCAGACTAACAATAAACTAAATTGTATATTTCTAATTTATAGAATACCTTTAGAAGTGTGCAGAATAACAATGCAACATGTAGATTGCAATTTAATCTGAAGGACCAAACCACTAACATAACAATACATTTAAAGGAAAAAAAAGTAAAGTATCACCAGACTACCTTATTCTGTGGACCAAAGAGCCACAAAGCTCCATACTGGTCAGAGAAGTCATGTATTGAGACATCGGATGCATCTGGGAACTGACAAGCAGTCAAGTCAGGATGCACCTTCTTCTGAGCCTGAAGCTGCAGCAGGCTCTCGCTGGCGGCCTTGAGCAAGCAGGCTCTCCCCACTGCTTCCCCACAACAGCTGCTCCCCTCATCTTGCAGTTATCTTCTGACAAGATAGCGCTGCCCCTGGAGTGTCCCTTCACCCCTCTCGGCACAGGAGTCCTGACTCTTAGGTGCAAACAGGGATTCCCCTGGGAACTGTTTAAGAATGTGAGTGTCTGGGCCTCTCCCCAAAGAGGGCTCCCTGTAAATTCTAGCTTGCATCTGGGGTGGCACTCACTGCTCCAAAGGCTCCCTCACTCCAAGGGAGAGCTGGCCTCCACACCTGGCCCATGGGTCCCTTTTGGGGTCACTACTACTCTGCTGTCAGAATGTCCAGAGTGAGGACTGACCTTGACAGCTCACCTAAGGACCAGCAGGCCCTGAACTCAGAGCTGAATCCGGGTTGAAAAACTTTCCAAACAGAAAGACCATGACTAATTCCTTCACGCTAAGCACACTTAGGGAGATGATGTATCTCAAGTCTCAAGAAGCTAGAAATAAGTCTAACCTGGGCTGAAAAAAGGCTTTTCAGGTTGTTTTTGTGTTTTATTACTAAAACCAAAACAAAACAAAAAACCCTGGGTATCTGTCATAAATGAGGACTATCAAAGTGACTGGTACCTCAGATCAAAATCCATTCTGCCCCAGAAGACTCAAACTAAGAGACAAAGCCATTTCGTGTTTCCACATTACTGAGGTCACTGTACCGTCAGAGCTAACAGAGCAGTTTTCAGCAGAGATGAACAGAGACCATTATGACTCAAAACAGGGACTTTCTGGGTCAAAATCTATGGGTTACTAATAGCCTCGACGGCACAGAAAGAAGAGACACACGTCAAAAGACCACTGAAATGACTATCCATTCCAAGAAAGAACAGAAAGATGGGGAAAAAAAGCTTCACTATAACCACTGTGGATTGGGAACGGCATCCTGTGAAATATTAACAATCCTGAAGCTCTCTTTGTTATGCAAAAAGGGACTAAAAAAAAGACCCAACTTCTATTTCATGAGTGTACTATACAACCACCATTTCTTTTCTTTCTTTGCCTAGGACTGGCTGGAGTGATGTAATAACCACACTAGACAGCTGTCTTCCTGGATAAAATCACCTTGTAAAGGAGAAATGCAATTAGAGGATGCAATGAAATATAAGTTTAAACTGATCTCACAGGCTGCCATATTCCACTCGGTGCTTAATGGCCAGGGTCTTTATTATAGTTTTCCACTTTATGCAATTTCTCTTTGATTCAGTATCTATGGAAGACATGGAGTCTTAAATTTTAGACTGTGTCACAAAGGGCCTGAGATAAACATAGGACAGATCAGCTGAGAGTGAGGCTAGGGCCAGAACCTGACAGCAAAGGGCTGAGGTGCCCTGGAGGGCAGGGTTAGCAGGGCAGGGCTGGCTGGGTAGGGTGACAGTGTCCTGCGCCAGCACCTTCCCTGTGTGCCCTCCCCTCGGCGCTCCCTCCACCGCCTCTGGCAGATGCCACCCACTCGCAAGACTTCTCCTACCATCCCCACACTGAAACTCCACTTCTTCAACAATAATCCAAGCTCCCAAGCTTCATATTTATATCAGAAAAAAAAACTGAAAAAATTTAAAATATACACAAAAATAGACAAAACAGTATATTATAATGAGCTCATTGACAGTATTAAGGTATCACCACTCAGTGTCTACGATTCAGTTAAGTTCAATTCAATTCAGTTGCTCACATGTGTGTGTGACTCTTTGTAACCCCAGGGTCTGCAGCACACCAGGCCTCCCTGTCCATCACCAACTCCCAGAACTTGCTCAAACTCATGTCCATTGAGTTGGTGATGCCATCCAACCAGCTCATCCTCTGTTGTCCCTTTCTCCTCCTGCTCTCAATCGTTCCCAGCACCAGGGTCTTTTCAAATGAGTCAGCTCTTCACATCAGGTGGCTGAAGTATTGGAGTTTCAGCTTCAACATCAGTCCTTCCAATGAATATTCAGGACTGACTTCCTTTAGGATGGACTGGTTGAATCTCCTTGCAGTCCAAGGGACTCTCAAGAGTCTTCTCCAACATGACAGTTCAAAAGCATCAATTATTCTGCACTCAGCTTTCTTTATAGTCCAACTCTCACATCCATGCATGACTACTGGGAAAACCAGAGCCTTGACTAGACGGACCTTTGTCAACAAAGTAATGTCTGTGCTTTTGAATATGTTATCTAGGTTGGTCACAGCTTTTCTTTCAAGGAGCAAGAATCTTTTAATTTCATGGCTGCAGTCACCATCTGCAGTGATTTTGGAGCCCAAAAAGTAAAAGCCTGCCACTGTTTCCATTGGTCCTCCATCTATGTGCCATGAAGTACTGTGACTGGATGCCAGGATCTTAGTTTTTAGAACGTTGAGTTTTAAGCCAGCTTTTTACTCTCCTCTTTACTTTCATCAAGAGGTTCTTTACTTTCTACCATAAAAGTGGTATCATCTGCATATCTGAAGTTATTGATATTTCTCCCAGCAATCTTCATTCCAGCTTGTGCTTCATCCAGTCCAGCAATTATCATGATGTACTCTGCATATAAGTTAAATAAGCAGGGTGACAATATACAGCCTTGATGTACTCCTTTCCCAATTTGGAACCAGTCCGTTGTTCCATGTCTGGTTCTAACTGTTGCTTCTTGACCTGCATACAGATTTCTCAGGAGGCAGGTCAGGTTGTCTGCTATTCCCACTTCTTTAAGGATTTTCCACAGTTTGCTGTGATCCACACAGTCAAAGGCTTTGGTGTAGTCAATAAAGCAAAAGTAGGTGCTTTTCTGGAATCCTCTTGCTTTTTCAATGACCCAGCAGATGTTGGCAATTTTATCTCTGGTTCCTCTGCCTTTTCTAAATCCAGCTTGAACATCTGGAAGTTCACGATTCACGTACTGTTAAAGCCTGGCTTGGAGAATTTTGAGAATTACTTTGCTAGCATATGTGATGAGTGCAATTGTGCGGTAGTTTGAGTATTCTTTGGCATTGACTTTCTTTGGGATTGGAATGAACACTGACCTTTTCCAGTCCTGTGGCCACTGCTGAGTTTTACAAATTTGCTGGCATATGAGTGCAGCACTTTCACAGCATCATCTTTTAGGATTTGAAACAGCTCCACTGGAATTCCATCACCTCCACTAGCTTTGTTTGTAGGGATGCTCCCAAAGACACATTTGACTTCGCATTCTAGGATGTCTGGCTCTATGTGAGTGATCACACCATCACGGTTATCTGGATCATGAAGATCATTTTTGTATAGTTCTTCTGTGTATTCTTGCCACTTCTTCATAATATCTTCTGCTTCTGTTAGGTCTACAGTTTCTCTCCTTTACTGTGCCCATCTTTGCATGAAATGTTCCCTTGGTATCTCCAATTTCCTTGAAGAGATCTCTAGTCTTTCCTATTCTATTGTTTTCCTCTATTTCTTTGCATTGATCACTGAGGAAGGCTTTCTTATTTCTCCTTGTTATTCTTTGGAACTCTGCATTCAAATGGCTGTATCTTTCCTTTTCTTCTTTTTGCCTTTTATGTCTTTTTCTCTTCTCAGCTATTTGTAAGGCCTCATCAGACAGCCATTTTGCCTTTTTGCATTTCTTTTTCTTGGGGATAGTCTTGATCTCTGTCTCCTGTACAATGTCATGAACCTCCATCCATAGATATTCAGACACTCTATCAGATCTAATCCCTTGAATTTATTTGTCACTTCCACTGTATAATCATAAGGGATTTAATTTAGGTCATACCTGAATGGTCTAGTGGTTTTCCCTACTTTCTTCAATTTAAGTCTGAATTTGGCAATAAGAAGTTCATGATCTGAGTCACAGTAACCTCCCGGTCTTGTTTTTGCTGACTGTATAGGGCTTCTCCGCATTTGGCTGCAAAGAATATAAACAATCTGATTTCAGTATTGACCATCTGGTGATGTCCATGTGTAGAGTCTTCTCTTGTGTTGTTGGAAGAGGTGTTTGCTATGACCAGCACATTCTCTTGGCAAAATTCTGTTAGCCGTTGATCTGCTTCGTTTTGTACACCAAGGGCAAATGTGCCTGTTACTCCAGGTAGTTCTTGACTTCCTACTTTTGCATTGCAGTGCCCTATAATGAAGAAGACTTCTTTTTGGCTGGACCCCCAGGGAAGTCCCCTCCCGAACACTTTTGAGAAGTGGGAGGCATGGAGTGTAAGCAGGTCCATATTGCTTCTCCCAAGGCTTATGGGTGTCTCCAACCTAACCAGCTTCATTGGCAACTCATTCTCTTTTCTATCTGTTTATACAGACAGGAGTACTTGAACACCCTACAGTTCTAGCTTGATTAAGCACACACCCAGCCTACAAAGAGGGCTTGGTGAATGCCTGCAAACGGAAGAGTACAAAACACAAGTACATGTGTCTGTGCACTCACATGTGCACATGGACACACTGGGAAACCAGGCATGAAGCAAAGGTCCCAAAACAGGATCCAGAAAATGAGACTGGATCCAGGACTTGCTGCTGGCTCCCTGCCAGGGCCCAGCACTCCTGAGGACGGTGAGCCCAGGAAACCAGCGGGCTGACGCGGGGGCACGGCAGCTGTCCTGGCCGTCTGAAGTACAAGGATCTCGACAACCTGCAGCTTTCAGCAGGCAGCTATTAGCTGAACTAAATACGGTTTTCTCAAGGGGAGAGGAGGATCTTTTACAACACATATGCTAATGAAGCACAAAGACGTAGAGCATTTAAAGCAAAACGTCCCTATATTTATTCTCCATAGACAGATTTTTACATTAATATTTATGAGGGATTCCTCGTTTATTTCTCCTGGAGATTTTTCTCCTGCCCAAACAGAGGGATAAAAGATAAGTAACACAAACCAATTATCTTTTTAACAGCTACAAAGGACTACCTTATTTAGCTGCATTCTTCCACTTGATTAATTGTCCTAAAACACCGCTTTGCACATCCCAGCCCTGCTCATGAGCCCCCAGGGCCTGGTGCCCCGCGGTGGTCGCTTTGAGGCCTCCGCCTGCCTTTCGGGCCCTGCCTGCTGCCGGAGCCTGCAGATCCAGTCCTGTGCCCCACGCAGCAGAGGCATCTTCGCGTGCTCACCTGCAGGCACCCCTGTACCTGGTGCTCAGCCGTGGATTTCTTTGACTTCCGGCTGCGCTGGGTCTTCGTCGCTGTGCTCATGCTTTCTCCAGGCGCAGTGATGAGGACTGCTCGCTAGCTGCCACGTGCGGGCTGGAGCGCAGGCTCCTGTCACGGTGGTGGCATACAGGCTTACTGCCCTGAGGCACATGCAATCCTCCCAGTCCAGGGATCAAACCCGCGTCCCCACCATTGGCACGCAGACTCCTAACCAGTGGAGAAGTCCTGGTTCCTATCCACTAAAATACCCAACGCTCAATGCTTCCAGTTTACTGAGAGAGAGCCATGAGCAGTACAAACGATGATGACCAGCACATCTTGTAAAAGGCATTCTTGCCTCAGCAGCTGGGTGGGGAGCGGGGAGGGAGGCATAGAGGGGAACTAGCCTTCAGGGCTGGTTCACTCAGGAGGCGAGCCAAGAACGGGCAGGAAGGGGATGCAGGGAGCCCTGGTCCCCAAGGAGTTTCCAGTCTAACAAAATACAAAGCAGAGAGTGGCAAAGCCAGAGGCATCTGGCTACCAAATGCAAGCTGTACAGAGCCGAGAGCGGACAGTTTCTTTCTGCCCAGTCACTGAACCACATTTTCCCCTCCCGGCCAATGCCGCAGACAGAGAAAGACACTTTCCTCTTCCACCTGCCAATAACACTAGCAATAAACATAGAAAAGGACATTTCAAGAACTATTACTGACAGCGTCCCTCTCTGGGCCCTCAAAAGCTCTAAAGAGCAAGAACAGGCGACAGCAGCGCCCGGATGCATGAGAAGACGATCCTGCACCCTCGGCCTTGAATGCCTTCGGATTCTATTTTGAAGCAATTGGAAAACAAACAAATGTGAACAGCAACAAAAAAGCAGAGAGAGAAAATGAAACGGCGCTTGTGCAGTTAAACTTTACAATCCAATTGGGCAAAGCCCCGGGCTCTTCTCTGAGTCCACTCTGCGGTTCAGGGTGCAGTGAGCTGCAAGGAGCTCGGAGTACAAGGTATCTGACCGCCAAGGTTTCTTTTCGTCACTGTGTCAAGATGGTCTGACAAGATTTTATGGTGTTCTTTCCTTTTTCCCAGCCTCAGTGATACAACATCAACACAGGCAGGTACACAAGTTCCTATCAACCTTTTATTCTTTGCATAAAAAATTGGCTGAACCTGGCAGCGTGAAAATTATTTTTTGACAAACAGAGGAATACAGTGAATTACAGGACTGAAGAGCCATGTAGAGGCTGCTGCTGTTCAGTCTCACAATAAACTGTGGACAATTCTGAAAGAGATGGGAATACCAGACCACCTGACCCGCCTCTTGAGAAATCTGTATGCAGGTCAGGAACCAACAGTTAGAAGTGGACATGGAACAAGAGACTGGTTCCAAATCGGGAAAGGAATACATCAAGGCTGTATACTGTCACCCTGCTTATTTAACTTATATGCAGAGTACATAATGAAAAATGTTGGGCTGGATGAAGCACAAGCTGGAATTAAGATTGCCGGGAGAAATATCAATAACCTCAGACCACCCTTAAGGCAGAAAGCAAAGAAGAACTAAAGACTCTCTTGATGAAAGTGAAAGAGGAGAGTGAAAAGGTTGGCGTAAAGTTCAACATTCAGAAAACTAAGATCACGGCATCCGGTCCCATCACTTCATGGTAAACAGATGTGGAAACAGTGTCAGACTTTATTTTTCAGGGCTGTAAAAATCATTGCAGATGGTGACTGCAGCCATGAAATTAAAAGACGCTTACTCCCTGGAAGAAAAGTTATGACCAACCTAGACAGCATATTCAAAAGCAGAGACATTACTTTGCCAACAAAGGTCCGTCTAGTCAAGGCTATGGTTTTTCCAGTGGTCATGTATGGATGTGAGAGTTGGGACTACAAAGAAGGTTGAGCGCCAAAGAATTGATGCTTTTGAACTGTGGTGTTGGAGAAGACTCTTGAGAGTCCCTTGGACTGCAAGGAGATCCAACCGGTCCATCTTTAAGGAAATCAGTCCTGACTATTCATTGGAAGGACTCATGTTGAGGCTGAAACGCCAATATTTTGGCCAATGAGCAAAAAACTGAATCATTTGGAAAGACCCTGATGCTGGGAAAGATTGAAGGTGGGAGGAGAAGGGGATGACAGAGGATGAGATGGTTGGATGGCATGACCGACTCAATGGACATGAGTTTGAGTAAACTCCATAAGTTGGTGATGGACAGGGAGGCCTGGCATGCTGCGGTCCATGGGGTCACAAAGAGTCAGATGTGACTGAGTGACTGAACTGAACTGTTGTTCAGTCTCTAGGTCGTGTCTGACTCTTTCCAACCCCATGGACTGTAGCATGCCAGGCTCCTGTGTCCTCCACTATCGCCCAGAAAACTCTGGGCTCAAATTCACGTCCACTGAGTCAGTGATCTAACCATCTCATCCTCTGCTACCCCCTTTCCCTGTGAACACTCCCATCCAAATTCAAGATGCTGCATAGATTTTGATAAATTCTTTTTGAGATAAGACTGGTATCCCTCACTATTCCTGGACACAGCTTCATTCTTGTAGGAAAAAGACAAAGAAGTAACGAGTCAGACAGCTTCAATATGACTGATGTTAATAAATGAGCTTCTGTGGTCTTGGTTATTGGAAACTGATCTCTTCCTTATTAATATGGTCCCACAATGGAGAGGAAGATTTCTCCATGTTCTAGAATGCAAACAATGTTTTAATCTTTAATTATATTCTCAATTTCAACTCTTCTGGAGAGAGAGAGCCACCAAGGCCTAGGATTATTTCTTTATTACACAGCCTCTCAGTGGTATCTAATGAATATTGTTACTTAATACATGCCAGTAGGGGAAAGGGGAATTTTGTGAATCTCTACTCAAGTTTTGATGACTTTTTGCCAACCTCAAGGAAACTTAAAAGCTGCAAAGTTCTCTGTTTCCTTTCAGGGACACTCAGAACAGCCAACAACACACTGGCTCTGCTCCCCAGCTGAGGCCCAGAGAGTGCAGGCCTGGCAAATAAGCAACCTGGAAGAGGGGATTACAGGAGGGGGGTGCTGTATATTTCTAAAACTCATGGCAGTCAATCGGTTTGCTTCCATTCGTGGTATATTAACTGATGCTTTGAAAGTGAAAAGTGAAAAATCCTTAGTCACTGTCATGTCCAACTCCTTGCAACCCCATAAACTGTAGCCTGCCAGGCTCCTCTGTCAGTGGGGTTCTCCAGGCGAGAATACTGGAGTGGGTTGCCATGCCCTCCTCCAGGGGATCTTCCCCACCCAGGACTAAACCCCTGTCTCCTGTACTGCAGCTGGATTCTTTATCATCTGAGCCTCCTTTGTTCAGACAAACTAAACTCCCATGAAAAGAGATGCCAAACATTCCTGTTCAGGGCTCCTCTCACCATCTGAGGCGAAGCACTTAAATATAGACCTATCAACATACAACCAAATGCTGCCCCCAACAAAATGCCAAGATCCTTGGGAGGCAGAACAAAGCCCAAGCAATCAAGAGAAGGGTTAGGGAGCTGCGAGGAGCAGGGCCACAGGCGCTATCAAATGACAGCTAAACAAGGGCTTCTGTGATAGCAAAGCAAGCACGAAACCTGGAGTTTCACCCCTGTGTGGCTGGAAAAAAACCCATAGAAAAGCTCTGGGAACAGGAGAGAGAATGATGTAATGGCCAGGAAGCTACAGGAAGAGACTCGGGTTTCATATGCTCATCCTGGCAAACATTTGCCTTTCTCAATTTCAACATCAATGACCACGAAGAGCGGGGCCCCTCGTTCATCTCTGTCACCCAGCACAGATCCACGTCTCCGCTTTGCTCTCTGGATCTCCTGGCAGTTTCACATTAAGCAAGAGACAACAGGAGCCTCCCTTTGAGAGCAGAGGCAGCACTTACCACGTGCCTTACAGACCAGTCACCTATACAAGCAACGTGTGTGATTTCAAGTCCAGGATCTTCTCAGGAACTAGTGTGCAAGGCAGTGGCAGAATATGAGCCTCTTTCAGTCCAACTTCCAGAACCCAATCAGTGGCCATACCGAGACAATCTGCTGTTCAAACACTGGAACCCTGGGGTGGCCAAGCGGTGTCATTATGCCAGTGACTGCCTCCATAGATGGCATTTCTCCCTAGCAACTTGTCCCGGCACGTGGTTTTTCTGTATCGTTATTACTCAAACCTGAGGTAGGTCATACAAGAGCAGGAAGTGAAGATGCCCCGCACTCTCAGAGGTATGAGACGACACTGGGTGGATGCCAAATGGTGAGGAAGTGCCACTAGTGTGCTCCAGAGAACAGCTAGGAATCCTGTTCGGCAATAACATGGAGCAGAGCTCTGACACACACATGAATGAATCTCCAAAACATCACATCGCGCAAAAGCAGCCCAGGAGAAAGCACTGTGCTCCACATGACTCCGTCTGCGGGGAATGCTAGAAGAGGCAAAACTGGAGAGCGGGGATTGGAATCAGAATGCTTGTTGCCTGGGGGGCTGAGAAACTGGGGGCAAGTGCAGTCAAGTCTTTCAAGGGGTTGTGCTGTAGAGAGGAGCGGGGGTGGGAAGCTGAACGGAGGGAGGTACTAGGAGTCAGCGCTCTCCCAGGACATGGCTCTGGGGTTCGCCCATTTCCATTCTACCAAGAGCAAAGCAGGAGAAAGGGAACACGGACGGGGTGGGAGAGAAACAGGAGGCCCCTGCAGAAATGCCTGGGAGTGGGTGAGGGGCACTGGACCCAGTGAAGGAACAGAAGGGCCGCTCTGGGCTGTGAGCAGGGCCGGCGCATCCCCAGTGACAAGAGAAGGCGGCCTCTGAAGTGCCCCCTGGTCTCACAGGCAGGACCTCTTCACAAACCATAACGTGATACCCAGAAACCGCCTGGCGTCACAACCTCCAGCAGGGGTGGGGGTGGTGGGGGGGGGCAGGTTATTTTAAAAATAACCTTTCTGTAAAACAAATAACTTTTTCCCCCTCAAACCTAAGTGAAACCTGGAACTTCTCTGGTGGCCCAGTGGCTAAGATTCCAAGCTCCCAATGCAGTGGTCCGGGTTCGAACCCTGGCTGGGAAACTAGATCCCACATGCCAGCGCAGCCAAATAAATGAAAATAAGTATTTTTAAAAAAACCCCGAATGAGATCTACATGCTCAAAATAAGAACACACAAGGCTCTTTCACCTCTGATGAAACCCAGGAGTCATACTGATTGTGTGTGACTTGGCCACAATGATTAAAACCAACACCCCACACTGCCACAAGAGTACACGGAGCGAGGTCTCATAGAGCTGAAGCTGCCATCCACGACAGCACAAGGAGATAAGGCGCCAGCTGACACACAGGGATCTCCGGATGCAACTTACAGGTCAGTCAAGTGCGACAGCCACTTCCCAGACTGAGCCCAGGCCCACAAGGTCAAAGTCGAATAATGTTTACCCAGCAATGGGGGACACAGCCTCCTTTTGAAAATGACAGTGTGTGTTCTTCTGCAAAAGACTTAAGAAGAATACTCGGGAATCTGGGAGTGAGGTTGCTTCACCAGGGCCCTCTGAACGCTAGTACAGGATCAGAGATCTTTCATCACGAACAGCATCTTGTTTCCTTACAAGCGTCTTTGGAAGGGGAGAAAGATATGAATCCTTAATCCCACAAATCACTAATCCTCTGGGAACTTGGCGGGGGGGCGGGTGCGTGAGGCATGGAATCCGAGTCTTCAAACACTACTGCTTTTAAAGCCAACTGCACTTTAAAAACAAACACATCAATGATGGTACAAATCTCCTGCATTCTCGCCACAACTGTGGTCTCAGCACGTTCAGGAAGAGGCTTCGGGGCAGCAGCTTCCACACCACCCAACTGCTGACACAAGCCAATGCAGAAAGCCAAGTGCCTCCGCACTAACAGACACACAGAGTTCCAGGGGAGAGCGGGCAAGGAGGCCAGCCCCTGGCCCTTAATTGCCTCCCCCACTGTTTAGAAATAAACCCTTTCTTCAGAGTTCTATAGGCCTATGCAAGAAAGCTCCTAGCTCTCCACAAGGAAGCCTCCATCCCTCCCAGCCAGCAGCAGAGAGATTCGGTGAAGTCTGGCACCCGCATGGCCTCTCTTGGCGCTGCCATGGCCTTCTCGGGCATGTGAGGATCCGGTTCTTAGGACCCGGCACACTTGACTATGATGCTGCGGTATGGTCATCCCTTGCTGCTCATCTGTTCCTCTGTTTCTACTCGGAGCATCCCCAAAGCCAAATCCTATCTTATTTGTCTCCAAATGCCCAGCTCAGAGCACAGAACCCAGCACCTGTAGGGCCGAAGTCAATATTTGCTGGATAAACAAGAGAATGGGGCTCACAGGCCCCACCACCCGGCTCTCTGTACAGTGTCTCTTTCTTGGCAATCATGGTGGTTTTAAAACATGTCTTCAAATTTGGACACTCCTTCTTTCAGAAGAGAGCGCCTCACCCCCCCTCCCCATGAGCGTCAGTCAGACTCGGCAGCTCATTTCTAATCCACAGAACAGGTGGAACTGATGCTACACATCTTGAGGTGAGGCCATAAAAAGGACAGGCTCTGCCCAGCTCGCCTGCTCTTGGGAGAGTCACCCGCATGTCCAGAGGACACTCAGGCAGCCTGCAGAGAGGCCTGTGTGGGGAGGAACTGAGGTCTCCCACCAACAGCCAACCCCAAATTGCCTGCCACATGAGTGCCCACCTTGAAGTGGCCTCTGGACCCTGGTCCAACTTTCGGATGGCTATCTGACGGCAATGCTACGAGAGCCTCTGTACCAGGTCACTCCCAGACTCCAGGCCCACAGAAAATATGGGTGATTACGTTTATTGTTGCTGAACCCACTAAGTCTGGGGGCAATTTGTCTTGTAGCAACGGATGAAAATGCAGCAACCTTGGAGCATTTACATTCTATCTTATAAGGAGTTCACAAGGGATTTCCTTAAAGACAAAGTTTATGGTCATACCATGTTTATAGTAAGAATTCTGTAATGAAGAAATATCCTATAGATAAAACCACAGCACAGCTGATTAACAGGCAATTTTAAATACTCCACGGGTCAAATTATACTACCTTAAAACCTAACAACTACAATAAATGTTGGGATGTGATGCAGAACAGTATAACAAGACATTTCTTCTTAAAGACTGGTTTTTGTTTTTAAAAATTATATATTACACATGCATAGGAAAAAAATCTAGAACAGCCATCAAAACCTTAATGAAAACTTTATCAGGGTGACAGCACTATTCTTTTTTCTTTTTTAACAACCTTTGATTTCTTTTCAAAACCTACAATATGTATATATTACTAGTTGTTTTTTTTTTACAATGTATGGTCCAATTAGGTCAGCAGCTATGCCATACACTGGTGTCTCTACTCCTAACAACTAACACAGTAAGTGGCACATAGTAGGTGCTCAGTAAAAGCGAACAGAATGTCCTTTAGTTATAGATCCTGCTACTGGACAGCTGCTCCAAAAAGGGATGTCAGGACAATGTGAATCCACAAACCTCAAGGATATGAAAAGGCTGCAGTCAATTTTCACAGGAAAAGAGGCTATCAAGTATAGGAAATCATTTCAACACTGCATTCTTAGGGCACGGGAACCTCTTTTCTCTTTGAAACTAAGTATTTTGAGTGATTTATTATAAATTTATAATGACAGTTGTGAACACCCAGCTTTTTTTTTCTTGGCATGAGAACAGAGTCTGTTGATTGCCTTGCTGCTTAAAAATAGTTTCTAAGTGTCCTCATAATAGCATGTCACCTGTAAACAGGTTTCAAGCCAATGCAAATTAACAAATGGTGAACAGATGGACTAAGAACTGACTTTTGTCGGGAGAGAGTTAGCAACAAACACTTCTGGCTCCAGTCTTGTGGGACCATTAGAAAGTCTTTCACTTCTCACCATGCATCCTGCCTCAGTGGACGAGCCATGTAGGGAGGATGACAAGTTATAAGGCCCACTAGACTCCTGACAGCCAAGGGCTGAGATGTGCAGAATCGCCAAGTCAACATGTGCGAAGCATCAGACAGAAGAAGCTTTCTGCCAAATGATGAAAGCTCCCTCTTTCTTGCACCACTTGAGGAAGCTGGCCCTGCTGTCTCTGGAAAGGATGGCGCCTGTGTGTGTGGCAGACAAAAGGAACTTGCTGGAGGCCAGCTGGTTATGTTCATCCCACCCTGGAAGCAAATGCTGCTGGTGAAGAAAACCTGAAAGTCATACAAACGGTGGGCTGCCAGCATCCACTGGTGAGAGAAAAGACCCCCCGAACCATCCCCTGTAGTTTTCCCAGCTCCTCACCGGTCTCTCTCCTCCCTGTTCTCAAGCCTCCCCCAGCACCAGCTCCTTGGAGAGGTCTTCTTTGACCACTTGTTTTAAGCAGCCTCCCTCCCTACCATCCTATGTGTTCCCTTCAGAAGTACTTATCATAACCAGAAATTACTGTACTAGTCTATGGATGTGTTTAGGGGTACTTGCTTTTGCCTTTCCTCCCCAGTAAATCAAAAGCTTTGGGAAGATGGGACCATGTCTGTCTTGCTTGTGACTGTATCCCCAAAGCTGAGGACAGTGCATGGCATACAGGAGGTATAATAAATATTTGCTAACCAAACATAATATAAATGAGATCCTGTGTAAAGGCAAACAACCGAATCTCCCCTGCAAACCCCCTTCAGACTGGAAACTTTAAAATGTAGTTTGTAACTGAGGATATTAAGGAAAGAGGGTACAACAGGAGAACAGGCTGAGCTGGGCAATGTGTTTAAAAATCAGGTCAAGCCTTTGGGAGGCAGCACCCCTTCCAGGAGAGTCTGTGTGTGGAATGGAAAAACCACCAGCAAACACTGGTGTGTTCAATTTATGATTCCACATCACTGAGTGAGCCATGGCTCTCAACTCCTGAGGTTTCGAGTAAAGGCCAATCCATGGGTGGAAAAACTATGGCATGTTCAAAGGGACACTATGCAGCAACAAAAAGAGCAAGCAATCTAACAGATATTACGTTGAGTGAAGACAGCTCAAATAAGAGATTACATAATGTGTGATTGCATCTATATGAAGTTCAAGAACAGGTCAAATTAATTGTTCAAAGAAGTCAGGACAGTGGTCACCTCAGGGAGGTGGCAGCCTGTGTACAGGGTGGGAACGTGAGAAGCACTCTCAGGGAGTCCTGAAGTGGTGGCCAGTGGCGTGATCTAGGTGGCGCTACACAGAGGCAGACGTGTGAAAAACCATCCATCCACACGGACACCTTACAGGGTCTGCTCTCTCTCCTACTGGGAAAAGGAGAGCACATATATTACTCTTTTAAAACAGAACAAGTGAGCCCAGCACTGATTCTAATCCCAGTGCTACCAGATTTTCTAGACGGCCTGCAGTTTATCTAAACGTGCTCCTTGGTGGCCTCATTTGTGAAATATGGAGAAGTGCACTCATACTCTGCCCGACTCTGGGAGTGTGAAAGGAAACAAAGAATAAGCCATGAGGTATCTTAAAGTCTTAGAGACACACACAGACCAGGTAAACTGGGAATTGCATTATTACTGCTTCTTTGAAGACCTATGCAAAATAGGTGACCTACATGTTTGGTCTCTAATCTTCACAGAAATGTTTTTAAAAGAAAGAATGATCTTGCCAAAATGAGTTTCCATTAGCCAAAAACAAGCACAAATTAGAGTTTACCCAGGACGAAAGAACTTTTTCCAACCCGTCACTCACTGAGGTGGTAAGACGAGAGTTGTGGGTTGAGCCTTTGGTCTACGTTTAGCAGACACTCCCATCTGGTTAGCGGAACGTTTCAACGACTGTTGATTCAAAAGGCCAGATGCCAGACCTGCATGGTACTGCAACTGCAGAAGAAAACCAAATAAAAGAGGAAGAAAAATAACATGTGGTAAAAGCAGGACAAGGGCTATTAAACTATCAATACTTGATACATCTTACCAGCTCAGGACATTTTTAATAATTTCAAACATACCTGCTAACATCTTGCTTCAAGAAATGTATTCATAGGAGATAATCAGACAAGCAGGAAAACAAGCATGAATAAGGATGCTCATGATGACATTACAAAAGGATAAAGAACTGAAACCAATCTAAATACCCAATAATAAGAGGGAAATTGGGTAAATATATAAAGAACTTTACAACATCATTTTGTTGAATTTTTTAAAAAGGTATTGTAAACAGAAGTACTTAAAAACGTTCTCCAGAAGGTTAAAGCACGGTCTCCAAAAGGTTAACAGTGTATTTCTAAGGAGAATTGTGGTAATTTTTTACTTCTTTTTTCACTTCTGTTCACATTTGCTTTATGTAAATGGTTTTAAAGCTTGTGTCATTTTTCAAAAAGGGGATCCAGTGGGTTTCCTTAAAAAAGTTAGTTCTAGGAACTCTTGCTACTGTCATGTCTTGCTTGTAATAAAAACATAACTTACAGACCACTGTGGTCAACAGGAGCACAACAGGCTGATCATAAACAGATTCAAACATACAGCTGGGCTGTTGTTCCCAGTGGTTAAGATACAAGTATCGATCACAAAAATAAGCACAGGAATGTATCTCATGACAATGTACACAAATGGATACAGGCTCACTGAAGAGAACTGGCTGGAGAAGTTAATTCCACTCCATGCACACGCAGTTGGAACAACACAAGCGAGGACGCGGCAGACTCTAAGCGGGCTCAGAGCCAGCATCATTCGCTTCGTTCTGACAAACTGCTGAGCTTCGAGGTTACTCAGGACAGATCATTTTACTTCTCTAGACTTTCTCTATTGGAAAAGAGAAATAATACTGCCTAGTTCTAAACCAAACAGGACTTTAAAAAAAAAAGTTATAATTGAGTTATAATTCATATAAAATAGAAAGCATACATTTTGGTGTCCAGTGTGGTGATGTCTTGATAACATACGCCTGTGACACCGCCACCCCATCAAGATGCAGCCTCCATCACTGCAGAAAGTCCTCCTGTGCCCCACACAGGAGTCTCCCCCTTCCCACAACTCTGGTCATCAGGATCTTTTGATTTACAACACAGCTCACACTCTCGCTCATTACCAAATGAAGCTTATCTCCAATTTGACATGTGACAGTGACACCCATTTTCCTTTTTAAATCCCATACTTTTGCACTTTAGATGTGAAGAGTTGTCATCCATCTCTATAACAAAATTATCCTTGAAAGGTATCCCAATTTTGAACAGATGTAAATAAAACATTTGAACTTAAAAACGCCAAGCTAAGAAACTTGGATTGAGAACATTTATAACATCCAACATGTTTCTTTGTTCCTCCTCAAATTAAGCAAGGTCTTTCAAACATTTATTTAGAAGTAACTGAATATACAAGTAGTAATTCATTCTGTAGCTCTGAATTTCTTTTCAAAGTGCTTTTCCATGGATAGATTTCCTTTGCAGAGTCAGCTACATTACAGCTCATGGTAATGAAATTGGCGACCACCATATAAAAGGGGTTGGGCCCTAGATGCAAAGGGTAATAACGTCCTGAAAAATAAATGGCCTCACGTAAAGCCACTGGGCGGCACACAAACAGAGAGTGAGAGAAACACAACCAACTGAAATGATCTGCTTCTTGAAAGTGGCTATAAAGATGAAGCCATCCAGTGACCCAGGAAAGACCGAAATGTCTGTGTCTGGAGCATCCATATTGCCTTTTAACAGGCTCTTGATTTACTTGGTCGATTTGCTATGGGAGCCTTATGGCTGTACAATACAAGACAGAGACATATCACATTCATAATAAAAACGGAGCTCTTCTCGAGGTCGAAAAGGGGGTATAATTTGGCTCTAACAACTCATCGCAGACCAATGAATTTTGCTCAAATTTATTTTTCTCCTACAGATTTCTTAAATGGGAAATCAATGGGAGCAAGGGACAGTACAAGTTTGAAAGACAATGTTTCAAAATGTCAGCTACTTGGGTTTCGATCCTCCTCACCAGAATTTGCAATGAGTGCAATATGCATGGGGCTTTATGGAATTAAAGGGAAAGACAGCTTGGCAGGGGCCCCTCCTGGCTCCAGGAATCCTCTCTCCTTCTGGCTCTCCTTCTCCTTTGTATCTTATTAGGGTCCATGCAAGCTCAGCCATTCCAGCCCTGCTGACTCTTTTGAGTGGAAGAGTCCTGCTAACTATGCAGAGTGGCAGGATGATTTTGTCCACCTGGCATCATTTTGATCATTTGCTCAAATAAAACCCCCCAAACAGCAGAAATGCATGCTAGCTGCTGTCTGTCTTTCCCAGGGTTCCGATGAGACTTCTACCATCTTGGATGCTCTCAATGTTCGCCACACCCAAGAACACATGGAGATGCAAAGAGTTTTCTTCTCCCAGAACAAAACCTGCCCTTGAAAGCTGACTCACAGTGATTAAGCAACATTTGTTAATCATATATATGGTTCCCAGTTTCCAGGAACACAGCTCCGACTGTCAAGATCTATAAGGGGCCCATTAAATATTTACCAAAGCATCTTTATAATGGGAGAAAAGGTCAAAGTTAATAAAACTGACAGGCAGCTCCTGTCCAACTGGATTTATACATTATTTAAACACTAAATACTCTATTCCATGAAACACTGCATAGATCTGCAAAGACTCTTAGAAAATGTTCACTCAGCCAAAGGTTTTAAAGCAGCAGAAGGGAGTTCAGAGCTAATCCACAAATTAACATTAAGAACACATCACTCCTCAGAATACTGCCATACGTGTTCAATTACAGGTTCAGTAATATTTTCTATAAAAATATATTTCAATAAACATACTTTGCTCCAAATGTCTGTGGCATGGAAACAACTCTATTTCAAAAGGCAACTTATCAAAGTTATAATGTGATTTTTCTATCAGATCATTTCTCCACTAACCAGCAAGAGTAAAATGAAAGTGGGAGAGAAATAAAACAGTCCATTCTCTGAACTTCCCCATCTCGCAGCTGGGGGAATGCGAGTGCTGTGTGGCCAGCTGGGGGAGGGGGTCTTTATTGCCTGCTGCTTGGCAGTCCTAGCTATTTCCATGTTCTCTGCATTTTGAGAGCAAATTTCTCGGTTCCAAGAGAAACCTATCTGCTCATGTCAAACTTCTACTTTCTATAACAAATGTCATATTTTTCGGTCAGTTCTCAACCTAAAGCCTTTTCTAATCAATCATACCTACCAATTAGCTGTATGCCTGCAATATTTTCAACACCTCATAATGATTTGAGGGAAACACCACTTTGAATTAGGAAAACCTTGATTTACTGAATAAATGCTATTTTAATAATATTAGACATGCACAAGTGTGGAACGTGATCAGGTCCTGGTGAATTCCAATGTACAGACCAAGAGCTTCTAGAATGTGCTGCTGGGCCTGCTCCTAGTAAAAGCTGTGCGAGCTTACATGGCTCATTTGCATCATATTTTCTCCAAGGACCCACCAAGCTCTGAAGTTTAACTCCAAGCTCTGGGCTTCTAAAGACATCACAAGGGCATTTGGCTTCACCAAAAACTGGTGAAGTAATGTCCCTACAATTTCATACAACAGCAAACCCTTTTCCTCTGGATAGCCTAAGGTCTTTATTTTTAAAGTCCAAATTATTGAGGCTCAAATCCAGTTAGCTTTAATATGCTTCAAATTACAAATGACAACAGACTGAGAGGAAACAATATGAAAGGAAATTATTTTAAAAACAGAACTCAAATGCAAAGTTTCTGCTTTAAATCTCAGGTTCAGAAAATCAAGTGAGCAATGGTCCCCTTAGTTAGTCCTCCAACTGATTTTCCATGCTCCACACTGTTCTCAATGCTCCACCTGCTCCAAGATAAAAAGGACATGTTTTGCAATAGACAGAAGTTTGAGAAGAAAACAGAAGGAAATTCATCCCACTGATCACATTCAATATACCGATTAAGCCACTGGCATTCGATCAGGCCTAGAACTTAAAAGCTGATGTGTTTGCTAGAAAGCCCCTGGGGTCCGGGGTATAGCATCTATTCATAAGCAACATGGTCCTCCCCATGCCAAATGGCCTGAATCCCACTTTTAAAAACTGACATTCAAAAATCTTAAAATTTATAAGCCAGCTCAATCGAGGTTTGATTCTTCCTATCGTGAAAATCATTATTTTCTTTTCCATCAAAGGCTTCTTTGGGGAGGGAGGGAGCAAGTTAAAAACAGCAACAACAGAGTTCTCCTTAACCTTAAGGCATTTCAATTCCATTAAAAAAAAAAATCATTTTACACAGAATTACATATAGGTTCCTAAGAATGCTAGAAAGACACATTGGTACTTCCAGTAACTAAACCCCTGGATGAAGAATGTGATAGAGCCAAGCTATGATAAATTTTGGCTGCCTGAGCTCAGGGGGACCACAGGAGGGGAAGAAGAGATCAAGCGCTGGAGAGCCCCACCCCTCCTCCCTGCACTGAGCTCCTCTCTGTCTCTGGGACGTGGCATCCAGGTAGGGAGGCCTGGTGTTCTTTCCTGGGCCAGAAGTGAAGCTGGCCACGAGGGAGACATACCGTGAGGACACAGCCTTGTTACTACTGATAAACTCTGTATTCTCAACAGCGTGAAAGGGTAGTGCGTTAAGTACAGGAGATGCTAGTGGATTTGTCAGCTGACAAGTGGGCTGGCCGACTGGTGACTCTGCCCTGGCCTGGCCTGTGGCTGGAGCCAACCTAGAGAACAGAACGACTCCATCAGACAGCCCTCTCGAGGCTGGTTTCTAACAGAAGCAGACTCTCGACTTTGCAGACGTTCACTGTCATGACAGAGCCACAAAAGAGTCCTGACTCCCTCTTATTCTAAACGCTAAAAAGGCAGGTATATCGAACCCCTCTGCAGGCTTGAGCTCAGGAGAAGACCTTCAAAGGGACTGCCCTCCGATTGCTTCAATCCTCCAACTGCTCGCAGAATTCTAACATCAGAGAGGAGGTTTGGAGAAGCCCCCTTCACCTCCACTCTACCCCACTTTATGGGAGAGGAGGCTCTGATTGTAAAGAGGCCACCAGCCCGGGGTCTCACACATCGTGAAAGGGAAACAGGCCATTCAGGGTTCAACTCACATACTTTGTCCTGCTGTTTTACGTGTGCTGGATCTTTTTAACTGCGGGACCTGGCATTTGTTACCACTGCTCAGGCCGTGAAATGCAGCCTTTCTCAGGCCAGGAACCAAGGCTGAGGAAAGGAGCACAGAGCGTTGCCAGCGTTTGCCGGCTCTGGTCTGCTCCCTCACTCTCACCTTTCAGCACTGAGATGTCACATGTCTTTTTCCTCCTACTGACTCAAGTCATGTCTAAGGTGGGGAGTGTGGGGAAGTTCTAAATGCTCTCACGTTACGGTTCTAATACCATTTAGCAACAAAAACTTCAAAGACAAAAGAATCGAGAAACCACAGACACCTCAAGATTGTCAAAAACCTAGTTTCTAGACTCAGTAGTAACACATCTGGCCTTCCTAGCAGCCTTGGCAGTGTCCTAATGGGGCAACTGCGCCCGTGGAGTGCTTCGTGGGTTTCTATAAATCATCGCATTGCCCAGGGGCAGCCACATGCATAATCTGTTTTTAGGGTTAGGATCTGTCTTAGGATTCTCCTCAAGAGTTTCTGTAATACATCATGACAGTAACAGGTAAGGACATTAGCCTTGGAGGGCCACTTCCCCTGCAGAGCGCTGACCAGAACAGCCAGAGCTGGGGGCCTAAGGGCACTGAAAATCCTTCCAGGAGGCGGGAGCGCGCGCCAGGCTCCCGGCGCCGATCCAGGGACACACGGCGCCTGGATCAACTCACGCCACAAGCACCTGGATCGAGCCACACGCCATGACACTGCCATATGCACACGCGGCACTGGGGAGTGGGCGAGGCTCCTGTGAGAGTCTCACTCGCACACTTAGGAGTCATATTTCTCCTAAGCCATTAAGCTTTCAACTAAAAGCAATATTTGTGCAAAACTAGGAACACTTCGTCACCACTTTGAGTTGCAAAGACCTTTGCCCCTCATTATTGAAATGTATTTTGTTCCCAGCTAATGAGAAAGAACCATGTCTTACAATAAAGCCCTGTTTCCTCTTTTGAACATAACTCTAAGGATGGAAATAAGCAAGGTTGCCTGGTATTATCCGTGCCAAGGAAAACAGCTACAGAAAAATACCATAAATCTAATTGTTTTGCTTGGGTTTTTATCTAAATATTAGACAATGATATTAGCTTCTTTTCTCCTTTTATCTTCTAATGCTTCTTTCAAATAGCCAGTATGAAAAAAAGAAAGAAAGAAAGAAAAACACCCTCAGATTTGAGCTTTTATGGGTAAATGATCTCTTTACTTGGGCAAAACAGCATCAATAAACCATAAGAAGGAAGCCTCCAATTTATTTGCCCATTTGTTCTCTACTGGGAAGCTGGGTTCAGGGCTTTCAATTACCGTGAAAGCAGAACACCAAACCAAGGGGCCCGCTTCTGCTCGACTGTGGCATCACTTACACCCCGGAGGCCGTCTGGGCTTCTGCTTCCTGCACGTGAATCCTCAGATGTCCAGACTTTAAAACTGTCAAAGAAGTAAATGGAGAGGACGGACAGCAGGCTTTTTCTTTCTTAAATATCTGTTAATGTTTAGGCCTGTTTAGAATTGTTCCTCTGGAACATTTCAGAACTCACACCTTTATTAATAGGACTTTCTCCACAACTGCTTCTGTTTACACTACAGCTGTATACACGTTCTCATACACAGAAGATGCCAATCAGTCGGAAGAGCTATCACTCAGATATCCAAACAGATTCACTAAAAGGTAAACTGTGAATGCGGCTAAAAATGGAGGAAACATCCATCACAGGGACTATTTGTAGGAGAGAGAAAGCAGACAAAAGAAAGCCAAAAAGCAAAGCCGAGCTACAAACACTAACAGACAAGGGCGTTGCCCATCTCCTGTGAACCACCTCACATTTCACAGCAGGCTCTCAGCCTCCATACCTGAGGGGTCCCAGAGTGCAATGCTCAAGCTCACAAGGATCTTGGGGGGAGGTCACAGGGCCACTTAGGAAGATGTAGGATCAAGGCAAGTCTGACAGTGCAGTGATGAGGGCATCCTACCAGCTCTTTACCGGGCAGTGACATGAGAGCACGCCCTCTGAAGAGGGCAGCGTGGCGGCAGCCTCGCTCACCTGCATTCCAGCTAGAGGAAGCAGTCATGTCAGAAGGGCCATCCGCAATGAGGCTTGGACTACGCTAGAATCACCATCCATTCACACGCCACACGCGATCCCACAAGCGCAAAGTGTGTCCCAGCCCTTTCTCCATTCCTGGCCAAAAGAGAAGTGGCAGAGGAACAGCACACAGCCCGAAATCAGCTCTGTGTTTCCTCCAGAAATGCCCAATACGAGCTTGTGATTGCATGCCGAAGGCCTGGGTCAGAAGTCTAAAACAGATGGCTAGAAGTACGCCGAAGGTCCCTCAAACACTGAAATTCTATGTTGTTGTATTTCTCTATGAAACTGCAGTCTGAACTTGCACTGGTGAGATTTAAATATGTTTATCAAACACAAACATTGTACCAGTCACCAAAAGTCTCCACTTCAGGCAGTGAAAGAGGGGAAAGGGCTCTGTGTGACGTCTGAGGCCGGGCGTTAGGTAAAACCTTACTGTTGTTCAGTTGCTCAGCTGTGTCTGACTCTTTGCAACCCCTTGGACTGTAGCATGCCAGTCTTCCCTGTCCTTTACCATCTCCCAAAGTTTGCTCAAACTCATGTCTATTGAACCAGTGATGCCATCCAACCATCTCATCCTCTGTCGCCCCCTTCTCCTACCATCAATCTTTCCCAGCATCAGGGTCTTTCCCAGAGAGTCAGCTCTTTGCTCTAAATAAAGCCTAGTGTGCAATGCGGAGGCCCAGCAAGCAGCACAGGCCCGCTGACAGACACTAGCTTGTTACTCTCCCCAAACATCCACAGGGGAGGTCTGTGGGAAGAGCTGAATATCTCCATATAATAGGCATGTCCCAGGCTACTTCTTTTTCTCTCCTCCTCCCTTAAAAGAAAACAGGGGTTTTTTCCCACTGAGAAATGAGTAACGTGAAAATCACCAGACACTTCCATATCTTGATTCTAGCCACTGACTTCTGAGCATTAATCCTTTGCCAAGTTATCACTGAAAAGACTTCAGTCAAGAAACTAGTAAACATAATTTTTAAAAAATGATCAATCTGATCAATTTTAAATTCCAATTAGATTATTATAAACTACTTATATAGGTAGAAAAAATGATTCCTATGTGCTCAAAGTCAGCTTAGATGTAGCTGGACAGTTTAACTCTTCCTTCATCTCCTGTCATGAAATGCTCATTTCTGCTTTAAGCATCATTTCAATGACCATCAGAAGCAGCTACCATCAGCTTCTTCTGCTTCCATCAACCAGTCATCGGCTGGGAGGCAACTGGTTCCAAATTAGGGGTCTGACCAGCCTCACCCCACCCCTCCCTTCCCCGGGAAATGAAGCCAGGAGGCAGCGAAGAAGGAGGAAGAGCAGGAAGTGGGCTCACGATCACTGGCTTTAAAAGATCACAACTGTGATGCCAGACAAGCTGAGAATAACAGGAGTAGAAGGAAAGAAACAGTGAGCTGCTCAGGTCAAAGGCCTGCGAGAGCAGGAATCAGGACACAGAGGAAAACATTCAGGAAGACGCATTTTTTTATTGATCATTTTTAACAACTGCCTTTTCCCTTCAGGAATAGGAGGAACAAGGTCAGGTGGCTTAAGGGGCAATAAGTCTAAGGAGGCAAATGCTTTCCTTTGTACTCTGGCAGAAAGGTTCAAACTCCAGAGGCAGTGTGGCCACCACGTAGGGGGATGAGCTTTGTAGTCAGATGGCCCTGAGTTCAAACCTCAGCTTCAGCACAAGTGATCCCGGGCATCTCTGGGTGTTTTCTCTCCCCTCTGAGCCTGTTTCTTCCTCAGCCCAATAATGAGGGGTGGGGGTATTCTTTTTCTCTCACAAGGACAAAGCTGTTCTCTTGTTGACAGAGCACACTCCCTAAAGCAGACTTTAACAGTGCTTTTTCCTTATAGCACAACAACCCCATGGAGAGAGGTATGGCAGCCTCCTCTTGCAGATGAAGAAATGGAAGGTTCCGTGGTAGGAATGCAGTGCTGTGATGCATGCAGAAGACTGCAGCACAGGGCCCCGCGCCCCGGGAACAGACGGCGCTGGTCTTGTGACTATCAGAAGTGACTATGCCCCCAAATTCACCTCTTCCAACAATACCCGGAATGGGAATGCTCACAACTGAGTCAAAGTACTGCCTTTTAATGAGGGCTCCCTCATAGCTCAGCTGGTAAAGAATCCTCCTGCAGTGCAGGA
Organism: Nanger dama; assembly: GCA_917880005.1. NCBI lineage: Eukaryota > Metazoa > Chordata > Mammalia > Artiodactyla > Bovidae > Nanger > Nanger dama. The sequence continues at coordinate 4,916,587 of CAKJTW010000018.1, read as the reverse complement.
GACCCCGGTTCGATTCCTGGCTTGGGAAGATCTGCTGGAGAAGGGATAGGCTACCCACTCCAGTATTCTTGGGCTTCCCTTGTGGCTCAGCTGGTAAAGAATCTGCTCGCAATGCAGGAGACCTGCGTTCAATCCCTGAGTTGGGAAGATCCCCTGGAGAAGGGAAAGACTACCCACTCCAGTATTCTGGCCTGGAGAATTACAGTCCATGGGGTCACAAAGAGTTGGCCACGACTGAGCGACTTTCACTTCACTTCTTTTAATCAAACAGCGTCACTCTACACATGTCAGATAATAAACTGGAAAGTGTAATGGAAAAAGGAAAAAATGCCCCCCTTCAGGCTGTTCTAAACCAGCAGGTGTACTGAGGAGGTGCCCCAGCCTGGCTCTTCTTGTACAAACAAAGAAAGGAATCCATCACACTGCGATGCCTCGTGGTCAACTCTGCGTAAAACTCCCCACAGAACCCAGGACAGCTGTACAGGGCCTGGGGAAACACAGGAAGCACTCCACACAGAGGCAATGAGAGGATCCATGCGGAAGCTCCCCAGGAGACTGTGGAGACTGGTTTTAAAGCTACAAACAATCAAAATGCCCAGAAACTTGGCTCAACCTTGATGCACTAAATGAGAAAGCTATAGAGTACTTCTCAGGCAGCTGACAAAGAACTCAGCAGAGGAAGATCAAAGTCTCTCCAGACTCCCTGAGCACCACTGTCCCTCGGTGTCTGCAGGTGGCTGGATCTAGGACCTGAGATGGGCACCAAACTCTGCAGGCGCTCAAGTCCCTTACGTGAACAGTGCAGCATTTGCACATAACCTACACACGTCCTCCTGGATACTTTAAACCACCTCTAGGTTACTCGTATAATAACACTTAATACAATGTACATGTTATGTAAATAGTTATAAAAACAAGGCAGATGCTATGTGAATAGTTGCCAGGGACAGCAAGTTCAAGTTTTACTTTTTGGAGCTTTCTTGAATTTTTTTTTCCCCAAATATTTTCTCTCTGCAGTTGGTTGAATCTGAGGAGGCAGAACCCATGGATACAGAGGGTGGACTGAACTGTACTTGTTTCCTTCTTTATTGGACGACTGAAGGTTTTCTGTTGGTTTAAGTTCTGACTGAGGAAATATGAGAAAAGGTAAAAGGCAGAGTCAATGCAGGGTTTTCTTATGACAAATGTGGCGCAAAGATATTTTCTTTTGGAGGGAAAAAGAAAGGCAAAAGTCACACATACGATAGGCATGTTTTTGGTTTAAAATTGACGCCAGGTCAGTTTATTTCTACTGATCAACAGGCCTGAGGCACAGTTTCTTAATCCATTAAGAGTGTAGGTACGTAGTCAACTACCTGAATACAAACCATCAACCCTCCGCTTAACCAACTGTGACCTTAGGTGAGTTATTCAACTTCCCAGATTCTCCATTCTCTTCTCTTCTATCACAGATAATCTGCTAGTAGATACCACATGATTACCCTGGAAGCAACTTGGAGTTTCAAGAAGCAAAATCACAGTCAGGTTCTTGGAGTCCGTGAAAACTAAGCATGTGAAAGCACTAAGCAGAGTGGCTGGCACAAAATTCAGACGCAAGGAGCGTCTGTTGCGATGGTCGCTCGCCTGAGCTTGCTGAGCCATTAACAGAACTGAGTGTGCGGGGTGACTGAGCCAGGCCCTGCCTCTGAGGAAAAGCCTCAGAGATGAGCCAATGAAAAACAGGCCTGTTTCTGGGTGGATCTGGGCTGGGGAGTGTACAGGGATGGCAGGACCACAGAGGGCTGAGCCTCTGATGTAAAACGGGCTACTCTGATGGACTAGTTAGTTATTTAATTCTACGATGCTTTGCAGCCCTACTGAAACTCCGAATTGTGCTATGAAGAACAAGTCCAATAACCAAAATGGGGATCAGCAGCAGGCAGCCAGGAATGTCCAAGAAGAAACACTAACAACACATCCACCATCAGCTACATCCAACCAGATGTTTGGAAGCGGCTTCCACTGGGACCAGAGACGGGAAAATAACAGGCAAATGATGCCACACCTAGTGTCTCCTTTCGTTACAGGATACTCAGATAAATACGGTGCCTTTTCCCTTAAGTACTTGGCAGGTAGAAGCTGAGAAGAGCTGAAGCTTGTGCAAGCCAGTCCAGAAGTCTTTCTGAAGCACCTTTTACAGGGCTGATCACTATACCCTAGAGTATGTTTTTTTGTGTATCTGTCTTTGCCAGACTGTCTCACATTGTTTAACAAGCTTCACAGGCTTAGCAGAGGGGCCTGCACGGATGTTCACTAAATCCTTGCTGAGAATGGGATGACTTGATGGGTGCCGAGTATAGTGCTAGACATGGATGGATGTAAAGCGAAATGTTCTCTGCTTTTAGAGGGTCAAGACTTGCCTAGAATACAAGATCCATGAGAGCAGCTAAGAGCTCCACAGAGCTCCCTAGTCTTCACTGCTAGGTCCCCAGTGTCGAGAACAGTGCTCAGCATCACAATAACAACAACATGAACCAAAGTACACAACGGGCTTCCCGGGTGGCGCTAGGGGTCAAGAGCCTGCCTGCTAGTGCAGGAGACGCGAGGGATGTGGTTTTGAACCCTGGGTGAGGAAGATCCCCTGGAGGAGGAAATGGCAACCCATGCCAGCATCTTTTCCTGGAGAATCCCATGGACAGAGGAGCCCGGTGGGCTACAGTCCATGGGGGGCCACAAAGAGTCAGACATGACTGAGCGACTGAGCACACACACTGTATACATAGGGCACGTTGTAACTAGGTTTTATTCTAATTCACTTAATTAATCTATACAACCACCTTATGAGGCGGGTACTAGCTCTATTTCACAGATGAGGAAAATGGAGCCACAGATGGTAAGTGGCCTGCTCAAGGTCATGGAGCCGTTAAGGCCTGGAATCTGGACAGCTTGGCCCCAGAGTCCCTGCTCTGCAGCCACAGCACTCGATGGCTTCTCCAGAACTTGGCATGTTCTCTGGAAGGATTTTCATTTTTATTTCCTTTTTGCTTTGCTTTTTTTAAACAAACCCTTGTATCAAAGTGTTTTTTAAAGTAAAGGAATAGATGAATACATAAGCAGCCGGAGACAGCTCCAGGAGACCCGAACTAAACACGGGGATGGAGGGAATCTGGACTCTGAATCACCTTCGTGCAGAAGGCCCTGCAGAGCGGGAGGACGGTGGGGCTCCATGGCCTCCCCTCCTCCCCAGCTCGGCCCTTCCCACTCAGTTAATACGGGTCTGCTGTGAGGCTCCCAGGGGAAGCCGGAGAGAGCCAGTGAATTCACAGACAGGCCCTCAGCAGATGGGAACGCGTCTCACCCAGGCCCCTGCCCGCTGCAAACGTGCACACACCCTCCTTCACCCAGTGAGTGCCTTCTCACACCAGAGAAATGAAGGGTGGACAAGGAGCTGACATTACAGAGCCACGATATATATATTGCAATATAAAAGTGTATAAAAAGTTCTGAAAGTCAAAAGCTTTCTCATCAATACAAGCACCAAAATTTCTGTGGCAGCAAAAACTGACATGAACTGATTGAGTCTGTTTACATCTTAATTTATCTCACTTAGTGTGAACAGTCAAATGTCTTGCTACACAACATTTGGTTACAGGGTACTGCCCCAGACCCTGCTGGAGAACTTCGTGGTATATGAACCACACTACCTTTCAATAACCCAGAACATTCCAAATCCAGAACACGGACGCGGAAGCTCTGCAGGAGGAGCTGTGGGCCTGGGGCACGCGGTGGCGAGCAGGCTTGGGAGCACTTCCGACTTCCTGTTACTCAAGTCTCAACCTGAACTTCGCCTTCTTGGAGGTCATCTCATCACACCACAGGGTCTCACCTTAATCACAGCAGTAAATCCAAAGAGGTATTTGACACACACTGCTTCTTTCTGGGTTTAGTGTATCTGTCTCCTGCTCTACCCTCGCCCGCCAACAACACACACTAACTGGATATGAAAGCGCCCTGAAACACAGACCCTGGCTCTCCCCATCACCGCTGTGGCCCCAATACCCAGAACAGTGCCTGGCACACAGCTGTAGCTCAGTAAGTACTTCACAAATGAATGAAGAAATAAGAAAGCACTCAGAAAAGGCACGGAGGCATCGCAGGAACTCTGCCCAGCCAGACCCACACACCCGGCCTACACAAATTAAAAATCCATACCCTCCCAAGCAGTATGGATTTTTACACCCTCTGTGGACTTTATTTGGTAGACTATTGGGGGAGGGGGTGCCCCTGAGGACATCAGGCCTGGGAGTGGTACAAACCAAGGGCGCTAGAGTCCTCCAGTCATTTTTCAACACAGCCCGAGCCATCTGCACCAGAACCACCTAGAGTGTGTGTGTGCTAAAGATGCTCCAGCCACGCCCGACTCTGCGACCCCACGGACTGTAGCCCACCAGGCTCCTCTGTTCATGGAATTCTCCAGGCAAGAATATTAGAGGGGAATCTTTCCAACCCAGGGATCAAACCCACATCTCTCGTGTCTCCTCCATGGGCAGGTGGGTTCTTTGCCACTCGCACCACCTGGGAAGCTCGAATCACCTACAGAATGCCCCCCACAAACGCAGGCTCCACAGCCCCACCTTAAATCTACCGGATTCGAATTTCTACCAGGGAGTCCAGGAATGAACACTGTAAGAAGCCACCTAGGCAGCTCAGACACACTGGAATTTGAATCCACCTATACGACAATCTAGAGTCTGTATCTTCAGAGTAGCTAATTGTGACTGGTCTGAGGTTTCCTTGTGTAGCATATTCATGGTGAGTTCCAAGTAGAGACTGACTTCTTCAATCAGTGAGTCAACAAATATTTTTAGATTGTCCAGGCAGAAAATCCCATAGACGGAGGAACCTGGTAGGCTACAGGCCATGGGGTCGCAAAGAGTCGGACACGACTGAGCCACTTCACTTCATAGGACATTCTAAAAATATTTGTTGACTCACTGATTGAAGAAGTCAGTCTCTACTTGGAACTCACCATGAATATGCTACACAAGGAAACCTCAGACCAGTCACAATTAGCTACTCTGAAGATACAACTCTTGTTGGCTCACTGCACAAATTCAGGGTTTGAAACATGAATGCAAAATGTTTCCACTGTCAAGAAGATTCGACACCTATTTTAAAAATCTGTTTCCAGCATATATTGTTGAAGGGTGTCCTAGCAGGACACACAGCAGAGACTGAAAGAGCTTCCAGAATTCTGAGACTCTACCCCAAGCTCTAATCTGCACTTGATTAAGCAGACACAAAACCTGCACTGCAAGAGTCTTCAAATAGTTAAATTTTCAATCTTTATAAAAAGAAAATCCATCAGATGTGATTGATAAGTGTACTTTTAAAACTACGAGTAAAAAGTGAAGATTGGCAACATTTTTTGCCATATAATTTGCTTTCTTTGCCTTTTCCACAGCACTGCACATAAATCAAAGAAATGCTAAAGAGGCCCATATATCACCAACTGGCATTTCAAAACTATTTACCAAGTCTTTAACAGGCACAGGTCAGAGTAGGGAAAGCCATGACTGAGAAGGCTGAAATTAAAGGGAGAAAGTTAACTCAACCACTGACAGAGAGTTAATTAAGTTTACAAGTAACTTTCCAATGAGCAAATTTTGATATTTAATAAGAACAGCCTCCGTGAGGCAGGGTTACAAAATATGCAGGCAGGGTGAGAAGGAAGACAAGCCAACAGAACTTTCCAAATAAGAGGAATGTATATTTGAACAAGCTGCCTTTCTATGATTAAGCACAGAGATCTGGGAACAAGGCAGGGGAAATGATGTTTTAATAAGGTGTGAGACAGGCCTGTGAGCTGCATTTTGCATTACCCTTGCAAAAACAAGGGGTGAGACGTATCCAAAAAAGGGGTGAGAGGTATCCAAAAAGGGGTGAGAGGCATCCAAAAGTTGTAGATCAAAGTACACAGGCTCCTATGTGCCAGCTGTTGCTAACGGTGGCACAGAGGTCAAGAAAAGTGGGTTTACATGGGCTCCAGTTCCCAGACAGAAAACTCAAAGATCCCTCAAAGGCAGCATGCTAAAACTGGTGGCTTATGTCCTCATTTGCAAGGACAGAAAGAGATGTAAAAGGCTCTACCTGTCTGCCTTCATCAGCTCTGCTTACCATAACAAAATGACACAGACTGGGAGGCTTAATCAACAGACACTTATTTCTCACACTTCTAGAGGTTGAGGGGCTTCCCAGGTGGCTCAGTGGTAAAGAGTCTGCCTGCCAATGCAAGAGACATGGGTTCCATTCCTGGGTTGGGAAGAGCCCTTGGAGCAGGAAATGACAACACACTCCAGTATCAGAGGAGCCTGGTGGGCTATAGTTCCTGGGGTCACAAAGAGTCAGACACAACTGAACACACACACACACACACACACACACACCCTGGTGGGCTACAGTTCCTGGGGTCCCAAAGAGTCAGACACAATTGCATGCATGCGCACACACACAAGAGGTGGAGAAGTCCAAGATCCGGGCACCAGCAAACTTGGCTCCCAGTGAGGGCCTTCTTTCCAGCCTGCACTTGGCCACCACCTCACCATGGGTTCATGTGACCTGTTCTCTGTGTACTCACAGCACTCAGGTCCCTCTGCTTCTTTTAGTAAGGATATTTAATCTCATTATGGGGGCCCGACTCTCATGACCTCATCTAACTCAATCATCTTAAAGGCCCTGCCTCCCAATACGATCGTTCTGAGGTTAACTTTAGGGCTTCAACTTAAGACATCTAGCGGGGATACAAACATTCAGCCCATAATGTGGTTCGTCTGCTCAAGACGGCACAGGCCTGGTGAGGGCCTGGCCCGGCACTCCACCAGTATTCCAAGAAGGACCCTGTGCTCCGGCTCCAGAGCCACGCCTCCACCTGGGGACAGCGTCCCTCAGCCTCTCACTAGAGTAGTGCTGGCCCTCCCATCCCAGCAAAAGGAGAGTGGCTCTAATTTTAATGGAGTCACAGTCTCTGAAAAGTCCAGCTTTTAACACAGTAGTCATCCCCCATGTACTCCTGCCCTCAGCTGTACACTCTGGAAAAGCTAACTGCTGAGAGCCAAAATAATGAGAGAGCTCTGCTGAGAAAGAGGTTTTAAAACCAGCTTGTAGGTAAAAGAGAGGGGAAAGGTCAGTCTTTTCTTCTCAAGAACTCGGTGTTTTATCATCTCTCTTTGCAGCTACATAATGAAATGCTAGCATAAGACAGATCCTCTCAGAAAGCAGATGAGGGGCGCAGAGACATGCTACTCTACTTCAGGTCAGCCATGCGCAAGTGTCTGCGCAAATTTCTTAGAAGCACGCAGTGGATAAAGAGACTCCTCACGGAAAACAGAAGTCCACTACATCAAAATGTGCTTTTAAAATGCTAAGTTAAGATGCTGGAAGCCCATGTGTAACAGAAGCAAAATGTTTCCTACAGGAGCCAGGTCTTCCTGTTGCACACGGTAAAGACGAACAGTCACGTTCCCTACACTCTCATCCCAAACCACAGAAACGACAGCAGAGTGTGAACCCACAAGGATAAAGAGACTAGGAGAGGAGGCAACAACAGAGAAGATGTCAACTAAATTTGAGAAGATGCAAGGCACCGACCAGAACTACCTCAGCCGAGAGCAGTGTGTTGCAGCTTCCTCTGGCTGCCTGGCAGCGGGGAGAACGAGGGAAGCAGGGTTAGGGAGGTTAGGCGGGTGGAAGTCAAGAAAGAGCAAAGGGAACTGGAGGGTAAGATTTGCAAAGACTAAGGGAGCAGAGGCACCCAGGATGGCAGAAGGCCGGATGTGGGGCAGGGACACAAACAAGGTGGATGGTTCAGTCTTCTGCCAACACAGACGCCTACTCCCATCAGAATTCAGGAGAGGCTGCCCAGGAAGGCTCAGGGACAACTGGAAACGGGAACAGCCCTGCCCTTTGGAAAGCGAGACAGCCTCCCTCCCTCTGTCTGCACAGAAAGGAACCCAATCGTAGTACATTACGCGGCTCGGCTGCGAGCGCTGCACGGCCATGACACAGTGCGAGACCCGAATATTAATTAAAGCAGACTGATGGGGAGAAGGTGGGATACGCAGGTTAAATCTTCATCATCCATACTGAAGTCAACAGATGACATCTAAGACAGCAGTCCAGACAAGTTGTTTAGAAAAATGCAGGCAGGGATCCAAAGAAACAACTAAAAGAGTTTAAAGGAGTTCCCTCCAGGGACTGGCTTGTGGAACAGGCAGACAAAGGACAAGTGCTTGTGCTATAAATCTTGTGGGCTTACTTATTCACCTTCTTGTATTCCTTTGATGAAAATAAAAACCATAATAGAAAAAAAAACAGCCTCAGTTAAGCAGGTCCTAAAAACGTTAAGCCCCTGCACACTACAAAATGTGCTTCATCACCTGGGCTATAGTAACACTTAATTTTATTTCAAGTTTTATGGCAACAGTTAAAGGTTTTTATAATAGCAGATGCTGTCCCTCCCACACATCAATTAATTTGTAAATTCACTCAGGTTGCAGAACTAATGAGGTGCAGAAAGCTTCTTTCCACTGGTGAACGCTGCCATCAGAAGGTGGCTGTGGTGGGCGAGGTGATAACTGGGTTGTCAGCAGCAAGCCGGAGCCGACTGGACTCCCGAGGCTGCTCTGCCTTAGCCCACGAGCCCCAAGGACCCGCCCGGCCTCCAGTCAAGAGAAGGAACATAAGGGCAGCCCCCGTGGAAGAGGGAAAAGCAGTGGAAAAATTCTAGAGACATGCAAGGAGTGAGAGACAGTCTCTGCCTCATGAAATAGCATCACGGCTTCTCTGCTCCTTTTTATAGGTTCTCATTCCATGTTTACCAAGAAAGTAAACTTTTTGAAAAGAAAGGATGTGGCACTCTGACTTCAACTCTGGACTGTGATTTGGCAAAACCATCTCTCAAGCCCACACGTTTTATTTTTCTTCTTCTTCTTCTTTTTGAAAGAACTGAACCGAAGTAACCAACGTTGCTTTAGAACACGGGGTTGAAAATAGTTATACCGCTTCTGGCTCTGCCAAAGAACTGTCTCTTTTCTCACTTTCACTTAAAACCCTTCTTTTTTTTAATGACCCAAATGATAAGATGAACAAGAAGACACTTCTTCGTTTTCACCTATGCAAATAGCATTTTGTACAGAACAAGTCATCCACTGCAGCTCTTAATACCGCAAGAAGCTAAGACAGCCTGTCAGGCAGAGCTGGTCGGCAGGAATGACGAAAAAGGTTCCTTTTCCTGGTTCCACTTGCTCCAGGACAGGCCTCTTTCCCACCCAGCCTCCCTCCCAGCATCACGTCCCTGCTCCCAAAGCCTGTGCTTAGGCCCCTCTTCTTATGGGCAGCGCCTGGGACTGCAGCCCACGCTGAGCCGCCTTTCTAGTCTGTGATAAACTGTCGTGAGTGTGAATAAGCATTTCAGAAGCCTTCCTGCTTTGAGAATTCACCTTTCCAACAAATTAAACAGGTGTCTACAGCAGCCTGACAGGCAGCAAACACACATTTTCTCCTTCACAATGGGTCCCGGACAGAAGTAAGCCATCACTCAAATATTTTTCATTCCCCACCAGCCGAAAGCAGTCTTACGCACGGTGTCTGGCCCTCTGAACATATCACTCTACTAAGAATGACTGTCAAAGCTCCTGGATTTTGAGGACAATAATTTTCTTTACATGCTTATGAAAGCAAGCTGAAGGTTCTCTGACATTTTCTGACCTGGCATTGTCTGTAAAGGGCACAGGTTAACAACGTTTAAGAAAAGATCACGTACAATATATAAATCATGAAGATTCTTGGGATATTGTTTGGTCCAGGACTTCAGATTCAATACCATTATTACCAAGAAAAGAAACTCCTTTTTCTTTCACTTGCGCACCATACTGGGCTCCAAAGGCACCATTAAAATGCCAACAAAGGCATTTTTGGATCTACAATCATTTGACATTTTTTCCAAGAAAATTCAAATTTGAACAACTTTGGTAAATTTAGAGTCTTGTGAAGTACCACCCGCCTCCCTTTCCACTCCCCTAAAAGGGCAAGAAAATTCATCATCAAAGGTTACCCCTCCATCGAATGTCATCAGAGTGTGGTATTTCAGCACACACATTTATGTATATAAATCTCCAACTGTTCTGAGATCTCCACCATCACTGGCATAACCGGATGAATTAATAATGGAACGGCTGCCTCCCTAAACTCCTTTTTATTTTCTCTTCATTTCTATTGGTGTGACTGAGACCCTCGGTGTTCCACGGAAGCCTCTGGATTCTGTGTGGCCCAAAAGCAAGAGGAAGACACCTTCTTCCCCTTCCCACACCAGCCCCCCACCCCACTCAAGAATCCAAGGACATTCATAACTTGGTGATTAAAAATACACTACTTTTATTTCAGAAGTTCAATCGTAACACATTCCCTTCTTTAAAAATTTTATAGCATCTACACTTTCAATTTGGGATTTCTCATTCATGCTAGGTGAGCCTCTTATGTTCTATATTAAATGCAAGGCATGTGTGATCAGTACTATTAATAATATAACAGTGCCAATCTCAGCAGCAGCAACACAGCACCAGCACACAGCCCCGTCTGAACAGACGTGGAATCCTGAGCACCGCTGTAAACTGATTAAATGCATGGGAACAAAGTTCGCAGCTGACTGCTCTGCTCTCCCCAGCTAGAGAATCAGGAAGAATTTTTCCCTTCTTTCCCAAAGGCACAACATATCATTAGTTCTCATAAATATAAACAGATGTGAAACAGAAAACAAAAGATTACCTTTATTAGATTCAAGGAAGACAGGGAAGGTAAGCTTTAAAGTGTTCATGGACAACTTAAGATGACAAATTCATCAAAGTGTATCAGACTCAAGGATTTAAGGTCACCAAAGTCACCTATTATGATTATGATAGTAAAACAGAGCCCAGTTCTCACTTCGCCAAGAACCAGTTTCCTAACAAACCCTGCCCTTCACTTCGCTATCATCCCAGTGCTCTGTCTGAGGATGCAACCAGGGAAACATTCTCTAGTGGCATCTTTAGAAGAAACCAAGGTATACCTCAGCCCAGGCCTAGAGGGGCTAAACATGAGCAGGCAGTGGAGAACAGAACCTCAAACAATAGCCTGGGGCTCTGCTATCCTGCCAAGAAGACACTGACCGGCACCCTCCGGCTTCCTCAACAGCCCCATGCACAAGTCCACTTAGGGATGGCTTCTCCCCTTGCCTGCAGTGGACTGAAGCAGAGCCCCTGGCTGGGTGCTGTCTGGGGCTGCCACCCTTCTCCCCATCTGGCCACGAACACAGGTCAGCGAGGAAGAGGCTCAAGGCAGGAGGATGTCACATACAGGGATGGGTTTGGGTTTTCATTTCATTCTTTTTTTTTACTGAAATATACTTGATTTACAATGCCATTATCATAAAACATCCGACTGCTGTGAGTAAAAAAATAGGGACTGTTTGTGCTGAGCCTTCAGCTCTTAAAACTGCCGGTGAAGGTGGCCTAGTTCGTTCACAGCATGATAAACTCACCACAGTGCACAAGTGCACGCACATACATGCACACTTATCTCAAACGCACATCACAGAAAAGACAAGTCAAGACTCCTCGTCTGGACTTCCATGGTGGCGCAGTGGGTAAGAGTCCACCTGCCACTGCAGGGGTCTCGGGTTCGATCCCTGGGCCAGGAAGACTCCACATGCTACGGAGCAACTAAGCCCGTGAGCCACAACGCCCGAGGCTCCACACTCTAGGGCCTGTGAGGAGGAACTACGAGCCTCTGAGCCACAACTACTGAAGCCTGCACACCTAGAGCCAGGCTCTGCAACAAGAGAAGCCGCCGCAGTAAGAAGCCTGCACACCACGAGGGAGGAGCCCGGCTCGCCACAACTAGAAAAAGCTGCACAGCAACCAAGACCCAGCAGAACCAAAACTAAGTAAAATGGATTTAAAAAATAAATTAAAAGCTCACCTCATTAGGTGAGGACTGAGGTCTACCCAGGAGACTCCCATAGAAAGACTTCTAGTCTATCACAGACTTAGAGAGTGAACTTATATTGCTGGGGACGACACGGAGTAGGGAAAGTTAGGGAGTTTGGGGCGGACATGGACACACTGCTGTATTTAAAATGGATAACCAACAAGGACCTACTGTACAGCGGGAACTCCTCTCAATGTTAGGAGGCAGCCTGGATGGGTGGGGAGTTTGGGGGAGAATGGATACACGTGTTCACCTGAAACTATCACATATTAATGAGCTAATTCAAAATAAAAAGTTTCAAAAAAAAAAAGATGGAAAGTCTATACAACTTATGAAACAATAATAAGTGTCCAGTGTATGCCAGACACTTAATCCTCATGACTCAACAATGGAGGTGTTCTCACAAACCCCACTTCACCTTTAAGGAAAGAAGCTGAGGAAAATGAAGTCACTTGCCTAAAGTCACACAGCTGATTTCAGTTCCAAATGAACCCAACCCTGCAAGTTTAACTACTAAGCTATATTGCCACGATAAACAGAATTTCACTCATTCACTACTGAATGATAATAATAAATATGTACTGTGACTCCAGTACGCTTGGCACTGCTTTAGTACAACACTGGGAATAAAGCGATAAATGAAGCCAACTCCCATCCTCATGGAGAGAACATTCCAGAGGGGGTGTGAGAAAGACAATGAACAAAAGGAGTGAAACCCGCAGGGTGATAAACGTGATCGCGAGCAAGGAGAAAGTGACATGGAGAGGCGGACGGGGGCAGCTCAGAGGCTGCAACGCTAAACAGGGTGGGCTAGGAAGGCCCCTCTGAGAAGGTGCCATCTGAGCCAGGACCTGAAGGGCACCTCGGCATCTCTGAAGTGGTCTGAGAACTGGGACAGAAAAGGAGACGCACTTGCAGTCTGCCTGGCACCCTGGCAGGAAGAGCTCCAGGGGGAGCCTTTCTCAGGACAGCTGTGCATCACCCCTCACAGCTTCCAGCCCGAGGGCACCCGTGCGCTGAGCAGGTCTCTGGCTTCACCGTCACCACCCAAGACTCTGACCCTGGCTGGTCATAAGCCTGGTCCTCCTCCGTCTCCAACTCTACTTGTCAAAGCTCATTCCACACATGGAGTGCTCCTTCTGACACTGCTCACCCCTCACGCCGACCACACTTAGGCACACGTGGGTAAGGATGTGGTCATGCGCCTCCGTTTGCCCACTGGATTGACAAAGAGCGGAAGACTAGATAAAATCAAGCGTGAGGGGGAAAATCAGGCACCTGGTCTCTGTTGGTGGAGAGTGTAAACAGGCACAAGCACCCTGCAGGGCAAGTGGACAGGGTCTATGGAAATGGTAAATGCAACTCACTGGACCTCCGGGCACACACTAACACACCAGAGTGCCTGCTGTGGTGAAGACTGGAAATAACCCGCACTCCCTCTGTGGAGAGCCGGGTGTGGTACCTCCACAAGTGAAGTCACTCAGTCGTGTCTGACTCTGTGCAACTCCATGGACTGTAGCCTCCCAGGCTCCTCCGTCCATGGGATTTTCCAGGCAAGAGTACTGGAGTGGGTTGCCATTTCCTTCTCCAAGGGATCTTTCCAACCCAGGGATCAAACCTGGGTCTCCTGCACTGCAGAGAGACGCTTTACCGTCTGAGCCACCAGAGAAGCCAGTACTTCCACAGAGGAGACTATATAAGCAGATGTTTAAGAAAAGATGAGCTAAGAACAGTGAAGATGAAACACTAGTCTTTCCAAAGAAGATGTCTGACATGGATAGTGGTCATAAATGAAGAGCCCCTCATTCTTGGAGGAGTAAAGGGTCAGGATACAGGCTATGCATTCTTCAGTGCTTTAGCAAAAATAAAGTAACGATAATATGCATAATGACAAAGAGTGAAGGTGGTGAATCCAGGTGAGTATGCAGAGTTTAATGCACTATTATTCCTTATAACTTTTCTGAAAGCTGGAAATATTTTCAAAGCAGAACATTTAAGGGAAGCGTCACGGCCATGGCCAGGCATCACTAGCAGAAAGCATTACAACACCCAGACAAGCGGGGGGCCCTTCAAAGAGATGCGGCGTCCAGGCAGGTGCCCGAAGCCAGCTGAGAAGGGAAGGGGGCGAAGACCTCTGCGTGGCAGTAACCAGCCCAAAGCTTCAGTCAGCTAGTTGGCACGCCATCCCCTGACCCAGCCTGAAAGGCAACAGAGTAAGCTCCAACTCAGGCTCTGGGTCAGTGGCCATGCAGCCCACCCTCCCACCCACCCGTCTTCTCAGTCCAGCCCAGCAAGAGTGGACACTGACTGATGGCTGTGAAGGGCCTGCAGACTCCTCAGAAGAAAAAAAGGACAACACTGTATTTGTATGCTGGATTATTTAAAGTAGGAAAAAGAGATGTTTTAGAAACACCTGAAAAAGCCAGAGAAGAAAACTTTTATCTAGTTAACAATTAATACATAAGAATACCTCATTTTCCCAAGCACCTAGATGCACTCAAAATACAGGTCGTTTGGTTTACGTGTTAACTGTGTTTTAACTGTAGTGGTAATTCGTACGTCAGGAGGGCCAAGATTCCCTGGTTACTAAGAATGAACATGATGTTAAGAGTGTGGATTCGAACCTTGGCTCTGCCCTTTATGACGTGAAGGATCTTAGGGCAAGTGATTTAACCTCTTTTTAACCCCAGTTTCAAAAACATGTAATACACATAATTTCATAGGGTTGTCTATGAAAACGGAAACACACCATCTGCCATATAAACAGTATTGACTCTACTTCCGAGTATAGTGCTGGGTGCTGAGGATGTGGCTCTGAGCCTCGTGGAGCGTACAGCCTGTGAGTGTTACTGCTGTTCGGTCACTAAGTTGCGCCCAACCGCACGCTGCAGCACGTCAGGCTCCTTCCTCTGTCCTCCACTGTTGGGGGCCAGTGTGAGGAACTCCGCCCACGGCAAAGGTCATGAGGAAAAAGAAGCCTGGCATACGCAAAGGCGTGATCAAGCCTCAGGAAATCTCCTGTTCCCGAGCATCTACCCTAAAACCAGAGTACTTTACAGGGAGCTCTCCCCCATAACCATTTCTCTCGGAGAAGGAGTTAACTTGCAGCCCCAGTTAATAAAAATTCCTGGGTGTGATAAGAGTGTTTCAGCTTACAAACTCTGAAGGTTCTCTAGCCTGCCTGATCAGGTTGTCCAGCCGCATGTGATTGTTTACAGCCTCCCAGCTGTGAGAGGCGTGGGATGCTTTAAAACTTTCTAAATACAGACTCTTTTGAGAAGTTAGAAGATTATTAGTATAGTATTAGTGGGTTGATTAGGAATTATATTGGTGAAGGGTCTTTTCATTTGTCATGCCAACAATTACTGCTAATTCCCTGCCCTGGGTGTGACAAGGGTGTCTCAGGTCAAACCTCTCTGCTGACAGACTAGCTTGTGTGACAACCTCTCAACCATAAACAGCACAGAGAGTTTGGAGTATTAGCACAGGGCTTTTCTCATTTGATTGCTGCCAGGCCTCCCTATCCTTAGGCACCTGGGAATATATTAATCAATGTACTTGAATATAGAAAAGGAAATATAGTAGTTTTGATGTTAGCAATATTAGACTTTTTGAGTTAATGAATTTTCTCTTTTGTTACAGACTACCGTACTTTGTTATAAATCACTGTGTCCTTGCTATGTGAAAATGTAACCTTATCACTATCTTAAGATTAAGTAGATCTTAAGGGGAACATTGGTGAAAGGATTTTTATTTGTTGGGCTGATGTTTGCTGCTAAATCTCCATATTCCCTGCCCTTATAATGAATATAACTAGCATAGAGGAGAAATAAGTATTAACCTTTAAGCATATAGGAGAAATAAGTATTAACCTTTAAGATTAATCATGTTAACCTTGGGTTAAATAAATTCCTTTCTTGATTGTAACTCACTACACCCTCACCCTATAGGAATGCAATTTTATTTGGAGGGTGGTGCCTGGTTTAAGAAAAACATGCTTGGAAAAAATAAGTTTTTGGTTATCAGAAAGAAAGGGTTGTAAATGTCAGCAGGCAGAAATGGCTTGAAGATGATGTAAAACCCCTAAGACCGTTTTTTTATGTAAAGCACCTGATTTTGATAAAGGTCAGGACTGCTGACCCCCGCGTGACTCTGTATTCATCCCTGTATGTAACAAAGGGTATATAAGAAAATGGGGAAAATAAAGAAATGGGATCAGTTCCTGGAAAGACGGACTCCCCCATGTCGTTCATTCTTGCTCCCCATTTTTCCGGCTGAATTCCCATCTGGAACATGGATGCTACTCCATGTAACCCAAGTTATTCAGCCTCTTTTTCTCCACTAATTTTCCTACTACACTATCCACTTCTAATCTCTCTATATCTGTAACTAAGTATGTATTTTTCCAAGGAGGACGCCGACTCCGTCCCTACCTTCGAACCACCCTGGATCCACCGGGGCTGGACCCTGGCATTCCATTATTTCCTGGAGTTTGCGCAAAGTCATATCCACTGAGTTGGTGATGTTATCTAACCCTCGTATCCTCTGTTGCCCTCTTCTCCTTTTGCCTTCAGTCTTTCCCAGCATCAAGATTTTTCCAATGAGCTGATCCTTCGCATCAGGTGGCCTAAGTATTGGAGCTTCAGCTTCAGCATCAGTCCTTCCAATGAATATTCAGGGTTAATTTTCTTTAGGATTGACTGGTTTAATCTCTTTGCAGTCCAAGGGACTCTCAAGAGTCTTCTCCAGCACCATAGTTTGAAAGCATCAATTCTTTGGCACTGAGTCTGTAAGCATAGCTAGATATTAAATAGATAACTCCCAAACTAAAAACTCACAAGCTTTTGTGACAAATGCCTCAATAAAAAGGCCCAGTGCTAAAAGCTTAGGTCAGAAGGACATTCCCAACAGAAGGAACAGCATGTGAAAAAGCAGAGGTTAGGGGAGCTCGTGAAAGTGGAAAGAGAAAGCGGGCGTGAAGTGTTTTCTGGCAGGGCTGGGAGCAGGGGACCCCCACAGAGGGCAGTGGTGCAACCGGCGCTGCTGGAGAAGCACAGCCTGGCCACGGCGCGCACAGCACTCCACACACGCGGCCACGGGCAGCCCGGCCACCGACGCTGCTGGAGGAGCACAACCTGAGCACGGCGTGCAGAGTGCTCCACACACGCGGCCATGGGGCAGCCTGGACCCAGCGCATACGAGCAGACTCGAAACGAGTGTCCTCGTAATTCACAGGCTCACCATGCACGGCGTGGCCATATGCTGGTCACTTTCTGACTGGGTGTCGCCTCTGGAATGAAAGCCTGAGCAGCAGCAGCAGCGTGAGGTTTTCCAGGCCGCAGCTCAGCTCTGTACCAGGGCAGCAGCTCCTTCAGTGCAAATCGCCCCAGGCACCTACACACACACACACACACACACACACTCAGCTCTGTACCGGGGCAGCAGCTCCTTCAGTGCAAATCGCCCCAGGCACCTACACACACACACACACACACACACACACACACACACGCGCGGGAGTAAGGTAGGCTTTGAGAACAGAGGTTCCAGCAGTTGAAAGACTAGTTGCTGCCATGCAAACAAACAAGCAAGCCACTGAAATCCATGGAGTGGTGGTAATTCGTATCTCAAAATCTGAAGCCTGGACGGCAGCAAGAACAGATGGCTCTGCAATATGCAAACATTCCCGGCAACGGGCTTGGCCGCCAATGGGCGACGAGCATGCACAGGAGCTGCCGGGCAGCGAGGGGAAGGACAGCGGTGCGCCACGAGGCTCCGGGGACAGCATGAACCGCCAATGGGCAAAACAGGCCTCCCGAGGAGCTGCAAAGGCAGGTTTCCTGCGCACAAGCTTTGGCTGACACAGAGCGTGTCTCCTCACCAGAAGAGGAGAATGCGGCTCTCTGAAACCAGCAGTGACACGTCTCCTGCCTCCCCAGCACCAGCTAAATCGTGCCTCAAGCTGGGTCGGGGGAGGACAGATGAGTGACCAACTACGGTGAAAGAATCTGCAGAAGTTCAGGCAGACAGATGTGACCTTTCACCTGGGACATGTGCTATGTATTTAAGAAAGAAAAACAAGGTCCGAAGAGAAGTGACTTCACCAAGGTGACATCTTCAATCATTTCCTTCATTCATTCATTCACTTCTTCAACAAATATTTATGGGATACTTCCTAAAATGTGCCCTTGGGAAACAGCAATGAAACAAAGAACATTTCCAACATTTCCAAGAGAAAGACAGACAATAAGTTCCTTTTTTTTAAAGCAAAATATCTGGTGTATGAGAAGGTGAAAACTATGGTTTTAACACGTGCAGGGTAGGGTGGCTGGAAGCGGGGGGGTGCTGCAAGGTCAAGTGTGGTGCACACTGAGAAAGATGTGCCAATGAGGACACAGGAATGTGGGCCATTGAGAGGGGGAACAGTCAGCACAGGGGCTCTGAGGAGAGATGGGGCACGCCTCAAGTGACCTGGAATCAGGAAGAAGGCCAACAGGTGGAGCAGAGACAGCAGAGGAGAGGAGAAGCACGCAGCTGGGAGGGGTGGGGGGCCACCGAGAGCACCTGGGCCTTCACTCTGGGACAGGCGGGAGCCACCGCAGGGCTTGAGGTAGAGGCACGACGTGTCTGGCCTTTCCTTGCTGAAGCACACCCTGACTGCTGGTCGAGACTGGGCTAGGGAAGCAGGAAGAGCCACTAAGCCCATGGCAGGCCCAGAACAAGAACATGAAGGTCAACCGGCTTTAACAAGGGCTTCAGACTCAGTGCTAATGTTCCGGTCCTTTTACTTTCAACATGGACTTCTAAACTGCAAAGAATATCATAGATCAAAATAACTCCTCATAGAATATAGAGTTCATGATTTTTGGATGGGAGGTGAACTTCTCCCATGAAGAACACAAACAGAACTATTACCAGATTTAATGTGCAAATGCTTTATCAGCAAACCTGTCAGTTACTACATGAGTGCAACATGTCAGGTGCTTGGCTGAGAGGTGGGAGGACTCAGAGGCCGGCGGAGGGCATGGCTCCGGGCCCAGACTTTGAAGGTGGGTTCAGTCTCCCTAGAATGAGAACAATAGCAATGACTGTACCTATGACTTAGGGCTGCTGTGGCGGTTCAGTGTGGTACTTCACAAAAAACCTAGCCCACTGCCTGGCACATGCCAGTGCTCAATAAACGGTAGCCACTCTCATCACCAGCTGCCACCGATAATGCAGTCCTCATTCAGGCCCCAGGCCACCGCACTAAGAGAGGAGAACGAGGTGGGCTCTCAGGGTTGGGGACACGGAGCTGAATCCCGCCTGGGCTGTCTGATATCAGAGGCCAGGCTGGGACCCGGCAGGGAGGCCTCCTTCAAGGGGAGCAAACAAGGACACCGCTGGCCAAGGAGGAGAAAGAGGAACCGGGGAGCGGGTGTCTGCCGGGGCAGAGCCGCCCCTGTGCGGGCCAGGGGACACCCTTCACCTCTGGGACCGCAGGTCCCTCCCTTATAAAACTACTGCCTCTACAGCCTCTCTTCTGGCTCTGAAATGTCATGACTCTCTGTTTTGGTTCTGTTTCATAAGACCTTAGAAAGGGGGAAAGCATCGACAAAGGGTAGAATAACTTGAGAAAGAGAAAACAGACAACAAGCATTACCCCTCAGCACACTTTCTGGTGTGACAGATCTCACTCATGCTACCACGCCCCTATCAACCATTACAGGTCACTTTTCAAAATGCTGTCAGGCAGACACTGATCACTCCTCGTGCTCAGCATCAGTCCTGACACGTGGGCCCATCGACACTGAACAAAACAAGGCTTCTCAAGCCGTCAGAGCCTCACTCTCTCCCCTGAGGTGGGGAACTGAATTAAGAGATAGAAGCACGTGCCACCCCCTTTTTTGCTTTATTTCCTTATGTGAGGACAGCTGAGACCACACAAGGTAAGAGCCTGCATGGCAGGTAACTTAAGAACAGCCGATTATAAACACAGGCACTTAGGCTGGCATGGAGGGGCGGGGCTGCGAGGGAGGGGGCAAGGGAGCCGCCCGGAGGGTGTCACCTGATGAGAGGCTGCCGCGCGGATGGTACAGGAAAGCTATAAATAAGACTGCAGATCTATACACGAGGCAGAAGTGTGAGGCGGCCAACAAGTACTCAGGCAGCACGTTTACCTCGAGCCGTGTCCTGAAGGGGGGCAGACAGCAGCGCTTGACGACACTCAGGCCCGGCAGCCCGTGAGGATAAATCCAGATCGAGGACATGAAGACCCAACGAGAAGTATGAGCAGTGATGGCGTGTTCCACTGACGCAGCAGTTTGCACTTCTTCCCGCCGGCACGTCCCAGCACACACACTCCCCTCCACACCCACATGATGGCACACGTCAGGATTTTCTGGGAAGGCCAGGCAACATTTTTATTTCCCCTGTGTTTTGCCAATTTCAGAAATAACGGATGCCTACTGTAGTCTTCTTTCCTCTTCCAGAGACTGGCTGAGAGAAGGATCTGCGGCCTAGAGCCAGGCTGTACCCGTGGTCAGAAGCCGGGACCCAGGGCCACAGGGGTTCCCGCATGACCCCGGGGTGCCGCTCACCACTCTTCGGTGGAGCAGTGAAAGGCAGGACCAGCATTACTCGGAAGACCAAACCAGGGGCACCGAAGAAGGATAAAAGGGAGGAAGGAGAAAGAACAAAACGAAGCGGAAGAAGAGGGGCAGAGAAAGAAAACCACAAAGAAGAAAAGGCAGGTCATGTGAGGGCTGCCAACATTAGCCCCCTGTGCCTGGGCTGTGGGCAGGGCGCCAGAAGGCAGAAACGGGGGATGTGCTGACGGGGGGAGGGGGCAAGGCGACGAGCAGAGAGCAGCGCGGGGAGACAGTCACGAGGAGCCAGGTGGGAATGGGTCAAGCTGGACACACAGATGCACTCAGAGTGGGGGTCCTTTCCTCGCTCTCACGTCCGCCATGAGGTGGTGATCTGGAGGCAACTGCGTGGACGTTGCGCTCCAGAAGGAACAAGGTGCAGAAAGCAGAGCGGAGCGGCACTGAGAGAACACTGAGCTTCTGAGAATCCAGCTCGGCGCAGGCGCGCGGCTGTCCTGAGACCTGGGTGCAGGGCCCACAGAGCTCAGCCTCACCCCCTCCTCACCCAGGGCTGCGGGCACCACCCCCTAGGGAGTCGGCCAGCCTGCAGCACTCCTGTGTGTGCTGACAAAGCTCTGGTTGCGAGCTGAACCCCTGCTACTGAAAAATGTGCAGTCACAGGATTTGTGGACCAGAAAAAAAAGATTATGTTTTTAAATTTTAAAATATTCAGTGTGGCTTAAAAACTTAGGACTAAAGTCCAAATGAGTACTCTGTGGCGAGAAGAAAAGTGGGGAGAACTCAGTCCGAAGCAATTACATGCAGGCGCGTTCAGGGGGTCCGGCCTGTGGTGGCAGCTGCCACCAACTTTCTTCTTCTCAAGAATGCAAATAATTAAGATAGATTAAATACCTACTTTGCTTAAATACTCTTGATAATGAGTTTCTTTCCTTCTTTTAAGGGTGTTTGATGTTGGCAGTTGATGGATCTCGAGTTAAATTGTTTTAATTCAAAACAGCACCATCTGTCGTTAGGAGCCACCGGCTCAGCAGCAGGGGCCGGCACAGCACTGCGGAGAGCCACGGAGGTGATGCAGCAAAGGCCACGCACGGGGTGCGGGCAGACGGGCAGGCAGCCGTGGACTGGGCACCGCAGGCTGGGAGGCAGAGACGCACCTCCTGTCTCAGCCAGGAGATCCAGGACTCGATTTTCTCAACAAAAAGAGGGCTGGCTTAAAGATGGTGAGGATGGTGACAGCAGCAGTCCTGACTGGCAGCTAGATTCTCAGTGCACGCTGCGTGCCTGGCGCAAGAGAGGAGCGCTGCACACAAATGACTTTAGTTACGCCCTCTCTGTACCGTGTTTAAACTCCTTATGTCCCAAAGTATGTGTACTAATGTCCCCATTTTACAGCTGAACAAGCTGGGGTCAAACAGGTAAAGTCACTTGCCCAAAGTCACACAGCTAAGAGCGGGAAAGCCAAGACAGGTATGTGACCCCAGAGACTGTGCTTGCAGCCAGAACCAAGCTACCCGGCAGCCGCTGAAGAGCCCAGGAAGAGCCCTGCAGTTCCATACCTCCAGTACCCAGTGGCCACAATCTGCCTCTGCTCTGAGTGGTCACAGAAGCAAAAGCCGAGATGAGCACTAAGCAACTCAGCGCCTGGAACCTCAGCTCCAGGAGTGGACTGTGCTGCGCCCAGCAAGACAGCCAGACAGGCCTCATTCCACTAGGCGCCACCTTCAGTCCACGCCTGTGACCCGAATGCTGATGTGAGTTGTAAAAATGAACAAAACCTGAACTAGATGCAGTGGAAAATCCCCAGCATTTGGTTTTCTGAGAGGCTTGCAAAGTATCTTCCAAGATATGCTTATTTACTTGGAGTCACGGCATGGACTATATGAAAGAGGTGGCCGTGTTCCCATTAATCATGTGGACATTACCTCAGGCAACCCTAGCTATGGGAACAAGTCAGGGGGCCATCAGGTTATCTTGTGAGGGTCAGGGTAAATTTTCTAACATATGAAGTAGACAAAGGTAAAACTCTCAGTAATAAAAGCACTATCTCCAAACAACTTGAACTTACTCTTCATAAAAGATAAAATTAGGACGATCAGGAGGACATCATGCTCCCAAGAAAGTGAGCAGACAGTACCATGTTTCAAAAGAGAAAGAAAAAAATTACAATCTACTAGCGGCTCAAAATGTAGGTGCCAGTAACACAGTTATCTTTACTGCCAGACTCTGGGCAACTTGTTTCATCTTTAAGACTCCATTTTCCCATCTACCATCTTATTTAAAAACAAAAAATTGAGGAAGGGAACTCAAACTCCAGCACACTGCATAACGGTGTGTGTTGGGGGAGCTCAAGGGGAGGGGCTCACAAGCACCCGGGCAGGAACTGACTTGGTCTCTTAAACTAGGAAGAGGTGAACAAATGTTCACTTTCCTATTATTTATGCATTTTGCATATGAATGGATTCATATTTTGCATATAAAATCTGGCATAATTTTAAAAAGAAGAAAAAAACCCTTCTGACTGCCTTAAAGTAAAAGTTAAGTCACTCAGTCGTGTCCAACTCTTTGCCACTCCAGGGACTATACTGTCCATGGAATTCTCCAGGCCAGAATACTGGAGTGGGTAGCTTATCCCTTCTCCAGTGGATCTTCCCAACCCAGGAACTGAGCCGGGGTCTCTTGCATTGCAGGTAGATTCTTTACCAATTGAGCTATCGGGAAGCCCCACTGATTGCCGTAATGTGGAGAACAAATGAAAATATATACTATCAGACAAAAGTAAAAAGATGACTTCCCTTAAAATTTAAGTTAGAGGTTTAAAAGGAAATGCTAATGGTCAGCAAAATATGACCATCTTCTAATAGCCAGCATAATTTATGACTTGGGAAGAAGGTTCTTGGCATGAGAGAACCAATAGTGGGCAGCACAGTGGATGGATATCAATAAGAAAACTGAGAAACCATCCACGTGAAAGAGGGGCCAAAGCATGAATGAGCCAAGTGTGGATGAAGACACACCAAGCCCAGTCTCTCCTGGGGAGCTGACGAGGATCCTCTCCCACTGATACCCAGTACTGACAAAAATTGGGAGAAATGGCGTCCCCACATACTGAGGCCCAGGGGACCAGTCAGGGCTTCCCTTCCTCCCATCTGCTATTGTTTCCAAACTTCATAATAAACCTGTTACTTTCATCATTTAAAATGTAATTTTGTAAGTGATTCATGAGGCTACTGAAAAGAAAAAAAGGAGAGAAGGACAAAGGGTCGGTGAAGAGCCGGGAGGAGAGAAGGAAGGAGACGAAGGCAGAGGGAACCTGCGGCTCCGGGCTTGGCAGCCGAGAATCTGGCACAGGCTATCAGCTCTCGGGCTCAGTTCTCGCCTCCATGGAAGGACAACAAAAGCCCTCCCTGGCGGCCCAGCAAGCAGAGCGCTGCACTCCCCACACAGGGGGCTAGGACCCAGCCCCTGGTTACAGAGCCAGCCCCCACCTGCTGCAGCTCAGAGCGCCGCATGCCGCAGTGGAGAGCAAGGAAGCCGCGACTAAGGCCCGGCAGCCGAACAAAACTATCATTTTAAATGGAATGATGAAAGGAGAGACAGACACCAGTGCATCTGTCAGAGCTGCTTCTTGGCTGTGAAATAACACAAGTGCCCAACAAAGAGTCTGAGAGCTTGCAGTTGTCGTTCAGTGGCTCAGTCGTGTCCAACTCTGTGAGCCCACAGCCTGCAGGATGCCAGGCCTCCCTGTCCACTGTCTCCTGGAGCTTGCTCACACTCATGTCCACTGAGTCAGCAATGCCATCCCACCAGCTCATTTTCTGCTGCCCCCTTCTCCTCCTGCCCTCAGTCTTTCTCAGCATCAGGATCTTTCCCAGTGAGTCAGCTTTTTGCATCAGGTGGCCGCAGTACTGGAGCCTCAGCTTCAGCATCAGTCCTTCCATGAATATTCAGGGTTGATTTTACAAGTGCACAACAAATGCTCTTTTTATTATTACTCCTGCTTCTCACGGCTGCCACTTCTTCAGGGGTCTTTCACCAGAAACCCCGAAGGGAGAGTGGGCTAGTGCCCAGGAGGCCTGTCCTCAGGGGCAAGGAGAGAGCAGGGAGGACTGGGCAGCCTTTCTCTCCCTTGGGGCAGCTGGTCTATTGGCAGCCTTCTGCCCACTGCACCACATTTTTAGTTTGCAAGCTAACTTTGTTTCTAATTATCTGCTTTGCAGTTGGATCTGCTGACCTTACATCTGAAGGACAATCCTGTATCTGCTTAAATGATCAAAAACAGTGCACATTTTACCCACAAAGTCCATGGCTGGAAAATTACCTGTAGAACTGAGTCAAATGAAGACACTCATTTACTTTGTTTCATTTCTGGTCAGTTTTCATTTAATAAGGAACATGCCATTAACAAGGCAAAAATAAAATTTATTTAATTCCGTAGACACGCATTAAACACAGGGAAAGGTTCTAATCGAAAGTATTATCTCACATCATACACTGAAAATATTTCTAGATTGATTAGAGTTAAAAGTATGGAATCAAGTCACAGAAAAACATGGGAGAAAAAAGATATGACTATTTCCCAATGACTTTCTTCATTTAAAAGAAACACGAGACAAAAAAGAAAAAGACCAACAGATTTGACTAAATAAATACCTCTGTCGGTTAAAAAAAAGAAAATATAATAAAATCTAAGGCAAACAACAATTTGGGAAGATATATGCAAAAACAAAAAAGCTTAATATTAATACTGTTAAAGAAAAACAATGAAAAATATTTGCATAAAGTATGCCAAGATATGTGTTTAAGAATATTCCCTGTTGCATAATTTTTAAGAATAAAATAACTAGGCAATCTGTCCATTAACAGGAAAAAGTAAAATATAGAGGCTATATCCATACAGTGGAACAGCAAATGTATGGTGTTCATACATATGATCTGTATATTACTTAATGAAAGAGAATTATAAGATGTTTAATTAGAACTATATTTTTGTTTTTTGTTTTTTTCTGTTAATTACACACACACACACACAAACACACACACATACAGGTCCTAAAGAACTACTCATCAAGCTGTTAATAATGGTCATAAACAAACAACAAAGGTTATATCTGAGTGGCAGGCGGAAAAGGCTGGGGAGGAACCCCACACTAGCCATTCCCTTTTACTTTTTAGAGCTCTATGTTTGTTTTACAGCCGCCCCTAACTGCTGGTCTACATCCATTCTCCTTTACTTTCTTGGAAACAGAAGCTCAAGCTTTTCAACAGGACCCATTGCTGCCCAGCCAAAAAACTATTTCTCAACAAGACTTACAGCTAGGTATAGCCAAGTGTCTAAGTTCTGACCAACAAACAAAATGTTTTGCCAGGCTCTGGGAAACCTGCTAGTAATGAGAATGAGATGATGGCTGGAGCTCCAGCAGCCATACCAGACAACTTAGAAATGAAAACTAACATGGCAAAGCAGTAAGATAAATGGAACCTTGGTCCCTGACAATACAGAGCTCCCATATCTACCACGGAATATTTTGCAAGGACAAATGCAGTACTTGGATGCAATCTCAAAACGACAGAATGATCTCTGTTCGTCTCCAAGGCAAACCATTCAATATCACAGTTATCCAAGTCTATGCCCCAACCAGTAATGCTGAAGAAGCTGAAGTTGAACGGTTTTATGAAGACCTTTAAGAACTAACACCCAAAAAGATGTCCTTTTCATTATAGGAGACTGGAACGCTAAAGTAGGAAGTCAAGAAACACCTGGAGTAACAGGCAAATTTGGCCTTGGAATGTGGAATGACGCAGGGCAAAGACTAATAAGAGTTTTGCCAGGAAAAGTCAACACTGAAATCAGATTGATTATATTCTTTGCCGCCAAAGATGGAGAAACTCTATAGAGTCAACAAAAACAAGACTAGGAGCTGACTGTGGCTCAGATCATGAACTCCTTATTACCAAATTCAGACTCAAATTGAAGAAAGTAGGGAAAACAGCTAGACCATTCAGGTATGACCTAAATCAAATCCCTTATGATTATACAGAGGAAGTGAGAAATAGATTCAAGGGACTAGATCTGATAGATAGAGTGCCTGATGAACTATGGACAGAGGTTCGTGACATTGTACAGGAGACATGGATCAAGACCATTCCCATGGAAAAGAAACACAAAAAAGCAAAATGGCTGTCTGGAGAGGCCTTACAAATAGCTGTGAAAAGAAGAGAATCGAAAAGCCAAGGAGAAAAGGAAAGATATAAGCATCTGAATGCAGAGTTCCAAAGAATAGCAAGAAGAGATAAGAAAGCCTTCTTCAGCGATCAGTGCAAGAAACAGAGGAAAAGAATAGAATGGGAAAAACTAGAGATCTCTCCAAGAAAATTAGAGATATCAAGGGAACATTTCATGCAAAGATGGGCTCAATAAAGGACAGAAATGGTAGGGACCTAACAGAAGCAGAAGATGTTAAGAAGAGATGGCAAGAATACACAGAAGAACTGTACAAAAAGATCTTCATGACCCAGATAATCATGATGATGTGATCACTCATCTAGAGCCAGACATCTTGGAATGTGAAGTCAAGTGGGCCTTAGAAAGCATCACTACGAACAAAGCTAGTGGAGGTGATGGAGTTCCAGTGGAGCTGTTTCAAATCCTGAAAGATGAGCTGTTTCAAATCCTGAAAGATGATGCTGTGAAAGTGCTGCACTCAATATGCCAGCAAATCTGGAAAACTCAGTAGTGGCCACAGGACTGGAAAAGGTCAGTTTTCATTCCAATTCCAAAGAAAGGTAATGCAAAAGAATGCTCAAACTACTGCACAATTGCACTCATTTCACATGCTAGTACAGTAATGCTCAAAATTCTCCAAGCCAGGCTTCAGCAATACGTGAACTGTGAACTCCCTGATGTTCAAGCTGGTTTTAGAAAAGGCAGAGGAACCAGAGATCAAATTGCCAACATCTGCTGGATCATGGAAAAAGCAAGAGAGTTCCAGAAAAACATCTATTTCTGCTTTACTGACTATGCGAAAGCCTTTGACTGTGTGGATCACAATGCACTGTGGAAAATTCTGAAAGAGATGGGAATACCAGACCACCTAACCTGCCCCTTGAGGAATCTGTATGCAGGCCAGGAAGCAACAGTTAGAACTGGACATGGAACAACAGACTGGTTCCAAATAGGAAAAGGAGTACGTCAAGGCTATATATTGTCACCCTGCTTATTTAACTTATATGCAGAGTACATCATGAGAAATGCTGGATTGGAAGAAACACAAGCTGGAATCAAGATTGCTGGGAGAAATATCAATAACCTCAGATATGCAGATGACACGACCCGTATGGCAGAAAGTGAAGAGGAGCTAAAAGCCTCTTGATGAAAGTGAAAGGGGAGAGTGAAAAAGTTGGCTTAAAGCTCAACATACAGAAAACGAAGATCATGGCATCTGGTCCCATCACTTCATGGGAAATAGATGTGGAAACAGTGTCAGACTTTATTTTTGGGGGCTCCAAGATCACTGCAGAAGGTGACTGCAGCCATGAAATTAAAAGACACTTACTCCTTAGAAGGAAAGTTATGACCAACCTAGATAGTATATTGAAAAGCAAAGACATTACTTTGCCGACTAAGGTCCATCAAGTCAAGGCTATGGATTTTCCTGTGGTCATGTATGGATGTGAGAGTTGGACTGTGAAGAAGGCTGAGCGCCGAAGAATTGATGCTTTTGAACTGTGGTATTGGAGAAGACTCTTGAGAGTCCTTTGGACTGCAGGGAAATCCAACCAGTCCATTCTGAAGGAGATCAGTCCTGGGTATCCATTGGAAGGACTGATGCTAAAGCTGAACTCCAATACTTGGGCCACCTCATGCGAAGAGTTGACTCATTGGAAAAGACCCTGATGCTGGGAGGGATTGGGGGCAGGAGGACAAGGGGACAACAGAGGATGAAGTGGCTGGATGGCATCACGGACTCGATGAACATGAGTTTGAGTGAACTCCGGGAGTTGGTGACAGACAGGGAGGCCTGGGGTGCTGCAATTCACGGGGTCACAGAGTTGGACACAACTGAGCAACTGAACTGAACTGACAGTATTTTGGAAAGTCATTTGGTAATATGTACCAAGGGTGTTCCTAAAAGTCTAAATCGCACATCAGACCCAGGTAAGAGTGAGCATCTTCCACTCTTCCTCTCCACCGACAGCAGCTAGAAAACCCAGATGGCACGAAAGGGGCTGTAATCTGAGGATTCTGAGAGGTGGACAGCAGCAGATAAATTACGGAGGAAGAGAAGAATGCAAAGTACCACTGAACCAGCGATGAGGGAATTGTCTGTTTATTCTCCAACATCACCAGCCTGAACTCAATGCTGCGCGAAACCGGAATCATGCGTCAGTGGGGACTGAGACATCCAAAAAGTTCTCCCATCTATGCTCAATGAGTCAGGAAAGGGTCACTCAGCTCAGACAGTGGGCAAAAACGTCCTCTGTTGCACTTTCTCCTCTCCTGTCCCAGTTCCTCTGCAATTGTAGCAGGGACAGTGACAGTAGCGTCAGTAGCTGCAATGGTGTAACAAACAAACTTAAGAGTGGTCCATTTTCAGGAATAGTAGCTTTGAGGGCCAGCCTGCTGATGTAATAGCCAATGGCCGTTGAGGATTACAAAACTAGAAAGTCTGGGCATACAATGGGAGGGTGAGATGCCAAGGATTTTCACACAGGTTCATTCCATTGGTGAATTTAAAACATAGGAACTGGATTAGGCTTTTGCGTGGGTTCATCCTATCAGTGAATTCAAAACTTAAGAACAGGAATAGGTGTGCAGGAAAGTAGGACACAAGATGTCAGGGAGAGGCCAGCCATAAAGAAGGAGGGAACAAATCTAGGCAACTTCCGGGAAGACCGTTCACCCCAGTGCTCAGCCAGTGAGGAACTGAGGGAAAGATTTGTGTGCCAGGGATAACTTGCTCCTGTGTGGACTCTGGGTCTGATGCCCACCAGATACCTGATCTTGCAAGCCCGTCATTAAGGCCTCATTTCCCGCTGCACTTGGTATCTCCAAGTTCATTTTTTGAGTTTGGGCTAGTGAGCGTGTTTCTCACAATGGCAACCCCAAAGGGCCAGAAATTTTGAGGGTGTGGGGAACTTCCTTTCCAATCCGAGGCGCTATGGAACTGAAGGAGTGGAGGAACATGCTCCAATCCCTTAATTCTTTGCCCTCCAACTGTTTCATCCCAAAGGCAACAGGGAGACGTACACACAGCAGTGCAAGGAAGGCCCAGCTTTCTCGCCAAGGACTGAGAAGGAGAGGCCCAGAGAAGCGGAACGCAAAAAGATCACAGAGAAAGATGTGCTCACAGAAGCAAACTCCTAAAGTCGTTTATTAACTCCAGCACAAGCACAGGTTTGCCCCTAGAAAACCTCAAGCACATTCTCAACAACTTGACTATGGGATAGATCATCGCAAATTGCAAATATGAATGGCAGGAGCATGAGGCAGATTTGAAGAGCCACACAAAGGCTTTGCAAACAACACAATGCAGCCACAACGCAGAAGGCTGATCTGAACCTGCAGCCTAAAACACAACAGGGTCGATGGTTTGCTGAAAAGACAGACATCCACGTTCTCCACAGAATTTAAATAGAGTTTTCCTCATAATAACAGAAATGTCTACGATACAAGCCAATATTACTCGGCATGTAAATGGTAAGGAAAATTTCAATTCAAATAGGTAATGTAAACATACCACAAGATGACACTGATGTTGGAATTTTCTAATAAAGGCATTAAATGGCTATCATAAAAATGCTCCAACAAGTAAGAGTAAACATTCTTGAAATGAACAGAAACACAGAAAATCTCAGCAAAGAAAGATACAAGGAAGAGCTAAATGGAATCTTTAGAAGTGAAAAACAGAAACACACAAACACATCTTAGACCCCTTGGCACCTTTGCAGTAGTTCAACTGGTAACCTACAGTTTTATAATAAAGCCTGTCCAAATCCTTGGGAAAAAAAAAATCACTACCCTTTGCCCCAATAATTCTACTTTTAGGGCTCTATCCTTAGAAAGGAATTCTAAACAAAGACAAAACTCTGTTCAAAGATACTTATTTCATCAATATTTCTAACAGTGGTAAACTAAATGTCCAAGCTAACAGGGAAATACTACAGGACAATATGGTACATGCCGTGAGTAGAGTATTCAGTTCAGCTCAGTCGTGTCCGACTCTGTGACCCTGTGACTCGCAGCACGTCAGGCCTCCCCTGACCATCACCAATTTCTGGAGTTTACTCAGACTCACATCAAGAGTCGCTGATGCCATCCAGCCATCTCATCCTCTGTCGTGCCCTTCTCCTCCTGCCCCCAATCCCTCCCAGCATCAGGGTCTTTTCCAATGAGTCAACTCTTTGCATGAGGTGGCCCAAGTATTGCAGTTTCAGCTTTAGCATCAGTCCTTCCAATGGATACCCAGGACTGATATCCTTCAGAATGGACTGGTTGGATCTCCTTGCAGTCAAAGGGACTCTCAAGAGTCTTCTCCAACACCACAGTTCAAAAGCATCAATTCTTCAGAGCTCAGCTTTCTTCACAGTCCAACTCTCACATTCATACATGACTATTGGAAAAACCATAGCCTTGACTAGACCAGACCTTTGTTGGCAAAGTAATGTCTCTTCTTTTGAATATGCTGTCTAGGTTGGTCGTAACTTTCCTTCCAAAGAGTAAGCATCTTTTAATTTCATGGCTGCAGTCACCAGCTGCAGTGATTTTGGAGCCCCCCAAAATAAAGTCTAACACTGTTTCCACTGTTTCCCCATCTATTTCCCAAAATATCAATAACCTCAGATATGCAGATGACACCCTTATGGCAGAAAATGAAGAGGAACTAAAAAGCCTCTTGACGAAAGTGAAAGAGAAGAGTAGAGTATTACACAGTTATTAAAATTTAAATTTTCAGAATGCTGCATAACATGGTTAGTGTTCGGAGACTAAGTTGTGTCACACTCTGCAGTCCCATGGGCTGCAGCACAACCGCCTTCCCTGTCCTGCACTGTCTCCCGGGTTTGCTCAAATTCATGTCTGTTGGACTCAAGTGATGCCATCCAACCATCTCATCTTCTGTCACTCCCTTCTCCTGTCTTCAGTCTTTCCCAGCATCATAGTCTTTTCCAATGAGTTGGCTCTTTGCATCAGCTGGCCAAAGTATTGGAGCTTCAGCTTCAGCATCAGTCTTTCCAATGAAAAGTCAGAGTTGATTTCCTTTAGGATAGACTGGTTTGTTTTCCCCTGCTGTCCAAGGGACTCTCAAGAGTCTTCTCCAGCACTGAAGTTAGAAAGCATCAATTCTTCAGCACTCAGCCTTCTTTATGGTCCAACTCTCACATCATCCATACATGAATGACTACTGGAAGAACCATAGCTTTGACTAGATGGACCTTTGTCAGCAAAGTAATGTCTCTGCTTCTTAATATGCTGCCTAGGTTGGTCATAGCTTTTCTTACAAGGAGCAAGCATCTTTTAATTAGATGGCTGCAGTCACTGTCTGCAGTAATTTTGGAGCCCAAGAAAATAAAATCTGTCACTGTTTCCACTTTTTCCCCATCTATTTGCCATGAAGTGATGGGACCAGATGCCATGATCTTAGGGTTTTTGAATATTGAGTTTTAAACCAGTTTTTTTCCCTCTCCTCTTTCACCCATATCAATAGGCTCTTTAGCTCCTCTTCGCTTTCTGCCATTAGAGTGTCATCATGTACATATCTGAAGTCGTTGATATTCCTCCCAGCAATCTTGATTCTAGCTTGTGATTCATTCAGCCCAGCACTTCACATAATGTACTCTGCATATAAGTTAAACAAGCAGGGTGACAATATACAGCCTTGACGTACTCCTTTCCTGATTTGGAACCAGTCCGTTGTTCTGTGTCTGCTTCTAACTGTTGCTTCTCGACCTGCATACAGTTGTTTCTCAGGAGGCAGGTCAGGTGGCCTGGTATTCCCATCTCTTGAAGAATTTTCCACAGTTTGTTGCGATCCACACAGTCAAAGGCTTCAGAAGCATATGTTTTTCTGGAACTCTCTTGCTTTTTCTATGATCCAATGGATGTTGGCAGTTTGATCTCTGGTTCCTCTGCCTTTTCTAAATCCAGCTTGTACATCTGGAAGTTCTCGGTTCCCACACTATTGAAGCCCAGCTTGAAGGATTTTGAGTATGACCCTGCTAGCGTGTGAAATCAGTGCAACTGTACGGTAGTTTGAGTAACCTTTGGCATTGCTTTTCTTTGGGATTGAATGAAAACTGAACTTTTCCAGGGATTTTCCTGGTGGTCCTGTGGCTAAGACTCTGTGCTCCCAATGCAGGGGGCCAGAATTCAATTCCTGGCCAGGGAACTATATCCCACATGCTGTAACTAACAGCTTGTATGCTACAACTAAAGATTTCACATGCCACAACAAAGATCAAAGATCCTGCCTGCCACCACCAAGACCCAAGGCATCCAAATACATAAATAAATATAAATAAATATTTTGAAAAAGAAAACTGACTTTTCCAGTCTTGTGGCCACTGCTGAGTTTTCAAAATTTGCTGACATATTCAGTACAGCACTTTTACACCATTACCTTTTATGATTTTAAATACTTTGGAATTCCATCAGCTCCACCAGCTTTGTTTGTAGTGATGCTTCCTAAGGCCCACTTGACTTCACAATCCAGGAGGTCTAGCTCTAGGTAAGTGACCACACCATCACGGTTATCTGGGCGATTAAGACCTTTTTTGTATAGTTCTCCTGTGTATTCTTGGCACCTCTTCTTAATATCTTCTGCTTCTGTTAGGTCCATACCGTTTCTGTCCTTTATTGTGCCCATCTTTGCATGAAATGTTCCCTTGGTAACTCTGATTTTCTTGAAGAGAGCTCTAGTCTTTCCCATTCTATTGTTTTCCTCTATTTTTTGCATTGTTCACTTAAGAAGACTTTCTTATCGCTCCTTGCTATTCTCTGGGACTCTGCCTTAAGTTGGTGTATCTTTCCCTTTCTCCTTTGCCTTTCGTATCTCTTTTCTCAGCTATTTGTACAGCCTCCGCAGATCAGTATATCTACTACTGTGGGCAAGAATGCCTTAGAAGAAAAGGAGCAGCCCTCATAATCAACAAGAGTCAGAAATCCAGTACCTGAAAATGACAGACCTCAAAAATGACAGCATGATCTCGGTCCATTTCCAAGGCAAACCGTTCAACATCACAGTAATCCAAATCTCTGCCCCAACCACTAATGCCAAAGAAGCTGAAGGTGAATGGTTTGATGAAAACCTACAAGACCTTCTAGAACTAACACCAAAAAAAAGATGTTCTTTTCATCATAGAGGACTGGAACGCAAAGCAGGTCAAGAGATACCTGGAATAAGAGGCAAGTTTGATCTTGGAGTACAAAACAAAGCAGGGCAAAGGCTAACAGAGGTTTACCAAGAAAACACAGGTGATAGCAAACACCTTCTTCCAAAAACACATGAGACGACTCTACACATGGACACCACCAGATAGTCAATACTGAAATCAGACTGATTATACCCTTTGTAGTAGAAGATGGAGGCAATCTATACAGTCGGCAAAAATAAGACCTGGAGCTGCCTGTGGCTTAGATCATGAACTCCTTATTGCAAAATCTAGGCTTTAAATGAAGAAAGTAGGGAAAACAACTAGATCATTCAGGTATGACCTAAATCAAATCCCTTATGATTGTACAATGGAGGTGATGAATAGATTCAAAGAATTAGATCTGGCAGACAGAGTGCCTAAAGAACTATGGACATAATGTTACAATATCATTGTTAAAATATCATTAAAAATTCTTGGGACATAATGGGAAGTGGGGGTGAGTGTAGCTTTGATTATATATAAAGAATGAACACAACAAAGCTAAATACAAAAGCATTAACCTAGAAAAAAAGACGAAAAGAAAGAATATTACAGTGTTAACAGTGCTAAACTAAGTAGAGGGATTACGAATGCCGCTTTCTTCTTTCGACTTCTGTTTTTCAGGCTGGGATAATAAGCACATAGTACTTTGAAAACAGTAACTACTTCCTGCCTCCTCCAAAATGTTCCCTATCTTGCACTCTCAACATTACCTCTCAAGATACTAAGTCATGTTACAGATTTTCCAATCAAAAATTTTCTCTTGAGAATGAAAAAAATGTTTCTTGAGAGCAGGAATCTCAATTACTCTTGTTTCTAGCCCTCCAGTCAAACACTTGGCAAGGAAAAACATTCTTACTGCTGATGGTTAATAAGTAATGTGAATTTATTCAGAACTACTCAAATCAGACCAGTCCTCCTTATTAGGAAAAAATTTTTAATAGGACACATTTGCAAGAACACCATTCCAAAGCAGCCTGGTCTCCATGGACAATTACAGAATGTCAAGCTGTCACACAGACACCACCAATAACTAAACTGTTCTTTTGATTCCTCCTAACTTAAAGGTCCCCACCTTCCCAAACCATCAAGGAGGCCCCTTTCCCTCCATCTGTTCTACCGAATCAGGCTTAACATGAAAGGCTAACAGCAGAACCCCCTCCGGGCCCGTCAGCCTGGCCCATCAACCACACGGATAAGCCAGGCCACTCTGTGACCGAGCTCTGCCCTTCAACCAACACCCTGGTTACGGGTTTGGGGAGCAGGGATTGGCAGCATGCTGGGGTCTCATCCACTGGCGTTACAATGTCCAGGAGAAAAACAGACCATTCCAAAACCACAGCACAACTCACTGTGACTAATTTTCTGGGTAAAAATGCACAATGGGTTTCTGTCCTTTAAGCACTGGTCTGCTTAGTTAATTAGAGATGTGCTGCTAAAGCAAACAGCGCCGAAGGAGAGCAGAGTCAACTCTGGTACCTGGGCAGTCTGGTACCTTCTTCGGTCTCCCTGAAATGTGATTAAGCATGACCTTTAAGAGGAGCAGATCAACAATCAATTTTGGTGAAACAAAACCTTGCGTGGGACACGGGAGTGGGCCCTGTAGAGGGGAGAACCCACCACGACAGCGGGGCCTCACCATCTCATCGTGCAGCAAAAGTTACCGAGATTCATCTCAATTAATTTTACTTGCAAGGAAAAAACATCATAAAACTGCAACCTCAGCAGGATACTAAAGGTCGGGCTTGGTTTCTTGAGGGATGAACTTGATATCAATAGTTATTAGGACACATTCATACAAGATACACAGGAGAGACAGAGAGAAGATGCTGGTAATCTTACTTAATCCTGATGCGGCCCTAAATCAGGCTCTGCAGACTGTGGGAAAAATCAAGGAAAAAGTTCAATATTCCTGAGACGAGATTCTGTGCGCATGTGCTCTTCTTCGGAGCCAGAACAGCAGCCAAAGGGTGACTCCAGAGGCCCGTGGGGAGAGCCCCTGTGTGAGGGGCCAGAAGGCCACTCCCGCCAGTGGTTCACTGCTCCTGCACTTCTCGTGGCAGCTTGGCAAGATCTGGTCCAGTGTTCCACAGAGAACCAGGTCGGCTCAACCAGGAAAATCCACACAATCACAGGACGTGGGGACTTGGGCAGGACCTTATGATCAGAAAGGCTGAGAGAGAAACACAGCAATTCACCACTCAGCAGCTCATTCTGAACTTCTGCTCCACCAACTGCCGACAAGGCTGGTTCCCAGAACCCCACATTACCCTAACCACAGACTGAATCCTCAGGAAAAGCAGAAAACTGAGAACACTGCCAGAAAGAAATGGAGGCAATCCAAAGAGGACAAGGAAAGGTAAAATTTCTTTAAAATAAAAAAACAGAATTGGAATGTGTGTACACGGAGGCGTTACATGATTTTAAAATAAAGTTATTCCTTTCTCTTAAACCTAACACCACAAAGAGTCCTTGGGTTCAAGCCCAAGGAACTGGAGGAATAAGATGTTTCTTACACTGTAGAACAGGCCTGATCATATTTATCAGCAACTCAAGAAACACTAGGACATTACTTGTGATGTCACATAAACAGCACTTAACTATGAATCAGGAAAGAAGGTCACAAGCAGGTGATGCGGCAAAGTGTCCCACAGGAAGTGAGAGCAGGTGGGTCTTCAGGGGTAGAGAGGATCTGGGAAGGGCTGAGGAGAGAAAGCTGCTTCAGAAGAGGTCCAACATCAGCAGAAGGGAGATCTGGGAAGCACGAGCTGACAGAGGACGGGATACTATGACTCCAGGGAGCACACAGGGTGTCAGAGTGGAGGCGCAGCCAGGGAGGCTGCAGCCTGAACGCCAGGCTGAGGAGGGTGGAAGCCGCCAAGAAGATCACCACCGAGCACAGCACCGTGGCCGGAAGGGGAGAAGGCAGGCCACGGGTAGCAGCTCACAACCTGATTTTGGCTGAAGACCCCCAACAAGCCACTGTGAGAGACAGGGTCCAGGCCCTGCTATACTCACGGGGAAAAGAGCACTCCAGTTCAGTCCAGTTCAGGCGCTCAGTCGTGTCTGACTCTGCGACCCCATGGACTGCAGCCCTCCACACCTCCTTGTCCATCACCAACTCATGGAGTTCACTCAAACTCATGTCCACTGAGTCAGTGATGCCACCCAGTCATCTCATCCTCTATTGTCCCCTTCTCCTCCTGCCTTCAATCCTTCCTATTATCAGGGTCTTTTCCAATGAGTCAGTTGTTCACATCAGGTGGCCCAAGTAATCGAGTTTCAGCTTCAACATCAGTCTTTCCAAAGAACTCCCAGAACTGATCTCCTTTAGAATGGACTGGTTGGATCTCCTTGCAGTCCAAGGGACTCTCAAGTGTCTTCTCCAACACCACAGTTCAAAAACATCAATTCTTCGGCACTCAGCTTTCTTTATAGTCCAACTCTCATCCACACCTGACCACTGGAAAAACCATAGCTTTGACTAGACGGACCTTTGTTGGCAAAGTAGTGCCTCTGCTTTTTAATATGCTGTCTAGCTAGGGTGGTCATAATTTTCCCTTCCAAGGAGTAAATGTCTTTTAATTAAGTGGATATATGCTACAGACAGAAAGGCTCTCCTGTGACAGTAGAAGAAGCTGACAGCAGGACTTCCCTGGCGGTCCAGAGGAAAGAGCCTCCCTGCCAGTGCAGGGACGCAGGCTCCAGGCGCGGTCTAGGGCGCATCCACACACCGCAGGGCGACTAAGCCCGCGCTCCTCCACAAGAGAAGCACTGCAGTGAGAAGCCAGTGCAGGGACGAAGAGCAGCCCCCTGCTCACCACAGCCTGAGAGCCCAGACGCAGCAGCAAAGACCCAGTGCAGCCAAAAATTCATAAATAAAAATTTTTTTAAGGTGCCAACAGCAACACCTGGAGCAGAATGCCTTCACAGACTCCGAGGCTGGACTTCTCCCCGACCTCACACAGGCTTCCTCTCCCCTCTCCCCTCCAGACTTTCATCCTGCTTTAGTGTGTCTTTGAAGTACTTCTTACTCCCTGATATCAGTTATATTTTTAGTTGTCTGGAGAAGGAGAGGGCAATCCACTCCAGTATTCTCGCCTGGAGAATCCCATGGACAAAGGAGCCTCGTGGGCTACAGTCCACAGGATCACAAAGAGTTGGACACGACTGAGCGACTAACAGACACACACCTCTACCAAGAATGTAAGCTCCGTGAAGGGCAAAAACCTTGAGGCTTTCGTTACCACCATATCAACATCTCAGCATACAGTAGGCACTCAGCACATACTGGATGAACAACTGGAAAGACTCAGTGATGGCCTCAGTCAGCGTTTCTCAATCATAACTTGTCCAGGGAACCCTGATTCAACACAGTCCTTAAAGTGAAGTCGCTCAGTCGCGCCCGACTCTTTGTGACCCCAAGGACTGCAGCCTACCAGGCTCCTCCATCTACGGGATTTTCCAGGCAAAAGTACTGGAGTGGGTTGCCATTTCCTTCTCCAGAGGATCTTCCCGACCCAGGGATGGAACCTGGGTCTCCCGCGTTGTAGGCAGATGCTTTTCCATCTAACCTACACATACACACACACACTCACACACACACTGCCCCACATACATGTGCCATCCAACACACACCCCCTGCTGCCAAGGCTCTAATCAGTCTATCCTTTTTCAACCAAAGTGTCAAGATGGTAGTCTTTATTTTTATAGTCAATGGTGAGGTGTGTCCCAAATAACGTGTTCCCAGTAACAGTTAAAGCACAGGAGCTTGTGAATTATTTACTCATATCAGAGCAGATTCAAGGTTATCCCCAACATATCTGCCACTCATTTGCATTTCAGTAAGCCTTCTTGAGTGGGAAAGAAAGACACAGCATTATAGCTAGCTATAATGGGCTAATCCTTCCTTTCTGGAAGGATTAGCCCAAATGCTGCCTGCACTTTGTTCTAAAACCTGACAATGCTGGGGAAAAGAGAGGGCTTGGCTTGGTCAGAGACTGGCCCCTGCTGGCTGAGGGTCTGTTTTCCTCCTCATCCCACCACTGCAGCGCTCTCCAAGACCTCTGGCATCTCCTGCCACACCCCTGAGCCAGACCCGAGACTGCGGAAATAAGCACAGTAGAAAGGGGGTTACGGTACTGGTCCATATGGCCCAGGGTTCTGTCCAGCCTCCAGATCCGTGTCACCCAATACAGTGGCCACTGGCCACATGTGGCTATGTGACTGAAATTTAGTATTTAAAAATTTAAAATGCAGTCCTTCAGTTACACTAGCCACATTCCAAGGTACATGTCAATAATACCTATTATATGCCAAGAGTTGCAGGTCACTACTGACTACCATACTGGGTAACCTGGAGAATATTTCCATCATCACTGAGAGTTCTACCGGCCAGCACTGCTCTGGGTTCAGAAATGAGTGTGTCACGCACCACAGTGAGGACAGAAGGACTGCAACGGAGGAGACTGAAGGGCCAGAGCAGGCCCTTTCCCTTGGCCTCTTAACCATGACAGGGCATTCAGCACAGGACCACCCGTGCAAAGGGAGAACCATAAAACAGACTGCGGTCTAGGGAAAGGGCAACGGGAAAGAAGAACGGGGCTGCCACTCGCTTTCTGATTTATTCCATCCAACTCAAGCCCCAGCCTGGCCGTGAGACAGGCAAGCTGCACACAGCGGAGCTCTCACGAGCAGAGACGGATGGCCACAGGGCAGACAGACCCCACACAGCAGAGGGACCGAGGAGGGGGGAACTGGCAGCAGCAGGTACCTGATCTCTTGACTCTAGGAGGGAGTGGCCAGGAGACAGCTATATTCTTGTATATTTCCTTTCAAAGCGGCCAGCTATCTGCTGACAAACCTCTGCTTCACAAGCAAAACATCTTGGAGAAGCGCTGACATTTAATCTGCCAACGGCCCCTATTTTGAGGCTTCATAATAACAGGTTGATTCCACACAGTGACTACCTAGTAGTCATGCGCTGGGTCTGTTTCTAGAGAATCATACAGTGACTCTCAGGATAAAGCCTAAGAACTCTGTGCAGAACTAACATTTCAAAGGTAAGATTTAAATGCTCACACAATGAGGGGAAAAAAAAACTCTCCGTAACAAAATCCAGTCTCACTCAGGAGCAGTGAGATTCTCCACACCACACTCCAGGTCAAGTGAAACGACTGCTCCATCCTGCTCTTTATGAATCAGCCCTTTAACGATTCCACAGAAGGATGGCTCAGAAACCTGGTAGGAAGCCTGGCTATAAAGAACACCACGGTAAGAAGAAAGAACCTCACAGGCAGGAGGTGCCAATCTCTGTATGATACGCACCGAAGATCTGAATACAGAAAGGGGGCGGCAGGGAGTGGGGGAGAGAGGCAGGTGGGTTAGAAGAAAAGGCGTACTTCTTACAACACACACACAGACGCACGGACATCCCACGGAGTGCTCCCTACGTGTTAAACCCCGTAGGGAGGAACTCACAGGTCCCACCTCAGTCCCCACAACGACTCAACAAGGAGAACACCATCACTGAGCCCGTGTCACATACAGAGTGGAGGTGCTCAGACACTGAGCAACGTGGCGGAAGGCACACAGCCAGGGAACGGCAGAAGCGGTCTGTGAACCCAGACGGCCAGGTTCCAGGACGCAGGCCTGCGACACCTGTGCTACAGGCCTGATGCTACTGCCCGGCTCCTCCTACTGCTCTCCTCTGTGTATGCTATGTTCCAGGCAAAACAGTCGCACCACATTAGCCAAATACGGAGTTCACCGAAGTGTGCAAGCTGGGGTCTGCCAGGCTGAGTCCTGGGCTGTTCCCAGGTGATGCTTTTCATATCAGCAGCTCTGCAATACAACATCTGTTAGAAAACCCATATACAATAAAAAAGAAGTCATGAAGTTTCTTTTTAAAGCCAATATATATTAAGGAAAAAAAGCTAATAAAAGGTATCAAGTAATCAAAAGTAAAAATGATATAAGAAGAAGAAGGTGGTTTGGGAATCTCATTTTTTTCAGATTGGCCAGTTCGGAAATCTAGTGAACACTTTATTTTTTAAACATTTGCTCACATTGCCCTTTCTACCTGGAATGTTCTTCCCACCTTCTTCCGTACCCTGCATGTCTGCCTGTCGCAAGTCCAGACGTATTTCAGGGGCAGGTCAGCACGCACTCCTCTACAGTCTTCTTTATGGTACACTGACCAGGGCCATCTCCTCCAAAAGACCCTCGGAGGTGCTGTGTGCCTTTCTGGTGGGTTATAACCCTCTGCTCTGTACCATGTGGATCCGTGTCCCAGCTCACCTCTCACTGTACTGGAAGCCTTGTGAAGGCAGGGCCTTGTCTTCTCCGAGCCCCACCCAGTCCAGCACAGGAGGCCCTCAAGAAACCTTTCCTAAATGATCACACTGGGGCTGCCCTGAGCAGAAAGATCACTTCTGTCATCAACGCTTCCCTGGTAGC
Source organism: Nanger dama (assembly GCA_917880005.1). Taxonomy (NCBI): domain Eukaryota; kingdom Metazoa; phylum Chordata; class Mammalia; order Artiodactyla; family Bovidae; genus Nanger; species Nanger dama. The sequence goes on along the minus strand of CAKJTW010000018.1, from coordinate 4,875,134 downwards.
TCAGTCGGTAAAGAATTCACTTGCAATGAAAGAGACCAGGGATCGATCTCTGGGTCAGGAAGATCTCCTAGAGAAGGAAATGGCAACGCACTCCCTTATTCTTACCTGGAGAATTCCACAGACAGCGGAGCCTGGCAGGCTCCAGTCCAAGGGGTTGCAAAGAGTCAGACATGACTTAGCAACAAAACAGCTATGTTTCAAATATTTCCTGAAATAAAGACTGCAGAAGGAAGGTCATGAGCCTTCCTCTAAAAACTGGAAATTCTTTTTACAATAATGCTCCAAGTTTTATTGTGAGTCTGCTGGCCTAAACCAGGACTGAACCTTTAAAGTCCTTCACAAACTGCCTCACCTTCTATGAGAACTTTATAAACAAAACACAGCAATTAAACTTGGGGCCACTGAAAACCACAAGTACGACCAGATAAATTAATATTTACCCAATCAAACAGGACAGCAAAGACAATTAAATCAAGAAGGATTTAAATGTGGGTCAATTCAGACTCCAGACCACAACTGAAACCTGCCCTTAAGATGCCTTCTGCTCACTCACAGCACCGCTAACCTGCTTCCAAGACGGCATGTTGGGAAGGGAAGGGGTGTGGACGGAGACCAACGGAGGGAGGTCTCCTCATTACCCACCTGCTCACTGGAGTCCCCCAGGCAGCCGGACCACTACACCCACAGAGAGGGCAGAGCTCGCACTGCAGTCAGACCTCTGCCACAACCAATTCTAACAGTCCTGCTGCTCTTCTTTGCAGAAAATAAACTGCTCTTTATCGAGTCCTTATTATACGCCAGATGCCATGCTAAGTGCTGAAGGTATATTAATCCACAACCACCCAATGAGGAAGCTGCTGTAGTGAGGCCCAGTTCACAGACGAGAAGTAATGAGGGCTAAGTCACCTGCCCCCAGGACTCCCAGGGAGGGCTAGGGAGAGGCAGAGCTGAAACCTGGCATCAGACAGAAGCCATGCACCGAACTTGGCAATTTTACCCGCAAATATAATTGACACCACATTCACTCCCATTTCCACCACAATAACTATGGCGTATTGTTTATTTCATGCCTTCATTAAGTAACTTCATTAAGCAGGACAAATACCGGCAGTTTTTACAACTCATTATTAGTCCTACAACGCACACTGCTCCAGTGAGAAATAAAGATTAATCTTCCTGCATCTGAACAGATTCCCCGTCAGGGCCATCCTGACTGGGAAGAGGAGGGGCAAACCTCCACCTCATCAGCTGGGCACCCTGGCAAATCATCAGATGGAGGACTGCCAGGTGAAACATCACCAGCTTCCAAGTAGGCATGAGCCATGTCAGAAAAGCAACCTCCTGACATAAAGAGTTAGAAGAGAGGAAGGGATCGCCAAGCTACCCAAGGACCCGTGGTGTGCAGAGGAGGCCCCTGGACGGACTGAGTACCACGTCTTCCCCTAAGAGTTGCCACTCCAACTCCATGGCACATTAGCTGGACCAGAACAGATGGCTGATTCCAGTTCCCTGGTGGAAAGCGGAACTGCAAGGGCCTCGCCCAGCCCCCGGGGCTCAACTGAGCTGAGGTGACGTGAACTCCCAGGCCCTGAAGCTGTTTGGCCCGGCCCAGTGCACCCATCTGCAGACAGAAGTGCCTGATGGAGACACGGAGAGGCAGGACAGGGGGCCGTGAGTCCTGAAGGGCCAAGACCACAGAGGCACTGCCCTGGTTCTGACATCCTTCTTCTCAGCGTCAGCCCCTTGGAAGGCCTCACTGCATTTCTTTCCCACTGGTCCCATAAAACACCCAATGAATACCCCCTTTTTTGCATATATGAACACAAGTGAGTCTCTTCCTTGAAGCCAAAAGCCCAGAAAAAGCAAAAGTAAATGTTGGCATGTTATCACCTGTGGCAATCCCCAGACAAGCCCGTTAAGAATGGTTATTTCAAGCACTGGAGCTTGCAAGGTCTCACTGAGCTTTCTAAGGGGAGCAAGGGGGGAGAAGGACCATGGGCCACCTCAGGTTTCAGGCGAGGCGCCTGCCCTCTCCAGGGTTTGGCATCCTCACCAGCAAGCCCGCAGGGACCACCGCGTCCAACCAGCCTCATGTGCAAGCCTTTGGGAGGTCCAGATGTGATCACAGAGGGGCCTCTGGGCTGGGGTCTGCTGTGAGCAGTGTTCTCTGGGGGAATCAGACATGGCACAGCGCCAGAGGGCTACGAAGGAGCCTGAGGGAGCACAGAGCTGGGCACTCAGACATTCTCTGGCTTCCGCCACCAGCTTCCTCTGTCTGAATCAGCCAGGAATAACTTTGGTGGAGCCTCAGTGAGCTTCATTTTCTCCAGGAAAAATGTAAGCACATGGCAAAGCCAACGGGAGGCCAAAATTTCAGATTCTCAGAGACTAAATCAGCTATTGACTAGAAAATTCTGCCTGTATCTGGGATTTTCTAGCAGGTGGTCCCAAGTATTACTCATCGAAGTGAAGAGACTCCTGAGTTTAGGACTTGTAAGCCCCTTGAAGGCAGAGAACTAAGTTCATGTTTCTTCGAGACACTGAATACCCAACGTTCCCCGCTTACGCTCTCGGCCTCCCTTGACAACGGCGAGGAGCTGCCACCACGCTGGCTCCCAGGGAGGCAACAAATACAGCGGGGTATTCTGTGCTCAGGGAAAAATACAAAGAGTGATAGTCCTGTGTTTTTGTTTTTGTTTTTTTACATTAAGTATCGACTTAGCCACCAATTTGAAAGTAAAATCTTAGTATTAGGCTGAATAGGAGATCATTTGAAAGTCATACATAAAATGCAAGATATAATGTGCATTGTAAGGATTCTGCTGGTCCCCTCTTCCTTCCAGAGAGGCAAAGCGCTCCATTTTCTTTCCTTTTTTTTAAGCAACTAGAAGGTCATGTGAAGGACACTGACAAAAATATCTTGGTCCTTCAGATCTACACCTCTACAACTTCAGTGAAAATGTATCAAAAGCTAAGGATTTTGTAACCAGCTCTATCATCAATATATCATATCACACTTATTCTAAAGCCTTCTGAAATCACAACACATTTGAAAATACTCTCTGGCAGCCCTCGTTCTCAGCAGTCCAAAAACTCACGTCTTACAACAGCAGCTTACTGTCAATAAAACAAAGGCCACTTGGAGAAGGCGCCACCCCTCACCAGTCACACCACCTTCCCATCCCTGAAGTGAACTAACAAACCCACTCAAGCTGCAAATGGAAACCCCGGCTGATCTGAAAGGAGGAAGCAGCGGCGGTGGGCTAGGTGTCCTCAGGACATCAGAGAGAAAGGGAACGAATCTCCCGTCCAGGGATCAAAGAGAACAGCTCTCCACAAGTCAAACAAGACCTCCCAGATCAGAAGCCAAGTACGTGTTTCTCCTTTCTCAAAAGCTTCTAATCCAAGTCCTCACTTTGGGGAGGGGCTCGTATCTCAGGGAGGGTAGGAAGGAGCAGAATCCCCCACAATAGCTCTGGACCAGTGTGGGACTCGGTTCAAGGGAGGCAAGCTTCAAGTTTAAACAGTAATTTGTGTGTAATTATCCTTGCAGGTTGATACAGATAGTTAGATTAAATAAATTAATCAAAGTACAAATTGTGCTGGCAAGCTCCAGCGCCTGGCTTCTCCTAAGGCCAAGCTGGCAGCAGTACCAGGGCTGGGATTCACAGCCCCCGGATCAGAGCTGGCAGGTGACGGGGGGGCAGGAGAGAGGCAGTCACGCTCCCGGGACGGGAAGCCAGGGTAGCAATCGGAGGGGCGGGCGGGAGGAGGGCTCCGCTGAGCTGTGACAGTGGAAGCCTTAAACACCAGATCCATTACAGCCTGAACGCCCACGGCCATTTACACAACACGGCTGGAAATAAATCCTCAGGAAGGCAAAGACCTAGGGGAAGCAGCCATTAATATGCCTCGCCCGCAACACAGCTCAAGCCAGATCGCTCGTCCAACGAGATGTGTGACCAGGATACTCTCCTCTCCCCCACCCACTTACTTAGAAGTTAAGTTATCGTTGACACATGAGGATCAATGCTACTCTATGTCATTAGCATACTCCTAGACCTAACATTTATTGAATCTTAGGCAAAGTTCTTTACTTAATGCTGATAACCCAAGAAGGGAAGAATTGCTATTATTCCCATTTGAAGATATGGAAACTGAGACTCAAGGACCAAGGGGGCCTGCCCAAGGTCACACAGTAAACAAAACCACAGAGCCAGGATCAATCCAGATAGGTAGCTACAAAGCCAGGGGAGAAGGTGAGATTCAAAGAAGAAAAAAATATTAACAAATGAATGGAAACTATTTCCTTATAAAAGAACTGACTTGCAGGAACATCATCCCAGGTAAGTAGTTTGTCGCTCAGTTGTGTCCGACTCTTTGCGACTACATGGACTGTAGCCCACCAGGCTCCTCCCTCCATGGGATTCTCCAGGCAAGAGTACTGGACTGGGTTGCCATTTCCTTCTCCAGGGGATCTTCCCAACCCAGGGATCGAACCTGGGTCTCCCACATTCCAGGCAGACACTTTAACCTCTGAGCCACCAGGGAAGCCCTCATCCCAGGTAAAGCATGCAAAATTAGAAAGCAGGCCCCTGCTATGAGCTGAAGTAACAGCGACAGTCTGGCAGAAAAGCAAACCTCGGGCCACCGGCAGGACACACAGCCTGAAGAAGCTGGGCCAAAGGAACACGGGAAGGGAGCTGCAGAAAAGCTGTACAACTCCACTCCTGCTCTGGTCGGCTGTCAGCTCCATCAACCCATCAGCTATGGATATGTCGCAAAGCGAATTCTACACTGATCAACTGACCACCGTCTTCTTTTGCAGCTGGTGGGGGAACGGGCAAACAGGACAGGGTCTGCAACTGCCCTCCAATGGGGCCCGCTGTCCAGTCCCACTCAGTGGTCACGTTTCTCTGAAAGTTTCATCAGAGTCACCCTTTCGGAGCTCCTGTAGGAAATCTTTCACACTTTTCCACCAATCATACTCCATCACTCAGCTTCCAAATTCAGTTTTCAAACAAACTGTTCCAGGGATTTACCTAGCGGTCTAGTGGCTAAGATTCCAAGCTCCCAATGCAGCAGGCCCGGGCTCGACCCCTACTCAGGGAACTAGATCTGGCATGCCCCAAAGACTGAAGATCCTGAGTGCCACGTCTGAGACTTGGCACAGCCAAACAAATAAATAAATACCTAAAGTAATAATAATACTCCTAGACATTCTGGAAGGGCTTCCCCAATGGCTCAGCAGTAAAGAATCTGCCTGCTATGCAGAAGATGTGGGTTTGACCCCGAGTTGGGAAGATCCCCTGGTAAGGAAATGGCAATCTGCTCCAGTATTCTTGCCCGAAAGAGCCCCTGGACAGAGGAGCCTGGCGGGCTGCAGTCAACAGGGTCACAAATAGTCAGACTCGACTGACACAGAACAGACATTTGGGTATCTGTTACAAGACTGCTTTTTATACCCACGCTGGTAGTAGGTTACAAAGGAAGGGTGGTGTGGTAGACTTTTAAACTATTTGTTTTGGCTTGACTCTTCTATGATAAGTTTTTACAAAGTACAGCATGCTCAATCACTACATTGTTGTATTGTAAGAAGGGTATACATTTTATTAATAAAATCCTTTGTAAACAAATTTAAAAGAAAAGAGTAATACTTCTTTCTCTGTGGCAGTGGCTGTTGAACTTTCAACAGGGCCACAGACCCCTGAAAGGATCTTGATAAAAGCTAAGGATTAGTCTCCCGAAAAATGGACCTACATATATTCCAGACCCAAATGAAGGACCCCTGCCTTTTGCAAAGCCGCTCTTTGATGATATATATTTTATCAAACAAGGACAGGCAAGCAGCAGTCAGGCGGGCAGGGAGCGGACAACCAACAGGTACAGAAAGTAACACAGTCCGACATCTTGGCCACGAGCTGGCAGAAGCCGGAGGAACAGATGAGCATTGTATGATGATCAAGACCAAAGATCACTTCTCTGGTTCTGAAGGTTTGGGAGCTGAGTTATGCTTTAGCGACTCAAATTTAAACACAATAACAACAACAAAACCCTGAAAATATGATGTAATATAGTTAAACCAGGGAATTACAATTCACATAAGACATTCTCCTTTGCCAGCCCATATATGTATTTCAAGACTATGGACAATGACCTTTGTGACTTATACTTCACAGTCGCTAAGTCAGGTCCCTCTCTTTGAGACCCCATGGACTGCAGCTCGCCAGGCTCCCTTGTCCTTCGCTACCTCCCAGAGTTTGCTCAAATTCATGTCCACTGAGCCGGTGAGGCCATCCAACCACCTCATTCTCTGTCGCCCTCTTCTCCTCTTGCTCTCAGTCTTTCCCAGCATCAAGGTATTTTTCAGTGAGTTGACTCTTCACATCAGTTGGCCAACAATTGGAGCTTCAGTTTCAGTCCTTCCAACAGTTAATAAATCTTCAAAAGTTTCTATTCAAAGATTTTTACCTAAGAGAAGAGCCATTTTCGAACCATGTCTTCCTTATAAAGACACCACTGTGTACTATAGAAAGAAAGCAAGCAGCTACCTGGATCTGGGCTGTGGAGATGGCAAAAGCAGACTAGAAAATAAAAACAAGTAAAATAAGGCGACTGGAGAATTGATGACGACGATGACGATGATGATACTGTTAGCGGTAACGAACGCATATCAGCCCCTTCTGAACCCCCTCGCATATTCTAGGCTTTTGGTCTTCAGAACAGCCCTGAGTGGGAGACTACCATCAACCTCATCTTACAGATATCAGAAGTAAATTGCCCAAGGTCACAGCCAATAAAGAGAAGCAGCAGGACTTGAACCCAGGCAGGCCCCAGAGCACCTGTCTTTAATGACAAGCTACACAGCCTCTCTGACCCAAGGAGATGACGAGCATGTTCACGCTGTAGAAATAATACAGGGCTGAAACAAACACAAGACACTTCCGTAACTTTCCGTAACTTTTCACTGTCTCCTTTCTTTGCCCTTTTCAGATCTGCCTCAAATTTGCCTTCTGTTTGTATCCCCAAACTAGCTGGAAAAAAAAAAAAATTTAAATATGCATTATCCTTCAATAAGTCAGGCCGTGAGTGGAATGCACAAGCCAAATAAAGACATCTCGGCAGCCATGTGCTCAGAAAATGCAGTGGCTGAGACCCACCTCCCACCCACCAAGAGAAGTGGGACCGGAGCCCTACCTAAGCCCCCCACCTCCTCCCTCCAAAAATACAGGGCATTTAGAATCATAATACTGACTTCAAAGACAAGGGAGCTGCTTAGTTGAAGGTGTTTTGTTGGTCTGTCTTCTGCCAGGTCTTGTCGGACACTGGAAAGACACTGGTGAACAGGCAGGCAGTGTCCCTGGCCCCAGCTCCAGCCACTGATACTTACAGACCAACTCGGATCACACCACGATGTGGGCAAGAGGCACTGCAGGACAGTACAGAGGGGTTACCTCACCCTGACCTGAGGAGCTAAAAAGTCTCCCAATAAAGCAAGAGAATATCAGCCAAACGAGAGGGGTGGGGGCCCACTGAAACAGGCCGCTTAAAGAGCAGGAGGGCTCTCAGGTTGAGGACTGAGCTGGGACACCACGGGAGTTAGGCAGTGAGCCGGACTGTTACCAGCTCCATCATAGCACCCGTCATCATCATGAGCAGAAGAAGAAATCATCAACATATTTTAAGCAGGAGACTTGTGAGCTCAAACTTGCACATTTAAAGGTCACTCTGATGCTATGCGGGGAGAGACAGGAGGTGGTGAGACAGTGGGGCCAGTGAGGAGACTTCTGCAAATGTCCCGGGCTCTGAGAGAAGTGGTGGGGGTGTTCGTTCATCCGTTTAGCAACCAACACTTACTAAGCACGTGCCAAGCGCCAGAAACCATGGTTCGACTGACCACAAGGCTGGACACAGGGGGGTCCAGGGCCACTGATTTGCAGACAGTGAAATCCACGAGGCAGGGATGCGGCCTGGTTGGTTTTGCTGGTTTTCGTCGACCCACCCAGAGGCAGCATTCCCAGCTCTCCCCGGGCACTGGCTTTCAGTGGCCACCTCCCTACGAGGCTGGCCTGGAGCCAATCGGTGGTAGAGGAAGATGCAGGTGGTGCCCTCCAGACCCCACCAAGGACCAGCTACTGTCAGTGTACCTTCAGGATCAAAAACAAACCAGAGGCTTACGAGGGCCTGTTTCCACCTCGTGATTCATTAGAATAAAGCAACTCCAGCCTCTGCAAACCAAAAGCTCTGAAAACCCTCCTCGAAAGCAAGATATGCCCATCACGACGTGACTGAGAAGGACAACACGATTCAGAGGAAGTCTCTCCGGGAAAGGCAGCATTCCCCACAAGACATCTTGCGAGGAAATTACCACGCTCTGGTTTTCTAAGCCAAGGTCCCCAAGCACAGCATTTTGGCCAAGGATTCCGATGAACTGCCAGCAGGATAATGTGGTGATGCTGTCTGAACTACTGTGAAAATGCATTAAAATCTCAATGTCTGAGCTCATCCAAGCAATTAAAATGAGCACGGACTGCTCTGTTTTAGACTGGGAAAACAAAAATCGGAGAGCATCGGCCTCTAGAATCCTCTGTGGCTTCTTGGAACACTTTAAAGGCATTTAGGGCAAGCACTTTTGCTATCTAAACCAAGCTGAGGGTACTCTAGTTAACCAGCCACGTCTCCACCGGCTCAAGCTGAGTGCTGAGAGGCGAAGGGCATGGCGGACGGGCACGCACAGCACTAAAAGAAAGCCCATGCCCACCGAGGGCTGACTCTGCGCTGGCCCTGCGCTAAGGCCCACGAAAAGGAGTGTCTTCAGGTTCACCATGCAGGTGAAGAGGACGGAATGCGGAGAGGAACTGTGACACAGAGAAATCATCGCAGTGACTTTCAGAGGAAAGAAAACACGCTCCACTTGCCAACCACACAAGCCTCTTCAGTGGCGCCTGTTATCTGCTAAGAAAGAGAGGCCAAGAGCTCATGTCATCTTGAAACTCGGGGAGTTCTAACTCTCATCACAAACACTAGGGATAAGGGAGGACTTCGAATCAACACCTTCTCCAGGAAACGTAAGTGTGGTGAGCCAGGTAAACGACTGGACAGACAGTCAGGCAAGCAGTCTGGGGTCCGATGCGGACCCAGCAGCCCCCAGCTCGCCCCTGGGGAGGCACTGGTTAGCGCATGGGGCTGACCTCACCTACGGGCAAAATCGGCCATCAGGGCTCCAGGTACTGAAATTTACACAGACCCATCCACAGGAAACTCTCTGGAGGTCAAGTTAGAACTCAGAGCTTTCACTGCAGGCACTCGGGTTGGATCCCTGGTAGGGAACTAAGATCCCACAAGCTGCACAGCGTAGCCAAAAGAAAATAGAGACCCTCGCTCACACACAGAGTAACAAACGCGCAGCACCCTTTGCTATGCAGCCACCAACCCACAGCACCAGGAGTCCACGGACAGTTCTGTCAGGACACAGTCCAGCTGGGTCAGGTCTTACGTTAACAGTGGCCAGGAAGTTAGTACCCTGTTTTTCTCCTTTGGACACAAATGTAAGACATATATTTAGAGTGCAGACATCCGGCAGGCTCTCTGACGCAGGAGTCAGCATGTCAGGAGAGTCTAGGGCTGGCCTGGAGCATGGCGTCATCCAGACACAGCTGGCAAGTGAAGCGGCAGAAAAGATGAGCTGGCCCAGAGCTGGCCTGGATTACAGGAGAGAAGCACAAGGCGCCTCACAGCCCTGCCTCGGCTCAACGCACCACCAGGAAAAGCAGCTGAGAAAGTGGGCAGGCGGGACACCAGATTCCTTCCGCACCGATAATCCCGCACCTCCATCCCCCACCATCAATGTGCAACTTATATGGAGGAAAAATGATATGGGGCCATTTCCTGTCCACTAACATCCCTGGAAGAGAAGAGAAAGTGCCGTTTGCAGGCCCTGGTTACAACCCACAGAAGGTGTTGGGCAAAACACACAAACCAGATCAGCCCAGAAAGGGCTACTGTAAGACAGCAAAAGCGGGAGTCAAGCTGAGTCCCCCCAACGCCCACCCTGGGCAGAGTGACTCCTGGAGGGCATGTGCACCACACGTCCCGCGGCCTCCGCCCCTGCTCAGGGCAGCTTAACAGACCTCCTGCTCCTTCAGAGGAGGAGGAGGGGATCACAAGTCTGATTCCAGGCCACAATAAAGGGACAGTTTCCAGAAGCCACAACGAATAAGCGGAACACAGAGACACGGAATCAGGCCAAAGCCTCGGGGTGGAGCCCATTTAGAATTACGGGGCCTCACGCGAGTTCCACTAACGTCTACACTCCTGTGTCACAGGAGGCTGCGCTGAACAGAGGACCTCTGAGAGAGAGTCCTCCACTAAGGGCCTCTGGGGCTGAGCTCTGCCCTGGTCTGGTCCGGGGACGCTCTGTAGCGGGCACAGCAGGACACACCATGGTTGCGCTTAAGATGTTACCGACAAAACTAACTCTCCTCCACTCCCGGGGTGCGCTTTCATTTCCAGAACCATGGAAACTTATAAACGATTCCACCACTCTTTCCCAGGTGAGAGATGACCTCAGCCATCAACTAGCCCACTCTTTATTTTACCAACGAGGCAGCTAGAACCCAGAGGAGCAAAGCCACGAGCGCCAGGGCCCACAACTGGACAACGCACAGCCAGAACCAAACCCCCGGACTCTCGAGACCTCTGTCCAATGTTCCCATGACAACCGTTGCCTCGATAAAGCCTTACCCATGCTGTCAAAGGGAATAAGAAGAGGCACTGCTCTGGATCCCGGGGTATGTTACACTCATCGGTCCTCCTCCAGTCCTGGAAGGACTGATGAGGAGGCTGAGACAAAAGAAGGGTGTCCAACTCGCCCCAAGTCATAAAGCTGGGGCCTCAAACCCAACAGAGTCTGACCCCAGAGCCCTGCTGGTCACAAGCACCCAATTCACAAACTGGATATAATCCAAGTGCTTATTTTTACACAGGCCCATGTGTGCAAATGTTCTCCTAAAGAAATAACCCTAGAAATCCTTGACTAGCCCAAGGCATTCTCCCCACCAGATAAGGGACCACACACCAACCTGAACCCTGAGCTCTGGGAGCAAGGCCTCCTTGACGGCCTAAGTGAGGGGACTCCGCCTCAGTTCACAGCGATGGTCTGCCCTGGGCCACCCACAGCCCTTCTTACCAGCTTCTCGGCCGTCCCCTCCTTCCTGCTTGTGGTTTCTTTCCAGGCCCTTCACGCTGCCTTTACCGCCCCTCAGCTCCCACATCCCATCCACACCCCTGGCTCCACACCACAAGGTCACCAAGAGGCTAACTGCCTTCCTCACCAAGCTCCCAAACCCTCAGCTCACCTCCAGGTTTTATGAGGAAATATAGCCCCTCCCACGAATTCATACTAACATCTGAGTTGATGACATCTATGTCGGGGCCTCCTCAAGGGGAAAAGGTTCTGATTACTTAAATGAACTTCTGATTTGTAGGGTTTCAGAATATACTGCAGTCACATTTGGGAGGCCGGGTACGGGAAACCCCTGGAAGGCAGGCCAGCACGCCCGAGAGTCAGTCCTCAGCACTGTCTTTAAGATCATAATGCCAGCCCCCCGGAGCCTACTTACTCTGTGCCAGGGAAGTGCTGTGCTCACATTACCTCATTCGGTCTCAAAATATTTCTCTGGGGTGGGCATAGCTGTCGTCCCCATTTCAGAGAATACAAAACTGAGGCACACAGAGGGACACTGCCTGGCTGTCAGGGAGCAGAGCAGGGATGCGAACCAAAGGGGCCAACCCTGCAGCTTACGCTCTTAAGCCGTGAGCGACACTGCCCCTGCACGGACACACACACCGTCTCCATGGGCCCGGGAACGGCAACTGCCGCTCACACGCACTCACTGCACCGAGCGACCCGCGGCGCGGCACGCACTGTGCCTTTCACCTCTGCCCTAACACTATGATGCAAAGAGCTGCACCGTCTCCCTTCACAGGCCACGAAACGGATGTTCTGAACAAGCCTATGCTGGGCTCAAGGCACAGGCTGAGTGTGGAGGCGGGTCACATCTCGGGCAGCCCAACTCCAGAACTCAGAGTTAAGCCTGGACGTTTCTGGCTGTATCTGCCTTTACTTGGAAGCCAGCAGAATCTAGAAACCCCGGAGGCTGGTTTCGTTCTGCTGGTTGTGTTGCTCTTTGTTCTTCTCATAATGCTCCCATGGGGCTAGGGGTGGGAGGGCAGCAAGGGTGCAGGTTCAAGGCCAACCAGGGAAAACTGCACTCTAGTCAAACTCTAGGCAAATTTGTGTTGAATGACAAGGAGCCATGGCGGTGCCGAGTGGAGGGGAGATTGAGGTGAAAGGAAACCTCTAAGAATGGTACCAGGGACCTCTGCTAACAATCAGAACAATCTGGAACAGTGCCTAATCCAAAGTCATGGCGAAGGCTTGGGGGATGTTTTAGTGCTTTTCTTTCCTCATTATGTTCTGCATGAATCCACATTCCCTGAGTCGAGGGTGGGCCTGGTGGAGAGAAAAACACTAGGAACGTAAATTAGTTATTGATAACAGATACACTGAGTGTGATATTTATTTATTTGCTGATAATACACTAAGTGGGATAGTCAGTGAGTGGCAGGGCACCGAGCGGGACAGTCAGTTATTGGTAATACATCAAGTGGGATAAGCCCTAAGAGGCTGACGGAGCTGATGAGCCTCTTCCCAGACAGTTTTCCCGCTTTTGCTAAAACAAAAGCAGCTGCCACAGAACACCGAACATGGGGTGCTGTCGCTGAAATGCGCCTGACTCCACCAACTCCAGAAGGCTTCCCCCAAGCCCCATCCCTTCTGAGCGCCGGCTGTCAAGTCGGCTCTCTCAGGAAGGCACCCCAGGTGACAGGCGACATCGATGAAACACCAGGCTTGGCCCTCAAAAAGCTTCCTGTCAATTCACCAACTGACCTCACCTTTCCTGCCAAATTACCCTTCTGAAGCCTGGCCCTAGCCTCCACCACAGGACCTCTGAATCTTCTCTGTCTATAAGTAACACAACTAGATTTCCCAGTAATGGCCCCAAATGGAAATGCCCTGATCACGCTTCATCAAAAATACAAGCACACAAACCACAAAAGGGGGCTGTAAATTAAAACTGCAACAGAAAAAGCTCTTTATTTATTTTTGCATTCATTCAGTGAATTACAATTGAATGTGTCCTGGGTACCAGGAGCTCTGCTCAGCACTGGGGTGGAACTCCCCCAGGGAACAAGACAGACACAGTCTCTCTCCCCTAGGACGTAAAAGACGATGGGTGCTTCAAGGAAAAGGTTCCGTGTTGCAGCCTGAACTAGTCCCAGCACCATTAGCTCCCTGATGCCCAAACGTCAAGAGCACCGTTGAGGCTGGATCTGTGGGACATCAATGTTACAGCAACTTAAAGCTGCTGAAAACCAGATTCTGGTGATAACAGCTCGGGAGGGTAAAATGGGAGAAATGTCTGCAGACTTTCCAACTGAATATTCCTGGAATGGAAAGTCACTCTTTCTCTAATCAAAGTGAAAAATTAAGTGTACAGAAGCCAAAAAAGGCGGCGGCAGCCCACTCCCCAGGGCCTACTTCCTAACCCTAGGAGACACTTCTGGGGTCTTCGCTGTTTCAAACACCACCAGGGAGGGGCTGAGGTCTTCAAGAAAGGAAGACAGTCAAAGCCAGAAATCAAAGCCTGGTGAGGAGATGCTGGAAACCTTCGGAAAGGGGTCTTAGAGGAGTCAGTTCAGTCTAACGCTTGGCATATTTGGGTGTAATCAGTGATGGAAGTCCACGTCCGCTATCTTACAAGGACAGTGCTGATGCCAATTATTTTTTTGCCCTCCTCAAGAGAGCTTGTCATCCCTCTACAGAACAATTATCAATAGGTGCATCAGAGTTGAAAGCTACATTCCTTCCCCAATTCAGCACGGGGAAAGTGCTGCTCACAGCAATTTGACATCATTTCATTACATTAGATTAATTTTTAAATGTGTTATCCTAACAATTATGCCAACTACCATGTAATTAATATTCTGACTGACTTTACAAAAATTACAAAATCCCCTAAAGAAAATAATTAGTCAGTAAGCATGAACAAGACTTCTCTTTGGCCAACAGCACATAAAACACAAAGTTCATCACATAATGGCTAGTATCAAAGCCTTTCCCAACTTTCTTCAATTCTTAGCCAACAGTGCGGAAAGCTGACATTGGCAAGTTACCCCAAAATCCACTTAACATATTAATGTACCTACTGGTTTAAACTCTTGGAGAGTAAAATGATGAATGATGAATGCATCTGCAATTAAAAAGCTCTTTTCGTGTGTAGGAGAGGCAAGATAAACACCTATCTTTGTTTCCTGCTTCCATAATCCCAGCTGGAAATTAGAATACTGGCTTATTTCTTGGGGCTACTTCTTGAGTTTATTAAAGAAATGTACATAAGGCATCCTTACCCTTGGTTTCCTCTTTTCGTTCAAGGTTGAAGTACACCTTTCTTATAACAGATTTCAAATCCCGTCTAGAGTAAGGACAGTATAAATAAGCAATAGCCAAATAGCACATTATCTACCATAACAAATAAAAACATCTCTTCTCTGCAGCCCACTTTGGATACCTGGCAGGCAGGGCCGCTGAGCCCCACGACAGAGCTGTGAGTCCCGAGGGAGCCTCAGCAGGGAAGAATGCGGAGGGTGATTAGCGATGTCTGCCCTGGACGAGAGCGACAGAGTGAGGAGCGGGGGCCTATATTTGCCATCTCCACCCTTCAGTAAACCACTGAAAATAAGTAAAACGTGATACAGATTCATGAATAAAATATGACACATGAATTGCTCCTGACAAGAAGATTAAAGGGAGGGGAAAATGTTTAGTACAGTCAAAACCTTAAGCCAAACGGGATTACAGCATCAAGCTTTAGAGTAAAGAACACTGGGCTACGTCAGGAGTGGCAAATTCTAGTCTAGCTATGAGGCTGTGGGCACGGTGGTTCATGGGGCCTTGACTTGCCCGACTGTAAAATAAGGGGATAAGCTAAACATCTCTGATTCATTTTCCTTATTCTGCCGAGTAATGGTGCAGGGGTCCAAAATGCCCTCCCTGCTGGGCACAGAGAGCTGGTGAAAGAACGGTGGCTTCACAACGTGCACCAGGCCAGGATGCGACTGAAACCCCAGCCCCACTCACGCTACTCGGGCAGGACTTACACTCTGACACATCTCCACACCTAGTTTTAACCCGCAGTATCTCCAGGACAAGCATTCCACATACATGCTGCTTCTTTCCCCAACACGTCCTCCTTTGCATCTGAGAGGGGAGGAACAGGGACTTCTATCTTAATATCCTATTAAACTGGGCAAACAAAACTACCTTCACTCAAACAGTACGTGTCATCACTTTGATTTAAAACCAGCCACTCCCACTGGGGTCTCAGGCACTCATGGCCTCAAGATCAGCCTAAATCTTCCCACCACTGAAAAGTCTCCACCACTTGAGCCTATTTCGAGAACATTACCCACACAATACATCAACACAGCTTCCATGTCCAAAAGCCAAGACCAGGCATCCAACCAGAAATAAGTCACCTACACATCAGATCCCACGCGCTAAGATGCCCACGCAGGCCCCTGGGGAAACAAGGAGGTGCACACAGGACAGCCTGAGAGGGCAGCATTGTCTGCGTGGGGGCCTGAACAGCCTGGTGTCTGCCCCAGCCAGCCAGGATTTTGTGTCTGTCCTGCACCCCGCTCCTGCCTCTAGCCGTGCAGCCCCAATCCCTGAGTTTCAGCTGATCTTCACTGGCCAATCAGAGAATCCCACCCACTGAGCTCAACAAGCTGTCTGGGTAGGCAGGGGCCCCTACCAAACAGGGCCCGCATCCGTTTTCAGCATCTGGCGTGAAGGACCACACAAACCTACAGCTGCCAGACTGTCTTTCCCACCACTGGGAGACACCAGGGCAACACTGGGAAGCGGGCATAGAGCGGGTAGCAGAATGACCAGTCCCCACACCACCTGGGCACCTGATGCTTAGGAATGAAGTGAGTTTCTATCCACAGCAGCCCGAGTCTGGAGGACAACCCTTGCAGGTTAAATGCATGCCTTCCAGGTTCAAGCTCCTTCTTTAATGTCCCACAATAAATCTTTTCTCCCTGAGTCTAAGACACAGCTGACTGGGTCCCACCATAAACCAAAGAATGTTAAATATTCCCACAAATTCAAAGGAATCATTCTACACACCAGAAACACTGCCACGGCTCATCTGTCACCTGAGACCCGAGAGTGAAAAGAGGAAAAGGGTGACGGGTAACTGGAGAGGGAAGGGCGGATCACAATCAGTAACGCTAAAAACAATTCTCTTCAGGGAGCAGCGTCTTACTGAGAAAAGCTTCCAAAATCACTCCAAACATATATTCTAGCTTTCCATCAGCAGCGGAAAACAAAACAAAGCTCAACACAACAACCCACAGCACCCAAACAAGAGGAACCTGTGAGCAAACAAACTAACTGCTGCCAGGCTGATGAGCCTAATTGCTCCTGTTATTTTTACACTGCAGCTTAGTTTTCCTTTCACAGCTGTCCTAGGGGCTCCGCCATGGGGCTACCATGAATAGCAAATTCTATGGCGAGTGTTCCCTTCCACGAGGTCGCAAGAGTCAGACACAGCTGAGCAACTGAACAGTAGAGAGCGTTTAGTGCAATCTCCCACAGACGGGTGCAGAGCAGTTAAGAGAAGAGAGAGTATTAGGAGGTTGGGATTAATGTATACACACTACTATACATATGGAGTAGGAAGTGGCACCTACTCCCATGTTCTTGCCTGGAGAATTCTGTGGACAGAGGAGCCTGGCGGGCTACAGTTCTTTGGGTTGCCAAGAGTCAGACACGACTGGGCAACTAAGCACACACTACCTACCACATATAAACTAGATAATCAGCAAGGGCTGACTCCATAGAACATAGAACAGTCACAATAGTGTAATAACCTACGAATGAGAAAATGTGAAAAATATATACATAGATAGATATGTATGTACCTGAAACTAATACGATGCTGTAAATCAACTATCAGCTCGGTTCAGTTCAGTCACTCAGTCGTGTCCGACTCTTTGTGACCCCATGAATCACAGCACGCCAGGCCTCCCTGTCCATCACCAACTCTCAAGAGTTCACTCAAACTCATGTCCATCGAGCTGGTGATGCCATCCAGCCATCTCATCCTCTGTTGTCCCCTTCTCCTCCTGTCCCCAATCCCTCCCAGCATCAGAGTCTTTTCCAATGAGTCAACTCTTCCAATGAGGTGGCCAAAGTACTGGAGTTTCAGCTTTAGCATCATTCCTTCCAATGAACACCCAGGACTGATCTCCTTCAGAATGGACTGGTTGGATCTCCCTGTAGTCCAAGGGACTCTCAAGAGTCTTCTCAACACCACAGTCCAAAAGCATCAATTCTTTGGCGCTCAGCTTTCTTCACAGTCCAACTCTCTTCACAGTCCAACTCTCACATCCATACATGACCACTGGAAAAACCATAGCCTTGACTAGACGGACCTTTGTTGGCAAAGTAATGTCTCTGCTTTTGAATATACTATCTAGGTTGGTCATAACTTTCCTTCCAAGGACTAAGCATCTTTTAATTTCATGGCTGTAATCACCATCTGCAGTGATTTTGGAGCCCCAAAAAGAAAGTCTCTCACTGTTTCCACTGTTTCCCCATCTATTTCCCATGAAGTGTTGGGACCAGATGCCGTGATCTTCGTTTTCTGTATGTTGAGCTTTAAGCCAACTTTTTCACACTCCTCTTTCACTTTCATCAAGAGGCTTTTTAGCTCCTCTTCACTTTCTGCCGTAAGGGTGGTGTCATCTGCATATCTGAGGTTATTGATGTTTCTACCGTCAATCTTGATTCCAGCTTGTGCTTCTTCCAGCCCAGCGTTTCTCATGATGTACTCTGCATAGAAGTTAAATAAGCAGGGTGACAATATACAGCCTTGACGTGCTCCTTTTCCTATTTGGACCCAGTCTGCTGTTCCATGTCCAGTTCTAACTGTTGCTTCCTGACCTGCATACAGTTTCTCAAGAGGCAGATCAGGTGATCTGGTATTCCCATCTCTTTCAGAATTTTCCACAGTTTATTGTGATCCACACAGTCAAAGGCTTTGGCATAGTCAATAAGGCAGAAATAGATGTTTTTCTGGAACTCTCTTGCTTTTTCCATGATCCAGCGGATGTTGGCAATTTGATCTCTGGTTCCTCTGCCTTTTCTAAAACCAGCCTGAACATCTGGAAGTTCGCGGTTCACGTATTGCTGAAGCCTGGATTGGAGACTTTTCAGCATTACTGTACTAGCGTGTGAGATGAGTGCAATTGTGCGGTAGTTTGAGCATTCTTTGGCATTGCCTTTCTTTGGGATTGGAATGAAAACTGACCTTTTCCAGTCCTGTGGCCACTGCTGAGTTTTCCAAATTTGCTGGCATATTGAGTGCAGCACTTTCTTCAATTTAAAAAAAACAGATGAAAAAAGGACAGTAAGAGTGATTTACCAAACAGTCCTCTAGAGATGTTCCATCAACAATGGGGAAGGCAGGCCAAGCAACAAAAACAAAGTGAGCAGCTGCACTCACAGACCACGAGGCCTTCACTTCCTGGGAGTCAGGAACTCCTCTGAGAATCTGATGAAAGCTAGGAAGTCCTTCCCAGAGAAACGCACACACACACTTTGCACAACACTTTGCATGTGATTTCATGTGGTTCATAAAAACTGCTCCCTAACCCAGTTTCCAGGTTAAACACAGCCGAGTTTGAACTTTTTAAAAATGTAATTAATTACCTGAGCATCATGATTAATTTCTGAGACTTCAGAGGACTATATAATCTCTCCCAGGGACAATCTAAAACTTCCAACTCTGTAACGCCATGCCAAATCAAGAACAAAAATGCAAAGAAAAACTTACCCTCACTTTCTGCCTTTATGAAATGTAAGAAAGCTTGCTTTTTCCTGTATTAGTTTCATTTCTGACACATCTGCCTTACCTTGTTTGACCATTTATATGCCTGGAGGAGCTGGCTGTATAGAGGGGTTTTGTCCTGCACGGGATCCAGACTTAACAGCCCACTGTTATGGAGAGGATGGTTCTCAGAAGGCTTGCCCACCAAGTTGCTCAGACGTTCCAGTTCACTGAAAAGCAAACAGATGCAGCAAGCAAACCTGAGTCCACTGAAACTCCAGTTCTTAGCCTACTACATTGCTCCAAGACTGTTCTTCAAAGTGCTCATCATAAATTTAAGTCCCTTAAGAAGAAATACTTTCTGAAAGGTTAAGAAGACAAGGGCCAGGAGGTTCCCTAGTGGTCCAGTGCTCCAGAACCTGTCTTGCAATGTGGGGGACACGGGTTCAATCCCTGGTCAGGGAATTAAGATCCCACATGCCGAGGAGTAATTAACCCACACACAACAACTGAGCCTGAGCACCAAATGGAAGGTCCGAGTGCTGCAATGAAAGATCCCACACGATGGGACAAAGATCCCAAGTAAATAAATAAATATTAAAAAGAAAATGATGACTAGAGCCACTTGAGAGAACCCTTAGCTAGGGGCTTATCCCATTTTACAACTGAGCTCTCTGGCACCATTCCAGAGGAGAACAAGGGTTAAGAGCAATGAAATCAACAGGACTCCTAAAATCAGGGTTGAAAAACTCAAATCATTCTTTGCAGGGCTGGGGGAGGGGAGGGCCTTCTGAAATTTCAAAATGTGGTATAAGACTGCTTCTCACTAAGAGAGTTTTCAGATCCACATACAGATCATTCTATTTGGCAGCACAGCAAGTACCTGAATAAATGATGATTATTTACCATTCACACAGAGATAGATTTGTACCTGGTGCTTCACAGATGGTAAAACCTAACAAAACAAAAAAGAGATAAAATAAACAAACGGGAAGACACCATGGAGGGGGCTGTGTCAAACAAACATGCTTCAGTGTAGCAGGAAAAAAAAAAACCTAGAGCAGCTTGGGAAAGAGGGCCAACAGCAAAACCACATTCAGGAGCATATGCTGAGGGGCCAGTCCCAGAGTGTCAACAAAAGGCCACAGGAACAGCTTCTCATGCCACGCTCAGCTGGGGCTCTCTAGCCTCTTTCCTCTTCGCACTGCTGTCCACAGATTTATGAAGACAACGGGGTGAGATCAACACGCTTATTAAACTTTCTACAGTGCTGACAGGTTTCAACACCCTGCACGTTACCAAGGAAAGCCCACCAAAGAGAAGAAGAAAGAAAGTCAAAATCCACCAGCAGCCAGACTCAGGCAGGGCAAGTATTAACTGGAACTTCACCAGAGAACAGAAAGTAAGTGTGGGAGTGAGGAGGGGGTGTGACCTCCTGGCTCTCCCCCAGAACGAGATTGGCAACTTACTTACAGGAAAAAAATAAATAAAAAGAGGCTCCCATCATTTGGTTACCACCTCCTCTTCCATTCTACCTCCTCCTTCCATCTGGTTACTAAGGAGACCAAGTTGAGGAGACTAAAAAAAAAAAAAAAAAAACCCAGCCACTCCAGAAATTATAGGATGAGTAGCTCACCCAATGCCTTCGCCTGTTAAGGTCAGTTTTGAGAAGTAAAAGACAAAACCCCTGCAATTTTAACCTCCCTGACCCTCACAAGGATGGGAGGGCACACGACCAGGACCTATTAAAAATTGCCTGTTAAGTACCAGGCATTTTACAAGCATCCTCTCACTTCATGTCACTGATAAAGGAGAAGAAGTTGACTTGTTAAGAAAGAGACAAGAAATATACAATCCTTAACCCTGAAGGACCCCAAATTAGCTTTTGTTGGGAGGCCCGGGATGGGGGTGAGGGGATGAGGTGCTTAAGCAGAAGTCATAAGCCTGTGATGAGGTCTCTTTTGAGGCAGAAACTTAACAGAAGCAGTGAGAGTGGGAGTGAAAGCAGTGATCAGGTGGTTAGGGGGTGGGGTAGGAGAGAAGAGAAAGGACAACGCCTGTTTCATCATGCTTTGGGGTCTGGTAGGGACTGGAACTGATGAATTCCAGGTTCAGGGAGGAAAGAGAAGATAAAGATAAAAGTTGCTCAGTCGTGTCCGACTCTTTGAGACCTGCGGACTGTAGCCCACCAGGCTCCTCTGTCCATGGGATTCTCCAGGCAAGAATACTGGAGTGGGTTGCCATTTCCTTCTCCAGGGGATCTTCCCGACCCAGGGATCGAACCCAGGTCTCCCATGTTGCAGGCAGACGCTTTAACCTCTGCACCACCAGGGAAGCCCAACCTGTGGCCAATTAGGTGGAACACACTTGACTCTGGGACAGCGTTGAACAGGTCCTTTCTGGTACTATTTGATCAGACGTGGTGGAGCCCAGAGGGCCCACAGATGGGAACCCTGACGAGCCGAGAAGACAATTAAGTTCATGGGAAGGGCACGTCCCCTCGCCAGGAATGGAAAGACCACAGAGGTGGTCCCGGGTGGCGGGAGTCAGCCAACAGCAGGACGCCAAGAGAAGGGAGACGAGAAAGCGGGGGTGGAAGGTGAGGAGGCCCTGAGGGGCAGGGAGAGGCCTAGAGAGGAGAGAGAGAGGGAGCAGCGAAAAGAAAGAGCAGCCCGTGACTAAGGAGACGCCAGCGGGGGTGGAGCAGGCTAGGCGTCCCGAGCCCCGGCCCCTTCAGCCGGCACCTACTTGAGGTCCCGGTTGACCGAATGCAAGTTGTCCTGGAAGTTCGCGATGAAGGCCTTCTCCCGGCCCTCCAGCGTCTCTTTGTTCCGCATGCCATCCTTCAGGCAGTCGAACACCCTGCTCACGCTAGAGCGGAGCGCCTGAATGGCACTAATGGCCTGGGCAAAGGCCTCCAGATTGACACCAACACTTAGCACGTCCGCCATGTTGCCGCCGCCACAGCCGGCTCTTCAAAACCGGCGAGCAAAACGACGCGCCCGCTGATGACGCGAGCGCTCTAAGGACTCTGGGAAATGTAGTTCTTGCGGGACGGGGCCGTCCGGGAGGTGTGTGAGGCCACCGTGGGGAGAGGATTTCCACTTTAAAGGAATGCGTGGACAGGAACGCGATCACCTGAATTTAGGGAAGTCGGGCTGCGCTCTCGGCTTTCTTCATGGTA
This sequence comes from Nanger dama, assembly GCA_917880005.1. Classification (NCBI taxonomy): domain Eukaryota; kingdom Metazoa; phylum Chordata; class Mammalia; order Artiodactyla; family Bovidae; genus Nanger; species Nanger dama. The sequence continues at coordinate 4,852,988 of CAKJTW010000018.1, read as the reverse complement.
ACAAGGAAATACAGAAAGTTCCCTCACTTCCCCAAACTTGCACTCTTGGGAGTCATATGGAAATGAATTGCTCAGAGCAATAAAGGGTCCGTGGTGTAAAGGATTGAATAAAATTTTTACATGTTCGTAAATCAATGGGGGAGAAGGGAAATTTCTTCCCTACAGTAGAATGCCAGCTAATAAATGCGGAATGAATGATGGAAAGAAAATTACTACTTGGCAATGGCAACTGTTAGATTAATTATTGATTCCGATAGGGACTGAAGAATGCTAGGGGGTGAAAGGGTGAGGAATAGCAGCATGGTTATATAGCCTCAACGTAGCATCCCTCAAGAAACTCGCCAATTAAGAAGGAAAAAATAATAATCCAGAAGTTTCCGTTCAGGTTATATATTCAAAAGAAGGAAAAGTAGGGTCTGGAAAAGGTATTCGTTATTCGTACGCCCAAGTTTGTAGCAGCATTATCCACAAGAGCCAAAAGATGGAGGCAACCCAAGTGTCCATCCTGGAATGAGTTCATTAGCATGTGACATATACACACGAAGTGAAGTGAAGTCGCTCAGTCGTGTCTGACTCTTTGCGACCCCATGGACCCCTACCAGGCTCCTTTGTCCATGGGATTTTCCAAGCAATAGTACTGGAGTGGATTGCCATTTCCTTCTCCAGGGGATCTTCCCGACCCAGGGATCGAACCCAGGTCTCCCGCATTGTAGACAGACTCTTTACCGTCTAAGCCACCAGGTAAGTCACACAAAGGAACATTGATTCAGTCTTAAAAAGGAAGGACGTTCTGACGCATATTACAGTGTGGGTGAGGGCATCCCCACTGGCTCAGCAATAAAGAATCCACCTGCAGTGCAAGAGACACGGGAGACTCCGGTTTGGTCCCTAGGTTGGGAAGATCCCCTGGGGGAGGGCATAGCAACCCAATCCAGTATTCTTCCCTGGATTGGGAAGGGGGGGTGGGGGTGGGGGGGGTGGGGGGGTGGGGGGTGGGGGTGGGGGTGGGGGTGGGGGTGGCTGCAGTCCATAGAGTCACAAAGAATGGGACACGACGGAAGCCACTGAGCACACAGGGACGTATAACATGGGTGAAGCTTAAAGATGTTATACTAGGTGAAATGAGTCAGACACAAAGCGATAAACACTGTATCATTCCACTTAATATGAAGTACCTAGAAGAGTCAAATTCACAGAAACAGTAAGATAGTGGTTGCCGGGAGCTGTGGAAGGGAGAAGGGGAAATCATTGTTCAGAGGGCATAATTTCAGTTTGGGAAGATGAAAACGTTCTGTCCATGGTGGTGGCAGTTGCCCAGCAGTGAGAATGGACTTAAGGCTACAGAACTGGACTGGATAAAATGGTAATTTTAGGTTATATATATTTTATCATAAAGTCTTTTAATTCAGTAATGTCAGTGAGGCGGTGGGTACGGAGCAGTAACTTCGCAGTGAAGAAACCTGGCTGACACCACACTGAAAGGAGATGAAGGTCAAATCACCAGTATAGGACAACCCACCCCTGAGGTGAGGCACAGATCACAACGTGACTTCTGTGAGGTTCCTGCCAAAAATGCAAACCCTGAATCTGCTCAGGACGTCTGACAAACTCAGAGACATTAATAGACCCCATAAGAAAGAAAGGTGTTTTATTGTCTTGGGTTTATAGAGTTTCATTTTCTACTTTACCTTTTTAGTGTGGCCATTTATAATGTTTCCTAAGGGAAAGGGGTAGAGATAGCAGGAAATGTCTAGGTGTGGAATTGTAAACAATTCATTGACTCTCACTGAGCCTCAGTTTTCTCATCTGTAAATTAGGTCTAGTAATCATGCATGCATGCATGCCAAGTTGCTTCAGTCGTGTCTGACTCTTTACAACCCTATGGACTGTATCCCACCAGACTCCTCTGCCCATGGGATTCTCTAGGCAAGAATACTTGTATGGGTGCCCTTGCCCTCCTCCAGGGGATCTTCCTGAACCAGGGATCAAACCCAAGTCTCTGGCATCTCCTGCTTTGGTAAGTGGGTTCTTTACCACTCGCACCACCTGGGAGGCCCCTAATAATACCTATCTTTATAAAATAGCTGTGGGGTTTATAACACCCTGCAGGCAAAGCTTTTGAAATATTGCTCAGCGTATAATAAACACTCAGAAGATCTTAACTGTGAGGAGGATGTGCTGAGAAAGTTTCCGATGGGACTGTAACCTGTGCTTCCATCACCCACTTGAGGAGTCTTTGCATAGAATCAAACAAGGATCAGCAAGGGTTCTATTCAAATTGTCTCTAATTACATCACCCTGTTGCCAAGAACTCGTCAGTGAACTATGTCCTATAGTTCGCTATTTTAAATGGTCTTTTTAAAAATCTCTTTGGGGGAGTTGTTTTTGTTTTTTAAGATATTTGCAGAAGATACTATTTAATTTTACAAAAGTGAAGAAAAATATCTGTGTCTCTTGGCTGGTTTGGGTTATGGCTTCAGTTTATTCATCGTTTCCAGGGGAAGAGTAGAGAAGGCAAATTCCATATCATGTTTTGACACAATCCCAAAGAAAGGCAATGCCAAAGAACACTCAAACTACCGCACAACTGCACTCATCTCACACCCTAACAAAGTAATGCTTAAAATTCTCCAAGCCAGGCTTCAACAGTACGTGAACCATGAACTTCCAGATGTTCAAGCTGAATTTAGAAAAGGCAGAGGAACCAGAGATCAAATTGCCAACATCTATTGGATCACAGAAAAAAACAAGAGAGTTCCAGAAAAACATATACTTCTGCTTTATTGACTACATCAAAACCTTTGACTTTGTGGATCACACCAAACTGTAGAAAATTCTTCAAGAGTTTGGAATACCAGACCACCTTACCTGCCTCCTGAGAAATCTGTATGCAGGTCAAGAAGCAACAGTGAGAACCAGACATGGAACAACAGACTGGTTCCAAATTGGGAAAGGAGTACGTCAAGGTTGTGTATTGTCACCTGCTTATTTAACTTATATGCAGAGTACATCATGAGAAATACCAGGCTGGATGAAGCACAAGCTGGAATCAGGATTGCTGGGGGAAATATCAATAACCTCAGATATGCAGATGACACCACCCTATGGCAGAAAGCAAAGAAGAGCTAAAGAGCCTTTTGATGAAAGTGAAAGAGGAGAGTGAAAAACTTGGCTTAAAACTCAACATTCAGAAAACAAAGATCATGGCATCACTTCATGCAAATAGATGGGAAAACAATGGAAACAGTGACAGATTTTATTTTGGGGGGCTCCAAAATCACTGCAGATGGTGACTGCAGACATGAAAAGACACTTGCTCCTTGGAAGAAATCTATGACCAACCTAGACAGCATATTAAAAAGCAGAGACATTACTTTGCCAACAAAGATCCATCTAGTCAAAGCTATGGTTTTTCCAGTACTCATGTAAGGATATGAGAGTTGGATTATAAAGAAAGCTGAGCACTGAAGAACTGATGCTTTTGAACTGTGGTGTTGAAGAAGACTCTTGAGAGTCCCTTGACTGCAAGGAAATCAAACTAGTCAATCCTAAAGGAAATCAGTCCTGAATATTCATTGGAAGGACTGATGCTGAAGCTGAAACTCCAATACTTTGGCCACCTGACGGAAAGAACTGACTCACTGGGAAAGACCCTGATGCTGGGGAAGACTGAGGGCAGGAGGAGAACGGGATGACAAGGGATGAGCTGGATGGATGACAGCAGCCGCTCAATGAACATGAGTTTGAACAAGTTCCGAGAGTTGGTGATGGATAAGGAGACCTGGCACGCTGCAGTCCATTGGGTTGCAAAGAGTCAGACTCAACTGAGCGACTGAACTGAATTGAAGTCTTAGAGAATGAGGTCCTTGATATCTATGTATTTTTGTCCCAGAGGAGAGGAGAGGTTGAGAACTGTGCCACTCTGTTTCTGCCCACAGTCACAGTGGGCAGTCACAGTATCTATAAACATGCAGATTTTTGTTGGGGTGGGAGAGTGTGGCTGCACCATGTTGTATGTGAGATCTTAGTTCCCCAACCAGGGATGGAACCCCTGTTTCCTGCATTGGGAACATGGCATCTTAACCACTAGACCGCCAGGGAAGTCCCCATAACACAAAGTTTCGCATTTAATTTCGGGGGTTCACAGTCCCCACTAAAGCCCAAGAATGAACCTCTGGTTAGAGTCATGCACTAAGGCAAGCAGCACGGGCATATGGCCGGCAGCTAACTCCGCAACTGTTGGCTCTCTGATGCCTTGAGAGCAAGAGATACTGTTCACTCTGCGAAAGCAAGGAGTTAACCCAGTATATTATATTTGCTTCCTGGGTCCTCTCTCCAAGTTATCTCATCTCTTCGTGTACTCAGATACCATCTCTCGCACCTGCTCAGCTGTCCTCCCGCCACCTTTCCCACACAATTAGATTTTCCTTTGTCTCTTTCTCTGATTCAGTGGTTTAGACTCTGATTGGCGCAATAAAGTACAAATACACTCTGCTCCCACTGCCACTAGTTTTCAGGGTTTCTCTCCAGCTCCCCTCTTCTGGGAAACTCAGAAATTGATCAGTGGAAATGCACATTTCCCCTGAACCTTGTAAGGAGTCTATCATCACGTCAACAACAAACTTTTCATTTTGGGAAGGAATGGACGGAGCTTCTCTGAGGTGTTGTAAATTCCTGAGCATGTTGACACATATACGCTTGCATCTGTGTGTGTGCTTGTGGAATAGAAATCACTTTAAAGGAGTTCATTTCAAGAAATATCAGATTTTAATTATTATGATGTTATGTCTGGCTAAAAGGCAGCACCCTGCTACTAATATCTTCCAAAATGAACAAGTCATTAGCTTGGTGCTAGCAGCTCAAGAGTATTAGAATGAGCAATCAGAATTAAAGTTGTCAGGATTTAATTAAAATATGCTGCAACACCCATCATATTCAGAGAGCATGTGTTAAGCATTCAGACTAAGAAAGCGCCCTCATCAATTAGTAATTATTAAGGATTCACTGGACACAGAACACTGCATTGGAGGGGTGCGCAGAAAGTCACCAGATAGCTTTAAATCCAAATTTTCCCTGGATAAGCCACCTTGGAACCGAGCTGCCTGTCGTAATCAATGTGGCACAATGCTTAAGACCTTGGGGTGGCCCTGAGGATCATGGTGAGACAGCCCACGGCGGTTCTGGGAACATGGTAAGCATTCAAGTTAGTCGCTCAACAAATATAGACATTGAATGCGCTCGACATTTTGCTAAACAGCTGGGAAGCCAGTGGTAAAACCAGGCCCAGTGTCACCCGATAAATATCACTGAAAATATCACAAGCGTTATGTGTTCCTCCCTGTTCACCTGCTTAAGACTCACGGCAGCAGTCATCTTTTAAATTGCTTGGAACCAAGTTTGTTATGATCAGTTTGAGCACATATGGTAAAGAATCCCCTTTGGTCTCTTCTGAACTCGCTCCTGTTTTCCTCTATTTCCTGCCTCTCACAACCTTGACCCAATGATGGTGATGACGCTAGTGATGATGGTGACCAAAATGATCCTAGGGACAAGGAAGATTCCTGAAGGTCAGGAGTCAACCCAGGCCGGCGGCTCACCCCCACTGGAGTCTCTCGAGCAAATGGGTTAACCGTTCTGAACCTTGGTTCTTGCATTCAGAGGATAAGGAAGAGGGTGGCCCCCAGAGCTAACCATCAGGAGTGTAAGATTAGAGGATGATACAATGCACAGTGTGTCTGCGCTCAGTTGTGTCCAACTCTTTGTGACCCCGTGGACTGCAGCCCGCCAGGCTCCTTGGTCGGCGGGGTTTCCCGGACAAGGATACTGGAGTGGGTTGCCATTTCCTCTTGCAGGGGATCTTCCCGACTCAAGGATCAAACCTGTGTCTCTTGCGTTTCCTGTATTGGCACCACTGAACCACACTTGGGAAGCCCTAAGATTAAAGGAATTTGCTATCAATTCAAGAGGAGGAAAACAGGGACTTCCGTGGTTGTCTAGTGTTTGAGAATCCTTCTGCCAGTAGGGGACACAGGTTCGATCCCTGGTCTGGAAAGATTCCACATGCGGTGGGACAGCTAAGCCCATAGACCACAGCTGCTGAGGTCCGTGTGCCCTAGAAGCCGTGCTCCACGACAAGAGAAGCCGCCTCAGCGAGAAGCCTGAGCACCACAACTCGAGAGTAGCCCCCACTTGCCGCAAATAAAGAAAGCCTGTGTGCAGCAATGAAGACCCAGCACAGCCAAAAATAGAACAATAAATTGTATTTTTTTAAGTTGTTTTTTTTTTTTTAAGATGGGGGAAATGGGAGAGGATCATTTGCCTTTAATGCTGATCACAACCACTGTGCCAGGATTCCTGTGCTGCCAATGCGTTCATTTACCCAGCGACATCCACCAAGTAAACGGATTCAATAAGGGTCAGAACAGAACATAGTCCTGTCTGGTGGTGTCCGCTCACAGCCTAGCAGGGAAGGCAGTCACAGGTGGGACATGAAATGCAGTCGGCGCCAAGCCTGCCCAGGTGACCAGACGCAGTCGGGGTGGGGAAGGTGCGGAGGTAAGAGAGTTCAATGGACAGCGTGGAGGTGTGATGTGATTAGATCTGCGTGTTTCTGAAAGTCCACACTCTAGCTGCAGAAGTGTCCAAGCTAGAGGCAGAGAGACTAGAAAGCCAGGAGGACCTCCACCTGCAGACAACCAACAAAGGACCGCCAGCAAGCCATATTCTTCCCCTCACGGAAGCCAGGCGGTGTTCTGAATATTTCAGTAAACCATCGATTGCCCAGCCACATGCCCACTTAATCAGCCACCGAGCATGTGGTTAGGGCCCTCTGCTTTCTGCCGTGTTCATACGTAATTAAGTACAAAACACCCCGGGAATGGACCCTTTTACCAACACATTAGGCTGAATCACAGCAGAGCAGAGCACGAGCTGCTTGCGCAGCCTTGACCGCAGCCCTTCTGAGGGAGGAACTGCCTTCTAATTCCATTACTGTGTTATGTGGTGCATTTTAATTAAGAGGGTCCGTGGATGGCCAGCATCAGAAGCTACCAACCCAGGAACCCTCACCCAGAACCTGAGGGCAGAGGGCAGGTGCCAAGCTTGTGGGCTTCCAGGGGAAGCCGAGGTGTGGGGCAGCCACGGAAGCTAAAGAGTCTGTCTCAGCAACTCTCCTTTAGCCCTCCTCCTCCTTCACACACCCTCCTCCTTCACACACCCTCCTCCAGCGTCATGTCCTCGCCTCCAGCTCCTGGTAAGCCTCAGGTAAGACCACACCAAGAAAGCTGAGCAAGCAGATTGCTGGCCAAGAAGCAATCCATTCACCTTGGTGATGAAGCCTCTTTTTTTTTTTTTTAATGTATTGCTTTATCTTTCCTAGTTACAAATGTAGACTTACTTTGAAATCTTGGAAACCGTAGAAAAACCTATATAAGAACATGAAGCAAAAAAAGGAACATGAAGCTATGCAAAATTTCACTACTCAACCTTCTGATTATTCACACACATTGTTTTACAAAATGTCTCTAGGCAAGATAACTGGAGTGGGTTGCCATTCCCTTCTCCAGAGGGATCAAACCCAGGTCTCTCGCTTTGCAGGCAGATTCTTTACCATCTGAGCCACCATTTTTCACAATAGAGCCTAAATATCTTTCCCTATCATAAAGTAGTCTTTAAAAATGTTTTAATTATTGCCAAGGATCCCATTTGATGGTTTAACATAATTTATTGAGGAGTTGCAGTCCATGGTGTGGCAAAGAGTCAGACACACCTTAGTGACTAAACAATAACTATCGAATCCCCCGTTGTTGACCATCTAGGTTTTTCCACCTGAAACACCACAGCAGTGGCCATCCTAACTTGTTAATCTGTGTGTGTAAAGTGCACACATTCCTTGCAATTGATGTTTGTTCACCATTTGGCTGCAAATTCCTTCCCCTGTTTGGGGGATAATGTCGGGTTGGCCAAAAAGTTCGTCTGGGTTTTTCTGTAAGATCTTAGGGAGTAGGTGCAGAGGAGAACCGGGAGACCAGCTTCCACCGCGCTGGCATCACCAGTCCATTCTTGGCAAGCAATGGCAGAGGCGGAAGGAGCACAAGCTTCGGAGGACAGAGAGACAGGTGTGCTGGCCCCCACTACGCCACTTACGAGTGATCCCATTACAGAATGGTTGGCTGCCGCTAACAATTACGGGGAAAGCTAGAGGCAGTTCAAAAAGTGGAGGGCTTGGTAAGCGGTCTGGGAGCACGTATGGATCCCGGAGCTGGACGGCACTGATGAGTGTCCAGCGGTGGAGGTGCACTCGGCACTGCTGTACACTTTAAAAAGCCTGAGATGGTCAATCTTATGTTATGTGTATTTTCTCACATAAAATTGTTGTACAGCAACAATAGTTGTACAGCAATAGGCTTTATTTAACCCAATACACCCCAAACATGATGTTGTACAGCAAGAGGTTTTATTTAACCCAATACACCCAAAGTATGATCACTTTAACATCAACATTACTAATGAGATCAGTTACATTCTTTTTTGCCTACTACATTTTTGAAATTTTTTGCAGGTAGCTAGTGGCTATACTAGAGGGTTCCCTGGTGGCTCAGTGGTAAAGAACCCACCTGTAATGCAGGAGACCTAGGTTTGATCCCCCGGACCAGGAAGATTCCCTAGAGGAGGAAATGGCAACCCACGCCAATATTCTTGCCTGGAAAATTCCATGGATAGAGGAGCCTGGCAGGCTGCAGTTCATGGGGTTGCAAAGGGTCAGACAAGGCTGAGAGACAGAGCCCAGTGGTTACAGTATTGTACAGCAGAGCCCTAAAAGAGAGGCAGGCGAGAGAGCCACGCGTGGGAGACAGGATAGGTCAGCCAGCTTGACTCTCGCTTGGGTTCATTCACCTCCCTGAGCTGGGGGATGAACACCGGTGGTGTCCCTTGCGATTGATACAAGAATCATGTTCGTTGATATGTAGAAACCCCAGTACACTGTCTGGCACACAATAGCTGCTCCTGTAAATAGGAGTAATTGCTATTCATGTTCTCATGTATCCATGGAGAATGGAGAGAACAATTAGAAAGGACTTTATGCAAATTGTTCCTTTAAATGTTTGTAAGACACCAAAGGAAATTTAAATATATTTTTTGGGTTTTTTGGAAGGGTCATAGTGAAATATTTCTGGGAAAGATGATATAATTTATGAGTTTCACTTCTCAATAATATGGAGGGACAGAAGTAAGTGGGGGGAAAGGGTGAAGGAAGATTGACTGTCAGCTGATAATTATTGAAGCTGGTGATGAGTTTGTGTGTCTCACTATACTATATGATATTTTCCATAATGGAAAAGAAATTTTTAAGGATATTATGTGTGTGTTGAACATGCCTTGCAGTTTTCAGATTCTAGGTCTTTTTGTTTTTTTAAAGACTTGTTGGTTCTATAGCCTGGTAGAAATAAATGATCTGAGTGGCTTCTTGAACACCAGAAACAGCCATCACACTGTCCACTGTGATTGATGGTCATCGCTGGAATGCAAGAAGACAGCCTGGTGTGGCCAACAGCCACTATTCCGTCTGCATAACTTCCCCAAGAAAGAGACTTCTGTTTTCTCTCCACTCGAAAGGTGATGCCTTATGTTATCTGATGTTATATTGTCTTATGTTATCTCACGTGAGTTGAAGGCTGTCTAAATGGTAATTGACTTTATTCGACTGCTTTATTTCCAGGTGAGTTTTGGGGTTTTTTTTTTTCATAATTGATTTGAATATGTAAGAGCTAACTATAGTAATCACTTTTGTTGAATGTTCAATTACTGAAAGGCGAAGGAAGTTTTCTCTTTTTAAATAACAGCATCATTGAAATATAATGCACATGCTTTAAAATTCACCTTTGAAAGTGTTTTTAGCATATTCACAAAGTTGCACAACAGTCACTGCTATCTAATTCCAGAACATTTTTCATTCCTCTTAGTCCCTGGAAGACACTAATTACTTTCTCTCTATGGGATTTGCCTGCTCTGAAAATTTCATATATATGGAATCATATGATATATGGTCTTTTGTATCTGGCATCTTTCACTCAGCATAGTGTTTCCAAGACTTGCTTATGTTGTACCCTGGGGTTATTCCCTCAGTAGTTTCTGACTGTTTGCAATGCCACGGATAGTAGCCTGCCGGACTCTATCCATGGAATTTCCCAGGCAAAAATACTGGAGTGGGTTGCCATTTCCTCCTCCAGGGATTTCCGTGACCCAGGGAGTGAACCCACATCTCTTGTGTCTCTTGCATTGGCAGGTAGATGCTTTACCACTGTGTCACCTGGGAAGCCCACTGTGGCATGCATCAGTACTTCACTCTTTCATGGCCGAAAGAAAAGGGCATACCACGTTTGTCTGTCCATTTGACAGCTGATGGACATTTGGGTTGTTCCCACTTTTTTGGCTATAATGAATAACATTGCTGCAAACATATGTGTACAAGTTATTGTGTTGGTATATGTCTTCCGTTCTCTTGGATATTGATCTAGGAATGGAATTCTGGGGTCAAGTTCAGTTCAGTTGCTCAGTGGTGTTTGACTCTTGTGACCCCATAGACTGCAGTATGCCAGGCTTCCCTGTCCATCACCAACTCCGAAGCTTGCTCAAATTCGTGTCCATTGAGTTGGTGATGCCACGTCATCCAACTATCTCATCCTCTGTCGTCCCCTTCTCCTCCTGCCCTCTATCTTTCCCAGCATCAGGGTCTTTTCAAATAAGTCAGTTCTTTCCATCAGGTGGCCAAAGTATTGGAGTTTCAGCTTCAACATCAGTCCTTCCAATGAATATTCAGGACTGATTTCCTTTAGGATGGACTGGTTGATCTCCTTGCTGTCCAAGGGACTCTCAAGAGTCTTCTCCAAAACCACAGTTCAAAAGCATCAGTTCTTCGGCACTCAGCTTTCTTTATAGTCCAGCTCTCGACTACTGGAAAAACCATGGCTTTCACTAGACAGACCTTTGTTGGCAAACTAATGTCTCTGCTTTTGAATATGCTGTCTAGGTTAGTCATAGCTTTTCTTCCAAGGAGCAAGCGTCTTTTCATTTCATGTCTGCAGTCACCATCTGCAGTGATTTTGGAGCCCCCCAAAATAAAGTCTCTCATTGTTTCCACTGTTTCCCCATCTGTTTGCCATGAAATAATGGGACTAGATGCCATGATCTTAGTTTTCTGAATGTTGAGCTTTAAGCCAACTTTTTCACTCTCCACTTTCACCTTCATCAAGAGGCTTTTCAGTTCTTCGCTTTCTGCCATAAGGGTGGTGTCATCTGCATATCTGAGGTTATTGATATTTCCCCTAGCAATCTTGATTCCAGCTTGTGCTTCATCCAGCCCAGCATTTCGCATGATGTACTCTGCATAGAAGTTAAATAAGCAGGGTGACAATATACAGCCTTGACGTACTCCTTTCCCAATTTGGAACTAGTCTGTTGTTCCATGTCTAGTTTCAACTGTTGCTTCTTGACCTGCATATAGATTTCTCAGGAGGCAGATCAGGTGGTCTGGTATTCCCATATCCTTAAGAATTTTCCACAGTTTGGTGCGATACCACAGTCAAAGGCTTTGGCGTAGTCAATAAAGCAGAAGTAGATATTTTTCTGGAACTCTTTTTTCTTGCTGGGTCAAATGTTAACTCTTTCTCATTTTTTGAGAAACTGCCAAAATTTTCCATAGCGGCTGCAACATTTTACATTCTCACCAACGATGTGTGAGGGTTATAATCTCTCCACATCTTCATCAACACTTTTTATTGTCTACCTTTTCGATGATAGCCATCCTAGTAGTTGTGAACTGGAATCTCACTGTAGTTTTGATTTGCATTTCTCTGATGACTAATGATGTTGAGCATCTTTTCTTAGGCTTATTGGCCATTTGTATATCTTCTTTGGAGAAGTGTCTATTCAGATCCTTTGTCCATTTTAAACTCTGTCTTTTCATTGTTGCACTTTAAAAGGGTTTTTCAAATTAATTCTGAATGTTACCTGCCATTATAGTGGACAAAACTGAGCACAGAGTAAAAGTTCTTTGAGATATTCACCATACTAAACCTCATCCAAACTGTTAACCAGCATCCCAGATTGTACTAGATATGATGAGTTTTCATCATGACTAGTTCCCATCACCAAAATATCCCCAAAGCCTTTCCACGAAAGAGAACAGAGGGAGGACGAGGATGCCATCCCTTTTAAGACCTTGTATTTTCTGGGCACCTGCTGGCATCTGGCTGAAGAGATTGCTCTCCAGGAATTGCTCCCAACAGTGGAGATATAAATGCAAGCCAACTAAAATCCAAACTGCTTTAAGATCAAGGCCATGTGAATGGTGACCCCTGAGTTTGAGAAGAACTCATGGAAGGGAGAGTCACTTTATCTGGGAGGCAAAAGGGCTCCTGAAGGATGTAGCGTTCAGGCTAATCCAGTCCTTCTCAAGTCAGGCAGAAGGATATTCTGGGTTTGATATCCATGGACCAATATCTACATATTGATCCTCAAATATTTATTCAATAAATATTGATTAATCAATATTATAAGCCCAGGAGATTCAACAGGGTACAAGGTGAGATAAAGTCCCTATCCTACAGAGCCTACATTCTAGTAAAGGGAAATAAGTGGCAAAAAAAAAAAAAGCTATATCTGTAATAGTTCATATAGTGAGGGCTGTTAAGTAATATAAAGCAGGATGAATGGACAGAGTGACAAGGAGGCCGTCATTCTGACAGGTTAGTCTGATAAAGAGATCTTTGAGTGGTAACCTGTATGAGCCTAGGGATTGAGCTGGGAAGATTTCTTTTAAAAATGCATTCCTGCAGAAGAGAAGGCAAAGGAGAATTTATAGGTGATAAGATCACATCCAACCAGTCCCTCCTAAATGAAATCAGTCCTGAATATTTGTTGGAAAGACTGATGCTAAAGCTGAAGCTCAATACTCTGGCCACCTGATGTGAAGAGCTGACTCACTGGAAAAGACCCTGATGCTGAGAAAGGTTGAAGGCAAAAGGAGAAGGGGGTGGCAGAGGATGAGATGGTTGGATGGCATCACTGACTCAATGGACATGAATCTGAGCAAACTCTGGGAGATAGTGGACAGGGGAGCCTGGAGTCCTGTGGTCCATGTGGTCTCAAAGAGTCAGACATGACTTAGTGGCTGAAGAACCAATTGAGAACCTCTGTACTAATAAGGATTTGGTTTTCAGCCAAGTCCATATCTCTGAAGAGACCGTACATAGAGGCTGTAGAAGAAATAGAAAGTCTGGGATTCAAATGAAATAAATTATTGGCCAAATTTGATTTCATAGAAGTTCAAGACATCTCCTTTGTCTCTTTGTTCTCTCCCTTGTAGACAGGTTCCCAAAAAGTTGTGATCTTTATTACTGGAGAGAACCCACCCAAGTTCTTAGAGGAGCTGGGTGTGCTTTATTTGGAGCGAAGCAGATGAAAGCCAGTGGAAGGTCGTGATGGTGACCTTCAACTCACCTTTGTGTCAACCATGGGGAAGACTCCTGTGTAATCTAGTGGCAATAATGAGAACCAGTTGTAGGGAGGAAGATTTCAACCTAATAATGCAAGGCACTTCCTGCATTTGGGAAGCAGCAAGTCCCTTGACTAAAGGTATTATCTGGAGTCCATGTAGGGGATCCCAGGACAGGCTGGTAGCATAGATCAGAACCCTCTTAGAGCTGAAATTCTATAATCACATTGTACTGTCTTCTAGCTAAAAATCAAGACCGTTCATGAATGGGAACCCCATGGAACAACTTAAGGTCATTTACAGTGCACTTGGAGTCGTTTCCTGGAGTTGCATGCTGTTGAGGGGCTTTAATTAAGCTTTCTCCTCCGGGCACAAGCAGCCTGTTTGTGGTGAGTGCAATATGCCATCCCAGAATATGTCAAACTTCATTTGCAAAATATCAGACTGCTGTTTTTTTCCCAGAGCCAATCTGCAGAGTAATACGTTCAATAACTTTTGCTCTTTTTGCTCTCAAAAGATAGGTCTCTTTGGAGTCGATAGCGCAATAAATGCGGAATCTGGTGCAAATTCCAATGGAAAGAAAAGATATTGTTATTTAAAGGCCAAATAACGGCTTAAAATTAGAGTTGTGAAGGCATTGAAAAACACCAGACTTCCCAGATGGCTTGGAGATAATTCACTTTGCACTCAGTCCGTTCACACGCTAAAAAAATACTTTTGACTCTGTTTCTCCTCAGATTGAAAGTTGGTGCCTGCTTTAAACATATGTGCTTCTCTCTTTAAATTTAGCTCTGAGTCATGTTGTATTACATTAGGAATTCAGCAGGCAGGCACTTGGAAAATGTACATCAATGCGTTTATTTTTAAATTATATAAAAATAAAAATATATATGTTTAAATATATTAGGCTGTATTTTTGCCCAATTTCAAAATGGTTGGTCTCAAGAACAGATTAGATATAAAAAAAAAAAAAACAAATAACAACAATGATGAGACTATGGCTCTGGAACGCTGCCCGTTCACGCGGATCCCAGAGCAACCTGACAAGTCCTGTTGCTTTTCGCCCTCCGCCCAGCTAAGCGCGGGATTCGTCATTGAAACCTCCGCCTCCACTGTGGACCAGGCGGCTCCCCTAACAGCTGCAGGCTGGCCTAATCAAGATGCTCCTTCCGCTGGAGTGCTCGTTTGCTGGGCAGAAGTCAGCTAGGGGTAGGGACACTCAGAGGGGCAGAGGCAGACAGTCAGTTGGGACATTTTTAGCCTAGAGACTGCTCTGATGGGCTGTTGGGCACAGAGAGACAATGCTGGGTTCAGATCCTGGCCCCACACCTTCTAATCCATGCATCCTGGAAAAAGTGATGGGATGGAGCCTCACTGTGTCTCGGTTTCCTCATCTGTGAAATGGACAGTGGCTCCCGTTCATGGGGTTGCTGGGAGGACTGCTGAGTGGAATTCATTTGATTTATTTAGTCATTCACGCAGCACAAATTTATTATGATTGAAGGCTAAAGGAGAAGGGGGCGGCAGAGGATGAGATGGTTGGATGGCCATCACCGATTCAATGGAATTAATGTGAGCAGACCCTGGGAGATAGTGGAAGACAGGGGAGCCTGGAGTGCTGCAGTCCATGGGGTCGCAAAGAGTCAGACACGACTTAGTGACTGAACAACAGCAACAGGACAAAGTGGTGAGTGAAATGAACAGACCCACAATCCCGGCCCTCATGGTGCCCGTAGTCCAGTGGGTAGGGAGACGCTTGAGGAATAATCTCAGCCATAACTATTCGATCAGCACGATGACGGACACGATAGGGAGAGTTTGCAGTGTGGGGTCCATGCTGCTGTGAAGGCTCAGGAGAGCTTCCACGGAGAAGTTAAAGAACGCAAACTGTTGGGTGATGCCTGGGCATGTAGTAGATGCTCCTCAGTCCTTTTGATGGGATTCCTGTGGCTGCTGTAACAAACCACTGCAAAGTTAGTGGCTGAAAACAACACCACACATTTATTCTCTTACAGTTCTGGAGGGCATAAGTCTGAAACGGTTCTCACCTGGCTAAAATCATAGTGCCTTCAGGGCTGTGTTCTTATTGGAGACGAGGTGAGAATCCATTACCTTGTCTTTCCGGCTTCTGGAGGCCCCCACATTCCTTAACTCATGGCCCTTTCCTTCATCTTTGTTTGAAACTTTTTATTTTATATTGGAGCATAGCCAATTAACAATGCTGTGTCAGTTTCAGGTGGATCACAAAGGGATTCAAGCCATACATACATGTGTCTGTTCTCCCCCGCACTCCCCTCCCAGCCAGGCTGCCTCCTAACATTGAACAGAGTTCCCCGTGCTGTACAGGAGGGCCCCTTTCTTCATCTTTAAAACACTTTCATGCCAGCCTCTGCTTCCATTTCCACATCTCCACTTTCTGACTTGACCCCCACTTCTGCCCCCCGTCTTATAAGGACTCTTGTGATTACACTGGGCCCACCTGATTAATCCTGGGTATTCTCCCTGTTTCAAGATCCCTAACTTAATCACCTTGGCAAAGTCCCTTCTGCCATGTAAGAGAGCACATTCACAGGTTTCAGGGGTTGAGTTGGAGAGGATTATTCTGTCTACCACAATCCATGAAGTTTAATATCCAAAAATAAGAGATCTAGACTAAAAGAACAGAGAATAGAGGGGAGGAAGGTATTATTAAAAAAACTATACATGGCAGTTTCCCAGGACTGCATGTTTCCAGGTTTAAAGAGCCTTCAGAATGCCTAGCACAGAAGCCTACTGAAAGCTTCAAAAGACAGAATGCCATCCGCAAAGGATCGGTGATCAGGCACTGAACCTTTTAACATCATCACTAAAACTTACAAGACATGGTACAGAACCTTCATAATCCTGAAGGAATAATAATTCCCAGCCCTGAATTTATTAAACATTTTATCCATTAAGCCTAACTGTGGACAAAATACATTTCAGACGTGCTAGGTCTCATCCAATTTTCCTCTCATGCACCCTTTATCCGGAGAAGGCAATGGCACCCCACTCTAGTCCTCTTGCCTGGAAAATCCCATGGGCGGAGGAGCCTGGTGGGCTGCAGTCCATGGGGTCGCTAAGAGTCGGACACGACTGAGCGACTTCACTTTCACTTTTCACTTTCATGCATTGGAGAAGGAAGTGGCAGCACACTCCAGTGTTCTTGCCTGGAGAATCCCAGGGACGGGGAGCCTGGTGGGCTGCCGTCTATGGGGGTCGCACAGAGCTGCACACGACTGAAGCTCTGGTGGAAGTCAGTTAGAAGCTGCCTATAGCTGAAAAGTCAAGATACAGCTGAAAGGGTGGAAGGTGGCTTCCTCTGGGGGAAAAGACCAGGGTCAGCAAGTGGGACCAGTTTAAAATATAAGCCTTATTGGTTCTTTTTCACTTTTTAAACCATGTACATGTGTTACTTTGATTAACTTAAAAAAAATGTTTTAAAGGGGAGAGACAGGAAGAAGGCTCCCTGAGAAAGGAGGCAGGTGGTGGGTTCTGGGAAACACAGACCCTATGTCAGTTTCAGATTTTCTCTGATTTCAGCCTCATTAAATCGCAAGAGGGAGATAATCGCAGTAAAGGATATCAAACCTGCAGGAGGTCTGGAGAGGTGACGAAGCCCTCTGCCCTCTCTGGCAATCACAGTGGCTGCTGCCACGAGAGCAGGAGGGATGGTGGACAGGGCCCTGTGAACTGCAGACACCTGTCACTGCCCGGAGTCCTCCCAGCAGGTCTGGTGACCCCAGTGGAGAGGTCAGCTTGGGAGTGACAACGCTTCCTGGGATGAACCTGGACTGGGGAGGCAGGAAGGAGGACTGGAGGGAGACTGGGGAGGCGGGATGGGGGTGGGGCTCTGTTTGGCATCCTGCTCCCTGGAAATGTGAACACGGCTCAGCCTGTTCCAGCAGCCTGGGCTAATCTCCATCCTCGGCTTACCCTCGCCTTTCTGCTCCACTTCAGAAGATCTCAAGGAAGCAGGGCAGCCCTGGCAGGGGCACTTGCTTGGGGAGCAAAAGGAGATTCTGCTCTCCCTCAACAAGGAGGTGCCTGTCCCTCCTGTGATTCGACCAGGACCCCAGGCTGCCCAGGTTCTTACACCCTGGTGGTGAAGCGTTTAAAGAACGCGATCACTTCTAGTCTGGGCATAGGAGAATGGCAGGTGATTCTGGTTGGTTTCCTGTATTTCTCTTTTGATTTTATTTATCTATTTATTTTTGGCTGCACTGGGCTTTGGTTGTTTGGCGGGGGCTTCTCACTGCGATGATTCTCTTCCTGGGGAGGATGGGCTCTAAGGCAAACGGGCTCCAGCAGTTGTGGTTCCCGGGTTTAGTTTCTCCACAGCATGTGAAATCTGCCTGGACCAGGGATCGAGTCCACGTCCCCTGCACTGGGAGGTGGATTCTTACCCAGTGCGCCACTAGGGAAGTCCTCTCTGTCTCTCTTTTAAAATGTGATGCTTGCAGCTCTGTTTACAATAGCTAGGACATGGAAACAACCTAGATGTCCATCAGCAGACGAATGGAGGTAAGAAGAAAGCTGTGGTACGTATACACAATGGAATAGTACCAGCTATTAAAAAGAACGCATTTGAATCACTTCTAATGAGGTGGATGAAACTAGAGCCTATTGTACGGAGAGAAATAAGTCAGAAAGAAAAATACCAATACAGTATATTAATGCATATATACGAATTTTTATGTATAAAATAGTTTACTTGCTTCTCCTTCTTGACAAGGTTTGATATGTTCTCCTACCATCACTGACGTCTAGCCTATAGGAGACATCATATCCCAGAATGCCAAGCCTGCCTGAAAATTCAAAGCGAGCAAACAAACCAAAAACCCAAACCACAGCAAACACCAGAGATGCTATTAATCACTTGGTATTATCTTTAATTACAAAGACTTTTCCAATCACATCACATAGAGATCATTTTATCCACTGCTCTGTTTGGCTGCCAATCTCATCTCTCTCTCCTCAGCAATGGTGAGGCGAATATCCTTTCCACAGGGAAGAGAGATCCATGGTTTGTTGCCTTTGCCAATAACAAAAATGTTAGTCGTGTGGCAAAGCTGCTGCCGTTTGCATCTTTCACATGAACTACATCAAAAGAACCTGGATGTCTCTCCCGGTGTGTAATCACACCAATTCTTCCCAGGTTAGCACCTCCAGTCACCATGCACAGGTTACCAGTGTCAAATTTGATGAAATCAGTAATCTTGCCAGTCTCCAAGTCAATCTGAACGGTATCATTCACCTTGATGAGGGGATCAGGGTAACAGATGGTACGAGCATCATGGGTTACCAGACGAGGGATTCTTTTGTTCCCACAAATATCTTTCTTACTTTGCACAATTTATACTTGGCCTCCTCAGGTGTAATACGATGAATGGCAAAGCGACCCTTGGTGTCATAGATCAAACGAAAATTCTCTCCAGTCTTATCAATGCTGATGACATCCATAAAACCAGCAGGGTAGGTTATATCTGTGCGGACTTTGCCATCAATCTTAATGAAACGCTGCATGCAAATCTTCTTTACTTCATCTCCAGTTAGGGCATACTTAAGTCTGTTCCTTAGGAAAATGATTAGGAGGAGACATTCCCTTAGCCTGTGGGGGGCCGGTAGATGGACGAGGGGCAAACACACCAGTCAGTTTATCCAGCATCCGATGTTTGGGAGCTGCTATGCGTTTCACGTGCTTCTTGGGACCCCGAGCCATGGCTGCACTAGGCACGAAAAGAGCTGAAATTTAGAAAGATGGGAACAGTGACCCTATATGCAAGACAGCAAAAGAGACACAGATATAAAGAACAGAGTTTTGGACTCTGTGGGAGAAGGCAAGGGTGGGATGATTTGAGAGAATAGCACTGAAACATGTATATTACCATATGTGAAATAGATGACCAGTCCAAGTTTGATGCATGAAACAGGGCACTCAAAGCTGGTGCACTGGGACCACCCAGAGGGATGGGATGGGAAGGGAGTGGGGAGGGGGGCTCAGGATGGGAGACACATGTACACCCGTGGCTGATTCATGTCAATGTATGGCCCAAACCACCACAATATTGTAAAGTAATTAGTAAAATGATTTCAAAAATAAATAAAATGTGATGCTGATCACCATCAGATTACGCTGAGTCCTCACAAGCAAAACTCATGTGAGATGTACTGTCAAAACATTGAAGCCCAAACTTCCAGAACTGACTGACATCCAGGGACTGACATCCTGAAAGGGAGATGGAGACCCAATACGGAGGCCCTTGAGCAAGACACTTCTTCCTCTTGAGCCCAGAGGAAAATAAGCTTATTTCCTAAATTTGCCACAGAACCATGTTCTATGTAATTGACCAGCCTTGCTGACTCAGTCAGTTCAGTCGCTTAGTTGTGTCCAGCTCTTTGCAATTGCATGAACCACAGCACGCCAGGCCTCACTGACCATCACCAACTCCCAGAGTTCACCCAAACCCATGTCCATTGTGTCCGTGATGCCATCCAACCATCTCATTCTCTGTCATCTCCTTCTCCTCCTGCCCTCAGTCTTTCCCAGCATCAAGGTCTTTTCAAATGAGTAAGCTCTTCGTATCAGGTGGCCAAAGTATTGGGAGTTTCAGCTTCAGCATCAGTCTTTCCAATGAATATTCAGGACTGATTTCCTTTAGGATGGACTGGTTGGATCTCCTTGCAGTCCAAGGGACTCTCAAGAGTCTTCTCCAACAACACAGTTCAAAAGCATCAATTCCTCAGTGCTCTGCTTTCTTTATAGTCCAACTCTCACATCCATACATGACCACAGGAAAAACCATAGCTTTGACTAGACAGACCTTTGTTGACAAAGTAATGTCTTTGCTTTTGAATATGCTATCTAGGTCATAGCTTTCCTTCCAAGGACTAAGCATCTTTGAATTTCATGGCTGCAGTCACCATCTGCAGTGATTTTGGAGCCCCAAAAAAGAAAGTCTCTCACTGTTTCCACTGTTTCCCCATCTATTTCCAATGAAGTAATGGGACCAGATGCCATGATCTTCGTTTTCTGAATGTTGAACTTGAAGCCAACTTTTTCACTTTCCTTTCACCTTCATCAAGAGGCTCTTTAGTCCTTCTTCACTTTCTGCCATAAGAGTGGTGTCATCTGCATATCTGAGGTTATTGATATTTCTCCTGACAATCTTGATTCCAGCCTGTGCTACCTCCACCCCAGCATTTCTCATGATGTACTCTGCATAGAAGTTAAATAAGCAGGGTGACAATATACAACCTTGACGTCCTCCTTTCCCTATTTGGAACCAGTCTGTTGTTCCATGTCCAGTTCTAACTGTTGCTTCCTGACCTGCATACAGGTTTCTCAAGAGGCAGCTCAGGGGTCTGGTGTTCCCGTCTCTTGAAGAATTTTCCACAGTTTGTGGTGGTGATCCACATAGTTAAAGGCTTTGGCATAGTCAATAAAGCAGAAATAGATGTTTTTCTGGAACTCTCTTGCTTTTCCATGATCCAGCTGGCATTGGAAATTTGATCTCTGGTTCTTCTGCTTTTTCTAAAACCAGCTTGAACACCTGGAAGTTCGTGGTTCATGTACTGCTGAAGCCTGGCTTGGAGAATTTTAAGCATTACTTTACTAGCGTGTGAGATGAGTGCAATCATGGGGTAGTTTGAGCATTCTTTGGCATTGCCTTTCTTTGGGATTGGAATGAAAACTGATCTTTCCCAGTCCTGTGGCCACTGCGGCGTTTTCCAAATTTGCTGGCATATTGAGTGCAGCACTTGCACAGCATCATCTTTCAGGATTTGAAACAGCTCCACTGGAATTCCATCACCTCCCTAGCTTTGTTCGTAGTGATGCTTCCTAAGGTCCACTTGACTTCACATTCCAGGATGTCTGGCTCTAGGTGAATGATGACACCATTGTGATTATCTGGGTCGTGAAGATCTTTTTGTACAGTTCTTCCGTGTATTCTTGCCACCTCTTCTTAATATCTTCTGCTTCTGTCAGGTCTTGCCTTGCTGACTAGTGGTGGTGATTAGTTGCTCAGTCGTGTCCGACTCTTTGCAACCCTTTGGACAGTATCCTACCAGGTTCCTTTGTCCATGGGATTGATTTTTCAGGCAAGAATACTGGAGTGGGTTGCCATTTTCCTTCTCCAAGGGATCTTCCTGACCCAGGGATTGAACCCATGTCTCCTGTGTCTCCTGCATTTCAGGCAGACTCTTTACCTGATGAGCCATCAGGGAAGTCTCATGATTAGTCACAGGTGTGTGAAAGCTGTGTGTGGTGGAAAGGTGGGTTGTCTGAAGTCAAGTGAGTTTGGGCTAGGCTAAACAAAGGAAATGTGCAGGAATGCCAAATAGTTGAATATTCGTTGGAAATATCCTGAAAAAGTTGTTCCTTTTGACAATGGTATCTGTTCCCAATAAGCAACCCACAGAATCAGAATTCGATGGAAGATGCTTTGGGAAACACTGGCCAAGCATCTGGAGCACCTGAGGGCTTGAAAATCTGGAGCTTTATTTGTGGATGTGCTTGGTCAGAA
The DNA here is from genome assembly GCA_917880005.1 of Nanger dama. NCBI lineage: Eukaryota > Metazoa > Chordata > Mammalia > Artiodactyla > Bovidae > Nanger > Nanger dama. The sequence goes on along the minus strand of CAKJTW010000018.1, from coordinate 4,830,947 downwards.
CACACCCATGTTCTTTGTTTCCCGACCCCCACATATAACTTGAAATGTTTGCAGGCAGGACTTTATCTCTTTCTCATGCACCAGTCATGTAGTTGCTGGTTTCCATACAAGGCATCTTTTTTTTTTTTTCTCGCATCTTTGTTTTTAACTGATTTTCTTAGACCTGGATAAGAGATTTAAGAAATAGGATCTTAGGAGACCTGATCCTACTGGTTCTTTCCTGAATTCTTGGATCTCTTTTCAACCCACCCCCAAAAAAACTTTGTCATGAGAATTTTTAGGCCATGCGAATCAGAATTGTTTAGTTTCATGCCTTAGTTCCCAAGGACTAAGATGTACATTACTGGATCCCTTGGATTGCAAGGAAATCAAACCAATCAATCCTAAAGGAAATTAACCCTGAATATTCACTGGAAGGACTGGTACTGAAGCTGGTATTGTGGCCACTTGATGTGAAGAGTCGACTCATTGGAAAAGAACCCAGTGCTGGGAAAGATGGAAGGCAAAAGAAGAAAAGGACAACAGATGATAGATGGGTAGACAGCATCACCAACTCAGTGGACATGAATTTAAGCAAACTCAGACAGTGGGGAACAGAGGAGCCTGGTGCTCTGGGGGTCCCAAAGAGTCGGATATGACTTAGCCACTGAACAACAACAAGAATATTTGTTAATAAAAGCCCTCAAGCAACAATTTCAGAAAGGGCCCCTTTACCTTTTGCAAAGGCAGAAAACCATAGGTCCACTTGCAGTTGAGCCTTCTCGTGCAGTATTTGGGCTTTCAGCCTGTGCATGGAAAGTTGCAGGTGATGGAGTTAGTCTCATGAATACGCCTTGGCTCATGTTCTCCAAGGCCATTGACTTTGCAGATCTGAGCTTGGTGAGTCACTAACTCTATTTTCCTTCCTCATTCATCCATCTGTCCGGCATGTATTTAATTAAGCACCAACTCTGAGTCAGGCTCTGAACTAGATGCTTGGATACAGATGAGCAAGACAGATGCCATCTCTGTGCTTGTAGAGCTGAGAATACGACTTCATAACTGATATTCAATGACTGTTTCCTGAGGGGCTGCCACGTGTGGCTGTGCAGGGCATTCACGGCACACAGGCTCTAGGCCAAAGAGGCAGTAGGGAGCTGAAAGCCACCCTCACTCCCTCGCTAAGTCAACGCGGTGTGGGGAACACAGAAGCTATCTAGAGGGCACACTTTTTCTATTAATAGCTTGCACAAAGGTACTGCTATATGACTCAGCAGTAATTCTGACTTCGTCTTAGGTTGTAGGGTTTAGAGATCCATGAGCAGCCTCATAGCAATGATTTCTGGACTGGTTATTAGGGTCTTTAAGCCCCAAAGCTTCCCTGGTGGCTCAGACAGTGAAGAATCCACCTGCAGTGCAGGAAACCCAGGTTTGATCCCTGTGTCAGGAAGATTCCTTGGAAAAGGGAATGGCTACCCACTCCAGTATTCTTGCTTGGAAAATCCCAGGGACAGAGGAGCCTGGTGGGCTACAGCCCATGGGGTCGCAAAGAGTCAGATACAACTGAGTGGCTAATATACACAAACCTCAAAGCTGAGCTGGGTGGGTGCTAGTCTCCCGGGCAGCAGGCTTGCACCAGCTCATCTGAGAAGTGAGAAAGCGAACAGTGGACTCTGACCAACCCTATTAGAACTGGTGCCGATTATTTCCCAAAACAAGGTCCACGCCCTCTAGCCACCCTTTGAGAAACTGGGGCATTCAGTCTTAGCCACTCTGATTGGTAAAGAAAAACTCCCTCTTCCCCCACTGTCTGATCCTGGACAGCACATGGAGTGGGGTGTAGAGAATCATCCTTAGTACACAAAGGCCACCTGGCAATCTTTGCCACTTAAATGCAAAGTTTTCTCACTCTGGGTGGGGAGGAACTCTCTTTAAAAGCTGTAGTGTAGCATTTGAGAAGCTGATGATAACAGGATGGGCAAATGTGATAAATCTTTCTGATTTCCAAAGGGTTTACTGTGCTTGAGAGTGTTTTTGTGTGTGAGTTTCCCGGTTCAGTGCTTCTCAAATTTTAATGTGTAAATGAATCACCTCGATCCTTATTAAAAGCTCGAGTCATGATTCAGCAGGTGCCTTCCCAACAAATGCCCAAGTAATGTGGATGCAGCCGGTCCACGTAAGTCACAAGGCCCTCACTCACATGCTGTAGCATTGGAGACACCTGAGCCAGCGTCCCACTCTGCCATGCACTTGCTGGGTGACCCAAGTGAGTTCATTACCTTCCCTGAGCCTTCACTCTTTCCTCTGTAAAAGTCAGGTGAATATCCACTCCTTAACCTTCTTAGGATCATGTGAGATGAGGCATGTACAGCAGTGTGATGTCTGGCACATTGGAGGGAGGAACTCAATCAATATGGGCGTTATTTCCCCTCTGCTTTTCAATAGGAACATCAGAAGGAGGAGGAAGACTTAGTAACACAAAACCTCAGTTGTGTTCACCTAGTCTTTCAAAGAATGTTCAAACTACCGCACAACTGCACTCATCTCACATGCTAGTAAAGTAATGCTCAAAATTCTCCAAGCCAGGCTTCAGCAATACGTGAACCGTGAACTTCCTGATGTTCAAGCTGGTTTTAGAAAAGGCAGAGGAACCAGAGATCAAATTGCCAACATCCGCTGGATCATGGAAAAAGCAAGAGAGTTCCAGAAAAACATCTATTTCTGCTTTATTGACTATGCCAAAGCCTTTGACTGTGTGGATCACAACAAACTGTGGAAAATTCTGAAAGAGATGGGAATACCAGACCACCTAACCTGCCTCTTGAGAAATCTGTATGCAGGCCAGGAAGCAACAGTTAGAACTGGACATGGAACAACAGACTGGTTCCAAATAGGGAAAGGAGTACGTCAAGGCTGTATATTGTCACCCTGCTTATTTAACTTCTATGCAGAGTACATCATGAGAAACGCTGGGCTGGAAGAAACACAAGCTGGAATCAAGATTGCCAGGAGAAATATCAATAACCTCAGATATGCAGATGACACCACCCTTATGGCAGAAAGTGATGAGGAGCTAAAGGGCCTCTTGATGAAGGTGAAAGAGGAGAGTGAAAAAGTTGGCTTAAAGCTCAACATACAGAAAACGAAGATCATGGCATCTGGTCCCATTACTTCATGGGAAATAGATGGGGAAACAGTGGAAACAGTGTCAGACTTTATTTTGAGGGGCTCCAAAATCACTGCAGATGGTGACTGCAGCCATGAAATTAAAAGACGCTTACTCCTTGGAAGAAAAGTTATGACCAACCTAGATAGTATATTCAAAAGCAGAGACATTACTTTGCCGACTAAGGTCCGTCTAGTCAAAGCTATGGTTTTTCCTGTGGTCATGTATGGATGTGAGAGTGGGACTGTGAAGAAGGCTGAGCACCAAAGAATTGATGCCTTTGAACTGTGGTGTTGGAGAAGACTCTTGAGAGTCCCTTGGACTGCAAGGAGATCCAACCAGTCCATTCTGAAGGAGATCAACCCTGGGATTTCTTCGGAAGGAATGATGCTAAAGCTGAAACTCCAGTACTTTGGCCACCTCATGCGAAGAGTTGACTCATTGGAAAAGACTGATGCTGGGAGGGATTGGGGGCAGGAGGAGAAGGGGACGACAGAGGATGAGATGGCTGGATGGCATCACAGACTCGATGGACTTGAGTCTTTTCCAATGAGTGGAACCTGTGTTTCTAGTCTCAGTCCTCCTGAATCCTGTGCCTGGCACGGAGTCACTGAATGAATGACTGAGGCACCTCCATCAATGGGTGTAGCTAGTGGTGGAGCCCACTTTCCCCCTGTGATGGTAAAATTAGAATGTGTTGGAGGTGGGGGTAGGAACTAGATGAAAAAGCTCTCTCTGAGACTCTTGTCCTTCCCCCAAGGGGAAATCCCTTCTTCCCACTGAGCAATCAATAGTCCAAAGGAGCCTCTAGAAAACTTAATCCTGCCCTACTCTAAAATCACGCATTGTTTGATATAGTTCTTTCACGTGAGTCCCCAGAGAGGAAAAGAACTGTAAGTGTGGCTGGGGAGCCATTGTCACCCATGCTGGGAGGAAGGGTCATCCTCTTGGGATCTCCTGCAGTGGAGACCTCATCGCCCCTTAATCTCCTCTGTGGGGCTTTAACATCACACTCTTTGCAGGATTGGCAGGTCTTTGGCTAAACACCCGTGCATTGCCGACCTTGCAACTTGCTCTCACCGGTGTATCTCCACGGCTGCTTGGCCCCTGCCCAGCCAGAGAGGTCTTGGTACCCTTCTGCCCAGGCGTGAAAGTCCCAAGCCTTTGCACCCACTCTCCAAGCCCAATTGAGCTGTCTCAGCCTCGCCTTTCATTTTCTTTCTCTGTGGGTATAATTGTGTTGACAGCTACGAGAAACCAAATGTTTCCCTCATCACGTAGAAGTGTGTGGCCCATGAGATTCCTTTTCATTTTGTTGTTTTCACCAGGACTGCAATGAACATAGTTGTCAGGAGGAAAACCTCAAAACATTTTGGGGAAATAGCAAACTTAGCATCCCAGCAATGTGTTACCATTAGACAAATGAATCAGTCAGGCAGTCAAATCACAGTCACTGAGCAGGGTGTTCCTCGCTCTGAGCAGGCGTAGGTCAGGGCGCCAAAGCCAGGGACCCCTTGGTACAGCCCAGGTGCCAGTGAAGCCCACTCCCAAGGGACAGCTGGGAGGAAAGCGTGGGCAACCAAAGTGGGACACGTGTCAGTAGGTAAATGATCCAAAGCTGTAGTTAAGAGCTGAGAACTGGGAACTGTGAAAGACAGCAGGGACTTCCCTGGTGGCCCCGTGATTAAGAATCTGCCTTGCAATGCAAGGGACATGAGTTCCATCCTTGGCTGGGGAACTTAGATCCCGCATATCATGGAGCGACTAAACCTGCGTATAGTCACTGCCGAGCCCATGAGCTCTGGAGCCCACGTGCCGCAATGAAAGGTCCCGCATGACGCAGGGAAGGCCCCAGTGCAGCAACAAAGACCTGACACAGTCAGAAAAATGAAGAAATCTTTAAAAAATTTTTAAAGAAAGACATTGCAGCTGGCAAGAGAAACAAAACACATCTTCTCCCCGAATCTCTCAAACTACGTCTCTCTCCAGGAGTGCTGGATTAGGTTTACTTTTTGTCTTAAACAGCTTAGAAAATTTTAAGTGCATGAAAAAGAAAATTGCTCACAATCCCACTTTTGGCTATATATACCATTTGCGTATATCCTATTAATACGTGTCCACATCTGTACTAGCAGGCCTGACTTGTGTGGTTCAGAAGAATTTTGAGCAATTGTGAAATAAATACACCCTTGCTCCCCTGTACCCTAGAGCAGGCTCTCCCTAAAGCTGCCCACGTGAGAAGCAGCCCAATGGCAGACCAACATCAACAATTCTGAACATCGTGCTCACGACCTTTAAGGCTCGTACTGGAATTTGCTCTTTGTTTCTTATGTCTGCAGTTATCATCCAATCAGTCATCAAGTGCTGAGAGTTCCACCATCAAAGGTATTTCAAAGCTAACCTCTTCTCGCACCTCCTCTGATGCTTCCCATATCTGTCACAGTTACCTCTCGTCTGGAATGCTGTCTTAGCTTTCTGCCTGGTCTCTTCGTAAATCAGCCAATAATTTTTTTTTTTTAAGTCAGGTTATGTCACCCCTGCTTGTATCTCCCCTGTGACTTCTCATTGCACTTAGAATGAAATCCAGACTCAGTACTCTGCCAAGAGGACCCCAGCCAATCTTTCCACCTCACCTCTTCCCACCCTCTCCCATACTTACTCCATTCCAGCCCTGCTGGTCTGCTAACTTTTTCCCTGAATATGCCAAGCTCATTCCCCACCACAGGGCCTTGGCATATGCCCATCTTTCTTCTGGGAATTCTTTTCCCACAGATCTTTGTGTTACTCAGTCCTTTCCTCCATAAAGACATTTTCTACCTACTCTTTCTTATTTAAAAAAAAAAAAAACAACACACTCAAAGCCTATTTAAAAAAATACAATAGTTACTGTGAAATTATCATTAAGGTACACAATCCTTCTCAGGAATTGTACGATGAAGACTTCCAGAATTTGAGGATCATAAAATTTTGGAACCTAAATTTCACAAAAGTAGGAAGTCAAGAAACACCTGAAGTAACAGGCAAATTTGGCCTTGGAGTACAGAATGAAGCAGGGCAAAGGCTAACAGAGTTTTGCCAAGAGAACACACTGGTCATAGCAAACACCCTCTTCTGACAAAACAAGAGAAGACTCTACACATGGACATCACCAGATGGTCAACACCAAAATCAGATTGATTATACTGTTTGCAGCCAAAGGTGGAGAAGCTCTATACCGTCAGCAAAAACAAGACCAGGAGCTGACTGTGGCTCAGATCATGAACTCCTTATTGCCAAATTCAGACTTAAATTGAAGAAAGTAGGGAAAACCACTAGACCATTCAAGTATGACCTAAATCAAATCCCTTATGATTCTACACTGCTGCTGCTGCTGCTAAGTTGCCTCAGTCGTGTCCGACTCTGTGCGACCCCAGAGACGGCAGTCCACCAGGCTCCCCTGTCCCTGGGATGCTCCAGGCAAGAACACTGGAGTGGGTTGCCATTTCCTTCTCCAGTGCATGAAAGTGAAAAGTGAAAGTGAAGTCGCTCAGTACTGTCCGACTCCTAGCAACTCCATGGACTGCAGCCTACCAGGCTCCTCCGTCCATGGGATTCTCCAGGCAAGAGTATTGGAGTGGGGTCCATTGCCTTCTCCGATGATTATACACTAGAAGTGACAAATAGATTTAAGGGACTAGATCTGATAGACAGAGTACCTGATGAACTATAGATGGAAGTTCGTGACATTGTATAGGAGACAGGGATCAAGACCATCCCCAAGAAAAAGAAATGCAAAAAAAAAAGATGGCTGTCCGAGGAGGCCTTACAAATATCTGTGAAAAGAATAGAAGTGAAAAGCAAAGGAGAAAAGGAAAGATATACCCATATGAATGCAGAGTTCCAAAGACTAGCAAGGAGAGATAAGAAAGCCTTCTTCAGTGATCAATGCAAAGAAATAGAGGAAAACAATAGAATAGGCAAGACTAGAGATCTCTTCAAGAAAATTAGAGATACCAGCGGAACATTTCATGCAAAGATGGGCACAATAAAGGACAGAAGTGGTCTGGACCTAACAGAAGCAGAAGATATTAAGACAAGTTGGCAAGAATACACAGAACTATACAAAAAGATCTTCATGACCCAGATAATCACAATGGTGTGATCACTCACCTAGAGCCAGACATCCTGGAATGAGAAGTCAAGTGGGCTTTAGAAAGCATCACTGTGAACAAAGCTAGTGAAGATGATGGAATTCCAGTGGAGCTGTTTCAAATCCTGAAAGATGATGCTGTGAAAGTGCTGCACTCAATATGCCAGCAAATTTGGAAAACTCAGCAGTGGCCACAGGACTGGAAAAGGTCAGTTTTCATTCCAATTCCAAAGAAAGGCAATGCCAAAGAATGCTCCAACTACCGCACAATTGCACTCATCTCACATGCTAGTAAAGTAATGCTCAAAATTCTCCAAGCCAGGCTTCAGCAATATGTGAACTCCTTGATGTTCAAGCTGGTTTTAGAAAAGGCGGAGGAACCAGAGATCAAATTGCCAACATTCGCTGGATCATGGAAAAAGCAAGAGAGTTCCAGAAAAACATCTATTTCTGCTTTATTGACTATGCCAAAGCCTTTAACTATGTGGATCACAATAAACTGGAAAATTCTGAAAGAGACAGGAATACCAGACCACCTGACCTACCTCTTGAGAAATCTGTATGCAGGTCAGGAAGCAACAGTTAGAACTGGACATGGAACAACAGACTGGTTCCAAATAGGAAAGTACGTCAAGTACATCAAGGCTGTGTATTGTCACCCTGCTTATTTAACTTATATGCAGAGTACATCATGAGAAAAGCTGGGCTGGAGGAGGCACAAGCTGGAATCAAGATTACTGGGAGAAATATCAATAACCTCAGATAGGCATATGACACCACTCTTATGGCAGAAAGTGAAGAAGAACTAAACAGCCTCTTGATGAAAGTGAAAGAGAAGAGTGAAAAAGTTGGCTGAAGGCTCAAGATTCAGAAAACGAAGATCATGGCATCCAGTCCCATCACTTCATGGCAAATAGATGGGGAAACAGTGGAAACAATGGCTGACTTTATTTCTGGGCTCCAAAATCACTGCGGATGGTGATTGCAGCCATGAAATTAAAAGACGCTTACTCCTTGGAAGGAAAGCTATGACCAACATAGACAGCATATTAAAAAGCAGAGACATTACTTTGCCAACAAAGGTCTGTCTAGTCAAGGCTGTGGTTTTTACAGTAGTCATGTATGGATGTGAGAGCTGGACTATAAAGAAAGCTGACAATCCCACTGCTGGACATACACACCAAGGAAACCAGAACTGAAAGAGACACATGTACCCCAATGTTCATTGCAGCACTGTTTATAATAGCCAGGACATGGAAGCAACCTAGATGTCCATCAGCAGATGAATGGATAAGAAAGCTGTGGTACATATACACAATGGAGTACTACTCAGCCCTTAAAAGAATAAATTCGACTCAGTTCTAATGAGACGGATGAAATTGGAGCCGATTATACAGAGTGAAGTAAGCCAGAAAGAAAAACACCAATACAGTATACTGACACATATATATGGAATTTAGAAGGATAGTAATGAAGACCCTCTATGTGAGACAACAAAAGAGACTCAGGGGTATAGAACGGACTTTTGGACTCTGAGGGAGAGGGAGAGGGTGGGATGATTTGAGAGAATGGCATTGAAACATGTATACTATCTTGTAAGAATGAAGCGCCAGTCTATGTTCAATTCAGGATGCAGGATGCATGGGGCTGGTGCACGGGATGATTCAGGGAGATGATATGGGGTGGGAGGTGGGAGGGGGCTTCGGCATTGGGAGATCGTGGACACCTGTGGCTGATTCATGTCAATGTATGGCAAAACAAATACAGTATTGTAATGTAGAATAAAGTATTAAAAAAATAAAAAAATAAAAGAATGTTGATACATTTATTACCTAAAAAAATAAAGAAAGAAAGAAAGCTGAGTGCCAAAGAACTGATGCTTTTGAGCTGTGGTGTTGGAGAAGTCCCTTGGACTGCAAGGAGATCCAACCAGTCCATTCTGAAGGAGATCAGCCCTGAAGATTCACTGAAGGGACTGATGCTGATGCTGAAGCTCCAATACTTTGGCCACTTGATGGGAAGAACTGACTCACTGGAAAAGACCCTGATGCTGGCAAGATTTAAGGCAGAAGGAGAAAGGGATGACAGAAGATGTGATGGTTGGATGGCATCGCCAACTCAACGGACATGAGTTTGAGCAAGCTCCGGGAGTTGGTGATGGACAGGGAAGCCTGGCATGCTGCAGGCCATGGGGGTCACAGAGAGTCAGACATGACTGAGTGACTGAACTGAACTGAAATTTCACAGTCACGTGATCTTCATCATATCAAAGCTGAGAGCTCAGGATTTTAGAAATTATCCAGTTTGAGAAATTCACTGTATAGGTAGAGAAACTGGGCCTACTTGAATTGAGTGACTTGCTCAAAGTCCAAGAGCTAAGGGGAGGGCTAATATAGGACCAGGCCTTGGAACTTTGAAGCAGGGTGATGCTTCCATACCAGTGATTTTCAAACTGGTTTCCTCAAGGCACCAGAAGTCCTTAGAAACATATGAAGGTGGCTCAGAGGTTAAAGCGTCTGCTTGCAATGTGGGAGACCTGGGTTTGATCCCTGGGTCGGGAAGATCCCCTGGAGAAGGAAAAGGCAACCCACTCCAGTACTCTTGCCTGGAGAATCCCATGGATGGAGGAGCCTGGTAGGCTGCAGTCCATGGGGTCACAAAGAGTCGGACACTGAGCAACTTCAGTTTCTTTCTCAAGAATAGAGATAAGGAAAAGGATGGTCAGAGAATAGATCCTCAGGCCATCTTCAACCAAAAACAGCTCTATTCTTACTCCATTTATATTGAGAATTGAGTAGTTGTCTTTTAAGAAGAGGTTCTCCGCCCCTGCCAAAGTTTCAAAAACCTCTGTGTGTATACTAGCTTCATTAAATAATCATGAGCGGCAACAAACAAACAAATAAAAATCCCAAAACAAAACCTCACCCACAGTCACAACGGTACAAATGAGATCTTTAGAGATACTGGTTAGCAAAACCCAGGTTGAGACAAACATTCTGTTTCCTGTAGCTAGTTGTGGTGGCCAGGAGGAGGTTAGGACAAGAACTGGCTACAACAAAACATAGTCTAGAAATCTGCATCTGAGCGCACTTCTCAAATATAGCCTGGCAATTATAGGCTCTGGGCACAAGGAAGAAAAGAAAAACCTGTCCTAAAATGTATTTCTGGCATCATATCAGGAACCACATGTATTTACAAGGAAAGCACACACTCCGTGGTTGATAATGATATGCCTGGAAGATTGGATCCTAGTCCTGATTAAGTTCTTCAGCTACACAAATAAAATCTCTCCATTGATCGAGACAAAAACTTTCAGTTACCACCCTCCAAAATGCACGTTTCCCAGCCTAGTGAGGCAACACCCCCAAAATTAAAAAAAAAAGCAATCAGATCAGGATTCAGAAAGTAGAATTCAACAAGAATAAATGGATTAAAAGCTGGTTGTGGAAAGGCATTTGTCTAGGTCTGCAATATCAATATTGAAAAGTGATAGAATTTTCATAAATGTGCTTCTTCCACTCCAGGACCCTGGGTGAACAGGGACTAAAGCCCCGGAGGAGTGCATGCTCTCAGCTCGCTGACTTCCTCTTTGTGTCCTCCACCCTCCAAGAGTTGATTAGAAAGACCCACATTCAGGAACTTCCTTGGTGACACAGTGGCTGAGACTCCCTGGTCCCAATGCAGGGGGCCCAGACTCAATTCCTAATCAGGGAACTAGATCCCACATGCCACAGTTAAAGATCCTGGGTGCTTCTAAGTCCTGTTGCAAACAAAGAAAGAAAAACATACAAAATGCGTTTATATGTCATCTTGGTCCCCACAGTGGGAAATCTTACTTCCACTTTGCTTGGATCATTTTATTTCACTGCAGTTCAGCATTTCTGTGACTGCTGAAAGATTAAAGATAAGAGAGATTACCTATGAAAGCTAAGAGCAGAAGTAATTCTCAAGAGGGACAAGACCCTACTTTTAGAGGCCTCTTTGCTTCTAGTGGGCTTTGAAGCAACCCTGTTCCTTTACTTTGTTTTCCTGTTTCTGGGTGCTTCTTTTTCACACACATTCAACTCAAGGGTCATGAAAATCCTTGGCCCACTAAGGCTGCAACAGCGCGTTACTTTTTTAGCGCTTTATTTTCTTCATAGCTGGCATGACTTGATAACTTAAAATCCAAATGACACCCCGAGAATGAAAGGGGCACCATTAGTAAGTGGCTTATAACGTGTACATTCAGCTTCATCACTGTAGCATCCGAACAACGCGAGGGCAGACGGCCCCGTGCCCAATTGCATTATCAGCACCACGGACAGCGACACACTTTGCCTGGCCCAAGGCAATAGACACGGTGGGAGGTGGCTAACGGGGTGGATCAAGTATATCCGATGAGAAACTTCAATGAGGAGCACGGATTTCCTATACGAACACTTGGGGAGAGAGTACTCCAAGTGGAATGTCTAGCTCATGTAAAAACCACGAGAAGAGAGTAAGACTACAGATCGTTAGAAAAGCTGCAAGAATACCAGCATGGCTGCTGTGGAGAAGATGGATGGGAATGGAAGGAGGGATAAGGCACACCACGCAGGGCCTCCAGGAGGTCTAGACTTTATCTCAAGGGGACATGGAAAGCCGCTGAAGTATTTTAAGGGGAGCAGTGACTCTTAGCAATAGTCACTTGTTAGTTCCATCCACATTGAATGGTAACAAATATTTCAAGATGTTTTTGTTTTACTTTTTTAACAGATGATACTTTTCCATGATTCAAAATTTGAAAGGATTCATTGAAAAGTCTCTTTCCTCTCTTTTCCCCAGGAGTCAGCCAGTGCTATTGACTCCCTTTTTCTATTTCTGGGGTGTCTTATGCCTGTGGCAGTGTGCATATGCAAGCACTTCTATATACTGGGTTCCGTCCCCCGGGTCAGGAAGGTCCCCTGCAGAAAGAAACGGCAGCCCACTCCAGTATTCTTGCCTGGAGAATCCCATGGACAGAGGAGTCTGGGGGCTACAGGCCACAGGGTTGCAAAGAGTCAGACATGAGTGAGCAAATGTAAATAAAATATACATATATATATGTATAAGGCTTCCCTGGTGGCTCAGAGGTTAAAGCGTCTGCCTCCAATGCAGGAGACCTGGATTCGATCCCTGGATTGAGAAGATCCTCTGGAGAAGGAAATGGCAACCCACTCCAGTATTCTTGCCTGGAGAATCCCATGGAGGGAGGACCCTGGTGGGCTACAGTCCACGGGGTTGCACAGAGTCAGACACGACTGAGCGACTTCGCTTCACTGTCACATATATACAAAATGATGTATATTTTTCTACTCCCTTGTTTTAAAAAATGATGAAAGGACACTTCACACACTCTTCTGCATGTAGATTTTCTCGTGTGACACAATATACCTAAGGAGATCATCCTCATCAGTCGCATATATTAGTTTAGCATCTCTCTAAAAATTTTCCCCCTATTTCTCATAATTTATCTTTTTCTGTGAGACCAATTAATGGATTTCATCTAAGTTTCTAGATCATTCTTTTCTAAATTGTGTTTCATATTCATGGACCTTCTTTTCCCCATCTCATCTCCAAATAAGTTTGGGAAATGTCAGGTTAAAGAAGGATAAGTAAGGTTTTGTATTTTTGTTTGTTTGCTTGTTATATGACTTCTCTGAACTTCAGGGGACTTTATTTATTTTCAGTTGAGTTTAGTTCAGTCGCTCAGTCATGTCTGACTCTCTGCGACCCCATGAATTGCAGCATGCCAGGCCTCCCTGTCCATCACCATCTCCCGGAGTTCACTCAGACTCACGTCCATTGAGTCAGTAATGCCATCCAGCCATCTCATTCTTGGTCATCCCCTTCTCCTCCTGCCCCCAATCCCTCCCAGCATCAGAATCTTTTCCAATGAGTCAACTCTTCGAATGAGGTGGCCAAAGTACTGGAGTTTCAGCTTTAGCATCATTCCTTCCAAAGAAATCCCAGGGTTGATCTCCTTCAGAATGGACTGGTTGGATCTCCTTGCAGTCCAAGGGACTCTCAAAAGTCTTCTCCAACACCACAGTTCAAAAGCATCAATTCTTTGGTGCTCAGTTTTCTTCACAGTCCAACTCTCACATCCATACATGACCATAGGAAAAACCATAGCCTTGACTAGACGGACCTTAGTTGGCAAAGTAATATCTCTGCTTTTGAATATACTATCTAGTTTGGTCATAACTTTTCTTCCAAGAAGTGTGGCTGCAGTCACCATCTGCAGTGATTTTGGAGCCCCTCAAAAATAGTCTGACACTGTTTCCACTGTTTCCCCATCTATTTCCCATGAAGTGATGGGACCGGATGCCATGATCTTCATTTTCTGAATGTTGAGCTTGAAACCAACTTTTTCACTCTCCTCTTTCACTTTCATCAAGAGGCTTTTTAGCTCCTCTTCACTTTCTGCCATAAGGGTCGTGTCATCTGCATATCTGAGGTTATTGATATTTCTCCCACCAATCTTGATTCCAGCTTGTGTTTCTTCCAATCCAGCATTTCTCATGATGTACTCTGCATATAAGTTAAATAAGCAGGGTGACAATATACAGTCTTGACGAACTCCTTTTCCTATTTGGAACCAGTCTGTTGTTCCATGTCCAGTTCTAACTGTTGCTTTCTGACATGCATATAGATTTCTCAAGGGGCAGGTTAGGTGGTCTGGTATTCCCATCTCTTTCAGAATTTTCCACAGTTTGTTGTGATCCACACAGTCAAAGGCTTTGGCATAGTCAATAAAGCAGAAATAGAGGTTTTTCTGGAACTCTCTTGCTTTTTCCATGATCCAGCGAATGTTGGCAATTTGATCTCTGGTTCCTCTGCCTTTTCTAAAACCAGCTTGAACATCAAGGAGTTCACATATTGCTGAAGCCTGGCTTGGAGAATTTTGAGCATTACTTTACTAGCATGTGAGATGAGTGCAATTGTGCGGTAGTTGGAGCATTCTTTGGCATTGCCTTTCTTTGGAATTGGAATGAAAACTGACCTTTTCCAGTCCTGTGGCCACTGCTGAGTTTTCCAAATTTGCTGGCATATTGAGTGCAGCACTTTCACAGCATCATCTTTCAGGATTTGAAAGAGCTCCACTGGAATTCCATCACCTCCACTAGCTTTGTTTGTAGTGATGCTTTCTAAGGCCCACCTGACTTCACATTCCAAGATGTCTGGCTCTAGATGAGTGATCACATCATCATGATTATCTGGGTCATGAAGATTTTTTTTCTACAGTTCTTCTGTGTGTTCTTGCTACCTCTTCTTAATATCTTCTGCTTCTGTTAGGTCCAGACAAGTTCTATCCTTCATCGAGCCTATCTTTGCATGAAATGTTCCCTTGGTGTCTCTAATTTTCTTGAAGAGATCTCTAGTCTTTCCCATTCTGTTGTTTTCCTCTATTTCTTTGCATTGATCTTGCTATTCTTAGGAACTCTGCATTCAGATGCTTATATCTTTCCTTTTCTCCTTGGCTTTTCGCCTTTTTTTTCACAGCTATTTGTAAGGCCTCCCCAGACAGCCATTTTGCTTTTTGCATTTCTTTTTCTTGGGGATGATCTTGATCCCTGTCTCCTGTACAATGTCATGAACCTCATTCCATAGTTCTTCAGGCACTCTATCAGATCTAGGCCCTTAAATCTATTTCTCACTTCCACTGTATAATCATAAGGAATTTGATTTAGGTCATACCTGAATGGTCTAGCAGTTTTCCCTACTTTCTTCAATTTAAGTCTGAATTTGGTAATAAGGAGTTCATGATCTGAGCCACAGTCAGCTCCTGGCCTCATTTTTGTTGACAGTATAGTGCTTCTCCATCTTTATCTACATAGAATATAATCAGTCTGATTATATTCTGATGTCCATGTGTCCATGATGTAGTCTGATGTCCATCTGATGTCCATGATATAGTCTGACGTCCATGTGTAGAGTCTTCTCTTGTGTTGTTGGAAGAGGGTGTTTGCTATGACCAGTGCATTTTCTTGGCAAAACTCTATTAGTCTTTGCCCTGCTTCATTCTGCATTCCAAGGCCAAATTTGCCTGTTACTCCAGGTGTTTCTTGACTTCCTACTTTAGCATTCCAGTCCCCTATAATGAAAAGGACATCTTTTGGGCGTGTTAGTTCTAAAAGGTCTTGTAGGTCTTCATAAAACCGTTCAACTTCAGCTTCTTCAGCATTAGTGGTTGGGGCATAGACTTGGATTACCGGGATACTGAATCGTTTGCCTTGGAAACGAACAGAGATCATTCTGTCGTTTTTGAGATTGCATCCAAGTACTGCATTTCGGACTCTTTTGTTGACCATGATGGCTACTCCATTTCTTCTGAGGGATTCCTGCCTGCAGTAGCAGATATAATGGTCATCTGAGTTAAATTCACCCATTCCAGTCCATTTTAGTTCACTGATTCCTAGAATGTCAATGTTCACCCTTGCCGTCTCTTGTTTGACCACCTCCAATTTGCCTTGATTCATGGACCTGACATTCTAGGTTCCTATGCAATATTTTACAAATAAATAAATTTATTTATTTTAGTATTTATTTATTTACTCGACTGCCCCAAGTTTTAGTTGCAGCATGCAAGATCTTTTTAGTTGCAGCTTATGGAATCTAGTTCCCTGACCAGGGATTGAACCCAGACTCTCTGCAATGAGAGCTGGGAGTCCTAGCCACTAGACCACCACAGAAGTCCCTCAATGGGCTTTAATGTCCAGATTGACTCTCACCGAGGGGATGTGTTACAGCTTTTCCCAGCTGTACTGGATTTTGAAACTCTTTCCCCAAGCATTTCAGGGAACTGAAGGGAGCTGACGAAAAGGCATTGAAAATGCTGCCTCAGTCTCTCTCTCCCTTGGGGAATAGTGGATAAAGGCTGACTAGTTCCTGCTATTCAACTCCCCTCCTTTCATAGTTGATGCTGACCAGTGCTTTTCTGTTAATAATTTTCCTCCAGACAGGTTAGAGGCCAATCAGCTGGGTTACCACTTTCTTAGTCTTCATGACGCACCGTGGTCACTTTGATTAGATTTGAGTGTTTCCAAGGCAGCAAGGCATTCACAGGTTATTTCTCAGAGTGAGCAAATGTCTATGTTTATATCCTCCATGCTGATCCTTCCCAGATTCTTGCTATAGAAGGTCTTCAGCTCCAAACTTGGAACACCTTACTCCACTCCCTAACGACTAACTACAGACCAAAGGGCTTTGGGTTCCCCCTCCCCTATGCTCTCTACCCCACAGCCTCCCAGCCCCTGTTCCCAGATTTGACCATGAAGGCTGTTTTATTGGACACCAGTCTCTCTCTCCAGCATAACTAAACAATCTTTTAAGTCAGAAACTTTGTTTTCTTCTTCTTTGCATGTTCTATACCAACACCCCCCGGGACAGTGGCAGGCACACTAGAGTTGATTAATATTAATTGCTTTTTATTATAATAACTTTATGAGAAACGATGGTTGTCATAGCGTCTCTGTCTACACAGAGAACAAAAGATGTATTGCTCAATGACAACTCAGGCACTTGGCAAATGCTGAGGGACACAGTTTGCCTATCTAGTTGAATGGTCATGGAACTAATGATTATAAAGTCTGGGTATTTTTTCCAGGGTCATAGAGTCTGACTTCCCTCACTCTACTTAAAAGGAAGCTGCCAAAGAGGGCCATAGCTTACCCCAGTTCACACAGAGCTGAGGCTCCAGTCTGGGTCTGCTGCCCTGCCCTGGATATCTCTCACTGGCAATGTTGCCTTGTTTGTAAAATGGAGTTGATGATGCTCCCTTTGTAAGACTTACCGGGAGGTCTGCTCAGCTGACAGGGTACACACAGAGATGCTGCAGAAAACTCTTGAGAGTCACTTGGTTTGCAAGGAGATCAAACCAGTCAAAACTAAAGGAAATCTACCCTGTGTATTCTTTGGGAGGGCTGATGCTGGAGCTGAAGCTCCAATACTTAGGCCACCTGATGTGAAGAGCTGACTTATTGGGAAAGATTCCGATGCTGAGACAGATTGAAGTCAAAAGGAGAAGGGGGCAGCAGAAGATGAGATGGTTGGATGGCCTCACCAACTCAGTTGACATGAGTCTGACTAAGCTCCGGGAGTTGGTGAAGTTCAGGGAAGCCTGGCATGCCGCAGTCCATGGGGTCACAAAGAGTCAGACACAACTTAGGGATTGATCAATAACAAGAGTTCTTAGTGCAGAACCTGGAGCTGCTATCGCTCAATGTATGGTGGTCATTATTGTTAAGCAAACGTCCTTCCACCCAATACCTTGTAAGCTCGAAAGAGGAAGGCTGATTTCTCTGCATTTCTAATCGCTATCAGTCTTTTACAGTTAATAATGCCCCGCATTTAATGCCCATTTGATGACGACAACCGAGCAATGATTGCTGATGAAACTTCCATCTTAAAACCCCAGGTGAAACTGACCATGTCCTCTTCTTAAGGACCAGAGGGTTGACCCTGAAGGAAAGCAATTCTTGCATGACTTTATAAGATAAGACTCTAAACTTCCTTTTGCCTCAGTTTCCCCTGTTGGCTCGCTGAGCTGGGTCTGAGGAAGAAAATGCAGCAAGCCTTGATTGATGGATTCATTAGGGCTTGGAAGAAGTCTCTAGTCCTCAGATCCAAGCATTGTTATTTAAAGAACACTGATGGAAGAGAGGGGTTGGGTATTCAAATCGCCCTCGGAGGACTGACAAGGGAGCCAGTCATCGTAGGGCATTTAGAGAGCTAATTCCTTGCTTCAGTATTTAAGATCTTCGAAAAAGCTACATTCATCTTCCATGAAGGAAAGAAATGTTCTTGCTTCTTCCTGCTATCTAGAGATTATTTAGTGCTCTGATATTGACACCGCTTCTGTAAAAGATTTAAAGATAAAAATGCAGTGTATTCAAGTGCTGATCATTTTTCATTGTCACTTGACAGTACAGCCTGGAGTCAATTGCTGCAGATTTATCTTCTGTGATATTGATTGTGTGCATGTGTGCCTAAGCTGTTTGCAAGTACCTGGCTCCATCAGTTCGGGGGCGGGGCCGGGAGGGGTGTGCCTGCAAGTGGTGGGGAACAGAGGTGGAGGAGAAAGAGGGAGGGGGCCCAGGGGGGACACCGCCCCTAGCTTTCTGCTATACCAGGGTCTGGATGAGCATTGCCAAGAAGGTCCTGGATGAGAAGGCTCGAGACAGATGGGCCAATATGTGCTTGGGAAATGACCTGCTGTTTAATCATTGTGTAAAGCCCCTGAGGTTCAAGGGACAAAAAGATCCAGAAAAATCTGTGTCCTGAAGTGAAAGTCACTCAGTCGTGTCTGACTCTTTGCAACCTCATGGACTATACAGTCCATGGAATTCTCCAGGCCAGGATACTGGAGTGGGTAGCCTTTCCCTTCTCCAGGGGATCTTCCCAACCCAGGAATCGAACCCAGGTTTCCCCCTTGCGGGCAGCATCTTTACCAGCTGAGCTACAAGGAAGCCCAAGAACACTGGAGTGGGTAGCCTAGCCCTCCTCCAGAGGATCTTCCTGACCCAGGAATCGAACCGGGTCTCCTGCACTGCAGGCAGATTCTTTACCAACTGAGCTACGAGGAAGCCCTAACCTGTGTCCTGAGGCATGTTAGAAGTGTGCAGAGGACTTCCCTGGTGGCCCAGCAGTTAAGAATACTTTCCTGGTTCGGCAAGATTCCACGTGCTGCAGGGCCACTATGCCCGTGTGTCAGCTACCGAGGCCTGACACTCCGGAGCCTGTGGGCCGCAGCGAGAGAAGCCGCCACGGCGAGAAGCCCGCAGACCACAGCGGGAGAGTGGCCCCCGCTGGCTGCGACTAGAGAAAGCCCGTGTGTGGCAACAAAGACCCAGCACAGCCAGGGACCAAAGAGCTTTCAACAGATGTTTATTTCTTTAGGTATTTCTTTATTTTGCCATGTTGGGTCTTAGCGTGGGTTCAGTAGCTCTTCTGCACGTGGGATCTTAGTTCCTGGACCAGGGATCAAAACCACAGCTCCTGCATTGCAAGGCAGATTCCTAACCACTGGACCACCAGGAAACTCCCAGAAAGAAATTTATTTATTTTTTAATGTGCAGAGCTGGATTTGTAGGCTTCTTTGACATTCATCTCTCTTCCCTAAAGTGGTCCACAGCTTCCCAGTTTGGGAGGCAACTGAGCCCTAACCCAAACACACTTTTCTTCATAATGACAGTGATGTCATTTGCGGAGCACGTGTCACCCACCAGGCTCTCACTGCAAGTTTCCCCTCACTCTTTTACAAGGAGCAACCCCCGGGAGGCGGTGGGGGAGTGCAGAAGTTGGAAGAGATTGGTGGTCATTATCACGTATCTTACAGAGAAGACTGAACCTTAAGAAGTTAAAAGACTTGCCCCAAACCATCTGCCTTTCCTCAGTCGTTTTCATCTGTCTCATCTCCCTGGCCATCTTTCCTTTGGAGCTTGCCCCAGATCTCATGAAGTCTCCCTATTAGGAAGCGATTCTCACCAGACCTCAAGCCCTCAATTAAAAATAAATGACACTGGAATATAATTAAAGAAGAAAAGTCGGAAAGGAAGACACGCGCCGGGCTAGAGTCAGGAACAGAGCACTCTACATCCGGCTCTGCCACTGGCTCATCTAGTGACCCTGCTGCTCGGCTACCGTGCGCCTGTTTGCTCACCTGTAAAACGGAAGGGAAATGATACATTGCCTGTCACACTAGGGGTGGTGTGGAAGTGTCCTGAGATGAAAGCCTCAAGTGCTGTTGCTCTGCTCACGAGTGTAAGAAAAACTTCCTGAGACAGTGAGAGGGAGCACTACGGTCCTTCCTCTGCCTGCCTTTTGTCTGTAGAAAACTTTAGTCAAAGAATAAGTTTAATCAGAGAAGTGAGAAATGAGGAAATAAAGGAAAACAATCGAGGGAGACTAAATAATAGCAATGTAGTCACTAAGCATAGTTAAGGACCTTTAGCTCTTTCTCAAGGGCTATAGATAATATTCTGAGCCATATCCTATGACCTATCTTATAGGCACTGAAACCCCAGGTGGAAGAAGTTAACTATATGATGACCAGACTCTACCCAGGACTTGAGCTGCCACAATGCTGAGAAGTGATCACAAAGAATGTCCTGCGGTTTATGCATTGCAGGTGGATTCTTCACCACTGAGCCACCAGGGAAGCCTGCAATAAAGCATAAAGAGGCTCAAATCCCACAGATGGGAGAAGAAAAGTCAAAGAGCTATCTTTGGGGAGCAAGCCCCTGGGCTCAGGCATCAAGGAAACAGGAAGGGCAGCTTGTTGAGTTGTCTGTTCTGAACTGGGAGCATCCTGGGCACAAGGATGGGGCTTACTCTTCTTTGTCTTGGAGCTTGGCACGGAGAAGGTGCTCAGAAATATTTCGTTGAGCAATGACTGAAAAGTTTGGAAAATAACTTTACCAATGGGAAGACAGGTGGGGGAAAGGTGCCATGCCTCCCCCGTATTGCACATCTGGAGGATAAGGGTGCTGCCGTTGCCACCGACAGACCAGAGGTATAAACAACTGGCTGGGATGCTGCCTCAAGCCGTTGTGTCAATTGTCTTATGCACAGTGGTTTAAGGTCATGGCCTAGGGGGTGTGTGTGTTAGTTGATTGGTCACGTCTGACTCTTTACAACCCCATGGACTGTATGTAGCCTGCTAGGGTCCTCTGTCCATGGGATTCTCCCAGCAAGAAGAATGGAGTGGGTAGTCATTCCCTTCTCCAGGGATCTCTCCAAACCAGGAATCGAACCTAGATCTCTTGAATTGCCAGGTATTTCTTTACTGTCTGAGCCACCAGCAAAGTCCCTGCTGCTGCTGCTGCTGCTGCTGCTAAGTCACTTCAGTCATGTCCAACTCTGTGTGACCCCATAGACGGCAGCCCACCAGGCTCCACCATTCCTGGGATTCTCCAGGCAAGAACATTGGAGTGGGTTGCCATTTCTTTCTCCAATGCATGAAAGTGAAAAGTGAAAGAGAAGTCACTCAGTCGTGTCCAACTCTTAGCGACCCCATGGACTGCAGCCCACCAGGCTCTCCATCCATGGGGTTTTCCAAGCAAGAGTACTGGAGTGGGATGCCATTGCCTTCTCTGGAAAGTCCCTAATAAAGTCATTAAGAGTTATATTTGCTGAAAGTTTACCAAGAGGAAATCCGTCACTAAGCCCTTTACGTGAACTATTTTATTTAAATCTCACATCAACTCCCAAGAGTGAGATCCTGTTGATGTTCCCACTTTACAAAGGAAAGAACTGAGTTTCAGAGAGGTCAAGTGATTTGCCCAAGGTCACACAACTAGTAAGAGTTGAAGCTTGAACTTGAAACACAGTCTGCTAATTTCAAAGGTCTATTAACTTGAAATTAACCAATTAATTCAACATTATTGTCTGGCTGTCCTTCTCATTAAATTGCAGACTTGAGACCCAACCAGCCATCAGCCTGGGAGCCAACACTTGAAAAATATTGTCCTCGCATCAGAACTTGACAATGATCTACATCTTACTTTCTTGATCTTGTTATTCATCTTCATCTTTCTAGATCTCTCTCCCCACTTCTTTAATCACTGCTTGTCACCTGCCGATCTCCTGGACTTTTTTTTTCCCCGTTTTTTTTGCGGGGGTGGGGAGGAAGGTGAGGGGGTAGGAGGAATTTGTTTAGTTGTCTGGAGCATATCTTCTCAGAGAAGAATATAATCACACCACCACCCTCATCTCGATTCCTTTAGAGGCGGGTGGTCACTGAAGGGCGAGCACTATGCTCCCTAGAGCCTGCGTTCCGGGAGGACGGGGCCATGTCTGTGCGGATGCTGGCGCTGCAGTGGATGCTCACAGCATACTTGCTGAGCAGAGGAGTTTTGTATCCAGCGAGCAGAAATGGCACTAGCATCTCCACGCCGGGAGAGGCCTTCTGCAAAGTATCAGCCTCCTGGGTCTCCCCGTCTTTGCGGAGCACTTCCAGAAGCTGTAATTTCTATTTCTTTGGTCCAGAAAACCACAAAGGGGCATCTGCTGGGTCAGCCTGACTGGCGCTCGTCCACTGACCTTCCAGGGGCCAAACATTCCTGGTCCACAGTACCCTCCCAGTGGATAAAGATTCTGGGGAATGTTTGTCTAGTCTCTATGAAACTAGGACGACGTCATAAAGGAAATTCCCTACTGCCCAGTAAGGACCCTTTCCCAGGCAGAAGTTTTGGGGCCCAAGTGACCTGTGCAGCCCTGGATGGAGGCCTTGGAGCCCATGAGACTCGGGGAGCAGGGGGCAAGGGGGCCCCACCATTGGCATGTGTGTCTTCTTTCAAACATCCTCCCTAATCTTGACTATTTCCCCCGCATCTCACTTCAGCTGCGGTCGCTCTCTGCCCGAACCTCTTTAAGCATTATTTCTGCATTGTTCTTCTCCCCAAGGAATATCCCATTTTAGACTTCCCTCCCAATTGAATTTGTCTTTCTCCCTCTGAGCCAAATCTTATTTTTGTTATTTTCCATCAGTATCTTTAACCTGCTCTGAGCCCTCTGCATTACCTCTCTGCCCTTCTTGGCAATAACAACGCCTCCCGATTAAGGACCTTATGCAAATTTCATTGGTGAACTGTTCACTCCACCTTTCAGATCGTTATTAAAGATGTTAAATAAGAGCGGGACAGACACCAGTTCCACACACCTTCGCCAAGACCACGCTCTGTCATTTGTCCTTGGTTTGCGTGTGTGGACAGTTCCACTCTCAAAATGAGGTTCTTCTCCAACCTAGGTTGAACTTATTTTGTAAGGAAAGTTTCATAACATATTATGGCAAACATTTTACTAAAATCAAACCTCATAGCTATCCACAATTCCCCTGCATATATTGTCCCAGCCGAAGGATGGTTTAGCGCGGCGGCCTGCTCACTCTCATAAGAAACATTGCTAGGGAAACCGTGGTCTTTGGGATGCTTGCTGAGTTTCAGCGAATCTCTCCATTCCTTGGTCAACCAGCCAAGACCATGCACTAAATACCTACTGGATTCTGGCTTCCACCGTGCTGGGCTGAGATAACACGGAAGAAGTGAACCTTGTCCTCTAGAATCTCATAGTCCACCTAAGCAAACAACACTCATATACTCGTGTGCCGACCACACAGAGAGCAGTGGCCAGGTTTGGGTGTTCATGAATGCAGCATGCAGTCAGCCACAGGCTACATTTAAAAACACTCAACAAGACTTCCCTGGTGCTCCAGTGGTTAACAATCCGCCTTCCGTCATGTACACACTGCTATATTCAAAACAGATAACCAACAAGGACAGACTGCATAGCACAGGGAACTCTACTCCATGTTATATACCTGCCTGGATGGGAGGGGGATTTGGAGGAGAAACAGGCCAGTTCAGTCACTCAGTTGTGTCCAACTCTTTGCGACCCCATGAACCACAGCACGCCAGGCCTCCTCATCTGGCACCAACTCCCGGAGTCCACCCAAACCCATGTCCATTGAGTCGGTGATGCCATCCAGCCATCTCATCCTCTGTCGTCCCCCTTCTCCTCCTGCCCTCAGTCTTTCCCAGCATCGGGGTTTTTTCAAATGAGGAGAATGGATACACATATATGGAGAGCTGAGTCCCTTCACTGTTCACCAGAAATTACCACAACATTGTTAACTGGCTATACCCCAGTACAAAGTAAAAGTTTTAAAAGAGAAGAAAGAATCCTCCTTCCAATGAAGGGGGTGCGGTTTAGATCCTTGGTCAGGGAACTAAGATCCCACATGATGTGGTGTACAGCCAAAAAAAAAGAAAGAAAGAAAATCTAATAGTACTCGAGTATAACATGTGTTTTAAAACCTTAATGTTTTATTTTGGGAAATTTAAACAGCATGAACTGCAGGTCGACTATGACCTCCCAGGCTTTCATCATCCAGTTACAACAGTTTACCATTCTTATGGTATCTTCTCACCTTTCCTTTTCCTTTTTTGGCAGGGGAGGACACTTTGAAGTAAAGCCCAGACATCATATCATTCGCATCAGTAATGACTTTGCAATGTACCTTTAACAGATATTAAAAAAAATAACCACAATACCATTATCACATCAAACACAATTGAAGGTAATTCCTTATGACATATTACCAAATACCTGGTCCTTGTTCAGTTGTTCGTCCTGATTGTCTAAAAACCTGTCTTTTATACAGTTGGTTCATGTGGACCACATATTGTATTTGATGGACATGCCTCTTAGTCTGTATCATATCCTTTTTAAAATGCCATTTAGCTGTAAAAGGAACTAAGTCATTTATCTTGTAGAATTCCAAATGTAGTCCATCTTAAAGGACATCTGTTATGTAAAATATGAACACAGAGAAAAGATCACGAGGAGATCATCTAAGATGAACTAAAGATAAAGCAAGAATGCCAACGCATGTGAAACAAGGACCCTCCGAGTTGGACGGAAGCCCAGAGGTTGTTCACACTAACCCAGCCTCCACCCCATCCTTGCCCTGGCCCTAAGCAGAGAAGCCTTGTCAGCAATGACCCTGCCAGATGTCCACCCTCTTCATTTGCAAAGGAACTCACTTTAGGATTCTTTTGTACAGCAAATGGTTCCTCTGTAGACAAAAAAATATATGTATATTATTCAGCTTAGCAACAATGGCAAAATATATTCATACAGTCTATAACAAACATCTATTAACCAAAGTGTGCTATGTCTGGGAAGGGCTCTGAAGGGAAGGGAAGAGGAAAAAGAGGGAAGGGAAGCACAGAGAAAGGAGAACAGGGGACTTCCCCGGGGATCCAGTGGTTAAGAGTCCACCTTTCAGGCAGGTTCGATCCCTGGTCAGGGAACTGAGATCCCAGATGTCCTGGAGCAACGCAGCCCTCGAATTGCAATTCCTGAGCCCGCTCACGGCGACCAGGGGGCCCGTGCGCCACAGCGAAATATCCTGCATGATGCGAGGGGGATTCTGAATGCCACACGAAGACCCTGAATGCCCGATGCAGCCGAGTAAATAGATAATTTTTAAAAAGACAGAGAGGGAGAGAAGCGGACCAGAGGTGTAAACAGATTCCAGCCAGCCTTGGAGAAGTTTAGGAAGCCCAGACTGGGTGGTGGCTACAAGCAAAAGATGGCTGAAAACGTGGCTCTGCCGGGTCCAAACCCCTCTGTGTCTAAGCCTCACAGTCGCTGGGGTGAGATGGAGGCGAAGCCAGAAGCATAATGGGACTGCTCAACCCCGCTGGGCAGGAGCTGTGCCTCCACGTGGAGCAAAGCCTTCGACCTTTGCGTCCGAGTCTCCTCCCCAGACGCCTGAGTTGACAGCTCTCATCTTAAGGCTCGTGGAGCACGTGAAGCCGAAGGACAGCGGCGTCTGGCGCTCGCCAGGGCTCTTCGGGGGAGCTGTGTCGTGTGCCGGGCGGGACTCAGCTCAGTCTGACCCACGGCAGACAGACAGACAACCTGTTCTCTCTGCCCAACGGCGGGTCGTCACCTGGGGAAACGCTGTCACATTGCTGGGTTCTTGTCACAGGTTGATCGAGGGTGGGGTTGGGGTTGGACATGAAACCAAGCGGGAAAAGGGAGCAATTTGTTCTGAGTCCTGTGGGGAGGTGGCCCGATGGCTGCATTCCAAGCACGGGTGAGTGATTGGAGAGCAATTCCTTTGTCTTCTCTGAGATATCTATTCCACATTCACATCATCTTGCATTTCGGGTCTCAGCTTTACCCAGTATGATTTTCCCAAAATACTAAGTAGGTTAGGTAATTCCTCCAGGGCCCTCCACGCTCTGCCCTGACGTGCTGATGGAGCATTTGTTTACCCGGAGGGAACCAGGTGAGGGGAGAGGCTGGGGCCCCCCTTCCTGTGAGTCCCTCTCAGAATGTCTGTCGCTTTCTTCCACCTGCAGCGCTGTGGGCTTCATTCGCTCAGCCTTAAGACGGGAGCAGGGGGGCTCCCCTCATAGCTCAGTTGGTAAAGAATCCGCCTGCAATGCAGGAGACCCCCTTTCGATTCCTGGGTGGGGAAGATCCTCTGGAGAAGGGATAGACCACTCCAGTGTTCTTTGGGCTTCCCTTCTGGCTCAGCTGGTAAAGAATCCATCTTCAGTGCAGGAGACTTGGGTGGGGAAGATTACCTGGAGAAGGGAAAGGCTACCCACTCCAGTATTCTGGCCTGGAGAATTCCATGGACTGGGTCATATACAGTCCATGGGGTCCTAAAGAGTTGGACACGACTGAGTGACTTTCACTTTCACTTAAGTCGGGGAAGAAGGACCTCGGCCTTCCCCTCCCCTCTTCCCCTCCCCTCCCGCTCCTCCACAAAGGGATCTAGAAGGAAAAGTTGAAAGCCTGTGTAAAGGATTTGCGCCTATCATGAGACAGCAGCAAAAGCAATACAAGATGGTGCTACCGGCATCGTCTCAACATTGACCAGGGCTGATAACGCTAATTCCTCGCTGTTGTCAAGACTTAACTCCCAGAAGTCTTCAGTCCTTGTTAATTTCAGCTTTCTGCGAAAAGAAGGTCAGCGCAGCAGCTGTCGGGGTTTGGGGGCCATGTTTCACTCCCCTCCTCCTAAATCAGCAGACTCTCCACCCTCTGCTCTTCCCTTTTCCGTGGCTAGCCCCCAGCAGATGGTTTGGTTTCAGGAGAGACCACCAGAGACGCAACAAAGCTTTTCCAAGTCCATTAGAAACCCATTATTTAGGCTGAACGCCCTACTCCCTTCCCATTCTCTCTCCCCTGACCACCAAGATCCCATATCAGGAAACTCGGTGTTTGGTTTCCTGAGGGGAAAAATAAGCCTGTCTGCCTCCAGAAAATGAGTCCATGGGCCATCGGACGTCAGGATGAAGGTCTTCCTGTTTGGATTACTGGGAGGAAAATCACTGCTTGCTCCCTTGTGCTCCGTCGATCGGTCATGTCCAACTCTTTATGACCCCGTGGACTGTAGCCCACCAGGCTCCCCTGTCCGTGGGGTTTTCCAGGCAAGAATACTGAAGTGGGTTGCCATTTCCTACGCCAAGGGATCTCCACCACCCAGGGACTGAACCCAAGTCACTTGCATTCAGCACCCTCTCGATTCCAGACTCACCTGGTCCCCAGCAAGACTTCTCCAAGTCCTGGCAGGGGAAAGAAGGCAGGAAGGAAACGATTTCTGAGTCCTTCAAAGCCGGTGATTCAGACACAACTCTCCCTCTATTGATTTCTAGCAATCGATAATTTTGTTTCAATAAGCAAGTCTCAGAGTCTACCCTGCTCTCCACAAGTCCCCAAAATAAACCCAGCGCTCAGGGAAGTTTCCCTCCCCCCGCTTCTTATTCTCAAAGCTGACTTGAGTTTCTTTTTGAAAGGTGAGGGTTCCCTCCACCCCCTGCCAGCGACCCCCTGTTCCTGAAATATAAAGTAAGAAGCAGCAACAGAGAGCTGATGTCTGTACAGTTAATAAAAACAGTGGCAGGCAGTCCAGCCCACGGCCTTGCTGAAGATCTGTACACGCGCTTTCTCTGCAAGCAAGGCTCAGGGAGCACTCATTCTAGTCTCTCCAATCACATTGCCCTGGTTTTAATAATTCAGCCCCGGGGTGGGGTTGTCTCTGCTGGTGAGTGGCTTCAGGGCCTGGGGTTATCAAAATACTAATGTTACCAATATATCATCCTGGCTGATGGAATGTCAGAGGTTTCTAGGGAGTTGTCGGGGGAGGGGGCTGTAATAACCTCCAGACCTTGGCTGAATGGAATCTCTGAGACTGGGAACACAGGCGAGATTGTCCTGCGTCCCTGGCCTTCTTAGGACCCTAATGAGAAGACGTGCTTAGACCGTGGAGTCAGTTAGACACACACAAACACACTCTTCCCCACCCAGCCAGAAACCAAGGGCAAAGGGCGGATGGATGGGGTAGCAAACCTGATGATTTGGATTTCTGAAATCTGACACAGGGACCCCCTGAGTGGAGTCTCCTTATGGATTATTTCACTGTCTGCCAATGTGTGGGATGCTTGGCCCCGGTGGAAAGTGAAAGAGCTTCAGTAGAATTGAGCATGATGTTGAATAACATCAACTCTCAGTGAGAATTACTCTCCTTCCAATTCTTTTCCAACCTCCGCTGTTGCTTAAAGGGAAACTTGTGACTCTGGTGCTCCTGCATCTTTCACGCCTCCCTGATACCGTCTAATCTCTCTCCTTAACAAGGAGATCTGTCCTCAGGCTCCCCCGCTTCCAATGGGAACAGTTCCTTCTGAAATTGACAGCATCATTCGGTTTCTGTTGTATTTATTTTTATAGTTACCTTGTGTTTGCAGCCAGCTGTACTGATTTTCCATTTACCATTGTAATACAAAGTTTCTTTTGAAAGCACTAATTATGAAGTTAAACATTAGATGATTCAAAATCTTTAAACGAGGGACTTCCAGTGGTTAAGACTCTGTGCTTCCAATGCAGGAGGCTAGGGTTCGATCCCTGGTCAGGGAACTAACATCCAACACACTGCTTGGCTCGGACAAAAAATACACTTAAAATTTTTAATAAAGTAGTAAGCTGGGTAGTTATGTGGATTTAGCAATACAGGCTCCAGGGACATGGGAGCTCTTGGAGTTTAAGGAATCTGGCTCTGTTTGAGTTGTCAAGGGAGATAAGACCCTGAAAACTGTCCCCAGAATGGTGATGGAAGAAGGAAGGGAGCCTGAAGAACACTGCTTCTCTCTTGCCCTCCGTTTTTACTCCTTTCCCTCCCGTCCCATCATAGACGGGGAGAGCTGTTCTGAACAGACCCCTCCTCCCATCTCCTTGGGGTCAAAAACTCCCTTTCCTTCAGGAAACTATAATGATTGGTCCATGAGTGGTCATGTGACCCAAGCCAGGCCAATAGAAGTCCTTCCCTGAAAGTTTTCATGCTTAAGCTAAGGGAGAAAGTCCTCTTTTTTTCTACACTACCTTAGAAAGGAGTTGGAAGGCTGCAGCTGCCACACAGCTGTTCTTTCTGAGAGAGTGGAGCTTATCCACAGAGGAGAGTTGAGAAGGGAGATGGAAATAGAAGTCCTTGAATCTATTCAAGTCCCTGGATTAAGGGAACCCTTTCACAAACCTCTCTGTTTTTGTTGGCTGCTGACCTAAAGCAGTACGTGCGTTTTGGCTTACACTGGTTTACGATCCATTTCTCTTGTTTGCCTCTAAGAGTTTTGCTGTTGCCTAGGTGCTCAGTCATGTCCAACTCTTTTGCAACCTCACGGACCACAGGCCCTCTGGACTTCTCTGTCCATGGAATTTCCCAGGCAATATACTGGAGTGGGTTGCGATTATCTACTCCAGGGGATCTTCCCAACCAGGATTGAACCCATGTCTCCTGCCTTGGGAGGTGGATTCTCTACCACTGAGCCACCTGGGAAGCCCCACTCACCGTGCAGATCAGTGGTCTGAAGATGTGCCTTGTGTGTGATTGCGTCTAATCTTTCTAACTCCTGTGGCGGAGGGAAGTCCTCTAAAGAGAGCCCTAGCTAACTAAGCCCATGGCAGGGTGTTTGGCAGCATTAGTCACCATGCCAAGTTGCTTCAGTCATATCTGACTCTTCGCTTCCCCATGGGCCATAGCCTGCCAGGCTCCTCTGTCCATGGGATTCTCCAGGTAAGAACACTGGAGTGGGCTACCATGCCCTCCTCCAGGGGGTCAGCATCCTCCATATGGGCCAGCGCGAGCATCTGGAGCTGCAGGGCACAGAGGGTGCTCGCTGCTGAGGGTGGTCTCAAGTCACATGGCCCCTGCACTTCCCGTGGCACTCCTGGAAAATCTCTGGGGACCAGAATGTTTGTGGCTCTCAGAGTTTCAGGCCCACCAGTTGCATACACGTGAACTGACCTTTTTTTTTCCTTTCTGAGCAGCAGGGGAGAAGGGATTGCACTGAATCTCAGTTTTACCTAGAAGTGCCCATCTTTTTGTGGCATATAGGCTGAGGACACGGATTGGAGAGTCTCTCTAGGTCCCTTCTGGGTCCAGGATCTAAGATGTTAGGATTCTTTGTGTTGCAGAGAAGAAGCCAATTCTGACTCCCTGTTGGAACCTTTCTTTGACTTGCTTCTCATTGCTTTTGTTATTATAACCATACAGAAGGACCTGCCTCTGAGAATTCTGCCCCTCTGCTGGACTGTTGAACTAAAACTAAAGTGCCTTTGTTCAGAATCCTGTGCACATGTAGATGGAGGAAGGAAGAAATGAACACATCCCGGCCTGAGGCTTGCCATTCTAGGAGATGTTTGCAAGGTTCAGTTCAGTTCATTTCAATTCAGTTCAGTTGCTCAGTCATGTCCGACTCTTAGCAACCCCATGAATCGCAGCTCGCCAGGCCTCCCTGTCCATCATCAACTCCCGGAGTTCACTCAAACTTACATCCATTGAGTCGGTGATGCCATCCAGCCATCTTATCCTCTGTCATCCCCTTTTCCCAGCATCAGAGTCTTTTCCAATGAGTCAACTCTTTGCATGAGGTGGCCAAAGTACTGGAGTTTCAGCTTCAGCATTAGTCCTTCCAAAGAACACCCAGGGCTGATCTCCTTTAGAATGGACTGGTTGGATCTCCTTGCAGTCCAAGGGACTCTCAAGAGTCTTCTCCAACACCACAGTTCAAAAGCATCAATTCTTCGGCACTCAGCTTTCTTCACAGTCCAACTCTCACATCCATACATGACTACTGGAAAAACCATAGCTTTGACTAGACGGACCTTTGTTGGCAAAGTAATGTCTCTGCTTTTGAATATGCTGTCTAGGTTGGTCATAACTTTCCTTCCAAGGAGTAAACGTCTTTTAATCTCATGGCTGCAGCCACCATCTGCAGTGATTTTGGCAAGGTTAACGGCCTTTTTTTTTTGCTTCCTCACCCCCACCTCATCTCTGATCTATAAAAGAAACTGGCATCTGGACCCCAATAAATGGCTATCTTGAGGCGCCAGCCTGCTATCTTCTTGATCAGCCGGCTCCCCGAAAAAAGTCTCTTCCTCGCCTCAACCCCTCATCTCTTAGGTTCACTGGACTGTCGTGCGGCGAGCAGAGCGAGCTTGGACTCAGTAACGTCTGCACAGAAGCGGCCTTCTCCAGTTCCACCCTGCTCCTGGAACCGGCTCCCCTTCCTCGGGGCTGGCACAGTAGAGAGGAGTCATTTCTCCCACCCAGAATGCTCTGAGCACTGGTCACTGCGGTGGACAAGGCTGTTCTAAGTTGGGCCAGACTGTGCTGTCCTGGCCTAAAGGATGGGCCTCCTTTGGTCTCCCCAGCCCCTTCCCCATGGGCTCCTCAAAAAGAGACCTGGGGAGGCGAGGATTTTGTGGGATTTGGCCTGGCACCCAGAGCTCTTGGAGGGGACCTCAGGTTTCCTTGTCATCCTATCATCTGTGGCTGAAAGTGTGTTCTCACTCCATCCTTGACATCACGTGCCTGCCAGACATCAAGTCCCTTAAGCTTGGCCCCAAAGGCTCATTATAGCCTTGGAAACTCTTCCCCATGCCCCAGTTCCCAGGTTGGTCCTCAGGCTTCTGCATTCTGCCAGTGATGCCAGCCTTGGCACAGCCCTCTGATTAGCACCCCCTCTCAGGTCAGAGGTTCCAAGCTTCTCACCACCCCTGGGGCTGAACCTGGGTTGTAGGTAATGGTCTCGTGTAGACCTAAAACATGACAGACAGCTCTGTAAAACAGGCCAGCATCTTCCCCTCCTGCCAGTCAACGTTAGTTCTGGTAGAGGCCACACCCACCACACCTGTTCTGACTCACCTGGAACAGCTCCAGGACACCTTCAGAAACAGGTCCCTGAGCTGGGCTGGGCCACTCCAGGGCAGCCAATTCCAGCCTCCAAGACAGCTGACTCCCCGATTTGTTCCATTTGCACAGGCATTTGGCTAATTTCAGCCCAGAAATGTCATGTCTGGAGCTCCCCAAGCCCTTTTAGAGTATTCCAGCCTGTACTTAGTCTATCTCCCTTCCTTTGATAAATGGACTTCATCTCCTCCCTTTAGACTGGGATTGCGCTGAT
This sequence comes from Nanger dama, assembly GCA_917880005.1. Classification (NCBI taxonomy): domain Eukaryota; kingdom Metazoa; phylum Chordata; class Mammalia; order Artiodactyla; family Bovidae; genus Nanger; species Nanger dama. Next base: position 4,798,693 of record CAKJTW010000018.1, on the reverse strand, counting down.
TTGTGTAAATTCTATGTTATAAAGTATTCATACCACTTGGTGCTGGCAGGGCCCTTTCTCCAGCTTCTTGGCTCTGTTCCTTCCCTAGAGGATGAGTGACTGGGCGAATCATGGCCAGTCACGGCTGGGCACTGCCCTGGGCACCCTCCCTCCTCCTGTGCAGCCTGGTCCCAAAGGTGTTCACTAAGCACACGCTCTGTGCTCTGAGTTACGTGTTACAAGGGGTCCAAAGGAGAGACGCTAGCATCCTGGTGGGTGAGGCAGGGCTAGAAATGAGAAGCCCTACCTGGCTGACAGTGATGAGCTGTGAGAAAGACACAGACAGAGTCATTCTTGAGTCCCAGCCTCAGGAGAGGTCAGAGAGGGCTTCCCTGGGGTCATGGCGTTTGGCCCTGGGTAGCATCAGGCGCAGAGAGGAGAGGAGGTGGTAGGGAATAGCGGGGGCAAAAGTGCAGGACAGGGCGGGGGGCTCAGCATTGTGTGCTTGGATAAAGCCTGTCACGTGATAGGAGGTTGAAGAGGTGGGTGAAGGTCACGGGATTTTCTTTTTATTTTAAAGCCAGTGGAGGGGGAGGGGAAGGGGCAGCGAGTAGAGACAAGAACATTCTGGGGTCATCCCAAGACGAGAGAAGGAAACCAGTTCCTTTTTGTTGTTTAGTCGCTAAGTTTTGCAACCCCCAAGGACTGTAGCCCTCCAGGCTCCTCTATCCATGGGATTTCCAAGGCAAGAATACTGGAGTGGGTTGCCATTTCCTCCTCCAAAGGATCTTTTCCCACCCAGGGATCGAACCCTCGTCTCCTGCATTGGCAGGCGGATTCTTCAGCACTGAACCAGTAGAGAAGCCCCAAACTTGTTCTTGCTAAGCATTTATCCTGGCCCGGTGTCTTCGTTTCCTGTTGCTTCTGTAACAAATTATCCCACTCTTAGTGGCTTCAAGCAACAGAAGTGTGTTATCTTACAGTTCTGAAGGTCAGAAGTCCAAAATCGGTGTCTGTGAACTGAAATCAAGGTGCGGACAAAGCTGAGTTCCTTGACTCCTGGCCTTTTCCAGCGTCTGGGGGTCTCCCCGGCTTCCTTGCCCGCCGGCCCTGCAGCTCTCTGCCCTCTGCTGCCCTCAGCACATCTTCCCTACCTCCGACCCTCCTGGTTACTCTGGGCCCACCCAGACAACCCAGAATAATCTCCCCACCTCAAAACTGAATTTAATCAGGCCTAGAAAGTCCCTTCTGTTGTGTAAACAGGCCCATAGGATCCAGGGATTAAAACAAGGACATCTTTGTTGGGGGCGGTGGGCAGCCATCATTCAGCCAGTTGCAGGCAGGAATTTATAGTCTGCCTCACTTAGTTCCCACTCTAGCTCACCAGGCAGCTATTATAATTCTCATTGTAGAGGCAGGGACTAGGGTCTTGAACGTCTAATAGCACTTGGAGGTTACAGTTAGTGGGAGGTTAATGTGGGATTTGAACTTGCCCTGTTTGACCCCACAGGGGCTTCCCAGATGCTACAGTTGGTAAAGAATCCGCCTGCCAGTGCAGGAGATGCAAGAGATGCTGGTTCAGTCCCTGGGTGGGGAAGATCCCCTGGAGAAGGAAACGGCAACCCGCTCTGGTAGTCTTCCCTGGAAAATGCCATGGACAGAGGAGCCTCATGGGTTACAGTCCATGGGGTCGCAGAGTCTGACACGACTGAGTGCGCACATACACGCTGTCTGAGCCCAAAGCCCACTCACTTTCTGTGCACGCCAGCACCTCTCACGGGATGCTCTGGATCAGAGAGGATTTGCTGTGGGCCTATCTTTAGAAGCTGGAGAAGGAAAACGGCAACCCACTCCAGTATTCTTGCCTGGAGAATCCCATGGACAGAGAAGCCTCGTAGGTAACAGTCCACGGGGTCGCAGAGAGTCGGACATGACTTCACCTCACCTCACCCCACCTCTATCTTTAGAAGATGTCACCAGGAGCTCTGATGGGAGGTAGAGGAAACAGAAGTGAAATAAACTCCACACAAAAGGGGTGGGGGAGAGGGCGATGAGAAGTCCTGCAGAGGGACAGCCGAGGGTTGGCCCCTCTGTTCACTGCGGGGTGAGGGGTTCGGAGCAGCTGGACCAGAGTCTAAGCGTGGGGACTCGATGCTGGAACATCAACAGGACCGACAGCAGGAGCAGGGAGAAGGCTGAGGACGGCGCTTGGAGAGAGTTCCTGGTCGTTTGGGGCCAGATGGAAGGGCCCGGAGGCAGATCGGAGCCGGAGGTGGAGCCCGGGCTGGAGACAGAGTTCTGATCACATAGATGCACTCTGGCCCCAAAACTTCTGCTTGGGAAAGTTATGGGGTAGAAGGGAATTTCCTTTATGAGGTCATCCTGGTTCACGGAGGCCCTGAGATGGAGGCTGGGAGTTGGGGATAGAACCGGGGGTGGGCATGGAGCCAGGAAGCAGCGGAGAGGCAACTGAGGTGTCATGAGGGAGGGGATGCGGGCCAGTGAAACTAGCAGACGGTGGGCGCGGCGGCACCAGGCCAGGGGCGAACCGTCAAGAGGGAAGACCCATTCCCCCACTGATGGACGCTAGGCTGCTTCCTCATGAGGAGGGGATGGGGGCCGATAAAACTAGCAGGCGGGGGGGGGGCGCGGCGGCACCAGGCCAGGGGCGAACCGTCAAGAGGGGAGACCCATTCCCCCACTGATGGACGCTAGGCTGCTTCTAAGTCCTGGCTGTTGTGAATACTGCAGTGAACATATACACAGTACGTACGTAGAAGACAGCTAACAAGAATCTACTGTATAGCACAGGGAACTCTGTCTGTCTGGTGTTCTGTAATGGGTTATATGGGAATGAGGCTCTAGAAGAGAGGGGACGTTTGTACATGTCTGACTGATTCACGTTGCTCTAACACAGCATTGCAAATCACTTATACGCCAATAAAAATTAATTAAAAGCAGCAACGACAGAAAGGAGTGATCAGCCACCACAAGCACCAGCCCAAACTCGGGGGTTTGATAACCGGTAAGTTACTAGCTGCAAATGTGTGGGGCCCTTCCATCACCAGCTCTCAGGTGGTCTTGGGAAGGGCTTTGATGCTACCCAGGTCAGGGTCAGGCTGGAGACTGACCCAAACTTTGAGAGATATTTAAACTCAGAAATGAACCTTCTCGGTGGGGGATTGGGATGGGGCTGAGTAAGTGGATTGCAGTAGCCTTAAAACAAGTCCTCAAGTCCTCTGACATCCTTGCTGTGAAAATCTAATTCTCTCCACCCTTGGGCTGAGGGGAGACTCACTTCCAATGGGTAGAATAAGGCAGGAGTGATGTGACTTCAGAGGCTAGGTCAGAAAACAGGCTCTCTCTCACTGTCTCCATCTCTCTGTGTCTCTGTCTCTCTCTGCTCTGAACTGCCCAGTAAGAAATTGGATGACTCTGATGTTGACTGATGCTCCAATGCTTTGGCCACCTAATGCAAGGAGCTGACTCATTAGAAAAGACCCTGATGTTGGGAAAGATTGAAGGTGAAAGGAGATGGGGGTAGCGGAGAATGACATGGCAAGATAACATCGCCTACTCAATGGACAAGGATTTGAGCAAACTCTGGGAGACAGTGGAGGACGGAAGAGCCTGGCATGCTGCAGCCCATGGAGTCGCAAAGAGTCAGACAACTTAGCAACTGAACAACAAGCGTAATGCTGCCATGCCAAGGAGACCAATGGTGAGCACGCAGGAGACAGACATCCCAGGTGCCGCGGATGTTTGAGAGACAAGTGTGAGTGAGTGAGACTCTGGGAGCCTCCAGTTCCAGCCAGTCTAATCACATGGCTGCCTGGGACCCTGAATCAGAACTGCCCAGCTAAGCCCAGTCAGGCCCCACCCTAAGAGACCACAGTCTGGTTTTCATGCTGTGCAAGCCTCCAGGGTATGGAATATTTTGTTAGGCAGCATCGGGTAACATGGGTCAAGGATGCAGTTGGTAGTGTGGGATGGAAATTCGGCAGAGAAAGCAAATGTCTGTTGGCAGAAATTTTGTCCCAAGTAGCCCATGGCTATGGCTGATTAGAGCTGGGATTGTGAAAAAGAGGATGTTCCCTGCCTTTACTCTGCACCTCCTCCCTCCCTACCACTAGGACCTCGCCCCCACCCTGCCCACCTACCACCAGTGACTCTGGAGCACCCAGCCTTTGTCATCTTCATGAATCAAGTCTCCTTCAGGGGAAAACTCTGCATTGAATCTGTGTTTTTCCTTCTAGGGCTGTGAGTTAAACCTGAACCTTAAAACTGATCTCTTCTTTTGAAAGGAAAGCTTTTACTTCAAGATAAAAGGACTGGAGAGATCATTAAGCAGAGAGGGGGAGGCGTGTCAGAGGCTAAGGGTGGGGTCAGCACTGCCCTGGAGTCAGCTCCCCAAGGCTGATCGCTTAATTTTTAGGGATTTGGCGAGCTGGTTGCTGCACAGAGTCATTATTAAAAACTAAATTGTTAGACCTCACGGCCTTTTCCAGAGATCAGTCGCCCAAGAGATCGCCAAGACACGGACTCGATGCAAACCGCAAGAGGATTTATTAGGCCGGCGCTCCGGGGTTCAAACACCACTAGGGAAGAACGAACCCTGAACATTACAGAGCAGTTTTTAAGCACTAAAACCACAAACAGGTACAGCTAGGGTGGAGCGGCCTGATTGGTGTACAGGTCTTTGATATTTTCAGGGATAGGTCCATTTGTTATCAGGCCAAAACGGCTGAATGGTTTTTGAGGTAAACATCTCCCGGAGGCTGCATTCCTGAGAGATGAGCTCCTTACACATTCTTGAGATAAAGGTCTGTTTTAAGATTAACTAGAAGGCCTGTTGCCCTAAGGCTCTAGTAAATTTTAACCTTTTTATTTTTTTTTACCTTTCCTCTCAAAATCACAAAAGCTTATCTTTAAATCAATAACATTAAAAAGCAAAGGTAACTATTACTGAAAACATCCCTTTGTAGCGCTTCACCATATTTTACTATTGCCTGTGCCCTTGAGCTTATTTACATCTTATTGTGTGTGTGTTGGAAATACTGCATCAGGCTGGCAACCCAGCATCTCTCCTTGACCCCACTGTCAGCGACATCAGGTCGGCAGCGTGAAATCAGCCGCTGTGGGGATATTTACACCACGGAAATTGGCCAACACAACAAATCAGAGCGTTGTTTTTCCTCCTTGAGAACAAGTTGTAAAACCACTCTGATTCTGGGGACACGATCTGGAGACTGGGTTGGGCCACACTGACTCCCCCAGCCAGGGTTCTCGTAGAGTTCCGTCTGGCAGCCCATGATGTCACGTTACATAACAAGAAGACATACGTGTTCTCAGCCAGGCCTGCGGAGCCGGGTGTCCTCTCCTCCGCCTTTAGTTTGGTGTGATGACTTGTTCCTCTGGGCTCCTGTGAGCCGTCTTGGGCTGTGGGTTCAGCCCCCCTCCCCACAGTCTGCAAATACTGGTGCTCTGTGATCCTCACTGAGCCACACACATTGGGAGGTGGGGGACAGAAAAGAGCTGACGTCACAGGACACCGCCCCCCGAGGACTGGCTCTCCCAACCCTCTCATTTAAACCTAACCCTCATCATCACCGGGGCCATTTCAATGCAAACCCACATCCACTCTTTATTTAAAGCGATTTTATTGAAGTGAAGTTCACATAACATAAAATTAACCATTTCCGAGTGGCATTTAGTACATTCATGATGTTATGCACCGACCCCCCACCTAGTTCCAAAACATTTCTATCACCCCAAACCAGGACCCCTCACCCGTCATGCAGTTACACCCTCGGACCCTGCTGACGAGCAATCCTCTTCTGTACCTATGAATACACCTTCTGGCCAGCTTCTGAAAGTGGAATCGTACAATGTCTGTCCTCTGATGGCTGGCCTTTCTCACTTAGTGTATGTTTTCAAGGTTGTGGCATGTGATTAACACTTTATTTCTTTTTATGGCTACTTAATATTCCATTGTGGGCTTCCCTGGTGGCTCAGAGGTAAAGAATCTGCTTGCCAAAGCAGGAGACGCAGGTGTTTCCCTGGGTCGGGAAGATTCCTTGGAAAAGGAAATGGCAAAGTTGGATATGACTGAGTGACTGAACATAAACAACCCCTTTTGGTTACTGTGACTAGTGCTGCTGTGAACATGTGTATGTACTTGCTGTTGTATCTGTTTTCAGTTCCTTTGGGTCTATACCTAGGAGTGGAATTGCTGGGTCATACAGCAATTCCACGTTTAAGTTTTTAGGGAATCTCTGGGGCCCACACCAATTCCCGCCTACTGATATTGAGAGCAGAAAGTTACTAGACTGGCCACTTCAATCACCACATCCCCCGAGTAACACAGATCAGCCTGGTGTGAAACCCTGAGCTCCTCAGTAAATCTGTCTACCATGTAAAGTGGGAATGATGTCAGAACTTACCTGTTAGGGAGGTAGGAAGTGTTCAGCGTCATGCATGATCTTGGGTTCACACCGTAATGTCCAGGACTGTGGCTGGAACATTGAATGACAGGGCTGGGAGAAGTTTGGAGACCATGTGATGGGACAAAGGGCCCAGGGGTGTTCATCCTGTGTGTCAGCTCTGGTAGCGGTCTTATTTACCTCCTCTCCTCGTGTCCTTGACCCCGATGGGGCTCTGACCAGGAGGAGCCGGTGGGGTTGGTGAGAGTGCCTGCCACCCCTGCTGACTCCTGGAATCCATTCAGGGGTGAGCTGGCCACCCACAACCACCCTCACCTTCAGCCCCAGGACCCAGCTCAGCCCAGGGAGCAGCACCAGGAGATTTAGTTAAATTGGGGGGGTGGCTGAATTCACTGACCCCCAGAACCTGAGGCCACAGGAAGAATCAGAGAGGGGATTCCCCCTCTCTTGCTGGGTCACGTCTCCACTGAAGGTTGACTCCCAAGCCGGAGCTCTGGGGTCCTGGGGGATGGAGTTTAGCCCCCAGGCAGTGAGGAAGCTGCAATACTTTGGCCACCTGAATTTAGGTGTGAAGGCCTGACTCACTGGAAAAGACTGTGATGCTGGGAAAGATAGAAGGCAGAGGAGAAGGAGGCAGGAGGCGACAGAGGATGAGATGGGTGGATGGCATCACCGACCCGATGCACATGAGTTTGAGCAAACTCTGGGAGATAGTGGAGGACGGAGGAGCTTGGCGGGCTGCAGTCCATGGGGTCACAAACAGTCAGACACGACTTTGCGACTGAACAGCAACAAAGTGAGGCCCTGGGCTGGGGAGGAGACCTCTGGGTCTCAGTTTCCCCCTCTGCAAAAGGAGAGCATAATAAGACCAAGTCCATCATGTTTGAAAGGTTCAATCCTCATGCCTTCACATCAATTCACAATTCACGTAACAGATGAGCACGCGGCCCAGGCAGGGCAGGTGCCCGTTCAGTGGCAGATTTAGTCAGTCAGCAACAGACTGCGAGACTGCAGCACCTCTTGACATGGCGCAGCAAAGCGAGAGGGTCGGCCATGTTAACAGACCTTGCAAGGGAAAGTCACCTGTGCCGGGAGGCAGAGGCCTGGAACCTTCTAGCCATGTGACCTCTTAAAAAAAAAAAAATTTATTTAGCTGTGCTGGGTCTTAATTGTGGCATACAAACTCTTAGTCACGGCATGTAGGCTCTAGTTCCCTGACCTGGAATTGAACCTGGCCCCTCCTGCCCTGGGAGTGCAGAATCTTAGCCCCTGGCCCACGGGGGAAGTCCCACCTTGTTCATATCCTTTCCGTCATGGGTCTCAGTGTCCTTGTCTGTGAAACAGAAGGGAAGGGCCCTGAGGAGACCTCCGAGGTCCCTTCCAGGGCTGGGATGTGAAGATCCCAGGACGGGTCCTGCTGATGCTCTGGTCTCCCCAGAGCCCCCGAGGCAGCTGGCCCACACTCAGCCCACCCCGCAGGCTGAGACTCGCCTCCCCCAGGCTCTCCTCCCCGCTGGAGACGATGCTCCTGCCCAGAGAAGGATCCAAACAGCTCTCCTGCCACTTGTTCGCCACTGACGGGGAGCGGGGATGGTGGAGAGGCTTTTAAACCTTCCTGGTCGAGGCCGGTATTGATCAGCCTTGCTCCTTAATGGATTCTTCCGCGCTCACTGCCCGCCTCCTCCTCCAGCTCCCCTTGCTCCGGCCTTCTTCTCTGAGCCATGCTGCTCCAAAGCCCCCGCTGTGCCCGAGGGTGGGGGTGGGGGGCTGGGCAGGAGGGGCGCGCTGGGGGCCTGGGGCCCTGAGCCTCTGCCTGTCGCACGGGATGGCTGATTGCTGAGCTCTCTGTCTGAAGCTGCTGTTTGGTGGTTGCATTGTTGGGTCAAGTCCTCCGAGAGGTCTCTGGAGCCGGCTAAGCCTCGCCCTCCAGGAAAGACCCTGCAGCTCTTTCCTCCCTCTCAAAGGTCCCCGCAAACATGTGTGGGTGGACTCTCCACAGCACCGAGCCTGCCTTCTTTTCAAGGCCCAAGGGCCCCCAAATATCACTTGTGAATGTTCCCCCATCTTGCTCCTGGGTTTCCTCGTCTTCGGGTAATGATGGTGGTTTTCGGGTCTGCCGGTTGCTATGGAATTCAAACTCACGGCAACTTGGTACCGTTTCATTACTCATCAGCCTTTGGTTCCTCTGACTTCCTTTACAATCGAATCAATAAAAATGTCACCTCACCCTCCTCTTTTTAGTATTTATATTTCAGATCGATGTGAGGCCCGAAGCTGTCGATTGCCCTCCGATGAGCTGCAAAAGGTGCTGAAAACGGCTGGTTCTGAGATGGACCCGGGGAAGTTGCTGGTAAAATGAATCAAGTCTTTTTTCCACACACAGCAACATTCTTTTTTTTTTTTCATGAAAGTGTAGTTGATCTGCAATGCCGTGCCAGTCTCTGGTATGCAGCAAAGTGATCCAGTTATACATGTACATATGTGTATATATACATTCTTTTCCAGATTCTTTTCAATGATAGCTTACTACGGGAAGTTGAATGTAGTTCCCTGTGCTATCCAGTAGGACTGGAAGAGAAGTCGACTGTCTGCAGGCTGGATTTAGGTGTCCACACAGGGACATCTCAACGGGGCCGTGAACACATAGCATGGAGCCTCATCCTGCTTCCATCCCGGATGGCTTGGCAATAGGGGTTAAAAAAAAGATGGCTGTCTAGGTACTAGAAGCAGAGAGAGAAGTGTCGCAGAGCCATAGCCAAGGGGACAGAGTGGGGTCAGGGAGGAGATCGAGGTTTTTGTAAGAAAACGCCGCGGGAAGAAAAAGCCACCTCTAGGACCCGTTAGTAAAAAGGCCTTTATTGGGCGGTTGCTCTCGGGCAGAACTCCCAAGGACAGGCAAGCGAGGGAAGCGAGGGAGTCTGCGAGGTGGGGAGGGGTGCGGGAAGGTTTTATAGTGAGGGCTGGCAGACAGGCCAAGTTTTTCCCATGTAAGGCAACAGGTGCGGACCACAGCAGGGGTTGGTTGCCCATGGTCTTTCTGGCATTTCCCGATTGGATCGGGGCTCCAAGGCCGGCCCCGGGGTCGGGTCCGTTCCCTGGTTCCGGTTTGGTCATTAGCCGCCCCTGGTGCTGACCGGATGCCCCCCTTTCTGGCCACGTTTCAGGCAGCTCGCCCTTTCAGTCTTCTGTTTGCTTGCTTTTTGTTTGTTTTGGCCTCACGACATGCAGGACCTTAGTTCCTGGACCAGGCATCCAACCTGGGCATCCTGCAGTGGAAGTGTGGACTCCTAACCACTGGACTGCCAGGGAGATCCCTCATGTTTTATTTTTAATTTTTTAAATTATTATTATTATTTTTTTTTTCCCTGCTGGGTCTTTTTCGCTGACTTTGAGCTTTCTCTAGTTGCAGAGACAGGGCTACTCTCTAGCTGTGACGCGCGGGCTTCTCACTGCGGTGGCTTCTCTTGTTGCGGAACCCAGGCTCTAGGTGTTCAGGCTTCAGTAGCTGTGGCGAGTGGGCTCAGTTGCCCCACAGCATGTGGGATCCTGCCGGACCAAGGATCGAACTCGTGTCCCCTGCATTGGAAGGCGGCTTCTTAACCACTGGACCACCGGGGAAGTCCGGTCTTTAGCTGTAGCCTGTGGGATCTGGTTCCCTGATCGGGGCTTGAACCTGCACCCCCTGCACTCGAAGCAAGGAGTCTTAGCCACTGGACCACGAGAGAAGCTCTGGCTCTTTTTAATAGTTCAACAGACAACGGTTAAGAGCATAGACTTTGGAGTTGGACAGGCCCAGATTCCAGGCCTTGGTTCTCTACTTCTTCATTGTGTGATTTCGGGCAAATGACTTAACATCTCTGAGCCATTGATTTCTCTGTCTGTAAATGAGGGTAATGTTAGTGCTTGACTGATAGGATGGTGGCAGGGGGTTGTTAAATGGGATAATACAGGCAGGGTCTGGCCATCCATTTGAGCCAGAGAAAGTGCTTAATCCTTTTTAGTTGGTACAAAATTTGGCCCTTGCCCTATGCCAGGCACTTTGAAGCATTTTTCTGTACATTTACTCATTGGATCCTCAATAATGGGGTAGTTAGCCAGGCATCCGAATAGTTTCTAAACCTGGTATCCATGCCAGGTTTAGAGACATTCCTCTCTTTTATTGGGCTATTACAGTGTTTTTTTTTTTTTTTAATTGAGAAATTACACTTAACAGCAAGTACGAAACGCCAGGTTGAGAGAAGGGGATCACAGTGAAAAGGATAATGCGTTATATACTAGCACTTATTTTTCTTTTTGTAATTGAAGTAAGTTAACTGACTTACAATGTTGTGTTAGTTTCAGGTATCCTGGAGAAGGAAATGGCACCCCGCTCCAGTACTCTTGCCTGGAAAATCCCATAGACCGAGGAACCTGGTAGGCTACAGTCCATGGGGTCCGAAAGAGTCGGACATGACTGAGCGACTTCACTTTCACTATACAGCAAAGTGATTCAGTTATCCATGTATATATTCTTTTTCCAATTCTTTTCCATTATGGGTTATTGCAAGATACTGAATATAGTTTCCTGTGTTAAACTGATGGTCCTTATTAAAGACATTTCTCTTAGAGGGGATGGCGAGGGGCTTATGACTAGAAATGCAGGGGCAGGGGCCAATGACTCCTTGCTGGGGGTCGCCCAAAGGAGATGAACACGCACAGCTCACCTCTTCTTGCCTGGCTGCTCACACATGCTTTTTCTTCTCTCGCCATTTTTTTTCTGGAGGTGAAATTCACATAACGTGAATCAACCATTTTAAAGTGAACAGCCCAACAGCACGTGGCACTTGCTGATCCTGTCGAGCACCTCTTGTGTCTGGGCTCAGGGTGCCCTCATCACCCCCTGGTAAAATCCCATTCCTGTTAGCTGCAGTTCCAACTTCCCCTCCCCTGGCCACCGGCAACCACCACCTGCTTTGTGTCTGTGGATTTGCCTGTTCTGGGCACGGCACATGAATGGGATCAAGCAGTACGTGGCCCTTTACGTCTGCGGCTCCTTGCATTTAGCCTAAGCGTTTGAGGTTCACCCATGTTGTACTGTGGATCAGTACTTTATTCTTCTCCATGGTAGAGACAACTACCTTTTGTTTACCCATCACCCGCTGACAGACCCTTGGGTCACTCCCACTTTCCACCGGTTGTAAGCTGTGCCACTGGGAAAGTGAGCGTGCAACCCCAAGCCCTCACTCTGTGCAAGGCCTGTGATCCTCAGACCTGCTCACTGCTCTCTTCTTGACTTTGCACATGTCTGTCCACTGCCCATCCCCCACTCCCCTCTGTTGACTCCTACCCACACTTCAGGGCTCAGCTTCACCTCACTTCCTCCAGGAAGCCTCCCTGCTACATCTGGACTGGTTGGTGGTCTCCTATAAACACCGGACCATCTGCAGGCAAACCCTTCTGCACGTGGTTGTCATTTCTGGAGCAGCTGTCTGCCCTGCTGGCAATGTGGCGGTTCTGGCCATCATTGCACCCTCAGAGGCCATGAGTGGAGTGGATGCAATAGACGTATTTCTTTTTTTTTTAAGATTTTTTTGGTATGGATCATCTTTAAAGTCTTTATTGAATTTTTTACAGTAGTACTTCTGTTTTAGGTTTTGGTTTTTGGCCACAAGGCCTGTGGGACCCTAGCTTCCCAACCAGGGATCCAACCCACACCCCTGCATTGGAAGCATGGAGTCTTAACTGCTAAACCACTAGGGAAGTCCTCATAGCGGAGGTTTCTAAGATGTTTGCTGAATGACTGCATGACCATCATTTCTGCAGTGGCCAGGTCCCTGCGGCAGCTTGATGGGTTTTCTGAGCTGGGAGCAGTTGCCAGATCGCAGTGGGGCTCCTCTGAGGGAGGGGACCAGCTACCTTCAGGTGATATTCCCAGTGGCCCCATGGGAAACTTGTTAATTAAAAATGCAGGATGAAAATGGGAGCAAAGCTGCCATTAAAAATGATTAATTAGCGTCCTGCTCATTATTCTATTTGGAATGATGCTATTAATATTAATGACCCTTAAAAATACTTCATATACAGGCACTTCCTCTCTATTTGTGCCCCTCTTACGGTGTGGTCTCATCCCTTACCCAGGCTCTCCAAAGCATGGGTCCTTCCCCCAGAGCATCTCCTCTGGCGGGGGGTGTGGGCACCAGGACAGAGCTTCTGCCACTCGCTTATTCAGGGACGGTCACCATCATTCGATCCCCAGCCACCTGCGCCAGGCAACACAGTAAGAGCTGTGCCCCGCCCCCCACACCAGCCGGGAAGCAGGGAATACGGGCCTTTGTACAGTTTTGTTTTGAAGTTAAACACCACGGTGGCTTCTGGGGAGGGGAGGACGATGTCTGCCGCCAGGGACATCTTAGGGCGGAGTTTGCCCTAATCAGACGGCAACAGGGGGATAACACTGATAGAATGAAAGGGCCGCTTCAATAGGGGACTGGAAGCAAACCCGTCTCAGGAGGCCAGCGTGCACTAGCCCGTGCGGCCTCTTTCCCAGGAGCCTGGCAGCTCTGTGGCAGCTCCCACTGAGGGCCACTGGACCACAGCCTGAGAAGCCTCCGATTAAAAATGTTAACCCCCATGCCAGGGCTCTGACCAAGGGTCTGGTCACGGCGGCGGCAGCAGCTCTGCTCTTTGAGGAAGATTCAGGGGAGATTCTGCAAGAAATTGAAGGGGGATGTGGCAAGAACTCAGTCTTACCGGTCCTTTCGCCTGTCCTGGGGGTAGCAAAGCCACTCCTGGCTCAGCTGCCGCTTTCCTATACCCATGGCATCTCGGCCTCCCATCTGCCACTCAGGGAAGCCTGCTTCTGAGACCAAAGGCATGGCCGGACCCCACTGAGAACTCCCGAGCATGGGGAAGCTGCCCACGGTGCCCACTGGTGCCCGGCAAGGACCCCGCATACAGGAGGTGCTCCATAAACACTTCCTGAGTGGTCAGGCAGCATCATGACCGTGCTCCTTAGCTCTGATTCATTATGAGCAACTCCCAGTTGTCTCTGGAAATGACTAAGGCAGGGACAGAGACCATGTGAACATCATTATGTCTTGGGAGTGAGTTTCTGCAGCTTCCAGTCGGCAGAAACCGTATTAATGTCAGGAATTATCAGGCATGTTTCTTGCTCTGCGTCCAACACGCAATACTCACCAGCCTCGCCTTGTTCAATAGAACCGGCATTTACTGGGTGCTGGGTACGCATCCAGGCTTGTTCCAAGGGTTCACTCAATCCTCACACACCCTGGGAGGCAAGCCTGACGGCAGTCTCACTCCATAGCTAATCAAGCGCAAATTAATCAGTACGTCCTGAAGAACAGACCCAAACTCGCACCCCCTGCTCGCCACACGCAGGCCTGCACGCATGCACGCTCACACATACACACGTGCGTGTGCTCTCCAGCTTCACGGGCCTGTTTAGCAACTGGCTAACACAAAGTTTATTACAAAGACTCACCTGTTACAAGAATCCCTCACTTTATCCAACAAGGACACGCTGTGTCCTTGACAAGGCTACTGAGGCTCAGAGAGGTTAAGTAACATCCTGAAGTCACACAGCTAGAAACGAGCAGATTATAGGATGTGGTGTTTGTTTAAAGGCAAACATATTTGCAACCTAGACCAGTTGAGATCGCCTTGGATTTGCTGTCACGTGACCCGCCCCTGCCCTTCCCTGGCAGCAAGCTGGTGCTCTCCCCACCCCCTTGTCCATGGCGCCAGGACCGTACAGCTGGTGGTAACGGCTGAGGCACCACTCAGCTCAACCCCCTCACCTTGTCGTGTGGCTGCAGTCTCTCTAGACGATCAAGCCAGGCTCCCTCAGCTTCCTGGTTCTGTCTTCAGTCCTCTTTAATTAAACAGCAGCTCTCCCTGGAAAGCAATTGAATTATCCAATTACGTGCTCCTAACTTGATTGCTATCGTTCCCACAAGGGACTTGGAGACTCAGGTGTTGATGGGGCTCAACAGGACCCAGCCTCCCTGAGCAGCGGTGATGGAGGTGACCCCCTCCCGCAGGTGTCTCGGCTGCCATTAAACTCTCCTGAGTGGCTGCTTCTCCAATGCCAAATGGCTGCAAAGGACAGGGGGCTGGCACAGCTCCAGGGCCCCCAGCACACAGGCTGGCCCCTTCAGACCTCTCTGTGGCCCCTACAATATTCAGCTCCTGGGTCTGATGATTTGCTTGTGTATTTCATCTGTCAGTTTTCTAGCGGGCATCTCCTGTGTGCAGGCGCCCAGCCAGCACCTAGGCAGGGGGCACAGAACCTGCTGTCACCTGACCACAGCTCTTGGGCATGGCCTTCACCGTGAGTGGCCAGGACAGGCACTGCTGGGTTCACCCTGACTCTGCCAGGGCCCAGCTCAGACCTCCACCCAGAGGGGGATTCAAGAGGTTACTGTGAACATAAATGATAACCATTCACATAAAACTCTAAAGCTGTGTGCGGGTATAGTGATAACTCCATTACTAAATGAGTTTCCTATAGGTAGCAAGTGCTAGGCTCTTTAAAATAAATGTGGTTGTTGTGGATTTTTGCCTTTTTTTTTTTTTTTGGCGTGCAGGATCTTAGTTCCAGGTGCTAAGTTGCTTCAGTTGTGTCCGACTCTATGAGACCCTGTGGACTGTAGCCAGCCAGGCTTCCGTGTCCGTAGGATTCTCCAGGCAAGAATGCTGGAGTGGGTTGCCATTCCCTTCTCCAGGGGATGTTCCCCCACCCAGGGATCAAACTCCGGTCTCTTGCATCTCCTGCACTGGCAGGCGGGTTCTTTGCCACTAGCCCCAGGGACTGAAACCCTGCCCTCTGTGTGGAATCTTAAGCACTGGACCACCAGGGAAGGCCCCCATGATTTTTGCTTTTAATTTGAAAATATTTCAAACCTAAGCAAGAATAGTCGGAGAAGGCAATGGCACCCCACTCCAGTACTCTTGCCTGGAAAATCCCATGGACGGAGCAGCCTGGTAGGCTGCAGTCCATGGACTTGCTAGGCGTCGGACACGACTGAGCCACTTCACTTTCTCTTTTCACTTTCATGCATTGGAGAAGGAAATGGCAACCCACTCCAGTGTTCTTGCCTGGAGAATCCCAGGGACGGGGGAGCCTGGTGGGCTGCTGTCTACGGGGTCACACAGAGTCGGACACAACTAAAGCAACTTAGCAGCAGCAGCAGCAGCAAGAATAGTAAAGTTTATCCCGGTCTGCCCTTCACCTAGTTTCACCAGTTGCTAACTTTTTGCCTCGTGTGCTTTATGGCTTTCTTTGTCTTCCTTTCTGAGCATACATAATCCATTTTGTGTTGATATTGTTGATGCTTTGCTGATCATTTTGGAGAAGGATGTGGAGTCATGTCCCTTCACCCATAATTACATGCAGCTTGTGTCTCCTGAGAAGAGGGACATTTCTCTTTCTTTTTCAAACATATTTTAAATTTTATGGAGGCAAAATTCACGAGACGTAAAATTAGCCATTTTAAAGTGAACCATTTGGTGGCATTTAGTACGCTTGCAGTGGCGTGCAACCAGCATCTCTACCTAGTTCTAGAACATTTCCATCCTTCTGAGATAAAACTCCTTAACCACAGAGCAACTGTTCCCCTCTCCCTCCCCCGACCCCTGGCAACCACCCATCTTCCTTCTGAGGGACATTCTCTTTAACAGCCTCAGGACGGTGGTCAGACTCAGGAATTTAATACTGATAGGAGACTGCCAGCCTATGTGCAGCCCACGTGTCCCCTTTGCTAAGTTTCCCAATACTGCTCTTTTCAGCAAGTTTGCTGCTTCCCTCAATCCAGGACTAAGGCCAAGAGCCCAACTGCATCAGATTCTTCCGTCTAATCTTCAGGTCCCTTAAGATCAGTTCCTCAGCCTAGATATGTGTGTGTGTGTGTGTGTGTGTGTGTGTGTGTGTGTGATGCACATATATATTTGTGTGTGTGCTCAGTCACTTCAATTGTGCCCAACTCTTTGTGACCCCATGGACTGTAGCCCGCCAGGCTCCTCTGTCCATGAGATTCTCCGGGCAAGAGTAGTGGAGTGGGTTGCCAAGCCCTCCTCCAGAGGATCCTCCCTGACTCAGGGGTTGAATCCAAGTCTCCTGAGTCTCCTGCATTGCAGGAGGATTCTTTGCCCACTGAGCCACCTGGGAAGCCCATAATTTCCATAAATCATATATAGGAAAAATGTTATATTTACAGAAAAGTTGAAAAGCCAATAGAGTTCTCTATACTCTCCACTTAGTCTCCCCAGTGTTATCATCTCATATAAGAAGTTAAGATTTATCGAAACTAACATTGGTAAACCACTAGAAACTGAACTTCAGATTTTGTCTGACTCGCGCCTGGTTTTCCACTAATGTCCTTTTTCTCTTCTGCGATCTAGCTGTGGCTGAGCCATAACTGTTTTCTGTCCTTCAAGAGGATGGTTGATATTAATGGGCTCTTCATGTGTGTATGTCATTTTATTTATTTAAAAAAATTTTGGCCACGCCATACAACCTGTACCCTTGGCAGTGAAAGCGAGGAGCCCTGACCACTGGACTGCCAGGAGATGCCCACGTGCGCGTGTCATTTTAGACAACTCTGCGACACGGGTGTGGCACTGCCACTCTGGAGAGGAGAGCAAACTGAGACCAGAAGTGAAGTGACTTGTCCACGATCCCTCAGTAAGTGGAGAGGCAGGACTCGGACCCCATCAGCCTGGGTCTGCCGTGCTTTCCTCCCTCTGCATTATAAGCGACACACACATACACACGCTCTCCCTCACACACACTCGCACATCACACTCAGACACACACATACACTCACTGTCCCTCACAAAGACACACACACAGACACATCGCTTTATGACTGTATTCAGCAAGTGGCTAGTGTGAGATCTTTTCACAAAGCATCAAATGCTAAAAGAATCCTCGCTTTCCCCAATAGGGCCATTCCTGAAAAGCTGACTATGAGAGTGAAAGAAAGTGAAGTGGCTCAGTCGTGTCTGACTGTTTGTGACCCCATGGACTGTAGCCTACAGGCTCCTCTGTCCATGGGATTTTTCAGGCAAGAATACTGGAGTGGGGTGCCATTTCCTTCTTCAGGAGATCTTCCAGACCCAGAGATGGAACCTGGGCCTCCTACATTGTAGGCAGATGCTTAACCTTCTGAGCCACCAGGGAAGTCCAAGAACTCACTGGGAGCAGGTTTTTAGCAACGGCTTGCTAAGTGCTTTGCATGTGTTTCTTCACTGGATCAGAATAGAATCCTTGGTGGAAATGTGTTGTTATACCCATTTCATAGATGTGAAAATTGAGTCACAGAGAAAGGAATGGACTCATTCCGAGTCAAATAGCAAGGTCTCTTAGCTGAGCTGGGATTCAGACTCAGTTCTTTTTGTCCCTGCTGCCCCATCCATAACCACTAGGCCTGACTCGCTTTCAGATCTAAAAGACCCTTGATCCTCTGCATAGGAGCCCAGGAGCCCTTGGGGATGAGGGGTGGCATGGCCACAGGATCCAGGGTCTGGCCATTCGAGGATGCTCAGTCTCCTGCCGTGGGGGCTCCAGGGTCTCCTGAAGCCGGTTTGACTGATACAGGGCAGCCGGTTCACTCTGTCATCACACAAACATGCTAATCCTGGGGCTCCACTTTAATAACGGGTCCAGCTGGTTGGAGCTTTTCTTTCAGCGAAGTGCGAATGTTGTTGCCATGGAATGCAGCCTTATACCCAGGGAGCAGGAATTACCGGGAGGAGAAGCCGCTCTGGGTTGTTTTTCCCTTTCTCCAAATTTCATTTCCCTCTGTGTGTTTCACGGCCGATTTTCATCTCAGTCTGCACAGAAAGCTGGCGCATGGATGACACTTTGAGTCAAGACGTTCGACTTTCCCTTCCCTGTTCTCCATATGTTTACAAGCCACCCCTTCTGAGACAGGATGGTTATTCTCCCCACCCTGTGTGAAAATAACATCCAAGCAGAGAGTGCAATGGGGTTGGTCCAACACCCCAAACATCAGCTCCTCTTTTTCAACAGGATGGTGGTCCCCAGACTTCTGTGATGCCACCCCTAGCTCCTGCTGAAACTTGGTTTAAAAAGTCTCTTACTGTGGAGAACTGACTTGTGGTTTCCAAGGACGAGAGGCGTGGGGGAGGGAAGGGTTGGGAGCTTGGAATCAGCAGATGTAACTAGTGTATATAGGGTGGATAAACAACAATGTCCTACTGTACAGCACAGGGAACTATATTCAATATCCTGTGATAAACCACGATGCAAAAGAACATGTACATATGGATAAGTGAATCACTTTGCTGTACAGCAGGAATCAACACATTACAAATCAACCATATTTCAATAAAATTTTTTCATAAAACATTTTTAAAGTGCCTTATGAGAAAGACGTGGCTTCCCAGGTGTTGCCGTGGTAAAGAATCTGCCTGCCCACGCAGGAGATGCAGGTTCAATTCCTGGGTCAGGAAGATCCCCTGGAGGAGGAAATGGCAACCCACTCCAGTCTTCTTGCCTGGAAAATGCCATGGACAGAGGAGCCTGGCGGGCTACAGTCCACGGGGTCGCAAAGAGTTGGACACAACTGAGCGTGCACGCACCACGAGGAAGATGGGTTGAGGACCGGGATCGGGTTTGGTCTGGCTCGGTGTGTACACGAGTGAGTGCTCCTCTCTAGCCTCGCAGTGCACGGCAGCCTTGGGGAGGCAGCAGTCCCAAGGGCGGCTTCCTGCTAGCTGGGTGATCTTGGACCAGTGATCTTAACTACTTTGTATCTCAGTTTCCTCCTTTGTGAACAAGGAGGAGCAAACGGTCCCAGCATCAGTAGGGCAGGGTATCGGGATGATGGTTATAAAGCACAGAGCCTGGCACAAACCAGCTGCCTGGTGATGGGAGCTGGTAATGGCACCGCTGTTCTTCCTGCGACCACCCTCTCCTCCCTCCTGTGGCAAAGCAGGTGGGGGATGTGAGGGTGGAGAGGGAGGGGAAGGAGCAAAAGACTCAAATGAGTCATGAGAGGTCCCTGCCTTAAAGCTCTTCACAGCCTAGACGAGAAAGTGAGCCATATGTCCAAACAGCTACGATGCAAGTCAGATCGTGACCGCAATGCTCACAGCCTGTCTGCCGAGTGCTCACAGTGTGTGCGTGCACACTCCGTCGCTCAGTGGTGCCCGACTCTTTGCGACCCCATGGACTGTAGCCCGCCAGGCTCCTCTGTCCACGGGACTTCTCAGGCAAGGACACTGCAATGGGTTGTCATTTCCTCTTCTGGGGGATCTTCCCGACCCTGGGATTGAACCCATGTCTTCTGTGTCTCCTGCGTTGGCTGGCAGAGTCTTTACCACTGAGCCATCTGGGATAATACGGTGTTTCAGTTGTAGCTGATGAACCCTTGTTGTTGTTGTTTAGTAGCAAAGTTGTGTCCGACTCTGTGACCCCATGAACCGTAGCCCGCCATGCTCCTCCATCTGTGGGATTCTCCAGGCAAGAATACTGGAGAGGCTAGCCATTTCCTTCTCCAGAGGATCTTCCCAACCCAGGAATAGAAGCCGGGTCTCCTGCCTTGCAGGCATATTTTTTACAGACTGAGCTATGAGGGGAGACCTAGTGATGTCGAGTAATACACATAGATCTCTTCACCTCCTATCAGAATGCCGAGGAGATCTTTCAAAGTTGTGATTATCCAAGTCCACATGTATCAGCAAGAGCTGACTCTGAGACCATTCTATTCAGGAGACAGAGAGAAGGTGGGGGTGGGGGTAGAAAGGGGAGCTGGGGAGGGAGGGGGATGAGGACAGGAGACAGGGAGAGGAAGCAGGTGTGTGCACTAGCAGGAACTAGAAGGAAATTTGATTTTAAATATTCCAATTAGCAACTCTACTGATCCTATTCATCTACTAATTACTCAGCCTTACCCTTGTGCACAGGAGTCCTCCCACTTCTCACTTACCGCTCATCTGCTCAAGCAGCACACAGGGAAGCCCCAAGAATGCTGGAGTGGATAGCCAGTCCCTTCTCCAGAGGATCTTCCTGACCCCGGGATTGAACCCAGGTCTCATGAGCAAACATTTACTGAGCACCTAGTATGTGCTAGGCACTGGGGAGTCTGTCGGCCCAGACAGGCAAAGCCTTCCCAAGTGGAGCTTGTCGACCCGTGGGGAGCGTGGAAGAGGGGCATCAGTCACCTGGAAAGAATCAAGAGAGCTCCTGAGAGTGTAAACAGGCTCAAGTGGGAGCTGCAGGGTCCTGAGTCCCCCATCGTGCTCACATATCACCCTCCCAACCTGTCCGAGTTTTATGAAGGTAGAACTAGATTAGTCATGTTTTTCATCATTCCCCAGACAAGGCATGTGGAACAGTCTCAGTGGGTACTTGCATGAACAGCCACCACTTCTTAGCACTTGCCAGGGGTCAGCCCTTGGCACTCACAGCCATTTTCATGCTGCTTGGTTGCCATTCTTCTTTTCAGAGATGAGGGGACTCTCACTCTCACTCTGAGGTGACATTTCTCATGGGGAAGCTAATGGATGGCAGAGTGGGGACTTGAACTCACACCCCCAGTCTCATCCCTTTCAGGCCTCTTTCCATCAGCACCTGCTGCCTTCTGGACAGCCCAAGGCAGGCAGAGGCTTCTTGGAGTCAAGCGGGCGGTCAGGAGTCAAGAATCTAACATCTTGTGATGCTGAAACTCAAGAGCCCCCTGACTCAGCAGGGTATTAATAACCCTGGCTGGTCCCTGGAGGAGGACTCTGCCAGGGATGAAGACAGCCACGTTGTATCCACCCGCCCAGCCGCCCGGGGCAGCTCACACACCACCCCCACCCGTACTCACCTTGCCTCTCCCCTCTCCTGGCCGGAGGCTTCCTAGAGCTGATGCTGGTCCGCATCTCCAGTCCCCAGTACAGAGCTCGGCATGCAGTGGGCACTCATGAACGGACGGCGGGATGGGGAGATAAACTGGCCCCATGTTTCTTACAGCCGCACTCCTAGCTCCTCCCCTACTTTGTCATCTGTGTAATTGCATGTAGCACGTGCTCAATAAATGCCGTTTACTTGGTTCTTTTTTTTTTTTTTTTGCTTAGTTCATTTTAAAATTCACCCTCAATTAGAAGTATTCCCCAAGCATCTATTAATATTTGTGTCTGGTACAGTTCTGGGCTCTCTACAAGCAGACAGAGGCTCATGCCCACACTCAGGGGATGGACAGAGAGAAACGCAAGGTCCACCCTGCCTGACCCCTCACGCCTCCCTCTGCCAGACAGACATGACAAGTCCATCACAAGACAGCCATGACTAATCAATCATAGCACTGTGTGTCCCAATGACCTGGCATTTCCTTCAACACAGCCCTCTGGGTGGGCCATATTGCCCATTGAGATCGGCCCCTGTCTCTGCCCCCCTCCTCTTCCCCCACCCGGGAGTCTATTTGAGCAAGAGCAGAAAGGGCAAGCAGGGGAAAGGTCCCTCCTCTATGAGCAGGTCGATGTCCTCTGGTTATTAAATGCAGAGTGGTGGGTGGGCTTGGCTGGGGAGAACCTCCCAGTGACAGGAGAGGATAGACTCTGAAAGGCCCCTCGCCTCTGTGGGTGGGAGCTGCACTCCGAGACACCCACGGAACTGGAAGCCATCTTCCTGCCCTGCTGTGGGGAGACCCCAGCGTGGCCGACCCAAGGAGCTGGATCCTGAGGGCTGACACCCCTAGAGGCTCCTGGGGCACGGTGGAGAGCCACAGCAGCCCAACTCTAGGCCCTGTGTCTATGCTGATGTATAATCAGCAGTGACAGGAACAGTCAACCGCCAGGGGGCCAGCTCAAGCAGGTGCCAGGGAGTGCAGCTAGCTGCTGCGCTGGCAGGGGCGGGATGTCTAGAAGTTTCCAAGGAAGGGTCCTGGCTGGGCTGGGAAGTGGGGTGGCAGGAGTCCCCCAGGGCTCAGGACTGGTAAATGCACGAAACATTTCAATATTTCCACAGACGACAGAGACCATCCGCACACGGGCCAATTGAAGAGCACAGCCCTGCATGGGGACACCTCGTGCTAAGAAGGCCTTTCTAGAGATCACCCTGTCACATCTGGCTAAGGAGTCCCCGTCTGTGCCCAAGACCCCGCAGGCGAGGAGTCCCCACCGTGTGCTGTAGAGGTGCTTCCAGAGCCATCTCGGCCCTTTACCCTCCACCGCCTCTGCCTCCCCTGTAACCAGGCTCCGGTCTCACCTGTGTGCGCACGAGGTGTGTTAATGTCAGGCTTCTAACAAGCCCACTCCTGACGCGCCTCTCCCCTCCCCTTAGGGACTTGTCACTCGACCGTTTGGGAAACATTTGTGGTGGGAGAGCACAGACTTTTGCATCTGGAGGTGGAGGTTTATGTGAGAAATGTTAGAGCTGGAAGGAGCCTGGGGCAGCACCAGCTCAACCCCTCACTGGACGGCGAAGATCCTGAGGGCTGGAAAGGGAGACCCAGGGCCCGACCAGGGGCCCCCAAAGTTCACAGGGAACAGAATCGCAAAGAGGAGCTCCCCAGCTGGGGGTTGTATGTGTGTGTTTTGGGAGGGGTAGTCAAGGGCACTGGCTGTGGGGTCGGGGGTCTGGGTTTGAATCCCAGTGAGACACTGGGGCCAGATGGTCTCTCTGAGTTTCATCTGGAAGGTGGAGGCAGATAAAATCCCTACCCCAGAGCCTGGCACATGTCTGTTATCAGCCCACGGAGATTTCCTTCAGAAACCCCAGCAGCATCCTGACCTTGGCCGGGAGTAGTGGCTGCACCCTAAGGGCCAACAGTGAGCCTGGGGGTCATGGGGGCGGGCTTGGAAGACAGGGGCTCATGTCTCCAGCTTCATCGGGGACTGTGATTTAAGCTGGCCTCCAAGGATGAGCTCAGCTGGATCAGGGGCAGGGGGACACCACCCCGTTTGACTTGGAATCACACTCCCTTTGGTTTCTGGTGTCTCCTTAGCTGTCTCATGAGGTCAAAGCCAAAACTGGCCTCTCTCGTTTGATTTTGGATTTGGATTCGGGAATTAGCAGGGGCAAGATGAAAGGAAATCAGATACGGAGCTTTTGTTTTTCCGGATTAAAAATAAATAAATGTGTAATTCAGGGCATCCTCCATGGGGTGGGACGCTAGAAGCCATGTCCTTCCAACCATCAGGTGACAGAAAAAGCAAAGCGCTGGGTCAGGTGACCAGTCGGCTTCCCTTCCCAGCCCTGCACACCCAGCATTTACCAACCAATCATGGAAAAGGAGCGAGGTGGGACCAGGAGGCAGAGGAGCCGAGGCGGATCCCAAGGTGAAGACAAAGGCTCGTGAGGACCCCGAGGAGCGGAGGAGCCCTCCTGGGCATGGACATCCTAGAGGTCACGGGTGACGGCGTCAGGGTCAACAGAGGGCAGAGAGCAGGGTCAGCGACAAGCTGTCTCCATCCAGTAGGCCAAGTGCCACTAAGTGAGGAATCAGAGCTGGTTCCCAAGACCAAGAGTCGCACTTAATGAGCAGCTGCAGCTGGCTGGAGGGGCTGGAGGGCCCCCACCCGATACACTCCTTAGGGCAGAACAGTCTGACCAAGAGGTTTAAGAAAGAGAGATGCCGCCTCCCAGCGTCAGTCCCTGAAAGCCCAGACGTAGCTGGTTAGGAGCAGCCCCTCTTGGCCGGACCCATGCCAGGAGCCAAGAGCCACGGTTGCAGGGCTCTCAGAATTCAGGAGTGGATGGCAGAGAACTTTGTATGCCACGGCGGCCTCCTCGCGGTGGACGATTTAATGAGACAATTGTTGCCTGCAACATGGCTCCTGTGTGTGTGCGTGTGACCAGGAAGGAGAGACTCAGAGGGAATGCCTTTCTGTTTATCTCTCTCTCGCTGAGGGTTGCCCTTCAGAATTCCCAGTGGCCTTTGGTTATGGGGCCTCCTGCTCTCAGCCTGCCCACGCGGGCGACCGTCTGCCCCAGGCTTTGCCTGTTGGCACGTGGTGGGGACCGGAGGGCGGCCGAGATGCTCAGAAGGCCACTCTGTCACCCTCAGCTTGCCAGGAGGCACGGGAGGGAGAGGGCAGGTGTTTCTATAACTGGGTGAATTGCTCTTGCGATCAGCACATGTCTGAGAGGAAGGCCCAGCATCTGCTGCACCCAGATCACCTGTCCTGATCACCTGCCAGGTAAGAAAGAAAAATGCTTTCCTCTACACAAAGAGTCAGGGGTCAGAGCAGGGGGAGTCTGCAGGAGAACGGGAGTGGGATGGGGTTGGGGGGCTGCTCCCTCCCACTGACAGTGCATTTCCCTCTCTCCCGGCTGGGGAGCATGTCTCTCATGTCTCCTGCTTTGGCAGGTGGGTTTTTTACCGCCACCTGGAAACCCCAAGGGTTTCCCAGCAGCTCCTTTAGTTGCCTGCAGGCCTGGGAGTGGGGTGTAGGTTTCTACCTGTGACGGTGGGTGTAGCTCCTTTCTCCACTCCCCAGCTCTCCTGCACCCCCACCCCGCTGAAAGCTGGGTAGGGTGGGGGGTGGGGATACACCCCCAAAGCGGATTTGTGAGAAGAGATCATGGGGAGGAGAGCTGGGCTGGTATCCCCGTGTTTTCCCTAGACTTGACGAAGCCCGTGTTTTTCTGACGCAGAGCAGCGTCCTCTGCTGGGCCACAGGCTCCCAAGGGCTTTGGACGCCCCTCATCGCTGGACAGAGGCCTCCTCAAGGTTGACCACTGGATCGGCCACTGGTGGAGCGCTTGCTCTCTGCCAGCATGAAAGCGTCCGCAGTGTTTCTCTGTGAATGCTCCCCAGGCCAGTTCAGTCGCTCAGTCGTGTCCGACTCTTTGCAACCCCATGAATCGCAGCACGCCAGGCCTCCCTGTCCATCACCAACTCCCGGAGTCCACCCAAACCCATGTCCACTGAATCAGTGATGCCATCCAACCATCTCATCCTCTGTCGTCCCTTTCTCCCGCCTTCAATCTTTCCCAGCATCAGGATCTTCTCCAATGAGTCAGCTCTTCGCATCAGGTGGCCAAAGTATTGGGCAATGCTCCCCAAGCCCCAGGATACAGGTGCTATCATTATGTTCACTTGAGAGATGAGAAACCGAGGCTCAGGCGAGCAGGAGTCCAGGTCCAGGTCCCCATGAACCTGGGTCTTACTTTTCTTGGTGCTCATGGTTCGAACTGTCTCCTATCCTAAGGGTTCGGACGTGCCTCTGCAGCTACTGTGGCTCCTCCAGTGTATTTTGGCAAGCCTGCCAAGCTGGCACACTCACACTGGGCCTACTCACGTGGGCTTATGTACATGCATGTGCACAGACTCACACACATACTTCCCCAGACTCTACTGCCTCAGCCTGACTGTATCTGGCATGTAGTAGACAGTAAGTGCTTAGTAAACCTTTGGGGTTTCCAGGTGGCAGTAAAGAACCCACCTGCCAACGCAGGAGACATGAGAGACACAGGTCCGATTCCTGAGTCGGGAAGATCCCCTGGAGGAGGGCATGGAGGCCCACTCCAGTATTCTTGCCTGGAGATTCCTGTGGACAGAGGGGCCTGGTGGCTACAGTCCGTGCGGAAGCAGAGTCGGACACGCCGGAAACCACTGGGCCGTGCACGCAGCGTGATGCCTGTGACATGGATAATCTATCAGGTTTGCAGGGTGCTGTCACACGGTAGGTGCCCCGCGGGCAGGTGTGCCCTGAGATCTGTGCTGGCAGGGTCAGGCGCAGTGGCCTGGCCCCCCGACAGAGGGAAGCCAGTGCTCCCCTGCACACCCATCTCCCAGGCAGAGGAAACCCAGAGGCTCTGGGAGCCACTCAGGGGCAGCAGATTGTTCTGCCCATGGGGCCCTGTGGACCAAAGGCCGGCTGTCTGCAGGGGACACCGTGGGGACCCCCTGGGCTGAAGCCCTGGCGGTCTGCCCCTCCAGAGACTGGGGGTGGTTGGGTTTCTTCTTTGCAGCAGCCACCCCTCCTGTAGGAGGAGCTTTGCTGGGAGGACACAGGCTCTTCCTCCTGGGCTGAGCCCTCTCTGTGCCAGGCTGCCGGGGGCTCAAGAACGGGACTGTCCACGTTGAAAGGGAAGCCCACCCAGCCAGGCTTCAGGCGGTGGGGTAGGGGAGACGCCACAGGGCAAGGCGGGCATCCCAGTGCTGGCCCCACATCCATTCAGAGCCAGTTCTGATCCCCCGCTGCTCACTTGCTGTGTGCCCTGGAGAAGTCACGGAACCTCTCTGGTCCCCAGGTCTTCTGCTAACAAGTGGGGTCTGCAACACCAGCTCCCTGCCAGAACCACTGGGACGAAAACCACCCTGGGAGACTCAGCTCAGGACAGAGTGCAGAGTCTGGTGAGTGCGGCCGCGAGGCCTGGGCTCAAATGCTGCCCCTGCCTTGACCCCTAACTGACTCCCCCAGGACAGACGCCTCCATCTCCATTCTCTTCGGAACAGTGGGGCAGACAAGAGCATCTTTCCTGGGGTAGAGGTGTAGCAGACATGTGAGATTATCCGTAAGTGCTGTGCACCAGGCCTGCTGTGCAATGCCGGAGCCACCCTGTGTTAAGCCTTTTCTAGAAGCCAAACAGGCTTCAAGCAGTAGCTCATTAAACCCTCACATCAAGCCCAGGCGTCAGATGCTATTATGATCCTCATTTTCCAGAAGTGGCAACTGAGGCTGGGGAAGGGGAGTCCTTTGCCCAAGGTCACACAACTGGAGAACGGTCAGAGTGGGAGCCCAGGGCAGCTTGATTTTGAAGCTTTAAGCCCCAACCATGACTGTACCAAGTGCTCATCTAAGATCCGAAAGGAACCCTCAAATTTGACTGGTCAGTCCATTTTACAGCTGAGAAAACTGAGACCTAGAGAAGGGAAGAGATTAGCCTAGTCACAGAGCAGCTGCTGCTAGAACCAGGCCCATGTCGCCCACTATTCACATTTATTGAGCACATACTATGTGCCAGATTTGAAGTGCTGTATATGTATCACTGCATGGAATTTCTTTTCAAACAAAACTTAATTTTAATTGAAGGAAAATTGCTTCACAATACTGTGCTGGCTTCAGCCATAGGTATACATGTGTCCCTCCCACCTCCTTCCCACCCCTCTAGGTGGTGACAGACCCCCGGTTTGAGTTCCCTGAGTCATACCACAGAATCCCGTTGGCTATCTATTTTACACATGGTAGTGTATATTGTATGTAAATTTTATAATAACCCCAGGAAGAGAGAGATTTTTATTAACCCCATTTTTCATTTGGGTCAACTGAGGCAGTGGGGCAGTAAATTATTCAAGGTCACACAGCTAATTAACAGGAGAGGGAAGACCCGCATCCACAGAGTCAAGCTCTAGAACCCTTGTCAGTGCCACTGGGGGTACCAGCTCCCTGCAGGAGCCCAGGCTGGCCTTGCCTTGGAGCCGGATCCTAGGCAGACTTACAGCCAAAGGAGTGGGGTTGGCAGAGTTCCTGGGGCGTGGCCACCACGAGGCGAGGCAGGATGAAGCAGAGTCCCCAGCTGCGTGAGGCGCTGCCGGAGCCGGACACACGCACAGAGCTGAGGCTAGTGAGCTCAGTCTGCCCCCAAACCCTCAGCCCCCTGCCTCTGCAAAGAGAAGTTTATCCAACAAAACGCAGGCGAGCTAGGAACACGTGTTGCTTTATATGTCTCTTGTTGTAGGCAGCGCACATCTTGGGAGAAGTGTGGATGAAAGGCACCATATAAAATGCAATCAATTATGAATCACCATTACTGAATTAATCACATGTATGATTAATACAGTAATAATAATTAATGGGAGTATGGTCTGGAGATTAGAGCTGAGAACTGGCCAGGAGGAGTCAGGGTGCTTCTTAACAGCCTCTGCTGCTGCCTGGAGGTGCTACCCTGGGGAATGCCCTGGCCTTGGGTCTTGTTCTCTCCTGCCCCTGGCCCCGCCTTGGCCATGGAAGTCAGGGGCCCAGGAATGCCTCCAAACCCCTAGATGGCCCTGGGCTAGTTCCCAGGATCTTACCACCTATTTCCAGCGCATGCAACTGCTCAAGGTCAAGGGGACAAATAGAAATCTTGGCCTGGCATAACTGAGAAGGGAGTGATTCAGGTGAAGGGTGAGAACGTGATGGGGGTGGCTTTTGAGCTCACATGACTTTAATCAGTGGTGTGAGCTCGTTTTATCTGTCTGTCCTTTAGTCTGTGTACATCAGGGTTTGCCTTCTCTTGGAAATCCCCGGAGGGGGCTGGACCTCATCTGTTACCGCATTTTGCAAAGCTGGGAGATCATTTCTGAGTGTGACTTTATAATTTCCTGTTACTTGTCTTACCCCATCCAAGCCTATTTTCTCATTGTGAAGGAGTCAAGCAACACAGAAAGAATATATATGTAATAAAGCATGTCATTCTCCATCTCTCCTGTTCCTACTTTGGTGTCTTTATTTTAAATTCACGTATATGTACATATCTATCTATTCATCTGTCTGTCTGTCTATATCTGTGTACATATCTCCTTTGTTTAAACAACATAGGTGAAATAAAATCACATGCATTATTCTGCAGATGTTTTTTAATAGTAGATTCAGCATTCACAATTTGAATTTACACTGTGCAATGGAGCCAAAACTCCACCAACAAAGAGGCTGCTGCAAGAGGGGAGCCAGTAATCATGGGGGGTGCGGGAGAGATTCATTAACCCTCTCCTGGCCCTGGTGCTCAGCTTCTTTTCATTGCTGGTGAAAGGTCGTTTGTCACAAGATACCTTAATGAAATTTAAAAATGAACATCCCTTGACCACCTGGTCCCTACATGGCTAGAATCCTATTTGTTTCCCATCTTGGAAAAAAAGCACTTTATGAGTCACTAGAAAGGGATGCTGTCTCCTGGAGGTTGCTATGGCCTGCTGTTGGCTTGGCATCATCGCCCGGGGACCACCTTCTGGGGCAAATCCCTTCATTATGCAAAGAGAGAAACTGAGGCTGGAAGTGATGGCCCCAGGCTGTATGGTGAGTAGGGGCGGAGCCAGGGAAAGCCCTTCATTCGGACTCTTTCCATGATTCCATCATTTCCAGGATCTGGAAAAAAGGGAGACTAGAAGACAGGTTCGGGAATGGGTCCCCAAAGTCTCTCGGCATCAACCCACTGGAGAGGCAGGGGGTGCTGGGGAGAGGAGGCTGCAGAGACATTTTAAACACCGTTTCGGTGGCATATAGCTTTGCACATGGGTCACTTAAACCATCCAGGAAATAACAGGAGCACACCCCAGGTCCCTCTGCCGCGTTTAGGTGAATCACGAATAAGAAGCAACCTCCTCCAGTCTCGTTGGCTGTCCTGACAGCATCCAGACTGGATGATGGAGGAGCAGGGCGTTTCCCAGGAATTGATGACCCTGCCTGGGGGGCGACAGCGGGCCGAGGGCCGGCCTGGGTCATCACTCACCCTGCCTGGGTGGGAGCCCCACACTGTGCCCATCGCTGCTGCCTGCAGGCCAAATGCTTAAAAATCAAATTGCTGAGATGTGTTCTCCTCCTCCACGGAGCTTCCTCCTACTGGATGCTTTAAGGCCCAGGGAGCAGGTAAGAAGGGGCTGGCAAGCATCTGCTCTCCTGGACAGCTTTAGGGGAGGCGGCAGGGGGGCTTCTCCAGTGGAAGGGCTTTGAGACCACTTGCAGGAGGAGGCCCTTGATGGCCTTGTTCTGTCTGCTCCTTGATAAAGGAAAAGACTCACCATTCACATCTCACAGATGGGGAAACTGAGGCCCGGAGGCAATCTGTGCCTTGTGCCCCAAGTTAACCAGCAAGTCAGGGAGTTGCAG
The DNA here is from genome assembly GCA_917880005.1 of Nanger dama. NCBI lineage: Eukaryota > Metazoa > Chordata > Mammalia > Artiodactyla > Bovidae > Nanger > Nanger dama. The sequence goes on along the minus strand of CAKJTW010000018.1, from coordinate 4,768,511 downwards.
CAGAACCCCACAGGGGAGCCCAAGAGCCCTGCCTCCCAAGCCAGCGTCTCCCTCAGCTGTGTGACCTTGGGCGAGTTACTTCACCTCTCTAAGCTTCATCTATTAATATAACTTGGGACTTGACTAATAGGAGTTAAGTGCCAGGAATGTGGGGAAGAACCAGTGGATAAGACACACCAAGTGGTTTGCATGGATCCTGGCATAAAGCAGGTGCTCAATAAATGTTAAATTATGATTATGACTATTAAAGCAGAGGACATTCTTGAATTCCACGTCCACTCTGCAACAACAGGCTAAATGTTACTCAGCACCACAGCCCCCTCGGCCAGCTTGGGGGGAGCCCAGAGGAGAGAAGGGTTAAGGCTGGCAGCAGGGTGGGGCCCCCTGGGGGCACACCTTGCTCTTATCCCTGACACCCTCCTTGACCTTGGCCCAGTCCCTCCTTCTCTCTCGCTCTCCAACCTCGGGCTCTTTGTTCTTGATGCATCCCAGTGACAGAGCCGGCTGCCTGAGCTGCAGTGAGAACCCACCCGGAGCGCGCCCGGGAGATCTGAAAGCCACGGGTGCCCCTGCAAGATGGAGACAGCTCTCCCCACAGGCCTGGGAGGCAGCCCGGAAGGGAAACCTCCGGGGTGGGGGGCTGGGGGCGCTGAAGAGCCCCAGGGGGCTGCCCAGTGCGGCCAATCCGCCGGCCTCTGTCCTAGGCCCCTGCGGGAGTCCTCCCACGACCTCCTCCCAGGCTCGCCAGGGAGTGAGGCCCCTCCTGCCCCCTACCCCGCACTCCCTCCGGAGCTGGCTTGGCTCCGTCAAAAGCAGGGCCCGTCAGGATGGAGGCGGCGATGTGTCAGCTGGTATTCAGGCTCCGCTTGTGCGCTCAGATGGTCCCCCTCCCCGTCTCCCCAAATCCACCCACCCACCCCTTTACCCACTGCTTGGGGCCTTCTGGGTGGCAGCACTTCACAGAGGGAGACGGAGCCGCAGCCTTGAGCCCCTGGCTTGTTTGGGGGGGGTCGGGGGTCGGGGGGCGGACTGACTCATTTGGACCCCTCCTCCGGGGCCAATGGGGCAGCCCCCACACCCATGGGCGCTGGCACCCGGTCGGGCCCCGGGGTTTGGGGGAAAGGAAGCCGCAGCCCCGCGGCGCCTGGCCCGAGCTGGCTGAGATGCGCTCTGTGTGCGCGGACCCGCTGGCCCCCGGGCCGGGAGGCGATGTGTGGGTTGCGACCCCCGCCCCCAGAGCAGGCTCGCTCCCGCGGCTGCCGGCTGGGGCCACCCTGGCCGCGGGCCCGCCGGGACGCCCCTGCTCGCCGCGCCCCTCCCCGGGCCGTGGCGCGTCCCCCGAGTCTCGCAGTATTTCCTTCCTGCACCTTTAAGAAGACCGCTGCTCCGTGGTGGGATGGTGTGTTAAAGCCACACAGAGGAAGTTACGCAGCCCGGATCAGACCGGGAGATAAAAGCCCCGATGGTGATCGTGAGTGATGGCAAGAGGATTTAGCCTCAGCATTAACTTGGAGCGGAGTGCAGGGGGCAGTGAAGCGCCCCGGCCATCTGGCCCGCGCCGCGCCCCGGGGAGGGGGATGCCCCGGCGCCCAGACGAGCCGCCGCGAAGCCCACCCGGGCCGGGGGGCTGCCCGGTGCCCGAGCGCGGGTCCTCTCCGAGCCGCCCAGGGGGCCCCAAAGTTTGCACTTGTTAGCGGCGACCTCCGGCTCGGCCCCCGGCGGGCGATGCAGGCGGTGCGGTCGGCCCCCTCCCCCGGCCCGCGTCTCCGGGACGGCTGCGGGCGGCCCCCCGGCGGCCGGAGGGCTCCCCAGCCCCGATCTGACTGCCACAGAGGAGGCGGGGGAAGGAGCAGCGGCTCGCAGCCCTCGGCCTTCGCCCCCACCCAGCGCCAGCCAGACGGGGGAGGCAGAGCGCCGGAGGGTGGCGGCCTCCGGGGTCTCCGCTCCGGGAAGCAGCTCCGAGCCGGGGTAAGGCGGGCGGGGAGAGCCCGGGAGGCGAGCGGGGTTGGGGGTGGATATGCTGCAGCCTGGCCAGCTTGCTTTCATTTTTAAAGGGCTTCGGTGACCGCGCAGGCTTTCCCGGGGCCCGGGAGCCACTTAACAGTAGCCCAGCGAGGCTCGGATGCAAAAGTTATTGGTGGCGACTGCTACTAGCGGAGGACCGGAGTCGCTTGGAGAGGGGTGTGTGAGTGTGCATTTGTAGCAACATCTTAAAGGAGTAGCTTGTCTTTCGGGGCTGGCTTTTTCCCCACCAGGGTCTTTTACCATCGTTTGTGCGAGTGAGTGGGGCGGGAGGGTGGATGTTAAGAGAACGCCTGGATGTGTTTGTGGAAAGGAAATTAACCCTTCCTTCTCGCCGTTCCCTACCCTGATTGAATCGCCACCCCGTAGAGCCACCCCAATTCCTGCCATCCCCTTCCCCCTCGGAAAACTGGGAAAATGTGCGAGTTGCACAGAAAAACTCTTGCGTTCCGTCCGCCGCTAGAAACTTCTTTCGGCGCCTGGGAGGGGTGGGGCTGATGGGGGAGGATTATGCGCCCGGACCGGCTCGGGGAGTGTGGAGCGGAACCTAGAGCTGAGTGGCGCGTGGACTGTGGGGGCAGGGGCCGCGGGACGCGGAAGAGGACCGCGGGCTCGCAGGGTCCGCCGGCTCCGGCTCCCGAGTAAGTTGCCTGCCTGGGGGCTGGGGGCGGCGGCGGGGTCTCTGCCGGCTGCGGCGCTGGGCAAAAGGATGAGAGTAATTGCCGGGCGCTTTGCTCGGCGTCTCCTAACTAAGGCAGGAGGTGCCGAATGAGGGGGGCACCCCTCGGCGCCCGCCCGGCCTTTATTAAAGGTGTGTTTATTAATTGCTCCGGGGCTCACACTCAACTTCGGAAAGACAAAAGGCGGCGGAGGGCTTGCCGGGCACGCTGCCGTGCGAGGCACGACGCCTGAGCCCACCCGAAGCGCGGACTCTGAGCCCCTGGGGTCGGCGGCGGGGAGCTGACCCCGCCCCAGCAGCCCCGTGCCGCAGCCTCACACTCCCAGTGGAGGCCTCCTCGCGCCCCACCCGCCGCGCTCGACTTTTAGGGGTTGCCTGGGAGCTGAGAGGGCTTGCTGCGGGGGAGGTGGGCACCCGGAGCCCGAAGAGCCCGCCGTTCCCAAGCTGGGGCACCCGGGCCGCCAGCAGTGAGATGCGCGCTCGCGGGGCGGCGGTGAGCGGGTGCACCCGTGGGACCGGCCGGGGTTACGGGGTTGGGGGGGCGATGGTTAGAGTTGGGAGGGTGGGGGTGGGACTGGAAGGTGACCCCGACCGCATCTGAAGGTAGATTTCACCCCCTCTTCCGCCGTCCCGCTGGGAAGGAAGAAAGAAACCGGGATGTGGGCTGGGTCCCAGGAGAAACCCCCAGCGTCCCCTCTCCAGGGACCACCTCAGGGGTTCCCCGCCCACCAGACAAGTTTCCCAGGAGGCGAGGGCCCAGCCGGCAACTCGGGAGGAGCTTGCTTCGAGCCCAGCCAGCTCGAGAGGCGCTAATTCAATAAGACAGAGAAATCTGAGTTCAGAAATCCTGGTAAAATCTAATTTTCCGGTTTTAATACCCTGGCTATCAGCCCCTTCCCCTCCCCTCCCGTTCCTGAGGACTCTTAAAAGAAAATAAAGCGCATTGATTCTATTTGTTTCTGGGAGCTGCAGTTTCTTAATAATATCAGGTGAAGATTTATTTTCCAAGGAGAAAACAATCTACCGGGACCCAACCTCTTACTCCTGAAATTTCCTATACCGGCTTCTCTCTCCTTGCTTTCCTCCTCACTGTGCCGAAGACTCTCGCGTCTCTCCCCCTCCCGTTTTTCCTCTTTGGCAAAACCGACTGTAATAATATTCTCAGGCTGAGCTCACAATTCCCTTATGGTGCCAGCAACGCCCAGTTGACTGACTAGTTGTAAACACGTTTATTGCCCCCTCCCGGGCAGATTTTGTGGGGTTGTTGGCCCCCCACCCTCACCGCATTTTCCAGGGAATGCATGGCATTTAAGCCAACAGAACTGCAAAGCAATTAATACACTTGCAAGGCATGCTGCCTCGTGGGTCTGGCGGGCCTCCTGGCCTCCGGGCCTCGCTGCCTCCCCGCAGCGTTCAGGCTGGGAGCATCACTGCAGATGAAGGAAGCCCCAGGCTGGGTGGGTCCTCCCTGGGAGCGGCGAAGCCTGGCGCCCTGGTGTCCCGTATCAGGAGCACCCCACCTGGGAGTGAACAGTTGGGAGCCCGCGGCTGGAAGAATTAGTTAGGGACGTGCTGTTTTCTGGGCAGCGCAATGCTCAGACAGAGGCATCCAAACCTTTGCCGGCCGGCGCTATTTTATTTTTACTACATTTTCTCAGGTTGTAAAAATAGTCTCCAGGCGGATTCTTTCTGAGAGGTTTCTAGCAAGGAGCACATTCAAGGCCAGGAGGACTCTGTAACTCCGTTTCTCTCGAAACAACCAGAGGTGAGATGTGGCTCCTCATTCATCTCCATCAAGAGCCCTTCAGCCAGAGAGAGGGGCAGGGGCTGCCTTAATGCAGATTTACGATGCCCCCAGCCTGGAGCGTGGGGACCTAGGCTGGGGACTCCACCTGGGGAGGAGCAGAGCGGCCAGACCCCATTTGGACAGTGTCCCCAACCCTCTAGTTTGTCATTTTGGGCAGGAGTGGGTTTGTGTCTGGGTGGAGAATGAAGGAGCATGGAAGCGTAGTTATCTCTTCAAGACCTTCTAGACACAATGGCTGAAGAGTCGGGTGAGCGGTGAAGATAGCATGGCTGCTGCAAGAGTTTGGGAATTTAGGGGCAACAATCAGAGACATAATTACCAGAATTACTAGCACACGTGGCTCTGGTGTGGCTCACTGCAGTGACCTTAACCCTATTTACTGGCTAAGTATTTCTGGCCAGGATCCCTCACCGGGGGACCAGATTCTCCTGGTGATATATCAAATGTCTGGGAACACATCACGTTATTGGAGTCGTGTTTTTTTCCACAATGTAATATTCATCTTAGTTATATCTATTTAGGGCTTTTAAATAATTACAAGTAGCTTAAAATAGTAAAGCAATAATCATAATGGTGACCTGTTTATAAACATCCCCTCTAAGGATGACTGCGAAATTTTGGCCTCGATCGGAAAAATCTAATATGACACACCATCGTCACTTCCGTCAAAGTCTTCAGCATCCTTAGTTTCTTACAGTTGAAAATTATATTCACCATTTCAGAATTTTGGAGACAGTTATTAGCACCTGGTTTGTAACTTTTAGCCATGTGTGGACCATTCTTTATCTGAGCCTGTCCACACAGCCTCATCGACACCAATTACAGCCTCATCTCTGCCTTCAACGGTTTTGACATTTTGACTTGTCAGTTGCAGTATTTTAAAGCCACCATTCTGTCTCGGCTCCTGGGGCTTTTTAGAAAGTCATTGACCCCAAACAGGGACTCTTCTGCTGACCCCAGGACCCCCAGAAATAAGGAGAAAGCGCATCGCCTTCCTGAATAATGTACCCCATTTCCAAATGTGCTTCTCCGATATTAATGAAAATAACCCAGTTTTCTCCGGAGACCTTGCTAATGCAGCTTCGTGTTTTGCACGTTTTGCCAGAGAGCTTTTGTTCTTCTACATCTTTATCCCCCTCTTTCTCTGTTTAATTTGTTGCAGGTGTTGTTGCTAATGAGCTCTCTCTCCTCCCTCCCTACAATGAAAGACAAGCCAGACCCCGGGTACCTGGATGGATTGGGAGCTGAAGTCTCAGAAACTTCCTGATAAGTTGCCGATGGCTAACAGCCAAGGTCAGCTGCCCCCATTAGCGCCTGTCCCCACCAAAGCAGACCCCAGTAAGCTGCTCCCCAGTTAACACCTCAGTCGCTGCTTTTCGTGCTCCAGTCCAGCTGTGATTGTTGTCGCTTTCAGCCCATATGAAAAGAAATCTCTTTCACTGGCCAAAATGCCAAGTCCAGTCCCATAGGGGGACGTGTGTGCAGCTAACAGGTACGCCGCCTTATTTTGTTTTATCTTTACAACGCAGGCCAGAGGGTGGTTGTGCAGTTGTGTTGAGCACACATCACACATGAAAGAGCCCTTTAAAGAGCTGGATTGATTGGAAGGACAAAAATTAAAAGCAATCCGATCCGGCCTCATGCCAGATCCCTGCAGACTCTCTCCATCTCCCATTTCCATCCACGGTCACAATTGGAGCGTTTGCCTGATTTGATCAGATTCACCTCTGGGAGAGGGGGTGATGCCAAGGTGAGGAGGACGCCAAATTGTGGGCAACTTCTTGATCTGCCCATCAGCACTCTGAGAAACGCCGGCTCTGGGTTTTCCATATCGGCCTCTTGGAAAAACCAAGTTTCTTCGCTGTTTGCAAGCTGGCAGAGTCCCTGGGACATCTGGCCTCCATCGCCCGTTAGATGTGACTCTTCCATGCTGAGGCTGTGTGCCCCGCCTGAGCCAGCCGCCGCCTCACCGGGCCTCCTGCGGGCCGTGCCCCCGGGGACTACGCCGCCATGCTGCGCCTGCTGGTCCTCCTGCACTTTCTGCCGCTGGCCTCCGGGGACTATGACATCTGCAAATCCTGGGTGACCACGGACGAAGGCCCCACCTGGGAGTTCTATGCCTGCCAGCCCAAGGTGATGCGCCTGAAGGACTATGTCAAGGTGAAGGTGGAGCCCTCTGGCATCACGTGCGGAGACCCCCCAGAGAGGTTCTGCTCCCATGTAAGTTGGCCCCTTGCTGTGGCCTTCCCTCAGGCCACGTGGGTGGGGTTGGGAGTCTGGGCCAGACCTTTAGGATGGGCGAACACAGTGGGAGGAGCCGGAGGCCAGGCTGACTTTCTTGCCTGTAGGACTGGGGACTTCTCTGTCCCGCCTTGGAAATGTGCCAGAGCAAGGGGTGCCCTGAGGATGCTGGGGCCACGTGACACCATTCTTTGGGGTGAGGGAAATTCTTGGCCTGGTGATCACTGGATCCTCTCCTCTGGGAAAACCACCAAACCACCATCGTCGTCACAGTTGCCCAGCCTTGCAGATAAGCCCCGCCTCCCTTGTAGGAACTCAGCATCTGGGCGAGCAAGCAAGGTGCTATTTGCAAGACTGCACTCTAGCTCCCCCACTGTTCATCCCTTCAGGGGGCCACCTCCTGGCCCACCCAATCCAATCCAGCAAACCATTTGCCAGGTGAAGAGAGGCCAAGTGCCCTTTGCAGGGGAAGGTTTGGTGGAAGTGCAGAGAGGATTCGTAAGGGAGGGAGGAAGGAGTCAGATCAGGGTGGCTGGTGTGGACGGCACCCTTTCCGATTCCATCACGATGTGTGGTGACCACAGTCACTGGGTAAGTCAGGGGAAGGGAGGCGTTCAGGTGGTGTCACTTGAGTCTCTAGTTAAAGATGGAGTCAGAGCCACAGGGTACATCAGTACCCCAATAACAGCAAGAGTAATAACAGTGGGGATTATTTATGCCAGTCCCCGAGCATGGGGCTTGAAAGCTCAATACAAGTCATTCCTTCGAGTCCTCACTCAGTTCAGCTGGGCTGATTCTGCGTCACACAGAGTTTCAGGGAGTGAGCTCTGGACCGGTGGCATCTCTGAGCTGCTGTCCTCTAAAGTGTGTACCCACAGCACACAGGTCACCCTAACGAGTTTAGTTCACCCTAAAATGCTCAGACTAGGGACTGCCCTGGTGGTCCAGTGGTTAAGAATCCACCTTGCTATGCAGGAGACACGGGTTCGATCCCTGGTCAGGGAACTAAGATCCCACATGCCATGGAATACCTGAGGCTGAGTGCTACAACTACCGAAGCCTGAGCACTCTGGAGACCAGGCGCCACAACTAGAGGGCCTGTGTGCCGCAAGGAAGGATCCCACGTGTCACAACCAAGTCCTGATGCAGCCAAGTAAATAAACATATATTTTAAAATAAATAAATAAAATAAAATGCTCAGACTAGGGTCTGGCACAGAACAAGTGCTCCTAGATGGTAGCTGTTGTCGTTCCCATTATACAGATGGAGAAACTGAGGCCCAAAGTCACAGCCCAGGAAGTGGTAAAGCTCTTCTGCAAGCGTCTGGCTCCAGAGTCACTGAGCTGATCTGCCTCCCAAAAGATGCCTTCCACTGGGCAGAGCCCTGCAGGTCCTGGGCCAGGCAGGAGGCTGGACAGGGAAGCCGGGCTGCCAGAGCCACAGGAAGGGCTGGGTGTCATCCTTGGGTGGCTGCTGCCTCCGTGTGTCCTGGGGAGCCTCCAGCGCTCTGGGTTTATGGATGGACAGAGCAGGTGTCCCCACTGGGCTCCTGAGGATGGCTCAGTCCCATGGGGTGTGTGGATCTATCCCAGAGCAGTCAGCCTGGGAAGGGGGGTTCCCACTGGGACGGTCAGTGGTCAGGAGGCTGTCACTGTGGGCGGTGGGCAGGCTGGCCAGCCCCAGCGGGGGGAGAGAGGGGGACAGTGAAGGAGAAGCCAGCACAGGGCCAGGAGCTGGGGCCGCATGGTCCCACTTCACTGAGGACCCTAGGGCTTCGCTGGCTCAGGGGTGGGCAACAGGGCTGGCCCCTGAAGGTCAGGGCCAAGGTCAGCACTGGGAGAGCCCAGCCCTGAGCCACATCTCAGGTTGAGTGCCCGCCCCAGCTCATGTGAGGACTTTCCACTCGACTCCCGGAGCAGAGTCAATTGCTGCCTCTTGTGTTAGAGTCTTGAGTATATTTCTTCTTTTAAATATTCATCGTGATTTTAATGTGCCGGGGGCAGGGGCATGGGGTGCGTGGCGAAATCTTAAATCATTGGGCCAGCTCCTGGTCAAGGCCTGAGGAGTGGGGATGACCATCAGGTGGGAGTCCGAGGCCCTCTCCTGGCCAAGGCTGCCCCTGTTCTCACACAGCCCAGCGCAGCTGCCAGGGTGGGCTGGTCACCCTACCACAGTCCTGATGCCGCCCGACCTGCGTCCTGGAGCCCTGGGCTGGGGAAGGCGCCTCTCTCACCTTCCTGTCCTCTCCTGGGAAGATGGCAAGGAGGGCGGTGGGGGGAGAAACAGCATCTCTACCTTCCTCTGCTTGGTGGGTCCTCAGTGTCCCGACACCAACCTGATGGACTTAAATGTTTCGTGGATGGGCTGCCATCCACCTCTGCCTTTGGTCACGAACAGGCAGCCCACGGGTGTGAGGACACCGCCCAGGCTGCTTCTGCAGGGAGGAGGGGTCCCATCCAGAGGAATTCAAACCACCACCCCACTGTGTACCGCAGCTTCCCCAAGCAGGTTCTGTGCTGCTGCTGCTAAGTCGCTTCAGTCATGTCTGACTCTGTGCGGCCCCAGAGACAGGAACCCACCAGGCTCCCCCATCCTGGGATTCTCCAGGCAAGAGGTTCTGTGTGTGTCTCATTAAATCATCTCTAGGATGCTCCAAGGTGGTGACCGTTCTAATCCCATTTTAGGGATTAGAAAGTGTTGGCTAAATCCCGCCAAGGTCATTCAGTCTCGAGGGCAGGCCGGGAACTTGTGCGCAGCCAGGCAGGGCTTGTGCTTATGCTCCAGGTGGCCCAGCCTTCCCTCTCTGAGCTTCGGTGAGGTAGAGATGCTGCTGCTGAAGGCGTGTCACAGTGCTGGGAAAGGACACAGCCCAGCCATGCGCGTCCCAGCACACAGTAGGTGCTCACGGTGTTGTAGCCGCCATTTGCTTGTTATTGAGGCTTTTACGCCCTCTGCAGCATAAAGAAGCCTTTGCTTCTTTGCCCCACCCCAGCCTTGAGGGCGTCCCGCCCTGTATCTTGGGCTCAGGGGCGCAGGCGGTTGGATGTGTGCTCAGGTAGCCGTTAATTCCTCTAGCCTTGACCGGTGGTTTTAACCAGCCACCAGGGGGGCCCTAGTGGTACCCCGGCTGCCCTTAGCCCCACTTTAGCCTCAAGATTACCCAGTGGGTCCCTGTTTCCTGGCATCCCTCCTGCGGAGAGTGCTGGGCCTGTTGCAACATCCACCCAGGTCAGAGCGTGAGCCCTGAAGGGTCCTGAGGGTGCACCAGGGGCCGGGGGTGTGGGGGAGGGAGGGCGACTGCCCCTCGCAAGCTTCAGTGTGCAGGCTCTCCTGGCCTTGGACTGGTTGTCCTTCCGCAAGGCCGCCTGAGACCTGAATTGTAAATTCCAGCCCGGTGAGGAAGGGGAGGGAGGAGGAAGACCAAGATAAATGAATAAATAAAAACCTATTGGCTCTAAATGCACAATGAGAATTAATAGGGCTGTGCTCTCAACCAAAGATTCTCGGGCAAGGGCGAAATTTCAATGAGGGCTGCGGGAGATGGCGGGCGGCCTCCCACCTCTGACTCCCAGTGCCTGGCCAGAGGGGGCCAGCCTGCTGAGTCTGCAGAGCCAGAGAGAAGGAGGCAAAGGCTTCTCAGCCTCTTGCAGGACCCCTTGAGAATGGGGAGCAGTCCCATGCGCTCTGGAAGAGAGGTTGCCCGCTAGCCACTTGCACAGCCACGAAAGGAAGGGGGAGACCTTGGCCTTGTGCCTTGAGTCTCAGGAGAGAGATGGTGAGCAAAGAGGGCTGGGGGGCACAGACCAGGCAGGTGATGTTGAAAATGGCCCTACAGCTTGCCTTCCGAGATGCACCCTGTTAGAAATACTAGGTCCTGGGCAACCCCCCGCCAGTCCCTCGGAGCCAGAAGCTGCATTTTAACAGGAAATTCAGGTAATTCAGATGCACACAGGGTATGCTCTGAGGAACACTGGTCTACATAATCCGTCAGCGATGGGTGATACTTATTATTGATGATGAGTGGGCAAGCGACCTGTGCTTCCCATCGGACATTTGCAGAGTAGGGGGTGTCACTACTGCTGAAGGGGGAAGGCAGACAGCAGGAGGGGCGGGGGTCCCGGAGTGAGGGGTGAAGCTAGGAGCTCAGACTCCTGAATGTTGGACACCTGGTGGAAGGTTCCAGAAAGGTGTTATGATATCCAGACAAAAGCTTCAAGCTTGGAGTCCAAAGACCTGAGCTTGGATCCCGGCTTTGCTGCTTATGGGCTGAGTGATCTGGGACGAGTCTCTGAGACTCTGTTTCCCCACTGGTAATGGGATGTGATGATGGCTGCCTTGCCCTCCTCTCCAGCTCGCTGGGAGAAGGAAGTGGTTCTCTCAGTATATCAGCAAGTGCTTAGAGAATGCCAATTCTCTTCTAGTGTAAGGCTTTGATAGTGCTGTTGATCCAGTCTTGAGCATCTGGACTTTTCCATAGTGAAATAGGTGAATGTTAAACATTTCATCTAAGGAGACTTCAGCACACAGAGACGCCAGGGTCTTGACATACAGGAAAACCCAGAGCACACGTGTTTCTCAGAAGCTGCTTTGCCTTCTCTGTGCCTCAGTTTACCTAGATGAAGAGCAAATGGCCCCCTCATCCCTCCCCCAGGTAGTCTGGTGGGGTGATAACTCAGGTGGCAGGTGGGTCCTGGAGACCTCAAGCCCCTCCCCACTGTGACACTGAACACCACATGCCATCAAGGTCGCAAATGCCCCACCTCCTGCCAGAACGTGATGTTCTTGAAATGTTTCCATCCAGTAGCACTGAGCTCACCAGCTTACCAGCACCCAGCTCACTGGCCTGGGCCCCCTCTCCCCCTGTGTTCTGGCCCCAAACCCACGGAGGACAGGGGAACATCCTTCTCCAGCCTCCCCCTTCTCCGCATCACACCCCTCCTGCCCCGTTTCCAGGGCTGACCTCATGCCAGGCGCAGCTGTCTGTGAGAAGTGAGATAACTCTTGCAAATCCAAGTAGACAACAAGAGAAACAGGGCAGGTGTTCAGGGTGGTACCCGACTAACACTGAGTAGGTGAGATGGAGACCTAGTGTAAGGAGCTTGCAAAGGATGAAGGCGCATTCCACCTCCAGCCCCAACCCCCCCCCCGCCCTGCTCATCCCTCCCAGCTCCAGCTTCCTGCAAAATTTTCCCACCTCCTCTATCTGGAATGTCTTCTTTGCTTCCTTCATGTCTGATCCTTTTCTGTTTACCTAGATAACCCAGGCTCCTTTTTCAAGGTTCATGCTGGAACCCACCCTCTCCAGGAGGCTTCTCCTGACTCCCTAGCCCAGGAGGGTTAAAAAACCTCATCTGGCTGTACCCTTGTCACTTAAGCTCACAGATGTGGCCTCCTAGTTAAGAGCTCAGGCTCTAGGGGCAGAGACGTAGAGGTTGGAATCCCCTGCTGTGTGACCTTTGGCATGAGGCTTAACCTCTCTGAGTCTCATTTCCTTAATAGGACTATTGATAGAATCCACATATGGATGCCCAATCCATGCTCATTACTCCACGCCTGATGTTTGCCTCCCTCCTGGGCTGGGAGCTCCTCGGGGGCATGGCTGCCTGTTCGTCTTTGCATCCCTCCCTTTTGGTTCAGTCAGTGCTCAGCAAGCATTTACTGAACCAGTGGGTGGGTGGGTGGAAGGACAGTGTGGTCCAGGAAGGCTTCTCGGAGGAGGAGAGATTAGGGCTGAGTTTTATGGGAAGAACTAGGGTTTCGATCAGGACAGAGGAGGCACCCAAAGCCTCTACTTCTCCCCAGTTTGTGCCCCTATTCTGTGAGGTTTTCAGTTAGCTGATACCAGGAGGTGTGCACAGCTCTGTCCTTAAACAGGAAGTGATTTTGGAAGCTAAGCTTCACCCAGCCCTTAGTTAAAGCCGCTCAGTCTCTTGAAACGCCTGAGGCAGGTCCCAGCCTGGGACAAGAATAGTTTCATGCGTGACGTCTTGTTGCTTGGTGAAGCCTCCTTCCTGGGGAACAGAGAGTGACAGGATGGGGACAGCCCTGCCTGTGAGGGCCCCGTGGATGAATCCTGGCCTCCTACTTTCTCAAGACACCCCGAGGAGGGGGTGGGGGGCAGAGCCTCTGGAGTGCCTAGGGAAAGGGAAAGGGCTTGGAGGAGACGTCGTTCCAAAGAGTGTCAGACTTAGAGCTTCGAGAACTTTCCAGTCTATGCACCCCACCTTCCCCAAGCTCATCTGCCTCTCTACATCCCCTGGCCCTGACTTTTCATATATATTCATTTTTCTGCTTCAATGCGTGTTTAACACAAACTGCCTCAAGTTCCACGTGTGACAACGAAGCAAGGGGGTGGATGGATGGACAGGCAGGCGACCCCAGCTGTGGATGAGAAGTTGAGGTTCGGGATGGGACGAATGGGGGCTCATGCTCATCCCTTTCTGAGCTGTGGGACTTTGGATAAGTCCTTCATGCTCTGAGCCTCGGTTTTCTCATCTGAAAACTGGGGTGACACAAAACAGGGTCTCAAAGGCTGGTTGTCTGGGTGAGATGAGACAAGGGATGGAAAGCCCCCAGCTGGGAGCCTGGCAAAAGTGAATGTTCCCAAAAAAGGGATTGTTTTTTTCACCCCCAGTCTAGAATTTAGCTTGAGAGACACAAGGAGTAAGAGTAGATGTTAACAGAAGAGGAGCCCAGGAGCCCAGTGTGTAAGTGTGCTGTGGAGCACACACCAACTGCTGGCGGGGCCAGGGAGTGGTGTGTCAGCGCAGAGAGAGTGAAGGATGGGGGCTGGGCAGTGCAGGACCCCCGCAAGGACAGCCCCTTAGCCAGGTTTCCCCAGCTGTGCAACGAACTTTGGCTAGTGTGCCACGGGAGTTCAGAGGCAGGGGGCTGGGCACCAGGGTGGTCTGTGACCTTGAGGGGTTGGAAGGATTCAGAAGAGTGGATGACAGGGGAGGGGACAGGCCACTTGGCCTGTTGGTTTCATCAAAGCCTCTGCCCTGTAAGCCTGTGGGTGGGGCTGTCACTGTGCCCCGGATGGAGAAATAGACCAAGGCTCCCCAAGGCCCACTGTTGGTGGAGCTGGGATTCAACCTTCTCCTCCTGGCTCCTAACCACTCTCCAGTATCAGAGGGATTAGACCAAGGGTGTTGGGGGAGGGGAAGAGGAGGAAAGGAGCACTCGGCAGGCAGAGACCCCAGGGGGCCCCCAGGGCATGCACGTCCTGGGGCTGGACCGGAGCTTGGCAGGCTCAAAGAAGCAGGTGCCAAGCTGCAGCCCCTCCCCCTTACCAGCCAGCCATCACCACCCCAGGAAGGGGGTCGAGGCTGTGTTCCTGATCCACAGCCCAGACACCCACCCTGTCCCCCCACCCCCAGCCCCGCCAGGCCCACGAGAAGGCCTGGCTCCTCCTGGAGGGACCCAGAGTGTTGCAGAAAGTGGGAAATGCCAGACGATACATGGTTCTGTTCGGCTTTGGTTTGCAGGTTCTGATTTTTTTTTTAATCATCACAGCAGATTTGCTTAAATATATGAAAATGTGTTTCTAATTCCCCAAGCACACACCAACTGCTGGCAAGGTGACGGGGGCCAGGGAGTGGTGTGTCAGAGCAGATAGAGTGAAGGAGGCTGGGGCTGGGTGGTGCTGGACACCTCCCCCCCCCCCCGCCAGCCTCCTCTCGGCAAAGACAGCCCCTTAGGAAGGTTTCCCCAGCTGTGCAACAAGGTTTTGCTAGGTTAACCACTTCATCCAGCATCACTGCGTGATCATAGATGCCTTCTCAGAGTTTGGGGAAAATCTATGCCGGAGTTCAGACTTGGTCAAAAACTGACACAACGGGAGGCTCTAGAGCAGATAGAGGGGCTCTGAATCCATTTCCTGTGCTCAGCGCAGCACTGGGATTTTTTTTTCCAAATTCAAACCCCTTTACCTTTAGTATAGTATTCTATTAAAGGAAAATCAAAACAAAGAAAAACAAAGCTGAGTGCTAAAGATATAGTTGTACATCACATTATTTCCCTTTGGTGTCGGCTTCTAAATTCTTTTTAAAAAATTAAATGAGGTGTAATTGACATAGAACGTTGTATTAGTTTCAGGTGTACAACAGAATGATTTGACACAGGTACGTATTGCAAAAGAGGGACTTCCCTAGTGGTCCAGTGGTTAATACTCTGCCCTTCCTAGGCACGAGGCGTGGGTTTGATCCCTGGTTGGGGAACTAAGATCCCACATGTGGCAAAAAAAAAACAAACAAAAAAACCTATTACGAAAGAATCACCACTCTAAGTTTCGTTTATGTCTATCACCACACAGTCACAGTTACAATTTTATTTTCTTGTGATGAAGGCACTTTAAAAATATTTTTAATTAAAAAAATTGCAATGATAGTCACACAACTTGAAATTAACCATCAATGTTTTAAAAGCTGGGGTAAAACATGGATAACATAGAATCTGCCTTTTAGCTGCTTTTAAATATTCAGTTCAGTGTCATTTAGCATGTTCACAATGTTGCACAACCAGCATCCCTATTTCCAAGAGATTTTCATCCTTTTCTGGAATGAAATCCCATCTCTGTCAGCAGCCGCTCCCCATTCCTCTGTCCCCAGCCCTTGGCAGTCATTAGTCTGCTTTCTATATCATGCGTTTGCCCATCCCAGACTCATCATTTAAATGGAATCAGACAAGGTGTGACTTTTTAATCTGGCTTCCTTCACTCAGCATCATATTCTGGAGCTTCATCTATACCAGTGCCTTGCTCTTTTCTCTAGCTGAGTAATATTCCATCGCGTGCTCTACCACATGTTGTTTATCCCTTCATTAGTTGATGGGCATGTGGATTGTTTCCACTTTTGGCTATTATGAATAATATTGTATGAACATTTGTGTACCAGTTTTTGTGTGGACATGTGGTTCCATTTCTCTTGGGGCTGTACCTAGGAGGGGGATTGCTGGGTCATATGGAGCTTCCTGGAGGCTCCGATGGTCTCTGCCTGTAATGCCGGAGACCTGAGTTTGATCCCTGGGCTGGGAAGAGCCCCTGGAGAAGGGAAGGGCAACCTGCTCTAGTATTCTTGCCTGTAGAATTTCATAAACAGAGGAGTCTGGCGAGCCACAGTCCACGGGGCCACAAAGAGTTGGACACGCCTGAGGGACTAACGCACGCAAATTTAGACTTACGTTTTTGAGCAACTGCCAAACTGTTTTCCAGAACAGTCACACCATTTTACATTCCTACCAGCACTGTTACAAGGGGTCCAATTTCTCTGTGTCCCTGTCAACACTTGTAACTTTCCAGTTTTCATTTGTATTATGACGGCTAACCCGGTTGGTGTGAGCTGGTATTGCATTAGGGTTTTGATTTGCCTTTCTCTGCTAATGATGCTGATACTGTGTTCTCACGGGCCATCTGTACATCTTTGGAGAAATGTGTATTCAAGTCTTTTCACCCAGTTTTCACTGGGCTGTCTCTTGGTTGTTGAGCTGTATGTGTTTTTTAATATATTCCGGATACTAAATCATTACCGGGTGTGTGATTTGCTAATATTTCCCCACTCTACAGATCATCATTCACTCTCTGGATTGTGCCCTTCGGGGTTTTTGTCTGTTGTCGAGTCTTCTTTTTCTTGGCCTTTCTTGGTGTTGGCTCTTTGCTGTGGCAGCATTTGGTGGCTGGCCTCCCAAGAAGTGCCTGAGCGGCACCTTCAGGGCGGGTGTGGCCTTAAGGTCAGAGTGTGCTCTCTGGCCTGTGAAGGTGAGCTCTCTGCCTGGGTGCAGCCTCCCGTGACCCAGGCTTGCTCAGAGTCGGCTCTCGCAGGCCTTGGGGCTTCTCAAGGCCCCTGCCCCGACCTACCCACAAGCTGTGGCTCTTGCTGTGGCAGCGCCATGGAGGGTGGACCGGAAGGGGATGTTTGTGGCAGGCGGGCTGGGCCAGGGCGGGAGGCAGGCTGCTGGGCAGAATGTCAGGGATCACGGCCAAGTCAGCCTCAGTGGCCGCTTTCCACCATCAGGAGCAAGGTGTGTGTGGCCCAGCCCTCAGCTGGGAGCTTCAGGAACCAGCGGCAGCAGCAGCCCCATATTGTAGAATTAGTCTGCTATTTCCCGAGACCTCCCTGTGCTCCGGGCACCCTGCAAAGCACAGTGCGTAGCATTTGCGTCTGTCCACAACACTGGGGCGGGTATATTGCAAATGAGGAGAGGGAGGCTCAGAGAAGTGCAGAGACTTACCCAAGTTTGCACAGCAATGACAAGGCCAGGACCTGTCTCTGGGGCCTTGGCCACTGTCCCATGCTGTCTGACCGGCTGTCCTCGGGGACCCGCAGTCCCAAGGTGCAGCCCCGGAAGGGCCACCTCACCTCTCAAGGTCTCATGGGTAGGAAGGAATTAAATCCAAGTTTATGGGCCCCTCAGATCTACGCCTGGGGCTTTCAGAGCTGCCCCCTCCTATTAAAGGGCCCTAGCCCCATCTTCAAAGACCAGACACCCTTCTCTCGCAGCAGTGTGTCCTGGGGTTTTCGGACTGTTTGGATCCCCTCAGTCCCTCATTCCAGCTCCTTCTGCTGCCTGAGTTGTTCATCCGACTCCAAGTGTCAACCAGGGAAATAAAAGGAAATGAAACACGACCCAGGCATTGCCCCTCAGAAGTAGCAGAAATCTGTGGTCAGGCAAAAGGTGAAAAGGAGGTGAAAGAGAGATGGAGCCTTGGGTAACCTTGGGTCCCTTCATCCGCTGCGGCCGCGCCCCTCTACCTGAGCCCACAGAAAACTCACGATGCCCGTTCGGAGGACTGCAGGTCCTCAACTTGTCCCCCTCCGGCTGGGGCATCTAGAGCTGGCAAAGGCAGGTGACAGCGGAAGGAGAAACCAGCAGGCCACAGGCACACCCCCTGTCCCCGCCCCAGGCACGATCGAGAACCCCTGGCCAACGGCTCTGGGGCCAGCATCATGCTGGCTCTGGGCTCCACACTGGATTGATTTCCAGAGGCTGAGTGCCCTTGGGTCTCGCCCCACTTTGGGATGTAAATTCCTGCCTTCCCCAGAGGAGGTCTGCGTATCCACCCTCCAGGTCACACTGCATCCCCAGATTCTGCTTCTGGCTTTCGGGACTTTGATACTTAGAGAGAGGAAGACAGGGAGGCGTGGAGAGGGCAGTAACAGCCCAAGGTCTGGGGGACCCAGAGCAGGTGGACAAAGGCAGGGCCCCACCACACCTCAGCCCCCAAGCCCCAGGGCAGGGCCTCCTACTCTGGAGGGCTCACAGCCCCTTTGAGAATCCAGGGTGCTCTTCCTAGAACAATGCACACACACACAGCTGCAAATCTCAGGCTCCCCAGACCACCCTGAGTCCACCCTTGGGCCCCTGTGGCCCCTCTGGGAGCCCTTAAACTCAGGAAAACTGCCATTTGTCTTCTTGGCTGACTGGGCCTGTTGTCTGAGCATCTTCTTGATCCACCTCTGCAGACCAGCCGCCTGCGCACTCAGTTGCTCAGCTGTGTTCGACTCTTTGCAACCCATGGGCTACAGCCCATCAGGCTCCCTCTGTCCATGGGATTTCCCAGGCAAGAATACCGGAGTGGGGTGCCATTCCCTTCGCCAGGGGATCTTTCCGACTCAGGAATCGAACTCGTGTCTCCTGCATCTCCTGCACTGACAGGCAGACTCTTTACCTCTGAGCCATCTGGGAAGCTTCTCAGACCAGCAACAGCTTACATTTAGTGAGTGTCTATTGCATCTCGAGCCCTTGACCTAATGTAGCTCATTGAACCCTCCAGGGAGACTTAAGAACAGATTCTATATTTACATCCATTTTGAATATGAGGAACCCGAGGCTCAGAGAGGTTAAGTCACTTGCCCAAAGTCACACAGCTTCTAAGAGAAGCCTGGCGCCTCCTCCCCCAGCTGCCTGGACCCAGTGCCTGGCTCCTAGCCAGGCTGCTTAGCTGCCCTGAGGCGCTGAGTCTCTCTCCCGGTTAGACTGAGGTGGTTGTTATGTGTGTGCGCTCACGTACATGTGGGCGTGCACTGGCCCTGTCTGCCTCTCGTGCCCTGGCTGCCCGAGGAAGGAGGGCTGGGGAGGAGGGACCAGAGCATTTTGCCCACCCCACCTGTCCTCTGAGACACCACGGAGTCTGCTAATCTACTTATTTGATAATTCACTTATTTCATGTCTATTTGGCCGCGTGCGTGCCCCCACGTACCAGCTCTGGGGGAGACGAGATGGCTTTGCCTGGAGGAATCTGATCTGTTCTTTTCTGGGGAAGGAATGGAAAAAAAAAAAACACCCAAGAATGGACAATAATGGACCTAAAAATAGAGGGTGGAGGGGAGTGCAGTGTGGGGAGGAGGGGAATTGAGGCGTCTGCCTGCCCCGGGCAGCCCTCCCCTTCCCACCTGAGGTCCCCAGGGGACTGGCCGCCTCCTTGCTGGGGAGGGTCCACGAGGAAGGGAAGGAACGTGGGTCGGGGGAGCCAGGGGCCGCCCCATGATGGAGAAATGTCCCATTGCAGGGTCTTCTGGCTTCAAACTTGGCTGCACATGGGAGTCTCCTGGGAAGCCTGATGGTTACTCCCTGGGAGGGGCCCTGCCCCTGAGGGCCTGACGTGGCTTGTCTGGGGTGCCCCCAGGTGAGTCAGCCTGAGGACCACTGTCAGGACCCAGAGCAGGAATGGAGGTTCAGGTGTGGGCTCTCTTCCTTTAGCTCCATGTCTCCTAACCCTCGGGACAGCCTTCCTGAAGGCCCCAAGCCGAGGTGGGCAGCTGGGCCTCCAGAGGAGTGGAGGAGGCAGGGCCCAGGAGCTGTGCAGACTTTTGGATCTGTCCGGGGCCCCCACCACTGGAGTGGTCCCCAGCTGAGCCAGTCAGTGGACTCGCCTGGGGGCTCTTAACATCTCCACAACCTGCTGGGACTGCAGCCCCACCACCTACCCCAAAGTCTCTGGGGTGGGCTTGGGCTAAGGATTTATTCAAGCTTCCCAGGTGGTCCCAGTATACAGCCAAGTTTGAGAACCAAATTTCAGTCTTGCCCAGGACCACACTGGTTCCCTTTCAGCTATAAGCATCTTGTTTTTCAATCTTAAGCATCTTTTTTCATTTTTTATTTTTTAATTCAAAGACCAGAGAGGAAGAGAGGTTGCTCTCAGAATTTTCCTTGCATCCAAGCTTCTGGCACCCCATCCTTGCTCTGGCTTCCTGGGACTTGAAGGGTGCTGGCTCCTGCCTTATCCTATGTTCCCAGGTTCTTACCCTTTCTTTCTGGAAGGGGCTGCCCAGCCAGAATCAGGGCTTTCCCTGCAGCTGCTAAATGTCAAGGCTGCATGCTGGCTCCAGGCCTCCCCTTTGGCCTTATCTCCAGCTCCTGGTCCAACCCAGCTCATTAACCCCTCTCTCCCCACGGCTCCTGCCCTGCTACACAGGGCATCCTCTTCACAGCCCGGGCGGGTCTCCCCCTCCCATCCATATCCAGTCCGCCCATCCTTCTGGGCTTGTCCTTCTGAAACCCCACCTCCTCCAGGGCCTTCCTGACCCTCCCAGCCAGTCCCCCTCCAGGTCTTTCAGCCGTGCCATACTCTAGAGGTCACAGCACAGTGGCCAATGCTCCCGCATGGGGGACTCCCCTGGTGGCCCTGTGGCTAAAGCTCAGGGCTCCCAGTGCCGGGGGCCTGGGTTCTATCCCTGGTCAGGGAACTAGATCCCGCATGCCGCAGCTAAAGACCCACCTGCTGCAGGAAAGGTCGGAGGCCTCACATGCTACGACCGGGACCCCTTGCAGCCTCACAAGCAAATGTTTAAAATGCTTCCACAAAGGGGTAAAAGTGCCCAGGTTACTGCAGATATGACTTTGAGTCAGTGCCTGACCTCTGGGGGCCTCAGTTGCCTCACCTATAAAGCAGGGGTGATGGTGACAGGTGGGTTGGCATCACTGTTCATGAGCCCTTCTTTGGATCAGCTGTACCAGGCATCCCAACCTGGCCAGGCATCTGAGTCACCGCAGCAGGTTTTAATTGGTTGGTTGGTAGGTTGGTTCACTTTCGATCTGGAGCAGAATTTCCCCGTCTTAGGGCCCAGAAATATTCTTATCCCTCTCCTCTTCCCAAGGATTTTGATGGACAGCCGGTTCTGATGACTGCTTCTTCAGGGCCATCTTGCAAGCAGAGGACATTAGAGATCATTGTTGAATAAGTGAAGGAGTGAATGAATGAAACCTTACTGGCTCAGCCTTTCCACTCCCATTCCCACCCAGCGCTTCATCCATAGAGCAATACATTTGTCCAGGTGTGCCAGGGAGTGGGGCGAACCCAGCCACTTCTTTCTCTTTCCTCTACCTGGCCACTTCTTGACTCCTCAGAGACCAACAAGAAGAAATCTAGGAAGTCTTGATTTGTGGCTCTTGGTTCAGGCAGGTCCCATCCGTCTGTGTGCCGCATCTACTCCTAACACCACCTTCCCAACGCAAAGGACCCAGAAAGGCGACCCAGGGAGGGGGAGTCACTCTGCAAACCTTAGTTAAGCATCTTGCACGTGACAGGCCCCAGCCTGCCTTCACAGAGCACACAATGGGGAGGGGCCACACCATGATTAACCAGAGAAGTTGCTAAGGAAAACTGATGAGATGCCTGTCTCAGGGAAGGGCACGGTGGCCAGCCAGGGTGTTGTCGGAGGAAGGGAGGGCTGGCAGACACCTGCAGAGGAGGGGAGGGGAGGAGCTTTGGTCAGAAGGATGCAGGTGGGCCAGGCTGAGCCGGTAAGGTTCAAGAAAAGAAGGGGAAACTTGAGGATCCAAAATAAGGTGGGAAATTGGCCTCAATAAGATCATAAAATGGTCTGTTAGAGTTTTGCTTGTGTTTTAATTTTCTAAATTTGTTTAGGCTGTGCTCCGTTGCTGAACGGGGTCTTTCTGTAGTTTGGGAAAGTGAGAGCTGCTCTCTAGTCGCGCGTGTGGGCTTCTCGTTGCGGGGGGCTTCTCTTGTTGCGGAGCACTGGGTCTAGGGCACTCAGTTTCAGTACTGGTGGCACACGGGCTTAGTTGCTCCCCGGCATGTGGGATCCTCCTGGACCAGGGATAGAACCCGCGTTCCCTGCACTGGCAGGCGGATTCTGAACCACTGGAAGTCCTGTATACGTTTTGAAGACAAAGACATCCGTGGCACAGAGTTCATTTCATCTTCCCTAAACCGAGGACCGGCTCCACACCAGGGAAGCAGGAGGTAGCACAGTGGGCTCTCGATAGGGTCTATTATTTTCAAGCTTCTAACCCCAGTTCTGCCCTTTTCTCAGCACAGTGATGTTGAATAGGTTTTCTAACCTATTGGTGCCTCCGTTTCTCCCTTTTGAAAATAATTACGAGGCCAGAGGAAAGGAAGTTTCACCCGAAAAATCTTGGTCTCCATGCCTGGACCAGCTTGGGTTTGGAATTTATGGAGAGAGTGCTCTGGGGTGTCACAGGAGCTGAAACTGAGGGGAGGAGGAGGTGTTTCTCCAGATCTAGTGGGGGCGGGAAGGCCAAGGGCAGGGGATGGACAGGGCAAAGGTTAGGGGCGGGGGCTGCCAGGCTCAACGAACATTCAACCTCAACCCACTTGGACCCTCCGGGCTCCTGTTTCAGCCGCTGTCCTCACCATTCCTGGGCCTCTTTGGGGCCTGTGGCTCTTCAGCAGGAAAGCCAGGGGCAGTTTGCAGAGAGCCAGAGAGGGGCTCTGCAAGGCCCCGGGGTCTGGGGAGGGCGGCTCCCCGGGCGTCCCAGCCTGGCCCCTGGGAGGGGGCCACCCTGCCCCCACCATCACCTGGCATTGACTCCTCCAGGCCACTTTTTTCCCCCTCCGTGATAAAATATTCATGTCAGCAGAGCAGGCCCTCTTTGGGAAGGCTGCCGGTGTCTAGCTTCTGCTTTGCACAAGCTTTTAAAGAGCAGGGCGCTTTTCCCGCGCTCTAAGCATTTTCTAAGTCCTGAATCAATAATGCACTTCACCCAGCTTCTCTGAATGCAGCTTTTCTGCCTCTCTGCACCCTCCCCCCCCCCCCCCCCACCCCGTCCCTGCTTTCTCCCTCTTTCTTTTGTCATTCCCTCTCTCCTGATGTACTTTTTATTTACTTTTTAAAACAGGGTTCAACAAAAGCGTTGGGCTGTTTGGGTGGCGAGAGCCTCAGATGGGGAGTGGGGGTGGGCTGGCAGGACGGAGGGAGGCCCAGGCAGCTGCCAGGCGGGCGGCTCCTTGGATGAACAGGTGGAGTCTGTGTGCGAGGGAGAAGCTGAGCTGCCCGCTGGCCCTAGTAGAAAGCGTTTGCGCTCCTAGCATGGGGGAGGAGGAGGGCCTGGGCTAATCTGGCCTCTCACTCTCCTCTCTTTAATCAATTAGAAACTGTTTACTGCATAACCGGAGAAAATGAGGGTAAACGCATAGAAGACAGGGGGTCTGGAGCGAAGGAAATATGCAGAGTGCGAGTCAAAATATATCGCCCAACTTTCTAAGGAGCCAGCAGTCCAGACTGGCCTATCTGCTTTTTATAGTAATGAGTTCCCTGGCGTGAGGGATATGCAAATGAGGAGGTGCCATCCCTCGTCTGAGAGAGATGCCCACGTAGATCTGGTCAGTCATGCGGTACCCAGTGAGGCACTGGGATGCAGTAGGTGATGGTGGGGGCCCACAGGGATCACCCCAGGCATTCCAGCTGGAATAGAGTTCCCCACCCCAAACATTCCTAGAAATCTGGCCGTGGGAAGAATCTACATATGCCCAGGACCAAGTGAAGTATATCTTTTTTTTTTTTTTAGGAATACAATTTTGAGTTCCTGGAGAGGTTAACCCTTGTCTAGCCAGGACAGCACCTTGGCAAGACCCCACCCAACCCCCTCTGGCTGTTCAGCTGATGGATGGTAGTCCTGGGTCCGTTGTGGTGGGAAGGAGTGTTTGGCACTGCATCCTTGCCCTGCTCAGGGAAAGCTTGTCCACCAGGAGCTGATGCCCCAGGTCATCAGAAAGGCTTGCTAGCCGGGTCTATGGGGAGGGAGGGGGACTGAGAAACCAGGCTCCTGCCAGGCTGCTAAAAGGGCACCTGGGCGGCCACTTCCCACTCCCCTTGGTATCCACGCCCCCTCCCTCCCTGGTACTGAACACTCTGAGGGAGCTAGGGAGGGCACGCTGAATAACTACTCAACCGATACCATCCTCAGAGCCAACTGTCAAGGATCATCGAGTTTGGGAATATTTATCAAATCAGTGCTGGGGCCAGGAGTGGCAAGGTAAGCCAGACCTGGCCCCTGCATCCCAGAGTCTAGTTGCAATCACAGAAGGCTCTGGAGGGGAGGGTAAATGAGGGCAGGGTTAAAGTGAAAGGGGCCAGGAGCAGAGTGGAGGGCTCATCTCTGCAGAACTGAGGTGCTTTTCCTTGGTTATGGCCAGGCCTGGCCGGGCTCGGAGGTGGCCTGTGACTCTGGGTCCGAGGCGGATCTTGGACCAAGAGATGCCCACCATGGCTGGCCTGGGATCAGGGTCTGGGCTGGGGATGAGGCATCACTGTGACTTCTGGAGACTCTCTGCCAGGATGGATGAGCCCCAGGAAGATGCCTTCCTCTGCCTGAGTGACAGCCAGGCTTGGGAAGAAATGGCACCAATGAGAAATAAAGCCTGAAACCTCAAGAGGAGCCTCCCTGGCCAGCTGCCGCTCCAGCCCTGAAATAACACGCGGGTCAGTTTCCGCTGATTCACGAGCAGGGAGGGGTGACCTTGCTGCTGTCCAGGGCTTTTGCTCAGAAAAGGAAACCAAAAAGGGGATGGGAGAGAAGCCTGGAGGATGAAGTGGGGGTAGTTCGAGGCGGAACTGGGATCAATGAAACCACAGGAGAAGTGGGGTGGGGGGGGGGGCGAGTTAGAAGCCAGGGGAGGGAGAAGAGAATTAGAGACCTCAGGGCAGCTAGAATTAGAACCGGCTCCCAACAGAATCTCCGTTTCCGATTTGTTAATAATTTATCCCCTCTGCAACTTTTCTTACCAATAAATAGGAAATAATTTGTTAAGAATTCCCCTGGCACCCTAGCATTGTCCCTGGGATGAGGGGGTGAGGGGTGCCTCCGCGTCCTTCCTCCCCCGCTGAGGAACTTGGGGCTGGGGAGGTCAGAGTCAGAGCTCGTTTCGTGAACAGGGAAACTGAGGCACAGATAGGGCCAGGCCCCACCCAGATTCACATGCCGGGCTCGGGACCGTCTCTGGGATCCCAACTCCATGACCCCAGGGGTCAGCGTCCAGGCCCCAGAGAGTTTACCCCCAAAGTTCTAGAAGCATCATCCAAAGGGGAGGGTGGGACGAGCTCCACCGTGGGTTGGCTCCCCTCGCTTCGGCTCCTGCCTGTTCTGTGCTGCTCTGACGCCCCTAAGCATCCCTCCCAGGACCTCCATGCTCCGTGTCCTTGCCCCAGCCCCCCTGGCCCCCAGGGCTCCCTGGCAGCTCCCCAGCCCCGCCCAAATCCAGCCTCCCACCCAGAGATGCCCCAGCCCCAGCTGAGGTTGATGGGCTGAGGATGAGACTTCAGCCGGCAACTCTGGCAGACAGGTTCAAAAAAATCCGTCAGCTGCTAAACTGTTCCCTGGGGCCGCCCACACGCCCCGGCGGCACCCAGTCCCGGGGGAGAGGCGGAGGCCTGGAGTGCCAGCGGCCTTTGCTCTTGGGGGGAGGGACACACTTCCTGACTTGTCTCTGAGCCCCACGGCCTGGCTTCCTGCCCCACCTTGACCACTGCGGAGCTCTGTGACCTTGAGACGTGGCTCAGTCCCCTTCCTTTGCGAAAGGACCCTGTAGTCCAGGATAAAGCACACGCAGGGCTTAGTGAGGCCGTGGCTTGCCCTTGGACACGCTCCCTACACCCACTGCCCATGAGCCCTGGCTACATGAAGTGCTCGCCACGTGGTACCCGGAATAATTAATCCTCAGGGCCACTCTTGAAGTCAGCATTCTCGGCCTCACTGGACTTCCCTTCATGGGACAAGCTTCCCTGAGTCCTCAGGGAGTGCCACGGTCTGGGCTGCGGTGGGGGCAGAGGTGGGGAGGCCACTGAGGCTCACGGCAGTGGACCGACTCCCATCAAGTGGCCAGTGAAAGGCCAGGCCACTGTACTCGTCCTCCCAGCTACCCAGGGCAAAGCCCTTCCCACCCCACCGCTGCTCTGCAAAGACCCAAACCAGCTTTGGCAGCATCCGGCAATGGTGTGATTTGGTCCCAACACGTTGGATGGGAAGACCAGTCTGCACGAAGCTGCTTATTCCTCCTCCTAAGACTTGGTTATGGTGCCAGTGACTGCCCATCCATGGGCTTCTTGGGCGCCCAAGTAGCCAGACATCCTGCAAGCAGGTCACCTCTGTTCCTGCTATCCTAACAGTCAGCTTTCCCACTTGATGGTATATGTCTTGCTGGTAGCTTATCTCTGCTGTTTACAACCTCACCTTTGACTCCAGCTGAAGCAAAAGCACTAAGAGATCATTGCAAAGCCTCTTCAATGAAAAGCCTGGTATGAAACGTTTCTCTGCAGCGTGGCTGGTCCAGGAGGCTCCTGCTCAGTGAGTGTCAGGAAGCTGGTCTCCACCCGGTTCTCACCTGGTGCTGGTGTCCAGGCTGGCTACCCTCCCGTCACCCTTCACCTCCTGCTGCCCCACCATGCAGGTGACTTGCCTTCGTGAGTCTGTAGAGACGGACAAGCCTGGTTTCCCCAGGATTTTCTCACTAAGATGCTTGCAGGGACCAGAGATAATGGGTGATGCTGGGGCCGGCAGCTACTCGGCTTCTCGTCTGGGAAATGGAGGTGACCTGCCTCCTGGGGTGCTGGGGGATGCAGCCAGCTTGGATGTGGAGGGCCCAGCCCACTCTGGCCCGTGGTGGGCATACAGTGACTGTCACAATCCCCACGCTCTCAAGCCTGCAGTCCCCACTGTGGTCTGTGTGCAAACTTCCCGGCTTTGCCAGGAAGGGTGCTGAGAAAGCCCTCAACCTCGTGTACAGGAAGCTACTGT
The DNA here is from genome assembly GCA_917880005.1 of Nanger dama. Classification (NCBI taxonomy): domain Eukaryota; kingdom Metazoa; phylum Chordata; class Mammalia; order Artiodactyla; family Bovidae; genus Nanger; species Nanger dama. The sequence goes on along the minus strand of CAKJTW010000018.1, from coordinate 4,741,770 downwards.
TTAATAATAACTGCTACCATTTGGGGACTTTTTCTAGGCATTTCATATAGATTATCTCACATGATATGGGATGAGTCTCAAAGGATTGAGCTGAGACTGAGCCCAAGGCTTTCAGACCCTAAAACCAACTGTCTGACCCCAGAACAGGGGTTCCTAACTGGGTAGATGGGGCTCCATGAGTCCCCTGAGTAGAAAATGTGATGTGTTACACTTTTCTATAACAAATCCTAAGGCCTTCAATCAGGGGTAAGATTTGTGTGGGGGGAGGGGCGGGGATACTGATGAGACGTCTAGAGAAACAAATGACTACTACATTTGATAATTTCAAAGGATGGCTCCAGTGTTATCCTGAAAAGTTAAGGGTGTGCCCCAAACATCACTGGCTCTTTCTCCCTGGTATTAGGCCAGTTTATCTTAATGGTTTGTTTCATCATTAGTTAATCTGATCTCATAGAGCTGAGTGGAAATGTGCAGACTTAGGAGGCTGGCAAGAGCTGGCCCTCCAGCTGGCCCCTCCCTCACACACAGAGTCGTCAGCCATCAGATGCCACAATGCTCAGAGTCGGGGGCTTGGGCTTGCATCCCAGGCTTGCTCCTCGGAATCCTCCCTGGTGCAGAACAGGAGGAAAAGAGAGCGTGAGCTTAGGAAAGTCCGTGGGCCACGAAGCCGCCTTTAGCAGGAGGCACCCCTGTTCCCTAAACGGTTAAATGGAAGTCCGAGACCTTGGGGTGGGAGGGCGATGGGAGAAAGAAGGGAGACAGAAGGGAGGGAATTGTGTTGGCGACGGCTTGGGATTTATTTATTGTACTCGCTCTTGATTAAGCCCGCTCCGCAGCAGGCACGCGGCTGGTAAATACACAGGCCGATGCATTAGTTTCTGACCATCTGCTTCCCGGAGCCGGGGGGGCGGGGGGCCGGCGGGCCCGGCAGGTTAGGGCAGCTTAGCGCCCGCAGCCAGGTTGGAGCCCCCATCCCTTGGCAGAGCCGGCCATGTCCGTCTTCCAGATGACAGACAGGCTGGAGCAGTCTTCAGTGGGGACCCCGGGGAGGTGAGGGAGGGTAGGCAGGGGGATGGAGAAGGGGAGAAGTGAGGTGTGGCTGACTGACAGCAGCTGGGGGTAGACAGGAATACTCTCAACATTCACTATGAGATCTATTACTATTAATCTAATTATCTTCTATTAATAACTAATTAATAGGGTGACAATAATAACTATCCCTTGGGCTTCCCTTATGGCTCAGCTGGTAAAGAATCCACCTGCAATGTGGGAGACCTGGGTTCAATCCCTGGGTTGGGAAGATCCTCTGGAGAAGGGAAAGGCTACCCACTCCAGTATTCTTGGGCTTCCCTTATGGCTCAGCTGGTAAAGAATCCGCCTGCAATGTGGGAGACCTGGGTTCAATCCCTGGGTTGGGAAGATCCTCTGGAGAAGGGAAAGGCTACCCACTCCAGTATTCTGGCCTGAAGAATTCCATGGACCGTATAGTCCCTGAGGTTGTAAAGAGCCAGACATGACTAGCGACTTTCACTTCACACTGGTGTTTACTGAGGTCCAGGCCCTATACGGGGACGTCACCACACTGGCCCAGATAAACACACTAACAACTCCGTGAGGAGGGAACCAAGTTCAGAGATTAATCAGACAAGGCGGGCTTCCTGGAGAAGGCACACTGGGGATGATTCTCTAAAAACCCAGAAGAGGGAAAGTGGCTACAGGTATAAAAACGCCTGGACTGACCAGGTAGAGTGGACAGGGCGCCCCAGGAGACCAGGTCAGAGCTATTTTGGTGGAGCCTGCCTCAGTAAACACCAGGGCCAGCCTGCCCACCGAGGATCCCTGGGGGACTGGGATCTGGCCCTCCACCAACGGCTTCAAAGCTGATGGCCTGAGGTCGCCACAGCGATGCCGGCTCAGCCCCTCAGGAGACAGGCGCCCACACCCCCGGGAGCCGAATGCCTCATTTCAGAATGTGAGGCTTTAACTCAGATTCAAGCCGCTTTGTTTCTGAGCAAACCAGGGACCTGAAATATTCATCAAAAGAGGCTGCAATTGGTCTGGGGCGCGTGCGGTTCTTAGTGACAGTTTTTCCTTTTAATTAATAGACTTTACTTTTTAGAGCAGTCTGAGGTTTACTGAAATGAAGCAGGCAGTCCAGAGAGCTCCTAGGACCCGTTTCCCCCACAGTTCCCCCATTATTAATACTCACATTAGCGTGGCGCCTTTGTTAACCAGACGTGTTGTGATTAACCCAAGTTCACATTGACAGTGAGGCTCACTCTTGTGTTGTACGTTTCTGCGGGTTTGGACAGATGGATCATTTCTCCACCACGACAGGATTGTACTAGAGGGTTTTGCTGCCCTAAAAATTCTCTGGGCTTCCCCATTCATCTCTCCATCCTGGGCAACCACTGTGTTAGATTTTTCAGGCCTCTGGGTGAACTCACATGGTGGACCAGACGCGGGGGGGTGGGGTGGGGGGGTGGCGGGGGTCTGAACTACTGAGGAGGGAAACCCCAGCTGGAGGCGACTGGGCCTGGGAGCGGGCTGCCAGCTTTTGGAAGTGGGGGTGGGGGAGGAGAGGAAGCACGCGGGAGCTGTGCCCCGCCTTTCCCAGCCAGTGTCCCCCACAGGGCCCGCCAGGCATGTGCCAGGGGACCCGGAAAGGACCTGCCCCCAGATGCACCTCCTTGAGAAGGACCAGTCAACACTCAGCGTGCCTGGGCTGTGGGTGAAGCAGACAGGGCAGCTCTGGGGACAGGGAGCAAGCTCCTGTGACAGACAGACCCCTGTTCCTCCTCTCAGGGTCTTGGGGCCAGGGCCACCGCCTTCCCGAGCCCGGGTGGCTCCATCTGGGGCACAAAGCTAACACTCCCACACCATGCACCTTGGAGGTGAGACACTAAATGGGAGAGAAATGAGACACTGCGCCTGGCTCCAGGAGGCTTGGACTTCTTCCTCTGCCCTCCTGTGGCTACTGATTGTGCTGTTGGAAGGAGGCAATTCAGGAGTCAAGAGTGTGAGCAGAAATCTGGAGGCAGACAGAGGGTGGACGGGCACGTGGAGGACAGGGAACACCATCTGCAGAGGCTCAGAGGCACAGACACGGGAGGCTTGGGGGACAGGAGTGCTCAGGTCGGAAGCCAGGAATGGTGGCCCCGGGCATGGAGGGAGGAGGTCAGGGCATTGCAGGAAAGACAGAGGGCTTTGTCCTCCAGGCCGTGGGGAGCCACAGACAGTCCTGGAGCGGTGACTAGCTCCAGCCTTTCTTGCTTGTCTGTGCTTAGAGTAGAATCAGATGTGTTTTCTGGGAAAGCCCTAGAGCTGCGTGTGTTTTAGGGATTTCAGGAAAGAGAGGCTTCTTGGTGCCCAGACCCTGGAGCACAGGCTCTGAGACCTCTGGGCACCCTGCAGGGGCCGGGCTGGGCCAGGGCTCCCAGCCCCCACCCACCCAGAGGAGCCAGCGCCCACCCTGGTCTCCCCCACCAATTGCAGGAGAACCCCTACCTGTGCAGCAACGAGTGTGACGCCTCCAACCCAGACCTGGCCCACCCGCCACGGCTCATGCTCGACAGGGAGGACGAGGGCCTGGCCACCTACTGGCAGAGCGTCACGTGGAGCCGCTACCCCAGCCCGCTGGAGGCCAACATCACCCTCTCGTGGAACAAGAGCGTGGAGCTGACGGACGACGTGGTTGTCACCTTCGAGTACGGCCGGCCCACCGCCATGGTGCTGGAGAAGTCGCTGGACAACGGGCGGACGTGGCAGCCGTACCAGTTCTTCGCGGAGGACTGCACGGAGGCCTTCGGCATGCCCGCGCGGCGGGCGCGCGACCTGCCGCCGTCGGGCGCGCACCGGGTGCTGTGCACCGAGGAGTACTCGCGCTGGGCCGGCTCCAAGAAGGAGAAGCACGTGCGCTTCGAGGTGCGGGACCGCTTCGCCATCTTCGCCGGCCCCGACCTGCGCAACATGGACAACCTGTACACGCGGCTGGAGAGCGCCAAGGGCCTCAAGGAGTTCTTCACCCTCACCGACCTGCGCGTGCGGCTGCTGCGGCCGGCGCTGGGCGGCACCTACGTGCAGCGCGAGAACCTCTACAAGTACTTCTACGCCATCTCCAACATCGAGGTCACCGGCAGGTAAGGCCCCGCGGCGGCCTGGCTCCTGCCATGTGGCCTGGCAACCTGGAATGTTACGTGGCACCCAGGATGTTACCCGGTTTCCGGGATGTTATCTGGTTCCTGAGTCATTACCTGGTTCCCAGCACGTTACCTGGTTCCTGGGATGTTACCTGATAACTGGGATGTAACGTGATACCCAGGATGTTACCTGGTTTCTGGGATGTTGTCTGTTTCTTGAGATATGACCTGGTACCCAGGATGTTACCTGCTTCCTGGAACATTATCTTGTTCCTAAGATGTTACCTGGTTCCTGGGACATTATCTTATGCCCAAGATGTTACCTGGTTTCTGGGATGTTATCTGACACCTAGGATGTTACCTAGTACCCAGGATATTACCTGTTTCCTGAGACATTACCTGGTACCCAGGATATTACTTTATTCCTGGGACGTTATCTTATGCCCAAGATGTTACCTGGTTTCTGGGATGTTACCTGTTTCCTGGAATGTTTCCTGGTACCTGGGACATTACTTGGCACCTGGAATGTTTACCTGGTGTTACATCAAAGGGGCTGCTTGTATTTTTCCACAGAGGGAGATGAATGGTGGATGCTAAATGCCCTCCATAAAGCCCAGGCTGCCTCTGGCCACAGGACTGGGAAGTCTGGAGAGAATGGGCAGAGCTGGGCCCAGAGGGTGGGACTAGGGCTGAAGCCTGGTACTCGGGAGGTACAGTGTAGCTGCCCACCAACTGAGTGAGGGGCAGTTGTGTCTGGGGGACCATGAGATCACCTTCAGGCTCTGTGATTTGCTAGAAGAACTCACTGAGCTTGGCAAAGCTGTTATACTCCCAACCGCTGTTTGTTACAATTAAAGGACCTAGATAAAAATCAGCAGTGGAGAAAGGGGCACAGGGCAGGATCCAAGAGACAACGTTGCAAGCTTCCGGCCATCCTGTCCCAGGGTAGCCGTGCAGACAGTGTTTGGTTCTCCCAGCAACGATGTGTGACAACACATGGGGAGTAGCCCAGCTAGGGGAGCTTGCCCGAGCCTGGATTTCCAGGTTTTTATTGGGAACTGATCACATAGGCACGGCAGACTGGCCATATGATTGATCACAGCCCCTAATTCCCTGACCCTCAGGTCATGTTGATACAACATGGCCCAAGGCCCCCACCATAAATCACATCTTTATTGTGAACTGTATGGAGTGGCCTCCGGCTCCAAGTAAACCAAGACACTCTTATTGGGCAGGCCATTCCAAGGTTCAAAGTTACCTCCCAGGAGCTAGTCAAGGGCCACACTTTTCTTTGGAACATGTAGGGTGTGGACAGCTGTCCAGACCTGCTGAGTTATTTCTTTGCTCACAGCTTTGGAGCAGGAAATGTCTTGAGGACCCTTTTGGGGGGAGGGGGGCAAAAGACCATCATAGGAGGCACAAGCAGCCTTTGATTCCCAGGAACTGTTTAGATTGCAGTTGATAAAACAGTTCCACACTGAGATACTTTGTTCAGCAGATCATGTGCTTGTCAGCATAAACGAGGCCTTTGTCCCACAGCGGGGATAGGACACCCTGCACTCAAGAGCCAGGCCTGGGAGCCCCTGTGGCTCACACCACAGGCTCAGTTGTAAAGGGCAGCGGCACGTCACACGAGAGCTCCCCGAGTGTGGCTCCTGGACCAGCAGTGTCAGCCTCACCTGGAAACTTGCTGGAGATGCAGGTTCTCAGGCCCCGTGCCAGACCTGCTGTATTGTAATCTCCAGGGCAGGGGCCTGGCAATCTGTTTGAACAAGCCTTTCTGGAGAAATCTGATAAACACTTATGTTTGAGAACCGTTGGTGTGATGGTTGGGAGTAGGCACGCTTTAGCCAATGACCTAGATCTGCTATAGACTGGCTGTGAGCCTCTGCAGGAGGACTGCTGTGTGCCTCAGTTTCCCCATCTGTAGAACAGGTATGATAACAAGAAAGCTTCTCTCCTTGGGCTGCAGTGAGTTAAATGTGTTCACGTTAATGAAACCCTCAGAAAAGACCCTGATGCTGGGAAAGACTGAGGACAAGAGAAGTGGGCAACAGAGGATGAGATGGTTGGATGGCATCACCAACTCAATGGATATGAGTCTGAGCAAACTCCGGGAAATAGTGAAGGACAGGCAAGCCTGGTGTACTACAGCCCATGGGGTCACAAAGAGTCAGACACAACTTAGTGACTGAACAACAACAGTTTAAACTACATGTTTACCATGTTACACATGCTGAAAAAGTGCTTATTGAATAAAATAAATAGTGGTCAAAATGATGGTGTCAGAGAGCTGGGGCAGGCTGAGGAAGGGCCGAGTTGAGACCCAGGGGTGTTGGAACAGAATCAGGGCCAGGGCACACCACTGGCCAGTTTGGGCGGGGTTGCACCAGAGTCCAGCTAGGATAATGTAACAGGGCATCTCTCACAGCAGGGTCCACAGACTGCCCTTGTACACAATTACTGATGAATGCAAAAGACAGTCTGCTGCATGGTATGTATAGTATAATCCCAGTTTTGTGAAATATATGATATAGCCACACACGTAATTTCTCTGTTGATTTTAACATTGGACTGAGGTTGACACTGATGTTGGAAAGAGCTCTGTTCTAGCCCAGGAGTGCTGTGGATGTAGGGGAAAGGCTGGAAGCCTGTGTGCTAACCCCCTCACTGTGGTCATGCCTGCGGAGCGGGGGGTGGGCAGGGGCGGTGTAGGGCTTTGGCTTTCGTCTTGTGTTTGCATTTTATTTCACTTTGACTCTTGGTGTGGATTCCAGGTGGGCCAAGGCAAAGGCAAGCAATTCTTTGAGGTGGGGTCAAGTTCAAGGCTGGCAGGTGGCAGTGAGGCAGGTGCACGAGCAGGGGCCTGTGGTTCGGACGCCCGTGATTCCTAACCCACCCTTGCTTGGGGTGGGCTGTTTTAAACCAGGAGTGTTCTGAAAACTGCCTGATATATGGTGGCTATTGTGGAAGCTGGGGGTCAAAGATCAAGCTCTTGCTCCTGCTTCTTGGATCTACGTCCAGGCTTTGGACCGTTGGTCAGCTCAGTGACTTCTGCCGGCCCTGGGGATACGATGGTCTGTTTTGCTGAAGACCCTCCCATCTGCCAGTTCAACAGCTTAGCAGCTTGGGGGTGAGAACCAGATCCCCACCCTTTCTGGAGGATGTGGCCTTTTTTCTGTCTTCCTCGGACTGCTATAGGGGGTTCCTCACCTTCAGGTATCTGCTCGAGGGCCCGCCTTCCACTTTATGGGGCGGCTCAGGCAGGGTCCTGAGGTCTGGGCTTGTGGCAGGATCTGGGCTGGATTCTGACAGCCAGGACCGGCCATACCCCTCCTACCTCAAGGCGGGTGAAGGTCATTTTCTCTTAGGAAGGACTCTGTGATGCTGAAGTGGGGCAAATCATATGTGGGAAGGGACAAAAGGGGCAGAAAAGAATCTCAGCTTTTCAGCCTCATTCAAATCAAGAGGGCTGCGCTGATACTGGGTGACCAAGGCCGGGGAGGGGGCAGATGGGCAGCTGAGCTTGGCTCCAGCCCCGCCCCCTGCACCCATCTCTGGGCCTCAGTTTCCCACCTGTAACATGAGGATCGGAGTTGCCTGGAGCCCATGCCGCCCTGGCAAGGTGGCAGGGCGGTCCCTGCCCGGCAGCTCCCAGCTCCTGTTGGCACCCAGCCTCTGTGGACAGCGGGGATTAGCTGTAGTGGTGGTGAAAGCACGCAATCGATTCCCAGATAAAGTAAGTACTCTTCAGGTGGCTGGTTGGCAGGAAAGCGGCAACTTGGCTTATCGATTAATCAGGTCTGGTTAGATGGTTCAGCAAAGGGCCTCGACTTCCTCTGCTGCTTCTTTTCAAATTCCAGGTGGGAAAGCCCAGCTGTGCCAGGGAGCCAGAGAGGCAGGGTGGGGTGGCAGAGGTGGCCGTGGCCTGCCCAGACAATGCCCCTGGTGTTCCTGAGTAGGCAACCGGGGACCCAGGGCTCTCGGGTGCTGGGACTTCAGACTGAACTGTTCTGGGATTTGCTCAGAATTCTGTGGCCCAGAGTCCACGGTGCCTCCCACTGTGGCCTGCTAATGATGAAGCTGAGGTTGATTATTTGCGAAGGGCTCCTTTCCTGCTGAGCAGTGAGCTAAGGACTCACGTGTATCTTAATCTGTAGTCATTTGATTCCCGCAGGATTAGTAAACCCCTAAGCCCCCACAAGTTGGAGCTCTGAGCAAGCTGGACCTGATCTCCACCCCCATAGACCCTGACCCACAGGGACATCCCCTCACCTTATGTTTTTAGATAAGGAGGCCGAGATCAGTGAGCATAGGTAGATCTCACAGCTAACCTGAATGCCAAACAGTCAAGATCCAACCCAGGAGTGCCCAAGCAAGCTCAAGTCTATCTCTGTGGAATCCAGAGGCCTTTTGACACTGTGATTGCTTCTAGCCCTGTCACTCATGTCAGCTATTTCCAGCTTCAAGGGGGACCTGGATGGGAGGGGGAGGCAGGAGCGGCCTGCAGAGGCACCTGGCTCTGAGCTGGGGAGAGCGGGGCAGATGGAGAAGCCTGGGCCCCTGGGGATGAGGAACTGGTACAGATCAGATGGTGGGAGGAAGGGGGAGCACGAACCACGGCCCCCAGGGCAGGGCTGGGAGGAAGACAATAGCACATGGGGGCTGCTGTCCGCCACCTGCTGCCCCTCCCTGCACGACCAGGCCAAACAGCCTTGGGAGTCCTGCCCACTCTGGGTCTGAGACAAAGAGAACGGAGGAGGGAATCCCACCTGCTCCCATTCCTGGAGGTCTAGGAGAGGCAGGTGCGATCTTCCCCTTGTACACACGGGGAACCTCGGGTGTGGACTGGGAGGGTGGCTGGCTTTATTTAACTGAGTGCATCTGGGGTGGCATCCAGATTTGAGCAGGAATGAGGTGGTGCTTGGAGCAGAGGCAAAGACCTGCTCCTCTCTCAACACAGTGGTCAAGGGCAGCCGGCCCTGCAGGCAACCAGCTTTAGACAGGCAGGCACACTCAGCCCCACTGCTGAGAGCTCTGGATCCCGTAAGTTTGGGGGCAACACCCAGAGGCTTTATCATTACAAAGCTACGCCCAGGAGTTGGAGATGTGGACCCCCCTGCCCAGGTCGAAGCATCATTAGACCAACCAGGGTTTGAATCCCTTCTGCATCACCGATTAGCTGGATCACCTAAACTTGTCTGAGCCTCAGTTTTCCCATCTGCAAAATGGAGATATCATAAGGACCTCACCAGCTTGGGGTGAGGCTTGAATGAAATAATGTATTTGAAGAGCTTACCCTGGTGTCCCATTCCTCTGGCTAGGTGGCCGGAGAGAGGAGGAGAGACCAGTTATTGCCAGATACTCTGATGTTGTGAAAGAAGGCACATAGCAGATATATATATATATAGAGAGAGAGATAAAGCATCTGCCTGCAATGCAGGAGACCCAGGAGATGCAGGTTTGATCCCTGGGTTGAGAAGGTTCCCTGGAGGAGGAAATGGCAACCCACTCCAGTATTCTTGCCAGGAAAATCCCATGGGTAAAGGAGCTTGGTAGGGTTGCAAAGAGTTGGACATGACTGAACACGCATGCATAGGTACAGATATATGAAATCTCTCGCTTTTGAAATACTGCCACCTACTTCACAGTTCTTTGAAAATCCTGTGCAGGGAAGCAAGCCACACCTACAGCCCGGGCAGCTCCTGAGTGTGCCAGCGTGCCCCCCTCTGCTCTGGGACATCCTGTCTTCTCACTGTCCTGGCAGCATAGCCGCTGCACTCATAGTATTCCGCAGGCGCCTGGCAGGGCGGGGACCCTGGGATCTGAAATCAGCCAAACTGTGGCTAAACAGCCTCACCGATCCTGCTGACTCTGGGTCTGGGGCAGAGGCAAAGGAGGTGTTCACTGCCCTAGTCTCACCCCCAGGCCCTGCCCTGGGTCCGAGCCCTCCACCCAGAAAACTCCTGAAGGCTCCAGGGAAGCTGTCCAGCTGGGCCTTAGTCATCCAGGGACAGAAAAAGAAGAGTGAGTTCCCCGTTCCTGGAGGTATTCAAGTCAAGCAGGGTGGTGTTGGTGGGAGATGGTGGAACGAGTTTCCTGCCTCAGATGAAGGTCCTCTGCACCTGATCTATACACCACTGATTAAGGGAACAGGAGCTATAGCTACCATTTGAGAACTGGGTGGGTGTTGGAATCCACCAGCTTCCCCAGATGCTGCCAGGGTCTGGCTTCTCATCCGAGGCCCGGGGCTGGCCAGCACCCACCTGGTTTTCCCCTCCGTTGGCCCCTTCCCCTTTCTTGCCTTTGTGACTTCTTTCCATAAGCGTCCTGTCCCTATTGATCACCCAGTAACTGGAGATGGACGGAACTTAGGACGAGAATAGAAACCGCAGGAGGGAAGAAGGCTTTGTGCACGTTGGTGGGCGGGGGTGGGGCAGAGAGGGGAGGGAGGGGACCAGAGAGAGCAGAAGGCGGTCCACTGACTCTTCGTAGGTTCTAGTCTCTTCCTCCGCTGACCCACAGGAAACACAAGTGGGAAGGGAAGCATGTACTCCCATCCGCACTGATCCCTGTGGCTCTGTGATCCCCACTGGGGCTGGGGGCGGGACTTCCTCCTTCTGTGCTAATAACTGTCGTTGCTAAGCAGTTCTGATGGGCCACGCAGGTATTCTAAGTCCTTTGTGCGTGTTTCCTCATTGATCCTGCCCCATGAGGGGCATCATCCCAGCACACGGATGAGGAAACTGAGGCTTGGGAGGCTGAGAAGTAAAATTTCCTTTCTTTCTTTCTTTCTGGCTCTGCTGGGTCCTTGTGGCCACACGTGGGCTCTCTCCAGCTGTGGCGAGTAGGGGCTCCTCTAGTGTCCGTGTGCAGCTTCTCATCGCAGTGGCTTCTCTTGTTGCGGAGCACGGGCTCTAAGACCCCAGCAGCTGTGGCACGTGGGATCAGCAAGTGTGACTCTGGGGTGCTGGTGCACGAGCTCAATAGTTGGGGCGTATGGGCCAAGTTGCTCTGGGGCATGTGGGATCTTCCTGGACCGGGGATCAAACCTGTGTGTGTCTCCTGCATTGGCAGGCAGATTCTTCACCACTGAGCCACCAGGGAAGCTCCTTGGAGACAGAAATAGATGAAGGTACCCTGTTAGGATGACTGTTGTCAGGAACACGGAAAACAGCAAGCGTTGGTGAGGATGTGGAGCAATTGAAATCCCTGTGTGCTGTCATAGGAGTGTCAAATGGCACAGCCACTGTGCAAAATAGTTTTATTTGATTCCTCAAAAAATTAAACAGAATTTCCATATGATCCAGCAATTCCGCTCCTGGGTATACCCCAAAGAATTGAAAGCAGGGACTTGAACAGATATCTGAGCAACCATGTTCTTAGCAGCATTATTCACATGGGCAGAAGGTGGAAACAGCCCCAGTGTCCATCCTTTGATGATGGAGTGACAAAAATGTGGTCTGTACATACCATGAATTAAGCCTTGAAAAGGAAGGATATTCTGACACCTGCTGCAGCCTGGATGACCCTTGTGGACTTTATGCCAAGTGAAATAAACCAGACACAGAAGGACAGACACTTTCTGCATCCGTATGTAAAGCACCAGGAAAAAGCAAATTCTTAGAGACGGAAAGTGGGATGAGGTTACTGGGTCAGGGAGAGGCGAATGGAGTTATTCCTTAGAGGGTACAGAGTTTCTCTTTGACATGTTATAAGTGTTCCAGAGAAGTATTTTTAAAGGTAATTCCTTTGCTTTGTTTGTTAATTTTGTTTTATTTTTGGCTACGCCACATGGCTTATAAGATCTTGATTCCCCAACCAGGGATTGAATCCAGGCCACTGCAGTGAAAGCTCGGAGTCTTAGCCACTGGACCATCAGGGAATTCCCTGGAAAAGGATACTGACGGTAGTTGCACGATAATGTGAATGCACTTAATGTCACTGAGCTATACACTTTAAAACAGTAAGTCTCGTATTATGTGTAAGGGCTCCGCTGGTGGCTCAGTGGTAAAGAATCTGCCTGCCGATGCAAGGGATGCAAGAGGTGTGGGTTTGATCCCTGGGTCGGGAAGATCCCCTGGAGGAGGAAATGGCAACCCACTCCAGTATTCTTGCCTGGGAAATCCCATGGCCAGAGGAGCCTGGCGGGCTATGGGCCATGGTGTCACAAGGAGTTGGACACGACTTAGGGACTAACACATGTCGTGTTGTATGTATTTTAACACACACATACAAGAAGGAGTAGGTGGATGACCTCCACGTCAGACTGGCCAGGTGCGACTCCTGGCTCAGGGTAACCCAGGGCAAGTTTCTCAGCCTGTCTGTGGCTCCTTTCCACCTCCATAAAGTGGAGATAATACCGTGGGGTTTAAATGAGAAACCACGAAGAGGGTCAGAGCCCTGGCTGGGCCGCGGAACAGGCAGTAAGTGCTTGGGTCGCCACTGCGTCGGTAACCAGGATCACACATTCCGGAGGTCCTTCTAGGGGCCCGTGGACTTTCAGGAGGGTGGGCTTTAAGGCTCCCGATCCCCCAGAAGTACATGCTAAGTGCCGTGTGGGTGTGCAGTCGGCCCAGGGGCGGGCCCTAGTTTTTATTCCATTTCCAAGGGGGTCCATGATCCCAACACGTTTGGAGAGTCAGTTTTGTGTTTTACTTTCTAGTTTTTTCAACCCAGCATTGTGTGTTGAGCCAGCTCATTAGGGGTAGAGATTTGGTGAGATGCAGTTAACACCCTTTAACCAAACCTGCCAAGCCTCCTGAACCATTGCCTCCCACCAAAGACAAGACATGCGCGATACTGCCGAGAAATGGGGTACAGGCAGGGCTGTGCGGAGGACTGTGGGGCGGGCTCCACGGCCAAGTCTGGGAGGCGGACCCAGGGGGCATCTGCGTGCCTTTGGGCTGCTCATCTACCAGGTGTGGCCCCACCTCTCGTGGGAGGGGCAGGAAGGGGGTCCTGGGTTTGGTGGGATCTCAGAAGATGTGGGGAGCCCTGCAGGTGAGTTAGGAATGGAGTCAGTAAGAGTAAAGCCTTCGAACAGCCCTGGCAGGAACCAGCACCCCCCTTTCTCCTTTCAAAAATAAGCCAGACCAGCACTGGTCCTTTTTAAAAATTGCTTCACTTATTTTTGGTTGCTCCAGGTCTTTGTTGCTGCATGTGAGTGCTCTCTAGTTGCAGAGAGCAGGGGGTGGGGGCGGGGCCTAGTCTTTGGCGCCCCGCAGGCTTCTCACTGGGTGGCCTCTCTGGTTGTAGAGCACGGGGGGCGCTAGGTACCCAGGCCTCAGCAGTCATCGAGCATGGGCTCAGCAGTTGTGGCATACGGGCTTAGCTGTCCCGAGACATGTGGGATCTTCCTGGGCCAGGGATCAAACCCGTGTCCCCTGAGCCTCCGGGGAAGTCCCCAGCAAATGCTCCTAGTGGGCCCTTGTGTTAGTTCCCTAGAATGCCATCCCCAAGTACCACGCGTCAGGTGCGCTGAAGACAATAGACACGTATTGTCACGAGTTCTAGAAGCTTGAAATTGGAAATCAAGGTGTCGGCAGGGCCGTGCTCTCCCTGAAACCTGTTGGGGAGAGTCTGGCCCGTAACTGCGACGAGGAGCCAGCATCTTTGGCGTCCCCTGCCTGCAGATGGACAACCCCATCCTTTCTATCTTGGCGTGGCGCCTTCTCTCTGCTCTCTGTCTCCAGAGTGTTCTCCATGTGTCTCCGCTTCTTAGAAGGACAGCAGTCAGATTGGACCAAGGGCTCATCCTACTCCGGCATCGCCTTATCTGAGTTTATACCTTGATCACATCTGCAAAGACCGTATTTCCACATCAGGTCAGAGTCACAAACACCAGAGGTTAGAACTTCGATCTGTCTTTCTGGGGGACACAGTTCAGTCCATAGCAATATGTATTCTGTGTCCAACACAGCCAGACACTTCGTATCCAATGGCCCCACAGGGTTTACGGTCCTGTAGAGAATCAGAAATAAACGAAACCACCATGGGTGACTCAGGTTGCTGGAAAGGTAGCAAACAGGGAAAGACAGGAAAGGTGGCTGGGAGGACTGACCTGACGTCAGGGCTCAGGTGGTGGGGGACGCCCCTGCGGAGGCAAGGCGGGCAATTTTGGTCAGCGGTCCCCTAAGACATCCACCTGTCAAAGGGAATTTCAGTCGCTTCCAGTGTGGGGCAGCTATGAATAGAGCTGCCTTGAACACTCGTGTGAAGGATTGGGAGTGAGCATAAGCTTTCACTTCTCTTGAGTGAATCCCCAGGTGTAGGGTGGTGGGTTCATACGATAAGTGTGTTTAACTTTCTAAGAAGCTGTGGATCCGTTTTCCCGAGTGGCTGTCCCCGAAGAGGAAGAGAGTTCTGTCTGCACCTGTTGCTGTGAGATGCCCTTGAGATCGGCGCCTCTGGACGGGCAAGTCTGAAAGGCAGGCAGCACTGGGCACCAGGAGTCCTGGGCTTTGCGATGACACCCAACACCACCGGAGTGTGTGAGGCTCTGAGACAGAGGAGGAAGACGAGGGCTGGCCGGGGATGGAGCCTGGGGAGCTAGACAGCGACGGCAGGAGACAGAGAACGAGGAGCCACAGGGGAGGAAATCTGGAAGGACAGCCCCCAAAGCCCAGCAGGGAGTGGGCACAGGGGCAGGGGTGTGGGCACAGGGGCAGGGGGAGTGGGCACAGGGGCAGGGGTGTCAGTGCCCAGTGTCACTGTGGGGTCCAGACAGAAGTCAGGAAGGTGGGTCTGTGGACTTAGCAATAGGGAGATCGAAGGTGGCCTTGAAGGGGCAGGTTTGGGGGAATTGGGGATGAAGGCTAGGTTGACTGGATTCCTGGGTGAATGCAGAAAATTTTAAAGAATGAGTGAGGAGTAGAAAAACAAAAGGCAGTGCTGATAAGGCTTTCAAGAAATTTGATCCTGAGGGGGAGCAAGGAAACAGGGCACGAGCTGATGGGGAGTCTGGGGGAAGGGAGAAGATTTTTCCTAAAGAGAAGGAGGGACCACAGCACCATTTCTAAGGATCCTGTATCCTCATGGCAACCAAGAGCAGTCATCCTGCCAGCTCCGAGGTCTCTCTGAAATGAGTCAGTGGCGGCCCACCTGGGTGTCAAAGAGAAGACTGCATTTGAATTCAGACTCTTTCATTTGCTAGTTTATGGCCCAGATCAAGTCTCTTCAATTTCCCTGGGCCTCAGTTTCTCCATCTGTGAAATGGGACCCTGTGGTTTTGAGAACCATCTGAGAATTGCAGGTCTTCACCTCAAGACCCGACATGCAGCAGGTGCTCAGGAGATGGGCGCCCCGTCACTCATAAGGAGTCAGAACGTGGTCAGGGGAACCAAACCCCCTTTCTACGGATGCATCGCTCACGTGGAGGACCCGCTGCAGTCAAGATGAATCCCTGGATCTCTGCTCCTGTCCGGCTCTCTGCCCCGCCTGCTTCATGAGTCATTGGGTGTGCAGGAAAGAGGAACTTATTTTCATGTTAGAGGTAGTGACCTTGGAAGAGCTTAGTGCCAGCAGCATCTCAGGGAGTGTGGAGGACCAGGCTGGTTCCTGTGCCCCGCCCCCGGCCTGGTGATCTATGTAGCTGTAACTGGGGTTAATGAGGCATGGGCTGGATAGACAGGGCTGGGCAGGGGAAATCCAGCTGGGGAAGAGGCAGGTCAGTTGCAGGCTAATTGCGAGGTCCTGTTCCGCCGCCTCCCTGGCTTGGCCGCCTCCCTACCCCTGAGCAGAGGGAGCCTGTGGGGTGGGGGTCATTTTGAAGGCTGGCTGGCACACCGCCCACATCAAGCACACTTCAGACTCACTGGTGCTCCCTTGTATGTACCCCTCCAGGCCGCACACATGTGCAGCCCCACCTACACACGGGAATCTGCTTCCACAAGCATCAGTCACAAGACGCCTCACATGCCCCACCGCCGCTGTGCACCCCGGCTCACAGAAGCCCACCCGGAGGACGGAGCTGGGGCTTTCTCAGCAGCCCAGGGTCATCAAGGAGCTTCGGCCGGCCTGCTCCGGCCTTGGGGAGTCTGGGGGGCCTCTCCCCCATTGCAGTTGCCTCCTTCCACTCTGGGGAAATGCCTACCTCTGGATCCCCCTTTTTTTTTTCATTAAAGTATAGTTGATTTACAGTGCTGTGCTGATTTCTAGTGCACAGCAACGCGGTTCAGTTAGACGTATGTACACATGTTTTACGTGTATTCTTTCTCATTACGGTTTCTCATGGGCTATTTAGAGTTTCTCATAGGATACTGAATGTGGTCCCCTGTGCTATACGGTAGGCGCTTGTTGTTTATCCAGCCTATATATAAAAGCTTACATCTGCTCACCCCAACCTCCTACCGCATCTTCCCCTAAGCCCCTCCCCTTTGGCAACGAGTCTTCTCTCTGCCTGTGAGCCTGGTTCGGCGTCATAGACACGTTCGTCTGTGTCATGGTTTAGAGTCCACGTGTGAGTGGTTTCATCTGGTATTCGTCTTTCTCCTTCTGGCTTGCTTCCTCAGTGCGATCATCTCTAGGTCCATCCGCGCTGCACGTGGCGCACTTTCGCTCCCCTTCTCTCCGAGTCGTGCCCCGCCGTGAGCAGCCGCCACATCGCCTTGTCCATTCCTCTGTCGACGGGCGTTTAGGCTTCCCCGTGTCTTGGCTGCTGTAAACACTGCGTGTATCTTCTTGACTTACAGTTTCACCTGGGTATATGCCCAGGAGTGGGATTGGGGGATCATATGGTAGCTCTATGTTTAGCTTTCTGAGGACCCTTCACACTGTTTTCCATAGTGACCGCCCCAACTTACATTGCCCCCAGCAGTGTAGGAGGGTTCCCTTTTCTCCACACCCTCTCCAGCATTTGTTACTTAGAGACTTTTGGACGCTGGCCATTCTGACCAGTGTGACCACCTCTGGATTCCTGCCCAGCCTCCCCCAGCCCGTCAGCCTGAGCATTGCTTACGTGGACCCATCACCCCCCTGCCCCCCAGAGAGGGACACACCCTCCATCAGGATCTTGCCTGGGGAGATGACTGGCCCGCCCCCCTTCCACGCAGAGGTTTTCTCCAAACCCAAACCCAGTCACGCCACTTCCCGGAACAGCGCCCTTCAGTGGCTCCCCACTGACCTTAGAAACTCAGTCTCCATGGGCCACAGACCCTTCCTCCCACCTCCCTGGGCGTGCTGGGCTTTGCATTCTGGCAGATCAGCCCCCTGCCCACAGCGGGGTCCCTCTGACTTGCCTCTGAGCTGTTCCTTCTTCCTGGGACACAGCCTGCCCACCCTCAACCCTGCTGTCTGGCAGACTCCTCATTCCTCAGGGTTCGGCTCAGAGAGCACCTCTCTGGGCCCCCCAGAGGCTGGGATCTGGGTGGCCCTCCTCTGCGCCCCCTTCTCAGGCTTTCTAGAAGAGCAGCTGTCCCACTGTGCTATCCCAGCTGCAGCCACGCTTACACTCAGCCGCATCACCTTCCCCAGCCCGAGTTCCGAGCTCTGCAAGAACAGGGTCTGGGTCTGTGTTCCCGACCTGTAAGACTATAAGGCCAGCACCGAGACCTGGGAGCCGGGCTGTGTATTTGGGGAGTTCATTCATGAACGAGTAAACTTATTTACACACACAGATGGGCCTTACCATCAGTAATTCTTTCAGAGAGGGGCGCATCTGGAATCCGGGAGCCAGGAGGTGAGGCGACAAAACCAATGGGCTTGTGGACACCCACCTCGTCCCTCCAGCCCCCCTGCTTCCACAACACACCCAGCGTGCCTCATGTTTCTCCTCTCCCCCAGCACCCACCCCCCCACCAGGTCTGGCCCTTCCCTCCAGGGTGCTGGGCTCTCCCACAGGCGAATAGATGATGTTGCTTTAGTCCAGCCCGGTCACACACACACACCGTGTCCCCCAAGCCACACGACTGAGTTCCCCCAGCACCCTTCTCTCAGCTTCCTGCTGGCCGAGGAGCTGCCTCTGGCCTTATAATGGGTAATAGCATTTATCAGTGGACTGGAGGAGGTGATGTCTGTTAAAGCACTTAATACGAAAGGACTTCGCACAGAAGCCCAAATCAGATTTGGCCAATGAACTCGATTGCAGGCCTGACTGCATTCCAGGAAACCCAGCAACCGGCATTTACCCACATCGCCCTGAGCGCGCCGGGCCATACTGGGCAGCTGAGGTCTTGCACACCCGCGCCCTGCGGCTCGGAGCTCAGTCCCCCTCTTCTCGGGGTCTCAGGCCCCGACTCGCACTTTTTTGGACCCAGATGGTTCAAGTTCTCTGCCATCTAGGAGCCCTCTTCCCGATAATACCCTAGTTCTGCTCCCACTCCACAAATTCTCTATGAGTCCAGTATCCCTTACCAGGGATCCCCAGCTATCCTCATCACTCGTCACCTCTTGTATTTTATATTTTGGCCGTCACACTGTTTGGATTGTGAGATCTTAGTTCCCCAACCAGGAATTGAACCCAGGCCCTTAAGAGTGAGAGCATGGAATCGTAGCCACTGGGCTGACAGGGAATTCCCTATTTTATTTTTATTTCTTGGCCGCACTGTGCAGTATGTGGGGTCTTAGTTCCCCTACTAGGGATCCGACTCTCGCCCCTTGCATTAGAAGCGTGGAGGTTTAACCACTAGACCAGCAGGGAAGCTCCCTGTCGTCCCCTCTTGATCCATCCTCTCCAGGCATTTCTCCTGACCATTGCTTGCTTCCTTGACGCATGCCAGTCTCTCCCCTGCTGGTGTGTACCAGCCAAGACACAGTCTCTCCCTTAACCCCCTAAAGGTCTGACACCCCCAGGCCACAGGGATCCATCACAAGTGGACTCAGCCCCTGGGGTGAGTCAATGAGAATGGTCACGTACAAAGGGGACACTTCAAAGAATGGCCGTTAGCCAGCAATGACCCCGAAGTCCAGCCACTGGCCTTGGCCACCTGCTGCCTGGGAGGGACGGCCCCTGGACCACATCTCTCATGAGCCCCGGCCCCCTCCCATGGCCTCCCATTCCTCCTTGGGGTCCAGGCCCCCAACCCCAGATGCATGAGCCCTTCCACGAGGGGCATGCCCTTCTCGGGGTCAGCCTTCTCCCCCACGTGTCCACCCTCACCTGCTAACGTCTCAAGGCCAGTGGAGGCATGGGGTTTGCGTCCCTGTACACCCAACAGCCCACTGCAGTCTTTCTCCCCAAACAAAAGAACAGTCTTTCCCCAGAGATAAACACTCTCTCTGGCAAGAGAGACGGGAAGACACTGCTGGTGGCTTTAAAATAGAAGTTTGTTTCTAGCAGCTCTAGCCTTCAAGGTGTCAGAAATACGCCCATCCTTCCCCAGAAGGCTCCATACGTAATGCCATTCGGACAACGGGTAAAAGAAGTGGGGGAGGTGTCAGGCAGAGGGGAGCAATTACCAAGAACCCCCTGGGGTCCTGGGCTCTCCTGTGTGCCCCGGACCTGGGCACACCCGTGAGTGCCCTGAAATCCCGGCAGGGTTGATGGTTGAGGGGGCCAGCCCCACCTCCTCCTCCCCTCCCACTTCCAAGCACCCAGATCTCTTGTTCACCCAAACTCACCGCTTCCCCCTCCCTCCTTCCCCCAGAAACCGATGACATCACTCTTTCCGGTCTTTCCAGCAGCCAGGAGTTGACCTACATTCCTCCGCCCTCCTGTCTGGGAGGCTCTCCAAACCCCCGGCTTCTCTCACCCTGAGAAGGGGAGGGCCCAACTCACGATTTTCATGGAGCCCCAGTGCCAGGCCCGTGTCCAGATGGCTCTCCCGCCAGCAGCTCCTGGGCACTGCCTGCCCCTCCCTGCGGGGCAAGGCGCGCTGGCGCCTGGCACGGGCTGGCGCCCCTGCCGTCCTGACGAGAGCTTCGTGCTTTGAGCGGCTGTCAGGCCCCCAGCCAGGCCCAGCGGGTGGACGGGATGGGGTGAAGTCCGCGTGTCAGTCTCCTCCTGGCAAGAGCAGGGCATGTTTCCTTGAGAACTTGGGTTGTGTGTGATGGCCTGCTCCAGGAGGTGAGGCTCAACCCCGCCTCCGGTCCCTCCTGGCCCTCCCCTGGGGCTCGTTAGGGACTCATCAACTGGAGAACAAGAAAAGACTTAGGGACTTGGGCGGAGAGGCAGCTGTGCCCCCTTCTCTGGAGGGCGGGTGGGCAGGCAGCTGGACCACCTTGCGGTGAGTGGGTGGACAGAGACATCCCAGGCCAGGCCTTGAAAGGGACTGGGGGTTGGGGCGGAGGGCCGGGGTTCACCATGAGGGTGAGCAGAGGTGGCAGGTAGGGCTGCCAGATGAATGCGGGCTGCGAGGCCAAACCTGAATTTCAGATAAGCCGCAAGTATTAATAGTGTTTTTAGTGCAAACGCGTCCCAATTATTTTATGGGACATGCGGGCAAAGCTTGTTTTATTGCTCTTGCTTTACTGAACTTCGAAGATACTGTGTTTTTCACAAATTGAAGGTTCGTGGCAGCTCTGCATCAAGCAAGTCAGTTGGTGCTGGTTTTCCGACACTGTTGTCAGGGCTTCCCTGGTAGCTCAGCTGGTAAAGAACCCGCCTGCCATGCAGGAGACCCCAGTCCAATTACTGGGTCAGGAAGATCCCCTGGAGACGGGATAGGCTACCCACTCCAGCGTAGTTGGGCTTTGCTTGTGGTTCACCTGGTAAAGCGTCTGCCTGCAATGCGGGAGACCTGGGTTCAGTCCCTGGGTTGGCGAGATCCCCTGGAGAAGGGAAAGACTACCCACTCCAGTGTTCTGTCCTGGAGATGTCCATGGGATCACAAAGAGTAGGACACGACTGAGCGACTTTCTCTTCCTTGCTCACTTCAGGTCTCTGGGTCATGGTTTGGTAATTCTTGCGCAATTTCAGACTTTTATTATTATTACATTTGTTGTGGTGATCATCGATCTGTGATCTTACTACTATGACTCACCAAAGGCTCAGATGAGGGCTAGCATTTTTCAAAATGTAGCATTTCTTTAATTAAAATCTGTACATTTTTGTAGACATAATGCACACTTCACAGACTACAGTATAGGGTAAAGATGAACTTTTTTGGCCACTCTGGGTCTTCATTGCTGTGCATGGGCTTTCTCTGGTTGTGGTGAGTGGGGTCTGCTCTTTGTTGCAATGTGGGGTCTTGTTGCAGAGCACTTCCTTCAGAATGCTCTTCTCTAAGCCCCCAGTCTTCCAGTGGTTGCTGCTCTCAGGCTCAGCTGCCCCTCAGCTTGTGGGATCTTCCAGACCTGTGATCCACCCTCTGTCCCCCACACTGGCAGGTGGACTCCCCAACCACTGGACCCCAGGGAAGTCCCTGCATGTAAGGTTTATATTCTTCGAGAAACGGAAATATCGTGTGACTCCCTTTATTGCTGTCTTTGCCTCACTGGTCTGGAACTGAACCCATGGAATCTCTGAGACCTGCCTATACTTGGAAATTATTTCCTGTTTACCTGAAATTCAAGTTTAACCAGGGAGTCTATATTTTTATTTGCTAAATCTGGCAACCGTAGTGACAGGAGGCCCTTCAGGGAAGCAACTCTAAGACACTGGGCGTGTTCCCCTGGTGGGGCCCCCAGGGACCCAGAGAACAAGTCAACTGATGGGGGGCATTTGTGCTGGCTGCCAAGAGGGGGTCTAGGGTAGGGTGCTGGCAAGGCAGCTCGGATGAGGGGAACTGTCCCACGGGGCTGGGCACCTGTCAGATAAGGACAGTCTTTGTTCCTAGGAATCCACTGATACCACTTGTGGGCCATTACAAGGGCAGCGCAGCTGGCGTGCATGGAAGGCGGCTGGGCGCCTGGCCCTGTGCTGGGCGCTGCCCCGTGCCAGCCCATCCTCGCTGGCGTGCATGGAAGGCGGCTGGGCGCCTGGCCCTGTGCTGGGCGCTGCCCCGTGCCAGCCCATCCTCGCTGGCGTGCATGGAAGGCGGCTGGGCGCCTGGCCCTGTGCTGGGCACTGCCCCGTGCCAGCCCATCCTCGTCCTCTCATTGCGCGGCCCCATGGGAGCCGCCGAGTCCCCAGGTGGCCAGGAGACTAAGAGCCCGAGGCTGCCGCCTGCCCCACGCCGGGCTCCGCGAGGCGCCGCCCGGCCTTCCGTGCAGGCTGTTGCGCAGAGAGCTTCTGTGCAGAGTCTGCCCCCTCCCGTCCTTTCTTCCTCCGTCACTCAGCCCCTCTTGATTAGGAGCCCACTGTGCGCCAGATAACTCAACAGTATGTTAGGCCCGCGCAGAACTGAATATGAGAAAAGTCGAAAAGCTAAGCTGTAACTCAGCCCTTCCATTTGCAGCTGGAAGGTCTGAGGCCGGGAGAAGCAACTTGCTCAAGGTCACCTGGGCAAAACCTGAGCAGGAAATGGCTTGGCGCTCTGGCTGCGGATTCAGCACCTCTGCCCCTCCCCCCACCCCCTTTCTTACCCATCCACTGCTGCCGCCGTCCACGGGGTCAGAGCCCTGGCATTCTGTGATGGGACGGGCAGCAGATCCTGATGGGCGGGGTGGGGTGGAGGGGGCACTGCTGGCCAGGGGCAGGTCCCGTGGGCTGGCCGGCCTTGCACTGTCCCTTTCGTTCATTATTAAACAATGCTTCCTGATGGATGAGCCGGGAAGTGCTGTGTAGCGGGGTCAGGTGGCTCAGGTGATGGTTTTCTGATGAGACTGATGGCTCTCAAAGGTCAAATTCAGAAAGCAGTTCCTTGGGAAAATTGATCCCATGGATGCAGGAGAAATATCTGGGCCAGAGGTGCAGCCAGGAGTCTGGACCACCTGCCCCACTCTAGATGCAGGCAGCGGCTGGTGTTGGGACAGAAGGCAGGAAAGGGCATCTCTTTCTCCTGCGTTTCCTTGGCCAAGGCTGGGCCTCAGAATTGGTGATGGGCTTGGGAGGATCAGCCCAGCGGCCCTCCCCTGGCCTTCATCATCCAGGTGGAATCAAGGTAAGGGGAGTGCTGAGAGACACAGAGAGGAGAGTGGTGATGAAACCCGAGTATTGCACCCAACAGTTCTGGGTTCAGATCCAGCCTCTTCCACCCAGAGGCCTGGGGTGACTTGACCGCAGTCTTACTTCCTCAGCTGTAGAATGGGAAGAATGATGCCTGCCGAGTTTTCACAGGGATTCAGTTAATAATGCAAGGTTTTTCTCCCACTCTGTGTTTTTTCACTTTCCTGATGGCTCCCCCGAAACGCAAAAGTCTGTCATTTTGATGAAGTCCAGTGTCTCTATTTTTTCTTCTGTAGCTTGCACTTTTGGTGTCACGTGTAAGAAACCATTGCTTAATCCAACGTCGCAAAGATTTACCCCGGTTTATTTTTCAGTTATCTAATTTTAACTCTTACATATAGGTCTTTGATCAATTTTGAGTTAGGTTTTGTTGATGGCATGAGGTTGAGTTCTAATATTAGTCTTCAGCATAAGGATATCTCAGATGATCTTTTTACTTACTGATTTTTTTTTAAATGAATATACTTTTAAATTTTGGCCTCACTTAGACAATAATATTTCTGAGATTCCCAGGTTTGGCGAATTTATCCCTTAAAAAATTACTGTGTAATCAAAGTGAAAGTCGCGTCCGACTCTTTGCAACCCCATGGACTATACAGACCGTAGAATTCTCCAGGCCAGAATACTGGAGTGGGTAGCCTTTCCCTTCTCCAGAGGATCTTCCCAACCCAGGGATCAAACCTAGGTCTCCCACATTGCAGGTGGATTCTTTACCAACTGAGCCACAAGGTAAGCCCCAGAATAATAGAATGAGCAACCTATCCCTTCTCCAGGGGATCTTCCCAACCCAGGGATTGAACCCAGGTCTCCTGCATTGCAGGCAGATTCTTTACCAGTTGAGCTATCAGGGGAGCTGTGTAATAAAAACTAAACAAAAACTGTTAAACTGTTCTGCACTTCATACTCATATCTCTCCCAACCATCTCGCGTGGTCCACTTTGGGAGATGACGCTGATCACAATGCACACTGGGACAAAGGAGAGTGTAGCAGGGGCCGACAGAGGCAGGATCATGAAAGGCCTGCCTGCAGGAGTGGCACTGGGCCTTGAACTTGACACTCTCATTAGGTGTTAGCTTTAAGAGAAAGGAGCGGAGCCTGGCAGCGCACCCAGCAGAGGGAACAGGATGTGCAGAGGTCCAGAGGAAAGCGGGGTCGGAACCGTGGTGGACAGAGACAGCGAGAGACAGAGACGTGGCAAGACATAGAGGGACACAGAGAGAGCGAGAAAGGTGAAGCCCCACACACTTGTGCGCGTGCGTGCACACACACACACACACACACACACACACACACACACACAGGCAGAGCTCCCTGCACAGGTCAGGAAGTCTGAGAAGCAGCTCCACTGACTGGGTGCTCTTTCTGTGCCAGTCCTGGTGGGCCCTCCCCACGCCGTGTGGGCTCCTCCTGGAAGCCCTGCCCAGCACGGAACTTCTCCCCATACTCATGCCAGGGCTCAACCAGGGAGGCAGAGAAGCCAAGACACCCTGTGGGAGATGAAGATGGTGGGAGGGGATGGCCAGCGTGGGGCGGGGGCAGAGCCGGGGTCAGGGAGAAATGTCTGGATTTGGATCCGGAGTGGCCTTTAAACTGTATGACCCTGGACAGGCTTCTCCCTACCTGTACCTCTCACCCCTGCCAGGCCTGCCCAGCTCTCACATTCTGTGACTCTCATCTATCATAATTACAATACACTTTTCAGATTTAGCTGCCCTTTAATAAATTTTTAACAAGCCAAGGTCAGTGTGACCACCCAAAGTTAAGATGGCAATCTTTTCTTTCTGTAGCTGATATCTAAAAATATCTGATCTCTGGGCCAGAGGCATGGTGTACATTCCTGCTTCCACACAGCTGGGGTATTCCTCTCCAGCTAGCTCTGTGGGATGTTAAATAGGAATTCAGATGAAAAAAATTAAAACCTTCTGAGGCCAAATATGTTTTGCCAGCAAACTTTAGTTAGACAATGTCAGCAGATTTCTTTCCTACAGGACTTGTCAGAGCCTTTGATGTGCTAATGTACACTAGGACTCTGGGTGAAAAAGTGAAAGTGTTAATCACTCAGTCGTGTCCAACTCTTCGTGACCCCATAGACTGTAGCCCTCCAGGCTCCTCTGTCCGTGGGGTTTCCAGGCAAGGATACTGGGGTAGGTAGCCATTTCCTTCAATGGGAGAACTCCCAACCCAGGGGTCACACCTGGGTCTCTCACATTGTAGGCAGAACAGATTCTTCACTGTCTGAGCCACCAGGGACGCCCTGGGTGGAGGGGGCAATCAGGGAGCAGGGTTGATGCTGCTGCTGCTGCTGCTAGCTCACTTCAGTCGTGTCTGACTCTGTGTGACCCCATATACGGCAGCCCACCCGGCTCCCCCGTCCCTGGGACTCTCCAGGCAAGAACACCGGAGTGAGTTGCCATTTCCTTCTCCAATGCATGAAAGTGAAAAGTGAAAGGGAAGTCGCTCAGTCGTGTCCGACTCTTAGCGACCCCATGGACTGCAGCCCACCAGGCTCCTCTGTCCGTGGGATTTTCCAGGCAAGAGTGCTGGAGTAGGGTGCCATTGCCCTCTCCGAGAGAGAGCAGGGTAGGACAGTGTTAGGAGAGCATCACGTGTATTGACCGATAAGATTCAAACACAAAATCTTTCATTGCTATGGATGATCTTTGGGTCTAATGTTTGCAGGAAGAAGGGTCCCCAGTGCCAACTGGGCCTGCCCAACCCTCTTTGTGCCTTTCCCAGAACCTAGCATATAGTAGGCCCACAATACTCGTGTGGTAATAGATTGGAGCTCCAGAGACACAGGGAACAGACTTTCTCAAGCTCCGTTGATTTCAGCTTTGTGCTGCAGTAAAACCTGACAGGGCCAGAGTGCAAGGAAGATGAAGTTAAAACAGCATAGTCTTTCGTGCCAGCTGATGCACCAGAATTCTAGTCCAGAGAATTCAGCAGGCATCTGTGGACCCGGGAACTGAGAGTCATGAGCATCGCATGGAGTGATGGCTTCCCAAACAGGACCCTGATAGACCTGCTTCTCCTGAGAGGAAATACCTGTGTGAGCTCAGGAACCAGCCTGACTTCAGGTTTCAAATCTCATCTGCTTTCTGCTTACCAGAGCAACACCTGCTTGCTGGAGAGGACACAGGAAACATGCAAAGCGGCACAGAAGGGAAGGGATCGTTTACGGCGCCACCCCCTCCCTCCCTAGACAACCGCACGAGCGCCGAGGTGCGCTGTCTGCTGCCGTTTCGGGTGTGAACTCACACAGTCAGGAGCTGACTCTAGTCTGGTGTGTGTGTGTGTGCTCAGTCGCTCAGGCATGTCCCACTCTTTGTGACCCTATGGACCATAGCCCACCGGCTGCTCTGTCCGTGGGGGTTCTCCAGGCAAGAATGCTGGAGTGGGTTGCTACGCCCTCCTCCCAGGGCATCTTCCCCCCAGGGACCACACCCAAATCTCGCAGTCTCCTGCATCGGCAGGTGGGTTCTTTACCATCAGTGCCACCTGGGAAGCCCGTTCAGTTCAGTTCAGTTCAGTTCAGTCGCTCAGTCGTGTCCGCCTCTCTGCGACCCCCGTGAATCACAGCACGCCAGGCCTCCCTGTCCATCACCAACTCCCGGAGTTCACTCAGACTCACGTCCATCGAGTCCATGATGCCATCCAGCCATCTCATCCTTGGTTGTCCCCTTCTCCTCCTGACCCCCAATCCCTCACAGCATCAGACTCTTTTCCAGTGAGTCAACTCTTCGCGTGAGGTGGCCAAAGTACTGGAGTTTCAGCTTTAGCATCATTCCTTCCAAAGAAATCCCAGGGCTGACCTCCTTCAGAATGGACTGGTTGGATCTCCTTGCAGTCCAAGGGACTCTCAAGAGTCTTCTCCAACACCACAGTTCAAAAGCATCAATTCTTTGGCGCTCAGCCTTCTTCACAGTCCAACTCTCACATCCATACATGACCACAGGAAAAACCATAGCCTTGACTAGACGGACCTTAGTCGGCAAAGTAATGTCTCTGCTTTTGAATATACTATCTAGGTTGGTCATAACTTTTCTTCCAAGGAGTAAGCGTCTTCTAATTTCATGGCTGCAGTCTCCATCTGCAGTGATTTTGGAGCCCCCAAAAAAGCCTGACGCTGTTTCCACTGTTTGCCCATCTATTTCCCATGAAGTGATGGGACCAGATGCCATGATCTTCGTTTTCTGAATGTTGAGCTTTAAGCCAACTTTTTCACTCTCCTCTTTCACTTTCATCAAGAGGCCATTTAGCTCCTCTTCACTTTCTGCCATAAGGGTGGTGTCATCTGCATATCTGAGGTTATTGATATTTCTGCCAACAGTCTTGATTCCAGCTTGTGTTTCTTCCAGTCTGGTGTTTCTAATGATGTTCTCTGCATATAAGTTGAATAAGCAGGGTGACAATATACAGCCTTGACGGACTCCTTTTCCTATTTGGAACCAGTCTGTTGTTCCATGTCCAGTTCTAACTGTTGCTTCCTGACCTGCATATAGATTTCTCAAGAGGCAGGTCAGGTGGTCTGGTGTTCCCATCTCTTTCAGAATTTTCCACACTTTATTGTGATCCACATAGTCAAAGGCTTTGGCATAGTCAATAAAGCAGAAATAGATGTTTTTCTGGAAACTCTCTTGCTTTTTCGATGATCCAGCAGATGTTGGCAATTTGATCTCTGGTTCCTCTGCCTTTTCTAAAACCAGCTTGAACATCAGGGAGTTCACGGTTCACGTATTGCTGAAGCCTGGCTTGGAGAATTTTGAGCATTACCTTACTAGCATGTGAGATGAGTGCGATTGTGCGGTAGTTTAAAGCGTTCTTTGGCATTGCCTTTCTTTGGGACTGGAATGAAAACTGATGTTTTACAGTCCTGTGGCCACTGCTGAGTTTTCCAAATTTGCTGGCATATTGAGTGCAGCACTATCACAGCATCATCTTTCAGGATTTGAAACAGCTCCACTGGAATTCCATCACCTCCACTAGCTTTGTTCGTAGTGATGCTTCCTAAGGCCCACTTGACTTCACATTCCAAGATGTCTGGCTCTAGATGAGTGATCACATCATCATGATTATCTGGGTCGTGAAGATCTTTTTGTACAGTTCTTCCGTGTATTCTTGCCACCTCTTCTTAATATCTTCTGTTTCTGTTAGGTCCAGACCATTTCTGTCCTTTATCGAGCCCATCTTTGCATGAAATGTTCCCTTGGTGTCTCTAATTTTCTTGAAGAGATCTCTAGTCTTTCCCATTCTGTTGTTTTCCTCTGTTTCTTTGCATTGATCTCTGAAGAAGGCTTTCTTATCTCTCTTGCTATTCTCTGGAACTCTGCATTCAGATGCTTATATCTTTCCTTTTCTCTGATGATAATCGGCTTGGGCCGCCATAATGGAGTCCCACAGATTGTGGCACTTTAACTACAAACATTTATTTATTCTCTCACAATTTTGGAGGTTAGAAGTCCAATATCAAAATGCTGGCAGGGTCAGTTTCTGGCGAGACCCCTCTTTCTGGCTTGTGGATGGTCTACTTATCACTGTGTCCTCACATGACAGAGAGAGCTCTCGGGATCTGTTGCTCCTCTTATAAGGGCACTAGTGCTATGCAGTTAGGGCCCCACCCTTCTGACCTCATTTAACTTTAATTTCCCCTCCAAGGACTCTGTCGGACATGACTTACTCTGTCGTGTCTTACTCTTTGCGACCCGATGGACTGTAGCCTACCAGGCTCCTCCATCCATGGGATTTCCCAAGAATACTGGAGATGGGTTGCCATGTCCTCCTCCAGGAGATCTTCCCGACCCAGGGATTGAACCCGGGTCTCCTGCACTGTAGGCAGACGCTTTACCATCTGAGCTACAGGGAAGTCCAAGGACTCTGTCTCCAAATACAGTTGCATTGAGTGTTAGGGTTTCAACATATGAATCTGAGAGTGTGACCCAGTTCAGTCCAATGCACTGTAATACATGCAGTTTGGGGTCCTACATTCTACAGTCCATATTCTAACCCATATTCACCTCTTGGACTCCAGAGATGGATATCTCTGCGTTCCAGTCCCAGTCAGTTTTGGGCAGCCCCGTGACCCTGGGCAAGATGCGGCATCTCTCTGAGCCTCCGTTTCCTCGTCTTTCAAGCGAAGGTGGCAGTGATACCAGCTCTTGTAGCCATTCAGGGGCCAAATGAGATGCCCATTGGCACACAGCACTCACTCACTAGTTTTGGTCTTTTCATTTGTGTTAGGAACATTTCCCAGGGCTTGAAATAGTCTCTGACAACAAAGTCGCTAAGTCACGTCTGACTCTTTTGTGACCTCATGAACTGTAGCCTACCAGGCTCCTCTGTCCATGGGATTTCCCAGGCAATACTGGAGTGGGTTGCCATTTTCTTCTTCAGGGGATCTTCTTGACCCAGGGATCAAACCCAGGTCTCCACATTGCAAGAAGATTCTTTACCACTGAGCCACCAGGAAAGAAATATTTAATGGCTTTATAATACCCCATAGCATGGCTGTATCTAATTTCCATAACCATCCTGCAAGATGATCTGATGTCAGAGAAAAGTTATAAGAAGGAAGGTGGGGACTTGTCTGGTGGTCCAGTGGTTAAGACTCTGAGCTTCCACTGGCAGTGGGGTGTACGAGTTCAGTCCCTGGTCTAGGAACTAAGATTCGTCATGCTGTGCAGTCCAAAAAAGAAAAAGTTCTTGAACTGAATTAAAATGAAAATGCAACATATCAACAGAAAATTAGTAAAATTAAAACATATATATATTACGAAAGGCAGCTCTGACACTTCTGAAGCAGCAGGCAGCAGGTTAACTCAGAGCTGCAGGGCTGCTGGAAACCTGGCAAGCAGCTCCCCCGGTTTGGGACCCTTGCCCTGGAAGGGCAGCCTCTCAGCAGTGCCGAAGTCAGATGGAGACAAGGAGGGTAGGAGTGGGTGGGGGCAGTAAGAGCCAGGATGAAGGGTCTGGCAGGACAGATTTATGAGGCGGGAAGATGCAGGAAGTTAAATATTCATTATGTGGATAAGCAGAGGCTAAGGGGGGACGCTCCGTCCAGGAGGAGTGTCGCTGAGTGGGAGGCGAGGTGTGAAGAGGAGGGGGAATCGTGAGCTGAAGGAGAAATGCCGGGTAAGCTTTCAGCAAACAGTCTTGGAGACACTGGGAGCCAGCGATGGGGAATGTTGCCCACTCTGGGCATCACTGGTGGGATGCAGGTGCCTCTTCCCCTTGTCCAGGCCACTGCCTTCTGCTGCCAGCCGGGCACGGCTTCCTCCCTGCCGCCCCCCACCCCACCATGCCCGGGCCCTGTCTCCCAGACAAAGCATCCACCATGGAGCTGCCACGATGACATATAAGATACGAGCCAGAGCAGGACACCTCTGACCTTCCCAGGGCTTCCAGAACAGAATCCAGCCTCCATGTCAGGTCTGGCCACCTCCTCCCCCTCTTTCATCTCATCTCAGGCCTCATTGGTTGAGCTCTTCTTGGCCCAGGGATGTCTTCCCTCATGTTCTTATCTCCTCCAGAAAGTTCTCGCCTCTTTGCCCGAGTAACTCTTGATGCTCTTGCAGGTCTCAGAGTTAAACTGTTCTTCCTGGAAGCCTATCCTGCTCCCCGCTCAGACTGAGACCGCACGATCCCCTCTCCTTTGTAGAACACCTGGGCACCGATGACAACTGACAGTGATGTGATAATTAAAAGACTGGTGTGATTATTA
Organism: Nanger dama; assembly: GCA_917880005.1. Lineage (NCBI taxonomy): Eukaryota > Metazoa > Chordata > Mammalia > Artiodactyla > Bovidae > Nanger > Nanger dama. The sequence continues at coordinate 4,710,928 of CAKJTW010000018.1, read as the reverse complement.
CTTTAAGATTATGTCTTCGTGGAGTTTTAGGTTTTAGGTTTTCAGAAAATTGAGTGGATTGCACAGAGGACTCCTAACACCTAGGTTATTAACATCCTGCTTTCCTATGATACCTTTGTTACAGTGGATGAACTGATACTGATACGTCATCGTCAACTCAAGTCCAGTTGACATTAGGGCTCTGTCTTGATGCTGTCTGGGTTCTGCGGGTCTTGACAAATGCATAACGTCATGGGTCCACCATGACAGTGTCATACTGATCGCTCCACTGCCCTTCAGATCCCGTGGGCTCCGCCTATTAATCAACTCCCTCCCCTCCCCCCACCACTGATTTTTTTTTCCTTGTCTCCCTGCTGGATGCGATGCTCCATCAGCATCAGGACCTCATCTGCTTTATCAGCCATTGTACTTGCCACTCCCAGCCCAGAGTCTGGCACATGACAGGTGCCCTAGAGATATTTTTCTTTGCTTATTTTAATAAAAAGAAAATTCTACCAAACATGTTATTCTGCTTTTTATAAATATTGACAATATATCTTGGAAATCTTCCCATATCAAAATGTAGGGCACTCTTCCTCTCTCTTTTGTTACAGAGGTTCTCTAACATGCATACAAAAATAGACTCCACTGTAATGCACTGCCACATACCTGTCACCCAACTTCAGCAATTAACGCACAGCCTTTCTCTTTTTGTCTGCATCTCTCCCCATGTTCTCCCTTTCTGTGTTATTCTGAAGCAGATCCCAGCCATCAGATCATTTCATCTGTAAATATTTGTGTGTCTCTAGAGATAAGGACTTTTAAAAACATAATCACAATATCATCACTGCAGTTAATAAACATTAATTTAGCATTGGGCTTCCCCAGCGGCTCAGATGGTAAAGAATCCGCCTGCAATGCAGGAGACCCAGGTTTGATCCCTGGGTCAAGAAGATCCCCTGGAGAGGGGAATGGCTACCCACTCCGGTATTCTTGCCTGGAGAATTCCATGGACAGAGGAAGCTGGTGGGCTATAGTCCATGGTGTCGCAGAGTCGGACACGCCTGAGCAACTAACACACACAGAATTTAATATCACCAAATGTAGCCAGTGTTCAAACTGTCTCACAAATACGCTTTGTTTATCTGAGTTTAGGGGTTGTTTGAACCAAGGCCCAGATGAGATCCAGTCCTGCCCTTGGTTGCTTTGCCCTTGAGGTTTTTCTTGATCTGGGTGCCTCCTTCCTCTGTATCAAGTTTTGCCCCCCTTGCAATTCATCGGTCCTATAAGCTATGTCAGCACTTCTGGATTTTGCTGAGTGCATTCCCCCTGGTGGTGTTTAGTATGTTTCGCTGTCCTCTGTATTCCCTAATGAGATCATAGCTGATCCAGAATCTGCTCCAGAGCGTTCATCAGATTCAAGTTCGATTTGTCTTGACAGGGCTGCTTCAGGGTGGGCTGCACCCTCCCACTGGGAAGCTTTTCTCTGGACGTCTCTGTTGCTGCTCTGCTCAGCCATCCATTCAGTAGGGGATGCTGCATGACGACTTTCTAATTCTATCTTTCCTTCTTCAATTAGCAGCTGGACTGCTTCTATAAAAAGAAACATCCCCTCATCAACTGTTGGTTACCTGGAGGTACACTTTATATAGGACATGCAAGAAAAATGCTTGATTCTTTCCCTTTATTTACTGGTTTCAGAATGATGAGTTGCCTATAAATATTTGAATGAATGAATGAATGAATAATACATGTGTGGATGAATTGACAGGGTTTTGGGAATCAGGGCTTCTTTCTGCCCTCAAGGGCACGGGTGTGGGCCACAGCCAAGAGCAGGGATGCCACCTGAGACCAGGGCCAGGTCCATGCAACCAGGAGCAGGTAACTCTGCTACCTGTCATCCACTATGGTTGAGAGCCACGGCAATCCAAAGCTGCGTTACTGAAAATACAGCATCTGGGACAACCCTGTGAGAGGCAGGAGCCAGGGGCACCTCTTTCTGGAAGGACTCAGAATGGTGCATCGGGGGTACTTGTCCCAAAGGAGAGTCTTGGCAGGTTGGACAGGTGGCCTCAAGGGTCCCTTCCCGGCCACCCCGGACACTCTCCCAGCCCTCCAGGGAGCCGGAGCAGCCCACCTGCGTGCTCACTGACGCCTTGCCCCCTCCATGTCTCTCCAGGTGCAAGTGCAACCTGCACGCCAACCTGTGCTCCGTGCGCGAGGGCAGCCTGCAGTGCGAGTGTGAGCACAACACCACGGGCCCCGACTGCGGCAAGTGCAAGAGGAGCTTCCGCACGCGGTCCTGGCGCGCCCGGCTCCTACCTGCCGCTGCCCCACGGCTCTCCCAACGCGTGTGCGTACACAGACTAGCCGTTGCACTCGGGCACCCCCACCCGTCCCCACCTCAGACCAGCAAGGCCATGGGCTCCCCCAGCCTTCAGCCTCAGGAGCTGCGGATCTCATCACGAACACGCATGCATACACACTTGCACAAAGGTGTGCACACAAGCATGCATGCACAGACACATGTGGGAACACACGCACACATTCACACAAAGGTGTGCACACAAACATGCATGGACACATGTATAAACACATGCATAGATTTGTACATGCAAACATGCATGCATGCACTGACACACATGCACACACATGGGCACACCCTTATAAACCAAACTCCCAAGTGCCGGGCCTTGTCATCAAGACCCTCTAGCATGCCTGCATCCTGCTAGGAACCTAAGATGAGCTGACTCAGCATCCTTCTCACTGACCTTCCCCTTTGTGAGCCCCAGGCAGGAGAGAAGGCCCACAGGGTGTCAGGGAGGAGTGGGTGGGGACCCCTCCCTCCAGGCTGAGCGTGAGGAGCAGCACCGTCCCTCGTAAATGTCTCAGTGTTTACAGGACATTTACGGGCACTGCATGGCACCAAATGCTACAGGGTCCCCCCTTGACCCTCGGGTGGCCCCTGGAAGTGGGTCTCCTGGTCCCATTTTACAGAGGGATCCTCCGAGGCCCTGGCCACGCCCTCTACATAGTCCCCTCCTCTCTCGGCTCAGTCTTCCAGTGCCAGAGTCCATCCTCAGAGTGTGCCCTCACACACCTGCACCACGAGCACACTTCGGGGTCCCCGTCATCATTCCCCAGCACAGTCTCTGGGTGTCTCCTTGAAATTGAGTCCCAGAGAGCCCCCAGCTGCTGTGGATAAAGGCCCAAGCTCGTCCGGGGTGGGCTCTCCCCAGCCAGCCCCCCACCCTCCACCAAGTGACTTGCTGACACTCGGCCAGTGCTTTGTTGAGGAGGCTGCACCAGGCACTTTATATATAGCTTCCCTGCCTTCTGATAGCCCCTCAGATGGTGTTTTCATTATGGTCCCATTCTCCAGATGAGCAAACTGAGGCCCAGCGACCCTCAGGGCCCTCCTAGTTTGGCAGCAAGTTAAGTGCCAGCACTGAAGCCAGTTCCCAAGCCAGGCTGGGCTGCCGAGACCACTCGGCCTGCCCCTCCTGGGCGCACTCTCTGGAGCCCATCCATTGGTGCCCCGCAACCGAGTGGTGAAAGCTTTATGTAACTTGAGGCTGATCAAAGCTGGAAGCCTTGCGATGAGGCTGTGACAGTATGTCGTGTGTGTGCCAGGGATACTCTCGAGGCCTTTGTAGGGTGATTTACTGGAGTCGCGGGCCTTCAAAGGCACAGACAGCGCTCTGGGCGACAGCCCTGCCCCACCTGGAGGACGTCAACCCGTCTCTGTTGCCAGAACCAGTTCTTGAGTTGCTGGCACCCCCCTCTGACTCACAGGCTCACCTCCCTTCAACTGTTCTGCTGCCCCGCCCCGAACCCCTCTCTGGGCCCCGTTCTCCTCCTAGAAGGATCCGTGAGATCCCCTGGTACCCACAGACCGATACCATTATGTGCAGGTCATTCTGTGGGGCCTCCAGGTGCATCCCCCCAGGCACCCCTCACTGTCCCACCCCCAGAGTCACCAGGAGAGGCCCACACCCCAGCAACCACCCTGGGGCTCCTCACGCCCCATCCTTTGTCAGGACTGCCTGGAGGGGATGCTGTGGCCCCAGCTCCTTCCTCCTGAGACTGACGACTCCCACCCAGGTCAGACCGTGGCCTTGGGCTCCCGCAGCCCCAGAGCACAGACACACACAGACAGAAACGGCCAGGTTAGAGTCAGAGTCAGGCCTCTGCCACTCAGAACTGTGAGGCATTGGACAAGCCGTCTCTCCCGCTGAGCCTTTGCTCATTTGTAGAACCAGGACCCTGGAAGGCTGCCCTAGGGCTGTTGTGAACTGTAGCCCGCCAGGCTCCTCTGTCCATGGAATTCTACAGGCAAATGAATCCTGGAGGGGGTAGCCATTTCCTTCTCCAGGGGATTTTCCCGGCCCAGGGATCGAACTTAGGTCTCCTCCATTGCAGGATGGATTCTTTACAGGGAAACCCAAATTGTAAAGTGAAAGTATTAGTCACTCAATTGTGTCCGATTTTTGCTACCCCACTAGGCTCCTCTGTCCATGGGATTTCCCCAGGAAAGAAACCTGGAGTGGGTTGCCATTCCCTTCTCCAGGGGATCTTCCAGGGATCGAATCTCCTGGATTGCAGGCAGATTCTTTACCATCTGAGCCACCAGGAAGCCCTGAGCACTGAATGGCCGGGGTGGGGGGTGGTCCTCAGCATGGGCCCACGTGCAGAAAGCCCTCAGCACGTGACAGCCACTGTGATCACCTTCCCGTGAACCCCGCAGGCATCCCTGCATTTCCCAGATGGGGGCAGGCACAGCAGCTTCCCCCTGTGGCAGCTTCCATCAGAGCCTCCAGTAAACCAGTCTGTCCCTGTGCCTGAGACCCTCATGTTCTCCGACACCCCATTGCCCCCCAGAGGATGACCTCCTGCCTCCTTGCCTTGCACTGGAGGACCTGAAAGTCTAAAGACAAATGGGAAGGGTGCATGTGAGGCCCCCAGCAGAGGCTTATCAGCAGGTGCCCTGATGGGGTAAGTCACAGCTCCAAGACTCAGTTTCCCCATCTGCCCAATGGGCTTAGAGCAGCCCTTCCCTCTCAGGCACCAGTGAGGGTGTAAGTGGAGAACCTGACCCAGCCCCTGCATGGTGAGGTGCCCCGGCCCTGCCACCCCCTCCTTACTCTGCTGTGACCCCCCCTCTTTCCGCAGGTGCCGCCGCGGGCTCCGCCCGTCGGCAGTAAGTACAGGCCAGGGCCACCATCTGGGGGAGGTGCCTGGGGCCCTCAGTGCGCGAGCCTCTCTGCACGGCCTGGAAAGAACAGGAGAGGAAAGACGGGACTTTCCTGTCCTCCCCCCCCCCAGATCCACCCCCTCCTCCGATCCATTTGCTCCTTCCCCTCCTTCCCTCCTTCCTGTCTCACAAGCCCTTCCCTCCAGCTTCTTGACTGGTGCTGCTTTGGAAAGAGCCCCTTGTCCCCGCTGCCGGGAGCCCCCATGTCTCCCACTCCTGCCAGCCAAGACGGGGCCACCTCCCGTGGCTGGTGGCAGAGGCCACCCCAGTCTGATCTCGGGGTTTGGCCTCCCTCAGCACAGCCCACAGCAATCGCCACGGCAGCTGCTCGCCTGTGGGGAGTCTGGGTGAGATGAACCAGGACCCCGGCTGCAGGGAGCCTGGGGTGGTGGCCCAGACCCCCATGTGTCCAGCTCAGCTCAGGCCCCGGAGCAGCCAGACTGTCTGAAGGAAGGTCTGGGCATACCAGGAATTCAACAGGGAAGGTGAGGGAGGGTGGGAGGGGGGTGACTGACCAACTATCGTTAAGTCATCATCAAATATGCACAGTGCTGGGCATCAGCTAAGCAGGATCCTCGTACAGTCTCATTCTGTCCTTGCAGCCAGCACGCCCAGGTGGGTATTGCCATCTGCTCTCAGATTCAGCAGGAGAGAACTTGCCAGAGTCAAACAGCCAGCCAGTGGCAGACCCCCAAACCTCAGGCTTCCAGGGGTGCCACCCCACCCCCTGCCACGGCTCTTTGGGGCCAAACGCAACCCCTGTGGGATGCTAGTGGGCAGAGAGGGACCAGAGGAAGCTGGATTCGGAGGGGATGCTGGGCCCCCTGGTGGGATAGTAAGCTGTTTGTCTGCACTGGTCCCCCGCCGCTGACCCCCACCTGCACCCTCTCTCGCTTTTCTCATCTCTCACCAGGCATCAGCAGGTCCCGGAAAGAGCCCGTCCCCAAAGCCCCTGTGGCCACTGCGGCCGTTAGGGGGGACCCCGCCTCTCCTACCCCCCAACATCCACTGCCTGGGCCCCCAGGGCCCCCAGCACCCTACAGCCCACAGGTGGGTGCCCAGCTGCCCTGCCCTTCCCCACTCCTTGCCCCGAGTCCCTGACCCTCTCTGCCATGTGGGGGTATCAGCTCTGGGGAGGGCAGGGGCTTGGCTTTTAGAGCAGAGCATGCCGGATCCAGAGTCGTGGGAGCACGGCGCCTGGAGGCCTCCAGGCAGTCCGGACCTCCTGTCGCTGGGGTCTAGCCAGGGTGCCCAGGGCTCGCAGCAAGCCCCTGGACTCCCCTCCCTAGGCAATGCTCAGCATCGTCCAGAGAGCCCAAGGAGCCAGCCTAGGCCCTGCCCCCACAACCATGCCAGCCCTCCAGCCCTGCCCCTGCCCCCAGCGGCTGACCCCTAGGAGATGGACAGGGCAGGGTTAGCTAAGCAAACAGACTCAGATCAGCAGGGCAGAGGGGACTGCCACCTTGAGCTGCATAACCTCTGAGCTAGGCTTTTAGACTGTGGACTGCTGGGCCTTTGGGGGCTCAGAGTGTGGGGGCAGGGCCAAGCCAGGGGTATGTGGGAGGCTTGGGCTGCTGGGTTGGCCCTCTGGTCTGCCCGGGGGAGTCCCGCCAGATCCTGCCTTTTGGGAGTGCCAGAACTTGAAAGGACTCGTCCTCCCCCAAGGATGATAGGAAAATGTGGCCAAGGTCCCTGGTTCCACTGTCCAGGGTGAGGTGCCCCGAATGCATGCCTCCACCCTGTCCCACCCCCTCTGCAGTGAGGAGCTGGCAAGGTGGGGGGTCTCCTTACTCCTGGGCCAGTGCTGTGACCCTTCCTCTCGCTCATGCTCACGGACCCCAGAAACCCCTGTCAGCGGGGAGGGGTCCCCGACTCTCTGGCCTCAGCTTATTGTTGGGGATGGGGCTCAGCCCTCTCCCAGCTGCAGGAAAGTGCCCGTGCCCGGCTCCTCCACGGGGCCAGAGGCTGACACATCACACGTCTTTTCTTTCTGTCCCCCTCCCTTCTCCACAGGAGGGATTTGCCTGGGTGGGGGCGGGGGAAGGGGCCCACTGGGAGATCCGAGGATTGCTGGCTGGCCTCCTGGCCCAGGAATCTCTGGGTGGAGGACGCGGGTCACTGGGAGTCCAGGCTCCAGACGTAAGTTGGGCCAGCCTCCTGAGACTCCACACTTTTTTGTTGTTGTTGAGTCTGTGATGGGCAGACTGGACCAAAAATAGTCGTGGTGGGTGCCAGTGTCTGCCTGCAGGTGGCGATCCACCTGGGTGGGAGGCGGGACAGACACACGCACGCACACACGCACACGCATGCACGCACGCACACACGCGCGCACACGCACACACACGCACGCGCACACACACGCACGCACACGCACACGCGCGCACACACGCACACACGCGCGCGCACGCACGCACACGCACATGCACACACACACACGCACATGCACACACGCACGCACATGCACACGCGCACACACACGCGCGCGCACACGCACACACACACGCACGCGCACACGCACGCACGCACACGCACACGCACACACACACACATCGAGGAACCTGGACTCCATTTTTGGAGCTGCTTCTGACGTGGGACATGGAGTGCCAACTGCAAAGCTGGGAATTAAGGAGAGTGTCAGAGTCAGGGCGGTGAGCCTGGGTGAGGGAAGGTATGAATCATGAGGGTCCACAGGACCCTGATGCTAAGAAGGAGGCACCCTTTCCTCCAGGCTGGACTGTCGGACATCCAGAAAGGTCAGGGTCCTCTTTGCCTCTTGAGGCCAGGGCCGGGCTGGGAGCCCAGTCCCTAGCGGCCCACGTCTTAGGGGTCTCCAGTCCTCTTTAGCACCTGAAGCCCACACCTGGGCCCCGTGATGCTCCCCAGCCCCCGCCACTGATGACGACATTCACTGTGGGGTGTGGCGACCAGGTGCCTCCCGGGCCAGGAGCTTGTAGTGGATTCCTGGCTCACAGCCCTGAGAAATGGGGACTGAGGTTTTCCTAGTCCCCCAGGTTAGGGCTTAGGGAGCAGCAGCTGGGTTTTACAGTATGTCAATGACCCTGCAATAAAGCTGCTTTAAAAAGAAAGAGTAGTTGCTCAAGGAAACAAGACAGGTCCTGACCTTGGGGCTCACTGACTTCTGACGCTTCCTGCCCACTCAGCTGTCCAAAGCCACGGTCCTGAGACCCTGGGGAGCTGTGAGGTGGTGCTGCCTTTAAGGCCAAGTTTGCACGGCTTCCCAGTTTTGAAGGAACAGACGGGCATCCATCTGGCCTTGGCAAGCAACATGAGTCACTCTGAGAAGGCTCTTCCGGAACACCTGAGCGCATCCCTGGAAAGTCCAGTCTTTCCCACCCCCAGGCCACCAGAAAGGTCCTGTTTCTCTGCAGGTGCCTCCCAACAGGTGCTTCGGGCTCTTTGGCCCAAGTCCAACGGGGCCTGTGGACCGCTGGCCCACATGTCTCTCCCTGCTGCCCATGTCAAGCTGTCCTGAGGGTGGGGGCTGCCAGCGGAGAGGCTGTTCAAGACCACTAACCTGTCCCCAGTGTGGCTGCGGGGGGTGGCAGGAGTGAGACTGCAAAGCACCATGCCTTCAGGGCGGGTTTATCGCCGCAGCCCTAATTAAGCCCTTGCCAATTTGAGTCTCGAGGCCTCTTCTCATTGAACATCCCATAAATGTCAATTTCACATCCAGAGGCTCCTGGCTCCCAGCTGGAACATCCCCCGCACTTTTTAGCTGGTAGATTTTCTTTCTCTTTCTCCACCAACTGGCATCATGCGTAATCCCTTTAAGAAGCGGAAAATATCCGATTTCTCCCCTTGTCCCTCTGGGTTTGTCCTTTGAAATTCTGCACAGCGTGATTCTTCCATTTCCCGTCTTGCCAGCCCTGTCCGCATCGCCTGCTGTGGGTCCAGTTAGCCCTGGAGACGGGCAGGGCGCCACTTGGGGGCTGACTCATACTGGGGTCCTTGGTGAGGCGCCCAATCTAGGGCTCAGGGAGGACGCTCTAGTTGCCGGATCGGAGTTTGACTGGAAGCCTTCAAGGACCCTCTGGGCGTCTTGGCCAGAACACACACTCCCTTTACAGCCGCCAGCCGGAGGTCTCAGTGCAGAGAGATCTGGGCCCCGACATAGGACCCCGTCTAACTCCAGCCTTCATTCAGAAGGGAGGCCACGCAGGGAGGGAGCTCCAAGAATGAGGAGTCCCTCTTAAAGGGCTGTCCAAAGTATGCCGATTCTCAGGCAGGAGTCCCTGTTTCATCTGGCATCCCTGCGCCCTTCAGCAGGCTGCCTTAGCATAGATGCTGCCTCTCCTATAGATCTGAACCCAGTTCCACTTGGCTGGTGTAGACAGAGCCGCTTCTTAGAGTGCTGCTTCTATAAGGGGCCTGCAGGGGGTGATGCCTCAGGCGGCCCCCGGACAGCCCCAGCCCCTCGCGTGACTTGGTTTCTCTTTTCTCCCCCAAGAGTGGAGCAGGCCATCCACTGCTGCCCCGCTCTGGGCGCACGTCCCTTGGCCCCAGGTGTCCTCCAGTGCAGAAGGTATGGGGGGGGTTGCCCTGAGACTTCAGTGGAGGGATCAGGGCCACGTGGTGGGAACCCCGGGTGGCAGGGGGCCCCCAGGGTGGAGGGGAGGGCCCTTGGAGCTCTACTCGCACCCCCAACCCCACCTACTTAGCCAGCGTGACCTCACCCCACCCGGTCCCTTTCAGTCCTGCACTCTAACCCTCACCTTAACCCGCGAGAGCTCCCAAGCCCAGTGGAGACCCTGTCCCGAGAACAGTAATGCCCTGGGGCTCAAGAGTCAGAGTGGGCTTCCAGCAGGGGCTTGGCTCCTGGGTCGGGAAGATCCGCTGGAGGAGGGCATGGCAACCCACTCCAGTATTCTTGCCTGGAGAACCCCATGGACAGAGGAGCCTGGTGGGCTACAGTCCATGGAGCCGCTTCTAGGGGAAGGGGGAAGGCAGCCTTCCGGGTGGCAGGACCAGCTGCGGCAAAAGCTTGGCAGTGGGGTGCCAGGGAGCGGTGGCTTCACCAAGCGGGACCTGGGGAGGGCTCGGGGGGTCGCACTGAGACCAAGCCCAGAGCCTCATTCTCCCACTGCGTTGGGAAGAAACTCATGTGGGCTCGAGGACTCGTCTGCACTTATAGTGGACACGCCCAGGAAACACACAGGGTCTGCCTGAGTCTCCAAGATGGGACACTGTCCCTGGGCCCAGCTCACTGTTCCCTGGCGGTAGGGCCTGATGCCAGGCTTGGGCGGCAACCCCAGCCGCACCTCCCGTTCCCCTCTCACGGGCTGTGAATGGTGAGCAGGGCTCTGAGCGCCCCCTGCTGGTGAGTGGTTCCGGAGGCAGAATCACAATTAGGGAGGGTCTGCGGAGACCTCTGAGCCCGGGGCGTCCTCCCGGCGATGGGGAGCCAGCTGGAGCAGTCACATCCTGGCCCTGGACCGATTGGGACACCGCGGCCTCTCAGGGAGAAGCCGAGGGGACCGTGGCATGCTCCCCCACAAATAAAGGGCTGGGGTTCTGGGCAGTCTGTGCTCCTGGCTAGATGGCTCCTGACGGTGGAAGGCAAAGGACTCACTCTGCGTGGAGCAGGAGCTTGCTTCAGAAAGGAAGTGCTGAGTCGCTCAGTCATGTCTGAGCGGCTTCATGGACTGCAGCCCGCCAGGCTCCTCTATCCGTGGGATTCTCCAGGCAAAAATACGGGAGTGGGTTGCCATTTCCTCCTTCAGGGGATCTTCCCGACCCAGGGATCGAACCTGCGTCTCTTGCTTCTCCTAGACTGGCAGGCGAGTTCTTCACCACTGAGCCACTGGGAAAGGAAGGAGATGCCCAATCTTGCATGCCAGGTCCACACTCTGGACTTGACCCTCACAGACGTCTGGAGAGGAGCAATAGTTCAGAGAGTCCAAAGTGGTGTTTCCACCACTCAGCAGAGCGTCCAGCTTTAGCGAAGTCTTGAGCATAGCGTGAGAGATGTCAGAGAATGATGTGGGAGGATGAATCCAGCTGAGCTGATGGTAGATGGCCTCCGGGGGGTGGGGGGGTGGCCGAGGGCACGCCGGCTTCTGCACGCTGCTGGCTGTGCTGAGAAACCTCAAATCTTAGCAGTGACAAAGCTGCTCCAGAACTCACCCAGGGCACCTTGGGAGCCTCTGCTGGGCTTTATCTGGGCAAAGACAGCCCGCCCTGGGCAGCTGGACCATGGCTGATGAAGGGGCTTGTTTCTCATCTCTCCAAGCTGCGGGCACCTCCGCTGCTGCCCCTGCCCCCGCCAAGGCCTCCAAACTTTTCCAGCTCAGGCCCAAATCTCCTCAGGTGATGCCTGTTGAAGAATTCGAAGGTAAGAGGAAGGCCGTGGGGTGGATCAGCCCTCCTCCAGCATTTCTCCCCTACCTCCAAAAAAAAAGTGCTGGACGAGGACCAGTGATGCCCGGCTCAGAAAACCCTCCCAGAGTAGCTGGGTCAAGGTGAAGCGGAGCCTGTCTCCCCTCTGGTCCTCCCTCCCGAGGGAGCTGGGGGCAGGCATGAGTCAGAAGCACGGTAGGCAGGCCAGGGCACGCAGGGCAGCTGCCAGAAATAGCCTGTCCTGGCTCCCCGGGAGGCGTGGCCCAGGGGCTCATCTTGGTGGAAGCAAGATCGGGGACACGGGGTCACCGACGGCACTCCTTGGGACACCTGGAGGACGTCTCACCTTCTCACTGTCCCTGGAAGGACAAGGCGACGGGGACAGGAGGCCATGGGGCGGGAATGCCACCCAGCTCCTCCTGGGCAAAGCTCGGAGACTCTTTTCCTCAAGGTCTCCCGCATCCTTGACCCTGACACCTGGTCAGTCCTCCCTTCTCCCATCACAAAGGGAAGGGTGGCTGCTCTAGGGATACACAGATGGTGTCTCACAGAGGGCACCCTTCCTTGTTCAAGGAGATGCTGAACCCCTTAGGAGGGGACACCAAGGGACAGCCTCCATCTGTGGCAAGGAAGGTGACCCTCCTCACCGAACTCTGCCCCCTTGATGATGTCATGGGAGCCACCTCCAATCCCTGGGGGCCTCGCCTCTGGGGATCACAGGTGCCTCCAGTGAGAGTCAGAAGCTGGGCCAGGGCTGGCCTTGGAGGTCAAGGCGAGAATCTCAGGGCACAAACCTTAAGGCAGCACGTGCTGTCGGGGTCATGCAAGAGCAGGCGCTCTGCTGCCAAGTACATCTGCAGAACAGCCCAGGCTAATAAGAAAGGGTCCTGCAGGTGGGGGTTTCCTCGAACCGTCTTCCAAAGCAGCACGGGGAGGAAGTTCCTGGTCCTTCCCACCTCTGGCGTACATGCATGCGTCTGCCCTTCACTGAATCACTGGGATACTGTGGACACCATGTACCCAGGCACCGCTCTCCCTGAGCTCACCACCCGATGGCATGACCCATCCTCCCTGCATGGATCATTTCTAACCACCCCAGCATCCCTCCAGAGAACGCTTCACCCCGGTACCCAGCCAGGGCTTCAGCGGGTGCTCTCCCTGGTGCCCTGCCCTTGGGGCCAGGTGGGAATTTGTGGGCTGGGCCCATGCTGGTTCTCATTCTGGTTCGAAGCTGGCGGGCCCATCCCTCCCCAAACGGCACAGGAGCGTTGGAGGCCCGGGGTACCTTCCTGGCAGGTCCCCCCTGCCCCTGCCTCAGCTTCCCTGACTGCATGGGGGAGGGGTCGCAGGAAGGCTCGTCTCCGTTTGCTCTCTGACCCTGGGTGCTTCTCCTGCTCGGCCGGCCCAGACTGCGAGTGCTACGGCCACTCCAACCGCTGCAGCTACATCGACTTCCTGAACGTGGTGACCTGCGTCAGCTGCAAGCACAACACGCGGGGCCAGCACTGCCAGCACTGCCGCCTGGGCTACTACCGCAACGGCTCCGCCGAGCTGGACGACGAGAACGTGTGCATCGGTGAGCCCTCGCGGGCGCGGGGGGCGCGGGGGGGCGCGGGCAGGGCGCCGGAGAGCCCTGCACTGGAACCTCCGGGGAGGCTGGCGTTCAGGCGCTCAGTCATGTCCGACGCTTTGCAGCCCCATGGACTGCAGCAGGCCAGGCTTCTCTGTCTTTCACTAACCCCTGGGTTTTGCTCAAACTCAAGTCCATTGAGTTGGCGATGCCATCCAGCCATCTCATCCTCTGTCACCCCCTTCTCCTCCTGTCCTCAATCTTTCCCAGCATCAGGGCCTTTTCCAGTAAATCAGTTCTTCACATCAGGTGGCCAAAGTATTGGAGATTCAGCTTCAGCATCAGTCCTTCCAATAAATATTCAGGGTTGATCCGGAAAAATTCCAACTCCAGGGCCCACTCCCGGCTGGGTGTTTCTAAGGACAGAATCCTCCAAACTCTGCTCTATTGATAAGCTCCCCATGTGGTTCTCCCTGCAGGCATTGGAGTTTCAGAACCACGCATTCGAGCCAAAGACAGGGTCTGGGGTTTGCCTGGCTGTGTGGTGGTGGTGGTGGTTTAGTCGCTAAGTTGTGCTTGACTCGTGCGACCCCATGGGCTGTAGCCCACCAGGCTCCTCTGCCCATGGGATTTTCCAGGCAAGAATATTGCAGTGGGTTGCCATTTCCTCCTCCAGGGATATCTTCCCAAGCCAAGCTGTGTGCCTTTCATCAATTCTCTTCCCCTCTCTGAGCCTGTTTCCCTGTTTGTAAAGTGGGAGGTGGATCAGGTCAAGGGTTGTCCAACCCTACTGGGGGACTGATGCTTTTCTTCAAATGAATCTTCTTTTGTGCTTTATAAGCCCTCCACACACCCCCACCCCCACCCTCCACCCCCCACCCCCCACCCCCACCCTCCAGTGAGCAAATGGTCTTTCTTTACCCTCTGCGCCAGGCCTGGCTTTTGTGGTAAAGAAGGAAATAAATGTACAAGGGGCCCTGGGCCCAGCCAGGGGCAAACCAACCCCAAAGGTGGGCCCCATGGCCTGCAACCAGTACCCATTAGACTGGAATGCTGTCTCCTGTAGAGGCCAGTTCTCAGCCCTGGGATGGCCAGCGCCCTTGGGAACCCCTTTGTCCATGCCCCGCCCAGCAGGCTGGCCCTGGCTGTGCAAAGCTGCGGTTGTCAGTCTGAATTATGGCAGCGGCCTTCAGATAATTTCATCAGTTCTCAAGTGATCCCAAGGGAACCGCGCAGCCCATGTCACACTGGCCAGCCGCGGGGGACAGGGAGGGGCCTCTGGATCCGATTAGAGGCGGTCCTCCACCCCCCAGCACCTCCTTTTTCTTTGCCTGCTGCCTCCACCCCCGGCCAAGCACGAGGCGACAAGGACACCCAGAGTGGAGGCAAAGGGAAGGGGCAGGGTGAGGCTGGAGGCCCTGGAGGAGAGCTGTGGATGCCCGCTACACCTTCCCGTCCCCATGTCCCCACACACAACACAGCCCGCAGGTCAGATGTCAGGTGGCCTCGATGAGGCCCCGCCCACCTGTCAGTCACCGCTCTTTGAAGCTGGGGTGGATCAGCGCCCGGCCCAGTTAGAGAAGCGGGGAGACGGGCCCAGAGAGCGGAAAGGGCCGGCCCAGGCCACATAGCGCCAGGGCCAGAAAGAGGAGAAGGGGCTGCCTGAATGGGAGGAAATGCCGTCTTCCCTCGCGATCTGGACACCCCAGGCAGCCCTCACCCCACCGTCCAGCCGCGGATGCGGAGATCCGACGGGGAGGGTGGCGGGGTCTGGCGGGGCGGGTCCGTGCGGACAGCGCCCACAAGTCACCCTGATCACTCGCCGTGCGACTGTCGGTCCAGAGTGCAACTGCAACCAGATCGGCTCCGTGCACGACCGGTGCAACGAGACCGGCTTCTGCGAGTGCCGCGAGGGCGCGGCGGGGCCCAAGTGCGACGACTGCCTCCCCACGCACTACTGGCGCCAGGGCTGCTACCGTGAGTGCGCGCCGGGAGGACCCGGGGCTGTGGGGCGGGGCCAGTGGGTGGGCGGGGCCTGATGCCGCAGAGCGGAGTCGGTAGGTGGGCGGGGCCTGGTGTTTGGTGGGCGGGGCCTGAGTGGTGGGCGGGGCCTGATGCGGCTGTGGAGTAGGTACCAGGAAGGGAGTTGGAAGCAAAAGAGGAGCTGGGAGTTGGTTGGAGTTGGCAGGAGGCGGGAGGGCTTTCGGGGAGGAAGGGAGGCTGTCCAAGGAAGTGATGGGCTGGCGGAGACCCGATGTTAGCCTCCGGAAGAGGGTGGAAGGGCGCCCCAGGTACTTGGACCGGCACATCCCAGTCGCAGAAGCTCCAGCGCGGGTGGTGGTGGTGGTGGGTTCGGGGTGGACCAGACCGCCGCCCGCCTTAACCGCCCCCTCTGCCCCGCAGCCAACGTGTGCGACGACGACCAGCTGCTGTGCCAGAACGGGGGCACCTGCGTGCAGAACCAGCGCTGCGCCTGCCCACGGGGCTACACCGGCGCGCGCTGCGAGCAGCTCCGCTGCGACCCCGCCGACGACGAGGGCGGCCTGGACTGCGACCGCGCGCCGGGGGCTGCCCCGCGCCCCGCCACCCTGCTCGGCTGCCTGCTGCTGCTGGGGCTGGCTGCCCGCCTGGACTGCTGAGCCCCGCGGAGGGCACCCCCGGGCAGGGTGGGGGCCAGTCCGCGCGCCCTGTCGCTCCCTGCGCCGCTCGCCCGGAGAGCCGGGGGCCCCGGGGGCCGGCGTCCGAGGCCTGGCGGTGAGAAGGGTGCGGCCTGAGCTGCTCCCAGGTGCTACTCAGCAGAGCCCTCCCTACCCCAGTGGCACCTGTCCCCGCCCCTGCACGGCAGCGGGGGATGCTGTGGGGTCCTGGCCCCAGCGGCCTGCGATTTTGGTCTTAGTTTTTCTTTTATATTACCCACTGCCCCTTTCCTTTTTTTTTTTTTTTTTTTTTGCCGGCAGTGAGACCGAGGGTGGGGAGAAACGCTGCTCACCCCACACCCTCAGATTCTGCCACACACACGACTGTTGCAGACACCCCCAACGCCTGTCCCTGGCTCACCACCAGCCAGCGGACCCCAAATCCAGTTGCCTACAACTCTAGTCGCTGACAATTCTCTTTTCTATTCTTGGTTTTCCTTTGCAACCCACCAGACCCAAGGCCTTTCCAGAGGTCTGGTGACCAAGGAGCTCACTGTCTGGGGGCAGAGAGTTAGGACGGAGGGTTGGGAGGGCCGGACACTTCCTTGTGTAGAGAACTATTTTTGTTTGTATCAACTGCCCCTATGAAGGAGGGCCCCGGGCAGGGACGTTGGTCACCATGGTGGGTGGTTGATGGTGTATAATCTGACAGTAAAGAATCTGCTCACTGCTGCCTCCAGGGCCTGTGTTCTTTCTGCTCTTTTTTTACCCAGCAAGTGTGGAGGTGAAATGGGAACTCACAGAAAAGCCTTAAAGAAACGATTTCACTCTTAAGGCCCATCTCTTCCCCAGGCCCCTTTGTGAGTAACGGGCAGGTGTGGCCAGCAGAGCTGTCTCGCTACGTGGCCAGGCCTGGCCCTGCAGTGACTTCTGATGTTCCCCAAACTTGGGATATTGTCTCCCTTCTTTCCCTTAAAAAAAAAAATTAATAATAATAATCCAAAGTGTATTGGCACTTTTCCTTAGCTGTCCTTAAATTTAAAAGCACATGGTAGACAAAGATTTGTTGAGAAGTCCCAGGGAAGGGACTGGCAGAGCGCGGAACAGGGCTGGACTCCGATGATTCTATTTATAAACCGGCATCGGAGGGGGATTTCTATCAGGCCCACTGGACCCTCAGCCTCAGGCCGTGTCTGAAGCTGGGGCCGCGGCCTTCCGGCGCCCCCTGGTGGCCAGATTCCAAGGTGGGCACAGGCTGATGGAGGCGGAATGGCAAAGACCCACAACCCATCATCCTCCCCTTTCATCTTCCTCTTTCCCTCCCGAGCATCAGTCAGGGGACGGCCAAGGGGACCAGGGACAGCCTGGGAATTGTGAAAGGAAGCTCGGAAGAAAGGAGTCCATCAGCTTAGCCCTGTGCTTCTGAGGTGCCCGTGGGTCTCTCTCTGGTCCTTGGGAGCTGGACTTCCCTGCTGTCTCTCAAGAAGGTCTGGCTTTCCCTGGCCACTTGCTTACTTCCCAGCTGCCTCGGAAGATTCCCAGCACATGGATCAGGTTCTGGTTCCTTGCTGTCCCTACAGCCTCCCCAGCTCCAGCCCCCAGCCCCTGCAGCTACCCTCTGAATGCAGCCCATCTTTCCAGGCTGGGACGTTCAACATAAAACTGTTCATTCCTCCTACAAGTCCCCAGAGCAAGGCTCAGACAGAGTCTAATAAAACTCGGCCTTGCAGATGACAAGACATTACAACACGGCCACAAGTGATATAAAATGTGTCTAGGGCCTCTCAGGGCCAAACACCCAGGCCCTTCTGGCCTCCGGATCTGTCTCAGCTCCCAACCCCAAAGTGCCTTCTGTCAGGTCCCCATGCCCCCTCTCCCTTACCATCCTCACCTTCCTCTTAGTGACAAGCTCACTAGCTCACTGGCTAAAAGCAAACATTCCCGGGGCACCTTGTTACCTGGCGTGTTCACGTGACCCAGCTCTGGCCAATGGGCTACAAGCAAGGGTAATGGGCGTGGCCTCCGGAAAGAGTCTTCAAAGCCTTTGTTTGCCTTCACTCTGCACCAAGCCTCAGTTGCCAAGTTTGGGGCCCCTGCTTGTCTCTGGCCCCCTCACCCTGATAGTCAGCGTGGTTTGGGGAGCCACCCCGTCAGGATGGTGGAGCCCAGAAGGTGGAGATTGGTTTTCTGAGGACCTAGCAGAGCTGGGTGTTGCCAGCCCTGGTTGCTCACCTCTTCACTTAAATGTGTGAGAAAAAATAAACTTTGATGTGATCAAAAACACTGGTCTTCGGGTTTTTGTCACAAGCGGACTTACTGGTTCCTAAGTTATTGGTCTTTCCCACTCAGCATCTGGGTCCCCAAGTCCACTGAGGCAGAGACACTAAAACACTCCCAGCCATGGCCCCGTCGTAACACTGCCCATGAGGAAGACAGCAGGTCACAGCAGCTTTGGGTCCAGCAGTTCAGGGCCTCACTGTCTCAAGACCCTCTTTCCAGGACAGGACCTGCCTCCACCTTCAGATGAGCAGGGCGTGGGGGTGGGGGCTTGGGGGGACGAAGAAGGGGAGCAGGCTGAGCAAATCTGCCTCTAGGCAAACACCAGCTGCTGGCTGTAATTTGTAAGCAGTGGCTTCTCATCCTCCTCCTCCTCCTGATGTTAACATAGGAACCACAATCACTCACCCCTAAATACACACACAGAACCCTGGGTCCCTTGACAGAAGCAGAGCTTGAGACACGGGTTCAGAGCGTGGATTCATGGAGGGGGTGCTGTTTGGAAGATGGATGAGATGAATCGGATGGGGGTGGGGAGGCCCAGTAAGGTATATCTGAAGGCACCCACCGAGGCTCTGAGCAGAAACCCCATCCTGAAGCAAGGGGCAGGCTCACATCATGGGCTTCACGCTGGATTTGGGGCCCCCCAGTACAGAACGTGGGCAGCTGTAAGTTGTATCAGGCATTGCAGCATTGCAGGGGTGATCCCCATAGACAGACTCTGGGCCAGGCATCAGCAGCTTCTACTTTGTACACACACACACACCCCTTGGTGTCACCCTGGGTGTGTTCCCAGGAAGGGTCCTGAGAGGTCGGGGAGGAGGTGGGCAGAGCCCTGCCTGGCCTGGCCCCTCTCAGCAGGGTCAGTGGCGCTGTGGCGGCCACTTGTGTAGACACTGGGATCAGTGTCTACACAAGCCAGGGGCAGGGAGGTGGAGCACTGGTAATCAGACTGGCAGCCTTGGCCCCCGAGGAGGCAGCCCAGGCCCTGACCCTGGCCAGAGGCCATTTGGAAAATTCTGACATCTTCCAGGCACAGCCCCACCTCTCCGGTGGCGCTTCCTGGCCCCGGCTCTCATGTGTGGACATCTGGTTCTGAGCGGTTGAGAGAAGGCTCCGCTTTCACAGCGTGGATGGTGACAGCCACTGTCGGCAGGCCCAGCCGTGCGTCCCCAGGCTTCACCTAGGACAGGGCTCCCAGCCTCAGTGCCACCGACACTGGCGGTGCGGCCGGGTCGGGTAGGGTGCTGTTAAGTCTCCAGGTGACAGTCGCTTTCCCTCCCAAGTTGCCACAACCAAAAGTGCCTCCAGGCGTTGCAAATTGGTGGGGAATGTTCTAGGTGGAAGGACTACCCAGTTAACAGAGAGGGAAGTAGAGGCTCCGATTTGGGAGGTAACTTGCCTGAAGTCACACTTGCTAAGAAGCAGGAGCTTCAGGAGTGTGAAGCCCAGGGTGGGGAGGGGGCTCGGGGCATCCCCCCCCGCAGGGCCTGCAGCACTGGCCCAACCCCCTCCTCCGCCCCTGCAGCGGCTCCAGGACAGAGCGAGGCGCCCTGGGGAGCCAGGTGTCATCCAAACGGCCTTGCTGTCAGAGAAAATGCCTTGCCCGCTGCCCTCACGTGCCCCCTCTAAATAAGCAGGCCTGCTGTGTCGGCACTTTTAGTTATGAGGCGTTTATGGGTGCCTGGGGAGCGGCTGTGGGCATCTCCCCGCAGGCAGGCCTGGGCAGGCAGGGCTGAGAGGGGGCTCCCCCATGCCCACACCCCTGCCCCAGGATGGCACCTCCAGCTAGGCCAGTCTCCCCAGTCCCTAAAGGACCCCTGCTCATTTCAGGCCAGATGACCAAAGGGTAAAAACCCAGGGAGGAGAAGCTTGACTTGTTTTTGTTTTCTTATAAAACACAAATCACAACTTCAGGGAAGTTAGAATAAACAGAAATGCTAGATAAGAATTTTTAAATTAAAATCACCCACAATCTTCCATCCAAAGCTAATAACTGTTACTCTTTTCTGATGTGCATGTACAGCACCTTTTCATAAAACACCCCCCGCCCCCATGCAGTCTGCCCAGCATTGTTAAGACCGTGCTAAGTCCTGTGCTGAGGCTGAGGCTGGATATACCTTCTATCAAGGACCCCTGAGATGAAGCTGAGAAGTGGACTCTGGGAATAGAACCATTTTACAGCTGAGAACAGTGAGGCTCCACAAGTATCTTGGTTGGAGAGCTTGGACACAGCATCAAAAGTCAGCTGGGTGATTTAAGTTGAAAAGATGATTTGAAAGATCATAGGACCCACATGGGACTTCCCTGGCAGCCCAGTGGTTAAGACTCTGAGCTCCCAATGCACGGGGACCAGGGTTCCATTGCTCGTCAGGGAACTAGATCCCACATGCTTCAAGGAAGATCCCGAATGCCACAGCTAAGACCTGGCTCAGCCAAACAGATAATTTATTTTAAAGGATACGCAAAATCCCCACCCTTTTACTTTTTGCCCCTGCCAATGGCCCTCTTCCCCACCCACTGGCCCACCCATGCGTCTGTACATTTCATGGCTGACCCAGGGCCCACGTTTCCTTCCTTGAGTGAAGGGCAGGGGGCAGGGAGGGGCGTGTTTCCAGCGGCAGAAGGGCTGGCACTGAGGGGCTCTCAAGTCCCACCATGTGGGTTTGAAGCTGTCCTCTACTACCTGGATGAATTTGGGCAAGTTACTCAATCCCTCTCTGCCTCAGTATCCTTATCTGTGAAACAGGGATGTGAAAAACAGCACCTGGTGGCCCAGGGGCTGGAACTTTGGGCTTTCTCTGCCGAGGCTGTGGGTTCAACCCCTGGTTGGGGAACTAAGATCCCCCCGCTGCACCACAGGGCGAAAAGCAAACCAAGCGACAACAGAACCCAGCACCTATGTCACAGGGCCATCATGAGGGCCACATAAGGGCAGTGCTGGCCCAAATACATGACCAGCATCTGCTGCTGTGATCCATTTCTTCCCCAAACCCTGTCACGTGGGTGTGGTGTCACATACATACACATACATAGAGCAAAACTGTAACCCTGACCTTACCCTGAGATCGCGGACATCTTTCTTCTGCCAGGATCTATTTCTATCAGAGTCTGTCCTTCTGCCCCAAAGAGGTGCAGTCATCAACCATCCCCTCGTGTTAGCGCTAAGGCCACATCGAGGAGCTAATGACGATGCTAGGACTGCAGGATGGGCTTGTCTCTGGACCCCGTAACTGCCTGAGGGTAGACTGCCAGGTAAGGGGTATTCTAGTTGAGGCATTTCAGTTGCAAAGAATGGAACCCACACAGGCTGGCTCCTGTGATCAGGGGGTTATTGGTGGGATAAGGGGATTTGGGTGCAGGCCAAGGGCAGGACTCCAATCAGGCCCCACCTGGCAGGGTATCCTTGCCACTCAGTTGCCGGGATAGGGGGCACCTCACCATGCTGTTGTTTGGAGCCCAGTCATAGCTTCAGCCAGAAGCACCCACGGCCAGGTGTCCTGGAGTGCCTTCTGGTCCTGTGTCCCTGCGTGACACAGGTCTGAGTCCTGCCTGGGAAGGCTCCTGTGTGTGTGCATCAGAATGGAATGGACAGACTCTGGCATGTTCCTAAAACAGAATACTATCCTCCACCCAAAAGAGTGGACAATCGCTATAGCTATCTCAGAAATGTAAGGATGAGGGAGAGAAATTTCAGTCACAGGATATCCATTGTATATATCACATCAAGTACAAAATTGAGTGAATATAATTTGGGGGTATATGCGCTGGTGCGGCAGCTGCGTGGCGCTGGAGCGACTTTGAGGAAATACCGCACGTCTAAGGGCCAAGGAGAAGCCCCAGCAAGACAGTAGGAGGAGTAAAACAGCATTTAGAGTCAAACCCCATACCCGCCAGACACACTCAGAGGGCCCAAACAAACCTTGTGCCCACGAGGACCCAGAGACCCCACAGAGACTGAGACACAGCTGTGTCTGGGTGTCTCCTGAGGAGATCCGGGTCAGCAGTGGCCTGCCGCAGGGGCAGGGGCTCTGGGTGCCACAGACCGGGGTGTGGCGTAAGCCCTCTGGGAGGAGGTCGCCATTAACCCCATCATAGAGCCGCCAGAACTTACCCAGGACTGGGAAACAGACTCTAGGAGGGCAAAGACAAACCTTGTGCACCAGGACCCAGGAGAAAGGAGCTGGGACCCCACGAGTGACTGACCCAGACTCGCCTGGGAGTGTCCAGGAGTCTCTGGGGAGGCGTGGGCTGGCGATGGCCTGCTGCAGGGTCGGGGCACTGAGTGTGGCAGTGTGTGCACGGGACCTTTGGAAGGAGGTCGACATCATCTTCATTCAGTACAGTTCAGTTCAGTCGCTCAGTCGTGTCTGACTCTTTGAGACCCCATGAATCGCAGCATGACAGGCCTCCCTGTTCATCACCATCTCTCGGAGTTCACTCAGACTCAGGTCCATC
This sequence comes from Nanger dama, assembly GCA_917880005.1. NCBI lineage: Eukaryota > Metazoa > Chordata > Mammalia > Artiodactyla > Bovidae > Nanger > Nanger dama. The sequence continues at coordinate 4,688,397 of CAKJTW010000018.1, read as the reverse complement.
GAGCCCGTGATGCCATCCAGCCATCTCATCCTCGGTCGTCCCTTTCTCCTCCTGCCCCCAATCTCTCCCAGCATCAGACTCTTTTCCAATGAGTCAACTCTTCGCATGAGGTGGCCAAAGTACTGGAGTTTCAGCTTTAGCATCATTCCTTCCAAAGAAATCACAAGGCTGATCTCCTTCAGAATGGACTGGTTGGATCTCCTTGCAGTCCAAAGGACTCTCAAGAGTCTTCTCCAACACCACAGTTCAAAAGCATCAATTCTGCTGTGCTCAGCCTTCTTCACAGTCCAACTCTCACATCCATACATGACCACAGGAAAAACCATAGCCTTGACTAGACGGACCTTAGTCGGCAAAGTAACGTCTCTGATTTTAAATATGCTATCTAGGTTGGTCATACCTTTTCTTCCAAGGAGTAAGCGTCTTCTAATTTCATGGCTGCAGTCACCATCTGCAGTGATTTTGGAGCCCAGAAAAATAAAGTCTGACACTATTTCCACTGTTTCCCCATCTATTTCCCATGAAGTGATGGAACCGGATGCCATGATCTTCATTTTCTGAATGGTGAGCTTTAAGCCAACTTTTTCACTCTCCTCTTTCACTTTCATCAAGAGACTTTTTAGCTCCTCTTCACTTTCTGCCATAAGGGTGGTGTCATCTGCATATATGAGGTTATTGATATTTCTGCTGGCAATCTTGATTCCAGCTTATGTTTCTTCCAGTCCAGCATTTCTCATGATGTACTCTGCATAGAAGTTAAATAAGCAGGGTGACAATATACAGCCTTGACGTACTCTTTTTCCTATTTGGAACCAGTCTGTTGTTCCATGTCCAGTTCTAACTGTTGCTTCCTGACCTGCATACAGATTTCTCAAGAGGCAGGTCAGGTGGTCTGGTATTCCCATCTCTTTCAGAATTTTCCACAGTTTATTGTGATCCACACAGTCAAAGGCTTTGGCATAGTCAATAAAGCAGATGTTTTTCTGGAACTCTCTTGCTTTTTCCATGATCCAGTGGATGTTGGCAATTTGATCTCTGGTTCCTCTGCCTTTTCTAAAACCAGCTTGAACATCAGGGAGTTCACGGTTCACGTATTGCTGAAGCCTGGCTTGGAGAATTTTGAGCATTACTTTACTAGCATGTGAGATGAGTGCGATTGTGTGGTAGTTTGAGCATTCTTTGGCATTGCGTTTCTTTGTAATTGGAATGAAAACTAACCTTTTCCAGTCCTGTGGCCACTGCTGAGTTTTCCAAATTTGCTGGCATATTGAGTGCAGCACTTTCACAGCATCATCTTTCAGGATTTGAAACAGCTCAACTGGAATTCCATCACCTCCACTAGCTTTGTTTGTAGTGATGCTTTCTAAGGCCCACTTGACTTCACATTCCAAGATGTCTGGCTCTAGATGAGTGATCACACCATCATGATTATCTGGGTCGTGAAAATCTTTTTTGTACAGTTCTTCCATGTATTCTTGCCACCTCTTCTTAATATCTTCTGTTTCTGTTAGGTTCATACCATTTCTGTCCTTTATCGAGCCCATTTTGCATGAAATGTTCCCTTGGTATCTCTAATTTTCTTGAAGAGATCTCTGGTCTTTCCCCTTCTGTTCTTTTCCTCTATTTCTTTGCATTGATCCCTGAAGGCGGCTTTCTTATCTCTTCTTGCTATTCTTTGGAACTCTGCATTCAGATGCTTATATCTTTCTTTTTCTCCTTTGCTTTTCACCTCTCTTCTTTTCACAGCTATTTGTAAGCCCTCCCCAGACAGCCATTTTGCTTTTTTGCATTACTTTTCCATGGGGATGGTCTTGATCCCTGTTTCCCATACAGTGTCATGAACCTCATTCCATAGTTCATCAGGCATCTGCATTAGCTCCACCATAGTTTGGCCTCAGATCAACAACAGGAAGGGAACACAGCCTTGCCCGTCAACAGAAAACTGGACTAATGATTTACTGAGTATGGGCCCACCCATCAGAGCAAGACCCAGTTTCCCCCTCAGTCAGTCTCTCCCATCAGGAACCTTCCATAAGCCTCTTATCCTTCTCCATCAGAGGGCAGATAGACTGAAAACCACAATCACAGAAAACTAACCAATCTGACTGCATGGACCACAGCCTTGTCTAACTTAATGAAACTAGGAGCCATGCCGTGTAGGCAAGACGGACGGGTCACGGTGGAGAGGTCTGACAGAACATGGTCCACTGGAGAGGGGAATGGCAAACCACTTCAGTATTCTTGCCTTGAGAAGCCCATGAACAGGATGAAAAGGCAAAAAGATAGGACACTGAAAGATGAACTCTCCAGGTCAGTAGCTGCCCAATATGCTACTGGAGATCAGTGGAGAAATAACTCCAGAAAGAATGAAGAGAGGAGCCAAAGCAAAAACACCACCCAGCTGTGGAGGTGACTGGTGATGGAAATAAACTCCGATGCTGTAAAGTGCAATATTGCACAAGAACCTGGAATGTTAGGTCCATGAATCAAGGCAAATTGAAAGTGGTCAAACAGGAGATGGTAAGAGTGAACACTGACATTTTAGGAATCAGCAAACCAAAACAGACAGGAATGGGTGAATATAACTCGGATGACCATTGTATCTCCTACTGCGGGCAAGAATCCCTTAGAAGAAATAGAGCAGCCATCATGGTCAACAAGAGAGTCCAAAATGCAGTCTCAAACACAACAGAATGATCTCTGTTCATTTCCAAGGCAAACCATTCAATATCACGGTAATCCAAGTCTATGCCCCAACCAGAAATGCTGAAGAAGCCGAAGTTGAACGGTTCTATGAAGACCTACAAGACCTTTTAGAACTCACACTCAAAAAAGATGTCCTTTTCATTATAGAGGACTGCAATGCAAAAGTAGGAAGTCAAGAGATACCTGGAGTAACAGGCAAATTTGGTGTTGGAGTACAGAATGAAGCAGGACAAAGGCTAAAAGAGTTTTGCCAAGAGAACACACTGGTTATGGCAAACACCCTCTTCCAACAACACAAGACTCTACACATGGACATCACCAGATGGTCAACACCAAAATCAGACTGATTATAGTCTTTGCAGCCAAAGATGGAGAAGCTCTATACAGTCAGCAAAAAAAGACCGGGAGCTGACTGTGGCTCAGATCATGAGCTTCTTATTGCCAAATTCAGACTTAAATTGAAGTAAGTAGGGAAAAACACTAGACCGTGACCTAATCAAATCCCTTATGATTAGACAATGGAAGTGAGAAATAGATTCAAGGGATTAGATCTGGTAGACATAGTGCCTGATGCACTATGGACGGAGGTTCATGACACTGTACAGGAGATAGGGATCAAGACCATCCCTATGGAAAAGAAATGCAAAAAAGCAAAATGGCTGAGGCCTTACAAATAGCTGTGAAAAGAAGAGAAGCGAAAGGCAAAGGAGAAAAGGAAAGATACCCATTTGAATGCAGAGTTCCAAAGAATAACAAGGAGAGATAAGAAAATCTTCCTCAGTGATCAATGCAAAGAAATAGAGGAAAACAACAGAATGGAAAAGACTAGAGATCTCAAGAAAATTAGACATACCAAGGGAACATTTCATGCAAAGATGGGCTCAACAAAGGACAGAAACGGTATGGACCTAACAGAAGCAGAAGATATTAAGAAGAGGTGGCAAGAATACATGGAAGAACTGTACAAAAAAGATCTCAAGACCAAGATAATCATGATGGTGTGATCACTCACCTAGAGCCAGACATCCTGGAATGTGAAGTCAAGTGGGCCTTGGGAAGCATTACTATGAACAAAGCTAGTGGAGGTGATGGAATTCCAGTGGAGCTATTTCAAATCCTAAATGATGATGCTGTGAAAGTGCTATACTCTATATGCCAGCAAATTTGGAAGACTCAGCAGTGGCCACAGGACTGGAAAACGTCAGTTTTCATTCCAGTTCCAAAGAAAGGCAATGCCAAAGAATGATGCTCAGACTACCGCACAATTGCACTCATTTCACACGCTAGGAAAGTAATGCTCAAAATTTTCCAAGCCAGGCTTCAGCAATACGTGAACCGTGAACTTCCAGATCGTCAAGCCGGTTTTAGAAAAGGCAAACGAACCAGAGATCAAATTGCCAACATCTACTGGATCATCGAAAAAGCAAGACAGTTCCAGAAAAACATCTATTTCTGCTTTATTGACTATGCCAAAACCTTTGACTGTGGATCACAATAAACTGGAAAATTCTGAGAGATGGGAATACCAGGCCACCTGACCTGTCTCTTGAGAAACCTGTATACAGGTCAGGAAGCAACAGTTAGAACTGGACATGGAAAAACAGACTGGATCCAAATAGGAAAAGGAGTACATCAAGGCTGTATATTGTCACCCTGCTTATTTAACTTATATGCAGAGTACATCATGAGGAACATTGGGCTGGATGAAGCACAAGCTGGAATCAAGATTGCCGGGAGAAATATCAATAACCTCAGATATGCAGATGACACCACCCTTATGTCAGAAAGTGAAGAACTAAAGAGCCTCTTGATGAAAGTGAAAGAAGAGAGTGAAAAAAGTTGGCTTAAAGCTCAATATTCAGAAAACTAAGATCATGGCATCCAGTCCCATCACTTCATGGCAAACAGATGGGGAAACAGTGACAGACTTTATTTTGGGGGGTGACAGATGGTGACTGCAGCCATGAAATTAAAAGACGCTTACTCCTTGGAAGAAAAGTTATGACCAACCTAGACAGCACACTAAAAAGCAGAGACATTCCTTTGCCAACAAAGGTCTGTCTAGTCAAGGCCATGGTTTTTCCAGTAGTCACGTATGGATGTCAGAGTTGGACTGTGAAGAAAGCTGAGCACCGAAGAATTGATGCTTTTGAATTGTGATGTTGCAGAAGACTCTTGAGTCCCTTGGACTGCAAGGAGATCCAACCAGTCCATTCTGAAGATCAACCCTGGGATTTATTTGGAAGGAATGATGCTAAAGCTGAAACTCCAACACTTTGGCCACTTGATGCGAAGAACTGACTCATCTGAAAAGACCCTGATGTTGGGAGAGATTGAAGGCAGAAGGGGACGACAGAGGATTAGCTGGTTGGATGTCATCACCGACTCAATGGACATGAGTTTGAGCAAGCTCCGGGAGTTGGTGATGGACAGGGAGGCCTGGCATACTGCGGTCCATGTGGTCACAAAAGAGTCGGACATGACTGAGTGACTGAACTGATATGACAAAACTTTATGCAAACTACAGAATTCGGGATGATGTTTACAACTAGGTGAAAGGGGAGGCGGGAGGATGTCTGGAAGAAGCATGGAGTGACCTTTCCAGGCGTCAGCCATCTCCTGCTTTCTGTGACAGGGCAGTGGTACACAAGTGTTGATTATGTCTTTCACTTTCCATTAGCCTCATGTATGCTTTGATGTGTACAATTTATTTCACAAGTTCTGAGAGCCAGGTCTGTGCCCATCAGTGGTCTGACCATCACTGTGGATATACACCACGGCCAGGTCTCAACGTCAGCTGCTCTGCAGCCCAGCTTGCTTGGGATGCCAAACTGAAGTCACTCGGGAAGATAAAAACCATCCCATCTTGGCTGCGTCCTAACTTTGGGAAGACTGAAACTTAAACGAGATAATGTAGTAAATTGAAACCATCGTAATGCTTTTATATCAAATTATGTTTGTTATTTAGAATGTATTTGATGGCTCAAGGGTTTTTAACATTTAAGAAAATTTGGCATTTTCATAAGTTATTTCAACTTGAAACCTACTGAATTGCTCAGTTTAGGATTAAATGGAAAAGTTTAAGACCCTTTTATTAAATGAGCTTTTTCAAAGAACTTTAGAGTTTGATTTACTAGACTGGTTTAAATACTGTTAAAAGAGGTGGCATTTGAAGGTTTAAAATCAGGGAACAGTTCTGAGAGCTTTCTGAGCTGCTATTCCTGGGTGGTTATCCTCAAATTTGCCTTGAGTAAAATTATATATAAAAAACTAAACAGATTTAATTTATAAAAGCAGCTTATAAACAGCAGACTATAAAAGTATTCCCTGGTGGCTCAGATGGTAAAGCGTCTGCCTGCAATGCGGGAGACCAGGGTTCGATCCCTGGGTTGGGAAGATCTCCTGGAGAAGGAAAACGGCAGCCCACTCCAGTACTCTTGCCTGGAGAATCTCACGGACAGAGGAGCCTGATAGGCTACAGTCCATGGGGTCGCAGAGTCGGACACCAGGGTCAACTGCTTCAGTCACTCACAGACACCAGGGGCGGATGCGGAAAGGAAGCGCTGGCAACACTTTAGAGGCCCTGACCCCAGAGGAAGCCCGCCTCTCCGCCCAGAGCAGCCCAGTCAGGACGTCCTAGGGGCCTGAGGAGTGACCTGTGTGTGGAGCCCCTGCTGTTACTTTTGAAATCTCTCCTCTTGCTGCTTCCCCCAGAGGGTGGGCTCTGTTGAGCAGACCTTTGTTACAGTGCAGGGGTTGGCAATGTGGCCTGCATAAGAAAGGTAGTTTTAATTTTAGGTTCGTTTGTTGCTTTAATCATCTAACGAGAAGGGGATGACAGAGGACGAGATGGTTGATGACATCACCGACTCCATGGACATGAGTCTGGGCAAGCTCCGGGAGAAGGTGCAAGACAGGGAAGCCTGGTGTGCTGCAGTCCATGGGGTCACAGAGTCGGACATGCCTGAGCGACTGAACAACGTTGTAATGAAACCCAAGGAGCTATAAACGTTAAGTAGAATCTTTGAGGACATTCTCCACCAAGATGTGGGCAAAGGCAGGTGCCATCAGTGGGCTCCCTGCCCAGCTGTGTTGGGGTGACTCTGGGTCAGTAGCTGAGATGGGGGCAGTGGGGGTCTCTGAATGTGGAGCTGCAGGAGCTCAGAATCAGGAGACCCCTGGCCGCGGGACCACTAGGGAAGTCCACACCGTGCTCTTTAGCCTCTTCTTCTTCTCTTGGACGTCAGTGTTTGGGACTTGGAATTTTAGAACCTAACAGTGAAACGGGACTAACACCCTGACCATCATTTTCCGGTGGAAAAAGCAAAGCCCACAGGAGGCCCTCGGGAGCTGTCCACAGCCAAGGGCAGAGCTAAGGCCCGCCCCCTGCCTCGTTCCGTGACCACCAACTCCCTGCTCAGGCCCCTCCATGGCCAGCTCGGTGGGCACTCCTGCTCAAACCTGACGCAGGCTCACTTGTCTCTTCCTAGACTCCACAGGCAGCCTTCTAACTCCTCCTCTCTACGGCATCAGGAACCCCCAGTCCCTGACTGAGCTGTTTCCGGCTTTCCTTCCCCAGTCCCACTGCGGTGCCCTTGGGAATCTCAACAAAAGGATGCCTGCCCAGATGGCTTCTGGGGGTGGCCCGCACCCCCTCCAGAGCCCCTGTAGGGGACATGGTACTGAAGGAGGCAGGCTGGACCCCAATGGGACCCAAGGCTGCTCCCCTTTCCTCCTGACCCGAGGAGCCAGGCCCCAAGGCTGGCTGCTCACTGAAATCACCTTGCAGTGAGTTCAACTTTTAAGATTTTTTTTTTTTTAAAGGCACCAAGTACTTTCTCCCAGACCCAAGAAATTAGCAATTCCAGGCCACAGCCCAGGAGAGAGAATTTTTAAAGTTCTCTGGGTGACTCCCAGGTTCACCTCCCAGGCTGAAAAGTACCAACAATTCGATTTGCAACATTGCTTGAGAACAAAGGCTACGGAGGCCACAAGCAGAGCTGGCCCAAGCTGGAGGGAGAGAACACAGAGAGAGCTCCTGTGGGTCAGGGCACCGTCCACCTGCGGACACCGTTTACGCAGTTGGACTTGGCAAACACCTCCTGTCCAGTAGGACAGGGTGACAATAACTCAGGTCCTTTGAGTTACTGAGGGATCCTGTGTGTACAGAAACTGCCTTCATGGTACTACACAACACTGTAAATACTGCTTAAGCTGAAGCTAAATTTTAGTTTCCTTTTTGAATTATTTATTCCTCAAACAGTAAATGGTGAAGCCCAGGAGGCGGTGGTGATTACGAGTGCGTTGGTCAGGAGAGACTTTAAACCCCCCGCGGCAGCTGCTGCAGGAACCAACCGCATGGATAAACCGAGCACCCATCAGCAGGCCTCCTGGCAGCTTCGCCTTGCCCCAGGACTCCCCCGAGGTCCTCTCTTTACCCTCGAGGGTGGTGGGTGCCTCCATCCCGGATGAGCAGGAGGCCCAGGGAGGCTGGCGGGGCCCACATCTTGGTGGAGCTCAGCATGTCCAGCTGTGCTCCTTGCAGCCACTGCTTCTGGAGAACGTGCTCTCCTTTGTAACCACCAGCGCTTACCCCCGGCCTGGCCATCTGCCTCCAGCCCCGCCACTGGGGCTCCTGCAGCTCCTTCTGTGGGTCCCTGTTCATCTGCTCTGCTCTCCCAAGCTCGGCCTGGAGGTGAGCATGTCGTTCTGGACCAAATCTCAATGAGTAACTGACACCACAGTTGGCCACATGCACCTCACTCACCACTCTTACGGATAAGAGTCCAAGAAGAGGCGAAGCTAGGAGCACTGTGGTGCAGACCGGATGCAAGCACCAATCCAGTGGCAGATGCAGCAGCTCATCTGGAAGCTCCTGGAATCTTCATTCAATAACTCCTAACCCGCGTCAGCTTTCTTGTTTCTGCTTTTAATTCTGCCATTTTCTCTTAATATTCAGGTCTTAACAGAGACAACACGGCTACTGTTTGCCAAATCCTGGCTAGGAATTCAGGGCATAGAAAACTACAGCAAAGAAAACTATAAATCTGCACAACTGACTTTAGAAAATAGTTTAGTACAATTTTGTTATTAAACTCATTTACAGGTTATTCACATGTACTTATCAACTCTGCTCCTGATAATGCATGAAAACAGAACTAAATAAACTGCCCACAGTAATTTCAAGGCAAATCATATACAAAGAAACAAAACAAGATTTTAAGTAGAATATTTTCATGTTGAAAGAATTAAGACTGAAAGAAGACAGGGCACTGTCTTATAATGCCATGGCAAGGACAAAACTAACACGTTGTTATTTTTCACCTGCAGATTAACCGCCCATCAACAGCACTGCTGTGACAGCGACATCAAGAAAGGTCCCAAGGTACACGTGAGGGGCTTCGTGCAGACACACACGCACACCGACTGGAGCCACAGTGCGCCTCCAGCACCACGCCTGGTGTGGCCATTTCTGCTGCGAGAGGCTGTCAGGACACGCGTGCTCAGTAGATTTTCTGATGTGCTACTGCTTGCATTCCCAGACTAGGTGATGGTAAACCAAAAGGTGGACACGACGTGTGAGAACAGGCAACAAACCCTTCCTTATATTCACGTTGTGTGAGCAGCTGTGTCTGTCATACCTCTTCTACAAGCTAACGCCTTCTAGACTTCTAAACCCCGATCACTACAACTGTCTGCTAAATCAAGCATTCTACCAAGACAGAAGGAAAATAAGCACAGTAATAATGAGCTTTCTTGCCAAAGGCCAGGTAGGAAGCTTACAAAGCCCTGGACCCAAGTAGGGCTTGGCCTGCCTCTGTGACGAGGGAGCAGGGGCTGACTCTGGGGACAGAGTGCATGCTTCCCAGGTAACAGGGAGTATCCACGCCCATCAGCAGAGATCTAGATACCAGTGAGAGGGACAAGGAAACAGAGAAGTAGAGTGTTTCAACCGTTGGTAACCAAACGCTTTTTTAAAGCTCTTAATAACCTGCTTCAGGACAACTTCTGACGAACACAAAGCCCTTTCTGCTTAAAAAGCAGAAGAGCAGAGACACTTCAGAGGGTGCACGTTCACACCCCGCGTAGCTGGGGTGCTGCACGGTGTACACAACCAACCACGGGTTCAAATGCGGGTTGAATGTTAACACACGCTTGCGTCTGTGAGACTTCAGCACCACTGTGTGCGTGCAGGGAAAGCCAGACTTTGAAATCACCCAGCCCTGCCCACGTCCAAGTCTCCAGACCTCCACCCACCACAGCCACTGCCTTTCACAGGAGCACAAGCCCTCTAACCAGATGCCCCACAACAGCGCTGCATCTCGTCAATCACGATGGTCTCCAGAGATGAGAGGAAATCTGTCAGCTCGCTCTTTGGCTCTGAACTCCCAAGTACTTACGCTGCTCTTCCAGCCTGCTCTTTTTAAAGGATGTCTCTTTCCTGTCTAAAATATTGTCTCAAGTCCCCAGGAACCCCTTGGAAAGAACACCCAGTTTTCTGGCTCAACCCAAGAAATGCACAGTTTCACACAAGCCACCTCAGCAGTGATCCTGCACTTGGCAACCGCCCGATTTCTAACCCATGAGTTGCAGAAAACTCATAATATGCTGGGGGCATCTGAATGACATGTCAAGAACTACACTTTCATTTCATATTCTCCTAATTCAAGAAGAATGAGAATTTTAGCTAGAGAACTATGTGCTCACTACTAGAAGATGAACTCATCACAGAAACGCACTATCCTGTGTCCAGGGTGCCTGAGGTCATCAGTGGAACTTAAACTAATGTAACCTTCTGCTTCCCAAATTTCCCCCATTAGACTCTAGCTGCTTTTAAAAAACAGAACTAGAGAGCTCTGACCCACCAGCACTAAACTCAGCTCCTTGCCAGACTACCTCGGCTGTTAAACATCTGTTTTGCTATAACAATGGTTTAAAGGACCTGCCCTCCTCACACTTTTTCTTTTTAAATATAAGGTTTGTTCTGTTGAAAATGATTAACATTTTCAGCAGGGGAAAAAAAGCCGTCTACCAGATTAAATTTTAAAAGGATTTTGTTATTTGCTATACAAATATACATTCCAACTTCTACAACCTCTCCAGGCTGATCTCCTTTTCTACAAGAACAAGAGATCAACACTGCAAGCCTCCTACTTCAAAGACATAATTACTGATACACAAATGTCCTCTGAAAGCTTTTACAACTGACAAAAAGGACCAAGAGGCCCATGTGTTATAATACATTTTGTTTTCCAACAACAACAAACTCCTATAAGGAAAGAAGCAGTCTTATCTGAACAAGCCTGTTAGCTGGTCATCAGAGGTCTGCAGCAATGGTTGTGGCTGACAGCCTCTGCTGTTCGGCTGTACTATAAAACCCGTCTCTTCTTTGCATGGCTGTCCTCCTCCAGGCCCCTCTCATCCCAGTCTGAGCGCCTCTTTGTGGGGAGCTCGCCCACCACTCCTGACCCCCTTCACTCCAGGCCCTGGCCTCCCTCTTGTGGCCGGGCACCCCCTCTTCCTGGTCGTACTTCCTTTTGCTTGTGGAAGTGTCAGTGCAAGCGGCTGGAGAGTCGCACTGCACGTGAGGTGTGTGGTTGTTCAGAGTGACTCCTGCTGCCTGACGGTGCATGGCTCCTGGGGACTCCCAGGGCAGCCTGGCGCGCCCGAAGGAGGCGCTGCTCCAGAATGCTGGGGGCTCAAGGGCTGCGGCTCCCTGAGGCTTACTCCCTGGGCATCAAAGGCTAAGCCCATCCTCCGCAGCAGTCTTGGGTCCCGAAGCCGGTCCTGAACGGGTGGCCTTTCAGGATCCTTTGCAGCCTCGGTGACGGTGGCTTCTTTGGAGTCAGAGGGTGAGTGGTACAGGGAAGAAGCAAAAGATATCTTGTTGAGTTCACCATCTTGCTTGCTGCTGGGTAGGCCACCCTGGGGTCTGGATGCCTCTGGAGCGACAGCAGGAGGGTGAGTAAGGCTCCTTTGAAGCAATGGTTTGAGCTTCAGGATCTTCATTGCATCGTGTCTGTAGTTCTTGTCGCAAGTCTTAATAATGGCGCCACGTTTCTGTGCATCTTGAATCAGGTGATACCAATGCCTATTTTCCTTGAAACAGAGAAGGAAGAAAATTACATCCCCAAAAACACTCACATGCTTGGGAACAAATAGTTTAAGCATACCCTCCTGAACGGATTCTCAAGAATCTATTACTTGACAACGCAGAAAGAAAAAATAAGATGGAATACAGAACAATAAAACACGCTGCTACAACACAACACTCAGTGCCACTTCTGAGAAAGAACTCCTGCCATTTTGTCACTGTGACTCACGGCGTGTGGCTGAATTAGCTGTCATGCAATTCTGTCTGCTGTCAGTAGCCTTGTGCAGCTATTTGAATTTCAGTTAATTAGAAGTTCATTTCCTCAGTCACACCAGCCACATTTCAAGCTCTCTGCTACCACACGTGACTGGGGTTAGTGTCCTGAATGACGCAGTCACAGGAGGGCTCCGTCATCCTACTGAGTTTCCTCTGACACTGCCTGCCTCCAGAAGACGGCAGGAAGGCTCAGTTTCAGAAAGCTCTAACTTTTGAGTGCATGTTGATTGTTCTACAAACAGGTCCATAGCGATCACCAAACTTCAAGGCTTCCCAAACTCCAACAGGCTAAACCATCTTAATCCACTGAGATACTATTCTAAAGATATCGTGAAACTTTCTCTCTCTTCTAAAAGAGCTTTAAGTTATGAAAAGCACATCTAAAGAAGGTGGAAAGAAAACAACTCATGCATCTCTCCTCTCTTCCTTTTAGAGGAAGAGAAGCAATAAACTGCTATTTACAATCATCAAAACTTGGGCTTCCTTAGGAGAGAGAGTATAGTGGAGGGAAAAACGATGAAGACTTTTTGACAAAGGAAAGAGAAGAAAAAGGATGGCTACCAAAGAGCCATACACAACTTAGGGACTGACCAACAACCCTCCTGTGGGCTCCTGAACTCTAGGTGGCTGGGGCTGTAGAGTTCGTGAAAGTTCAGTCATGTCTGACTCTCTGCGATCCCACGGACTATACAACAGTCCATGGAATTCTCCAGGCCAGAATACTGGAGTGGGTAGCTGTTTCCTTCTCCAGGGAATCCTCCCAACCCAGGGACTGAGGCCAGCTCGCCCACATTCCAGGCAGAGTCTTTCCCAGCTGAGCCGTCAGGGAAGCCACAGCATTTATTTGCTGTGTGGCCATGTCAAGTCACTTGACCTCTCCAAGTCTGTGCAATCAACTGGAAAACATGAATGGTTATTTTATTTACATGACTCTGAAATGCACTCTGTTTTCACATTTTATCATTTCTGACGGTAGGCGTCTTTTGTAGCACTCTCCATGTATGCAATCCCGGAGAAATTCACAGCTGGGTGACTACAAGCTCTTGCCTTTTAGTCAAACCATTTTTAAAAAGAACAAGTCCTGGCTCTTGCCTGAAATCTTTCCACAGACATCTTATATGACAAAGTGTCAGCACTGCAACGTGGAAAGCAGGTGGCCTTGCTGTGATTTTTGCTAAGTCTCATGAACCTACACATGGTGTTTAATCCAAGTCCTAGATCACAGAAACAGTTCTGAGGAAGGGCTATTAGTCCTCATTCCACTCCCATAAGGGAAACTGGGCTGAAAAACCAAAAGGTGTCTGGGGAGAAGCCCAAGAAGAAACCCGTAAACTGGACCGGAAAGTCCAAAGGTCAGACTAGGAGCTTTTCTCCTCGGCTCTCTGCCTCTAGGTTCCCAGAGTGGGACAGCGGCGCTCTGCAAATCTGCATGTGGGTGACGCTGGGGGCTCAGAGATGCCCTTGGTAGGGGACGGATGTTGGGCCATTCTCTATTCCAAACTTCAGTTTCCCACGTCCCCTCCTGGGGCTTTCCTGCCCTTCCACTCCACCCTTCCCAGTCACCATCGTAATCCTCACCCGTCCCCAGGCTGACTACAGAGCAAGCTGCCAGGGGCAGGCATAATCATCTGCGGTAAACACAGGGGTGCCCAGGAAGGCTTCGGGAATCCAGGCACCCTAAGACACACAGCTCTATAAACATTTACTTTTCAGGTTTGACTATTATCAGAATTCAACTGTATAAAAATAATCATTGTTAATACGTTCTTCAACTGGTAAGATACCAGTAAACACTTTGATGCTTATGGTCATAGGAAAATAATTTTTTAAAAAAATCTTAATTTACATGTATATGTATGGCTGGGTCCCTCTGCAGTTCACCTGACACTATCATCACACTGCTTGTTAAATTGGCTATACTCCAGTACAAAAGAAAAAGTTAAAAAACCACCTTTATTTTGAGCTAACTATAGATTCACTATAGATTTGCTAAAGCCTTTAACTGTGTGGATCACAACAAACTGGGAAATAGAGATGGGAATAGCAGACCACCTTACCTGTCTCCTGAGAAACCTATATGCAGGGCAAGAAGCAACAGTTAGAACCAGACATGGAACAAGAGACTGGCTCAAAATTCAGAAAGGAGTTCATTAAGGTTGTATATAGTTACCCTGCTTATATAACTTATATGGAGAGTGTATCATGCAAAATATCAGGCTGGATGACTCACAAGCTGGAATCAAGACTGGCAGGAGAAATATCAGCAGCCTCAGATATGCTGCTGCTGCTAAGTTGCTTCAGTCATGTCCGACTCTGTGCGACCCCATAGACAGCAGCCTATCAGGCTCCGCTGTCCCTGGGATTCTCCAGGCAAGAACACTGGAGTGGGTCGCCATTTCCTTCTCCAATGCAGGAAAGTGAAAAGTGAAAGTGAAGTCACTGAGTCGTGTCCAACTCTCAGTGACCCCATGGACTGCAGCCCACCAGGCTCCTCCGTCCACAGGATTTTCCAGGCAAGAATACTGGAGTGGGCTGCCATTGCCTTCTCCGGCCTCAGATATGCAGATGCACGCTAATGGCAGAAAGAGCCTCTTGAGGAGGGTGAAAGAGGAGAGTGAAAAGTGAAAGTCGCTCAGTCGTGTCCAACTCTACGACCCCATGGACTGTATACAGTCCATGGAATTCTCCAGGCCAGTAGTGGAGTAGATGGCCTTTTCCTTCTCCAGGGGATCTTCCCAACCCAGGGATCAAACCCAGGTCTCCCGAATTGCAGGCAGATTCTTTACCAGCTGAGCCACAAGGGAAGCCCAAGAATACTGGAGTGGGTAGCCTATCCCTTCTCCAGGGGATCTCTCCTACCCAGGAATTGAACTGGGGTCTCCTGTATTGAAGGCGGATTCTTTACCAGCTGAGCGATGAGAGAAGCCCGGAGAGTTTAAAGGCTGGCTTAAAACTTAATAGTCAAAAAACTAAGATCATGGCATCCAATCCTACCACTTCATGGCAAACAGATGGGGAAAAAGTAGAAACAGTGACAGATGTTATTTTCTTGGGTTCCAGAATCACTGCAGACAGTGACTACAGCCATACAATTAAAAGATGCTTGCACCTTGGAAGGAAAGCTATGACAAACCTGAACAGCATATTAAAAAGCAGAGGCAACACTTTGCGAACAGAGGTCTGTACACTCAAAGCTCTGGTTTTTCCAGTAGTCATGTACGGATGTGAGAGTCGGACCATAAAGAACTGATGCACTGAAGAATTGATGCTTCTGAACTGTGGTATGAAGACACTTGAGAGTCCCTTGGACTGCAAGAAGATCAACCAGTCAATCCTGAAAGAAATCAATCCTGAATATTCATTGGAAGGACTGATGCTGAGGCTGAAGCTCCAATATTTTGACCACTTGATGTGAAGAGCCAACTCCTTGGAAAAGATCCGACTCATTAGAAAAGACCCTGATGCTGGAAATGATTGAGGGCAGGAGGAGAAGGGGGCAGCAGAGGATGAAATGGTTTAGATAGCATCATTGACTCAATGAACATTTTGAGCAAAGTCCCAGAGACAGTGAAGGACAGGGAAGCCTTGGGTGCTGCAGTTCACTGGGTTACAAAGAGTCAGACCTGACTTAGTGACTGAACAGCAACAGGCTTACAGGAAGTTACCAAAAAGTACAATTTTCACAGTTTTCCCAAATAGTTATGAAAAACAACTCTTTAAACGTTCAATTTATATTGTAAACTTTTTTGTGGCAGAAACGCCTAATAGTCATATTAACAGCATTTTAATTATGAAAACACATTCATTATCCCCCACTGAATTGTATCCTAAACAGTACAGATGACAATTCAATTTTAAAGAGCAGAAAGAATAACACTGCTCTCTACCCAACTGGATACACTTCAAAGAGTGACATAATAGATTTATTTTTATTAGCCTTACTTTAAAATGTCAGTATTTACAACATATTATAAACAAAATCTTTATCAATGCTTCTGATAAAAGATTCTCAGTATCAACTTAAAATGGAGGATACGCAGCTTTTATAAATTATTTCAAGGAGGTACCAAACAACAAAAGCTGCAGACCACAGACCTGGGGAAGAGTTGGAGGAGGAAGATTGTATCTGAACGCCCTCTGGTGGGAGCTAGCCAAGATTGGGGGGGAATACTAAGTCAGCTTCCCTTGGGGCTCAGCAGGTGAAGAATCCACCTGCAATGCGGGAGACCTGGGTTCAAGCCCTGGGTTGGGAAGAGCCCCTGGAAAAGGGAACGGCTATCCACTCCAGTATTCTTGCCTAGAGAATTCCATGGACTGTACAGTCCACAGAATCGCAAAGAGTCAGATATGACTACGCAACTTTCACTTCACTTCACTAAGTTCTCAGAAAAGTTATGACCCACCTAGACAGCATACTGAAAAGCAGAGACATTACTTTACCAACAAAGGTCCGTCTAGTCAAGGCTATGGTTTTTCAGTAGTCATGGATGTGAAAGTTGGACTATAAAGAAAGCTGAGTGCCGAAGAATTAATGCTTTTGAACTGTGGTGTTGGAGAAGACTCTTAAGAGTCCCTTGGACTGCAAGGAGATCCAACCAGTCCATCCTAAAGGAGATCAGTCCAAGTGTTCATTGAAAGGACTGATGCTGAAAGTGAAACTCCCAATACTTTGGCCACCTGATGCGAAGACCTGACTCATTGGAAAAGACCCTGATGCTGGCAAAGAAGGTAAAGATTGAGGGCAGGAGGAGAAGGGGACGACAGAGGATGAGATGGTTGAATGGCATCACCGACTCGATGGACATGAGTTTGATTAAGCTCTAGGAGTTGGTGATGGACAGGGAGGCCTGGCATGCTGTGATTCACGGGGTTGCAAAGGGTCGGACGTGACTGAGCGACTGAATTGAACTAAGTTAGCACTTCTCCTAAGATAAACCAAAGACTGTTAAAATTAGAGAAACTGAGTTATTATCCTAAATTAGACAAAGCAGCAAATACACATTTATCCAGCTATAGTTCACCCAACTAACCTGTACTGTCTGTGGACCACAAGTGGAACCTGAGCCTTCTGGAGAAGCAGCTGCTCTGACAGAGGACTCTTGATGGCACTCATCTCTCAAGGGAAGCAGTGAGTGGTGCAGCTCAAAGTGTTAGGACAGAAATGAAGATCCATGAACACACCTGCAAACTCCCGCTCTCTCTGGGCATCAGGCTGAGCCGAGACCACACTAACTCAGAGTTTACTAAGGGCTGACAATCCCACAATGTGGAAAAATCTCTTAAAGGCCATCTTGAGAGCACACTGTGACTACTCCAGTCCTGGGCTAGGATAAGAACAGTCTGTGTCTAAAAGCTCCCATGAAGAAGCTGCTGGGGGACTACAAGGTGGGGGTGAGGGGGGTAAGAGGAACACTATTGTTTGTGACATCTAAATCATTTCCATTTTGATGAAACATAAAAACAAAACCTCAACCCAGTATGAGTAATAAGGGGCAACCTTTTGAGATCCTTGGTCCTCTAGAATGTACCTACCACTAGGGTTCTCAAGTGTCCCAGGATGAAGAGGCTGTACTTGGCTCGTGTGATGGTGACATTCAATCTCTGCAAACTTGCCAGAAATCTAAGCAATAGAAGAAAAAAAGTTACTTCTTTGTGCATAATGACTCGGCAGTGTATCAGTGTACGTGAGACACAGGCGGTATTTCAGACAGCTTTTCTTGGCTCCTTCTGCTTTAAAATCACAATGCTTTTGCACCCCTTCTCCCAACATAGGGGACCTGGCATAGGGCAATTCTCACCAGAAACAAAAAACAAACAGTATCTGGAGCTTTCCTTCAAAGTGATGCACCTATTTCCCATCATGATGTAGATATTAGAAATTTTAATGCTGTGATTTTAAGTCTTAAAACATCCCAAAAATATGACAGTAGATCAATTATGACACATACTGTGGAGAGGAACGTGCCCCTGCAAAATATACTGGATTCAATCATCTACTTAACTCTTCTCAAGTGAAAATACAGATTCACTCTGTGATATGGACACAAGGAACCAAGAAAAGCAGACCCAACAGTGGATCAACTACACAGCTTAAGAAACAACTTCATGACATTAAGTAATTTTTTATATAATTGAGCAAATGATGGTACTCTCAACAGTGGTTAAAAATAGATCTACTTCTGGACTATAAACAAAGCAAAAAATCAAGATGACAGTTACCCACCCAATTGAGCCTTGTGTGGCATTTGCTCTGACGCATGTAACAATAACACAGTCTTTCTGACGACCCTGGAAGGCATCCACGGTATCTACTTCTGCTGCCCTATTAATGAAAGAGAAACATATTTACTGAAAAACAGTCATTAAAGCATGTCTCTTCCCAGGAGAGAAGCCCTGTGCCCATGAGCCACCAGTCTCTAAATTTCCTCCCCGCCAGACCCTGGCAACCACGCATCTCTGTTCCGTCTTCATGGACTCTTCTACACGGGACATAGCTGGCATATAAATCAAGTTACAGAACATGTGACCTTCTGTGTCAGGTTTCACTTAGCACGATGTTTTCCGAGTTTCATGTGTCACAAAATATCCCACTACTTCATTCCTTCTATGACTGTGTAGTTGCTTGTACACACACACACTTTACCCATATACAATTTTTGGAAGTATGAGTTATTTTTGCTGACTATCATGAATAATGTTGCGATGAACATTCATGTACAAGCTTTCCTGTCAACATTTTCCCAATGCAGGTATGTATCTATGAACAAAACTGCTGGTCATGTGGTAATTCTGTTTTATGAGGAACTGGCAAACTGTTTTCCACAATGGTTTACCATTCTATCTTCTCACCAGCAATGTATTGTTTCAATTTCTCCACATCCTTGCCAAAATATGTTAATGCCTGTTTTTAATGACAGTCATCGTGGTGGGTATGAAATGGTTATCTAATTGTCGTTCTGATTTGCATTTCCCTAATGATAAATAATGTGGAATACCTTTTAGTGTGCCTGTTGGATTTTTATCTTTTGAAAAATGCTATTCACATTTTTTCAACAAAATAAGACTGTCATTTTATTATCAAGTTGTATGAGTTCTTTATATTCTGGATATAATTCATCAGATATATAATTTGCAAGTACTTTCTCCCTTCTGTGGGTTGTCTTTTCACTCTTTGATAGTGTCATCTGAAACAAAAGCTTTTCATTTTATGAAGACCAATTTAATTTTCCTCTGGTTACTTGTGCTATGAATTTACACTTTTGTTTTCTTATACATTTTATAATTTTGTCTCTGAACTCAGGGCTGTAATTCGAGTTAATTATTATATACAGTGTGACAGGGGTCAAAATTCACTCTTTGCAGGAGGATATCTATACTTATTCCAGCACCATTTGTTGAAAAAACTATTCTTTCCCCACTGAATGGTCTTGGCACCCTTCTTGAAAATCAACTGGCCACAAACATATGGATTTATTTCTGGAATCTCACTATATGTCTACCCTGATGACAGTACCACAATGTTGATAGTTTTGTAGTAAATTTTGATAAAGTGTGAGCCCCCCAACACTGTTCTGTCAAGTTGTTTGGAGAGTATCTTACACTTCCACATGAACTTCACAATAAGATTTTCCAAAACCATAGTTTTAATTTTGATGAAGATAACGAACCTGTAGATCAGCGTGGGGCAAGGTGCCATCTTAGTTAAGGCTTCCAATCCATGAACATGGACTGTCTCCCACTTATCTTGGAGTTCTATTTCTTTCAACATTTTTACTTCTCAGTGTAGGAGCTTGTATTTCTTTGGTTATATTTATTCCTAAGTATTTCGTTCTTTATGCTACCATAAATGGAATTAGAAAAATTTTTTTCAGATTTCTTGTGGCTAGTGAATACAACTGATTTCTGCATACTGATCTTGTATACTACAACTCTGCTGAATTGTTTATAAGGACTAGCAGTTTGCACAAATACTGCATCTCCGTTTCTTAACTGCTCTGCACAGAATTTCTAATACAATGCTGCACAAAAGCAGTGAGAGCAGACATCCTATCCTTCCTGATCAGATAGGGAAAGTTTTCATCTTACCATCAGTATCGTTTTTGAGCTATGTATGGGTTATTCATAGATGCCTTTTATTAGCCCAAGGAAGTTCTCTTCTATTCCTAAATTTGAGTATTTTTATCATGAAAGGTGGTTACACTGAAACGCTTTCACTCAAATGAAGGAAATCTATTCAGATGATCACAACCACATGGGATTTCCCTTTAATTATGGTACAGAAGACTGATTATCATATACTGAGCCAACCTTGCACTCCTGAGATAAATCCCACTCGATCCTGGTCTATAACCCTTTTAATATACCACTGAGTTCAGCCACCATTATTTTGTTGAGAATGTTTGCATCCACATTCATTAAGGGATACACTGATCTGTAGGTCTCTTTCCTGCTGATGTCTCCATGGCTCCGGTATCAAGGTAATAGTGGCCCCATAAAATGATTAGTCTTCCCTTCTATTTTTTGGAAGCACTTGCAAAAAGACTGGTATTAATTCTTAAGGTTTGATAGAATTCACTAGTGGTCCTGGGTTTGTTCTCTGTTGCTAAGTGTTTGATTACTAACTCAATCTGTTTACATTTAATACATCTACCCAATGTTTCTGGTTTCTTCCTAGCGTCAATTTTGGTAGTTTGTGTGTTTTGAGATACACAAACTGTGGAGTTACTGGATTTCCAATATTTAATTTTACTGTTGAGGTAAAAGGAGACAAACACATGATCTTCACCTTATATATGAAGGCACTAAAAGGTTTAAATAATTTTTTCTAAGTGAAAATGCAACTATGGGTATCTCAGTACAATTAGAATTTAGATTAACAAGTCATCCAACTAAATGGAAAGGCCTAGAGAGTTTCTCAGTCAATTCCATTGTCAAGTATACTGGTGAAGACCTTCGAAAAGGCAGCAGACCCTCCGTCTACAGGTGCTACAAGCATAACCACACCCCCTTCTCAGCACAAGTCTGTGGAGCCAGCGTCCTGGTCTCCTTGTTGTATGTTACCACGGTCTATGACCATGACCCAGGGGTTAAGTTTCATTTTCTTCTTTCCTTCCATCCCCTCTTTCTTCTTTTTAATTCAACAGAGAAACTGGAAAGAGCCATAAGAATAGAGATGCCTCACCCTTTTCTATCAAACTCTTTGTCCAAATCCTTCTGAATCATCGTCTTCTGAGCCTTGTAATGGGTTATTATGCCAATGTTTCGGAAATTAATGTCCCTTCTTTTGTCTTTAATAAGTTTAATTAGTTCCATTACCAGTTTTATCTCTTGAACATTTACATATGAGCTAAATAAGATGGAAAAAAATACAAGACATCAAAACTAATAGCAGTCCAATTGTTAAATTCCACTTTGTTTTCTATTACAGTAAACGGTAGACTGGTAGACTTTGTATTCAGTCAGCAGTGATTCAAAGAGGCTGTTCCAATGACCATTAACACTGTATATAAGAATAAACAGAATAACAACTGCCCAGTGAGACATGAGCTGCATGACAGAAGAGAGCCTGGAGTCAAAGAAGTTTAGACACCAGCTTCTTCATTTGTTAAAAGAGACAGCCACAGTGAGAACAAGGGTATTTATAATAATGAAGACATGACTAATGAAGAGCTCCTATTATAGATTCATTATCTTCCCAACACTGAGCAAAGTGCTCCAGATGTATCACTTTTCTCATTCCCCACCACAGGCCACGTGGATCATGCACTAGCATTCACAGACTAACCGATTCACACAACCCAACATGCTCAAAGCATTGTCCACCCTCTGCCTCACACCTTAAAAATTCCATTGTGCTTGTATTTCTCCTTCACAATATGTAACCCAACTGGAATAATCAATCACCACAGTAATGGCATGGTTACTGTCTGCCTCACGTTAGACCACAATAGCCTTGTACTAGGGCCACGTCTATTTTACTCACAACTGTGAGTTCAGCACGGATCTACTTAAGTGCTTATCACATGTTAGGTAATATAATCCCCACTAATACAATTAAGAAAGAAAAACTGAAATACATAAAGATATCAGTAATTTTATGATTAAAAAGATGAATTTATCAATCCAGCTAAAAGAAAATGATTGTGTCCTGGCACTAGGCAGAGAGATTTGTATGAAAAGTATTTTGAATTTAAATATAAACAAAAACAATATAAAAATTCTGACACCATCAGTGAGGACTGAAGTATCAGAGAACATACTCATTATCCCGTCTCTCTAAGCCATCTCCAACGTCAAACACGAGGTAGGGTTGAAATGGCCAGTCAGATGAGCACCGACTAGTCTCCGTCCCTCTACAAGAGAGCAGCCCCATTTAGAAACCAACTCAAGTTAGAAGCATTTTTAAAAATTATTACTACCATTTTTCTGTGTGTATATGGCAGGGAGAGAGCTAGGGAAAATAAAGGGACAAGGACTATTCTTTAAAAAAATAAAATTTCAATACACTAAAAGAAAGTGAATTTTATTTCTATTCTAGTGCTAGGGAAAATAATCGAATAATATATGTATTTAAGATATAACAATTATGACTGGAAAATTACTCATAATACAGTATATGAAAAAAGCAAGGTATAAAATACTAGGTAAAGCATGGTATGATTCTTTTTTCCCAAAAAGAGAAAAAGGAAACAAACAAAAAAGATGTGCATAGTACAAGGACTGGAAGTAGATATACTAAAATGTTACTAGTGATTATTTCTGGGTAGTATAAATAGGGGGTTTGGTTTTATCCCTCTTTTCATTTATCTGCATTTGCTACAATCAACATGTCTTTTATAATTTAAATTATTGAACCTTTATATTTTTAATAACAAGACTTAAGAGCACTGTAAAAGAAGAGCTATTCTTCCTAAGCAGCTAAACCTACAAATAAAACAAGCTAACATGCAATGAAAAGAACCCACCTGTTTGTCTTCAGGTTTCCATCATAAACATAACTAGAAGGAAAGAGGCATATGTCCGGGTGCATTCTGTACTGGATGGTGAGCTGTAGGACGGGCAGTCTGCCAATCATGTTGTGCTCCACACTCTCCTCCAGGAGTTTGTGGAAGCGGGCCATCATCGACTGGTCATAGCCATAGTCCTGTGCCTTCTGAAAGGGGGAAGACAGCAATAATCTCTCACGATTTATCTGTACTTTTCCCACTATTATAAGAACAGTTACTGAGCGCTACAATGTACACAGCAAACGTACATCTAAAATGTACACGGCATTACCAACAACCAAACATTCAAAGAAAGAAGATGTTTCTGACTTCCACCTTTGAAAAGCCATGGAGAGTGACTACAAAACTGACGTATATTCTCCTTATTTAAATATCCCACATACTGTTGATGAATGATGTGATCTTGTGAATGATCACAACCATCACTATTTTGGTGCTAACAGAGGTCACCTGAAAGAACTGATGAGAAAAGCAGCAAAGAACTTTAACACAGATTTTAACCATTATTTCTGGGCTGCGCCCACAGCTTGAAAAAAATGAATGTCATTGTAAACCAGCCTCTTAAAGACCAATTTCTTCATCGATCCGTCCATCCATCCAGGCAATATGCACTAAGCATCTAAAGCTTCGGGTGCTGAGGGTCTAAGGTGAATAAGATCAAGTGTCACAGAACTTAACATTCTAATGGAGGAGACAGACAACTAAGTTGATTTCATAAATCCAATAAAGGGTTACAACAAACCTGCAACCTGAAACAGAGTTAACTGACAAACGAAGCAAAGTGTCTTCATGTAATCACAGTTGGGATATATGTTTCAATGTTAGCACCGTGTCAAAACTGAGAAAGAACAGTGGAATCTTTATAAGTATGTTGCATATATAAGCACTTAAGATGTATATGCAAAGTTTTAATAAACCTGTTTCACAAACTACCAGAGTGGAGAAAGAAGACATTATTTCCTATTTGTATTATTTATGCAAGTGATTATATACATATGTAATTTTAAATAGGTTTGTGTAATTAAATAGAATAAATATTCTTAGTGGACATTTGGGATTATCATCTATACCTCAGAAGTTTATCTATTCAGGTTAGCAAAAAAACTCACTCACTTCACTCTAGCAAGAAAAAGAAAATGGATTTATAGGAGGTAACACATTTACTTACAGAAAAAAAAAAACCCGAGTCCATTCTACAATATGACAGATTTTCATGTTTTGACATTAATTCCTGATCTATTTATTGACTGGACAAAAGGCAGTGTGACACAGACTGATTCTGCCACCTTTACAAGGTCAAAGTCGGCACACACAAATGCATACATTCCCTGTAACTATCCAACCTTCTGAATTTAGTAACTTATTGTCTGTTACCCACGAGAATGTCAGCTTTGTAAGGGCAGAGATTTTTGTCAGTTTTCAACACTGTCATAATCCTAGAACTTAAAACGGTGCCTGAATTAGGCTAGCACTCAATAAACACAGACTGGAAAAAGGGCAACTTTGCACACCCATGACCACAAACTGTTCAAATTATCCACTACACTATTCATAGTAATTATTCCTAGAAACAGGTGGTCAGAAAGGCATTTTGAGAAAAACTTTATAACCATTTTCTGAAAATTTCTCAATAAGCTTGCTATTTTTACAACACTAAAAAAAAGCCCAAATAGATTCTTCTCATTTCTGCTGTTCTTTATCAATTATCAAAAAGGCAGCAAAACTGAGGACTATCAACAACCCTCCTTCGCTAACTACACGCTAAGGCCCTTCGAGAAGTCATCAGTCAATCTCTGAAATACTGTATTATTCACATAACGCAGTGCAGAGCTGGCTCCTCCTAACTCCCCACAAACCCTGGTGCAGCAGCTCTTCCCCACGGATAAGGTTTTCACTCCAGGTCAGGGGTGCTCACATGGTCACGCACAAGTGCTCAGACATCAAAGAACTGCACAATCATGTTGATGATTCCGAAGTCAAAAAACAGTAACAACAAAAAACAGCAACATGCTTTCCATAACCAAACAGAACATAACTGAAGAGAAATGCTGTGAGAATGGTCTGTTCTTGGGACTGTTCATGCAACTACTACTCTGCACACACACTCTCTGAATCAGTAAAATGCTCAAATGTTATTCAGTATCAAAACCTAGGTGGAGACCTGTGCAAGATTACCCCAAACATCCGGATCCTGACTGTGCTATGCACTCCCAGGAGCAGCTTTAGTGAGTGTTCACACAACAGGGAAGGGGACACAGCCGCGCTGCTCATCTTCCCACAGGCGGAGCCCAGTCTCTTTCCTTCCACCTTCCCTTTCAGAGCATGTGAGGAACACTATAGGATACAGAATCCTAATACTGTATACATTACTGTAAGAATAACTTAGCTTTTCACTGTTTGCCTCAAAATTTGCATATACATAAATATAAATTAGGAGGTTGGGATTCTTTCCTTGCTTTTTTAGAGTTTTTCTTTTTGGTGGCTATGTTACGAAAACAAATCAGCCCTTAGAGGAGCTGTGCACTGCCTTTCCCAGAGGGACAGCTTACTGAGCATGGGCCATCCTGTTCCTCTACTTCTGGTCTTTTGATACCCACATGCTCCTGTCACACACACGCAAGCTCATTATGAACAAAGAATATTTTTGGAGACTTTACCATGAAGGCTCTAAACAGTGGCTGTTCTTTCCTCAGCCATTCCCTATTTCTCCCGGGAAGCAAGAGATGCTGATCCAAGGAGGATGTCCACCCCCCAGAACAAAAAACCAGAAGACCCCTTCCACTTTAGAGCAACACAAATGTGAAAAAACATACCACGGAAATGACTGTGGGAGGGAGCTGCTTCGGGTCTCCTACGAGGACAAGCTTGTTGCAGCGATGGATGAGCGGAGTGAGGGTTTCAACTTCACAGGACTGTCCAGCCTTGGTAAGAAAGTATACAATGGAGATTCAGTCATGGTTTTCTGTTATTTTTTATCCATTTACAGTCTAATTCATAATGAAAGTCTTAGCCATTAAGAAATGTACACCTTTCTCCTTCTACACCAAATATCAAAAATAAAGATTTTCTTTGGTTAGAAAACAATAAAAACATTCTAAACATTTGAAGGGAAAAAAAACCCAAACCACCCCCACCCCCCGCCCCAACACACTTACATTTTGGAAGTCAGCCATCTTTCAGGTGCCACTATGACTTGGGAAACAGCCATACACTACAAGGGCCAAGCCCTGTCCCAGGTCAGTCTGTCTGTTTCCACTGGACATGCACCTGACAGGGTTGTGTTTCTGTGTGCCCCACTCCCACCCGCCCGCCCACTCTCCTCCTCAGGAGGCCACTTCACATTTGCAACCCTCAAACTTCACTTCAATTTGGCAACATTTCCTTCAATTATTTCATCATCTTTTCTATTCCTTCATTTTGGTGAATAGTGGATATCGGATCTCCTGAACGGGTTCTCTATC
This sequence comes from Nanger dama, assembly GCA_917880005.1. Lineage (NCBI taxonomy): Eukaryota > Metazoa > Chordata > Mammalia > Artiodactyla > Bovidae > Nanger > Nanger dama. Next base: position 4,661,854 of record CAKJTW010000018.1, on the reverse strand, counting down.
CTTCATTTTCCATCTCTTTTTGTCTTCTGGCTCTAGATTCTGGCAAACAGTAAGTAACCAATAAACACTTGCTCAATGAATGAACTAGGATGATAAGCTGAAAATATGGCGCTCAGAGCTATCCAATTATATTAAAAGTGCTTCAAAAGGTAACCAGAGATATTCTAAGCAGGAGCTAGACAATCCTTGGGATGGATTTTGTTAAGATCAAGAATCCCTAAGACTATAATTCCAATACTAGAAAAGCAGTTTTCATCATGGTGGGTTATCAGCAGCATATTTCAACATACAGGAATACACATGTTTAAGAGCAGGTCAAAATCGATACAGAAAGATCACTACGTCCACATCTTGGCAGCCACTCTTCACCTAGGACTTCCTCCTCACGGCAGCAGGCTAGAGCTGTTTGGCCAACTGCTCACTGACCTCATCAACAATGACGCAGCTGAAGGGGACGCCTCCTTGCCCACGGAAAGCAGCCTCGAGCAGCAAGCCACCACTTGTGCTCAGCGTGCAGCAAATGATGTGCGACTCTAAGATGATGATGCTCTGTGTCTTCTGTGGGCGTCCTTGAACCTAAGAGAATAAAAGTTCATCAACGTTGACTTGTATCTAAAAACTTCTTGACTATGATAGGCCTCTTTGTACTATAACACACCTGACACTGATGTGGCAGAATAATGTTCAGTAAATGTCAGGTGGGAACCTGCAATCTAGAAAACAGAAGCACTCAAGGTACTCAGAAGCCATAGGAGAGAACACTCTGCAGGGGAGTCTAATTTTGGAACACAATTTCAGCACGTTAAGAAAAATTTATTCAGGGTTTAGTCTGGTCAAAGTAGACCTACAATTATTACAGCCTGATGTATGTGGGAAGGTATCAGAATAAGCAAAGACTAAATAATTCTACTCAACTGTGAAGCAATTATCTCAGTAAAACCAGGGAAAAACTAAGCCTGAACATACCCTTTTATGTCAGTTTTAAGCATGTAAGCTCATTCTTTCTTTTGTAAGAGCCAGTACCAACAAAAACACCTGTGAAACTGACGCGCATTCTACTTCTGCAGCAATAACGGCCACCTTGGTCCCTGTCTATATAAGGGAAGAAACTGAGATGGAGACTGAGTCTCATCAGAGCTTCAGTTAGCGTATTTCTGCTCCTGAAAAGCTGGAGCTGAGCATACGACATACTCAAGCCTGGACTCTTCGAGGCAGGTCTTTGAGAAGCTGGCAGCACCCGTGGCCTTCCGTCCAGTGCCCACATGGTGCCCGCCACACCCCTCTCCTTACAGCCAGCATCGCAGCAAAACCGCAGTGCAGTTAACTTCATGACCCACAGAACAACGTGATCAGTGGCAAAGACCGTAACACCAGTAAACAAAGACTCCATCCTGACATATGGGAAGACTAATATCGGGCTGAGTTTAAACTTTAATAGCTTTCCACATAATTTTTAATTGAAATAAACTGCTAGTGTAAATATGCATTAAATTCAACTATATTCATTTAGCCACACAGAAGTCAATAATATATTCAAGAGAAAAAGCTCAAAAATACAAATGCCATTACCGGTTTCTAGTACCCTCTTCTCCCTTACCCCCAGGTTCATTTCATTAGGGCTCTATGCTGGCTCATTCTAGCTTCAACTCATCAAATATGAGTTGATATTTTTATATCCAAAAATTACTGGGGAAAAAGTTACATATGCTATAAAAGAATTTTTGTATCAAAAACAAGTAAAAGAGCTTATGCTTTCAGCTAAAAACTGAGGGAGAAAAGGCGCTTTTCTTGTGCCACATCCCAGGCACGGTTGGTCTACCTGAATTCAGACATGTAATTTTCTTTCTTCTTTATTTTTCATAAAGGAAAACCCTACAAATTTAGTTTCATTAATTAGTCATATGACAATTACCATAAATTTCTGGGTGGGAGGGCAGAACACCGAGAGTTTCCAAGAAAGCTACAGATGTGCAATAGTGACGCCACTTTCTCTAGTTTTGTAAATGCTTCAAATCTTTCATTATAAAAACATTTTATTGATTTATATACATTTTTGACCACACATGCAGCTTGAGGGATCTGAATTCCCTGAAAAAGGGATTGGACTCACATACTCTGCAATGGACGTGCAGAGTCCTAACCACTGGAACGCCAAGAATTCTCAAATTTTAAATGTAACTGAGAAAAGACCACAGGCTGTCTGAACTATTTCATAATTTAAAAAAGAAATGCCAGGAAAATGCTAAGGATGAACTACTTACCTCTTTAATTTTAGAAGCAAGCTCCTGCCTTTCTTTTGAAACTCTGGCAATTTTTCCATCTAATTCTTGCCTCTGGAAAAAAATTAGACTGCTATCATTAAACTAAGCATTTTAAAATGCTTTCCAATGAACTGCCTCACATTTCAAAAGGAGAGCCAGTACTTTCCCAATGACAAGCTGATTCACCCAGTGTGTTTCCCCTACCAGTCTCTCCATACTACTGTGTATCAGAGTTCAGCTAAGCTCCTCCAGGGAACTGCTGCCCTGACATCCACTGTGTTTGGCCAGGTGCCTGCCGTGACTGCAGATTGACACTAGTTCCTCTCTTGCAAATGTCTCATATAGCACCAGAGAGTCACCAGCAAATGTTCGCTCTTGTAATCAATGGTTTCCGTTGCCTTCCAGCACCTGTATGCCTTATATGTGACCCTGAGATAAGACCCTCCAACAAACTTACCAAAACCCTGCCCTTTCCATTCAAACTGCCCAATATGTCAAAACACTCTACCATGGACCCTGATAAAGATATGTGGCCCAGGACCTTCTTCTGTCTGCACTCTGCATGGACCTCCCTACACGGTCCCTCAAGGTATGCTTTGTACGTCCTCCAGGACCTGTGAGTAATAAATCTATTTCAACTTCTCCCATGGTCTGTTTTTAAACCTCAGCTCATTATCCAGCAACCCAACAACCAGCACTCCAAGTTCCATTTAGTAGGTGTTAATTAGCCAGACATCCTGGAATGTGAAGTCAAGTGGGCATTAGGAAGCATCACTACGAACAAAGCTAGTGGAGATAACGGAATTCCATTTGAGCTATTTCAAATCCTGACAGATGATGCTGTCAAAGTGCTACACTCAATATGCCAGCAAATTTGGAAAACTCAGCAGTGGCCACAGGACTGGAAAAGGTCAGTTTTCATTCCAATCGCAACAAAAGGCAGTGCCAAAGAATGCTCAAACAACTGCACAAATGCACTCATCTCACACGCTAGTAAAGTAATGCTCAAAATTCTCCAAGCCAGGCTTCAGCAATACATGAACCGTGAACTCCCTGATGTTCAAGCTGGTTTTAGAAAAGGCAGAGGAACCAGAGATCAAATTGCCAACATCCGCTGGATCATGGAAAAAGCAAGAGAGTTCCAGAAAAACATCTATTCCTGCTTTACTGACTATGCCAAAGCCTTTGACTATGTAGATCACAATAAAGTGTGGAAAATTCTTCAAGAGATGGGAATACCAGACCTGACCTGACCACCTGACCTGCCTCTTGAGAAACCTGTATGCAGGTCAGGAAGCAGCAGTTAGAACTGGACATGGAACAACAGACTGGTTACAAATAGGAAAAGGAGTCCGTCAAGGCTGTATATTGTCCCCCTGCTTATTTAACTTCTGTGCAGAGTACATCACGAGAAACGCTGGGCTGGATGAAGCACAAGCTAGAATCAAGATTGCCGGGAGAAATATCAATAACCTCAGATATGCAGATGACACCACCCTTATGGTAGAAAGTGAAGAGGAACTAAAAAGCCTCTTGATGAAAGTGAGAGAGGAGAGTGAAAAGGTTGGCTTAAAGCTCAGCATTCAGAAAATGAAGATCATGGCATCCGGTCCCATCACTTCATGGGAAATAAATGGGCAAACAGTGGAAACAGTGTCAGACTTTATTTTGGGGGGCTCCAAAATCACTGCAGAGGAGACTGCAGCCATGAAATTAAAAGATGCTTAGTCCTTGGAAGGAAAGTTATGACCAACCTAGATAGCATATTCAAAAGCAGAGACATTACTTTGCCAACAAAGGCCCATCTAGTCAAGGCTATGGTTTTTCCAGTGGTCCTGTATGGATGTGAAAGTTGGACTGTGAAGAAAGCTGAACACCAAAGAATTGATGCTTTTGATCTGTGGTGTTGGAGAAGACTCTTGAGAATCCCTTGGACTGCAAGGAGATCCAACCAGTCCATTCTAAAGGAGATCAGCCCTGGATGTTCTTTGGAAAGAATGGTGCTAAAGCTGAAACTCCCAATATTTTGGCCACCTCATGCTAAGAGTTGACTCACTGGAAAAGACTCTGATACTGGGAGGGATTGGGGGCAGGAGGAGTCGGGGACGACTGAGGATGAGATGGCTGGATGGCATCACCAGCTCGATGGACATGAGTTTGAGTGAACTCCGGGAGTTGTTGATGGACAGAGAGGCCTGGCGTGCTGCGATTCACGGCGTCGCAAAGAGTCGGACACGACTGAGCAACTGAACAGAATTAGATTAATTCTTTTTTTTTTTTGACCACACAGTGAAGCACGTGGTATCTTAGTTCCTCAGCCAGGGACTGAACCTGTACCCCTGCAGTGGAAAGCTCAGATTCTTAACCACTGGACAGCCAGGGAAGTCTGATAAATTCTTAAATACTGTATTTAAGATGTAGATCTGTCCAAGGTATTGTAGGTTGGCTCTTCCCGTCTGTCTAGCAGGCCAATCCTTGGCACATCATTTACATGTTACCAACTGCTGCTGTCTTCAGGCTACAACAGCAGAGTTGAGTGGCTAAAGAGACTCCACATAGGTCTGTAAAGTCTAAAATATTTACTATCTGGTCCTTAAAAAAAAAAAGTTTAACTCCTAATGTAAAGATACCATTTTTGCATACATCTTTTACACAAATTATATACTGTTTCACAACAAAAGGTAAGGTAAAGTCGCTCAGTCTTGTCCAACTCTTTGCGACCCCATGGGCTGTAGCCTAGCAGGCTCCTCTGTCCATGGGATTTTCCAGGCAATAGTACTGGAATGGATTGCCATTTCCTTCTCCAGGGGATCTTCCCGACCCAGGGATTGAACCTGGGTCTCCCGCATTGTAGACAGATGCTTAACTGTCTGAGCCACAAAAGAAGAGCATCAAATACTCAACTAGTTTATCTATGAGCTGTTATAAACACTGATCAAGAAATGTCTAGATACCTGCGATTCCCTTCCACCTCGGCATAAAGCACGCTGGCGGGAAAGTTCATCAAGTTGACGATCGAGAAATTCCTTTCTTTTGTGCATCTCCTGAACATGAGACGGTAACTCTTTTTCTTTAAAGAAAATAAAGAGACAAAGAATTGCTCATTCTAACAAATATACACATATTCACACACAATGAAAAGGAAAACTAGCTTTCAAAATGAGACTATTTCTAGGGTCTCCAAATTACCTTTAATGCCCAAGCCAACTACACAACAAGAAAAATAATAAATTAGTAGATACCTTTATTCCGTACTTACTCATTCTGTGGTTAACTTGACTATCCAAACTGAATCTTAAGACCTCATTATTAATAGACTTTTCTGGACCTAGACGTACTAAGTTTATATCTCCACAATTTCCTGTTGGTAAAAGTCACACAGAAATTAGTAAGAACACTGTCAATCTCTGTACATAATAACTGTTTTTTAGCAAAATAGTAACAATCAGAGAAGGAGCAAACATCAACTATTAATCAAGCAGACATCTGGGACTGTGCTAGAGGCTCCACATAAATCCTTTTAGACAGAGCTTCATAAAAGCCCTAAAAGGCAAGGACTTATTTCCACCTAATAAAAGCTAATGGGGTTGCACAAACAGTGCATAGCAGAGATGAGAGTCTATTACACTAGTGTTCCTCAAACATGTTCGATTCAATATCCATGGTAAAATTCGTTTGGAAAATGGTTGAGTTAAAAATAAAATAGATTTCTTAACCACAGGATATTTCAAAGATGAAGATGTTTATCTTTTTAATACATGTCTGAATTCCCCAAATGAAATCTTATGGGACCACCAATCAAATCCTTTTCTGTAGAATACTCAGAACCAAGGTTTTGAAACTGCTCCACATCACAATGCCACCTCAGGATCTAAGGGACAGAATGTGCTGGAAATTCTGGTAACTTCAAAAACTGTCAGCATCATTTAAACTGGTTTACTAACCACATTTTTAATTCTAGGTTAGCACACTCAGGTATTTATTTAGTCTAAAAATCTCCCACTGCTTCACTGAACTAAGTAACATCAACCGAGCAGTGTTTACTAGCACCTATCCCAATCTGTCAGGTACTTGTTTGCTGTCTCCTTCCACTGAATCCCAAGCCCCATAGAATCAAGTTTTGTTTTGGTCACTGCCTACAACAGCAGCTGGCACACAGTAAGTACAATAAACCTTCTGAATGAATAAATTAACAATTTATTATATAGTGGTCTACATGTATCTGTATTCCTAGTTCAGCTCCTTCTTCTGAATTTGAAGCCATCTTCTCTGGCCAACATTTACTTGAAAGCTTCAGAACTGCTAAGCCGTATATCTGCCAGAAGGGCGATGAGATTTATACCCACTCTAAGCACCTCAAAATGCTCCAGAAATTAAAACAGAATCCTTTAAATTTCAGGGTGAGCTCAGAAGGATGTAAAAGAAATTCCTAGGGGTGAAAAACAGAGAAAGGTGAAAACCAGATATGAAAGCCCCTGAGCTGCTGTGGCTTCCCTGGAGGGAGAAGGATGAAGAGCTGGTCACTGTCCAGGTGCTGAGGTGTTGGGTTTTTAATTCACATACAACAAAGCACAAGGATTTAAAAATCAGTAAAACTCACTCAAACGCAGAAAACTTGAATAAATCAACAATTAAAGACCGTCAGCAGACAGAAACTTAATCTGTCAAAAAGCAGACCAAAAAAAGAGAACAAAATAACAAACACCAAAACAATACTAAAAACAGATTAACTTTCAAGGAACAGACAATCTCTTACACAAAACATTGCAAATAAATGTCTGTATAAAATTCAGCACCCATTCATAAAAGGCTAATGAAAAAGGGACTTCTTTAACCCAATAAAGGGTATATACCAAATCCCACAAACATGTATATCACACACAGTAGGGAAAAAAAAAAAAATCAAAGTACTGAAAAATAAGGGAAAAAGCTCTTTTTACTGACAGAGATGTCATTTTCTAACAAAAAAGTTAAAAATCCAACCTAGACTCGGCTTTTGTCCCACCTTCATCCAGCCTTGTGTTGTCAATGGACACCTGAAAAAGTGCTTATTACCCCTCCTCAGGAAAAGGAAAGTGAAAACAGTACCCCGGCCACTGTCTGGGAACTGTTCTCAGTGTGGGATCCACTATCTAGAAGATGCATAAATCCCAGCATTTTCCCTTCTAGGTGTATACACGCTAGACCAATGCTTTTATGAGGTGCACTTCACACTGTACTGAAAGCAGTACACTCACACGTCACCAATAAAATAGGTTTCACAGATGACTACTGACCCCCTCACTACCTATGTTCTAATCCTTGCTGTTCCCTTCTGTTCTGCTCTAGCTTATGTAAGCATGCTGGTTCTGACCTCCCTAATCTGATTTCACAATCCACCGGCTGGTCACAAGCCACACTGTGAGAGAAGCACTGTCCTGGAGGGCCACACCAACCAAATTCGGGAGATGTGAATAGCCAGAATGGCTCACTTTTTGTTATTCAAAGCTCCCCACACTAAACACTGAAAATAAAACAAATTAAAAGCCCACATAGATATCATACCCATAGGATTCTTCTTGTCTTTACACTTTTCTTTGAATTCAAGGATAATTTTTTTCATAAGTTCATCAACAGCTGCATTGGAAGGTGCACATACGAGGACACGGTTTTGCTTGATTTTGGCATTGGAGTTTTCATCTGAATGCCCCCTCCTTTGGTTCTGCAATTTGCATCAAACAAAAAATCTTGATGAGTTCTATTACACAATGTTACAGTTCTTTCCTACTTTCACATATATTCATAAGTTCCTATAATAAAAATAAAAAGCACCTGCCATCTTCAGTTCAGTCGCTCATTCGTATCCGACTCTTTACGACCTCATGAATTGCAGCACGCCAGGCCTCCTTCTCCATCACCAACTCCCAGAGTTCACTCAAACTCATGTCCATTGAGTGGTGATGCCATCCAGCCATCTCATCCTCGGTCGTCCTCTTCTCCTCCTGCCCCCAATCCCTCCCAGCATCAGTCTTTTCCAATGAGTCAACTCTTCGCATGAGGTGGCCAAAGTATTGGAGTTTCAGCTTTAGCATCATTCCTTCCAAAGAACATCCAGGGCTGATCTCCTTTAGAATGGACTGGTTGGATCTCCTTGCAGTCCAAGGGATTCTCAAGAGTCTTCTCCAACACCACAGATCAAAAGCATCAATTCTTTGGTGTTCAGCTTTCTTCACAGTCCAACTTTCACATCCATACAGGACCACTGGAAAAACCATAGCCTTGACTAGATGGGCCTTTGTTGGCAAAGTAATGTCTCTGCTTTTGAATATGCTATCTAGGTTGGTCATAACTTTCCTTCCAAGGACTAAGCATCTTTTAATTTCATGGCTGCAGTCTCCCTCTGCAGTGATTTTGGAGCCCCCAAAATAAAGTCTGACACTGTTTCCACTGTTTGCCCATTTATTTCCCATGAAGTGATGGGACCGGATGCCATGATCTTCATTTTCTGAATGCTGAGCTTTAAGCCAACCTTTTCACTCTCCTCTCTCACTTTCATCAAGAGGCTTTTTAGTTCCTCTTCACTTTCTACCATAAGGGTGGTGTCATCTGCATATCTGAGGTTATTGATATTTCTCCCGGCAATCTTGATTCTAGCTTGTGCTTCATCCAGCCCAGCGTTTCTCGTGATGTACTCTGCACAGAAGTTAAATAAGCAGGGGGACAATATACAGCCTTGACGGACTCCTTTTCCTATTTGTAACCAGTCTGTTGTTCCATGTCCAGTTCTAACTGCTGCTTCCTGACCTGCATACAGGTTTCTCAAGAGGCAGGTCAGGTGGTCAGGTCAGGTCTGGTATTCCCATCTCTTGAAGAATTTTCCACACTTTATTGTGATCTACATAGTCAAAGGCTTTGGCATAGTCAGTAAAGCAGGAATAGATGTTTTTCTGGAACTCTCTTGCTTTTTCCATGATCCAGCGGATGTTGGCAATTTGATCTCTGGTTCCTCTGCCTTTTCTAAAACCAGCTTGAACATCAGGGAGTTCACGGTTCATGTATTGCTGAAGCCTGGCTTGGAGAATTTTGAGCATTACTTTACTAGCGTGTGAGATGAGTGCATTTGTGCAGTTGTTTGAGCATTCTTTGGCACTGCCTTTTGTTGCGATTGGAATGAAAACTGACCTTTTCCAGTCCTGTGGCCACTGCTGAGTTTTCCAAATTTGCTGGCATATTGAGTGTAGCACTTTGACAGCATCATCAGTCAGGATTTGAAATAGCTCAAATGGAATTCCGTCATCTCCACTAGCTTTGTTTGTAGTGATGGTTCCTAAGGCCCACTTGACTTCACATTCCGAGATGTCTGGCTCTCGGTGAGTGATCACACCATTGTGATTATCTGGGTCATGAAGATCTTTTTGTACAGTTCTTCCAGGTATTCCTGCCACCTCTTCTTAATATCTTCTGCTTCTGTTAGGTCCAGACCATTTCTGTCCTTTATCAAGCCCATTGTTGCAAGAAATATTCCCTTGGTATCTCTAATTTTCTTGAAGAGATCTCGTGTTTCCCATTCTGTTGTTTTCCTCTACTTCTTTGCATTGATCGCTGAGGAAGGCTATCTCTTCTTGCTATTCTTTGGTACTCTGCATTCAGATGCTTATATCTTTCCTTTTCTCCTGTTTTTCGCTTCTTTTCAAGCTATTTGTAAGCCCTCCCCAGACAGCCACTTTGCTTTTTCCATTTCTTTTCAATTGGGATGGTCTTGAATTCTGTCTCTTGTACATTGTCACGAACCTCTGTCCACAGTTCATCAGGCACTCTATCTGTCAGATCTAGTCCCTTAGATCTGTTTCTCACTTCCACTGTATAATCATAAGAGATTTTATTTAGGTCATACCTGAATGGTCCAGTGATTTTCCCTACTTTCTTCAATTTAAGTCTGAATTTGGCAATAAGGAGTTTATGATCTGAGCCACAAGTCAGTTCCCAGTCTTGTTTTTGCTGACTGTATAGAGCTTCTCCATCTTTGGCTGCAAAGATAATCAATCTGATTTCAGTGTTGACCATCTGGTGATATCCATGTGTAGAGTCTTGTGTTGTTGGAGGGTGTTTGCTATGACCAGTGTGTTCTCTTGGCAAAACTCTATTAGCATTTGCCCTGCTTCATTCCGTATTCCAAGGCCAAATTTGCCTGTTACCCTCAGGCGTTTCTTGACTTTCTACTTTTGCATTCCAGTCCCCTATAATGAAAAGGACATCTTTTGGGGGGGTGTTAACTCTAAAAGGTCTTGTAGGTCTTCATAGAACCATTCAACTTTAGCTTCTTCAGCATTACCGGTTGGGGCATAGACTTGGATTACTGTGATATTGAATGGTTTCCCTTGAAATGAACAGAGATCATGCTGTCATTTTGAGACTGCATCCAAGTACTACATTTCAGACTCTTGTTGACCATGATGGCTACTCCATTTCTTCTAAGGGATTCCTGCCCACAGTAGTAGATATAATGGTCATCTGAGTTAAATTCAACTATTCCAGTCCAGTTTAGTTTGCTGATTCCCAGAATGTTAAAGTTCACTCTTGCATCTTACACTGATACTAAAATTACTGTGAATGAACAGCTCTGCCCCAATACAAAATAAAAGTTAAAAAAAAATTACTCTGGCATATAATTTTATCGTTAACTTTTCTGAGCCTTATCTTTTTATCCACTGATTTTATTCAATACCCAATCCAATCAAAATGCAGCCCAGGGATAGATACATCCAGGATGGTCTCCTGGTATCAGCTATGACCACTAACAAAGCCAGAAGACCACCATTCTAGCCCTCAGGAGTGATTGCACAGAAGATAATATTTTCTACCTTTTATTTCTTATAACCTTCTCCATCTCTGCTACCTCTTTATCTGATACAGTTCCACACAGTATCAAAAGATACACAAAAGTGAAGGGGGAAAAGGTACTTTAGTACTTATTCACACATTAGTTAAATCTAGTGACATGAAATGATATATTCAATTAAGAACGCTGCTGCCCTCACACACACTTTACCTCGGTCAGCAGGCGGTACAGGATGCCAACAATGGTTTTTGATTTTCCTGTTCCAGGTGGTCCATGAATCAGACAGATCTTGGCAACTGATGGGGAGTGTTTCACCATGGCATATGCAGTTTCTATAGCTTTCTTCTGGTCTTCATTGAAATCTTTTAAGTAGGCAACCTATATGAAAGACATTAGTGAGAATGACTTTTCTTCCTGTGGTGGCCCAGAAAAGCAAGACAGGGGAAAAATCTGTGTGAACTGCTCCTGTCCTTCATCAGACAGAAGCTTTATGATCAGGCAAGACTCCAAAATGACTACTCTAAGAAGCACATTCACTACTGGAAAGAGTCACTTCTAAGTGTCTACAGGCTTCAGCCCATCTATAAATAAAACTATTTTTATTTGTGATTCTTATAAAGATCATAAACTGTCTTGTACTCGTCTTTTTTTTTATTCTCTGATTCTTCCCATTTTCTGATCTTCCTGGTGGCTCACATGGTAAAGCGTCTGCCTGTAATGTGGGAGACCCGGGTTTGATTCCTGAGTCAGGAAGATCCCCTGGAGAAAGAAATGACAATCCACTCCAGCACTCTTGCCTGGAAAATCCCATGGACAGAGGGAGCCTGATAGGCTACAGTCCATGGGGTCGCAAAGAATTGGACATGACTGAGCAACTTCACTTTCACTTTCTAACCATTTTAGTCGATTCTCTCCCTTGACAGTAAAACCATTCCAAGACTTTCTTTCCTAACACAAATGACAAGAGTGGAAAGAGCATGGATCTTGGTTCAGCTCCGAGTCTACACCTCAGTTTCACTCTCAAGCTATGTCTCCAAACTTACCTCTCTGGACTTCAGCCTCCACCAATTTTTATATAAATCTAGGATCCCTTAGAAGGTGAGAATTGACTGAGAAAATACACATGGAAGCCTGGACACAAGGAAGGGGTTCAAATAACATCTTTCCCTTCACCTGTCTCTGTGTTAACTTCCTGGAACTTATACACAATTTTATAATGAGAAATATCCGTTCACACAATACAATAACTACGTCTTCAAACTGGCAACAGTACCAAAAGCTCCACTGGTCATTCAAATGCAAAATTCATTCCATTATACCTATTCCTACTTACTTCTGCATTTTAATCACCTAAGAAGTTAAGTAGGATGTTCACCTAACATTTTAATGTTGTTCTTCAAGCATGTTTTCAATTCCTTATTGCACTCTACCTTCTTCCTGAGGTAAGCTGACTAACACAAAGACGTACTTTACAGCATGAAAGACTAGGCACTAAACATGTCACTGGGCATACACTGTGACACAAAAGGAACACGATGCTCTAACGTCGTGGCGTGAACTGTTCTGACTTTCCCTGTATCAAACGGCCATCACTCACAATTCTCTCAGATGTTGTAGTTAGTAAATCTTTTGTACAGAAGTCCATGGGGTTTGGATTCAGAATGGCTCTGGCCAGTTGGTTCCGACCACTCAGCAAACACATGGCTTTCAACTTCCTTTGTGTAGTCACCAGAGAGCTGATTACAAAGCATTTCACGAGTTCATTTAAATTGACTGGTAAATTATCTTGAGTCTGGATGGAAACCGAACACTCAGATTTCCCATTATGCACTGTTACCAAGACAGAGAAAAAGCAATCTCAGTTACCAGTGAATGCAAGGTGTCCAGTTAAAAAGGTTATTCAGAACAAAGTATTTTATAACATGTTTTTTACACATCATTCAAATAATTTACTCAGTGAAGGTAATTACTATTTATCTAAAAAATGGCTCCTATAAACCAGGCAACATTCCTGTCCTCGAGAGGCTTAATTTTCAGGAGGCGGTGGCAGGTTAATCAAATAAGCATGCCAGGTGATGTAAGTAGTATGAAGAATGCAGAGCAGGGGGATGAGAAGTGAAGAGGGATATAAGGGAGTGATACACAGACAGGAGACTCAGGGAAGACCTTCCTGGTAAGATGGCATTTGGGCATGGTCTCATACAATGAAGCCGTGTTGATAACTGGAAACTACGTTACAGGCAAAGAATCAGCAACCGCAAAGGACGCAGGGTGCCCAGATTATTGAGGAACAGAGAAAAGGCTGCTGTGCCGGGAGGGAAGCGAGCTCAAAGCCTGAGAAAGCACTGGTGGCTGCTCTTCACAGGGCTCTGCAGTAATGACTCTGAGTCAGGTCAAGGGCTACCGGACAGCTCTGTGTAGGGAAGGGACCTGCTCTAATGCCCACATTAAAAGAATCACTTATGGTGAATGAAGAATGCACTACAATGGGAAAAGCAAAAAGACCACTTAATCCAGGTGAATCCAGGTAAGTGAATGGTCCTGTGTGCCAGAATGTAGTGGGAGAGGTGGGGCCGGGATGGAGGATACACTGCAAAGGACGGGCCAGTAACAGGACTTCCTGATGAACTAGCTGGAGCCTGTGAGGGAGAGAAAGACTCAGGCATGACTCTGAAATTTGGGGCTGAGTAACTGGGAGAATGGAGGTACTGCATCCTATGATGGGAAAAACTGAAGCAACAGCCCATCAGGCAGTAAATCAAGAGCTTCTTTTTGGAGCAGATTTTCAATGTCTAATAATCTCCAAATGGAGATGGCAGAGTATTAGATACACGAAGAGCTCAGAGAAGGAGGCCACCTTTGAAACAGAACTCTGGCAAATGTAGCCACCTGTCGGAGTAAGCACAGACAAAGCTATGTATCTCAGCTCCTCTTCTACACGCGTCCTACATGAAAAGGTGAGGTGTGCTCACACGAGAGTAAACAGCACACCAGTTACGACGCGGCACACTGCTGAACTCCAATAGCTTTGTTGCTGTTTATAAGATGTAATGCAAAAAGTGAAGGAATAATGAAATCATATTCTCTTCACATAAGAGAGACTAAAAAAAGCAGCAATGTCAAAAGGGCAGCTTGGCATCTATAAAGAATGTGGACTTTGCAGTCAAATAAAATTAGGTTTCAATTCTGAACCTACCATTTAATACTAAGGGTGACCTTGGATAAGTTATTCCACATCCTGACCTCTGATATCCCAGTAAGCAGGCAACAGCTAATTCTGCTTTGCAGGGCTCTGGGAAAAGACAGTCAACGTGCACAGGAAGGACAGGGCACACCGTGTGGCACACAGCTGGTACTCCTTAAATTCAAGCTAACGTTGTTTCTGTTATGCTCCCTTAGGGAGAGAAGCCCCCAAAACACAATGGAGGAGAGTAACAGAAACAGTAAAGCCCTCAAGGTGCCTTACAGTTAGTTACATCTTTGGTCTGCTCATTAATCATTAGCCAGAAAACCAAAGCTGGAATGTGATTTAACGAACAGATGGCTTGCAAATTATCTGTTTTATAACACACACTGATAGATGAAGGAATTTACTAGAAGGAGAAGATATTACAAAAGAAAGTTTTTAAATCTGAAATCTAAAGCAAGAAATACTGGGCCTTTTCCAGGTGAGTCTAGAAAATCTAAAAGAGGTCTCGGAAAGGTAAATCATCAACCTCACAAACACAAGTCTGATAAATGTACACCAGCTAAATGTACAGCAAATACATGGCTGGTAAGGCCTAATCTAGAAGGAAATGAGAAGACAAGTTTTTGACAGGCTTCTCTACGGAGCCTCACGAGGCACTCACTCGCTGCAGTGCGGCGGAATTTCTGAACATAGCCACAATAATGTTCACAGGCGTCCTCCAGGCGACTCCACTCTGAATCTTTCTTCTCCTCATTGAGTCTTTCAGGAACCAAAAAGACCAAATCATTTTCCCTTGGATGAAGCTGTTTAGCTAGTTCACATTCCTCAAGATAAACTGTAAAACAGTAAGAAGTCAGCATTTATTCTAACAGAATAAATTTACATAAGATTAACTAAAGGCATATTAAACCCTTGTACTAAGAGTTCAAGCAAGTAGACAGCACTGGTAGACTTTGTATACACTTCAAAAATGATGGTCTAAGCCAGTGGGCATTTTCAAATACTGATCACAGAGTATTAAAAATTTACTGCTACAACACCAAAATAGATAAAGTCATAATATTCAAAAGAAGTTAATAAATTTCCTTTCCTTGAAACTTACCTTAGTTTTTAATCAAAAATTCTCACTTTTGTGCTCTACTTTCAAAATCCCCAGAGAAAACCTGGAAACAAATTCAAGTACACAGAAGCACTTTGAGCCTACTGGTGGCATTTCAAACAAGGGGAAAGGACAGCAGTAAAATAGGGGCTGGGAAAACAGCAAGCTCTAATTAAAAAGTTTAGTCCCAACTTCGCCAATTCTCAACAAACTTCAACTTTTTTTTTCCTTGAAAACTTACACAGGAATGCAAAGGGACAAGAATAGCCAATGTACTCATAAGGCAAAACAAGCTAAGACTAAAACTTATTCTAAAGCTTAACTAATTAATCAAGCAACGTGACATGGGCACTGAGGTAGGCAAATGATCTAATAGAGAAAGGCGTCCAGAAAATATCAGTGCATTAAACAGCCACTAGATTTATGGCAAACATGGCACTACAGACCATGAAGAAAGGACAGTCTTTTCAATTAACAGTAGTGGGATAATTACATCTCCGTTAGAGAAAAAAATGAAACATGGCCCCTACATCTTACTCATGCACGAAATCAATTCCAGGTTGACAAAACAGTGAAGCCTCTAGAAAAGGGATTGGTAAACTTTCTATAAAGAGGCAGATTTTTCTTTGCAGGCCACATATGGAATCTGCTGCATATTCATCATCACCATCTTTTTCAAAACCTTTAAAAAATACATAAAAACCTTACTCTAGGGCAATATAAAAACAGGGTATAGGGTAGATGTGCAAGCTGTTGTTTGCTGGAACCAGTTCTAGATGTTGATATATTTGTGACCTGCAGCAGGGAAAGGTTTCTTCAACAAGTCATACAGCATTCCATAGAAAAATACACAAATATATTTATGTTAAAAATAAATTCTAAACAAGAATTTTAAAGACATCTCTACGAGAGTCATAATGCAAGCCAAAGTGGGAGAATGGTTTATATCCAAATTATACAAAGAATTTGCCTCAAATCAGTAAGAAAAAGACAACAGAAAATGAACAAGTCTTTTGGCTTCCCCAAAGAGGTTCCTTAAGCATCTACCAAATATATGAAAAGGGGCTCAAGCTCATTATAGCAAAATAACAGATTAATAGCACAATCGATACAAATGTGTTGGTATAAACATGGAACAACGTGCCTTCCATACACTGGTGGGGGTGCCTAATTTCTGTATAAACTGGCTTGGCATTTTCTACTTCAGCTGAACTCATGCAACTCATTTCAGGAGACAAGAACACAAAAACGCCTTCACATGACACTAGAGACATGTGAAAGACCACAGCGGCACCATTCATGAAATGCTGCGCGTAATTATTAGCACAGCAGGCCTGAGGCTTCTGTCCTTACAAAGCTTACAAGCTGCCCTCCCAGTGGCATCTGAGAACTTGCATTTCCAGACAGTTCTCATTCACTGATGACAATGCTGCACTGCATCTAACCTGTTTGCCAAATTCTTTTTCTTTACTTTGGGAAAGTGATGAATCTGCAATGGACAGAGGGTGTTGCTGGCACTCAGTCCCTCAGTTTCCCTGGTAGGTAACATGTCACATGTACTGTCACACCTCACCAGTGGGACAATTAAGTGCCTGTTGTGTGACTCCACTGAGAAAGGACTCTTGAGGGTTGCTCCTGGTCTGCTTTAGACTTCACCCATGTGCTTAGTCCCCTTTGCTAATTTTATTTTGTATCCTTTCACAATAAGAAGTCACAGCCATGCTGTGAATATAATTCCTGTGAGTTGTTCTAGTGATCTCTGAACCCGGGGTTGGGCTTGTGGACTCCTGATACACAGACCAAAACTGTTGGAAAAAATGCCCATTAATGGAAATTCCCTGGTGGTCCAGTGGCTAGGACAAGGCACATGGCTTGACCAAAAAATAACAATCTCCATCAATGGTAAAACTGTGATATAGTTACTGAAATAATACCACAGCAATGAAAGCAAATACTGAAGATACATACAAAATTGATGAAGTACACACATGTTAAATGAAAGAAGTCAGAAACAAGAGAGAAGACTATGTGATTCTATTATATAATCAAGATAAATGGCAGATAAATCAGTTCCTTAAATATTAAAAAGAAATATAAAATTACCAGAAAATATGAAACCATTTAATTTCTAAAACCAAAATTTGAACAGTAAAGTTTATAAACATAAGATAAAAACTGCCTCAAAAACCAAACATGAACGCAAATAATGAAACTAAAAAAAGTCACATCAAATGCACACAGATAAGAAGAAAACAAACTTCCCAACAGAAAAATGACAAACGGTTCGCAGAGACAATTATGTGGCTGTTTCCCACCCCCAAGAATATAAAAGACCACTAAAGACTTGGGGATAAAATGTATAACCCCAAATGAGATACAGTTCCCATGTAAAACTGGGGAAAAGTTTAAACTAGCAAATGAGGAGAGATACATTCTTATGTTCTTATGTTAGACGTAACAATGGAATTCTTTTGGTAGACAAGAGGCAGTATGAATCAAGTCTTTTTTAATTTTACTTTATTTTACTTTACAATATTGTATTGGTTTTGCCATACATCAACATGAATCCGCCACGGGTGTACACGTGTTCCCAATCCTGAACCCCCCTCCCACCTCCCTCCCCATACCATCTCTCTGGATCATCCCAGTGCACCAGCCCCAAGCATCCTGTATCCTGCATCAAACCTAGACTGGCGATTAAAAATGCACACACTGTGATCCAGGCAAAAAGATTTATTCAGTGTAATAGTGAAAAACCATAAACAGTATACATATCTAACTAGAAACTGGTTCAACAGAACTATGGAACATGCTAACAATAATTACAAATACTGAAAAGACATTTACAGCAGATTAAGTGAAAGTAAGTCAAATGTAAGCTTTGCGAAGGCAGAATTTTATGTATCTGGCATCTAGAATTACATACTATCAGGCAGTACACAGTCAATAAATATTTGCTGAGGTAAGTAAATTTAAAGCCACAAAATTGGTAAAATAACCCTATCCCCTCACCACCTCCCCACACTTCACACACAGATGAGGAACAAGTCTAGCAGTAACATATGCACTACTAATTATCCTCATTAAGTAAGACTTTAAACATATTTCACATAAGGTTCAACTTAGGAAACCTATATCCCAGAAAATTCAAACAATTATCCTGTTCCCCTCAAAAGAAATCTCTCCAAGTATTACATGACACAGCGCAAGTTACTTAAAGAACTTACCCACAAACTCCCAGTATTTTTATAATCACCAGGAAATTTTCGTAAATGCAACTGATGGAATTTCTCTTTGTTTGGAGAGCTGATCCATTCCTGTGCCACCTTAGCAAAGCAAAAAAAAGCAAATTAAGAAAGCAAAAACATCTGAAAAAATTTTCCAAAGTAAGCAACAACAAAATCCAGAACCTAGAAATCCCAGGTGACAGAAATAGTAAAAATTAACTTGAGACTTTTGGTTTCCAGCTTGGCATGCATGGAACTTAAAAATCAGTCCATCCTAACAAGTATAAAGAGACAAAATGGTGGATACAGACAATCAAGATTTATCAGAGCAGAAACCCTTAAGCAGAAACCTCCATGCCAGGAAGAAAACCTGAACTGGACTTGGCAAACTGTTGGAGGCTCAGTATAAACAACTCTGAATGCTTAAAAACCCTAGGGCGACCCAGTCATAAGGGACATCCCACACTCTACTGAGTTTCACATCTAGGAGTTCTAATAGGCCCCCATAGTAAATGCAGGAGAAAATTCCCTGTGTCCTTTGATGGGGGAGGGGTAGTGGATATAGCAGTATTGAGGGTTAGGAATTTTAGAACCATTTTAATACATCACGAAGCGCCAGTCTATGTTCAATACAGGATACAGGATGCTTGGGGCTGGTGCACGGGGATGATCCAGAGAGATGATATGGGGTGGGAGGTGGGAGGGGGTTTCAGGATTGGGAGCTTGTGTACACCCGTGGATGATTCATGTCAATGTATGGCAGAGCCAATACAGTATTGTAAAGTAGAATAAAGTAAAAAAATAATAATAATAAAATTTAAAAAATACATCAGAGTATTCTGACATTAAAAAATTTTTTTCACTGGAGGATAATTGCTTTACAATATTGTGGTGATTTCTGCTGTATAACCACCTGAATCATCTATTAAATATATATCCCCCTCCTTCTTCAGCCTCCTTCCCACCTCCATTCTAACCTTCTTAACACGGCTTTGATCTATACAAAAACTATTTCACCAGAGCCAAACTTGCTGGATGACAACGGGTGAGATGCCTGGATGGCATCACCAACCTGATGGACATCCATCTGAGCCAGCTCCAGGAGCTGATGATGGCCAGGGGAGCCTGGTGTGCTGCAGTCCATGGGGGTCAAAGTCGGAGACAGCTAAGCAACTGAACTGAACTTTGCTAGGCTTTTATCAGAGCCTAACCTACTTGGGGGAAGAAAACCTACTCCAGACCATTCTAGTCATCCTGTCTCACCTGAGGAGGCAGGAAGAAACCAAGATGAATGAGTGTGAAAGCCAGAGGCAAAGGCTCACTCAAAGACTAACAACCTGGGCTTCCCTGGTGGCTTAGTGGTAAAAAAAATCCTGCCGCCAATGCAGGAGACATGGGTTAGATCCCTGATCCAGGAAGATCCCGTATGACAGGGAGCAACTAAGTGCTTGCACCACAACTACTGAACCTGTGCTCTAGAGCCCAGGAATTGCAACACACCCTAGAACCTGTGCTCTGCAGTAAGAGAAGCCACTGCACCGAGAAGCCCTTGCACAACAACCAGAGAGCAGGCCCACTGGCCACAACTAGAGAAAAGCCCGAGCAGTAACGAAGACTCAGCACAGCCAAAAATAAGAAAGACTGACAGCTTCTCACAGGACTATGGCATGCTCTCCCTTCCCCCATAACTCAGTACTATTTACTAAAGGTCTATTTACTGTTCTTTTTATTTAATAGATCAAATCCACCTTACAACAACAAAAAAACTGCATTCTCAAAACGCAAACACACACACAGTTTGAAGAGACTGAACAAGCGTCAAAACTAGTCAGATATAGCAGGAATATTGGAATTGTCAGACCAACAATTTTTCAAAAATAAAAAACTATTAATTTATATACTAACTCTAAAGGAAAAAGTACCCTATGAACTAATGGATGGATAAAGTAACGAATGAGATGTCAATTTTGAAAAAGACCCCAAAGGAAAGGCTAGAGATTAAAAACACTAACAGAAATGAAGGATGCCTCTGCTGGGCTCATTAGAACAATGGGTACTGCTGAGGAACGAATCTCTGAGATTTAGGATGCAGCAACAGAAACTACCAAAGCTGAAAAACAAAAAAAAAGAAAATGAGGAAAAAAGCCACATCCCAGAATATCCGAGAACTGTGCCAAAAGGTGCAGCATAACACATAATGGGGATATGAGAAGGAGCGGGGGTGGGGAAGAAGCAGTACTTGAGACAATGACGACTCAGATTTCCAAAATTAATATCAGACCCCAAATCACAGATCCAGGAAGCTCAGAGACCAAGCAGAATAAACGCCAGAAACTACACCTTTAGGAATCATATCGTATCATATTCACACTTTAGGAATGTGAAATACTAAAGATAGAAAAAAATCTTGAAGACAGTGAGAAAAAAAAACACCCTATCTATAGCAGAGAAGATTAAGAACTATATCCGACTTTTCTTCAGAAAAATGCAAGCGAGTGAAACATTTAAGATGACTGAGAGAAAAAACCTACCAACCTAGAGATCTGAATCCGGCAAAATTATCCTTTGAAAGTGAGGGAGAAATAAAGATCTTCTCACACAAAATTTGAGGGCATTTGTCACCACTGCACCTATCTTGCAAGAAAAAAGATATTCAAAGAGAAGGAAAATTATATAGGTCAGAACTCAAATCTACATAAACAAAGGAAGACCATCAGAGAATGAATATGTGAAGGCAAAATTAAAATCTTTGTTTCCTATTTTTAATTCATCTAACATAATAGTTTATTCAAAATAACAGCAACAACATATTAAACTATGGATGCTTGTGTGTGTGTGTGTGTGTGTGTGTGTAACGCAGGCCTATGTGTATGTGAAACAAATGACAGCAATGATACACTGGATGACAAAGAAAAATCAGGAATATTTTGTTATTGTAAGGTAGACACACTACCCATGAAGTGTTATCTGAACAGACCTGGTTGTAAATATACACTACAAGCTCTAAGACAATCACTAAAAAAAAATTTTGTTGATATTCTAAGGATAGAGAGACAATACAATTATACAAAATGCTCAATTAAAACCACAAGAACAGGGACAATAAAAACAGGAATAAACAACAAGGGTAACAGATAGAAAATAGTAGCATGTGCAGTTAACATGCTGAAGCTAAAGCTCCCAATACTCTGGCCACCTGATCTGAAGAGCTGACTCTCTGGGAAAGACCCTGATGCTGGGAAAGACTGAGGGCAAGAGAAGGGGGTGACAAGAGGATGAGATGGTTGGATGGCATCACTGATTCAATGGACATGAATCTGAGCAATCTCTGGGAGACAGTGAAGGACAGGGAAGCCTGGCATGCTATTATGGGGTTGCAATGAGTTGGACATAACTGCATGACTGAGCGACTGAACAACAAAAATCCTTTCATCATAAACATTTCTATTAATAGCTCTTTTATGTGAACCTCCAGCAGACAGCATTATTGGCCTCTTCATGGATCACAGCCTTGTCGTGGTGAAGGAACTTACAAGCCATTAGACATGCTGTGCAGGGCCACCTGAGAGGATAGATCTGAGTCAAGAGTTCTGACAAACCATGGTCCCCTGGGGAAGGAAATGGCAACACACTCCAGTATTCTTGCCTGGAGAACCCCATGGACAGTTCAGTCACTCAGTCGTGTCTGACTCTTTATGACCCCATGCACCAAAGCATGCCAGGCCTCCCTGGTCCTTCACCAACTCCTGGAATTTACCCAAACTCATGTCCATTGAGTCAGTGATGCCATTAACCATCTCATCCTCTGCCGTCCCCTTCTCCTACTGCCTTCAATCTTTCCCAACGTCAGGGTCTTCTCAAATAAGTCAGCTCTTCCCATCAGGTGACCAAAATATTGGAGTTTTAGCGTCAGCGTCAGTCCTTCCAATGAACACCCAGGACTGATTTCCATGTGAAGAGACAAAAAAAATATGAAAAATGAAAATGAGCTCCCCAGGCTGGAAGGTGTCCAGTGTGCTACTAGGGAAGAGCAAAGGGCAATTACTAATAGCTCCAGAAAGAAAGAAGAGGCTAGGTCGAAGTGGAAGCAACGCTCAGCCGTGGATGTGTCTAGTGGTGAAAGTCAAGTCTAACGCTGTAAAGAGCAATACTGCATAGGAACCTGGAATGTTAGGGCCACGAATCAAGGTAAACTGGAAGTGGTCAAGCATGAGATGGCAAGAGTGAATATCAATATCTTAGGAATCAGTGAACTAAAATGAATGGGAGAATTTAATTCAGAAGACCATTTTGTCTACTACTGTGGGCAAGAATCCCTAAGAAGAAATGGAATAGCCCTCACAGTCAACAAGAGTCTGAAATGCAATACTTAGGTGCAATCTCAAAAATGACAAAATGATCTCAGTTCATCTCTAAGGCAAACCATTCAACATCACAGTAATTCAAGTCTATGACCCAATCACTGACGTCGAAGAAGCTGACCAGTT
Source organism: Nanger dama (assembly GCA_917880005.1). Classification (NCBI taxonomy): domain Eukaryota; kingdom Metazoa; phylum Chordata; class Mammalia; order Artiodactyla; family Bovidae; genus Nanger; species Nanger dama. Next base: position 4,638,772 of record CAKJTW010000018.1, on the reverse strand, counting down.
CTATGAAGACCTTCAACACCTTCTAGAAATAACAAGAAAGAAAGATGTCCTTTTCATTACAGGGGATTGGAATGCAAAAGTAGGAAGTTCAGAGATAACCAGAACAACACGGAAGTCTGCCCTTGGGAGTACAAAATGAAGCAGGGCAAGGTTAAGTTTTGTCAAGAGAACATACTGGTCACAGCAAACACCCTTTTCCAACAACACAAGAGACAACTCTACACATGGATGTAGACATCTCACGAGATGGTCAATATGAAATCAGACTGATTATGTTCTTTGTAGGCAAAAATGGAGAAGCTCTATACAGTCAGTAAAAACAAGACCTGGAGCTGACTGTGGCTCAGATCATGAGCTTCTTATTGCAAAATTCAGACTTAAATTGAAGAAAGTAGGAAGCCACTAGGCCATTTAGGTATGACCTAAATCAAATCCTTTATGATTACACAGTGGTGACAATGAATAGACTCAAGGGATTAGATCTGGTGGACTGAATGCCTGAAAAACTATGGACAAAGGTTTGTAACACTGTACAGGAGGCAATGACCAAAACCATCCCAAAGAAAGAGAAATGCAAGAATGCAAGATGGTTGTCTGAGAATGCTTTACAAGTAGCTGAGAAAAGAAGAGAAGCAAAAGGCAAGGGAGAAAGGGAAAGACATACTCAACTGAATTCAGAGTTCCAGAGAATTCCAAGGAGAGATAAGGCCTTCTTAAATGAACAATGCAAAATGAAACAACAGAATGGGAAAGGCTAGAGATCTCATCAAGAACATGTCATGCAAACATGGGCCCAGTAAAGGACAGAAACAACAAGAACTTAACAGAAGCAGAAGAGATTAAGAAGACAGGATAAAGATCAACATGAATCAGCCACAGGTATACCTATGTATATAAAACTCTTGGAGGAAATTATAAAACTCTCGGAGAAACACTCTTTGACATACGTAACAGCAAGATCCTCTGATCCACCTCCAAGAGTAATGAAAATAAAAACAAAAGTAAGTGGGACCTAGGTTAAGCTTAAAAGTTTTGCATAGCAAAGGAAACTATAAACGAAATGAAGAAGCAAACCCTCAGAATGGAAGAAAATAACTGCAAGTGAAACAACTGCCAAAGGATTAATCTCCAAAATATAGAAGCAGCTCATGCAGCTCAATAGCACAAAATCACCCAACCAAACCAGTGGGAGCAAAGACCTAAACAGACATTTCTCCAAAGAAGACATACAGGTGGCTAATAAACACATCAAAGTATGCGCGACATTGCTTGTTATTAGAGAAATGCAAACCAAAACTACAATGAGGTTATCGCCTCACACTGGTCAGAATGGCCATTATCAAAAAATCTACAAATAAGTGCTAGAGAGGGTGTGGAGAAAAGGGAACCCCCTTGCACTGTTGGGTGGGAATGTAAACTGATATAGCTGCTACGGAAAACAGTATGGAGATTCCTTAAAGAACTAGGAATAAAACTATCACATGACCCAACAATCCCACTACTGGGCATATGCTCTGAGCAAACTGTAACTGAAAAAGACCCACGTACCCCACGGTTCACTGCAGCACTATTTACAATAGCCAGGACATGGAAGCAACCTAGATGTCCATTGACAGATGAATGAATAAAGAAGTTATGGTACATATACAATGGAATATTACTCAGCCATAAAAAGGAATGCATCTGAGTCAGTTCTAATCAGGTAGATGAACTTGGAGCCTGGAATACAGAGGGAAGTCAGAAAAACAAATATTGACTATTAATGCATACATATGGAATCTAGAAAAATGGTACTGATGAACGTATTTGCAGGGCAGTAATGGAGACACAAACATAAAGAGAGGGGTGGACAGATTGAACTGAAACATATACATTACCACATGTAAGATAGCCCAGGGAATTTGCTGTATGACTCAAGGGAGCTCAGTCCAGTGTTCTGTGACACCCTGGTGGGGGGGACTGGTTCAAGAGGGAGGGGACATATGTATACTTATGGCAGATTCTTGCTGACGTGTGGCAGAAACTAACAATATTGTAAATTATCCTCCAATTAAAAAAATTTTTTTAACATAATTAAATGCGAAACTATCTCCTCTGAGAAGTCTTCCCTTTCCTCTGCACTGAAAAACATTTCCTCCTTTGCCACCCCCTGGACTGTAAGTTCCAGAAGGGCAGAGATTAGGAAAGTATTGGTATTTCCTCTGTATGACCAGAATCTAGAACAGTGTCTGGCACAATGTCTGTTCAACATGACATTTACAAGTTATATTTTAGCTGTTCTTTCAAAATCTGGATGTATACGATTAAAACACATACTTACTGTTTCAAAAGTATTCAGTACCATCAAAGGGAAAAACACATTAAAATAATCTCCACAGTCTTGAAACCTGATAGGCACCCGTCTTGCGATGGACTGACACAGACTCGACGGGGCCCACACTGATCAAAGTTCACAAACATCTCGTATCTCCATTTCAAGACCTCTTTTACAAAGGTATCAGAGATGGACTGTGACGACGTGAGAATGTTTACTGGAGAGGAAGTCAAAAAGATCTGCTTTCCCCCAGTGGAACTCTCAAAACTTGCCTGTTGGAGTTATTTGGAGTCTGAGCAGGGAAAACACTGCACAGACCTTTCACTTCAGCCACTGGCTTCAGAGACGCCAGGAGGGGGTGGCTGTGGTCCTTTCAGAACAGACTGTGCCCCACTTGACTTATTTTTCAGAGATGATGGGAGGGATGAGGTACTTTCCAAAGACTTGGAGAGACCAGCAATCCGTGAAGTACTGCTCGAACTAAAAACCTTGGTCGTGGAAGGTCTCGAACGTTTTGATGCTGACAGAGGCAAGCCAGGTTTACGAAATACATCTTCATCTGTGGCTTTAGTTTTTGAGTGTTTTGAGCAGTACTCACCCGGGTTTTTCAGAGTTTCAACACAATCTTTGGACTTACATTTTGTGCTACTCAAAGATTCCAACTGAGGCTGACTCACACAGTTTTCCTCTCCCTGCACTGTATCTTTTCCATGAATGACTTCAATGAGTATATCATTCTCTCTCTCAATCTGTGAACATAAATCCATGTCTTCAGGGTCACGCTGTGTTAAGAATATATCCTCCTCCTCTATGTCACTGCTGAATTCAGGCTCTCTCTCTTTCAAAGTCGCCACCTCTAAATGATGAACTGTTAGGTCACCTCTGCCTAATAGGTCCTCTGAGGTAGGAACAATGACTTCATTTGTTGCTATTCTTCCATTCACCATGACAGGATTACACTGGTTTGCTTTCACTGATTCTGTCTCAGAAGACTGACATGTCAGTAACTGTTTTCCCTTATTGCTAGCAGTCACCTCGGCGCCTCCGTGATGACTGTAATCTGACTTATTGGACTCTGGCACAGCAGAGCTCTGAGCAGCACGTGGCCCTGCTCGTGTCTTATCTGTACTTTGACAATCAAAACGTCCTTGTCTGTTCTGTCGTGATTTGGATCTCATCTGCCTATGCAACTGAAGGTCTTGACTCGTCAGCAGTTTCTTATTATTTCTGACAGAGAGAGCCTGAGGAGAAATTAACTTCGTCTTTTTCCGGGCATCCACTACTCCAACAGTTCTGCCGTGGTCACGGAGCTGATCTATACACTCTAAAGATCGCTGGGACAATTCAAACGCCCTACGAGGAGCCTTTTTCAGGCCAAGTCTCTCAACTGTTGAAGTTGGTTCGGGACACTGGCGAAACTTCTTTGGCGGCACAACAGCAGGAGTTGTTCTACAGCTTATGTAATGGGAGCTTTTACTCTGTCCCTTCTTGGTATCTGAATGGGATTTCTTAGAAGCTTTAACCCCTGGAACTTTCCTGACAGGTCTGGAATATGTGCGAGGCTTTGGAAGAGACTTCTTTGGGGAAACCGCAGCACTTCTCTGAACACTTGAACTGGGAACTGTAGATCTTGGGTCTATACCTTTAAAACCATTTTTACTCGGATTTCCCTTATTAAGAATGCCAGACTGGTCCTCATTTTTGACAGAAGATGAAGAAGGCCTTAGAGGATCTTCAGCTATAGGTTTTTCATACCGTCTTCTCTTGGGTTTTTTTACTTCAATTTCACAAAATTCCTCAACAGAAGTACTACTACTAAGTGGTTTTGTGCGCTCTTCAAAGTTCTCTGCTACTTTTTAATGACCTCTTCAGATACATAATCTGTCTCATAACCCCAATCATTTGCAGTATCACCCACATGAGTCAAGCATGGATTTTTCTCATTCTCTTGAGCTAAACTCTTGTCTGGTTTCTGATCATGCCAAACTGAAAACACTTCACATGGTGTCTCAAACTCAAAAAACTGAGAATCAGAGTCCTCAAACTGCAAAAGGGACACTGGATTTTCTTCCTTTATTAATACTTTCTGTTCCACATTTGTGTTAGCTATTGAACTATGTTGCTCTGGACATTCTTTCTCAATGCATGCTTTGACCTCTTTCATTTGTTTCTTCAAACCCAGGATTCTTTCCTCCTCTTCCTCCTCATCGGAATCTGAAATAATAATAACCTGTTCACAGCAGGTTTCCCTGATATTTTGGTTTGCTGTGAAACATCTTTTCTCATCTTTTACTTTTCTTTGTATTTGGGATAAACTTTTTTGAGTTGAATCTGATGGGAACTTAGTAACACTGTCTTGAGCTATTAAAGATAATTTGTAGAGGTCACGATCTACTTGAGAATCTGTTAAGGTGTCAGGCTGGAGACTGCTGCTAAGGTCCTGTTCTCTTAAATTAGAAGAAAACTGATCAGTGCTCCTACTAATTTTCCTATCTCTCAATTCATGTCCAGTCACAGGCTCTTTAAAGGAAGATGCTTTCGTCATGCAAGTATTGGTCATTTCGTTGAGAGAGACCAAATCTTTGGCATCAACATGACATTCCTGTATTTGACAACTGTTTTCAGGGGTAGAGAAAATATCTAACTTTTCTTTCTTTACTTCTTTCTTTCTCAGCAGTAGACAGCTTTGAGATTTTTGGTCTCCATTTTTATCATCCAGAATACCATTAGGGACTAAAGAAGGACTGCCTATGTTTCCACCTCCTTTCTGACCTCCTTTATCTTTCTTTGAACAGAAACCCTCAATGCTAGATACAGTGAGGCTTTCCTCTAAACTGATACTTCTCTTGTGTTGCTTTTTATTACCTGTGACAATTTAGCACAGACTCCATCTTTATGTGTCTTAGATTTTGCTTTTGAGCTTTTGCCAAGACCATCACCCTTTAAAGAGAAGTCCTCATTGGAGGCAGACACTTTTCCCATAGAATCCATGCTAGAAACAGTCAATAAGCGCCTTGATATTATTATTCCTCTGTCAAATACTTTTTCTGGACCATTTCTTAAAGTACCCTTCTGTGGGGTACATGAGGAGTTCTCTTTTACAGACTTATATTTCCCTGTATTTATTTTAACTTGATTTTGAACTCTTTCACAGGCAAGGGTTTTACTACTCAGCTTCAAACATGACTCAGCTGAGAGGTGGCCTTCTAGTTTCAAATCTTTTATATGATATGGCTCTTTACTCTCTTCTATGGCATTATTTGCTTTGCTCAAAATACTCTCTTGCACTTGATATGCATCAGCTTTCACTGGTTCTTTAGAAGATGTTGGGCTGGAATTTTCCAGACAGTGCACATCTTTTTCAGACTTCTTCCCTATTTGTTCACTTTCTTCTTTAAAAGATGCAGGAGGTGTCTTACATGCAGGATTCAGATCCACAAAAGTGCTACACTGAGGTACTTTGAATTTTATGTTTCTAATAATTTGCTTTAAACAAGTTTGTAGCTCATGGGTTTCCTGACTAGTCAACTGCCAACCTAAGGATAAATTCCCTCGCAGGAATAAGTTGAGCTTATCCCAGAACCGCTTACAGAGAGTCTGCTGCCCAAGCTGATAGCCTTCTTTCAGGAGACTTCTAATCAGCTGCACACAAGCCAGCTGCACAGAGTTAGAGGGCACTGAATGCAGTGACAGGGATGATATCATTGCTGTGCCTTTGGAACAGTTTCCAGACGACTTCTCGGAACTCCGTGCAAATGCTGTGGTCGGTAGCTTGGCACACTTCACCACAGCCTCCACCCACTGCTGGGAACTAACCCACAGCAAATGTAGACATTTTTTATTTCTATGCAGTTCAATCACAGACACCAAAATCAGAAGGAAAAACTCAGTGACTTTGTCACACACAGCGTCTGTCTGGTTGAGAACATCTTTGACTTCAGAGTACAGATGGTGAATAACCTCCACTATGTAAGCCACACCTAGATCCTTCAGGTCCATTAGGGATTGCACAAAAGGGATGAACCACAGAAATGTGCTGTTATGAACACGCATGTCTTGACCAATATCTGACTGGAGCACGTTAGCTAATGTTTCCATTTCTTCATACATGTTAGGACAATAATCGGGGCAAATGGCTGATCTCCACCCTGAATCCTAAAATCAAAGAGATACAGACATTCAGGTAAACAAGCATCATTCATGGTTGCCTGACACACAGTTGTAAACAAGAATATATACTGCTCAATTTTCCTGTTTTGGTGCACATAAACGGACCCCCAAGAAACTGAAAACAGTGCAATTTTGAGGTTAAAGTTTCATGAAAAGGTTAAATTTACAAAACCTCCATGCACTCTGAAATTCTTTCCATCATCTGGTTCTGATTTCCAGTCATGTGATTTATCTCCCCCATGCCATAAACATTCCACCCTTCCTAACCATACTTAAAAATTTCAAAGTGTGCCCACTTTTCCCCAGGCACTACCGTTCAATCAGAAAAATTTTATGTAACAGTTGATTCAGAATAGCTATATACCATAAAATCAGCACTGCAACTGATCACTGCACTGTCTATACAATATAAAGGCAATACAGTATCATCTGAACTCTAAAAATGCTTTATACCTTTTTGGTCTTTTCAGGATTGTAATTGTATACAATCTGGCTGCAAGTCACCATATCATCCAAATATGACTCGGTTCTAACTTGGTCCTTAAAAATATTAAGAATAAATAGAAATTACTGAACTAAAGGGGGTAAAAAAAAAAATCCTGTTAATTAACAGACTTCCCTTATGCAGACTGAAATCGTGACAAAGGAACTGAACAAACCTCATAGAGCTGTTCCGTATATTCTGGATCTCTCTATTGTAGCTCACGTTGTTAATAATGGTTTGAAATGCTTCAATAGGATCAATAAGTTGACCCCAGACCTTAGATCCAAGGCGATCCAGAATCACCATGAAACAGTGTAACGCTGGCCAGAAAGGATCCACACTATCATCTGAAACACAATGGAGTAATTGCCAAATTAAAAAACAATTAGAAAAAAGTACTAAAACATATTGAGAATTAAGCACCCTTTACCTGGGTAGCAACGAAACTGAAAGCAAAGCAGAAGTAATTTAAGCCCTGCCAACTACAGGTCTTAGAAAGCTGGCAAACATTTAAGTAGTGTTTGCATTTTTTTTAAAGCAATATACCTTGGTTAAGAAATTTTTTCATGTGAAACAAACTGAGATAGTCTAGATAGAAAACTCAACTTTTTCACCCTGTTTGCCACACCTTTAAGAATCTTTCCTACTCTGCTTCTTCTATACCTTTATATTCTCATCCTTCAATAAATAGCAGAAGTGAGGAAGGGAGAAGTAAGAAAAGCCTGGTATCTCCAGATCTAAACAAAGTCCATAATACAAGAAATCCTGAACTGTGTGTCATCTGGCTGATGTACGAGACTGAATCCCTGAGGCACTGGACAAGCAGAGATGCACTCTTTTCCATCCACTCCTGTCTCAGTGTGGCTTTGTTATTTCCATTCCATCCACCTGGCAGGAATGCCCACTACTCCCATCCTCTGGCATCCAATCATCTCCCTCTTCTCTATGTGCAGTGGCAAAACACTGACCCACTCATAGACCTTAAACTGTTCCTTACTGTTTTCTAAGGAAATTCAAAGTTCTCAGTCAAGCACTTGTAAGATCTTACTCTATTCTTCTCAGATTTATTTTTCCATACTAAAATAAAGATACATCTGTATGGCAAAACAAATACAGTATTGTAATTAAAAAAATAAATTTAATTAAAAAATATTTTATGCAAATAAAAAAATAATAAAATAAAATAAAGATACATCATCTATAGCAAAAAGAAAAAAGGATCGCTGGCTTTTCCCAAGAACTAGAACAGCTTCACTATTAGTAGCACCCATCCAAAAAAAAAAACAGTTTCCTATCCTTCCTTACAGTTCAGCTCAAATACCGCCCCCTGCGGCAAACACGCCCAGTCATCTGACCTTCCACAGTACTCTTTGGAGTAAGTGGTCTCACACACACAATCTCTGACAACCCAAGAACTTTCTGCTTTATTTCCTTCAGGGCTCTTAGACTCTATTAAAAAAAAAAATCATAGTCATTTGTGTAGAACTTCTCATATACTTTTTTATCCTACACTGCAGCTATCTTTTTGTCTAGCAAGCTCTCAAATACGAAGTCATCAGTAAGGTAAAGACAATTACAGAAAGTTTCCTAAAGAGGTGACTCATTCTGAAGCATGTTAGGGAAGCTGGATTAACAGAGAGAACCGAAATGCAAGTGCAAAGCACTGGGAAAGAAATGAACAAATTACTTAGTAAATTCCGCTAAGTGAATTACTAATAACCTTGATCAGAAATAATCTCACAAGAAAACACACATTATCAAAGAAACACTAACAGTTACAAATTTCTTTTAAAATTCTCCACAAAAGAATTTGTATCTATACCAAAGTTGCCTAAAGAGAAGTGAAAGTGGGTAAAAAATTATATCTTCACAGGATTTGGCGTGCTTGGTCTTTGATGATTCATTCCTTCATAAAGAGGGTTAAGACTGGAAACACTAGTCCAGATTCTCACTGATAAGCCTGATAAAACCATGATAAAACCAAGCTGGCCTCTACTAACAAAATTTTAGACCCTATTTATTAGCCTTTCTGAGCAGCATTGTCCAGGGGAACTTTCTGTGATGGTAGAAATGGCACACTGTTTGCCCAGTTTAATATGGTAGCAGCCAGGCGCATGTGGCCACTGAGCTCTTGAAGTTATAGCTAATGGGACTGAAAACCTGAATTTTTAAGTTTCCTTAGTATAAATTTAAACAATCACATTTGGCTGGCAGTCACTGTGTTTGTTGGACAGCGTAACCACAGAAAACCAAAGTGAAATGAAAAACCAAGCAAAAGTGAGGTAGTGGGACAGCAGAGTCTTTCTGCATACATTTACTATCACATTATTAGAAATTCACCTCCTTTAGGTTCTAGTCCACTCTTCATTCTGCTACAAATTGGGTATTGCAACGTGAGAAAGTAAGTTAACACCTCTGGGCTTCAGTCTCTTATGAAAATAAGGTGCTGAGTTAAACTCTAAAGATCCTTTCCAATTTAACATTCTGAATGTGTGACAAAAATCATAAAGTGTTCATTCTTTCCTCCATATCATACATCCAAATTCTTACAGTGACTAGTAATTTTAAAGTGCACCACCATCACAAAATTCAGCAAATAAAGTTTATTACCATTTGATTGCCTCTCCATGGTATGAAGTATTGACTGCATAAAATCATTCTGTTTATCTGAGCCCAACAACAGTGAATCCATGGCTTGCTCCTCAAGAATGGTGAGCAGCATGCAAATACCTGTAAGACCACATATAGTTTGCTTGAACTGATGACATTAACACTGTTCTAAAGTCTTCTCTGGTTTAGCTGGCAGAATAATAACATGGCAGTAAGATGAATCAAAACATAATCCAGTGCCTCAGACACTAAAGTCTGAGACATTCACATACAACTGCTCCCAAGAACAGAACTTTAGACTGAATAAAAGGGAAAATACTATGAACTTTGTTAAAAAGCAATTTCCCAAATGACTATACACAATTTAATCTCATAAAATTGAAGATCCCTTAAGTTTTAAGATCATCATATTTCAAGTACCAATCTCGGCCAAATATACATGACTAAGACTTTTTGAATCAATGAGTAGGACAGAACTATTTTAAGTTCAATATAGAATTTGTTGAAAACCAAAGTTAATCTCTTTCTGCCAGGAAATATTTTACAGATACAAAAGAAGTATGAAACCTCCTTTTTCCAATAGATCAAATTCTATTAAAGTCAGCTGCTATGATAATATTTTGTTACATCTAATAATGCCTTAAATAAAATATCTACTTGCCATGCTTAAAAGATACTTGTTACACAGATGATTTCACAGATTACACAGATGATAAAAAGTGTTTAAAAGAGATGTTGTAATGGTCAATTTAATGACAAAACAAACTATGAAATCTTTTATTTAGCAATTCTGATCAGATTACCAAATGAGATGACTTTTGCTGGATAATTGTTAAGAACTACTGGATCATGTCAATGTATGGCAAAAACTAACACAATATAAAGCAATTATCTGCCAATTAAAAAATAAATAAAAGTGCCAGATTATTGTAGGCTTAAAAAAACACTACTGAAAAATACTAATTGCTATTTCTATAGCAACAATACTCACCTAACCAATAGTTTTTGTAGTTGGCAGTATCATACATGTGTGAAGGCAGAAGAACCAGTTTACCCTTCTCAAGGACAGAAGAAGTATAAATGTCTGGGTTTTCTAAAAGTCCCAACTCAATAACTTTAAAAAGGCAAGTCAAAACCTCCTGTAAGTCATAGTAATCATCTCTATCCACTTTCCCCAAGTTTCTTGCAGTCAGGATAGCCCAACGTCGAACCTAAAAGGACAACACATTCATTACTTCATTCAGTGAACAACTGTCTATATACAGCAAGAATCTATTTAAAATAGGAATTCTCTGCTGCTGCCGCCAAGTCACTTCAGTCATGTCCAACTCTGTGCGACCCCATAGACGGCAGCCCACCGGGCTCCCCTGCCCCTGGGATTCTCCAGGCAAGAACACTGGAGTGGGTTGCCATTTCCTTCTCCAACGCATGAAAATGAAAAGTGAAAGTGAAGTCGCTCAGTCATATCTGACTCTTAGCGACCCCATGGACTACAGCCTACCAGGCTCCTCCATCCATGGGATATTCCAGGCAAGAGTACTGGAGTAGGGTGCCATTGCCTTCTGTGAGGAATTCTCTACAGGTTTTAGAAGACACAAGATATACCAATTATATGTCAGAATCTTTAAAAAATCACCATGCTGTACACCTTAAAAACTGTACAGTGCTGTATGTCCATTATATCTCAATAAAACCGGAGGAAGAAAAAAACCATCATATAGAATAAAGTACTTCAGTAAAAACATGATTTTCAAAGACATTTTAAAGCAAAAGGAGGTAATGACTGAAAAAAAAAAAACACACAAGACACTAATTATAATCAAATTCTGAACAACACACAGGGGTTAGAGCACTGACTTTCTGCATAGTTGAATATACCAACACAATCCGAATATAACTTGATCACCAGCCCTTCAATAAGACTCTGCACCATGGATTCAACTAACCTTGACCTGTATTATTACTAAACTGTTATTTCTGAGTGACTCAGTCATGTTCAACCCTTTTGTGACCCCCATGGATTGCAGCCTGCCAAGCTCCTCTGCCCATGTGATTTCAAATACTGAAGTGGGTTGCCACTTTCTCCTCCAGGACCTTCTGGTCCCAAGGATCAAACCCACGTCTCCTGCTTGGCGAGTCTTTACCAATGAGCCACCTGGGAAGTCCATGCATTAAAAACAATCTGCATATAAGTGAACTCAGTTCAAACCCATGTTGTTCAAGGGTCAAATTGTAATGCAATGTGTGAACTATATTTGATCCTGATTTGAACAAACTAACTCCAGTAAAGCCTTTAGGATAACCATTTTCATTCACTTAAATACCAACTAGAAACATGATATTAAGTAACTATTATTGGTATGTTGATGTATTTTTAAAACCCTTACCTTTCAGAGACACATACTAACATTTTATGGATTAAATGCTCTGATTATCTACTTTTGTATGTTTGTAATGTTCCATATTAGAAAGTTTAGAAAAGGAAAGAAACAATGAAAAGAGAAGAAATAAAAGGTCACCTCTACATGGCAATATACCATAGGAAAGTGATTTTAAAACTCTTCTGAGATACAAATTTAGTGACCATAACCAACCTTAAAAACTAAATAAAACAGTGTACATCCTTCATTGTAAAATTATTTTGTGAAATGCTGATATATGTATATGCATATGTTAAATGTCACATATGCATATACATCTGTTAACTCAATGAAAAACATGTTTATCAATACTTATCGACTATGGGCAGAAAAGTTTGAAAAACACAGAACTAATGAACAAAAGAATGAGCTCTATGTCAACATACTTTTAAGCTACAAAAAAAATACAAAGGAATCACTGAGTCTATCCTAATAATAAAATAGATGAATGAATGGGAGAAGGGAAAATGGCTCTTGATTACAGTATAATCCACATCAAATGCTGACTAGTAATTGTATAAACTGCTGGGGTTGAAATTATTTTGCAGTCTTGGAAAAACTGGCTGAAGGAAAAACCATTCAGTTCAGTTGCTCAGTCACGTTCAACTCTTTGCAACTCCATGGACAGCAACACGCCAGGTCTCCCTGTCCATCACCAACTCCCAGAGTCTACCCAAACCCATGTCCATCGAGTCGGTGATGCCATCGAGCCATCTCATCCTCTGTCGTCCCCTTCTCCTCCTGCCCCCTTCTCCTCCTGCCCCCAATCCTTCCCAGCATCGGGGTCTTTTCCAATGAGTCAGCTCTTCACATGAGGTGGCTAAAGTATTGGAGTTTCAGCTTCAGTATCAGTCCTTCCAATGAACACCCAGGACTGATCTCCTTTAGGATGGACTCGTTGGATCTCCTTGCAGTCCACGGGACTCTCAAGAGTCTTCTCCAACGCCACAGTTCAAAAACCATCAATTCTTCAGCACTCAGCTTTCCTCACAGTCCAACTCTCACATCCATACATGATCACTGAAAAACCATAGCCTTGACGAGATGGAACTTAGTCGGCAAAGTAATGTCTCTGCTTTTCAATATGCTATCTAGGTTGGTCATACTTTCCTTCCAAGAAGCAAGCATCTTTTAATTTCATGGCTGCAGTCACCACCTACAGTGATTTTGGACCAGAGCAGCCAAAACAAAAACAAAAACAAAAAAACAAAAGGCTGAGGAAATGTTCCAAATCAAAGCAGACAAATGCACCATGCTGTTGTTCAGTCACTAAATAACGTCCAACTCTGCAACCCCACGGACTACAGCACATCAGGTTTCCCTGTCCTTCACTATCTTGCAGAGTTTGCACAAACTCATGTCTACTGACTCAATGATGCTATCCAACCATCTCATTCTCTGTTGCCCTCTTCTCCTGCCCTCAACCTTTCCCAGCATCAGGATCTTTTCCAATGAGTCAGTTGGCTCTTCACATCAGGTAAGTCAGTTGGCTCTTTGCATCAGGTGGCCAAAGTATTGAAGCTTCAGTTTCAACATCACTCCTTCCAATGAATATTTAGGGCTGATTTCCTGTAGGATTGACTAGTTTGATCTCTTTGCTGTCCAAGGGACTGAGTCTTCTCCAGCACAATTTGAAAGCAGCAACTCTTCTGTGCTCAGCCTTCTTTATGGTCCAACTCTCATATCCGTATCTGACACTGGAGAAATTACAGCTTTGATTATACGGACTTTTGTCAGCAAAATGATGTCTCTTTCTTAAAACGTTACCTAGGATTGTTATAGCTTTTCTTCCAAGGGGTAAGTGTCTTTTAATTTGATGGCTGCAGTCACCATCCACAGTGATTTTAGAGTCCAAGAAAATGAAATCTGTCACTGTTTCCACATTTTCCTCCATCTAATTGCCAAGAAGTGATCAGACCAGGAGCCATGATCTTAGTTTTCTGAATGCTGAGTTTTGAGCCAACTTTTGCACTCTCCTCTTTCATCAAGAGGCTCTTGGTTCCTCTTTGCTTTCTGCCATTAGATCGGTATCATCTGCATATCTAAGGCTGTTGATACTTCTTCAGTTCAGTTCAGTTGCTCAGTCGTGTCCAACTCTTGGCGACCTCATGAGTCACAGCACACCAGGCCTCCCTGCCCATCACCAATTCTCGGAGTTCACTCAGACTCAGGTCCATCGAGTCTGTGATGCCATCCAGCCATCTCATCCTCTATCATCCCCTTCTTCTCCTGCCCCCAATCCCTCCCAGCATCAAAGTCTTTTCCAATGAGTCAACTCTTCACATGAGGTGGCCAAAGTATTGGAGTTTCAGCTTTAGCATCATTCCTTCCAAAGAAATCCCAGGGTTGATCTTCAGAATGGACTGGTTGGATCTCCTTGCAGTCCAAGGGACTCTCAATAGTCTTCTCCAACACCACAGTTCAAAAGCATCAATTCTTCGGCGCTCAGCTTTCTTCACAGTCCAACTCTCACATCCATACATGACCACAGGAAAAACCATAGCCTTGACTAGACGGACCTTAGTCGGCAAAGTAATGTCTCTGCTTTTGAATATGCTATCTAGGTTGGTCATAACTTTTCTTGAGTAAGCATCGTTTAATTTCATGGCTGCAGTCACCATCTGCAGTGATTTTGGAGCCCAGAAAAATAAAGTCTGACACTGTTTCTCCATCTATTTCCCATGGAGTAATGGGATCGGATGCCATGATCTTCATTTTCTAAATGTTGAGCTTTAAGCCAACTTTTTCACTCTCCTCTCTCACTTTCATCAAGAAGCTCTTTAATTCCTCTTCACTTTCTGCCATAAGGGTGGTGTCATTTGCATATCTGAGTTTATTGATATTTCTCCAGGCAATCTTGATTCCAGCTTGTGCTTCTTTCAGTCCAGCGTTTCTTGTGATGTACTATGCATAAAGTTAAATAAGCAGGATGACAATATACAGTCTTGATGTACTCCAGTTTCTGATTCATCCAGCTCAGCATTTTGCATGATGTAGTCTGAATGTAAGTTATATAAGCAGAGTGATAATATCAGCCTTGATGTACTCCTTTCTCTATTTTGAACCAGCCTGTTGTTTCATGTCCAGTTCTCACTGTTGCTTCTTGACTTGCATACAGGTTTCTCACAATACAAGTAAGGTGGTCTGGTATTCCCATCTGTTTTAAGAATTTTCCAGTTTGTTGTGATCCACACAAAAGCTTTAGTCAATGCAGCAGAAGTAGATGTTTTAATCCAATGAATGTTGGCAATCTGACCTCTGGTTTCTGCCTTTTTTTAAACCAGCTTGTTCATCTATCTGGAAGTTCTCAAGTTCACATACTGCTGAAGCCTAACTTGAAGCATTTTGAGCTTTACCTTGCTAACATGAAATAAGCTCAATCGTACAGTAGTTTGAACATTCTTTGGCGTTGCCCTGCTTCCCTGGTGGCTCAGAAGTTAAAGCGTCTGCCTGGAATGTAGGAAACCTGGGTTTGATCCCTGAGTCGGGAAGATCCCCTGGAGAAGAAATGGCAACCCACTCCAGTACTCTTGCCTGGAGAATTCCATGGAGGGAGTAGCCTAGTAGGCTACAGTCACTGGGGTCACAAAGAGTTGGACATGACTGAGCAACTCACTTTCACTTTCTTTGGCACTGCAATGAAAAGTGACCTTTCTCAGTTCTGTGACTACTGCTGAGTTTTCCAAATTTGCTGACATGTTCAGTACAGCACTTTTACAGAATTATCTTTTACAGTTTTAAATAGTTTAGCTGGAATTCCATCACCTTCACTAGCTTTGTTTATAGTGATGCCTCCTAAGGCCCACTTGATTTCACATTCCAGGACATCTACCTCTAAGTGAGTGATCACACCATCGTGGTTATCTGGGTCATTAAGACCTTTCTGTATAGTTCCTCTGTGTATTCTTGCCACCTCTTCTTAATTTCTTCTGCTTCTGTTAGGTCCTTGCTGTTTTTGTCCTTTATTTGTGCCCATCCTTGCATCAAATTTTCCCTTGGTATCTCCAATTTTCTTGAAGCTCTCTAGTCTTTCCCATCCTATTGTTTTTCTCTATTTCCTTGCACTTTTCACTTAAGACTTTATCTCCTCAATGTTTTCTGAAACTCTGCATTCATCTGGGTTTATCTTTCCTTTTCTCCTGTGCCTTTCACTTCTTTTCTCAGCTATTTGTAAAGGCCTTCCCAGAAAACCATTTTGCCTTCTTACATTTTTCTTTGCAATGGTTTTAGTCACTGCTTCCTACACAATGTTAAAAGCCTTCTTCTACAGTTTTTCAGTCTACCAGATCTAATCCCTTGAATCTATTCATCATCTCTACTGTATCATCATAACTACTATATCTGAATGGCAAAGTGGTTTCCCTACTTTCTTCAATTTAAGCCTGAGTTTTGGAATAAGGAGTCATGATCTGAGCCACAGTAAACTCCAGGTCTTATTTTTGCTGACTGTAAAAAGCTTCTCCGTCTTCAGCAGCAAGGAATATATATCAGTTCAGTTCAGTCGCTCAGTCGTGTCCAACTCTGTGACCGCATGGACCACAGGACGCCAGGCCTCCCTGTCCATCACCAACTCCCAGAGTCCATCCAAATCCATGTCCATTGTGTCGGTGATGCCATCCAACCATCTCATCCTGTCATCCCCTTCTCCTGCTCTCAAACTTACCCAGCATCGGGGTCTTTTCAAATGAGTCAGCTCTCCACATGAGGTGGCCAAAGTATTCAAGTTTCAGCTTCAGCATCAGTCCTTCCAATGAACACCCAGGACTGATCTCCTTTAGGATGGACTCGTTGGATCTCCTTGCAGTCCAAGGGACTCTCAAGAGTCTTCTCCAACACCACAGTTCAAAAGTATCAATTCTTCGGTGGTCAGCTTTCCTTATACTCCAACTCTCACATCCATACATGACTACTGGAAAAACCATAGCCTGGACTAGATGGACCTTTGGTGGCAAAGTAATGTCTCTGCTTTTGAATATGCTGTCTAGGTTGGTCATAACTTTCCTTCCAAATAGCAAGCGTCTTTTAATTTCATGGCTGCAATCACCACCTGCAGTGATTTTGGAGCCCAGAAAAATAAAGTCAGCCACTGTTTCCCCATCTATTTGCAATGAAGTAATGGAACAGGATGCCATGATCTTAGTTTTTGAATGTTGAGCTTTAAGCCAACTTTTTCACTCTCTTATTTCGCTTTCATCAAGAGGCTCTTTAGTTCTTCACTTTCTGCCATAAGGGTGGTGGTATCTGCATTATCTGAGGTTATTGATATTTCTCCCGGCAATCTTGATTCCAGCTCATGCTTCCTCCAGCCCAGCGTTTCTCATGATGTACTCTGCATGGAAGTTAAACAAACAGGGTGACAATATACAGCCTTGATGTACTCCTTTTCCTATGTGGAACTAGTTTGTTGTTCCATGTCCAGTTCTAACCTGCTTCCTGATCTGCATATAGGTTTCTCAAGAGACATGTCAGGTGGTCTGGTATTCCCATCTCTTTCAGAATTTTCCACACTTTGTGATCCACACAGTCAAAGGCTTTGGCATAGTCAATAAAGCAGAAGTAGATGTTTTTCTGGAACTCTCTTCCTTTTTCCATGGTCCAGTGGATGTCGGCAATTTGATCTCTGGTTCCTCTGCCTTTTCTAAAACCAGCTTGAACATCTGGAAGTTCATGGTTCATGTATTGCTGAAGCCTGGCTTGGAGAATTTTGAGCATTACTTTACTAGCGTGTGAGATGAACACAATTGTGTGGTAGTTTGAGCATTCTTTGGCATTACCTTTCTTTGGGAGTGGAATGAAAACTGACCTTTTCCAATCCTGTAGCCACTGCTGAGTTTTCCAAAATTGCTGACATGTTTATAATCAATATGATTTTGGTACTGACCATCTGGTGATTTACGAATGTAGTTTCTTGTGGTGTTAGAAGAGGGTGTTTGCTATGACCAGTGTGTTCTCTTGGCCAAACACTGTTAGCCTTTGCCCTGCTTCATTTTGTACTCCAAGAGGAAACTTGGCTGTTACTCCAGGTATTTCTTGACTTCCTACTTTTGCATTCCAGTCCCCTATGATGAAAAGGTTATCTTTTTGGGTGTTAGTTCTAGAAGGTCTTGTAGGAACTTCTAGGACAAAGGAGAAGCTGCAAGGATACGGTAGGAGGACTGCAGACACATTAAAATCAAATCCCAATCTCACCAGGTGGCAACCCACAAACTGGAGAACAATCAATACCAAAGAAGTTCTCTCACTGTTGCAAAGGTTCTAGGTCCCACATCAGACTTCCCAACCTTGGCATTTGGCAAAGACTTGGGGGAAACAGAACACTTGAAGAGCACCAAAAAAAGGCTGTGTGTACTAGGACCCAGGGGAAAAGGAGCAGTGACCCCCGCAAAAATTGGGCCAGACATGCCTTGCATGTTTGAGGGTCTCCAGTACAGTCCACGGGGTCGCAAAGAGTAGGACACAACTGAGCGACTTCACAGAACACAGAACAGAACAGTGAAGGCATGGGTTGGCAGAGGCAGGGGCACTGGGAACAGCAGATCTGAGAGGCACATCTTGGCATAAATCCTCTTGGAGGTAGGCTGCCAATAGCCGTGCCATAGATCCTATAGCCTCACTGCTGCTGCTAAGTCGCTTCAGTCGTGTCTGACTCTGTGCGATCCCATGGCGGCAGCCCACCAGGCTCCCCCGTCCCTGGGATTCTCCAGGCAAGAACACTGGAGTGGGTTACCATTTCCTTCTCCAACGCATGAAAGTGAAGTCGCTCAGTTGTGTCCGACTCTTAGCAACCCCATGGACTGCAGCCTATAAGGCCCCTCTGTCCATGGGATTTTCCAGGCAAGAGTACTGGAGTGGGTTGCCATTCCCTTCTCCAGGGGATCTTCCCCAACCAGGGATCAAACCCAAGTCTCCTGCATTACAGGCAGATTTTTTACCAGCTGAGCCACCAGAGAATCCCAGTAGGTGAGGGGGCTTGCCCAAAGTCCCACAGCTGGCGAATGATCCACCCAGAATGCACACCTGGGTCTATGACCACCCAACCTGAGGCCTCTCCCACAGGCTACTTTATGGGGTCAGGTTGCCTGTACATAAATCCCAGTCACCACAAACTATGTATAACTGTGGATAAGTCTCCTGACTCAGTTTCCTCACCGTAAAATAAACTTATAGTGAAGAATCCAGTCACTCCTGGCCCTGCAGACTCAGTCCCAAAGCCTGCAATGGCAGGACCAGATCCTGGTTGCTCAGCTGGACCAGCTTCCTCTACTTGTTTGCAGCTTTAAGAAAGCCAGTCCTAGACAGCCACTGGTGGTAATTTCTGTCAGTCTTCTTTCACAGGAAGGCAGGCCCCATCTCATTTAAGCAGAGGCCTTGACTCTGGGTCTACCCTAGCATCGAGCATACTTTTAATTCCTGTTATCCTGCACAAACTCAATCCCCTGCTACCTACTGTCAGCCAGGCCTACAAGTTTCCACTGCGCATCACTTTGTGCTTATGCTCCCTTACTGGTTCAAAGGAATATATACTTCTTGAATTGTGTGATAACAGCTTTTCAAATTCCTCTGTTTTGATTTTTTTCTATCATTTTTAGGGTTTGGCACAGAACAGACTGAAATTCATCACCATTTTTCTTGAAACACCATTACCATGTTCTTTGCCACTTAAAGGCTCTTTACTGGCCCTCCATCAGCAGAGCTGCCCTGCACAGCTTTTGTCTTAACACTGTTAACTCAAGAGGCCAACATGCAGAGACCCACAGCACCTGCTACCTCACCACATGTGATAAATCTGCAAACCCCAGCCATCAGCTCAACGTCAGGTTCCAAAACTCAGGGATTGCTCTCTGTTTCTGTTCTACCTACTGCTCTGATTCTTACATTCTCCTTCTGTCCAACACCTAGGAACTCATCTTCTTGTCCTCCCCATACCCCATTACCTTTTAAAAACCTCATTCACTAATAAAATAATTTTAAATGTTTTAAGTGGTATTTCCATGTGCTTGGAGGTGGGGCAGGCTGGCATGAAAAGCAACAGAGAACAGCCCTTCACTGGCTCAGATCAACATATTAAAAGAAGTCTGAAACATTTCCTTGGCTTTCAAATTGCAGCATCACCTGTCAGACAGATTCCCTACTCTCTTAAATCTCTTCTTCTTTGAGTCCCCCACCCCCACTAAAGTATTCTCTCCTTAACTGCAGTAATTTTACAACAAAAGAATAATTTTGGCAAATATTTTACACAAAGTACACACCAAAACTTCTATTGGTACAAAAGAAGATACCCTCTTCTACTGCCTGTCACTGACACTTACCATTTCATTGGGATGAACCAAAAATAAATAGATCCCTGGATGTTTGTCAAAAACTTGAAAGGAGCAATTAGCTTGTTCCATCCGGCAAAGTGCTTCAACACATAATTCATCTAAATAGAAAAAATAAAGCAGTAAATGTAAGACAAAACTTATCAACTTAATGAGATTCCCTAAATCTGGCTCTTTCAGTTACTCTGTAAGTAAATGAAAAGTCTTTTTTTTTTTTAAACTGAGGCAAAAAATGGTGTAAACATAGGAACAATATTCAATCTTCTGAAAGACTGGGGTATATATACATAGTAGTCATCATGTAATTCATAATATATTCCTATGACTGATTGACTAGTATAAACATCTTCTTTCACACAGGGCATAATTATCTCCAGAGGGCATCTTCTTGGAAGTAGGGTTATAGTCCAATCCCATTAGCATTTTACATGTTGACCCCACGTAGACTTCATTTTGTATCAGAGTGGTAACAATTTCTGCCACAAATGGCTATTTTGTCCTACTCTCAGTTACTGAGTATCCCATTTCCTCCACTGGTTGAAATACTATCATTATCAAACAGTAAATTCCCCAAATATACTTGGTCTCCTTCTCCACTCTCTACACTGTTCCCATTAGTCTATTTGTGCCAGCACTATCCTAATCCCACTGCTTTTTGGAAATTTCTTCATTACTTCCAAAAGTGTACTGAACAGACTTACACATGCATACTATCAGATAAGCCAACTCATCAAGCCTCAAAAGAGTATCACAGTGACAGTGGTTAGCTTTGGGGAAGAGGAATAATGACTGGAAAAGTAGGAGAAGAGCTCCTGAAGTGTTGATGTTTTTTGTTTCTTGACCTGGATGCCAGCTATACAAGTGCGTTTAATTTATGAAAAACTAAGCTTATATACTTTTCTGGATATGGTACTGTTTAATAAATGCTTGAAAAGTGGCTTATTAAAGAATTTAAAAATCTATTTTGAAAGAACTGATTTCTCTAGTAAATCTTTAGATCTACTTTTCAGTATACTGAAATAGAGAAATAAGTTAAATAACATGACAAAATAGCAATCAAAAAATCTAGGAAGTGCCTTGTTCTACAGGGCAACCTCTTGGTCTCAGAAAAAGTCATGGCAAATGAAAAAAATGTGTGTGCACGTATGTAAGAATAAATGATTCTGGATTAAAAGACGTAAGAAACACGAACTAAATGAAACCAATGTAAAGTCCTTGACTGCACCCTAATTTAAATAAACCTGCCAAAAAAAATTCTGCAACTACTGGAAAAATCTAAACATGGCCTAGATACAGTAGTAGGTACCTACAGGTACTGTTGTTTTGTTAGACTTGATAGATCAGAAAAATGTCTTCAAGAGATTTGTATTAAGAAATGCAAATACAAAGGACCAAAATCCAGGCAGTTATAATATGCTATATCATAGTAATCACTAAAACCTACTACAGACCAGTGGTTCTGAATTTGGCAATTTTGCCTCTCTCTGGCCCCACCCCCTAACTCCCATGGGACATCTGGCACTATCCAGAGACATTTTTCGGAGAAGGCAATGGCACCGCACCCCAGTACTCTTGCCTGGAAAATCCCATGGATGGAGGAGCCTGGTAGGCTGCGGTCCATGGGGTCGCTAAGAGTCGGACATGACTGAGTGACTTCACTTTCGCTTTTCACTTTCATGCATTGGAGAAGGAAATGACAACCCACTCCAGTGTTCTTGCCTGGAGAATCCCAGGGGCAGGGAGCCCGGTGGGCTGCCGTCTAAGGGGTCGCACAGAGTTGGACACGACTGAAGTGACTTAGCAGCAGCAGCAGCAGAGACATTTTTGGTGGTCACAACCAGGGCAGAAGGGAGAGAAAGCCACTACTGACATCTAGTGGAGAGAGGTCAGGGATGTTCCTGTAACATCCTACGGGCCCACCCACCAAGAATTATCCAGTTCAAAATGTCAACAGTGCCAGGTCTGAAAACCCTGCTGTAGACAGATTCCAAGAACGAAAATTAACTGAATGAACAGATGAATAAATGGACAGATAAAGCAAGTAGAGTTACATGTTAGCAACTGTAGAATCATCTATGTGGTATATATTTGGTATTCACTGTGTAATTCACTTTACTATGTTTGGAAAAAATACCAAGCACCCTAATTATACATTTACGGAACAGATTTTTCAACATAGAAAACCAAAATTCTTACAATTCTTAAAATAAACTGATACAACTGTGAAAACACCCAAGATACTCACTGACATGCTCATGTAAAAGCAGATATGGATATTTCAGTATTTCAAGAAGAGGAACTCGAAGCTTATTTTCAAAGTCTTGGCCAGTGAAGTCGAACAGCTGTGCCTCTCCGTTGTTGTCTACTATATATAACTCATCATCATCTCCAATTTCTGCCTTCATGGATCTTTCAAAGTGATTTATGAGACGTAAGGTTTCTAATTCCCATAAAACCTACAGGAAAAGAAAAATGAACCATGTGCTCTGTATCTATTATCAACAAAATATACTGCATACAGTGATCCTTCTAGAAAGCCTTTTCCTGAGTATAAAAATTCAGAAGTTTAGAGAAGTACTAACACCACATGTTAGATTTAAAGACTCACTAAACATGGCTTAGTGACTTTTATGATACAAGAACATGAGCACACAGAGTGTGAGATGTTTAAAACATTGCTTTTGTGGAGTTTTGCTATAAATACATCAATATCTCTGTCAACTACACTCTGTTGGAAAGGAGAAGGTGGAGCTTCTTTGTTGAGGCACAAGCTGGGCCTTCTGTGACTCCCCTTTCACGTTCCAGCCAGAGGTAACTACCTTGAAACATCAGTTTTAGCATAAAGACACTACTTAGGTTCATAGATAGAGAATTCTGTACATGTCAAAGTTTTCTCATTAGGTTTGTAAGTAATCATCCCCTCTCCTCTTCGTAGTATTATAAATAGCTCTATGGTCTGTGTTCCATTTTCCATCAGATATATGTAATAAACTAAATATTCAAAGCCACACATTTAAAATCATATGTTTCATTTTGGTTATTATCACTAAAAATATGCTTCTCCGTACTGATTTCGGGGGCTTCCCTGGTAATTCGGGTGGTAAAGAATCCACCTGCAATGCAAGAGACTAAGGTTCAGTCCCTGGGTCAGGAAGATTCCCTAGAGAAAGGAAAGGAAGGGTTACCCACTCCAGTATTCCTGTCTGGAGAATTCCATAGACAGAGGAGCTGCTATGTGTTCATGGGATCCAAAGAGTCACGAGATGACTGAGCAACTAACACTTTCACTTCACTGACTTATACCACCTACCCGTCAAAAAAATGAAAAGAGGAGTGGTCCTAAAAGGCAGAGGACTAGGACAAGGAGACCATTTTCTCCCCCACAAATTTATCAGAAGATCATTTGAATGTTAAGCAACTTCCACAAAACAACTTCTGAATGCTGGTGGAGGACATCAGGCATCCAGAAAGGCAGCCCAATCTCTTTGAAAGGAGGTAGGGCAAAATATAAAAGACAATTCAGGGACAAAAGATTTAGGGACAGAGACCATCCTGAGGAGAGAGTCGTGAAGAAGTTTCCACACAGTACGAAACCCTCTCACATGCCTGTCTATGGGGAGTTTTGGAATCTCAGAGGGCAACGTAACTGGAAGGGCAAGGGAAAAAAATCCCACAGAATATGTGCCTAACCACAACTATAAGGGGAGATGGAGAAGTGGCACAGACACTTGCATCCGCCACCTTGGGCAGGGCACAAAACACACAGTCCATCTGGGTCTGTGCTCTTGTGGAGCGGCCAAGAACCTGAGCAGCTGAGACATGGAACGAGCACAAAATGCAGGGCCCACCTGGGCTAGAGCCCTTGCAGAGCACCCTGGAGCCTAAGTAGTGTGCACACGGGAAGTACACACTGTCTCAGGCTGTGGCAAACCCAGTATCCACTGCCAGCACTCCCTACACATGCCAGCAGTTTGCCGCAGCGTCCCTCCCTCCCACATCTGAAGAAGCGGGACTAAAGAAGTGGCTACCTTTGCCCCTTGTGTCAGAGCAGAAATTAGACACTGAAGGGACTTGAGAACAGAGGAAACCAAAATAAACAAGGAAGAAGGAACCACTCTGGAAGCGACAGGTGCCACACACTAAAACCCTGTAGTTAACACTGAGACAGCATTTGAGGCACCTGTAGACCTTGGGAACAGGTATAAGCCAGAACAAAGGACTATCTGACACTAAACTGACCCCACAGTGCCCACAACAGCACCAGAGAAATTCCTAGATATATTTTTACTATTACCACTTTTTAAGTTTTTTAAAACTTTGAGTTCTTTATTACTCCTTTAACTTTCATTTTCACAGCCTACTATTAACACTCCTCCAAAAAAAAACTTTAAAAAATAAAATTCCGTATATATGTTTTTAAATTTTTGTGATTTTGTTTATATTTTTATATTGCATTTCTGAGAGTCTAACCTCTGTTCTAAGTTTTTAATCTTTGCTTCTTTTTATTTGTTATCAATTTTGTACCTTTAAGAATCTCATCTTCAGTATCCATTTTCACTAAGAGATTTGATTACTGGCTAGAATGCTCTCTTTCCTTTTGATTCCCCTTTCTCCTCCTGGTAACATCTACCTCCCTCCTCCCTATTCTCTTCTCTATATAGCTCTGTGTATCTCTCTGGGTGTTCCTGGCCATGGAGAATTGTTTCACCATTAACCTAACGGTTTAATCTTTTGTGCTGTGTGGTTGGAGGTGTCTTGAAGTTACTGTAAGAAAAGGACCAAAAGCCAGAGTCAGTAGGCTTAACTCCAAAACTTTAAAACATCAGAGGACCCGACTCCAGGGAACTTGAATAGACAAGAGCTCATGCAAAATTCTCCATACCTACACTAAAACGAAGCTCCACCCAAAAGCCAAAAAGTTTCAGGGCAAGACAAACGACACTAATTCTCCAGCAAAACAGGAACACAACCCTGAGCATTAAAAGATGGGCTTTCCAAAGCCATGCTGAACCCATAGGCACCCCAAAGCTCACTACTGGACACTTCAATGCACTCCTGAGAGAAGAGCTCCAGCTCCACCCACAGAACACAGACACAAGCTCCTCCAACCAGGAAACACTGACAAGCCACTAGTCCAAACCCACTCACAGGGAGCAAACTCCACAATTAAGAGGAACCACAAACTTCCAGCTGGCAGAAACAGCAATCTGAATTCTGAACACCGCAATCTAAACAAAATGAAAATGTAGAGAAATATTCAGCAGATAAAGGAACATGATAAAAACCCATTAAATCAAACAAAATAGGAGATAGTCTACCTGAAAAAGAATTCCAAATAATGATAGTAAAGATGATCCAAAATCTTGAAAACAAAATGGGAGTTACAGATAAACAGGACTAGAGACAAAGATTGAGAAGATGCAAGAAATGTTTAACAAGGACCTAGAAGAAATAAAGAAGAGTCAATCCATAATGAACAACACAATAACTGAGATTAAAAGCATGCTGGAGGGAACCAACAAGAGAACAACAGAGGTAGAAGAGAGGATAAGTGAAGTGGAAGATAGAATGATGGAAATCAATGAAGCAGAGACGAAAAAAGAATTAAAAGAAATGAGGACAATCGCAGAGACCTCTGGGACAATGCTACATGCCCCAATATTCGAAATCATAGGTGTCCCAAAAGAAGACAAATAAAAAGGCCATGAGAAAATATTTAATAGTCAAAAATCTCCCTAAAATAGGGAAGGAAATAGCCACCCAGTCCAAGAAATCTACAGTCACAAACAGGATAAACCCAAGGCAAAACAACCCAAGACACATACTAATCAAACTAACAAAGATCGAACACAAAGAACAAATATTAAAAGCAGCAAGGGAAAAGCAACAAATAACACACAAGGGGATTCCCATAAGGATAATTGATCCTTCAACAGAAACTCTTCAGGCCAGAAGGGAATGGCAGGACATTCTTAAAGTGATGAAAGAGAAAAACCTACAACCAAGATTACTCTACCCAGAAAAGATCTCATTCAGATATGAAGGAAAAATCAAAAGCTTTACAGACAAGCAAAAGCTGAGAGAATTCTGCACCAACAACCAGCTCTTCAACAAATGCTAAAGGATCTTCTCTAGACAGGAAACACAGAAAAAAGTTATTTAATGAAAAAACCTAAAACAACAAAGTAAATGGTAACAGGATCATACTCATTAATAATTATCTTAAATGTAAATGGGTTAAATGCTCCAACAAAAACACAAAGACTGGCTGAATGGACCCAAACACAAGACCCCTATACATGCTGTCTACAAGGGAACAACCTCAAACCTAGGAACACATATATACTGAAAGCGAAGGGCTGGAAAAGACATTTCATGCAAATGGAGACTAAAAGAAAGCAGGACTAGGAATATCATATCAGATAAAATGAGCATGATAAGAGACAAAGAAGGACATACTATATAATGAATAAAGGATGAATCCAAGAAGATGATATACCAATTATAAATATATATGCACCCAACATAGGAGCATCTCAACATGTAAGGCAAATGCTACCAAGTATGAAAGGGGAAATTAACAGTAACAAAGTAGCAGTGGGAGACTTTAATACCTCACTCACACAAATGGATAGAACAACAAAACAGAATATTAGCAAGGAAATATACGCTTTAAATGATACAATGGACAGTCAGACCTAATTGATATCTATACGGCATTTCACCAAAAAATAATCCATTTCACCTTTTTCTTGAGTGGACATGGAACATTCTCTAGGATAGATCACAGCCTGGGCCATGAATTTTGCCTTGGTAAATTTTAGAAAAGGTGGAGGAACCAGAGATCAAATTGCCAACATCCACTGGATCATCGAAAAAGCAAGAGAGTTCCAGAAAAACATCTACTTCCACTTTACTATGTCAAAGTCTTTGACTGTGTGGATCACAATAAACTGGAAAATTCTGAAAGAGATGGAATACCAGACCACCTGAACTGTCTCTTGAGAAACCTTTATGCACGTCAAGAAGCAACAGTTAGAACTGGACATGGAACAAAAGACTGGTTCCAAACAGGAAAAGGAGTACGTCAAGGCTGTAAATTGTCGCCCTGCTTATTTAACTTATATGCAGAGTACATCATGAGAAACGCTGGGCTGGAAGAAGCACAAGCTGGAATCAAGATTGCCTGGAGAAATATCAAGAACCTCAGATATGCAGATGACTCCACCCTTATGGCAGAAAGTGAAGAACTAAAAGCCTCTTGATTAAAGTGAAAGAGGAGAGTGGAAAAGTTGGCTTAAAGCTCAACATTCAGAAAATTGAAAATCATGGCATCCGGTCCCATCACTTCATGGCAAATAGATGTAGAAACAGTGGAAACACTGTCAGACTTTCTTTGGGGGGCTCCAAAATCACTGCAGATGGTGATTGTATACATGAAATTAAAGACGCTTACTCCTTGGAAGGAAAGTTATGACCAACCTAGATAGCATATTCAAAAGCAGTGACATTGCTTTGCCAACAAAGGTCCGTCTAGTCAAGGCTATGGTTTTTCTAGTAGTCATGACTGGATGTGGGAGTTGGACTGTGAAGAAAGCTGAAGAATTGATGCTTTTGAACTGTGGTGTTGGAGAAGACTCTTCAGAGTCCTTGGATTGCAAGGAGATTCAACGAGTCCATCCTAAAGATCAGTCCTGGGTGTTCTTTGGAAGAACTGATGCTCAAACTGAAACTCCAATACCTTGGCCACCTCATACAAAGAATTGACTCACTGGAAAAGATCCTGATGCTGGGAGGGATTGGGGACAGGAGAAGGGGACAACAGAGGATGAGATGGCTGGATGGCATCACTGACTTGATGGACCCGAGTCTGAGTGAACTCCGGGAGTTGGTGATGGACAGGGAGGCCTGGCATGCTGCAATTCATGGGGTCACAAAGAGTCAGGCACGACTAAGCGACTGAACAGAAGGGAAAGTTTTAAAAATTGAAATCATTTCAAGCATCTTTCCTTATCAGAATATGGTACAATTAGATGTCAACTAATGGGAAAAAAACTATTAAAAATACAAACATGGAGGCTGAACAACATGCTTCTGAATAACCAGATCAAGAAAGAAATCAAAAAGGAAATCAAACTATGCATGGAAACAAATGAAAACAAGACAATCCCACACCTATTAGTTCAGTTGCTCAGTTGTGTCCGACTCTGCAGCCCCACGGACAGCAGCACGGCAGGCCTCCGTATCCATCACCAACTCCTGGAGCTTGCTCAAACTCATGTATATCGAGTCAGTGATGCCATCCAAACATCTCATCCTCTGTCATCACCTTCTTCTCCTGCCTTCAATCTTTCCTAGCATCAGGGTCTCTTCTAATGAGTCTGTTCTTCACATCAGGTGGCCGAAGTACTAGAGCTTCACCATCAGTCCGTCCAGTGAGTTTTCAGGACTGATTTCCTTTAGGATGGACTGGTTGGATCTCCTTCAAGTCCAAGGGACTCTCAAGAGTCTTCAACACCACAGTTCAAAAGCATCAATCCTTTGGCACTCAGCTTTGTTTATGGTCTCACATCCATACATGATTACTGGAAAAACCACAGCTTTGACTAGATGGACCTTTGTTCGCAAAGTAATGTTTCTGCTTTCTAATATGCTGTCTAGGTTGGTCATAGCTTTTCTTCCAAAGAGCAAGCATCTTTTAATTTCATGGCTACAATCACCATCTGCAGTGATTCTGGAACCCAAAAACAACTCTTCCACTGTTTCCATCGTTTGCCCATCTATTTGCCATGAAGTGATGGGACCGGATGCCATGATCTTAGTTTTCTGAACGTTGACTTTTAAGCTAGCGTTTTCGCTCTCCTCTTTCACTTTCATCAAGAGGCTCTTTAGTTCTCCACTTTCTGCAATAAGGGTGGTGTCATCTGCGTATCTGAGGTTATTGATATTTCTCCCAGCAACCTTGATTCCAGCTTGTGCTTCATCCAGCCTGGCATTTCACATAATGTACTCTGCAAGTTAAGTAAGAACGGTGACAATATACAGCCTTGATGTACTCCTTTCCTGATTTGGAACCAGCCTGTGGTTCCATGTCCAGTTCTGTTGCTTTCTGACTTGCACACACATTTCTCAGGAGGCAGGTCAGGTGGTCTGGTATTCCCATCTCAAAGAATTTTCCAGTTTGTGTGATCCACAGTCAAAGGCTTTGGCATAGTCAATAAAGCAGAAATAGATGTTTTCTGGAACTCTCTTGCTTTTTCCATGATCCAACAGATGTTGCCAATTTGATCTCTGGTTCCTCTGCCTTTTCTAAAACCAGCTTGAACATCTGGAAGTTCATGGTTCATGTACTATTGAAGCTTGGCTTGGAGAATTTTGAGCATTACTTTGCTAGCATGTGAGATGAGTACAACTATGTGGTCGTTTGAACATTTTTTGACACTGCCTTTCTTTGAGAGTGGAATGAACTAACCTTTGCCTGTTATGTGGCCACTACTGAGTTTTCCAAATTTGCTAGCATATTGAGTGCAGCACGTTCACAGCATCATCTTTTAGGAATTGAGACAGCTCAACTGGAATTCCATCACCTCCAGTAGCTTTGTTTGTAGTGAGGCTTCCTAAGGCCCACTTGACTTTGCATTCCAGGATGCCTGGCTCTAGGTGAGTGATCACACCATTGTGGTTATCCAAGTCAGTTCAGTTCAGTTCAGTCGCTCAGTCGTGTCCGACTCTTTGAGACCCCATGAATCGCAGCACGCCAGGCCTCCCTGTCCATCACCAACTCCCGGAGTTCACTCAGACTCACGTCCATCGAGTCCATGGTGCCATCCAGCCATCTCATCCTCTGTCGTCCCCTTCTCCTCCTGCCCCCAATCCCTCCCAGCATCACAGTCTTTTCCAATGAGTCAACTCTTCGCATGAGGTGGCCAAAGTACTGGAGTTTCAGCTTTAGCATCATTCCTTCCAAAGAGATCCCAGGGCTGATCTCCTTGCAGTCCAAGGGACTCTCAATAGTCTTCTCCAACACCACAGTTCAAAAGCATCAATTCTTTGGCGCTCAGCCTTCTTCACAGTCCAACTCTTACATCCATACATGACCACAGGAAAAACCATAGCCTTGACTAGATGGACCTTAGTTGGCAAAGTAATGTCTCTGCTTTTGAATATACTATCTAGGTTGGTCATAACTTTTCTTCCAAGGAGTAAGCGTCTTCTAATTTCATGGCTGCAGTTACCATCTGCAGTGATTTTGCAGCCCCAAAAAATAAAGTCTGACACTATTTCCCCATCTATTTCCCATGAAGTGATGAGACTGGATGCCATGATCTTTGTTTTCTGAATGTTGAGCTTTAAGCCAACTTTTTCACTGCCTTCTTTCACTTTCATCAAGAGGCTTTTAGCTCCTCTTCACTTTCTGCCATAAAGGTGGAGTCATCTGCATATCTGAGGTTCTTGACATTTCTCCTGGCAATCTTGATTATAGCTTGTGTTTCTTCCAGTCCAGCGTTTCTCATGATGTACTCTGCATATAAGTTAAATTAGCAGGGTGACAATATACAGCTTTGACGTACTCCTTTTCCTATTTGGAACCAGTCTGTTGTTCCATGTCCAGTTCTAACTGTTGCTTCCTGACCTGCATTTCTCATGAATATCTTTTTCGTATAGTTCTTCTCTGTATTGTTGCCACCTCATCTTAATATCTTCTGCTTCTGTTAGAGCCATACCATTTCTGTCCTTTATTGTGCCCATCTTTGCATGAAATGTTCCCTTGGTAGCTCTAATTTTCTTGAGATCTCTAGTCTTTCCCATTCTACTGTTTTCCTCTATTTCTTTGCATTGATCCCTGAGGAGGGCTCTCGTCTCTCCTTGTTCTTCTTTGAACTCTGCATTCAAATGGGTATATATCTTTCTTTTCTCCTTTGCCTTTAGCTTCTCTTTTCACAGATATTTGTAAGGCCTTCTCAGACAATCATTTTGCCTTTTTGCATTTTTTTTTTCTTGGAGATGGTCTTAATCACTGGCTCCTGTACAATGTTACGAACTTCCATCCATATTTCTTCAGGCATTCTATCAGATCTAATCCCATGAATCTATTTGTCACTTCCTCTGTATAATCACAAGGGATTTGATTTAGGTTATTAATGAATGCTCCAGCGGTTTTCCCTACTTTCTTCATTTAAATCTAAAATTTGCAATAATTTTCCAAAATCTATGTGGTTCAGTAAAAGCAGTGCTAAGAGCAAGGCTCATAGCAATACAAGTCTACCTCAAGAAACAAGAGGAACATCAAATAAACAACCTAACTTACACCTAAAGCAACTGGAAAAAGTGAAAAGAATCCTGAAGTTAGTAGAAGGAAAGAAATCATGAAAATCAGAGCAGAAATAAAGTGAAAAAGAAACAAAGGAGACTATAGCAAAAATCAATAAAAGTAAAAGCTGGTTTTTTGAGAAGATAGACAAACCTTTAGCCAGATTCACCAAGGAAAAAAAAGAATCAAATCAATAAAATTAGAAATGAAAATGGAGGAATCACAACGGACAACACAGATATACAAAAGATCTAAGAGACTGCTATAAGCAATTATATACTGTAAAATGGACAACTTGGAAGAAATGGACAAATTATTAGAAAATTATAACCTTCCAAAACTCAAGCAGGAAGAAACAGAAAAGCTAAACAGACCAATCACGGGCACAGAAATCAAAACTGCAATAAAAAATCTTCCAATATACCAAAGCACAGAACCTGGCTTCACAGGTAAATTTTAGCAAAAATTTAGAGAAGTGCTAACACACATCCCATTCAAACTCTTTCAGAAAATTGCAAAGCTGAAGGTAAACTCCCAAACTCATTCTATGAGTTCAATTCAGTCGCTCATTCATATCCAACTCTTTGAGATCCCATGAATTGCAGCACGCCAGGCCTCCCTGTCCATCACCAACTCCCGGAGTTTGCTCAAACTCATGTCCATCGAGTCAGTGATGCCATCCAGCCATCTCATCCTCTGTCGTCCCCTTCTCCTCCTGTCCCCAATCCCTCCCAGCATCAGTCTTTTCCAATGAGTCAACTCTTTGCATAAGGTGGCCAAAGTACTGGAGTTTCAGCTTTAGCTTCAGTCCTTCCAATGAACACCCAGGACTGATCTCCTTTAGGATGGATTCGTTGGATCTCCTTGCAGTCCAAGGACTCTCAAGAGTCTTCTCCAACACCACAGTTCAAAAGCATCAATTCTTCGGCACTCAGCCTTCTTCACAGTCCAACTCTCACATCATACATGACCCCATACCTGACCACTGGAAAAACCATAGCCTTGACTAGACGGACCTTTGTTGGCAAAGCAATGTCTCTACTTTTCAATATACTATCCAGGTTGGTTATAACTTTCCTTCCAGGGAGTAAGCGTCTTTTAATTTCATGGCTGCAATCACCATCTGCAGTGATTTCGGAGCCCCAAAAAGAAAGTCTGACACTGTTTCCACTGTTTCCCCATCTATTTCCCATGAAGTGATGGGACCAGATGCCATGATCTTCGTTTTCTGAATGCTGAGCTTTAAGCCAACTTTTTCACTCTCCACTTTCATCAAGAGGCTTTTTAGTTCTTCACTTTCTGCCATTAAGAGTGGAGTTATCTGCATATCTGAGGTTCTTGATATTTCTCCCAGCAATCTTGATTCCAGCTTGTGCTTCTTCCAGCCCAGCATTTCTCGTGATACTCTGCACAGAAGTTAAATAAGCAGGGTGACAATATACAGCCTTGATGTACTCCTTTTCCTATTTGGAACCAGTCAGTCTGTTTGTTGTTCCATGTCCAGTTCTAACTGTTGCTTCCTGACCTGCATACAGGTTTCACAAGAGGCAGGTCAAGTGGTCTGGTATTCCCACCTCTTTCAGATTTTTCCACAGTGTATTGTGATCCACACAGTTAAAGGCTTTGGCATAGTCAATAAAGCAAAAATAGATGTTTTTCTGGAACTCTCTTGCTTTTTCCATGGTCCAGTGGATTTTGGCAATTTAATCTCTGGTTCCTCTGTCTTTTCTAAAACCAGCTTGAACATCAAGGAGTTCACAGTTCACGTATTGCTGAAGCCTGGCTTGGAGACTTTTGAGCATTACTTTACTAGCATATGAGATGAGTGCAATTATGAGGTAGTTGGAGCATTCTTTGGCATTGCCTTTGAGATTTAATGAAAACTGACCTTTCCCAGTCCTGTGGCCAGTGCTGAGTTTTCCAAATTTGCTAGCATATTGAGTGCAGCACTTTCACAGCATCATCTTTCAGGATTTGAAACAGCTCAACTGGAATTCCATCACCTCCACTAGCTTTGTTCATAGTGATGCTTTCTAAGGCCCAGTTGACTTCAAATTCCAGGATGTCTGGCTCTAGGTGAGTGATCACACCATTGTGATTACATTGGTCATGAAGATCTTTTTGTACAGTTCTTCTGTGTATTCTTGCCATCTCTTCTTAATATCTTCTGCTTCTGTTAGGTCCATAACATTTCTGTCCTTTATTAAGCCCATCTTTACATGAAATATTCCCTCAGTATCTCAAATTTTCTTGAAGAGATCTCTAGTCTTTCCCATTCTGTTCTTTTCCTCTATTTCTTTGCATTGATCGCTGAAGAAGGCTTTCTTATCTCTCCTTGCTATTCTTTGGAACTCTGCATTCAGATGCTTATATTTTTCCTTTTCTCCTCTGTTTTTCACTTCTCGTCTTTTCACAGCTACTTGTAAGGCCTCCCCAGACAGCCATTTTGCTTTTTGCATTTCTTTTCCATGGGGATAGTCTTGATTCCTGTCTCTTGTACAATGTCACGAACCTCCATCCATAGTTCATTGGGCACTCTATCAGATCTAGTCCCTTCAATCTATTTCTCACTTCCACTGTATAATCATAAGGGATTTGATTTAGGTCATACGTGAATGGTCTAGTGGTTTTCCCTACTTTCTTCTATTTGAGTCTGAATTTGGCATCACTCAAATATCACAATCAGACAAAGAGGCCACAAAAAAGAATACTACAGCCCAGTATCACTGATGAACACAGATGCAAATGTCCTCAACAAAATTCTAGCAAACAGAATCCAACAACATATTAAAAAGATCATACATCCTGACCAAGGGGGCTTTATCCCAGGGATGCAAGGACTCTTCAATATTCACAAATCAATCAATGTGATACACCATATATTAACAAACTGAAAGGTAAAACCGTATGATTATCTCAACAAATGCAGAGAAAGCCTTTTACAAAATTCAACACCCATTAATGATAAAAACTCCAGAAAGCAGGCATAGAAGGAACATACCTCAACATAAAAGCCATACATGACAAACCTACAGCAAACAGTATCCTCAATGGTGAAAATCAAAGTATTTCCTCTAAAATCAGGGAAA
The DNA here is from genome assembly GCA_917880005.1 of Nanger dama. Classification (NCBI taxonomy): domain Eukaryota; kingdom Metazoa; phylum Chordata; class Mammalia; order Artiodactyla; family Bovidae; genus Nanger; species Nanger dama. The sequence continues at coordinate 4,604,056 of CAKJTW010000018.1, read as the reverse complement.
CGACAAGAAAGCCCACTCTCACCACTACTATTCAACATAGTTTTCAAAGTCCTAGCCACACTAATCAGAGAAGAAAAAGAAATAAAAGGAATCCAGATTAGAAAAGAAGTAAAACTCCCAGTTTGCAGATGACATGATCCTCTACATAGAAAACCCTAAAGACACAACTAGAAAATTACTAGAGCTAATAAATGAATATAGTAAAGGTGCAGGATATAAAATTAATATACAAGAATTCCTTGCATTCCTAAACACTAACAATCAAAAAACAGAAAGAGAAATTAAGGAAACAATACCATTCACCACTGCAACAAAAAGAATAAAATACTTAGGAATAAATTTACCTAAAGAAACAGAAGACTTTTATAGAGAAAACTATAAAACACTGATGAAAAAAATCAAAGATAACACAGATGGAGAAATATACCATGTTCATGGAGTGAAAGAATCCATATAATGAAAATGAGTATACCACCCAAAACAATCTATGGAGTCAATGTAATCCCTATCAACATACCAACAGTATTTTTCACAGAACTAGAACAAATAATTTCAGAATTTGTATGGAAATACAAAAAAACCTTGAATAGCCAAAGCAATCTTGAAAAAGAAAAATGGAACTGGAGGAATCAACCTGCCTGACTTCAGACTACACTACAAAGCTAGTCATCAAGACAGTATGGTACTGACACAAATACAGATCAATGGAACAAAATAGAAAGCCCAGATAAACCCACACACCTATGGACACCTTATCTTTGACAAAGGAGGCAAAAATATACAATGGAGAAAAGACAATCTCTAACAAGTGGTGCTGGGAAAACTGGTCAACCATCTATAAAAGATTGAAACTAGTGCATTTTCTAACACCATACACAAAAATAAACTCAAAATGGATTAAAGATATAAATGTAAGGCCAAAAACTATAGAACTCTTGGAGGAATACACAGGTAGAATACTGTCTGACATATATCACAGCAAGATCCTCTATTACTCTGCCTCGCAGAGTAATGGAAATAAAAACAAAAATAAACAAATGGGACCTAATTAAACCTAAAAGCTTTGCACAACGAAGGAAACGATAAGCAAGGTGAAATGGCAGCATTCAAAATAGGAGAATAACAGGAAAGAAAACAACTGACAAAGAATCTCCAAAATATATAAGCAGCTCGTGCAGCTCAATACCAGAAAACTAAACGACCCAATTAAAAAGTGGGCCAAAAAACTAAACAGACATTTCTCCAAAGATGATATACAGATGGCTAACACATGAAAAGATGCTCAACATCACTCATTATCAGAGGAATTCAAATCAAAACCACAATGAGGTACCATCTCACACCAGTCAGAATGGCTGCCATCAAAAAGTCTACGAACAATAAATGTTGCAGAGCGTGTGGAAAAAAGGGAACCCTCTTACACTGTTGGTGGGAATGCAAATTGGCAGTCACTATGGAGAACCATGTGGCAATTCCTTAAAAAATGGAAATAAAACTGCCATAAGACCCAGCAATCCCACTGCTGGGGACAGACATTGAAGAAACCAGAATTGAAAGAGACACATGTATCCCAATGTTCACTGCAGCACTGCAGTGACCACAGCTAGGACATGGGACCTAGATGTCCATCGCAGACAAATGGATAAGGAAGTTTTGGTATATATACACAATGGAATATTATTCAGCTATAAAAAGAACACACTTGAGTCAGTTCTAATGAGGTAGATTTAACTGGAGCCTATTATACAGAGTGAAGTAAGTCAGAAAGAGAAACACCAATACAGTTATCAACGCATACATATGCAGTTTAGAAAAGACAGTAACAATGACCCTATATGCAAGATAGCAAGAGACACAGATGTAAAGAACAGACTTTTGCACTACATGGAAGGCGAAGGTGGGATGATTTCAGAGAATAGCATTGAAGCATGTATATTACCATGTGTAAAACAGATGACCAGTGTAACGGGCACTCAAAGCCAGTGCTCTGGGACAACCCAGAAGGATGGTGTAGCAAGGAAAATGGGAGGCGGGTTCAGGATGGGGGGACACATACACTCATGGCTGACTCATGTCGATGTATGGCAAAAGGCACAATAGTATAAAGTAATTAGCCTCCAGTTAAAAGAAATAATTTATACGTTTTTAAAAAATGAAAAGAGGAAAAAAAATAACTATTGGCTATTCAAACACCTGCCTGTAACACCGTCAAACACAATGACATAAGAACATGGAACCAAAAAAACCCCATACATCATTTCATAAAACTGCTTTACATAAAATGACTATAAAAGGAAGATTATAAAATTCTGCCTTAGGTGTCAATTCAATTTCATTAGCCAATAAGCAATTACTCAGCACCCACTCTCTACAGGTAATGAGTTAGTTACTAGCAGTATTTTAACCTTCACAGTTTAAATCATATTGTCAAGCTCCTTGAATGCTTCCAATACAGTTCAAATGTATCCCCTTCCTAGTTATCAAGCTCAGGAAAAACTGCTCATCTCATATAAATTACCTCATGTAAGAACGGCAATTCGTCCCTTGCTTTGTGGTATTCAGCCACACACTCCAAGCAGTAGCAGAGGTCTTCATCAGCTGTCTGAAATTCACTGGAGCGGGTCTTGGATGCATAGCGTTGCAGGAAGTCAGTGGTGGAAGTACCCCCTGGGGGTACACCAACAACATGTACTCATTCTGAACCTATACCCAGAAAAGAAGACATTGAAAGATTAAAGGAAAATATCACATAACACCTCAGGACTATTCTGGTGGAGAATGTGCTTCCATCACATCCAGAACATTTCTGCTGGTCAGCTTACCAATCCCGGGCTAAACTCAATCTGAGACTACTTGTAAAAACTTTTATCTGTGACATATGAAAAATAATGCAATGAAAGCAGTTAGTAACAAACATCATAAGGTGACATACAGCTGTGCTATAAAGAAGGCTCCAAACTACTCAGTACCGATGGAAAATATACAGAAACAGAATTATCAATGTTCTCAAAGTACAGACTTTGGAGGGCTTCCCTGGTGGTTCAATGGTGAAGAATCCACCTGCCAATGCAGAAGACAGAGGTTCGATCCCTGGTCCAAGAAGATTCCACATGCCTTGGAGCAATTAAGCCCGTGTACCACAACTATTGAGCCTGTGCTCTAGAACCTGGGAGCCACAACTACTGTGCCCGAGTGCCCTACAACCCATACTCTGCAACAAGAGAAGACATCACGATGAGAAGCTTGAGCACTGCAATGAAGAATAGCCCCTACTCACCACAACTAGAGAAAAGCACATGCAGCAACTGAGATCCAGCACAGCCAAAAATAAAGTACAGACTTTGGAGTATTCTAAATCATGTACTGGAGTTAACTGAAAAGCTCAGGAAACCTTTCACATTCTCTGAGGCCATCTTCCAGAAACCCCTGGAAGCCTAAAAATCCATAAATATTAGTCCACACCAATAACAAAACTTCAGAGAATTTTTTCTATTGGTTAGAAAGAATATATATGAATTTGCACATGTGTGTATAAATTGCTGCCCATAACTCACTGCTCATCAATTTAGTATAAACCATAATGGCTACAAAAACAACAGCTACAAGCCTATTACTACTGAATTTCATACTTTCATACCTCTTGAGTTTTTGAGAGTTTCCAATTTTGGATTATATAATACCATCAGAGCCTCCACCATCCAAACTCAAGTAAAAAGAGTTAAGATAAAATTAATTTCCCAAATCCTAGCAGTCTCAAAGAGAACAAAGTAGCAAGATGGTACCTGCAAACTAGAGGAAATCCCAAGAACCAAATATGTCAAAGGCTTGAAGGAAAATAGAGTCAAGTTTATCAGAACTACAGATGGCATGAAGCAGAGGATTAGCAAACAGGGTGGAAGCCAAATCCAAAGAGATCTCCAATTCTAATAAGGTGTAATAAAAGCAAGCTAAGATGCCACTAAATGCCTATAAAAGCAAAGAGAAAGTTCACTGTCAGTAAGCAATATACTATGGCTAAACAGAAAGCACATGTTTTGCACTGAAACAAAATGCTGGGGCAGGGAAAATATAAGTGAGTCTGGGGCATTTTGTAGCAATAGAAATAAAGTGCTCAAAACACAGATGGATGAGGGCATGTCAAAGGGACATATTAGCCACTTGAAAGAGAGCCCTATGGCCAAAGCTGAAAGAATTTTGAGTAACAAAATAGCCTACTATTGGGTTATAAGCCACAGTACAAATACACATGAATCCATACTGATACAAATGAGTAAACAAATGTGGAGAAAGAGACAAATTTTTCTTATAAAAGAACTGCAAATAATACAGATACTCCCTATTCCAGAAGTGGAGCTTAATCTCGAGTCAAGGCTGGACTTGGTGAAACACTTTCAATGAAAAGTGAAAACCACACATACAGAGTGGAGACGCCTGGCAAACAAAACCTTAACCAAGTCATCAAGGTTAGTATCACCGGTGCTAAGCCATGTTGGTAACCCCTGACACAGTGTGATGAGGCAGGAACTTCAATTCTGCAATATGCTGCTCCAAAACCACAGCCCCAGTCTATTCCCAGGAAAAACATCAGACAAGGTATTATCCAAACAGCTATGAGCTGTCTTTGATGACAAAAAAGAAAACCACACCCAAGGGAATCAAACCAAGTGTTTTATACTATGAAAATGTTTTATGTTTTATTGGGAACTGGGCCAGGAAATTACCCAACAAACTTCATCTTGAAACCTTGATCTTAACTATCTAATAAATGTAAAGTATCAGCCTAATGGGAAAGTTACAAACCCATCTGTAACCCCAATGAAATTCATTTCCTCACTGGATCAACTTAAATCATTCCTTCTCATCAGGAGGGACAACATTCTCAAGGAGATGAAAACTAGTGGGACACAAAAAAGTCCCACTCTCTGTATGTATAAAGCACAGATATACATAAAGAGGTATATAATATATTGGTGATATTAAAATCTATGGGAAAGTCATAGGAAAGAAATGCCTAAAAGCTTCCTTTCAGAGAGGGAGAAGCAACAACAAAAGGTTAAGAAATATGATTCAAGCCATTGCTTATTTGGGAACAGAAGCTTCAATGCGTGAAATTTTTAAATGCGTATCACCCTAAAATTCAGAATGAATAAACTCTGCTAATGGGAGGTCGATCACATCTTGACAAATCTTGTAACTTCTGTATAATCAAAAACATGCTTGCCTTGTGAATTGAATTTTTAAATTAAATATTAACTGCATTTTTTTTTCATGCTTCTGAAAAGAATTCAGGGAAGCTTTCAACATTAAAGTACATATAGAAAAGGACATTTTAAAAGGAGATTTAGAGAGAGAAATCAAAACTGATTTTAAAAAAATTTCATTAAGTCCTAATTTAGGAGCTTCCTGAAAAGCAGAGCAAAGATAACATAAATTACACAGTCCGCATCTGAAAAACAAAAATATATGAGTTAGACTGGAGAGTCTTGCCGTTTCTTGACGCTGCTGCTGCTAAGTCGCTTCAGTCATGTCCGACTCTGTGCGATCCCATAGATGGAAGCCAATCAGGCTCCCCCATCCCTGGGACTCTCCAGGCAAGAGTACTGGAGTGGGTTGCCATTTCCTTCTCCAATGCATGAAAGTAAAAGTGAAAGTGAAGTCACTCAGCCATGTCCAAGTCTTCGCCACCCCATGGACTGCAGCCTACCAGGCTCTGCCGCCCATGGGGTTTTCCAGGCAAGAGTACTGGAGTGGGGTGCCATTGCCTTCTTGACACTACTTCTAATTCAATAACATTTTTAAAGGGTGCTGCAAGCAAGGGAATACTGAGTAAAATAATGGACACTATGTCACCATGTCTCTGCAGAATATAAATTTCAAAGAACTTCTTATACCTTAAAAAACTATACTGTAATACCAGAAAGTCTGCACAAGCTGGATTTTCCCATTGATGAAATCTAATTTATTAAGTTTCACTTTCTACAGGGTGTGGAAACAGTTAAGTTTCACTTTCTACAGGGTGTGGAAACAGAAAACAAAACTTAGGGGAGATTTCTCAAACATCAATTGCTTCAAGCTTGATTTGCACAGGTAATGGACTGCAGTCAACTGGAAACTTTGAAGAAACGAACGTCCTGAAATACAAATGCTGTGTACTTAACTATAAACAGTTGTTCAGACGCTAAGTTGTATCCGACTCTTTGCAACCCTCCAGACTACAGCATGCCAGTCTTCTCTGTCCCTCACCATCTCCGAGTTTGCTCAGACTCATGTCCACAAGTCAGTGATGCTATCTAAGCATCTCATCCTCTGCCACCCTCTTCTCCTTTTGCCTTCAATCTTTCCCAGTATCAGAGTCTTTTCCAATGAGTTGGCTCTTCCCATCAGGAGGCAAAATACCGGAGCTTCAGCTTCAGCATCAGTCCTTCCAATCAATATTGAGCGAAACCTTCTATTAAGAAAATTATGGAGGGACCTCTCCAGAAGCCCAGTGATTAAGACTCCACACTTCCAAGGCAGGGGGTACATGTAAGATCCCACATGTGGTGCCAAAGGAAAAAACAATTATGGAGTTTGATTTTTATTTAGCTCATTCAAAGAGCTAGCCTACTTCCACATTCCAGAAAGCAAAACTATAAATTTTCTAAGTAGATGGGAAGTTACTGCCATACAACAGCTTAAGAATGGAATTCAGAACACAGAATAGTGCTATAGAGCCCATCAACAACAGAAACATCCATTTCCATAGCTCCTGTGAAAAGGTCATAAACGGGTGTTGCTATGTCCTTAAAACAAAATCATTGGCCTGATAGTTAAGCTCAAAAAATGTGAACAGGGTATAGTAAGTATATTGTGATTTTTCTTTAAAGGGAAAACTGCTGGTAGATGGCCATGACCCTTGCAAGTTTGTGCACAACTCACTTCTTCTGGAAGGCAGTTTTGTTAATTTCATCAGCGTTTTTACTGCTGGGAACCATTACTGAACCACAAATGCGGGTGTCCAGGGAATCCTCAAGCTGCAGAAATCAGAGCTGCTCCTGTGCATTAAAGAGATAGCTGATTTGACGATCACAAAGGATGCTTCAACAGAGATGTAACTGTTACTTTCCACTGACTTAGCCAGAGCTACTATCTCTCAATAAAAGCTGGCCAGACACTTCATAAAGCAATCACTTTCTTCTACCCTTACTAGCTAAAACTTCTTGGAATTTTTTATTTATTGGCTGCACCACACAGTATGTGGGAACCTAGCTCCCCCACCAGGTATCAAATCAGTGAGTGGCCTCTGCATTAGAAGGCAGAGTCCTAACCACTGGACCACCAGAGAAGTCCCACTTCTTGGAAATTTTAACTATTCAAAACTTCTTTGCAACTGATTTCATTTATTTTTACTTTTCCCCCCTCAGCTGGGTCAAGTGGCTTGTGGGATCTTAGTTCCCCAAAACTGAACTAAGGGACTGAACCCAGGCTGCAGCAGTGAAAGTACTGAGTTCACTGAGAACGTTTCTGCACCAGGAAACTATCTTACATTTCACTGAATGTTTTCACAAAAGTCCCTAATAATCTCTGCAATATCAAATCCAGTTGGTTCTTTACTGGACTCCAGAACGTGAAAATGCCAACATTTAATCCACATCTAAGATACAATTCTCCTTTCACTTCCTCTACCCAATCTCCAGAACCATCTGGGTCCTTTTCCGCCTCCTAATATCAAAATGTCCAAAGATTTGTCCTCAGGGTTTCATCCTCTTCATTCAGTATCCTCTTTCTAGGTGACTTAATTCAACCCATTAACTACTTATACTAAAGCGTCCCAAAGACTAAAAACGTATGTAAACTCAGTGTAATGCTTACCTATGTTTCAGCTACTCGATAATGATAGCCTAGCCTAAAATTCTAGAAAGATATACAACTGTCCCTCCGTACCTGTAAGCAATTGGTTCTAGAAGCTAAACCCCCACCATGGATACCAAAATCTGCAGATACTCAACTCCCCACATAAAACAGTGTAGCACAAAGAACACAGCTGGCTCTCTGTATTCACATATGTGAAACCTGAGGATATGGAAGGCCAACTCTACTCAATATCCAACTGTATAGAAAATCTCTACTCACCTGACTGGAGCGTCAGAGTAAACAGGACCAGAACAGAACAAAGTCCCTCCCTTAAATCTGTGATCTGTCCTGTATTCTCTATATCCATGGTATTACCATGCAGTTTTCAAACCAGTAACCTGTTAATTGTATTCTCTCTTCCCTTAGACCCATCTCTACAAGTTCCACAGTGTCTACCACCTTAATTACATCTGCACTGCCTTAATACAGTTTCACTATTTGCCTAGATTCCATAAGAAAACATAAATGATCTGCCTCTTGTTTGATCCTAAAGGAGATCAGTCCTGGGTGTTCATTGGAAGGACTGATGTTGAAGCTGAAACTCCCAATACTATGGCCACCTAATGTGAAGAGCTGACTCATTTGAAAAAAATCTTTCCCTGATGCTAGGAAAGATTGAGGGCAGGAGGAGAAGGGGACGACAGAGGATGAGATGGTTGGATGCCATCACCGACTCGACAGACATGGGTTTGGGTGGACTCCCGGAGTTGACGATGGACAGGGAGGCCTGGCGTGCTGCAGTTCATGGAGTTGCAGAGAGTCGGACACGACTGAGCAACTGAACTGAACTAAGCCGAGCTTCTCTGATCCACCATCAATTCTTCCCCAAAATGCTGCCAAAGGCCAAACCAAAAACTGGACTTTGAGAGCACTAATGACTCCTCTACATCTAGGCAATAACTTTTGAGCTCATCACACAATCCCTGCAAGAGCTGGCTTCAGCATCATCTCTTGTCATTTCCCTGTCATTTGCTCTTCCTCAAATGCCTCCTGATATTTGGCATTACCTGCATGTATGTATAGGAGCTCTTCTGCCTTTAACACTCACCCTTCAGACCTCTACCTGGATCTTAAACCTGAATACGCATGACTCACCAAACGAACTTCGGAGAAAAAGCAGATGGTGAGATACCACTGATAAAATTCAGGTTCAATCTAAAACAATTCCAGCAGTGAAGCCAATAAAAAGACAAATTTGAGATCTACCTATGTGCAATTCATCTCTGAGCATCATCATGCCTGGGGGCTAGTAGTCTAACTCAGCCCCTCCCTTTCCAGTTTCTTTGACTTTCTTCTCAGGACAGTTTCTATCACTACACTCACCTTGTCAGGCCGAGATGCTTACTATCAGATGTTTCCCACATACATGCTCCACCCTCAAAAATTTTGAGTCTTTCAGTGGGCAAGGATCTGTTTTGTATATACTTTACTTCAGTGCTGGGCACATATTAAGTGACTGAAAAAAATGCTTTAAATGTTAACTATTACCCGGGGTATTTCCTGGTGGTCCAGTGGTTAAGAAATCACCTGCCAATGCAGGAGCCATAGGTTCCATCCCTGGTCCAGGAAAATCCCACATGCCCTGAGGGCAACTACTGAATTCTGCCCTAGACACCATGCTCCACAAGAGAAGCCACCTCAGTGAGAAGCCCACACACAACTAGAGAATGTCCACAGCAACTAAGACCCAGCACAGTCAAAAATACACATAAATCTTAAAAAAAAAAAAAAATTACCTGAGGTGATGGCCTACAAAGAAGTGAATCTCTCAGTTGAGATGCCTGGATTTATTTGGGAATGGGTGAGGATCTGCATTCATATACACCCAGACTCTGGCTCCGCAAAGAACATTTCTGAAAAGGCAAAACAAAACTGAGGAAGTGGTTTATATACTCATTTGAGTTTCACATCAATACTTACAGAGCGCAATGTAATCATTTGATGAAAAAGCTCGGGCTCAGAGATTATAAACAACTTGCCTGTGGGTCTACTGCCATTCTAACTCCACAGGGGAGCGTAGTTTCACAGGAGACCTCGTCCCCACACAGGGAACAGCAAGTCACTTTGTCAAAAAAAAACCCAATTAGCAAATGTGAGTTCAGCCCTAGGACCGTCAGTAACTAGTTCATCTCTGTCGCTTTAAATGGCAAACCGATCCTTCGAGCCTCGCGACGGTTCCTTCAGGGTCTTGGCACAGTCGCTCCTAGAGGTGCGGAAGGCGGCGAAGCCCCCTGTGGCGGGCTGTCAGCGATACATCGCCGTCAGGTGGGGCGGGAGGGCTCAGGTGGCCACGCGGGCGTGGCACTCTCTGCAAAGCCACGGACCCCATCAGGAGGAAGGAGGGGGCGCCGAGAGCGCAGAGACTTTCCACAGCGAGGCCGCCCCTCTCAGTCCCACCGAAACTACGCAGTGCCCAGACCCAGAACCGCTCACATGGGGCCGCGGCGTAAACGACGTGAGGGGCCGGGGGTCCCAAGGCCCAAGGCCGCGGGGCGCGAGAGGCACAGGAGGGCGGTCCAGCGGGCGCGGCGGCGGTGCCTCCGCTGCGCGCGCCGCAGCGCTCCCGAAGGACGCGGCACGCGCGCGCCGGCCCTCCCCCGCCCGCCCCTGCCCCAGGCGCCGCGGCGGCTCCTCCACGCGGCCCGGCTCTCCCCAGCCGCGCGCACCCGGGCCCGCCGGGCCTGCAGCCTCGAGCCCGCCGTTCGCCTCACCGCCTGCTCGGCCTCGCGCCGGGGGGCTAGCCCGCCTCCATGCCTCGGCTCCACAGTCGGCCGAGGGCGGAAGCGCGGCCGCGCAACCCCAAGTGCCCCCGTCAGCCAACTAGCGGACGCCGCGCGCCCAGGCCCCGCCCCCGCGCGGCGTCGGCCGGCCGCAGGCCCGCCCCAGCCGCCGCGCTGCTGTTTTGATGCCCCCACCGAGGGGCGGGGCGTGGGGAAGTGCGCCGGCGCTCAGCCCGGAGCCCGGGAGCCCGGCGTGGCGCCACTTCCGGGCTGGGGCCTGGCCAATCGGGAGGGGGCGGGAGGGGGCCCGGGGCGGGAGGGGGCCGGGGCGGGAGGGGGCCCGGGGCGGGAGGGGGCCCGGGGCGGGAGGGGCGGGAGGGGCCCGGGGCGGGAGGGGCGGGAGGGGCCCGGGGCGGGAGGGGGCGGGAGGGGGCCCGGGGCGGGAGGGGGCGGGGAGGGGGCCCGGGGCGGGAGGGGGCGGGGAGGGGCCCGGGGCGGGAGGGGCGGGAGGGGGCCCGGGGCGGGAGGGGCGGGAGGGGGCCCGGGGCGGGAGGGGCGGGAGGGGGCCCGGGGCGGGAGGGGCGGGAGGGGGCCCGGGGCGGGAGGGGCGGGGAGGGGCCCGGGGCGGGAGGGGCGGGAGGGGCCCGGGGCGGGAGGGGCGGGAGGGGGCCCGGGGCGGGAGGGGCGGGAGGGGGCCCGGGGCGGGAGGGGCGGGAGGGGGCCCGGGGCGGGAGGGGCGGGAGGGGCCCCGGGGCGGGAGGGGCGGGAGGGGGCCCGGGGCGGGAGGGGCGGGAGGGGGCCCGGGGCGGGAGGGGCGGGAGGGGGCCCGGGGCGGGAGGGGGCCCGGGGCGGGAGGGGCCCGGGGCGGGAGGGGGCCCGGGGCGGGAGGGGGCCCGGGGCGGGAGGGGCAGAGGCCCTCAGGTACCCGAGGCAAGCTCGCGGCCTAACGTGGAGCGGGGCCTGGCCCAGGATTTGTGCCGGCAGCGGCCGCCCCTGACGGGCCCACCCTGGGGCCCCTGCACGCCTACCCTCCTGCCTCTTCCGTTCGGATCTGCTGCTTCTCTCTTCGACGCCTCACGAGTTTCAGCAGAGCCTGTTATGACTTGCGAAGCAACTTTTTTTTTTTTAGATTTAAGACCTAAAGCAGAATAGTGTGTAAACAACACGAAATTCGTGGGAAACAGATATATACTTAGTTTAAAAAAAAAAAAGCCTGCAAAGAGAAGAAAGAATACGGAGGAAAACAGTACAACCCCTAGAAAGCCTGCCCTTTTCTCTCTTGACGCTACTACTGACTGACGACGACGACGAGGCGCCACCGCTAGCCGAGAAGCTGAGACGGTGACAGAAAAACAAGAAACGATGATTAGTTCTGATCAAGGCTCTAAAGGAGAGCAGAGGCTGAGGGGCCCAGTCCGGAGAAGCAAAGCAGAGAGGCCGAGGCGGGCGCAGCTGGAAAGAGGGCCAGCGACGACCTTACCCCGGAGAACTCGACCCGCAGAAGGAGAAGGGCCGCGGGTGAAGCGGGGAAGGGTGCCGGCGAACGTTCCAGAAGGGGGCGTGGCTTATCGGGAAGCCTGGTGCCCGTTACGGAAATTTTAACCGTCCAGGCCCAAGGCGGTGACCGTTAATTCTCATTTCTCGGTTTTCCTCTGTCTCTTGGATGGTGTTGGCCAAAGTAAAATCCAGTGGTTAAATGGGAAAGTCACGAATTATATATTGTGCTCTAAGTTGTGTGTGTATATCCTTTAAAAAATAGTACTTCTGAAAAATAGAGATCCAGCTGGCTATTGAAAAATATATATATATTTTTGAAAAGAGAGAGAAACAAGATAGTAAAAATCACTTGAATTTCTATGTGCCTGAGATAATCATTTTCATTTGTATCCTTGCGCGATGCATTACATACGTTATTAAACTAGCCATGAAAGTGTGGTTGTATGAAATGCTAAAACTGCTCACCATGGTGTAAGAAACGGAATACTACAATGAACACCGAGCACAGGGGCTTCTCTATTACACGCTGTAGCTTGGGCTAGGGACACACGAAAGTGTTTTAACTTCTTGTAGAATCAGAAAACAAATGAAATTTTAGGTTGAGGAAAATCTATTAACAGTTACCTTCTGTCATTATACCAACACAGTCCTAAAATAGGATTTTTGGTACTTTTAAGGAGAAAAGTGCCCATGAAGGCAAAAGTGCCTACCACCCACTAAAGTCATAAAGTCATCCTGCCTCTGAGCCCACTGTAGTCATTTCCTTATCATTTTACCACAGTTGTCTTTAATCTGTAACTATATTAAGTTTTGAATGTTTTTAAACTTTATAAAATTAGACTGAAGGTGGTCTCCCACAAATTTGCTTTTTACACTCAGAGACCCATTGATCCAAGCTATGTTCATGAGTTAGAGCCCAAAGTCTAGACAACTTGAAGGGTGTGTCTTTAATGTTTATGTAAATGTTTATGTAAAATGAATTCCACAAACTACAAATTTTTTAAATGGACAAAACCCATAGATACTAAAAATTTTGAGAGACAAACATGTAAGCTGCAAACAATTCACTAAAAGTTGTGTATTTGGACATCATACCCTTTCACCTCAACAATGAGGTTGAAGATTATTTATTACACAGAGAACACAAAGATAATTCAGTCTTTTTTCTAGTAAGGTTGATAAAATGTTACTGAGTTTATAAAAGTTTCAAGTTAATATTTCATTTGATAATGTGCAAATTTTTAGGATTATCAAGTTTAAAAATTTTCTACCAAGCCTTTTTTCATATACAATCTATAAAAATTTAGAGCACATAAAATTTCTGGTGTAATGATTGACACTAAATACTTGGAACAGATAACACATTACTACTACTAGGTTGTTACAGATTTTCTCATTTTTAGATATATATTGTGAGTTTTATATGTCAGTATTTTATGTCAAAATTTTGGTACTTGTTCCAGTTTGATCATTTGACTCATTACTCATAGTTTGGATTAACAGCAATCCAGTAACAACATGTTACTCATTATTTCAGTTTGAAATTGATCATAATAATTTCTATTGATTTCATCATTAATAACCTTCAATTTTGCCTCATATTCCATGATTTTTTGTCAACTTTATATACAGTTATACACAATAAATTCACATTGTAGCTATATGGTTGAGGAATTTTAGCAACTCTGTAATATCCTGTAACCATCTCTAATCAAAATATAAAACAATTTCTTCCTGCCAGAAAATTGCTCTTGGGATACTTGGCAGTAAATCTTCCCATTCACCCAATGATTGATCTAATTTCTATTAACATATCTGTCACCATATATTCATTTTAGACTATTCTAGAACTCTGTTGATGGAATAATGTACTCTTTTAACCATCTGCTTTGGTTCAAAATGAAGTGTGTGCTGTTCCCAAATGTTTTGCATGTATCAGGAATTCATTTTTATTGCAAAGAAGGATGTCATTCAATGAATACACGACAATTTGGTAGTTTTTAGTCATCTAATGATGGATATTGGATAGTTTCCTGTTTTCCACTATTATTAATAAAGCTGTTATGAACATTACTGTAGAAGTCTTTAAATTGACATGTTTTCATTTCTGTGGTTGTTTTTTAATTACTAAGTTGTATCTAGCTGCTTTGTGACCCCATGGACTGTAACCCACCAGCCTCCTCTGTCCTTGGGGTTTCCCAGGCAAGAATACTGGAGTGGGTTGCCATTTCCTTTCCAGGGGATCTCCCTGACCCAGGGGTCAAACCCATGTTTCTTGCCTTGGCAGGTAGATACTTTACCACTGAGCCATCTGGGAAGCCTATTTAACTTGGATAAATATGCAGGGGAGAAATTGCTGGATTACAGAGTAAGTGTGTCTTTAATTTTGAGAAATTACAATCCATTTTCCAAGGTGATTTTACCATATTAAATTACTATAAGCAAAGTATAAGATTTCCATTTGCTCCACATTCTTGTCAATACTATTCCTATTGTGAATCTTTAAAATTTCAGTCATACCAGTGGGTTCAAGGTGTGCCTCATTTGTATTTCCCTAAAAACTAATGATGCAGAATGTCTTTTCACCTAAAGACTGGGAATTCGTGTATCTTCTTTTGAACTGACTGCATGAGCCCTTTGACCATAAGGTTAAAGGGGACTTTATTTTTTCAGCAGTTTTAGGTTCAGAGCAAAATTCAGAGGAAGACACAGAGATTTCTGAAATATTCACTTGCTGCCCTACCAGCCATGGGGCTTCTCAGATGGCTAATGGTAAAGAACCCACCTGCCAGTGCAGAGGATGCAGAAGACACAGGTTCAATCCCTGGGTCAGGAAGATTCCTTGAGGTGGAAACGGCAATCCACTACTCCAGTATTGTTGCCTTGAAAGTCCCACGGACAGAGGAGCCTGGTGGGCTATAGTCAGACATGAGTTAGTGACTAAGGACACACACGTATCCCTCCCTCATATGCATAGCATCCCCCATTATCAACATCCCCCTCAGTGTATGTAGTGCATTTGTTACAAGTGACGAGCCTATGTTGACATGTCATGACACCCAGAGTCCACTGTTTACATTAGGATTCACTCCTGATATGTACATTCTATGGATTTAGACAAATATATAATGACATGTATCAGTCCTTACCATGTCAAGAGCACTTTCACTGCCCTAAGAATCCTCTGTGCACTGCCTGTTCATCCCTCCCTAGTCTCATCCCTGGCAACCAAGTCTCACAGTATGTAGCCTTTTCTGATTGGCTTCTTTCACTTAATAATGTGTATTTCAGGTTCCTTTGCACCATTTCATGGCTTCACAGCTCATTTCTTTTTGAGAGCTTCTCTTGTGCTCAGCTGGTAAAGAATCCACCTGCAGTGTGGGAGACTTCGGTTTGATTCCTCGGTTGGGAAGATCCCCTGGAGAAAGGAAAGGCTACCTACTCCAGTATTCTGGCCTGGAGAATTCCATAGGGTTCCAAAGAGTCAGACACAACTCAGCAACTTTCACTTTAATTCCTTTTTAGCACTAATTAATATTCTGATGTCTGCATGTACCGCAGTTTAGTTATCCATTCACCCACTGAAGGGCATCTTGGTTGTTCCAAGTATGGGAACTTATGAATAAAGCTGCTGTAGACATCCATGTGCAGGTTTTTATGTAAATATAAGTTTTCAGTTCATTTGGATAAATATCTAGGGCACCATTGCTGGATCCGACAGTAAACGTATATTTATTTTTATGAGAAACCACCAAATGGTTTTCTAAAGTAGCAGTACCGTTTGGTGCTGTCAGTGTCCCAGGTTTCGGCCACTCTTATAGGTGTGTAAGAGTATCTCATGATTGCTTTAATTTGTATTTTTTGATGGCATGATATGGGACATTTCTTCATATACTAATTCACAGTCCATATTTCTCTTTCGCTG
Organism: Nanger dama; assembly: GCA_917880005.1. Lineage (NCBI taxonomy): Eukaryota > Metazoa > Chordata > Mammalia > Artiodactyla > Bovidae > Nanger > Nanger dama. The sequence continues at coordinate 4,588,021 of CAKJTW010000018.1, read as the reverse complement.
AAGTGTAGTTTGCTTTCTTAATGTCAAGTTTTAAGTGCTCTCTGTATGTTGGGGTTGGTGGGTTGTTTGTTTTTTTAATGTTGAGCGTAATGAGTTCTTTGTATGTTTTGGATAACAGTCCTTTGTAAAGTATCTATTTTGCAAATATTTGTTCCAAGTATGTAGCTTCTCTTCTGATTGTCTTGAAATCATCTTTCACAAAGCACAAGCTTCTAATTTTAATAAGTCTAGCTTATCAGTTATTTTCTTCATGGGTCCTGACTTCGATGTTGTATCTACAAAGTATAGGCACATGGAAGGTCATCTAGGTTTTCTCCTGTGTTATCACCAGGAGTCTTATAGTTCTGGCATTTTACATTTATATCTCTGACCCATTTTTAGTTCATTTTTGTTAAGGGTATAAGGTGTGTGTCTATCTTCACTGTTTCTTTAATGGATGTGGTTGTCCAGCTGTTCCAGCACCATTCGCTGAAGAGACTGTTTTGACTTCATCAGTGATCAGTAGACTGGGGTCCGATCATCTATGGGGATCTGCAACTGAGCTCTATATTCTGTTCTATAGATCTACTTGTCTATTCTTTCACCAATACCACACTATCTTGAATAGCTTTATAATAGTCTTGAAGTTGGGTGACATCAGTCTTCTGACTTTGTTCTTCACCTTCAATATTGAGTTGGCTACTCTGGGTCTTTTCCTTCTCCATATAAACTTTACAGTCAGTTTGCCAATAGCCAGAAAATTATTCTGTGGCTTGATTCCATAGCTTAAGTTGAGAAGAGCAGACACCTTGATACTATGAGTCTTCCATGAAAATGGAATGCCTCTCCATCTATTTTGTTCTTCTTTGGTAGCTCTTGTCAAAGTTTTGCAGTTGTGTTTGTATCAATCTTGTACATATTTTGTAAGATTTATATGTAAGCATTTCACTTGGGGGGTGCTTATGTATATGCTGAGCTTCCCTGGTGGCTCACTGGTAAAGAATCCACTTGCAATGCAGGTGACACAGATTCGCTCCCTGGGTCAGGGAGATCCCCTGGAGAAGGAAATGGCAATGCACTTCAGTATTCTTGCCTGGAGAATCCCATGAACAGAAGAGCCTAGTGGGCTAGAGTCCACAGGGTCACAAAACAGTTGGACACGCCTTAGTGACTAAACAAGAACAATGTAAATGCTGTTGTATTTATATTTCAAATTCCATGTTTTCATTGGTGGTGTATAGGAAAGCAGTTGACTTTTGTATATTAACACATTATTGACCAAAGCTAGTGGAGGTGATTGAATTCCAGTGGCGCTGTTTCAAATCCTGAAAGATGATGCTGTGAAAGTGCTGCACTCAATATGCCAGCAAATTTGGAAAACTCAGCAGTGGCCACAGGACTGGGAAAGGTCAGTTTTCATTCCAATCCCAAAGAAAGGCAATGCCAAAAATGCTCAAACTACTGCACAATCGCACTCATCTCACACACTAGTTAAGTAATGCTCAAAATTCTCCAAGCCAGACTTCAGCAATACATGAACCGTGAACTTCCAGATGTTCAAGCTGGTCTTAGAAAAGGGAGAGGAACCAGAGATCAAATTGCCAACATCCGCTGGATCATCGAAAAGCAAGAGAGTTCCAGAAAAACATCTACTTCTGCTTTATTGACTATGCCAAAGCCTTTGCTGTATGGATCACAATAAACTGTGGAAAATTCTGAAAGAGATGGGAATACCAGACCATCTGACCTGTCTCTTGAGAAATCTGTATGCAGGTCAGGAAGCAACAGTTAGAACTGGACATGGAACAACAGACTGGTTCCAAATAGGAAAAGGAATACGTCAAGGCTGTATATTGTCACCCTGCTTATTTAACTTCTATGCAGAGTACATTATAAGAAATGCTGGGCTGGAAGAAGCACAAGCTGGAATCAAGATTGCCTGGAGAAGTATCAATAACCTCAGATATGCAGATGACACCACCTTTATGGCAGAAAGTGAAGAGGAACTAAAAAGCCTCTTGATGAAAGTGAAAGAGGAGAGTGAAAAGGTTGGCTTAAAGCTCAGCATTCAGAAAACTAAGATCATGGCATCCAGTCCCATCACTTCACGGGAAATAGATGGAGAAACAGTGTAAACAGTGTCAGACTTTCTTTTTTGGACTCCAAAATCACTGCAGATGGTGACTGCAGCCATGAAATTAAAAGACGCTTACTCCCTGGAAGGAAAGTTATAACCAACCTGGATAGTATATTGAAAAGCAGAGACATTGCTTTGCCAACAAAGGTCCGTTTAGTCAAGGCTATGGTTTTTCCAGTAGTCATGTATGGATGTGAAAGTTGGATGGTGAAGAAAGCTGAACACCGAAGAACTGATGCTTTTGCTTTTGAACCATGGTGTTGGAGAAGACTCTTGAGAGTCCTTGACTGCAAGGAGATCCAACCAGTCCATCCTAAAGGAGATCAGTCCTGGGTGTTCATTGGAAGGACTGATGTTGAAGCTGAAACTCCAATACTTTGTCCACCTCATGCAAAGAGTTGACTCATTGGAAAAGACCCTAATGCTGGGAAGGATTAGGGGCAGGAGGAGAAGGGGATGACAGAAGATAAGATGGCTGGATGACATCACCTACTTGATGGACATGGGTTTGGGTGGACTCTGGGAGCTGGTGATGGACAGGGAGGCCTAGTGTGCTGTGATTCATGGGGTCGTAAAGAGTTGGACACTAAGTGACTGAACTGAACTGACCAGAGATATATTAATACATCTTTTTTACCTTGAACATTATTTATCAGAGATGTTTCAATATTCACTTACATAACAAATCACAGGCCATAGGAATTAGTTTCTGCAAAAATCCCCCAGTTAATAATGTCAATAGTTAATTAACCTACGTCCTGTTACCTTGCTAAAATCACACTGGGTTTTTTTTTTTCAATTACTTTGGATTTTCTACATAGATTATAATTTCACCTGTCTAAAAAGTCAGTTTTATTTCTTCCTTCACAATCTATTCACATTTTATTTTCCTTTCTGTCCTTAATGCATTACCAAGGACTTCCAGAATAATGCTGAAAAAAAGTGGTAACAGTGGACAGGAACCTGGAATGTCAGGTCCATGAATCAAGGCAAATTGGAGGTGGTCAATCAAGAGATGGCAAGGGTGAACGTCAACATTTTAGGAATCAGTGAACTAAAATGGACTGGAATGGGTGAATTTAACTCAGATGACCATTATATCTACTACTGAAGGCAGGAATCCCTCAGAAGAAAGGGAGTAGCCATCATGGTCAACAAAAGAGTCCGAAATGCAGTACTTGGATACTACCTCAAAAACGACAGAATGATCTCTGTTCGTTTCCAAGGTAAACCATTCAATATCACAGTTATCCAAGTCTATGCCCCAACCACTAACGATGAAGAAGCTGAAGTTGAATGGTTTTATGAAGACCTACAAAACCTTTTAGAACTAACACCCAAAAAAGATGTTCTTTTCATTATAGGGGACTGGAATGCTAAAGTAGGAAGTCAAGAAACACCTGGAGTAACAGGCAACTTTGACCTTGGAATGCAGAATGAAGCAGGGCAAAGACTAATAGAGTTTTGCCAAGAAAATGCACTGGTCATAGCAAACACTCTCTTCCAACAACACAAGAGAAGACTCTACACATGGACATCACCAGATGGTCAACACCAAAATCAGACTGATTATATTCTTTGCAGCCAAAGATGGAGAAGCTCTATACAGTCAGCAAAAACAAGACCAGGAGCTGACTGTGGCTCAGATCATGAGCTCCTTATTACCAAATTCAGACTCAAATTGAAGAAAGTAGGGAAAACCGCTAGACCATTCAGGTATGACCTAAATCAAATCCCTTATGATTATACAGTGGAAGTGAGAAATAGACTTAAGGGCCTAGATCGGATAGCGTGCCTGATAAACTATGGACAGAGGTTCATGACATTGTACAGGAGACAGGGATCAAGACCATCCCCAAGAAAAAGAAATGCAAAAAAGCAAAATGGCTATCTGGGGAGGCCTTACAAATAGCTGTGAAAAGAAGAGAGGCGAAAAGCCAAGGAGAAAAGGAAAGATATAAGCATCTGAATGCAGAGTTTCAAAGAATAGCAAAAGAGATAAGAAAGCCTTCTTCAGTGATCAATGCAAAGAAATAGAGGAAAACAACAGAATGGGAAAGACTAGAGATCTCTTCAAGAAAATTAGAGATACCAAGGGAACATTTCATGCAACGATGGGCTCGATAAAGGACAGAAATGGTCTGGACCTAACAGAAGCAGAAGATATTAAGAAGAGGTGGCAAGAATACACGGAAGAACTGTACAAAAAGATCTTCACGACCCAGATAATCATGATGATGTGATCACTCATCTAGAGCCAGACATCTTGGAATGTGAAGTCAAGTGGGCCTTAGGAAGCATCACTACGAACAAAGCTAGTGGAGGTGATGGAATTCCAGTGGAGCTGTTTCAAATCCTGAAAGATGATGCTGTGATAGTGCTGCACTCAATATGCCAGCAAATTTGGAAAACTCAGCAGTGGCCACAGGACTGTAAAACATCAGTTTTCATTCCAGTCCCAAAGAAAGGCAATGCCAAAGAACGCTTAAACTACCGCACAATCGCACTCATCTCACATGCTAGTAAGGTAATGCTCAAAATTCTCCAAGCCAGACTTCAGCAATACGTGAACCGTGAACTCCCTGATGTTCAAGCTGGTTTTAGAAAAGGTAGAAGAACCAGAGATCAAATTGCCAACATCCGCTGGATCATCGAAAAAGCAAGAGAGTTCCAGAAAAACATCTACTTCTGCTTTATTGACTATGCCAAAGCCTTTGACTGTGTGGATCACAATAAACTGTGGAAAATTCTGAAAGAGATGGGAGTACCAGACCACCTAACCTGCCTCTTGAGAAATCTGTATGCAGGTCAGGAAGCAACAGTTAGAACTGGACATGGAACAACAGACTGGTTCCAAATAGGAAAAGCAGTACGTCAAGGCTGTATACTGTCACCCTGTTTATTTAACTTATATGCAGAGTACATCATGAGAAATGCTGGACTAGAAGAAACGCAAGCTGGAATCAAGATTGCCGGGAGAAATATCAATAACCTCAGATATGCAGATGATACCCCCCTTATGCCAGAAAGTGAAGAAGAACTAAAGAGCCTCTTGATGAAAATGAAAGAGGAAAGTGAAAAAGTTGTTTTAAAGCTCAATATTCAGAAAACAAAGATCATGGCATCCGGTCCCATCACTTCACGGGAAATAGATGGAGAAACAGTGGAAACAATGTCAGACTTTTTTTTTTGCCTCTAAAATCACTGCAGATGGTGACTGCAGCCATGAAATTAAAAGACACTTCGTCCTTGGAAGAAAAGTTATGACCAACTTGGATAGTATATTCAAAAGCAGAGACATTGCCGACGAAGGTCCGTCTAGTCAAGGCTATGGGTTTTCCTGTGGTCATGTATGGATGTGAGAGTTGGACTGTGAAGAGGGCTGAGCGCCGAAGAATTGATGCTTTTGAACTGTGGTGTTGGAGAAGACTCTTAAGAGTCCCTTGGACTTCAAGGAGATCCAACCAGTCCATTCTAAAGGAGATCAGCCCTGGGATTTCTTTGGAAGGAATGATGCTAAAGCTGAAACTCCAGTACTTTGGCCACCTCATGCGAAGTGTTGACTCGTTGGAGAGGACTCTGATGCTGGGAAGGATTGGTGGCAGGAGGAGAGGGGGCCGACAGAGGATGAGATGGCTGGATGGCATCACTGACTCGGTAAAGATGAGTCTGAGTGAACTCCAGGTGATGGTGATGGACAGGGAGGCCTGACGTGCTGCAATTCATGGGTCACGAAGAGTTGGACACGACTGAGGGACTGAACTGAACTGAACAGTGGACATCCTTTCCTTGTGTCTTATCTGAGTGGGAGAGCTTTGAGTTCCTCACTTTAAGTAGGACACAGAGAATTAAGTGTTTCATTTTCCTCCTTTCAGGAGTTTGTGTTTGTTTTTCTGCAATTTGAGCATGCTCTGCCTAATTGCAGGGCTTCCCGGTTGTGGTTGTGGTTGTGGTTGTGGTTGTGGGGCCTCCCTTACCTAGTTGTAGTGGTAAGGAATTCGCCTGCCAATGCAGGAGATGCAGGAGACTCAGGTTCGATCCCTGGGTTGGGAAGAATCCCTTTTGGAGGAAATGTCAACCCACTCCAGTATTCTTGCTGGAAAAATCCCATGGAAGAGGAGCCTGGTTGGGCTACAGTCTGTGGAGTCCCAAAGAGTCAGACACCACTGAGCACACACACACACACACACAGACACACACACAGACACACACACATGTGCACATATGAACACACGCCTAGTTGTAGTTTGGGGACATTTATCCTACTTGGTGGCCTCTGAGCTGCCTGGGCCTGCAATTTGGTGTCTGACCTTAATTTGGGAAAATTCTCCGTCATTTCTGTTTCAAATATTTCTTCCGTTCTTGTCTTTCTTCTTGTACTCCTAGTACACCTATGTCACAGCTCTTGTGGTTGTCCCTCAGTCCTTGGATTCACTGTTTTGTTTTCCAGTCTTTGTTCCTTTTGCTTTTAGCTTTGGTTGTTTGTCCTGAGATAGCCTCAAGCTCAGATTATTTTCTTAAGCTCATTGCTTGGGTGCTTAGTCACTCAGTCATGGGATTTTTCAGGCAAGAGTACTGGAGTGGGTGCCATTTCCTTTTCCAGGGGATCCTCCCAACCCAGGGATTAAACTGGCATTTCCTGTGTCTTCTGCATTGCAGGCAGATTCTTCACCTGCTGAGCCATCAGGGAAATCCAGTAAGCCCATTAGAGGCTTTTATGTCTGTTACAATGTTTTTTATCTCTAGCTTCTTTTTTGCTGTTATTGTTCTCTCTTAGGATTTCCAAGTCTCTGCTTACTTGTGTATCTTTTCTTGCATACTGTCTGCTTTATCCATTAGAGCTGTTAGCATAGTAAATATAGTGCTTGCCTTTCTGGTCTGAAAACCCTCCCATGTCTAGATCTGATGCTTGCTCTGTCTCTTCAAATTGTGGTTTCACCTCATGGTATGCCTTTGGGTTTTGTTGTTGTTTGTTGGTTTTGTTATTTTTTTGGTTGCAGAGGGGGACATGGGGAATCTTAGCTCCCCAACCAGAACTGAATCCGTGCCCCTTGCAGTGGAAGAGTAGAGTTCTCCCCACTGGACCAGGGACCTCCCTGTAAATTGTTCTTGATAGTGGGACAGAATGTACTATGTAAAAGTAAGAGTTATGAATAGGCTTTTAGGAAATGGTGGTGAGGTGTGGCGGGAGGCATTGTTGTATAGTCCTGTGATTAGGTCCAAATCTTTTACTGATCTACTACTGAACTGTGAACTTCACAAGTGTTTTCCCCTTTTTTCCCACAAGTGTTTTTAATTTTTTTTTCCCCCTGTTTCGGTTGGAGTGGGTGGCTAGAACTGCAGGAGCTGGGTCTTGCCCTTCCCCCAGGTCAGTTGCTGCTGCTGCTGCTGCTGAGTTGCTTCAGTCGTGTCCGACTCGTGCGACCCCATAGACGGCAGCCCATGAGGCTCCCCCGTCCCTGGGATTCTCCAGGCAAGAACACTGGAGTGGGTTGCCATTTCCTTCTCCAATGCGTACAAGTGAAAAGTGAAAGTGAAGTCGCTCAGTCGTGTCCGACTCTTAGCGACCCCATGGACTGCAGCCCACCAGGCTCCTCCGTCCATGGGATTTTCCAGGCAAGAGTACTGGAGTGGGGTGCCATTGCCTTCTCCGCCAGGTCAGTTAGGCTCTGACAATACTCTGCCTGCTAGGTTGTCCTGAAGGTAGGTTTTGTTGAGAACAGAATGCTCTGGTGTATTTCTTCTTCTCTTCCTACTGGAAGAACAAGGGGGAATTTTCTTTGGTACTTGTGGGAACCTCATCAAATTCCTGGAGGTAAAACTCATAAAATTTGCGTGGGGTGGGAGGGGGCCCTTCTATGTGAGCCAGTGCTCCCAGAGTTTTTAACCCTCCTAGTTGTCCACAGTAACCTGGATCTCCTGCATTGCAGGCAGATTTTTTTTTTTTTACTGTCTGAGCCACCAGTGAAAGTGAAAGTCGCTCAGTCGTGTCTGACTCTTTGCGGCCCCATGGATAGTCCATGGAATTCTCCAGGCCAGAGTACTGGAGTGAGTAGACGTTTTCCCCAGGGGATCTTCCCAACCCAGGAATCGAACCCAGGTCTCCAGCATTGCAGGCGGATTCTTTACCAGTTGAGCCACCAGAATACTGGATTGGGTAGACTATCCCTTCTCCACTGGATCTTCCCAACCCAGGGATTGAACCAGGGTCTCCTGCATTGCAGGTGGATTCTTTACCAGCTGAGTTACCAGGAAAGTCCCTGAGCCACCAGAGAAGCCTCACTTGTAGTTCGGATTTTCTTAAGTAGCACCGGTTCTCATGGCAGTTTTCATTTGTGGGTTTCTGTAAATTGTTGTTCTTTGTGTTTGCCTCTATCCCTCCAGTCTTTCAGGTGGCATACTGCCCTTATTTCCTGCTCTCTTACAGATGTTAGAAGGGTTGATTTTTCAGTTGTGTGAATCACTTCAGTCTTGTCCGACTCTTCAACCTCATGAACTGTAGCCTGCCAAGCTCCTCTATTCATGGAATTCTCCAGGCAAGAATACTGGAGTGGGTTGCCGTAACCTACTCCAGGGGATCTTCCCAGCCCAGGGATCAAACCCGAGTCTCCTGCATTGGCAGACTGATTCTTTACCATCTGAGCCACCAGAATTTGTAGCAGTTGATAATTATCTGATACAAAACATGTAACAAAATATATTTGCTAGATTGTTTTCCAGACTGCACCTGCCCTTTGGCATACAATATAAAGATTTCCCATAAATATAAACTGTGGTGAAATTCACTTAATAATTACTTTATATTAATCATTTTTCTCCCCAGCCCTCTTCTCCCAGTGGCACCATATTACTAAAAGCTATAAGTACCTAGGATTTGCGCCTCAAATCAAGAAATCATTTGGGTAATTTCAAATAATGTACAGCTCTTCATGTAAAAAAGGTCCTTTACGGTCACAAGTCTAAAAATAATTATATTCCAACAGCCTGATATACCATGTGTTAGAAATCACAAAAGCATGGTTTTGACACATACAATTTTTTAAGCTAAGAAAATGTAAGATGCTGAAAAATGAGAACAGCCATCATTCTATGTAAGTTTGCAGTGCTACAAAACTCAGGTAATGACTTTGCTTTTCCAGCGAACTTACCCAGCCCACAGTGGTGTTGGCTTCGTCACTAAGTTGTGTCTGACTCTTGTGCCCCCAGGAATTATGGCCCACCAGGCTCCTCCGTCCATAGGGCTTCCCAGGTGAGAATACTGAAGTGGGTTGCCATTTCCTTCTCCACTGGATCTTCCCAACCCAGGGATTGAACCTGAATCTCCTGCATCGGCAGGCAGATTCTTTACTCCTGAGCCACCAGGAACGCCCATTCAGTTCATAGGGACAATGTACTAAATAAGGACTTTTGGAAGTACAAATAACTTTACCAAGTTACAAAATTTTGCCAAATCAAGTTAGTGGCCTATAATACAATAAAAATAATACTTTTGTTGAAGTCATATGTTACTCTCTTGATAGTTTTCATTATACAAATATAATTTTATGTACTGAATCAGAACATTGTGGCTTTCATGGTGGGTTTATAATACTGAAGGATAGTTGATATGAATACAAATACATATGACTGCTGCTGCTGCTAAGTCACTTCAGTCATGTCTGACTCCGTGCGACCCCATAGACGGCAGCCCATGAGGCTCCCCCATCCCTGGGATTCTCCAGGCAAGAACACTGGAGTGGGTTGCCATTTCCTTCTCCAATGCGTACAAGTGAAAAGTGAAAGTGAAGTCGCTCAGTCGTGTCCGACTCTTAGCGACCCCATGGACTGCAGCCCACCAGGCTCCTCTGTCCATGGATTTTCCAGGCAAGAGTACTGGAGTGGGGGTGCCATTGCCTTCTCCTACATATGACTTTAAAATCACATAATTTCTCCTCTTAAAAGTAAATTCTTTCCCTTCGCTGTTCACCTGAAACTATCACAATATTGTTAATCAGTCATACCCCAATACAAAAAGTTCAAAAGGAAATAAAAGTAAATTCTCGGACTTCCCTGGTGGTACAGAGGATGGGAGTCTGCTGCTGATTCAGGGGACGTGCGTTCGATTACTGGTCAAGGAAGATGCCTCATTCTGCGGAGCAGCTAAGCCTGTGTACCATAACTACTGAAGCCCGTGGGCTGAAAGCCTGTGCCCCTCAACAAGAGAAGCCACCAAAACGGGGGGGCCCACATAAAGCAAGAAGACCCAGCACAGCCAGAAATGAAAATAAGTTATTATTTTTTTAAGTAAATTTTTTCACGGAAGCTGTTGAGGTTTAATGCACTTGAGCAGGTATGTGGATATAAATTATGGCTCTTCTCTATCTGAGGTTGGTCCCATGCCAGGTAGAGTTTATATGCATGAAAAGCTTTAGAATTGTACCTTAGTGAGATTCAACAGTCTCTAACTTTTCCCCCAATAATTTAGATTTCCCAATTTTATAGTTTTTTTTTTAATTTTCATAGAGGACTTGCATGTATTCTTTTTAAAAAATTATTTTATTTTGGTTGTGCTGGGTCTTCCCTGCTGCTCGCCGGCTTCCTCCAGCTGCAGCGAGCAGGGGTTGCTCTTCACTGTGTGGCATGGGCTTCTCATTGCAGTGGCTTTTCTTGGGGAGCGTGGGCTGTAGGCATTCGGGCTTCAGTAGCTGCAGCACTGGGGCTCAGTAGTCATGGCACATGAGCTTAGTTGCTCTGAGGCATGTGGCATCTTCCTGGACCAGGGATTGAACTTATGTCCCCTATCATGGGCAGTCTTCATCACTGGACCAGCAGGAAAGTCCTGATGCCCGAGCTTTGGAGGATGCTTCAGAGTTTGGTAAGCAAATGAGGTGGGGAGGATATTCCAGGTAATGGAAATAGCACCTGGAGAACCAGGGACAGGAAGGATGCTGTGTGTGAGAGCTGCTAGAGAAAAACATTGGTGACTGGGAGTGTGGAAGCTTCTCTGTTGCTCAGTTGGTAAAGAACCCGCCTGTGATGCAGGAGACCCCAGTTCGATTCCTGAGTCGGGAAGATCTGCTGGAGAAGGGATAGGCTACCCACTCCAGCATTCTTGGGTTTTGCTTGTGGCTCAGTTGGTAAAGAATCCGCCTGCAATGAGGGAGGTCTGGGTTCAATCCCTGGGTTGGGAAGATCCCCTGGAGAAGGGAAAGGCTACCCACTCCAGTATTCTGGCCTGGAGAATTCCATGGACTGTATAGTCCATGCGGTTGCAAAGAGTCAGATATGATTGAGCAGCTTTCACTTTCTTCACTTTCTGAGAGTTGAGGAGTTTGGGAGGGGAGATGACTGCAAAATGTGGGCGTGCGCTGGATGTGGGCCTAGACTGTTAATAATGAAAGCACGGACAACACCAGCTCTCATTAAGTCCTAGGCTTCTGTAAGGTGGTCCCCTTCTTCAAGTGAGGGAAGGGAGGCATGGTTCATTCATATCTTGCATCTACATAGCTAGTAACCATAGTTGTCCAGGCCATGTCCTTAATCAGTACACCACACTGCCTACCTGGAGACTGTGGTTATGGTCTAAGCCTTTAGCTTACAGCCAGCAGGAAAATAGCTCCACAACCACCAAGAACTATACTCTTTCAACGAGCCAGAGGAGCAGGAGCCAGACTCCCTCCAAGAGCCTCCAGTCAAGAAAGCCTCCAGTCCTGCTGACATCCTGATCTCAGCCTCATTACACCCATACAAGACTTCTGACCCACAGGACAGTAAAATAATAATTTGTGTGGTTTTAGGCCATGAACCTTGGGATAATTTTTTTTATGGCAGCCCAGGAATTTAATAGTTACATAAAATTTAAAATTTTATCACTGGTATAGAGATGGAATTGATTTTTATATATTGACCTTGTCTCTAGTAACTTTGCTTAACACATTAATTCCAATACATCCGTTACAGAGTCTTTCAGATTTCCTGAGTTCACACTCAAATCATCTATGGATAATGGCCGTTTTAGACCTTCATTCCCAATCTATGTAGCTTTCACTTCCTTTCCTTCCCTAACAGCACTTGACTGGCTAAGGCTGAGAAGAGTTGAGTGCAGGAATCCTTCTCTTTCTTTATCTCAAAGTGAAACATTTCAGCGTGTTGTTTTTAAGAATAATGTTGGCTGCAGGTTTTTGCAGATAACCTTTACCAGTTTGAGGTGGTTGCCTTCTATTCTTATTGGTTGGATCTGGAATTTATCAAGTGCAATTTCCTTATTTTTGGCCCCACATGTAGCTTTTATTCTTCATTAACATGGTGAATTGTACTGATGGGTTTCCTTAAATTTTTATTTTATTTTTTTGTGGAGAGAGGGGAATGGGAGCCTGGAAAGATTGTGCAGAACCTTTGAGGACAACGACAGAGTTTGAACATTATCCAAAAGTGCAGTGAGAAATCATTTCAAAGGTTCTAAACACAGTGATGACATGACCAGATTTTCAGCTGTGGAGAGTCTAGCTGGAAAAAGGACCACTAGTGAATGCAGGGAGGTCAGTATATTTCATACAAAGAGAGTGATGCCTAAGACTAAGGCCGGTGGCGGCACACCTCAGGTGCCGGTCAGTGTTTGGAGGCAGAATTGAGGGGGCTTGCTAATGGGCTGACCGTGGAGGTGCTCGGGGAAGGTGCACACGGCATGGACGGATGGCTCCTAGGCTTCTGACTGGAGCAGTGGAGTGAACAGTGGCGCCACCGGCAGCAGTGAGCAAGTCCAGGGGCGGGTGAGACTCTGGGGTGTGTGTAGACAACCAGAGAGCTGCTTGTAACATGTCAAAGTGAGGTGTAAGATGCTTAAGTGGAGACAGCAGGTAGGCAGATAAATTTTGTAGCTTGGGTTTTGTGGGAGAATCTGACCTCTAAATATACATTTCAGAGCCATCAACCTATAGATGTTATTTCAAGGCATTGGGAGACTGTGAAGAGCCTCCCAAAGCCTCCAGGAACATGAACAATTAGAAGCTGAGGGCAGTGGGAGGAGTGTAGCAGAAAGTGCTATTGATTCTGTACACGTAGAATCAAAGGTGGCCTGAGGGACCCAGAATAGGTGTTACTCAGTCACCAAGTCATGTGCGACTCTTTGCCACCCCAGGGACTGCAGCATGCCAGGCCTCCCTGTCCTCCACCACCTCCCAGAGTGTGCTCAAACTCATGTCCATCGAGTCAGTGATGCCATTCAACCATCTCATCCCATGTCATACGCTTCTCCTCCAGAACAGATGATGAAACTGACGATTTAGAAGAATCGGCTGAAGTTCGAAAGCTCTAAGATAGAGGAGACGGACTGAAGGGCTCAGGTCGAGGGACTCGGCTTGCAGGAGGAGGAATGAGTATAGATGGAGGCGCGGTTGACTGGTTGGTGTAGGGGAGAGGGATTTGATGGAGGATGGCTTCAATTTTCTCAGTGAACCGTGGAAAGAACAGAGGAGGGACGTGGGAGTGTTGAATATATAGAATAGCTGATGCGGGTCAAAGAACAGCAAGCCTGTCAGAGGGTTGCTGGTAACACTGGGTCCTTTCATGGTTTACAGGCATTCAACCAGCTCAGTTGTGTGATTTTCTTCTAGGAACACTTGGCTCTTGTGGTGCAAGTAGGAGGCAGATGGAAGGACTCACCCAGGTCTTGTTCAGAAGGGAGGGATTGCCATGATGAAGCCCTGGATAGGCTAGGAGTGGGCTGATGGATCAATGGATTATTTGATGAGGTTGAAGAATTAAAACTGTGGTGTGTATTTCAGGAGGTGAATTTGAAAACGTGTTCAGGAAGTGCTAGGTTGTGTGGCCTCCAGGAAAACAGGCTCCAAGTCTGTGTGGTTCCCTCTTGCATCTTTAGCTCCTAACAGTGCCTGGCTCATGGCACAAGTGGCCGACGATGTTTGCTGAACTGAAAGTAGTGTTCCGAGGAGAACAGACGCCCTGCTCCTGCAACGACACTGTTTACCTCCTTTGTGCTGTGGCCCTGGACCTCTTCGTTAGACAATGAAGTCTACGAATTAAGATAAACAGCTGAAAGTCATGCTTATTCAAAGTGCTTAGTGGCCAAGAACAGGGTCAAGAATGCAAACAAATGCAGTTGAGACTATTAAAAGTTGTCTTTGTTCCAATGTCTTGTGTTAGGTCATTTTTTTCTCTTTACCTCTGTTCAGTTTCTGAGTCTACCCTGCAGAGTAGTACAGGTTTCCTTTTCTACCCTTTTTCTCACTCTAAATGGGGTTGTTCAGAATGAGGTTGTTCGTTTCACGGCTCCACCTTTCACCCTGGTGGAGTTAACATACCAACCCATCACTCTAGTGTGGCTTTTTCTTCTCTTCTCTCTCCATGCTGTGGACAGAGGTCTCCTCAAATAGTCCTTGTCGGTCCTACAGCCTACACATTCAACCCAAACTCAGGGTTTTCCCTTTTCTCTCCTCTCAGACCTGCGTTTGACAAATACAGTCTAGCCATCCCATCTCTGTCTTCCAGATTTCGGGATCTTTATATGTAAAAAGAGTGTTTGGCAAAGGTTAAGATTTTGGGAGGTGGTGGCAGAGGGGCATGGAGCTAGGGATGAGAAAAAATTTAAAAACTAAACTTTCACAAAGTGCCCAAGCTTATCGGGTCAAATCCACAGCATAGGCGATCACCCACACTCCTGCAGGTGTGGGTTGCTTTCTCTGAGCCCATTCACCTCTTCTGCTATATTGCGACCCTGGTTTTCCGCTGGGCCGTTTACCCTTTCAGTCACATAGGCATGCTGAGCTCCAGAAAGGACCCAGGTAGGCTGAAGACCATCCTGTTTTCCTGGCTGCAGTGATGGCTCAGAATTGGGCACAAGCTCTAATTTGGGTGCTGGAAACAAAAGCCAGGATTTGAGCAACAGCTCTTGTTCTCTTCTTTGAATGGCACCCTCTATTTAAATAATAAGAATGCTATAACATGGGGCTCCATGAAGACATCCTTGGGGCAAAGGGCCCCCTTTTTGTGTGGACTGAACACAAGTGGACTCTGGAGAAGGGAGAGCCTAGAATCAGCAAGAACACACGTTTTTGAGGATGGTAACTGGACCCATCCTCTCCTCTGGACTTCCAATCTTGAGAGTTTCCAAATCCTTTTGGTCTACCTGAGTCTGATTTTCTGGCATTTGCAGATAGAGAGTTCTAGCCCCAAAACTCAACAATCCCACTGCCTGGAGAAAACCACTGTCAGCACTTCAAGTTTCATTCCTCTATACATTTTAATGCATCTGTATTTACACAATTTTCTTTTACTGGTAACAAAATTAAGAAAACATATGTACCTTTCTGAACGAAATACAGAAAGCACTTCATTCAGTATTTTAGATAATACTGTTCACCTTTTATGTTAACCAAACCTATCATCATTTTAAATTACTGCCTAATATTCCATTCCCAATGGACAGGAGTTTTGAGCAAGCTCTGGGAGACAGTGAAGGTCAGGGAAGCCTGGCATGCTGGGCACAAAGAGCTGGGCATGCCTTAGAGACCGAAAATGTTTGCTTCAAGGAATACACCGTAACACAGTGCATTTCCTGTGAGGAACACTCATTTCTAGGTTTCATTTTGTAAATCTGCCAGTCTTTTACACTTGTTCTATTTTCTCTTTAGGTCCTAGAAGTACAATTGCTGGATCACAGAATATGTACATTCTTTTTTTTTTTTTCCACATTTTTGGAACAGTTATTAGGTGTCAGGCACTGTTCTAAGGACTTTACCTGCGTGAACTTATTTAATCTAACAATATTCTAAGGCATGTACCACTCTCCTCATTTTACACAGAAGGAAACTAAGGCAGCAAAAGGCTAAGTGTCTTGTCCACAGTCACGCACTTAGTACAGGGCCAATTCAGGGTTTATTTGGGTTCAGGCCCTTCAGACCCCAAAGCACAAGTGCTCTTTCCACGTGCAGCAGCTGGCAGGCCTGCTCCCCACTGGGGCCCGGGGTAGAACTCTGCCTCCCCAAGGGCTGACTGGGACCTCTTCCCAATTGCCCACAGCCCTGCGGGCCTGAGTCAGCGCATGGAGCACTGGTGGCCTTGAAGCCTGGCATGGAGAGCCTGTGCCTGAGTCTGCGGGGCTTCCAGGGCAGGGGAGCGCTGGCAGGGCAGGTGTTTCCTGTTGCTGCCATCACAAGCTGCTGCACACTTCCTGGCTTTAAATGATGCAGATGATTAAGTTAGTTCTGCAGGTCGGAAGTCTGACATGGGTCTCTAACATCAAGGTGTCATCAAGGCTGTGTCCCCCTTAGCATGCTGTGGAAAAATTCACTTCCTCACCTCTCCCAGTTCCTAGAGGTCTCCTGTACTCCTTGGCTGGTGGCCTCTTCATCTTCAAAGACAGACACAGCAGATCCCGACCTTCTGGTGTTGCTCCACCCTGACTCTCTCTCCTCATCCTTTCTCTTCCTCTCTGGGACTTCCTGGGTTGCTTCAGAGGCCTGCTGCAGGAAGAGGTCAGAGAGGTGCCTCCTTGTCCTTCTTTGCAGTATAAGATTCCAAGCCCACCACTACCTAGGGGGCAAAAGGTGGTCCTGGGTGGCACTCTACGCCAGGCACCATGCCTGGCTTTGCAGTTTCTGGAAGACACAGCAGAACTGGCCTTGGCCCCCACATTGGTTCACATTCTTTGTCTGCTGCACAGTGGACATCCCACCTGGCTTTCTCGGTCTCCCTGAAGGTGTCCTGCCCCCAAAGGACCTGTTTAGACACTCAGAACATGTACATGCTTAAGGCTCTGATGTATTCTACCACATTGTCCTCCAGAAGTGAAAGTCACTCAGTGTGTCCAACTCTTTGCAACCCCAAGGACTATACAGTCCATGGAATTCTCCAGGCAAGAATACTGGAGCCTTTCCCTTTCCAGGGGATCTTCCCAACCCAGGAATGGAACCCAGGTCTCCCACATTGCACGCTGATTCTTTACCAGCTGAACCACAAGGGAAGTCATATTCCCATTAGCGTGAAGATTGGTATGTTTGACAGACACAAAGAGGTGACTAGGGCAAAATGCTTGTTAAATAGAAAATCCTCACTTGTTTCCTGAATATTTATTGAAGTTCTATTGTGTGTACAACATGGTGATAGGTCGAGGGATATACTGTAAAGAAAGGTCAGTGCTGAAGAATTGATGGCTTTTGAAATGTGGTGTTGAAGACTCTTGAGAGTCCCTTGGACTGCAAGGAGATCCGACCAGTCCATCCTAAAGGAGATCAGTCCTGGGTGTTCATTGGAAGGACTGCTGCTGAAGCTGAAACTCCAGTACTTTGGCCACTTGATGCGAAAGCTGACTCATTTGAAAAGACCCTGATGCTAGGAAAGATTGAGGGCAGGAGGAGAAGGGGACGACAGAGGATGAGATGGCTGGATGGCATCACTGACTCAATGGACATGAGTTTGGGTAAACTCCGGGAGTTGGTGATGGACAGGGAGGCCTGGTGTGCTGCGGTTCATGGGGTCACAAAGAGCTGGACACAACTGAGTGACTGAAGCAAACTGAACTGAACTGAGGACTCCTAAACTCGTTCTCTGTATTCTTCCTTCTCCCATGAAGGCAAGTTTGGGAGAATGTCTAGCTCTGTGGATGAGTTAACCAACATCGCACATCATGGTGCTACATAAACAACATCAGAGAATACTCAGGGGAGGGGGTGTTGCATCTCGGCACAGAGAGGGACATCACAGCATGGGATGCTGTTCACACACACCTCCTTTTCTATGCTCTCCCCTGTACAGATGAGGCTAGAAGCCTGGGAACTTGACTCCCCTCGCCAGCAGGGTTCTGCTAAGGGGCCGCCCATGGGAGGCACTCGTGGAAGGCTAGGCTAGGAGGGAGGCAGAAGCCATTGTGTTCTAAGCAGACACAGGTGCACAGGCTCCTGCAGCAGCAGACAGCCCCGAGTCTGCAAAGTCAGCACCAGGCCGTGTTCACCTGGGCCGCTTGGGGTTGTAGCCGCTTCCCCTCAGTTCCCCATTGCTGGGCAGTTCAGCCTCTCTCCCGTTTGCCCCTTTGTCCTGTGAACAATTTCATAACCTAAATCCCTATACTAAATTCTGTTTGAAATATCTAGAGCGGTTTGCTTTCCAGATCGATGGACTAGCCCAATGTTAAAATTACCTTTCAGCTTCCATCAGGTACGGGTTTGACCGAGACCCAGACAGCATCTGTCAGTAAGTCTTAATGGAGGCAGTTTTTTCCAGAAGCAGTGGAAGAGACTGCTGGCTGGTTTGTTTTCTCCAGTTAAACAGCAGATGAATTCTGTGGTTGGCTTTGAAAGGGCCACTTTTATGGACGACACCTATCTTCAACACTAGAATCACACATAGGAAGATGAGGTACACCCACCGTGACAGGCACACGGGAACTGAAACTAGGCTGTGGAAACACAAACCTCCCTGTACCACTTACCTAATACACACACAGAACATACGTCTAAACAACTGAAAAACAGAAAGCAAAATGGCATGCCCTGACAAAACTGTTAACGTTCTTTTTTGCCGAGTGTACATGTAGTTGAATCCATACCATGAAAATGTTCACTGGAGGAATCCTGTGGAGGTCCAGTGGTTGGGATTCTGTGCTTTCATTGCCTAGGGCCTGGGTTCAGTACTTGGTCAGAAAACTAAGACCCCAAAAGTTGCATGGTGCAGCCAAAAAAAGGGAGAGAAAATGTTCTTCAGATGTGACTACCTTGTTGCCAATAGAAGGATCTGGGACCCTGCTGTTTTGTGAAAACCATTCAAAAGTCAAAGTGCCAGTCACTCAGGCGTGTCCGACTCTGCAATCCCAAAGACTGTAGCCCACCAGGCGCCTCTGTCCACGGGATTTCCTAGGCAAGAATACTGGAGTGGGTTGCCATTCCCTTCTCCAGGGGATCTTCTTGACATAATGGCACAGAAATATTAAATCAACCCATAAACTCAGCTTTCTTTTCACATTCAGACAGACCTGAATATGAAATGTGAACCAATGTTTAAATGCTCCAGAATGTAAGTTATCATTTTCAGACCCTTAAAATCAATAGTGAAAATATCTTTATTGACATCTATAAATAAAACCAAACCTAGAAAAATGGACAAGAGAGAGTAACAGTGCTTAACTTTTCTCATCTCTGTCTTCTCCCTCACTGTCATCGTCATCATAATAAAAGATGTCTCGAAACAGGAAGACGGGCTTAGGGGCTGCTGGAGCCTGGATCTCAGTCCCTTTTTTCTCCATCTTCTTCTCCAACTTCTCTTTAAGCAGCGGTAGACTAGTCTCATAAAGGTAGTCTATGATCTCTAAAGAAAAGAGAGTGAATCTTGAGATGGTCTGACAATGCCTCTTTTCAAAGTCAAGGACAGAGGGTGCTTATGATGACAATGTATGGCGACTGGCTTTACTGTGTGCCAAGACCCAGCTCTTACCTGTTCACGCACAGTCCCTTGTTCAACCCGCTAAAAATCCTATGAGAGGTAGGCACTACTGTTCACCCATTTTTCAAATGAGGCATAAAGATGTTATGTAACTTGCCCAAAGTCATGGAGTCAGGAGGGTAAAGTCAGATTCAAACCCAGGAAGTGGGGTCTGCTGAATGCAGGAAGCAATTCGTCACACACTACAGAGCAGGGTATTGGCGACTCTGCTGTACATTTGTTAGAGAAAAATCTAGCCTCTGGACCCAGCCTAGACATTAGGACGCACTGTATCTGTGGTGAAACCCAGGGTAAGTCCCCAACATAGCAACCTTCAAGCTGAGAACTTTCAGAACACGAATGTGTTTGCACCTCCAATCATGTAAGTTAGTCCGTGTGTCTGGTGCACCTGTCACATGCGTGCATCTCTGCTAGCGGTTTTGCTTTTGTGTACTTTGCAGTACACTACTTACTTGCATGGTCTAGGTTGGAGAATTACATATGCAAATCACTCACAAAAGGCTGCAGAGAAAGAGCTGGGCACACCCGGTTGTCTGTGAAACAGTGTGTGTGCAGGCACGTGGTGTGAGCATGTGTGAGTGTACGGTGTGTGCAACCCAGGATCACTCGCAGTTACACATCAAGTGCTTGCTAAGTGCCCAGCACCCTGGTGACCACATTTTACAAGTCCGTCAGCTCTTCTAGTATGTTCAGAAAAAGGTGGGGGTTGCATGCCTGTGTGTTCATTTGCTTGGTTGTGCCTGACTCTCTGCAACCCCTTGGACTGTAGCTTGCTAGGCTCCTCTGTCCGTGTGATTCTCCAGGCAAGAATACTGGAATTCGTTGCCCTTTCCTTCTCCAGGGGATCTTCGTGACCCAAGGATTGAACCCATGTCTCCTACACTGGCAGGCAGGTTCTTTACCACTGAGCTGCCAGAGAAGCCCCAGGTAGGGGTTATAATTTGTCAGTTTTCAATCTGAAGAATCCGAGGTTCCCAGAAGTCACCTGCCCAAGGTCACACAACCAATGTGTGCCCACATGTGCTGTTTTTAACTATTCAAATACTGAAAACACTGACCTGGGAAAGTCTTCTTCTGCCAAAAGGGAACGCAGGTAGCTTTCAGTTTATAAAATTTACTTTGGACGTAAGACGGGGGAACATCCCTTTAGAAAGGAAAAGGTGTCAAAAAGTTAGTGGCAAATATCTAAATAACCAACGTTAGATGAAAATATCTCATTTCAGTCCTGTGTACTAAACGCGCTGATTAAAGGGTGGTCTACAGACACAAGTAGCTTTCTTAATCCTCGTGTCTACACACGTGTGAGAAAAAATAAGACATATGCAAAGCTATTGTTCACTTAAACACACATATATGAAAGGGAGAAAACCAGCAGTACAGTAAGCTGAACTCTGTCCAAACTAGAATAAACTACCAGCAAAGAAGATAAGCTGTAGCGCCAGTGCACACCGGCTGGCGCTGTGTGCCCTCAGCCTGGCTCGCTGGGCTTGCCACGGGGCAGCCACAGCCCCACCAGCACTCTGCGAGGGGCTCCGACTCTGAGCCCTCACTTTGGAGATGGGGAAGCTGAGGCATAGAGAGCCAGCCAATGTTTTATAGCTGCGAAGGGGAAGGGCTGGGACGTCACTTGGGTCCATTCCAAATTTCACACTTTTTGGCTATCAGATTTTTTTTTTTTAATTGAGGTTAATTTATAATATTAAGTTTCAAGTGTGCAGCAAAGTGACTCAGTCACACACATTCTTTCCTGAGATTTTTTCCATTATAGATTAGTATAGGATATGGAGTATAGTTCCCTGTGCTACACAGTAGGTCCTCGTCGTTTATTTTATATAGTTATATATATACATATGTTAATCCCAAACTCCTAACCATCCCCTCGCCCCTTCCCATTCTCCTTTGGTAACCATAAATCTGTTTTCTATGTCCATGAGTCTGTTTCTATTCATATATAAGTTCATTTGTACCATTTTTTTAGATTCCACATGTGATATCATGTGATATTTGTCTTTCTTTGACTTATTGCACTTAACTACAATAATCTCTAGGCCCATCTATGTGGCTACAAACGGCATTATTCACAGTCGGAGAAGGCGATGGCACCCACTCCAGTGCTCTTGCCTGGAAAACCCCACAGACGGAGGAGCCTGGTGGGCTGCCATCTATGGGGTCGCACAGAGTCAGACACGACTGAAGCGACTCAGCAGCAGCAGCACACTTTAACTACTATAGTCAGGATAGCTATTTATTTGTCACAATGCAAAGGCAGGGGTCTGGATTTTTAATTTTGCAAAGCTAAAGAAGTGGACACTTACGATGTGCTGGTGAGTCGAATTCATTTTCTACTTACAATAAGCAGGATGGAAACAACCAAATCTTAAAAACTTTTTTTTTTAATTGAAAATTCACTAATGTCACTTCCTGGGCATGTGAAAGTGAAGGTCACTTAGTTGTGTCTGACTCTTTGCGACCCCACAGACTATACAGTCCAGGGAATTCCCCAGGCCAGAATACTGGAGTGGGTAGCCTTTCTCTTCTCCAGGGGATCTTCCCAACCCAGGAATGGAACGCAGGTCTCCCGCATTGCAGGTGGATTCTTTACCAGCTGAGCCACAAGGAAGCCCTCGTGGGCATGTCTTCCCCCTTAAACCATAAAAGTGTGACATAATTTGTTTTGACAATTAGCTAATCTAAATGTTATATGATCAGTGGGAATAATTTGATCTGCTACACACGTGGAAGACAGCTGGGCTCTTTATGCCTCTGTGGCAGCGGCGGTTCGCCGAGCACACTCTATGCCCCACACACTGTCCCCTTCAGTCCTGATTATGGACATGTTCAACCATCCCGCAAACGAGGAACAGTGGCGCAGAAACAAGCGAGGGGGCCACCTGACGAAGGCCGGCTAAATACTAAGCAGAGTCCCAGGACTTGACGCCCGGTCCGTCTGACTGCAGAGGCCAAGTTCTAGGGCATCTGGAAAACCTTCCTTTTTCCCACAGTGCCCTGTGCCAGACTGCTCTGCAGATCAAAGCTTGGGCTTCAAGAAGTAACATTTTCAAGTGAAGTGGGTGTTGCATCTCATTATGCAGGGATGCTGTCTTTAAAATCCTGCCTAAATAATTCATGAGGGACACTTCAAGAACCTGAGGAGAGAGACCAAACTTTCAATTTAATTATTTTCACTGTTTTATTATTAAAACTTTGAGAACGTTCTACTTCCAACAGTATTTGACTGGATGCCATGATGTCTATTTTATAGCTTTGAGATTCCTAGATCTCTTTTTTTCTTCTTTTTAATCTTTTGGCCATGCTGCACAGCATGTAGGATCTTAGTTCCCCGACCAAGGATCAAACCCACACGCCCGGAATTGGCAGTGCGGACTCTTAACCACTGCACCTCTAGGGAAGTCCTGAGAGTTCTAAATCATAACCAGAACATTCAATATTTAAGTATATAATTCTACTTAAAATCACTAAAAATCCACTTTAAGAAATGTGATTTGAGGCAATGTTGCAAGATATCCGAACACTTATTGGAAAAGTCAGGGTTTCTCAAAAGTGGTTTGATATGGCAAAGGGAGAGATGTGTCCACATGAGTGCTTCTTGGGGTGGGAGTTGGTGGGGTGCACAGCAGGATCCCCTTCCTTCAAAGCCCCTGACACCTCCCCCTTAGGGACCCATCACCTGAAGAACAGATGGCGTACTGCTGAGATGAGCTAGAAATAAAGGAGAGGGTTTGGAACCGTGGGCGTGTGTGACTCTTGACAGGGCCTGCCACTAAATGCTTCCAATGCCGAGTAAAAACAAACAACCAAAACTGATTGTGCTTTGTCCATAATCCCGAGATGTAAACTAACGACTATGCCTTATGGTTTGAAACTCCAATCCTTTGGCCACCTGACGCGAAGAACTGACTCACTTGAAAAGACCCTGATGCTGGGAAAGACTGAAGGCGGGAGGAGAAGGGGACGAGAGAGGATGAGATGGTTGGATGGCATCACCGACTCAATGGACACGAGTTTGAGCAAACTCTGGGAGTTGGTGATGGACAGGGAGGCCTGGAGTGCTGCAGTCCATGGGGCCGCAAAGAGTCAGACATGACTGAGCTACTGAACTGAACTGATAATGTTTTATGGACTATGCTTTGTCCATAATCCTGAGATATAAATAACTAACCACTAGAACCAGTTTACACCCTTCCTAATGGATCAATGACAACCTCACATTAGCAGCCATGCTTCTGAAAGGCAACCAGGCTGCAGGAGCCCTGCTCCCCGCTCCACCGTTCAAACCTAAAGGCCAGAAGGTCCCTCAATGCCCTGCCTCCCAAAGCCCACCAACCCTGAGCCCCACAGTGCTTGGCAATCTGCTGGGCTTAGAGGCACAGGGCTGTGCCAGTCAGCTTTCCCTGTTGGGCCAGCAGCGACTTCATATCTTAGGAGGGGTGGCCTCTTCTTCACTGGCTGAAAATGCAAGGACCATAGCAACAAAGGCAGAGAGTGACAGCGGATGAGAGTGAAATGGCACTCTTCAGGTGAGAAATGCAAATGATCAGCACAGTGAGGCCTGGAGAGGAAGAGGAACCTGAGGGGTCTCAAAATATCTCCCCGCAGCTGTTTCCTGCCACCAAGAGAGAAACTGTCACTTTCCTCCAGGGGAAATGAGGCAGAGCCCAGGGGCTGCCTCAGGATAAGGTGGGACCGACAGACACAGCCCCGCCCATGAGGGACTCCTACGTAAAATACAAATCTAGCCGCGAGGAGCCTCCGACAAGCTTCAGCTGGGGCAAGCTATACAGGACGACTAGCCTGTGTTCTCCCACAGTTTCAACATCACTGAAGACAAAGGGGCTGACAGATACATGCTGCTGTGCATGAAACAAGCAAGAAGGGCCTAGTGCGCAGCCCAGGAGCGGCAGCCAGCGTCGCGCAGCAGCGGAGCAGACTGTGAGGGGCTTCCCCAGTGGCCCAGCGGTGAAGAACCTGCCTTCCAATGCAGGGGGGCGCGGGTTCGATCCCTGGGCAGAGAATTAAGATCCCACATGTGGAGGGGCAGTGCCACAACAAAGACTCAATGGAAAAGAATCTGAAAACACACACACGCATACATACATGCACAAAACTGAATCGCTTTGTTGTAGGTGTGAAACAAATCAAGGACACTGCAATGACAGAAAGAAACACAAAGGCAGGAGAATTTTGCGGATTAGATGACACTAAGGAGACAGATCCTGGGCTGGATCCTAAGACAACCCAGGGGAATGTGCTTCCAAGGGCATTTCTGGGACAACGGGTGAAATCCGCATGGGGTCGTGTTAGAGAAGAGCACTGCAGCCACACAGACGCCCCAGGCGTGATCACTGTGCCGGCTGACACAGGGTAACATCCTTGCTGAGGCCATGTCGTCCACCACTAACTCTCAAGTGGTTGATGGAAACAATTCTATTCCCTTGGAACGGGGAGGAGGGGCACAGGGAGGGAGGGATGACAGAGCCAGCGTGGCAGATGGGAGGGGGCTGGTTATGGGTGAGGGCCACGTGGGCTCCTCCTGCCACTCGTAACTGGTGAGTTCTTTAAGAGATTCTACACATGTTTCATTCACTCTTCTCAGGTGTCCTGGGAGTGGGGATGGGGGCTGGAGCAGAGGGAGGGCTGGTATGATTCACCTGGTACTAACCGGGGGCAGGGGCGGCTCACCAATACATTACATTTTATAAGGTTCATAAATATAACTTTAAGGTGAGTAACATAAGCGGCACGAATTTCAGTCCTGTTCTTTGAAGTCTGATAGTCAGTCATATATTAAAAGTCATCTCTTATCTTTTCATTAGCTTCATATTAAACAAATGGCCTTACCCTATGATGCTAGCAAGATCTTCCCAGTTTATTTCATTAACATCTTGCACATTTATTTCATACAACCTATGAGAAAAAAATAAAAATTAAGTTTTCAAGCCAAAATTCAGCATGATGGCCATCTTCATGGATTCGCAGAATATTAAGAGCTGGAAGGCCTCAGCGTGTCCACCTCTGTTCCAGCTGCCTGTGTTACCCAGGCCCAGTGGGTAACACAGGCAGGCAAACCCAAGGTTAGCCCAAGGTCACAGGGTACGTGAACTCCAGACCAAAAAGCCTCCTCTCCTCCTCCTGAGCCCTTTGCACCTCCCACCAAGCCATGCTGCCTCCTCATGGTAAAAACACGAACTTCACAGTTAATGTTCAATATCCTGTGATAAACATCATGGAAAACAAGAAATATGAAAAAGTATATTGTATATATAGAAGTACACATATGTATAACTAAGTCACTTTGCTGTAAGGCAGAAATTAAATCAACTTAAGACTTCCCTGGTGACTCAGACGGTAAAGCGTCTGCCTACAATGCGGGAGACCCGGGTTCAGTCCCTGAGTTGGGAAGATCTCCTGGAGAAGGAAATGGTAACCCACTCCAGTATTCTTGCCTGGAAAATCCCATGGACGGAGGAGCCTGGTGGGCTACAGTCCAAGGGGTCACAAAGAGTCAGACACGACTGAGCGACTTCACTTTCACTTTCCTTTCATACTTCAATTAAAAACAAACACAAGTTCACCATTCAACGCAGACACACGGGAGTAGTGACTGTGCACTCAGCACTGACTATGTGGCAGACACTGGGTTAAGGCCTTGTACCCAGGAATCCACTCACCCTCGACACTATCTGATGAAGCTGGGGGCACTGTGTCTATTCTGCAGACCAGGAGATGGACTGAGAGCTCAGGTCACTGTGGGGACCACCAACACGATGCGCCCTCACTGGAGCCCAGGCCGCCTGAGTTGAGAGGCCCTCCTTGTCTCTGCTAGTCCCTCTGGTAGAGAAATAAAGGGGGGCGGGCATCCCCAGCCAGGCCAGCGTGGAGAACGAGGAAGCCCACCGAGGAAGGAGCGGCAGCATTCCCGACAGAGGACAGGATGAAGGAAGGCGCACAGGGTGCCCAGCATCCAGAGGCTGCTTCTGCTCTTCGGCGCCCCTCCTTTGACACAAGCCCAGGTCCATTAGACCCACAGGCTTGGTTAACTACTCTTTACCTAGAGAGAAAAACAGGTAAAACAGTGTTGCTGTCTATTTCTGTACCTTTCGATCAGATTGATCTTGGCCTGCAGAGCGTTCACTCCTCGGTACACGTCCCGACCGTTCGTCATCCTCTTGGTTAGAATTTCCGTCCTTCATTAAAAGAGAAACAGTTTACTTTCAGGGTCAAGTTTCCATGACAATGTCCTTTGTTTTCCTCATTGAAATTGTTCTTATTCAGGTAGTTGCTCAGGCTGTAAGGTGGTATCTCAGTGGTGCTTCCTCCAGGATGAAAGTACCTAAGTACCATAAGGAAGGCTGAGCACCAAAGATTCGATGCTTTTGAATTGTGATACTGGAGAAGACTCTTGAGAGTCCCTTGGACAGCAAGGAGATCAAAGCAGTCAATCCTAAAGGAAATCAACCCTGAATATTCATTAGAAGGACTGATGCTGAAGCTCCAATTTGGTCACCTGATTGGAAGAGGTGACTCATTGGAAAAGACCCTGATGCTGGGAAGGAATGAGGGCAGGAGAAGGAGGTGACAGAGCATGAGATGGCTGGATGGCATCACCGACTCAATGGACATGAGTGAGAAAACTCAGGGAGATAGTGGGGTTGCAGAGATGGACGTGACTTAGTGACTGAGCAAGAACCAAGTCCCAAGGCGTCAGACACTCCAGCACTGACGCAGCCCCCCAGCCTTGGCTCACCTCTCAAGTAATAGGGAAAATTAAAGAAATATTTGGAAAAATTAAAAAAAAAATTGTCCTTATTCAGAACCACTTTCTAACTTTTGCACCCCATCACTGCTAGCATTTACCACCATCAACAATATACTTGTTTTTAAGTGGGAAAGTACAAATAAAGTGATAGAAAGCTGTTGATTATTTATTAATACTGGATGATGGATACAAGGAGTTCTAAGTTAGCGTGTCATAAAATTTTAACGATAAACAGTTAAACAAAGGAAGAAAGAAAAAATAAGCCCGCTTGCTGGTGCTAAAGGGCGCTGTGTAGACTCAATTTATTTTTGCTTGCTTATAAAACAGGGACATGGCTGTTATTACCTTTGAGCTGCTGAAATACCAAATAAGACACATTGAGTAAAGTGATAAATGATTCAATGATTCCTCTAAGGCTCAAAGGCTCCTAATGAGAGCAGGAACCTAATTAAAAATAGTTTAAAAGTGCTTCTCTTAAAGAGTGAAATTTGTCACAAGCTGATGGTCACAAGCTGTGACATTTGCTTTCCTGCGCACGCGCAGAAACTGATACTTCCTGGTCAGCTGCCCACGTCCTGTTTTGAAATGCACCACCTGATGCCACTTCAGGGTTTCATGAAGTGAATCGATGTTCAGTGTTCCAGTTTTCTACATTTTCTTCCAATTAAAAGACGCCCTGTATGTTATTTAGTTACTCTGATTCTGAGGCATGGCCCCCTTGGTCGTTTCCCTTCTAAGACACTGGCGTCTCATCTCTAAGGCTTATCACCCACTCTTTTTCTTGGCCGCATGACTTGCAAGATCATAGCTCCCCGAGCAGGAGCAAACCCAGGCCTGACCCAGTGAAGGCATGGAGTGCTAACCACAGGACACCAGCAAGTCTCCCTGCTTTTTGTTTGGCCACAGCCTGCAGCAAGCGGAACTTCTCCAGCCAGGGATGGCTCTTTCCGGCCACTGCAGTGGAAGTGCAGTCTGAAACCAGTGGACAGCCAGGGAAGTCCTCCCACTTCTTTGAGTCTACGACACCAGAGGGAGAAAGGCCTCTGATTCCTCCATAGTACCTGTTTGCCCAACTAAAACATTATCTGTTCCTTGGAGTTTATGTCCTGAGGACAGTCTTCTAGAAAAATAAAAAGTACCCTACAGCAGAGCTGCAAGGTATATACATGGTACACAGTATAACCTAGGAGTTTGCTTGTAATGCACAACATGCCCACTCTGGAGTCCATTCTTTCCTAGTCACGCTGCTGGGCCCCCTTCGTGCAGGAGGCCTGGGGCGCGAGCTGCAGGGCCACAGCTGCAAGCTACCATGTTGCAGCTGAACGTCAGCTCAGAGTTTCCGGGGCCGGAAAACACGACCCCAGGCAAAGAAGGCGCAGCCAGAGCTGGGCTGAAACCACTTCCACGCATGCACCTGAAACCTCCTAGGACGAACAGATGACCGCCCTGCTTCGGCAAAGGGAGTCTGAATGAGAAAGAGAAAGCCAAAGTGAAAAAAACAAAACCAAAGAAAGAAAAAAATAGAGAGGAAGAGCCTTGTCATTAGGCTTGTGATTTCTCTCCTGAATGTTAGTTCTGTACTTTTTTTTCACACTATAAATAGATAAAACCTTGTTTTATGAAGAAAGGGACAGAGTGAAAAAAGCAGAAGTCAATACAATATTCAATAATACTGAATACAATTTCAATAATATTGAATACAATATTCAATATTAAGAAGATTCAAGTTCTATTTATGAAACAGACATAGAAAACAAAGTTTTGGTAACCAAAGGGTCAGCGGGGGAGGGACAAATCAGGAGACGGGGAGGAGCAGATATACACTGCTAGACATGAAACAGACACACAAGGTCCAAGCACAGAGGACTGTACTCACTATCTTGTAAATGTTGGAAAAGAATTTGAAAAATTCTCTCCGTATAACTGAATCACTTAGCTATATCTCTGAAACCAATACAACTTTGTAAAACAAGTATACTTCAATTAAAATAATGAAAAGAATGAAAAAGATTCAAGCTATTTATGAAGTAGCTACACGATGAATCAGGGCTGGCTAAGTGCCACCTCACATCAGACACTGACATCGAAGTTGCTGGAGCCGAGGAGCAGAGAGGATTCTTCTTGACCTGTAAGGCTTTCCACAGGGTAGTTACAGGGATTCTTAGTGACCTCTCCAGCCCACCCACTCACTAGAAACTGCTGAGAAGGGGGGTGTCATCACCTTGCTGAGGTTTAGGTAAGAAGCCTCAAACTTACCACTTACTTTTACACTGCATCCAATTCCTGGTTTCCACTCTAGCCTCCACTTCTACCCAGGATATGCCTTTATAGAGCTTCTCCCGAACAATCGACAGGCGGCCTTCAGGGTTCAGCTGCAGTTTAGAATCCATCTCGTTTAGCTCTTGGGGAGACATTTTCTTCAGAATCACTTCTTCAACAGCCTTGATTAGTTTCTGGGTTTCCGTCTTGCTCCAGGCACCATGATTAATTTCTGTTGACATAAAAGGATGGTCTTGAAGCTGCTAATCTATTTGCTTTCAAACACAGTATTAAAAACACGACGAGAATGATGGAGATGTGTCATGGACGTCGGTCCAAACCCACAGAAGATACAATAGCTAGAGAGGTTCCTGTCGTCGACTGTGGGCTCTGGGGGTTGAGACGTGCCACTGTCGGTTCATGGATTGTGACACGTGGGCCACTCTGCTGGGGGCTGCTGATGGTGGGGGAGGCTGTGCGTTTGAGGGGTAGGGGCATACAGGAAAGCTCTGTACCGTCCTCTCAGTTTAAATGTGACCCCAAAACTGCTCTGGGAAAACAAAGTCTTTAGAAACAAAAAGATATATCAGCCTCTTTCCAAAAGATAACGGGCAACATCTGAATTACACAAACAGTTTATATGCAAATCAAGAAGAAACTACTCAAGTGCCCACAGATTCTTTTTAAGACCCAAGAGTGTGTACACAGGCACATGTGTGCACACACATACAACCAATGGCAAAACAAAACAAAACAAAAAAAAAACCTTTCTTAAAGCAATCTATTTTTTGTTTTTAACTTTGAAACAGCTGTTCGTTCTAAGAGTAATCTCTCCTGCAGGCAGTGTGAGTTCCCTAAACATTTAGTGGGAAAAAAAGCAACCAAAGGTCTTCCACGTTATACGTGTAACTCCCAACAAGAGTTCCTGGAGTGGAGTTCACGGCACAGTGACGTCACTGCAGCACGTGACGATGAAGGCATCTGAGAACCTCGACAGCCAATCACCCCTGCAGGCGCCAGAGCACCCACAGTTCACTCTTCCCGTATAGCTGCTCACATGCTGAGGACGAGGCCGCAAACCGGCAGGCTACACCTATCTTTGATTTAACCTCAGAGTGTTACTGTTGCTATTTCCCCAATAACAATTAGGATGGATATTGAAAAGTCAAGAGAGCTCCAAGGAAAAAAAGGTAAAATTCCCCAAAGATATTTTGATTTCACATGTGCACGCAAATTCAGATGGTTGCTTTCCTTCCTGGAAACTGGCAGAATTGGCCACACTGAGGCTTGCCTGGCACTGGTGGCACAGAAGGTCTGGTCTCCAACCCCCTCAGGCTCTACTGCATGCAGACACCCAGACGCCTGGCTGGGACCCACTGCCCCGTTCTGCCTGCGGGGCGGGAGACTGGCCACCGCCCCATGAAACTCTCTGCATTGATGCAACTGAATCACGCTGGAGTGACCTCACACTCGTGCTCAGCTCCACCTTCAAATATTTACTGGAAATCCAACACTGATTTAGCTTCTGGGCTGATGCCAACACCCGCTAAGGATTGCCTCTTAAAGCTAACTGGGGATTTTTAAAATGTGGAGAGTACAACCAGGGCAGCTTTTAATGAAAGGGACACGAGAAAGGAAAAGAGAGCGGAGACGGCTGACCCTGGTTGTGGGAAGCACCCACACCCGACAGGCCCTCCCTACGACGGCCTCCCGGGCCACCTGGGGAAACAGACCTCGGCGGCCCAGGCTCTCCTGTCCGCCAGCTTCCTGGCCTCCCGGGCCACCGACCTCGGCAGCCCAGGCTCTTCTGTCCGCTGGCTTCCTGGCCTCCCAAGCCTCCTTGGGGAACAGACCTCGGCGGCCCAGGCTCTCCTGTCCGCCAGCTTCCTGGCCTCCCGGGTCACCTGGGGAAACTGACCTCGGCGGCCCAGGCTCTCCTGTCCGCCAGCTTCCTGGCCTCCCGGGCCACCTGGGGAAACAGACCTCGGTGGCCCAGGCTCTCCTGTCCGCCCGGCTTCCTGGCCTCCCAGGCCACCTGGGGGAACAGACCTTGGCGGCCCAGGCTCTCCTGTCCGCCAGCTTCCTGGCCTCCCGGGCCACCTGGGGAAACAGACCTCGGTGGCCCAGGCTCTCCTGTCCGCCGGCTTCCTGGCCTCCCGGGCCACCTGGGGAAACTGACCTCGGCGGCCCAGGCTCTCCTGTCTGCCGGCTTCCTGGCCTCCCGGGCCACCTGGGGAAACAGACCTCGGCGGCCCAGGCTCTCCTGTCCGTCAGCTTCCTGGCCTCCCAAGCCTCCTTGGGGAACAGACCTCAGTGGCCCAGGCTCTCCTGTCCGCCCGGCTTCCTGGCCTCCTGGGCCACCTGGGGAAATGGACCTCGGCGGCCCAGGCTCTCCTGTCTGCCGGCTTCCTGGCCTCCCGGGCCACCTGGGGAAACAGACCTCGGCGGCCCAGGCTCTCCTGTCCGTCAGCTTCCTGGCCTCCCAAGCCTCCTTGGGGAACAGACCTCGGCGGCCCAGGCTCTCCTGTCCGCCAGCTTCCTGGCCTCCTGGGCCACCTGGGGAAATGGACCTCGGCGGCCCAGGCTCTCCTGTCTGCCGGCTTCCTGGCCTCCCGGGCCACCTGGGGAAACAGACCTTGGCGGCCCAGGCTCTCCTGTCCGTCAGCTTCCTGGCCTCCCAAGCCTCCTTGGGGAACAGACCTCGGCGGCCCAGGCTCTCCTGTCCGCCGGCTTCCTGGCCTCCCGGGCCACCTGGGGAAACTGATCTCAGCGGCCCAGGCTCTCCTGTCTGCTGGCTTCCTGGCCTCCCGGGCCACCTGGGGAAACTGACCTCGGCGGCCCAGGCTCTCCTGTCCGCCGGCTTCCTGGCCTCCCAAGCCTCCTTGGGGAACAGACCTCGGCGGCCCAGGCTCTTCTGTCCGCCAGCTTTCTGGCCTCCCGGGCCACCTGGGGAAACCGACCTCAGCGGCCCAGGCTCTCCTGTCCGCCAGCTTCCTGGCCTCCCGGGCCACCTGGGGAAACTGACCTCGGCGGCCCAGGCTCTCCTGTCTGCCAGCTTCCTGGCCTCCTGGGCCACCTGGGGAAACTGATCTCGGCGGCCCAGGCTCTCCTGTCCGCCGGCTTCCTGGCCTCCTGGGCCACCTGGGGAACTGACCTCGGCGGCCCAGGCTCTCCTGTCCGCCCGGCTTCCTGGCCTCCCGGGCCACCTGGGGAAACTGACCTCGGCAGCCCAGGCTCTCCTGTCCGCCGGCTTCCTGGCCTCCCGGGCCACCTGGGGAAACTGATCTCGGCGGCCCAGGCTCTCCTGTCCGCTGGCTTCCTGGCCTCCCGGGCCACCTGGGGAAACAGACCTCGGCGGCCCAGGCTCTCCTGTCCGTCAGCTTCCTGGCCTCCCAAGCCTCCTTGGGGAACAGACCTCAGTGGCCCAGGCTCTCCTGTCCGCCGGCTTCCTGGCCTCCCAAGCCTCCTTGGGGAACAGACCTCGGCGGCCCAGGCTCTCCTGTCCGCCAGCTTCCTGGCCTCCCGGGCCACCTGGGGAAACTGACCTCGGCGGCCCAGGCTCTCCTGTCTGCCGGCTTCCTGGCCTCCCGGGCCACCTGGGGAAACAGACCTCGGCGGCCCAGGCTCTCCTGTCCGTCAGCTTCCTGGCCTCCCAAGCCTCCTTGGGGAACAGACCTCGGCGGCCCAGGCTCTCCTGTCCGCCCGGCTTCCTGGCCTCCCGGGCCACCTGGGGAAACTGATCTCAGCGGCCCAGGCTCTCCTGTCTGCTGGCTTCCTGGCCTCCCGGGCCACCTGGGGAAACTGACCTCGGCGGCCCAGGCTCTCCTGTCTGCCGGCTTCCTGGCCTCCCAAGCCTCCTTGGGGAACAGACCTCGGCGGCCCAGGCTCTTCTGTCCGCCAGCTTTCTGGTCTCCCGGGCCACCTGGGGAAACCGACCTCAGCGGCCCAGGCTCTCCTGTCCGCCAGCTTCCTGGCCTCCGGGGCCACCTGGGGAAACTGACCTCGGCGGCCCAGGCTCTCCTGTCTGCCAGCTTCCTGGCCTCCTGGGCCACCTGGGGAAACTGATCTCGGCGGCCCAGGCTCTCCTGTCCGCCCGGCTTCCTGGCCTCCTGGGCCACCTGGGGAACTGACCTCGGCGGCCCAGGCTCTCCTGTCCGCCGGCTTCCTGGCCTCCCGGGCCACCTGGGGAAACTGACCTCGGCAGCCCAGGCTCTCCTGTCCGCCGGCTTCCTGGCCTCCCGGGCCACCTGGGGAAACTGATCTCGGCGGCCCAGGCTCTCCTGTCCGCTGGCTTCCTGGCCTCCGGGGCCACCTGGGGAAACTGACCTCGGCGGCCCAGGCTCTCCTGTCTGCCAGCTTCCTGGCCTCCTGGGCCACCTGGGGAAACTGATCTCGGCGGCCCAGGCTCTCCTGTCCGCCGGCTTCCTGGCCTCCTGGGCCACCTGGGGAACTGACCTCGGCGGCCCAGGCTCTCCTGTCCGCCGGCTTCCTGGCCTCCCGGGCCACCTGGGGAAACTGATCTCGGCGGCCCAGGCTCTCCTGTCTGCCAGCTTCCTGGCCTCCTGGGCCACCTGGGGAAACTGATCTCGGCGGCCCAGGCTCTCCTGTCTGCCGGCTTCCTGGCCTCCCAAGCCTCCTTGGGGAACAGACCTGGGCGGCCCAGGCTCTCCTATCCGCCGGCTTCCTGGCCTCCCGGGCCACCTGGGGAAACTGATCTCGGCAGCCCAGGCTCTCCTGTCCGCCGGCTTCCTGGCCTCCTGGGCCACCTGGGGAACTGACCTCGGCGGCCCAGGCTCTCCTGTCAGCCGGCTTCCTCGGGCCTCGGTTTATCTAGCAGTTACAGTCAGCTGGAAGCCACTGAACTGAGTTCAGGGCAGCACAGAAATCAGTCTGGTGAGTAAGGGTTGTGTGGTGTCAACCAGAGCCATGAAGAAGTGAATCAGCCAGGGAATGGCTGAAAAAGTGATGGCTCTCTCAGCAGACAGGTGGGCAGTGATGCCCGGGCCCTGCGTCATCCTGGGCTGGGTTGTTCAGCCGGGTGGGCACCAGTGACCACGACTTACGACCACTGATCTGGGAGAACTTCAGGGCCACGGAGAGGCTGCTTCGAGACACCATCTCGCCGATCTTCTTCCAGTCGTTCCCATGCAGGGACTGGTAGATCTTCAGCTTCTCGGTATCTCCTTTGCTGTACCTGAGAGGAAGAGAGAGCAGGCCACAGCTGAGCAGGAACCATAAGCTTGAAACCTGTATCCTCACTGGGCACTCTGTGGTGCTGGAAGCGGCTGAGTAGGGTGGGCCATCAGGATACCAGCTACCAGGGACCAGAGCCCCACCCCCTTCCTGCCGCGGCATCTCACCCGTGACAGTGAAGTGAAAGTCACTCAGCTGTGTCTGGCTCTTTGTGACCCCATGGGCTGTAGTCCATGGGATTCTCCAGGCCAGAATACTGGAGTGGGTAGCCTTTCCCTTCTCCAGGGAATCTTCCCCACCCAGGGATCGAACCCAGGTCTCTCGCACTGCAGGCGGAGTCTTTACCAGCCGAGCCACAAGGGAAGCCCATCTCACCTGCGGGCATCCTATAAATCGGTCCCCACAGTCCCTGGCCAGAGGCCTGGCTCACTTACGCAGAGGCCAGGGCACATGGATCTCACTGTTCTCCAGCCAGACCCATAAAGGCTCCGAACAATAAAACCTGGACTTTTTGACTATGCCCGCAAAGGCCAGCACTCCCCACAGTTCAGCTCCACCAGTCACCTCGGCTTCTAGACCTGTGATGGGAAGCTCTCCTCTCCCTTCCACTCGAGCCCCTGGAAACCTGCCGGCTCTTCAGATGCGGTTGAAGTGGTGCGCCTTCAGCGAGGCTCTCCTGACCGTCAGGGCTGGCGGTGCCCTGCTATCCCATTACTGCCCCGTCGCTACTGCCAACTGTGTACTGTGGCTCGCTGGCTTGCCTGACTTCCTCCACGCCACCTCTGGCCAATGGAAATGTCTGAGTCGACTGTGTCACTTAGAAATTTCTAGGGGTTGTGTGAAAATTAATTTTATTTGGTTTTAGATGAGTTAATTTAATAAAGCATTTTATTTAACCCAATGTATTAAAGTTTGAGTAAAATCCGGGAGTTGGTGATGGACAGGGAGGCCTGGCGTGCTGCAGTCCATGGGGTCGCAAAGAGTTGGACACGACTGAGCGACTGAACTGAACTGAACTGCATGTTAAACCTGCAGCCATTTCAACATGTAATCATGTATTCAAAGTATGAATAAGGGATTTATATTCCCTTCTCCACACTGGGGCTTCCCTTGTGGCTCAGTGGGTAAAGAATCTGCCTGCAACGCAGGAGATCTGGGTTCGATCCCTGGGTTGGAAAGATTCCCCTGGAGAAGGGAAGGCTGCCCACTCCAGTGTTCTGGCCTGGAGAATTCCACGCACTAGGACACAGAGCCCTGGAGAAGGAAATGGCAATCCACTCCAGTACTATTGCCTGGAAAATCTCATGGACGGAGGAGCCTGGTAGGCTACAGTCCATGGGGTCGCAAAGAGTCAGACACGACTGAGCGACTTCACTTATTCACTTAGGACACAGAGAGTCGGACACGACTGAGTGACTTTCACTTCACTTCTCCATACTAGGCCTTCTAACTCCAGTGTGTATTTTATTCTTCAGAACAGCAAAGCTTGGACTGACCACGGCTTGAGTGCTCCATGGCCATGTGAGGGTGGTGGTCCCGAGACAGACAGCTCTGGAAGGACGTCCTGGAGGGCGGGGGGCCCTGTGGACTTTCTATGCTGTGGTACCCATGGTGCTTGACAGACAACAGACACTCAATAAAGATATGACAGGTGGCTTAGCACAAATCTGTCAGTTTAAGGAAGTTAAGGTGTATGAACCCCACATAAAAGCAAAGATACTCAAGAAAAGAACTAAAATGCACTATAAAGAGATTTTTGAGATCAAATACCTGAAATGTTTAAGTGAAGAAAAAGCCATCTTTATGACATTCTACAATTCCTTATGGATGGGGTGGGGGCAAGTGGTGGTTGATGTTATTACTAATATGACATGAAAGCAGCCTTTATAAAATACTAACCATCTCTAGTGACAGTGACCCACAATTATCTCAGGACAGTTAAGATTCCAGCATTCCCAGAAATGCATCTAAAATGCAGACAATGGTTCAATGGCATCGAATGGCAATCTTTCACCACTAAGAATCGAGCTTTCTAGCAGTCTCCTTCTCAGGTCAGGCAGGGTCTTACTGAGATTTAAAAATGACTTAAGAGCACCTTTGAAACCACAGAAAAGAGGTGCTGAGAAACTAAGGGGATGAAAATGAGGAAACAAGTGTTCTGACCTCTGCAGCCCCTGGGAGCCTTTCAGTTCTTTGATTTTTTACTTTCTGTGGCTTTTTCACTTAAGAATTCCTTGAACTGTACAAACATTCTTAGGGTACATGGCCACCACAACATAAATATGGCACCAATGAACTTTATGATCAGAATGACAGACTTCCATTATTCTAAAACGCCATTCCCACTCCTAGGTTACCTCATTTGTCAACACTGATTTAGCAAAAGCATTCTTTTAAGTCCCACTGAACATGCCGTCTCTGGTGAATTTTCTTGGGGCTTGGGGAAGGGGTGGCGGGACAGGCTTCAGCTCCTGTGGAACACCTTTCCTCTACTTCAGCTTTATTTCTTTCGGCAAAAGTTTCAAAAAGAAACCAAGGTCCTATCTGTGTTAAGACCTGATAACACGTATGTCTTGGTTTAGAATGATCCTCCAAGCAGGACCCAGTGGCCCTGACAGGCTCACACTGTCTGCCTCCTGGAGGTGGGACCAGTGCTTGAGCCCTTGCTGGCTGTCTGGAACCTCATGGGAGGGAGCTGACGCTTTTCTGCTCATCCCTTTGTCCTGAAGCAGAGTGCTTACCCACAACCGAGGCCCAGTCTACATTTGTTTTATTTGGAGTGTTCAAAACAGACCATAATTGGGTATTTTATTTAGGAAAAAAGAAAGGAAAGACTGGCTATCGCCCCATGAAACTCTCTACACTGATGCAACTGAATCACGTGGGGATGACCTCCGACTCGTGCTCAGCTCCACCTTCCAATATTCACCAGAAACCCAAAGCACTGGGCTCAGCGCTGCAGGCACGCTGCACTGAGAAAGAGTGTCTGGGTTCCCAAGGAGCTCACAGCTTGGGAGGCCACCGAGAAAACCTCATGAGGAATGGTAAGAGGCAGCGCGCATGGCGCGTGCTGAGACAAAAATAGAAAGACAAACTAGGAGTTTAGAAAGAGAGATACTGCGGAAGATTTACTCACGAGGTGACGCCTGAAAGGGTACCTGCAGACATGCACATGGCAACACACCTCGTTTTGCACACAAGAGTCTTCACCATCTTGTTGTGGACCCCTTGACTTATATTATCACAAAGACCAGAGAAATGTCCTGCTCCCGTTTTTTCTTACCTGCCTTTGTAATTGTTGACATCGAACATCTTCTTTGCTCGATAATATACAAGTTTCCAGGGCCGGGCAATGCCCTTACCTGAAGCCAGAACAGAGGTGGTCAGAGGGACACCGGGAGTGTGGCAGGGAGCGCAGCTGCAATTGTGAAAGCAGCCCAGAGGAGCCGCTTTTGACTGCATGAGCAACCCTAGACCCCAGGCAGAGGCCGGGATTTCCCATGTCCTGCAGGAAGCTGTCTTGGGGAGCAGATATACTGATACAAAATCCCATTCCCTTGATGGTCTCTGAAAACTACATGCTCGGTATGGAGGCTCTCTGGCTTCTGGTCTCCTAAATTCATGAAAAGACCCTCATAAGGCAAAGGCACTGAATTAGGAGAAGGGGAAGCTGAGGTGGAGGACACACGCCAGCAGTTCTCTGTAAGATAAAACAAAAAACTTTTCCAAGCGAATAAGCTTTTTCCTGCTTTTCCACTCCAAAGGCGAAACGGCCCCCTAGCAGGGGCTGACTATTCTGCCTTCCTGTGTGCATTCCAGAGAAAAAGCTAAGAAATTCTCCTCTTTAAATACAAGAGAAATTTACTATTATTTTTATCATTTGTCTCCACCAGGTCTTAGTTGTGGCATGGAAATTCTTTCAGTTGCAGCATGTGGGGTCTAGTTCCCTGACCAGGGATCAAACCCAGGTCCCTTGAATCAGGAGCACCAAATCTTAGTCATTGGACCACCAGGGTATCACGAGATTTTTTTCAGTCCAAACCTATACTGCTTCATGACCTTCTCTGACTTTCCAAGGACACCTCCAAGACAAGGGTCCTGGCTCAAAGCACATACATGGCTCTACTTAAAGACCCTGGGAGATGCTGGCACACAGAGGGATGCGTTTTGCAGTATATGCAAAACAAACAAACAAACAAACAAACCACAGTACAGGTCTGTGAAAGAAACCGAAAGTGTAACTGTTACCTAGTAGCAAAGAGTGGGACAGGACTGAAGCCTAAGCATGCAGGAAACCTGGAAGCTGATCATTTGTTACAACATCTGTCAACGCACTATGAACACGCTAACACGTTCCAAACCCCTGGAAGAATAGGCTGGCAGTAAAAGGACTCTCAACACAGCAGCCAGCATGCGCTGCTGCAGTGGGTGGGCCAGACCCTGTGCTCAGTAATCACCGTGATTATCCATAAGGCTGGAAGGCTGTGGAGGGCAGAGCCCGCCGCTCTAAACTTACCAATGTGCACTCTGAACGCGTATTTCCTCTTTAGGGTCAGTGATCACAGACTTCTCCTCCGGGTATCTGTCTGTGTACAGGAGCTTGTCTGCGTTCTCGATTCCCGTCAGGGACAGGAATTCTTCCACATTCTTCTCCAACTGCTTATTTTCCTTCACAGAAAACTTGCCAAACTTAATAGTGACGCCTAGGATTGGGCGGGGGGGGAAGGCACACGACTGTTAACAGCGAATGAGAGCAAACCAATGTTAAGTCTTTAGCAACTTATGTCATGCTGCCTGTCAGCCCCTCCCTCGTGTCAGGGAGCAGCCCTCGCCTGGGCCCTGGACATCTGCTCCCCAGAGGTCAGCTCAAGCCACACTGTCCTCCCCAAGTCTCCCTGGTCATCCTACTCCACTGTGAACTCTACTGTGGCATCAATCCCCTCTTATAGTTATTTTAAAGAAATATTAAGAGTAATATACATTGAAAATTCAAACTATTGAAACAGAAGTTTAAAAGAAGCCCCCTTCACTCTCCTCTGCCACCCGGTCCCCTAAAGCAGTGCTGCCAACTGGCTTGCACTTACGTGAACACGTATGTATATTCTGTGTGTGGACCTTGGGGGAATGGAGGGGTCAAGGTCACTGCGATTCACATTCTATTCCTTGTCATAACTCCAAGCACTTAAGTCTCATTATTACTGACTGCGTTACACAGTACACCTTCCCATTCTTAGATTTATTTATTTTTTGGCCAAGCCATGTGGCATGTGGGATCTTAGTTCCTAACCAGGCACTGAACCTGTGCCCCCTGCAGTGGAAGTGAAGAGGCTTTAACCACTGGACCGCCAGGGAGGTCTCAGACTTATTTTTTAAATCTTTTTATAAAACACATACTTATAAAAATTTCAACATAGAATACAGAAATAAAATGGGGTTCTTCTATAGATATTGCTCAATGAATTGTTCTTGCTTAGTTTGTCTATTTTTTTTTAAAAACGAATCTTATAACACGATGAATTGTATAAGGCTAACAGCCCCCTTTTTACTCTTCCCAATAACCAGGGGCACCGGGTGCCACACGGCAGAGTCGTGAGTAAGCACCGCGCACTTGCAGTGCGAAGCCTCCACTTGCAGTCCACTCTGACACCCCACAGGCTCTGTGGAGGGGTTCTTGTGACACAGTGAGATCAAGGAAGAGACCAAGCTGGGCCATGCTTGACACCACGGCAACTACCACCACTCACCCTCCAATTAACACCCTGGAAATCACATCTCATCAAAGCCGAAGATATCTGAAACGAGTATTTCCGTTTAATCTCACTGGTGCCTCCTTCCCAGCCTCTTAGCCACTTAACCTCTTTCCCTGCATCTTCCAGGCTTCATCTGCGTTCATCTGGCTCTTTCAGCCTTGTTCTTCCCTCACCTCCCCTAACAAAACTTGCATCAAAAAAGAGGAAAACCATTGCACTTCATTTTGCTAATTTTATAGCACAGATGATGGTTCTGGAAGGAGATGAAGCTGAAATCAGCTATGGGATGCTTCCCGTAAACCTGTAAAGCAGAACTTGTGCACAAAGGAGGTCAGGGCAATTTACACACATATTAATAGCAGAGAAGTCTGACCAACATTCAGGCTCAGTCCATGAGCTCACCCTGGGCTTTGAACTCTTTGAACCGCCCCAGGTCATCTCGGTACATCCGCCTGATTGTGGTGGCGGCCCTGTGCTTGATGTCGGGGATGAACTCCTGCAGCTGCTTCACTGCAGACTCCAAGTCCACCTCCGGGCCGTTGGAATTGCGCGCATATTCAGATAAATATCTAGCTTCGGAATCTTTAGCCGAATTGCTTTCGTCTTCATTTGTAGGGTCTGACCTAAGGAGAAAAACTGGGTTGATTAACCTCAATGGGTCACATGCCCAGTGGCGTTCAGATTCTTTTCTTACAATGACTCTCATTTAGACCGTGACATTACAGCTTGCAGGGATCCTGCAGTTGATTCAGTCCATGATGTCTGAACTCTTTAATGTACTGAACAGCTTTACTAACACGGTACACCTTTGGGGCTGACAAGAAGGTAAACACGCAGCCCTACGCCCTATTTCCACGAGGTATTGCTTCTTAGTGTTTCTCAACTTTATTGTTTCAGATATTGACTTCCTTATAAACGAGGCCCTCTTCTATGCTCATGGATATTCAAGACACCTCTGGGGCTCTTTCAATGAGTTACGTTCTATAAAAATGGTTGTTAGTTAGGTAAGTCAATATTTAGGGTCTTCACAGTTACCACTCAGTTCAGTTCATTATTTCAGTGCAATTCACAACGGCCATATTTTTTCCCCTTTGCAGTATAAAGAAACACAGTTTTCTATGTATTGATCATTAATTCATCCCCAGAAACTTTCAATCAGCTGTCCAATGCCACTCTTAGTCAACTGTATCAGCTAGGTGCTCAGATAACTGAAACAAAAAGAAACTGAACCTGTATGCGTTTGTCTGAGAAAAACATCAACAGTCTTCACAGGTTCACAGCTCAATACAAGAACCACGGCCCAGAACACTCCTGCCTCGCTATGAGTGGCCTAAAATGTCCTGATGAGCTGACACAGAGGATGACGTGAGCTGGGCCCTAGGCCATTTAACTTCTATATGAAACTACTTCAAGCCAGGATCTAGTCAGCAAAGAGAAGAAAGTCAGTGATGAGGGCATGGGGGAGGAAATCTGCCCCAAGCGCCAGGAACTCAGATAAAGTGGATTAAGAAGACTGCATTCATTCATCAGCCAGCATATTTAAATGATAACTATGTAAATGACAATATCTAGACTTCTTTTATTAGGAGAACCCTAATTCAAGTTTTCTTCCTGCTCCAGTAACATTCTAAGTTCTCTAATCCTTTCTCCTATCTATGTGCACATAGACAAAGGCAATTTTGGGGTCTTAAAATGCCTTTTAAACTTATGCATAGAATTTCAGAGCCAGCGAGTCTGAGACTTAAAAGAAGGAACTTAGGGCTGTGGTGGTGAGGCGGAAGGGAGGAGGGGAAGATGGGAGGAAGGAATAGTTACTGGGTTGGGATGGACATGTACACACTGCTATATTTAAAATGGATAAACAACAAGGACCTACTGTACAGCACAAGGAACTCTGCTCAGTGTTACGCGGCAGCCTGGAGGTGGCGGGGTGGTGGGGGAGGGGGGCATGTAGTTTGTGGGAGAATGAATACATGTATAGGTAAGGGCTGAGTCCCTTCACTGTTCACCTGAACTATCACAACATTGTTAATTGGCTATGCCCAATACAAAAGAAATGGTCTGGACCTAACAGAAGCAGAAGATATTAAAGAGGCGGCAAGAATACACAGAAGAACTGTACAAGAAAGAGCTTCATGACCCAGATAATCACGATGGTGTGACCACTCACCTAGAGCCAGACATCCTGGAATGTGAAGTCAAGTGGGCCTTGGAAAGCATCACTACGAACAAAGCTAGTGGAGGTGATGGAATTCCAGTGGAGCTGTCTCAAATCCTGGAAGATGATGCTGTGAAAGTGCTGCACTAATATGCCAGCAAATTTGGAAAACTCAGCACTGGCCACAGGACTGGAAAAGGTCAGTTTTCATTCCAATCCCAAAGAAAGGCAATGCCAAAGAATGCTCAAACTACCGCACAATTGCACTCATCTCACACGCTAGTAAAGCAATGCTCAAAATTCTCTAAGCCAGGCTTCAGCAATACATGAACAGGGAACTTCCAGATGTTCAAGCTGGTTTTAGAAAAGGGAGAGGAACCAGAGATCAAATTGTCAACATCCACTGGATCATCGAAAAGCAAGAGAGTTCCAGAAAAACATCTATTTCTGCTTTATTGACTATGTCAAAGCCTTTGACTGTGTGGATCACAATAAACTGTGGAAAATTCTTTAAGAGATGGGAATATCAGATCACCTGAACTGCCTCTTGAGAAATCTGTATGCAGGTCAAGAAGCAACAGTTAGAACTGGACATGGAACAACACACAGACTGGTTCCAAATAGGAAAAGGAGTACATCAGGACTGTATATTGTCACCTTGTTTATTTATTTAGCTTATATGCAGAGTACATCATGAGAAACGCCGGGCTGGAGGAAACACAAGCTGGAATCAAGATCACTGGGAGAAATATCAATAACCTCAGATATGCAGATGACACCACCCTTACGGCAGAAAGGGAAGAATTAAAGAGCCTCTTGATGAAACTGAAAGAAGAGAGTGAAAAAGTTGACTTAAAGCTCAACATTCAGAAAACTAAGATTATGGCATCCGGTCCCATCACTTCATGGCAGATAGATGGGGAAACAGTGGCTGACTTTATTTTGGGGGGCTCCAAAATCACTGCAGATGGTGACTGCAGCCATGAAATTAAAAGAGGTTTATTCCTTGGAAGCAAAGTTATAACCAACTTAGACAGCATATTCAAAAGCAGAGACATTACTCTGCCAACAAAAGTCCATCTAGTCAAGGCTATGGTTTTTCCAGTGGTCATGTATGGATGTGACAGTTGGACTATAAAGAAAGCTGAGCACTGAAGGATTTATGCTTTTGAACTATGGTGTTGGAGAAGACTCTTGAGAGTCCCTTGGACTGCAAGGAGATCCAACCAGTCCATCCTCAAGGAGATCAGTCCTGGGTGTTCATTGGAGGGACTGATGTTGAAGCTAAAACTCCCAATACTTTGGCCACCTGATGTGAAAAGCTGACTCATTTGAAAAGACCCTGATGCTGGGAAAGATTGAGGGCAGGAGGAGAAGGGGACGACAGAGAATGAGATGGTTGGATGGCATGGGTTTGGGTGGACTCTGGGAGTTGGTGATAGACAGGGAGGCCTGGTGTGCTGTGGTTCATGAGGTCACAAAGATTCGGACACGATTGAGCGACTGAACGGAATACCTTATTATATACACGAAGAAAGGAAGGTCCCTGCCAAGTTACGCAGTTAGTTCCGCATCTCACTCTATACCCGGATGGTCCACCTCTTTATGATTTCTACCACTCACTATAGCTGGGCTGAACAAAGAGGTCACAGGCAGGATTCACACACAAGACATACACCATCATGTTACCTCTGCACCTTTTGGAACAGGCCTGGGGATTCTCCTCTTGTGGCCTGGGTTTCGCACTTCCTTCAATCAAGGTACCTTTTAGGGAATCAAGAGGTGTATCCTCAGAGTTCCTCCTGGGCACTGAAAAATCACCAGGCTCCACGGTGCTCTCAAGAGATCTTCGCTTCCTTTTCTTAGACTTTTTCTTGAGGCCACTGGAGTC
Source organism: Nanger dama (assembly GCA_917880005.1). Taxonomy (NCBI): domain Eukaryota; kingdom Metazoa; phylum Chordata; class Mammalia; order Artiodactyla; family Bovidae; genus Nanger; species Nanger dama. The sequence continues at coordinate 4,543,447 of CAKJTW010000018.1, read as the reverse complement.
CTGACTGCCTCCTGCAGTCTCGACCTCGTCTGCCACTCGGGATCCCTCCAAGTACACGTTCTCAGCCCTCTCGGGCTCAGCCAAGGCCTCGAATTCTGGGGGATCTGGATGCTTCCTCTTCCTTTTCCTGGACTTGCTGTGACCTGCAGACACTGAGAGTTGCACGACCCCATCTTCCTGGTCCACTTGAGGCTGCGGTTCCTGTTCCTGGGAGGCTGCCCAGGGCAGGGCGATGCTTGCACCCAGACTTTCCTGGACAGAGTCCCAGGATTCAGCTTCCCTCTGACGTTTTTTATGCTTCTTCTTCTTCTTCTTCTTCTTCTTCTGAACTTCACCGTGCAGTTCCTCGGATGTGTTTTCATGTGGCTTAGTAACTGAATGGGGTTCATCTTCTTCAGGCTGTTCTGTCGACTTCTGCTCCTCGCTTGCATCAACGTAAACGACATCCACATCGCTTCTGAAATTCTTTGGTGTGTTCTCAATATTTTCTTTATTCACCAGGACATACGCAACACCTGTTTCCTCGTCGACTCCCAAAGCACTTTTTCTTCTCTTTTTCTTCTTTTTGGGTTTAGACGTGGCCATTTCAGTCTCATCGCAGATTTCTGATATCTTCAAAGGACAGGAAACGAGATGCTGTCTGTCCTTTCTCTTTTTCTTACTCTTCGTTATGTCACGCTGCTCATTTGCCAGGGGGCGGCTCTGAAACTCTCCTGGGAATGCCTCCGATGTCTGTCCTTATGTTTAGAATGCTTAGCCTTTTTCTTCACGAAAACGGAGTTTGGGTTTCCAAGCTGCTTGATTCTTCTTCCATTTTACTCCTGTAGGGGAACTTAACAACACGGTTTATTTTTGCAGAGCATTTTATACGTTAGCCTCAGGAGAAAGAACAAAATCACAGGAAGATGAAATTGCATGACATAAGCCTGGAGTCATGATTACAAATTTCTTATTATTCTAAATGCACTGCAAGCCCACTATAATTCACTTGTCTGCTTCCACTGCCTTTACGATACAGGGAAAAACACCAGTTAGCTGAGAACAATGCTCTGGCATGATCAGGCCTTTGTTCCCCCTCCTATTTTACCTCTCTTTTGTATTCCAGACAAACACGCCTTTTTCTTTTTCTTTCTTTGGCTCCCCAAACATGCTCCAATCCTCTCCTTGGCTCAAAGTCTGATAAAACATGATTTCCTCTCTCCAGGGTGCTCTCCACTGCCTCCTACCCCTCCCTGCCTCCTGCCTCCTTTCATCTTTCAGAGCTTGGCTTGAACATTGCTTCTTCAAGAAAACTTTAAAAGAACACATACATTATGATACCATGTATATTACATTAAAAAAATATACACATTATGGTTCCCAGGTGGCTCAGTGGTAAAGAATCCACTTGCCAAGCAAGAGACGCAGGTTTGATCCTTGGGGTCAGGAAGATCCCCTGGAGAAGGGAATGGCAACCCACCCAGTATCCTTGCCTAGGAAATCGCATGGACAGAGGAGCCTGGCGGGCTGTGGTCCATGAGTGTGCAGAGTCAGACTAGTAACAACCATATATATTACATTTAAAACACAAAAACAGTTTCATGTACCTTTTCTGAATGGCTATATACATGGCAAAACTATAAACACAATAAACTGGCAAATCAGGGATTAGGGACAAGTCGAGAGCCAGCTTCTCTCATATCTGTAAATTTTCTTTCTCTTCCTTTTTTTTTAGGCCACGCCCTACGACAGCATGTGGGATTTCAGTTCTGTAACCAGGGATCAACCCGTGTGCCCTGCAGTGGGAGTGCAGAGTCTTGGCCACTGGGCTGCCAGGGAAGTCCCTGCAGTCTTTTCTCTCTTACCTGGAGTGATGACTACAGGAGTGTGTTATATTTTTGTCTACGCTTACTTGAATGCCTTAAATAGTTCACTTTATAAAGCAAGGGGCAGAACAAGGGCACAGGCTGCTTTCACTTGTGTTAAAAACAAGCAAATGAAGGATATAAATGCACTAAGTATCTACAAAAGAGAAAGACAGAAAAGAAAGTTTTCCTGATCCCTTGTGCTTTGTCTATTACCCAGACAATATACTTTCACAGCAAACTACTTCTCTTTGACAGCATTTAGCCCAGCTGCGGTTCACAGTGAGGACAGCAGGCAACCACTGACCTCAAACCAAAAGATTATCTCTTTGAGAAAGAGGCTGAATGGGCCTTATTAGTGGGTCAAAGAAGAGCCCAAGTTCTGCAGTTAGTTGGAATGAAGTTTAATAAGGCCCCCAAGTCAGTTCTTACACGGAGCACGTGCACTCTGGAGGCTGAGTACAGGAATAGAAATGTACTTCACAGAAGGTGAAGGTGAAGGTGAAGTCGCTCAGTCGTGTCCAACTCTTTGCAACCCGGTGGACTGTAGCCTACCAGGCTTCTCTGTTCATGGGATTCTCCAGGCAAGAATACTGGAGTGGGTTACCACTTCCTTCTCCAGGGGATCTTCCCAACCCAGGGATCAAACCTGGGTCTCCCGCATCAGAGGCAGACGCTTTAACCCCTGAGCCACCAGGGACGCCCACTTCATAGAAGACATGGTTAAAAATATAATTTCACAAACATGTCTTGTAACTCTCCTTGCTCTGTACTGCTTCTGGGTTTCAATTTTTAAGATTTTACTTCTCTGTAAGTAGGAAATATGTTTACATGGTTCAAACATCAAAGTAACCTATGCATGTCCCTCCTCCTTTCTCACACAGAAGGTGCGTGAGTGCTAAGTCACTGTGGTTGTGTCCAGCTCTTTGTGGCCCTCTGGACTGTAGCCCACCAGGCTTCTCCGTCCATGGGATTCTTCAGGCAAGAACACTGGACTGGATTGTCGTTCCCGCCTCCAGGGGGTCTTCCCCACCCAGGAACTGAGCCCGCGTCTCTTCTGTCTCCGGTGTTGGCAGGCAGGATTTTTATCACTGGCACTACCTGGGAAGCCCCTCACACAGTGTCTGTATTTTATGATCTGCATTTTGCAATTTTCATTTAACAACAGATTCTGGAGACCTCGCTGTATCAACAGTCTTTCAATTCGGAATGCTATGCACACTTTCTATAGAAGGTACCTACTTTTTCCTAGGTAAAGAAGCTATAAGGGTCGTGGGGTTTTCCTGGTGGTCCAGCAGTTAAGAGGTCCCCCTACCAATGCAGTGGACCTGAAATCAATCCCGGTCCAGGAAGACCCCACATGCTGCGGAACAACCGGGTCTGCGCTCTAGAGACTGTGCTCTGCTCTGCAACAAGAGGAGCCACCCATGAGAAGGCTTTGCACCGCACCCAGGAGCAGCCCCTGCTCGCCACAACTAGAGAAAGCCCCTGCAGCAGCCAAATATAAACAAATTTAAAAAAAAAAAAAAGAATTGTGTAGCTGGAAGGTCAGGGAATGACAAACATGTGGACTGTTCAGACTAAAAGCCAAATCCCCAGCCTCACGGTTGTACCTTCAACGGAGGCACCAGGAGCTTTGGTGGAGGCCTCTCTTCCTAGCGTCACTCGGAGATACAGGAACACCCATCTCTGACTCTCAGAGCTCAGCTGTAAGCAGTGTAACGGCCGCAACTCGATGGCCTGTTCAGAGAGGGCCCAGCAGGCTCTGGCTGTCTCCTCCACTCTACCAGAGCCCCAGCGTCTAGCACAGTGCCTGGTTCACAGGAGGAATCCAATAAATATGTTTTGAGAATGAATTAATGCCTTCTCTTTGGTTGCCCTGGAACTGTTAAGAACAGTTGGAGGAAAAAACTCACAACTGGGCAGATGGGTACTGCTTTAAGCCCTTGGCTGCTGACTACAGCTGGGACCCGAGCAATGACCAGCAACTGAGCCCTGTCTCTCTAGTTCTGCGCTGTCCAGTACGGCAGCCACGAGCCGCACGAGCTGCTGCGTGCTTAGACGTGGTTAGGCCAAACTGCGTCTAAGCGTAAATACACACTGCATTTCAAAGACTTGGAATAGAGACAGAGAAATAGCTCACCCATACTGTTGTTTACTGCTTTCATGATGAAATGATGGTTTGGATATTGTTCTCTTTCCTTTTTATGTTTTTTAAACGTAGCTACTAGCAAATTTTAAATGACACACGTGGCTTGTGTTCTTACGTTTTCTGAGAAAAGCACTGCTCCGGAAAGCTCACTTGCCTACTCTTCTTGAAATGCTTATTTCAAATCTTCCCAGGTGGCGCTAGTGGTAAAGAACCCACCTACCAATGCAGGAGATATAAGAGATACAGGTTCAAACCTGGGTTGGGAAGATCCTCTGGAGGAGGGCATGGCAACCCACTCCAGTATTCTTGCTTGGAGAATCCCATGGATAGAGGAGCCTGGCGGGGTACAGTCCATGGGGTGGCAAAGAGTTGGACACAACCGAAATGATTTAGCACACACAAACTCTCAACAAGTGACAAAATTTCATCCTTCACTCTGACCTGAAGATTAACTTGCCACTGACCTCACACCCTTACACACATTAGCTAAGAAATGTGCCCCCCCAAATCTAACATGTTTGCCTGCATTTCCCTGTTCTCCTCCCCTCTTGCTGTTGCAAAGGAAGTGTTTCTTCTCCTGTCAGAAACCATTTCTTCCCTGTGTGCTGGATCCCAACCTCCTCCTCCTCCTCTTCCTCCTCCTCAGAGATGGTGATCCATCAGCTAACCAGTCTCTCCCCTTCTACCTCCTGCACTGGACCCCTTCTAGCAATGTCCAACAATCTTCAGACTATTTTCTAACTTAAAACAAAAACAAGGATGCCACTATCCTCCAATCCCAAAGTCCCACCTAGCTATTCTCTTTCCTCCCCTTCACAACAAAATTTCATTCTTTTTTTTTTTTTTTGGCCACACCACACAACTTGCGGGATCTTACTTCCCTGAAAGTGAACGTCGCTCAGTCCCATCCAACTCTGTGACCCCATGAATTATACAACCCATGGAATTCTCCAGGCCAGAATGGAGTGCGTAGCCTTTTTCCTTCTCCATGGGAACTTCCCAACCCAGGAACTGAACCCTGGTCTCTCACATTGCACGTGGACTCTTTACCAGCTGATTCACCCTGATCAGGGATCAAACCTGTGTCCCCTGCAGTGCCAGCATGGTGTCCTAACCACTGGGCCACCAGAGAATTCTCTCAAGCTCTCTTAATAACAGTGAACGGAGCAGATAATTCTTTTAAATATTTGTTTGCCTTACATCTGTTTCTTTCTTTCTTTTTGGTAAATACCTTGTATGTCGCTTCTTGAACTCAGCACAACCTTTTATATACAGGGTCACTTCCCGCTAAAAACCTTTTTTTTTTTTTTTTTTAATGGCCTCTCCGTTATTCTTAAGACAGAATCCCAAATCCTTACAGAGCTACCATTCCCTTCATGATTTAGTCTGGTCCAAGACCACCTCTCCACCTCTCATTTTTCTGTGGGCTTCAGACATCCTGTTTTCTTTATGTCCCCAGAATATACCATGATATCTTTATCAGGGGATTTACAAAAGCATCTCATTCTCCCAGGAATGCTTTTCTCTCTGCGTTACCTTTCTGCGCTATAACTAGTCTTAAGTTTGAAAATCACTTCCTCTAATTCCTCCTGAGTCCCGCCTCCCTTACAGGGTTTCTCAACAATCCAGCTGTTTCCCCGACGGCACTTAGCTCCAGAGGGACGTAACCAAGCCACCTAAGGGCTGCGGTCTCCTCGTCCTGTTTGTTTCCCAAACGGTTCCCTGGATATGCACTTATCCCTATTTATATACACTTATCCCTATTCATATTCGGAATAGACCACTTCCTGCCTTGCAGGGACGTGCCCAAGCCTGGTCCCGGATTCCCTCCCCACTCTGGGGTTCCACGAAGACCCCGCTCGGCGCCGGGATGGGCATTCCGGGGCTGACAGGAAAAAAAAACAACGAAAGTTCCCGCGTGGAAGGGCCTGGAGCGGCTGCGAGAAAACAGGCACCACGTCCGTCCCTGGGGACCTGGGTCCAATGCAGGCCTCTGGGGAGATGAAGACAAGCGGCCATAAACAGCTCGGTTCAGACACGATCACTGGGGGAAAAAAACCGGAACAACTGAAAAGCACTCTCACCTACGGGCCAAACGCGACGTCCCCTCGCCTTCCAATCCGGAAGTGCCGGTGTCGTGGAAGCGGATGTCGACTTGCGTCACTTCCGGTCCGCTCTCCGGCAACGCGTTGCCATGACAGCATGCCGGCCTGCTCCAGGCTGTGATTCTTCAGCTCAGTTCAGTCGCTCAGTCGTGTCCGACTCTTTGCGACCCCATGAATCGCAGCACGCCAGGCCTCCCTGTCCATCACCAACTCCCGGAGTTCACTCAGACTCACGTCCATCGAGTCCGTGATGCCATCCAGCCATCTCATCCTCAGTCGTCCCCTTCTCCTCCTGCCCCCAATCCCTCCCAGCATCAGTGTCTTTTCCAATGAGTCAGTTCTTCGATGACGTGGCCAAAGTACTGGAGTTTCAGACTTAGCATCATTCCTTCCAAAGAAATCCCAGGGCTGATCTCCTTCAGAATGGACTGGTTGGATCTCCTTGCAGTCCAAGGGACTCTCAAGAGACTTCTCCAACACCACAGTTCAAAAGCATCAATTCTTCGGCACTCAGCTTTCTTCACAGTCCAACTCTCACATCCATACATGACCCCTGGAAAAACCATAGCCTTGACTAGAAGGACCTTAGTCGGCAAAGTAATGTCTCTGCTTTATCAATGTGCTATCTAGGTTGGTCATAACTTTTCTTCCAAGGAGTAAGCGTCTTTTAATTTCATGGCTGCAGTCACCATCCATGATTCTTAAGCAGTTGTTTTCTGCGTGGTTTGTTTGCTACCACGTTCTCTGGGAGTTGGGTGGGTCAGGGGAGGGGCTTCCCAAGTGGTGCTTGTGGTAAAGAACCTGCCCTCCAATGCAGGAGATGTGAGAGACTCTAGAGACAAGGGTTCCATCCCTGGTTGGGGAAGATCCCCTGGAGGAAGGCATGGCCACCCCCCAGTGTTCTTGCCTGGAGAATTGCCATGGACAGAGGAGCCTGGCGGGATATGGTCCATAGGGTCTCACTGAGTCAGACACAACTGAAGTGACTTAGCATGCACACACAGGGCAAGCACGCACGCACGCACACACACACAGAGCAGGGGGAAAAGTGGGACGGCAGAGCTCTTCCACTGATTTGCTGGTTCGTGCCTACACTGCCATGTATTCAACGGTTTTTTGCTGAGGTCCATCTACATTGAACTGTGGTGCTGGAGAAGACTCTTGAGAATCCCTTGGACTGCAAAGAGATCCAACCAGTCCATCCTAAAGGAGATCAGTCCTGGGTGTTCTTTGGAAGGACTGATACTAAAGCTGAAACTCCAGTACTTTGGCCACCTCATGTCAAGAGTTGACTCACTGAAAAAGACTCTGATGCTGGGAGGGATTGAGGGCAGGAGGAGAAGGGGATGACTGAGGATGAGATGGCTGGATGGCATCACCGACTCAATGGACATGAGCCTGAGTGAACTCCAGGAGTTAGTGATGGACAGGGAGGCCTGGCAATTCATGGGGTCACAAAGAGTTGGACTTGACTGAGTGACTGAACTGAACTGATCTACAGTCCAGGAGTGAACAAGAAGGTGAAGATTACCCGAGGAAGCCAAGGAATAAACAGATCAACCAAAATAATTTCAGATTACCCTCCAAGGAGAATAAAACAGGGTAATGTGATGTAGAACGACTGGGGTCAGTGAGTGCTAGGTTAGAAGACTCTTTGACGAGTGACAGTTGAGTTTGAAACGAAAAAGATGAACAAAAATCGAGATGGTAGAGTGTTCCAAGCTGGGAACAAATCCAGAGTCCCTGAACTTGGTTGCTGGAGGAACTGAAAGAAGGCCAGGGCAGCGGGAGCACCATGGAAAACAGGGGAGAGTGGCGGGAGGTGACCTCAGGGGTTGGCAGGGGTGAACTGGTGCAGGGTCTGAGTCACGTGTGACTTCCGTGAAAGAGCTAGAAGAAGCTTCGAATATCTATTCCGATTCTTTCATTTTCACTGTGTCCTGAAGAAACATAGTTTATGATTAAAAGTGAAGTTTTAAGCAGGTTAAGTCAAAGACAGAATGCATGCCACACAAACTTTTTAGCCTGACTGCACAGTGAACATCATCACACCAGCGACGAGACTTCTCACTGAATCCTATAACAACCCTCTGTTGTAGGAATTTTTATTAGGTGATATCAGCCTTACCTCAAGGCAAGAATACTGAAGTGGCTTGCCATTCCCTTCTCCAGTGGACCACATTCTGTCAGATCTCTCCGCCATAATCCACCCGTCTTGGGTTGCCCCCACAGGCATGGCTTGGTTTCACTGAGTTAGACAAAGCTGTGGTCCTAGTGTGATTAGATTGACTAGTTTTCTGTGAGTATGGTTTCAGTGTGTCTGCCCTCTGATGCCCTCTTGCAACACCTACCATCTTACTTGGGTTTCTCTTACCTTGGGCATGGGATATCTCTTCACGGCTGCTCCAGCAAAGCACAGCCGCTGCTCCTTACCTTGGATGAGGAGTATCTCCTTACCGCCACCGTTCCTGACCTTCAAGTGCGATAGCTCCTCTAGGCCCCTCCTGTGCCTGCACAGGCAGGAATCCCTCAGAGGAAATGGAGTAGCCATCATGGTCAACAAAAGAGTCCAAAATGCAGTACTTGGATGCTACCTCAAAAACGACAGAACGATCTCTGTTCGTCTCCAAGGCAAACCATTCAATCACAGTTATCCAAGTCTATGCCCCAACCACTAACGCTGAAGAAGCTGAAGTTGATCGGTTTTATGAAGACCTACAAGACCTTTTAGAACTCACACCCAAAAAAGATGTCCTTTTCATTATAGGGGACTGGAATGCTAAAGTAGGAACTCAAGAAACACCTGGAATAACAGGCAAATTTGGCCTTGGAATGCGGATAGAAGCAGGGCAAAGACTAATAGAGTTTTGCCAAGAAAATGCACTGGTCATAGCAAACACCCTCTTCCAACAACACAAGAGAAGACTCTACACATGGACATCACCAGATGGTCAACACCAAAATCAGATTGATTATATTCTTTGCAGCCAAAGATGGAGAAGCTCTATACAGTCAGCAAAAACAAGACCGGGAGCTGACTGTGGCTCAGATCATGAACTCCTTATTACCAAATTCAGACTCAAATTGAAGAAAGTAGGGAAAACCGCTAGACCATTCAGGTATGACCTAAATCAAATCCCTTATGATTATACAGTGGAAGTGAGAAATAGATTTAAGGGCCTAGATCTGATAGATAGAGTGCCTGATGAACTATGGACAGAGGTTCATGACATTGTACAGGAGACAGGGATCAAGACCATCCCCAAGAAAAAGACATGCAAAAAGCAAAATGGCTATCTGGGGAGGCCTTACAAATAGCTGTGAAAAGAAGAGAGGCGAAAAGCCAAGGAGAAAAGGAAAGATATAAGCATCTGAATGCAGAGTTCCAAAGAATAGCAAAAGAGATAAGAAAGCCTTCTTCAGTGATCAATGCAAAGAAATAGAGGAAAAGAACAGAAGGGGAAAGACTAGAGATCTCTTCAAGAAAATCAGAGACACCAAGGGAACATTTCATGCAAACATGGGCTCAATAAAGGACAGAAATGGTCTGGACCTAACAGAAGCAGAAGATATTAATAAGAGGTGGCAAGAATACAAGGAAGAACTGTACAAAAAAGATCTTCACGACCCAGATAATCATGATGATGTGATCACTCATCTAGAGCCAGACATCTTGGAATGTGAAGTCAAGTGGGCCTTAGAAAGCATCACTACGAACAAAGCTAGTGGAGGTGATGGAATTCCCGTTGAGCTGTTTCGAATCCTGAAAGATGAGCTGTTTCAAATCCTGAAAGATGATGCTGTGAAAGTGCTGCACTCAGTATGCCAGCAAATTTGGAAAACTCAGCAGTGGCCACAGGACTGGAAAAGGTCAGTTTTCATTCCAATCCCAAAGAAAGGCAATGCCAAAGAATGCTCAAACTACCGCACAATCGCACTCATCTCACACGCTAGTAAAGTAATGCTCAAAATTCTCCAAGCCAGGCTTCAGCAATACGTGAACCGTGAACTCCCTGATGTTTAAGCTGGTTTTAGAAAAGGCGAGGAACCAGAGATCAAATTGTCAACATCCACTGGATCATCGAAAAAGCAAGGGAGTTCCAGAAAAACATCTACTTCTGCTTTATTGACTATGCCAAAGCCTTTGACTGTGTGGATCACAATAAACTGTGGAAAATTCTGAAAGAGATGGGAATACCAGACCACCTAACCTGCCTCTTGAGAAATCTGCATGCAGGTCAGGAAGCAGCAGTTAGAACTGGATATGGAACAACAGACTGGTTCCAAATAGGAAAAGGAATACGTCAAGGCTGTATATTGTCACCCTGTTTATTTAACTTATATGCAGAGTACATCATGAGAAACGCCTGACTGGAAGAAACACAAGCTGGAATCAAGATTGCTGGAAGAAATATCAGTAACCTCAGATATGCAGATGATACCACCCTTATGGCAGAAAGTGAAGAGGAACTAAAAAGCCTCTTGATTAAAGTCAAAGAGGAAAGCGAAAAAGTTGGCTTAAAGCTCAACATTCAGAATATGAAGATCATGGCATCTGGTCCCATCACTAGAAATAGATGGGGAAACAGTGGAAACAGTGTCAGACTTTATTTTGGGGGCTCTAAAATCACTGCAGATGGTGACTGCAGCCATGAAATTAAAAGACGCCTGCTCTTTGGAAGAAAAGCTATGATTAACCTAGACAGCATATTAAAATGTGGAGGCATTACTTTGCCAACAAAGGTCCATCCAGTCAAAGCTATAGTTTTTCCAGTAGTCACGTATAGATGTGAGAATTGGACTGTGAAGAAGGCTGTGTGCCAAAGAATTGATGCTTTTGAACTGTGGTGTTGAAGAAGACTCTTGAGAGTCCCTTGGACTGCAAGGAGATCTAATCAGTCAATCCTAAAGGAAATCAGTGCTGAATATTCATTGGAAGGACTGATGCTGAAGCTGAAGCTCCAGTACTTTGGCTACCTGATGTGAAGAATCGATTCACTGGAAAAGACCGTGATGCTGGGCAAGATTGAAGGCAGGAGGAGAAGGGGATGACAGAGGACAAGATGGTTGTATGGCATCACCAACTCAAAAGACACGAGTCTGAGCAAGCCCGGGAGCTGATGATGGACAGGGAAGCCTGGAGTACTGCAGTCCATGGGGTCACAAAGAATTGGGCATGACTGAGCGACTGAACTGAACTGAATGAATCTAGGTGAAGTCTACACAGATTTTCATTGCACTCTTCTTTCAAAGTTTCTGTAGCTTTGAATTTAAAAATAAGGAAAAAATACGAAGGGGAAAGAGTATTAAAATGCAAATTCCTAGATCCCATTTCCAGATATCCTGATTCAGTGAGTCTGTATTTTTCAACTTCTCTTTATTCTGTTGCACAAAGTTGGGTACCATTAATTTCATTCAACTCTAGACTAGCGGAGGGTGGGATGGAGACGGGGGAGGGGGGCGCTGGGAAAAATGGGAAGGGGTGGAGAGTGGAGGGGAGTGTTTTTACTTGGAAATCAGGTGTAAATGGTCTTCTAGAAATCCGTCGATTTTCAGACCTGTGTAGACTTCATAGTCCCAGTGGTGATGCCTGAGTTTTCCTCGAGTAAGAAAAGTCCGAAACAGGTCCAATTAGGTGGCCGCCGGTAAGTTTCCTGTTCCAGCGCCGTTGGCGTCCCGTCGCCACGGAGACGGGCGGTTCCATTTTTCCTTAAGGGGTGGTCATGATATTCTCCCCTTTTTCAAATCCACAGCAAGGCTCCCAGAAGACGCTCTCATAAACCTACAGAGGGGTTTTTGTGTGTCTTAGCTCTCCTCGCGAGGAGGTGGGGGAGCGCGAGGTGGGCACGCCTCCCTCCGGATGGAGCCCGGCGTCCGAGCCTACCCTGGGACCCAGGTGGTGCGTCCCGGGATTGGGGGCTCTCCCGCTCTGCGCTCCGCGGCTGCCCGCCCCCAAACTGGGAAGCGCGCTGAATCCAGCGGGCCAGCGGACTCCCGACCACCCCCACCACCCCACCCTCAGGATGCCAGAGGCTAGGAACTCCCGCCAGGACCTCACGCGATGGAAGAAGAAGAAGCCGCCGGTCCGCCGCACGGTCAGCCAGATCTGCCCACCCCCGCGGCGGCCCCTGACCGTGGCCGACGTCCGGCCGGGCATGGAGAACGAGAGGCTGGGGGTCGTGCGGGATTCCATGTTTCAGAACCCGCTCATCGTCAAGGTGAGGCCCGCCCCACACCCACCGGCCCCTTTGCGCTCGTCTCCTCACTGGACATCCGCGGGGCCGCGGGTTTCCACCTGTTTTGCCCAGGTCCCACCGCTCCCGCCCGAGCGCGACGTTGGAAGCTCCAGCTCTGGTCCAGACAGACCTGGAACCCCCGTCCCCTGGCCTTGGTGAGGTCAGTGGCAGGCCGTGTAGTCTCACTGAGCCTTAGTTTCCTCATCCTCAAAGTGGGTCGAGGATGGAACTCTTTCAAGGGAGTGATCGAGCAGATCGCATAAGGTAATCCTTGCGGGACCGCCGACACGCGCGCGGTACGCCCTCCACGTTGGCGGCTCGTGTTCGCATATGTATTCGCCCGGAATGAACCCAAGGGCTGACAGACTGGTTGTCCTTACCACCTGCCAGCCCTCCCAGGGTGCAGGCCGCCTCCCTCAATTCTCCTGCACGGCTGGGCTGCTGTTATGTATGAGGGTTCTATATCTATCCTGAAAAGTATCACTTCCGTGTTAATTTCCACCCGGTCATACTCTTATGCAACATGACGACCCGAAGCATCGTCCCCACACCCACCGCCAAAAAGCTCAGAACTCTCTGCCACAGGGGGCCCACAGGCACCGGCGAGAGAGGGAGGCGCAGTTTCCAAAGAGTTCACCTCCCCTTTGATCGCAAGCCCGCTCGCGTTAGTCACGTTTCCAGGCTAGTGATCACCCAACGCCGTGGCATCCACGCGCCTTCCCGGGATGAGGGCGCCAGGAAAGTCAAGGTGAAATTTGGGGCTAGGAAAGCAGGTCGTGCAATTTTACCTTACGCCACTGGAGGGCAGTGTGCCTTTAAAAATGCGCACAGCTCCCCAGACGCCAGAGGTGGAAGGCGCAGGTGATAACCGTGGATTCAGTAGCGATTATTTATCTGAACGCCAGGAGCTGCTCAGAGCCCAGAGGATTTGGTTGTTGTTTGGTTGGTTGGTTTTGGTACAGGGAACCTAGGCTATCTTAACATCGTAGTAAGATGAGCTGAGTTAATTGGCTCCTTTGAAAACCTTGACTTTCTCCTCTTGCCTTCTTCAAACTATTGTTATGTTCCTGGGCCAGCAGCTGGGAGAAGCTGGCTTGTTTCACTGGGCGCTCTTCCATCTGATATGCTCCCCTTCTTTGGCCACCCAAAGTGGAGTGAACTTCTTCACCCGTTTCTAGGTGAGAGTAGTCATTCTCAGAGGACGGAGCCTCTCACAGATGGGATCAAGATCAGACATTCTGGGATCAAGAGGACATCAACGTCCCCGCCTCTGATCATTGCTTTTACTCAAGCAGTTACTGATGAGCCAACACCTTCCTACTTCGGTACAAAATGAACAGACAACATGATGGAGTTATTCTCTATGGCAAATTAATAGTGTGTGATACCCGTCCCAAGCTACCATATATACACAGAGACACTTATGTAATATAGGCATAGTGTAGATATACGGGCGGCACTGTGGTAGAGCCCGCCTGCCAGTGCAGGTAGATGCAGGAAACACAGGTTCAGTCCTTGGCTTGGGAAGATCCCCTGGAGGAGGGCATGGCAGTCTAGGCCAGTATTCTTGCCTGGAGAATTTCATGGACAGAGGAGAATAGCAGGCCACAGTCCACAGGGTCACAGAGTTGGACACGACTGAAATGACTTAGCATGCACACACATACATATCATACACGCATGCTTTGCATATATGTGTGCACACATGTACATATGTACAATAGACATGTGTATGACATGTATAATGAGCTTCCCAGGTGGCTCAGTGACAAAGAATCCACCTGCCAAGCAGGAGACAAAGATTCCCTCCCTAGGAACGAAGGAAGATCCCCTGGAGAAGGAAATGGCAGCCCACTCCAGTATTCTTGCCTGGGAAATCCCATGGACAGAGGAGCCTGGCAGGCTACAGTCCATGGGATTGCAAAAAGTCGGACACAGCTTAGCAACTGAACAACGGCAACAACCATACATCTATAGGTAAAAATTCCTGTACCTTTTCCCTTTTGCTTGTACTGTGTATCCAGAAGGACAGCATTTGGCCTCTGGATGGCGCTAGCTGCACAGCTTCCAGACATTCAGTCCTAATTCCTGAACCTAAACTTTGGGTTGGAAAATGTACAGGAGTCACTGGCTTACGGGTGGGAGTTCTGTCTTCAGGGCCTGAGACACAGAGCCAGCAGGGACGGGGCTCGAGCGGCAGGGGACGTCCTCGTGACTGTGCCCAGCTTGTCTCGTTGGGGCAGCTGGACTTCTTTCTTTCCTCCCTCCAGCTTTTAATGGGCCCATGGACATGAGTATGAGTAAACTCCAGGAGCTGGTGATGGACAGGGAGGCTTGGCGTGCTGCAGTCCACGGGGTCGCAAAGAGTCAGACACGACTGAGTGACTGAACTGAACTGAACTGAAGGTACTTTCAGTAGCAGTTAAGATTATGTCCACATTTCAGTACTGACCTCTGCTGCCAGATTTTCTACCAAAACCTGACCTAAATCAAAGTTGCAGAAACCCTGAGCCCTAGGAGTAACCTTGACTGTTACCTTCTCCAGACCTCTCCTACCCTGGGCATGCTGAGGCTGTGTGGTGGGCTCTCTGTGCAAGGTTCTGGCGGGACTCAGGGTAGAAGCGACGTTCACTGGCTCCCAGCACAGCTCTCCTCTTACCACTTCTAACTCCAAACAGCTTCCTCTATTTTAAAGAAAATTTAAATTATGAAAAAACTTGGGGAGGGAGGGTTTCAGCTCTCAAGGAAAGGAGAAGATTGAAAGTGTCCAGGATGGTGGAGCCTTAAAAAAATCTTTTCAAAAATAATATATTGCTGAACTTTCTGTTGAGGCATGGCTTGTGGATTTCTTCACTGTGGCATGTCAGTTTCACGAACCCAGATTTTCAGACCCTCCTTTCTGTGCGCTTTCTTACTATGTGCAGCAGAGGCGGGAGTGCCCTCTGCGCGGGGTGTCTGCAGGAGGATGATTGGAACTGAGATATATTTGGGTTTTGCCTCACTCTGAACCTGAAGGCTGTATCTATATTGGGCGAATGTAACACCATAACTATAGTCATTTACTCCCCCGAAACTGGGGGTGTTGTTTCTCAGATTGTTTTCTCCAGTGAATAGGATCAGGGCTTTTTTTCATTTAAAAATGCAGTCACACTGCCTTGAACAAACACGACGGTGCTGTTTCACACCCATGGAATTTACCGGGATGCACACATATCAGCTATTCAAGAATGTGTCTGCAAGATGCCACCGTAACCAAGTGAGAACTGAAAACCTCAGATATCCAAGCGATATTCTATCAGCAAATGCTCAGCAATTGCTTGCCTCATTTTAAACCAAGCCAACCGGCTATTGAGTGGGGCTGGTTGAATCAACCCCATGTTTTCATGTGGCCCCCAGTAAGATGTAAATATTTTCCACTAGAAAGGGCTTTTATTCTATTGTATAAAGTGACGTGAGCCAGTTTTCCTTCAAATGTGATTCTCTGGGAAGAATAAAATTAAATAAAGAAGCCAGCTTCTCCCTGCTTGATTCTCATTCCGCCAGAACTCTGTGACTCAACACAGGATCCTGCTCCAATAGCCTTCAAGGCTCCTTCACAGAACCTGTCAGGGTTCACCCTTCCTGCCAGCCAAACTCAGCTGATATCCTGTCAATACAATTATGGGGAGAGACTGTTTGGTTTGCTTTGCTGACAGCCTTGAATCTTCTGTTGCCCTGGAGAGGCAGGCGAGGTACAGGGGTGGAATTTATTGAATTGAGCATCCTTAGAGAGTGCAAATGATCACGGCACCCGATTTTTTCATAATTTATCACCGACTTTGTTTTTCTGTGGGGGTTTATGTCACAAATAAGAAGTGCATGTGTTTATAAGATAGAGTTACAGAATCACATCATTTGGGGGCTGGAAGGAGGCTTACAGCCATCTAGTCCAATTGCCTTTTTTTTTTTTTTTTTTTTTTTTTGAGGATCTTAAGGCTCAGAGGAAGGAAGAGACTTGCCCAAGGCACTACCCTGACCTGCTCACCAAAGTGGGGTGAGACTTACATCACCTGGCCTCCAGTCCCGGGCTCTTTTTGGCCACAATACACGTGACAACCCAGATTGGTTATGTATCTGTAGCACAGGCAGTCAAAAGATGTTCACCCATGAGTCTGATTCCATTATTGTTTCACGCAACATGCCTTTCAGAGTGAACTCTACTAATTTCTTGGGATTTGTTCAGAGTCAAGAAATATTTACTGAATGTTTATGAAGTACTCAGCACCATGCTAAGTTCTGTTGAAGGCATAGAGGCAAATTCAGAGCTCAGCTTTTGCCTGCAAGGAGTTAATTACTCAGCTACAGAGATGGAATATATATATATATAATTATTGTTGTTGCTGTTTAGTCGCTGAGTCACGTCCAACTCGCTTGCAACCCCATGCATTCCATATGTAGCTCGCCAGGCACCTGTCCACATATATATGTGTGTTTCATATTTATGGCCCATATATATGTGTGTGTGTATATATATGTATACACCCTTCCCGCCAGTCGGCCTCAGCTGATATCCTGTCAGTACAGTTATGCGGAGAGACTGGTTTGCTTTGCTGACAGCCTTGAATCTTCTGTCGCTCTGGAGAGGCAGGCGAGGTCTCTTTGGTTTGCTTGGTATATGTGTATATATATGTGTAACACATGTATATTTGTGTGAGTGTGTGTGTGACTATTGTGTGTGTGCATGCACATGCACACACACACATACACAGATAATAATAAGACAGGCAATGTCATAGGTCACCCCTTGTAAGTTTCAAGTTTCTGCACTACCTGGCAGGGTTCAGATTTGGGAGGAGGAAACCCTGAGCAGGACTTGAGAGGCTTTATAAAGGAAAAGTCCTGAAACTGGACCTTGATGGGTGAAAAGGTAGATTCTGGTCCTGGGGTGGAGGTGGCGACTAGGAGAAACCAAGCCTTCTAGGGCTGTTTGATTCCACCCTCCTCAGATCCTAAGTGTTCACAGATTTCTACCCCAACCCCAAATGAGTTCTAGGTCCTCAGCCTTGGCAAAACTGCTGGGATCGTAGTCATCGTCATCACGAGGAAGCATTTATTTAGAGCCAGTGTGTTCAAACTGGATGCTTGACAAAATTAGGCAGCCACACTAGGAACGTAACACCTCTAAAGAGTATTGATGCTGGTGGACATCAACGTGTAGGCAGAGACGGATGCAAAGAAGACGGGCAGACCCGCAGTCGGGGGGACATTCCAGTGCGGGTCAGTGTCTTTTTCATGTTTGAGTAAAGCATGACAATGTCACATTCCGCTTCTGCACTGAAGACGGTGTGCCTCTGATTGTCCAGATGCTTTTACATTCAACTTACAGAGTAACTGGGGAGAATACAGCCTGAGGAAGGGGGCTGAAATTCCACCACCGTCCTAATGACAGTCTCCGCCAGCTGGTGGGAAGCTTTTATTTTTCCAGGGAAAGCTGTGGGCTCATTCATCCCTGGAACTCTTTCTCTCTCGGTCCTTTTTTTCTTTTCTCTTCTTCCTGGCACCCAGGCACATCCTTTGGTGAGCAGGGTGAGCGAGCTGGGGCTGTAGCAGAGCCCAGTCCTATGGCTGTTTCAGAAAGCAGACTTGCCCCCTCTCAGGCTTTTCACCATCATGGTAGGGGCGCAGGTTGATGGCGAGGCAGCTCTGCTTGAGACCTGCCTTCCTCTTTGTCCCCCTAAAGGAGGCCTTTGGTTCTCAAACTTCGGGACTTTGGGCTCCCCAGGATGAACACAGCCCCTTTCTAAACTCTCACGTCACTGGCAGTAAGGCTGTTCCTCTAGGAAGAATTCTGAGTCCTGTATGGACAAGTCAGCAGTCATTTCCAGCACCTTCCAGAACTTTCCAGGCTCAAGTGCTGCTCACTCGTAGAATTTAGGCCGTTTTTCCTGTATTTGAAAGACAGAGTTTTCTCGATTTAGGACTGGTCCTGTGGAAATTTCAAGCCCCTGTTTCCTATTGCAGTGATTCTCAAATCAGTCATCTGTTTCTAGCAGCATGCGTTCTCATGAAGTGTCTCACTCAAACTGCTTGTTAAAAAAATGCACCTTATAAAAACCCTGAAAATGCACCTTTAACTATTTAAAAATTGTAATGGGAAGGCAACTCAATTAAAGGTGTTCTATATGGAGACCCTAACTTGTTAGGCATGATTTGAGTTGGTTTGTTTGTGCTGGCCCTGCAGTGAATCTGTCACAGAGTGAGGGGGTTGGAAGCAAGCTCAGACCTGGCTGGACTCTTGAGACTGGGCGATTCCGTTCCTGGAGGCCAGTGTGCAGAGCTATCATCCGGCCCTGGGGACCTGGCTCTGTGAAACCCTAGATTCCTCTGCTGGGCCGTCACTCCAGGACCCTCTGGCTGGCTGGGCAAAAACAAGCCAAGTTACGGTCACAATCGTACTGCATTTTGGTGGGTTTTAACAGATATTGTGAGTGTTGTGTGCTTCTTGCCTGACTTGTATTAAATATTTGTAAAGAAAAAAAAGATGCGAGCATTTGTTGACTGTTGGTGACAATTCAACTTTAGAGAAATTGCCATCTGACTTCTTTCAAACACCAGAATTTGTGTGAACAAGGACTGTGAAAACAATTCCCGGCTACAGCTTGTGTTTTCATATGATCACAAGAGATACAGCTGTAAGTTGGCTGCTCAGGCAGGAGTAAAACTGCCTCCACCACACTGGAGAGGAAGGCGGTGTGGATGGCAGGCTAGAGCCAGGCCGATCCCAGGGCGGGTTCTGTCTCAGCCGCTTTCTTGCTGTGCCGTGTGTGAGGTTACCTACCTTTGAGCCTCAGTTTCTTCCCTGTAAAATGGAATGTTATCGTTAGCATCAGCCGTAGGAGAGTCATGAGGGTTCAATGAGATGACTCATTAGAAAAGACCTTGATGCTGGGAAAGATTGAGGGCAGGAGGAGAAGGCGGAGATGATAGGATGGCATGGTCGACTCAGTGGACATGAGTTTGGGCAAACTCTGGGAGACAGCGAAGGATAGGGAAGCCTGGCATGCTGCAGTTCATGGGGTTGCAAAGAGCTGGACGTAATTTAGTGACTGAACAGTGACAAATGAGATGACACGGCTGTGCCAGGCTCAGGAGGGCGCTGAATAAGGGGGCACTTTGGTTATTTTCCGTCATCCTCCTTCCAACACTTAAGTTCCTCTAAACAACCTTATTCTCATTAATCGACCTTTAGTAAATGTCCTTAGTCTGAACTTAGGAATGTATCATGGAACAGACCTACTCAGGGGCTTACTCTTTTCCTCCTTTGTGCTCTTTTTTGGAAAATACCATTGCCCACCCCATCGGATGTTTCCTAAAGCCGTGTATCCTGGAACAGATGGGTGCGCCCTGCCTAAGGATAAAGACAATCCTACTTCTACCTCTCTTGAAGGTTCTTGGGCAAATGGCTTAATGTCCAAGCCTGTTTCTTCACTGGTAAAGTATGAGTGCCAACACTTGGGGCTTCCCTGGTGGCTCAGAGGTTAAAGCGTCTGCTTGCAATGCGGAAGGCCTGGGTTCGATCCCTGGGTCGGGAAGATCCCCTGGAGAAGGAAATGGCAACCCGCTCCAGTACTCGTGCCTGGAGTCTGAGCCTGTTTCTTCACTGGTAAAGTGTGAGTGCCAACACTTAGCTTGTTTACTTCTCAAGGATGTAAGGAAGACAGGTTTGAACGAGACACTATCTTACACAAGAGATTATGGCACACTAGAAGCAGACCAGTGGTTCTCAACCTCGGGGGGTGGTCTGGCTCCCCAAAGAACATCCAGCCATGCCAGAAGAATGCTTTTGGTTATCAGAACTGGAAAGGGCGCTGCTAGTGCCGTCCAACAGTGCACAGGATGCCCGCCCCCACCACCCTAAGAAAGAAATCATCTCCCCCAAGTACCAACAGTGCTGAGGCAGGGTTTCTCTAAAACCCTGAACCGGAAAACATCAACATGTGGAGGATTCATTATTAGTTCATCTGTGGTCCAGGGTCTCTCAAAACTTTAACACAAAGAAGATAGAAACACGATGCTTTAGTTTAATTGCTTCTGTCCCCAACTCCATTCATTTTATGGCTATTTACTTTCTTTTAATTTAAAAAATTTTTTATTTATTGGCCGTGTTGCACATCTTTCGAGATCTTAGCTCCCAGACCATAAGAACCGTTGGAAGTTTTATGGCCATTTAAAACCCCCTTGCCTGTTTTTTTTTTTTTTCAATTTAAAGGGTTTTTTTTTTTTTTTTTAATTTGGACCATTTTTAAAGTCTTTACGGAATTTATGACAATGTGGTTTCTGTTTTGTGCTTTGGCTTCTTGGCCATGAGGCATGTGGGATCTTAGCTCTCTGACCAAGGATTGAACATACCCCCTGCATTGGGAGGCAACGTCCCAGCCACTGGACCACCAGGGAAGCCTCTCAGATCCCCCTTTTTGGCTCCATCTCCTTTCCCTTCGTTACACCTTCCATTTGTTTGCTGGTTTCCGTCAGGGCTTGTCTATCTCCAGCCTCACCCACGTTGGAGTGAAAAAAAAAAAAGCCACCTCCAGCCATCCGCAGATGTGGCCCGGTAATTCATCTGCTGAGCTGGCTGGCGTGGGGGCGGTTTGTCGAGCGGCCACTGGCCGCCGCGCACAGGCTCCGTCTCCCTGGCGTGTCGCCTGCCACGGGCTTGTGTCGGTTGTGTTTTTCTCAGCATGGACTCATTTAAGATTTAAAATGGAATTGATTTGGTTCATCGGAAATTAAACTCCTGGTGGACCGGAGCTGCAGCCCAGCCCATACACTCTTGTTGTGGCACTAACTACAACATTTCAGGGGAGCAGGTCAACGTGCTTTATAAAGAAAACAGCTGTATTTTTCCACCCAACAGTTTAAAGGCCCATCAGGGTTTGGTCAAGAAACTGACTGACGTGGGTCAGTGAGCAGAAAGGTCAGCACGAAGGGCACACGGGGGAGAATAGCTGACCAAGAGCATTGTAGAAAACACATAATGAGCCCCCAAAAGGGATTTTTTTGATCTTTTATATGAACCAAACAATACATATTGGTGGGGAGTGGGCAGGGGGGTGGTGGGGAGGCCAATGAACCCAGAAGCGAACAAGATGAATTTCTTTGTGTGGATCAAAACCTTTTGTGTTTGTCCAGAAGAATGAAAGTGAAGAATCAGAAGCGCTTTGATTTAGAGGTAAAACATTCATGAGAGGCCACATCACTGCCAGGTGGCTGGCCCTTTGGAACCAATGGCACAACGTCCAAGCTCCCTAGCCACATCAGAGAAAAAGCCCCAGCTAGCTAGCCAAAGCTCAGAGGCCACGACCTCTCACAAAGGTGCGGGCACCCCATAAGCCACGGAGAGAGGTGATCTTACGGCCAGAGCCTTGCAGTTAAGGGAACTGGAAAATTTGCTGGCAGCTTTGTGGGTGAGTCTTGCCGGACCCTAGTCAGTTTGCCCATATTGCCGCCTAAAATGCCGTCTTAATGGTCCCGTTTAAGAGCTGCGTTCATGCACCCCTGTGGTCTCCCACAGATCTTTAAGAACAGAGACACTGACTTTAAAACATTCGTTTTGGTGTGTGCTTGAAGCTGTCAGTGAACCCATCTGTCAATGAGTAAATATTTATTGCACACCTATAATGCACAAGGCACTGGTGGAAACAGGAGAGGTTTAAGGATTTGTTTCTAAGGAGTTTATGGTCCAGTCAGGGAGAACTAGACTTGGTGAATTAAAACGACTCCTAAAAGTTATTAGAGGTGGAAGGAGGGCCGCTGAAAGGTGCATCTGAGGGTGAGGGTAGAGCAGTATTGGAGCACCCAGGGAAGCTCAGAGAGCCTGTGCACCTGGGCTGGGGCTGTGGGGTGGGTTGGATGCCAGTGGCTAGACAGGAGAGGAGGGGGCACCTGGGGAGGAGCTGGCCCGAGCAAGGGTCTGAAATGGACAAGAGAAGGTGCAGCCTTCACTCAGTGCTTGAATTAACAGAATTAACTGCTTGTGTATCAGATACAGAGCTAGGCACCAAGGATATGAGGGTGGGGGAGGGGTATAAACCAATCTGGTTATGGGCCTTGCTGTCACAGAGCTTACAATCTCATAGAGAGAAACAGGCGTTAAAATAAACAGCAAAGCCTGGCTGGGCTTCCCAGGTGATTCAGTGGTAAAGAATCTGCCTACCATTGAAGGAGATGCAGGTTCGATCCCTGGCTTGGGAAGGTCCCCGGGAGGAGGAAATGGCAACCCACTCCAGCATTCTTGTTTGGAGAATCCCATGGACAGAAGAGCCTGGTGGGCTACAGTCCATGGGGCCGCAAAAAGTTGGACACGACTGAGTGACTGAGCAAGCACTCGGTGATGGCTGTCTGTCTGGATGGATTTGTGTTTAGTGCCTGAGGGCAGCTGTGCCTGGATGGAGGGTGTGAGGGAAGGTCTCCTAGACTGGATGACTTGAGCTGAATCTTGACACCAAGACGAGCCAGGAGAGGTAAGATGGGGGCAGAGGTAGAGAAAGGTAGGTATTTTGTGGCCTGCAGCTTATGCAATTCAGGGATCTCTTTTTAAGTAACAGAGTACAGGGACTTCCTGGTGGTCCAGTGGTTAGGGCTCAGTGCTTTAACAGCAGGGATCCAGTTTCAATCTGTGGTCTGAGAACTAAGATCCTGCAACTTGCATAGTGAGGCCAAAAAAAAAAAAAAGAAAAGAAAAGAAAAAACCAAATTAATTAATTAAGAATTGAAAAAGAAATAGCATAAAACTAAAAATGATGTTGGAAATGAGATCCAAGGCCTTGGAAGGAGCCATATGCAAAGAAGGGCCCTGAAGTCTAAGCTTCATTAGTTTCAGGGTGAATCAAATTTGGACTGAGAAAAACTTTCTGGGAAAAAGGATGGCATGTTCATGAGGAGGCGGAAGGGGGGAAAATACACTGAATTGTCAGACTTGAGTATCCTTAGTTCCTCCTCAGGCTATGTGTCATCCATCCATCATCCATCCACCCATCTATCCATCCACCCATCCATCCATCTACCCATCCATCCATTCATCCACTCATCCACTCATCCATCCATCCATCCACCCATCCATCCACCCACCCACCTATTCACTCATCCATAATCCATCCACCCATCCACCCATCCATCATCCATCCATCATCCATCCATCCATCCATCATCCATCCATCATCCATCCATCCATCCATCCATCCACCAACCACCCATCCATTCATCCACCCATCCACTCATCCATCCATCCATCCACCCACCCATCCATCCACCCACCTATTCACTCATCCATCATCCATCCACCCATCCATCCATCCATCCATCCATCCATCATCCATCCAGCCAGCCAGCCATCATCCATCCATCATCCACCCATCCATTCATCATCCATCCATCCATCCATCCACCCACCCATCCATCCATCCAACCACCCATCCACCCACGCATCCATCCATCATCTGTCCATCCACCCATCTATCCATCCATCCAACCACCCATCAATCCATCCAACCATCCATCCACCTATCCATCCACCCACCCATCCATCCAACCACCCATCCACCCATCCATCCATCCATCATCCATCCAGCATCCATTCATTCAGTACTACACACTTCCTCTGGACCAGATACTCCAGACCCCAGAACCACAGTCATGAGCTCTCGATTTCCTGCACACTCTTGTTGACTCAGAAACCTTGGGCAAGTCCCTGGAATGTCCTGAAGCCTTGGTTTCTGCACACCTGAATGGCTTTCTCCCTGAGAACCGTCTGGAGCCTACGGTTCATTTGCTCATTCGACACTTTGCAAAATGTTTATCAAAGGGCTGTTGGGTGCCAGGAAGCATGCTGGGCCTGGAGGGACCTCTGTGGACAGGAGAGCCTGAGTTCCTGTCTGAAGGCAGCGCACTGGTGAAGACAGTGTGTGGGTGTGTGCTAAGTCGCTTCAGTTGTATCTGACTCTTTGCGACCCTATGGACTGTAGCCCACCAAGCTTCTCTGTCCATGGGATTCTCCAGGCAAGAATACTGGAGAGGGTTGCCTGCCCTCCTCCTCCAGGGGATCTTCCCGACCCAGGGATGGAACCATCATCTCTTAGGTCTCCTGCACTTGGCAAGCTTCTGTACCACTAGCGCCATTTGGGAAGCCCCTGGTGAAGGCAGACAACAGGGCAACGCCCTCTTCCCTAGGGATAAGCACCGTGGAGGCGTGGAGGCGGTTGCAGTGTCAGGAGGCTAAAGGCCAAGCCCAGGGACGCGCCATCTCATCCCAACCTCCTGGAATGAGTGGAGTGGACAGTTACTGGGTGCTGGCCAGAGTGTGTGTGTCTGCGTTTGGGTGGGTGGTGGGTGGAGACTGTTCCAGACAAAATAAGTGGCTTCATGCCTCCAGGGCAAGGAGAAACTTGGAACTCAGGAAGCTGTAGGGAAGCAAAAGCTGAAGGGAGGCTGGGTAGGGGGTGAGGCTAGATAAAGTGGGGCTCCCGGCTGGATCTGAGAGGTGCAGGGGCAAAGCAAGTAGGATAAACAAGACTGAGAACAGAGGGTGGAGACGAATCCAGACACCAACAGCAGGTCTAAGTGCCAGCCTCCCCCCGCCCGCCCCCAGTGCTCCCGGGGGCAGAGGGACCCATGCCTGGCTGCAGGATGCTGTGGGTGGACTGGAGGACTTGTCACGAGCCCTTCTCTGCTAGGACAGACGTGGTCATTGCAGCCTGGGACCCTCCCAGGCTGCAGCAACATGATAGTTTAGGGTTAGTGCCTGCGATTTGTTTACTTTTGCAAGTTAAACAAGCCCCCTGGTCCATCGTGCTCTGAATATTCCCCACGTCATTTGAGGGAGCCTGTTGGGGCGATTCTGAGGGATCCCGTAGGACTGAACGCTGGGCTTCGTGTCTGCCTCCAAAACCTTTATAAACCGTCACTTAAGACTTTGCTCTCTTTGTAGGCATGCAGTGGGCATAAAGCTGGAGGCTTAAGCGAGTCTTTCAGAAACTCCCCTTCTAAAAGGAAAATGTCTGTCTGGTGTTTCCGAAACCTCCATCTTTCCTTCGGCAGTAGCATGGTCCTCTGGCGGCAGGTCCTCCCAGGATCGCCTGGCAGGACGCTCATGGGCCTGACTTCTGGAGAGGGAGTGTGTGTGGAGGTGGAGGCCTGGAGTCTGGGTTTCCAGAAAGTTCCTGGCTGGTGGCCTGTTTGGCCAGCTGATGCTCTCCTGAGGCAGCTGACGGCAGCTGTGCTCCGTGGAGCCCGCCGTGTACCAGGCACTGTCTTCTGGCCCTTCTTAGGATCTTGGCTACAATTCTCAAAATGTAGGATTACCATTGTTCCCATTTTACAGATGGGAAAGCTGAATCTCAGAGCGGTTTTACAAGTTGCCCACAGTCATCCAGCACGTGGGTGGGGGTGCCAGGCTTTGAGAAGTCTGGGACTCTGTAGCCTGAGGTTCCAACCACCGGACTAATCAAAAGAACTTGGTGACATCCACAGCCTTCATTGTTAAATACCTGCTAAGTGCCAGACTTTTGGGTCTATGATCTCAACTCGATCTATGAGAGAGAAAAATCTAATCCATCTACATCCGTGTGTGCGTGCAATGCTAAGTCGCTTCAGTCATGTCCAACTCTTTGTGGCCCTAGGGACCACAGCCCATCAGGCTCCTCTGTCTATGGGATTCTCTAGACAAGAGTAGTGGACTGGGTTTCCATACCCTTCTCCAGGAGATCTTCCCGACCCAGGGACCAAACTCGCCTTCTGTGCATCTCCTGCACTGGCAGGCGGGTTCCTTACCACTAGTGCCACCTGGGAAACCCCCATCGATGCCTACACCTGTCTAAAAGGTCAGCTTCATCCACAGGTGTGTTTTCTGTTCTCAAGGAGCTTACAGTCTACTTGGGCACGTTTGCCACACCAGACGCACACACACATACACTCCCTAGAAGTTGCTGCACTTCTAAGGCTGGAACCCACAGGGGCAGTGTGACTGAGACCTACAAGACAGACAGAACAGGAGGAGGAGGCCCGTGGCCTGGAGTGCCCAGACACGCCTCTTGGAGCTCCTGGATGACCAAGTGGGACGCAGGGGACCGAGAGGAGAAGGCTGAGCACTTTAGACGCAGAAGAGGACCAGACAGGGTGAGAGACCGGATGCCACGAGCTTGGGTGTGTTTGGAGGGAACGTCTGGAGGGGGTGTGATAGGAAGAAGGGAAGGAGGGCTGATGCCGGGTGCCTTAAGGTGAAGCCTGCCCTTTCAACATGGCAGCCCACTCCAGTATTCTTGCCAGGAAAATCCCAAGGACAGAGCAGGCTGGTGGGCTACAGTCCGTGAGGATCGCGCAACAGTCGGATGCTACTGAGCACGCGCGCGCGCACATACGGTCTCAAGAAGAGAAGACACAGAACAGGAGCGGGGACACTTGGTTTCCCACGGACGCCTGGAGTTTATGTTACTCTAAACGTGTGCATCGGCGGGCCAGGGAGCCAGGGGCTCTGGGGGTGGGGGGCTGAGGCTCACTAGAATGGCACCCCCCTTTCAACGGGCAGGCCTCCCCTCCTCCTCTCCCACCCACCGCCGTCCCCTCCCCGCCCCCTAATCAGAGAGAGCAAATTGTCATCAGATTAGCGCCAGCAAAGAAAAGCACAGCCCTGCTCACCCCCGCGGTTCGTTAGCATTTAGATAGACTGGGACAGGGTCCCACACAATGGGCATCAAAGCCCGGCGGCAGGGCGGATTAATTCCTTTAACCAACAGGCCCGGGCTGGCCCTCACTCATTACCCTGCCTTGTCCAAGTGGCTGTTCGATTCGATTGAAGATTACGCCATTTAGGCCCTTCCCTTGTCTTCTGCTGAAACCCAAGGCTATTGAATTGCACATTCTCGTGTTGCCCCGTCAATACTCAGCGGCCTGAGGTTCTAATTCTGCTTCATTTAAACTTCATCAACTTTTCCAATCAAGTGGAAGGATCCGAAATAGGCTCTGTGAGCAGAAAGGCCCCAGCTTCCCTTTGTCAGATAATTTATTCTGCTTTGCCATCCCCTCCCCGCCTCGTTCTTTCTCTTTCCAGCCTTGCTTCCACCCTCCCACGGTTCCCCCTCCCTTTCTTTATCCCAATGCTGAAAATGAGATTACAGTATTTAAATGACTATGATAATCAATCTAGGGACCCGGAGCTGAGATTGAGGTTAATTTTTCTTAGCAGAACAAAGAAGCGTGATGCCTTTGGGGGCGTGGAGGGTGCAATCTGGGTTTCTTGCTCATGTGTTTTTCTCCCCCCCTCCCCGCAATTGCAGCTTTAGGAGTCTTTTCTTGTTACTAACTAGGCGCCGAGTGTGATTTTGAATGGGCGGCAGCCCCGAAGAGAGCAGAAACGTAATTTCGAGCTGATAAACAGCTAACGGCCTTCAATCAACAATTTTAATAGGAAAAAAAGGCACTTATATGAGTACAGATCTAATGAAAGGGTGATCATTTACCTTATTTATTTTTAAACACACCAGGAATACTTTCCCACTGCGTTAGAACTAGTAATTACAGCCATGCGGTTCAGCCATGAACCTCTGCACGAGGAGTCTCGCCACTCCGTCCCTCTTCTCCCTGGCAGTTTGTGCTGCTATAAAAGTTAGGATTTTGTCATGTTTTGGCTAATTGGAAACAGGGTCATTATACCATTGAACATCGACATGAAAGTGACTTGTTCAGCTGTTACCTGAAGTATTCAAAGCTGGCCAGTCATTCTGCTGCTACCCGCCTCCTCCACCCCTCCCCAGCCCAGCTTCTAAAACCAAGAGCATCAAAATATGCATATTTCTTTGTCTCCCTTTGCTGTCTTGTCAGAGCTGTTTTACATGCTGCCACCCAATGTTATCTTTTATTTGTGTCAGGAGAAAGGATTTGACAAGCTCAGTATACAATGTTCATTTGGCAAGGCAAATTTTTCATGCCAATTTTGAGGAGGAAATGAAACTATCTTTCAACAGAATGAGCACCATCATTTTTGGACAGACTTATTATGAGAGAGAGGAATCGCAGAACTTTATTTCCTTGCGTGATCCTGAAAAATCTAATCCATTTTTTAAAAAAGTACGGTTGGGTTTCCACCTGCAACCCTAGCTGGGGGAAATAAGAAAACACCCATAACGTCTTCAAACAGGAACATCTCATGTTCTGTTTCCCTCCCTGCACCCCACAAGTTATTAATAGGCTGGAATAAATTGTTCCTCTTCTCTATTATGATGAGTTTGTTTCAGGCTCTTTAAACTGTGGGTGAATCTCTGACAGTTACTTACATTTGCAAAGCAATTATTTAATAACCGCCATTGTCTGAAGGAGAGAACGAAAAACCATAAGCAACCCTATTTGTGAAGAGTGAACCCCCGGACCCCCAGATCCAGCCTCCATCACTGTTTACCTAAAGTAGAAGCCTCTCTCACCCTCTGTGCTACCAAATTCATCGGGGCAGTGGTTTATGGTGACATTTTTCTTTCTTAAAGCAAATATTGACTCACCACGGGGAAATTAAAACTCCATTAGGCATCGCTACATTGTACAGCAGCCTGCATTACAGCAGTCAAGCTACTATTAATTGGTTTCTTCCGCAGGAATAATTCAGGCAGGGCAGCGGGAAAGGGGAGAGAGAAGATGGATCTGAGCCATAATTTCTTAAAATGACATCATCTAAATCAGCCCAGGTGATCATTATGTGGTCATTAATCTAAATATAAAGAAGACACTCCCTAATAAGACAATGAATTTATCAATACAAAAAGCCTGCAGTGGAGTTAGTGCCAGGCTGGGGAGAGTAGGTGTTACAATACACGTGGGCCAGCCTCAGCCAGGTTTGGGCAGCTCAGGACTGACTGCTCGGAGCCTGAGGAGCTCTGACTCTTGCATGTGGGCGTAAGACGCCTTCTAGCCTGTCCACTGCTTTTTTTCCCAGCGTGAAAGCTTTGCTTTTCTGTACCTTTGCCCTTTCCTCTGGAGCCCAGCTCAAATCCCAGCTGCTCCGTCACAACCTCTCTGGTCATTATTGGGTCTAGGGACCTTGCCCTCTGTTTTGGGTGACCAGGGCTGGTAGGGCAAAACATGACCACGACTGAGGGGGCGTAAAAGCAGAAATTCATTGCCTCGCAGTCTGGAGGTTAGAAATCTGGGATCAAGGTGTCAGCTCAGCCTTGAAACCTTGGATCAAAAATCAGGGGCTGGTTCTTTCTGAGGGCCACTTGGGAAGGATCTGTTATAGGATTCTCTCTCTTAAAGAAGGCCATCTCCATGTCTACACAGCACTCCCTCTGCATGTGTGTCTATGTCTGAATCCACGCCCTCTTTTCGGTCATGCCCATCGACTTTTCGGGTCTTAGTTCCCTGATCAGGAGTTGAACCCGGGTTCACAGCCGTGAACGCATGAAGTCTCAGCTGCTGGGCTACCAGGAATTCTCCCAATTTCCCTTTTCTCTCAGGACATCAGTCATTTTGGATTAGGGGCCCACCCTAAGTTCATCATGATCTCATTTTAACTAATTACCTTTGCAACGACCCTATGGTCAAATCAGGTCACATTCTGAGGTCCTGGGGTTAGGACTTCAACATGTGCCACCTTTGGGCCTGAGTCCTAGTCCCTGGTCCATGAGTTGTGGTGAGGATAATACGACCGTCAGGAGGGCAGCGAGTGTTGGGCTTGACAGGCTGGTATCTTGGTGGGTGTGGCAAGCATTTACAACTCTGGTCTCTTCTCCAGTGTGGTGTGGACACCATTCATAGGACTATCCTGGTGATCTTATGCCATCTATGGTATTTTTGCCTCATTGAAAGTGAAAGTGAAAGTGAAGTCGCTCAGTCATGTCTGACCCTCAGCAACCCCATGGACTGCAGCCTTCTAGGCTGTTCCGTCCATGGGATTTTCCAGGCAAGAGTACTGGAGTGGGGTGCCATTGCCTTTTCCAATTATTGGTATTTAATCCTTAACCACAACTAATGTGGATCACTAACCATCTGTATGGTTTTTCCTGTAGTCATGTATGGATGTGAGAGCTGGACTATAAAGAAAGCAGAGCGCTAAAGAATTGATGCCTTTGAACTGTGGTGTTGGAGAAGACTCTTGCGAGTCCCTTGGACTGCAAGGAGATCCAACCAGTCCATCCTAAAGGAGATCAGTCCTGGGTGTTCATTGGAAGGACTGATGTTGAAGCTGAAGCTCCAATACTTTGGCCATCGGATGTAAACAACTGACTCATTTGAAAAGACCCTGATGCTGGGAAAGAATGAGAGCAGGAGGAGAAGGGGATGACAGAGGATGAGATGGTTGGAGGGCATCACCAACTCAATGGACATGAGTTTGAGCAAACTCTGGGAGATAGTGAAGTACAGGGAAGGCTGGCGTGTTGCAGTCCATGGGGTCCCAAAGTTGGATACAAGTTAGTGACTGAACGACATCAAATGGGGAGCCAGTGAAGGCTGTTGAGCACTGAAGCAGTGATTGGGATTGGAGGTGGAAGAATGTGTCAGATTGGCATTAGAAAGGCCCGTCTGGCTACAGTGTGGAGAATGGACTGCAGGGCACCAGGGTGACCATAGGGAGGCCCATTGGGATGCTTATGAAGTGATGCAGGTGAGACAATCCTGAATGAGGATGGAGGAGATGGAGATGGGTGGGCACATCGGAGGGAGATTGGGACGAAGACCTAGGAGGACTTCATGATGCACAAGGTATGAGTGTACAGGGATGAGGGAGAAGGTGTGAGGCGCTTGGTGGGAAGGTCACAGGCTTGCGTTTGGATGCTTCTTGTGGGCAAGTGTCTGTCTCTTGGTAAGTGTCTGATGATACAGTGGGTTTCTGGGTACTCTCTGGACCTGACTTCAGTCATATCCCCATCCACAGCTCCCTGCACATCCCCATCTGTGTCTCCTCCTATAACTCCTCACGTGTCTACCCTCTGCCTGTTCACTGTACCCCATTGCTTGCTCCTACACATTCTTTAAGACTCAGTTTAAGAAGTTTCTCCTGGAAAGTGACTCTTTATCTGCCAGTGCTTTCTGTGTGCCTCTCTCACTTTATACTCTATGGAAATTGTCCCTTTCTGTGTCTCTCTACCTGCAGTGACTTGTGAGTGAACCTAGGCAAGGACTGTGTCTTTTCATTGCTTGAGTTCAAGTTGGTAGCCAGCATTTGGCACCTCATGGGCACTCTATACGGTCTCTTGAATAAATGAATGGATATGAATGAGTGAGTATACTGGTGGTTTCGAGGTGTTTTTGCTGACCGGCTATGGGAGGCACTGCAGAAAACAGGAGTTACGTGCGCTGGTGGCCCTGGTTTTCTTTGTTTGTTTTGTTTTGATGCATCATTTTGTTCCGTCACTCAGTGGTGTATGACTCTTTGTTATCCCATGGACTGCAGCACACCAGGCTTCCCTGCCCTTCACTATCTCCCAGAGCTTGCTCAAACTCACGCCATTGAGTCAGTGATACCATCCAACCATCTCATCCTCTGTTGCCCCACCTTCTGCTCCTGCCCTTAGTCTTTCCCAGCGTCAGGGTCATTTCCAGTGAACTGGCGCTTCCCACCAGGTGGCCAAAGTATTGGCGCTTTAGGACTATTCTCCATCTTTATACTCCAATAATATTAACTCTAATTACACAGGCTGCTCTCTGTGCCTGGAACAGCTTGCTTACTCTTTTCGCAGGCTGGATAAAGTGCATTCTCATCCCCAAAGTCTCGATCCAAATGCTGCCTCTTCTTCTCTGACTCCCTCTGTGACCTGAACGCTGCCTGTGTGTTCTTTGTGCACAATTTCACGGTGGGAATCACCTTGATGTGCTATGGTCCTTGGGCCAGAGGTTGCTGTTTTTAATCTGTATTCTTAGAAGCTTGTACAGGGCCTGGCATATAATAGGTGCTCAGTAAATGGCTGTTAGTTGAAAGGATGACTGAATGGCAAGCTGTGTGGCTTTGCGTGCATCATTTCTCTTCCCTTCTCGTTTTCAAGATTGTGGATTTATTCTTTGGCGATACTGGTGCCTTTTTTTTCCAAGAAAAATACATGTGTTGCCTTTTGATAGCTCTTAGGGAATGGATGGCAGTTTCTAACAAGCATCTTCTGTTTGCCTTATTAACTCTCTTTCCTCAAGTGCGAGTTTTGTTTGTCTTCCTTCTTTCTTGGTACTGTTTTTTCTCAACTATTTGGCTCCTCTTCGTTGTGCAGAACATTTATATTTCCTATTCCTTAAATGCTCGTATGCACAAGTTTTGTCTCTTTCTTGTGGCCTACCTCTGGTGATTGTTCTGGGAGAGTTGGATATATTGGGAGATGGGATGAACGGGCGGGTTTTCTTCTGGGCGAGACCCTACTTTGGGGAATAAGGAGCCTCTCGTCGTCCTCCCCACACTCACTGCTTCAGTCTGGGTGCAGGTGCTGTGGTTGCTGTCTGCCTCGTGGAACCTTGGAAACGGAAAGGCTGAGCCAACCTGCTTGTTCCAAAAACAGCTCCTCAGATAGGCCCTGACTAGTGCTCCTGAGACATTCCTCTCCTGTGTGTTTGAGCTGGACTTGACCTTCTCCTGAGCACTCCCTGACTGTACGGTATCATTTCCCACACTTGTTTCTGGTGATGGTTTCCTCTGGTTTTGCTTTCTGTATTTCTAATCCTGTCTGATTTTGACCATTAGGAATTTTCTCAGAAGTCCTGGTCCCTTGATAGAGTTCTTTCTTGTTTTCCTACACTATTTTGGGGTTTTCCTTGTGTAACATACTTTCTGTATCCTTTCCTGATATTTTAGGAGAGTAGGAAGGTAGATATACATGCTCAGTCCACCATTTGGGACCAATCTTGTTCCTTTTTCCCAAGATTTTGCAGGCATTACATCTCATGATATGTTGTGAAGGAGTAATCCATATCATAGCCTAAAGATAGTTATGTTTATCTTTTAAACAGAACTTTAGAAGGCATCCCTGGTGGCTCAGTGGTACAGAATCCACTG
Source organism: Nanger dama (assembly GCA_917880005.1). Lineage (NCBI taxonomy): Eukaryota > Metazoa > Chordata > Mammalia > Artiodactyla > Bovidae > Nanger > Nanger dama. Next base: position 4,510,121 of record CAKJTW010000018.1, on the reverse strand, counting down.
GCGAATGCAGGAGACATGGGTATCTTCCCTAATCTGGGAAGATCCCACATGCCTCAGAGCAACTAAGCCCAAGCACCACAACTACTGAACCTGTGCTCCCCGATAAGAGATGAGGAGCCCACACACTGCAGCGGAGGAGGCGCCCCCCTCGCGGCAAGGGGAGAAAGGCCCAAGTAGCAGTGAAGCCCCAACAAGTGAAGCCGAGAAAGAAACAAAGACGCTTCCATTAAAAGAGCTTTAGAAATTACCTTAGCATGACCCACAGGTTAAACGCAACAGAGAACACCTCCACTCCCCCCCCCCCCCACCGCCCCATGACTACTGAAGAAAACTTTCTTCCTTCCAGACTTCCAAGATACTGGAAAAATCTCAACAGGATTTGTTCTCTCATTTGAGGCACCTGGGATCTCAGTGAGTGTGTCAGGAGGAGGCAACATATTTTTAAGTCATTTTTATCTAGTAGCAGTTGCCAGCAAAGGTCCATTTAGTCAAGGCTATGGTTTTCCAGTGGTCATGTATGGATGTGACAGTTAGACTATAAAAAAGCTGAGCACCAAAGAATTGAGGCTTTTCAACTGTGGTGTTGGAGAAGACTCTTGAGAGTCCCTTGGACTGCAAGGAGATCCAACCAGTCCATTCTGAAGGAGATTCATTGGAAGGACTGATGTTGAAGCTGAAGCTCCAATACTTTGGCCACCACATGTGAAGAGCTGACTCATTTGAAAAGACCCTGTTGCTGGGAAAGATTGAAGGTGAGAGGAGAAGGGGACGACAGAGGATGAGATGGACAGAGGATGAGATGCTCCAGTGAAAGAACATTGTCACCGACTCGATGGACGTGAGTGTGAGTGAACTCCGGGAGTTGGTGATGGACCGGGGTCCTGGTGTGCTGCAGCCCGTGGGGTCGCAGAGTTGGACATGACTGAGCGACTGAGCTGAACTGAACTGAGAGAGATCTTGTTCCTCTTCTGGTTGTGACCTAGTAAGCTCCTATCAGACCAACCCTCTTAGAGACAACATTTGTAAACTCCAGGTGAAATTATTTATGAAAACTACCCAGGGCTCTTACAAGGCTATGAGCACGGGCAGATACTATGCTATGAGCAGGCAGATGGGCACGTTGACACTGAAGAAGGAAAGAACAGAGAGTCTTGCCTTATTACTTCCATGAGGATGGATACCCCGAGATACCAAGAACTAGTTGGTGCCCGCCTGTGGGCACGTCTCCTTGCTCCTGCCTGGGGGGCTGCTTCTCTGTCTCCCCCTGCCTCCAGTTCTCCTGTGGCCTTTCCTCTGCCAGCTCCAAGTCCTCACCATCAAGAAGCCTTTCAGACTCTATCCCCATCCTGAGATGTTTTGTGTGCTCAACCCGCCCTTGCCTCCGAAATATCCTGAGTGCATTTCTGGCCTCGCTCTTAGCGCATGTATTTAAAGTGTCTGTTCTTGTGGGTTCGTTCCTTGCCAGCAGAAATTCATCTTTTCATCTCCAGCACCTGCAGTACTCGGCATAAAGTAGGTGCTCAATAAATGTTTGTTGCACAAGTGAATAAATAAATGGTTTAATGAGAGCCTGGGAGACTGTCTACTGGTAAATAGTAATCTTGGCTTGTGTATGAGCGTCTAGGTTTATTTTTCAATTCAATCTTAAGACGCTTTCATTTTAAGATTTAAAGACAGACTGTTCTCCATGAAAGAAAACATAGCTGTGTGCACAGGTGGCTGAAAGCTATGAATCTGCAATTTGACCTCATGGAGAAGCAAAATTGTGTAGAACTTGGAGTCAACAAAATGAAATCAATATCAGCATGAGTGTTATCAAGCCCCCAAGTACCTAAAAGCAGTGGGAATGCATATATGAGTCTGATGGGGCCCTGGGGAATGTTCCTGGTCAGCCTTTTGATTTGAGCATCTAACAAGTAAATCCAGTGGGGGACTTTGGAGCCTTGATCCCATTGAGCATGGCCGTTCTCTCAGATGTGCCTCTGTCTGGGCAGCCCAGGGCACAAAAGGGGAAAAGAGGAACACATGGCTGGTCCCAAACTAGAAAGAGCTTTCCTGTGAGAGGATATTGAGCTGTTTGATAAAGCCCAATATTACGCTTGAATTATGCTTGAATGCTCCAGTGAAAGAACATTGTTCCAGGGCACTTACGCCGGACTGGGGTGGATCTGCTCTCTGCTGTGGCCTTCTGAGGTGGCACTGTGGGCTGTGATGATTTGTAATGTATTTATCAGCTGACAGGGTAATCCTGGGAACAGCAGGGGGCAGGCAACCGAGGCAGACTTCTCAACCCTGCTAATTAAAACAATCCTTCCTCTCCCCATGAAGGCTAATGAGACAGAAAGAGAGCAGGCTAATGAAAATGTCACCACAAGATTGCCCACTCATTTTATTTAGTAACTTAATGCCGCCACTCCCATTTTGGGGTCCTGCGAGAGAGAGAGAAAGCGAGAGAGTGAGAGAGAGAGATTTTCAAATATTTGCTCGAAGACCCCTTCTGACGCATCACCACTCTACATAACATGAGCTCTCACCTAGCACATCCGTTGTTGTCGTCGTTTTCAGGCCCTGAGTCATGTCCAACTCTTGTGACCCTATGGGCTGCACTCCGCCAGGCTCCTCTGTGCATGGGATTCTCAGGCAAGAATACTGGAGTGGGTTGCCATTTCCTTCTCTGGGGGATCTTCCCGACCCAGGGATGGAACCCAACTCTTCTGAATTGCAGGCAGATTCTTTACAACTAAGTCACCTCAAAGCACGTGCTAATTAGTGGTCTGAAATTTTATGTCCAGTTGTCAGTAAATGACGCTATTCTAGGAAGAGGGGTTTGCCTGTGTTCGCTTTGAACAAAATAAAAATGAATCCGAATCCCTTTTCAGCATATTCCCCCTCTCAAATCCCAGAGGACAGTTTGTTTATGAAAGCCTTGACCCCCTGGGGTGAGTGGCCAGTGAAGCTGGAGGAACCCCAAGGACACCGAGTGCTGTTTTAGAGATAAGTTTACTGCACTCGAGCAGATTTAACATTGATCCCATCAAGCGCTTGGTTCCGCCAAGATGGTAGAATTCAATTAATATCGTATTTAATGGGGCCCAGCATGACCTGACCTGTCAGTACCTTGAGAGCACCCCAGGGCCTCCTGGTTCATTTCTACCCCCTAAATACTTGGTGATTTCAGCTGACGACTTCATTAGCACCCACTGTCTATAAGACAGATGAGAAAAGGAAGCGAATCTTCCCCTTGGCATAGATCCCATCAAGTGGGATTTTTATGCAGGGGAACCTGAGTTTTTGGTCACTAGAGGGTATTTGTACAACAAGTGGGCTGTGAAGTTTGCTGGTGGGTCACCCACCCATCAGCAGCAAGCGCTCGTTCCCAGAGGGAAGCCAGGCAGTGAGGAGAGGAGAGTCCGGTTACGGATTCGCTGGGTATGCTCACTTCCCCCAGCCACCATAACGAGCTGTCTCACCCTGGATGGCTTGAGACAACAGAAATAGATTCTCTCACAGTTCCGGAGACCAGAGGTCAGAAGCTACGGTGTTGCTCTGAGAATCTCTGCCGCCTCTGGTGGCTCAGGTGTTATGTTAGTTGGTTTGTGACCCGGTCGAATCAGTCTTTGCCTCCATGGTCATATGACCTTCTCCTGTGTGTCTGTCTTCTCCTAGTCTTTAAAAAGATATTTATTTATGTACTTATTTGGCTGTGCCAGGGCTCAGTTGTAGCATGTGGGATCTTTAGTTGCAGCCTGTGGGAACTAATTCCATGACCAGGGATTGAACCTGGGCCCCTTGCGTTGGGAGCACAGTCTTAGCCACTGAGCCACCAGGGAAGTCTCTTCCTAGTCTTTCTTGTAAGGACACTTCTCACCCCTAAATCTCGTCTCAAGAGCCTTCATTTAATTACATCTGTAAAGACCTATTTTCCAGGTAAGGTCGTGCTCACAAGCTCTGGGGACATGTCTTTCTCGGGGACACTATTCAATGCACTACTGTAGCAGGGTTGGACCAAATAAACTTGAGTTGGTCAGTTGGTCCGAGTCTATTAAAGGAACATTTCTTGTTCTTGCATCAAAAAGAATTTGCTCCTCCACTTCCTTTTTAATGGCATGAAGATATATGCAGACTGATTTCTATAGAAAGAACACCCAGAAAAGAATACAACTTTTTTTTTTAAATGAATACAACTTTTTAACGATGTCAGTCGCCATCTCTTTTAAATATAATTTTCTTTCTTTCTTTATGACTGTGCTGGGTCTTTGTTGCTGGGGATTTTCTCTAGTTGCAGCAGGAGGGGCTGCTCTCCAGCTCCAGCGCGAGGGCTTCTCACTGCAGTGCCTCCTCTCACTGTGGAGCCCGGGCTCGAGGGCGCGAGGGCTCCGTAGTTGCAGCTCCCAGGCTCTGGATCACAGGCTCAATAGTTGAGACTCAGAACTTGGTTTCTCTGCAGCGCGTGGGGTCTTCCCCACTCAGGGATTGAACCTGTGTCTCCTGCACTGGCAGGCAGGTTCTTTACCACTGAGCCACCAGGGAAGTCCGATCACCACCTTTTATTCCCATCATTCTATATTTCTTTTATTGAAATATATTCTATATTTCTTTTATTATATATATACATAAAGTGAAGTACAGTTGGTTAACAATGTTGTGTTTCAGGTGTACAGCAAAGTGACTCAGATATAGGTATATACATGTATATGTGTATATCATATATTTTCAGATTCTTTTCTCTTATGCTGCTGCTGCTGCTAAGTCGCTTCAGTCGTGTCCGACTCTGTGCGACTCCAGAGATGGCAGCCTACCAGGCTCTTCTGTCCCTGGGATTCTCCAGGCAAGAACCCTGGAGTGGGTTGCCATTTCCTTCTCCAATGCATGAGAGTGAAAAGTGAAAGTGAAGGTTGTTACAAAAGATTGAGTATAGCTCCCTGTGTATATAGTAGGTCCTTGTTATATATATATATATATTTTTTTTTTTAATATATAGCAGTGTGTCTATGTTAATATCAAACTCCCAATTTTATCCCTCCCCCATCCCCTTTCCCCCTGGATAACCATAAGTTTGTTTTTTATATCTGTGGGTCTATTTCTGTTTTGTAAATATGTTCGTTTGTATCTTTTCTCTCTTAAGATACCACATATAACCAATATCATATATTTGTCTTTCTCTGGCTTACTTTGTTAGTATAATCATCTCTAGGCCCATCCATGTTGCCACAAAAAATGTATGTATCTTAATTTAAAAATACTTTATTCCAAAAATATGCTGAACATCATCTGACCCTTCAGGGAGTTATAGTCTTTTTGCAATAATAACATCAAAGATCCCTGATCACAGATCACAGTAACAAATATAATAATAATGGAAAATTTGAAACGTTGTGGAAATTACCGAGATGACACAGAGACATGAAGTGAGAAAAGCACAGCTGGAAAAATGACCCTGACAGACGAGCTCAACACAAGGTTGTTGTAAGCCTTCAATTCCACCCCACCTCCCCCAAAAAAACCCCACTCTCTGCAACACACGATAGAATGAGATCTGCCTGTAGAGGTGGCCTCTCGTGGGGCAGGGAGAGAGAGAGTCTTGGGAGACAGATATGGGAGGAAGACTTCCTCTTCATTTTACACCCTTTATATCTTCTTCTGAATTTTGTGCCATGTACCTGTAATACTTATTCAAAACACCAGATACATAAAAAACTGAGGGACTTCCCTGGTGGCCCAGTGGTTAAGAATCTGCCTTGCAAGGCAGGGGTCCACAGGTCAGATCCCTGATTGGGGAACTGAGATTCCACATGCTGTGAAACAACTAAACCCACGCCACAACTAGAGCCCATGTCCCACAACGGGAGGCCCTGTGTGCTGCAATTAAGACCTGACACAGCCAAACAAATTAAACAAAAGAGATGAAAAGTCCTGTTATCATGAGAACTTCTCTAGTCAGCATCTCCCCAGAAGCTGGGCCTGCTTTCTGAGTGCTCCTTTAATTGGTCACACACTGCTCTAATGTGGATCACACTGTACTCCCAGAGCCAGACATTCTGGAGGGCGAAGTCCAGTGGCCTTAGGAGGCATCACTACGAACAAAGCTAGTGGAGGTGATGGAATTGCAGTGGAGCTATGTCAAATCCTGAATGATGATGCTGTGAAAGTGCTGCACTCAATATGCTAGCAAATTTGGAAAACTCAGCAGTGGCCACCGGACTGCAAAAGTCAGTGTTCATTCCAATCCCAAAGAAAGGCAATGCCAAAGAATGTTCAAACTACCACACAGTTGCACTCATTTCAGATGCTAGCAAAGTAATGCTCAAAATTCTCCAAGCCAGGCTTCAACAGTATGTGAACCATGAGCTTCAAGCTGGATTTAGAAAAGGCAGAGGAACCAGAGATCAAATTGCCAACATCCAATGGATCATCAAAAAAGCAAGAACATTCCAGAGAAACATCTACTCCTGCTTTACTGACTACACCAAAGCCTTTGACTGCGTGGATCACAGCAAACTGTGGAAAGTTCTTAAAGAGATGGGAATACTAGAACACCTGACCTGACTCCTGAGAAATCTATATGCAGATCAAGAAGCCACAGTTAGAACTGGACATGAAACAACAGACTGGGGCCAAATTGGCAAAGGAGTATGTCAAGGCTGTATATTGTCACCCTGTTTATTTAACTTATATGCAGAATACATCATGCAAAATGCTGGGCTGGAAGAAGTGCAAGCTGGAATCAAGATTTCCAGGAGAAATATCAATTACCTCAGATATGCAAATGATATCACCCTTATGGCAGAAAGCGAAGAAGAACTAAAGAGCCTCTTAGTGAAAGTGAAAGAGTAGAGTGAAAATCTTGGCTTAAAACTCAACATTCAGAAAACGAAGATCATGGCATCTGGTCCCATCACTTCATGGCAAATAGATGGGGAAATAGTGGAAACAGTGACAAACTTTATTTTTGTGGGCTCCAAAATCACTGCAGATGGTGATTGCAGCCATGAAATTGAAAGATGCTTGGTCCTTAGAAGAAAAGCTATAACCAACCTAGACAGCATACTAAAAAGAAAAGACATTACTTTGCCAACAAAGGTCCATTTAGTCAAAGCTATGGTTTTCCCATTAGTCATGTATGGATGTGAGAGTTGGACGATAGTGCCAAAGAATTGATGCTTTTGAACTGTGGTGCTGGAGAAGACTCTTGAGAGTTCCTTGGACAGCAAGGATATCCAACCAGTCCATCCTAAGGGAAATTAGTCCTGAATATTTGTTGGAAGGACTGATGCTGAAGCTGAAACTCCAATACTTTGACCACCTGATGCGATAAACTGACACACTGGAAAAGACCTTGATGCTGGGAAAGACTGAAGACAGGAGAAGGAGATGACAGAGAATGAAATGGTTGGATGGCATCACCGACTCAATGGACATAAGGAGTTGGTGATGGACAGGGAAGCCTGGCATGCTGCAGTCCATGGGGTTGCAAAGAGTTGGACACGACTGAGCGACTGAACTGAACTGATGTACTTCTAGCCTCTAGAGTGTAGGTAACAGCGTGGGCTGAGACCATGTGGGCCAGAAAGACAGTCAGCATGTGTGTGTGTAATCAGATGCTCAGGCATGTCAAACTCTTTGCAGTCCCATGGACTGCAGCCCACCAAGCTCCTCTATCCATGGGATTTTCCAGGCAAGAATACGTGAGTGGATTGCTATTTCCTCTTCCAGGGGGTCTTCCCAATCCAGGGATCAAACGCATGTCTCTTGGGTGTCCTGCACTGGCAGGCGGATTCCTTACCACTCGTGTCACCTGAGGAGCCTGGCAGTCAGTGCCTGCAGGTGGGCATTCAAGGCAGAGCGTGGTGAGAAGTGGATCTGGAGGAAGGATTCTTGGATGCCATGATAGGAGTCTCTGGATTTTGTATGAGGGCAGTGGGAAGCCCGTAAAAGGGATATGATCAAATTTAGAAAGATCACTCTAAAGGGGAAATGAGTGTACAGTATTTTCACTATATAGATGTAACAGAGGTAAATAAATCTCAAGAGTATAGATAATCATAAAATGTAGTAAAGTAATTAGAAAGTGATGAGTTTTGGGTATTCACTGCATTTTTTATTGCCTTTGTTTTTAATTGTTGTTAGTTGCTTAGTCATGTCTGACTGTTGTGGCCCCAGGACTGTAGCCTGCCAGGTTCCTCTGTCTATAAGATTTTCCAGGCAGGAATACTGGAGTGGGTTGCCATTTCCTTCTACATCTCATTTAATTGTAGCCTTATATAATTTAATTTTATTAATGACTTGCAAGTTTTCTGAATGTTTAACTATCAGCTCTGACGAGCTGGAACACATCAGCTCTGCATACCATTTGGTATACATATATGTGTATTTTAGGACAATGTAATCGCCACTGCATTGTAGACCTTCAGGGAAAAGAGGATCTCCACCTTCCCCTTTGTTTTGTGGGGTCAAGGAGGTATGGTCAATAATCTTAAATAAAGGCTAAGGGAGAAGTTGAATGTAATGATTGTCAGCACTGAGTCCAACCCTAGGCTTCAAAGACCTGGAGGATGCAGGTGGTAACTGCTAAGCCAACAAGGGACTTCTGGATGGGGGCATGTGGGATTACCATTCCCTATTCCGTCACCTGCTTAAATCACTGGTTTTGGCTCCCCCCCCCAGGAAGTGCCCTGATTAAACCCATATAAGCAGCTGGAACATCTTTCTGCCTCCACATCTGAGCTCTGGGCTGAGAGATTCCACTCTTTGTGGTCTGATTCAGTCTTTCCAATTCATGCTCATCTAAATCAGTTTTGTTACAGTTCCAACTCCCAGTCTGGTTATTATGCCCTAATCTACATGTCCAGAGCTGGCATCTCTCTTGGTCCTTGATCCTATGATGCAGTGATCCAGATCAGCACTCAGGAAGAATGGAGCATCTCACTATCAAAACCATCATTGTCATCAACATCAACACAACATCATCATCAACATCAACACCATCATCAATACCATCATCATCAACATTATCACCATCATCAACACCATCATCAACATCAACACCATTGTCAACATCAACACCATCATCAACATCAACACCATCATCAACATCAGCACCATTTTCAACATCAACATCAGCACCACCACCATCGTCATCATCACCACCATCATCAACATCAATACCATCATCAATATCAGCACCATCAACACCATCGTCAACATCAGCACCATCGTCAACATCAATGCCATTGTCAACATCAGCACCATCATCAACATCAATACCATCATCAACATCAGCACCATTTTCAACATCAACATCAGCACCACCACCATCGTCATCATCGCCACCATCATCAACATCAATACCATCATCAATATCAGCACCATCAACACCATCGTCAACATCAGCACCATCGTCAACATCAATGCCATTGTCAACATCAGCACCATCATCAACATCAATACCATCATCAACATCAGCACCATTTTCAACATCAACATCAGCACCACCACCATCGTCATCATCGCCACCATCATCAACATCAATACCGTCATCAATACCATCATCATCAACATCAGCATCATCGTCATCATTATTAGTAACAGCATCATCCTCAATTTTGTCACCATCGTTATCATCAGTGGGGACTGTCACTATCATCACCCAGAGCAACAGTAGCAATAATAAGAGCTCACATTTCCTGGGCTCTTTCTATGGGCCAGGCAGTAGTTTTAATGTGCATTCTTGCATCAGTTTAGTTCAGTTCAGTCACACAGTCATGTCCGACTCTGCAACCCCATGAATCGCAGCACACTAGGCCTCCCTGTCCATCACCAACTCCCGGAGCTTACTCAAACTCATGTCCATTGAGTCCGTGATGCCATCCAGCCATCTCATCTTCTGTCATCCCTATGTCCTCCTGCCCCCAATCCTTCCCAGCATCAGAGTCTTTTCCAATGAGTCAACTCTTCTCATGAGGTGGCTGAAGGATTGGCATTTCAGCCTCAGCATCAGTCCTTCCAATGAACACCCAGGACTGGTCTCCTTTGGGATGGACTGGTTGGATCTCCTTGCAGTCCAAGGGACTCGCAAGAGTCTTCTCCAACACCACAATTCAAAAGCATCAATTCTCTGGTGCTCATCTTTCTTCACAGTCTAACTCTCACATCCGTACATGACCATTGGAAAAACCATCCTCATAATAACCCCACAAGGGTAGGTATTGATGTTATCTCCATTTTAGATGAGAAAACTAAGGTTCAGAGAGGTATAGCAGCTTACCTGAAGTCACACTACTGGTAAGCAGTGGAGCCAAGAGTCAGACCTTAGCTGGGCTGATGCCAAAGCCCACACCTTAATTTTTATTCAGTAGCTACTGATAATAATGATTAGCAATTCGATTATGCTTGAGGATTTAAAGCATCTTGGTACTCATCATCTCATTTGCTCTCACTGCATGAGGCCATTATTATTCTTGTTGTCATTTGAGAGTCTGACATCTGAGGCTTAGAGAGGTGAAGGGACTTTACAATCCCACAGTTGGCAGGTGGTAGAGTGGTTCTTGAACCTAGGTCTTGAAACCTGCAGGCTGTGTGGGCTGCCACTTTGTGAGGTCTGGGTCATTCTTCTTCAGCAAATATCTCCCAGATATGGCACTTTTGATGCAAGCCTGTGTGTTCTCAAAATAGCTGTTGAGTGACAGTCTGACTCCTTGATTGGAAGCTGGCAAAGACCACCATGTCCATCACCATCACCCTTCTCTCCTTGCCCCTTCACCCCCACTCCCTCCTCTGCACCCTAAATACACAACGTTGGGGTTGGTGGGACCACATGCTTTTGTTTTCAAAGTGAAGTGTTGAGCATCTCACCCCATAAATCTGCCATTTGCATGTTTCTTTGGGAGCGGGGGGAAAGGAGGCTGGGGACCAGGTATTCTTATGCAATTCTACTCATTATTTACGCAGACAAGGAGATATTTCAGTAAAGCTGCACTCAACTCTGAGTGACAAGGTATCTCTCTGCAGTGCAAGGTTCAGGAAATTGTAGTGAAGTTGACAGCTTTTAATGTACAGTTGCTATTCCGCTGAAAGACGGCATGTTTTTATTTTGGAAGTACAAGATGACCTGTTTATTAGCTGTGATTCCAACTGAGTTTACATGCTCAGAAACACAAAGGCAGAAGAGCAGCAGGTTTCTCTGGGGGAGGGCCACAGACTCTTCCCTCGCTCCCCCGCCACACATAAGAAGACATCCAACACCGAGTGTTGGGAATTGAGTTGGACGTATTTTCCTCGAAATGACAGCCTGCCATGGAATCATGGGAAAAATTTGCCAATTGCCTTAATCACCCTCCCCAGGGGTAACCAGGAAGTGCTCCCGCGCCTCCGTGCCGGGGGACTAGTGAGCAGTGAGGTCTGGGGAGACAAACCGCCTGGGTGTCTGACCTGGAAACCTGCACTGTATCTTCAGTGACAAGGCTTGGGGTCTGGCATGCCTGGACTCCCATTCCTCCAAATGTGACTGGTGGACCAGCAGCATCCATATCCCTGGGCACTTGTTGGAAACACAGAATGTCAGCTCCCATCCCAGGCCGATAAATCAGAATCTGTGTCTCTAACGAGGTCCCAGGTGAGGGGTGTGTGCATCCCAGGTTGAGAAGAGATGGCCCAGAGTCCCCTCCACCGCTCACCCAGGCTGAGTGAAATTCTGTTGCTGGGATCATTCATTTGCTCAGCACACAATTATTTGCCATTTGCTATGTGCTAGGAGCCAATTTAGGTGCTAGGGATACAGGGAATAAGGTGGAAAAGAACCTCTGATCTTTCTTAGGGAGCTTGCTAGCCAGTCAGATGTGAAGCCAGACGTGGAATGAGAAATCACAAGTAGGATGGATCGTGAAACCATCCTTACCCAGACAGCACAGTATTTCCATCTTGTTGTGATTGCAACTGGCAGAATTTATCCAGGGACTTCGCCGGTGGTCCTCCTTTTAAGGCTTCACTTTCCAATGCAGAGAGTGTGGGTTTGATCCCTGGTGGAGGAGTTAAGATCCCACACTCCCGGTGGCAAAAAAACCCCAAAAACATAAAACAGAAGCAATTTGTAACAAATTGAATAAAAACTTAAAAAATGACCCACACCAAAAGCAAGGAAAAATCTTTAGCAGAAGATTTATTCAAATGAGAAAAAAGTCTGTGTTGCACTTTGTGCTGCCTCGTTTCATTTTGCATATTAAACCTTATCTTAGACTATTTTGTACTTGAATGTTTTTTCATTGATGTGAAATACATATAATTAACCATCTGAAGGATATAATTCAGTCACATTTAGTGTATTCATAATGTTTTTCAACCACCACCTCCTTGTACCCACTAGGCAGTCAATCTCCACTCCCTTCTCCCCTCATCTCCTGATAACTTCTCATCTGCTTGCTGTCTATGGATTTGCCTATTCTGGCTTCTTTTGCTTGGCATAGTGTTTTCCAGGTTCATCTGCATAATGTTGGTCAGTCAGTCATGTCCCACTCTTACTTTCACCATCACCTGGCGCTTGCTCAGACTCAGGTCCATAGCGTCGGTGATACCATCCAACCATCTCATCTTCTATTGTCCCCTTCTCCTCCCGCCTTCAGTCTTTCCCAGCATCAGGGTTTTTTCTAATGAGTCCTTCCAATGAATATTCAGGGTTGATTTCCTTTAGGATAGATCCAAGGATGATTGGATCTCCTTGCAGTCCAAGGGATTCTTAAGAGTCTTCTCCAACACCACAGTTCAAAAGTATCAGTTCTTCGGTGCTCAGCTTTCTTTACGGTCCACCTGTCACATCCATACATGACTACTGGAAAAACCACAGCTTTGACTATAGGGACCTTTGTTGGCAAGGTCATGTCTCTGCTTTTAATATGCTGTCTAGGTTTGTCATACCCATTCCTTTTTAATGGCTGAGTACTACTCCATTGTAGGTATGAACTACAGTTTACTTATCTGCTTATTCATTTTTTAAAAATTAATATTGTTTTAAAAATTATTTACCTATTTCTGGTTGCACTGGGTCTCGGCCACTGCACGCGGGCTTTCTCCAGTTGCAGGGCTCGGGCCTCTCACTGCAGAGGTTGCTGTTGGTGCAGAGCACCGGCTGTGGGTGCGAGGACTTAGTGGTTGCGGAGCACAGGCTCCAGCTGCCCTCAGCATGTGGAATCTTCCCCGATCTTATAACCACGGGGACTCTTAACCACGGTGCCACCAGGGAGGCCCTCCACTCATTTGTTGATGGACGTTCATGTTCATTAAAAAGAAATCTTTCAGTTTAAAATAGGCCCCTGTTGGGAATTCCCCTGGTGGTCCAGTGGTTCAGATGCTACAGTTCCACGGCAGGAGGCATGGGTTCAACCCCTGGTTGGCAAACTAAGATCTTGCAGGCTGTGCAGCAAGAAAAAAAATATCAATAAACAAAGTAAAGGAAAATAGGCCTGTGTCTTTCTTACATGAAACAGATCACCTTGGGAAGCTTCATGAGGCAGCGGTGCTCATTTTGGATTATTATGTTATCAAAATGTCAGTTGTTGTCACTTACATGAGTCTGTAAGGGTCAAATCAGAGCATTACCTGGAGTACAAGACTCCAGGTTACATTCATGGGGCTCCTGCACGTGCTCAAATGGTAGATACTGGCACTTGAACACCACCCATTTGGGTGTGCAAAGCATGAATTTTGCACCCACAACACTGCGTGAAGTTAGTGGCAGTTCTGGGCCCCTTCCCCATTATATTCACTCAACATTGAATCAACAGCCATTTATTGAGGATCAGCTCTGCGCTGGGCAGAGCTGGCCTCCAGGGTTTCTCTGTAAAATGCCCGGAAGACCCCGGGAGGAGAGCTGGGAAGCCCACCTGGGGAAAGGCCCCACCGGGCCCCTCTTTGGGTTCTGGAGACACCCTGCCCCCTCCTGTTGTCTATTTATGACAGAGTTGGTGGGGGGGCTGTGGCTCTGAGGGAAATCAGCTTGAAAATGAAAGCCCTGGGCATCAGTGCGAGCAGAGGAAGAAGGTATTTGTGGGGATAAGGCGCTCAGATGGAGCTTTCCGGCCTGTAAGCACAGAGCCACCTGCAGCATTGCCAGAGACACAAATGCCACATCTGGAAAGATATCAGCCTAATCCACAGCTTGTCATTTGGGCAGGAAGTACTCACTCTCCTTGGAGGATCTTCCTAATTATGGGCTGGATTTGTGCCAGGAAAGCTGAAAGAGAAGGAAATAACGCGGCAACGCACACGCGGCACAGCCACGCCCCAGACCCGACCCACTGTCCTCAGGGGTCGTGCCCCATCCCTCCCCGGAAGGCCCCTGCCGGTGGTCCTGGCTGTGGACCCCTGAAAAGTGTCATAGTTTGAATCCACTGGGATGTGTGTTGCAAATCATTTGTTGCTACTGGTGAAAAACTGACTGACTTTTGCAAGTCATTGCTTTTTGGTCCTTAGCAAATTGTGGTGAAATACACATAGCATTTACCATCTTGCCCATTTAAAAATATGTATGTGTTTATTTATTTGGCTATGGTAGGTCTTAGCTTTGGCAAACAGCACTCTCAGTTGTGACATGCAGATCTAGTCCCCCAGTCAGATTGAACCTGTGAAGGTGAAAGTCGCTCAGTCGTGTCCGACTCTTTGCGACCCCATGGGCTGTACAGTCCATGGAATTCTCCAGGCCAGAATACTGGAGTGGGCAGCCTTTCCCTTCTCCAGGGAATCTTCCCAACCCAGGGATCGAACCCCTGCATTTGGGAACATAAAGTCTTAGCCACGGGACCACGAGGGAAGTCCCCATCTTACCCATTTTTAAGTACCTGAAATACATTCCCGTTTTTGTCCAACAGTCACCATCCATCTGCAGAACTTTTTCTTCCTCCCAAATTGAAACTGTCCCCACTGAACAAGAAGCGAAAGGCAAATATTGTCAGCCCTCACATGGTGATGCTAACCACGAAAGGACCTTTCTGGCTTAATTGCTGTGAATGATCGTCATAGTGGAGACTTTCCTCAAGACCTAGGTTTGTCCCCGGGCACTGTGAGAACTCGTAAACTTGACCTACACAGTGGCCATGTGAGCAGCTGATTGGCTTTTTTCTCTTGCAACTAGACGTGGAATTGCACCAAAAGGATTATCCTTCAGTTGACTGAGGGCTCCGCTCTGTGTCGGGGAGTGTGCTGAAAGATGTATGGGCATCACTCATTCAGGCTGATCTTGCAGCAGCCTTGTGACATAGGAATCAGTTCCCCCACTTTATAGAGGCTCCAGCAGTGCAGATGACCGCCCCCAAAGTCTCAGCGTTGGCAAAACAGGGGAGCCAGCACACAAACTCGGCCAGACTCGACGCTGTCGCAGACTCTGCAACTTGTGTTTTTCCCCCTTAAATCAACGAAGGGGGCCTTCCCTGGCGGTCCAGTGGTTAAGACTCTGGACTCCCAATGTGGGGGGGCCCGGGTCCCATCCCTGGATGGTGAACTAGGTCCCACAGACTGCAACTGAGACCCCGCATGCCACAACTAAGACCCAACACGGCTAAATAAATATTTTTTTAAAAATCAACTAACAAGTGAAATCTATTGTGGAACATGGCTGAAGTTGGCCCGCCTCTATCAATTAGCGCCTTGCCTCTATTGCAGGGATGCAGAGAGCAAACTAGGTTAGATTAATTGATCCTTTTCTATTTCAGGGGACCCGTCCCAAGGGGAAAAAGCCATATTACCTCATTCCAGGGCTTCCCAGGTAGCTCAGTGGTAAAGAATTTTCTGGCAAAGGCAGGAGACACAGGAAACGCTGGTTTGATCCCCAGGTAGGAAAGATCCCCTGGAGGAGCAAATGGCAACCCACACCAGTATTTCTGCCTGGAGAACTCCATGGACAAAGGAGCCTGGTGGGCTACAGTCCATGGGGTTGCAAACGAGTTGGACATGGCTGAATAACTGAGCCACGCACATTCTCATTCCAGTTTCAAGCCTAGTAAATTACTGGGAGCAGCTCACCCTGCGAAGCTGCAGAGGACTTATCCCCCCCCATCCCCCCACCACGAGGAGATAACCTCTCCCGCTCCCCAGGGAGAGTGACCTCTCCCCCGCCTCACACAAAGCAGGGTGCAGACGTGGCTCTGGTCTGTCCAGGATGGCATGCCCACTGCACCCAGCGAGCCCTCCCTGGATGTGCTCCAAACTCCCCCTCCCCTTGAACTCACACTAAGCTGCTGACAGCAGCGAACACGAGGACTTCAAACACCCTGTGCAACGTATATGTCAAAAGAGTAGGTTTCTAGAATGCTGAAAGGGAAAACACACCAGAAAATGGGGCTGATGAAAGAATCCACCTGCCTCTTCCATTCAGTGCCCGGCCCTGGATTGTTTCTTCATAAAAATGCCCAGCGTTCAAAGGATCTCCGCTGAAGGGAAAGATGAACTTTAGGAGTGCAGTTTCCATGGCCGTGGGATTATTGGTTTTACAGCCAGACACTGTACAAGGCAGTGAGGGGCCGCCAGGGGAGGCTGCCATTGTTAATGTGGGGATGCTGTGATGTGCTTGGTTTGGGAGGGCGGCTTAATTAGATGACAACTTGGAGGTGCTAGCTGTTTGCAAGGTAATACTGGTCTCCTGGGCGGAGGGCTCATTTAGAAATGAGGAAAGAGAAAAACTCAGATTTTAGTGGATCAAGAACACACACAAACACTATACGTGCAACAAAAAACTCAGCATGACCCTGGGAAGACTGAGTAGGGGAAGAACCGAAGGCCCTGCATTCAACTGGATTCAATATAAGGCATCATTCTTGACAACTTTCTCTCTCGCATGCATTGCATCAGGCAGCGCAATGTTGTGTTTAAGGCAGAGCTTTGACTCAGACAGACAGACAGACCTGGTTTTGAAGTTCAGCCTAACCTCTTCTAACTACCTGACTCTGGGCAGGTATTTAATCAACCTTTCAACGTCTCTAAGCCTCCTTCTTTTTTTATTCATTATTTATTTGGCTGTGCTGGGTCTCAATCGCGGCATACGGGATATTGTCCCCCAACTAGGAATTGAACCCAGGTCCCTGCATTGGGAGCGCAGAGTCTTAGCCACTGGACCACGAGGGAAGTCCCACCTCTTATCTTTCTGTAAAGCTGAGACAGTCCTACCTGCCACCTAGGGTGGCTGTCAGGCTCAACTGTAAACACTTGGCAGAGTTCTTGAAACTTGTCTCCTGGTGACGAGGCACAGTGGGGGACAGAGGTGAATGAAGGATCCCAGGCCCTCACCTCTTGGCAGATCGAGAGACAGACCTGTCTGACTAACGCCAAGGTCATGGGGAAAGTCCAACAAATGGGACGTGAACCGGGACAGGACAGCTGGAGGGGGTAATCAGAGAAGGGGGCCTTTTATTAGGGGGCAGCCTGGAGGTTTGTTTTAATGGTTTTCTCTCTTTGTCACTTAGGTATTATTGTCATCAATAAAATTCACGCATTTTAAGCATCCAGTTTGGTGAATTCTAGTAGCTGTGTGCAGTCACGTGACCTCCCTCACGGTTAAGATGTGGGACCGTTTTCTTTCCCTTAAAAGCTCCCCTGTGCCCTTCACACTGCATCTCCTTTCCTTTTCCTGGCCCCAGGCGATTGCAGATTGCTTTCTGCCAATAGAGTTCTGCTTTCCCTAGAATTTCGTATGAAAGGGACCACACGGTTCAGTCTCTGGTGATTGACATTAGCATAATGCGTTTGTGATTCATGCTTTTGTAGCATGCGTCTGTGTCTCCTTCTCTTTTACTGCCAAGTGGTTTTCCACTGTATGGATGTACCACAGTTGGTCTATTCCTTCACCAGCTGATGCATGTTTGGGCTGCGGCCAGTTTGGGACTGCTGTGACTAATTCTGTGATGAACAGCCACACACATATTTTTGCATAGGCATATATTTTTATTTCCTTTGGGTAAACACATAGGAGTGGGAGCTGGGTTACATAACAAGTACACTTGTGAGTGTCTTGGAGAAGGAAATGGCAACCCAGTCCAGTATGGGGTTGCCTGGACGGTTTTGTGGACAGAGGAGCCTCGGGGGCTGCAGCCCACGGGGTCACAGGGAGTCAGACGTGACTGAGCAATTGACACTCCATGTGGTTTCCCAAAGGAGCCACTCCATTCTGCATCCTCACCAGCAGCGGAGGAGAGCTCTGGGTGCTCCATATTCTCACTCACACTTGCTATTGTCAATATTTTTAAATTTGATGCCTGAGTTTTGGAGGATGCTTAATAGTTTGGTAGGCAAATGAGTTGGGGGGAGGATATTCCAGGTAAAGGAAACGGCACCTGGAGAATCAGGGAGACAAGAAGGATGCTGTGTATGAGAGCTGCTAGGGAAAACAGGTGGGGCCTGGGAGTGTGGAATTTGGGAGAGATGACTGTAAAAATGTGGGCATATGCTGGATGTGGGCCTAGATTGTGAATAATGAAAGCGTTGACAACACTAGCTCCCATCAAGTCCTCAGCTTCTGTGAGATGAGTCCGCTTCTACAAATGAGGAGATGGAGGCATGATTCATTCATAGCTTGCATCCAAGGACTTACCTGGTAGTTTGGATAAGACTCCATGTTCCCAATGCAGGGCGCCCGGGTTCGATCCCTAGTTGGGTAACTAAGATCCCATGAACTCCAACTAAGGCCGTGTACCACAACTGCCTAGCTCCCACACTCTAGAGCCAGCGTGCCACAACCAGAGAGGCACACGTGCTGCAGTGAAGCCCCAGTGCAGCCAAAACAAAGCCACACAAAACAGCCCCCCAAACAGCTACTCACATAGCTCGCAGCTGTCGCTGTCCAGGCCGGGTGCCTAAACCATCATGCCTCACTGCCTGCCTGGAGATCTTAGTTCTGGCCCTACAGTTTAGAAAGTTCGAGATAAAGAAGTGAAATGAAAAATGATATTTTTGCAAGGCTGCCTAGCTGCAGGATGTCAATAGATTGGAGGCCAGGAGACCCAGGGGAGGCCACTGCAGCCGTGCAGGAGAGAGGCGACAGGTCTTAGGTTAATTAAGTCAGTAGCCGTGGGGATGGCTTGGGGAGTTACTAAGGAGTTCCCTGATTGAGGGTGGAGGGCAAGGGAAAGAAGTTGAAGGTGGATATCAAATTTTGTTTTGGACACTCGAGTCAATGATGGTAAATCTAAGCGAAATAGAAAATTCCAGAGTGGGAGCAGGTCTGCAGAAAGATGGTGAATTTGGCTTGGACTTGTGGATGTGGGCCATGGGTCTGACACAAACTATGGTCTTTTGGTGCTAGCGGTTTTAATGCTCACAGGAAGGCAAGAAGTCCTGCGGTATTCAGTGATGCATAGCTTTCTGGATAAATAAGAATATACGCTAATAATTATAAGTAATAATGTATTTATTATTAAGTGGCTGTGCTGGGTCTTTGTTGCTGGATGTGCATCCCCAGGTGCGGTGAGCGGGGGCTACTCTGCTGTGCTGTGTGGGCTCCTCACTGCAGCGGCTTCTCTGGCTGCAGAGCACAGGCTCTAGCGTGTGTGAGCTTCAGTCGTTGCGGCGACCGGCTCAGTCGCTGCGGCTTGCACGCTTAGTTGCTCTTAGTTGCATGTGGGATCTTCCCGGACCAGGGATTGAACCCGTGTCTCCTGCACTGGCAGGTGGATTCTTTACCACTGAACCACCAGGGAAGCCCCTGCTGCTTCTGTCTTGGTGAGAGCTTTGACGCTACTTCTTTGGGACCCCAAGCGAAAATTCAAGCTTGTTCCCCAGAACAATCTTAAAGCAGCCAAGTGGTGTTGGCCTGCGCACTGACATTACGCATCGGCAATACCTGTCCAGCGCTTTCTTCCTCTGTTCTGGCCACCTGGAGTACACTGGGCATGAAGAAAAAGGGAAAAGGTGGTGAGCCATCCAGAAGCCATGGGAGGACCAGTCAAAAGAGAAGAAAGGGCCAAGGTTAAATTTGATGATTTTCAAGTCTTTGAAGAATTGTTCCATAGAAATGGATTTTCTGATTTGCTCCAGAGGGAGGAAGAATTTAAATGCTACCAACACTGGATTCTTACCAGGTATGGTCTCAGCCAAGCAACTAAGACTCAATGGACTGGGCTGCCTAATACAGAAGGGGTGCCTCATCATGGGAACTAAACGCCAGATGATTAAAGTGCCATGGACTTCACAAGGAACAGTTATTGGGTGTGAGTGGCAGGGTAGACCAGATGCCCTCTTGGCTCTTTCTCCCAAATCCTTTTACTCCAAGAGGCAATTCCATTTCTGATAAGATGATGCCTAAAAAGCAATTGGCTTCCCAGGTAAATTAGGGGTAAAGTATCCGCCTGCCAATGCAGGAGATGCGGTTCAATCCTGCTTTGGGAAGATCCCCTGGAGGATGAAATGGCAACCTGCTTCAGTATTCTTGCCTGGAAAATTCCATGGATAGAGGAGTCTGGTGGACTACAGTCCATGGAGTCACAAAGAGCTGGACACAGTGAGCATGCATGCAAAAAGCCCTTAGTGATGCCATGTTGGATTCATGCTGGGTGCTCAGTTAACACAGGGTGCTCAGTTAACACAAACTACTTGACTTTTCTTGGTCAAGCTTCATGGCAGGGAGGCTAGATATGCCTGGGCCTGGCCTGATGCTTGGCTTGCACTCTCTCCTGCATGCCCTCGGTGAGTTTCAGCTTCTCCTTAGTAAGAGGAAGGGAGTAACTCAGTGATTTCCAAAAATCATTCCAAATGAAACATTCAGATGTGTCTCATGTTAGTTAAAATCGCACCTGAAAAAATTCATTAAAAAAAAAAAAAGAAACATTTCATAAAAAAGACTTCAGTCTGGAGGCCGGGGCCAGAAGCATCTCGCTGCCCACCGTGGTGGCAATTCCTGAATTCTAGGCTAAGAGTCAGAAAGTCTGGATAAGAGTGAGGGTTTTCCCCTTCAGTTATCTTTCAGTGTCTCACTTCTGAGTATATAGGAATCATTTGCTTTTCTAATTTACAATACTTCCTTTGGAAGCAGTGTCTCTTACTGATTCAGAGAAAGGAGGACATTTGTTTTAATGGATTTGAATTTTATCAGCCTGTGTATTTCCACCGAAGCATAATAATAATAAATTACGGTCTTAATAAGTAGGCTGCCCAGAAAGATGATGGTGGCCTCTCCCAATTATTGATGTACAATCTTTGGAATTTAGGGGCATCATAACTTATCGGGGTTCATTTTTTTTCCTATCCAATTTGAGGAAAGGCAGCTGTGTTTTGTAAGCAATAAACTCTGCCACTGTATTTCTTGGCTAAGCAGAGAAAAGCATTCTTATTATTTTTTGCCTCTTTCCTAGTTATTACTGCAGTATCTAGTAGCTTCTTTACGGGAAAGAGTTTATCAATATTTCAATTATAAACTCCAATTTTCAGGAGGTTTGTAACTCGTCTATTTAAAAATCAGATCAGGCAGAAAACACAGTAACTTGTCATGCCAGGAGCTCGAGTGCTCTCTAAAATATTAAACAACCAGTGTGAGACAGTTTGCTTGCTTTCAACTTTGAGGGTGAAACTTTGGTTTTTCTAACCAACATAAGCAAAGTGGAATTAAGCTTATTTTTCCATCAGAAGTATTCAGCTATTCCTGGGTTTTTGCTGCCTGCAGTGGAAGGGAACAGATGGTAGAATCAGTGTCTCCACATACCCTCCCGGCAGCTATGTTCTGGAGAAGCTGCCCCCAAATCACCTTTTTTTTCTTTTTATCAATTGGGTGGGATAATGTGTTACAATACCTTTTAGAAAGGAACGGGGTGGTGAATCCTTTTCTGTTAATAGAAGTGAAGACTCCAGCGGAAAAGCAAATAAGTGCTCTTAATTTTGCGACGGACACACTGGGCTTTTTATACATAAGGGATTCGGCTATTTGCTCGGTTTCTCACTGGCGTGGCCGCGCCGGGTCTGTTGCCGCGGGGGGCTACTCCCGCTGCGGCGCCAGGGCGCCTCCCCGCGGTAAGGGCTGCAGGCGCCTGGGCTCCGCAGCCGCGGCTCTCCGGGCTCAGCTGCCCCGCGGCGGCGCGGGGCTCTTCCCGAGCAGGGCCCGAGCCTGTGTCCCCGGCCTCGGCAGGTGGGCTCCTAGCCACTGGGCCATCAGGGGAGTCCCGGCATTGGCTTCCAGGCGAGTGGACGCGCCCCCAGGGGCGCCCAGAGCAGCGCGGCCCTGACCGCTGGGCTGAGAAGGAGGCGAGCCGCGGGCGGCCCAGGCTGCGGGTGACGGGCCACGCACTCCAGGACCCGAGGGCCGCCTGCTGACCTCGGCCAACCCCTGGCGGAAGGCGGCTCTCCCCACCCGAGTCACGCACCGAGGCCCCCTGTCAAAGCCGCCTTCAATCCGAGGTGCCTGGCCACCGAGAGCACCCGCGGGCCGCGAGGACCCCGCACGCCACGCCACGTCACGCGCAGCATCCTCTGGTTACGGCCCCGCGTGGACTTCGTTTCATCGCGTTGGCCTTTGAAAGAGAAGTGGATAAATGAGCCTGCAGGAGGAACTGCTGCCGCATCTCACACAGGAGGGACAGCCTTCTTATTCTACTCGCAGACCTGCTCGCACCTTGCTTAGGCCTCCTTAGGGATGGATGGAATCTGGCTCCCGGCAATATCCTCTTGTCACTGCAGCAGAGCCCGTTAGTACTTTGCGAGGGCTTCTCACCTTAAAAATAAGGACAAATCCTCCGGAATCTTCCCCCACTCAGTTCCCAACAAGACGACCTTGTCAGTGTAAGGCGTGAAGCTCTAACTTGAGGGTTTGGGGAGGCCACGGAACGTGGTGGCCAGTGTGTGAGCTTTGGGTCCACAGACCCCGGCTCTCATCCTGCCTCAGCCACCTACTAGCTGTGTGCCCTTGAACAAGTTACATAACCGCTCTGGGTTTTCCCATCTATGAAAATGGGGATAATCATACATACAATCCCCATTGCTGTGGGGATTGAATGAGAAAGTGAGTGCCAATGCATTCATCCACTCTCGCATTTATTCATACTCATTAATTCATGCACTCACTCATTCGCTCATTCATGTTCATTCATTCATTAAAACACTCATTCACTCACTCAATCATTCATTCATATGTACACTCACTCATTCATTCACACACTTAATCATTTGTTCATTCATATACTCATCCATTCATTGGTACACTCATTCATTCATTTACACACTTAATCACTTGTTCATTCATATTCGTATTCATTCATTCACTCATTCATTCACTCAATCATTCATTCATTCATACATACATTCATGCATTCATTCACACACTTAATCACTCATTCATTCATATACTCATTCATTCATTTGTACACTCATTCATTCATTCATTCATATACTGTCTCTCTTTTTTTTTTTGGCTGCACTGCAGGGCATGCAGGATTATACTTCCCCAACCAGGGATCAAACCCGAGCCCCCTGAATTATTAAATTACTGGACCACCAGGAACGTCCCATTCACTGCCTTTTTATGAAGCATCTGCTGTGAGTCAGACACTAGCCTAGGCTCTAGGGAGATGACAGGGGATGAGAGAGACCACGTGCCTCGCTCATGATAATTTTAATGGAGGAAAAACAGACGATAAAGGATTAACTAAAAATGCGTGTTTCTTGTGGCCAACAGCTGCACAGGGGCCAGGAAGGCTGCCCCAGGCGGATGAGTGGGGACAGAACCTGTCCGCAGTCGCGGCTGTCCTTCCTTCAAGACAGATTTCCAAGGGCACCTTCTCCAGCCAGCTTGGCCCCACCCCCCACCCCTGACGTCTCCGCGCTTTGCCCAGCATGTACGCCTGTGCCTGGCCGTGCCCCAGCCTCAGCTGACTCCACGTCTCTCCTGCACATCGATGGCCTGGAGCTCAGAAGCAAAGCCTAGCTGAGATTTCCAGACGGGCATCCATCACAGTGGCCCTGCTGCCACGCCAGACCTCGGGTCTATCTGCTCCCTCTGGTCATCATGGGATGACAGCAGGTCAAAGAAACTGTTCGGTCGAGGCAACAGCAAGTTGGAAGAGGCTGCTAGAGATCTTAAAGAGGTCATGCCCGGACCACATGCCATGACCTGCAACAAAGGGCAGCCCTCTGTTTACTCAGGAGCCAACCGGTCCCCTAGGACGGTCTCCCCTGAAGGTGAGGAAGGCGAGGGTGTAGCTGAGATCAGAGCGTCCCCTGGCAGAGCCCTCTGCCCACTGCGACACTGGGCAGCCTCTTCCCGCACAGGCCCTCCAGTGGCTCAGAACCCCAGTAACTGACAGGAGACCGCATCTCATCAAAGGGAAAAAAGGATTAAAATCAAGATTTTGCTATTATTTTCCTCTGATGCGAGTGCAGTGAGGGATTGCTCAGTTGTGTCACTGCCTAGTTTTTCATTTGTGTTTTTGTTTCATGCTTCAATATCTTCCTCCAGCTGCTCATGTCTCCCTTTCTTTCTCCTCGCTTTGATCTATTCGTTTTCCCCAGAAATGGGGTTTATAAATCATTGTAATGCAGCCTTGGGAAAGATGGTGCTTAGTGCAGGGAGAAATACATCGCCGCTAACAGCCCCGGCAGGGAGAAAAACTCTCGGCTTGTTGCTGGGTTTCTGGCGACGGGTTACTGATGGTATTTGCTTTTATGTCTGCGCGCGTGCCATCGGGCCAGGGCCGCGGGGAGCGTTCCACACGCCACCTTTGTAATATTTCAAGCCTCCACTGGCAGGCAAAAACAAACGGCTGCCGCCTGCTCCCAGGGAAGCAGAGAGAGGAAGGGAAGGGAAATGCGCACACAGGGAAGGGGCATGAAGAAGTGGGCGTGTTTGTCTTTGGAGTCCACCCCGGGTGACCCTAGCTCCAAGAGCATCCTTCTGTTCCCTTCCTTAAACTCACCTGCGCATCCAACGTCACGAGCCCGGCCTCCGGGGTCCCCAGGCCCAGCTCTCCCCAGCACAGTTAGGAGCCTAACAGCCCCGGTCCCTTCCTTCCCGAGGCCTTTGCCGTCCTCGTTGTGTTTTATGGGCCCATTTTCTCGGCAGCTCAGAGCAGCAGAGACGCACTGGGCGTGAGCTGCGGGTCTCCTTCTGACTCAGAGCGGGGCCTCGCTGCGCGTGTGAGATCGGGGACGCTGCAGTGAAAACCCTGCCAGGCCTTAAATCAGAACATCAAGAAGGATCCCATAGTCCCAGAGCCAGACACGCTCCGAGCCGGCCGGGCCCTCAGCGGGCCTGCGTCGCGCCAAGTGGTGTTTATAGCTGCTGCCACTTTTCCGGGGGTTTGATGTCTTCCTTATCAGCAGGCCTCTCCACCTGCTTGTACTTGGCAGGGGGCACGGACAGCTCAGCAGACCCCCACTTGCCCACCTCCTTTCCTCCACGTGGGGCATCTGGGCTGAATCTTCCCAGCCCTCTGCAATCTTTCCCCCTTCCCCTTCCCTGGGAAGCAAAGTAGTGTCCTATCAACGATCATGACTCTGATAAAGAAAACGTGCATTTCCTTTTGAAGGTCAGGTCTACACAGGTCAGAGTGACATGGAGACCATTGTCCGGTGATCTGGCACTGTGTAGAGCAGCGCAACCCTCTTCATGGAGATTTCTTCGGTGATGGACGCCACCTGTTTCTGCTCCACCTGACAGCATCATCGCCATCTCAGGGGCACACTGAGCACTTGAGATCTGGCTCGTGCAACCAAAGACTACATTTGCAATTGTTTCCAAAAGCCAAATAGTTAAAATGGATAACCAACAAGGACTTACTGTACAGCACATGGAACTCTGCTCAGCGTTATGTGGCAGCCTGGATGGGAGAGGAGTGTGCAGGGGAGGCTTGATATCTGTGTATGTGTGGCTGAGTCCCTTGCTGTTCACCTGGAACTATCATAGCTAACCGGCTGTCACTGTTTAGCAAGGACTCGTGTCTGGCTCTTTGTGACCCCACGGACTATAGCCTGCCAGGCTTCTCTGTCCATAGGATCTCCCAGGCAAGAATACTGGCGTGGGTTGCCCTTTCCTTCTCCAAGGTACTCCAATATAAGATAAAAAGTTTAGAAAATAAGTAACTAAACCTAAATAGCATTTGTGACTAGTGGCTGTCATCGTTGGCAGCGCAGATGTAGACAGACACTGCAGAAGATTCAGAGAGGAAGCCTTCTTTGGGTTATGTCTTTCACGATACCTAGCAGCTGCTTTTCCAAGTAGGCTATTGCTGAAAAAGAATGGAGGTGTGTACAAGGAGATAAAAGTATTGGGAACAAAGTCATGAAATGATTGAGCCCTTTTGAAGTCACACTCTTTCCCCCAAGCACAACCACAGGTGAAGACACTCACAGATTTGATAACCAGACCAGATCCTGGAAGAAAACTTGCCTTGGGGGTAAAAATGGGAAGATAATCAGGTAAACCGTGACTTGTGTTCTCGGTAGCAGCTTAGCTTACAGCCCTGGAAGTGTGCCATTTCTCCCCCTGCATCCAGTCCAGCCTGGATGGATGGATGGATGGTTGTGCGCGTGTGTGCGCGCGTGTGTGCGCGCTGGAGACATTACGGAACTACTCTTGATCATCCCGGTCTTAAAATATCATTCAGTACATTGCACCAAATACCCTGGAAGACTTCATAAACCATACAGTTACTGACCAGCGCCTTTATTTATCAAGTTCTTAAAAATGCATTTATTTCTTTATTTATTTTTGGCTGTGCGGGGTCTTTGTTGCTGCATGTGGCTTTTCCTCTAGTCGCGGTGCGGGGGTCTTCTCACTGCAGTGGCTTCTCATGTTGCAAAGCAAGGACTCAGCACGGGCTTCACCAGTTGAGGCACGTGTGCTTCCAGGGTCTAGAGCGCGGGCTCAGTAGTTGTGGCACATTGACTTAATTGATCCCAGGCGTGCGGGATCCTCCCAGATCGGGGATAGAACCTGCGGCGCCTGCATTGGCGGCGGATTCCTGACCGCTGAGCCTGCCAGGGACACTCCTGATGCTTTTCTGCTGCAGAAAACTCACCATGTCCTGTTTCCTGCGCTGCTCCCCCTGCCACTGTGCTTGGCCTGATTCCTCTCCTGGTTCTTGGCCAGCTCAAACCTACATGCAGCAACAAAGACCCAGCACGGCCAAAAATAAGCTGGCCCAACTGCCTGGCCACACCTGGGCTCCTTCACTTCGTGAGTCTGGGGCCCTCGGGTAAGCAGCTTGACCTTTCAAACACCCCCGTTTGCTCCTCTGTAGAATGGAAATGATGATAGCACCCACTTCAAAATCATATGGCCATCCATCGATGGATGAAGGGATGAATAAAATGTGGTCTCTCCAGGCAATGGACTATTATACAACCATGTGCATGAGGAGAAGGCGGTGGCACCCACTCCGGTACTCCTGCCTGGAAAATCCCATGGACGGAGGAGCCTGGTGGGCTGCAGTCCATGGGATCGCTAAGAGTCGGACACGACTGAGCGACTTCAGTTTTACTTTTCACTTTGATGCATTGGAGAAGGAAATGGCAACCCACTCCAGTGTTCTTGCCTGGAGAATCCCAGGGACGGGGAGCCTGGAGGGCTGCCGTCTCACAGAGTCAGACACGACTGAAGTGACTTAGCAGCATGCGTGTGAGGAAATCCTGACACCGGAGGTGGATGAACCTCAGAAACACAATGCTAAGTGAAAGAAACCAGACACAAAAGGGCACATATTGTATGATTCCATTCATATGAAATCTCTAGAATAGATCAATCTATAGAGGCTAAAAGTAGATTAGCAGGTGCCTGGGGCTGAGGAGATGGGGGTAGCGGATGCTTAATGGTGCTGATC
This sequence comes from Nanger dama, assembly GCA_917880005.1. Lineage (NCBI taxonomy): Eukaryota > Metazoa > Chordata > Mammalia > Artiodactyla > Bovidae > Nanger > Nanger dama. The sequence continues at coordinate 4,482,351 of CAKJTW010000018.1, read as the reverse complement.
GTCTTTTGGAGTGATGAAAAGGTTTTGGTGTTCCACAGAGGCAATGGTTGTAGAACATGGTGAATGTACTACATGCCACAAATTTTATACTTTAAAGCAGTCGATTTTATATTATGTGACTTAGCTTCCCCGGTGGCTCAGAGGTTAAAGCGTCTGCCTGGAATGTGGGAGACCTGGGTTCAATCCCTGGGTCAGGAAGATCCCCTAGAGAAGGAAATGGCAACCCACTCCTGAACTCTTGCCTGGAGAATCCCATGGAGGGAGGAGCCTGGTAGGCTACTAGTCCATGGGGTCCCAAAGAGTTGGACACAACTGGGCGACTTTACTTTCACTTTTCAGTTAAAAAAATTCTTTTTAATTTAAAAATATATGAGATAGACATATACACACTGTTGTTCATTTAAAAAGTCATGTCCGACTCTTTGTGACCTCACGGACTGCAGCACACCAGGCTTCCCTGTCCTTTGCTATCTCCCAGAGTTTGCTCAAACTCATGTTCATGAAGTTTGTGATGCTATCTAACCATCTCATCCTCAGTCTACCCTTTCTCCTTTTGCCTTAAATATTTCCCTTCATCAGAGTCTTTTCCAATGAGTGGGCTCTTTGCATCAGGTGGCCAAGCTATTGGAACTTCAGCTTCAACCTCAGTCCTTCCAATGAATATTCAGGATTGATTTCCATTATGATTGATTGGTTTGATTTCCTTGCAGTCGAAGGGACTCTCAAGAGTCTTCTCCAGTACCACAGTTCAAATGTGTGAAGTAGATAGTAATAAGGACCTTATTTCATTTTTTTTTGGACTCCAAAATCACTGCAGATGGTGACTGCAGGCATGAAATTAAAAGATGCTTGCTCCTTGGAAGAAAAGCTATGACCAACCTAGACAGCATATTAAAAAACAGAGACATTACTTTGCCAACAAAGGTCTGTATAGTCAAAGCTATGGTTTTTCCAGTAGTCACGACGTATGGGTGTGACAGTTGGACTATAAAGAAAGCTGAGCATGAAAGAATTGATGCTTTTGAGCTGTGGTGTTGGAGAAGACTCTTGAGAGTCCCTTGGACTGCAAGGAGACCTAACCAGTCCATCCTAAAGGAAATCAGTCCTAAATATTCATTGGAAGGACTGATAATGAAGCTGAAACTCCAATACTTCAGCCACCTGATGTGAAGAGCTGATTCATTTGAAAAGACCCTAATGGTGGTAAAGATTGAAAGTGGGAGGAGAAGGGGATGACAGAGGATGAGATGGTTGGATGGCATCACCAGTTGATGGACATGAGTTTAAGTAAGCTCCGGGAGTTGGTGATGGACAGGGAAGGCTGGTGTGCTGCAGTCCATGGGGTTGAAAAGAGTCAGACACGACTGAGCAACTGAATAGGACCTACTGTATAGCACAGGAAACTCTACTCACTACTCTGTAATGGCCTGTGTGGGAAAAGAGTCTAAGAAGAGTGGATATGTGTCTATGGATAACTGATTCACTTTGTCACAGAAACTAACACAACATTGTAAATCAACTATACTCCAATAATTTTTTTTTTTTAATAGGGGAAAAATGAACGTTCTTTAACATAAAATGCTCAGCCTCATGCCTGGCACATGATAGCACTGAGTGATGGCCTCTGGTAGCAGTGATACCCTGACACGTGTGCTCTGATAGCTGCAGAGATCTTCACTTCCGATCAGACATGTTCTTCCAAGAGGAACAGGCCACACACACTTTTCAAGGGTGATGCTTAAAAAGTGACTCTGTGAGGAGGATGCTTATAGATAGCACAGGTGAGCCAGGGCTGAGTGAAGAGCCAGGTGCTTCCGGGTCAGAAGATGTGTGGTTTGGTTCAGGGCGCGCTTTTGCCTGCCTCCCTCCCTAACTGCAGGCGGAGTTAGAGACACCGCGGTCCATCCCATTTGTGCCGCTGCTACTGTTCGGCTAACGTGTTAATTGCATCTGCCTTGGCGGCCTTGCCTCTGGCTCGGGGGCCACTTCCGTTTTGCCACCCACCGGTCCCCAGCAGCTAAGGGGGGCAGCCCTAGCCGCAGGAGCAGCTTGATTCCTCAAGCCCAGGGAAGCTATAAATCTGGAGCTTTAATCATGTCTTCATGATCATTCAGCAAAGAGCACCGGAGGATTTATTCTGCGGGGACAGCAAAGGGAAGACCGCAGGGGGTTGTCGTGCGGGCTATTGGTTTAGCAAAGGTAGAACTGCTCCCCGGGGCCCTTCCCCGGACCTGCTGGTGAACGATGACACCGATGGCCGTAACAAGGCAATTACCGGAGTGTCGGCCATGCTTTGTTAAAGAGGCAGTCTTCCTGCGTGCACCTGGTGGCGGTGCTTCAGCCCAGTCACAGCGCCTGCGATTTCCCGTCCCTGCTGTAGAGCCCATGTCCTTGAGAAAGCAGGGAGCATTTTTTAAAAGCCCCAAGGGTCCTCCTGGTTTTCTCTGCAAATGTTGAGGAGGGATCAGGGAAACCCAGAGAGGACTCTGTGGTCCCTGGCCCACGGTAGGCACCTGACATCTATTTATTGAAGAAAGAGGCTCAGAGAGGTAGCGATTAGTCACTGTCACACGGCCAGAGTCTCAGGTCCCGGAGGGAGCCAATTGTTTTAGTGTGTGGCCCTGGTAGGAGAAGGCAATGGCAACCCACTCCAGTACTCTTGCCTGGAAAATCCCGTGGACGGAGGAGCCTGGTGGGCTGCAGTCCATGAGGTCGCGAAGAGTCGGACTCGACTAAGCGACTTCACTTTCACTTTTCACTTTCATGCATTGGAGAAGGAAATGGCAACCCACTCCAGTGTTCTTGCCTGGAGAATCCCAGGGACGGGGGAGCCTGGTGGGCTGCCGTCTATGGGGTCGCACAGAGTTGGTCACGACTGAGGCAACTTAGCAGCAGCAGCAGCTGGATACAAACCTCAGTCTTGGTGCAACAGGAAAGGAGTGGATTTCCCTGGGACAAGGAGAAGAAACCCAGCCCCATTCCCTGGCGTGATCTCTGCAGGGCGTGTCTTCTGAGCTACTCCAGAAAACGTTCAAGTGCATGCAAGTGTTCCTATTGGTTTGTTTGGCTTTCCCACCAATGGGTTTTCTTTTCATCTCCATCAGAAGTGGGACATCTTTCCATAGCAGTGGGTGTACCAGTTCCTCCTTTTTCAAAGCTTAGCATCTCGTTCCACGGATGGACCATCAGATCTGCACCCCACATCAGCCCTGGATCCCCTGCCACCCTGTTGAGGTTTTCAACATTATCAAATCACACTGCAAGACCACGTCTGAACTAGGTGCAAGCATTTCTGCAGGTTAAATTAAAAATATACATGCATCTACTCTTGGCTTCACTGGGCCCTCATGGCTGCTCACGGGCTTTCTCTAGTTGTGGAATACGGGCTTCACGTTGCGGTGGCTTCTCTTGTTGTGGACCATGGGCTCCAGGGCACTCAGGCTTCAGTAGCTGCGACTCTCAGGCTCTGGAGTGCAGGCTCAGTGGTTGTGGCACACGGGCTTAGTTGCTCTGTGGCATGTGGAATCTTCCACAACCAGGGACTGAACCCATATCCCCTGGATTAGCAGGCAGATTCTTAACCACTGGACCAGCAGGGAAGTCTTCTGTAGGTTAAAACTTAACAGAGCAGTTGCTGGGCCAAAAGGTCTTCACATTTAGAGAGGTCAGAGCTGCTGCAGATTGCCTTGCTCGAGGACTGGCCTCTGGCTCTTGGGCACGCATCATCTGAGTACCACCTTCCGTCCTTCTCCAGGAAAGCTGCCTTTTCCATGCACAGGCTGCTTATATGCTTCTTTCGTATTCCCCGACTTCACCATCCCCCCCTCAGCCTGCTAGCTAGCCCTCTGCTGGACAGGAAGACACAGACCAGGTGCTCAAGGAGGGTGGGGTGAATCGGGAGAGCGGCACTGACATGCATACACCACCACGCGTGAAATTAGATAGCTGGTGGGAAGCCACTGGACGGCACAAGGAGCTCAGCTCGGTTGAGGGGGTGGGGTGGAGGCGGGGGAGGCAGGAGGGAGGCTCGACTGGGAGGGGAAATATGTATACACACAGCTGATTCGCTTTGTTGCGCAGCAGAAACTAACCCAACATTGTAAAGCAATTATTGTTGTTTAGTCACTAAGTCATGTCCAGCTCTTTGTGACCCCATGGACTGCAGCACGCCAGGCTTCCCTGTCCTTCACCATCTCCCAGAGTTTGCTCAGACTCATGTCCATTGAGTCAATGATGCCATCCAATCATCTCATCCTCTGTCGTCCCCTTCTTTTGCCCTCAATCTTCCCCATCATCAGAGTCTTTTCCAACGAGTCAGCTCTTTGCATGAGGTGGCCAAAGTATTGGAGCTTCAAGTTTTATACTCCAATAAAAAGAAAAGAACAGGTGTTCAAAAATGTGGAACACACTGTGAGTTTCTGAGCACCCACTAGGTGCTAGGCGTTTCCAGTGCTGCACAAAGACCCAGGCCCATCTTCACGGTGGGAAACTGGAATGGGTCGCTGGATGAGGTTGGAGGCTGTGTCCACCTGGGCCGCCCACCTGGGTAACCCGAAGAAGGCGGCTTTCCCAGGCATCCCCCACATGCTGGAGGTTACTCCCAGGAGAAGAGTGGGGCTGGCCTCAGTGGAAGAACCCCAGTGACACGGGAGCAAAAGGACACCAGTCTAATGATGCGAAGAAGGAGGGAGGGGTCGCTGTGACTGGCGGCAGACAGAAATGAGAACTGTGATCCCTGGAGGGGAACTTGGAGTCAGCCTGAGGACAGCTGTGTCCCTGTGGCCTGCCTATGGGAAGAGGCAAAACCTTACCTGGCTTGGCCTCAGAGGGCATGGACTTAGCCTTGGATGCACAAGCATCTTAGATGCACAGACTGAATTCTACTCCAAGGGACCCTGACCTAGGAATCCCTAACGGTGGGACTTCCTAATTTTGGCAGCAGTGGGGGGTGGCATTGGGCAGAGGGGCTGAGATGGGAATCATGGAAAGAGGTGGATTGACCTAAATCCAAATAAAACTTTACAGGTAACATCTCCATATGGAAGACAGTTTTGTCTATTAACAAGAGAAACTGTCAGGTGTTTGTAAGGAAAAGTGAAGGTGAAAGCCACTCAGTTGTGTCCAGCTCTTTGCAACCCCATGGACTAAACAATCCATGGAATTCTCCAGGCCAGAATGCTGGAGTGGGTAGCTGTTATCTTCTCCAGGGGATCTTCCCAACCCAGGGGTCGAACCCAGGTCTCCTGAATTGTAGGCGGATTCTTTACCAGCTGAGCCACAAGGGAAGCCCAAGAACACTGGAGTGGGTAGCCTAGCCCTTCTCCAGCGGATCTTCCTGACCCAGGAATCAGACCAGGGTCTCCTGCATTGCAGGTGGATTCTTTTCCAGCTGAGCTATCAGGAAATGGTACCTATGTCAGGAAATGGTACCTAAAACCTTCACACACATTTTATAATTTCATGTTGAAAGAAAATGTATTACTTTTCTGGTCAACAGATAGGATATGGACAGCTGCCGTTAACTGAATGTGTGCCCTGGGGCTGGACCCCAAGCTCAGTCTCAGTGGGTGTTTTCCCATGAGCTCTCTTGATGTCCCCCATTTTGCAGATGAGGAAACTGAGGCTTGGAAAGGTTCAGTGGCTTACCCAGGTTAACAGCACAGGAAGAGGCGGAACTGAGGTTTCAGTTCTGATCCCCTGGAGGAGGAAGTGGCAACCCACTCCAGTATTCTTGCCTGGAAAATCCCATGGACAAAGGAGTCTGGTGAGCTACAGTCCACAGAGTCACAAAGAGTCAGACATGAAGCAAAAGTTATACCTATAAGCTGTGCTGGAGGGAGAGAGGCACCTTGCAAATCCCACTGATGTAGAGCAAAATCCCTCTCTTTGTATAAATGTTGACATATGTGCATATGTTTAAGTGAGAAAGTCCTAGAAGGACACACCCAACTGTTAACCTGGAGTCTTGAGTGGGTGGGATGTGGGCAAGAAGACTGTTTACGTTGGCTTTATACACGTCTGATTGCTGGATTTCTACAATAAGCAAGAACTGCTTTATAGATTACCTATAATGGACTTTCTAAAAAGCCCCCAGTTTTGTCGAATCCTGCCTCTGGGCCCTAGAACAGAACAGACAGCTTCTCTAACCACTGATCCTGGCACTTATGGGAGCAATTAGCTTTTAGAAACAAACAGGGTGAAGTGGGTGAAGGCATGAGGCAAGATAAAAATGAAAGAAAAAAATTGACTCAAAAAGAGGCACCAAATGAACTAGGCAGGAGGAACTGTCCGCAGAAACCTCAGAACCTTCCTGTCTGACAAGTAAACCTGTCTATGAAACAAACAGAACCACAGACATAGAGAACGGACTGGGGCTTGCCAAGGGGTGAGGGCTGGGGAGGGATGGAATAGGAGTGTGGGATTAGCAGAGGCAAGCTATTATCCAAGCCCCATTGTATAGCACGAGGAACGATATTCAATATCCTGAAATAAACCATAATGAAAAAGAATGTATTTTTAAAAAGATTACGTGTATAACTGAATCACTTTGCTGTACAGCAGTAATTAACACAACGTTGTAAATCAATTATACTTCAATGAAAAAATCTGTAGAATCAGCTTTTACATTAAAAAAAAGAACATTCATATTTGCCTTGATCTGTGAATATCTGATATGAATACTATTTGAATTTGCAAAACCCACAAGTAAGGGGATTGTAACTTAGGTTACAAAGATTCTTTGATTGCAGAATATTTAGGGCTGGGACCCAAACATTAGCATTTTTAAACTGAAGTGTAGTTGATCCATAGTGTTTCAAAGTGATTCAGATTTATATCTTTACATATATATTTATATACATATTTTTTATTTACATAGATACTTTTTCAGATTCTTTTCCATTATACGTTATTACAGATATTGAATATAATTCCCTGTGCTATACAATAGGACCTTGCTTATCTATTTAATACACAGTGGTGTTCACCTGTTAAGCCCAAATTCACAGTTTATCCTTCTCCACCCTCTTGCCTTTTGGTAACCATAAGTTTGTTTTCTGTGTGTGTGAGTCTGTATCTATTTTTAAAGACTTTGTATTTTGTATTGGAGTACAGTCGATGAATGATGTTGTGATAGCTCCAGGTGAACAGCAAAGGGACTCTGACATACCTACACATATATCCATTCTCCCCCAAACTCCCCTCCCATCCGGGCTGCCACATGACACTGGACACCCTGTGCTATACAGTAGGTCCTTGTAAATTATCCATTTTAAATATAGCAGTATGTACATGTCCACCCCAAATTCCCTAACTGGATATTTTGTAAATAAGTTCATTTGCATCATTTTTAAGATCCCACATATAAGTGATATCATATGGTATTTGTCTTTCTCTGTCTGACTTCACTTAGTAGGATCATCTGTACATATTTCAGGTCATGCCTCCCTGGGACAGGGGACACTGGGAGTCTTATGTCCCCTTCCCCACCAGTTCCTGCCCTTGCTAAGTTCATTCTCACCCGGCTATTCCTCACCCTTCAGGTCCCAACTCAAATGTCTTTCTCCCAGGAAACCTTCCCTGACCACCCTGGACCAGGGCACAGCGGCCCTTCCCCTCAACACCTGCACAGGGTAATTAATCACTTCATCCTGTCATATCTGCCTTTCTGGTTAGAATGTAAACACCACGCGACCAGGGACCAGGCTGTCTCCTTCCCTCATGGCTCTTCCCCTAGTGTCTTTCACATAGTAATTGTTGGTTTAGTCACTGAGTCCGACTCTTTGTGACCCGACAGACTGTAACCCGCCAGGCTCCTCTGTCCATGGGGTTTTTCCAGGTAAGAATACTGGAGTGGGTTGCCATTTCCTACTCCAGGGGATTTCCAACCCAGGATCGAACCCGTGTCTCTTGCACTGGCAGATGGATTCTTCAGGGGAGACCTTTTCACATAGTAGGTGCTCACTAAAATCTTTGTGGGAGGGAGAGCGGAAAGTGAAGGAACACGCCTGCACACAGCGCCCCGATGTCCCCGGTGAACTCTCAGCCACCGTGCGCAAACCCAGGCAGCCCTCTTTAAAATGAAAGGACTGAAATAATTAGAAAACACATCCCATTTTCTCTGGATTTTCCCCTTCCCCAGATTTCCTCACTTTCTCCAATCAGGCGTAAATGCCTAGTAAAGACCAGTCTTTGCCACTTTGCATCTTTGTAATCCAGCGGAGAATCTTCAAAGAAAAAAAAAAAGCTCCCTTGTTAGCAAAAGGGTGGTGGGGAAAATGCAGACCCTTCCTGGGGAGAAGGTGGTCTCTGCACAGCCCGAGAGTGCCAGGGCAGAGACGCCCCCACCAGAGGGCTACAGGGCCAGCCAGTGCAGTCACGGAAGTCTTTTTCATCCAAGTGCCTTCCAAGAGAAGATAAAAGCAAGACAGAAATATCTTGCATCCCCCCTAATTTGTAGTTTTCTGGTGTTAGCAAGGCTTATAAGACACATGCTCTCAATTAGCTGCTCCTCTTAATTTAAATGCTTCATAAATTATCTCCTGCGCGTGTGGATTATCACTTCATAATGCGAGTTAGCATTTAAATAAATAGCTGTGGTGTAGAAAATTAGAGAGGTTTACTTCTGAGGCGCTGGCATAATGAAGGAAAATACCACGGCAGCTGAATGGGGCGGGAGTCGGGGGAAGACGTGAGGGGACACATGGGCACATCTGTGTTTCCCAGAAAATGAGAGTTATTTGCAAAGTCCATTCGCCCTTTATTGGTATCGATGTTCTCTTTCATGAGGGAGATCTCCTTGGTTCCATCTTTTTTTTTTAACTTTTAATTTTGAAATAATTATAGACTCCAAGGAAGTTTGCAAAAACAATACATAGAGGCCCCTAGCACCCTTCACCCAGCTTCCCTCAATGGTGACATCTTAAATAACTGTGAAATATCACAGCTGGGAAACTGACATTGGTTGCATCCACCAGCCTTATTCAGATTCTACCAGTTGCTCCATCTTTATTTTTTAAACTTTTTGACCGCGTTGTAACATGTGGAAGTTTACTTTCCTTGACCAGGGACTGCACTCGCGCCCCCTGCGGTGGAAGCTCGGAGTCTTCACCACTGGACCACCAGGGATGTCCTCCCCTGTTTTTAAACAGCTTTGTTTCAAAGACATCCCAGTGTGCAGCAGTAATATTACAGCGGTAATAGGTATCATTTGCTGAGCATTTGCTAAGTGCCCAGCTTGATTCTGAGGCCTTGCATACTGTCTCTCCCCAGTGGTTAACAGCAGCCCTGAGAGGTATGGTCTCTTGATCTCCCCATTTTACAGATGAGGGAACTGAGGTTCAATAAGAACACCCCCTATTCCAGGCCCCGAGCTGCTCAGCAATGGAGGTGGGATGAGAGCCCAGGTCAGAAAGACCACAGAGCCTGACTGCCAAGCCTCCCTCGGCACGTGAGTGGCGGCCACTGTTGCGGGCGGGGCTGGAGCCCAGTCCCCTTCCATCTCTGTGTTCTTCCTGCTCGACGTGCATTGCCTCTTGGGCAGCAGTACCCTGAAATCTGGCTGCTTATTCCTTTTTCTTTTGTTTTCACTGTGCTGGGTCTTTGCTGGGGCCTGTGGACTTTCTCTAGCTGCTGTGCACAGGTTTAGCTGCCCTGAGGCACGTGGGATCTTAGTTCCCTGACCAGGGACTGAACACACGTGTGCCACATTGCAAGGCAGTTTCTTAACCACAGGACCCCCAGGGAAGTCCCCTCGCTTATTCCTGCTTGAGAAAGAAATGTGGGCCCTTTCCCAAGCGAGTCCCATGCTTTGAGCATTCTGTGGGTGACCACAGTCATACAAACTGGGTCGTATATGGTCACGGGCTCTGGGTACTTTCGTCTTCATGAGCCCATGTATTTTAGATTAAAAATTATATTTTACAAACAGATATGTTTACTTTTTCCTTAAGCTTGGAAGAGACATCAAAGTCCCACGAACCCTGGTCACGGTGCCCCAGGACCTGATAAAGGAGTCAGCCTTGGGTGCACAACTCAAAGTGTCTGGGAAGCAGTCAGAGAGCTCTCTTGGTTAGGAAAGCCATGGGCCTTGAAGGATTTGGCCTCGGCGACTGTCACCCAAAACCTGCCAGGAAATAACACTGGACAAGAGGCAGAAATTGGAAAGGTCTCACAAAGTAATCTGGAGGATGTGGCTATAAAACCAGCTCCCTGGAATTCTGAGGCCACACAGGTAACAGAGCCTCAGGGCAGAAATCCCCACTGTCAGGAGCATCTGGTCTGCCCGAGGGGCTTTCTGGCCCCTGAAGTGAGGCCCAACCCCTTCTTTCTATCTTTTTATGGGCCCCAAGTCCATAAAAGCTATGACCAACCTAGACAGCATATTAAAAAGCAGAGACCACTTTGCCAACAAAGGTCTGTATAGTCAAATCTATGGTTTTTCCAGTAGTCATGTGAGAGTTGGACTATAAAGAAGGCTGCGTGCCAAAGAACTGATGCTCTCAAATTGTGGTGTTGGAGAAGACTCTTGAGAGTCCCTTGGACACCAAGGAGATCAAACCAGTCCATCCTAAAGGAAATCAGTCCTGAATACTCACTGGAAAGACTGATGCTGAAGCTCTAATACTTTGGCCACCTGATGCGAAGAGCCCACTCATTGGAAAAGATCCTGATGCTGGGAAAGATTGAAGGCGGGAGGAGAAGGAGATGACAGAGGATGAGCTGGTTGGATGGCATCCCTGACTCAATGGACGTGAGTTTGAGCAAAGTCTGAGAGATGGTGAAGGACAGGGAAGCTGGTGTGCTGCAATCCATGGGTTTGCAAAGAGTTGGACACAATTTAGTGGCTGAACAAGAGTCAAGGACCTGTGCCTTCAGGTCCTGCACAGACTTCTAAAGTCACCTCTTGGCATCTCATGCTTCTTCCACTCAGGGACATTTTTACATTGTGCTATAAACATAATCAGGAAGCTGGTGACGGGAACCGGTCCAGCCCTGGGGCTGAGCTAACACAGCTCTAACAGGCTTTCTGTGCAGGGGCATTCTGTTTTATGCGTGTGTGTGTGAGCTCAGTCATGTCTGACTCTGTGTGACTCCATGGACTGTCGACTGCCAGGCTCCTCTGTTCATGGAATTTTCCAGTCAAGAATTCTGGAGTGGATTGCTATTTCCTCCTCCAGGGATCTTCCCAACCCAGGGACTGAACCCTCATCTCTTGTGTCTCCTGCATTGGCAGGCAGATTCTTTACCAACGGTGCCGCCGTTCTGTTTCAAGGGTAGTATGATTTTTACCTGAAGGATGAGTTGCAGTGGATTGAATGCACCCATATTCGTATGTTAAAACCCCTCTCCCCAGATTCACATGCTGAAACCTAATCCCCCAGGTGATGGTGTTAGGCAGTGGCGGCCTTTGGGAGGTGATTAGGTCATGAAAGACGAGACCTCACGAATGGAATTAGTGCCCTTGTGATGGGGACCCCAGGCGCTCCTCTCTCCTCTTCTGTCGTATGAGGGCACAATGAAAAGTTAGCCGCTTGAAGCCAGAAACGGGTTCTCAACAGACATGCAATCTGCTAGGCCTTGATCTTGGGTTTCCCAGCCTTCAAAACTGGGAGAAACAGATATGTGTTGTTTAAGCTGCCCAAGTGATGGCATTCTGTCATCTCAGCCCAAATGGACTATGACGTATGTGGACCCGTCACTTGATAATATGCCGGGGGTCATCAGTCAAGTCAAAATGATTTCTGATGAGGATGACAACAGCCTTTGGCCCTCCTTTGAGGGTGAAATGGGATTTTTATGTGGCTTGGGCCACCAGCTAGAATATAGGATGTCCAGTTAAATTTGAATCTCAGATATCCAATGAATAATAAGAATGCCCTGTGCAATGATAAGTATGCTGCATGAAATATCTGGGACACATTTATATCAAAGAAGTTATTCATTGTTTATCTGAAATGAATTAACTAAGTGTCCTGCATTTTGGAGGCTTCCCAGATGGCACAGTGAGACACAGGTTCGATCCCGAGAGTCAGGAAGATCCCCTGGAGTAGGACGTGCAACCTGCTCCAGTATTCTTCCCTGAAAAATCCCATGGACAGAGGAGCCTGGTGGGCTATAGTCCATGGGATCACAAAGAGTTGGACATGGCTAAGCACACAGGCACGCCTGTATTTTTTATTTGCTAAATCGAGCAGTAGAGCCCAGCACCTGAGCAGACCCCTATCACCGCTCCTATGACCCGCTCCTTTCTTTCTATCCTTCAGGAAATTACAAGTCTTTTGGGTGAGGGGGGTGGTGGGAGGGGCAAGAATTTTGTCTCTCACTTAGTATCCCCAGCACCGAGCACAATCCCTGGCACTCACCTCTCTGCAAATTTATGTTGAGTGATGACACCCACTCACTCAGGGACGTTTCTGTGATGAGATGGACCGGTTACTTAGGAAATTATTTATAAGACTCTTTATTGTAAAATGAAACCACCAAGCTGCAGCGTGTGTCCCAGTGTGACCTGCCCTGGACATCCTTAGATTTGATAACAGTAATGGCCCCCTTTACTGCTTGGGGATCACAGGTACTGGGCAGTGTTGGGTTAAACAGTGTCAAAAGGCCAGGGTTTTTCTGGTTTGGACCCACAAAACCAGTCACTTTTCAGGATTCATGCTGGATGGTCATCATCTCCGATTCTCATAATAATCCCTGGAGGCAGTTACTATTTGGCATCTCCATTTTACCACTGGGGAGACCAAGTCAGACTCCTCAGGGGGTGAAGTCACTTGTTCAAGGTTGATCAGCTGGAACCAGAGCTTGAGCTTCAGCCAAGGCAGGTAATCATGGCTCCCACACCTGCTCATTGACCCACCAAACCGCACACCCATCGAGATAACTTCTTGTATCCAGAGAGGTCTTGTTGTTCAGTCGCCAAGTCGTGTCTGATTCTTTGCAACCCCATGAACTGCAGCACAGCAGGCTTCCCTGTCCTTCACTATCTCCCAGAGTTTGCTCAAACTCATGACCACTGAGTTGACGATGCTATCCAACCATCTCGTCCTCTGTTGCCCCCTTCTCCTCCTGCCCTCATCTTTCCCAGCATCAGGATATTTTCCAGTGAGTGGGCTCTTTATATCAGATGGCCAAAGTATTAGGGCTTCAGCATCAGTCATTCCAATGAATACTCAGGACTGATTTCCTTTAGGATGGACTGCTTTGATCTCCAGAGAAGGCTGCTCAGGGCCAAACTAGATGTGTGAAATCAAACAATCCGTGGACGCATCCTAGAAGCCTTCCCTGGTGCTGGTACCTGGGTCCTAGCTGTGGCAGAAGCTGGTGCCAACCCCCTCAGATCTCTGGAGCCAGACATCCTATCGATGATGTCAGCTCCTCTTCTGACAGACCCTGGTCTCCATCGCCTGCCCTGGACATGTAATACAGGTGCCCTGCAAGTGTCACAAACTCTGTCACATAATTGGGATTTGTCTCTTGCAAGGATTTGCATTTACAGAAGCCTTGCTTGATTCAAGGCAAGATTTAATGTGCATTTTTAAAGATTGATGTCTTTGATTTAAGAAGGGGGTACATGTGCTCCGATGGAAGCCTCCCCCTGAAAGGCGGTGCTTTTCCAGGTCCCTGTTCTGTGCGGCTTTCCTTTAAAAAAAAAAAACATTTATTTATTTATTCTTTTTGGCTGCACTGGGTCTGCGTTGCTGGGCACAGGCTTTCTCTAGTCACGGCGAGCAGGGGCTCCTCCTGGCTGTGCTGCTCGGGCTCCTCCTTGCGGTGCCTCTTGTTTCGGAGCTTGGGCTGTAGGCGGGCAGGCTCAGTGGTTGTGGCGCATGGGCTTAGTTGCTCCACGGCATGTGTAGTTTTCCCGGATGAGGGATCAAACCCAGGTCACCTGCGTTGGCCGGTGGATTCCTATCCACTGTGCCACCAGGCAAGTCCCTGTATGCCTTTCTATTGGGCAGCTATACACTTAGGAAAGCCTTGTGGATTCATTGATTCACTTGTTCGTTATTCACCCATTCATTCACTTAAACATGAAAATTCCTGAACTGCGCCTGTGACTCCATCCATCCCAGGACAGAGCAGGACTCCAGTGACACGGGATGAGTTCAGTGACATGGGATGGTTCACAGTGAGTCAGGACATGGCTGGCTCCTATCGCTCGAGGAGGCCAGGGATCAAAGACCACCCTTGGAATGTTCTAAGCCCTTTGAAGCTCTTAACAAAGGGGTTTCTGAGAAAGTTCAGTCATTAGGACCAGAGGAAAGCTCACAGACGAAGCTCCTGGGGATGCATTGCAGGGGAAGCATAAGTCGGGTGGTGGCAGCAGATTTTTCTGTGCAGAGAGCCCGTAGGGCATCACCAAGTTAGTGAAGCCCCGACCTGCGACCTGCGGGGAGAAAGGAGGGAGGCAGGCGGAGAGCAATCCTGTCCCAGGGCAGCTTGGTGAGGGGTTCCAAAGTTTTCTCTGAAATACTCAAACTTGCAGCTGAGTACTGAAGTCTTTCCAACTGATCTGCTAATCATATTTCTTCAAATTTTCTATCCCTGACCCTTGTAAAAGGATTGCATTGAAGACGTGTTTTAAGCTGCATTTTAATAAGTCAATAAGAAAGCTCAAAATTATTTAAAGCTTCTTAAAGAGGATTATATTTGATTTCTAAGGGAATTCTGGGGTGTAGAATGGTAAAGATGCTCCATCCTTCTGAGCTGGTTTTACATCAAGAAAGCACATCATTTTAGATGGAAAATATTAACTATTTTATTGTTGGAAAGGGAGTGATTCAGTACAAGAAGACTTTTGCTGCCAGCTGGCAGCATTCATGGAGCTTGTGGTCTTTAGCCGGGGAAAGAACTGCATTTTCAGCTTTCAATAAAATATTGGAACTCTCCTGTGTAGCTTGTCCCTGGCCTTTAAGAATCAGTTTTCTGGGACTTCCCTGGTGGCCAAGTGGTTAGGACTTGGCACTTCCACTGCTAGGGGCTCAGGTTCAATCCCTGGTTGGGGAACTAAGATCCTGTAAACTTCAAAGCGCACACACACACACACACACACACACACACACAAATCAGACTTTTCTGATATTCTGAAAAGGACAATCAGATTTCCAGTTTCTGGGATAGCCCAGCCTGGCTGGAAGCATGTGTTGTGGGGAATAGAAAAATCTAGGCCAGGGCGTAGATTTAAATTTTGTTCTAAGGCTCGTCTACAGAGGGACCATCACGGGCCCCAGGCTGGCTTCAGTCTCCCAGCTGAGGGGGTGGGGAGGAGGACCACTTGGGGGCTGAGCAGATGGTCCGCTTTGAACCTCTTCAGTACTTGCAGTCGCTGGAGAAATTAAGGGAAGGTGGGCGAGGAGAAAGGCTAGTTTCGGGGCAGGAAGCGTACAGAAGTCATATGTAACGCAGCCGGTAGCTTTCTCTGCGTTGACTCAGCTTTGGAGACACTTGGGAGGGAAGAACTCAAAAGTCCCCCTTGACTCTGAGTCCGGAAGTTCCTGGCAGCTGCCCTCTGGGTTCTGGTCTTGTCTCCTCCCCTGCAGGCCCTGATGGAGTGCAGAGCCAGACTCCTGGGGAGCCCACATCTCCTGCTCTCTCTCACGGTCTCTGTCCTACCCACCACTGGCACCGCTTTCCTAAACCACAGGGCCAGCCATCCCCCCACCCTTGACTCCCAGCCACCCATGACCCCATAAAGAAGACTGCCTGGCGGCTCTGGCCCCCACTACCCATCTTTCCCCAGGGCGGCTGGACCGTTTTCTGCTGCCCTTCTCTCTCTCTTTTTTCCCCCTTTAATTTTTATTGATGTACAGTTCATTTACAATGTTATGTTAGTTTCAGGTGTACAGCAAAGTAAATCACTCACACATACACGTGTATCCACTCTTTTTAAGATTTTTTTCCCATATGGGTCATTCCTGAGTTTTAGAGTTTAGAGGAGAGTTTCCTATGCTATCCAGCAGGTCCTTATTTGTTGCCTGTTTTATATATAGTACTGTATAGATGTCTACCCCAATAACCCAGTTTATCCCTCTATGCACTCCCATTTCCCTCCAGTCACCAGAAGTTTTTGGTTTCCCTTGTGGCTCAGCTGGTAAAGAATCCACCTGCCATGTGGGAGACCTGGGTTCGATCCCTGGGTTGGGAAGAGGCCCTGGAGAAGGGAAAGGCCACCCGCTCCAGTATTCTGGCCTGGAGAATTCCATGGACCGTGTAGTCCATGGAGTCACAAAGAGTTGGACACGACTGAACGACTTTCACTTTCTCCATAAGTTTGTTTTCTGCACCTGTGACTCTCTTTCTTTTTTGTAAAGAAGTTCATCTGTACTGTTTGTAAAGATTCCCCATGTAAGCGATTCCTGAGTGCAGTAAGAGGCAGAGAAAGACAAACGCCGGTGATAGCGCTTCTAAGCGCCCTTGTTTCCTGTTCGTGCCTTTTGCCGTCGCTGCTCACGCTGCCCTGCATCTCTCTGTTCGACATTCCAAGTCCTTCTCCAGCGCCGCCTCTCCCTGGAGGTCTGCCTGGTGGGCAGATGAGCCCCGTTCCCTCCTGGGAGCCCCCATAGCCCATTTCCCTTCCCTCATGACACTCCGGCTGCGGGTGTCTTATCTTCTGCTTGCTCGCCAGCAATGCCCGTCACGTGTCACTGCTAGAAGAATCCACTCACCCCTCCCATGCTACATCACAAACCACATGATCTGAGAAATCCTCCCCAGAACGTCTCCCCTGCGGTAGCTTCTTTTGGTTTCCAGGCCCCAGAACTTAGTTTATCTACCACTAGCCGGTCAAGCTCCGATCTCTCATCTTTTCATGAGCTATAGTCAGGGATTCACACATGAAGTCAGTCCTAAGAAATGGGGGTCCCGCCCATCTATTTTTTTTAATTGGAGTATGGTTGATGTACAATGTTGTGTTAATTTCTGCAGTACAGCAAAGTGATTCAGTTATATAGGTATACATGATTTTCAATATTCTTTTCCATTACGATTTTCATAGGATACTGAATATGGTTCCCTGTACTATATGGTAGGAGCTTGTTGTTTATCCAGTCCATATATGAAAGCTTCCATCTGCTCACCCCAGACTCCATCTGTCTCCCAGCCACTCCCCTGTGGCCACCAAGAGCCTGATCTCTGTGTCTGAGAGTCTGTTTCTGTTTTGTAGACAGGGTCACTTGCGTCACATTGCAGACTCCACCTGGAAGTGATGTCGTGTGGTATTTGGCTTTCTGACTTCTCTTGGTTGCCTCCTTGTTGCTGCAAACGGCATTATTTCATTCTTTTTAGTAGCTGAGTGGTATTGCATTGTGTGGGGCTTCCCAGGTGGTGCTAGTGGTGAAGAACGTGCCTGCCAGCGCAGGAGACTTAAGGGACATGGGCTCAGGCCCTGGGCAGGGGAAGAGCCCCTGGAGGAGGGCATGGCCACCCACTCCAGTATTCTCGCCTGGAGAATCCCACGGACAGAGGGGCCTGGCGGGCTACAGTCCAGGGGGTCCCAGAGTTAGACATGACTGAAGCAACTAAGCACACATGTGCACACACACACACACGCACACACACACACACACACACTCCATTGTATATATGCATGCATCTTCTTCATCCATCAGTTGTTGATGAGCATTCAGGTTGCTTCCATGTACTGGCTATTATGACTAGTGCTGCTGTGAACATTGAGATGCGTGTATCTTTTCAAATTGTAGTTTTGTCTGGAGATATGCCCAGGAGTAGGAGTGTGGGATTCTGCTGCTGCTGCTAAGTTGCTTCAGTTGTGTCAGACTCTGTGCGACCCCATGGATGGACAGCAGCCCACCAGGCTCCCTCATCCCTGGGATTCGCAAGGCAAGAACACTGGAGTGGGTTGCCATTTCCTTCTCCAATGCATGAAAGTGAAAAGTGAAAGTGAAGTCACTCAGTCGTGTCCAACTCTTAGCGACCCCATGGACTGCAGCCCTCCAGGCTCTTCCGTCTGTGGGATTTTCCAGGCAAGAGCACTGGCGTGGGTGCCACTGATGGTGATAGCAGCAGCCATCCCAGAAGGTCATGGCAACATGAAATGTCTCAAATTGTGTGTGAAGCTTTTAGCATCCCTCTGTCCGTGGGATCCTCCAGGCAAGAGTGCTGGAGTGGGCTGTCATTGCCGTCTCTGGTGTGGGATCCTAGGGTAATTCTATTTTTAGTTTTCTGAGAAACTTTCATACTGTTCTCCATAGTGGCTGCACCAACTTACATTCCCAGCAGAGGAGGGGTCCTTTCCTCCACACCCTCTCCAACATTTGTTGTTTCTAGACATTTAAATGATGGCCATTCTGACCAATGTGAGCCGGTGCATCACTATAGTCTTGATTTGCGTTAAGTCTAGCTCATTTGATGCAGCACTGAGCACTGAGGGGAGCCCCACGACATGCTGTTAGCTCCAGGCTGGGCAATGATAGTGCCCCCCCGCCACTTGCTAGCCAGCATGGATGGTTGGATGGTACCGCTATGTCATGCTGTTAACAGGATATGTCCTCGAAAGATATGTCCAAGTCCCAACTCCTGGTGCCTGTGAATGTGACCTTATTTGGAAATAGGTCTTTGCAGGTGTAGACAGGTTAAGGATCTCAAGATGACACCATACTGGATTTAGGGAGAAACTTTAGACCAATAACTGGTGTCCTTAGAAGAAAAAGAAGAGAGTGATTTGAGACACAGACAGAAGGGTCAGAGGCCATGTGAAAACAGTCACAGAGATCAGAGAAATACACCTGTGAGCCACGGAATGCAAGTATGGCCAACAGCCCACAGAAGCTGGGAGAGGCGTGAAACACATTCTCCCTGACAGCCTCCGAAGGAACCAACCCTGCTGACACCTTGCTTTTGGACTCCTGGCTTTCAGGACTCAGCAAAAGCAAATTTCTGCTGTTTTTAAGCCACCACGTTTGTGGCTATTTATTGCAGCAGCCACAGGAAACAGAAGAGATAGTTCAGGAAAAGAGAGAGGACTTCTTGATCTGTCTGTGCTGTGACATCGACTTTCTCAGGCCTGGGGCAGCCGGGATCACGAACAGCCTCTTGCATTTACCTCGGTGCCTCCTATCAAGCTGATGGCTTTCTCTGAGTTCCAGGACTATAAAAAGTCTGTAGCAGATCACAGAGGCACTAGCCAGGGCGTCCCAGAGTCAGGTACCCCTGTCTCCCAGCTCCGCCTCTGGCGATTAGCTGAGTGACCCTGGACACGCGCGTAACCTTGTTCAATTGTTGTTTAGTCGCTCACTTGTGTCCGACTCCTTGCGACCCTGTGGACTGCAGCGTGCCAGGCTTCCCTGTCCTTCAGTGTAACTTGCTGAGCGCTGTCTGTGACACTGGGACAAGAGGAGGCCCGCTTCACGTGTTATGATGAGAACTCATTCATTCAATCCCTGTTCAACAAAGATTTTTTTCTACTGTGTGTGAAGAATTATTCTAGGCGTGAAGACAGAGCAGTGAAATAATCCCTGCCTCGTGAAGCTCCCATGTTAGGGAGGGAAGAAAGGCGATGGCCAGACTTGCTCAGTAAAACAGAGTTGGTGCGATTTCCCTGCCAATCCAGTGGTTAGGACCCTGTGCTGCCACTGCAGGGGGCAGGGGTTCCATCCCTGGCCAGGGAACTAAGATCCCGCATGCCACAGTGTGGCCAAAGGAATTTTTTTTTAAAACCCACAGAGTTGGTGATAAGTACTTTGGAAAAGCAGAGAGCAGGGGAGGGGAGGAGGAGAGGCTAAGCACAGTTTAAATGGAAGGTCAGGAAGGGTCAAGCAATCGGCAGGCATCAAGTGCTGGCCCTTGACCAAGACAGCGGGCACGTAGTAATTGTTGGGCCCACAGCGGCTGCTTGCACTTGTCAGTGGGGGCTCCTAGAACAAGACCTGGAGGCTTAAACAACAAACACTTCTCATGGTTCTGGGAGTCAGCAGGGTATGTTTCTTGGTTTACCGCTATTTGGCTCTCTGATCTCTTCTTATAAGGGCACTAATCCCATTTATAGGGGCTCCACCCTTAAGACCTCATCACCTTCCAAAGGCTCCATCTCCTAACACCAGGAGGAGACAAGTGGTCTCTCAGGGACCCTGTCTCATGCACCTCTTCCCTTTACTGATTCTAGTCTAGTTCCTTCTGCTGTAAGAAACCACAGCCATGAGTAGAATGGCTCTTCTGAGTTCTGTGGGTCCTTCTAGTGAACTGCTGAACCTGAGGACTATCTTGTGAACTCAGGAACAGCAACCAAGCATTTGCCCTCTGCTTATCCCTGAAGAATCTGCATGAGGCTGAGGGCTTGTACTAGCATCTCTGTGTAGGGCAAGATAGATGTGTGTTGTAATCCTCTGTGGGATTAGAGAACCCACCTGGTCAGATGATCAATCCTGTGATTGACTAGAGAGGTGGGCACCCCAGCTTCAAGCCTTCAAACAGACACAGCCAGGGACACTCACGCAGATATCTGGTCTACCTTGCAGGTTGAGCTGCAGGGTTGGTTTTTCCCCAGTCTCTCTGTCATTGCCAATGGCACTGGGTGTGCCTTCAACCCTCCAGACTTCAGAAGATGCACCCTCAGAGAATAGCAGCAGATTCCTCTAATAAGCAAAACCCCATTGGCTTTTATTACTTTGGGCAAAATAAAATTTGCTCCTGAATAAGCAAAAGCTCCCTGACAGCTCTGTCGACACGAGGCACCCTATCTGAAAAGATATGAGAGGCGAGGGACAGGAAATGTGAGGCTCCTCCGAGGCAGGTGGGGCCTGGTGCCGGCTCGAGGTGACAAGGAGAGGACTAATAATCTGATGAAGAAGAGGGCTGGGAGTGAAGGCACTCATCTCAGCCTAGCCCTTAAAACCAAAATGATGGAGTTCATTTGCATTTAGATCTCCTTGGCTCCCTCTTTTCATCTAAAGACAAATCCTCACAAAAGGCTGCTTAATTAGACCAAATTAGATTTCCGCTCAGCAGCTTGTCATTCATTACAAAATGCTGTTCTTCTTTTTTTTTTTTCTTCCTCATTTTGGTAATTATGGGCTGGTCTATACCAGTTTGTAAGCATTCACCCCAGCCGCTGAGTATGACTAGCATTCCTGATTTTGTGCAGAGAAGAGGAAAATTATTCAGTTGCACCAAATCTGTCTATTTTATAAGTTGGATCAAGACCATCTTCACTGAGTCTTTTACAATAATGGGTATTCTTGCTCTTAATTCTTTAATGATTAATCGTGGGAGCAGCACAGAGCTTGGTAATTTCCAGGACTAAAAGCTTAAGTACAAACAGACTTCACATGTAGCAATTATGCCATATATTGGAAATCTTCACCTGAGTTATGCAGCCCTATTCCATCTTTGAAGCCACCCATTAAATCATTTATCACACAGCCTCTCATCCTGAGCGGTTAATATTGCTCAGCTCAGATCTTCTCTACCATGGTCTGTTCCCCAGCCCCTCCCAACCACAGAGCCTTGGCAGTTCCAATTTTCAGCTGTGGATATAGACATGAGGGGGAGGGCGTTGGAGGATGGGGCTTGGTTTGGCTGATCCACGGTTTTCATTATCCCATTCTCCATATCCTTTCTATCCATTGTATATGGTACGGCTCAGGGTTCAGAGGATTTCCTACAAACCCGGGGAGGGGGCCTCCAAGAGTGGCAGGAGGGTTGGGTCTGAGAGGAAGGGGTGGAGGTCCATCCCAGGGCAGCCCAGTTGACTTTGCTCTGGTCATTCTGGGTGAGTGGAGGTGGCCAGGTCCCCGGGCTCAGATGCTGCTAATGGAGGTGTCAAGCATAGCACCCACTCTCTCTAACAACTATTGCCACTCAAGCCTACTGCCGAGTTTGTCCGTCTTGTTATGGGAGGGACTTGAATCGTCTCTGCTCACACCAAGCCTATGAATTGGGTGGTGTTCAGAGAGGAGCTGGCAAATGGGAGATTGGACAGTGGCACCTAGATCAGGCTGACGTGACCCCAAAGCATGCCCACTGTGTGCTCTGCCTTCCCGAACAAAAGAATCAGATGACATGGGTCTAAATGATGTGGATTCGGAACTTGCTCCAAAAAGAGAATGCCAGAGCTGGAGTGGCCCGGAGATCAGCTAGCTCTCCTTTTTCATTTTACAGACAGGAACACTGGAGGCCCAGGAATGAGGAGGAAACCTCCTCCAGGCTGCCTTCCTAGGTTGGCCCTCCCCATTGGCCTGTCCTTCTTGGCTGCTGCACACCTGCCACGGTCGCAAGGCAGCAAACTGCCAATTCCACTGCTCCCACTGAATCCAGAAACTCTTACCTTCCTGTGGGCTCACAGTGGGACAAGGCTGGCTTTCTACCCTTTTCCCTAATAGCTCAATTTCCTGGAGATCCTAGCCCCAAAGTAAAAGTGCTAGTCACTCAGTCATGTCCAACTTCGTGCGACCCCATGAACTGTAGCCCACCAGGCTCCCCTGTCCATGGGATTTCCCAGGTAAGAATACTGGAGTAGGCTGCCATTCCCTTCTCCAGGGAATCTTTCCGCCCCAGGGGTCAAACCCTGGTCTCCTGCATTGCAGGCAGATTCTTTACCGCCTGAGCCACCAGGGAAGCCCCAGCCTAGCCCAAACAGGCAGATTTTTAGCCACTGGGGACTTGCCCACTTTTCAGTTCCCTGAATACTACACCAATATCTGGTCATTGATAAGATACAGCCTCCTGGTCATAAGACCCCCAAGCCTCAGCTGACCTTTGAGATCTCAGACCCAGAGACTCCCTGCCCTGCTCAGAGTGACATCACGTGGATGCCTGAGCCCCTCTCCCAGCCCCCTCTACCCTGGAGTTCCTCTGCCCTTCCCTTTCTGGACTGTGGCCCCTCGGCCATAAGCCCCCGGACGGTCTTCATAATTCCTCTTCCCTCTCTCACTCCTGTCCAAGCCCCACCAACAAAGCTTGTGGTTAATGCTTCCTGTGGCCATGTCTTTTTCCTCTCTCTACAACTAGGTTATCACCCATCTCTGAAAACTCCCAAGTGCCAATCATGGTGCCCAATGCCCTGTAAGTGGCCTCTGCCACCTCTGCTATATAAAAGAGCATTGCTTAAGGCCAGCCTGACCTCTCCTATAAATTGGAAACCCAGAACCCACCAGAAAACAGCCCCAAGGCTGCAAAGACGGGGCTGAGGTGGGACCTTGGTCTCCAGCTGCCCAGCTTTGTGCTGGAATCAACAGCCACCCTTATTAACTGGCTTCGTTTCAGAACCCCTTCCTCCACTCCTGCGATCTGCTGTGCTAACGGGTCAGCTGCCATTTTGTGTTAAACTCCTTCTCACTTATTACAATACCGGTTTTTTTATTGACATGGAAATAAAACTTACAATCAATGAGATATTATGAAATATACATCAAAACAAAAGTCACTGGAGCTGGCGTTTTCATCTGTTCTTGGGAAAGAACAAGGGTTTAAGGGAGTGGGGGGAGAAAACACAGAACATTTTTCTTCCCTATTACATGATGCGATTTTCAATGAATCTATAAAGAAAATGAAAACATAAATAGAGTAACCAAACAGAATGATCCCTGCAGCTGTCAAAACTTAAAACAGTTCCATTTTCCTTTGATTTCTGTTTTAAGTTTTGAAAAGTACATAGATCATTCTCTGCTTTTGCTTTTTTCTTTCTTTCTTTCCTTTTTTTTTTTTCTTTGGTAGGGAGCCTCTTTCTTAAATCTGATTTTTCCATAGACCATTGGCTTTGACCCTTAGCAGCTGAACTGACCAAAAGACCAAATGAAGATGCCATTTATTTCGTATGCCTTCAGGTGTGAGAAGGTAGAGGAGAACTCTTATTCTATTTCTTCTCCACCATCTGGAAACTGGCTCCTTCCCTCCTTGGTGCCACATCAAAGCCGACCCAGCGGCGTTTCTTCCTTTACTAAGCCAGTGGCATGTGGGCAGCAAAGGGCAAAGGGGGGAGCCCTTCCCTGCTGGTGGGCACCCCTGCTGTGTGCTTGGCACCCCTGGGCACCTTTCCTCAGTCGTCTTGTCTAATCCTGTCATTATTTGCTGATGTGGGGTCGGTCGTCCCCGTTTCACGAATGCTGAGGAGGTGACTCTCAAAGGGGTGCAGAAGGGTTAGAGCCTGGATCCCGATCCCCCCACACACACACATCTACACCAGGAGAGGACCTCTGCATGGCCTTAGTTGAGTGATTTCATGTTTTTCTTAAAATGGAAGAACGCTTTCTTCCAAAGAAGACTGATACGGAGGGCCCTCCATAAATAGAACATGTCTTCCAGTGGCCGCCTGGCCGGCTCAGGACGCAGGCTTTGTGTTCCCGGTGTACATCGACCTGAGGTTGTCTAACCTCCTCTCTGACATCCTCCAGAGTACCAGGAACAGGTGAGATGGGGCCTCAGAAGGAGGGGGAGAGGAGCTAGGCGTGAGCATCCAGGCCTCCAAACGCGCAGTCCAGCGTTCCTTCTCCCTCCCACAGCTCCTTCTGCCAACTGTGGCCTTCCAAAAGTGCCCAAAGCGAAGGTATACCTTGCAAAGCAGAGCCCAACCAGTTTCACTGGTCCTCGGGTTGGCCTTCAAACAGAAGTATTCTTGGAGCTCCAAGACGCGCCTAACAGACAGATCTGCCCCAGCTCCCAGCGCGCAGACCATCAGAGACACACAATCGGGGTGGGATATGGTCCCCCAGTCCCTGCATCCCTGTCCACCCAGTCTCACCTCCTTGAAGCTGCGCGATGTTTCCAACCACGTGGTCCGTGATCCCATGGTGAGACAGTGGCCACTTCATTTGCACTTCTTTCCTTTCCCATCCTGAAGAGAGAGAGAGGAACGTCCTAAATTGTCCAGATAAGAGGCATGGCATAACCTTCCTGTGGACATATTCAGTTCAGTTCAGTTGCTCAGTCATTTCTGACTCTTCCTGACTCCATGGACTGCAGCACACCAGGCCTCCCTGTCCATCACCAACTCCCAGAGTTTACTCACACTCAGTCAGGGATGCCATCCAACTCATCCTCTGTTGTCCCCTTCTCCTCCTGCCCCCAATCCTTCCCAGCCTCAGAGTCTTTTCCAATGAGTCAGTTCTTTTCATCAGGTGGTCAAAGTATTGGAGTTTCAGCTTCAATATTAGTCCGTCCAATGAACACTTAGGACTGATCTCCTTTAGGATAGACTGGTTGGATCTCCTTGCAGTCCAAGGGACTCTCAAGAGTCTTCTCCAACACCACAGTTCAAAAGCATCAATTCTTCGGTGCTCAGCCTTCTTCACAGTCCAACTCTCACATCCATACATGACTACTGGAAAAACCATAGCCTTTACTAGACGGACCTTTGTTGGCAAAGTAATGTCTCTGCTTTTTAATATGCTGTCTAGGTTGGTCATAACTTTCCTTCCAAGGAGTAAGTGTCTTTTAATTTCATGGCTGCAGTTACCATCTGCAGTGATTTTGGAGCCCAGAAAAATAAAGTCAGCCACTGTTTCCGTGTTTCCCCATCTATTTGCGATGAAGTGATGGGTCTGGATACCATAATCTTAGTTTCTGAATGTTGAGCTTTAAGCCAATTTTTTCACTCCCCTCTTTCACTTTCATCGAGAGGCTCTTTAGCTCTTCTTCACTTTCTGCCATAAGGGTGGTGTCATCTGCATATCTGAGGTTATTGATATTTCTCCCAGCAGTCTTGATTCCGGCTTGTGCTTCATCCAGCCCAGCATGGACATATTAATTTTTCTTTTTATTGAGGCAAAATTTATATAAAATTAGCTATTACCGATTTCTTTGGTGTATGATTCAGTGGCATTTAACACCTTTACGATGCTGCTCACTCAAGCCTTCTCTTTCATTCCAGGATGTGTTCATCACCCCAGAAGGAAATCCCACAGGCATGAAGCGATCACTGCCGTTCTCCGCTCCCCCCTTCCTCAGCAATCACTTATCTGGTTTCTGTCTCTGTGGACTTACCTATTCTGGATGTTTCCTGTAAATGAAACCACACGTCATGTGGCCTTTGTCACCGGACTTCTCTCCCTCAACCTGTGTTTTCAAGGTTCATGCATATGTGAGGGCTATTCTATCATACATGTATGGAGAGACCACACTTTTCCCCTTCACCTGGTGCTGCATGCTTGCGTGGTTTCCGTCTTTCAGCTCTTGAGGATGATGCTACTGTAGACGTGTCTGAACGCCTGCTGTCAGACCCTTTGGGCTTATATCTAGGAGCAGAATTGGTGCTGCATGCTTGCGTGGTTTCCGTCTCTCAGCTCTTGAGGATGATGCTACTGTAGACGTGTCTGAACGCCTGCTGCCAGATCCTTTGGGCTTATGTCTAGGAGCAGAATTGCTGGAACACATGGCAATTCCACGTTTAATTCTTTGAGGCACAACCATAACCCAGATGCCTCCCCAGCCTGGCCGCCTCGCGGCACTGTGCGGTGCGGTCATACAGCGCAGAGCTCATAGATCTTCTTGACACAGTACACCAGGGCCGCCAGCGCTATCGTGTTGTGCAGTCTCTTTCTGTGCAAGTCGTCCTTCCGGACCAGCACCACTGGGGTGGACGAGGTGAGTGTGTGCAGGGGCAGGCGGGACAGTCTGTAGGCGTCGTACTCCACCTGGTACTTGCAGCAGGGGTCAAACTGCCAGGAGATGCCGTAGAGGGTGCAGCAGGCCAGGCTCAGCACGCCTGCGGGCAGGGAGATGTAGTGGGAGTAATCCAGGGGGCAGCGCCAGCGGGGTGAAGAGACAGGCGGTGCCTGCCAGCACGGTGGTCTTGTGCAGGCAGTTGCCCACGGTGATCCAGCGGGCCGTCTCATCACCGATGCGGGTGGGCTCGATCACGATGTACTTGTACTGGGCTTCCAGGGCCTGCTCCAGCTCATACTCAAACTGGTCTTGCGCGTTCTCCCCGTTGTAGATCTCGTGCACGATGTAACAGTCTGTGGCCGACAGGCTCACCCTCTCTCGAGCGCCGCCACCGCCGCTGCCCGGGCCGAGACGCCTCCTTCCCCACGCGGCCATCTTCCTCCTCACAGGTCCAGTCCTTTAGTCCTTTCCTGGTTGCCTGGGGCCCCAGCCGGCAGGAAGCTGACGATCTGGAACAATAAGCGACCCCGTCAAGGGGTTTATCAATTTCGTCGCTAGTTTTCTGTTCAAATAGAGACAAAGTCACCGACAGTTCCACCCCGTGGATAGGCTAATGACGTCCACCAGCGAGTGTGACTGCTTCTTCTTTTAAAAAAATCCCTTATTTTGGCTGTGTGGGGTCTTCGGTGCCGCACCCAGGCTTTCTCTAGTTGCAGCAAATGGGGCCACTCTTCGTTGTGGTGTGCAGGCTTCTCCATGCAGCGGCTTCTCTGGTTGTGGACCATGGGTATTAGACAGAGCACTCGGGAGTGGTGGCACGCAGGCTTAGCTGCCCTGCAGCGTGTGAGGTCCTCCTGGACCAGGGATCAAACCTGTTTCGCCTGCATTGCTAAGCAATTCTTAACCACGGAACCACCAGAGGAGTCTGTATGACTGCTTCTTACTGAGAACTTTCTTGGCCCTCTACTAAGAACTCCCCCGCATTATGAAAGGTTCCAACGGCCCTCCCAAGCTGGGTATTCCCACTGTGACTATTGTATCAGTAAGGAAATGGGAGCTCAGAAGTTCAACAACTTGTTCAAGGCCACACAGAGTTGAGAATCCAGAATTCCAACCTGTGCATTTGGCCTCAAACTTGTGGGGATTTTTTTGTTTTGTTGTTGTTCTGTGGGTTTTGATTTTTTTCTTTCTTTTTTTTTTTTGCTATGCTCTGCAACATAAGGCAATGGCACCCCACTCCAGTACTCTTGCCTGGAAAATCCCATGGACAGAGGAGCCTGGGAAGCTGCAGTCCATGGGGTCACAAAGAGTTGGACACGACTGAGTGACTTCACTTTCACTTTTCACTTTCATGCGTCAGGAGAAGGAAATGGCAACGCACTCCAATGTTCTTGCCTGGAAAATCCCAGGGACGGCAGAGCCTGGTGGGCTGCCATCTATGGAGTCTCACAGAGTCAGACACGACTGAAGCGACTTAGCAGCAGCAGCAGCAGCAGCAGCAGCTTAAGGCATCTTAGTTCCCCAACCAGGGATCCAGCCTGTGCCTCCTGCAGTGGGAGCACAGAGTCTTAACCGCTGGACCACAGGGGAGCCCGCAAACTTGTGTTTTCAAGCACCAAACTGTAAAGTCCCGGTAAGGGGCCGAATGATTTCTGTCTGGAGCTGGGATGTGATGAGCAATATGCTGGTAGCAGCAGAGCTCTGCTCCTAATTACGCCCAGCTCAGACCATTAGGCAAACAAGTCTGCCTTCCTGGAGCTCACCCCAGCTGTGCGCTCCCAGAGTGGACTGCTGGGAATCTGGGTGGATAAATCACAAAACAGGAGAGTAACATTTAGCAAAGCCCTACACCCGCTGATTTCTCTCCACCAGGGCATTCAGCTTTATCCCCTGTGTCTTCAGAGAATGGCCAGTCGTGCCCATAACAGCTTCATTTATCAGGTACCCGCTCCTTAGCCACCATGGTGCCAAGAGCATCTTGTCTGCTTGTCTCAGCCGCAGACCTAAATTGGGGTGTTGTTTCCCCACTTTACAGACAGGGAACTTGGGGTGCAGGCCGGCTGAGAGACTGTGTCAAGACCATGCAGGTGTAACTGACAGAGCCCCTGCTGACCCAGACACCCTGGTTTGAGGGCTGTCCTTGTAAGCGGGGTCCGCCCCACCACCTCCCGACAGCAGAGGCAGCATCTCTTGTGGGAGCCGCTGATGCTGCCCGGGAGGAAGTTCTCCCAGGACGGTGAGCTGCCTCCTGAATGTGGCTCAGGTCTGCTCATAGTCTCAGAGGATAGCTAGTCAATTTTCATTGCTTTAAAAGAAAAAAAATCCAAATCATGGTGTTTGTTCCTTCCAACCTCTCATGTTTGCCTTTTTTGAAACGCACAGCGTTTCCTCCTCATCCACCTAAACCCACTATTGAGTTACCGGCCCCCGAGGCCGCGGGCTCAGAGCGAGGCATCCGTGCACTTTGCTGCTCGCTGCCTTCTCCGAGTGTAATCAAACATCAAGCTAAGTAGCAAATAAATCTCTCGATCTCATGAGCTGCACAGCGAGATCATGTAAATGCAAATGAAGGACCTGGTTTCAAGCTGTCGAGGGGGAGGGGAGGACACGCCGGGGCCCTATCACCGAGACCGCCTCGCACACCAAGGGCCGTACATCAGCTGCAGCAACGGTTCTGGCAGCACCCAGGGAGCCGGGGCTGCCCCGGGGGTGGAAGACGGCGGAACCCCAGCAGGCAGCGAAACACAGGCGGCCCGGGGCACGGGCACCAGGCAGGGGCCCATGGGGTGGCCAGGCAGGTTCAGTGGGGCCTGAAGAGGTGTCTGCCCTGCCCGGGCCAGCCCACCTTGACCTGAGCTGGGGAGCTGACCCAGTAACACCAACAATGACAGCAGTAATGGAGGCCACTGGCTTACTGGGCTCCAGTCCTCAGTCAGGGAGGTTTTACAGGTGAGCGGTGGGGACCAGAGAAGTCGAGTGACTTGCCCGAGGCCACACAGGAACTGGCAGAGCAAGGTCTCAGCTCTGTGACATTAATACGCTGGCTTTCCAGGTCTTCCTGTGGGCCTGGGGCCTCCCTCTCCCCTCCTCCCCTCCCCTGACCGGGGAAAGCCAGTCCAGCCGCCACCACACATGTGCACAGAGTGGCGACGACCCAGGAGAAGAACTCTAACTTGGATGCTGGGCGGGAGGGAACACAGAAAAGAGAAACTGGCTTTACCTCTGCCTTTTAATTAAAAAAATAAAGCCTCAGCACCCAGCCCCCACCCTTGGCCTCCCACCCAAAGGCCCCATTTCTAAAGACATACCCTCACACATACCTTCTTATGTTTACTTTCAGTGTTTTTTTCAATGAATTCTTTTCTGTGTGTTCATAACAATAGTATATGCAAATTTTTGAATCCCGCTGATTTTTTTTTTTCACTTAATGTTATTTTAGATGCCTTTGATCATATATGGATGTGGTCTTCTGGTGGGTGGCTTTTTAGCATCGTTATGCGATGTTCGACTGCTGCTCACACAATACACACGGTTCAAAGAACCCGGCTTCTGAGACGACGCCGGGGTCCTTTGATGCATAATGCACCTTATTTCACATGATTGTTTATCTGAGGTTCTCATTATGGAAATAAATAAATATCCTCTATGCTAATCGTGATCACAATTTGCATTTATATTGTGCTTTTCATTCGAGGATCTTAAGTTGTTTTACAATAATGAACTCCCCCTCCGTGAGCAAGACGGGATGTGTGTGCATGCGCGGGTGTGGGCAGAGCCGTATACAGATATTTATTTAATAACTACCAGGCAATAACCGTGGGATTTCACAGAACTACGCTTTAATAGGATGCGGGAAAGCGAGCGGAGACTTCTCAACTGTCGAACAGCGTTCATTGAGTTGAGACTCTGGGCTAGAGGGTTAATGAGTCACAGGCTTCTGTGGCTGCCAGGAGGTGGGAGTGACTCCCTAGGGGACTCGGTCCTCACAGATGAACACCTAAGACTGGTCTGGAACTCAGGCATTGAGCTCCCAGGCAGAAAACCCGTCTTGCAAATGACCACCAGCTCGTTTGTGCAAAGCAAGATCCAGTTTAGACCGTCTAAGAAGCAGAGCCAGTTAGTTTCACCCATTTTTACCCCTTTGGTGAGAAATGGGGGCAAGTTAAGGATTTTTAAGAGCGTGCAGGGTGGAGAATCATCACACTCGAGTTGTAAGGCCGGTCACTTTTTTGAAGTTGTCCCCTGGTACTTTCTTCCTGGGCCTCCTCCGGTGACTCCAGAGGCAGCCTGCTGGCAGTGCCTGCCACCTGCACTTGCCTCCAGAAAGCCCCAGCGGTCCTGAGGCTGGCGACGGGCCGCTCCAAGGGGGGCTTCCGGGCCAGGGGCTGCCTGCCCAGCCTGGGTCTCAGTGCGGATTTCCAGGGCTCGGTCCTCGATGTTGGGGAGCTGAGGGGAGTGGCCGTGCAAAGAGGAGACCAGAGGATCCCAAGACTCTCCTGGGACAGGGAGCGAGATGGTTTTAATTAGAGCTGGGAGACGAGAAACTAGGCAGCGAGGGGTGACATCTTAATGAGGTTTAATGAAGCTGTCTGCTGATGGGGACAGCTGTCACCCAGAGCTGTATTCCAGCCAAACCACTCCGTGACAGAGCAAACTCCGAGAAAGGCGCAGTTTGAAAACGGCTGAGAAGGGCAGGGCGGCCAGACTCAGGGCGGGGATTCGTCTCCCACGTTTGCCTCTTGAGTCTAACCACAAGGACAAGGGATTCCTGCTAGTAGCCCGGGTCCGAGTAGCTGCTCGTATTTCACAGTTCCCCGTTGTGCAAAGTGAAGGTGTGCCTCTGAAAAGACCTTGAGTGTCGTGCCTGAGATGTCTTCGAAGTCAGCCATAAGAACGAGAAATACTAGGAGGGCTTAGCGTCGCGGGGCGGTGCGGGGGAGGGCGGTGGGAAATGAAAGGGTCTACCATTCCATCTCTTTCTGAGCCTCGATTTCCCCTCTGTTCAATGGGGACAATGTGGCCTTCCTTACAGAGTGGTTGTGAGGGGCCGCTGAGGGTGAACACAGAAGTGTGATGCAGAGGGCTGAGGTTAACTGCAGCTCTCCCTTTACTGGGCTTCCCAGGTGGCGCTAGTGGTAAAGAACCCACTTGCCAATGCAGGTGGCTGCAAGAGACACAGGTTCGATCCCTGGGTCAGAAAGAGGGCACGGCAGCCCACTCCAGTATTCTTGCCTGGAGCATCCCATGGACAGAGGAGCCTGACAGGCCACAGTCCACGGGGTCGCACAGAGTTGGACACGACTGAAGCGACTTAGCACACACTTCCACCTGGGGGCCTTTGAGCAAGTAGGAACCTCTTTAAGTTTCAGTTTTCCCACCCATCAAATGGGAGAGCAACCTCCCAGTGGGGCTGGGAGAGTTCAGGGAGAAGTACGACAAGCTCTCAGGACACAGGGAGTGCTCACTAATAGGGCTTGATAAGCAAGGTCACAGGGCATTACCTGAGCCTTGCACGCAGCAGGTGCTCAGCAAATATTCGCTCTTATTTGTTGTTTCCTTTCCTTCTGTTACAGAGGGAACAGGCTGGTCTCTGGGGACCCCTGCGTCGGCAGGCGCTCTCCACCTTCACATGGCCCAAAGTCTATGCATTTGCCCCAGGGCCTTTGAACATCCCAGCTGAGCGCTATGTCTCATCCTATTCTGGGCTGAATGCGCAGACTGCCTGGTTTACCCAAGTGTCCAATCAGAGCTGTGACCACGTCTCAGTAGTTTCACAACCTGTTTGCCTACGTCTGGAAGTTCAGAGTCAGGAGCTCCTCTGGGCACCTGTTTGTCAGTCCTTAACCAGTCCTCTGAATTGCTCAGGGAACCGCAGACCCTTCTACCACGCAGCTTTTCTCTGTAGGTTTCTAGAAAGCCCCTCTGGACAAACTGGGAGAGAGGCCCAGAGTTGGTGCCAGGCCAACCCACCTCTGGCTGGTCTTTTACTGCTTCTGGAGAGCCTCTCAGAGGACCGGCAGCACTCCTGTTCTCCCTGGCTGCCCCACTGGAATCATTTTTAGATCAGCTCTCCCCAAAAATGCCAACCCAAGAGCTGGATCTTCTCTTCTGTCCAGCTCTGACCCAGGCATGACTTAGGTGTCTCGTGTCCAGGTCATTGAAATGATGGCTTTTCCCATCACCCCCAGTCTATACAGCAAATGGTGTCTGTGTCCAGGGCTCTCCTGGACAGAAGGCTACTCATGCCCTCTGTGTGTGTAGAGGGCGTCATGCAAAGATGAGCAAAATCCGGTCTGCACAGCTGACTTTGCGCACAGGCAAAGACAGTGGAGGATCCTGGGCAATTGATGCTAAATGCCAAGGGGCAGCAAAGACGTGGAGTCCTGTGTGGGTTCAGATCCAGCCGTGGCCTCTCATTAGTGGTGAAGCTTTGGGCAAACAAGTCCAGCTGTCCCGGCCTCCCTTTCCCACCCAAAAAGCTGTATAGTTTGCAGGGCTGCCTTAACTGTTAGTGGTACAAGGGGTAAGCGCCCCCATGGAGCCTGGCCTGCAGTCACCATGACTACGATGTTGCCGTGGTTGGCGGTGGTAGCCCCAGGGTGGGCCCAGTTAGCCTGCCTCACTGGGCAGCTGAGCTGGTAATGGGTGGTCCTTTTACTGGCTGGTCCTTTTACTGCTTCTGGGGAGCCTCTCAAAGGACCAGCAGCACTCCTGTTCTCCCTGGCTGCTCCTCTACGGTATTTCCCTAGGGGAAAAGACCCTGATGCTGGGAAAGATTGAGGCCAGGAGGAGAAAGGGGCGGCAAACAATGAGATGGTTGAATGGCATCACCAACTCAATGGACATGAACTTGAGCGAACTCCGAGAGATGGGGAAGGACAGGGACGCCTGGCGTGCTGCAGTCCATGGGGTCACAAAGAGTCAGACGTGGCTGAGCGACTGCACAACAACTGGGGTGTTCATATGTGAATGCGAGGGCTCTGAGATACACAGCATGAATCTAGGGGTAAATTGCCAAGGTAGGATTTCAAGCATGAAGGTAATACCAGGAACCCACTGCTCTTGCGACATGTGGCCACTATCACAGACGAACGGGCTTTGCAAGAGGCAAGCGGACAGGACCTCGTAGGGCACCCACACCAGGTGGGCAGCAGAACCAACACCGCCAAAGCCTCCTTGTGCTGCTCACAGCCAGTGTACCCTGCCCCAAAGGTACCCACCCTCCTGGCTTCTAAAACCAGACGTTAGTGGTGCCGTGTTTGAACTTCATCCACGTGAAGCAGTGTGTAACTGGTGTGTCCGGCTCCTTTCACCCCACACTTTGAGTGAGAGCCCCGTGTGGCTGTGCAGAGCTGACCTTTCATCCCTGCTGCTGTGGGCAGTTCCTCGAGCCCACTGGCGTGGGGGCCAGATGACTCTCTCTTGTTGGGGGTGGGGGGCTGTCTTGTACATCTTGGGATGTTGGCCAGCACCTCTGGCCTTCACCCACTGGACAGAGGGCAGTACTGACTCCTTGTCTCCAGACACGGGCAACTGTCCTCTGGGAGGGCAAGGCTGCCCCCGGCTAAGAGCCACTGCTATGGAGTGTTTTGGGGAATGAATCTGTCACCACTTTTTTATCTACCCGGGATGGCCGTTTTGGTGGTTGGCTATGACAATTCAAGCTGCTCATTCTCAGACATCTGTTTGGGTGGACACGGGCACACAGCCCCATTGGGTGTCCGGGAGGGAATTGTTGGGTTATTGGTAGGTATATGTTTAGCTTTAATAGGTATTGCTGAACAGTCTTCTGTGGTGCTTGTGCCAGCTGACACTCCTACCAAGTACCTGGGTGTTCTGGTTGCTTCACATCTTTACCAGTAGCACTGAGTTTCTATTTTGCAGTCCTCAGAGGTTGAGCACTTTGACTTAGGGGTCCTGGCCACCTTGACATCCTCTTAATAAAGGGCCTATTCAAGTCTTTTCTTGTCTTTCTATAGGATTGCCTGCCTTTTTCTTGGAGAAGGCAATGGCACCCCACTCCAGTACTCTTGCCTGGAAAATCCCATGGATAGAGGAACCTGGAAGACTGCAGTCCATGGGGTCACTGAGGGTCAGACACGACTGAGTGACTTTGCTTTCACTTTTCACTTTCATGCATTGGAGAAGGAAATGGCAACCCACTCCAGTGTTCTTGCCTGGAGAATCCCAGGGACGGGGGAGCCTGGTGGGCTGCCATCTATGGGGTCACACAGAGTCGGACACGACTGAAGTAACTTAGCAGCAGCAGCAGCAGCCTTTTTCTTATTGATCTGTAGCAGCTCTTTATATATGATGGATAACAGCTCTTTGTCAGATGTATGTATTGCAAATACCTTCTCTCACTCTATAGACTCACACATTTTCAGAGCTAGAGGCAATCTGTGCTCTATCAAACCCTCTGATGCCCTTGGTTGTCATTACTTGTTCAGTTTGTCCTTTTAGCAAGATAATGAATTTCATAAGGGCAGGGGGCAGTTTGTTTACCTTGCAACTCCTGGCACAGAGCCTGGTGCAGAGGAAATGCAAAATAAATATTTGTGCAGGGAACGAATGAGTGGCTTTCCCATTGGGATGATTTTTGCAGCCCAAAGCTTCAGTGTTTTTGGCCGCTTGTTGATTCCTGGGCAACCGTCACTAAAAAGCGTGGAGATGGTGGCACTCGCTTTTTCCCCCGCCTCCTTCTCCACCACCCCCTGCCCAGTGGCAGCCATGGAGTCTGTCTGTCGATCCTCTGCCAGCTGGAAGTCGGCCCACCCGCACCTGCAGGAGGGAGGCGGGGCCTCTCCTGGAGAAGTCACGTTTTAATTAACTTCCCTTGCCGGCACTGGAGAGGGCAGATCATTTTCATAAACAAATGAGGAGCCAGGGCTTTGTCTACAGCTCGGAGTGAATCATGTAGAAGGAAATCAAAACAAACCACCCAGCTGAGGCCCCTGCCTGCAACTCAGAACTCCTAGGTCTCGAGGAAGGTCAAGGCCTGGGATCCGAGATGAGAAGGAAGAGGGAGAAAAATGGTGAGGCGGTGGGTAGCAAAGAACTGATAGTGTCTCCAAAGAGGCAGCTCATTCATTCATTCACTCAATCAACCCCTCTTTACTGGTATCTATTCTCTGCTGATCTCTTTGAAAATCAAGGGTGGAAATAAATACTCTCTATGGGGTGTGTTGGAGAATCTCTGCTCAATTTTTCTGTAAGCCCAAGACTGCTCTAAAAATAAAGTCTATTTTTAAAATAATCAACCTTGAAAGAAAGGAAAGAAGGGAGGGAGGGACAGAGAGAGAGAAGGAAAGAAGAAAGAAAGAAAGACTGAGCGGACAGTCTACCGAGGGAGAGAGACATTAAACTGATCACCACACAATTAATAACCCAATTACACTACTTTGTAATCTTTAATGGCTTTATTGAGCTATAATTCACATACTATACAGTTCACCCGTTTAAGGTATACGAGCCAATGGCTTTCAACATACACACAGGATTGGGCAACCAGCACCACAAGCAACTTCAGAATATTTTCATTACCCCCGAAAGAAGTCTCATACCCCTTAACCGTCACCCCTAAATCATTCTATTCCCTTCCCCATCTCAGCCGTAGGCAACCACTAATCCACTTTCTGTTTCTATGGATTTGCCTATTCAGGACATTTCATGAAATAAAATCATACGATTTGTGGTCCTCTGTGACTGACTTCTCCACCAAGTACCACACTGTCCTAGCCCGGCCCCGCTGAGCAGCTCTACTGTTTCTAGTGTGTAATTCTGCTTCTTGTTTTTGTTTCATGTTTTTTTGTTTGTTTGTTTTTTGTGTTTTTTTTGACCATGCTGCATGTTGGACCTTAGTTCCCTGACCAGGAATTGAACTCATGCCCTCTGCATTGGAAGCGCAGAGTCTTTAACCACTGGACTACCCTAAATGTGAGCTCAGGGCCCTATGGGGCCATAGCCAAGGAAGTTTGTCTGCACTGAGGGCAACCCAGGAGGGCTTCCCAGAGGAGGCAGTTTTTAATCTCAGGCATTTAGTGAGCATTGGTTATATGCTACCAGGAAAAAGAAACTGATAGAAGCCATGGTTCTAGATGCATAGGAATTTATAATCCAGGCAGGCTGGCCTGCATGTGCATTCCTAGAAATTGAGGTCACTTAAGTTCTAAGCTTATCCAAATGAACAAGAACATACAGGAAGAGTTGCTAGAGCCAGAGGAGGGAGAAGCCACTGAGAGCCGGAGGGGTCCCGTAAATTTGAAGAATAAGAACCAGAAAAGGGAAGGCAGGCAGGAGCAAAAGCAACTGGGGACGCCTGCAGACCCTTCAGGGTGGGGAACGGTCTGTTGTGCCCAAGTCTGAGGGTCACGTTGAGGAGTTGGGAGCAGAGGTTGGCGGGCTTGGAAAGTGCAGGGCACAGACTGCCGGGCTAAGGGAGGGGCTTATTCCAAAGGCGGTGATGAGCCGTCATCCACTTTTGTGCACCCAGCTCTCTGGGAGCCCGAGCTTTGGGGACAGAGACTGACAGGGGACAGGAGAAAGGGTGAGGGCGGAGCTCCCGGACAGTCTGGTGAGGCTGGAGCAGTGATGTCCTGGGGGTTCAACACCCTACAACTGGTAGCCTGGGGCCCGTGGGGTGGGAGGAGCAGCTGCACCCACCCAGCTCATAAAGTCCCCGGCCCCCAGGCCTGATGGCACCGGGAGCCACGCACCCCTGGTCGGTATCTCTTTAGCGGCGGATCTGACTGTGGGCTGGAGAACACAGCCTGGGTTCAAACCCCAGCTCTGCTGCTTCTCCCCGTGTGGCTTGTGCTACCTGTCTGACCTCTCTGTGCCTCAGCGTCCCTGTCTGAGAAATGGGGACAGCGATGGGCTGCCTCACAGGGCAGCCGTGAGGACTAAGTAAGAGAAGCAGATGGAGAACCCGGACCTCAGCAGATGCCCGCTGATGAAGAGCGGCAATGTTCTAAACACTGTAAGGACCCCTGTGCCCAGGGAGCTAGCTGCTCGTCTACAGAGAGGCAGCACAAGCATCGTGCTTAAGAGGGATCGTTACCCCAGGATTACCTGGTGATACTGCGGAAAAGAACTGGCCTGCCAGTGCAGGAGACACGGGTTCGATCCCTGGTCTGGGAACATCCCACATGCTTCGGAGCACCTAAGCCCGTGGATCACAACTCCCAAGCCCACGTGCCCTAGACCCGTGCTCCGCAACAAAAGTCTCGACAATGAGAAGCCTGGTCTCTGCAACTAGAGAAAAGCCCACACAACAGTGAAGACCCAGCACAGTCATAAATAAATAAATAAATAAATAAATAAATAAATAAAAGAGCTTCACCCCGAGGCCAAATGCACCTGCACCTCACACCCGGCCCTGTCCTTTAGGAGCTGAGGATCATGGTCCTGCCGCTCTGGTTCTCAGCTTCCCTACCTGTACAATGGGGAAATCGATGTGGTTGATCAAAGAGCGGCTTCATTCCCACAAACCCCTTCTGCGGGGTCAAGGAGGAGTTGACCCGAGACGCAGAGTGAGAACGGCTGTCCCGCCGCCGGGAGGGTGACAGTGGGCCTGGTCACCGCAGCCCCACCCTCAGGCAGCTCCAGGGACAAGGACTGGAGGGTCCAGCTAGGGGTGGAGGGTTAGGGAGGAAGATGCCCCCTCCCTCGGGCGATGGCCCCAGTGGAGTCTCCGTGAACCAGGCCTTTCCATCCGTCTCCATGATATATCACGCGCAGCACTAGGCGGCGGATCTGGGCTGGACCCCAAGTGCGGCTGCTCGGCGGGGACTGTGCCGCCCTCTCCTGCCTCATAAATGCACCTCCCCCTTCGGGGCCGGGGTCCCAACCACCCGCTACCACCAGGGTCCTCCTGACTCTGCTCTCCTCACCCGCCCCTGAGCAGGAGCCCAGCAGGCAGGCTCCCCCAAGGTGTGTCTCAATGCCCAACAGCGCTTAGCACTTGTCTCAGGGGCGTCGGCAGTCCACACCCCAGTCACGCGGAGATCGTCCACAGGTCCTGGGGCCCCTGACTTCAGTGTAACACCCTGGGTCTGAGATCCCACTCCTGACCTGTGCTCTCTGTCCTTCCCCAACAGGCTGAGCTCGGGAAGCCCCGGGAAAGAAGCTGCAGTCTGCCCGGAATTAATTTTAATTACGGACTCTACATCCGGGGACTGGATGGAGGGGTCCCCGAAGGTAAGCAAGCGTCCTTGGTCGCCAGAGGGACTTGAGCCCTCTAACCAGGCCACATGGCAGCTGGCCATGCTCCAGGAAAGAGTCGGGGGTCTGCCCTGCAGCATGATTCCAAGTCAGCTTAGCTGAAAAGGACAGGACCACACAGGGTCCAGGTCTAATGACTCAGAGAAATAGCAAGGGTCCCTGACCGTGTGGAGCCCTGTCCCCAGGCAGGAGACTGTCTGTGCTCTGCACCTTCTGAGTTGCGAGCATGGGCAGGGTCAAGACCCGCCCTCTGATCGCTCAAAGGAGGGCCTGCGGCTGCTGTTGTTTAGTCGCCAAGTCGTGTCTGACCCTTTGTGACCCAAGGACTGCAGCCTGCCAGGCTCCTCTGTCCGTGGGATTTCCCAGGCAAGAATACTGGAGCGGGTCACCATTTCTTCTCCATGGGATCTTCCTGATAAAAGAAGACACAGAGATGGAGAATGCGTCTCCTGCACTGGCAGGCAGATTCTTTACCTCTGAGCCCCCAGGAAGCCCCCAAAGGAGGTTAAGGACAGGCAAGCCCAGCCCCATGAAGGATGCTCAGGCACCATCTGGAATCTGGGGATCCTGACCCCTCCCTTTCCGGGGAGCCGCACAGGGCTGTCCCTCTGCCGGTTCTCGGTTAATGAAAGACATCTGTGCCCCAGTTTCCTCCCAGTGAGATGCCACGATTGCTTTCCTTCCCTGACTGACTTTGGTGGCCCCGGCTCTGTCTCTCCCCGCCCTCAGCCATTGGACACTGGAACGTGTTTAAACAGCAGCCGACTTGCCCCCACGAGCTGACCCGGAATTATATCGCCATGAACCGAGGGGCCGTGAAGGCTGGCCTGGTTACTGCCCGGGAGAATTTGCACTACCGTCAGCTCAATGACATCCGCATCAGTGACCAGGATGACAGGCGCCTCAAGAAGGAACTGCCCTCCCTCCCGCCAAATATGACCTTCGGGATCCGGGCACGGTAAGACGGCTGGTACCCAAGGCTCCATCCCCTCTCCGGGGCGGTGATGGGGAGCTCATGGTCAGGAACAATGCAGCGGTGGGACTCTGGACTCCAGGGAGGGGTGAGTGATCCAGGCCTGGCCAGTCAGCGTATTTCACAAACCACCTTCACGGTGATTGGCTCAGAGGCAGACATGGGACCCACGTCCCAACTCTGGAATGTACAACATTCTATAAAAGAATGTGGTTGCATGTAATCAAGTCTCAACTCAACCAACTTGGATTTTTTTTTTTTTTTAATGGGAATTTATTGGCTCACCTGAGTGAAAGGGAAGAGCTTCAGGTATAGTTGGATCTAGGCAATCAGGCAATATCATGTTTGTCTCTCCATGACTTGGCTGAGCTTCCCAGGTTTGGCTCCAGTCTCTGATAAGCTTCTTCCTCACTTGGCAAAATGGCCAGGGACAGCTGCATCCTTAGATCCTATGCTTTTAGTGACCTCAGTGGAAAGGAACCATAAAAGCCTTGAGGTTAAGGTTCTTTGGTCCGACTTCAGTACAGTGCTTGTTCCTGACCCAACCGCAGGGGTGAGTAGAAATTGAAAAATACACTGATTGGCCATGCCTGGGTCACGTGTCTTGCCTCTGCACCAATTACTGAGGCCAAAGGATTCTGATGCTCTGATTGGTCAGGCATGACCCCTGGCCCCTAGTTGGAGGGAGCTTGCTTGGAATCAGTCTCCACAATCTATATGGGCTGATGGTAGAAAAGATGTGGAAAGAGGGGTTCTGACCCAGAAGGATGAGAACAGAACACAACGGCAGGCGAAATCAGCAACTGTCCAGCACAGCAGAGTTTCCTAACCCATAGTATGTGTCTGTCCTTTTGTGTCTGGCTTGTCTCACTTAGCATAATGCACTTGAGAGTCATCTGTGCTGTAGTGTGGACCAGAATTCCTCTCCTTCTTAAGGCTGAATAATAGTCCAGACTACATCACATTTTGTTTATCCTTTCAGAATAGTCATTTGGGTTGTTTCCACCTTTTGGCTACTGTGAATAGTGCTGCTGTGAACATGGGTGTGCAATATCTGCGTGACTCCCTGCTTTCAGTTCTTCTGCATATATACCCACAAGTGGAATGGAGGGACCACATGGGAATTCTACGTTTGTTATTTTTAGCTGACGTGTGTTTCCCACAGTGTCCGCCACCATACTTTGGTATGCTTTTCCCTCTGAATTTTCTCGCCATCCTACCTGGTAAAACCTACTTGTTCG
This sequence comes from Nanger dama, assembly GCA_917880005.1. Taxonomy (NCBI): domain Eukaryota; kingdom Metazoa; phylum Chordata; class Mammalia; order Artiodactyla; family Bovidae; genus Nanger; species Nanger dama. Next base: position 4,441,359 of record CAKJTW010000018.1, on the reverse strand, counting down.
TCAAAGCTCAATGCAGCATCCTCTCTTGGGTAAGCTTTCCCATCTCTCTGGCCTCAAAGAGTATGCACCACTCTCTCGCTGGAAATGCATTTCTGTTCATCAGCCCTCAAGGCCTGGAATGTGGCAATAGAGACACACTGGAGAGTCACTCGTGGGCCAGATTGACTAATTATCTGTGCATCATCCTTCTTCCCGCTTTGAAATAACAGCCGAGTCAGTCTCTGAAGGCAAGGCAAGGTGCAGTGCAGAATCCCCGCTGTGTGGTCACTAGTCTGGCCCATTTTGGTCACCAGTGTCTTGAAGACAGCATGGTGTCCAGGGGGAGCCCCGGCCAGGAGTCGCCCAGGCATTTAGTCACACTGTCATTCCCAACCCTCTTTCCTTCTAGGACTTCTCTTCCTTCATCTGTAAATAGGATGTGACAGCAGTAACCACCATTCTGGGATTCTCAGGGTATGTTCTGCCTCTATGTCAGTTCCATCCCTTCATCATTAAAACCCTGTGCAGCCTAGTGTTTCATAGCAGCGCTGTTTAGCCAAGATCCGGAAGCAATCTGGAAGTTGTCCATGGACAGATGAATGGATAGGAAGATGTGGCATATATATATATACACATATGTTAGTGTGAGTTGCTCAGTCCTGTCTGACTCTTTGTGACACCATGGACTGTAGCCTGCCAGGCTCCTATGTCCATGGAGTTCTCCAGGCAAGAATAGTGGAGTGAGTTGCCATTCCCTTCTCCAAAGGAATCTTCCCAACCCATGTATATACATATGCACAAGGGAATATTACTCAGCAATAAAAAAGAATGAAATAATGCAGTTTGCAGCAATGTGGATAGACCTATGGATTATCATAATAAGTGAATAAGTCAGGCAGAGGAAGACAAATATGATATCACTTATATGTGGAATCTAAGATAGGATACAAATGGACTTATTTATAAGACAGAAACAGACTCCCAGACATAGAAAGCAAACCTGTGGTTACCAAAGGGGAAAGGGGATAGAAGAGGCATAAATTAGGAGTTTGGGATTAGCAGATACACATAAAACAGTTAAACAACAATGTCTTATTGCATAGCCCAGGGAACTACAGTCGATATCCTGTAATAAACCATAATGGGAAAGATTATGGAAAAGAATATATATATGTTATATATGTACAACTGAATCGCTTTACAATTTACAACACTGTAAATCAAACACTGTGCAGGAAGCAGGCAGGGTTACTCACCCAGCTGAGCCACGGAGAGATGAACTGACCTCCTTAAGTTCACACAACTTTTTCACAGAAAGGCTTGACCTGGATTCTTAGCTGGTGTGCTTATGTGTAAGGGGCTTCCGTGGTGGTTCAGCGGTTGAGACGCTGTGCTTCCAGTGCAGGGTGTATGGTTTTGATCCCTGGTCGGGGAACTAAGATCTTGTATGCTGTGGGGGTGCAGGTAAAAATTTTATTTTAAAAAAATGAGATATTAGAACACAGCACCTTAGCGATCATTTGGTTCCAAGCCCTTCTTTGAAACAGGAAAACAGAAGTTCAGAGAGGTGAAGAAATTTTCACAAGGTCACACAGCAGGGTGTGACCAGACCCAAGTCAGATCTCGGCCGGCCAGCACTCCCCATCCAGTGCTCTTTCTTCGGGTACAGTGCGACCTCCCATAGCGTCCGGTCCTGGGGCTGTGTGGCTCTACATACAATGGAAAAGCTTAAGTCAGCCGGGCTCAGAAAGAACATCCATTACCATCGAGCTTTCAATATAAAAATCTTAAATCGCTATAAAACTGAGTGGCTACAATTCCAGGGAAAGGACGTGATGAACTGCCGGCTATATCTTCTGTGATGGTAAATGGGCTTTGCATATGCAAATTGAATGGATTTTAAAATGGTATTTAATGACAATTTTCGTAGCAGACGTTAACATTAATTGCACAAAAATGAAAATGCTGCATTAGGTTGCTGTTAGCAGCAAATATCGTGGCCATAAAGCTTTATCTTTATCAACAGCGGCCCTTTCTGATGTGACAGGGCAGCTCAGCAAATTGCGAGCAAAAGGGCTTTTATGGAACAAAAATACCCCCAAAGCAGGCCCAAATCGGCATCAATTTCGCTTTATTTCTTCATAAATGGAGGTTAAATGGCTGCTGAAAAAGCTTTTACTGCAACGCCTGACCTGCCCACGAAGCCCCTCAACCTTCCAACATCCGTGCAAGGAACACTTACAAAATCATCGCCCCCTCTCGTAATGGGGCTAATACTTTAAAGTTATGGGACCGAGGCCCATTCTCTAATGATCACCTTTTACAAGCCTCGATTGTATTTATTTCTTTACTTTAAAAGCATGTTAGAAACCAAATCCGATTACACCCGACTACCCGAGGGGTGGTCGGGGTGATTTGATCCAATAAAGAAAGAAGCAAAGAAACAAATGACTACTAATTACTCACAAGTACAAATGCGTTAAAAAGTAAAGTTCCACTTCAGACTGAACACTCGAGAGGCCTGCTCCAACCTGGGGATGCTGTGTTTGTAGGTTTAACCGCCATGTGAGAGAACACTCTGATCACATTTCTGCCCCCTGCCTCCCCCAATATCAAATCCTCTGGCCTTTTATACATTTCACAATGGACAAAGTAACTGGACCTGTAGCCCTGTGCACCTCCACCCACCCGCTCATTCGACCTCTCAACGCCAGACGGAGTCAAAACCTAAATCTGGGACTATTCAATTACTTCCTTTCCAGTTAGCTGATTTGGTTTCCAATCCACACCGATTTGTTACAGATTGTCCCTAAGTCAGAAAGGTACACTTCTTCGATCCTTGAGCCTCCGGCTAGAAGGAAGAGGTCACCTAAGCAATTATCTGGCGGAGGATGCCCATGAAGACACGTGATCACGAGTAGGGGTGGAGGCCAAATCAACCTGCAGAGGTGTTCGTTTGGCCCAGGCAGTGATTTAAAAATCAAAATTTCAGGACTTCCTTGGTGATCCAGTGGTTAAGACTCCATGCTGCCAGTGCAGGGGGCACAGGTTTGATCCCTGCCGGAAGATCCCACATGCTGCAGAGCTCAGCCAGGAAAGTTTGAATGACTTATAAAAAAGAAAATCAGGAGATCTCATATAAAAACAGGCAGTTTAGTAGCTAAGTTGTGTCCAACTCTTTGCAACCCCATGGACTATATAGCCCACCAGGCTCCTCTGTCCATGGAATTTTCCAAGCAAGAATACTGGAGTGGGTGTCCATTCCCTTCTCCGGGGGATCTTCCTCACCCAGGGACTGAACCCGGGTCTTCTGCATTACAGGCAGATTCTTTACCAACTGAGCCACCAAGGAAAATCAGAAGCCCAGGCATCCTGGGTCTGCACTCCTGCCTACACTCCCCGGAGGCCGGGGCTGAGCAGCAGCGCCCGCTGGGCAGAATCCACGGGTGCCCTTCTGTCTATCCTAGCCTGCACCCAGCCTGGCTTCTTTCATCTTCGTGACCCATCTGGTCCCAGGAGGCACTGAGTTTGCAGCTGTTGGTGTAGACGGGTCATCTTGACTTTTCAGCCACCTGCTTCCTCTTTTTTTATCCTCTGATGATGATAGGACCCACCATGAACAGAAGCTGCTGTGAACTGAACTTAAACGTGGCAGCTACCTGCACAGATAACCGCTGATGACTCCTACGGGGCAGGAAGCCTTCTCTTCACTTTGTGCGTGTGCGCTGTCGTGTCTGACTCTTTGCCACCCCACGCGCTGCAGCCCACCAGGCTCCTCTGTCCATGGGCTTCTCCAGGCAAGAATACTGGGGTGGGTTGCCCTTTCCTCCTCCAGGGGACCTTCCTGATGCAGGGATCGAACCCCAGTCTCTTGTGTCTCCTGCATGGGCAGGCGGATTCTTTACCACTGAGCCACCTGGGAAGCCGGAAAGGGGGGATTCGGGCACTCCCGAGGCTGCACAATGGCAGAGCCTGGATTTGCACCCTGGCTAGCTGGCAGACTTTGAAGAGCGAACCTCTAGGATCAGGCAGCTGGAAAGAAACCTGGGGATCCTTGCTCTGCTGTTTCACTGTCAAACTCAGAATCCAAGCAAGGGAGAAATTTTAAATTCTCGTTACGTGTAAGGTCATAACACAGATCTCAAAGTACGCTGTGACCCCAGGTCCATTAACAGATAAACAGATACATCTGGAGGCCAGAAATGTAACCATTAAAGAAGGGCTTAATTATTGATGCATCTTAATAAGTGTTTGCAAATGTTCACATGCCCTCGGCACATCTTAATTGTTACTGCTTCTAATTGGTCCAACATTTTCAATTATGATAAGACAAAGATGCCTGTGGGGGAAGGGGGGGCTGGGCAGCAGCTGGCTCTCTGGGCAGATTCTGGGTGCCCAGGGCTCTGCCTTCATGGATGCTAGTGAGGGATCCATCATTCAGTCAATGAGCAAACATCCCCCTGCACGCCAGTATCTGACATGAGCAAGTGGAAGATGGTAGATCCTGCTTTGATCTAACAACGGCAACTAGTATTATCGTTACCACTCCATGCCCAGCATTGCTGAGCACCGCAGAGGCCTTCTCTCCTTGAAAAACTGAACAGCTCAGTGAGTACCACCCTCACATTCCCATCGCACAGAAGAAGAGACAGAGGGTCAGAGAGGAGAAGTCATTTGCCCCTGGCTGCTCTGTAGTGGGATGGAGGTTGGTCTGGCCCCACCACCTATGATGGTGGCCATGGCGCTGAGCTGCCTCCCCAACAAACATAAGGATGGAGCTGACATGGGTAGAGATGCTTTTCGTGCACAAGAGGTGTGCTGAGACAGAGTATATATGATGAAGGCCATCTTGTCTGGCTTTTCCTTAAAGCTTTAAACATAATCTGTGTGTGTGTGTGCGCGCTCAAGTCATTTGGTCACGTCTGACTATTTTGCGAACCTATGGACTGTAGCCCGTCAAGCTCCTCTCTCCATGTGGTTTTCCAGGCAAGAATACTAGAGTGGGTTGCCATTTCCTACTCTGGGGGATCTTCCCGACCCAAGGATTGAACCTGAGTCTCCTGCGTTGGCAGGAGGATTCTTTACCACTGCACCACCTGGGAAGCATCGGAAGAGCCCAGTCCCTTTGGGGATCTCACTTCCCTTCCCCTTCGCCTTCGCCCACCTCCCAGTAAACGAGCTCTGTGATGGGGCCTCCAGAACTGCCCTACACGGGATGCTCCAGGCCTGTTTTGCCCCCTCCCGCCCCAGCATCCCTGGTGCCGACCCCAGTGCCTTTACTGAAAAGCCCTCAGTAAATACTGGCTGAATGAATGTACGAGCACATGGCCACATTGAAGTCTGACTATGAAGCCAGTAGCAACTTGGGAAGAACTCTTACCTCATCCACCAATTAGTCTAGCCTCGACTCCCTCCAGTCCAGGTGCTGAAAGTGTTCAGACCGCGGGAAAACAAGAAACGAGAGAAAGATGGGGAACATTGCCAGCCCACCCTCCCATCCGCGGCCGCTGCTCACCCAGCTATCAGATGCATCATCAGCCTGACATTGACAAATGCGAGAGATGGAGGAGGTTTTACAGGCTGTTAAAAAAATGTTTGCTGCCTGACAGGTTTTTTTGAATCTCTCTGCCAAGCTGATTTATTTTACAAATTTACAAGGGGCCCATCAATCACTCTGGGTTATTTTGTTTCTCCCAGAGCCGACGGCCGAAATCCAAGCCACCCACCCAAACTCCTATAAAATAATAATAAGCCCCTTCCCAAGCACCTGTCCTAGGGAATCTGAGACAGGTTTTGAAAGGGAAGACCAGTTCCGGGTGTTATCGCTGGCCAAAACTCAGCAGAGTGAAACCAGGCTGACCACAAGGGGGAGCATGTGGACCTCACAAGGACCCTGGTGCCAGGGAGCTGGGCTGAACCGGTCATGCTGCCAGGCAACCAGCCCCCCACCAATCTGCTCCCCAGTGCTGACTGCAACTGTGGTTAAATAGTCTTCTGCTTCTTCATCGGGTGCTCAGGTCCTGGAGGGCACGGACCTTGTCAGTTTTGTCCACCACTCTATTGTCGGAGCCTGGAACATAGTAGGCTTTCAGTAAATATTTGCTAGAGAAATGCAGTCCAGGGCCTTTTAAGGCTTTGAGACATTATTCACAGTGAGGAGGAAGTTGATTTGAGATGCAGAGATGAGATGGTAAAACCAGAGATTCCTGTATCATCTAGCCAACAGTGGTCCCCAAAATTTTGGCACCAGGGACAGGTTTTGTGGAAGATCATTTTTTCAGGGACTGGGGCGTAGGGGATGGTTTCAGGATGGTTCAGACAAATTACATTTATTGTGTACTTTATTTCTATTATTATTTTATCAGATCATCAAGCATTAGATCCCCGAGTTTGGAAACCCCTGATTTAGCAGACTCTTCTGTCTTCCCTATGGTGGATGTTATGAATCCACATTGTAATGACGCATCCTCAAAGACCAAATGTGTTTCTTGGCCGCATTAATAGAGGTAGCAGGTCCAGAATGAGGGAGGTGACCTTCCTATTCTCTTCTGCCACTCAGGTCACTCTTGTAGCATCATTTTAAAATGTGAGCCATCACAGATTCGGGGAAGGCCTATAACCAGCGGAGTGTCCAGACAGGAGACATCAGCCTGGGACAAGGGCAAGATCACTGTGTCAGAGAATATGGCAGGAAATGATCTTCCTCAGCTGCATGAGAAAAGATTTAGACGGTTCTCAATATCCTGAGGCCCTGCTATGAGGACAGTGGAGGGCTTTGCTCTCAGGGGTTTCAGAAAATAAAGTGAGGACCCACATATGTACGTGTGTCCGGCGGGTAGTCCCAGTGGCAAACGTTTGCAGAGCCCTCACTAAGCAGCCGATGGATATAATGTTGAGTGCTTTACAGGCATCATCTCATTAAATCCTCACAATTCTGTCAAGTTTGGACCATTGTCCCCATTTTACAGATGTGGAAACTGAGGCCCAGAGACTTACTTGTCCAAGGCCACATAGCCGGTCAGTGGCTGCGGCAGGATTTGCGCCACGTTTCCTTCCGAGCCGCAGTCCCTGTCTGCAGCGGGCTGAATTCTTTAGGAGGCAGAGGCAGCCCTCCAGGCATGGAGGGGAGTCCTCACAGTAGGATGGCGTCTCTGAACACCAGCCGAGGCCGAGGACCACTCTCTGGGGGCTGGCTTTCCGCAGAATAACTCAGTTCATCCTCACTGAAACCCGGCACAAATTCACCCACGAGGAACTAAGGCGTGGAGGGGGGAGGTTGTGTCCCTCCACCGGTGGTGAGTGTTCACTCCAGGACCTTCACACTCAGCGGCTGGAAAAGATTCTCAGAAGGTGGACGTGTTGGCTGGCTCATCACAGCCCGCCTCGGGCTGGGGGACACCCCACATTGGACCCGACAGGGGTGCCTCCTGCTCAGAACCAGCGTGCTTCCCTGAGCCTGACCTGGAGGGAGTTCTGCTAAAGAGGGGCCCAGGCAGGCAGCGATAGCCCGGGACCTTGTGATCTGAGGATCACACTCTGTCCCTCCTCCTCTCCTGGAAGCCCAGCCTCTTGGGGGACCCTCTACCCGACTCCTCTTGCTCCATCACCTCCCACCTCCCCAAACTCCCGCTCACTCGCTCCTTCCTCCAAGGCGGCTTTGTTGCCAGGGCCCGAAGGAGACATTTTTCATGCTTTGCCTTTTTTCCCCTCTCCTCTCTCCTGCGGCCCAGACAAAGATTTATTCCCGGCCCGAGGCTCCCGGCATCCAGAGCAGAGAGGGCTCCAGGAGGCGCTGATGGGCCCATAATGGATAGGACCGCCGTCCCCCAGGGGCCTGTCCCGCCCAAACCTCATCCATCAGGAGCGGCTCAGTGCCAGGGTCAGCGCTAACGAAGCCGGGCCGCTCCCCCTCGGGGCCTCCCCAGTCTCGTCTCACAGGCTTCAGCTCCTGCTTTGATTTTTCAGAGCCGGGCCTCACCCTCCCAGGTCAGTGAGCGAAGCATGGGAAGTGGGCGTGGTGCCCGGCCTGGCGGAGGACCTCTGCCCACCTCCAGCCTTGACACAATTAGAGGGGTGGCTGGGGGCAGCTGCTCTGCCCCTCCCACGGCACGGTGTTTCCTCGACACAGGTGTGGAGAAGCTGGTTCTATGGGGGAGCCAGCCAGCACCGCCTGGGGCCACAGCAAGAACCAGGCCTCAAGCCCAGTGCCTCATTCCTGTCCTTGCTCCCTGCTGGAACCGGCAGCCCAAGAATTCATCAAATGCTAAGGACCAGTTCAGGGCTCAGCTCAGGCCCCTTTGCAGGCCACGTGGAGGTGGCCAGCCATTCATGCCGAAACTTTTGGTGCCCTGCACCAATTCTGATGAATAGTAATGCCAGCTTCTGGTTCTGCAGCTCCTATGAGACCAGGTGCCTCCTCTTACGTGACCCTCAGAGCAGCCCTGTAAGTAATGACTTTTTTTTCCTGGCCACACTGCAAAGCTTGAAGGATCTTAGGTCCCTAACCAGGATTGACCCCGGACCTTGACAAGTGAGAGCGCTGAGTCCTAACCACTGGACTGCCAGGGAATTCCCAAATAGTGACTCTCTTATCCCATGTTACAGATAAGACTCTCTCATCCCCGAGGCCCAGACACATTTGTCCAGGATTGCGTGGCCAGAAAGTGGTCACAGTGGGGTTTGATCTCAAAGGCCACGTTGTTGCCTCCACCCTACAGCGCAGGTTGATTTAGCACCCACCCGTGCAGGGCACCACACTGGGTGTTTGGGATACAGAGAGGAAGGAGGGGAGACACAAAACAAGCAGGCAATGAGTGGGCAAAGCGGCATGCAGCCAGTCCATACTGCTCCTGGGCGGACAGAGGAGGACACAGGGCCCAGGGGCACTTTGGGTCACATCTGATTTTGCTCACTGCTACCTCCAGAGCCTGGGATGTAGCAGGTGTTTAATAAATGCTTGCTGACTGACTGCATAAGAAAGAATAGCCAGGCCCCTCCCTGGTGGTCCAGTGGCTAAGATTCCTAGCTCCCAATGCAGAGGGCCCGGGTTCTTTCCCTGGTTAGGGGGCTAGATCCCGCATACCTGCAACTGGACCTGACGCAGCCAAGTAAGTAAATAAGGCAAAATGCCAGTATTTCTTTAAAAAAAAAAGTTTATCTGACTACACAGGAGTCTTAGTTGTGGCGTACAGGATCTTTAGTTGACCATGCGGCATCTAGTTACCTGACAAGGGATTGAACCCGGGCCCCCTGCATTGGGAGCACAGAGTTTCAGCCACTGGACCACCAGGGAAATCCCCAAATGCCAATATTTAAAAAAAGAATAGACAGCTTGACGGCATGATGGTGATCCATCCATGATTTAGAGAACAGCCAATATTCTAAGGCTGGAGAGCTCAGGAGACAACCAACCCTTTCTTGGGCACAGCTTGCCGGGCCCTGAGCTTCAGCTGTTGTTGCTGGGTTTCTGTAACAAGGAGCACAAACTCACTGGCTTGAAACATGTGAAATGTATTCTTTTCAATGTGGAGCCCAGAAGTCCAAAGGCAGGGTGTCACAGGGCTGTGCCCCCTCCGAAGGCCCTAGGGCAAACCCTTCTTCGTTTCTTCCAGCTTCTGGTGGCCCCAGTGTCCTTGGCTTCTGGCTGCAACTCACCAATCTCTGCTCACGTGGCCTCCTTCTGTGTGTCTGTATCTTCTTCTCTTTTGTCTCAAATAGAGATGCTTGTCATGCAATACGGGCCTCACCCAAGGAAAGCAGGGTGGTCTGATCTCAAGGTCCTTAATGAATGGCCTCTTCAAAGACGCCTTTTCCAAATAAGGTCACATTCCTGGGTATTGGGGCTTAGAATTAGGACATATCTTTTTGAGGGGCCACCCACCACTGAACCCACTATAATCACCAAAGCATCTTAAAGCAGAGTCAGAAAGGTTTGCGTTTTAGATACTGGCTTTTGAGAAAAGCTAGTGGCTCTGACAGTTAAAGAATCCGCCTGCAAGGCAGGAGACGTGAGTTCGGCCTCTGGGTCTGGAGCACTCCAGGTAGAAAAAGGGAATGGCAGCCCCTCCGGTACTGTTACCTGGAGAATCCCGTGGACAGAGGAGTTTGGCGGGCTCCAGTCCACGGGGGTCACAAAGAGTTGGCTATGACAGAGTGACTAACGCTTTTTCTTTGAGAAACCACCTTCAACGTTACTATTTTATGATGGCTTCCCCTGGCATCTTGCTACAGATTATGCTTCAATGAAAAATATAAAAAGTGCTTTGTAATCAGTCAAGAGTTGGAATCAGCCAAAATGTGATGGGTGTAAATGCTTTCCTAACAATCAGACATCTATTTCTGCCAACTTTTTCTTTTGTGTTTTTGAGGAAGTTCTCCGAAAAAGAACTAGAGAAATTCAGAAGCTACGTAACTCACTGCCATGACTCCACGCTCAAAGCTAACGAATACCCCGCTTGGCCATTTCTGCTTCTCATCTTTATTATTGTTATTATCAGCAGTACTGGCTCTTCGTTGCAGCGCGCGGGCTCTTCGTCCTGGCATGCAGGCTTCCCTGGTTGTGGCACTCAGACTTCAGAGCACAGACAGCTCCGTATTTTCGTTGCACCAGGCTTAGTTGCCCCAAGGCGTGTGGGATCTTAGTTCCTCAACCAGGGATTGAACCTGAGTCCCTTTAACTGAAAAACAGATTCTAAACCACTGGCCCAACAGGGAAGTCCCCGAACCTTTACTATTATTATCATTGTTAAAGAAATAAAATAAAGCAAATATAAGTGGAAGCCCTTCCTCAACTCTCCTAATCCCACCACACTCTTCCCTCTGTCCCCTGAGGATATCCTGAGGCTGGAACAGGCTTTCCTCCCAGGTGTTCACATATTTGCTATACCCTTAAATGTTCATAAATAATGCATATTTTTTAGTATGGTTTCAAGGTAGTGCTGATAGTAAAGAACCCACCTGCCAATGCAGGAGACGTAAGAGACGTGGGTTCCATTCCTGGGTCGGGAAGATCCTCTGCGGAAGGAAATGGCAACTCACTCCAGTATCCTTGCCTGGAGAATCGCATGGACAGAAGAGCCTGGTGGGTTGCAGTCCATAGGCTCGAAAAGAGAGCCAGACATGACTGAAGTGACTCAGCACTTAGGCACACAAACCATTAAAATCTCGTTGCACGGAGACTTGCTTTTTCACTCTGCATGTTTGCGTAAGTCCCCAGGTCCACTGTCCAAATCACCTACGGTGGGCTCATCCCTTTCCCACCACTTGACACCCAGCTTGCTTCTCACTTCTTCCATGATGATGAGGAAATGTGGAATTCTTTGGGGTCACGGCCCACAAGCAGAGTTTCCACACTAAAGCGGGACCCCCTCAACTTACACAGGTACCCCAGTGGATCTGAAACCGATTGGTGTCATTTCAGGGGCTCCAAAGAGCTCTGGTACCCTAGTCCTTTATGTCTCAGTGCAGAGAATTCAGCGAAAGCAAAGCAGTAGGTAAGAAGTGATTCATTAGAACAGGACGCCTGTGAGGCTTCCAAGAGAGTGGGCGAGAAATGCCTATGCCCTGAGAACTTAGCTAAGTGGGCCACAGTTTTCTAATCAAAGGAGAAGTGGGGAGGGGGAGAAGTCTTTCTTGAGTAGATGTACATTTCCATCATCAGTTCCTCTTCCAGTTAGAGCAGGGGAGTTTACTCACCCCTCCCTAGATGGTCAGGCCAGGACTGTCGTAGCACTTTGCAAAAAATATTTTCAGGTCTCGGTACATACAGTGAGGGTCGTTCATCTTGAAAACATAAAGGATTGTTTTCTATGTGTGCAGAGCCTGTTTTTTTGGGGGGTGGGGGTGGGGAGCATTATCCTGATGACACCATTGGGCAGGTTGTAGGCCTTTTTTTCTATTGTTTTATTGTCTAGGGGGCATGCTGCAAAGAACATGTCTTAGGAGCCAGAGAACACACCTGAGGGATTACTGGCTCACTGAGCTCCCTGGGCAGGACGTGGGTCTCACACCACCACTCTCACTGTTTAGGAGAGGGGCCGGCGCTTCTGTTGCCTGGTTTTGCTGCTGAGCAACCCTGCTTTCTCGAGGATCGTTAACTTATAGGGGCCTCCCTACATTTTTCTATTTACAATTCCCTAGTGGGATTAGCTATTCAATCATCTATTTTGTCCCTATCAGGCCTGATCTTTCTGCCCTTGCTCTCGCTACCAGCCTCATACTCCCTGGTGGGGATCTCCTATCTGGTGCTCACCTGTTTCCCCAGATGCCAAGATCCCCCTGCACACAGATTACCTAGGAGTCTAGAGTGGCAGTCCCCAACCTTTTTGGCACCAGGGATCGCTTTTGTGGAGGACAGTTTTTCCATGGACTGATTGTGGGGTCAGGGGGATGTTTTGAGGATGATTCAAGTGCATTAACTTGATTCCATCGACTCCACCGCAGATCATCAGGCATCGGATTCTGGAGTTTGGGGTCTTCTGGTCTAGAGGCTATTTCCTCCATTTGGCTGTGCTGAGCCTTTTCTCTCCAGAGGGGCTCAAGTCACAGCTGGCTGGGTCAGGAGTGGGGTATGCGGTGTTAGGGGGCAGGGTGTGAGGAGAGCTCCCAAGTTTCCAGCTCAGGCACTCAAGGCTGGGAGAAGCTTCCTGGAAGCCCGGTCCAGCTTCTCTGCCAATCCTGTCATTCTCTGCTGAGCACCGATGCAGGGCCTGCTAATTGAATTCACCCTTGTGAAAAATGTTAACAAATTGCAAATGACCTCTTAGACAAATTTAGAAGTCAGGAGTGTGCTGCTAACTAAGCCTCCCTCCTCTGTCGGTTAGCTTTTATGTTGGACCCACAAACAATTAAAAATAACTGCCAGCCCAGAGGTCCTCTCCTCTAATTAACTCTAAGAGTCCTGCCAGGGAGAGAGGCTGCACCTCAGTTACCGCCCCTTCCTCCAGGCTAGTTAGAAAAGACAGGCCCGCAGGCCAAGCGGGGACAATTAAGAAAGAGGCGGTAGGGTTGAGAGGGGACAAAGAGGCTGCAGGCGTCCCTTGGGACCAGAGCAACCAGCCCACCCCAGGCGAGGTGCTGGTGGCTGCTAGACTGGAGGGGCCTCTGCAAGGAAGAGGCTTAGAGCAGTAGACCCCCAAAGAGTGCCAAGGACTGCATGGCCAGCATCCCACAGAGGGCAGGGCATTCACCCCAGGAACAGTGCAGAGGCCTGGGTCCCGGCCCGGGCCTGGTGAGTCAGACTGTCTGATGGTGGGACCCAGGCATTGCTCTTCTGTCAATAAGCTCTCTGGATGATTCCTATAAATAGACAAGACAGAGAATCTCTGGCCTCAGCAGGATGAGAGAGGAGTTATTTAGCCGCTTAGCCGTGTCCGACTCTTTGCGACCCCATGGACTGTAGCCCGCTGGGCTCCTCTGTCCTTGGGATTTCCCAGGCAAGAACACTGGAGTGGGGGTGTCATTTTCTTCTCCAAGGGCTGTTCCCGACCGGGGAATCCAGCCCACGTCTCCTGCATTGGCAGGCAGATTCTTTACCACTGAGCCACCTGGGAAGCCAGAGGGGAGAAGAGACAGTACTAAATGCAGCTTCCGGCTCCTGGGCAAAACTTCTATGGGCTTTGGGCACTCTTGCCTTCATGAGTCCCTTCCTCCATTAAAAAAATAATAATAATTTAAAGTTTTTTATGGCTGTGTCGGTATAAAGATGAATATAACCCAGGCTGTGTTACTTTTATTTTCCCCTTCTGATTTTAAAAGGAATTAGAACATTTTTGATGAGTCTCTAGGAGTGTCCTGGGGGCCCAGGCTCCATCCTCTTGGGCCAATGGGCAAGTCGGCCCTTGTTTTCCTCTAGAGGCCTCATCATCCCCTTCCTCCTCTAGGGGGTTTCCTCTCTTCTCCCAGCCTGCCCCTCCCAGCACCCCCTTTATGGCGGGAGCAGAGATGAAGGCAGAAAGAGGATGAACAGCTGGCCTCGAAGCCTGAAGGCTGGATTCAACACAACTCTCCTGCTCCCTCATTGACCTTGAGCTCATTGTTTACCATCTCCGTGGGCCTCCATTTCCCCATCTGTTAAGTGGGACCAGTTCTGCCTCCTGCTGTGTCAGAACAATGGTACGAGTTCATCAGTAAGTTCTTTGGGCTCTTGGGAAGACAGAGAAATACCAAGCAATTTTGTTATTTAAGAGGCGTGGAGCTGGGGCTACAGCATCACATGCCTGCAGAGGCCTGTTAGGCCCGAGGGGCAAAGCTGGCCCTGTGTTAAGGCAATAGGGAGCGGTGGGGACTGCATCAAACTCCAGCCAGTTACTGACAGTTGAGAATGTGAGTCCAGTGTTAACAGATGATCTGATGCCTCCTTAAGGAAAGCCAGACACTGGGATTTTAATGTGAGCTTTTCCTTCTGGCTTAAAAATGCATATATTGGTAATAAGAATTTTTAAATGTGAAGACCAGACTAAGCATGTCTACAGGCCAGACATGTCTGTTGTTATCATTCAGTGCTCAGTCGTGTCCGACTCTGTGACCCCATGGACTGCAGCATACCAGGGCCCTCTGTCTTTCACCATCTCTCAGACTTTGCTCAAACTCATGTCCACTGAGTCGGTGAGGGCATCCAACCATCTCATCCTCTGTTGTCCCCTTCTCCTCCCGCCTTCAATCTTTCCCAGCATCAGGGTCTTTTCCAATGAGCTGGCTCTTTGTAGCAGGTGGCCAAAGGATTGGAGTTTCTGCTTCAGCATTAGTCCTTCCAGTGAATATTCAGAGTTGATTTCCTTCAGGATTGACTGGTTTGATCTCCTTGCAGTCCAAGGGACTCTCAAAAGTCTTCTCCAACACCACAGTTCAAGAGCATCAGTTCTTCAGTGCTCAGCCTTCCAACTCTCACATCCACACGACTGCTGGAAAAACCATAGCTTGACTACATGGACGTTTGTCAGCAAAGTAATGTCTCTGCTTTTTAATATGTGGTCTAGGTTGTCATAGCTTTTATTCCAAGGTGTAAGCATCTTTTAATTTCATGGTTGCAGTCACCATCTGTAGTGATTTTGGAGCTGAAGAAAATTAACTCTGTCACTGTTTCCATTGTTTCCCCATCTATTTGCCATGAAGTGATGAGACCAGTGATGGAGCCAAAGCAAAAACAATACTCAGCTGTGGATGTGACTGGTGATAGAAGCAAGGTCCAATGCTATAAAGAGCAATATTGCATAGGAACCTGGAATTTTAGGTCCATGAATCAAGGCAAATTGAAAATGGTCAAACAGGAGATGGCAAGAGCAAACTAAAGTGGACTGGAATGGGTGAATTCAACTCAGATGGCCATTATATCTACTACTGTGGGCAGGAATCCCTCAGAAGAAATGGAGTAGCCACCATGGTCAACAGAAGAGTCCGAAATGCAGTACTTGGATGCAGTCTCAGAAACGACAGAATGATCTCTGTTCGTTTCCAAGGCAAAACATTCAGTACCACAGTAATCCAAGTCTATGCCCCAACCAAGAAGAAGCTGAAGTTGAACAGTTCTGTGAAGACCTACAAGACCTTTTAGAACTAACACCCCAAAAAGATGTCCTTTTCATTATAGGGGACTGCAATGCAAAAGTAGGAAGTCAAGAAATACCTGGAGTAACAGGCAAATTTGACCTTGGACTGCGGAATGAAGCAGAGCAAAGGCTAATATAATTTTGCCAAGAGAATGCACTGGTCATGGCAAACACCGTCTTCCAACAACACAAGAGAAGATTCTACTAATGGACATCACCAGATGGTCAAAACCAAAATCAGATTGATTATATTCTTTGATTATATATAGTCAGCATAAACAAGACCGGGAGCTGACTGTGGCTCAGATCATGAGCTCCTTATTGCCAAATTAAGACTCAAATTGAAGAAAGTAGGGAAAACCACTACCTTTCAGGTATGACCTAAATCAAATCACTTATGATTCTACAGTGGAAGTGAGAAATAGATTTAAGGGACTAGATCTGATAGATAGAGTGCCTGATGAACTATGGAATAAGGTTCGTGACATAGTACAGGAGACAGGGATCAAGACCATACCCATGGGGAAAAAAATGCAAAAAAGCAAAATGGCTGTCTGTGGAGGCCTTACAAATAACTGTGAAAAGAAGAGAACCGAAAAGGAGAGGAGAAAAGGAAAGATAAAAGCATCTGAATGCAGAGTTCCAAAGAATAGCAAGAAGAGATAAGAAAGCCTTCCTCAGCAATCAATGCTAAGAAATAGAGGAAAAGGACAGAATGGGAAAGACCAGAGATCTCTTCAAGAAAATTAGAGATACCAAGGGAACATTTCATGCAAAGATGGGATTGATAAAGGACAGAAATGGTATGGACCTAATGGAAGTAGAAAATATTAAGAAGAGGTGGCAAAAATACATGGAAGAACTGTACAAAAAAGATCTTCATGACCCAGATAATCACGATGGTATGATCACTCCCCTAGAGCAAGACATCCTGGAATGTGAAGTCAAGTGGGCCTTAGAAAGCATCACTACGAACAAAGCTAGTGGAGGTGATGGAATTCCCGTTGAGCTGTTTCAAATCCTGAAAGATGATGCTGTGAAAGTGCTGTACTCAATATGCCAGCAAATTTGGAAAACTCATCAGAGACCACAGGACTGGAAAAGGTCAGTTTTCATTCCAATCCCAAAGAAAGGCAATGCCAAAATGCTCAAAATACCGCACAATTGCACTCATCTCACACACTAGCAAAGTAATGCTCAAAATTCTCCAAGTGAGGCTTCAGCAACACGTGAACCGTGAACTTCCAGATGTTCAAGCTGGTTTTAGAAAAGGCAGAGGAACCAGAGATCAAATTGCCAACATCCGCTGGATCATGGAAAAAGCAAGAGAGTTCCAGAAAAACATCTATTTCTGCTTTATTGACTATGCCAAAGCCTTTGACTGTGTGGATCACAATAAACTGTGGAAAATTCAAGAGATGGGAATACCAGATCACCTGGCCTGCCTCTTGAGAAATCTGTATGCAGGTCAGGAAGCAACAGTTAGAACTGGACATGGAACAACAGACTGGCTCCAAATAGGAAAAGGAGTATGTCAAGGCTGTATATTGTCACCCTGCTTATTTAACTTATATGCAGAGTTACATCATGAGAAATGCTGGACTGGAGGAAGCACAAGCTGGAATCAAGATTGCCAGGAGAAATATCAATAACTTCAGATATGCAGATGACACCACCTTTACGGCAGAAAGTGAAGAGGAACTAAAGAGCCTCTTGATGAAAGTGAAAGTGGAGAGTGAAAAAGTTGGGTTAAAGCTCAACATTCAGAAAGCAAAGATCATGGCATCTGGTCCCATCACGTCATGGGAAATAGATGGGGAAATAATGTCAGACTATTTTGGGGGGCTCCAAAATCACTGCAGATGGTGACTACAGCCATGAAATTAAAAGATGCTTACTCCTTGGAAGAAAAGTTGTGACCAACCTAGATAGTATATTCAAAAGCAGAGACATTACTTTGCCAACAAAGGTCCGTCTAGTCAAGGCTATGGTTTTTCCTGTGGTCATGTATGGATGTGAGAGTTGGACTGTGAAGAAAGCTGAGCACCGAAGAATTGATGCTTTTGAACTGTGGTGTTGGAGAAGACTCTTGAGAATCCCTTGGACTGCAAGGAGATCCAACCAGTCCATTCTAAAAGAGATTAGCCCTGGGATTTCTTTGCAAGGAATAATGCTAAAGCTGAAACTCCAGTACTTTGGCCACCTCATGCGAAGAGTTGACTCATCGAAAAAGACTGATGCTGGGAGGGATTGGGGGCAGGAGGAGAAGGGGATAACAGAGGATGAGATGGCTGGATGGCATCACTGACTCGATGGGCGTGAGTTTGGGTGAACTCTGGGAGACGGTGATGGACAGGGAGGCCTGGTGTGCTGCAATTCATGGGGTCCCAAAGGGTCAGACACGACTGAGCAACTGAACTGAACTGAACTGATGGGACCAGATCCATGATCTTAGTTTTTTAAATGTTGAGTTTTAAGCCAGCTTTTTAACTCTCCTCTTTCACCTTCATCAAGAGATTCTTTAGTTCCTGTTCACTTTCTGCCTTAAGGGTGGTGTCATCTGCATATCTGAGATTACTGATATTTCTCCTGGCAATCTTGGTTCCAGCTTGTGCTACATCCATTCCGGCATTTCACATGATGTACTCTGCATATAAGTTAAATATGCAGGATGACAATGTACAAGTTTGACGTACTCCTTTCCCAATTTGGAACCTGTCTGTTGTTTCTTGTCCGCTTCTAACTGTTGCTCCTTGACCTGCATGTGGATTTCCCAGGAGGCAGGTAGAGTGGTCTGGTATTCCCATATTTTTAAGAATTCTCCACAGTTTATTGTGATCCATACTGTCGAAGGCTTTAGCAAAGTCAGTGAAGCATAAGGAGATGTTTTTCTGGAACTCTCTTGCTTTTTCTATGATCCAGTGGATGTTGGCAATTTGATCTCTGGTTCCTCTGCCTTTTCTAAATTCAGCTTGAACATCTGGAGGTTTTTGGTTCACACAGTGTTGAAGTCTGGCTTGGAGAATTTTGAGCATTACTTTGCTAACATGTGAAGTGAGTTGCAGTTGTGCAGTAGTTTGGACATTCTTTGGCATTGCCCTTCTTTGGGACTGGAATGAAAACTGATCTTTTCCAAGGCACTGCTGAGTTTTTCAATTTTGCTGGCATATTGAGTGCAGCATTTTAACAGCATCATCTTTTAGGATGCGAAATAGCTCCACTGGAATTCCATCACCTCCCTTAGCTTTGTCTGTAGTGATGCTTCCTGAAGCCCACTTGACTTCACATTCCAGGGTGTCTGGCTAGATCTAGGTGAGTGATCACATCATGTGCTATCTATTTGCAGTCACTTAGTGCAGTATTGCCTGACATCGATCCCAAGCATGTTTTTCATCTCACTAAGCTTTTTTTTTTTTAAATGAATTATTTATTTATTTGTTTTTGGCTGTGTGGAGTCCTCGTGGCTGAGCGGGCTTTTCTGTTTTGTGGCAAGTGGGGGTTGCTCTCTTGTTGTGGTGCACAGGCGTCTCGTTGCAGGGACTTCTCTTGCTGTGGAGCCCGGGCTGCAGGGCACATGGGGTTCAGTAGTTGCAGCTTGCGGGCTCTGGAGCACACAGGTTCAGTGGCTGTGGCACGGGCTTAGTTGCTGTGAGGCATGTGAGATCATCCCAGACCAGAGATCGAACCTGTGTCTCCTGCGTTGGCAGGTGGATTCTTTACCACTGAGCCACCAGGGACGCCCTCATTGAATGGTTTATTGATCGTTCAATAGCAGTATCGATAGTTCTGTATCGATCAGTTTCTTTATCAGTAAGATGACATAATAGTAGTTCCTATCTGCTAGGGTTCTTTTTACTCATTCATTCATTTGGCTGCACTGGGCTTTAGTTGCAGGATGCGGGATCTTTAGTTGTGGCACGTGGGATCTAGTCCCCTGACCAGGGATCAAACCTGGGCCCCCTGCATTGGGAATACGGATTCTTAAACACTGGGCAACCAGGAAAGTCTGCTGGTAGTGTTCTCGTAAGGATGAAAAGGAAACCTCCTCGGCCCGTGGGTGCAGAGTGGGAGGAACATGGGTGATGTTATAAAAGCACAGGAGTAAGCATCCTTGAGGTGATGGAGCCATTTTGTATTTTGACTGTGGCGGTGAGTCCATAGACTCGTGGGGTGAAATTGTATACAAGCAAATACACCAGTGAGTACGAGTTACTTTGCCTTTCATACTGTCCATGGTGTCCTTGCGGCAAGAATGCTGGAGTGGGCTGCATTCCCTCCTCCAGTGCACCACGTTTCGTCAGAACCCTTCACTACGACTAGTCCTGCACAGCGTGGCTCATAGCGTCATTGAGTTACGCAAGCCCCTTCACCACAAGGCTGTGATCCATTAGGGGAAGACGGGTGAATTATCCACTGTCAGCATCCTGGTTCTGACTCTATTCTTTAGTTTTACCAGATGTCACCACGGAAGCAGGGTGAGGGGTACAGAGGCTTCTCTGCATATCTTCCCCCTCTCCCTCTGTGTATTATTTCTTAACAATTGCATGTGAATCTCCAATGACCTTAAAAAATTTTTCAAATGCAAAAAAAAAGAAAGCACAAGGCTTTAGCTGTGCTTTGGTAGCCTGTGGGAGTTGGTGATGGACAGGGAGGCCTGGCGTGCTGCGATTCATGGGGTCACAAAGAGTCGGACACGACTGAGCGACTGAACTGAACTTAAGCCATGTTAACCAGAATCCCTTATTATAAGAAACAGTGGTACCCTTTAGGCACCAGCCAAGTGCCCAGTCATGGTCCCTGAGGCCACCTGCCCACACAGATTCAGGAAGCTTCAGGTGAGGCCGAGAAGGGAGGCCCCTCACTGCCCGGTGCTGTCCTAGAACGCACCCAGTGTGGAGGTGGGACAGAATTTGAGCCTCCTCAGATGGTGCCGCAGTTGGCTGTCCCTAGCGGGCTGGGTTTTGATTTACAGCTGCCAAGAGACGCCCCGCCCCTCAGCCTCTCCCCTCCTCCGAAACCAGACCCTCCAATGGACCACAGCGTGTTCTGAACCCCACACCCAGCCGGGAACATGTGGCCCATTCACTCCCGAGTCCCCGCAGCTGTGTCGGAACCAAGGCCAGGGCCTCTCCTGGCCCGCCCCTGGGAGCAGCAGACCGCTGGCACATTAGGAGACGGATTTTAATTTTATTTTAACAAAATAGCTGTCTCCACTGGAAGAAGCATCAAGAGCCAAATAAGGACCCATCTTGAGCGGAATCACGTTGAACAGACCTCCGTACTGTCATTGATTTTCCAGGAAGAAAAAAATTGCCTCTGGCTACTAAACCGAATTAGTAGTCACTGATGACCAATTATTTTAGCCCACTGTGAACGGAGAGCCGCACTAAAATCCGGTTTGTCAGACCCAAGGCTCCCTTCTCAAACACCTTTCAACAAATGTGTACCTCGTGTCCCTCAGAAGCTTCCTCCCTTCCGCCAACTTCTCCAGCTCCACAAAGTTTTAATGAGCAGCGAAGATGAAGATGGGTTTGCCATGAAAGGGGCCCCTCTAATCCACTAGAGCCCTCCTCGGCAGAGAGGAGCCACAGGCGGCAAATCAGACCTGTCAGCCCTCTCTGCCCCCACACACACAAAGTGTCAGTCTAATGTTGGCAAATGATAATTTCCTTTCCCCTTGCTCGTCCCCGGTGCCTCCACGGGAGATCAACCCCTGGTCTGGGGGTTCTCAATCGCAAAGTAGTAACGGAAGATGGGCCGGATGCAACTAATTTGAGGTTTCTCCCTCCCCCAGTAGCTGCTGATTTCATTTCATTTTATTCCCCATTTTCTGCTCGACCAGACTGAGTTTTGACACGGTTTTGTTGTCAGCAGGAACGCCAGGGTGGCAAGGATCTTTTCCAAGAGGGTCCTGCCAGGCTATCAGCAAATAATTTGTCGAAGCCCTTCGCGGCACCCTCGCTGGCACGGATCACTCGGAGCCTAACTGTCACGACCCCAGGGTCTTCAGAGCTGGGGAATCTGCATGGGGTGCTGGCTCCGCCCCCAGCCGCCCCATGTCTGTGAGCAAACTTCGGGCCATTTGCTAGATTTCTCTGCATGTCATTTTCCACACCTGAAGGCAGGCGTGTTAACCCTCCCTTTCAAGGTTATGGAAGAGGCAGGCGGACTGCAGTTGGAAGTGCAGCCAGCGGGCTTGGTGTAGGAAGTGCTCATTAAAAACCGGGAGGCAGTTTTGAATGCCTGTTACTCTCCGATGCCCATCAGGCCACTCTAGGGCTGCGAGGTGTGGTGCCAGCCCGGCCCATAAGATCCCTTGTCTTCGTTCACACCGAGCCCTCTCTCTGGAGTCTCCTTATTCATTTCTCCACCCAGTCACCTCCTGCTCATCCCCAAAGCCCCCCAAAGAGCTCAGAGCAGACTTTCCTGGTTCCACGCTCATGCGTGCTATGCTGCTTTAGTTGTGTCTGACTCTTTGAGACCCTAAAGATTGTACCCCGCCAGGCTCCCTCTGTCCATGGGATTCTCCAGGCAAGAATCCTGGAGTGGGTTGCCATTGCCTTCTCCAGGGGATCTTCCTGGCCCAGGGATCGAACCTGCATCTCTTATGTCTCCTGTACTGGCAGGCAGGTTCTTTACCACTAGCCACCTGGGAAGCCCTCGGGGTTCCACGCCCTTGCTCAATTAACAGTTTTCTCCTCTGAGCGCCTACGGCCGTGTGTACACTGGCAATTAGCTCTCTGCTCTGTAGGGGAAAGAGCCGCAGGGTGGATACGCTCCTGGACCTCCCAGGCAAATGCAACATATCACCCGGTGGCTGCGTGGTTTTGGGCAAGACAGTGAACCTGTCTGGGCCTCAGATTTGTCCTCTGTGAAAAGAGGGTATTAGTATCCGTTTCTAGAGATGCTGTCTTAAGGATGCAGGGAGCAGACAGAAGTGTGAGCAGTGGTGGATCTCAGCACTTCTGCGGCAGGCCCCGAAACCCCAGGGGTGCAGAGAGCGTGTCCCCACATCTCACAGAGCCTGGCCCATCAGGAGGCGCTGGTGAATGTTCCTGGGTGTGCCAGGTGGATGGATGGACACGTGGGTAAGTGAGCAGAGTCGAGGTCTCCTTCGTAAGGTGTGTAGCCCTCCTGCTCTCTTTCCTCCCCCTGAAATGGCCTTGGATCCTCAAATCCTATTCCCTTCCTTTCCACTAATTCACTCCGCCACTCCTGGCAATGGCTCCAAAGTGTGACTGTCCCCATGCTCTCTCCCCTTGCTCAGAAACCATCCATAGCTCCCTAGTACTATGGCAAAGACTTTCTGTGATGACTCCTACTGCCTCAGTCTTCTTAGTTTTTGCTTTTAAAACAATTTTGAAAGTGAAAGTGTTAGTTACTCAGTCTTGTCCGACTCTTTGTGACCCTGTGGACTATAGCCTATCAGGCTACAGGGAATTCTATCCATGGAATTCTCCAGGCAAGGATAAAGCAGTGGGTTACCAACCCCTTCTCCAGGGTATCTCCTCACCCCAAGGACTGAACCAGAGTCTCCTGCACTGCAAGCAGATTCTTCACCATCTGAGCCACCAGGGAAGATTCCAACAACTTTTCAGTTCAGTTCAGTCGCTCAGTTGTGTCCAACTCCTTGCAACCCCATGGACTGCGGCACCCCAGGCTTCCCTGTCCTTCACTCTCTCCCAGATTTTGCTCAGACTCATGTCCATTGAGTCGGTGATGCCATCCAACCATCTCACCCTCTGTAGCCCCCTTTTCCTCCTGCCTTCAATCTTTCCCAGCCTCAGGGTCTTTTCCAATGAGTCAATTCTTTGCACCAACTTTACTGAGGCACAGTTTACAGATAATGATGTAGTCCATGTTTAATCTGATGAATCTTGACAACTTTTATGCAGCTGGGCACCCAATGAAGCCATAGCATGTTTCCATCGTCCCAGAACCGGCCCCCACCATGCCCCTTTGTGGCCAGTCCCTTCCCCTGCCTCTAGGAGGACTCCTGCCCTGACCAAGCTCCCCAGCGCTGGTGTGGACATGCTCTGATTCCTTCTGGCCCCTCCATAGACGCTTATTCATGGCCAGCCTGCTGCTTCTCTCTCTCTGGGCTCCAAACTGCCTCTAGGTGCCCCCAACCTCCATCCCCAAGCATCCAGTACACTGGGGGACCCTTCCAGCATCACATGTGTGAAATGAAGTATTTTCTGCCGTATCAGTAAACAAGGATGTCACAGTCATCAGCGATCGCAGCTCCAATACGAGCCCCTGAGCCCGAAGGGCACTCAGAAAGGAGAAGGGTACCTGCCATCTGCCAGCCATCAGACCGCAGCCACTCCCTACAGTGAGCCTCAAGGAAGCTCAGGATGGGAAAAACGCAGGATGCTGGCCCCAGGGAGCTGAGATGCATATGAAAGGAATGACTTCAGCGAGCCCAGACTTTTGCATCTTCCCATACGTAGAAAAGCACTAAATTTCTTAACTTGAGATATCTATTTCCTTTAGTTAACAATAACCATTTGATGTTCAGCCTACCTGCCCTTTGTTTAAAAACTTCTGTGTGACCTGCTTCCTCCCCTCGCCTCTTAGGAGCAGTTCTCTCAGGGTTACTTGAGATGCTGTCTCCTGGACTTGAAGTCCTAAAAGTTCCCACCAAATAAAACATAACGCTCAGCTTTTCGGTTGTGACTGTTTTTTAAGTCACCACATGGAAGACCGAGTCACTTTCAAACATGCTTCTCAAGATTCATAACGAATGGCTCTGAGGGCCCCAGGTTTCCCTGGTTCACTGGGCTCTCAGGGGACCCATGTTCAGCCTCATCTTCTGCTTCATGGGTCCCCTAATTCACCCCTGGGACGGGACCTCTTCCCCTGCGTCACCCCTCCTGACTGTGCCCTCTCTTCTTGGGGGCGGGGAGGAACTGCCATTGCTGCCCCTTTCCAGAGCCAGGATTCACTCTGACATGCCAGCTTCAATACCCGAGCCCCCGAGACAGAGGGGAGAGGAGCAGAGGTCCACGGGGGGCCTCAGCGCCTGCACCTTCTGTAGGACTCAGGCCACCCCTGTCTTGTCACTGGGCTCCCCAAGGAAAAGCTCACTTCTGCCACAGACCTCCCTCGTGGGTGTTGAGGAGGTCAGTGTCTCAGGAAGGTGGTCTTTAAAGGCTTCTGGGGCCATTCAGCATTTTTACAAAGTGCACACTGTCCCAGCCTGGATGTACAGTGAACAGTCCAGCCACGGTCCCTGCCACGTGGGGCTCAGAGCTTAATCAGAAAGGCAGACACTGAATCCATCCACTGATCACTGAAAATACTAAAACAACAACAACAACCAAACTTCCCTAAGTGCAAAGAGCAGCTGGGAAGGCAAAGGTGGCGATGCTGAGGGAGGCCTCCGGGAGGGGCCCGGGGCTGGGGGTGGGGCATCTCGTTGAGACCAACTCTTGAAGGATGGGACAGAATGACCGGGGGCAGGTGGGGAGGCTCCTGGGGCGACATGGGTACAGAGATAGCAGCCCAAGGCCAGGGCCTTGGAAGACTGTCCCCAATACCCCAGAGGGTAAAGAGAAGCCAGGTCAGGTGCTGAGGGGGACAGCCTCAGACTCATGTGGGTGGAAAGGCCTTGATTCCTCTGTGGGGGAGGGTCTGGGCCGGAGTGTAGCCAGGTCCCTGGATGTGGCTTCTACCTGTAGTCAGCTAGCCAGCAGCCCCGTGAACCTGTTTGGAAGTGGGTTTGCATTCTCTTGGCTGAAGACAGTGTAGCCTGAGGGGTGTGGGTGTGGGTGTGGGTGGGGGTCCAGGCTAGGCTGCCGAGTGTGCTTTGTGACCCTGGGCCAGCCATTTGACCTCTCTGGGCATCAGCCTCCCCACTGCCACCTTTCCCATCTCATTTAGTGAGGATAAATAATTGAGATCTTGTGGGTGAACCCCTTCCAGCTCCTCAAAAGAGAGCTGCAGTTGGCTGTAATTGTGACCACAGGGGCTCTCGGCCTGTGGCAAAAATCATTCATTCTGGGGTGGAAAAAACGTCTTTTTACTGTAAAGAACTACGTTTATTTTAAAACAAAAAGACAACCCTGAATATGTTTTAATGTAGCAGCAAAAACAAACAAACAAACAAAAAGTTGTGGAAGAAAATAAGAAAAACGGCTCCTAAAGGCACATCCGTACTGGACTTCCCCGGTGGTACAGTGGATAGGAGTCTGCCTGCAAATACAGGGGACACAGGTTTGATCCCTGGTCTGGGAAGATTCCACGTGCCACGGAGCAACCAAGCCCCTGCGCCCCAGCGACTGAGCCCAGGTGATGCAACTGCTAAGGCCCGTGCTTCTCAAGAGAAGTCAAAGCAATGAGAAGCTCTTGCGCCCCAACAAAAAGTAGCCCCCGCTCACCGCAACTAGAGAGAGCCCACGCACAGCAACAAAGACCCAGAGCAACCAAAAATAAATCAATTCATTTTCTTAAATGAAAAAAAAAAAAAAAAGGTGCATCCTGCAAGGGCCGAGTCCACAGGGAAACGCTGAAACTTCGCTTCAAACAGTGGGGCCCAGAAGGCCCGACCACCCCCATCTGATTATGATGAAAGAGGCAAAAAGCAAACAGCCTGGCTAGTTCCGGTGTGATGTTGGCAGAGCTGTGCATGGCGGGGGAGGGGGAGGGAGGAGCTTGCATCCTGTCACTGATTCTGACCTAGATCCATCACCCTGTCCCTGACCTTGGCCCTGGCCTAGTCCCATGACCTCTCAGGTGTGGGTTTCTTGTTTTGCTTTAGTTGTTGCATAAGAGTCACGTGGTGGCTCAGATGGTAAAGCATCAGACTACAATGCGGGGAGACCTGGGCTCGATCCCTGGGTCAGGAAGAGCCCCTGGAGAAGGAAATGGCAACCCACTCCAGGACTCTTGCCTGGAAAATCTGATGGACGGAGGAGCCTGGTGGGCTACAGTCCATGGGTTCGCAAAGAGCCAGACACGACTGAGCCACTTTACTTTCACTTTTCAAGAGTGACATAAAACCAGTAAGCAGACTGGAGGGGAGGAGCCCCCTGCCCCCTCCCCCAGCACCGCCCTCTGCAGCCTTCCTCCCATCCTTCACCGTCCTTCACACCCACGTCGATGCACTTGCACAAGTACGGCTCTTTCTCCCCAGCTTCTTCTTTCATGCTTGACCTGCGTCTTGGGGATCTTCCTGAGCCATTACTCGTATGGCCGCTTCATTCTTTCTAGCAGCTTCATAATATTTCCTGATAAATGTGCACAAGTGGGAGGGGCAAGGGACTTCGGAACATGAATGTTCTCGCCTTATTCACAGCTGCTCTGAGTCAGCTGCTTTCCCACCCCTTTCCTGAGTGAAGTCTCAGCCATCCGCGGCTCTTCTGCTCACTTGCAATTACCAAAGGCCAGCTCAGTGCACTGGTTAATACGTCCAGCCTAGTGTAATCCTCGCATCGCAGCTTCCAGCTTCACTGGAAGGACAGTCTCTTTCCTCCCCGCCTCAGAGGCTTAGCGGGAAGGCGCAGGGGGTGAGCTGCCCTCTGGGACCCCTCCTTGGCTCCCCACTCCTCGTCTCCAGCATGTGTGGAGGGTGTTACAGGAGGGCCTTCTGGTATTAGTACATTGCCCGATTTGATCGAGTAATATTTCACCTAGTACTCATTCTTTTTTTCAGTTTTCAAGCATAACTTTATTTCATGTCTTTGGGCTCCCTTTTTTTTTTTTTTTAGTTGGGGTGTAGCTGCTTTACAATGCTGCGTCAGTTTCTAGCTGAGAGCAAAGTGAATCAGCTACACGTATACATATATCCTGCTTTCCTGGTGGTTCAGTGGTAAAGAATCCACTGGCAATGCAGGAGCTGCAGGAGACGCAGGTTCGATCCCTGAGCCGGGAAGATCCCCTGGAGGATGGCTTGGCAGTCCACTCCAGTGTTCTTGCCTGGAGAATCCCATGGACAGAGGAGCTGGTGTACTACAGTCCATCGGGTTGCAAAGAGTCAGACACGGCTGAAGTGACACAGCACGCACACACATATATCCCCTCTGTCTTGGGTTTCCTTCCCCATTTAGGTCACCACAGAGCTAAATGGGTTTCCTGTGCTATACAGCAGGTTATCTGTTTTATGCCTAGCAGTGTATATTTGTCAGTCCCAGACTGCTAAATTCATCACACCCTCAAGTAGAATTTCATTTGCTCTTCTAAGCGATACTGACCAAGACATTTTCCTTCTCTCGATTTGGGATCATAGCATGATGTGGGAAGCTTTTTATAAAAACTTCTGGAAAGCCCTGGGATACTGTGCTCAGCAAGGCTAGGAGGCCACACATGTGAACATACCTTGGTCTGGCACCGTGGCTCTATTAGCGTTTCATATATGCGCTTCAGTCAACTTTGACCTTTTATGTTTTCCTGGATATTTTGTTTTTGTTTTACATTATTAGCATGAAGTGATACCTAATACTCTCTTATAATTAAAAGAAACATTTTACCTTCATACAAGGGCAGCTCCATGTTTCATGGGACCAGGAATGTATTCATATTTGGGGGTTCTCTTTAAGGAAAAAAGTTCAAAATCGTGAATACAAATTTAGGCATAAAACTGAATACTTAATTAGAATGAGAAAAGAATCAGAACAAATTAAAATTTTAAATAAGCTGACAAATATCATAAGCCACAAGATCCAGAAAAATAACACATTTTTAAAAAATGAATTTCCTGCCACACCCTATATTCCTTTCCCCCGTACATGTTTTGGCTCCAAGCTCTTTGATCACCTCTTTGCATGACAGTAATATTGTAATATTTTTCCTATAAAGTTGGAAAGCTAGTTCATGCATGCTCTATTGCATGCACGAAAGCTAGCATGCGCAACTGCATTTTGAGAAAATATTTTACTTGGAAATAATTATAAAGCCACAGGAAGTTGTAAAAATAGTACAGAGAGATCCTGTTTACTCTTCACTCTGTCATCCCTATGATAAAATCCTAAAACCTAGGACGTCCTTGATGGCCCAATGGTGAAGAATCCGCCTTTTGATGCTGAGGACACGGGTTCGATTCCCGGTCTGGGAACTAAGAACCCACAGGCCGCAAGGCAAATAAGCCCACGCGCCACAGTTGCTGAGCCCATGCAGCCTTGAGCCCGTGCGCCACAACTGGAGAGTCCGTGCACCAGAAGAGCTCCTGTGCGATGCGATGAAGAGTCTGAGACCCGACACAGCCAAATTAAGTAAGTTTGAAAAGACATTAAAAAGAAAAAAACCTAAAACTGACGTTGATACAACACGCGGATTTCGTTCAGATTCCACCAGTTTTACAAGCAGCTTGTGTCTGCGTATTTGGTGTCCATGCATTTTATCACATGTGTAGATTTGTGTTACAAATCAAGATGCAGAACTGTTCTATCACCTCAAAGACACCCCTTCACGCACCTATGTACTGACCCCTCTCCCCACCATTCCCGGATCCCTGGGGCATTCCAGGAAAGGTGTGTACGTGAAATCATACAGTATGTGACCTTTCGGAACCGGCCTTTTCCCATGAGCATAACAGCCTTGACATCATCCAAGCTGCTGCTGTATCAACCGTCCTTTCCTTTTTCACTATAGAATGATAGTCCATAGTACGGATGGACCACAGTGAATTCACCCACCGAAGGGTGTTTTGGTTGTTCCCAGTTTGGGATATTACAAGTATTCCAGCTATGAACATGGGTGTGTAGGTGTCTGTGTAGACCTAAGTTTCCATTTTTCAGGAATAAATGCCCAGGAGTACAGTTGCTGAGCTCCTGTGGTAATTGAAGGCTTAGTTTTTCAAGAAACTAGCAAACCATTCTCCAGAGCAATGACGCCGCGCTACACTCTCTCCAACAGTGTGTGCGAGGCTTAGTTTCTCTGCATCCTTGCCAGCGCTGAGCATTCCCACCGTAGTTAGTTGCTCACTTATGTCCGACTCTTTGCAACCCCATGGACTGTAGCCCACCAGGCTGCCCTGTCATGGGATTTCCCAGGCGAGAATACTGGAGTGGGTAGCCATTCCTTTCTCCAGGGAATCTTCCTGATCCAGGGATCAAACCCAGGTCTCCTGCATTTGCACCCGATTCTCTACCATTTGAGCCACCAGGAAGCCCCACTGTCACTGCACTAATGTCAGCTGCACTAATAGGTGTGAAGTGACATGTCACCCGGCTCTCAATTTACATTTCTCCAATGGCGAAGGATGTTACTATTTTTTCCTGTACTTACTTGCCATCCATATACCCTCTGTCTCTTCGTGTTTTGTCCTTTTTCTAATACAGTCATTTCTTTGTTTTCGTTTTGTTTTATTGTTGAGTTTTGAGAGTTTTATATATAGTTGAGATAGGAGTCCTTTGTCAGATTCATGGTTTGCAAATATTTTCTCCTAGTCATATTCTCAAGAGGCTCTTTCCACGAGCAAAAGTTCTTAATTTAGAGGAAGTTCAATTTACCTTTTTTTTTCTTTGCTGGATCATGCTTCTGGTGTCAAGCCTGAGAACGCATCACCTAGCCTAGCCCTGGATCCCAAAGAGCGTCTTCTATGTTTTCTTCAAAAAGTTTCACAGTTTCACATTTAACTCTATGCTCCATTTTGAGTTAATTCTTATATAAAGTATGAGACTTGGGCCAAGAGGTTTTTCTTTGGTTTTGTCCGTGGTGCCCAGTTGTTCCCCTGCCATCTGTTAAAAAAACTATCCTTCCTTCCCTGGATTATAATTTCTATCAATTTACTCTCAGTTTTGTTATAACTCACGTATAGCTTGATTTACACTACCCTGACTTATGAAAAGTTTACTTCCTAAAATGTTCACCTAATCTTTCTTTGACTAATTCCCTTCTTCTCGCCCCCTCCTTTTCAACAATGCATAATTATTGAGAGCAAACCATTCCCGCTGGCACTGGTATTTGATGGCCGAGAGCGGTTATAGACCAGTGAGAAATAAACAAGAGGGCTTCTGCAGGGGAAGGCACCAGGGGAGGGCACCAGGCAAGGGCCGTTGGAAGATGGACTGGTCAGGGGCAAGCCTTCTGAGGAGGTGACCCAGAAGCTGAGACCTGTAGGCAAAGGAGCTGCTGAGGGTCTGAGAGGAGTTTGGGGAAGGGGAGGCTTTGCCAGATTCTGGCAAGGAATCTAGACTGAGTCTAAGAAATGGGAGGCTGTCGAGGACATTCTAAGCAAGAGATGACGTGATAGAATTTACATCCTGGGTTTTCGCCATGTCTGACAAACCTTTCCCTCTTGTGATCCGATTGAATGAGCCAGAACAAAAATGGGCAAAACCTGCTGGACCTCCACCAGGCAGTCAGGACTGGGCTGTTGTAACTTACAAGCTTTGTCAGCTCTTCTGCTCCAAGTGCCCTGCCCCTGCCTCTTTCCAGCAATAAGAACCGCTGGCCGAAACAGAACACAAAGACGGCCAGCGAGGCTGTGGGGGGGCCATGAGGGTGGGCTTGCGGCGCTGTGGGCAGGAGGCTGCTGGAAGTAATCTTGCGAGATTACGCATCTCGTGTCATTAGAAAGCACGGCTATAAATTAGGCTGCTCAGAAGCATGGGGTGTGTAATAATTAAGTAATAAAAGTCACCGCAGGGGTAAAGGAGCCAGGAAACAAAGAGCCACTGACTGTAGATGTGCTGCAGACTACTCTGGAAAGAGACCTCTGAGCTCGAGTGGCATTTCAAAGCCGAGGAAGCGCCACTCAAAAGGAGTCCCAGGTCAGCCCGGTCCCAGAGAAGTCCGCCTGGAGGGTGGGAGAGATGGGGGTGGGTGTTTAGGGTCCAGTCCAGCTCTCTGTCTGTTTCTGGGGCCACGAAATCCAACGCTTGGAGGAGCCCAGCAGGCAGTGGAGTGCAGTAGGGAAGGGAGAAGCCTCGGGCTAAATGACACCTGACACTCAGCTCCAGCCAGCTGTTGCCACAGAGGAAGGCAGGCCTAAGTGATCAGAACATATACATCTTCAGGACAATCTGGGAAAGCTGGTGTGTTGTTGTTGTTTTTTTTTCATGTAAAATCTCCCAATTTTTAAGGGCCGACAACAATTTCCAAGGCTTTAAATACCACCGTGCAGGCCGTATAGAACACGAAGCCAGGGGTTTCCCTGGAGGTTCCTGGTGGTTAAAACTCTGCACTTCCAATGCAGGGGGCACGGGTTCAATCCCCAGTCGAGGACTTAAGATCCCACGTGCTGCAGAGCAGCGAAGTCCACCTGCTGCCAACGACTGAGCCCGCACGCCACAACTAGAGAATCCCTACGCTGCCTCAAAAGATCCCCACATGATGCGGTGACGATTCCACGTGCTGCAGCTAAGACGCAGCACAGCCAAATAAGTAAAAGCCATTCCCGGTCCCATGCCTGTCACTTTCGGTGATGGTGAGATTGATCGCTTGGGTAAATTTTATGTTTTGCACATGTATCACAATAAAAACAAATTGATCCTGTGGCTCAGCCGCTGCAGCCGGAGCCATCCATTGTGACGCTCCCTGCCAGCCTTCTGCCTAATCGTCGCTTATTCCCTAAATCCAATATTTCATGAGGAGTCACAAGGTAAAGATGCTCTTCCGCTCAATTCTGTCCTTCCTCCTGCGTCTTATTAGCTTTGGTTCTTCTAGAAAGTA
Source organism: Nanger dama (assembly GCA_917880005.1). NCBI lineage: Eukaryota > Metazoa > Chordata > Mammalia > Artiodactyla > Bovidae > Nanger > Nanger dama. Next base: position 4,409,221 of record CAKJTW010000018.1, on the reverse strand, counting down.
CTTTCCCTCATCGCCTATTAGGTTGCCTTGAGAGAGTCACACACACAGCCCTGCCCCCACTCTTCTGGGACCTGACCCCTCATCTGCAGGATAATAATAATACCCACTTCACAGTGTTGTGAGAAGTGAGGTATGCAAACTGCTGTATGCAGGGTATGTGCTCCTTGGCTGGAGACCCCTATCAGTGAGAATCAGAGCAGAGGCTGAAGGCAATAAAGACAGATTTTATTTAGTACTATTGCAAAGGTGAAAGTAACCTCAGGATAGAGCTGGACTCAGTTCTTAATACAACACAAATGGGAATTTCTACCCAAGGAGCGAGTGGAAGGCAAGTTACTAAGGGAGACTTCAAGGGTAGGTAGGGAATTCTCACCAAACTGCCTTAACAGGACTCTTGGTAAAGGCAAGCCAAGGTGATGAGACATGAAAGGTGGGGGGACTGAGTTAGCAGGGTTCTCTGCTAAGGCTGACTTCATCCAGCCAAGATAGGTCCCAAGGACAAGGCCTGATGGAAAGGAGGGGGGCTGAGGAGTCTGTCTTAAATCTGGTCGAGGATAGAGTCTGTCACCATATAAGGCCCAGCACTTGACTGGTGGGCAGTAAGCATTTGTTGAATGATTTTGCAGAAGGCACCCATTTCTTCCATGGCTGCAGAAGCCAGGAAGAGGCTCTCACAGCCTTGGGAGGGCACGCTTCCCCGCAGGCCTCCGGGGACAGGGGGACTCTGGCCCTTCCCAGACCTCACACCCGTCTGGCTTCCTCGCCGCAGGCCTTCCACCCCCTTCTTTGATCTGCTGCAGCATCGGTACCAGCAGCTGTGGGTGCAGGAGCAGAAGGCCACCCAGAAAGCCATTAAACTGGAGAAAAAGCATAAGGTAAACACCGTGCTCACTGCAGGGGGCTGCCTGGCTGGGTGGGAGGGGAGGGGAGGGGAAGGACAGGGGAGGGGCCACGCCTTGAGGCTGCCCCCTGTGCATGCTTGTTGCTGGTGGGCGAGGCGGGGTGCTGACTGGGCAATCGAGTTGCTCATTGCTGTGCTGAAAGGGTCTTGGTGATGATCAGGTTCAACTTTGGCTTCAGCCCCTAGAGAGGAAGACTCTGACTTCTGCCCAAGGCCCCTCTGGGCTGTTCTCAGCGGTGGGGAGAGTCAGAAGTCGGAGACAACCACTTAGAGAGCAGAGCACTGTAATAATATATTTTTAATTAATTAATTCTAGTTTTGGCTGCATGAGTCTCCATCGCTGCACGTGGGCGTTCTCTAGTCGCCGTGAGCGGGGGCTCCTTTGGTTGTGGTGCACGGGCTTCTCATTGTGGGGGCTTCTCTGGTTGCTGAGCACAGACTCTAGGCCTGCGGGCTTCGGTAGTTGCCCCACACAGCCTCAGTAGTTGTGGCACGCAGGCTTAGTTGCTCCTTGGCATGTAGAATCTTCCCCGGACCAGGGGTCGAACCCATATCCTTTGCACTGGCAGGTGGATTTTTACCCAGTGTGCCACCAGGGAAGTCTCTGTAGTAATAATTTAAAAAGAGTCCATGACTAGTTTATTCATTAATAGTTCAAGAAAGAGCTCACTGTGGTAACGACCAGTTTTTTCCAAGGGAGCATTACCGTTACATGCTGCTACTTCATATTGATAGCTCCAGGCCAGCGTCCTGTTCTTAATTAGCATCTATTTCACAGCAACTCAGAGGGCCACAGGCCGATGGGATCCGGAGCCTCCGAGGACACGTCTCTGGAATCTAGAGACAGTCTCGTGACCAGTGCCCCTCCTGTTTCCACAGAGAACCCTGTTCAGTTCAGTTCAGTCACTCAGTTATGTCCGACTCTCCGGGACCCCATAGACTGCAGCACGCCAGGCTTCCCTGTCCATCACCAACTCCCGGAGCTTGCTCAAACTTATTTCCATTAAGTCAGCGATGCCATCCAACCGTCTCATCCTCTGTCGTTCCCTTCTCCTCCCGCCTTCAGTCTTTCCCAGCAGCAGGGTCTTTTCCAGGAGTCGGCTCTTCACATCGGCTGGCCAGAGCATTGGCCTGTAGTCACCCGGCATCAGTGGCTCCACCCCGAGCACTGGTCGGGGACTGGTGCAGCTCAGACGGCTGTGGCTTTGAGTGGCTCGCCGCTGTGGTGGTTGTTCAGTGTCTCAGTCGTGTCTGACTTTTTGCAACCCCGTAGACCGTAGTCCACCAGGTTTCCTTGTCCTTCACTGTCTCTCAGAGTTTGCTCAAACTCATGTCCATTGAGCCAGTGATGCCATCCAAACTGGGGTCTCAATGACCTTGATGGGCAGAAAAGGGGGTCGGGTTGAATGAGGGCCCAGCACATAGTGGGGGCTTCCCAGGACCCACCCTCTGGTGGCTCAGAGGGTAAAGAACCCACCTGCAATTCAGGAGGCCCTAGTTTGATCGCTGGGTCGGGAGGATCCTCTGGAGAAGGAAATAGCCACCCACTCCAGTATTCTTGCCTGGAGAATTTCATGGACAGAGGAGCCTGGCAGGCTATAGTCCATGGGTTGCAGAGTCAGACACGACTGAGTGACTAACACTTTCACAGGACATAGTAAGCACTCAAAAAGCACTTGTCAAACCAACCACAGAGTTCTTCTGTTTCAAGGTTCTCTGTGGCTGTGATGCTTTCTATCAAAAGGCTACGAATACCCAGACCCTCAAAACACTGAGGGGCTGACACACTGCCAGGGTCCAGCCCCGGTGGATCCAGGGTAATTCGAAGGTGGGGGACAGAGTAGGCGTCCTGGAAAAAACTTATTTAATTCCAGATAGAGAGAGAGCTTAGAAGCGGATAGTGTAGTAGGAAAATTAGTGGAGAAAAAAGAGGCTGAATAACTGGTTTAAGTGGAATACTAATCACCACCTACGTAGGCCACAGGCGTCTTTCCATTCTCCCGAAGGAGAGGAGGCACTGAGGCCTCCCTGGTCCGATCTTAGCAGCCCAGGCAGAGTTAGCAGGCTTGGTGCGTACCCCCATACCAGATGGGAATTCAGCCAGGAAAACGGGGGGCAAGAAAGAAACGACATGGGAGAACAACTTTCCAGAAACTGATCCCATTTCTTTATTTTCCAGGTTTGTTTATATACCTTTTGTTACACATAGGGATGAATACAGAGTCACGCTGGGGTCAGCAGACCTGACCCTAGTCACAGTCAGGTGCTTCATATAAAATTATACAAAGGTCTTATGGGTTTTTGCATCATCTTCTGACCATAAGGTCTGCTGACATTTTATGGCCCTTTCTGATACCGGTCAGTTAACCAGAAAACTTATTTTTCCAGGGGTGATTTTTTTCTTAAATCTGGAGCCACCCTCCAAATAAAGTTGCATTTCTATAGGGTGAGGGTGTAGTGAGTTACAATCAAGAAAGGAATTTACTTAACCCAAGATTTAACATGATTAATCTTAAAGGTTAATACTTATTTCTCCTATATGCTAGTTATATTCATTATAAGGGCAGGGAATATGGAGATTTAGCAGCAAACATCAGCCCAACAAATGAAAACCCTTCACCAATGTTCCCCTTAAGATCTACTTAGTCTTAAGATAGTGATAAAGTTACATTTTTGCATAGCAAGGACACAGTGATTTATAACAAAGTACAGTGGTCTATAACAAAAGAGAAAATTCATTAACTCAAAAAGTCTAATATTGCTAACATCAAAAACTACTATATTTTCTTTTCTATATTCCAAATACATTGATTAATATATTCCCAGGTGCCTAAGGATATGGAGGCCTGGTGGCAATCAAATGAGAAAAGCCCTGTGCTATAATACTCCACACTCTCTGTGCTGTTTATGGTTGAGAGGTTGTCACACAAGCTAGTCTGTCAGCAGAGAGGTTTGACCTGAGACACCCTTGTCACACCCAGGGCAGGGAATTAGCAGTAATTGTTGGCATGACAAATGAAAAAACCCTTCACCAATATAATTCCTAATCAACCCACTAATACTATACTAATAATCTTCTAACTTCTCAAAAGAGTCTGTATTTAGAAAGTTTTAAAACATCCCATGCCTCTCACAGCTGGGGGGTTGTAAACAATCACATGCAGCTGGACAACCTGATCAGGCAGGCCAGAGAACCTTCAGAGTTTGTAAGTTGAACCACTCCTGTCACGCCCAGAAATTTTTATTGATTTGGAGCTGCAAGTTAACTCCTTCTCCGAGAGAAATGGTTATGGGGGAGAGCCCCCGTAAAGTACTCTGGTTTTGGGGTTAGATGCTCGGGAGCAGGGGATTTCCTGAGGCTTGATCACGCCTTTGCGTATGCCAAAGCCTCCTTCCTCATGACCTTTGCCAAGGGCGGAGTTTCTCACGCTGGTCCCCAACAACACACAGTCTGTTAGGGTTGATGAGATGGTTGATTTACAAGGTCAGATTGCTCCCATCTTAGGAGAAACTGGTCTCTTAGCAGCTCAGGATGTCCTGGGTTTTGGACGGTGATGACCCCAAACGAAATTCTTGGAAAATGACTTCCATGTAGTGAGCAATTGTCTAGGACCAGACACTTTGCTCAAAGCTAACTCAGCAAATCCTATAAGAACCTGTTTGCTAGGCATCTGTACCCATTTCTTGCAGCGGAAACTGAGGTTGAGAAAGGCGCTAAGACTCACTTTCATCTTCCTAATTCTGAAGCCCGGCTCATTAAGCCCTGGCGAGGCAGCCTCTCAGCTTTGGTTTGAGGTGAAGTTTCAAAGCTGCTGTTCTAGGAAGCAGAGGGGAGAGTTGATCCAAGGGGCTTGGAAGTTATCCACAGACACATTAAATAAAATTAATATAATTGGGTAACAAAATAAGTCAATAAAAGGGGTTCCCTGCCAGTCCAGGGGTTAGGGCTCCATGTTCCCAATGAAGGGGGCCCTGGTTTGATCCCTAGTTAGGGAACTAAGATCCCGCATGTCGCATGGCTCGGCCAAAAATAAATCAATAAAATAAAGAGATGCTATCTTTTAAAAAAGTAAAATAAAAGGGGCTCAATAGGGTGGTGGCGTCTTTGGTTAAATTCAGGTCAGCTCTTATTTGTAGCTGCACCATCTGACCTGTGTCGCTCTCTCATGCCCCTTTCTGCAGTGGCCCATGCTCTTTGGGTCACTTGGGTACTAGCACATCGTCCAGCTCATCCACTCCAGGCGTGGAACTCCAACTCTCTAGCTCTAGGTATAAGCAAGAGCCCCTGTTTGCCTGCTGACTCCCCAGGAGGTTTTGAGTTCTGACAAGGGCACAGCTGTGAGCTAAGGTCTGACTGTGCATGGAGCTCCCCAGGGGCACACATTGAATCAGAGTCCCCCTCTGATCCTGCAACTGGGGGGGCGAGGACCTTGGGTGAGTCTGCTGGGGTGACCGTGACAACGTATGATAGACTGGGTGGCTTAAACCACAGAAATCCTGGAGGCTGGAAGTCCAAGGTGGAGGTGGCAGCGTCGGTTGCCCTGGGAGGCCTCTCTCCTCGGCCTGAAGATGGCTGCCTTCTCACCCCCGTCCTCACAGGGCCTCTCCTGTGTGGACACCCCCGGCGTCTCTTCTACTTCATACAAGGACATCTGTCCTGTTGGGTTACAGCCCCATCCTCTGATGTCACTGAGCCTTAATCACCTCCTTAAAGGCCCAGCTCCAAATACAGTCCCAACTGGGGGCTAGGGCTTCACCATATGGATTTGGAGGGACACAGTTCAGACCACAGCAGACCCCATGAGCTATGGGTCCCTAACCATGGGCTCGCAGCATCTGTGGGTATGGGGCGTGCAGCTAAGGAGGAGGTGGACCGCCCCTGCGGCTCTGAAATCCCACCCACAGAGACCTTGAGGGCTCGCCACTGAGCCCTCTAATTCCTCCTCTGAAAGGAGTCCTCCTTTGTTTTCCACGAGCAGACCATGGTGAGGACCTGCTTCCCAGAAATGGCAACAGCCCCGTCAAATCGTTCATTCGTTCAGACCTGGTGGCATCCCTGGTAACCACCAGGGCTGTCTTAGCTGAGGACACAACCCCTGCCCTTGAGGCAGCTGCCTTCCAGAACCCAGAGAGTTCTAGGGTTGAACCAGAAACCAAAACAGCATCCTCTCAGCACCCCATGGTCCCCTCCCCAAGTCCCCCTAGTCCCCTGAAATCAGACTGGGAGAAGGGCAGGAACGAGGGGGGAAAGGGCCCCATGGGGCTGCCCCAGCAGGAATCCCAGCCCCGGGCCCTCCAGCCCCGTCGGCGTGGCTCCGGCCTCTGCAGGAGCCGGTCACCACCGGGCCTCGGCCTTTCTCTGCCCTGCAGGTGATCCTCGGGAAGCTCTATGAGACCCGGAGCAGTCAGCTGAGGAAGTACAAGCCGCCCGTGGAGCTGGACGCCCTCTGGCACATGCCTCACTTCCAGAAGGTCAGTCTCGCCCCCGTCTCCCCTGCCCGCACCCAGTGGACGCCCCTCTTCCTGCTCTTCCCCTGTCCTCTAGACAGGGGCTTCTGTGGGCTTCTGCCCCTTGACTGGCACAGCAACAACAGCAATGCTACCAAGAGCCAACACGTTGGAGCCCTTCCTAAGCACCCCCAGGGCCGCGCCTGGTCCGGGAGGGCAGCCACACAAAGCCGCGCTCCTGCCCAGACCAGGCCCAGCCGCTTGTTCGAGTTAAACTGCAATTTAGACAACGAAGGGGCCCATGCCTTCCTGAGCCTAATGCAGCTGAACAGGCTGCCAGTGAGGCCTGCCTGTGCCCTTGATGCGGCGCCCACGTCCTGCCCACGTGGCCACCGCCAGCGTATGTCAGTGGCCATTCGCCCCGCTACCCGTCAGTCCGGGCCATCGTGGCACACACGGGCAGGGCCAGGCGCAGCGCCAGGGAGCGAGGTGTGCCACGGGCCCGTGGCCGCTTCCCGCCCAGCCTGGGCAGCACCCCTCACCTCCCCCAGGCCCCTTCCTCTCGCCCTCACCTCTCCTGCCCATCTCCACACCCAGGCGTCTGCCCTGCAGCCTCCTTTCTGCTCCTCTTTCTGTTGCCTTTCCTCACACTCTTCTTTTTCTGATTTTCCTGACGTTTGATGTCCATGGTGGGGCGGAGGGACAGACATCCTGGGGACCCTGCCCAGGAGGGGATGGGGACCCACAGCCCCCTGGGCACGAGATAACCTGCTGGCACTCTGCTCTACAATGCCAACCCCGAGCCCCTCTCAGCCCCTCATCTCTGATAGCAAGAAGAGATAAGAAAGCCTTCTTCAGCGATCAATGCAAAGAAATAGAGGAAAACAACAGAATGGGAAACACTAGAGATCTCTTCAAGAAAATTAGAGATACCAAGGGAATATTTCATGCAAAGATGGGCTCGATAAAGGACAGAAATGGTATGGACCTAACAGAAGCAGAAGATATTAAGAAGAGGTGGCAAGAATACACAGAAGAACTTTACAAAAAGATCTTCACGGCCCAGATAATCATGATGGTGTGATCACTCATCTAGAGCCGGAATCCTGGAATGTGAAGTCAGGTGGGCCTTAGGAAGCATCACTATGAACAAAGCTAGTGGAGGTGATGGAATTCCAGTGGAGCTGTTTCAAATCCTGAAAGATGATGCTGTGAAAGTGCTGCACTCAATATGCCAGCAAATTTGGAAAACTCAGCAGTGGCCACAGGACTGGAAAATGTCAGTTTTCATTCCAGTCCCAAAGAAAGCAATGCCAAAGAATGCTCAAACTACCACACAATTGCACTCATCTCACACGCCAGTAAAGTAATGCTCACAATTCTCTAAGCCAGGCTTCAGCAATATGTGAACTGTGAACTTCCTGATGTTCAAGCTGGTTTTAGAAAAGGCAGAGGAACCAGAGATCAATTTCCAACATCCATTGAACCATGGAAAAAGCAAGAGAGTTCCAGAAAAACATCTATTTCTGCTTTATTGACTATGCCAAAGCCTTAGACTGTGTGGATTACAATAAACTGTGGAAAATTCTGAAAGAGATGGGAATACCAGACTACTTGACCTGCCTCTTGAGAAATCTGTATGCAGGTCAGGAAGCAACAGTTAGAACTAGACATGGAACAACAGACTGGTTCCAAATAGGAAAAGGAGTATGTCAAGGCTATATATTGTCACCCTGCTTATTTAACGTCTATGCAGAGGACATCATGAGAAACGGTGGACTGGAAGAAACACAAGCTGGAGTCAAGATTGCCGGGAGAAATATCAATAACCTCAGATATGCAGATGACACCACCCTTATGGCAGAAAGTGAAGAGGAGCTAAATGGCCTCTTGATGAAGGTGAAAGAGGAGAGTGAAAAATTTGGCCTAAAGCTCAACATTCAGAAAGCGGAGATCATGGCATCTGGTCCCATCACTTCATGGGAAATAGATGGGGAAACAGTGGAAACAGTGTCAGACTTTATTTTGGGGGGCTCCAAAATCACTGCAGATGGTGACTGCAGCCATGAAATTAAAAGACGCTTACTCCTTGGTAGAAAAGTTATGGCCAACCTAGATAATATATTCAAAAGCAGAGACATTCCTCTGCCGACTAGGGTCCGTCTAGTCAAGGCTATGGTTTTTCCTGTGGTCATGTATGGATGTGAGAGTTGGACTGTGAAGAAGGCTGAGCACCGAAGAATTGATGCTTTTGAACTGTGGTGTTGGAGAAGACTCTTGGGAGTCCCTTGGACTGCAAGGAGGTCCAACCAGTCCATTCTGAAGGAGATCAGCCCTGGGATTTCTTTGGAAGGAATGATGCTAAAGCTGAAACTCCAGTACTTTGGCCACCTCATGCGAAGAGTTGACTCATTGGAAAAGACTGATGCTGGGAGGGATTGGGGGCAGGAGGAGAAGGGGACGACAGAGGGTGAGATGGCTGGATGGCATCACTGACTCGATGGGTGTGAGTCTGAGTGAACTGCGGGAGATGGTGATGGACAGGGCATGCTGCGATTCATGGGTCACAAAGAGTCGGACATGACTGAGCGACTGAACTGATAGTTCCCAGGGGTTTCCCTGGTAGCTCAGATGGTACAGAAGCCGCCTGCAAATGCAGGAGACCTGGATTCGATCTCTGGGTCAGGAAGATCCCTGGAGAAGGGAATGGTTACCCACTCCGGTATTCTTGTCTGGAGAATTCCACGGACCGAGGAGCCTGGCGGGCTATAGTCCAGGGGGCCGCAAAGAGTCAGACACGACTGAGTGACTAAGCATACACATAACTCCCAAAGCAATGGACAAAGGGCTCAGGTGGTCTCCCCTGACCCTGTTGGAGCAAGGAAAGGGCCCCTTTCCCTGTCCAACACGCCCCACCCAAGTAACACAGATTCCCCTGTGTCAGGAGGCCTATCTCACCTGCAGGTTCCCCCAGAGCCTGGCCCAGAGTAGGAGCAGAAATCCAGAAATAAATGAGTTTCTATTTCTTCTTGTTCAATTGCTCAGTTGTATCCGACTCTCTACTATCCCATGGACTGCAACGCGCCAGGCTTCCCTGACCATCACCAACTCCCGGAGTTTGATCAAACTCATGTCCATTGAGCCGATGATTCCATCCAACCATCTCATCCTCTGTTGCCCTCTTCTCCTACCTTCAATCTTTCCAAGCATCAGAGTCTTTTCCAATGAGTCTAAGAGAGGGGATTTGACTCAACTGAGCACAGGTCTCTTCTGATCTTAAGACTGTTGTTATAAAAACCTGTTAGGAACAGGGCCACCTACCTGTGATACCAGCCCTGTGTTCATGCTGAGTCATTTACACATATTATTTCACATAGCATCCTTACCTGAGTTCTGCAGAGGACTGGCAGAGATGGTGTTCATTTTCAAGTGGCTGGACCTGGAATCCAGGTCCCTCTAACCGCCAGGCCCGAGTTCAAAGGCACCATCCACTGTGCCATTGAAATAACAAGAAGTAGAATAAAATGCAAGATCCTGGGCTTACAGGGTGTTTTCTCATCTTCCCCGGGAGGCTCATGGGCTCTGGAAGTTCAGCCACAAGAATCTCAGCAGGGCTGGCCCTTGAGCACCAGCCAGGACAGCCTCGCAGAGGCGCCAAGAGCCCCAGGGTGCTCCTGCCACTGCCATGCACTCAGCCCCTCCTTGCTGGGAAATGCCACCCATGAAAAGCGCTTCCTGACCTCCTACTGTGCCCAAGTGCCAGACATGCATTATCTCACAGAGGCAAAGGTCCCATTCTACAGACGAGGAGACTGAGGCTCAGAGAGGGGAAGGAGCTTGCCCTGAGAGAGAGGGGTCCCTGCCTGGCCCAGGGCCTCTTCTCTGGGTGGCTGGGCAGTGATGCCTCCTGAGGACACTGTCCTTCACTTTCCAGCCCCACCCCGGCAGATCCCCTCTTCGATGCCAGTGGGCTCTTCTCTGCCCCTTTGAGGCACTTGGCTGCGCTGCAATCCACTCATTAACTGGGCCACTCGTTGTTCAATGTCCACCTTCCCCAGTAAAGTGTGAGCCCACAAGGACGTGTCCGTTGTGTCCCCACTGTGTCCCAGGAGCCCAGCATGGGGCCTGACACCAGCAGTGACTAACATTTTCCATGTTAGTCACTCAGTTGTGTCTGACTCTTTTGTGACCTCATGGACTGCAGTCCACCAAGGACACTGGACTGGGTTGCCATTTCCTCCTCCAGGGATCTTCCCCACCCAGAAACTGAACCTGAGTCTCCTACATCTCCTGCATTGGCAGGTGGATTCTTTACCACTGAGCTGCCAAGAAGGCCCTGACACCCAACAGGTGACCCGTAAGTGCTTGTGGGAAGAATAAATGAAGGATCAGATGAACGAATGGAGGACAGAATCGAATAGCCTTTCACAGGCCCTGTGAGATCCCCTTTCCAACTTAAATGTCCCAGTGCCCGCCAGCCCGGCAGCCACCGGCAGGGTCTGGACCCACAAGGGCCAGTCGTGGCTAGAGCCACTCCTCCCTTGGGGTGGGGAGGGGGGTGCTGGTTGTTGTCAGGCCCCGGGAAGGTCTTTGTGCCTCGTGTCTGTGCTGATCCGCCTGCCCCCCTTCCCCACCCGGCCCCATTATGAAAGGAAAAGGCGCTTCCAAAAAAGTGGAATCTGTCACGGTGATGGATAACCTAAATGGACTCTCCCCGCTCGCGAACAGATGTCGACGCTGAACTCTGTCAGAAATAATTAAACACCTTTCACACGGAAAAGCAGCAGGCAGGGCGCGGGCGCTCCCGGGCCGGGTCAGTGCCGAGCGAGCTGGCTTTCCACCCGCCCGTCCCCACCGGCGCCACTCGGGCCCCCTCCCGTCTGAGCCCGGAGGGACCGCGGGAGGGAGCGGAGCAGAAGCACCCCTCGGTGGGGCTCCCTTTCCAGACACACGGGTTCTAGCACTACCTCCTGAGCGGTACAGCCAGCAGTTGCCACGCGACGGCCAGTGCCCAGAGGGAGGGTCGGCCGACAGCTGGCGAGTGGCCTCTCTGCCAGGATGCTCACGACGAGCCGCCAGCCAGCCCCCAGGCCTGGGCCAGTGGCTGGCCCTGCCTAGGCCTCAGTTTCCCCATCTGAAAATGGGGTGGTGGGGCACTGGCTCTTAAGGGTCTCTTCCAACCCCGGCTTCCAGGACCGAGCAGCCACACGGCAGGAAGCGCGGGGCTCGTGGAGGCTGCAGACCCCAAGCTGGGGTGAGCAGGGACAGGCCCTCGTTCTCGGGCAGGGACAAGAATTCGTCGCCTCGTCCCTGAGTTGGAGCACCACTGGGCTTGGAGCCTGCACCTTCTGTTCCTGCTGGCCAGGCTGTCCCTGCCCTCCACGAGGTGCACTGGGGGCCAGCAGAGTGGGACGCGGGGGCAGTGCAGTGTGTTTGTGCGAGCGTGACTCCAGGGTCAGCCAGGCCTGCGCCGGGTGGCGACCCCACCACTCCTGACCTGGCACCTGGCTTGACCTGTCCAAGGTCCCGCTTCCTCTTCTGTAAAACGGGCCTGTGCCTGTCGGCAGAGCTGCTGGGAGGGTTGATGGGAACACATGCCCAGTGTTTAGCAGAGCACCAACCTTCATCAAGCCACCCAAAACGGCAGCTGCCACGAGGATGGTCCTGGTGATCACCCACTCACTCACTCACTCGTTCACTCATTCATTCATTTACAGACCTTATCCCTGAGCGCCTTTGTGTCAGACCCTGTTCTCAGTGCTGACAATATGCCCCCATAGGGCTGCTGGTGACAGGCAAAGAGTAAGGTGGACAGACGGCTTGGACGGCTAGATGGGGAAATTTGGAGAAGTTCCAGCCCTGGGCGTCCAGTTCTCTCAGCCTGAAATGCTGGGGGATGTCAACCTGAGTTGGCAGCCCCAAGCCTGGGGGTGGGGATGACCTCCCATAACAAACCCTCCAGCACCGGGCACACTCCCGTTGGCCCAGCCTGCTCTCCGGCCTTTTGTGGAGGCCTCCTGGGTGTCCCTGGGCAGGGAGGGGGTCTGGCTCCCAGGACAGCCCTCCCTGGGGCCGGTTGGGAGGCAGAATCATTAACAAGTGCCCCTCTGCTCTCAAAAGCGACCCAACCTGAACCATATATTCTCTAGTCTCCTGGTATTAAATCAAGAAAACCAGACGGTTTTATCCCCTTTTACAAAAAGACTACTAATGAGAAAGGACCAAAGAGAAAGGAGGGGGTGCCCCTCATATTTATGGTGGTCTTGGCAGTGACGGTGAGAGGCTGGGGACGTCGCAGGCCAGGAACTGGCTCAGGTCTGTGTTGGGACTCGCTCTACGGACACTGCGGAGACGGTGCGCGGCGTCGCGGTCCACTGGAGACACTTCAATGCGTTCCGTTTCTGCTGGGCTGTGCTGGGTCTTCCCTGTTGCGTGTGGCGAGCAGGGCAGGGGGCGACTCCGGTTGCAGTGAGTGGGCTTCTGCCCTTTTGTCTTCTTTCGTTTCCAAGCGCGGGCTCTAAAGCGCTCGTGGCCTCAGTAGTTGCACTGCCTGGGCTCGGCTGCCCTGTGACGTGTGGGGTCCTCCCAGGTCAAGGATCGAACCCCGTGTCCCCTGCCTTGGCAGGTGGATTCTTATCACTTCCCCCCAGGGAAGTCCACCACTGAAAATATTGGCTTTAGCCTCTACCTATTGGCATTTTGATCATATTTCCCTGGTGTAGTACTGCTTGGCCTACATATTATTGGGGGAAAGAACCTGTCTATGTGACCCTGTCTGAATGGAGGCACCCGTCCGTCACGCGGGGTCAGTGCTCCAGAAATGATGTCCAGGGGGCCCCCGAAAGGAGGCAGAGGTAATTCCTTGGGTGAGCTTGAGGCTCTTTGATTTTCTCAGACTCTCTTTCCTGCAGTTTCCATTTTTATAGTGAGCACATGTAACTTTTACAAAGCCAGTTAGGTTTTTTTTTTTTAATGTTATTTAGGGACTTCCCTGGTGGATTAGTGATTAAGACTCCTCGCTTCCAATGCAGGGGGCATGGGTTTGATCTCTGGTCAAGGAACTAAGATCCCACAGGCCACATGGCAAGGCCAAAAATGAAAAGAAATAAAATAGCAATGGGAATAATACAATAATTTTTTAAATGTTTTTCAAGGGCGGGACTCTACATCCTTCCTGGGGTGCCTGTCCCTGTGCTCAAGCCCTTCTCAGCCCTGCTCCTCTCCACGGCTCACGGAGTGCTCCCAGAGTTGCCGGCGAAGCCTCGTCTCCCGTAAGCAGTTTCCATCAGGCCTGAAGGTCAGAGGCCGGCACTCTCTCCCTCAGCCAAGAAGGTGGCTGACTTGTGGAGTCTGGACCTCTATGGCTAGGTCTGTGTTATAATTGCCAAGATCCACTCTAGAGGGGGATTTGCCCAAGCATCTCGGGGTCTCTGCTTCAACCTGAACCCTCCGCCTCTCCCCCACCCAAGCCCTCTATAGCCCCGATACCCCCCCGACATTACATAGTCATTCAGTCACTAAAGTATGAACAAATTGACTATATTTTCATTTGGCTTTCGGTTTCAGCCCCACTGCTTTAGAATAATGGCCCAAGCTATTAAGCTAACAGTTTGATTTACAAGCTCCTGTGCTCTGAACGCTGGAATCAGACTCCTCTCTTTGTGGAAGACTAACCCTGCCTCGGGTCTCCTGGGCCCCTGACTCCCTAATAGAACAAGAGACAGCGAGGAAGGAAAAAAAAAAAATTCAGCAGTCAGCCAAGCAGTGACACCCAGAGATGCAGCTGATTAGTGGAAGCTGCTGAATCTAAGAAAAGGATTTTCTTTCCCACCTTTAAGCTCTCTTACAAATCATAGCAGGCTAGAAGGTTAACTCTCTGTTAAAGCCCCAGAGCGGCCTCTCAGCCCGTCCACTCCTGCAGCCACCCTCTTTCCAGAGGGCCCACACGGTTCAAATAAAGATGGACCATTCTCCGAACGGGCATCTCCAGCCCCAAAGTCACTCCTTGCTGACCCAGGAAGGGCAGACTCCAGGTGGACTAGTCCTCCCCGAGGCCCCTGCACCAGGGATGTATTTTAAGAACCCTGCCTCACTGTCGCGTTGGAATAAGAATCATCTCAGGGTGCCGTGTAGGGCACTGAGAGCAGGGATGGAATATGTCACACGCGGGGGAGATGGGGCAAGGAGAAGAATGATTCAGAGGCCCTGATGCTCTTGACATGTCTTCCCTAAATACAGATTCCACCCCCCCACCCCCACCTCCATCATAAATCAGATCAGTATGCGGGAAGGTTGACTCATGAAGGAATAAAGGCAGGGGCTTAATTGGTTTTACATAATCCGGCACCTCAGAGAGGCAGAATTTTTAGACACCTGGTCACGAGGTGACACTGTTGCTCAGATCGCAGCGAGCCGAAGCTCCAGAGAGTGCGGACAAGCGGGAAAGGGGAGGCCGGGGAGGGGGGAGCGGGCTAGAGGGGACAGAGGCGACGTTCCTGCTGCTGGAGAAATCTCAAGGTCTGGGCGCACCCAGGTCGTGGAAGGAGGCGGCAGGCACAGTAGGGGAGATGGGAGCTGGCATCTCCTGCAACCTGGGGATCCCCCGCCCCCAAGCCCGGCTGCCCCTCTAATCTTTCCAGCACCCAGGAATTTGCAATTTAATCCAGGAGGCACTTCCGCCCTCCCCGCTGGGTGGCCAAAATATTGGGTTGGCCAAAAGTTCATTCAGGTTTCTCCGTAAGATGGTTGCCATTTCGTGTTGAAAATCAGCGGAAAATAGACTAAGACCAGCCTGTTTTGACATCAGGTATATACGTCTAATCTCTGGAGATGGCTAGAATCTCATGTTGAGTTTTGGGAGTTGATAAGACTTTCCAGGTCCCCAGTTTCTTCTTCCAGCTCATCCCTAAGAGAATCCATCCTCTGCGATCTAAAGAGAATCTCCCCGGGTTTGAGAAGGTGTTCTGCCCCCTTTGGAAGGCCTCCTTCCCCATCTCCCATGGACCCCTCGATTCTGCACGTCCCCACTTGTCAGCTTCTGTCATTTGGCACCAAAGCTGCAGGCATGACAGGGGTCATAGCCACTGGCATGTGGCCAGCAGGAAGGTCTTGCAGATAAACAACATCAAATCACCTACTCAGATAATTCAGGGTTCATTCAAACTGAGGTTTGTCAACAGTGCAGGCAGGATGAATGCAGAGGCTGGTATCCTCTTATCTGTGAGCCCCAAGCAAGAACACAGCCTCCCCGGTTACCCTGGGAGGCGCCAAGTTCATGGACATCAGGGAACACAATGCTTTGGGGAGGAAGTGATACAATGGCGATGTTTTTTCTGGCCCCTTCCCTTCCTCTGGTCAAAGGGATCCTGGGAGATGATGCCTCCGCGGTGCAGACAACGTGGGTAGTTTGAACAAAGTTCACTGGCTGGAGGCATGGTGGGAAGGACATCCAAGAAGATGGGGCTCCCAGTGGACAGCAGAAAGCCCTCACCAACAGCTCACACATTTCAAGAGCTGCTGAGGGGCTCCCCCGCGTGTTCTGGAAGGACGGTCTTGTGTTGTGTCAATGCTCACGACAACCCTGTGTGACAGGGATAAGTCATGTCATCTCAGAGACGAGGAAACCAAAGCCTGGAGGCTTCAGTGGCCACTGTTAAAAAGTGGCGGGTGGTGGCTGGGTCCTCTGGCCCACTGCCTCCAGGCCTCAGGCCCTGGAAGGGCTGATGAATACTAAGGACCTGCAACTGAGGTCAGGGACCAGTGAGGGCCAAACGCAGGACCTGGGAACGAAAGTGAAGGGTAGTCAGGAACTCAGGTGTTTATAGGTGTCCAGAGGGTCGTGGCTGGCCCTGCTCTGGCTGATTGAAGCCCTCTCCATAAACAAAACTTCCCACTGCCCTGATCGCCTTTAGACCCTGACAAACCCCCTGAGCACTTTGCAAATTCCAGCTTGGCCCCAAGGCTAAAGAGGAAAGAGCCCATTGATCGGGGTTCAAGCTTGTTGTATCAAACGGTGCAAGGCAGAGACAGAGCCCAGTAACAGGGCTGAACCCATGGGGCTTGGAAGCTACGCTGGTGCTCCAGATGCCTCTGCATCTGTAAAGTGGGGATCACAGCAGAATCAAATGCAGCTGCGCATGTAAAGCACGTGGCAGGGGCCTGGCCGGGGCAAGGTCATGGAGCAGTAGCTTCTCTGGGTCGGACAGGGTTTTGCCATCTGCTCTTCTAGAAGAACAGTTCTCGAACTTGGCTGTGCCTGGAGTCTTCTGAGAGGTTTAAAATGCAGATTCCAGGTCCACCCCCCCCAGGGCCCCTGATCCAGTGGGTCTGGGGTAGCTGCCCAGCCTGCATTTTCAGTAAGTAGCTCCCCAGCTCCCTGGGTCAATGTCATCTCCTCCTACAGAGATGTGTTCAAAGCACATTTTTCCAAGTCAGGCAGTGCCCTTTCATGTGTTTGACATAAAGCAGGCTAGGGGTTCAAAAGGAACGTCCCATTGGAGGCTGTTGTTTGTTAACTAGCCGTAAGGTTTATGAATGTCTGTCTTTTATTTTTTATTTTCTGGTGATGTTGCACAGTATGCAGGATCAAACCTATGCCCCCTGCAGTAGAAGCATGAATCCTAACCACTGGACCTCCAGGGAAGTCCCTGGAGGTCTGTCTTAATCTGCTCAGAACACTACTACAAAAATACCATAGGTGGGGTGGCTTAAGCGATGGATATTTATCTCTGGAGGCTGGAAGTTGGAAATCAAAGTGCCAGCATGGACAGGATCTGATGAGCCTCTCTTCCTGGCTTATGGACAGCCACCTTCTCACTGTGACCTCACACAGCAAAGAATGAGAAAGCAAGCACTCCAGCATCTCTTCCTAAAAGGGCGCTAATCTCATCATGGGGGCCTCATCCTCATGACCTCATCTAAACTTAACCACCTCCAAATACCATCACCTTGTGGGGCAGGGCTTCACGCATGTATTTTAGAGGGACCCAGTTCAGCTGCAGCAGCTTCTTTTTCAGGTTCAGTTGAAGTTCTGCCCGTTTCTACCTCCTTCCACGTCCAGGTCCTGTCTCTCCTTTTGGAACCCCATGGAGCCACCTGCTTCCCCTTCTAAGTAACAGCCCTGCAAATATCTAGAGTAAGAAGATACTGTTTTGTCACTGATGTCCTGGTTCTGGATTGTTCCTCCAGGCAGAGTTCCGAATGTTGGAAGGTGAGACCTTGTGTTGCAGGAACCGTGGGTCACCTAAATGCCATGGTGTCTGCCACTCATTTTGTCCACCGTCACAGAGGATTTGTCAATTGGAACTGCCTTTCTACATATTTCTGAACAAAACTGTGGGTACAAATATTGAAGAAAATAAAAACCTCCTTCTCCTTAGAGGTTTAGCTGAAGGAGATGGAGAGGATCTTTGAGGATATTTGAATCTCAGAGGCATTTCTAAGGACTCTGTTGCCTTATCTCAGGCTCCTAACCCATCCATCCATCTGCCCATCCATCCATCCATCCATCCTTCCCTCTGTCCATCCAGTCATCCAGCCAGGACTTGTTGAATGTCCACAGGGCACCCCTCGCAGTCAAGTAAGGTCCCCTGTCCATTGACATTTCCCAGGAACAGTGTCTGGAATATGGCATCAATGTCCTTGCTGTCCAGTTGACGCTCTTTAACTCTGAACTGAACTGAACTGACCTGAACTGAACTCTAATATTCCTATTTGTGACTTGACAGGATCAGCCTTCTCAACCACAGTCTGTTCCTCCTTAAAAGATACTGGAAGAATCTTCCTGCTTATTATTCTAAAAAGAAAAAAAGGGGGAAGACACCACCAAGCCTGTACCCCACCCCAATGAGCCATGGACACTGCACATCTGAGTATGTCCCCAGCTTCCCTGACAACACAGGAGTTGTTCAACAACCAATATGAATAAGCGATAAGGTGCTGATGGGCACTGCATGGACAGCTCAGCAAAGGACTTAATTTGCAACCGAGCACAAAATCAAAGAGTCTGTCAACCGAGGAACCATGCGCCTGGATAACCACCTTGCCGCTACCTGGGAAAGCACTGTCAGGTAAATTTCCAGAGAAAGTAATTAAGGAATCCCCATTGCCTAAACTCAGCAGCAAAATCGGAAGCTCTGGAATTCAGTGCTCGCCAGGGATCTGGTGTCTCTTCCCAGCTTGATCCTTCACGATGAACAGTAGAAGTTTATGAAGAGATGGGCTGGTGCGACTCCCCCTCGCCCTCTGGAAGATGCTCTCCAGCACCGCGTGGTCTGCTCATGTTGTCTTGGCGGGGGAAGCAGTAGGCAGCAAATGAGATCCCTGCTTGCGGGGCTGGGGTAGAGGGGGTGAGATTAATACACAAATATATAGCCCTCTCTGAGATCTGGCAGGTGCCAATTAATATTTATCAAGTACCCACAGTGCACACAATACCGAGTATCCACATGGAAAGCACAGTCCCAGGCATCGGGGAGTCTACCCTCTGACTCAGAAAGCTACAAGCGGATAGATGCTCTGTGTGCTTGGAGGCCCCCCGCGCTGATGGGAGGACCCATTGGGAGTTTAGGTCAGTATCTGCAGCCAGCGGCCTCCTCTTTCTGAGACGATGAGCAGTTCTCAACCAGGCATCCTCACCGCTGCGCCTCCATAGGGTGAGCACCCGCATCTCTGGGGCCTGCCCTGTTCACAAAGGCTCTCCATCAGCACATCGCCTCCTCCCCTAACTCCCTCCTTGGCTTGAGTTTAAAACAAAAGTCAATTAAAGTAAAGGAAGTTTTGCTGTCCACTGCAGATTAGAGCCCCGCCGTGGCCATCCGCGTCTTGCCGGGTCTACGTGGGGTGGGTGGGTGAACCTGTCCAGCTGCGATAGCCCTCCACTCCCGCAGGCTGACCCCACTCCAGCCAGACGCCTCTGGGCCACCTCCCAGAAGAGCGCCAAGCAGATGCCCATCATCCGAGCTCTGAAAAGGCAATGGGAGACCCCCCCACTTCCTGGCAGCTCTGCTTGTCACGATGCATGCTGACAACCCCATTGAAAACAGCCCTCGCTGCCACTGTGAAGCTCTTTCCGTCTCCCATTCAGTCCTTTCTCAGACAGTTTTTGAAAGGTGAAGAAAAGTCTGGAAAACGCTCGCCTCCAGCCCCCCACCCCACCCCCACTCCCAGCCCCATCACCGAGGGAGAGGAGCGGCAGCTTGGGGGAGCCGGGCTACCAAGCAGCCTCACCTGGCCCCACGGTGCACCGCCTCCAATTAAATCAAAATGGTTTGTTTTTAATGGTCTTTTACACTGACAAGTGGGCGATCATTTTGGGCCCACGAGCTGTCAGGGAACTGAGGCAAATCCTCCGTTGATAATGCCCAATGCTTCCACTAGGGAGCCGGGGCCGCTCCCGGCGTCCTAACGATTCCCCAGCCACCCCCCAGGCCCCTTTGGCGCGGGCTGTTTCTTCTTCCTCCTCCGCCGCAAATTACTGACACAAAACGGAAAGGCCCCGCGTCTCCTCCGCCAAGCCAGGCCCGGGCCCTGTTGGGCTTAATGAGCCGATGGAAGTTTCGTGGGTTCTGGCGCTAAATTCTTTTCTTGTTTGACAGCTGCTCGGCTAAGGCGAGTGTTGACCTTATAAAAGATTTAGTGTTTCTCATTATTTTCTGTCAAGCTTCACAAGTGATGGCTCTGTGGTTATCATTTGCATCCTGGGGTGTGCGTGCATGCGTGTGTGTGTGTGTGTGCATGTGTGTGTGTGTGTGTGTAGGGGCCCCAGTGGAGATGAGGAAAAGGGGCTTTCTCTGCCCGAGTTGCATTTGGCCCCCGCATGCCAGCTCCCCGGCCCTTCTCCTGGGGACTTTCAAAGAGAAGGCAGGAAGCAGAGCCACCGTGACTGGGCAGTGCAGAGGCTTCCAGGCCTCCCGGATGGAGCTTCTGCAGAGGCACCCGCGGCAGGCAGACTCCCAGAGCCTGCGGGCGCTGGCCCAGCCCGTGATGGGCATGCCGGCAAAAGGACCGGCTGGGGCAGATGTGGTGCTGAGCACAGTTCAGAACCACACTCAAGGCTTACTTGAGTAAGGAAACTTACTCTACTTACAAGCCCCGTGGAAAGCCATGACCAGCACGATTCTGGCCTCTGCTCTACATACTAAATGAAGGTTTAATGGTTTTGAAAAGCAGAAGCAATTTCTCTAAGTGGCACGTATCACGGTCCCCTGTGGGACATCCCCTGTGGGATATCCCCTGTGGGGTGACTATGGAGCATGTGTTAGTCCTTATTTGTCTCCTGCACCTACGCCCAAGCAGGGGCGGGGGGGCCCACTCTATAAATAACAAGACTCTGGGGAGTACATGCTGACTGCTTCGCCAGCCTCCTGCTGGTCCCTCCGTCTCCTCTCTTTCATCTCCGTGTTCTCCCCTCCTGCTAACCTACCCACTGGCCGTCCAGGGTGAGGGTGCCCCAAGGTTGCTCCCAAGAGGGAGAGAGACAGTTCAGGGCAGGTGAACACCTGGATGTCTTCTCCTGGGGTTCTGAGTCTTTGTGCTGCCTCCTTGTTACCATGGGAGACCCTGTTTTGATCTCTTTAGAGCAAATCCACGGTGCACTCTCCCGCCCATGCCCATGGCAGACCTTGCTAATCAATCACAGCACACTTTTTCAGGAGCCTCTGTTTAGCCTGAGAATATTTTATGACCGAATGTGGCCACATCATGATGGGCAGTGCTGCCTACTTGCCATCCCTGCCTTAGAGGGGCCATTTGAATAAACTGCCACGCTACTGCATAGGGGAAACTTGAGGAAGTTAGCTGAATGAAAGAAGCTGATCACCAAAGACCATGTACTGTATGACTTGATCATCAGGGAATATCCAGAATGGGAAAATGCCTAGAGACAAAGAGGAGATTTGTTGTTGCAGGGGCTGGAGGGAGGGAAAAGTGGTGCACTTCCTAGCAGTCCAAGGTTTCTTTCTGGAATTATGAAAATATTCTAAACTTACGTTGTGCTGGTGGTTGCATAGCCCTGTGAATATACTAAAAATCATTGATGTATACACTTCTTGGGAGAAAACATTATTTTTTTTCTTTAAAAATTTTTAAATTTAATTTTTATTTTATATTTGAGTATAGTTGATTTACAAGGTCATGTTAGTTTCAGGTGAACAGCAAAGATTTATATACTTGGGGTGAATTTTACAGTGAATGCATTATAGCTCAATTGTTGTTGTTTAGTCACTAAGTTATGTCCAGCTTTTTGCAACCCTCTGGACTGTAGCCCATGGGCTCCTCTGTCCATGGGATTTCCCAAGCAAGAATACTGGAGTGGGTTGCCATTCCTTCTCCAGGGGATCTTCCCGATCCAGGGATCGAAGCTGTGTCTGCATCTCCTGTATTGCAGGCGGATTCTTTACTGCTGAGCCACCAGGGAAGCCCTTATATCTCAATAAAGCGATTTTAAAAATTGGGGGAAAGCAGCCCACTGGAGTCAGATGAGTGCTCATCGCCCAGATTCTGTCTTTGGAGCCCTGAGCAGGAGGATAATGGGGCCCCAAGAAGTGGCCTCAGATGAAGGGGTACCTGGGGTGTCCTCAGCCTCCCGATGCGATACTGTGACTCTCACTTTTGTTGTCATCCTTCAGTCCCTCAGTGTGTCTGACTCTTTGTGACCCTGGACTGTAGCCCGCCAGGCTCCTCTGTCCATGGGATTTTCCAAGCAAGAATACTGGAGTGGGTTGCCATGCCCTCTTCCAGGGGATCTTCTCCTGGAATTTGCTCAAATTCATGTCCAGTGAGTTGGTGATGCTGTGTAACCATCTCATCCTCTGCCGCCCCCTTCTCTTTTTGCCTTCAATCTTTCCCAGCATCAGGGTCTTTCCCAGTGAGTCGACTCTTCGGATCAGGTGGCATAAGTATTGGAGCTTCACTTACCTAGAGCCTATTAAACTCAGACACTGAAGGAGCAGAGATGGGCACCAACCCAGAGTTTTTCAGAAAATTCAAACACCCTGCCTTGGGATTGCCCTATGATTTATCTACCAGCATCTGGCAAACAGATTCACTGTTCAATTTTGATCTCAACTGCTGCCGACTAGACTTAGCTAATCCTTGGGAATGATCTAGAGATTTTGTTTGGCTTCTGGAAATAGCAAATTGACTCTCCTGCTCAAAGACAAATGCATGACTGTCTTTCCTTCTGCCCTAGTGAGTCTCAAGAACTTCACAGTCTGTGGAGCAGAAACCTGTTCCTGGGTCCAGCTTTGCCACGTAGTAGCTGAGTCTCCTTGAGCCAGTGTCTCAACCATCCTGAGAATCAGTCTCCTCCGTTGTCAGTGAAGATGCCCTGTCCCGACTCCTTGCCCCCTCCCCTTTACCTGACACAGTCCCCTGCAGTCCCACGTTATATCTTGCAGGCAGGCAGGAAGTTTGTTTTCTAAGCCCAGGTTTGGCTGTTCTCTGAAAACACAGCATGTGTCAGCAGAGCGGGTCAGGCCCTGTGTCCTTGCTCCATCTATTTTTGGACCACAGAGAAATTAGACCTGTAGTAGAATAACAATTTAGGGGACCAGATGTCTCAGGAGAGACTGCCGCCCTTGTTAATTACTCACACTGCAGACCTGCTCCATCAGAGTCCAGGACCCACCACTTCCACCAGCAACATCCTACGTGGATTTGTGTTCTATGGGGCCTCTGACCTCCAGCTGCCCGAGCTTGACAGAAATTACTGACCTGGGACTGATCCATAATTTTCAAGTACCTCTCATTAGAGGAGACAGCCTCTCAATCTTTTAAAGCGAAATCTCTCCCAGTCACCTGAGCGGCTGTCACTTAAAAAAAAAACAACAACAACAAAAAACTAAGCTAAAATCTTTATAGCTGTCTTTTTTTTTTTTTTTTTTTTTTTTTTTAGTTCTTGGGGAGATTTTTCTCTGTTGTTGTTAACTCGGCTATTTTTTCTCAGATTCTACCTGGACTTCTTGTCTCCCAGACTGGGCACTGGAGATTTTAGTGTCCAGTTGGGAAATCATTGTGTGGCTCATGAGAGGGGTTTGGGAAAGCAGTCTGGCCCCCCTGCCCCTTTTAGGAGGATGTGTCAGGGTTGGGGGATTGTGGGAAAGCTGCTCAGTTTGTGAACTCGACAGTGGTGATCAAAATCTCTAGATCATTCCCAAGGATTAGCCCCTCCCACGGGGGGCTCAAGCCAAAGTCACACACCACTAGTAATGACCCTGGAGACCGGACTCAGGATTCAAATGGAATCCAACACGAATCACCAACAAATAAGTCTCTAAACTGTGGGTGTGTGGAGGAAGAAACTTCTGGCCCTAAGTTGCTTCTCCAAAATGCAGTTTGAAAATCATCCCTAGTGCTTTCATCTTAAAACGACAAAAGGGAGCAGATAAAACCGAAGCTCTCTGCTTCCCTGTCCTCCTCTCTCCCTCCCACAGGGGAGGCCAGGCAGGACTGCTGGGCATATTCTTTCCTCCAGTTTCTTTCCATTTAACTAGATTCATGCACAGCCTTGAACAACGCAGGGGATCGTCCTGTAGGTTAAAGTTTTTCGTGTAAATGGCATCATACTTACGTTCCTTCCTTTCTTGGTTGCATCTTAGTTGCAGCATGGGAGACTAGTTCCCCGATCAGGGACAGAACCTGGGCCCCACTCACCTGGAGCATGGAGCCTCAGGCACCAGAGCGCCAGGGAAGTCACTACTCTTCCAATAATACGACTGTGAACAAATAAGCAGTTGCGTGACTGTATTTTTATTGCTAGTTTCGTGGCGCGATGATAGCAGAGGCTATCTGAATTCTCCCTGATTCCTAGCACCTGGCACACAGTGGGTACTCAGTAACTATTCAATAAGAGAAATAATGAGCATGCAGATGAAGGGGCAATGGTCACACCTTATCCCCTAACCCAGGTCACGTGGGCATCTTCTCTATAAAGGCACCAGCTTATTCCACATAGTGACTTTCCGTCCAAAGTGGATCTGACTTTTCACACAAGCATAGCAACTCAACAAACACCAGAGAATCTGTCTGATTCACACAGATCACTTTGGCACCAAAGAAATTAAATTAGAAAATCAGTCACAGACGTAACTAACGAAATTGCCTGGAAATGTAAAACCCTATTTATAAATAACCTCAGGACGAAAAGAAGAAATCCGAACGAAATTTGATGGAGATTAGATGAAAAGAGAATCAAACAGAAATAAATATTCTCAAAACTTGTGAGATGAGATAAAAGAAAATTTAGAGGGAAACATAGTTGCCAATGCTATGTTATATAAATGTTAATATTAGGGGAAAAAAGAAAGATTAAAAGGCAATTACAGCTAAGCAGACAACTCTAGATGCTGGAAACAGAACAACAGAGAGACTTCAAAGAAGGAAACCACAAAGTCAAGAGCAAAATTAATGAACGTCAAAGGCACAATTAAAGATGTCAATCGGGTGCAAAGCAGACCAGAAAAGCACAGAGGCTTTCACATGAATTGGGAAATGGGATCCAGGAGTCCAGATCCCCTGGGGCAGAGTGGGGACCACAGTGACAGGGGTGGGGACCTCAGGAAATGGTGATGGAGTGGCTCCTGGTGTCAGCTCTGCCCAGGACCATGGAGACCCTGAGAGAACCACTTCCCACCTCTGTACCTTGGCTTTTCTATCTGTATAATGGGAGAGTTGGAGATACTGATCTCTGAGGTCTCTTTCAACCCTAGGTTTCTGGGAACCTTTTATTCCAATCTGGTTGCAGAGAGGCAAAGGGTATCATCCAGGCAGGGGACTGCAGTCCCTAACAAATCTTTATTTTGAAGGATTGATGGTGATAATTGCTCACCTCCCCAGCCTTGTCTCTGTGTCCCCTAGCCATACTCACTGGCTTTCATTCTCTCCCATTTGGCCACGTTTGTTCAGGGTCTGGGCTGGTCCCTCTCGTCTAGAACATCTTTGCCTTCCTCTTCTCCTGGATAGTTCCCTCATCCTCTCTGGAAAGACCTTCCTGCCCCTAGATGGACTTAGAATTCCCCAGTCCACGGCTACTAATCGCCGTTAAACGATGACATGCACGGTGCATTTAGCAGCCGCCTCTTGTGCCACCTTGCAGGGTCCGTGTCGGTTGGCCTTATTCACCAGCACGTCTCCAGGATGTCCTGTGTAGTGCAGGCACCTGGTCCTTATCTGAGCAACGTATTGAGATGCTCCCCCTTCAAACAGGACCAGCGCCTTCGCCAACCTGCCCATCCTGCTCCCAGGGCTGCTGGCAGGCCAGTGGTGCTCGCCTCTTATTTACCTGCATTGACCTGAGAGCGACTCAGCTCCATTCAGCAGAGCTGTCTCCTGCCAAAGCCGTTACAGTTTCTTAGCTCCAGGCGGAGACAGACTGCAGATGGCTTAATTTAGAAGCAACTCCGAAGGAATTCTTTGCTCTACAGCTCTTCATCCTTTGACTCCAGGGGTCTGCAGGGTCGTGACCACACACGCTTGAGGCCTGACTTGTGATTAGGACCCTCATCTCTGGCAGAGCTGCTATTTTCGGAGGAGAGAGCGTGCAGGCGGGTGGGGATGGGAGCCGCCCTGTTTCCAGCAGGGCCTTTCCCTTGACTCATTTCCTGGGCATTTGTTAGTGGAGTTTCTCGGTGAGGATCTGAGGCCGGGATGACCCCACGGCTCTGGGGTTCTGTGAGACCTGGGGCTAGTGACCTAACCTTCTGGGGCCCCTGGCTCCCCATCTGTAAGATGGAGACTACAGTGGATGCTCTGAGGCTTGTGCTAAATAAGAGCACTGCGCCTGGCAAACAGCAGGTCTGTTACCAAAACAGCCATGGGCCCAAGGTCCCAGTCGCTGGTCTCTAGGGCACATTCTGCGGAGGGGCACTTGCTTCTTGGTGTTCTGAAAGCCGAAACGCCCCTCTCCGTGGACTTCCATATTCTGCTTCAGGAGCTGGGGACTTCATGGGTACGGAATAGGCCCCTTCTCTTCTTCTGTCTCATGGACTCCTCTAGTGGTTCAGACAGTAAAGAATCTGCCTGCAATGCAGGAGACCTGGGTTCGATCCCTGGTTCGGGAGATCTCCTGAAAAGGAGAATGGCAACCCACTCCAGCATTCTTGCCTAGAGAATTCCATGGACAGAGAAGCCTGGTGGGTTACAGTCCATGGGGTCACAAAGTGTTGGATACAACTGAGTGACTTTCACTTCTCTTTCTAAAGAACAGTCCCGTGAGGGCCGGGAGTAAGCTTCTGCTTGAGTGAGCTCTCTGGAGAGTCCTCAGCCCTAGCCACTAGGCAGCTCCTTTGACTGTCACCTTCTCCCTCTGCTGACACCATTTCCCTGCTGTGCTCCCCCCGCCCACCCTCTCATCCCAGTCCTCCCAGGCTGTAATCAAGTCCCCCTGGCCTGAGAAGCCCTCCCTGACCATCTGAAGCCCGGTGAATTTCGCCCACTTCCTTCCTTCACTCATCCACTCATTTGTTCCGTCTATTCAACTTGGTTTCAACACGTCCTGAATGCCAGGCCCCATGCCAGGCACTGGGGGTCACTGGGGAACAGGGCAGGTGCAAACCCCACCTTACAGGGCTCTCGGGCTGGACACTCACCTGTGCTCCCCTGGGTCCCTCCCATGGAAGACTGGAGTCATCCCTCCCGTGAGTGACTTAACTCCGAGAAAGTCCAGCAGGAGTGGGAATCCTTCAACAGCAGGGACCACATACTAAATGCCCGCCTCCCACATGCCAGCCCGGTGCTGCTGAGAACACAGTAGGCGTCAGAGTGCTGTCAGTCACTGGGGCAAGCCTCTTGTGCCCAAACACCCCTGCAGAAAAGCAGGGGCACGAACACCAAAGCACAAAGGGTGTGGCAGTCACTGTTGTTGGCACACAGGCACTTAAGAAGCACTTTTAGATGGACGGATGGATGAATGCTTCTTCCTTGATAAAGTTTCCAGGGAAGGAAAAAGAGAGCTTCCCCTGGGCTTTTGTTTGTGTGTTGATGTCAACCTGGTGACCTCCAACCTGAGCAGCACCTAGGACCTGGATCCTCCTGACATCTACTCAGGAGACCAGCGCCCGAGCCTCCTGCCACTAGCACTGCACACAATCACATCACCCACTGTCAGCACCACTCACCATCAGCACCACTCACCATCAGCACCACCCACCATCAACACCACTCACCACCCGCCATCAGTACCACCCACCATCAGCACCACTCACCATCAATACCACTCACCACCCACCATCAGCACCACCCACCATCAATACCACTCACCACCCACCATCAGTACCACTCATCATCAACACCACTCAACATCAATACCACTCACCACCCACCATCAGCACCACCCACCATCAATACCACTCACCACCCACCATCAGTACCACCCACCATCAGCACCACCCATCATCAGTACCACTCACCACCCATCTTCAACACCACTCACCATCAATACCACTCACCACTCACCATTAGTACCATCCATCATCAGCACCACCCACCATCAATACCACTCACCACCCACCATCAGCACCACCCATCATCAGTACCACTCACCACCCATCATCAACACCACCCACCATCAATACCACTCACCGCCCACCATCAGCACCACCCACCATCAATACCACTCACCACCCACCATCAGCACCACCCACCATCAATACCACTCACCACCCACCATTAGTACCACCCATCATCAACACCACTCACCATCAATACCACTCACCACCCACCATCAGTACCACCCACCATCAATACCACTCACCACCCACCATCAGCACCACCCACCATCAATACCACTCACCACCCACCATCAGTACCACCCATCATCAACACCACTCACCATCAATACCACTCACCACCCACCATCAGTACCACCCATCATCAACACCACTCACCGCCCACCATCAGCACCACCCACCATCAATACCACTCACCACCCACCATCAGCACCACCCACCATCAATACCACTCACCACCCACCATCAGTACCACCCATCATCAACACCACTCACCACCCACCATCAGCACCACCCACCATCAATACCACTCACCGCCCACCATCAGCACCACCCACCATCAATACCACTCACCACCCACCATCAGTACCACCCACCATCAATACCACTCACCACCCACCATCAGCACCACCCACCATCAATACCACTCACCACCCACCATCAGCACCACCCACCATCAATACCACTCACCACCCATCATCAACACCACCCACCATCAATACCACTCACCACCCACCATCAGCACCACCCACCATCAACACCACTCACCATCAATACCACTCACCACCCACCATTAATACCACCCACCATCAGTACCACCCACCATCAATACCACTCGCCACCCACCATCAGCACCAGCCACCATCAGTACCACTCATCACTCACCATCAATACCACTCGCCACCCACCATTAGCACCACCCACCATCAATACCACTCACCACCCACCATCAGCAACATCCACCATCAGCACCACCCACCATCAATACCACTCATCACCCACCATCAGTACCACTCACCACCCACCATCAGCAACATCCACCATCAGCACAACCTACCATCAGCAGCACACCCCAGCAGTCACTGGTGGCTCCTGGTGTTCCCAAGTTCTGGCCTCATCACTCCAGTCTACCGCTCTGTCTTCACATGGCCTGCCCCTCTCCCTGTGACTTCTGTCTCTTACAGGATGCCTGTCGTTGGATTCAGAGCCCACCTGAATACTTGGGAAAGTTCTCATCTCGAGATCTGTAATCATATCCACAAAGTCCCCTTTCGCAAATACTGATCACAGTCATAGGTCCCGGGGTTAGAACGTGGGTGTGCCTTTGGCCTGGAGGTCACCATTCAGTCCTTTACTAGAGCCAGAGGGGTGTGTGGGCCTGCAGAGCTGTGCTTCCCAGTGAGGAACCGCTGGCGCCTGGCCCCTGACTCAGGACTATTGCCACTCTGGATGCCACAGATGACCATGGAGGCCAGCTCGGCCTCTCCATTGGCCCGGGTGCCTAGGGAGGCCTTACTGAGCGTCTCTAGCTGCCTTCTGGGGAAGCACAGGTGTCAGGAGACACATGTCACTGTTTACAAGCCCTTGTCCCGTGCCAGAGGGGATGCAGGATGGGCCCTTCCTTTGTCCTGCATGAAGTCCTAGACCTTCTCTCTTCTCTGTACCTTCCATGAGGCCACGTGGTGAGTGCTCTGGAACTGGAGACCGAGCTGAGAACAGCATTGCAGTGTGTCCTGTAGACACTGCTATATTTAAGATGGATAACCAAGAAAGACCTATTATATAGCCAAAAGTATAGAAGACTGTGGTTGCTGGAAATCAGTTGACCCCCAGGCCTTGAGCCTGGGCCTGAGTGGCCTTCGGTGATGGTGGGAAGGGCCTGCCCAGGGGGACTCAGAGCTTTGGGCCTGGGCTTGGGCCTTGCCCGGGGAACAACCCCTGATGCACGGCCTAGAAACGGGAGGCCTGAGGCTGGAGCTGGGATGGCTCCCTGAAATCCGCCATGAGTGTCCACAGAGGGACGGGGGAAGCGTGTCCAGGAATCTCCTGCACTATTTGTTCCTTAGGACTTATGGGCACACATTTTCCCAGAGGAGCGGGTCATGGCTTTCTGCAGAGACTCCAGAGGGCCCACAGCCCCCAGAGAATGAGGGAGGCAGATTTACGTCCTGGAGTAGCTAACTCAATCTACTCATCACCATTTGATTTTTTTTTTTTTTTAGCAGATTCTAATAAGTTTTGGAAGTGCTGTTTGGACGCAGCCAGAGTGGCAGCCATGGCAGAATATTCTAGAAGGAATCCAGAACCTAGGACCCAGGGGTTCATGGGTGGTGGGGTGCTAAGGCAGAGCTTCTCTGTCCCTGATTCCCTTTGGGGCCGGCCCTGGACCAACTTTGCTCTGGGCCTCAGTTTCCTCACCTGTAAAATAAACACAGTGGAGTCAGATGCTGTCGGGCCCTGCATGCACCCTGACTCACAGTCTCCCTGGACCTGAGGTGTCCCACCCTAACCTGTGACCGAGACCTTGGACTGAGGGGCTGACAGAGTCCACAAGGAGGTCGAGCTCTGGTGAGCCATGACCTCCCCTGGGGCTGGGGGTCCCCAGGCCACGGTGAGTCCTGCCGGGGACCGGGGTGGGACACGGAGCACAGAGATGTTCCCTGCAAGTCCCTCCCTGCCTCCCCTCTGTGTCTGTGCATGCTAAGTTGCTCCAGTCGTGTCCAGCATTTTGCAACCCCACCAGACTCCTCTGTCCATGGGATTCTCTGGCAAGAATACTGGCGTGGGTTGCCCTGCCCTCCTCCAGGGCATCTTCCCGACCCAGGGATAAAATGGGTGTCTCTTAGGTCTCCTGCATAGGCGGGGTGGGTTCTTTACCACTGGAGCCACCTGGGAAGGCCCGCCTTCCCCTCTATTTCCTTCTAATCCTTCATCCTCTCTCCGTTTCTCTTTCTCACCTTTCGCCACTGGAAGGCTGCCCGCAGCTCTGTGGTCTTAGCTAACCCCTGCAGGGAGGGGTCCCTTGGCCTGGCTCTTGACGAGAGCCTGTGGCCGTGCTGGCCATGTGGATCCCACCTTATCCTGAAGTCACGGCAGAGCCTTCAGCTGCTCCAGCGGACCCTTCGTCTGGACCACCACGTCCCCTCGTGACCCCGAGCTGTGGGGGCCCCAAGGCCAGCACACATGCAGCCCCCTTAGCATGTAACCCCGGTTCCTCCTATAAGCCCCCTTGTTCCCCAGAGAGGCCCTGACTCGGGAGGGTCAAGTCCATCTCTCTGTGCTCTTCGCAGCCCCCAAGCACTCCATGGACTCTCATGAAACAGCTGTGTAGCCATCACCCACATCATTTCCCCACCCAGGAAGAGTGAGTCTCCCTTGTTCACTGTGGGACCCAGTGCCTGGCACAGAGCTGTGCTCAGTGATTAACACGTGTGGCCTGAATGAATGAACGATGCACGCCTTGAAACAAGCAAGCCTGAATGAACCCTTTCCACCCCGTGCCTCCGTTAGAAGAGAAGTGCCATTTGGAGGGATTCTCATATATTTGGAGGTGCTGCAGCAGACCCAGGGGACAGAAGGGGTCTCCACTCATCACTTCTCGAGAGGGAAAGACTGGCCAAAATACTGACTGCACAGCAATTTAACGGCAGAGGCCCCCACGCCTCGGGTCTGGCTCTGGTTCTGGCCCAACTGTCAGCCGCTGGGATCGGGGGTGGAGGTCAGATGGTCTTATAGTGACGGACAGGGCCCCAACTGTGCCTGGTGGCCCCCTTGGAGAGAGCAGTACGTTGGGGTTTTAATGGTGGAGAATCAGCTTTGAAGGATGATGCTGGCTGAGAGGTCCCACTGCCTGGTGACCGCCATCATCAGCAGGTGATATTTATCAAGTGCATGTCGTCCCAGCAACAAGCGAGACAGAAGGAAAAATGCAGGCACCGGGCAGCTCTGCTCTGATGCCCCTCCCTGTTCCACGGTGGTTCCCTCCCCACTTCACCCTGGAACACCAGGACAGCACTTCCCCTCCACTTGGTTCCCTCTGACAGCGACTTTCATTATCAGAGATGGAAGGATGGGGCGTCCCTGGGGAGCCCCGGAGCACTCATGCCTGCTGACCAGCTCTCCCTCTGTCTGCAGGTGGGCCCCCATCTCGCGACCTTCCCCACTGAGGCCGATCGCCAGAGAGCCTTCAAAGCCCACCGGGAAGAGTGTGCCGTGCGCCAGGGGACCCTGAGGATGGGCAACTACACCCACCCTTAAAGCCTGTCTGACGCGGTAGAAAATTCTCTGAAGGACTCGCCTGCCTTGCCCCAACTCACACAAGACACTCCCCCACCGTTCTGCGGGCTCTGCCTCGGCTAGGACCTCGGATCCGGGTCTTAGACGACTTACTCTTGCTAAGAGCCCCCTTCAGAGTCAGTCACGCTCGCTCCCCTTAGCCCCAGCAGCCCCACTCAGGGACTCCCCTTTCCTCGCAGGACTCTACCTCGCTTCTCAAGCCCCAGCCTGATAAGAGAAACTCAAGTTTCAAGGCAGATTTTATAGGCTCCAGACTAAGGCTCTGTCCTCAAGTATTAAAAACAACCCATGCATTTGCTGTAGAAAGTGTGGCGGTGTCATGCTTTGAAAGCCCTCATTTCGTATTCCAAACATGAGATTTAATTTCTCTTTTTGGGGATGCCTGATGTCTCTCCATGGCAGTACTCTCTCTCTGGGACCCCTGAGGGCAGGAAGAGCCCACAGTCCTTCCTTGGAGCGGGCCTCACCTCTTTAGGGCTAAGACGCCCCCACCAACACTGACCTGGGAAGGTCACCCCTCCCACCTCCTGAAAGACAGTGCCCTCCAGGGCTGAAAGCACCCAGACTGGGGCCCTTCGTACCTCCGTCTTTCTGCAGGTCCTCTGGTTTCTCCTCACAAATTAGATACTGATCTACTTTAAATTAAAAGAGCTATTTGTCATCCTCCTCTTGTGCCTTTATTTGAAAACCGGAAAACCAGTGTGAGAATCAGCCTCAGACTCTCCAAGGGCCCTGACTGTCTCCACGACATCTCGACCAGTGCCTATAAAAAGTCAGGCAAACTCTCAAGCTTTAAAATCCCCTGACTAGTCTGAGGGTTCCTAGCACTGACCTTCAACTTGGATCTCTCCCCAGAATCCCACACTCATTTATCCAACTGTGACTCTCCAGGCCCCCTGCCCCGGGCCGGGTGTCTCCACTCAAGCTCCGGCCGTTCATCTCAAACCAGCACAGCCGAGACAGAATTCTGGATTTTTTTTCCCCACCAAACTTGAGTCTCCCTCCACTTTCCCCATCTCATACTTGAGACCACCCAGAGGCTGAAGACAAAAACCGTCACGACTCTGCTTCCTCCACTCTTACATCCAATCCATCAACAAGCCTGTCAGTGTTACTTCCAAAAACACCCTGATTCATCTCCGGGTCCCCATCATCTGTCTGGAGAATTGTATCAGGTTCCTGCTTCTCCCCACAATCCCTTCTCCACAGCTTGTCACCTGCCCACCCCCTTCTTGTCATTTAGATCTTAGCTCAAAAGCCAACTGCCCCTCAGGCAGTTCCCTGGGGGCTCATGGTTAGGAGTCCCGGCTTTACTGCCAGGGGCCAGGTTCAATCTCTGGTCGGGGACCCCAGGAGACCCCCATGAGACCCATGACACAGCCAAAAATAAAATAAAATCAGGAATTAGTTTAAAAACCAAAAAGGGTAAGATGTCCCCTATGGGAATTCCTTGATAGTCCAGCGGTTAGGACTCAGGTCCAGGTTCAATCTTTGGTCAGGGGACTAAAGATTCTGCAAGTTGTGTGGTGTGGACAAAAAAAAAAAAAAAAGATGTGAACAAGTCTCCCACTCAAAAGGCCTTCCCTGGAGTGCGTGTGTGTCTGACTCTTCGTGACCCCATGGACTGCAGCCCGCCAGGCTCCTCTGTCCATGGGGATTCTCCAGGCAAGAATACTGGAGTGGGTTGCCATGCCCTCCTCCAGGGGATTTTCCCAACCTAGCGACAGAACCCAGGTCTCCCGAGTCTCAGGTACATTCTTTACCCTCGGAGCCACCAGGGGTGGCCCCCAGTCAAACCCACACCAACCTGCTTTATTCTCAGCAAAGCAATGAGTCCTTATTCACTGCCTGTCTAAGGGAAAGCGGCCCCGGATCAGGGGTCTAAGAGCCCAGGGCCCAGAGCTAGGGGCCTGTGGAGCGCACCACGGTACGAACATCCACTGCGGCTCCTGGCCCCCGCCCCCTCCACCCAGGCCAAGTGCCTGGTGGGATCGTCCATCAGCCTCGGCAGAGACACAGGGAGTCTGTGACCAGAGATGTGAGTGAGCTTCTTGAACAGCCTCCCGAACCTCCACACAGGCCGGCACTGCAGCTCCTTAGAAGCTAATTCCATAAAAATGCCGCGCACACTAATCATCCCCCCGGGAATCTGGCTCAGTGGGGCCCTGATGGACCCCCACTCCACCCTAAGGGTCTAAAGTCCCCCTCCCGCCCCATGCACCAGGCCCAACTGCAGCCTTCGGAGCCTGGGAGCAGCACCCTGGCCCGGGGGCCTGGTCGCTGAGCACGCGGCCGGTCCCGGGCGTGACGCCCAGCTCCGCCGAGAGCCTTCTGTGAGAGCCTGTGTCCGTGTCCTCATCTGTGAGTCGGGACCCCGAAGCACCCCAGACGTCTTCTCAAGAGAACTTCGGTGATGCTGACAGTGAAGCACATGTCTCATGTGATCAGCAGACCCTGGCACTTTCACAGATCAGGTGAATGCGGATGATTCTCTTATCAGTAAAGCACACTGAGGAGGGACAATCGGATGTCTGAGGGGGTCGAGGGATGAGGGCAGGATGCTCCAAGGAGCCTCTGTGTCCAGATGCATCAAGAAGGTCAAGATATTTTGAACAGAGCCCTCTCTCTTGCTCTGAAATCCACGATGGATGGGGGCGTACACATAAGGACTCAGAATCGCCTGAAGGATCCCAAATTAGGCTCTATCTGCCGCGGCAATGAGCAAGATGCCCCACTGGTCATTGGCCCCTCCAGGCCAGCTTCACAAAGGACAGAGCCAAGGTGGGGAAATACGGACTTTGCCAGAAAACGCTGCAGGAAATCTCTTTCATCTATCCGATTACTTCTTGCCTCTGCAGCGGTCGGGCGGGCCTGGGGGGCTGGTCGGGGCCATGATCCGTGCACCAGGAGCACTCCTTCCCCGTCTCCGGGAGTCCCCCAGCCACTGGTGGCCCAGGGCCAGGCTCAGGCGCTCAGCAGAGTTGCTCAGCTCCTTGTCCTACAGTGCCACCCGCTGGCAGGTCTAAGGAGGAGCCTGGCCCTTCCATCCTGGCCTCCTTCCCTCCCCCTAGCTTGGTCCTTCCCTCCTCATGAATTATTTGTGCCCTCACAAAGCCCCAGGTCTGATTCTAGTCCGAGTCTGCCTTCTCGGGTATCCTGTCGTGTCGGCCACACGCCTGTCCTCGCTCATGCAGAGCTTGAGCTGGGGTAACGTCAAGGCACAACTGGGGCTCTTGATCATCCTTCACAACCCAGGACAGAGCCTCCCCGGTCCAAGGTTCCAGTCTGCAGGGGCCTTAGGGCTCATCTGCTAACCTCCCTCCTCCGCCATCCTCCCCACTTCACAGCTGGAAAAGAGATGTCGAAGGGGCCCGACTTGACCCAGTGAGTCGGCCCCAAGCCAGTGATCGGTCCACTGTGTGTCCCAAAGTCTGCCCCCCAAAGCCACCTCCCAATTAAAGAGGGGGCAGACATGGGGACAGCTCCTGATCACGTGCCAAAGAATGCCACGGTAGCACTTACCACGCTGGCCCGCACCGGGGATGTGACCTGGTTTTGCGCATTTCCCTGGTGGTTGGCATTTGGGAACATCCTGCCTTTCCACCTCCAGGTTGGGTTTCTTGGCCAAACCCCACCAGAGAGTCAACCAGACAAAGAGGCCCATGTAGACTGTCCTCCTGAGCCTCCGAGAGGTGGCTGGTCTGGACCCTCACCCAGTCAGCTTGAAATTCTCGGAAGTTTCCTCGGAGGTGGGAGGAAGGCAGTGCCCATGTTCGTGTGCACTAGGCAGGAGGCAGGAGCACGTGGGGGCCTGGGGTACTAAGAGAAACAAGACTCACAAAACTGGGAGGGGCCTGAGGACAGGTCTGGTCCTGCCAGAGAAGACGGGGCCGAGCCAGGGCCAGAGCAGACTTCTTGGCTGGTAGGTCCAGCTTTCTTTTCACGCTGAATCCCCACTGACTTCAGCCTCTTTCCAGATTTTTAAACTAGAGCCCAAACCCCATTGGTTCTCTCCCTGCCATCCCCTACTCTGATCAAACCAGGTAACTAACAATCTTCTCAGCCAGAAGAAAGGTGATGGGGTTCTGGAGTCTGACAATTGTACAAGATGTTTAGCAGGGATGGTAGCAACAAGCTATAGTGATTGATGTCTGAGCTCTGCCTGGCAAGGAGCTTCTAGAAGCCTGAAGAGAAAGCAGTGCTCAAAGGCCACCGATGCAAATTTAGTCCTGGGAGGTCCCTGGCTCCAGCAGGAGATGGCTTGGCTCTTTGATTCATTCATCCAAGCTTCCCAACTTAGACCCACAGATCTCAGGGCCCAGAGCAAGCACATGTGCAGGACAGCAAGCAGACCAGCAGCTCGGGCGCCAAGGTGGGCCTGGTGACAGACACACAGGTCTGTGTCTCCAAAAACCCTCTCTTGCATTCATCCTTCTGAACCAAAACCGTCTTTGGCCTGCATTTCTTTTTACTTGGGAAACACTTTGATGCTTGAAATCATCATTAAACGAGAAAAAAATCTAGGTTGGCTTTTTATACAGGTTCCTAGAACTGAATGCAAGCAATTTAAAAACGTGAATTCACAACTGGGAAATAATCTTTGGAGACAAATTTAGGTTGATGGGTGTCGTTGCACTCTGGGAGACTAAGGCATGAGAGTCTATCCCATCCTACTCTGGTGACATCGCCAGCAGGGAGCATGGCGCTCAAGCTCAGTGTGCAGGACCGAATGCATGTTTACAGGGGAGGA
Source organism: Nanger dama (assembly GCA_917880005.1). Taxonomy (NCBI): domain Eukaryota; kingdom Metazoa; phylum Chordata; class Mammalia; order Artiodactyla; family Bovidae; genus Nanger; species Nanger dama. The sequence goes on along the minus strand of CAKJTW010000018.1, from coordinate 4,372,323 downwards.
AGGAAGGAGGAAGAGAGGGAAAGAGAAGGAGACGGGGGGCAAGGGTAAGAGGAGAGAGGAAGGTAGTAGGGAGGGAGAGAAGAACAGAGGAAAAGAAAGAATATGTTCTCTTTCGGGTTTCAGGAACTCCATGGGGTTTTGAGCTGAACCAACAAAAGTGATTGAGAGCAACATGACCTTGAAACCCACAAACTGTCCAAATCCTTGTCCAGCCCATCTGTTTGCAGAAAGATATTAGCACCCAAGCTTGGCCCATATCGCCCAAATATCTTGTCCCTGCCATGTTAAGAACTGGTTTGCCTGAGGCAAAGGGCAGGGCGGAGGGCTGACTCCCGAGGGGGTGGGGGGCCCTAACCTGCCAAAGGAAAAGCTCTGGCTATCATTCTTAGTAGTTGTCATGTGAAAGGCATAATCACTATTCTCCAGGATCCGAGCCGAGTGCAGAGTCCTCACCACGACCACGTGAAGTGGGCAACTCCACTGAAAAACATACAGCCCAGAAAGTGACCTTGAGAAAGCTCAAGGTCACAGAGCAGGGCTGGGACTATGGTGAGGGAGGCAAACCCCAGCCTAGGACACAAACCTTTTGACTTTCCACCAAACTTGATAACCAAGACAGACAATATTTTAATGCAATATTTTGAAATCAAAATTTAAAAATCCCTGATGGACAAAACAGCAACAGGTTCAGACTTCCTTGGTGGTCCAGTGGTTAAAACTCTGCGCTTCCAGTGCAGGGGACTTGGGTTCAATCCTTGGTCAGGGAACTAAGATCCCGCATGCCACTCAGCCAAATATATATATATATGTGTGTGTGTGTATATATATATAAATGGCAACAAGTTCAATAGACCTGTGTTATTCACCTTACTCGCCTCACCTTAGCCCCAGCCCTGGGCTCTAGGACCAGGATTCTGCTTTAGGTCTGGCTTATTCTGGAGTCCATATCCCCAGCCATCACACTCCACGGGTGTTATACTGCCCTTGGCCCCAGGTACTCAGAACCTTGAATGATGGCATTTAAGCTACAATCCTCCACAAGAAGAAAAGACTTGAGGACCATTTATGAAAAGCTTCGAGCACTTCTCCCCATGTGACTCTGTCTATAAGTCAGTGAGCAAAACTGGTCAAAATAAGGCCTTTTCCATGCTCAGGACTGGGGGTACTGAGTGACATGGAGTGGAGAGGCAGGTGGGCCTATGGATAAGGAAGTTGCTAAGACGCATTGCTCAGCCGGAGGCCCAGGCCCCATCCCGACCCAAAGCCAAACCCAAGCCCAGAGCCCCTGTTTGTGCAGAGGACCTGGAATCCATAGACAGGCCACTTCATAGCAGGCATGGGCCTCTTCCATCCTTGCCTCTTGCTACAAGCCTCCAATGTTAATGTCTTTAGACCAAAGTGAAAGCTGAGGTCCAGGCAAGAGAGATGAGCTGTCTGGAGTGGGAGCAGGGACAGAGCCCGGGCCTTCTGCGGGCCAGTCTGTGCAGCTGCCTCCTGCCCTGGAGAAGAGCAATGGCTCTTTCTCCATTGGTGTTGCCCTGTGAGTGCTTGGTTTGGGATTTTGCAGGGCTCTGGGTCCACAGAGAGACAGAAGGTTTAAAAGAAAGCAATTTCAAAGGGCTGGATGGCCAGGGATGCTGGCATTTGAAGCTAGAGGATCCCAGAGGCAGGAGGCTGGGGAGGAGATGTTGGAGCCCAGAACAGCGGTCTGGGGGTGATAGTCCTGGATCTGGCTGCTTCTCCCCAGTTGCCTTTTCTCTCCTAGGTCTTCCAAGCCTCTCCCTTCCCTGGGTGGGAGGAGGTGGGTCAAGACAGCTGGGTAGAGGGCTGGGGCTCAGAACAGACAGAGAAGAAGCGAGGTCAGTTTCCTGCCTTGTAAATGAAGTTCTCAGAGGTTAATCTGCCATGGTTCACATCCCGTTTTGTTGAACCATCCACCCCTCCAGGACCAACCAGGCTCCTTTCACAAAGTGAGGGGTGGATCACCCACCCAGGAGCCCCGGGAACCTTAGCAAAGTTCCAATTCTTGAGCTTCTTCCCAGCTAAACGAGAGCCTAGGTGGGTACACACACACCTCTCAGGCTGTGGACAGGCTGAGATGAGAGAACCATCCCCTTGATGGAGAAAAGAAAAAGATGGGGGCACAGTAGTGGAGCTGGAAACCCCCAAATCGGAATAAAACAATGTTAGCGACAGTGGGCTGGATCCAAATTCCAGGTGGGATAAATGGCATAACATGTTTTTATCACTGTATACTAGGATAATTCAAAACTAATGATAGTATAACAACCTGTTAAGTATTCTTGGGCTTGAAGAATCACAGAGAAGCCGGCTAGGGCTGCAGCGGTTTGGGGGGGCGGAGGTGGGGGCGGTTAGCCTTTTTATTTCCACGGTAAGAGGTTGACCCCACCTTTACTACTCACCCCCCATACCCACGCAGTGTCTTGCACCGCCAGAGGCATCGCTTTCGCTGGGCCGGGCATCCAAACCCCAGCATAAGACTCCAAGGTCAGAAAAAGTCCGCCCAGGGCAGGGGCAGCTTGGGCCGCCGCGGGCGGAGGAGGACCGGACTTGCTTGCGGCTTAGCGCATGCCGCGGATGCGGGCCCCGGGCATGCAAGATCTCTAACAGGCCCAGGATGACCGGCCCGCTGACCCAAGCTGGGACCCTGGGATCTGGGGGAGATGAGATTCTTCCCGAGGTGCGGGCAGCGGGCTGGGAGCGGGGGTGGGGTGAGCAGTAGTGGGGGTGGCGGAGCCTCTGGAGGTGCCTGGAGGGGGAGCGAGGCCCAAGTCGAGGTCTGGCCGGGAAAGGCGAGGGCGGTCCGGGGTCCTCGAGATTTATGCCCCCTTCTCCATCCACCAAACGAAAACCGGCAATGGCCGGCTCGGCCCGGGCGCGCGAGGCGCCCGCTGCAGCGGCTGCCGGGCCAGGGCGGGGGCCTGTGGGCTCCTGGCCCCTCGGCGCCCGCCCTCCCGCCTCCCCCGACAGCTTGCAGCCGAGCCGGGCCCGCCGTCCCCGGGGAGCCGCCCGTCCTCGCCCCCAGCTCGGCCGGCGGCGAGGCCGCTTCCAATCTGCCGGGAGGCTCAGGGGAGAGCGCGGGCGAGGGGGCCACCGCCGGCCTGGCTCGAGGGAGAAGAAAGTTTCTGCTCCGTCCAGCTGCACCGGCCTTCCCCGACCGGGTCTCGGGTGTAGGGGGATTCGGGCGCTTCGCTATTCCGCAGCGATCGTAGATGCTGAATCTGAAGCGGGGCTACGGTATTTTCTTGGGGCCCGAGGGTAGGGGGGCCAGGGAGGGTTCCCGCCCGCTTGGAAAGACCTGAGCTCCGGGCGCAGAGCGGATGAAGGGCGCCTCTGGTAGGCCCGCGGGTTGGTTTTCCTCCGCCCTTTGACCGCAGAGCTGGTCGCCCACCCCTGGGGTAGCCTCTAGAGGATCCAGGCCCCAGACGCGGTTCAGATCTGCCCGCAGCCCTGGGCCCCGAGCGGGAGGCCAAACCCTGAAAGGAGCAGAGCTGGAGTACCACCGTGGTGGAGTTGGGGGAGGGTGGAGGGGGCGAGTTATTCACAGCCAAAAGACCGTGTTTCCAGCGCTGCTTTGAAAACAAATCCTCGGGCAGGCTTTCGCTGCTCGCGAAATATGAAGTCGTTAGCAGACGTCTACACTCGCACTCAGAAGCTAGCGTAGGTTCCTCTTTAGAGGTACAAAAACACCCGACCCCGAGACACGCTCAGCCGCAGGAGAGACTGTCAGCTGGGTTGGGGTCCTTTGTGCGGCCCCTCTCGGGCCACACGGGTTTCTTGGGGTCCCTCTAACGTCCCAGACCCGACCTGCCCAGCTTTCCAGCCTTGCTCCACAGTAAAGCCACGGTTCTGGCTCCTTCCAGGCGCAGACACCAAGCTTTCCCCACCCCTGCCAGGCCCACCGGGTCCAAAGAGGTCAGAGAGGGGGGCTACAGATTTTCCTCCACGAAAAACATGTAGACCCCAAAGGAAATGCCCGAAAACGATGCAACAAATTAAAATCTCTTCTCCACACATACAATTGTTTTTCTGCTGGGTTTAGTCCCTTTTTCTCGCTAGAGAAAGGAAAAAGAAAAACAAACAACGGCAGGGCAGGGAGGCAGGAAGAGGGTAGAACAGGTATCATTGACAGCCCGATGGAAGAATAATTTGAATAACTGTGGGAAAGTGTAGGGGAAAAACTTAAAACCTTACGTTCCAACCCAACGGCAGCGGCAGCCGGGCTTTGGACCCCTCCCCTGCCCGCCTGTACCCCCCTCGGCTAATCACCCTCATTAGGAGCCTCATCACCGGCCTAATGAAAGCAAACCGTGTGGAAATCGCCGGTAAACAGTTGGGTCTGTGCTGTAATTAATTCAGTGTCTCTTTTAATCAAACTGAAAGGAATCGGGCAGTGGCTTGCGGAGTCGTGACATCACCCCCAAAATCGGCCAGAGCCAATCAGCGTCATCACTCCGGGGACACGTGGGCGAGTCCCCTTAAAAACACACACACACACACACAAAACACAACGGAAAAAAAAAAAAAGGCAACGAAAAAAAAACCCAGCCCCAAGTAAAAGTGACACAAGTTCATTTTTTTAAAGGAAGGGGGGAGGCGAAGGCGCGCGCGGAGGACAGGCGGAGAGCTACGACCGCGGAGCCGGGAGGCGCTGTCCACGGTGCTGACGGGGCCCCCGGAGCGGCGGGAGCGAGGAGAGGACCTCCCGGCCAGGTGGAGCGTCATGCGCCGAGGGCCGCCGCCGCCGCTATCCGCGGTGCTGACGCCGCCAGGTGCGCTCCGATCCCCCGGCTGGTAGAGCGGCTCCGGGCCCGCTGCTTTCCGCGGTGCTGACCCCGCTGCCCTCGGCCACCGCTCGCCTGGAAGAAGCGTACAGTTTGGATTTTTTTTTTTTAAGCCCTTCTTTATTTAGATTCCAGCGTCTTCGCATTTCTTCTGTGCCAAAGGGGAGCTCAGGCCGTCCATCTCCCCCTTGGCTCTCCCCCAACTTGACGCACCCTCCCTCCCGTTTCTCCCTGACACTCCCACCACCCCCCCTCGGCTCGGCGGCTCGGCGCGATGCTGCAGAAGACGCGCTGAGCCCTTTTGGATCTAATGCGCAGAGGAGGTTGGCCCAGAGCTCCTGGGCTCCCCAAGGCTGAACTCCATCCAAGGTGCCCGCAGGCTCCCTGCCCGCCTTCCCCATGCCAGCCCGCAGCTAGGGGGCAGGGGCAGCGGCGGCTGGGGTTGGGGGTGGGTGGGGAGCTTTTGGGGCGGACAGGTCGCAGCTTGGCTATGGAAGGCTCCAATGGCTTTGGGATCGACTCCATTCTCTCCCACAGAGCGGGCAGCCCCCGCCCTTCCCAAGGGGGACCCCTTGCTCGGGGACTGCCGCTCTCCCCTGGAGCTGAGTCCTCGTTCAGAGAGCAGCAGCGACTGCTCTTCGCCGGCCTCGCCAGGAAGGGACTGTCTGGAGACGGGAGCCCCGCGGCCTGGCGGGGGCTTCAGGACCAGGTTTGGACTCCCACTTGCAGCCTGGGCAGCTCTCAGCCCCAGCCCAGTCTCGCACCGTGACCTCCTCCTTTCTGATCAGGGACATCCTTGCCGACTGCAAACCGCTTGCGGCCTGTGCACCCTACTCTAGCAGCGGGCAGCCAGCCGCTCCTGACCCTGGGGGCCGTCTTGTGGCCAAGGCTGGGGAGGACTTTAGAGACAAGCTGGACAAAAGTGGCAGCAGCGCCTCATCGGACTCTGAGTATAAAGGTAAGAAGGAGGGAGGTGAAAACCTAGGGGAAGGGGGCTCCGCTTCTGAACACGGCATTAAAACTGGGGTGCACACATGCGAGGACACGCACATGCTCACCCGGAGCGCCTCCGGACCCAGGCAGAGCCGCTGGTCTCATCTGAAGCTTTCAGTCACTCAGCCCCGTGGTTATGCTTTTGAGCAACAAAGAGTCCAGCGGAGAGAGCGAGGAGAGGAATTCTGTGTGACCCAGGAGAGATTCCCGAAAACACAGAAAGCAAACTTTCCAAACTTCAGCTGGTACTAACCAGCCCTCCGGTGGGAGAAGCAAGTTCCTCTCAGGCATGTGGCTCTCTGGGAAAAGACTTTGCAGAAGCAACGGAAGACCCAGTGGGCTCTGCTCGCATGCTTTTTATAAGGGGAAACACCTGGCAGGAAATTTCAGCTGGAGCGCCGAGAACAGTCAGTTTTCCACCCTTTAATTTGAATATCCGGATGGGGAGGGGAATTCAGCTTTCCCTCCCGTTGGCCCCCGGTGTGATGGTGTGATCCGGGTGCAAAAGAAATGCTCAGTTCAAAGTAGAAACAGCAGTCGGGCAGGCAGCTGGCTGGCTGGGATAGGGTTCAGAGGTCTCTGTGCTCACCCAACTGTACTCACTGGATTTCATTTGAAGTGCACCGAGCAATCAACTTTGGGCTGTGTGTGTGGGACCCAGAGATCCCCCAGCACCCAGCCTATACTGGGGTTGCAGGACCTTTACTTGCTTTTTCACCCCGTGAATCTTTCCATAGTTTCCTTTCCATCCTTCTTAACCAGTGCTGAGATCAGCGCTAAGACGAAAGAGGGAAGGAGGAAGGAAAGAAGAAAGAAAGGAAAAAGGAAGGAAGGAGAGAAAGAATTCCTTAATTTTGTTTCTCGTCCTGGCCACTGCCTTGACTTTAGGTCTTTGATGAGGCCAGAGGCACAAAGTTCTTTCTCAGGGAGAAGTCAGGAGGCAGGAAAGGAAGGAATTTCAGAGCCCTGTGCCCCATCCAGTAGAAAATGGAGGGCTGACAGGGGCTGTTCAGAGCTCTTTCAGCCTTATAATTAATTCCCGGAATGCTTTCCATGAGATAAAGCTTCCCTATACAGCCAACTTCTATATTGTCTTGGGGGCCCTACATCTCCTGACCCATCTGATGACCCTTGGGGTCATCACAAAAATTTAGGAAGGCTCATTTAACACTCTCCTCCCAACCAAGAATTCATTGTGGACACGCCCTGACCTCAAACCAAAACCCATATGGGGCCCCACTCCACATCTCATTCCCTCCTCCACTGCCCCAAGCAACCGGTGGAGACTCCAAGGTCTCCCTGGGTCAGCAGTGCTAGATGGCAGGTTGGGCTGGAGCTGGAGGAAGGGGGTCCAGATGCCTGTGGCCCAGGGACCCCTGGTCCTCCCCCAGATCTGTTTAGAGAGACAAGGAAAACTTGCCTGGGAGAAAAACAGGTGTGTGGTGGGGAAGTGAGGGGGAGCAAGGGAGGCAAGGTAAATATATATGTGTAACACCATATTTTATTATTTATAATTCTCAGCAACTCCCAGATTTATAGTTAGAGTAAGCCGCAAGACCCTCCCTGCACTGCGTGGTGCTGGTGAAAGAGTTTGGCTCATGTCTCTTTATTTGTTTATTTTTTGCCCATTGGTGGGATTTTGAGTCAGGGTTTTGGTTAAGATAATTGGAATATCAATTTTCTTCTCTTGTCCCGGATGATATCTGATCGGGGTGGTGATGAGGGCCGGCTGTCCACATATCACTTAAATAGGGTTGGAGCTGAAGACAGAGGAAAGTCTCCCCCCACCCCTAGGTACCCCACCTTTGCATCAACAAAGTCCCGGGTGAAGAAGGAGAAGAAATAACCGCCTCAGGAGCATTTCTCAAAGGCGGACCCGAAGCAGGAGACCTTACAGAGAGACAGACAGACAAGCGGGGTTGGCAGCTAAGCGACTTCCCTATCCACCTACCATGCAAAGAGTCCCTCCTCCAAGGAGGGCACGCATGGAAGGTCAGTCCTATCCCAAATTCTGGCATCAAAGGTTCTTCAGCATAACATTTAAAGAAGCAGAACCGGGCTTTGAAGTCAGGCGTTCTGCAGCGCACAGTCTGGCTTGCAAGAGCCGATATCCATGGAGAAACGAAACGGGCACTGTGCTCCCAGCCTCCCAGCCGGGAGGGTCAGGGCTGGGGGAAGGGGGCTGGAACTCTCAGGCGTTGAGATTAACGAGCCTGCTTCGGAGGTTGAGGCTGGGCACCCGCGAGTGTGTATCTGAAGGCTCCAGCCTGCGCCCGGGAGAGGAATTAGAGAAAAAGCCCCAGGAGCCAACCCGTTCTTCTGGACACCCCAAACTCAACCTCCACCCCACCCCCCAACCTTGGAGCTCAGTTCTGAGAAATGGGGGTTTTTACAAATAGGCCAGACAATGAGGTCAAAAAGTAAGGTTTCCACAATATCAAGTTAGAGGTTTGGACAATCGTTTCCTGAAACTTGTTCAAACTTTACCTTCCTGGCATAGACAGAAAAGATCCCCCCATCCTAACAGATCCCCATCTCATGAGGCAGTCTTGCCCTAACGTGGCCAGGAGGGTAGGAGAGAGGCCGGCGAGCTGGTCTGGAGGAGGCAGTGGGAAGGCGTGGACCCCCCCGCTCACCGGCTTCTCACCGGTTTCTCACCGGCTAGCGCTCTCCCAGCTCAACCGCTGGGGTGTACCCGGTGACTGGCGCCCTCCCAGTCTCGAACTGCTTTCTGGTTGAAAAGTCTTACTCCCTCGTGGCTCAATTAACCGGATTATTGTTTCCTACAGAGAGAAATCAACTCGCATTCAGCTGAACCCTGTCACTGCAAACGCCATGCTCAATGAAACTCAGCATAAAGGAAAAATAGAGAAAAAGAGGGAGGGAAGCCCCATGCCCATTTTGGGGAGATGGTCTCTGGTGATATCATCACTTTAGGGGAAGAAGGAGGAGGTCACTGAGCTTGCTCCAGCAAGTGTGCATTTTCGGTGCAGTCAACTCTAAAGGAAAGTGCTGCGGGGGGGACCACACTGTCCAGTCCCATCCTTGTGACTCAGGAGTGGGGACCCTGCTGGTGTGTCTCAACCATCGGGGGGAAACACAGGGCAGCTACCATAGGCAAATGACAAGGACACACGGACCTCAGAGATGTGTGCATCTAAGGGGTAAACGCGGCACTTATTTTTCCAAACGCTTTGTGCTCCCAGATCGGGCACCTGGCAGTTTGCATTTTGCGCTGTGCACTGTTTTAAGAAACAGGGGAACCATCCCTATAGATTCGCACCCAACGAGGGGCCAGGCGAGACATGGATGTCCTTCAGGACCATCGTCCACTCCAGTGTGAACAGGTTTTTGTCCCTCGACATAGGTTCTTCTCCCCAGACTCTGGCCCTCAGCTTCCTCTCTTCCTGGCCCAGATGCAGCCAGAGAATCAGGGGCACAGCCCTAAACCCCGGAGCATGCACTGGAGCAGCCCACCAGGCTGGAACTCCTGGGTCCCCTCCCCACCGCTCCCCTCCCTCGGCAGATCCACCCAGTCAGTCCATTAATCCCTCCGGGGAGCGCCCCGTGCAGTGTGGGAGCTGGGTCGAGTTCTCTCTAGGCTTTGGGTTACTTCTCCTCGTAGGTGTCGATCTTCCTCGGTCTGGGGGCTGGGAGGTCTCAGCCCTGAGCAGCTTTGCTGCAGCCCCACGGGCTCGAGTGCAGCAGGGCCACCGCCACCGGGAGCCACATTTACAAGGTCGTTTGGGCGGGCGGGCGGGCGGTGAGGCTGGGCCCTGATGCGCGGCTGTGTCTCCACAGTGAAGGAGGAGGGCGACCGGGAGATCTCCAGCTCCAGGGACAGCCCTCCGGTGCGCCTGAAAAAGCCACGCAAGGCACGCACGGCCTTCACTGACCACCAGCTGGCACAGCTGGAGCGCAGCTTCGAGCGGCAGAAGTACCTGAGCGTGCAGGACCGCATGGAGCTCGCAGCCTCGCTCAACCTCACTGACACGCAGGTCAAGACCTGGTACCAGAACCGCAGGTGAGGCCTCCCTCTCCTCCCCCGCCCCCTCCACGGACCCGCTGGGACATGGGTCTGACTGCCGGGAGGACCTCTGAGCTTTCCCTATTCTGTGAAACTGGGAAAGTGAGGCCTCGGCCGGGAGAGAGAAAGCCTTGCCCGTAGCTCACAGTGAGGGATAGAGACAGGACTCGATCAGGTGGACAGATGGACATGTGGACCATGGGAGGTCAAAGCCTGCCCACCCAGGCCACGTCCTACCACCTCCCTCCAGCCCAGGGCAGCTTCTGGGGTAGAGGAGGGGGCACTGAGCTTTCCCGGGATTCTTCAGACCTCCCCAGTCTTTCTAGTCCCTGAAACTCAAGGAGGGAAGGGGCCCAGACCTAGCTCCTTGGGGCCTGGGGGACCAGAAAATTGGTGCTGGGCACTGGCCTCAAACCTGGTGTTTCCTAACCTTCCTTCCCAAGACATTCGCAGGATAAAGAGAAACATAAACGCATACAAAACACACACACAGCCACACGCTCAATCCAGTCACACACTCATGTCGACACAACTCACTAATACAAACACCCACAGTCACCCGCACACTCTTAGCGGAGGCTGGAATGTTGCTTTCCATAAACAAGCTCAGAACACGCTGCCCCATTAATAATAAATACCGATTACTGCTTCGGGCATTAATAATTAAGGCCCGTTACAGTAATTACACAATTATGATGATGATGAGTAATTCAGGCAGGAAAACGGGGGTTGGTGTGGCTGAGTCCGGTTCAGTGGGGCCGCCTCACTGGCCAGGTGCACCCAGGAGTCGGGCGCAGCCCTGGCTACCAGCGTGGCCTCGCTCCCTTGCCTTCCTCCAACCCCAGCCGGCGCTCGGACAGGGGCCTCCCGGCTTCGGGACCGGCCAGACGGTAGGGCTGGCCCCAAGCCTCGGACCTGCGAGCGAGCCGGGTGCGGCGGATGCGACCGTGCGCTCTTCCTCTGCAGTCGCCGCGGTCTCTGGCCCGCGGGCTTCCGCAGAAGCGTGGCCAACTGTGGTCCTGCGGCGAGGCTGGTCTCCGGGCCGGTGGTGCGGCTGGCAGCATCAACTGCTCCCCATTCCGCCGCGAGCAGACCGACCCCGGAACCCCCTGCGGCCCTTTCCGGGGTGATTTTTCTTTCCAAGGCCTCCCCAGGGGGCCGATGCACGGGGGCGCGGGGCGGAGAGCTCCGACATCTCGCTCCAAGCGCCCAGGCTGGGATACCCTGCGCGAAGTGTGGCGAGCTTAGACTCCGGGCTTTGGGGATAAGACAGCCTAGCTTAGAACCCGGGGTCTCCTCTTTCTAGGCCGTCCTGAGATCTGACCCACTCCTCAGTTCTCTTATCTGTAAGCGGGAATGACAGTCATGGAAGGTTCGTGAAAGATTAATAGTATCAGTTCAGTTCAGTTCAGTTGCTCGTGTCCGACTCTGCGACCCCATGAATAGCATACGCGATAACGGTGCCCGGCAACCGGTGATTTAGTGTATGAACGAATTAGTGGGTTCCCTCCTGGCCTCTCTGCAGGCGCTCCGGGGCAGGCACTCTGAGGGGTAGGGGTCTCCGAGCGCCCCAGTCCTGATCCCTGCCTTGCGCGTTTATTTCGGTCCCTAGGACTAAGTGGAAGCGACAGACGGCCGTCGGGTTGGAGCTGCTGGCCGAGGCGGGCAATTACTCGGCGCTCCAGCGGATGTTCCCGTCGCCTTATTTCTACCCGCAGAGTCTGGTTTCCAACCTGGATCCCGGCGCCGCGCTCTATCTGTACCGCGGGCCCAGCGCACCGCCGCCCGCGCTGCAGAGACCTCTGGTCCCTCGCATCCTCATCCACGGACTCCAGGGCGCCAGCGAGCCGCCGCCGCCGCTGCCCCCGCTGGCCGGCGTCCTCCCGCGCGCCGCGCAGCCTCGGTGAACGTCCGCCCGCCCGGCGCACCCGGCCCCCCCGCCCCGGGGCTCCGCGCTGCCCGCCCCCCTGCCCCCCCGCGCCTCTGGGAGGGCGCGGGGTTTCACGCCTCTTCCCGGGGCGGGGGGCGGCTCCCCGACCGGACCTCCCTTGTGTCGGGCCCAGCGTCCCCAGAAGGGCCAAATGCCAAGTCTTCTAAGGCCCGGACCCCCGGACTGAGTCCCCTAACCCCCCCGCGCCGTCCCTTCTCCCGGTCACTCCATCAGGGAGCCACTTCCATCCGGTGTACATACGTCCCATCCCCTCACCCCCGCCCCCAACCCCGCCACGGGCGCGCCCCTCCCGGGAGCAAGCGGGGCGACTTCCTTGCAGCGCTCTCCCCCTTCCCGCTCCAGCTGTACACCAAGCCCTCACCCCGCAGCCCTGACACACGGAGGGGAGGGGGAGTGCGGAGCCCCGCCGCCCGCACCCCTGAGCCAGGGCCGGCAGTAGAGCTGTACATACCGTGTGCAAAGTGTATATGAAGTTATTTATTCGTGACCCATCAGCCAGTGACTGTGTCTGTGAATCAGTGAGTCTGGGGCCTGGGCCCACCCACCAGCCGCCGTCCCAGGCGGGGCAGGCCGAGGCCAGGGGACTTGCCCACCCAGACCCCAACCCCCGCGTCCAGCCTCCGTCTAGGGGACAGTCAGACCCCCCTCAGGTTCTCTCTTTTTTAAATGTCGGAAATAAACTTCTTACAAATGACCAGGCGCTTGTCCGCCTCCGTTGGTCGGTCCGCGCTCGGCCCTTCCCCATTCCTCCCCAAGATTCCTTTCCCGCTTCCGGGACTCAGGCTCTTTCACCCTCAGTAAGGAAGCACTGTGACTCATCTCCCTCTCCTCCTGGGAGCTGTGGTTGGGAGCAGGAGTCCCCCTCCCGGGCCTCAGTCTTCCCATCTCTATAGTGAGGCGAGCGCGCGGCTCCCCCACCTGCTCCTGCCTCTCCATCTGGTTCCGCGCTGTTCAGCCGGTCCCGGGGGGCCGGGGTGGGGTCAGCGCCCGGGCAGGCTCGGCTGCGGGCTGGGATGCGGTGCCCTGGCTGAGCCGGCTCATCTGGCCACAACAAGGGCGCCAGCAGCTGGTGACCGGCCGGCCGGGCGCGGGGGGCCGACAGATGGGCTCCGAGGCTGCTCCCCCGTGGGCCCCTCAGTCCTGCGCCTCGGCCGCGGGCATCAGCGGCCGGCAAAGCAGCTCCTGGCGCATGCCCCAGGTAGGACCTGACGAACCCTCGCTGGGGAACCCGACTCCCCATTTTCTCACTGCCCCTTCACCCCACGACCATGTTGGGGACACCACCCAGAGGGAAGCCGAACCCCCGTTGTCTGCCCTGGGGTCCCAGCCTCTGACTCCGGGTCTCAGGACAGGGATTTCAGTCTCCAGCCAGACTCCAGACTTCACGTTCCTGCTCAAAGGGCCAAGGTTACCTCCTGGGGCCCTGCTGCTCACAGGGGAGGTAGGCTCAGGTGGTCCCCTCCCACACACCACCTGCAGCTCAGACTCCCAGGAGGCACCCGGAGCTGGGAAGTTTGGGGGCCCGGCAAGCCCAGACCCCCTCGCAGGATTGTGGTGCACTGCTCCAGGAGAGGACTGCCTGGTGGTGGAGGGGGTGGGGTTTGGATTCCACTCTTGACTCCCCTCCGCTGGCCTCTGCTACAGCTTCCTCCCGCCTCCCCACCAGCACCCTCTCGCCTCCCCTTTTCTCTCCTAGGGTGCTGAGGGTATTATTCTAATTTTGCCAAATGCACAGCAGCTAATTAAGTCAAGGAGCCCCTCGGCTTTTGAGTTCCTTTGCATGTGAATGGGGGTTGGTAAATCCTCAGCTCTGGCTGGAGGAGGGGGCAAGGGGGACTGTCCCCAACTCAGGGTTAATGAAGTGGGAAAGAAGTCTCTCACAGCCTCCTGCAAACAAAACCCCCACTCCACCCCACCCCCATGCAACACACCCTGCCCAAATCCTACATGGATTGACTTAAACCCAGGGGATAAGTGCTTTAAATTAATCTCATTGAATAAGAATGAGACCAAACAAAACTCTTTAAAATCATATTAAAAATCTATCAAAGGACAACTTGCACTGGTGTGCTTTTCATTTTGTGCAAGGGAAGGAGACAGACTGGAGCAACCACCCGTACATTTACACAGCGGCCATGTAAACCACAGACACATTCCCAACTGTGTAACTGTCCTTGTACCTCCGAGCTGATTTCATATCTTACACTAATGAAGAACAAGCCTCCCCGACAAGTTTATAATTACAGTATTTTAAATTGTCCTGCACTTCCCATCTGTAATAATAACTTTACAACCTCCGCAGTGAGGTGGGCTTCAGTTTTCATCCATTTAGACGGCTAAATCGGTTTCTCTGTTCCCAACCCTGGGGGCTGGGTGAACTCTCCCTTAAGATAGAAAAAAAAAGAATCAATGTGTGAGCCCCCAGCAGGCAAGACAATAGAAGAGGCACTGAGAAAGCAGCGTCTCAGCGCCTCCATTGGCCCACCCCCACCCCCTCCCCTAGAAGCCTAGACTCCAGGGGAGCAGGGGCAACAGAGCTGAAAAGATGCTGAGATTCCCCTAGCAGTCTTGTTGCGAGGCTTCCGAGCCTGTTTCAGAAGTCGAGCTGATTTTAAGGGGTACTCAGCCGCCTCCACGCTGAAAGGCTTTGCTCTGAACTTCTCTGGTGGAGTAGATTAAGAGATAAAGTGTCGTGGCCATGCAGGCAATTTAACAAGACCAGTGGAGCGACCTTTCCAAGGAGGACAACTTCTCCAGTGGGGGTGGGGGAGCCTTAAATTTGTCTCCTGGAAGCGACGGTTGGATTCTAATGGCTTCCACTGACTTTCCACTGAAGGGCTCAAGTGCTAAATATCTAGGGTGCTAGCAGTTTGGATGCACCTGCCTTAAGAGGCTCTCATTGACTCCTCTCTCTACCCTAAATCTTGCCTCCCTTCACCACAGTGGGGAGAAAAAAAAAAATCAAAGGAATCCACCGGGCTTTGTCAGAATGTCCTTTGCTGAGAGTCTGTTGGCTCCGCTTCTCTCAAAGTGGAAAATGCTGCTTGGGTTGCATCAGCGCGGCCTTCCTTAATCACTCACCGAGGGCTCACTGCCCTTTAGTGCGTGAGAATGGGGGCCCCTGTGAAGATGTGCAGCCCACAGGGTTCCAAACATGAAGATGTCTGAATTTAAAGAGCATTTTATAAGCCCATGAGGGAAAAAAGCTTTAGGCTGCAACATTCCATGAAATGTCCAGATTCTGACTTCTAAATATGGGGATCAGGTTTATGAGACAGAGAAAGAGGTTAAGTTTGGGAAATTAGAAATACATACAAAATTAGGATATGTATAGTGGAATTAGGCTAAAGCTTTCCCTAACTGATGCCTGAAATATATAATCTGTCAAGAGCCATAATAAGAGAGAAAGAGATTTTAAGGTTATTTAAATTTAGATAATATTAACCCTAAATTTGCTAAATCCATGTTTCTTTATTAACTGGGGGTAATGTATTGATTCTACTTAGAAACAGGCCTGGACAGCATCCGTGGCAAGAAACCTTCACTTAAGTATCAGCAGATGAAGAGAAAGTTTAGATCTCAGAATTACAGTCACTTAAATGCTTTGCAGGGTCCTGGCACTTCTGCCAGCTCCCAGGGCAGATTCCTCCTTTCATGGAATGAGTACTTTGTGTGGGGAGAGGCGGGAAAGCAGGGCTTCTCTTTGATCATTCCAGATCACTGGCATTAACCCTCTCTCAGACAGCTGGGTTTTGCTGACAAAGTCTGACCCCCCTTTTGTCACCCCAATCTTGTGGACCCTCACATAAGGAAATAAAAGCAGGCGGCAGATTTACCCAGAGCCAGCATGGTGTGTGCTGCAGGTGCATTCATTTATTATCACTGTTACAGATTTCACCAAAGATCCCTATTAATTTCGATGTGACAGCCAAGTCTCTGAGGTCACATTTTCCCTGCACCGGTGGGCCAGGGCTTCTGAGACTCACCCTCACCTTCAGGACACATCCCTTCTGGTGGGATGTCCACCCACGTTCACCTTACACCTGAGGGATGGAGGCCAGGAGGCCTCCCTGCTCCCCATGGCTCCTGCAGACCATTTGTTTGTGTAACGCTCCCCATCCTCGCCGGGCCCTTGAGCTCATGTGGCTCTGGAGGGGCTAGGGGGCCCTCCACACTTGTGCTAGTAACTTCAGAGAATGGGGGCTGAGAACAAGAGGAGAGGTGGAGAGAGTGCTGCCCGAGGACAGGATGGGCCAGGAGGCTCTGCTCCCTACTCCTGGGCCACTGGAGTTACCCCGCCCAAATCTTACATTTATTAGGAAATCAAGACGCCCCGGGGTTCTCCTTCAGACCTCCCAGAAAACACAATGGGGGAGGGGCAGCTGTGGCCTGGGCCGCAGTACAGACCCCCGAGCCTTTCTGGAGTGCAAGATGGAAGAACACGCTCAGGACAGCAGTGCCTTTTGACTTTAAAGGCAAACTAGAAAAAGGCAACGGTAAATCAATTAGTCCCAAGAAAGTACGTTTTCCCCTTGACAAGGACAGAGCATTGCAGGTGAGTGTGACGTGGGCACTCAGAGCTGACTGCATACGCGGGAACTGAGACCCCGGAGGCATTTGTGACCCACACCAAAAGCTTATTTGGTCCTTTTTAATAAAGCATTTGTATACAACAAGAAAAGGATCTGATAGTCTTTTCTCTTTACCAATTCCAGTTTTTAAAATCCTGTTTTACAAAATTCAGGCTAACATACGTATAGAGGGCAGCTTAAAGTGAACGGTGAAACTTCTTCAGAACGGCATCACCAGGCAGGATCCCCCGGGTGGGTGCCGCAAGACGTCAGGACTTACATTAAGTGATTAAGTGCTCATGTGATCTACGGGCAGTGATGGAATACATCTGAGAGGGGTCTTACACAAGGCAGGGTAATCAGCTAATCCACCCTCTGCTGACCCCTGCCCCCGAAGGGACGGGGGGTCTGCAGGGGGGTGGCGGTGGCACCCTCCGTTCTCACAGGGCTCCTGATGAGAACAGGACGCCCACTCCAGGGCCCACCCCGAGGCTCCGTCCTGTGCAGGCAGAGGTTAACATACTTTCTGGGATGTCTCCCTGTCCCTCCGGGAGGCCTGGGGTGGGAGGGGGCTGTGTTTAATCTGTTCCCTCGGGAGGCTGGGCCCGGGTGGTGCGGGCAGCGCCCGCGGGGCTGGCTGGCCGGCCCCGCGCGTGTTCTGCTTTCTGACCTTGGCGCCGCCGGTCTCCATCCCGCTGGCATATTCGGAACGCAAGATTTCAGCCAGGCGCTGCTTACTCTGGGTCTTCTTCCTCTGAAGGTCAGGCCTGGGGAGCAGTGACAGGGGGTGGGGGTGGGGGTAGAAAGGAAACTTTATTATTTATTTTTCCTTCTCCGTTTGGGCAGAGGCGGATGGCAGCTGGTTTCGAGTGCAGAACTGACATTTTTGCATTAACAGAAGTACAATCCCTTCAATAGCGCTTGTTTTGATATTCTATGCGCCGCAAGATTAGATACGCTGCTGACAGATTTTCATAACGGTGGCAAAATATCATGGCATTTTTAAAAGTGAGGCTTTGTTCTGTGTTGTTTTCACGGAAAGAAAAGAATGAAACACACTCATACTCTGATGGCAAATGAGGTGTATGATACAGCAGTTTGCCAAAGGATGGGGGAAAACCCACCCTGAAATTCACAACACTCTGCACGCCAGTGCCTGGGAGGCCCCTGCCCTTGGCTGCCTCCTGGGGACCCGGCTGGGAGGCTGGTGGGGGCTGCGGTGTCTGCCACCAATACCTCTTCGCTGACTGAAAAGCCTCTGGTAATAATAAATCATTTCTGACCCTAAAGTCCCACACCCAGGTGTGCCTGGGCAGACAGCAGCGTGGCGTCTGCACCAGGGATGGACCCAACCTGCACGGAAAATCCTGAAGCCTGAAAATCAATGTCAGATGGTGAATCCTAGTAACTGGTTTCAAAAGGCAGCCGCTTCATCATTTATTTGACTGGAAGATCAGAGGGGGAAATTTGTAGAAGTTCAATCGTACACAGAAAAAATGATTATGAAAACTGAAGAGTAAAATAATGCTTCTCAAGACAGGATTTTACCAAAACAACAGGGTCGTCACCAGAGGGTCCATCTTGCTGTGCCCATGGTGCCTTCAACCCTGAGGTGGCAACGGTGCAGGCTCCAAAAGAAGGCAGACGCTACCCTCTGCTACCTGCATTGACAGCATTCCCTTTGCTATAAAAATCAGAGGATACATCAGACTGAAAATAAGGACAACAGAACTCCTTCAAAGCCCCGGAACTAACTACGAGACTAATACTGTGCTGGTAAAGTGATTAGCAAGTCTGTAACTAGGTTAAAGCTACCGTCTCCCTCTACACTCACACTGCAGAGGGCGGGGTGCACGCAACGTTGGCCGGTGCGGGGGGGGCTCTCAATCCATGCCAGTCACATTTCCACTGTTACAAACGGGGAGAAATGCAAAGCCAACCTGTGCGGGGAAGAAGACTCGAGGCCAGGGCTGACAGTACCCTATGGTTAAGGGTCAGGCGTCTGCAGTAACATGCGTGTGTCAGTGCAGGACAGGGTGTGGTGAGGAGGTCAGAGCTGGCGCGGGGGAGGACTGTCACTCCACGAGGCAGGCTCGGTCACCATCTCACGTTACAGACGAGGAAACTGAGGCCGGAGTAGGGGAAGTACCGCTCCAAGACCGTAAGCCAGATGCAAACACAGGACAAGGACTCAAGCCTGAGCTCTTCCCACCAGCCGGTCCCAGATGGAACCATCAGGCGGGACAGGAGGCCCCCAGCGGGATCAAGGATAACAAACCACCATGATTTGACACGGAGGCCTTCGCGCCTCACAGGGATGTTTCAGTGGGGCAATGCGGGTGGAGGCCGGAGAACAGGGGCAGCTGTGAGGGGAGAGCTGCAGCGTGAAGGGGCGACTAGGCCTGGAACCCTGCTCTGTCACTCACTAGCTGAATGACATCGACGGGGAACTCAGGCTTCCGCATCTGAAAAATGGGGACGATCCCTGAAACGTAGTTCACAAGCTTTGCGAACATGAAAGAGAATAAGACATATGGAGTGCTGGCTGGTGGCTGGCACGTGGGCTGCAGACAACTACAGTTAAAACCAGGGCAGCTGAAGTCCAGAGAGGCCAAGAGACTCCCGCCAGGCCACAGGGGAGCTGGGACCGACTCTGGGGCCTTGATGTCAGCGCTGGGCTCACCCTTTCAGATGGAGTGGCTCTGACCCCCAGGCCCTGGTGGAGGTCCGTCCACGCTCGGGGCTCACGTGCGGGTGGCACGCGGCGGGAGATGGGCCTGCTGCTGAATGTGCCCAGCATGTTCCAAACGGAATGCTGCCAGGTCCCGGGTGTGCGGTTTATTTTTAGTCGGGTGACATGACAGACAGACTGGAAAGGTTCTGACAGGAAGGAATGCTTTTTCACCCCCTCTTGTTTGAAGCCAGGTATTCACATCGTGTATCATTTTAAATGTAACAACCCGAGTTCCAAAATATGCAAAATTTCAGTCACCATATCCTCCCAGCAGCCTAAGCGTCACTGCTCCGATGCTGGCTCCTGCCGCCGGCCAGGCAGCATAGACGACCGGGCGTCTTACGGGGATTAATACGCTCACTGCCGGCAGCGCGGGCGCAGAGCAAGGCTGCGGCCTGCTTCCAGCCCGGGGGTTCAGCAGCTGCCTGCACTCAGGCCGCTGGGCTCCAGACCTGGCATCAGAGGCCATGCCGATGCACCAGTGCGCACACGTGCACACACACACACACACACAGAGTGATGCCTAACTGTACACACACACGTGCAATGTACGTGTACACAGTGATGCATAACTGTACACACACATGCGTGCAATATACCAGTGTATACACACACACAGAGTGTGATGCATAACTGTACACACACACACGTGCGATATACCAGTGTATACACACATACACAAACACAGTGACGCATAACTGTAGACACATGCATGCAATGTACCAGTGCACACACACACAGACACACAGTGATGAATAACTGTACATACACACGCGTGTGATATAGTGTATACACATACATAGTGATGCATAACTCCACACACACACGTGTGATATACCAGTGCATACACACACACAGACTGACGCATAACTGTACACCCACACGCGTGCAATGTACCAGTGTATACACACACAGAGTGATGCATAACTGTACACACACATGCATGTGGTATACCAGTGTATACACACACACACACACAGTGACGCATAACTGTACACACACACGCATGTGATATACCAGTGTATACACACACAGTGATGCATAACTGTACACACACGTGTGCAATGTACCAGTATACACACAGAGTGATGCTTAACTGTATACAAACACGTGTACAATGTACCAGTGTATACACACATACACACAGAGATGCATAACTCTACACACACAGTGATGTGTAACTGTGCACACACACGCGTGCGATGTACCAGTGTATACACACACAGTGTGATGCGTAACTGTGTACACACGCCGCCCCCCAGGTCCCCCTCGGTCTGCCTCCGAGTCATGGGAGATAGCTCCTTCCTGGCTGACAAACTCAGCCAGGCCTGGGCTGGGACGGTGACCTCTGGGGGGTGGCTCCTGCCCTTGATCCGGGCCTGGGGCTCTGGAGGGTGACCTCTGGTGGGCAAGAGGTGCCTTGATCAGGAACATTTCTCAGGGTCTCCGAGTCTACCCTGACTGAGGCAGAAGATGCTGGCAGAAAGCCGGATGTGCTTGTCTTGAAATTATGATCTCAACATTTCCTAGCTATTTTACGATTTTACTCTAATCACTATTCTTCCGACTTGAGATCCAAACTCCAGCTCTTGAGTGACAGTCCAGAGAGCAAACAGGGGGTCCTGCCTTCCAGGCTGGGACCTCTCCTGCGGGAGGAAGGGCCTCAGGGTCAGCCCTGCATGGGTTCCCCCTGCTGTCAGGAGATACCCTGGCGGGACCCTCCTTTCACTCAGCCGGCTCGCCGCCTGCTTTTCCTTTGTTCTGGGGCCCAGCGCCCGAACGGGCGAAGTACAGATGGGAAGATGAAACGACGGGTGCATGGGGCCTCGGCTCCTTCTTCTGCCAAGCTGCAGTCCTCCCAGAAACTTGCCAACTTTCTTGCCCTCCTTACCCTCCAAATACCCAAGCCCCTCTCAAGTGGGCATCCTGAGCATCCACCGGAGTAATCCTGTGGTTGCCAAGCAACAGATCAGTTTATCTAACCACAGGGAACTCCCTTGTAGTGAAGGCTGGATAACCCCTCCTCGTTACCAGGCTGGATTACCCAGCAGGACAGGCAGATGCCACTTCCACTGCCAATGAGGTGAAATTCAGCCTAATTAGGAAATCCAGACGCCTGCAAGGATGACCACTGAAAAGGAGAGCTCTCAGGACCTTCTCCCAACGTCACCAACAAATTCAGAGACAACCATCCTAGGTAAAAAGTCAGTCTAACACATGGCATGCTTTTGCAGGACAGAATTGTAAATCGTATCAGAGGATAACAGATGCATTTTTAAGTACTGTCTAGTCTCTCAATACTTTACGTTTTACAGCTTTAGGATCATGTTTAGAAAAGTCTTCCTCATTCCAGCTTTTTAAAATATTCAAGTATACTGTCTTTCTTGAAAGGAGATCAAACTAGTCAATCCCAAAGGAAATCAACCCTGAGTATTCATTGGAAGGACTGATGCTGAAGCTGAAGCTCCAATACTTTGGCCACCTGATGCGAAGAGCTGACTCACTGGAAAAGACCTTGATGCTGGGAAAGACTGAAGGCAAAAGAAGAAGGGGTGACAGAGGATGAAATGGTTGGATGGCATTACTGACTCAATGGACATGAGTTTGAACAAACTTCGGGAGCTGGTGACAGGGAAGCCTGGTGTGCTGCAGTCCATGGGGTCTTAAGAGTTGGTCACAACTTAGCAACTGAACAACAACTTTCTTTGAGCCTGCTACTGCTTTAACTTTATATCGCTTCCCTGGTGGCCCAAGCGGTAAAGCGCCTGTCTACAATGCGGGAGACCCAGGTTCAATCCCTGGGTCGGAAAGATCCTCTGGAGAAGGAAATGGCAATCCACTCCAGTACTACTGCCTGGAAAATCCCCCGGACAGAGGAGCTTGGTGAGCTACAATCCATGGGGTCGCAAAGAGTCGGACACGACTAAGTGACTTCACTTTCCACTGCTTTAATTCTATCTAGATTTTGTTTTGGTTTATGGTAGGATGTGGCAAATTCAACCTTTTCTCCCCAAGACTTATCCAGTTACCCCAGTCACTGGACAAAACTCTTTCCCCCGTGGTCTTGAAATCTCCCTCTAGAACATTCCTTCAGACTGTCAGAACACTCTCTGCTGGCCAATTTAGAGAGTACATGATAACGGTGATGGTGATGCTGGCAAGCTGGCCAGGTTAACAGGCCCACCAAACATTAACACACAAGCAGATAAGAACCGTGGGGGGTGGTCAGCAAACTTAAATATGGAAGCAAGTCAAGTCATAGCCACTGAAAAGATGGCTTGAGGCCGCCTCCAGGTCTGCACCCTCCTGCCTGGCCCTGACCCTTGCGGATGAAGAAAGGCCCCGAATCTGAGGGGGTTTGGGTGGCTCTCAGGTGACAGTGAGAGTGACTGATAACTCCAGGGAGAAGGTGACAGGCAGCCCTCCATGTGCAACAAAGTCGTTCAGGCACAGAACCCGCTAGTGTGGACGGGAGGTCAGCACACTGAAGGACACCACTGTCAGACCCCTGATAGCCACGGGAGGGAAGGAAGTGCATCAGGCTCTTTGACCCCAGCTTCCGTTTTGGCAGAGACAGGCACTGGTGGGCAGCCTGTCTTAAGGATGCCTTCTCTGCAGCATCTTAGGACCAAACCAACTCGAACGTCTGTAAAACTCCAGGGCCCCAGAAGACACCACTGCATTCCAGGGGAGCCCTGTTAGGGTCTGAGTGGCTCGTGGACACAGAGATGGAGGAAAAGTGGGTCTCGGCCTCACCCCTGAGTGCCAGCCCCTGCGAGGAGCTGGGCACAGGCGGGTGTCAGGCCGTGCAGGTCCCAGGTGATCAGCAGGGAGATGCCGGCCCGCCCTGCCGCCTGGAGAGCGCCGTGCTGGAAGGGGGACAGAGACAATGCCCAGAGATAGCCGGGGTCTGAGAGCAACACCCTGAATGAGAACCCCAGAAGTGCGTGGAGCTTCAGGGTTACCCAAGTGCCAGAAACCTTCCACGGGTCTCAACACGATGCAGCTGAGGACTCTGATGGCCCAGCATGCCATCCCCTGACGGCCCTCCAGAGTTGGCGGCTTCCTCTAAGCTGAGATTCCTTACATGTTAGGAAAGGCCTCTACGGGATGGGGCAGGGGTTGTGTGAAGGGAAAATGAAGAATACTTTATAAAGTCTAATTCTCTGTGAAACTGTCAAGATGGAGAAACACAGGCTGGACATGGAAACGATGAAGTTTTTGGAACTGGTGTGACTGCATCTTGTGAATGCTGACTGAGACAGATGAGCTTGGGGCAGGATTCCGGCACCAGTCCCTCTGGGCCTGTCCTGCTCGACACTATTATCGGTGACTTGCATGACATTACGAGGTGTGTTTATCACACCTGCAGACAAGAAGCCAGCAGGGACAGCTAACACAACGGACGGCAGGACACCCACAACACCCCAGCAGGCAAGAAAGGGCTCGCTGAAAGATGAGCCTGGACTGGGCCACTGGAGGGCTTGCTGGTGGGTCAGAGAAGGTGGGTGGTCTGGATGGGCCCTGCACATGGGCAGGGGATAGGCTGCCAGGAGTTTCCACCTGAACCGTGGGGCGGACCTGGATGCCAAGGATGGGAGAAGCTACACTGTGATGCCAGGAGGCCTGGGTGTGAGTCCCTACCCTGCCCTGCTCTGGGTAGGGAAAGTACCTGAGGACACAGAGGCCCAGAAGAGGAGGCCCATGGCTCTACGGGAGTCCAGCTGGGGCTGAGTGCCACATGGGCAACCGTGAGCCCTGCTGTTGCCACTGGCTGCGGTGAGACGTGACCGCCCTCCTCTCTGGGCTGGCCGGTCTCTATGGCATGTTTAGGCAGCTGGATGAGCCAGATTTTGAAAAGAACCTGGGCGGAGAGAAAAGCCACCCAGATGTCGGACTGGGCGTGGGGCAGCTGGAGGCGCTGGACAGTGTGGCCTGGGCCCAGCTGCCAGGGCAGAGCCACCCCAGGTCGGGGAGGACCCGGCACCGCCCTGCAGCGGCCATGGGGCCCGCTCTCTGAGTTTCAAGGCACCAGCTCTCCCAGAGCCAGCCTGCTTACTCTCAAAGGGTGGAACGAACCAATGAACCGAAGCGGGTATCGGAGAACGGATGGCGAAGGCACTCGGGAAGCGGTGACTACTATTATCAGTAGCGAGGAGAGCGCAGACCAGGGGGCGTCATCAGACACCTGACGCGCTGTCATGTGGACCAGGGGCGGCTTTGATCAATGAGAACAACGCCCATATTGTTCTGTTTGTAAATCATGCACATTTGGCATTTCAATCTCAGAGACTAAAGGGTGGAAGATGAAAACGGTCACTTTGGGCTTATTTCAGGAGCCCCAACTAGTGAGCAGGGTCCACCCTGGAGGCTGTGAGCACCCTACCTCCACCAGGAGCTGGAAACACAGGCCTTACGGAAGACCCAGGAGCACTGGGACCAACGGCACAGGGCGCAGGCATGCGGGAGCGTTTAGGACCCGTCTGTGAAGCCTGCACTGTTTGTTCAGACTCTGAGAGAAGTGGGCAGGGAGAAGGAAACAGCATTTACTGGATAACGACTCCAAGGCCGGCTGGGTGCCGCATGCCTGTCGTCTCTCCCCATACTCCACACGACCTCACCATCCAAGCCCAGCCCCCCTTCCCCTGCACCCTCTGCCTAGACTGGGAAGGAAACGAAGAGAAAGAGTCAGACCCACATCTTGTCCGCAGCTGATCAAAGATCTGTCTCAGGAGCAGAAGGCGTCTCCAACCCACTCCAGGAAGGGTTGCTGCTCTGCTGGCTTCATCAAATCCTTCCAAACAGGCACCAAAACACCTCCCGCGCCAAATCTACTTCTGTTACACAGAGAATTATCTGTTCACACGAAAAAAACACTCTTCACAGAATCCATCTACCTGTTACTCACTCTTGAGGGTGCACACAAGGCAGCAAAGCACCAGGCTCTGGGGGTCGCTCAGACTCGGGGCCACGTGACGTCTCCAAGACCACGCACACGGACTCTACACAGCCAAGGGCACACAGGTGTCCTTGGGAGAGATTGCTGCCGCCACCAGCAAAGAACAGAAAACCCACAGGCAAAGAGCCACACACCATACCCTGGGATGTTGGTTCTCAAACCACGTCCCCTCCTGAGTTGTTCAGTGGATAAGACATCCCTCCACGCTTCAGACTGATGCCAGAAACTCAGGACCACAACACAGACAGGTCGCCTCTGAAAGAGACCTGGAGGCATCTCGTGTGGGCCCTAACGAGACAGAAAGGCTCTGGGTCATAAAAGCAGAGAGGACGTGGAGGGCTGGCGACGGGAAGGAGCCCAAGGACCGTGGGGACAGGGGAGGGGAGGGAGTGGTCGCCTTCAGGGGAACAGAAGCTGCGTGAGCAGCACAGGGAGGGACCGTGGGGCCGGCATGCTCCCCTCCCGGCTTCTCCGTGGGGCCGGCATGCTCCCTCCCGGCTTCTCCGTGGGGCCGGCATGCTCCCCTCCCGGCTTCTCCGTGGGGCCGGCATGCTCCCTCCCGGCTTCTCCGTGGGGCCGGCATGCTCCCTCCCGGCTTCTCCGTGGGGCCGGCATGCTCCCTCCCGGCTTCTCCGTGGGGCCGGCATGCTCCCTCCCGGCTTCTCCGTGGGGCCGGCATGCTCCCTCCCGGCTTCTCCGTGGGGCCGGCATGCTCCCCTCCCGGCTTCTCCGTGGGGCCGGCATGCTCCCTCCCGGCTTCTCCGTGGGGCCGGCATGCTCCCCTCCCGGCTTCTCCGTGGGGCCGGCATGCTCCCTCCCGGCTTCTCCGTGGGGCCGGCATGCTCCCCTCCCGGCTTCTCCGTGGGGCCGGCATGCTCCCTCCCGGCTTCTCCGTGGGGCCGGCATGCTCCCTCCCGGCTTCTCCGTGGGGCCGGCATGCTCCCTCCCGGCTTCTCCGTGGGGCCGGCATGCTCCCTCCCGGCTTCTCCGTGGGGCCGGCATGCTCCCTCCTGGCTTCTCCGTGGGGCCGGCATGCTCCCTCCCGGCTTCTCCGTCTGTCTGAACCAGGGGAGCCTCGATCCAGGACAAGGCGATGGAGGGGCTTGTCTGGCGTCTGCTGGCGCGCGCTGGGCCGGCCACGTCTCC
Organism: Nanger dama; assembly: GCA_917880005.1. Classification (NCBI taxonomy): domain Eukaryota; kingdom Metazoa; phylum Chordata; class Mammalia; order Artiodactyla; family Bovidae; genus Nanger; species Nanger dama. Next base: position 4,346,137 of record CAKJTW010000018.1, on the reverse strand, counting down.
TGGTGCCTGCGCCAGGAAGGCTCCAGCGGTGGATGTGGCTGTCCCAGCAGCCTCCCGGGAGAGGCCGGCTGGGTTCCTGCTCTTTGTTGTCCGTCCAGACTGCTCACCTGAAAGTGTGTCCCATGGTTCTCGCTGTCTGCAGGTGACCCAGGTGTGGAGGAAGCGCAGGGTCACCATGAAATCCCTCTAATCGCCTCATTAGCTTGGTGGGGACGAGGGGGTGTGTGCTCCATGCGGAGGCAGAGAGCTGGTAATTGCACGGTGTCAGGTAGGAAATAAACAGGGGTAGAAGCAAGGGCCAGATGCAAAGGGGCGCGTGTGCAGAGCTGTCATCACGTGGAGCTGGGCTGTGGCGGAGGGCAGGGGGCGACCGATGGCCGCAGCAGTGTGCTGAAAGCAGGAGGGCCAGCTCTCTGCAGAGCCCTGCCTGCAAGGCTCAGCCTGCCGGGCTGCCTGTGAACATGACCGGGGACCCAGTAAACACACCATCCCTGAATGACCACAGTGTACCTGGGTTCTTGGCCCAGAAGAGGCCCAGTCACTGACCACAGCGCTGGTCCTGCCCCCGCATCCCAGTCTGGAGGCTTCTTATTCGTACAACTGTCCCAGAGAGACAATCCAGTGTAGGCTTCAAGGCTCCCCTCAACAGAGAGGCTGGGAGAGTGTACTCTTGTCTACACCCTGTGCAGCTTACCCAGGTTCTATGTGAAAATTCTCTTTTAATCCTTGTTGTTGAGTCACTCAGTCATGCCCGACTCTGCATCCCATGGACTACAGCACACCAGGCTTCCCTGTCCTTTACTATCTCCCAGAGTTTGCTCAAATTCAGGTTCACTGACTTGGTGATGCTATCCAATCATCTCATCCTCTGCCACCTGCCATCTTCTCCTCCTGCCCTCAATCTTTCCCAGCATCAGGGGCTTTTCCAATGAGTTACATCTTGGCATCAGGTGGCCAAAACACTAAAACTTCAGCTTCAGCACCAATCCTTCAAATGAATATTCAGGGTTGATTTCCTTTAGGGTTGACTAATTTGATCTCCTTGTTATCCAAGGGACTCTCAACTCTTCTCTAGCATCACAATTTGAAAGCATCAATTCTTTGGCACTCAGCCTTCTTTATGGTCCAACTCTCATACCCATTCATGACCACTGGATTGAAAAAATCATAGCTTTGACTATACGAACCTTTGTCAGCAAAGTAATGTCTCTAGTTTTTGATACGCTGTCTGTTTGTGATAGCTTTCCTTCAAAGAAACAAGTGTCTTTTAATTTCACGGCTGCAGTCACCATCCACAGTGATTCTGGAACCCAAGAAAATAAAATCTTAATCCTAACTCATCTTTAAACTACAGGTTCACGTGGCGAGCTCCTCACTGCCCTCCTGTCTTGAGGATACCCCATCACCCGTTCTGAAGACACACTCTTCCAGGTTCCCAGGGGCTGACATGGTCTAGATGTTCCAGGTTTAACAGTCAAGTTCAGGGCCACTTCCATCTCACTCTTCAGGATTCCACACTTCCTTCAGGCTAAGGTCCAGCGAACTGACCCTCCACAGGGCATCTGTTCTGGTCTTGTCCAGGCCAATGGAGGCCCCCATTACAAACCTTCTCATCTCTACGTTCTGCAGGTCAGTCCCCATGCCTCCTACACTGCAACACCGGGCAAACAGGGCCAGAGGCTTGGTCCTTCTTGGGACTGCTTCACGCTGTGAGGAAAGTGACTGTGTGCTTGTTCTATAAAGACAGACTAGCCGAGGAGTGGTCGGGGCTTCGAAAAGCAGGATGTGATGTTTGCTGGGCACATGAAACAGTTAAGCGGCATCTGCCTGGTTCCCCACGCCACAGCAATTCTTTTCTCTTTCCCTTTGTCTTCCTCTCAGGCTCTGAGGTTCCAGCCATCTATTCAAAAATACTTCCCGAGCGCCTACTATGTGCCAGGTCAGTGCCAGGACAGCGATGAGAAAAACCAGACAGAATTTCCACCCTGAGCTACATGGGGGCAGAGGAGGAGCAGGCTCAACCCACACATGCAGACACCACAGACGGCAGAGGGCTATGGAGACAGCAGTGTATGTTGAGGGATGGTGAGGCGTCCGCCTGGGCAGGCGGGCCAGAGAAGGCGTCCCTGCAGGAGGGACGAAGGCCCGAAGACAAAGAGGAGAGGGAGAGGCCCAGGCCTGCAGCACGCTGGGCAAAGGCCCAATGGGAGCACGAGGGAGCAGGGGTGTCAGCCGGGCTGCGAGAAGTGAGGGTGTGTTCTCATCACGAGAGTAAGGAGACCTCACCGAAACACTGGAAGGAGCAAGGGGCTGACGGGTGAGAGGAGCACCGGTCAGCAGGGAGCACAGTGGCCGCAGGCGACTCAACAGCGGACTGTTCCAGCGGTGCAGTTGCGGGGATTCATGGGGGGGTGGTGCTGGGGAGCTAAGGGAAGAGACCATCACCACCAGGAGGCCAGAGGGGCCAGGAGACGGGTCGGCAGAGCGAGACACTGCCCTGAGACTGAGGGCAGAGAGATACCCCATGTGTCCAAGGGGGGTTCGCTCCAGCCTCTGCACTCACGTCTGGCCGATCTGTCTTCTGACAGAATGACAACTGGCTCCACGAAGTGGAGAGAAATCTCACAGTGGGCAAGATTCCAGGACTGCCTTCAGCTAATTAAGTGATATTAGGGAGGTTGTAAATGCCACATAGAAACCGGCAGGCAAGCTGCTCCGAACGACGAGAATATCGCTTTGCAGGGAGACGCAGCTGCAGCGTCTTCATGTTTGTCTTGGAGGCACTAGCGCGCGTGTTCAAGGTGCTTCCTGATAAGCACAGTTCAAGGTGCAAAAGGTTGGCAGTGAATGGCACGTTCATGCTCTCTGTTCCATGGACACTTAAGTGTCATGAAGGCCGGCGGGAAGAACCAGCACTCCTATCCCGGTCAGCATATCCACAACTGCTCCCAAGTCCAGTCCCAGACATGGTGTTGAGGCTTTGTACTCATCACCTGGTTGATCCCCAGAAATGGTAAGTGATCCAACCAAGATGCCCGTGTGGGCAAAACCCAGCCCCTTCATCACTGCATGCCACAATCAGCATTTAAGGAATGAGGAGGGCAAGGAGACGGCTGACGGGGGCAAGGTAGATTCTTTACCATCTGAGCCCCAAGAACTTCTCATACCACAGTAGATTCAACATGGTAACTCTTGCAGGTTATTAACAGTTATTAAACAAGTGAGAATCAGAGAAGAACAGAGCAAAGGCCTTTAAAGATGAAAAATGGGAGGAAACTCTCACTCAAAAAGATGCATGGACCCTAACGTTCATAGCAGCACTAGCCACAATAGCCAAGACCTGGAAGCAGATTAAGTGTCCCCTGACAGAGGACTGGCTGAAGAAGGCGCAGCACATTCACAACGGAGCGCTACTCAGCCATAAAAGGAACAAAGTGACGTCACTTGCGGCAACAAGGATGTATCTAGAGAGGATCATACTAAATGAAGCAAGTCTGACAAAGACACAATATCATGATACCACTTTTACGTGGAATCTAAAGAATGATACAAATAAACTTACTTACAAAATAGAAACAGACTCCCAGACAGAGAAAACAAAATCATGGTTACCAAAGGGGAATGTAGGGGAGGGATAAATTAGGAGTTTGGAATAAACAGATAACCCTGCTGTATACAAAGTGAAAGTGAAGTTGCTCAGTCGTGCCTGATTCTTTGCGACCCCATGGACAGTAGCGTGAACCAAGCTCCTCTGTCCATGGGATTTTCCAGGCTGGAGTACTGGAGTGGGTTGCCATTTCCTTCTTCAGGGAATCTTCCTGACCCAGGGATCGAACCCAGATCTCCCTCACTGTAGACAGACGCTTTACCGTCTGAGCCACCAGATACACAAAGGAGAGGGTGGGACAGACTGAGAAAGTAGCACTGAAATGTACACATTATCATGTATACAACAGAGGGGAAGTTTGGCCTTGGGGGGCTTCCCTGGTGGCTCAGAGGTTAAAGCATCTGCCTCTAATGTGGGAGACCTGGGTTCGATCCCTGGGTCAGGAAGATCCCCTGGAGAAGGAAATGGTAACCCACTCCAGTATTCTTGCCTGGAGAATCCGATGGACAGAGGAGCCTGGCAGGCTACAGTCCACGGGGTCGCAAAGAGTCGGACACGACTGAGCAACTTCACTTCACTTTGGCCTTGGAGTACAGAATGAAGCAGGGCACAGGCAAACAGAGTTTTGCCATGAGAACCCACCGGTCAGAGCAAACACCCTCTTCTAACAACACAAGAGATGACTCTACACATGGACATCACCACATGGTCAATACTAATAATGAAATCAGACTGATTATATTCTTTACAACTGAAGATGGCAAAGCTCCATTCAGTCAGCAAAAACAAGACCTGCAGCTGACTGTGGCTCAGATCATGAGCTCCTTATTGCAAAATTCAGGCTTAAACTGAAAAGAGTAGGGAAAATCACTAGACCATTTAGATATGACCTAAATCAAATTCCTTATGATTATACCCTGAAAGTGAAAGTTGCTCAGTTGTGTCCAACTCTTTGTGAGCCCATGCAGTCCATGGAATTCTGCCTTTCCCTTCTCCAGGGGATCTTCCCAACCCAGAAATCAAACCCAGGTCTCCTGCACTGTGGGCAAATTCTTTACCAGCTGAACCATAAGCAAAGTGTATGACTATATAATGGAGGTGATAAACAGATTCAAGCGATTGGATGTGGTAAGACAGAGTGCCTGAAGAATTATGGATGGTGGTTTGCAACACTGTAGGGGAGGCAGTGACCAAAACCACCCCAAAGAAAAGAAATTCAAGAAGGCAAAGTGATTGTCTGAAAAGGCCTTACAAATAGCTGAGAAAAGAAGAGACGAAAAAGGCAAAGGAGAAAGGGAAGATACCATACCCAACTGAATGCAGAGTTCCAGAGAAGAGCAAGGAGAGACAAGAAAGCCTTCTTAAGTGAACAATGCAAACAAATAGAGGAAAACAACAGAATGGGAAAGACCAGAGATTTCTTCAAGAAAACTGGAGATACCAAAGGAACATTTCATGCAAAGAAGTGCACAATAAAGGGCAGAAATGCTATGAACCTAACAGAAGCAGGTGAGATTAAGAAGAGGTGGCAAGAATACACAGAAGAACTGTACAAGAAAGATCTTAATGACCCAGATAACCACAATGGTGTGATCACTCACCTACAGCCAGACATCCTGGAATGTGAAGTCAAGTGGGCCTTAGGAAGCATTACTATGAACAAAGCTAATGGAAATGATAGAATTCCAGCTGAGCTATTTCACCTCCTAAAAGATGAGGCTGTTAAAGTGTTGCACTCAATATGCCAGCAAATTTGGAAAATTCAGCAGAGGCCACAGGACTGGAAAAGGTCAGTTTTCATTCCAATTTCAAAAAAAAGGCAATGCCAAAGAATGCTCAAACTACTGTACAACTGCACTCATTTCACATGCTAGCAAGGTAATGCTCAAAATCCTTCAAGCTAGGCTTTAACAGTATGTGAACTGAGAACTTCCAGATGTACAAACTGACTTTAGAAAAGGCAGAGGAACCAGAGATCAAATTGCCAACATCCACTGAATTATAGAAAAACCAAGAGAATTCCTGAAAAACATCTACTTCTGCTTCATTGACTATATTAAAGCCTTTGACTGTGTTGATCACAACAAACTGTAAAAATTCTTAGAGATGGGAATACCAGACCACCTTACCTATCTCCTGAGGAACCTGTGTGGTGGGTTAAGAAGCAGTAGTTAGAACTGGACATGGAACAACGGGGCTGGTTCAAAATTGGGAAGCGAGTATGTCAAGGCTGTATAGTGTCACCCTACTTATTTAACTTAATACGCAGAGTACATCATGCAAAATGCTGGGCTGGATGAAGCACAAGCTGGAATTAAGATTGCCAGGAGAAATATCAACAACCTCAGATATGCAGATGATACCAGCCTAAAGGCAGAAAGTGAAGAAAACTAAAGAGCCTCTTGAAAGAGTAAAGTGAAAAAGCTAGCTTAAAACTCAACATTCAAAAAACTAAGATCATGGTATCTGGTTGCATCACTTCTTGGCAAATAGATGGGAAAAAGTGGAAAAAGTGACAGACTTTATTTTCTTGGGCTCCAGAGTCACTGTGGATGGTGACTGCAGCCATACGATTATAAGACACTGAAGAAAAGGTTTGCACAATATCGAATTTGAATTTTAGTGATAAAGCATTTCACAGATGAGAAAAGTCTGGCAGTATGATTCTGCCCCCAAGGATGTTTCCTCATTTTAGCCAGCACACTAAATGTAGAATTTTGGAAGTAACAGAGGTGAAGGACATGCTCTGTGGTGCTGGGGATGGTGACTGGGAGGTGAGGGCAGGACAAAGGGACCACCCCACCCCCTTCCACTGTGGATCCCAGCCTGCTGGGCCCTGAGAGCACACCCAGTGAGCACCAAGGTACCAGAGAGCCCTATGTTTAGACTGTTCACCTGTTTGATCAAATCAGTACCACCAGGTAACACTTAGCTTGGCTGGTGTGAGAAAATTTATTGAAAGATATACCTATGCATTAACAGCAACATCAGAAAGACCCAGATGGTAGAAGCCAGGGCTGGGGCCAGTCTCAGGTAGCTACAAATTAGACTGGGAAAAGTCCTGATAAATTTACAATTATAGCATATAATCCAAATTAGACAAGGTGGTTTAAGGCCCTTCCACATTGCCACTGTAACAGTAAGCCCTTCCTTGAGGCTCAGAGTTTCCATGTCCTTGAACCACTGTTCACGGGAGTGTCAAACAGATGAGCGAACTGTCTGCTCACTGGTGCTGGACAGGTTCTACTCACACGCGTGATTGCCTAGAGAGGCAGACAAACACCTTGGTGAACAACACAACTCTGCCCTCCCAGGGTGGACAGTGCTGTCTTCAGGGAAGATGGAGATTCTGGAAGGTATGTTTCCTTTCAGGAATTGCTGAATACACCTGGCTTGAAACTAAGACCCACGTTTCACGAGAAGATGATGCTGTGTTCGTGCTGGATGTTGCTAAGGGGCCACTCAGTATTTTGCCAGGAGCACCGACTCCCTGTGTGTGTGGGGTGCTGGTGTCTGGGGGTGGGGGCTGTCTGACAGGTCTGGGTGTCGGCACCAGGAGAGCTGTATGCGCAGGGGGAAGGCGCTTACTGTCCCCTTCCAGAATGGAGGACTGAAAGGGGAGACAGAGACACGGCTGCTGAGCAAGGTCTCATTTGGAGACGGTAGCTCGATCTTTCCTTTCTCTGAAATAAAGGCATGTAGAGGAGACGGAAGTCCCGTTGTCACTGCACGGAAATGCTTGGTCATCCACCTTGCCTGCCCTGCCCTGGCCTCACCTGCTAACGCCTGGGTGAACTCTGGGTGGCAAAGGCAGGTGAGTTGGGATCATGCTTATGGTCTCATAAATTTGGTTTGCAGATTATCAGGGGTTTATGCCTGACATAATTCTTCGAGGAACTAAACACCATAAAATGGACTGCAGAATAGTTTGGAGAATTTAGCGCTATTATTTTATCCAACATACAAAACCCAGGGAAGCTGTTCTCTTTCTCAACAGATGGATTTCAGAGGAGACACCTCAGCTCAGAACGATTATTGTGGCCGTGGCATAACTCTCCATACTCGTGCAGGATTTAATGGACTTTTCCTTCCCGTCCTCAAAGAGCAGCAACTGGCACTGGCTCGAGTGCTGCCTGAGGTGTGGAGAATTCGTCAGGTCTCTCTGCTGCCTCCTGGCCACGATGACACGGTCCATGAGCAGATTAGCTGCGTGGCCATTCTTCTTCCAGGAGCAACAAGATTCCCACCCCCCTAAGAAAAAGTACCTTACTGTATCTTTGAGGGCCCGTCTGCTTTGGCGAGGCAGGGGGTGGGGCGGGAGGGTGCAAGGGGTGAGGGAAGAAATGCCTTCAAAAGACGGGGAGTAACAACGGGAAAGTGGCTGCAGCAGGGCGGTGGCGTGGCGGAAGAGCGCGCGCAGCATTGTCCCGGCGGAGTAATCCTGTGACACACTGCTGTCACTCAGCGCCTGGCTCCCTGCCGCGCCAGCCAGACATCAAAGGCTGCCCGTACCATCTTACATGCTCTTTATTGGCTAATCAGCCCATTCTTCCCTAAATAAAGCCCTGTTAAATCCCCTGCTCGCGGGGGACACTCATCCTGGTGCCCATCTGCCAGCGCGGGTCAGCGGGGGCGGGAGGCGGCGGCCGGCGCGCTCCTGGTGGCTTCGCAGGGCGAGGACAATGCCGCGCCGAGCCCCCGCCTCCCGCCCTGTGCTCCCGGGGCGAGGGGCCGGCACACCCCGGCAGAGGGGCTGCCGCCAACGCTTGCGAAGCACCGCAGCCGCCGACAACGAGCTGCTGGGGTCGCACTGATCTGCAGGAAGGGGATACACGATACGAGTCTCTTCCCAGTCTCCACCTGGCAGCTCGAGTCTTACCTCTGTAAGTGTCAGCATTTTAGAGACGGTGACACGACGTTCAGGCTTCCAGACCACTAGGCAGTCACTCCAGATCTGACTGTGAACCTCAGGGTTTTGTCACATTCTTAAAAATCAGTTACCACGGACAGACGTCAGCTACCCCAAACCCAAAGGGCAGGAAGCTAACTCTGGTGCACAGCGCCCCAAATCTGGGTGGAGCTGGGGCACCCTTTCCCTCTGGGAGGACCTGGCTCCAGTAGAGGGGTCTCTGGCCTCAGCCCCGCCCAGGACAGGCCGTGTGTGGCAGCAGGCAATGCTCTGCAACTCGGAACCGCCTGGAAGAAACCAGAGCAGGACGTGTCTCCGTCTCTTCCAGGCATCAGAGAAGGGCGTGTGGAGAAATGCCTGCCTCACAGAAGCACTGGAGTGTGGTCCTATATGACAGGGGTCAGTATAGAGAAAAGACCGGGCATCTTAAAAATTCCAAAATGGGAACTAAAATCAGGTAACCTTTTATCCATCATGAAGAGCTTCGTGAGGGCCAAGCCCCTGGACAGCTCCTGCCGGGTGTTCTGAAATCCTAACTCACCTGGCTTCCAGCTCTCTGCCCTACGGTGTTTCATCTCCATGGCCCTTCATGCTTCAAAAGGCACAGTGACACGCATCACAGACCTCCGATTCTTGTGAAGTGGCTAAAGCACAGATTTCCTCTTCCCTCTTATGGTTGAGGAAAACAAGGCTCTGAGACATTAAGCAAAGATACGGTCTGAGGCTCACAGGCTCACATCAGAACTGGAGCTGGAGCTGAAGGCCAAGTCCCGCGACTCCAAGACCAACGGCCTCGCCCCTCTGTCATTTCACAGCAGAGAAACCAGGCCCCATAGAGGCTGGTCGTGTGATCAGCACTTCTGGGTGAATGTGCAAGACAGACACGGAGCAGCAATAGGTGACAGTGCGGTGCTGCCCACAGGCGCTCGGCGGCAGGCAAGGATGCACTGGCATTTGTAACGGACGTGCAAGAAGGAGGATACACACTGGAAGATAGCTGTCCAGAGCACTCGGGGGTTCTCTGAGCCCTTCCACCCACATAGTACACAAGTAGTAACCGCGATCCACCCAAACTCCCCGTAAAAGCAGCTCTTGGCATCTAAGATACTCTAGCTTCCACACAGCCTGGAGCTGGTACCGAGAGAACGCCCCATCTCTGAGGAGAGAAAGAGCTCTCACAACTGCATTTTGCTGAGGGGAATCATCTCAGGGTTTCCTGAAATTGTGAAGATGGCCTCAGAGCCCAGCGTCCAACTGCTGGGCAATCCTCCTCACATAGGCTCTCCTCTCACCAGGGGCCCTGGGCAGTTGCTAAGGTGTTTTTAGGGGTGGGGTGGGAGGGGAGAAGGGCGATGATGCCAGTGCAACCTCTCCATGGGAGGTTGCGCGTCAGTACCACGGAGAGCAGTATGCGGTGCTGGGGGCCCCCGGAGGCCTCAACAGAGTTTCATGGACACCCCGCAGTCTTCCAGGGTGGGCCGCAGCCCACAGGACGTCCGGAGCTCCGACTCTGGCAAGCCCCGAGTTACTCTACCCATGGGCAGTGAAGACAGTCCAACGAGTTTGTCTTGTGGGTCCAATAGTCCCCACCACTCAGGACCCAACAAGGAGACATCACCGACTTCCTGCAGATGCCTTAAAGGCGTTCAGATTAGGTGTTTTCCCGGTTGATCCAAGCACTCAGCATGCTGAGAGAATCGCAAAAACCTGAGCTGGCAGAGTCTACACTGAGCACACAGCAGCCCACCACACCACTGCCAATCTGAACAGGGCCCTCGACAGCTACCTGACCCTCAGCCTCTTGTCCGACTTACCTTTTCAGGTTCGCTTTCTTCTTCTTCATGGCCGAGGCGCAAAGGTTTTTAGGGGCATCTCTCAGCCCAAAGCTCTTAGCCATGTGCCCGAGGTGGAGCAGTCGGATGTGGAAGATATGCTTCAGCTCCCGGGGGTAGGTAGCGTAGGCCCGGATGAAGGACTGCAGGGCTGGAAGACAGTGGGGTGGGGGTGGGGGGTCAGGACAGGTCTCTGCTGCCCCAGCCTAAGGCCCGTCCTGTGCAGTTCACCCTGCCAGGCAACGACGGACACACGACCAGGACGGCGCGATAGATATGAACAATGTAAATCTATACTCAAATATTTAATTCCTAAAAATAAATAAATAAGTCTACTGGCCACAAGGGAAGTCTACGGGCTTCCCCTGTAGCTCAGTCGGTAAAGAATCTGCCTGCAGTGCAGGAGACCTGGTTTTGATCCCTGGGTTGGGAAGAACCTCTGGAGAAGGAAATGGCAACCTACTCTAGTATCCTTGCCTGGAAAATCTCATGGACAGAGAAGCCTGGTGGGCTGCAATCCATGGGGTTGCAAAGAGCCAGGTATGCCTGAGTGACTAACACTTACCAGACACAGTGAATAAACCCAACATAACTTCACTTTAATAAACCTGATATTATCTCTGATTTTACTGTGTAGCTTATAATGAGCCTAGAAGGCAGGGTCTTATTTTCTTCCTCATTATAGACTTCGGGCTAGCACAGTACCTGGCAGACAGCATGTTTTTTTTTGGCTGCACCACGTGACATGTGGAATCTCAGTGACCCCACCAAGAATTGAACCCATGCCCCTTGCACTGGAAGCATGGAGTCTTTACCACTGGACTTCTAGGGAAGTCCCACAGTAGGTTTTTGTTGTGCAAGTAAATGAGCAAGAGAAGGTGTGAAGAAACTAAGACAGGCTCAATGCATACCATTTTCTTATGAAAAATGAAGTCATTAGATCTTTACATTGGGAACACATTTTCTATTACATTTTAGTTTTTGAATAGTTAACACAAACAAATGTTATAAAATCCGAAAGGTCCACAAGGCTTTATTGTGATTGTGGGTCATGTTCATTATTCCTACACGTTATTATTATAATTATTATTATTATAAACCCCGCTTCCACCCGGAGCCACACCGCCAGTTCCCAAACCACAGGAATCACTGACACCAGTTCACCACAGACTCATGAAATTTTAAAACCAAATTCACGCGAGAGCACCCAGGATCGACCAATGCAGTGTTTCTTACCCATTCAAAGAATGTGTAAAAAATGAAAAAAGAATTTTAAAGAGGAGAAAGAAAAGGATGTAGTTTCTAAAAAGAGATCTCAAAACAGTCATCAACTGCCATGGGTTTAGAGCTGTTCACCAGACAGTCTAACCAGGATACGTCTGGGTCCTGTTTTAAAGTTAGAGAGAGGCCCCTCTTCTGGACCCCGCACTGGCCAGAGAGAAGCCAGAGGCAGCTCCCAGACAGGCAGCACTCTGGATCCACCTTCACTGGATGCTCCTCGGAGGAACCATTCTTCCATCCCTGGTTTCCGCAGAATGTCTCTAGACAACAGTGACAGTCAAGTATCTTGCCCTTTTGTCACGGGTGCTCTTCCTCATCTGCGGACTGCGCGTCCCTGCCTTCCTGGCCCAGTTGTAGCCCCGCCCTCTCCTCCCGGAGCCCCGCCCCTCTCCACCCAGTTGCTGGAAGCAGGCACCAGTCTCCCTCACCCTCACTGTTTGAGCCACTGGACTGGCAAGTTTGCCCACAGCTTAAATGTAATATCCAGGCAGCACCTGGAGATCGGCGTTTATGAACAGTAATAAAAAGTGTCATTTTAGCAGATCAGCTCCTGGAAGGATCCTGGGAACCCATCAAAGCTCTATTTACTGAGCAAAGTGAACTCCTTTTCCCAATCGATGAGAAATAATAACCAAGGCGACTCCTCTGCACCTCTCTTGTCATCTGTGCTCACTCCCCTTTTTAATAACTGGGGACGAGGTTTTTCAAGGAAGATCTTTAATGCTTCAAATGGTCTCTGCAGTTGGGAGGGTTCTGACACGAATTCAAGTTCTCAGAGGGGAAAGTGCTACAACCACCACGACCCAGGATCCCAACCCCCAACATCTACTCTAGACAGAAAGAGCAGGCTGGGACCAGGACACGCCAAAGAGTCTGTACCTTTAAAACCTCATTAACCCCAATGCGGGCCCAGGCCTCCTCCCTCACACTGCCCTTGTGCTGGAGCAGATTACAACGACTGCTCTTCTCCACACCAATCCTGAGAGGGGAGGCTGCAGAGCCTAGTACTGGGAGACACAGGTGCTCCACTAACAGCTAATCCATCCATGTATGGATGTGAGAGTTGGACCATAAAGAAAGCTGAGCACCAAAGAACTGATGCTTCTGAACTGTGGTGTTGGAGAAGACTCTTGAGAGTCCCTTAGACTGCAAGGAGATCCAACCAGTCCATCCTAAAGGAAATCAGTCCTGAGTATTCATTGGAAGGACTGATGCTGAAGCTGAAACTCCAATACTTTGGCCACCTGATGTGAAGTACTGACTCATTGGAAAAGACCCTGATGCTGGGAAAGATTGAAGGCAGGAGGAGAAGGGGATGACAGAGGATGAGATGGTTGGATGGCATCACCGACTCAATGGACATGAGTCTGAGTAAACTCCAGGAATTGGTGATGGACAGGGAGGCCTGGCGTGCTGCAGTCCGTGGGGTCGCAAACAGCTGGACACGACTGAGAGACTGAACTGACTGACCGAATAGCTACGGGGAAAGGGGTCTTCCAGGAAATGGCAGAAGAGTTCTCTCCCTCAACAGGCAGGTTGTACTTCCAGGGGGCAGGAAGTGGCTCATGCTGGTAGTGCCAGGAATGAGTGGAAGGAAGAGGGGCTGTGAGGCGGAGATGAGGCGGAAGAGGAGAGGTCATGGAAGGAGACCTTTCATGACAGGAGACTTGTGGGATGTAAGTCGGATGACACTCCAGCCACTCAGAGCTGGTGTTCTCATTGAATCCCATTTCAGAGCCATAAGGATGACAGGATTTAGGGAAATCTATTTCAAAATACGACAAAATAGGACATAGGACATTTTGTCCTTTTGAGCAATAAAACCAAATCTATTCTTGGACATCTGATCAGGAAGAGCAACATCTTGTGGATAATGCTTAGGGTCAAGGAGGCAGAAAGGAGCAAAACTCCAGCCTGGAAGGTGCTGCCCATCCTTGCTCCTCCCAAGCCCAGTCCTGCCCCAGAGGAGCACACATCTGGCACATTAATAGTGACAACCACCCAAAGGTAGTAGGAGAGGTGGCTTGCACCAATTCTCTTAAAGGCTAAGTGTTTGACCAAGGAGCCAGCCTCCCTCTAATCACAGGGAAGGATGATCCCTTCCGAGCCAGGCACAGCCCTAACACATAACCCCTGCTCTTCGGGAGAACCCCCAAGACGAAGTGGAAGTGGTGCCGTGCAGCTGAAGGACTCTGCTTTCTGAAATTTTTGTTCAGGAGTCTGGAGTTCAAACTAACATTACCACAATTTTTACCGCTTGAAGCTCTACTCACAAGATGCAAGATGTGAGGGGGAAAAGGGTTAACTGCTTCTGGAAATTGACCATGATGAAATGCTGGATATCAGCAATAGCTGGGTCAGAAAGGACAAAAGGCAAACAAATGCATACTTGGCCCAGTTTGCAGCTAGTTTTCTGCCATGAAGGCAAAACCCAGCTGCTTTTGTTAGTTATTCATGAGGTGGGTTCTGAAATGGCTAAAAGGGAGCAGAGTCAGGGGTAGAGAATTTGCATATGGAGACAGGGAAATGCAAAAGACAGCATCCACTCCTGGGGTATGGCAATTAGAGCCTCCTCTCCTCAAACCTCCAGAACCCAACCCTAAGAGGAGAGCAGAGTAGAGAACCCAATGCCTGATGTGGGGTGACCAAGATGCTCCACAGGCAGTCCCTTTCAAAGATACTGCATCTATTTCCTTCCTGGCCCATAAGCATTGCGAGAGGCCCCACTCCAACATCCTTTGAAAGAAGACAAGTAACCCTGCCAGCCTCTTGATGTTAGTAAGTTCAATGGTGACGATGAAGAGACAACCCAAAACCATATTCTCTAAGGACTATTTACTGTCACTTTCACCCTGATGACCCAGACACGCTGAAATAGTTGTGGGCTCGCTAGGATATCCAAAGCACCTCTGACAACAGCAATATAGCGCTGGTGTGGCTTTGCTTTCTCCTCTTCACTCCAGCTCTGTCATCAACCCTGTGGCCAACACTTGGTCAGGTATCCCACAGCAAGTTGAGTTCGTTGAACTTTCAACATGTGCCCAAACCCTCCCGAGACATTCTGTTCTCCCTGAGAGAATGTTCTAGTACATTTCCAAAGGCAGGTTCTCAGGAAGAGCCTTAGGAGTTGCTGAATTCACTGCAGGGAGACATGTGAACGGGATATTAGAAAACAGACTTCATTGGTTTCCTGATTACCATAACTGCCTGGGAGCTGGTCTCCTGGCCTTCATCTTATCCGGGTCTGTTCTCACCCAGCCACGTGGCCTTCTCAGAACCGCCAGAGCACCTCCCTGCCCCAAGGCCTCCGGCAGCTCCCCTCCCCGCTGGTAGCTGGGTGCCCTGGGCGCCTCCACGCCCTGCCTCTGCTGCCCACTGCCTCTGCGTGCACACTGCACAGGGTACCTGCCTGGATGCCCTCAGGCAGAGCCCCAGGGCAGCCCCTCTTCAGGGTTTCACATGGCAACCGTCCCAACATGGCTCACTCTGCCCTTAGCCCTCCATCTCCCTCATCTGCTCTGTCCTCTCTGTCACTCTCATCACCTTTCACTGGACTACTGAATTAACGTAATTAATGATCTGGCTTTGCCAAGTCTTAGTTGTGGCACACATAATCTTCAGTTGTGGCACGAGAACTCTTAGCTGCAGCCCGTGGGATTTAGCTCCCTGACGAGAGCTCGAACCCAGGTTCCCTGCATTGGGAGCTCGGAGTCTTAGCCACTGGGCCACCAGGGAGTCCTGAGACTACCTAATTTATGCAGAACTCATTCATGATGCTTCTCACTTCCTCTGTCTGCCTCCCCACTAGAATGGCACAAAGGTGACGATTTTTGTCTCTTCTGATCCCTGGTGTGTCCCAAGCACCGGGAATGGTGCCCAATTCAATAAATATTAAAGGAATTTTTAAAAAGTTTCAGTTCATAAAAAGAAGAAAACAACAGGCTGTAGTGTTTATCTCTTGGTAAGCCTCCAAATCATGGGTCACTGTGGATCTCCTCATAGCGGAGCTGAGTCTCATCAGCAGACATGGAACAGTCAGTAGCCACGACAGACACGTCCCAGCATGGAAGACACTGGGCTGTTCTGAGCTCCCCTCCCCTGTGCTCTGTTCGGTGCTCAGAGTTAACTACTGAGTCCACACCTAATGCCTGGTGATCCCAGGGGCCAATTTATGCTACAAAGGTGCCGAATACTGAATTAATACCGAACCCTTTGATAAATTTCCCAGGAGCTGGGTTCATGGTCTGCAGCCCTTCCTCAGCACTGCTCTTTCTAGTTTTTCTTTGTATTTTCAAGTAGGAACTGCTTTGGTCTAACATTTCCAAACCTTGCCTTCATCTCTGATTTCCATCTCTACAACTCCTACCGACGTGCCGTATCTCGTCTATCCAGTTTTCAAAGAAAGAGGAAAATGGGTCCCGGAGACCCAAGTTGCTGGGTCACAGCTCTAGACCTGACGTAAGCCAAGATAAAGCCTCATTTGTGCAAAACGCGAGGATGGATGAAATTAACATTTAATATCACTTTAAAGCCTTCCGTGCCTGCTTCCAATCCCTGAAGAATTAGGGAGATTGAAGGCTTTTGCTGGTGAGCCAGAGCTGCCTGGTTGGCCTCCCAACCTGTCTGGGGGCATGTGGGTGGACGTGGGACAATGCCCAGTTGGGTTATCCATCTACAACCACCCAAGAAACTGACCAACCTTTCTTGGCCGCGGAGACTGTCTCCTCACTGGAGTGCACATAATCTTCAAACACCGTCTGCAAGACCGTGGCTCGTTCTCGGATTTCCTGGGGGCCAGCGGCGCGGGATTTCTGGGAAGGTGACGGAAGGATTAGAGGACAGACAGTCAGAGTCAGGAATAATGAAGCGGTTTATAATAGATTTAATAACAGTAAAATCACACAGTAACCACCAAGGGGCCAACAAGGGTAATCCTTTCAATATTACTAGGGAAGAAAAGGGAGCGATAAAGATGTTAAAGTCAAGCAAAGATGAGGATGGCTTTGCAAGGGAGTAGGTCGGGTCTCTTATTTACTTGCTTACTTTTCTCCCTGGCCTCTTATCACTCGTGTTCAAAGTGAAAGTCTATGGGAGACACTTTGGAATTTTCCAAGTTCAATTCAGGCATTTAAAACATGACGGGACAGAAGCGGTTTTCAGAGGAACCTTGTATGTCCCACTTAGGCTTTCAATCTGCCCCCTGCCTGGTATTCATCAGTGGAGCCCAGGCCATTTCTGTCTAAGAGCAACCCACAGCCACCTGCCCACAAGGTGGTCTGTCCCTGAATCACAGAGCACGTGTCCTCACTCCTGAGAGGTCCAGACTCTCAGTGTTCCAGACATTCCTACAGCCCAGACCCCTGTGCCCAGGAACCCATGGAGGATGGGGCCGCTCCAGCCAACCACGTGAGGCTGCTTCCATGCACCTCTGCAGCCAACGGTCCCTCTCTAAGAAGTCATATCTGTATGCACAAAAGGCCCTGCAGGTGGAAAATGTGAATAAAACCAAAATTTCATTTCTTTTCAGCCTTTAGCAACCCCAGAGAAAAGATTTCCTTTCTTTACATCTCCCTGAAAACACGTGGCTTATGTGTCCTGTATCTTGACACGAACACTGTCTCCTGAATGTGAAACTGAGAATCAACAGACCCCAAACTTGGCTAATCCACTTTCCCAGAGGTGCTGATCCTTTGGATGGTGCTAATGAAGCTCCAGCCCTCCTCACCCGCCACGCCCCATGTGGGTCACGAGGAGAAAACCGGCCTGAGACCCAGTTCATGTTCCTCTTTAACTCCTGTAGAGGACAGGGGCGTGCTCCAGGGTCTGCTGGCCACGCCTCTCGCAGGCCCCTGGCATCTTTCACGTGAAAGCTGCTGGAGCAATAATAAAGGGCGGGGCGGGGAGGAGAAAGAGCCTGCTTCTTGGGAGCAGCGTTCGCCTCTGTATTAATAGAGACTTAACAACCTGAAAATGTTTTTAGTTTAGTCAAATCATTCCTGCTACCTGTTTGGTTGATGGCAGTCTAGCTGATTTCATGGTACATGGTCCCCCTAAGGGTTTTATCCACTCAAATGTCAAGGGAAAAGTCACTCAGGAGCTGTGTTACGAAAGTGGACATTTGCTGTTGTCATTAACAAGGATTTTTTTTTACCCTCTTAACTGATGTGAAATGCAAACTTTTTTTTGCCATCCTCCTTTCGTTAAGCCACCTCAGCAACGCAACTGTCACCTAACTCGCGCTTTTTTTTAATATGAATGTGAAATTAGCAAGGATGCCCTTTCCCCTGGCGGACAGAATCCTCTGTTATTAAAAAGTAAAGCACTTTAATAATGAAAACTTTTTCCTCTTTTTCCTGTGTTTTAACTGTTTAAAATTAATGAGAAGGGCAGAATGGTTGTCAAAGCGATATTGAAAGCCGGGCAGCCAGGACCGAATAAGCACAAAAATCCCTCCAGAGTGTTAAATAAACAGAGCTCCAGCCCTCTCCAATCCCTCTGTTGGTTATTGTATACATTCTGTAACAGCTCTCAGAATAGATCTGAGAGCCAGGGAGGCAGAGAGGTTTCAGAATTCCAATAAAGGCCTCAAATTAAAGACAGCCTGGTGCGAATTCCAGGAGAAAATTAAAGAGACCTCAAGCTTAAGTGACAGGTGACTTGCTTCTGTGTCACAACTGTCAGGGGATTTAGTGATAATATGGCAATATATTACAAAGGGCTTTTCTTATTCCCCCTTTAGGTTTCAAAATGAGGCATCTTTTCTTCCCAACCAAAAAAAAAAAAATTACATATACACATATATATGTGTGTATACCAGTAAAATATGTAGAAAAAGGCAATAAAACTAGGTTCGCACATTTGAAATGATGAGGTCAGTTTTAGTAGAATATAAGAAAAAGTTAATGGCAGGAAACATCATACACTGAAGAGAAAGCAGGTCTTAGCCCCCCGCCCCTTGCCACTTCCAGAAATACTTTATTTTAAAATTGCCCCTCTTGAGAATGAATGAGGCATTTTTTCGTTGTCTTCTGGGGAGGACAGTCTAAATTTAAACTGAAGACAGAGGGGGCAGAGTCAGGCAGCACTGGCTCAGCCCCAGACAGGGAAGAAGCTTCCATAATGAGGGGGGTGAGACCCCAGAGGGCACACTTCCGAGGACCGGCCCCCTAACCCTCAAAGACGCAGACTTAGTCCTGCTTAATGAAGCAGCTCGCAACTAGCAGACAGTGGGTGGTTTAGGAAAAAAACATTTTCCAAAGGTCTAGACACACTCAATACTCTGTGTCTGTAGAGACTCTACTGGTCTTGGCAAGAAGAAACAGTCCACAAAAACCAGGTGACGGCTAGTGATCTTATTTTAATCTCTCATGATGCAGGGAGCTTTCTGTTAGGATGAGCTTATAGGTCTATCTCATTGGCCAAAAAAACTTTTAGGAAGAATATGTTTGGGTGTATGTTTATACTGTGGAGATGGAAATTCATGTCTATCAAGAGTCAACAGATGAGTCCAAGACAGCTGGACAGGGTTATTTTTGTTGTAAAAAGTTTTAGGTGGGAGCAGTTGGGAGTGGGAGACTCTTTTATCTGAAGCATGTGTCTTGACATTGACAACTTCTAAGGTATTTTTAAACTAAATGGAAGGATCTTGTTTTAATCACTTTACTGCCAAGCTGAGTTTACCTCCACAGTCCCTAGAACCTTCTGAGCACTTCCCAGTCAAGTTGAAAGATCAAATTTATTCTCTTTGTAGGTGGGTGAACATTCGCGCGCCCAGACGCAGCTATATATATTTTATATGCCTAAATATGAAATATACATTTTACAGATGCTTCACTTGCTTGCTTTCTGTTCACGGAAGCCCTAAGGTGTATGTGCCAGAGGGACATTTACAATGGCCTTCAACCAAGCTGGGTGAGGATGGCTTCACGATGAGGCACCTGGCTCGGCATGAAGGCCCAGCCACCACACCCACCTTTGTGTGCCAGGCACTGGCTGGTACGCCAGCAAGAACTGCCCACATCAAAGATGCCAATAGGGCACTGCATCTTTCAGGCGAAACAGAATCAAAAGTTGTGTCCACCATTCACTTTATTCTCTTTACTATTCATAGGATTCACGCACACTTGAAGGCAGTAATCTACGTGATAATCAGTAATGCAGCCAACTTAATTTTTGTTTTGCTTTGTCCTGTGAATGAAAGGTAAATTTGGTCAAATAGGTGGTGCTGATGGATGTGACATCTAGAACCTGGCCTGACTAGTTGAGTTTTCTAAGTTAACCAGTTAGTTATTTTGGCGTGGTGAAAGCCAGGCCTTACTTAGCACTTTTTCTCTTTCAAAGATCACCAGACCATAAAAATATCGAAAGATTATGTCCATCAAGGCAGCAGTTCAGGGTGGAGGTGAACTCACATGACCCAGAGTGTGCACAGTGCTCCATGTCTTATTTTATTTAAACCTCACAGCGGCCTGGCAGGACAGGTACTCGAGACGTCCTCCTCCAGCAGGGAAAACCCAGGCTGGGAAGAATCTGCCCGGGTTGCAGAATGATTGACTGAGAAGCCAGGACTCGGATCCGAGCCTGTCGGCCTCTGGGCCCCGCCTCTCACTCACCATCTCAGGAGGGCTCCTCAAACCCCAGCCAGCCTTCCAGGCCGGTCTCGAGCCACAGACAAGGCGTAGAGAGAGGAACTAGGGCCCCCACCCACAGGGCAGATGTTTACAGAATGGCTGTGGCTCGTTTCCGAGAGAGCAGAGGAAGGCTCTCTTGCTCTGGGGAAGCGTCCTGCAGGAGGCGCCCTGTGCCCATCCACAGCCTCCCCAGAGATACTCGGGACACACGACCACCAGCACCCGGGACAGAATTGGGCTGTGCTCGGGGATAAATAATGACACCAAAGCCGGTCCTGGCAACAGTGTAAGTGAACACAAGGTTACTGGAAACCTTCATCATCTCCTCGTGTAATTTTGCTGCTTGCTCTTAATTCTGGAGAGCAGTCAAAGTGAAAGTTGCTCAGTCGTGTCCGATTCTTTGTGACCCCATGGACTGTAGCCTGCCAGGTTTCTCTGTTCATGGAATTCTCCAGGTAAGAATACTGGAATGGGTAGTCATTCCCTTCTCCAAGGGATCTTCCCCAAACAGGGATAGAACCCAGCTCTCCCACACTGCAGGCAGATTCTTTACCATCTGAGCCACCAGGGAAGTGAAGTGCCAATTTTCCACTTAGTGTGAAACTGCAAAAAAAAAAAGGCACTGGGCTTTGTGTCAGTGAGTCTGAGCTTCAATGCCATATACGCTTGCACTATTAACTGATGTGATGTAATAATAATAATAATAAATACACTCGGTCCCTGTGTTGGAACTCTTGGGTTATTTTTTGCTCAATTCTTCAATCTCCTTCTGAGAAGAAAACTAAAACTATCTCAGTTGTACACAGGAAGAAATTGACCCTAAGGTCTAGTCCTGGCCCAAAGCCACACAGCTGGTGAGATGGGACTCAGGCCCAAAGGCCGTGCTCCTGACCACTGGGCTGTCCCATCCTCACACAGCTCCCTGGGTGCCCCTGCTCAGCCCACAGAGCTGCCCCCGGGCTGTAATTACATAGCTGTGGGAACATCTGGAAAAACAGAAAACAAATCCTGCCCCCTAATTAGAATTTGCAGTAGTTTCAGAAGAACAGATAAGTGTGCCAAGACCCATGATTCTCTATAGTTTCCAGCCAGTTCCCATGACAACAGTCTATTATTATGGGATGGCCTGAAGGCCTGTGGAGCCAGGCACCTCTGTAGTGAAGTATCACTTAACATTAACAAGTTGATCAACCAAGTACTTAATAGCTTTTCTTGTTCATGGGGACTGTTGCTGTGGTACCATTTACTGGCCAAATTTTACCTCTATGAACACAGCTGCTTAGCTGCTCAGTCATGTCCAACTCTTTGTGACCCCATGGACAGTAGCCCACCAGGTTCCTCTGTCTATGGAATTCTCCAGGCAAGAATACTGGAATGGGTTGCCACTGCCTTCTCAGGGGATCTTCCCAACCCAGGGATTGAATCTGCATCTCCTGCATTCGCAGGCGGGTTCTTTACCCACTGAACCACCAGGGAAGCCATGGAAGCGGCTAACGTCACCCAATTTAGGAAGCATTTTAGTTTCACTGACTTGGTCTAATTAGTACTAATGGAGGCTTGCTGGTATACTGTGAAGGACAGGTGGCCTGCTTTCACACCAAAAGGACCCATGATTATCAGGGCACCCTCACGGATGTTCCTTCAGCTCTCTAAGCCTCAGTTTTCTCATCTATGAAGTGGGAGAGTAACACCCGCCTTGTGGGCTGCTGAGAGGCTAAGACAGGACCAAACGTGGGAAGAGCTCATCAGCACAGAGCCAGGCCCAGAACACATGCTGGCAACAGGCATCTGCGCCTCTCCTTTCTTGAGTGCATTTCTGCAGCTTCTCTCCAACAGTCAGGCAAACGGACTCCTTGCCTCAGGGAGAATGCTGATCCAAACAAAGACATGTACTGACGCACAAAAGAGACTTAAACTTCACCTATTTGGCTCCGGTTTTCCAGTCTATCCACAGGCATCAGAATAGAGATGCAAAAATATCCAAATATTAAAACTTCATGGAAAAAAATTATACAGAGCAACACTACACACACACAGATACACACACGCACAACTCTACGTGGTACACCTGGAATGCAGCAGAGTGGGGGTGGAAGTGCCCTCTGAGCAGGGGGAGGCCTTGGAAAGAAGGAAAGGCTGTCCGGGGATGCCTGCGCTGCTCAGGATCTCTATATGGAAGTGCTCAGATGGTAAATATTCTTCTTCCTAACGACCTCAACTTTACTCTTTCTCTGTGTATAGCACACGTTAAAAAATGGATGAATTAAGTGTGCCTGAAAGGAGGTTCTGAGACATTTATTTATTTTTTCGGCGGCCCTGGGTGGGCGGGTCCAAGCCAGGTGTCCGTGAGGGTAAGCTGGAGGGGACCACCGGGGCTGAGCTTGGAGCGCTGCTGCCTCCAGACTCTTTCTGGCCGGGGACGAGCCCTCCTTTTGGGGAGGCCTGCTGCCGCCTGGCAGACACCCAGGACGGATGGGGGCCCATTAATTGGACGGGCCAGCAAATGCATCCAGAAGCAAAGAGAGAAACGCCAGCAAGATGTGGCCTCGTCTAATGTTCATGGTTCCGAAAACACACACTTTACTCGCCAGTGGTAGGAACTGCCCAGTTCTGAGTTCTTGCCTCCCCACACCAGGAGATGAGTCATGTCTGTGAGCAGCAAGCACAGTCAACAATGAAACTCACCTGGCCTCCCCCTCGTTTCCCTTTAAAACAATCATCCTTTGTCAGCACAGACAAAATGTCTTCCATCTTCATCTCAGAAACGCTGTAAAAAGAAGGACATATAGAGGTAAGCTTTTTATTCTTCCAAAAACATTATTCTATCAACTGTGATGCATAACACTGGCCTCTCTTCTGGCTAATCAGAAATAAAGGAGAACTGATGCTTGGTCATAGGAAAGGGAATGTTTTCCTGACCTTTCAGGAATTCGGAAGGAAGGGGACTCTATGGTATTAGAGGGACAGAAGGGGTGACATCGCCACCAATTCTCATCCTCCCAGATACATGTACAGAGGCTACGTTTACAATCTCCTTTATGGGGATCACATCATTATTTCTTAATAAATCTGGAAAACTACATAGGCCTGCTTATTGACATATTACCTGGACTTGAGCAGAAGGCGACAAGCCAAAAAACCATTAAGGTGGCTGAAGACCCTTAAAGTGGGGCAAACAAACACCTGAGTGAAAGTAAACAGGTGGCCAGTGTCTCCCGCTGACAGCAGCAGAGCTCCGTCCCCATCTCCCCAGGGGGCCTTCCTGACCGTCATCTCTGAACTACTCAAGGGTGAGGACCAAACGATCTCTGGCAAATGTAGAGAGTCACAGGCTAACAGCTGAAACCAGAACTCGGGCTTCCCCTGTGAATGGGAGCCATGAGGAGCCAGGATAAGATCTCCAAGCAGCCTCCTGGGGGAGTCCGGACAGCACACTGTCCCCCTCGGCTCTGGAAGGTCCCAGTCTTTGCCCTGGGGAAGGGCACACAGCAGAGTCCTGAGGCAGAGACAAGGGGAACAGACTTCCCAGGGAGGAAAGAGAGGGAAAGTGGAGTTCTAGGGCAGGAAAACAGGTTCCAAAAAGGGAAAGGACTTTTGGGACTCCCCTGGTGGTCCAGTGGTTAAGAATCCGCCTCCCTCCGATGCAGGGGGCGTGGGTTCGATCCCTGGTCAAGGAACTAAGATCCCACATGCCACAGGGCAATTCAGCCCTGGGGCCACAACTAAAGAAGTCCCTGTGAGGCAGAGAGAAAAAGCCTGCGTGCCACGACGACTCAGCGCAGCCAAAAAAAAGGAAAATGCTTTTCTTGTATGTTTTTTTTCAAAATGTAACAGCAAATTAGAATGTGAATGGCAACCTCTTCTGAGGGGAGAAGACAACCCCCACTCCCTCCCCCAAAGGTGACTCTGACAAAGCTATGAATGAGCACATCACGTCTCTGACAGCGATGCACCTGCGCTGTGTCACCGCTTCCCTGAGGCGTCCTCAGTCCCCAGCCCGCACCGCTCCTTCTCGGCTGCCAGATTCGGGAAATCTTTTCACGGCAGTTAAGACTCAACCCGAGAAGGCGAGGTACATGTGGAGAGGGTAGGAGCTGGGGAAACTGTTCATAGTTTCCTGGAAAATCTGTTTTTTCACGTGGGAGAAAAATGTTATGGCTATTGAATTTGCCTCTTATTTATGCAAGGAAAGCTGCAGCAAAGTAAAAACCAGAGCCCAGTCCTGTCTTTCCCTTTGTCCAGCTGCCTTGCCTCTATTAAAAAAAAAAAAAAGAAGAGGAAGAAAACAAAAGGAAAAGCAATGTAAAAACTTGGGGTGAGATCCTGAAGTGAGGAGAAAGAAGGCAGGCACAGTGTCATTCACTGCCAGGGATACAGAGAAGGACACCACCAGAAGAAGGCGTGGTCTCCTCAGGCGCGTGGGTGTGCTGTCGTGCAGCCGGGCACTGTGCGTGGGCTGCGGTGGGACAGTTTCCCGGAGGTGAGCAGGAGCCAGGGCTGGCCCGCAGAGATTTACAGTTTAAAAGGGCCTCCTCCTTGTCTACGATGCCACTACTTCTGAGGAACAAAGCGAATTGATTCTGCCTATGTATGGTTCTATCAACAGACCTGAGTCACCCCCACCTCGCTAAGGAGAGCGAGCACGGGAATAGATTCAACGAACTGTCTTTCTTAAGCCTGATCTAAGAGACACGCATTTTGGAGGACGCTTTCCCATCTGGAATAAACCTACGGTGACTTTCATTAGAAAAACATTTTAAGGAGAAGTGGGGAAAAGTGAAGAAGGTGGCAAATACCAAGAAGTCATGAGGATGCAGGGACGAAGCTCTGGGCATCCGCTCAGAGGCGGCATGGCCTGGGCCTCTCGCTGCCCCCGCTGAGGTGCACTGCCAGGGCCGGCTCCGCGGCGTGGGGCGCGGGGTGGCCATTTGCTGTGATGGCCCTTGCTGCCGCCTGCCTTCCTGAATCTTCCCTGTGATTCATCAGCCACCCCAGCATCCCACCGCCTGGCTCTCAGGTCCTCAGGCGCCAGACAGGCACACACTCCTTCCTCTTCCTTTTTTTTGGATGTTTAGATGTGTACCTTTTGGATTTCAAAAATCTGATAGTCTGCCTTTTCCCACAGCTCACTTTGGAATGACTTATTAGATTTAATTTTATTGTATGAAATCAAAGAAACAGTCTGCATACAACCTTCCCCCACAGACAGCTCTGCCTTGAAGGGAAACCGGCAGGTGCAACAACACTGGCCGTGCCGCAGCAGCAGACCTGAGCACACTCGGGGTGGCTAGAGCTCCCCACGAAGGAGCCAGGGGCAGCCACGGCAGCATTCTTGTCTCACAAGAGAAAGGACGCACGCCTTACTGAAACAAACAAAAACACTCTTTGACCTGACAGAGTAAGAGATGAGATGAGAGAACCAAGAGCAAAGTTCAAACTTTCACTCAGACCCTCCTGACATAACCTCCCAGACCCATGGGGCAGGCCCCGCCCTTCCCAAATCGGAAGGGTGGAGACCGTGTTTTCTGAGGAAGCTGCACCCCGTGAACCATCACACCGGCAACCGCGACAGTGCTGAGAGTGCTGCAGTCGGCCGAGGCGCAGGGCGGGGAGCGGGGTGCTCCCCGTGGGGACAGCCACGCACAGTTCTCCCGTCCGAGCGGGCGGCTGGGGCATGTCAGTGCAGATGGTGAGGCGATGGCATCCCCCAGCTCTGCACTTCAAGGGAAAAACCTTGTTAGTAAAACACAGGCTGGGCGAGGAAGCCACCCAGAAACGCGACCCTCCGGTTAGCTGCGCTGTGCACCACGCCACCGCGTGATGTCATGGCAGCCGGGCACTCTTGTGCCCAGCGTGCACTGGGCTGCCAGCCTGGGCTCCAAATATGCTCTCGGCATCACTGTGCTTTGAGCAGAGGAAATGCGTGAACCTATGTAGATCAATGTACCTATGTAGATCAGTGTGAGTTTTTCACGCATGCCTTTTGAAGCCCATTTTGAGGGCCTATTACTCCAGGTGCTGGAGATTTTACAGAAAATGTGACAAAACCACCTCATTTCTGGGGCCCAGGTCAACACTTCCTGCTTTCATCAGAACTGCCTGGCCAGCGTGAGCTGCTGCCCTCCACCTTTGTCCTTGCTCGGGTAGATCGGGGTTGGATGGAAGCCCCCGGCCCAGGTTCCAAGCTGCCGAGCCCTGTGGGGTCCCCAGCCCAGGTGGAGGGAGTGGGGGTTGGGGCTTCACGCTGGGGGATGTGAAACACTGCCATCTGACTGGGCGCCCTTGCCCACAAACGTGGGGTGTACAATAATTCACCCACTAGGAACGGTTTCCTCCCTCGGCGTACTTTCCAGGAGGAGAGAAAGTGATGAATCCAAAGCACCATTTTTCTCACAGATAAATCACCTCTAAAGGTCCAAAACGTTAATGAACTGCAAGAGACAAAACTCAATGACTATAAGAGACCGCGGTGGAGCTGGCTGGGAGGGTGGTGCACAGTCACTCCACGGCAAGAGCGAGGGAGTGCAGACCTCTCCCGAAAAGAGAGACGGAGCGCAACCGCTCACTCCCTGACTCGCAGCTGTCATGCGCTGGTTTCAGTCTTTGCCACTGGCTATTCTGGGACTCATTGAGGGATCACAAGGGTTAATGGCTCTTCGTCGGCTTACAAGGCCCAGCCACTGTAAGAAGTGACAGAAAGTTAATTAGGAGAGATCAGCGGAAACCCCGTTCAGGTTTCTGACTCACTTGATTTTGTGAGAAGCCAACGAGTTGACATATTCTGCCTCCGAAGGAGCCAAGACGAGCAGGCTGCTCCCATGGCAGCCAATCCGGGCCGTTCTCCCAATCCGGTGGATGTATTCGGCAGGTGAAGACGGAGCATTGTACTAAAAGAGGGGCACAGAAATGAAGGCATTCACAGATCAAGGGATTGCCATTAATTGGAAGTGCAATACCCCTCACCTGCCTCCAGGTATCCCAAGAATTAAATCCTGGTGCTATGGTTACCCCACCACCATCACAAGGAGAAGTCACTCAACCCTGAAACTCCCGGCTTCACTGGAAATAACAAGGCTCCAACATGCCAACGGGAACAGTGGCCAAGTTTCAGATAAACGAGACATCTTCCCGTCCCAATATCTCCTTTTAATTTCACTTCTCCACAGGTCTCCTCGCTTTCCTATTTGCATCTTTTCACTGAGGTGACTGAGCAAGGTGAGAATGCAGGCAGGATGGCCGCATGACCTTGGCCTGCTTCCTCGAGAGACAGAGCAGTGGGGCTGCGGGCATGGAAGGCGGCGCGCAGGGCAGAGAGGGATCAGGTCCCAGCGCCTCACTGCAGGACCCCCAGCCCCCATGAAGCAGGGCTGCAGGTGGATTCAGAGGCAGGTTCCCTTCCTAAGGGACACACTCTGCTCCCACGGACAGCGTTCCTGGCCTGGGAGACAGGCAAATGCTCAAACTCGGCAGAACAGGCGTGCTCCCTGGCAGTAACTGGTCATCATTAACGTTAACTGACCCTGCACTCATTCTGCCCTTTTGTCCTTTGCTGCCACCTGACTCAAAGACCATGGGCCAAGATGACCACGGTGGCAGGCCAGGCATATTAAACTAATCAATACCCACAATTACAGGGAGGCGCTCAATGGTCAATTCTATGTGGCTCGTCTCCCACACATTAAAATCATCCTTCCTATTTCACATCTGCCCTGTGGCCGGCAGGAGAGAAGACACAATGCCTCTGGTAGCAAAGTCATCGTGTGCGGTGAGCAGAGCAGATCTCTAGCCAGTGCCAATCCTGCAATTCCACTAAAATGTGAATAAACTATGACTCACGTAAACAGGGCATGTGTCCCCTAGCCCTCTCACAGAAGGGCTTAAAAATACCACTCTGCAGACTAACGAAAAGAAAAAAACAAAACTGAAACCACCAGGCTCTAGGGCTAACACCCGTGCCCTCTGGCAAGGCGGCGAAGGCCGGAGGTGTACGTTAAGATGCTGTCAGGGCCTTAATTGCCCCCGCAGGTCAGTGTGCACCGGCAGCTCTCAGGACAGCTGAGCCACTGTCTTCCCGACAAAACGAGGCCTCCCAGGGGCCCAGTGGTTCCCGTTGTTTTCAGAGTGCTGAAACTCGGGGTGTGATACGCGTTTGTCTGGGGGCTGGGGAGCCCGCCCCTCCTTCCCGCAGCTGTGCAGCCTGGAGGCTGAGCTGTGGTAGTCAGGGGGCTGGGGTAAGGAGAGTGGTGTGGATCAGGCTGGTGGCTGCCTAGGGACCAGGGCAACACCCAAGAGGATCTTCATAATTATTCTACTTCAAGCCAATGCATCTGTTCATGATCGTACATTCCAGCCTCAAGCCTGCATCATAACAATGAGAGATGTTACCTGGACAATCCATGTGACTTGAGGGAGATCCAAGCCCCGAGCCGCAATATCCTTCAAAACAGAAAAGAACAAAAGAACATGGCTTAGGATGGAATTTCTCAACCTTTTTGGGGTCCTGGGCCCATTTGATGATCTAGCGCAAACACTCAGGGCTCATCCCTGGGAATGTGCACAGGCGTGCATACAACTTCAGGAACCCACTGTTGTCCACCTGTGGGTAAAATTCTGATTTAGGGATGAGTTCTACTGAACCTGCGGTGAGGCAGCCGCAACCCACTTCACTGCAAAACATCACCTGCACGCAGACCGGAGAACTGGAATGAGTCATGGGCTGTTGTGTCGTGTTAAGAATTCAGAGAACTGCTGGCATGTTTTACATTTTACCTGAAACACCCCTTTATGGTGAACACGGTCATGGGTGATTGCCCATGCCCGGTCTTATCAGCAATGCTGAACGATACTGTGCTTTGAGGCATAATTCTGGAAGGTCACCCCGAGATACATCCTCATGGGGGTGAGCCCGAGTCACTGATCAGGGACGCTGTTCATGGGCCTTGCAGAGTGAGAAGGACCGAACGACGCTCCCTCTTCTGATAGGCGGTTACAATCAGAACACCGGCCAGAGATCTGACCAGATGGACACAAAGTCTAAAGCAACGGAGACTGCTGCTTCCCTTGAGCTGGCCGCCGCCTCAAGAGCAAAGACTCTCGCTGGTGCATGTGGCCGCTCTGGCAGGGAGACTGCGAAATGGGAATCTTCCCGTCTTTGGCAGCATCCACCTCCAAGGGCAAGCCACACCAAGAGCAGCCCCAGGCAGCAGGCTCTGAGCACGCACGGTACATAAGAATACTGTACGTTCCTTATCTTGACTCATCGTCAAAATAACGCCTCAAAACAGAGGGGAACCAAGATTCAGAGAGGTTAAGGAGCTTGTCCAGGGACACACAGCTAACAAGCAGAGGGTAGTCCACCCACCCAAGTCTGCTCTTTTCTAAGACCAAATTACACTGCATGATTCCACCATCAAAGGCGACGCTGTGTCCCTTGTATGCGGTGGGAATGTGAAATACTATGGCGAGGAATCTGGGGATAGCCAGAAAAATTACACATGCACTTGCTCTCTGACCCAGAGCGAGCTCCCCTCTAGAAATCCATCCCAAAGGTACACTGGGGAAAATGCAAGTGACCAATGCACAAGGCCCTTCATTTCAGCACTGCTTATGACTGCAGGCCTGGGGAACACCCCAGGTCCAGCAGGAGACAGGCTGAATAGAACATGGCAATAACCACCACACAGAACAGAGCTGCAGAACACAGCTCCAAAAGAGGGAGGTGCCTCTGCACCGCCATGGAAATCGTTGAGGCCATATTTTGAGTGCAAATAGTATGCTTTTGCATAAGGAGTGGCGAAAATACAAATAGGCTCATATTTCAAAAGAAAATACTGGAGGGAAAAACCCCAAAGCTTATAAAAATAGTGAGCTAAAGGGAAAAGAAGAGAACAGTGGGGAGGGGAACAGGATGGGTCCTGTACGCCTTTATAAAAGGCCCTTATAATTCTAACCCTGAGACGATGTTTCAATGCAATTAAAATGGAAGACAACCTGCTGTCACCCAGGAAGGACAGAGTGTCGCCCATGACATATTCTTGCCAAAACACAGACAAAAAACTAAGACCGGACTCTAAACGAATGTCCACACCTACTGCGGGGAGGGAAGAACAAGGTAAATAGCACCTTAAGGACACAACTAGCCAAATCCGGGATGCGAGGTGTTTATTCTTAAGAACAACAGTCTTTCTTCAGCTAAAAATCCAGGGGAAAAAAAGGAGGGTAATAAAACAGAAGACTTTAGGGGGAAGACTTCCCTGGTGGTCCGGTGGTTAAGAATCTGCCTTACAATGCAGGAGACGTGAGTTCAATCCCTGGTCCAGGAACTAAGATTCCACATCCCATGGGGCAACTAGCCTGCAGGCCACAACTAGAGAGTCTGTGTCCTGCAAAGATTCTATGCGCTGCCGCTAAGACGGGGCTGATGCACCCAAAGAAACGCACAGAAGACATCAGACAGATGGGTAAATGGACAGACGGCCTGACATGCCAAGAACCAACACCTGGAAGGAGGTTCACCAAACTGTCAGCTGTGGTTATCCCCAGGTCCAGAGGCTTGGGGGCATTATCGGCTACCCACTCCAGTATACTTGGGCTTCCCTGGGGGGCTCAGCTGGTAAAGAATCCACCTGCAATACAGGAGACCTAGGTTTGATCCCTGAGTTGAGAAGATCCCCTGGAGAAGGGAACAGTTACTCACTCCAGTATTTTGGCCTGGAGAATTCCATGGACTATATAGAGCATGGGTTGCAAAGAGCTGGACATGACTGAGTGACTTTCACTTTCACTTTCTGCAGTTTCCTGTGTTGTTTGCTTCATTTCTCTTTTGACAATGAATGTATATTAACCCCACATTTTTATTATAGAAAGATTTAAACCTACAAAAACCGAAAGAATAGTACCATCAACACTTGTCAACTCTTCCTCCCGATTCTCCAACTGCTAAACTGTCATATCTGTTTTTTTCCTCTCTGTACAGTCACATTTTTCAGAACCTCCCGAAAGGAAGTTGCAAATATGACAACATCTCGCCCCTCAAACTTCAGCAGAGCTTGCCTCAGTAAAAGGACATTCTCCTACCAGTTACAACACTCTGGGCACACCTAAGAAACTTAAAATAACTTTATTTTCTAAGAATCAGTCCATTTCACGTTTCACCACTGTACCTAAGATGATTTTTATAACAGGTCAGTGAAAAAGTAATTGTGATTTTAAGTCATTGTAACTAGGCTCAAACGTATCTTTATTAATCAAAATAGGAAACACTGCAATCAACACATTTTTGCCAATAAGAAATAAGTTTGTTTATTCCTGTAGTGTAAAAATCATTGCTTCGGGACTCAACAAACTCTTGGAAAGCATTTTCTGCCTTCTGTTGGTTGTGGAAGTGTTCTCCCTGCAAAAAGTTGCTGAAATGCTTGAAGAAGTGGTAGTTGGTTGCCAAGAGGTCAGGTGAACATGGCGGATGAGGCAAAACTTGTAGCCCCATGTGTTCACCTTTTGCAGTGCTGGCTGTGCGGTGTGTAGGTGGACATCACTACAGAGCGCCGGGCCCTTCTTGTTGACCCATGCTGACTGCAGGTGCGGCAGTTCTCTGGACCTCTTATCGATTCACTGAGCATACTTCTCAGATGGAATGGTTTCACTGGGATTCAGAAAGTTGTCAATCAGACCAGTAACAGACCATCAAACAGTGACCAGGACCTTTTTGGGTGCAAGTTTGGCTTTGCGAAGTGCTTTGGAGCTTTCTCTCTGTCCAACCACTGAGATGGTTATCACCGGTTGTCATGTAAAATCCACTTTTCGTCATATGTCAGAATCCAATTGAGAAATGGTTCACTGCTGTTGCACACAGTAAGAGAAGATGACACTTCAGAATGATTAAATTTTTTTGATTTGGGGTTAGCTCATGAGGGACCCACTTATCAAGCATTTTCACCTTTCTAATTTGCTTCAAAAACCTAATGACCATAGAATGGTTGACAGTGAGTTGTCCCACAATTTCTCGTGTAGTTGTAAGAGGATCAGCTTTGAAGATCCTCTCAATTGGTCGTTTTCCACTTCTGATGGCAGGCCACTGTGCTCCCTAATCTTCAAGGCCCTCGTTTCCTTTGCGGAATCCTGAACCACCACCACCACCACCACCACACTGTATATTAGTTACCAGTTCCTCAGCCAAATGTATTGTTGACGCTGCAACTTGTCTCTGCTGCTTTACGACCCATTTTGAACTTGAATTAAGAAAATTGCTTGAATTTGCTTTATGTCTAACATCGCCCTAGTCTAAAATAAATATAAAATACACAGTAAGTAGTGTCATCAGCAAAAAAAAAAGAAAGAAATGCACAGTAAAATGATGTATAACATTACCACATTTACTTAAGAATGCATCCCAGTATCAAACAGCAAAGTTCAACAATGCAAAACCGCAATTACTTTTGCTCCAACCTTAATAGTTTTCCTTCCCTAACCCTGGACTAAAGCCTAGATCACTGTGTTCTATTTTTATTACAGCCATCTAGCCTTCCTAACTGTACTGTTTGTGGGGTTCTCACAGCAAGAATACTGGGGTGGTTTCCCATTCCCTCCTCCAGTGGACCACATTGTCTAAGAACTCTCCAATACGACCTGTCTGTCTTGGGGCACCCTGCATAGCACGGTTCATAGCTTCACTGAGTTATGTAAGCCCCTCTGCCACGACAAGAAGAGGGGAGCAGAGGATGAGACCGTCAGATAGCATCACCAGCTCAATGGACATGAATGTGAGCAAATTCCAGGAGATAGTGGAGGACAGGGAAGCCTGGTGTGCTGCAGTCCACAGGGTCACAAAGAGTCGTGCACAACTTAGCGACTAAACAACAGCCTTCCTTAACCTAGAATGGTGTATCCTTGCCCTTAACATTTACTTTTTTTATATATAACAGTTTTGGAGGAGTCCAGCTGTCTGGAGGCACATCCCAGAATCTGGAGTTTTTCTGACTCCTTGTGGCAAGATTCAGGTAGAGCATTTTGGCAGAAGGACACCACCAGGGTGGGGTGTGCCACCCAGCACGTGACCTCAGGAGACACAGTCTGTACTGTGCGGGGAAGCTGGACTCAGTCGCCGGAGCAGGTGGCGGGCATCCTTGCCCTCCCTCAAAGAGGGCCCTTTCTCCTTGTGATGAGTGAGGGAAACTCTGAGACGGATTCCCAGAACCTTCTGCCCAGTGGGATTCGCATCTGTTGAGGCTGCTTGCCTCTATCAGTTGACACCCCGACGGCTACCAGACAAGGGCTTTCTAAGCCTATGGCCACTTTCATCTCATAACTGGCACCCTTCTGTAGAGGACAGCTCTTCTGCCTCTCCCCTCACTTTTCAGTATCACTAAGGATTTATCTGCATATAAAGCAGCTTTCACTGTTTTTTGCCCACGCCATATGGCATGTGGGATTTTAGTTCCCCGACAGGGACTGAGCCTGCGCCTCCTGCGCTGGATGGGCAGTCTTAACCACTAGATCACCAAGGACATCCCTATAAAGTTTCTTAAAAACAAACAAACCTCAACACAAAGTCCTGCAAGAACCACAGTAAAACACCACTCCCTGATCTTCCAGGGTCAGAGCAGGACCCGAGGAAGACACTCCCCCTGTCACCTGAGCAAGCCCCAACGACTACTGGTGGGCAGGTCAGGGTGGGCTGCCTTCTTGCTGATTAAATCCCACCTGGATTGCGGGTCCCCTCTGAACGGTGGCAAGAGGCTGCATTTGTGGGTGTTACGTAGACGTTTCATGTAGTAGAAGTGTGTGTGTCAACCACCCAGGAAGTGTTTCCTGACAACTCCCAGGTGCCCTGAAAGCTTAAGGCGGATGTTCCAGGGCCGATGCCTCTGAGAACACAACTCAGAGTGTTCTCGACACAAACCAGTCACTGTCTTTAGAGAAACTGTCAGGTTCTTAAATCTGCAAAGCTCTCATGAAGAAATGATTTATTTCATTTAGGTGCTCTGCAGTGGGAAAGGCATGGCAACAACGGCTGTCTGAGATTTAAAGACAGGCTTTGTAAAAATTTAGTACTCATCAGTTTAGTAAATCCAACTAAGAAACACAGGTGGAACTCTCACACAGCATGTGACGTTCAGGAAAATCATTCCAAGTACAAACACACTGAACCAGTGAATCAAGGGGCTCGGCAGCCACCGCCATCAGACCATCGTGGTTTTCCCACTCAGGCTGGGCAAGCCCGCCCAGGACACTAGGCTGAGAGTCTCCTGCTTCCCACGACTCCTGGTGTTGGGCAGGGGTCACCTCACAGCCAGCCACTGCTTGGACTCAACCCTGGTGTTTCCTTCAGCAATTCTTGGCAGTCTTTGCAGGGGCTACACTGAGGGTGGGAGGGAGGAACTGGACTCCAGGACCACTGAGACAGCCATCCCATCTGGGCAAGTCAACTCTGCTCTGAGCCTCAGTTTACCCACCTATAAAATGGCTGCAATTGATTTATCTCCCCAGGTTGCTGTGACGATCCAGTGAGACAGTGGATGTGAAAAGTGTCTTGAGAATCATTGATCTGAGTGTTCTGGCTGGTGATGAAGTAGAAACGGGCATGCAGGCAACGAGGTGGGGCTATCAAAGCTTCTGGGTTCTCTTCCCCGCTCACAGCCCATCACCCCACGCGGGCAGAGGACCGCAGAGGACGGGGAGACGGCTCCATCCTCCTGGACGCTGTAGCAGGACCAGACCAGAGGACTCTGACCTGTACAAGACGCGGCTGAGACTCAGTTCTGTGCCCGCCCTCAGAACTTAAGATCCAACCTGCCTGTATTCCTTTAAGCTGATTCAGATGAAAGAATTCACTAAAGCCAGTTCTGAAAGACACTCGCGGGCGAGGCCTTGAAGGCCGTGGGCTGGCAATTGGCTGCCTCCACGAGACCGAGGGGTACAGATGGAAGGCAGCTTGCTCAGGTGCCAGCCTGTCAGTTGGATTAAAATGACTCATTTATTTACCCAAGAACCTCACAAAGTGCTTTTACTAACAGGGAGAGGGGGCCTGTGGCTCTCTGAGCAAGGGACGCAGCAAATTCGCCTCTGCTGCCTTCCCGGCCTGCCAGAAGTCATTACTGCCGTGTGTGGAAAGCCATCAGCGGGGTCCGGGCCCCCGTTGTCCGGGTGACAGATTGGGCTGCGTAATCAAGGGGGAAGGAGAGCGCGCAGAAGCTGTCAGAGGCGCGAGAGCTTGGCTGGAGCCGCCAGAAATCTGGCAACATGAGTTAGCGTAACTGAGTCAACAGCCGACCGTCTCCAAATGATCTCGCCATGAACAGGGATGAAATACGAGTGGAAAAGGTAAACTTCACCTAAAAGGCATAGGCCAGAGAAAACCCAGAAAGTCTCCATTTCTTGGGGGCAGCGAAGGGACATTCTTGGGAAGTGTAGAAGCATCCTTTGTCTCCTGGCCACCTGGCACTGCGGAAATTCCCCAGGAGGAAAGGAAATTAAGAAGCGCAGAGACCTAATGGTGTGATTCAAGCAAAAAAGAGAGCGCGAGCAGGTGAAGGAGAGCAGCGCGGGCGCTTTAGGTCTCTTCTGAAACATAAGGCCTGTGCGGGCAACCACACACATTCCAAGAGGCTCACCCAGTGGACTCAGGCGGAGCTGGAAGGGCCCGTCCTTGCCAGGGGGCCACAGCACTGGGCACCACCAGGTACAACCAGGGAGGGCCGCCCACCAGCCCTAAGGCCAGAAGGAGCTGGAGACACCACACTGAAGCCACTTACTGGGGTTTCTCTTTCCCAACCGCTCGATTTAACAGTGATGCTCAAAACCTCTGGCTTTGCGTGAGTGCTTCACTATGAGCCAAAGGGATTAGCATGAAGAGAAGCCCATCTCCTCTGCCTGGTTCTTCTGATTTCTTAATTTCATTGAGGAAAGTGGGCTCTGAACTTTCAAATGACTCCTTCCTGCTAGTACTTAGCTCCCTCCTTACCTTGGTTTCTTTAGATCCAGTTTTCTAGAAAAAGCTAGAAAATTACACAGAACTACATTCCAAGTATGTAAGAACTCTTCTTTCCCAGATTGGTCTCTCCTGCCCAAGTACCCTTTCACCTCTGCCCAGACTCCACGCCACTGCGGTCACACGTGTACCGAGAACTCATGTTATATAGTCATATCAGGTCCCCAAAGACTTCATGAAATTAATAGTCCTTGCTTTTTAAGATGTTTATAATTAAACACACAGACACGTACACCCTTAACTTCCTTCACCACAGAAAAATACAATGGAGGGGAATGGGGAGCAGGAAGGTACTTTCTAGAAGAAAAGGAAATAGCAGAATTGTGAACTTTTGTGTGCTTACACCACAATTCCCAACTTCCTACACAAGATATTCAGCCTTCTGGCCTTGTTAAAAGAATCTTAGGAAAAATCAAAATGGCAAAGGAGACAGTACAAAGGCAGAAAGTCTCCACATAACAGTTAACAACATGGGTCCCCTTTATGTGAAGACGTGAGTCTCCATCTGCCTCGTCCTGTGGCCCCACTGCTCATTAGCACCCAGGAGGCTCCCAGAGAGCAGCCAGAGCCTGGTGAGCAACAGACTGCTGCCAAAGACGCAGTGACAACACGTCCCCAACCCAGGCACCACCTATCACAGCCCGCGAGTCTCAGGCGCCCCAAGTTTCGGGCCACAGCGACCACACGTGGCAGAAGGAGGAGGAAGACTGAGCAGAAATGAAGAACTTCGTATCATCGGGGACCTGGGCTGGCATCCTGGCTTAGAAATGGAGGGAAACGAGCCCCCACCCGGCTCTCTTCCAGTCATTTCTTCAAGCAGAATAAAGAAGAGACTGGCAGAGGCTCAGCATACTGTATGCGACCTGGACCAGCAAATGAACACTCAGGGGCTTAGAGGAATCAGATGATGGCAAGAGGGTGCTTTTCACATGGCACCGGGGCCTGGTAGGGAGCAGAGGTGGGGGTGCCACATGTTGCCAAGTCAAGAGTGCTCATCATCTAGCTGTTATCACCTGCTTGCAGGCAGCAGCCAGGCTGAACCAGGAAAACCATCAAGTGCTTTTGACCCCACTGACAGCTGCATTTCAGAAAATGATCTTTGCTTCCATAGAGCTACTGGAAAAGACACAAAACCAAAAACTGAACTTCAAATACCTGGAGTTTTCTTTGAGACTCGGAGCTCACTCACATCTGTGAAATACACGGTCGCATTTGCTTACCTTGGGAGACTTGACAATTTCCCACCAGGGACATTTCCAGCATCGTAAGGGTCAAAGAAAGCACTTTGTTCCAGTCCTAACCCAAACTCCAACACATGGGTTCTTGCTGCCTTCTGTTTTAACATAGGTGATCCCCAACGTTCTCTCTTCAGATAACACCATGGATATGAAAATGTAAACTTATTCCCAATGAGCACTTTAAAAAGTCACAAACAATCCTTTATAGGAATGTTTATGAGAATCCCATGGGTAAAACTGAATTTTTATTTTATTATTTTTTTATTGAGGTACAGTTGACTTACAATGTTGCATTCGTTTCTGGTGTAGAGCAAAGTAATTCAGTTTATATGTGTGTGTCTGTATATACACACATATATTCTTTTTCGTTTTATTTTCCATTGTGGTTTATTACAGGAAACTGAATACAGTTCCCTATGCTATATAGTAAAAACTTGTCGTTCATCTATTTTACATATACGGTTTGTATCTGCTAATCCCAAACTCCTATTTTATCCCTCCCCCATTCCCTTCTGATAACCGTAAGTTTGTTTTCTATTTCTGTGAGTCCGTCTCTGTTTTGTAAATGAGCTCATCTGTACGGTATTTTAGATCCCACATGTAAGTGATACCATTTGATATCTGTCTTCTCAGTCTGCCTCTCTCACTTAGAATGGTCGTCTCTGGGCCCACCCATGCTGCTGCAAATGCATGGCTCCACTCTGTTACGGCTGAGCAGTGTTCCCTAGTGAGCAAGTATATTAATGTCAGCCTCAGTCTTTAGACAAAGATATTCATCAGTGGTTCTCAACACTGATCCCCAAGTATCCACCCATTTAACCCACAAATAGCGGTGCCTACTGCACACTGCTCTGTGCCCAGCGCTGGGACAGGACTACAAACAGCACACAGCCCCCATCTTCACAAGCTTGGGACTCGGTGGGAAGACACCGAGGTCAGCTGGGAGGAACATCACTGAGAAACGCAGGCCACCCTGGCAGCGTCTCATGGGGAAGCACGGGGCTTGTTTCCAGAAAAATGACAATGAAGCTGAGACCTAAGAAGGGGTGAGTCTAAGTCAGGGTGGGGTGTCCCAGGAGGAGTGAATTCATGTACTAGAGCCCTGAGGCCAGAAGGAACGAGAGAGGGGCCTGTTTGGCTGAAGAATGCAGAATAAGGGGAAAGTGGAGACAGAGGGGACAGGAAGGGGCAAGGCTCCAGAAGTGTCAACGGACATAGGATTCTTAACAAATTTCTGTGTCAAGTAGATTGTCTGGGCCTATCTGCTCTTTACACTGGACTATGTAAAGATGGTTTAGGATAAACACAAGCATCTGACTTGATGGGGGTCATAAAGACAAGGGCTACTTGGCCAGACTCAGACCTCCTTTGGAGGCAAGTGTTCCAGCAGTCACTGCTCTCAGATCTGAATCACCAGGGCCAGTGGAACCACTTCTGGGCACACACACATGAGCACACACACACACACGCACGTGTGCACTTGAGAATCGTCAGCAGGTGACCAGGCAGGCCTGTCTTGTAGATGATCATATGTACACACACTCAAGTAACAAAGGTGTACTCGCCCATAAACTCTCAATTTAGAAAGAAAACCATCTCTATTACCTTCAAAACTAAGTAGAAAACAAGGGTTCCTTCAAAAGTAATTGTATTAAATGAGCCCTAAAGAGGCCTTCAAACAGCCAACTGTCTTTGTTTCTACCTTGCACTTGTTCACGGGGCTACTAAATCCATGGTGAGATTTCATTACTGTATAGATACGGATTTCTTAAACAACTGCTGGGGATTAAGTTACATCTTCCGAGATGGCACACATGGGGAAGGTATTTTAATCTTGGGAGTGAGCAGCACCTTTGGTGAAGTGAGTCCCTGGAGAAGCGGGGATGTTGAAAGTGTGTTTCCAAGCTTGAAAGAGCACTAGAGATGTGCAGGAAAAAGGTCAGAGCGGTGCCGGAGAGGCTGGCCAACCACAATCGTCAAGACTGAGGCTGAGTGAAATGGCTCTGAAAACTGTAGGGCAAGTGGTAGGTTTAAACAAGAGTGCACAGAATCTGTCCAAGCATGTCTAGTTTCCTTTAAGAAAAGGTGAGCAGAGGCAAGCAGAGTGATTTTGTTGTGAAAAGGCTTTCTCAGCTCTAATTACTCCCGATAGCTGTAATTTACAAGTTCTTGGTGGATAGAAATCACCAAGATTCACACATTTTCAGACCAACAGCTGCCACCATTAGTGAGCAAATCGCCAAGTCTTCTGGGCAGTGGCAGCCCGCCACCCGTGGCAGCGGGGTGACAAACCAGGAGGGCAAGGAGACCAGCACGGCCAGTGGCCCCCCGGGAACCCTGCTCCCTGTAGGGCCGCTGACTGCAAGGCAAACCGTCCAGAGACAAAAGACTGCAACCACCACTACCACCATTAACTTCCAACCTTCCCACGGAGCACAGAGCGATACATACCGTGCAAAAAAGAATGCCTGTTTTGGAATGCGTGAAATCTTGAAACACTGCTGTTCTTTCCTACAAAAACAAGAAAAAATAGGGTCTTTATAACTCAGCTCAATGCCAGCTAGGTGGTGGGCTTAGATTCTCACAAGTCTCCAGACTTGCTACTACTGTAACCACTTCTAGGCACAGAAAGGCCAAGGAAGAGGAAGAAGTGGAATCTTCATATCATCAATAAGACCCTGTTCCTACAGCACTAGGCTTCTTCCAGACAGAGGCAAATAACGGAGAGCAGCACATTTCATTAAGATAATGCAGGGAGAGGGGCACAACCCTCCAGATGGCCAGCACCAAGAGTAGGGGTGCCAAAGGCAAGTGCCTGCCCTTGGGGGCAGAACTCAGAATTTATTCTAACAGCTTTTCTACAGGTGGTCTGGAGGATGAAGAGCAACCAACCTTTCCTATAGATCAATTTTTTTTTAAAGTTTATTTTTAAAATGATTGTAAAATTGTTAAGAACCATATGTCTTAACTGGAGAATAATATTTCAAGTCAAAGGAAGGAAATTAAATCATCCCACCTCTCAAAACAAACCACACAGCTGGCAACATCATGAGGCTCCCTCTGAGGGCTCCTACTGAGGGCTCCTACTGAGGGCTCCCAGGTACCAGAGCTGGCCTGCACTCTGCGTGTCTGAACGTACCCAGTCTGTACAGGTACTGCCACCAGCAGGAGAAACTGAGGCATGAAGTTAAGGAACTTGCCTCTTAATGTGCACCCACTGTTAGTTAAGGGCTGAACTGGTTTCTGAACCCTGGGAGTCCATGGCTTCTCCATGGAGTCAGAACCAAAAAAGTTCCTAAGAACCCATGAAACACCTTAAAGGCAGGACATGCTGTATGCAGACGGAGTAAGGAATACAACGACCAGACCCCTGAGGATTCAGCATGGCCATCAGGTGACAACTCCTTCAACGGCAGCCCCTCTCTGATGCTCGTAAAGCACTGAGTTGGCCACTCAGGGAGACCATACTGAGATCACATGGAACAGTGGGCAGGGTAACTAGCCAAGAAGATGTGATGGGCCTGGTTTTAGCTTAGTCCTCAGGACAAGACACTTCACTTGTGTTTAAAAAAACACAATACAGAGAAATACAGAGACCCTCCCCTTCAACCTCCTGCCCATCTCACAGGGAGGGTATGACGGCTAAATACCTAACAAACGGGACAACACGAATAAAATACTAGAAATTATTAAATGATGAAAAAATTGCTTTTTCTGAAAGAGAAATAACAACAAAGATGGCCCCTGACATGTACTGAGCACTCGGCCTGTGCTAACTCAGTGAACCGCCACAACTCTGCAAGTCTGTACCACTGTTCTCTCCACTTTAGAGGTCTGGACACCGAGCACAGAGAAGCCAGATGCTTCCCTGAGGTCACACAGCCAGCGAACGGCAGTCAGGCCCAGGACACGGCAGCCTGCCCCAGAGCACACAGCTGTAAACGCCCTGCTACCCTGTGAGATGCACCGTCTGAAACACCCTAACTGCAAGTCCCTGGATGCTCCTGAGCCCACATTCAGCTTCTTCTTTATTCTCACACCTCCTCTGGGGGATGGCTCTGGAGAAGAGAGACCTAGAGGACTAGTAAACTGAGTTAAAAACAAACCATAAATGGCATTGCATTATGAAATCAACAAACTCAACTGAAGCGGGGAACCTGGAGTTAGGGAAACTCAAGAGTTGACAAAACTCATTAAGGCTGGAATATTCAGGACATTTGGCATAGTCTTATGTTAAGAAGCTGTGTCCTTGAGTGACCTTGAGTAACCTCATTTTTCTGAGCCTCCATTTCCTTAATTATTAACACAAAAAAGCAATAACAAAAAGAGGGGCTAGACTTGACGGCCTTCTCTGGCTCTAAAAACACTCTTGACTTTTCTAAGGTGGTTCTAGTCAAACCATCCTCTGCTTTCAGGCTCTCTGTTTCCTCAGCTGCCTGGTAACCTCTCCTCTAGGACAAGCTGGCTCCCTCTTCAAGCCCTGCCTGTTCCCCCTGCCACAGTTCCAGCGAGCTCACCTCCTCCTACATCCTGCTCAACTTCCTGAACGGCTGGCTTGGTGACCAGCAGCGGAATGAGAGTGAACACAGCTCAGCACCTAAGTACCCAAGATGAAGAGAATGTTTCACTCTCCTTCCTGCTCAAAACCACTCGCCACGCGGAGCCCCCCGCAGGCCCTGGTGCCCCGCGTCCTCTCCCAGCCCGAGTGCTCCGAGTGAAAGCTCTGCATCTTGTTGACAATGACAGCAGTCACGCTCAGCAGTACCATATGGGAGCCACAATTTAGCTCCATTAATGCTCTTAATTTGAAGACATCAAGCCCTAATTACACACTGGGTACTAAAAAGGCAAAAGCCTTCCCTGGTGCCAGCTACTTAGTGGTGCTCTGTTGCCTTAACAGCTGGCTGGGGCAGAGTCCGGCCAAGCCGGCCTGCGCGCTCTCTCAGGTGGAAGAGACCCGCTCCCGGAGCAAAAATGAACAGGAACAAGGGGCTCCTCGCCACCCCCCGCCCCCAGGGGAACGGCTGTGTCACCTGCTGTGGCCTCCAGTGGGTCACCCACTTTAGCCACGCTCTTCTCTGGCCCAGCAGGGTCCCAGCCCGGGGAGTCCAGGGCTCACCTCTTGCTCCAGGGCGCCTGTGCAGCCGCAGGAACTTTAACGGCGTGGAGGTGGATGGCAAACGCTCTGGGGCCAGGGCCCCTGAGCTGCTCAGCAGGGTCTGGAGGAAGAGGGTGTAGTGGAACTCCACCAGCTCGCAGCTTGAGAAGAAGACGATCACCTTCTGCTCTCTCTCAAACTGCACGGACACAAAGCGGGGAAAAACACCACCACACATTTTTAAGATCAGGCGATGCTAAAATGAATCTCTCTGTAAAACATGTGGGCAGGCTGGCCCCAAACTGGAAACAGAGGTGACAGATGGCTTTGAATTATTTTTAAAAACAACACTGGTCCACCATGCTATTAATACAAAGAATACAGGACAGGAAAATGACATAGCTGCCACCTCAAACAGGCCTCCTGCATCTGAGAAAAACAAATACGCTTCAGAGCTAAGCTGCATGTGAGCTTGGCCTCCCTCACTCAGGGCTTGCCACGCACAGCCCTCCCTGTGGGGACCCTGAGATCGCAGGCAATCTAGAAGCTGCACCCTCAAGCCCTTCCACCTACTATTTTCCCATGTACCAGAGAAGTTATCATGTGAATCCAGTAAATACACAAATAGGATGAGTCTCTAAAAGCACACACACAGACCCATGTATCTGGCTCACATCTGGCATGCTTCAACCACGTGACGTCTCCGGTGTCAGTTAAGGACTGGTCTATGAGGCAGATATCAAGTTGCACACACTGACCCCTGAGTCCTTACTGCAATTCTAGAACCATGGCCTGCTAAGGCCTGCACTCGCCACCACAGTGAAGCTGGGAAATTTCTATGTGCATCTCAGTTCACGGCCCTCCTGACATTAACAACTCTGTGGTCCTTTCAGGTCAGGTCAGGCTCAGCCCTCAGACCTACCTTGCACTTCTGCAGGATGAAGGCTGCCAGGCAGACGAGTCTCAGCTTGCTGGGAACCACCACCACATGCTGCTCGAGACCGGCTGGGATGGCAAAGCTCTCCAGCTCATCAGTTGCCTCTAGAGAAGCTTCGAGAAAGGCCTCGCTCTCTGGGCTCGACAGGTCGTGGCTCTCATCCAGGACAGAGATGCTGACAGGGTCGTGTAAACTGATGTCAGCTAGTCGCGCTACACCTTTTGAGAGAAAGCGGGAAAGAACAGCTAACAGGCATGTGCTACACAACCATCACGTCTGCACACCCCCAATGCCACACATCCAGGCTTACTAAGAAATCCCTGATGGGTACCCCCAAATGCTAACACTGATCTGCATCAGTCTCCCAGGGATCCACCAATTTCTTCCCAGGGCCTAAAAACCCATATACACCACCAATGTTTCTAAACTCTGACCTGTGGAAGACCACTGCAACAGATGTCTACCCATCACTCCCCAGAAAGCTTCGGTGGTCAAGCAAATTATGGAAATCCTGATAAAAAGGTTTCCTGGGATTCCTTCATAGGGCTTCCCGTGTTTACAGGCCTTGTCAGGACCTTTACTTGAGTGACTGTGCCCATGAGCCTCCTAGAGGGGGGGTGGGAATGTGTGGCATTTCCCCACTCTTTGAGCACAGAATCCCTTTTTCATGCATTCTCTCTTATGGTCACTGTTAGTTGGAACACTCTCTGAGAACTGCTGGTGGGGCAGGTGGGTGGGCGTCTGGTGCACGTGCACTGGCTGGTAAACCAGGTGAAACAGGAACACGGGAGCTGAAGCGCCCTGTAGTGCCCTGCGTGCAGGGGACCCTGGTGGAGCCTCAGTGCTCCCGTCTACGACAGAGAGCTAAGAAGCCCCATCGCACAAGGATGGAAAGACAGAAATGAGTTCACAGAATGTACTTTTCAGGTTTAATTTAAAAAGAGCCTTAAAAGTCCCAGCTGGGTTTCCTGGTGG
The DNA here is from genome assembly GCA_917880005.1 of Nanger dama. Classification (NCBI taxonomy): domain Eukaryota; kingdom Metazoa; phylum Chordata; class Mammalia; order Artiodactyla; family Bovidae; genus Nanger; species Nanger dama. Next base: position 4,301,645 of record CAKJTW010000018.1, on the reverse strand, counting down.
CTCAGTGGTAAAGAAACCGCCTGGCAACGCAGGAGATGTGGGTTCAGTCCCTGGGTTGGGAAGATCTCCTGGAGAAGGAAATAGCAACCCACTTCAGTATTTTTGCCTGGAAAATCCCAAGGACAGAGGAGCCTGATGGTCGCAAGAGTCAAACACGACTGAGCAACTAAACACCACCATAGTGTCTTTAGGAGAAAGGCAGGATGACGATACTTAGAAATGTGCTGGCAGAGAGGTCACCTCCTTCAGGACAGGAGCCCTGCCCTGAGTGGGCAGCACCCGCCATCACAACCTCTAGAGACTACCAGCCTCCTCCTACCTCCACATTGATGTGAATGCCAACAGCCTCTCCCTCCCGCGAGGCAGCTGGACCTGGGACCCACCCTTTCTCCTTCTCCCCAGACACCAGGGACCAGAGAGTCAAGATGGCGGGGCGAGGAGGCTGGGCACGCAGGACATGAGGTTTGGAGAGCAGTCCTCTCAGGGCATCTTCCTCCTTGCCTCCCCGAGCCCCACCTTGAGGCCGAGAACCAAGGCAGGCAGACAGCCGAGGGGCAGCTCACATCTAGACCCTCCTCTTCACTGAGAACAAAGAGTGTTTCTTTTCAACTCACCTTCCGTGAGCGTTGCCGACAGCAAGACGTTCTGTCGTTCCTGGCACTCGGCATTCACAGCGTTGAGGATCACCGTGAGGTCCTTTTCAAAACCCAAATCCAAGATTCTGTGGTTTTAAGGAAGGAGTTTTAATCTCCATGAATACATGGAATGCTACAGGGCTCCAGAAGTTTCAGTGAAGACCCAGAAACAGCCCTTTCCCTTCACCTCTCATGCTTCCCCGGAAGGGCTCACCTGTCTGCTTCATCCAGAATCAGCCAACGGATCTGACGGAAATGGATGTTCTTGGTGGATTTTATATGATCCACAAGGCGCCCAGGAGTGGAGATAAGGATATTTATTCCTTTTCGGAGCCTGTTTAAAAGTATACATCACAACAGAAAGTAAATCTGACGGAGCCGCATCAATGGAAGACATAGCAAAAGGGTTAAGGAAGACAGATTCATGGCCAGAGCCGAGGTGTCACAGTTTGAGTCATGACAAACGTAACAACAGGTAGATACAAAGATATATTTAAGTTTTAATTTTTCTCTGTAGTTTCCCTTTCTTGCAGAAAATAACTAAGTGCTGAAATTCTATTAAAATCATAAAACTGTAAGTCTCAAACGAATCTTTACTATATAACCCAATGCCCTTTATCTGATCCACAGATGCTTTCTAGAACATTCCAGATTGTCACCTCGCTTGTGCCAGGGAATCCCTTTACATGAATGAGTCATCCCACATCAGTGTGCTCTAATGGCTGGAAGGTTTCTTACGTTGAATCCTTGTTGTAACTTCCAGGCAATGTGCTCCACCTTGCCCCATAGACTAGGTAGAAAAAATTTAACTTCTTACTCCTCAGACGTCCTTTATCCCATCAGCCCATGGTAATAAAAGTGTACAGTTTTCAGCTGAGTACATTTTCCAGCTGCCCTTGTCATTAAGTGGCCACATGGTATGTTCTAGCAATAAGATACGTGGAAAAAAGGAAACATGCAAATCCCATCAGTACCTTTAGAAGAAGGAGGTATGGCAGGAAGCTAGATATAATGGCTGGAGCTCCAACAGCTATCTAACACTATGAGGAGAGACTGAGAACAAAAGCCTCGCTTAATGGCACAAAAACAGGATGAGCCAGGGGTCCTCACGCTGGCGCACGCACCCTGCCAGTCAGCCTCTTAAATGTGGAAGGAAAAGAAGAAACCTTCCATATCATTTGTGGCGCCGCTGCGTTATTTGCAGTGGCGTGGAATCTCATCCTAGCCAGTATTTGAAGGTTTCACGATTAGCATCTGCTCCTTGGTTACACGTTACACACAGGGCTGGACATAACTACTAAGCATGAAGCTACAGTGAAAAAAAAAAGCCTTCAAGAGAATGCAGACAATTTGGGATGTACTTTTGCAACAATTTCCTACTGACACCCATGAACAATTCTACACAGAATTACAAATAAAGATCTGGGTATAAAAAGCAAGATGTAAAGCATCATGTAGGTTTATAATCTTGTTTTTGTAACATCAAACAACAAATTCCCCAAATCCCAATGTCACAAAAGGGAGTCTAAGGGGATGCATCCCTTAGCAAGGGGGACCATGGATATTGGGGGATGGGAGGGGTTGAGGGTGCGAGTTAAGAAAGTAAGGAGCTGTCATTGATCACATCAAAAGGGAGCCACTGGTAGGCTCATCAATATTTAAACAAATAGTGCTGTTCAGAATGACCCCTCACAGGGACTCGTGCTGTCTGTACACCCTGGGACTAGGAGCCACCGTCTGAGACAAGGCTCTCCCCAGGCTGAGAAGGGCCAAACTCTTCAGAAGAGGGAGACAGGGCAGACTCGAAAAGGAATTAGCAACAAACAAAGCTCCCCCTACCTGGCCTTTTCTGATTTTCTCTTCTCTCCTCCCATTAGCACTCCAGGCACAATCCAGGTAAATGGCTACAGAAAGACACCAGACGGAAATCAATGTAAAGCGCCGCTTACAGAAAACAGAACCTAACTGCAAATTCCTGTTCCTTTAGGAAGGTGGGAGGGAGAGCTTCTCAGGGCAGAACGCAGTACTATGCAGACACAGTTCCAAGGCATTGCCAGGCCTATGGTTACCAGCACTAACTTAAATTACAATCATTCAGCTAGCTTCTGACGCTGCAAGAGAAGAATATGAGCTTTTTAAATGATTCAAGGAGCTTCTCTGCCTTTCCCCATAGAGCCTGATCTGAAAAAACGTTTCAGTGAGTCTATTGCCATTTTTTATTTTTTCCTTTTGGTTAAGATCAAACCCAAATACAATGCTTCCTCATTGCCACCCATGATGAAAGAAAAGGAGAGATCAATTCTCATTATAATTTGGTGGGCTGGCAGGCTTTGACTCGGAAGCTCTCTCTCTCTCCATTCTGAAACAAACCCTGCTTGCAGCCTGTTAAGTTGCTTTCACTGGATCACCTTAAGGTTGTACCTGTGAAGCTCTGTACGTAGCTTGCTAGTGACTACGATGAATAGATTATAGGAATGGAAGTACCAAGAAACATTAATAAACTCGCTAAGCCAGAAATCAGTGATTCATAGGTTTAGATCAACAAAAACCTACAAACTGTACTGGGGAAAGCAGAGACAACCAGGGAGTGGAGGGACACTGGAGTGATTCCTAGCTCTTTGAAAATAAAAAAAGACTGTGGGATCTCTTTCCTCAAAAAGTCGGGGAAAAAAGACAAAGCTGAACTCATGGCTTGCCTTACCTTAAGCAGTTTCTGGACAGTATCGAAGCTTTGCAGAGCCAGCTGTAAACATGAAAAAGAGAAATGATGAGCAAGATCCCACCCTTCCTTTTCATTTATTTTAAAAAAATTTAGACAGTGTGAAGTGATAAGGATGCAACCTAGGACCTCAAGCTAGGATTTAAAAAGTCCTATACACAGAGTCTCCTTGGGAAATACATCTTGTTCTTAGGCCTATGCTGAAACCTGTCAGTCTGGAGAATCTATTTTTGGACAGACGCAAACACAGTGTTCTGTGCTCCCTCTGCTGGCTCAAATTCCCAGAGTACCGTGCAGAGAGGTACCGTCTATGGTGCATAAAGATGTTAGAAAATGAAGCAGAGGTGACCTGAATCTGGCTCCCTCTGGAAAGAGAACGTAGTATGTGTGAAGGGTATGGTGACGCAATAGGCTAGCCTCGGGGTCACTGCTGTAGAGGTGACATGACTATTTCCTAATGTTGGGGCAGAGCAGCAGCTAAAGACAGAGATGATCATTTCCCAAGTTTATTAAGGGGGCAGAAATAACACAGAAACCAACAAGCCCAGTGGAAATCAGAGAAAGAGAAAATAAACGTAGGTTATAGCCATTAACAACCATCAACAAAGCCTCTACATAATCCCTTTATGCAAGGAAGATACACAGTTTCCATGTGTTTAGTATTCATGAAGCATCCCAGGGAAGCGGCGAGGTTGCTGCTGTAAAAATTTAAATAGCTCCATGTCTGCTCCTTCACTGGATGGAGCTGAGACAGGGCACTGCAGGATGTACAAAAGGCTGGGCTGAAACCTCCATCGCTGAGATCTGTTCTCTGCAAGGAAGTGATTGGCATTTGATACAGGAAACACACATCCTGATCTGCAATTGCCTCCACAGGCAAATAGAATGAACTGGATAGAAGAGATTTCCACCAAGAAAGAAGAAAAATATCAAAAAGCTTAACTTTCAGAAACAAGTAAAAATTTTAAAAAGGTTCATTTTTAGGGTCAACTGCTTTTAATTTTTAATTAAGTTGTAAAAGAAAAAAAATGTACAAAATGCAATTAATTCCTTTTAAAAGAAATCTCTAATGTCATTAGTTTTTAGATAATAGAAAAACACTTCTCCAAAACCAAAAACTTCTGGTTTCTAAGACTACTCAAATTTTCCTTCTTGTCAGGAACCAGAGGATGGTTCCCTGGCAAAGGAAAAGAGTGTGGTGATTGGTGCAGTAGGGAGAAAAACAGTCAAAACACTTGAATCTTATTCAATGATATTGCTGAAAGAACTTGCTTATTAGCACACATCCCGCAAATGGGACTGCTTACCTCTCTTGTTGGCACTAGTATCAAAGCGTAGGGGCCATCACCACGCTGTTGAACAGAAGGAAAGAAATGCCATGAGTTGAATGAACACAGGTCATAGGAATCTGGAGATATTAAGGGCAGCCACTTGTAAGCATCAGAAGCAGTCTTCTTAAAGACAGTGGTAAGACGGTCCACTGTGCTGTGCTCAGTCACTCAGTGTGTCTGACTCTCTGCGACCCCGTGGGCTGTAGCCCGCCAGGCTCCTCTGTTCACGGGATTCTCCAGGCAAGAGTACTGAAGTGGGTTGCCATGTCCTTCTCCACGGGATCTTCTCAACCTAGGGGTCGAACCCAGGTCTCTCTGGGATTCTATATAGTCTGAGCCACCAGGGAAGCCCACTATCATGGAACAATCTAGAAGTTCTGACCCATGCAATCAGACAAAGAAATACGCATGAATCTGGAAAGTAGGAGGTAAAGTTGTCATTATTAGCAGATGGTATTTCATCCTAAAGAAAAAAAAAAGCTTAGGAAATCACTTGAAAATCTATTACAGAAAGACAATTCAGTCAACTAGCTGAATGTAAAATTAATATATAAAAATCAATAACCTTCCAATGCAGAAAGTTAGATGGAACCACGTTTAGGAATAGCAAAAAAAAAAAAAAGGGGGGGGGACATAAAAAACTACACTTCACAAAAATACAATTAAAAAAGTTAAACACCTCTGAGGAACAAAACAAAATTTAAATGAATGATTCTTAGATAAGAAGACGCAATATCATTAATCAGCTCATCTCCCTAAATCCATCCGTAAATGCAATACAATTCTGATAGAAATGTCATGAACATACATATTTATGCATATATAAAATGTCACAAATATACATATGCATGCATATAAAAAATAATATACATAACCAGATAAGCTGATTTCAAAGTTCACATGGAAAAACAAATGTGCAGGAATAATCAAGATATTTCTGAACATCAAGTGTTAAAACAACTTAAATCTGTAGTAGTTTTTAAAAAATTGGTGCTAGCACATAAGAGATTATAATAGCAAATACAGTCCAGAATTAAATACATATAAAAGGTCTGGAAATACAGTAAGGGGCAATTTATATCAGCGATGAAAAGACGGACAATTTAAATGCCCTTCTAAAACTAACATAGAAAAATAAAGTTGGAGTTAAGTTGGCCTTTTTACAGATGACATAAAACTCAGAAACTATCAAACATGAAGAATTTTATTACACAAAAAATTTAAAATTCCACAATGAAAAAGTAATACCTAAACAAAATTGAATCAAATAACATGGGGAAAAATATGCCATACATAAGAGAAAGGACCATTTCTTAGTTTATAAAGATTTGTAATTCAACTGAAAATAAACATAAAAAAACCATCAACTCAAACAGAAAAATGGAGAAGGGCATAACAGTTAATTTATGTAAATAATAACTCAAAATATGACTTTTAAACATATGAAAAGATGCTCAACTTTACTCCCAAGAGAAATTCAAATTAAAACTATGACACAATATTTTTCCCGTCAATAAGCAAAAATAAAACAGCCAACAGTGTTGATAAAGGCATAGGGACACAGAAACTCTTGTACACTGTTGGTGGGAATGAAAATTGGTATAACTCCTTTTAAGATCAATTTTGGAATTACCTACCAAATAAAAATACAAATTCCATCTATAAGAATTTCTCAAAAAGATTCGTAAGTATGTGTAAAGAAGTTGTTTAATTGCTTTGTAGTAAAATGTTGAATACAACATGAATTCCATCAATGTGAGAATGCCTCAATAATTTACGGTACAAACATAGAGTGGAATACTAGAAGGCCATAAAAAAAAAGCAGGCCAACACAGTAATGATAAGAAACCATCCCCAAAACATATTAAGTGAAGAAAAGCAAGGCACAGTCATGCATAGCAAGCAACCATTTCTGTATCAAACAAACAAAAACTTCAGCCAAGGTGGGGGGAACTATGCAAACTGAGATTTACTTTACACGCAAAGAATATCTCTGGGAGGATAAATAAGAAGCTGCTGATAAGGACCACACTATCCTAAGAGCTGTGCCATTTGGGCCAAGGGGCAGTAGAACAACCCACTGATCACTGTATGTTATCTGGTACTCTTCAAGAAATTTTTTTAACATGTACATTATATCCATAAAAAACAGTAACAGTGATAGAAGAAAACACAGTAATCTGAAAAGGGCCCAGTGGTGCCCTGCATCTCCAAAATGCTGGGACACAGGGGAGGAACCAGAACTCTGCTAGGGAACTCCCCTGGTGGCCCAGGGGCTAGGACTTCACCTTCCCATGCAGGGGTGTGGGTTCGACCCCTGGTCAGGGAACTAAGACCCCACATGCCTCGCAGCCGAAGAATCAAAAGAGAAAACAGAAGCAATATTGTAACAAATTCAATAAAGGCTTTAAAAAAATGGTCCACATTAAAAAAAAAATCTTGGGGGAAAAATCCACATTAGTGTAGAAGCTAAGCACAGATTTAGTGGCAAATTAAATTACAAGGACGGTTTTCATGTTTTGCATAGGAAATATTTACCCACAAGGAGAAAAAGATTTGGAATTCAAACTAGGGGTGTCTGTACTCAACATCTTTGCAAGACGGTGCTGAAGCCCGGGCGGGGAACAGTAAACATGCTAGTACAACGGTATCCACGCCGCAGCGTTAGAGATTCTGACATTTCAAAAGGTGTTACTACACAGAGAAGAAGAAAGAACAGTCAGTTCCTTGCAAGGCAGAAGGGAGTGAGGAAGGATGGATGGGATGTTAAAAAAAAAAAAGAGAGCCCAAGGAGATGAAAGCGTGGAAACACAGAAAATTGGTCCATTTTCATCCCATCACTACAGTAATTGACGACTCTGCTGGGTGCCTTGAATTCGCTGCTCCCTCCAGACGGGTTTTTAACAGGCCGGATCTGTTTACATTGAACCGCCAAGGGCCTATACTGTATGTTACTTGAAATAAATTTGGGCTTGGAAAACTGTTTCTACAGAGTACTTCCATCTTTAATAGAATGAGCTGTTATTGATATTAAAAAAATACTTGAGTAAATAAAAGCAATGACATCCACGGCTGGTTAATGCTCTGAATACAAGCAATTCAGAACAACGTGCCCTTCATATAAGTCCACGTTGCTAACAAGGACACTGAGCGGGCACGCACTGTTGCTAGGATCGGGGAAGCAGGGCTCCCCTCTCCTGGTGCAACACCTTCCTTAATCCTGGCAACCCCAGGACACAGGCTCCCCATGATTCCCTCTGGGGCATACAGGGATGGAATGACGCGCTCAACGTCTCACTCAGACCCAGGTTCTGAGCAGAGCCCCACCACGCTGTCCGCTCTAGGAACACAACTGCATCTCTGCTGTCCTTAGTTCACGGGTCCAGGAAATGAGTCAGCTGCGCTGGAACTGTGGGACCCACGCCAGCTCAGATATACGCCCAAACCCTACAACTGTCCAAGAAGGAAAAAACCCTCCACTGTCTACAGATGTTCTCCTGGAGTATCTAAAGGGCTGAGACTTTACCACACTGACCTAATAATTCATATTTCTTCTCTAACCTGTACCAGGTACAATGTGAAAGCCCCTTGTATGAATCCCAGCACTCCACAGTACCCAGTGGAAGAAAACACCAGTCATCCACAGGAAACAGAATTCTCACTCATCTCAGAGAAAACCAGTATTAGTTTGAAAAGTGTCCTTCTCATATATATGTGCACATACACTACCATCAGTTATGAAACTGGACTCATAATACACACTGCTTTGTAACCTCCCTTTATTAACACAGCAAGAATGCCTATCAAGTTCACAAAAAGGAACTGAAGAAAATATCGCTTCCAAAAACTACATAAGGTTCTCACTTGAATGATTGTGTAGGATTTGTTTTATTGACTTAAAATCATCTAAATAAAGTTTAAATAAATTTGAACATGTTCATTCTGAAATAATTTCAGGCTTACACAAAACTATACAAATAGTTCAAAGAACTCCCTTGTCCCCTCCTCCCAGCTTCCTTATATGACATTGATTCTCAAAATCATTATTTTAAGGTCTTATGGAAAAATCTGAACAAACCTTTGGGCCAACCTGATACACTGGAAATTAATACTGATTCAATATTATCAGTTAATCTATAGACTTTATTCAAATTTTGTTAACTGATTTTCTAACACGCCTTTTTCCAGACTCAGATCCAATTCAGGGCCACACACAGCACTCAGCTGTCATGTTTTTTTCATCTCCTTTACTCTGGGGTAGAGCTTTAGTATATCTTTGTCTTCTGTGACCTTAATATTTTTGAAGAGTACTTGCCAGTTGCTATGTAGAATGTCTTTTGACTTGGCTTTATTTGATGTTTGTGATCAAATTAGAATTGTGCATTTTTGGCAAGAAAACCAGAGAAGGACTTCCTTTGTGGCTCAGTGGTAAAGAATCCACTTGCCAATGCAGGAGACACAGGCTTAGTCCCTGACCCTGGAAGATCCTACATGCCACGGAGCAACTAAGCCCACACACCGCCTGTGAGCCCGTGCTCTAGAGCCTGGGGGCTGCGACTGCGGAAGCCTCCCACCTGCCCAGAGAGCAGCCCCCACCTGCTCCCACTGCAGAAAAGCCTGCGAAACAGTGAAGACCCGCATAACCAAAACAAGCAACCAAAACACATGAAGATTAAAAGAAAAAATATATATGAAAGAAACCCAGGCAAGTACAATTTTATCCTTCATAGCCCCAGCAGGAGACCTGTGAGGGCCCCCCGTGACCACATGGCTGAGGTGGTGACAGCCAGGCTCCCACCATAAGGCCACCATTGTTTCCTCTATTTCCTGGAAAGATACCTGAGTGTGTAAATATCCCATGTTCATCACACTTTAATCCACTCACTCTCGCATCTCTGATGATTCCTGCCTGAAGCAGTATCACTGCTTGCTGCATGATGATGTCCTGTACGAATTCTCCGGAATTCTACTGTAAGGAAGGGCTTCCCCTTGTCCCATCTGTTTAGCCGATAATCCCTTTGTGTCAGTTTGAACTCAGGGTATTTGTTTAGACTGTGGACAGGAACCCAACACTATCATTATTTATTTAGTCACTGCAGTAACAGGAAGGCTCAACACACACCCAATTCTGCGTGCCCAAACCAAGGAAAAAAAAGTGCCCAACCAGCTCTCCTCATCTGCCTGTGAACTACTCCACTTCCTGTTTCTATTCTCACCGTTTCCTCTCAACTCAGAATAACCAGGGCGTATTCGTGAGATTCCAAGTTGGGTTCTGAGATGATACTGATGCCCACGGAACACGGCACTCACGTGGCCTCCTCAGGACCCATGCCAAGGAACCTAGTTCTGGCCCCTCTGGCCCAGGTGTTAAGTGGGCCCCTCTTTTACAACTAAAGAAAGGTCCAAGAAAATACGAAACATAAGGCGGCCCAACTGTCACACTCACTACTTTCGCTTATTTTCACTTCTACTATTCATGCCAAATCCCTGTTTTTAATACAATGCTAACCTTTTCCGGTAAGAAGAGCTTGGCCCCTGGAGCCAAAGAGAATGGAGGTGGAGACCCAACTTCAGGCTCACTCCCGCATGGCCTTAGGATGGTATTTAACTTCAAGTCTCCCTTTTTTTTTTTTCAAATTGAGATAACAGTAATTCCTTCCAATTCAGTGCGATTAGGGCAGTTAGCAAGCCAAGAAGATAACCTGAGCAAAGCATACAGCACCATGTCTGACACTTAGGTAGCATCTTACAAATGTTCCCTAGTAGACCTGCTAGAATGACTGTTACAGTTGTCCATTATTTGTTCTATTTTTTATTCTATCCCCTACTCTGGGCACAATCTTTAGATGCAACATGCTTATATAGTAAATGATTTAAACAGAGATAGGAAAACAAAGCTAAGTGAAAAGATTTTACCGCTTTGGTTCAGTTTGATGGTTTCATATGCACCATGAACAATAACAGAAGAAATGCACTTTCTTTTGTTTTTTGGCCTTGTCGAGCAGCTTGTAGGATATTTGTTCTCCAACTAGGGACTGAACCCAGGCCCCTGGCAGTGAAACCCCTGGTAGTGAAAGTCCTAACCATTGGACTGCCAGGGAACTCCAAAAAGACAGCCTTCCTACTCACCTGTATTTTGGATTGCATTGCTTGAAGAGACTGGACCACAGGGATGCAATAGGCAAGAGTTTTACCTTTTAAAAAGAGGACAAGAGGAATTAAAGTCAGAAAACCAAAGACAGTAAAGGAAACTGGCACCGCTCTGAAGTCTGGGGATAGGAAAAGTGCACTCACATTCAGGGGAAACGGAAGGCACCTGTCTGTCACAGCTCCTAGCTCTGCTCTGTGAATGCAGTGCTCCTAATAAACCTGCAGCTTTGCTCCTTTAACGTCTAACAAAGAAGACAATGACACACTCCCCAAATCTCACAGAAGCTCAGCTCAGTGACTGTCCCTCCCGGGGTCACCTTCAACCTCTCAAAGGAGCTTCTGAAGGCAGGAGTGTCCTCAGTGGCGCTTTCATGGTCAGGAGCCAGCTGGAAGCCCAGAGCTGGCCTCCAGAAACCAAGGAGAAACCAAGGATGGCAAAACCTTCAGGCTTCTGCCCACCTGGACAGTGGCTGAGCGGTGGGGGGAAAGGACAGCTGACCTGCTCTTCCAGGCACAAAAGGTCAGAAAAGCCCTTCCACACTGTTTGGGAACAAAACCAGTGTTCCGTGATTGAGCACAACAACTGGCATCTGATCAGTGCTTGCTCATGGGAAGAGTGCTTTAACAACAGAAAAAAAAATTCATTGCCACTGGAGTGAAGATGCACGGCTCTAGCCTTAGATGGTGGGACCAGGTGGAGCCCTTGGAAGGGCGCTGAGAAATGACCATGGAACCTGACTCCTTTCTGATCATTCCTGATCGTGGTCCCATTGATCATCCCCTTCCTTTCAGGGCTCTGATCAGAAGCAAGCACGGGCTCCCCTCCCCCCACCAAACAAAGCAGCCACCACCATCAACAGACAGCTCACCACAAGACCGTGGAGGAAGGGCAGAAATCAAGTGATGACTGACCTGAGCCCGTCTGGGATCGCACGAGGGCATCTCTGCCTTCCAGCAACACGGGGATGCTCTGCTTCTGAACGCTTGGGCCGCCCGAAAGAAAGAGCACATGCTTACCTATGATGTACTTACTACCTACCCAGGTTTACAGGCAGAGACACAAGATCCACAGAATGCAACTATGCAACTGCCCCAGGCTGTATGCCACCTTGGAGGCCACCTGAACAGTCATGGGAAGGGCTGAGAAACCCTTGATGGTTAGAAGGGCAAAACCCTAGTTAAATTTTTGGAACTTTTGGGGCTGAAAAAGTTGAGGCAGCCCAGAGATTGGCTGGTATGCTACACTAATTAAAAAGAAAAATGCGACCAGCATGATGACAAGCTGGAGCCACCACAAAGCATATCACATTATCTTCTGAACCAGGGAATACGAAGCAATAAGACGTTATGGAAAGATTCCCAAGCAGAGGAGAGAAAGGGGGACTTGTGAGCCCCACAGTCAGCCAGGAATTGCTGCCCATTCTCTAGAAAACCAAATACGACTGCCACAGACATGGTAAGATGTGTGTCCAGGTGTGTATTCAAAAACAAACAACTAAAATGACAAGGTCTTACTGCATAGTATAGGGAACCAATGTCCTGTGATAAACTACAACGGAAAAGAACGTGAAAAAGAATATACGTATATATAATTGAATCACTCTGCGGTAACAGCAGAAATTAAGACATTATAAACGAATTCTACTTCAATAAAATTTTTAAAAAACTGAAAGGATATGGAAATCACATTTGATTGCTAAAACTGAACAAATCAGTAGCAAAGGAGCTCATTTTTTCTTTGATACTTTTACTAACAGTTCCAAGTGACGGGTGACATTAAAACGTGCATGAGCACACAGACTCAAGGCCGGCCTGGGGGCAGGGGTCATTTTTGCTCCAGACCTCTCTCTCCTCCATTTCCATTTTCCAGGAGTTGTCACTACCATTTAAAATCTTTTTTCAGCATCCCATTGCATCCAACCAAGTATTTACTCCTATCTTGTAGCTGACTCTACTTCTTACTACTGAGATATGACAAGATAAATTCTGTATTTTAGACAAATTATTTTCAGGCAGCACAGACCACAGTGGCATCCCATGCAGACCACCTCTGGACGAGAGACCTCTTAAGAGTTTAGAGCTGAGGATGGCAGGGATGGAGAGCCAGTCCCATGTACTGCGTGGGGAAGCTGAGTGGTTACCAAGCCCTCAGGGGTTAATAACCTGGCATTGCTCTCTAAGCCAAGACATGAGTTTGCTGTCCTCTTAGGGACAATTCAGATTTTATTTGCTTATACCCAGTTAAATCCTGAGAAAATCAAGTGACCCAGAACTCTTACCTGGTCATACTAGACATTTTTAAGACTGTATTTATCGTGGAAATCTAAGAGAAAAGACAAAAAATAAATTAAATACTTTATATATTTTTTTTGGTATAAATACACTTAATGCAAATAAGGGGAAAATACTGGGGTAAAAACAGATGCTCACAATCCAGTCAAGTTCCTGCAAACCAACGGTTCTCAACTAGGGGTGGCTCTGCACACTGCTCCCCATCAGCCTGCCCAGGACGTGCGGCAACATCTGGAGGAACTGCTGGTTGTTACACCTGGGGGGCAGGGATGCTCCTGGCAGTGGGTGAGCACAGGACCTGCCAAACACCCTACAACACGCGGGGCAGCCCCTGAGACACAGATGCCCCATCCCCCAGTGCGCACAGTACCCAGACACGGAGAGCTGCTGCACTCTGCGCCGAGAAGGCAAGCCCAGGTGACCTGCCCGGAAGCAGCAGCAGGTGAAGCCGTGACCGTCTGAGCCAAGAAAAGCAGGACTCCTCAGAAGTGAGTGTACTTTTCTCGCCTTACTCGTGAACACGTCTGGAACACTCACTCATGGCTGTCTGGTTCTCTTTAAGTGTCCATGTTCTAAAAGACCCTTCTTCCTTCAGTTATTTATAACTCCCTTAATAGCAAGCGACAGTTCACCCCATCTCCTAGGATCACTGTGACACTGGCCACCCAAACAGTCTTGACGCCGTATTCGCCCAGCAATTATGAGGTGGTCTTCAAGTCAGGAAGTGGAGTCCCGGGCCTAACGTGAGTTAGGTGAGCAAAAAACAAAAAGGGGGGTGGGCTGGGGTAGGGGTGAGGACAGTGAACAGATTCCTAAGCTCATGTGAACTGTCCTGGAAAAGCATCTTATCAATCTGAGTTTAGCTGGGTAACTGGAGCAGATATAACCCTTCTTTGATTTTTTTTTCTTCTTAGAACTGTCACTTCACAGACATTCTGAATGAACAAACAGACCCTCAAAATCGAGACACCCAGAAAACAAGGAGGGATACTTACGAGATGTGGGTGGAGGTCCAGGGCTTGAAAAGCATCTGAAGTGAACACCTTTTCTTGCACCTGCTTTACTACAGGTCTGCAAATAACGAACAAGATGCAGGCCATCAGTTCCAAGAGACAAAGAAAAAGGCAGAGGACACTTAATCCCTTTCGTTCCCACAGGGCGTCTGCCCCTGGCCATACCTGGGGAGTTCCGGGATCTCAGGGTTGTTTTTGAACAGCGATGAAGTCTTGGCGCCTGGCTTCTGCTCCTGGTCTCCGTCCCTCGCGCCGGCTGAGGGCTTCTTGGGAGAAACGTCCTCTGTGCCTTCCCCTTCAGGGTCCTGCGAGTTTCTTTCGCGGCAGTTTTCTTGGCCGGGAGAAAGAGGCTTTGCTCCTCCGTTTCGCTGGGGGAGCCTCGCTGGACGCCTGGCATTTTCTTTTGGTGGCTGCTGCTTGCTGCGTTGTTCCCAAATGGAAAGAGCAACAAGAGATGCGTCAGTCCATGAAGACAGACCTCAGAGTGAAGCCTGACTGCCCACAGAATTGCATCTCTCCTGCAGAGATCATTACTCCCCATATGTCAAGCAAGTTTAGGGTCTGCAATCAGATTCTTTAACTCAGCCCTTTTTCCCCCAAAGGGGGAAAAACCTCACAAATCTCAGCTGATACATCTACCAGACCTTACCAATCGTCTTAACCTCTACTTCCACCAAGATCATCAAGGGAGAGACATTTTTCAGGCTGAATGTTAACAACTGGAGTCTGTTTGCAGGGAAGGGAGGACCCACCTAGTGAAATGTGCAGCTAAGGTGATTCAAATCCCTAGGAATCCATTTACAAGGCAAGCACGGGGAAGAGGAGCGATGAATCTTGCCTCTCTCCACCAACAAAGCCCATCGGTTACTGCACGTGCCCAGGAAGCAGAAACCTTCATTACTGCCTAGCCCAAGCACTTGGATGGCTGTCATCCTCTGCCCTCATGCTGCTCCCCCAGATTCAGGGGGTTGGAGACGATTCCTCCTCCCAGCTCCCATTCCAAATGAGAGTTCTGCTCCATCCATCACCTCCCCTGCAATTATTTCCAATGGTTCTCACCTTTCCATTCCCCATCTGATCACCGATTATGGGCTACAACACGAGATACTTTCTTGCCTGTTGCTTCTTATTTCCATAACATGAATGTTGTTAAATGCATGACGTCCAAACTTCCCTAGGAGAATATCCAATTCCTCTATTTTCCTTGACCTTCTCGTCCAATTCACATTACACATGAATATGCAAACATGCCCTGAGTGGCTGGGGCTCGCTATTCCGGAGTTCCGGCTCTCTTGGAGCGTGCCCTCCTCCTCCTGGCTTTAGGTCAGGGCTTCTGTGTGCTTCAGCTGTGACTGCCAGCTTCTGACTAACCCGGCATTAACGACAGTTCTCTGTTCCTGGCAACCCTAAGGGGATCTGGAGCTAGGCAATTCAATATATATAACTTCAAATATTTGGTATTAACATTTAGCATTGGTATTAACATTTAGTATTGATAATCTGCTTCATTTTACAAATGTCACAAATTTATTTTTACAAAAAGAGATGAAGTCAAGAATCAGGTCTTATTTGCAAGATAGGATGAAATGTGCAGATCTTGCTTGGTTTATAGAATCACAGGCTCCTAAAGCACAAAAAGGCCTAAAGGCCTCTCCCGCTGCGCATGCGTGGACCTCCCATCGCAGGAGCCCTGCCAGGCAGCCCTGCAGCTCCTGCCTGCACCTCCTCCTACAGTTCTCCACCCCACGAGGCAGCCCATTCTGTTCCCAACCAAATTCCAGGGGTCAGGAAGTTCTTTCTGACATTCAGGCAAAATCTGTTTCCTGGAAGATCCAAGTCCTAGTCTGCAGTTTGTTCTTGGCACCAACTCTTATACACAACACTCCTGTTCACCACAGAATTCCATTTTTTTTCTCCTTCTTTGCACTAAATATTCCAAACACGACAAACTTTAGACTCCTTATCATCCCGGTCATTCTTTATCCCCATGTCAACGCCTTTCTAAGTGTTTCGAGTTAAACACAGTATCAGGCGGGCTTTCCATTGCACTCAGGCTAAAATTCAGAATGTGTGACCTGAGCTATGAAGAATCTGCCTTTGTCCAGCTCACCAGCCTCAGCTTTACTCTCTGCCATCCTGGTCTCCCTGAAATTCTGAGTATGTCCTGAACTCCTTCTCTCCTCAGGTACTTTGCACGTGCTACTCCCAAACCCAAGTCCCCAACCCACCCTCTTGTACTCATTCCTCAAATCCAGGCTCACCTGCTACATCCTCAGAGGAGCCTTTCCAGACTTCCTGCCTCCACCTATCAAACTCCTTGGCTCTCCTGGCACGCATCTCCTTTGTAGCACTCAGTGGAACAGTAAATACAGAGTGTCATTCGCTGTGTGATGTCTGACTTTCCCATTAGATTGTTATAAATGGACAAGCCTGTGCTGGATAGCACTGCATCCCCTGCACAGGACCATGTCTGGCACAAAGTAAGTGCTCAATAAATACTTGCAGGGTGAATGAACAACACGTCATGGAATGATCCTTTTCTGTACTCTGGACACTGTTCTGCTTGTCAGTCCCCTTGCTCCCAGCATCCACAACATATTCATTACAAAAAAACTGACCACTTAGTAACTGTCAAGTAGCTTGGTTCTAAAGGTACAAAGATCTGACAAGCCCATGAAGAAGTCAGAGACAAGCGGACAAGACAAAAGTATAAGACTGCAAACCAAACCTGTATTTGTACCACAGAACAGATGTGGACAAAGCGTTCTAAGGGCACAAAACAAGAAGACTACCATGGCCCACGGCGAGGGGGAGGGAGGCAAAGATACAGGAATGCTTCATGGGGTGGCAGCTGAGCACAGAGGAGAAAAGACAGACCTGGATCTCTAAAAATATGCAAGTCCTTGCGTCCACTCCCCCACCTGCCTAATAAAGGGATATGGCAGACAACCTCCAGGGTCCATGCAGCCCTAACAGTCTTTGATATTAATAAGCATATTAAGTAGTTACTATGCACCAGCCAGTACGCCAAGTACTTACATGAGTGATGTCAGTGGGCCATACAGTACTGATATTACCCCATCTTAAGGTAACAACACTGAGGTGGCGATGGGGGTGACCTGTCCCCGCATCACTGAGGGACCAAGGCTTTGCCCAAGCATTAATTCCACAGCCTAGTTTCTAACAGTAATGCTGCAATACCATTTAGAAACTGTATCCTGTTTAGTTAGAAAACATCACGTACAGTTTGACCCCTATTTTGCTCTGCTTCTTTCCTAGAAGGATATACATCACAATGTTAGCCAGAGTTATCTCTGAGTATGGCAATTGTGGGCTTTTTTTTTTTTTAATCTACTTTCCAAATTTCCTACAATAAATCTGTATATATTTTCTCTTTATGTTTTAAGGAAAAACATTCCATGTAGTGTTAGAGCATAATTTAAGCTGTCAAGGTCTTTCCAAGTACAGTATATTAGCTACTCATGCCAAGTTCAAGCAAATTTGGTCAGCATACACAGAATCCTCATTCAAAACACAACAAATATGCAGACAAGGCCAACACAGATAGCTGTTTAACAATATCCTTTTGATATAGTGGTTCAAGCAATCATAAAACCAGATATCTTACATTTACTTATTCAACCCACTCAATGAACTTTCAGTATTTTCTACGTTTTGCATGTACTTGGTATAAGCACCTTAGTGACCTGATGGAGCAATTCTATCACCCAAAATGGAGTCAATATGACTTATAACCTTTTATGAAGTCGAAATTACTGTTCCCATATTGTAGGTAGGAAAAGTGAGGATCAGGGAGGTGAAGTAATTTCTTCAAGGTCACAGAGCCAGCATGTTGCAACGCTGGCATCTAATCCCAGGTCTGCCCTATTCCAAAGCCCCTGTGCCCAACTGGCTCTTTGTACTTCCCTCCCCCTTCGGTATAGAGGTAGCCACAACATGGCCCAGCCAAAAAATTTTTACTCACAAGCCTCTAAATCCTAAACTTGATTACCACGAAAAAAGTCTAGACAATAACCCAGACAGTTGCTATGAACAGATGTAAACTCAAGGAACTTCAGTGGCACTACACTAGTTGAAAGGAACTGAACCGAACTTCGACAATTTTTCGATGGCATTAAATGATGCTTTTTCGAGAAAACACACACATACGCACACTTTCCTTGGCAGCAAACTGTCCTTCCTGGTCATTTAAGGCAACACTATTTTTCAACAGATTTTCTTTCTGTCCCATAATCCTCCTCTTAGCTAGGAACTAAGTCAGCCATCCTAAAAACCAATTTTCTGCTCTGGTTTGGGCTAAATTTCAGGCATCTTTGTCTCTCTAACGAAGATATATCATTGATGAGTTGTATTTTTCTTCCCCGCCCCTCCACCCCTTCATGGCGCGTCGATGTATATCTCGGTTTCGAACACTCTTCAAAGAAATTTCTAGTCTCCAGTCCTCATTCCCGAAACAAACTGACCCATAAGAGTGGCTGAGAGAAGATTAGAAGATGGGGCTGCTAAAAGACTCAACGCCCCAACAGTCCGTTTCTAACTTCGGGGGACAAGACTCTCATCCCCGCCTTCGACTAACCAGCGGCCCCGCGCCAGCTCCACCCGCCTCCGCCCGCTCCGCGCCCGCTCCGCTCCCGCTCCGCGCGCGTCCTCGCGTGCCGCGGTCGGCTCTTAAGACACGCGCGGCTCAGCGACTCCTCCGGGAGCTGCTCGATGTTTGACTCCCCCCCGCCCCCCGCCAACTCCGCGGAATCAAATCGAATCCCGACGGAGAAGGCCTGGACGGCAGCTTCCCTGCGCGCCGAGGCCCCACCTTCCCCCCGCGCCCCCCGGGAGCGCACGCATCCAGAAAACCGGATCAGAGCTCACCCGCCTCGCGTGGGCCGGGCGGGGTTTGGAGAAGGTCCTGAAGACGGCGGCCCGGGGCTCGGGGACCTGAGGAAGCACTCCGCTAGCGGCTGCCATGTCGACAGAGAGGCGCGTCCGGATCTCGCGAAACCCGGAGCGAGGCGCCGCGAGACCCCACGTGGGACGCGCGCGAGGACCCCGCTGTAGCTGCCCCGCCGGGTCCTGCGCGCCCGCGCGCGCTTTCTGGGGCCCCCGCCCCCCTCGCGAAGGGGCCCGCGCCACTAGCGGCCGGAGCAGCGGCGTCCCGGGCCACAGGGCCGGCCCTCGTGGCGCGGCCTGGGCCGGGGGTGGGGGGTGCCAAGTCACGCCGAACCCCAGAGTTATTGCTCTTGACGTTCTTTTGAAATTCCTCTCAGGAAAGAGGGAGAGGCGTGTCCCATCGAACCAACGCCTCCTCCTTTGACTCGCCTCAGCACTTTAGTTGTCAGGCGCCGGGGGGTGGAGGTGGGGGGACTCTCTGCCCCTCGCCCACCCGCGATCCGGCCCCACCACAAGGTGAGATTTTAAAAAAAAAAAATTTTTTTTACAGGCAGCGCCTCGGCCACCCGGCAGGGGCTGGGTTGCCTAGCAACGGCGGGGTCCTTCGTGGTTCGGCGGCGCTGCGGGCCTGCGGGGAAACCACCGCTGAGGAAAGCTGGGGGCCCGGCGGCGGCCGCGGTGCGGGAGGCGGCGACTGGACGGCGACGCGGGGCGGGGCGGAGCGGGGCGGGGAGGGGGGAGGAGGAGGGGGGGAGGTTGGCGCGCGCCCTGGGGCCCGGCCTCTGCCTCCGAGGAGAGATGAACACGGCCCTGACCCGGGTGGGGCCCCGCGGCCGAGCGGCCCGCGCCGCCCGAGGAGGTGGAGGGCTCTGAGACCGGCGGGAAGGAGCCGGCGGCGGACGCGGCCCCGGGGCCCAGCACGGCGTTCCGCCTCCTGGTGACTCGGCGCGAGCCGGCGGTGAGGCTGCAGTACGCGGTGAGCGGCCTGGAGCCGCTGGCCTGGTCCGAGGACCACCGCGTGTCGGTGTCCACGGCCCGCAGCATCGCCGTGCTGGAGCTCATCTGCGACGTGCACAACCCGGGCCAGGACCTGGTTATCCACCGCACGTCGGTGCCCGCGCCTCTCCACAGCTGCTTCCTCAAAGTAAGTCTTGCCCGCCGCCCCGGGCTCTGGGGGTCTCCTGCCCGCCTCCCTCCTTCCCCTCCGCGGCCGCGTCCCCGCGGGTCCCTGGGGAGTCCCCGGGCCCTTGCCTCGGCCGGGGATTCCCGCCTTCCCGCACCCTGAGTCTCTGGGGCCGCCGCCGTAGCTTAAGGGCGGGCGGGACGCCGTGTGTGCCCAGTTTCCCTGATCGCCCACCCACTCCCTAGGCACAGGTACATTTCGGAACGTCCCTCTCCGGAGCCGAGTTCTCCCTGCGGCCCGGCGTCTGGCCGGCTGCTGGCGCAGATTTCTCGCCTTGGTGCTTTCTTAGGCTCCACCCAGCTGTTGACCCAACCCCAGACCTGCCTCCGCCACCCGCTCCTATTGTCTGGGGCCTGCTCCCCGAGGCTCCTGGCTGGCTTTGTTTACTGTGATGTGCCCTCCTCTTCCGCCTCCTTGGCTTTCGAAGACAGAAAATTGTGGGTTGAGTTTTTTTTTTTGCTTTGTCTTTAACTGTTTCAGTGACTTTGTTATATGAGTGGCCCTTCTCATCTTGGGCAGATGGATAGATACTGGATGTTGGGCGTTAGTACTCCAGTTTTTCTTCAGTAACGAAAAGGCTTTGGGATGTAGAATGAAAAATAAAGCTTCTGGAAATAAATGCAACTCTTAAACTTAAGATCTTCGTATAGATTGAATGCTTCGTGTAGATTTAGTGCTTTTGGCTTCAGTTTAACCAAGTTTGCCTTCAGAACTTTAAAGCTGCTAAAGTTTTATTGTTCGATCATCACCATTTTCAAAATGTTTTAAAGTAGGAAGTCGTGTTGTTCATTTAATGGTTTAAAAATAGTAAAACTTTATTACTATTTCCTTTATAGGTCTGTATGCGTATGTGTGATTATCAAAGTGTACATTCATTCTTTCAACACACCTTTGAATACCACTATGGAAATCTCATGGACTGAGGAGCCTGGGGCACTACACAGTCCATGGGGTTGCCAAAGGGTGGGCTAGGACTTGGTAGGACTTAGTGACTGAAACAACAGCAACAATTTATCAGCTAGACATCAATCTAGGCTCCAGAAGTAAAACATTGTACAAAAACAAAATCCCTGTCCTCTTGAAGCTTACATTCATTCTTTTGACAGGTCAGAAACAGCAATGTAATAATAGGTAGTGATAAGTTGTAATATGTATCTATATAGAGAGAAAGTGTTTCTGTGAGTGAGAGGTTAAAAAAAAAAAACTACTCTTTCAAGCCATTTAAAATATAGATCAGTAACTGAATGGGGTGCAGAGAAGCCACACCACTTTTAGCATACTTAATCCAAGTTTGAAAGTGACAGCTTGATGTTGAATTAGATCGTTGATAAGTTTTATGACTAAGCTTTCAGAGATCTTGGACAGGGTGTGAACAAATTGATTCAAGTATAAACCAGTTGTCTGGAAGTTGGTGATGGACAGGGAAGCCTGGTGTGCAACTGTCCATGGGATCGCAAAGAGTCGGACACGCCTGAGCAACTCAACTGATAAACCAGTCAGGTGAATAGATGTTGGTGATCCTATGAAACTGAGAAACAAGGAGGGAGGCAGAACAGAGGGGTTTTAAAAGGTGTCTCCTCTGCTGAAAAGGAACTTACTGTTGCTAACTGTATGCACATCAGCTGGAGAAAGTTTTAAGTGTGTCTCAGTCTGGCACTGGCACCCCACTCCAGTACTCTCACCTGGAAAATCCCATGGACAGAGGAGCCTGGTAGGTTACAGCCCATGGGGTCTCGAAGAGTCCGACACGACTGAGCGACTTCACTTTCATGTATTGAAGAAGGAAATGGCAACCCACTCCAGTGTTCTTGCCTGGAGAATCCCAGGGATGGCGGAGCCTGGTGGGCTGCCGTCTATGGGGTCACACAGAGTCAGACACGACTGAAGCGACTTAGCAGTAGCAGCAGCAGTCTCAGTGTGGTAGACTTAATGCTTCAGCAGAGAGAATTTAAAGAAGTAAAGGAATGCTGAACAGAGATGTTTTTATCAGGAAGGTTATTTGGTGGTAAATCTGCAGCAGACCTAAAAGAAAAAAAAAGTAGGGTTTGGGTTGTAAAAGAAGGGAGAAAAGGGTCATCCAAGTGCCAGGAATAAGGTGCCCATCTTGTGCACAGACACTTTAGTGATGAACACAGCTTCTGGTTGCTTGCGTAAATGATCTTGGGTTCACAGCTGAGGTCAAGTAGCTTTCCTAGAGAGTCGGAGACAGTAAAGTGAGGTCAGTTTGGGAACTTGGAAGGTCAGTCTGAGATGGTTGACTCAGTTTAGGAAGCCCTGAGGTGCTGTTACAGCATCATAGATGAGGACTAACCTGGTGTGGTGCAGGAATGTGACCACCGCTGGACTAGAGGGAAGTAGGTGATTGTTGGAGTCAGCATAAAACAGGGGTTAAGAGATTACTTTGGCTAAGATTCCAAGCTCTGAATGCAGGGGGCCCGGAGGTTCAATTCCTGGTTAGGGAACTAGATCCCATATGTCGTGACTAAGACCCAATGCACCCAAATAAATAAATAAACAACAAAAAAATAAATATTTTTTAAAAAGATTACACTTTGGCACAAGATAGCAAGCCACGTCTATCTGTAAAAAGATAATAAAGCCTACCTCGTTTAGCATCTTTAGAAGATTAAGTTAAAATATGATATGTGGATATTTATATATATGCTCATATTTTTATATATATGTCCATATGTACACATGTGATTACTTAGCACAGTTCCTGGCACACTGTAAATGCTCAGGTTAAAAAATAGTCATGCAAGTATGAAGGAAGGACTCTGGGTTAATGCTTTGGCTATGGCTACAAAGTTATCTCTTATCACTGTATTCTGATAAAAATTTGATTCTTGTCATTGGTTCCACAACTGGAAAATGAGTAATAGGAAATCCTTATATATCGCTCTAGTAATCGATTGCTTTCCTAAAATTAGTCAGTGGTGTCTTCCCCTTCTGCTTTGGTGTGCACCTCACAGAAAGCACCAGTCAGTTGGCAGTCTTATTCGCAGGCCCTGCCTGGGAAATGAAGGCCGAGATGGCCCTGCAGTTGTGAGAGAGGCCTCTGTAGGGTAACACTGGAGTGATGGTGGGAGTGTAGGAGGTCTCTGTCTGTGCTTTGGTGGTGCTGCCCACTGGTCGGCCCTGGGGACTGCAGTCTCTTCGGTGCTGGCCAGTTTGCTCCAACAAGGAAGATGGGCTCCTGCAGCGTAGATCAGTCTTAGTGTGTGGAACTGCTGGAAGGCAGACGCTAAACCTCTTTGAAGCTTTTGCTCTGATCGTTATTTAAATTATGAGTTTTTTTTCAGGAAAATACACAGTTATAGTAATAATTCTTATAGTATCTGCTCTTTGCAAGTTACTGCCCGGGGGCCTGCCTGGAAAACCCCATGGATGGAGGAGACTGGTAGGCTGCAGTCCATGAGGTCGCTAAGAGTTGGACACGACTGAGCGACTTCACTTTCACTTTTCACTTTCATGCATTGGAGAAGGAAATGGCAACCCACTCCAGTGTTCTTGCCTGGAAAATCTCAGGGACGGGGGAGCCTTGTGGGCTGCCGTCTATGGGGTCACACAGAATCGGACATGACTGAAGCGACTTAGCAGCAGCAGTCCTAGGCACTGATATAAAAGCGAATGGCATAAATCTGAGAACCAATGAAGTAGTGACTTGAGAACAAGTTTGCAATTTCTCTTCCCATTGGACTGCTGATTTAGTGAATCATCTAGTTGCAGACAGTTCCAAAATTTAATTATATGTGCATGACTACTTTGTTTCAACGATTAGGAACTTTAGTAATATCAACGCTATCTACTCCTTTCAGTTAAATAACTGTTTCCTGTCTTTGGAATTATATTCCTGCCCTCGAGAAGCTTACTGTCTTCGAGCTTCAAGTGAGTTTCTGTTGGGCGCTTACAAAGTGTGTGCTGATGAGTTGCCATAGTGGCAACTAGAAACAGGATAGCATATGGTGAAAAGATTGACTGGGGTCAGCCTCTCAGAGCTGACTCTTAGCTAACCTACTCCTGGGGCACCTGAGTACTTGTTTTGATTCATTAACTTGTTTTGTGATGTGTAGAGTTGAGGGGAGGTGCAGTAGGTTAATTCAGATTACCTAAAATGGAAATTATTGCACAAAACCCTAAGGACTTTCCTTACTGGCTGACATCCAAGCTGCTCTCCATCCTATCAAGGATTCTTGCTGCTGTGAGCCAGGACCAAGCTTGAGCTCCCTTTATTTCATCCTGCACTGCTGTTTGGAGTTATGCATTCTCTAGGTTTATTTTCAGTTCTACAGTAGTTTTTATTGTAGTAAATTATCCTAGTCTGAGGATTATTGCTTAGTTTGTAGTATTATGGGATTTGGTGAATAATTTTATATCCACCCTCCATTTGGCAGACAATTTAATACCTGCCTAACCTGCATTTTACTTTTATTAGGTCTCATTAACATTTACTGAATCCTCAGAGAGTACTACTACTTGTCATCATAGATAATATTTATTGAGTATTTATTAATATATGCTTTACATATATTGACTTAACCTTCCTAACTCTATGAGAATGTGTCATTGCACTCTTTATAGATGAGGAGATTAAAGCCAGAAGGTTTAAACAATTTGCTCAGGGTCACAGAGCCAGTATGTGACAGAGCCAGGATGTGAAGCCAGGCAATCTGCAGATTTTCAGTCAAATTTTATCCACCCCATACAAAGCTGTGGGCTTTGATTAGCATCGTTTTATTAACAGACTAGCCAGTGACACCTCTATTTAATTGGAATTTCTGGTCTGTATTTCTCCAGTATATCCACAGGTGTATCCAGGAGACTACCCTGCAATTAAGATACACTGCCTAAGAGCCCATTTCCAGAGTGTTACTTAGGATGAAGAAAGATGGCTGCCCCTGCACTGCCCCACCCAGCCACCAACGCCATAAGGTTCTGTTGTTAAAAAAGTTTAGATTACTCTGTAGCTCTGTAGTAGCTGCAGAGCTGCTCTATAGTGGTTCCCGGCTATAACTCTTGTAGGGGGGATAATGTGTAACAAACAGCACCTTCAAAGCAGTTTCAGTTACAAAACTCTTTTTCAAGGGGCAGTTTAGTAGAGTGATGTTCTGTTTAACACACTTCAGAAAAAGTTAGTCTTTTAATTCATTTGTTGGGATTTGTATCTATGTCTGTGTGGACAGTCACGTCTAACTCTTCGTGACCCCGTGGACTAGCCTGCCAGGCTCCTCTGTCAGTGGGATTTTCCCAGCAAGAATAATGGAGTGGGTTGCCATTTCCTTCTCCAGGGCATCTTTATCTACCTTTTACTTTATAAGCTTATTTGTTAATGTGATCTAGCAGTTAACTATTCATTGCATTATGGTTTTCTGACACATTTCCAGTTGGCCGAGCTTTATCGAGGAATGTTCTAGTTCTGAGTTCATCTTCTATGTTCTGGAGTGTAATTCTTCTGGGCTTGGGGGCTTAAACTCATTTAAAGTGAGTTTTTTTTTTGTTGTTGTTATATCCATGTATATTTAGGCTAGAATTCCTTATTGATCATGTTTAATGTACCCTTTCCAGTTTGAAGATAAGCATCTATGGAAGAGAAGAAAAGATAGTAGATCAGGTCCTTCTTCCTACTTCTGACATAACAGAAATCATTTCTAATTGACCTCTGCTCTCTTTGGCTTTAGTCTTCCTGGCTATCTTCTTACGATTCTGGATCACCTTCTTTTGGTCATTTCTCTCTCCTCTATCTTTAATCTTCCTTTAAAAATGTTTCTACGGAGCTTACCATTGTACACCTAGACATTAAATAAATAGAACTGCTCGTGTAGGTTGCAAACTTGGAGGAGAGAGAGATAAGTGAAAGCTAGAATGTTCTCAGAAAGTCTCATAGAGCTTGACCTTTTAGGATAGATGGGTTCAGATAGGAGGAAAGATAATTCTACACAAGGGGGAGCCAGGGAAGGCAGGGTGGACATTATTCTGTAGAAACAGTGGAAAGAGCTATTGGAGCTGGTTCTCAGAGTAATCTGTCAGTGAAATTTCAGATGGAAGACTTATATTGCAAAGATATTGTTAAAAATCCAAACATCTAATTGTATCAAAGACATATATACACACACATATATATTTATATATAGATACATATCTTTTCATGACTTTTGGACTCCTTCACTGCTTGTGACTAGTTCAGCAGAATGCTTAGTTGACTCTTTAGGATCAAGTACACTTCTGTCGTTGCTACTGCGTTTGTTAATTCTGAGAAGAAGGTGGGAACTAGGCTGTGAGTGACCACAGCACTTTCTCTGACCCTTAAAAATACTGCCATTTCTTGTAAACAAACTAAAATTTTAAAATTGCCATTTCCTGAGTAAATGCTTGCTTAAGTTTTAGACATGCACTTGACCTTTACATGCATGTCATGTCAATATTAATAGAATTGATGTCAAATTACTGCACATACTTATGTGGATCAATCAATCCACCCTATGCAATGTAAATCTGTTCCTCTTAGAATGAAATATTTATCTGATAGCTTTTATGTCTTATTTTCAGGTTGGCTCAAAAAGAGAAGTTGCCGAGTGTAAACAGAGATTTGCCACCTCTGAAGACCCCACAGTCAGTCAGACTTTCATGTTGGACAGGGTGTTCAACCCCGAGGGGAAGGCTCTGCCACCACTGAGAGGGTTCAAGTACACTAGCTGGTCCCCCGTGGGCTGTGACGCTAATGGCAGGTGCCTGCTGGCTGCACTGACCATGGACAATCGCCTGACCATCCAGGCTAACCTCAACAGACTGCAGTGGGTCCAGCTGGCGGACCTGACGGAGATTTACGGAGAGCGTCTCTATGAGACCAGCTACAGGTTCTCCAGAAACGAGGCCCCGGAGGGCAGTCTCAGGGATTTCGCCGAGTTTCAGAGGCGACACAGCATGCAGGCACCGGTGCGGATGGAGTGGTCGGGCATCTGCACCACCCAGCAGGTCAAGCACAACAACGAGTGCCGCGACGTGGGCAGCGTGCTCCTGGCGGTCCTCTTCGAGAACGGGAACATCGCCGTGTGGCAGTTCCAGCTCCCGTTCGCGGGGAAGGAGTCCATCTCTTCATGCAACACCATCGAGTCAGGGATCAGCTCTCCCAGCGTTCTGTTTTGGTGGGAATACGAGCACAGCAATCGGAAAATGAGCGGCCTGATTGTGGGGAGCGCTTTCGGGCC
The DNA here is from genome assembly GCA_917880005.1 of Nanger dama. NCBI lineage: Eukaryota > Metazoa > Chordata > Mammalia > Artiodactyla > Bovidae > Nanger > Nanger dama. The sequence goes on along the minus strand of CAKJTW010000018.1, from coordinate 4,274,212 downwards.
TGTAAAAATCCTTCCTGTCAATCTTAAAGCAGTCAAAGGCTACTTCACCTTAAGGCAGCCTGTCGTCTTGTGGAAAGAAATGGACCAGCTGCCAGTCCACAGCATCAAGTGCGTGCCGCTGTATCACCCTTACCAGAAGTGCAGCTGTAGCTTGGTGGTGGCCGCACGAGGATCCTATGTGTTTTGGTGTCTTCTCCTGATCTCCAAAGCAGGTCTGAATGTTCACAACTCTCACGTCACAGGCCTGCACTCCCTGCCCATCGTCTCCATGACTGCCGACAAGCAGAATGGGACAGTGTATACTTGCTCCAGTGACGGCAAGGTGAGGCAGCTGATCCCCATTTTCACAGATGTGGCGTTGAAGTTTGAGCACCAGTTGATTAAACTCTCTGACGTGTTTGGCTCCGTGAGGACACACGGGATAGCCGTGAGCCCCTGCGGCGCATACCTGGCCGTCATCACCACTGAGGGCATGGTCAACGGCCTCCATCCTGTTAACAAAAACTACCAGGTTCAGTTCGTTACTCTCAAAACCTTTGAAGAGGCAGCTGCTCAGCTTCTGGAGTCTTCTGTCCAGAACCTCTTTAAGCAGGTAGATTTAATAGACCTGGTACGCTGGAAGATTTTAAAGGATAAGCATATCCCTCAATTTTTACATGAAGCTTTGGAAAAAGATTGAAAGCAGTGGGGCCACCTATTACTGGCGTTTCAAACTCTTCCTCCTGAGGATTTTATACCAGTCGATGCAGAAAACCCCTTCAGAAGCCTTATGCAAACCCACCCACGAGGACTCAAAAGTCTTACTAGTTGACTCACCTGGGACGGGCAATGCTGAGGATGAACAGCAGGAGGAAGGCACCTCTTCCAAACCAATTAGTAAGCAAGGCAAAGATGGTGATCCAGAGGACACCACAGAGGACTCACTCCCTCAGTCTGGGGATACTGGAGGCCGAGAGCCAATGGAAGAGAAACTCCTTGAAATCCAGGGGAAAATTGAAGCAGTGGAAATGCACTTGACCAGGGAGCACATGAAGCGAGTCTTGGGCGAAGTGTACCTGCACACCTGGATCACAGAAAACACTAGCATCCCCACCAGGGGACTCTGTAACTTCCTGATGTCTGATGAGGAGTATGATGACAGAACCGCACGGGTAGGTGTTTGTCAGCAAAAACTGAAAACCGAAAAATCTGCTTGCTTCACGAGAAAGAAATGACTTAAACTTAATTCGTAAAACTCAACCTCTGCTTTGACATTTTTAGGTAATTGATGAGCATGAGGTGCAGGAAAATAAATAGGAAACAGGTTAATGCAGAGGACATATTCATGTCCCACTGAGTTATGTCAGTTCTTACTCTTACTGGCGCCTTGATTGATGTTCAAGATTTGGGCGATTTCGGGCTGTGGATGAGCTCCAGGAGCAAACTTGGGCAGACCCTGTAAGGGGAAGGATGACAGGCCCTCCCTCCCCTTCCTGTCTGCAGAAAGATGGGAGGGGGAGGCCTGTGGCGGGATTCTTTGCATTTGATAGGATTTCAGGAGGTTTTCTGATTTAGCCTACAAGGGCATAGGAAGTAAAACGATTATCCATTGGGTGTTTGTCCCCCCACCCCACCCCCCACCCCCGGCTGCAAAAACTCAGTATAATCTTTATTTTGGTGGTAGAACAACCTTACAGTGTTATCAAAAATGTATTTCACAGAATTAAAGTTCTCTGACAGAACAGTAGGGTTCCAAGCTTGGAATATTCCAAGCCATATTCCTCTTAGAGGTTTCCAGTATACATCGTCCTTCTAAAGGTTCTGAGAATTCCTAGAGGAAAGAGGCCTTTAATTTTGTGCAGTTCAGTGTCGTGTAGACTTTTTAATCAGGAATCCTGAGCTAACATCTTCTAAAATCCTGAAAAATTGTTTTAAGGAACATACTGTATACTAAAATATTCAAGACTATGGTCCTTGAAAAGGACAAGGCTATGGTCCTTTTACTCTGAAATTTGATATTTATTCTCACTGCCTGCAGTCTTATCTAAAATCTAAAATGTTAATTGAAGGTAATAAATTCAGGTATCTTCATGCATAATGTTAAACCATTCACAGTCACTTGTTGCATTTTCATGTTGGAAAGTTGTGTGTGTGTATCCATATACCCCTAAAATTATTTAAGAATGTTTGCAACAATCTGATGTTGACTGGGAAAAAAAAGCACAACCTAAAAGTTGAGTTATGTTTTATTCGTCAGGCAAAACTGAAGACTTAAGCCTGGGACACAGCACCTAAGATAACTCGGAGAGACTGCACCAGAAGGGCAAGGGTGTGGAGCTAGGATATATAAGCCTTTTTACACCAAAGACCGTAGTCAGTCTTTGTTGCAAATAGGGAAACCAAGACGTATCAGGTTAAGGAATTTAGGGCTTTTCTCTATATGGGAAGATAACAGCGTCTGGGCTCACTGAAATCATTACTTTGCTGTGTGCCTCAGCTGTCTGGGGCCACGTATCCTGTGATTCTCAGCCTCAGTCTCCTTAGGATGCCCCACTAGGGGGCACCGCAGTGGCTGACAGCTAGATGGGGGCCATCCTGCCTCCATCCTGAGTTCCCACAGGGCTCACCCTTGGGCAGCCGTAACACGATGGCTCCTGGCTGCGGCACCTTTTGTTAACTGTTTACTGATGTACAGCAGCAGCGTGTTCATCCACACTCAGGAGCAGTTAAGATCCACTGTTTACGTAACTGACTTTTCATCTTCGAAAGTCAACTTTTGAAGATCGTTTCATTGTGATCTCAATGGTGTGAAGGAGTTTTCTGGTTACCGCTGGTTCATTGGACCAAGGATATTATAAGCGTAAAATATTAACAAAAACTTATTAGTAACTCTAAAATGGAAGTTGGTTTGCAGTGGTTTAGAATAATTTTTGCACATGCTGTATGAGCATGAGAAGCTACATTTAGCACTGTTAACTTGGTTCCAACAAAGCCAGTTTAAAGAAAGGAAGATTATACCTCTGCCCAGCTACAGCAACTGAGTTTAGATTGAAAACAGTACATGTCTTGTTTTAAAATCCTTCTTTGTACCTAAAATGAATCTTTTCAAACCTGGTACAGTAGTTGTCCTTGCTATAAGGGATCATAAATTAGAATTCTCAAGACCTTTAAAAAAGGCCAACAGTTAATATACTTTAAATTTGCAAATTATATGCACAGTAGGTAAGACACCCTTCTGAACTATTAAGATACCCTCCAGAACATCAGTGAGCTAATTTTAGTGAATGGCAAACTAGTAAGTTCTTACACAAGAGCTCAAGTGTAAATGGATTATAACTTTAAAGGACATTATCTGTTAATAAAATAAGGTGGTTCTTAAGGATTGACATATTCCTTGCCTCCCAAAAACATAGCTTGTGAAGGTTTTTCCAACAAGATAATAAAGTAGATTTAGTGTTTTTCAGGCTTTCAGTGAAGTGACGCCATCCTAATAAAGCAGAGAAAGAAGCAAAACTGAAGTAGGGCCAAGGCTGCAAGCTCCCCTGTCTACCTCCCTACTCCCACAGCAGGTCCCCCATACCTTTGCTGTGGGGCTGGTAGGTCTCCCATTGCGGGCTCACTAGATTGGTCGTGGGTCTTTGGGCCATCAGAAGGAGAAGGTATTATTTTTAATCTCGATCATGTTTTTACTTTGTAAGCTTTTCTGAAAGAATAGACATTTGGTTTGTTATAGGTTAGCATTTCACATGATACTTTGCCTGTACAGATTGTGCTTTTCTTCCTTAAAAGTCAAACATTGTAAGTATAGCTGAATACTTTGTCTTCTGACAGAACTCTGAAGTCCTTTCAGAAGCAAGTAAAGGCAAATAATAAGATTTGTGTTTCAGAACATTTCTCCTTTAGTGAGTAAAGTTCACCGTTGTCACGGGGTGCCTGACTGAATTTATTTTATTTTACTCAGCCAGTTGACACAAGTTGAAGGTCCAGCTTCTTTACTTTCTACACAGTGTGGCAGGCCCACTTTGGGGATGCAGTGCTCCTCGCTGGTGGGAGATGCCGCCCAGTTGTCCTTTTCTCCTGGTGTTGGGAAGCCTGCGCTCACCATGAAATGCCACTGACCCCATTGCTTTCCTAGGTCCTGATTGGGCACATCTCAAAGAAGATGAACAAGCAGACCTTCCCTGAGCACTGCAGTTTGTGCAAGGAGATCTTGCCGTTCACAGATCGCAAGCAGGCTGTCTGCTCCAATGGCCACATTTGGCTCCGGTAAGCTGCTTTTGCGTGTTTTCCAGCTCTGTGCCCCACAGACCACTGTCAAGTGTTTATCCAAAGGGTATGGTGCCCATGCCATCAGGCTGGAGAAAAGCTGCTGCCATAAAACCTGCTGTGGTTTTTTTTCTATCTGTTTGACTGAAACCCTTTAGTAGTAGTTTTCTTTGTAACTGCTTGTTGTAATAGGAGTTTCTCTGTTTTGGTAATACTATATTCGACTTTCCTAGTAGCTCTGATGGTAAAGCAACCACTTGCAATACAGGAGATCCAGGTTCAATCCCTGGGTCGGGAAGATGCCCTGGAAAAGGAAATGGCAACCCACTACAGTATCCTTGCCTGGAAAATTCCATGGACAGCGGAGCCTGGCAGGCTGTGGTCCATGGGGTCATAGAGTCAAACATGACTGAGTGACTAACACACAATACTATTTTACTTTGAAGTTAGTGCTGAACTTTAAAAAATCATTATGACGAAAGCAAAGGCCATTAACGTTAATAGAAAATAAAGTGCTCCTGTACTGTGTTTGGTTTAACAAAGGATAGAAGTCTTCCCCTTCTCTCTCCTCAGTCTCACTCTGAGAGGACCACTCTGTGGCCTGTGGGCTGTGTTTGACACTGTTGATGCCTCCCTTTTCCTCCTCCATAGAGCACCGTTTCATCACCTGGCTTCCTGGACACAGCATCTCCTTGATGTCCAGTATCTCCTTGATGTCCAGCATCTCCTTGGACCTGTTTTTCTTCTGTTAGCACTCTCCCTACAGTGTGTGTGCGCTAAGTCATGTCTAGCTCTTTGCGACTCCATGGGCTATGGCCCACCAGACTCCTCTGTCCTTGGGATTCTCCAAGCAAGAACACTGGAGTGGGTTGCTACTCCCTTCTCCAGGGGTTCTTCCCAACCCAGGGATCGAACCAAGTTTCCTGCAGCTCCTGCCTCGGCAAGTGGATTCGTTACCACTGAGCCGCCTGGGAAGCCCACAGCATTCTCCCTGGGCTGCTGCATATTATCTGTACACTGGTGACTTAAACATCACTTTAGTCTGAATCTCTTCCCTCAGTCTAGGCTTCCTTAAGCACCTGCTCAGTTGCTTTGTTTGGAAGTTTTAAAGGCATTTCAAATTTGAATCTAGCTTTTCCCTTCTACCTCCACCTCTACATCCCTGGTCCAAGAAACATCATCTCTTGCCCAGATTATTACAGTTATCTCCCAACGCATCTTCTATGTCTTTCCTTGTGCACGCAACATCCCTCCCACCCCGGACATCTGTGCTGGCCGTCCTCTCTGCTCGGACTGCTCTTCCAGCAGGGCTTCTTCCCAGCCAGGCTGCCTAACACCATGACACCCGATGACATCCCTCTCCCCTCCTGGTAGCCTTCATCCCTCTTCCTGGCTCTGTTTCCCTCCTTAGCAGTTATCACTACTTAATATATTTTTTACTTTGGATTTTTCTCCTCCCTCTAGAGTAGAAAGCTTCATGAAGACAGGGAATTTTGTTGTTTTGTTCCTGGCTATTTCTGGAACAGTGTCTGATATGTGATAGGCACTCACTAAATTGTTTACTTTTATTTTCAATAGAAACAGGATTTTGCTGCATATAACTACCTTAATAACTTCCTAGTTCTCTTACCAAAATGCTGTGGTTGTTTTCTGTATCAGTGGGTAGATCCCATTCTTAACAGCCGTAGAGTTTCCCATTGTATGGATATTCCATCACTCCTCACTTGTTGACTGATATTGGGATTTTTCCCAGTCTTTTTGTGCACCTATACTTTTCTCTAATTTAACTGTTCAGACTTGCGTTTCAGGGGGACCAGGAACAGTAGTGGTCGTGTGGCAGCAGCAGGCGGCACCTCTTGGCGCTGCCAGTGCACCGGGCACGGTGCTCAGCAGCACACGCCTCAAGCCACACGCCAGGCACAGATGAGGAAACTGGCGCCTGGGGATGCTGAGGAATTTGTCCACAGTCATGCAGGTGGTTAGTGGCAGAGCTGAGAACCTGGCCTTCTGGCTCCAGAGTTTTCATTTGTAACCTCTGCCCATTGTTGTCTCTTGAATGGCTTCTTCCACAAAAATCATTTTCATTTTTGCTGACTGAAGTAACTTCCAGTGAGAATGGGTGCTTGCTCTCATTCAGGTGTAGTCTTTCTTCCTGTGCACCCAGGTCTTTATTCAAAGTAAACCGACTAGGAACTCCTTCCCCACCTCCCTTATTCTTTGTGCGCTTTACTCCTTATTGCTCTTCCTAAATCCTGTTAGCTTTCAGAAAACCTTCCCTGCAGAACTCAGCAGCTCTCTCTGACCTCCCATTGCGCCCACCTGCCCTTACTTGCCAGGTCCTGGCCGATGCTCAGTGAAGGGTCATTGGATGGAATTGAATCTCTGAGCATTTGTTTATGGCCCTTATTTTTTTGTACCACTAATTGTGTCTTCTGTATCTTTCAAGGTTTCACCACTGTGCCATTAGTCTTAAACATTGTGCTTATACCTAATCTTAAAAATCACTAACAATGATTTCTGATATATAGTTGATTTTTTTATCGTATGAAAAACTCACAGTATCGTCGGGTATAAACAGATTGCATTCTTTCCCAGGCTGCAGTGACTGTCTGGATTAGAAGCCTTGTATCTCTTGGCTTAGCCTGACACGGGCACTTCCCCTTTACTGTGTGGTGGGTCTGGCCAGCTGTCCTGTGCAGGGGGATACATGGTTGCCGTGAATCTGTCAACCATGTTTGCTCTTCACTTAGTTAACTCATTTGAGAATAATTGTCCGTGGTGAGTTAACCCTCAGCACTGTGCTGCTTTCCACTGTTGGTAGCACTGATGATACGATCTGTCTGCTTTCAGGTGCTTTTTAACCTACCAGTCCTGCCAGAGTTTGATATACAGAAGGTGTTTGCTCCATGACAGCATCGCTCGCCATCCAATTCCAGAAGGTGGGTGCTCCCCTGGCCTTGGCAGGGGGCGTTGAGCACACTCACATGCTGGTGCCTCGGGGCAGCCCCTCTCCCCCACCTTGGTCTTTGGCCATTGGGAAGAGTGAGCAGGCTCGCTTTGCTCTGTACAGTGTAGTTATGAACCCACCATTGATTAACATGATCACTGGACTCATCAACATACAAATAGCACTATACTATGTGAGTAAGTAGGGCTGCAGCTTGCTGTTCTGTCACTGCAAATCATTCATTCAAAAAATGTCAACGGCTTTGTTTTAGATGGCATATGTAGATTATATGTGAATGAAAACTCTGCAGCTGGTAACATGGATGAAGACAGCCTTGCTGAAACGGGACATGCACCTAGAGGCATCCTTCTAGTGGCCACGGTGGGGCTATCGCTCTGGTTCATTAATATTCCCTTTCCTGATAGCCCTAGTGAGAAAGTGCACATTCCTGAATCAACTGTTGGAGTGAGATCATAGACACGAACCAGGAATTGGTGATTTAAATAGTCACATGAATGTCAGTTTATAACCTAAGGTTCATTAATGCCACGCTAACCGAATGAGCTTACTAGACAGCACGCGTACGGCGGTGTACACTTTAGGGGTAACGTGTGGTCTCAAATGTTTTACACAGAATGTTCTGTGTAAAACCACACAGCCTTCTTGATTTTTGCTCTAAACTGGCTGAAGCTCTCTAATTCTGAGAAGTGGACGTGTTGGCATGTTATGTTCTGTTTTAACTCTTTATTGTGGAAAATGCAATCCTAAAAGTAGAGAAAAAGAGGATGAGAAACTCTTACATACCTGCACTTCAAAATCGCCAGCTCACAATCTTTGTTTCCTCTGTAGTCCTCCTCCCCTCTCCTTTGGCTGCATTATTTTGAAACAAATTTGGGGGACTTTTAAACACTTGTTGCAATTGAGGATTGGTTTATAGTTTAGACAGGAAATCAGGGAAGATGGGAACAAACTCAAAAACAAGCACACCTGCCAGCTGACTTTGCACTGAGCCACATACAGCTCCTGTGGAGAACGGGAATCTCTGAGCTCTGGAGAGTACTCACTAGTAGGCAGAGCATTTCACAGGCCAGGAGTTCTGTCAAAGGAGGGAGAGTGTCGACACAGTGTTTTCAGAGTGAGTTTTAACATTAACCATGTGTGAGAAACACTCACTCGTTCTCTTTATTTTCCTGCTTCATCACACATTTAACTCTGGGAACCACAGATTTAGTCCAGCCCCGTCTGGAGTGTTACAGTGAGGACTTCTGTGCAGTGGGGCCAGAGTACCCACATCTGCACACTGTGGTCGGCCCAGAGCATGCCCCATTTGACTGCCCTCTCTGAAGTGTGCACTCACTATCACTTGTCTCCCTTTGGCAGACCCTGACTGGATCAAGAGGTTACTGCAGAGCCCTTGCCCTTTCTGCGACTCTCCTGTCTTCTGAGTGTCCCCGGTGGGAAGACAGAGAGTGTCGTCTAGCCTGAAGAGCTGGGACGCACTGGTGCAGGCCTGGCCTCCACAAGTGGAAAGGTGCCCTTGTGACGGTCGATAAGCCTGAGAACTCTCTGCTGAAGTGTGTGCTCCATCTCCAGGGACTGCAGGATATCTGTAAAGGGACTGTGTGTGGAGATCTTAAGTCATTTTGAGATGAATGTTAGCCCCCACTCCTTACCACTTATTTTTCAAGTGTTGAAGTATGTTGACTGAAGCAGTTTGAACACAATGGATGCCCTGTTGTTTCTCAACAGAGTGACCTCTTCTAGGGAGTGTGGGTAAGGGCCTTGCTGGGCCGAATTAGGCTTTAATCCTGGCCCAGGTCTGGAACTGTCTCATGGCTCCAAGAGGCTTTAGTTACTGGGCACATGGCACGTGGTGTCTAGCAGATACTCAACTGTCTAAAACAATATGTGGGCCTGATATTTCGTTCTCAACAAATAGCTTCAGATCTGCATCCCGCCAGGTTTTTTTCGTGCGTATTGAAACCATTTTCTTAAAACTATATATTTTTAAGAGGTTAAAGCCAAGACTAAAGTTAGTTTTAATGTGTTGGAAGATCAGGTGACTCTCGTAATTGTGACTTGTCTTTTAATGATCTCTCTCATGTCGTCAGTTCTGCCCCAACTCCTCCATGTGTATGAGGGTGTCATAGTATTACTGTTAACCTGCGTCACACCTCTCTTCAGACTTCACTGTGATGACCAGGTGAGATGTCTGTACATAGAGGAAAAAGAAATTCTCTCTTTTATTTTTCCTAGTATTAAAACCCTTGCTATTTTTCATGTTGACATGTTCAGACGTGTCATTTCTATCCCAAGTCTGTCTAGAGACTTCTAGAGAGAGCTGGACAGCTCAGAATGTGGACCCTTGAGCCTTGGTGCTATGGTGTATGTGGCTGGGTCAACCAGAGCCTGGGAATGCCTTCTCTCTGCAAAGATCCTTGATATTTATAACACAGGTATTCTTCTGTGGGCTGTTAAGAGATGTTAGACGTTAATTGGTCTTAAAACCTAAAATCAAAAATAGACATTTTAGAACTACAGTGTTCTTGGATTTTTAATAAGTATCTGAGGGATTGGTGCTAATTATTAACAGGACTATAATGCCCGCACCTTTAAAAGGTGCATATTTCTGAGAAGTTGAATAGGAAATACAAAATGTGAAATTTAACTCATACTGACACTTCTTCCTGCTTTCATTTTTGTGTCCTTAGTGAAAGGCTTTCGCCCTCACCGAGTAGCTGTGTTTTCAGTCTCTCAGTCACGTCTGACTCTTTGCGACCCCACAGGCTGCAGCCCGCCGGGCTCCTCTGTCCTCCACTGTCTCCCAGAGCTGACTCGCTGAGGAACACTTGTTCTCTGGGAAGCGTGTGACACAAGCACTGCTCTCTCCTGTAGTGCCTGCCTCCTAGTATCTTCCCCCTCTGTCCATACTTATGGAGACGGCCTTTATGAGGCACTTCCAAACAGTCTGCTTGGAAATGTCTTTTGTTTCCCATTCAAATTTTGTCCCCTGTGTTTAATTCTGTATTTCTGCTGCTGTTTCATTCTGCTGGTGTCTTCTGCTTGTCTTTCTCACTTTGGTGGCAATTTCAAGTGGAGTGTTTGTCCAGACCTCAGGGTCCACCATGTTCAGTTGATTATCAAGAGAAAGAGAGCTAGGCAGCATTAAGATCATGAAGAAAGAAAGTGAAGGCGAAGTCGCTCAGTCGTGTCCAACTCTTTGTGACCCCGTGGACTGTAGCTACCAGGCTCCTCTGTCCATGGGATTTTCCAGGCAAGAGTACCGGAGTGGGGTGCCATTGCCTTCTCCAGGGGATCTTGCCAATCCAGGGGTCGAATCCAGGTCTCCTGCATTGCGAGCAGACTCTTTACCGTCTGAGCCACCAGGGAAGTCTCATGAAGAGCACAACCCAGAAAGTCGTCGCCTTCACAGCAAACATGACAGCAAAAGCTGCGGTCCTGTCGGGGGCTTGCCGCAGCCTGTACAGTCGCAGTGTGCCTGCTCGCGTGTGCTCCGCCACCTCAGCCGTGCCCGACTCTGTGCGACCCCAGGGAAGCCCCACGGCCTGCCTGCTGCTACTGCTGCTAAGTCGCTGCAGCCGTGTCCGACTCTGTGCGACCCCATGGACTCAGCCTACCAGGCTCCTCCATCCTTGGGTTCTCCAGGCAAGAGTACTGCAGTGGGGGTGCCATTGCCTTCTCTGCCATAGCATGCTTAGTTTCACTTGCTTTTTTGGTCCTTGGACTGCAAGATCAAACCAGTCAATCTTAAAGGAAATCAGTCCTGAATATTCATTAGAAGGACTGATGCTGAAGCTCCAATACTTTGACCACTTGATGTGAAGAGCTGATTCATTAGAAAAGACCTTGATGCTGAGAAAGATTGAAGGCAGGAGGAGACGGGGACAACAGAGGACAAGGTGATTGGATGGCACCCCTGACTCAATGGACGTGAGTGTGAGCAGCTCTGGGAGATGGTGAAGGACAGGGAGGCCTGGCGCACTGCAGTCCGTGGGGGTCCCAACGAGTCGGACACGACTGAGCAGCTGAGCAACAGCAGCGAATCAGAGTCAGTGCTTGTTCTGCTCTTACTGCGGGACTTTGTGGTGCTGCCATTTAAAAGGTACATGAAGCTTTCATTGAAATCTATTGTGCATTTGGGGGGAAAATTTTGACTCTTAGGAGTGAACTTAAAAGGGTTGCCTGAGTTATTCTGTGTCTCTGTAGGGGTAAACTTGGCAACCATTTTACTGGAAAGTGGCTTCTCTATACAGGGGCTCTGCCCAACAGCATTCTTAAGACTCTGAAGTCCAGCTAACACCTGCCTCAGCCTGAACCTCTGCACACTGAGTCAGGAGTCCTCCCCTGTTTCGTCACCCCTCCCCTCTTCCACGGAGGTTAATCCATTGACCTGTGAGGGTGAGAGGCGACTGTGAGTTAGTGGCAGCGCCACAGACACAGTGCCCTTCTGAGCGTGCCAAGCGTCAGCTCACATGGTGACAATGCTGAGCAGTGAAGCCCTGGGAGAGGGGGCGGGACTCCGGGAGTCTTCAGACCTGCCGTCTCTCCCTGGTTTACTTGTACCATATGCTCTCTTCCATCCTGAAATGTCCCTGGCCTGGGTGGTGTATTTCCAGTTAATCTCAGCTGTCACTGCCCTATAGGCTCTGTAGCTCTATAGGCGTGGATGCAGTGGCCGTGATGCCGCTGCTCTGTGTGACGGTGCAGAAGCAAAGGCCCTGCACGACTGGGCCTTGAAGCCAGGCAGCACTGCACCTTGGGAGCCTGGAATCCACGCCTGTGTCACATCTCCCTGCCTAAGGTGAATAGTTTCCATCACCCTAGATGAGAAGCTGATAGCTTGTTAGGCTTGAGAGTCATTCCAAAATCCCCTGTGTCCACGACCCAGACTTCAAGCCATCTCTGCCTGCTGTCATATCTGCCAAAGCTACCAATTATTTTTCAGTGTCAGAAGTTATTAGAAGCACTGGCGAAGCTCGTGGTGGAGTGTGACATTTTTCTGCTTCTCCCTCTAGGAAGTTTTTGAGAATGTTAATGTTGGGCGTGGGGACTAGACCTGTTAGCAGCCGTCACCAGTTAATTAGGTTAAAAGAATGTCACGGGGTAATAATTAAATATTAAAATGTATTCTGTTGTAATTGTGATGGTGTGAGCTAAGATGCAGAAGAAATCAAGGCTCATGGGTCTTGTCAGGAAGGACATGGAGCTGCATTTATGGAGTCCCCGCTCCCTGGGCAGCGCTGAACCGTGTCAGGAGAGTTGCCATAGCTCCCAGAGTGAAAGGAGGGATTGTGTCCAACTTCCACAGGCCTGTGCGTCCATCCGTCCATCCCCGCTGCTCCTGGCCCCGTTCTGCCTTGCTCCTCCTTCCAGGAGAGGCCCTCTCTATTTCTCTCCCTTTCCTTCTCTCAGCCTTAGGACACCCTCTGAGCTATCAGTCTGATAGAAAATTAGGTTTGTGATAAAAAGTTCTAAAAACTACATTCCTAGAAGGCTTCCCTTCCTATAAGAAACTATTAAACAGCAGTTTTTCTTGCTGAAAGTAATATAATAGTGTTAGCTGTTAAAAGCTCAATAAATGGTATCTGATTTTCCCCTCAAAGTCTCCCTGTTGGAGTGCCCAGCACCCCCAGACTGGATTTCAGGCAGAACGGACTGCATTTCCACTCCCTGCCACAGCCGCTCTGCTTCCCACACCAGTAAGTCCTGGCAAGCAAAACTTCAGGCTATATTCCAGGTCAGCAGGCCTCAAATTTTTAAATAAAAGATAGATTTGGCCCCCCCTTTTTTTTTTTCACTTTAGAGATTGGACAGCACAGACAGCAAATAGCCAGATAGATAATGCGTTTCTTGCTCTAGCCTGCCGTGGGCTGTGGCGCGTGAGCACCTCCGTGCACTCTCCCGCCACTCCCGCGTCAGTGGAGCTTGGCAGGGCTGGTCACCACCCAGTGGCTTGAGCATCTAGCCTCCCCCAACACTGTTGGACTGTTAGAATGCCTCTAACGGAGCTCAAGTGAGGCACTTGCCCTTCAGCTCTTAGTGGAAGCATCACCTGGCAGCTGCAAACAGAGTTTTGGGCCATGTCTCAGGTACTGAGCTTCGCACTGCTCTTTCTTGATCCTAAAAGAAGTTTTTGGAGCTAAGATCGTCATGTCTGCTGTTCAAACTGATGTTAAGAGTATGTGCAATTCAACTGTCATTGAATTAGGGCTTCCCTGGTGGTTCAGTCAGTAAACAATCTCCTGCAATGCGGGAGACTTGGGTTCGATCCTCGGGTTGGGAGGAGGGCGTGGCCACCCACTCCAGTATTCTTGCCTGGAGAATCCCCACAGACAGAGGAGCCTGGCAGGCTGCAGTCCATGAGGTCGCAAAGAGTTGGACATGACTGAGCAACTAAGCACAGCGCATATTGAATTAAGTCAGATTTGAGAGTTGCTTCTAATGACCACTCACCACAGCATCACGATCCTGGTATAGAGCTGGGTTTTTCAGAAGATGAAGACTGGTTGCCATGGCACAGACGCACATCAGCGTCAGGACTGGCTGGCTGGCCTGAGTCTGGTAAGCAGCATGCAGGCTCCCATCGGCATGTGTGGTGTTTTATGATGGCTATTTCTGAAAACCTACTGAGGAATCAGTAAGTTTTAACAGGGAAGTGACTGTTTATATATAGGTGTTCTATAAAGAAGTTTAGTCCTTGTGGTATATACATATTTAACATCCATCCACCCACCCCCCACAGCCTCTTTGATTAGGTGATTCAGCTTTTCTTGTCTTGCTTTTTTTTTAGGTTGTAACTGTACTCCAGGGAAGAGACTAGGATCTGAGATCCTGACAGCGAGCTTAGCACAGAATTAGTGGCTTCCCTGCATGCTGCTCCTCCGTTCCTTCCAGGCTTGGGAGGGGCCGCAAAGCAGGGAATGATGGTACTTTGATACTGACACAGCAAAGTGAAGGTGCAGGCTCCCTAGTGGAAATACTGTTTATGAGTTGACTGGAAGTGAATTGCAAAACTCTGACTCTTGTAATTTCTTTCTAAGGTAAAAACTTGCTTACGTCACTATCATGAGAACCTGTTAGTTTCATAAAAAGGTCCCATGAAGTGGTCTCGGGATGGTGTAAGAGGTGGTGGGTTTGAAGCATTTTGTATTTTATCAGTTTGACTTTTGGCTAATAGATTGATGAGGTCAAAGGTGTTTTGTTTTTGGTACTAATGCAAAATTAAATGCAAAAATGAATTATGACTTTTTAAAGACTTTGACACAGATTTGTACTTAAGTGTATGAAAGGAAAGTGAGTATCAATCTTGTGTATACAGAAATAAGACTGTAGGAAAATAAACGTGTTGTGTATAGTGGTATATATTTTATGTTTATCCTGTGCCTGTGCTACCTTTGTGCTTGGCTTCAAACTATGTGTTTGTTTACATGCAATATATTTTGAAATAAAAAAACAGGCATTCAAAAACTTGGGTTATAGAAAGGGGACTTTTAAAAATTCTTACCATCTGATTAGGTGATGTGTTTTAGACTTTTAGTGTGTAAGTAAAACACCCTTGAGACTAAAGAGCACATTTTGCTTGGAATACCCCATCCAGAGGAACCCACTGCTCCTCTGCGCTGTACATATGTACATAGTGCCCGCAATTAGATTGTAAGCTCCTCGAGGGCAGGAACTGTCGTCTTGTCTTGGGAGTTCCTGCGGCGCCGAGTGTGAAGTGCCTTGCACAGCGTAGGTGCTGGTGACACAGAGAAGGAGTGAGCATCTTCCTGCCACCTTTATGACAAAGCTTGGTTTACTTTCTCCACTGTGTTGAGAATTGCAAAGTACTAATGATGGGAAGAGGGCAGAATTCTTTCTTGGATTTCAGCTAGGTCTCCTGAGCTGAAGCAGACCATGCTGTCTCCTTGGCACTAGTTATCTTCTTGCCCTGAAGATATACTAGTGTCCAGAGCTTTATATGATAAAAGGGCAGCAGTCTCTGGGCAGAGTTTAAAGTGGGAAAGATTGTAGAGAATATGCAGTGGAAATTTTGGAGTGTGTTTGTCAAATGCAGTCCTATGGGGCAATCTTACTTTAGTTATTACTAAAGGAAAGGATAGCAATTCTCTTCCTTTACCAGTTAGCTGGTTGGTCAGTTTTCCAGTTAATGAAAGATCATTGGGTTTTTTTAAACTTTTTCCCATTTTGGATTCCCCCTCAATTGCTCTTTATGATTCTAGTACTTAGAGTCTATTAGAGTTGCTGTGAATATCCAGTGCTGTACATAATGGCAGTTTTGTAAATGTGAAATAACCTCAATTATGTTGTGTTTTGTATGCAGAGCCACTAGTATTGTTATCTTGGCCACTTTTTTATTCAAAATAAATAAAATAATCAAGTTATTTGTATATCGTGTGCATATTTTGTTGGGTTCACCAGTTTGTAGCAAGAGTTAGAAACCTTCTGCCCTACCCAGTACCAGCAAAGGTGCTGAGAGACGAGAAGGGAAAGAATTGTGCCTCAGAGAAATGGCCATCAGCAAGGACCCCAGAAGCGATGCGGTATGCCTTCAGTGGTTTATTCTAGAACAAGTTGAGGAACGTACGGGGAAATCAGACAGCTTCACTACACTTTTAGACCACATATACTTAATGTTAGTTGACTAGTATCTGTTGAGTCTTTTAAGTGAAGTGCTCATTACCAGGATTTCATCAACAATAAGCATGTGATTCAGACAAATCCTCCTGGTGAGAACAACATGAAAAGCTAGATAAACACCAGACAGGAGAAAGAAAATGAATAACACGCCTCAATATGTGCTAATAAAACTGCTGAAAGATCAAAGAGAAAAAAACTTTAAGCAAAAAAAAATTTTTTCCCCAAAGAAAACAAGTTAACCTTAAAAAAAAAAGAAAGAAAGAAAACAGTAGTAAGATTTAAAGATGACTTCTCGTGGAAATGGTGAAGATGAGAAGGCAGTGAAAAGGGGCCTTTGGAGGCTGAGAGTAACTTCCAACCTCGGATTCAGAGTGCAGCAGAAATGTCAGACACATTCAGACAAACAAGAATGGAAAATGAAAGCACCAGAGGAAATTCTAGAGTGATGTCAGATGAGAAATAGGAAGGGGAGACAGGAGGGCAAGGCTGTGAACATGTGAAGCAAACCCGAACATCCTGAGGTTCTGAAACAAAACATACCTGCAAGTCAGGAGTGTTTGGCTCTGTAAGTCCAAGCCCTACCTTGGAGCAGGTATAACTAGTCCATATTAGACTGGATAAGTTTTTTCTCTAAACACTTGAAGAAAAGCAAAGGGTCTATAATTAAGCTCACAGAGGACAGAAACCAGAAGATTTTAGAAGGAATCCCTTAGAAGAAATGGAGTAGCTGTGATAGTCAACAAGAATCCTAAATGCAATACTTAGGTGCAATCTCGAAAATGACAGAATGATCTCTGTTCATTTCCAAGGCAAACCATTCAGTATCACAGTAATCCAAGTCTATGCCCCAACCATTAATGCCAAAGAAGCTGAAGGTGAACGGTTCTGTGAAGACCTACTAGACCTTCTAAAACTAACAGCAAAAAGGATATCCTTTTCATCATAGGGGACTGGAATGCAAAAGCAGGAGGTCAAGAGAACCTGAAGTAACAAGCAAGTTTGGCCATGGAGTACAAAATGAAGCAGGGCAAAGGCTAACAGAGTTTTGCCAAGAGAACACACTGGTCATAGCAAACACCCTCTTCCAACAACACAAGAGACAACTGTGGGCAACAGTTAAAACTGGACATGGAATAATGGACTGGTTCCAAGTTAGGAAAGGAGTACGTCAAGGCTGTATATTGTCACCCTGCTTCTTTAACTTATATGCAGAGCACATCATGAGAAATTCAGGCTGGATGAAGCGCAAGCTGGAATTGAGATTGCTGGGAGAAATATCAATAACCTTAGATAAGCAGATGACACCACCCTTATGGTAGACAATGAAGAGGAACTAAAGAATCCCTTGATGAAGGTGAAAGAGGAGAGTGAAAAAGCTGACTTGAAACATTCAAAAAATGAAGGTCATGGCACCTGGTCCCATCACTTCATGGCAAATAGATGGGGAAACAATGGAAACAGAGACTTTACTTTCTTGGACTCCAGAATCACTGCAGATGGTGACTGCAGCCATGAAATTAAGACGCTTGCTCCTTAGAAGAAAAGCTATGACAAACCTAGACAGCATATTAAAAAACAGAGACTTTGCCAACAAAGCTATGGTTTTTCCAGTAGTCATGAATGGGTGTGAAGAGTTGGACCATAAAGAAAGGTGATTGTTGGAGAATTGATACTTTGAACTGTGGTGCTGGAGAAGACACTTGAGAGTCCTTTGGACTCAAGGAGATCAAACCAGTCAATCCTAAAGGAAATCAACCCTGAATATTCATTGGAAGGACTGATGCTGAAGCTGAAGCTCCAGTATTTTGGCCACCTGATGTGAAGACCTGACTCATTTGAAAAGACCCTGATGCTGGTAAAGATGGAAGGTAGAAGGGGAAGACAGGATGAGATGGTTGGTTGGCATCATCGATTGAATATATATGAGTTTGAGCAAGCTCCAGGAGATGTGAAGGACAGGGAAGCCTGGCGTGCTGCAGTCCTTGGGGTCACAAAGTGGTGGACACTACTGAGTGACTGAACAACAACAAAAGGCAAGAAAGGAGAAAAAATAAACATAGAATAGTCTGTGAGGATGAAAAGCAAATAAGATAATGGATTTACATAAAACAGAGCAGTAATTACAGTGGTAATTACATCAAATATAAATAAACCAATCAAAGTAAGATTGTCAGATTGATTTTTTTAAGTGTTAAAAGTGCTAAAATAAAAGGATACAGGAACTTTTAAAGGATGGAACACTATACCATGCAGACATTAATCAAAAGGTAGTTGATATTTTATTGGATTGGAAGACTCAGTATTGTCAAAATGACTATACTACCCAAGGCAGTCTACAGATTCAGTGCAACCCCTATCAAATTACCAATGGCATTTTTCACAGAAGTAGAAGAAAAACTTTTTTATTTGTGTGGAAGCACAAAAGACTCCAAATAGCCAAAGAGTTCTTGAGAAAGAAAAACAGCTGGAGGAATAAGGCTCCTTGACATCAGACTATACTAAAAAAACTACAGTCATTAAAACAGTATGGTACTGGCACAGAACCAGAAATACACATCAATGGCACAGGATAGAACGCCCAGAGACAAACCCATGCACTTACGGCCAATGATAATGACAAAGGAGGCAAGAATATACAATGGAGAAAAGAATTTCTTTAATAAGCGGTGCTGGAAGAATTGTACAGCTATGTATGAAAGAATGAAAATAGAACATTCTCTAAAAGTACACACAAAAATAAACTCAAAATGGATTACAGGCCTAAATGTAAGACCAGACGTTATAAAACTCCTAGAACGAAACAAAGGCAGAACACTCTGACATAAATCGCAATACCTTTTGGATCCGTCTCCTAGAGTTCAGTTCAGTTCAGTCGCTCCAGTCGGGTCCGACTCCTTGCGGCCCCATGAATCGCAGCACGCCAGGCCTCCCTGTCCATCACCATCTCTCAGAGTTCACTCAGACTCACGTCTATCGAGTCTGTGATGCCATCCAGCCATCTCATCCTCGGTCGTCCCCTTCTCTTCCTCCCCCAATCCCTCCCAGCATCAGAGTCTTTTCCAATGAGTCAACTCGTCACATGAGGTGGCCAAAGTACTGGAGTTTCAGCTTTAGCATCATTCCTTCCAAAGAAATCCCAGGGTTGATCTTCAGAATGGACTGGTTGGATCTCCTTGCAGTCCAAAGGACTCTCAAGAGTCTTCTCCAACACCACAGTTCAAACGCATCAAGTCTTTGAGGCTCAGCCTTCTTCACAGTCCAACTCTCACATCCATACATGACCACAGGAAAAACCATAGCCTTGACTAGATGGACCTTAGTCAGCAAAGTAATGTCTCTGCTTTTGAATATGCTATCTAGGTTGGTCATAACTTTTCTTCCAAGGAGTAAGCGTCTTCTGATTTCATGGCTGCAGTCACCATCTGCAGTGATTTTGGAGCCCCCAAAATAATGTCTGACACCATTTCCACTGTTTCCCCATCTATTTCCCATGAAGTGATGGGACCAGATGCCATGATCTTCGTTTTCTGAATGTTGAGCTTCAAGCCAGCTTTTTCACTCTCCTCTTTCATGTTCATCAAGAGGCTTTTTAGCTCCTCTTCACTTTCTGCCATAAGGATGGTGTCATCTGCATATCTGAGGTTATTGATATTTCTTCTGGCAATCTTGATTCCAGCTTGTGTTTCTTCCAGCCCAGCATTTCTATGATGTACTCTGCATATAAGTTAAATAAGCAGGGTGACAAGATACAGCCTTGACATACTCTTTTTCCTATTTGGAACCAGTCTGTAGTTCCATGTCCAGTTCTAACTGTTGCTTCCTGACCTGCATACAGATTTCTCAAGAGGCAGGTCAGGTGGTCTGGTATTCCCATCTCTTTCAGAATTTTCCACAGTTTATTGTGATCCACACAGTCAAAGGCTTTGGTGTAGTCAATAAAGCAGAAACAGATATTTTTCTGGAACTCTCTTGATTTTTCCATGATCCAGTGGATGTTGGCAATTTGATCTCTGGTACCTCTGCCTTTTCTAAAACCAGCTTGAACATCAGGAAGTTCACGGTTCATGTATTGCTGAAGCCTGGCTTGGAGAATTTTGAGCCTGCCTTTACCAGCATGTGAGATGAGTGCAATTGTGCAGTAGTTTGAGCATTCTTTGGCATTGCCTTTCTTTGGGATTGGAATGAAAACTGACCTTTTCCAGTCCTGTGGCCACTGCTGA
This sequence comes from Nanger dama, assembly GCA_917880005.1. Taxonomy (NCBI): domain Eukaryota; kingdom Metazoa; phylum Chordata; class Mammalia; order Artiodactyla; family Bovidae; genus Nanger; species Nanger dama. The sequence continues at coordinate 4,254,139 of CAKJTW010000018.1, read as the reverse complement.
GTTTTCCAAATTTGCTGGCATATTGAGTGCAGCACTTTCACAGCATCATCTTTCAGGATTTGAAAGAGCTCAACTGGAATTCCATCACCTCCACTAGCTTTGTTCGTAGTGATGCTTCCTAAGGCCCATTTGACTTCACATTCCAGGATGTCTGACTCTAGGTGAATGATCACACCATTCTGATTATCTGGGTCGTGAAGATCTTTTTACAGTTCTATGGATTCTTGCTGCTGCTGCTGTTAAGTCACTTCGGTCGTGTCCGACTATGGATTCTTGCTACCTCTTCTTAATATCTTCTGCTTCTGTTAGGTCCCTACCATTTCTCTCCTTTATTGAGCCCATCAGTTTAGTTCAGTTCAGTCGCTCAGTCGTGTCCAACTCTTTGTGACGCCATGAATCGCAGCACGCCAGGCCTCCCCTGTCTATCACCAAATCCCGGAGTTCGCTCAGACTCATGTTCATCAAGTCCGTGATGCCATCCAGCCATCTCATCCTGTCGTCCCCTTCTCCTCCTGCCCCCAATCCCTCCCAGCATCAGAGTTTTTCCAGTGAGTCAACTGTTCCCACATGAGGTGGCCAAAGTACTGGAGTTTCAGCTTTAGCATCAGTCCTTCCAATGAGCACCCAGGACTGATCTTCAGAATGGACTGGTTGGATCTCCTTGCAGTCCAAGGGACTCTCGAGTCTTCTCCAACACCACAGTTCAGAAGCATCACTTCTTCGGTGCTCAGCCTTCTTCACAGTCCAACTCTCACATCCATACATGACCACAGGAAAAACCATAGCCTTGACTAGATCGACCTTTGTTGGCAAAAATGTCTCTGCTTTTGAATATGCTATCTAGGTTGGTCATAACTTTCCTTCCAAGGAGTAAGCGTCTTTTAATTTCATGGCTGCAATCACCATCTTCAGTGATTTTGGAGCCCCCAAAAATAAAATCTGACACCGTTTCCATTGTTTCTTCATCTATTTGCCATGAAGTGATGGGACTAGATGCCATGATCTTAGTTTTCTCAATGTTGAGCTTTAAGCCAACTTTTTCGCTTTCCTCTTTCACTTTCATCAAGAGGCTCTTTAGTTCTTCACTTTCTGCCATAGGGTGGTGTCATTTGCATATCAGAGGTTATTGATATTTCTCCGGGCAATCTTGACTCCAGCTTGTGCTTCTTCCAGCCCAGCATTTCTCATGATGTACTCTGCATAGAAGTTAAATAAACAGGGTGACAATATACAGCCTTGACATACATCTGTCACACATTAAACACATGCTTAATGTCACACATAGAGCACATTAAACAAATGTTCAACATCACTGACTATTGTTCAGCTGCTCAGTAATGTCTAACTCTTTGGGACCCCATGGACAGCACACCAGGCTTCCTTGTCCTTCACTATCTCCTGGAGTTTGCTCAAACTCCTATCCGTTGAGTCAGTGATACCATTCAGCCATCTTGTCCTCTGTCATCCCCTTCTCCACCTGTCATCAGTCTTTCCCAGCATCAGGGTCTTTTCCAGTGAGTCAGCTCTTCACATCAGGTGGCCAAAGTATTGGAGTTTCAGCTTCAGTATCAGTCCTTGCAGTAAATATTCAGGGCTGGTTTCCTTTAGGATTGATTGGTTTGATCTCCTTGTAGTACAAGAGACTCTCAAGAGTTCTCCAAAACTACAGTTTGAAAGCACCAATTCTTCAGCATTCAGCCTTCTTTATGGTCCAACTCTCACATCTATTCATGACTGCTGGAAAAACCATAACTTTGACTTTACAGATCTTTGTCGGCAAAGTGATGTCTCTACTTTAATATGCTGTCTAGGTTTGTCATAACTTTTCTTCCAAGGAACAAGTGTCTTTTAATTTCATTGCTGCAGTCACCATCCACAGTGATTCTGGAGTCCAAGAAAATAAAATCTGTCACCGTTTCCATTTTTCCCCTATTTGCCATGACATGATGGAACCAGATTCCATGCATTCCAACATTTTTTGAATGTTGAATTTTAAGCCAGCTTTTTCACTCTCCTCTTTCACCCTCTTTAAGAGGCTCTTTAGTTTCTCATCACTTTCTGCCATTAGAAAGGGCTGGTTCTACTAATTCTTTTTAAATCCATTTTGAGTTTATTTTTGTGTATCGTGTTAGGGAGTATTCTAATTTCATTCTTTTACACATAGCTGTCTGGTTTTCCCAGCACAACTTATTGACGAGATTGTCTTTTCTCCATTGTATATTCTTGACACTTTTGTCATAGATTCATTGATCATGTTTGTGTGGGTTTATCTCTGGGCTTTCTACCCTGTTCCATTGATCTGTATTTCTCTTTTTCTGTCAGTACCATGCTGTTTTGATGACTGTAGCTTTGCAGTATAGTCTGAAGTCAAGGAGCCTTATTCCTCCAGCTGTGTTTTTCTTTCTCAAGATTGCTTTGTCTGTTTGGGGTCTTTTGTATACTAATTCTCTTCTGTAAAGCTTGCTTTGAAGGTTGTGCTGGCCAGTACCCTGAAGCAGCTCCAGCAAGGACATCATGTGGGCAGCCAGAGGGGCGGATGGCAGCAGAAGCTGGATGCCCCCACGTGCTGCCTGACTCCCCTGAGTCCGCAGTGGGATGTGGCAGCAGTGTCGGCAGCACCTGATGCCTTCTCAGCCTGAGCATTGGTTTCTCTCCTCTCCTGTCTGAGAGCTCCTCCTGGCACCCCAGGGACTTACTTGGTTGCCAGATAGCAGCAGTCTTGGGGAGTCAACTCCCCTGAGGGCAACTCTAAAGCAATGGGAAATGAGAAATGAAGGTTAGTCCCTGGGAGAGGTGATCTCAAGGGGTGTTCTCATGGTTTTCTGGAGGACCCCCCAATGGGATGCACCCTGGTAACCTACAGCAGTATCCTACCCATCAACCTAGACTTTACTGACCTCTCTCCCTTTCCTGTCCCCAATTCCTACACGTACTTCCTAGGATCACCTCCCAGTACCCAAGACCCTCCTTGTCCCAGGATCTGCTTTGGTGTGAACCGAAACAAGACAAAGCCAGTCTTACAGACAAGCAAAAATGTAGGTTGAAAACTCCTAAACTAAGATTATCAAAATGGATTCATTATATATATGATTAAATACATTTAATATATAATAAAAATAAAGAAGTCGGAGTGCCAAAGAATTGATGCTTTCTAACTGTGGTGTTAAGCTTGTCACTTGAGGGTGCTGAAGGGACACTGCGGAAGGAAGAGGCCTCCTGGGTCTGGTGGATTTTTTCCTTACTTTCCTGCACTCAATATGCCAGCAAATTTGGAAAACTCAGCAGTGGCCGCGGGACTGGAAAAGGTCAGTTTTCATTCCAATCCCAAAGAAAGGCGATGCCAAAGAATGCTCAAACTACTGCACAATTGCACTCATCTCACATGCTGGTAAAGGCAGGCTCAAAATTCTCCAAGCCAGGCTTCAGCAATACGTGAACAGTGATCTCCCTGATGTTCAAGCTGGTTTTAGAAAAGGCAGAGGTACCAGAGATCAAATTGCCAACATCCACTGGATCATGGAAAAATCAAGAGAGTTCCAGAAAAATATCTGTTTCTGCTTTATTGACTACACCAAAGCCTTTGACTGTGTGGATCACAATAAACTGTGGAAAATTCTGAAAGAGATGGGAATACCAGACCACCTGACCTGCCTCTTGAGAAATCTGTATGCAGGTCAGGAAGCAACAGTTAGAACTGGACATGGAACTACAGACTGGTTCCAAATAGGAAAAGGAGTACATCAAGGCTGTATCTTGTCACTCTGCTTATTTAACTTATATGCAGAGTACATCATAGAAATGCTGGGCTGGAAGAAACACAAGCTGGAATCAAGATTGCCAGAAGAAATATCAATAACCTCAGATATGCAGATGACACCATCCTTATGGCAGAAAGTGAAGAGGAGCTAAAAAGCCTCTTGATGAACATGAAAGAGGAGAGTGAAAAAGCTGGCTTAAAGCTCAACATCATGGCATCTGGTCCCATCACTTCATGGGAAATAGATGGGGAAACAGTGGAAGTGGTGTCAGACTTTATTTTGGGGGGCTCCAAAATCACTGCAGATGGTGACTGCAGCCATGAAATCAGAAGACGCTTACTCCTTGGAAGAAAAGTTATGACCAACCTAGATAGCATATTCAAAAGCAGAGACATTACTTTGCTGACTAAGGTCCGTCTAGTCAAGGCTATGGTTTTTCCTGTGGTCATGTATGGATGTGAGAGTTGGACTGTGAAGAAGGCTGAGCCTCAAAGACTTGATGCGTTTGAACTGTGGTGTTGGAGAAGACTCTTGAGAGTCCTTTGGACTGCAAGGAGATCCAACCAGTCCATTTTGAATGAGATCAACCCTGGGATTTCTTTGGAAGGAATGATGCTAAAGCTGAAACTCCAGTACTTTGGCCACCTCATGTGATGAGTTGACTCATTGGAAAAGACTCTGATGCTGGGATGGATTGGGGGCAGGAGGAGAAGGGGACGACCGAGGATGAGATGGCTGGATGGCATCACGGGCTCGATGGACGTGAGTCTGAGTGAACTCCAGGAGGTGGTGATGAACAGGGAGGCCTGGTGTGCTGCGATTCATGGGGCCGCAAGGAGTTGGACATGACTGAGCAACTGAACTGAACTTCCTTCCTCCCCATCCTCTTCATCCTGCTCAGCAGCTGTGACCACCACCGTGGAGGACTGTCATTGCTGCTCTGCCCCAGAGAAGACTCTTGTGAGTCCCTGGGACTGCAAGGAGATCAAGCTGGTCGATCCTAAAGGAAATCAACCTTGGATATTCATTGGAAGGACTGATGCTGAAGCTCCAGTACTTTGGCCACCTGATGGAAAGAGTCAACTCACTGGAAAAGACCCTAATGCTGGGAAAGATTGAAGGCAGGAGGAGAAGGGGGATGACAGAGGATGAGATGGTTAGATGGCATCATTGACTCAATGGACATGAGTTTGAGCAAACTCTGGGAGATAGTGAAGAACAGGGCAACCTGGCATGTTGCAGTTCATGGGGTCACAACGAGTCAGAAATGACTTAGCAACTCAACAAAAATCATACTACATCACAACCAAAGTGGTTTATTCTAGAAATGAACCAGAAAGAACCAATCAATCATTGCAGTTTACTAAAGCAAACGAGAAAAATAAAGGGATCATCTCAAAAGATGGAAAAAGAAGATTGATGAAATTCAATAATAATGATTTTTTAAAATAATCATCAATCTTGGAAAAGGAACAGTTAACTTCCCACTTTAATAAAATATATCTTTAAAAAATTCTTAGAACAAATGTTATGCTTAATGGTAAAATATTGAGAACTCTACTGAGATCAGGAATGAGAAAAAAAAGAGACTTGCTATTAGCACTTCTACTCAATATTGTACTATAGGTTCTGGCCATTGCAATAAGGCAAGAAAGAGACAGGTATAAAAATTGGAAAAAATAGGCACTGTATTCTCAGTGAATATGACTGGGCATGAAAAAAGTATAAAAGAACCCACTGGTAAATTCTCGGAATTAAGTGAGATTAGCAAGGTTTCTGGATACAAAAAGAACCCTCAAAAAAATGCTAGAAATGTTTATGACAGTTCTGTTCATAATATTCTAGAGCCTAGAAACAACACAAATGCCCATCAATAGGTAAATATATTTTAAAAATGTAGACTATCCACACAAAGGCATATTACACAGCAGTGAAAAAGGAGCAGGGCCCTGACGCACGTGTGCCACTTACTGAATGCTCAATGCTCAGCTCCAGGCACCCTTCAGTGCCACCTCGGCTCGAGTGGGCTCCCTCCTTCAGCGTGTCTCCTTCGCAATGAGCACGATGCTAAGCCTGTCAATAGAGGCGCTGGAAGGACACTGCAGAAGGAAGGGGTTTCCTGGGCCTGCTGGACTTCGTCCCTCCTTTCCTCCTTAACTGTCCTCCTCCTGCTCAGCAGCTGTGACCACGACTACAGAGGATTGTCAGTGATGCTCTGCCCCAGGCTTTGCTAAGTGTCTCCAACCACGAGGGCAGCTGGCCCGTGGGTCCCAGATTTGATCAGCCTGGTAGGGTGACCAACTCATGCCAGTTTGTCCAAGACTGGCCCAGTTTTAACACTGAAAGTCCCACAGCGCCTTCAGACCTGTGGATACTGGGACACTGATTCACCCTGCAAACCATGCTCCTCAAACATGAACTAAAGAGCTTTTAAGCGGAAGGGAGAAGCCCGGGACGCCAAGGGCATCTCTGCAGTCACCAGGGACCCCATCCTTGCCAGGGTCGCAGCCAGCCCACAGCCACGGCTACCGCCATCCTTGGCTGTGCTTCTATGTTCAGGTCCTGTCACCGTCGCCTCCTTCCCCTGTCTTCTCCTTCAGACAAGCCAAGGGTGCCAGGGGTGAGAGGGCGGCAGTGACGCTGGCGCTGTTCGCGGGCCTGGCCCTCTAGCTGTGGCTCCGGCAAGAGCCCATCACGTCTGCCACCCAGGTCTGCTTACTGGGGACACAGACCAGTGTTGGAAGAGTGGGGTGATCATTTAAGACAGGTGCCTCCAAGAGTCTCTCAGGATTTCAGGGGAGGCTGGGTGTCGCGGGAGCTCAATCCAGCCCCAGGTCTGAGTCCTTGAGTCTCTGATTCTCTCAGCTCTGCCCTTCTTTGCATTTCAGCTTCCTCGTGAGGCCAGTAGCAAGATATGTGCCGGATCACTGGAGAAATGTCTTCAAAGTGGTGCCCACGCCTGGCTGCACGCAAGGAGGCAAGCGTCTTTGGAGCGGCTGGAGATGGGCTCTGAGAAGCTCCAAGTTGCGTGAACACCTCAGGGGATGCTTACGCATTTGTGAACTCACCTGCAACCTCTCATGGTGTTCCTGCACACACGCACGCACACACCGCAGCTTCACTCTACCAAGAGACCCAATCACTGGGTAGCTTCCAAAGCTGATAGCTTCCTGGCCCCACTGGCAGTCTGCATGCATTCCTGATGCTCCACATTCTTTCAGCACTGGGAGCTGCCAGGCTGCTAAATTATTGCCAGTCTGGGAGCATGTGGCACTGTCCCAGCACAGTGTGCACGTCCCCAGCTCCTAAAAGGGTAGGGTCTTTTAATATACCCAGTCGGTTGGTCATGTTTTCTTTTGTAAAATGTCCAATTATGCCTCGTTCACACCTCCCAGTCACGTGTTCATGTGTGCTGCCATTTAGGCCTATCCCAAATGCATTCAGCTTTTTAATGAACATATATATAACGAAATGTATGGCTTAAGATTTGAGCATAACTTCTACCAGACGGATGAAAGCTTGATGGCGTCCAAAGGTTCCTGGCACCAACCCCCTCCTCCGGCAATGATCCGCTCAGAGGTCTTAGTTATTTCTGATTTCTGTTAGCAGGGATTCGTTTTGATCTGTTCATGACCTTCATCCACATCAAATCGTAACATCGAGTCTTCCGGGTCTGCTTGTGAGACTCACTTGTGCTGGGGCCTTCATCAGGGGTTTGTTCTGTTGCCACCAGGTCATCTACCTGTGTGATACGCCACAACTGATAAACGGTATTGTTTCCAGTTTAGGGTTAATATGGACACAACTGCTGTTAACAAGTTTGTATACAGACTCACACATTTCTCTCGGCACTACTAGGAGAGCCATGCCAGGTCGAGGGGCAGGCACGCATGTGTAGCGTGGGTAGACACCTGCCTCATGGTCTTCTGAACAGTTAAACCAATGCTCCCGCCCCCACTACTGCAGGGGAGTTCCAGTGTCTCCGTCTTGGCGCCAACACTTTGTGATGACAGTTTCATTAAAAACTGGTGGGGGTTGGGGGGCTGTGCAGGCAGCTCTCACTGGGACCCTCATCTGCACTTTAAATGAATGAATTCTTGCTTCAAATGAACAACTTCTATGATATGGGAATTATATCTCAATAAAGTTGATGTAGCTGGAAAGTTTACATTGCTGCATCTTCTCCATCACACGCCACAACCTCCAAGCTCTGGTGGCTTTGCAGACACCATATAAAGTTATCGCTGCGAAGGAGACCCTAACTCAAGCACACCTGTGGTTCAGCCTCCCCATGGATCCGAGGCGGCAGGTTCGATGCACTGGGTCTGTGAGCTGGTCCCTGCTTGTTCTTCCTCTCCACCTGGAGATCAGTGGAGGGTCCCACTGTTTCTGAAGTATGACTCAATTAGTGCTCTGTTGGCTATTTACACGTAAATTACATGATAGTGTCATCCTGTCTGGTAAGAAAGATTTGCAAAGGCAACAAGAGCTTGACAGGAAACACTGGACTTCACCTCGAGGGCATCACTAAAAACCAGTCTACGGCTGAGCAGAAGAGACTCTGAGAACCAAGTTCAGCCCTCTTGCCCTGGGGAAGGAACGGCCACACTGGTGGCTCAGTAACTTATGTGATGGCCTTGAATGGCTGGTGGGGAAAAAACCAGGAAAGCATTTTGCTGAAGAAAGGTGCCTGGGTTATGTGATGACGTGGGTGAACTCCGAGGGCATTATGCTCGGTGAAATCAGCCTGCCACAGAGGACAAGCACTGCGTGATTTCACTTACATGCAGGATCTGAGATAGTCAAGCTCACAGAAGCAGGGAGCAGGCCGGGGACTGGCAGAGGCTGGCGGAGGGGGAGTGGGGTGCTGCTGTTCCCCAGGTACAGAGCTTTAGTTACCCGAGAGGAATAAAAATTCTAGAGAGTCACTCACAACAATAAGCCTAGACTCAACACTACTGTACACTGAACAATTTAGGAGAGTAGATCTGTTAAGTGTTCTTACCACAGTTTTTAAAAAGCAGGTTACAGGGCAATAAATACAATACCGTCCCATTGGTATATTTATACCACTTATCTGTCCACCTGTCCATCCATTCATCTGTCCATCCATCCATCCATCTGCTTCAGACTTTGAAATGCAGTTATCTCCAGCGAATGACACCTAAGGATTTTATTGTGGAGAGGATGGGAGTTTCCCTTCCTAAGGGATGAGCTTCTGATGTACTGTTTGGCTTTTTTTTATAAGTAACATTTTAATAATAAAAATAATCGTTTCAATTTTTAATGGCACCATTTCCATGATCAACTCAGAGTCACTTTTTCCTGTGCCTTCAAACTCTCATGTGCCTCAGAAGTCAGCTCCCAAGCCACCATCACCTCCCCTAGGGGGTCTCCTGTGAGTCTTGACTACATTTAAATTCCCTGCCACCTGCTGCCTGGCCCTGGGCACACACTCCTTGCACTGTGCCCAGGAACCTTATCTGATCCCCTATGGAAAAAAGAGCTAGCTGGGAGGATGCAGAGCTGTTTCAGGGGACCTAGGGGCAGAGATGGTTCTTAGGAACTATCAGAAATTAGGTGGTGTCTTTTTCTCTCTCGTTTCTGTCATTTTTTTGGTAAAATGTCAACCCACTCCAGTATTGTCATCTGGAGAATCCCATGGACAGAAGAACCTGGTGGGCTACAGTCCACAGGGTCGCAAAGCATGACAGAATCAACTTAGCAAGCACACGCACACACAAAGCCTCAACGGGGCTTCCCAGTTGCCACTAGCGGTAAAAAAATCCGCCTGCCAATGCAGGAGACATAAAAGACGCAGGTTTGATCCCCAGGCCAGGAAGATCCCCTGGAGATGAGCCTGGCAACCCACTCCAGTACTCTTGCCTGGGAAATCCCATGGATAGAAGAGCCTGGCGGATTACAGTCCATGGGGTCACACAGAGACCTGACTGAAGAAGCGACGTAGCATGCGTGCACAGAAGACTCATTAGGACGGGGATTTTTGTCTTTTTTTCCCATCTGCTCTATGCCCAGTGCCAGGCACACAGTAGGCACGCAACAAGAACCTGTAGAATGAATGGGGCAGGCACGTGTCTGCCTCTCTCTTGGTTCCTCCAGATGAACCTGCATTGCTCTGCTGTGCTGCGATGGGCCAGAAAAACCCCAGCATTCTCTCCTTTTCCAAGACAGAAAGACAGGGACCCGTGCCCTCGCTTCTCTTCCCAGATTGCTGGAAGAGAGAAGCTGATTGGCCGGCTCAGAGGAAGCGCAGGCTCAGCAGCGGCAACCCGGTCCGGGTCCCACAGGAGACACACCTCGGAGGCGGGGACCAGCAGACAGCCCAAAGGAGCCTCTGGAGCGTTGGATTGCCCCGTGCCGAGGGGAGCAGGGAAGGGAGGGGCTGGACAAACACAGACCGGGGCCAGGGGTCGGGTGTAAGGGAGAGGCGGGAGAGCTTGCAGTAGTGCCAACAGGGTAAGAGGCTGGAGGTGAACGAGGAGACTGCTTTCATGACGACGAAGGCATGGCTGTTCTCTTGCAAGTTGACCTTAATCAGACCTCAGAGGTTAACAGCCCCTCATCTGGGAATTAACTTGACATTTGCCCTCCCGCCACAAGACTGGGCCTCTCCTGGGCCGGAAAGCCCCCAGATGGCATCGCTGCGCCTGGGACCGGATGCTAATGTTCTCCAGCTGGCTGGGGGAGGGGCGCGGAGGACGAATGTGATTTGCTCAGTTGCTTTGGAGGGAGCGAGCTACAGGAGCGGGAGCGTGTCGGGCCAACCCCAGCAGCGCACACCGTGTGCCCGGGATCGCGTGCCGGGCGCATCTCAGTGAAGCCCGAGCCCTGCATCGGGGCATCCGGGACGCCGGGGCCTTTGGGAGGCGGGGGGAGGAGCGCCGGGGACTTTCGTCCACCTGGGTTGGCGGAAGAAGGCAGGGGCCCCGCGAGCCCGGATGCCTTCAGCAACCCCGACGGCGACTAAGGGCAAAGCACCTGCCTGCTGGTCATCTCCTGGAGTTCTAGGAGCAGCGAGTGACCCAGGTCCCGACCCCTGCTGCCACTTAGCACATGCAGCCATCCACAAGTTATTGGACTCCTCTGAGCCTCAGTTTCCTCATCTAGGGATAGAAAAAGAAAAACAGCCCTGACCTCAAGGAGAGCTGCGAGGACCCCGGTGAGAAGAACCGCATTTGTGGCGCGTATACTGTGTGCCACGCCCTATTTTTAGCCTTGGCGTATGTGTTCATCATTCCATCCCACAGCGTGTGCCCAGTATTGCCTAGGCGACAGCGACCTTTCTCATTTTACAAGGGTCCAGAGAGGTGAAGTAGCTCGCCCCAGGCCACACGGCAGCATGGGGACCCAGGCTGCTGGGGTCCCCAGTCCAGGCTCTTGGCGGGGACATCACTGGCCCCACAGCTGCTCTATGGGAGGCGGGCAGGCGGAGAGAGAGGAGGCTGTGCTCTTTGTGAGCAGAACCAGTGTTTGTGATGTCCTGAGCTGAGGATCTGCATCGGGATGGGGTTCCACTGGAGAGTGCCCGGAACGACACGCAGCAGGGCAGGCAGAGTAAGGGGATGACCCCTGGCTAGGCTGGTGCTGGCCACCTTCCCAGTCTTCTGTCTCCTGCAATGGGGGTGCTGGGTACACGTGGGCAGAGTTTCATCACAGCAGCCTGGCCCTATGGTCCGGGGCCTCCGGGGCCTGAGGAGGCTCCATGGGCAGGATCCTAGGATCAGGGGGCTTCAGGGGAAGATGCCCTGTTCCCTGTGGGGTGGAGAAGGGGGAGGGGCAGGGGCAGGGGAAGGCCTGATGGAGTGTCAGGAGGTGGCACCCAGTGCCTGGGCAGGATGGAGAGAGAGAGAGTCAGGGGCGGGGCCACTGGGGAAGCGCTGTGGCCGGATGCTGCCTCTCGAGAGGGGGCCTAGTCCTGGGAGGTCTGGCCAAGGCCTGAGGGGTTCACCCTGCTGTGACCCAGGCAGAGGCTGGAGGGCAGGCCCGGAGGCCTGGCTCCATGGGCCCCAGCTGCCGGCTGCCAACGGTCACAACGGCTATTGCTAGAGTCAGATCTTTGCTGGGAGGACTCTGGGCTGCCCTAGGCTGGAAGGGGCTTTAGCCATTAGACCCGGAGTCCCCTGACCACCCAGGGCCCAGAAGCTCGAGTCCTTGTCTTGGACCCTGGCTGGCCAGGCCCCCTGGGGCCTGCAGGTGGAGAGCACCAGAGCGCTGGGTTCAGGTGTGGCCATGGATCCTAGAGACCTCGGGAAGTCACACACCCTCTGCAGCTCCAGTGGGAGTCATCTAAGTACCTTTCTAGCAAGACAAAATAATAATAATAATCGGGGGTGGGGAAGCTCGTGGGAGAGGATCAAGAGCTCTGTCACCCTGAGATGACGCTGTCCTGTCCTCCCAGGGTCCCTCCTGTGTGCTGTGGGCCCTGCGGGACCCAGAGGGGCTATCTCAGTGGGAGCTGAAGACAGGCATTCCAAGGGCTTCCAGAGAGTCTTAGAAGCAGCCGCGTGTGTCTGGAACTGCACTGACCCTGCAGCCCCTCGCCACATGCAGCCACTTATACTTAAATTAGAGAAGCTCAAGGGCAGTCGTAAAAGACAGCTCCTGGTGGCAATGGCCTCGACAGTCCCCTGGAGCTCACGGCCGCTGTGTTGGCTGCACGTCGGTCATTCCAGAGAGTTCTACTGGGCAGGCTGCTCTGGAGACAGTGGCTTCGGTGAAACTGTATTCACAGAGAGCGCAGCGTGTGCCAGGCTCTGTGCTGAGAGCGCCACCCGTGTCATCGCGTTTCAGCCCAAAGCAGCCCTGTGGGGCAGGGACCATTCTGCCCATTCCGGCTGCAAGAAACGAGGGCCCAGCACCAACTCCACAGCACACAGGGCATGGCCGCTGGAGCCACACCACACCCCAGGCCTGACCCGGCCCGCCACGGCCAACCGGACGCCTCCCGGGGCTGTGCCCGGCCTGCGTTCCCAGACCCTGAAACAAGGCCCGCTTCTGGCCACCTCCAGGACCCACGAGAATGTACCCAGCACTTTATTGGCTTGGCTGATCTTCCAGAGGGTTGGGGGTGAGGGGCTAACTCCGTCTTCCTGAGGGATGCTCCCAACTCAGAACCTGTCAGGGGACTTTCTTGGGTAGGAGATTAATGATCCCGCTCTCAATGTATTCGAAGACTGTGTACGGGTCCTGGTCCCCGTTGAGGGTGATGGCGTCCCTGTAGAACTGCTCCAGCTCAGCGGAATTCCTGTAGAACAGATCCATTTTGAGCCTGACCTGCTCTTCTGAATCCTTTGGGTTCTGCAGGAGACGGGCCTGGACTTCCATGGTCGGAGGTGGCTTGTACATGAGGTGGTACCTGCAAGAGGCGGGGGAAGCCAGTGAGCTCTGGTCCAGCCTAGAGGACAGGCAAGAAGGGACCCCTTCCCAGGAGAGAGGCTGGACCCCATGACCACCAGCAGCAGACATTTACTCTGCACGAGCCATTGGCTAGGCTGAGAGCCGCAGAGAAACCTGCAGCATGGCCCCTTCCCAGGAGGGAAGGCCGCAGATCAGTAATAGGGCAGAATATAGTAAAAGACTAAGGGCCAAATTCCTTCTGTTCATTCCTTCCTTTCTCCTTTCCTTTCTTCCTTCCAAACAATACTAGGTACTGCCATGTACGCACGCCTAGCACACCCCTGCTACTGGCAACCCGCTGGCAGGTGAGACGTCGCCTCTGTGTTCATGGAGCTCACGGTCAAATAGGGGATGGGACATAATAACAGCAGGCATGAGTGGAGACTCGAGGAAGTGCCCTGGTCCCTGGGGAGAGACCCCAGCAGCACGAAGGCCGTTTCACTTGACACGAGTCAGCGAGAGGTTGACCCCCCAGCGCACGGTGACGGGAAAATCCTGGTGTTTCCTTCACGCCCCTCCTCCTTTGTCCTGAGAAACGCGGTCTAGTTACCAAGAAACAGGGCCCTGGTTGCTGGGAAGATGGGGGCTTCAACTTTCAATCGCGAGGACTGTAGACTGTGTTTCACCACCAACACAGCAATTGGACTTGGTCAGATACAAGGACTTAGCTTGCAGGATTTAGCCCCCCATAGCCACGGGGAGGGCTCAGAGGTGATGCTGTTCCCAAGGGGACGCATCTGTCCAGCAGCCACGTCAGGGACGCACCGTGGTGACATGCTGGGGTCAGAGCCAAGCCCAGGTCAGAGCAGGCGAGCAGTTTTAACAGCTGTTGTACAGCCTGGACATTCATTTTCTTGCTACTCCTCCAGGAAAAGAGGGTTGGCAGACAGTGTGGAGGAGCTGGCTGGGTGAACCCCTTTTCTAGAATCTTCTGCCAGTTGTCCCCAGCAGGGTCCCTGGAGCAGCCCCGCCCTGGCACCCGTCAGCTAGATGGAGAGGGGGGGTGGTCCCCTGTGGGGTGTGGCCTCTGGAGCCCTCAGAAGGCTAACGCCCACTGCAGGGCTGGCACAGACCTTTCTCCTGTGACGGGGTCGGTTCTTCTCAGGCTCAGCCGCTCGATGACAGAATCGAATGGCACATTCAGGAAAAACACCCTGTGGGGAGGAGAGGCACCATGTCTGCTGGAGGGATCCACAGGCTGGACTCGAGGCCAGGGTGGGCTTCAGGCCCCCAGAGTGGGCAGAGCCTCAGTGGCCTTGACTCGGGGCTTGGGGCACCAGGCTCTGGCTGGTCACCAGGGAAAGATGCAGGTGGGATCTCCCCACTGCAGAAGCTCTCCACCTCCTGATTCAGGGACAGCTCCCAGCCGCCATTGCTCCCAGGGCAGTGGTTGGGGGAGACACTCCATAGGGGGGTGAGCTGCGGGGAGCGAATGCCCCATCCTTGGGAGAGGCCAGTGAGTTCCCTGGAATTACACAGATGTGGGTTAGAGTCTCACCTCCACGTGGACCTGCTGTGTGACCTCAGGCCACAAACACAACCTCTCTGCGACTCAGTTTCCTCACCTGCAAAAGTGTGTGAGTTGCTCAGTCATGTCCAACTCTTTGTGACCCCATGGAGTGTAGCCCTCCAGGCTCCTATCCATGGGATTCTCCGGGCAAGAATGCTGGAGTAGGTTGCCATTTCCTTCTCCAGGGGATCTTTCCAAGCCAGGGATCAAACCCGGGTCTCCTGCACTGGCAGGCAGATTCTTTGCCATCTGAGCTAATAGTTGCTGGGCTTCCCTGATGGCTCAGATGGTAAAGAATCCGCCTGCCAATGCAGGAGACCCGGGTTTGATCCCTGGGTCAGGAGGATCCACTGGAGAAGGGATAGACTACCCACTCCTATATGCTTGGGCTTCCCTTGTGGCTCAGTTGGTAAAGAATTAGCCTGCAATGCAGGAGACCAGGTTTGATCCCTGGGTTGGGAAGATCCCCTGGAGAAGGGAAAGGCTACCCATTCCAGTATTCCGGCCTGGAGACGTCCATGAACTACAGTCCATGGGCTCTCAAAGAGTCTGCTAATGTTGAAGACGGGCTTCCCCGGTGGATCAATGGGGGAGCCACTGAGGATGGCTGGAGCCATCTCCAGCCAGTGCAGGAGATGCAAGAGACATAGGTTTGATCCCTGGGTCGAGAAGATCCCCTGGAGAAGGAAATGGCAACCCACTCCAGTACTCTTGCCTGGAGAACTCCACAAACAGAGGAGCCTGGCGGGCTACAGTCCATGGGGTGGCAAAGAGTCAGACAAAACTGTGTGACACACTTCACATGTGTCCACCCCCAACCTCCAAGGCATCCCTCCCTCATCTCCCCTGGTAACCATAAGATTGTTTCCTACATCTGTGATTCTGTTTCTGTTTTGTAAATAAGTTCATCTGTTCCACATTTTTAGATTCCACATATAAGCAGTATCATATGGTGTTTATCATCTGGAAGCCTTTCTTTATATGAAACCTGGGGACAGATGTTCTTGGTCAGGGCTGAGTTTGCCCTGAGATGTTGGACAATGTACGAGGACGTTTCTGGTTGTCACAGCTGGGGAGGGGGTGCAACCGGCACCCAGCAGGTGGAGGCCAGGGCTACAGCTCAGCATCTCACCGCCCGCAGGACAGGCCCCACCACGAAGAGCTCCCCGGCCCCGGGGTCAGTCGCAAGACAAATGGGACAGGAGGGAGGCGTGCCTGCCGGGGGCAGGGGACTGGGGGGGCCACCAACAGACCAAGTGCTCTGGCTCCTGCCCACAGGTGTAATCCAGGCCCTGCCTTCTAGGGTCAAACCATCTCAGCTTGTTTTTTTAATAAGTTCTGGAATATTCTGTCGCTCATTTACTGTTTATTCATTGCTGTAATTCCCACGTGCATTTATGGAGTGCCCTCTATGTACTCAGAGCTTGCCCGCCTTCACTCTTGGGTGGGAGTCTTCAGGATGGATCCTCTGCCTTCCCCCAAGCTAGTGAACAAAAGAAGGCCCTCCCCCTCCACCAGGAATTCACCAGATGTACTGATGGGGCTGCCAAGAGGCCAAGCTTTGGTGGGTCCAATAGGGCCCCAGACCAGCCTCTTGGGCCCAGGTGTCGCCTCTAGGGCCAGATCAGTGATCACCCCTGACCAGTGTCCTAAGACCTGGGGAGCATTCACAGGAAACATATGTGCAGGAAAGGATGAATGAATGAGTGGCACATCGTCCTGTTGCTGTTTGGTCGCTCAGTCGTGTCCAACTCTTTTTCAACCCCGTGGACTGTAGCCCATCAGGCCTCTCCATCCATGGGACTCTCCAGGCAAGAATACTGGAGTGGGCTGCCATTTCCTTCTCCAGGGGAGCTTCCCAACCCAGGGACTGAACCCGGGTCTCCTGCACTGCAGGCAGACACTTTACTGTCTAAGCCACCAGGGGAGAACCACCCCCCAGCCAAAAAAGTAAACCAAATGTGAGGCAAGTACTCTCCATTCAAGACTAGTGTCTCCCACTCCCTTTCTTCTCTTTCCCTTGTTTCGCCCATGCTATTTGCTGAGGCTCACATCTGCCCAGTTGCCAAGGAGCCCCTTGCTGGCATCTGGTGAAAGCTGCAGCCACCACCACACCAAGCGGGCTCATCCCGGGGAGGAGGGACGGGAAGGGGGCGGTGTGGCAGCAGCCATGGAAATCTTCTTCCCTGCACATGTTCTCAACAAAGATCTCCATTCCCAGGATAACAGCCACCAAATAAAACATGTAAGATCAGGAGCGTCGGAACACAGGGCACACAGGTGTTTTCGATGTGCTTTCATCCTTTACGCTCCAAACATCCTGCCCCTCTGCACCCCCAGAACTTGCGGAGGCCCCACAGCAACACCGAAACGTGGCTGTCACCACGGCTGGGGGCTGACGGTGTAGCTCTGGATGCCGACACCAGTAGAAAGGAAGCTAGTTTGGAAATCCGTGATAATAGATGCTGCTTCATAAACAAACAGCCCCAGCTGAAAGATTTTTAACCCAGCATATGAAGACCATTTGTCGTCATTCAAGAGAAAGGCTTGTGAAAGGCTGGCAAGATCAAAAGCGCGCAGACACCAAATTGGTACTTGAAACACATCGTTGGGAAAAGCCTCGCTGCGGAGGAGCTGGGCTTCCAGAGGCTGGAAGCTTCTGATTAGCCAGGCTCATGCACCCCGATGTCAGAGCCAGGAGGTGGGGAGAGGAGCGGGGAGCCCAGGCAGCTCTGTGGAGGTGCACGGCCCTGTGCGGGCCCCCACCTGCTGGTTTGGGGTGTTATGTTGCTCATTTACAGTAACAGCCAGGAAAGATAGAATGTGAAAGCAGAGAAGAGTCAGAGCAGGGTGCACTGGGCAGAGACACTCCTGGTCTAATGCCTGGGCTCACCAGGGGCGGGAGCGCCACCTGCCTCGGGGTTTGCAGAATTTCAGGGCCACCTCAGGAGGGAGACGGAAGGCACGTGCCTCCAATCCCTCGCTGCTCCAAGTGGGATCCCCAGACCAGCAGCAGCAGCAGCAGCTGGGACTCAGGCCCCACAGCCCACCCACTGAACCGGAGAATAGTGTTGACAAGATCCACAGTGATCTGCACTCATACTGCGGCTGGAGAAGGGCTGCTCCGGTCCTGTGGTTCCCAGGTTTGTCTGATGTTAAGGATCATCGGGAGGGCTTGTCTAAAATACAGATTCTGACCCTGAAACGGACACAGATTACAAACCAGCTACTGTTGCTGTTGTTTAGTCGCTCAGTCTTGTCTGACTCTTTGCGACCCTGTGGACTGCAGCACGCCAGGCTTCCCTGTCCTTCACCATCTCCCAGAGTTTACTCAAACTCATGTCCATTGAGTTGGATAGTTGCCATCCAACCATCTTATCCTATGTTGCCTCCTTCTCCTCCTGACCTCAATCTTTCCCAGTATCAGGGTCTTTCCCAGTGATTTAATAAAAATTATTAAAAGAATTAATACAGGGTACCCCTCCCAGAGGGTACCAAGCCAAAACCTCCAGGGGAGGGACTGGGAGACCTATATTTGTAAATCAGCAGCACAGGTGATTTTTATGCTTGGGCAGGTGTGGGAAGCTTGCAGGGGAATTCTGAGAATACTGAGACCTGGGCCCCAGCCCTCGAGATTCTGCTATAACTGGCTCGAGGTAAGGTCTGGGAATGGAGATTCTTAAAAACTCCCCAAGTGACTGTAGTATGTAGTCAGTTCTTAGAACCATAGCTTTGATCCAGTCTGCTCAGTGTACAAGAGGGGGAAACTGAGCCCCAAAGCGGGGAGGACTCATAGGCTGTCACCCAGGACACAGACGCCCGATGACTGCTGGCTCTCTCGACCCACTCTGGTTATGACTATAATGATATTCCACTTCACACCCATCAGGAGGGCTGTTATCAAAAGACCAGCAAATAACAAGGGTTGGTTGATGAGGATGCAGAGGAGGTGGAAGCCTTGTGCCTTGCCAGTAGGAATGCAAAAAGGTGCAATGTGTGATCAGCCTTTCCACTTCTGACACACACCCAAAACAAGGGAAAGCAGGGGCTGAACAGATATTTGCACACCTAAGTTCATGGCAGCATTATTCACAAGAGCCAAAAGGCAAAAATAACCCAAATGTCCATCACTAGATGAGTGGATAAACAAAGTGAGACATACACCTACAATGGACTATTAGACAGCCTTGGAAAGAAATGGAATCCTGACCGCTGCTACAGTGTGGAGGGACCGTGAAGACATTCCACCAAGTGACAGAAGTCAGACACAAAAGGATAAATGTTGTATGATGCCTCTTAAATGAAGTATCTAGACTAGTCAGATTCATAAAGACAGAGGGCAGAATGGTGGGCGCCCATGGCTGGGAAGAAAGAGAAATCCCAGGTTGTTGTTCAGTGGAAACAGTTTCCGTTTGGGAAGGTGGAAAAGTTCTGGAGATGGATGGTGGTGATGCGTTGCACAAGAATGTACTTAACACCATTCAAATGTACACTGAACGGTTAAAACGGCAAATTTCATGTTATGTGTATTTTACCACAATAAAAAATAAGTGCTACAGGACTTTCCTGGTGGACCAGTGGCTAAGACTCTGTGATCCCAATGCAGGCGGCCCAGGCTCAGTCCCTGTTCAGGGAACTGGCCCCTGCACGCCACAAAGGAAGGTTGAAGGTCCTGCATGCCGAAACTAAGACCTGGCGCAGCCAAATAAATACAAATCAAGAAATATTTTTAAAAATAAGCATGATGGTGCAGTGTATAGATATTATGATGAAGGTAGGGGGAGGGGGGATCTCTGCCCTTGAAAAAAAAAAGCTTATCATTTAATGAGGTTCTGAATATACATATGTATACAAACAAATGAATGGACCAAGAAATATGGACCAGGACTCCTGTGGTGGTCCAGTGGTTGGGACTCTGCCTTCCGATGCAGGGATGTGGGTTCAATCCCTGACCAGGGAACTAAGATTCTGCCCGCTGTGTACCACAATTATTGACCCATGTGTTCTGAAGCCCACATGGCACAGCTAGAGAAAGAGCCTTCACACCACAAATAAGATCCAACACAGCCAATAAATAAATTTTTAAAATGAACCATGTGATAGTATTAACTCTACACTAACTAAAATGCCAATGCTATAAAAACGCAGAAAATAGAAAATAAGAGAACAAACTTGTTTTATCGGGCAGCATTTCCCTGATCCCAAGAGCCAGACAAAGACACTCTAAGAAAACTGTAGACCAATATCTCTCATGAATACAGAGGCAAAAAAATACTCAATAAAAATATTAGCAAATTGAATCTAGCAACACATAAAAGAATTCTACATTACGACTAAATGAGGTTTAGCCTAGTAATGAAAATCTGGTTCAATATTCAAAAATCAGTCAGTATAAGCTTCCCTGGTGGCTCAGATGGTAAAGAATCTGCCAGCAATGCAGGAAACCTGGTTTTGATACCTACGTCGCAAAGATCCCCTGGAGTATAAAATGGCAGCCCACTCTGGTATTCTTGCCTGGAGAATTCCATGGAGAGAGGAGGCTGGTGGGCTACAATCCATGGCATTGCGAAGAGCTGGACACGACTGAGCAACTAACACATAACCGTATTATGAGACTAAAGAAGAAAACTATATAACGATCTCAATAGATATAGGAAAGCAGTTTACAGAATTTTATGTCACTTCCTGGTAAATATTCCAAGCAAACTATAAACAGAAGGTAATTTCCTCTTCAATCTAATAATAAAGGGTATTTAACCAAAAATCACAGCTAACATCATATGTTACGATGAAAGACTTCCCTTAAGATTGGGAGCAAGGCACGATGTCCATTTTCATGAATTCTAACCAACATCTTACTGGAAGTCCTGGAGAGACAAGAGATGGAAATAGCAAGCACACACATTGAAAAGGAAGAAATAAAACTGCTATTTGCAGATGACAGGATCATCTAATCAGAGCCCTACAGAATCGTCAAAAAGGCCACTACAGTTAGTAAGTGGGTTTAGTGAATACACAGGATACAAAATCAATAAACAAAAAGTAAGCCAATTTTTCAAGATACTAGCAATAAATAGTTGGAAATTAAAAATTTAAAGTACCATTTGCAATAATATAGAAGTGAAATACTTAGATGTAAAGCTAACAAAATACGTATAAGATCTGTATGGTGAAAACTACAAAACACTGATGAAAGATACCAAATACTTAAATACGTATCGGGAGCTATACCATGTTCATGGACTCAGAGACTCAATACAGTTTAAATGTCGATCCTAATAGATCTACAGATTCAATGCAATCCTAATCAAAATTCCAAGAAGGTGTTTTGAAGATTCCACACAAGTCAATTTTATATGGAACATGTTTCTGAAAAAGAATTAGAATCACTTAAAAAATGTTGAAAAAGAAGAACAAATTGATTTCAAGGCTTACTCTAAAGCTACAGTAGTATAGACCGTATGAATGTTACTGAAAGGCTAGACAGATGGATTAAAAAGACAGAACAGAGAGTCTGGAAAGTGACTCATACAAATATGACCTTTTCAACAAAGGTACCAACACAATTCAAAGGAGAAAGATGGGTTTTTTTTTCAGCCAACGGTGCTACACTAATTTGACATTCATATGCAAATAATGATAATAATCTTGCCCACACCTCACTCCATCTACAAAAATCATTTCAAAATAAATCATGGATAGAAATATAAACCTGAAACTATTAAACTTCTAGAAGAAAACCTGTGATCTTGGGTTAAACATTCCCTACATATGACACCAAAATCATGACCCATAGACTTTTAAATTAATTAATTAGATTTTATTAAAAGCCTAACAATTGAAAGCTTATGCTCTTCAAAAAACATTAAGAAAATGAAAGAGATATCATAGACTAGGAGAAAATATTTGTGAAACCTATACCTGATAAGGGATTGGATTTGCATCGAGAATACATAAAAATGTGAATTATATATCCAACTAACAACATACAGGAGGAGGCACAAATAGATCCCTTAGTAACCTCTGTTTCCAAATTTGATATTCAAATTGGGAAGATCTGTCCAGGAAAACCGTCTCTTGAAACAGGCTCGAGCGCCTCCTCCTCCTCCAGTGTCTTCAAAGCCCAGGGGGCGCTGAGACGCGGGAAGGCGGCGGCACTGTCTGCGCTGTTAACCGGGGCCCAGCTCTGCCTCTGAGCAGCTCTGCCTCTGAGCCCTGCTGCGCGGCTGGAGCGCAGGCCCAGCCGCTCTCCGGCCCGGAATAATCAAGGGGTCTTATCTCGAAGGGAGCTTTGCAGTGATTGCCACTGAAACAGGGAACAGAGAGAAAGGAGGGCCGCCAGGAAAAAGGCAAAGGGACACTAGACCCTAGAATGGTCTGTTCACCTTTAATGTCTGTGCCCTGACGCATCAGAGAGGGGAGGCAAGGTCAAAGCCATTGCAGAACAGTTCTCATGTGACGGTGAGCTGTGCAGCCGTCAGATTACAGAAAGCAGCGTAACCGTCATTATGGACTCACCAGGACACGGCCTCGCCTGGTCCAGGGTCAGGGAGAGAAAGGCAGCGTCACGTCTAGAGGAGGCTGCATTTGGGGATGGCAGCGTGGGAGGTGCATGCTGTTGGAGGATGCTCGTGGGAATGAAAGCTGGATGTAGCTGAGAGCAGTGTGAAGAAAGACAACGTGGCAGAGAGTGGTTAGAGAGGGCAAGCAAATTATGCACAGACTATCGGAAACCAAAAGACAAGCCAAGGGGACTTCCCTGGTGCTCCAGTGGTTAAGAATCTGCCCTGCGAAGCAGGGGTTGTGGCTGCCAACCCAGGTCAGGGAACTAAGATCCCACGTGCTGTGGCGCATCGAAGCCCGCGTGCCATGGTGAAAGATGCCGCGTGCTGCAACGAAGTCCTGGTGCAGCCAAATAAGTAAATAAAAACAGTGCGTAAAAACTGGACTTACAACAATAAGAACTGGGCCAGCTGCAGAAGGGTCCCCACCTCTGAGTACCCTGGGGCTGAGCTGTCTGAAGACAAGGCTCTGGGCTGTCAGGTCTGTGCTATGCCCTTCCTGCAGGGAAGAGGTGAGGACTGAAAAAACATGCAGTGAATGAGCGGATTAGCATGGGAGGGAGCCGGCTGTGATGCGTGGAAGGCCGGATTCGATCTCATGGAGACGGGCGCTGTCTGCTCAATGGGATCGGTCCCCGGTCCTCCCAGCCGCGGGTGCAGGCTGCAGACTGCCATCACAGCCGTCCTTAACTATAGTGCAGAGGAGAATGTGCCGCGGCGTGGAGTCTGGATGCAAGGCTGCCCTGGAGACCGGAGAGGGCCCTGGCCAGAGTTTAATGTTTTCACTATGAGTAGGTTTCACTCTGACAAGAGAACAATTTGAAAACAAAAGGCCAGACGTCTCACCCTCATTTTAAACCCCAGGCACCGTGCCTCCTGCCCTTTGGCAGCAGCGGTAGTGTCCCATCCCTGCTCCTTAAAAAAAAAAAAAAATGAGGCTCGCGCTGGCCATTTCTCGTTTAAAACTGGGCATAATTGATAGCAGCACATCTACCCTGCCCGCGTCTAAAATCTCTCCAGGGGCAGGGAGAACAGTCTCCATGACTGTCATTAACTGGGAAATTAGTGAGCATGCCTGGCGGAACAGCACATGCCACACAAAAATGCAGCAGCCTGGTGCAAGGAGAGTGACCCCAGGATCAGATTCCTGCATAATCGGTCTCCATTCGAGAGTCCTCTAAAAATGCCCTCCTCCATCACCACTGGGAAGAAAGAGAAGAATTCCTCTGCACGTGGCCACCCAGATACTTCCTGGACAGTCATGAACAGCACCTCGTTGGAAGCCAGACAGTTTTGCAAACTTTTCCCAAAGAGAAAGGCAAATGAGTTTCAGGCTGAAAAAGACTGTAGACATGTGGAAAGCAAGCCAGAGCCTTACTCCAAGACTAGCCAGCCTATGCCCAGTCAGGGCACGATCTATACAAATGGCTCTCAGCCTGCATGTGTGTGGACACCACAGGACTCTGAAAATTCTGGCTTTGCTCAGATCCACGCAGGCCCAGTGTCCAAACTCCCTCCAACACTGCCCTCTCCCCCACATCGCTCATGCCCACTCATGCTCAGCAAGTCAGCCATCTCTACAGGGCACTCAGCTGGGCAGAGCCACAGTGGCTCTCAGGGGCCACTGGGCACCCACACTCTTCACTGCCTTTCTCTTGGCCGTCCTGCAGCTCCAGGTCTGTGTCTGAGGGGCCTGGCTCACCGCCCAGCTGGACTCCTCCTCTGTGAGAGGCTCCTGCGTGTTCCTGGAGACCCGTCATCCCTGGCCGCTGGCTGGGAGCCACACCGCTCCTTCTGCCTGTGCTCAGAGTAGGTGAGAGTGCTCAGGTGCTCAGAGTGCCTGCAGCCACTGCCTGGCTGCCTCGGGGTCCCCTCTGACAGTGGGAATACTGATCACCCACTGATCAGCTGATCAACAGCTGATCAACAACTAAGTACGCCAGTGTGGACCCCAGTTCAGTCCCAGAAGAACATCGGGGCTGGGGAACATCAGGGCCCCGTGGTGTGGCCGACACCTGGATGCTCCAGCAGACCCCTCTTCGAGAAAGAATTTGTGTCTCAGCTGTAAGGAGTGAGATCAGCTGACCTCTCCCAGCTGTAAATACCTTGTAAGACTTGAACCCCAAGTTCTTTTTTTAAAAACCATGATTCAGTTCAGTTCAGTTCAGTTCAGTCGCTCAGTGGTGTCCAACTCTTTGCGACCCCATGAATCGCAGCACGCCAGGCCTCCCTGTCCATCACCAACTCCCAGAGTTCACTCAGACCCACATCCATCGAGTCCGTGATGCCATCCAGCTATCTCATCCTCCGTCGTCCCCTTCTCCTCCTGCCCCCAATCTCTCCCAGCATCAGAGTCTTTTCCAATGAGTCAACTCGTCTCATGAGGTGACCAAAGTACTGGAGTTTCAGCTTCAACATCATTCCTTCCAAAGAAATCTCAGGGTTGATCTCCTTCAGAATGGACTGGTTGGATCTCCTTGCAGTCCAAGGGACTCTCAAGAGTCTTCTCCAACACCACAGTTCAAAAGCATCAATTCTTCGGTGCTCAGCCTTCTTCACAGTCCAACTCTCACATCCATACATGACTACAGGAAAAACCATAGCCTTGACTAGATGGACCTTAGTCGGCAAAGTGATGTCTCTGCTTTTGAATATACTATCTAGGTTGGTCACTGAGATATAATTTGGGGCTTCCCAGGTGGTGCTAGTGGTAAAGAACTCGCCTGCCAACGCAGGAGACATAGGAGGAGTAGGTTTGATCCCTGGGTTGGAAAGATCTCCTGGAGGAGGGCATGGCAACTCACTCCAGCATTCTTGCCTGGAGAATCCCCATAGAGAAGAGCCTGGTGGGCCACCGTCCATAGGATCATGAAGAGTTGGATACGACTGAAGTGACTTAGCATGCACACAGGAACTAAGATATAATTCACCCCCTCAAAAGTATACAACGTAATTGTTTTTAGTGTATTATATTTACAAAGAGTGCAACCATTGACACAATGTAAGTTTGGGGGACGTTCATCATGCCCAGAGGAAACGCTGTGCCCGTGAGCAGGTCCTCCCCGCCCTCCAGCTTGCAGTCTGGTTTTGTCTCTGTGCATGTGCTCTGTCTGGACTCACACTACAAACGGAATCATGACGCATGGCCCTTCAAGTCTCCAATTAGGAAAAGGAAAAAAAACGAGGAACTTACAAGGTTATTTTAAAGGTTAAACATATCAAGTGCTCAACACATAATAATAACATAGACTATCCATGTGCCTCTACAGGCCACACACCTTTCATTTAGCCTGTGTTTTCAAGATTTGTCCCTGTCGTAACACGTATCAGAATTTCATCCCCTTTTATGGCCAGATGGTGTTCCGTGGTGTGGCTGGACCAGATTTTGTATATTCATCCACCAGCTGATGGACATTTTTAACCCAAGCTTTTGAGCAAGGTCACAGTCCTCTGGGGGTGGCCCGTGGCCAGTGAGTGAGCACAGAGGGGTACCAGGGCCTGCCCAACGCAGCCCTCCCCTGAAGGGGCCCCCGCAGAATCGAGGAGCCTGGGTCTGCCTGCCTCCTCCAGCTTCAGTTCTTTTGCCCAGCTCAGCTGTTATCTGCTCACTGAGCTTTCCCACCCCATGGCTGTCTTAGCCTCTGCTTCCGGGGGAACTCCACCTGAGACAGGTGCCCTGAAGGTCACCAATGGCCTCAAAGTATTCAGTCCCACTGAAGTGAATGCAACCTCCTGTGTGCAAGCCTGTTCTCCCCCAGGCTGTCAGGCTTGGACATGATTTCCGAGGTCAGAAAGACTTGGGTTCAAACTCCAGTGCCACCTGCCGGCTCACTGAGGGACCAGCCATCCTACCATCCGAGTCTCCGTACACAAGGATTAAAAAATAAAAGTACCTCACAAAGTTAAGGATTAAATATGAAAATTCATACAAATTGCTTACTGAGATGATAAGACTGAATACCCATGGGGCCAACATGGCAGGCAGTCTTCTAAGACTTGACCTACTTTAGGTCAAATCTCCTCATCATGACCTTACAAGGGGATTATCATCATGTCCTTTACATCAGGTGAAGAAAACCCAAGAGACAGAGAGGGTTAACCCGTCGAAGTGTCCCAGCTAGAAAGCGGCCGTGATGGCTAACTGTGTGGCCCACAGGGTATGCAGACATTTGGTCAAATATTATTCTGGGTGTGTCTGTGAGAGTGTTGCTCATCATTTAAATTAGTGGAATACAGGATAATTTAATACAGTGTTATACATCAACTGTACTCCAATAAAATAATGTTTTTGGAAAAATTAGTGGAATGAATGGAGCAGATTGCTCTTCCTAGTGTGGGTGGGCCTTGCCAAATCAGTCGAAGGTCTAAATAGACCAAAAGGGCTGACCCCCTCCTGAATCACAGAAAATTCCTTGTGTCTGCTTGCCTTTGAACAAGGACACTGACTTTCTCTTGCCTTCAGATCTAGTGGGGTGGGGATGCTTTTGTACTCCCATCCTAAAGTCTCACTGGACCCCACTTCAGCCTTCCTGCCTCCTGGCTCTTCCTGAAGCTCCTGTTTGTGGACTTAACCCCCAGATCTTGCGACTGGTCGGTCTCCATAATCACATGAGCCAATCCCTTATAAAGAATCTTTTTCTCCTGATATAATGCACATTGATTGTTCCTATTTCTCTGGAGAACTTCACCTAACACAGCCATGGAGCCAGGATGCAAACCCAGGCAGGGAGCCACAGTATTCATGCAGCAGAGCACAGCACCCCATCATGAATCTGCTGAAAGACAGAGGAAGGGAGGGGCGGGAAGGAAGGAAGGCAGGAGGGACGGAGGGAGGGAGGGGGCCTCGGCATCCACCGCTCAGCACAAACCCCAAACTCTGAACACGTGTCTCGGTTTTAGCCCTTTGGGCTGTGCTGCACAGTCAGTTGGAGTCAGAGCCACCTTCCTCCACTTTAAGTGGATCAGCTGGGAGGGACTCGAAGCAGGAGATGGGGCAGGTGCTCTTCCAGGGAGACCTCCACCACATGCCTCCCTCTTGGCACCCGGCTACTGGGCAGACCTCCCTGGGCACCGCTCTAGGAGAAGGAATTTGCTCCAAGGACAGAGAGCAGGGTGTGCAAGATCTGGACCCCTGGGCCACCTGGGAAATAAGTGCATCCCCTTGTCACAGGTCCCCGGAGACAGGGAGCCAAGGGAGGGTGAGGTGAGCTAATTTCGAGGTTTCCTTTCTTAAAGCCAGTTTCCCTCAGTGACAGATGGTGCCCAAAGACCTGCCCCGTGAAGAGCCACATAAGTGTCTCCCAGCCACCATCAGAATCTCCACTCTAGACTTTTCTACCGCATATTTTTAAATAAGGTGCTGCAGAAAACCTTTGGCTTTATCCCCTTCCACAGCTGGAAGTTTCCTACATGAATCTCTCTAGCCAAAAGCATTTTACTACTTAGCTTCGATTTTAACCCTTTGCCGTACATGAATCTCCAGCATCACCATCATTATCGTCACTGCAAACCATTATATACCTTCTCTGTGCCAGGCACCTGCACTAATAAGCACCTTGCATGGTGTCTTGTCCTGTTTAATCCAAGTGAGGTGCTGTGATCCTGCCCATCTCCAGGATGAAAGGACTCAGGCTCCCAAGAGGTGAAGTGGTGCCTCCAAACCCAGGTCCGGGCCTGGCTGACTCTAGGTCGCTCTTTCGTGACCTTCCTACATGTACAATAATATCACTTGTTTCTTGCAGTTGTTAGAACATTCCTGAAGCCTCTGGCGAGAAGCAGAAAATGGAAAAGGAGCCCTGAAGAGATTTGGGAGGGGTGCAAATAGGGTGAGGTCCACATCATCTTTGTGCGCCCCCAGCCTCAAGAGTCACTGGACCCCACCTCAGACTCCCTTGGGCCAAAGCCACCACCTCACCTGTGTTCTCCACCATCTGACAGGCACCAGCTGCCTTGGGCTGGGAGCCCCCCGCTTCTGTCTGTCTCCCTGGGGACGCCATGCACAGCTGCAGGCATCGGCAGGGTTAAAGATAAATAACGAGGATTCCAAAAGATCCTTCATCCCCCGTCACAGCTGTCTTGCCTGAGGAATCCACCACCGTGTTTGTTAAACCCACACTTTAATTACTCCAAAATTATGTTAAATCCTTGCATAAATATTGCAGCGAAGAATTTCATTACAGCAAGCTGGGTTGCTGCCAGAGCTCTGGGTTAAAAAGTAAGGGGAGAACAGACACACGCAGAAAAGATAGATTTTTTTTTCCAGATAAAAAGGCAAGGGAGGTCATCCTTTGTCAGATCACCCAGGTGTCAAAGAGAAACAGACTCTCCCATTTCACCGATGGAAGGGGGAAAATCCCTTCTGCCCTCCAATCTAATAGCTTTTACTTCTCCACAAAACTAAAATCGGATTAAATATTGATAACCAGAGGTATTAATTAAGGGGGAAAAGCCCATCAAGAGAACCCCAATATGTTTACAGTGTCCCCAAGAAACTGGGAAAATTCACAATCAAGTGTGTAAATGTTCTAAAAAGGGTCCTGAATATTTTATGAATATTTGTCATAAAACAGAAATAATAACCACTGTGCAGAGCTATTAGAATTAATATTTATGCTGCCCGCCATGAAATATTCATGGGGACAGAGAAAGGGGGCCCGTAAGACAAGAATTAATTTACATTGGGCTCGGTTTACCCGCTGGCTTGATGTTTAAAGACGGTTGACAAGCCTCCGGATGAATCCGCCAGTCACTTCCCGCAGCCGGTGCGGTGGAGGGGGTGGGGGACGGGTCCGGGCTGCTGACAGCTCACAGATTGAGTTTCTGACAGCCCTTAAAAACCTAAATGGCCCCCCACCTTTTTTTCCTTCTTCCGTTGCCCAAGGCACTCTGTTCTGCCATCGTTCATCCGATCTCCCCTTCCATCTGCTGAAATTAACGAATTAATGAGCGCGATCCACTTTACAGTGGGGCCCTATGAATGTTTACAGGTGATTAAATTATAATGCGGGGCGGCTGTATAATTCATGAACCAATTAAAGGAAGTGTTAGTTGATTTGATGGGATGAGGACGTACAAAATGCATTTAACTAATGGGGAACCACGGGCTGCCGAGGGCCGGCTCCCTCTCTCGGATTACGCGGCTAATTGCCGCGCTTTATGGGGCTGTCACTGATAGCCATGCATATTTCATTGTTCTCAAATACTTCAATTGAGCGCGGCCGTGTCGCGGCTGTAATGTGGAGAGGCCGGGCCAAACTTGGCTGTAGTTACAGCGGCCTGGGCTGCAGCCGAGGCCAGAAACCCGAGCTGGGGGCGTCGGGTGTCCCCCGCCATTAGGTGATTAAAAGGGCGCAGTGTGCGGTGGCCTTTTGCGTCCTGATGGTTCTGCTGCTGGCTCCATTGCGCGGCCGCGCTGGGGCGCTGACCCGCTTTTCTGGGGCACGGGGAAGAGGACGTCTGCCGCCCCTGTACTGCTCCCAGCACGACTGCGTCCAGAGTGCCGGGGCCCGGGGTCACCCAGAGAGGCCCCGACCCCAGGGCCGCTCACCAGGGACGCCTCCAGAGCTCAGGGTTTCCTCTGGACCCGACCTTGTGCTTCCGCACAGGTGGCTCCTCCGGGCGTCATTATTCGCACTTAGGGGCAAACTGAACCACCCCTTGCTCTTTAAGCATAGGTTGCAAGCAGACAGTTTAGGCTGAGTTAAATTACTTTCTGTAAGCGAACTCGAAGCTCTGCCGTCAGCTCACAGAGAATACAAGATTACCCCTGATGCTCAGCAAGCGAGAACTCGAATCCACAGTTCTGGGGCTGAAGGGCGAGGGAGGGAATGTGGGCCGACAGGGTGCCTGGTTCTGAGAGATGCCACCTTCGTGCCAGCAAGTCACGTTCACTCTTCGCGGCCCGGGCGAGCATCCCCCAGCACATCCCGGATCTTCAGAGGCCTGCCTCCATAGTCTGCTGGTCTCGGTAACCTGGCCCCTGGCGGGGCTCCAAAATGGCCCTGCTCTCTCCTCCAGCTTCTCAGTCTGGAATTCACGTGAGCTAAACACACCTGCACAAATGAACCCCCAACATAAAACAATTTAAAACCCCTGGGGCTCATCTCTTCAATCTCCCAGTGCACACCGAAGAAAGCGATGCCCACGGAGGGGTTTTGCTCCCACTTAGGCACCCAGAGCTGGGAGGAGAGATTGGCCATCGGCCAATCCATCGGCCAATGAAGCAGCATTCATTCCCAGATCAGTGCTCACACTCCGTCTCCGCACTCAAGAGCTCGGTGATCCTGGACACGCCTCAGGCTCTCTGGACCACCATGGAGACAGGAGGTGGGCAGGGAGGAAGAGACACATCCATGAGCTGAGGGCTGGGTCTAAGGTGTAATAAGAGCCCACAGTTTTTTAGGCGATATTGTTATTGTGTGATATTAGAGATTCCAACCTGTGCAGGTAGAGTCCAGACTCACCGCTTTTTTCCCTACGGTGCACATCATGGTCAGCGTTGGCCTTCACCCCTACAACTGCACATGGCTGCTGTGCTGTGAAGTGAGGTGACTGCTGGTCTACCAGAAGGCCCAGGAGTCAGCAGCCTCTCCTGTTACCAAAGCAGGGCATCTCTTACTAGATCTGGGCAGAAAGGTTGCAGAACCAGAAACTGCTGGTGAGATGGGTGCCCAAATGGCTGCCACTTCAAGGACGGAAGAAGGCCAGAGACAGGGGCTAACAGACTAAGCCTAGACTGTCTCCTTGCAACCTACACTCAAAGAGCAATGGGTAATCCAGGTGGATCGAAAGCATTCTGGTTTCA
The DNA here is from genome assembly GCA_917880005.1 of Nanger dama. Classification (NCBI taxonomy): domain Eukaryota; kingdom Metazoa; phylum Chordata; class Mammalia; order Artiodactyla; family Bovidae; genus Nanger; species Nanger dama. The sequence continues at coordinate 4,223,089 of CAKJTW010000018.1, read as the reverse complement.
GAACCAAAGTATCACTTATCAAGTGCTTACCATGGGCAACCAACTGTCCTACGTATTTACAAACAAGACCTTCTATCATCTTGCAATTCTCAGTGCACAAATGGGGAAACTGAGGCCCAAGGGAACCAACCATCCTGGTTCAGGAATGTCTTCCAAGCAAACATTTGCACAAGTGCACAGTCACACAGGCGAGATGTCCTGTTGCTGAATTATCAATAAGAGCCCAGAACAGGACACAACATAAATGTCCATAAATAGAGGAGGGCTTAACAAACTGTGGCATCCCCATGTTCTACAGCTTTTAAAAGAAATACAGTGGATCTCAGGTATAGACATTGGCAAGGATGCCAAGACTCTTGAGTAAAACAAAAGATATATAATAACATGTATTTACTTTTAACAAAGGAAGTAAATCTGAAAGGATGTACTTCGGATTTTGGGGGAGAGATTTCAAAAGTTTTATTTATAGATATCTGATTTTTTTTTACAGTGAGAATGTATTATTTATACAATTAGGAAAAACACTCATTATACAGTCACATGTATGCCTGCACACTCAGTTGCTCAGTCATGTCCAATTCTTTGTGACCCCATGGACTGTAGCCCACCAGACCAGGCTCCTCTGTCCATGAGATTCTCCAGGCAAGAATACTGGAGTGGGCTGCCATTTCCTTCTCAATACAATCACAAGAAAAACCTGATTTTTAAAAAGGAAAACCACTGATTCGGAGCTAAAGGACCAGCACACTGGTGCTAACACAAATGAGTTGATCCGACTTCCTTGTGCAGATCATTCCACGCACCGAATTACAGATTAATGGGTCTGGGCACCAGCCCGAAACCCTGACATCATCCTGGATGGAGTCAGCCCTCATTTCACAAGGGCAGGCAGACCGGAGACAAGAAACCCCAGATGGTGGCCACCGAGAGTCCCAAACCTTAAGACAAATCTGTACCTAGACCACACTGCTCACCTAGCCTCCCACGTGCCCAGGTGTAAGAGGGGCCGGTGAGAAAGTGTGAGTAGCTCAGTGCAAACCAATGCCTCTGTTTTAGGAAAGTCAGCTTATGTTCATTCATTCAACAAATACTGGCCCAGTGCCTCCTGTATGCTAGTCGCAGACTGTCCCAGGTCCCGTGGACCTAGCAGTGAATGAGGCAGCACCATCCCGCCCTCGCAAAGCTTCCAAGGGACGTTTATGTACATACAAATAAAGACTTCCTCTTCTTGGCACTTGGGGTTTATCCTATTAAAAGATTAAAGACGTAATATGAAGAGACCCGCTGGCAACCAACAAAGAGGTGAAATGCATAAAGCATTTGATAAAGACGGTTTGGAAGTCTTAAGTGAAATGGCTGTTAACTGACTAATATTTACAAAGCTTGTTATGGGACAGGCACGCCACAGACGTACAAAGGCCCAGTGGCTCCGCAGGTAAAGAATCCACCTGCCAATGCAGGAGACACAAGAGACGCAGGTTTGATCCCTGGGTTGGGAAGTAGGAAATGGCCACTCCAGTATTCTTGCCTGGGAAATAGCCCGTGGACAGAGGAGCCTGGGGGGCTACGGTCCACGGGGTTGCAAAATAGTCAGACGCGGCTTAGTGACTAAACAACAACCATGTACAAAAGAGGCGCGACTGTGACGCCCCGTTTGATGGGTGTGGGAATGGGGCTCAAAGGGGAGCAACGCTTCCCCAGGTCACATCCTTAGCAACAGCAGCCTTTTGGGGTTCAGGTTAGTCGGACAGCCCAGGTTGAGCTGTAACTGTTGGACGCACTGCCTCTCTGGATGCCTTTGTGCGGAGCGCCCTATAAACAGTCCTGGCTCCTCTGGTGCCCCGTGCCTGGCATCATGCTGAGGATGTGCAGACGCCTCACAGCGCGCCTGGGACAGAGGTGCCAGCATCACCCTCATGGCACAGACGAGGCCCCCACTCCATCGCCTTCCGCGGCCTCTTCATCACATTCAGGGGAGACCTGCACCACCGGAACACGGAAGGAACGTGTCCTCACGCTGAGCGCTCGGGCTGCCCGCGGCTCACAGGCCCCGCCCCGGGGCTCAGCCCACTCCAGTTCCACGGGGCAGCCACTCCGCTGTCTCTGCCAGCTCAGGTCCCAGAGCAGAGGCCGCAGAGACCCAAAAGGAGCCGCACCTCCAAGGCATTCCCGGCACAATTCAAAGGACTTTCCAGAATGTTCCAGCTCTGGGAGATTCCCACTCTGAGCTTCCATTCCAGGAGAGCCACTTTCTCTTTCTTCTCAAATGTCTAAATACGACAGGGAACTCTTACTTGTGGGCTAGAAAGACACAGATTCTAGGAAGTCAAATCGACCCCACCTGGAGATCCAGTCACAACTCAGACTGCCCCTCTACTGGGAACAGCCTCTAGGAGGGGCACCCCTCCCGGAATCTGCACCCAACTTCCAGGTGCATCCAGAGACGGTGACGAATGGAAGCCGAGTAGGACCTGAACCCTGGATTTCAGTGATGGCAACTGGGAGAAAACCTGGGTTTGGGGATAAAGGACACCTTGGCACTTGGTGTTGACTCGCTCCAAACCCAGCCCCGAGGCTTGGTGGTGCCCAGAGAGGACGCCCCTAAACTGCCTTCCGAGAAGAAACCCAGGGTTAAACTGTTTATCTGGTGACACTCCTGGGTTAAACTTCTTAAGTGAAGCTACCTATGAGGTGAAACACAAGTCTCTAGATAAAGCTTTTCCACGTCCTTGGCTGCAGACACAGGTCTGCAACTTAAAACTTCTGGGTTTCGATAGTCGCCTGTGAATTAAATCTATTATTCGAGTCCAGGAGCCTACAGGCTTTAGAGTAATCTATCTCAAGGGCATCTCCCTGCTATAGCCTGTGTCTGCAATGGGGCACGGCTGCTCTCAAAAGCCATCAACACGGGGGCTGGGAGAGTGTGAATGGAGATTGACTACATTAGATCCAGGAAAAAGGGTTTGATACAATGTTTCGTTAAAGCCCTGTGTTTGTAGCCTGTCCCGGATGTCAGAATATACATACTGTATCAAAATGTTAAGGGTAATGGTGATAGTCTCTGGGTGTTGGAAATTACTTGACTTAGCTACAGTTCCTAGCTGTTCTATAACAAATGGATTCCCTATATAATAAAATGTTTGAAATACACAGACAAGAGCCCCAGGCCCCCACACTCAGGGTCCCTGACTGGCTCCCAGGGCCTGCCCTGGCCTCGCCTGGCTTAGGAAGGGGCTGGATTGGCTTTCAGGCCCGGCCTGCGCTTTCACAGCCTCCCTGCCTTATCCCACTCCCATCCTCACCCCCAGGAGATCCTGCCTGGCCTCCTCCTGCCTGCCCCCCTCACCCCCCCACCCCCTCAACCCCACCCCCCTCAACCCCACACCCCACACCCCCCTACCCCCACCCTTCCCCCATCCGGATGGCTCTTTCCCCCTCTCCCCACAACTGGCTCCTTTTCATTCAAGCCTCAGCTTAAATGAACTGAACACTGCCCCCCAGCATCTGCAACCCTACCCCCGCCCACCATCACTCCCGAGTGACATCTTAACTCCCCCAGGTTACTCAGTTCCAGGAGATATTAACCCTTCTCTTGTTTGTATGCGGTCTGCCTCCTCCCCGGGGAACGTTTCGTTCACTGCTCTAGCCCCAGGGTCTGGGATCAGGCCTGGCAGAGAACAGCCTGCAACAAACACCGAAGGGCTGGACAAACGGATGCGCAGTGCTTCCCTTATCACTAGGGATAGCAGCTGCTCAGCTGTGCTCTGAGCTGAGTGTCCTGCATCAGGGAATCACACGGTACTCATGTGAGAAAGGAACCGATACCATACCATCCTTTGCCTCTTTCAGTGAAGAGGAGTCAGACGTTCAGTGAGGCCAAGTCCCGTGCCAGAGTCCCCCTCCCACGAGCGGTCACACCCTCAAGCCAGCCAGTCCTGGGCTCTTCACCTCCCTCCACTGCCAAGATGCCTGCTGGCAGATGAGCCTGACCTCTGCCTGACCCTGAGGGCCGGGCCCTAGGAATGTCTGTCTGGGGAGGCCTTGGGGCAGTGGCCTGGTTAGGGGACTCACAGAGCCACGCTACTTAGATGCTGATGCCATCCTGGATTCTCCCGCAGGTGAGGGCATCCTTGGTACAGAGGGCCCACGTCAGCTCCAGGACATACTAGCTTCCTGGTGGAGGGACTGACTGTCGTCCTCTCTGAGGTGGCCTTGGATGGCATGTCCCCTCACCTGCTGGGGTGCAGTGGGCACCTACCGCCTTCTGGACCACAGGAGACAAATGCTCTTGGGGCCTGTCACTGCAGCCTGCTGGAGTGGCAGTCCAGTGACAGTGGGTCAGCAGGTGGCAGGCACAAAGGCGTCCTACCAACTCTGGATCAAAGCTAGTGGAGGTGATGGAATTCCAGTGATGCTGTGAAAGTGCTGCACTCAATATGCCAGCAAATTTGGAAAACTCAGCAGTGGCCACAGGACTGGAAAAGGTCAGTTTTCATTCCAATGCCAAAGAATGCTCAAACTACCGCACAATTGCACTCATCTCACACGCTAGTAAAGTAATGCTCAAAATTCTCCAAGCCAGGCTTCAGCAATACGTGAACTGGGATCTCCGGTTCACGTGCCAGGGGACTCTTCAAGCTGGTTTTAGAAAAGGCAGAGGAACCAGAGATCAAATGGCCAACATCCGCTGGATCATGGAAAAAGCAAGAGAGTTCCAGAAAAACATCTATTTCTGCTTTATTGGCTATGCCAAAGCCTTTGACTGTGTGGATCATAATAAACTGTGGAAAATTCTGAAAGAGATGTGAATAACAGACCACCTGACCTGCCTCTCAAGAAATCTGTATGCAGGTCAGGAAGCAACAGTTAGAACTGGACATGGAACAACAAACTGGTTCCAAATAGGAAAAGGAGTATGTCAAGGCTGTATCTTGTCACCCTGCCTATTTAACTTCTATGCAGAGTACATCATGAGAAACACTGGACTGGAAGAAACACAAGCTGGAATCAAGATGCCGGGAGAAATATCAATGACCTCATATATGCAGATGACACCACCCTTATGGCAGAAAGTGAAGAGGAGCTAAAAAGCCTCTTGATGAAAGTGAAAGAGGAGAGTGAAAAAGTTGGCTTAAAGCTCAACATTCAGAAAATGAAGATCATGGCACCCGGTCCCATCACTTCATGGGAAATAGATGGGGAAACAGTGGAAACAGTGTCAGACTTTATTTGGGGGGTCCAAAATCACTGCAGATGGTGACTGCAGCCATGAAATTAAAAGACGCTTACTTCTTAGAAGAAAAGTTGTGACCAACCTAGATAGCATATTCAAAAGCAGAGACATCACTTTGCCGACTAAGGTCCGTCTAGTCAAGGCTATGGTTTTTCCTGTGGTTATGTATGGATGTGAGAGTTGGACTGTGAAGAAGGCTGAGCCTCAAAGACTTGATGCGTTTGAACTGTGGTGTTGGAGAAGACTCTTGAGAGTCCCTTGGACTGCAAGGAGATCCAACCAGTCCATTCTGAAGGAGATCAGTCCTGGGATTTCTTTGGAAGGAATGATGCTAAAGCTGAAACTCCAGTACTTTGGCCACCTCATGTGACGAGTTGACTCATTGGAAAAGACTCTGATGCTGGGAGGGATTGGGGGCAGGAGGAGAAGGGGACGACCGAGGATGAGATGGCTGGATGGCATCACAGACTCGATAGACGTGAGTCTGAGTGAACTCTGGGATTTGGTGATGGACAGGGAGGCCTGGCGTGCTGCGATTAATGGGGTCACAAAGAGTTGGACACGACTGAGCAACTAAACTGAACTGAACTGAACTGATCACCTCTACCTTTCAATGTGGGAAGGGGTCTGGAGGAGAAGGGGCTAGCCCTGGGCCACTCCACCAGCCCTCTGTCAGAGGCACCGGCTGCCGGCAGATCCTGATCCTGAGAACCCGCTCAGCGCAGCTCAAGGGCGCCTGGGGCCAGAATCTCTGCACAAGCCCTGCCAGGAGACAGGGAAAGGAGGGCGGGAGGGGAGGGCCAGGCCGGTTGCTCTCTCTGATGCTTCTGAAGTGCCTCAGCCCCAGGCAGGCACAAGGAAGCCTTTTGGTTCAGGATGGAAGTGGCTATTTGCAGGTCATCATCTTTGGAAACCAACCCTGAATATTCATTGGAAGGACTCACGCTGAAGCTAAAGCTCCAATACTTTGGCTACCTGATGCAAACTGCTGACTCATTGGAAAAGACACTGATGCTGGGAAAGATTGAAGGCGTGGAAGAAGGGGATAACAGAGGATGAGATGGTTGGAGGGCATCATCAACTCAACGGATATGAATCTGAGCAAACTCCAGGAGATAGTGGAGGACAGGGAAGCCTGGCGTGCTGCAGTCCATGGGGTCTCAAAGGGTCAGACACAACTGAGCAACTGAACAACGAATAATCTTTGAGTAAGGACGGCGGATACAAACTGGGAGACGGGAGGGAAGCAGCAGCAAGGTGCAGTGGGGAGGGGGCCCCAAGGTGACTCCAGCTTGAAACGCTGTCACCGCATCCCCGAAGACTCTGGATGGTCACATCTTCCTAGAAGAGGGAATGGCCCAAGCCCCCAGGCCCGCCTGGGTGGACGAGGGAGTGTCAGGAGCCCCTCCCCCTTTACTCGCCAGTCTCCATCCGGCCAGGTGGCGCTTCCAGCTGCTCTCTGTGGCTGCTCCACCTTGGTCAGGCAGCTTCCCTGCCCCTTCCCCCAGCTGTGCCTGCCTCACGGAACCGACTGTCCCCACCTTATTTCACTGCTCTCCAACCACTTACAGGAAAAGGCCTCGCGGCCAAAACATTACCGCTGACCTGATTAGCCACGCTCTGCTGACATTTTTATCAGCATCCTCCCTTACTTCCAGCAGACAGGAGGGAGCCCTCACCATCGGATCGGGATATTTGGATTATAACTTGCTTGTCTGAAACAATCCATAGGGTTTCGTTATTTTCTGGGTCGGGGGCCTCACATGTCCTCAGCAGCCTCTCATTTGTTTTCCTGTCCAGGCTGCCTTCCCAGGGGGAAAGTTCTGGCGAGAGGGCGGGAGATAGTGGAGGACAGGGGCCATTATACCATGCCCACTTACAGAGGGTTTCCCTGGTGGCTCAGATGGTAAAGAACCTGCCTGCCAAGAGCCCTGCCTTGCCCCCCAAGAGCCCTCAGGGGGACCACTGTGGGCCCAGCACCCTCGAATCTCCTGCTGAAAGGCAGGCCTGTGGGGGCGGGGACCTCAGAGGGCACTGAGTACAGACAGCGCTCATCCTGGGCCTACCCAGGATTTGCAGAGTGAATGGATGACCCTCCTATTTGCTAAGATCCCTGCCCACCAGCTCTAGAAGCAGCAGCCTGGGCAGCGGAGCCGTAAGCAGCCATCATTAGAACAGACAGTGGAACTACACGCGACTCTGTTCTGTGTTTCCCAAGTCTCCTGTAAGCGTGTTATCATACTTGCATAATTTAAAAAAGAAAAAGAAAATTCATACCGTCTGAAAAAAAGTAAATAAACGGAACTACTCTTTCCCGCCCTCTCGCCAGAACCGCACAACCCTTGCTGGCCTGACTCCCGACATCTTTCTGGCCAAGTCAGAGGGCACTGGGTTATCTCAGTCTTCGGAGTCGAAAATGTGCTTTCCGGTGCACTGGACACGCTCACCTAAGTAATTTCGCACTAGACCCGGGGGGCAGGGGCCATTATACCATGCCCACTTATAGAGGGTTTCCTGGTGGCTCAGATGGTAAAGAACCTGCCTGCCGTGCGGGAGACTCCAGGTTCAGTCCCTGGGCTGGGAAGACCCCCTGGAGGAGAGCATGGCAACCCACTCCAGGATTCTTGCCTGGAGAATCCCGGGGACAGAGGAGCCTGGCGGGCTACAGTCCATGGGGTCACAAAGAGTCGGACACGACTGAGTGTCTAAATACTTTCACTTTATAGAGCAGGTGGGTGACAGACCTGCCCGAGGTCTGTGGCCAGGGAATGGCAAAGCAGGATTCTGAACCTGGGCAGTGTGGGCCTAACTGTCGTGGGGTTGCTGTGCCCCACCTTGGGGGCCAGAGCAGGTCAGGGGTTGAAGGCGTGTCTCCACCATCAGCTTCCTCTGCCCAGGCACACACCTGGCCAGCACCTGCTGGTACCTCTGCCCCTTGATTCAGGTACTTGAAGGGCAAACAGCTCGAGGGTTGGTGAGCGGGAGTGCTCGTCAAATTAACGTCTGCACGCACATAAAACAGCTCACTCAAGATCATCACCCACCCCACATATACAGCTCACCAGATTGGTGTCCAGAGAGTTCTGCCTGGTGGATTTCCTCTGTTCTCCTAACTACTCCACAACTAAATGTTTCACAAAGCCATTTCCTCCCCAGATATTTATGTTCTCAAATGTTTATTAGCCTCTCTATCACGATCAAGATTTTACGAGCACTCTATACCAGCTGTGAATTGAAGACATAATTTCAAATCCATCACTTTCCAGTTTGGTACTACATTTGTCTTTGTTACGATGGCAGTGGTTGTTATGGGCGCCCGGCAGATGACACCTGAACCCATCTGTCCAGGGCCAGCCAAAGTGACTGGCATTTCTGTAAGGCCGGACCCCGGGGCCACGATGGGCCGCCCCTCCTCTCTCCTGCCAGCGAGAAGGTCCCTAACGGAAGGATCCTCCCAGATCCCAGGGACCAATGACAGCACACTTCGTCAGCTAAAGCCGCCCCACTCCAGTCACATAGAAGGACCTATCACCCCACGCGATACCTCGACCTAACAACCTACCCGAACCCCCGTCCACTAACTGAACGCATATAGACCACTTCCCAGCGCAGTCTGGGCGCGGGCTTCCTCGGCCTGCCTCATTCGGGTCCAGGAGCCCCGCCCGGGAGCGCTTCCCCATTAAAGCCTGTTAGATACTCTTTTTGGTGTCCTGGTCGTCTTTAACCTAACAGTTTCAATCCAGAAGCACCCAGGGGTCTGATGCCTCTGCCAGCAGCATCAGAGAAGCTTCCACGGCTCATGGGCATGTGTGAAGATTCTGGAAGCTCCAGGGGACACTCTCCTGCCCTTATTCCTCCAACCTGGATGCCCCAGTCCACTCATCTCTGGGCAAGGAGGGCTGGCATCTCACACCAAGTGAAAAAGACAGAGAGAAGAAAGAGATGAGAGAGAATGAAACACTGTTCCTTCATCTGATCAGTGGCACCCACCTGCCTGGGGCCTGGTGGTTAACTCGGTCCTCTCTTCAAAACATGGAGGGAATAACAGTTCATGAAGCTGGCACAAAAGTGCCAACTGCTACAGTTTATTATTCACAGTTAGAGGCCACCTCATCAAATCTAACAGCAACTTTACACCACATGGACTATTTACTCCGCCTTGAAAATTCTGCTCCCACCTAGAGGGACCTGTTCACTGTTCTAGCACACAGAACGTGCTCACTAAATATTTGTCGACTAACACCAGTTCAAACTCGGGTCTTTCAATCCAGGGAATGGCAGAAAATATTTGCAAATCATGAGACTGATGAGGGCTTAATTTCCAAAATATATGAACAGTTCATACAATTCAACAACAACAAAAAACAAATCCAAAAGATGGGCAGAGGATCTAAATAGATATTTCTCCAAAGAAGATAGAGAAATGAAAAATGAAAAGAGCTCAATGTCACTAATTACTAGAGAAATGCAAATCAAACCACCACACACTGGTCAGAACGGCCACCATTAAAAAGTCCTGACAAATGCTGGACAGGGTGCAAAGAAAAGGGAACCCTCCTGCACTATTGGTGGGAATGTAAATTGGTGCAGCCACTATGAAAAACAGTATGGAGGTGCCTCGAAAAACTAAAAATAGAATTCCCATATGATTCAGCAATCCCACTCCTGGGCATATGTCCAGACAAAACTGTAATTCAAAAAGATCCATGCACCCCAGTGTTCATAGCAGCATATTCACAACAGCCAAGACATGGAGACAACTTGAACGTCCATCAATAGGTTAACGCATACAGTGGAATACTATTTAGCCCTAAAAAGAAACATTGCCACTTGCAGTAACGTGGATGCAATAGGAGATTGTCATACTTATGAGGCAAATCACAGAGAGAAAGACAAACACCATACGACATCACCTATACATGGACTCGAAACCAGGGCACGGATGGACCCATCTATGAGACAGAAGCAGACTCATAGATGGGGAGAACAGACTTGTGATTGCCAAGGAGGCAGGAAGGGAAGGACTGGGAGCTTGGGGTTAGCAGCTGCAAACGGTTACTTACAGAATGGGTAAATAATGAGGGCATACTGTACAACACAGGGAACCACATTCAATACCATGTTCAATTTATATCAATAAACCATAATGGAAAAAATATAAAAAAGAATGTACATATATGAATAACTGAGTCACTCTGCAGTATAGCAGAAATTAGCACAACATGGTGACTCAACTCTTCTTCAATAAAAAACAGAAAAAAAAAAAAAAAACCCTCAGGTTTTTGACTCCAAAGCTCATGAAACCTGCTTCTAGAAAACGCCAGCCAGTGGTCAGCCCCCAGGGGGCCTGGGCCGGCCTGATTCCAGATGGAGCTCTACACCCATGCTCGTCTGAGGTGCACAACTGTTCTCGCAAAGCAAGGACAATCTTGGCATAGTTCCACCGCCAGACGCCAGGACAGGCAGCCTAAGCAAAGAGCAGAACTTCCAGGGTCTCGTCTTCCTGAAGGCTAGATGTCTGAGCCCCACCCCAACTGCAGGTCAGCACACACACTTTGTTCTCGCCAGAGGTGCAGCGCAGGTCTCGTGAGAACTGCTGTCTGTCCCGACTGGCCTTTATGTTCGCGGTCTTGTCTTGTTTTACTGTGGCTGGAGGCACAAGCACAAAAAATGGGGTCAACTGCCATTACTTAAATCCTCTAAGTGAATAAAAAATGCGCTGCTGTGGGGAAGACAACCCTTCTTGAAAGAAGACATTTAGGCATCTTTCAAATCCAGCCTTGATACTGAGGAGGAAAAATATGTCCCCTAAAACTCAAGTTTTCTGATGTTAAACAGTTCCATCACTTGAGCATGTGCGTGCTGACTCAGCCAAACTGCGTCACACACCTGGGTGGCTCCAGGGACCCACACTGCTCCTGAGAGCTGGAGTCCTACAGCATCGCATCCCCAAACCTGCATGGAGCCTTTGTTCCTTGGATGTTCTAGCCCTTTCCATGCCCGCACCACCTTTGTTCACACCACACTTTATCTCCACCAGTAGAATTCAGAGCTCTTGGGCTCTCTGGTAGCACCCACCGAAAATAAAAACTACAACCCAGCAATTCCACTTCTGGGATATTAATCTACCGAGATAGTTCCATGAATACACAGAGCCATACTACAGGACATCAACTGTAGCTGTGTTTGCAAAGTGAAAGAAGGAACACAGTCTAAAGGATCTTCAAAAGTTGCTCAGTGGCTCACGTGTGTCCAGCTCTTTGCAACCCTTTGGACTATAGCCTGGCAAGCTCCTCTGTGCATGGGATTTTTCAGGCAAGAATACTGGAGTGGGTTGCCATTTCCTCCTCCAGGGGATCTTTCCAGTCCAGGGATCAGACCCATGTTTCTTGTATCTCCTGCACTGTAGGGGGATTCTTTACCCAGTAAGCCATCAGGGAAGCCTGCTCCGCAATAGGAATCTGGTCAAATTAATTACAGTCTAGTTTCTGGCTAGAATGCCACATGGCTATTAAAGAGAATGAGGCAGAGCTAAAGCACTAAACAAATATCTTCAGATACACTGTCAAGAAAAAGAAATTAAACAGTGTGTGTTTAATCTATATTAATAGTGTGTCTTCATCTATATAAAATAACTGCATATATTTAATGTCTCCTTACTGATGCAGAGGTATTTTCTGGAAGAACAACCTAGGAACTATAAAGAGTAGCTGCTCCTAGGGAAGGCTGAGAAGAAAACAGTATTTCTCCCATTTTTAAAATTATGACATATTTTGATACATAAAAATAAATTTATGAAACATATAATCATTCAGGCCACAGCTACTTACGGAGCACTTACTATGTGCCAGGTACCATTATTTTAGGAGCTTGAGGGAAACTGGTGAATAAGACAAAAAGCTTTTACTAGAAAGAACTTCTATTCTGGTGGATACATTCATCTAAGAAATGCATCCCCCAGTATTGACACACACTGGACACTCCTAACCAATCCCATCCCTCTGTCTACACACACTGCCCCCCCACCCCAGGTAAACCACTATCAGATTTTCTTTAATGTGTGTGAGCGCTTAAACTGCACACTGCTTATATATAGTATCATGTCGTCTGCATATAATGACAGCTTTACCTTTTCCCTTCCAAGTTGGATATATTTTTATTTCTTTTTCTTGTCTGATTGCTATGGCTAGGACCTTTAGTACTATGCTGAGTAGAAGTGGACTGTGGGCATTCTTGTCTTGTTTCAGATTTCAGCGGAAGGCTTTTGCTTTTTCATGTTGAGTATTATATTGGTTGTGAGTTTGTCATAAATAGCTTTTGTTATGTTGAGATATGTCCCCTCTGGGCTTCCCTGGTGGCTCAGCTGGTAAAGAATCTGCCTGCAATGCAAGAGATCCGGGTTTGATTCCTGGGTTGGGAAGATCCTCTGGAAAAGGGATGGGCTACCCAGTCCAGTATTCTTGGGCTTCCCTGGTGGCTGAGACACTAAAGAATTTGTCTGAAATGTAGGAGACCTGGGTTCGATCCCTGGGTTGGGAAGATCCCCAGGAGGAGGGCACGGCAACCCACCCCGGTACTCTTGCCTGGAGAATCCCCATGAACAGAGGAGCCTGGTGGGCTCCAGTCCATGGGGTTTCAGAGAGTCAGACACGACTGAGCGCCTGAGCACAGCGCAGCGTGTTCCCTCTACATTTTGGTAAGAGCTTTTATTATGAATGGATGCTGAATTTTATCAAATGCTCTTTCTGCATCTACTGAGAAGATTGCGCAGTTCTGTCCTTCTGTTGATGTGGTGAATCATACTGATTGTGTGTGTTGAACCATCCTTGTGACCCTGTGCTGTGCTCAGTCACTCAGTCGTGTCCGACTATTTGTGACCCCATGGTGTAGCCCGCCAGGCTCCTCTGTCCATGGTATTCTCCAGGCAAGAATACTGGAGTGGGTTGCCGTTCCCTCCTCTGGGGGATCGTCCCGACCCAGGAATGGAACCAGGGTCTCCTGAACTGCAATGGATTCTTTACTATCTGAGCCACCAGGGAAGCCCAAGAATACTGGATTGTGACCTGGGATAAACCCATTTGGTTGTACTGTATCACATTACTTGGTTTTGCCTGTTTGGGTATCATGCTGTATATGTTCTTTCACAACTTACTTTTCCACTGACCAAAATAAATGCATAATGTGTGTGTGTGTGTGTGTGTGTGTGTGTGTGGAGGGCGTACTTTCTAGTGGTCCAGTGGTTAAGACTCTGCACTTGCAATGCAGGGGGCCGAAGTTAGATCCCCTATGCCTCAGCTAAAAGTCTGCATGCCAAAAGTAAAGACCCTGAGCGCCACAAAGAAAACCCGGTGCAGCCAAAAAGAAAGATAGATGTATGTGTATATACACCATTGCAGCTGCATTTGTTTGTAAAGGAAAAAAAAAACAAACCTGTAAATAACTTAAATGTCTGCCAGCAGAGAGTATTTAAAGGCATCATAACACACCTGGACTATGTAATCCTGCTCATAAACTATTACTATGTAATAGTTTGCAGTGTAACACTATGCAAACATTTAATAAATTATAACTTTAAATAAGGTAGAGAATGATGTTCTCAATATTTTACTAAGTACCAAACTAAGTTACAAAAGGACATACATGTGATCTTATTTTTTGTTAAAAAACAAATTCACTGGAAAGCAGTCTGGGTTCCAGTGCCAGGCACACCACTTGAGTGGGTCCCTGCTTGGTTCGATCATCTGTTTATCAAAGCGGGAGCAGGGTACCGCCTCTGCCCTCACAGAAGAGAAAAGGACAAGGAGGTGAGCAGAGAGGGAGGGGCTTGAGCAAGTTTCCCCAGAAGACAGCACTAAATACTCAGAACACAGTGCACGGGGGCTGATGGGGGCTGGAAAGCGGGCCTGCCCTGTGGGTGGGCTGTGGGGCAGAGCCAGGAGCGCCAGCCGCCACCCCCAACCCTGCCACTCCCTGCCCAGTGACCTGGAGCTCCAGCCTCCCCGAGCCCCCGTTTTTAGGGGGTAAAATGAGAGATTTGAAAGGCTGATCCTTAAGAATTCTTCAAAGTCTGAAATTCTCTGCTGACATTCGCTAGCTGCAAGGTTGAGTTAGTGCTGAATCCCAAACCTCTGGCAGGGGAAGCTGGGGGCCCGAAGCTGAAAGGAACCCTCTCCTGGGACACTCCCAAGGGCAGGGCCCCTAGCCTGGTGTGCAGGAGGCCCTCAGTAAATGTGAGTGGAACGAACGAATGACGGAATGAGTGAAATCAATGTGCAAGGAAGTGCATAACCGAAGGGCTCGAGCATGATTTTAACGGGAGGTTTCTCGAAAATGGTTCTGCAAGGTGACAGTGAGCTTGCCTCTATCACAGCCAAGTGATGGGAAGAAAATTCAGCAGACGGGGGGCTCCTGCCTCTCATTTTTCACCAAGTGGAGCCTTTTGCCCGCTGCCACTTGCCACTCCTGCTAGGTGATCAGACTGCTGTTAATTAATAAAGCTGTCAGGTGAGTCATCCTCTCTGGTCATTAGTATCCTTCCAGAAAGCCAACCCCGCCATCACCACCCCATCCACCCGTCGGCTTGCAGCTCAATTAACTTAATGCTATGCAAATGAGAGGCTCTTCTCATCATTAGCTTCTAGCCCGCGAATGTTAATCGCATAATTGGGCCTTCAACAGGGTAATTAGACACGATTTCGTCCATTAGTCTTACAAGGCTAATTATCGTTGAGAGGAGAAGGGGGATGATCCCAGAGCACCGCGCAAAGAGGGGCCTCTGGTTAAAGCCAGTGCAATGGAACCTCCACCAGGTACAGCGCAGCCATATTCCAGGCCGTCCCAACCCAGCATCCCAACCCAGCGTCCCAATCTGCCCAGGGGCCAGGCGGGGGGTGGGGTGGGGAGTGGGGGAGCACAGGTTAGGGAGGAAAGGAGGGCCTGGGGAAGACTGCAGTGAGCTGGGGGTGGGGGGTGGGGTGGGGGAAGAATACACATGGCACGTGAAAGCCAAACAAGACGGCCACCAGCCTGGGGCCAGGAGGCCAGCTAGGTCCCTGCTCGGCCACACAGTGAGTCTCTCGGCCTCAGTCCCTCCCTCTGTGCAATCTGGGGTTGAGGGGGCGCTAGATGGTCTCCAGGGGCCTCCTCGGTGCAACTGCTGTGAATTTGGACCTTGGGATGAAAAGGAGAGCTGAGACCCTGGAGCCGTGGTGGGTGGGGAGGAAGTGATGGAGAACCTGGCCAGGGAGCAGGAGGGGCTGCGGGGAGAAGGCCCTGGGCTCCTTGAGCACAGCCTTGGCAGTAACCTGGGCAGATGTGAAGATGACACTGAGATGCGTCCTAGGAGCCTGTCCTAGCTTGCTCAGGCTGCCGCAGCACAGAGCCCAAGAGGGGCCTTCCCTGGTGGTCCAGTGGCTGAGGCTCCCTAGCTGCCAATGCAGCGGGCAAGGGTTTGATCCCTGGTCAGAGAACTAGACTCCACATCAAGCAACTAAAGAGCCTGCGTGCTACAACTGAGACCTGGAGCAGCCAAATAAATGAATAAATATTTTAAAAAGTGCCCTGGGGGCTGCCTCAGGCTGAATGTCCCCTCCCAGATTCCTGTGTTGGAGCCTTGAGCCCCAGCACCTCAGAATGCAACTATATTTGGAAACAAGGCCTTTAAAGAGGTGATGAAGCTAACTGAAGCTGTTGAGGGTAAGCCCTAATCCAGGCTGAAGGGAGTCCTAAAGAAGAGGAAATCTGGACACACAGAGACACACATGTACACAGAGAAGAGATCACGTGAAGAGGCGGGCGCGAGGCGGGCCATCTGCAAGCCAAGGAGAGAGGCCCCGGCAGAAGCCAACACAGCGACCTTGGACGTCCAGCCTCAGAACCACAAGGAAATGAATTTCCACTGTTTAAGCCACGAGGTCAATACTATTTGCTTCAGCAGCCCTGGGAAGCTGCCTGAGAGGCAGCTCCTCTTGCCATGTCCCAAACGGAACCAGGGTCCCCTCCCCCAGACCTGCTCCTCACACATTCCTGGCCGGGAGATGGCCAGCAAAATTCGGAGCCATCCTTGACGGCTCTCTTTCTCAAGGCCTGACACCCAGTCGGATGGTGTGTCGGCTGCTGTCTGTTTTGTCTTCAGAACGCAGTGTCAGAGGGCTTCCCTGCTGGTCCAGGGGTTAAGAAATTCACTTTGAAATGCAAGGGACACTGGTTCAATCCCTGGTCTGGGAAGACCCCACGTGCCAGGGGGTGACTAAGCCTGAGGACCGCAACTACTGGGCCTGTGGACCAGAGAGCCTGTGCTCGGCAGCAAGGGAGGCCCGCGCAGCGGCAAGCCTGCGCACCGCGACGAAGAGTCGGCCGCACTCGCCGCGGCTGAGAAAGCCCTCGCACAACTGAGACCCGGGCAACCAAAAAATAAACCAACAAATACTGCCGCCAGAGCCCAAGTCCTTCTCGCCACCTGCATGGCCACGAGGGTCTCTCACCTGGGTGACGCCAGCTGCACCCACCTGGCCTCCCTGCTTCTGCCCTGGGCCTCCTGCCTACGGGCCACTCTCCACCCAGGAGCCTGATTAGTCCTTTTAAAACATAAGTCAGGTCCCATCACTCGACAGCTCACCGTCCTCTTCCAGTGGCTCCCACCTGACTCAGGAAAAGTCCAGGTCCTCCAGGAGCCCATCTCCCTCCGACTCACCACCTCCCAGTCTGTTGCTGCTCCACTGGCAACAGCAGCCTCCGTGATGCCCCTGGACTTGCCAACCACAGCCCGCCCCAGGGCCTTTGTGCCTGCTGTTCCCCTGGCCTGGACTGCTCTTCCCCAGATCCTCCCAGGATTTGCTGAAGCCTCTGCTCCAATGCGCTCTGATCAGAAAGGCCAGCCCCGACCACCTTCCAAGCAATGTGCCACACACGGCACTTCAGTGGGTTGTACGTAGCCTTCTTCTCACCCCACGCGACAGCGAGTGCTTCAGGCTTTGTTTCCTCTTGTGTCCCCAGAGGTCATGCAGCACCTGCCTGTAATTGAGGCTCTGTAAATATTTGGCGCTTGTGTGAACAAAGTCAGCCCCATCTTGCGCAGGAGGGAGGAAACTGGAGCTCAGAGACAGTAAAAACCGTCTCAGTCTCACACAGCCTGTGCAGGGCCAAGCCAGGATTCCAGAGCCTCTTGCTTAACCACTGTCCCTTCACTAGGACGATGCGTAAAGTGCCATGAAGTGCAGAGCAAGAAGCAGCGTCAGGGAAGGCTTCCTGGAGGAAGTGGAGTTTGAGCTAAGCCTTGCAGAAATGATAAGGTGCTCTGGAAGAAGACACATCGAGGGCAAACACTGGGTGTTTAGGAAGCAGGAAGTAGGCAGATGATTCCGTTGTAGGGGCAAGAAGAGAGGGTGGGCAGAAAGAGGGAGGATGCCCTCTCTGGGTCCCCGCCCCACCTCTTCTTCTGTGGGTGGGAGTTCCAAGCCTGGCAGGTCTTCCAGATGCACACAGTCCTCCCCTAGGATCGAGAACCTACACTTCATGAGACAGAGGCCTGGAGAGAAAGGAAGAACTCTGCCCAAGAGCCACATGGGGGCTCCAACCCACAAGCCCCCAGGGGGGTGGCGGGATCTAGGATCGGCAGACACTCCAATGCCAGCAAGGAGGCCACGCTTTATAATCTCAGAAAAAGTAGAGCTGAATTTCAAGTTGTGGGAGACTTTCTTAAACGTTTTATTATTATTATGAAATAATCTCTGTGATATTTAGGGAGGAGA
The DNA here is from genome assembly GCA_917880005.1 of Nanger dama. Lineage (NCBI taxonomy): Eukaryota > Metazoa > Chordata > Mammalia > Artiodactyla > Bovidae > Nanger > Nanger dama. The sequence continues at coordinate 4,205,107 of CAKJTW010000018.1, read as the reverse complement.
GCTGCACGCTTTAGACCTCTGCCACGTGAGTCTGGCGGAGGCTCAGGTTTTAAAGCGCACGCAGGGTTCACCAGTTCAGCCCTTGATGTATGCCTCTAAGGAAGATGGAAAATTGAAGCACACAGCGGCGTCTCCCAAAGCCTCCTATGAGTAAAGAAAGCAAATACGATTTCTCCAAGTCATCTCACCATCCGCCCTCCGGCCTTTCTCTGGGAAATGAATTTAAGTTAACAGGTGAGCGTCGTGCCTGCCAAAAATGGGGGCGTCTTCATCAGAGCTGGACTCAAATGCCAAGTACCCTGGGCTTCGTGCCGCTAAAGGTCACCTGTCACTCTCCACCGAGACTGGAAGATTGCTTCGGATCCCTGACAGCAGCGGAGGTGTGTTTATCTCCCCCGATGTCTCGGCCCCCCACCAGCTTAGGCCCAACAGTTAAAACCCACCAGATAAAGCCCGCTGGGCCCCTAATCCACCGGGGAAAGAGAAATTGAGACGTGCTTTGCCAGTGAAAACCAGCCAGCCTTGCTGGGGCGAAGGGGAGAGCTGGGCACGAGGGGAGATTTTCTGACTGTGAAGGTTATCAGACATTAAGATAGCAAACTGAGGAAAGTTGGCACTTTCTCCCCAAATGTCACATTTACATGAAATGCTCTGCTCAGAGTCGAGGGTGGCAAGCTGACCCTGGGCCCCTTCGTGACCCCCTTAGAGACAGCAGGGGAGTGGGACAGGCAGGGCCGGGGGCTCTCAGAAAGCCTTCAGGAAAACAGTTTAAGTGGTTGATAAGCACACCGTGTTTCTACAGCAAGGGGTTCCCTGGTGATTCAGGGGTAGGGTCCGCCTGCAGATGCAGGAGACACGGCTCGATCCCGGGTCTGGGAAGATCCCGCATGCTGAGGAGCGAGTAAGCCTGTGCACCACACCTGCCGAGCCTGGGCTCTACCTCGGCGGGAGCTGCCGCTGCTGAGCCCACGGGCCTCAGAGCCCAAGCTCCGCGAGGAGAGAAGCCACGGCGACGAGAAGCCACACCCTGCCACTAGAGAAAAGCCCGCACGGCAACAAAGACCCAGCACAGCCAAAAATAAAATCGACAAACAATCTTAAAAATACACTACAGTGTAACACAGAAACTTACATGACCATACATAAAATCCATAGCCAACAGGGATTTGCTGTATGCCCCGTGAAACGCAAACAGGGGCTCTGTATCAACCTAGAGAGATGGGATGGGGACGGGGGGTGGGAGGGAGGTTCAAAAGGGAGGGGGCAGATGTGTATCTATGGCTGATTCATGTTGAGGTTGGACAGAAAACAAAATTCTGTAAAGCAATTAACCTTAATAAAAAATGAATTAATTAAAAAAATACACTACAGTGAGAGGTTTACTGTCAGCATTTAATAAAGTTGCTAACCAGGAAAATACCACGTATGACCTAAATGGGAATGAGATCTACATACGTGTCTGGCTGATTCACTTTGCTAGAGGATAGAACCTAACACAACACTGTGAACCAACTAGACCCAAGAACAGTTCATCTTCTAAAAAGAGAAGAAGACACCATGGAGATCCCTCGTTATGCATGTGCACCACCCCTTCGTAAAGCCTAAACCCCCAGGCCTTCCATCACCCAGCACAGGCCGCGGCCCGGGCTCCCGGCTGGCTGGCCGCCCCGCGGCCCACTGGGGACGGCAGAGCTAAGCCTGCGGTGGCCTGGGCTCACTCTCTCCCCTTCCGGGGATTCACCGCATCTGCAGACCCGGAAAGGCCCTGGAGGCTGCCAGTGAGGAGGTCAGAGGTAATGCACCTTTCGATGTTGCTGCTTCAGAAGTAATCACTCCTGTGCGCCCCAACACAGACGGCAGATCTTTGTCACACGCTGCGGTAAACTAAGTTTTAACTCTTGGAAAAAAAGTGGTGCTGACCTTCCACGTTTGTTCAGAACTATCCCCACCAGACTTTTCTTACACAAACACTGGAAATAAGTGGTGAAATGTCAGCAGTCCCTAGGCGGGAAAATAATGGGAAAATTTCCCTTCTTGCGATTCTTATTGATGGAAAGATTAAAATGCTCCAGCTCCAGGGACCGTGGTTGGGGGCTGGGGGCCCCATCACCACCATCGGCTGCAATCTTGAGCTTGAGGCCCAGGGCACCCCCTTCCTTCCTAGCTCCAGGCCCAGTGGGTGGGTGAGCCAGCTGCTGCCTCTCAGAACCACCTCCTGCCTCCCCTCTGACCTCCCAGCTGGCTGCCAAATTCCCATCACCAGCTAGTATTTCTTCTTGCCATCGCAAAGCGCATTGGAGCCAGGATGGTTTGGATGCGCTGTTGCTGTGCACCAAGTGGCTAACACAAGGGCGGTGGAAACCAAGCTGGCGGCCCAGGAAGATGGCCTGCGTCTCCGGGGGAGTGGTTAGGAGAGCGTGGACGAGGCAGTTTACTTGAACGGTTCACCCAAGCACACAATGGCAGAGCTTTCAGAGATGCTGGAGGGATGAAGGGGGTGGCCAGAACGGATGGCCCTCAGGTTGGGTTTTCACCTCTTTAATGCTGTCTCCAAATATATGCCTCAACCGTGAAAGGGGAAGAATCCAGAATGAGGATGGGCGGGGGTGATACAACCTTCCAGAAGTGCTTTCTCACCCGGTTTTCAAGTCAGGGCTCATAACACTGAGTTCTCCTTCCTGGGCAGTTTGCCAAGCCCCACTCTGATCACTCCACTTCTGGGGCTCCCACACTCCATCTGGGGACAACCCCCAGGCCCAAGAGCCCCCGAAATTATTTAAATGAGCCAATCCACCAAGAGAACTGCAAACCCGAGCTAACTGCCCTCCTGCCATATGGAAGCTGCGTTCCACAGCTCAGCTCTAGTCACCCTGTCCCCACGGTGCAGCCCCCGACACGGCCCGGCAAGGCACCCACCTCTCCTCTGGAACCGTAAGTCACAGAGCTCTGCCTCTCATCTCTCTGAGTGTCACCGTGTGTCCTACCATCAAAAGACTCTTTAGGGAAGTCCTTAGCGGCCCAGTGGTTAGGACTTGGCGCTTTCACTGCCAGAGCCTGAGTTCGATTCCTAGTCAAGGAACTAAGATTCCATGAGCTGTGCAGCGCAGCTGAAAAAAACTTTAAATCTTACAGAACAGGGGACAAGTGATCCATGCTTTCCAAGCCCCTGCTCCTGATCCGCAAGGCTGTTACAGCATTCAGATCTTCCCACCTGTCTGGCTCTGTGGCTTCTCCAACAAGAAGTGTGGTTTTGTCCCTAGGGTCATCTTCTGGCCCACAAATCACCAGGTAACAAGGAAAGAACCTTCCTCCATCCAGAAGGAGGCTGTGTGCATGGAGCAGCTGAGGGCCCAGCCCGGGGCCAGAGCTCCTCAGTGAAGAGCTGGTCTGAGCTCGCTTTTCAGAAGCTCTGATCTCCACACACAAGCCCAGAGCTCCCAGCGTATTAGGAATCAGAGGGGCTCCCACACCAGGAGCGCCTCGTCTGAGCACCAGGCTCTGGGCAGAGAGCTTCTGCAACACCGCCTCCCACCCGACCTCACATCCTCCATGCCCAGGCCCCTGGTCCTCATTGAGGAAACCGGGACGCAGAGAGGTGAATAACCTGCTGCAGGAAACTCAGCTTTCGGCTTTTGATCTGTTGACAACACCATCTTGGTTGGATGGAGCATCTTCTAACTCATGCATCCCGCCTGTGCTTGTTTTCCCAGCAAACGTGTACATGAGTCTTGCAAAGGGCGAGGTCGGAAGGGCTGGGTTATCATCTCATTTGACAGGTGCCGAGGCCTAGAAAGGTTACGTAGCATCCACAGACGGTTTACCAGTGGGCTGTACAGCGAGACTGTCAGAAACACGCCCAACTATTGGGGAACTTTGGGGGCAGAGAAGGGTGGATGTGGAAGAGACAGCGGCCGAATGTCCAGAGAAGAGCAGACCCGGAAGAGACGAGGCCCGGAGCTGACCCCCACTCCCACCGCCGCGACTCACACGCTCTTTCACCCTGGACCCCAGACACGCTGTTGAGACAACCGCTACTTCCTCCAAATCGGTTCACTTTGGCTCTGAAGCCCTCTAACCTGAGTGGACATCTGCACAGAGGGGCCAGTGGACATCACTGCTCTGGCGACGGGGTCACAGCGGCTAGAATGGCAAAGCCATTCTCCGAGGGTCTCGTGGTGTGGTCCTGCAACCACAGGCTGTGGACGTGCAAACGGAGACTCTGCTGTCAGGAGGGGCCTTTCAGTGCACCGAAATTTAAGAGAGAACGTTCTTCCAAAAAACAAAAGGCACCAGTGGAGCGCTCGGTGGATGATATGTATTCCAGCCCATGTCTGGCAAACTCTCAGATGGCAGCTGCGAGGCAGGGTCAGGCAGGTTCTATTAGCTCAATTAATGAGGAGTAAGATAAGGCTAACATCCCGCTCGTCGGGCAGCTTGGCACAGAGCTGGAGTAATGGAGTTATTAACCTCAGTCAGCCACTGAATTGTGCGGCTGATTCCAACTCCATTTCCTAGTTCAGGCCTCTATTAATGGGCTGTTTATTATCCTTAATCCACATAAGGATCAGTGGCAGAAATATGAGAGCTTCCTGGAAGGACCAGGTGATAATAAGAGGAGGAGAGAGAGACGAGAAATTCTCTCCATCTCATATTTTAATTTTTCTCTGGGCCAACTGCTGTTCTCTTAAGAGACGAGAGCGTCCTCCTCACTTTGGAACACGTCGGAAACAGCAAAGCCATTCTCTGAGGGTCTCGTTGTGTGGTCCTGCAAAACACAGGGTCACAGGCAACTAAAAAATAATCAGCCTTTTAAATCAGACAGAGAGCTCTGGCATATTCACGATATACCAGTTCGGTTTTTACTTTCATAATATACCACATTACACCATTGTTTAACAGTGGAACCGAGCGATCAGACCAGCATTCAGCAGAGGGATTTGTCAACGTGGTTAAGAGCCCTGATGACGATTTCCTAGTTTGCCTGGCTCTACAGGACCCTCCTGGACAAAAAGGGGGTTTCGTCTTTGTCTCTTTCAGGGTCACCCTCTCGTCTCACGTGCAGCCAGGTGAGTAAGGAGCTACCTTCCTCAATTCCAACCAACAGGAGGCTGCAAAATGCTTCCCATCAGTAAGAAAAGCAAGCAGGTTGAGACTTTAGAGTCAAAATATCAATATTTTGAATAGAAATGAGTCATCTGTGTCAACCTACAATGAATAGATATAGCGATTACTCCCTGAGGATCATCCCTCAAAGATAACGGTATTTGCCATTGTAGCCTCTTTCTATGAAACTGGAATCCAAAATCCTATGGATGGGACTTCCCTGCTGGTCCAGGGGCTAAGACCTTGTGCCCCTGCTGCATGGGACCTGGGTTCGATACCTAGTTAAGGGAACTAAAGATCTCCAAAACTAAAAGACCCCGCATGCTGCAACAGCCATCACGCATGCCACAGCTAAGACTCGGCATTGCAAAATAAATAAAGCAATATCTAAAAGCAAAACAAAAATCACAAGAGTAACTAACATAATAACTGTTCGTCATGATTTTTAACATGTAGGCAAATCAGTGGCACGCATATTTGGGGTGTGTGAGTGTGTAATTTATTATATGAGAACAGGAAAGAAAACTGTATCTTACACTTTGAATGGGGGCTTCCCAGGTGGCTCGGCAGTTAAGAAATCGCCTGCCGGCGCAAGAGATGCAGGTTCGATCCCCAGGTCAGGAAGATCCTCTAGAGGAAGAAACGGCAACCCACTCCAGTATTCTTGCCTGGACAATTTTATGAACAGAGGAGCCTGGCAGGCTACAGTCTACGGGGTTGCAACGACACAGCTGAGCAACTGAGCACGCACGCACGCACGTTTTGCATGAGAGTCTGTCCTCCCAAGAGGAGCTGTGGGCTGGACATTTTGGAGCCCACTGTGTCCATGGCAGGAGAAAGCACTGGCCCCCACCCCAGTGCTCTTGCTTGGAGAATCCCACGGACGGAGGAGCCTGGTGGGCTGCAGTCCATGGGGTCGCTGGAGTCGGACACGACTGAGCGACTTCACTTTCCCTTTTCACTGTCATGCATTGGAGAAGGAAATGGCAGCCCGCTCCAGTGTTCTTGCCTGGAGAATCCCAGGGACGGGGGGCGCCTGGTGGGCTGCCATCTATGGGGGCTGCACAGAGTCGGACACGACTGAAGCGACTCAGCAGCAGCAGCAGTGTCCATGGCACTTGCCAGTTATAAATAACACACACATACACACGCAGCAGTGGCGCTGTCCTGTTGAAAGAGTAGAGGCTATTGCTCCATTTGACAGATAGGACAACTGAGGTTAAATGTAGTTTTCGAGGCAGCTAGCCAGTGAATAGGGATAGACACTCGTCCCCTTGCAGAACGGGCACAATGCAGCCGTTTGGAACAAAGAGCTGGGGTCGAGGCTGGCCTCCTCCAGGTGGCCTGGGGCAAAGCACGCAGTTCCTCTGAGCCCGGGTGTCTTTTACTGAACTGACCAACTTTATGGGGCTACTGAACGGACTAAAGGAGACGTAAGGCGGCCACATGATGGGCACTCAGCAGACCCCAGGCATCACTGGCATCATTCCTGTTGTCAGGGCGATGATGGGGCTTAAAGATGAGGGGGGTACCTGGAAGGGAAGAAGTGTTCTCGGGGACTGCCCTAGGAACAAGGCAGGGCCGCTGCAGAGCAGAGTCAGGAGGTGGATGCAGATGGGGGCGGGGACAGAGAGAGCAAGCCGTGCTCTCTGCCAGCACCCGCAGCGGCTGGGCAGAACATTCCAGGCCACCTCCACACACCAAGTGGAGGCTTGTTTCAAGGCCCCACAAAATCTGAAAGCTTTGAGAGCCACTTGTCCGAGAAGTACACCGGGCAGGTGGCACTTGGGTGGGTTGGCGGGTTCGGCCCAGCCCCTCTGGGTGGGTGGGGGGGATTTGTGTCCATGGCCCGGGTCCCCTGGGTAGTTCTGCTCTCTAGTTCCCTGGGGGAAAGGGCTGTGTTTTTAGCAAAAGCCAACAAGACACCCAGCACTGACTGGGAGCCACAAGCAATGGGAACAGACTCGTCACTGCCTCCCCAGGGACAGTCAAACCCCTCTGGGCTCCTCTAGATGTGGGACACACAACTGTCTAGTTTAAGAAATAATAATAAATAAAAAATGAAAACCCACCACGCTTGCAAAGGAACCTATGGAGCAGTTGCCAGTTTGTACAAAGCAACCTGGCACAGAAGCAGCCCATCAAGGTACTGTCCTTGGGCAGCTTCTCCCTCGCCCCCAGATTCGGTCCAGCGGAGCACAGAGTGAAACATTAGAGAAAACAGCGCTAGTGAAATCGACGCCACCATCCTGCTGAATTCAATGGGCAACGACTCAGCAACGGTCCCCCCTTCCACCCTCTTTCCGGGAATTTCTGAGAGCTGCAGCAACAGCTCTGACCCAGGCGCTTGCAGATGGACCTGACCTAGACCTTGCCGGCTGGCCCCGCAGCTGTACAGCCTGGGAGGACCAGGAGGCTCAAGGCATGGCCCACCCCATCCTTTCCTCACAGCATCAGAGGGACGGGGGATGCAAAAAAACAAGAACCCATCTGTCTGACACATGGCAAACTTTCCAACATCAATCAGAAGCCTATACTCCCTTTCCATAGCAAACATTAATTTTGAAAGGAAATACAGGGCTACAAACTTGCAGCATGAAATGAATTATTTTACAGCCAGGCAAGGGCCGATTTCCAGATGTAGTCTTGGACACTTCTTTCTTTCTTTTTCTTTCTCTTCTCTTTTTTTTACTATTATTATTATGTTTTAACAAACTTTATAGCCCATTTTATTTATTCTCAAATAACTTTTTCTCCTTCTTTTCGACACATCAACGACTTCGGTTTGTTTCCCTCACGATGAGATGTTGAAACCAAGAGATTGATACTGCTCAGCGGAATATAATTTAGTATTATGTGCCGTGGGTTTATGAAGCAGGAGTCAAACAAAACATTGCATTTGAACACTATCCATTTATTAGCTCTATGGATAGATTTATATTTGACAAGGAGACAATAACTTTGCTTCCTGATAAGCCGAAGAGGTCTGTTTCTGTGTCCAATGCACAGAGTAGCTTGCCCTTCCCCAATAACTCTATTTACTACTATGAATATATTTTAATAATAAAATTGATATATATGTAAATTTATTTTAATCTAATTTCATCGAATCCTCCTAAAAAAAAAAAGAGCCTTTGTAGACTGTTTTCATATCTGAGTTATAGATTTCTGTATCGTATTCCCAGATTGATTTCCAGGCTATAATTCTGTCAAGATTTCCTCCCGGTGTCAAAAACAGCAACACCACAGCTAGAGTGCTTTATAATTGGCATCACAACGGAGCCAGAATTACAGCCTCGATATTCATCCCAGTGCTGGATGGGTTCGTGTTAGAATATTTCTCTCTCCCTTAGCCTCTTCCTGGGCTTGAAGGTTTATGGCTAAAATTACTTTCTAAATTAATCACAAAAATGCTGCATTGAAAGCTAAGGCAGAGGCAGTGGATTAGACAGAGAAGAAAGGAGGGGGGAAAACATACCCTCAGTGAAGGGAGAGGAGTGCAGAAGGATGATTAAACAGGGGCAGATGATTAAATCTAGGCTGTACACAAACATCTTTTTCCCCTCCTCTGCTTGTCCTCTGCCCAAGGGTCAAATAAATTAAACTGGCATTATTTACTACATAAAGAGAAACTGATTTTTATGTTGTGGTGAACTGATAAGTATTTCTTTGCAAGCTTTCCCTAAATCAAAGAGGTTCTTGAATCACCCTCCCTGTGTGCTTTTAATAAATACCAGGCCCGTCCCCTGTGGGTCGTGCAGCCCTGGCCTGGCACAAGGGCCGGTAAACAAAACAGTCGTTTTTCCCCCTCGGGGTTCAGAAAAATGAGCACTAGGCTCTCTCCCTGCGTCTTGTCAATGACCCACCCCAGCCTTCTTCTAAGTGGCTGTCTGCATTTTTCCCGAGCCTTCCATCTTCAGGGCGATGGTGAGCCTACCCAGAAACTAACTGCTGTCACCGAAGTCTGCCCCGTCTCCAGAAGACAGGGGATGGAGACTTGGCCTCGCAGCCCCGTGGTGCCCGGAGACTACAGGGCGGAACGGGGGAAGAGGCGGGCTGCCCGGCTGCCCGCTGGGCCCCGGCTGCTCGAGAACCAGCCAGACCGCTCAGTCTTCCAGGAGGATGCCCTCCAGACCCAGCTCTGGGGACATGATCAAGACAGGACTGAGGAGAGACTCCAGCCGGGGGGACGGAAGAGAGCCCCTCACTAGGAGGTCCACCCCTAACCCCCAGAGTCCGTGCACCTGCTGGCTTTACGTGGTGCACGGGCTCCGCGCTGAGGGTGCACTGAGGACCTTGATAGCTTAGATGATCTGGGTGGAGCCGCTCCAGTGACAGTCTGAGAACTGTTCCCAGCTCTGGTCAGAGGGAGATATGAGTGCAGAAGGAGGCCAGGTGTGGCAGTGTTTGAACAAACAGGAAGGGGGAGATGATCCCAGGATGGGAGGCAATCTCAAGAGGCTGAACAGGGGAGGAAATGGACTCTTCCTGGGGCCTTCAGAAAGGAATGCAGCCTGTCTCACAAACTGATGTCAGCCTTACAGAATGGTAAGACAATACATGTGCATCGTCTAAGCCGCTAAGCTGGTGGTGGTGGTGACTGTTCAGATGCTCAGTCGTGTCCGACTCGTGACCCCACGGGCTGCAGCGCGCCAGCCTTCCCTGTCCTTCACCACCTCCCGGAGCTCGCTCAAACTCATGTCCTTTGAGTCAAGGATGCCATCCAACCATCTTGTTTGTGGTAGCTTATGACAACAGTCACAGAAAACTAATTTTCTGTCTATTTTCTAGAACCAACTTATGCTCTTCTTAGACAAACAGCAGACCTATACAGAGACAAGTGATTTGCAAAATATACCCACCTTGGGACTCAGGTATAGACATTGCCAAATAAGGGTCTGAAAAGTTTAAAGAGAGAAATAGAGAATGAATATCCTTTGGAGGAAAAATTACTGCAGGAAACAGCAGCACACTTTAGATAAAGCCTTATCAAGGACCTCTTGGTGGCTCAGCGGTGAAGACTCTGCCCTGGTCTGGGAAGATTCCACATGCTGAGGGGCAGTTAAGCCCGTTGGCCACAACTGTTGCGCCCGAGCTCTGGGGCCCGGCAGCCGCAGCTGTGGAGCTGCGTGTCTAGAGCCCGTGAGAAGCCACCACAGTGAGAAGTCCATGCCCTGCGACAACGCGCAGCCCTGCTCGCCACAGCCAGAAAACGCCCTCATGAAAGCAATGAAGAACGGGTGCCACCAAAAATATAAATAAACACATAAAATGTTAAAAAAAGGCCTTATCAATGCTCAAAATAATTTAGAGAGGATAGACTCTGTGATAGGAGAAACCGAAGAAAAGACGATGAGATAAAATTTAAAAGGAGGTATTCTTATGCATATATACGGAATCTAGAAACATGCTACCGAAGAGCTCATTTACAGGGCAGCAGTGGAGAAGCAGACAGAGGATAGATTTATGGACATGGGGAGAGGGGAGGAGAGGGTGAGATATATGGAGAGAGTAACATGGAAACTTACATTACATTACCATATGGAAAACAGAGAGTCAACAGGAATTTGCTGTACAGCTCAGGAAACTCAAAGAGGGGCCCTGTGTCAACCTGGGGGGAATGGGGCAGGAGATGAGAGGGAGGTTCAAAAGGGAGGGGACGTAAGTGTACCTATGGCTGATTCATGTAAAGGTTTGACAGAAAACAGCAAATTTCTGTAAAGCAATTATCCTTCAATTAAAAAAACAACAACACAAAAATTTAAAAGGACAAGAAAGAAAATGGACAGCATTAAGGAAAAAGAGAATCCCCTGGTGGCCCAGTGGTCTAGACTGGACACTTTCACTGCTGTGGCCCAGGTGGAGCTAAGATCTGCAGGCTGTGTGGTGCAGCCAAAACAAGTCAAAAAAAAAAAAAAAAAAAAAAGTAAGGGAAGAAAAATAAGGGAAATGTGAAAGAATTATAGAAGTGAAAAAGAAGAAATAAATAACACTGATGTTTATTTAAATAAACTTATTGTGAAGGACAGATTTTAAAAATAATACAGAAAGGAAAAGGAAAAGATAAAAGTTACTAGAAAGAAATCTTAACTATGGAAGACAGATGATGAATGCCCAACATACATTTAATCGATCTTGCTTCCCCGGTGGCTCTGCGGTAAAGCATCTGGCTGCAGTGCAGGAGCCACAGGAGATGTGGGTTTGATCCCTGGGTTGGAAAGATCTCCTGGAGGAGGGCATGGCAACCCACCCCAGCATCCTTGCCTGGAGAATCCCATGGACAGAGGAGCCTGGTGGGCCACAGTCTATGGGGTGGCAAAGACTCAGACACGACTGAGCAACTTAGCACACCATGTGAACGAAGCAAAAAATATTAATATATGCACTAGAAGGGAATTCTCCTGAAACAATGGAAAGGGAAAGGACTCCTAATATTCCAGAGAAAAGTAATAAAGAGAACCAGAACCGACACATGGCCTGGTGAATATGAATGAATTGAGAGAGAGAGAGCATCCAGACATAAGAAGTATATTACCTTAAATGTAAAAAAACTCACGGACTTCAGATGTCCCTGCAACCCCACAGGTGTCAGAGCGCAGCACAGAAATGATGCAGGATGCTGAGGGTAAGAAATGTGATGGGGGAATTGTTTACTTTGTTAGATGTTTACAAGTGAAGTTTACAGAAAGATATCTCAGATGTGCAAGGATTTAGGAAATTAAGCATGTACGAACCCTTGTTGAAAGTGATGCAAAGACTTAATCCGTTCAAATGAACAATGAATCAAAATGGATAAAAGGAGAGGCTGACTAATATGAATAGCTGGTATTGAAATCTGAATCCAGTTGAAGAGAGAATGAAAACTTCTCAAATACAGCAAGTACAGCTAAAAACAAAATGCAGTTGTTCTATTTCTAGAAATAAAAGCTTAGTGATCTTAAAAGTAATAATCTGTGTACAACAGCCTGAGATCACAGTTCCTCCCAACCGTCCCCGCAGCCCCCACAGCCCCCAAGGCCCCCGAGGCCCCCGAGGCCCCCCGTGGCCGCCCAACAAAAATGGAGGTGGGGGAGGGAAATAAGGAAGTGGCACGTACAGGAGCATTTTCTCCTTCATCTTTCATATGACAGAGTTGGAATATTCTGTTTCATTTCAGAAGTGACAAATTGAGAAACACAAGTTTAATCAAGCCGTCTTGACAAGACTAGTAGAGCTAGAAATAGATTATCTTCTAAACCAACTGGGGGAGGGGCGGAGAGGGAGAGAAACCAACAAAAACAACAATAAAACAAAAGGAAAACACAGACCATGAAAAAGATGGAAAACAAAGGAAACCACGACGAAGCATAAATAAAGCGATAAAAAGCAAAAATATCGTGGGATAAATTCAGCCGTTCAAGGAAAAAGACAAGCAGGTTGAATAAAGCATATTAAACCCAACTTCGTTCTGTGCCACACAACAACCTAAAATAAAGCAAGCAAAGTAACTGATGCTAAGAGACGTGCAAATGCGGTGGAGCAGACGGGCTGAGTTGTGGACGAACATGGCAACTGAGCCGGGCACCACACTCTGCTTCCTCCCAAACCCCACAGAAGGCGGACAGGAGAGGGATTCTGAGAGCCTGGCCAGCAAAGACGGGGAGACCTGAGGGCGGGAAGGCAGCTTAACACTCTGGGGGAACTCCCCGGCGGTTCAGGGGTTAAGGTTCCACTCTTCCACTTCCGGGGGCTCGGGTTCAGTCCTTGGTTGCGGAGCTAAGATCCTACGTGCTACAAAGCACGGCCAAAGTAATTAAATTTTTTAAGGTTTTTCTTTTTTTTTTTTTAGGTTTGGAAGAGCTAGATCAGTGGCAAGAAACTGCAGAGACCTCAAAAGGCAAATCTCAAGTCAGCAGCAGGAAAAGCTGAGAACAAACCCAGTCCCCATCAGCAAATCCTAAAAGGTTCAGGCACAGGTACTGAAATGGAGCCGTGCTAATATACGTATCAGCAGACGTACTATGGGTCTGGATGTTCCACACAGCTGGACAGGAGGCTGGGAAATGTTTTTTTTTTAAATTTCAGACTCTAGTGTGCTCCAGTGAATGCCGATGTGTTGCTACCCAGGAGAAAACAGAGCGTCTGTGCTGGAGGAGACAAGCAATGGTCCTGTCCCAGACAGTCACTTTCATCAACGTGATGCTGCGCGATGGACACAAGGCTGACATAAACCTTGATGAGCTAAATAACACGGCACCAAAACACAGAAGGCGGAAGCTGCAGGAAAGACAAGATCAGAAGCCTGCTCCGAGGAACAGTTACTGCTGAAGTTTTAAAAACCATTCCAGCCATAGGCAGAGAATGAAAGCCTATGAAGTGACCACATCATTGATCCCATGAGCCTGACAAAGGAAAAAACACATGGAAAATATTCAGACCCATATTACCTATGCTTATTAACACAAAAAAATCTAATTAAAAGTGTAGCCAATACCATACAATAGTATATTCGTTTCCCGCTGCTGCTATAACTAATTTCCACAGATGTAGTTTCTTTAAAACGTTCAAATCTATCATCCCCCAGGTCTGTAAGTCAGAAGTCTGGTACAGGTCCAGCTGTAGCACAATCAAGGTCAGCAGGATGACCCACCTACTTTAAAGCCAGCTGTTCAGCTACCTTAATTACACCGGCAAAGTTCCTTCTGCCATGTAACCTAACATTCACAGGCAAGACGTGGTGGGGAGGGGGGCTCCGTAGGCCATGGAGAATCAAAGCTGTATCTGCACAAGCCATATATTGAAGGAATAACACACCATGACCAAGTGATGGTCATTCTAGGGATGAAAGGTTGACTTACTATCAGAAAATCTGCTAAAATAATTTATTATATTCATACGTCAAAAGAGAAGGGAAAAACATCTGCCTTAGAAGATGCCAAGAAAAAAACTTTGAATGAAATTCAACATCAACTTCAGACATTTTAAACTGTAAACACTATATTTTTAAAAATTTATTTATTCTGCATTATTTTTGCTGTACCGTGTGAGACATGTGGGATCTTAGTTCCCCGACCAGGGATCAAACTCATGCCCACTGCAAAAGAAGTGAGGATTCTCAGCCACTGGACAACCAGGGAAGTCCCAGAACTATACCTCTTTAACTTTATAAAAACTCTATATACCTCAAATTACAGTAATACCTTTGTGGTAGAATATAGGACAATCCTTCAGGTAAGAGGGCAAAAAAAAAAAAAAAACTTGTCTATCATGAGCCAGCTCTGGAAGTACTATTCAATGCAGTTTGGCAAAAGAGTAAAATGAAAAATACTGGAAAGGAAAAGGACAAAAGATAAATATTTGTGATGACATGATCATCCCCTGAAAAGCCCAACAGGATCAACTGAAGACCTACCAGAAGCAGTCAGAGGGTTCCAGGAAACGAGCTGGGACATAAAAATAAGTAAGAAAAATCAGTACCGTTCTCAGAATCCTGAGAAATCCAGTTAGAAAATAAAAAGGATGCAAATAACCTATTATCACAATATCAACAAGAAGAACAACAAGTAATACAACACCTAGAAATACACTTAAAATGAAAAGCAAGGGCCCGAGTAAAGTGTTGATTGTCTCACCAAGGGGCAAGGAGAGAACAGGGCCACAGATTGCAAAGACCAAGCCATAAACCTAATGGGATTCCAGTTAAAATGTCAACAGCAGTGTTCATTTGGAATCCTAAATATGTGAGACAGACACTGAGGAAGAGTGAGGGACTTCCCTGGAGGGCCAGCGGTTAAGACTCCCTATGCAGGGGGCCTGGGTTTGATCCCTGGTCAGAGAACTGCATCCCCCACGCTAAAGATGCCACGTGCTGCAACTTAGACACAGTAGAGCCAAAGAAATAAAATAGTCTTTAAAAAAAACAATTACGAGAGGGCCTTGTCCTGCATTGGCTGTTTTGAAATATACGATAAAGCTAAAGTAGTTAAATGGTGTGGTACTATGCCATGCTAAGTCGCTTCTGACTTAGCATGTCTGACTCTGGGCTGACTCTGTGACCCTCTGGACTGTAGCCCAGGCTCCTCTCTCCATGGTGTTCTCCAGGCAAGAATACTGGAGGGGGTTGCCATGCCTTTTCGCTGCAGCAATAGACTTGTGGGGAACAACAGAAAGTTTAGAAGTGCAGCCAAGTATATTGAGAGACCACATCTACAAGCAGACAGTGGTCAGACCACATATAAACACGTACCCCAAGCCACCAGGTGGCCGACTCTCTTGGTATAAACAGCAAACTCTGACAGCCTTTGTTTTCTTCATGTGGGTGGTCTTTGTTTATTTCCACAACATCTGCAGTTGTGGGCTGCTCTCAAGTTCAAGTTAGTGGAGGAAGGACAGATATTCAACAATATTTGACATCGTTTTGAAAGAAGTAGCTAACGGTTGGGGGAAAAAGGAGGCTGGTACAGCAAACCTCCATCAAAATAAACATCAGGGACTTCCCCAGTGGTCCAGTGGTTAGGGATCTGCCTGCCAACACAGAGGTTCCTTCCCTGGTCCCGGAAGATTCCACCTGCCTCGGGACAACGAGCCCAAGACGCAACTACCGAGGCCGAGCACTCAAGCACCTGTGCTCCCCAACGAGAGAGCAGCCCCTGCTTGCTGCAGCCAGAGAAAGCCTGCGTGCAGCAACAATACCAGCCAAAAACAAAGAAAATGATTTTTTTAATTTTAAATAAATATCAGATGCATCAAAGATCCCAAATGAAAAAGGAAAATTGCGAAAACAGTCGGAGGAAACCATGGATTGCTCTGCACCACGATCCCACGAGGCAGGCGAGACTGGTCGATACGTGTCCTCACTCACAGATGGACATTCCAGGTCCAGTAAGGTGAGCGGCAGAGCTGGGATGTGAACCCGAGCCAGACTCCCGGTTCACAGGGTAAACAGGACGGGTGGTGGGATGCGGTGGCCAGGACGTACGCCCTCTCGGGACTGTGGGCAGGCTCCCGGCACTCTGCCCGTCGTCACAGGGACCTGGAGAGGCGGCAGAGGCCTGCCCCTGGGGGCCCGCGGGCGCGGGCTGCTCACCTGTTGGGCTTGTAGCCCAGGCTGTCCATCGCGTGCGCCTGGTCCAGGTCTCGCGGGGAAGCCGTGCAGCACCCACCCTCTCTCAGTGCAGTCCTGCTGGTCCAGGCGCTCCTTCAGCACCTTCATGATGATGTTGTCGGGGACTGCGGAAAAGGAGCACAGCTCGTCACTCTTTGGACCCAGTAGGAAGGCGAGGGCGCGTCCGAGGTCCTTGCCCACCGGCTTCCTGACTTCATCTGACCTGGGTTTGAACTGCTGAAGAGGCGGGTTTAGGTGGCTGAGGATGTGGGTGCCTGTTTCTTGGGGCGCTCCGCGGTCCCACCAATGAGGGGAACATGTCTGTGCGGGGAGGGGATGCACTGGGTGACCTTGACGTTGAGCTTTCCCTGACTTTGACAGGATAGACGCCCATTGGCAGCCAGGACAGCTCCCAGCTCTCCAGTGATGTGCGGGCACCCTTCTCCCCACCCTGCACCCCAGGATCCAGCTTTTTGCAAAAGGCTTTTCACGGAAGCTCCGGTGGGAGGTTTCCTTTTCCTCCAATGGAGCAGTGGTGGTGCCCCTGAGGCTCTCTGCTAATTTACGATGCACGTGCAACCCACCCCTTTCTTCTCCTCTTCCCCCTGGTTTTCCCCTCCTTTCTGTTTAGAATCAAATCTCTCACAAGAAGCACAGCGTTAGTTATAACTGTGACTGAAATCAAGTCTCTTGGAGAAGATGTTAAGAAGACTCTTGTTTACATTACTGCAATTGACATTTTCCTGAAATTTATACCTTTCTTCCCAGACTCATTAAATGGCCTGTGTTGCTAATGTACTGCGTTCTAGCAATTTGCACTGCGTTTCCTGCGCTTTGCACTCATTTTTCCAG
This sequence comes from Nanger dama, assembly GCA_917880005.1. Lineage (NCBI taxonomy): Eukaryota > Metazoa > Chordata > Mammalia > Artiodactyla > Bovidae > Nanger > Nanger dama. The sequence continues at coordinate 4,188,069 of CAKJTW010000018.1, read as the reverse complement.
AGATACTTGGTAAATATTACCATTGTTTGCTATAAATGTGGGCCTGATGACGAGCAGGTTTTCCGAGCGGCAGTGACAGAGCAGTTGGCAGCTTCTCTGGAGATGCTCAGTTGCCCTCTGACCAGCCATCCGGGGTCAGCCCAGTGGCCCTAATACACACGACTGGAACCTTCTCAAAGGCCCCTAGGCTGACAGCCGGGTGAGAGATCCAGAAAAACCACTACCAGCTGCTCTCCTCCGTGGCCGGGACACACCGAGTGAATGCTCTGCTGCCCAAGAACCATAACCCTCCATCTAACCCTCCTCCAATCAGGGTTCCCCTGATTTTGCTTGCACATCCTTCAGCCTTCCTTCCCGTCTGAAGGAAGGAGCAGGAAGGGACTTTGCTCTAATGAGACGACCTGGCTGAGACAGGTCAGTGAGGAGTTGATGCAGCTAATCCCATCCCTTCCCTGCTGAAACCTGCCGTGGCTCCCCAGTGCTCCTCGCTACGGTCGGCAGGGCCCTGCAGGGTCCGCAGCCTGCCTCCCCGGGTGAATCTCCCCCAGCTCTCCACCTCCCCTCAAATGTGCCGGTCCCTCCAGCCAAGTCTGCTGCCCCCACGCCTTGCCTGGGGCCAGGCCCCCGAGGAGCTGGGCTAGCAGCTGTGCATCTTCTCTTCTGCTTCACTTCTTGCCGCCCTGCTCTTAACGCTCCAGCTAAAGCTTTGCTTAGTGCTGCCTCTGACCAGGACGAAGGACCACGCCCACCTCGCTTTTCCATAGTTAACACAGTGCCTGGCACGCAGGACGTGGTGGGAGAAACAGACCGGAGCCCTCCGTTTGCAAAGCTTCACTGCAACAAAGATGTGAAAACCAACTTGACCAGACTCTGGGGAGCTCAGAAGAAGAGTGGGAGCTGGGCTGGGGGCACCCACAAATCTAGGGTCTGGTCTCAGCACTGCGCTTGGATGCCAGCCAACCTCCGCCGGCCCCACGGGCTCTCCCAGTCCCGGTTTCCTCGTCTGCCAAGAGGAAGCTGGGCTCTGTCCCCTGGGGATCAACACCACACGCCGTCCCAGGCGCGTGCGAGGCACTCAGAGCTGGCGGCTGGTCAGGAAACAATGATCCATGAACCCTCGCCTGCTTCCCCTGGGGTCAAGGTGTTCTAAGCTCGCTCCTGAGATACAGGGTGGCTGATTTCAAGCAAGTCTGGGCAGTTAAAGATGGAGAGATTTAGGGAGCCCTGTCCCGAGTCCTCTGTTCTTATCCCAGGGGCAGGAAACCTACCTATTGCCCCCTCACTCCCCAGGAGCTGTTTGTATTCAGGGCAGGGGCAGGGAGGGCAGAGGGGCAGCTGTCACGGCTTCGGGGGTCCCCTCCCCCAGCTCTGTGCTGCACTTCCTACACACGCAGAGCACACCGGCTCCTACCAGTGACCCCTGTGAGGAGTCAGGGTGACGGGAACCACCGCGAAGACCACTGTGTGAATAAGGAACAGAACTTTTCTCTGATCCAGAAACCTCACGTTATCGGTCAGGAGAAATAAATACAGGTTAAAGACAAGGAGGGGAACGAATCTGCCATACAGCCTTCCAACCCAGGCCTACCCCCGCGTATGGAGATTCTCACGGAAACTGAAACCCATCCAGAAGTAAGCCTTTCCCAGTGTCTGTCCGGTGGAGCGTTGTGCAGCATCCGAGCTGTGCCCGGGCTTGGGGCCTGAGGCTGCCACCCACTGCAAACAAGAAACCAAGGGCCCTGCCCTCCTGGAGACTACATTCCAGCCAGTGAGACAGATGATGCACAGAGAAATAAATAACCATTCCAGAAAGTCATAAATACTAGGAAGAAAGCAAACCAAGTGATGGGATGATGCTGGTTTGGCTGGATCCAAGATGGTCTCTGAGGTCACAGCTGGCCGAGATCTGGATGCTGAGTTCAGCCTCACGGGGATCTGGGGGGATGTTCCGGGTGGAGCTCATGGCAAGGCCCTGAGGCTGGAACAACCTCAGCACGTTCAAGGGATGGAAAAAGGGCCAGCGTGGCTGGAGCGGAGGGACTCCGGGAAGTGGTGGTGGGGAGGTCCTGCCAGGCCTTCCGGAAGGAAGTGGATCTGCCCGCCCCCGGGCCATCTGGGGAAGGATTGGGCATAGGCCCTCAATGCACATTTACTGAAAGAACATACAGGGGCTGAGCTAGAACGCCCAGGAACATGCGCTTCACCACGTTTGCACAAGGATGGCCCATTCTGTGGGATCAGCCAGTGGAGTCCCCAGCTGGGGTCCAGGCTCCAAGGATGTGGCTAGGAGATAGCACCTTACCTCCTGTGAAGTCTGCTGAGTGCCCAAGAATTGATGCTGCCAAACTGTGGTGCTAGAGACAACTCTTAAGAGTCCCTTGGACAGCAAGGTGATCAAACCAGTCAATCCTAAAGGAAATCAACCCTGAATATTCACTAGAAGGACTGATACTGAAGCTGAAGCTCCAGTACTTTGGCCACCTGATTCGAAGAGCTGATTTCACTGGAAAAGGCTCTGATGCTGGGAAAGACTGAGGGCAGGAGGAGAAGGGGGCAACAGGGGATGAGATGATCAGATGGCGACCATCCAACTCAATGGACATGAGTCTGAGCAAACTCTGGGCGATAGTGAAGGACACGGAATCCTGACGTGCTGCAGTCCACGGGATCACAGAGTCAGATACGACTTAGCACATGAACCACAGCAACAGCAAAGTCTGGAAAGAGCTCAGGCTGAGGACCCCGAGTGCACACCCGCTGTGAGCAGCTCCAGCTTTTCAAATTTCTAAAAGGACGCCAAATAAAGAAACGAGTTCCTTGCTGGTCCAGTGGCTAGGACTTGGCGCTTTGTTGCGGTGGCCCAGATTCAATCCCTGGTCAGGGAGCTAAGTTCCTGCAAATTGCACGGCATGACCAAAATAGATAAATAAAAGGAAAGTAAACCATCTTTTGCGGACCACAAGCACAGTGCCCTCAAGTCCTTGGGCACCTGGAGTGGCTGAGGGACGCTTCCATCAACGCCCCATTAGAGACGCCCGCTGAGGTACAATGAGCTCTCGGCATCCCTCTCCAGACCTGCCCCCATCAGCCCTGAAACTAAAGGGGCAGGGTCTTCACCTACAGGCGGGGAAGCTGAGTGGGCTGAGCCCTAAGGTAGGAGAAAAGGGCAGGAAGATTGGTAAGTGTTGCTGCTTTTACAAGAGTTCCTTAGAATAAAACCCAGAAAACTCAGTTCTTGTCTCCCCTGGGCTCCTTTCTTGGAGCAAATTTGAGTGGAGAGCCCTGGGGTCCTCAGAGAGCTGTGGGACCTCCCCTGACCGTCAGAGTCCTCCTTTATGACACCTGCCTCACCAGCTGTTACGGGGCTTAGAGACAACTCATGGGGCCTGCCAGACCCATCGAGATCTTCTGAAGGGAGGTGTGGGTATAAATTTAATTCCTTCTGAAAGTTTACCCAGAGTCCCATCAAGTGGCTATGATGAAGCCATTGGTAAGCACAGGGAGCCTCAAATTATAAACATGACCATCTGAGCATGAATCTGGCTTTAGGAGAGGGCTGTGGGCCTGAGACAGGCTTGTCCTTGGCGGAGGGGTGGGGCCGCTGGCGTGATTAGTTTGCTGACCACTGATGCCCTGGGCCCTGCGAAGGCCTCTGTTGATGAGGGGAAGGAGTGCACTGGGCAAGTAATTTTCTTCACTAATCAGTGCTGTCGGAGACCAAGCTGCAGTTAGAGGTGGACAGCTGAGCACTGAGCTTCTGAGGGCAACAGAGGCTGCTCAGAGGCTCAGAGAGGGAGAGGCCTGGAAGGTCGTCCCATTGACCACCCTCATCTCAAAGCTGAGAAACGAAGGCCCCAAAAGGCTGTGAGTTAAGTGACCTGTGCAAGCCAGTTGCTCAGCTGGGGAGAAATCCGACTCAAGGTCAAGAAGTCTAACCAGACAGAAACACAAAGAAACTTCTTGGTTTGGGGTTGTTTGGGGTTTTTTTTTTTTTCCTTGTTAAGTTGGCAAAGATTTCTAGAGGGAATTTCCCAACTGGCATCAAAAGTTAAGATGTACATGCCTCATGGCCCAGCAATCATGTTCCAAAGAATTTACATCTAAGATACAGCTGCAGAGAGGACAGAAGACGTGCTCATGGAGATGTCCGTCTCAGAGCCGTTTATAGCAGGGATGATGGAGACGATTTCACGTGCATCAGCAGAGGACAGCTTACACAAAGGACGAGACATCTATGCAGCATGCTACTAGGGAACTTTAAAAATCATCTGTGTTGACTTGGAAAGAGGCCTTTGACAGAATATCAAATGTGGGGGAAAGCAAGGAAACGGCGTAGATAGTATGCCCTGGGGGTTTAGATGCTAAGTCCGACTCTTGCAACCCCGTGGACTATAGCCCGCCAGGCTCCTCTGTCCATGGCAAGAATACTGGGGTGGTTTGCCATTTCCTTCTCCAGGGGATCTTCCAGACCCAGGGATTGAACTCGGGTCTCCTGGACTGCAGGCAGATTCTTTACCAACTGAGCTACCACGGAAACCGCTGAAGCATATACTGACATACATATACACACACGTGTACACACGGAACACACACACAGGGGAGAGGAGGGGGCCACATGATGCCCCATGAGCGATGGCCGGTCCCTCGGGGGCTCAGGGTCCTGGAGTTGAGAGAGACGATAACACAAGTCAACACATCCCAGCCGAATGGCCGAAGGACCTGAGAGGTGTGACAGCGAGGGCTTCGGAGGCGGGCAAGGTTTCATCACCCCCAAGGATGGGGAAGAAGGTGGCCGCTCACGCAGATCCCAGCTTCTGGCCAATACCAAAACGAGCCCCTCTCTGCAGGTTCTCAAATGATCATTTCTCCTGAGAGGGGCTTCCCACGACTGTGGATCAGTAATCATCGGTGGAGTATTTAACGCCTGCACGCTCATCCCCCACTGGAGAAAGCAGGGGCCCTAGCCAAGTCAGGCTCATTGCTACCCCCACACCTGGTACACATGCCAGGCCCTCGGCGGGTGCTTAGTAAACACTCTTTGAATGAATGAATGACCGCGCAGCGCCATCTCCTGAAACCAGGCCTGTTCCCCCAAGCACCGAGTCAGGTCCCATGGCAGCGGGCTCCCCCAGGGTTCCCTTTCACCCACTCCAGACATACTTGTGAACTTAACAGGTAGTCAAAGGAATACATCTTGGCATTGGGAATTAGTTTCAAAATAATCCTACGTGGGGAGAGGATGGCACCGTTGATCCAGAACACGCAGATTCCCTGAACTGGCGGTGGGCCCCTCGGGCTCCTTATCATACTCTCTGCATTCCAAACATGTTTAACGGCTTCCATTAACAGAGTGGGTGTTTGTCTAAAGGAAACGATTTAAAGGCCTAAAAGAGGCTGAAATGATCTCTGTAAGACACTGTCACAGAGGGTCAAAGGATGAATCTCCCTGGAAGGCTGTCCTCACGCCCCAGAAGAAGCTCTCACTTTGGGGGACCCAAGGGTTGGAGAGAGCCCTTGCCTGCTGTTACTCTGGGCCTAGGAGCCTGGCATCATGGTACCCACCCAGATCTGCCCTCCCTGGGTGATCCTAGGGAAGCTGCTTAGAGGGCACACCAAGCCACTGCCCTCCGTGTCTCGGTTAAGGTTGACCATCAGTAACTGAGGCTCCTGGGACCTGGGAGACAGACGCTGCAAGGCCACGGAGGTTTGCTGGTCTCCTTGAAGCACAGACAGCTCTGGGCATCACCAGGGGCCTTCTCCCAGGGATGGGCTGTGCTCCCCTACTGAAGGCTGGGGAACACTGCTGGCCACTAAAACCAATGACAGACCTCCCCTGCCCCCCGCCCCAGATGTGTCCTTGCCTGAGAGGCCCTCCCGGTGACGGCGGCTCAGGCCCAGGGGTGAAGGGTGAGGCAGGAAGACCCACCTTTGGTGCAACTCCCAGGCCCACCCCTGTGTCTCCCGCGTCAGGCTCTCTGCCCTGCGCCTTTGTCTGGCTGCTGTCTCCCCCCCGCCCCCGCCCCCCCGCCACTGCAAGCCATCAGCTCACTTTTTCAGCCCTGCACAGCCTGACTGGCCAGTTCAGCAAAACGCAGAACAGAGCTCGCCCGCGGAGTTCTTCCGGAAGTTGAAATTCTCCTTGATAATGCTGTCCACTGCTCTTCATCCTCCTCTCGGAGAGAGAGTTCCAGCGCGGCCTCGAGTCTCTCTCCATTGAGTCAGGTGCCTCAGGCTTGATTTCTGGGCTTGACAGCTAACATCTTACCCTGCGTATAAGCTACTGCCAAGGGCTACGTCTCCGAAACGTCCTGTCAACCCTAAATTTAGCAAAGTGCGAGATATGAATATCCCATTATTTCATAAAGGCCACATCACATGCTTTCAGGTGTTATTTTTTTCTTTTTCTGAAAATCTTCCACGAGAGAGAGCCGTCCTCACATTGACCTCGAGGTTATTAAAATCTCAATCCGTTGTTCCCTGCCGGCCGGGTGTGCTTGGCACAAGGCTGGACGAGGAGCCACGGTCACAAGTGAAAGGCTTTCAGGCCCCTGGGGGCCCTACCAGGGGCCCCATCGACCCCATCCAGGACACCTGGCCCATCCTGGCCTTGAAGGGGAGGCATGTTCAAGCTCCCTCCTGCCTATCGGTCCCCTGGCTCATGCAGAAGGAAGGGCGCTGTGAGTCAGGCCACCGTGAGGTGAGTGGAAGGGACTATTCTTCCTGGAGGCAAGTCTGCATCCTCAGGACAGTCCAGCTCGGAGAGCCAGTGGCATTCCTTAGGGAGGGTCCCGAGAGAGCTCCCAGGCCAGCTCATGGAAGTCCAGTGGGAGCCAGCCAAGGGCAGAGAGGACTCGCCGGGAACCCTCTCCCGGACCTTTCCTGCTGCACTCCGCACCTCGCTGCCGCCTGTGGTCCAAGCCTCCGCATCCCTGTGAGCATCCCTGACCAGGGCTCGGCTGGGGGAGGCAGGGACCCCAGGGCTGGTGCTGGCCCCCAAAGGCTGGGACGGACAGTGGAGCAAGGGAAACAGCTCCCTCAGCCGGTGCTTCAAGGTAAAGGATTCCCAAGGTTGACTGGCGTGCCCAGGATTCGCCATTTAACCCTCCTGCCACCCCAGGGCAGACCAGAAAAGGCTGAGGACCTCATACACACCCCCGACACACTACACATGCCCAGGCACTCACCTGTGACACCTGCACGCATCCCTGCAGGACACACACCTACCTACACCCTACACAGGCTACACACACATGCACAACACTCACTACACCCCACACCCTTCCGCACACAACAGAGCACGAACACACACCTGCCCCCCCCCACACAGAGCCTGTAGCGTCTTCCTTCTTCAAGGCCCGTTTGAAAAGTAAAGGGGACACTGGGCGTCTGCCAGGGTTCATGGGGCTCAGCACTTTCTTGGCCTCCCCACATCCCAACCCAGCTCCCGGCCCCGCCCCCTCCTGGCCCGGCCACGAGCTGCTGCGGAGGAGAAAGAAGCACAGCTTTTGTTTTCGTTTTCTACTTCCGTCTCATGCATACTGATGCTTGAAGGAAGCAGGGCGCCCGCTCCCCACACGTCTGTCTCTCCCCCAGATTGCTGGGGGCTTGGCTCAGGCTGTGGATGGGGCTCTTCCCGGCCCCAACTTACTAAGCATTATAGTTCAGTGAAAGCTAAACGCCACCGTTTCTGGGAGCCCACCACCCTCGGGACGGCGCGGGTTCCTGGCAGCCGAGGCCTGCAGGGCCGGAAGTCGGGGCTGTGTGCGGCGCCAGCCAGGCCTGGGGCCAGGGGGCCGGCAGCGACGCTCTCTGTTTATTACTTACTGCCACCTGCTGGTCAGCCGTAGATCCTGCGCCCCGAGTGAGCTCTTAAAAGGATAAACGCAGCCTTTCTAAAACCGGTACAGGACGGGAGGAGGAGAAAGCGGGCTATTCCACTTGGTTGCACTCCACCATTCTTCGGGGGTGGGGAGCAAGCCCCCTTGGAGAACTTATTTCCTTCGTAAACTCAAGTCACTTGCCCTGACAAGCGCCTTTTTGGCCAGCAGTGTTTCCCAGGCACAAGATGGGACAGATGGCTTCTAAGACTTCTTTAGATTCCAAAACTCCATTTCCTAACATCTGGAGTACTCAGCAACAGTATTTAAATATATTTGTCAGACAATGGTGCCAGGAGATAGCAATTTAAAAAAATAATAATTTACAAGTTTTCCCCAAAACTATAAATGTTGGAGAGAGTGTAGAGAGAAGGGAACCCTCCTACCTTGGTGGGAATGCAAATTGGTGTACCCACTATGAGGAACAGTATGGAGGTTCCTTTAGAAACTAAAAACAGAGCTACCGTATGACCCTGCAATCCCATTCCTGGGCATACATCCAGAGAAAAACATGATCCAAAAGGATATATGCACCTCAGTGTTCACTGCAGCACTGTTCACAACAGACAAGACATGGAAGCAGCCGAAATGTCCATCGGCAGGAATGGATAAAGATGTGGTACACATACACAATGGAATAGCACTCAGCCATTAAAAAGAATGAGATAATGCCATTTGCAGCAATGGATGGACTCAGGGATTATCATAAGGCGTGAAGTAAGTCTGACAGAGGAGGAGAAATAGCATACGGCATCCTTTAAATGTGGAATCTACAAAGAAACGAGACAAATCAACTTTAAAAAACAGAACAATACTCACAGACTTAGAGAGAAAACTGGGGAGAGGGACAGTCAGGGAGTTTGGGATGGGCAGGCACACACTGCTATATTCAAAATGGACAACCAGAAGGACCTACTGCATAGCACAGGGAACCGTGCTCAATGTCACACAGCAGGCTGGGTGGGAGGGGCGTCTGGGGGAGAACGGACACACATATAGCACGGCTGAGTCCCTTCGCTGCCTGCTGGCAACGGTCACGACCTTGTTAGCTGGCTATACTGCAACACGGAATAAAAAGGCCTAAAAGAGTAATTTACAAGCTTTATTTCCTCCCAGAGTTAGCAAATGGATTTCAGCTGGAAGTTTTCTTCCTATGGTTGCCAACAATTTTTTTTTTTTAACACCGGCTTTTCTTTTTCAAGTCCAGAAAAGTACGTTAGGGCTGGGGCCCTCCACAGTTGGGAGGCTGCTCAGCCCTTGGTGAGCAGCTGCTCGTTTCGGTCGCTTTCTATCCCTCCCTCTCTGCCACGCCTACTGGGGCCAAAGCAAAGGTAAGGCGTGAGGTGCCGGCACCGCTGAACCCCCTGCAGCGGAGGGGCGACGCCAGCGGGGGCCTGAGCTTATCTCGCTAAGGAAGTTCTAGATGAGAAAGAAAAATGACCGTTTAAAAGCAGGCATTCTTCCACGGGCCACAGCTGCTGAAACCCGCATGTTCTAGGACCTGCGCTCTGTAACACGAGTAGCCAGCGCTCCCCGCAACGGGAGGAAGCCTACACACACACCCAAGGCCCAGGGCAGCCCAGATAAATATAAAGAACAGCCAGTCTCTGGACGAATGGGCTTCACTTAGCAAATTAGGAAGACTCAACAAAAATGCTCACTGAGACACACTGCATCTGACAATCGGATCATTAGTCATTCCTATCTTAACACCCACTTTTACACCTTTCAGTGGAGACAGGCCAGCAATCCAGATATGGACTGGACTGTTGGAAAGTGCAGTGTTAAACTAACTGCATGCTCTGGATCAAAGAGTTTCCGGAACACGATTTTCCTTCCATCTTAATGCAGTCAGGGCTCAGAACCAGTTATATCCCCCACGTCTCAGGGGCAGCGGGAAGGCCGGTGCTCACATGATCTGTGAGGAGAAAGTCAGCAGCTCCTGGGAAACCAGGAAACAACCATGTTCTGGGTGGAAAAGACGCATTGATGCATTGACTTGACAAGTACACGCAGTATAGTGCTGACTCGGCTCTGCTGTGAGCTTGGGTTTTTCATAATACAAGTACTGATTCCTGCAATCTTCATAACACACCCATTTTACAGATGAGGAACTGGAGGCACAGAGAGAGGAAGTAACAACGTGCCCCAGGCCACACACAAATGGGTCGGGGAGCCCAGAATTAAACCCAGGCCACTGGGCTGCAGGGCCACCTGCCCCGTCTCTGCTCTCTGCCCCCTTTATAGGGGAAGAAGCAGAGCGAATTCTGTCCTCCGCTCTGCATTTCGTTTGCAGCATGCCCCGGACAGGTCACTTTACTTCTCAGCTGGGGCTTCTTCCTCTTAAAAAGAGAACTGGACTCAGTTCTCTGAGCTCCTGACAAGCTGCTAGGTGGCAGGTCTGCAGCCAGGCCACCCCCAGCTCGGAGAAGGGTGTCTGTGTTCAGCCTCACTCAGTCACCAGATGCAGCCACTCCCGAACAGAACCAGAACGCAAGCCTTCCCTATGGCGGCAGATTAGAGGTGGCCTTCCCTACCCCCAGGCTCCCCTGGTGGCTCAGACGGTAAAGAATCTGCCTGCAGGGTAGGAGACCTGGGTTCGATCCCTGGGTCAGGAAGATCCTCCGGCGAAGGGAAACAGCTACTCACTCCAGTATTCTTGCCTGGAGAATCCCATGGATAGAGGAGCCTGGTGGGCTATAGTCCATGGGGTTGCAAAGAGTCGGACAGAACTGAGAGACTAACACTCTCCTACAGCTGAGAACTGGACTTGAGCCCTCACCCCTTGAATCTGGGCCCATCTTGACTCAGTTAATGGACAGAATCAGCTGGAAGCTCATTCTGGGACTTCGGAGGCTGGGTCAGAAGAAGCCTTAGCGCTTTCCCCATCCTCCATCCTCCACCCCATCCACGATGGCTGCTCTCGGCCTCCTTGGGACGTTTGCTGCAGGGAAGCTAGGATCACACAAGGGGGCTGACGAACGCAAGGAAGCCCAAGCTGCCACATGGCGACGCTGCACCGAGGGGGGCGACCTGAGCACCTCACTGCAGGCACCAGGCGTGGGGGTGAAAGATCCTGCCCCAGCAGATGCAGCGGGGAGAAGCAGCAAGGAGCCAGGTCCACACCAGGACCAAGAACCACGCGTAGGGCCCCGATGGATGATCCAGCCCAGTCGCCTCCAGTCGTCAGAGTCGTGCCAACTAAGGCCCGAGTCAGACAGTGGTGCCAAGCCCTCCTGCCCTGCCCTGCCTGAAATCCTGACCCAGGACATCAGGAGCAGAATAAAGCAGCCATCCTTCTATGCCATCACGTTGTAGGGTGGCTGCAATAGATAGCGGGGCCCCAGAGGTGGAGTGGGCCAGGCTTTGGCCAGTTCCTGGTGACCACGGGGACCAGGTGCCCAAAGCTGGCATCAGTCACAGGAAGAGAATAAGGCATCAGAGAAGTCCACCTATGAGACATACATGTATGTTTGTGTATACAACCTTGTATAACATACATGTGTTAAATACACGTATGTACATGTAAGGTACATGTAAACATACACGGCCTTGCTACTACCACCAGACTCCTACTAGTGAGAATGACAACCACTATAACCGTTAATGGTAACAATGGTATCTGGTAAGTGGTCTGTTGGGCCCCGTAAAGTGTGAAAGTCACAGTCACACCCTGTGTCCAACTCTTCGTGACCCTTCGCAGCCCACCAGACTCCTCCGTCCATGGGATTCTCCAGGCAAGAATACTGCAGGGGGTAGCCTTTCCCTCCTCTAGGGGATCTTCCCAACCCAGGGATTGAACCCAGGTTTCCTGCCTCACAGGTGCTTTCTTTACCATCTGACCCACCAGGCGAGCCCCAGCTGTGTGCCACGCGTGGTGCTAAACGTTCCAGACACATTTTCACATGGACACCTAACAAACCACGACTCCGGTGCTGTGGAAAGCTCACGCTGCCGATGGGGACGCTGTAGTCCTGAAAGGCTGTGTGACTCGCCCAAGGTCACCCCCGCGGCAGAACCTGGGCTGGAATAGAGTGGTGAGTCCACAGCCCAAACCTGCAGCTTCACCCTCCACTTTCCAGGAGTGAACACTTCGGGCCACCTCTCTGGAAACCCCTCGGGCCGCCCGCCAGCACCTGTTTTCCCTTCGTTCCTTAAGACGAATGGGGTCTCACCAACGTGGAAGCACAGGCAGTGGGGCAAAGCGCCTGGGCCCCGCCGCCACAGGGCAGGCCTGCCTAGCCCTGCGACGCCCGCCATGCCGTCCCGGGACACCAGCTGTGCCCTCATCTGCTCATGCATTCACGGGGTCGTTCACGGACATTTGCTGAGCCCTACTATGAGCCACGCTGGCGACGGGGACTGGGGAGCAGATGCAGCCCAGGTGGAAACACACAGCGGGAGGTGCTGGGAGGGGTCCCAGAGGAGGGCCGTCTTACCTCCCTGCAGCAACCATGCCCAGGTGGAGAAGGGCCCCGGCGCTCAGGGCCACGGATGGGAGAAATCGAGGGTCTGGATGCCCTGGGAAGGGCAGGGGAAGGGCGCAGTCTGCGTGCATGCATGCTCGGTAGCTAAGCCGTGCCTGACTCTTTGGGGCCCCATGGACTGCAGCCCGCCCAGCTCTTCTGTCCATGGGGAGCCAGGCAAGAATACTGGAGTGAGTGTACACCCAACACGCTTCCCTCCCCCTCGCCTCTGTGTCCCTCTGCCCCGTCGCACCCACCTGCCTCTCTCTACCCTGAGCCCCCCTTCCTGCTCAGCTCAGGGCAGGGTACAGCAGGGCAGAGCTGCAGGGCGAGGGCCCTGTGCCCCCCATCCCCGGCGATCACAGCTGTGCCAAGTCCCCCATGGAAGTCTGTTTCAGGGAAGTGGCGACTGTCCGAAGTGTAGCGGCCGCAGAAGGTCACTGAGGGCAGCCTCCCGACACCCCCTCGGGCCCTGCTCGCAGCCCGAGAGGAGGGCCTATGTCAGCTCCCCGCCCGGGGTACTCGGAGGGCAAGGGGCTTCAAGCTACACCTGCCTGGAGGGGTGTGAGCGGGAGACTCCTGGCTGGAGGAGGAGGCGGGGGCCTTGGGGCCTGGCCTGTCGCAGGCGATTTCACAGCTGAGTGGGCTGGAAGCCACCAGGGCCGCCCGTGGAGAGGAGACGCGTCCAGAAGCCCTGGTCGGAACGAGAAGGACACCCTGCCCCTCTGGGCTCCCCTCCGGTTTTGTGATCTCCGTGCCTGACACACGGCAAGCCCCCGACGGACACTCAGCCCAGGAAAACCATCTGCGCGGCCCCTCTGCTGACACAGCCGTGGCGGCCAGGCCCCCGTCTTCCAGGGGGAGAGGCTGCTTCACGGACTGGACTCACGGGTGAGCTGAGAGCCCCTTGCAGCCTCAGTTTCCCCGCCGCCCTGGCCACCGAATAGAAAGCCTTGCAACTTCTTGGCCACAGACCTTTGCCAATGCCCCAGCAGGGCGTCATCTTAATAACGCAGACAGACGATGCCACGCTCGCAGCCAAAGTCTAGTTCTTAAAAACCCGGGGCTGGGCCCTCTAGGGGCACAACCCTGTTGATAAACAGCGTGCTGACCCCCTTTCTCCAACTGTCCTCATTACACGCCTCTGCCCCTCACAACGCACCCCCACTTTGAGACCCGCTGCTCTGCCGGGCCGACTCGGCGGGAAGGCGCCTACCTAGTTTCCAGAAGAAAAATCTTTGTAGCGGTCCCAGCGGAAAAGTCAAAAGTTTGACTTGAAAAAGGAGCTACTTCAAAAGCATTGTCAAGACGGAGGTGAGGGCTCCTTTAAAAATGCATAAATTACTGGGGTGTCCGTTAATCAACCTACAGGCAGCCCAACAGGGCGCGGGGAGTCTGGTGGGGGTGCTGAGGGGACCCGTCGGGACACGTCCAGGGGAGGTGCGGCGAATAAAACACACGTTCAGTGAAAGAGTAAATTAATGTGTTTATTACTTATTGCTTGGGCTGCTTGTGTGTCTGTGTGTGCATGTGTGTGTGTGCGGAGAAAAATGAAAGAAAAATGTAGAGTTTTTTCAATAATAAAAAGGGAGTTGCACGGCAGGGCCCTAAAGCTTGTGAAAAATTAAACTCGACGGATTCAAACTGTCCTATTTCCACTTCAAAAGAGAAGAGGCACTGAGCTCTTCCCAAGTTAGCTTCAAACGCCCAGCACCCTAGAAAGTTTCCTCATGGAAAGAAAGGCTCCTGCTCCCCCAAGCACTGTACCGGTTACTGTGCCCACAGTCTCTCTCTCTTCTAATTATACCCCTGTGAGTCCATTAATCAACTGGTAAATTATTTAGAGAGTCATGCGCTGTCTTCAGCTGGTACAAACACACCACATGCAAAGGCTTGCTGGAAACCGGCCGGGGTCCCTCGGGGTCTCCCCTCTGTGGTAAGACAGCTAGCAGCTTGCCGAGGCTGCACTATAAAAAAAACAAAAAACAAAAAAACAAGAGATAGCACGCCGCTTACCTCCTCAGATGGGAAGATTTACTTTGTCTTTCAACTCAGCCACTCTTTGCAAGGTTTTAACAAAAGAGAAAAGCTGGTATATTGTCAAATCTTTAGTGTGCATTTAGTGAGGAGAATATTAATTCCCCCTCAAAAAAAAATAAAAAAATAAGGCAGCCCTTCGGCTGCGTTCTGTCTGATCCGGGCCTCCTGGGACACGTACTCAAGGAAGCCTCTCGAAAATGCTCGTAATCATGCCGGTTTGGGGCTGGTTCGGCTTGTTTGTGTTCCGATGGCTGCGCTGGCCGTGCTGAGGTCTCATTACCAGAAAGGGTGCAAATTAAGAGTCTGGAGTCTCCCTCAAACCTCCAGCCTCTCCTCAGGTTCTATTAGGCCTTGAGGGACCTTCTCCAGACAGAAATATTTTGGCGATAACAGGGTTTATGGGAGCAGGCCTGGGTAACACGGGGTAATGATCTGTCTTCTTTTCTATATGCCAACACTTGCGCATTTAGGGGAAAGTTATTATGCCAATTAAAGAGCTGTTTTCTCACCTGAAAAAGTCAGTGTATGTCTGGCATGTGTGCCAAGGAATCCAGGCCTTCTTTCGACTGAACCCACTCCAGCTGCTGGGGGAGGCTGGCAGGGCAGGCCTGGTTACAGAGTGGAGTGAGTGACGAGAGCCGAGCCCCCTCGCACCTTGGTTAACGAGCCGGGCTGGCAGGTGCTGGTTGGCAGCACCTGGGTGCTGGTGCTCAGTTCTCCCTTCCAACCCTGCAGACCCAGGAGGTGGGAAAAGCTGGGGTCTGACCTGAAAACTCCACCCCGGGGACACACCGTCACTGGTGGCCCCCCTACCTGACATCCCTGCACGAACGGAGCACGATGGGGCCAGCTCTGGCAAGCATCTCACACACTGAGAGCAAAGAGCACGATGGGGCCAGCTCTGGCAAGCATCTCACACACTGAGAGCAAAGACTAAACCTACGGGATGAAAGACACCTTCAGCTGTTTTAATATCTCGCCTGGGTCACCAATTTCCAGAGAAAACACTAGCGACGTCTGAGAATGAGAACGATGACCAGGGCTGGGGGAGAAGGCCACCCTTCTGAACCAGAGATGGTGGCGTACCACTGATTAGACCCAGTTGTCTGGAATGAGGTTATATTAACATCTACCACCAGTAGCCACAGGACCATAATTGATGGCTGAAATTCCCAGGAGAAGGACTAAAAATAAAGCGATGTGTGCTCAGCTGTATCTCTTTGCAACCCCACAGACTGTAGCCCGCCAGGCTCCACTGTCCATGGGATTTCCCAGGCAAGAATACTGGAGTGGGTTGCCATTTCCTTATGAACTTAGGGGATCAAACCTGCGATGCTTGTACCTCCTGCATTAGCAGGCAGATTCTTTAGCACTGTGCCACCTGGGAAGCCCCCACACTACACTTGACCTTGGCCAAAAAGCCGCTAGGGTGAGCTGAGACCAATGAGAGGATTAGTTTTTAGGCTAAGCAAAACTTAAGAAACGAGAGTTTCAATCAGCAAGGTCAGATGGCTGCCTTCCTTGGGAAGCTCACGTCCAGAAGGCCTTCTGGTAGGAATGAGGCACAGAGAGGGCTCAGGGCCTGTCATCTGGAGATGGTGGCCACTGTGGGTCATCGATGGTTTTAGCAGAGAACTGAGCTCCAGCTGTTCCCTTGGCTAATCTTGGGCGGGAAAAGCAACGCCTGCACACATGCCCCCTAGGATAAAACGGCCATGGAGCCTGCCAGCACTGGCCACTGAATTTTAAATGGTTTTTCAGAGCTGAGAAGTTATTTTTCCAAAAGCCCAGAAGGGTTTTCAGTCATTCTGCAACCACGTACAAGTAACAGGAGCTCCCAGGCAGGCAAGCCTGCGTGCTGGGCGGCCTGGCCCCATGTCATGAGCGGCGCCCTCTCTGTGCCCACCGGGGACATGGCTGCGTGAGGAGCGCCGTGTGGGGCTCTGGGGAGCCACCTTGCTCTGATCAGCAGAGCTCGAGTCAGAGTGAGTTTAGGAGGTCAGACCTATGTATCTCAAAACCCGGAGCATGGAACAAGCGTCTCCCCAACCCTCCGTCCACAGTGCAGCCACCAAGAGCCCAGGATCGAGAGACTGGGACGAGCGAAGATGGGGCCCTGGAGTCCTGTGCCCGGTAAATGTGGGAAGACGGGACAGCAGCGCGGTTATTAATTTTGCGGCTGATTTGAAAGGAGGAGGTGTTGGCAGCACCCGTGAGGACATAAAAGAACATAACTGAGTCTGCGGAGGTCGCGGCTGGGACATCACATCAGGAGGCCCCGAGGGGGCAGTAAGAGGAAGTGGCTCCGTGGGGGACGCTGACATGTGGGTCTACTCTCTGGGCTGCTGGCGGCGGCGACGGCTGTGAAGACGCCCCACGGTAACCATGCTCCCCAGACGGACTCGCAGCTCCCAGGCCGGTGGAGCAAGGGCAGGAGTCCCACAGACGGCAGCAGGTGTGGCCAGCTGCCGGGAGCACACGGCAGAGTCCCCAGCGGAGGAGGCCC
This sequence comes from Nanger dama, assembly GCA_917880005.1. Lineage (NCBI taxonomy): Eukaryota > Metazoa > Chordata > Mammalia > Artiodactyla > Bovidae > Nanger > Nanger dama. The sequence continues at coordinate 4,171,180 of CAKJTW010000018.1, read as the reverse complement.
AGCCCCTGGAAGGGCACGGCCTGCCTTCAGAGGGAGTGATGGGGGGCGGCCTGCACTAGGCTGGCTGCAGGGCAGGGTGCTCTGGCATGGCATCTGCCAGCCCCGAGGCGCGGGGGCTCTGCCCCTGCAGACCAGGCCTGTGGGTCCTTACCATAGTCTGCCCCTGCAGGATTTCTGGAAATCCTTGCAGGGTTTCTGGAACCTTCTGGGTTTCATCTGGGGAAACCCCGGCAGGGGTTCCCAGGACTGCAGCTGGTCCCCCAGCTGAGATATCTGAAACAGCACCAGGTTCTGAGGAGGGAAACCTGAGTCGTCTGGGCGGCCCCACAGGACAGAGGGGCAGCCGAGTCTCCTGCTCCCGGCTGCTCCGTCAGCGGCCGAGTGTTCGGGGCCGCTCCGCAGCGCGCGTGCAGGCTCGGGGCCCTCCTGACCCAGGGCAGTGTGGGGAGCAGCCATGCCCCCGCCCCGCCTCGGCCGGGAGAGGAGGGTCGCTCCTCGGGGGCCTTGCCCCTCCAGCTCGCAGCCTCGGCTGGCGGGCCCCTCGCCCTCGCGTGGAAGGATTCGCTTCCCCCTCGGCCCCCTCGGCTCTTCCTGGGGAGGGCCTGGGCCCCGCCACACCTCTGCCCCCCAGGTCTGGACCTGCTCGGGCGCGTTAGGAAGCCCAGCCGTGCCCGCAGGACCCTGTCTCTTCCTCCTCCCGTCCGTCTCCTCCGGCTTCAGGACCCAGGGCTGCTGTGGCCGATCCCCACCCAAGTGGACGCCGGCACGCGAGGTGGCAACGTGGCGCCCCAGGGGCGGGCGGACTGTCCCTTCAAGGCCAGCTTCGGCGGCGAATCACTGTTCCCTGCTTCTGCCGGGCGGCGCGCGGGCGGCCAGGCCCGGTGCTTCCCGGTGCGTCCTCCGCAGCCGCTAACGAGCCCCTGTTAGTGGTGATGAATGTAAATGTGTCCTTTGTTATCCCTGCGAGATGGGGATTAGTGAAATGACAGGACCTATTGCTTCTGGGAGGAAGACATGCTGCCGGTGGCTGCCGTGTCTTTAATTCTGCAGCAAGTGGGGGAGTGTAGGGCTGCCTCGTCTCAGGAAAGAGAGGGCTGCCGAGGGAGATGCTCGCACAAAGCACTCAAGACTGAAGCCCCCAAGGTCTGGCTCCCTGCACGGAAACGCAAGTGTGCGCTCAGCCTCCTTCTATCCACCAAAAAAAAGGAAAAATAAAAACCAGAACAGCTCTGCCTCTTGACCACCAGTGGAAAGGCCCCTTGGGTCTGTGTTTAGCATGCAGAGAGCGGGGGTTGGAGAGGCTGCACCGCTGAGTGTGGAGATGGAGGAAGGGGCCTCCGGAAGCCGGGGGAGGCCAGGAAACAGACGTCTCCAGAGAATTCCCCAGGAAGGAATGCAGGCCTGCGGCTCGTGACTTTAAGACTCCTGACCTCCGGGACCGGGAGAGAAGAAATGTGTGTTGTTCCAAACCGCTGAGTTTGTTTCCGCCATGATAGAAAACGAGTAACTAGGCAATATCCGGAGATGCAAAGCCACGGAGAACTCGAGCGTCCGGTGCCCAGGGGCGGGAGGGCGCCTTAGTGCCGCGTCACCGGCCTCCCGGGCATATGTTCCCTCTGACCTAATCAGAAGCATCTGCAAACCCGCCCCGTCACAAGAGGGTGCCTTACGGGCTCACTGAAAGGCGTGCAAATCTGAAAACCACCTAAATATTTACTTTTCACAACTTTTTATTTTAATAAAAAAAAAAACTCAAAGGTACAGAACGTCTCCAAGAAGAGGCAAGGAATTTCTGCCTCCCTTTGCCTGAGGTTTACGCCCCCCGTCATCGTCACTGTCTTTCTTTCTGAACCACGAAATGCTTTGTCAGGGAGAATTATACAAATTACCCACCCAGTCCCAGCGATGGCATGCCATGCAGCAACATTTAAAATGCCATAAAGCTATTAACTTGTTATCTTATTCTCTCATTAGCGCAACAGATGCTTTCCAGAGGGCCAATCACCCGCATCCCTCATCTCAACAACGGGGAAGCTGGGCTCGCTGGAGGGCGAGTGAGCTTGAGCAGGCCTCGGGCCTCCATCCCTGCTGGCTGCCCCCACGGCCCGTGCACATGTGCACATCCCAGCCCGCGCCACGTGAACCCGGCACCCGGGGCTTCCGTCTCCACCTCTCCACGGAGATGCCCGGGCCTCGTGGCTGCTGCGGGGCGGGCACCCCGGGATCTGAACCAGACGGGGAAGCACCAGAGCTCACACTGGCTGACCCTGTTGAGCAGCCAGTGACGCAAACAGACTCGACGGCCCAGATCATCGTGTCTCCCTCCTCTGATTGCCGCGCCCGGGGATCCCTTTCTGCCCACCTCACTGGAACTTCACCGTGGGGTCCAGGACACCTTAAGGAGGGCCTGGGGAGAGCCAGCCCAGGTCGTCCTCCCCAGGCGGGCCCCCAGAGCGGGGATCAGGAGCGAGCAGCCTGTTCAGAAGCGGCAGGAGGAGGAAGGAGCACTGGGCAGTAAGGGTGTCCCAGCCAACGCGTGCACTGACTGTCTCCACGGCCCCCTCCTCCTTCTGGGTCGGCCTTCTTCATAATAAGTGCCTATTCATTGCAGACGTGATGACGCACTTGTGCTCACCACACGGAGAAGCTACATACAGCCCTTTGCACAAGGGTGAGAGATGGGGGCGAGGAAACACACTGCCCCGGGGGAGCCCAGATGGGAGCCAGCAGGCCTGTGGCTGAGCACCTCGTTCCCTCTCTGGGGCTCACCTGTGGACTGCGGGGAAACGGCAGAGGACGGGCTTGATCAAGGACACACTTCCGGAGCTTAGGTCACAGAGGGGGGTTTCCAAAGATGACCTGGTCCAGCCTCCCCTGAGGACCCACGGTGGGTCAGTCCTCAGGTCTGCAAGGCTGTCTGAGCCTCCTGGCTTCTGACTGCTGACCAGATCAGAATCTTGGCCCCTGGTGTTTTGGGACAGGAGGTGGAAAAGAGGTGGGCAGCTCTGGGCCTCTCCTGGCTCCCAGCTTTAAGCGACAGTGAGCATTCCTGAGAAAGAGGGCTGCTTCACACCCTCAGTAAAATACATTACGTTCACAAACTTTGCCTCCCAGCTCCCCATCGCCTGGAAGCCAGGATGACCAGCTGGGGAACAAAACCAGAGCCTTTGCGTCCCAGAAAGCCTGGTTTCCATTTCCTGGTGGTCTTTCCCAGTTGGAGCCCCCAGGTGCCCCATAAGCCTCACATAGAGCAGTCTCTCTCCAGAGCCTGGAAGGTTCTGGGAGTCACGGCCAGCAAGGCCTACCTGCTATCTCCTTCTCGAAAAATGGCTGGATCAAATCGCCGTAGTTGGACTTTTCCGCCACGGCTTCTTTGAGCAGTTGCCCACAGCAGACTAGAGGAGAAAGGAGCAGAAATAAGCCCGTTAAATTTTAAATAAAAGGAAGAATGAGAAGAAAAAACAAAACGAAGACCCAGCGCTGCCTGCTGGGGAAAAAAAAAGGTCACTGAAAAAAAATATTAAAGGGTTTTCTGAGTGTGGGCGTGTGTCCAAGTGAAAGGAGTATCAAAAAGGAACTGGAAATAAAAAAGAAGCCGAGGTAGGATGCTGTGGAATGAAAAAGAATGCATTTGGCGGAGGACATATTAAAAATGGACGGTGTGGAGAGGATATAACGAGGACTGTCGCCACCAGAGGAGGACCCGCAGGGCCTCGGCGACACCGGGGGACACAGCCTGCGGCCCCGAGGGCTGATGGGGGTGGACACACTCCGGCAGAGAACCGTGTGGACCAGCGTGATGTCCACGTTCACGCTGTTATCACTCAGGGGTGAGTGAGGACCCTAGAGTTTCCATGGCCTCCTGTGGTTACGAGTTGGCAGACACCTCCAGGCTGGGTAACAAAGGGACGCACAGGTGTCTTTCTGTCACGAGCAACTGCTGTGTCTCTAGACCCAGCTGGGGCCAACACACAGGGCACGCCAGTTACCAAGCACGGCAGGAATAAACACAGTTGCCCTCTCCCTTGGCTATGAAAACCTTGGCAGCCAGAGCCAGAAGGGTCCAGCCACGTTTTCATGAGTTGTTAATGGGACACTCTTACTTTTCTTAACTTTAAAGCTAAGGACTTGACCTCCTACGTTGAAGAAATCGAAATCCTAAAGTTAAGTGGATAAGGTGAATGTTAAGGATGACGACCACCAAAGACGGATTCCTCTGAATGACATGTTAAAGTCTGTGTAGGGGCTGCAACCCTGTGCAGAGTGGCTGCGGCTTCGCTCGCTAATGAGGAGTAATTCAGGCAACCGAGACCTTTCCCTACGCCAAGCACTGTGCCAGTCATGCTTGGTATTGTCCAGCCCTCAGGCTAACTGCAGCTTTCTAGGTAAGGAGAGGCACTGTGTGCTGTCCTAGGTCACCAGCCAGTGAGTGGCAGAGCTGGGATTCAAACCCAGGTCTGTGCGACACCAAAACCAGGCTGAGCCTCCAGTTCTGACCAGGAGGGAGGAGCAGGTATCCTGTTTCCCTTCTGTCATAAAAAGCCATCCAACTAAACAAAACATACGAAGCAACTCTTTTCAGGCACTTGGTCAGCAGACACACTGGGCTGTGATCCTTGAGAAAGGACACACACCGAGTGGGACTCACTCTCCCTGGATTTTGACCTACGGGTACTGCCCATTCCACGGCCAGGGAGAAGTGGAACCCAGACACAGCAGGGGCACACAGCATTGGAGTCTGGGGCCTCAAGGCAGCTGGACTTTGTAGGACAGAACAATGGGCAGGGCTGCGGAGGCAGGCTTGGGAGCCTGCAGGAGGGTTCCCTGGAGTCACTGATCAAAGCCAGACCACACGTGTATTGGGCAGGCTCCACGGGGCCTGGGGGAGAAAGGCCACAGGGTAGCTGGGAACTGGCTGGGGGTCCAACGGGGCAAGATGAGGCCGGCCTCTGATGGCCAGAATCAGAGACCTCGCTCAGCGCCGCAGACCCACGAGGAGACTCCAGGAGGGCCGTGCTTCAGGTGTGAGGACACACAGGCCCCAGAGGAAGCGCGCCCAGTCCCACCCGGTGGGCGCGTGCTAAGTCACTCCAGTCGTGTCCGACTCCTTGCGACCCTATGTGCTGTAGCCCGCCAGGCTCCTCTGTCCATGGGATTCTCCAGGCAAGAACAGTGGAGCGGGGTGCCATGCTTGCCTCCTGGGGATCTTCCCCACCCAGGGATTGAACTCGTGCCTCTTATGTCTCCTGCATTAGCAGAAGGGTTCTTTACCACCAGTGCCACCTGGGAAACCCAATCCCACCTTAACAAAGACTGAAACTAAGCCTCAGTGAAGTCAAGCTGATCCTCCACGAAACCAACTGGCTGCCTGTTAGAACTCAGCTCTTTTTCACATGATATCCTCCAAGCAGGACCACAATCCGGACTCTCAAGAATGTGAGAACCACAACGTCCAGCATATAATACACAAATGCTTGAGATTAAAAACAACAGCAAACAGAAGCTATCAGGAAAATGTGACCCCGACAAGGAGAGACAACCGGTCAGAGTATCATAGGTTCCGAGACCACATGGATGTCAGTGTTTGCACATAAGAACTATAAAATGGCTATTATGAATATGTTTAAACTTGAAAAGATAATTAAAATGAACGAAAAGATGTGGAATCTCAGCAGAGAAATGGAAACTATAAAAACGAACCAGATGGAATTTCCAGAACTGGAAAGAAAATACAATAGTCTTAAATGGAAAACATCACTGACTAAGCTGCAATGAGTGAATCTGAAGACATGAAAACAGGTGCTAGAAAGCACTCACAGGGAGGCAAAGAGGGCGGGGAGGGGACTGGGGAAAAAAAGAATAAGGTTTCAGAGAGCTGGAAGGCAATAGCAAACAGTTTAAGATACATGTGACTAGAGTTCCAAAAAGAGGGAGGGAGGGAGGGAGGGATGGGGAGAGAGAGGGAACATTTGAGAGAATGATGGGAGAAATTTTTCAAAATTGGATGGAAAGCATCAACCCACAGACCCGAGACTCTCTGACGCCTGAGCAAAAAGAGCACAAAGTGGACTTCACCTTGGCACATCATAGTTAAATTTTTGAAAATCAAACAGAAAATATTAGAGGCAACTAGGAGTGAGTGAGATGCTTTATATATATGGGAGAACAAAGATAAAAAAAAAAATCTCTGAGTTCTCATCAGAAGCAATGTAACAGAATGCGTCAATGCAACAATGAAATGATATCTTTAAAGTGCTAAGAGGGGGAAAAACCTGTCAACACAGATTTCTATATGCAGCAAAAACATCCTTCAAGAACGAAGGTGAGATAAAGACATTTTCAGACAGATGAAAGCTGAACTTCACCAGCAGACTTGCACTACAAGATAATGTTAAAGGAAGTTCTTTAGGCTGAAAGACAATGATATATCAGATGGAGACTTGGATCTAAACAAAGGAGTGAAAAGTGTTGATATTGAGTATATATAAAAGCTCTTTCCTCCCATCTCTTGACTTAAAAAAAAAGACTCTTGAAAGCAAAAATAATTACAGTGTACTGTAGGGTTGCTGGCATACGTAGGAGTGAAATGTGGGAGTGCAGTACCATGAAGAAGCAGAGCAAGGCGAGGGGGGAGACTCTGCTGTCAGACTCTCCTGCTCCCCATGAGGAGGCACAGTCTTAATTCAAGACAGACTGTGACCGGTAATGTGTAACCCCTGCCACAAATGAGACGGGGCAAGGAGACAGAGCCAGAAAGGCAACGGGGAAAGCAACGTGGCTTACTAGAAAACGTCTTTGACCAATCCAGAAGCAGGCAGGAAAGGGAGAACAAAGAAAAAGGACTTCCGGGTGGTCTGGTGGTTAAGGATCCGCCTGCCAATACAGAGGACGTGGGTTCGATGCCTGGTCCGGGAGGAACCCACGCGCTGCAGGGCAACTAAACACGTGCCCACGTCCTGAGCCCAGGATCTGGAGCCCTCAAGCCACAGCGAGAGAAGCTCACAGGCAGCAATGAGACCTAGCACAGCCAAAAACAAAACAAAACAAAACAAAACACACACCACACAAACAGAAGACAAAAAATCAGAATGGTGGACTTGAAACCAACCATAGAAAAAATCACCTTAAAGGGAAATGGACTAGACACTTCCATTAAAAGGCAGAAAATGTCAGGCTGAATTTTTTTTTTTTAAGCAGTTATATGTGGTCTACAAGACACATATTTAGAATATAAGGAGGGATAGTTCAAAGAAAGAAAGAACAGAGATTATACTTATCAGACAAAGTGGGCTTGGAGAAAATGAGTGTTACTGTAGAGGCAGAAGAGTGCTTCCTAGCGCTAAGGGGAGACTGCACCAAGAAGAGCCCACGCCCCCAGTGCACACACAGCTTCAGACTTCAGGGCACAAAGGCCGGCAGAGAGAGAGAGAGCCTGCAGGCAGAGCTGGAGCTTTCAACGCACCTCTCTCAGCCACTGAAATAATACACAGAGAGAAGTCACCAAGGACACAGAAAAAATGATCGCACCACCAGACACCTCAGCCTCACTGACACTCCTAGAGCATGATAGTCAACAAAACCAGTGTATATATTCTTTTCAAGTGCACATGTATTTCACCAGTATAGACACGTGCTGGGCCGTAAAAAAGTCTCAATAAATTTCAAAGGGCTGAAATCATATAGGATATGTGCTTTGACTTCAAGAGAATTAAAGAGATAAACAATCTGGGAAATTCCCAAATATTTGGACAGTAAACAGTATACTTCTACGTAGTGCATGGGTCAAAAAAAAAAAAAAACCCACGCAGATTAGAAAATACTTTGAACTGAATGATAAAACACAGCATATTAAAATTTTGTGATGCAACCAGAGAAGTGTTTAGAGATAATTGTGTAATATTAAGTGCTTATATTGGGGAAAGTGAAAGTGCTAAGTTGCTCATTCATTTTGTCCTACTCTCTGCAACCCACAGGCTTCTCTGTCTGTGGAATCCTCCAGGCAAAACTATGGGAGTGGGTTGCCACCTTCCCTGGAGAAGGGGCTCTTTCCAACCTAGGGATCAAACCCGGGTTTCCCATATTGCTTTGCACACATTTTTTCCCATCTGAGCCACCAGGGAAGGCCCACTTCTACTAGGAAAGAACGGTTTAAAACCCCTGCCTGTAGCCACCTCACTCTACAGTGTTCTAAGACAATACTGCAACAGTATCCTCTTGCTAGAGGGTGGAAGCACTGAGGCTTCAGACACGTGTGACCTGGGGCTGTGCCGGAGTGAGCTCCGCCGCCTGCCGCCTGGCCTCATTCCCCCTCTCCCCCAGCTCAGCAGAGCCCACCTCCCTCCTTAAGCGCCTCTTCTCTTTCCTACAGTTTCCCGATCTGTGTACCAAATAAAATGTACTGCATATCACAGACATGCAATGAGTAAAGTTAATAGCATTTTAATAAAAGTCTTGGGACTTCCCTGGTGATTCAGACTCTGAGTTCCCCATGTGAGGGGCCCAGGTTCAATCCCTGATCAAAGAACTTAAGATCCCACGTGCTGCTCACTGTGGCCAAAAAAAAACAAAACCCAAACTTCATGGTTGTTTCTGGTTAAAAATCCATGCTCAGTGCAGGGGAAAAAAATCAGGATTGTGTAACACAGCACTCTACAGAGATAACCAGTTTGCTACCTGGATGTTCCTTCAGACGTTCTCTGAGCACAGACTAACACACTTTTGTGAACAAAGATGAGACCATCCCCTCAGCGCTGTCGAGTGACTTTGCTTTCCACTCCGCCTCCCAGGTAACAGCACTTCAGGGACACAGTCACTTCACAGGTTCCTTTTTAAAGCTGCCCACAGCTTGCTTAACTAGCCCTCTTACGAACAGTCTGGGCTCACCTTTATGTTTCATCACGCATCCTTCACATCTCTTTTGAGTATTTGGCGCGGTGGGGGGGGCGGGGTTGCAGCAGAATAAACTCCTAGGCGTGAAACCACCTCACCGGGCCAAAGGATGAGTGCAGCCATACGGTAATCAGTCGTGGCCTTTATCTCACAAAAAGCTTGTGCCTGTTCAAGTCCTCGCCAGCTACAGACAGGAGTCTTTCCATAAACTTTGTGGGAGTGAATGTGCCTTGTTTGTTCTGGAGATGTTTTCCCATAGGTGAGAAGATCATAAATGCGGAAACCCAAGGCAGGGGATGGCGGTGGGGGCCTCTGGGGGCAGAGCCCGCAGTTCCTGGAGCTTTGGGTGCAGACAGGTCTCGGCAGAGAGATCCCACCCGACAGCTCAGCGTTTGCCTCTGCCAACCACAGGGCCCCTGTAACTAGGTTTACTGAAATCTCACGACGTCTTGGGTTTCTCAAAAACACCTTTGAGAAATGTGAACCTTGAATCAGTCTCCAAATGCTCAGTTATTGAAATGAGCCCCAAATGACTCTTCTGCTACCAAACAAAAACCAGCGTGAGTTTTTTTATTTTCTGTTTGGAAAACTCTAGGCGAATCTGATTTTTTTACAAAAACAATTTAAATGAAACAACACTTTTCTTGAACGAGCCTGTCTGCATAAACAGGCTTTGGCCCAGTGACAATGATCTGCATTGCTCTGCACGATATTAAGGTGTCGCTTAGTGTTTGTCAGACCCTCTCACTGCCATTAAGGCTCTTCTCACTGTTTCTTCACGCATCTTCACCTACCAGGAAGCGCAGGTGTGTAAATAAACCTGTGGGTGTGGCCACACGTAGAGTGGGGCTCTTTCTTTACAAAGAAGTCATCCCGAACGACAGCTAGAATTCTAGTCTTATAGTATTCTTAAGAGGCAAACACAGAAGGAGAAGGCATTATTTGAATAATTATACTTAAAAACACACAGAACTTGGATACAAGAAAAGCACACCTTTTATCGTAAAGTATCAGACTGCTTTTCCATGCTAACCAAAATGGAATAAAATTTTACCAAAACACTCACCCAGCTGATACTAGTTTCCCATACTTATCAGAATGAGCACGCAGTTCTCCACCTTCACCTTTTGTCATTGGTTCCTGGCTGGGAATCTCGGTGGCTTTGGGATTTTCAGCTGGAGACCTAACTGAAAAGCATTTTTTATTCAAAGCGTGAGCTTTCTAGGGTGACATGTGTATGTTGTGTGTCTGTATGGTGCATATGCATCATCTGGGGCCATAAGCGTGCAGAGCCGTACATTTGGGGGCGCAGGTCTCACGTTGCCTGAGTTAATAAAGCAGAGGTTACTGCGGCTTCCGCTGCGTCTGAAGTGGGAGGCGGTCACTGCCCGTCTCTTGCAGTATGTCTCCTACAAGCATTCTTTCTAGCCCTTTATCCTCCTGAAACCTGGATGGCATCCAAGATCACCTGGGACCACTCCAGGAAAGACCTGGAGAACTGATTTCAATATTTTCTCTCCTACTGGTAAAATATTTATTGAAACTGTGCTGAGCGAGAAGCCTTCTTCTGGTTCAGAAATTGTCTGCCTGTAAGCACGCTGACTTGGATTGGGGGAACCAAATGAGACTGGAGAAAATAAATAAACAGCAGGTCCACGTTATGCAAGAACTCTGACTTTGAGGGGAATGGTGGGAGATGGGGGAGCGCCTCTGGGGCAGAGCACAGAAAAACTACTGAGCCAAAGGACATAAAAGATGAGGACCAGAAAACGGTCAAGCGCTTTGGGCTGCAGACATGTTTTTATTGGTTAATGTTTTCATGGCCATGTTCTTTAGGAGACAAAAAACCTTATGCCTGCAAAGATGGATTAGCTGGAAACTGGAGCAGAGAGCAAGAGAAAGAGAAGTGATGCCGACCCCCTCACTGGTCCCATGACACGGGAGGGCCCGGGAGAGCAGGACGCCGCAGAAGGTTCTAGAAGCTCTGCGGCACCAGGGCACTCACCGTTGATGAGGCCGTATTTCTGGGCCAGGAGGGCGGCCTGCAGGCTTTTCCCACTGCCCACGGGCCCGCAAAGCAGCACTCTTGGGGTGAACGGGGCATTGGATCGATGGCTGGTTTGGACGTAGGTCAGAGCTGGAATGAGAGGAGGGCAGGATGATAAACCAGGCTCCTGGAGAAAGGAGGCCAGCTTCCAACACCTCTGCGTGGGCTCTTTTAGCAACAATAATTATTTCTCTGTTTTCAGTCCCGGGAAACCCTCTGGGCATCTGCCAGGGGACCACAGGGTGAAGCTGCAGGGAAGGAGTTACCCTTCAGGCTTGGGCACCAAGGTGCGAGGGGACAATGAAAGGCCCAGAGGCTGCCCTCGGAGAGCACACCGCCCCGGGATTCCCAGCACAGCACGCGGCCAGCGCTGCTGGGGCTACTGTTGGGGGCTGGTCCTGGGACACAGAAATCACACTAAACATTGGCCTGGGGACCTCTCTGGGGGTCCAGTAGTTAAAAGTCCATGCTTCCACTGTGGGTGGGGTGTGGGCTCGGTCCCTGGTCAGGGAAAGAAGATCCTGCATGCCATGCAGCATGGATGGCCAAAAAAAAAAATTGTGCTGAGGTGTTTCTCAACTGAGAAAAGGCTGAGCTTCAGCCTGAGGCCCTGGGACCAGGCCGACCTCCTAGAGTCAGACACAAGCTCTGATAAACGCGTCAGGCCACGTGGGGCCTGGCACATGGGGGCCTCTAAAGGCCTCCGGGATTGGTGGAGAATGAGCTGCAGCCTCACTCCAGTGACACCAACTTTGTTGTGAGTCTCCAAAGAGGCCGCGACCAAACAGGCGTGGGCAGACGGAGGCCCGGCCCAGGGCGCCCTGGCATTTGAGGAGCAAAGACTCAGGGGGACAGGGGCGAGGTGCCTGCACCATGGGGGCACTGGATGCCAAAAGCTGCTCAACATCAAACCGGGTCCTCCCACTCGAGCACGAAGCGGGCACCAGGGTGAGCTGGGCAGGCTGTTAAAGGGAAGCCACTTGGCACCTGGGTTGGGGGAGGGGACAGCCCACCTGCTGAGGCCAAGGGTGGGTACCCTAACCCAGTCCCCCTTGCATCAGAAGGAGTCTCCTCCCAACCCTGCCTCCTGCCAGGGATACAGACCATCTCCAGCAGGTGCCACGGTTCCTGAAGGCAGCATGTTGTCAGCCCTTCACCCAGGATGGAACCATTAGAAGACAGGAAGGGGGCCCCAGGGCACCACCCTGACACCTGGGACAGGTGGGCAGGGTCTGCCAAGCTTGAGCCCCTGACATCCAGGGCGCTCCCTGGCCCCTACCCACCAGGTGCTGGTAGCACGCCCCCTAGTGGTGGCAACCTGCAAATGCCTCCAAACATGCCCAGGCCGGGAAAGGCACAAAGCTGGAACCTACTGGGGTGTGTTCACTGGGCAAATTTTGAAGTCTCAGATCTTTGTGGGATTTTTTTTTTTTTTTTGACTGGAAGGTTCACTAGGGATACTACAATTCCTCTATGTCTTGGAACTAAAGGCACAGATAGATTACTAGATCTTCATGGTTAGGATGACAATCTGCCAAGCTAAACTCTCTGTGGGCCTTGTCTGATCTGGATCCATGCACCGTCCCCCAAGGGAGGTGCTTTTCTTGTCTGCATTTTGCAGAGTTGGCAGTGCTGGGGCCACTCTCCCAACACAACTGCCAGGGGTAACACTTTCCACCAGCGAGACCAACCCAGGAGACAGAGATTCCAGCAAGGCTGTCTTTCCCCTCAGACCTTCCAGGAGCCAGCCCATCTGAAGAGCACAAAGACTTCAGCTGAAGCAGCCTGCTTACAAATGATGCTTAATTTACAGTAAATAACTAAGTTAATTAGAAGTAATGATCCCCCAGACAGTCTCAACATCTAATTATTCTTTTTAAAAATATGTGGTTGCTGGATGCACTGCAGAGAGATTAAAAAAACACAGAGAGAATTCTGCATTCCAATTTTCAATTTATCTCTCTGCATTATTAATTAATAATAATTAATATTCAGACGCTCACATTTTTATTTACAATTCTAGGCATGAATTCTTTATGAATGATCATATGAACTTTTAAATTTAATTAAGTAATTTGGAAGTAATTAATGTGTAAATTCAGAATCATGGCATAAGATAAATGTTGTGGTTGTTTATCTTCGGAGTGCAGTGTTTGCTACTAAAGACCCTTCCGAGATGCAAAATCACTGGAAATTTACAAGGCATCTGTAAGCCTGGCATTTTTCAAAGTAGCATCACCCTGCAGACATCCCCCTCGTCCACTGACTCCCTTCAGAGATCGAGGCTGTGCCGTTATCTGCTCTCCTGGTAAAGCAAAGACACCCGCTGGCAGATGGGGGCTGGCCGTACTAGTAGGGAGCTCAGAACCACCTCCCTCCAAAACTAAATGTCTCTGGAAGAGATTTAAGAGGATATACCAAAAAGGGCATTGTAAACTGTCAAGTGTCTTAAAACCCCTGCAGTGGTATTTTTATCTTCTCAGGCACCCATCATCACACAGAAGGAGAGGGGCTGACTGGGTGTGAAGCTCAGCAAGACTTTTTTAAAAAAACCAGGGTAATTCCCGGACTGTCCAGTGGTTAGGACTTTGCATTTTCACTGCTGAGGTCTGAGGTTCAATCCCTGGTCAGGATACTAGGATCCTCCCAAGCCACACAGTGCAGCTGAAAAAAATTAACTAAATAAAAGGAAAACTAAATTAAAAATAAAAATGATCACGCAGCTGCCTTCAGTTCAGTTCAGTTCAGTTGCTCAGTCGTGTCTGACTCTGGGACGCCACGGGGTACAGCACTCCAGGCCTCCCTGTCCATCACCAACTCCTGGAGCTTGCTCAAACTCATGTCTATTGAGTCGGTGATGCCATCCAACTATCTCATCCTCTGTCGTCCCCTTTTCCTCCCACATTCAATCTTTCCCAGCATCAGGGTCTTTTCCAATGAGCCAGTTCTTTGCATCAGGTGGCCAAAGGATTGGAGTTTCAGCTTCAGCATCAGTCCTTCCAATGAATGTTCAGGACTGATTTCCTTTACGATGGACTGGTTATATCTCCTTGCTGTCCAAGGGACTCTCAAGGGCTGCTTTGGGGGAGAATTATTCTAATTTCCTTGTCTTTCGGGACGGACATGGAATCATGATGACAGCGGTGCCTGACACTGAGCCAGCACTCTGCACCAGTTCCTGGGCTCAGGGCTGCGACGCCTGCTTCGCAGGATCTCACACAGCGTAGCCTCACCTAAGCCTGTGAGGAAGGATCCATCTTTGTTTCCATTTTTCCGATGAGAAAACTGAGGCCCAGAGAGATTATGAGAGTTGCCACAGATGGCACAGCTGATGTGTGGTGGGGCTGAGGCTCATTCACATGACACTTGGCCCTGAGGTCTCAATGGTCAGACCCCCAGTCCCCAAAAGGCCTATTTCAGCCACTTTCTGGGAAACTGCTGTGAACATCTGGTACTGCCTCCGAGGCAGGGGTGCGCCCGCATGGGGCTGCTTTCGCTGTCCTCAATGGGCTCAGGACACCTGATGTGTATTTTTTGTTGTTGTTTGTTTTCTTGTGGTGGTGGTGGATTTCATTTGTATGTTTGTTTATTTAATTTTTATACATTTTCTCTTTCTCTTCTTTGATCCTCAGAGCAAGATTTTTCTTTTCTTTTTTAAAGACTTTTATGTGAACCTTTAAAAAATGTATTTATTAAGTATTTATTAATTTAATTTGGCTGCTCCAGGTCATAGTTGCAGCCTGTGGGATCTAGTTCCCTGCCCAGGGATCAAACCCAGGCCCCCTGCGCTGGGAGGCAAAGTCCCAACCACTAGGCCACCAGGGAAGTCAGGGCAAGACTGCGCGCTCCTTGCCCTCCCACCCCGCCCCCACCTCTCCTCGCCCCACTGCCAGGTCTGATGACCACTCGGGTAGAGTATTAGCCCAGGGTCTCTGAGGGCTTGTTTCTGGGCAGGGATCCTGGGCCACCTCCCGCTCCCAGGCACACCCCAAACGCTGCCAGATGAAGTGACGCGGGGACGAGACGAGTGGAGGGGCCGTCTGGGTTTACCCCTGGTAGAAGACGCCCACGCAGGGCTGGTCGGCGCTGATGACCTTCAGGATCTTGGGGTACGAGGGGAGGATCCTGACAATGTTCCTGTGATACTCAAGCAGCTTCCGCGCCGTCTCCCCTCAGAGATGCCTGCAGGCACCATCAGTCGGTTCTGGACTTCTGACTCGGGGGGCCAGTCAAAGGTGGTGTGATAGATCTCTGCCGGAGAAAGGGACGTAATTACGATCACCCGCCCGTCCTGCAAACAGAGCCTGCGGGTCCCAGGGACGCCTGTCCGCCCCCAGGTCCGCCCTCTCCCGTGGCGGCTCCAGCCTGCCCCCCTGCTGCTACCAGTAACGAACTGCTGGGGGGCTGGGGCGAGGGGGAGGGCGGCGCTGGCTTTCCGAGCGCTCACTCTGCGCCCAGGCACCCACGCGCAGGCTCTCTGCCTTCTCACGGGCAGCGGGTCACAAGGCGGCGCTCGTGCTCTCAGTCTCAAGTCCAGGTGAGAACACCGAGCCTGGGACCCTGGGCAGCCCCTCCCACGTCCCATGGCTAGAAGCGGGCAGGGACCTTGGTCTGTCTGCTGCCCAAGCTGAGAGGGGTGCTCAGTGAGGGGTGGGGGCTGCGATTAGGATCTGAGACCTCTGAGATCCCACAGGGCGGGCGGACGCAGGAGGAGACCGCCATACCTCCAGTCTGAGGGTCGATCCTCTTCCCCAAGTTTCTCTCGATCAGGACGGTGTCTGGAGCGCTCAGCACGACTGGGCAGAGAGGAAAGAAGCCCAACCCGACGCGGTGGGCAGCGGGACACCAATGCACCCACCCCTCCGCCCCATCAGCGCCTTAAGAGAGAGGCCAGAGCACAGACACGGACTCTCCGGACAGAGGCCACCCACGCGTGAGCGCTGCCTGCCCGGCCGCCCTCAGGGCCGCCAGTAACTGTGACATCCCCGTACAGAGGCTTCTGCCACACTTGGGATTATTTCCTATCCAGAGCTTCTCAGTGGTTTCCAGTGGTTCCTCAGAGGTCCCCATGGTTGAGATGGGGGCTTCCTGAAACAGGGAAGCCCCAGGGTCGGAGCAGGACCCCAGGCTCCTCAGCACAAGCCCCGAGTGCATTTAGCTCTTGGAGAACTCGGCTGAGCGGTCCTCCTGGTTCCTGCTGGGTCACAGGCCCGTCAACCCCGCTGCTGGCTGGTGGCGCCTGGGCTGAGGGTGGCACTGGGGAGCCGCTGACGCTGCACAGGGTGGGCGCTCACTCTTGGGGTCTGTAGCTCTGGTGGGCGGGGCTACTCACTGACGTGTCTCGGGAGATGCCAAGGGTCTGGAACATCAGAGCCTGCTCCCGCGTCTCGGGGATGCCGTCCAGAATCCAGCCCTAGAAAGAGCATGTGGAAAGAGGCTCACCTATGTTTACTTTTCAGACTGGGGGAGACAGTTATTATAAAAAGAATATTGAGGCTTCCCCGGTTGGTCCAGTGGCTAAGACCCTGTGCTTCCAATGCAGGGGACCCAGGATTGATCCCCGGTCGGGGAACTAAGACTCTGCATGCCAACAACTGAAGACCCACAGGCCGCCACAAATACTCAGCACATCCAAATAAATAAAGAATAAAATTTTTTTTAAAAGGAATATCATATCATTCCTTTCTAGAAAAACTGGAACTTCTAAGATAAGAGAAAATAAGTGTTTCTGATAGCTACATCAACCTTACTTAACAATCCCTCTCGTAATACCACATTCCCTTCTGAACCTGACGTTTGTGATAATAGTCACAACAGAGATTTTCTGTCCTGGTTTTGTTTCCAGCCCACGTTACAGCCACACTGCATTTTTTTCACATTGCCCCACCTCTTCACTGGCCGTATAAGCCCCACCGCTGAGCTGTCTCAGTTGCTGACCCATGCCCCATGACTGGACATTTCACCCACTGACCATTTGCGCTCTTAGAAATAACACTGTAGGGAACATCTTTGTGGGTGGCTCTTTCCACATTTTGGATTATTTCTCAAAGACAGCTTCTCAGATGTGAGAGGCAAGGAACCATCAGGGGCAAAACAAAAGCCCACGAGTCCTGGATGAACAGAGTCAGGAGGCCGGAGTCCAGGTTTCTGTTCCTAGCGAACTTGTTTCAGGGCTGAGCTTCTTCAGGCACCTTCTTGGATCAGCTGCGGAACCGGTTTAGAAGATTTATTTTTATGAACCCTTTCAGTCCAGCCCTCACACACGATTGCTGCACACGATATGGAAAATGCTACAGGGTGGAAACAATGATGCTTGCCGCTGATTGACACCACCAGCCCCCAGCTAGCCACTGGTGCGTCTCCTTCCAGGCTTCACATACGGATATCTTTTTTTCCTGGTTGGGGGAGGGAAGGCAGTAGAGGAGGAAAATCACAGTGTACAGACCATTTTGTAATCTGTGCTTTTCACATAGTGAGAAGACTTCCTGCACACTTTCCCACATCACAGAATTCTCCTCTCCTGGGAGTTTTTGCAACTGCCAAGCATTGCATGAACTGACCTGCCAAATGCTAATGAATCACAGACTGCTGCTCATTTAGTTTCATTCTACTACTTTTAAAAAAAAAGGAAACAAAGCCATTTATTAGGGACTTTCTAGTGGTCCAGTAGTTAAGACTCCAGCTTCCACTGCAGCGGGTGCAGGCTCAATCCCTGGTCGGGGAACTGAGATCCCACATGCATTCTGGCATGCATCCCCGCCCCCAAAATAAGCCCTGATAAATTTCTAAAAGTTGTTACCTTCTTTTATCATTTTTGATACACTTTGCCACACCAAGCTACAAACTCACCTGCCAGTTTCTGAACCCAATGGCGGATCACCTGTTTAGCTTCCCTGCATCCTGGTCATTGTGAGGCTCTATCTCCGGGAAAATCTGACCAGCAAGACAGCATAGTGTTGCTGTTTTAATTTGTATCTCTTTGAGCACTAATGAGGTTCAATATTTTTTCCATGTGTGCACTGGTTATTTGAAATTGCACTTTTCCAAAATGTCCATTCATGTCATCTATTCACTCTGCCCTTGGGGTTTTATCTTCTTATTTGTTCACAAGAGCTCTTTACATATGAAGAATATTAACTTATTTTGGCAACTGCTACCAGAGACTCCTTGAGGCAAACAAAGTGACCAACATTTTCCAAAGTGTGGCTTTGACCTTTTAATCTTGTGTATGTGTTTTTTAACACATAAGTTTATGGCCAAATCAATCAGTGCTGTTTTCTTCAGATTCTGGTGTTGAGTGGATGTATAAAAGGGCCTTGTCACTGTAAAAGCTGGTAAATATTCACCTGCATTTAAACTGTGTTTTCTTAAGAGTTTAATTCTTTACCCTGAAATAGTATATTTAATAGAGCCACATTTTTCTTTTTTTCAAAAATGATGTGGGCCTGACCTAATCCATTTTTACGTGGATTTCCAACTATCCCAGGGTCATCTTCCCAGGTCAACTATCCTAGCCTCTTCCTTCTGTTGGTTTAGTCACTAAATTGTGTCTGACTCTTGTGACCCCATGGATAGCTAGCCAGGCTCCTCTGTCCATGGGATTTTCCAGGCAAGAATACTAGAGTGGGTTGCCATTTCCTTCTCCAGGGGATCTTCCAGACCCAGGAATTGAGCCTGGGTCTCCTGCATTGCCAGTGGATTCTTTACCAACTGAGCTGCAAGGGAAGCCCCTCTTCCCTCTAAATATAAAAAAAATTTAACACAGTCTACATGTTGGTGTAATGTTGGTTCTGGCATCTTTCTTCCTGTAGACTCTGTGTCAGACTCACACTGTTTAAATTACTGTTGTTCTATAATTTATTGTTCTATCTAGTAGGAGATGCTCCTCCTTCGTTTTCTTTTTTTTTTTTTTAATTTGTTCCTCCAGGTAGACAGAAGACTATTTTGTTAAGTTCCAAAGATATAAATTCTACAAGGTTGGGAATGACATTAAAATAGAGATTAACTTATGGAGGATGGACATTTTTACAATATCAAGTCAAATCATCTTCCTGGGAGTTCCCTGGTAGCACAGTGGTTATGATGCAGATCTCTACCTGACAGGGGTCCAGGTTCGATTCCTGGTCAAGGAACTAAGATTCTGCAAGTTGCATTACAAAAAATATATATCTTCCCATTTGTTTACGTTGTTTTTCTCTTTTTGGACGTCCCCCAATAATATTCACATTAAACCATTTCTAGAGTCTTTTCAAATCCCTTGAGCCTAGAGTTATACATGTGTCTCAGTTGCTCAGTCGAATCTAGGTCCTGTGAACCCATGGGCTGTAGCCCACCAGGCTTCTCTGTCCATGGGATTTCCCAGGCAAGAACACTGGAATGGGCTGCCATCTCCTCCTCCAGGGGATCTTCTTTACCACTGAGCCACCTGGGAAGCCCTCACATATATACTATTTAATGCCCTCAACTTGATGGCCAGATAAAGCAAGATTTGGAAGGGGGGAAATAAAGCCACAGATTATCTCAGGCCTCCCTTCCTTTCAGAGAGGTACAGTAGAAAAGCATAGCTTTATTCATTTACCAGGCAGGTCCCCCTTAGATCTCCATTCTGTGGTGAGAGGCATCAGGCAACCCCAAGCGGATGCCCAGGTTTCTGAGGCTGGCTCCCAGAAGGGGCTGCCATAGGCCCCACCCTCTCAGCAATTATAAGAACTTGGTTGCTTTAAGGTCAGAGATGGACTGATGGGATAAACTCAGACTCAAGGCCACTTGTAACTCATAACACCTGATGTACAGAATACCAAGTTCTATGCAAGGGCAAGTCATGTCTTTCTTTAAAAAAGGGGGAAAGGGTCACATTTCTTCAATATTGAAATATTTAGGTCCAATAGCCTCAACTGACAGTTTAAAAAAAAAGCTAAACAAATTTACAGAGTAAAGAGTGTTGGAAAAATCAGGCACACTTTCATTAATTTCTTAAATTATGCAAGAGAACACGCAGCCACGGAGGCCCTGGATTCTAGAACTAATGAAGCAAAAGTGAAAAAAAAAAAATGGAAACCAAGATTTTTAACAGCCTTTTGCTCCCTCATGTCCTTGTTATAGCCAGCCAAGTGCTGGCTGCAGCTCTTAAAAAAACAAACACCTACATATGTACGCACCCTACAGGAACCAGGAGGTGTGGGGTCTGAAACCCGCTCCCCCAGCTTACAGTTCTGGAAGCCAAACCCAAATGTTCTGAGCTCTGGCTACATTGAGACCCCTTCATTTTTTTCATATCTGGAAGGGCGGGAGCTGGAGGCCACTGACAACTTCTTCTAGGACCGGGGCGGATAATTCTGTTTCAAATCCAGGTTTCGAGCTGAAAGGAGGGTGGAACTCCGCCTTCACTCAGCACCGAGAAAGACCTCCGCTTTTAATATTGCATTACTGAGCAATCATTATAATCTCACCCATAAATTTGCAGCTGATATCAGTATGTGGTCCAAAGCTTTTAGAACTATTCAGGGAAACAGCTCTCGCCGACTGGAGAAAGCGGGCCTTCCAATTACACAGGGAAACTGCAGCAAAGTGAGGAACATCTTCCTAATTAGCTGGCCTCGCTCGCGCGCCATCCTGGGGCGGACGAGACATTTAAGGAGGGAGCAGGCGGGGGGCAGGGGGCTCGAAGCGAGTCCCAGACCACCTTGCCTCTCCGGGTCTACACTTCCAGACTCAAGGAGATGGTCCAATCACCCAAGGTGCAAAGAAACGAGGTCCCTGGGGGACACCCCCGCCTTCCCCTTCCCCGCCATCCTCATGTCTCCAGCCGGCATGCCGCGTCCTCAGAAAGGCCTTCTCTGGACGAGCCAGTCTTAGGGAGTCGCCCAGTCACTCTATCGTGTCATCTGTTGACCTCTTAGGGCGGCACCCACACCCCGCTGGTCCCAGCCTCAGCTCGCCTGGGAAGGAAGGCCACAGTGACCACGGCCTCTACATCAGGGAGTGTGGCTCAGCAGCGTCCTCGAGATGGAAGCCCCAGGCTTTGTTCCTGGAAAGGACTTTTCCCAGCGCTCCTCCCTGCTCCCCGCTTTCAAAGCTGCTTTCTCATGTGGCTGTGCCAGGTCTTAGCTGCTGCATGCAGGGTCCTCCATCTTTGCTGCAGCACGTGGGCCCTTCCGTGGCGGCACATGGCGATCTTACTTGCGGCATGTGAACCCTCAGTTGTGTTATGTGGGATCTAGTTCCCTGACCAGGGATCAAACTTGGGTGGGGGGTAAAGCACAGAGTCTTAGCCACTGGACTACCAGGGAAGTCCCCTAGAGCCCCTCCCTTTGTAGAGGTTATTCGCAACTGCCCGGTGGTAAACGGAGCACACTTTTGAGGGGAAATAGCAGTTCTGGTTGAGAGCAAGCTACTGGCCGCAAATCCTGGCAAAGCAGGAAGCCATCCATCAGTCAGCAGCATCCGCGCCCCGCCGAGATGGGATGCTGGCGAGCGGCGTCGCGAGGGTCGTGGGTCTGACTTCCAGGAGCATCTGGATGCCGAGGTAGCAGTCAGTCCCTAATTAGAATACGTTATCCGTCTTCCTGACACTTCAGTGAAATGTCTATTCTGCTGCTCCGGAGCCGCAGCTTTGTTCCGAGCAGGCTAATTGATATTCCGAGGCCTTCGCTCGCCATACCCCCGTGGCTCGCTTCTGTTTTATCACACATCAAAAAGGCCGTATGCTCAGGGCACTCCTGCACCGGCACAGAGCTGGAGGTCTGCACAGCTGCGTGGGGTTCGGTATCAGAGGAGGGACAAGCACCAAGCAGATGTCACAGATGGAAAAAAAAGGGGGGAAGCAAAGCAGCCCGCCAGCCCAGGGAATGTGGCGGGGCCCCCGCAGAGCGCGGCCCACTCTGTGTGAACACTGGCCTCTCCTGCCCTCCTGACTATTATTAAAGTGCAATTAGCAACTTCACACCACAGGACTCTTGCCCTCTGAGCCCTCAGCCTATTTGATGTGGTGCTCTTGTCTCCTCCCCCCTCCTCCAAAGACCAGAGTGGGGGCGCTCCCCTGGGTTCTCCAGAGGATGCCCTGATTCCAGCTCCTAGCTCTGACTGCAGGCTCTGGAGGCTCTCCCAAGGGTTCCCTGGAGCCGGAGGCTGATTCCTCAAGGTCCCACGGAGGCAATCTGAGGCTGAAGGTTTGTGTCTGATCAGTTAGATCACTCAGCTCCAAGTCTGAATCGGGGACAAGTCACAAGATGCCTCATAGGCCTGCCACCTCCCTCACTTTTTCTGGTGAAATGTTATACAGTTTCCCCACTATCTAGAAGAGGGCGGAAAGGAGATTTTGATCAGTCAGAAAAGAAATGCATATTAAAAGATCCAGTTTGGGAAACTGATGTGTTTCAAGACAACTGGTGAGAAAGATGAGAGTATTTTGATGGTTACAAAAAGTTGGCATCACTTTGAGCCAGTGTTGGTTCCTCTGGTTCAGATAGAAACGTGCCGATCTTAGCCTGTCACGGCATCTTAGGACGCCTTCCGTATCAACTCATCTGAGAGACGACTAGCAGGAAGTTTGACTTTGAAGTTTAATCGCAAACAATAGGCACTGCCTGCCGGTGCCCCTGACTGGCACACCCTGCAGCGGGCCGGGCTGCTCTGGAACTCACCTGCCCGTCCGTCTTCAGCGCCTGTGTTCAGACAGGCTGAGGCGTGCGGGAGTGGGGTTTCCAAGTAACCAACAGACCCGGGATCCACCCATCTTGGCAAATCAGTGACACATGCTTGATGGTTTTCTACACAAACACGAATCTGGGAAAATCCATACTCCTGGGTCCTGCTGGTTAAACGCCACTGGTCTCCAGGGTGTTGGAATTTGGTGAAACACAGGTGTGAATGTGTAAGAGGCCTTTGTTGTTGTTATTGTTTAGTCGCTAAGCCATTTCTGACTCTGCAACCCTGTGGACTGCAGCTCGCCAGGCTCCTCTGTCCTCCACTGCCTCCTGGAGTTTGCTCAGATACGTGTCCATCGAGTCAGCAATGCTATCCAACCATCTCATCCTCTGTCGTCCCCTTCTCCTGCCCTCAACCTTTCCCAGCATCAGGGTCTTTTCCAATGAGTCAGTTCTTCGCATCAGGTGGCCAAAGTATTGGAGTTTCAGCTTCAGCATCAGTCCTTCCAAAGAATATTCAGGGTTGATTTCCTTTAGGATTGACTGGTTTGGTCTCACTTCTGTCCAAGGGACTCTCAAGAGTCTTCTCCAGAGGTTTGGTTTTTGCTGGGGTCCAGTCCTAGTGGATCCAGGGTGATTCAAAGGGGAGACGGCATAGGCGAGGAAAACATTTATTTAGAAATATAAAGAGAGATTAAGAAATAATAGTATAGTAGGAAATTAGGTGGAGAAAAGATGCTGAATAACTTGGTTTACATGGAAAACCAATAAAACTTCGAGACAAGAAGTTTGCACCATCTATGTTAGGCCACCGGCGTCCTCTTGAATAGTGGGGGTGCCCCGCCTTGGGCTCCCCTCGCATGGATCTTAAAAGCCAGGGCAAGTAAGGAGACATGGCGAGCCTCCACACCCCAGATGGGAATTCAGCCAGAAATTAGAGTAAAGAGGAGACATGAGGGAAACCAGTCCAGCAACTGGCCCAACCTCTGTTGTCCAGAAAGGCGTTTTATACCTTTTGATTGTACATAGAGATCAATGGGTAATACAAAATTATGCAGCGTCAGCAGCCCTGACTCATCAAAACCAGGCTTTCTCTCTGCATACCTAGTTGTATATACAAGTCTTAGGTGATTTACATCATCTTCTAGCCAGAGGGCCAATTAACATTTTACAGCCTCTTTTCTGATAAGAGTTTGTCAACCAGAAGACTTATTTGTGTTGATCTTCCCAAAGTCTGGTGCCACTCTCAGAAAGCACTAAATAAAGTTACATTCTTACATAGCAAGGACACAAGAGGAGTACAGTGATATATAACAAAGAAAAGTAATTAACTCAAAAATCTAGTGTTGCTAACATCAAAACTACTATATTCCCATTTCTATATCCCAATTACATTGATTAATATCCTTCAGGTGTCTAAAAGATAAAGAATATGGAGGCCTGGCAGCAGTCATTGACTCAACAGTGAAAGCCCATCACCAATATGATTTTTAGCTCTTTAGAAAAGGCTCTGTATCTTTAAGATGCTTTAAGTTTCGTGCCTCTCTTGGTTGGAGGGCTGTAAACAATTCACAAATTGTAAAAAGTCCGGGGGAACCTGTTAGGCAAATTAGAGAGCCATAGAGGGGTCTGAGCTGAGACACTCCTTTTGCAGGAGACTGTTAACTGAAGCCCTGAGTTAACTCTTTCCAGAGAAAGTCAGAAGAGTGGAAAGCACAGTACAATAAAATCGGGCCGACTCTGGTTTTGGGGGTAGATGTTCAGGAAAACCCGGGAGCCCCTGCAGCCAGATCACGCCTTTGCGTTTTGTCTGGCTTCCTTCCTCATGACCTTTGCCACGGGCGGGATTCCTCACGCTGGCCCCCCAGCAGTTTTTTTTTGGTCGTGGTTCCCAAATAGCTAAAAAATTTAAAACTAAATTCACATAACAATGGGCCAGTCCCGCCGCAGCCCCTCGCCTGGGAGGAGGCTGGGATGGCCCGCTGCAGAGAGACTCGCTTTGCTGCACCACCTGTAGTCTCCAGGTTCAGACACAGTGGGCGATGGCTGAAAGCACATAAAGTGGACACTCGACAACGTCCAGTTAATGGGCCCATTCCTTCCAGACCCTTTAGAGCCTGTCTGTGGTGTAGACCCATCTCTTCAGAAACAAGATTAGCCCGTCGGGATAGCAGTTTACCGTGGTGCTGAAGAGCAGAGCCTTGGGAATCAGCCTCTGCCACTGCCAGCCATGACTTTCAACACCTCTGGCCTTGCTCTCCTTCTCTGCAAAACGGGCACACTAACAACCGTCCACCCACAGCAGCTGGGACGACTTAATGAGGAGTACAAACAGACGAACAAGGAGGAGGTGAGCGTGGTGCCTGGCGACGAAGACACAGCCCAGTCTGCTGACTAGTTTCATTCCTCTCATCATAATTCCGACCACGGCGAACTCTGTTCTTTCCCTCTACCCGCTTTCAAGAAGGCATCCCACTTAGGACTGTAGAAATTAAAGAAGTCATTTAAAAAGACGGTCTCAGGGATTTCCCTGGTGGGCCAGTGGTTAAGAATCTGCCTTGCAATGCAGGGGATTCACGTTTGATTCCTGGGCCAGGAGCAAGGATCCCACATGCAACTAAGCCCGCACGCACCACAGCCACAGAAAGCCTGTCTGCCACAACGAAGACCAAGCAGAGCCAAAATAAATAAAGTAAAATAAATAAAAAGCCAATCTCTTGGAAAGAGCACTAATTGGCATTCCGGATATGAACTAAGAAAAGCTTTCTAATTAACGAAGACTTGGGAAAAACACGTTTCTCTGAAAGCGAGGGAGTCTAGTGAATTGTGGCCTAGTGCAGACCCGCTCCAGGTGGTCTTCTGTTTGCCAGAGCTTGACTGGGGGCCTCCCAGGGGCTTGTACCCCTGAAATCACAGTCAGGAGCCAGCATGTGGGAAACAAGCCTGAGGGCCACTTCACTCACCTGTCCATCCGTCCACTAGCCTATTTATTCATGCTCTGTGTGGAACGCTTTGTTTTCATACCAAAAGTTCAGAAGCCCTCGGTTGGAGGGCTTGCTTGTCTACTAGGCAGCCCTGGGGGTGATCAGTCACTGGTTCATTTAACTACCTACCCCCAAATCTGGCTGACCCAACTCCGGTCACTTAGGGCTCTTTTCTAATTGGTTGTGGATTGTGCAAGGCACTAAACACCACCTATAAAATAAGAGGATTGGAAGAGGCAACTTCTAGCAAAGACAATTATGGCCTAACAAAGACATTTTGAGAGTAAACAGCCCGCTGTTCATAATTACGCAGGGAAAAAGGCATCAACCAGGAAGAGGGACTGTCCTGCCTCTGAGGGTCTTCGCACATGAAAACATCATAATTTACTTGGAACCCTGCAGACTGATTCTCCTATGAAATTCTGCCAGCTCCCCACAATCATGAAAAGAAGGGGGAAACCCCCACCAGGCAGTGGGAGCAGAGCTTGTGGGGGGGTCACAATTACCAGGTCTGATCAACACCTGAATGACTCCTCTCCCAGGGCATTCCAAAGGGCACCCTGAAGGTCGAGTGCTGGGTCTAAGCTGGGTGTGCCTGTCTGCCTAGAGTCCTGGCCTCGTTCTCAGAAGTTGCAAGCCCAGACTCCACTGACCCCAGGTGGCTCCTGGGACCTCATCTCTCTCTCTCCATTCCAAATCCACTGATCCAGGCGTGGCTCGGAGCCAAGCAGCCAGCCTCTTGATTTCCACTTCCTCCTCGGGCTGCAGCTCCATCCCCCTTGTCCTGGGACCCCCACACCCACCCTTGGGGCAGGGAAAGCACTGGCCTTGCTCAGAGTCATGGCCACATCTGGGCCCTAAGCCTGTAGCCTTGTGATCATGAATTACCCAAGACCTGAGTCTCAGTATCCTCGACTGTAAAATAGAGGCAGTCAGACCCTCTAAGAGAAAGTCTCTGCAATGACTGCATCAGATTATTGACGAAAAGCGGACTGACCAGCACCCGACCCGGAGCAGGCGCCTGGGACACCGGGGCCTTTCTCCCCACTAAGAATAACCTGCAGTGAGGAGCATGGGCGTTTCCACAAAACCGAGAGAGGCCACGTCGCCACGCGGCTGATTACAAGGCTGCCGTTTCAGGCCCTGAGAGGCAGGCAGGACTCTGGCAGACGCTCAGGGCCCACCTCCACCGGGAGCAGCTGTCCCCTCACCCCCTACCTCGGTGGGGGGCAGCCACCACGAGTCTCCTTCCTCTGTCCCGCTGTCCCTGGCATGTCTGCGTCACTTCCTTCAGCAGCTCGGGCCCTTTCCAGCCTCTGGCACCCACCAAGCTTTTCAGGCCCCAGGACAAGGAGGAGAGCGCGCCAGCTCCAAGGGAGCGGTGGAGTCGAGGGGCTGGCTGCTTGGCTCTGAGCCGCGCCTGGATCAGTGGATTTGGAAAGAGAGAGAGGCGAGGTCTGAGGAGTCGCCTGGGCTCCAGGGCACGGGGCCCTGCCGCCTCTCACTCCCTCCGTCCCAGTCGGAACCACCTTCTTCCTCGGGCTCAGTCCCCTGGGCCATTCACTGTCAACCCACGAGGAAGCCCAGACCACTTTCCACACCTTTCTAAGCTCATCTCAACTCAGGCCCGTGGTCTGGTGCCAGAGACTAGACGCTAGGGTGCCGCGCCAGGAAAAACCCACCCGACCACGTGTCAGAAGGAGAAGGAGACAGGGCCCACTTTGGAGAAGGAGGCTTCATCAGTTGAGAGCCTAGTGAATTCCACACAGCCTCAACAAGTCAAAAGCACATTGGAAAACATATGCACTTGTGCTCTGGTATTCTAACCAATATGCTTATTTATAATTAACATTATAAGTGTGTCCTGTGCTGGGCTTAGCTGCTCAGTCGTGTCAGACTCTTTGAGACTCATTGGACTGTAGTCCGCCAGGTTCCTCTGTCTGTGGGACTTTTCAGGCAAGAACACTGGAGTAGTTGCCAGTAGTGTGTATAATTCAAATTGGAGGTAGTTAATATGTTACAGATTATAGCTAA
Source organism: Nanger dama (assembly GCA_917880005.1). Taxonomy (NCBI): domain Eukaryota; kingdom Metazoa; phylum Chordata; class Mammalia; order Artiodactyla; family Bovidae; genus Nanger; species Nanger dama. The sequence goes on along the minus strand of CAKJTW010000018.1, from coordinate 4,143,581 downwards.
AAATCAATCATTTTGAGTTTCTGCCATTCTTAAAACATGAACTGAATGCCAATATTGAGCCAGCTGGGACGCCGGACCCGCACTTACCAGCCGTAACAATTGATCTGCAAAGCGGGGATGATGCGGACATCAGCAACATCACCCTGGGGTTCAGGGTGAGGTGCCGTGACGGGCGGGAACTGCCGGCCCGAGGTCTGGCTGACGGCAGGTATTGGACAGACAACGGCAGCTGGCGCTGTTCCCAGCCTTGGGCACATGCCATGCTTTTCCGGGCTGACCCCTGACCGGAAAACTAAGTCACACCAAGAGCCTAGCACTGGGGGACTGAGGGTGCCCTTCGGCACCGCCCTCTTGGGGGCCGTTTCCAGCTCTCAGGGCGGGGCAGGCCTCCCGCTGCTGCCTCTGGACCCATCATCCAGCCAAGGGCGATGTGGCTGGTGGTCCCAAGTCCAGTCCTGTCTCCAGTACCATTGGGCCTCTCCAGCGCTCTCTGGGGCTAAACGTCAGGCTCTGCTCCGTGTTGCAGTCATTTCCTCTTCCTCCCCAACGGCAGCAAGAGGGGTCCTGAGAGCGTCGCAGGACCTGCTGCCCACATAGCACCCGGACGCTGCCGCTCAGCGTGTAGACAGGTGGACCACATGTGCCACCAACAAGCCCGACACCACACCACAAAGGATCCAGAAATGCCCACAAGCAAGGGACCCACGAGGAGATCCTCACTGGGCTCTGCCTGCACCCACCCTGGCCCCCAGAGCCCTGCTGCACGGCAATGCATGGCAGAAGTTTTCCGAGCGGAGTTCAGACCCACCCTCGGGAGGCCCAGCCATCCTGGCTGCTTCTGGACAAGAGGAACACACAGCCCCGGGCCTCAGCAAAGCTGTGGATCAATAAACCTGCACTCCTCAGAGGCCTCAGGTGACATCTACCAACCTGCGAGCATAAGAACAGCGGCAGGAAAATTCTGTGTTCCCTCTGTCGGAGGACGGGAGCCCGGTAATTAATGCCAGCCCAATGACACCGCCAGGAGAAATAAAACAGACAGTGGCTGGTTCTGCAGACCTGAATCGGGCTCTTCCGCTCCGACAGCAGTTCAGCCATAAAATACGGACTCCTGTTACGGGCAGGGAAGCATAAATCTGAGAGCAAAGAGGAAAAAATAAACAAGACTCGAGAAACCTGCCATGTAAATTTTAAACTTTTGGTTCCACAGTCAAAAGTATGCGGGCCTTCCCTGGCGGTCTGCGGGCTGAACCTTCACCTTCCAATTCAGGCAGCATGAGTTCCATCGCCGGAGCGGGAAAGCTAAGATCCCACACGCCTCTCGGCCAGAAAACCAAAACGTAAAACAGAAGCAATACGATAACAAACTCAGTAAAGACTTAGAATGGTCCACATCAAATTAAAAAAAAACAACAACCTTTTAAAAAAGTATGCTCCAGCATCACCTCCTTTCTCATGAAATGACTGAATGTCTCCAGTATACTGAATGAGATTAAAAAGAATCCGCCTGCAATGTGGGAGACCTGGGTTCGATCCCTGGGTTGGGAAGATCCCCTGGAGAAAGGAAAGGCTACCCACTCCAGTATTCTGGCCTGGAGAATTCCATGGACTGTATTGTCCATGGGGTCACAAAGAGTCGGTCACAACTGAGCGACTTTCACTTTCAAAAGAAGTTAACCTGTGAACGCAAAGGCTCGCCTGCCGTTTTCTGTAAAGGAAAGGCCTCCACCCGGCATTGGTCACTGGGGGTGGGGAGCAACCCTCCCTTCCAGTCTGCCTTGGGGATTTCTCCCCGACTTAGGAAGCAGGGGCTGTGGTCAGAGGTTTGCTTTCGGCGATGTTGCTCCAGTTTAAGGAGGGAGACGACGTGGAGCAGACACTGAGCCTGCAGGACGTCTGTCTGGAAGAGCGAGCGGCTCCCCCTCCAGGCAGCGCACGTGCCCTTCCTTCGCATCAGCAGTGGGTCTGGGCACCGCAGCACCCTGCTCTGCACAGCAGGAGGAGTCAGGGCTAGCGGCCTGCCTGCACCGCTAGCGCCCGGCCCGTGAAAGTGGGCACCGGTTCCCTCATTCTGCCGTCCCCCACCGGACCGAGGATGCTCCCTGCCGCACAGCAGCGCCCAGGAGGAGGAAGGCGGCCGTGCATGTCTCGGTCGTCCAGATCGCCCAAGTGTGGCAGTGACTCCCCCGGCGTGTGCAGGGCAAGGCTGGTGAACCGCGAATGTACCTTCCTCCTGACGGACCCGCTGTGGCTCCAGCCCCCGTGAGGGGGCTTGGTTCTGGCCTTCGTTTGCCTCCTTCCTGATCTTCGCCACCCTCTCAGAGGCCGACGAGTCCTGGGGCAAGGTGGCAGTTCTGAGCTTGCTGAAGTCGCGGCCTGGCTACATTCCATAGAACTAACCACAGTTCGGGGGACAGGTTCTGTTTTGGGGGCCTTTGCGACTGGGAAGACTTCCTGACCCAGGGCTGGGGATAAGGAGATGATGATTAGAACTCAGCACTCTGAACGCAGGCCTCTGCTTGGCCACCTCGGGCGGGGCGGGAACACAGATGCAGCAGGTGAGTCTGTGCTGTCAGGATGGGCTATCCACTCGGTGGGCGGGACTCCGAGCACCGGTTTGGGAAATGGAAAGGAGAGTCGCTGTGACATGGAGCGCGGCTGCGGAGGGCGCTGGCCGCCACGGGAGCCCCCAGCATGCTGACCCCTGCCTTGCTCCCACTAAAGGCTGCCGCCCGCCCGGCCCAGCCTACAGGGGCTTCCGGCTTGACACCCAGCAAGAAGCAACCCTAACCTCCGGAGCCCTGGAACTCCAGCCCACGTGGCAGCTCAGAGGAGGGAAGAAAAGCCACGGCATGTGGACAGAAGCCGGGGCGGGGAGGCTCCAGCTGGCTCTGAGATGTCGCTGTTTCACCCCCAGGCACTACAATTAACTGCTAGCTCTCACCCATGTAGGTGTGGGACGCTGCAGAACTCACCAGAACAATAATTCTGGAATCACGCTGCAGGCTCACTGATGGGTTGGAGCCCACCGGACCCAGAGAGCAGAGGCCCCGCCCGAGCGCCCAGGGTGACCGCGGAGGAGGCAGCTTCCTACTGCTCCCCGTCTGTTCCCCTCACCAGGAAAGCAGGGAACCCTGCCTCATGGGCCTCGGGCTAGGTTCGGGGCTGTACACTGGGCTGCACTCCCCAGGGCGCCCACACCCAGCCACGCTGGGGCGGGTCCTGCTGCCGCCCCCAGCCCAGGTATGCGAGGACCAGCAGAGGTGGACAAGAGCCGTCTGCGGAGGCTTCTGCCTTTTCGGGGTGATGAAACGCCCACTGTCTGAGGAGGCTTTACAGTCGGTCACAGCCGTTCCCGCCCCACAGCTGGGGGAGGCGGCAGACTCTCCATACAAACATCTCTTCTTTCCCTCTGGACCAGATACGCCTGCACGGTCACATTCCAACTCGGTCTGGCCCTGGAGATGCGGACATGCCTTTGTCAAAGAGCTGGCACAAGATCACTGAGTCCTGGGCTAGAGCTCGGCATGGCAGCCAGGAGAAGGGGCAGTCCACGCCTGTCTTGGCCCACGGGTCCCCTGATCTAGGCTAAGCCCCTTCCCCCATCCGGGCCTCAGTTTCCCCTTTCAGAAAAGGTTTTAGGCACGAATGTTTTCAAGAAATTTGTTTTTAAGAAAGTTGGTGAGACAGATTGAAATTCATCCACTAGGCACAGTGACTTCTACGAAATGCTGTTATTTACTCTTTCAAAATCAAGTGTCTGGGTGGTCTGTCCTTGTCATAGGCGATTAGAGACAAGGAGGAGGACACAGGGAGCCTCAGCACAGGATGCCAAGCCCCCAAGCGAAGGCAGGTTCCAAACACTGGAACCCCGAGCCTGGCTGAGCTAGAGGAGACCACAGCCAAACATGAGCCTTGAAAGCGCTGATAATGGAAAATAATCTTCAGATGGAATCGTCTATTCCTACCGACAAAATTAGAACATTCACATTCCATGGAGCAGGCTCGACGGATTTTTTTACACCTTCCCCTCCTTGGGCCAACAGCAAGTTGGGACCAGATTTCATGAATGGCATTCCTTTGTTCATTCATTTCATAGGTATTTCCTGAGTCTGTGCCCAGGTGCCATGGAGTTGCTGTGGGATTCTGTGGTGACTGGCACAGACGGGACCTTGCCTTCCCAGAACTCACAGAGGAGAGAAGGCTGCTGTGGGCTCATGCAACGGTCTGCCCGAAGAAGGGACTCTGCCCTGAGACTAAGAATTGAGAAGCAGCTGGCCAGGTATGAGGCAGGAGTGGTGGGCTGTCTCAATGATGAGAACGTGGGTGTGTTCGTTTTCTGTTGCTCTGTAACAAACGACCACAACCTTAGGGCTCAAAACCACACATTCGACCCCACGGTTCCCAGGGGTGGGGAGTCCGAGCACTGCTGAGCTGGGTTCTCTGTGGCGTCTTGGCCATCAAGGTGTCAGTGGGCTGCGCTTGCATCTGGAGCCCAAACTGGGGAAGAATTGCTTCCAGATCCAACTGCGTCCAAGCTCAGGCTGTGGAAGAATTTCCTTCCATGCTGCTTTGCGACTGAGGGCTCTAGTTCCTTGCTGCCTGGAGACCGAAGACTGCCTTTGGGTCCTCCAGGAGGCCCCCACAGGCTTCTCCAACACAGTGGCCGGCAAGGAGACTCTTTCTCTCTCATCTGCTAAGGTGAAGTCTTAGATAACGCAATGCAATCACACCAGGGGCTTCCCCGGATGGTCTGTGGCCAACAACCCACCTGCCAATATAGGAGACTTGGGCTCGATCCCTGGGTCAGGAAGAGCCCCTGGAGAAGGGAATGGCTACCCACTCCAGTATTCTTGCCTGGAGAATTTCATGGACAGAGGAGCCCCGTGGGCTACAGTCCATGAAGTTGCCAGAGTCAGACATGACTGAGCAGTTAGCACATATATACACAGCCCAGCAATCCCACTCTGGGCATATATTCAGAGAAAACCACAATCCAAAAAGACGCACACACCCCAGCGTTCACTGCAGCACTATTCACAATGGCCTAGACACGGAAGCAGCCTAACTGTCCATCAACAGAGGAACGGGAAAGATGTGGTGTGTGTGCATACATATACACAATGGAATAGTATGCAGCCACAAAAAAGAATGAAACAATGCCCCTGCAGCAACATGGATGGACCTGGAGATTATTTGAAGTAAGTCACAAAGAGAAAGACAAATACTGTATGATATCAGTCATAGATGGAATCTAATTTTTAAAAATCACACAAATGCACTTATTCACAAAACAGAAACAGACTTACAGATATCAAAAACAAACTTATGGTTTCCAAAGAGGAAACGTGGCGGGGGGGAGATAAATCAGGAGGTCAGGGGGAACATAAACACGCTCTACACACAGACAGGTAACCAATGAGGACCTGCTGTGTAGCCCAGGGAGCCCTCCTCAGTACTCTGTGATAACCCACAGGAGAAAAGAACCTAAAAGAGAATTAATATACACGCACATATAACTGAATCACTTTGCTGTACATCTGAAACTAATACAACATTGTAAATCAACTATACTCCAATTAAAAAATGAAAAAACAAACTGGAACCATAACTCAAAAAAAACAAAGACAAATGCTTCTCTGGCATTTGTACTTTTATACTTCTCTAAGTATAAAGTACACTTTGTACTTCTCTAAGTATAAAATAATCTTCTGAAGGACATGCTGTCCACAGAATATCAAAACCTCTCCAGGAGGGGAGCCAGGTGGCTGGCGGACAGGAGTTTGAGGAAGACTGGGAACATTTTGAATTTTGAACCATGTGAACATTCTGCCTTACAAATAGCTGTGAAAAGAAGGGAAGCAAAAGGAAAGGAGAAAAGGAAAGATATAAGCATCTGAATGCAGAGTTCTAAAGAAGACAAAGGAGAGATAAGAAAGCCTTCTTCAGCGATGAATGCAAAGAAATAGAGGAAAAGAACAGAATGGGAAAGACTAGAGATCTCTTCAAGAAAATTAGAGATACCAAGGGAACATTTCATGTAAAGATGGGCTCAATAAAGGACAGAAATGGTAGGGACCTAACAGAAACAGAAGATATTAAAAAGGGGTGGCAAGAATACACAGAAGAACTATACAATAAAAGATCCTCATGACCCAGATAATAATGATGGTGTGATCACTCATCTAGAGCCAGACATCCTGGAATGTGAACTCAAGTGGGAAGCATCACTATGAACAAAGCTAGTGGAAGTGATGGAATTCCAGTTGAGCTATTTCAAATCCTGAAAGATGATGCTGTGAAAGTGCTGCACTCAATATGCCAGCAAATTTGGAAAACTCAGCAGTGACCACAGGACTGGAAAAGGTCAGTTTTCATTCCAATCCAGAAAGGCAATGCCAAAGAATGCTCAAACTACCGCACAATTGCACTCATCTCACACGCTAGTAAAGTAATGCTCAAAATTCTCCAAGCCAGGCTTCAGCAGTATATGAACCATGAACTTCCTGATGTTCAAGCTGGTTTTAGAAAGGGCAAAGGAACTAGAGATCAAATTGCCAACATCTGTTGGATCATCAAAAAAGCAAGAGAGTTCCAGAAAAACATCTATTTCTGCTTTATTGACTATGCCAAAGCCTTTGACTGTGTGGATCACAATAAACTGTGGAAAATTCTGAGAGACGGGAATACCAGACCACCTGATCTGCCTCTTGAGAAACCTGTATGCAGGTCAGGAAGCAACAGTTAGAACTGGACATGGAACAACAGACTGGTTCCAAATAGGAAAAGGAATACGTCAAGGCTGTATACTGTCACCCTGCTTATTTAACTTCTATGCAGAGTACATCATGAGAAACGCTGGACTGGAAGAAACACAAGCAGGAATCAAGAATGCTGGGAGAAATATCAATAACCTCAGATATGCAGGTGACACCACCCTTATGGCAGAAAGTGAAGAGGAGCTAAAGGGTCTCTTGATGAAGGTGAAAGAGGAGAGTGAAAAAGTTTGTTTAAAGCTCAACATTCAGAAAACGAAGATCATGGCATCTGGTCCCATCACTTCATGGCAAATAGATGGGGAAACAGTGGATGACATTATTTCTGGGGCCTCCGAAATCACTGCAGATGGTGACTGCAGCCATGAAATTAAAAGACGCTTACTCCTTGGAAAGAAAGTTATGACCAACCTAGACAGCATATTCAAAAGCAGAGACATTACTTTGCCAACAAAGGTCCATCTAGTCAAGGCTATGGTTTTTCCAGTGGTCATGTATGGATGTGAGAGTTGGACTATGAAGAAAGCTGAATGCCGAAGAATTGATGCTTTTGAACTGTGGTGTTGGAGAAGACTCTTGAGAGTCCCTTGGACTACAAGGAGATCCAACCAGTCCATCCTAAAGATCAGTCCTGGGTGTTCATTGGAAGGACTGATATTGAAGCTGAAACTCCAATACTTTGGCCACCTGATGTGAAGAGCTGACTCATTTGAAAAGACCCTGATGCTGGGAAAGATTGAAGGCAGGAGGAGAAGGGGACGACTGAGGATGAGATGGTTGGATGGCATCACTGACTTGATGGACATGGGTTTGGGTGGACTCCGGGAGTTGGTGATGGACAGGGAGGCCTGGCGTGCTGTGGTTCATGGGGTCACAAAGAGTTGGACACGACTGAGCGACTGAACTGAACTGAACTGGACATTCTGCAGTGAAGAAATAAACTCGTTCATTTTTGAAAAGCAACTCCTCCAGAAACAATATGAAGAAAGGATTAGGAAGAAACCCTGGTAGGTGTGGGAGATGGATTAGGGGCCAAAGGGGGAAAGGGTTTCTTCGTAACCAAAGAACAGTGGAGGGGGACTTCCCTGGTGGCCCAGTGGCTAGGACTCTGGGCTCCCAATGCAGAGGGCCTGGGCTGCATCCCTGCTCAGGGAGCTAGTTTCCACACGCTGCAGCTAAGAGTGAGCGCAGTCAAAGACACACACACATTACGATGAAACAAACAGACAGTGGCGGCGACTACGGAGGGGAAGGTGAGGCTTGGAATCTCTCTGGTGTTGAGCCTCCGCCAGACTTCGTGAACCCCCTGCCTCACTTCTTGGCTCCCCTGGCCCTACAGACATGGCCTCAAGCACCAGGCACTCCTGGACTCCAAGAACTCGGCTGCCCCTAAAGAAAAAGCAATGGGTCCCTGACATGCAGCGCCCACCTGCTTTCGATAATTCCAACACAAAGCGCTAATTTCTCTTTCTTTAATATATTTGGTGGTCACTTCAAAGAGCGTTGCATTAGACCAAAAAAAAAAAAAAAGGGGGAAAGGAAAAAAAGGGGGGGGAAAGGCAACATTAACAGAGAACCCTGGCGGGTTGTGATTGCATCTTTTTCCCTGAACACTGCTCCCTGCCTCCTCTCTGTGCTCTGAATTACCCATCCAGTCCCTGCGTAGCTAAATAATAATAATTACCATACAAATGAATATGCATATAAGCAAGAAAGCCCGTTTATTTTGGATGAGGGTTTGTTTTGTTTCTCAGCGAACAGAGCACATAATTAGGTGCCTTTCCTCTTCCTCTTGAATTTCTGTCTCCACTGGGAAGAGATGAAAAAGGTACTGGATGCCCCTGGAAGCTCAGAAGAAATTTTAAAACAAATTAAAGCAGATATTTCTTTACTTGGCAGGTAACAATGGCCTGGACATGATCGGAATCAGAATGTCAGGCTAGAAGGAGCTCTAGAGCGCAAATCTGAGCCCAGTGGAGACACAGAAGCGGAGGAAGGTGAGGTACTCGCTGGAGAGACAGCCGAGTGATGATCAGACAAGAACAGAGGGGCCAAAAACATCTTGGTTCGGGGGACTGACTGTGGGGACGCTGGGCAAGACCCTGAAAGCCTTAAGACGCTGCATCCCTAAAACATGGACGATGACAGTCCCGCCTCTGCTGGGCTGCTGCACAGATTAAACAAGATAATGAACACGGCCCTCAGTCCTAGACCCCCAATCAGTGGCCACCACCCACAGTGTGGCAATCACAGCCTGTCTGCACTGTGTCCTCACGGGAGGTGCAGGGGATGAGGCGCAGACCGGCCTCCCAAGCCTTTGTTTGGAGTCCAGACAACTGCCACCATCACCAAAACACCAATGATAATGATAATTATCTTCCACTATTATATCTTTTGCCTTTTCATACTGTTCGTGGGGTTCTCGCTGCAACAACTGGACTGATTTGCCATTCCCTCCTCCAGTGGGCCACTTTTTGTCAGAACTCTTCACTATGATCTGTCTGTCCTGGGTAGCCCTGCACGGCGTGGCTCAGAGATTCACTGAGTTCCACAAGCCCCTTTGCCATGACAATGCTGTGATCCTGAATATTCATTTGAAGGACTGAGGCTGAAGCTGAAGCTCCAGTACTTTGGCCACCTGATGTGAAGAGCTGACTCCCTCAAAAGACCCTGATGCTGGGAAAGGGTGAGGGCAAGAGGAGAAGTGGATGACAGAGGATGAGATGGTTGGATGGCATCACCGACTCAATGGACATGAACCTGAGCAAACTCCTGGAGACACTGAAGGAGCGGGGAAGCCTGGCGTGCTGCAGTCCGTGGGGTCGCAAAGGGTGGGACGAGACTCAGGGCGTGAACAACAACGATAACATGACAAATAGTTTTAATTCAACCAAGTGTTCAACATAATGCACAAGAGTCGCATAGTACAAGATAAATAGTAGCAGTATCACTCATGATGTGACTGATTAATAACGGTCGCAAGTGTTCTGGCCACTTTGATAACGATGTCGCTGCTGGCGAGGACTTGAGATGCCTGGTCTCACGCTCTGTCCATGCTGCAGCTGTGCAGCCAGGCTTGCATAAGCTCAAGAAAGGCTTATAGGAGTTAAGTGTGTGTTCAGAGACTATTCTAGATCACCAAGGACAAATGGGATGCGCAGCTAAAATCACAGAGTGCCATCGTGTTTTCCCCGGAAACAGTGACTCAGTAACTTACAGAGCTCAAACAAACTTTTACATAGACAATCATATGATTGTCTGGCTCCCATGTCTGGATTGTGGCTGGATCTTTGTGTCATGGGTTCTAGGGGGTTTGACTCACCAGTGAGACTCACCCAACCATCCATCCTCCTGATTCCATGCCTCTGAAGTCTAGGCTGAACACTTACACCCTGGAAACAGTCACTTAGATAAATAACCTTCACAAATTAAGACTGTTTTGAATGTTTTGAGACTGGAAACGCTGGTGTCTCTGGGGGTCACTTGGCGTCCAGATGCCCGGCTTTCACATCAGTCGGTTCAAGGTCACCGACAATACAACACTGGCCGCTCCCTCTCTTCCCTTCCTCCCGGCACGCCTCTCCCCGCCCTTGGTCTTCTGCACAGCTCAGGGGTCTGGGCTGGGGAGGGTCCCCCAGGGGCCTCTCTTCCTTCTCCTAGACACACCTCTCTGCTGGGTATCTGCCGGGCCCTCTTTCTGGAAGCGTGTCCTCCCAGGCGCCCATCTCTAGCTAACATCCGACTGCACGTCTCATCTGGTTTGTCATCTGTCTGCCCACAGCTGGAATCTGTGCTCCTTGAGAGCAGGCGTTTCACTCTGTTGCTCACAGTCTTGGCATTTGGCGCACGCGGGAAGGAATGGATGAACAGACAAGCGCCTGCAGGGAACTCTGGCCTCCACCCAGGGAGCCACGCACCGGGGCTTCAGTTCCGCAGGGCTGTGACTGCGGCTCCCGAGCAGGCCCCAGGAGCTGGGACGGGAACTGAGGCGTGCTCCCCGCCCACGCGTTCACAGCCACAGCCAGTCGGGCAGATGCTCTGCTGCCAGGAGCTCTGGGCACATGGAATTCGCTGATCGGCCATGCTGTGTCCAGATGTGCTTTCCTTTCATTTGTTTTGGTCACACCACATGGTATATAGGATCCTAGTTCCCTGACCAGGCACTGAGCTCAAGCACCCTGGAATGCCTTCATGCCCTGGAAGCATGGAGACTTAGCCCCTGGGCCACCAGGAAAGTCCCCCAGCTAGGCTTTTAAATATAGCCCTCATGAATATAAATTGGTGCAACCACTATGGAAAACAATATGGAGGCTTCTCATTTCCACTCCTAGATATACAGCCAAAAAACCCCAAAACACTAATTTGAAAAGATGCATACACCCCGATGTTGATAGCAGCATTACTTACAATTGCAAAGACAGGTAAACAAGCTAAGTGTCCATCAACAGATGAATGGACAAAGATATGATGCGTGTATACAATGGAATATCACTCAGCCATGAAAAAGAAAGAAACCTGCAGCAACGTGAACGACTTGGACGGCATTATGCTGAGTGAAATAAATCAGACAGAGAAAGACAAATTCTCTATCATATCACTTACACTGCTGCTGCTGCTGCTAAGTCGCTTCAGTCGTGTCTGACTCTGTGCGACCCGATAGATGGCAGCCCACCAGGCTCCCCCATCCCTGGGATTCTCCAGGGAAGAACACTGGAGTGGGTTGCCATTTCCTTCTCCAGAGCATAAAAGTGAAAAGTGAAAAGTGAAAGTGAAGTCGCTCAGTCGTGTCTGACTCTTAGCGACCCCATGGACTGCAGCCCACCAGGCTCCTCCGACCATGGGGTTTTCCAGGCAAGAGCACTGGCGTGGGGTGCCATTGCCTTCTCCATGATATCACTTATACGTGGAGTCTAAAAAAACACAACAAACTAGTGAATGTAATGACGAAGAAACCGAGAACAAACTGGTGGGAAGAGAGGAGAGGAGGGAGGAGACAGGGTAGGGGATGAGGAGGTGCAATCATTTACAAAATAAGCCACACAAGACATATGGGACAGCACAGCCAGTCAGTTCAGCCGCTCAGTCGTGTCCGACTCTCTGCAACCCCATGAACCGCAGCACGCCAGGCCTCCCTTTCCATCGTCAACTCCTAGAGTCCACCCAAACCTATATCCATTGAGTCGGTGATGCCATCCAACCATCTCATCCTCTGTCGTCCCCTTCTCCTCCTGCCTTCAGTCTTTCCCAGCATCAGGGTCTTTTCAAATGAGTCAGCTCTTCACATCAGGTGGCCAAAGTATTGGAGCTTCAGCTTCAGCATCAGTCCCTCCAATGAACACCCGGGAATGATCTCCTTTAAGATGGACTGGTGGATCTCCTTGTAGTCCAAGGGACTCTCAAAAGTTTTCTCCAGCACCACAGTTCAAAAGCATCAATTGTTCGGCGCTCAGCCTTCTTCACAGTCCAACTCTCACATCCATACATGACCACTGGAAAAACCATAGCCTTGACTAGACAGACCTTTCTTGTCAAAGTAATGTCTCTGCTTTTGAATATGCTGTCTAGGTTGGTCATAGCTTTTCTTCCAAGGAGCAAGTGTCTTTTAATTTCATGGCTGCAGTCACCATCTGCAGTGATTTTGGAGCCCAGAAAAATAAAGTCAGCCACTGTTTCCACTGTTTCCCCATCTATTTGCCATGAAGTGATGGGACTGGATGCCATGATCTTCGTTTTCTGAATGTTGAGCTTAAAGCCAACTTTTACTGTCTTATTTCACCTTCATCAAGAGGCCATTTAGCTCTTCTTCACTTTCTGCCATAAGGGTGGTGTCATCTGCATATCTGAGGTTATTGATATTTCTCCCAGCAATCTTGATTCCAGCTTGTGCTTCCTCCAGCCCAGCGCTTCTCATGATGTACTCTGCATTTAAGTTAAATAAGCAGAGTGACAAGATACAGCCTTGACGTACTCCTTTTCCTATTTGGAACCAGTCTGTTGTTCCATGCCCAGTTCAAAGTGTTGCTTCCTGACCTGCATACAGGTTTCTCAAGAGGCAGGTCAGGGGGTCTGGTATTCCCATTTCTGGAAGAATTTTCCAGAGTTTATTGTGATCCACACAGTCAAAGGCTTTGGCATAGTCAATAAAGCAGAAATAGATGTTTTTCTGGAACTCTCTTGCTTTTTCTATGATCCAGCGGATGTTGGCAATTTAATCTCTGGTTCCTCTGCCTTTTCTAAAACTCCCCTGGGCCTGTTTATGGCCCCATCACCAGCCTTCTCGGTCAACCTTGCTTTGGTCATGTGAGACTCTGTCTCCAGTGGCAGGTGGTGAGCCCAAGACCCAGGGGAGCACCAAGCTCACGGGGGTTTGAGGAGCAAGATGTGCTGGGGAAGGGGGCAGGGTCCCAGCGGGAAGGATAACGCAGTCTCTGCGGTGGGAGCTCAACTGCAGTGGGTGGAATCCGGGGGACTTGGGAGCCGGGTCACAGCGAGGGAACTTGGTTGCCATGAAAGTCTATGGTTAAGTGGCCTTTCTCCTAATATTGCTGGAAGGTGGAAGTTTGCTTTTACTTAGAACTGAAGAGACAGAGCAGAAGTGTTTTTATCATCACGTGAAAGTACCAGTTAGGACATGGATTGGCAAACTACAGGGTGCGGCCTATTTTTATAAATAAAGTTTTATTGGAACAAACCATGCCCTTTCATTTGTGTATCACATATGGCTGCTTTCACATGGCATCAGAGTTGAGTAATTGCAACAGATACTGTATGCAAACGCTAAAATATTTACTATCTGGCCTGTGTCTCCCCCTGATGTAGACTGGCCTTGGAGCTCTGGGCACCTGCCTATTCCTGGTCGGTGGAAGACCACCCACTCACAGGGAACAGTTTCAAGTCAGAGGAAATCTGCCTGTTCAGACCAGACTTTGAAATTCAAACTGCAGTTGACTTGCGGCTCTCTGGTGATTTAGACCCACAAGGTCGAGGACCGTGCAGAGCAAGGCGTGAAAGCTGCCACTCCTTCACCAGCGCCCGGGGAGGGGCCCAGGTGTCTTACCAGATGGGGGCCTCGCCATCATTTAAGTGCGTGCACATGTGTGCACGTGTGTACACAAGCGCAGGCACACATCTTTTAAAAATACATGCACATATTTTAAAAAGCATACGGGGTCTGGTTCTGGGCAAGAAGGAGAGAACCGTCCCTACCCTGTCACCTCCATTGACAGCAGCTATAGAATGGAATGCAAGGGGGCCGTTCCTTGAGGACTCAGGAAGTATATCGTAATAGGAGAACTGGGGAAGAAGATCAGGTTGCAAGATCCCACAAAATCAGTATCCCCGGCCTGGTCTCTCCAGGCGGCCTGAAACCTGAGTTGAGCCATAGGGAGGGACAGAGACGGGGCCGGGAGCCCCAATACGAAAGGGGACTCCTGAGATGCAAGAGAGCGAGGGACCCTCCCTATACTCTCGTCTCTGCTTCCTTGCACTCCCGCCTTGAGGCCTTCCTGCTATAGTCACAGTGGCAAGGGGGCTGCAGGGGCCTCACACTCCCGAGCGCAGGCCCCCGCTCTCCAGGCCCAGAGAGCTCAGCAAAGCCCCCACGAGCCTCCTCTCGCTGTCCTCCCGGCACTTGGCTCTGGTCGCAGTGTAGCCACGGGAAATCTGTGACAGAGCCAGGCAGTTCAAGGCCCAGCTTTCTGACCGAGAGGCCAAATAAAGGAAAACCAGGGAACCGGGGTGCGCAGAGGGGGCGCGCAGGAAAGCGAGGAGACGGTCGTTTATGGACTCCTGGTCACTTCCGAGCTGCACACACACAGGTACAACCCCAGCCTTCCAGCCTCCCTGAGAAATCAGCCACAGCACAGATCCGTGCCCAGGCCCCTCCGAGTGGCATCCACACGCACAGAGCAGGAGAGACCCGCACAACACCGCAAAGGCTTGAGAGCTGAGGTGGCAACCACAACCCAGAGAAGGTGGCTAGAACTCGTGACTGGAGCCCAGCTGGGCCAGTCATTTGCTAAGACAAACACATCAAGCAGGGATTCAAGCAGGACTCAGAGCCTCAGAGCAATATGTTGAACATTCAGGATACAAAATTACTAAGGACAGGGCTTCCCTGGTAGCTGAGTGGTAAAGAATCTGCCTGCTAATACATGAGACACAGGTTCAACCCCTGGTCCAGGAGGATCCCACATGCCGCGGGGCAGCTGGGTCTGGGAGCCAAAACCATGAAGCCTGTGCTCTGGAGTCTGTTCGCCCGGCAGGAGAAGTCAGCACAGTGAGAAGGCCGCGCACTGCAGCTGGAGGGTGGCCTCCACTTGCTGCAAGTGGAGAAAAGCTCACGAAGCAGCAAGGACCCAGCCCAGCCATAAATAAATAACGAATTTTAAAAATTACTAAACACAGGGAGAACCAGGACAATTTCATCTCACGTGGGAAAAGATATCAGACACCACTACCAGCATGATTCCGGTGTTAGAATTATCAGACGAGACACGCAAGCAGCTATTATTTAAACTACTGCAACAACAGAGCTCCAAGTAAATGAACGGACACATCGCAGGTCTCAGCCAAGAACAGAAGGAAGCGAGAAGAACCAGCCAGAGCTTTCAGGACTGAAAAATACAATAATCGGAATTTAAAACTCAGTGTATGAGCTCAACAGTAGAATTCAGATGAGAGAGAAGAGATTTAATGAGCCCGAAGCTAGTTCAACACAAATGACGAAATCTTATCAACAGAGAGGAAAAAAGAATAGAGCTTTAGTGAGGGAACATGAGGGAACACCGACAGTTTGACCTGACCTTCATGCCACTGGGGTCTCGGAAGGAGCCAAGAAAAAGAGAACGGTGTGGAAAATTATGCAGGGAAGACATGGCTGGAAACTTCCCAAGCTTGAAGAAAAACGTAAACTCACAAATTCAAGGAATGCAGCAAACTCTGCAAAGAGTAGTCCTCCAAAACCCACCCCAGACGTATCATAGTTAAACTACTGAAAGTTAAAGAAAACAATCTTGAAAGCAGTAAGAGAGAAAAGATGTGTTATTTATAAGAGCTCTAATGACTATAGATTTTCACCAGAAACCACAGTGCTAAAATGGAACATTTATAAAGTGCTGAAAGAAAAAATTGTTGATCTAGGATTCTGAATCCAGAAAAAAACATCTTTCAGGAAAGAAAGCAAAAGAAAGACATTCTCAGGACCTTGCTGATGGCCCAGGGGTTAAGACGCTGCGCTTCCACTGCAGGGGGCCGGGAACTGAAATCCCACATGCTGTGGGGCTCCGTCAGAAAATAAAAAATTAATTTAAAAAATGAATAAAGATGTTCTCAGACGAAAGAAAAGCCTACTCTAGAAGAATTGCTCAAGGAAGCTTTTCAGACAGAAAGGGACACTTGCAACATTAGGAATGGAGAACAAGAGAAATGGTAGATACCTGGATAAATACAACAAACGACTCTCTTGAGTTTTTAAAACATGTTTGATGGCTGAGAGCAAACATGATAACATCTGCCTGATGGGTCTTCGTGCATACACATGCAATACACACGGCAGCTACACCGAGAGACGGAAGAGGTCTGCATTGCATGTTCCACCTGAAATGGCAACACCGACTCGAAACAGACTGGAAATCTAAGCCTGTATATTGTAATCACTAGGTCATTCACTTTAAAAAAAAAAAAAAGAGAGAAAAGAGAGATAGTAAAAAAAAAAAAAAACCACAAGCAAAAATTAAGATGGAATACTAGAAAAAAATTCCAACAATTGATAAACTGGATGAGGATGAAGCATTATTTCTTTTTATGAACCACAAGGTCACAATCCCTCAGCCCCCCGCCAACCTGCCCACGCCCCAGGGGGCCAACCTCCACCGAGGGCCTCACAGGGACCCTTGCCCTCTGACGTCATGGGGTCTGGCAGAAGAGGACTAGTGAGAGAGCAGTGGACGGAGTGAGAGCTAGGCCCCAGCTCTGCCTCTGCCCCAGCAGGTCCAGGCCCCCAGCCTTGCACAGCTTCAGCCCGGTGCAGATCCAGCTTACCCCTACAGGGGCCTGGCGGCTCCCCAGGCGCCTCCTTGCTGCTTTCCCTCCATCCCAGGTGAAGCCCGTGTGCACATCTGACCTTCGCAGACTTCAGAGCTGCACCTTCTCTGAAGGTCATCTCTGCTCTGGGACATGAGCACGTGGCCCCGACCTCCGACCCTCCTCCATCTGGTGACAGAGCCCCGCTCCCCGGAGCCCCTCAGCCCCTGCCAACTCCACTCGTGGCTTCTCACCCTCCTGATGCAGTCCTCTTCCTTCAGGCGCTCCTGCATCAGTCTGATGAGCAGCATGCTGGGCACCATCTGAAGGGAAGATGACATGGGATGAGGGCCTGCCCCCGTGTGGGGCTCAAGGGGACACAGAGCTGGCAGGCCAGTGGGCTCTGCTAAGGCCCAGAGACCCGGTCCTGTGGCCATGAAGCTTCTCCAGATCCCTGACGAGGGCCCTGTGGCCTCCGTGGAAGTCCAGGGCCAACCTGTGGCCCCAGGGTGGCCCAGACTCCTTGAGAGCCCCCTCCCCCACGCATGGGCATCCACCTCCACTCACTTGCTTCTCTGGCGCCCCGCCCCCACCCAGATGCTCTCCCTCATCCCACCCGGGTGACTCCAGGCTCCCCAAGTGCCGCTGCCTGCAGGCAGCCCCCCGACTCTTCCCCCGGGCTGGGCTGGGGGCTGCCATGATCCTCCACGGCACACTCTGTTACTGCGCTAACCATGTGGCATTCCGGGGCCTGTGCACACATCTGTCTCCCCAGAGAGCTTCGGAGTTCCTGGACCAAGGGGACTGAGTCTTCCTCTCTTTGGCCGCCAGACACTGACATGCAAGAGGGAGCCAGTCCTGCCCATGTCTTCCCATCCCCACGTCCCGTGAAGCGGGCCCTGGTGTTCCGCAGTGTTTGTCCCACAGAGATGGGCCAGCGCTAGAAAGGAGGGCTTTCTCCCCTGGAGAGCTGGCTGTGAGGTGCTGGCCCGCACCCCTCCCCGCCTGCACCAGCACAGCGTCAGGGGCGGAGGAAGCCCTGCGGACCGACGACCTAACGGCGCGCCACGCCCCTTAGTCCACTCAGTAAGCAGTGAGCCTGCGGCGGCTTCTGCCCAGCGTACGCTGGAGTGCCAGGCTGCGGCAGCCCACGTTTGCAGCTCCGTGCAGTCGGTACTATTGTCATCCTCCTTTTACGGTTGGGGAAGTTGGGCCTCAGAGAGGTTAGGTCACCTCCCCAGGGCTACACAGCCAGGTAGGAGCAGAGGTGGGACCTGAACCCAGTCAGGCCAGGCTCGGGGAGGATGGACCAGTGCAGGGGTGACACTCAGAGCGGCCTTCCTTCCGTTTCCTCTCTTCTCAGCAGCCTCTCTCTTGGACCAGAACTGACGTCCCATTTTTCACAAGGTCTGTTCTTTCTAACAAAGCCTCACACGCCCCAGAGCTGACACCCCTGGAAAACTCACTCCCAGGTGTCCCCAGGATCCCCAGTCACTGAAAACTGGTGGTTCTCCCCAGACTCCCCAAACACTGGGCCAGTCCCAGCCCACACCTCCCAAGCTACCTCAGGGCTGACTGGTCTCTGGGAGGGGGCTGGGCTTCTGCCAGGTGCAGGGGAGGGTCCTTGGGTCCAGGGCCGAGCAGGTGTGCGCTGGGCGCACACAGAGGCACCTGGCTATGGGGCGAGGGGCAGAGGAGATCTATCTTATGCTCCCTGGGCCAGTCCGGGGACCTGGGAGGGACAGTGGGGACAAGCACCTTGCCCTGATTTCCCCAAGGATCCTTAGGGTGAATGGGAGCCCTGGCAACATTTTAGTGATGCTGGAGAAAAGTCTGGATCTCTCATTCTAGATCCAGCGTTCAGAGTGACCAGATCCTGCCTCAGGAACGCTACCAAATCTGCCTGGAGTGCTGCAGGGATGCCTCAAGGGACAGAGCTGGGGCGTCAAAGAGCCGCTGGGACAGGTCAGGGGGATGCGTGGGGCTCCTGACTTAGACGTGGACATTAGTAAGTGTCTGTGCACGTGGAGAACACGTCTACATCTCACTCTCATTAGGGCCTAGAAGCAAGGGTCGGGAAAACAGACGGCGCCGGGCCCCACTAAGTACTGATGTTTGCCATGTTTATTATCTGTGCGAGGGAACAGTTCGGTCAGTTTGCACACAAGAGTGATTCTGAGACAGCAAATGGGGTACTGGACGTGCAGACAGGACCTTGGAGGTGAGGGGACAATCCTCTCAGGGGCTTGAGGTATCCTGGATTCTCCAGGAGCGCCCTGACCTTCCATCTCCTTGAGCTGCTTGAATGGGTCCCAACAAGAGCAGGCTGGGCTTGGGCAGATGGAGGTGGTAGTGAAGGACGCCCTGGGAACCGGCCCACAGGGGAGGGTCAGAGGCCAGAGTGGGAGGGGGAGGAAGGCCGTGAGTAGTGATCCGGGAGGTTCTCTCTGGATTCAGGACGAGAACCTTGGGGGACCACTGGACTGGCTGGGGACTCAGACGCTCTCCATTTGGGCCTTGGACCCTGGCCAGCGCCTTCAAAGCTTTGAGTCTTGCTTTCTGAGTCTGTAAATGAGATGCAGACAAGGTCCTTCAGCGTTGCTGTGAGGATTAGTGAGGTGGCACACGTGGCTGCTGGTGTGTGTGTGGCCCCCAGCAAGGGCTCGGTGCTGTGGCGATCGTTACCCGGGGCACCCTTAATAAACCCAGGACATGAGTGACATCATCGGGGGCGGGAGCTCTGCTGCCCACTGGACCCAAAGCTGAGAGGATGGAAGAGCTGGAGCAGCAGCAGCCACTTTGCAGGCACAAGGTATAGGGGGAAGAAAACCAGCACAGGAGGAGGGAGACACCAGGTTTCTCAGCCCAAGCGGCTTTTCCAGGGTGTCAGATTAGAAGAGGAAGAGCAGACCTTGAACGTCATGGGGCCACTTCTACAAAGTGGACAGCAAGAGCAGGAGTGGGAGAGAGAATGAATGGATGAGGGACACACTCGGAAGAGCAGGCCAGAGGCTAGCCAGCATCCAGCCCGTTTCAGTATCTCCTAAGACACCTCTGTGTCCTTACATCTGCCCTCTGTCCTGCTTAAGCCAGTAGTTCTCAACTTGAGCGCACATCTTGGAAGAGCTTGTTAACTCACAGATCACTGGCTCCGCCCCAGGGTTCTGACTCCACAGGTCTGGGGTGGGGCTGGGAATCTGCATTTTGAGCAGGTTTTCAGGTGATGCTGAGGATCCTGGTCCAGGGACCACACCTGGAGAATCACTGGCTTAAGCAAACTCCAGCATCCAAGAGCCCCACGGTACGTGGAAGAAGTTGCTGGAGAGGGACCTGTCCTGCTGGTGCCCATGTTGCCCCAACTAGAGCCCCTCAAGACTGGAGAGGGGAACGGAGGGGAGCACTGCCCCTCCCTCCATGTGGTTCCTATCCTTCCCTGTCCCCGGGTGGCCCTGCCGACCCCAGAAACAGCGATTTCCACCCCATGATTCCTCCCCTTCCTTGCCATCACCCATTCAGGAGGCAGCATTCAAACAGGTTCTGGGACACGGGGGATTGGGGGGTGCAAGCCCATCAAAGAACATGGGTTGAAAGGCGACAGGTCCGGGTGGAGCGTGGTGCCCCCCATGGTCTGCGCGGCGGGGGACAGGCTGGCGACTTTGAGCGCGGCCCCTCTCGGGTGCCCCCCGCCGCTCCCCTGCCTCGGTGCTGTCTTGGTACCAGCTTTGATGTGTCACGTCAGCAGCGGGGGGCTTCCCGGGGCCGCTGCTCGGAGCCCTGCCAAACTGTCTTTGCGGCAATCAGGCTCCCTCCTTCCAGAGCTCTGCCACGCTCTCCCACCCCAGCCCCCAAAGTGTGGCTTTGGGGGAGAATCAGGGACAAACTGGATGGAGCCCAGTGCAGCCCCTGCTGGTCACCGAGAAGGTCAGCACAGGTGCAGGCCCCCGGCCCTTGTCTTCCCACGCAGGGGCAATGTGACAGCCCGCCGGCCAGGCCCCTTGCCATAAGGGGCAGAATCAGCTGTGTGGCTCCAGTTTTGACCGTTCTTCTCCTCCCAGCACCCAGGCCCGGGACAAAACTGCTGGCTGGGAGCCTCGCAGGTGCCGCCCCCTGTCCCGACGGGGCAGCCCCCGGTGTGGCCGCTCAAGCCCTCTGTCCCCGGGCACCTCAGTGAACTTTTCAAGCTGAGCTTCCTCCCCTGGGATGACAGAAGCCTGCCTGGCCTCATCAGCAGGCCCCGCCCTCGGGGCCCCGACGTCCCCGTGTCACCCTGGGGTGGACGCTTGCTCAGGAGGTGCAGGTGTCCTGATCGACGGTACGAACTTCAGTCTGGAGCAGAGCGGGGAGGGGAAGAGTTGAGGCTGCTGGTCGGCCTGGTGGCTCCCCCTTGCCTCTGCAGGGGCTGCTGCTGGGGGAGGAAAGGCCTACACTTGGACTGGAAGTCACTTAAGACTTGATCAGAGAATCCTTTAAAGACGACTCTCCTTTTCAAAGTTTCTGCTGCTTCTCGGGGCTGTCAGAACAGGTTTCCATGGCAGACTCTCCTAGTTTTAGCTTCCGAAACAGTGACAGAGATGGGGAGGCGGGGTGGGGAGCAGGGGCCCGGGCTTTGAAGGGAGCTCACAGACCCCGGCACAGGGCAGCCGACAGCCCCACAGAGGGAGGGGGCCGGAAGGGAAACCCGAGCATGGGAATAGCCAGCAAACTTGAAAGGAGCCACAGAGACTGTCCTCGGGCTCCTCTGCCCCGCTCCTGGGCTGTAACTTCCTCCACCACCCCAAATCTTCCCAGAGGACCGTTCCGCACCACCGCCTAGAGAGGCAGATGGGGAAGGGCCGAGCGCACAGGGAGTAGCCAGGAGGCAGGTGGGATGGTGGGGTGGGGTGGGGGACGGAGACCAGACCACCCCAGAGGACTGGGAGCCAGGACTGAGGGGAGATCCTGGGAAGCTTTGCAGGGGACCACACTCTGTGTGGGCATTGGCAGGCCGAGGGAACAGGTCCCATGATTTGGATGTTATTAAATGGTGATGACACCTGAGCACTTGGGTGTATCAGGCTCCATCAGGCTCTTGATTTGTAAATGGGACTGAAGGGAGGAGCTAAACAGAACTGAAGTTAGGAAGAACCCAGCTTTGGCACGTCCTGGCTGGGCCAGCCTCCAGAGTGTGGGTCGTTTAGTCACACAACAAACACAGGCACACAGGCTGGTCTGCTCCTTATGCAAGAGTTGCGTTCCAAAAGAAACCTCGGTTTAGCAATCACTGCGCTGTACAACGGAGAAGGCAATGGCTCCCCACTCCAGTACTCTTGCCAGAGAGCCTGGAAGGCTGCAGTCCATGGGGTCGCTGAGGGTTGGACATGACTGAGTGACTTCACTTTCACTTCTCACTTTCATACATTGGAGAAGGAAATGGCAACCCACTCTAGTATTCTTGCCTGGAGAATCCCAGGGACGAGGGACCTGGTAGGCTGCCGTCTATGGGGTCGCACAGAGTCGTACACGACTAAACTGACTTAGCAGCAGCAGCAGCAAACCTGTACAAGTAATGACTGCCATGAGAAAAGATGGGTGGTGTGTGGGGCGGGCTCCCAGCTCACCAGACGAGGATTCCCCAGGGAGGGTGATTGACTCCAGATGCCCGGCCCCACATCCAGAGATCCAGACTAAGGGAGTCCCACGGCTGCCGGGTGAGTAACCCGCTGCCAGGGTTAAGGACCTCTGGACAGGGCAGTTTTACGTTTGCAAATATGCATGCTTCCTGCAGGGATTTCAATTAATAAAGCTTTTCTTTTTCCCAGTAAAAAGCTAAAATAATCGAGAGCGTTCACATTCAGCTTCAGCTACCAAGAAATGTCCCTTCCCCGTGGAACCTCTTCACCTTCCGATTACGTCCTGTGTGATGAGAGCCCAGCAGGACTTGACTCTTTTCTCCCTCATTTCCCAAACTCCCAGAGGGGCCAGGACCAGGCTGAGGCTCTCAGGAGCCCCGGACACAAGCCCAAGGCGGGGCCCGAGCTCAGGCCATACAGGTGTGGGGTTGTCACCTGCGCAGGCGTCGCCTTCAGCCTCGCACCCTGGGCTAGTTGGCCTCACGCAGGCTCCCTATACAACACCACCCCCCGAGGGCCACCCTCTCTGAGCCTTTTGTGGCATTTGTGATGCTGACTCAGGTGGACCCAGAGGGAGCAGGTGAGGAAGAGAGACTTGACAAAGCAGATGAATTCAATTAACTTAATAACGAGGCGCCGCCGAGCGCCAAGGTGGCTTTGGTCCTCGTGGAGAGGAGAAGAGAGGCACCTGCCCGGGGAGGTGTTCCCAGGAGTGGCCCGGGGCAGGGCTGGGCCAGTGGAAAGAACCGCGAGGCGCCCGCCTCCTGGGGGAGTCTAGCCCTGACTGGGCACGGGAGAGATATGGGCAAGTTTTCTAAGCATGACGGTGTAGGGCTGTGTTTTTAATTTAAAATGCCTTTATTTTTCAGGGTGTGGCAACAAAGACCTCCCGAAAGAGGGAAGCCCAGTCTGCCTAGTGGCGGTCAGCACCAGCAGGGGCGTCGGCCGCAGCACCAGCGCCCGGCAGGCAGAGGACTGGGGCGGCTTTATCAGCGCCCTGAGCTGGGCGTCCTGTGTGCACGGTTAGGGGAGTGGACTTGGCCTTCCCCGGTCACAAGCCGGAAGTAGGGACAAGAATTAGGGAAGCTGGCAGTTCACTTTGAAGCAAGTCCTGGCCATTTGGGACCGACTGTGACCAGGGTTGTTGCTGGGCTTTCTGGACTGAACCAGAGGTACAGGCTGACTTCCTCCCAGTCTGATAACTCTCAGCCCGCTGGCTCCTGGGGCTGGTTACTGAAGACAGCAGGTTGGTTTCCTGGGCGGGTTGCTGTGGCTGCGGGCCAGAGATCTCTCCTGAGGTCTGGTCCAGCCATCGTATAATATATTCAGCCTCTCAGCAGATATAGACTAGCACAGCCTCAGGTGAAATGAAGTGCCGGGCGCGTTTGCTTTCAAACCAGGAAGCAGGGGGCTGGGCCATCTCCATGGGTCGGGACTGCTATGAGCTGATGACGCTGCCCGAAGCTGGATGATGGGTCCGTGGATGTTCTTACATGCTTCCCACCGCTTCTGGGCACCTTTACAGCCTCCTGTAACAACACTAGAAACCACCCAACCACAGAGCTGTTTCCCACCCCTGGCTGCCTGGAACCCCCAGCCTCCTCAGCTACCCCCTGCCTATGCGGGTCTTCCGCCAGATGCTGGGCTCTTCCACGTCGGTGCTCTTAGCACGACTCGGGTTGGCTCCACAGTCCCTAAACCTTGCTGCCTGTATGCTCAGAGCCACTTTCGGGGCTTAGCAGGTGCTCAGAGAACCCTCGGGAAATGAGTGAGTCCAGAGACCAGCGGCTGCGTGAGGGCCTCCTTGTCCCGCGGCCTGGGCTGTGCACCCTTGGTACCCGCCCCGCCCCCCCAGCCCCAGTGGCTAGAAGCTCCCAGGGGCGAGGAGAAGGCACTCATCTTTGGGTCCCTCGTGGTTTGACGGGAGGGTGCTTGGCACACAGGAGGCGATTGGGAAGTGTTTCAGCCACCGCTTGGAAATTACAAGATGGAGATGTCTTGGTTAACACCGACTATATGAGAGAATTCCATATAGGAGGCAGAGCAGAGATTAACAGGAGAAAATTACGTATTTGAAGGTATTATTGCTGCTTGCAAAAGAGAGCTCTAAAGGCTCTGGATCAGCAGCACTTTAAAGACAAAGCTAATGAGCGGCCTCGCGGGCAGGCGGCTCCGCGGCAAGGCCACGCGCCCCCTCGCCTCCTCAGAACCTTCCCCTCCTTCATCAGTCCTGACGCCCTGGCCTTTCATCTTCCCCCCACCCGAGCTTCCGAACCAAAGAACCCCAACAAGGCACCCTTGAAAGCACTTCGATGTGGTCTAATAATTAGAGTAATGAAACCCAGGAGGAATTTCCTTAAACTCCCTCCTCGCTGTTGAATTTTATAAACCTAATAAAAGCATCTTTATCCTAGAAATCAGCCTGCCTCCCCTACCCTGGAAAGTTTAGCTTCTGCAGGAAATGAGATAACCGCTTTCTTTCTAAAACCAGATTCCCACCCCTAGGGCTGCCATCCCCCAAACTCCAGCCACACACTCTGACTCTGGCAAGACATGGGGGGCTGGACAGGGGCATCGCTTGCTTCCCGAGTCCTGGCCAGGAACATGGGGTCAGCAAGTGATCTAGATTAAGCGGTTTGAGAGCTGGTTCACCAGCTGGGAAGCTAAAGAGGCTAGTCTTGCTGAGTGAGGGTTTCTTTCTCTTCCATCAAACTGTTACTTTCAGCAAATCAGCAAATTTGAGGCTGGGGGTTTGCCTGAGTGACAAGTCATCTCCAGGAATGTCCTCACCCCAGCAGGCCTTCCCGCCCGCGGCCAAGCTCCAGGGCCTCGACATGCCCACTGTGCACACCCCTCGCCAGAGCTGGCAGGGCCCCGCAACCACCTGGCCAGTGGGCCCACACAGCTCCCTTTCTGGAAGCCTGGCCTTGGTGCTGCCTCTGGGGATGGTCTGAGCTGAACACACAGGAACCAGGACGAGGCAGGCGGTCGTGAGCGGGCAAGGACGACAGAGACGAAGGGACACAGAAGATGAAGGGAGAGCCACAGAGAGAGTGGACACAAGGGACAAGCGACCACGTAGGGCAGAGCAGACCAGTGTGCTGCCCAGGTTCCGGCCTCAGAGACAGGGAGATGGAGGGGTGCTTCCTCCATCCGGAGCCCAGGAGTCACTGCGTCTGCCTTCAGCTTCCCTTTCCTGCCCTGGGCAGCTCCAGCGGATCTCTGCTACTTACATCCATGGGCTGGCCACGAGAGTCATCCCACCAGCCATCACTCACAGGCTGCCCATGAGGCCTGGAAGCTTCTTTCCATGCTCTTGGAGGAACAGTGGCCACACGTGGTCACTGTCTGGTCGAGAGCCTGCCCGTGAGTGAAGGTGAAGACGGGAGGCAACCAGCCCTCAGCCACGGCCTCTGTGGAGACTGGCAGGAGGCCCCGGCTGGTCACCGAACAGGCGGGATGAGCCCTGAGCAGTGCTCAGCAAACAGCGGGATCGTGACTGCTCTCAGCCTTCTCCGTGCACAGACAAGAGGAAGCCCGGGTGCGGGTGAGGAACGCCTGCATGGCTGAGCACCCCTGCTGTACTGGGCTGAGTGCCTGCATTCCCCAAAGTCCTATAGGACCTTCAAGGTGATGGTGCTGGGTGGTGGGGCCTTTGGGAAACAATTAGGTCCTGCAGATGCAGCCTTGTAAATAAGACCAAGAGGCCCCAGAGCTGCCCTGTCCTCTGGCCACGGGAGGCCACGGTAAGAAGACAGCTGTCTCCTGACAGTGAGTCTGCGGGCGCTGTGACCCTGGACTTGCCAGCCCCTAGGAGTACGGGGGACACTGCTCCCGGGCCGCCCAGTCTGTGGCCGCAGCTGGCATGGACTAAGGCATCCTCTTATGCTCCAAAGGGGAATTTTTAAAAAGATATTTGGAAATTTCTGTTTGTATTTAAGAGAACCAACATGCTTAAGCCCTAAGTGTCCCTTTTAAAAATGTCTTTCAAAGACAGTGGTGGTGGGATGATAGAAACAGACCCCCAGCCTCCAGGGATGCCACGGGGCACCCTCCCAGAGGAGTGGAAGGAAGTGGCCCTGAGCCACAGCACAGGAGAGCCAGCCCACTGCCCTTTACGCTCCCCGCCAGCTCAGGCCTGCCAGGTCCTGGCGCCGGCCAGCAGGCACAGCGCCTGTGGATGGAGGCCCTGCCAGCCCCGCCCATACCCACTTGATCTGGCTGACCCCAAGCAGGGCAGGGCGGGCAGGGCGGGCCGCTGAGGCTGGCCACCACAAGCCCCTCCCCCGTCAGCCCCCGGGGATCTGTGCCCTACTGAAGACCTCTCCCCTTCCTTCGGTCCCTTCCTGCCTGGGTCTCACGTCACCCCAACCCACCAGGAAATGGAAGGAGTGCGGCAGCTGATGGGGGCGCCTTGCGGGGAGCTCTCACCCCATCAGGTTTCCCAGAACCCCTCATCCTACCTTGAACTTCTGATAATGCATCCTGGCGTCTGCTGCCAGAGGGGAATACTCCTTTGTTATCAAGCCCTCCACGCTGAGAAGATTGGTGCTCAGATGTTTGGCAAGCCACATAGCCTGGAGAAAGGAAGGGGGAAGAGAAGGTTACTGTGGAAGGGATGACTAAGGAGGACACCACTGCGATCGGGTCCTTCCATATTCTACCAGGAAGGGCTGCCCACATCGCTTATGGCTGGAAGGAGGCCACCGGGGGAGACAAAGCCCCAGAATCCCTCCCGGCCATAGGATTCTGCTTGCCTGCCATTTCTTCTTCAACCAGCCATTGACTCTAAGTGGACCTGGAAAACCTATGCTCTACTGCCCTAGGCATGCGTTTTCAAGCTCTCTGGACCATGAGTTCTTAACTCGAAAAGTTTAAACCAGGAAACATGGGGACAGGCCCTAAATAGGGGTCACGACATGCACTCCAAGTTCATCTTTTCTTAAAGGCTGGGAGACGCATGTCCGGGCCAAGTCAATGTTCAGTTCACCAAGGACCACTCTGTATACTCCTCCAGGGAAGAATACATCGTAAAGAATAACCATACAACCAAATGTTCTTAATGCCAAGATGATACTGATGACTATTTCAGCACCAGGATGGTTCAGAAGGCCCGGGCTCCCCTGGGGCAGGTATGAACCTTAATCTCGCTGCTCCTCCTGCTGGGAGGTGTCAGTGACGAGATCAAGAAGCAGCCTGCTGGGATTTTACTATTATCATCTTCCTGTAAAATTAGATTCTGTGTGTTCCACACAGTGGACAGGGGCGGGGACTGTGAATCTGCCAAAAAGATTGGGGCTGAAACACCAGCTAGTGCCAGTGGCTGCCAGGTCCCAGGCCTGGGAGTCCATGGTCTCTCGCAGGGAAATGGAGACTGGGAGGGAAGAGTCAGAGAGAGTGAAAGCTGACAGCCTGGTCCTGAGGGACCAAGTAGAAAAACTGCAGAGAAATAGACAGACGGATGAATGGATGGACAGATAAGACAGATGACAGATTAACTGAAGAGCTGGCGAGTCTCACTCCAAAAGCAGGGTAGCTGCAGGTGGCTTTATGTAAGACTAGCCATCTTGATTCCTTTTCAGAATAAAACAAGGTGCCAGCCGGTTAGGAGAAGCAGCCTGTGGGCTCAGGAGGGGTGCTGACGGTGATGACACAGCCTTCCAGAGTCTACTGATGTTTTGTTCTCTTCACTGAAGCATGCAGTTGACTTACAATGCTGTGGCCGTTTCTGGTGTACAGCGAAGTGACTCAGATGTGCGCAAGAGTCTTTCAGAGTCTGCCATTGCTGTTGCTCAGCTGCTAAGTCGTGCCTGGCTCTCTGTGCCTCTCACAGACGGCAGCATGCCAGGCTTCCCTGTCCTGCACTCTCTCCAGAGTTTGCTCAAACTCACATCCATTAAGTCGGTGAACCCGGGTCTCCAGGATTGCAAGCAGATTCTTTACTGTCTGAGCCACCAGGGAAGACCCTTTTCCACTTCAGGTTATTGCAAGGCATCGAATAGAGTTCCTTGTCCTGTACAGCAGGACTTTGTTATTTATCATTAACTTATGGCTACCTGATGTTCACTAACCAGGCTTTTTTAAAGAACAGAAAGAGTTGCATTTCAGATGATTATAATTTGAAGGTGCTTTTTCGCACTTAACAAAGGAGGTGAAAGATTAAAACCGTACAGGGAACGAAGTTTCAGCTTCAGGACAGAGGCTGTCTCCAATGAGGGAGAGACAGAAAGGGAGAAGTGAAGCGGGATGAGGCATCTGCTGTGTCTTGAAAGCTCTACTGTCTTTTGAAATGGAGAGAAAATCATGCAAATGTGGCAAAATGACAAGTTCCTGTAAAATCCGGGAATTGGGTACATGAGTCTCTCTAGTGCTGTTTCTCTGCTTTTCTGATTGGTTGAAACACTGCATGATTAAAATTTCACTGGTGAACCCAAAGGTTCTATACCAAAAGTCTGTGCTGTTTGACCCAACCCTTCTCCTTCTGGAAACGAATCCTAAGGGTGGACCGAAGGGTGTGCCAAGGTGGTGGACACGTAGCCTTGAGAATACCCTGGCAGGCATATCTCACATGTTCAAAGAGTGCTCATCACTGTGTGATTGGGGAACTCTGTTTCTGTTTTCTGTATTTTCTAGGTTTTCTACTACAAACACATGCTGCCTCTTGTAATGAGAAAATAAGTTAGGAAGCAGGAGAGAGAAGAGATGAAGAAAGTCTCAGTTATGTTGAACAGTCACCGAGGAGCAGCCTCAGTCCAGCTTTGCAAGATAAATGAGATATTACTGTATTACCACAGTTAATATGATACACTTACTATGGTTGTTTTCCCCGAGGCAGGTGGGCCTAATATTACAATCTTCGGCACTGTGGAATGAAGAGATTTGAATGTCACTGTTCAGTATGACAAAAACAAACAAACAAACAAACCTCCCGTGTCTGCAGAGCTCTGGGTATATTTATTTCTCTCCTCCCCAGATTTCATTTTCTGGGAGTGATGCGATCGTTTGTAACCCAGCAGTTCTGAGACGCTCCCACCATAGAACGTATCCTGTGTTTAGAGAGGTAAGTGATCACTGAGATGGTTTATTCTTCTGTCTCCAAGGGGACGTGGACACGGTAACTTGTTTGCCGAACTAATAAATATCCAGAACAATTGGGATTTCAAACACCATAAAGCATTTTAAACAGGGACTTTGTCTCAGGGACACGCTCTCAAATAAAGCTGTATTTTATGTAAATCGACCTTCAAAGGTGGGTTTTTTTTTTTTTTAATATTTATGCCTTTTTATTTAGCAAGTTGTATTCCCCATCATGTTACAGAAGGAAAGAATGGGGGGAAAGCCTGGAGCGTATGAGCCAGATTTATAAAACCCCAGACAGGAAAGGCTTTGTTTTCAAATATGGATATTTCTATGCAAATGGATGCCGCTGGCTTCACCGAGGCACTTCTGGCTCTGGAAGACTCCCAGCCCCTGCAGAAGCCCTAAAGACACCACTGGAGGAGGGAGTTGGTGCTGGCCACTGGAAGAGAAGGGAAAACCCAGCATCTGAAGAAGAGGGCTGGAAGGTGTACACTTGGGTCAAAACAAGGGCAACAAGATGTGGTGTGTGGACAGGTGAGTCCAAGGAAGGAGGGCGGAAGCCGGCCTCTGGCTCCGCCTGTCTGCCTGGCCCCGTCCCACCCCCAGGGACAGGTGAACAGGTGTGCACAACCCCCAGGGGGCCCATTCCCACCAGGCCTCTGAGAAGGAGCCACAGCCATGCGGAGACCTCCTAGTGTGAGAGTGGACACGGAGAAGGAGCTGGAGGACCCGTGCGGCCCTGGACGCATGACCAGCGCACCAGTGCCCGGCCAGTCAGCTTGGAGAAGGAGCTGGAGGGCCCGTGCGGCCCTGGATGCGTGCCCAGCGCACCAGCGCCTGGCCAGGCTGCCTGGGTTTGGAGAGACTTTTGCCCCAACTCCACAGCCCTTTCTCATTTTCAGAGGAAACGTTGAGGGCAAGTTCAAGGTAATTCACCAATTCACTCCACAAACACTCATTGAGCACCTCCTCCAAACTTGCACGGGGCTGAGTCTGCTGGGAAAAGCACGGAAGCCACACCAGGTGGGCGAGGTGATTGCTTCAGCCCAGACCTGGGAGGGAGTGGGGCCTCTGCCCAGCCTCTGCAAGGGAGCAGTCTCTCAGAGGACCATGGATGAGGCCGCACACACCACTGCTGCTGGATTCCTGCGTGTCCCCACCTGATGGCTTTAGAACAAACACTGTCGCGGCCCTCATTTCTAAACCTGGTCCCTTGGCCCCACAGTGTGAAATGTAGGTAACCTGCTCCTTGCGAGCCCGGATCCTGGGCGGGCGATGCGATCAGGGATGAAAGACAGGAGGGCGCCTGCTGCAGGACGTGCGGCCCTGCTCCAGCCCAGCAAACCCCTGCACGCCCCCTCCCCTCCGAGCCACACTCGGCTGGTGGGCCTCCCGCCCTCCACAGCTGCCAGGGTTCTTCTGGCCAAGGGGGAACCTGTGCCCCCTTAAGCACCCGTGGACCCCTGTTGAGGGGCCTGACCTCCGCAGGAGCTGGGATGTGCCCTGGGCCCCCTAAGGGCCGCCTTCGCTGGGGATCCAGGTCACCCAGGAGCCTTGGGCAAGCCTCTCCCTTCATCTTGGACTTCCTCGTTCTGATGACGCTCTTCCTATCTTCCTACCTGTCACCTGTCACCTCCCCGACAGGGGTGTCCTCCCTCACCCCCTCCATTCAGCCTCCAGCCCCAATGGGTTCCTCCCTCAGGATTCTCCTGACTGAAGGGTGCTGCTGCTGTGCTAAGTCCCGTCCCCCTGCTGAGCAGTGGAGAGGGTGTCCCGGCTGCAGGGACCGTGTCTCGCCCTCCGCCCCGGCAGCTAGAACCGCGAGTAGCCAAGCACACTGCAGGGCCTCCGATGGCGTGTCCTCAGCTGTCCCCCTGTGGCCACTGAGTGTCTGGTCGCCTTCGTCACCGCCATTCCTACCTCTTTGCAAAGGCACCTTCTGCCAGTCGGCTCTCTTGGGTACGAGCCACGGGATATGGACGGGGCTGAGTCGCGTAGAGGTGGGTTTATTCACAGCCCAGCATGGCTCAGAGAATCCTGCCCAGGCAGGAGCCAGGCCCCAAGGGCGGTCACCGAGGGGTGCGGGAGGGACAGCCCTGTCGCCCCTGGACACCTGGCCCAGTAGCCTGAGCCCAGAATGCCGTTCACACACAGGGCCCACGGGGGCTACCCTGCCACCACCCGGCCACAGCCACTGTGGGCCCTACAGGCCACCAGGGAGAGCACCTCCTGGTGCACATCCAGAGTCTGGGCTCCACGGGGCAGTGAAGCTCAGGACACAGGCCCAGGGCAGGCGAGGGATGTTCAGCTGCGGGGCTGGGAGCCAGGACGGAGCTGTATGGCCCAGCCTCTCTGGCCTTGGAACCCGGCCAAGGCCTTCCCGGGTGCCCCAACCAGAGGAGAGAGGCAGTGGAAGGTGGGTGAGTCTGGAATTGAGGTGGCTTTGGGAACACCTGATCAGGGCAAATTGGAACTGGGGTACCAGGGAGGCTGAGGGAAGGCACAGCGTTAGGGCAGCAAGGATGAGGGGTCAAGGGTGGTGGGCCTGGCGTGTTAGAGCAAAGAGCTTGCTCGGACCAGGGGGAATGCCCGCTTGCCAAAGCCAGAGGAAGGGAGCGGTGGGCTGTGGGGCTGGCCTTTGTGCCTGCCACCCTGCTGCCCCTCCAGGGCTCTAACCCCCAGCCCCTGCCACAGCACTCTAGAACTTGGGGCAGACCCAACAAGGCTCAGGGTCCGAGGGACCGAGGAGAAAGGGGGACTGCACCTTGACAACAGCGTTTCGGGAACAAGCGGACTCCCAAGTCATACACTCGTTTTGACAAAGTTACGAGGCTCCACAGCTGCTGGGGAAGGCCCCCTCAACCCCAGCCCGCCTTCCAGGCTCCTGTAAGTGGCACCCAAATTGTACACATCTCTGAAAATACTTTAAAAGGGGAACATTCACACTGCCTTTCTCTCCACCTAATTTCTCGCACACATTTATGTGATTAATTTCAGTTTCTTAAAATCTAACACCTTGAAACTCCAGCCCTGCTCATGAGTAATTATTTATAAACAGTGTCATAAAAGGCGGCTTGACTGCCAAGAGTAATCAACTTCTTCAACCCACTTCAAAGGAAATCAAAAACCTTTCCATCCACAGAGCCTTTTGAGGTTTAACTAGGAGCATGATTTAAAATTCACAAGAAAACCCTTAGGTATTGGAGCTCTAATACACAGCTTTCTTGGACAAACGTTTGATAAAAACGAAACACACCATTATATACACCATCGCCTGCTTTAATATTGCCCAGGGCTACTGTAAATGCTCACTTTGTACTAAATCTGCTTTTCTCGCAGCGAAGGGGCTGCCAGCCCTGTGTCAACGGCTCCCCCATCCCCGCACGTGCACACTCAGCGCCAGGAGCCCACAGGCTTCTGTCCCTCTACACTATCACTGGCCCTGCCGCCACGCATCACAGGGAACCCCCGCCCACCCAAGACGCAGGCCGAGGAGGCAGGGGGGCTGAGTGCCTGGCTGCCGGTGACACGGGCCGCTGTACGGCTGGGAGGAGGAAAGACCGACGGGCCCGCTAGCTCAGGGCCACAGGGGTGCTCGCTGGACACCAGGGGGCCTCTCCAGGCCCCCGTCCTCTTTAGAACCACGAGGGTGGGTACAACTCTTTCTGGCTTTCCTTCTCCTAGATAGATCCCAGAAGCGTGGTCCCCTCCCATCTTCCTCGTCCTTCCCTCCTTCTCCCACATCTTTGCTTTACCTGGAAGTGGAGTCCTGGGCATGGGAGGGACACTGGAGAGGCCCTCTCTTCACTTAAGCAGTGGGACTTGAGCCAAAGGGCAAAGATGTGCCCACATCCCTCTGAGCTGCTGGCCCAAGGCCGAGGAGTGGGGGTGGAGGGCTGTGGGAACAAGTTGACCCCTCCAACCTGCGGTTCCTGGGATCCAATGACTCGACTCCCCGAGACAGTGTCTGGGCCCAAAGCCTAAGGCTCCAGGTGTGGGGGAGGTCAGTCAAGAGCCCCCACCCCCAGCTCTAGCTGAACGAAGAGGGTCTGAATTCTCCACCCCACTAGAGAGGGACAGAGCGGTGTCACATGGAGAAAGGAGGAAGGGTTCTGCGGAGGGCAGCCTGCAGATAAATGGAAGGGATGCTAAGGAGGTGGGGGGCGCCCAAGATGAGTGTCCAGCTGACGACAACTGCGTCGTGGCTAAAGCAGAAAGGTGGTGTCTGGGTTTCATCCTGGTGAAGTGGCCAGTTTGACACTGAAAGTCATACTGCACAGAGAGGAGCAAGACCAAAGTGTAAAGACGAGTGGTGCCTTGGATGTCAGGCTCTTGAAGTCCTGGTGGGGAGACTGGTGAAGCTGTGAGCTTGGCGGCAGGGGCACACACAGCGCAGCACACACGCCCGAACAGAACTCTTCAAGCAGGAATAGGAAGTACCGCCGCAACCCAACGCAGGGTGCAAAGCGTTCTTTTCTTAAGTACGGTTTTAGTCCGGAAAACTCTCACCGGGCTTCGCAAAAGCAGATACTTGCCCGGCATCACCTGAAGCCCAGCGGGAACCTCCAGGCCTTGGCGTCCCTTCCACTGACACCACCAGGGACCAGGCTGGGGCTTGGCCGCCTCCATCTCAGCGACCAGACATGCCCGTTTTACAGAGGAAACTGAGGCTTTATTTGGCCTTTAACTTTTGCTTTCTTTCGACTGTGCTTTGCTTTATTGATTGGGAGGGGGTGGGGGGGTGGCATGAGAGGGGAACATGGGCAGAAGTGCCCCCTGCATCCCTTGGTAACAGAGCTTAGCAACCCCAGCTCCAAACGGCATGGGGGCAGGGTGGGGGGGTAAGGCTGCAAGGACACCTCCTCCAGACAACAGAGGGCACTTGGTGAGGTGGGGGCGGCGAGCGGGGGTCTGCAGCAGGACCGCCAGGAAGCAAGGGGGCTTCTCACCCCTTCAGAGCAGCAGAGCTGCCCTCCCTCCCACACCAACCAGACGGCCAGGTAACCGAGGCCCCTTAGAAGAGTCCCGCGGGCAGAGTGGATCAACCCCCAGCCCTGCCACCTCGGCTCTGTCTCCACCTGGGGCACCTCGGCAGCTCACACCCAATGTAGACGTGTGATACTGCCTCCCTGGAGGCTCGGGAAAGGATAGTGTGGGGTGCTCCAAGCCACACTGCGCTGCCAGGCTCGGATCTCCAAAACAGCGCCTCATTCCCACAGGCTGGGCCCGCCCAGGACCCGAGGGCGGGCCCCCAGAAGAGGCCAGGCGTGCCTGGGAACCCGTGGGCTCCGAGTCTCCTCTCTCTCACCATTTTTAAAAAAAAACTACTTCGCTTCCCTTCTCATGTGAGGCCTCTGCACTCCACCACGGGCATCTCAGGCCTCTGTCCCTCTCAGCTGCACCACTCGTTTCACTGCTGCGCCGGGAGCGCCTTCAAAGCAGCTAGTGCTCCAGTGAAAGAAACATCAAAGCTCCGGGACACCGGCCTCCCTGACAGCTCACGAGGGACAGCCACGCTCCTCCGCTCATGCGCCTCCACTCAGCAAATTGACCGCAGGACAGAGCGTCTCCTTTCCCTCCTCCCTGTCCCAGGCGCCTGCCTTGGGTCTGGCTGGCCTGCATTCACTCAGGCGAGGTTTGGGGGAGTTCTGGAACTCATTAACAGGAGCCTGTAACAAGACCATCAGGAAGAGCTGAGCGCGGCCTGTCTGGGTGGACCAGAAGCCACACTTACACCTGACAAGTGGAGTGATCACAGAGCTTAAACCCAACAGGCGACATCAGCTGGGGCGTGCCAAAGCATTAATAATTGATTCCGTGGGCCACTCGGAGGTTTCCATTTTAATCACTTGGCAAGAGCATTTGTATGAGTTGTGCTCCAGAAGAAATTAAGGCATTTTTTTCAATTAACCACCTCCCCAAGTGGTCAAAACCTGTCCCCATCCCTGCTCTGACCTCCCTTTTAGGCACAGGAAGGGCAGAGTGGTTCCCAGGAGGCAGAGGGGAGGGACAGCTGGGAACGGGGGAAAGGGGGAGGCCCACTCTGGTGCTCACCATAATCGTTGTCTCGTTGCAAATGATCAATCATGAACGGGATGGGGTCCTTGGGCTGGTGGATCAGGAGCTGCTCCAGCATGTTCTGTGGACACAGGGCAGACACTCAGGGGGTTGATGCCTGCATGGGCACCCAAGGCCCCTGGCTCTGGTGGCCAAGCAACCTGGCATCGCTATGGATACCAGTTATGGGGCATGATCTCTGCCCTGCCTCCCACCCTAGTGGGTGTCTGCCTCGGTCGCTGGGAGCACAGGTGTGAGGGGCGGGCCACATGGGTTTTGCTGGGGGTGGAGGCACCTGGAAGGAGGCGGAGCTGGAGGAAGCGCCCTTGACTCAGAGCAAGTAGTCCTGGGGCCCTTGCCCCTCAGCTCCCTTGTGCCGCCCCCAGACCAGCCTTATCTCCACCACTCTCCTGCAGGGCACCCATCCACCCCTCAGAGCCCTTGCAGATGCTGCTCCCTCAGCATGAAACACTTTTCCCCATGATGCTCACTAGGTCGATCCTGTGGCATGCTCCTGTAGCCCCCATGCATCCCCTTTATTGCCTCACCCACATCTCAGTGCCCAGCACAACCACAGAAGGGGCCCCACACAGAACCTGTGCTGGGTGACGCGGCCATTGCTGCTACCTGCGTCTGTCCAGTGTGGGACAGGGTATGTACTAGCCAGGTATCTAAAGAGTCCTGGGATTGTCTGGCCATTTAATTCTAAAGTAAAGCAGCTTCCATGGTTCTAGAGCAAAAGGCACAGAAATGAACCAGGTAGCTGAGAGCAGCGCCAATGCACGAAGGAGCAGCCTTCTGCCCTAGGGACAGGCAGGCAGGCAGGGGCTGCAGCCCCTTGCGGGCAGACGAGAACGGCGCAGCAGAAACAGCGCGGAACAGCAATGAACGGCGAGAAGGCCCAGCCCCGCTCCGCATCCCACCAGTCCCTTCCTCTCTCCGGGCCTCAGCTTCCACACCTATTAAGACACAGCTGGACACGATCCATGGTGCTGGTGAGACCGTGTGAGATGACTCTAGATAGCTCACAAATGAATATTCTAAAATCCACTTTTACACAGTTGCATATCTAATGTGTATTAGAAAAATCAGTACCTCAAACCTTAGGATGAGGTAAAATAAGTTCATTTTTTTTTGAGTGGGCTGATTTAAAGAAATGATGAAGCTAAAATGGAAATGTTGTTGGTTACATGAATCTATACCTGTGATAAAATTCCACAGTGTGTGGTGTGTGCGTGTGCTCATGCTCACTGAACTCAGCCGCAACCGAGTCTTTGCAACTCCACGGACTGTAGCCCGCCAGGCTCCTCTGTCCGTGGAATTTTCCAGGCAAGGATACTGGGGAGGGTTGCTATTTCCTTCTCCAGAGGATCTTCCCACCCACGGATTGAACCTGCATCTCCTGTGGCTCCTGCACTGGCAGGATTCTCTACCACGAAGCCATCTGAGAAGCCCCAAATTTCGTAGATTCATACGAAAAAAAAAAAAAAGAGTGCTGGCAAAAGGGATGAAATTCAAATAAGGTCTGTAGTCTAGTTAATAGTATTGTGCCCCTGTCAGTTTCCTGGTTTTAACAATGAACTACCCTTACGTTAGATGTTATTAAAGTGTGAAGCTGGCGGAAGGATACACTAGAATTCTGCGCTACTTGCGTAACTTCCGGTGGGTCCAAAATCATTTTAAAATAAAAATGCTAAGAAATGAAAAAGCTAAATGGATGAAGAACCATGTAAGGAGCACAGAGATGACTAAGGACTGGAAATAATGGACTAAAAGCTTCCTCAGGCTACTCCTTCCAACAATTGCTATGAGAGACATCATATTCCCTAAGAGCAGACCAGGGTGCCCCCAGGACTTGCCCGCGTCCTGCCCGCGTCCTGCCCGCCACCACTGACGACCTAGGACTCAACTAGCCACTCGGTTTTAGAAATCTCCCGTGCGCCCTGTATCGGTGAACACTTTCCAAAGGAAGCCTATGTCCGCAGGAAAGATAGAGACGCGGGTTTCTTACTCTGAACTCTGCTCTGAGCTGTCAGATCCTCAGACAGCCACAGGCGTCACTGAGGAGGTGACTCTGGGGATGGCGGGGGCGGGGGGGAGTGTTCTACCGGAGGAGCAGACAAATGCTCCAGCTCCCCTCTGGCCCTCAAAACCTCTGAGTGGCTGACAGCTACTCCAGTCCAGCTCCTGAAAGCTTTCACTTCCCCAGGATGCCTGGGTGGGGAAGATCCCCTGGAGAAGGAAATGGCAATCCACTCCAGTATTGCCTGGAAAATCCCATGGAGAGAGGACCTGGCGGGCTACAGTCCATGGCGTGGCAAGAATAGGATACAACTTAGCGACGAAACCCCCACCTGAAGATGCAGAAGGGAAACCCGGAGAACAGGCTAGGGCGTGGCTTTGCCTCTGGTCACACAGGCAGTGGGTCAGTCAGGTCGGGAACTCAGGGTGAGGGGTTGGAAGCCTCCCTGAACTCTTGGCTCTGAGGAGAAAGGGCCGGGTGGGAAAAGCTGCTGTCCGCACCGCACGGCTGCTGTCCCAGGAGGCGGTCTTTCTCAGAGGATGGAGAGGCCATCTTCAACTCAGGCACTCTCCAGCTCAGACACGACACCGCAGCCAGCCTGGGAATGGTCAGCACCCGATGAGTCCCTTGGAATTCATCTTGCAACCTGGCGTTTCACAGACAGGGCAACTGAGAAAAAGGAAGGGAACCTCTTCCAGGTCATCGACCTGACTGGAGCAAGGGTCCAGTCACGGCCGGGATGGCCTGCCCCCTTTCCTCCCTCCAGGGCCAGCAGAGTAGGGTCAAGGGACATCTTTCGGTCGAGGGGTCGGACACCCCAAGTCGGGCGGCCTCGTGGCTAACAGACGTGACCCCTCCCAGATGCAGTCAGTTTCGCCAGCGCGCAGCCGGACCGCCGCCAAGATGGTCCCCGGCCACCGCCTGGTGTCGCGATGGGACAGGGCTGCCCAGATCACCTGCATCAACTCGAAGACATGGTTCGCCTCCCCATACTGGGGCATTTGCGGGGAATGCGGTGAGGGGCGGTGGTCGCGTCCATGCTGCTTCGCAGCGCGGCCGCTCCCTGGAGACCGCTGTCGCTAGGGCCTCGCGTCATCAGCAGCCGCCGCTCCCGGGGGACAGCCGTCGCTAGGGCCTCTGCGTCATCAGCACGCGACGCTCCCTGGGGACGGCCGTTGCCAGGGGCGCCACGCCGCTGCGTCACCAGCACGCTGCGCTCCCGCACCCCGCGTCCCCGCGGCAAGGCTGGCGCCGGGTCTGGCTCTGGGTCTCCTCAGCCGCATGAAGCAAGTGCTCCCCAGCTCCGGCCTCGCCCCCGACTCTGCGCGCCTCAGCGGACGACCCCAAGTCTCCTCCTGCTGCGGCCTCCTGGCTCAGAGGGCCCCCTCCTGTGCTGAGACACCCTACAGTACCCCGAGGACACATCGGCCCGAGAGAGGCGGGAGGCGGATCCCACCTCTGTTTCCCGCCAAGGCGCCCCGGCCCAGGCGTTCGGTGCCCCTTGAGCCACCCCAGCTCCGCTCACTGGGCCTCAGTTTCCCTGTCTTTAAAAGAAAGACGCTGGGGTAGATGTGGGGCCGTTCAGTTCAGGCGCTCGGTCGTGTCCGACTCTTTGCGACCCCCATGGGCTGCAGCACGCCAGCCCTTCCCTGTCCATCACCAACTCCCGGCGTTGTGGGGCAGGGGTGTTTGAGAAAGGAGGGACTGGTGTGTCCCTCGACAGCCGGCCCAGCGGGCAGCTCCGCCGGCATGGGCGGGGCTGCCACGTGACCCGATTGCTGTGGCGGCGCAGGTAACAATCAGGCCCGCGGCCCCGCCCCTTCTCACCCCTGCTCTCCCCAACCCCACCCACCCCCTCCTTACAAGCCCCGGGAAGGGCCTCCCCGCCCCTCCGGGGCCCCAGGCACCCGCGGAGACTCTCCGGCTTCAGGGCGCTCCGTTGAGTGAAGGCCGCTCGAGGACAACCAAGGTTAAAGCAGGCCTGGGGAGGGCCACCCAAGCCCTGGATTTGGAAACTGGGGGGCGAGGGGGGTGGTGCTGGAGAATGGAAGCGGGCTGCTGCCGCTGACCCAAGAGACCGGTGGGGTGGGACGCGGTGGAGGGTGGAGGGGAAGGAGGTCTGCGAATCGTGTTCATCCCGGGTAGGGGGTGGGGGCCGGGGTGGAACGCCTGCTAGCGGCCACGGCACTGAAATGGAAGCTCTAGCTCTTGTCCAGTTGCTCTTCTCAGGAGGAGCTGCCCATTTTTGAGCTATACTCAGCAAAACGATGGGGTCTGTGAACATTTCAATGCAGACTGCGCAGAGTTCAAATCCTGACTCTACTCTCAACTAACTGTGCCAGCTTGCCCTGGGCCTCACGTCCCTCC
Source organism: Nanger dama (assembly GCA_917880005.1). Lineage (NCBI taxonomy): Eukaryota > Metazoa > Chordata > Mammalia > Artiodactyla > Bovidae > Nanger > Nanger dama. The sequence continues at coordinate 4,103,646 of CAKJTW010000018.1, read as the reverse complement.
CCTATGGAGTGGGGATTGTTATGCCCAGAGTCCGAGTCCCCAAAACTGAGAGAATAAGACGTCCACGGCAATGCAAAAGCATGAAGGGTTTTACCTCTAGCTCGAGCTAGGGCTCTCCCGCCTTCCACTTCCTCGTCACCCCCTTCAGGCTCTGGGAGGCTTTCTGTTGGTGTCTCCGCTTCTCCTTCCCCCTTCTTCTTCTTAGTTTCTGCTCCACTCCACTGCGTTGGATGTGGCGGGAGAGCCCTAGCTCGAGCTAGAAATAAAACCCCTTCATGCTTTTGCATTGCCGTGGACGTCTTATTCTCTCAGTTTTGGGGACTCGGACTCTGGGCGTAGCAGGGATTATGGAAGATTCCATGAGCTAATGTATCAGAAGTATTAGTAACTGACGTGCAGTGAATGCACAATGCATAGCTGCTACTCTTAGAGATATTGTCTCATTGAATCTTTGCACCAACCCTGAGAAATAGGTACCTTCGTTCCATTTTACAGATGAGAAATTGGAGGCTCAGAATGGTGCAAAGTTGTTGGCTGAGCCATTTTCCCTCTCTGAGTCTCTTTCCTCATCAGTTGTCAATCATGGAGCATTAGAATGAATCATAAGAGCCCTTGAATTCGAATTCTCCTCGCTCAGTCCTGTCCGACTCTTTGCGACCCCGTGGACTGTAGCCTACTAGGCTTCTCTGTCCATGGGATTCTCTAGGCAAGAATACTGGAGTGGGTTACCATTTCCTTCTCCAGGGGATCTTCCCGACCCAGGGATCGAATCTGCGTCTCCTGCATCGGAGGCAGACGCTTTAACCTCTGAGCCACCAGGGAAGTCCCGAAAGTGAAAGTGAAGTCGCTCAGTCGTGTCCGACTCTTTGCGACCCTGTGGACTGTAGCCCAATAGGCTCCTCAGTCCATGGGATTCTCCAGGCAAGAATACTGGAGTGGGTTGCCACTTCCTTCTCCAGGGGAATCTTCCTGACCCAGGGATCAAACCCAGGTCTCCCACATTGCAGGCAGACGCTTTAACCTCTGAGCCACCAGGGAAGCCCTAAGTGCCCTTGAGGAGCTTCTAATTCAAACTCCCTCATTTTACAAATGAATAAACTGAGGCTCTTGAGAAATCTGTATGCAGGTCAGGAAGCAACACTTAGAACTGGACATGGAACAACAGACTGGTTCCAAATAGGAAAAGGAGTCCGTCAAGGCTGTATATTGTCACCCTGCTTATTTAACTTCTATGCAGAGTACATCATGAGAAGCGCTGGGCTGGATGAAGCACAAGCTGGAATCAAGATTGCCGGGAGAAATATCAATAATCTCGGATATGCAGATGACACCAACCTTATGGCAGAAAGTGAAGAAGAACTAAAGAGCCTTTTGATGAAAGTGAAAGAGGAGAGAGAAGAAGTTGGCTTTAGCTCAACATTCAGAAAACGAAGATCATGGCATCCGGTCCCATCACTTCATGGCAAATAGATGGGGAAAACAAGTGGCTGGCTTTATTTTTCTGGGCTCCAAAATCACTGAAGATGGTGACTGCAGCCATGAAATTAAAAGACTCTTACTTATTAGAAGGAAAGTTATGATTAACCTAGACAGCATATTAAAAAGCAGAGATGTTACTTTGCCAACAAAGGTCTGTCTAGTCAAGGCTATGGGTTTTCCAGTAGTCATGTATGGATGTGAGTTGGACTATAAAGAAAGCTGAGTGCCGAAGAATTGATGCTTTTGGACTGTGGTGTTGGAGAAGACTCTTGAGAGTCCCTTGGACTGCAAGAAGATCCAACCAGTCCATTCTAAGGGAGATCAGTCCTGGGTGTTCACTGGAAGGACTGGTGTTGAAGTTGAAATTCCAATACTTTGGCCACCTGATGCAAAGAGCTGACTCTGTTGAAAAGACCTTGATGCTGGGAAAGATTGAGGGCAGGGAGGAGAAGGGATGACAGAGGATAAGATAGTTGGATGGCATTGCCGACTCGATGGACATGAGTTTGGGTAAACTCTGGGAGTTGGTGATGAACAGGGAGGCCTGGTATGCTGTGGTCCATGAGGTTCCAAAGAGTCGGACACAACTGAGCGACTGAACTGAGGCCCAGAAAGGGGAAAATTCTAGGCCAAGGTCACTCATAAATCCAAGGTAGAGCCAGCCTTCCAATGCATACTCACTGGAAGGACTGATGCTGAAGCTCCAATATTTTGGCTACCTGATGCGAAGAGCCAACTCACTGGAAAAGACCCTAATGCTGGGAAAGATTGAAGGCAGAAGGGGCGACAGAGGATTGATGGTTGGGTGGTGTCATCACTTCAGTGGACGTGAGTGTGAGCAAACTCCAGGAGACAGTGAAGGACATGGAAGCCTGGTATGCTGCAGTCCGTGGGGGCACAGAGTCAGACATAACTGAACAAACAAACAACAACAACAAAGAGCCAGCCTGGAACTGTTTCCTGACTCCTAGCCAAAGCCTTTCCAGCAGCCACCAGCCCAGAGACATGGCCTCCAAGGGGAAAGGGCCCTCTCCCCTCAGAACTGCCTCCTCAAAGCATGCACACCTTGGTAGTCTTGTCAAGTCAAATCCAACTGCAGAGACAGCTGGGGAGAGAAGGAAGCAGCCTCCCTCTGAACAAAGAACGCAACCACCAGGCCTGCAATTTGCACTGGGGAGGTTTAGCTTGCTTCCTGGACATTTCTGAAGTGACTTGCCTTTCTCCTCATTTATTTTAAGCCCTAGGCACTTTTCATACCATGATTTAATCTTCTTTAACAGCCTGGAAAAATACAAATCAATTAAAGCTGAAAATCTAGTGGGTAATCACTTTTTCCTTCCTCTTCCCCCAGATCGAGAAGCGCCTGCATCCCCTGCCTTTCATCTACACTAATTTGACTGCGGTGACTCTTGTTCAAGGGACAGTCACTTTGGATAGCTTGTTACAGCTCCCCGCACGACATTCCTGGTGCGCATGTCACAAGTCAATAGGATCAAGAACCAAGTCGGTTTTGCTCTCAGGGGCTCTTGGGGCCACCAGCCAAGGTAGGGCTGTATCCCTGAAGAACTTGTCAGCCCAGGAGGGCAGCAGAGAGCGGGGTACACTGAATTCTAGTCCTCGTTGCTTTGTGATGGGGAAACAGAACAGTCTCACACAAGTGGAAGCGAGGCGTTGGGTCTGGGTAGTGTAGGCCCTTGATATCCACACCTCACCCACCTCTAGCCTCAGTCAATCTGGTGTGTTCTCTCTCAGTGGACCCTCACTGAGGTGGGGGCAAGAGGGAGGTAACCAAGTGAAGATCTCAGGCTCAGTGAAATCGGGCAGAAGTGAGTGGGACATCTGGGTTTGCTCACCAGCTGCCAGACCTCAGCTCTGTTGTCTGTCCTGTGGGAATAACTGTGGTACCTCATTCAAGGGGCTGTGGTGAGCATCTGAGATGAGGCTTGTCCAGGGTTTACCTAGAGCCTCACTGAGTAGCCGGCTGTTACTAGGAGGATTGGGGTGAGCCACCCAGTATCTCAGTGAAGGCTGAAGCTTGGCTCCAGTTCGGCCTCCCCTGCACATGCCTGCCTCCTGCACATGCCCCTCCTGCAGGCCACGTAGCCCTTCTGGCCACCCCCACCCATCCCCCCACTTTCTTTGCTCCTTAACCTGTTCACTCATTGTCTGCCTCCCACTCCTGATGTCCCTCCAGGTTAGAAGTCTTGTCTGTTTGGCTGAATGCTGTGTGCCCAGTCCAGCATCCTGCAGGTGTCTGACCCCTGGCAGGCGCTTCAACATGAATGAATGAATGACCACCTCAGGTGCTCTGCACCTCCTGGGCTAGAAGCTTCCGTGGTTGCCCTCACAGCTCTGCCCTCACATGGGGCCTCAGCCTCGCCCTGCCCACAGCCTCCACCCTCTGCCCAGGGCCCCACCTCCTCTGCCCGCCTGCCTGCCCACCCTCCTCTCCAAAGCCTGCCTTCTTTTCAGACATTCCTCCCCTAGGAGGCCAAGCCATCGGCAGCCCCTGTGGCTTTTTGTGGGGGGGGCACACGTCATGCTTGATTGCTGAGTTCCTGGCACCCCTTACCTTTTGCACCCAGGTATGTGCCTCACTCTCCTCGCCCTAGGCCAGGTCCTGGTAGTCCTGCCTCCACGAGAGGCAACAGAAAACCTCTGCAGCCAGCTTGACCGTCATTCCCGCCTGCAGGTAGGGGTGGGGGGCAGGGGCTTGGCTGGCTATGACAGGTGTCCAACCATGGGCCCTGCAGCATCCCCCAACCCCACTCCCCCGCCTGGCTTGGGTTAGGGTTAGGGTTAGCTTCAGCAGAACCAGAACCGGGAGAAAGTTGAGTGGAAGGAGGCCCCGCCCCACGTGCCCCTGGGTCAGGCCTGACCCCACTGGCGCTGCGCTATCCTGCTGGCAAACACGGGCTCTGGCTCCCAGGGCTGGCCCAGGGAGGTGCTGCCAAGAGGGTCCCATGACATCTGCAAGGTCGCCACCCTGGCTGGCGGGGCACAATCGTCGGGCCCCTTCCTGGCGCGGCCCCTTGACAGTGGCAACGGGGCTGCATTTAGCTCCCAGGCAGGATGGCAGCAGCTCCCCAGCCTCCTGTCCCCTGCCCTCCCCAGCTCAGGGATTCACCCCTCCTGCATATTGTGGAAGGCACCTGACGGTCTGCTGTCCTCCCATCCCCAATGCCATCTCCTCACCACAGACTTCCTCATTCCCATCCTGCTGTACTCAGGATGCTGTGGGGGGCCCAGCAGAAAGCAAGCTCCTCCCCACCTGGGACCTGGTGGCTCGCCTGGAACGCATCCTTCCCTTCCTCGGTGCCCCCCGCCCCCACGTTGTGGCCCCTTCCACTTGCAGCATCTCGCTGGGGCCTTGTCTCTGTGCAGCCGAGCTTGGGCTCCACATGTGCCAGGGCCTCACAGTGCAGGGACAGCGGCTGTGGCACCTTCGAGGATGCTGGTGTTGAGACAGGAAACCCAGGACCTAGGGTGTCTCAGGCACAAGCTTGCTGTGAGACCCGGAGCCTCAGCTTCCCCCGGAGTTAAGGGGAGTTGACCTTCTGAGGTGCCTTCCAGCCCTAACATTCCATAAACCTGCAACCCTGGGCACTGGGCATGTGCTCAGTAACACTGTGATGTTATAAAGGGCAGAACCCACTGCCATTTTCACTCAGCGGCAACTCTGGACGCACTGTGGACCTTCCAGATTACACTGGGGACAGTCCGTGAGCGTGCTCCCCATGGCACCAGTGTTTCCAACCTGGTTCCTCTCTGCAAGCAGCACAGCGGGGCCAGGAGAAGGCGCCAGTGGGGGACTGGCAAGCCGGAGCTCAGGGCTCCTGCTCCAAGCCCAGAGCCGGTAACCGCACCTCCTCAGACAAGTCGAGAGGGTCCCGGTGCCGACCTCCCCTGCTTAGCTGGAAAAGAATCCCTAGACTTTCCTACCAACTGTAGAGTGGCAGATGTTTTAAAGCAGTTGGGTCCCAGCTGATGAAATAGATTTTACATGCTATGACCCATGGGAGGCCATGTGTATGTGTGTGATAGATACCCACAATCTGGAGAAACTGAGGCCCAGACTGTGTCCTGGTGTGTGTGTTAAACACCCACAATCTGGAGAAACTGAGGCCGGGACTGTGTCCTGGTGTATGTGTGTTAAACATCCACAATCTGGAGAAACTGAGGCCTGGACTATGTCCCAGAGTGTGTATGTGTTAGACACCCACAATCTGGAGAAACAGGCCCGGAGAAACTCTTGTCTACAGTTAAGGGAAGAAGTCTTGTTTGCAGCAAAGACTGTGTCCCTGGAGGGTAATGGGGCTTGGGTCGGGTTTGAGTCAAGCCTGGTTGTGTCGCTGACAGCTGGCCAGATTCTTGGGCAGGTGCACAGCCTCCCAGGGCCTCGCCTCCCTCTCTGCAATATGGGGATGAAGACTGTGTCCACTCCCAGGGTTGTGGGGAAGCTGCTCAGCACCCTGGGACCTCAGGACTCTCCTCTTCCTCCGCACAGGCTCCTCTGCGCCCCGGTGAGCAGGTAGAATGATGAATGAGGTGAAAGAGTCCCTGCGGAGTGTGGAGCAGAAGTACAAGATCTTCCAGCAGCAGCAGTTCACCTTCATCGGGGCCCTAGAGCGCTGCAGGGAGAATGCCCACGACAAGATCCGGCCCATCGCCAGCATTGGGCAGGTAGGCGCTCGCGGGCAGGCGGGGCCAGGCCTCAGCCCCTTGCTGGGAAAGTTGGGAAACCAAGGCCCAGAGAGGGCCAGCGTGTGGGTGCAGGGATCAGGTTTCAGATCCTAACTGTGGAACAAGCCAGGCACTCATTCCCTCACCAACTACATGAGAAAGCGGCTGAAAGCGGGGGGCTGGAGACACTGCTGGGCCAGGGTTTAAGTCCTGGTTTTGCCACGTGCCACCTCTGTGACCTCCGGCCGGTTTCAACTAAAAATGTAGAAAGAGCAGCACATAGGGCTGTCAAGCAGATTTCATGAGATCATCTGCAAACCCACGCCCCCAGCATCTGGCAGCGTCTTTCGTCCCAGACCCTGGGGCTCAGAACAGGGATGTGCGGTAAACAGATAGATGTACATGGTCCCAGCCACTGGATGCCCCTGGGGTTTAGAAACTGTGACCCGCCAAGCACATTGCTAAGTCACGTTTGCAAATGATTTCATTTAACTGGAGTCTCCTCTTTGTGTGAGCTGCCGTCCAAGTTTGCCCTGCTGAACGTGGAGGCCTCAAGACTGAAGCAGCCTCCCAGGAAGCCAGGCGCCTGAGAAGCACAGCTCTAGATGGGTCTCTCTCCCACTGAAGAGATGCCACCTGCTAGGGAGTGGGGACCAGGCTCAGAACTGCTTAGGAGAAGCACATGGGGCCACAGAGAACAACCCTGGCCTGGCAGCATCCTCAAAAACAACAACAACAACTTTTTAATTTTTGTAAAAACTTCTCCCAGTTTAACTTGAAATTTTAAAAACCTGCAGAAAAATACCCATATAACCTTCACCCAGATACATCAATTTGTTTACTATTTAGCCACGTTTATGCACACCCTCTTCCCTCTGAACTGCTTGAAAGTAAACTGGCTGCATCTTCATCAGTCCGTCCCTCAAAGGCTCAGCCTTCCACGGGCATGGATGGGTGTTCAGTATCAGGAAGGAGCACCGGAGACACCCCCACCTCTGCTCAGAATCGCCATCGGGGCTTTGTGACCCCAGCGTGCTCCTTCTTGCCTTTAGGTTCAAGAAGGCTTCTGGTGAATAACGGCCCCACCCGTGTTGACTCTCAACCCTGCCCCTGCCCGTCTTGGCCCGGGGTATCGGAAGGTGACCGCCTGCCCCGCGCCCTGTGTGCAGTGTCCCCGGTAGCCCAGTGACACAGCTCTGCTGCAGTCACGCCACAGCACAGGCTTCTCCCTACCCCGGATCCTGGGGCAGGTGTACATGGTGTGTAGGCCGAGACTGTGGGTGTCAAAAGCCTCTTCCCCCACACAAAGACGTTGTCCTTGGGATGGACCACTTGAGATCGGTGGGGAAAGACATCCCCTAGTGACAAGAAGGCAGCTGGGAGCGGCAGGAAAACCCAGGTTTAGACTTAGAATTTTCAGGGAACTGGAGGAGGCGGGAAACACTCCCTTCCTGCAGATCACTGAGGGCAGGACCACATGGAATGAGTCAGTTAATCCTGTCCAGACTGGAGCCCCCTCCTCCTGTGCCTGCGTGGATCTCACACCCAGACTGACTAGGTGTCCGGATGTGGGATGTTCTGAGCTGGAAAGGCCCCCAGGGTCTCCAGGGAAATGAGTTGAAATTAGATCAGCTGCATCCCTGTCCTTAGCCTCTTTTGTGGCTTAAGAAAAACTTCAGTTCACTTCAGTCGCTCAGTCGTGTCCGACTCTTTGCAACCCCATGGACTGCAGCACGCCAGGCCTCCCTGTCCATCACCAACTCCCGGAGCCTGCTCAAACTCATGTCCATTGAGTTGGTGATGAAAAACTTCCCTCCCACTAAAACACATTCATATGGGAGCTTTAGTTTTAGCATTTTTTATATTGATTTTCACTTGGCTCAGTCTGTTTACCTGGGTCTTTAGTTGCAGCCCGTGAACTCTTAGCTGCAGCGTGTGGGTCTAGGTCCCTGACCAGGGATGGAACCCAGGACTTCTGCACTGGGAGCAGGGTCTGAGCCACTGGACCACCAGGGAAATCCCCGTTTTTAGTAATCAAGTTCTCCATTCTACTGGAGTTGATTTTGTCTGTGGCATGAGGCGGAGACTACATTTCCTTCCTCATACGGGCCACTGTTTTCCCAGCTCTACTTACTGACCTGTCCCTCCTTTCTCTGCCCCTGGAAACGTAGGACAACAAGACTGCAACAGATTCTAGTTTGCTCCGTGGACTGAGTGGCCCAGCCCAGCCATTCTCAAAGTGGGTGGGACCTCGGCATCCAGAGTCAGGGACCAGCCCCTGTACTTCAGGTGTTGGCTCAGCTGCCTGGGTCTGTTAAGAGGCCTGGGCTCAGAGCCCTGGAGCTAGCGTAACTCAGCTTCACCACTGCAGGGGTACCTGGGCAGGTATTTCACCTCTCTGAGCCTTGTATTCATCTGTAAAATGAGGACTGGAAAAGGGGACCCGGAGGGTGGCATTCAGGCGAGGACTGAGCGAGACGGGGCCCACGGAGCCTTCTGCACGGGGCCTGCGACACGTCACGACGTTCACAGTCTATAGGCCTGTAGACCCGACGGCCGTGAGCCAGGAGGGCGGGAGGACCGGGGCGGGTGCTCGGGGGCCTGGGCACTCACGCCCGCGGGCCTGCACAGGTGCAGAGCTACACGGAGCACCACTGCAGCAACTCCACAGACCGGCGCATCCTGCTCATGTTCCTGGACATCTGCTCGGAGCTCAGCAAGCTCTGCCAGCACTTCGAGGCCCTGCACGCTGGCACCCCCGTCACCAACAACCTCCTCGAGAAATGCAAGACCCTCGTGAGCCACAGCAATGACCTGAGCAGCCTGCGAGCCAAGTAAGAGCCTCCTGGTCCCGTCAGGGGTCTCCGCATGTGTATGTGGGAGGGGCCGGGCGGGGACAGGAGAGGACCGGGCCTGGATGAAGTGAGTCCCGGGGCTACTGTCCAGAGGTCCCCAGCTGGAAAATCCTAGGCCCCTTGGTTCACCTAAGCGGCTCAGACCAGACAAATCATTTACTGAAAATGAGGGCTCTGAGGCCCAGACCTAGCAGGATGCAAACCCTCTGGCTGGGCCAAAAGCAGGGCTCACAGAGCAGTTGTTCCCAGGAGCCCATAAAGAAGTGGGACATCAGGAGCCCGCTCCCACAGGCGTTAGCTACTGGGTTCCCTCATTCTAAGCCCTGGGGGATCGATCCACAGCATGGAGTACCAGATGCCAGAGCAAGCCCTTTAGGTACAAGGGTGAGCAGAGTCAAAGGGTGCGCGATGCGCCTGGGGCAATGACAGCAGGTTTCCTCGGCCCCTGCCCAGCTCTCTGCCAACCACAGGCCAGGGATCTCCACTCCCACCCTTCACACCAGGACCTCTGGGGGCTCTGGGGCCCCAAACCTGCCGAGCCACCACCATGCCTGGCATGGAGAGCCTGGCCTGGCGGGCGCACAGCTCTAAAACCTCCCAAAGGGTTGTGCAGCGGGAGCAGCCTTAGGAAAAACCCCTGCCCGGCACATCAATCCCGGAGCAGGGCTCACCCAGCCCTTTCCACCGCCCTGCAGATACCCCCACGACGTGGTGAACCACCTCAGCTGTGACGAGGCCCGGAACCACTACGGAGGTGTGGTCAGCCTCATCCCCATCATCCTAGACCTGATGAAAGAGTGGGTCGCCCACTCAGAGAAGCTGCCCCGCAAAGCGCTGCAGCAAGTGAGTGAGCCCCAGGCAGCCATGCGGGCCATCGTGCATGCTCCCCAGGCCTCGGGCACCAAGCCCCAGTTTCGGAAACAAAATTGTGGGCGACTGATACAGAACGTCCCCAAACCTGGGGGAAAGACCAAGGAAGTTCAAAACCACCCTGGAGACCACCTGGTGGGAAACTGTAACTTGGAGCTGGGGGAACCACCCAACCCACCCCAGCCCTGCCCTACCCCATCGCGCTCCCTCCCATCCCATCCCGAGGGGCACCCTGTAACTAAGCCGGTTTCCACCAGCTGATCCATCTGTACTGGCGCTCACCGTCCTCGCCACTTACTAATCCCCGGGGCCACCCCACCAACAACCTACAAACTCTTCCCCTCTAGCGCTTTAACGTCTAACTTTCCTTTGCCTCCGAGTGTCAGGCCCTGTGCCCAGGAGGAGCACCCCTACTTCCATTGCTGCTGGTGGGCTCAGGGGAGGAGGGTGGGCCCCCGGAGGGCTGGGGCGCTGACCCTCCCGCCGAGGCCCAGCCGCACTGCCAGGAGAGACCGCGTGGCTCCCTTCTAGCCGTGGGACAGAGCTGCTCTGGCCTGAGGATGCTCGGTGGGGTCAGGTCTCTGGACCAAAGGGGAACAAGCCGCCCACCCTCTCCTTTCCTCGAGAGAGAGATGGATAGAAGCCAGAAGAACTGCCAGTGTGGCTCCTGCAGGAGGACAGTCGCCTGGTCCCCATGACCTAACTGCAGCCCAGACGCTGGGACTGTAGCGTTGGTGCTGAGCCTGCCAGAGGTGCTGTCTCACTGTTGGTTTTCCCTTCGCAGGGGGCGACTTAGCTTCTGTATTCTTGCTTCCTCGGGGAGACAGTCAAGAATAAAAACGTCTTCTGGCACCTCTCTGCCTGGCCGCCTTTCCTGGTGCTCACCCCTTAGAGAAAGCGACACTCACCCCGAGACGCCAGAGGACGCTGGGCAGGAGCCCCACGAGCGTTCCCCTGGCAAAGCTGCCCGTGTGCAGGGGACACAGCTGCCCTACGTGGGGTCTGCTCCCCAGAGGCTCAAGCCAGAGGCCCACAGCAGGCCAGCCCAGTAACTCTTTGCAGAGTCAGAGGCCTACTCAGACAAGAACATCTAAATTTTCCAGACAAAACTTAAAAGTGCCACCTCAAAGTCTCGTCCCAAAGTAGCTGCTGCTTCCGTTCTAATGGGCAGAGCACACAGATTTCCAGGGCGGCTGGGCAGAGGCGAGCCGTGGAAACCTGCCTCCACTCCTTCCCCCGGTCAGGCCAGGGTGCAGCCAACAACCGCTTAAGAGCAGTTTAGACCACCTTCCTCCAAATGCCTGATGGGGAGGGCAGGCCGTGGATGTGGGCGGCCCCTTCTCCTCGGCACACTCGCAGGACACATTCAGCAAGGCTTGACAACTTCAGTGTCGTTTGGGCTCAACTGTAAGGACTGTATTCGACCCTGTGTGCCAGCCAACCCCTAGGCAGGCAGGCACATAGCAAAGCCGGTATGCTAGAGATCACTGCAGCCACCTCTCCTGCACCACCACCACCCACTCTGGGGAAGAGGGCACGGATCTGAGACAGACACAGGTAGAACCTGCGGCTCTGCCAGAAGAAAAGGTCTTTCTTGCAGGGACTAAAGTCTGATTCCACCTGTCAGCATCCTTTCTGCACCTGGGGTAAATAACCAAGCAGTCCAGACCCGGGGCCAGTTCCCACTCAGCCTGGAAACCCCTCAGAGGCCGACATGAGCCACTTCATGTCAACACAGCAGAGTAGTGCAAAACAATAAATTTTTATTTGTTCACAGTTAAACACAAGCAACTGCCTTGACATTTTTGAACATTCTAAGAAGGACAGCAAACCCTTTTGATTCAGATTCCCATTCACTACGATTGTACCATTTTTCTCTTGCAGTTCACGTGTTGGCATCTGATGTGTGGATTGTTTGACATGCTCTTAAGATCGAGATGGGAAGGTGGAAACCTTTTGACAAAAGATGACTTTCTTAAATTTAGCTAAAAGCAGTCAGCCAAAAAAAAATCTGTTTTTCACTGATGGGACCCCCTTTAAACTGCAAGATAGCCACGTGTGGTTGATCCATGATTGAGTTACAAAACTAGATTATGTCTTAGCAAAATCTGTTCCTCCATAATATATTTATGGTCCATAGAAGTCTTCTGAAAAGTGACCACTGATTTTTCCTAGTGCAAAATGCCTGGCTGCCTCTTCAATAAGCCAAAGCCTGTGCTGCCGAGAACAGCGCCCGCACCCTCCTGTACAAACACTGTATGGAGGTGGGGAAACGGGGAGGAGCTGGTCTGGGAAGGGGGGTGGGGTTTCCTCTAAAAGATCTATTCCAAGTTCAACTAGTCTACTTATCCCCGAGGATGGACAGTTTGGTGGCACTGGGATGGGAAGGGGAAGAGAAAGCTGCTCTGCCTTCGTGAACTTGTTTCAAGGCCAAAGCCATCGTGGGCACAGACGCCCAACTATCCCCTGCAGGCTCCCCCTTGCAGCTGCCACAGCCACTCATTCTCTCAGGTCAGCGCATACGGACTGCAAGACAGCGTGGAGGAGACGGAAAGGCGCGCCCTCCACCCCACCTCTGGGGAACGTCAGTCACAGACGGGGAAACCAGCCACGTGGGGAGGGGGGTCAAGCAGCAGCTCAGGGACCAGGCTAAGGAAGAGCTTAATCAAGTGCCACCAAGTCCTCCGCTGCTGCCTGTGGGAGGGGGTGGGCAGGGGCACGTGTCAGAGAACTCTGGATGTAAACAGATACACACACACCTTCCCATGCTCACTGCTGGTCAGTTTTAAAGCACGCACCTCCAACAGGGAAATTTCCAGGAGTGAGACGTGCTGATTTGGGTCATTTCACATGAGACACACACTTCTGGGTGGGCTCCCAGGGGCCACTCTGAGGACAGGGCTGGCCTCTCGGAGAATATCCACAAGGCGGGCCATGGCCCACAGCAGCCCCGGACTGAGTTTTCAAATCCCTCCTTAGACCCATCCACACTTTCTACCATGTCTCATTGCTTTTGGTCAGAAACCCGCATCTTCATGCAGCATTTTTCTTCACTTGTTCTTCGGTTCTTTCTTTCCGGCCTCAAGCGGCACATGCCAGTATTTGGTGAGGATTCACACTGGCCAGCCATGGCACTCCTGTCATTTCTCTACATAGAAACACTCAGTTTTAATTAACTGTGAGTGTGAACCTCTGTGGTCTCTAGAGACCCTCTCATCCTCATGATCATTTATCCTCTTCTGCAAAACTACTAGGAGTTTTACCTTTCTCAGCCAAAACACTGGGAACTGCAGGCCACGTGCTGCCTTGAGTAGGGTGCCCAACTCTGGACTCCTGCTTCCCCGGCCTGGCTTTGCCCTGCAGGGGTGCGGGCCTCTGCAGCTGCAGGCCACATGCTGCCTTGAGTAGGGTGCCCAACTCTGGACGCCTGCTTCCCCGGCCTGGCTTTGCCCTGCAGGGGGTGCGGGCCTCTGCAGCTGCCAGTGCCTTCTGGGGCCTCTTTTAACAGTTTTATCTTTCAAGAATAGGAGTTTGGACTATCTCCCTTGAAATACAGTACACATATTCTGGCTCACAAAGTAGCTTATCTGTCGTTTCTCTACACTCACAGAGCCTAGGAAGAACCTTCAGCAGCAGCGTATTCCCAAAGGTTAGGCAGCTTTCGCTCCTGCAGAACTGCTGGCAAACCTAGGGAGGCCACGTCTGCCTACCCGCCTCATGCGGAGAGCCCCCACGCTCACCTCCAAGGAAACCTGTCCCAAGAAATGATCTCCATCTCCCAACCTAGAATTTCAGTTACTTTTCTGGTATTTCTTCCAACTCCACAGTAACATCTCACAGACTTGTGGCAGAATCTTGCCACAAGGTTTTGTTTTTAATTCATGAAAGTTCTGTCTGATAGAGATCCATGTGCTTCTTTACCGGTGATAGGTTCAGGAGATCGTTTTCTCAATAGAGACCATGCTCTCACCTTCCTCCCTCTCCCCACTGGGCCCCCCCCACCCCCACACACACCCCTCCCGTGATTCTGTAGTGCTCCCTTTTAAAACATTTCATGCTTCCAAGAAGCAGACCCCAGTCTTCCCAGGGTCTGTGCTGACCCTGGTTAGCGTCAGGTGGACATCAGGTTACGGACATTGGCCAAACAACTCTGAGGCATGTAGGCCTGCTCTGGGTGACTCCGGTGGAGGTTAACCCTAACGCCTGTGAACACCACACTGCTTCATCAGACTTGGGACAGGCTCATCCTGGCAGCGCCAGTTCCCCAGCCTTTGCCCTGGCGGTCCCTGGACCTCAATTCACTCTTGGGAGTTCCACTACCACTGTCCCCTTTCCATCCTTACAAACACTCACTGCAGCCTAATCGACCTACTGAAAATCAAAATTTATTGTCATCTCAGGTCCTTTGGAAGATGAAAGCCTACGTTTTCAGGCTGGGTAACTTCATCATGATCCCAGGCCTCCGTCCCCAACCTTGGCTGCATACAACCCACGGCCTCCAAGAGCCCAGAGCAAGTCAAGTATAGCTGCTCGGGGTCAGCCTTTTTTGGAAAGTTGAGCACACGGATGCCCCGGCTGGAGGTGTGCGCCAAGGGCCTCCTGTCTGGGTCCCAGTCCACTGCACCACACGGCCTCCTTCTTCCCTGTATTTTTATAATCTGCCCATTAAAATTTTTTTTTTTTTTCTTTTCTTTACACTGGCTTCCTTGCTTTTGCCAGTGAGGATAAAGGCTGTAAGTGCCTGGTATCTTTGTTCTGTGGCAGGGATCTCCTGGGCCTGGGGAGAGGATAAACATTTAGAACCACATTTAGCAGTTAATCTTGTATGATTTTTTCCTTTCCTGAATTTGTTCATGCCTCTCTTTCCTAAATAAAGCGAGACTAGGAAACCAGCACGCCTGCGTTCCTAAGCTCTCTTCAGCAAACAGCTGAGTTAGATGTGCGGCATCGTTAGCTCTCCAGTCGCCACCCTGCAGCAACCGGGGAGCTGGCTGGGCCAGGCTGAGTGCGCGGGGGGCACCCCTCCCTCAGGCTGGGGTCGGTCAGTCAGTCACACCCGAACACTCTGTCCCAAGGAGAGCTGCCGCCTGCACAGCCATGGGGACAAGGAGGCTGACTCTCCAGCTCCCTTTGGTTAGGATGCTAAGAACTCTCTCCACGCTTTAAAAAAAAAAAAGAGATCGTCACCCTCAAGTGCCAGAAGCGTCCACACGCACTGAAGTTCCGTACCATTACCGCGTGATGTTTCCCTCTTCATGGATGAACCCTTCTACACTTTGAACTGAAAGGAGAGAGAGATGCCAAGGTCGTTGGCTCTTTCCTACCAGCCTCTCCCTGCCCGGACCTCAGCTGGAAACCCAGGCAACAATCGTTATTAGGCTTCTAGCGTTTATTTCAGGAGCAATTGCTGGGTTCGGCTTCTCTGCTAGCCCCCGTATTCTGACTGCTATCACCTCTCTCGAGCGCGTGCACCCAGGCCCTGTGGGTCCAGGACGTCAGCCTTTGTCAGCCCTCTCTAGGACTCTGTCTTAATGCTCTGCCATGACCCACTCATGCTGGGGGTGGGGGAGCAGTGCCCAGCTCCCGCAGGGTCAGCCCCTGGAGGCAGGAACGGGAGTGAAAAGCTGTCGCCTGTAGAATCTACTACAGTGAGGCAGCTCTCACAGCCTGAGGAATGGCGGTGAGAAAGCTCGGGAGAAACTCTTTGGACCTTCAGAGGCTGCCTGGGGCAGGAGGCCAGCAGCACTCCGCCTGCAGGGGCGTGTCCACACATACAGCACTTCCCAGTTCAGGGAGCTGCTTAGGTCACTGCCCTCTCTCATGCAGGGCCCAGGTCTGACCGCCTCAACCCCAGCCTGTGCACAGAACAGTACCAGCTTTCAAGCAAACGCCACGTAAACAAGAGGTAGTGGGGCAGGGGGACAGAGCGTGCCCCACAGAGAGCCCAGTCTCCACAGGGCCAGCTCCAGACTGTTCCAACAACAGACCTTTGTTCACACAGAACTTTCTAGGAAGCTTATCAGAACTGCCAAAAGAACTTGAGAGAATGAACCATTGTTTTTTGAGCTCTGCAGCGTTAGATGCTGGACTTCAAAACCAAAAGCAGTGACGACATCTCATATAAAAGCTCTCATGTTGAGATGCTCAGCTTTGCACGCCACGTCCTCCTGGAAAGGGACAGGCCTGGACTTACCTGCGACGCCACCAGTGACCTAGGCTCACAGGGAGCCTGCCCAGTGAACTGAACTTCAGGAAAGGTGTGGGTGGTGTGTCAGACTCCAGGGTTCAATTTGGCCTCATATTGCACAGGTTCAAAGGACGCAACCATTTGGGGGTGGGGCGGGAAAGGAAGGAAATAAAGCTAGTGAGGAATGCACCCTGGCCCTCGGGCTGGTACACACTGCCAGGTAAATGGAAGAGAGGGTTTGGGGTGGCCGAAGGGAAAGTGAAGAGGCACTGCAATGCCAGATCCGAAAACCGTTCTGCATTCAGTCAACTGTCAAAGGACCCCCCTCCCATTTCCTCTGCGGGAACTCGACCCTCAAGCCCTGCAAACAGGAAAGCTCTGAATCGGGCACTCACACCTCCTGTCTAGGCCAGCGACACACGAGCTAACACTGACGGCCAGCATCCCTAGCTGTGCTCAAGCTGGGCCTCATTGTAGTCCATGATGCGGAGCTGGCCCACGCTGTCCGGCTTTGGGGCAGGCGGCAGTGGGCCATCGAGGGCCAAGGGGGCCTGGCTTCCACACCCGAGTCTTTGCCCAGCTCTGTCTTTACGGTCTCGGAAAGGCTGCCGACAGTTAGGCCGTCCTCGTCGCACTGGCTCTCACTCTTGTTACGGAACAGCTCTCGCGCCTTCATGCCCAGGAAGCTCTCTGAACTGGGAAGCGAGCCCACCGCCCGTGGGGGTGCCAGGAGTGGGCTCGCCCACCACAGTCTCCCACCGACTGCTGAACGGGCCCGCCCTGGGGTTGGGGGGCTTCTCCGGGGTGGAGAGCTCGCTGCTGCTGCTGCCGCCACCTCTGCCACCGCCCGGGCCCCACCGGGCCTGGGGGCTTGGTCTCACCGTTATGGCCGGGGGCCTCTTCGTTGTGCCCTGTCACCGAATCCAAGCAGCCATCCTGACAGTAGTCAAGCCTGTAAGAAATCCGAGGGGGAGGAAGGGGGTTGGTGGCTGCGGCGTCCAACCACTCCAATCCCACCGGGGAGGCACAGGGTCACACTGACACAACCCCACTGGCCTGCTCTGTGTCCTACAACAGAGGACACACGTGTGAGAGCACGTGAACATCAGACGGTGATCTTAAATAGAAATGCTCCCTGGAACCATTACTGAGCGACTTGGGGCCCAGGAAAAGGAGCAGGGAGGACAGCTGGGCTCTCAGGGATGCAGCTCAGAGCTCGTCAGGCTGCAGCCTGCTCTGTCGGTCTGCACAGCCTCCCAACAAGGCCACGGCTGCCGACTCGCGGCTCCTACCTTTCCTCTGCTGCTTCAGCTGCTTCTGGTTTCTGTTCTTCAAGTTTTTTCAGGAGGCCATCCTTTTCCAACTTGCCGTATAAATCTAAGATCTCCAACTCAAACATCTGGGTGATTCTCTTCTGGGCCTCATACCTGCTCTCTGCAGCCTGCAGCTGTCCTCTGAAAGACAAGGACCCCACCGCCGGAGTGTAGGAAGTTCTACTCGATAAACCCATCGCAGCAAGAGCCTCCCCCCCGCCGCAGTTACCTTGCCTGGAGTTTGACATCCTCTAGATACTTTTTCTGTTCTAAAAGAAGGTGGTCTTTCTTAGCCAGATGAGATTCCAGTTCCAAAATCCGCTTCTGACAGGTATCAAGCCTCTGATTCTGCTGGAGGACGTGGCTTCTGTTTTTTCTAGCTCTTTCCGATATGCAGCCTTCATCATTTCTACTTCCTTAAAAAGAAAAAAAAAAAAAGAAGGACTGGAGAGTACTTTTAGAAAATGAACACGCTGTATCTA
Organism: Nanger dama; assembly: GCA_917880005.1. Taxonomy (NCBI): domain Eukaryota; kingdom Metazoa; phylum Chordata; class Mammalia; order Artiodactyla; family Bovidae; genus Nanger; species Nanger dama. Next base: position 4,085,777 of record CAKJTW010000018.1, on the reverse strand, counting down.
CTTTGAAAAATCTACATAACAAGCACTGAGAACATTGGTATACTGCTAGTGGAAACAGAAACTAGTACAACTTTCTAGAAAGTAAGCCGGCAGTGAGTATTAACCAACTAATCCTTCCCTGAAATCTAACCCTGTGGAGATTATCTGAAACAGAAAATAGACATTTTGGCACAAAAATAACCATCACAGGATATTTAGAAGAAAAGACTAAAAACACTGTGAAGTCTAATGTTAAGGAAACAGTTAAGTAAATTAAAATACATCAATAAATTTTTTAAATGATATATATCAGTAAGAGACTATGAAAGCCATGCGTATGTAGATATATACATCCTGAAAACGTGCCAATATCCAGCCATGATCTCAGGTGGTGGCACTGAGAAAGTCGATTCCTAGGCAGACTGATGAGCAGCCCGGGGCCCCTGAGGGAGGAGAAAGTGGCCTGGAGCCCCCGAGGAGGAGAGGGCACACTGTTCCCTACATTCCTTAGTCTTAGTCACACGAATCTTTTTTTCTTTAGGCCTCAAGCTGATGATTACACAACAACTCAGTTTAAACTCTGTACTAGGGATTAAATGACAATATATGCTGCTTGGGACAGTTTCTCCTTCCTGAAAACCTTCTGACTAATCCTGGTATTTTAGAATGTATATGATGGGAGTGGGTCTGGTAGGATCGTTCTGTTGTTAAGTTCTAATCCTGTTACTCTAAAATGTAAATTGTGGGAGTGGGTCTGGTAAAATGTTTATAACCTTTAGACATTCTTTTGATTAATTATAATAACCAATTTAAACTGTATATAACTCACTTGTTAACACTAGCAAGACGGGCACTCTCTGTCCCCCTTCTGATGTTTATGTCAGAGGCTTTCTCTGGCCCTTTTCTTACTTTAATAAAACTCTGCCACACGAAATCTCTTGAGTGATCAAGCCTGGTCCCTGGTCCCGAAGCTAAATCTTCTCCGGAGATCACGAATCCGACATCGTTCACCATAAGCTATCAGTATGAGGCGGGTTGTTTCATCCTGCTCCCCGCTCTCTCCTAACACTGGCTAAGATCAAGCCAGCGACGCAAGGTGACCGACCAGATTTGCTCGGGCAAGGCGGCATCTGCAGACCAGACACACACGTGAGGCCTGCCAATCGTGCCAGGAAGAGAGCCGGCCTGCTGACTGCTGGCAACAGCAAGTGCACACGGGTGCTCGGAAAAAGAGGTGGGAAGGACACTTTTCTAACAAGCATGTGCTGCATTTGTGTGGTGTGTGTTTTTTTAAATTGCGGTAAGATAAGCTTAACATGAAATTTACATGTGTTTTTTTAAAGAAGATAATAAACCACAAGGAGCAAGAAGATGAGCAGCCCTGAAGGCACTTTTTCCATGAAGATGACTAGCAAGCTTAATGCCTCCTCACCCAGAAGAGGATGGAGTTAAGCTCAGGACTGGGACTGGATAATGTGGCCATTCCAGTTATGGTAGGTGGCACCAGAATCAGCACAGGGCAGTGAGCAAACTAGCTCAGCAGTAAAGAACCCGCCTGCCAACACAGGTGACGGAGGTTTGATCCCTCAGTGGGTGGGGAAAATCCCCTGGAGGAGGAAATGGCAACCCATTCCAGTATTCCTGCCTGGGAAATCTCATGGACAGAGAAGCCTGGCAGGCTACAGTCCATGGGGTCGCTCAGTCATCTCTCTTTGTGACCCCATGGACTGCAGCATGCCAGGCCTCCCTGTCCATCACCAATTTCCAGAGTTTACCCAAACTCATGTCCATCGAGTCGGTGATGCCATCCAACCATCTCATCTTCTGTCATCCCCTTCTCCTCCTGCCCCAATCTTTCCCAGCATCAAGGTCTTTTCCAGTGAGTCAGTTCTTCACATCAGGTGACCAACGTATTGGAACATCAGCTTCAGCATCAGTCCTCCCAATCAATGTTCAGGACTGATTTCCTTTAGGATGGACTGGTTGGATCGCCTTGCTGTCTAAGGGACTCTCAAGAGTCTTCTCCATCACCGCAGTTCAAAGGCATCAATTCTTCATCCCTCAGCTTTACGGTCCAACTCTCACGTCCATACATAAGTACTGGAAAAACCATAGCTTTGACTAGACAGGCCTTTGTCAGCAAAGGAATGTCTCTGCTTTTTAATATGCTGTCTATGTTTGTCAGAGCTTTTCTTCCAGGGAGCAAGTGTCTTTTAATTTCATGGCTGCAGCCACCATCTGCACTGATCTGGAGCCAAAGAAATAAAGTCTGCCACTGTTTTCCCATCTATTTGCCATGAAATGATGGGATAGGATGTGATGATCTTAGTTTTTTGAATATAAGTTTTAAGCCAGCTTTTTCATTCTCCTCTTTCACTTTCATCAAGAGGCTCTTTAGTTCCTCTTCACCTTCTGCCATAAGGGTGGAGTCATCTGCATATCTGAGGTTACTGATATTTCTCCCTGCAATCTTGATTCCAGCTTGTGCTTCATCTAGTCTGCCAATTTGCCTGACATACTCTGCACATAAGTTAAATAAGCAGGGTGACAAGATACAGCCTTGACGTACTCCTTTCTCAATTTGGAACCAGTCCACTGTTCCATGTCTGGTTCTAACTGTTGGTTCTTGACCTGCATATAGATTTCTCAGGAGGCAGGTAAGGTAGTCTGGTATTTCCATCTCTCTAAGAATTTTTCAGTTTGTTGTGATCCACACAGTCAAAGGCTTTAGCATAGTCAATGAAGCAGATGTCTTTTGGAATTCTCTTGCTTTTTCTATGATCCAACAGATGTTGGCAATTTGATCTCTGGTTCCTCTGCCTTCTCTAAATCCAGCTTGAACATCTAAAAGTTCTCGGTTCACATACTGTTGAAGATGGCTTGGAGAATTTTGAGCATTACTGGACACAGAACATAATCTTGGCCAGTAAGAAGGGTGGGAGGTCTGGTGGGACAGGTTTCCTGGATGACAGCCCTGCAGGCAGTGATGTTCTCCTCCTCAGGACATCATGCATCTACCTGTGACAGGACTAACTGGGGCACACACCTTGCAACAAGGAGCAAAGGTTGACAAGATAAGGTTGGGTGGTGCAAAGAGCAGAAAGAACCAGGCTCCTTGATGCTGTCCCTCAACAACTGACCCAACCAACCTGGAACTTACCTGCTTCGGGACTGCTTGTCAAGCTAAATAGTGACACTCTTTACAGGTAAGCCAGTGAAGTCTTTTTTTTGTTACAAGTCAGTGTCACCATGCCCCTTTTATGAACGGAGGTCAGGGGGCCTGCTGGAGGTCCCAAGAGTTTAAGTGTTCCAATTGGAAGACAGCACCGCAGAGGCCAACTCAGCCACACTTTCCTCGGGAGACGTTAGTGCATTTGAGTCAGCTTTATCAGATGGCCTCTAGTCCCTCAGGCCGGTTTTACCTTCTTTCCTCTTCCAAGGCCATTATACTTTCAAAATAGGTGAGACCTGGTTTCTAGACATTTCCACATTTAACATCCTTCTAAAGGGAATCTGAATCTGAGATGAGAGAAGCTGAGAAGTAAGGAGTAACTCTTAAGGAAATTACATCTCTCTGGTTCTAAGGCTACTGCCTTTATTTAGCCAAAAAAAAAAAAAAAAAAGTTGATAAAGCACAAGCCCAAGAAACCTCAGAGAATGCCTATGTGTGATGGAGAAATTACTGACAGAAAGCATCTAAGCATTTACTCTTAAAATTCCATCCCAACTCACTCACTGATGTTACCCTAGGCTATCTATAAAGCAACGTAAAACTTCTGCCTTGACACCACTGGTGAGGCACTAATCAATGGGAGATCATCCTGATGCTGGACTGGTTGCCAGGACTGAACCACCATCTGCTGAAATTAAATTCAGCATCACGAAGGAGAAAAAAATACGTATAGCAATATAAACCCACATCCCTGAGAGCTCTAAATACAACTGGCTTCCCCAAGCTATTTCATTGTCTGTCTCTGTTTCAAGGAGCGCAGCTAAGAGAAAGAACACGGTTTCATCACCTACTCTGTCCCAAGTACCCCCAGGTGCTTTTACCTGTGCCTGACTTAATTTTGAAGTGGCCAATAGAGGAAATAAGCTCATGTGACTGCTGACAGGAGCCTATGTTGCCAGGCCAAGGAGCGGTGGAAATAACACTAGGGATGCCAAGACACTTTTTAGGAAATGGTTCATAAGCCGTTCTCTAGCCTGTGCCACAGACATACTGTCTGGGTCGTAAGAGCATCCCAGGGAGGGTCTGGCTCCCGAACCCACATACCTTGGTGGTGTCTGAATGCTTGTTCTGCAGCTGTTCCAAATACAGCTCGTTGACTTCCCCCAAGAACCAACAGTTGCCTGTTCAAGAACTCCATCTGCTGTTGGACCGACTCACTATTTGAGAGCTAATCGAAACACAGAAACAAGCAAAGTGAAAGAGCTGATGACACAAAGCCTGCAGAGGAGCAGGAAGCAGGGGGAGCAGACTGTTCAGGGCTGGGGCACTCTACACAGCACAGTGGCCAGGGGATGGAGGGGTCCAAGGGCAACACACTGGGCAGTAACGCACTTCAAAACTGTCCGTCTGCAAAGGGGAAGAAGTGCAAATGCTCCATGTCAAAACTGGCCGCCTACAGGACACCTGGAGGAGATGGATACGTATACAACCCCACAGCAGGGATGTCAGGCCCAGGGGAATAAGTCTCAGGGAAAACCCACCAGTTCTTTTTATTGCTTATTATTTTTTGGCCACAATGCCCAGCATTCAGGATCTTAGTTTCCTGATCAGGGGTCGAGCCTCTGCCCCCTGCAGTGGAAGCACAGAGTCTTAACCACTGGACCGGAAGGGAAGTCCCCCACTGGTTCTTGAGTAAGCGATTTACAGAGAGAGCAATGACTCCCAGGAAGGAAAAGCTCATGGATCAAAAGCGGAACGAAGTCCTCACGTTTCTGTGAACGAATACTGAGGAGGAGCTCCCGGGCGCTCAGGCTGGGCGGCTCCCTGCTGCAGGGCTGCCCGCACACCGCCTGACATTTAGGGGCACCGCACCTGCCTGCCCATTCCATGGCAGCAGCGTCAAAGACATCGACCAGAAGTGTCTCCAGACACTGGCCCACGTCCTCTGGAGGAGGGGCCGTTGGGCACCCCCGACACAAACGCACAGGTGCTGCGCGTGTCCTGCCTGGAAGCGGAGTGGCGCGTACCTTCTGGGACACCTGGCTGAGAAGCAGCTCGGTGTGGCACACCTTGCTGTTGGCCTTCTTCAGCTCCACGCGCAGTTCTGCAATCATGTTCCTGCAGTCCTCCAGCTTCGTCTGCAGAGACACGTGCCAGGAAGTTACGACCAGAGCAGTGGCAGCGGGCCCCGGGGCACCCGGCCCTCAGCCCACAGTCCACAGAGAGCTGGGAAAGCCTCAGGCCTTCGCTGCTCTACTATTCCTGGGCCATCACACTTAATGCTGGCTTCTTAGTTTTAAAAGAAGGCAGTTACAGCTAATTTCTGACTAATTAACAAAAGGGAAAAAAAAAAAAACAAAGCACCTTAAGTCGTCTGCAGTTCCCAAACTGTGCTCCAAAGAGCCCCAGGGCTATACAGCAGGCTCACAGGGGCTTGCGGGGCCAGTGGTAAATTCTGAGGGAGACACAGCGACATCTGTTGGCCATAATGTGAACTGCGAGCTGGAGGCAGCTCAGGGCTTGAGCTGACGTCAGCGGTTGTGTGTGCTTTCAGGTGGCTGCTTGATACACATCACCGTGAGGAAAGCAACGTGAAAAAGGAATGAAGGGCGTCAGTGTCTCATGAGTCCAAGGTCTGAGACTCTCTGCAGTGCCCATAGGTACACTTAGCATTCGGAAGTAGCTGTGGTTATTCAAAAATAAAATTGAAAACTGAAAAAAAATGCATGTGTACTATTTCAATTTTTTTCTCTCAAATTGCTAGGACCCAACACCCAAATTATTTGGATCTACTTAATAAGCAGAACTGTCAGGTGTTTCTTTCAGCTGTGGAGTACCAGGACAAAGTTACTGAAATGCTAAAAGAACTGTGGACTCGGAAAGCCAGGGACCCTCTGCCCTTAGAGAGCACCGGACACGAAATCCCGCCGCCATGACTTCAGACATGAGCCTGGGCTTTCAGGCCTTCTCTGGCCGCCTCTGCAGTTCGCACCTGTAGCTCCTGGCTCTGGTTGTAGAACTCCTCCCGGTCGTGCTGAAGCTGTCTGATTTGGCTATGGAGCTGGGTGACCACCGTGTCTCGCTGCTCCTGAAGCTGATTGTACCTGGCTTGTTCTTTCTGCAGACTAATCTTCCATATCTGGATGTCTTTCTCTTGCAACTTCAACTGGTCTTTCTAGCAGATACCAAAGATGTCATCATTTTAGCTGCCTTCCAGCCTGGGCAGTGATGCTCAAGTTCAACGCACACTGCAGACGTTTCACCTGAACAGTCACGAGCTACCCTGAGGCTGCAACCACAGACCCAGAATCTGCCACCTCACTACTGTCTAACTTGGCTTTTGGTCAAGGGTTTCCAAATTGCACATTAGCAAGTGGATCAGAAGTGGCTTAAAGAACTTTTCCCAGCCGTCAGCCTGCTCCCAATGCTTTCAGAAGTCCTACCATCAGCACTGGACCTCTCAGGTGGCACTAGCAGTAAAGAACCCACCTGCCAATGCAGGAGATGTGAGAGATGCAGGTTCAGTCCCTGGGTTGGCAAGATCCCCTGGAGGAGGGCACGGCAACCCACTGCAGTATTCTAGCCTGGAGAATCCCATGGACAAAGGAGCCTTCTGGGCTACACAGTCCCTGGGGTTGCAAGGAGTCGGACACGACTGAAGCGACTCAGCACACAACCACCAGTGCTGACGTGGGCACTGGTACTGGCCAAGGTCACTAAAGTGACAAACACTGGATTCCCACCCTGCCCTGCACTGGGCAGGTACTCTGCATCCCCAGTTAAGGAGATGCTGCTATCACTACTCTCATTTTACGTAACGGGTGACAGCGGCCTCCAGAGGCTCCATTACTTTCCTAAGGTAACAGGGCCGCGGAGCCAAGATCATGTCCAGCTCTGACTGGCTTCACCAGCCCCCCACAAGTTTTTGTCATGAGAGTTGTGTCCCGAGAGCTGGTTTTACATATGGAGAAACAAAATCACCTTTCTCCTCTGCTATGATCACCACTGATTACAGATCAACAAACACCAAAAATCACTTGTCCCCACAGGTGCCAAGAGCTGCAAGGGAACGCAGGGATGAGGCCCTTCACAGGTTGACCCACCCAGAAGCTGGCGGGCGGGGCCAGACGGAGAGCCCGCCCCCCGCCCCACCGCGCGGGGCTCACCATGGCAGCGTTGTGCTCCTCCAGAGCCGCGGCCCGGATCACCTTGCGCAGGAGCCGCCTGTTGCGCAGTGCGTGCTGCTGCCGCTTGAAACGCTCGTAGAGTAACTGGTTGTGCAGTAAAAGCAACTGGTTACGGAGGGTGCGGATCTCATCTGAGGGAGGAGAGCCTGATTTTAAAGCAGAGGGAGGATGGCAGAGATGCCTTTTACATGTTGTTCAACCGAGGCCCCGCCCAGAGTTTAACGCAATTCTTGAAGGAAGAAGTTACTCGCTTTGCCAATGACCACTTGGCTCCCAGTTAGTCACTGGGGGGCTGGGGTGGGGGGCCAGTGCTTGCTACCTATCTCCCTTTTAAAGGAACACAGAGGGAGGGGCATGAGGCAGGATGGCTGAGAGCCCTGTGTATCTCCCCACCTATCTGGAATATGATTGTATGTGTTTCTACTCAAGACTCCTTTCCGTGCTTCATGGGTACCTTCCTACCACCCCCTCACTTTACTGGATCTTTTCTAGGGAGAAGCCTGGCTGGATGGCTGCCTTCCTGCACTTCTGCTCTCAAGCACTGGGCTCCTTGCCACTTTGCAAAAATAGGAAATGCTGACTTTGCAACATGTGAGCTACAATGTAGCCAAGCAGATAACCCAGCTGGAGCGGACAGGAAGGGGCACCTCCTTCAAGGACAGAAAGGGCCACCAGCACGCAGGATCCCTGCCGGCTAGATTTGGAGCTGAAGTAACAACTTTACCTCCGAAGTGGGTCCAGTCCACAGACTTGCTGGGTAAAGACAACCTAGGAAGAAAGTTGTTGAGTAACAAAGTTACCGATCTCAGCTGGAAAAACTAGGCAGATCACTTCTCTGTGATCACAAGCCAGAGGCGTAAGACAGTTTCAAACTTGAAGTCCACGGGGGACAGAGGGGGTCAGAGCATGGCTGCGTCTCCAGAATGGAGAGGCCCCTAACGCACAGCTCACACTGCAGCCTGTGCATGCTGGGTGGCTCCTCACAGCAGGGAGACATCAAACACTCGGTGCTGTTTTCAACCCTCCCTGCAACCATTCACAGGGTACGGCTCTCTGCTGAGAAGCTACTGCTGTCTAGGTTAAAGACACAGCAGCTGATTCACCTGAGTCTACTACACTAAACTCCGCTCAAGACAGACCTTAAACAGGACAGTTATCGGTCAAATTCCACTTGGGTTATTCTGCAGAAGAAAAATGAAAGCCCTCACCTGCTAAAAGCCTGTCTAGGAACAGCATTACTATGGATAGTGACTCTCTTATCCTTTCCTAGGTCACCTTTGAAAACCATAGTAAAAGAAGGGCTGAAAACAGCTGTTCAGAGGGGTTCTTAACTCGTGTGTGTGAGCAGGAAGCGGGGACAGGCCACCTGGACCTTGCACTGAAATGTTGATTTTATTCTCCATCTGATGGGCTGCAGCACCAAAACAGAACAACAACAAATGATCTGTGGCTGGAGAAGGCGACTTAGTGACCAGTATTTCTGCATTATTTGAATACCATAAGCTCATCCTCAAGTGTCAGAGAACAGACGTGAAAGCATCTGCGCTTGCTCACAGCATGGGAGGGTCTATGCAGAGAAGACTCATTTCTCACTGGCCCGTTATCTAAGGAACGGCCTGAGGGTGACATGCGCATTCTAGGAGTGAAAAGGCAGCAGGGGAGGACGACACCGGACAAACCGCAGAGCCAGCTGCCTCTGGTGAGAGCGTGAAGAGGAACCCCTGCCTCCAGCCACCCGCTTCCCGTAGTTGCTAACCAGGTGGCAAGTGCAGCCCACAGCCCCATGCCAAGCCTCACCTGTTGAGCTCCTTGCTGTGCACGTCCGCCCCCTGCTGAATCAGCCTGTCCAGCACTTCCATGGGGGAGGCGGAGGGCGTGAAGTCCTCCTCTGCACTACCCTTTGCCTTCTTGAGCAGTTCCTCCGTCTTCTTGCTGACAAAATGATGGGCAGTCTTTGGCAATGCCACCTCAAAAGATGATCGTATGGGGGAGGCTGCCCACTGCCAAACCCCACTCCCCTCTGAGGTGGAATTTTACAGGGGCTGGGGGTGAGGATGCTGGCCTCCAGGGAGGCCTGGCGCTCTCTGTTCCCAGCAAGGCTCTCCCCGGTGCCTCCGCAGGGCAGGTCTATGGGCGTGAAGGCTTGCTTTGGCGTGTCAGGCCCCGACTTGTCCAGGGAGGAGTTTAAAGGCTCAGGGTTCGCACTGGGGCCCTGAGTGCTGGAGGAAGCTGAGAGGGTCTTCCGCGGGCAGCCCGGCAGACTGTCCCGGTAGAAGGGCGAGTCAAAGCCTCCTCGAGGAACCAGGGGCTCGGCATCAGCCGTCGTGATCTCAGACAGCTCTTTAGATATGGCCGCTGCAAGGAGGGAGGAGGGAAGAGACGGGCGCATCCGCGTCAGGCCGGGCAGTGTGGGGCTGTGTGCTGCCCTGTGCCACCCAGAGGGACCAGGCACAGGGCTCAGAACAAAACTCCCATCTCTCTCCCCCAAAGGAAAAAAAAGCAGGCAATCCTGTGCATGTTGATACTGAGTCCCGGTTTTCGGGCAGAATGAAGGCTTTATCAACATGCAGCATCTCCACAAGCCCAGAACCCTGCACACGCTACCTTCTTCTTTATCCTTCTCAATACTGTCTTCTTCAGAAGCCAGGTCGCCTAAAAACCCTGGAAGATCACTGAGAGTGACAGATCCCTTGCCTCCGTGCAGCTCTTCTAAAGAGAAAACAAGACAGTCAAACATGCTGGAGACCCCCATGCCCGTGAGAACTGCTCACGTTGTGACAGAACAGGCCCAGCCTGGCTCTCCTGCTGAAGAAGACAGCGGGGAGACAGCTCTCTTCTGGGGCTCCCAGAGCCAAAAGGCTACAATGATCCAATGCAAGATACCACAGAAGACAGAACTCTCCATTTTTTATTAACGTTGCAGAGATAAGATAAAGCCATTGTTTGATCAGCTCAAGACACAAGTACTTAGCAGCTTTTACAGGATGCTATTATGAGGTTGGCTTTTAGAATTAATTACATGTTTCATTATCTCTCGCCTTCAGTGTTTCATGGTGCTCTGGACTTTCCTTGTTTCCACATTATAACCCAACCCATCAAGAGTCAAGCAAGGTCCACCGTTACCCAGAGGCCTTACCTAATCCTCTGTCATTCGGAATATGGGGTTGTCTGTGTAGGCAGGGCCTTGCAGAGTCTGTTCTCTCTTCCTGAAAAGACAGGTACCATTTATATATCACAAGGCATAAAACTGTGTGCATGGTCTCTAATGCTAGAGAAATATCCTAAACTCCTCAAATTTTAGTATATTATAAAGGAGTTTAAAGTTTAGCCCAGCAGTTCTCAAACTGGTGTCAGGACACCTTTCTGTTCTTAACAGTGATTACGAATCTCAAGGATTTTGTTTATGTGGCTAAATCTATTGATAGTTGCCACACCAGAAACTAAAACAGAATTTTAAAAATATTAATTCACTTAACAAACCCAGGAATTCCCTGGTGGTTCAACGTTAGGACTCCATGCTTTTACTGCTGAGGTGGGTTCAAACCCTGGTTGGGGAACTAAGATCCTACAAGCTGTGCAGCATGGCCAGAAAAATACCCAACCCAACAGATGTAAACATAAATGACATATTTCTATGAAACATAATTGTATTTACCAAAACAAAGGTAGGTTTAATGAGAAGGATCACGTGGTTCCAAATTTCTGCAATCTCTTTCATATCTGCCTTAATGGAAGGAGGCTGGGTTCTTATGGCTGCCTCTGCTCTGCTGGGTTACATGTTATTCTGGCTAAAGCGTAGGAGAAAACTCTAGGCCCCCACGGATAAACAGTTATAAAAGCAAAAGATTTTTTAGATAACTGCAGAAAGCCATCTTTGATGTTACTCCAAAACTCGACAAGGGTATTTTTTTTTTCAAGGTTAGTTATGGAGCAGAACCTGAAGCCAAGGCAATGCGCTCTTCACACCGTGTTAAGTAAGATCCACTGGTCTCCCTTGCCTCCCAGAGGCTATTACCTACATGTGGGTCTTTAACATCACACACAAGACGGGCAGAACACTGGCTCACCAAGCTGTGCATATCTTCTAAGTGTTAAAACATTATATGATATCTATCGAAAACTCAAAACTATCAGTCAAGCTTCCCAAGACTTTTCAATCTTGTCATGAAAGACTCGGGCACTATCAAGCACTCGGTGGCAGATACCGGTTTTTTAACATTCTAATTGCACGTCTTTATCATGGGCAACAAAGACCGTCAGTTGTTTATCTTCAAGTGACAGACCCAGTCTGCCATCTCAGAAGCTAACTGCCTGCCTAATACTCAAGTCTGGGCAGCCATGGCTTGTTGCCAGTTATTCTTCCAAAGAAGCTGCTGCTCCATAGAAGAGAACAGCTAGTTCAACTCTCGACTCAGCCAACGCCACAGTGCTTATGGGAGCCACCACATGCTGGCATGCACTCAAGCTGCTCTAGGTCTGCTTCCTGCTTCATCACAAACAATATTAAACACCTGGGTTCTCTCTATAGCATACTGGAGGTTGGCACTTTTTTTTTGGCTGTTGCTTCTTTTCTTCTGCCAAACTGAAAGAACACACCAAAGAGGAATGCAGTGCCACTACAGGAGCTCGCTTTGTGCCATGGGGCCGGCCACCTCACCCATACCCATGCTCATCTTACTCATGTTTCTATGCCAGTGCAGAAAAAAGGGGTGAGTAACCACATAAGAGCAACTATGAAAGTGGGTTTGCCCTGGCAGAGTCTCTTAGAAGGTTTGGGGCTCCTCAGGGTCAGTAGACCACATTCTATGAGAGCTGCTGATTGGTCTATTTTCAGTCGATCTGATTCAAACCCATTACATTTTAGGTCAGACTTCTAACTGGCATAAAAGGTTTCCCAAAGTGAGGCTGGAAGCAAGTCTCTGTGCGTGGGCGAGGGGACATCAGACGAGCCCGGCAAACCTTCTTGGGGGCAGTGGCCTGCGGGAGTGAGAGGTGCTCGCAGTCGTCCGAATGGCAGGGCAGGGCGGGAGGAGGAGAGGTTGCAGGGGTTCCCAGAGGAGTTCCTTTCCCACCTGCTCCAAGACAAGAGCAGAACACACACACACACAGTCAGCTTAGCGATCACGGAAACCGCCACTGTTGTCTTTCCCAGCCTAACTAGCACTGCAAAGAAGCTGCTGCGCTTCACTTTCCGGAGAATCTGTATCAGTCTGTCTTTTTTTTGGCTCATTTTAACTTCTGAAAGTTCCAGGCATTTGTATTAAGCATCAAAACTCAGTATCCTACTGCAAGAGGCTCTCAAACTCTTAGATCTTAGAGGAGACTGTTCCTTATCATAACAGGCAGGCCCAAACCAATCAGCCAAACCTAACCTGAGCCATACATACCAGTTGTACCAAAGACTTTACTGTAAGGGTGTGACAGATCAGGTGGGACATTTCCAGGAGAGGTTGGAGGAGTGGTCATCCCACAAACTGCAGACGGGCTCCAAAGAGTAGCCTAGGAAGTTAACAGGCAGGTCAGCAATGAGAAACAAACACCACCACCTCCCGAGGTACAAGCCTGTGACCAAAGATCATTTTAAATTTAGCCTTTCAACTGGGAAAAGGAATCTTACTAAAGCTTTATCAAGAGACACGTTGCATTTGCTAAGCCTAGACACCAAGAGAAACCCAAGTGGCAACAGTTAACTTTCTCTGCAAACATAACACATCCTCAAAACTAACTCCTGAAACAAGCAGTGAGAGAATTTCCCAACCGCAGGCTAAACCCTGACCCCGAAGGCCAGCTTCACCAGCAAGCAGAGAAGAAAGCAGGCACACTAGTTGACAGCGTACTTGTGGCGGCTCAGCTAACAGCCGTGTCGACGGGGAACTCAGAGTCTGAGGTAGCTGCCCTGGCGCGTCTAACGTCAGCCGAGAAGTAGAGTGGGGGTAGAAGTAGCATTCCCTGCAAGGGAAGGGAAAGAACACATGGGGTCAGCGTGGGGCTCCAGCCACTCTGGCAGAGAACTGCGGTCCTCAGGACGATCTGATGGCATCCAGTTCCCTGCATTTAAAGAGGCTGAGGGGACGCCTAATGTCCATGGGTATGAAGTAGCATTTAAAAGGCCCTTCATAAGACCCTTTTGGAGAAGGAAATGGCAACACACTCCAGTATTCTTGCCTAGAAAATCCCATGGACAGAGGAGCGTGGCAGGGTATAGTCCATGGGGTCACAAAGAGCCTGGCATGACTGAGTGACTGACACTTTGCAATACTCTTCAGCAGTAAAGCTCACTAAGGCTTGATGTCTCTAAGGTTCAGAGCAGCTTGAAAAAGCACCACTTAGATGACAATTTCAGCAGGTGCTGCCTGTAGATGAGCCTAGACTTTTATTTGATCCAACTGTCCAGATTCATTCAAAACTGTGTCAATGTGACAGCCCAGAGGGCCTCACTAAAGGCGTCTGAAAAAGTAGAAACTTCCTTTATAAGCAGGAGCCTAGAAGTCATATCCTTCCATCCATTTTCTTTGTTAAGTGTTGAGGACACAGCCCAACTCTGCTGACAGACTATCAAGGTGGAAATTAACGTCATAAGATTGTGAATTAAACTTAGAGGAGAAGTTAATCAGGAGAAAATGGAGATAAATCCAAATTTTAAGTATTTGGGAAACAGTTCCTAGGAGCTCAACTAAGCCTTACTGTAGGAAAAGAAACTAAAGTCAACAATAAACAATGCTTTCCAGAGACAAAGTTGTAAAGAGATAAGTACCAAAGCCACTTTTTACCATAGCTATTCTGTGTGTCAACATAAGAGCTGGCGGAGACATCGGCTGAACGATGAGGAAAACGGGCTGAGATTTGGTGAGACACAGAATAGCCATCTTCATATGAGGCTTCTGTAGGGTCCAGAGAGATTTTGGCACATTCTATGACAACATCATGTGTTTCTAATCTCTTCCACCTGTAGAAGACAACACAAGTCAAGAAATGCAAGCTATAATCCATTTAATCAAACCATCAAATACTTCAGAGTGCAGACTCAATGTCAGCCACTGAACTATGACCAGCAAAGAACAAGGCAGAACCACCCCAGCCCAAGTACGAATTAGCACTATGATAAAAGTAATTAGCCATTCATTTTACAAACCTATAGTGGAGGTGATTTAGTCGCTAAGTTATGTCCAGCTCTTGTGACCCCTTGGACTATAACCCACCAGGCTCCTCTGTCCACGAGACTTCTCAGGCAAGAATACTGGAGTGGGCTGCCATTTCCTTCTCTAGACAATCTTTCCAACCCAGAGATTGAACCCAGGTCTCCTGCACTGCAGGAGGTCTCCAGTATTGCAGGTGGAGTGAGCCACCAGGAAGGTGGCTATTTAAACCCTATTTAAAATGGTTATATCAAGTTATCAGAAACTAATCTGAAACCAAAGTTTCAGCAACAATAGACCAGGCATAGCCTCAAAACAGAATACAGACTATGCAGAGCAGTCAGCAGGGGACTCTCCTTTGGAACAAAAGTAATCACAGAAAAGGGGGACCTGGAAACTGCCAGGCAGTTGAAGCTGACTTAAGATCTCCCATCAAACCCTCAGGATTCTAATCCATCCCCAGACCAGAAAGACAGCTCAGCAAGTCTCAAACCTAGAGAAAGCCCATGAGGATATTTAAAGCATTGTCTCAAGAGTCCTGCTGTGTGATCCAGAGTTCCATGTCTAAGAAATCAGCCTGTGGAAACAGACACATTTCAAGATGGACAACAACAGTCAGCACAGCTTGTCACAGAAGAAGAAAAGAGACAACCTAAGGTCCAACCAGAGAGACAGGGTCTACAGAAAGGTACCCTGCCATGGAAAAGCGTGCTTTTGGCAGATCATGACTGCCAGGAGTGGGAGAGGACAATGGCCACCAAGAGCATGAAGGAACGTTCTGGGCTTCAGCTTCCAGCTAAATTGTAACCCTACTTCCAAATTTCTAGGCATCAAATTTCTGACATCTGAATTACTAGACATCAACTATTAATGTCCTTATGGTAGGTGAGCATTTAGGTCACTTTCACAGATCTTCCCCAGTGCTCTCAAAATCACTGTTTTGTTGTTTCTAAACTGATTTTGAACAATGCATTATGATGACTAGATCAGTACCACTGACAGCTGAGTCAAAGAGTATTCTGTAGTATTTCCCTTTCTGTTCAATTTAGTTTCTCCTAGAGTTTAAGTTTTTCTGTTTCTTTGCCTCAGTCTTCCACGTATCTAAAACTAATCCTTCCTGAACTTGCTCAACAGCTGGGGGAAAACGCCTAATATAATTTCTACGTAACAAAATGCAAACCATCTACTGAGATTGTTCACCTTCTCCTAAAGAGCTGCCTGCCAGAGCCCTCCCTCTCCTACTGGTTGTTCTCAGCACTGCTATACAAGTTATACCAAGACTCCCCTTGCCGAAGACCCTAAGTCAGGTCCCTCATTTCCTGGACTCTGTCTTCCTTGATTTTACTCCTATTTTAGTGAATGACACACTTCAATGGTTCACTAAAGAAGGGTACATGGGAGGTAAATTTGAGTCCCTGCCTATTCAAAAATGTCTCATACTTGATAGGCAATCGGGCTAGGAATAAAATTCTAAGTTGAAAACCTTTTTCTCTCCATTTTGAAGGTGTTTCAGAAGCTAACCTCATTTTGATTTCTGATCCCCCTTTTTTTCCTGAAATTTCACAATATTGAGCTGGTAGCATTCTTTTTCACTGACTGTGCTGGGGAACTACATAAACCTCTTCAACCTGGAAACTCATGTCTTTCAATTCTATGGTTGCATTTTCTGGTATCATTTGTACTTGTATTGGGAATTTTCTTCTATTATTTCTTTCACAATTTCTTCCCCTACCAAAGTTTTCTCTCCCCTTTTTATTAGATGTTAGACTTTCTGGACTGATTATTTTAAATTTCTTTATCTAATTCATCTCTATCCTTTGATTCTGCTCTCTAAGATACCCTCAAATACACCCTCCAATTCTTTTATCAGAATGTTTATTTCAGCTATAGTTTTAAATTTCCACCACTGCTTTCTTGGCTCTTGTGTGGCACCCTGAACTTTATCCGTGCGCTAATGTCCCATCTCTGCAGCTCCTGTAGATGTTTTCTTTCACTCTCTGCATCATCTGTGTTTCTTGCTAGCTCCTCTAGCTGCTCTGGACATTGGTCTCTCATCTCTGGTGCCAGAACCTTTCTTCAAAGGCCATATGGCCCGCCTATCCGAGGTGAGTGAGGCTCTGTCAGTTGAGCCAGGAGATTTCCTAGTTAACACGACAGACCGGATGTGTGCGTCCAACTGCACAATACCCCCAAGCCCCCACATTTGTTTCCTTTTAAATATAAACCTATAAGAAGGAGAAGCATGAGAAAACAGAGAACAGCACCACGTAGGTTTGAAGCCAGAAAGCCAAAGGGCAAGTAGTGACTGCATCCCAGAAAGCAGAATCCTAAGGTGCCAGTGTTTCAAAGCTAAACGTCAACCTGACTTATACTGGAGAATCCTTGAAAAGCAAAAGAACTTGTATACATGAAGTATTTCTGGAACTAGAGATGAGTGACAGGTCAATCAGGGCAGCTAAAATCAGGAAGATGGGGGTAAACGCTGCCTGAGCCCTGAGATCCCACTTTGCTTTCCGAAATCTGGACTCATCTCTGAAGAGGTTCAACGAGTCAAGGGACTGAGGCACTCCAAAGAGAGGAGTTAAGTGAGCATGTACATTCTGAAGGCCAAGACCACTCATCTCTGCCACCAAGCAGTCTCTACTCTCCAGGAGTAGCCAACTCTTGTAGACTAGAGATCAGAAAGCCCTTTCTGAAAAAGTCTGACCAACTCAAAAGGAAACCAATATTGATATCAGCATCTCCTACAGATGCTCAGAACAACCTACAAGCAAGCACGAAGTCAACAAGCCCCATCCTTGTGAACAGAGGTTTTTAGTCTCCTCATCCAAATACAAGTAGATCACCAGATCTTTGCAAAAAGCCTCAAAATTTTAAAAAGAACAGGGCATTTTAGAGAAAAAAGACTGTAGGAAAAAGAAAACCTTAAAAAAAAAAACTCCCATCAATCTTATCAAAGACGTGAGACTGCCTCCATGAAACAAAAACAGGGTACAACTTTAAACAATGAGAGCATCCGGAGAACTAAAAAGAGCTCTTAGGTACTGAAAACTTGGCAGAAATGAATATAGAAGGATTAAGAGCTAAAGACAATGAAATCTTTAGGAAGTAGGACAAGAGAACAGAGAGAAAAAACAAGAGAGCAAAGAAAAGCAGAGAACCACTCAAGGAATTCTCAATCAGAACATTAAGAGTTCTAGAAAGAAAGACAGAGATAGCAGAGGAAAAGAAATCAAGCACAATATAACTGCAGAAAATTTCTTAGCATTTAAAGATAAGAGCCTCCAGACTGAAAAACGAGAACAGATTCATGTCAAGGGACATCACTAGGAAGTTTCAGAGTATTCTGAGAGCAAAGAGAAGACAATAAATGCAGATGATCAGAAATAAGAATGTCTCTGGATTTCAACAGCAGCATTGGCGGCAAAGGGGCAATGGAATAACACCTTCAAACTGCTGAATGAGAATGACTCCCAACCCAGAAATCTATACCCACACAGAAAACAATATCCTTTCTCTAAAATCCCATGAAAACAGGAGCGAACCCAGAAAGGCATGAGACAGAGGAAACGGGAGAACGTGCACAGGTGAGAGGCTCAGAGAAGCCACCAGCGAGTCAGACGGCAGCCATGCGCGAGGCACAGAAGGCGACTGCTGAGATCAGAGCACACGCTGGGACAGGCGTGTGCAGGCCCTGACCAAGGTTTCTGCTGCCACCGAACCATCTTTCCAACAGAGGGACAGCGCGTCTCGGCGGCCTAGACGGCTTGTTGGCACTTAGCTTGTCTTGACTAATGAATACACTAATGAAGTGCCTACTCCCCCTGGATTAGCTAAGGACCTCCATCTCATCCCACAGAAGGACTCTTCTCTGACCTACACCTGGAAGCTGCCACAAGTGCACACAGAGCAGTCTCCTCCCTCTGCCGTATTTCGGCAGCAGATTCAGTACCTGTCCCTCGCTATGGTCTCACCAGATGCCCTGACTAGGGTAAGCCGTGTGTTCTTCCCTCTTGGTTCTTCCTCTTACCTCCTGGGAACCTTCATCTCATGGTGACAAGACTGCCTTTTCTGAGGCCAGACTCTGCTTGCTTTCAAAATGAAACACATGTGGTCAAACCATGAGAGAGAGAACTTCCCTGGTGGCACAGTGGTTAAGAATTCGCCTGCCCATGCAGGAGGCGTGGGTTCAGTCCCTGACCCGGGAGACTCCACATGCCATGGAGCAACTAAGCCTACGAGCCACGACTACTGAGCCCTTAGGCTCTAGAGCCCGTGCTCTGCAACAAGAGGAGCCGCCACAAGAAGCCCCTGCTCTGCAACAAAGAGGAGCCCTGCCCGCTGCCACTAGAGAAAGCCTGTGCACAGCAACAAAGACTCACTGCAACCAGAAAACAAAATAAACAAAAATAAATACATATTTTTTTTACAGTAAGAGAATGATTAAAATGAAAGCAAGAACGGCAGTTGTCTCTGAGGTGAGACAGGGACCAGGGACAAAGCTGACTGCAACTGGAGAGGGTACTGGCCCATTTTTTTAAAGTGGTGTCTACACAAGCATCCACACATTACTATAAACTTTTCTTACATGTTTTCTAAGCTCCTCTACATGTATCTCACAGCAAGTTGCTCAGATAAAACATCTGTGTAGCAGAGGGAGGGCTTGTGGAGATCTGAGATTTACTGAGGTGATCAGGCAGTGAGTCATCTTTTTCAGGGGGAGATCCTCAAACATCAATATCCGAGCACCACTTCTTCTCCAAAAGGGATCAACTCCCTGCCTGGGGAGCAGCCAGAGAGAAGCAAGGGAAGGGCTGAGCCTCACACAGCTCGGTGTGTAGGGTTTCACCTCACTTCCTTCTTTCTGGTTGTGACTCAGCTCCACCTTCCACCAAGCTTGGCGTTCTCAACTAAGGAGGCTGGCAGGGTCTACTCCTCCAGAGATAAAACTGGGCACTTCCAGCAGGGCCCATGGAGGACGGCAGTCGCCTGGCTAAGCAGGATGGAGAAAGCGAACAGGGGAATCCTACCACTCGACATCCAGACTTCCCACGGTGCGTTTGCTTCCAGCCACACCCGTCACCGCCCAGCTCGCACAATCACCGCCCAGCTCGCACAATCACCACCCACCGAGCTCCTGGCCCTCTGGGGCTCTGTGGGGCAGGCGCCTGCAATGCAACCTCTTCCTCTGTCAGTGAGGAGTATGTCTTAGACTCGCGCATGCAGAATGCTTCACTGTGCAAGTCCTTTAAGGTGAAATAAACAGAAAAGCCTGTCTTCTCCAATAACATCTCAAAAGGGACATCCCTGAGATCACGTGTTCAATTTCTCAAGTGAGTCTATGAAATTCTGCCACTAGTTCAGGTTCTGTACCTTCGAGGGTCCAGTTCATGGTCCTTAGATCCAGTCACTAATTCCGGGTGAATTCGCACATGCTCCATCATTGGCTAAAAGAGTTCGGGTTGACAAGTTATAAAAGGCTTAATTTCTGTCGTATTTCTACACAATAAACACTATCTGACAATACAAAGGAATGAAGTACTGACACAGGCCACAACACGGATGAATCTTAAAACACTGCATTAAGTGAAAGACGCCGTTAACAGAAAACCGTATTATATGATTCCATAAGCATGAAATATTCAGGAGGGGCAAGCCTATAAAGGCAGAACATAGATTCATAGTTACCAGGGCTGACGGCGCTGAGCAAGATGGGGAGAAGGCTGAATTTCTTTTCAAAATTTCCTAACATTTAATACGAAGCTTACAGATGCAGCCCCTCTCCATAGTACACTAAATGGCAAGCAAACGGGTGCTCATTCACCTTGACCACTTCTTCAAAAGTCTCCAGGTTTTCCTTCATACTGTAGTGAGAGCGCAGAAAGGAGACAAAGTTGCAAGGGTACATCCCATACAGGCGATGGAAGAGAGCGTAACGCTGGCGTGGAGGTGGACGAGATAGACTTCTGTCACGTGGCCTAAAAAAGAAATCCATTGAGGGGCTCCTAGCTGGACACAGGACACGTGTGTGCCAGACAGACACACACACAGGCTGCCAATGGGACTTTCTGCATAGGTGTGCTCCCACCTCGCTACAAAGACAGTAAGTACATTTTTCTAAAACCCAAATCTGAACACACCGGACACCACTGTCTGAAATCCGTGGGTGGCTCCCGTGGCCTCTGGATAAACTCCCATCTACTTGGAGTAACCCACAGAGGCTTGCACTGATCTAGTCCCTGCCCTCCTCTCTAGGCACCCCCTTAACAAGGACCCCAGAACTGTAACACTGAAGCACCTTTACAAGAATACCCCTTGCAAGCTGTCATCGTACATCTCCATAGCCCGATTCAGTACACACCTCAAGAAGAACACCAACTCACTCACCTCTGCGCCCTGAGAGCTCTCACTGAGCTTGCTGCATAACAGGCATTCATATATTTGTGGAATGAATGTGTAAGAACCTTTAAAATCAGTTTGTAGTCTTAGCTATGCAGATTCATAACTACAGAGTAAAAAGCTACTATCTGAAATTAGCTTAAAGAGCTAAGAGTGGGAGAAATAGAAAATTTAGTTCATCTAGCCTTATCCAGACCCTATGGAAAATCCCAATGGTATACATAAAGCTCCTCTAAAACAAAGGGCAAGCCACTCCTTTCTCCTCAAGCAAGAAGAGCCTACTAGACAAGTTGGCATCATACAGGCCTCAGGCTTGTTACTTAATCCAGTACAAGAAGCCACAATGTTCCATTTCCCAAGGCTTACACATTTTACTCTTTTGATGTGAACATTTCATGCTGGGAGGACCAAAAGATCCCAAAGTTCACATGTTTACAGCTTCTGAGTCATTCTGATAGAGCTGTGCCATCTGTTGATGTAGAAATAAAACCCCCCTGTACTAAAAGCTGGAACACTAATCAGGGCCAGCCAGGTTCTCTCTCCTCCTTCCACATGTACGACGGATGAGTTCTCTGAACCAGAAGCTTGTGCTCTGTCACTACAGACCAAGAGGAGGACAAACATGCCCTACAAGCGTAGTCCCACACTGCTGCAACACAGATCTAAGCTGTTTTTCAGTTTATTGAAGAGCAGGAAGCTGTACCCATCACTCAGTTTCTCTGACAACTAATCCTCTTAAGCCAACAAAATAAGGACAGTATCTCAACAGTCATGCTTTTTTTTTTTTTTTAATCTCTTGGCATATGAGATCTAAGTTTCATGACCAGGGATCGAACCCACACCCATGGCATTGGAAGCTTGGAGTCTTAGCCATTGGGCCACCAGGGAAGTCCCTGTCTTGCTTATCCATGGCCCTGGTGGAAAATAGCTGAGGTATTCCCTCCCCTGGCTGGTGACAACCAACCATTTCAGCAACAGGATTCTACATGTCCTTCTCTTCCAGCACATGACCTGTTCATCACTCACAAAAGCACTCACCTGGTGTGGCATGACGGGTATAGGAGGAGATCTTTACCTGGTTTCTTCAGGCACCATGACGAAAGACGGCCAAAAATATCAAAGAAATCGTGAAGGTGTTGTTTCCCCGACTGTGGAATCATTGGGAGCATGGTTATCAACACTAAGACTCCTGTTGTGAGGACAATGACGTCGGTGTCCATCTGGAGGAGGGAACGTCAAGCGGGAAGAGACACCTCTCAGGGGCGCAGCATTAGATCAGCACACTTAAAGATTCTCAAGCTAGAACACAGGCAGACACTCATCCTACCCCTTAGGATGCTGGGGGCATAACACTGAAACGGACTCAGCCACAAGCCACTGAGGACCAGCTCGACCAAGCTGCGTCTGTGGGGACCACATTCACACACCAAACTCATCCAGGGCAGGGCTTAAACGTGGCTTAGAAAATCCCAAACCCAGATACTTCGGATGCGCTATAAATAGCCCTTGGCAGGGAGCACTAGTTGCTTTTGAACAGAACAAAGAAATGTTGCTATTCTTGTTCATTCAGCCAAATTATGCAGTACTTACTCTTTAAAAGTCAGGTAAAAAGACCCATATACATGAACAAGTCATTCTCTATTTCTAAAGGATCATAACAGAAATATAACTTAATAAGAAATTAGTATAGCACCAACAAATCTTCTTAATGGCTCACCTCACAGCAGTATTTAGAGACCAGCAAATAAAAAAGATACAGGGACCTCTGACCACGTCTACAATTTAAACATCAAGTCATATAAATTTAGACTAACTGAACTTAATAACCGATGAATAATAAATCAACTCAGACTAGCTATAGCGGCTCACCTGACCCATAATTAAATTATGAATGTCTGCCAAGTAACTGGAATTCAGACTGAAGAAACAAGACATTAAACAAAAGACTACCATGCAGGTTAGAACATCCATTATTCCTTATAAAAAGGAACCTATGAGTCTCTGAAAATAAAGTTTGGGTTTTTTAATTAATAGAATTTATTTGGTAGTACTCGGTTTCAATTGCAGCATGTGAGGTCTTTAGCTGAAGCATGCAGGGTTTCAGCTGTGGCATGAGAACTCTTAGCTGTGGCATGTGGGATCTAGACCCCAACCAGGGTCTGGACCTGGGGCCCCACTCTGGGAGCATGGAGTCCCAGCCACTGGACCACCAGGGAAAGTACCTGGAAATAAAGTTTTAAATAGATTTAGTTTTTACATCTAGCACCAAGCCATCTGTTATGGCAGTTATCCAATAGGAAAAACCTAAGATACTGATAGGAGAACCAAGAATCTGTAATGAGTTCTGACTAAAAAAAAACAAACAGAAACAAAAACACTAACAAAACATCCTAACTGAAAGTTTGGGTTAACAGTTTGTAAGTAATTTTCAAGGCTTATTCTTTTGGAAAAGGTTAAGTATTCTTCAATCTGAACTAAACAATGTGCCTCAAAATCAGATTATATTCTCATCAATCCATTCATTCAAAAAATTAAGCTGTTGAAGTGGCTCCTGCTTCTCCTTAACATTAAATGCACATCTTTATGACGCCCTACTGCCGTGACTCCCTGAGACCCATCTCTAGGGAGGATAAACAGCTGCCCTTCGCTGGCACAGACAGACATCATCTCGCACGGTGCTGTGTCAGATGCCTTCAAAGGCTGGCCATCCTGGCACAAACGCTACTGGGCACCCTCATGTCCGGGAGGTGTGGGCAGCTCACATCACCCACATTTCCCTAGTTTACAGGCAGGAAACAAGCCCAGGAAGTAAAACAGATTAAACAAACGCCCTACGTATTTCAGTAAGCCATGGTCAAAACTGAAACCATAAGGTCCTACTTAGGTTTTGACTCTGTAGAAAAGTGCACTAAGCTGAGTGCAAAAAAGCAGAACACAGTCTGGTAAAGACTTCTACCAAAAAAACCTCAGTTACAGCTGCAACCAGAACCTGCTCCTAAAGAGTTAAAAGTCTTAGCCATTTTGCTATTAGCCAAAAGAGAATGCAGAAATAGGGATTCCCCCAAGACAAACCAGTACCTTTCTGACTGACGAAAGGCTAGACAGTGTTGAAATCGAAGAGGGCTGGGAGAGCACACGTTGAGCCAGTCTGATCGAAAAGGGACCACAGATAGCTGCACTAGACAGCGATGCACTGAGAGCTTCCTGAGCACCAAGTTGGAACCATGTCACAATCAGAACCAAATGCCTAGAAGTCTTTAAACTCTCAGAGTTAAAATCCAGCTGGCTTGTTTTAAGGTCCTCAGAATTTCAGAAATTATATGATGAAGCTATTTTGTGCAAATCCTTACAAACATCGTACCTTGAGACATTTTAGTAGAGAAGGCAAAAGAGGTGCTTGAGAGAGCTTATGCTTCCACGACGGCTGCAGCCTCACGACGTGGCCCAGTAGCAAGAGGGCGGATAACCGAGAGGCGGCCTTGCCCACATATTCATTCATTTTGTCCAAGAGGTGCTGAACATGCACAAGAACAAGAGAAACGATCTCAATAAAGCTGAGGAAAGTCAAGGGACCCCAGGGAAACACTCAGGTGAATGCATGAAGTGCGCACGAGGAGGGGCAGCAGTGACCGGCTCCAGTCTCTCAAGTCGCCACTTGGATGCAAAAAAGGGTCGTGCAGGCAAAGAGATCAAACTCAAGGTTTTTAAAGCCATGCAAACAAACACACTGTTGTGTTGCATGAGTCCTAAGAGAGGGCAGCCAGTCTGCAACTCCTGAAAAAGAGTCCCCACAATACAGGTCTGTAAGCAGGACGGAGACTCCTCTGTATCTTTCTAAGATACAAATAGGCCACTTCTTAGAATAACCACTGTTCTAATAAGCTTCTAACAAGTGGAAGCTGTTGAAGCTTCAGGGGTCCTACTGGAAGCAGCTATTTATTGCTACCAGGGCCTTGCCTCCATGGTTTGGCCCCAGATAAAACTCAGGTAGCAGTAGAAGTTAAAATTAGCCCAGAGTGGAAAACAAAAACAAAAACAACCCACCCAAGAAGTGCTGTAAACGGCAGACAATGGCAAGGCCTTCAGATCCCAGTGAAGTAAATCACCAGTACACACAGACTCAAGACAAAGTCCAAGGCTTTGTTAGCTATTTACCATCAACAAAAATAAAAGCAAAAACAAAACATAAAGGAGTCTTCCAGTGCCCGGTGCTTGCAAAGAGCACTAGGCAATTAGCTCCATGAGGTACTCACATTTACAGCTTTTGCCATATGGATTGAAAGTCTAAAACTAGGATTAAAACCCTTCTCAGAGCACGTGTTTAAAGATGGGTACCTTATGGATCATCATCACTATACAATTATAGCTTAGGATGACAGGATTTCTTCTGAGAGCAACATCTTTGAAGGCCTCTGAAATATGTTGTATTTCGAAACCTTTTCAGGAAACAAAAGTCCTGACGACTATTTTTATGTG
Source organism: Nanger dama (assembly GCA_917880005.1). Classification (NCBI taxonomy): domain Eukaryota; kingdom Metazoa; phylum Chordata; class Mammalia; order Artiodactyla; family Bovidae; genus Nanger; species Nanger dama. The sequence continues at coordinate 4,060,428 of CAKJTW010000018.1, read as the reverse complement.
TAGTTACAATCTGGGAGCAGCGTCATCAGTAGCACACGGAAGTGGAAGCAGTAAGCTATAAACACACCGGGTATTGGGGCTGCACAGACGCAGTCACGGCCCTCAGAGAAAGTGTATCAGATCTTTACCATTCAGCAGGTACCTTATCATGGGGCTCTTGCAAGGTAGTCAGGATGTGCAATACAGGCTGAGAGTTGGTTTCAGGTAATAATCCACCAAGGTGTTCACAAGCATCGGACCACGATCTAAAGAAAGAAAAGGACTGTTTATAATAGTTATTTCCTCTAACATTCTAAACCTACCTCCAATATTAGTAATTGCCAGTAACAAAATTCAGAGAATGTTTCTTTGTACACTACCCAAACATGAAGTGTTGTATTTCTGTTTTCTAAAATGAATTTAGGTTTAACAGCAGGATAATATCAAGTTTATATGCCTAAGTAGCCATAGTCCAGTTCAGTTGCTCATTCATGTCTGACTCATTGCGACCCTACGGATTGCAGCTTGCCAGGCTTCCCTGTCCATCACCAACACCCTGAGCTTGCTCAAACTCATGTCCACTGAGTTGGTGATGCCATCCAGCCATCTCATCCTCTGTCATCCCCTTCTCCTCCTGCCTTCAATCTTTCCCAGCATCAAGGTCTTTTCTAATTCTTCACATTAAGTGGCCAAAGTATTGAACGTCAGCCTCAGCATCAGTCCTTCCAATGAATATTCAGGACTGATTTTCTTTAGGATTGACTGGTTTAATCATCTTGAAGTCCAAGGGACTCTCAAGAGTCTCCTCCAGCACCACAGTTCAAAAGTATCAATTCTTCAGTGCTCAGCTTTCTTTATGGTCCAACTCTCACACCCATACATGACTGGAAAAATCATAGCTTTAACTAGACGGACCTTTGCTGGTAAAGTAATGTCTCTGCTTTTCAATATGCTATGTAGGTTTGTCATAGTTTTTCTTCCAAAGAGCAAGTGTCTTTTAATTTCATGGCTGCAGTCACCATTTGCAGTGATTTTGGAGCCCAAGAAAATAAAGTCTGGCATTGTTTCCAATGTTTCCCCACCTATTTGCCATGAAGTGATGGGAATCAGTGAACTAAAAATGGATCAGAATGGGCGAATTTAATTCAAATGACCATTATATCTACTACTGTGAGCAAGAATCCCTTAGAAGAAATGGAGTAACCATCACAGTCAACAACAGAGTCCAAAATGCAGTATTTGGATGCAGTTTCAAAAATGACAGAATGATCTCTGTTCGTTTCCAAGCTAAACTACTCAACATCACAGTAATTCAAGTCTACGTCCCAACCACTAATGCCAAAGCTGAAGTTGAACAGTTCTATGAAGACCTACAAGACTTTCTAGAACTAACACCAAAAAAAAGATGTCCTTTTCATGATAGGGGACTGGAACGCAAAAGCAGGAAGTCAAGAGATACCTGCAGTAACAGGCACGTTTGGCACTGGAGTACAAAATGAAGCAGGGCAAAGGCGAACAGAGTTTTGACAAGAGAACAAACTGGTCACAGCAACACCCTCTTCCAACAACACAAGAGACAACTCTACACATGGACATCACCAGATGGCCAATACCAAAATCAGATTGATTATACTCTCTGCAGCCAAAGATGAAGAAGCTCTATACAGTGTGCAAAAACAAGACTGGGAACTGACTGTGGCTCAGATCATGAACTCCTCACTGCAAAATTCAGACTTATATGGAAGAAAGTGGGGAAAACCACTAGACCATTCAGGTATGACCTAAATCAAATCCCTTATGATTATACAGTGGAAATGACAAATAGATTCAAGGGATTAGATCTGATAGAGTGCCTGAAGAATTATGGACGGAGGTTTGTAACACTGTAGAGGAGGCAGTAATCAGAACAAACTCCAAGAAGAAGAAATACAAAAAGGCAAAATGGTTGTCTGAGGAGGCCTTACAAATAGCTAGGAAAAGAAGAGAAGCACAAGGCAAAGGAGAAAAGGATAGATATACCCATTTGAATGCAGAGTTCCAAAGAATAACAAGGAGGGATAAGAAAGCCTTCCTCAGTGATCAATGCAAAGAAATAGAGGAAAACAATAGAACTGGGAAAGACTAGAGATCTCTTCAAGAAAATTAGAGATACCAAGGGAACATTTCATGCAAAGATGGGCATAATAAAGGACAGAAACAGTATGGACCTAACAGAAGGAGAAGATATTAAGAAGAGGTGGCAAGAATACACAGAAGAACTATACAGAAAAGATCTTAATGACCCCGATAACCACGATGGTGTCATCACTCAGAACCAGACATCCTGGAATGTGAAGTCAAGTGGGCCTTAGGAAGCATCAATACAAATGAAGCTAATGGAGGTGATGGAACTCCAGCTGAGCTATTTCAAATCCTTAAAAATGATGCTGTGAAAGTGCTGCACTCAATATGCCAGCAAATTTGGAAAACTCAGCAGTGGCCACAGGACTGGAAAAGGTCAGTTTTCATTCCAATCCCAAAGAAAGGGAATGCCAAAGAAATGTTGGAACTACCACACAACTGCACACATCTCACACGTTAGTACGGAGAAGGCAATGGCACCCCCATTCCAGTACTCTTGCCTGGAAAATCCCATGGACGGAGGAGCCTGCTAGGCTACAGTCCATGGGGTCGCTAAGAGTTGGACAAACTGAGCAACTTCACTTTCACTTTCATGCATTGGAGACAGAAATGGCAACCCACTCCAGTGTTCTTGCCTGGAGAATCCCAGGGATGGGGGAGCCTGGTGGGCTGCCGTCTATGGGGTCGCACAGAGTCAGCCATGACTGAAGCAACTTAGCAGCAGCAGCACACGTTAGTAATGCTCAAAATTCTCCAAGCCAGGCTTCAACAGTACATGAACCGAGAACTCCCAGATGTTCAAGCTAGATTTAGAAAAGGCAGAGGAACCAGAGATCAAATTGCCAGTGTCCACTGGATCATAAAAAAAGCAACAGCAGCAGCAGTGACAAAAATAGTTCCTGCCTATTGTTAACAACTCAGGTTACATGAAAGGGAATCACACACGAGTGACAGCTTTCCTCACCGCTGGGCTCACACGCCATCGCAGAGACAAACACTCTTGGCTTTGGTTCATGTCCTTTCAAAACTTTTCATCCTGGCAGCAGTGCCCACACACAGCCCCCACATCCACGCAGCCACAGTCTGTGCACACCCATGTCTTTTCCACTCAACACGGTGTGGTGGAAGGGTTTCCCTTCTTCCTGCTGTCACGACACCTTCCACGATAGCACTGATGACCCGCTTCCTTCTCTGTACCGAGCTCCTCACTCTCCTCACAGCTCTGCTGTTAATTCAGTCAGCCACCTACTGAAGGATACTTTAGTTTTTCCAAGTTTCTGTTACATTTCATTCAAGTGAATGAAATATAGATTCTTATAAGTGGACCAAATGGCATGTGCTTTTAATTAATGACAGATATTCCAAAGGGGTAAACTCCCATGTATTCATTCTCCTGCTAAAAACACCCATTTATATGACCAATATTTGATTTCTGCCAATCTGGTAAGCAAAAAAACGGTACTGTTTAAACTTATATTTCTATGACTAAAAAGAAGTTCTAGGTGGCTCAGTGGTAAAGAGTCTGCCTGCCAACCCAGGAGACACAGGAGATGCAGGTTCAATCTCTGGGTCAGAAAGATCCTCTGGAGGAGGGAATGATAACCCACTCCAGTATTTCTGTCTAGAAAAATTCCATGGACAGAAGAGCCTGGTGGGCTACAGTCCACGGGGTTGCAGAGTCAGACACAACTGAGCATGCATGCAAGCATGTTTCATATTAAAAATGGCGTATGATTGACAGATGAAATGATGTATCTGGGATTTGTTTTAAAATACCTATGCAGGGGGAAGTCAGGAAGTTCACTGAAACAGTAAAGGCTGGGCAAGCAGGGTTCCTTATGGGATTCTTACTTCTGTGTTTGTGAGTTTACTTCTGTGTTTGTGAGTTTACTTCTGTGTTTGTGAGTTTATGTGAGTTTATGTGAAGGGATTCCCAGGTAAAAATCTGCCTTCCAATGCAGGAGACGCGAGTTCGATCCCTGGGTCAGGAAGATCCCCTGGAGTAGCAAATGACAACCCACTCCAGTCTTCTTGCCTGGGAAACTCCATGGACAGAGGAGTTCTGGCGGGCTACAGTCCACGGGGTTGCAAAGAGCTGGATACAAGTAAGCAACTGAGCATGTGCACAGACCGTGAATAAATAGCCCCATAACCAAAAGGTGAACACACATACAGAGTGAATCCAGCCATGTGTGCTTTCTCCTGGTGGTTTTAAAGACTCTCTTTAGAAGATGAAGTGGCTAACCAGGGTAGGGTCTGGCTTACCAGAACTGAGATTCTCTTTAAAGACGGCTGTTCCGTCGCCACGCACACTTAGCAGGGGAGAGTCCAGCATGGAGAGGAGCTCCCCAACATTGGCTTGCTGGGCCATTGTCTGACACGAATGTGCTCTGCTGCTTCAGGACGCGCATTAAAGACTTTGAAGGTTCTTCATTGGTGCCACGATCAGACTGAAAAATAGAAGAGGAATGCTGTGATAAAATGGTCCCAATTTTCCCCACAAAAACCTACTTGCCAGACAATCTGAGCATGTTTTCAAAGCAGTGTTTGTCCGGAACACTGTTGATAAAAAGCAGCTAAGGTGTGTAAATAATGGTGCTCTGGACAAGTTTATGAAGAGGAATTCTAGGCAATGCAACAGACAGAAACCTAATTATTAAAAAAAAAAAAAAAAAAACAGTTGGAATCATCCCAGCAACTTAGTAACAGGACTTAATTGAAGTTTTATTAGTTTTATTAATTATTGCTGATTCTACCTTGGGTTTAGGCTTCAAATCACTGATCCAAAGAGTAGATGAACCATTTCCAGAAGAACTGAAAGAGTGCTATCTTCTTGATAACCCCATCAGTGTCTAGAAGACAGTATGGCCGGTTAGGTCACAAGTGTATGAGTTCGAAACCTGATTTCAACTTGGGATGGTTCCTCTGTTTTCAGTTTATGCCCTTCATTCCAGACACCAATCCCACACTCCAATGCTGCTGGTTACAGCGAAGTGGGTATGAATGAACAGGGGCATCAGGGCAAACCCTGCACCTTCAAATACTCAATCCTTCATAGCAGTGGAGCAGCAACTTTATATAAAAAGGCAGCTCACTCTCCATAAGTCACTAGACAAACTTAAAACCATTCATTTTTCCCCACTATGGTTTTTAAAGCTCTATTTGTAAAAAACAGCTACCATGTCTTAGACAGGCACTGCAAACCCTTCACAAATATCATCAAATATACTCCATATATAACTACAGTATGATTCGTTATTTTATCCCCCGTTTTACAGGGAGAGGAACAGAGATCAAGCTATTTGCTTACTGTCACAAAGCTGTTGCTGCTGCTAAGTCGCTTCAGTCGTGTCTGACTCTGTGCGACCCCACAGACGGCAGCCCACCAGGCTCCCCGTCCCCGGGATTCTCCAGGCAAGAACACTGGAGTGGGTTGCCATTTCCTTCTCCAATGCATGAAAGTGAAAAGTGGAAGTGAAGACTCTCAGTCGTATCCAACTCTTAGTGACCCCATGGACTGCAGCCCAACAGGCTCCTCCGTCCATGGGACTTTTCAGTCAAGAGTACTGGAGTGGGATGCTATTGCCTTCTCCACAAAGCTAGCAGGAGGCAAAACTGGGGAGAACTGAAATTTGACCCTAAATGTACTCCATTCAAATCCCTAAGTCCATAAACATGACATTAAACTAACTCGTGGTTGTGATCACCACAGTGACTGTGTGAGGCAGGCAGATATTATCTTTATTTTACAAATCAGAGTATGATATTCAAAAAGGATAAACAATTCTGCCAAGGACGCACAGTAAAGCAGAACTTAGATGGCTCAGCTCTCAGACCAACAACTGTATATGTCACTTGCAGCCACATTAAAATATACTCTTGATTTGTATTTGCTTGTCTTTGAGTAAGCTAGGGTACCGTTCTGGAACTGGCGGTCCAGTGACTAAGACTCTGTGCTCCTAGTGCAGGGGGCCTAGGTTCAATCACTGGCCAGGGAGCCAGACACCACATGCCACAACTACAGATCCTGCTGCTGCAACTAAGACCCAGCGTGGCCAATGAAACATTAATACATAAATATACATACTGAAAAAAAGGAACAGTTCTCAGGCTTCAGTATGTATTAAAATCACCTGAGATTTAACTTTCTGGGCCCACTGTGGAACTGAATTGTGGACTCAGGAATCTTCATTTTAATAAGCACTCCAGAATAATTCTTTCAAGGGTAAATAAGCCCCATTTGAGGAACACCACACAAAGGAAAAACTCTGCTAATGAAGAGTTAAGCTCCTCCTACTAGAATGCCAAATTTGAAGTAGCAATGACCCCCTGAAACTGGTGAGTATTAACTTATTATTATCTATGCTCTTGTTTAATTACAACCTGGTGATATTCAGTGATTTTTCTTTTGGTGAATCAGAAATTCACTAATCAGAAAGATCAATTAAAACATATAAATGAATTTTTGATAGCAAATCTTGATACAGAAAGCATGCTGTATGATATAAATATAATACAAATTTATATTTACATAAGTATAAATCCAACAGGTAAATCATAAAGGAAGTCACTTCAAAGGACTCAGAAATGGGAGACCATAGTCAGTAAGGTTTCACTGTAAAAGCTGAAAGCTGAAAATAGAAACAAATTTCACCTTATTGTAAGTTGGATTATATTAAACTCACAAGCAAAGACAATACCAACCTGTCAGGGTTTATCGTTCATCGAAAGGATTAAATGAGATAACCTATATCACACAGTGAAGCACAGTACCCGGCACACTCACCCCCTCACTGAGTGGGTCTCACATATCACCATTACGAATACTGGTGAAAATCTTTGGGTCACCACTTTCAAAATGACTTTAACAGCACATTTATCTAGCTGATCCCCACATTGATTTCTACTTCAGGTAACTCACAAATGATTCTTGGAGTTGTTCTGCCCCTAAGTTTGGTTTTGTGCCAGTAGAGCGGATACTCGCCCTGTCTCGGCTAGCGAGGCTCCCGAGTCTGTCTGCTGTGCGCTCAGAAGACAGTCGCGGTGGAGCTGCTCCCGCAAGTGCAGCAGCCCAGAGCAAAGCAACAAAGACGGCGCCCATCCAGTCAATTTGGCGGCCCTCAGGGCTGACCGACACGGACCACCTCACTTGTTTTTCAGGTTGTAGTTTAGGTATAAAGTCTGGTTTCTGGAGGCTACTCTTTCCAAGTGCTTTACAGAAAGCAAAAATAATGTTTTAGTCTAAAATACACTCATACGTTTTTTGGCAACAACCTTTTGTTGCTTGTCTCCTCAGTTCTAAAATTCTACCTTTCAATCATATTTTTCTTATCCCCACGAAAAATATAAATCATGGGTTTTTTTGTGGGATTTTTCATTTAAGTGCCTTAAGTTCAAGGATTTTTGACATTCTAAAAAGCCCTCTCGGGAGTTCAATCATAAGCCTTTGGAATTAGTTCCATAACCAGAATCTCTCTCTTTTTAAACTTATTCAAATATTTGGTTAAGTGCAGGGTGCTAAGTAGGGAAGAAAGACTTAGCGTGTGCCATGAAGAACTAGACATACATGAGCAAGAAATGGACAAGGTTCAGTGAGTACACAAGGGAGGGAAGGGACCAGCTTCAGCTGGATGTGGTGGGAGTGGGTGAGCTGCACATGTTAAACACACTTTACAGCCTGGAGGAGACCGGGGAAAAGTCACTGAGAGGTTAGCACCACAGGCTCATCAGGCATCTGCTTTTGCCATGAAAGTCTTGCTTCCACTTTGGGAGTAACCAAGCATAGGAAACAGGAGAGGGGAGAAGCCGAGAGTTTAGTATCTGAGTTCATACAGTTCTGTATCCTACACACCAGAGCGACATTTTGTTTAGTTTAAGACTACCACTGGGGGCCACACGGCACAGTGCAGTGCTACGGTGCTGTTTATACTAGGGAGTCACGGCTCTCAACACCCACTCCCCACCCCAGAACCTGGCCCTCTGCCAGTCTCCTGGACCTCAGTAGCAGGCTCAACCATCAGTCTACAGGCGACATCTAGGTGACATCCTTGACTCTTCTGCTACTCTAATGCTCACATCTAATCCTCTGGCAAGCCCACCGACTACCCCTTCTGTTTCACCCCAGTCCAAGCCCCTATCATGTCCCCTTGAAAGATGAGGGACCAGCAATCTCCATGGCTCCTCTCCCCTACACCACCACCAAGACACTCTGAAACAGGGAATCAGACTCCACTGCTCCTGTGTAAAATCATCCAGCGGCTCCCCACGGAGCTCACAAGAGTCGGCTCCCCTGTGGCTGCCAGGTGCACCCGACGGGGCAGCTGTGAACCCCACGCCCGGCCTGCTTCGCCGCACCCTGCCACCCGGCTCTGGCCTCCGGTTTCTGAAGCTCAGGGACACAGCGCCCTGCACAGGCCTCTGCACTTGCTGCTGCCTCTGTCCTTGGGGAGCTTTTCTCCCAGATCCTCATGTTGCTGTTGGTTTCAAGTCTCTGCTCAAAGTGTGACCATCTTGGAGAGGGCTTCCAGACCACCTTATCTACAGCAACAGGGGGTTCCAAGTCACTACTTCTGAATAAACCAAACTTAACCTCTACACTGGTAACCAGATTTGATCAAACAGAACACTTAGCATGGTCTCAACAAGCATGGAAAACAGGGATTTACCAAAGTTCGGTTTTAGTTTCTATTTTTGGCCCAAATCTGGCTGTGGCCTTGGTCTGTAGGACTGAAAGTTGAACGGTCCATCGGCCACTTTAGCAGAATTTAGCAGCATTTCTGGGACTGTGTGCATGTGACCAGCAAGGATATGTTAATGTTACCATCATATGTAATCCACACCATGTCTGTAATGTGGACAGGCATGCATTTAGGATTACCGTTAATATAGGAACAAAGGGAGAACATTCTAGATGCAATATCTAGGCTTTGTGTTTTATAAGTTGAAATTCCATCAATACAATATTTATCCATTTATTATTATTAAAAATAAAACTTCAGTTAATGTGATTTTTATGTTCAAAAACAATTATGGACTTTCAAACAGTTAAATATATTAATGAGTATCAAGAAGGTAGGTTCACTAGATAGCTTTACAAATAACAGTAATTATTCTTTGAGCCAAATGTTTATAAAACTTTTAACAATACTTGGCTACACAACAGAAATTAAAGTATATTTTAATTCTAACCTTTACATAATTATTTTATATTATAAAAAGTAATCATTTAATAACTTCATTTAATTTGTAATCCTAATTTGTAGACTTTCAAGAAAAAGTCAGATTTGGGAACACCACATGTCTTGTGAAGGTGAATTAAAAATAAAATGCCAGCTTGTTACCTAAATTTTAAAACATGAAAAAAAAACCCAAACCACAGTCAACAATATCCACGATAAATCGTCTTCAAGTCAAACATAAAGAATATGAAAAAAACAATGTTAAGAAAAAAATGAAATACTCAAACACATTTTATACTCACTAATCAAAAATTTCAAAACAGATTTTACAAAACCATTATAGGAAGACAATTTCTTGTAGTTTTTGTCTTGTATTTTGTGTCTGGGGGCTAAAAATTTAAACAAAAAGCTTTTCAAGATGACTGGCATAAGCTGTCAATAACTGTTAAGGTGGCTTTAAGATGAAGGATCCTTGAGGCTTGACCAAGCTATGAATCCCAGGCACAGGTCCCTTCTAAAACATAATTTACCAGAAACTTTCCTGAATTCCACTCTGCTTTGTCCACAAAGGTTAGTGATGGGACTAAAAGCGGCAGCTGAAGAGGAACATCTTTCTAGTATCACACACGTGCTAACACAGGGGCAACCCAGCAGCTGACGGTGCTGACGAAGTACTTTTCCTACGTTAAAATGTCAAACTTTAACAATATGACTACTGAAACATAACACAAGCGCCATATTGACAAATATTTAATACAATCTGAGATTTCTGATACGTGGCATTCAGCTTGGGCCTCGAGGATATGAACAGGGCCATCTGACACCGGGTTCAAATACACAGTCAGTGGCCTTCCAGCAATGAACAGAGTGGCGCGCCTGTAAACGCTTGAAAATGGGACTTCCTTGGACCACCAGCCCAAGGTTAAGAATCCACCTGCCAGTGCAGGGGACCCAGGTTTGACCCCTGGTCCAGGAGATTTCACATGGCTCCGGGGCAACTGAACTCGTGAACCACAACTACTGAAGCCCATGCTCTCTAGAGTCTATGCTCCCCAACAAGAGAAGCCGCCGCAATGAGACGTCCCCGCTCACACAATTAGAGAAAGCCGGTCCAGTAATGAAGACTAGGTATAGCCAAAAATAAATAAATAAATAAATAAATAATTTTTTAAAAAGTTTTTTTAATGAAAAGTCAAACTCAGTAAGTCTCCTGTTCTCGTGAGGGAACAACACTTCCTCCACCGTCTTGTGAGTCTACAATCTGTATTAAGACCCTGTTTGTGAACAGACAGCAAGCTTTAAGGGAAAAATCCTCACCTTATTTCCTGATTCTTATGAGGTCAAGATGAGGCAGACAGTGACAATACAGCAAAGGGCAACCAGGGAGGCCTCAGCTGAATGCCACTAGCCATCTGTGTACAAAGACAGCGGACAAAGTGCCTTCCCATCTTCCTTATGCCCTTCCTGCGCACAGAAAGCTGCTGCACTGAGCACTCCTGCCTCCGAACTCAAAACCTTGCTCAGGGACCACTCAGGCCACACTCCTAGCCACAGACATGCTAGATCCCTGTATTTAGGAAGGATAGACTCTAGGACTCTAAGAATCCTCCAGCTCTTAGAAACCACGACAGCATACATCTCATCCCCAGAAAACTGATTAAGACAAGTAACAGATAAAGCCATGTTAAGATTAAATGCTCAGGGGTCCTCAGCCTAGTTCGTACACTAGAATAACCTGGAGAGGCTATGAAATCCTGAAGCCCAGGCCTCACTCCAGAGCCAGTTAAGGGGCAGGGTCTGGACAGGACATCTGGTTTGTTTTCATAGACCCATGTGGGTTTTTAAGGCAGAGCCAGGGTTGAGAACCTCTGTGCTAGTTAAATGGCTTGCTCAAAACACTCAGGATTCAATTTTATTTAGTGGTTAAAACCAATTTTTGCTGTTAGAACTGATTTGAGTTGCAGGTAAAGCAAGTACCCCAGCTATACAACCTTAGGAAAATTACATAACATTTCAGAGCCCAATTCCTTATCTGCAAAATGAAGACATACCAAAAGTATGGCTGTGAAGAGGAAAATAAATAACCATAGAATGCACTTAACACTATGCCTGACACTGAATAAGCCATTAATAAATTACCGATAATTTGACTAATTACTTCAAGGCACAGAAGGTCCAGTTACTGGCAAATAGCTAAAATCATCAACATCACATCCTGAATGCAAAGAAACCTCTTTGCACCAGTGCAACCACAGACAAATGATTCTCCCCTCCCTTCCCCACAGCCGCTGCACTGAGTTTACACCTTACCTGTTCTGGGGACAATTGGTACTTGAGTTTTCTGTGCTGTCAACCTGGTGTCTTTCATGGTCACTGGAGAGAAAAAACACATTATCTGTAAATCACCATCTCACGCTGCAGTGAGATCCCAGACGCCATCAGAGGGGTGTTGGGGTTCACTGGCTTCCCACTCCACCCCATCCCTGACAGGTGGCCATCTGGTTCCCACTGGAATGAACACTGGAATCACTGGGTGCACGGGCCTCTCCCCATCTACATTTCTGAACAGCTGGCTGCGGGAGAATTCTTTACACTGCGCTGACCCTGTAAAGCCTACCTTTGCTGACTGTCTTCACTAGAGCTATGAATGAGTGGGCAGGAAGTGCACGGGCAGGACAGGCTCCAGAGTCAGGGCTCAGAGCAGAAGCACCCAGTCTCCGCCACTGAGCAGCCGTGTAACTCTGGCTGGCTGACCATACGTCTCTAACGTCTAATCTTAAATCCTGTCATCTGTATGGACAGTAGAGCTGTGGCGCCTACCTCCTAAGGCTGCGTGGGGCAGAGTAACTACCCGAGGTGCCCCAGGAGTAAGAACAGCGCCAGGCATGAAGCATGTCCTGGTCCTCCATAAGCCCCCCCACCCCGGCACCCTGCCCCACTAGCCTCACTTTCTCTCAGCTGACCTATGTGCTCCCCACTTCAGGACCAGGTACGAGCTGTCCCTGTGCCCCAGAGACCAGACCACTGCCCACTCCCGAGCTCAGTCTTCACCCTCAAATTCTCTGCTTGAACAAGCGCTTCCTCAAAGAAGCCTTCACTTCCCCCACTCACACCCAGACCAGGCGAGGCCCAGCATGTGCTCTCTGTAGCCTTTCTTGGTGTCACTGATCATGACCCAAGCAAATAAGTGCACTGAGTTACTGAGCGTGTCCCCATCGCCAGCACAGGAGGCCCAGGCGAGGAAAGACAGGGGCTTCTTCAGCACTGTATCTCCTGCAGCTGCCACAGAGTCTGGGACTTGCTGACAGAATGACTAGGAGTCAGAACATTTCTTAAATGTACAAAGCTGAACTTGGCCTTCAAAAGAGCACCACCTCAACCCAATCCCTCTGCATGACAAACATATTTGAGAACAGCCAGCATTTTTCTATTTTATTCTCCTGCTCTCTTTTCTAAATTATATTAAATATCCATGTTTAACATGAATATATATACATTCCAGTTTGCTTTTTAAAATGTGGATCCTTCAAACTACATTTAGGTACAGCCTGATTAGACTGTGAGCTCCATGGGGACTGGAACCACCTGTTGGGTCCACTGCTGGACACCCAGGGCCTATTTAGCGTCCGGCACCCAATGGGCAAATATACCCTGTGTGGGCCAACAAAGAGTTCACCAGCTTCTTTGGTAGCCATTCCAGGGTGGGATGTAGACATGGCAGCTGAACCTCATCTACAACATAGGCCTAGTACACTCAACATGGAAGAGCCTAGAAGCAAGCCCTTCAATACATGATCCTGGCCAAAGCTGAACCAGTGTGTTGGGCAGCTCTCTCACAGTTAAAACTTCATGCTCAGATGATGGGGTAATTATCTTTCCCTGTGGAACACATTCTAGGCATTTAATACCAGCGGTCCTCAGCAGCATACTCCAAGTGTGTGTGCAGAGCTAGGCAGAGGCTGGCCTTCTGAGGAGGCCAAGCAAACCATTCAGACAGGGAGTGCTTGACAAGCCACAGTCACTCCACCAGAAGGGCTGCAGTTAAAACCCTGGAGCCTCTAATCTTGAGAATGTTAGAACCAGCTGTGAGTCCAGTGAGTCATGCAGACTCTTCTTGCAATTAATCGCAGTTCGATGTTTTACCTGAAAAGGAACATCTAAGGCAAAGGTAAAATTAGGATATAAGACCAGATGCGATCTCATAGCCTGTCCAGCCAGGATCACTGTCACAGATAAAGAAATTGGCATAGAAAGTCAGAATGGTTTTTGTCCAATGCTCAACACTAACACTTAACATCTTTACCACTATGCTAAAAGACGGTGATGGTAACAAGTGTTGGCGAGTCAAGGGCTACCTGCCATTATTTATATTTGGAAGTGTTTACTTGTTCACTTATATTTAAATCCTGCCCCGTGGAGGTACTACTAGGGAAAATCATGTGACCTGTGAATGTCCTGCTTAGAAGTGAGGAATGGAGAAGACCCTCCTCAAAAATGTGTCCCCCTGAGGGGTTCGGATGGAAACACCTGTCAAGGCGTAACAGGGCCAATGCAATGTTCTTACCTTCAGAAGCCAAATTAAAAAGGAAACGTGCCCTCAGACCTAGACCCTTCCTCTTTGATGTCTGACCCCAAAGCGTTATTCTCACCTGAAAGCAACACGGTGATTGCCCTTCAACAAGAGCAATTAAGAAGTCTCTCTGAATAAAAATAAAGGGTAGGTTCCAGGAAGAAGATGAGAGCTCTGTGCTTCAGTGTTCTGAGATTAAGCAGAAGGAGCACAGGCCAACTTGTTTTCACATTTCACCTTCATTTCATTCTTTAGGTGTTTCCAGAGAGATGGCCTATATACACGGGCCACACACGGCCTCCAGCTAGCCCAGTCATGTGGAGGTGTCCCCAGCAGGGCCTGTCCACACTGGTTCACGCATCTCTGCCCCAGCATATCTGCATTACAAGCTGAGAGCGGTAAGAGCTGTGTGCACCTTCATGAAACTCTCGTGGCAGGCACCCAAACGCCTTCAGAAAGCATTTTATCTGAAAATATCAGCTGAATATTCGGACTTCTGGAAAATCAAGTGTTGTGTATGACCTTCTCACCCCTGGGACTCTTCAGAACCACAAACCCCACATAAAATATGTAATTATGTATCACATCGCCTAAGATAATCTTGTACAACTTGTCTATGATGTAAAAACAACTACAGGTATAATAAAGGTAAGCAGACGTCTTTTCACTGTAACTTGTTTTCTATACTGAGGTTTTTATCTAAGAAAGTTCAAAGACAATTCAGACACAGGTTGAGGCACAGATGGACTATGTCATTATCAAGTACAGCACAAAGAGAAGAGCAACATTACACCGATACCAGACAGTAATAAAATGGCAATAATATACTTTACACAGTCAGGCCTGGCTCTGGCTCCATACTGCTCAGGTGATTTCTTACAGGAATATTCTACCAAGTGAATAAAGTTGTCTTCAGCACAAATGCATCTAAAAAGGTAAGATATGAGTTCCAATTCCTTTTCCTACTTCTGCACAGAAGGAAGTATCACTCAAGTGTGTGAAAGTGAAACAGCTGAGAGCAAAACCTGGCAACATGTAGAGTCGTGTGTGATTTAAATGGTCTCAGCAGTGTGGTCCCTCTCAAGGAGCTCCAGGTTCTCCATTCAGAATGTTAGCCATCAGGGACCTGAAAGGAAAATCTGGAGTGTATAACCTATTTCATAGGTGGATCCTCTAGCAGCATCTTGTCTGCAGGGAGAGACACTGATTTTGGTTAGGTGTACATTTTCTATAATATAAGGCACCTCCCTGGTGGCTCAGTGGTAAAGAATCTGCCTGAAATGCAGAAGAAGCAGGTTCCATTCCTGGGTCAGGAAGATCCCCTGGAGAAGGAAATGGCAACCCACTCCAGTATTCTTGCCTGGAGAATCCCATGGACAGAAGGAGCCAGGCAGGCTACAGTCCATGGGGTTCCAAACAGTCGGTCCTGAGTCAGCGACTAAAACAACAGCAACCACCACCTCATCTATAAACTATGTTTCTTATGTTTTTTTTTTTTTTTTAAACTTTTGTAGCATTTTCATTGTTTTAAGTTCATGGACATTCTTAGAACACATTCCAGAAAGCAATCTATTCCCGAATTCTTAAGTTTCATAATGATGTGTGATGCTGTGGCCTTTTTATTTAATTGTTTTTTCTTGTCCTGGGTGTTTCTTATGTTTTAACTTTCTATTAGCATGAACAAAATTATTTACCAAGAAAATAAACCAAGTGTCATGTTTCAAAATACAGAGCTTCTCTTAAAATAAATCTGAGCAAACTGTAAGTTTTCTTTAGGTTTCAAGTTCAACGACTAAAATAGAAAACTCCTAGGAAGTAAGGGCACAAGCTTTGATAATCCAGGACTAACACCTGTGGGTCTCAAAGGTGGTCCTCACACCAGCAACACCCATCACTTAGGGATTTAAGCCTGGTCTGAGACCTCTGAATCTGGAAGTGGGGTCTTCCAGGTGATTCTGAACCACTAGTCTAGGAAGGAGGGGGAAGGCAAGAAATATTAAATATATATATATATATATACACACACACACACACACATACTTTTGAGGTTCAAAAAAAAAAAAAAAAATAGTGGATAAACCTTGGAAAAAAGCCCAGTGGAATTCCACCAGGTGATAAAGGTACACAGGGACTGAACCCTAAGCCTGACAAGAATTTAGCAAGTTACAAACCTGAGTTCTCCACTTATAACTTCTTTTAATGTGACACCTAAGGTTGAGTTCCCAGTGAAGTGTAAAGAACCTTTCAATATAAAAGTTTTAACAAAATAATTTATAGTACAAGCAGTACACAGTCCATCTTTAAAAGACTTAGGCCTTTCCTCTCTGTGGGTTGCTTTTGTTTCTGAAAGCCTGAGTCCATTTTTAAGAGCAGTAAACTATTTGGAATGATCAACCGGCCTTCAGGCTGGGTCTATAAAGTTCCTATTCAAATTTTATCTGTGTGAATTTTGTTGGAGCTGATGGGACAGAAAAGGGTATTTGGTCCACAGCTTCCCACAAACTCTCAGAGGGGAACTGAGGCCCCCAAAATCGTAAGAACCACTGACCTTTCAACTAGTTTATGAGTTCAGCAGTTCAGACCATTTATCAAGTGAAAGATTAAATGTATGGGTTCTAGAGTCAACCAACAGGGTTCAAATCCTAGCTCAACTCACTGAATAAGTTACTGAAGCCTCCAATTTCTCATCTCCCTATCGTGTCCCTGAAAGGTTTCAAGAAGAGCTAACAGGATCACAAATGTCCAAAACTTTAGCACACTGTTTGGCACTGTGCCAATAAATACAAAATTTATTATAACAATATTACTACTACACAAAATGTACTGCTAGGCACAAGGCTTACAAGACAACATTTACTAACATATTTGAAACACTGATGAAGCCATTCTGTAGTTTGAAATGGATACATTCCACGTTTCTCGCTGTGTTCGTGTGCTCTGTACTCAGAGCAGCACAGGTCTTAACCACTGCAGACAGTAAGGTCACGACACCTGTTCTTTCTCACCACGGCCCAGTGTGCCCTCCATCACCAACAGGAGAGTAAAATTACCCCTTGTCACTCAGATACTTCATGGGCTCTGCTGCCATCATCTTTCCTTTAGAAGGTGACCTGTGAATTCTAGGCCAGTAACTACCATGTCTTGTTTTGTATCAAAACTAGGTTTTTAAGGCACTTTACTCATTAGATGACAATCTGAATTCATTCAACCTTTAAAAGTGTCGTTATCTTTGCTACTTTCCTGTATAGAAAAAAGTTAGTACTACACAAGAGAAGTAAGAAGAAATAAGCAAGGTCCTGGGATTATACATGTTTTATATACACGAAAGTTGTTTTTTTTTCTTATTCTCCCCCTCCCAAAAATAGACACTAGACATTAAATTACTAATGTTTAGGCACTACAGGCTTAAAAAGCAAAGCAGATATACGTATACATATGGCTGATTCATGTTGAAGTTTGACAGAAAACAACAAAATTCTGTAAAGCAATTATCCCTCAATAAAAAAAAAGATTTTTTAAAAAAGCAAAGCAGAAAAGGAATAATCTAAAGTTGTTGATGGTAATTTTAGACCAATTTAAATGGGCTGAAATCTTTTCAGACCAATGGAAAAGAAGTTTTTTTCATATACAAACTATATGAAATACTAAGAGGAAAAAAATTAGTGTTTAAGTATATGCCAATTATAAATACTTATTTTTAAAGCACAGAGCTAAAGGTAGAGATTTAAATGCTATTGAGAACACTTTTCTTTCATGCTTGCAGCTACTTAATTGATAAAACTAATACCAATAAAACTAATCTCTCAAAGAGAGATTTATAATATGAGGCACTTACAAGGAATATCTTTTTCTAAAATGTGATAGGAAAGGATAAAAACTCAACAGGTCAAGCTAAAAGTCGCTGGTTTGCTTAGTTATTATAACACCTGATTCGATCAACATAGAATGTTTAACTTGACCCCCAAAGGACTTGAAATCTATGTGACTTTTAGAAAAGCTTGAAATGGTTGATGTATTGCTGTATGTGGCCCATCTGCAGTCAAGAATTAATTCCAGGAAAAGTTAATTTTAGTCCAGCAAGGCCCTGGAACCCGGAAAAAAATGGTGCCTGCACTCTAACAAACTTTAAAAGAAGACACCTGTAAGACCAAGTCAGCTGCGCCTCAGAGCCCCAACTCAGCCACCACTAGATTCACCAGAGGTTAGGGGCTGTTTTAAGAAATGCCTCTGCAGTGAATTATAAATTAGAAGAAAAACAGCCAAACTGGTAACTTCAGCCACTGGTCCTCAACCTCTGGTGCCATCAGAATCATCTATGACTTCTTCCAAAATATATATCCAGGGTGTCGTCAGCGACATATGCAAACTGTGCATGAAGGTTTGATAGACACTACTGTTATGAGATTTCTCATTTCCAGCAATTTCATTATTCTACAGACAGGAATATATTTGATCTGTCCTAGTCAAGACTGTTTAGTTTCACTTCACAAATGAGAACAGAAGGCATCATGTTACATTTGCAGACTGAGATGTCTTCCCTCTTAAGAATCCAATCAGGCAGAGTACAACTGAGTCACAGGATCTGAGACACTCCAATTTAATGGAAAACAAGTAAGAATGTGGGTAGCTGCCTAGGAACCTAACTAGGAATTTAGGAACAAACCAAAGTCTATGACACCAGGAAATGCATGAAGCAGAGAAAGCTTACATCATTCGCCCTTTCATGCATCTGATGTAAGAGTGTTTGGCATACGATATTAACTTTAGTGAGAGGATATTTCCCATTTACATCTTCTATAAACACCCCTTAAGTTTACACCCGGCGGTTAGAGGGAGATTCTGCAGCTCCCCAGGGCCACAGCAAAGGATGTTTCAGTGTTTCTGAGGCGCCTTATTTGCTTGATGCACGACCGTTAAAGTTTGCATTTCCCCAGACGACCTTAAATCAGTTTCCATATTTGCATATTCCAGGTTTTCTCGGGAATGTTCAACTTAAGAATCACAGGTGGTTGCTCAGTAAATCAAGGGCTCCCACAAGGTTGGGTTTTATAATGCTTCTCGAAATTTACAGCCCCGTTTTGTCAACAAGTGCAAATTCAGATGACTCCAAGTTGATCCCCAAATTATAAATCCAAGTATCTCAGAAGAATATTATTCTATTTTAGTACTTTTACCAGCTTAGGCTGTGTCAAGTGAAGTGCTATTTCTATGCTTTCTATAAAAAATCCGGCAAGGATTTTAGCATGGCTTCTTTCTGCAGTAAATGCATTGGTTTTATGAAGACATCAAATACTTTCCAGCCTAATTTAGACTACTGTGTTTATAGTCACAACACTGCCATCCCAAACAAAAGCTAAAGCATGTGAGCAAGTGGGCCCCTCTTCAAAATTAAGCAAGCACACACAGGCACTTTATGCACAAACCCTGGCCAACTGATTTAATCACCTCATCAGAAAGAATGACAAGTCAGATCTGATCTATTAACAGATAAACGAGAATCACGTTAGGTACAAAGACAGGAGCACAGTCTTGGAATCAGACTCCAGTTCCAATCCTGGCTCACAGAATCCTAGAGGTGTGACCTTGGGGCACGGTACCCTGATCTCTCTGGGCCTCAGTTTCTTCATCTGAGAAATGGGAGGGACTCCTGGTGGCTGCCTCTCCCCTTTGTCGCGAGGGCTAAAGGAGGTGACGACTGCGGAGCCCTTCCACAGGGCATGCTCCGTCAACAAGCTGCTGGTGTCAGGAGGACCGCGCCCCTCCAAAGCCCCCACCCCCACCCCTCCAAACCCAGAACGGCAGAAGCAAAACTCTGTACTAGAAAACACAAAGAAACAGCTTTAATTCTCAGAGGGCTCTCTGACTGCGGGTTCTTCATCCTTCAGTTCCTTAAATGAATGAATGAGCGTCTAGGAGTGGCTCTGCAAATAGCTGTCTCTTAAGAATCACCTCTGCCGGCTGGAAGGTAACTGTCTTTCACCATCAATTAAACACCCAGAGCACACCTGGAGCGAGGCACACACGCGCCTGCAAATTTCGGCGGAGACACCGAGTCCGGGCAGGTCCCCGATGCCCACAGGCAGACTCCATTCATTCCCCACCCCCCCCCCCACCCCCTGGCCCCTCTCGCCAAGCCCGGGCAGCAGCCCCCACCCCCAATCCAGACCTGCCTCTCCCGCAGAGGGGCCTCTCCGCGGCTCTCCGCACCCCGCGGGGACCTGTCACCCACCGAGCAAGGGGCTGGCAAAGCGGCCCACCCCCCCGCCCTCGACACCGCGGCCCGGGGGGCGCAGCGGTCCCCTCCGCCGCCGAGGAGGGGGCCACGTGCCGGCCTGGGCCGCCTCTCTTCCCCCAGAAACCCGTCAGGCCCCGTCGGAGACAGCGAGTAATAAGAGGGAGGGAAAGCGCTCCAAACCCCCCTTCCCGGGGTCCCTTCCTCGGCAAGTGAGCCCCTTGCCCCAACCCCACAGGGCTTCCCAGACTGGGGTCATGGTGCCGGGACCGCCCCGAGAAGACCCCCGCGAAAAGGGAGGGGCGACACCCCCGTACTCACCCACCGTCTCCTCCCCCTCAGCTGTTTACCTCACAGTTCCTCCAGCCTACAGGGCGCCGCCATCTTGGACGTACAGCACCTCCCCCCGTCGTGAAATGGCCACTGCCGCTGCAGCCTCCGCCACGAAAAAGAGTCCCCGGCCGCACCTCGCCTCGCCCTCGACCCCGACGACCGTTGACCGTGGCCGCCTGCCCCTTTGGAAAGAAGGGGCCGTTCTGCTCATTACTGGTTGTGCTAACCGGTCGAGAAAGAGCCAAGGGGAGTTGTAAGGTAGGGGGTTTAGGGGGGTGGGGAGGCGGGGACGGGCGGAAGGATTCCGAAAGGGAGCTGCTGAGAGATCTTGTGACTCCGAAGGAGGCAAAAGAAGAGCCGGCGCGGCGGGGAGGAGCCACGCGGGAGAGCGAGGGGCGGGGAGGCGGTCACGTGGCCCGGGCCTGGCGGGAGGGGCTGTGCAAGAGGCGTAAACAAGTCGGCCGAGCTGGGTGTGGCTGGAGCGCCTTCTGCATTCCCGAGGCTCGCACACCCGGATACCCCCAACTGAGGGTCTCCCCGTGCCTGACCGCGGAGCTTCCATCTTGTTTCCCAAGGAGCCAATGGGACCCCCCGTGGGCGAAGGGCTTGCGGAGAATCACACTGACTTCGGCCCCTCAGATTGCTAGCGTTTCAGACACCCGGTCACGACATCTGTGGAAAACCACCATCATTAGAGCTGGCCGCTTTTAAAGCCCAACCCCTTCATTCAATCCTTGCTCTGCCCTCTTCCTAGCTGTGTAAACCTGGACAAGTTTTGAAGTCCTTGGAGCCTCAGTTTCTTCCTCTGTGAAATGGGCATGATAACGAGTGGAGTGAGGATTCAGGGACATAAAGTATGGAGGGTGTTAAAGCACAGTGACCCACGGAGGGTAAATGCTCACAAGATGATGGGCCTCGAAGGCAGGGTATGGTGAGGCCTGGGACTGATCCGGAGCAGGGTGAAAGAGGCCGCAGTCGGAGGTATCTGAAAGGCTTTCTGAAGGGGTGCTCATCAAGCTAGGCCTTAAAGGAAAGGTGGGTTTTATGAAATAGAAGTGGGAGAGGCAGTTGGGAAGGAAAGAACGGAAAGAAGCTAGCACCTGGAGATAACACTGGGTGAGTTAGGGAAGTAACTAGTTTTGTCATGGGAACCGTTTGGGTCACAAGGCAAGGCAGCGTATGGCTTAAGGGGCCTACTCTGAGAGTGGCCAGGGTTCCAGGAGGCCCAGTGTGGTCCCAGGTAGGACTGCTGTTAGCCTGTAGGGTCAGAGGAGGCCCCGAGCATTAGAAGGCCTTTCCTCTGGGCCAGCAGTCCATGTGAGCAGAGCCCAGGCCGTATCTCGGCCCTTAGCCCCCCGCACCCACTTCTCCGGGTCCCTGGAGCAGTGTGCAGCCTCTACCACCATCCTGGCCTATTGGGCAGGTGGGCGTTGAGTTGGGAATTCCACCGGCCTAACACTGCCTGGAGACAGCTGGGGAGGCCAAGAGGTGGTTGCTCAGGCAGACCAGAGTGTGAACCCAGGTTTCTGCTATCGTGCTAATGAACTGAGCCTTAGTTTCTTTGTCTACAACATAGGGGTTTTAATATTAATCATGATGCCTACAGAATAGGGATTTGGGGTGGATTTAATAAGACCTTGAGATGTAACCAGCATAGAACCTATTTCAATAAATGTTAGTTTTGTTAGCATTTCTCAACGCTCTCACAACTGGCATCCAATCACTGCCTGCGGTCAGTCCACCCATTGCTAACTTCTTTGTAGTCACCCAGCATAGTCAGCGTGGGGCCCAGAGATGGAAGGGCTGGAGGAGAAGAGGGGAGTGCCCAGGTTCCGCTAGGCCACAAACCATCTCACAGGAACAGATTCCTGCCTTGGCATTAGCACTGTGGCACACTGTGATCCCACCAGGGATCAGGAGGGATGGAGTCGGGGGACAGGCATGACTCCCAGAGCTCCAGCCCAGGAATCCCCTTTCCACACCCCCTTCTTCCTTGGCTCAGCGACCTCATCCTGCTGGAGTGGTATCCTCTGTGGAAGGGAGCAGTGATACATGAGCCTCATCAGCTTCCGGCCCTCAAGGGGGCCATAACTGCACTGTTACTGTGTATACAGTATCTGGAAGAAGAATGCTGATAGTTCTCTCAGTATGGACCACTAGGGGCTTGTGAGAAGAGGCTAGGAGGAAAGGCAGGGGCGTCCCTGCCCCTGCTCAGGGGCTGGCTCCATGTTTTCTGCTTTTCTGGGATTGATTTTGTCATTGATTTGTTGTTCAGTCGCTAAGTCATGTCCGACTCTCTGTGACCCCTGGGACTGCAGCACACAGGGCTTCCCTGTCCCTCACTATCACCCAGAGTTTGCTCAAACTCATGTCCATTGAGTTGGTGATGCCACCCAACCATCTCATCCTCTGTCGTCCCCTTCTTCTCCTGCCGTCAATCTTTCCCAGCGTCAGTGTCTTCCAGTGAGTCAGTTCTTTGCATCAGGTGGCCAAAGCATTGGAGTTTCAGCTTCAGCGTCAGTCCTTCCGATGAATATCCAGGACTGATTTCCTTTAGGATGGACTGGTTTGATTTCCTTGGTGTCCAAGGGACTCTCAAGAGTCTTCTCCAACACCACACTTCCGAAGCATCAATTCTTCAGTGCTCAGACAGATGTTAACCAGACCACTGTCTTCCGTGTACCTCCCTGGAGCCTCTCCACAGCATGAGCTTCTGGCCAGGCTTTCTCCAACCATCATGTCCACACTCGGTGACAAAGCAGAAGGGGTGAGCTCTCGGAGGCTGGCGGCACTGACTTGCTGTGTGTGAGGCACACCTGTGCATTTGCCTGGGCAGCATCTCCCCTCCTCCGCCTCCTGGGACCACAGCACGAACCTCAGGCAGCTGGACCCATCTGGCCAATCCCAGATCCCAAGCATCCAGCCAAAGGGATTGGCACAGTTGGACATGTGACCCAAATTGGGCCAATCAGGGTGCTTCCTTGAGTCTTTATACATGGATGCTTAAAGAGCTGCTGTCTTTTCTCTGGGGTCATTGAACTAGGATAAAGCTGTGGCCCTCCCCTTCTCTCTCTGCTACCTCAGGCTCCATGAATGCTCTAGCCAAAAGATGGAAAAGATACAGAGAAAGAGAGAGATGAAAAGAGAAATGTTGGTTGCTCTCCCTTCAATTTATGAAGTCCCTGAAGCCAGCTTTACCCTGGGCTTCTGAGTTCCATGAAGTGAAAACCGTTTTCGGCGGATGCTAGTTTCAGCTGGATTTCCGTCCTTGCCAAAAGGCCATCCAGATGCAATAAGATTTGAAGGCCTTTGGAAGGACCCCGCTTGTCAAAATTACATCCTTTTCAGTGTCACAGGTTCATCGTTTGAGGGGTCCTGTTGCTTCAGCTTTCTGCATGGCAGCCCTCTGCTTTCAGTTCAGTCACTCAGTCGTGTCCGACTCTTTGCGACCCCATGAACCACAGCACACCAGGCCTCCCTGTCCATCACCAACTCCCAGAGTTCACTCAAACTCATGTGCATCGAGTTGGTGATGCCATCCAGCCATCTCATCCTCTCGTCCTCTTCTCTTCCTGCTCCCAATCCCTCTCAGCATCAAGGTCTTTTCCAGTGAGTCAAGTCTTCACATGAGGTGGCCAAAGTATTGGAGTTTCAGCTTTAGCATCAGTCCTTCCAGTGAACACCCAGGGCTGATCTCCTTCAGAATGGACTGGTTGGATCTCCTTGCAGTCCAAGGGACTCTCAAGAGTCTTCTCCAACACCACAGTTCAAAAGCATCAATTCTTCGGCACTCAGCTTTCTTCACAGTCTAACTCTCACATCCATACATGACCACAGGAAAAACCATAGCCTTGACTAGACGGACCTTAGTCGGCCAAGTAATGTCTCTGCTTTTGAATATATTATCTAGGTTGGTCATAACATTTCTTCCAAGGAGTAAGTGTCTTTTAATTTCATGGCTGCAGTCACCATCTGCAGTGATTTTGGAGCCCCCAAAATAAAGTCTGACACTGTTTCCACTGTTTGCCCATCTATTTCCCATGAAGTGATGGGACCAGATGCCATGATCTGAATGTTGAGCTTTAAGCCAACTTTTTCACTCTTCTCTTTCACTTTCATCAAAAGGCTTTTGAGTTCCTCTTCACTTTCTACCGTAAGGGTGGTGTCATCTGCATATCTGAGGTTGTTGATATTTCTCCCGGCAATCTTGACTCCAGCTTGTGCTTCTTCCAGCCCAGCGTTTCTCATGATGTACTCTGCATAGAAGTTAAATGAGCAGGGTGACAATATACAGCCTTGAGGTACTCCTTTTCCTATTTGAAACCAGTCTGTTGTTCCATGTCCAGTTCTAACTGTTGCTTCCTGACCTGCATACAGGTTTCTCTAGAGACAGGTCAGGTGGTCTGGTATTCCCATCTCTTTCAGAATTTTCTACAGTTTATTGTGATCCACACAGTCAAAGGCTTTGGCATAGTCAGTAAAGTAGAAATAGATGTTTTTCTAGGGGTCACCAGTCTGCTGGAGGATGGAGTCCAGGTGTCAGAGAGCAGCCCCAAGGGCCCCTCGAAGCCCTGGCCTCTCCAGTCTTGCCATTGTCCCCTTGCTGTCTATCACTGTCAGAATGGATACATATATGTATACAAATGTATGCATATATTTTTAACTCATGTAAATGGATTATGTCATAGATGGCAATCTGCTTCTTTTTGCTCCCCTCAGCGCTGTTTTGAAACCCATGCACTTCGCTCTAAATAAATCCAACCAGCAGCTTCTGTTGACAGTTTTTCAGTGATGTGGATCTACCCCAGCCTCCTCTCAATTGTCCCCATGGAATGGCACCCGAAGCCCACCAGGAAAAGCCTGTGATAAACCTCAGTGCGCCTGCTCCCTTGAGGCTCCCCAGGCCGAGCTAGTGGTAAAGAACCTGACTGCCAGTGCAGGAGACCTAAGAGGTGTGGGTTCAGTCCCTGGGTTGGGAAGATCCCCTGGGGGAGGGCATGGGTCAGCCCGCTCCAGTATGCGTGCCTGGAGAATCCCACGGACAGAGGGGCCTGGCAGCCTGTGGTCCATAGGGTCTCCGGGAGTTGGACATGACTGAAGCAACTTAGCACACACGCATGCACCCGTTCCCTTATGGGTCAGCTGAGACCTTCTTTGGGATACATAACTAGGAGTAAAACTGGTGGGTCATAGAGTATGCATGGACTTCCTCTTCTTTGTTGTTTTTAGAGAAAAAATTAGCTTTACAGAGGTATAGAAAGAAAGAAAGTGAAGTCGCTCAGTCGTGTCTGACTCTTTGCAACCGCATGGACGGTAGCCTGCACCAGGCTTCTCTGTCCATAGGATTTTCTGGGCAAGAGTACTGGAGTGGGTTGCCATTTGATACACAAAAGATTAATGTTATATCTTGATGACTTCGAACATGGCATACACCTGTGGTCCCATCACCAGAGCCAAGGTACTAACCGTATCCATCACCCCCAGAAATTTTACAGACTTAAGATAACGAGTGTTCTCTAGGGCAGTTTCCCCAGTTTACAGTCTCACTGGAAGTCTACAGAAATGCCCACATTCCTGCCAACAGTCTTCAACTGTGAAGTATAATAGGCCTATCATGGTGATACGTTCTTTTTTAACTTACCTCTCTCTATATTAATGAGATGGAGCATTTCTTTATGTTCTTGTTAGTCTTGTAGGTTTTATCCTCTACAAATGGCCAGTTCTTATCTTCTGACTATTTTTCCTCTAGTAGAGTTACTCTCTTTTCCTTGTTGATTTGCAGAATTGCAACGCACAGAAATGTATCCTTCATTAACTACAAATATTTCCAGTGTCTTCCCCTGTCTGTTATCATCCTGTTAACTATTACTGTGTTGTACTTCATTGAAAAACAGATGCTAATTTTCGTGTTAACGACCCCTCCTCCTCCTTATCGTCCTCTTTCTTTTTTGACTTATGATCTCGGTTTTTGAGGTTTTGTTCAAGGATGCCTTTTCCAACACTTACTCATAAAGGACAGGTGGCATGGGGGCCGTAGGTGTGCAGTGCACACACCAGGCCACCTAGGAGGACAGAGGGGGACGGGCAGAGCGGAGACCCAGGCTCCGCAGCCCTGCTGTGAGGCCTGGGCCAGTCCCCGAGCTTCCTTTTTTATACCTAGACAATAGGGACGCCACCAATGCCTTAAATACCCGGCTCTGAGGGTCGCTAGGACTGTCCAGTGAGAGACTTGTGTCAACGCTCATCAGAGCATGTGCCAAAGTGTGGGCACCAGCGAATGTTGGCGTTCTCGTCCCCTCCACTTGCACAAGCTGCTTGCACGAGCTCCACTGTCCGCGGCTGCTGTGGCAGAGTGCCACAGGCAGGCTGGCTTTAAATAGCACAAGCAGAAGGAACTCCTTGGTGGTCCAGTGGTTAGGACTTGGTGTTCTCACTGCTGGGGCCCCGGGTTCAATCCCTGGTCGGGGAACTAAGATCCCACCAGCCATGTGGCATGGCCAAACAACAACAGTGTATCTTCCCTTTGTTCTGGAGGCCAGAAATCTGAAACCAAAGCTGTCAGCAGAGCTGACTTCTTCTGAGGGCTCTGATGGGGAGCGTTCCATACCTCTCTCCTGCCTTCCGGGGGCTGCCCGCCATGTTTGATGATGCCCCTTGCCTTGGAGCTGTATCCCTTCACTCTCTAGCTCCATCCTCACCTGTCCTCTCTCCCCTGTGTGTTTTCACAGGTGCAGATTCAGTCACTGGGTAAAGAGGTGATGCGCTCCTCTCTGTGTGTCCTTTCCTCTTTTTTTTTTTTTTAAGATTTATTTATTCATGTATTTTATTTTTGGCTGCACTGGGTCCTCATTACAGGCATGGGCTTCTCATTACAGTGGCTTCTCTCGTTGTACAAGCTCAGTGCACAAGCTTCAGCCGTTGTGATATGCAGGCTTAGCTGCCCTGTGGCATGTGGGATCTTAGTTCCCTAACCGGGATTGAACCCATGTCCCCTGCATTGGCAGGCAGATTCTTAACCAGTGGACCCCCAGGGACTCCCTCCTTTCCTCTTTTCATAAGAACACCAGTCATTGGCTTTGGGGCCCACAATAATTCAATATGACGTCATCTGAACTGGATCACATCTATAAAGACTACTTCCAAACAGGGTCAGATGCTGAGTTCTGGGTGGACGTGAATCAGAGGAGGGCACTAGTCAGTCCCGTGCACTTGCCTTTAGGCTGCACGGAGCCCAGCAGACGGGACGGAAGGGCCCCCATGGTGCTGTGGCTCAGAGCCAGGCCCACCCTGCAGAGCGGGTGCCCTTGGAGTGATGAGGGCAGCCTGTGGGTGGGGTTGGGGCTTGGACTTTGCTTCCAGTTTAATCAGGAATCTGACTGATGGTGTTGAGGCAGGTGGGCTTTACAGGGGGAAGACCCAGTTTTCAAGAAGGCATCGAAGTTAGACCACTTGAGGCTCATTGGCTGATCAGTGGGCAGATTTAAGATATACATGGAACGGGAGATGAGAAAGGCAGGACACGGAGGGCCCTGAGCTTTAAAAAGAAAAAGCCTGAACTGTGTGTGCGAGCAAAGAGGGTCCTCTGAAGGTGTGAGAGTTGAGGAAAGGAGAGGAAAGTTGTCTGCTGAATATTGGAAAAGGCTCCATCTTGGCTTTGACACCTGCAGATGGAAGTTTTGAAATCCTGGGCTCCCTCTCTCCTGGGCAGGCCACCTCCTCACCCAGACCCCCGACCAGGTCTCTGTATCCCCCTTGCAGTACAATGTGGAGGACCACATTACACGGGGTTCTCCATGTCCAGGAGGAGTCTTTTAGTCATCATGAGATGAGGTGAGGTGAAGTCACTCAGTCGTGTCCAACTCTTTGCGATCCCATGGACTGTAACCTTCTCTGTCCATGGGATTCTCCAGGCAAGAATACTGGAGTGGATTGCCATTTCCTTCTCCAGGGGATCTTCCCGACCCAGGGATCGAACCCGGGTCTCCCGCGTTGGAGGCAGACGCTTTAACCTCTGGAGCCACCAAGGACGCCTTAGTCACCATGAAACCCTCCCTTTCCCCTGTCCCCCAGAGGAGACGCATCCACAGCTAGAGGTTTCATTTCAGCTGGGCCTCTCCTGAAGACTATGCCAGGACTCCTTGGAAAAGATAAATCTGGATCCCTGCTTCACACCCTACACCAGAAAAAGCTCCAAAGGGGCCAAAGCGCTTAAGTGTCCAAAGTGAAGCCGGTGAAGTATCACCTGGAAGAAAGCAACACAGGTGAATTTCCTGTCATGGAGAGGCGAAAACACCTTTCTGAAAGCGGCTAGAAAGAGGCAAGAGAGGAGAGGACTGATGAATCAGCCAACCTCCAAGCCAAAGTGAAAGAACCAAACCCCTTGGGTACGGCAGAAAAGGAAACAAGCAAAGACAGAAAACAACTGAGAGGAAGTTTTTGCAACTTATTTCACAAGCCAGCCTCCTGAGGCAGAGACATCTCTTTACAATCTCTTTCTGACCCACTTATTTCATGGAAAAAGAGGACAAAAGACATGAAAAGGAAGCTCACTCCAGAAGAAATGCAATCGATTTCAGGTTCCTCGCCTCCAAAACAGAGAGAATGTTTAAGAACTCTGCTGGTTGTGGTCATTTGCTAAAGCAGCTCTCAGAAACTAACACACTGACAAGAAGAAGGAATTTCTGGATTCTAGTGTAAAACGTTTAAAAATACAAACCCATGAGCTCATAGTGATAACTCAAATTTAAGGAGAAAAAGGAGAGAAGATTTAAAAGACCCAGTTATGCCAACACCTTACTATAGTAACCAGCAATTAAAAAGAAAAGATATCACTTAGAGTCTAATGTTTGGAAGAACTCTGGCTCATCCAGAGTTAGTGAGGGAAAGCTCTTCTTTACTGGGGGAAAATAATAAATGCAAAAGGAATGATAGAAGGATCACTATTTCCAACCAACAATGAAACTGTTGATTCAAGCAAGATCAGTGTAGATTGAACCCATTAGGAGAAGGCTGTGGGAGCAGGATTTCTGCATGATGAGAAAGTCTTACTCTTTTGATCCCTGGGTCAGGGAAAACCCCTGGAGGAGGGCACAGCAACCCCTTTAGTATTCTTGCCTGGAGAATCCCATGGATGAAGGAGCCTGGTGGGCTCCAGTCCTCAGGGTCGAAAATGATAGACACACCGAAGTGACTTAGCACACATGCACAGATTTTTCTCAACTCATCTTTGTGATGGAGAGAGCTGGCTGTCACCTCTTTAACCCAGGGACCAAACAACATCATGAAAGTGGGACAGTCTGACATTAGGTACCTCCAATGCCATGGAGCCCACGTTACCTGAGACGTATCCTTGCCTAAGACATCTCACCTGAGTTAAATCTGGGCCCTAACTCCCACTATACATGGGAGGGAGGAGCAGGTTAAACAGCACCTCCAGGAAACAGACAAGTCTAGAAAGCAGGCCCTTCTACCAAATTGGCCTGAGCTCTTTTAGGGGAAAAAAATCAGTGTCAAAAGAAAGGGATGAGGGCACTGTCCTATTAATATCATAAAGGAGACTAATGTGTATGCACATGCACGCTCAGTCGTGTCTGACTCTGTGACCCCATGGACTGTAGCCCACCCGGCTCCTCTGTCCATGGGGATTCTTCAGCCAAGAGTCCTGGAGTGGGTTGCCATTTCCTCCTCCAGGGGATCGGTCCTGAGTCGTCTTCATCAGCAGGTGGACTCTTTACTGCTGAGCCTCCAGGGGAAGCTCAAAAGGAGGCTAAAGGAGCAAGCAGACGCAGTGCTTGACACTGATTCCAAAAGAGCAACTCTAGACGAAAATGGGGGAAATCAGGATAAAATTGGGTATGAACTGAATATTCAGTGATGCCCGGAAATTACTGACAGTTTTCTTAGGTGTGATCGTGACAGTTAGGTGATGATGTGAGAATACGTGTTGTTAGGAGATATGTGCTCGAGTATTAATGGGCGAAGTGTCATGTTGTCTGCAATATGACTTAAAAATGTTTCATCAAAAGAAAACACATTTATATACACTTACAAAAGCATATAGGAAGATAAATCACAGTTTGCAAATGATTTTTGTTGAATAACAGAAGCGGGTATATAGGTGTTCATTAGACATGTTTCATTCACTTTCCTTGGAAATGTTTCATAATAAAGTAATCTTGCAAAAATATTGAAAGATCAAAAAATAATTGGACTTCGTGGCAAAGGGAAATCAGAGATCCCCATCCCGAGATGGTGGGATTCTCTGGGCTTCACCCTCACTCTCTGTCTGTGGAAAAAAAAAAAAAAAAAAGGTTTGAGCAGGATGGTTTGAACTATGTTGCTGGAGAAAACTCATGAGAGTTCCTTGGACAGCAAGGAGATCAAACCAGTCAATCCTAAAGGAAATCAACCCTGAATATTCATTGGAAGGACTGATGGTGAAGCTCCAGTTCTCTTGACCATCTAATGCAAAGAGCCAGCTCGTTGGAAAAGACCCTGATGCTAGGAAGGACTGAGGGCAGAAGGAGAAGGGGACGACACAGGATGAGATGGTTGGATGGCATCATTGACTCAATGGACATGAGTTTGAACAAACTCAGGGAGATGGTGAAGAACAGGGAAGCCTGGTGTGGTGCAGTCCGTGGGGTCGCAAAGAGTTGGACACGACCGAGTAAATGAACAACAACAAAAAAAACTACACATAATGTAAAATCTACATTTTAACTATTTTCAAGTGTATATAGTTCAGTGGTGTTAAGCACGTTCACACTGTTCTGCAACCAACCATGACCATCTGTCTTCAGGACTCTGCTGTTAGAGACTCTGCACCTGTTTAGTAGCTCATCTCCCCGCCCCAGCCCCTCGCAGTCAGTATTCTGTTTTCTGTCGCCGTGCTTTTGACTTCTTCAGATACCTTGTGTAAGTGGAATAAAGTGTTTGCCCTGTGATTGGCTTATTAAGCTTAACACGGTGTCTTCGAGGTTCAGACGTGTCGTGTTATAGCACGTGTCGGAATTCTCTTCCTTTGTTTATTTGCTGTAGCGTGCAGGGTCTTCCAATGCAGTGCGTGGATTCTCTAGTTGGGAAGCATGGGCTCCAGAGTGCATAGGCTTCAGAAGCTGTGGGTTTCGGGCGTAGTTGCTCTGCAGTATGTGCAATCTTAATTCCCTGAGCCGGGATCGAACCCGCGTCCCCTGCATTGCAAGGTGGACTCTTTACCACTGAACCACCAGGGAAGTCCCCAGAATTCTCTTCCTTTTTAAGGCTAAATAATATTCCATTGTGCAGATATACTGTATTTTGTTTACTTATTCATTTGTTGATAGACACTGGGCGCCTCCTCTGCTAGGCTGTTATGAATACGACTGCTGGAAAGATGGGCTTACAGGTGTCTCTTTGAGACCCTGCTTTGATGCTTCAGGTACATATTGGGGAGTGGAATCGCTGGATCTGGGCAGGGTGGCTTATAAAGGATTCTTTCCTACTTTCCAAATGAGCTTACCATACGTGTCCTTTTAAACTGCAAACCGGTCAGCTTGCAGAAATGTGTACACAGACCACCTTTCAAGGATGTACCAACTATAGTCAAAAGACCACTAGGCCCTTGATCTCTTCCCAGCCTCTGCATCCTTTTCCTCAGAGGAGGAGACCTCCCTACATGCTCTTGGGATGACAGGAAGCATCAGGAATGAAAAAAACGCTCACTCTTAGGGTACAATGATACAACAGTAATTTGAAAACCTCTGAAGGTACATGCAAAATAGATGTAATTTGAGTGCAAATCCTGGCGGCTGGAAAACAGCGCCCCCTGCAGGACACTCCTGGTGACGCTCAGCATTGAGATAGAATGCTCTTAGCCAGATGGGTTTGCGTGTCCAGTTCTCTGCAGAGATGTGTGCGTCGTCCGGAATGTTTTTCCTCGGCTCTCACTTCTTTGTGGGTTCCTCTGAGGCTTTGTTTCCTTGGTTTGGAGGCTGAAGCTATGCCCCAGGCCCAGAGACCCCTGACCCACATAGGATGTAGGGAAAGACTGAGTCTCTCCCGTCTCAGTAGCCACAGAAAACTCTTGTTTGCTGATCCAGGCTCCAAGGCCACTGCCTGCTGGGGCTGCTGCCTGGTTGGGGTGGGGGTGGGGCCTTGACCAGGGAGGTGAGGATCCGTGGGGCGATTTTCCCCCTCCTCAGGCTGGTTAATGACCCCACACACAACTTCACACACACACATATTCAGATACATACACATTGCTTGTTGGGAATAATACAAATGTGTGTCAAATAATACACACAGGCTTACTGATGCTGTCGTGTGCTTGTCGTGGAGCTGGACGGAGGAGTAGCAGGCGGGGTCCTTGCCCTGATGGGGTCTGGCAGGTGCCACACACACACACTTATCACATGTGGACTTGACTCTGGTGCCAGCTGCCCCTGGGGCTACTCCCCCATCATTCGGTCAGTAATTCCTAGGGACCGACTGCTCCCTGAGACTGAAGGACACAAGGCATGCGAAGGCCCTGCAGCCTCTCTGGCCTGGGTAAACGTCCAAGGGACTTTCACTCCTTCCTCCACGCCCGCAGCCTCCTGTGTGTGTCCAGAGAATACAAACACGGAAGTCACCGAGGGTTCACAGGGCAGTAACCAGATGTCATGAGTCTCATTAATAATCAACCTACCATGTAAATGAGCACAGCCCACCTGCTAGGAATCGGGCCGACACGCCTTGTTCGCTCGTTTGCCCCAGCAGCTCAGGCTTCCGGACTGTCCTATGAGAGGGGGAAAGGGCAGAGCTCTTGAGCCTGCTGTTGAGGATTCTGCTGAGATGTGCCGTCTCCCCCATTTAAAGCACTGTAGCATGTGTAAAACGTTTTGTGTGTATCATTTTAGCTTGCTACCTGCAGCTCCAAGGGAAGCCTTATCTTAGCTCCATTTTAGAGACGGCAGTTCTGAGGCTTGGGGAGGCCAGTGGCTGCCTATGGTCTGCAGCTGGTGAGTGTCAAGGCCAAGTGCAACCCAGACCACAGCGTGTCCTCAGACCACAACGGTGCCCCCATTGCCCCAGCTGGCTGGAGAATCAGACATTACCTGCTCTATTAGCTGCCACTGGGGTCTCATGCTTTATAAAAACCTATACAAGTTACGAGGGACTTCCCTAGCAGTCCAGTGGCCAAGTCTGAGCTCCCAATGCAGGGGTCCCAGGCCCAGTCCCTGGAGGGGGAACCAGATCCCACATGTTGCACCAAGAGTTGGCATGCGGCAGTGAAGATTTTCACAAGCCACAACCGGGAAGTTCCTGCGTGCCTCAACTAAGACCTGGCACAGCCAAACAAAACACTAAAAATAAAAAAACATATGTGAGTTTCCTAGGTGGGAGGCAATAAACAAGGGTCTCCATTAGGAAGGGCTGTGGAAAGAGTTAGGAGTCCTGCCCCTGCTTCTTGGGAACTGAGTGACCTCAGCAAGTCTCTCTCCAAGCCTCGGCTTCCCCTCCTGAAGCCTCAGGTGGTTGAATTGGGGCTGTGTGGTCACTCTCTCCCTCTCCAGTCCTCCCCAGCCTCCTGCCAGAGGGCTCCATGAAGTCACTACGGGGAGAAGGAGCCAAGAAGGATAAGAAGCTGCTTGATCATCCGGTTATTTCCTAAACCTAGAAACAGGGTCCCCTCATCCACACTCCTGCTGGCAATGCTAGGGGGTGTCAGGCAGGAGCGCTGGTCCTTCCAGCCTCTTCCCTTGTAGCCTCAGCTTCCCCACCCGAGTCTCAACAGCCCTCTTTCCTATCATGGGCCTCTAGGCAAACCAGCCATCTTGTGACGTGAAGACACCCCAGAAGCTCACCCAGCGGTCCTCCTCCAGGATGTCGCCCATTCCCATCGAGAGAGTCGTGGAGGTGAGAGGATGGGAGGGTTGAGCTCGCGGACTGAGGGAGAGACTGCCTGTGCAGTGCCCAAGAGCAAAGGACCAATAAAGATTTGTTTGAAAACCATTATATCCACGTATGTTTTTAATGGGCTTCCCAGGTGGTGCTGGTGGTAAAGAAAAAGTGAAAATCACTCAGTTATGTCCGACTCTTTGCGACCCCATGGACTGTGTAGCCTTCCAGGCTCCTCTGTCCATGGAATTCTCCAGGCCAGAATACTGGGATGAGTTGCAGTTCTCTTCTCCAAGGGATCTTCCCAACTCAGGCATCGAACCCAGCTCTCCCGCACTGCAGGTAGATTCTTCACCGTCTGAGCCAACGGGGGAAGCATTTCAGTGCAGGAGATGTAAGAGACATGGGTTCGATCCCTGGGTCAGCAAGATCCCCTGGAGGGGGGCATGGCAACCCACCCCGGCATTCTTGCGTGGAGAAGCTCCATGGGCAGAGGAGCCTGGCGGGCTACAGTCCCTAGGGTTGCGAAGAGTTGGACACGACTGAAGCAACTCAGGACGCATGCACACCCGTGTTTAATATATAAGGGGCGAGGGAGACTGGAGCAGGGAGAGAGGAGAGGAGGGAAAGAGTGGGGAGGGAGGGCGGAGATTGAGCACACGTTAGGGTGGAGGTGCCTGTGTTAGTTTCCTCTTTCTACTCTGATCATATTTTGTTTTTTTTGATTGAAGCTGTAATTAGGCAGACGGATAGATAAGTGGGTAGATGGGTAAATAGATAGTGGTGGTTTAGTCAATAAGTCGTGTCTGACTCTTGCGACGCCATGGACTGTAGCCCACCAGGCTCCTCTATCCATGGGAATTCCCAGTTAAGAATACTGGAGTGGGTTGCCATTTCCTTCTCCAGGGGATCTTCCTGACCCAGGGACTGAACCCGTGTCTCCTGCATCGCATGCGGATTGTTAACCAATTGAGCCACCAGTCAAGCCCAGGTCAGTTCAGTTCAGTCGCTCAGTTGTGTCCGTCCGACATTTTGTGACCCCGTGGACTGCAGCACGCCAGGCTTCCCTGTCATCACCAACTCTCGGAGTTTACTCAAACTCATGTCCATCGAGTCGGTGATGCCATCCAACCATCTCATCCTCTGTGGTCTCCTTTTCCTCCTGCCTTCTATCTTTCCCAGCATCACTCTTTCCAATGAGTCAGTTCTTCGCATCAGATGGCCAAAGTATTAGAGTTTCAGCTTCAGCATCAGTTCTTCCAGTGAATAGTCAGGACTGATTTCCTTTAGAACTGACTGGTTGACTCTCCTTGCACTCCAGGCAGATAAATAAATATTAATGAATAGCCAGTTTTCAAGCTGATTTGTTAGAGGTAAAGGGGCAGGAGCGCCACCGTGTGGCGAATCTGTGCACTGCCGCCTCCCGTGACGCTCGGGCGCCTGGTTGGTGCGGTTGTGGGCGCGCACCACTGCGGCGCCGGAGTGGCAGGCAGCATGGGGCTCCCTGCACCCCAGGGGCCTGCAGCTCCTGTGCCTGGACAGAGCCCCCAGTCTCCCTGAATGACTGAGTCACCACAGGACCGCGATGGGTGCTCTTCCAACCCCAGGAGGCAGGTCGAGGAGGACGGGGGTGGGGAGACAGCCTCTGGACGCCCCATACCCACCCGCCTGGCTAAGACCACCCAGTCCATCCCCAGGTTGCAGGAGCAGGTGGGCTCAGCTCCTGTTTGCCGCATTCTGTGGCCGTCGTAACCCGAGGCCATGAAGGTACCCAAGGTCACACGGCTCATGCCAGCTGGTGCCAGGACCACAGCCTGAACCCTGCCGCCCCGGGCGGAGCCCAGGTGAGCCTTGCCAAGGTCAGTGTGCCTGTTGTCTGCTGAGACAGGAGTCCACAGGGTCCCTACCCTCAGATCGCTGCTGGTCTCATTAAGAAGCAACTGAGGGGCTTCCCTGGTGGCTCAGGGGTAAAGAATCTGCCTGCCAGTGCAGGAGACATGAGTTTGATCCCTGATCTGGAAAGATCCCACGTGTCCCAGAGCAACTAAGGCCCTGTGCGACCACTACTGAGCCTGCACTCTGGAGCCCAGGAGCCGCAGCTATTGAAGCCCACCCGCCCTAGAGCCAGAGCCCCCATCAACGAGAACCCTGCATACCCCAACTAGAGAATAGCCCCCTCTCTAGGCGACTAGGAAAAGCCCATGAAGCAACGAAGACTCAGCACAACGAAAAATAAGAATCTGCTGAGTGCCCGTGATGATGGACAGAGGCAAGAATCCAGGGTTGTCATGGCTGGGCCAAATCCTTTATTCCACAGGAGACCCCAGAGATTGTGGGGAATCCGGAAGGCTTCCTGAAGGAGCAGACTGAAGAGAAAGGACATTCCAGACGAGGGAACAGGAAGGGCAAAGGCAGGAGTTGGAATTTGGTCCGGTGGACACAATATCAGTAAAGAGATATTGGTAAACTGATATGGCACGGCTGCCATATCAGTAAACAGAGCTTGCTGTGGTCAGCAAGCCAGCTGCCTCTGCAGCCATCACCCGAGGGTGCCCCTAGGGGGTTCAGGATGGAGAAAAACAGGATACTGGCCCAAGAGAGGAGGCGTATCACAGGAATAGTTTCATTAAACCCAGATTCTTGCTTCTTCCCTTAAGTCTATTTCTTGATGGACGTGAGTCTGAGTGAACTCCGAGAGATGGTAATGAACAGGGAGGCTTAGCGTGCTGCGATTCGTGGGGTCGCAAAGAGTCGGACATGACTGAGCGACTGAACTGAACTGCTTCTTCCCATACATACGTAGAAAAGCACTATCCATTAACTTGAGATGTCTGGACTTTCTTTAATTAGCAGTCATCTTTTGACGTTCAACTGTTTTTTGTTTGTTTTTGCAAAAACTCTTATGTATCCTGGTTCCTCTTTTAAACAGTCCCTCAGAGCTAAGAGGCTGTCTCCCAGGCTTGCGTCTTCCAAATAAAACATAATTCTCAACTTTTAGATTGTGTGTTTTTTTTTTCTTCACTCAGCAATCTCCAGCATATTCAGGTGACCAGGATGGTTAGAAAGTGGACGCTTCCCCAACACCTTGGCCTCATTCTGTTGTGGTTGTTCGGTTACTAAGTCATTTGTGGCTCTGCGATCCCATGGACCGCAGCATGCCAGGCTTCCCTGTCCTCTACTGTCTGGCCGAGTTTGCTCGGATTCATGTCCATTGAGCTGGTGATGCTGTCTGGCCATGTCATCCTCTCCTGCCCCCTTCTCCTTTTGCCTTCAATCTCTGTGTCCTCATTCAATCTCTGTGGTCTTCTTCTGTGTCTTTGCCAAAGCCCTGTTCCCACTCTGGAGTGGTTTTAGCAGAAAGTTGGCCAGCCTTGGCCAATGAGAGGCCCATATCCCTCCTTCTGCCATAGTGAATGGCGCAGAGATGGGCCAATTAGAGTCAGCCCCTGGCCTCTTACTGAAACTATTGAGAAAGCATCTATCTTTCCACTGGAGTTTCTAAGCTTATAGACTGCAACCAGTAATGCTGGAGATCTCAGCCCCAGGACAGAGCAAAGCTGAGAGATGGCAAGTAAGATATTCATGCATTGATTGGTCCATCCATGCATTCTGTAAACACACCATCAATGTCTGCCGTACACTGGTCTAAGCACTGGAGGTCCAGCTGTGAGCCAGGCAAATGCAACCCCTGATCTTGTAGTGCTCACATTCCTTATGGGCAGTCAGGCCCCAAAATAAAGGAAAAAAATCCGCAAGATATTTTCAGAAAATTATGAATGTCAAGAAGAGCAAGGCCGATGAAGCGAAAGTGCCCGGGATGGGAAGGCCCTGCGTTAGTTGGTGTTCAGGGAGATCTGGCCACAGAGGTGACGCTTCAGCCGTGACCTGGATGGCAAGGAGTCAGCCATGGGAAGATCTGGGGTTAGGCCATCCAGCAGAGGGGACAGCAAACGCACATGTCCTGAGGCTGAATCCAGACAGTATCATTTGAGCATCTGGATCCAGCCATACCTGAGGGAGACACTTCGGTGACATGAAAGAAATTGTTTTGTTGTTGTTCTTAAACCAGTTTAAATCAGGTTCCTGCAACTTGCGTCTGAGAAAGTGCTGTCATTTGAAAGAGTTCTGATGCTGTGAATATACTGAATGGTCAGTTATGAAGCTGAGGGTTTTTTTGTCCTGTTAGGTAAAGGAAAATCACTGAAGGTTCTTCAACAGGAGAGGAATCTTCCTCATCTTGCCACTACTTATTCTCTAGGCTCATTTCTCTCTCTCTCTCCTTTTTAAAATTTGGCTGCGCGAGGTCTTTGTTGTGGTGTTCAGGCTTTCTCTAGTTGTGGGTGCAAGGGCTTTGTTGCCCCATGGCTTGAGGAATCTGGGATCTTAGTTCAATGACCAAGGACTGAACATATTTCCTGTACCGGGGGCTTCCCGGCTAGCTCAAATGGTAAAGAATCTGCCCGCAATGTGGGGGATCTCGGCTCAATCCCTGGCTTGGGAAGATCCCCTTGCAGAATGGCATGGCAACCCACTCCAGGATTCTAGCCTGGAGCATCCCATGGACAGAGGAGCCTTTGGGCTACAGCTCATGAGGTCGCAGAGTCGGACACGACAGAGGGACTAACACTTTCGCTTCGTTTCTCCTGTCCTGGACGGCAGATGTTTTCACTGTTTTCCATACTTCTTTAGGAAAGCAATGCAAACCTAGACAGCATATTAAAAAGCAAAGATATCACTTTGCTGACAAAGGTCTGTATCGTCAAAGCTATGTTTTCTGCAGTAGTCATGAATGGATGTGAGAGTTGGACCATAAAGAAGGCTGAGTGCTGAAGAATTGATGCTTTTGAACTGTGGTGTTGGAGAA
Organism: Nanger dama; assembly: GCA_917880005.1. Lineage (NCBI taxonomy): Eukaryota > Metazoa > Chordata > Mammalia > Artiodactyla > Bovidae > Nanger > Nanger dama. Next base: position 4,021,291 of record CAKJTW010000018.1, on the reverse strand, counting down.
GATTCTTGCGAGTCCCTTGGACTGCAAGGAGATCCAACCAGTCAATCCTAGAGGAAATCAATCCTGAATATTCATCGAAAGGACTGGTGCTGAAGCTGAAGCTCCAATACATTGGCCACCTGATGTGAAGAGTGACTCATTGGAAAAGACCTTGATGGAGGGAAAGATTGAAGGCAGGAGGAGAAGGGGGCAACAGAGTATGAGATGGTTAGATAATATCACCATGTCCATGACTCAGTGGACATGAGTTTGAGCAAACTATGGGAGAGAGTGAAGGACAGTGAAGTCTGGCATGCTGCAGTCCTTGGGGTTGCAAAGAGTTGGACATGACTGAGCGACTGAACGACAACTTCTGTGTTTATTTGGCTGCAAGGGGTCTTGGCTGCAGCACGCGAGATTGGTCTTGGCTGCGGCAGGCGGCATCTGCAGCTGCACTATGTGGGGCCTAGTTCCCGACCAGGGACTGAACCCGGGTCCCCTCCAGTGGGAGCTCAGAGTCTTAGCCCCTGGACCACCAGGGAAGCCCTCTAGGCTCATCTCTTGAATGTCCTGTCCTTCCTTCCCCTCCCTCCAGTTGCCTCCCTCCACTCACGCTGGACTTGGCCGCTGTCCTCTGTCTGAAGGTCCTGGCTTCCAACTCTTATACATCCTTCCCTACCCAACTAGCTCAGTCTGGTGTCAGTTTTAGATGTCATTTCTTTCATTAACTCTCCAAGTCTGGGTCCATTTCCCCACGCCACAAGAAAATTTAGGCGGTATTTAAACAAAATAACTCAGTGGGGGAAGGAAAAAGACCAGTTGCTTCTTAATGAGACCAGCAGCGATCTGAGGGTAGGGACCCTGTGGACTCCTGTCTCAGCAGACAACAGGCACACTGACCTTGGCAAGGCTCACCTGGGCTCCGCCCCGGGGCGGCAGGGTTCAGGCTGTGGTCCTGGCACCAGCTGGCATGAGCCGTGTGACCTTGGGTACCTTCATGGCCTCCCGGGTTACGACGGCCACAGAATGCGGCAAACAGGAGCTGAGCCCACCTGCTCCTGCAACCTGGGGATGGACTGGGTGGTCTTAGCCAGGCGGGTGGGTATGGGGCGTCCAGAGGCTGTCTCCCCACCCCCGTCCTCCTCGACCTGCCTCCTGGGGTTGGAAGAGCACCCATCGCGGTCCTGTGGTGACTCAGTCATTCAGGGAGACTGGGGGCTCTGTCCAGGCACAGGAGCTGCAGGCCCCTGGGGTGCAGGGAGCCCCATGCTGCCTGCCACTCGGGCGCAGCAGGGGTGCACGCCCACAACTGCACCAACTAGGCGCCCGAGCGTCCTGCATTGCATGCGGATTCTTTACCAACTGAGCCACCAGTCAAGCCCAGGTCAGTTCAGTTCAGTCGCTCAGTCGTGTCTGACTTTTGTGACCCCATGGACTGCAGCACGCAATTTGCTTACATGCAAACCATGTTTATATCACAGCACTTATTACCTCAAATTACAAATTTTGGTGCATTCTGTCCCACCTGCTAGACAAAGGAGAAACTCACTGGGGCTCCTCTCTGGTTGTTTGAAACCCTGGCATGTGGTACCTAATATGTATTCAATAAACATGTATTAGCTAAAGGATTTAATGGACCGAGTGTCCGTGTCTCCCCCAAATTCCCGTGTCAATGAATGAATGTGGCGATGTTTGGATGTGGGGACTTTGGAAGGTAAATGAGGTCACGAATTTGGGACCCCCAGGATGGGATTCGTGTCCTCAACAGAAGAGGAAGAGGGGCCAGAGCTTGCCCTCTCCCTGCCACGTGAGGACTCAGTGAGAAGGTGGCCGTCTACAAGCCAGGAAGCCTGTCCTCAGCAGAGAATGGGTCTGCTGGCACTTTGACCTTGGACTCCCCAGCCTCTGTGAGAAGTAAATGTTATTCGAGTCACCCAGTCTATGGGCTTTTATTCTGGAAGCTTTAGCTGGCGGGAGGAGGGAGAGGAGAAGGAGGCACCTGATATGTGAAAGGCACCAACAGAATGAGTGAATGAAGTGAATGAGTGAAAGGAGGGGATGAATGGGGGATGAGTGGGCACAAGGATGCTGGTGTGACCTAGCCCTGGGGCGAGGCTCAGTGAGGGCATTCCATCTCCAGGGCTGTCTACCGAAGGGAGTGCTGTTGTCTCTGCGGACCGTCCTGGACGAGATCCGGAGGCCGGGGCCTCAGCCGCAGGAGCCTGTGTGAGGAGGCTGCCGGGGCTCTCCCAGCTTCAGCTGGTGCAGTCAGGCTCTGGAGTCCTGAACTCTCGCTCTCCCACACAGGGGGCCCCAGGTGGCGTAGTGCTAAAGATTCCACCTGTAAGTATTCTCTTAAACCTAATGACCAAGTTTTGGCTGAAGAGAAACATAAGGATCTCAGGACAGTGACTGCAGCTATGAAATTAAAAGACGCTTGCTCCTTGGAAGGAAAGCTATGGCAAACCTAGACAGTGTATTAAAAAGCAGAGACATCACTTAGTCTGTCTAGTCAAAGGTTGGAGAAGGGAATGGCAACCCACTCCAATATTCTTGCCTGGAGAGTCCCATGGACGGAGGGAGCCTGGAGGGCTGCCGTCCATGGGGTTACACAGAGTCAGACACGACTGAGGCGACTAAACAGCAGCCGCCAGTACAGGAAACACAAGAGACGCAGGCTCAATCCCTGGGTCGGGAAGATCCCCAGGAGGAGGAAATGGCAACCCTCTCCGGTATTCTTACCTGGAGAATCCCATGGACAGAGGAGCCAGGCAGGCTATAGTCTATGGGGTTGAAAAAGTCGGACACGACTGAGAGTACACACACACACACACGGGTGGCTCTAGGGAAGGCTTGCCTTGGCTTGCAGACTCGGATCCTGGTCTAAGAAGGAATCCCTAAGGTGGTTACTCAAGGGGGAAAAGGACCTCACGTGGGATTACATCTCAGAACAGTAGCTGATACAATGGCTTTACACTAGAAAATGCCCCACGCAACTAAATGGCCCAAATGGAGGAAGCAGAGGGTAAGGTAAGTCATGAAAAACTGTGAAATCATGAAACATGTTAATAAAAGCCACAAGAAAATTTAGGCGGTATTTAAACAAAATAACATTCAGTGGGGGAAGGAAAAAGACCAGCTAATTAATAGTAGCAAAATGTGAGCATGTGTGTATAATGAAATAAATTAAGGGACAAATTATTTAATAATTTTTATTTCTAATGTAATCATTTTTCTAAAAAAATTTTTTTGGTGAGAGCACACCGTATGGCTTGTAAGATCTCAGCTCCCTGGGCCCTTGGCCGTGAAAGCAGAGTCCTAACCACTGCACGACCAGCGGATTCCCCGAATTTTGCTTTTCTTCATGTCCTTGAACTATTTGTCAAATTTTCTGCATAACAACAAACAGTTCCAGGTGACTGTGGGCAAAATACGGGATGCAGAGAAAATTCCAGGCATCGCCACTACTCTCTCTCCGCCAAGAAGAGAGACCCGTGGCCTGTGGACCCTCAGACCTGGGAGCCAGGCACTGACCGGGGCGGAGGGCTGGCCCTCGCTGCCCGCCTGCCCTGTGCAGTGAGACCTCTCGTCCGAACCCCTCCCCTCTTTCTCTCCAACTCGGACCTTGGCCTCCAGTTGGGTCGGGGCTTCCTGTCGCCAAACTTGTTTTCTTTAGGAGGGAAACACAGTTTCCCTGGCTGGCAGAGCATGCAAATTAGCCTAACAGTGCTCTATTCTGTGAGGTCTCCCCGCATGCAAAACCTTCTGAAGCAAACCAGCCCTCGCTAAGCCGGGAGGAGGAGGCTTGAGGGGCCGAGGTGGAGGGAGGAGGTCAGGGGGTCAGGGCTGGGCCCCTGTGCCAGTGAAGTCGCTCAGTCGTGCCCGACTCTTTGCGACCCCATGGACTGTAGCCCACCAGGCTCCTCCGTCCATGGGATTCTCCAGGCCAGAGTGCTGGGTTGCCATTTCCTTCTCCAGGGCATTTTCCCAACCCAGGGATCGAACCCACGTCTCCCGCCAGGGAAGCTCAAAGGAACGTCTGTGCCAAAGGGGCTGGAATGTCCCCCACAGGCCCTCCCAGCCTTCCCGCGGGGGCCGGGACGCCTGGAGGCCAGCCCCGGCCCGTGCCCGCCTCGGCCACCAGGTGGCAGCACACGCGGGCCCTGGGACCGGAGCGCAGCCCGCCCGGTGCGCCCGGCGGCCGAGGGTCCCAGCGATGCGGGAAGCGCCCACGCTCAGTACCACGCCCGCTGCTCCTCCCTCAATCTAGGGTCAAGGCTGGGGAAGCGTGAATTTTGACTTTTTTTTTTTTTACGGCGGCTTCTGCGAGGACAAGAGGGGCCCCCTCTAAAAGCAGTCTGCAGCAGCGCGAGCCAGGGGCTTCCTAGGAGAGCGCTGGGGAAGCTGAGTCCACAGAGGAGCGGAGGAAGGGAAGAAGAAAGGAAGGAAGGGAGGATGGAAAGGAAGGAGAAGAAAGAGAAGTAAAAAGGGGAAGAAAGCGAAAGGAGAGAAAGACACTAACTCAATGAGTTCTCTAAGCAAGAGCAGGTGTTTAAGTAAATGTTGTATTTCAGCTTCACTTTCAAAAATTTTAAGGATTTAGCCATCACTGTTAAAATCCACAAGTTGTTAAAAGTTTCCGTAGAGAGAGTGCAGCTCCCGGAGTGAAGGGTTAGGGAAGAGAATGGGGGAGTCCTGGAGAGCTTTGATAAGCAAATAGAGCTCCGCGCCCTGGCGCTCTCTCCATTGGCTGTTCCCTCACCGCCAGATTTTGACACAAATAATCAGATTGAAAATCAGGGAGGGGAACAGAAGAGGAAAACACATACACACACACACACACACGAGGGTGGGGGGGAAAAAGGAGAAGTATCTATTTGTGCCGAGAGTCACGAATTGACCGGGCGGTGCTGATCCGCAGAGAGACGCAGCCAGGTTCTTCCCGAAGACCCGCTCTGGACAGGTGAGTGCGGAGAAGCCCCTGCTTCTCCTTTTGAAATTTGCATATCTCACTTAGATTGTTTCCAAGTAGGTTACCTAGTCCCTTTGGCAGTCCTCGGAAGGCTAATGTGGGCTGGAAAAAAATCTCTTTTGTGGAATGTGGCTTCCAGTTCTCCAGCCCAGAGGAGAAGAGGTGGCAAAGCCCCTTACCTGAGATGCCTCCAGCCCGTGCACCTGGTGGGAATTACCTTCCTCAGCTGCGCGTGAGCACCGGATGTTTTTGCTGTTTGCTTGTTTGGTGCTAAGTTTCCCTGACCAGGGACAGAACCCGAACCTGACCAGCGGAAGCTCAGCATCTTAACTGCTGGACCAGCAGGGAAGTCCCATGAGCACACTTTGAAGATTTTATTTTAGGATGGCAGAGGTCACCTGCCTGCACAGTGACATACCCACCCTCAGCTCTCCCAGGGACCTGGACAGGCAAGGCGAGTCACACGTGGAGGCGCCCCGCGCTGGCCACCACCTGTGGGCTTGGACTCGGTCTGTCCCCAGGACAGTCTGAGCCTTTCTTGGCTGTGAAATGAGAGAGTGTAGGGTTGAGGACTCTGAACGGAGTCCTAGCTTCGGCATCCAGAGTCCCAGGCAACTTTCACCAAAGATCCCCAGAGAGGGTTCACTTGGAGAGGGAGGCTCTTCTCATCGGAGCCCCTCAGGGGACGGGGAGGCTGCCATCTCCACCATATCCCCAGCCTCCAGGAGCAAGACACGGGGAGAGACGGTGCCTCAGCCTCTTCTACCTAATTTTGGTGGAAAAGCCAAGACAGAATCTGCGTGGGGAGAGGCGCTCGCTGTAAACTGGGGCTTGCTAGGGGGCGGTGCACAGAATCACTGTGGGTATATGCCTGTGTACATTTTTCTGGGAAGAACATCCACGGTGTTCATGAGATACCGTCCGTGGTGGGCAGGGGTGCACAAATTTGCCTGGAAGCCGGGCAAGCTGCACCTGCCCATGTGGGCTCACCCCCTACACGCTTCTTAGTGGACAGTGGGCAGATTTCAGGGACTTCCTCAGCAGTGGTTAAGACTCCAGGCTTCAGTGTGTGGGCGCACTGGTTCAACCCCTGGTCAGGGAACCAAGATCTCACATGCTGTGCAGCATGGCTCCCATCGCCCCCAAAGCAACTATACTCTAATAAAATTTCATTTAAATTTTAATTTAAAATTCATCTTAGTGAAGGGGCAAGTTTCTGGTCCTCAGTGGTGGTTCGGAAAGGATTCTTTGCATAAGGCATGTGAGGTTTCTTCCAACTCAGATTTGGGGGCAGAGGGAGTTCCCTGGAGGTCCAGTGGTTAGCACTCCATGCTTCCATTACAGGGGGCACGGGTTCAGTCACATCCCTGGTTGGGGAACTAAGATCTGGCAGGTTAAGCAGCCAAAATTTAATAAAAAAAATGCTTTGGGGGTCAGAATATCAGTTTCTCAACAAAAAGTTCTTGGGGACAACCAGAGAGCTCTACCTGGTTAGGTTTGACTGATGGAACCACTCAAAACCAGGGCAGAGCATTCCCTCCAGGCTGTCAGGACAGTGGAGTGGGGTAGAGGGTTCAACTGGAGAGTCTTAGGAGTCAGATCGCCAGCCCCCGCAACCCGGGAAAACCAGCCTGATCATACGCGATGCTTCACTGTGACACAACCTCTCAACCCTTTTCAGAAACAAGAGAAAACTTTACCCCTCCTCTGTCTTAGAGGGGATTTTGTTCCTTTGTTTCAAGGAATTCAAGTCCCTGGAGCTGCTTAGCCTCTCGTTTAGAGGTGCTGGGGAAATGCTTTGTTCACTCCCTTTGGTTTTTATCGAGGTAAACGACACAGAACCTGAAGCTGGCCGTTTGCACCCTCTTTGAACTGGCCGGCTCAGGGGCGTTCAGCGCATTCACCTTGCGGAGCTCCCGTCACCACTGGCCATTCACAGCACGCTCTTCATCTCGCGAAAAACCGAAGCCCCGTCCCCACTGCGGTCACTCCCCGTTTCTCCCTCCCCCTAGCCGCTGGCCCCCAGCCTGCTCCCTTCTGTCTCGGAACTGGACTACTCTAAGTAACTCACGTAGGTAGAATCATACTGTGTTTGTCCTTCCGTGTCTGACTTAACTTCAAGTGGTATGATGACCTCATTGTTCATCTATGCCGTAGCATGGGTCAGTATCCCCTTTCTTTTGGAGACGGGATGATATTCCTTTTCTATGTCTAGACTGCATTTCGTTTATCCATTCATCCATGAACGGGCATCTGGGTTGTTTCCGCCTTTTTGGCTATTGTGAATAATGCTGCTATGAACCTGGGGGTACAGATACCTGTTCAAATCCCTGCTTACAGTTCTTCAGGGTATATCCCCAGAGGTGGATTCATCCATTCTTTTTTTTTTTTTCTTTAATTTGACTGTGTTGGGTCTTAGTTGCAGTATGTGGGATCTATTTCCCGGACCAGGGATCAAACCCCGGCCTCCTGCATTGGGAGCTTGGAGTCTTAGCTACTGGAACACCAGGGATCCTTTTTGACATTACATTCTCTGAACTTACAAAGAGGCTTTTGAGACCCTTCCAAATATCCTGTAGAACGAATGGCCGCTCTCTGCTGGGGCCCCGAGAGGGACCAGGACTCATGCCCCTGCCTCCTACATGGAACGAGTGGCTTGTTTGTCTGTTTGTGTTTCCCCTTGAGTCATGTCTTCAAACAGAAAGGAAGTCCAGGGGTCCCTCCTAGCAGATGCTGAGAAACAACGGAGGCTTTCTCAACCCTCCCAAAAAGGGAACCCGAGTGATGAGTTTCTAGTCAAGGTGGGTCAGTCCCGCGCTCAGAAACAATGAACCCCAGCATGGGATTTTAGAGCGAAAGGGAAGTTTAGAAATCTCTTAGTCTAGCCGTCCTTTTGAGAGATAGGAAAACCAAGCCCCAGGTTGGCGGCAGATGGGGTCAAGTTCAAGGTTACAGAACTTGCAACCAATTCAATAGCACAGGAGGTGCCGTGTTGCGTGGAAACCCCAGGCCAGCTGCTCCGGCTCTATGTGGAAGTCGGGGTGCAGGGCTGCCCCCCGTCAGAAGCACTGGCCGAGATTCTGACTGGGGCCGGGGCAGGGGACCCTCTATCAGGACTGGGGCTTTCTGAAGGGATATTAACAATGAGGCTCTTTCCGGAGGCCGTGATACTATCAAGGCCTCTGTTTTATGAAGAAATCTTGGTCTTTCACAATCTCTGCTCTTAGTTCTTTCTCAGAACAGGTTCGTGTGAATCAAAACGGTGTGGTTGTTAATTAACTATAGTATAGGTGATTGGTTCCTGTTTTTTTTTTTTTAACTCAGCTCAGGGGCCAGAAGGAAGTTCTCTGGGTGCGTTTTGCCCCCTCGGAGAGTGATGGCCCAGCTGGAGGCTTGGCTGTGCCACGTCACCTTGCCAGGCTTAGCGGAGAGAATGTTCTAGGGAGGGAGGGGCGGCGGTGGGGAGGGTGGGTGTCACTAGAGCAGGCCTCGAGCAACCTTCCCCCACCCAGGGACCCCCTTGCCCCCTTATTTAAGTGCCCCAAACCCCAGGAGTGCCTTGTGCTGTCGCCGGAGTTCCCATCAGCTAACCTCGAGGGTCTCCTCAGGTTGGGTTCAGGTGGCCCTGGAAGCTTCCTAAGAGAAGTCTGCTCTCTTGCCAGCCTCTCCACCCCAGACTCCTCATGAACCCAGGTGGGGCTGGCTGGGTTCCTAAAAAGACCAAAGATAGAGAATTTGACTCCCCCCCCCACCCCACTCTTGCCCCTCCAGGGCCTTCCCCTCCCGCTCCAGGCAGGCGATCTTCAGTGTTGGAAGGATCACACGCAGTCCAGCAGAGTGCGGGGCCAGGAGTCCAGGCCCTGCAGGGCAGGGGCGATGGGCCCGGCCCTGCTTCGAGGCCCTGGACAAACCACGTGGCTCTGTCAGCCTTGGGTGTCCCCCTGTGACCCTCGACGACGATCACTCCCTCCCTCGCCTGGTGGGGGTCAGAGCCAATGACCCCATGTTGTCTGGGTCTCCTCCTTAGCTGGCCAGCTCAGGTCCCTCTGTCCTGAACCAGTGACCACCCTGTGGTCTGATGGTCAAGAGCACAGAGGCCTGGGAGGTGGACCTCCGAGTCCAGCTCCGCCTCACTCTGGGACCCTGAGCCAGTCTCTAAGCCTCAACTCTTTCTCTGTAAAATGAGGTCATAGCTACTCAGCTCACAGGCCAGGCTCATCGGGGCTGAGGCTGCAAGAAGTATTCCCCGTGTTCTAGCTCAACGGTGCTAACAACTACCTCTGGTTCTAGTTGATCGACTAAAATGCTATTTTTTTTAATCATCTTTTGATTGAAAGACAGACCATGGTCTTGGAGGCTCCCCCCAGAACAAGAAGCGAAGGGAACCCAGCTCCCCCGGCTCGCCCCCCAGAGTGTAGAGAGGTCTCTTCCCACTCTGCCCAGGGTCTGGCCTCCTCTGGGGGCAGGGAGTGGGGTGCTCCCGAAGCCAAGAGTTAGAAGGGGGGAAGGAAGAGGGGGTGTGGGGAGCCCTGAGTCGGGGGAGACAGGGAGGCAGGAGGAAGAAGACTGTAGCTGGAAGATAAGGCGGCCGCGGCTGCCCCACAGCCTGGGGGAAGATGGCAGGCCAGCCCGGCCTTTGAGGTCAAAATCTGACAGCTGGACAGGACCCTGGAGGCCTTCAGGTCCCACCCCTCATTTCAGGGCTCAGAGGGGGAGGGGCTTGGAGCGTGTCCCGGCTCCCAAACAGGGCTCATGCCCCTCCATGCCCGCTGGCTTCAGCCCAGGCACCGAGGATGCCACCTGGCTTGCCAGGATCAGGTGCCCCCACCAAGCCTCTGCTCCGCGGGCCGAGGCCCTCCAGGCACCACGCTGGGCCCCTTACACGCTTGGAATAATTAAAGGTCCTTTTTCAGCACAGCAGCCCCAGGAGGTTGGTTTGTGATCCCCATTCAGCAGATCTGGACACTGAGGCTTCCATCACTGTGGGGCAGGCCTGAGCCTGTCCCCCAGGGCAGAGCGGCCGCAGCCCAGACTCCTGCTGCTCCCAGAGGGGCAGGCGGGCTGGGCACGGTTGGTGCCTGTGCCTGCTCTGGATCGTCCCCTTGGGGTAGGGGTGATGGGGATGGCTCCCCAGGCAGGGCTCCAAGCACCCTCTAATCTGCCGGCTCCCAGCCCCCCACCCCAGGCCATGGCCTTATCACCCAGAGCCTTGCTGCTGTTCGGAGCGCCCACGAGCTGTTTCCCCGCGCTCTTTTTCCCGCGCTTGGCCCTATCACGCCCGCAGCCTTGCCCAGCGTGACTCCTCCTCCAGGCCCAAGCAGAGCTGCTGTCAAACCAGCAGTGACTGAGTAATTCCTCCCAACTTCTGCCTGGGGGTGGGGTGGACGGAGGACCACCTGACGATGCTGTCTTCTGGGAGCCCTCAGGAGACCCTCATGGCTGGGATCAGGGAGGTGAAACACGTCGGGGGCAGGGGCCTGAGCTGCTCTGTGCCCCAGGGGGCTCTGCACCTGAAGCCAGGAGGACCGGACAGTCAGGCTGGCCCGGCTCTGCCCCTGCCCCAGCCGCTGATCCACGGGCTGGAGTGCTGGGCCTGGGCTCTCAGCGCTCAGTCCCTGGGATTGGTGGACACTGGCCTCTTCCTTCTTGTGCACAAAATGAGCTCAGGCCTCCAGCATCAGGCCTTGAGCCCTGCATACAACTCCAGCCATCCCCTCCACCCACAGGAAGAGAAAAGGCCCCTCCTTCCCTGGGAAGCAGGCTCCGGGCTGGGCCGTGGGCAAGGGCGGCATCAGCTCTCGCCTTAGCACGGCCCGTGCGGGCTGTGGGATGGATGTGGCCTCCCCTGTTGCAGCCCGCCTGCCAGGCTCCCCTCTGATAGGCACTGAGTGCATACAGGGGGCTTGCCAGGAATCTGGAGGCCTCACCTTAAAGGAAAGGTAACAGGTCCAGAGAGGTTATGGGATTCCAGCCCACGAGCATCTGACTCCCAAACCTGAGCTCAGACGGCAAGTTTCCTTGGTCTCTGAATGCAGACTCCAGTGGGATGTGGAAGCAGTTTTCTGGGCGCAGGGTCCACTGTGGGTCACAAACGGAGGTGCCCCTGGCCTTCATTCTCTGTTCCCAGCACAACTCTGTATGTGGCAGGGGCAATCTGATCTGGGATCTTCTAGAAGGGAGTGTACTGGCTTCCCAGCAAGAGAGCAGTGAGGGACGTCAGCTGCTCTAACAAAACATCAGGATTTCCCTGGTGGTCCAGTGACTAAGACTCAGCACTCCCAATTCAGGGGCCTGGGTTCGATCCCTGGTCAGGGAATTGGGTCCGGAATGCCACAACTAAAGATAAAAGATCCCGCAAGCTGCAGCTGAGGCCTGGTGCAGGCAACTGATGTGAACTCACGTCGCTCAGTCGTGTCCCACTGTTTGTGACCCCGTGGACTGCAGCCTACCACGCTCCTCTGTCCATGGGGTTTTCCAGGCAAGAGTACTGGAGTGGGTTGCCACTGCCTTCTCCAGGGGATCTTCCCGACCCGGGGACTGAACCTGGGTCTCCCACATTATAGGCAGACGCTTTACTATCTGAGCCACCAGGGATGTAACTAAATCAATACAAATAAATATTAAAGCAAAACTCACCAACCAGGATTATTTCATGGTTCTGGGGTCTAGAAATCCAAAGTCAGTGTTGGCAAAATCAGCTCCTTCTGGAGGTTCTGAGGGATGGTCCATTTCAGACCTTTTCCTAGCTTCTGGTGGTGGCCAGCCATCCTTGGCTTGGAGCTTCATCCCTCCATCCTCTGCCTCCCTCTCCACATGGCCTTCTTCCTGTGTGTGTCTGGGTCATGTGTCCAAATTTCCTTCTTCTTAGAAGGACACGAGTCATATTGAATCTAGGTTTTCACCGAACCCAGTGTGACCTCAGCTTCACTTGATTGCGTCTACAAAGACCCTATCTTCAAGCAAGGTCACAGTCACAGGTTCTGGGTAGACATGAACTTTAAGGGGACACTGTTCAAGCCCCTTTAAGGGGCTTCCCTGCTGGCTGAGCAGTAAAGAGCCCGCCTGCCAGTGAAGGAGACACGGGTTCGATCCTTGGGTTGGGAAGATCCCCTGGAGGAGGAAGTGGAAATGCACTCCTGTATTCTTGCCTGGGAAATCCCATGGACAGGATCCTGAGTGGCGACCACAGTGTTGCAAAGAGTCGGACACGATTTAGTGACTGAACATGCAGGCACACTCATCCAACTCGTCAGCGGGTTCTGATTTTAGGAGGAGGCCCTGAAGCATAAAGGAGCATTTTCCTCTTGTTCCACCCAACCCTTCTTACCCTCTCTCCTGGTAGGTGTGGGGGGCCGCTGACAATGCCACGCTCCTTCCTGGTGAAGAGCAAGAAGGCTCACACCTACCACCAGCCCCGCGCCCGGGAGGATGAGCTGCTCTGGCCCCCGGCCCTTGGCCCTGGTGAGTCAGAGCCCAGGGTGGTCTGAGGCTGCACCCACTGCTTGCCCCACAAGAGGGGCAGGCAGGAGCACCCCATCCGGAAGTAGCTGCTCTTCCAAGTCTGGAATCAGGAGGAGCTCAGTAAATGCTGGTTGAATGAATGGATGGATGGATGGCTGCACCAGCTCTTCTCACCCTGAGAGGGTGATGAGCGCATCCTGACTGCATCTGGTCCTCAGCAGCTGACACATGATTTGTGATCAGAGGGCTGATCCAGAGCTGAAGTTGGGTGCTTGGAAAAATGGAGCTCTCCAGGGGCTGGGGGTGGGGGGCTCTTCCTGGTCTCCACCCTGCTCCCAGCATCCTGGGTAGAAGCCCCTGCGTGTGAGTCTCCAGGAGCAGCCACAGTGGGTCTCTCTGGTGTCCCCCACCCCCCTACTCTTACCAGACCTCTAAGCAGAGCTAAAGTCTGACTGTCTTGTCTCCCCCACAGTGGCTGGGAACCAGGTCCCGAGCATCAGCCCCGTCCTCAGCTCCCTGTTCCCAAACCAGCGCCTGGACTGGACGGACCTCAAACAGGAGCCGCAGCTGGAGCTGGAGCAGAGCTCGATGACCCGGCTGGCCTCGGGCCCAGGTGCCCAGCCCAGGGGCCCCCACCTCTCCCCAGTGGGCACAAGGGGACTTAGAGGGTGGACAGGCTTGAGGAAGCAGGGTCCCTTGGAGCTGTGGAGTCAGGAAGAGTCAACAGTCCGGGCTCTCTGGCTTCTGCTTGGATCACTCCAGGACCGTGAGCTTATTCCCAGATGAGAACTCCCGTGTGGTGGGCAGGCCCACACAGTGGGCGAGGTGGGTGCTCTGCAGGGGTTGGGGTGCGTTTCTGGACTGAAAAGTTGAGGAGTCACAGTGAGCACCCAGACCTTCCCCCGCAGAGAATAATTTGGGCCGCACACCAAAGCCTCAGCATGGGGTCATGGTGGAGGGCGGCGGGGAGCGGGCACCCTGTTCTTAGCGTCACCACTAGACGAGCACCCCACCCTTCACAGGAGGACCTGCTGTGACATCCCGACCCCAGGATGGGGCCTCGCCCTCCTCTGACTCACCCCCGTTCTACAAGCCCAGCTTCTCCTGGGACGCCCTGGCTTCCTCCTATGGCCACAGCTACCGGCAGGCCCCCTCCACCATGCAGTCTGCCTTCCTGGAGCGCTCCGTCAGCCTGTATGGCAGCCCTCTGGTGCCCAGCGCCGAGCCACCTTTGGACTTCAGCCTCCACTACTCCCCCGGGCATGGACACATACCACTGCATCAAATGCAGCAAGGTGGGCGGCCGGCCCTGCTCGCACCCCCTCCCCAGCACCCTGGCGGCCACGAGTGTCCATAGTTGGGCACCCCCTGTGCTGTGACTCGGGTCCTCTGGTGGGATCAAGAATTCACAGTGTCCGTCTTCATCATCACGCTGAGCCCTGACCGTGTGTTAGGCCCTGTGCTAAGCACTTGATGTGCCTGAGCTCCAGGAGGTGGACGAAGGGCTAAAGTTCAGAAAGGTTGAGTCACTTGCCCCAGAACACACAGCAAGTAGATATCAGAATCACCATTCCCACCTGGCTCTGCCCAACTCCCGCTTCTTAACCACCAGGCAATTCAGCCTCCAGATGGGGCCAGAAGGGGGCCTTCCAGACGACCCACCCCCCACATCATTGTATAGCCAGGAAAACCAGACACAGAGAGGCAAAGAGACCTTCCTGGGACACACAGCACGCGCCACCAGTCAGCAATCCAGTGCTCGCGGGATTGCTCCCTCCTCTGCACGTCCAGCTGTGGCCGAGCTGGGCACCCCCTCCCCTCCGCAGCCCCCCGGGCCTCACCCTCCGCCCCCACCTGCAGGTGTTCTCCACCCCCCATGGGCTGGAAGTGCACGCCCGCCGCTCCCACAGCGGGACCCGGCCCTTCGCCTGCGATGTCTGCGGGAAAACCTTCGGCCACTCCGTGAGCCTGGAGCAGCACACGCACGTCCACTCCCAGGTGGGCAGCTGGCTGAGCACCCGAGCCCCAGTGCTCCCCGCAGGAATCCTAGGGCGCTTGGGGGTGGGCCTGTCTTCGTGCCTCTGAGAGTGACAGGTTGGGACCCCGTATCATTTGCCTCCTCAATCTGGGTGTCCATCACCTGCCCTTAACAGCCCCTGATGGACCAGGCCGGCCCCACGTGCAACTGGAAGAGGCTAGGGGCTCAGGTGGGACTTCAGGTGGGTGTCTGGGATGCTGAGGAGCCGCCCCACCTTCTGGGTGCTCAGGGCAGATTTCTCACCTTTGAGGCCCTTGACTCTTAGAATCTGGGAGTCAGACTTAAATGCTCATCTCATCCACTTAGCCCTGCCTGATGCCAAGATCCCGTCTTCAGAATCCCATTCCAGGGAAAGCGCCTGAAACTGACCTGAGGGCCTGACCTGGGTAGATCTGAAAGTTCAGGTGGAGAAATAGGCCAGGATGGTGAGACCGTCCCTTCGTGATCACATCCACAGTCACGCCAGCTGCTGGCTCAGTTCTCAACCTCCAAACGACCCCTTGAGGTTACTACTCACTAGTCCAATGTACAGATGAGGAAACTGAGTCTCAGGGAGGTTAAATGACCTGCCTGAGGTCATGTGTGGAGTAAGAGGCAGAAGCCAGAGTCGGGGCCCCCAGAATTCAGACTGCTAAGCAAACCACAAAGGAGGATTCCCTAGCAGGACACGGCTCAGCCGCCAGGCCTCAGCCGCTCCTGGGAGGGGCAGGAATGGGGAGTCCCTGCGTCGTGCTCCTCGAGGCCGCCCCCAACGCGTGTCCTGCTCCTCAGGGGACCGAGGCCGGGTCCAGTCCTGCGCCCAGCTCGGCAGCCCTGGGCCACGAGGCCCCGCCTGACCCCCCAGGACCGCGTTTCCTCCGGCAGGAGCGCAGCTTTGAGTGCCGGATGTGCGGCAAGGCCTTTAAGCGCTCGTCCACCCTGTCCACGCACCTGCTCATCCACTCGGACACGCGGCCCTACCCCTGCCAGTTCTGCGGCAAGCGCTTCCACCAGAAGTCTGACATGAAGAAACACACCTATATCCACACGGGTGAGGCCTGGGCTCCTCTCTACCCCACCGCCCCCAGCCGCCCAGGACCCCCAGCCCCTCCTAGCGCCCCCCAGGGCCCAGGCCGAGCCTCTGAGCATCCCCCGCCGATCACTGTCCAAAGGTCCAGGCCTTAGGACCAGGCTGGGGGAGGGCGGGCGGGGTGTCAGGCTGACAGGGGAGGCTGCTCCCCTCCAACGGGAGGGCTGGACGCTGTGCTGCTTAAAGGAAAGAAAATGCACAGAAAAAATACCAGAAGGAGAGAGCGAAATGTCAGCACTCTGACCCACGGGTAGAAGTGAGAGCGGCAGTGAATTCCTCTGCCACCATCATGCCTTCCTTCACTCATTCCTCCACTCAGGCATTCCCCACTTGTCATTCATTCATCCTCTATGCATTCATTCATTCATTCCCAGTTCATGCCCACACGCATTCATTCCCTACTCTGTCATTCATTCATCCTGCCAGATACTCATTCACTCATTCCTCCACTCATCCTTTCCCCACTTGTCATTCATTCATTCCACATTCATTCTATTTCCCATCCTATCATTCATTCATCCCGCCAGATATCCCTTCACTCATTCCTCCACTCATCCTTTCCCCATCTGTCATTCATTCATTCCCCAGTTCACGTCCACATTCAATTTCCCATCCTATCATTCATTCATCCCTCCAACTACGCACTCATGCCTCCACTCATTCATTCCTCCCACAGCTGGTCATCCATTCATTCTATCATCCATTCACCCCTCCAGCCATCCGTTTTTCGTATCTCCATTCATTCATTCCCCCACTCATTGATTCCTCAGCTGTTAACCAGTGCCTCTTTTGTGCAGAGCCCTAGGCCAGGTGCTGGGCTCCATTGATAAATAAATTGGGCCTAGTCCCTACCCCTAAAACTGGAATACAATTCCCTGGAAGGGGTGGGTGGTCAGACCTTTTCTTGCCTCCCTTTTCTAATAATTTTCAAAAGCGAATGTGAGATGAAACATAATGAAGCCCCTGAGAACAAATGCAGGGCACCTGGCCCAGGTGCTCCTGACCCTGTCTCTGCTGCCCGGCAGGTGAGAAGCCACACAAGTGCCAGGTGTGCGGGAAGGCCTTCAGCCAGAGCTCCAACCTCATCACCCACAGCCGGAAGCACACGGGCTTCAAGCCTTTCAGCTGTGAGCTGTGCGCCAAGGGCTTCCAGCGCAAAGTGGACCTGCGACGGCACCGTGAGAGCCAGCACAACCTCAAGTGAGGCTGCCCGGAGCCCAGCTCCCCACCAGCCTGCTGGCGAGGCCATGCCACCTGGGGAGAGGCCAGTCCCACACACCCAGATCCCCAGTCTCCTGGAGGGAGCCCTGGACAGGACTCATCAAACTTGTTTCGAGACTCAAATCACTGTGTGAGCTTGAGCAAGTCACTTTCCCTCTCTGGCCGACACTTCCCCTGCTGCAAAGTGTGGCAGCTGGTCTTTTCCAAGCCGATGCTATCTGCAGGTCCAGGAGCTCAGTGACGCCCCTGTTAGAGCCCAGGAGGCCAGAGTAGCCCCAGGTGGGCCCAGAGAAACCCTCCCCTATGTGCTGCCCCCGGGGGATCGGGCCAGCTTGGCTTTCAGCAGGCCTCTTTCTGGCCACCACAGATGGTCAGAGCCATCTCCGCCTCAGTGGGAGGCCCAGCACCCCTCTGCTTCAGCCAACATGCCTGTTGATCCCCACTCCTGATGGGCACTCCAGCCACAGGGAAACCAGCAGTTACTGCTGTCAGAAGCCTGCTTCTCTCAACAGCTGTAAATAAAAATAAAGACACCACTTTACTTTCATTTGACCAGCATTTGTTCAGTGCCTGCTGGGTATGAACTAATGCTTGAGGCTTTGGGGAGGGATGGTGCAGTCTTGAAAAGCAGAGAAAGCTCTGTAGTCGCTCACAGACACGTTGACAGACCAAACTGGTAAGTGACAGGCAGAGCCACGAGAGACCCCTGTGACAAGACGGTAGGCAGGGGCCAGGTGGGCGCATCTGGGGGCTCTCTCAGTTTCCTGTGGCTGTTATGACAAGTCACCGCCAACTTACTGGCTTCCAACAACACCAAGGGGGACTTCCCTGGTGGTCCAGTGGTTAAGACCCCACGCTTCCAGGGCAAAGGGCGCAGGTTCGATCCCTGGTTCGGGAGCTAGGATTCTGCCTGCCGCGCAGTTTGTGGTGCTTAGTTGCTCAGTCGTGTCTGGACTCTTTGCGACCGCGTGGACTGCAGCTCATCAGGCTCTTCTGTCCACAGGGAGTCTGCAGGCAAGAATACTGGAGTGGGTTGCCATGCGCTTCTCAAGGGGATCTTCCCAACCCAGGGATCGCAACGTGGCCAAAAAAATTAAAACAAAACACAAGGCATTCTCTTACAAATGTGGAGGTCAGGTAGAAGTCAGGGTGTCAGGAAGCTGGTTCCTTCCGGAGCCTTCGAGGGACACTCTGTTGCCTCTTTTCTAGCGTCTAGAGGCTACCTATAAACCTCAGCTTGTGGTCTCCTCCTCCATCTCCAGACCGCATAGCTCTGACCTCCCATCAGCCCACCTCCTGCCTCTGCTTTTGACCTGCTGGCTTCCCTCTCGGAAGGACCCTTGTGATCATGTTGGGCCCCACCTGGATCACCCGGGAGACCCTTCCCATCGCAAGGTCCTCAATGGAATCACCTCGGTAGGCAGAATAATGGTCCCCAGGGGCTTCCCTGGTGGCTCAGTAGTAAGCAGTCTGCCTGCCAGTTCAGGAGACACAGTTTCAATCCCTGGGCCGGGAAGATCTCATACGTGTTTCAGAGCAACTTGGCCGACAAGCCACAACTACTGAAGCCTGTGTGCCCTTGAGTAGGTGCCCTGCAACAAGAGAAGCCACTGCAATGAGAAGTCCCTGCTCTACAACTAGAGAAAAGCCACACACAGCAAGGAAGACCCAGCATAGCCCATAAATAAACTAATTAATGTTTTAAAATAAGTTTTAAAAAAGAATGCCCCCCCAAAACAATATCATGTCTCATCCTTGAAACTTGTGACTTATCTCATACAGCAGAAGAGACTTAGCAGACGTGATTACGTGACTACGTTAAGCCTGCTGTGACCCCCTCACTAGCCGTGAGATTCTCCTTTGTAAAACGATGAATGGATCCTCCCTGTGGGCTGTCGGAGGAGCCCCTGAGGCCATGCCTGTACAGCAGTGAGCAGGGCCCAGCACGTGGTAAGTGCTGCTAGGCCATGAACATGCCCTCTTGAAGTCCTGACTGTCCTACAAGGCCTGCTCAAGTGCTGCCTCCTCCAGGAAGCCTCCCTTGGTCATTCCAGCCAGTTTTTCTCCTGCTTCTAAACACTGAGCTCCTTGGGCTCCTTGCTTATAGCTCAGAACACACCGAACCTGGACTTGTAGTTACCTGTGGGTAAGCTTCCTCTCTGCTGGAAGGAATTGCCTCTGGGCTCTGGCTTTCAGCACCAAGCCCATGCCTGACCTGCTGCGATGAACACTTCTGAATGAGTCACTTTTGGGTGCCAAGTCACTTCTTGGGTGCTGGGCCCAAGTTGCTTGACATTGTCTCTGACCCACATGGCCCTCTGCAAAGGAGGTGTCGTTACCCCATGTTACAGAGAGGGGTAAATGAGGCTCAGAGAGGTCACTCATCTTGCCCAAGGTCACCCAGCAGGTAAGTGCAGAGCTGGGGTCACTGGATCCACATCTTCTGTGAGTCGCTGTTTGCCTTTCTTCCCAGTGACATCTATTTGCTGTCTTCCACGGTGAGTCTAGAGGTTTCTGAGGCCCCTGGAGAATGGTAAATCCTTGGGCTCCCAGGCTCTGGGTTTGGCTGGGCAGGACCCCTTGGCGTACTTCATTGCAGAGGCCCTTCCTATTTACTTTAGCAAGAGTTCCCCTGCACAAACCCCGTCAGGTGTGTGGAGGGTGGGGTGGAGGCTTGGGATTTGCATACGAGGGTGGTCTGGTCTCCTCGGCAGGCTTTCAGATCCTTGTCCTGCAAGTCTTGCTCTTGAAGTCCAAGGAAGACAGTCTCTGGCAGCCGATCCACTGGAGCCCCTGGAGCCATTGGAGACCCCTGCTCCAGCCCCTCCTCCCGTCCATGGGGACCCTGTGGCCCAGAGAGGGAAGAAAACTTGCCCAAAGCCACACAGCAGAGTCAGGCTCGCCTGGAGTAAGCCTGTACCTTCCAGAAAACGGGAACACACACACACACACACACACACACACGTGGGGAACTACTTTGCATGCTCCTTGTTTGCTAAACAAAACCACTCTAATATCAGGATTTCAGCCACTTCTGCGGCAGGGCGGGGCTGGGAAGAGGAGCTCTTTCTTCCAAGAAAGACAAGGCGTCTTTCTTCCTCTGCTGAGGTTGGGAGAGTGGGATTGCGCTCATCGACCCCTCCACCCAGTGCCCACAACAGGGTGGTGGGCGGAAGTGGGGGCTGCAGCCTGGGAGCAGGGTGCCAGAACCCCATCTCCACACACACTGCAGAGACAGGGGGTCAGCGCACGGGCAGGTATCCCATTGTGAAACCTGCTTCCTGGGAAGAGTCCGCAGGGTGTGGGCGGGGCGGGGGAGGGCAGAGCCACCCTGCTGCCCCTTCCCTGCACCCGCCCCCTCACCCAGCCGCAGGAACCCCAGGGAGGTCCCAGGGAGGATGGGCTACCCACGCGGAGCCGCGGCCCTGGAGAAGGCCTTCAGGTCAGCGTCTGCCCACAAGCCAGCAAGCTGTGCTCTGGCCTGTGGGAGCATCTCGGCCTTTGGGATGGCAGGGCTTCACTCAGTATGCTGGGGTCGGGGGGCGGGCGGGCGGGGGTGGGGGAGCCAACCACGTGGATGCAGTGGGTTCTCCAGCTGCTGCGATTGGAGGGAGTCCAGTTGCTCGTTCTCTGCTTCCCAGCCTACTACCACTTCCCTCATCTGAGATGCCCAGCGTGGAGTCCCCGTGCGTGAAGGCCCATCCAGCCCCCAGAAGACTGCTCAGGGCTTCCCTTCCTGCCCGAGGGAAAGGGCCCGGGGGCAGAGTTGATGGGCCCCCTCACAAGGCCTATTGGCTGTGACGTCACACAGAATCCAGGTTTTCTGACCCTGCGGTCTAGGGCCTTCCTGTCAGAACAGTGAGACTGATTTCACTACGCCAGGGGACCCTGCTTACGGAAAACACGGAGTCAGTGGCGGCCTCTAAGGTTGTGTGGGAGATGAGGGGTTGCCCGACGGTGGAACCGACCCGGCTGCTGGGGACTGGAAGAGTGTGGATGGAACAAGTCAGAAGTGGTGTCCGTAACTCAACTTGGAGGATCTATTTACTCCGCAGTACATAACAAAACCAGTATTTTAATATTAAAATGAACTGGTCACATCAGGAAGCAGAATGCAACATTTGAATCAGTTTTCAGATGGAATGTCCCACCGGTGGTGGCAGCTTCAAGAGACACCCCCAGGTCCCTGCCAGCCCCTGAGGGACACCCTGGGAGAGGCCAGGCAGCCCTCCATAGAAACCAGTGGTCCGCATGGAAATGCATCTCCCAAGGGCAGTCCGTCCAGGCATTTGCACAGTGGCTGAGCTGAGCCCAGCCTGTTAGGCGAGGACCTCCCCACTCCGACCGGCTCCCCGGACCACACCGATCATCCAAGACAGATTATCTTTCCGAAGCTCAGTGCCCATGTCTCTTGGAGTGTTCCCCCTGGCCCAAAGCAGTCAATGGCTCAGGCGCCTTGGGAAGACTCCTCTGGGTCTTGGGTCTCTCCTGCTGCCCCAGTCAGGCAGGGAAGGCCCCCGGGATGGAGAGGGGACACAGGGGACCATCACGGCTGACCATCCCACTTCCCTGGGATTCTGTACAGGAAGCCAGCTCTTCCCTGTTATTTCCCAAGAGGCCTTTAGGGAATTCCCGAGGCCTCATTTTCTACCCTCTTGGCCAACAGTGCTCCCTCCCCTGAACCCTGGAAACCCAGTTGAAGTGCACAGATTTTTCTTCTTTTTTTGGCTGCACAGCATGTGGAATCGAACCTGCAGCCCCTGCTTTGGGAGCACAGCTTTAACCACTGGACCCCCAGGGAAGTCCCACAGTGCATAGATTTCCCACCTCGTGCTCACCCCAGATCCTCAACTGCACTCCCAGGAATTCACACGAAAGAGAAAGAGTCAAGAAGGGACCACAGGTTAGCTAGCGGCTCATCTTCTGAAGCCAGCTGGAAATGGAAAAAAACACACACTGGAACCATCCTAACCTCCCAGGAGAGATCGGCTAGGTGACCACTGGCACACCCAGACAGCGGCCATCCGAGCAGCCATCACCAAGAGCCAGTGTGCTTTTACAAGGACTGATCCGGGAGGGGCCTGAGTGCTGACGTGGAGTGAAACACGCTTGCTTCATGATCGCGTGCTGACTCTTTAAAAACAGCACAACGTACGTTTGTGGGTGCTTAGAGAAACAAATCCGAGAAAGGCACAGCCAGCCATTGATAGCGGCTGTTTCTGGGGCCTGGGAAGGAGGGTTGACTTCACCCTCAATGCTATCTATAAAAGAAACTCGGATTTGTGTGTGTGCATGTATTTTTTTACTAAAAAAAAACTGAACAGAAAATAGATTTTGCAGAATAAACGCATCGACGTAGGAAGCTGTTCATGATATCTTAAGTGAAAAAGTGGTTTAAAATCAGTATACACCATATGATTCCATTTTGTTAATTACACACGGAAGGAAGTTCGCAAGGATAAAGAGCAGCGTATCAACAGGGCCTGTGTTGGGGGTGCAAATTTTCTTCTCCTTCTCTTTCAGCGTGTATGTTGTATTTTTCTGTCATGGGCGTGCATGATAACATTATCAATGGTGTTACAAAAAGACTCCTTCTACTCAAACATCATTTCCCTGCCTTTAGGTTGCTGCTGACCCTCCACGGCTCCACGGGGCTGAGTCCTTTCTCCTTCACCAGTGCTGGCCGGCTCCCAACTACCAACCCTGAGAGCTGCCACCTAGCAGACGCTGCGTCCAGTCCTAACCCTCAGCTTAGCAGCTAGCACCCAGGAGGTCCCAGAGAAGCCGAGGATGTGCACCCTGTCAGGGCCCCTGGCTCCTTTGTGGCAGGTGGGGTGGGACCCCTAATGGAGGAGCCCCTGGCTTGGGAATGGTGGGCTGGACCCTGGACCCCCAGATCTCCCTCCTAGCCGGGTGCAGGGCTGCCCCCTCCCATCTGCCAGGGGTCCGGCTGGAATTGGTCCCCAGCCAGGAGACGGGCAGGGCCCCAGGTTCCAGTGGCGGGGATAGGGGGCTGCAGGAAGGCAGGAGGAGGGAAATCTGAGACAGAGGCTGCGCTGAGCGGCCATGCTCAGGTTTTGGCCTGATAAAGTTTATCAAACGGTGCCGGCTGCCAACCGTTGGTGTGGAGCAGGCCCGCGGGCTTTGGCGGGAGGATGCTCCCAGGCCGATAGCGCCTTCCCGGTGTTATCAGGGGGCCTGGTGTCCCAGAGAGCAGGACAGAGGGAGAAGCAGAGAGAGAGAGAGGGAGGGAGCCTTCCAACCACTTCACCCAGATGACAAGAGCCAGGGACAAGAAGTCTCAGAGAACCCGGGGCCCTTGACCTCACGGCTGCATGAGCAGCTGGGAAGGGGCCCCACGGAGGTGTGGGCCGGGGGCTCCGGCTCTCCTGGGGCCCAGCCTTCCAGGCCACAGAACAGCCTTGCTGCCGCTCTGCCCTTCTGCAAGGCTTAAAGAAAAAGCGGCCCGGGCTTCCCTTGGTGCCTCAGCGGTAAAGAGTCTGCCTACCGGGGCAGGAGACACAGGTTCAATCCCTGATGCAGGAAGATGCCACGTGCAGCAAAGCAGCTAACCCCATGAGCCACCACTCCCGAGCCTGTGCCCTGGAGCCCAGGAGCCCAAATGCTGAGCCCACGCGCTGCAGCTGCTGGAATCTGCTCTGCAGTGAGAAGCCCGAGCATCCCAGCCAGAAAGTAGCCCCCTCCTCTACCCGGCTAGAGGCTGGCCATGCGCAGCAGTGAAGACGCAGCACAGCCAAAAACAAACAACGTTTTAAAAAGAGAAAAGCCCCCTTTTCGGGAAGCTTCCATGCCCTAGAAGAAGGGGGCAGGAGGGCACCTCTCCACACCGCCCCTGTGGCCTCGAGGTGAAGGTCAGCCTCAGTTCGCCTTAGGGACCACTCCCATAAATATCAGGGTCTTGGGAGTCACCCTTCAGGGAGTCATCCCCACCCTACAAACGAGGAAACAGAGTCTCAGAGTGCATGTCGACGAGGATTCGGAGGATGAGGACCCAGGAAGCAGAAAGCAGAAGGCAGAAGGAGAAGGGATGAGAGGCTGAGGCCAGGACGTCCGCCCCTGCTCGCACTCCGCAAGGCTAGCCGCTCCAGAGGCGGGGGTGCTGGTCCCAGGCTCAGAGCCACGTGGGGCAGGCCCCCAACCTTGGCCATGGCGGACAGAGGGAGGGCAGACCCCAGGGTCTGCAGGGTTTTCCTGGGTGGGTGGGAGTGGGATGGCATCTCAGTGGGTTTTTATAATTCCCTTTTCTAGACGTTTCCTGCCTTTACCATGACCTCTGTGGTAACAATGTGGGGGAGGAAGCTGATTTGTTTGCTTTTAGGAGGAGAGAGTGCAAGGGCCCCAGGAGCCCCTGGCTGGGCCCTCGAGCCCAGGAGCACCGCGCCTCTGTCCAGCCCCGGGTGCAAATGGAGGCCAGGCCTGCCGGTGTCCACTGCACAGACAGCCGGGTCCCCTAGAGCCCTGGAGGACCCCTGGGCCCAGGGCCTTCCTGAGGCCCCAAGGCCGCCCAGTGGGGTGGAAAGCACTCATTTATCAACTCTGATTTACAGAGCAGCTGCCGTGAGCCAGGCTCACTTCTGGGCAGTGAGGATGGGCGGTGGGAGCAGCCAGAGTGTCCACGCTTATGGCACCGAGGGGGGTGTCCTAAGAGGAGAAACAGAGAAAGCCTGAAGAAATGCAGAAAGGGGGACAGGACGTCGGCATGGGGAGCCTGCCGCGTGAGAGGTGGGGAGGAGACAGCCCAGACGGGGCGGTGTGGGGTCGGGGTCAGAGGCTGGGATGTCACCCTGACCCCCTCCTGGCAGGATGGACTTACAGGTGCTTCCCTCTCGACCTCAGTTTCCTCATCTGGACCATGACCCCCGTGGTCTTCAGAAATCTCCATTCAGCCCACAACCTCCAGTCCCAAGACTTCCTTTCATCGACCCTTTTTTGGCAGTGTTCTGCATTTTAGCTAATTAATGTTGAGATAGAGTTGACAGGTCACATTCCATCAGTTTTACGTGTAGCGGGTGATTATTTGATGCTTGTATGTGTCATGAAACGATCACCACGGTAAGTGAATATCCATCAGCACACAGTTCAAAACGTTCTTCTTCTGATGAGAACTGCTTTTTACATAGTTTTGTTTTTTGCTGGGCTGGGTCTCCTTGCTGGGCAGGTTTCCCTCTAGGTGTGGAGCGCGGGCTTCTCACCATGGTGGCTTCTCTATCGCAGAACACCGGCTCTAGGTCTTGAGGGCTCGAGGGCTTCCGTGGTTGCAGCTCCTGGACTCTAGAACACAGGCTCAGTAGCTGTGGCACACGGGCTAAGGCGCCCCGTGGCATGTGGGATCTTCCCTGATGGGCGATCTCACCCGTGCCTGCTGCGCTGGCAGGTGGATGCTTTACCACTGAGCCACCAGGAGGGCCTGATGAGAACTTTAAAGATCTACCCTTTCTCTCTTTTTCACTGAAGTATAGCTGATTGGCCATATTTTGTTAGTTTCAGATATACAGCAAAGTGATGTGTATATATATATTTTTCAGATTCTTTTCTATTATAGATTAGTACAAGAAACTGAACACAGCTCCGTGTGCTACACAGGAGGTCCTTCTGGTCTGTTTCATGTAAGTAGTGTGTATCTGTTAATCCCAGACTGTCACTGTATCCTCCCCCGCCATCCCCTCATGCACTCTTGAAGGCAGGGTTCAGGTGGCAACTGTTGGGGAGAGACCCCAGAGTTTGCACATTCACGGGCCTTCAGTGCACGGGGGCAGGCGGGTGTCCGGATATGGAGCAGGGTTTGAAAGTAGGGAAGACAGAAAGGGGTGCCCGACACATTTTTGCAGCTTGTCTGCAATACCTGGCAATACCGTCTCAGAACCTCTGCCCTCTCCCCACACTGAGTGTGGGAGTCACTCAGTCGTGTCCAACTCTTTGTGACCCCACGGACTGTAGCCCACCAGGGTCCTCTGTGCATGGGATTCTCCAGGCAAGGATACTGGAGTGGATAGCCATTCCCTTCTCCAGGGGATCTTCCCAACCCGGGTTTGAACCCAGGTCTCCTGCACTGCAGGTGATTTCTTGACCGATTGAGCCACGTTATGTGGAAGTAAATGGAGTTGTGGTCATTATCTTGCCAATGGCTCTGAGCTTGGAGCGCAGGCCCGGGGCTGGACCCTGGGCCCCAGGCCCTCCAGGCCACCGTGGGCCACACTCATGGGAAGTCCCCGCTGACAGCTGGAACCACAGACGCCAGGCTGAAGCTCAGAGCTATTTCTGCAAAGGGTGACTTGAGACTTCCTCCCGGATCTCTTAAAAATAAAGGGGTTATCATGGTCTTCAGGCCCTTCCTCCATGCGAGGAACCCTGACATGATTTCTGGGGAGGCCTGGCCCCCCAACCCCCTCAGCCAAGCAAGGACTTATCTCTGGGCTCAGCTGGGCAGCAGGAAGGGAGAGGAAGCGACCTCCGCGGCCGCTCTTCCTGCCCCAGAAGCCCCTTTTGGGAGCAGCAGGGGATGTGGCCACTAGCTCAGGGGCGTCGATCAGCCTTCTTCCCCGGGGCTGCGGTTGCCCACCGGCCTCTGAGGGGGATCAGAAATCAGGGGGCAGGGAGAGTTCAAGGGAAGCCTCTGGCATGTCCAGACCAGCCTCTGCCCTGGCCTCGGGCACGACCCAGTCTATGGGACCCACGCCTGTTCCTGCAAAGCTGGTGGAACGTCGGTCTCCACTACACCCCCAGGCCCTGCAGACGGTGGGGGACCCGCTTCTGGAGGTCAGGCCACCCTGTAGGGAGAGCGAGAAGGCAGAGGCTCTGGGAAGGCAGGCGCGGCTTAGGGCGGTCCTCCTCCCCGGCCAGGGGTCCACTTTGCAGCAGAGAGGAGCCCAGGGCCCAGCCCAACCCCTGTGGGGACTCGTTCCCATTTTGCAGTCCCGAGTTTTGGTCCCAGTGGAAGGCAACTCCGCTTAGGGTTTTCCAAGAAAGAACCTTAAGGCTCCATTCAACAATCTGGGCCCTGAGGGGGCAAGATCCAAAAGAGGGGCCACTTAGTGGACTCCGGGAGCCTGAGAGGCACCAAACCCACTCTGGGGCGGAGAAGTCTTCCCACAGGAAATGGCCGTCCGAGATGAATTTGATCTGTCCGAAGAGGAGAGGGTGGCTCCAAGCCTAGGAGCAGTCGGTGCAAAGGCCCCGGGGAGACCTAAGGCTTCCACCTGTCCCAGCCCTATCCTGTCTGCCGGGGCCCAGCCACTGCCCCGCTGGGGCCACAGTAGCCAAAGTGTAGGACAAGGATGAGCTCGAGGGCTCTCAGGAGCCGTCCTGGGAGCTAGGCACCCAGTCATGTTCACCCCGGCTTGCCGTTGCTGGCTATCGCGGGCCCAGCCGGCCAGTCTCGCCTGTGGCCAGCCCTCCTCTGGGAGGAAGGTTCAGGCCACCTAGCCTGAACGAGCATCCCCAGGGCAGCTCTGCAGAAGCCAACAATCTTAGCTGGAAACCGTCGCAGGTCGGGGCTTCCTCCCTGCCCAGCTCCCCAGCGCCCCTCGGCCCAGCCTCAGACTTATCGCTGCCCTCCAGCTGCCTGGCCCAGGTCCCCTCCAACCACCTCCCCGGATGATTCAGCAAATCTTCCCTCCCTGGGGGAAAAACAAGGGTGTAGAAAAAAATCACAATGTCAGATTACAAAGCCCCAACTGTAGGGCAGGCCCCTGGCAGGGAGATAAGGGTCCCACTCCACCCTCAAAGCCCCTCTGGCAGATAAACCTTCTAAAGCAGTGGAGGAGGCTGCCTGCTGCAGGTGTGGGGTGCGGAGGCCTGGCCCGGGGAAGTCTCCGGCGGTGCATGCCCTCGGGTGGCGAGCCGGGCAAAGAGGAAGCGCCTGGCCACAGAAGCAGAGGGGCTGGTGCTGCCAGCCTTGTCTCCCGCCCCTGCCAGAGAGACAGAAAGAGCGAGCGGAGGCCTGTGCAGAAAGTGCACCGGGGCGTGCCCACAGATGCCCTCCGCTGCGAGCACCCCCTCTGCAGCTCTGCCTACAACCCTCTTGGCACAGGGCCGCTGAGTGGGGAAGTGAGGATGCCCGTCCTCTGGAGGCCCCTGGGTGCAGGGAGCAGCGGGGGCCACTGGAGGGCTGGGCACCTCCTCTGGGCAGGGCTAGGGCAGCCTGGGAGACCTCGCCAGGGGGGCGCCCAGGCTTCCAGGTCAGAGTCGGGCCAGCCTGGAGCACCCCCCCAACCGACTCCCTGGGTCTGACTCCATCTCTGGAATGTGGGAGGAGGCAGGGGCTGCTGAGACCACAGACTCCCGCTCTGGTGGGGGGCTGGTCAACTGATGATGGGTTTAAGTTAGGGCTGGGGTGGGGCTCTGCCATCCTAGACAAATCATTTTTCCGCTCTGGGCCCATTGGTAAAATTTGAGTGGTCCCAAAACCCATGGCAGGGCTGTCCTGGGGCATGAAAGTGCACCCGCCAGGCATGAGCCACTCCAGTCTCCGAGGCTGGGGGAGTCAGCGTCTGGTTGGAAAAGGGGTGGTTTGGGGACAGACACCCACCAGGTCCTTGGCACACAAAGTCAGGGGTCCAACTATCTGGCTGCCTCTCCTTCTCCACCTGGGGCAGCATTCTGAGCTCATTTCTCTGAAAGAGAGAGGCCGGTCAGACAGAAATAGGCACAAAAGGAGGCTCTGGGGACAAGCTTGGGTGCAAAGGCCTTCCGCCTATTTTAATCCTCCGAGCCGACCTGGAGCTGGCCAAGCCTCTGCCGTGACTTCAGGGAAGTCCTTCCTCCAGGTCTTCCATGTCCCAGGCTGCAAAAGCGAGAGAGCTGGTCAAGACGGGGATCGACCACCCCTACATGCTGCACGTTTGCAAAATACCAACAGCTCACGGCGGGTGTGTTCGGCTCAAGGTGATGAACCAGAAGCAAGAAATGCCAGCAGGGTCACGGCAGCCAAAAGGGGAAGCGACCCAAGTGTCCACCGAGAGATGGGGAGAAATAGAATGTGGTCCGTCCACACCATGGAGTACTTGTCAGCCTGAAAACGGAAGGAGAGTCCGACCCCTGCGGCAGCAGAGATGACCCCTGAGGACCCTGTGAAATAAGCAGACACATTGGCACCATGCGCTCTCACTTCTAGAGAGACCTGGCCTGGTCCCAGAGAAACCGGAGGGCAGGGGGGGCCAGGGCCTGGGGGGAGGGATGGAGAGGCCAGGTTTGACAGAGACGGAGGTGCAGATTTACAAAATGAGAAGAGCTCTAGGAGCGGACGGTGGCCCAATAATGTGAACGGAATTAACACCCCTGAACCATACACACAAACGTGATGAACGGGGCGAGTGTGCTGTATATTTTAAAAAATATTTCCTGATTGATGGGCTGTGTCGGGTCTCAGTCGCTGCACGCGGGACCTCCGTTGTGGGGGCACAAGGCCTCTCGAGTTGCGGTGGGCTGGCTTAGCTGTGGGGTGCGGATTTAGTTGCTCTGTGGCAAGTGGGATCTTAGGTCCCCAACCAGGCATCAAGCACTGTGTCCCTTGCATTACAAGGCCGACTCCTAACCACTGGATCACCGGGGAAGTGCCTGGGTCGTGTATATTTTAGCACTGTTACAAAAAGAGAGAAGAGAGAAGAGAAGAAAGCCAGTGGGTAGGGTGTGGCCTTGCTGTTGGCCGAACAAAGGCTTCGGAACCGAGCCCAGCAGCAAACAGCTCATGGTCTGCGTGGAGAGACAGGCCAGCAGTGTCCCTCTGCGGCCAAGCAGGCCAGGCCCATGCTGGAGCGGGCAGGAAGGGACCCAGGGCTGAGGGGAGAGGCCGCTTCCCTCCAGGACCAAGCGGCTGAGCACCCCCCAGGCAGCTGCACCAGAATCTGCATCAGAATCCCAGAATCTGCACCAGCTGCACCAGGCAGCTGCACCAGAATCCCAGCGTCTTCTCCTCTTCCTCCCAGAGCGGCTCTGCTGGCCTAGGGGCCTCCCACAAAGCGTTCCCTCTGCCTAGAAGGCGGGCCCTCAATTCCTCTCCCTCAATTCTCTTTCTCTAGTTAATTTCAACCCACAGGCACCCTCCCAGGAGACCTGGCCCCAAGAGATGCCCTCCTCTGACACGGATCATAACTGTCATCAAATAGCCATTTGTGAGGAGAAGGCGACGGCACCCACTCCAGTACTCTTGCCTGGAGAATCCCATGGACGGAGGAGCCTGGTGGCTGCAGTCCATGGGGTCGCTAGGAGTCGGACACGACTGAGCGACTTCACTTTCACTTTTCACTTTCATGCATTGGAGAAGGAAATGGCAACCCACTCCAGTGTTCTTGCCTGGAGAATCCCAGGGACGGGGGGAGCCTGGTGGGCTGCCGTCTATGGGGTCACACAGAGTCGGACACGACTGAAGCGACTCAGCAGCAGCAGCAGCAGCAGCCCCTGTCTGAATGCCCACTGAAGGTCTCCATGCCTCCGCTGTACCCAGCAAATAAAGATGAAGGCTGGGTGTGTGGGTGGGCAGACCAGCTCATGGGGCTGGGCCTCCCCATCCCAAGGGGCTGGTGCTCGGTGAGGGCCCAGGCTGGAGTTGGCGGGGGGTGGTGGGGGTGGACGGCTGTGACTTGGAGTTCAGAACCCCTGGTCAGTCCCGCCTGAGCTGCGAGACTGTGCAGTCATATGAGATCTGCTTCCAGACATCAGCTGATGCCGGCGAGACCCCAGCCCAGAGCTGCAACAGGAAGACAGCAGCACTGCCCACCGGGAGGACCAGCCCTCAGCCTGAGACCTGCCCCCATGCGGAGCACTTCCCCAGTAAATAGCAGCTGTTGGGCATCCCTCTTTAACAAACTCGGAAGCTAAGGCATGTGCCGTCTGCTGTGCTCAGTCGCTCAGTGTGTCTGACTCTCTGTGACCCCGTGGACTGTAGCCCCCAAGCTCCTCTGTCCATGGGATTCTTCACGCAAGAACACTGGAGTGGGTTGCCATTTCCTTCTGCTGGGGATCTTCCCGGTCCAGGGACTGAATCTGTGTCTCCTGCATTGGCAGGCGGATTCTTTACCACTGAGCCACTTGGGAAGCCCTAAACGGAGGCATCCACTTGTCCGAAGCTTGGCTGAATTTTAAGTATGCCTGCCTGGAGAGTCCCACGGCCGGAGGAGCCTGGCAGGCTGTACAGTCCATGGGGTGGCAGAGAATCAGACAGGACTCAGACTTTCACATCACAGCCCAAAGGCTTTTTAATGGGCAGGTCAGCCCTGCCCTCAAGGCCTGGGATTCAGGCCCGGTTCCAAGGCCCGCTCTCCTGCCCAGAACCCCCACACCCCGAGTCCTGGGCACGAAGGAGGCGTCCCTGGCGGGAAGGCGCAGCCCCAGCGTCCAGAGCCGCAGCCCCCACCTCCCCGTCCCCTCCCCCCTCCCCACTCTTCTTCCTTCCTCCCCATCCCCCATCTCCCTCCCCCGCTCCTAGCCCCAGGTGGGGTCGGGGGGCCCTGGCAAGGGCTGAGGCCAAAACCGCTGAATTAGGCGGTGGTTCGGGTTGTTCATCCTCTGCCCGCGGCTCCCGGGCAGGGCCCCTGCCGAGTCGGGAGGGGACTGCGCCCCCTGGTGACCGCGCCCGCGGAGGGTGGGGGGGCGCGCAGGGCGGAGATGGGGGCGCGCAAGGGCGGGGCGGGGTCGCAAGGGACCCACGCCCCTCGCGGGTCTGCGGTAGCTCCCTCACCTTTTCATCCGCTGCCGTCGGCTAGGCTTCGGTCTGCCTGTCTGCGAGAGGCACTGGAAAACGGTCCAGAGACCCCGCCACCAACTAGCAGTCAATGGTGTTGGGGGTTGGGGGTTCGGGATCAACAGGTGTGCCACGTGCGGAGGCCTCTCCAAAGTGGGGAGCGGACCCCTGAGAACAGGGGTCACCCTGAGAAGACGGGAGGGCGGGGGAAAGGCAAAGGGGCCCTGGGGTAGGGCCCTGGAGCCTCAGGATTAAGAATTGGGGGAGTGGTCGGGAGCAAGATGGGTGTGATTGGGAGAGTCTGGGGAGCAGGACCCCCGGAATCTCTGTTAAAGGGTTTGGGGTCCCCGCCTCCCGTAACCCCAGCAAGGAGCAGCCAAGGCACCTTGATGGAGAAGCGCCCCCTGGCTTCTGCGGGGAGGGTGGCAGGCACCAAGCCCTGCGAAGGTGTTGAAACCGGGATACCCGGAGGTGGGGGGTGCCCACTGGAATCTGACCGGAGGATGGCTTGAGGCCCCCAGCCCTCCCCCTGAGGCCCCTGAGACCCCAACACAGTCACAGGGGCAGAGGTCATACAGGGTTGTGGCCCCAGTAGGGGAACCTTTGGTGACGTCTAAGGAAATCACAGAGTTCCATGCCCTTTGACCCAACAGTATCTTACAGACATCTGCCCTTGTGTTAACTGACATACAACATTGATTCATTGCCACCTTGTATTTGCAAAAGGTTGGAAAGAACCGAAGTATCCTTCAAAGAGGGCTAGTTAAATGAATCACGGTCCCACCGTACAGTGGAGCACTGGGCGTCTGTTCAAAGAATGCGGAAGTGCCATGTGAATTGATAGGGACAATTTCCCAAGATATACTGTCCCATGAAAAAGGCAGATATGGGAGGGAGTGTGTAGTAAACCCATGTGTCATCAATTCATTTAGAGTTGACTATGTTTTGCCCCTGCCACAGGCGGGATCTTAGTTCCCTGACCAGGGATCGAACCTGTGCCCCCGGTAGAGGAAGTAAGGCGTCCTAACCACCAGACCGCCAGGGAAGTTCGTAGAGTTCACTTTAAAAGATGGAGGATTCATATTACAGCCTCTAGGGAGCCAGCAGAGGCATGTCCAGCTGTCTATTAAAGGGAGAATAGATGAACAAACCCCTTTGTGTGTTAG
This sequence comes from Nanger dama, assembly GCA_917880005.1. Taxonomy (NCBI): domain Eukaryota; kingdom Metazoa; phylum Chordata; class Mammalia; order Artiodactyla; family Bovidae; genus Nanger; species Nanger dama. The sequence goes on along the minus strand of CAKJTW010000018.1, from coordinate 3,988,687 downwards.
TAGTTCACTTTTTAAGGGGGGGTGAAGAATATACAATTTTACTTTTAACTATGTAGGTTAACTCTAGAGAGATAAATAAGAAACTGATAATATTGGTCACCTCCAGAGAAAAAATGAGTCCCATATCTGGGGAAAGGAGTGGGAAGGAGGTCTTTTTACCAAAAGGCTTTGGTGTCGTTGAGATTTTGAACCACCTGTATTTAGCTACACATCCTCCTGAGAGAAAATGTAAGTGGACGCAGGATACTTGTTGGGAGGCTGTCGTGGTGGTCTAGTTGAGAGGTGAAGTGAGCTGGGCTGATGGATGGATGGCATTTGTTTATCCATTCATCCGGCCCAGGACACTTGGGTTGCGTCTGCCATTTGGCTATTGCGAGTGACGCTGCTATGAACCAGGGTCTACAGATAGGTCTTTGAGACCCAGGAGTGGAATTGCTGGACCGTGTGGGCATTCTGTTTTTAATTTTGAGGAACTGCCATACTGTTTTCCACAGGGCACCTCGTTTATTTATTCCTGCTGGGCTGTGCTGGGCCTTCGCTGCCGCACACGCACACGGGCTTTCCCTCTAGTTGCGGTGCCTGGCTTCTCACTGGAGGGCTTCTCCTGCTGCAGGGCAGGGGCTCTAGGCACACAGCCTTCAGTAGTCGTGGCCTCCGGCTCTGGAGCACAGGCTTGGTAGCTGTGGCTCAGGGGCTTAGCGGCTCCACGGTATGGGGAATCTTCCCGGCCGAGACGTGCAATCCGTGTCCCCTGCAGAGGCAGGCGATTCTCCCCCACTGAGCCACCAGGCAGGCCACTCAGGGCTGCTCCATTTACCTTCCTCTACTTGGTGGAGGAGTTTTCCGCAGACCGGCTTCCGGTTCTGACTGCTGTTTTGCCTCTGGCCCTGGACCTTCACATCACACCACCAGCAAACTGTCACAGAAGGTGGTAAGAGTGCATCTCTGGAAACCGTTCCTACCTAGGGTGGCCATCAATAACTCAGCGATCACAGAAGGGACCACATTCTCAAAAACCTAAAAACAGAAACACCACATGACCCAGCAATTCCACTCCTGGGTACATATCCGAAAAAATCAAAAACACTAATTTGAAAAGATATATACGCCCCAATGTTCTCAGAATCATTATAATTGCCAAGATAATGGAAGCAACCTAACTGTCCATCAACAGATGCATCGACAAAGAAAATGTGATATATATTAAAAAAATAATAAAAAATTTAAAAAAGAACGTGATATATACACACACACACACACATATATACACATACATATAATGGAATACTACTTAGCCATAAAAAGAATGAAATTTTGCCATTTGCGGCAACATGGGTGGACTTGGAGGGCATTATGCTAAGCAAAATAAATCAGAGACAAATACTGTATCATATCACTTACATGTGGAATAAAAAAAAATACAACAAACTAGAAGGGGACAGGCAGTCTTGGGGGAGCAGATTAAGAATACAAACTACTATGAACCAAAAAAGCCACAAGGATATACTGTGCAACACAAGGAATCTAGCCAACATTATATGATAGCTATAACTGAAGGATGACCTTTGAAAGTTGTGAATCACTATCGTACACGTAAAACTTACATATTTTATACCAGCTATGCATCAGTAACCCTGGAGGAGGAAATGGCAACCCACTCCAGTATTCTTGCCTGGAGAATCCCATAGACAAAGGAGCCTGGCAGACTACAGTCCACGGGGTCACAGAGAGTCAGATAGGACTGAGCACACACGTGTATTTCAATAAAATAAAATATATAGATAGATCATAAAAAAAAAAGTGAGAGAGAGTCAGACACACAGAGAGGCGAATTCTTTGAAGACAACAGACACAGAGGGAAGATGGCCCGATGACCCTGGAGGCAGAGGCTGGAGTGATGGATCTACACACAACCAAGGAATGCCAAAGATGGCTGGCCACACCGGAGGCCAAGGAAAAGGAATGGAACGGATTACTCCACCGCCAGAGCCTTCAGAGAGAGCGCAGCCCTGCCAATACCTTGATCTTGGACTTTTAGCCCCAGACCCATGCTGTTGCTGCTGCTGCTAAGTCGCTTCAGTCATGTCTGACTCTGTGCAACCCCATAGACAGCAGCCCACCAGGCTCCCCCATCCCTGGGATTCTCTAGGCAAGAATACTGGAGTGGGTTGCCATTTCCTTCTCCCCCGGACCCATAGGAGAACAATTTTCTAGTATTTTAAGCCAAAACAAAATTTAAAAAAGCGACTGCAGATCAAGTACATATATTCCACTCAGTCCACATGGACTATACTCCCAATATGACTGCTCCTTAATCAAGCTTCTCCTAATACCAGTGACCACTTCAGTGCCTCACAACACAAGGGAAATTGTGACCGGAGGCAGGTTAGGCGGAGAGAGACAGCAGCCTTAACCAACTGCAGTTAAAGTACCTTACCTTTTCCATTCTTTAAAGACACCTGCCCATGTGACTACAAAGACAAAGCACCTCCCAAGAGCCTTGCAGAAAAGCACCTGCAATGAAGGGGGCCTGGCGCTTAAATTCTGTTAGCTCCACTGAAATTTGCCTCTGCCTGGCACATTTTTGAAAATATTCAGCTTGGCCATATAAACTCTGTTTGTGATCAGTATTTGATGTTCAGCCCTGGAGGTGGATGCTTTTGAATTGTGGTGTTGGAGAAGACTCTTGGGAGTCCCTGGGACTGCAAGATGCAACCAGTCCATCCTAAAGGAAATCAGTCCTGAATATTCATTGGAAGGACTGATGTTGAAGCTGAAGCTCCACCTGATGCGAAGAGCTGACTCACTAGAAAAGACCCTGATGCAGGGAAATATTGAAGGTGGAAGGAGAAGGGGACGCGACTGAGGATGAGATGGCTGGATGGCGTCACTGACTCGATGGACATGAGTTTGAGTAAGCTCTGGGAGATGGTGACGGACAGGGAGGCCTGGCGTGCTGCAGTCCATGGGTTGCCAAAGAGTCAGACACGACTGATAGACTGAACAACAACCTGTAGGTACTTGTTTCATTTTGCTTTGGAATCAGTTGACTAGGCAGACGAACGTCCTCTGGAACAGGGTGTCCCACTTGGAAGTAAAAAGAAAACCTCTCCCCACGTCTTCATCATTGACCACGCATGAGTGGCACCGTGTTGGAGGATTCCAGGACCTGTGGCCACGCCTCCCAGAGGGTCAGAGCCGATGAGGAAAGTCTGACATTGCCCCTGCCCCGCCTCCCGCCCAGAGCAGGCCTCTTATTAGGCTCTGGCCCCAGTTCCCCCAATCAGGTGGCCTTCCTTTGTGGTGACTTCTCCCTTTCTTCTAGGGTGTCATGGACACTCAAAGCTAGTGGAGGTGATGGAATTCCAGTAGAGCTGTTTCAAATCCTGAAAGATGATGCTGTGAAAGTGTTGCACTCAATATGCCAGCAAATTTGGAAAGCTCAGCATTGGCCACAGGACTGAAAAATGTCCATTTTCATTCCAATTCCAAAGAAAGGCAATGCCAAAGAATGCTCAAACTACCACACAATTGCACTTATCTCACACGCTAGTAAAGTAATGCTCAAAATTCTCCAAGCCAGGCTTCAGCAGTATGTGAACTGTGAACTTCCAGATGTTCAAGCTGGCTTTAGAAAGGCAGAGGAACCAGAGATCAAATTGTGAACATCCGCTGGATCATGGAAAAAGCCAGAGAGTTTCAGAAAAACATTTACTTCTGCTTTATTGACTATGCCAAAGCCTTTGACTGTGTGGATCACAATAAACTGTGGAAAATTCTGAAAGAGATGGGAATACCAGATCACCTAACCTACCTCTTGAGAAACCTGTATGCAGGTCAGGAAGCAACAGTTAGAACTGGACATGGAACAACAGACTGGTTCCAAATAGGAAAAGGAGTACGTCAAGGCTATATATTGTCACCCTGCTTATTTAACTTCTATGCAGAGTACATCATGAGAAGCGCTGGGCTGGATGAAGCACAAGCTGGAATCAAGATTGCCAGGAGAAATATCAGTAACCTCATATATGCAGATGACACCACCCTTATGGCAGAAAGTGAAGAGGGAGCTAAACAGCCTCTTGATGAAAGTGAAAGAGGAGAGCGAAAAAGTTGGCTTAAAGCTCAACATTCAGAAAACGAAGATCATGGCATCTGGTCCCATCACTTCATGGGAAATAGATGGAGAAATAGTGGAAACAGTGTCAGACTTTAATTTTTTGGGCTCCAAAATCACTGCAGATGGTGGCTGCAGCCATGAAATTAAAAGACGCTTACTCCTTGGAAGGAAAGTTATAACCAACCTAGATAGCATATTCAAAAGTAGAGACATTACTTTGCCGACTAAGGTTCGTCTAGTCAAGGCTGTGGTTTTTCCTGTGGTCATGTATGGATGTGAGAGTTGGACTGTGAAGAAGGCTTAGCGCCGAAGAATTGATGCTTTTGAACTATGGTGTTGGAGAAGACTCTTGAGAGTGGACTGCAAGGAGATCCAACCAGTCCATTCTGAAGGAGATCAGCCCTGGGGTTTCTTTGGAGGGAATGATGCTAAAGCTGAAACTCCAGTACTTTGGCCACCTCATGCGAAGAGTTGAGTCATTGGAAAAGACTCTGATGCTGGGAGGGATTGGGGGCAGGAGGAGAAGGAAATGATTGAGGATGAGATGGCTGGATGGCATCACGGACTCGATGGATGTGAGTCTGAGTGAACTCCAGGAGTTGGTGATGGACAGGGAGGCCTGGCGTGCTGCGATTCATGGGGTCGCAAAGAGTCGGACACGACTGAGTGACTGAACTGAACTGTCATGGACGTTGAGGACCACCAGGTGGCGGTGTCTGCTACGAGGCGCTCTGTCGCCACCTCGTGGCCGCAAATGAGCATTACACCTTCTCCCCTGTCCTGAGGGTGCAGTGAGAATCCAGTTCCAGGTGGCAAGGGTTAACCCCTCCCTCTGTGCTCTGTGGGCTGGCCCAGCGGCTCAGGAAGGAATGTTCAGATTCTGGGGCCTAAAGGACACATTTTTCAAAGCCCTCCTTGCTCTTGGTTGATTGCGTTCTTCTTCTTGTTGAGTCGCTCATTCGTATCCGACTCTTTGGCACCCCATGGATCGCAGCCCTCCAGGCTTTCCTGTCCATCAGCAACTCCCGCAGTTTACTCAAACTTATGTCCATTGAGTCAGTGATGCTATCCAACCATCTTGTTCTCTTCTCCTCCCGCCTTCAACCTTCCCCAGCATCAGGGTCTTTTCCAATGAGTCAGCTCTTCGCATCAGGTGGCCAAAACATCAGTCCTTCCAATGAATATTCAGGATTGATTTCCTTTAGGATGGACTCGTTGGATCTCCTTGCAGTCCAAGGGACTCTCAAGAGTCTTCTCCAACACTACAGTTCAAAAGCATCACTTCTTCAGCGCTCAGCTCTCTTTATAGTCCAACTCTCACATCCATACATGACCACTGGAAGTAGTGACCTGCTCCCAGTGCTATGAGGCTTCACGGAAAGCCCCAGCTGTTCCTTTAACAGAGTTCCCGAACCTTCCTGGCCTCTCTCTCGTCTCCCAGCCCTGCCTCCCTACCCCTCCTCTGCCTCTGACCTCTCCACCTTGGATCCCAGGTAGGACCACGGCCTTGCCCTTAGGAAGCTGCTGCTTTTGGGGAGGAGCAATAAGCAAGAGGGCTGCCCTGGTAACTCAGTGGTAGAATCCGCTTGCCAGTTCAAGAGACGTGAGTTTGATCCTTGATCTGGGAAGATCCCACAAGCCCATGAGCCACGACTCCTGAGCCTGTGTTCCAGAGCCCGGCAGCGGCAACAGAAGAGGCCGCCGCGATGAGTAGCCCACACACCGCAGCTCGGGAGTGGCCTCCACTGGCCGCATCTGGAGAAAGGCCCACGCTGCAGGGAAGACGCCGCACAGCTAAAAACAGATGGATGAAATTACATCAAAAAGAGAAGGAAGAAACAGCGCCGCAGGCTCTGTGACAGGAGGAGTTTGTGTGGAACAGGCTCTGAGCATGAGCCCGACCTCTCCAGGCAAGGGGAACTCTGCGCCGAGCCCTAAGGATGCTGAGGAGTCAGCCAGACGGCAGACGGAGAACGGGCTGGGGGGTCACTGGAGGCAGGGCGAGGTTTCATTCTAGAGCCATCACCTTCCCTTCCCTGAAAGAACAGGTGAGCGGAGACAAAGCCAGGCGGTCACTGGATGGGGAGGGGGTGGAGGGCCTCAGGAGACTCCCTAAGGTGGTGGGTAGTTTATTTTTTTATGTTTTATTTTTGGCTGGGCTGCGGTCTTCGTCGCTGCAGGGGCTTTTCTCTAGTTGCCGTGTGTGGGCTTCTCTTGCTGTGGTCATGGGTTCTAGGGCGCACGGGCTTCAGTAGTCACGGCACACAGGCTCAGTAGTTGCAGCTCGAAGGCTCTGGAATGAGGGTTCAGGAGTTGTGGCCCACAGGCTTCGCTGCTCAGCGGCCTGTGGGATCTTCCCGGATGCGGGATCAAACCTGCGTCCCCTGCGTCGGCAGGCGGATTCTTCACCACTGAGGCCCAGGGAAGCCCTGCCTGTGGATGGCTTAGAACCAGCTTTGCAGGGTCACAAACTCAATTCCTTCAATATCCAAAGACAAGTGTGCCATATTTAGCAAATGAAAATGTGCCTACCTAACTGGAATTTCAGATAAATTATGAAAAAAATGGTTATGTAAGTATATATAACCATAAATATGTATACTTATAACCATAAGTATGTCCCCAATATTATGTGAAATTCTAATTTAACTGTGTATCCAATATTTTATCTGTCAACTCGACTGCCAATGACAGACTTCAGGACTGATTCATGTGTATCAAACTCACAGGGGACTGATAGAAACACTCCTGTTTGTTAATTTACAATGGTGGAAAGGGCTAAAAATATACGTCTCTTATTCAGACTCTTCTTTCTGGCAAATTAAACCAACCAGTGCTCACTACTTGGTGAACATGGAATGAAGACAAAGGACATGAAAAGTCTGAAAGGACATTTCATCTCAAGGTGAAATCGTTAGGTGTCGTTTCCAGGGTTCCCAAGAGCTGTGGCACCAGAGGCCTTTATGTTTCAGCCCAGAAAGGAATTCAGCGAGAGGCCGAATGCTAGATAAGGATTTATTAGGACACTTGTAAGGTTCACAAGTGGCAGGCAAGTACTGTGCTGTCTCTGATACTCAGTGCATTACACTTTTATGATCAGAGGAAGGGAGGGGAGCAGGAGAAGACCTTTTTGTCTTTCTTCAGTAGACGCATGTGTCTATCATCAGTCCCTCCCCCAGGGAGGGCAGGGATGTTTCCTGGTCCCTCCCAATATGCTCAGGCCAGGACTGCCATCAGTTCAGTTCAGTCCTCAGTCATGTCCAGCTTTTTGCAACCCCACAGACTGCAGCACGCCAGGCCTCCCTGTCATCCCCAACTCCGAGAGTTTACTCAGACTAATGTCCATTGAGTCGGTGATGCCATCCAACCATCTCATCCTCTGTCGCCCGCTTTGCTCCCGCCTTGAATCGTTTCCAGCATCAGGGTCTTTTCAAACGAGTCAGTTCTTCACATCAGGTGGCCAAAGTACTGGAGTTTCAACTTCAACGTCAGTCCTCCAATGAACACCCAGGACTGATCTCCTTTAGGATGGACTGGTTGGACCTCCTTGCAGTCCAAGGGACTCTCAAGAGTCTTCTCCAACACTGCAGTTCAAAAGCATCTGTTCTTTGGTGCTCACCTTATAGTCCAACTCTCACATCCATCCATGACTACTGGAAAACCATAGTCTTGACTAGACAGATATTTGTTGGCAAAGTAATGCCTCTTTTTTAATACATTGTCTAGGTTGGTCATAACTTTTTTCCAAGGAGCAAGGGACTTTTAATTTGATGGCTGCAGTCACCATCTGCAGTGATTTTGGAGCCCCCAAATAGTCTGACACTGTTTCCACTGTTCCTCTATCTATTTCCCATGAAGTGATAGGACCAGATGCCATGATCTTAGTTTCCTGAATGTTGAGCTTTAAGCCAACTTTTTCTTTCCTCTTTCCTTTCATCAAGAGACTCTTTAGTTCCTCTTCACTTTCTGCCATAAGGGTGGTGTCATCTGCATATCCGAGGTTATTGATATTTCTCCCAGCTTGTGCTTCCTCCAGCTCAGCGTTTCTCATGATGTACTCTGCATAGAAGTTAAATAAGCAGAGTGACAATATACAGCCTTGACTGACTCCTTTTCCTATTTGGAACCAGTCTGTTGTTCCATGTCCAGTTTTAACTGTTGCTTCCTGACCTGCATACAGATTTCTCAAGAGGCAGGTCAGGTGGTCTGGTATTTCCATCTCTTTCAGAGTTTCCAGTTTGTGGTGATCCACACAAAGGCTTTGGCACAGTCTTCTGGCACAGGACGGTCATAGCACCTTGGAAAAATAGTTTCAGGTCTCAGTACAATGAGGGTCTTTCATTTTGAAGCGTCACCTTCCCATAAATGATTGTTTTTTGTGTGCACAGAGCCTGATTTGGGGTCATTAACTTGATGAACCCCCTCGGCATGTTGTAGGCCTTTCAACATTTTTTTTTAATTGTCTTGGGGGCACAGTGCAAAGAACATGTCTTATGGGTCAAAGAACATGTTTTGGGGGTTACTAACTCACTGAGCTCACTGGGGAGCATGTAGGTCTCATGCCACCCATGTTTTTGTTTGTTTGGGGATGTGTCTTCTGCTTCTGTTGCATGGTTCTGTTGCTAAGCAAGTTAGCTTGATTTTGTCATTAAGCAGGCCAATCTGACTTTGATGCTAAGTGACTCATTTTGCTTCATGAGTGAAGCAAGCCCATATTGTTTCAGAATTTTCCCATTACTTCCTTGAGTGATCATTTGTCTTACTGTGGTCTCCCAAATCCTCTCAAAGTTCCCTGTCTATCTACAGTTCCCTAATGGGGAATTCTGTCCCTATCAAATGCATGGGAAAGTCTAGAGTATTATCCTGGCCTCACAGCATCGAACCTTCTTTGGTGACAGAATATGCAAGTTTTCACAGAACAAGGTAGGACAGGGACTGCAAGTCCTCACGTCCACCCTCCTCTGGCTCATCTGCCATGTTCTTTTGGTTGATTCCTGTGCTCTCAGAGAAAGTCTCAGTGCTCCCAGCCAATGACATATGTATCTCTCTTGGATTACACATTTCTTTTAAAAACATATTTTTGTGGTATTTATTTGGCCTTCTTAAATCCATCTAGAGTAAAAAGGTAGTCTTTTGACTGAGAAGTCACTTCAGAAACTTGGGGTATCCATATCCAAGGGGCCCCATGCTCTGATTTTTATTTCCTTTAACATCCTCAAATCCAGTCCCTTCTTTCTATCCTCACTGCCACTTTCTTGGTCCCAAGAAGTATCCCTTGCCTGGATTATACAGCCCCTCTGTTAGTTTGGGATTCCCTGATAGCTCAGTTGGTAAAGAATCCGCTTGGAATGCAGAAGACCCGTTTCATTCCTGGGTTGAGAAGATCCTCTGGAGAAGGGAAGGGCTACCCACGCCAGTATTCTGGCTTGGAGAAAGTACTGATCACAGAGTCGTTCGTTAGTTTATCTGAATCTACTTTTGCCTTTTCTGATCTAGTCTCTACACAGCAGCCATAGTCTTTTATATGCCTATGTCAGATTCTGGTACATCCTGCATAAAACCCCTCAAGTGTTCTCCATCGCACTCAGGAAAAGCCATCTGTTAGGTACATCCTTTTCTGGATCTGTCTGGCCTTTGTCTACCTCTGACCCTTCATCTCCCCACCACACACACTTTTGCCCTCGTAATTCTCTAGAATGGCCCCTGGCCCCTTGGTTTGGGTTCTTCCACACAGCTGCTCACTTAATGCTTCACAATGGGCGCTAAAAACTCTTAAGAAACAAAGGACAGACGCCTGCATTCTGCCCCAGCTGGGGGTGAGTGGGGGCACTTCCAGGTGTGGAGGTGGACGAACACTCAAGGCCCAATTCCCGGGAGTTCCCTGGCGATCCAGTGGCGATCTTAGGTTTCTTCTGGGCTTTCACATGAACACTGAGATCCTGAAAGGCACACAGAATGGGAAAAAAAAAAAAAAAAAAAAGCACACACAATTCTCTCGCTCTCGCCATTTCCAGATTGCACTCCTCGTGGCCTCGGTCTTCGGAGGGCCATCAGGAGTGGGGTCGGGTTGGGGATGAGGGGTGGGGGTCCCAGCCCCTCAAGAAACCTCTTGAGGTGGACGTCCGGAAACCAATTCATTACTGGGACCTGCTCGCCAAAGACGGAGAAGGCGATGGCACCCGACTCCAGTGCTCTTGCCTGGAAAATCCAATGGACAGAGGAGCCTGGTAGGCAGCGGCCTATGGGGTCGCGAAGAGTCGGACACGACTGAGCGACTTCCCTTTCGCGTTTCACTTTCATGCACTGGAGAAGGAAATGGCAGCCCACTCCAGTGTTCTTGCCTGGAGAATCCCAGGGACGGGGGGAGCCTGGTGGGCTGCCGTCTATGGGGTCGCACAGAGTCGGACAGGACTGAAGCGGGTTAGCAGCAGCCCGCCAAAGACACACAGGAAGTCCGCCTCGAACCCGCCCTCGAGCTGCCCGTGGGCGGAATTCGAGGAAGGGGCGGGGACCCGCCTGCGAGTGGTTTGTTATTGGCGGAAAGGAAACCGGAAGGAGAAGGCCGGAACCCGGCTTCCTCTCGACTCCTCATTGGTTAAAAGACTGGGCGGGGCCCTCGGGTTCTCATTGGTTAAAGTCTCACTGGGCGAATCTTGCACGTCCTCCGGGTCCCTGGCGGGTTGGTTGATGAGATTGGCCTCTACCCCGCCCCTCGGGCGCCTCAGCTTATTATTTTACACACGGAGGTGGGGGTTCGCGCGGTCGTTTGCCGCCCAGCCTCGGTCGTTCTCCTTAGCGCCGTCCTGCTCGAAGCCTTCGAGCCTGACGGGACTCAGGGATATAGACTACACGCGAGCGGGAGGGGACCCCGGAACGATTCCTTCGCGGAACCATTGAGACGAGGCTTCCAGGAGCGTGTGGAGGGGACGTTCTTCCCCACATCCCCGGTGGGCCTGACTGGACTGGCAGGGATGGCGGCGGCGGCGGCAGACGCTCGGCCGGGCGCCGCCATCCCGGTGGAGCTGCGGCGCGAGAGGCGCATGGTGTGTGTGGAGTACCCGGGCGTGGTGCGCGACGTGGCCAAGATGCTGCGGACCCTGGGCGGCGAGGAAGGCGTCTCCCGGGTGAGGAGCGGGGGGTCCCCAGGGGAACAGAGTCGCGGGACCGCGGCTGAGGGGCGAGACCTGCCCGGGAGGGAGCTGAGGTTGCCTTGGATCGGAGCTCCAGTCGGTTCTGGCGCGCAGGGGCGGGGGTCTGATTTGGGGGCTGCCGGGCGTAGATGGACTTCCCCTGAGGGAAGAGGGGCTTCCTCGGTGGCCCAGTGGCAAAGAATCCGCCTGCAGAGCGGGAGACGCGCCTTTCGAAGATCTCTGGAGAAGGAAGAGGCACCCACTCCAGTGTTCTTGCCTGGAAGGTCCCTGGAACAGAGGCGCCCGGAGGGCTGCAGTCCATGGGGGTCGCACCGACTCTTTGGAGTCGGACCGAACGAGCGACACAACAGCAGACCTGCATGAGGAGGGGAAGAAGGATTGTGTTACTAGAGTTACAGAGTAGTAATGTGTGTGTGTGTTAGGCACACAGTCGTGTCCGACTCTGCGACCCCACGGACTGGAGCCCGCCAGGCTTCTCTTCTGTCCATGGAATTCTCCAGGCAGGAATACTGGAGTGGATTGCCGTTCCCTTCTCCAGAGAACTTTCCAACCCAGGGATTGAACCCTGGTCTCCTGCAAATTTGTTCTGCACCAGCTATATATTCGCATCGCATCAGAACCCTGCCAGGTAGGGAATGTGGTTGTCCAGATTTTACAGGAAAACTGAAAAACAGCTTGTTCAAGTTCATCCAGCAAACAGTGGAGCTGGGATGAATTCTTTACCTGATGCAAAGCTGTATGTCAGTGGCTTAAATGCACCAGGTCTTGAAGTGTCTCTGTTTTAGAGAGTCCTTCCCTGACTGCCCTTACTAAAGTGGCTGCTAGCAGTTCACCTGCTAATTTCAATCTGAAGTTGTGTTTTAGAGTCTTTATTGTCTGTCTTGGACCCTTGGTTCTGAGATGATCAGTTCTTGTGGGTCCTGGTCTCTCTTGATCACTTTTGTAATCTGAACATCCCTAATTGTGCCTGCTTCCAAAATATTGTTTGAATGCATCTTCACAACCATCTAGTGAGTTCAGTTCAGTTCAGTCGCTCAGTCGTGTCCGACTCTTTGTGAACCCCACAGTCAAACCCTTTGGGTCAGTAAAGCAGAAGTAGATGTTTTTCTGGAACTCGCTTTTTGATGATCCACCGAATGGTGGCAATTTGATCTCTGGTTCTTCTGCCTTTTCTAAATCCGGCTTGAACATCTGGAAGTTAACGGTTCAAGTACTGTTGAAGCCTGGCTTGGAGAATTTGAGCATTACTTTATTAGCATGTGAAATGAGGGCCATTGTGCAGTAGTTTGAGCGTTCTTTGGCATGGCCTTTCTTAGAGATTGGAATGAAAGCTGACCTTTTCCAGTGCTGTAGCCACTGCTGAGTTTTCCAAATTTGCTGGCATATTGAGTGCAGCACTTTCATAGCATCATCTTTTAGGATTTGAAATAGCTCAACTGGAATGCCATTACCTCCACTAGCTTTGTTTGTAGTGATGCTTCCTAAGGCCCACTTGACTTCACATTCCAGGATATCTAGCTCTAAGTGAGTGATTATACCATCATGATTATCTGGGTCACGAAGGTCTTTTTGTATAGTTCTTCTATGTATTCTTGCCACCTCTTAATATCTTCTGCTTCTGTTAGGTCCATACCATTTCTGTCTTTTATTGTGCCTGTCTTTGCATGAAATGTTCCCTTAGTATCTTTAATTTTCTTGAAGAGATCTCTAGTCTTTCCCATTCTATTGTTTTCCTCCAATTCTTTGCATTGATCCCTGAGGAAGGCTTTCTTATCTCTCCTTGCTATTCTTTGGAACTCTGCATTCAAATGGGTGTTTCTTTCCTAAGGCCTTCTCAGACAGCCACTTTGCTTTTTTTGCATTTCTTTTTCTTGGGGATGGTCTTGATCCCTGTCTCCTGTACAGTGTCACAAACCTCCGTCCATACTTCTTCAAGGCACTCTATCAGATCTAATCCCTTGAATCTGTTTTTCACTTCCACTGTATAATTGTAAGGGATTTGATTTAGGTCATACCTGAATGGTCTCATGGTTTTCCCTACTTCCTTCATTTTAAGTCTGAATTTGGCAATAAGGAGCTCATGATCTGAGCCACAGCCAGCTCCCGGTCTTGTTTTTGCTGACTGTATAGAGCTTCTCCATCTTTGGCTGCAAAGAATATGATCAATCTGATTTCGGTGTTGACTATCTGGTGATGTCCATGTGTAGAGTCTTCTCTTGTGTTGTTGGAAGAGGGTGTTTGCTATGACTAGTGCCTTCTCTTGGCAACTCTATTAGCCTTTGCCTTGCTTCTTTCTATGCTCCAAGGCCAAATTTGCTTGTTACTCCAGGTATTTCTTGACTTCCTACTTTTGCATTCCAGTCCCCTATCATGAAAAGGACATCTTTTTTGTTGTTAGTTCTAAAAGGTCTTGTAGGTCTTCATAGAACTGTTCAACTTCAGCTTCAACTTCAGCATTACAGGTCGGGGCATAGACTTGGATTACTGTGATATTGGATGGTTTGCCTTAGAAATGAACAGAGATTATTCTGTCGTGTTTGAGATTGCATCCAAGTACTGCATTTTGGACTCTTTTGTTGACTATGATGGCTACTCCATTTCTTCTAAGGGATTCTTGCCCACAGTAGTAGATATAACGGTCATCTGAGTTAAATTCATCCATTCCAGTCCATTCTAGTTCTCTGATTCCTAAAATGTCGACATTCACTCTTGCCATCTCCTGTTTGACCACTTCCAATTTACCTTGATTCATGGACCTAACATTCCAGGTTCCTGTGCAATATTGCTCTATAGCTTTGGACTTTGCTTCCATTACCAGTCACATCTACAATTGGGTGTTGTTTTTGCTTTGGCTCCATCTCTTCATTCTTTCTGGAGTTGTTTCTCCACTGATCTCCAATAGCATATTGGGCACCTACCGACCTGTGGAATTTATCTTTCAGTGGAATTTATCTTTTTGCCTTTTCATACTGTTCATACTGTGGTGTTGGAGAAGACTCTTAAGAGTCCCTTGGACTGCAAGGAGATCCAACCAGTCCATCCTAAAGGATATCGGTCCAAGAGCTGACTCATTTGAAAAGACCCTGATGCTAGGAAGGATTGAAGGCAGGATGAGAAGGGGGCAACAGAGGCTGAGATGGTTGGATGGCATCACCAACTCAATGGACATGAGTTTGGGTAAACTCTGGGAGTTGTCGATGGACAGGGAGGCCTGGCATGCTGTGGTCCATGGGGTTGCAAAGAGTCGGACATGACTGAACAACTGAACTGAACTGAAGTGCTCATGGGGTTCTCAAGGCAAGAATACTGAAGTGCTTTGCCATTCCCTTCTCCAGTGGACTACATTTTGTCAGAACTCTCCACGATGACCTGTCCATCTTGGGTGGCCTACGCAGCATGGGTCATAGTTTCATTGAGTTAGACAACGCTGTGGTCCATGTGATCAGATTGGTTAGTTTTCTGTGATTGTGATTTTCATTCTGTCTGCCGTCTGATGGAGAAGGATAAGAAGCTTATGGAAGCTTCCTGATGGGAGAGACTGACGGGGAAACTGGGTCTTGTTCTGATGGGCAGGGCCATGCTCAGTAAATCTTTAATCCAGTTTTCTGTTGATGGGCAGGGCTGTGTTCCCCCACTATTGTTGACCTGAGGCCAAACTATGGTAGAGGTGATGAAGATGATGGCGACCTCCTTCCAAAGGTCCTGTGCACGCACTGCCACACTCAGTGACCTACCCTGCAGCAGGCCGCCGCCGACCCACGCCTCCCGGAGACTCCTGGACACTCCTGGGCAAGTCTGGGTCAGTCTCTCGTGGGGCCCGGCTCCTTTCTCCTGGGTCCTGGTGCACAGGGTCTGTCTGTACCCTCCCAGAGTCCATTTCCCAGTCCTGGGTAAGTTCTGGCAGCTCTGTGGTGGGGTTAATGGTGCCCTCCTCCCAGAGGGCTTATGTCACACCCAGGTCTGCGGCACCCAGAGCCCCTGCCCCTGCGGCAGGCCACTGCTGACCCAGATCTCCTCAGGAGACACCCAAACACAGTCTGTGAGTTAGGTACCTTTATTATGCCCATTTTTTGGGTAAAGACACAGGAAGAAAAGTTGGGTCAAACAAGCCCCTACATAGTACAGTGGGAATTTAAACACATACATACCTCCTCTGAAGTCTGAACTCTTAATTCTGTTTCTTCATCCTTTATGAATATTGAAAAGCCTTGAACCTGTCATTGAGCACAGGAGGCTCGTAGAGGCCCAGTCATTCATGTCTTGTTCTTTTACCCTGACTTACTGACTTTACTGTGGCTTTGACAGGATCAGTACTGCTGCTAACCCCAGGGATGTTTGTACCCAGGTACAGGGTGAGCCCTTTGGGGAAAAGACTGATCATTCATTCATTCCATTCCTGTATCTTGTGCACCTACTGTGAGCCAGGCCCGCATCTAGGGTCATTTCCGGCACAGCAGTCTAATAGACCTGTTCCCTGGTGATAGGGGCTCTTTTTAACCTTCTTTTCCTAGACGCTTCCTGAATGCCTGCTCAGGGCCAGGTTGTGTGCTGGGTGTTGGGGCGCCAGCAGGTAGATGGCTTTGGCCTAGGGGGCGTTGCTGGTGCTTTCACACGCACACAGCTGACACTGCTCCTCCTTAGCCTGTGTGGGACCGGCTCCTGCATGGACGACACAGGTAGCGTGTTTGCCATGGCTTAGGAGCCAGGCCAAGCGCCTTGTGCATATGTTCTCTCAGTCATAAGAATCTGATCAGTGGGTCCTCCTATTACCATTTCAAGGAGAAGGAGCCAAGGCCTGGAAAGGAGGAGTCACACGAGTCAGGGCCAAGCGCTTGTTTCTGATTTCATCTCCTTCGGAACTTGAAACATTTGTAAATGAGGCTGAATACTAGGACCTCTTGAGGTGGATAGTTCCTAACCCTAGACAAGTCATGCAGCTCCCGCCCAGACTCTGCATGGCAGACACGGGGGCAACACCACTGCGAACTGCTGCCGGAGGAATGGCGTTCCCTACACTGACCAGGCCTTGCTTAACTGGCACTTATTGTCACCAGCTTTGCTGCTTTACAGCCTTTTAGGAGAAAGAAAGTATTAGGCGCACAGTCGTGTCCAGATCTTTGGAACCCCGTGGATAGTAGCCCACCAGACTTCTCAGTCCACGAGATGCAAGAATACTGGAATGGGTAGCAATTCCCTTCTCTAGGGGATCTTCCCGACTCAGGAATGAACCGTGGTCTCCCACATTGCGGGCAGACTCTTTACCATCTGAGCCACCAGGGAAGCTTTAGAAAGGAAGAGGCTGTCCTTATGTTCTCTACCAGATAAAAGCTGAGATCCTTGGGTTTGGAAAATGAGTCTTTTGGGAATTAAAAGCCTAGAACACAAAACAGAAAAAAGCCTCCTGGGTCCCCAGTGTGCCTTCGCTGAGGGAGGAGCTGCTGCTGCTCAGCCGGCCTCTGTGTTACTCTCTCCTTTGGCCTCACCGCAGATCTACGCAGATGCCACTAAGAGGCTGGAGCTTTACTTCCGGCCCAAGGACCCCTACTGCCACCCCGTGTGTGCCAACCGCTTCAGTACCAACAGCCTGCTGCTCCGGATCAAGCGGAAGACCAGGCGACAGAGTGGGGCGCTGGGGCCTGAGTCTCACCCTCAGGTCACGTACGACATAGAGAGCCTTGGAGTCGTCTCCACCGTCTTCAAATTTCAAGGTAACTGCGAAATGCATTCTTCCTGCGCTGGGTCATTTCCGGGCCTGTGTCCCTCGTGCCTGCAGGGGCTGCGTGGATCATCCGCCCGTGAAGGGGGCCGGGCTGTGCCCAGGCGTGAGGGGAGGGCAGAGCATGGGCCCTGTCCAGGAGGCAGGGTGCCCTCACTCCAGCCAGCAGCTCCCTGTGGGCCCTGGGCTCTTGGCTGCTGCAGTTCTCTGAGACATCTCATGTTTAAAGCCATTTTGCGAGGCCCAAGGCAAAGGTCCACAGGCCTCCAATTTTCAACCCCACCCCCTCCCTCACATTTTGGGACCTGTGAATCTTGACCGCTGCTGGTCTTGTCTCCTGTCTGAATCCTTCCCAGATCACCTCAACCTTTGGAACCTCATGTCCTTTGACCTCTCAGCCAACTAGATGTCTCCTGCGGGGTCCTCACAGGGGTGAGGCGTGGGGTAGGGAGGGAGTCATGCCTGCCTGAGCCTCCCTGGGTCTGCTTGTCTGACAGTGGGGGCCCTGAGCCCCGTGGTCCCCTATGGGGATTCGGGAGATGGTGCTCTTAGGGAGCCGATCCATGCGCACAGGAAGCACTTGGCAAATAACTAATAAGTCTGGAGCGTGTCTGTGGAAGCCGCTGCAGGTCTAAGGCAGAAACTGAAAAACGAAAAGCTGGAAATGAAGAATAAAAAGTGTGCGAAGACTGAAACAGGCCTTTGGATACCCACATGGTGGGTGTTTTGAACGTCCAAGGCTGGTGGAATGTGTCTTCACCAGAGAGGGCTGTCCTTCCCAGGAAGGGGCTCTCCCCGTGATGCGTTTTCCTCTCTCTAACTGAGCCGGCAGTTCCCCGCTCAGTGTGTGTCCTGGACCGGCAGCATCAGCTTCACCTGGAGCATGTCTCAGCAGGTGCACGGTGCAGCTCACACATTCCTGACCTGGACTCCATCCTCAGTGTTGTGTAACACCTCCCCGCCTGCGCCCCCCGACAAATAATGTCTCTCCAGGTGACTCGGAGCACCCAGGGCCGAGCTCCCAGAAGTGACTCAAGGGGGTGGTTTCAGCTTCTGCCATTCTTGCCGAGCAGCCTCTCCTGCAAGGCCCCCTCAGCGCCCCCAAGCAGATGTGGGCCTTGTGTGGCAGCTGCCAGCGCTTGGGCGGTGTTAAAGGGCATCTGCCACCTGTCCACCTCTCTCCCCAGGCATGTCTGACTTCCAGTACCTGGCGGTGCACACAGAGGCGGACGGCAGGCAGGTGTCCATGTATGACAAGGTGCTCATGCTCAAACCCCAGAAGGAGGGCTTCTTCCACCAGGACCTGCCGCTCTATATCCCCCCACCCATCTTCTCCAGGCTGGACACGCCGGTGGACTACTACTACCGTCCAGAGACACAGCACCGGTGAGCGCCCCCTCGGCTGCTGCCCCGCAGCATCAGGACTGGGGCGGGGCCCCTGTGCTTAGAGGGCTGGACTCTGCCCCTCACGGGTCAGGGGCCCAGGGCAACTGGCTCTGCTCAGGCCCATGGCCCCAGTGCCTCCAAAAGCAGAGCAGCTGGTGACCAGGGGAGTCAGGAGCCTGCCCTGGTCCCTGCCTCCCACCCAGAGGCCTTGCTTAGAGCTGTCCCCACACCATGGAATGTCGGTCAAGATGTCGCCTCAGGACTGAAGGGCCCATTGCCAAAAGTGTATATTCGAAAGTGTGGAGAGACAGACACCTCCTACCCTGGGGCACTGAGAACGAGGTTAGTTGACTTTTTGGAGAGTTGATCTGGCAGGACTTATTACACTTTTGTTTTAAGTTTGGCCGTACCACGTGGCTTAGGGGATCTTAGTTCCCTGACCAGGGATCGAACCCATGTTCCCTGTAGTGGAAGTACGGAGTCCTAACCACTGGACCACCAGGGAATTCCCTGCTATGGTGTTAAATGTTCTTTCCAGTCGACCAAGTAGTTCCTCCTGTGGGAATTTATCCCATAGTGATTCCCGCCTCAGTGCTCAAAGATACACTGATGAGAGCATTTCCTGGCTGGTTGTGGGCAGGAAGCTGGGAGAGCTTGGTATGGTGGGAGAGCCTGGGCTGGTGGGGGACTATGTTCAGGTTCTGGGCCTGTGATCCCACAAGAGCCCCGACCTCTTGCTCCAGCCTGTCCACCTGATAGCAATGGTAACAGTCCCTGTGTCTCTGCATCGTTAGAGAGCTGCATGACTGAAGCCCCCGGAACACTCAGCACAGTGAGTGCCGCAGAGTGTGACAGCGGATAAGCGGGTGGCGACCAGTCCGTGAATAGGTGCTATGCAGTTACTTGCCAGGGAAGATCACACCGCCTGTACCAGAGCCTGGCTCCATGGGCCGACGTGGCTTATGTCCAGAGAACCTCAGTAGAGCAGACTGCATGCTATAAAAATAAACTGAGCGATAACAGAAGCCTGGGAAAACCGGGAAGATTGGGCCCAGACAGTCATCTCTGGAGGGGCGGAAGGACGAGAACCTTCTTTTCCCTCATCAAATATTTGCATCAATGAGCACTGTCCGCCTGGCACGGCCCAGGCTTCCCCTTGGAGCGGGGGTTGGGGGAGCATGACAGGTGGCTCTCTGTGGGCCCAGCTGGGGAGCTGGCAGAGCACGTGGGGTGAGTAAGTGGGCGTTGGGGGCCAGTGGGCAGGCGTGTGTCTTAAAGGAGACAAGTGGGAACTGGGCTGTTGTGGACTGTGAGTGGGGCATAGGGAGGACTCTTGGAGGGTGTGACCTTGAAACAGGTGAAGGGCAGGTGAAGGTCCAGGGAGGGAAGGCGTACTAGACCCGGGGCTGCTGCTGGCAGGTGCAGAGGACTGGTCTAGAGGCATTGTCCCTGAAGCTGAGAGACTGGTGGGTGAAGGTCCTGCAGACCCCGCGGAGGAGCTTAGATTCTGCCTTGAAGAGAGAGGGGAATTGTTCTCTTCCTTTAAAAAATGCATTCTGAGGTGTTCCAAAAGGAGAGGGGGCTGTCTGGACCCCCTACCCACGTCACCAGCTTCAGCCATTAGCAGCCTTCCGCTGCTGGCTTCCTCGCCCCTCCGCCACCCTGGCATCACAGCGCATCCTCCAGAAACAAGTCGGTGTGCATCTCTGCCGGGAAGAACTAAGGCGCCAGCGCCGGCCACAGGGCGAGCGAACACGGCAGCGTCCTGCGTGTCATCCCTGCCCGGGATGCCTGCCCCGCTGTCTCCAAGGCGACTCGAGAGCCAGGCGGGCGTCGCCGACTCTCAGGCCTGTTGAGCCCATCATCCCACCCCCTCACCCTTTTTTTCATCACAGGAGTAAACTGTGCTTGTTAGAAAAGACCAAACCTTATAGACAGGTTTAACTAAAAAGAATCAAGTCCATCCCCTCCGCCGGAAGCTCTAGGCTGTGCAATGATGGAGTTTTCTGTGTGTATATTATACCAGATATGAGAGTTTAATTTTTAAAATTTGCATATTTCTAAAATGTTTTAATTATTTTTCTCCCACAAACATTTTACTCCTAAGTCAGAAATAAGCACAAATATGTCCAAGGAGAAACCAGAGCATGCCCTTCCCTTGCATTGCTGGCCTGGCGATGGCTGGCGGCATGGGAGTCACTCCTCTCCCCGCGCCTCTGGGAGGGGTCTGGGGTGGAAAGCCAGCTGCCGAGGGACCCACAGGCCCTGTTTTTCTCCTATGTGGTTTATCAATTTTCCAGCACATGGAAAGAGCCTGCCTGTTCTCCCAGGGCTGCTATCGATTTTTCTGCTCTGCTGACCTTCTTGGGTACTGAGGACTGGCCGAGGAGGCCTGGCGTCCGCCTCACTGGCCTGCCCTGGTCCAGGAAGGTTCAACTTCCTAGTTGATCTGTGGACTCTCCTTGGAGGCAGTTGAGGTGGGGGAGCCAGAGGAGACAGCCAGGCAGGGCCCCCCTCCCTGCAGCTACTACTGTGCCCGGAGGGGCCGCCAGGGGCTCTCCTGCTTGGGTGGGTGGGGCTTCAGGGAGGTGTCTTTAAAACTGGACAAATTCAGGGGGTTTCAGATGGAGTCACACTTTTGAAAAAAGCCACAGCTTTGATCCTGTCTTTATAATTCTGTTTCCCAATGTGAAAAATCACTTTGTTGTTCTTTGTAAATATGCAGATGGTGTGTACTCCTGGAAAATGAAGGTGAAATGGAAACAGATTTAAAAGGGAATAATCCCCTGTGTGACATCCAGGATGTACTTTGAAAAGTACTTCAAAATAATATAGTGGGTTGGGGTGGGGCCTGGATGGTGTGGAAGTGGCCATGTGATGGCAGTTGTGGGAGCTGATGAGGGGCATCTGGGGCTGCTCCCCTGCTTCAGCGAGGCCGGACGCTCGGACTCCCGCCACAAAGGGAGGCACTTGGAGCCTCCTGGGAAGTGTTGGCCCCTGTGTTCTGTGCTCATAAAGGTTGCTGGCAACAGAGCGCTTTTTCTAATTTGTTTCTAGTTGAAGGATAATTGCTTTACAATATTGTATTGGTTTCTGCTATAAAAACGGAGCCCTTTTATAAAACTTATTTTTATTCTTGGCCATGCCACGTGGTTCGCGGGATCTTCGTTCCCCGACCAGAGATGGAACCTGTGTCCCCTGCGGTGGAAGCAGAGCCCTGCTGGCCTCTGCTCTGCGCTGAGACCTGTGTTCCCTGCGGTGGAGGCAGCCCTGTTAGCCTCTGTGCTCTGTGATGAGACCGTTTGCTAGTATCCATCCTCCCTTCCTGCAGTATCGTTGAGATGCTTCCAAGTCAAGGACTCGGGCTCCATCACAGGCGGCCAGACAGTGGTCGGTGCCACCACCACCCGGCCCCCCAGGCCCCCGCCCAGCCTCCCTGGGCTGGAATCCCAGCTCTGTCACCTCGTGCTCTGGCTCAAGCAGGTCTCCAACCCCCGTGGCCTTGTGGAAGTTGGGTCCTTCGTTATGGGAAGATGGGAGGACCGTTTCGAGGGTTAGATGAGTGATCTGTGATGTCAGTAAGCACAGCCAGCAGAGGAGCCGTGGTTCCTGTGTGGCCGCACCTCTGCTGACTCCCCCTTACGCCTGACAGACACTGGGCTAGTCCCAGCTTCTCACTGGCTGGACAGTGCCGTGACAACTCGATGTGGCTGTGAGGTCACCAGCCTCTGGGACGTTGGGCCCAGCTTCAGAGCCTCCTGAGCTCTCTGACTCACTGCCCCTTCGCCCCTGGCCGGCACCGAGGTCCTCCCTCGCCCAGCTTCCAGGGGAAGCACCCAGATGTGGGCCGCCAGTGTTCAGCCTGGCGCGCTGCCTTCAGCCCTCTCTCTGCCCCCAGGGAAGGCTACAACAATCCCGCCGTCTCAGGCGAGAACCTGATCGGCCTGAGCAGGGCCCGGCGCCCCCACAACGCCATCTTTGTCAACTTTGAGGGGGATGAGGTGCCTGAGCGGCCAATGGAGGCCGCAGTCCAGACATGGAAGAAGGTCTGCACCAACCCTGTGGACCACAAAGTGGAGGAGGAGCTGAGGAAGGTGCGCCCTGCCCCTCAGCCGCCCCCTGTTCACCCGCTGGACCCCGTGCTTGTCTCAGACTTGTTTATTAACTCGCGGGAACCGTTCACCTCCAGATGCCATGTCTAAAGCTGTGCCAGTGCATGCCCTGCCTTCCCAAGGCTGAAAGTGTTCTTCAGCCTCCTCTGAGGTTCCCTGGGGGTCAGCGTGGTCCAGGCGTGACGGCAGCCTGGAGCTCCGGGGTCCCAGAAACTTCCTTCCTCCAGTCGTTGGCCAGGGCACACATCAGCTGAGGCACCTGCTGTGTGCCAGGCCCGGCCCCTTCCTCCCTATTAGAGTCGGCTGGCCAGGCAGCCCTGGGAGGAAGAAGCCTGCCTGGCCTGAGTCACTGGGTCAGGGGACATGGGGCCACTTTTCTGCACGCAGCCCAGCCTCCCCATGGCTTGGGGCTACTCCTGCCCCGGCCCTTCTCCACCCTCTAGCCTTCCACAGCCCTCCCCTGGGCTGGGCCGTCCCCAGGGCCTCCTCACATCCCAGCTCAGGCCTCTGCCCTCTGGGGCTGCTCAGGGTCCTGGAGCTCTGGCCTTTGGTTCTCTGCCTCTCCTGTTACCCTTTGACGGTGCCCCTCGTGGTCCTTCCAGAACACCCAGGCCCAGCTGCACTGGCATGTGCTGGGTGCACAGGCCACTTCCAAGGGAGGGACAAACGAGCACGCGGCAGCTCCCCACGGCTTCCCCTCCTCTGGGGCCAGACCCTGCGGGGGGCCCCTGGGGCTGGCGGGCAAGGTGCCTGCCCTCCTCTCAACCTCTGCTTTGACCCTCCAGTTGTTTGACATCCGTCCCATCTGGTCACGCAACGCCCTCAAGGCCAACATCAGTGTCCACCCCGACAAGCTCAAGATCTTGCTGCCCTTCATGGCCTATTACATGGTAAGGGTCTGCCTGCTGTCCCCCTTGGATCCCGCCAGGGTCGTCCTGATCCTAGCACCTGCTGGACGGCTCGTTGCTGCCCCTGCAGAGTCCCTCCTCAGCCTCCGCAGTCACATGTCAGCCACACTGGGGTGACTGTGGGATTCAAGAATGATGATGTAACTTGCAAATAAAGGGATTGTACCTTTTTTAACAGCCTTGAGCTGGGAGCTTTCCAGGACCAGGGGCTGGGAAGTGCTGTGTGCATAGCCTCTTTCTTCTCCGCTGGCGCGGCAGCAGGGCCGTTGCTCTGGTGAGGATGCTAGGTTCAGCCTGGGGGCTCGACGTGCCAGCATCCTGCAGCCAGCATGTGGCAGAGCTCCTGGGGCCCCTGACCACAGTGCTGCCTGCATTCACTCATTCTCCCCAGGTCGAGTGGGCTTCAGTGCGCAGCAGACGCACCTCAGACTGAGTCCAAGAGGGCATGGAGATGGGATGCCATTATTGATTCCCCCATGGGGCCACGCGGAGGCACCCCTGCCGGCCAGGGGTTGAACGTGGGGCCCTGGGTGGGCAGGCAGACGATGTGACTGTGATGGCAGGCGGGGTGGGGCCCCTGCACCTGGCCTCACAGCGCTGCCTTTCAGCCTGGGCACTCTGGACACGGGGCCTCAGAGCCTCCCGCCCGTCAGGACAGTCGTGATGGTTCTCAGGCTCTTCCTCTGTGCCAGGCACTGCACCAAGGGCGCCAGGGCCACCGTCTTCTTCTGTTGTTGCTGTTCAGTCACTCAGTCGTGTCCGACTGTTTGCGACCCAACAGACTGCAGCACGCCAGGCCTCCCTGTACTTTACCAACTCCCAGAGTTTGCTCAAACTCATGTCCATTGAGTCAGTGATGCCATCCAACCATCTCATCCTCTGTCTTCCCCTTCTCCTGCCTTCAATCTTTCCCAGCATCAGGATCTTTTCCAGTGAGTTGGCTTTTCTCATCAGGTGGACAAAGTATTGGAGCTTCAGCTTTAATACTCCTTTAATCCTCCCAAAAATGCCCTCTGACAGGAAGACCAAGGTTTGGAAGGGTCAAGTGACCCATCGCAGGAGACAGAGCCACATGTGCAAGCTTGGGGTCAGGGGCTGCAGAGCCCCACCTGGGCCTGCATCTCAGGGGAGCCGAGGATCAGCCTGAACCTCACTTCGCACCTCCACCCTTTCTGTCTCCAGATAACAGGCCCCTGGAGGAGCCTGTGGATTCGATTTGGGTATGATCCCGAAAGCGCCCAGAGGCCAAGATTTATCAAGTGCTTGACTTCCGAATCCGATGTGGAATGAAATACGGTAACAATTACTGAAACCTTCGCTTTCCTTTTCCCTTCCTGGCTTTGCATTTGCACCATTCTCTTGGGTAATGAGAACAGGTCCTCACGGAGAGGATAGATAAATGCCTTCCGCCCTCAGCGGGCTTGTTGGAGGCGGGCTAGCGCAGACCCAAGCACCCGAGCTCCCGTCCTGGCCCCGTGGTGCCGCTCTAGTGCTCCTTCTGTTCTTCCACAGTTACTTGCGGCTCCTGCCGTGCAGGCCAGGCATCCGGTCAGTGTCCGTCCCCCGCCTGCGGTGAGTCCCCCGCACACCAAGCAGTGAGACATGGCGGCTCCTGTCTGTCCAGCTCGGGGCCCTGTGCCCTCTCACAGGAGCCGCCCCTGGGAACCCTGGTGCACCTGTGGTGCAGGCCGCGCTGTCAGGGGCTCTGCACCCCCTAGCCTGATGCGCCCGCCCTCTCCGGCAGGTTACGCCCCCAGCGACATGCCCGTCAAGGCCAAGCGCAGCACCTACAACTACAGCCTCCCCATCACCGTCAAAAAGACCAGTAAGGGCCTCGGGCTACCTTGCAGAGCAGGCGCCGGGAAAGAGGGGGAATCCAGACTGCGGGAGGGCAGGGGCCTCCCCAAGGGTCACTCCAGGGCCCTGCTGGCCAGCGCGCCCCAGGGTGGGAGGGAGCGGTCGGGGGCAGGAGAAATACCCCCCTGTATTCCAGACCCCTGCCGTGGTCCCCTCGCAGCCAGCCAGCTCGTCACCATGCATGACCTGAAGCAAGGCCTGGGCCCCTCAGGGTCGGCCACTGCACAGAAGTCTAGTCCCAACAAGTACAAGCTCAAGGTGGGTGTCTGCGGGCAGCCTGTCCAGGCGAGAATGAGGGGTGGGTGGAGCAGCGGCCCCTCCCCTGGGCAGGCTGGGCCCTGCTGCCCATGCTGGCCCTCACCTGTGACATGGGGAGGCTCTGATGGAGGCTGCCCTGCCCTTCCAGTCCCTTCACCCTACTCCCACCTCCCAGCACTGCCTCCAAACACAACTCAGGGATGCGAGCCCCGGGGTGGGGGTATTGACACCAGGGCACGTCCGTCTCAGGGAGGGTCTTAGACACCAGCAGCCACGTGCACTGCCCTCTGAGTCGGGCCCTGAGGCCCCTGTGGCCCCCGGGCAGGGTGAGACTGAAGGCTGTGAGCCCAGAGCCGCAGCAGGCCACCTGCACGCAGCCGTGGGCTGGACGAGGGCCGCTTTCCCAGGCCTGGGCCTTCTTAGCGCAGCCACCCAGCAGAGGCAGCGGCGCCCCAAGGCCTGGCGTGAGCTGCTCCAGGCCTGCGCAGGAGTCCCCGGCCACAGAGGGCTGGGGCCAGCTATACGCCCGCAGGGTCCGTCTCCTCTCTCCTCAGGGTGGGGGACTGCATCCTCGCCCGGTGGCCATCCGCCTTCAGGAACCTCATTTTAGGCCGTTGTCTCCACCTCTGGAACTGGTCTGCAGCTCTCCCTAAGATGACCAGTTAGGAGAAGTGAGGAGATCTCCCTTCAGGGAGACCCCGAGGCAGAGCCCAACCCCAGTGGGGCCTCCCCACTAGACAGGCCTGGCTGGTCTTGTGGGCAGCTCTAGGGTCCCAGGAGGCCTGGCTGCTTCCACCCCCATCAGCGCCAGGGGAATCACAGCTTATGTCCTACTGACCTGCCCTGGCGTCCGACCCATCCACCCACCTGAATCCAGAGAGAAGAGCCAAACCTGCCAGGTCTCGGGGCTGGCACAGGCCGCTGCCCTGGAAGAGGCCCCGGGGAGCTGCCCCCTGCGGGGACTCTAGTGCCGTCCACCCCCGGACGCTCCCCTGACCCTCCCGGCTTGTCTCGGCCCTCCTTTCCAGGACTCGGTCTACATCTTCCAGGAGGGGGCTTTGCCACCCTACCGACAGATGTTCTACCAGTTCTGTGACCTGAACGTGGAGGAGTACGTACCTGAGGGGGTGCCGAGGTGGGGACTGGGGCACTCAGGCGCAGAGCAGAGGAACTGCCAGGGACCAAAGTGTGTCCTGCCTCTCTTCCCTCTCACGTCCGCCATGACCCAGCCGGGACTGCTGGCCCCTGGGAGTGAGTGCTGCCGGCCCTCCTCGCCCGGGCTCATGTGGCACCCAGCAGTGGCTTCCTGGGTGCCCTGTGGGCCACCCTGCCCCCAAGCAGCCAGCCGTGCTGTGCGCAGAGCATGGCGCTGGGCTGGGGTCTTTGTCTTCCTCCTCCGTGGCCCACACCGGGGTTCCTGACATGGTTCCCAGTCCCCTGAGCCGACAGAATCCCAGACATTTTTAACCCAGCTGTTTCCAGTGATGTTTAGAAAGCTGGGGGAGGGGTGCTGGGCTGGAGGGGCAGCTTACCCCAGGTTGGAGTCCGGCGAGTGGCTTTCGAGGAGGCCCTTTGCAACTGTGCTTATCTCAGGACAGCACTCTGAGTGCTGTTTTTCTGAGCACGCCAGCTCTGCCGAAACTGCTTACCGGCACCTGTGAGCAGAGGTGCCCCCACACCGCCCCCTGGACCTTTGAGCAGAGATACCCCTGCCCCAGAACTTTGAGCAGAGACCCACACCCTGGACCTTTGAGCAGAGACCCACCCCCAACCTTTGTCTCCGACACCCAGGCTGCAGAGAGTCATTCACCGCAATGATGGGGCGGAGAGCTTGTGCACCGAGCGGGATGGCTGGTGCCTCCCCAAGACCACGGACGAGCTGAGGGACGCCATGTCCCTCATGATCCGGCAGACCATCCGCTCCAAGAGGCCTGGTGAGAGCCGCTCACCCCGCGTGCCGTGGGCACCCCCAGGGCCGGAGCAGGCATCCCTCAAGGACCTGCTCCACAGGAAACCTCACCTGGTGGGAGCCAGGAGCCAGCCTCCCCGCACCCCTGTCCCAGGTGGTTCCCTGAGGCGCTCAGCCCTGGGGTCCAGGTAGGAGCCGGGCCCAGAAGAGGGGCTGGGGCTGCCCTCAGGGCCACCACTTCACGCCCAGACCTGACCCTGCGTCCCACGGCCATGTGTGGGCAGGTTGCTCCTGTCTCTCCTGGGGGCGGGGCCCTGTCACCATGCCCTGCCCGCCCCCCCCGGGCATGGGGTGAGGAGTGAGCCCTGTGCTGCCCTGTGGCTCTGACGGAGCTGGGGAGAGTAAGGGAAAGGACCCCTCTCTCGGGTTCCTTCCAGGCTCAGGGTGGGGGGCGTCCCAGACCACCGACCCCCAAAGAGCTGCTTCCCCAGGATGCGGGCCCCTCTGAGCGCCCAGTCGGGGAAAGGCAGCCTGGGCCCACTCCTGCAGGGTCCCCTGGACTCCCGAGCCGCCCGGGTTGTTGCTCTGAGGTGCTGGTTAAATGAGTCCAGGTCCACCAGCCATCTTACTTCCCCGGAGCAGCTTCAGACTGGAGCCCCAGCCCCTGAATTTGTGGACAGGCCCCCCAGGGCTGAGCCCAGGGACGGCCTGTGCAGGGGCCGCCCCGGCCAGCATTGGGACACACCCGGCCTGGTCTCTGGGCCCAGCTCTCTTCTCCAGCCCGACCAAAGTGGACAGTGGGAAAGAGCAGCTGACCGGCGAGTCCGGGGAAGACGAGGAGGAGGAGGAAGACGAGGAGGAGGAGGAGTTCAAGCCGTCCGACGGGAGCGAGAACGAGATGGAGACGGAGATCCTGGACTACGTGTAATGCAGCCCTGGGCCCTCGGCTGGGCCCACCACCCAGGCCCCTGCCCAGGCCCAAAGAGGGGCCTGGGACGCAGCAGGGACCCCAGCGCTGCCTGCAGCAGCCAGCACGGCCCTAGGCGGTCTGTCTGAGGAGAGCAGCTGGGTGCGCTGCCCCTGGTCCCGCCCAGGCTGCCCCCTGGCCCCAGGTGCCTGTGCCTGGCCTTGCCAGCCTAGCACCCTGCCCCGCCCCTGGCTGAGACCAGCGGGAGCTGGTGGTGGGGATGGTGCGGCCCGGGAGGGGGCTGGCCTGGCTGGGGTCAGACTGGAGGTGAGGGCGGGGCGAGGACCCTGGTCCAGGTCACGGTGGCAAAGACTGTCCTTAGGGTTAGACCCCATCCGTTGGGGTGATGTGGCAAAGGGCAGGCCCAGCTGGAACTGTCCTCATTAAAGACGTTTCCCCAAGGAGTCTTGGTGTCTCACTGTGGGTGTCAGAACCCGAGAGGGGTTTTCTCTGGCCTCGGGGCTTGGGCTCCAGCTGGATATCATTTGTCCCTTCAGCTGCTCGTCGGTGCCCTGATGCTGGCGATGCTGGGATGGCTGAGAGCAGGCCGGGTGCCCCTCGGCAGGTGGGCCAGGCGAGAGCAGCCTCGGAGGGCGCTCCAGCCGCACGCTCGACCCTTCCTGTTCCACAAGGACGTGCTGCGGAGGGGTTCCCGGGGATGACACCATGGTCTCAGCACTGCCTGGTGGGAAACCAGAGGGCAAGCAGGTCCCTGGGTGAGGCCGAACGTACACTCCTGGGGGGCACACCCCACATGCTGCCCTAGCCAGAGTGGAGCCCGTCGCCCTGCCTCAGCCAGACCAGAAGCAGCTCTTCCCAAGGGCAGGCCGGGCTGCCCCCTGCCCCTCACCTCTGCAAGGCTTTCCCTCAGGCCCGGGTCCTGGCTTGGTGGATCTCAGCTGGGACTCGTCCCACCTCTCCTGAGCCATGCTGCCAAGCTCAGACCTCAGGGAGAGGGTCTGGGTTCTGGCCCCCTGCCCAGAAGCTGCCTCAGTTCCTGTGCAGAGCTGAGAAAGGCACACCTGGGGCAGGCAAGCACCCTTCCCCTGCAGCTCAGCCCCACGGTTCCCAGAGCCTGCCTGCCGTGTGGCCGGCCTGCACGGCCTTGCCAGGTCCTTGATAAGAGCTCAGTGACTCTCAGCTTAGAAACCTGCATGCCTACACCACCACCACCACCTCGTTTAAAGAAGCGTTTTATTTATGTAAAAGAGCATATATACATGAAAATACTGCATATTGTATAAAAAGCCCCAGTTACCCTCTACCAAACCTGTTGCACCTACTGATTTCAAAGCCTGCGTTTGGCAGCTCAGCTGCGCTGTGTCTCTGCTGTGGCACGTGGCTTCCTTCAGTCGCAGCACGTGGGATCTTTAGTGGTGGCGTGTGGGGTCTGGTTTCCTGACCCCAGGCCCCCAGCATCAGGAGCATGGTGTCAGCCACGGGACCGCCAGGGAAATCCCTCTCCGTGTTTCTGTTCTATTTCATATTTGTGTTTGCTGGAACTGTTTTAAGGAAATTGGCACTTAAGTGCATGTTTCTAACACATCAAGGTTCTTGTTTTAAAAACAGTGATGGTGCCATCACACCTAACAACAGCAATTCCGCCTCAGAGGTGCCCGTGCAGTTGGGAGGCCCCAGTGTCTGCTGAGCCCCTTCAGAGACACGAGCACTGATTGACCGGCAGGTTGGGCGCCGGCCTCGTCCCTCGGCCTCATTTCTGGCCCTAGTAATGACCAGAAGGACCTGCTTAGCTTCAAATCAATCGCAATCTTGCTTTTTTCTGGCCCAAGGCTGGCTGCTGTGTCCTCTGACATGCCATCTGGTCTTTCCAGCCTCTTGCTTCTGGGCACCATGATGGCCCAGGCTCCTCCACCTCACTTCCTGTCTTAGACCTAGCCCACCGTTTGCTCTCGGCTGCCCCCTTGGTTTTTACTGCCACTGAACTCACTGGAACACAGGAGGCTTCCCCTCCCCCACATTCAGAGTCACTTCCTTAAGAGCGGATTCTGAGAACTGGAGGGGCTGGGCAAAGCTGTGAGCCAACAAGCTCATCTGCCACTGCCGGCACCCCTCACACCTCTGCGGCCCAGTCCAGCCTGCACCGTTCCTTCTTCCCAGCATCCTAACTCCTGGCTCCCACCTGCAGCCACCCACCCCCTCCCACACTTCCCCAGCTTCTCTCCACTCTCTGCGTCACATAAGATCTGGGTGCTGGAAATGAGAGGCGGACAGGCAGATGGACCAACTGTGTTTCTGCAGGTCTCTGTGGCTCTTGGCCACAGGCTGGTGGCCCCGGGTCTTTGCTGGGGCCCTCTGTGTCGCTGGAAAGCCCAGCCCTTCCTTTTCCTTGGGGAAAACCTCCAGGCTGGACCGGAGTCTCGTTCCCAGCTCCCACTGTGTTGCTCGGTGACGACCTGGTGCTGCTTCAGCCCTCACCCCCACCTCACACCATACACACCGAGCGCACTCGGTACCAGCGGGGGCCACACCAGCCGCCCGGTAGCCCATGGCCAGCTCTGTCCCAGAAGTCACAGGACGAGACCCTATAAACAGCCTCTGCTGAACTGCAGTCAGTGTACGGGGTCACAGTGAGCCCATTTCCCCGAGGGCAAAAGCAAGTCCTTTGTTGGCACTGCGCACCCAGCCAAGCTCCAGTCCTTGAGCCCCTGCCCTCCCCACCGCCCTGCCACCTGCCTGGGCTCCCAGGCAGGCAGTCACCTGCACAGGTGCCCCGTGGGGACCAGGTCACGCGGGAGCAGTGGACCCTGGGAAAGACGGACCCTGCCCGCACCTGTGTGTGTGTGACCTTGGCCCAGCCCGAGCCCCCGCTGGAAACAGCAGCTGTCCCCTGGCCCCAGGTACGCCACCTGGAATGCGGCCAGCCTGGAGGAAGGACCAATGACAGGAGGAGGGGAAGGGTCCCTCCGCAGGTGGCTCTGGGCTGGCTCTAGCTCCGTAAATACCCGCAGGCCCCGGGGCAGGTCTCACAGAGGCCGCACACCATGGGGCGCTGGGAGCCAGTCGTCTGGGGCCTCGCCTGCTGCTTGGCAGTCGCGAGTGCGGCAAAGGTAAGCCAGAGCCCAGCTGAGGGGTCGGCCATGGGAGGGAGCCCCTCTCACCTTCGCTAAGCCAGACCTGGAACCTGGGGACAGGGACCAGCCGGGGAAGACAGAGTCACTGGCTGAACCCGGCCACCACTGTACAGCATCTCCCGGGCACTTACTCGCATTTCTAGGAGGATGCCTCAGGCTGCCAATACAGAATATCCAATTCAACCGGAACTTCACATAGACCACAAGCCAATTTTGGTGTATGTTTCACCCAATGATTAGGACTTACACTTAAAACACTTAGAATATATATATATATATATATATATCATTGTTTATTTGAAATTCAAGTGTAACTGGTCGACCTTGCTGAGTCAACCACCTGACCCACAACCCGCCTCTGGCTCTGTCGTCTCTCTACAGACGTCAATGTGGTCCCCCTTTCCCAGAAGGGGTGACGGGGGGCCCAGAGCAGACGAGCCATTTGCCCAGCATCACACAGCCACTCTAGCCGAGCAGGAATCTGGAATCCATGTTAGTCCAACCCTGGAGTCTGGCTCCTGGTGTAACCTCCATCTCCTGCTCCTCCAGCACCTGCTTGCTACAGCTTCTCTGCCCAGACACAAGTCAGGAGGCCCAGCCAGCCCTCCTGGGGGCAGCCAGCCCTGCCCACCCTCACTGACCTCTTGCAGGTGTGAGCACCCAGGCAGGGAGACATTTCCAAGATGGAGCCAACAGCTGCATGCAGATGGTGGGGGTGCTCTGGCAGGGCTCCGGTCGGGGACCCAGCACCCCCAGGCTGGTCCCTCCACCCCTCAGCCTGCTCTTCGGACCCCTGCTGCCCAGAGCTTCAGGCCTGGTCCTGGGCGCCTTTGCCACTCTCCTTCTTCTGGGGAGTTTTTTCCTGGGGGCTGAGGGGGCCCGAGTTTCCTCTGTGCTGTTCCAGCAGCCAGTGACACCCTCCCCAGGCTGCCACCACGGCCTAGGTCCCCATGCCCTCCACCACGAGGGCCTTCAGGCCGGTCTCAGTCACACAGGGCTGTCAACCCCTAGCCCCCGGAGCCCTCTCCCAGCAGCCGGGGAGGCTGTTCAGGAAACAACGCCTGGAGCATGGAGGGGTGGGAGAGACAGGGGCCCAACTACCAGGGCATCTGGCAGGGACTGCTTCCGGCTTCTTCCTCTGAAGTTCCAGCCCGGCGTGGAACTTTGTTCCCGCTGCCCCAGCGAGGCAGGGGGCCCCTCCCACAGTGAGGCAGGGGTCCCCTCCCAGCCCAGACTTAAATCAGAGGGCGGCTGGGATCTGGCCAGGCCTGGGATGTGGGGCTGGCCCACTCTCGCCCCCCTGGAACCTAGCTCAGGAGAGATCCAGAAAGCCCGGACCTGCTTTCCCCCAGATCAGGGGGCGAAGCTCTAGGAGAGAAGGGCCCAGCTGGTGCCAGCTCAGTGGGAGTTCTGGCGACCTTGGGTGAGCAGGGGTCTGTCCTGGCTTGGAGCACAGGGGTGGTGAGGATTTGAGGGGAGTCAGTCGAGGGGGAGATGAGGGGAGTCAGTCGAGGGGGAGTTGAGGGGAGGGAGGAAGAAAGAGCTGCTGATCAGGGAGCTCACTGCTGGGAGTGAACCATTCAGCATCCCTCAGGCGCCAACCACTGCCGGCAGCTGGACAAGCCAACAGGCCACGAGGGGGATAGTGTTCTCACCCATCTTACAGGCGGGTAAACTGAGGCTCAAGGTCACGGGCAGCCATGATGAGAATCCAAACTTCCACCCCACCTGTCCCAGCCTTCTTGGAATGCTTCCCTGAGTGCAGACACGTGGCTTGAAGCAGCTTCCTCTGAGATTCAGGGAGCAGGACACCCTGGGGGTAGGGGTAGGGTGGGATGGGGAGTGAACCGGCTCCTCCAGCGATATGAGCAGGTGGCAGGGGTCTCGGTCCCAGATGCAGGTGGGCCCTTCCTTGACGCTGCCTTGGGGGAACCTCTGGGAACCCGGAGCCTGCAAGGGGGCTCTCCTCCTCCGGGGGCCCACCAGCCAGAGCCCCCTGAACTCTCCTCTCCCTGCCCAGCTGGGCTCCGTGTACACCGAAGGTGGCTTCGTGGGAGGGCGTCAACAAGAAGCTGAGCCTCTTTGGGGACTCTGTCGACATCTTCAAGGGCATCCCCTTCGCTGCCGCCCCCAAGGCCCTGGAGAAGCCCGAGCGGCACCCTGGCTGGCAAGGTGGGAGCAGGAGAGGGCGGGCCAGGTCCCGGGGCTGGGGGCCCACCCTCACACCAGCCCTTCCGGCCGCCCGCAGGGATCCTGAAGGCCAAGAACTTCAAGAAACGGTGCCTGCAGGCCACGCTCACTCAGGACAGCACCTACGGAAATGAGGACTGCCTCTACCTCAACATCTGGGTCCCCCAGGGCAGGAAAGAAGGTCCGTTTCCCTCCCCCACGCCCTCCAGCTCCCCAAGCAGCCAGAGGCCTGGCTCCGGCCCCTGGGTTGTGTCTGGGGCCTCCAGAGCTGAACTTTCTGACATCAGCACAGATCGGACGGGGTGGGGGGATGGGCAGGACGTGGGAGGGGTGTGCGGTGTCGGAGGGGTCTATCTGGTATCACGGAGCCTGCTCCCTCCCCCTCAGTCTCCCACGGCCTGCCCGTCATGATCTGGATCTACGGAGGTGCCTTCCTCATGGGGTCCGGTCACGGGGCCAACTTTCTCAGCAACTACCTCTACGACGGGGAGGAGATCGCCACGCGGGGCAACGTCATCGTGGTCACTTTCAACTACCGTGTCGGGCCCCTGGGCTTTCTCAGCACCGGGGACTCCAACCTGCCAGGTCTGCTGGGGGCACCAGGCGGGGGAGCCAGTGTGCCCGGCCCCTGAGCTCTGAGCCCAGAGGCCACGCCCCTCAGCATCCCTCACCCCCAGATAGCTCCCACAGCCCCCCAGAAAGGGCCCAGCCTCCCATCTGCTAAATGAGGGGGGCTGCAGCTGGGCCGTGAGACACAGGAGCCGCTTGGCAGCTGAAACGAAAGAGAAGAGGCTGCCAGCCAGCTGGGCAGACCCAAAGCGACGTGCGGGTGGGAGCCACTCAGAGACACAGGAGCTGGCACACCCAGGAGGCACCTCGGGGTGGGGTGGGGAACGACATAGAAATCCTTGGACAGACAGGAGGGACTCTGGCCGGGAAAGAGCTGAGCCCAGGGCCTCCAGCTCCCCTTCCCCCAGCCTGAGACTCCCTCCTCCAGCACCTGCTCACCCAGCCTTCCGGGGACACACCACGCACCACCCTGGGGCTGGACAGGGTCTCTACGCCATCAGGGACGATCTCATCCCCCACATGGACTGTGCGCCTCGTGGCAAGCTCCCTGAGGAAGCCCCCCACCCTGCCCGCAGGTAACTATGGCCTTTGGGATCAGCACATGGCCATTGCCTGGGTGAAGAGGAACATTGAGGCCTTCGGAGGAGACCCCGACAACATCACCCTCTTTGGGGAGTCGGGCCGGAGGCGCCAGCGTCTCTCTGCAGGTCTGGGGGCCCCTAAAGGGGTCGCTCAGAGGAGTGGGAGGCAGTCGATGGCGATGGGGAGAAGCAAGGCTGACAGGCGCCACCGTGGGTGTGTCCCTGGCCGAGCCCTGCAGACAGGCGGGCACAGTGGGTGACTGGACCTCTCTGTATTGCAGACCCTCTCTCCCTACAACAAGGGCCTCATCAAGCGAGCCATCAGCCAGAGTGGCGTGGGTCTGTGCCCCTGGGCCATCCAGGAGAACCCCCTCTTCTGGGCTAAAAGGGTAAGGGGGCACTCTAGGGACAGGGCCTCCCTCCTTTTCACTCTTTTCTGGATCCTGTGTCTGGCACCCTGAGCACTGTCTCTCTGTCCCCAACCCCCAGATTGCAGAGAAGGTGGGCTGCCCCGTGGATGACACCAGCAAGATGGCCGGGTGTCTGAAGATCACTGACCCCCGTGCCCTGACACTGGCCTATAAGCTGCCCCTGGGAAGCACGGAATGTGAGTAGGGGCTGCTGGGGGCTGGGGACCCGGGGGCCCCACTGGGCGCCGGGTCTCATCCTGGCTCTGTCGCCAGCTCGCTGGTGTCCCCAGGCAGCTCGTTGCCACCCCTGCCCTGGCAGGCCCCTATGGCCACGGCTGGAAGTGGGGAGGCGTCTTTCCTCTTGTCTTCGGTGGGTCATGACCCCTTGGAGAACAGTTTGGCCCCATCCCCAACCATGCACACATAGGCGATCATTCGTGCATGATTTTCAGATTTATGGACCCCAGATCAATAGAGCCTCTGCGACTCTGTACCCCAGGAAGGCCAGGGGGCCCAGTGGCAAAATCCTGCAAGTGTCAGTCTCATCAACCCAGGAAGCAATCATTCTCTCTCACTCCTTCTAAGGCAAAGTGCAATGCAGACGCCATCGTCTGCCTCTGGACCTAATGTGAAGTGAACCCTAAGTGCTAAGTAAGCATCTTGGCTCAAGATGCAGACCAACTGCATACCTGAGAGTTCCGCATCTGGGGAGCCGAGCAACTGCAGATGGAAAACATTTAAAAAAAATTCCAGGAAGTTCCAAAAGCAAAACTTGAGTTGGCTGCCTGCCCTCCCCTGCACCCCCTGCCCCCACCCCACACCCACCTCCCCCACCACCCCCGCAACTGCAGAGCCTCCCTGATAGCTCAGTAAAGAATCCGCTGCAATACAGGAGACCCTGCTTTGATTCCTGGGTCAGGAAGATCCGATGGAGAAGGGACAGACTACCCACTCCAGTATTCTTGGGCTTCCCTGGTGGCTCAGCTGGTAAAGAATCTGCCCGTGATGTGGGAGACCTGGGTTTGATCCCTGGGTTGGGAAGATCCCTGGAGAAGGAAATAGCAACCCGCTCCAGTATTCCTGCCTGGAGAATCCCATGGACAGAGGAGCCACACACACATATGTATATGGGGAGATGTCAGTAGATTGTATGCACTATTTTACATAAGAGATTTGAGCACTTGGATGTTGGTGTCCTGGTAGCAATAGTCAGGGATTTGCAGAAATGTGACTGTATTTTCTTTTGAGCTGAATTGGAGGGGAAACGGGACAGGCCTAACGGGGGCAGGGCATAAGGTCTTTGGGGGCCAGTTCAGGGGTCTCACATCATTTCTGGCTGACACACTGGAACCTGCCACAGAGAGGGGGCACCTCTTTCTCCAACGGTCCCCCCAGGATTTCTAGACTTTCTTCCTTCTTGATTTAAGAGAGCAAGAGAACAAGGGACCAAAAAAGAGAGAGAGAGAGAGAACAGGGAGAGGGCATCCAGCTGCAGAGAGGGAGCGGGTCTGGCGGCTGGACCAGCACTTCTCGTCCTGGGTGATTCTGCGCCCAGAGAACGCGTGGCAGAGCCTGCAGGCGGTTCTGGTGGTCGCAGTCGGGGAGGGGCACCACTGGCATCTAGTGGGTCAAGGTCAGGGAGGCTGCTAACACTCACACTGTGAGGGATGGCGCCCCCACGACACAGGATGAAGGGGTCGGAAGGTCAATAATGCTGAAGCCGAGGAACCCCGGTCTCCATCAAAGGAGGTGCAGCTCCTCGGTGGCCTCCGGATGGAGTCAGTTCCTGCCCCGGAGGTCTGGGGGAGGCGCAGGTGGGTACCGGGAGGTTTGAGAACCTGCTGCTGTTCGCCCCCAGACCCCAAGCTGCACTATCTGTCCTTCGTCCCTGTCATCGATGGAGACTTCATCCCTGATGACCCCGTCAACCTGTACGCCAACGCTGCGGACGTCGACTACATAGCTGGCACCAACGACATGGACGGCCATCTCTTCGTCGGGATGGACGTGCCAGCCATCAACAGCAAACAGGACGTCACAGAGTAAGCCGGGGAGGTGGAGGGGTGGGGAGGCGGTGGCATCAGCCGAATAAGGAGGTCGGCGCTGTGACGGTGGTGACGGCCGTCCGTGGCCCTGTGCTGCGTGGTGTTGTACTGGTGCTCAGTTGCTCGGCCACGTCCGAGTCTTTGCACACCCATGGACTGCTGCAGGCCTCCCTGTCCTTCACCATCTCCCAGAGCTTGCTCAAACTCATGTCCATCGCGTCGGTGACGCCATCCAACCGTCTCATCCTCTGTCGCTGCCTTCTCCTCCTGCCCTCGATCTTTCCCAGCATCAGGGTCTTTTCCAATGAGTCGGCTCTTCACCTCAGGTGGCCAAAGTACTGGAGCTTCAGCTTCAGCATCAGTCCTTCCAGTGAATATTCAGGGGTGATCTCCTGACTGGCTTGATCTTGCAGTCACAGGGTGGCAGATACCCTCTTGTGGGCAGGGAGTGGAGGGTCCAGTACCCGTTTGGTGTCTGCAGGGAGGACTTCTATAAG
Organism: Nanger dama; assembly: GCA_917880005.1. Taxonomy (NCBI): domain Eukaryota; kingdom Metazoa; phylum Chordata; class Mammalia; order Artiodactyla; family Bovidae; genus Nanger; species Nanger dama. The sequence goes on along the minus strand of CAKJTW010000018.1, from coordinate 3,950,918 downwards.
CTGGTCAGCGGGCTCACTGTCACCAAGGGGCTCAGAGGTGCCAATGCCACGTACGAGGTGTACACTGAGCCCTGGGCCCAGGACTCATCCCAGGAGACCAGGAAGAAGACCATGGTGGACCTGGAGACTGACATCCTCTTCCTGATCCCCACGAAGATCGCCGTGTCCCAGCACAAGAGCCACGCCAAGTGAGGAGGGTGGGCGGGGGTGGCCCACCAGGGATTCCAAACACCTTCCCAGCGAGGCCTCGAGGCGGGCAGCTCCCAGGAGTCCAGGAGGCCCGGGAAAGCCAGGCTTGGTTCCCACCTGTGCCTGCACGGTCTGCCAGGCCTGGCGGGCCTTGAGAGGGCCCGTCCTCCCAGCCTCGGCTCAGGGGCTTTACCGTACCCTCCTGGGACTCCCGGCCCAGGCCAGGCCAGCACGCTCTCCCACACCCTCGGCCCTCCCCGTCAGAAAGTCCTTGAGTCGGCCTTCCATCCGCAAGCTGTCTGGAAGGCGGGCGCCGCTGGGTGATATTCTCTGCGGTGGGTTTCAAATCTGACAACTTTCAGAACAAGCCTGCGGCCACTTTTAAACCTTCCATGTGATAATAGCCAACGAAAATTAAAAATAAGCAAGGGATGCTTAAAAAGTAGGAAGATAAAATTTCACCTAGAACCCAGGTGGCACAGTGGTAGAGAATCTACCTGCCAATACATGAGACACAGGTTCGATCCCTGGGTCGGGAAGATCCCCGGGAGGAGAGAATGGCAGCCCTCTCCAGCATTCTTGCCTGCAGAATCCCCATGGACAGAGGGAGTCCGTGGGGTCGCAGAGTCAGACATGACTGAGCGCACACAGAAATCGAGGGTGGAAACTCGGCAGTAAGTTTGGTTGGAGCTTCCTGTCAGTCGAGGCCAAAAGGAAATAAGTGAGGATGCACACTACCTTGTCCCATCAAATCAAGACACAGATTCATGTGCAGAGAAAAGCCATCTTTCTCGACGCTGAATTATGAAGGAAGACGCCTCTATACCGTTGGTGGAGGCCAAGTGTAAATACACTTGAAATTGTAAATCCATGAAGTCAAAAATTTGGCCACAGTTTTCCTTCTCCTGGGTGAAAAGATCCAGATCCTTCCTGAGTCTTTTTTTAAATGTATTTATTGTGAACTTGCTGCATAGTTTGTGGGATTCAGTTCCCCAACCAGGTATTGAACCTGTGCCCTTTGTAGTGAAAGCACTGACTCCCAACCACTGGGCTGCCAGGGAATTCCCCTTCCTGAGTCTTGTGGGAATTGCCCAGACCCTTCCCCTACTCCCTCATGGCCTTCCCCTGGGGCCCATCTCTGGGGGTGGGCGGCCCCAGGTGGGCACCCTGCCAACCTGGGCGGGCTTCCCTCCCTTCTCAGGAGCGCCAACACCTACACCTACCTGTTCTCCCAACCATCTCGGATGCCCCTCTACCCCAAGTGGATGGGGGCAGACCATGCCGATGACCTTCAGTATGTCTTGGGGAAGCCCTTCGCCACCCCCCCTGGGCTACCGTGCCCAAGACAGGACTGTCTCCAAGGCCATGATTGCCTACTGGACCAACTTTGCCAGAACTGGGTAAGGCAGGGGTGGGATGGACTCTGTCCACATCACCCTGCAGGCTGGAGGTTCAGCCCCTGTTCCCTTAAACACTTCCTCCCTGAGCCCGGGCACGCCGTCCGTGTGAGGCCAAGGGCTCCGGCTGGGCCCCAGGATGTTCACGTGCCCAACCAGTGCCTGGGAGACATGGCAGTGCCCACGAGGCAGAGGGTGGGAGACTGCCCAGGTGAGCAGGGGATGGGGGTCTCCAGCCTCCTGTGAGGCCCCCTGGCCCCACCCAGCCACCCAGCCTTTTTCTCACTCTGCAGAGACCCTAACACAGGCCACTCGACAGTGCCCACAAACTGGGATCCCTACACCCTGGAAGACGGTAACTACCTGGAAATCAACAAGCAGATGGATAGCAACTCTATGAAGCTGCACCTGAGGACCAACTACCTACAGTTCTGGACCCAGACCTACCAGGCACTGCCCACGGTGACCGGCAAGGGAGGCCAACCCCGTACCCCCCAGCGGACAACTCCGAGGCCAGCCCCGAGCCCTCTGCGGGTGACTCCGAGGCCACCACCGAGCCCTCTGCGGGTGACTCTGAGGTGGCTCAGATGCCCGTTGCCATTGGCTTCTAATGTCCTTGGCTTTCAGGGGCCACAGGAGGCCCCAGGACCCACCTTCCCTCCCAAGTGCCTCCTGAATAAAGCCTCAACCATCTCTCTCTGGGGTCTCTTTTTGCTCCCAAGACCCAGCTGGAGGAAAACAGGGTCTTCAGTTATCATGAGCCCTGGGCGCCCGGCCCAAGGTGTTTCCCCTCATCCGTCAGCCCTCAAGCTCAGGGAGCTAACAAGACCATCCTCTTTAAAGAGGAGGAAACAGGTCCATAGACGTGAAGCATCAAGCTGGGACTGGGACTCAGGTGTGGACACCCCCCATGAAAGGCCCCAGGTGCTGCGCTCTGCTACCGAGGGTGGGCGGGGCCGCAGCCAAGAGAAAAACTGGGTTCTGCAGGGGGTGGCCGCCTCCGGACCCCCGGAGCCCAGCCACGCCCAGGTCCTTTGGGGTGTGGGGAGAGACCACTGTTCTAACTATAGTCTGGGGGACAGAATCGGATTCTGCCTCCAGGTGGCTCCCCGTCCACTGGAAGGACAGGAGCAAAGGGTGCGAGAGCAACGCGCGTGGGGCTGTGCCCATGAGGGGCGAGAGGCAGAGGGCAAGGGCAGGGTCGCCTCCGCTGCTGGGAGTCCGGCCTGGGTTTGTGCCCGAGGACATCAGAGCAAGAGTCAAACCCAGAGACTCCCGAGCGAGTGCTCGCAGCCAGGCCAGGGGCTCCCTCTCCCCCTCCCCTCAACCGTTCTGTGGTCGCTGCGGGGTGGGGGTGAGGGACCAGCGGCTCTAGGGTCCTGGGTGGGTGCGTGGGGCAGCAGGACCAGCTGCCAGCCCAGGCTCCCTCCCTGGGGAGGTCTGCCCCTGAGGCCGCAGGTGCAGCACCTTGTACGGAGGCCGCAGAACCGGAGCCCAGGACCAAGTCCACCCCTGAGGCCGGCTGAGCCAACAAGCTTCTCCTGACTCCCCTTAGGCTAAGACGCCCGCTCCGGTGAGAGCCCTTCAGCGCCCCAACCAATCACCGAATGATAACCTTCCGGCAGGAATTTTGTCTCGAGGCTCTAAGAATTGGCTATTAACTCAGGAAAGCTGTCGACTCTTGCCTGATCTGTCGGGGAGGTCACTGCACTCACTGTGCCCACTTGATGTCTGCTCCTTGTTCTTAATAAATCCACTCCCTTCTGAAATGCTTCGTGTCGGGAAATTCTTTTTCCAACCCGCGCTCAGACGGCCTCAACACTCGCCAGCCACAGACGGCGGGCTGAGCCTGGGCTGTGAGCCCTGTGGCCCCAGGCAGCGGAGCTGAACAAGGGGCAAACCGGGCCCCCGAGGAGCAGGGGGCACACCAGCCTGGCCTGTGGCCACCTTGTCTGCGCTGGGCTGCCTGGTCGGTCCAGGGCTCTCAGGTATGAAAGACTGAGATGCCCCCAGCACAGACTCTCCTGGGGTCTGTCCCTACCCTCGGCCGATGGAGCCAAGGATGCCATCTACCCGCCCTCTGCCACAAACGAAGTGTTTGTACCTGCGGGGTCTGTTTCAGGAACCTCGTCGGGGCCTGTACCATCCTGTGACATGGCACTTCCCTCCCTTGCTAGGGGGCAACTCAGCTGTGCCTGTTGTACAGGAACTCATGTCCCCGGGAGGGCTGGGCCACGTTAGGGTGTGTGCTCAGCCCCCACGCTGGGCAGACATGGCCAGGCGGAAGCGAGACTGGCCGTGTGTTGGGTGACACGCCTGCAGCCGTGGGGATGCCTTGTAATTCGTCGAGTTCTTGCCTTTCCAGGCCATGAAGCAGAAAATACCTACCGAGGTGCAGGCTAGAGGCCAGTCCCGGGTCCTGGAGTCTCCTGCTGGGCCAAGAGACGACCTTTTAGCTCCTATTAGGGTGAAGCCTGGAGGGAACACGCGGGGGAGCTCTGGTCAGAGTCTGTTCACCACCCTGATGAGACATAGTGCTTCGATATTTCATGGGCAAGGCTGTTCCCGAGCGTGCCTGTGGGTTGGCAGTCTTGGGGCATCCCCTGCCCCCTATGCCTCATCTTTCAGTCTTCTCCACAGAAAAAGGTTAAGCCTCCCATCTCCCCGTGACATAACCACAACACAGACTTGGACAAAGAACGCAGCCATCCTAGGGGCTGCAGCTCGAAGGGCTCCAGTCCAGCTGCCATTCAGGATAACGTGGGTACCAACACGAATGCATTTGTAAACTAGTGATTGTGCGAGACGGTGGACCTCTGAACTACACGATCTCTGACTCTGTCTCAGCCAGAGAAGGGCAGTGTAGGTAGGGGTCCTTCCCTGGCAGGAATGAGCCCCCTTATCCTTGAGAACCAGCGCTCACCAGGGATTTGTCAGATGACAGCCTTGATGAGTGGCCCCCACGTGTCTGACATGGAGAGGCACGTGGCCTCCTAGCGAGATCCTAGGTGAAGACAATTGTATAAAGAGCTGCAGAGGACATCTGCACACCCACGGCTAATCCACGGTGATGTGTGGCAGAGACCAAAGCAACACTGTAAACCAACTATCCTTCAATGTTTCAGAGGACATCTGCACACCCACGGCTAATCCACGGTGATGTGTGGCAGAGACCAAAGCAACACTGTAAACCAACTATCCTTCAATGTTGCAGAGGACATCTGCACACCCATGGCTAATCCACGGTGACGTGTGGCAGAGACCAAAGCAACATTGTAAACCAACTATCCTTCAATTAAAATAAATAAATATTTTTTAAAAGTTGTAGAAACCCTAGAGTTGCTGGAAATCCCAGCTGACAAGGAGCCAAAACGCTTAAGGAATAAGGTCCAGCTGTGGCTTTAAGAGCTGCATCATAAGTACTTGTCCCAGATGTGAAATGAGCAGGAAAAGGAATTCTGAGGTGAGAGACAAGGATTCCAGGAGGTCAAGGGTCAATCATGGGGCCCCAGAGTTGGGTGAATGCAGACCTCCCCCTGTCCATAGTCCCTGGCTGATAATCACCCCCTGGCCTGCTTCCTCTCACTTTTTGATCTGTTTACAGTTTCTCCCTACTTAGTGCTGATGGAATTCCAGATTTTGACCTTGAAATCTACAAGCGGTTTCCGTTGCTGTGGCTCAGTCACTAAGTCGAGTCTGACTCTTTGCAACCCCAGGGACTGCAGCACACCAGGCTTCCCTGTCCTTCACCATCTCCCAGAGCTTGCCCAAACTCACGTCCACTGAGTTGGTGATGCCATCCAACCGTCTACACCTATCTACAAGTGGTACCGGTGGAAAAAGAAACTCCAATGCGATAAGCAGAAAATGTTCTCTGTGTCTCAAAAGCTGTAGAAGAGCAGCATTCGAGGAAGTTTTCTAAATTTTTAATTGGGATATATATAACATAAAATGCTCCCCTGGTGGTCTCAGTTCAGTTCAGTTCAGTCACTCAGTCGTGTCTGACTCTGCGACCCCATGAACCGCAGCATGCCAGGCCTTCCTGTCCATCACCAGCTCCCGGAGTTTACTCAAACTCACGTCCATCGAGTCGGTGATGCCATCCAGCCATCTCATCCTCTGTCGTCCCCTTCTCCTTCTGCCCCCAATCCCTCCCAGAATCAGGATCGTTTCCAGTGAGTCAACTCTTCGCATGAGGTGGCCAAAGTACTGGAGTTTCAGCTTTAGCATCATTCCTTCCAAAGAAATCCCAGGGTTGATCTTCAGAATGGACTGGTTGGATCTCCTTGCAGTCCAAGGGACTCTCAAGAGTCTTCTCCAACACCACAGTTCAAAAGTCTCAGTTCTTTGGTGCTCAGCTTTCTTCATAGTCCAACTCTCACATCCATACATGACCACAGGAAAAACCATAGCCTTGACTAGACGGACCTATGTTGGCAAAGTAATGTCTCTGCTTTTCAATATGCTATCTAGGTTGGTCATAACTTTTCTTCCAAGGAGTAAGTTCTTTTAATTTCATGGCTGAAATCACCATATGTAGTGATTTTGGAGCCTCAAAAATAAAGTCTAACACTGTTTCCCCACCTATTTGCCATGAAGTGATGGGACCAGATGCCATGATCTTAGTTTTCTGAATGCTGAGCTTTAAGCCAGCTTTTTCACTCTCCTTTCACTTTCATCAAGAGGTTTTTTAGCTCCTCTTCACTTTCTGCCATAAGGGTGGTATCATCTGCATATCTGAGGTTATTGATATTTCTCCCAGCATTCTTGATTCCAGCTTGTGCTTCTTCCAGCCCAGCATTTTTCACGATGTACTCTGCATAGAAGTTAAATAAGCAGGGTGACAATATACAGCCTTGACGTACTCCTTTTCCTATTTGGAACCAGTCTGTTGTTCCATGTCCAGTTCTAACTGTTGCTTTCTGACCTGCATACAAATTTCTCAAGAGATAGGTCAGGGGGTCTGGTATTCCCATCTTTTTCAGAATTTTCCACAGTTTATTGTGATCCACACAGGCTTTGGCATAGTCAATAAAGCAGAAATAGATGTTTTTCTGGAACTCTCTTGCTTTTTCCATGATCCAGGGGATGTTGGCAATTTGATCTCTGGCTCCTCTGCCTTTTCTAAAACCAGCTTGAACATCTGGAAGTTCACAGTTCTCGTACTGCTGAAGCCTGGCTTGGAGAATTTTGAGCATTACTTTACTAGCATGTGAGATGAGTGCAATTGTGCGGTAGTTTGAGCATTCTTTGGCATTGCCTTTCTTTGGGATTGGAATGAAAACTGACCTTTTCTAGTCCTGTGGCCACTGCTAAGTTTTCCAAATTTGCTGGCATATTGAGTGCAGCACTTTCACAGCATCATCTTTCAGGATTTCAACTGGAATTCCATCACCTCCACTAGCTTTGTTTGTAGTGATGCTTTCTAAGGCCCACTTGACTTCACATTCCAGGATGTCTGGCTCTAGGTGAGTGATCACACCATCGTGATTATCTGGGTCATGAAGATCTTTCTTGTACAGTTCTTCTGTGTATTCTTGCCATCTCTTCTTAATATCTTCTGCTTCTGTTAGGTCTATACCATTTCTGTCCTTTATTGAGCCCATCTTTGCATGAAATGTTCCCTTGGTATCTCTATAATTTTCTTGAGGAGATCTCTAGTCTTTCTCATTCTGTTCTTTTTCTCTATTTCTTTGCATTGATCACTAAAGAAGGCTTTCTTATCTCTTCTTGCTATTCTTTGGAACTCTGCATTCAGATGCTTATATCTTTCCTTTTCTCCTTTGCTTTTTGCCTCTCTTCTTTTCACAACTATTTGTAAGGCCTCCCCAGACAGCCATTTTGCTTTTTTTCCTTTCTTTTGCATGGGGGTGGTCTTGTTCCCTGTGTCCTGTACAATGTCACGAACCTCCATCCATAGTTCATCAGGCACTCTATCTATCAGATCTAGGCCCTTAAATCTATTTCTCACTTCCACTGTATAATCATAAGGGATTTGATTTAGGTCATACTTGAACAGTCTAGCGGTTTTTCCTACTTTCTTCAATTCCAGTCTGAATTTGGTAATAAGGAGCTCATGATCTGAGCCACAGTCAGCTCCTGGTCTTGTTTTTGTTGACTGTATAGAGCCTCTCCATCTTTGGCTGCAAAGAATATAATCAATCTGATTTTCGGTGTTGGCCATCTGGTGATGTCCATGTGTAGAGTCTTCTCTTATGTTGTTGGAAGAGGGTGTTTGCTATGACCAGTGCATTTTCTTGGCAAAACTCTATTAGTCTTTGCCCTGCTTCATTCTGCATTTCAAGGCCAAATTTGCCTGTTACTCCAGGTGTTTCTTGACTTCCTACTTTTGCATTCCAGTCCCCTATAATGAAAAGGACATCTTTTTTGAGTGTTAGTTCTAAAAGGTCTTGTAGGTCTTCACAGAACTGTTCAACTTCAGCTTCTTCAGCATTACTGGTTGGGGCATAGACTTGGATAACTGTGATATTGAATGGTTTGCCTTGGAAATGAACAGAAATCATTCTGTCGTTTTTGAGATTGCATCCAAGTACTGCATTTCAACTATTCATATTGTGGCTATTGATAAAATTTCATCCTGTGTAATAGCTGAGTAATCATCTTGCTAAAGATATATAGGCCTGCATTTCTGCTAATAAAAGACCTTTGCTCCGTCAGAGCTTGGGTCCCCATGCCTTTCTTTGTCTCTCTCTCTCTCTCTTTCACTTTCTTATTGTCGACTCTGGACCGCCAGGTTCCGGTCCATTAAAGGACCCCAACAAGTGGCACTCAGAAACAGGGACTCTGGCATACGTGGCATTTTGGCCAGAGTGACTCACTGAGGTCACTCAAGGTGACTTATTGAGGTCAATAAGTACTAAGACACAGGTCAAATGGCTGGGAAGCCCCATCATTTCTCTACTTTACTTCACCATTTGTTTAAAGCTCAGGGACTCTTGGTTTCATGCCAATGAATAGAGGCTTGCTTTCAAACAGTGGTCAATTTTGATTTAGAAATTTGGCACTGGGTCAAAGGAAATGTTGAACCAGTCACCAAACAGGGAAAAAATATTCCAGTTGATTTCTGGCCCCTATGGGCTCTCATTAAAGCTGTAATTCTGCCATTTCAAGGTAAATTCTAACCCTCCCAATATTCGACAACAGACAGAACACGTATTACATGAATATAATTTATATGATAAAACTTAAATAAAAGGCCCAATTAAAACAACATAAAATATTGCAACATTTTCTCACTAATCCTATCCTGGCTGCTCCAAATGCACCTCCTCTGCCAACAAGCACAACTCCAAAGTCTCTCCTTTGCTAGAACCTAATGGTTCTGATAACGACTCCCCTGAGACACCTTTTGACACCAAAACTGGCAATACTTTTTTAGATAACAGTAAGTCCTCAACACAGACTCATGTTTGCAAAAAAATCAGCAGTTGCTCGCTCTCCCCACGGCGAGGCTCTCTGAATTACTGCCTTTGCAGTCACAAATCTCTGAAGTCGATGGTTTCTCCGCCTTTCCAGTTTTAAGAAATCCTGATGCTCAAGGACACATAATACCTCAATATAACAGTATTAATCTTTTTACATGCAACAAATGAAAAGGGCTATAATTATGTATGGCCCACATTCACCTTTTACTAAACAGCTTCTAATTGTTGTGGCATCTTCTATAGGAAACTTTATTCCCTATGATTGGTGAAGTTTAGTAAAAGCTCTCCTTAAACCAGAACATCTTCAGTGGACAATGTGGTTTCATGATATAGCCCGAGATCATGCTAACAAGAATGCTGGGGCTGGCACTCCCCCAGACCAAATTACTTATGAAATGCTAACTGGCTCGAGACAATCTGATACCATAGATGCTCAAATACAATGTCCTCCCTTATTATCTGAACAATTAAAAACAGCCCTTGAAGCTTGGGATCGAATCACTCCTCAAGGAGAGCCCACAGGTAGCCACGCTAAAATATTACAAAGACCTCATGAAAGTCATGCTGGTTTTCACTCTCATCCATTGGAGAAGGGAATGGCACCCCACTCCAGTGCTCTTGCCTGGAGAACCCCAGGGACGGCGGAGCCTGGTGGGCTGCCGTCCGTGGGGTTGCGAAGAGTCGGACGCGACTGAAGCGACTTAGCAGCAGCAGCAGCAATGAAAGTTATGCTGGTTTTTTAGCTAGATTAGAAACTGCTATCTCCCGTACTGTAATCGGAGAAGAAGCCAAAAACAGCTAGAGAAATTACTTGCTTATGAAAATGCAAATCAGGAATGTCAAAGAGCTATGCTCCAGTTGTGAGACTGGGACTATTACTGATTATCTGAAGGCTTGTCGCAATCTAGGATCAGAACCTTAAAAGACGCAAATGCTAGCTGACACAATGGCTACTGCCTTTAGAAAGGGAAATGAAGGATGCTTTACATGTGGAGATAAAAACCATTTAAGAAGGCTAATAAAAAACCTCCAAGAATCTGCCCTCGCTGCGCTGCCGCTGCCGTAGAGGAATGCATTGGGCCAAAGACTGTAAATCTAAATTTGATATTGAAGGAAAACCTATTCCAGGATACTCCAAACAGGAGACCCCCCAGATCCCCTACAACAAAATCCAGGGGCAAATTCTGTCTTTTCCTTCAAACCCTCAACATGTGGCATTATGGCCATCAATATACCAGCCCTGAATGGTTTTTTCTTCACCCTCAAGCAGTTCCTTCTAGAATACCTACTGGACTTTTGGGCCCCTGCCCCCACAAACCATTGATCTTTTACTGGGTCAATCTATTTTGACTTCTAAAGAAATTGCTGTTCACCCTGAAGTAATTAATTCAGATTATAAAGGAAAAATTCAAGTCATGATGTCATCTCAGATTCTATGGCAATTCACAAAGGGGGACAAAATTGCTCAATTCCTTCTTTCGCCTTACATTTCTGTTAACTCCTCGAATGATGTGCACACAGGCAGATTCAGCAGTACAGATCAAAGACAATCCTTATGGACATCATCGGTATCTGAATATGCCCAACCAAATATAAATATCAAAATTAATCTGGTCTCCTCGACATTGGATCTAATATTACTATTATTTCCAAACATTTATGGCCCAAATCCTGGCCTATACAAAAATCTCTTGCCAAATTGCAGAAATTTCTCAAACCAAGGTACAAGAAATTTATCAAAACATTCAAATCTACCCATTTGAAGGACCAAAAGGCCAGCCTACAACATTAAGACCTTATGTGATAGATGCACCCCTTAATTTAATAGGAAAGGACTTACTTATGCAATGGCAAACTCAGACATACAGTCCACATCTTTCCTAGGGGCCACTGCTCATTTAACAAACAAAGCAGTCATTAAAATAACTTGGAAGAATGATGAGCCTATTTAGACAAAGCAATGGCTCCTTATGAAAGAGAAATTACAGGCTACTAAAGAACATCCGGTCCCATCACTTCACGGCAAATAGATGGGGAAACAGGGGAAACAGTGTCAGACTTTATTTTTCTGGGCTCCAAAATCACTATAGATGGTGACTGCAGCCATGAAATTAAAAGACGCTTACTCCTTGGAAGGAAAGTTATGACCAACCTAGACAGCATATTCAAAAGCAGAGACATTACTTTGCTGACTAAGGTCCGTCTAGTCAAGGCTATGGTTTTTCCACTGGTCAGGTATGGATGTGAGAGCTGCACTGTGAAGAAGGCTGAGCGAGGAAGAATTGATGCTTTTGAACTGTGGTGTTGGAGAAGACTCTTGAGAGTGGACTGCAAGGAGATCCAACCAGTCCATTCTGAAGGAGATCAGCCCTGGGATTTCATTGGCAGGACTGATGCTGAAGCTGAAACTCCAGTACTTTGGTCACCTCATGAGAAGAGTTGACTCATTGGAAAAGACCTTGATGCTGGGAGGGATTGGGGGCAGAAGGAGAAGGGGATGACAGAGGAAGAGATGGCTGGATGGCATCACGGACTCGATGGACGTGAGTCTGAGTGAACTCTGGGAGTTGGTGATGGACAAGGAAGCCTGGAGTGCTGCGATTCATGGGGTCGCAAAGAGTTGGACACGACTGAGCGACTGAACTGAACTGAACACCCTTTAGACCGGGAGAGATTCACTTTCTCTCTCCCTTTTCTTAATCATATTGGGCCTCACAAAAGATTTCAATAGACTATGTTGCCTCAAGATATGCTTAACAGTCCTACTCTTTGTGAAACTTTTGTAGCCGAGGCTTCACATCCAGTGTGACAGCAATTCCCTCACGCAAGTGTCATTAATAATACACTGTAACTACAAACAGGAGAAACGGTATTTTTGACACTGAATGGCCATGATATTCTTTAGACTCCAGAGAAAACTGATTAAAATAAAATCTTTTTGAAATTGCAAAACCGGTTCTTCTTACCCGTGCAGTTTGGAAAAGGTTAACTTGTTAAAATACTTTTTGGAGCTCCAATTCTGCCTGGGAAACAAAAACAGGTCTAAGGAAAAAACCTAAAGTTAACTCTTATCTTGTCCTTGGGATACACAGCCCACTCTGTCTGGGACTCCAGCCATAAACAAATCGGTTCAACCCAAAAAAGGCAAAAAGATATTTTAAAATTCAAGCGGAAAACTATGCTTGTCTATTTAAATTTATCTATGTCTCAATGTCTGTCTTTGTTTTTGAATAATATGAAATTAATGAGTTCTATTTAAATTCAGGTCACATGAACTGAAAAATATTCAATATTAAATATAATGTTTCAGTTCAGTTCAGTTGCTCAGTCGTGTCCGACTCTTTGCGACCCCATGAATCACAGCACACCAGGCCTCCCTGTCCATCACCAACTCCCAGAGATCACTCAGACTCACGTCCATCGAGTCCGTGATGCCATCCAGCCATCTCATCCTCAGTTGTCCCCTTCTCCTCCTGCCCCCAGTCCCTCCCAGCATCAGAGTCTTTTCCAATGAGTCAACTCCTCACGTGAGGTGGCCAAAGTACTGGAATTTCAGCTTTAGCATGTCTATTTAAATATAAATATAATTTAAATATAATTGCTTACTAATCTAATTAAGACATGTCTTAAGTCATCAACATTATGTAATACTTTTATTATGCCTCAGTTCAGTTCAGTTCAGTCGCTCAGTCGTGTCCGACTCTTAGCAACCCCATGAATCGCAGCACGCCAGGCCTCCCTGTCCATCACCAACTCCTGGAGTTCACTCAGACTCACGTCCATCGAGTCAGGGATGCCATTCAGAAATCTCACCCTCGGTCGTCCCCTTCTCCTCCTGCCCCCCAATCCCTCCCAGCATCAAAGTCTTTTCCAATGAGTCAACTCTTCTCATGAGGTGGCCAAAGTACTGGAGTTTCAGCTTTAGCATCATTCCCTCCAAAGAAATCCCAGGGCTGATCTCCTTCAGAATGGACTGGTTGGATCTCCTTGCAGTCCAAGGGACTCTCAAGAGTCTTCTCCAACACCACAGCTCAACAGCATCAATTCCTCGGTGCTCAGCTTTCTTCACTGTCCAACTCTCACATCCATACATGACCACAGGAAAAACTATAGCCTTGACTAGACAGACCTTAGTCGGCAAAGTAATGTCTCTGCTTTTGAATATGCTATCTAGGTTGGTCATAACTTTTCTTCCAAGGAGTAAGCGTCTTCTAATTTCATGGCTGCAGTCACCATCTGCAGTGATTTTGGAGCCCCCAAAATAAAGTCTGACACTGTTTCCACTGTTTCCCCATCTATTTCCCATGAAGTGATGGGACCGGATGCCATGATCTTCGTTTTCTGAATGTTGAGCTTTAAGCCAACCTTTTCACTCTCCTCTCTCACTTTCATCAAGAGGCCCTTTAGCTCCTCTTCACTTTCTGCCGTAAGGGTGGTGTCATCGGCACATCTGAGGTTACTGGTATTTCTCCCGGCATCTTGATTCCAGCTTGTGTTTCTTCCAGTCCTCAGGTAGTTTCTGTCAAATTCCTTTTTTCTTGTGAACAAGCCCCACTTTCGGTTTCTCGATATGGCCTGTGATCCGTTGAGAACTGGATGTTGAGCACTATAACATGGCAGCTCTGGAAACCAGATCCTCCCCCTCCTCGGGATCTGCGTTTCCTGCCTGAGGGCTGCTGTTCTCCATTTCCATGGTCACTTTCCCCAGCTGTCTTTGCAAGACCGGGTATTCCTTGCTGTGTGTAGTCACCGCATCTTCTGGCCACTTGTCTCAGGGGGTCAGTGTGTGTGACCTGACACAGAGTTCAGTAACGGCTGAGGTTCAGCAGCATCACCTTCCTTCAAGCACTCTCCTGGGTGCCATGTCTGATAACGTTCCTGAGCCCCAAACTGTTGATTTTGATAGCTTCCCCCACCTTGATCGCTGTTTCCGTGGAGAGACTGCCCCTCACTCCATCACTTTCTGTCGTGCTCAGCTGCGTCTGACTCTTTGCAACCCCGTGGACTGTGGCCCTCCGGGTTCCTCTGTCCATAGGGTTTTTTCAGGGGAGAGTACTGGACTGGGTTGTCATTTCCTATGCCCGGGGAATCTCCTGTGGTTCCTGCACTGCCAGCAGATTCTTCACCTTCTGAGCCATCAAAGTGTTATTTTTTAAAACACTGGAATTTCATAGGTTGCCACTATGCCATGTGAAAGCCCTTCCAAATTCAAATACCAGGGGTTCTGAGCAGCTGTCTCAGCGTGTGGCCCAGTGTAATGGTATTGAAGTGAATACAGGGTCTGTGAAAGAGTGAACGTCTCTGTTTCCTAAAGAGAGCCTGGGAAGGCTGGCCGGCCCTTCTTGCTTTTCCTGCCCAAAACGGACCAACAACCCTGCCAGATTTCCTACCTGAACACGGAATGTGAGAGTCTGTGTCTCATTTAAATGAGCCCGGGCCCTGAAAAGAACACATTTACCACAACTCTCAGGCTATAGTAGAAACAGGATTTTAATATAAGATTCAAGTCTAGCATTTACTATTTACAACAAATAAATATTGCCCCTCCCCAACTGGTAAACATTTTTTTCACCTTTTATACAAATATTCAGTCCCCCCTCCCGCCCCCCATCCCTCCTTTCCCCCTGGCCCCCATCTCGTGCGGTCTCGTTAGGCCCAGGATGCAGCAGTGGGCAGCACTTGCCGGGGCAGGAGATCCGACAGCGGTGGGACTCGGCCGAGACCATCCTCACTCACCAGTTAGAGTCTGGCCCGTGAAGGCGGCCTCTCTCCCCCCTCTCCCAGCGGAGGGCTGGAGCGGGCAGTGGGTGAGACCCCCTCACCTCGGTTGGCCCTGATGATGGAATCTTTGGTGCAGCCTGAGACAAGGCCAGAACGGTGGGAGGAGAGAACTGCAGTGGTGAGACCCGCGGAGCAGTGGGTGCCCTGGGGGTGCCCGCGGGCACGGGGGCAGTGGTCCACACCTGGGAGGGGGTGTGCGGGGGCCGGGCCCAGTGGCAGGCAGGGCTCCGTGCCCACTGGCCGCACTCCTTGGCAAAGGTTCAGCTAGTCCTCCGGCTCCAGACAGCAGAAGGCACCTAAGGCAGCGGGTGGTCCGTGGGAGGCCAGGTCAGCCCGTGGGCAGAGGCGTCAGGCGTCAATCCCGGCCGCGGGGGGAGGTCTGCGGTGAGACTGGAGTCTGGGGGGTGGCCTGGGCTGGGCGGGTCAGGCAGATGTCTCCACCTGGCCTGGCTCACCAGAGTCTGTAAGTGCTGAGTTGCCTAGCTAGCCAGACCCTGGAAAGGGCGGCTCTGTGGCTGGCAGCTAAGGGCCGGTCAGAAGATGCCCTTGGCAATCTTGAGTCCCTTCTGCTTCATGCGGGGGAGGGTCGAGCTGGCTCCATGTCTGACCTTTGTCCCCTTGGTGAAGGTCCGTTTCTTTAGGACAAAGTCATAGTTGGCGGTAGAGTTCATGGCGTAGAACACGTTGGCGTTGTCAGGGATCTTCAGCTCTGGTCAGGGAGGGGCAGAGGGTCAGCTGGGCTTACGGGGCCCCACAGCACCCCGCACCACTTGAGGGCCCCAATCAGGGGCTCTGATTACCCCTGCCCGAGGGGCACGCCTGATCCAGAGACAAGGCGTCCCAGTGTGACTCCAGGGCCACCAAGGACCCCTCTTAATGACACCTGCCTGGGACATTTTACTGAGGCACCAATGGAAACCAACGACTCTTGTTTAAAAGCAGGCTCTGACTCCAGAAAGCCCCACCTCAGCCTGCAGTTGGCAAAGGGTTGCCCTGTCCTGTCCCCTGCTACTTCCAATGAACAGGATTCTCCAGGTAGAATAAGTTTTCCAGAACCCAGACCACCTACCCTGAAACCCACCCAACTTAGGAGAAGGCCTCTGGGGCTCTGTGAGGGGCAGGGCTTGCCCCTGGCCCAGCGCAGCGTTGCAGGGAGACCTCCCGACTCCTGGGCGCCAGGATCTCAGCAGGCAGCTGCTCTTGGCTCTGCTTGCCACCCTCTCCGGCTATTCCCCACAGCTGGGCTGGAATGTGTGCTCTGGGCTCCATGGTGTGGCTCTTACTCTGGTCCTTAACCTGGTTAGGCCTCAGTCTTCCTTTTCTGTAAAATGGGCAAGTCCCACCCACCCTGTTCACCTCACCTAAATGGTGCAAGAAGGTGAGAGAGGATTTAGAAAATAACTTCCAGGGACTGTGGCTGAGATGGTAAAGAATCCACCTGCAGTCGAGGAGACCCAGATTCGATCCCTCAGTCAGGAAGATCCCCTGGAGAAGGGAAAGGCTACCCACTCCAGCATTCTTGCCTGGAGAATTCCACGGACAGAGGAGCCTGGCAGGCTACAGTCCACAGGGTCACAAAGAGTCAGACACAGCTGAACGACTAGTAACACTTTCTAGGGGCTGCAGGGGTCATTGCTAACTCTGGGTAATGGCTGTGCGTGGGCAATCAGCTCACGGGAAAGACGGTGAGAGTGACGGCAATATTTGCCGTTCTGCGTGTCGGTGGCACACGCACATACATGAGCATATAACCCACACACACACGGATTAGCCCACTGCCTATTTTATCTCGGGATGGGAAAACAGGCACAAAGGACTTCAGTTAGTTGCCTGAGGTCTCCGAGCTGACGCTGTCTGGCTCCGAGTCTCTGCTCGTTCGCAATCTTTTCCGGTTTCCTCTTTCTAGAATACCGAGCTGTTTCCCCGTAGTCTCTGTGTTCAGTATCTGCTACGAACTCTAACTTGTGTTCTCTCTATATTCCCGAAATTCCAACTTCCAAGGTGATGGGATTGGAAGGTGGGGCCTTTGGGAGGCCATGAGGTCACGAGGGTGGAGCCCCGTGAAGGGGACGTTTGCTTTTATAAAAGGGATCCCCAGAGCTCGCTACCCCCTTCCACTGTGTGGGGACACCAGGAACCCAGAAGAGGGGCTTCACCAGAACCTGACCACGCTGGCACCCTGACCCGGGCCTCAGAAGCCACCACGGTGGTATCCTGTTATAGCGGCCAGAACAGGCTTACACAGGGCCACGTGTCGTGGACTTCCAGAGCCGAGGCTCTGGTCCTGGCTGGCACGGTTCTCTCTGAAGGACACACTTTCCATCTCAGCCAGAAAGTGCCTCTTCGGACGGCCTGTGGGCTCAGCCATCTGGCTCCCTGCCCCAGGAGAAAAGCCTTTTCTCTCCCGTCTTCAACAATGCCAGTGCTGACTGGCGCCTCCCACTGACTGTTCACGAGCAGGGAAGGGCAGGAGACAGGGCCCAGTGGCCAGCAGGGGCCATAGGGAGACCCTAGACAAGTCGGTGTCTGGACAAAACCCACTTTGACCCGGTGGGACTTTCTGGGGTGGCAGGCCTGGGGCATGGTGACCCCGCCCGGCTTTTCCCCCGCTCCAACACCCACCTGGCCAGCCCTGACTTACTTCGATCATCCAGAAATAACCTGCACCAGCTCATAGTCTTCGGGCTCGTCCTCATCCAGGTTGTGTTTGTCCATGGCCTTGCGGATTACAGCCGGAGCCTTGTCTTGGCTGGTCACCTGGGTGGAGCAGGGGATGGGCCGTCAGGGCAGGGGTCCAGGCTGGGCCCTCAGAGCTGTCTCAGCGCAGTGCACATGGCTCACAGCCTCTGGCTAGGTGCTGGGTCCGTGCGGGTCACACCAGCTTCTCCTGCTCCTTTGAGGATGCCTCCATGTGATAACGAGGGTCTTTCCCAATCACTCTTGCCCCTCATTTCCTTCAAGCCTGCCCCATCCTGCCACACCACCTAGGGAAGCTGCCTGCCCCCTGGGGGCTGCTCCCCTCAACCCCGCCCACCCAGGTCAATGGTATCCAATGTGGTCTGGGTACAGGCAGCATCTGGTCCCGCCCTGGCGGGGGGGGAGGAGCTGGCTGGACGCCCGGTGGCCGCCTCCGTGCCAGACCTGCATGGCCTGCAGGCTGTAGCAGTGGACAGCGTGGACCCCTGCTGCCTTGATCCCGAGGGCCAGATCACAGGCAGGCCTTGGACACAGGGTCACACCGGTGACAGTGTTATAAAGGGGCACCTGACCCAGTGGGGTGGACAGGAGGGTTGTGGTGGTGGTTGGGGGAGGTGTGCAAATGGCTCATCAGCAGCCTGAATTCTGGAGAATGACAAGTCCCCCAGTGACCGGCCCCCAGTACACACACAGTTTGTGGGCGACTCCCGCTGGCTAGATGTCAGAACTTCAAATTATATCCAGTGTCTGAGACTGCCGGTACCAGCCTGGTGCAGCCCCAGCAGCCTCCTAACTGGCCTCCCTGCCCATCCCCCAGGGAGATGAGGGAGTCCCTGCTGGTCCTCCTCTGCTCCAGCTTACAGGGGCCCCCACCTCCCTCCCCCTAGGTCCAGGCCCCTGACCCCCTGACTTGCCCCCGACGCTGGTTCCTTCACCCAGGGCCTCCTGCTGCTCCCCCAAGCTCCAGGCACACACCCCTCCCCAACTCAGACCCTTTATCACAGAGGCCCTACCCTACTGTTGCTGAAACCCCTGGTCCACCACCCCCAGCACTGCTCAGCATCAGTGATCAGCACTGGCCTCTTTAGTGCTGCATCTGGTTGACCCTCCATCCTCCCCACCCCACTGGGAGGCCAGCTCCAGCAGGGGCAGGGATGGCCAGGGCAGTCAGTACGGGTCTGCATGCCCGGGGCAGCCGCTGGCTCACCAGCCCACTGGGAGGCCAGCTCCAGCAGGGGCAGGGATGGCTACAGCAGTCAGTATGGGTCTACTGTGCGGGTGGTCCCCCAGCTCACCAGCCCACTGGGAGGCCAGCTCCAGCAGGGGCAGGGATGGCCAGGGCAGTCAGTACGGGTCTGCATGCCCGGGCAGCCGCTGGCTCACCAGCCCACTGGGAGGCCAGCTCCAGCAGGGGCAGGGATGGCTACGGCAGTCAGTATGGGTCTACTGTGCGGGGTGGTCCCCCAGCTCACCAGCCCACTGGGAGGCCAGCTCCAGCAGGGGCAGGGATGGCTACGGAGGTCAGTACGGGTCTGTGTGGCCGGGGTGGCCGCTGGCTCACCAGCCCACTGGGAGGCCAGGTCCAGCAGGGGCAGGGATGGCCAGGGCAGTCAGTATGGGTCTGTGTGCCCGGGGTGGCCGCCCGGCTCACCAGCCCACTGGGAGGCCAGCTCCAGCAGGGGCAGGGATGGCTGCGGCGGTCAGTGCGGGTCTACTGTGCGGGGCGGCCCCCAGCTCACCAGCCCACTGGGAGGCCAGCTCCAGCAGGGGCAGGGATGGCTGCGGCGGTCAGTGCAGGTCTACTGCCCGGGCGGCCCCCCGCTCACCAGGATGCTCTTGTACATGTTGCCGTTGTCCACGTCCAGGCTCACCCGGATGATGCAGGAGTCGCCCACCTGCTGGTTGTAGAGGGGCAGTGAAGAGCCGTAGCTGCAGACCCCGGACACGGAGCGCTTGTGGGTGCGCGTGCTGGCCACGGGTGTGGTGGAGGCCGAGGAGGGAGGATGTGCTGCTGGAAGCTGAGCTGATGCCAGAGGTCTCCGGGGGATGACTGGGAGGCTGACTCCCAGAACTGTGGGCAACGGCACGGTCAGCAGGTGCCCCGGGCCAGCGTCCAGCGCAGGAGGGGCTTCTGGCATGGAGTAGGGGACCTTGGCCCTGGGAACCAAGGGATGGGAAGGGCTGTTGGGGAAGCGTTGGCGGGGAGTGGTCACCTTCTTCTCCTGGCCATCGGGGGACTCTGGGACGAAGCTCATGTTGATCTCCTCCACGTCGGAGCTGGAGGAGCCGGCCGAGTGGACGCTGAGTGCGTCAGCGATGTCTCCGCTGCTGAGGTAGGCGCCGCACCTGAGTTGGTCACAGGACCTGGAGTGGCAGCTGCTGCTGGCACTGAGCTCTGCATTGGGGGCCTGGCGGCTGCACAGAAGGACTAGCTGACTGTCCTGTCCCCTACCCTCTGTGCCGGGTGCTCAGGCAATCACCCCATGGGCTCCAGCCTCCAACAGATCATTTAGCATCAACCCATTTCACAGAGGCAAAAACTGAGGCCGAGAGAAGTGAGGCGGATGGCCCCATCCCAGGGCTGTAAGTGGAGGAGCTGCGATCCCAGTGCCAGCTGTCTGGATCTCCCCTTGAAGCTTCCCCCCACCCCGGGGAGCCTTCCCCCCACCCCAAGGGAGCCTTCCCCCACCACCTGGGCACTCACTCGCTCCAGCGCTTGACGATGGCCGTGTTCTTCTTGACCTTGAGGGTGTTGCTGGCCGACTCGGAGGGGGGCTCCAGTTCGCATGACAATGTGTAGCTACAGGACAGAGCAAGGCCATGAGCCTACCAGAAGCCACACTCGCGGCTCTGACCCTGAGCCTGTCCGGCAGACGGAGTCCAGCGCCCCGACCGTCACCAGTGGCAGAGCCCAAGGCTGACCAGGACCCCAGCCCACAGGCTCTCGGGGGTTCCCGCCACGCCCCGCGAGCTCCTGCCCGCACTCACCTCTCAGCCTCGCTGAGCCTCTCCATGGCTCGGAACCAGGCCCCGAAGTGCTCCTCAGGTGTGATGCTGTAATTGTTGCAGGCTGACTGGAGCAGCTTGATCTGGGCGATCACTTCGAATTCCTGGGGGCCAGAGGGAAGGATGGGACGCTGACAGACGGGGCGGGGTGGGGTAGGGTGGCGGGGGCTGGGCCTGGGACAGCCTCTGGGTCCCCTTTTCCCACCTTGTCCTCAGAGCTGGGGTTAAACAGCACCCCTTTCCCCGAAGCTGTTCTTGACTCGACTTCCTCTCCCACCCTCCGGTGGGAGAAGCTCCCCACCGTTTCTGTACCTAACTCCTCTAAAATGTAACAGGAAGGGGGATGGTGGCGCCAGGTTTCTAATCGGGTGGGACTCTGACGTCCCTTCCCCCTCAACACCTGCCCCTTTCCCATGAGGTTGCAGCCGCTCACCTTCCTCCTCTTCTCGAAGTTGATCAGTCTCCCCTGCAAAGCAGACAGCCAGCGTCCATCAGAAAGGGACCCCTAGCCCACGACCAACACCTCTCCCCCGCTCAGGTTGCGCTACCCAGAACAAACACCAGGGGGCAGCGTGGCACATAGCTGGACCTGGGTGGGATCAGGGCGGTGGCCCCAGGCTCTGGGTCTGGGGACAGCTGGAGAGACTGAGGCCGGGGGCAGGAGGGCCCGGCTATCCTGTGCCCCACTTGAGGGCCCAGTCTTTTTCCACCCATAGCCACCGCCTGAGGGAGGGGCTGTAGCCTGCTCCCCTTGCAGCCCCGAGCCCCACCCGCTGGCACCAAGCTCTGGTCACCCATTGCTAAGACAGGCAGGTGTCTCCCAGACACAGGGGCGGCTGGGGGCTCTCGTGAGATGAGGCACGCCCCTGCTGAGAGTGCAGGGCCCCGCCCCGCCCCGCCCGCCGAGCCCCGGGCACACTCACATACAGACAGTCCTTCATGGCAGTGTCCAGCATCACCAGGTCCGTGAGGAACGTGCCCAGGTAGGGGACGGTGCCCTGGATGACGCCCTGTGACATGGGGGGCGGGGGGCTGATGAGTGAGGCCCAAGGCCCCTCTCCCCCAGCCCCACCCAGGCCCCCACCCGGAGCACCCTGGGCGCCTTCAGTCATCTTCCCCCAACCCCCCTCCCAGCATCCAGGGACCCCACAGTCCCTCTAGTTGCCTTCAAGGCTGATATTTGGCAAATCCTCCGGATCACACAGTCCCTGGCCCCTGACCCCTATCCCCACCACCAAACGCCGCTGAGCCCAGCTCTTCCAGGTCCCTGTGCTGGTGGCTACAGTCCCCAGGACACCAGCTGGTCAGGACACCACGAGGGGCCCGGAGGGGGTCTAGCTAATGGGCATGTCCAGCAACGCAGCCCCAGGATGGGGGCTCAAGGGGCTTCCTCCGCCACCTCCAGCCTCAAGCAAACTCACCGCCTCTTTCGGGCGCCTCTGGGCTCGTTTGGGGTTCATCTCCAGGGTGGCAAACTTGGAGGTCCCCTCCTGCAGGGCCGAGGACAGCGTCGTTGAGGCCTCCTGCCCCGTCCCCCCTTAAGTCACCAGCAGACCGACCTCGGCCTTGCTCACTGGCGCAAACGCTCCAGCCACCCCAGCACACCTGGCTTCTGGAACTGCATCCGACCCAGACCTCACGGGGGTGGGAACCTGGGCCGGCAGCCTGGCCTCCCGAGCCTGCCTCCTCATCTAGAAAGAGGACTGCACCCCACCGCGGGGGTCTCCCAGGACTCGGGCCACCCCCCATCACCAGTGCTGCCCACCCCATCCCCCTCATCCCGGGAGGACTCAGAGGAGAGCAGAATCCTGCCACACACATCCCCGCCCCCGCCACTGCCCTCCAGGGACCAGGTCCTGGCCCAGAGCTCAGGCAGGCCTTGGCGAGAGGGACAGGGACTCGGGGGACCTGGCTCGGGCGGGGTGTCCGCCGTGCCAAAGGCTCCACAGCCACCTGGAGCCCCTCTGGACGTCTGCTGCACAGAAAGAACTCCGCCCTTGCTCGCTCCGGAGGGGTCTCCTGGGTGCCACCTCCGACAGGGGGAGCTGGGGCTGCCACTCTGCTTCCCTTTTCTGTGGAAGCTTCTGTGGAGGGCCCCTGGTGAATGCAGAGACCCCCTGCACTTGTCTCCAGCCATCTGGGGTATTTGTCATGGCCGAGAGAGGCCCCATGGTGAGAATCCAAGAAGTGTACCCAGGAGGCATTGGCAGGGTCTGCCCTGGGGCAGCGTGAGCCCCCAGGCCCACCTCCCGGGCTGGCTCACTGGGACCCTGGGCTGGGAGCCCCTGCAGTTGGGTCCCTGGGTGGGCAGGGGGCTCGGCCCTCTGGGGACAGTGTAGATTGAGGAGCAGCAGTGCCTGGCTTCCTGGGGACAGGCTGGGGTGGGGGGGGAAGAGACCCGCAGCCTGGATCCCAGCTACCCCTGGGAGGGGCAGCTGAGTGCCTGGGGGTGGGGGGAACCAGCGTGAACCCAGGGGACTCCTAATCTCACCCCTCACCCCCCAGAGCTCTGCAGCAACCCTACCCCACCCCCTCCAGGGTCTCCTGTCCCCAGAGTGACCCCGCCCCGCCACCGGTCAATGGACCAAACAGATCCCAGGAGTTTTCCCAGAAACTTCCAATGGGAATGTCAGCACCCCCAGCCCAGCCCAGCCCAGCCCATGCCCCCTTCTCTACCTTGATGAGCAGTTCTCTGCTTAGGGAGTAGTTGTTCTCGTCCGAGAAAATCTCCGACAGCTTCTGAAAGACGGGAGGCTGTCCCTGGCAGGGGAGAAAGTGGGGAATGGTGTAAAACATCTGAGGACCCAGAGACTCTCTCTGCCTGCGCAGCAGTGGTTTTCAAACAGGGTTCCACTGGGTGCTCATGGCTCCTTGCGCCCGGGGAGGGGGCTCTTGTGGCTCACCCGGGCCCCCCATGGCCATTAGCGTGTGGGGGCGCTGTGTTGATATTAAGTGGACAGGATTGTGTGGCTGTGAAATAAACACAGAAAAACCTCCAGTGAGGCTCAATCCAGTATTCGGCAGAGAAGGAGGCAGAGCCGAAGGCCTAAGGCCAGTGGGCCCTGGGGGACCCGCCCACAGGAGGCTGCAGGTTCTGGCAAGTCCCAGGCTCGCTGCAGGCCGGCCCCTAAACCTGCGGGAGGGGCCCTCGGAGCCCCTCTGGGGAGAGGGCTGCCCACCTGGAGACCTCTTCCCACGTCTTCTTCAGCCGGTGGATGGAGTTGCTCTGTAGGGCAGAGAGGATGGCGTAGAGAGGAGAAGTTCTTGAGGACCCGGCACTCCTGGGGGCAAGGGGACAAGCCATGAAGGGCACCCAGCTTGCCTGCTCCAACTTTGGTCCCTCTTGGTGGGGAGCTCCCTCCCGGAAGAGACTGATGCCTTGGGAGGCGCTCCTGGGGGCCCGTGAGTAACTCCCCCCACCCCTCCGCCAGGGGAAGGTATGAACTCAGTCCGGCAGTGAAAAGGGGGTGGGTCCCTGGGCCCTGGAGGGCATACATACTCTGGCCACCTCAATCCAGTGCTCCACCACCCTGGCCCTGTGGCGAGCCGGCACGCTCCGGTCCCCGAGGCAGGTGGTGATGGCGCAGTTGGCTACGCTGTTGAACTGGGTGACGGTGGCGCGGACGGTGGGGGCCAGGTGCTCCTTGCCCTTCTTGTCCCGCTGGGACCAGATGGAGCCCAGGCAGTGGTACGGGACCACCTTCTTGAACAGCTCCTGGCAGGGGGGCAGGGGGAGGGTCACCTGGCTCCGCCGCACCCCAGGTATTGCCCCCCACCTCCCCAGGGTCCCTGGTCAGAGCTGGAGCTCAGGAAGCTGGGGAGGTGGTGTGGGGCTGGGGGAGCTGACTTGGGGGTGAAGTCTCAGGGTTTTGTTCCCTGTTGACCGTGGGCGCCCAGCATGTCAATGACCCAGGATGAAACTGGCAGGAGCGAGCTAGCTGGGCCTTGTCACCAGCCCATCCTGAATTGCGGTGCCAGAAGAGGCTCATGCCTGCCCAGACCAGCGGCATCTTAGCCCGAGGTCGCGGTTCGGGCCTGTCCCCTGTGCTCGCACCTTCTCCTGGACGCTACCACCGTGGCCTTCACTGCCTGCCCTGGTCTCTAATGCACAGCAGGCGCCTGATAAACGCAGACGCCCCGAGGCCTGCCCAGCAGACCCGGGGTGGGGGGTGATCCGCGGAGCGGGCAGCACCTCAGCGAGCCCTCCTTTCCCCTCCCAAAGGGGCCAGACCCCACCCAGCTTCCGACTGTTCCACCCAATGTCATCCACAGTCAATGTGTGGAAGGCAGGGTCCCAGGTCCACAGCCTGGAGGGCCACCAAGGCCTTGGGGCAAGGAGCTTTGCCCAGGTGACACGTCTATAACGGTGGCACTGGAACTTGGGGCGGGACACTGCTCTGGGCTTCCCTTATAGCTCAGCTGGTAAAGAATCTGCCTGTAATGCAGGAGATTCGGGTTCGATTCCTGGGTGGGGAAGATCCCCTGGAGAAGGAAATGGCAACCCACTCTAGTATTCTTGCCTGGAAAAATCCCGTGGACAGAGGAGCCTGGTGGGCTACAGTCCATGGGGGGTCACAAGAGTCAGACACGAGTTAGTGACTAAACCACCACCAGCTGCTCTGGACGGGGCCCAGAGGGTCTGGGTGGCAGAGGCCAGAGGGAAGGGGTGCCCACACCCACCCTTGCTGACAGGTTGCCTACCGCATCCATCAGCGTGAACTGCTCCGCCACAAGGTCGGGAGGGAATGCCAGGAGGTGGGGCTTCTCCTCCCTAAGTCCGTTCTCTGCAGCCACAGGCGAAGGCCAGGGGGACTCTGGGGCTGCAGCCGGCTCGAGCTCTGGAGTTTGCGAGAGAGCCGGCTCGAGCTCTGGAGGCGGCGTCGGGGCCAGTGCCGGAGCGGGCTCAAGGTCTGGGCCTAGTGTGGGCTCTGGCTCAGCAGCTGGTTTCAGAGCTGGAACTGGAGCTGGGGACAGAGCTGCAAGAGGAGAAAAGGTCAGTGACACACCTGCCCTTCCAAGACAGAAAGCACGCCCCTGCCTTCCAGAGAAGCTTTGGCCCCAAAGCCCACAACAGAATGTCATCCCTGATGGCAGTCCCCACGCAGGCAGTCTGAGGCCAGTCTCTGCTCCCAGCCCAGCAGCTGCCGTGGGGCGCCCCCAAGTCCAGCGCCCACCCTGCCCTCTCCTCACCCTCCGGCTCTGCCTCGCCCGAGGTCCGCGTGCTCCAGCTGGGCCAGGAGGAGGTGGGCCCCGCGCTCAGGTCGGAGCCGGGCATGTTGAGCTGCACGTAGGCCACCAGCTGCCTGAGGCAGGGGAAGTCGGGGGGCTGACAGAAGTCCTCCGAGTACTGGTCCAGCCAGGTGCCCAGGATGGAGGAGATGGCACTGGGGGCGGGCAGGCGGGCAGCAGAGTCAGTGCCTGGCCTTTCCTTCCTCTCGGCCCTCCCCTGGGGGCCGGGCTTCTGGGCTCACCCCGCCCATCTGGACGCCAAGGCCTGGTCAGCAGCGGGGGCGGGCAGTCACGGCTGGAGGGAGCCCTCTGTCCACGGTGACCACCTCTCCCTTCCTGGGGGAGCCCGGCTCACTCCTGTCTGCCCCCACCCTGACTCTGGGTCCCGCCCAACTCTGGGCCCCCCCCCCCCACTCTTAACTCCCCACTCCGACTCTGAACCCCCTCCAAAGGGAACCGCAGGAGGACAGGCTCTATTCGTTGGTTTGGCCTGGCCACGCTGCACATAGTAGGCGCTGTATAAACATGGGAGGGAGGAGGGGACAAGCAGAGCCCCCTGCCCAGCCATCATGAGCCTCCTACACCTGAACTTGCTCTCAGGACCCAGCTCTGAGTCCCCTGCCTCCCCTCTGCTCCCTGGAGACCCCGGCCAAAGCCTTCCGACCCCTTTCATCCTGCAGAAGCGCCTAGACCTCAGCTCTCCAGTGGGAATCACAAGATGTGGGGGAGCCAGGGTTCTGCCCAGGCCTCCCCAGCCTCAGCCCCACCGGACCCCACCCTGTAGACGGAAGACCCTCCCACCAGACCTGAGGTGCACTCACTTTTTGAGTTGGTCCTGGGGTCCGCCATCCTCGCTGGAGTAGGGAAGGATGCACCCGTATCTAGAGGAGGCCGTGAGGGCGTCACATCTACCGTACCTGCTATGACGTCCAGCGTTACTGGCTGACCCCCGACTCACATGGAAGCCCGGGAGGGCAGGATTCCTGTCTGCTCCCTTCCTTGGATTAAGCCAAAAGCCTAGAAATGTGCCTGCACACAGCAGGTGCTTCATACGGATTTGCTTAATGAATGAACCCCAACCAGCACTTTACAGACAGCTGAGTGGCCTGGGGCCCTCTGCCAGCCCCCAGCGATCCTTGCTCTTGCTAATCCCAGGAGGGGACCCCAAGATAGGCTCCTGAACTTTCTTTACAAATGGGAAGATGACTCTGCCCAAAGGCTGGAGGCAGAGAGCTTCTTCATGGGGGAAAGAGTGAAAGCGTTAGTTGCTCAGTCGTGTCTGACTCTCTGAAACCCCATGGACTATAGCTCGCCAGGCTCCTTTGTCTACGGGGCTCTCCAGGCAAGAATACTGGAGTGGGTAGCCATTGCGTTTTCCAGGGGATCTTCCTGACCCAGGGATTGAACTGGGTCTCCCACATTGCAGGCAGATTCTCTACTGTCTGAGCCAGCAGGGAAGCCTCTTCACAGTGGGGGAACACCTTAATTAAAACCACACCAACCCCCAGCAGCCCCTTCCACAGGGCCGGGCGTGAGGCTGCTCATCTGACGGTCCTGCCAATGCCGTGAGGTCAGGCCTCCTGCAGCCTGCTTTCACAGGAGCAGACTGAGGCTCAGAGAGGCAAAGCGACGCTCCCAAGACACACAGCCAGTGGGTGGGCAGGGAGGAGTGGGGCGCTCACCTCTTGAACAGCAGGTCCAGGACCTGCTGGGTGGTGGTGAAGGCTCGGTAGGTGCACAGGAAGATGGTGACGTAGGAGAGGTCGCTGCCCTGGAAGGCGGGCACCAGGTGCTCCACCAGCTTCTCCAGTGTGCCTGCCTTCACGGTGCGCACCTTGCAGGTCTCGTAGAGGTTCAGGGCCGACTCATTTTCACACTGGGGTGAGACAAAGGGGAAGGGATGGTCAGCTGCTGCCCTGTGGCCCGAGGGGCAGGCAGGGGGGCGGGCGCTGGAGCTCAGAGGAGGTCCCAAGTGCTCGGTGGCCTCTGGCCAGAGACGGAACGTGAGTGCCCCAAACGGAACAAGGGTCTCAGCTCAGACTGGAGGTGGGGATGATGAAAAACAACTCCTTGAGGTCATTTTATTAGCTGAGTAGTGGTCATAGCTCGTCAATATGAGGAGTATCATCCCCGTGAGCTCTGGCAAAACAGACTCATTCTAGGGGTGAGAAAACAAGAGGCTCATCCCCGGGTACCAGAACAGTATGTCTGGACACCGAGGCTGTTGGGGCAGCGCTGGGGAAACAGACGCAGAAAGGAATTCAGCCCGGTGCTGGGCAGCGAAAGCCCGAGTCACGCTGGCAACCGGCCTTCCTTCTGTGCATCCGTCAGGCCCCTGCTCCAGCCTGGAGGGGTTGTGGGGCTGGGCTCCATCACAGCGATTGTGGAGAACCATGTACAGTAGCCTGAGCCCTTCAGGTTTTTTTTTTTTTTAAAGCCCTAGTAAGTCAAATGATGTAAGCTTGGAGAGGTGTGGAAGGGCGGTCAGGCTGATGGCCACCCGTGACAGTGCTGGGCAGGGCCTTCTCTAGCGGTCCAGTGCTTAAGACTCCACGCTTCCAACGCAGGGGGCGCAGAACCAACCCACCCGATTGGGGACCTAAGATCCCGCATGCCTGCCGCGTAGTGTGGCCAAACAATAAACCAAATAAATAAAGGTGGACACCTACCAATTATGCACAATAGAAAAAGAAAAAAAAAAAAACAAAAAGAAAAACTGGGGCAAAATGCATAAATAATCCCTGCAGGGTAACAACCTTGGAGAACAGGCCCCCTTTTAGACAGTAGATTTCCACATACATGCCTAGATTACTTACTCTTTTCTTGGGCTAGTGCAGCAGCTCACTAAACTGACTGCTACCCCTTCTCGCCTCATTAAAGGCGATCCGTTCCTATAAACTGCCGGTCTAGTTCTTTTTCGGAATCTTGCCTTCTCTAACTTCCTCACCCTACAATCCCAACCTAACATGAAGGGAAAGAGTATGAAAGTGCTTTTTTGATGTTTCACACAAATAAGAGAGCAGTTAACTGTGGACTGGGCTGTGGAGGGCAGAGTTGGGGCCCAGATCCCTGTGGGAGGCCCCTGGACCCCAGGCCCTCCCGCACTCACCCCGAGCCAGCGCTGGCCTTTGCTGGCGCCATGGTGCACTTGGATCTTGCGCAGGGAAATGGAGTAGATGACCCCGTTGACCAGCTCCTCGCCAATCTCCTGCGTGGAGCTCTGCAAAGACAGTGCCCGGCCGCCCGGGCAGGGGGTGTCAGGGCCTGCCTGGCTATGCGGCTATGGTGGGGATGGGGGGGTGGGACACCCATGTGCCACCTTCTGTCCCTGGATGAGGTGAAGGCGGGTGGCCTCAGGGACCTCCAGTCTAGAATGGAACGGGATCACAGCGGGGCAGCTGGAGACTGCCCTCGGGGCTGCTGGCACTGCCCCCAGCCCCTGAGTCCTCACCCCGCCAGCCACGGCGACTGTGGACAAGACGCACCCACCAAGGTTCCAACCGCAGCCTGCTCCAGCCCTGGGTGGGCCCCCATGGCGAGAACAGTTCCCGGTCATTTCACAGGTGAGTACACTGCAGCGGAGGGAGACGGGAGGGACTGCCCGTCCACGGGCACACCGCCATGGGCAGCTAAATGGCAGACCGGGGAACTAAGGCCCTGATTTGGCCAACTGCCCCTGGGGGCTCTGGTCCCCCTGGGGGCCCCTCCACAGCTGACCCCCGCCCTAGAGTCAGTGCCCCAGCTCTGGACAGGTGCAGGCGTCCTCGATGGCCACAAACCGAGGCGCCTCCCTCCCCTTCTGCTCATTCTGGCCTCGCGCCTCTTGGGCAACCAAGGAGTTCCCAGTTCCCCGACTGGCATCTGCACAGGCACAGCATGAGAAGGGTGACGCTGCTGGCATCCGGGCGCCCGGACTTCCACAGAACCACAAACCGCAGGACTTGCCCTGGGCCTGGAGTGGGGGTGGGGTCATCTGGCAGCTCCTGGACCCCGGGCAGAGAGGCCCTTGTTTTAAAGGTAGCCACCCCTCCCGCGGGGCAGACAGGCTTTGTCCGGGGGTGGGGTGGGGGGCTTCACCAAGGCCTGGTCGAGGCCGTGGTCGCTGCTGCCCTGGGGTCCACGCCGTCTCCTCTCCCACTGCTCCTGACCAGGGATGAAGTGAGCTTGAAGTGGGGGAGGGCGGAGGGCGCGGCAGGGGCTAGGAGTAAAGAGACAGAACGCTGCGAGTTTGGGGAGGTGCGGGGAGGTGCTCGCTGACACGGGGCCACCAGTCACAAGGTCAGCGCCGGTAGCTGGGATCTCGGGTCACTGCCCCCACTGGGGGTGGGCGTAGAGCTCAGAGAAGGCCCAGTGAAAGCGCTGACTCAGCCTGGGCCCCGCCAACAGCCCTTCTCGAAAGCCCGCTGCCTCAGCTGGGGCCCTGGGAAGGAACCAGGTGCCCAGGGTCCTGTACCCCCAGACATCAGTGCCCCCTGGGCTTAGGGGTGGGCGGGTGGCTGGGCCTCTCACCTCCTACCTCCAGGGCTCTGGGAGGGTTCTGGGAGGCCTGGAAAGCCACCCTCCGGAAATCCACTTCCTCTGACCTGAGGCCGCCCTCCCACTCCGGGCATCGCACCAACGGGAAAGCCAGGGCAACACGCTGGGGCTCCCGGCCCTTCGCTTCCTCCGGAGAGAGCCAGGCATTTCTGGGAAGTCAGCGGGGAACCCACAGGCGGAGGTTCCCCCAGCCCGAGCACCCCCTCCCACTCCACACACCCCCACAGCCCATGCTGGAGGAGGTCCAGCCTTGCCATCCAGAGGAGAAATCCTCCATCCTGAAGCAGAAAACCCCAGACAGACGCTTAGTGTCCTCCCCGGCCTCACACATCCCTCCCTCGCCTAGAGGAGGCCGTGGTGCTGGGTGACGTCAGGGGCGTGCCATCCACCTGCCAGGCCAGGGCCCTGTCCACCCACCTCTGCGTCTCCTCTGGGGTTCTCGGGGCAGGTGGGGGGGGTCCGGGACTGCCTCCCACAAAGGCTGCCACCCACCCTGGAAAGGCCTATCCCTCCCCAGGGTAATTCCAGCCACTTCTGGTCCAGCCAGGAGCCAGACAGTGTCCTGAATACGCAAATCGCCAGCAGTCGCCAGATGTGCCTGCCAGAGGGCACTGAATTTGAACCCTGAGGGTGCCCACCCGGCTCCCAGTGGGGCTCCAACAGGGACAGCTGGAGGGAAGCACCCCCTGGCCAGGCCGACCCCCAAGGAGGCCTCACTGTTCCCCAGGCGGGTCTAAATAGCGGGTCCGCAGTGAGTGAGCCACGGGCTTTGCAGCAGCCGAGCAGCTGGCCAGCCCTGCCCGGGATTGATGTAATCCTCCAGCCCTGCCCCCACCCGAGGGCCCCCTCCCCCAGCCGGGTGGGGGGGCGGGGCGGGACGCTGAGAGCCGCACATGCTACGCCTGGAAGGCGGGGCAGGGGGTTGGGGATAACCACCCCTCCCCCCCGCACAGATGGGGAGCTGCACCAGCCCCGAGGAGCCCACCCCCTGTGCACCCCACCGCCACCCCCGGCCCTTCACAGCAGCAGCAACAGGAAAAAAAAAAAACAACCAGATCATCCAAGCAGCGCAGAAAGCAGGCGCCATTTAAACCAACTATCGAGAGACAGCAGTGGAGTGGGCTCCCAAGAGAGCTGCGGGGTTGGGGGCGGGGAGGTGGGGCTGGGCACAAAGCGGTCGAGCAGGGCACCGGCTGCCCGCTCCCACTGCTCTTCCAGGGCCAGGGGAGAGTGGCCAACAGCATTTGCCCATGGGACGCTCTGGGGCAGGAAGGGCAGCGCCCTGGTCCCAGCATGTGACCCAGGCTGATAGCTGACAGCGCACTGGCGTGGGAACTGGGAGCCCATGTGGGCGGGGGTACCAAGCCCCCATTCCCCCATGCTCTGGCTGGGGCTGGGGGGGCCGCAGGGGGAGGGAGTGGGCAAGCAAACAGCAGATGCCCTGAGGGGGAGGTGTCCGTAGCTTGCCCAGAGCTCTTGAAAAAAACTGAAAGTGTTGGTAGCTCAGTCCTGTCTGACTCTTTGTGACCCTGTAGACTGTAGCCCGCCAGGCTCCTCTGTCCGTGGACTTTCCCAGGCAAGAATACTGGAGTGGGTTGCCACTTCCCTCTCCAGGGGATTTTCCCAACCCAGGGATTGACCCTGCCTCTCCTGCACTGCAAGCAGATTCTTTATCGCTGAGCCACCTGGGAAGCAGCGGGAAACAACTCCACGAGGGCGGCTGTGTCCTTAGGACAGCGCCTCCCCGTCCTGCCCCAAGCGGGCACCCACAGACGTGTCCCCGGGGCCCCTCAGGACCCAGCCGGCAGCTGCCCGGTCTTCTACCACCTGGGTCTAGAGGGAGGGTGGTGAGATACTGCTGGGCCCTGGTGAGCAGAGGCCTGCAGGATGGGCACCAGGGTGCCCCACAGCGCCCCCGACTCCTTCTCTCAGAGCACAGCCCAGAGGCTCAGGGACAAGGAAACGGCTGGGGTGGCGTGTGTTAGGGCACCGCCTGATCAGCCTTCTCAGGGTGACAGGCTGCAAGGTCCTGCGTCCCCAGCTGACTGCAGGCCGAGCCCTGAGCCCCTCAAGGCAGAAAAAAACAGGGATGAGCCGGGAGCTGATTCCACCTGTATTTCAGGCTAGACCCGCTGGGACCCACTGGGCCTTTCCGAGCCCCGCCGTTTCCCGCAGGAAGGTGCTCATTCCTGCACACGTGGGTGGAAGTGGCCCTTCTCCCACCTGGGGGACCCCGAACTCCCATTCGCCTGTTCATTTCTGGTGGAAACTATACCAGAGCCACACAGGGCCTCCAGATCCATGGATGCCTCTGGCTGCAGGATGCCCCCTGCCCCAGGGGACCTGGCCGAGGTGGGGAGGCAGGTGGAGAAGGCAGGCTTGAACCCACACCACAGTCACCCTGTCCCCCCAACCCCGGGGGGCGGGGGCTGCACATGGAGAAACCTGGTCTTGCTCAGGTCAGGCTGGCCGAGGGCGTGGTGGTGGGCCCCACATGTAAAGCTCACGGCTCAGGGGCCTCATGGCACCCCGCCAAGCTGCTGCTGAGGGACACCAAGCCGCAGAGGTCCCCTGAGGCCCTCAGCACCTGCAGCCCAGGGCACACGAGGCCCCTCTCCAGCGCCCACCAGGCCCCAGGGTGCTGTTTCTCCTGCTGGGCTCTGCTCCCAGCTTGGCTGAGTCCCTCGGCCCCCAGCCTCAGTGAGCCTGTCTGAGAGAGGGGCCAAGGGCAGCAGCAATCAAACAGGATGAGGCAGGCGGGTCATGAGAAGGGACAAGTGAGGAAGGACCAGCTGGGCGCCAGGCATACAAAGCGCCCAGGAACGTGGCGTGAAGACAGTTATTGGCGAGTTGATGCGGGACACGGGGCACGGAATGGGAGACCTGCCAGACACCCTGGCAACCTGGGGGAGGGCAGGTGGAAGGGACGGTGGTCCATTCTAAAAGTGCCAGGAGGAGGGGAACCAGGCCTGCGGCTTTCTGACCTCTCAGCCTTCTGTTGGAATGCCTTTTGTTGAAAAAGAGCAATCAGCATCAGAGGCAGCTGCTCTGCTTTCCAGAACACAGGCTCCTGGGTTTGAAGACCAAGTCGCATACCCATTTTACACAAGTGGAGACCGAGGTCCAGGGGAGACGGTCAAGGGACCTGGTTCATCTCTCAGAATGTGTACCCAACAAGGCAGGGAGAACGAAAATGCCAAGTGTGCGCCACCCTCCTGGTGTGCAACAGGGCCTCGCCCTCCAGCCTGCCCCCCACCTCAGGTGGGTGGCCTGGGTCCTGGGCCCGAATAGAACCCTGCTGAGGGTGGACGGCCAGCACTGGATGGAGGCGGGCCACACTCCTGGTGCCCAGGAACCGCACCCCCAGAGGCGGCCTTAATGGGGAGACCACACGAGCTACCTGGGTGGCAGGGCAACCAGGGAGCTTAGTGACCCCAGAAACTGGCATTTGGGAACCGGCCTGGGCTGAGCACCACAGAGGCTGACCCATCTTCCCAAGAACCTTCCCAGCCAACTTGAGCTTCGCTGCTCATCAGCATTTTGAAGAGAAATGTGCTTCTGGGGGAGGAAGGACCAGACTCCAAGCTGGCCTTGCCCACTCAGGACCGGCTCCAGACTGTCAGGCCTCCAGGGACCAGGCCTGCAAGGGGGCCTGGCTGGTGGCAGTGGAGGGGAGGGGCGCCTGTCTGGAGTGGGGAGAGTGCCAGGCAGAGCTGGCTGACAGCACTACCACGGGCCGCAGCATCCAGCACGTGTGGGCGTCTGCCACGCGCCTCGCACACCTGTCACACGTAATCCTGCTGACACCTCACTTGCGGGTGGGACCTGATCTCCGTCAGGAGCCAAGAAGAGGCAGCCAGGGCAGAACTGAGCCCTGGCCTGGGCCCCTGGTGTCCCGTGAAGACACCCCCAGGCCTCCGTGCTCCACCTGGACCATGGG
Organism: Nanger dama; assembly: GCA_917880005.1. Classification (NCBI taxonomy): domain Eukaryota; kingdom Metazoa; phylum Chordata; class Mammalia; order Artiodactyla; family Bovidae; genus Nanger; species Nanger dama. The sequence continues at coordinate 3,916,698 of CAKJTW010000018.1, read as the reverse complement.
TGCCACAGCCAGTCACAGGGTCCACGTGGAGTCCAGCCCCTGCTCAGACAGATGCTGGAGGGAGACCAGAGACGGGACAGGCCTCTTCAGATCACACAGCAGGTGCGGGGCTGCACAGGGCCCCAGCGCCCTCAGACCTCCACCTCTCTACTGAGATGGGTCTGGTAGGAGCTCCCTATCGTGGGATGGCCAGGGCAGCCACAGCCCAAACTCAGCTGCAAGAACCTGGCCTGGAAGCACTGCACTGACCAGGCTGGCCAGCGCCCTCCTAGAGCCCCGGGCACAGGCACTCCCCTGGCACCTTGTCAGACAACACAATGGTGCCTGACATGGCGCCAGGCACTGGTGGGGACCGCTTTGTCCGGCTGCCTGTCTTGTTCAGGCCTCGCCAGAACCCTAAGTGGAGGAAGTGGCATCAAACCCATTTTACAGATAAGAAAACCAAGGTTCAGGGAACGAGAGCAGGTCGAGGGCTGTGAGAGGCTGAGCCAGGCTTCCAGCCCAGCTCTCCTCCCTTCAGAGCCCAAGTCTGGACCAGCCTACGTGGCGCTGCCCCCCAGGTCAAGGCCAACATCATGCCTCCAGGTGAGACCACAGAGCTGGCTGTGCCAGCATCTGAGGCTTCCCAGGGTAGTGGGGGATCAAAGAAAATGTTGAGCCACGCTTGCTCCCAAGAGCTCCTCAAACCACGCCCCCTGCTGGGCACCCCTACCAGGCTCCCATAGCACCATACCCTACCCCCGCCACAGGCTGGCCAACAGATGGAGACTGGGACCCTCAGAGACCCCCTCCTGCACTGGGCTGCAGGTTTCAACTCCCACCTCCGCAGCACTGGGTTGGGGACAGTGACTTCGCGGGAGCCGCAGGTCCCATAAGGCAGCGCTTCTAGGAATGGGAGGCGGGGCAGCATGGCGCCACACACGGGGACCATTCGGGCAGCCGGTCCTCGACTGCCTGGTGCAGCCTCCTGAAACTGCCCCACTGGCCACTGGAGGGCTGTGGGTGGCCCGTGCTAAGTTCCCCTCCAAAAGCTCCTCACCAGCAGTGAAGACGGGGCCTGCAAACAGCTAACTGCTGCAAACGGCTAACTTCCAGACTGGGCACAGGGCTGACTCCTCCTAGTGCTGATCCCCACCACTCACTCCTGCTCCAGGGCCATCCTGGAGCCTCCGGGAAACGACCAGGTCAGTGGTGGAGAAGTCCCTCCCCCAAACGCAGTACCAGCCAGACTGCCCCCCCCGCCCCCTGCCTCTTCTCCTAAGGAGGAAAGCAAGATGGGAAGTGGGGGCCAGCAGGTGGCAGCCAGTCAGTCCCCATCTTGACCTTGACAGGCTCTGCAGCTATCTGAGGCTGTCCCCTTGGAGTCTACCAGGAAGCCTGCTTGGAAGAGGATGGTACACAGGCTTTTGCACACACACACAAACATACACACACACCCCTTTCAGATCATGCCTCTTGGCCTGAGGCCAATGAGCTCTGGGGGTTAGACTAGAACCCTGCACACCCTGAAATCCAGAGAACAGACAATGGGGAGGGAGGCGGGGGAGGCTGGAGGGCGACAGGTTTCCCCCTCACATCTCTGAAGCCCTCCTACTTTCATTCCACACCCACACTGAGCTCAGGGCTTCCACGCTTACTGCCTGGGGTCAGAATCCCACCCCTGCCACTTACTGGCAAGTTTGTGCAACTTAGGGCCTTGGTTGTTCCATCTGTTAAATGGATGGCGGGTGTTCGTGACCCCAGACACCATGTGTGCACAGTACTCAGTGCAGAGCCCCTCACCAAGTGCAGCCTCATATGAGACGTTCTTTAAACTCTCAGGGTCCAGCTATGGGCTTATTTCTTCCTTGAAGCTCTCCCCCGTCTTTCGGCCCAAAGCCCTTTCACCTACCTCTGGTCTCTAAGCACCCCTACCCTTCACTGACCATGGGGGCTTCTGAGCTGCCTGGGCCTGGTTCTGGCCCCTCCACAGCTCCCCTGTCCTCCAGAGACAGTTGTAGTGATCTCACCGTGAACTCAGACCTGTCCTTCTCTGATCCCCGTGGGCTCTTGTACACAACAGGCGCCCAGCAAAGAACACAGCCCAGGTTCAAATCTGGGCTGCACACTCTACTACTCTGAGCTCCAGAGTTAATCACTCAGTCCAACTCTTTCTGATCCCATGGACTATAGCCCGCCAGGCTCCACTGTCCATGAGATTCTCCAGGCAAGAATACTGGAGTGGGTTGTCATTCCCTTCTCAAGGGGATCTACCCAACCCAAGGATGGAACTGGGTCTCCCACACTGTAGGCAGATTCTTTACCACCTGAGCCACGAGGGAAGCCTTCTGAGCTTGGCATGTAGTCAAGAGGGTTGGTCAAAGTGAACTCAGATGAGGGGGCCATGTCTGCAGCCAGTAGGTGCTCCGGACTCTGGGACCCATCCCCGCCTGGCTGAGCTGGTGGCCTGCATGGAGACGGGGGCGCGAGCCCAGCGACCTCCACGAAGCACGGAACCCTGCTGGCCGAGCTGGGTCAGCAGCGGCTTGGCTCCGAATCATGATGATGAGCAGATACCCAGATGTGCAAAGACATCTGGCAGCCCCGAGAGGGAAGGACAGGGCGGAGGCTTGGTAGGAAAAGGGGGCCTGGGGAGGAAAGAGAAACTGCCTCGTGGTTTCCAGACAGGACAGGGACCACAGGCGGCCGCCTCAGCTCTGGCAGGCCACCGCAACCAGGAAATTGGCTGCGGGGGTGGGGTGGGGGGCAGTGTTGGCAGGAGGGACAGGGACTCCCCACGCCCTCCCCCAGCTCACGGTAAATGGTTATTGTGTTTGGTTTCCGGCAGTGGCCTTCTCTCCTGCCAGGACCCTGGCTTTCCTGCACTGGCCAGAAGCTTCCCCTTTGATATCTAAACAGCGGCTGAGGCCTGGAGGCCAGTGCTGGGGCCAGAAGGGAGAGGGGAGAGGGGGCGAAGGCAGGCAGACCCCCGGGCAGGGGCAGGCCTCAGATCTGCACTCTCCTTCGGTTCCTTGGGGATACAGATGGATAGGGGGAGGGAGGGAGTGAGGAGAAGCAGCCTGGCGGCCTGCCCCTGTGAGTGCGCCGGCCGGACCCTCCAGCACACAAAGCCCGAGGAGCTGCCAGACATAATGAGAGTCAGATGAGCGCTGGGCTGGTGTCATGGCTCCCGCCCCCCACCCTCCCAGGGGTCTCGGTCCAGCCGCCAATGAAGACCAGAGCTGTGGGTGGATGAGGGTCGGGGGAAGAGGCCTGGCCCTGCCACCCGCCAAGCTCACCAAGAAAGGGTCTCCCAGGCCTGCAGTCCTCCCACCAAGAGCTCCCTCCCCCTTCCCCCCACTGGACAAGATGTGCTTTACCCTCCCGTAACTACGCATCCAGACCCTGTCTAGGCACTGGGGTCACACAGAGAGAGGCCCAAGACCCAGGCTGGCAATTACAGCTCACCAGGGCCTAAAGTAATGACGTGGGGGACACCAGCATGGGGCATCAGGACCTCCACTGAGCCCTCTGACCCTGCCTCCATTCAGGCCCCAGCCCCCGGATTCTGCTCCCTTGGCCCCAGGCAGGGAGTCAGAGTCAGGTGCACAGTCAGACGGGAGGAGAGGGAGGGCACTGCTCCCCATGACCCACTGGCCCCCTCCTCTCAACAGTGCACTAGAAACAGGAGTCCAGCCCTCACTGAGTTCACCAGAGGCACACCCCCCTGCTCAAACCTACCGACCTTCACAAATTCAGGGTGGAAGCACATTTTCTAATCAAGCAGAAGGGAGTCACCCCTCCATCTGAGAGGCCCTTGCCCTATCCTCCCCGCCTGGACACCTGGCCCACAGGTTGGGGGCCTGTCTCCCTCCTCCTCCCAACCCTTTTGACCAGCCCTGAACATCAGAGTCCACTCCTGCCCTCCAAGGGGGCTGCCTGGAAGGCCACTGTGGCCCCAGCCACCCCTGAGGATTCCCGGAGGCCACCGCCCTAATCACTAGTGCACCACCTGCGTTTCCAAGCCAAACCGCCTAAGCAGGCCCCCTGGCTGGCCACAGGGATGAAGTACGGCCCAGCCCTGCGGCCGGGAAAGGCAGACTCAGAACAGACGAGACCGCCCGCGGGAACACGTCTGCCCGGGTTGCAGGGGCAGCGGGGCGGGCAGGCACTGGGACGGAGAGAAGGGTCCCAGAGCCAGATCTGGTCCCGAAACTGTTTTGCCCGCCGGGCGGCCGCTCCCTACGCCCACCTGGGTGCCCTGGGGGTGGGCGCAAGGACGGGAGTTTCTGCAGAAGGACTCTCCCCTGGCGCAACTCCTGGGCTGGGGGTGGTGACTCCCACCACCACCGCCACCACCACTCGCGGTGGGCGATCCGCTAAGCGAGCTGCGTCCCCACCCACCCCTCGCTCGGCCGAGCGCCGGGCCGGCGAGGCTCACCCCACCTCCAGGCGCGGCAGGTCAGGGTCGAGCTGCGTGAAGCTGTGCAGCACCACCGGGCAGCTGTCGGGGCCGCCCACCTCCAGGCGCACGGCGTCCCACACGCTGCGGCTCCGCCTGGAGCCCGGAAACAGCGACTCGGCGCCGCCCGCAGGCCCGGCCGCCTCGGCCCACATGCGCTGCACCATGAGCGGCTTGAAGCGGCGCGGGCGGCCGGCCGGGCCGCGGGACCCGGGGCGGCGCGGGCGCGGGGCCGGCCCGGCGCGCAGCGGGGGCGGCGGCGGCGGGCCGCGCGGCTCGGCGCTGCCAGCGCTCTGAGCCCGCCAGCCGGCCCCGCGGAGGTCAGGCCGGGGGCGGGGGCTGGCCTCCGGGGGCGGGGCCTGCGGCGTCGAGGGGCGGGGCTGGAGACGCCAGAGGGGCGTGTGTGCGCGCGCGTCCCCGCCCCGTGTTGCTGGCTGCGTCTTAGGGAAGAGCACACACACAAACGCGTGTGTGTTTGCGCGTGTGCGCGCGCGCGGGCCAAGCAGTGGGTGTCCATCTGCGACAGACTCCAGTTAAACCCCTCACTAGCTCTGTGACCTAAGACAAATTGCTTAACTTCTCTGAGCTTCGGGTTCTTCAGGAAGATCACAGCTGGTAATTGTTGTATGGCACGCTCTCAGCCAGGTTCCTGTACTTGGCTATGTGCTCCTGAGTCGTGGAGTGAGGACCAGGTCCTCCCTGCACCCCTGTATTTGGCCGTCCTGAGGGTCAGGATTATGACCAACCTAGACAGCATATTAAAAAGCAGAGACATTACTTTGCCAACAAAGGTCCGTCTAGCCAAAGCTATGGTTTTTCCAGTAGTCGTGTATGGATGTAAAAGTTGGACTATAAAGAAAGCTGAGCACAAAGGAATTATTTTGAACTGTGATGTTGCAGAAGACCCTTGAGAGTCCCTTGGACATCAAAGAGATCCAATCAGTCCATCCTAAAGGAAATCAGTCCTGAATATTCACTGGAAGGACTGATGTTGAAGCTGAAACTCCAATACTTTGGCCACCTGATTTTAAGAACTGACTCATTTGAAAAGGTCCTGATGCTGGGAGAGGTTGAAGGCAGAAGGAAAAGGGGACAACAGAGGATGAGATTGTTGGATGACATCACTGAGGCAATGGACATGAGTTTAAGTAAACTCCAGGAGCTGGTGATGGACAGGGAGGCCTGGCGTACTGCAGTCCATGGGGTCGCAAAGAGTCGGACACGACTGAGTGACTGAAGTGAATTGAAGGGTCAGGGTGTGGTGCTGGGGGAAGGGCCTCTGCAGGGGCTATCTCAGCCGTAAAGCTAGGAAGAGGTACCGGCAGAAAGGAGATGGAGGAGGGGCAGTCAGGGGAGTAAGGGGAAGAGTCCACACTCAGCATGACCAGCTTGGGGGTCCACATTCAAGAGTGAAGGGTCATGAGGGACTCAGGCCAGCCACCCACCTGCCACTAGCCTGGCTGGCTAGGACCCCTGGAAGCTTGAGTACTCAGGTCTCCAGGGAGCCTGCCTTTGAGGCTGCTGAGGGCTGGCTGGGGAGCCTCAGCTACTCTTTCTAGAAACCAGTGAGAATGTCCCTCCTTCACACCAACACACTGCCCTGGCCTGCCCTGCCTGGCCTCAGTTCTCAGCCCTCTCAGCGGTTGGCAGTCGCTGTCAGCAGCCCTGGCAATGCCACCCACCTCTCCAGAACTGGTTCCGTACCGCTGGGCCTCAGTTTCCCATCTGCAAAACGAGGGGGTGGGTCTGGACTCCTCAGCCCATAAGCATATCTGGCTCACCCACCCTGAGCCCCACCGCAGGTATCCATGGACAGCGGGCCCCAGCCGCTCCCTCTGACCTGTGTGTCCACCAGATGTGCAGCACAAAGACCTGCGAAGACAGCTTGAGGACTTCTATTACAGGCATTAAAAGCCTCCATGCCGTGAAACAGCATGCATATATGCATAACCGAATCCCTTTGCTGCACACTTCAGAAGTTAAGATAACACTGTAAATCAACTCTGCTTCAATAAAATAAAATTTTAGAAGACACTCATGCCCTTAGATTTGACAACCTCTTAGGAAGTAACCTTAAGAAAGCACTCAGAGTTGGGACATGGATTTCCATGCACTGCTCTGGATGTATACTACTCTGCCAAAGGAATTACAGACCACAGGGCCACAGACATTAAAGATTCCTCCTGCACTGCAGGAGCCATAGGAGACACGGGTTTGATTCCTGGGTCGGGAAGATCCCCTGGAAAAGGGAACGGCAATCCACTCCAGTATTCTTACCTGGAGAATTCCAGGGACAGAGGAGCCCAGTGGGCTACAGTCCATGAGGTCACAAAGAGTCGGACACGACTGAGAAACGGTTTCACTTTCAAAGGAATTCACTCTGCGCAGGCTCACTGACAAGACCCTGCGTGCCATGACCCACCACAGGAGGACCGTCGCACAGGAGTTGCTGTCCAGTCACTCCAGCTGTGTCCGGCTCTTTGCAACCGCATGGTCTGCAGCACGCCAGGCTTCCCTGTCCTTCACCATCGCCCAGAGGGAGATGCTCAGCTATGAAAGTGAAAGTGAAAATGAAGTCGCTCAGTCGTGTCCGACTCTTTGTGACCCCATGGACTATAGCCTGCCAGGCTCCTCCGTCCACGGGATTTTCCAGGCAAGGATACTGTAATAGGTTGCCATTTCCTTCTCCAGGGGACCTTCCCGACCCAGGGATTGAACCGGGGGTCTCCCACACTGCAGGCAGACTCTTTACCGTCTGAGCCACCAGGGAAGCCCGCAAGTCAGAAACCCAGGATACAGCACATGCTTTCAGAAGCTGACCTTACACGTGTGCATATGACTACAGGGACCTACTTTGCCAAAGTAGTGGTAGTTATCTCTGGGCAGTGCTACACATTTCTTAAGTCTCAGAATTTGCTCATTTTTCTAAAATACTTTAGTAATCACACATACATAATAATAAACACTGGGCTTTGTTTGTTTGCTGTTTTTGTTTTTAAAGCAAGATTTGGCTTGGGGCAGAGATCCCAAGAAGGCTGTCTAGGAAGCCCCAGGGGAGGGTGAGACGGGTATGTTCAGAGAGGAATGAGGCTCTCCAAGAGAAGTGAGGGGTGACCTCCAGGCCGGACACTGCCTCGGGCTAGAAGCTTCTCTCTGAGTCAGTCTCTCAGAGCCTGGGGAACTAAGCACCTGACTGCACTCACTTTATCTCTTCTGGGTTCCTTTTATCTCTTTTCTCTCAGGGAGGGGCCTGGCAAGCAAGCTTCTGCCCACGTTCCAGCTGGGAAAGAGTCCCAAAGAGGCCGAGTGCCTTCTGAGTGCACCAGGCTTACCACCTCTCTGACCATGAAGGTCAAGGGGACTGGGGTGAGGGGGCCCAAGCCGACTGGAGAGGCTCGGACAGGGTGCTCCATTACCACACTCACAGCAGCACAGCTGGTGGGGATGCCTTCCATCCAGCTGCCCAGACATCATCCGCTCGGGGCAGGGGGTGGTTTCCTCTGGTTGGTGTCTGTCTGATTAGCATCTGTCCCCCTCCCTGCCTGTTTGCCCCTACTTTGGGGGTCTCCTCCTGGGTCCTGAGAAGCTTGATCACTGCTCCAGCTGCCTGCACACACACACACACACACACTCCTAGTTCCCAGGGGTGCAGTGTAGTACAGAATCCGGCACTGAAATGCCTGGGTTTGAAGCCCAACTCCACTCCTTTACTGTGTGGCCCTCCCTTCTGGCCAATGCCCACTCCCACCCACCCTGCCCCCCTCAAGTCACCGTATTTCCAAGGCACAGCTTTCTCTCGTTTAGCTAAGGGACAGCACAGGTAAAGCACCTTAACGGGGGCTGAGAAGGGACTTCCCTGGTGACCCAGTGGCTAAAACTCTACAACTCTGTGCTCCTGATGCAGCGGGCACGGGTTCGATCCCTGATCGCAGACCTGCCACAACTCAGACCAATGTGGCCAAATAAATAAACATTTTAAAAACCAAACCAAACCAGGGACTGAGAATCACCGGGCCCCTCGCACGTGCAAGGCCCTCTCCCCAGCCCTCAAGCACCTGTCTCATGATGTTCCCTCAAAGCTGCTAGGGAGATGTCTTCCCAAGGGCAGGGCAGCCCTAAAGAGAGGGAACCAGCACTGCAGTTACTGTAGGGAAGACCTCAGAGCCACCCAGGAGAGTGCTTTTGCTGAAAACCTAACCTGAATCCAGCCAGGCCTCTGCACGCAACAAGCACTGGGGAATGACAGGGCGCAGAAGAACACGTTAAACACACACGAGGACGCACCCCGCAAATTCCAGACTTTGGGAATCTTCGCAGGACAGACCACCCAGTTCCTTCAACAAATACATTTCAGGGGAAAACGCAAGGGGGGAAATGTAGATTAAAATAAAGATGTGACATGCAACCAAATGCAACATGTGGATTCTGGACTGGGCTTCGAACAGGGCAACTGTTTAAAAACACACACAAACAACCTAAGGAACAACTGGGATGATCTGAACACTACTGGGTATCTGTTTGAGCAATGTCTGGGAGACAGTGAAGGACAGGGAAGCCGGGCACGCTGCTCTCCGCGGGGGTCGCAGAGAGTCAAGACACGCCTGAGAGGCTAAACAACTGGCTCTCTGATGATAGCCGACATCATTTTCTGGATGTGATCATGGGATTTCGGTTACTATTAGAGTAACCTATTGAAGCACTGATGGAGCCGTGTGCCTGAGGTCTGTCTCAACGTGGTCTGCGGTGGGGAAGGAGGGCCCACAGAGAAGCAGCGAGACTGGCCCCGCAGGGGGATGAGGAGAGCTGCATGTCTTTACACCTTTTTCTCCACTCTTGTGTTCTGGGGAATTTTTCATAATAGACGTTAAGAAAGAAAAAGGACACAGTTTGTTTCGATTCATCCTCTAATGCTGCTGAGGCTCCATCAGCCTTGAGGGGAGGGCAGGAATCCCCAGACCCAGAGCCCACCGCGGTGGCCCCCACCCACTTCACCACTTCCCACGCTCCTGTGGCTCTCAGAGCATCCAGAGAGCACGATGGCCCAAAGCAGCGGGCAGAGTCAGAACCAGAGGCTCAGATGGGGCTCGCGGCCTTGGGCCAATCTGAAATCAAAGCTCTGCTGACCTAGGCCCTTGGAGGGTCTGCTGGGAGACAGGAAGCTGTGTACAAAGTGCAGGGTTATATGAATGGGGTCGCTCCCTGCTTTCCTGCTCCTGCTCACAGCTCACTCCACCCTAGCCGTCCCAGGTTTCCAGCCTTTCCCAGGGTTGGGCGGGGGGATGCACCCGTCCCTCCCTGAAGATCACAAGGAGCCCTGGATAACATCGCTGTACAGACCGCTCCTGTAATCAGGATGCTCCCCGCACAGGAAGCCTAAAAGACAGGTTTTGAGCTGACAGCAGGAAGAGAACCAGGCCAAACCCAGCCCGCATGTGTTTTGGTTGGCATGCAAGGTGTTTTTCAATTTTTGAGCCAACAGTAAAAGGTCAGGTGACTTCATATAAAAGTCCCCATTTCTGGCTGCTCCCGTAACTTGGGACAATCCAGCCACAGCGGGTCTGTGTCCCCACGTGACAGGAGGCTGGGTGGGAGCTGATGGACACTTGTCCTTTGCAGCCAGGCCTTGTGCTCATGGGTTTGCCTCAGACCTCACTGGGCCTCCCGTCACTCCCTGGCTCACAGGCCCCTCAGTAGCCGCCTTCGGTTTAAGAGAAAGGTGTGCTCAGGCCAAGCCTCTGGGGCCTCTTTCCCTTCCTGCTATCATCCAATCACTGGTGCCCAGACATACAGCAGCCAGAGGGGTCTTGACCCTTCAAAGCTCGCCCCCCCGCAACCTCTGCCTTCAGACAAAAGACCAACCGTTTGGTGTGAGCTCAGCTGGTATCTCTGAGGTCCTCTCTCACGATGCCCAGGAGGCTCACACAGAAAAGCTGCGGTCCCCAGAGCCTCAAGCCGTCCTCGCTCCGCCTGGCCCGTGCTTCCCACTTTTAATCCACCCCTTTGCTTGGCACAAGGTCCCAGGGAATGGGGTTTGGGCCCCGGATGCCACTCCAGGTACCTGGTGGCTCAGAGCAAGAACTGGCTAAAGGCCACGTCCAGGTGACAAGGGTCTTGGCCATCACCTCCTCCAATTTTGGTCACGGTGTCGGAGGGAGCTGGTGACCCAGTGAGAACAGCAGTCAGGTACCCAGACTCAGTTTGAGCAAGCTCCGGGAGTTGGTGATGGACAGGGAGGCCTGGCATGCTGCAGTCCATGGCGTCACAGAGAGTCAGACACGACTGAGTGACTGAACTGAACTGACCCAGACTCAGGTCATGCCTTGCTGGAAAACCTCTCATCTCTCACTGAACGGGTGGAGGTCACCTGGTCTGTCTTTTCTGATCTATATTTAGAGTCTGGGGAGTTCACGGATGGGGCGTGGCCTGGCCAGGCTCCTCAATCGTTTCCGTGACCTGATGTCACCATTCCTGGCTGCCTGGGTCCTGGGGTGGCCCTCTGTGGGCAGGTGAGCACACACCTTGGCAGGAGGTGACACACCTGGGCTGAGTGTGGGAGCTGTTGGCACAGCAGGCCACCTCCTCCGCCCCTGGTTCCTTCCAGGGACAGCCTCCTCCTCTGGGCAACAGGGAGTCCCCAGGGGCTGGAGGCCAAGCTCAGAGATGGTCAGGAGCTGGGACATGAAGCTTCCAAACAACCAGGGAGACCATCCGGGGTGGAGGGGTTTGACATCATTACCCCCAAATCTCTGACCTCACAGGGCGTTGCTGTCCCAGCGTGAGCAGGACAAGATGAGTCAATGCCCGGATCTGTGGCAACGGCCCAGGACTTGGATTCCGGCATTCTGGATCAGCCATGAGTTGGCTCCCCCTCCTCCCCTGGAGAGGGGAGGGCACGGCCCCCTGACTCTTGACTTTCCAGGATGCTGGGGGTCGGGGGCACTCAAGACGAGCACACATGATGTCCAGGGTCTTACAGAGTAAGACCAAGGACCACTCTGAAAACTGACCTCCACTCTCCAGAGCACTCAGGGCCCAACACCCCTAAAAGCCACCTCTCCAACAGGTGCTGGGCCCGAGGTGGGGGTGCAGGAGAGGAGAGAGGAAGAGAAACAGAAGGGGGAGGGACTCCCCTGGGGCTCCAGTGGATAAGACTCCTTGATCCCAATGCAGGGGGCACGAGTTTGACCCCTGGTTGGGGAACTAAGATCCCTGCATGCCGCATGGCGTGGCAGAGAAAAAGGAGAGAGGACATAAACAGGAGGAAACAGCCACTGAGACTTGCAACTGAGCCCGAAACATGAGAAACAACAGAGAGAGATCAGAGAGGCAGGGTCTCGTCCCTTGAAAAGTCCACACTGACTGGCAGACGGCTGCGCCCAGGGGCGGAGGAGGAGGCCTGCAGGTTTGCGAAACTCTCTTAAAATGCAGAGCCCAGGTTTGTATTCAGGTCCCCGCTCTGCACCTTCCTAGCTTCAGTTTCCTCTCCCAGAGCCTCAGTGTCTCCATCAGGAGGATGGAGATAATAGTAAGAATAGTAAGACCACCACCACTTGGCTCTCAGGGGAGCAGATGATAAAACAGTGCACAGAAGCTTTGTAATCTGAAAATAATCACTCGAACAGGAGCCGCTAAGACAATCCCCAGCCACACCACCCCGCCCAGGCGGGAGCCGGGAGACAGGCGGTCAGCCGGATGGGCATACAAGGGTACCAGTGGCAAGCAAGCCTCCTCCTCACCCTGCCCCCTACCCAGCCGCTTCGCTCACATCCACGTTGGGAGATGGAGCCTCTCCAGGCAATTTCCAGCCAAACTTCTTCAACCAGTTCTGATGGGAGGGGAGGAAGTCGAGGAGCCCGGCCACAACCTAGAAGCACCTGTTGCCCTGGAAACTCACCTCAGTGGCGGGTGCCGGCAGAGGTGTCTTCGGCCAAGATGTGGGGCTCTGGAGGGCAGCGTGGCGGGCGACAGCCCACCTCCTGGCAGTCACCACAGAGACGCAGGCCAGGAGCACCCAGCCCTTCCTGCCCCTGGGCTCGGCGGGCCTGGCTTGCCGGGCCGTCATAGGGAGGCAGGTGGGCCTGGGATGGGCTCCCGGGGAGGCCCTCTACCAAGTCTGCCTGCCCGTCTGCTGGCCCCAGTGGAGTCAGGCTCCTGAGTACCTAGGCCTGGTGTCACCCGCGTGGCTGTCATACCTGCTCCTGTGACAAGCAGGGCCAGGAATTCCTGCTCCTACCAGGCTGAGGGCCAGCCAAGGGCAGGTGGGCCGTCCCAAGCCCAGCCAGGAGTTCCAGCTCAGATCTGCTGTCTTGCGGGGAGAGCCCGGCTGTGTCCCCAACACCCTGAGGCCCTGTCCTCACTCCCCCTGCCTGAGAGAAAAATCACCACCCAGGGACAAGTCACAGAGATCAAAACAGCTCAGCCAGTGGAGCCACCAGCCAGGAGTGAGTCCAGCTGGGTGCTGGTGGGGGACCGGAGACCCGCCTGACCCCTTCCGTTTCCTCTTAAGCCACTGTCTCATTTTGGAAGTCTTCCCCATCACTCAGCCCTCAGAACTCCGCCACGTCTGCCACCTAGACATGGGATTTAATTTTAAATGGCTGGGACCAACCTAGGGTTAGCAACTGTTTATTTCGCCAAGTAGGGCAGTTAAAAAAAAAACAAAAACCTGTCACCATCATCATTATCATCATTCCAGAAAAGATCCCCCAAAAGTAACTAAGAGGGCATATGATAAAAAAAAAAAACAACAGGTGGCCACTAAATGAATATATCTGGCTTTAAAGCAAACTCATGACCTTGTCTCCATTTCTCTCATTTCGCCACAGACCAGACACTGAAACCTGTGAGTTGAGTCCAAAATACCCATTTGACAAGTGGAAAAACTGAGGCTGCAGGGAGCAGGGACTTGCCCAGGATTTCACAGGGAGAGTCCAGGTCCTGTGTCTGTGCACACCTCTGCAGAGCCCACATACATAGCTTCACTGCCTCAGCGTTCAGAGCCCAGATCCCCACAGCTAAAGATGCCAGGGTGACCCAAAGGCTGGGGGCTGCCTCCTTACCCTTCTTGGGCCCTGGCAGGCGGCCGGCTGGGCACACAGGATCGTGGGGGCTGAAAGGAGAGGGGGGTGGACCAGGGCTCCGGGCCAGCCCACAGGCACATCAGGCCCCTGGTTCCTGAAGGAGAGGCAGGGGCCCAGACTGCCGGCCTGGCGCCAAGCCCTGTCTCTCCAAGCTAGCTAGCATTTCACATCCTCTTCCGGTGGCTTTGGGGCGCAGGGGACCCAGCAGAGGAGGCCGCTCAGAGCCGGGGAACTGAGACCTAGTTCCTGCCCCCACCTGACATTGCCTTCCTCTGGGACAGGCACGTTCCTCTTCTCTCTGAGCCTCACTGTTTCTGATCCGTTATGGGAGGGGGTGTGGTATACAGAGGTTTTCAAATTACAGTTTCACATACCCTAACCACACCACTGGAGCAGGAGAATTTCTTTCATGGAAGGACGCCCTGGACGGGCGCCTCTGCAGCGGGGGTTCTCTAGGGCAGAGGTCCCCAACTTTTTGGTACGAGGGACTGATTTCGTGGAAGACAGTTTGTCCACGGACTGGGGGTGAGGGGTATGGTTTGGGGATGAATCAAGCATGTTACATTCACTGTCTTCTTTACTTCTAACCTGAGGCTGCCGCTGATCTGACGGGAGGTGCTGGTCCACAGCCCGGAGGCTGGGGACCCCTGCTCTAGGGGATGTGGGTGGGCATCTGGAGGTGAGTGGGCTGAGGGCCAGGGGTTCCAGGTGGACCCTTAGGCAGCAGCCTTCCTGCCCCCTACATGCCCTCCCTCATGCCTGCACCCAGTACGTGTCTCCCACACTAAAACTCCTCCAAAGGCTTCTGTCCAACCCACAAAAGAATTCAGAGATCTCACTGTCTCTGCCTCCAGGCTCCTCTGAGTCAGCCCTGACTACCGCCCCAAACTCACCTCCCCTCGGGCCCCTGCTCCTTCTTCCCAGCCGCCTTGGCCTTTCTGCGCACAGAGACACTTAATCTGGACCTTTGAGAAACGGCAGAGGTGACTGGGCTCTCTGTCAGCAGCTCTGGGACTCTGGGCCAGCGACTTAGCGGCCTTGGTTTCCTCATCTGTCAAATGAGCACAAGGACACTGTCGGATTCGACAAGAACTCAGCACAGGCCTGGTTTCTGGGTGGCACTCTGATGCTTCCTGTGGTCATGGGCCTGCCCCGGGGCCTGGCACTCAACACACACTCCATGGATGCTGGCGGAGATTAGCCCTGCACCAGGGGTACCACGGCCTGGCTCTGCCTCCAAGAGCAAGCTCCAGAGGACACTCTGAGGCCTGTTGGGTGCTCAGCATGCAGCCTTACAACCAGGTCCCAGGGGATAACTTGGAAACATTTGTCATCTAAAAGCAGCAAGCATGCACTGGGCACCGCAAGGCAGCCTGGTCCTGCAGAGGTGAGGCCAAGAGGGCTGGCAGACATGGTCTGATCTACCTTCCTGAGGACAGGCTGGCATAGCAGGGCTCCCCTGAGTGCTCAGTCTTGTTGGGGAGAAGCCCCAGGCAGGCCCCAGCAGGACCTGGGTGAGGTGGGGGACAGCCCTGGGTAGGGGCGGGGCCCTGGGAGGACCCCACCCTTGGCCTCTCTCTGCCATGTTGCCAGTTGACTGGTCGTATGACCTCGGGCATCCCTTGATGTGGTTTGACTGCCCTGGACGTGGACCAGTGAGCTCTCCCCAGCCTTGGGGACAGTGGATGAAAAAGAAGACCCAGGCCCAGTGCCCGTGGCAGGGATCAGTGGACAGTGTGGGGACCAACAAGTCTTTCCAATTCTGTGGACACATTTGGGGGTGAGGGGGAGAGCTTCCAGAGGCCCTTGAGGAAGCGGGGGTGGGGTTACAGGAACCAGCAGGGAACAGGCTGCCCAGTGAGGTGTGCCTGTGTGTTCATGCCTTAGATTCGACAGGCATTTATTGAGCATTTTCCCTGGTACCAAGTTCCGTGCCAACTGGCACGTCTACCGCCCATGGCTCCTGAGCGCTCTTCTCCAACGACCCCAACCTTCTGCACAGGTCAACCTGGCCTCGGAGCCATTTAGGCCATTCCTCTGCGAGCTAGGCCAGGCCCAGGCAGGGCTGCCGCAGAGCAGTGGGCCCTGAGCCGCTCGGAACGCCGAGGGCCTGAGTCACAGGCTAGGGGGCAGGACAGGACCAGCTGCAGGCAAGAAAGGCCGGAGCCCCGAAGAGGCGGAGCCTGGTGCAGGGCGGGGCCCTCTCACCCCGCCCCCCCGCCTCCCACCCCCGCCCACCCCGCCTCCCACCCGCGTCGGGGGACGGCAGAGGAGCCTTTGTTCCCTGCCGGCCTTGTGTCACCACATGGCCCATCCCATCACTGTCACGGCCTGGAACGGAGACCGGACATGGAGGGCCAGGGCTCTGGGGCTGGGACGGTTAGGGGCGCTCCACTTGCAACACGGGCCACGCGCCCAGCACTTTTCTCCACCTCCATCCCCGTGCCCCTACCTTGCATGGAACTCCGAGTGGGCGTGGCTTCGGGGGACATTCACACCAGCCCTGAGATGCTAACCTGCCTCCCACACTTGTCCCAGGACACCGTGGGCACGTGACCTGCCGTTAGTGCTCTGCCCACGATCCAGGTGGCCCCAGAATAAGGCACCTGGCCAGCCACACACGGAGCTCAGACCGACAAAACCCCACTGGTGGACACACATGTACGCACAGACATGTGCCCTGAATTCCGCTCTTGTTGGGGAGGGGGGCAGGGATTCCAGGGTGGAGGGAGAGGGTCCTGCTGCCTCCTGCATCTGGGCAGCCCCTCCAGGCTCAGGGCAGGGGGTGGGGGCGGGGTGCAGGCCCTGTGTGAGGCGCACTGTTTATAAACACTGCTGGGCTGTCGCTAGGCGCTGTGACTCAGAGCCAGAGTGGTGACTCCTCTTCAGGCTGTTTGCTCAGCACAACATCCTGCCCAAGAAGCAGCCAGCAGAGGCCCAGGGCCAGGTTTTCACTCCTCTTTCCTGCAGGCTCCTGATTGACTCTGGGTCCTGCTGGGGGTGGGGGCAGCCTCGGTTCTCCTCCCTCTCGTTTCCGGGAACCCGAGGCCCATCATCAGGTCACTCAACAGACGGTCACCACCGGCCTGGCTCTGCAAGGTAGGGGTGATGCTGCAGCCATGCACGCCACTGACTCAGCCCCCCAACCCCGGGAAAGGGGCTGTGGCCCAGGGCAGGAGTTCCCTCCAAGGCAAACGCCCACATTTAGAAGCCTTGCAGGCAGAAGCAGCTACTGACTTCCCCCAGTCCCAGCCCCAAGCCCAGAACTCAGCTTGGCCCTGTCCCTGGTGCTCCTCGGTGGGACAAAGCACCTTTGCACTCAGTGTGAAACAGATGAAGCCACTGTAATTATACTCTGTTGTAAAACTGAGACAATTGAGGCCCAGAGAAGGCAAACAAGTTGCCTGAGGCCACACAGTGGGTCAGTGCCATGCCCAGGGCTATGCCTGGGCCTGTCAGGTCCCCAGGGCAGCCTGCTTTTCTCTGTTCAGTTCTGGGTTAAAGTGGATTTGTTCCTGGCAGCACAAGTCCAGCTTGGCGCTGCTGGGTCCCTGTCAGCAGGGAGGGTGGTTGGTCCCTTGTATGACGTCCAGCTTCATGTCCTTCTCTGCCTCCCCCACACCCAACTCAGAGCCTAAGCCGGAGTCAGGGGTCCACCGCCCTCCCCCTCATCTCTGCTGCTCACTGATGTGCCAATGTGGCTATCGTTTAACAGTCATGATGTATGAGGCATGTTTGCAGGTGAGCAGCTTGGGGCCAGAAGCTCAGAGACAGCACCATACTCACCCAAAGCCACATAGCAGGCTGGCTTTTGAGGCTGGTGTTCCCAAACTGCTCCCAGCTTTTCTAAGAGCTAAGGATGATTCTGCTCTTATTTCCAGCGGGAGGGGTTCCTCTTTAGAGGAGGACCATCAGGGGCCAGAGCCTCAGAGTGACTTGTATGAAAGGTCACGTGCCTTAACGGGAAGGCTCTGTCCCCTCTTCCAGGCTGGGGAGAAGTAAGGGCCTGTCAGAACGGCAGAGCCCTAGGAAGAAAGGCAGAGGAAAGTGAAAGTCGTTCAGTCCAACTCTGGGACTCCATGAACTACACAGTCCATGGGATTCTCCAGGCCAGAATACTGGAGTGAGTAGCCTATCCCTTCAGCGGATCTTCCTGACTCAGGAATTGAACCGGGGTCTCCCGTTTCCCGTATTGCAGGCTGATTCTTTACCAGCTGAGCCACCAGGACCGCAGAGGGGGCGGTGCTTATTTTGGCAGCTGAGGCTTGGTCCCGCCCCAGGCAGGACAGTAACCCCGCGGTCAGCTGCTCTGATTACTGATTCACCTGCCGCAGGGCTCCCTGCTCCGCTGCCCCCTTTAACCAGCCCACTGAGTCACTCAAGTTGCCAAGAATCTGAGAATCCGGGCCTTGCCCCAGCTGCTCCCACTGGCTTCGTGCCCAGCAGGATCCAGCTGGGGCTCTTCGCTAGTGGCTCAGACGGTAAAGAACCCGCCTGCCAACGCAGGAGACTGGGGTTCAGTCCCGGGCTTGGGAAGATCCCCTGGAGAAGGGAATGGCAACACACTCCAGTATTCTTGCCTGGAGAATCCCATGGGCAGAGGAGGCTGAAGGTTAACGTCCATGGGGTTGCAGAGTTGGACACGACCTAGTGACTTTATGGGACTGGAGAGCTGCAACCTGAATAAGGATGAGCTAAGAAAGTAGCATTAATAAAATGTCAATAAAAGAACCATCCACTGTGGGATTGGTTTGTGTCCCCCAACTCAGTGGGGCTCTAGCTCAATCTGCCCTGTTTGCCCCTCATGCCCAAGTGGCTGGAATGATGCCTGGCCCAGTCGATCGGTAGATGGATGACTATGTCACTCACACATGCACGCACACACCATCACAGGAGCACAAAAGATACTGGTGTTCCGAGCATTTTTAGTTCTTTCCTCTCTTAAAAATTGGAATGGGGGTGAGCTCCTTGAGAGCAGGGAGTCTGCTCCCCTGACATATCGACGCCTAGAACGGTCCCTTGGCACACTGTGGGCTCTCAACAAACACTCCCTGGACCAGGTGGCTCCTCCAGCTTCCAAGTTCCAGAACTTGAAAATATTCAAGAGTTCGGGGCCACCTACTTCGTTCTGGGAAGATGACCAGGAAAGCTTCCTGGAGGAGGCAGCAAGGCAGGAGAGGCACATGATGGATGGTAAAGCGGAAGGGCAAGTCCCTATCTGCCAACCTGTTACTAAAATGTTTTCCAGAGAACGCAGCTGGGAGGCGGAGACGAGAGGCAGGGCCGGTCAGAGGAGTCAGAGCAGCAGGTCAACCAGGTTTTCGGGAAACAGGGGCCTGGAGGTTCCCAGAAGCCCAGCTGCCTGGGGATGTCGGTTGGGGGAGGTGGGCAGTCTCTTCAGCTCTGGTTCAATCCGGGGATTTTCTCCTCCTTTCTGAATTCCCTGCTCAGTAACGGTTCTTGAGGAATGGAACTCTGCTCACTGGCCACACAGAGTCTGCTTCGCAGTGGTCTGGCCACGGGGAAGCCCCTCCTGAACGGAAGCCAAGCCTGTGGGGCAGGGAGCTGGGCCCACGGTCAAGCCCCTGTGCCCAGCACAGCCTGGCCACTTGGGAGCTTCAGGGCCAGGGGAGGCAGGACAAGCGGGCTCTTGTGGTGAGAAGGCTGCCTGCCGTGCCAGGGACACTGCGTGCCCGGTGCCACCACCCACCCCGCCACCCGCCTGCGGGGGGCCAGGGCTGCCCTTTCAGAGGGGACCTCCTGAGCTGTCCTGGCCTCTGGAGAGGACCTGGAGGTCCAGATGGCTGCCAGGAGGTGGGGGGGTGCCCGCTGACCTCTTTCCCACACTTCTTCTCCAGCAACGGAGTTCCTGCCGGTCGTGGGGGTGGCAGGGTGAAGATGCCTTGGGTTTCCAGGTTCTGGGGCTGTGCTGCACAGCCTCTGTCCCACCATCCTGCCACCCACTGTCCCTCTGCCCAGCCCTGGACTTTGCTCCTTCCTTGGTATCTCCCACAGAAGGCAAGATGCCAGGGCCTCCCCCTCTCGGCCTCCGCCTGCTCATACCTGGGACTGGCGAGAGGGCATCCAGGCACCAGGTGGCCTCCCCTGCCGGGGGACTCTCCACGAGCTGGACAGGTCTCCGTGCGGCTGCCAGGCAAGAGCGCGCCAGCATGTGCCGGCGTGTGCCAAGCACCTTAGAGGCCTGTGAGCTGGTAAGCTCGCCCACCCGTTTAAAGATGAGAGGCCAGGGGGTCTGGCATGAGCACTCAGGCCTCCTCACGGCCAAGGCTCAGGCCTGGTGCTCTGAACAAGCAAGATGCCTGCATGTGTGTGGACACGCTTTCTCAATGCACGCTCTCCCTTTCCCAGGCACCAGTCGTGTGTCTGCACACGTCCTTTCACACATGTGCTCACTCAGCCACCACTGGGTTGACACACCCAGGCCCAGGACCCTCGCCCTACTGGCAGACGCCGCCACTCCGTGCCCCCAGGCCTGGAAAGCACACTTCCTCAGGGACGCTCCAAGCCCACTCCTGGCAGGGTGAGTGATGGGGGAAGGAGCCCTGACCCTGTGCAGGGATTTCCTGAACCCAAGGGGCTGCGGAGGAAACTGCTCTTGAAATCCTGGAGCACTGCCATCATCTGCTGCCAGTCCAGCCCTTCCACACCCGGCACTGCCCACCTGCCAGCTCCCGAGCCAGCCAGGACCTCAGGCCAGGTGGGACTGCCTCGCCCTTGAACTTCAACTTCCAGTAACTAGAAGGTCAAAGGGCAACCTCCTGGTCAACATACCTTATGATAGGGTGGGGTGGTGGAGTGCTGGAGGTCAGAGGCCTGGAACACTAGTCTCAGGGAGGAAGGCCATCTCACCGTATGGCCTGGGCAACTGTCTCAACTTCTCGGGGCCCCTGTTTTTTCCCCACCTGGAAATACAGGTGAATTCAAGTCGGGGCCCTGCTTCCAGCTTCTCGAGGGCAGTCAGGGCTTGTCCACACAGCCAACGGGCCACCTGGCCACCTGCCTTCTGGAGGGGAAGAGACATCTCCTGCCACCTGTGGGCTCCCCAGGTGGCGCTAGTGGTGAAGAGCCCGCCTGCCAATGCAGGAGACAAGAGATGCGGGTTCGATCCCTGGGTTGGGAAGATCTGGATGAGGAAATGGCAACCCACTCCAGTGTTCTTGCCTGGGGAATCCCATGGACAGAGCAGTTGGTGGGATACAGTCCCCAAGTTGGTGGGCTACAGTCCCCAAGTTCGCAGAGCTGGACACGACGGAAGCGAGTGAACACACGCGCAGCACCTGTAGAGGGCTTGCTTGTGCCTGGGCCAGAGGCTTCCCACCTCTGACCTCTAGGAGTCCACAAGGTGAGACCGCCAAGACACCCCTAAGAGAGGAGGGACCCACCTGTCTGGATGCTGCAAACCCTAGCCAGTTTCCCTGGCTCTTGCCTCCTGGAGGACGCAGCAAGGCAGGAGAGGCGCATGAGGGACGGTAAAAGCAGAAGGGCAAGGCCCCGTCTGCCAACCTGTCCCTAAAATGCTTTCCAGAGAAAGCAGCTGGGAGCGGAGACGGGAGTCAGGGCTGGTCAGGGAGTTGGAGCAGTGGGTCAGCCAGTTTTTCGGGGAAACAGGGGCCTGGAGGGTTCCCAGAAGCCCGCCTGCCTGGGGATGGCACTCAGGGAAGGCAGCCTTCCAGGGCCTGAGTTTCCCCAACCCAGACTTCTCTCTCCCTTCTGACCTCTAGACAGCCTTACCTCCCAATGCCCAGGGGAGCCAGGGCCTCCCTGATAGATGGCAAGGGGGATGGTAGGGGCTGGGCTCCCCCCGCCCTTTGCCACAGCCCAGACAGATGGGGAGTGGACCCGGGCAAGAATCTCTGTGGAATGGAGTCAGGCGCTGGCAGCCCTGGGGCTTAAAGGGCGTCCTCTGCCCCTCCCCCCACCTCATTCTCACTCTCCCAATTCTGAGCTGGACAGTTACTGGGAAAGGGTCTCCTGGGACAAGACCGGTGATCAGGGGAGACTCCCAAGAGGGGAGGAGGTGGATGGCGGGGGGTGGGGGAAGTTCTTGGGCTCAGGGCCACCCACTGGCCAGAGGACTGCCCCTCCCACACCAGCTCCAAACAGTCAGGTGGGCACATCTGGACGATCTGGTGGTACCAGAAGAGGCCCTGTGCCTTCTCCAAGCCAACCGGTTCTGGATCCCCAAGCCAGAAAGTGGGGGAGGATCTGGGGTGCCTCCAGACCCCGGGGTGGGACCTGCCGCCTCTTACCCTGCGGGGCCAGTGGGGCGGCGTGAGTAGAATAGCTCAGCTGCTTCAATTCGGTGAACGGCGCCCCCGCCCGAGGGTCAAAACCCAGGAGGGGGCAGCGTCCCCGCCCTGTGGTTCCCTCCAGCCCCTTCCTCCCGGGCCGCCTGCTGGGCCGTGGCTCACCTCGTCCGCCCGCGCGCCCGGCGGCAGGACCACCAGCATGAACGCGGGCAGAGGCGCGCCGCCCGCTCTCGCCGCCAGGCCCGGCCGCGCCCCCGCGCCCCGCTCAGGGAACAGCCGCCGGCGCCCGGACCGGGCCATTGTCTGCGCCGCCCTCGCCCCGCCCCTCCTCCCGCGGCGCTCCACGGGGGCCGGGCGTGGGGCTGGGCAGTCAAGGCCAGGATGGTCAGGACCCCCTACCCCGCGCACAGCACATTACGGGGTACCACCCGGGCCTCCCCCAACTCCGGAGGTGGGCACGCCCCCTCCGCCTTTGACAGATGCGGCCAGGGAGGCACAGATGGTGATGGCTTGAGGTCACTTAGAGAGTGCATGGACCCGGTCAGACTAGGATGCTGGCTCCCTGAGGGCACCCAGAAACCCCTGTGTGTATGTGGGTGGGGGAGGTCACCAACAGTCCCATCCCTCACTGCCCTCCCCAGAGAATGTCTGAGGGGCTCACACCCTGCCCAGCTCCCAAATCCAACCCCTGGGTGGCCTGGCCCCAGCCAGGCTCCCTCCATTCCAACACGCCCTTCTGTCCTGGGGTCAGGGGCTCCATCCTGGCCAGACACGGCCCTCATCCATGGGTGGGCTCCGCTGGACACAGGATCAGCTCCCACAGAGTAAAGCGTCCCATGGGAGGCCCACAGGGCCGGACTGTCTTTCCTCCCCACGGCACCCCCGTGTCCTCACACCAGGGGTTAGTGCTGGTTCCAGGCCACTCGAGGCTAAGCCCTGAGCTGGGTACAGACACAGGTGTCCATCTCCAAAGCCAGTGGCCTTCCCCAGAAGGCCGCCTGCCTCCCCTTGAGTATGGAGGTGGATGCATGTGGGCAGAGGAAGAAGAAATGGTGGCTGGCCTGGTCCTGGTCCTGGTCCTGGTCCCACCCTCCCACCCCAGGGCCCCATAAGTGGCATAATTGACGCACTGAATGGTGAACACAGAGATACAAGGGTAGATGGGGCTACAGATGGGGAAACTGAGGCTAGCAAGAAAGGGCATGCCAGGGTCACACAGCCAGTCTCAAAACTGGCCCAGAACCGAAATCCCCTATTCCAGGGGCTCCACCTGCTGCCCCCTCCATCCACACCCTGCCTGGCCATCCCTCCCCAGGCTAGGCTGCTCATGGCTTCAGGTTGCGGGGGGGTATAAAGCACAAGGCGCTGTGCTCTCCCCAGCTCTGGCTGGTGCCTGGCTCCATCCACTGTGCCCTCTGACCCTGCATTTTGTGACATTCTGCTACCATAAGCTGTCACGCAGGTCTCCAGGAAATGGACGTTGCTAGGGGCCAGGCCTGATGCCAGATGGCTGGCTGGCAGGCTGGGGTGATGGGGAGCTGGGGTGAAGGCTAGGGTATCCCTCAGGAAGGCTCAGAGGGTGAGGCTGCTGGGTGGAAGTAGAGGGTGGTGTGGGTCAGCCACAAAGAGTAGCTAAGGCATACACACAGGCCACGGGCAAGCCCCGGCCCTGAGCCTTCCTGCAGGCAAGTATTTTGGGGACCTGCAGTTGCCAGCGACTGCTCCAGGTTGCCATGGGAACTCTTTCTCCCGGGGCTTATCATTTTTAGGGGGATGCCCTCTTATCTCCACCTCCCTCTCCCTGGCTTGGCTGCCCCAGGAGGATTCATCAAGGTCCCCAAACCTCATTCCCCGCCCCCCAAGGGAGACCTCCCAGCCATGACCCCAGGAGAAGGGTCTTTGAGGTTCAAAACCCAGAACCCTGAGCAAATGCAGAGCACAGAGTCCAAGGCCGCCATTATGGCAGGGAGAGAGGGCGAAAGCGGTCCATTAGCTCTGTTTATGTCTCTGCTCCGGCTGTTAACCACCACCTTGGGGCCGGCCCTGCCCTGACCGTTGGGAGCCCACTGTAATTGGAAGGAATTTGGCCCCAGCACCCACGCCCAGCCCTCCAGGCTTGTCTGCATGCAGAGACGTGCCCCTACCAGCCCTGCCGCCACCTGGCTGTGGGAGCCCCCTTGGACTTCCAGGGCCTCAGTTTCCCCGACCATCAGTGGCTATGGCAGAGGAGCCATCCTGCAGATAGAACAAGACCCCGTGGCCAAAGCGTGGGCAGAGGGAACGTGCCATGGGCTGGCTGTCATTAGCAGGCACTCGCCCTGCGACGGATGGAGGGAGGTGTGGGGTCACTCCATGGAGGGCTGGCCCCATGGCTAGTGTGCCCCTGACGACAGAGTGGCCAGCAGAGCCAGGTCCCCAGGCTCCCGGCCCAGCGCCTTCCCCATGGATTTATCACTTGCCCTGTGCCCTGTCCCTGCGTTCTTCCTCTATGGGGTCTTATCCTCTCGGATGGGAGCCAAGGTGCTCCGTGCAGACTAGGTGCTCAGCTCTGAGTCTCCGTGGATAAGGGTCTGCTGTGTGAACCAGTCGGTGACCCACCGCCAAGGGCTGTCAGCCCCGGCCTCGTGAGACTCAGAAGCGCCCAAGAGCCGCGGTAAGAGACGGCTTCCGTTTCCCAGGCCAGGGCCACGCGGGGCACTTTGCTGCATCTCACTGATGCGTGGCGACGCCCACTCTCCCTCAGGGAGCCCAGAGCCCCTGCTTCTCAGCTCCAGAGGGCACGCCCAGCTTTGTACAACAGGGCAGAACCCCCAGGTGGGCAGTAGGAAAATCAATGCAGCATCGACTCTTCTTTGGGCAGGGTCTCTGGGGAAGGGGCTTCTCCAGCCGCCATCTGCATGCCCATCCATCTCCGTGGCTGCCTTCAGGGTCCCTCCCCCGCCCCCCACATCTGGGACACATGGGCCCCGGCCCCGCAGTAATGGGAGAACTGTCTGGAAACCGCCAGGGGTAATCATAGCCACAGGGGCCCCTGCAAGCAGCTGAGAACAGCCGGCTCCGCTTGCAGGTGAAGCAGGAAAAACGCAGAACTGACAACCCACGTGGGTCTGACCTGGGCCAGGCTCACTGGCTGCCCGTCCAGGTCGCCACCCAGTCACTCCTCTGTGGCCCCGCCCTGTTTGGTTTCCTCCACCGTGCGTCACCCCTGAAATGACTGCGGGCCTGGTCTGTTTACAATTTTGAGCGTGCCGTCTCCTCGCAACTAGAAGGTGAGACCTTTGTCTCTGTGATGTGGCCACTGAGGGTGGCCATCAGCAGGGCACGGTGCCACCTGCTGGTGCAGTGCCAGGATGCCCCCAGCCGGGAGAGCTGGGCTGTCTCTGACCGGGCACCCCCAGGCTCTACTCACACCCCACAGCCCTGTGCCGGCCACATCCTAGAGACCTGATCAGACCCAAACGCTCCCTGCGGACATGTGGGAACCTGGCCTTCGTGGGTAGGATCACTCCAATGCCCTTGTCCTGTGTTCCCACAACATATAAGTTGGAGTCCTAACCTCATGCACCTGTGAATAAGGTGTGGAAACAGGATTTTTTAACAGCACTTAAAAAAAAAAATTTTTTTATTGGAGTATAGTTGATTTCAATTTTGTGTTAGTTTCTACTTACTGTACAGCAAAGTGACTGTTTATATTGATACATATACACATATTCAGGCTTCCCCAGAGGCTCACTGGTAAAGAATCTGCCTGCAATGCAGGAGACTGCGGTTTGGCCCCTGGGTCAGGAAAATCCCCTGGGGGAGGGCATGGCAACCCACTCCAGTTTTCTTGCCTGGAGAACCCCATGGACAGAGGAGCCTGGCGGGCTAAATAGTCCCTGGCGTCTTCAGACATGACTGAAGGGACTTAGCACACATATACATATATCCACTCTTTTTAGACTCTTTTCCTGTATAGGCCATTACAGAGTACTGAGTAGAGGTCCCTGTGCTACGTGGCGGGTCCTTATTAATTACCTGTCTTATGTATAGCTCTGTGTATATGTCAATCCTAGTCTCCCAATTTACCCCTCTCCCCGCCTCCACCCTTGGTAACCATAAGTTTGTTTTCTACATTGGTGATTCTATTTCTGTTTTGTAAATAAGTTCATTTGTACCTTTTTTTTTTTTTAGATTTCACATATAAGTGATATATGATATTTGTCTATCTCTGGAAATAGGGCCTTTGCAGATGTGATCAAAATGAGGTCATTCAGGAGTGGGCTGAGCCCTAATCAAATGGCCAGTGTCCTTATAAGAAGACAAGACGGAAGACGGGACACAAACACATCGAGAAGGCCAAGTAAGGATGGAAGCGGACTTGGGAGGGGTGCGCTTATAAGGCAAGGAACATTAAGGCTTGCTGACAACCACCAGAGGCTGGCAGAGGCGAGGAAGGATCCCCCTTCTAGAGGCTTCAGAGGGGCCTGGTGCTGCCGACACCTTGATTTTGGACTTCTGGCTTCCCGAACCAAGAGACTATAAATCTCTGTTGTTTTGAGCCACACGGTTTATGGTACTTTGTTACCGCAGCCATAGTAAACGAATACACCTGGCTCCTGGGGCCAAGTCATCTCTCCGCTACCCCAGCCAAGTGCAGCCAGGGCACTCAACAGATGCCAGACCCAGGCATCACCCTCACATTCAGCATCACATTCCCCTCCTCAAATCATCCCTGAACACAGGGCATCTCCTTCCAGAATGAATACCTCTCTGCACATCCACTGCCTCGGTGAATCCCACCAATAACCCATGAATGGTTTCACAGACGGACGCAGCCTGGCTGAGACCCCAGCCCAGCCCCCTGGTCCCAGACACCATGAGATGGTCGATGTGTGTCCCTGTAAGCGCCCAGGGAGGGGGATTCTGTCACTTGGCACAGACTGCAGGACACCCTTCCAGGTCTCGCCCTGCCTTCCTCGCTGCCCTCCGCCCACAGCTCTCACGGCCACACTGGCCCCTGTCTCACTTCCTCTCCGACCAGCACGTCTTCTGTCTCCACGTCTGCATCTCCGACCTTCTTCCAGATTCCTCGCAGAGTGCGCAAGGCTGGCGCCTCTTGTCCTTCTGGTCATAGCATCGGTGTCACCATGGAGGCCTTTTAGACACCATCCCCCACAGGGGTTCTTGACTGTCCTTCTGGGACCCTGACTCATTTCCCAGGAGCACATGCTGTTCTCTCTCCCATGGATTCACTTTCCTGCTTTTTGTCCATCTGCCCTCTGAGCCATAAGCTCCTGGGTGAATGCCCGGGCACAGTCGCTGAATGGACAGAGGATCTCAGAGCCCCCTGCTGCCTCTGGGCCGCTCATGTTGCAGACGTGGAGGCTAGTAATAAAAGCTGCCTGTTGGGTGGGAGGCAGCCGGACTCCCCGGGGTCCCTCCCCTGCGCCAGTCGCCACCACTGAGCACTGTGGGCACAGCCCGCCCCCTCGTGATCAGCCCCAGCACTGCAGCCCCAGACAGGGAAAAGCCAGAAAACAAAACACACACCTTTGTTTGGGTGTAGTCAAGGCAGCAGCCCTCTCTCCCTCACAGGGGCAAAGGAGCTGGATCGGCTGGCTCCAGGGGCATTGTGCAGGACCTCAGAAGCTGCCCTCATCTCCCTGTTTCCCTCCACTGTCTTGGTGCCCAGGTCCCTCCGGAGGCCTCCTTATCCCAGCCGGGGGTAACTAACTCCACCCTCTTCCAAATGAGGAACCCCAGGTGCCAACAGAGATGGCACTTTGCCCCTGGAAGAGTGGTCCAGGGCTTTGCCTCCTTCTGCACCACCCAGGTCCCCAGCCCTCCAGGCTGCCACGCGTTCAGAAGGACCTGGAGGGAACAGATAGTATTTTCCAAGGACTCGGAGCACAGTGGGTCATGGATGGAGAACCAAGGCCAACAGACTCTACAAGCTGTACAACCCTCGAGATCACCCCAGCCATGCACCCTAAATTACATCGGAGTAAACGAGGACTTCTCTCCTGTAGCTCCTTCTCTGCTAGGGGCGAACCTCATCGTGGCTCCAGGTGCCCAGAGCAGTGGATGCAGGAGCCCAGAAACTGTCCTCTCCAGGCTGCTCTGGGGATGCTCCCTGCCCAGGTCGACTCCCGGGAACCTGCCCACTTGCCCCTGGCATCTCTGTCCCTCAGCCTGGGGCCCTGAGCCTGTTGCCAGGAGACCTGATGGTCCTGAGGCTCGGTGGGGCTGCTTCCTACAGCTTTCTTCTTCCCCTTGTCATCTCCCCGTGTCCACTGCTCCCCTGAATGCATGCCATGGTCTCCACCTGTGAGGTCACTGTGTGTGTCTGTGGGCACGTAGGGAGGCAGAGAGGACAGGGCCCCTCGTGGGAGGGGAGGGGATGGACAAGGGTCCCCCCAGGACGTCAGGGGCTCTCCTTCCCCAAGGAAACTCCATGGGAGTGGCTGAGCCCTGAACTAGGAGGCTGGAACCTTTCCTTCTCTTCTGGAGTCTGCCCCCACTCCACTCCCCCCACCCCGCCGTGGGCCCTGGGCCAGCCCCTGTACCTCTCCTGGCCTCAGTTTCCCGATCGTACCAGGAGGGGCTGGACACGGAACTGCGTAAGCGCGCGCTCTGCGTGGACTCTCCCTCCCGGCTGGGTCGGGTGTGGGCGGGGTAGTCGGGGTAGGGGGGCAGACGGTCCTCGCTCCACCCGAGACGACGGGGAGGGCGACCGCGGCCGGGCGGGGCACTCACCTGGCAATCTACCATCATTCTCAGCCCCGGCAGCACATCGCCGGCCCCAGGGCGGGGCCCCGGGCTAGCAGAGGCCGCTCGCCTCGGCCCGCGCGCGGCGCAGGGGGCGCCCGGCTGCGGGGGCTCATGGCGCGGCCTCCCGTCCCCGCCGGGCCCAGGGCTCCGCCGGCGCCGGCGCTCGCGCCGCTCCCATTGTCTGCGCCCGCGCCGCGCCACCGGCCGCTCGGGCCGCGCCCGCTCGGTTGCGCCCGGGCTCCCGGGCTCCGGCCGGGTGGGCGGGCCCCGCCGCGGCCCCGCCTCGGCTCGTCCCGCCCCCCGCCCGCCGCAGGTGTGAGGGGCGGGCCCCGCCGCGCGCAGCGGCCTCCCTCCAGCGGGAGGGCCGCGGGGGTGGACGCCGGCGGGGGCAGGCGGGCCGCGAGCCTGCGGCCGCGCGCGCGCGCGCGCACATCCGGGGCCTGCGCGTGCACCGGAGCCCCGCCTGGCCGCGGGCTCGCGCGCCGCGCCCCGAGGGCTGACCGCGCGCTGTGGACCCGGCGCCTCCCTCACCCCCGCCGCTTGCTGCGTTCTTCCTGTGCCCCCTAGCGCCTCGGGCCACCCAAACGCCACCGGGCGGGGCTGCCGGGCCGCGTGGTCGTGTAGGCCTGGAGATGTGGGAGTCACGGATTGTGCACCCCCATCCTTCTGTCAGGCACCTCGTGTCCGGGCCATCTCGATGCACGGCTGGGACAGCAGTCCTGGAGGCGGAGTAGGAAAAGGAGATCACGGACACCCCGCCCCCCCCACTCCCCGCAACCCCGACTCCCTGTCTTCCTGGACTTCCAGACACGGGGTCCAGGCTTTCCCCAGCTGCAACCCTGTTTGGTGAATGAGGGGCTGGAGGAGCCCAGGGAGGAGGGAGGGGGCCCACCTGGGCTGAACGCCTGTCAGGGGGCGTTAGTGTGACTAAGGATACCCCTGGGTGCTCAGGGATTTTGCCCCTTTTAATTTATGAACAGTGACCTCAGCTCTCAAGGTCACTCAGCTGTAAGTGAGCAAGGCCAGCTGTGAACAGACGACTCAGAATCATTGCCCCTCACCTTTGCTCAGCCCACAGCGCTGACCATCAGAGGCCTTGTCCTGGGTTGGGCTCTCTGAGCCCAGATCCTCTGGGTGTTTTCCTCTCCCTGCTTTAATCCCCAGCCCTCCCTCGCAAGGGGAGAGTTCAGTTCAGTTCAGTTCAGTCGCTCAGTCGTGTCTGACTCTGCGACCCCATGAATCGCAGCACTCCAGGCCTCCCTGTCCATCACCAACTCCTGGAGTTCACTCAGACTCACGTCCATCGAGTCAGTGATGCCATTCAGAAATCTCATCCTCGGTCGTCCCCTTCTCCTCCTGCCCCCAATCCCTCCCAGCATCAAAGTCTTTTCCAATGAGTCAACTCTTCTCATGAGGTGGCCAAAGTACTGGAGTTTCAGCTTTAGCATCATTCCTTCCAAAGAAATCCCAGGGCTGATCTCCTTCAGAAGGGACTGATTGGATCTCCTTGCAGTCCAAGGGACTCTCAAGAGTCTTCTCCAACACCACAGCTCAAGAGTATCAATTCTTCGGTGCTCAGCCTTCTTCACAGTCCAACTCTCACATCCGTACGTGACCACAGGAAAAACCATAGCCTTGACTAGACGGACCTTAGTCGGCAAAGTAATGTCTCTGCTTTTGAATATGCTATCTAGGTTGGTCATAACTTTTCTTCCAAAGAGTAAGTGTCTTTTAATTTCATGGCTGCAGTCACCATCTGCAGTGATTTTGGAGCCCCCAAAATAAAGTCTGACACTGTTTCCACTGTTTCCCCATCTATTTCCCATGAAGTGATGGGACCAGATGCCATGATCTTCATTTTCTGTATGTTGAACTTTAAGCCAACTTTTTCACTCTCCTCTTTTACTTTCATCAAGAGGCTTTTGAGTTCCTCTTCACTTTCTGCCATAAGGGTGGTGTCATCTGCATATCTGAGGTTATTGATATTTCTCCTGGCAATCTTGATTCCAGCTTGTGTTTCTTCCAGCCCAGCGTTTCTCATGATGTACTCTGCATAGAAGTTAAATAAGCAGGGCGACAATATACAGCCTTGACGTACTCCTTTTCCTATTTGGAACCAGTCTGTTGTTCCATGTCCAGTTCTAACTGTTGCTTCCTGACCTGCATACAGATTTCTCAAGAGGCAGCTCAGGGGGTCTGGTATTCCCATCTCTTTCAGAATTTTCCACAGTTTATTGTGATCCACACAGTCAAAGGCTTTGGCATAGTCAATAAAGCAGAAATAGATGTTTTTCTGGAACTCTCTTGCTTTTTCCATGATCCAGCGGATGTTGGCAATTTGATCTCTGGTTCCTCTGCCTTTTCTAAAACCAGCTTGAACATCAGGAACTTCATGGTTCACATACTGCTGAAGCCTGGCTTGGAGAATTTTGAGCATTACTTTACTAGCGTGTGAGATGAGTGCAATTGTGTGGTAGTTTGAGCATTCTTTGGCATGGCCTTTCTTTGGGATTGGAGGGAACATTCATTTCAGGGAATGAAAACTGACCTTTTCCATTCCTGTTGCCACTGCTGAGTTTTCCAAATTTGCTGGCATATTGAGTGCAGCACTTTCACAGCATCATCTTTCAGGATTTGAGACAGCACAACTGGAATTCCATCACCTCCACTAGCTTTGTTCGTAGTGATGCTTTCTAAGGCCCACTTGACTTCACATTCCAGGATGTCTGGCTCTAGGTGAGTGATCACACCATCGTGATTATCTGGGTCATGAAGATCTTTTTTGTACAGTTCTTCTGTGTATTCTTGCCACCTCTTCTTAATATCTTCTGCTTCTGTTAGTTCCATACCATTTCTGTCCTTTATCGAGCCCATCTTTGCATGAAATGTTCCCTTGGTATCTCTAATTTTCCTGAAGAGATCTCTAGTCTTTCCCATTCTGTTCTTTTCCTCTATTTCTTTGCATTGATCTCTAAAGAAGGCTTTCTTCTCTCTTCTTGCTATTCTCTGGAATTCTGCATTCAGATGCTTATATCTTTCCTTTTCTCCTTTGATTTTCGCTTCTCTTTTCTCACAGCTATTTGTAAGGCCTCCTCAGACAGCCGTTTTGCTTTTTTTCATTTCTTTTCCATGGGGATGGTCTTGATCCCCGTCTCCTGTACAATGTCACAAACCTCCATCCATACTTCTTCAAGGCACTCTATCAGATCTAATCCCTTGAATCTGTTTTTCACTTCCACTGTATAATTGTAAGGGATTTGATTCAGGTCATACCTGAATGGTCTAGTGGTTTTCCCTACTTTCTTCAATTTAAGTCTGAATTTGGCAATAAGGAGCTCATGATCTGAGCCACAGCCAGCTCCCGGTCTTGTTTTTGCTGACTGTATAGAGCTTCTCCATCTTTGGCTGCAAAGAGTATAGTCAATCTGATTTTGGTGTTGACCATCTGCTGATGTCCATGTGTAGAGTCTTCTCTTGTGTTGTTGGAAGAGGGTGTTTGCTATGACCAGTGCATTCTCTTGGCAAAACTCTATTAGTCTTTGCCCTGCTTCATTCTGCATTCCAAGGCCAAATTTGCTTGTTACTCCAGGTGTTTCTTTGCATTCCAGTCTCCTATAATGAAAAAGACATCTTTTTTGAGTGTTAGTTCTGAAAGGTCTTGTAGGTCTTCATAGAACTGTTCAACTTCAGCTTCTTCAGTGTTACTGGTTGGGGCATAGACTTGGATTACTGTGATATTGAATGGTTTGCCTTGGAAACGAACAGAGATCATTCTGTCGTGTTTGAGATTGCATCCAAGTACTGCATTTCAGACTCTTTTGTTGACCATGATGGCTACTCCATTTCTTCTGAGGGATTCCTGCCTGCAGTAGTAGATATAATGGTCATCTGAGTTAAATTCACCCATTCCAGTCCATTTTAGTTCGCTGATTCCTAGAATGTCGACGTTCACTCTTGCCATCTCCTGTTTGACCACTTCCAATTTGCCTTGATTCATGGACCTGACATTCCAGGTTTCTATGCAATATTGCTCTTTACAGCATCGGACCTTGCTTCTATCACCAGTCACATGCACAACTGGGTATTGTTTTTGCTTTGCCTCCATCCCTTCATTCTTTCTGGCATTATTTCTCCACTGACTTCAGTAGCATATTGGGCACCTACTGACCTGGGGAGTTCCTCTTTCAGTATCCTATCATTTTGCCTTTTCATACTGTTCATGGGGTTCTCAAGGCAAGAATACTAAAGTGGTTTGCCATTCCCTTCTCCAGTGGACCACATTCTGTCAGACCTCTCCACCATGATCCGCCCGTCTTGGGTGGCCCCGCGGGCATGGCTTGGTTTCCTTGAGTTAGGGCAGAGTTACTGACCTCATTTTCAGTGGAGGAGACTGAGGCCTGAGAGTCGCCGCATGAGCTGGCCTGTCACAGGGCTGTGAGGTGGCCCCACCGTGGGTTCGAGCCCAGGTCGCTCCTGACCCCAACGGCTGAGCTTTCACAGGAGCCTGCGGAGGCGGCCTCTCAGCCCAGCCTGGATTTGAGTCCATGCTGGATGGGGGGCTGTGGGGAGGGGGTGCTGCAGGCAGGAGTCTCTGAGGGGGAGACCACGAGGGGGTATCCCTGAGCGAGCACGGCTGCAGGGAGGCTGGGTGGGGGAGGTGAGGGGTGCTCCGTGGGGAGGGTGTCTGGACTAGCCTGCACAGGGTTCTGAGTGCAGGGTAAGAAGTCGGGGATCCCCGCAGGTTGGTGGGGGTCATTGCAGGCTGGGGCCGCAGTTCACACGGTCTCCAGGTGATTTTGTCAGAGCCGCAGCACCTCAGCCGGGAGGAGCTTAGCAAGAGTGTTATTCATCCCACCACTCAAGCATGCACCCCTGCAATGCCACCAGGGATGGGGCCTGCTCCTCCTGTGCACAGAGTGGGCTGTGGTGGTTGTCTGCCTCTTGCCTGGGCTGGGCATATTGCCCGGCTTCCTCTCCAAGTGCCTGCCCAGAAGGCTCCCAGCAATAGTCCCGTTTGATCATCACCCCAGGGCCTCAGGGTGGTGGAGTGGCCTGCCGAGCATCCCACGTGTGCTGCTGCTGCTGCTAAGTCGCTTCAGTCATGTCCGACTCTGTGCGACCCCATAGACGGCAGCCCAGCAGGATCCTCCGTCCCTGCGATTCTCCAGGCAAGAACACTGGAGCGGGTTGCCATTTCCTTCTCCAATGCATGAAAGTGAGAAATGAAAGGGAAG
The DNA here is from genome assembly GCA_917880005.1 of Nanger dama. Taxonomy (NCBI): domain Eukaryota; kingdom Metazoa; phylum Chordata; class Mammalia; order Artiodactyla; family Bovidae; genus Nanger; species Nanger dama. Next base: position 3,882,920 of record CAKJTW010000018.1, on the reverse strand, counting down.
TTGCTCAGTAACTGTCCGACTCTTATCGACCCCATGAACTGCAGCCTACCAGGCTCCTCCATCCATGGGATTTTCCAGGCAAGAGTGCTGGAGTCGGGTGCCATAGCCTTCTCCCCCAACGTGTGCCAGGACAGACTAAAACTCATGTTCTCTCAGCTGCCTCACATTCATGCAGTCATTCAACAAACATTCAAAGAATGCCTCCTGGGTTTCAGGTACTGGGGTAAACCTGGTTGACCACCACCTGTATCCTCTTGGGGTTTATGAACTGGGAAAGGGGTGGAGGTGGGCAGAACATTGTAACTGATGACATAGGGATGAGGATTTATGGGAACACCAAAAGGCATCCACTCTGGAAGGGGGAACAAATCAAGGCAGGCTTCCTGGAGGAGGTGATGTCAAGAATATGTTCCTGGAATTGGGCCAGGTGATTGGAGGCCTGACCAGTAGGCAGCGTGAGCAAAGGTATGGTGGTCCTGGCCCTGTGGCAGAGCAGTGATGTTGGACGGTAAGGTGTGGGGAGGAGGTAGTTGGTCATGAGGGGACAGGAAGCTTACATTTCAGGGGCCTCCATTGCAGGGGACACCGCAGACATTTTGCATTCGTGATTCTGTTGATTTCTATTTCTGTACTCTCCCTCTCTCTGCTGGGTCAGGCCTGTCTCCTACCAGCCCTCCCACTCCTGCCAGGCCCCGTACTTCTTCCCACCCACAGAGCACCTCTGGCCCCAAGCCCTCAGCTCTCTGGGAAAGGAGCCTGGATCCTGTTTTAGGTCTAGGAGTTGGGTAGTCACTCACTCAACTGTGTCTGAGGGCTGTGCCTGGGATGTGGTCTGGGGTAGCCATAGTGCCTGGGGGCTTGGGCCAAGGCTGAGAAGGGCCCATCAGCTGGACCCAGAGCTGGGCTGGAGTGAGCAAGTGTTCATTTCTCTCCTGCGATGTTGCCCAGGCTCAGGGCCACCTCCTCCTCCTCTGATCTCCACATCAAGGGCCTTTTCCTTGATCCAGCACGGAAGCTCGGTGAAGGCAGGGCCTGCCCCTTCAACACCACCAGCTTTATACACTCCCCAGGGCAGGGCTGGGCACCCTGGGAAGGTGAGGACAAATGGGCCATGCGTCCACCCTTGTCCCTCTGCCCGGGGAGCACCCCAGGGCCTGACTCGTCCTCTCCCGGCTCAGGCTGTCTCCCCACATGGTCACTCAGCCTGTCTGTGCTCTTGCAGTCTGTCCTGGCTTGCCATCCAAGCACAGGCTGCAGGAAGAGTAGGCTTCAGGCTGGCCCCAGCTTTGCCCAAGGTGCCCAGGTGGGTGGGTTCCTGCTCCTCATGATTTGGCCACAGACCATACCCCCTGCCCTCTACCTTATGTGGCAAGGATGCTGCTGCCCCCAGGGAGTGCATACTAGGACCCCCACACCCCTGCCCACCGCTTCTGTCCCACCAGGCAGATGCGACCACCTCAGGGCTCTGAAGCCCCTCTTATCCTAGGTCTGCCTTGTGGCCCAGTGCCCCGCGCCCACCAGAAGTCCCCCAGGCTGAGGTTGATAGCAGAAGCATCAGACACACGTGCTCTGCACTTAGGGACCCAGAGCTCAAAGGACATCCAGCTGGGGGGCAGGGGCTCTGCTCCCCGACTCAGGAGAGCTGCATAACCGGTGATGTTTTCAACTCACCTATCTGCCAGGAGAAATGGGATGAAATCTTGCCTGTTGCAGTGGCCAGCAGCAGCCCAGGCTTTCTAGAAAACTGTACCCTACCCTCCTACCCAAGCCGACTGTACTTGCAATCCAGGCTGCCTGTATCCCTAGGGGCCTGGCAGCCAGATGCTCAGAGATGCAGGTGAAGACAGCCCGGTTAGGGGCCTAGCACACGCTACTTTTATTAAATGCTGCCCAAACTCTCTTACAGAAGAGGTGCTTAGTGCCGGGGACTGTCCACCTCGAGTGAGGCAGGGACCTGAAACCAGAGGGCCTAGAAGGCTTCCTCCGGGTCCTGAGTGAAGAAGTGGCTCTGGAGGCTGGCAGGGACAAAGCAGTGGCCCCTGCAGCCAGAGAAAAGGGGGGGTGGGGATGCCTTTCCTACAAGTGTTAGAAAGTGCAGCTTCAAGGGCAGCAGGCAACGAATGGGCTGGTGGCAGAGAGGGGATTTGGGGCGCTGGGTGAGGCTGCCCCGAAGGCTCGTGAGCTGGCGGAGGCTCCGTCTTCTTCCACCTCTGGCCTCCCCTCCTTGGGCCTTGGAGAGTGTGATCTTTGCGTTCTCCTCCACGTGGACACTGCTCTTCACAGTGGACAGAGGCCTTTCCAGGCCCGTCTCCCCGCTGGATTCCACCAGCAGAGGCGGAGGTTAGAAGGCACAGCGCTGGTCCCACCTAAGGCTTGAGGAGTGAGGCCCTGGTGCCTGGAGGCTCTGGTGAGCTGGGTGCTCGCTGGGGTCCCCCCGTCCAGGGCGGCCCCGCCTTTGCCGTCAGCTCTGCAGCCAGGCGGTGTCCTTGTTCAGGGTGGAGAAGCGGATCAGCTTCAGGCTGGGGGGCTGGGGCTTCCTGTCATCCCAGAGGTACTCGGGGGACAGCACCTTGGAGGGGCTTGTGTGAGAGGAAGCGGCGGTTCAGGTGGCTCTCCTCCTGCCAGGCTGCCATGATGCCGTTGGCCTTGTCTGCCAGGATGCCCATGTGGCAGCCCCTGGTGAACTCGTACACCCTGGCCACCCGCCCCCGAAGACCGCCCCGCCATAGTAGAAGTCCCCCTCGCCGTCCGCCACGAAGGCGGTGGAGAGAGGCCGGCGCTCGTAGGGGAACTGGTGGCGGGGGGCGGTGAAGTAGCCCGGGTGGATGGCAGCCACAAGGTCCCCCAAGGTCTCGGGGCCCCACGGGTTCTGGAATGCCATGTCCACCTCCAGGCAGAAGAGGTAGTCCACCTCCCGGTGCGCCCTCTCGGCGATGTGCACGCTGATGGCCTCCATCCGGCGCATGGAGGCCTCCCACTGGGAGGGGCTCGGGGACCGGGATGACACTGAGGTGGCGGCCGGGGCCCAGTGGGACCCGAGGAATGGCCTGAGGGTCGTGAGTGAAGAACGTAGTAGCGCACGCGGTACCCTGCATGAAGAACTGCTCGGCCGACTCCAGGAAGTGCTGGATGAACTGGGTGTGCCTGCTGGAGAGGACCCCGTCAAGCACCACGGCCTCCGCAGGGCGCACCCCCCACCCCAGCTTCCCGCCTCAAGAAGTCATATCTGGTCTGCCCCTCGTCTGTCAAGTTCCCCTGATCACAGTACCAACCTCTAGGGACCGTCCTAATAACGATACCTTGATGATATTCACAGGCTGCGCGCCTGACTTTTCCTGAGCACTTACAAGTGCCAGGTAATGTTCTAGGGATTACCTCCTGGCCTCACAAACTCCCCGCTTTACAGACAAGGACACTGAGGCTCAGAGAGAAAAAAGCAGCCGAGAAAGTGGGTGCACATCGAGGGGAAGTGAGTGGTGCTGGCTGCTGACTGGGCTGCGGGAGAGGGAGCCCCCAGACTCCAGGTGCGCCATCTATTACCTTTAGTCATTGGCCACCCCCACACTGGGGTCCTTCTCTCAGGAGTCCCAGAAAGGAAAGGCCAGGTGGGTAAGGGAGGACGGGGGAAAACAGGGGGCGTCCAGAGAGCAGGCAGGCCCGGGGGCGGAGAAGAGAGGGTCCCCAGGGCAGGGCCAGCTCTCTCTTGACCTGCGTGTGGCCTGACCGTGGACCCTCCCTTTCTGGGGGCTTGCCATTCCTTTACACCTGCCTGGACGGTTCAGGGGAAGCAGACGGGGTGACGCAGCAAGGCATCTCCTGACAAAGGCTCCTGGTGCTCCTCACTGGGCTGCCTCCCCCCCCGCTTGCACGCCAGGCCCAGACCGCCTCTTTTCTCCAGGAAGCCCTCTCCCACCATCATACTCTGCTCTGTCACTTCCCACCTGGCACCGCCTCCCTGGCGCCTGGGCAGGGTCCTGTCTCTCCCCAGACCCCACCCCCACGCCCAGCTCCAGCCCAGCCGCCTACTCACTTGCCCACGGCAAACGCCGTAAGCCCGATGGTCAGGTTCAGAGGCCGGTAGATGTGATGCAGAAGCTCGGCGTTAAAGGTTCCCTCGGAGACGATGGGAGCCAGCCAGGGTGTGAGTGTCAGCAGCTCTGTGGGCCTGGCAGCAGAGGAGGCCGAGGGGGCTGAGACCCTCCCCCGGGAAAGCCTCCGTCTCATCTTGGTCCTGCCTCCCACGCTGGGTGACCCTGGGCAGCTTCATCCCTGTCTCTGGGCCACCGTATCCTCAAGTGGGGGTGATAGTAGCTGCTTCCCAGCGAGGGCAAGAGGACCAGGAGTTACTGCCCGTCCAGTGTCTAGAGGAGCCTGGCATTTCTGGGGTCCGCTAAGGGCCTCGGAGATGGGGGTTGTCATTCTCGTCATTAATCATGGATCGAGCGCTGAGGGCACGGCGCTCTGCTGTTTTTTGGTTTGTCTGTTTTTGGCTGCGTCGCCTGGCTTGCAGGATCTTAGTTCCCTGACCAGGGAGCGAGTCAGGGTCCTTGGCAGTGAAAGCACAGAGTCCTAGCCACTGGGACTGCCCAGGAATCGCCACTCTGCATTTTGCCACCCTCGTTTCATCTGGTCCTCTGCCCTGTCGAGTGGGTATCACTAACCATCCACCTGTACAGAAGCAGCTCACAAGTGCTGGGTTATCCACCCAAGATTACAGAGCTGGTGACAGAGCTGGACTGGAGCCCGGGTCCCCAGAGCGCCCAGACACCAAGGTCGCTGACCCCTCCAGCACCCCAGCTTCTAAATCAGGGCTTTGCCCCCGACCCCCACCCCCTCGAATCTCTCCATCCTGCACCCAGGCCCTAATCAACACCTACTTTTGCTCCAGCAGCTTGGGCTGAGGGTACTGTGACCTGCAACCAAGAAGGGCAAGTGGTTAAAGGGATGGCAGCCCCCACCCTGGGCCAGAGAGGGCGAAAGGACCGGCTGCTTACTGTGCCACGGGCTGGGACGGCTCCTCCTTGTACTGAAGCTTCATGTTGCTGGTGGGAGAGGCGAGACAGGGCCATCGGTGTTGTTAGTAGAGATGCTCAGCAGGGATGGATGAAGCGGGGACAAAACACCCCCATGGGCCAGGCACCCCCCTCCCCCAGGCTTCCTGGCCCCTCCTCCATGGCCCTGCCCGCTCTCCGGGGGCTGGGCTCCTGCAGAGGCCATCCATCCAGGGTCCCTGTGTGGCAGGGAGGTGATCCAACCTGGCACCATTTGTCTCCACGTCTTTTTCAGCTCTGGAAGAGCCTGGGCACCGTGGAGAAGCTTTGAGAAGCTGCAAAGTGAGCCCAGTTCTGCCTTTTTCTAGCCCGGGAGCTCAGACAGATGAGGCTGCAGGTGAGGTGCCTCCAGCTGGAGAGACCCAGGGCTGGACATCCCACTCCTTAGGGTTTTGTCCCCTCTCCCTTAAAGTGGGGGACAATAACAGGGTCACTCTGCAGGGCAGAAGTGAGGCCTGGAGACGGGAAAGGCCTGTTGCTCTGACCCAGGGAGCTGGTCAGAGCCAGTTCCAGCAGAGGCCTGAGGTTGCCTGTGAGGCTCGGACACATGAGGAGGGTGCCTGCCGTTCATTCTATCACCCATAGTGGGCTGGCTTAAGCTTCCTGGAGCTGTCCTGGCGCTTTCCGTCAATGCTTTGTGTGTATGGTAAGATATACAAGACAAAGATTTGCCACCTTAACCATTTGAAAGCATAGAGTTCCGAGGCATTAGGTACACTCGTGTTGCTGTGCAAACACCGCCTCCACCCATCTCTAGAACGTGCTCATTGTCCCCAAACTGAAACTCTCTCCCTGAGATGCTGCCTCTCCATCCCTTCTCCCAACCCTTGGTAACTATTACGCTTACTTCCGTCTCTGTAAAAAAATCTTCTTTTTATTTTTTTTCAGTAAGATCTCTATTCATTTTGGCCACACCATGTGGCATGCAGGATCTTAGTTCCCTGACTTGGAATCGAACCTGTGCCCCCTGCATTGGGAATATGCAGTCTCAACCATTGAACCACCAGGAAGTCCCATTTCTCTATACTAGAGATCTCTTATAAATGAAATCCTACAGTACTTGTCCTATAGTGATTAGCCTATACTCTGGAAGATATATTTTTAAAGTTGATCCATCAATTTGGCCCTCTGCCTTAGTTTCACACAAACAAGCACATTTCAGGTCCTGCTCAGAAAGTGACGGGACTCTGAGAAGTTGGTCAGAAATGAGAAGAGGAAAAGGGCCCCCATCCCACACTTTCCTGGCCAGTGGTGTCTCCCTTCGCCTCACCAGCCCTGACACGTTCCGCTCTGGCCACATTAAAGAGTCGGACATAAGAACACCAAAGCACAGATGAACCAGAGCCAAAATAAAAAAAGGAACTTCACGTTTCCAGACCTCTGAAGGTCATAACACTGAAAGAAGAAATCCAAATGAACAGAGAGGAAAGTGTGACCATTTAAAACTAACAAAACCTCCAACTGTAATCTGTTTAAAAAACTCAGAACATGAAGATAGACTGCAAATAATTTTTTAAAACTGCAAATAATTAAAAAAAAAAAAGCACTGAGTACTCTCGGCCGAAAGTGGTGATAGAGGACCTGCCAACAAGCCAAGGCGGGCAGGTGGTGGAGCAGGCGGGTCATCAAAGAGGAAATTCAGTAAATGGGAAGGCGTGGGGAGAGGAGGGCCATGGTCAAAGGAGTGAAATTCAAACCACGGTGCATTTCCCATCTCTCAAATCAGCAAGTGGCTTGGTTTTGTTCTTCATGACACCTGATACTTGCAGCCTCAGCCCAGGTGCAGTGCAGCTGCTGGGGGTGGGGGAGGGTGGGGAGGTGTATCTGTGTGTTTGCCACGGTACCCCTGGAGAGCTTCCAGGTGGCATCAGGTCGTGTTAGTGGTAAAGAACCTGCCTGCCAACGCAAGAGATGCAGGTTGGATCCCTGGGTCCAAACAAAAACCCTTGTGTCCTATTGCAGGGTCAGGAAGATCCCCTCGAGGAGGAAATGGCAACCCACGCCAGTATTCTTGCCTGCAAAATCCCATAGGCAGAGGAGCCTCGCAGGCTGCAGTCCATGGGGTCACGAAGAGTCGGACTCGGCTGAAGCGACTCAACAGGCAGCCTGGAGAGCAGCCTGATGAGATGGATGAAGACCCTGGCCATATCCTTCGGCCCAGGAACGCACCAAATAAAAGGGTTTCTAAGATGGAAAAAGCTGAGACTTCCCGGGGGCCCAGTGGCTTATGCTCCATGCTCCCAAAGCAGGGACCTGGGGTTCAATCCCTGGTCAGGGAGCTGGACCCCACGCACCACCCACAACTAAAGGTCCTGTACGCTGAGCCGAAGGTGGGAGGTCCTGCGTGCTGCACCTAAGACCCAGCATAGGCAAATAAATTAATTTAAAAAAAGATGAAGAAAACTTTATATCTAGAGTTGCTCATTACGAACTAACTCAGAAGCTGGTAAACCACAAACAACCTAAACGCCCCACAGTTGCTGGTGGAAAAAGGGCCCAGAATTTAATTTAAGAATTAGGGCCCAGCCCTTGGGTGGAGTAAAATGACAGTGACCAGATGCTGAAAAATGAAGCCAGTTCTGGGGAAATAAGATAAGAACTGCAAAGACATTCTGGTCACAACTACTTTCAACAGCAAGCGTACTTTCTGCTTCCATTACAATCTGAATAGAAAGTGCAGCAATCAACAAGCTGACAATGGAATCAGAGTGTGATTCAGGCCATTGGACACAAGAGGGTTTTTGTTTTCTTTTGCCTTTTCTGTTGTCCTGTCTAATTTACCACATTCTGTTTATAATAGTGAAACATACCTTACTGTTCATTAGTAGTCTATGATCCAGATTTTAAACTTTCCTTTCAGTGTCAGGAAAACCAGAAGACCATGGGGCCAAACACCACCTTGAGACTGTCCCAAATCATCTTTGTCACTCTGAACTGTCCAAATGTCAGATCTGTTATCTGAGGGAGACTGGCCATGTGTGCATTTGTCCTTTGAATTCACAGAGAGCACAACATTGAGCAAAAAGGTCAAGTTCTAAAACCATTCTTTCCTGAGCACCTCCTATATACGAGGTTCAGCACCAGGGTATTTACAGGCATCATCACACCCCAAGCTCTATCATCCCATTTTACAGATACGCCAAGTGAGGCTCTGGAGCTATGCAACACGCTCAGAGTCACACCACAGAGAGGGCACTGCAAGGATACCTGAAGACGGAAACAGGGAACTTCCACATTCGTGGCTCAGAATCATGAGATTAGGACCTAAGAACCTACAAAGTGACCTGAAAAGCCTTCCCATCTTCCCTATTCCGGGGACCCCTAATTCTGCCTGCCCCATACTTACAAGATCTCTGGGCAGGGGAGATAATAGGGGATGTAGGAGACCAGCAGCCAGTTCTCGACATACACCCTGGGAAGGAAATACATGTGTTGACTTGGATTTTTAAGCTGAGGCTGAGAAGTCACGTTGGTGCATGTTAGTGGAAATGCAAGTCCCCAGTGGCGCACCTGGGGTTCCCCCCCACCTCCCCCCGCCCTCCACCTATCAGTCCTTGGGTCTGGCTGACCTCAGAGGACAAAGCCTCCTAGCCTTCTGCAGTGAGTGTGAGTCATTATACAGCTATGCAGCCATTCAGTCCTGCGGCAGGAATATTCTTGACACCAGTCCCACAAGGGACTGGTGGTGTGGGGAGCCCCCAAAGCTTTGCGGAAAGGACACACGAGGTGAATTCTGGAGCATAAACAGGAGTTCCTCCTTAACACAGCTAGAAGAATAGTCCAGGCGGAGGCAACAGTTAAGTGTAGAGGCCGGGAGGTCAGTGCAAAGGAAAACCCATAAACCAGGCTGGTTCAGTCGTACTGGGGCTAGGGGGAGGGGCAGGTGTGCCTAGAGAGGAGGGTGGGACCTGGAAATCCTGGGAAGGGGTCCAGGTTTGGGGGTTGAGATGCTGAGAAAGGAAGGAGTCTGGGATGGGGACAGAGGGCTGCACGGGGCATGCTCACCATAGAGAGCAGAGGGTGATGCCCAGCAGCAGGCAGAATCCCAGGCCCAGGGCCAGTCTCGGGCAGTGCATCGCTGGGGGGCGGCATCTGAGCCTGGGCACCTGCAGAGACCGAGTGGGTCTTGGTGAATCGGCCCACCTCTCTCAGGGGTGTCAGGCTCAGAGTCTGGGTCTCCGGGGTCGGGGAACACCTGCAAAGGGATGCTCCTTATCCACAGGACACTGACCCCCCCTTTTTTTTTTTGCTGCTCTGCCCTCCCCTGGGCACCACCATCAAGGGGAATGTGGAATCCAGGTGTTGCCCTGTCCAGCTGGACCCCAGGCCCAGATCTGGCAGTTCCAGGGGACAGAGGCTCAGGATTCAGCCAAAGCCTGCTGCTGTGCCTTGGGAGAGGCACTGGGCCCGAAGGCGACTGCCCCCCCCACGGTCTCCCCGCCCCATCCGCCCCGCCTCGCAGGTCTCCCTCCTGAAACCTTCCATGATGAGCCGGGCTTCCTAGCGACTAGGGCCAGAGCACATGGAGAGGGATTCTGGGGGAAACAGTAGGGTCGCAGGAAATCCAGCCCGGAGCCGGCACCGCGGGGGCACACGCGGCCTGGGGAAGAGGGTTGCTGGGCAGAGATGGGCGGCGGCGATCTCCTTGGCAGGGGGTGGGGGCCAGGGGAGGCAGCCGAGCGTTCCTCCGGGAGGCAGAGCTCTCCTGGGAGCACGTTTCACCTCTCACCTGCTCGGCGCCAACCCTGGGCAAGGCACTCTCCTCCCGGGTCCATCACAGCCTGGTGTGGGGGCGGGGGGTGGGGTGGTCCTCCTCAGCTATAGGGGGGAGGTTTGGTGCGGGGGACAAGACGCAGTACCCGCCGCTCCAGACACGAGGGGAGGGCTGTGAAAGCGCGGGGCCCAGCCCGGGCCACAGGGAGCGCGGGAGCCCCCTGCGTCCTCCCGAGGTCAGAGCGAGATCCCCAGGCAGGAGCTTCGGGGCTTTGGTCCCGCTCACGCCGTGGCCTCTGGCAAGCTCGCTGGCGCTCTCGCTCCCTCTGCGGACCTCGGCTTCCCCTCCCGGGCTTGGGGCGCCGGTTCCTCCAAAGGGTCCACCTGACGCGTCGGCTCCGCTAGATCGTGGGCCGCGCCGCCGACGCAGAGCCCGGCCCGCACTCCGGCCGCCCCAGCCGGTGACTTGCACCCCGGAGCCCGGGGTCCGCACGCGAGCGCCTCCACTTCCGCCGGCCACTGCGGGCCCCAGCCAGACCCGTGGCGCGGCGGACGGAGCGCGACTGTCCCTGCCGCCTGCAGACTCACCCCTTGAGGCCAGACCGAGGTGGGGACGAACGGAGGGGCGCAGCAGGGCCGGGAAATCAGGGACGCGGCTGGCCCGGGCGCCTCAGGTAGCGCGGTGGGCGGAGCCGGACGCAGCCGGTGGGCGGGCCCCGGCGGGCCCGAGGGGGCGGGGAAAGGCGCCTCGGCCCCGCCCACCGGCTGATGCTCCTCCCACCCGGCCTCGACCCACTCGCCAGCTGCAGCCTCCGCCCCCTAGAGGTTCCCTGGGGGCTCTACACTCTGCGGGCCACGTGGGCCACGCCTCCAAGGCGGAAGACCCATCTTAGGTGAGAGGAGCGTGGGTCAGGGAAATCCAGGATGGGGGAGGCGGCGCGCCCTCGAGAAGTCAGGGAACCGATCTGGGGAGAAAACTTTATTGTTTTTAGAAGAGCGTTGAAACAATCACTGGAAGGGAAAGCCAGAAGGACGTCGTCGTTACTTTCTGGCTTGGGATCATCACTCTTGCTTAGGAGCCCTGAGCTTGGCACGCTGGCCTGGAGACCGTGAGCAGCTCTCGGAATCTCTCAGAGCCTCTGCCTCCTCTCTGAACGGAATTAGCCATACTTTCCTCCAGAGGTTGTACTGACCCTAGTTCATCCTAGGGAGTCCAGGAGCCCCAGGAGGACTGTCTTAGATATCTCCAAGGGTAGGCCAAGGGCAGAGATAGTGGACCTCAAAGGCAGAGGGGTGGCGAGGGAGGGGGCATTCAGAGGAACAGAAAGGAAGGCACCCTGTTTGTAAAGAAGGGAGCCGTAACAAGGACCAGTGACGAACAGATTCAAGGGATTAGATCTAGTAGACAGAGTGCCTGAGCAACTGTGGACAGAGGTTCTAACACTGCAGGAGGTGGTGACCAAAACCATCGGGAAGAAGAAATGCAAGAAGACAAAGTGGTTTGTCTGAGGCGGCTTTACAAATAACTGAGAAAAGAAGAAAAGGAGGGAATGTACCCCTCTATATTCAGTTGGGTATGTCTTTTCTAGCAAAAGGAAGGGATAAAGGGAAAGATATAACCAACTGAATGCAGAGTCCAAGAGAATAGCAAGGAGAGTTAGGAAAGCCTTCTTAAGTAAACAATACAAAGAAATAGAGGAAAACAATAGAATGGGAAAGACTAGAGCTCTCTTCAAGAAAATTGGAGATACCAAAGGAACATTTCAGGCAAGGATGGGCTCAATAAAGGACAGAAACTGTAAGGACCTAACAGAAGCAGAAGAGATTAAAAAGAGGTGGCAAGAGCTATACAGAAGAGCTATACAAAAAAGTTTTAATGACCTGGATGGTGGTCACTCACTTAGAGCCAGACATCCTGGAGTGTGAAGTCAAGTTCGCCTTTGGAAACATTATGACAGACAAAGCTAGTGGAGGTGATGGAATTCCAGTTGAGCTATTTCAGATCCTAAAAGATGCTGCTGTTAAACTGCTGCATTCAGCATGCCAGCAAATTTGGAAAACTCGGCAGTGGCCACGGGACTGGAAAAGGACAGTTTTGATTCCAATCCCCAAAAATGTTCAAACTACCATACAATTGCGCACACTTCACAAGCTAACAAGATAATATTCAAAATCCTGCAAGGAAGGCTTTAGCAGTAAGTGAACTGAGAATTTCCAGATGTACAAGCTGGATTTAGAAAAGGCAGAGGAACCAGAGATCAAATTGCCAATATCCATTGGATCAGAGAGAAAGCAAGGGAATTCCAGAAAAACATCTACTTCTGCTTCATTGACTATGCTAAAGCCTTTGACTGTGTGGATCACAACAGACTGGAAAATTCTTAAAGAGATGGGAATACCAGACTACCTTACTTATCTCCTGAGAAACCTGTATGCAGGTCAAGAAGCAACAGTTAGAACATGGAACAACAGACTGGTTCAAAACTGAGAAAGGACTACGTCAAGGCTGTGTATTCACCCTGTTTATTTACCTTATATGCAGAGTACATCATGGAAATACTGAGCTGGATGAAGCATGAGCTGGAATCAAGATTTTGGGGAAAAATAACAGCCTCAAGATATGCAGATGATACTACTCTAATGGCAAACAGTAAAGAGGAACTAAAGAGCCTCTTGAGCAGGATGAAAGAGGAGAGTGGAAAAGCTGGCTTAAAATTCAATATTCAAAAATGAAGATCATGGCATCCAGTGCTATCACTTCATGGCAAATAGATGGGAAAAAATTGAAACAGTGACAGATTTTATTTTCTTGGGCTCCAAGATGACTGCGGATGGTGACTGCAGCCATGAAATTAAAAGACGCTTGCTTCTTGCAACAAAAGCTATGACAAATCTAGACAGGGTATTACAAAGCAGAGACATCACTTTGCCAAAAGAGTTGGACCATAAAGAAGGCTGAGCACTGAAGAATTGTTGCTTTTGAACTGTGGTGTTGGAGAAGACTCTTGAGAGTCCCTTAGACAGCAAGGAGATCCGTCGATCGTAAAGGAAATCAGTCTTGAATATTCATTGGAAGGACTGATGCTGAAGCTGAAGCTCCAAAACTTTGGCCGCCTGATTCTAAGAACTGACTCGTTGGAAAAGACCCTGATGCTGGGAAAGACTGAAGGTGGAAGGAAAAGGGGACGACAGAGAATGAGATGGTTGGATGGCATCACTGACTCAATGGAGATGAATTTGAACAAGCTTTGGGAGTTGGTGATGGACAGAGAAGCCTGGTGTGCTGCAGTCCATGGGGTTGCAAAGAGTCAGACACGACTGAGCGACTAACATAAGTTAAGGGATATCCATGTAGAGAAACAGCATCGGAGACAAAATAACAGCTGTGGCTCAGAGAGGTTATAGTGAGACAGGAAGTGGACAGGGCACAGCCTGTGAAAGGATGACATAGTTTGAGGACACAACCTAAATTGATTAGAATCAATCAGGTCTATGATGCAGACTCAACTCGCACTTGATCTTGACTCTCAGTATACAGTTCATTATAATATTCCAAGCGGCTTGAATATGACCCTGATCCCGGGAAAGATTGAAGGCGGGAGGAGAAGGGGACTACAGAGGATGAGATGGTTGGATGGCATCACCAACTCAGTGGACATGAGTTTGAGTAAGCTCCAGGAGTTGGTGATGGGTAGGAAGGCCTGGTGTGCTGCAGTCCATGGGGTCACAAAGAGTCAGACACGACTGAGCGACTGAACTGAGCTGAACTGAGGAGGCTTGACAGTAAATGTCAAAAAGTGGGCAGTGACCCAATTTCTGAAAATCTCCACCACTTCCCTAAAACAGCTATAATACTCCTCCCACTCCTTCAGTTCAGTCGCTCAGGAGTGTCAGACTGCTTCCCCATGGACTGCAGCAAACCATGTCTCCCTGTCCACCACCAGCTCCCGGAGCTTGCTCAGACTCATGTCCCACTCATCAGCCTGTGTAATCACCCACCCCTATAGAAACTGACGACTCTATCCTGCTTCCTCTCGTGCCTCTCCAGATGGCGCACATTCTGTCTATGAAGTGTGTTTCTTCCTTGAATAAACCTTGTTTCACTTTACTATGGCTCGCTCTTGAATCCTTTCCTTCAAGAAGCCAAGAACTGCCCCTTGGCTCTCCCAGGGACTGAGATGTGACCTGGTGTGGGACCATCCTCTCTCGCCCCCACTCTCTTCCCTGCAATTATAGGCTTGTCAGGGTCCGATGATGCAGTTTGAGGTTGCAAACACAGATCCGTGTGGCACCAGCCACAATATCCTTTGTAGGTGCCTTTGCCCGGGTCCCTGGGCTTTCCCTTGAGGGTCACAGGTTCCTGTAGGGCAGGGCTTGCTTCCCCCAGAGTCTGCAGGGGCCTGGCACAGGCCAGGAGCTGGTGACTACTGACTGAAATATTGTGATTCCATTTTTAGCTGCAAACAACTGGTTCGCTGGGACATGGTCTGGGACCAGCTGACTGGTTTGTCTCACTCAGAGGTCTTCGAAGTTCTCTGGTGTGCCTCCCAGGCACTGGTCCCTGACTGGTCATTTAGGTGAGCCAGATGGGCAGATCCAGCCCTGGGGCCCTGGCACGTAGGCCAGCATTCCATCAACCGCCAAACCAGCATTCTCTGTTTTCCCTGTTCCCCCTTCCCCCTAGGAGAGGATAAATCCAGCCCAAGGACAGCCTCAGGGCTGGCCTGGGAGAAGCTGGGTGAAAGGGGTGAGGGAAGATAAAACGTGCTGGACTCTCCTTCTGGCGGGTGACTCCGCAATAGGACTCAGACACCCCTCTCACTTCCAATGTTCATATTCACCCTTCCAATGAGTGAATGAATATTCATGGGAAGGACCGATGCTGAAGCCGAAACGCCAGTGCTTCAGCCACCTCATGCAAAGAACTGACTCACTGGAAAAGACCCTGATGCTGGGAAAGACTGAAGGCAGGAGGAGAAGAGGGCGGCAGAGGATGAGACGGTTGCATGGTATCACTGACTCGACGGACGTGAGTTTGAGTAAGCTCTGGGAGTTGGTGACGGACAGGAAAGCCTGGCGTGCTGCAGTTCATGGGGTCACAAAGAGTCGGACCGACTGAGCGACTAAACTGAACTGACCCATCCCCCCTTCAACTGGGTTTGTCTACTTCTAGAGACCAGAGGAAATGGCTCGAGACGTATAAATTGCTCAGATACATCACTGTTCATCTCTGTAGGTGGGCAGGAGGGTCTGGTACCCTGGCAGTGGGAACACTCCCAGGCGCCCACAGTCCTCACCACTGCTCAGGGGGCTATAGCCGAATTGGAAGAGCTGGGACTTTCATGTCAAATAGGAAATGTTAGAGGGACTTCCTTGGTGGCTCAGGGGTTGACTCCACACAGCTTCGTCAGGGGGCTGAGATCCCACATGCTGGAACTTTCTCGGGACAGTGGCTAAGACTCCCAGCGCTGGGGGCCCAGGTTCAATCCCTGATCAAGGAACTAGACCCCACATGCTGCAGCTGAGAGCCCGCGCAGCCAAGTAAATAAATAACAGAGTTTAAAACAGATTCCTTGTGGCGTGTGGCCAAAAAGTCAAAACATAAAACAGAAGCAATATTGTAAAAAATTCAATAAAGACTTTAAAAACGATCCATGTTAAAAAAAAAAAAAAAGAAAGCATCAGAGGGCAGCTCTTCGAGGAAGAGCCAGTGTTTTGTGGACTGTGTGTGTGTGTGTGTGCGTGCTGTTTCAGGTGTGAAGTGTGCCCCAGATAGGGCTGGGCTAGGGAACAGGCCACTGAGGTATTCCAGGTCCCGGGGTTCTGACACCCCTGCTTGGGTGTTCCCCAGGTGGAGGCCAAACCAGTCAGGAGGAAGGAGATGCACTGGAGGGCAAGCTTGTGTCTTTGGACCAGAGGATGCGCACCTGCTCTGCATGCCAAGTCACCTCATTTGTGGGTGACTCTGGGTGACCCCGTGGACTGTAGCCCACCAGGCAGGCAGTCCATGGGATTCTCCGGGCAGGAATACTGGAGTGCGTGGCCATGCTCTTCTCCAGGGGATCTTCCCGAACCAAAGACTGAACCTGCATCTCTTATGTCTCTTGCGTTGACAGGCAGGTTCTTTACCACTAGTGCCCCCTAGGAGCCCCAAGGGCTGCTTTAACCCCTGGGCTGCTACTCACAGGTCAGGGAGGGATTTAGCATCTCAGTGTCCACTTAGAACAAGGGGGAACCGTGGTGCCCAGCTCAGGGCTTTGGTACAGATGATGGTCTGCCCGCAAGCTCCGGGCCCATATGAATGCAGCTGGAGGATCAATGAACCTTTGTCCCAGGGCCTCATCAGGCAGTGATCTCACGCAACCAGCTCCTCGGAGCCAGGCAGGCTCTGAGGCCGCTTGATAGCCTGGCCCCAGCAGCTCCTGGGCAAGCCCTCTTCCCCATGGAGGCCGAGGCCCTTCTAGGCTGACCAGACCTTCAGCCCTGGCCTCCTGTGTGTGGTCTTCAGGGCCTGGCAGGAGCGGGGAGGTGTCTGGAGGACCCTGTGTGACAGAGGGGAGGCAGACACTGTGCTGGGGTTTCCAGCTGTCAAAGAGCCCGGTTTGCAGGGCAGGGGCGGCGGGAGCGGGGCTGGACCGGGGCGGCGTCCGTCCTCATCTCCCAGAGCGACTTTGGAGCTGTCCCTTCCTCCCTGAGCTTTGGTCCCCTTGCAACCTTGTTTACACACGGTGGTGGTGCCCGCTCCCAAGCTGGACAGAATGAAATCAGCAAGCTGAGCAGGTGGCAGGCCGCAGCAGGACCCACAGTGGAACTTAACAGGTTGAGAACAGAGGCGGGCGCGGTGACCTGCTGCGGCGGTTCGAGGGCTTGGATCTGGGAAACCTGGGGTGGGGATGCTGCTGTTGTTCTCACGCAGTCCACCTGAGCACACCTGTAGCTGGGGGAACCGGTCCCGGAGAGGCCGACAGCATCTGCCTGGAACACCTGTGTCCTTCCTCTCAGCCTCGGGGAGCGTCCTGCAAATCAGTGCCAGCCTGCAGTGAGGAGTGTTAATATGCTGGCGATAACCCTCCACCTGTGGGGGACAGAGCCCGTCCCTCTGGGACCTGATTGCCCAACTAGGCTGAGCTGATGCCTACCACAGCGTTCCCTCCCCCAGGCCCCCTCCCCCAGGCCTCCCCCAGGCTTCCTGGGTCACTTGCAAGCAAACAACTTGCCCCCAAGTCCCATTCGCTCTGCCGCAGCTCCACACTGTGCCTCTGAGCAGCAGGTAGGTGGGCTTCCTCACCTGTAAGCAGGGGACAAAGGCCCGCATCACCGCGGCCCCAGAGGGGACGCAGCCCATGAAAGTGCAGACCGAGGCAGAGAACCGTGCCAGGTGGCTGTAGAGTGAAACCAAATCTGGGCAGAGAAACGCAAGGCCGAGGAGGGAATCTGAGGGCGGGCAGGCCCTGAGAAGAGGAAGAAGAGCCAGGGACAAAGATGGGACGGAGGCTCCCAAACAGAGATTTCAGAATCAGACGGTCAAAGGGCCCTTTGGAAAATTAGGGGGACCTGGAAGATGTTTGTTGAAATGCTCTTATTGGTTAGAAAACAATGTGTCGCAAATATCCAGTTAATTCTAGATTTATTCTTGGCTGGTTCTGGGAGTCAGGAGAATGGAGACCTTCCATCTGTCCTTCCAGCACTGAGCCTCCTTCCCCTGTTCTGTGCTGGCCTCCTGGGTCTTCTTCACATGATGCTGCCTATTCCTGGGGGCAGGGCTGCAGGAGGGGCCCCTGAGGAGGGACATCACGGACCCTGGGCCCTGCGGGACCACTGTGAGCCTGGGAGGGGGCTCTGAACACTTTCTAGGCTTTGGGCAAGAGATCCACGTGTCATTTTTTTGAGTAATTCTCCCAATAACTCACCAGGCAGGCCATTTCACAGATGGGAAAACTGAGTCTCAGAGTTTTGCCTGAGGTCACCAGCTAGAACGAGGCTGAGCTGGACCTAGAATCCCTGCCTCCCTGGTTTTGTACCCTGTGCTCTTCGCTAGCCGCTGTCCCAGGCTGTGGCCTCTTGGAGCTCCAGAGTCCTGGCTTCCCTGGGGGCTGCACCCTCCCAGTCTCAGCCCTCTCTGAACTAGAGGGGTGTGGGGCAAAGCTAATCTCTTTGTCTGGGGCTGGGAATGACGGCTGGGGAATGGCCACCAGCCCTGGGCACTGTGGGCTCTCCCAGTACCTGGACCAGCCTATCCCCACCAGAGGACGAGGTTCCTCTCTGGGCACCGGGACCAACAGCTCAGGGAACGTCAGAGCCCAGAGGTCCCTCCTGTAGCATCTGGATGCAGCTTTAATGTCAGGTGGGCCCCAAGGGGTCTAACAGGCACTGGGTTCAAATCCTGACTCTGTCACTCTGTAGGGCACAGAGGGGGCAAGTCTCTCTCAACTTCAGTTTTTCCATCAGCTTGTAGCACAATTCTACCCCTACCTGTGTTGGGGGCTAGAGGTGGGAGGGATGGCGAGCCTCCCTTCCTCCTTTCCTTCCCAAACCACCAAACCAGCTGCACTAAGCTCCCTGGAGTGTGCCCCAGCCACCCGTCTCTCTGTGCACTTGTAAGCAGCATTTCCCTTTCCAAGGGCTCTGGGTGGCCAGTCATTCTGGCGACATGGATCCAAGGAGTCCATAGACTGATGGGGGCGGAGCCTGGGGGGGTGGGGCAGGGTTGTGTTGGGGGCAAGGGTTGCTTGGGGGCCTGGGGAGGTGCTGGGACTGGAAGGGGGTCAGGGTAGGGAGAATGCGAGAAGGGCAGGATGGAGCCTAGAACAGGCTGGGGCAGGTGTGGTTGGTGCAGAGGCCTTCCTGCTGGGCCAGTTCAGGCGCTTTCATCATCTCCATTCCTCGCTCCTCCCCTCCTGCCTCCCTAAGGTCTCAGCCCCAAGAGTCTGCACCCCTGAGAGGCTGCACCCTTGGTTTCCTAAACAGGGATCAAAGTTGACACCGCCGACATGGAAAACTGCAGACAACACCTGAAAGCCCTTTGCATTAGGAAAAGAGACTCCGCTTCTGCGGATCTGGGGTAAATAAAATTTATGGGAGAGCATGTTCCTTTCTGCAGGACGATGGAAGTGAAAAATCGGAACGGCCTCAGGTCCCAAAGCAGGGGGCTCCCCGGAAATTCTGATCTGGGCCACGGGGGACACAAAGGAGAGAGGACCGATGGACCAGTGTCCAGTCCTGGGGGAGTCAGGTTCTGGAAGTGCACACGCCCCAGAATTCCTGCCAGGCTGGAACCAGACACCCCGTGTTACAGCTCTCCTTCTAGGCAGAAGGACTTGGTTTCCTTGATTGTTAATCTCTTTATAGTTCTCTATTTTACTGTGATAAACATTTATTGTCCTCTTAATAAAACAACTTTAGAAATAAAAACTAGGGCTGCAGCAAAAGCAGTTCTAAAGAGGGAAGTTCATAGTGATAAATGTCTACCCCAATAAACAAGAGAAATCTCAGGTAAACACTCTACATGTCAAGGGATGAGAAAGAGAAGGATAAACGAAGCCCACAGTTTGTAGAAGGAACAAAACAACAGAGATCAGAGTGAAAAATAAGCGAAATGAAAATAAAAACCCAACAGAAAAGATCAGCGAAACGAACAGCTGGTTCTTTAAATTTGTTTAACAAATGTTAAACAAAATGAACATTAGCTACACTCGAGAAAAAAAGAGAGGGGGCTCAAATCAATGAAATCAGAAATAAAAGAGGAGAATTGACAACCAACACCACAGAATAAGACAACACTGGAATTCCTTAGTTGTAAATGTCAGTCCCACTGTGATCCCAACTGTATTATGCTCTCCAAAAACAAACAGAAAAAGCACTAAATAATATTACTCCACAGAGGAGTGATAGAGGAATAACTTTAGAATGGCTTTTTAATCTTTGTAGAATTTTTAAAGTAACATACACATTATAAAACACAGAAACATCAAGCGAAGGAGAAGACTAGACATTGGCCACGCTCAGCGGTGACCCTGGTGAAGTGGTTTGCCGCACAGCTCTCGGCTGCCTCTCTCCTCTCTCTGCCTCTCACATACAGGTTCATTCATCTCTGTTTGTGTCTCCCTGTTGACATCACGTCCATGTGGTCTTATAGCCGGGATCCTGGATGCAGAGGGTTGGGCCACGTGAGACTCAGGTAAGACCACCCTGGGATCTCCCTGCCGACACCCACTTTAGCAGCTACAGGGCATTTACTCGTCCATGAGGACCACGCCTGGTGGATCCCATCCCCTCTCCACAGACATGAGGGTTTCCGGTCCCCTGATATTTCAGCCAGTGCATTGATGGAGACTCTCGACAATGCATCTGTGAAAAACTAAGCAAGGATTCCTGTGGGTGAGGTCCTAGGAGTCGCTCTGCAGGTACATGCCCTTGGGATCCTCCCCCTGACACCCCCAAGTGCACAGGCACACATGTGCACGTGGGCACACACATCACGTGAGGATTCCTGGGGGTGAGGTCTTAGGAGTCGCTCTGCAGGTAAAGGGATGCACCTGTGGAGCTCTGGGGTCCCACACATGGTTCTCCCAGAGAGGAGTGTCCTTCCACACTGCCCTCCAGGGGGTCTGCTGGGCCTCACACTGTCCCCAGGGCTGCTTGTCACCAGACTAGAAACCCACTGCTGTCTCCACGTTCTCGTTCTCGTGTCCTTACTGGGGAGGCTGGGCATCTCTGGCGTGTACTGACCGTGTGTGTTGCCTCTTGGAGTTGCAGGTGTTTGTTCTTCGTCTCCTTTAAAAACATAGACTTTGCAGAGCTTTCAGGACCACACAGGTGTTAAGCATTTCCCTGGGATTTGAGGGGGCTTCCCTGGTGGCTCAGATGGTAAAGAATCTGCCCAAAATTGGGAGACCTGGGTTGGATCCCTGGGTTGGGAAGATCCCCCTGGAGGAGGGCATGGCAACTCCACTCTTCTTGCCGGGAGAATCCCGTGGACAGAGGAGCCTGGTGGGCTACAGTCCACGAGGCCACAGAGTGCTGGACATGCCTGAGCGACTAAGCAGAGAGCACAGATATGAGGAATGCTGTTCCAGTTCGTGATTTATCTTTCCACTTTCTGCAGTTTTTTGGTTTGTTTTTGCCACAGGAACGGTCAGCCATTTTCCTTATGATTTCTAACTCTGGTATCACACTCCAGTACAAGGGTCTCTACCCTGAAATTATGCACAAATTTACTAACAGTGCTTTAATCTAGCTGGGATTTCCCTTGCAAATCAATTTTTTTTTTCAAATAACGACATAAAACAAAAAGTCTTTCTTCAAAGATGCAGGAAGACACAAAAAGACATTTACTATATGATTCCATTGATAGGAAATATCTAGAATAGGTAAAGAAACAGATTAGGTGTGGCCAGGGGCTGGAGGAAGGAGGAAAGGGGAGTGAGTGCTTTGGGCACAGGATTCCCTTTCAGGGGGTGTAACGTTCCCCACCCACAGAGCAGTGGCGGCCATACAGCATTGTGAAGGTACTTAATGCTCATGAATTGTACAATTCAAAATGATGACGGCTGAAATACTATTATATCTGAATATTCTAAATCATCAAATATAAGAGGGTAGAGCGGGAAAAAAAAGAAGCCCCAAGACAGAAAGATACAAGAGCTGACTCACTGGAAAAGACCCTGCTGCTGGGAAAGACTGAAGGCGGGAGGAGAAGGGGACGACAGAGGATGAGATGGTTGGATGGCATCACCGACTCAGTGAACATGAGTTTGGGTGAACTCGGGGAGGTGGTGATGGACAGGGAGGCCTGGCGTGCTGCCGTCCACGGGGTCGCGAAGAGTTGGACATGACTGAGCCACTGAACTGAACTGAAGACTAAAAGAACCATCAGGGGTAGTGGGGAAGAAAAGTCCTGTTTAGGAGCAGGTGGAAGGCGTGGGCCGGGAGCTGGCCCCGGGGCGGGTCCAGGCGGGGACCTGAGCGGCCTCCTCCTCTCGCTCCGGAGGTGCTAATGGAACCGCGCCGGTGTCGGCGCCGCTCTGGAGCCGCCGGTAGGGGGAGCGCTCGAGCTGAAGGCGGACGCAGGCCTGGCTCCCGCGACAGACGCGGGCTGCAGCCACCTCTGAATCTGGAAGTGACGCTGGACCTGCAGAGCAGCAGAGACCAGCCACACGCCTGCCCTTCCACCGACAGCCCACACCCCACAGGCTTCCGGAGAAGCCTCGGGCCCCGCACAGCTGGTCTGAGGCCAGTCTCTGCTCCCCGCCCAGCAGCTGCCGTGGGGGCGCCCCCGAGTCCAGCGCCCACCCCGCCCTCCTCACCCTCCGGCTCTGCCTCGCCGAGGTCCCTGTGGGGGAGGGTTGAGCTGGCTCCATGCCTGAGCTCACCCCCTCTGGTGAAGGTCAGCACCTCCAGGACAAAGGCATGGTGGGCGGTGGAGCCAGTGGCACCGAGCACACTGGAGTTGTCGGAGGTCTTCCCCTCTGGTGGGGCGGGGCACAGGAGGGTCAGCCGGGCTCTGGCGGGGCCGCAGGCCGGGGCGAGGGGCGCGCTGGGAGACCTCGAGCAGGTTCAGCTGCACCACTTGCAGGGTCTTAGCTCCCTGACAGGGATTGAGCCCGGGCCCTTAGCAGTAAAAGCCTGAGTCCTAACCCCCAGACCACCAGGGAGGTCCCTCGGGACTTTTTATAAGAGGACGTGAGCCGCTTTGATGTGTGGTGACAGTTATTAGCTCCAGCTGATTATTTCCTCTTTTCAAATGTATGTGCTCTCGTCCCATGTATTGTTAAGATGTTTCTTCTCCCCTGATTTAACACAGACTCTATAAAATACCGTAGCACATATCTCATTGTGAAAACTTGGTCTTTCCATTCTTTGCTCCCATCTCTGCCCTGGTGGCCTTCTGAATTGCTGCCACAGAGGACGTTGTTGTCATGGTCCCTGTGTGCACAGCAGTGTTTTTGTATGGTTGTGGGTTCTCTTTGCCTCATTGCCCTGCATGCTGCTCTTCTGGCCTGGGGGCTGAAGCCTGGGGCATTCGCCATGGCGTGGCTTTTTGGAGCAGTTGGGTTTACATCCTGGAATGTGAAGTCAAGTAGGCCTTAGGAAGCATCACTACGAACAAAGCTAGTGGAGGTGACGGAATTCCAGTTGAGCTAGTTCAAATCCTAAAAATGATCTTGTGAAAGTGCTGCACTCAATATGCCAGCAAATTTGGAAAACTCAGCAGTGGCCACAGGACTGGAAAAGGTCAATTTTCATTCCAATCCCAAAGAGGCAGCGCCAAAGAATGCTCAAACTACCGCACAATTGCACTCATCTCACACGCAGGTAAAGTAGTGCTCAAAATTCACTAAGCCAGGCTTCAACAGAACATGAACTGTGAACTTGCATATGTTCAAGCTGGATTTAGAAAAGGCAGAGGAACCAGAGATCAAATTGCCACCATTCGATGGATCATCGAAAAGTGAGAGAGTTCCAGAAGAACATCTATTTCTGCTTTATTGACTATGCCAAAGCCTTTGACTGTGTGGATCACAATAAACTGTGGAAAATTCTGAAAGAGATGGGAATACCAGACCACCTGACCTGCCTCTTGAGAAACCTGTATGCAGGTCAGGAAGCAACAGACTGGTTCCAAATCAGGAAAGGAGTATGTCAAGGATGTATATTGATACCCTGCTTATTTAACTTCTATGCAGAGTACATCATGAGAAATGCTGGGCTGGATGAAGCACAAGCTGGAATCAAGATTGCCGGGAGAATTATCAATAACCTCAGATATGCAGATGACACCTCCCTTATGATAGAAAGTGAAGAACTAAAGAGCCTCTCGATGAAAGTGAAAGAGGAGAGTGAAAAAGTTGGCTTAAAGCTCAACATTCAGAAAACTAAGATCATGGCATCCGGTCCCATCACTTCATGGGAAATAGATGGGGAAACAGTGGAAACTGGCTGACTTTATTTTGGGGGTCTTCAAAATCACTGCAGATGGTGACTGCAGCCATGAAATTAGAAGACACTTACTCCTTGGAAGGAAAGTTATGACCAACCTAGATAGCATATTAAAAAGCAGAGAGATTACTTTGCCAGCAAAGGTCCATCTCATCAAGGCTGTGGTTTTTACAGTAGTTGTGTATGGATGTGAGAGTTGGACTAGAAAGACTCCTGACTGGCAAAGATTTGATGCTTTTGAACTGTGGTGTTGGAGAAGATGAATCTTGAGAGTCCCTTGGACTGCAAGGAGATCCAAGCAGTCCATCTTAAAGGAGATCAGTCTTGAGTGTTCACTGGAAGGGCTGATGTTGATGCTGAAACTCCAATACTTTGGCCACCTGTTGTGAACAGCTGACTCATTTGAAAAGATCCTGATCCTGGGAAAGACTGAAGGTTGGAGGAGAAGGGGACAACAGAGGATGAGATGGTTGGATGGCATCACCAACTCAATGGAGATGAATTTGAGTAAACTCTGGGAATTTGTGATGGACAGGGAGGCCTGGCATGCTGCGGTCCATGGGGTCGCGAAGAGTCGGACACAACTGAGCGACTCAACTGAGCTGGGTTTGTTCAGTGGGACCCCAGCCCTTCTCTGCCCCCAGAGCTCATGAAGCAGCTGGTGAGGAGGAGAGGCTAGCAGGTTCCATGCTGGAGTGAGAGTTCTGTGGGAATAATGGGATCACGATGGAATAACATTTGCCAGTCCCAAGAAAGTGAGACAGACAGCAGATAGATGCTTCCAGAGCCAGGAACATGGGAGTGTCTGAGTGTGTGAGCAGACCCTGGTACCAGAGGGGCAGCCTGGGGGCAGAGACTAAGGTCTTCACTGTCATTTTGTTTTATTATTCACGTAGTTTATATATGTTACATATTTTAATTTTACTTTTGTCCTCACCATGCCACCTGTGGGACTTGGTTCCTTGACCGGGGATCAAACCCATGCCCCCTACTGGCCTGCCATGGAATTCCCTTTCTGTTTATTTTATAAAGCCTGACTCTCCTGTCTCAGCTTCATGTTTGGAAAGCTCTGGGCCCAGAGAATACCACGGTCTACAGTATGAATACCAGATTCCCTGGTCATTCATATCATCTCCGAGGAAGCAGCCTGACCCTCTCCAGAACACACACCAGCCTCACCCCCCAGGAAAGAGCTCCAATTGCCCTTCTTTGGGATCAGAATGAAAACTGACCTTTTCCAGTCCTGTGGCCACTGCTGAGTTTTCCAAATTTGCTGCACCTTCACAGCATCATCTTTTAGGATTTGAAAGAGCTCAGCTGGAATTCCATCTCCTCCACTAGCTTTGTTTGTAGCAATGCTTCCTAAGGCCCACTGGACTTCACACCCCAGGATGTCTGGCTCTGGGTAAGTGACCACACCATCGTGGTTATCCAGGTCAGTAAGACTTTCTTTGTAAAGCTCTGTGTATTCTTGCCACCTCTTTTTAATCTCTTCTGCTGCTGTTAGGTCCATACAGTTTGTCTTTCATCATGCCCATCTTTGCATGAAATATTCCCTTGGTATCTTTAATTTTCTTGAAGAGATCTCTAGTCTTTCTTATTCTATAGTTTTCCTCTATTTGCATTGTTCACTTAAGGCTTATCTCTCCTTCCTGTTCTCCTGAACTCTGCATTCAGTTGGGTATCTGTCCCTTTCTCCTTTGCCTTAGCTATTTGTAAGGCCTCCTTGGACAATCATTTTGCCTTTCTGGGTAACTTTTTCTTAGCCAATGGGAAAGCAAGCAGCTCAGCCAATGAGCTGCCCTGAACTCGCACTTTCCTCCAATGGATTTTCCTCCAAAGCTTGGTTTCCCAACTGCCTACTATTCTCTGCAGAGTAACTCTATTCTCCTGTCTTGCGGACTTGCCTATAGTTTTTGCTGTGGTATGCTTGTCCTGATAGCAATCATCTTGCCTTTCCTAATGAAACCCACTTTGTTAGTAAAATCACTGCTTTCCAATAAATTTGGATTCCTTACTCCACTGGCCCCTAGTCACCCCAGCCAGGTTCTTTCAAATCCAAGTTTCCCTTCCCTTGTGTATCTGGTAACAGGGGGCACAGGTGGCCGCCAGAAGCCCCGAGCGACTCCTGAGTTAGCTGCGCCTCTTTCTCACTATCCGCTCATCCATCAGCTCCTCACCCTCTCCTCCTCCCCAAGCCCCTCCCATCTCTCCCTCACCTGATGACCTGGCCGAGCAGTCAATTTCAGCGTGCTTTGCTCTCTCTCCCAGAGGTTCTGCCCACCCGATAACAGTCCCCCAATTCTACTGGGGGCACTGTTACCCCTGCTGGCCTCCCAGGGAACCAGACAGACAGCTGGACAGGTATCAGGGGACAGCAGCCCATAGCTACCCGCCTCATCCTCTGGACCTGCCGTGCCTCCATGCCCTTCCCACCAGCAAAGCCTCTGCCCCCTGTCCTGCCCAAGGGGCCCTGATCTGAGCCAACTGCACAAAACCTTCTATATAGAAGTCTTGGTGTGCCAGACATTTTCTTAAGAGCTTTCCCTGTATTAGCTCATTAATCTTCACCTTTAAAAGGTAACCAAGGCTGAGAGAGGGAAGTGACCTACACAAATTAAGTGGTAGAGACATGACTTAGACCCAAGAACCAGTCCAGAGGCTGCCCTCTCATCCAGTCTCCCATGATCCAGCACTTGCTGGAGCCCCAAACCTGTTCCTGTCCAAATCGTGGTTCTTAAGAGCTGCTTTAAGCCCTTTCTGCACTCCTCAAGCCCTCAGTTCTTCGCCCCAGTGCTCTGGGCTGGACCATGGAGAGCAGCTTTGGTTTTGGTCCCTTGAGAACCGAGAAGGGTCTGAGACTGGGCCCACTTGCACGCTAACAACTGAGCCTGTCACCATGTCCCAGACGCTGGAAGAAGACATGGGGATCCAGGGTCAAAGACAAAGGGTGTTACTACTCCCCTCAAGGCAGCGAGCACACGCTTCATGTCCCCAAGGGGGCCTGTGCCCTCCCAGCCCTGTCCTGGTGACGGGATGCTAAAAGATCCCCAAGGAGCCCATTTCTCCTCCAGCCTGGATTATGGAACTCCAGGAGCCTTACTTGGGCCTCTTGTCAGACCCGTCTCCTGGAGAACTAAACCTGCCTGGGAGGCCTGTGTGCCTGGGCATGAGGATCTCGCCTGTCAGCCTGTGTTCATGGCTCTGCCACCAGCACTTAGGAGGCGCCTGCACGGGGTAGGGGCTTCCCGGGTGGTGCAGTGTAAAGGATCCGCCTGCCAACGCGGGAGACGAGGAGACCGCGGGTTTGATTCTTGCGTCAGAAGATCCGCTGGAGTAGAAACTGTCAACCCGCTCAAGTATTCTGGCCTGCAGAATTCCATGGACCTAGGAGCCTGGCGGACTGTAGTCCATGGGATTGCAAAAAGTCGAATACGACTGAGCACGCGCTCAGGCAGAAGCCTTCGTGGAATAGGCGCTCGGTAACTGTGGGAGAATGGAGGCGTCCAGGGAGCAGGGGACCGCGTCCTGTGCCCTCCCCACCGGTGGGTCCCATCAGGCCACTTCCCACCTCTTTCTTCATCTCCTTCCAGGGTGCACTCCTCAGCAGGGCATTCAGTGTGTGTGTGTGTGTGTGACACACGCACGCACTTGACCCCATGTGCGGATGCCCTAAGGAAAGGGTCCCACGTGGGAGGGGTGGGCAGGGTGTGTGGCAGGGTACCCCAGGACCTCAGGCCATCTGGTTCCCAGAGCAAACCCCATGGCAGGGCTGAAGCCCGGCCTCGGAGCCTGGAAGCCTGCCTTCCCCTCTCTGCGCGGGGCCCACGCGCTGTGCGGGGCCGAGTTCCTGCCCTTCTCCTGGCCTGTTTCCTAGCTGTCCCGTGAGGGCTGGGACAGGAGCTGCTCAGGAGGCTCAGGGCGGTCACAGCGCTGACTCTCCCTCCTAGGGGGTGGGGGTGCGCTACAGGCTCGCAGCCCTCCCACCCCCGCCTCGGGATGGGGTGCGCGGTGACCGGCCAGGGGGCCTCGGTCACCCCTCCCCCGCAGCCGCACTGCGCATGCGCGTCCCCCTTCCGCCCCCGCCCCCGACCCGACAGCGTGCACCTCCAACAGCCCCTCTGGTCGTGACCGTCCTGCCGGGCCCCAAGTCAGCTGCTCGGGGGCCTGTGTCCCCTTGAGCTCCGACTCCACCCCCACCACAGCCAGGCTGGCCGCCGAGCGCTGGGCTGGATGGTCCTGGAGACCAGGAGACAGGACAGTCCCCGTGCAAACCCCCAGCCCTCCCTCTGGACCCCCGGGCCCGGCTGGGTGAGTCGCTGGACGCCCGACTCAGCGGGGGAGAAGGGGAGGCCACCACGTCCGCGCTCTCTGCCCACGTTGCCTGTCTTTCTGACGGCACCCCAAGACTGGAGGTGTAGCTGTCCCCCAGGCAGGCCTGGCCGGTGGCCGAGGTCAGAGGGAGCCATGGAGAAGGGCGCCCAGCACCCCTATGGGCAAGTTTTGGGGGCAGTTACTGATAATAGCCCTCTCGTCACTCAGTGACATCACCCCACTTCGTAGACGAGCAGCGGTCCCAGCACTCAAGGTCATTCAAGTCTAAGTGACCAGGTCCAGCCGTGACTGGGGCGGTCAGAGTCATGGCTCCTCACGTTCACTGAGCGCATGCTGAGACCTTGTCCTGGGTTGGGCTCTCCCAGACAGGGGGCCTCCTGAGTCCAAGCACTTTGGGTGTCTTCCTCTCTCTGCTTTAATCCCCAGCACCCTCTCCCAAGGTCAGAGTCACTGATCCCGTTTTCAGTGGAGGAAACTGAGGCTCAGAGAGTCACCACACGAGCTGGCCTGTCACAGGCCGTGACGTGGCCCTGCCTGAGTTTGAGTCCAGGCCAACCTGGCCCCAAAGGCTGTCCTTGCACAGGAGCCTGAGGCTCTGAGTCCGGCCTTGGAGGTGAGTCCATTGTGGATGGGGGTGACAGGGTGGGGAGGAACTTGGGAGGGTCCCTGGGGGAGGATGCTCACAGGGATGAGAGGTGCTCACAGGGGAGGGTGTCTGGACCAGACCACACAGGACTCTGAGTGTGGGGCCAGGGGTCAGAGGTCACTTCAGGGTGAGGGGGACAAGGTACAGGCTGTCTGGTCAGAACCCCCACTTCCTAGCTCCTAGCTTCAGAGGTGTTTTATTGGACCTGTGTTCCAGCCCATATAGCATGGCTCCCAGAGAACCCCCCAGAGATGCGGAGGCAGCCTCTGTCTCCTCCTGTGCTCAGCGGAGGCTGTGCAGTCATCCTCCTCTTCTCAGGGAGGGGCCTGCTGCCCTGAGGGCCCAGGGGGTTTCTCGTCAAAGCCCTTTGGGTGCCGTCTGGACCAGAGAGGTCTGAGTGAGGGGCTGGGGGTATCAGCAGGGCACTCTGACCCTTGTCGCTCTTCTGATGTCAGGGCTGACATGGATGCAGGGGGTCCCTTACCCCCTGGTTGGAGAGCAGCGAGAAGCTGACATTGCAGACCCTGAGACCCAGCCCTCATGTGCCCGAGGCTGCCAAGGGCATGTGGAGCTGAAGACGAGGGCTGCTGGAGGCCAAGAGCTGTGGGGATGCTGAGGACGGAATGTCTACTCCTGGCTCCCGAGGAGTGGAGGATCAGCAGAGCCCAGACCCCGCAGGGCGCCCCATGCCAGCGTCCACCTCCAGGGGCTTCTAGGAGCTGGGACGTCTTGGTCCCTTCTGGGTATGGAGGGAGTGAGGTACCCTGGAACTGGGAGGGGCAGTCATCTCCTCCCCCTGGCCACGAGGGGGCCAAGCTGATGTTGGAAAAGCTCACGTTGATCCTCTCCACTTGGGCCTGGAGTGCACACCAAGCACGTGGGCACCTTCCCAGCTGCTGAGTTCAGGCCGTCTCCTTAGCAGATCCCAGATCCTGGAATGGGAGCTTCTGCTGGTCCTGGGCTCCATTTTGGGGAACTGGTGGTTGGATGGAAGGACCGGCTTTGCCGTTGTCAGATCTGAGGGATGGATGCTCTTGAGTGCCCAAGGGCATAGGCACCAGGGACCCAAGCCTGGAAGGTGTGAGGAAAGCACGAGGCAGAGTCTGGTGGTGGTGGGTAGGGCCCTGTGACGGTGGGCAGGGCCCCTTTGCAAACTTCAGCAAGTCCTCTTGTTTGCAGATCACAGACAGCACCTGAGGCTGTGGTCTGGGAGTGGCCAGGTCAGCCCGTCCATGGCAGCCACCAAAGCCTGGGCGCTGGCAAGGTTCAGGGTGAAACTGTAGTCTGGGAGAGACCTGGACTGCCAGTTGGGGTGAAAATGCCTGGTAGCCTAGTCCACTCCAATCTGTGATTGTTGTCCACCCAACAACGCATATCTGGAGAGAGGCCCTGGCTGAGGTCGGGGGCTGGTGAGACGATGCCCTTGATTAGATAGGCAAAGAAGAGAAAAATAAACCCAAGGTTAGCAGAACAAAGCAAATAATGAAATTTAGAGCAGCGATAAACAGAATAGAGGAGCACTCGAGAAAATCAGTGACACCCGAAGTTCTTTGTTTTAAAGATTTAAAAAATGGACAACATGGGACAGTTGTATGTCAACAAGTTGCTTAACCTAATGGATGAATTCCTAGAAACAAGCTAGGAAAACTGACTCAAGAAGAAATGGAAAGTCTGAGTAGCCCTCTTATAAGTAAACAAACTGAAGCAGTAACAGGAACCCGAGAGGGAAAAAACCCAGAACCTGATGCCTTCATTGGTGTTTTGTCTCAAATACTTAAAGATAGAAAACAGATCCTAAATTCTTCAGAAAGTACAAAACAAGCAACACTTTTAAACTAATTTTGTGATGACATTAACATGACTCCAGAGAGTCTGTAAAGAGAGTAGGACCATCAGGAAAGCTGAGTGCTGAAAAATTGATGCTTTTGAACTGTGGTGCTGGAGAAGATTCTTGAGAGTCCTTTGGACTGCAAGGAGATCCAGCCAGTATATCCCAAAGGAAATCAGTCCTGAATGTTCATTGGAAGGACTGATGCTGAAGCTGAATCCCCAATACTTTGGCCACCTGATGTGAAGAACTGACTCATTGGAAAAGACCCTGATACTAGGAAAGATTGAAGGCGGGAGGAGAAGGGGACTGTTAGTAAAGATGACCAGGACCCCAAAAGAGTATTTAACAGGCTTTACTGAGGAAGCGCTCCCAAGCGGGGGTTCCCAGACCCGAAGGAGGCAGGTCCAGGAAGTCTGCGCGCGGGACTGCGCTGGAAGTTGGTTTATATGTGCCGCTGCGGGGCTGGCCAGGTTAGCAGAAGGGGTTTGGACAGGCTGCCGGTTCGCAGCGGCGCGGGCTGATAGGTCTTTCTCTGCGGCTGGGGCGGGGCGGCTTTGGCGTGAAGTGTGCTGTCACTGGTCCCTGGGATCCGGGAGTCTCCCTCCGTTAGGGACGCCCCCAGCCACGGGGGAGAGGAGGGGCGGCCCGTCATGGCCCCCGGGGCCGACCTTACATTCTGACCCTTTTGATAGGATAAAGGGGCGGCGTTATCGTTTTTGGCTACTTCCAGCTGAACTGGGGCGTCGTTGGGGCTGAGGGTCGTGGCCCGATCCTGGTGACCTTTAGGGGGCCTCAGGGTCTCTGGACAGGAGTTTGGAGTATGCGGCCACCATCAGCATCTGTCCAGTAGCCGTCTGGGTCAGGTCCTTGCCCCTCTGGAGGATGATCTGAAAAACACAAGGTCTTGTCGACAGGATGAGGAACCAGGCGGTAAGGGCATTGGCTGGTAGATCCAGTACCTCGGTGGTCAAGGGCCCCGTTGGCCAGGTTACTTTTGTGGCATTTTGAGTGAGATGTTGGACCTTATGTTGGATTTGTTTTTGCCTCTGACCTTGGGCCCCCTTCCCGTCTGTCATTCTATAGTGAGTCTGCAGGGTAAAACAGAGATCTTTGCCTCTAGCTTTATGGCAGCTAGAGGCTGAACTTGATTTGGCTGTCTCAAGGCTCTTGGCCGTCCAATACCATTCACCTCCATGAGAGCATGACCGGGCAGGTGGAGCATAACTGTCTTGGTGGACACAAGTGTAGGCTGTGAACCCAGTTCCCCAGTGGCTTTGTTCTGTGCAGCCCTGGGGGCAGGTTGTAGATATTATAGCCAGGAGGAATAGTGGCAAGAGCATGTTCAGCTATAATATTAGAAGGAGAGTGATAAAAGAGAAAAAGTCAATTAGAAATTCCATAAAGAGGAGGAAGGTCCCCTGTAAATGTAGATCAAAAATTGCCTGAAAGAGTCACAATCGGTGATCGGTCAGAGGTCACAGTCAGAGGTCCTGTAATAGGGTCAAGATAAAGTCTTTAAGGCAGGCTAGAGACATATGGCCAGGTCAGGCCATTCTAAAGGAATAGCACCCCAGGAGTAGTGAACAGATGATAAGATAACTAAGGGCCAGTGAAAGTCGGAGTGTGGGCGGCCAGTCCTGAGGGGAGCCGTGACAGCCAGTCCAATGGCAAGAAGCTGTGATTGGCAGCAGCCACAGTGGATGAGGCCAGTCCAGCAGTGGACAGGCCGTGTCACTCACTGGCAGGGGGCAGGGGTGTCTTAGTAATGGTGAGTTGCGGGAGCCGAGAGTCGCTAAGGTCGGACAGGAATTTGGAAGCCAGGAGGTCGGCCAGGTGGTGTGGTGAGAATATAGTTAGGGGTTGATCTAGAATTGGTTTTTGTGTGTGTGTGTCTGCGTGTAGAGAAGCTGCTGCCGCCAGGGCACGTAGGCAGGGGAACCGTCCCCGGGCGGCGGGGTCTAACTGTCTGGAGATAAAGGCCGCTGGCAGCATTTCAGGGCCCGCAGGCTGTATGAGGGCTCCAAGGGCTGTGCCCCCTTTTTCATCAGTATTCAGGTGATAGGGGAGATTGGGGTTGGGCAGGAAGAGTGGAGAAGAGGACAGCAAAGCTGAGCGGAGGTTGTAGAAAGCCCTTTTGACCTCTGTTTCTGGAGAGAGTGGTCCAGGAGGGGTGTCTTTTGCGGCTGTGTAAAGGGGTTTAGCCAGTGAAGCGTAGTTAGAGACCCAGTGCGGTAAGTGAATGGTGGCCTTAGGTTTAGCTAAAACGTCTCGCCCTAGCAGGGGAGTGGGGCGTGAAGGGATTATCAGAAAAGAGTGAGTGAACAGGAAGTGGTCAAGCTGACGGCTGTGGCCCCGTCTGCAAGGGTCGTGAGGATGAGCCATCTATACCCACCACCGAGACCTGGGAAGGATGCAGGTGCCCCCAAAGGAGGGAAGAACTGAATAAGTAGCCCCCGTATCTATCAAAAAATTGATAGACTTACCCGCCACTTGAAGCATTACTCTGGGCTCGGCTTGGGTTATGGGGGTCCCGAGTCTGGGCGCCGTCAATCTTGATCAAAGGAGAGAAGTTCCAAGGCGGGGTGTGGGGAGGAAATGTCCTTTTGGGGGCCCAGACCTCGGCCCGGTGAGGTCGGGGTCTGAGTCGCCTGGGGACAATCACTCGCCCAGTGTCCCGATTACTTGCAACGAGGGCACGGCCTTGTCGGGGGCCAGGCTTTGGGCATCGGCGGGCCCAGTGGCCCTCATGACCGCATTTGAAGCAGGCTCCTGGTGGTGGCTTCTGGGACCCACCTTTTGTCCCGTGGCCACAGGGCTGCTTCCAGTGCCTGGGCGTGTCTCTCAAGGAGGTCGGCCTGGAGTTCAGCTTTCTGTTTAAGCCTTGCCTTTCGGCTAGCTTCAGCAGCTTCCTCTCGGGCATTGTAAACCTTAAAGGCCATTTTTACCAGGTCTCGGAGCGGGGTCTGAGGCTCATCCTCAGCCTTGGAAAGTTTATTTCTGGTGTCTGCAGCTGATTGGGATATAAAACGGTTGGCTAGGGTAGTAATCCCCGCCGGAGAATCTGGGGCAATCTGGGTATAGGTGGTGAGAGCCTCTGTCAGCCTGTTAAGAAAGGCTGCTGGGTTTTCATCAGGGCCCTGGGCCACTTCATCTAGCTTAAGTAGGTTTACTGCCTTAAGGTTTACTGCCTATTTCCTCTAATAGGCGTTCTATCATGTATCGAATATTGGCCTTTCGTCTTTGTCCCTCTTGATAGTCCCAATCCGGCTCTACGTCCGGAATAGCAGCCACTCCAGGTGGCTGAGCAGGGTCAGCTGGGTTGGCTAGATGCCTCCGGTCTGTTATGTCCCTTGCTGCGGCCCAAATGGCCTTTTTTTTTTTCTGGGGTAGTAGTGGACCCCAGGATGACAAATATGTCTTGCCAGGTGAGGGCGTAAGATCGAGATAGCTGGGTGAAGTTTTTGATGTAGTGGGAAGTGTTGGCCGAATAGGAGCCTAGCCGTTGTTAAATATGGGCAAGATGTTGGAGTAAAAAGGGCACGTGGACATGGGTGAGACCCTCTGGGCCGGCCACCTGGTGGAGAGGAAGCAGGGGAGCTGGCGGCAGATGGGAATGGTCTGCGACCTTGTGTGTGAGCTGACTGGTGAGTCAGCAAGGGGGCATGGAGGAAGGGGTGGATGTTGAGGTGGGAGCCATGGGAGTGGCGAGGGGCATAGTCACTGAAGAGTCGGGCTGTGAGAACAGTGAAGGGGGTGGATGGAGAGACAGAGCCAAGGATGGAGCCCGGGGAGCGGCGGGAGGCATAGTCACAGGAGAGCTGGGCTGCGAGAGCGGTGGGGGCGGAGGCGATGGGGGGAAGGGTGGATATAGAGATGGCCTTGTTACAGGAGAGCTAGGCCGTGAGGACGGTGGGGCGGGGGAGGACGTGGAGGGAGTGGGTGAGGGCGACAGAGGGGAGGCTGGTGAAGTAGCAGGGGCTGGAGTGTAGGGGTGGGGGCCACCAGGTCTTCTGGAGGCACTGTAAGGGCAGAAGTTTCTGCCTCGGGTGTCTCTGGCTGGGCCGCTGACGGCCTCCCTGGTGATGCAGGGCTAGAGAGAGCCATGATTAGGAGAATTTCAGAAGGGGAACAGCGGGTGCATAGAGTGGGACGGGGAGCGCAACCGCCAGAAAGCCTGTACGTAGGGTACCTCAGACCACTTTCCCGTCCTCCGGCAGTAATTATCTAAGTCACGGAGGATGTCAAAATCGAAAGTTCCGGTTGGTGGTCACTGTGAGCCGTTATCTAAAGAATATAGGGGCCATGCCTCAGAACAAAGGTAGGTTAAGCGTTTGGAATGAATTTCTCCGGAGATGTGTAAAGCTCTGAGGTTGGCAAGTAAACATTTTAGTGGTGTAGACCAGGGCCGGTGGGGCTTGGAGGGAGCCGCCCCCATGGCGATCACGGAACGAAGGTCCTCGACCAGTCGTTAACGGGGCTGGGAGTAGTCCGGTCAGGCGTCCCCGAAGGGGCAGTCAACCCAGCGAGGAGAAGGCCACTCAGCCAGGATGGACGTCTCCAAATTGACAGGCGGCGGGGAAGCAAGCCTGGCTTGCGGAGGAGGGGTCTGGCCGCAGCCGCGACTTTATCGGAACCGGAACACCCTAAAAATAATCGCCACGGAGGCAAAAACCCCCAGAGCCTGACCGATGGAACTTACCCCGTATCCTGCCAGACAGTTGAATGGTCCCGGAGGGGTGGACGGGGTGACCTGGCCCGGCGCGGGCCAGACCCGAGGGGCCGCAAATCCCGCTCTTGGGGAATGGGCCCTCGCCTCGGGCCCACGTTGGGCGCCAAATGTTAGGTGAAGATGACCAGGACCCCAAAAGAGTATTTAACAGGCTTTACTGGGGAAGCACTCCCAGGCGGGGTCCCCAGACCCGAAGGAGGCAGGTCCAGGAACGTGGGGACCGCGCTGGAAGTTGGTTTATATGTGCCGCTGCGGGGCTGGCCAGCTTAGCGGAAGGGGTTTGGACAGGCTGCTGTTTCGCGGCGGTGCGGGCTGGATAGGTCTTTCTCTGCAGCTGGGGCAGGGCGGCTTTGGCGGTGAAGTGTGCTGTCACTGGTCCCCGGGATCCAGAAGCCTCCCTCTGTTAGGGACTCCCCCGGCCGGTGGGGAGAGAGGAGGGGCGGCCCATCATGGCCCCCGGGGTCCGACCTTACAGGGACAACAGAGGATGGGATGTTGGATGGCAACATGGACTCAGCAGACATGAGTTTGAGCAAGGTCCAGGAGTTGGTGATGGACAGGGAAACCTAGTTGTGCTGCAGTTCATGGGGTCGCAGAGTCGGACATGACTGAGTGACTGAACTGAAAGATGCCATAAGGAAAGACATCTGTAGGCCAAAGATCCATTATAAAGATGTAAAAATCTTCAGCAAAAGGCTAGCAGACAGAACCCAGCACACATTGAAAGAACTGCATAGTCGTCTCCAGGGCTGCCTATCTCAGGAATGAGCAGGGCTGTCCAGCACAGTTAATCGGTGCCATACCCCGCCTCAGTGAAAACACGGGGTCATCTCAACTGATGTAGAAAAAGCATTTAAAACTTTAAAGAAACACAAGCCTTTTATTTTTAATAGCTGCTCTCAATAAAGTAGAAATAGAAGAGCATTTCATTCTCATGATTTACGATATTTGAGAAAAACATGTACATCACACTCAGGAGAAGGGCTGAAAGTTCTCTCCCTAAGGATGGGAGTAAGTCGGTGATGCCCACTTTTTCTTTTCATTTCAAAATGGTAATGGAAATCTGACGAGCAATTAGCAAGACATCTATCTATCTATCTATCTATCTATCTATCTATCTATCTATATATCTTGCTTAGACAGTATAAAATCCGTTTGCAATGTGGGAGTCCTGGGTTCGATCCCTGAGTCAGGAAGATCCCCTGGATAAGGAATGGCAACCCACACCAGTATTATTGCCTGGAGAATGGCGTGGGCAAAAGACCCTGGCAGGCTACGGTCCATGGGGTCGCAAAGAATCTGACATGACGGGGCAACTAACACTTTTGCTTTTGTATCAAGAATTGAGAAATAAATAAAGGCAATTGATTTTGAACTTGTGTATCAAGATCATTCATAAGAGAAAAACAGTCTTTTCAGCAAATGGTCTGGGGAAACTGAATGCCCACATGCCACAGAACGAGGATGGAGCCTTACTTCACATCAAAGAAAAACTAATTATGGAACAAGGACCTAAATTTAAGACCTAAAATGGAAGCATCTTAGAAGAAAACATAGGGATAAATCTCATACCCTTGATGTGATATTTAATAGAATGGCAATTATACAAGAGACAAAAAAAAAAAAAAAAACCACCAGAAAAATTGGACTTTATCAAAACGAAAACCTTTTGTGAATGAAAGGGCAATCTCAAAAGAGTATAAAGAAGACCCAAATAATGGTATAAAATATTGGCAAATAATAAATCTTGTAAAGGTCTTGTATCCAGAATACATAAAGGACTTTTACACAAGAGCATAAACACAGCATCATTGCAAATAATAGACATTTCTCCAAAGAAGAGTCACAAATGGCCCGGGAAGCACACGGAAGGATGATGAGCATCACCAGGTACTAGAGAAACGCAGGCCAGTGCCGCAGGGCCCCACTGCTTCTCACCCACTGCGACAGCCGTAATGCGGTAAACAGACTAACAGATGGTGAGGGTGCTGGTGAGTTGCTGGGTGGGGGTGCCGTGGCAGAGGGGCCGTGGGCAACAGGAGTGAGCGCTTCATGGCTGCAGGGCTTCTTTTGGGGGTGATGAAAACGTTAGGGGGCTAGACAGTGGCGGTGGTGCACAGCATGGTGAGTGATGTTAGTGCCACCAAATCGTACAGTTAAATATGAAAAGATGAACTTTTACTTGAAAGTTAACTCACAAAGCACCATGAAGAAACCATAAAGTATGTGCAAAGAGAAAGACAGAAAG
The DNA here is from genome assembly GCA_917880005.1 of Nanger dama. NCBI lineage: Eukaryota > Metazoa > Chordata > Mammalia > Artiodactyla > Bovidae > Nanger > Nanger dama. The sequence continues at coordinate 3,845,429 of CAKJTW010000018.1, read as the reverse complement.
CAGAAAAAGGACACCCTCACAGGTGAGGACAGGAAGACTCTGGTTCTGGTGACACCGGCTGGGTTTCATGAGCAGCTACTGGAGGTGGCTTCGGGGCTTTGTGGGTTGGTGGCTGGAACAGGCTGAGCTCTGGGGCCGGTGCTGGTGTTGACTCTTGCTGCGTCGACTGCACCAGCTGTAGCTCTGCACGGGGCTCCGGAGCGAGCTCTGTGGCAGGGGGTGGGTGAGAGCTAGATCTGGGGCTGATTCCAGTCCTGAGACTTGCCCTGGCTCTGGCTCTGGAGTTGATGTGGGAGCAGGTTCTGGCTCTGGAGCTGGGGATGGCGCTGACTCCAGCCTTGGTGACAGAGCCACCCTGTCTCCCGGATGATGCTGCCGGGAGGCTGGAGCTTCTCCCAGCTTTGGTGCTGGAGCTCGAGCTCTTGCTGCAGCTGCTGTTGGCTCTGGTGTTGCGGTCCTTTAATGGACCAGAACCTGGCAGTCCGGAGTCGACAATAAGAAAGTGAAAGAGAAAGACAGATACGAGGACCCAGGCTCTGATGGAGCAAGGGTATTTTATTAGCAGAAATGCAGGCTTATATGTCTTTAGTGGGATGATTACTCAGCTATTACACAGGATGAAAATTTGTCAATAGCCACAATATGGATAGTGTATACATACAAGGTTGCTGACGCTGAAAAGAGTCACTGCATGTCTCATCCTGTGACCTCTGTCCTGAGAACTGCGGGCAGCTCTATTCGTTCTCGGAACAGGAACTGATAAGGAACAGAGAATCCTTGAGAAATAGAAAACAGCATGCAGGAATCCCGCTAAGTCCCCTGGCACTCTGGGGACTGCGCGCTGTAGTGTGGACGCAGCACTGGAGCTGGCTCTAGTTCGAGGCCTGGTGCTAGAGCTATCGCTGGAGTGTCCCCAGGAGTCGGTAATGAAGCTGCCTCTCTCTTTGTAGTGTGTTCAGACTGGCATTCAGGACTTCCCACCTCTAGTTTCGGTGCTAGAGCTGATGCTGGGGCTCCTTCCAGCCCTGGCGGTGGCGCTAGAACTGCCGGTAACTCGAGCTGGGCGGGCCCGTGCTCGAACCCTGCAGCTCACGCTCGGGGCCGGGGCGTCCTCTGAACCTGGCACTGCCTCTGACTCTGTGATCGGAGTTGGAGCCGGTGCTGGCTCTTGATGAGCCTGCCCCAGGGCTTCCCTGGTGCCCCAGAGGTTAAAGCGTCTGCCTGCAGTGCAGGAGACCTGGGTTCGATCCCTGGGTCAGGAAGATGCCATGAAGAAGGAAATGGCAGCCCACTCCAGTATTCTTGGCTGGAGAATCCCATCGACGGAGGAGCCTGGTAGGCTACAGTCCACAGGGTCGCAAAGAGTTGGACATGACTGAGCGACTTTATTTTCACTTTCCAGTGAGGGGTAGGGTGGCATCCTTTCTTTCAGGGATGGGCATGCTGCCAGGAAGGCAGCCATTCAAAAGAGGTTGGTACCCAGAGAGGTCTGAATGAGGGATCAAGAGGACACTGAGCCTGGACGCGCTCACTAGGATGCTCTCACACGTGCTGCCATTGTCCGTGTCCACGGTGGATGAGGCGGTGCTGCCCGTGTGCTGGAGGCAGTGAGGAGGTGTGGGTGCAGACCCCTGGGACAGAGAGTTTATGGGTGTGTGGTTGAAGCTCAGAAGGGGGAGGTGATGCTGGGGGCCGAGCTGATGCCACATCTTCTCAGTAATCATGGAGACAGCATGGTCAGCCGAGTCTCTGGACCCTGCAGGGCAATGGAGGCTGACCACCCACTCATGGGCTTCTAGAAACTCTGTTTAGGAGCCAGGACTTCCTGGCCCCTTTTGTGGGTGTGGAGTGCGGAGCTCTGGTCCAGGAATGAAGGGGCTGGGAAGGGATGTCAGGGAGAAGGGGTGGGCAGTAGCCTTCTTCGGTTGGACATCATAGGGCTCTGTGCCAAAGCTCGTATCATTTCCTATACTCCGAGGCTGGAGGAGCTGGCCCAGTGCACGGTGAGCGCGTGGGCAGAGTCCCCGCTGCAGACCTCTGCCCCCGTCTGAGCTGGTCACAGCACTAAGGGAGGAGCTGCCCCTGGTCCTGAACTCTGTGCTGCGGACCTGGTGACTACGTGGCAGAGCCGGCTTTGCGGTGGTTGAATCCACAGGGTGAGTGATGCTCGGTGGGACCCCTGGGCACAATGACAGTGACCTACACTAGGAGCTTGTGAGGAAGCTCCAGACGGCAGTGCCTGGGTGGCACGCCGCACGGGCTGTGGTGCCCGCAGGGGCGGAGGCCCGTGGGCAGTGCTCCTTGGCAGAGGCGGGCAGTCCTTTGGGCCCCAGGGGTGAGAAGGCACCTGAGGCTACAGGCGGTCTACTGGAGGTCGGGTCAGCCTGTTGACTGGCAGGCATCACGCTGGCAGCACGAGAGGTTCAGGGTGAAACGGCCTGGAGGTGACCTGGGCTGGCAGGTGGGAGGCAGGTGCCCACCTGACCAGTCTGTAACTAACTGGTCACCTAGTTACACATGCTGGGGAGGGCAGCCACGTGACTGGTCAGTGCTGAGGACCAGTTAGAAGATGCCCTTCACAGTCTTGAGTCCCTTCTGCTTTGGGTGGGGGAGGGTTGAGTTGGCTCTATGCCTGACCTTCACCCCTTTGCTGGAGGCCATCTTTGTCAGGACACCGTCACAGCTGGTGGTCGACGTCATACGATGGAACCTGTTGGCATTTTGGGTCTTCACCTCTGTGATGGAGGGTCAGTTGAACTCATGAAGGGGCTGCGGAGCAGGGAGATGGAAACACATGGAGACAGGAAGCAGACTCATGACTGTCAGGGGCTGAGGGAGGGAACTGGGGCATGACTGCTTAATGGGCGCAAGGTCCCCTTGAGATGAAAATGTCTGGAACTAGAGGGCAGTGGTGCGCACAAGCACAGAGAGTGTGGTTAATGCTGCTGAATTGTACAATTTAAAACAATTGCAGGGCTATTTGCCATTGAATTTGAATTTGAACACATGAAATATAAAACCAAAGGTGATACACAAGAGAAAAGTAAGAAAAACTCGCCTTCCTGGGCAGGTGAGCGAGCTCTGGGGCTGGAGCTGGTGCGGCTGGAGGTCAGTTGTTGGAGCTGAAGGTGTTGCAGAGGTGGAGCCGGCCCCAGAGCGGGAGCTGCGGCGGATGCTGAGACGCTGCTGGCCCAGCCGAGGGTCTGGCCCCCGAGCAGTGCCTGCGCTGGGGCTGAAGCCGGCCCTGTCTCCGGTTGTAGTGCTAGAACCCGCTCTCGACCTGACTCGAGTGCTGAGGCTGACTCTAGCTCTCTGGTATTACTCTCAAATTTGGTGCAAGGCCCAGCACCTGCAGAGGCTTCCACTGTGGAGCCGGTCCCCGTGTTTGGGTGGAAGGGGCTTTGGTTCTGTAGCTGGTGACAGAGCTGACGTTAGTTCAGGTTGGTGCAAATTGTGGGGCTTTCAGTGGCCTTAGCTTTGTAGGGGCAAGGTAACGCTGGCTTTCCTGCGTCTATCAGATGTGCCTCTACTCACCCAGGGGGCAAACAGCCCTGTGACGACTCTGGCTGTCTTCCTGGTCCCGGTGCAGACGTTGGCCAGGCTCCACGCTGCCGCTATAACTGGTTGTGCCGTGGGTGCCAGTGCCTGGGGGTCTGCTGGAGGCGGCCCTACAGCCAATGACAGAAGTGACAGCCTAGAGCTGCCTCTAGCTCTGTGCCTGCTTTCTGCAGCTGGATCTAGATCTCAGCTGCTAACAGGCCTGGTGCCGGGGCCGGCTCCGCTCGAGGTCTTGAGGTGGCGCTGAAGCAGCAAGAGGAAAGACCAGCCGCCCGGCTGCCCTTCTGTGTGACTGCCCGAAGAGAGACACGCCCTGCAGCCTTTCCCCACGGTGCAAAGCTGGCTCCCTAACGGCAGCTGGTCCTGGGCCGGCTCCAAGCCTGGCGGTGGTGTGAGAACGGGTGGGGGAGCTGGTGATGGAGATGGCCTTAGCTCTGGAGTTAGGGCCAGAGCTCGCTCTCGTTCTGGAGCTGCTCTGTGTGAGCTGCAGCTGGCTCTAGTCTGAGCTGGCACTGGCTGCAGCTCAATAGTTGCCGTCAGGGCGGGCACTAGTCTACTGATGGGGCACATCCTAGTCCTTCAGGGGGCTCCAGGCCTGGAGCTGACTCCAGAGCCCGCTCTAGCTCCACAGCTGGTGCAAGATGTCGTGCTGGAGATGGCCTGGTTCTGCCCCCCCAACCTGCGGCCGCGGCTGAGATGCTGCCCTCGCTCCCTCCCCCTGCCCTGTGGCCGTGAGTGCCGAGGGAACAGTGGCATCTAGGATATAAGATGATGTGATATTTCAGCTGACTGCACCCAGCAGGGAACAGTGCACAGATGCTCGATGCACGCAAGAGTAAATGAATGAACCCAAGCTATTGCCCCCTCACTCACAGATGGACAAACCCACATGATGGTCCGAACTGATGTAGAAAAGGGACAGACAAGATTCAGCACCTTTCCATGATAAAAAAGACTCAACAAACTAGGAATAGACGGAAACTACTTCAACACAATAAGGGCCATTTCTGAAAAAGCCGCATTAACACTGACTGATGACAGACTGAAGGATTTTCTCTAAAAGCAAGAACAAGGCAATGATACTGATTCGCCATTTATATTCAACACAGTCCTGGAAGTCCTAGCAAAGGCAGTTAGGCATGAAAAAGGAAAGATATTCAAATTTGCAGGGGAGATGTAAATTACTTCTATTTTCATATGATGTGATCATGTATGTGGGAACTCTTATTTAAGGATTCCACCAGAAAATACTGTAGGACTAATAAAGTAATTCAGCAAAATCACTGGACACAAAGCCAGCCCACAAATGAGTTGCATTTCTGTATGCTAAAAGTCAACAGTCTAAAACTTAGATTCCATTTACGGTGGCATCAAAAGGACAAAATACTGAGGAGGAAATCCAACCAAGAAAGTGAAAGACTTGTAAACTGAGAACCACAAGTCGTGGCTGAAATGAAAGACACAAATACATGAAGAAACCTCAAGCATAGATGAGAAGAGAATGTCAGTACCGTGCTCGTGCCACCAAAAGCAGTCTGCAAAGTGCGGTCTCTCTCGGTCTCTCTGTTCTCTCTGCAGAAATAGAAATATTTATCTAAAACCCGTTTGCAATCTCAAGGGAACCTGAGCAGCCAAAACAGTTTTAAAGAGCAACGTAGGAGGATGCCACCTCCTGACTCCAGAGCACATCACACATCTGTGTTAATCAGGATGGCGTGGCGCTGGCATGGAAATAAGTAGACCAAAGGGACAGCATAGATGGCCCGTGTTTGTTCAGTTGACCTTCAGTAGGGAGCCAGGGCGCACAGTGGGGGAAAGGACAGTCTCTTCAGCAAATGATGTTGGGACAACTGGATGTTTATGTGCAGAAGAACAAAACTGGGCCCTTATACTGTACAAAAATTAACTCAAAATGGATTAAAGACCCAGATGAAAGTCTGAAATCTATGAAACTCCCAAAATAAAACAGGAGCAATGCTCATGACACTAGATTGGTACTGATTTTCTGTATGTGACCACAGTCACAGGAAACAACATCAGCAACAGAGCAAATCGGCCCACGCCAGAGGGTGTGGCAGTTGAAAAGCCAGCCTGCAGAGCGGCAGGAGATATTTGAAAGTCGTGTCTCTAACAGTGGGTTAATATCCAGAAGGAGTAAAGTACTCATGCTTGTTGAAAAATGGGCAGAGGACTGGAATAGACATGTCTTCAGTGGCACACAGATGGCCAGCAAGCGTATGAAAATGTGCTTAAAATCACTGATCATTAGAGCAATATAAGCCCCAAACACAAAAAGAGAAAATCTCACACATCAGATGAGGCTGACTGCTTAATTAAAAACAGAGACGATACCAAGTATTTGCAAAGATATGGAGAAACTGGAACTTGTATGCGCTGTTGATATGATTTTAAAATGGCTTAACCACTATGGGAAACAGTATGGAGATGACTTAAAAAAAAATACAATTGCTTTGTGATCCAGTATTCCAAACTCTGTGTGTATATCCAGAATTGGAAGCAGAGTCTGGAAGAGAAATTTGCATGCCCATATTTCACAATAGCCAAGGGGTGGGAAGCACCCCAGTGTTCAGCAGTGGATGAATGGATAAACAAACATGGTTGAGTCATACAGTGAAATATTATTCAACCTTATAATGGAAGGAAATCCTGGTACATGCTAATGTCATAGATGAATCTTGAGGACATTATGATAAGTAAAATAAGCCATTCACAAGAGATAAGCACTGTTGAATCCACTTCTAGGAGGATCTAAAGTGGTCTTACTCATGGAAATGGAAACTAGAATGGTGCTTACCAGGAATAGGGGGCAGGGGAGACGGGGGAGTCTTGTTTGGGGTGTGGAGTTTCCCATTTGCAAGATGAAAAGCTCTGGGTGGAGATTTGTTTCACAACAACGTGAATGTACTGAGCACCACTGACCTGTGCACTTAACATGGTTAAGATGGCAAATTAAGTGCTACAACTTAATAAAACCCTGTACAATAAAAGAGTCATTCTCTGTGAAGCTGTTTCAATTGAGGCCAACACAGACTGACTTCTATGGCCAATTTCATCAGAAAAAAACGGACAGAAGATTTGACTAGGCATTTCACAAAAAGTCACCAAATGGTGGTGATATGCACATTATTACTCCTTAGGTATATTGCTTTAGGAAAATGCAGATTAAAGCCATAGTGAGATATCACCACACATACACCAGAGTGCTTGAGGTAAAAACATCCTGTAGTGCTGCTGAGGATGCGGGCAGCTGAGGCCTCTCATTCATGGCTGAGTATAAATTGTTCAGTCCCTTTTCTGAGGTTTTATTGATAGGAATGGCTTCCCCAGTGGCTTAGGAAAGAATCTGCCTACAGTACAGGACACTGTGATGCAGGAGACGTGGATTCGATTCCTGGGTTGGGAAGATCCCCTGGAGAAGGAAATGGCAAACCACTCCAGTATTCTTCCCTGGGAAATCCCATGGACATAGGAGCCTGGCGGGCTACAGTCCAAGGAGTCTCAAGCGTCACATACGACTTACCAACTAAACCACCATCACCACCACCATTGATAGGGATAGAGTAGGATAATTAAATAGTCAGTTTATAAATCCCACTAGGGGATTAAAGATGGAACAGAAAATTTAAGGGAGTCTGGGAGACTGTTGTAAGCTGATAACCACTCAGGAAGAGAATCCAGTAACCTAGTGACCATCTGCACTACTTTGAAGGAAGACAGGTGCACCCAAGCGCTGGGAACACTCGAGCCACAAGCCCAGGTAGTGAAAGCACAAGACATAAGATTTGGGGTTTCTGAATCTTGTTCCGTGAAGTCAGGGAGTTAATAGTTCTTGAAGGGTAGCGTTTCTGCATGTAGCCAAGACAGAAATGTAGGTGGGAGGGGACAGTACAGTGAAAGCTGAGATGAGCTACCATGTTCTGTGTTACCATCCTCGTGCTAACTCTGCATGTGATTTGAAGAGTGCCGTGACAGTCCTGGCTAGACCCTATAGGGTCAGAAGAGGAACTAGTGATGTAAGCCTTGAAGTCTGCCCAAGAATGAGGAAGGAGGTGGGGTCTCCCCGGCCCACTTTTGTTTACGAAAATAAAGCCCTCTCAGTCCTCAAGGCAGAGCCTGCTCACTGCCCACTTGTATCTCTCACAACAGCGGATGCTCATAAACTCACTCTTTGCCTACCACTTTGCCTCACGTTCAGTTCTTTTCTGTGATGAGACAAAAACAACAACCCTGAGCTTCAGTAAGTGCTAACACCTGATTGATGGTCTCAGTGGAAAGACTGGGTTCAAGTTCCCTCCTAAGTCAGGGATTGTGGGCTTAAGTTCCATCCCGAGGTGCGGGTGGGTTTGAGTCCCACGCGAGGAATGCAGTTTCAATACTTTGTCAAGATGGACATACACTTACTCTGTCCTCGCACTTCTGCTCAGACATATGACCCAACACAGGTGTGTATTTCACCATTACATTTGGTCTGGCTGGTGTAGGGAAGCCCACCTTGTATAATAATAGACACTTTCAACATTGAAGAAATATAAATTTTTAGTAACTTCAAGTTTGGCTGTAAAACAGGGTTACATTTTACATGTGCATTAATGGCTTGAAAAAATGATTTTGGAGCCTATTTTTTTATTAAGAGCAGGGATAGCTTCCAAAGAGACCTGAGGCTCCTATGTAATGGACAAGTCCGTCTCCAGTGGGTGGAAGGATGTGAACAAGGATGACTGGGCATTTGAACCAGACAGTGAATGAAAAATCATGTGCCTCAGGCAGAGAAAATGTTCTCAGAATCTTATGTAAATTTTGTCCAGCTTCATGATGGTCTCAGCACATCAAAGACTGTCAAGTGGCTGTTCCACGCATCCTCTGAGACAGTGGTTCTCAAGTCGTCAGTAGCATCAGCTACTAGTCAGAAATGCAGGTACTCAGCACACACTCCACCCTCTTGATTGGGAAATACTGGATGAGGCCCAGCAGACTGTGTTAATGGGGAAGGTGTTTGTCCTTTCTCTACTTGGGCCATTCTTACTCTCGTAATGGTGTCATTCTCTTCTTGAAGAGATCTCTAGTCTTTCCCATCCTACTCTTTTCCTCTATTTCTTTGCATTGATCACTGAGAAAGGCTTTCTTATCTCTTCTTGCTACTCTTTGGAACTCTTCATTCAGATGCTTATCTTTCCTTTTCACTTCTGCTTTTCCCTTCTCTTCTTTTCACAGCTATTTGTAAGGCCTCCCCAGACAGCCATTTTGCTTTTTTGCATTTCTTTTCTCTGGGCGTGGTCTTGATCCCTGTCTCCTGTACAGTGTCACGAACCTCAGTCCATAGTTCATCAGGCACTCTATCTATCAGATCTAGTCCCTTAGATCTGTTTCTCACTTCCACTGTAGAATCATAAGGGATTTGATTTAGGTCATACCTGAATGGTCTAGTGGTTTTCCCTACTTTCTTCAATTCCAGTCTGAATTTGGCAATAAGGAGTTCATAATCTGAGCCACAGTCAGCTCCTGGTCTTGTTTTTGCTGACTGTATAGAGTTTCTCCATCTTTGGCTGCATAGAATATAATCAATCTGATTTAGGTGTTGACCATCTGGTGATGTCCATGTGTAGAGTCTTCTCCTGTGTTGTTGGAAGAGAGTGTTTGCTATGACCAGTGCGTTCTCTTGGCAAAACTCTAATAGGCTTTGCCTTGCTTCATTCCATATTCCAAGACCAAATTTGCCTATTACTCCAGGTGTTTCTTGACTTCCTACTTTTGCATTCCAGTCCCCTATAATAAAAAGGACATCTTTTTTGGTTGAAAGGTCTTGTAGGTCTTCATAGAACTGTTCAGCTTCTTCAGTGTTACTGGCTGGGGCATAGACTTGGATTACTGTGATATTGAATGGTTTGCCTTGGAAATGAACAGAGATCATTCTGTCGTGTTTGAGATTGCATCCAAGTACTGCATTTCAGACTCTTTTGTTGACCATGAGGGCTACTCCATTTCTTCTGAGGGATTCCTGCCCGCAGTAGTAGATATAATGGTCATCTGAGTTAAATCCACCCATTCAGGTCCATTTTAGTTCGCTGATTCCTAGAATGTTGACGTTCACTCTTGCCATCTCCTGTTTGACCACTATCAATTTGCCTTGATTCATATACCTAACATTCCATGTTCCTATGCAATATTGCTCTTTACAGCATCAGACCTTGCTTCTATCACCAGTCACATCCATAGCTGGGTACTGTTTTTGCTTTGCCTCCATCCCTTCATTCTTTCTGGAGTTATTTCTCCACTGATCTCCAGTAGCATATTGGGCACCTACCAGCCTGGGGAGTTCCTCTTTCAGTATCCTATCATTTTGCCTTTTCATACTGTTCATGGGATTCTTAAGGCAAGAATACTGAAGTGGTTTGTCATTCCCTTCTCCAGTGGACCACGTTCTGTCAATAACCTCAGATATGCAGATGACACCACCCTTATAGCAGAAAGTGAAGAGCTAAAAGCCTCTTGATGAAAGTGAAAGAGGAGAGTGGAAAAAGTTGGCTTAAAGCTCAATGTTCAGAAAACTAAGATCATGGCATCTGGTTCCATCGCTTCATGGCAAATAGGTGGGGATACAGTGGAAACAATGTCAGACTTAATTTTGGGGGGCTCCAAAATCACTGCAGATGGTGATTGCAGCCATGAAATGAAAAGACGCTTACTCCTTGGAAGGAAAGTTATGACCAACCTAGATGGCATATTCAAAAGCAGAGACATTATTTTCCCAACAAAGGTCCGTCTAGTCAAGGCTGTGGTTTTTCCAGTAGTCATGTATGGATGTGAGAGTTGGACTGTGAAGAAGGCTGAGCACCGAAGAATTGATTCTTTTGAACTGTGGTGTTGAAGAAGACTCTTGAGAGTCCCTTGGACTGCAAGGAGATCCAACCAGTCCAAAGGAGACCATTCTAAAGGAGATCAATCCTGGGTGTTCTTTGGAAGGAATGATGCTAAAGCTGAAACTCCAATACTTTGGCCACCTCATGCGACGAGTTGACTCATTGGAAAAGACTCTGATGCTGGGAGGGATTGGGGGCTGGAGGAGAAGGGGATGACAGAGGATGAGATGGCTGGATGGCATCACGGGCTCTATGGATGTGAGTCTGAGTGAACTCCGGGAGTTGGTGATGGACAGGGAGGCCTGGCGTGCTGCAATTCATGGGGTCGCAAAGAGTCAGACACGACTGAGCAACTGAACTGAACTGAACTGAATGGTGTCATTTGGTGTAGAGAATTTCTTAATTTTATAAGGATCCAATTTATCAATTTTTCCTTTTGTTAGTGTACTCTGTGTTCTAAGAAGTATTTGCTTACTCCAAGAACAAAAATACTCTGTTCTACTAGAAATGTCATCGTTTTAAACTCTCACACTCAGATCTAATGTCCACCTTGATTTTTTAAGTATTTGTGCTTTTATTTTGCCTAATTAAGGTCATGCTGTGTTTAGTGTTCACACTTGATTTTGTATATCATCATTTTACATTGTTTTATAAAACCTTTCTAAAAGTGTTTTTTATTTAATTTTTTAAATTATGAAAGTATGACACATTTAATATTTACAGGAGACTTGGAAAATATAAACTAGTATAGTTCCACTATATATTACTACTTTTAAAAAGTAGATGAATTAAGATTTTTAGTTGAAGTTTTAACATCAAACTCCCCAAAATTACTAGAATAAATACACCGAGAAGTAGAAGAATATGGTAGCCCTGAAAAGCACATGTACCGATTCAGCATAATTAAGCTTCATGTAAATGTCTCACAACAGTAGGATACAGATTCTATTCAAGTTCCCATAGACTATAAGTTAGGAGATACTAGAACACACCCAGGGACATAAACCAAGGCGCAAAAACCCCGTGGTCTGAAACTATTGGAATCACACAATCTATTCCCTCATCCCTGTCCCCACCGGGATCTTTACTTATGACGTGGAGTAAGAGCAAGATGAATGTTTTTCCCAAGTGAGGATCAGGTGGTCCTGGACCATTCACCTAGAACGTCCTCTCCCACTGCCCTGCGGTGCCTCTCAGTTGCAAGCAGGATGCCTGTGTGTCTGTGCTGGACTGTATTTCCATAGAAGGATGCAGAGTCTGTTCTTTAGGTCCGGATTCCCTCATCAGGCTGGTCAGAGTCATGAACGTCCCCCTGTGTGGGTCTGGGCCAGACTGCCCCAATTCCTGGAGCTTCATAAGAAGTCTGAATGCCTGGTGGCAGAGCCTTCCGCTGTCTTCTTCAAGATCATCCTGCGTGTCCTCAGCCTTTGTATTTTTATGTCAATGTTCAAATCATCACATCAGTTTCTCCCCGAGATGTCTGCTGAGGTATTATAAAGGATATGTTAATGCATAGATATTAACAGATTGGGAAAGAACTGACGTCTTGACAATATGTGAAGGTAAAGCGCATAAATTGAATAATCCACTGGGACAGATATTTGTGCCTCATGTCACAAGCAAAGTGGCTTGACCGCCTTATACAAAGACGTTTAGATTTTAAAAAGAAAAAAGCAGTCACACAGGGAATATGCACAAAAGACACTCTCATTCATTAAAAAAGATAGAGACTTAAGCACAAGGAAGTAAGCTCAGTTCTGGTTATAACATCCCTCTCTGTCACACACACACACGAAAGACCTGATAAGCTAAAGGGATACTCGGGGGCTGTCTGCAAAAGGAAATTTTATTCTATGCAGTAGAAACACCTCTACACTTGCCATGCGTATGTTTTATTTCCTGCACCTTCCTCATCAGAGCAAAAGACTGCAAACACCGCAGCTCCCTCCAGTAGGGGGAGAGGATACGTGATGACCGTCCACACGAGGAAACACAGTGTTGCTGGGGAAGAAAATCGGCAACAAGAGGGAAGGGAGGAAGACCTCTGAGCACGGTCCTGGAGAGATCGCCCCTGAGGCTGACCGCTGGCAGGGTTGAGCCTCATTGGACAGGCCTCCAGACTTATGGGTTGCCTTTTCCAGGCACCTCCAGAAGCTCCTGGACCTGTGTGTCATCAATCTCCTGCTTTAAGGCCACCGGGGTCAGAGCCCAGGACTTCTAGCCTAGCTCATCTATTAACCAAAAGGGGGAATTCTTAACCAGTCCCCTAGAAAAACACTGTCTAGCTCCCCTGCCGAAAGCAGACCCTACCTCGGAGGTTCTATTGAGAAGACACACAGTGGGGCAGTTCTTCCTTGTGCGTCTCAGAGGATCAAGACCAACTCCACAGCCTAGGAATGCGTATCCTACACCCACCTCACAGAGGGCAAAACAGGACGGAGAAGGAATGGCTTCTGGGGCAGCCTGGGCACTCAGACTGAGGGGTGCCGGGGGGTTGACTCTGAGATGAAAGGGGTGCAGGTCACTCGGAAGCACCGCCAGGAGGAGGTGGGCTGCAGGGCCCCTGGGATTCTGCATCCTGAGCTGCTCCTGTGCACCAGGAAATGTGGTGTAACTGACAGATGCCTGCAGAAGTGGGGAGACAGCACAGTGAGGGGCCGGGTATATTGCTCCAGGCTTTTCACGTGGTTACCATGGTACACGAGGAAGGACAGGCCAAAAGTCATTTCCTGGGTTTAGGACCCACAGATAAAAGGTCAGAAGAAGCAAATACACATTCTCGTTACTATCCTGAGGCGGGTGGATGATTTCTGTCTTGTTCCGCCCTCTGCGCTCCACAAAACCCTCGAAGATTCTCAAGACCTCTGGGTTCTCATCTAGGATGCGGCCTGCAGGGGAGATGCGTGAAGTTGGGTCCAGGGTGTTGAGGCCTGCCGACCAAGCCAGCGTCGAGAGGGCCGTTGTCTCAGCCAGGGCCCTCTGGCCTCGGAGAGGACACCTGCCCACTGTCCCCAGGGACAACCCCAGGCTGGAGCCAGCCCTGCCAAGGCCTCCAAACAGGTGGGGCCCTCCAGAGCCTTCAGGCACAAGGTGCGTGTGAGTGCCACTTGGGGCAGGAGCCGCCTGCATGACTGGGGCTCCTGGGGTGGTCCGCTTATCTGAAGGCTCCAAAGGCAAAGGGGCCCACCCGCCCCCTGGTCCTGGAGGGCAGAGAATTGCTCTGCTGGTGGATGGTGGGGAAGCCCCCAGGCACACCTCCTCCCTATGCCCTGTCTTCCTCAGGCTCGGAGGAAGGGCCTCCAGCATTTGATGGCCTGTTGGGGATGGGAGGTACCACTCCAACAGAAAGGGCCCCGGCTCTCTGTGCCTGACCTCCAGGGTCCCATCACATCGTCCTCACCCTGAACCAGACCCCCAGTCCCTCCTGAGGGGGCCCTCATTTTCCCCAGTGTGGCCAGGAGCCCCTCCACCCCCACCCTGTGCAGACACTCATTCTAGAATCAGTTGGTCTCTCGCTGAGGCCCTCGGCCGCCCAGGGCGTTTGCCCCTTCCAGCTGCCTGGGCCAGTCTCTCCCTGTGGGAGCCAGGGACCCAGAAGCTGTCCCCAAGCCCCTCCCAGCGGGCAGTGGCACTTTGCTGCATCCAGGCCTTCCCAGCTCTGTCCGCCCAGGGCGTACGCAATCCAGGGACGGACGGGGCCTTGCTCAGGGTGAAGGTTTGTCCTGCACAGGAAAGCAGGGGTGGATGGTGAGGAGAGAAGGCACCTGGGAGATGCCGCCTGGAGCAGGGAGGAGTGAGGCGACCCGAGGGCCCCAGGGAGGGGTCTGGGCATCCCCCAGGGCCCTTGTGGTCTGTCGTGATACTGTGAAGGCAAGACCAGTCCCTGCGCGGCCCCGGCCTCTGCCTGGCTCACGGCTGCACATGAAGCCGGGAGTTGTGCTCCCAGGGCAGGCTTCACCAGCCAGGACCCGGGAGGACAGGTGTTGGGGGCCGCCCCAGAGCCCAGCAGGTGCAGAGCTGGGAGGGATGTGATGCCAAGGAAGGAAAGTGGGCATGGGGAAGGTTGACAGGAAAAGACCCAGCGGGCTGGTGACTTGTCAGGGGCAGGAACCCACGGTGAACCGGCGGGAAAGACACCAAGTAGGTGCTGGCAAGGGGGGGTGGGTGCTGGTCGCAAGTCACGGGTGTTGAAACGTGTCGAGGGAGGCCGAGGCAGTGAGCAGTAGGGGTCCAGAGAAGGAAGGGAGGAGGCCAGGGCCTGAGGGTTCAGGATGCTGGAAGGATCATGGGGAAGGGGGATGAAGAGTGACCAGGACAGGGCTTCCCTGGGGGCTCAATAGTAAAGAATCTGCCTGCCAATGCAGGAGACATGGGTTCGATTCTTGGTCCAGGAGGATCCCACATGACAAGCCCCTGTACTCCAACTAGAGGAAAGCCCATGCGGCAACGAAGACCCTGCACAGCCAAAAATAAAGAGATTATTTTTTTAAAAAAAGTGACCGAGAGAGGTCAGCTGACAGTGATGGTGGCAGACAGTGCAGGCATGCACACACACACGCACATGCACACACAGGCCCCGATCAGTGAACAGGGTGCAATGCAGTTTGACCCAAAGGCTGAGCGCTGCTTCCAGAGGTGCCCGCGCAGGTGGGCAGGCCATCTGTGGCCAGGCTGCAGTCCTGACGGCCCCTCCTGCCCTGGAGCCCCTCACCAGAGGGCGCTGTCATCTGGAAGTGCTGGCTGTTCACCATGTCCTTGAGGTAGGCTAGGGCCTGCATCCTCTACTTGACGAACCAGATTTGGATGATGGGTCTCCACCCTGGAAGGGATGCAGGTCAGACTCACTGGGGCCCACAGGGTCAGAGAGGGGCCTGGAGCCCAAAGGAGGGCGACCAGAGGGAAGAGGGAGGCCTGTCCGGGGAGCCCTGAGGTCAGGAGGGGGCAGGCTCCCGCTGCCCCGTGGAGGGAGGCAGTGGCTGGGGGCTGTGGGGATCAGGCACAGTGCCCCCTCTCTACTGGCCCCAGCAGGGATGCCAGCAGCCAAGGCTCCTGGAGGCTCACCCTGTGGGTTCTCCCAAATGCTGCAGGGAGCAGGTGAGCAGCTGACTCATGGCCCCCAGAATTCCTGGCTGGGTCTCTGGATGAAATAAGAGGAGATGGCAGGCACTGTGCTGACAGGGTGCCGTGTCCCCCAAGCATGGGACCCAGCAAGTAGGGAGAGCACAGGGATCCTGTGCCTAGGTGCAGGGCCAGCCTCAGTGAGAAAGGCCATCGCCAGGGGCGGGGGGGTGGCCTGGCAATGGAGCTCCTGGGCTCCAGGAAACTGGAGGAAGTTGGTTCTCAGATGTGGTGTAGAAGCACCATGAGCCGGCGTTGGGAACAGCCAGGGGACTGACAGATCTGAGCGCAGGACAGGAAACTGCCAGCCCCCACTCGCCCGTGGAGAGCTGAGGTGTGCAGGGGACAGAGAAGCCCAGTCTCTCACGTTCAGGGGCTGGGGGTCCCCTCTGACATCCCCACGGAAATGCTGTCTCCCGAAGACCTGGAGATCCGGCCCTCCATGTGGCTAAGCCAGTGGTCACTTACAGGATTGGAATTTCCCAGGTGATAGTTCCTGGAAGGGCATTTTAAACAGAAGGCATCTGCTTGGCTTCTTGGAAAACAGAAGGGACCTTGGAGCCCACGTCTGGTGATGGGAGTGTCCCAGAGTCTGGAGGGGCTGGGCCCTGACTTCCCAAACAAAGGGCCCGCTCCTTCCCTGCTGTGGCCCAACCTGCCTCCTTCAACCCAGGGGCCATCTCCAGCTCGTCCTCCCAGCCAGGCTCCTGCCCTGCCAGTGCCCCTCAGCGCCCCACCCTCCCCAAGGCTTCCGGGACCTTGGCCTGGAATTCCGCGGCATCTTCGCGCAAACAAAACGAGGATGGTTTCAACACTAGCCCCTGCTACCGCCTTTCGGGGGCTCTGGCCTCGTGCTCTTCCAAAGCAGGTGGACACCTCTGGCCTCCACGTCCCCAGCCAGCACCGTCTTGGCCATGCAGAACGAACGGTCACAAGTTATCCGAGGAAGCTTGCAAGTTTCTTCTCCCCCAGACCTCAGCCTGGATGAAGTCCCCTCATCTCAAGCCTGGTGAGGCCTCAGGCAGCAGGACTGGCCTTTCTCTTGGACCAAACCTGCCCACCTGTCGCTCAAGGAGGCTGTGAAGGTTTGGGGTGAGAACACATCTTCTCTACCTGTGTGTCTCCAGAACCCAGGGCGGTGCACAGCAACACCTGGCAGGTGCAGGGGGCCGGGGTGGGGGTGGGGAGGAGCTGCTGGAAAGGTCAGTGCCCTGACTGGCTGCCCTGCCCCCACGAGGACACAGGCTTGGAGCCTCTCGTTACAGGACCTTCGGAACCGCACCATCGGGGCTACCGTCAGAAACACGAGCTCAGCTTGCTGACGGCACCCAGCACCATCCCAGTGGGCTGTCGACCTGCAGTGGTGAAGCCCTGAGCCCGTCTCCCGCCCGTCCCACCTACAGCGCTGAGCTGCAGGACGAGCCGCTGGGGGGCCCACCGGGCGAATCAGGATGACCACTGGCCCGCCTGTCCTATGGACGACAGGCCTCCTTTCCTCGTCTCCGCGGAGGCCAGTCTGAAGGTTTGCCGTGTGCCTAGCTAGCCATTCATTTCCAGCGAGTGAGAGCCTGTTAGGGCGGTCCTCCCACGAACCCGCAGTGCCGAGCTTTGCAAGGTGCGAATGAGACAAGGCTTGTGGAGCACTTCCCAGGTAACCGAGGCTTAGTTCCTTCTCAGTCCATGATGGCAACTTGGCCTGATTTTTCATTACCTCCACCATTATCATTACTCACATGGAGTCTGCCAGGAGAAGCAGCATATAAACCATGTGGAAGACAGAGGATCGGCCCCGGTAGCCGCTGCCTGGCTCTGGAGCGCAGCCCCAAGGCCAGGATGGCGGACCCCAGGGGATTGGCCGGGGAGAAGGGCACTCACATGAAGTGCATTCTAATCTCCAAAGCAGCGCTGATGTTCACCACGAAGGTGAAGCGTGGCGGAGGTGGGGGTGGGGTGGAAGCTTCTTTTCCCTGGGGCTATCTAGGGTTCTGACCCAGTGCTTTATATACGATGTTCCTAAAAGCTGGGGGAAAGGATGTCTGTAATAAGAGCTTTTGTGAGGAAAATATTAAATGATTGGGGGCTTCCTGGTGCTCCTGGTTTTCTCAGTGGCTCAGGAGTAAAGAATCCACCTGCAATGATATGGCTCCATAGGAGCCGTAGGAAACGGGGGTTTGATCCCTGGGTTGGGAAGGTCCCCTGGAGTAGATCTCCTAGAGGAAAAATGGCAACCCACTCCAGTATTCTTGCCTAGAGAATGGACAGAGGAGCCCGGCAGGCTACAGTCTATGGGGTCGCAAAGAGTCAGTCATGACTGAAGCAACTGACCATGGCTGATGGTCCAGTGGTTAAGAATTCACTTTGCAATGCAAAGGACACTGGTTTGATCCTTGGTCTGGGAAGATCCCACTTGCCTTGGAGCAGCTAAGCCTGTTGCCACCACTACTGAGACTGCCTCGACCCTAACCTCCTAAGGAGGGTGGGCTGATGAACCCATCGAGTGGAGATGTGCAAGGCACTGGACCCCGTGAGCGTGGGACAGTTCTGGATTCAGAAGGTGGGAAGCAACAAGCAAAGCAAGAGGAGAGGAGGGAGCAAGTGTGCAGAGAGTGCACAGTGATGGTCAGGTCATTTTAGATTGTGCTCTTAGAGGTATCCACGTGTGTCTTATCAGTCCTAGTCTCACAGGCATCCACCCCTCTGTCTGTTCATCTCATCTCATGTGTTCATCACCCATCCATCCACCATCTCTCCCTCCAACTGTTTATCCGTTCATTTATTCATCTATTCACCCACTTACCATCCATTCATCCATCCACCCACCACCCTTTTGTCTTTTCACCATACGTCCACCATCGATTCATCCATCCACCATCCGACTATTACCATCCAACCATCCATCCACTATCATCCACCCACCATTCATTTATCTATTAATCCATCCATCCACCCACCATTCTCCCATCCTTCCCGTATCCACCACCCTTCCACCATTCTTTTATCCATCTGCTGTCCATCCATCCATCCATCCATCCATCCGTTCATCACCCGTCCATGGAGCCATGCATCCCTCCATTCTTACATTCCTCCGCCCACCGTCCATTCAATCTATCATTCATTTATCTATTCATTTACTTATCGAGGAACCTGCCATAGAAATTACTGTGATCATGTGGCCAGACCTTTCTTTGTCCTGACATACCTGAGAGCCCCAGGCCTTCTAACCACTGCTCTTGCCAAACCCCATCCCCTGAAACCCAGGGCAGTTCTGTTCTGATGACAAGCACACATGTGCTTGGCAGTCCTTGAGTTTGGGGCAGGACCAGTGACCAGCATTTGGTTTCCCAGCACCAGCTCCTGCCTCATCCTCGGGTCCGGGAGCTCACTTTCTTGGGAGAATGAGGATGACTCTCAGGATCGAATGAGTGCAATCCTTTCATGGGTGGGGAAGAGGGAGGACTCAGATACGGGTATTTAATAAGGAAAAAGGGAAGGAGAGAGAAATTTGGGTCCTTAGACCCAGACAGACAAGAAGCCATCAAGTTGACCATCTTTGAGAGAGGGAAGGTGGACGTGGGGAGTAAGGGGGCAGAGAAGGTGGGGGGCTTGGACACTTCAGCGAGAGCCCAGGTGTTGGGGACGCCAGGAGCACAGGCTTGAGTCTCGGGGACATCCAGGTCACATCCCTGGATGTGCCAAGGACGCACCAAGGCCCCTGAGAAGGTGAGGCTGTGACAGTCCCCCAGGGGAACTCAGCAGTGACCGGGTGTGGGTGGCATCTAGACACATGGAGACCTCAAATACTGCTCCATTTGCACCATTATCCTTCCAAGTTTTTAACACGCTTGATAATAATGTGTTGATCTTTAATACTGACCTAAATGTAGAAAGCCTTGCAAAATATAATTGGGACAATATTCTTTATGCTTACGGAAGGGCTTGAGATATGCAAAGTTCCTTGCAAACCATGACCTTGACCTTTGAGGAAACTACGTCTTAGAAAGGCCATCCGCCTCGGCCATGACTTCACCAGGATTAAGAGGCCGAGAGGACCTGCTGTGGATGGAAATCTGCCTAAAGGCTCTGTAAGCCTGCCCTCCCGCCCCCGGGTGGGCAGGAAGATGTTGTACTCCGACAGGGGAGTGGGCTCGCCCTGGCATCACCCGGCACCCTTCCTCTGGGTGGGAGACATCCCCAAAGACACAGACAGGGGACTCCGGCCAAGTCCGCCTGGGCTGGGAGGAGCAGGACTGGGACCCTAGCCCAGCGCAGGCGCCTGACCTGGGCCATGCTCGTCCCACGACCCCACCCTCTCAGAGCCCCTCACCTCCTGAGCGCTGCTCTCCCCAGCACGGAGAGCAGACCCAGCCCGGCCATCAGGAGGAGCAGCTGCCCGGCCTGGGTATCCGTGTCTGCTCCAGGGACGCCTGGCCTCCGGGTCACCCATTTAACCCTGGACCGGCAGCCCCACCCCCTCCCCTTCACAAAGGCCCCTCAGTCTGGTGGGGTGGGAGGGGAGACATCATTTTCTTTGGATCCTGTGAATGGAGGTTCTCAATCGAGTCATTAGCTCCCCTGGCTCTCAGGTTGGACAAGTCCAGAGAAGCCTTGTCTGGGAGCAGAATGTTATCAGAACGGGAAGCAGTGCCTCTGGGTTCAGAGCCAGGAGATAAGACAGCGGCTTCCTTGCGCTCCCCACTCCCGCCCTGTGGCCTTCACTGCACCAGCCCCGGAAGCCTGGAGCCACCCAGGTCCCTCGAGGCCCCTGGAGAGCTTGTCCCCGCCCAGGCTCCAGCTCCTGCCTTGGAGGTGATGCCCCGATATCCCCAGACCTCCTGAGCAGCCTCAGGCTGGCTCTGAGCACCTCCTCCAGGTGGCCCACCAGGCCTACTGCAGCCCCCTTACCCCTCACGGCCTGAATCGATCTGTGCTCTGGTCAGTACCCCAGTGTGGACCCAAGAGGCCTCGCTGACTCTCTGGAAACTTCTCTGCCCCCACGCAGCCTGAGCTGTCTGCCCTCCTCCCAAACCCACCTCCTCCCCCCATCGCTGCCGCTCCTCCCTGGTTCCAGCTCAGAGGTGCTGGGCCGACTCCACCGACCGAAACACAGAGGTCTCACTTCCCCAGCCCCCATTCCGCTGCCTTTCTGAGCCCAGAACTTTCCACCCAAGTGCAAATGGCATCATCATGCCCCTGTGCAGGTGTTTGTGCATGTGTGTGTGTGTGTGACATGTGTGCATCTGGGTTTGCCTGTGCACACGTGTGTCTGTACATGTGTGCCTTTCTGTGTATGTGGATGTAATGTGTGTGTCTTGTCTGCCCAAGTGTGTGTGTATGTGTGTACTGCATGTACATCTGTGTGATATGCGTGTCTGAGTGTGTGTGTGCATATTGTGTGAGTGTCTGTGTGTCTCCTATGCATGTGCACATGTGTATGTGTGTCTGTCCATGTGCGTGTGTCCGTGAGTGTGTGTCTGCCTGTGCACAGGTAGGGGAAGGCTCCAGACCATTCCCACACTGCACACCTCTGACTCCAGTGGCGGGTAGTCCCATCCCCCTCAGACCCCAGTACCTTCTATGACCCCTCCCCTGACCATGCAGCCCCTCTGCTGGGGGCGCATCACCCTGAGGTCACGATGAGGCCGCAGCTCCCCTCCTGGGAGGTCCCCCGCTGCTCCCGAGGGGCTCAGCCCTTCTGTGTGTCCCCGCTTGTGGCTCCTCACACAGTGGCCCCTCCTTGCTGTTGGATGGCAGGAAGGAACGTCTGTTCCATGCAGTCAGCCTGGCGTGGGCATTGCCCCCTGAGAGGCCCCAGAACTATCCCTCTCGCTGGTCCTGGCAGCGCCACCTGTGTGCCCTTCCTGGCCAGGTGACGCCCAGGTGAGGCTCGTGGTGAAGACCTGAAGGTGTGGCTGGACCAGGGGCCCAGGCAGCTCAGCATGAGACAGAGACGATCCTGGTGATCCAGGGCCCAGTGCCATCACCCCTGATATGGGGAGGGTGGGGTGGGAGGGGCCAGGCAGCTCAGCGTGAGACGGAGACGACCCTGATGATCCAAGGGCCAGTGCCATCAGGGGACAGGAGAGGCTGGGTAGCTCAGCGTGAGATAGAGACGACCCTGCTGATCCAGGGGCCAGTGCCATCACCCCTGATATGGGGAGGGTGGGGTGGGAGAGGCCGGGCAGCTCAGTGTGAGACAGAGATGACCCTGCTGATCCGGGGTCCAGTGCCATCACCCCTGATATGAGGAGGGGGCAGGAGGGGCTGGGCAGCTCAGCATGAGACGGAGACGACCCTGGTGATCTGGGGCCCAGTGCCATCACCCCTGATATGGGGAGGGGGTGAGAGGGACCGGGCAGGGAGGACGTGGGGGTGGGCCGTCAGAGGACTGGGCGCAGGGGCTCCATGGGATGCTGCGGGGTCTGAAGGTGGACAGACGGACCACAGGCCGTGGGGCTGGCGGCTCTAGAGCCGGGAAGGAGAGCAGACGGGCTCTGCCCGGAGCCCGAGGAAGAGCCGGTGTGCCGGTCTGCAGGCAGGTGGTGTGAGTGAAGCACATCAGCCCCTTCAGGAGGGCATCTGGGTGTCCACTCATGAGGGGCAGGGCTCAGGAAAGGCCGGGGTCGGGGGTCTCTGGGAGGAGCTGGTCCAGGCTTCGCAGGACTGAAGGCAGGAGATGTTTTCAAGCCACCGGGTGGGCTTTTCAGGGGGTAAGCCGGCCTTGGAAGAAAAGCTATGACCAACCTGCTGCTGCTGCCGCTGCTAAGTCGCTTCAGTCGTGTCCGACTCTGTGCGACCCCATAGACGGCAGCCCACCCGGCTCCCCTGCCCCTGGGACTCTCCAGGCAAAAACACTGGAGTGGGCTGCCATTTCCTTCTCCAATGCATGAAAGTGAAAAGGGAAAGTGAAGTCACTGAGTCGTGTCTGACTCTCAGCGACCCCATGGACTGCAGCCCACCAGGTTCCCTTCACCCATGGGATTTTCCAGGCAAGAGTACTGGAGTGACAAACCTAGACAGCATATTAAAAAGCAGAGACATCACTTTCCTGACAAAGGTCTGTATAGCCAAAGCTATGGTTTTTCCAGTAGTCATGTATGGGTGTGAGAGTTGGACCATAATGAAGGCTGAACACCAAAGAACTGATGCCTCAAACTGTGGTGCTGGAGAAGACACTTAAGAGTCCCTTGGACAGCAAGGAGATCCAATCAGTCCATCCTAAAGGAGATCAACCCTGAATTGGAAAGACTGATGCTGAAGCTCCAATACTCTGGCCACCCAATGTGGAGAACCGACACACTGGAAAAGACCCTGATACTGGGAAAGGCTAAAGACGGGAGAAGGGGGTGACAGAAGGGATGAGACGGTTGGATGGCATCACTGACTCAATGGACAGGAATTTGGAGAAACTCCAGTAATGGTGAGGGGCAGGGGGCCTGGCGTGCTGTTAGTCCACGGGGTCACAGAGACACAACTTGGAGACTGAACAGCACCCACCACTCAGCTTGAGATGACAAGCTCAGTGTGGGCAGGAGAGTGGCCTCTGTGTGTGTGTGTGTGTGTGAGTCTCTGTCTGTCTGTCTGTCTGTGTGTGTCTGTGTGTGTGTGTTTCTGTGTATCTATGTATGTGTGTCTGTATCTATGTATGTGTCTCTGTGTGAGTCTGTGCGTGTGTCTGTCTATGTGTGTGTGCACACACACGAAATAACACACAGTTATGCTCTCACAGTGTGGAGGCCTAGTGTGCAGAGTCGGGTGCTGTCAGGAAACAGAGTGCACGCCTTAACCAGTGACGTCTGTGGCCCAGGACGCTGCTGACCTGGCTCCTTCTGGGCTGGGTGTCCTGTGACTTCTGCCCCCTGGGTCCCGCTCACCCTCTGGTCCGATCGCCCAGGTTCCTGCTAGCTGTATGAGCTGCAGGGTCCTCCTCCTGAACCGCTTCTGCTTAAATTCGCTGAAGTCCCACCTGGTATTTGCGGTCAGAACCCTGAAAGCCCAAAGGCACCGTGACTCCTGCACAGAAGCCTGGGGCAGAACTGGCCCCTCGGTGTCCTTGGACTGCGCCCGTCAGACAGAAGGACGAAGAGATATGCACTTGTGAAGGGGAAGAGAAAGCCTGTGGAAGGTGCACTGAGAGTCCATGAGCCTCTTCCGATCCTGCAAGGGTCTTTATCAGAGACGGATTTAAGAGTCTCTGTGTGGTGTTATTGACACAGGGTGTGAGGGCAGGGGTTCAGGGGGAGGGGACACATGTATGCCTATGGCTGATTCATGCTGATGTATGGCAAAAACCATCACAATCTTGTAAAGTAATCGTCATCTATCAAAATAGATTTAAAAAAACAAAAACAAAAACCCAGGGAGTGAAAGGGCAAAATCGCAGCTGCTCGGCTCTCACGGAGCCTGGGCTTAATAAGATACCAAGACTTGCGTTTACTATTTACAACAGGTAGACACTGTTCCTCCCTCGGAGAGGGATAGTCTCTGGGGAGGAGCTGCCCAAGAGACAGGTGGGGAGCTCCTCCCCTCCCCTAAGCTCCCTCCCCTCCCCTCTTATGCAGCCCCTTTGCAACACCATGGACTATATAATCTATGGAATTTTCCAGGCAAGAATACTGGAGTGGGTGGCCTTTCCCTTCTCCAGCAGATCTTCCCAATCCAGGAACCGAACAGGGGTCTCCTGCACTTCAGGCGGATTCTTTACCAATTGAGCTATCAGGGAAGCCCCTATGTGGCCTCAGGGACACCCCAAAAGGCTCCTTAGGCTCTCCTTCCATCAGAGTGGGAGGAGCCAGCCCAGGGCACCCTGAGGGCCCAGCTGTGCCCTCACTACTGAAAAACAACAGGACACAGACCCTGGGCGTGTCAGGGGTGCGGGCTGAGGCAGGGGACTGTCCTGGGCCTTTGCTCACATGGGACCCTCTTCCTTCCAATTTCATCCAGACCTCCCCTTTTCTTACTGCTAAGTCGCTTCAGTCGTGTCCGACTCTGTGCGACTCCATAGACGGCAGCCCACCAGGCTCCCCCGTCCCTGGGATTCTCCAGGCAAGAACACTGGAGTGGGTTGCCATTTCCTTCTCCAATGCATGAAAGTGAAAAGTGAAAGTGAAGTCGCTTAGTCGAGTCCGACTCTTAGAGACCCCACGGACTGCAGCCCACCAGGCTCCTCCACCCATGGGATTTTCCAGGCCAGAGTACTGGAGTGGGGTGCCGTTGCCTTCTCCACCCTTTTCTTAACAGCTGGCTTCAAATACCACCCCCTCCAGGAAGTTTTCCCACTGGCCACCCTTCCCCCCACAGCCAATGGGACAGGTCAGCTCTGTGCATCAAACTCCCAATAAATCTGAGACGCAGAGGACGGAGCTGGGATGGGGGTGGTCGTCTTCGCAGGTGGGTCTCTGATGTCACACCCCACTCTCCTCCTGTTCCCCTGAAAGGTCCAGCCCACCACCACTGAGGCCCCTTCTGAGGCTGCACTACCGACAGTGACCAGCAGGGGCAGAGCATACCTGGAAACAGGACAGCATCTGCCCCAGGCCCGGGTCTCAGGGGAGGAGGCTCCCAGCCCCACCCTCTCTGATGACAGAGGGAGGAGACTGAGGCCGGGGTCACGGTGGAGCTGCTGGGGCAGTTCTGTGCTCCCCGACTTTGCGAGGGCCCAGTTCCCTCCCTAGCGGCGCCACCTGAGCCAAGGCTGAGGTCCAGCGTAGACCAGTCTCCTGAGGCTCTGCGGGCAGCTCTGGGCCCACCACCCAAGGCTTGGCAGGGGGCTTTGTGAAGCCTCCGCTCACTGCAGGCTGAAAGGGGCCCAAAGTCCAGCCTCCAGGGAGGTGGGAGGCTCTCAGAGAGGGGTTTGAGAGCTCAGGGCTCAGAGCAGGGTCTCTCCCTCCTACACCTGAGGATCCTGGTCCCCCTCGGCCCAGCCCTCAGACCCCCCACCCTAGAGAGCCCTCCACCGCAGATCCCAGCAGCTCCAGGTCCACGAAGGGGACAGCCCCCTGTGCCATCCGGGTAGGGGAGGTGAGGAGCCTAGTCTCCTGGACCTGCCAAAGCCACTCCCCCAACACCCCAGCCCCCCGCCAAGCCCCCCACCCCAAGGCTCCCTGTGGAGCAGCCTAGGACTCCTCTCACTCTCTGCTGCTGCCCCCAGGGCTGCCTCTCTCAGCCTCCAAGGACCCCAAACTCGTCCTGGCCACCTCCCAGGGCCAGCTTTTGACAAATCCCAGGCTTGGGGGCCCAGCCCCTCCACACCCACACCCATCGTTTGCTAGATGAGCTGGGGCATGGTGATGACTTTGTGGAAACAAGAGGTGCAATCCATGAGGGAAATGGTTGGTGAGCTGGATTTCTGTCTGTGAGAGACAAGGATGAGAGAATGAGAAGAGAAGCCAGACCAGGAGGAAAGATTTCAGGGACACATCTGACAAAGGACTGATAAAGAAAAGTCTCTTGAAACTCAACAATAAGGAAACAAACAATTCTATTAAAAAATGGCCCAAAGATCTTAACAGACACCTCACCGAAGAAGAGATACAGATTGCAAATAAACATATGAAAAGATACTCCACCTGGTCATATATCCAGAGAAAACCATAAATCGAAGTGATGCGTGCACCCCACTGTTCACTGCAGCACTATTCACAATAGCGGACGTGGAAGCAGCCTGACTGCCCATCAACAGAGGAACGGACAAAGAACGTGTGGTGCGTATGTATATGCACAATGGGATACTACTCAGACATGAGAAATAACGAAATCACGCCATCTGCAGCAACATGAATGGACCTAGAAATTGTCATATTGCGTGAAATATGTCAGAGACAAATATCATATGATACTGCGATATGTGGAACTGTAACTCTCTGCAACCCCATGGAACAGCCCCTAGACTCTGCTGTCCGTGGACTTCTCCAGGCGAGAATGCTGGAGTGGATTGCCATTTCCTTCTCAAAAAAAAAACCAGTACAAATGAACTTATTTACAAAACAGGAATAGGGACACAGATGGAGAAGACCAACTTATGGTTACCAGGATGGAAAGCAGAGAGCCGGGGAGGGATGAATTGGGAAACTGGGATTGACACACACACCGCTGTATATAAAACAGGTAACTAATAAAGACATACTGCACAGCACAGGGGACTCTCTCTCCTCAGTGCTCTCTAATGGCCTACACGGACAAAGAATTGAAAAAAGAGTGGCTGTATGTACATGCGGACTTTCCTGATAGCTCAGCTGGTGGAGAACCCGCCTGCAATGCAGAAGACCCTGGTTCAAATCCTGGGTCAGGAAGATCCCCCAGAGAAGGGCTAGGCTACTCCACCTGAAATTCCGGAGACCTGGGTCCAGTCCCTGGGTTGGGAAGATCCCCTGGAGGAGGGCATGGCAACCACTCCAGTATTCTCGCCTGGAGAACCCCATGGACAGAGGGGTCTGGTGGGCTACAGTCCACTGGGTTACGAAGAGCGGGACATGACTAAGCAACTTAGCACAGCACATATGTGCCTGTGTAACCGATATACCTGCTGTACAGCAGAAACTGATGCAATGTTGTAAATCAGCTATACTCTAAAAATTAAAAAAAAAAAAACACTTAGCACTTTCTAGAACAACTACAACATGCTCCATAGCCTATGTCAGCAGGAAAATGCAAATTAAAGCAACAATAAGATATCACTACACCCCTGTTGGGGAAGCACAGGTGGCTTAGTGGTAAAGAATCAGCCTATCAATGCAGGAACCACAGGAGACGGGTTCAATCTCTGGGTTGGGAAGATCCCTTGGAGAAGGAAATGGCAACACACTCCAGCATTCTTGTCTGGGAAATCCCATGGACAGAGGAGCCTGACAGGCTATAGTCCATGGAGTTGAAAAAGACTTGGACATGACTTAACAACTGAACTACAGCCAACACCCCTATTGGAATGGACAAAATCTGGAATACAGACATCACAGACGCCAGTGAGGATGTAGACCAACAGACGCTCTCACCACTGCAGGTGGGAACGCAACGTGGTGCAGCCACTTTGGAAGATGGTTTGCTGGTTTCTTGCAAAAGCTGACAAACTCATACCACGTGATCCAGCAGTTGTACTCCTTGATATTTATCCAAAGGAACTGAAAACTTATGTCCCCAGAAAAACCAGCACACGAATGTTTATAAAAGCTTTATTCAAAATTGCCAACACTTGGAAGCAGCCAAGATGTCCTTCAGTAGGTGGATGGATTGTTAAATCGTGGTCCATCCTGACAATGGGATATTGTTCAACCTTAAACTGCACTACAAACGGACAAGGAGGGTTGTTCAACACTGGGAAGAAATGAGCCATGGCGCTGTGAAGCAATCTTAAATGCATGGACTAAGTGACACACACTTCTCTGAAAGGGTGCACACGGTTTGATTCCATCGATATGACATTCTGGAAAAGGCAAAATCAGGGAGATGGTGAAACAATTAGTGATTGCCAAAGACTGGTGGGGGCAGGAGCTGGGAGGATGTTCAGGGAGTTGAAAATAGGCTGCATGATTCCTTAGTGATGGATATACACCGTACGTTTGTCCAAACACCAAGAGTGAACCCGAAGGCAAGCTATGGACTTTGGGTGATTATGACATGTTAATGTAGGCTATCAGTTATGAAATATTTACCACCCTGAGTAAATACTGAGGACAGGGGGCTATGTCTATGTGCTGTAGAGTGTCTATGAGAAAGCTCTGCACCTTTCCCTTGATTTTGCTGTTAATTTAAAACTGCATTAAAAAAAAACTCTTCAATATTTAAAAGTGTATAGTACGGTGGATTTTAATATCTTCACAAGGCTATGTGATCATCAACACTATCTCACTTCAGAAATCTTTCTCATCGCTGTGCTTAGTCACTCAGTCATGTCTAACTCTCTGCAACCCTTTGGATGGTAGCCTGCCAGGTTCCTCCATCCGTGGGATTTTTCAGGCAAGAATACTGGAGAGGGTTGCCATTTTCTTCTCCAGGGGATCTTCCTGATCCAGGGATCAAACCCCTGTCTCCTGCATCTCTTGCTTGGCAGGTGGGTTCTTTACCCAGTGAGCCGTCAGGGAGGCTGAGAAATGCAAGTCAAAACTACAATAAGATTTCAGCTCATGCTCCTCAGAACATAGACTGGCCTTCAGTGAGATCCTCCGCAGGCCTCTGGGGCTCTCCCTGCGCACGATGTTCTCTGCTCCAGCACTTCGTCGTCTCCCTCTAGGCGTCTCAGATGCCCCAGACCCTGGTCTGTGCTGAGCTCCGCCTTGATCGCCTCCGCAGGCTGCCGCGTTGGACCTCCCCTCTGACTCAGAGCTTTTCCCTCCCAG
Organism: Nanger dama; assembly: GCA_917880005.1. Classification (NCBI taxonomy): domain Eukaryota; kingdom Metazoa; phylum Chordata; class Mammalia; order Artiodactyla; family Bovidae; genus Nanger; species Nanger dama. The sequence continues at coordinate 3,816,547 of CAKJTW010000018.1, read as the reverse complement.
GGATCGCAGCCTTGCATTGCCTGTGGGCCAACATCTAAAAACAGAGACTGTTTCACACATTTGACCGGTTTTCTAGTCATTTGCGGTGGGTGTATATGTTCACACCCTGTGATTCCCTGATGGCTGGGTAGACCTCAGTGCATTACCCTTCTGACCTGGATTACAAGCGGCATCTTTCTGACTGATTTCTCTGCCAGCCCCCTTAGCAAATTCTATCCTCAAGGTGGCAACTGGAGTGACCCTTTGAATCCAAAGTCACCCTCTGACTTTGTAAAATCTCTCCGTAGGATCTCCGTTCCTCAGAGTAAATGATAAGGTCCGTGTGGTGGCCGGCACACCTGACGCCATCAGGCCAAGCCCTCCCCCTCTCCGACTCACAGCAGGACCAGGTGTCGTTTGCTCCAGCCCTCTGCCCTCCTGTGTGTCCCTGACACACGCCCAATCCCCTTCCACCTGAACACAGGCCCTGGGTGATCTTTCCACCTGGAAGCTTCTCCACCTGGTGATTTCACGGCTCCCTTCCTCCAATATCTTTAGTCTCTGTCCAAAGGTCACTCTGCTGTCCCGGACCCGCCACTTAAAGTCTGAACCACCCCCTTGTCCCCACACAGCCAGCTCCACTCGTTCCACCTTGACTGTTCCGCTTAGCACTTATCACCTCTTAAAGTAATATATAATTATATGAATCAGCCTTCAGTCAGGATACAGAAGCCACACAGAAGACTGAGAATGAACAGTTAACTATCAAGAAGCATGAAGCGTGGCCTGGATGGGAGCAGGGTTTGGGGGATTGGATCCATGTATGTGTGTGGCCGAGTCCCTCCACCTGAAACTATCACAGCATTGTTAATCTGCTATGCCCCGAGACAAAATGTTTTTGGTGTTAAACTAAATAAATAAAAAGAACCATGAAGCATAGCCCAGGATTGAAGTGGAGTAGCTAAAGAGGTACCAAATCTCGGGGGAGCCCCCTCCCCAGGGCTGGGGTCCGACCTTGTGGGAGAAGGGAGCGCGCAACCCAAAGGATGGAGACGTTGCTGGGTTGCCCTGGACCAGGGCTGGTTCATGGTCTGGGTGGTGGCCAGCAGGCAGGGAAATGCAGGCTGAGACCAGCAAGCAGGAGGGCCCTTTCTCCTCCCAGGGGACAGGCTGGAGCGCCTACAGGACTCACTGGAACCCACTGGTGGGGGTGCCACTGAATACAGAGGGGCATCCCCCGTGTTCAGTGTGGTGAGTGGCTGTGAACATCCCTTCCCGGCGCCACCGTTAGCCATACAGCAGGAGAAAGAAGAGGGGTCAAATGGAAGCACCCTGGAGCCAGGAAGGGAGCCCCTTCATCCTCAGCCTCCTACCAACAGAGCTGAACTCAGGGCAGGAGCAGAGGGGAGGCCCACTGGCCCAGCTCCGTCACTGCAGAGCCGGCAGTGGGGGACAGGTGCTGGGTAACAGAGGCAGGCCACTCACAGCTGGCACTGGAATCAGTCAGCGACCTTAATTATTTTACTTTTTTCTGCATTTTAACTTCCAACTGCTTTACATTTGAAGTAGGTTTTGGAAAAACAGCATGCAGCTGTAGCATGACTTTTAATCCACCCTGGCCGTCTTTGTCTTTTACTTTACGTATTTAGTCCACTTATATTTTGACAAAATATTTAATGGTAGAGCTTGTGTCCGTTTCCTAGAGTTTCTGTAACAAATTGCCACAAACTCTGCAGCATAAACAGAAATTCCATTCTCTCCTAGTTCTAGAAGCCAGAAACCTGAGGTCAGATGAGACCAGGAGGTGAAAGTGAAAGTTTGCTCAGTCGTGTCCGACTCTGCAACCCCACAGACTACACAGTCCATGGAATTCTCCAGGCCAGAATACTGGAGTGGGTAGCCTATCCCTTCTCCAGCGGATCTTCCTGACCCAGAAATTGAACCGGGGTCTCCTACATTGCAGGCGGATTCTTTACCAACTGAACTATCAGGGAAGCCCAGATGGGGAGGCAGAAAACGCAATAAAGGGAGTTTTAATGAGAAGGTTCTCACTGTGGGCAACTGGGACTCAGTCTTCCTGAGGTCCTCTGAGAAATGGGTGGGATCATGTCAGATTGTCCCACTGCAGAGTGAGGAGCCCAAGGTATGCAGCCCCTGAGCTCCGCTCCATGCGGACTGGGCGTGTTCATTCACCGGCACATTAGCTATGACCCACGTGCATCAGGGAGGCCCAGAAGAAGTGGTGCTGGGAGTGGGGGCGGGAAGCTGGGGTCCGGTCTGCGTGCAGGAGCCACGCATTCCATCAGCTCTTCCCACAGTCACCGCTCACCCTGCTCCGATGCGCTCAGGCTTCACAGTAATCCGCTCTGGTCAGTTCTGGAACCAAAGCTCCAGGGCGGTGCTGACCACAGTCCCTGAGACGCTGTCAAGTGGTGGTGAGTGGAGCCGGCTGCAGCCGCACAGCCAGCCTCCTCTCCCAGCCCCGCGCACGCCCCTCCAGGATCCAGGAAGAACACAGCTGGACACCTGGGCAGGGTTCCACCCGCCAGGGCACAGGGCCGTGGTGGAGGACCGGAGGGGCTGGAGGGCTTGGGTCGCACCCCACAGAGGGCAGGGGCGGGCACCCCATTCTCCCGGGAGACCTGCCTGTGTCCAGGGTTTCCTAAGGCCTGAATGAAGCCGGTCACTGTCATAAATGCTTAGATCAGGGACTCTCAGGTAATAACCCAGATCCAGGTTCTCTGGGGAACGTGCAGGAGAACAGGGAACAGGAAAAGCTCTCTCATGATCCAGAGACACCAGCCTGCTTACTAAGGTCATGCCCTTAGTAAGGACCCGCCCTTTCTCACTCCCAGGGAGGGTGGACTTTGTGCTTAGCTGTTCCTTCCCAGATGCGGTAATTACTGGGTCCTGCCAGCACCTTCCGTGTGGCCCCTGGGGGTTATGGAGAGGCTGATCATTATTATTGAGCCAGTACTTGGGGCGGACCATCTATAGCCGTGTCCAACCCTGGGCCAACAAGGTACAAAGACGCCATTGTGTGTCCCCAGCACCTGCCTATGGGGCCTGGGTCAGCGTGGGTCTCAGAGCGAGTGACTCAGACCCAGGACCCACACGGTCAGGGAGGAGGGAGGCCAGAATCTCGTTAGGGGGCAGCCGGCGCTGAGGCTAACAGAGCTGGGCCCAGGGAGGCTCAGCCTGGACCCCTGGCCCCAGCCCGCATGTGGCTGGTTTGCGCCTCACTCAGCCTGTTTATCCAAATGGAATAGGCTGTGAGGCCTGTCCTGGGGGACATGGGGGTCAAAGCTGTTGGGGGAGGGGAAGGTCGGGGTAGTCGGGGTTCTGGAAGGATGAAAGAAGTCAGGGAGTGGCATGAGTGTGGGTCCCACTCCAGGCAGGAGGACGCAAGGCAGAGCCAGGTTCGCTGAGCCTCCTATGTGCCCAGGGGCCGGCACTCATGGGTCCTCCCTCGGCTCACAGGACCCAGAGCCACAGAAGTGTGGGTTCCCCTCAGAGAGGGTGCTTCTGAGCCCCCAGAGACCCAGTCACAAGTTCATTCTTTCAGCCACAAACACCCAGTGGCCGCCTACCATGTGGCCGGAGCCCCCGCTTCGGGGAACTGCAGGTGCAGCAGGGCAGACGGGCGGTGAACCCGCGTGTGCAGGACAGAGTGGCCCCACTGGGAGGAGAGCACGCGTTCACCTGGAAACCCAGCCCCGCCTCGGGGGCCGGAGTGAGGGGCTGGGAGGCTGGGCTCCTCCTCTGGGGCCCCAGGGTGGGACACTCTCTGAAGAGATATTCAGACTGACCCCAGGTCATAAACCAGCACCCCCAGCCCCACAAGGATCCGGGGTTTGCTTTCCAGGCCTGGGACCAGCCAGGGCAGGGGTGCCAGGTGTATGAGAAGTTGGCTCTGGGGACCCTGGGACTTCAATCACACCCCGTGCATCCCTTCTGACGCTCAGTCCCTTCAGCGGGCTCCCAGAGAATGCGCCTAAGATCCTAGCCCAGGGCTCCGGGAGGGGGCGCGGTGGAGGAGGGGAGGAAGCCTTGACCTTCACTCTGGGCTCGGGGCAGAGACATGCATGGCCCCCTCGCCCCTCACCCCCGGCTGACTGTCCTCTGGGCGGCTGTCTGTGAGCCAGCATCCTCAGGAGGTGGACCAGGGACAGCGCTGCGTGTACTTTACTCTGGGGCACCCGCTCCTCCAGACTCCAGCGCTGAGCACACACACACCCCCTGACGAGGACTGGCCCAGGGTGCTGGGTGGGCGGGGCTGGGTCGGTGCCAGGCGCTCCGGGTATAAACAGCCGCCTCGTGTGGAGCCGGCACAACCTCCCCCAGACCCCCAGACCCGCCGGCAGCTGGGAGCCCAAAGCCCCGGAGATGAAGGCCCTGCTCCTGCCCGTCGCCCTCAGCCTGCTCGCCACCCTGAGGGCCCAGGACCCCCCATCCTGCCCTCTGGAGCCCCAGAAGGTGAGCCTGGTGGAGGGGAAGGCAGTGACCCCGTGGGGGCCGCGTGACCACGCCCATCTCAGGAGGAGGGCTCTGGCCCCGGGCTCCCTACAGGAAGGGGTCGGGGAGCAGGGGGGCTCTCTGTTCACCTCTCAGTCAAGCCCCCTGCTCGGCCCAGGGCTGCCCAGGTCGCAGCTCCAGCTCAGGGCCTGGGGAAGCGACTCCTGGGACCCCCGATGGCATGGCTGCACCCTCCCGTAGAGAAGACGCATTGGGTGCGGAGCCTGCTCCCTGAAGAAGACGGGCATCCTGCTTCTGTCTAGCACCGGGAGCCCCGCACGCTGGGTTGTTCTGACCAACACTCGGGGTGCAGACGTGCTGGAGCCCAGCCTGCACTGGGGAGGCAGGTGGTGGGTGCGGACGCGAACCTGGCCTGCCCCACGCAGGAGGCTCACAGCCCCGCCTTGCTCAGATCGCAGGGAACTTGGTATGTGAAGGCCATGGTTTCCGAAGGGGACCTGCCCTAAGGAGATGAGGTCCAGGAAGGTGTCCCCGGTGACCGTGACGCCCCTGGGCGGCGGGGACCTGGAGCTCAGGTTCACCTTCCGGTGCGTGTCACCACACCCTCCGCCCCGGTCCTGCGGTCCCCTCCCCTCCCCGTAAATGCCCGTCAGGACACCTCTTCCCACCCAGGTCACGGTGCATCCCCTGCACCTCGAGGGGAAAGAGTCCCGGGCGGCGGGGGTCGACGGTGCCATCTGGGGGACGCTGGGCAAGAGGCCCACGTGCCAGGCGAGCTCGGGTGGGCCCAAGTGTGATTGCAGAGCATGGCTCCTTTGCTCCTCGTGTGTCCCAGGAAGGAGGCCCGCTGCCATGAGAAGATAGCAAGGATGCAGCCAACCGGGGAGCCTGGCAAATACAGCTCCAGTGAGTCCCTGCCCGTCCCCGCCCGCGAGCAGAGCCCCCGGCCTCGCCCTCCCTTGCACGGCCTCACTGCCCGGGGTCCCCACCCTGACCCCACTCAGAGTCTGACCCCTCCCTTCCCAGGGGTCTTGTCCTGACACCAGACATCAGATGGGACAAGTGTGTCCACAGCAGGATGAAGGGAGCCCACCCCCACCTTCCTCCGGGTGGTCCTGGCCACCCACTCCACGGGGAAGCAAGGTTCGGGATGGGGAAACAGGCAGGGCAGCTGCTCGAGCCTGCAGGGTCCAGCCCGGCATGCAAACCCTCCAGCCTCTCTGACTCCACACCTCCTGTTGAGACTCTCCTAGGAGGAGGCTCCTCCCCAGGGTTGGGCCTTGGCAACAGCATGTCCTGGGCACAGGCCCATGGGGTCCCTAGGGTGTCAAGAAGTCCAAATGTTCCAGAAAGTTCCTTATTGTAGTCTCCAGTAAGCTCTCTATGTCCAGGTCAGGGACTGAGACAGTCAAGACGCGTTTTCTCTGTCCATCCTCAGATGGCAGCAAGAAGCACGTGTACATCCTGGAACTGCCCGTCGAGGGCCACTACGTCCTTTACTGCGAAGGCCAGCGCCAGGGGAAATCAGTCCGTGTGGGGAAGCTCGTAGGTGAGGGTCCGCCCTCCTGCCCTTGGATCCCTGTGTCCTGACGTGCCCCAAGGCCTCTGCCTCCAGGAGCCAGAGGAACCGCACCGGCCACTCCTGGTTCCAGAATACAGACCACGTGGTCCGTGTGCGCCCAGCACAGTTTACGGCCCGGGCAGCCAGTCCAGGCTCCTTCTGGGACTTGACCACCCGCAGGGGTCACTCACATGCAGAGTCCTCGGTCCTGGGGTCTCGGGCCAGGGCTTGGTCAGCGTGGGGGAGGCAGGAGGTGCTGACGAGGAGTTCTCGGGGCAGGGAGCCTCATGGGGGTAAGGCCAGGGTTCTCTGGTCAGAGGGCAGCACAGCTCCTCTGGGAGGGGAGCCCTTCCAGGTCAGGGCCTGACCCTGCAGGTGGCTCTGGGATCTGGCCTGGGGTGTCCCCCAGGCCCCCAGGAACTTGGGTTTCACCCAGGGCTTCCCCCCTCTTTCCCCGGGACCTGCCAGCTGGGAGGGGCCTGTCTCCTCCGCACCTGCTCGGCATCTACTCCAGGCTGAGCCCTCCCGGCCCTGCGCCCTCCCTGGGAGCTGGGACGGACCCTGCTTCCGGGTGTCCCCGGAGGCCTGACTCACCAGGCGCCTGGCCTGCAGGTAGGAATCCCGACGTGAACCCAGAGGCTCTGGAGGCTTTTAAGAAATTCGTACAGCGCAAGGGCTTGTCCCCGGAGGACATCTTCACACCCGAGCAAACAGGTGAGGGGCTGGCCCTGCGGCACCCCCGGGTCCCCTCTGCGTCCTCTTCACGCCCCGGGTCCCTCCCTCCACCCCCCTCCCCGCCTCTCCCTGGCCCCTCCGTGGGGAGACATCAGCGCTGTGCCGGGTCACAGGGAACCCTGGGGGCCCCGCTCTGGGTCTCCGTGACCCTCGTCCAGGCTGCGGGCGGTGAGGGGTCTGGGCCTGTGTGGGGCGTCTCCTCACTCCTGGCTTTGTCTTGGTCTCTACAGAAAGCTGCAAGCCTGACAGAGACTAGGGTGAGTGGCCCTTGAGGCAATCGAGGGTCGGTTCAGTGGGGCATCAGGGTCCACCGGGCTCACCAGGGCAGGCAGGAGGGGCCCCGCCTGGCCAGGGGGCGGCGTCTCTGCTCTGAGGGCCCCTCCGGCCGGGCCCGCCCGGCAGGGTCTGATCCTGGGCTGCACTCCGCACGCAGGCGCCCTCTGTGCTCAGGGCTCACTGTTGGGTAACTCAGGACATCTGTGCCCGCCCAGCTGTGCCCCCAGTGGAAGGTGCATTCCGCCCCCACGCTGCAGCCCTGGGGGCAGGGAGAGCCTCGTCTGCCCCCTTCCTCCATGACCGTCCCCTCCTCTCCAGGGCAGGGGGCACCAGGCCCCACGGCAGCCCCCGGCAGCGCCATCAGGACCCGCCCTCCTGCGGGACGCAGAGGAGCCCCTGGGACCCGGGCCTCCCCACCCCTGCTCCCCCGCCCGGCTTTCTCGCCCAGCCCTCCCTCCCCTCTCCTGGCTTCAAATAAAAGACTTCAGCGTCCCTGGGGGCTCTGCTTGTCTGTGGGGCCCCTCGGGGGGTGAGAGGGGAGGACAGGGAGGTGGAAGCCTCGCAGGAAGGACCAGAGGACCTGCTCGTGACCTGGGTCCCCGCGGTGTGTGTCTCTGTCCGATGGGCCTGGGGGTCCGGGGAGAAGCAGGTGTTGGCAGCTCTGCCCGAGGCCCCGGGGGTCTCTGCAGGTCTGATGCCCACAAGCTCAGGTTTGGGTGGTCATGAGGATGGGAGAGGGACGTGATGTCCAGGAGCAGAGGCTTTGGGTGGTCCCATAGTTGGGGGAAGGTGTGAGAGTGTCAAGGTCAGCCCCAGGCCCAGGTGGGGACATGTGTGCAGGTGGGGATCGCCCGGCTCCCCGGGCCCCCACAAGCTGGAGGTCGAGGTGGGAGTGAGGGGGGCCAGGCTGGCCCAGACGCACAGGACAAGGATGGCCTGACACTGGGCCCCAGATCTGGATGACTCTGCTGGTCCCCCCACCCAGGCCTGGCTGCACACAGGCGCTGCCCCTGGGGAGGGGACCGTGTCAGCAGGGACCTTTGGCCTCTTCTAACGCTGACCCTGCCATTTCCCCAGATCCCCCTGGGGCCTGGCAACATGCCCCCTGACACCCAGCTGATGGCGACCAGGGTCTCCTTTCTCGTGGTGGGAGGAGGATCCCAGCCCAGCCTCCCTGGAGACTGGGGCAACGGGTCCCTCCACACAGGGTAGGTGAGATTCCCCCGAGTCTCAGGCTCCCCAGTCTCCAGGGGTGGCGGCCAGCTCTCCCAGGCCCTCCTGGACACAGCAGGCCCCACGTGGAGATACCAGGTTCCGGGCACTCGGAGTGCTCCTTACTGACAAGGAGACGCCGGGCAGGGGTCCCCCTGCGGTGTGAGCCTCTCATCAATGTGGGGGCTCCTGGGGCCCAGACCATCGCAGGCCTTGGTAGCATATGTCCACTTTCTGTCGTGACAACTCTCCTGGCCCCACTGTCCCTGCAACAGTGCAAGACCGTCATGCCGGGAGCCCACCCGGGGGTCATGGTGAAGGCTGCTGGTCCTTGGGCTCCTGTCTTGGGATCCATGCCGGGCACCATCTGCCCACTTGGTACTGACCTGTCCCTAAGCGATGGGTCCCCTCTGATCTGGCTCTCCCGTGGGAAGCAGAGAAGTGGCCGGGAGCTGGCAGGGCCAGGGCTCAGAGTCCTGATATTCGGGGCTAAGACTTGTGGTGGGGGTGCGAAGACCTGCCTGGTGATAGTCCTGCTCAGACCTGCCTAGGAGGCCTCCCTCCACCTCACCTGGGGAAACCTGGGCCGAGCTGGGGGGCCCTGTGTCCAGCTCCGGCTTTTATGGAGACTGTTTTAAGGGTCCGTCTTCTTGGGGAGAGGCCGCAGGGCCCACACAGAGATGTTCTCTGTCTGGGAACCAAGCCCAGCTCTGGCCCAGTGTCATCCGTTCCTCAGCCACCCTGGGCCTGCCTAGAGCGGTCCAGCTTTGCGCTGGGCCGGGGGCTGCAGGGAGGATGGTCAGGGCAAAATGAGCTGGGGGTGGCAGGATCTGAACAGAATCCTATAAATGCATGTCCCACAGGAGGGACCAGGAGGACCTCAGGTGGCTGTGTCCCGGGGCTTGTGTCCCGCCATCAACCACTGGGCTTGTCCCCATCTGGACCTGGCTTTGGCGTGGAGGCTGAGGAGTGGCACCCAAACAAAACCGGCCCCACGGGCTGGACTGACCCTCAAGTTTTCCTCGCCACTGCCCTTCCCCGCCGAGGCCCCCGGGGTTGGGGAGACCCAGCCTTTCCTTCCCACCTGCACACCGAGTGGGGCGGCCAGCCTGCGTCCACCCCAGGTCACTCGCACGGCAGCACCTCATCCACGTGAGGAGCAGCCCGACCCACACTTCTGGTTCGAAGGTGTTGGGGAGAATCCCCTGGATCTCGCTGCTCTCCTCCCTGGAAACCGGGGTCAACGTCCATGGCACGTCCAAGGCCTCGCCATGCACTCAGCAGGCAGAGAAGACCCACACCCAAGGGGGCTGGCCCTGTGGGGTCTGCCCACCTCCACCCCCTCTTCTTCTTGGGTTGGCCTCCAGGGGGTCCCAGCCCACAGGTAGTGGGCTGCCCAGGCCACAGTAGCCAGCAAAGAGCACGGGCCACGGCACCTTTGCTCCCCGTCAAGCTCAGACCCTCCAGGTGGGCCTCCCTGCTTCCGGGAGGCACAGCCTCCCCGCCTCACCCCCTCCACCACCTCATTCCAGAACATTTTCATCACCCTGGAAATGCTCCTCACCCTATGAGCAGTCACTCCCCCATTCCTCCTCCCCCCACCCCCGAATCCTGGAGACCACCACTGGAGACCCCTGGATATCCCCCATGGAGATGCTATCTCCACGCATTCACCTCCTCTGTATGTTTCTTATCAGCGAAGTCGTATCATACGTGGCCTTTCGTGTGCCTCTTTCACCCGGGGTGATGTTTCAGGCTCATCCGTGTGGCAGAACCACATTCCTTTTATGGACGAAGGTACACCGCTGTGGCTGGACCACATACGGCTATCCATTCTTTCAGGATAGGTTGTTCACTTCATTTGGCTGCAGGGAATAAAGCCGGAGAACAGGCTGGGCCATGGACTCGAGTCCTGGTCTTCACTTCTTTTGGGTCAGGTAAGCCATGCAGATGACACCACTCTTATGGCAGAAAGTGAAGAGGAACTAAAAAGCCTCTTGATGAAAGTTTCTGAAAGAGGAGAGTGAAAAAGGTGGCTTAAAGCTCAACATTCAGAAAACTAAGATCATGGCATCTGGTCCCATCACTTCATGGGAAATAGATGGGGAAACAGTGGAAACAGTGTCAGACTTTATCTTTTTGGGCTCCAAAATCACTGCAGATGGTGATTGCAGCCATGAAATTAAAAGACGCTTACTCCTTGGAAGGAAAGTTTATGACCAACCTAGATAACATATTGAAAAGCAGAGACATTACTTTGCCAACAAAGGTCTGTCTAGTCAGGTCAGTTCAGTTCAGTCACTCAGTCGTGTCCGACTCTTTGCAACCCCATGAACTGCAGCACTCCAGGCCTCCCTGTCCATCACCATCTCCGGAGTTCACTCAAACTCACATCCATCGAGTCAGTGATGCCATCCAGCCATCTCATCCTCTGTCGTCCCCTTCTCCTTCTGCCCCCAATCCCTCCCAGCATCAGAGTCTTTTCCAATGAGTCAACTCCTCACATGAGGTGGCCAAAGTATTGGAGTTTCAGTTTTAGCATCATTCCTTCCAAAGAACACACAGGTCTGATCTCCTTTAGAATGGACTGGTTGGATCTTCTTGCGGTCCAAGGGACTCTCAAGAGTCTTCTTCAACACCACAGTTCAAAAGCATCAATTCTTCGGTGCTCAGCCTTCTTCACAGTCCAACTCTCGCATCCATACATGACCGCTGGTAAAACCATAGCCTTGAGTAAACGGACCTTTGTTGGCAAAGTAATGTCTCTGCTTTTCAATATGCTATCTAGGTTGGTCATAAACTTTCCTTCCAAGGAGTAAGCGTCTTTTAATTTCATGGCTGCAATCACCATCTGCAGTGATTTTGGAGCCCAAAAGATAAAGTCTGACACTGTTTCCACTGTTTCCCCATCTATTTCACATGAAGTGATGGGACTAGATGCCATGGTCTTAGTTTTCTGAATGTTGAACTTTAAGCCAATTTTTTTCCACTCTCCTCTTTCACTTTCATTAAGAGGCTTTTAAATTCCTCTTCACTTTCTGCTATAAGGGTGGTGTCATCTGCATATCTGAGGTTATTGACATTCCTCCTGAAATCTTGATGCCAGCTTGTGCTTCTTCCAGTCCAGCGTTTCTCATGATGTACTCTGCATAGAAGTTAAATAAGCAGGGTGACAATATACAGCCTTGACAGACTCCTTTTCCTATTTGGAACCAATCTGTTGTTCCATGTCCAGTTCTAACTGTTGCTTCCTGACCTGCGTACAGGTTTCTCAAGAGGCAGGTCAGGGGGTCTGGTATCCCCATCTCAAAATTTTCCACAGTTTATTGTGATCCACACAGTCAAAGGCTTTGAAATAGTCAATAAAGCAGAAATAGATGTTTTTCTGGAACTCTCTTGCTTTTTCCATGATCCAGCGGATGTAGGCCATTTGATCTCTGGTTCCTCTGCTTTTCTAAATCCAGCATGAACATCAAGGAGTTCACGGTTCACATATTGCTGAAGCCTGGCTTGGAGAATTTTGAGCATTACTTTACTAGCGTGTGAGATGAGTGCAATTGTGTGGTAGTTTGAGCATTCTTTGGCATTGCCTTTCTTTGGGATTGGAATGAAAACTGACCTTTTCCAGTCCTGTGGCCACTGCTGAGTTTTCCAAATTTGCTGGCATATTGAGTGCAGCACTTCCACAGCATCATCTTTCAGGATTTGAAACAGCTCAACTGGAATATCAGCACCTCCACTAGCTTTGTTTGTAGTGATGCTTTCTAAGGCCCACTTGACTTCACATTCCAGGATGTCTGGCTCTAGGTGAGTGATCACACCATCGTGATTATCTTGGTCTTGAGATCTTTTTGTACAGTTCTTCTGTGTATTCTTGCCACCTCTTCTTAATATCTTCTGCTTCTGTTAGGTCCAGACCATTTCTGTCCTTTATTGAGCCCATCTATGCATGAAATGTTCCCTTGGTATCTCTAATTTTCTTGTAGAGATCTCTAGTCTTTCCCATTCTGTTCTTTTCCTCTATTTCTTTGCATTGATTGCTGAGGAAGGATATCTTATCTCTTCTTGCTATTCTTTGGAACTCTTCATTCAGATGCATATATATTTCCTTTTCTCCTTTGATTTTCACTTCTCTTCTTTTCACACCTATTTGTAAGGCCTCCCCAGACAGCCATTTTGCTTTTTTGTATTTCTTTTCCATGGGGATGGTCTTGATCCCTGTCTCCTGTACAATGTCATGAACCTCAGTCCATAATTCATCAGGCACTCTATCTACCAGATCTAGTCCTTAAATCTATTTCTCACTTCCACTGTAGAATCATAAGGGATTTGATTTAGGTCATACCTGAATGGTCTAGTGCTTTTCCCTACTTTTTTTCAATTTAAGGATAAATTTGACAATAAGGAACTCATGATCTGAGCCAAAGTCAGCTCCCGATCTTATTTTTACTGACTGTATAGAGCTTCTCCATCTTTGGCTGCAAAGAATGTAACCAATTTGATTTCGGTATTGACCATCTGGTGATGTCCATGTGTAGAGTCTTCTCTTGTATTGTTGGAAGAGGGTGTTTGCTATGACAAGTGCGTTCTCTTGGCAAAATTCTATTAGCTTTTGCCCTGCTTCATTCTGTATTCCAAGGCCACATTTGCCTGTTACTCCAGGTGTTTCTTGACTTCCTACTTTTGCATTTCAGTCCCCTATAATGAAAAGGACATATTTTTTGAGTGTTAGTTCTAAAAGGTCTTGTAGGTCTTCATAGAACCGTTCAACTTCAGCTTCTTCAGCATTACTGGTTGGGGCATAGACTTGGATTACTGTGATATTGAATGGTTTCCTTGGAAATGAACAGAGATCATTCTGTCGTGTTTGAGATTGCATCCAAGTACTGCATTGTGGACTCTTTGGTTGACCATGATGGCTACTGCATGTCCAAGGTCAGGGCAGAAGCTAGGAGGACCCCATGCCCGAGGGGTGGCAGCCATCTAGTCAAGGCTGTGGTTTTTCCAGTAGTCATGTATGGATGTGAGAGTTGGACTATAAAGAAAGCTGAGCACCAAAGAATTGATGCTTCTGAACTGTGGTGTTGGAGAAGACTCTTGAGAGTCCCTTGGACTGCAAGAAGATCCAACCAGTCCGTTCTAAAGGAGATCAGTCCTGGGTGTTCATTGGAAGGACTGATGCTGAGGCTGAAACTCCAGTACTTTGGCCACCTCATGTGAAGAGTTGACTCACTGGTCAAGACCCTGATGCCTGAGGGATTGGGGGCAGGAGGAGGAGAAGGGGACGACAGAGGATGAGATGGTTAGATGGCATCACTGACTTGATGCACATGAGTTTGGGTGAACCCCGGGAGTTGGTGATGGACAGGGAGGCCTGGCGTGCTGCGATTCATGGGGTCGCAGAGAGTTGGACACGACTGAGTGACTGAACTGAAGCCAGGTAGGTGCTGCAGGCTCTCAGCACAGCCTCCTCGGGGTTCCTGTTCCCCTTCACACACTTGATGTCTTTTGGGCCTTCTGTCTGATGACCCAGCCTGAAGACGCTGGGGGTGATGGTTCTCTCTCAGACTTCTGGGTGTGGAAGCCACAGAGGTTATTTATATATATGTGTGTGTGTGTGTGTGTGTGTGTGTGTGTGTGTGTGTGTGTGTATTTAGGAACCAAACAACAGCTTTCCAGGTGCGCTGGTGGTAAAGAATGCAAGAGACACAAGAGCCGCAGGTTTAATCGTTGGGTTGGGAAGACCCTTTGGAGGAAGGCGTTGCAACCCACTCCAGTATTCTTGCCTGGAGAATCCCCATGGACAGAGGAGCCTGGCGCGGTCCAGTCCACGGGGTCACAGAAAATCAGACACGACTACAGGGGCAGCACAGAGCACAGCAACACTCGCCGTCTATTTGGCTTTGATCGGTCTTAGTCGCAGCATGTGGGATCTAGCTTCCCGACCAGGGATCGAGCCCAGTCCCCCTGCATTGGGAGGGCAGAGTCTTAGCCACTGGACCACTAGTCAGGATTCTTAACTACAAATACTGGACAGGACTCTAGATGATTTAAACGGAAAAACAGTTCAAAGAGATTCACGGGAATCTGGACATTCTGACTGGACCCATGCACAGGAACCAGGGGGCAGTGGTCGGCCGGGGACACCCCCACCCCTGCTTTAGGGAAGAGCCTGGTCCGCTGGTCACGCTGGGCCTTCAGACCCTGGGCTGTGGCCTCCAGGCATCACTGGGTCTGGGCCCGTACTGTGTTATCTTGACGACAGCTTCGTTTCAGAGGCCTGGCCTCCAAACTGTGCTAGGACATATTTCTGCTATTTTAAACCATCAACACTGTATGTGTGCACATAGACACACACTCAGGGACACACAGACATACTCATACAGGCCACTGTCGTGCCCACAAGCGAGCTTCTCATCTCAGGCTGAATTACCAGCTCTGAAAACCCACCTGGAGCTCCTGCCTTCAGTCCCGCGAGGCCTGGACCAGCTCCTCCCAGAGACCACTCCCACCCTGGCCTTTCCCTGAGCCCTGTCCCTCGTGAGTGGACACCCAGATGCCCTCCTGAAGGAGCTGACATGCTTCACTCACACCATCTGCCCACAGATCGGCGTACCGGTTCCTCCTCGGGCTCCGGGCAGAGCCCATCTGCTCTCCTTCCCGGCTCTAGAGCCGCCAGCCCCACGGCCTGTGGTCCCTCTGTCCACTTTCAGACCCCGCAGCATCCCATAGAGCCCCTGTGCCAAGTCCTCTGACAGCCCACCCCCATGTCCTCCCTGCCCGGCCGCTCCCACCTCCTCCCCATATCAAGGGTGATGGCACTGGGCCCCGGATCACCAGGATCGTCTCTGTCTCACGCTGAGCTGCCTGGCCTCCTGGTCCAGCTACACCTTCAGGTCTTCACCACGAGCCTCACCTGGGCGTCACCTGGCTGGGAAGGGCACGCAGGCGGTACTGCCAGGATCAGTGAGAGGGATGGTTCTGGGGCCTCTCAGGGGGCATTGCCCATGCCAGGCTGACTGCATGAAGCAGACGCTCCTTCCTGCCACCTGACAGAGAGGACGGGGCCACTGTGTCTGAGAAGCCACAAAGGGGAGACACACAGAAGGGCTGAGCTCCTCAAGAGCAGCGGGGGACCTCCCAGGAGGGGGAGCCCTGGCCTCTCGTGACCTCAGGGTGATGCGCTCCTAGCAGGGCGGCTGCATTTTTGGGGGAGGGGTCATAGAAGGTTCTGGGGTCTGGGGGCATGGGACCACCCACCATTGGAGTTAAGAGCTGTGCAGTGTGGGAACGGTCTGGAGCCTTCCCCTGTCTGTGCACAGGCAGACACACTCACACTCACACACACATGCACATGGACAGATGTACATACACATGAGCACAGGCACACCCAGACATATATAGATATACCCTCTCACACAGACACATATCCATGCACCCTGTGTGTGTGTAAGCTTACACACACACAGGTGAGCATGCGGACACCCGTGAACACACAGGTACATACATGCATAGTATAGACACACCTAAGTGTACATGTGCACAAACACAAACATACACACAGGTGCAAGGGAGTGAGACAACGCCATTTAAACTTGGGTGGAAAGTTCTGGGCGCAGAAAGGCAGAGGAATGGGGGCTGGGGAAGCGAGACCTCTGTGTTTCAGTCAGTGGAGTCACCCCAGCAGCTTGGAGCTGGAACCAGGGAGGAGCGGCAGCGATGGGGGAGGAGGTGGATTTGGGAGGAGGGAAGAGGGTTCAGGCTGTGAGGGGAGCAGAGAAGGTTCCAGAGGGTCAGCGAGGCCTCTCAGATCCTCTGGGGTACTGACCAGAGCACAGGAAGGCCGATCCAGGCTGAGATGGGCAAGGGAGCTGCTTGGAGGGCAGGGGCATGGTAGGCCCAATGGGCAGCCTGGAGGAGGTGCTCAGAGCCAGCCTGAGGCTGCTCAGGAGGTCTGGGGATATCGGGGCATCACCTCCAAGGCGGGAGCTGGAGCCTGGATGGGGACCGCCTCTCCAGGGGCCTCGAGGGACCAGGGTGGCTCCAGGCTTCCGGGGCTGGTGCAGTGAAGGCCACAGGGCGGGAGTGGGGAGCGCAAGGAAGCCGCTGTCTTATCTCCTGGCTCTGAACCCAGAGGCACTGCTTCCCGTTCTGATAACATTCTGCTCCCAGACAAGGCTTCTCTGGACTTGTCCGACCCGAGAGTCATGGGAGCTAATGACTCAATTGAGAACCTCCATTCACAGGATCCAAAGAAAATGATGTCTCCCCTCCCACCCCGCCAGACTGAGGGGCCTTTGTGAAGGGGAGGGGGTGGGGCCGCCGATCCAGGGGTTAAATGGGTGACCCGGAGGCCAGGCGTACCTGGAGCAGACACGGGGACCCAGGCTGGGCAGCTGCTCCTCCTGATGGCCGGGCTGGGTCTGCTCTCCGTGCTGACCCCCATCAGCGCTCAGGAGGTGAGGGGCTCTGAGAGGGTGGGGTCGTGGGATGAGTATGGCCCAGGTCAGGCGCCTGCGCTGGGCTAGGGTCCCAGTCCTGGGGCTCCTGCCCCGGGCGGAGTTGGCCGGGGTCCCCTGTCTGTCTTCGGGGGACGTCTCCAGGCAAAGGAGAGGGCTCCCTTCAGGGCCCAGGGCAGCGGGGCTTCGCGAGGCCTCAGACAGGCGGCTCCTGATGAGTGGACTTGCCCAGCCCCGGTCCTGTTTCTTTCCATCTCAAGCTGTGGTTCCCAGAAACTTCTGTCCGTTCATCCGAGAGGCATCTAGTCTGACCGTCCACTTTGCAGGGAGAGGCTAGTGCGTGAAGGTCTATGTGAAAACCATCTATTTGTGCCAATAGCTTGTGACTCTTAAAAGCTCAGTTAAGATTTATGGTGAGACTCAGGGCCCTGGAAACGCCCTCCTCCACCAGGGCCCTGTCACCGGGGGTTGGGGTGTCCGGTGCAGCCTCCTCCTCATCTTTGCTGCCTTCACCCCATCCCCGGTGCCTCTGGGCATCCAGGCAGCTGGTCCAGGTGCCCCACGCCCCCTAGTGACCAATCAAGCACTCACATCCCCTCCTGACCAGGGGCACCCATCCCCCTACTGCCCACCATGCCCCCGTGTGTCTGCCTTCTCCAGGAGCTGGCCAAGCCTGTACTGAGACAGCCAAGGCAGGCCAGGTCATGCCCTGGTTAACCCCACCCTTGCTCACGGACCAGCCCCCCAACCCCAATCCGGCTTTCAGGAAACTTGTACATCAGGCGATGGGCAGGAAACAGGGCAATCCCCAAGGAGAAGCAGGGACACCCCCTGCCCCCTCCAGCTTGGGATGAACAGTCTGGGCAAGCTGCAGGTCAGGACG
Organism: Nanger dama; assembly: GCA_917880005.1. NCBI lineage: Eukaryota > Metazoa > Chordata > Mammalia > Artiodactyla > Bovidae > Nanger > Nanger dama. The sequence continues at coordinate 3,798,966 of CAKJTW010000018.1, read as the reverse complement.
TCAGCTGGGCACCCCTCTCCCCACGCCTTCCCTCACCCGCTGACGGGTCCCCGGCCCCAAGCCTCCGCGTGGGAAACAGGCCCGCCTCCCGCTGGAGCCCTTGGCCCAGTCCCTCCCTGCTGGACAGCGGCCTCCTGAAGCCCTGATCCTGTGGCCTCACCGCCCCCAGACCCATGAAACCATGGGGACCTCGCCCAGCCCGACATGAGCACCATGGGAGCCCGTCCACTGGCCTCACGCACCCCCCTCCCATGGAAGCCGCAGCCTGGCCCAGGTCTGGTTCCCACGCGGCCACAGAGGCCTGTGCTCAGGGCTCTGGGGTCGGTGAGCAGACCAGGCAGGAGCCAGGCGGATCCAAGGCTGGGGCTGCAGGCGATGTGAAAGACTGGGAGGTCTGAGACAGACCCCTACCGGGGCCACCCCAGCACCGGGAGAGAGTGATCTGAGCCTCATTCGTTTGGGGCAAAAACTGCCCCAAATTGTCCTGGAAGTCAGTGCAGGGGTCCTTCTGACCCTGCCCTACCTGGCTTCCCTCCTGGCTGGGACCCCCTGAGAACACAGGGAAGGGGCGAGCTGGCCATGGGAAGCCGGCCATCATGGGGAAGGACGGGCCAGGTGGCCGAGGGCCTTTGGGAACCGGCCAAGGTCTGCAGCCGGGCTGTGCAATGTGCGGCCAGCACACCAGACCTCGACCTGACCCCCCACCTGCTTCCCCTGTCTGAACGAGGCAACCTTGTGGTGGGGACCTCGCTCCAGGGCTTGGGGATCTGGGAGCCCGGCAGGCAGGGTCCAAGAGCCTGGGTGGGAACAGGGGCTGGCCGGGTGGGAGGGCGAGGCTGCCCGGCTGCGCTGTGTCCAGGCACCCGTCTGTAACTCCTGCCTTCCAGGGAGCCCATCAGATGCCTGCAGTACAAGCTGCCCTGAGCAGAGGGTCAAAGCCCGGCTACTTCGGTCGGCATCTGTGAGTGGCCAGTGCCCGTTTCCCCTGAAGCAGACGGGGGGGGGGGGGTGGGGCTGAGACCCTGAGGGTCCTCGTGCCGCCCGCAGGGTGGGGGTACAGCATCTCTATAGACTTCCTGCCAGGGAAGGGGCACATGGTCGTGCACTCCCAGGGCAGGATGGACGGGACCTACTTCCACATGGCCGTGCTCATTGGAGTGCCAGTGCTTTCTGAGGTCCAGGGGTCTGGCTCGGGGGTCCTGGTCCCCGACTGCGCAGAGCTTGCCTGCAGGAGAAGGATTTGCAAGCTCTCTTGATGGCTCTCGTCCACCATCTCGTGTAACCATTCCTGTTGTCTGGCACCCATGTCTGCCTCAAGTACCCATCTCTTCTGTGGCCCTCCGCCTCGTCCTTCCTCAGTTGGCCTCTGGTCTGGTCATGTCCTGGATCGGGGGTTCCAAATGAGGTCCCTGGGGGCCCTGGGCGATGCTGGGAGACGTTCGTGGTTGCCATGACCGGGTAGGGAGGCAGTCCGGGCACCTGGTGGGTGGATGCTGCTCCTCACTGTGCACGGGACAAATGGGGTCGGGAAGCCCCACACTCGACCTTGACCCCGGCCAAGCCGCATCCCCATTTTGCAGCTGCAACGCTCTGACAACCAGTTTGCCTATTTCTCCCAAGGATCTCTGAACGTCCAGACCATCCCTCTGTGTACCCCCCAATGTGCCCAGCAGGGACAGTCTCTGCCATGCCCTCAGCCTCTGTGCCCACTGGGTCCCAGCGCAGCCAGGCCAGGCTGGGCAGCAAGACCCAAGGAGAGGACGCCATCTGGGTGCCTCCCGTGACTCAGACCACGGGGGGCCTCAGTGGCCCCCAGCCCCTGATGTCCCCTCAGCGTCCCCACTTCAGACCACATGCCCCACCATCTGGCCTCCTCGGGACATCTGGGTGGGGAAGGCCCCATCTGTGGGCACCCTTGAGGAGAGCGGGCCAGAGTCCTGAGGATATGTGGCCGGCCCGCTCGGCTGCCCAGACCCACGTCCACCCGTCCCCTGCAGTCCGCTCCCCGGAGGAGAGCCCACAGGCCCTGAGAACCTTCGAGGAGTTTGTGGAGAGCAAAGGGCTAAACAAGACAGAAATGGTCAGCCCCTCACACATGGCTAAGAGTTGGATCCCCCCTTCTTTTTCCTCCTGGCTGGGACCAGAGGCTCGGCCCAGGGGTGCCCGAGGTGTGCGTGCCCGGTCAGGCCCGCAGGCAAACGTCCACGGGCCGCATCTGCTTATGCGGCTGCCTTTGTTAGAGGAGCACTTAGCACCGGAGCCCACAGGACGTCACCCGGCCCAGGGAGCCACCCCGTCCTCCCGCAGCCAACACTGCCCCCGGCAGGGCCGGATGCCCCGTTTCTAACCTACGGGCAGGGGGACAGGGGACTGTGACACCATGGTCTTTCCCCTGGAAACCCCAGGGCCCCTCACCACCGCCCCCGACTCCAGTTCCCACAGGACAAATGTGTGATTCCACGCACGTGGGCCCCATGGAGACTGGACTAGACGGTGGGGCCAGCACAGGCACGGGGCTGAGAGCTTCATGGGGATTTAGGGTCGGTTTGGGAAGATGAGAAAGCGCTGGAGATGACGGTGGTAGAGGCCGCCCACCAAAAGGAGTGTGTTGACTCCGCTGCGCTGAGCACTGAGGCATGGTTAAGACGGCAGCATTTATGTTACTCATGTTTCCCCATAAGTTTTTAAAATATCCCGTCGATAACTGCTCCTGAGGAAACTGGCATTTTCACATCGGGTTTCCTTATACAAAGTCTTAGGCTCTGTCTTCCTTTGAGCTGCTCCGTGCGTGCTCAGTCGTGTCTGACTCTTTACGACCCCATGGCCTGTAGCCTACCAGACTCCTCTGTCCACGGAATCTTCCAGGACTGGAGTGGGATGCCATTTCCTACTCCAGGGGATCTTCCCAACCCAGGGACCAAACCCCCGTCTCTCGTCTCCTGCACGGGCAAGCATGTTCTTTACCAGTAACGCCACCTGGGAAGCCAAGTTGCTAGGAGATCGCCAAAAGGCTTTGAAAGCTCTCCTGGAGAAGGCCCTGCGCTTGTCTGTTACGCGTGGCAAGGGTTTTATTACCGTGTTCATATTCCAGCTGACTCTTTACCTGCTTTGGGGCTTGTAGCTGCTTGTCGCTTACATATGCACGAAAGACAGCTTCCTGAACTACTTTTATTTGTGTTCTTTTTTACTCTAGAAATTTATTTATTTATTTTTCAGTAACTCGGTGTTTGTCTTATGAGTCACCGGATGTCTATCATTCATAGTTAGCCTCTAGGTGATTTTCTTGGGCTTTCTAGACACACAAGCACATCACCTGGCGGTCGGTTTACTTTCCTCTTTCCAGTTTTTATACTTCTGTTTGTCCTGCTTATCTAATTGCATTAACACATGGGCTGGTACAATATTAGGTAGTGATGGTTTCCATGACAGACTCTTGTTGTTCCTGAAATTTAGGAAATCTGTCTGTATAGGTCACCACATGCACAGATTGAAAGAAAACTCTATGAGTATTTCATTAGATGCAGAAAGTTCAGTTCAGTTCAGTCACTCAGTCGTGTTCGACTCTTTGTGACCCCATAAATCGCAGCATGCCAGGCCTCCCTGTTCATTACCATCTCTCAGAGTTCACTCAGACTCACGTCCATCAAGTCCGTGATGCCATCCAGCCATCTCATCCTCGGTCGTCCCCTTCTCCTCCTGCCCCCAGTCCCTCCCAGCATCAGAGTCTTTTCCACTGAGTCAGCTCTTCGCATGAGGTGGCCAGAGTACTGGAGTTTCAGCTTTAGCATCATTCCTTCCAAAGAAATCTCAGGGTTGATCTCCTTCAGAATGGACTGGTTGGATCTCTTTGCAGTCCAAGGGACTCTCGAGTCTTCTTCAACACCACAGTACAAAAACATCAATTCTTCGGCGCTCAGCCTTCTTCACAGTCCAACTCTCACATCCATACATGACCACTGGAAAAACCATAGCCTCGACTAGATGGACCTTAGTCAGCAAAGTAATGTCTCTGCTTTTGAATATACTATCTAGGTTGGTCATAACTTTTCTTCCAAGGAGTAAGTGTCTTCTAATTTCATGGCTGCAGTCACCATCTGCAGTGATTTTGGAGCCCAAGAAAGTAAAGTCTGACACTGTTTCTACTGTTTCCCCACCTATTTGCCATGAAGCGATGGGACCGGATGCCATGATCTTCGTTTTCTGAATGTTGAGCTTAAGTCAACTTTTTCACTCTCCTCTTTCACTTTCATCAAGAGGCTTTTGAGTTCCTCTTCACTTCTGCCATAAGGGTGGTATCATCTGTATATCTGAGGTTATTGATATTTCTCCCGGCAATCTTGACTCCAGCTTGTGTTTCTTCCAGCCCAGCGTTTCTCATGATGTACTCTGCAGAAGTACCACTGGAGAAGGGAATGGCAAGCCACTTCAGATGTGGAAAAGCATTTGATAAAAAGCTCCACACAACCAGAGTACCAAACCCTCCTGGCAAACTGCAAACAGAACGTTTCCTCAACCTCATGAACATGGTTTGTTTCTCAGAAACTTAAGTTCATACCACACTTAACTCTGAAACAATAGATGTGTTCCCACAATTTGGCAATGAGTCTAGAACACCCATTTCATCTCTGTGGGCTCCATCGTGCTAGTGATTGCTGTCAATGCATTAAGACAAGAAAAAAAAGAGATTTATAGAGAGTGGATCAGGAGAGTGCAAAGGGGTAACTACCATTTCTTTGATTTTCTACTTAGAGAAACAGAATGTCAGCTGGGAATCCCTGAACCTAGTGCAAGGTGTTGCCCAGATGGTGGCTGTCAACGATAAAATATTGCCGCCTTGTCAGTAAACAAAGAATGTCGCAGCCATTGAGCCATCATATCACAGCTGCTGGGGGTGAGCCCTGAGGGGACTCAGGGTGGAGGCAGGATGCCCCCCATCTAGCAGTCAGCCCCCTTCCCATGCAGCACCCTGAGGAGACTCAGGATGACAAGCCCAGGACAGGGGCCCCAAACAGCTAAGGTACACAGCAAAGGAATGATTTCAGTGAGCCCAGACTTTGCTTTCTGCTCATACATAGAAAAGTGCTAAATTCCTTAACTTGATATATCTGATTTCATTTAATTTACAGTAATTGTTTGTTGTTCCCACTATCTGGTATTCATTGTAAAAACTCCTAAATATCCTGGCTCTTCCCCCTCCTTGCTTCTTTGGAATATTTTCTCAGGGTTATCTGAGATGCTGCCTCCTGGGATTAAGTCCTCAGTTTTGTCTGTGAAATAAAGTGCAACTCAGCTTCTTAGCTGTGCTTTTTTTCTCCTGGTTGACATGGTATAGGGGGTTTCTTTTCCAGAACACCAAGATCCAGCTGGATATTTGACAGAAGAATGATGTGAAGTCTACATTAGCAAAAGTAGCAAAGCACCAAGGAGTGAACCTTAGAGCAAAAGTGCAGGACTGCGCACACTCTTCATGACTGCGAGGGAGTCTGCACAGCCGGAGCCACAGGGCCCAAGACTGCGCACACTCTTCACGACTGCGAGGGAGTCTGCACAGCTGGAGCCACCGGGCCCAAGACTGCGCACACTCTTCATGACGGTGAGGAAACCCACGCAACCCGAGCCACAGGACCCTGCTGCCGCCACAGCAACACCGGTCCCCAACTGAATATACAAGGATGCCCGAAACACAGTAAAACTCCATGGTTTTTAATGAAAAGTAGCAGGGCATTTTAATATTTGTATGGAAGGATAAATGCATAAGAATGACCATCTCTTCTGATAAAGGGAACAGTGAGGGGAAACTTGGCCGACCAGGTACCAACCTGATGCAGATCTGGTGATGGCAGGTGATGCTCCTGGGTGTGCTGGTCACAGAGGAGTCCAGGGACAGGCTGGTGTGGAGGTGGGGATTTGCTCTGTGATTATGCTGATAAACCAAGGCAGAGAGGGAAGTGTTTTTCAGTGTACACACACACACACACGCACGCACACACACTGGCACGGGCAACAAATCATCAGTATTTAGAAGGCGTGCATCGGAAATACACATAAATCTCTCTGCCTGGACAGGCTAGCTTGCTGTGGTGAACCGTCCTCCGGCTCTCAGAGGCTCATGAGAACACGAGTTACATGTCTCAACTTACAAGATGCAGAAAAAGCAAGACAACACAGTCTCCTGGTTAAGACACAGTGGGTCATGATGGGCTAGCGCTCGCAGGACAAGCAGGGAGCGAGACCCAGGAGCACCTGGGGAGAGAGCAGAGCTCACAGAGGCTCCGGGTGGCAGGGTGGAGCAGTGCGCGAGAGGACCGGGGGCGGGGGGCGGGATAGGACCCAGGCCCTGGCAAAGACACAAACATGTTAAAAGTAAGAAGACACGTGCATTTCTGGTTGAAAAATAAGGGAGGCGCTTTCCCTCCCCTCCCTGGCCTTCGAGCATTCACCCCCCATCTGTCTCTGGGGGAGTGGGCATCTCGCTCCAACCTGAACGCCATCTCCCATCCTTGATGTGAGAAGCTTGATCGTCCTCCACGAAGCCAGTTCGCTGAATGTGTGATGGGGGCTGCCCGGCCCTCTTGCAGGGGACAAGGTGCCAGGGTGGGACCCTGGGGGCGCGAGGCCGTGGCTGCAGGGACGCACTGTGCAGCGGTGGTTTGGCCAGAAGTGGGAACAGCTTGGGAGCTTGGAAAACACAAGGTAAGAAGTTTCTGGGCCCTGTGACTGCAGCCTCTCGGCCAATACCTCCCAGAGGCCACACAAGGGTGATTAAAGGGGTTTCACTTTGCAAAAACTATGGACACTCTTGAGCGTGCAGGGAGAGGATGGTGGGGTGAGCCCTTTGGACTCAGCACTCAGCTTTGACAGTGACCAGTGCCCCACAACCCCGGCGCTCCTTCCCACGGTGTCAGACCCAGCCAGCCCTCGCTATCTGACAACTACGGGAAAGTGCATCTCTCTATGTGTGATCTAAAAAAATGATGCAAATGAACTTCTTGGAAAACAGAAACAGACTCACAGACTTTGAATACAAACTTACGGTTACCAAAGGGGAAAAGGGGGGATAAACTAGGAGTTTGGGATTAGCATACACAAACTACTATAGATAGAATAAGTAGACAGCAAGGACCCACTCTGCAGCACAGGGAGCCATACACACTCAGTGTTCTGCAACGCCCTGTATGGGAAAGAGTCTCACAAAGAATGACTATATGTGCAACTGAGCCGCTTTGCTGGACACCTGAAGCTAACACATTGTCAATCAACTGTGAAAGTGTCAGTCCCTCAGCCGTGCCCAGCTCTCTGCGATCCCATGGACTGTAGCCCACCAGGCTCCTCTGTCCACAGAATTCTCCAGGCAAGAATACTGGAGTGGGGAGCCATCCCTTTCTCCAGGGGATCTTCCCCACCCAGGGAACCAACCCAGGTCTCCCGCATTGGCAGGTGGATTCTTTACTCTCTGAGCCACCAGGAAGTCCCCTCAAAATCAACTATACTTCAATACAATCAAAAATTAAATTAGGAGAAGAAGTATAAGATGCACCTTTCTTGGAAGCTGCCTCAAGCAGAGCTGTGTGCCATGATCACACTTAACTGACATTCACAACAATTTCTTTCCATTCTTACGATTCCTTTTTATTCTTACATGAGATAAATTGTCTATTTGTAAGGCCTCCTCAGATAACCAATTTGCTCTTTTGCATTTCTTTTTCTTGGGGGTGGTCTTGTTCCCTGTCTCCGGTACAATGTCACCAACCTCTGTCCATAGTTCATCAGGCACTCTGTCTAGCAGATCTAGTCCCTTAAATCTATTTCTCACTTCTACTGTAGAATCATAAGGGATTTGATTTAGGTTGTACCTGAATGGTCTAGTAGTTTTCCCTAATTTCTTCAATTTGAGTCTGAATTTGGCAATAAGGAGTTCATGATCTGAGCCAAAGTCAGCTCCTGGTCTTGTTTTTGCTGACTGTATAGAGCTTCTCCTTTTCGGGCTGCAAAGAATATGATCAATCTGATTTTGGAGTTGACCATCTGGTGGTGTCCATGTGTAGAGTCTTCTCTTGTGTTGTTGGAAGAGGGTGTTTGCTATGACAAGTGCGTTCTCTTGGCAAAACTCTATTAGCCTTTGCCCTGCTTCATTCCGAATTCCAAGGCCACATTTGCCTGTTACTCCAGGTGTTTCTTGATTTCCTACTTTTGCATTACAGTCCCCTATGATGAAAAGGACATCTTTTGGGGTGTTAGTTCTTAAAGGTCTTGTAGGTCTTCATAAAACCGTTCAACTTCAGCTTCTTCAGCGTTACTGGTTGGGGCATAGACTTGGATTCCTGTGATATTGAATGGTTTGCCTTGGAAACAAATAGAGATTATTTCTGTTGTTTTTGAGATTGCATCCAAGTACTGCATTTCAGACTCTTTTGTTGACCATGATGACTACTCCATTTCTTCTGAGGGATTCCTGCCTGCAGTAGCAGATATAATGGTCATCTGGGTTAAATTCACCCATTCCAGTCCATTTTAGTTCACTGATTCCTAGAATGTCGACGTTCACGCTTGCCATCTCCTGTTTGACCACTTCCAATTTGCCTTGACTCATGGACCTGACATTCCAGGTTCCTATGCAATATTGCTCTTTACAGCATCGGACCTTGCTTCTATCACCAGTCACATCCACAACTGGGTGTTGTTTTTGCTTTGGCTCTATCCCTTCATTCTTTCTGGAGTTATTTCTCCACTGACTTCAGTAGCATATTGGGCACCTACCGACCCGGGGAGTTCCTCTTTCAGTATCCTATCTTTTGCCTTTTCATAGTGTTCATGGGGCTCTCAAGGCAAGGATGCTTAAGTGGTTTGCCATTCCCTTCTCCAGTGGACCACATTTGTCAGAACTCTCCATTTGTCTTGGGTGGCCCTACATGGCATGGCTTAGTTTCATTGAGTTAAACAAGGCTGTGGTCCCTGTGATCAGATTGGCTAGTTTTCTGTGAGTGTGGTTTTGGTCTGTCTGCCCTCTGAGGGCCTCTCTCAGCACCTACTGTCTTACTGAATGTGAGAGTTGGACTATAAAGAAAGCTGAGTGCCGAAGAATTGATGCTTCTGAACTGTGGTATTGGAGAAGACTCTTGAGAGTCCCTTGGACTGCAAGGAGATCCAACCAGTCCATCCTAAGGGAGATCAGCCCTGGGTGTTCATTGGAAGGACTGATGTTGAAGCTGAAACTCCAATACTTTGGCCACCTGATGCGAAGAGCTGACTCATTAGAAAAGACCCTGATGCTGGGAAAGACTGAAGACAGGAGAAGGGGACAACAGAGGAGGAGATGGTTGGATGGCATCACCAACTCAGTCAACATGAATTTGGGTAAACTCTGGGAGTTGGTGATGGACAGGAAGGCCTGGCGTGCTGCAGTCCATGGGGTCACAAAGAGTCGGACACGACTGAGCAACTGAACTGAACTGATCATCCCCAACTGTTATATATAAGAGAAAAACTGAGATGCAGAAATATATATACATGTGATCCTGAGGACTTCCCTGCCAGCCCAGTGGTTAAGACTCTGCCTCCAGTGCAGGGGACATGGGTCCCTGGTCAGAGAACGAGATCCCTCATGCCACATGGCTAAAAAAATAATAATACTTTAAAAATTTAAGCAAAAAGGAAATATGTATATATATATATAGAGAGAGAGAGTCTGAGGATCACAGCGATACTAAGTGATGTAGCTATGAGGTTAACATGAGGCTGCGTGAGGCTGCGTGACGGACCTTCATAACCTCTCTCCAGTCCACATTCTTGCCTTGCACTCGAGTGTGGCAGGCGAGCCCCCCTGCCCTATGGATCTGGGTGGACCCCGGGGAACACCATCCTTGAGGGGTTCTCCAGGTGATTCCGAGGAGCCCTAAAGGGTGAGAACCACTCCCTAAACAATGGGGAATGCCAAGATGGACTCCCGTTTGTTTCAGAGGAAAGAAGAATTGGTTCTCATTTGCGCTGGAGACTTCCGTCCAGCAGCTGAATGTGCGATGGGGAGGGGAGGGGGCGTTTCAGTCATCTTGCCCATAAACACTTATTTATGGGTCTAGAACGAGGAAAATGCTATGGGAACACAACAGGAAAAGTGGATTTAGGAGATTATTTTGGGGGTGAAGATGTCAAGACCGCGTGGCCACAACACACTGACCCCAGGTTTTCCTGCTGCCAAACACACAGAGCTCTGGGGCACAGAGGTGACGGGCCTGGGGAGAGAACCCAGGTCAGGCTGTCGTGTCCAAGAGGCTGACCCCAGAAGTGCTCCTGGCGCTGGTGACCAGCCTGGACCCACAGCCAGACACGCCCCACCCCAGTCTGGGGCCTACCAGGACCCATCCAGGCCCAGGAGACAAGGGGGCCTTGCTGCTCGGCCTGGGGTGGAAGAAGGCCTCCTGTTGTCCCGGTGGAGGAAGCTGCCTGAGGGCCTGAGGATGGGCCAGGGGGATTCGGGAACCGTGTGGCCGGGGCTGGCCACACTGGCTGGCTGGCCCACCGCCTGTATAAGGCCCCGAGCCCGCTGTCTCAGCCCTCCTCTCCCTCCGGAGCTCAGAAGCGCCACCCTGGCTGCAGCCATGAAGCACCTCTGCTTGCTCTGGGCCTGGCCCTCGCCTGTGACGGCCAGACCTCCGTCGTCACCCAGACCATGAAGGGCCTGAGGCTGAGGGTGGCCGGGGCGGCGAGCTGCAGGGCAGCTGGGCCTCAGAGGCCTGAAGGCACGCCCACGGAAAACACGATGTGAGGAAGCCCTCTTCAGGGCACACACGGCTTGTTCCCCAAGACCCAGACAGTCAGTCCTAAGTGAGGTTCGTGACGTGGACTTTAAATCCACCTGGGTTAACAGAGAAGCATTATTTCAGGTGCGGGAAATTCCACAGCTCAGCGTCCACTAGAGAGCAGAGGGTCATCTTATGTCACGTCCCCCTTCAGTTAGACCCGGCCTGGCCGGGCGGGGGTGAGACAGAGCCCACTGTGTAGTGGGGGCCTCCTTTCTGCCCTCTCCAGCCCGGGTGCCAGGGACGTGGCGCTCCAAGGCCGTGGCAGCCAGCAGCATCTGCCTCCTGGACGCTGAGAGCACGCCCGCCCCCCGCTGGTGTGTACACGGATGAGCTGAGGCCCATCCTGAGGAAATGGAGAGCTTGGAGATCCTCCTGCAGAAACAATGGGTGCCTCTCCCAGCCCCAACAAATCACCCCCTCCCGGGCTGCGGGCCTGCAAGGGCAGGGCTCCTGGCTGGACCCAGCTCCACTGTGGGCAGGACCAGGGCCCCAGGGAGTGGAGATGGAGCTCACAGGTCCCCGTGTCCTGGAGCCCTGCCCAGGGCTTCAGGCCTCACGGAATGGCCCGGGGGTCGGAGTGGGGGAGATGCCCGTGTGGGAGGCCCCTGGGCAGCTGCAGGCCTGGGTCCTCAGGGCCTGGCGGGTTCCCAGCAGGAGCCCTGAATAGGATGAGGGATTATAGTGAGTGAAGGCAGCTCAAGTTCAAGCGTCACCACGTTAGGCTGGCACCGCCAGGCAGGGAGGACAGCAGGCATCAGCAGGAAGATGAGCACCACAACGCTCAGCATTGACTGACCACGCCCAGCCCCACAGGCTGCTCCAAACTCAGACCAGGGAGAGGCCGGGCTGCCTGACTCCTGACCTGCCAGCAGCGCTTTGTCCAGGGGGCAAGGCATTGCCTGGACTTGGAGGCACCCAGGCCTTTCATGCTCGGTTGTCTCCAGCCTCATGCTGGAGCTGGGGCAGCACGAATTCCTCCAAGAACATTCTCGTGGGTCGGTTCTGGCTCATAAAGAGTGGGCCTAATCCCTGCTTACATGTCTCTTTGACCCTAGGCCCTTTGCTGGTGATACAGGGGCCAGGGCATCACCCAAGAGAGCACACACAGCATCTTCTTATTCTATTGAATTTTCCACGACCGTCTGTAACATCTGGGGCTTTCTGGCGAATTATTAAAAAAAAAAAAAAGTGGAGACTTGTTTGCTTGTGAACAACTGTCTGTTATGCCCAGAGTCTGAGTCCCCAAAACAGAGAATAAGACGTCCACGGCAATGCAAAAGCATGAAGGGGTTTTATTTCTAGCTTGAGCTAAGGCTCCCGCCACATCCAACGCAGTGGAGTGGAGCAAGAGCCCCGAGCCCAGATTTACAACAATATTTATAGGTTTAGAACAAAGACAGGGAGTTGGCAAGGGCTGACTGGCTGCAGGGGTTTCCTGGTATTACTAATTGGCTAATCTTTATTGGCTGCAGGGGGATGTCTTTTACGTCCTGATAAACTCAAACCAGGTTACGGGGAGTATGCTGATTAGACAAGTCCTGGCATCCGCGGGGATGACCTCACTGGGCAATGACTCAGCTTTTCCCGTGAGGCCTACCTTAGTCCCTGAAGCCCATCATGGTGTTTGTTAGGTCCCAACACTGTCTTAAAACAGAAACAAAAGATGCAAGAGAAATTGCTGGTGGCTCTTCCCCTGCAAACGGTTTTGTTTCTCACACTTAGACTCACTGTGGGCCATCCCGGCCCTCTTCCGAGTCCAGTCCCTCCCCGTGGCCTGTGTCCTCTGTCTCTGCCCTCTCAGCTCCTCCTTCCCACATGCAAACTCCCTCTCCTGCCTTCCTTCAGCTCTTTCCGCCCCAACCCCGAGTGCTCAGCGTGCTGCTCCGCTGTTCAGAGCCCAGAGTCCAGCCCCAGCTCCTCGCGTGCCATCTGTAGCCTCTGCCTCTGCCCTGCCGGCCTGGCCTCCTGCCCGCCTGGCCTCCTGCCCGCCTGGCCTCTCGCCTTCAGCGGGGGCTTTGGTGTTGCGGGTCCTGCTCTCTCCTTTCCTGCTGCCTCCGGTGCTGCCCCCTGGTGGCTGTGGGATGAAGGATCCAGTCCCCTGCAGGGCACACCCAGCAGCACGGCCGTCGCCTTCAGCAAGGATGAAAACCGCAAACAACAAAAAGGAGACTCGACACACCCGGGCGCCTGTGTCCCAGAGGTGGGGTGGGCTGAGGCGCGGAGGGGCCGGCCCACCTGCCGGAAACACCCGGAGACGCACAAGCCAAGCATGTCCAGGAACCGTCAGTGGCCGCAGATCGAGGGGAAGTTATGTAAAAGAATCGTAAGGGACTGATTATGCTGTTCAACGGTGACCTAATGTGCTTAAAGCCCAGATGGATGGTTTTCAAGGCAAATATAACCTGATGCAAAGAGACGACTCTCGAAAAGACCCTGATGCTGGAAAGATTCAGTGCAGGATGAGAAGAGGGTGACAGAGGATGAGATGGTTGGATGGCGGCATGGACTCAATGGACATGAGTTTGAGCAAGCTCTGGGAGACGGGGGAGGACAGGGAAGCTGGGAGTGCGGTGGTCATGGGGCCACCAACAACAGACCAACGGCGACAAGTGCCCCGAACAGGAGAGCAACTAGAGGAAAAGGAGACAAGCCCTCATCAAGACAGACAGAGCTCCCACCCCAGCACCCCAGCACCCCACCCCAGCACCCCCAGCACCCCACCCCAGCACCCCACCCCAGCACCCCCAGCACCCCACCCCAGCACCCCCAGCACCCCACCCCAGCACCCCACCCCAGCACCCCCAGCACCCCACCCCAGCACCCCCAGCACCCCACCCCAGCACCCCACCCCAGCACCCCCAGCATCCCACCCCAGCACCCCACCCCAGCACCCCCAGCACCCCACCCCAGCACCCCCAGCACCCTACCCCAGCACCCCACCCCAGCACCCCCAGCACCCCCAGTACCCCCAGCACCCCACCCAGCACCCCAGCACCCCACTCCAGCACCCCAGCACCCCGAGAACCCCACCCCAGCACCCCACCCCAGCACCCCCAGCATCGCACCCCAGCACCCCACCCCAGCACCCCCAGCACCCCTACCACAGCACCCAGAAGTTCTGGGAATCCCTGATCCTTTAGGGAGCAAGCAGCTCCCAGGATGGGGGACGGAAGCAGAGCTTCACATTCTCCTGCAAGGGGAAAAGGTCTCTATCCAAGCCTGATGAGAAAGCACGGTGAAGGAAGCTGCGGCTCTAATGTTAGCGTTTGCATAGTGAAGAACTTAGATTAAAAATTTAAGCTCAGGAGGCAAGGACATAGCCTCCCAGAAAATAGCTTTCTCTGTTTCAACTTAGTTGCTCTCTGTAAGTTTTCCCACCAATCAAGCGTATCCCCCGCACCTATGGCCTCTACTTCAATGTATCCCATAACCCGACTCCATCCCCACCTGCCTGTGATTTTTGTATAAAAACCCCTCACTACTGACACTAGGGGTTCACTCTTCCCCAGGAGACTGAACCCCGCGCGCCCGGCTTAAATAAATCCTCTTGCTTATTGCATCGAATTCGAGCCATTGTGGTCTTTGGAGCGACAGGTCCTGAGAAAAGGCCGCGAGGTCTTACAATAGCATGGAGGAGAATTCTGTGTGACTTACACACAGCTGGTCATCTCACATACCTCATTTGCTCACTGAGATCCAACGGTGGGTTCTGCCTGGGTCAGCAGCTGACCCAACGTCTGTTTCCACCCACCCTGCCTCCTGCTTTTATGGTCAAGACATTCTGTGCATCTACACAAAACCCTAAATGCCTAGCTGCTGCCAGAAGTGGGGTCTGCCTGCTCGCCGCTTCAGAGCCAGTGAAGGGCCAAGGTGTGGAAAGCAAGGCTCGCTCTACTCTGGAGGCTGGCATCCAGTGGAGCGGGGGTCAGGGCAGGGGAGGGCAGACGCGTGTCCAAAAGCTGACTCCGCCCCCCACTGACGACCAGAGGGCTAGAGCTTTCATAGATGGGAGGAGGGGGGCTACATGCAGAAATAGCAGTCAGCTCCGACTGTCGTCTTGAAATTGGTCATGCGGTGATCTGACCAGCGTCATCTTGCTTAAGTATAATTAATCTTCAATTCCAGGGTCAATTGGTTCCCACTTCCTTGAGGCCAGTCCTTGGAATTGGGGCAGCGTATGTCATGGCTACAGTCTGGTCGTCAATAGTTAACTGCTTCCACCTGGTGGTGTTTTCAGCATCTACAAGACAGCTCCCAGGATACGGCTCAGAATATCATCTACAGCCCCTGAAGAGGAACCAAAGGCCCTTGACTTTGCTTAATGACTGAACTAGTATTATTTTGTCCTGATGAAACGTTCCTGGCTGAAGTTTTCTACAGACAAAAGGCAGGTGGAGGAGATGGTGGGGGACCACAGGTCCTGCTCCTTCAGAGTTGTCCCTTGCATCCAACAGCCCAGCTAGCCCCCGGACTACTGTCAGACCCAGAAGACGCCTCCAATAATGAAGGTCAAGAGCAGCAACGATTTCCGTGTGATGAGGTTGTTACAAGCTCTTTCCTTCAGTTCTCTAAAGGGATATGGGGCGATTTCCAGGGAATCCGCCTGCAACGCAGGAGACGTGGGTTCAGTCCCTGGGTCGGGAAGATCTCCTGGAGGAGGAAATGGCAACCCACTCCAGGATTCTTGCCTGGAGAATCCCATGGACAGAGGAGCCTGCTGGGCTACAGCCCACGGGGTCTCAGAGAGTGGGACACGACAGAGCAACTTACACTGGCACTCTCCGGGACTTCCCTGGCGGCCCAGGGCTAAGCCTCCATGCTTCCAGTGCAGGGGATGTGGGTTTATTCACTGCTCAGGGAACTAAGATCCCACATGTTGTGCAGCAAAGATAAAATAATAAAATGAAATGTGAGACTACAATAGAAAACAGAAGGCAGCAAGCCATAGGGTCGCAGAGAGCGGGACACGACTCAAGCGTCTTAGCGCACACACGTCACACTGTTTCAGCTAACTTTAACATCTGTTCACCCTAATTAGTCTTCTTTTATCAGAATGTTACTGGTTATCCTTTATTCATATCTTCAAATGTACTTTAGAATCAAATGGTCTGGTAAGAAATATGGTTGATAGTTTGATGTAATTGCACTTACCGCTTGACTTAGGGAGAACTGAAATCTTTTTGGAATGCTTTGTCCACAGTCATATCTTTCCTTGGCTATGTTTTTTTGTTGAGTTCTCAGGAGTGTAAATATTTTTCATTTTGAGTTTTCATAATAATTATTAAATTCATTATAGGGCTTTCCAAGTGGCCCAGTGGTAAAGAAGCTGCCTGCCAGTGCAAAGAGGCACAAGAGATGTGGACTCAGTACCTGGATCGAGAAGATCCCCGGGAGTAGGAAATGGCAATCCACTCCAGTATTATCGCCTGGAGAATCCCATGGAAAGGGGATCCTTGCGGGCTACAGTCCATGGGGCCACGAAGAGATGGACGTGACTGAGCGAATGAGCACGCACACATTAAATGTGGGGGACACACGTCTACCTGTGGCTAATTCTTGCTGATGCATGGCAAAGCCATCACAATATTGTAAAGTAATTATTCTCTAATTAAAATAAATATAAAAATGTATCATTAAAAATAATTCTGAAATGATCAATCTTGATAGTATCAATATAAATGATTTTATAATTTTTCTCATAATCTACTCATATTGCTATGATGATTTTTATCAATAGATTTACAAATATGAAAATTTCTTACTATCCTAGAATGGATCTCTGTGTATCACCCTTTAAAAGTGTTGCTTTGTTCTGTTTGACAATATTTTAGTATTTTTAGTTACTAAAAAGAGACACCTGTAAATTTCTTGTTAGGGTTTGAAAGTCTTACCTTCGTAAAAATGATGAAAAGTTCCCCTAATTTTCTAGCATTCTAACTAACTTCTCCTTAAAGTTGTGCTAAATTTTCCCTGTAAAACTGCCCAGAACCGGTGTGTTTTTTTGGGGGAAAAACTCTTTCATTACTTTTTTCTAGATTTTCTAGAAAATTAGTTCATTAATGTAGCTTTTTCACTGTCAGGTTGAGTAATTTGCATTTTTCTAGAAAATTACCTGCTTTGTGGACGTTTTCATTTTTCCCCATGGAGTTAAGCAAACCTGTTCTTTCTAATGGTTTTTCCATTTCTTCTCCTTTTGTGGTTCTTTTCACAATAGCATTTATTACTTTGCACGTCTTTCTCCTTTTTAAGATTGCTGCTTAAAGGCGTATCTATTTCATGGGCAGTTCTGAAGAATTACCACGTGGCCAGACACAGCACGCTTCCGCCCCGTTTGCTTGTTTACTTACGGCTGTGAGGGGTCTCTGTTGCTGCACGCCGGCTCTCTCTAGTTGTGGGGTGTGGGGGCCGCTCTTCGTTGCGGTGCGTGGGCTCTCGGCTCGTGGGGTTCGGTAGTTGTGGCCCCCGGGCTTAGTTACCCCTTGACCTGCGGAACCTCCCCAGCCAGAGATGGAAGCCATGTCCCCTGCACTGGCAGGCGGATTCTTAACCACTGGACCACCAGGGAGGTCTGCATCCTTCGGTTTTCTAATTCAGTAGTTTCTGCTTTTGTATTTGCCTCTCCTCCCTTACTCTCGTGTTTATTTTGTGTTTACCCCCTACTTTTTCAGCAGTATGGCCAATTAATTCCTTTTCATTCTTCTTGTCTCTTAAGGTTATTTTTAGGACAAGTTCTCCTGGGATCACTGCTTTAAAGGGGTCCCTCAGGTTCTGCTGGGCTGTGCTCTCCTTTGGATTTTCTCATATTCTTCCATATTCTCTTTAATTTAAGAGTTGCGCTGCGGTCTTCATCTTCCTGTAGTGAAAGGAACAGTAGAACAGTCTGACTCGTGAAGGAGGAGGATCACCCTAAGACATGAGTTGCAGGGGCAGAAAGTGTCCCTTTGCCGGGTTCGTCGTGTGTATCGAGTCCACCTGGTGGGGTAGGGATGCTGGGGGACGACAGGACGCGTGTTCAGGACTCCGAGTCCCACTTTTTGACTGTGTGTGAATATATATTGGCACCACCTCAAAGCTGTAACCACCACCCGCAGCCCGGGGAGCGGGGCTCTTTCTTTCCTGACTCCCTCAGTTGACTAGGAGACACAGCTACTCCTCTGCCTTCACTCGGGATTTTTGGAAAGTTCCAGATGGAGTCAAAAATTGAGCCAGAGAGACACAAGGACCCATTGTGTGAAATGGCCTGGAGGTCTGCAGAATCTGGCAGGCCTGGGGCCCACTCGGCTCAGGAGGATGGCCCCACGCCAGGCCTTGGGGGTCCCTGGAAGGAGGAAGTGATGCCGTGTCCCCGAGCCAGCTTTTGGCTGACCTGGCTCAAGGCCAACCTTGGTCACTTACAATGGTGTATCTAGGCCAGGTCCTTGGCACTGTGTGTCTCACTCTTGCTGCCTGTGTGGGAGGCAAAAGTGACATTGGACATGAAAGCACCTTGGAAGTCAGAGGGATCATGAGAAAGAGAAGCCAAATGGCCCATCCGATATGAGTTAAGCAAGCCATCCACACACCCATACATCTATCCATCCACCTGCCTCCCATCCGATCACCCACTCACACTACCCCTCCCACCCTCCCTCCATCCATCCACCTACAGACTCATCCACCCACTAATCCATCCATCTGTCCATCCATCTACACAGCCACCATCCATCTGTCCATCCATCTACATAGCCATGTAACCGTCCACCCTCCATTCACTCATCTCTCCATCTGTCCATCTGCCTGTCCATCCATCCCTCTGTCAGTCCCTCTGTCCATCCACCCACTCATCCGTTCATCCATCCAGATTGTAAGAATGTGTGTGTTGTTTTAACCCGCCACCAGAAAGCTCCCAGGGCCACAGGAGCAGACTGCCTTAGACCAGTGCCTCAGACAGCACACTCCGCCTCCTAGTCCGGGGGCTGGGAGTCTGATGACCACGTGTGGGCCGTGCAGGACCTTCAGAGACTCTGGCGGAGAATCTGGGCCTGGCCCCTCTTGGCTCCTGGAGGCAGGAGAGTGGGAGGCCCCTGGTCTGCTTCCACCCTCACGCCCCCGTCTCTTGCGTTTGGACTGAGGTCCCAAAGGCTCCTCCCCACGTAGCTCCCAGAGCCCAGGTGTGGGGGTTCAGGGGGGCAGCTTTCAGCCTCAGTGAGCTGCTCACTGCCCGCCAGGCTCCCAGGGCCTGGAGCAAGCTCCACCTGGGGACTTGGACTCCTGGGTCCTCAACCCACTCCCTTTCACTTCAGCTGGTCTACCCCACGCCCTGCTCTGTGCTCAGGGAGCCCAGCCTGTCTCCATCCCCTGGGGTGCCAGCACCTCCAGTCACTTCTCCTGACCCATGCATCCCCCAGGCTTGCCCCCTGCATAAATCTTCTGGCAGCTTCGCCTGCCTCAGTCTCTGCTTCTCATCTCTGGGACATGCTCTCATTTAGGGGCGGTGGGACCCCCGCTCCAGCGCTTCCTGAAGCAGGCCTTGCTCAAGGGGGGCTCGAGACCCTGCAAGGTGCCACCATTGCTGAAGAGGCAGAAGCAGGCCTAGGTCTCGGACAGGCTGATGGTGGGGGTGAAGGAGGTGGCTGCCCACGCTGGGGTCACTTAGAGCCGGCCTGAGAGGGTGGCACCGGAAGGGAGCAAGGTTCTGGTGTGGGGGTTGGGCCGGAGCCATCTGGCACCCCGTGTGTTCTGACCACGAGAGCTGGCACTGCCCACTGGAATGTGCCCCTGGACCACTCGCACCTTGACTGGGATGTTGGCCTTTCCCACGGATGATGACTGGGAGCAAGGCGGTGGGGGGGGTGGGGTCACTTGGGCCACCCGCTCACGGAGCACGCGTGACCCGGGCATACACACTCAGGCAGCTGTGCGAACCAGGTACACACCCACGGGGACAGCTCACACAGGCGGCCCGTGAAGACTGCAGGCACGTGAGCCCTTTGTGCACACAGACGGCCACTCCCCGGCCATGTCCTTGGGTCCTGGCGGGCACGGGCTCAGGTCACCTGTCCTCGGTGCTGGCTCTCACCTGCCCATCAAGAACCTGACCCAGGAAGTGTTTCCGATGCTGGCAGCCAGCCTGGACCTGAAGCCCAGACCCTCCCTGACTAGGGGCCGTCAGGAACCGTCGGGGCCCAGGACACGGGGGCCTTCCTGCTCGGCCTCAGATGGAAGGCAGTGACACGGTCCAGAGGGAGGGCCTTGTGCTGTCCTGGAAGACAGCGCCCTTGTGGCCCCAAGGATGAGTCATGGGTGATGTGGGGGTGGGGGCCCGGCGCCAGGCTGGCCCTCCTCCTGTATAAGCCCCCGAGCCCGCTGCTCCAGACTTCCCGTCTCTCCTGAGCTCAGAAGTGTGACCCCGGCTGCAGCCATGAAGTGCCCCCTGCTCGCCCTGGGCCTGGCCCTCGCCTGTGGCGTCCAGGCTGCCCACATCCCCCAGACGGCAGAGCACCTGGACATTAGAAAGGTATGGGGTCTGGGGTGCAGGGTGGGCACCAGGGGCTGGGGTCTGGTGCTGAGACAGGGCAGGAAAGCCTGGACTGCGGAAGTCTTAACGCGGGGACCAGAGGAGGCTGGTCCTGGGGGCGCCACCTGGTCCCGCAGACTTTGGAGGAACTTGTCTCCAGCCACCTGGTCCCCAGACTCTCCTGTTTCCCCCTCTATCGCAGGGTGGACTCGTCCTCAGAGAGTCCACACCGTGAATGGGGGCTGACTTAGGACAGTGAGGGGCCGGGGGCCAGGCAGAGACAGGGGTTGCTCCAAATATTCAAGAACCTCCCCCCTCCCACCGTGTGTCTGTGAACAGCAGGTGGTCCCCAAGTGCACCTGCAACCCGCGTGTATCACACTTCCTGAGAACCCTGGCCATGTAGGAGACAGCCAGGCCCGGCTGGGGTGGGACAGAGAGCCCGCTGTGGGGCTGGGGCCCCCTGCCCGGCCCCGGAGTGCAGCTCAAGGTCCCTCCCCAGGTGGTGGGGACGTGGCACCCGGTGGCCGTGGCGGCCAGCGACGTGCTCCTCCTGGACACCAAGAACGGCCCCCTGAGAGTGTATGTGGAGGAGCTGAAGCCCACCCCTGAGGGTGACCTATAGATGCTGCCGCAGAAACAATGGGCATCCCCCCACAACGTGGAACTCCCCGTCCCCAGGGCTGTGGACCCCCCACCCTGGGGTGGGGTGTAGGTGGGACCAGGTCCCCAGGGACGAGGAATGAGGCTCACAGGTCCTCGTCCCCCGCGAGTCCAGCCCAGAGCCATGGGGCAAAAGGCCATCACATAGAGTGGCCCTGGGGTTGATGTGGGGAGAGGCCTGTGGGCAGGACGCTGGGCATCAGGGCCTGGGCAGCTGCTGCCAGGAGTGCCATCTGCCCCAGAGAGAGGGGCGGAGACTTGAGGAATTCTGAGCCCGCAGGAGCCCAGCATCCTGGAAGCACTGTGTCCAGGCCCCACGTGGATAGGGTCAGCATTGAGCTGCCCTGTGCCCTTGGCCGCTGGCCTGCTGGGTTCTGACCAGCTCTGCCTGCCCCGCTGCCCATCTCCTGGGGCGCCTGCCAGGGTCCATGGAGGGCAAGTCCAGGCGCCAGCCTGCCCTGTGGACACGTCCTGGAGCCCAGCTCCTGTCCCTCTACAGGGTTCACGAATTACCCCTTCCCCCGCAACCACCTGGCTTTAAAGGGAAAACCGCAAGTGTGTGGAGAAGACTCTCATGGCCCAGAAGACCGAGGACCCTACTGTCTTCACGGTTGACTGTGAGTGCCCCCAGCCCGGGCCCCACGTGCCCTCAGGGCAGCCCCAGTCCACACAGGGCCCTGCCCGACGCTCTGAGGTGCTCACCATCCTGGCAGCAGGAGTCGGCTCGAGTCTGTGGCCTAGAGCTGCATGCCAGGCCCTGCTTCCTGCCCCCACGGAGGTCATTCTTGGGGTGACGAGGCCTGAGGCCCCCATGCCTTCCTGCTCCGTTGCCACCGCCTGCTTGGCAAAGATGGAGGCCGGGGGCAGGCGTCCTGTGCACTGCGGGGGTGGGTTTAGTGGGCAGACACGTGGCCACCTTCCTGTTCACTAACTGGCCTGCGGCTCCTTAAAAATCTCCAAAACAACCAGACCGGTGGGCGGGCGCACTGTGCGTTTGCCTGTCCGATCTGGAACCTGCTTCTGGAACATTCCAGGCCTTACCCCCAACCCCTAGCCCTGGCAGCCTCCCTGGGACACACCCCTGGGACCCCAGATCCAGCCCCCCTGCCAGGGCCCAGCTGCCCTCTCTCCGATCCACAGGGCCGCTCGCCTCTGCTGTTTGCCACGTCCTTTTTCATACATGTTTCATGTCATGTATTTATCTATTTTGGGATGCGCCGGGTCTTCCTCGTGGCACGGGCTTTGCTCTAGCTGCGCCGCGCCGGGGCTACTCTCCAGCTGCGGGACAGAGGCTTCTCTCGCTGCAGAGCGCGGGCTCTAGAGAGCAAGTCAATAGTTATAGTGCTGGGCATGGTTGCTCTGCAGCCTGTGGGATCTTCATGGACCAGGGATCGAACCCATGTCTCCTGCATTGGCAGGTGGATGCTTTGCTACTGAGCCACCAGGGAAGGCCCCCATCCTCTTTCTGAAAGGCAGTGGGTGTGGTGGGGACCCCCCTGCTCCTCGCCTGCAGGACCTCGGGTCTGCCAGGGAAGGTGTCTGGACTCATCGTCCTGCTCCCAGTCAAGCCGGGATGAGGACCCTAAGGATGCAGGGTCTCCCCACGTTCCCCCAGGCCGCCCACCTCTGAAAGACAGAGCCATCACCACCCTTCCTCCTGAAATACTCTCCCTCTGTCTCCACTCTTTGCAGCCCATGTATCACCCCAGACTCAAGTTCCACCCTGAATTATTTGTTGATTGCGCATGGACTGGGCACCTACCCCCAGGGAGGGGGCCCACCTGGGATTTAGTGCCTGGGGGTGTGGATGAATAACTGACTGAGTGGACGCCATGTGCAGGACACGGGAAGTAGAGTCTGCCCAAGCAGCGGTGGGCACGCAGAGAGGCTTTGCCGTAGCATCAGCGTCTCCAGTCTCGGCCCGGGTGCAGGAGGGGCTGGTCTCAGCCAGATGATGCTGTTGGAAGTGTCCTGGCTGGGGGTCCATCAGACTAATGCAGCCAGCGGTGGGCTTTCTGCACCCGGTAGAGAGGGCGTCCACTTGGTGTCTGGAGAGGGTATTGCCTGCCCAGTGGGAAACCGCGCTCCCAGGTGATGCTCTGGGCCCCCGACAGCTGCGGTGGAGGGAATCAGAAGAGATTTCAGGCTCCATTCCAGCCCCTTTTCCAGATCACAGGGAAAGGAAGATTTCTGTGCTGGACACAGACTACAGCAGCTACGTGATTTTCTGCATAGGGGGCCCCATGCCCACTGACGAGGGCAGCGCAATGTGCCAGTGACTGGGTACGTGGGGACCCTGCAGAGCGTGTCTGGAGGAGCTGCACCTCACCGAGATGGGACTCTTGGTGGAACTGTGAATAAGGGACACTCGAGATCCCCAAACTTCACGGCCCCTGGCAGCAGGAAGGAGAGGGGTCTACTTTGCCGGCCCCCAGGGGACACACAAGCCAAGGTCCCAGCCTTGGTGCCAGCCATTGGTGGTCAGATGTAGGTGACACGTAAGGGGCAGAGTGCTTGGGACAAAGTCTGGGACAGGTGAGCGGGCTGAGGCAGAAGGCTTGGTGGTCTCTCCCAAAGAGGAGGGGCCTTGCTGCCCCATGGGCAGAACTGGCTGATATTAATCCAGTGGTCTTCTAGGAGGAGACTTTTAATGACTTCAGAACACTTTCAGATATGAAAGCAACGTTAAAGGGCGACCTTCTGACCCAAGTAAAGATAGCGGTGATGCTGCCCTTGTTCCCAAGGGGGCCGTGGGCGCCGGGCAGTCGCAGCTCCTGGTCCTAAGTCAACCCGCTCAGGTCGGGGGGACCAGGCTAGTGGGGCAGGGGGGGAGCCTTTCTTCCCATGACCGAGCAGACACCCCTGCACCGACCCAGGGAGGAAGCAGAGAGGAACGGGGGTGAGGGGGTCGGGCAGGGGCCCAAGGCTTGCAGACCACCCTGGCAGGCGGGGGCAGGACCAAGCTCCTCGAGCCCCAGCACACTGGTGCCTTCTTCCTGGGCTCGCGCCCGGGTGGAGCCCTTGGGGTCTCTGGGCTCTCGGGGCTGGGGCTGCCTCGGGGCCTGACATCCTGCCCCACAGCCAGGACCCCGGAGGTGGACTACGAGGCCATGGAGAAATTCGCCGGGGCCCTGGCGTCGCTGCTGGAGGACGTGCAGATGGTCCTGGACCTGCGCCAGGAGGCAGGTGAGCTCGGCCGCCCCTCTTCCCTCCCTAGGCCTCCTGGGAGGAGGGAGTGGGGTGCAGCACCCTGTGGGGGCCCCCTCCCCACCCCCTGCCAGGCCCCTCTTCCCAGGGCGTCCAGTCCCATCCTGACCCCCCTACGTGTCTCCCTCCCCCACAGGGCAGTGCCACGTCTAGGTGAGCCCCTGCCGGCGCCTCTGGGGTAAGCTGCCCGCCCTGGCCCACGTCCTGGGCACACACATGGGGTAGGGGCTGTTGGTGGGGCCTGGGATCCCCCATTAGGCCCAGGATCCCCTCCGTGGGAATGGCTAGAAGCTGAGGTCCCTCCTGGTGACTGCAGAGCCGGCTGGCCGTGTGCCCACTCTTGTGGGGTGACCTGTGTCCTGGCCTCACTCACACGCTGACCTCCTCCAGCTCCTTTCAGGCAGAGACAAGGGCCAAGGTGGAGGCCCAGGAAGTGGGCTCCTAAGGGGAGGCTGGGGGGTCCTTCCCCAAGGAGGGGCCATCCTGAACCCCCAGCCAGGGAGAGGCTGGCAAGGGTCTGTCAGGTGCCCCAGGAATCACAGGGGAGCCCCATGTCCATTTCAGGGCCTGGGAGCCTTGGCTCTTCTGGGGACAGGCGATGTCACCCCTGCCTCCCTCATTAGGGGGACAAGGAGGGACCAGGACCGCGGTCACCCCTCCTGGGACCCAGGCCCCTCCAGGCCCCTCCTGGGGCCTCCCTGCTCGGGGCCGCTCCTCCTGCAGCAATAAAGGTGTAAACCTGTGCTCTCCCTTCTGGAGTCTTTCCTGGACGACGGGCAGCGGGTGGAGGCAGGGGATGGCTCAGAGGGTGACAGCAGGACCTACTAGGAAGGGTGATGTCTGCCTGCCCCCCCGCCCGGCGCAGCCTCCTCTTTCCGGGGGCTGTCAGACGCAATTTTCCTTTACTATTCACTCACATCTACTGTCTCAGGGCTGCGGAAACCTTATTTGCTGGTAGGGCTGTTCACCCTGGAAATCATACATTTTCATTTATGTTTCTTAACAAAATAGATTTCTTGGCCCCTCCTGCCCTCCCCAGAGGTGGGGGTGTCAGAGCTCCAGGGTAGGGGGCCGCGGCCTGCTCTGTGGGCGCATCCACAGGGGAGCATCAGAGAGGCAGGGCCGCTGGCCCCACCCTCTTGGAGCTCAGGCCCCCTCCCCACGGGAGCCACAGCCCGGCTGATCCACGCCCCCAAGAGAGAAAACGGGAGCAAGAAACGTACCGCCGTTTCGGCTTCCTAAGCCCCTGCACGGTACTGAGGACGCTTCTTTCTCTCTGCAAGAGGCAGGAGGATGGGGTTGGGCGGACTGTCCAGCCACGTAACCCCCAGCTCTGACGCCCGCTCAGGGCTGGGCCAGGCCCCAGGCCATTCGGTTCCACACCCTGGCTCTCAGCTGACACCAAACCCCTCCAGAAGGAAAGCTCCCAGGCAGGAAAAGAGGAGGCAGGCCAAGACGCGGACCCCGGGTGGTGGGAAGGACGGAAGCGCCTTTCTCCTGACCGCCCAGGGCAGCGGTCATCCTGGCCAGGAGCTGCTAGGGGCTGCAGGCCAGCCTGCTCGATGTCCTGCCGTCACTGCCCCTCGTCTGTCCCCTACCTGTAAAATGGGGTGTGCAGAAGGGGCGACCCCGTGGGCCCTGGGTGAGGATGGAGGGAGAAATCAGCCATCCTGCTCCCGGAGCAGCGGCCGCACAGGAAGTGCTCCGTGACCACCAGCGGCCAGCATGGCTGCCCCGCCAGCCCCGTCCTTCGACCCTGCCTTCTCCACCATCACCACCACCCAGCGGGGCCTCCATCTCCCAGACGTCTGGGCCAGCCCAAGACGCTGTGACAGCTCCCCAGAGGGCACCTCCTGCCAGCAACACTAGTCCCAGTGACCTCCGCCCGTGGAATGGGTAAGGAGGCTGTGGCGCGCACACCGCTATGCTTAAAACGGATAACCAGCAAGGGCCTGCTGCACAGCACAGGGAGCTCCACTCGGGGTCGCGGCAGCCCTGAGCGGGAGGGGGCGTCTGGGGGAGAATGGATACTCGTCGACGCATGGCTGACCCCCTTCCCTGCTCACCTGAGACCATAAGAGCAGTGTGGTTAATCGGCTATCCCCAGTACAAAATACAAGGCTTTGTTTAAAGAAGAAAACGTGGTACATACATACATTGGGATATTATCCAGCCGTAAAAATAACGAATTAATGCCGTTTACAGCAACATGGATAGACCTAGAGATGATCATACTGAGTGCAGTCAGACAGCAAAAGACAAATATCATATGATATCGCTTATTTGTGGGATCTGAAAAATACGGTACAAATGAACTTATTTACAAGATAGAAATAGAGTCACAGATGTAAAAAACATAGTTACCGGGGGCAGTGAAGGGGTGAACTGGGAGACTGGGACTGATGCACTACACTACCATCTATAAAATAGATGGCTGATAAGGACCTACTGTGCAGTCCAGGGAACTCTCCTCAATACAGTTGCCTGTGTGGGAAAAGAGTCTTAAAAAGAGTGAATATATGCATGCGTATAACTGATTCACTTTGCTGTTCAGCAGAAACTAACACAACAGTGTAAATCAACTAAAAATTAATTTAAAAAACAAGAAAAACAGTCAATTGAAAGCAAGCAGAGCCGATCGTGGCAGAGTTTAATAGGAAGCTTTCCCAAAAGACCACGGGTGGCCAGACGTTCAATCTGGACAAGATGGTGTGAACCCGCCTCCCCCTGGTATTTCTCAAAGTGTGTAAGTGCTAGTCGGTCAGTCGTGTCCAACTCCTTGCCACCTCTCCAGGCTCCTCTGTCCATGGGGTTCTCCAGTCAAGAATGCTGGAGTGGGTCGCCATTCCCTTCTCCAGGGGATCTTCCCAGCCCAGGGATTGAACCTGGGTCTTCCACGTTGCAGGCAGTGTTTACTGTCTGAGCCACCAGGGAAGCCTCCATCTCTCCCTGCTTCTCCCCAGATGTGTACACACCCAGCGTCAGAGCTTCCAAGCACAAGAAGCAAAGCTGATGAGCTGAGGGGAGAGAGAACAGACCTACGATTCGAGCTGGGGCTGGACATCCCAGCCCCTTCGAGCAAGTGACCGGGGGACAGAGTAAAACCGAACAGCCAGTGGCGACCTGCACTGCGCGAGCAGCCGGCAGGGTCTGACTGGCTCGCATGGAGCACTCCGCCCGACACCAGGACACACCTCTTCCCCGCGCCATGGACCGGTCACCAAGATAGCCCGTACTCCAGACCCCACAGGTGAAGGGCCCCGACCTCCAAGGCTGCCCCCAGGCCCCACTGCAGATGCCACTTGGAGATGTTACCGGCACTCTGACCACTCCACTCTGGGCTGAAGATGAAGGTTCCAGTGACGCCCTCCTCTGGTGTGATTAATCTGCTAGAGCAGCTCACAGAGCTCTGAGGAGCATTTTACTCGCTCGATCACTGGCGATTTATAAAGATTATACAGAAGGAAGAGCCAGGCGGGAGAGCTGTGTAGGGCAAGGAACGGGAAGGGCTGAGAAACGTCCGTGCCAGGTGTATCACTCGGAGCCTGAGTCCCCACGTGCTCACCAGCCTTGTGAATACTATACACCTCCACGACCTTGACCGCACACCCTGTCCTTTGGGTTTATTCTTTGTGTGTGTGTGTGCGTGCTCAGCGGTGTCCGACTCTGCGCAACCCCGAGGACTGCAGCCCGCCAGGCTCCTCTGTCCGTGGGGTTCTCAGGCAAGAACACTGGAGTGGGTCGCCATGCCCTCCTCCAGGGGATCTTCCCAAACCAGGGATCGAGCCCGCACCTCTCGCATCTCCTGCACTGGCAGGCAGAATCGTTAGCACTGAGCCACCTGGGAAGCTAAAGAAAACTGTACCAGGACACGAGTAGCAAATTATTCAAAACCAGCAACAGAGAAATAATTCAGGGGAAAAAAAAGGAGCAAAGTTAAGGATGGCAGCACTTTTAAGAATGATTTTTGCTAGAAATTGTGGTTTTATACACTCTATGAGGTTAAAGAAAGCCCCTTCTGTTTCTATTTAAATAAAAGGTTTTGTTTTGGCTTGCTTTTAACCAAGAATTGCTGTTAAACTCTAACCAGCATGTTTTCTGCTTTGAGATAACTAAATCGTTTTTCTTTAGCCTACTGAGGTTGTAAATTGCATTAATATGTATTATGACATCAGATGATCCTTGCATTGCTGGGGAAAAAACAGTCACGATGGATTGTTATGCAGTGGTGATTTGATTTTTCTATTCATGCCCTGAGGTACATTTTCCACGTACATTCTAGGCAAGCTTTCTTATACTGTGTGTCTTTTCTTTCTAAACACCAGCTGATCAGACTCAAATGAGATGTATTTACCTTCCAAGTGACACAGCTCGAGTTAAACATATTAGAAATAATATCATATGGATGTCAGTTTAAAGAAGTGCCATATTCTTTACTACCAGCCTCTGGTTCTTTCCACAGAAGGAATTACTACGGGAGCTATTAAACTAAAGACACCTCCACTGCTATATAAACGTGTCGTAGTTACTGAAATAATTATACTTTTAATAACTGCATTATTCAGCTCAGTTCAGTTCAGTCACTCAGTCATATCTGACTCTGCGACTCCACGGACAGCAGCATGCCAGGCCTCCCTGTCCATCACCAACTCTCGGAGTCTACCCAAGCTCATGTCCATTCAGTCGGTGATGACATCCAGCCATCTCATCTTCTGTCACCCCCTTCTCCTCCCACCTTCAATCTTTCCCAGCATCAGGATCTTTTCTAATGAGTCACTTCTTTGCATGAGGTGGCCAAAGTATTGGAGTTTCAGCTTCAGCATCAGTCCCTCCAATGAATATTCAGGACTGATCTCCTTTAGGATGGACTGGTTGGATCTCCTTGCAGTCAAGGGACTCTCAAGAGTCTTCTCCAACTCCACAGTTCAGAAGCATCAATTCTTTGGTACTCAGCTTTCTTCACAGTCCAACTCTCACATTCATACATGACTACTGGAAAAACCATAGCCTTGACTAGACGAATCTTTGTTGACAAAGTAATGTCTCCTCTGCTTTTTAATATGCTGTCTAGGTTGGTCATAACTTTCCTTCCAAAGAGTAAGCATCTTTTAATTTCATGGCTGCAGTCACCATCTGCAGTGATTTTGGACCAAAAAATAAAGTCAGCAACTGTTTCCACTGTTTCCCCTTCTATTTCTCATGAAGTGATGTGACCAGATGCCATGATCTTAGTTTCCTGAATGTTGAGCTTTAAGCCAACTTTTCCACTCTCCTCTTTCACTTTCATCAAGAAGCTCTTTAGTTCCTCTTCACTTTCTGCTATAAGGGTGGTGTCACCTGCATATCTGAGGTTATTGATATTTCTC
This sequence comes from Nanger dama, assembly GCA_917880005.1. Lineage (NCBI taxonomy): Eukaryota > Metazoa > Chordata > Mammalia > Artiodactyla > Bovidae > Nanger > Nanger dama. The sequence continues at coordinate 3,769,436 of CAKJTW010000018.1, read as the reverse complement.
CCAGCAATCCTAATTCCAGCTTGTGCTTCTTCCAGCCCAGCGTTTCTCATGATGTACTCTGCATATAAGTTAAATAAGCAGGGTGACAATATACAGCCTTGATGTACTCCTTTCCCTACTTGGAACCAATCTGTTGGTCCATGTCCAGTTCTAACTGTTGTTTCCTGACCTGCATACAGATTTCTCAAGAGGCAGGTCAGGTGGTCTGGTATTCCCATCTCTTTCAGAAATTTCCACAGTTTATTGTGATCCACACAGTCAAAGGCTTTGGCATAGTCAATAAAGCAGAAATAGATATTTTTCTGGAAGTCTCTTGCTTTTTCGATGATCCAGCAGATGTAGGCAATTTGATCTCTGGCTCTTCTGCTTTTTCTAAAACCAGGTTGAACATCTGGAAGTTCATGGTTCACATATTGCTTTTCACTTAAATAATTTTGCTCTGGAGAATGGATTAGAAAAAAGCTGTTTCCCAGAATTTAACACATCGTTCAACTAGACATATTCTTAGCAGCACTCAAGACTTTCCGTGAAGTGGGTGTCTTTGTAAATTCTGGCCACACAGAGCTGATTCTCAACCACAGTTCTTGCTCTGTGGCCCCAGTCTTTTCCCCAAGTCTCCCTTCTGATCTTCGTGTTATCCTTTGCTGAATTTCCCAAGGAGAAGGCGAAGACTGGTTTCAGAATGTGTGTTTCCCTGAAAGAGACAGCAAGCAGACCTTGCATTAGACTGTCTCATCTGAGATACACGTCCTGCTCTCGGCCGTGTTTCTGGACTTAGGGCCCTAGACCCCAGCAGGGCAGACTGGTGAGGTTTGGCCCTGGGCTCACGTTTGTTCCCAGGAGTGGTAGAAAAGTCAGAGAAACATATTTTGCAGTCTTTAAAAAGAATCTTTATTATTAGCGTTACTAAACCAAACTCGGACCCTCTCACTCACATGCAGTAAAGACAGTCTCCTGACGCCAGGGTCGTGGTGAAGAAAAGGGCAGTGTTTACCGCAGGTGCCAAGCAAGGAGTCCAAGCCACCAGTGCTCAGCGGACCCACACTCCCTGAAGGCTTTCAGGGAAGGGCTTTTCCAAAACAGGAGTGGGCTATAGGCTCTGTGGGCTACAGGGTATCTGATCAGTTTGTGGACATTCTTCTTATCAGTTAACTCTGAGGCCATCGGGAGCCACCAGGGTCAGCCTTCTGGTTCCACCTGATCTGGGGTCCACCTCGTCTGTGAGCAGCATATAGTTACCTTCTTCCACCTGGTGGGCGGGGTCTCAGTATCTGCAGAAAAACTCGCAGGACACGGCTCAGGATATTCTCCAGAGCCCTGTTTAGTCGCTAAGTCATGTCTCACTCTTCTGTGACCCCGTGGACTGTAGCCCAGGGGGCTCCCCCATGGGAGTCTCCAGGCAGGAATACTGGAGTGGGTTGCCACAGCCCTTGAGGAGGGATTCAGTGTCCTGGGCTTTGCTTAATGGCTCAGCTGTTACTGTGTTCGCTGTTTGACTGTTTCCCTTTCTTCTGTATTTTCTCACTTCTCTGATTAAATGCACTCTTTGGAAGTGCGGAAAAGCTTAGGAGGCTAAAGCTTTTTTATAGACAAGAGGCAGGCGGAGGACATGGGGGTGGGGGGAAGCCTATTTTGGGGAGGCCCCATAGGGTCCAGCTCAGTTTCATTAGGACAATGGCGAGGGCGTTGACTCCTCGCTGCCCCAGGACATGGTTGACCATATTTTTCCTGACTTATTTGAACTACAGTCCCGTAAACAAACCTTCATCAAAACTCAGTCATGCGTCCTCCTAACTCATCCACTCCTGCATCTATCCCTTCCACAAACACGGACCCTGCTGGGAGATGAATGAGCTCATAGCCCTGACCTGGAGCAACTCTGTCTCATCTCTCTTGTTTTACGTGTTTTCTCTCAGCAGTTCCACTGTGCTTTTAAGAAATTAGGAGACGAAGAAGGAGTGATGACTCTCTAAGTCGCTCAGTCTAGTACCAACTTGCTAGATCCAATCCAAACCATGAGTGTTGAGGCACATGCGTGTTGGTGACCTTCAGGAGGCCATTCTGAGAATTAGCACAGTTGCCCAGGAAACAGTCACTGTTTTGGACGCTTCCATTAAGCAAGGCTCAGAACCAAGTCATCCGCTAACACTCAGGTTTTGCAGTCCAGGTAACACACCTGTCTCATCTGCGCGCTCTCAGCTACTTCTTCCGTCACACTCAGGACCAGGATCTCACCTGCTGCTTAGCGGCTCAGGCTTCAGCATGTGCAGCACCGCCCGGGGCTTTGTCATCAACAGGATCCCGAGCCCCGACACTTGCGAATGGAATCTCAGTCTTGCTGTGGGCCTGGTCACGGCTCCTTAGCTCCAGACTCCCCTCATGCACATTGCTGCTGGAGGTCAGACCCAGAGACAAGGGCAATGACCTCTTAATCCCTGATTGTGTTTTCACTATTTCACCTAATGTATCTTAAATATCTTTACTAAGATAATCTTCTCAAAAATCTCCAACAGCTGCTTATTGGCTAGTGAGTTAAGGAAAATGTTTATCTGACTTTCACTGTCAGTCTACACAAAACATACCCACGGTTATTGCATGTTTCTTTGATACACATTATCCTTCTTGCCTCTAGTTTTGCGCCTTCTATTCCCTCCTGTTAAATTCTTGTCAGCGCTGCAGGTCTATCTCAAATGTTTCCTCTTCCTTAAAAGGAATGTCCTGCCTACATTTTCGTCTAGGAGTTTTAGTTTCAGGTTTACATTTAAGTCTTTAATCCATTTTGAGTTTATTTTTGTATACAGTGTTAAAAAGTAGTCTGGTTGGATTCTTTTGCATGCAGCTGAAGAGTTTTCCTTACAAACAAAGCTAGTGGAGGTGATGGAATTCCAGTGGAGCTATTTCAAATCCTAAAAGATGATGCTGTGAAAGTGTTGCACTCAATATGTCACACATTTGGAAAACTCAGCAGTGGCCACAGGACTGGAAAAGGTCAGTTTTCATTCCAATCCCAAAGAAAGGCCATGCCAAAGAATGCTCAAACTATCGTACAATTGCACTCATCTCACACGCTAGTAAAGTAATGCTTAAAATTATCCAAGCCAAGCTTCAGCAATATGTGAACCATGAACTTCCAGATGTTCAAGCTGGTTTTAGAAAAGGCAGAGGAACCAGAGATCAAATTGCCTACATCTGCTGGATCATGGAAAAAGCAAGAGAGTTCCAGAAAAACATCTATTTCTGCTTTATTGACTATGCCAAAGCCTTTGACTGTGTGGATCACAATAAACTGTGGAAAATTCTTCCAAAAATGGGAATACCAGACCCCCTGAGCTGCCTCTTGAGAAATCTGTATGCAGGTCAGGAAGCAAAAGTTAGAACTGGACATGGAACAACAGATTGGTTCCAAGTAGGGAAAGGAGTACTGTAAGGCTGTATACTGTCACCCTGCTTATTTAACATATGCGGAGTACATCATGAGAAACGCTGAGCTGGAAGAAGCACAAGCTGGAATTAGGATTGCTGGGAGAAATATCAATAACCTTAGATATGCAGATGACACCACCCTTATGGCAGAAAGTGAAGAAGAACTAAAGAGCCTCTTGATGAAATGAAAGAGGAGAGTGGAAAAGTTGGCTTAAAGCTCAACATTCAGGAAACTAAGATCATGGCATCTGGTCCCATCACTTCATGGGAAATAGAAGGGGAAACAGTGAAAACAGTGGCTGACTTTATTTTTTTGGTCCAAAATCACTGCAAATGGTGAATGCAACCATGAAATTAAAAGATGCTTACTCTTTGGAAGGAAAGTTATGACCAACCTAGACAGCATATTAAAAAGCAGAGGAGACATTACTTTGTCAACAAAGATTCGTCTAGTCAAGGCTATGGTTTTTCCAGTGCATGTATGAATGTGAGAGCTGGACTATAAAGAAAGCTGAATGCCAAAGAATTGATGCTTCTGAACTGTGGAGTTGGAGAAGACTCTTGAGAGTCCCTTGGACTGCAAGGAGATCCAACCAGTCCAACCTAAAAGAGATCAGTCCTGAGTGTTCATTGGAAGGACTGATGCTGAACCTGAAACTCCAATACTTTGGCCACCTGATGTGAAGAGCTGACTCATTAGAAAAGACCCTGATGCTGGGAGGGATTGAAGGCAGGAGGAGAAGGAGGTAACAGAAGATGAGATGGTTGGATGGCATCACTGACTGAATGGACATGAATTTGGGTAAACTCTGGGAGTTGGTGATGGACAGGGAGGCCTGGCATGCTGTGGTTCATGGGGTCACAAAGAGTCGGGCACTACTGAGTGACTGAACTGGAAGAGATTTCCCCGCACTGTTTATTGAAGAGACTGTCTTCCTCATTGTGTATTCTTGCCTCCTTTGTTGATTAATCAACCATTATAGCTGAGTTCATTTTTGGACTGTATTCTGTTCCATTGATCTCTGTGTCTGTTTTCATGTCAGTACCATACTGTTCTGGTGACTGTAGCTTTGAGCTATAGTCTGAAGTCATAGAGCCTGATACCTCCAGCTCAGTTCTTCTTTCTCAAGATTATGTTCTGCTATTTGGGTCTTTAGTGTCTCCACACGATTTTTAGAATTATTTGTTCTAGTTCTGTGAAAAATGATGCTGGTATTTTGATAGGGATTGCATTGAATCTGTAAAGCTACATATATAGTCATTGGGTAGTATAGTCACTTTAACGATATTCACTCTTCCAATCTGTGAGCGTGATATACTTTCCCCTCTCTATCATCTTCAGTTTCTTCTATCAGTTTCTTTCATTGCAGTTTTCTGAGTACAGGTCTTATACCTCCTCGGTTGGAGCCATTCCGCAGTATTTTATTCCTTCTGATACAATTGTGAATGAGATAACTTTCTTAGTTTCTCTTTCTGACAGCTCATTGTTAGTGTATAGAAAAGCAACAGATTTCTATGTATTAATTTTGCATCCTGCTACTTTACTGAATTTACTTATTAGCTTTTTCGTGGCGTCTTAAGGATTTCCTTAAGAAAATGGCATGGTGCAGTGGGACAAGGCGCCACACCATCAGCAAACAGCGGCAGTTTTACTTCTTCCTTTCCAACCTGGATTTCTTTTATTTCTTTTTGTCTGAGTCCTGTGACTAGGATTCCCAGTACTATACCGAATAAAAGTGGCAAGAGTGGACATCCTTGTCCTATTTTTCTGATCTTAGAGGAAATGCTTTCAGTTTTTCCCCATTTATTGTAATGTTTCCTGTGGGCTTGTCATATGTGGCCTTTACTATATGGAGGTTTATTCCCCCTTTACCCACTTTGTTGAGAGTTTTTATCATAAAAGTATGTTGAATTTTGTCAAAAGTTTTTCCTGCATCTATTGAGATGATTTTTATTCTTCAATTCATTAAAGATTTTTATCCTTCAATTTGTTAATGATTTCCATTCTTCAATTTGTTAATGTGGTATAACACACTGATTGATTTGTGGATATCTTTGTATCCCTGGGATAAATCTCACTTGATCATGAGCTTTCAATGTATTTTTGAATTCACTTTGCTAATATTTTGTTGGGTATTTTTGCAACTATATTCATCAATGATATTGACCTAAGAAAGTTTTTGTCTGCTTTTAGTCAGGGTGATGCTGGCCTCATAGAGAGAGTTTAGAAGCCTTTCCTTCTCTTTGATTTTTGGAATAGTTTGAGTTGGATAGCTATAAATGTTTGGGGACTTCCCTGGGGACCCAGTGGTTGAGAATCTGCCTTCCAGTGCAGGGGATGTGGGTTTGATCCCTGGTCAGGGGACCATTGATAAGATCCCCTGTGCTGCAGGGCAACACACCCCCAGGCTGCACCTACTGAGCCGCTGCCAGCACAGTGCCCACGGGCCACGACCAGAGAAAGCCCGCGCACAGCAGTGAAGACCCAGCACAACCGCAAAAGGAGGTCCGCAGAGGGCAGCTGCCGCGCCATCTGGCCCTGGACTCCTGCTTGAGGGAATTTTTTTAAAATTATTGATTCAGTTTCATTACTGGTAACTGGTCTGTTCATATTTTCTATTTCTTCCTGGCTCAGTCTTGGGAGACTGTACATGTCTAGGAATGTGTCCGTTTCTTCTAGGTTGTCCATCTTATTGGACATGCATGGGGGCACACAGCGCTGACCAGTGAGATGCGTATCAGCTTCCTGGGGCCAGGGCTGGGGCCCCAAGCAGCACGGCATCCTAGAGGGTGTGAAAGCCCGCTGACCCTGCCCAGCCCCACAGTTTGATTCTGAGAAGTGATTTCTTGCTTCTGCACTTACAGGCCCAGGACCTGACCTGCTTCTGAAGAGCAGGGGTTTTGGCAGGAGGAGGATGAGAGCCGATGGGGGTCCAGGTCCCCTCCCAGGCCCCACTGTCTGGAGCAGTGCTTGGAAAAGGTTTCCCCAGTCTCCCTCCCACAGTGGTCAGTGCCAGCTGCCCCAGGCCAGAGGTGCTTTATTTCCGTCTCTCTCTGGATGGTCTTCTCTGGAAGTTGAAGGTTCCTGGAAGTTATGAACAGCTTTGCCCTGAAGGACATGGTTTGTGGTCACGGTTCACAGGAACTTGGGAGACCCTGCAGCTGGGGCGTGCCAAGGTTGGTGGCACCTTGATTTCCTAAGCTCACTGGGGAACGAGGCGTTTGTTTCTCCCCGGCTGACCTCCCACTGCCTTGCACCACCCAGTTCTGAGAGCAGAGCGGGGCTGGGGGCATAGCCTCTCGCATCTGACACCTGTATCCAAACTACCTGTGCTGGTGTTCAGGGGGCCACCTAAGGGGAAGGGCTCCTCACTGCAGGGGTGCCCCCCATCCCCTCTGAGATCAGAAGTCCCAGTCCAGATGTTGAACGGCCGAGCTCCCTCCAGAGGCTCCAGGGAGGGATCCTTGCCCCCCTGCTGCCTCCAGCTCCTGGTGCCACACCCTTGAGCCCGATCTCACAGACGCCTCAGTCCAGTCTCTGCCTCCGTGTTCACACGCCTTCTCCCCATGTCCCCTCCGTGTGCCTGTTTTCTCTCACAAGGACACTGGACATTAGATTAGCACCTGTTTCAGCCTCACCTAAACAGCTCACATCTGTAAAGACCTAGATTCCAAACAAGATTCCATCCTGAAGTTCCCGGTGACGTGAGTTCTGGGGCAACACCCTTCAACCCCATCACAGCTTGTGGTTCGTCGCAAAACATAGAACCTGGGGTTTATCGTAAAACCGAGGTTCATCATGAAACACTGAGCTTCGAGGCTTGTTGCAAGAATTAAAGGTGCTAATACAGATCAGGGCAAGGACTGAAGCTGGTCAAGCCTCCTCTTTCCGTCACAGGAAAGGGAGGTCCGGGGTGGCTGGGGGTCTGCTCCCGTGGGTGGGCTCTTTCTGGTACAGTCACCAACAGTCTCTCCGGGAAGGAAACCAGAGGCCAGAGAGCAAGCCAGAGCTAGTCTAGGAGACCCCTGAGCCTCCACCCAAGGTGCTGACCAGGCCCGCGGGCCCCCTGGAAAGACCCCACAGTTCAAGGGGGGAAAAGGGCCAACCCGCCAGGCCCCCGCTATCAGGAGACACCCCACCTTGCTCCCATTCCCCTACTGCAATACGCCCACCCAACCCCTGCGATGAGCAGTTTAGTCACTTAGAACATCGACTGAAGGCTTTTGCGCCCCCTTTGCCAGAGGCACAGGGCACCCACAGCCCGCTGGGTACCGACGCCCATGCGGACTCAGCCAGGAGGACTGTCCTGTGCCCTCCCTGCTCGGGCCCCCTCTGTACTCAGCGACACACCCAGCGCCGGTGTTCCCATCGCTCCTGAGGTCGGCAGGCAGCTCGCTGCAGCCTGAGCGGTGTGGAGGGCTGTGCCCTGGGAGAGTTAAAATGTGAGAGGTGGGAGGTGGGGGGCTGGGCCCTGTAGGCCTTGCCACCCCACGTGCCTGCATGGAGCCCTAGTGCCGCCAGCCGTGCCCCGCCGCAGGGGCCAGGCCACTTCCTCGCCCGGGTCATTATGGCTGTTTCCATAGTCACTGCCATTCTCGCTCCCCTAACTGGGCAGCAGGTGCTTGCAGGGTCCTCGATACTGACCAGGTGCCCCCTCAGAGCTCAACCTGAACCCCATGTCTCCCTCGCCCCAGCCTGCACAGGGTGGGGTGACTGCAGAGATCCCTTCGCCCAAGGCCACGGTCACATGGTTTGGAGGAGCTGGTGCCCGAGGCCGAAGCCACCCTCCAGGACACATCTGTCCCCAGTGCTGGCTCTGACCTGTCCTTGTCTAAGAGGCTGACCCCGGAAGTGCTCCTGGCACTGGCAGCCAGCCTGGACCCAGAGTCCAGACACCCACCTGCACCCCCCTCCTTCTGGGGCCTACCAGGAACCATCCAGGCCCAGAGGGGGCCTTCCTGCTTGGTCTCGGATGGAAGAAGGCCTCCCTATTGTCCTCGTAGAGGAAGCCACCCCGGGGCCGAGGATGAGCCAAGTGGAATTCCGGGAACCGCGTGGCTTGGGGCCCGGCCCGGGCTGGCTGGCCGACACTCCTCCTGTATAAGGCCCTGAGCCCGCTGTCTCAGCCCTCCACTCCCTGCAGAGCTCCGAAGCGCGACCCCGACTGCAACCATGAAGTGCCTCCTGCTTGCCCTGGGCCTGGCCCTCGCCTGTGGCGTCCAGGCCATCATCATCCCCCAGACCATGAAGGGCCTGGACATCCAGAAGGTTCGAGGGTGGCCGGGTGGGTGGTGAGTTGCAGGGTTGGCAGGGGAGCTGGGCCTCAGAGACCAAGAGAGGCTGTGGTGTCGGGTTCCCATCAGTCAGCTAGGGGCCGCCTGACAAATCCCCTGCCGGGGCAGCTTCAACCAGGCCTTCACTGCCTTGCATTCTGGAGGCCGGAAGCCCGAGGCCCAGGCGTCAGCCGGGCTGGCTCCTCCTGCGGCCGTTCTCCGGGGAGCAGACGGCCGCCTTCTCCCTGTGTCCTCTGCGCGCCCCTCTTCCTCTTCCCGTGAGACCACCAGGCCTGCTGGATGCACGCCCGCCTCTTCAAAGGCCGTGTCTCCAGAGCCATGTGTTGAGGTTCTGGGGCTTAGTGGGACATAGTTCAGCCCCTAAAAGAGTCGCTCTGCCCCTCAAATTTTCCCCACCTCCAGCCATGTCTCCCCAAGTTCCAAACGTTGCCACGTGTGTGGGGCTCATCTGGGTCCCTCTTTGGGCTCAGAGTGAGTCTGGGGAGAGCATTCCCCAGGGTGCAGAGTTGGGGGAGCATATCAGGGCTGCCCAGGCCAGGGGTGGGACAGAGAGCCCACTGTGGGGCTGGGGGCCCCTTCCCACCCCCCTTCCCACCCCCGGAGTACAACTCAAGGTCCCTCCCCAGGTGGCGGGGACTTGGTACTCCTTGGCCATGGCAGCCAGCGACATCTCCCTACTGGACGCCCAGAGTGCCCCCTGAGAGTGTACGTGGAGGAGCTGAAGCCCACCCCCGAGGGCGACCTGGAGATCCTGCTGCAGAAATGGTGAGTGTCCTCCCCAAACCTGGAACCCACACTCCCTAGGGCTGTGGACCCCCTGGGGGTCGGGTGCAGGAGGAACCAGGGCCCCAGGGCTGGGGAAGAGGGCTCGGAGTTTCCTGGCACCCCTGGAGCTCCACCCAAGGCTGCCCACCCAGGGCTTTTTCTTTTTCTTTTTTTTTTTTTAACTTTTATTAATTTGATGCTTCAGAATATCATCAAACAAATGAACATAAAACATCATTTTTGTTAACTCGAAAGTAGAGATAAAATCCACTTGAAGTGGAAATGCATAGTAAAGATACATCCAATAAGGCAGTATTCTGAATTCCCTGTTAGTTTGAGGATTACAAATGCACTTGAGCAACAGAGAGACATTTTCATCATTTCTAGTCTGAACACCTCAATATCTAAAATGAACAAGATGTCATGGAAACAAAGCAGTATGGGGAGGGTCTCGTAGGAAGGCTGCTGGGCGGCAGCAGACCTGGGTCCTCGGGGCTCAGGCAATTCCCACTACCAGCCCTGTCTACCCTCAGACGGGGGTCAGGGTACAGGAGAGGGCTGGGTGGGTGTGGGGGGCAGAGATGGGGACCTGAACCCCAGGACTGCCTCTTGGGGGTGCCTGTGGTCAAGGCTCTCCCTGACCTTTTCTCTCTGGCTTCACCTGACTTCTCCTGGCCCATCCACCCAGTCCCCTGTGGCCCGAGAGGTGTCAGTGAGTGCAGCCGAGGCCGGCTGGCCAGCTGGCCCCTATGCCCATGCCGCCCTCCTCCAGCCCTTCCTGGGGCCAGCTTCTGCCCCTGGCCCTCAGTTCATCCTGATGAAAATGGTCCATGCCCGTGGCTCAGAAAGCAGCTGTCTTTCAGGGAGAACGGTGAGTGTGCTCAGAAGAAGATCATTGCAGAAAAAACCAAGATCCCTGCGGTGTTCAAGATCGATGGTGAGTGCTGGGTCCCCCGGGGACGCCCACCCCCGGGGGACTGTGGGCAGGTGCAAGGGGCTGGTGTCAGGCCCCGGGATGCTAAGGGGCTGGTGGTGAGAAAGACACTGCCGTGACACCTGCTTCACTGGCCTCCCCACCACCTGCCCGGGGCCTTGGGGCCGGTGGCCGTGGGCAGGTCCCGGCTGGGCGGGTCCTGACCCCCAGGGTGACATCCGAGCTCTCTTTGCTGGGGTGGGTGGTGATCAGGGCCCTCAGGCTGAGTTCAGGAGGTACCTGTGCCCTCCCAGGGGTAACTGAGAGCCGTTGCCCGCTCCAGGGGTCCAGGTGCCCCACGACCCCCAGCCCACCCCATGGCTCCTTCATCTCCTGTCTGCCTTCGCTCATTCACTTGTTCGTCCTAAATCTGAGATGAGAAAGCTTCGAGCAGGGGTTGGGGTTCCATCAGGGCTGCCCTTCCGCCGGGCAGCCTGAGCCACATCTGCCCCTGGCCCCCTCAGGACTCACTCTGACTGGAGGCCCTGCACTGACTGATGACAGGGTGCCCAGCCCAGGGTCTCCGGCGCCATCCGGCTGCACTGGGTTTGGGTGCTGGTCCTGCCCCCAAGCTGCCTGGACACCGCAGGGCAGCCGGGGCCGCCCACTGGCCTCAGTCAGGGCGAGCCCCCAGCTGCCCTTGCTCAGGGCTGCCCCAATAATGCCCCCGTCCTCAGGACGCACCCCTCTTCCCTTGCTGGGCAGTGTCTAGCCCCACCTGACATCAGGGGGAAGCCCTATTTCTTGACAACTCCGGTCCCTGGGGGCCGGAGGGGCCTCAGACTGAGTGGCGAGTGTTCCCAAGTCTAGGAGGTGGTGGAGGGTCCCTGGCGGGTCCAGAGTTGACGGTGAGGGCTTCCTGGGCCCCGTGTGCCTGGCAGTGCCACACTGTTTCGGGGGTGGGGAATGCCAGAGGCACTCCCTACCCCGTCTTCACTGGGTGGTGACCCCAGGGAGCCCCGCTGGTCGTGGGGGGCGCTGGGGGCTGACCAGCAACCCCCTCCTGTTGGAACTCACTTTCCTCCCGTCTTGATCTCTTCCAGCCTTGAAAGAGAACAAAGTCCTTGTGCTGGACACCGACTACAAAAAGTACCTGCTCTTCTGCATGGAAAACAGTGCTGAGCCCGAGCAAAGCCTGGCCTGCCAGTGCCTGGGTGGGTGCCAACCCTGGCTGCCCAGGGAGACCAGCTGCGTGGTCCTCGCTGCAACAGGGGGAGCAGGAGCCGGGGGGGTCCCGAGTCCCACCAGGAGAGAGTGGTCACATACCAGGAGTCGGTCTGCTGAGGGCCTGTGGGTGGCTGGGGACGGGGCCAGACACACGGGCGGGAGACGGGTGGGCTGCAGAGCTGTGGCTGGCATGGCCATGGCGGTGCAGCCGGCGGCCACTGTGACTCTAACAGCCTTTGTTACCGGGGAGTTTCAATCATTTCCCCAAATAAGAACTCAGGCACAAAGCCATCTTTCAACTATCACGTCCTGAAAACAAGTGGCAGGTGACATTTTCTGTGCTGTAGTAGTCCCACTGGGTGTTTTCAGGGCCCCTGTGCCAGGCAGGTGTGGGCGTCGGCAAGTGGAGGCTCCTGGCCGTGTCAGCCGGCCCAGGGGGAGGAGGGGACCTAGACAGCCAGAGGTGGGGGGCAGGCTTTCCCCCGTGACCCTGCAGACCCGCTGCACTGCCCTGGGAGGGAAGGGAGGGAACTGGGCCAAGAGGGAAGGGCAGGTGCGCTGGAGGGCAAGGGCAGACCTGCAGACCGCCCTGGGGAGCAGGGACTGACCCCCGTCCTGGCCCCACAGTCAGGACCCCAGAGGTGGACAACGAGGCCCTGGAGAAATTCGACAAAGCCCTCAAGGCCCTGCCCATGCACATCCGGCTCTCCTTCAACCCGCCCCAGCTGGAGGGTGAGCACCCAGGCCCCGCCCCGCCCTCGGGCGACCTCCTCCCATGGCGACCCCCAGCTCCCCAGGCCTCTCGGGAGGAGGGGGTGGGGTGCAGCACCCCGTGGGGGCCCCCTCCCCACCCCCTGCCAGGCCCCTCTTTCCGGGGCGTCCAGTCCCATCCTGACCACCCCCCCACGTCTCTCCCTCCCCCACAGGGCAGTGCCACGTCTAGGTGAGCCCTGCCGGCGCCTCTGGGGTAAGCTGCCCGCCCTGGCTCACGTCCTGGGCACACACATGGGGTAGGGGCTGTTGGTGGGAACTGGGATCCCCCATTAGGCCCTGGGGTCCCCCTGTGAGAATGGCTGGAAGCTGAGGTCCCTCCCGGTGACTGCAGAGCGGGCTGGCCGTGTGCCCACTCTTGTGGGGTGACCTGTGTCCTGGCCTCACTCACACGCTGACCTCCTGTTGTAGCTCCTTCCAGGCAGAGACAAGGGCCAAGGTGGAGGCCCAGGAAGTGGGCTCCTAAGGGGGAGGCTGGGAGGGGTCCTTCCCCCGAGGAGGGGCCATCCTGAACCCCCAGCCGTGGAGAGGCTGGCAAGGGTCTGGCAAGTGCCCCAGGAATCACAGGGGAGCCCCATGTCCATTTCAGGGCCCGGGAGCCTTGGCCCCTCTGGGGACAGACGACGTCACCCCTGCCTCCCCCATCAGGGGAACCAGGAGGGACCAGGACCACAGTCACCCCTCCTGGGACCCAGGCCCCTCCAGGCCCCTCCTGGGGCCTCCTGCTCGGGGCCGCTCCTCCTTCAGCAATAAAGGCGTAAACCTGTGCTCTCCCTTCTGAGTCTTTCCTGGACGACGGGCAAGGGGTGGAGAAGGCCTGGGACAGGGTGGGGAGTGGTCTGGCTCAGAGGATGACAGTGGGGCTGGGATCCAGGGCTTCTGCATCACAGTCCTGTGACATCTGGGGGCCCACACACGTCACTGCGGCTCTTTGAAACTTTCAGGAACCAGGCAGGGACTCGGCAGAGACATCTGCCAGTTCAGTCAACACCCAAAATCGACAAAGGACAGAAAGAGGAAAATCGCTGTCTCTTAGTCTAATAAATATCGATATGAAAACTCAAGTTGCTCATGGATCAAATTATGCCCTTCTGTGAATCTAGCCACTACTGTCGGTATCAAACTTCATGTACTCAAAACGCACTGATCTTTTCTGTGCTAAAATGAAATAAAGAGATTTCCCCCAAGATAAAGGAGCTGGGCAGAAGAGGTCACGGTTGGAAGGAGACTTGTTCTGCACACACAGCAAGGAGATCCAACCAGTCCATCCTAAAGCAGATCAGTCCTGGGTGTTCATTGGAGGGACTGATGTTGAAGCTGAAACTCCAATGGTTTGGCCACCTGATGTGAAGAGCTGACTCATTTGAAAAGACTCTGATGCTGGGAAAGATTGAGGGCAGGAGGAGAAGGGGACGACAGAGGATAAGATGATTGGATGGCATCACCGACTCAATGGACATGGGTTTGGGTGAACTCCGGGGAGTTGGTGAGAGACAGGGAGGCCTGGCGTGCTGCGGTTCATGGGGTCGCAAAGAGTCGGACACGACTGAGCGACTGAACTGAACTGAACTGAATTAAACTGAATGGAAAAGAGATATACAGCAACGTGGGGATTTTTTTAGATAATAAGAATAATTTACACATAGCATAGTGTATACTCATATTTATATGCATACCTGAATGCTCAGTCACTCAGTCGTATCTGACTCTGTGACCCATGGACCGTAGCCCTCCAGGTTCCTTCTGTCCACAGAGTTCTCCAGGCAAGAATACTGGAGTGGGTAGCCATTTCCTCCTTCAGGGGAGCCTCCCGACCCAGGGATCGAGCCGGCGTCTCCTGCACTGGCAGGCGGGCTCTTTACACTGCGCCACCAGGGAAGCCTGTGTTACTGTCTCTGTCCCACTTAATCACCAAAGCTGCTCCAAGAAAAAGCCCCTGTGCCTCTGAGCTTCCCGGCCTGCAGGGCGTGGTGGGGGTAGACTGTGACCTGGGAACACCCTCCCGCTTCAGGACTCCCGGCCCCGTGACCCACACTCCTGCAGACAGCTGGGTAGTTCCGCTCTTCACGGCTCATTATCTTAAAAAAAAAACACCTGAGATCTATTTTGTGACTTCACTGCCGTAACTTCTGAACATCCAGAGCGATGGATGACCTCCTCCCCAGGCCTCAGAGGCTTCAGGGCGCCGGCCTTTACCCACGAGTCACCAGACACACGGGGGTGGCCTCGCCTCCAGGGTGCTCACAGTCTTCCCGTCATCCTGATCAAAGAGCGAGATCAATGACTTCTTAGGGGCAAGCAGACACCCACGGGACACTGAGGTTCACCAGACTGAACTGGTCCTTTTGAACCTAAAGACACACAGCTCTCAAAGGTTTTCTCGCTTTGAATCTGGATTTAACACCTATTTGCCCCTTAAGAGGGAAGACACTCCTGCGGGTCCCCAGAACAGCCGCTTGGTGGCATCCGAGGCCACTTAGTATTATCTGACCACACCCTGGAATTAATTGGTCCAAACTGGACAAAAACCTTGGTGGGAAGTTTCATCCCAGAGGCTCAACCATCCTGCTTTTACCACCCTGCATCTTTTTTTTCTTTTGTGTGTATATATATATATATATTTTTTCACTTTTTGGCTGTGCTGGCTGTTCTTTGCAGTTCAGCGCGCAGGCTGTCTCTCTAGCTGCAGTGTGAGACCTTCTCTCATCGTGAGGCACAGTCTCTAGAATGCATGAGCTCAGTAGCTGTGTCGTGCAGGCTTAGACGTGGGGTCTTTGTTCCCTGACCAGGGATCAAACCCGCATCCCCTAGACTGGAAGGCAGATTCTTAACCAGTGGACCAGCAGGGAAGTCCCCTACCTGCCGGCGTCTTAACCCAGAAAACTGCAAGTGTAGGAAGACTCAGAGCCTCTGTAACTGTCACAGGTGACTCGGGTTAGCAGTCTCCGTCAGTCACCTGCAGTGGGGCAAGCCCGCTCTCCAGGACATGCCAGCCCCGCGTTAACCAGACGAGTCAGCTATAGCCCTTTCTGACAGCCTCTGATACCTTAGCCTCGTGACTGGGTCTGCTAAGGCTGAGCAAACACAGTGACCGCCACCTGTGAGCCATGTGGGTGGGGTGCCCAGCTCAGAATCTCTCGGGTGCCTCTGACTTGCATGAGCAGGCACAGATTGAGGGGGGGAGGAGAGGGAGGGAGGAGAGGGAGGGAGGAAGGAGGGAGGGGTCTGGGGAGCAGCCCTGCCCATCCACGGCTGGGTGAAAGCCCCTACTCCTCCTACTTTCCAGATCTAGCTGTTTCCGGCCTGGGGCCCCACCCTTGGGCCTTCAGGGAGGCCATTCTTTGGTGACGTACTTGCTGTTTCAGCAGAGTTCTTTAAATTTGTAGCTTGTGCATTTTTTTTCAGAAAGGATTTAAGTCTTGGGTATTGCTTCCTGTTAAAGAGCCCAGCAGATCCACTGGCTGAGCTTGATCCACGGCCATGCTCACAGGGGAAGGTCTGAGCACTTGGCCCTGAGACTGGACCCCAAGAGCCAAGACTGGGGGCTCCAGGTGCCACGTGGCCAAGGAGCCTCACCCACCCTGTGCCCACACCCCTGCAGGTGGGAGGTCGCTGTCTGACCAACCAGCTGGCCACCAGCCACACCCACCTGCTCTCCCCAGCTGACCCCCAAGACTCGCTCTCACTCTCCACGCCATCTGGACCCGAGACGAGGACACAGAGCTCGTCTTGCTCTGGACGTGAGCGTGTTCCCTGCGGCTCTCGGGGCCTCCCAAGGGACAGGCCAGAGGTCAGAACCAGAGGGACACATGGTTCAAAGTCGAAGGCCGAACTTCAGAACCTCCAAAGCTTTATGAGGAGGGGCCGACGGGAAACGCACGCACAGCCCCCTCCTGTGGGGCGGCCATGACCCCCACCCCGGCCCCGTGCCCCTGCGGCTGGGGAGTCCTGCAGAGGGGCTGTGGACACCACGTGGCCGCCCTGCAGTCCCCGAGTCTGTCGGCACACGGCCCCTCCCCCATCAGAAACTGAAGCCCCCTGGGTAGGGGGCACAGAGCCGGAAGCCTAAGGTCAGCTCAAAGCGCAGGTGACCGGGCACAGCAAGGCCCCAAGCCCCTACCCTGAGACCTGAACTGCCAGCCAAGGACGGAGTAGGGGCCAAAGCCCCTCCCGCCCCCTGCTGGCACCCTGTGGGCCAGCCCGCCTCTCTGGCTGGGAGACCTCCAAAGCCCAGGGGTCCGAGAACCTGGGGGATACAGGAACCCCAGAACCTAGGCCAGCACCGTACCAGGAGGGTGACTCCAGGTAAGGTCTCTTGTCTTTCCCAGAGGAGAGGGGGTGGGCAAAGGACTGAAGGCCACCGTCCATCCCACGGGGCCCCGAGGCCAGTCCCAAGGCCCGGTGAGTAGCCCACCTCTCCGGCCTGGGTCCTGCAGGGGGCGAGGTGGGGGAGCAGGGGCCACCATGCCCACAGCTGGCCCTCGGGGCAGGAATAGACATCCTCAGGGTGGCGTCTCGCGGTCCACGGGGCAGGGCCAGAGGAGCGAGCCGGCTGGGGGCACCTGCTGAGGGTCCTCGCAGTCCAGGGAGGTGGCCCGGGCTCTTGCGCTCCGTCAGCCCCCCAGTACAGCAGCCTCATCGCCTACGGCCGTGGCCAGGATGCAGCGGGACCACCAGCCTGGGGGCACTCCAAAGTAGGTGTCGGCTGCCCCGGGTGGGGGCTGAAGGACATCTTGCCACCCACTGCCCTGCCCAGGACAGAGCAGCCACGCACATGGACACCGTGGAGTCATGTCAGGCTTAGAAGGTGGAAGCGCCTCGGAGGGAAGACGGGACCCTGGGGACGGAGCAGGGTGTGGGCTGTGCTGGGCAGGGGCCAGGCTGAGCCGAAGACTGGCCAGGTCGGGGGACCTTCCGGGGTCCTCACCAGAGGGGCCCAGGCCTGATGTAACCTTCCAAGGAGGTCTGATGCACTGTGGGGTGGCCTGGCGGGGCCAGCCCCAACAGACCCTGTGCCGGGTGTGTGGAGAGAAGTCCTGCTTTAGAGGCAACGCTCAGGCAAGGGGACAGGGCCGCGGCCATGGCAGCAACCACAGGGCCTGGCGGGGAGCCGAGAGGAAGACTCTCGTCTGAGAAAAGCCCCCATTTCCCCGCCTCCAAGCACTGGCCCCTCTGAATTCAGCCAGCACAACGCCAGGGACCTCGAGTGGCCGGGGCAGTATCTTGAGCACATCTCCAGGTTCTAGCTGCAGGAAGCCCCCGCCTGCAACCTGGACGGTGAGTGCTGCCCTCCAGCCACCTCCTGGCGCGCCTAAGAGCAGGGACAGGAGGAAGTGGGGGTCCTCTCCCACTAGCAGAACCAGAACAGCTGGAACCATGGCCTGCCTCTACTGGGCACCGATACAAATCTCTTATCTGCCAGACCTCACGAAGACCCTGAAACATGGTGGGTGGGCAGATATCCATGTCCACCCTGCAGGTTTGGACTCCGAGGCTCAGAGAGGTTCAGAAACAAGGCCAAGGTCACACAGTGGGAGGGATGAGTGGGAGACAGCCTCTCCCAGCACATCATTTAGTCGATCAACAAGCAGGAGGGCCAGCTCCACTTTGGGAGTTCAGGATGCAGATAGAAGAAGACAGACATTCCTCGGCCCTTGTGCGGGTTACCTGGGGCCACTGAGGCTCAATCTCTAACTTACTGGAGACAAGGATGCAGGGAAGGGGGCCCCAGAGCAGGGAGCTCGGCCAGGGAGGCTGCCTGGAGGAGGGCGCGTGCAGACGCAGGTGGGAAGGGGGAAGGAGAGCCAAGCAGCAGGGGGGTCCGGGGTCTTGTGGGTTATCTCGGGGCAGGGGGCCTGGCCGGCCCTGGTGCTGGACACCAGAAGGCAAGGTGGTCGCGGTGGCTGTGTGCCCTGTGCTTGAATGACAGGTGGTCTTCAGAACGAACAGATGGAGGCCCTAGAGCCTGACCTCGTTCTCGACCCTCCACAGCCCTGTGCTCCCCACAGGAAGCCCAGCTGGGCCCCCACACCCCAGATCTTCCTGCTGGGCCCCTCCTGCCCACTATCCTCGCCCTCCCCACACCTGGACTGGATGAGGGGCTTCTGAACCCTCTGCCCCCCAGGAACACCCCCCGACCCCGAGTCCACCCCTCCTTCACCGTGGGCCACCAGATCCTGCAAACCAACAGCTCAGAAGCGGCAGCCTCTCCCAGTCTGGCCCACAGACTTGAAAACACTCTGGGTGTTGGGAGGGGCGGCAGGCAGCCCCCAGGTCCCCACCGAAGCGGACTCAGCATTGCTGTCCGGCAAATGGAGTCACCGTCTGGGTCCTTCAAGTGACCCTGGACAGGGCAGGGCTGGCACTGGCCATCCGGCCTGCACTTCTGTCGGGCTCCTGGAGTCTGTGCCCCCATCCCTGCCCAGCCCAGAGGGGTGCTGAGTGGCCACAGTGGAGCCCAGGCTCCCAAAAGAGTCGGGTGAACCCAGGCCCGTGCACCTGCCGGAGAAGGGAGCCGAGACCGCCTCGCCCTCCCCCATCCAAGCACCCGGATAGAATGTCCTTCCTCACCCCAGGCGAGCCATCGGCCACCCGCCTGCAAAGCCAGCTCCTAGGAAACAGGGTCAGGGCCTCTGCACTAACTGCCTGGAAATGCCAGAGGCGGGCGTGACCTCAGACACGCCTCGGCAGCAGCAAGGCCCCCCGGGAGGCTACACCTCAGGAGGGCGGCTCCCACCACGGTCACTGTGCTTCACCGCACCGCGGCAGGGACTCCGCCGGCCACCTGTGCACACCCGACCCGCCTTTCACGCAAGGGGTGGGGTGGTGAACAGGTGATCAGAGTGAGATAGCGTTCTTATGGACCAGCAACCCAGTAAGAAAAAGACGGGCGGCACGCTAAAATCATGTCAAAACAATTCTCACGCTGGGACATTGAGAAAAATGACCTGAATAAACACAAGCATGATATCCTTGCAAAGTCTTCAATGTCATAAATATTTAATAAGTTTAAGCTAACCTATACAGTTCAAGCAATTTAATCAATATTTCAGTGGGATATTTCCCTTGAATTGTATACCTGAATCTAAAAGCCACATGAAGGAATGAACGTTTTGAAATATTTTAGATAGGAGAGTAATGCAAGTTGGTCTGCCATTCTATTATAACTAATAGGGAACTAAAATGACTGAAAATGCGTGGCTTTAGCTGGGAGACAGAAGAATCAGTAAAACTGGATATAAAGTCAGCAAATGAACACAAGTCAGTACAGGAACTTGATGTGATACAAACGGCCCATCTTAAGAAGGATTACTTGTTCAACAAGTGTGTGTGTGTGTGTGTGTGTGTGTGTGTGTGTGCGTGTGCGTGCATGCATGCGTGGGGTACGTGCACACGCTTGACTCCCGTCACTCAGTGGTGTCTGGCTCTTTGCCACCCCATGGACTACTGTAGCCCGCCAGGCGCCTCTGGGATTTTCCAGGCGAAAATACCGGAGCACGTTGCCATTTCCTACTCCAGGAGATCTTCCTGACCCAGGGATCCAACCCTCACCTCCTGCTTCTCCTACACTGGCAGGCAGACTCCATTCAACAAGAAGTGTGGGAGAAATGACCAAGATATCTTGAGGGAAAAAAATAAGGTTATATTTCTAACTCTGCACATTATCTTAAAATTAATTCTGAATGAAAAGAAATCTTGGCAGCTTCATATTATCTATAACTAAGGAATGAGATACCTACCCTGTGGATACAAATATCAATATAATTATGAAAACAAACTTTGGAACTCCAAAGCGCCATCAACAAAACTGAAACAGGAATGGCAACTTGAAATGAGTATTTTCAGCACATTTGACAAAAGGCTTACATCACATTACAAACTCATTGAAAGCAGAAAAGGAACATGATGTTAGAAAAGTGAGCCAGACAGAAACTGGTCACTTGTACACGCGGGAATCAAATGACTGATGTGTGCTAAGTCGCCTCAGTCGTGTCCAGCTCTTTGAGACCCCATGGATTCCAGCCCACCAGACTCCTCTGTCCACAGGATTCTCCAGGTAAGAATGCCGGAGTGGGCTGCCATTTCCTCCTCCAGGTCAAATGGCTCATAACTATAGTTTAAAATGAGGTTTCATAGTGGTCCCTAGTGGTCCAATGGCTAAGGCACCAAGCTTCCTACAGAGGGCCTGGGTTCGATCCCTGGTTGGGGGAAATGAGACCCCAACATGCCTTGAGGTATGACCAAAAAAAAAATTTTTTAATTTTTAAAATAAAGCAACTGCAGCTTAAAAACTTAAAAAAAAAAAAAGGCTTTGATGTCCCAAGCAATCCAAGAAAAAGATTCTATGTTTGCTTACCAAATTAGCAAAATTTTTCAAAACTTTAACTCAGCACCCACCATGTGGGGAAGCATACTTTTGCTAGGGGGATGGAAATGGAAAATGTCATTCGGGGGTGACCTGTTTGCATGAGTCCTTCAAACAAGTTTGTTCTGGAACCTGGAAATTCTAGGCATTAAAAATCTTCCATTACCAAGGAATTTACTGTGCTTTCATATTGATCCCACATATCTTTCAAGGTAGAAGTTTAGAACCCTTCTCAGTAAACCCCCTTTGGAGAAGGCAATGGCACCCCACTCCAGTACTCTTGCCTGGAAAATCCCATGGATGGAGGAGCCTGGTAGGCTGTAGTCCACGGGATCAATAAGAATCGGACACGACTGTGCAACTTCACTTTCCCTTTTCACTTTCATGCACTGGAGAAGGAAATGGCAACCCACTCCAGTGTTCTTGCCTGGAGAATCCCAGGGATGGGGGAGCCTGGTAGGCTGCTGTCTACGGGGTCACACAGAGTTGGACACGACTGAAGAGACTCAGCAGCAGCAGCAGCAGTAAACCCCTTAGCCTTCTCCATAAATTGTTAGGGGGAAAAAATTAGCTTTTGTCTGTTTGTTGGTTTCAGCCCAGTAGCTAAATCACACCCTCCCCTCTCTAGGTATGACCTAGGAGAGCTGATAGTGATCTTTGTGAGGCAGGGCTTATGGCTAATGGAATGTCATACTCTGTTTTGAAATAATTTTATAGATTTTTTTAAATCAAGAGCTGTTCTGTGATATAAGAAAGGATGACTCACAGAAAATAGCATAGTGATCTAGCCAAAGGTGACAACTGAGAGAAAAGTAGAAGGAGCTTGTCGCCATCATCGTCGTTGCTGAGCTGTTGATTTGTGTCCAAGTCTTTTCGAACCATGGACGGTAGCCCGTCAGGCCCCTCTGTCCTTGGGATTCTCCAGGCAAGAATGCTGGAGTGGGTTACTGTGCTCTCCTTCGGAGGATCTTCCCCCACCCAGGGATCGAGCTTGCATCTCCTGCACTGGCAGGCGGACTCTTTACCACTGCACCACCTGGAAGCCCTATAGGGTCCTCCCGACCCGGGGGATCAGACTCGGGTCTCCTGCATTCCAGGCAGACGCTTTAACCTCTGAGCCACCAGGGAAGCCCATGGGATGAGCTACACCTTGACAAGTGTGTTCTTTAGGGAAACCTTCCTGCTGAGTGGCGTCCTGGAGGGAGTGGTGGACGTAACACGAGCAGGGACAAGGCTTCTCACTCCAGGGCTGGACATCAGCGAGTGTGCTCCTCACGCTGCCTACCTTTCCACGGCCTCTGGCTTCCTCTCCAGGAAGTGAGTGCCGATCTTCTGGCGGCCTTAGCGTTTCAACTGTGACAACTTTTGGATCGGGCGCTGTATTACTTTGCCACAGACCCCGGGCTTAAAGAAAAGAAGAGCCCTTCCTTCTCCCAGCTCTGAGGGCTGGACGTCCTAGGTGGAGGGAGGCCTCTCCCGGGCGTGTCCTCACTTCCCCTCCCTCTGTCCTGGGCATGTCCGTGCCCAATCACCTTCTAGTAGGGTCACTGTCCTACTGGACGAGGACCCTCCCTATGGACCTCATTTTGCCTCAGTCATCTCTGTAAAGGCTTTTTCTCCGTATCAGTTATGGTCTGAGGTCCTCGGGACTAGGACTCCATGTAAGAATTTGGGGGAGAACAATACTGGCCTTCAGACTTACACAGCCAGCGTACTCTCCCAGGAAAGACGGTTCATTAAGAAGAATGCCTGTGGGGACGCCCCTGGCCATCTGGAGGTCAAGACTCCGCACTTCCCACGAAGAAGGTGCAGGTTTAATCCCTGGCTGGGAGCCTAAAATCCCACGTGCCTCGCAGTGCAGCCAAGAGAAGGAGGAGGAAGACAGCTGCCTCCTTACGATATGGGATTCTCTGGCCCTCACACTCACTGCCAAGAACAAACCTCTGCTAGCCACGTCAGCCCCCCCTCCCCACCACCCACGGGGGCTGGTTTCCCATCCTGAGCCTCATGGCGCTCCGAGCTGCCCGCATTGAGCCCTTTCGGACAGGCAAAGGGAGCTCCACAGAGTCACGTCTCCCCGCTGCCCTGCAGCTGCCCGAGGACTCGGCCAGCGGTACCCTCCTGCACCTGGCAGACATCTGCCTCCACCCCTGCGCTCAGCCCCTGGCTTCTCAAAATTAAGTAAAATGCCAAGAGATTTTAGAAATGAACTTGACACTTCTCTGTGTAAACAATAAAAGAAAGACATGTATTTGGTAGGAAGTCTCTAGTTCACGCATGTCCAGTCACAAGCTAGATAGGGTGAGATGGTTCCAGGTGTTTAAACACAGCAACGTGCCTCCCCAGCCTGAGAAGCAACCCCCCGGATGGACTCGCGAGCCATGAATGTTTCATTTTCTCCTCCACACGTCATCCTTTGCCCTTCTGCGTCCATGTGTGTATATATATATATATTTTTTTTTCTGAACTAGAGCTTTTCTCCATTAAGAAGAATTCATTTTATGCCTCCAATTATGTCCAGGTTATCTACAACGTATAGATATTAACACCACCATATGTTAAACATTCAATAAGCAAGCTTTTATTCTTTATCCTGCAGTGGCCAAATTGGATGGCTCAAAATTGCAGGGAGAAAAACGCCTTGTGGGTGAGTATAAACATCTGTATCTCTCAAACCTGGGACGTATGAAGAGATCCCACCTTCGGGGGGAGCCCCTGCTGGCAGGGCCTGTGGCCCCGGGGAGTCAGTGTCTCCTTTTGGAGTGCTGGGCCACCTTCACGTACTGCACCTGGGGCGGCGGGTAGAAGTCAGCATCCCAGTTGTACTCTGGGGATAAGAGCTTGGCAGGCTTCCGGAGGAAAAAGTATTTGTTGAGGTATTTTTCGTAGGTGCTGTTCAACCTGAATTTGAGGTCGTGGATGATGCCATTCAGGTACTCCTCCACGAGGTTCAAGACCTCCAGGGGCGTGCCACCCACAAATGCACCATCATAGTAGAAATCGCCCTGGCCAAACGGGATGCAAGCCGCCGACTTGGGCCTCCTCTCGTAGGGGAAACTCGCACGGTCCTTGAAGTACCACCAGGCATGGAGCTGAGCCACCAACTCGCCCAGGACCTCCACGCCCACGTTGTTCTGGAAGATCTGGGTGACAGTCATGCTGAAAAGGAAGTCGACCTCGCCCTGGATGTCCCAGATGATGTGCTTGGCCAAGCTGTTCATGCGCACGAAGTCGATGTTGTCCTGCCAGCTGTCCTTGGCGTCGATGAACACTTTGAACTGTCGGAGGGGCCCCCACTTGATCTGGGGCAGCTTGACAAAGGTGTCCACCATAATGTAGAAGATCACCCTGTAGCCATTCAGGAAGTACTTATTCGCCGAGTGCAAGAACAGCTCCAGGTACTGGTCTGCAAGCCTGCGAAACACACAGCGCAGAGCAGGACGCTCGCCTCCCTAAATGCTTTCAGAGGGGCATCACCAAACACTATCCATGTGGGAGGCGTCAAGTCGACGCTGCAGAATTCCCAGGGAGGAGGGCAGGAGGTTGGGTCTGCATTTCAGCTGCAGTGGTTTCTTAAGAGGGAAGTAGTGGGCTGGGGAGTCTGAGAAAAGCCTCTGAAGCTTTGGAATGACTGTTGGAAAAAAAGAGCGTGAGAGCTAACTGGACAGTAGTGGAAAGAAAGCCAAGTGGTATTAATGATCCAGCTAAAGGAGGAGGACTTCACAGGGGGCTCCCGCGGTAAAGAATCTGCTGGCAATGAGGGAGACTCAGGTTCGATCCCTAGTCGGGAAGATTCCCCAGAGAAGGAAATGGCAACTCACTCCAGTATTCTTGCCTGGGAAATCCTATGGACAGAGGAGCCGGGCAGGCTACGGTCCATGGGGTTGCAAAGACTCAGGCCAGACTTGGCTACTGACCAAGAATAACAACAAGGAAGGAGAGAAAAACAATGTCCTGTTTTGCACAGGCCGTCCACAAACGGTGGCTAGAGAGGCCTGTGAGTGGCTCTGTGGGAGGCGGAGGTCCATGGATAGTGGTGTGCCTTTTTCCGAAATAAAGTGTGGCACAGGCTTGGCGACCCCTACCTGCCAGTAACGAAGACGGCCAAGCCCGTTGTGAGATTCTGCTTTCTGTAGTGTTTTTCCAGCGCCTTTCTGCTGAAAGTGCCTTCCCAGACAACGGGAGCAAGCCAGCTCGTGGTTGTGATCACATCGGGGCGTTTGCTGTTGAACAAAAGAGAAACCGGTGGGACTGGTACCGTCACCATGACAGCAGCAGAGGCTGCACCGGTGGTAGCGGGTAAGGCTTATCGAGCCCCTTTCTGCGTGCCGGACACCATGGCTCCTGTGGTCTGGGCCGTGAGCATGTCGTGGAAAAATTTTTTCAATTTTTAAAGAGGCATAATGTAAACAAAAATCTAAATATCTGCCTTGTTTGACTTAATGACTCTTTTGGGAATTTACCCCACAGATGAACTCACAAGACAATGTCAGACTGTATATTAATATATACAAAGCTAGTCGCTGGAGCATTCCTGGCAAGAGCCGCAAGCTAAACAGTCTAAAACCTGGAGGGAATTGGCTAATGGATGATGACAGGCAATCAGGAAGCAAGATACCCCAGAATCGCAACAGGGGCCAGGACTCTTCCCCGAGAGCTGAGGCCAGAATCAGGAGAAGCTGTTCATAGAATTTTCAGTAAATCAGGAAGCTTCCAACAAGCGGAGCGGGTCAGCATGAACTCTAGTGACTGGGAACCTCCCAGGATGGCTGTCATTTGGTGATTGGGGAAAAAGAAAAAAACCTAATTATTGCAGGTTGAATTCCTGTGTGTCTTTGTCTCTGTGCACGTGTGCGAGTGTGTGTGCCTGTGCCGTGCGTGTGTGCATGGGTGTGTGTGCGTGTGTGTGTTCACATGCAGACATTTTCATCTTTACCTGGGGTTGAACCAGTCTGAGAGCTGAAGTTCTTCTTGATTTTTCCTGGATGTGAAGGGAAACCAAGTTATTATGAGTCAAGCATTCATTCAACAATTATCTGTGGAGCCCTTGAAGTGTGGCAGGTGCTGTTAGGCGCTGGTCCAACAGCAGTGGACCCACAGCCCTGCCCTCCCCCACACCGGGGCACCTGGGGCAGAGGGATGGCTCTAAAGCCCCAGGGGTCGGTGCCACGGGGAGCCACAGAGCTTGGAGCGTAGTGCTGAATGCGGCACGTCCAGCCCCGATCTGGGACCAGGGACAGCCACCCGGGGAGGAGACAGCTTCCTGGGTTTGGGAGGGAGAGAAGTGCAGGGGAGGGCGGCCAGCGAGGAAGGCAGGGAGGAGCGTGTGGTTGGGGGAAAGGACTGAGGAAAATCAGCAGCAGCTTAGAAATGTGTCCAGACAAGAGGCAGCCCCTCCCCGGCTGTCTACTGGGAGGCGCCGCCCCACCGTCTCCAGGTCTGCTGCCTGGTGAAGCAAGTGGCGCGGGACCAGCCTCCGGCGTCCTGCCTCTTCCTGGATCAGCACCAGAGCCCTTGCACCTATACCCATGGTGCACAGAAGCTAATGCAGTGACAGAGGGCGGAAGAGAAAAAGTCCCTCAGTCGTGTCCCAGGGACTTGCAGGCAGGGACTATAGCAGGGACTTGCAACCCCAGGGACTATAGCAGGCAGGCTCCCCCGTCCATCACCAACACCCGGAGCTTGCTCAAGCTCATGTCCATCGAGTCGGTGATGCCATCCAACCATCTCATCCTCTGTCGTCCCCTTCTCCCCCTGTCTCTAATCTTTCCCAGAATCTGGGTCTTTCCCAGTGAGTCAGCTCTTCGCATCAGGCGGCCAAAATATTGGAGCTTCAGCTTCAGCATCAGTCCTTCCAGCGAATATTCAGGGTTGATTTCCTTTAGGATGGACTCGTTGGATCTCCTTGCAGTCCAAGGGGCTCTCAAGAGTCTCCTCCAGCACTGCAGTTAGAAGATATCAATTCTGCGACGCCAAGCCTTCTTTCAGGACTTCCCATGTGGCTCAGACGGTAAAGCGTCTGCCTACAGTGCGGGAGACCCAGGTTCAATCCCCGGATCGGGAAGATCTCCTGGAGAAGGAAATGGCAACCCACTCTAGTATTCTTGCCTGGAAAATCCCATGGGCGGAGGAGCCTGGTAGGGGTCACATGGGGTCACAAAGAGTCGGACACGACTGAGCAACTTCACATTCATGTTCACAAAGCCTTCTTTGGCTTCCCAGTCAGCACTAGTGGTAAACAACCCACCAGCCAATGCAAGAGACAGAGAGATGCAGGTTTGATCCCTGGATTTGGAAGATCCCCTGAAGAGTACGGCAACCCACTCCAGTATTCTTGCCTGGAGAATCCCATGGACAGAGGAGCCTGGTGGGCTACTGTCCACTGGGGTCACGAAGATTCGGACATGACTGAAATGACTGGGCATGCACAAACCATCTTTATGGTCCAGCTCTCACATCTGTACACACACGGCACACACAAGCTAGCTGACACGGAGATGCACATGTGTTCAAAACATTTCGGAACCAAGAAGTGAAGAAATCAATAGCAGCTGATAGCAGTCGCCTCCAAAAAGGCCCATGTTTGGCTTCCTCTTCCCCCTGGTTCTTCCATCATAGGAACCTCCTGGCTCCTGCCCACTCTGCCCTCTAGTCTGTAGAATCTTCACACGGTGGAGCTTCTTGCTGGCAGAGAAGCCTCTTCCCGAGGGGCTCTGCCTGGCAACTGCAGGACCCCATTCACTGTGAGCTCGAGAGAAGCAGCAGACGTTTCTGTGCAACTATGCCCCACGAGCCGTGTGGGGCATCACGGCTAAAAACGGGTCACTATTAGAAATTTGAGTGCAGTTTCTCTGAGCATTCTGTGTTTTTATTTGCTAAATTTGTCAGCCCTCTCAGCAAATGACTGATCCTTCAGATCAATGGGGAAAATCATTTATGTTTTGAATTTGAACACAGACCTGTTGCAAAATTTAAATGACAAAATCATTTTAGAATTCAGATCCATTTATGTGCTCTCTTTTTAGCCATATGATGACTGAACACCTACTACACGTCAGGCATCATTTTACAGTTGTGGCAACGTGACAAAATCCACACTGTGGACAGGTGTGTGTTCCTTTCTGCAGACGAGGGCCCATCACTGTGGCTCCAAAGATGTGGTCTCAACACCCAGTCCTCGCCTGGAGGGAAAATGCCACCGAGAGACATACAAGGTGTGATGCCAAAGCTGGGGTTAATTTTTTCTGCCTTGATTTTGCATTATTAATTTTTTTCTTTATTTCCCTTCCTTTTATTCATTTTTATGTTGGAATAGAGTTGATTAACAATGTTCTGTTAGTTTCAGCCACACAGCAAAGCGATTCAACTAGACACATACTTGCATCTATTCTTTTTCAAAGTCTTTTCCTTCGTGGATTATTGCGGAATGTTGAGCAGAGTTCGGTGTGCTCTACAGTAGACCTTTGTTGGTTGCCTATTTTATATGTGTACGTGCCAGTTCCAGTCTCCCCATCTGTCCCTCCTCCCCGACCCTTCCTCCCTGGTAACCATAAATTTGTTTTCTAAGTCTGTGAATCTGTTTCCATTTTGCAAGTAAGTTCATTTGTATTTTTTTTTAGATTCACCATACAAGCGACGTCACATGATATTTGCCATTCTATATCAGACTTTCTTTATTCAGCATAATCCCCAGTTCCATCCATGTTGCTGCAAATGGCATTGTTTTCTTTTTCACAGGTGAGTAATGTTCCTTTAGAGAAGGAAATGGCAACCCACTCCACTTTCCTGCCTGAAAAATCCCACGGACAGAGGAGCCCGGCAGGCTGCAGTCCAAAGCGTCACAAAGAGTCAGACAGGACTGAAAAGTAAGCACGCACATAGTCTTCCTTTGTGTACATGCACCATACCTTCTTTATCCATTCATATGTTGACGGACATTGAGTCCCTTCCTTTTAAAATGAACTTTATTTTTTATTTCTTCTAGGTCCTTGAAAACCTTTCTTGCATCTTCTCAATCCTTGACCCCAGGCTATTTATCTGTGATTCCATTTTGATTTCAAGATTTTGGATCATTTTCACTATCAGTATTCGGAATTCTTTCTCAGGTAGATTCCCTATCTCTTCCTCTTTTGTTTGGTTTGGTGGGCATGTCTCCTGTTCCTTTACCTGCTGGGTATTCCTCTGTCTCTTCATCCTGGTTATATTGCTGCGTTTGTGGTGGCTTTTCTATATTCTGGGAATTTGTGGAGTTCTCTTTATTATAGAGCTTCCTCTCTGTGATTGGGGTTATATCAGTGGCTTGTCAAAGTTTCTTGATCAGGGAGGCTTGTGTTGGAGTTCTGGTGGGTGGATCTGGATTTCCTCTCTCTGGAGTGCTGTGACGTGTGAAGTAATGGGTTATGAGACGTCAGTGGTTTTGGAGTATTTTGAGTTGCCTGTGTATTGAAGCTCAGGGGCTTGTTCTTGTGTTGCTGGAGAATTTGCGTGGTATGTCTTGCTCTGGAGCTTGTTGGCCCTTGGGCAGTGCTCAATTTCAGCATAGGTATGAAGGCGTTTGATGAGCTCTAATTGGATAATGTTCCTATATTCAGGAATTCTCTGATGATCTCAGGATTTGGAATTACGCCTCCTGATTCTGGTTTTCAGATTTATTTTTACAATAGCCTCATGATTTCTCCATCTATTCTGCACTACTGTTAAAACATCTAGGTTAATGATGATAGGTTTCTCCACCTTGAGGGTCGTCCCTAGAGGATCGGTGAGTTACTTTGAAGATTCTCACAGTTTCCAGTGGCTCAGTGGTCCAGGGAAAACTAGAACTATGCCAACTGCGCAGGGCCTTATAAGGCTGAAATTAAGTTAGCCAGGCCATGATCCTTTCTGGAATTTAAGATCCTTCTCTAAGCTCACATGATGGTAAAACTGAGTTTTTCACAGTTACAAGAATAAAGTCTCAGCTTTCTTGCCTGTGGTTCTTAACTTCTAGAGGCCAAGGAGCCCTCAAAACTTGGCTGCTTTGAACTTCAAGGCCTGTAGTCTTGAAGAGTCAACATATAATGAATAATGCAATAAATGAGATCAGAAACACTCTGGAGGCTACAAATAGTAGAATATCGGAGGCAGAAGATAGGATTACTGAAATAGAAGATAGAATGGTAGAAATAAATGAATCAGCGAGGAAAAAGAAAGACGAATTAAAAGAAATGAGGACAACCTCAGAGACCTCCAAGACAATATGAAACGCTCCAACATTCGAATTATAGGAGTCCCAGAAGAAGAAGACAAAAGAAAGACCATGAGAAAATACTTGAGGAGATAATAGTTGAAAACTTCCCTAAAATGGGGAAGGAAATAATCACCCAAGTCCAAGAAACCCAGAGAGTGCCAAACAGGATAAACCCAAGGCGGAACACCCCAAGACATATTTTAATCAAACTAACAAGGACCAAACACAAAGAACAATTATTAAAAGCAGCAAGGGAAAAACAACAAATAACACACAAGGGGATCCCCATAAGAATAACTGCAGATCTTTCAATAGAAACTCTTCAGGCCAGGAGGGAATGGCAAGACATACTTAAAGTGATGAAAGATAATAACCTTCAGCCAAGACTACTGTACCCAGCAAGGATCTCATTCAAATATGAAGGAAAAATCAAAAGCTTTACAGACAAGCAAAAGCTGAGAGAATTCAGCACCAACAAACCAGCTCTCCAACAAATACTAAAGGATAGACTTTAGAAAGGAAACACAAAAAGGACGTATAAACCCGAACCCAAAACAATAAAGTAAATGGCAACAGGAGCATACTTATCAATAATTACCTTAAATGTAAATGGGTTGAATGCCCCAACCAAAAGGCAAAGACTGGCGGAATGGATACAAAAACAAGATCCCTATATATGCTGCCTACAAGAGACCCACCTCAAAACAACGGACACATACAGACTAAAAGTGAAGGGCTGGAAAAAGATATTCCATGCAAATAAAGACCAAAAGAAAGCAGGAGTAGCAATACTCATATCCGATAAAATAGACTTTAAAACAAAGGCTGTGAAAAGGGACAAAGAAGGCCACTACATAATGATTAAAGGATCAATCCAAGAAGAAGATATAACAATTATAAATATATATGCACCCAACATAGGAGCACCGCAATATGTAAGACAATTGCTAACAAGCATGAAAGGGGAAATTAACAATAACACAATAATAGTGGGAGACTTTAATACCCCACTCACGCCTATGGACAGATCAACTAAGCAGAAAATTAACAAAGAAACGCAAACGTTAAACGATACAACTGACCAGTTAGACCTAGTTGATATCTATAGGACATTTCACCCCAAAACAATGAATTTCACCTTTTACTCAAGTGCACACGGAACATTTTCCAGGATAGATCACATTCTGGGTCATAAATCTAACCTTGATAAATTCAAAAAAATCAGAAATTATTCCAAGCATCTTCTCTGACCATAATGCACTAAGGTTAGATCTCAATTATAGGAGAAAAACTATTAAAAATTCCAACATTTGGAGGCTGAACAACATCCTTCTGAATAATCAACAAATCACAGAAGAAATCAAAAAGAAATCAAAATATGCATCGAAACGAATGAAAATGAAAACACAACTACACAGAACCTTTGGGACATTATAAAAGCAGTCCTAAGAGGAAAGTTCATAGCAATACAGGCATACCTCAAGAAACAAGAAAAAGCCAAATAAATAACCTAACTCTACACCTAAAGCAACTAGAAAAGGAAGAAATAGAGAACCCCAGAGTTAGTAGAAGGAAAGAAATCCTAAAAATTAGGGCAGAAATAAATGCTAAAGAAACAAAAGAGACCATAGCAAAAATCAACAAAGCAAAAAGCTGGTTCTTTGAAAGGATAAATAAAATTGACAAACCATTAGCCAGACTCATCAAGAAACAAAGAGAAAAAAATCAAATCAACAAAATTAGAAATGAAAATGGAGAGATCACGACAGACAACTCAGAAATACAAAGAATCATAAGAGACTACTATCAGCAATCATATGCCAATAAAATGGACAACTTGGAAGAAATGGACAAATTCTTAGAAAAGTACAATTTTCCAAAACTGAACCAGGAAGAAATAGAAAATCTTAACAGACCCATCACAAGCACGGAAATTGAAACTATAATCAGAAATCTTCCAGCAAACAAAAGCCCAGGTCCAGACGGCTTCACAGCTGAATTCTACCAAAAATTCCGAGAAGAGCTAACACCTATCTTACTGAAGCTATTCCAGAAAATTGCAGAGGAAGGTAAACTTCCAAACTCATTCTATGAGGCCACCATCACCCTAATACCAAAACCTGACAAAGACACCACAAAAAAAAAAAACTACAGGCCAATATCACTGATGAACATAGATGCAAAAATCCTCAACAAAATCCTAGCAATCAGAATCCAGCAACACATTAAAAAGATCATACACCATGACCAGGTGGGCTTTATCCCAGGGATGCAAGGATTCTTCAATATCCGCAAGTCAATCAATGTAATTCACCACATTAACAAACTGAGAAATAAAAATCATATGATTATCTCAATAGATGCAGAAAAAGCCTTTGACAAAATTCAACATCCATTTATGATAAAAACTCTCCAGAAAGCAGGAATAGAAGGAACATACCTCAACATAATAAAAGCTATATATGACAAACTCACAGCTAACATTATCCTCAATGGCGAAAAATTGAAACCATTTCCCCTAAAGTCAGGAACAAGACAAGGGTGTCCACTTTCACCACTACTCTTCAACATCGTACTGGAAGTTTTGGCCACAGCAATCAGAGCAGAAAAAGAAATACAAGGAATCCAAATTGGAAAAGAAGAAGTAAAACTCTCATTGTTTGCAGATGACATGATCCTCTACATAGAAAATCCTAAAGATTCGACCAGAAAACTACTAGAGCTAATCAATGAATATAGTAAAGTTGCAGGATATAAAATCAACACTCAGAAATCCCTTGCATTCCTATACACTAATAATGAGAAAGTAGAAAAAGAAGTTAAGGAAACAATTCCATTCACCATTGCAACGAAAAGAATAAAATACCTAGGAATATTCCTACCTAAAGAAACTAAAGACCTATATATCGAAAACTATAAAACACTGATGAAAGAAATCAAAGAGGACACTAAGAGATGGAGAAATATACCATGCTCATGGGTTGGAAGAGTCAATATAGTGAAAATGAGTATACTACCTAAAGCAATCTACAGATTCAATGCAATTCCCATCAAGCTACCAGCAGTATTTTTCACAGAACTAGATCAAATAATCTCAAGGTTTGTATGGAAATACAAAAAACCTCGAATAGCCAAAGCAATCTTGAGAAAGAAAAATGGAACTGGAGGAATCAACTTGCCTGACTTCAGGCTCTACTACAAAGCCACAGTCATTAAGACAGTATGGTACTGGCACAAAGACAGAAATATAGATCAATGGAACAAAATAGAAAGCCCTGAGATTAACCCACACACCTATGGACACCTTGTCTTCGACAAAGGAGGCAAGAATATACAATGGAGTAAAGACAGTCTCTTTAACAGGTGGTGCTGGGAAAACTGGTCAACCACTTGTAAAAGAATAAAACTAGACCCCTTTCTAACACCATACACAAAAATAAACTCAAAATGGATTAAAGATCTAAATGTAAGACCAGAAACTATAAAACTCCTAGAGGAGAACATAGGCAAAACACTCTCCAACATAAATCACAGCAGGATCCTCTATGATCCACCTTCCAATATACTGGAAATAAAAGCAAAAATAAACAAATGGGATCTAATTAAAATTAAAAGCTTCTGCACAACAAAGGAAACTACAAGCAAGGTGAAAAGACAGCCTTCTGAATGGGAGAAAACAATAGCAAATGAAACAACTGACAAACAACTAATCTCAAAGATATATAAGCAACTTATGCAGCTCAACTCCAGAAAAATAAACGAACCAATCAAAAAATGGGCCAAAGAACTAAATAGGCATTTCTCCAAAGAAGACATACGGATGGCTAACAAACACATGAAAAGATGCTCAACATCACTCATTATCAGAGAAATGCAAATCAAGACCACAATGAGGTACCATTTCACACCAGTCAGAATGGCTGCGATCCAAAAGTCTACAAGCAATAAATGCTGGAGAGGATGTGGAGAAAAGGGAACCCTCTTACACTGCTGGTGGGAATGCAAACTCGTACAGCCACTATGGAGAACAGTGTGGAGATTCCTTAAAAATTGCAAATAGAACTGCCTTATGACCCAGCAATCCCACTGCTGGGCATACACACCGAGGAAACCAGAATTGAAAGAGACACATGTACCCCAATGTTCATTGCAGCGCTGTTTGTAATAGCCAGGACATGGAAGCAACCTAGATGTCCATCAGCAGATGACTGGATAAGAAAGCTGTGGTACATATACACAATGGAGTACTACTCAGCCCTTAAAAAGAATAAAGTTGACTCAGTTCTAATGAGATGGATGAAATTGGAGCCGATTATACAGAGTGAAGTAAGCCAGAAAGAAAAACACCAATACAGTATACTGACACATATATATGGAATTTAGAAGACAGTAATGATGACCCTCTATGTGAGACAACAAAAGACACAGAGGTATAGAACGGACTTTTGGACTCTGAGGGAGAGGGAGAGGGTGGGATGGTTTGGGAGAATGGCACTGAAACATGTATACTTTCTTGTAAGAAACGAAGCGCCAGTCTATGTTCAATGTAGGATACAGGATGCATGGGGCTGGAGCACAGGATGATTCAGGTGGAGGATGTGGGGTGGGAGGTGGGAGGGAGCTTCGGCATTGGGAGATTGTGTTCACCTATGGCTGATTCGTGTCAAGTATGGCAAAACAAATACAGTATTGTAATTAAAAAAAAAAAAAAGTAAAAAAAATAAAATAAAGGGCACTGGTTTTAAAATTTAAAAAAAAATAAAAAATAAAATGAACTTTATTTTTAGAGCAATTTCACGGCAAACGTTGTGAAGATGGTCCCTGGACACCCCCTGCACCCGGCTCCCACATCACCGACAGCTTGGATTTGTAGCGGGCATCCGTTGCTGTTGGTGAAGCCGGGGAACCCCATTATGAACTCAACTCCTCTCTTCCATCAGATTTCCTCAGCTTGTCCCCGAAGCCCTTCTTCTGTCGCCAGGATCCTCTCCAGGACCCACCTGACGCACGTCTGCTTGGGGTCTTCTCGGCTGCGTTTTGCAGACCATATCGCGCCCTGTCCCACCTAATGGGCCTTGACCACGCAACTGAGGCCGTGTTCCCAGGCTCCTCTGCTGTCAAGTGACTCTCGCTTCCCTGTAAAGCGTCTGCCCACAAGGTGGGAGACCCAGGTTTGATCCCTGGGTTGGGAAGATCCTCTGGAAAAGGAAATGGCAACCCACTCCAGTACTCCTGCCTGGAAAATTCCATGGACGGAGGAGCCTGGTTCACGGGGCTGCAAAGAGTCGGACACGACTGAGCGACTTCACTTAAAATCCACCATGTAACCTTTATGGGGAATCGCTATGGCAGCCCACGCATTCCGCCTCCTGGAGGGAAATGTCTCCACCAATTACTCGGGATTCTTATGAACAGGGTGCTGTCACTTCTCCGTCATCCATGTACTTGTTGATTCAGCCCTTTATCTATATCAGCGTGCACTCAGGAAGATCTGCTTTATGCTTTGGGTTATAACCCAATACAACTTTCTCGTCTTGCTGGAAGCTCTTTCACTGGCTCCTGCGTCCCTCTGCTCCAGGCTCATCCTGTATATGTTCTGCCCCCCCCGTCCTAGAAACAGCTACGTCTCCAAGGAAGCCTGGCTTGGGATTTTGCTTTTTGTAGAATAGTATGAGAAACCAAGGTCTGGGGCTGGGAGTGCTCGCTGCTCCTGCGGGCTTCTCGTTTCTAGGTCCTCTCAGCTGGGCAAGCATGGAAGGCATGTGCGTAGCTGTACTAACTGGCACAGAGGCGTGTATCTGGAAATAGTTCCAGATAACAGGTAATTCCCCTGCTCCACAAAGCTACACGCGAGTGCAGACTGGTGTCTCCAGCTTTAATGCATCACCGCAGGGATCACCTAACTGTCCCCTGATCACCCCCACACTGTCACTCACAGTCCACTCACTCAACTGTTCCGTCCCCCCGGACGCACGCACGCTGGCATCAGAGCTGCGGTCCTGCCCTCCGTGAGGAAATGATGTTATCCACTAGAGACTGTCCCCTGCGTGGCCATCTTCCTCTTATGTTTACAGACTCCAAAGAGCTGAGCCGACTCGTTGGAAAAGATCCTGATGCTGGGAAAGATTGATGGCAGGAAGATAGGGGGCAACCGAGGATAAGATGCTTGGATGGCATCACCAACTCAATGGACATGAGGTTAAGCAGATTCCAGGAGTTGGTGAAGGACAGGGAAGCCTGGAGTGCTGCAGTCCATGGAGTCACGAAGAATAAGACACGACTGAGCAACTGAGCGACCACAAACTCCAGACTCCCCTGGTTTCCAAGGTGACTTCTCTGAGCACCTTCCTCAGCCCTCAGGGAGCTTGCTTCTGGCACGTTTGATACAGTTTGATGACTTTGGTCACATACAGCAATCCTTCCTGGGATCCCCTCAACTTCCTAAATGAGAGTTGAATTTGTCTAGGTTAAAATTCACTCTTTGTGCTAGAAAATTCTACAGGTTTTCAAAAGGTGTAGTGCTACAGGTCCACCATAAGCGGTTCTACTGCCCCCAAATCTTGCCACCAGAGCTTGTCCAGCCACTCCCTCCCCAAACCCCCAAACCCCGATCCCTTTACTGTCTCTGCAGTTTCGCCTTTTCCAGAATTTCATGTGGTTGGAATCATACAGTAGGTCGTCTTTTCAGATTGGCTCCTGGCTTCTTTCCCTTACCAATGTGTACTGACATTTCCTCTGTATCTTTTCCTGACTGGATAGCTTGTTCTTTTTATCGTTGAATCATATTCGTTTATCTGGATGCACCGCAGTTTATTTACCCATTCATCTACTG
Organism: Nanger dama; assembly: GCA_917880005.1. NCBI lineage: Eukaryota > Metazoa > Chordata > Mammalia > Artiodactyla > Bovidae > Nanger > Nanger dama. The sequence continues at coordinate 3,732,619 of CAKJTW010000018.1, read as the reverse complement.
CAGGACATCTTGATCACTTCCAGATTTTAGACATTGTGAATAAAGCTGCTATAAAACCTTATGTGGGCTGTTTGTGAACATACACTTTCAAATTACTTGGATTAATGATACTTAAGAACACCAAAGCTGAATCACTGGAAAGACCATATTTAGCTTTGTAAGAAAGCATCACACTGTCTTCTGAGTGGCTACACCATACGGCTGTGCTAATAGGTGTGTCGTGGAGCCTGGTTGTTGTCCTAATTTGCAATCGAAGGTGAAAGTTGTTCAGTTGTGTCCGACTCTGTGTGACCCCATAGACTAAACAGTCCATGGAATTCTCCAGGCCAGAATACTGGAGTGGGTAGCCGTTCCCTTCTCCAGGGGATCTTCTCAACCCAGGGATCAAACTCAGGTCTCCCACATTGCAGGCAGATTCTTTACCAGCTGAGACACCAGGGAAGCCCAAGAGTACTGGAGTGGGTAGCCTAGCCCTTCTCCAGGGATCTACCCAACCCAGGAATTGAACCAGGGTCTCCTGCATTGCAGGTGGATTCTTCACCAGCTGAGCTACCAGGGAAGACCAATTATCTATTGACAAATGATGTCCAGCATCTTTTAGATGCCTCCTTGCTATCTTTATGTCTTCTTGGGTGAGATGTCTGTCCAGATTTTGCCCATTTAATAAAGTTTTTCTTTTCCTTGTTGACTTTTCAGAGTTCTTTTCATATTTTGGATACAAGCCTTTTTATCAGATCTGCGTTTTGCAAAGGTTTTGTTTTTCAAGACATTGTCTCTCATGATAAGACTGCTTTTCAAATGGCATCTCTGCACTGCTCATGAAGGAGCTCACGAGACACGGGCACAAAGGAAAGAGGAGTCTGCATTTTCCTCCATGAGAAACTGAGCTGGGCACAGGTGTGTCCCTGGCTCACACGGGCCGCCAGGGCAGGTCACTGCTGTCCTGTTTATGTCAGAACAAGATGGAACTTTGGGACCATTTGTCGTTTGTCTGAAATAGCAACTCGGTGCTACGACTTCACTGTAGCTTTCCCTGGTGACCTTAATTATGTAAAACAGGCTATCCAGAGACCTCCCTGGTGGTCCAGTGGCTAAGACTCCGCGGTTCCAGTTCAGGGGGCCTGCGTTTGAACCCAGGTCAGGGAACTGGATCCCACGTGCCACAGCTAAGGGTCTGCATGTTGCAACTAAATATCCCATGTGCCACAGTGAAGATCGAAGACCCTGAAGCGCTGCACCTAAGACCCAGCGTGACCAAATAAATAAATAGTCTCTAAAGTTACCCTGACACTCTGTTCTGTTTGCTCTGCCTTCTTCTGCCCGGACCCTCTCCCCCTAATACCGTGGCTCCTCGAGCACCTAGGACAGAGCCTGGGGCCCAGACAGGGCTTGATCACTATGTGTTGGATGTTTAAAAGTGAAAGAATGAAAGTATACTTTGCTTGGTCCCACAGAGAGGGGAGGTAACATCTGATTCATTTCAAAAGTGTTAATTAACACCTTTGGACAAAACTCAGGAGGTTTCAAGCAGCTCTGCCAAGCACCGCAGGCGTCGATTCACCGAGATTTTCTATTTACCTGGAATAGTGATCAAACAACAGGAGCAGTGAAAGACCCAGGATCAACAGCAGCATTTTCCTTTTATAGTTCATTATCTCCTAGAGGAGGAGGAGAGAGAAGTCAGTTTTAAAGAGAGTTGAAAACTCCTGCCGCCTCCCAATGACGGACTCGTGGAGTCATTCAGACACACTGGGGGGCCAACCCAGGCGTCTGGTCCCAGGATGCTCAGCCCTGGGGAGAGGGTGGGGAGACGGGGACACCTCTGCTCCACTAGGGTCTCCTGGGGGTGCTGGCCACTCTTTGGGGACTGAGTGCTGTCTTGGATACGCCTGGGCCTTAATGTCCACCTTGGCTTCGTAGAAGACATGTGACGGAGTCTCCACTCAAGAGCAGTGACAGCGAACGAGGCTGTGACGAGGATGCAGTCCCCCCGCAAAGTCGACTTTTTCCTCTTTCTCCCCCAGTGATAGTAAGATGCACCATTTGCCCCAAGACTGAGAACACGTGAGCCTTCTCCAGGCAGACGCTGGGACAGGGATTACAACCTGAGCGAAGGCGTCAGGTGCTAACATGGAGACTTTGGCTCTGGCCAACGCCGGGGCTTATGTCCCGTGTTCTGCGCGGGGTCGCTGTGCGCGTGTCTGCAGGGGCTATGGGCTGTGCACTGGGCACAGTGGAGACGCTGGTACTTCACTGCCAGCACCCGGCTGGCCAGCACGCGGCCTGAGCTTGCACGGACCAGGAGAGTAGCCGCGTGTGGCAGTCAAGCACGTGAAATGTGGCTGGTCTGAACTGGGATGTGCTGCAAGTGCCCGAAACAGACTAGGCCTTAAAGACAAAGGAAAGAACTGTGTCTCATCGGTAGATTTATAGCGATTACATGGATTCACTGAGCTAAGCACAAATGTCTGACAAAATGTACTCTACCTATTTCTTTTCATCTCCTACTTTGAAAGCCAGCAAAGGCTGGTCACGTCATACTACGGCTGGACACCAGCCAGGCTTCCACTGCCCTACAAGGGGGCACTGTGTCCCCCACCCCCGCCCCCCGTGAACCCAAGCATATTAGCAATGCAGGCACCATAGGGGTGGGGGAGTCTCCAGCAGAACGTCTCAGCAACAACACTCCCGAGGCAGGTGCCAAGCCAGCTCACCGGCTTGGATGCTTCTCAAGCGTCTCTCTTTGGGCCTCTCTTTGTAGAGTCCCAGGCCAGGTACCCAGGTGGGCTCGCGTGGCAGTGAGCCTTCTGTGGGTGGTGATGTCAGCACCCCCTTTGATGATGTAGGCCCCAGAAAGTTGGGGTCACAATGATGCCTCTGCTGCCGGGGGCTCCTCATGGTTGCCAGACAACAGGACTTTGTCCTGCTTGAAAAACTAAAAGGTATTTTTTTTAAATTTAGTTGCGTCGGGTCTTACTTGCGGCGCGCAGAGCTTCGTTGCACCGTGCGGACTCTTTCTCTGCAGTGCACGGACTCCTTAGCTGTGTCACCCTGGTCCAGTGGCTGCAGTGCACCAGCTTAGCTGCTCCGGGGCAGGTGGGATCTTAGCTCCCCAGACAGGGATCAAACCCACGGCCCCTGCCCGCAAGGCAGGTTCTGAATGTGGGATCATCAGAGGAGTTTCTTATTCTAGGTTCTCTTTTGCATCTCACTTCCTCTGCCATCCCTCCCTGCTCCCTAGAGGCTGACTTTACAGGGAGGAGTTTTAAGTAATTTGTGCGCGGCTGTGAGGCTGTGACAGAGAAGGGTGGCCCTCTCCTCTGCCATCTCCAAGCCGTGGACTCCCCGAGGAGAGCAAACCCCTTCTTCTGCTTTTCAGCATATTTTTTAAATACATCTTTCTGATTATAGAAATAACACGTTTCAAGTTATAAGATCTGTCAGATGCGTTAAAGCATCTGGGGTGTGGGATGGGGCCGTGTATGCACACATACGTGAGTGTGCATGGATATGCTTTGACATGTGCGTGTTTACGTGTACGTACTTGCGTGTCCATGTCTGTCTTCGTTCCTGGAGCCAAACATCCATGGCTGTGTCATGGTGGGAAGGTGACCCCAGCAGGCACGGGGGTGAGGGTGGTGGGGAAAGGCTGTGGACGCTCCTCTCCCGGGCTCAAGAATCCAGCCCCTTCCAGCAGCCCTGGAGGGCCCTTCAAGCAGGCGTCACCCTATGCAGAGTCAGGGGCAAAGCACAGCCGTCCTCTGTGACAGAGCCTGTGACCTTCTAACCAGATCCCGGGGCTGTCCGTGTGCAGAGAGCGCGTCTGAGAAAAAGTGCCTCCCGGCCTGGCCTCCAGGAATCTGGCTCATGGACTAGAGGCATCTCCTGAGACTGGGAGCTTCACTCTAACCCTGGAGCCTGGACATAGTAGGTGCTCAATAAAAAAAAAAATTCTATCCACACGTAAACTGTGTCTGTTCTCTAAAATAGGACTTAGCGTCTGATGCCCCAGTTGGTCCAGCTCAGCCTGCACCCTGACCACCAGCCCGCCTTGTGCCCAGATACACCAGGGGAGTGAGGACCTGTCCATCTAAGCTTAGGACCCTGACCTGCACATGTGGCTGCCAGGACTGCTCAGCGCTCTGAAATCAGAGCACCCAGGCAGGCTGGGCTGAAAGGGGCACCGTCCTCTGCCACCCGCATCCAAAGGCTCAGATAGGCCCCGGTGCCACCCGCCTCTGTGGCTGGTGGGGCTTCAGGCCAAGACACCAGCCTGTCCCCACTTCCCTTTGCAACTTCAGACCCAGCCAGGCCCCCATCTGGGCAGCAGCCAGAGCCAGCGGAGGACGGGGGCGGCTGCAGCGTCGTTTGGCCGAGTTCCCAGGAAGCAGAGGCCTGGGCAGAGGACACAGAAGAGCTGGGGCCGGAAGCCACGGCTCAGGCAGGGGGATAAAGGCTGCGGGCAGCAGGCAGGCCAGGTGCCAACCCACCGGAGGGCATGGCGCTGCTTCTGCTGAGTCTGGGGCTGGGCCTGGTCTGCGCCCAGGACTTCAACCCCGGCGCGTCGTGCAGAGGAACTATGATATTTCCAAGGTGGGGCTGCAGTTCGGGCCCTCCCCGGGGTCTTGATGCTGGGTGGGAGCCGCATGCCCAGGGCCTGGCCCCGGGAGGGAGCAGGCACCAAGAAGTGAGGACGCCTGCACCCACCGCGGCCTCTGCCCTCCAGGTCTCTGGGACCTGGTACTCCATCTCCATGGCCGCAGACAACAGGAAGCGGATAGAGGAAGATGGAGACCTGAGGATCTTCATAGAGGGCATTCAAGTCGTAGAGGATGGTGGTCTCAAGCTCAGTTTCCACTTCATGTGAGTGTTGTCCCCATCCTCCAGAATTGGGGAGCATGGAGGCCCCCGCCCACCCTGCCCCCCTGCAGTCTCACCCCCGCTCCACCCATGTGGATCGGTGTCTGACCAAGCTGGGGGTGAGGGGGCGCTGTATGTGGGGCAGGGGCACTGGGTAGGGGGCAGCAGAGTGCTGAGGCTGGGGCAGGGGTTCAGGGGATGTGGTGACGGGGCGGGGAGGGGGTGAGGGGCGCTGGTCACACACGGTTGGGTAGGGTTGCGCGGTGAGCACCACCCACTGGGCTCCAGGTTGCATGCAGAGTGCACGAACGTGGCCGTGGTCTGCAGCAAAACAGGCAAGAGCGGGGAATACACCATCAACTGTAAGTGGACCCTTGTCTGACAGCCCCACTCCAGGTGAGCCCCGATTTAGGGGTTTATGGGACCCCCTGACAGCTGACCCCAAAGCGAGAGGGGTGGGCCAGGTCTGTAAAGGGCAGCGGGAGGGCCAGCGGGGGCGTGCGCACGGGGAGCTGTAGAGCCTCGGGGCCCCCGCCGGCCCCTGCACCCTCGAGTCTGCGGCACAGGCCCCAGGGGCTGCGGGCTCTGAGCAGAGCTTCTGTGCAGACCTGGGGAGAACAGCCTGCGGATCCTGGAGGCCGACTACCAGCGCTACGCCATCTTGCACATGCAAAGCTCCGGGAACGGGACGGTCTCGCAAGCGCTGGCGCTCTACGGTACCAAGGCCCTGGCCCTCCTCGCTGCCCGCAGCCTGTCCCTGGGTAGGCGTGGGGCTGGCCACGCCTTGAGGTGCCCGCAGCCCGTGGCATCGTGGGGCGAGGGCCCACCTCATCCAGGTGTCCCACACCTGCCACTCCTTCCCTCCGCCTCCCCCCCCACTCGGCCCCAAACTTCTGTCCACAGGACGGTTCCCAGAGCTGAAATCCAGCTTCCTGGACAGATTCAACAGAGCCTGCAAATCACACGGACTAGGCCCAGAAAAGATCATCCCCTTCAGCAACCAGGGTAGGCGCCACTGCCTTCCACGCCAGCAGCCTGGGCCGGCAAGGCACTCAAGGGGATGGGGGGGGATGGGAGCCCAGGGTCTGGGGTGGGGCAGGGACCTCAGGCAGTCCCTGTCTGAGAACCTGACTGTCTTCTCAGATCCCTGTTACACGAGGTAGAGGCGCCCATCCAGGCCTTCTGGTACGTGAGCTCAGCTGGGGCCTGGCCGGGTGGCAGAAGAAGCCAGAGGGACTGTGGGGTCCCCTCTCCAAGCCCATCCCTCACCCTGCATGCAGGGTTCATCCTGCCCCCAAAACGGGGAGCCTCCTGGGGTGGTGGGGGTTCGGCAAACATGCCTGCCTCCAGGTCTGGGGTGGCTGTAATGCTGGACTGCAAACCAGGCCCCAAAAAGCAGCAGCTCATCTTCTTGCAGTTCTGGAGCTCAGAGGCTGAAATCCAGGCATGAGCAAGGCTGAGCTCCCTCTGGAGGCTCCGAGGGAGGGTCCCTCCCGCCTCTCCCAGCTCCCTGGGCCCGTGGCCGCACTACGCAGTCTCAGCTCCCAGTCGCACTGCTCTTCCTCTGGGTCCGTGTGTCTCTCCTTCGGTCTCTTTTGAGGACATGTTTTTGGAGCAAGGACCACCGGCCTTCTCCAGGAAAACCTCATCTTAAGATCCTCACCCTCATCCCCTCTGCAGAGAGCTCTTCCCTAAACAAGATCCCATTCCCAGGTTCCGGACCCTGAGATCTGAGGGCAGATGCATGGTTGGGGTTGGGGGACTGTCCACCACACAAAGGCTCCTTCTCCAGCTGACCTCCCCTCTCAGGATCCGGCCTGGCCCCGGTAAGCTCACCCCCGCCTCCTGCAGGGACTGGCTTGCCAGAGCTTCTCTTCTGAGAAGCAGGGGACTCCAGGCCCCTCTGATGAGGGTCTGTGAGGTTTGGGGGAGGGATCCCCAAGGTCGTCAACCAGGCCATGCGCCTCTCTACTCCCCTTCCCTCTGATACCAGTGACCCCTGCCCTCACCCCACCTCTTGGTGAGTTCACTGGGAGGTCCTGAGCAGCCCACAGTTGCTTCGTGGGTTAAAAGTTGACTGTCCACTGGGCATCCACCCGAGATCATGTCCACACCACGACCTCTGGGCAGCTCTGCCCAGCGTCCCCCAACTGTGACAGCCCGGGGCTCCCTGCAGGCCAGCAGCCGAACAAAGTGTGGTCGAGCCTCACACCAGAGACCACGCAGACGAGACCACGGGCCTCCAGAGAGTCAGGTCGAGTGAAAGCAGCCCACCTCCAAGGCTCGGTCTCCCAGTGACAAAACCACAGCCATCTCAGGGGGCAGCGGTGGGAGGGCCCCTGGAGGAGGGCAGGGCTCTCACGGGGCTGGAGGCTCTGGGCAGCTGCGGACACGGGTGCCGGGCGGGGAAGGACAGAGCATCTGCAAGGGTGGGTGGTGCCCACCCCAGCATGCGTGGGGCAGTGTGCTGCCCTGCAGGAGGTAGGCATCAGGAGAGTGGATGAGGGGGACTGGGAGCTCTCTGCATTCGTTCTCACACCTGCCTGTGAATCTCCAGTGCTGCAAAAATAAAAGGTTAAAGAGAGAGAGAGAGTTTGTCCTTCCTTCCCAGAAAATGCTACTAGGCTCCTTCCCTCCCCAGGGCCTGTGGCGCTCCCACCAGCCCTGGCCTCACCGGGGCCCAGCCCCCACCAACCCCAGGGCCTCTGCCCCCACCCAGGGTTCCCTCCGCCTCTCCAGCCTGCCCTCTGAATAGGGACCAGACTACTCCCATGTGCTTGCCAAACCCCTACCCGCCTGCAGTGCAGCTCAAGGGGGAGCTGCAAGGCCGGGTGGGGGGGCACACCTGCACCCCCCCAGGGTGAGGAGGAGTCGGCCCCATCCCTCCCTCTGCAGGCGAGCACAGCCAGGGCCAGGGCTGCGTGGAGGACCAGGAAACCCACCCCGCCCAGCACCACTGTCTGTCCAGCCGCTGAGTCAGCTGCCCTGGGAACGGCCCCCAGGCGGAGGGGATAGAGAGTCCCTTCCTAAGGAGCCAAATGCGGGACAAGGAGACTCCCTCTGGATGGCCTGGCGCCTGGGGCAGCCCACACTCTCACGAGCCCGGCCTCCGGCTCCCTATCTGGAACCCCACTCCAGCCTGCTGGGCCACGGCAGGGGACACGCAAGAAGCTGCCCACGGGCCTGCTGGTGTGGAAAGCTGGTGTCTAGGGAGACCTGGGGCAGCCCAGAGGGACGCTTGGGTCGGGGCTCCTGAGTCTGGAGCACAGGGAAGCAGCATCTGCTCCGGAAGGAGGCTCAGAGGGAGCTGAGCCCAGAGCAGGGTGTCCCCAGGCTGCTGGCTCTCCGAGCCAGGCTCTGGAGCTCTGGGTGGGACTGGGGCTGCCCACTGCCCAGTGCAAACCCAGAGACCCCAGGTGGAAGGAAACAGGTGCAGTGGGCAGCGAAGTTGGAGCCCACAGTCCACGGTCAGAGCACAGGGGTGAATATCCGGAGGAAACTCTAACTTGAAAAGACACACGCACCCCAGCGTTCACCGCCTCACTCTTTACAGCAGCCAACGCAGGGAGGCGACCTAAATGGATGGATAAACAAGGCGCACACACATGCAAGGGGATACTTATCTACCATTAAATAGAATGACATAGTGCCATTTGCAGCAAGATGGATGGACCTAGAGATTACCATACTAACTGAAGTAAGAAAAAGATAAATATCATATATCTCTTGTGGAATCTAAAAAAATAAATGAACTTATTTACAAAAGAGAAACAGACTCACAGACATAGAAAACAAACTTGTGGTTACCAAAGGGGAAAGTGGGGCACATAACTCAGCAGTTTGGGATTAAAACATGCACACAGCTGCACGTGTCGCTGCTCAGTGGCTAAGCGTGTCCAATTCTTCCACAGTCTGTAGTCCACCAGGCTCCTCTGTCCATGGGGAACTCTGGGCAAGAACACTGGATTGTGTTGCCATTTCCTTCTCCAACAACTATATATAAGAGACATGGGTTCGATCCCTGGGTTGGGAAGATCCCCTGGAGGAGGGTGTGGCAACCCACTCCAGCATTCTTGCCTGGAGAATCCCATGGACAGAAGAGTCTGGTGGGCTACAGTCCATGGGGTCACAAAGAGTCGGACACGACCGACTTATATTGGCTGCATATATAAGACAGATAATAACTAGGACCTACTGTATAGCAGAGGAAACTATATTCAATACCTTATAAAAACCTATAATGAAAAAAACTGAAAAAAAAATATAACTGAACCATGCTGTCCACCTGAAGCACTATAAATACACTATACTACAATGTTTAAAAGACTAAGTAAGTTAATTGAAGTTCAGGCGCTCAGTCATGTCCAACTCTTGCGACCCCATGGACTGCAGCACACCAGGCTTCCCTGTCCATCATCTCCCAGAGACTGCTCAAACTCATGTCCATTGAATCGGTGATGCCATCCAGCCATCTCATCCTCTGTCGTCCCCTTGAACGGTATGAAGAGGCTTGAGGACGGTTAGTAGAAAAGACACCCGGTTGCCCCAGAGCGCCAGTGGGGTCTTAAACAGGAATGTTCTTCCCAGCATCTACGTTCGTTCTACCTGTTATGATGTGAAAGATTTTGTTTTCAGGAGAGAAGGACAATGGTAGCCCTGACAACCCCCCATCCTGCCCTACGTAGCCCCACCTGAAGATGCCCATCGCCCAGGCAGCTGGGCCAGAGCCAAGCACCCAGAGCGTTGGAGGGGAGCCAGCGGCAGTGTTGGAGGCTGGGTCTGGCAGGGGCAGAGGGCACTGACGTCCTGAGCTTCCTGAACTTGTGACCAGGGGTCCCCAGGACCCACGCCCACTGAGCCGAGTGAATCACTCCTGGACGGGACTCTGCTAGTCCAGTGCGGGTGTGGGCATCCAGGGCGGAGAGCAGCCCCAGGGGCCGGTGAAGCGCAGCGAGTCAGACCACAGGACTGCCCGGGGGAGGACAAGAAGGAAGGACAGCTGAGCCGTCCGCCCAGCCTGGCAAGAGGCACCCAGGCATGCAGCTCTTTCATCCCCGATCCCCCACGCCTTTCCTCTCCGGAAGGAAGCAGCCTTCTCTCTTGGCCTCAGGCGGCAGGGGGGCAGGAGGAAGGACCCTGCAGTGGGCTTTGTCCAGACTCGGATCCACCCGACGGCCTCTGGCTGAGCAGGAGCAGGCCCCTGAGTGGGCAGGTCTGCAGGTACGGAAGGCGCCGCAAAGCGCCGAGGCAGGGGAGAGAGGCCAGGAAACAGAGGCCAGCAGCCCCGGGCTACACCTGAGCTCTGGACACTGCCCTGCAGACACGGCTGCTAAAAAGAGGGCTGATTGGAAAGGCCTAGGCTCGATCCCTGGTCAGGAATCTAGACGTCCCATGCCACAACACAGAGTTCACATGCTCGGAACTAAAGATTCCGCGTGCTGCAATTAAGATCCAGCACAGCCAAACAGAGAAATCGTTTTTTCAAAAATGAGGAGCATGTCAGCAGCCACAAGCAGGATGTGGCTGATGTGCACTAAACTGGAGCTTTGTGGAGAGAAGGGAGTGACACAGGCCAACACATACACACCCCAAAGAAACAACCAGAACATTTTAAGAAATAATGGAAAAGCAAAAACCCAAACTTGATAAAAGACAATGTTTGGATTCTAGACACTCGACAGACTTCAAGCAACGCAAACCACTGTCAGGCCCGCTAAAGGCAGCATCACGCAGGAAATTCTGGCTCTGCTCTTCCTCCGAGATGACGGAGAATGGAGGATGAGAAACCGTCCCTGGGAAGTGCCAATAAGGTAAACAGACCTCGAGCCAGAGTTCTAACCCAGGAAGCGTCCTCCAAGGAACAGAGCCCCGCGATGGAGGCCGCCAGCTCTCGCCCGTCGCCCAGGGCTGCAAGCTGGAATCCGAGAGTGAGGCTCCAGAAGCCTGTCTGAAGGCCTTGCTACAAAGCCAACAGCGAAAAACAGCCAACCCAGTTTAAAATCGGGCAGCAAGTGGGAGCAGACACTTTACAGCAGGAGGCAGACGAACGGCCAACGAGCCCATGAAAAGGTGCCTGCCGTCCAAGCCAGGGTGTCCTCCAATGTCACACCCACTGGAACAGCTAAAATTAAGGGCCGACTCACCCAGTCTCTGCAAGGATGCAAAATGAGCATTCCGGAGTGTCGTCTTGGGGATCCCAACTGGCACATCCACTCTGGGAAAAGTTTTCGCAGCTTTTAATAGAAGCACACCAGCTCGGGATCCAGCGAGTCTACTCTGAATATTTAATTAACTGTCATTCCTTTAGTCATTCCTTTAGTATTGAATGTTTGTTGAGTATGCAATACTAAATATTCAGTATTTGGTGCCCAAATAAATGGAATTGTAAGTCACTAAAGGACTTCCAGATTGAGGGCAGGAGGAGAAGACGGTGACAGAGGATGAGATGGCTGGATGGCATCACTGACTCAGTGGACGATCATTTGAGCAAACTGGGGAAGATGGTGAAAGACAGGGAAGCGTGGCATGCTGAGGCCCCTGGGCTGCAAGGAGCCGGCCATGGCTGCGCAGCTGAGCGGTAGCAGAGGACTCTGCGGGCAAGAGCCAAAAGCCATAGGGAAGCCAAACGCCCACTGACAGCAGGATGATCCAAGGAAAAGCACGGGAGTGCCGCTCAGCAGCGAGCACGCACCGGCCACAGCTCTGCGTGACAAAGAGTAACGAGGGTGCACCCACGAACGCCGTCCACGCTGGGCAGGAAGACACAAAATCACCTGTCTGCAGATAACATAACCTTATATGGAGAAAAGCCTTAAAGATCCTACCAAAAAAAAATGTGAGCGGTAAGAAAAGAATTCAGCAAACTTGTAGGACACAAAGTCAGCAGATAAAAATCCACTGTTTCTGTATACTGGCAATAAAAAGAATTTGAAAAGGAAACTGAAGACAATTCCATTTACAATAGCATCGAGAAGAATGGAATACTTAGAAATAAGCTTAACCAAGGAGACAAAGACTGGGGCACTGAACACCACTGCTGGAAGAAATTAGAGAGGCAAATAAATGGAAATACATTCTAGGTTTGTAGACTGGAAGACTTAACATTGTGAAGGTGTCAGTACCACCCAAGCCATCAACAGTTCATTGCAACCCCTATCAAAATCCTCAAGTTTCTTTTTCTCTTTTCCAGAAATAGAAAAACCCATTTTAAAACTCATATGGATCCCAAGAAATAGAAAAGCCCACTTAAAAATTCTTATGGGAACTCCAGGGATGCCAAGTAGCCAAAACAACCTTGGAAAGCAGAGCAAAGTAGAAGACTCACACTTCCTGATTTCAAAACCTGCTACAAAGTCACAGTTATCAAAACAGTGTGGCACTGGCTTAAAGACGGATCACAGAACAATGCAGTAGACCGAGGGGTCAGAACTAAACCCGCTTTTATGGGCAAATGAGTTTTGACCAGGGTGCCAAGACCACTCAATAGGGAAAGAACAGTCATTTCAACAGTGTTGGGAAAACTGGGTCTCTACACGCAGGACGAAGGCGGACCCTCACCTTACATGCATGCAAAAGGTACCTCAGAATGGTCAAATGTAAGAGCTAAACTGTAAAGCTCTTACCATCTCAGCCACTTTTAACTGGACGGCTCCGTGGCATTAAGCACTTTCATGCTGCTGCGTGCTGTGTGCTAAACGTTCTGGAGAGCTTCCTAATGTTGGATCATGCCAAGACTTCTTAATATGAAACCAAAAGCACAGATAATAGAAAAAAAAAAACTGAACTATGTTTAAAAGGTAACACAGAATGGGAGACAATTTTCGCAAATTCTGTATCTGATAAGAGACTAATATCCAGAACACATAAAGGTCTTTTACAACTCAGTAACAGCAACAGCAACATTTAAAAATGGGCAAAGGACTTGAATAGACATTTTCTCCAAGAAGACATACAAATGACCAATAAGTACTTAAAAAAAAAGGGGTCAAGATCAGTAATTCTTATGGAAATTGAAATCAAAACTACAATGTGCTATCACTTCATACCCATTGGGGGGCTGTTATAAAAACAAACGAAACAAGTGTTGACGACAACGTGGAGAAAACGAGAACCCTCATTGGGAGCGAAAATAGCCCAGCCACTGCGGGACGCAGTATGGCAGTTTCACAAAGAAACACAAGAGTTTTTATTTGATCCAGCCATTACATATCTGAGTACACACCCAAGCAGGAACCCAAAAAGATATGTGCACACCCAGGTTCACAGCAGCACTAGTCACGGCAACCAAAAGGCTGAAACAACCCAGATGTCCACAGACAGATAAACAGGTGCACCAATGTCCCATACACCACCATCTGTTCATAGACATTCACAGTGGAATACCATTCAGACATAAAAAGTGAGAAATTCTGACACAGGCTTCTTTACCATCTGAGCCACTAGGGCCTGTAAGAGGACCTTCAGTTCAATTGCTTAGTCCGACTCTTTGCAACCCCACAGACTGCAGCACGCCAGGCTTCCCTGTCCATCACCAACTCCCGGAGTTTACCCAAACTCATGTCCATCGAGTTGGTAATGATATCCAACCATCTCATCCTCTGTCATTCTCTTCTCCTCCTGCCTTTAATCTCTCCCAGCATCAGGGTCTTTTCAAATGAGCCTCAGGTGGCCAAAGTATTGGAGTTTCAGCTTCAGCATCAGTGCTTCCAATGAACATTCAGGACTGATTTCCTTTAGGACTGACTGGCTGGGATTCCTTGCAGTCCAAGAGGCCCCTAGAGGAGTCAAATCCATAGAGAAAGAGTGCAAATGGCAGGGCCCTGCGGCTGGGGGAAGAGAGAAGAGACAGTTTTTGTGGGGACAGAGGGTCAGTCTGAGGAGATAAGAAAGTTCTGGGGAGATAAGAAAGTTCTGGAGATGGATGTGGTGATGGTTACACAATGATGTGAGTGTGCCTGATACCCTAGAACTGCAACCTTCATTGTAAAGCAATTATCCTCCAATTTAAAAATACATATACATATTTAAAAAGTGGTTGAGACCGTAAACTCTGTTAGGTATGTCGTATCATAATGAAAATTAATTTAAAAGTAATGCAGATGAATCTCACATATTCCACACAGAATAACTAGACACAAAAGATATGCTTTTGTGAATTTCAAATACATCTAAAATAAAATGGAAATATGAGAGCCACTCCAAAAGCTGCGCCAGGGCCCCGGGGAGCCGCACACACCTTGGTGGCAGGCGTCTCTATGCAAAAGCCAGGTCTTCACTTCCTGGTCTAAGGTCCACTGGGTCAGTGGCTCGGCCACCTGCACACTTGCCATACTCACACACACACCACTGGAGGACACAGCAAGGTCCGAGGCAACCAAAGGCTTCTTTCTGGGAGGACGTGAGCAACGCAGGTGGATCAGCCCCTCCGGAAACAACCCACTAGGGGGAACTGCCTGCAGACACAAGAGCAGCCTCACGCACAGGCTGGGGCAAGCGGGCAGCCCGGGGCCAGCACACAGGGCTGGATGAGACGCATGTGGGACACCTGAGTCTCCATCCTGGCAACTTGCAAGGTGGAGGGCTGAGGGAGCCCCAGGTTTGGACCTCAGGGCCGCCGGGCTGGGGGGCCTGCAAGGTCACTTGGATGAACACACAGGAAAGGCCCGCGGTCAGCCCCCGGACAGGCTGGTCTCCTTCTGACCACCTGCCCAGGCGCGGCTCCCGCTGCTGCAGAGCTGGCTGTGGTGTTAAACAGCTACCCACAGGCGGCATTTCAGGGCTGCCCTGGCTTCCGTGGTCTCTGTGGCGGCTGAGCAAGTTGGGCACTCTTGACATGAATGCCCACACGTGGCTGAGGTCACCTAGGCCCTGGGACAAAGAGGAAGCTGTCTGCCACGTGGGCAAGGACACAGGGGTGCAGAGGGCCTCAGACAGGTCTGTTTCAGGAGGCGGCCTCTACAAGAGCTTTTGTTCCTGTGGAAAACTCGCAGCTCGGGAAGCTGTTTTGACCATGCCAAGGGGCCTGCCCAGGGCCTGGGCAGCGTGACTGTTGCGGAGCTCCTGCTAAGGAGGGACCCCTTCTGGGCGTGGGGGTGCTCTCACCATGGGGCCCCCGTGGAAGAGCCCACTGAGCACAGACCTGGGCGACTGGGTGTAAAACACCAGGTCCCGAAGTCAGCTGAGCCCCAGGTTTGATGATGTGACGCAGAGTGGTCAGGAGCTGACGTCTGGAAGCATGGTGGCCTCGTCAGGAGACCTGCCTGACCTGGAAACACAGAGGCGGCCAGCTGAGCCCTGGCCACCTGCGGAGAGCACCCTGGGGCCTGGGGAGGACAGGGAGGGCAGCGCCGGAGGAGGGGACCGCGACCGGGACCCGACCCACCACCAGCACTCCGGGCGCAACCTCGCGTGACCTGCCAAGACTCGTCCCACATCTGGGAAAAAAGGCAGGGATGCGGTGAGCCCAGCACATGGCACTCTGGCCCCTCCAGTGCCGGTGTGCTGGTTCGTGCCCCCTCATGGCACTGCACTCTGCAGGCCCAAGCAGGCTCAGCCCCAATGCCCCACACATGGACCATGACTCGGGCTCCCAGGAGTCATCGACCACTCCCAGCTTCCCCCATCAGCAACCTCTTTAAGCCTCACTCACGCACACCGGTCTCCACCAGCCTTTGTCATTCAACCTAAGAGAGCGCCCCAACAGGAGGTGCTGGGCTCCCCGTGTTCGCTGGAGTGTGAGTTTGAGGGATCCCTCCTCACCTTGCCAAGAGGAGGTCACAGCCTAGTGGTGGGCAAGGGACCCTGGGACCACAGCCCCCTCCCCAATAAGCGGAGCCTTCCAGCCCCTGGAGGGCAGCAGAACCCGCCCTCTCCTAGCTCTGCGGGGAGGCCCCAAGCAGGCCATGCTCGAGGGCAGGACCCGTGACCAGAGATGGCGTGAGTTCCGGGTGGCACCTCGACCACGACACCGAGTACTGACCCGTGGTGGCCAAGTTCAAGGAGCGGGGTGGGCAGCACAGAGGGGCAGGCGAGGCAAGCCAGGCTCAGGGGAGGGTGGACCAAGGCTGCTGGCCGACGGCTGGTCAGCTCAAGGACAGCCAGCTGCCTGCCACCGAGGCCTGGCTGCACTGGCCCGAGCTGAGGGATGAGTGGGCCTGGGAGATGGTGCAGCCCCAGGGTGCCGGGGTCCTGCTGGGCCTGGCAGATGCTGCTGTGTCCTGGGGCCAGGCAAGCAAGACCCCCTGGGGTAGTGGGAAGGAGACTGGATCACCTTGAGAGGTGGAGGGTTGTGCTGAGGCCTCCCCAACTGGCAGAACTGGCCAGTAATCACCCGCTTGCTGGTTTTCTAAACTCACCCCCAGACACACAATTGCAGGCAACAAGAAAAAGCCAACGAGACACGCTATCAGCCTCGCTGGTTTGGTTCAGCGAGGCCCAGAGGAGCGGAGGGGCAGAAAGCAAGCCGTTTTTGTGGAACCCAGCTCCTCAGCTCCAGCAGTCTTGACCAGGCCAGCCAACGGCCTGGGTTCTCCTCACCGGGGCTTTCTCTCCACTTCCCCCAGGCAGCTGCAGCAAGGAGGCCAGGTCCCAGCCACCAGCCGGGGGTGGGGGTAGCGGGTCGTCTAAAGCATTCAACTCAGCAGCTTTGTGTATGCGGCCCCAGGGCCGACAGGACGGGCCCGGGCGGGCGCGGGTTTGACGGCTGCCCTTCCTGCCACAATCCTCCCATAACAGCCCAGGCACCGCTGTCAAACCCGATCCAGGACCATTCCCAGCACCGAGTCCAGCCCCCCTCGCCCCCAGCCATGGGATCGAGGCAGCACAGGCGGGACCTGCCTACCACCTGGGTGGGGTCCTATTCCTCACCTTCTAAGCATGCAAGTAGGACCTCTAAGGGTCATGGTGGGTCAACCTGTCCCCCTGGGGCTTCAGTCAGGCTTCTGAAAGAGCTGAGCCCTGCCCCATCCCCTCCTCTCCCTCCTGGGGTGCTGGGTTAAGGCTGCCCAGGGCTCAGATGGGGTTCCTCCAGGTGGGCCCAGAAGCATCTCCAGAAAGGGACATGCAGGGGCCAGGGAGGAGTGAGCCCCTGACCAGCCTGGCTCAGAGACTGGTACCACCTTCACGGTGGCCGAAAGGTAGCGGGACGCGGACAGGGTCACCCTGCCATACCGGGGTGGGGGACACTCCTCCCAGAACCCAGTGCTTCCCAGATCCCGGGGTGGACAGGAACAGCTAGGAATCCAGGCATTAAAGCCAGGCAGCCTCTGCCTCGGGGCCCCAACAGGCCCTGTGAGGGGAGTGCCAAGGGACCCCCACAAGACAGAGGTCCGTCCTGCCCAGGCACCTGCTGGCCCAGAGACAGGCCTCCCCAGTGGACGTCTCTGGAGCTCCTGGGACCAGCATCACAGGGGCAGGGAGTTCCACACCCACGTCTCAGGGAGCAGGCCCAGGACACAGGAGTCTCAATCCAGGGAGCCCCAGCACCATTATTTAGAGATCGCACAGGCCGGGAACCTCACAGAAACAAAACCCAGGCCGGCACCTGCACTCTGAACAGAACCGGTGCCATCTGCCCAGTGAATCGCGTTAATTGCACAAAAGCCACACGAGTTTTGCTTCCTCCAGGAAAATCGCTCTCCTCTTTAATACTCAGCCTCCGCTCCCCACGGCCCCGCCAGCCTTCGCTGGAATTAGACCACAGCTGCAGCCCAAACCCAGAATAAAACCCTGCTGGAGTGTGTAGCACGTGCTGCCGAAAAGGTCTCGTTCCCCTGGTCTCAGCAGGCGAAGAAGTCGGGGAAGATGCTGTCCACCTCATCCCGCAGGACCGGGCTGGGGCAGCTCCCATCCGAGTCCCACGGCTCCAGGGGCCCGTCTGGGGGGCTCCTCCTGGGGGCCAGACTCGGGGTCTCCCAGGAAGCCCGGCTCGAGCCTGTCCAGCGGGCTGTTCCTGGCAGCCACCCGAGGAGGGGCGCCGCTGCCTCTGCCTCTGCCCTCCAGGGACCCTGGAAGCAGATGGGACGCGTCAGCAGAGCAGACAAGGGACCCAGGACCCAGGGTGGGCAGGGTAGCATCAGCGTAGAGGAGATGACACCCTTCCCCCAGCCCATCTGCCCCACCCCACCAAGAAGCCCCTGCTCATCTTCAGAAGGGCCCCTGACCAGGTGGGTGGGCCCACTCCTGCCAGCCCCACTCGAGACCCCCGGGAGGGACAGAACCAGGGAGGTGCGCCCCTCCAGGCCAGATCTTCCACACGCTTGACTCACCCCGCACCCACGTGCCTCCATGGGCACACGTTCTCAGGGGAAACCTCCAAAGCCGACTCGCAGCCACCGACAGCCAGCACCCACACACTCACCTGCAGACGCCCACCCGCTGGCAAGCACGCACCTCACCTGCCATCCCCCCAACCCGGTGCTCCCCAAAAACACAGGCAGAGAAGGGAAGGAGAACCCAGACGCAGACACTGGAACTTTGGCGTCACTCGGCAAGCTGGGGCCCATCTTCCCACAGTCCCAGCCACCTGACCCCAGCCCTGCCTGAGGACCAACCCAGGCCCCAGGTCGGGGGCGGTAGGGGAGGTAGTCCACTCACCCAGCCACCAGTCGGGACCAGGGGTCAGCAGAAAGGACGCGCCATCTGCCACATCAGATACTGACACAGACCTGGATGGGATGAGAAGGAAGCGCCACCCCGATCGTCCCAGGTGGGCCGTGGGCCTTGCACTTTGAGAAGAGGGCGTGGGCCATGAGAGGCAGCTTACTGACGGACTCCTCCCTCCCGCTGGACCCTGCCCACCCACCCACCCAGCCCGCTGCCAGCTCCTCTCCAGCCCCCCGAGAGCTCTCAGCCCACGCCCCAGCTGGTGGAACTCACAAAACACAAACTCATTTACCATCAGCCAAAACAGACGACAATTAGGGAGACAGGAGTGTTTCCCGACACACATACACACTCACTACAAAGCCACATGGCAGAGTCTGGCCATCCCGGGCAGACAGCAAGGACAGGACGGGCAGAGACCTCCTGGGCAGCGGATCCAGGCAGCTGGGGGCCAGGGTTGGGGAGGCTGGGAGGCGGCCTTGGCAGCTTGTGCACACGTGGCTGGGCACCCACCTGGAGTCTGGCATCAGGGCCTTGTCGGCCCCCCATAGTGGGGGGCCCTGCCTGGCCCAGGCAGCTCCGGGGCTCCTCACTCGCCAGTGGGGAAGGGGACTGCTGCGAGCGGACCGGCCACAGAGGGGATGGCCTCAGGACCTTGGGGGTCTCAGGCCTGGAGACTGGGGGACGAGGCTGGGTGACTCTACGAGGGAAGCAAGGAGTGGCTCAGGGAGAGTGACCACCCCCAAAGACCGCAGCCCCTGCCCATTGCATCCTGCGAAGGGAATGCGTGAGACTCGGGAACAAGGTGCCAACAAGCAACCAGGAGAAAGTAAGAGTCCAGAGGTGAAGCACCCGACCCCTGGGGCCAGTGAGGCTGCCTGCAGGATGTGGCCGCTTAGCCTCAGGGCACACAGGTGGAGCTCAAACCCCAGGACCCTCACGCCCCACTGCCTCCTCTATCTCCAGGACCCCTATCTACCCTGCTGTGTAACCCCTCCACCCCCCCGCGCCCCGTGTGCAGCTCTCAACTCTCCCTGGAGGCCCAGCTCTGCTTGGAGAAGAAAACGGTAACCCACTCCAGCATTCTCATCTGGAGAACCCTACGGACAGAGGAGCCTGGAGGGCTACAGTCCATGGCGTCGCGAGAGTTGGACACGACTCGGCAACTAAACCACCACCAGCTCTCCTGCCGGCCCTGACCACACAGGAGCCTCCCACTTGGGCGGCGCGCATAGTACCACCTCCTTTGGCACTCAGGGAGTGGCAGCCACCCGCAGCCGGGCGTCCAGCACAAGGGGGACACGGTCATCGTGGCCGCCTCATGGGCCTGGCTGGGGATGGCACGAGGGGAGGACGGGGACTCACTCACGCTCACCAGCCAGGGCCGGCGGCCTGTCCAGCATGTCGGCCACTCCCGACAGGGCCTCACCCTCGTCCACACCCGCGGCCTCACAGCTTGGGGGGTCCTGATGCCTGCACGGTGTGCAAAGACAAAAGGAGAGCCTCTGAGTGGTCCGCACGCACCTCCCCCACGGCCCCCGGCCCCACGGGGACACTGACATCACACTGGATGTTCCCACGCCAGCGTCCAGGGCACCTGCCGGGGCCTGACTTGCCAAGGCCAGCTGCAGGACATCCGTCTGCCACGCGAGCCACGGCTCCTTGGAGGAAGCGAGAACCTGAAGCAGAGACAAACAGAAATGCAACCGAGACGGTCAACTGGAAAACCTGCACGAAAGGCAGGCTGTGGTCGGCCCCTGGCCACCCGTCTTGGGGTCACAGAGATCCACCCTGAGCGCAGACCCTGTGATCCGGACTCAGAGGAGGGAGGCTGAAGTTGGTGCCCCGCCCGGGGGACTTTTACCCATGCCAGCTTTGGCACCATAGGCAAAGGCAAGGGACGTAAGTGGAAACCGCAGCTCATCCCGGGGTTCCCAGAGAAGGCGTGATACGCAAATGGAGGTGTGTCTACTGGAAACAGCAGCCCTGGGCATTCGGGGCGGGGACACAGGAAGCCAGGCCACCCGGTGGTCGGAGCCGCCGGGGGACAGAGGGGGACTGGGAGGGGCCGGCCCAGCGGTCACTGACGACTCACAGCCTGCTGCTTCCAGCCGGGCACCAGGCTGCCCGCCAGCTGGAGGAACTGCACCGCCATCTCTAGGACCGAGGCCATGTCCTCCCGCCGGCCGTCAAACTGGGGCAGCAGACCCCGCAGGTGCTCACAGCTCAAGGAGATCCGCTTCCTGCTCGCAGAGAAGGGACGCCGTCTGGCTGTAGGGCCGTCTGGCTTGGCCAGGGGACGAGAGGGCAGCCCCAGGCAGCCTTGAGCCCTTCAGGAACCAAGTCAGAGCACTGCCCTGGCCTCGGGGGCCCTGACCCAGCTGCAGGCTTGGCAGGGCCTCTGCCACGGGCCACCACCCAGCCTAGACCAGCGCCACTGCCTGGAGCGGGGACCCGCCCCCAAATGTACAGCCTCAAGTGGTCCTGGACTTCACCGCAAAGAAAGGGCTGCACCAGGAGCCCCTGGGAGCCCTCCCCCAGCACGAGGGCTCTATTTACCTTGAGAACTCGCTACAGCGGGCCCTGACCAAACAGCTGTTTGAAATGAGGCGGCGGGCGCAGGCCTGACCTCCTCGGACCCCCGCCCCCCCACCGCGTGGCCGCCGCGGCGGCCCCCACCTGCGCTCCCTCTCGCTGAGCACGTTCCGTGGCAGGTGGGGGCCGGGACCCTCCGCCACTGCAGGCACCTTGGTCTGGCCCGAACCCTGGCCCGGGTGGTTCTCGCAGCAGAACTGGACGCTCGATGGGGAAAGGGCCACTGCCGCGAGAAAAGACACGAGCGCGGGGCTCTGTGACCCCAGAAAACGCCTAGAGCCAGAGGCAGTGACAGGCGTCTCAGAGGGGGTGGGCTCAGGACAGGGGCCTGGAACACGGCCCTGCAGGTCCTGCCTCTTGGCAGCCCTCCCTCTTCCCCCACCAACCCTCAAGGACCCGGGGTCGGGGGTGGGCCCCAAGCGGGCCCTGCTGGGTGGGGCTAGGACTCAGTTTCATTTCAATTGGAAAAAGAGTCGGCCCGGACCACCGCCTGCCCCCCACCCCCCCGAGCATCCCTGGGCAAGGGCGTCCCAGATGACCCCCTCCAGAAACCGCTCCCCAGTTCTCACCTGCATCCCCGGGAAACTCGCGGAACCCCAGTGCGGGGCTCAGGAGCCCCGGACGCCATGAGCGCGCGCGCAGCTGCGGAAGAGAGCCGCAAGGCCCGACCCTGCCACTCGCGCCCCGCCCCACGCACGCCGTCCCCCAGCCCCGCCCCCTCACGTGCGTTCTACCCGCCCCCACGTGCTTCTCGCCCGAGCCTGCCCCGCCCTCACGTGCTCTGCGCACCCCCTGTCCCGCTGCCCCACGTCTGCGCCCCTTCCTGCCTTGAGGTCCCTCTGTTGGAGAAATTGCCAGAAAGGCACGCCTGGGTTAGTGCCCAAGGTGGACCGTCCTCCCCCACTGCTTCCGGCTGGGCAGCCCAGCTTCCCACTGGAGTGGGGGCTCTCCTCTCCCCTGCCCACCGCCCGGCACCCCCAGGTGCCAGTCCCCAGCTGGAGCGCTCCCCTGAAGGATCTCACAACTGAGGGTGGAGGACAGGGTCAAGGGGCAAGAACTGAGGGTGGAGGACAGGGTCAAGGGGCAAGGACTGAGGGTGGAGGGGAGGGGCTGGACGGGGTCCATCACGGTGAGGACCAAACTGGGCAAAGCTTCCCAGGGAAGGAGCCCAGGTGGGTTCCTGGGTTGGCATGTGGGCCTGGTGGGCAGGGAGGACCGCCTCTGTGGCAGGAAGCGTTGGTCTTACCTGAGAGCAGAGGAGGGAGCTACAGGGCCAGGGAGATGAGAGGAAGGATTTCGGATCCTTGTGGGGCCCCTTGGGGCCAGGGATGGGAGGCTGGGGGAGCTACATGCGAGAGGAGCCAGGAGGCTGGTCAGCAGAGATCCCGGGACTTCGGCTGGCTAAGGATGGGCAGAGAGCCTTCACCCGTCTCTGAGGGCCCGCAGGCCCAAGGCTCACAGGCGCCCCCTACCCCAAATCTCCTCCTTGTCCCGGGGTTCTGCCTAAGCCAGTGCCACCACCGACCCAGGAGCTAGGGGCATCCCCACACCTCCTATGCCTGCCTCTGATCCCACCCACCCTCTCTCTGCCCTCCCTAGCTTCCAGCTCACTGGAATGCTGGCTGGCCTTCCTGCCCCTTCCGCCCAGGCCGTGGCCCACCCGCCTGCCCTCCAGCTTTCCTGCCCTGACAGGGGCCTTGGCTCAGGCCTCGCTGCACGGAGCCGCTGTCTCTAGCAGGTTGCTGTGGGCAAACCACCCTTGCCCGCTCCTGACAGCTGTGTGAGTGGCTGGGTCTCCAGGCCTGTGCTCCTCTCTCTGGATCTCCGGGGGCCGGCCCAGTGCTGGGCGCGCAGCCCACCGAGTCTGGTGGAGGGATGATGGAAGAAGGGAGGCGGGGAGGGGGAAAGTGGAGACACCGCCTCTTTCAAAGGGGGCGGACTTGTAGCCAGAGAATAGGATACCAAGTCCTTATTTCAGTCGGGAGGATGTCAGAGCTCATGCTGAAGAGGGCTGCTGGGGGTGTGCGGGACCCTTCCTGGGGTTGGCCACTGTCGGGAAGACCTCATCTCCCAGGAGGGGAAGCAGAAGGGAGCTGGGGCAGGTGTCCCTGCGGTGGGTGGAGTCCACCCCAGGTGGTCGTCTTGGGACAGGGCGGGGGCCAGAGCAGAGCCTCTGTCCCAGGAAAGCGAGAAACCTGTCTGCAACTAGGAGGGGCTGGGGGCTGCAGGAGGGCGTCCTCAGGCGGGACTGTGGACCGTGGGGCTACCCGGAGATGGCTGAAATGTGGCCTGGGAGGCCACATTTGCAGAGGCCTGAGAGGTCCTGAGAGCTGATGGCTTGCTTGGGCCTGTCTTTCCAGCCCTGCTCAGCTCCACAGCCTGAAGGCAGCACAGAGGAGGGGCTGGCCAGCGCAGGCCAGGCCACAGATCAGATGCTGGAGGACAGGCGGGGGCCGTGGTGTCAAACCATGCAGGAGAGGAGGGGGGAGCCCCGAGGCCAGGGCCTAGGACAAAGGGGGCGCTGGGCAGGGGACCCAAGTCACAGTCAAGGGCTATGCTAAGAAGGTAGGTGGGCCTGATGTCAAGTCTGGAAGCAGGGAGACCTGGTGACGCTCAGCCCACAGCCCGGCTTCTGGGAAAAACCCAAGAAAGGCTGGGGAGGGTCAGTTCTGCTAACACCTAGGGCCCAGCGTTTATGGGAGGTGCAAGGAGAAGCCAGGCTCCATGCCCTGGGAGTGTTCCCGGTGCCCAAGGGAGGGTGGTGCCGGAGTAGACCCCGCAGAGAATATTGGCTGCGAGTGTGCAGGGACCCCTGAGGGGGTGCTGGGGCAAGTGGGCTTCCTGCTCCTGGCTGGGGAGGGATGGACAGGCCAGTGTTTGGGGGCTTGGCTCCTCCATGGCAGAGCAAAGCCGTGTTTTGTTTTCCTTGATGTCAGGAATGTTACCAGACTTGTCTGTTTCCCATCACTGACAGAGCAAGCCAGTCATCTCATTGACCAACCAGCAGGGCACCTCCAAGGGGTCTGTAAGATGGACACACACTGGCGGGAGTCCTGCTGGGGGGCGGGGGTGGGTGGGACCACTCAGGAGGGAGCAGGGAAAGCCCCCCAGGGTGCAAGACTGCTGGTAAGCCGCCTGGGGGTGCACGCTGCCCTCCGGAGGACTTTGGGGCTATCCATGCCTTCACCAAGTGCCCCCTCCGGGAAAAGCATGGTGTTAAGCTAGCCGTCTCCTGGGAGTAAACAGAGATGGGGTCTCAGGAGCAACGCAAGCATCAGGACCACAAAGTACCCGCCATGCGCCCTCCAGTCAGCGGGCCCAGCCCTGCCCTGGCAGCCCCTGCCCTGACCGCCCCCAGGGTTGGGGGTGGGCTGGTGCCTGGGGCCTTGAGAAGAGCTGCCTGGGTGATGCTGGCTCGGTGGCCCCGGTCCCATCTGGCGCCCCAGCCCCTCGCCCTCTTTGCAGAGGCTGCTCTCTTGCTCCTGTCTGTTTTTGCTTCTCCTGTCTGCTGCTCTCTATCTTCTTTCTGTCTTTGCCATGCTCCTGGCTCACTGAGGGTTGGGACAGACCAGGGGCTCTACCTGTAGGACTCTGCATGGGGCTGGGGGAGAACCTGAGGCAGGATGTCCGTGTTAGCCTGTGGCGGGTGTCACCAGCCAACCCTTCTGCTTCCTGAGCCTCTTCCCTTGGGTGGTGGAGCCGCAGCAGGGTGCGGCCCAGCCTCTCTGCGTGTTTGCAAGATGCTCGGGGTGGGGCTGGGCCTGGCCCCGGTGGGGTGGGGGGTCACTCACTCCTGCCTCCAGCCCACTGACCTCCCTTCCCTCTCCAGGACCAGGGGCCTCCCAGGGGTGAGGCCGATGCAGATGGACACACGGGGTCTGTGTGCCGGTGCCCACGGGAGTGACCGGTGCCGTGCGGGGTGGGGGAGCGGGGGCGAGTGGCACAGGAGAGTTGGAGGTGGGTCAGATGCTGACCGGCCGCCCCTCCTGCCCCAGAGGCGGGCAGGGCCAGCAGCACAGGCGCCGTCACCATGAAGCGTGCAGAGGCCTCCGTCCCCCTGGGAACGCCTCCCACCGTGGAACCCTGCCCCCAGAGGGGTGGTGGTTTTTGGGGTTTGGGGTTTTTATTTTTGAGCATTTGAAGAGCCTGTGCCCCCGGTCTCAGGATTACGCGGGACCTGGGAGGCTGGTCTGCAGGTGGGACGCGGAGGGACCACTGCCCCGTCCCTCGCGCGGTTCCCAGCGTGGCCAGCAGGGGGCGCGCCCGCAACGGCGCAGAAATCATCCCTGGAACAGGATTTTTTTTTCCCACCCCCACCGAAATCAGAGAAGTGTTTCAGGGCACAGCGCTGGGAGGGGGGGTGGAGGGGAAGAAGTCTTCTGTCGCTCCCGGTGTGTCCCCTGCCTCTCAGTCGCAGCCGCCGCCAGCCCAATGCCGCTTCCCGACGGGGTGCACAGTCCAGGGATGTCTACAGAGGGGCACAAGGCGGGGGCCACACCAACCGGACCTTCGTATTCGACGACGGCCAGTGCACCCCCAGGTATGGTCTGCCGGGCCCCCCACCCCCATAAGAACGGACTCCGGATGGAGTTCATGCCACCCTCCCAGGACCCCTCATCCTCAAAATGCCCACTTCCCTAGGCTGCCTGCCCCCCCCACCCCCATCCTTTTCCCCACCACTGTGAGCTTACGTCCCCGCTGAGCCTGGGGAGCGTGGGGGAGAGGGCTGCCCCCTTGAGGCCGGGTGGCAGCACCTTGGGCACTTACACTCAGATCCCCAGCAGGTGCCCAGACTGCTGTCTGTCTGTCTGCACCCTTGATGGAAAGTGGCCACAGCGTGACCGGGCTTACATCCATCTCCCAGGCACCGGCAGATGCAGACCCTGCAGGCAGGAAGCTCGGATGCCCTCTGTGCCAGAGGGGCCGGGCACTGTGCTGGCCTCCCAGCCCCCTCTCTGGTCTGGCCTGGGGGAGGAGCCTGTGGGACGGCCTGGCTGGGGCCAGCGAGGCTCTGGGGGAATGGGGTTCCCTTGCTTCCCAGGGGCAGCTCCTCCTAGGAAGAGCCCCATGTGGGGTGTGGGGTGTGGGGTGTGGGGTGCAGGCGGGCTGTCAGATGAAGGGCAGGGCTGCTAGGTCTGGTCCCGTGGTGCCTGCCGGCCGGTCGCTTCTTTGTCCACATGTGTGAGGAGAGGGCTGACTAGCAGGGCCTTCCAGGTGGCCGGAAGCTGACCTTCCTGGAATGTCCATGGTGCCACGTAGCCCCTGGTGACCAGCACCGAGGGCACAACCCAGGCAGGGGCCCCGGAAGGACAGAGCAGTGACCATCCCAAGGGGCTTTGCCCAGGGCCCTGTCCTGGGACCTCCCCCCACCCCACCAGCCCCCAGACAGTCGGCACACACAGACACTCCTCACCCTCGGCCCGGAGCCAGACTCCAGGTCAGCCACAGCCACTGCCCGGTGCCAGCCTCCCCAGCTCAGCAGCACCCCGGCCTCGGGGTCCCACTCGGTCCACCATTCTAAGGCCAGCGAACGGGTGGACACCTGGTTCAAGGCCAAGCGCTGTGGCCATTTCCTGTGGGACTCAGTTTCCCCGCTTGTCAAGTAAGAAATGGAGTGGATGATCTTGAAGGTAGGGCCATGTGTACTGAGTGACCAGGGTCAAGAGGGGAGGCTTCTGGCCACATGTCCAGGGTCAGGGTGGTCCCTTGGCAGGGACGGCACCAGCCTGGCACCTGTGGGGTCTTGGGGGCACAGCCTGGGGCAAGTGCTCTGAGAGCAGGCTGCCCGGTGGTGTCCTTGGGAAGCAAAATTAACCTCATGAAGTAGGCACAGTCTGGATCTCCCCTGGGTCACTCCGAGGGTCAACCAGGTAACATCCATCAGGCGCAGAGTAGGTGACCCGAGAGAGGTTCTTGCACCATCACGGTCTGACTGCCCCTCTGCCCATCTCCCTGCTCGGAAGGGTATCACCCATCTTCCTCATGACCCATGTCCCGGTCCTCCCGCTGTGCTGGACGGCCTGCCCCAGACGGAGGTGGGGGCTCTATCCTGAGGTCTAGGCTGGGTGGGCTCAATCCCCCGGATGCCTCCATCTCCCTCCGGACAGTGCCCTCCCCCTGGCCGGAGCTGCCTCTGTCCCTGCAGGATTCCCAGTCGCGCTGCGGGTGTCTGGGGTGGCTGCCAGGGCTGAGGGCACATCAGGCAGGCCAGGTGGGACCCCCAGGAAGGTCAGGAAGGGTGAGGGGGAAATCTGGTTGGGCTGTGGTGGGGCCTGTGGCCAAGGCCAGCAGCTCGGGCAGATGGGCTTCAGGTCTGAGAGGAGGTGGGGGAGGGGTGCAGGTGGGGAGTGGGGGCCGTTCCACCCCCATCCTGACCCCCAGCCCTGCCTGGTCCCCAGGCTGCCCCCAGGCTGTGAGGCCTGGTATAGCGGGGTCTCAGGAGGACTCCAGGCCGCAGGAGTCTTAGCCCTGGTGCCTGGTTCCCTGTCTGAACCCGGGGCCTCCCCTCTGTGCCCAGGGGTCCCCAGCCCCGGCTATCCCCCGTGGTCACTGGGCACTCTCCTTCGGGCCCTGTTCCACTCCCAGGTCCTAACATCTCTGCCTTGCAGGTGGGAGGGGGGTGGCTGGGGCACCCCCAGCTGCCCCAGAGCTGGCCAGTGCCCCCTCTTGCCAGTGGCCTTAGGGCGCTGTTTGCGTCTCGGTGCCAGTCTCTGTGTGTGCCACCCGTGTCCTTATGCCCAGCTCTGCCCACCATCCATGTGGGTGTCCCAGCCTGTCTTGAGAGTCTGACTAACCCCGAGTTACCCTGGCATGGCAGGGGTCAAGCCTTGTTAGCACAACTTCCCCTCTGCTTGGAGGGTTTCCTGACTGAACTCCCCCCCCACCCCCCTGCCCTGGGACCAACATAGGACCCTCTGGGCCCTGATGCAGAGGGCACGGATCCAGGGCTGGCATCCCGCCAGGGTCCATGTCTGGCTGGAGGTCCGGGCCAGCCCTCCAGGCCCATATTAGGGAGCCGTGCCTGCAGGGCAGCAGGAAGTGGCCGAGATTCTGTGGGAAAAGGTTCACAAGGCCTGAGGTCCAACCCAGCCCTGTCCAGCCAGAGAGCCAGCTTCCTGGTGTAGGGGCTGGAGGGAACTCGGGGGTCTGCCTTTGGCCACAGCTCGGGCGGGCAGAGGTGAGTGAGAAGGGGCTGGGGGCGGTACCTCCACAGGACTCTGCTTGTGTCCAGGCACAGGGCTGCGGGTGACATCGTGTCCTCACGCCTGGCTCTGACCACCGTCCACGTGGGTGTCCTGGCCTGTCTGAAAGTGAAAGTCAGTCATGTCCGACTCTTTGTGACTCCATGGACTATACACTCCATGGAATTGTCCAGGCCAAAATACTGGAGTGGGTAGCCTTTCCCTTCTCCAGGGCATCTTCCCGACCCAGGAATTGAACCAGGGTCTCCTGTATTGCAGGCGGATTCTTTACCACCTGAGCTCCCAGGGAGGCCTGGCTGAGCGTCTGACTAACCCTGAGTTACTCTGCGCGCCGGGGTCCAGCCTTGTTGGCACAACTTCCCCTCTTCTCAGAAGGTCTCGTGACTGAGCTATGACCTCTCCTCTGAGGTTTCTCGTTCCATCTCCACGGCTATGGGGCTTTGCCGGCCGTTCCCAGGTGCTTGGAGTCTCTGGGTGGAGCCTGCAGTGCGGCCCAGGAGCAGCGCCTGATGACATGGGTGTTTTTAAAGGAGTCGTGGGGACTCTCCCAGGCTGCGTGCTCGGTTGGGCCTGCCACGTTTGCCAAAACCTCTTCCTCCTGCGGAGCCGGGGAATGGGCTGGTCTGGCCTGTACCAGCCGCCGACAAGTTCAAACTTGAGATGGAAGGCCTGCTCCGGACTGTGGTGCCTGAAAAGGCCTGTCCCAGGAGGTCTGCTCTGTGCTTTGGACTTCCCACGGAGGGGCGTGTTCCCGGGTCCCTCCTGCAGTCTCTCTGGCTGTGGTCAGCTTGTCCTTCATGGGCGGTGAGGCCCAGAAGCCACCCTGTGGCACCAGCCTTGCGGGCCTGGATGCTGCCCGCACGTTGACAATGACGTGACCAGAAGCCCCGCTCCTGCCACCACTTCGGGACAGGCCCCGCCTGGGCCTTGAGCCGCCTTCACAGAGACCCGGATTCCGGGCCAGAGGCCGCTGCTGGACACCTCTTGGCAGGTGTCTGATCTTGGGAAGAGCTCAGAGTCTCAAACCAAAGGAAGAGGTCCCGGGTGCCAGGTGAACGCAGAATTTAACCCCGTCTGGCAGACACGGGAGCCCCTAGGATGTGGGGAGGGGATCCCTGACACGTTGGCAGGTTGGAGGAAGGGGGCAAGGAAGCCAGCGGGGATCAGATTCTTAGGGACTCGGGGCTCTAAGGAGGAGGCCCTGTGGGTATGAGGTGTCCCTTGTGGGCAGGGTGTCCCCATCTGGGCCCCAGCCCCCAGATGAGGCCCAGGCACGCCTGCAGGCCATGCCAGCCGTGGGGCCTAGGGCTCAGCAGGGATATGGTGATGCCTCCTGCAGCCATGGGGACGGGGCAGGCGGGCAGCTGCCCACCTCCAGGCAGACCCCGGCCACTCAGCCCAGGCCTCTGTGGCCCCCAGCACCCACCCCCACCCACAGCCACCCTACATGCAGCCAGGGGACGGGCAGCTAGGTGGTGAGTGCTGGCCCTGCGACCTGGATGTGCACGCACTGCCTGGCACCGAGGGGCCTGGGCACGCTGCGGCCACTCAGGGGACTTGCGGCAGGGCCCTCCCCAGAGGCAGGCCCCAGTCCAGGTGGGCGGCCAAGCAGGGTGAGTGCTGCAGCCCCCCGTGCTCCTGGGGAAGGGGGCGGGCCCAAGGCTTGGGGAGGTGATGGACACGCCCGAGGCCCCATGTCCACAGGGGGTGCCAGGCCCCTCCTCCTTTCCCTTTGGCTTGCTTGGCAGCACGGGAGAAGCTGCTAGGAGGAGTCTCTTTGGTGGCTCTGGAGCTTGAACTCGGCTCAGCAATGCGTTCTGAGCTTTCAGCTTTGGATTCTGATGCCTCTCGAGTGCAGCCACCGTCAGCGTTGACTCGAAGCCCCTCCCCTCGTGAGAGGGTGGATATTTCCCGGAGGCCGCCCCCTCCCCCCACAGCCACCACTACCTGCTGGGCAGCTTGAGCAGCTCTGGCTTTTTAATTACAGGACAGAGGAAGCACTCAGCTTTTCGGTCGTGGTCAGCAGAGAGTGGCGGCGGCTCTCTGCTTCCCCTGGGCACCGAGCCCAGTGCTCAGCTGCCCTCCACCCCCCTGGTGGTGCTGCAGGGTCTGAGGACTCTCCTGGGTGCTGGGCAGTGTGAACGTGTGTGTGTGTACACACAACTGTGTGTGTCCGTGTGGACGCATGTGGGTACACACAGCTGTGTGTGTCCGTGTGGATGTGTGTGTACACACACCTGTGTGTCCGTGTGGACGCATGTGGGTACACACAGCTGTGTGTGTCCGTGTGGACGTGTGTGTGTACACACACCTGTGTATCCGTGTGGACGCATGTGTGTACACACAGCTGTGTGTCCATGTGGATGCATGTGGGTACACACGCCTGTGTGTGTCCGTGTGGACGCGTGTGGGTACACACGCCTGTGTGTGTCTGTGTGGACACGTGGGTACACACAGCTGTGTGTGTCTGTGTGGACGCATGTAGGTACACACGTGTGTGCGTGCACACGTGCACATTGTGTGTTCACCTGCACATCTGCGTGCACACACCAGCCCATGCACACCCGTGCACAGGCACACATCCGCCACCCCTCTGTCGGTCATGGCTCTCCAGTGTTGAAGGGTGCACCTTAGAAGAAGGACCACATCCTTGAGCCAGTGGGGCATCTTTCAGCCACTGTGGGTTGACTCGAGCATTCCAAGCCGTCTGGACTCCTGCCTAGAGGAGCCTGGGTGGGAGGGACATTGTCCCAGGAGGTTGTACGCCCCTCCTCCCCAGAGACCCGCCCCTGGGCTGTGGCTCCAGCCCAGTGACGTGTTGGGGAGGCAGGTGGCCCCCAGCTCTTCTCATATCCAATAACTTGAGTCCCATTCAGTATGTCTCCTGGTGCGGGCACCAAGGAGGAGGCACAGGCCTGAATCCCCCCCAGCCCCAGCTCCCTGGAACTGTCCCCACGTGGTAAGGAAGGCCTACACACCTGGTGTGAGCGAGGCCTACAGAGAAAGCCCTGGGGTTCTCTTGGAGTGGATTGTGTTCACAGGGTCATATGTCCTCCGTCACAAACGTCAGGGCTGCCCAAGGTGTCATCGTGAGGCAGGGTGGGGGCCCAGTGTCCCCGGTGTAGGTGAAGGGTCCAGGCCCTGTTATGGTGCTCGCTGGTCTGTCTCCTGATGGCCAGGAAGGCAGGAAGCCCTTCACGCGTGTAGCGCTGGACTTCTGTGTCCTCTCCTGAGTGTCCGCCTCTCTGTCCTTGGCCTCCTCTTG
The DNA here is from genome assembly GCA_917880005.1 of Nanger dama. Lineage (NCBI taxonomy): Eukaryota > Metazoa > Chordata > Mammalia > Artiodactyla > Bovidae > Nanger > Nanger dama. Next base: position 3,701,095 of record CAKJTW010000018.1, on the reverse strand, counting down.
CCCGTCTGTCTTTCCGGGCATCCGTGCCTTGACCTGATTTCTGTCGCTGCTCTTCTCTGTCATTGTTCTTTAAATGGCAGTGTCTTGTTCCCACGTGGAAGCATTTGTGCGTCTGTTCTGCTAAACGATAGGCCTTCGCCGCTGCAGACATCTCTGCTCTGTGTCCTCTTCCGGCCTCCTTGGTTTGGGGCTGAAAAGTGGGTTTTTAATTTAGCTGATGGCTGGCCGGATGGCATCGCCCCTGAGGGTCTCTGGGCTCCGGGGCTGGGCCCACCTGGATAGCTGAGTTCCTTCGCCTCTCCGCGTCTCTGTTTTCCCATCAGCAAAATGAGGGGACACCAACCCCACCACCCAGGATGCTGCGAGCATCCCACGAGTGGCCCTCGTTCCAACCCCAGCCCCAAGTTGCCGCTTCCCTCCCGAGATCACCTGCCTCTCATCCTGAATTCCCCAGCTCTGAGTCCTCTGTCATGCCAAGCTCCAGCCGGTCCCTCTGCTGAGGCTATAAATTAGCCCTGATAGCTGGCAAGGCCCGCCCCTTGTCTGTTTTTCTCTCACACCCGTCCTGGCCGGTCTCGCATATTTAGTCTTCAGTGTAAATCTTGGAAATGGTTTGTCAGACTCGAAATGGATGTGTGCTGATTGTCTTTGCCCCCTCGTCTGGGGAAGGGACTGTCGAGGGCTGGGAGCATGAGCTCCTCCCGCCGTTAGACAGTGCCGGGAGTGGTGGGCGGCCTCCCCGAGCGACCCTGTGGGCCTAGGGAGAAGGGGGCAGGAGCCCCCTCTCGTGATGCTGCGGCCGCCTCGTTGCCCCTGCCCTCGCTTCATGCATTCGGTGCTCTCTGGTTTGGCGGCCTCATTGGAAGCTCTCATTTGTTCTGATAAGTTTCGGTTGACTCGTGGGGTTTTGAGGCAAATGGGGATGCTGCTGCTGACAACAGAAAGAGCTCCCGTCTTCTTCCTCCCCCACCTCCCTTCGTCTCGGTGGGCACTCAGGAGACCCGTTGGGCCCGTTGCAGCAGAAAGACTTGTGTTCCCCCTGGAGCAGGAATGCCCCCAGGATTCCACTGTTGGTTTTGCTAATCAAATTAAGAACACTCCCCCTCTGTATCTAATTTTACTAACGGATTTGGGGTCATAACAGATCCTTAACAGATCTGTATTTGCTCACAAAATCATATACATTTTCTCCTTTAATTCCTTGGCGTCGTGAAGTACGTCACACATGGGTAAATCCTCCTGGATGCTGGTGGTATGGGCTTGTAATGCACTCCTGGATTCCGCTAACGGTTTACTTGGGATTTTTGCACTTAGAGCCTTCAGGGAGCTCTCCTCGTATGTGTCAATGCCCTGGTGGTGTCTGCACCTGACTTTGGTGATGGGATTAGGTCCGCTTAGGAAAATGAACAAAGTCACTTCTGTTTCTTTCTGTGCTTTGGCACGGTCTGACAGTGGCAAACTTGGGCAACCACCAGGGCCTGGTGCCTTTGGTGGGAGAAGGAGGTTTTTGGCCACTTCACCCTCCTCAGTCGTGCTTAACTCCTTGAGTACCTGGGCTGGGGACGGGGGCAGGATTTGGGAGGAAGAGAAGTGGAAGTCCTGCCCCTCAGAGGGATGCCCTTGGCCACCTGTGGGTAGCGTGTGCGTGCCAAGCCACTTCGGTTGTGTCCGACTCTTTGTGACCCCATGGACTGTAGCCCTCTAGGCTCCTCTGTGCATGGGATTCTCCAGGCAAGAGTACTCGAGTGGGTTGCCACGCCCTGCTCCAGGGCTCTTCCCAGCTTGGGGATCACACCTGCGCCTCCTGTATCTCCTGCAGTGGCGGGCGGGTTCACCACCACTGGTTCACCTGGAAAGCCCTGGTGGTAAACAGCAGGGCTCTGCCTCAGGTGCTCCTGGCCTCCCCACCCCCGCCTCCTGGGCCTCTTCTAGGCTGTGTGAGCCCAGATGTCCTCAGCTCCTATCAGAGAGACGGGAAGTCCTGGCTGCAGGCGGATTCTCAGGACTCCTTGCTGGGCAGTGCAGTCACGGTGCCTGGCGCGCGGCTTGCGTGCAGTGCTGTGGCCCAGGCTGTCTGTCCCCTGCGGCCAGAGGGCCAGGGTGCCCGAGCTCATGTACCCCAAACTGGGAGGCGACTTCCTGCTGTGTGCTGGGAGTGGGCTTCCTGTTGCCTTGGCCTCCTGGTCCCAGCATCCCAAAGGGGCCTCCTGCTGAACTGGGGAGATGGGGACGGGGAGCTGGCCATCCCAGGAACCTGATGCTTGGGGTCAGGGCCTCTGTCCACTGGAACTTGGCCTAACAACTGGCTCACCAGCCCCAAATTAAAACCTGACATGGATTACACACACTGACCACTTCAAACCTGCTGTCTCATTTCATCTCAACCATTGCTTCATAACGGTAGAGGCTTCAGAATATTCATTTATGAAAGAAGAAATGGAGGCTCAGAGGGGTCAGGTGACTTCCCTGGGGCCACCCACCGTGGACTAAAGGGGCAGGACTGAGCCCTTCCCAGTCATCAGGACCCTGGGCAGCTTCCCGGGCCTGGCAGGTTCATGTCGAGGGGACTTGCCGAGTCCCCCAAGGCCTTGTCTGGGAAGGGGGTACTCTGTCCTGGCTCCAGGGGGTGGGGGGCAGTGAGTCCCGCGATGAAGTTCCTGAGGGCAGTTGAGGGCAGTTGAGGGCCAGGGAGATGGATGCTTTCTTTAGGCCACGGAAGCCCTGCGTTCTTCCATGTGGCCATCAGACAGAAAGGACACTGGGTGTGGTTTGGGGATCCTGGATTTCCTCCCCGGGTCCTCCACCCCTCAGTCACTCTGTGAGGAGGAGAGGAAGGGGACGACAAGGAGGCACAGGTGGCCTGCTCTCGCCCCACCTGGACCATCCCAGCTGTGGCGGGTGGGCAGGCATGGGCGGGGACAGGGCCCCCAAGTCCCACATGCCTGGAAGCTCTCAGTCACAGAAGCCTTTGGGCTGAGAGACAGGCCTTGAGCAGGCCCCTGGACACAGGGAGCGGCTGCCTGGCCATGTCCCTCTTACAAGGGGCACTGTTCCAGGAGCCCCGGGGCCTGGCCATCGGCCAGCGCAACAATCACTCAGGTTCGTGTGGGCTTTCAGCTCCGCTGGGGCAACAAGGCAGGACACCACACGCCTGCCGGGGCGTCTGCTTCCCCGTGCGTGCTCCCTCCAGGCTCCTGTGTCCTGGCTGCACCACGAGGGAGGAGGGGCCGCATTCCTGGAGACCACATGGCAGGGCAGGAACCTGGCCTTCTGACTCTGGAACACTTCCCCCCACCCTCCACCTCACCATGTTCTCCTGAAGCAGAGACCCTGCTGTGTCCGGGTCTCAAGGCCAGGACACGAGAGAAAACCCAAAACAGGTCAAAGTGGAGAAGGGGTCAAAGGCAGCCATGCCTGGGGAGCTCTGGGGTTCTGCCATCGAAGGAGGCGGTCGGCAAGAAAGGGGCAAAAGCAAGAAAACACAACCCCAACCTTCCGCCGCGTGGCTCCCCCGCCTGCCTGCGCCTCCCCATGGCCCCAGCTTATGACTAAGGAAAAACATGCAGCCACGCTGATGCGATTAGGAAAATGCTGTTCTACAAACACTGCCAGATCCTCGGGGTTGACCCTGTGACACAGAGCACAGCAAGCACACAGGCGTGTTGGGCCCACAAGGCCACTCGCAGCCTGGGCTCGGGACGGCCCTTGAGCAGCTCCTAAAGCCATGGGATGAGCGGCTGACACCTGCCTGCCGCTTGTCCGGGGGTGGGGACGCGTGGGCTAGGCGCTCAGTGGGGGCCCGGGGAATGCGCCTGCCCTTCCCGCCTTGAGGAGGGAGAGGAGGGGACCAGAGTGCCTGCCACTCTGCCCCCTCAGCGTGGACCTTGTGCTCCAGGTGAGTGGCCTGGCCTCCCATCCTCTCGCACAGATTGTCCATGAGTTTTCAGTTTGGGAATGAGTGTGGTCAGCGGAGCCCTGCCCCTGCCCAGGGGCAGAGCCAGGCTCCTCCCTCCATCTCCTGCCCCTTGGCAGGGACAGGCCTCACAGGGCAGAGAACCCCCCACCCCATGCCCTCAAGCTGGTCTGCCATCGCGGGAGTGCCTCTGAAGGCCCCAAGAGGCCCATTCACGGGTCCACCACCAAAGGGTCCCAGCTGATATTCTGCACCTCCCGGGGGGGGGTCTTGGCTCTTAGAAGAACAGAGTGAGGGCTCACCTCGGCTGTGGAGGCAGCGGGGAGAGAATTCCACCTCCCTGCGGGGCCGCTGAGGGCACCAGCAAGGGGTGGCCTGGGGCTGGGCTCACCTGGCGGGAGCTCACCTAGCCTCCCACCTGCACTGGTGGCTGCGCCTCCCCTGCCCACCTGCACCGTGGAGGTAAGGCTCCCCAGGACACTCAGTTAACGCTATGCAGCTGCCCTGCTGTGTCCAGCACCCACTGGGTGATGACGGGGTGCGGGGGCTGGTGAGCAAGTCTCTGCGTAGCGGGCAGAGAGGTCCTGATGAGGCTGTCGCCCCAGGAGGCTGGGGAACCTGGAGCCTTGGTGCTTGACGGTGACCGCAGCCAAAACTCACCTGGATGTGGGGTGGGGGCGGGAAGGGGCAGGTGCCCCAGGAGACAAATATTTGGGCCCCAGAAGGCTGCAGACCACCAAGGGCCCTCCCAGTTTACCTGGTCTGATCTCATTCCTCTGCTCTGTCCTGCCAGGTGGGGACAGGGGCTTCTGGCCGCAGAGTCCTGGCGATACTGGGCAAAGGGCAGCTGGGGGCCCAGAGGGATCCTGCCGTCCCCACTGCCACTGCCTCCCAGGTTCTGATCCCACCTGAGCCGCTTGGCCCCACGGAGGTCGCAGACAAGGGCCTTTTCTTAAGCCTCCTTGTCACACACACCCCCCCGACCCCCGGACCGAGCCCAGCAGCCTGAGGGTCTGGAAGTGGGGGAGATGAGTGTTCTGGATCCTGAGGAAGGCTGAGTAGGCAGCCTACGTGAGGGTTGCTGGGAGGGCTTCTGTGGCCCTGGTGGGAGTCCAGGGGTGGGGTGAGTGCCCGCCCCTGATGTGGGCAGTGGCGAACCTCCCCACACCCTGGAGGTGCTTTGCAGTGGGCTGTGCAGGGGCGGGGGGTGCAGTGGCCCGGGCTGTGCTGCCTGGCCAGGCGCGTGGGGACTGGGGGGCGCTGCGTGGGCAGGGCGGGCCGGGGGAGGCGGGGCCCTGCGGGCCAGGAGGGCCTGGGGCGCTGGGCGCGGGAGGGGCGCGGGCGCGGGCTGAGGGGGGCGCTGGCGTGTGCCCGCAGGCAGCCCGGCGCCGAGGACGGCGGCCGCGGGGACGGCGCGCGCCTGGACACCGCCGGCCTCAAGATGAGCGACCTAGACTCGGAGGTGCTGCCCTTGCCGCCGCGGTACCGCTTCCGGGACCTGCTGCTGGGCGACCAGTCCTTCCAGAACGACGACAGGTAGGGCGGGCGGGCGGGAGGGTAGGGTCGGCGCGTGGAGCTGTCCGCGGTGCTGAAGGCCGCCGGTGCGCCCGCGCCCCGCGCCCCGCGCCCTTCAACTTTCCCGGGCTTCGGGGGATCCGAGAAGTTTGGGTTGGGGGATGGGGTAGGTGGGAAGCATCTTCCCAGGAGGGTCCTGAAAGGTGGGACGGGATGCTTTGTGCTAGGCAGTCGCCCCAGAGACCGATTCTCAGGCTGCCCTCCTCGGGTCTGCCCACAGGCCCCCAGCCCCGCTAGCAGCTCTGCTGACTTTGGGCACAAGCCAGGGCCGGAAGCGCTCCGTGTTGGAGCCTCGCGGGCTGGCTGAAGACTGGTGTCCTCCAGACGCTGGCTCTGGTCATTTATTATTAATCGGGGGTTATGTCCTTCAAGCTCATGTCCTGGTCACTTACCAAGGTTGACAGCATACCTTAGCCTCAGATTATCCTGGGGCGGGGTTGGGAGAAGGTAGCAAAAAGCAAAATAAACTTGACTCTTTCGGCAAAGGACCAGCAAGATGAGCCCTTGGAAATAATTCATGTGCTGAGGGGGCTGGCAGGAAGCTGGGAGAAATGTTGCTTTTCTCTGCCTTTTCCCCAAATAGCTGTCTCAGTAAACACCCAGCACTTTAGCTCTGTCAGCCTCAAGGGAGGTGCTTCTATGCCTGCAGGGACTCACCCTGGAGCCTGAGGGACTTTGGACGGAACAGCTTCCCTTGTAGTGTGCTGGGGGCGGTGGTTGGGGGCGGTGGCTGGCATCTGCGGGTCTCCTTCCCCCACCCAGCCCTGAACTGGGCTGTGAATCTGCAGTGTTCCTCTCGCGGTGCAGTGATTCGAGTTAGCACACAAAGTCCATGAGGTTGAAAATTGTCAAGACAAAGATGGGGCTTTCAGAATAATCCACTGCTGAAACTGCAGCTGGGAGAGAAATCAGGCTTGTGAATGAGGCCAGGACATGAGGACTATGCATGAGGCTTGTGGAAAATGAGTTTGAAATCTGCTCTGCCTGCTGGCAACAGAACATCCTTCCAGACCTCAGATGGCATTCGCTTGCATTCCCTGGGTAGAATCGGGAGGAGAGCTGGAAGCCAAGGACTTCACCCACTTAGACCAGTGGATGTGAGCCTAGCAGAGGGGCTTCTTAAGGCCGTGTAGTTTTGTCTTGTCAGACTGAGTGCAGAGGTAATAGGTAGATCCACCAGAGAACACACGCCCAGGTGAAGAGTTCACTTAGCTCCTGCGTGGGCAGAGGCGGAGGAGGGCAGGGCCGGGGGCTTCCCTAAGCTGAAAGCAAGCTCAGCACCTTCCTGAGTCAGCACCAGCCCCTCCCTGCCTGCTCCACTGGGACTGTTATTTCTCTAAAACAGCAGCCCTGGAGGTTCTTTCCATATCGGGCAGGAAACAGCATCCGTCTCCTGAGTGGGCCTGGGGCCTCCGAAGGCTCCAGAAATGCCAGTGACTGCAGCCGATGTGATTGCAGTGACGCATCCTTGGATTTCAGGAGTGGATGGCGGGTCCTCGCCTTCAGCCGCGGGTGGCTTGTGTCCTCGCCTTCAGCCGAGGGTGGCTTGTGTCTGCCTGGAGGAAACTGTCCCTGTCCCCTGGGACCTGGGAGGCTGGCGCTGAAACCCCCACTGTGTTCTGGACACTACGACTTGGGGTTTTTTTATTTTGATAAAATACACAAAACCTACAATCTAGAGTGGAGTTTGGTAGCGTCACATCATCACCACCACGTGCTTCCAGAGCAGTCCATCACCCCAGGGGGAACCTGGTCCCCATGAGCAGCCCCACCCCCTGGCTCCTGGCAAAACCCCAGTCTCCGTTCTCCTTGGCCTTGTTTTCGGGGTGAAAGCCTCCTGTGTGCTGGGCCCAGGGACCTCCTGCTTGTGTGCATATGGTGTTTGGAGACCGCTATGTGTGCACATATATACACACGTGCATGTGTGTGTGTGTGAATCCTGCAGAGGCAAGACCCCTGTGGTCGGCATGGAGGCCTTGCACCAGTGTCTGCAGGGCTGGCTGGCCCTGGGGGCGTCACCGAGAAAGAGCGGGAGCATGGCCTCTGCCAGGCTGTTGGGGGAAGGGCCCCTTGCCCACCCCACAGAGGAGCACAGGGCCTGGTGCAGTTGGCTGGCCCTTGGAAGAGCCAGGGGTCCCATAGGAGGGGCAGCGGCTGCTGGTTTGCACAAGGTGATTCTGCCCATGTTCCCCGTGGGGGGCTGGAGGGGGTCTTTGAGGCATGGTGCTGTCCTCACCGAGTACCAGCCTTGAGGGGAAGGGGCGTGAGTCAGTGGGGACTCTGGAAGGGGCCAGTCCTCCAAGCAGGCAGCTCAGGGAGCCCCCCTCCCGAGGAGTTTCTCTCAAACCTTTGCCCAAAGGCAGCCACGGATCTTGCCTCTCATGAACCCCTCGTGCTCACAGGTCTCATGGAGGCAGGCAGTGCTGGAAACCAGCTTGGGGTTCCTGGGGGTCCTGAGATCACCTGAGCCCCCCATCTTGAAGACCACGTGTGTGGAGACCCCTCCCCTCCCTCAGCTCCTTCTCGTCCTCGGTGCCCGTGGCCCCCACCCCCATCACTAGTCCCAGAGTGGAGGACCTGACCTGCAGGGGCCCCTGCAGGTGTGTGGAGAGGTGGTAAGGTGTGTCCTGGGCGGGGGAGGAGGGAGCAGGCAATCGGTCTGAGAGGCTGGAGGCCAAGAAGGCCAACCTGTCTGTCCAGCTGGGCCAGGTGCACTCAGCGGGTACTGGGGGGCTCAGGCGGGCATCCATGTGCCCCAGGAACAGCCCCCTGGGGCACGCGGTGGGCCGAGGACAGGCTCCTGGGGCTGCAGGAGGAGGGTGAAGGCTGCAGTGAGTCAGCACTGCCGGGGAGAGGGGTACGTGTCATGGGTCTGGGGAGGTGAGCTGTGCCCTCTCTGCACCATGGGGCAGGGGCGCAGTTGGGGTCTCAGTGCAGGGCTCCCTGCCCCCTGGCGTGCCCCTGGGTCCCTGCTCCCTGGCCCCTCTCCAGGCCCCGCTACTCGGCCTGGGGCAGCCTCTGTGGGCTGAGCGGGGGCCCTGCTGCCCGACTCCTGGCAGGCTGTGAGTGGGCGGGCAGGACTGTGGGCTTCCCTGTTCTCCAGGGGAATAAAGCCACAGCCGTGAGTCACCAGAGCCTTACACGCTGCGGCCTTGGCGGGGAGGAGGGGCTCAGCCCACGTGGGCAAAGGAGCCGCACCCCCGCGGCCCCCAGCCTCTCCTGGTGGGGAGGGACAACCAAGGAGGTGAGCAGAGCCAGGACTGGCGTGCCAGTGTTCCCAGGAGACCCTCCTCACGGCCTCTAAGCCAGATCTCGGGGCTCCTGGGGAGCAGGGCTCTGGGCAGAAGGGCACCTGGACCCTCCAAGGCCTGGGGCTTGGGGCTCCCTGCCCTGTCCCAGGACGGGTCACTGCGCCTTCATCCCAGGAGCCAAGGGGCATCTCTGGGGCCCCTCCCCACCTGCAGTGGCCCCTCCTGAGCACGTGGGGCCGCCTGGTCCTGGGGGCCGGACTTGGGGGTCTGAGGGCCTCCCACGCGGCTCAGGGCCTGCAGGCTTAGCCAGGCAGCGAGCCTTCCCAGCCCGCCCGCCCCCGCCCCTGTCCCTCCTCCTCAGAGGGCTAACGACAGCCTGGCCTGGCAAGGAAACGGTACAGAGATTGGAAAAGCGCTTTTCAGACGGGGCTCTGGCCGCTGGCAGTGTTCCTCCCCGCCCTGGTCTGTAACATGGACGCAAGGCGCCAGCGCCCACCCCCAGTTCGGGGAGATGCCCTGTAGGGGGCAGGGGCCCCTCTGTGCCCTGCGGTGCAGGAAGCAGGGCTGTCACACTGCAGGCTCATCTCCGACAAGCGCCAGAGTCCGCAAAGCGCTGGGGTGGGCAGAACCGCCGCTGAGCTGGGGCGGCCAGGTGGGCTCCTGGCCTGCGTGCCGTCGCCAGCTTCCTGTCCAGAGCATCTAGTGGGGGACAGGCGGGGGGTGTGCACCTCTCCCAGGCGAGTGCTGGCCTCCTGCAAGGAGGTGAGGAGGCCGGGCCTCAAGGGGTCAGAACACTGCCCGGAAAGGCCAGTCCTGTGTTTCCCTAAGCTCCTCCAACAACAGCCTGACTGCCCCTGAGAGGTTGAGCAACACTCGGTTGTTTCACACAAGTCGAAGCGCGGGGAGCTTGGGGAGACCTGCGGACCGACTGCTGCCCCGCCCTGCAGAGGCCACCATTGGCAGCTGTGGCCCCCAGCCTGGCTGCAGGGAGGGGCAGGTGGGGCTCAGAGTTGGGGTCTCTGCGGGAGGGGCGCCCACTCTGCCCCTCCCCCTCAGCTGAGCAGAAGTGGATCTGCAGCCCTGGTCTCGGGGGTTGAGGGGCAAAGCCAGGCCCCACCAGTAGGGGAAAGGCCTGCCAGGCCTCCGTGTGCTAAATTGCTTCAGTCGTGTCTGACTCTCTGCGACCCCATAGACTGTAGCCCGCCAGGTTCCTCTGTCCATGGGATTCTCCAGGCAAGAATACTGGAGTGGGTTGCCATGCCCTTCTCTAGGGCATCTTTCTAACCCAGGAATCGAGCCCACATCTCTTAGCGTCTCCTGCACTGGCAGGTGGGTCCTAGCGCCACCTGGGAAGCCCCGAGCAGGGGAGTCACGGTGGGGCTGGAGCTCTCGCGGAGCAGCCTGCCCTTCGAGCCCTCACCTGCAGTTGCTGAAACAGCAGTCTCCAGTGGGGCTGCAGGCTGCTGCGAGCCAGGCGTGACCGGGGTAGGGGTGGGGGAGTTTTAGAAGCAGCCTTGGATGCTGAAGTGCAGGAGGGGCACCTTCGCCTGCACCATTCAGCTCTACCTGGGTCTGCCCCCTACCCCGTGCCCTGATCACCGCCACGTGAGTCCCATCCTCCACTCCCACCTCTCCATCGTCCCTCCACCATCCTGCCTGCTTCCCCGCTCCGACGCAGCCCCAGCCTGCAGAGGGGAACAGCCCGCCCTCTGGCCCACGGCTTTCCTTGGGAAGGAGCTCTGCCGGGTGCTCTGCTTCTCCAGGGTGCCCCAGCCCCTCCTTGGCTCTCTGAGACCCTCCAGGACAGTTAGCCGGGAGTCTGGGCTGGGCCGGCCGCAGGCTCCCCAAAGTCACACAGCTAGTTTCTGCATGGGCAGCTTTGGGAGGGGTTGGAGCACCGTCACCTGTCCTTCAGGGGTGCTCTGGGGACCCTGGGGTAGCCCCTTTCTTGAGGGCCTGGACAGGACCCCACTGGACCCCAGGTTCCTCAGGAGAGATACAAGGGCTGGGCTTTGACGGGATCCGGCAAAGCCAAGGACCACCTACCCCAGGCTCTCCCCTTGCCCCAGATCCACGAGGTCCACTTGGGGCCCCAGGGGTCCCGGAGCTTGGAAGGCCCCTAAGACCCTTCCAAGCGGGCCTGTGTCAGAGCCTGAGCCTTTCAGGGCGGGGCATTCCCCGGGGGTGGGTGCCTAGGGCGTGCAGGGATTCGGGGACAGGCCCTGTGTTTAGGGCAGCAGATGGTGGACTCTGCCCAGGAGGCCAGGGGTGCGAGGCCCAGGGAGTCACAGCTGGGCAAAGGCCACCCCCAGCCCAGCGCCTGGAGCTAGTTCAACTTGGTGTTCCGAGGGAGCAGCCAGGTCCAGAGAGGAGGTGTGACCCCCGACCCCAGTGGCTCCCTGGAGAGGGTGGGGGCAGGTGGCCTGGGGGCAGCAGGATTGAGGGGGTGCTGTGCTTAGTTGCTCAGTTGTTTCCAACTCTTTGGGACTGTAGCCCACCAGGCTCCTCTGTCCATGGGGATTCTCCAGGCAAGAATACTGGAGTGGGCTGCCCTTCCCTTCTCCAGGGGATCTTCCCGACCCAGGGACTGAACCCGGGTCTCCTGAGCTGCAGGTGGATTCTTCACCATCTGAGTCACCAGGGAAGCCCATTCAGAGGGGAGGGACACCATTCTCCGCTGGCTCACGCAGGGCCCAGCACCTTCCTGAGAGGGCAGGCACTTGTAGGGGTCTCACTGCTTGGGGGCAGGGGCTGTTCAGGGAGGAGGTGGGGGCCATGGGGGATGATGCTGACCTCTGAGCGTCCTGTGACCTGCCTGTGCAGCCTCTGGCCCCTGGGGTGGAGGACTGGAGGGGTCACAGAGAGGAAGGGGAGGAGGGAGTCTCTGCTGGGCCTGACCCGTGGTGAGGACCAGGGCCTGGGGCTCACAGTCCCCCTGGGCCTGAGCCTTGCACCAGGAGGGTGCTGTCATCATGCAGGGCGGCCACCCCCGTGCTGGCCAGGCTGAAGCAGGCTGGCTCTGGAGCAGACTCAGCCACCCAGGGCCCCAGGGTTCTCCCTGCTCAGGGCTGAGCTCAGGCTCCTGAGGTTAAACTCCCCGAGCCTTCCTTCTGCTCAGCTGTGATCAGGACGGAGTAAGGTGGGATCCCGGCCCCACCCTGGCCTTGCCCTGCCCTGCCCTGGCCAGGGCCCCATGTCCATCTCAGACCCAAAGGCCTCAGAGGACACGGCTAGCCTGGGAAATGGCTGTGACCCAGGCTGGTGGGGACAGGCAGGCTGGGGGGTCCCCTGCCACCTTTGGCTCCATGCAAAACAGGACTGGTGGGTGCTAGTGGAGACATGTCCAGCACCCCCAGAGTGTAGATCTAAAGCCAAAAACCCCCACCACAGCCCCTCCCCAGGCCAGAGCAAACCTGAGGGTCCAGGCCCAAGGCCTGACCCACTCCCTAAGTAAGTTGGTAACCCCTGGGCGCTGCTGCAGCTCCCTGGACAGCTGCCGCCCTCACAGCAGCCTCTCCAGTGGGCTGCCAACACTCCGAACTTCCCCCCACGCCCAGGCCTGAAATGCCTGTGCCCACTCAGGTCTTTCCTACCCGAGGCCGAGGGTCCTTCCACCATGAACAGGACAGTGGCAAGGGCGCTGGGCACATGGAGCTGGGAGCTGACCCTAGACACCACCAGGCTGCTCCCCGATGTCCCTGTCTCTCTGGGACTCACTTTTCCTCTGCGTGATTAGATCCAGGACAGGCCCGGGTGGCGCCGGGTCCTGACCGAGTCTGTGTGCTGTGTCCCAAGGCAGTATCCTGATTTTTCTAGCATTTTCCAGATCTGGGGCTCATTTGCTTGCATCTCCCCAACTCCACCGGGGGACTAGGGCCAGGTCTGACTCTGTGCCCCATTGTCACCTGGGGTCTGCACCAGGGAGCAGAGTCCTGGGAGGTGGACAGCGGGGCAGCCGGGGCTCCTAGGGACAGGTCACGCTTCCCTGCTACCCCAACTCCCTCCCTGTAGGTGGGGGGTGGGGAGCTTGGGTCACCCCCAGACCTGGGAGACCGGGAGTAGGCAGGATAGGTAGTGACGAGATGGAGGAGAAAGGAACAGGGAGGGTGGCGGGGATGCATGCACATGAGCAGCAGCGTGGTCATCTCACCCAGCCGTGGGCACCGACGGCATTCAGCAGGGCTCCTGGACCTGGGTCTCCACTTCTAATTGAGACGGGCCTGCTCTCAGTGATCTGGGATGAGGAGAACATCAGTGAAGGTGTCAGCAGTTCTGTGATGAGGCGGGGCCTGGCCCCCCTTGCCCACACCCCGGGGATCCTGGGGGAGACTCTTGAGATGGCAAATCAGGTGTCCCCAGGAGCCTTATCCATATCCCACCCTCTGGCCTTGCACATCCCAGAGCATCTCTTTGCCTCTAAGCCTGCATCCTGGGGACCTGTGTGCACAGCTCAAAATTAAATTCCTGCCGATTAGTGCAAAACAGGACACAGATGCCCAGTGAGAGGACAGCCAGCATCCTCCAGGGTCTCGGAAACCATGATCGGTTTCAGTCTCAAACTGCAGTTTATCAGACTCCTGATACGCTGCCCACCATGTGCCGCTGCCGTGCACTCGGAGTAAAAAGGGAGGTGGGAGTGCCCAGGTCCCCAGGATGCCTGTGGCTCAGGCAGCTCCAGCTGAGTGACAAACACCCCCACCCAGGTGCCTCACCAGTGGACGGTTGCTGCTCACGGTTCTGCAGCTGGAAGTCTGAGCTCAGATGCCAGCCTGGGGAGGTGGGGGAGGGTTTGCTGAGGGGGCCTCTTCCTGTGTGCAGATACTGTCCCGCCTGTCCTCAGGAGAGACAGAGTGAGCAAGTTCTCCCATGAGGGCGCTAACCCCATCTCGGGGCCCCACCTTCAGGACCTCATCCATTAAGAACTCTCATCACCTCTGAATGCCATCACTCTGGGGCTTCAGTGTGAGTTTGTGTTTGGCGGGGGGGGTGGGGAGGCTCACACACACATTCCATCCACAACAGGCTTGGGTAACAAAGTGAACACTATGAAATAGATGGCTGGTACCCTCTCCAGGGGTTAAGCTGTGCTTCGATCTCAAATTCCTTAAGCCCTGGGCCATATCAGGATCCCTGGAGGGAAAGCCTGCCTCTCTCGCCTCCCCGACATCCACGAGGTGCAGGCCCTTGATGAGTGGAGGCTGATTCTGCAGGAAGAAGGCCAGCTCAAGGTCTCCAGCTGATAGGAGGCATCTCAGCAGAGGGTCTGCAGTGCTTTGAATGGTGTCCCCCAAGTTCATGTCCACTGGCACCTGGGAATGTGACCTTATTTGGAAATAGGGTCTTTGTGGCTGTAATTAAGGTAAAGATTTTGAGATGGGATGATTTTAGATTTAGGGTGGGCCCTACATCCACTGACTGGTGTCCGTGTAGGAAGAGACCCACACACACAGGAGAAGCTATGTGAGAACCAAGCAGAGACAGGTGATGGCCACAAGCCAGAGCCACCTGGGGCCTCCAGGAGTTAGAGGAGGCAGGAAGCGCCCTCCCCTGGAGCCTCTTGAGGGAGCATGGCCCCGTGATGCCTTGATTTCAGCCCAGTGATGCTGACTTTGGCCCTCTGGGCTCCAGGACTGTGTGAGAACAAATTTCTGTGTTAAGTCACTCATTCGTGGTCCCTTGTTCCAGCTGCCCCAAGTTACACACCGGGGAATCTCAGTCATTTGGGGGACAGTGAATGTCAGGGAGAAGTCACCTCATTTTTCTCTAGGACAGAAAAGTACCACCTGCTGAGCAGCCTGGGGAAGCCTCCCCCACGCCCGCCGCCCAGCCCAGCGGCCAGGCCAGTCCCCAGGCCACTGTTAGGAAGGGAGACTCTTGAGAAGCACAGATCTCATGTGGCATTTATGGGGCATCTCCCGAGACCAGGGCTTCCCTGGTGGCTCAGAAGTAAAGAAGCTGCCTGCAATGCAGGAGACGCAGCTTCGATCCTTGGCTTGGAAAGATCCTCTGGAGAAGGGGATGGCCACCCACTCCAGTATTCTTGCCTGCAGAGTCCCGTGGATAGAGGACCTAGTAGGCTACAGTCCATGAGGTCACAAAGCGTCAGATGCGACTGAATGACGAACTCTTCACTTTAACTTCTGAGACTCATGTTTGGGCTGGAGAGGGCAGCAGGAGAGGAGGCATCTTCCCTGAGAAGCCGGGGACCCCCAAGTGGTGCCTGGGAGGTGATCAGAGGGCTGTGGGCAGGGGAGAAGGCTCCCAGCTCTGGGTCTGCTGCCACGGCGGAGTCCAGGGAGGGGCAGCACGTACCTGGCCTGGGGAGGACATTGCCCTGATGGCCCCAACTTGACCTTCACAGCTGGTTTGCTCCATCCAGGGGTATTGTGTTGCATCTGGTCATTAGGGTTCGCTGACTCCTTTTAATCCAGAATGGTTCCCACCAGATATGCCTGCCCAGGTCCCCACTCTAATCCCAAAGCCCATGAGGATGGTGAGATGTCTCCTCATTTGGAAGGAGGATCTTTACAGATAATTACAAGAGCCATTGGGGTCATTAGGGTGGGCCCTAATCCAACACGATTAGTGTCTTTTTTAGTGTTTCTTTTGTTTATTTGGCTGAGCTGATCTTAGTTGTGGCACACAGGATCTTGTTTTCTTGCAGCATGCGGGATATTTAGTTGCAGCAGATGGGGTCTAGATCCCTGGCCAGGTACTGAACCCAGGGCCCCTGCATTTGGGGTTCAGAGTCTTAGCCACTGGAACACCAGAGAAGGTCCAACTGATGTCCTTTTTAAGAAGGGAAGTTTGGAGACAGACTGGAAAGATCCTCCCTCGTGGCCCCAGAAGAAGCAGGCCCTGCTAACAACTTGATCTCGGCCTCCAGAACTGGGGGAGAACGAATTTCTGTTGTTCACGCCACCCAGACTGTGCCACACAGCCCTAGGGAGCTCATGTTATAGTTCAGTCCCTCACTGGCTCTTTGTGACGCCATGGACTGCAGCACACCAGGCTTCCCTGTCCTTCACTATCTCCCAGAGTTTGTGCAAATTCACGTCCATTGAGCTGGTGATGCCATCCAACCATCTCATCCTCTGTCGCCCCCTTCTCTCCTTTTTCTTCAATCTTTCCCAGCAACAGGGTCTTTTCCAATGAGTCAGCTCTTCCCATCAGGTGGCCAGAGTATTGGAGCTTCACCATTAGTCCTTCCAATGAATATTCAGGGTTGATTTCCTTTAGGATGGACTGGTTTGATCTCCTTGCTGTCCAAGGGACTCTCAAGAGTCTTCTCCATGACCACAATTTGCAAGCATCAATTCTTTGGCCCTCAGCCTTCGGTATGGTCCAACTCACACATCCACACATGACTTCTGGAAAAACCACAGCTTTCACTATGCAGACCTTTGTCAGGAAAGCCATGTCTCTGCTTTTTAATACGCTGTCTAGGTTTGTCATAGCTTTCCTTCCAACGAGCACACGTCTTTTAATTTCATGGCTGCAGTCACCGTCCATAGTGATTTTGGAGCCCAAGAAAAATAAAATCTCTCACTGCTTTTACTTTCACTCCATCTGTCTGCCATGAAGTTATGGGACTGGATGCCATGATCTTAGTTTTTTGAATGCTGAGTTTTAAGCCTTTCAGTCTCCTTTTTCACCCTCATCAAGAGGCTCTTTAGTTCCTCTTCACTTTCTGCCATTAGAGTATCTGCGTATCTGAGGTATCATCTGCGTATCTGAGGTTGTTGATAGTTCTCCTGGAAGCTCATACCCGTGGCAATTTTGCATTATAAGTTGGCTGAGGTAATGAACAGGAGGGTGGGCCCTTTCTAAGCACAGTGGGCCTTTGAAAGCAGGGTGTTTTCTGTGGCCAGAAGTGGAAGAAAAGATTTGAGGCATAGGCGTATCTGAGCCACGATTGCCAGCTTTAAAGATGGAGGGCCAAGGGATGCGGGCCTTTAGGATCTGAGCCACCAGCAGATAACAGGAAAAGGGAAACTCAGTCCCTCAACCACCAGGGAAATTAATCCCACCAACTGGATGAGCGTGGAGGTGGATTTTCCCCAGGGCTCCAGGTGGAAGTCCAGCCTTACCGATGCTGGTTTCAGGCATGTGGAACCCTAAGCAGGACACCAAGCTTAGCCGTGCCCAGCCTTCTAAGGGACGGCGAGAGATAATAGAAGCTGCGAAGCCGGTGGTGATTTGTCGCACAGCACAAGTGGCTGACAGCCAGGCCTCTCGTCCTGCAGAAGGTTCTGCCGTCTGTGCGTCTGGCTGCCTCTCCTACTGTTTCTCGTAAACTGGATGTTGGTTCTGAAGGCCTGGTGGAAGGAACGTGGATGTTTCAGGCAGAAGGTTTTAAGTGCCACTCTGGTCCCCACGTTGCCCTGGTCCTGGTTGTCCCTCCGTCAGAGATGGCCAGATGGACACTCTGGCTAGTGATCACAGCCCAGCCCTTGCACTGGGCAGTTAGGCACGTGATCCGTCAACATGTGACTGGGCGTTCCCCCTCTACGTTGCAGCTGGTGGGGGCAGCCCCCCGGGACAGCCTCCCTGAGCCCCACGTTCCGTGGAGGCTTGGCCAAGCGCCTTTCCTGTTCTGCTCTGCCCTCCTTGAGTATAAGCCACATGCTTCTAACCGGTGGTTTTCCTGCATCAATGGGAGCCAGTTGTAGCCCTGACTCCTGCTGAAAAAGCAGGAAAACACGCTCAACCCTTTCCCTTTAATTACTAGTTCTCAAATTGTATTATAGCAGCTTCACAGGATGACAACTGAGGGTGTTTTTTCTGGATTCTTCTTTCTGGGTGTGACCTTTGAGTTTCTTAAGTGACAAGAGGGGCTTTGCAAATGTGCTGAAGTTAAGGATCTTAAAGAAAAAAAAAGTACTTACCTTAGAAGAAAGAGACTAACATTTTAAAATTATCGCTTCTTTGTTGCATTTCTTTCGGCTGTACTGGGTCTTGGTTGCTGCACACCGGCTTTCTCGAGTTGCAGTGGGTGGGGGCCGATCTTCACTGCGGTGGCCTTTCTTGCCACAGAGCACAGGCTCAGTAGTCGCGGTGCACACACTCAGTTGCTCCACGGCGTGTGGAGTGTCCCTGGACCAGGATGAAACCATGTCCTCTGCAGTGGCAGTGGAGTCCAAATCCCTGGACTCCAAACCCGTGGAAGTCCGAAGTTAAGAATCTTGAGATGAGGCAGTAATCCTGGGTCAACTGGGGGAACCCCGTGGGGTCGCAGGGCTTTTCACAAGAGGGAGGTAGGAGGCCAGGAGTCGGAGAGGGAGACGGAAGGATGAGGCAGGGGCCAGAGCCACGTGAGGACAGGGCCCCAGAAAGGGGACGCCGGGGCCTCTAGAAGCTGGAAGAGACACAGAAGCATCTCCCCAAAGTCTCCAAAGGGAACCGGCCTGCCCGCGTGTAGACTTCAGGACCCAGAATTCCGGAACTGCTGAGGACGGCAAGGCTCAAGCCCCTGTATTTGCAGTACTCGTTACGGAAGCGAGAGGAGACCCGCACACCGTGCGCTCCTCCTCCTTCTGTTTGGGTTTGGTTCTGGGTCTCTGGCTGTGAGGTGTGTGGGACCCTAGCTCCTCAACCAGGGGGCGAACCCACACCCTCGGCGCTGGAGAGCGGAATCTTCCCACTGGACTGCCAGGGAGTCCCGTCTTCGTCCTGTCTAATGCTCACTTGTCCCTTCCTGGGCTAGCAGGAGCCAGTTCAACTGGATTTTGTACTTCTTTTTTCACAATTTTTTAAAAAACTGTGTAAAACACATATGCTTCACAACAAGAGAAGCCATCGCAATGAGAAGCCTGTGTACTCCAACTCGAGAGTGCAGAGGGAGCCTGTGCACATCGACAAAGACCCAGCAAGCCAAAAACAAACAAACAAAAAATACACGATATAAAGTTCACCACCTTAATCATTTTTGAGTGTACAGTTCTGTGATAGTCTTTTTAAATTTTTTGAATCAAAGTATAGTTGATTTAGGGATTCCCTGGTGGCTCAGTGGTGAAGAATCCACCTGCCAACAGAGAAGACGCGGGTTCAGTCCCTGGGTGGGGAAGATCCCCCTAGAGGAGGGAATGGCAGCCCGCTCCAGTATTCTTGCCTGGAGAATCCCGTGGACAGAGGAGCCTGGCAGGGTGCAGTCCGTGGGGTCATGGACACGACGGATCCCGCACAGACGTTGGGTGCACGTGTGTTCACAACTGTTATCCAGTCTTCTTGCAGAGAGCCCTGGGCCTTTGGGCAGTGTCCCTTCTTTGGCTCTGATTCCAGTCTTTGTTTTTAAATGTTTTTACATACATTAAGCATATTCTTAATGGGCCGCTGACACCACCATCCACCGCTTTCATCTTCCCCAACTGAAACGCAGCCCCATTAAACTCACTCCTCACGCCCTCCCCCAGCCCCTAAAGCCAGCGTGCTCTTCCCTTCCCCTGATTTGCTTTGTCTGTCTTACTGCCTGAAGAATTCTTTCTTCATCCTTTAAGCCAGTAGATTGGTGGGATGATGGCTGGGTGCGGCGCATCTGTGTTGTATTGCCCTGGAACTTTCATTATTCTATTTCTCAGTATTTCCTACATTTGTTTTAAATATTTCAGACGGGCCGGGGCCCCCACCGGGGCATGGGCAGTTCTTCGGGTGTGCGTCTCCCACAGCTCTCAGCTCCTGGACACTGCTGCACGTCTGCCTCTGTGCCAGCAGGGCCATCCCTCTCTCAGTAACGCCATGGTCAATCACTGCCCTTCTGACTTGGGCTCACCAGGTGGCGCTGGTGGTAAAAAACCCACCTGCCAGTGCAGGAGACGCTAAGAGACTCGGGTTAGATCCCGGGGTCGGGAAGATCCCCTGGAGAAGGAAATGGCAACCCACAGACAGAGGACCCTGGCAGACTGCAGTCCGTGGGTTGCAAAGAGTTGGACATGACCAAAGCGAGTTAGCACGCCCCAGGGATCGTTATGTGGGATGAGGGTAGGCGTGTGTCCAGGATGTGCTGGAGGGGATGGTTCAGATGGCCCCCACTCCTTTTTGGTGGTGTTGGACTACAGAGGCATTGCTCCTGACACCCTGGTTTTGCTCTCGGCTCTTCAGATGTGGCTGTTGGGTTTCGGTCTTCCTTCATCTTTTGTCCGTAATTTGCCCCACCTGAGCTTACACGCGGTTGTTTCAGTCTCGTTCAGTCCCTGTATTTTGTTGCTGAAGGAGAGGTGTGTCCAGGTGAAAGCACCGCAGCAAAGGGTCCCAGGTCCCAGCCTGGCTCACGTGGACACACCGGCAGAGAGGCCTCAGCGGGGCCCCAGAGAGGGTGCTGCCCATGCCCGCGACCCTCCTGGCCCCGCTTCACAGGCGCTGCGGTGTCTTGCTTACCAGCAGGCCGGAGGTCCTTCAAGCCCTCCTCTTTGCAGCCACTCCCATGTCACCCCCTCCACAGGAGGGGGCAAGGAGTGGCCGACACCGGTTTATCCCCCTCCCGCCTCCTGTGTTGGTGGGGGAGGTTCGGGACAGGGGACGGCACAGGACGTGGAAGGTGGTCGGGGAAGCGCACATGTAAGTGTTGCTGAGACCACCCAATGGCTTCATCCGGACTGTCTGGGGGAGGCCAGGCCAGGAGCTGGGTGTACCAAGGCCCACCTTCCTCTCACAGACCTTCTGTCCAGCAGGGCCATGGTGGTTTGCTGCCCCACAAGAGGGGTGAAGCAATAGAGGCCGGCCAGCTGGCCAAGCTGGAGCCCCTGGTCTGGCATCAGGGCTTGGACCAGAGGGGAGGGCCTGGAGCTCCCTGGGGGCAACCTGCACCCAGCTGGGCTCCAGGGCAGCCAGCCCACAGCCTGGGTCCTTCCAGCACCAACGCCTGGGCGAGTCACCTCTGCCCTCTGCCCCCAGTCCCGGGCCTCCCTGGTCTGCAAAAATGGAAGGAATTGGGCAGAAAAGCCACATAATGTGGCAACAGGGAGCAGAGGCTCCGGTCAGCTGGGAGGCCTCTCCCTGCCTTCCTGTCTGGTCTCCAGCGGAAGCCACTTCCTCCCTCAGCGCCTCGGTTTCCCCCCTTTGCAAACGGACAGAAATCTGCACACTTCCTCAAGCTATCTTTTCCGTGAGATGGCCCGAGCACACCGGGCAGGGAAGGGGTCAGGCGCAGACCGGGCTCCGGGACTGTTAGCTGCCTCTCCGCTTCCGGGATCCCATGTCCCGCGCCGAACGGAGCCTCGAGTGCGGACACAGGTAAAGGAGGGCCTCGTGGGCTCCCTGGACGCTTTGGGGTAGGAGGTGGGGGGCAGGGGCGGCCCCTGAATGCTTCCGGGAGGGAAGACAGACAGCGGCGTCCCCCACCCCGACCGTGGGGCTGGGTGGGCCGACCTGGGCGGCAGGGGTGGAAGCTGGGAGGTGCGCGTGGCTCCAGGTCCCCGGGACCCACAGGCCGCCTGGGGTCCCCAGCTCCAGCAGCCCCCGCCTGCGGAGGTGACCGGCCAAGAGCCACCAGCTGCCGCCGCACTACTATTCCTCCCCTCCCCCCGCGCCCTGCGGCCAGAGAGACTTACTACTCCTTCCGTGGGAAGGCAGGCCCCTCGCCGCCCGGGGCGCCGAGACCCCTCGCTCCCCCGTGAGGCGCCCTCTGCGCTCCGGGGATGGGGACGGGGCCGAGCCTGGGCGCCCCCGGTCGCGGCGGGGAGGGAGCCCGACCGCCCCCCAGCCTCCCAGCCCCCCTCGGCCGTTCCACTGCGGCGGCGGCGCGGGGAGCGCGGGGAGCGCGGGGGGCGCGCGGAGATGGTAGCGCCCGCTCCGCCCCCGCCTCCCGCCGCCGCCGCCGCGCGCTCCGGCAGGATGGCGCGGGCCAAGCTGCCGCGCTCGCCGTCCGAGGGCAAGGCGGGCCCTGGGGGCACCCCGGCCGGCGCCTCGGCCCCCGAGGAGCCGCACGGGCTCAGCCCGCTGCTGCCGGCCCGCGGCGGGGGCTCCGTGGGCAGCGACGTGGGCCAGAGGTAGGGGCGGGGGCGCGGGGCGCCGCCGGGAGGGGCTTTGCTCTCTGCGCTCGCATCCTGCACGGGCTCCGCTCCGCTGCACCTGCCGCGTTGCTTGCAGCCCCGGGGAGGGGAAGGACGGCCGGGTCTCCCCTAGGGACCCCCTCCCAAGCGCCCCGCCCGCTGTGTCTCCCGTCTGCCTGTGGGACCCTCGCTCCCTCCTGCACTGAGAGGCTGAGCACAGTGGGCCTGCAGGTGAAATCGGAGGAGAGAAAGGAGGTGGGGACCTGCTGACCCCTGCCCAAGCCCTGTCCCGCTGGAGGCTACACTCATGTTGGTCCCCAGCAGCCACTTGGGGTGAGTCAGGGCCAGCGTCTGTGTCCCGCTCCAGAGGTAAGCAGTGTGAGGCCCAGAGCAGTCGCAGAGCAGATGGGAGCTGGGGCGCAGGCTGGGGGCTCAGGCTCCCTGGGGCTGGTGCCTGGAGCTCATGGCAGTAAAGGTGCAGGGGGCTGGTTCTCCCGGCCCGGCAGGGTCCTGCCGACCCCCTCCGGCCCCTCCTCGGGCACGGGCACAGCATGACACCCCCATTTCACTGATGAGGACACTGAGGCTCAGTCTGCAGCACTAACCCGTAGCCAGCATCTTTCCTGTGCCAGGAGCCCTCTAGATACTGCGGGGGAAACTGAGATGAATCAGACCCCCCTAATGTGGGCACACGTCGTGGGCACGAAAACCTGTGTGGGCTGGGCTGGGACAAGGAGAGGGGAGGCTTCCTGGGGTGCTGGCCCTGCAGGCAGAGCACCGGGAGATGGGCAGGGGCTTCCGGGCAGAGGAGCCAGCCAAGGCCAAAGCCTGGGGTGCTGGAGTGTGGTGCTTTGTGAGGGTTGGGGTGAGGCGTTGGCAGAGACTCAGCGTGGCAGATGGCAGACCACGGGTGCCTGAGGAGCCTCCCTCCCCACTGACCACAGGCCCTCTGCACCCTCCGCACTCTCGCACCCCATCTCCTGCTCCTTGACACGCCCCTAGGGGGCGCTGCCCCGCGGTCATTCCCATTTGCTGGAGGAGACTGCTGAGGCAGGAGACGAAGTGCTCTAATGGGCACTCCTGGTGGACTCACACAGCTCACACAGCTAATGGGCGGCCCCCAGGCAGGAGGCGGGCAAGTGCTGGCCGAGGCCCTGGAGACCAGATTCCTCTCTTCTCTGCTCCCTTCCTGGAGGCTGTAGGAAGCAGTGAGCCCAGAACTCTGGTTACAGGCAGCCTGGCCCCTGCAAATGGTTGGCTTCCTGCTGCCCCTGTTCCTGCAGGGACACAAGGACGGCAGGTCCTGGCCAAGCTGCATCTGAACCTGCAGTGCAGCACAGGAGCTGCGCTGGCAGGGACACCTCCTCCAGGAAGCCCTCCCCCCACTCCCACCCCTGCCGCCCCCCAGTCCTTCGTGTGAGCAGCCTGGCTGGGTCCCCAAGCTGCCCCTGAGGGGCATGGTCCTCAGAGCAACTGCACAGCCAGCCCAGCAGCACTAGGGGCTGGTGTCTGCAGCTCGTCTCCGGAAGCATTAGGTGCACGCTGTGGAGTTTGCTCCAGACTGGAGCAGTGGGGAGCCATGGCAGGTTCCGGAGCAGACGAGGACTTGCAGGGTTTCAATTCTGGAAAGACCAGAGCAGGCAGGTGGGTGCCCTCTGCTGGAGGAGCCCGTGGCTGTAGCTCCTGCCCCAACCTGCGTGCAGTGTCTGGAGCCAGCCAGGCCTCAGCCCTCCCCAGGGAGGCCCAGAGCCTCCCAGAGGCCTCACCACTGCTGGGGAGGTAGCACGGCAGAGGCAGGGGTCTCCACTGCCCTCAGGGAACTGAGCCACAGGGAGGGGACAGCTCCCAACGCCCTGCCCAGATCGGCCCCCACCGCCTGCCCCTGCCACCCCTTCTCCTGGACGCCGTGAAGGGGGAACACGGACAAGGCAAGGAGTGGGCAGCAGAGGCCAGGATGAGCTCTGAGCTCCCCACTGGAGGCTGCTCGCAGAGGTCGAGGGAGCCCCAGGGCAGAAAGAGGGCAAGAGGGTCCAGGGAGGGGAAGGCAGGGGAGACACAGGAGGACCTGGCAAGGAGTGAGGGGCCGCCAGCAGGGGAGGACTGTCTGCGCCTCACCCAGGGCAGCTTCAGGGGCAGGGCTCGCCAACCCAGGACCCTTACCAGGAGGGGCAGCCAAGGAAGGCACCTGCTCGGAGCTGGGCTGAAGGAAGGGTTGGAGACAAAGGCGAAACTCTAGCCCGGGGGCTCTTCGTGATGGGTAGGGAGGAGGGGGTAGGGTCTTGGGTCGTGGGGTGGAATCAGGCAGAGCCCGCGCAGGTGGTGCAGGGCCTGGGTGGGATCAGAATCAGCTGGAGACCCGGGCGGCAGCTGCAGTGAGTGGCTGCTGAGGGCAACCGTACACCCACGCCCCCCGCCCCCCCCGCCCAGGCCGAACTCAGGACGGCCCCTCTGAGCCTGGCTCCCACCAAGGACAGGCCTGGGGCTCCAGGCCCACCTCTGCGTTCGGGGCCCTGGGGGCTTCTGTGGATGGTGGGGGCCGCGGGAGGCAGGGAGAGTGGGCAGGCAGGGAGAGTGAGCGCTGCAGCAAACAGTGGCTTGGCCAGCCCAGGGCCAGCTGTGCACTCTGCTCTGGGGGCTGAGCCCACCTGCCCCTTGTGCTCTGAGCTTGGTGCCACCCTGCTCTCCTGCTGTTCCTCCCGGATCCCTTGTCTGTGGCCGGCCTCCCACTGGCCCGCCCAAGTCTCCCCCACCCTCCGCCACCGGATTTTTCCCAGGAGTCCTCACCTGGGGCCCCCCTCCTCCCCTGCAGATCCACATCTTCATGTGCCACACCCCCTGACCAGGAACCCAGCCTCTCTCCCATCCCCCATCCTCGACCTGCTGCCAGCGAGTTCCTGGTCTGCCCTGACCTGACGCTGCGACAGGCTGTTGCCCTACCAGGCTGCCGCCCCCGGGGAGCAGCTGTCACCCAACTCAGCACTCAGGCACCGCCTGGGCCAGAGGGGATCTGAGCTGGATAAACATGCAGAACCTGCCAGAAGCTCCCAGAGACCCCAGACCCAGTGAAGCCCAGGCCCCCTGCTCTCTGCAGGCCCAGCCAGCACCCGGCCCACCTGTGGGGCACCCGGAGCTGTAGGCTGGGCCCCCACCCAGAGGGCCCTACACAAGGCAAAGCAGGCTGGCTCCCTCCTCCCTGCCTGTGGTCTTGGGAAGGCAGAGGTCCTCTCTGAACCTTGGTTTCCTCTTCTGGAAGATGTTTGCTTTAAGGATTGAAGGAGAGGCCCCATGAAGCTGGAGACACTGGGCCAGACGGGAGGGACACCAACAAAGAGCAGACCCTCTGTGCCCTGCCGCCCCCCAGTTCCTGATGCCCCCACCAGCTTCTCCCTCCCAGTCTCCAGTTAGCACAGGCCACACGCACCTTGGTTCTCTCTGGCTGCAGCCAGTCTGGAAGAACCCTAGGCCAAGGCGTCCTCAAGGGCAGCAGGTGTGTGTTGCTGGCCCAGGAGAAGGGGTGCCCCTGGGGGTCCCTAAGAAGCATCGGACTGTCTTGTCACCAGGAAGCCGAGGGGACAGGGCAGTGGGGTGGCACCAGGGCCTGTAGAGGGCAGGGGCATTGAGGAGAGGTGGGCAGGCTTGACGACAAGGAGCCCAACTGTCATGTCCAGCTGGTGGCCCCTGTGTGGGGGGCACCCCTCACTGCCATCAGTTTATTGGGTATTGAGGGGGCTGACCTGCTCCTTCCTGGACCCTGGGGTCACAGGGGCCTGGGGCAGTCTCAGTGCAGAGCAGACGGTGGGCGCTCCCAAACCTGCTGTCCAGCCACTCGCCTGGCTGCAGGCGGGGGCCGTCCTGTGTGCCCTCCACTGGGAGGGTCACCCTGTCCCAGGGTGAAGGGAGGCTGCGTGTACCCTCACTGCCGCAGGCACCATGCTGCTTCTGGGGCGTCCAGGGGGCCAGGCCCCGCCAGGGGGTGTACGCACGGGCATGCCGGGCTCCCCTCGGCCCCTGCCCGAGTCCTCCCTCTGTGTCTGGGAGCCCAGGCTCCCCCATCTGTCCATCTGTCCCCTGTCTGTGTTGACGTGTCCGCTCCATTCCGCCCTCAGGCTTCACGTGGAAGAGTTTAGCCTGGACTCCTCTGTGTCTCAGTAAGTGCTTGGTTCGCAGGTGTCCTGGCCCTGAGCAGACCCTGGGGGAAGGGGGCTTGGGCTGAGACTGCACGGGGAGGGTCCGCCGCTCCCAGCACCATCTGTCCTGCAGCTGGGCCAGAGGAGGGCACGGCCAGGGCTGCTGGACCTTGAGTGGGGCTGAGGCTGGGGGCAGAACAGGGCGTGGCTCTCTGGGAAGGAGCCTGGGAGTGGGAAATGGGGTGTCCAGAGCCAGATACCCCACGGCCCCATGGTGGTGACGACAGCCCTTAGGGAGGGATGGGGAGCCCACTGTGGTATTGGTGTGGGGTCAGGCAAGCAGGTGACTGCTGGGGATGCAGGCTTCAGCCCACTGCGGCCGCCTATGCAGACCCAGAACTCCAGGCGCCTGGCCCAGCTGCCCCACCATGAGCCCCTCCAGGCTTTTCCTGGCTTCAGTTAGGGCCACGGAGGGCACTTTGAGGTCTGGGGACCCAAGCCCCCAGCACCCCCACCAGGCATATTGCTGGGAAGGAGCCCCTCACCTGCTCACGCCCAAGGAGTTCAGATTGGCCACCACATGGGGCCTGATTATTCTTTTGTTAATTAACACCATTGACAGTGGCCACCAGCACTCACTCGGGGCTTCTCCACACTTCCTCCTGCAGCCCGAGGCTCGGGCACCGTTACCCAGGCCAGCGCTTGGCCTCCGTCCCCCAGCCACGGTGCAGCGGGTAACAAGAGAGGGGGAAGGTGCCTCCGCCGGCTCCCCGGGGTGGGTCCCAGGCCGTTGGCGGGCTGAGGGGGGAATGGACAGTTGCAGCCGCCCAAGGGGCTGAGGCTGTGGTCCTCTGCCCCAGAGCTGCGTGGTCACCAGCAGATCAAATGTCCCTGGGCCCTCGGAGGCCCAAGGAGGCTTGCCGGGGCCCTGACCCAGCCAAGGTGCGAAACCAGTACAGGGGAGGCCCAGGACAACACTGTTGCTTTCAGAGGTCGCTGCCCACTCTGCCTGGCAGCTTGGAGCCCTCGCTTTCCTTGGCATCCCAAACCCCCGGGAGGGGCAACTGGCAGAGAGGAGGCCTGTGGCCGCAGGCTGGCCTGTGCCCCAGCCTGTGCAGTGGGGGTAGGGGGCCTACAGCAGAGCCCCGTGGCCCCTGACGGCCCCACTGACGAATCTGCAACGGGCATGGGTGTGGTGGGGGCAGAGCGGTCCCAGCGCCACCGTCAGCTCAACGGCCCCGCCCCAAACCAGACCAGCTTCTTGACGCTCCAGCCCAGGACCTGGAGCGGAGCAGGCCACGTGTCTGCCCCGCCCGGGCCCCTGGGCGGGTCACAGGTTCTGCTTAGTCTCAGAATAGCCGCCTCGGAGTTGGCACTTGGGCTCAGTCTCTGCTCTTCTGTCTTGCCTGCGGGCTCCTCAGCCTCCTGCCTGGAGCTCCTGGGAACCTGCTGGACATCCACCAGCCCGCAGCAGGCCTCCAGGAAGGAGGCCGCCAGACCTCGGCCCCATGTGAGTGCACGGCTGTCACAGCCAGGCGGGTGGGCCTGCCCACGGCCGTGTGCCTGGTGTCTGGCCACCCTCCCACCGGGGCCGGCTGCCTGGCCCCTGCGTTTGCAGCTTCCCAGCACAGGCCGTCTGTGCCAGAACCGCCTGCCAGGAATCCCTGGAAGGCCACTCCCCAGCCCACTAGTCAGCCCCCCAGTCAACCTGGGGGGTGGGGGGCGGGCTGCAGCCTCCTCCACCTGCTGCGCCTGGCAGGTCCCGTCCAAGTGTGGGGAGGGGTGGGTGGGGTTCGAGCCGCTTTGCTGGCACAAGGGGGCCCCCTCTGGTCCATCCACTGTGGACAAGACCCTGCACCCCAGCCGCGGGCCTGGGCCTGGGCCACTCAAATGCAAGCCACGTGGGGACGGGCCAGAGCTGACTGCTGGCACCCGAAACTTGAGAGCCCTGGGCTCCGGGGGAGCCCAAAGGCCCATGTCTTTCAACCCGCTGGGTGACGTGAGCCAGCACCCAGCCTGGGTGGTTTCCATTTCCATGCGTGTGGGCACGAGGCTGGCAGGAGCCCCCTGAGAGGCCCAATGAGGGGGCTGGGGCCATGGCTCTTGAGCTGCCCAGCTTGAGTCCATGTCCTCACAGTCAGAGAGCTGCTAACTCCGAGCAGGACAGACAGACCAGGGCTGAGGACTATCCCGGGACAGGTGTGGGTTTGGCCTGGGGCTCGTGGCCTAACTCCAGGGGGTGCCCCAGGGCCCCTTCTGAGGCCGGGATCCAAGAAGCCTCAGGGCCCCATGACTAGGCCTGCCCAGGGCTTGACACCTTTCTGCGCCCTGGGCTAAGCAGCAGTGGCCCGTCTGCTGTGCCCAGCCCTCCCCGCTGGCCGCCCGCTGAAGGAATGAGTGGCTGAACAGGAACAGGCGTGTAGGGGGTGGACGCCTCGTCTGCCCCTGCCCAGGGTTCTTGAGCTTGTTAGCAAGGCTGTCGCTGTGTGAGCTCTTGGTGGTGTCCCAGCCACGGGTTTGGCAGCCGGCTCCAACATGGAGCCACCAAGGGGCCTCGAGCCACAGCTGGTGGGCATCCACCACATGCCACCTGTGGCCACACACATGGGCTTATAGCACAGCGCCATCTCCCTGGGTGATGTGAGTGGTGGGTGTCAGCCAGAGTCGGACTCAACAAAACCAGCCCTGATCACTGGCACCGCTGAGAAAAGGTGGCAGGGCAGGGCCAAGGGCGGGCCTCTCTCTCTTAATCCTCCTCTGAAAACCAACGATTAGCCAGATTTGGGGGCTTCCCTGGTGGCTCAGATGGTAAAGAATCTCCCTGCAATGCAGGAGACCTAGGTTCAGTTTTTGGGTGGGGAAGATCCCCTGGAGGACGGCATGGCAACCCACTCCGGTATTCTTGCCTAGAGAATCCCATGGACAGAGGAGCCTGGCGGGCTACAGTCTATGGGGTCACAAAGAGTTGGACATGACTGAATGACTAAGCACAGCACAGCTTGACTTTTCAGGGGAGAACCCGAGGTACAGAGGAGACTGTTTTGATTTCTCCACAGTTGCAGCAGCCCTGTGAGGTACCCTCAGGATGCCCGGGGCAGGCGGTTCCTGTCACTGCCTGTTCCCCAGGTGAGGCAGCTGAGGCTCAGGCAGGTGAGAAGCAGGGCTCTGTCTGTCAGGCCAGGTGGTCCATGCCCCCCACCCCCCGGCGTGGCCATTTCCTTCAGGAGCCTTGCTGAGCCAAGAGCACGCCCTCAGCTGAGTTACACCCACCGCCTTAAACTTCAGGTTAAAGGGAAAGCTTGCAACTTGCATTCTGTGGAGGGAGAAGTGGGCAGCCACAGCTGGTGGAGGCAACAGACTTCCCTGGCAATCCGGTGGTTAAGATGCATGCTTCTAGTGCAAGGGGCACAGGTTTGATCCCTGCTCAGGGAAGATCCTCATGCCACATGGTGCACCTCCCCCAAAAAAAAGAAGGAAAAAAAAAAGTGGAGGCGGCTCTGTGGATTTCCCCAGCACCCAGGCTCAACTTCCCAGGCCAGGCCTGTCTGGGTGTCCATAGCTGCCTGGGCGAGGGGACTGACAGGTGATGTGGGTTTCTTGTCACATCAGCTACTAGGAGCAGTTCCTAGTCTACTAATTACTAGGAGTAACTGGTCCCAGGTCAACCATCCTGACCCTCGGGTCTGGGCAGGGACTTTCAGGGGAGGGGGTGCCCAAGTGGAGGGCATGAGGGGTGGGGACCCCTCCTTGAGGCTTCGCTGTGCAGGCAGGAGAGTGAGGGGGCATGTGGTCCCTTGGAACACGTGGGCACCACTCAGGGGTGTCTGCCCCTGACCTGGCCCCAGCCCAGCTCGGGTTGTCTGAGCCCCTCCTTCACAGAAAAGGCTTTTGACCAGCTCCCCCAGGGACCCTAGGGAGCTCCACTGACCTGGTCCCAGGTAGCACCTACAGAGGAGGGTGGGTTCAGGTCTAGGGGGGTACACTGGGGTGCAGTGGGGTGTGCAGAGAGGTACTGAGTACACTGTACAGCGAGGCGTGTGAGGCACGGTGCTGTGTGCTGGGGCGCACTGTGTGTACGAAGGTGTGTACACACAGTGTGCTGGGGTGTACACGGGGTGTGCTGGGGTGTGATCTACACTGGGGCACACAGGGTACAGTGGTGTGCTCAGGGATGCACCAGGAGCCATGCGGGCTTCCCCGGTGGCTCAGATGGCAAAGAATCTACCGGCAATGCAGGAGACCCAGGTTCGCTCCCTGGGTCAGTACTATCCCCTGGAGGAGGGCATGGCAACCCACTCCAGTATTCTTGCCTGGAGAATTCCTTGGACAGAGGAGCCTGGTGGGCTACAGTCCATGGGGTTGGAAAGGGTCAGACACGACTGAGTGACTCACATTCATGAGGAGTACGCTGGGCTGTGACGTACAGTTAATACGCTTGGGAACAGGCGACAGTGGGGTACACAGAGGTGTGCGAGGTGGGGTGTACCATCAGGCGCACCGGCGGCACGGGCCCATCCCCTTTCACAGTGGGCTAACAGAGATGTGCCGGGGTGCACAGTGTCCAGGGGGTGCTCTGGGCTTGGACCCTGCTCTGCGGGAGGCATGTCCTGCTGCCCCGCTGACCACACTGCATCTGGCCCTGAGGGTGGGGAGGCCCACACCACCGTCACTCCCCCTGGGCCCTTCTTGAGCCCTGTGACCAGGGGTGGCCGCTGTGGTCAGGCCAGGCCCCCTAGTCTGCAAAGGTCAGGAAGGTGCTGGGGCTCTGCCCACAGCCCCTCCCTCGGGTCCACCACCTGGGCGGTTGCAGACAGCTGCTGCCAGCACCTCAGGTCTGTTTCACATGCTTTGGGTCGAACAGGCTTGGGGGAACGATGAATATTTTAAACACTTCTTAAAGATGATGGGGTCACCAGCCCCTGGCAGAGCGATGTCACGAAACTTTCAAGGTGACAGAGGCATTAATTTCTGCACTGATCAGAGCTGGAGCCTGGCCAGAGGGGGAGGATGTTCAGAGCCCCGCTCTGAATGGGGGAAGGGTGGGGAGCAGGGCCTGGGGCCAGCGTGCACCTCACCTCTGCCTGTGGACCACTGTCCTGCATCCCGCTGCCCAACCGCCACCTCCTCCATGCAGCCCTCCAGGATTCCTTGGGCAGTACAACTCTGCCTCCGGGGGTGCTGGGTGTCCCTGCCTCCTCCCTCTGTGTGTGTCATGACCTTCACACAGAGCCATGGGTGAGCCGCTGCCTCACCTGAACGGCTTTGTCCCACCTCCACACCTCTGGGGGTGGACTGACACCTGACATCTGGGTAACTTGGACCAGGCCTTTCTGGCACAAAGCCTCACCCCAAATCCCAGGCTACCGGTGCCTCTGTCTGGTCAGGGGGCAGGGAACGGCAGTGATGCCAGCGGGCCACTCTGAGGTCCTGAGACCAGCCTCCGTTGCAGCTGAGGCAGCCTGGAATGGAGGCCGTGTGGGGGCCAGCAGGTGCCAGCCCAGAGCAAGGTGGTCCCAGCCCCAGACACACTTACAGGAGGAAGGCAGTGTTAGACCCTTCCTGCGCAAGAACCTGGCGGCAGGGCCGTGGCCGTCCTGCCTGCTGTCAGCACTGGAGTTCTCACTATGGTGGAACACGATGCCCCGGCCGGCCACAGTGGGCCTGTGCCTAAGGTGTAGGTAGCAGTTCGTCCTCCCAGGCCCCATCTCATGCTGGGTGACCAGATGGCTCTTCTCCCACCTGCCTCCTCATTCAACAGGCTTCTCCTGCCAGTCTGTGCGGTCTGTGCCCCAGAGGCTGGGCGCCCACCCAGGGGCTCAGGGTGTCTGAGGATTGTCCGGGGCAATAGCCACGGCTGGAGGGACCCCACTGCCAGCCCTGACCATCCCACAGGCTACAGCGGGACTCGAGGCACAGCCACCAGGGGGCCCCAGAAAAGCACCTGGCTATCAGCTTCTGGAACATTCTGTGCAAAGCATATGGTGTGTTTTGAGCCAAGGGCCAGCCACTTAGGCCACCTATAGTCCTGGTAGCCACCATGACAGCCCAGGCTGGGGGCCATGAGTGTGTGCGTCTGCAGGGCCTGGAGGGCCCTGGGCTCTGGGAGGGAGGCAACCAGCCAGCAGGTCTGCTGGGGACATGTGGGAATGTGGGGCTTTTGGCTGGAGCCCCCTGGCCCCAAGCCCACACCTTCCTGCCCCCAGGGTCCAGGTGGAGTTCTACGTCAACGAGAACACTTTCAAGGAGAGGCTTAAGCTGTTCTTCATCAAAAATCAAAGATCCAGTGAGTGGGGTCTGTGGGGGGCAGGGCAGAGGGGCTCTGTTGGAGCGGGCGGGGTGATGGGCATGCTCCTTGTCTCAGCTCCTTGCCACCTTCCAGGGTGGGAGATGCTGGGACCCTGGGGGCGGGGTGCACCCCTCCTGGAGACAGGGCTAGCCACGGCCACCAGGGGCACAGCTCAGCCCCCGACCCGACGGGGCTCCCTGGCACCACTGTGTGGCCCTCCCCTTTGCCCTGTGGGCTCCCTCCACCTGCCTTCCCAGCAGGAGGCTGGCCACCTGGGATACAGGATGGGGTGCGGAGGTGGTGCCTGTGGGTTCTGTTCCATCAATCTGTAGGTTGCTCCCCCAAGCCCCAGGCCTGCCCCCAGGGCCAGCAGCTCAGGGACACTCTGCACCTCGTCCATGAGGCGGGAGTGCATGGAGCCTCTCAGAGGCCGGCCTGGCAGAGTCCCCCAACGCAGAGCCACCTGGCCAGTGTTGGTCAGGGCAGCCGGGTACAGCAACCCACGTGCAGCGTCCCAGCCGCTCCAGGAGCCCTGACCTCTGCTGCCCCACCCACCCTCACCCACAGGCCTGAGGATCCGGCTGTTCAACTTCTCCCTGAAGCTGCTGACCTGCCTGCTGTACATTGTCCGCGTCCTGCTGGACGACCCAGCCCCTGGGGATCGGATGGTGGGTGACCTGCAGGCTGGGGGCGGGGCCTTCCTGGTGCCGTGAAGAGGCTGATGGGGTTTGCACAGGGGTCTGTGTGTGGGACACTCCCCCCCCGCCCGCCGCCAAAGCCGTGGCTAGGACACAGCCCTCAGGCTGGCGCTGACACTGGGTGTCCTTGCCGTGGACGGCGGCTGCACGGGCAGCTGCACCGGACGGAGCTCTCCCAGAGGGTCTAGGATTCTCCCTCCCTGCCTGCCCAGGGGCGCCCGGGGGTCTCGGTGAGGGGCTCTGGCTCCCCCAGCTCCTCCTGGGTGGGTGGGGGTGGCAGGCCTCAGTGGGGAGAGGAGGTGAGCCCCTTTCTCTGGGCGCCCCTGGTTCCCCCTGCCCCTCCTGGCCCTGGGGCCTCTCCCTTATTTACATGGAACACCTGCTGTGGGGCTTCCCAGCAGGGCCATGGGCACAATGCCCGCGCCCCCTGAGCGGATGCCCAAGAGCCCACAGCTGGACAAGGTGCTTCCTGCCTCGTGTTGTCCAGAGGGCCCCGTGTTCCTGCTCACGCTGCTGGTGGGAAGCAGTTCTCTGCCCTGGAAGCTGGTGGGCTGGCTCTCTGTGCCCAAGTCTGTCACGTCTCAGAGACGCCTGGCATGATCCCTTCTCAGCACCCCGTTGGTCCTGGTGGACACTGAGCTGGGGGCACGCAGGGCTGGGCTCATCTGCAGCTGGGTCCCCATCTTCCCTGGGAGCCTCTCTCGACTCCCTCATACCCAGATTGGGGTTCCAGAAGGTTCTGGAGTGGTCCTCTCTCCTGTTTCTCCTCTTGCTGGGGTTTCCTTGGCTTCCTCTCCAGCCCTCTAGCTGAGGTTCTCACTTCTGCTCCCGTGATTTGTGATTCCCGAGAACTCTTCATCTTCAGGCGTCAGCCCCACTGCAGGTGTCCTGCCGTCGGCATCTCTGGGGTTTGTCTGAAACCCTTTCCTTTCTTATATGTTCCTCTTCTGCTCGGTCTCTGAGCTCGTGGGCAGGGGACTTCTTCAAATGTTCTGCCACTCACACTAAGGGTGGGTGTCCAGAGGCCGAGGGCCCTGCAGTCAGCATTTGGTCAGTCACTTGTCTCCCCAGCTCCTCAGAGCAGATCCTTCCCCCTCTTCACTGGAGGATAGGGCCTGGCCTCTGGGCTCCTGCTGGCTGAGTTGGGAAGGAGGCTGGGGTGAAAGGTCGCTTGCATCTTCCCCCACCCCCACGTGCAGTGGAGCGGGTTGCCAGGCCAGACTCTCACCTGCTCCTGAGAACAGACCTCGTCTTCATCCTGAGTGTGAGAGGGCAGGTCCCACCGTGGTGGTTTGAGGAGGGCTCTAACTGACGTTGAGAGTACTTTTCTGTGTTCATCTCACCTTCTCCCACCTCCAGAGACATCGAGGCACCTGACTTTACATCCCCAGGGAGACCAGGTCTGTTGTATTCATTGCACAGCACCTGGCACATGGTGGGTGGGTGGGAGAGCAAATGGACGGATGGCGGCTGGGAGAGGCGTGGGTAGAGTGGATGGATGGGTAGTGTGTGGATGGATGATGGTGGATGGATGGGTGGTGGAGGGTGGATGGATGGAAGATGGACAGACGGATGGATGGGGGAGGGCGTGGACAGATGATGGTGGATGGATGGAGGCCGGATGGATGAGTGGATAGAAGGGTGGATCGTGGGTGATGTAAGGACACTGGATGTGGATGGATGGATGGATGGATGGATGGATGGATGGATGGATGGATAGGATGGATGCGTGGGTGGGTGGTGGATGGATGGAAGGGTGGCTCATGACTCCTATAGGTATTGAGTTTGCAACAACAGGCTCAGGTGCAGGAGGAAGTGGGCCGAGAAAAAGGAGGAGGGGAGCCACCTGCCACCATGGACTCCCTGAGAGTCAGGTCCTGTAGCTTGGCGACCTGGCTTTGGCTGTAATCTGGGGCAGAGCTAGCATGGCAGCCAGGCCCCTGCCCCCTTCCCAGTGGGGGCGACCCGGTGGCTTGGGGAAGCTCCTCCTTAGGAGTCACTTAGGGACCTGCTTCTTAGTCAGCACACTGGGCAGGAGCGTGGCTTTCTCTCCATTTCGCACACACACTGTCCAGCCTCGATTTGGCAGTTCTGGCCTCCGGGAGGCCCTGAGGGCTCCAGGTCCGTCTCTGGGAGCGCACAGCCCTTCCCCTGCTGGAAGCCCAGGTGGAGCCCCCAGCCCCCTCCCGGGCTCCCTGCTGGTGTTCGCCTACCCTGCTGGCCTCTCCCCCTGCCCCTCCCCTCCTCCTCCTCAGAGACCCGCCCCCTCAGAAACCTCCTCCTCAGAGACCCTCCTCTTCCCCTCCCCCTCAGAGACCCTCCTCTTCCCCTCCCCCTCAGAGACCCTCCTCTTCCCCTCCCCCCTCAGAGACCCTCCTCTGCCCCTCCTTCTCAGAGACCCTCCTCTGCCCCTCCTTCTCAGAGACCCTCCTCATAAGTTCAATTCAGTTCAGCCTCTCAGACTCTTTAGGACAACCCCATGGACTGCAGCATGCCAGGCCTCCCTGTCCATCGCCAACTCCCGGAGTTTACTCAAACTTAGGTCCATTGAGTTGGTGATGCCATCCAACCATCTCATCCTTTGTTGTCCCCCTCCTCCTCCTGCCTTCAATCTTTCCCAACATCAGGGTCCTTTCTAATTAGTCAGCTCTTGACATGAGGTGGCCAAAGTACTGGAGTTTCAGCTTCAGCATCAGTCCTTCCAATGAATATTCAGGACTGATTTCCTTTAGGATGGACTGGTTGCATCTCCTTGCAAAGGGGCTCTGAAGATTCTCTAACAACACAGCTCAAAAGCATCAGTGCTTTGGTTCAACTCTCACATCCATACATGACCACTGGAAAAGCCATAGCTTTGACCAGATGGACCTCTGTTGGCACAGTAATGTCTCTGCTTTTTAACATGCTGCCTAGGTCGGTCATAACTTTTCTTCCAAGGAGAAAGTGTCTTTTAATTTCATGGCTGAAGTCACCATCTGCAGTGATATTGGAGCCCCCCAAAATAAAATCTGTCACTGTTTCCACTGTTTCCCCATCTATTTGCCATGAAGTGATGGGACCAGATGCCATGATCTTAGTTTTCTGAATGCTGAGCTTTAAGCCAGCTTTTTCACTCTCCTTTCACTTTCTTCAAGAGGTTTTTAGCTCCTCTTCACTTTCTGCCATAAGGGTGGTATCATCTGCATATCTGAGGTTATTGATATTTCTGCCGACAGTCTTGATTCCAGCTTGTGCTTCATCCAGCCCAGAGTTTCTCATGATGTCCTCTGCATATAAGTTAAATAAACAGGGTGACAATATACAGCCTTGACATACTCCTTTCCCTATTTGGAACCAGTCTGTTGTTCCATGTCCAGTTCCAACTGTTGCTTCCTGACCTGCATACAGGTTTCTCAAGAGGCAGGTCAGTTGGTCAGGTATTCCCATCTCTTTCAGAATTTTCCAGTGTTTGTTGGGGTCCATACAGTCAAATGACTGAGCAACTGAACTGAACACAGTCAAAGGCTTTGGCATAGCCAGTAAAGCAGAAGTAGATGTTTTTCTAGAATTCTCTTGCTTTTTCAACGATCCAGTGGATGTTGGCAATTTGATCTCTGGTTCCTCTGCCTTTTCTAAATCCAGCTTGAACATCTGGAAGTTCACGGTTCACATACTGTTGAAGCCTGGCTTGGAGAATTTTGAGCATTACTTTGCTAGCGTGTGAGATGAGTGCAATTGTGCAGTAGTTTGAGCATTCTTTGGCATTGCCTTTTTTGGGATTGGAATGAAAACTGACCTTTTCCAGTCCTGTGGCCACTGCTGTTTCCCAAATTCGCTGACATATTGAGTGCAGCACTTTCACAGCATCATCTTTCAGGATTTGAAACAGCTCAACTGGAATTCCATCCCCTCCACTAGCTTTGTTTGTAGTGATGTTTCTAAGGCCCACTTGACTTCGCATTCTGATGTCTGGCTTTAGGTGAGTGATCACACCATCGTGATTATCAGGGTCATGAAGATTTTTTTGTACAGTTCTTCTGTGTATTCTTGCCACCTCTTCTTAATATCTTCTGCCTCTGTTAAGTCCATAACATTTCTGTCCTTTATTGAGCCCATCTTTGCATGAAATGTTCCCTCGGTGTCTGTAATTTTCTTGAAGAGATCTCTCGTCTTTCCCATTCTATTGTTTTCCTCTATTTCTTTGCATTGATCCCTGAGAAAGGCTTTCTTATCTCTCCTTTTTGTTCTTTGGAACTCTGCATTCAAATGGGTATATCTTTCCTTTTCTCCTTTGCCTTTGGAGTCTCTTCTTAGCTTTTTGTAAGGCCTCTTCAGACAACCATTTTGCCTTTTTGCATTTCTTTTCCTTGGGGATGATCTTGATCCCTGCCTTCCTCCCCAGAGAGCCTCCTCCTCAGATATCCTCCCTCTGCCCCTCCTCCTGCCCCTCCTCCCCCAGAGACCCTCCCCCTGCCCCTCCTCCCCAGAGACCCTCCCCCTGCCCCTCCTCCTCAGAGACTCTCCATAAAGCCTCTGCGGGGTGGAAGCAGGCTTTCATCCCGAGTGTTAGAATTCAGACACCCATCTGAGATGGAGGGCCTGGCCCTAGGTTGGGGAAAGTGCCCCCAAATGCCCTGAGCCCGTGGCAATCCTGGAAGGGTCTGGTCCCTTCGGGGACAGTGCTGGGAGGGCTTCGGGGGCCAGCTCTGTCTCTCCACAGCTGGGGCTGCCCGAAGCAGAATTACACCTTCAATGAGTCGTCCTCCGAGATCAACTGGTGAGTGTGCCTCCCAGTTCCTGCTCAGAGGTCCTGGGCAGGGCGGTGTGGCCAGAGGGTAACACTGCCCGGGCCCCCGGGACAGATGCCCAGTCACAGCCAGAGAGCCTCTTGGGATCTGCAGGACCTGGCTGAGCAATAACAACGCTGGGCTGGCCCCGTGGGGTACAGCCCTTGAGACCCTGGGAGCAACCTAAGGGTGACAGCGGGTGTCCCCAGGAGCCGGCTTGGCCCAGCGCCCTTCTGTGATGCCCTCCAGCCCCAGGGGCCCTGGGTGAGAGGAGACAGACAGGGAGGACCTGCCAGAGGGTCAGCTGCTGCCTCTGCAATTCATGAGCCTTTGGCCAAAGAGAGCAGGTGCCGCGGTCAGGCAGTGAGAAGTGACCCCAGAGCAGCGGGGGCGCCTGGGCCAGAGGCTAGGACGAGCTCCAGGGCCTTGGCCGCCTCCCTGCTGGAGGCTTCTCCCTTCCAGCCTCCCCAAACCCACAGCCCCACTCTCGGCCTTACTCTCACACCCACACCCCTCCCCTGGCACTCCGGCCCAGCCTTGCAGGTCAGTCCTGGCCCTCCACAGCAGCAGGATGGATCTGCCAGGCCCTGGCCACTGTTCCCAGCCTGGTCACCTGTCCCTGGGAGGCAAGAGGATTAGGATTGCAGGGACACGTAGGGACACGCCAGCCCCTCCCTCACACCTGGCCCTGGAAGCCCTTCCTTTCTGGCCCAGGATGGGCAGGACAGCTTCTGAGCCCAGCCCGACTCCTGCCCAAAGGAAGGCCTGGGGATTTCAGTCCCTGTCCCTCGGTGGAGAAAGTCACTGCCTGACACCCCGGCTGCAGCAAGGGCCCCTAAGGGTCAAGCCTTGGCCATCTGGGCCTGGGGAGGGTGGGCAGGGTCAGCGTGGAGCTTGGCCATTTGGCTCCTTATGCTGGTCTCACCCCGACCTTTGTCCAGAGGCTGCGTCTGGGCAGGGTCACCCCCTCCCCCATGTCACTCTCCCCAAGGAAGCTGCGTGGGTTATAGTCAAGGAGGGACCTGAGGTCAGCAAACCCAAGAGCATGGGCGAGCAGCACAGGCCCCGCACAGAGGCACAGGGAGCTGGATGAGAAACAGCGGCCACCTGGGGCCGCCAGGCCTGTCCCCAGAGCAGCCTTGCTCAGCCCTGGTCTCACAGGCCCCTGCCTGAGGCCTCCTTTCTGGAGGAAGCCCCCCGACTCCTGCTCTCGGCCCCTCGAGGGCAAGGCTGCCGCCCACTGTCCAGCTCAAGGAGCAGCCTGGGGTCGGCGGAGGCCCATATGGCTGGGGTCCCCCAGCCTGGGGCTCACCTCCCTCTCTCCTCAGGGCCCCCATCCTGTGGGTGGAGAGGAAGGTGGCTCTGTGGGCCATTCAGGTGAGTGGGGCGCGGGCGGCGCGGCTCTGGGTGGGCCCTGCTGCCCACCTGGCCCTGCTCAGAGGCTCCATTATCGCCCTGCCCCCAGGTCATCGTGGCCATCATCAGCTTCCTGGAGACCATGCTTCTCATTTACCTCAGCTACAAAGTGAGTGCCCCCAGGCCTGGCCCTGCCCCGGAGGGCCCCACCACTGACACCCTCCACCAGCCCCCTCCTCCAGCCCCTTGCACCCCTTCCCTCAGCCCTTGGTCTCACCCCCTGACTTCCCACTGGCTCAGTTTGTCTCTCTCCTCAGCCCCCGCCCCACCCTGGTACCCCCTTCTCTCCACCTGCTCTGAAGCCCACCCCCTTGGCTCCCCAGGGCAACATCTGGGAGCAGATCTTCCGCGTGTCCTTCATCCTGGAGATGATCAACACGCTGCCCTTCATCATCACGGTGGGTGAGCCGCCGGCCGAGGCAGGGGCCGCCGAGACCCCCTGCCCCTGACCTGTCTCCTCCGCAGATATTCTGGCCGCCGCTGCGGAACCTGTTCATCCCCGTGTTTCTCAACTGCTGGCTGGCCAAGCACGCTCTGGAGAACATGATCGTAAGCCACTCCCTGCCCCCCACCCCCACCACTGCCTCAGCTCTGTGAGGTTCCCCAGGACCCCGGGGCACCGCTTGCCATGCCCTGGTTCTGGCCCAGGGGAGCTGGCCTGTTCCCTTGGTGCCCAGCGGACACATGTGCCTGTCACCACAAGAGGCCCTCACGCCTCCTTCCTGACCGGCCGGAGCCCCATCCCTGATGCCCCGGGGACAGTCACCCAGGCCTGTCCCTGCCCCCAGAATCATGGCTGGGGGAGGAAGAGGGTGAACGTGCACGTGAGAGTGGGTGGCCCCAGGGCCCCAGGTCACGGCAGCCCCTGTGCTGAGCAAGGACATTTCCTCCCAGGGCGCCCTCCGCCACACACCCACTGGCCCAGGCCTTGGCTCACCCCATCCCAGTTGCAAAGGGAGGGGTCAGGGCTGAGGTCACGGCCTCTAGCCTATACATGGAGGGGGTGAGAGAGCTGAGGTCAGACGGAGTCCTTCCCCTGCTCGCTCACCTGTGCATGTCCGGGACCTGCGGCGGGAAGGGCCGTGGGCTCTGGCCCAGGCTGAGCCGCTGATGGCAGTGTCCCGTCCCACAGAACGACTTCCACCGCGCCATCCTGCGCTCACAGTCGGCCATGTTCAACCAGGTCCTTATCCTCTTCTGCACCCTGCTGTGCCTGGTCTTCACAGGGTGAGTCCCTGCATGCTGCCCATCCCAGGTAGAGCCGGGCCCTCGCATCCAACAGGATGGGCGCACCTCAGAGTGGCAGGAGGCGGCCCGACTGGGACGGAGGGCCAGGAGGCAGCTTAGGGCCCACGTTCCAGACCAGAGCTGCCCAAGTCCAGCTCCTCAGGGTCCAGGATGTGGGGAGGGGCACTGGCTCTCGGCTGGGTGGGGACCCTGGGCTTAGGGCCCAGCTGAGAATAAGGTCTGGGAGCCGCCAGAGTGAGAGGTGGGGGGCCTGGAAGGGGAGACCCTGTCCCCCTGCATGCCTACCCCAGGCCAGGACAGGGGAGGCCCCCAAGGCCGCGTGCCTCCTACCCTCCCTCCCCCCCACCAAAAAATACACACAGACCTGAGTGGAGCAGGCTGGGGTGTCTGCAGGGTGGGAAACTCCAGAGTGATTCAGCCCACCCCCTCCCTGCAGCCAGAGCGTCCACCCTGGGGAGGGTCCCTGAGTGCTGCCCCGTGTGTGCACTGTGGGCCCCCCAGGCCCTGCCAGCAGCACCTCCCAGCCTGGGGACAGGACGTGGGGCCATGGGAGTGGCAAGGAGGACTGTCCAGCTCTGTGCTGGGCAGGGGGGCTGTGTGTGCCCCATGCCGTCTGACCCCTGGGTGAGGATGAGGCTCTGAGGTGGGTGGCAGGTGGGGCTCACAGCCTGGGTGGCCACATCCGCCCCCCTCAGACCTCAAGCTCACACTGAGCCCACACAGTGCTATGTCCACGCGTGTGGCCAGTTTTCCAAGGGCCTCAAAGGAGCCGGGGCCAGCAAGGAAGGTCGGGTAGGAGGGACATGCTGGGTGTGCCAGCTCTGTAGGCCGGGGTTGGGAAGCACCCGGCTGGACTCAGGCCCAGGCTGGGGGCCATGTGGGTGACGAATGACAAGGAGCCATGGGCAGGCAGAGCCTCACTCTGGGAGCTGAGTAGCCAAGGCCCCACCGCCGCCCCTCCCTGGCTCTAGGACCTGCGGTATCCAGCACCTGGAGCGCGCGGGCGACAACCTGTCCCTCCTGACGTCCTTCTACTTCTGCATCGTCACCTTCTCCACCGTGGGCTACGGGGACGTGACGCCCAAGATCTGGCCGTCCCAGCTGCTGGTGGTCATCATGATCTGCGTGGCCCTGGTGGTGCTCCCGCTGCAGGTGAGCCCCGCCCAGGGGCAGAGCCGACGGGGGCGGGGACATGGCTTCCTGGTGGGGTCTGTAATCAGTGAGGCTGCTGCGTCAGGGGGCGGGGAGCGGCACTCTCAGACGGCTCCCCAGGACCTTTGTGGAGTGTGGAGCGGGAGGGGCTGCCAGGGTCTCCTGCAGGCTGGGAGGCAGGAGTCCTCAGCCGGTGCGGCAGCACTGCTTCCTGTCACCTGTCTCCAAGGCTGATCTGCCAGCTGAGCACTGTGGGGGCAGTGCGGGATTCCACCCGTGTTTAGATAAAGGTAGAGGCCCAGAGCGGGGCCAGGCAAGTGTGAGGCACTGCCCCCTGCAGCCCCTTAAGAGGGCAGGAAAAGGTCCAGGGAAGGATCAGGACAGACTGTAGGGAGACAGACCTCCTCGTGGTGGACACTTGGGGTTTGGGGGAATGGGGGCAGGGGAGGCACCTAACTGTGGCTACAACAGGGCCCAGTCGACCCAGGGGTCCTCTGCTGACCTTGAGCTCAGCTCCTCACCCCCATTCCCACCCCTACCCAATAGTTCAGAACCCCAGCCCCGGCTGACACCCTCCCTTCCCCACTCCCCCAGTCCAGAGCACACTGCGCCTGCCAGGAAAGCCAGTGTCACCCTCCATCAGTGATGAAAAAAGACGGGCCCCGTCCCCATCCAGCATTCTTCTTTTTATTTACTATTTCTGTATTTGGCTGCACCGGGTCTTAGTTGCGGCATGTGGGCTCTTGGATCTTCACCGTGACTTGCAGGATCTTTAGCTGTGGCATGCGGGATCTAGTTCCTTGACCAGGGATCGAACCCAGGCCCCTTGCACTGGGAGCTTGGAGTCTCAGCCACTGGATCGTCAGGGAAGCCCCCTGTCCTTCATTCTTCCTTAAACCACGCTCACCAGTCAGTGTCCTTAGAGATGATGGCAGTGAGAGCGCCCACCGGTAAATGTCCCTCCCAGAGCAACAAAGGCAGCAGCTGGCAGCATCCTCCCCGCTCGGGGCTGAGGCGTCATGGGGTGCTTCCTGCAGCTCTCGGAACAAAGGAAGGCTGAGGGCTCGAACCAGAGGAATCTCTTATGGGCTTCTCCAGTGGCTCAGTGGTCAAGAATCCCCCTGCAATGCAGAAGACCCCAGTTCGATTCCTGGGTTGGGAGAAGGGAAAAGCTACCCACTCCAGTATTCTGGCCTGGAGAATTCCATAGACTGTATAGTCCGTGGGATCACAGAGAGTTGGACACGACTGAATAACTTTCACTTCACTAATTCTGTCTGACCTCATCTTAATGCATTACCTCTGCAAAGACCCTATTTCCACATAAGGTCGCATTCGGAGGTTCTGGGTGGACAGGATTTCAGGGGTCATTGTTGGGTCCTTTACACCTGGGCCATTTGCCCCTCGCAGCCCTGGGAGGCAGGCACTGTCAGGCCACTTTGCAGATGAGGTGTGCACCTTTGCCATGTGGGGCTGGAACCCAAGTGTCTGCCGTCAGAGCCCCGACTGCACAGGTCTTGGGGATCACCCTGGAGTCTCTGGCCCCTCCCAGCAGGACCCAGTTCTGTGCTGCTGTTACTAGAACCTAATAGGGACTCAATAAATTCAATGAGATGATCTCAACCTAAATATAGTATCTCGACCAGAGCAGGTGATCATGAGTGGAGGTGGCTGCTGGCACTGATTTTAAATCATGTGGGGAAAAATGAACGACCTCAGTGCTTGGGCTGAAAACAGTCAGAGACTTTCATGGGACCTGGCTGTCACCTACAGACATGGAGTCAGACTGTAGAGGGAGGCCCTGGGCGAGTCAGCACCGCGGACAGCTCCTCAGGGCCCTGGCATCCCCCTCACCCTGCCCACCTTTATGTCTCTGTCTTTGTCCTATTTTTAAAGAGGGTTCCTAACACCCAAAGCTCATAGTCAGGAGGTGTGGGCCAGGGTAGATGCAGGCTGCTGCCTCGAATCACCCACAACCTTGACTTGGACTCAGAACCATGGTACTCAAAGTGTTCCTTCCACATGGGAAGTCTGGGTCCCTAATTCTGTGGCTGAGAATTCCCTAAGACGCATCCAGGTTTCTCCAAATGTGTCTCAGGTGTGGACAGAGACCCAAAGGTCGTGTAGTTACCTGGATGTCCAGAGTACATGCTTTAGCATCACTAACGATCAGTTGGCCATCTGGGGCCAGGAGCTGGACCTGCCACACATCTGCTACCCCACACATGGCCGGACCATCCACTGTGCCCCCACCTGGCGCCTGGGTTACCTGTGCCACAAATATCCAAGGCCTTCCAGGACATGGTCAGGACGGGGCTCCATTCTCGCCCTGCCTCCTCTGTGCTGCTCTGGTCCCCAGCCCTCGTGCCCGGCACGGGCTGGCTATCAGCCTTCTTGCCCTGCCCTGTGCATTCCCTGGAGCCCCAGGCCACCTGGCGCTCACACGCTTTACCTGCAGTTTGAGGAACTCGTCTACCTGTGGATGGAGCGGCAGAAGTCGGGGGGCAACTACAGCCGCCACCGGGCCCAGACGGAGAAGCATGTGATCCTGTGCGTGAGCTCCCTCAAGATCGACCTGCTCATGGACTTTCTGAACGAGTTCTACGCGCATCCTCGGTTGCAGGTGAGGCCCCGCCCATGGTCCCACCCACAGCTGCACTGAGGCCCCGTCCACAGCCCCATCCGGACCCAGAACCCCCTGAGCCCTCTGGGCCTCTGTTTCCCTGCCTGTGGGGTGGAGTCTGGATGGTCTTCCACATTGTAGGGGGGTGGGTCTGTGGCCTCCTGCCTTTCCTTCCTGCCGTCACAGAGAAGGCCGAGGGCCCCGAGAGGCTATATGGAGGCGAAAGCAGTAGGGAGGCAGGGTGGGCAGGGCGCCGGCGAGCTCGCCAGGGGCTGACGGCGCCCCGCCTGCAGGACTACTACGTCGTCATCCTGTGCCCCACGGAGATGGACATCCAGGTTCGCAGGGCCCTGCAGATCCCTCTGTGGTCCCAGCGAGTCATCTACCTCCAGGGCTCCGCGCTCAAGGATCAGGACCTCATGCGGGCCAAGTGAGCGCCTGGTTGCGGGGAGGGTGTGGTCCCGCGCCACCCAGCCACCGCGCCAGCCAGGAGGGGCCATCAGCCAGCTGGCAGCTCCAGCTTTGTGCCTGCTGCCGGTCCAGGCCAGCCGGGCCCCTCACTGACCCCACACAGCCTCCTGGGCAAGCCCACCAGCTCCTCTCCCACCTGCCTGGCTGTTTGTTTGGGGGCGAGGCGGGGCTGTTACTTCTGCGCCTTGGGTGGGAAGCTGAGGCTGTGGGTGGATATTCTTCTAAAGATGAGGTGACAGGGTGACTTGAGATAAGGAGACTGAGTTGT
The DNA here is from genome assembly GCA_917880005.1 of Nanger dama. Lineage (NCBI taxonomy): Eukaryota > Metazoa > Chordata > Mammalia > Artiodactyla > Bovidae > Nanger > Nanger dama. The sequence continues at coordinate 3,656,315 of CAKJTW010000018.1, read as the reverse complement.
GAACAGAACTTTCCAGAATCTGCTGGAGCACATTCTGAGACACCTGGGAAGGGGCACCCCCCACCCCCGGAGGGCCCCCGCCACGCGTCACCACTTTATTACAGAGCCTGATGTAACCTTCATGGTGAAACGGTGAAATGTGGGTTGTATGGAGGCCAAGGCGGCAGGAGCCCTGGTAGCCAGGGCCCCCATCCACCCATCTCCTGAGCCCAGGAATCAAAGGCCTGACAGGGACAAGTAGGGGTGCAGGGTGATGGGGAGGGAGGCGCCAGGCCTCCCTGCCCTGGGGCAAGTGGACCCTCTCTCCAGGCGGCCTTTCTGCAGCCAGGGGCTGGGGGCGGGGCATGAGGGGAGCAGACCTGGCCACCCCCAGACCTCTGGTAGCCTGTCCCAGGAGGGAACAGGACAGCAGGCGGGCTCCAGCATCTCTGCCACCAACTGCACCCCCTTCCAAGCCCCAGCCCCACCTTGAGTATGTAGGGGCCCATCCTCAGCCCATCCAGGGCTGGTCAGAGCGAGGCGGGGTCCTGACGGCCCAGACAGGGATAGCCAGTCCTGTGGTGCTCAGACCTGGTGCTTTGCAGGATGGACAACGGGGAGGCCTGCTTTATTCTCAGCAGCCGGAACGAGGTGGACCGCACCGCGGCGGTGAGTGCCCCCCAGCCACCGGCCCCCACCTGCCCACGGCAGGTGCCCTCCTCCCAGCCTGCTGGCTACCCTCAGCAGTGACCATGGCCTCCCTACTCAGGACCACCAGACCATCCTGCGTGCCTGGGCAGTGAAGGACTTCGCCCGAACTGCCCCCTCTATGTCCAGATCCTCAAGCCTGAGAACAAGTTTCATGTCAAGTTTGCAGGTGTGTTTGGCCAGGAGGGGGCACCCGTGTGCTCCAAGGGGAACATGCTAGGGTAGGGGTGGGGTTGAGGCAGAGCTGCACCTGGGAGCCTAGGGGTCAGTGAGGGCAGGGGCCAAGGGCAGGGGAGGGGCAGGAACACCATCTGATGAGCACCTCTAAGGTGAGTAGATCTATGCTGGACACCTGGGGGCAAAAGGTGTTGCCAGATCCCTTCCCCCACCCCCAGCCCTGAAGCTCTCGGCCAAGCCAGGGAAAAAAGCACAGAAGAGCCAGGAGAATTAACAGGCTCAGGGAAGGTGGGGGCGCTGGAGGGAGCGTTCTAGGGAGACAAGGAGGTGCCTTCCACGGGGGATAGTGAGAGCCGCTCACTGACCCTGACCTTGCTGCCTGCAGAGCACGTGGTGTGCGAGGAGGAGTGCAAGTACGCCATGCTGGCCCTCAACTGCATCTGCCCGGCCACGTCCACCCTCATCACCCTGCTGGTGCACACGTCCCGCGGCCAGTGAGTTCTGCCCTGGGCGCACCACCTGGCCTGCAGTGTGCTGCCCGCAAGAGGAGCAGACACTGGAGGCAAGGGATGTGCTGAGGAGCCCGGGATGGGAGGGGGTGAGGAGCCCGGGATGGGAGTGGGTGGTGACCTGGGAGGACCCAGCTGGAAGCAGTAGGTGCCTTGCCACTTGAGGAGTGGGAGCTAGGGGCAGCCTTGGGGCTGCAGGGAATCACAGGCAGGGCCTTTCATGGAGCAGAGGGCCTAGTGGGGTGGGTGGGGGGCTCAGGAGAGCCCCCGAGTCTAGAAACAGCGATAGGGGCAGGGGCGGGGGCTGGTTGGGGGACACACTTGGCCTCTGGGAGAAGGCGCGTTGGTGTTCAGCAACTGAGCTGGGGTTCCAGGTAGAGTGGGAGGTGAGGGGCTGCCCTGGGACAGAGGGGTGCCATCTTCTCTCTAGCAAGACACCCCAACGGGTGGCCTTGGCTCCTTGTGGGACCTGGGCGGCCCTCGGGGAGGGACCAAGCAGATGTCAGAGGACCCACAGGCCGCAGAAGCCGGTCTTGGCTCTGAAACCTTTGGCGCCCCCTAAAAGCTGGACCATTATGTTCACAACTCTTTAAAATTGGCCGAGGGACCCGTCAGGCCACACCCGGGCCTGGTCTCCCACAGATGGGGAGGGGCGGGGTCAGGGGTCACGTTGGCTTCCACCCACCCTGGAAGCCTGGGAGGCGGCTGGCCAGGCGGGGGCGGCGCTGGGGGGTGACGTCCTGCCCGCGCCCCAGGGAAGGCCAGGACTCGCCAGAGCAGTGGCAGCGCATGTACGGACGCTGCTCGGGCAACGAGGTCTACCACGTGCGCATGGGGGACAGCAAGTTCTTCCGCGAGTACGAGGGCAAGAGCTTCACCTACGCCGCCTTCCACGCGCACAAGAAGTACGGCCCCTTGCTCCCTGTTCAGGCCGGGAGGGAGGGAGCGCTGAGAGGCGGAAGTGGGCGGGGCCTCGCCCGCCGTTGGTGGGTGGGCGGGGCCTCGGGGCCGGACGCCACGCCCACTCGGCGTGAGACCTGCGCCCAGCACGTCTTTCTGAGGCAACCCTCGGTGGGTCTTCGGGTCGAGCGAGAAGAGATCCCAACCCCACGAGGAGCCCGAGAGGGGCAGCTCTGGGCTCCACCCTCGTCTGTCCGTCCGCCCAGGTACGGCGTGTGCCTCATCGGCCTGAAGCGCGAGGACAACAAGAGCATCCTGTTGAACCCGGGCCCACGGCACATCCTGGCGGCCTCCGACACCTGCTTCTACATCAACATCACCAAGGAGGAGAACTCGGCCTTCATCTTCAAGCAGGAGGAAAAGCAGAAGAGGAAGGGCTTCGCGGGGCAGGGCCTGTACGAGGGCTCGTCCCGCCTGCCCGTGCACAGCATTATCGCCTCCATGGGTGAGGCCGGGCGCCGCCTCCCGGCTGGGCAAACGCACCGGGGCCCCACCCGGAGACACCCGGTCCTCAGGCCTGCACGTAACCCGGGGCAAGCCCCCTCTCTCTGGGCCTCAGTTTGCACATCGGTCCGGCGGGGTCATCCCTGCCTTCCTGTGGGGACATCACTGTCAGCACTGGGGGAAGCCCCAGCCCCAGGACAGTCCCGGGAGGGGCTGCCAGCCAGAGTCCAGACACTCTGTTCCAGGGACAGTGGCCATGGACCTCCAGAACACAGAGTGCCGGCCCACACAGAGCGGCGGGGGCAGCGCGGGCAGCAAGCTGGCACTCCCCACGGAAACGGCTCGGGCAGCCGGCGACCCAGCATCGCGCCGGTGCTGGAGGTGGCCGACAGCTCTACCCTGCTGCCCTGCGACCTGCTGAGTGACCAGTCAGAGGACGAGATGACACCGTCGGAGGATGAGGGGCTGTCCATGGTGGAGTGAGTGTCTCAGGGCCGGGGGGAGGACAGACGCACTCTACGGGAGAGGGGAGGCACAGCGTGTGCATGCCTGGGGCCCAGGAAGAGGGCTGCCAGCACTGGGCTAGACCCACGCTCTGAACCAGGCTTCCAAACAGCTTCTACGGAGACCTTACTTGGCAAATGGAATCTGGGGCCCCGGCTCCTGGGCAGGAAGGCTGTGCTGTACCCCCTCGCCCCTTGTCCTCCTCAGCCTCACACTCTGGGTGGGCAGCCAGACCTGAGTACCATGGCCCTACTTGACCGAGGCGGCTGCACTCTGAGCACGGTCTGCAGAGGCCTGGGTGAGGTGCCGTCCAGGCCTGGAGAGTGCTGGCCCACACTGAGCTGTCATGCTGCCCTGGGTTTGAGTCCAGATCTTCCTCTGAGACCATGAGACAGAAAAGACCGCAGTGTGTCCTGGAGTCTCAGCCACTTGGCCTTGTCCCAAACAGATAGGCAGCACCTGACCCCAGGGCCATGGCCAATCACAGGCCTGCACGGCCTGTCCCTCCCAGCTGGGCTGTCAGCGTGCTGTGGCCACTCTCTGCTCCTGCCTCTGTCCCTGGGGTGGAGTCCATGCACTTTTAAGATGGGCTGCTGGGGACTGGCTCCAAGATCAAGAGGGCTCTGCAGGGCTCCTGCACACTCGGAGCAGGTGGCAGACTGGCCTCTGACGCTGCCTCCCCTTAAGCCAACTGGAGGCCGAGCAGAAGGCCAGCCCCTCTCCAGGTGGCTGGCGGCCTACCACCCCACATGTCTGCACTGGGCACTCAGGGGACAGCTGGACGGTGGGGGGCAGCCTGTGGGACAACCAGTCCAGCCCGGCCACTAGTAGAACAGGGGCCGAGGGCCAGCATCTGCCCCAGCGTTAGAGTACTGGGAACACCAAGGTCGGAGGACCCCTTACGGCTCTTCCATGGCTCCCAGGCCTGTGTGAGCTCATTTGTGTGTTTGTGTGTGTGTGTGTGTGTGTGTGTGTATGTGTGTGTGTGCATTGCATGGAATCCTCTCTGATCTCCAGGGAACAGACAGAGGTCCTCGTCACAGCCTCCGTCCTGCCTATGGGTTAAACATAGAGGTCCTAGGACTTCCTGCACGGGAGGGGCTGTGAGGAGGCTCTGAGTGCCCCAGCCCAGTCTGGTTTGCGAGGCCTGGTGCCCCCGTGTGGCCACCCAGGGTGCGGGGCACATGTCTGAGGTTCCTCTCTCTCCCACCCCTCCAGGTATGTGAAGGGCTACCCCCTAACTCACCCTACATCGGCAGCTCCCCAACCCTGTGCCACCTCCTGCCCGTGAAAGCCCCCTTCTGCTGCCTGCGGCTGGACAAGGTGGGTCACAGCAAAGATGGGGAGGCAGCAGGGACCCTGAGGACATCCTGAGTCAAGTCCACCTCCCTGGTGTCTATTTCTGTTGAGAGGGCACGTTCCCTCCCTCCTGCATCTGCATGTGTGTCTGAGGCGAGGGTGTGCCTCTCCTGACCACAGTCCACTTACGAGCACCAGGATGTGTGTGTCGGACCCTTAGCCCACAGTCCAGCTGCCCTTCTGGCCAGAGCCAGTCCTGACCCACTTCTGCGTGCCCGCCATGCCTGCCTCCCTCCATCTCAAGGCTCCTCGCCCCCACCTTCCCTAGGTTTCTCCCGTTTGGGGGAGCATAGTCATCGATTTGGTGGAGCGTCCCTGAAGGGGGGGCAACTCAGCCTTTGCACGGGCGGGGGCTGGTCCCCCAGAGGTGCCACATCCTCCGGAGGCCTCCCTGCGATGCTGCCTTAGAGCACGTGGTTCGGGTCCACACCTGGTCTCCCTGGAGGAAATACAGCTTCACCTTTGCAGTTAGGACGTCACTGGGGGAGACACGTGGGGGCCGGGTACCTAAGCTGCTCATCACCGACCCCCTGATGCGTTTCCTCTGTAGCTGATGCATCGCAGGTTCCAGTTCCTTCCATGATTGTGTCCACTTTTCCCCCTGAGGAGGTTCTTCCGCTTTCTTAGCCATTTGTGTACATCAGTGTGGACTCACTGTTTCACTCAGTAAACCCGCTGTGCATTACTGCAACATCGGCTTCCTACGCGGATCCTGCTGGTTTTGACACTCAGACTTTCCTGGTTTTGCTGATGGGGCCTCCAGGTCTTTCCCACGCGTCTCCTGGTCTGTGAAGATGTCTGTGCTTCTGAACTAATGGTGCCCTGCCCCCCATTCTTGTTCCTATTCCAGTCCTGGGACTGGCTGCTGCTCAAGAAGTCCGATTACTGTTAGTGGAAACCACGTTTAGAAGCAAGATGGGGATTTGGGGTGCTCACTGCTGCCCTACAGCTGAGCCTCTCTGCAGAGAGCTAGAAAGTGGGCATACACATAACAGAATGTGTACACACATGACAAAATGTGCACACACACACAAAATGTGTACATACCACTTGACAGAATGTATACACATATGACAAAACATGTGCGCACATAAAACATGCACATGTACACACAACAGAATGTACACACACGAAAAAAAACATACACACAAGCATGTGTACATATGCACACACTACAGAACATTTACACATAGGACAGAACATGTGCACACAAAATGTATACACACATGCACACACTATGGAATGTGTATACACATGACAAAATGAGTGCATACACACATGTATACACATGCACACAATACCGAATGTGTACACATGACAAAACATGCACACAAAATGTGTATACACATGAAAGAATGTGTATACACATAAGACGTGTATATACACATAAGATGTGTGTACATACGAGAGAATGTTAGACACATAAATGTGCACACACATAAAACCATGTACACACATGCACACACTACAGAAGGTGTACACACATGACAACATGCACATTCAAAAATGTGTTACACACATGAGAGACATAAGATATGTGCACACAGAAAAGAATGTTATACACATAAGAAATGTGCACACACATACAAAACGTGTACACACATGCACACACTATGGAATGTGTATAAACATATGACAAAATGTGTGTATGCACACATGTATACACATGCACACAGTACAGAATGTGTACACATGACAAAACATCCACAAAGTGTATACACATAAGAGAATGTGTATACACATGATATGTGTACACACTAGAGAATGTTATACACATAAGAAATGTGCACACACATACAAACCATGTACACACATGCACACACTGTGGAATGTGTACATACATGACAAAATGTATGTGTACAGAGAAGGCAATGGCACCCCATTCTGGTACTCTTGCCTGGAAAATATGGATGGAGGAGCCTGGTGGGCTGCAGTCCATGGGGTTGCTAAGTTGGACATGACTGAGCGACTTCACTTTCGCTTTCACTTTCATGCATTGGAGAAGGAAACGGCAACCCACTCCAGTGTTCTTGCCTGGAGGATCCCAGGGATGGGGAGGCCTGGTGGGCTGCCGTCTGTGGGGTCACACAGAGTCAGACACGACTGAAGTGACTTAGCAACAACACACACAAAACATGTATACAAATGCACACACTACAGAATGTGTACACACATGACAACATGCACACTCAATGTGTATATGCACATGAGAGAATGTGTATACACATAATATGTGTGCACACACGAAAGAATGTTACATAAGAAATATGCACACACATACAAAACGTGTACACACATGCACACACTACAGAATGTGTACACACAAGACAAAATGTGCGCAGACACATCTGTGTCTGCATCTGCTAAGGCCAGAAGCTCATACAGATACCTCCCTTCCCATCCCCGCTTGGCCCCAGCTCGCTCTGCGGGGGTATGGTGGATGGCTGGCCTGTAGCCCTGGTGACACCAGGTGCCATTTGGCCTCAGGCTTCCCTGGAGCACCCTCCCTCCCCCCTCCATGGTTGATTCCAGCGTTCTCCCATTCCAGGGCTGCAAGCACAACAGCTACGAAGACGCCAAGGCCTACGGCTTCAAGAACAAGCTGATCATTGTCTCAGCGGAGACAGCAGGCAACGGGCTGTACAATTTCATTGTGCCGCTGCGCGCTCTACTACCGGCCTCGCCGGGAGCTCAACCCCATTGTGCTGCTGCTGGACAACAAGTGAGGCGGCAGAGAGGGCAGGGGTGTGGGTGCCCTCACCTTCAGTGGAGAGTGAGGGGGAGCAGCCCCACCCCGCCTGCCCCTTCCCACCCTGGCACTGCTCCATCATCCTCCCCATGACCATGAACCTCCCCCAGAGCGCACGCCCAGCACCTCTACCCCCAGAGGCCTGCCAGCCCAGAGCTCAGGGTCCAGTCTCGGCTGTCCTGCCTCCTGGGGCCTTGGTCTTCTCTTGGGGACAATAAAGAGCAGCCCCGTTGGCCTCTAAAGGACCCCCAGTCCAAGCCATCACAGTCCTGAGGCCCCTGCTCTGCCCAGGTCAGAGCTGGTGTTGGGGTATGGGAGCCAGGTGGACGCCTGCAGGCCGTGCTGTGCCCACAGGCCCGACCACCACTTCCTGGAGGCCATCTGCTGCTTTCCCATGGTCTACTACATGGAGGGCTCCGTGGACAAGTAAGGCGCCTCTTGGCAGGGAGGACCCCCGCCCCGCTGCCCTCCGCCCCCGGGTGGGCGCCCAGGGCCGAGCAGGGGCGGCTGCACCCACGGGCGTGTCCCCACAGCTTGGACAGCCTGCTGCGGTGCGGCGTCATCTACGCGGACAATCTGGTGGTGGCGGACAAGGAGAGCACCATGAGTGCCGAGGAGGACTACATGGCCGATGCCAAGACCATCGTCAACGTGCAGACCATGTTCCGGTGAGGCGCTTGGGCCGCCCAGAGCTCCCCTCGTCGGGTGGCCAGCGGCCCCACCCTGAGCCCCTCCCCACACCCATGACCGGGACCACCCCACCCCCCAGGCTCTTCCCCAGTCTCAGCATCACCACCGAGCTCACCCACCCGTCCAACATGCGGTTCATGCAGTTTCGCGCCAAGGACAGCTACTCTCTAGCTCTCTCCAAACTGGAGAAGGTGAGTGGCCCCTCGCGAACCACCCTTCCCCTCCCGCCCCCACGTGAACTGCCCCTTCTGACTCTGCCCAGCTGAGGGCCTGCACCAGGCCTGGAGGGCGTGGGTGCCTGCCCTCCTCCGGCGGGGTGCTAGCCCCATTGTGAGGCTCTCGAGCATGCAGCCCAGAGACTTTAGGGTCCTCGGCCAGGAGGGGACATCGTCCACCTAAGGCAAGGACCATCCCGGCCTTGTGCGTGGCCAAGGTGGCTCGTTACACCAGAAATTACTAGCCCAGTGAGACCAGCGCTGACACCACACCCCGCGTCTGAGCCATGTCTATTCTGTCAGACACCGGCAGGGACGTGTTCATCCTGGCACAGACGAGGGCCCTGGGGCCAGAGCTGGGAGTGGTTGCCTCAGGTCACGCAGTGGCTCAGAGGCCAGGTCAGCAGGGGCCTGGGGGCCACGGGGACCCTCCAGGGACCGGTGGTGCCGCCCTGGCGTGTTTGTGGACCCCAGGCCCTACCCGGCCCCCTGTCTGGGTCAGTGTAGCACTGCCCTCCACTGGGAGGCAAGGCCGCGCTCAGGTGGCCCCGGCTGAGACTAGGAAACAGGTGGGCCACTACCGAGGAGACCCAGCCAGGGAAGTCGGAGGCAGTGACCATTCCCTGCGAGCCCGGAATGGGGTCCTTGTCGGGGGCAGCTTGCATCTGCATGGCTGACCCCACACCAGGCCAGGCCTGGCCCCGAAAGCAGACAGAGGGGCAGCGTGGGAGCTCCACCTGCCCAGAACCCAGGTGAACAACGGAAGTGCGTTTTGCCAGGGGGCCCATGGTGGCCCCAGAGCCCCCTTGGTCGGTAGCCAGAGGCCTTAGTCAGCAGCCGAGGAACTCAGGCTGTCCTGCCCCTGGAGGAGGCTTGGCATGCATCCCACACAACAGCCTGTTGGAGCCCACTTAGAGCCACTTCCTACTTCCTTCCTCAAACTGGGACTGTGGGCATCGGAAGCAGCCCTGGCCGGGACTGTGTCCAGGTGTTTGGGCCAGTTTGACCCAGTTCAGGCAGGATGACCAGCACAGAACTGGGGTCAAGGCTGACATCCCGGCGCTGGTCCTCACTTGCCGCCAGTTCCCCATGGCCCTTGTGCCCTACCTGTTCAGCCAGTGGGCTTGAGACAGGTCCGTCAGCAGACTCTGCCCTTCCGCAGCAGACACCACAAGTCCACCCCCTCCTCTGCCCTCTGTGGCAGGCATCACCAGTTGACCACACCTCCCACCTTCCCCTGCAGCATCACCTCCAGGGAGGGACAGAGGCAGGGGTGGCCCACTCCCACCTCGTCCTCTGGTTTTGTGATGGGGAGAGAGGTCAGCAAGTGAGCACGTGTGACCTGGGAGGCTGCAGCCCAGGGTTGAAGGCCATGCCGATGGATATGCTGGGCAGGGCCAGGCGTGTGCAGTGCCTGGGGGCTGAGGACAGAGGGGCACAGAGCCGTGTGATCCACCCCCCCTCTGGAGAGATGGTCAGAGCTGATGCCTCCCCCACCCTATGCACACAGAAGATTCCACAGAGGATGGGGTGGGAACATGGCATCACGCTGTACGTAAACCTGGATGAGGCGAGTCCTGTTTCGTGAGTGGAAACTGCAGGAGCATCGGGAGCGCTTCTGGCATTCAGATCAACGTGCTTCCCCGAGATCGAAGTGGCACTGGGGCGGGGGTGGGGGGAGGATTCAGGAAGGCATGGAGGGCAGTGGGGCATCTCCCTGGAGGTTCTCAGGAAGGTCTCCCAGAGGCTGGGCCACTGCCCACCCCACTGCCCGCCCCGTCCCCAGACTCAGGTTCCTGGTGGCACCACCGTTTCAGTAGCCTCGGCACCTGTGACAGTGATGTCAGCTAGGGCCCAGCCTGCCCATTCAGTCCTGCTCCCTCCAGCCGTGTGGTTCTCAGAAGGGCTCACCCCATGTCTTGCTGGGACCCGTGACCTCGGAGCTTGGGCTACAGCCTCCAGGCCCTCCATGGCCGCTACCTAACAGGCAGCACGAAGCCACTGAGACATCGAGCCTTCCTTCGTCCACGGTCTCCCTGGACCAGCCCTCGGTCTTTTCTTCTCAATCCATTCACTGTTCTTAGTGAAGGAAACCGACAGCGTTAATGATCTTGGGAGTCTCCTCGTTTGTCCTCATAGTGTGCAACGGGAGCTTAGCAGGCCACGCGGGTTGGATTCCAGGGCTTGTCCATGATTCGTTCTTCCGGGACGGCAAAATGCCACTCAGAACTGACACACTGTTACCCGCTTGGACACCCATGTGCCAGCACGCCCTTGGGCTCCCTGCTGCTGGGGAGGGACAGAGGTGAGGCCTGCTGCCCCAGTGTTTGTCTGCCATGCCGGCTGCCAGCCGAGTTTGCAGGAGGAAGCTGCCGCAGCAGGAAGCAGCCCCAGGAGAAGGCCCCGGGGGCGCTCCTGTGTCCCACCTTCTGTCTATGTGGAACGTGTCCTGGTCCAGAGGGAAGGATGACTTCCCGGGCTCAGAGTCACCCCTCAGCTGTAGGCCGACCTCATGCGGTGGAGACATGCACTGAAAAGTTCACGTCCCAGAACCAGCACAGAGTGGGGAACACGATTCTGTGAAGGATGCTGAGATGGAGGAGGCCCTGGTTCGCCCCAAGGCCCCATGCCATCACCAGGGTCTTTGCAAGAGGGAAACCACAGGTCAGCCTGCCATCCCTGGAGGTAGAGGAAGGGCCCAGGGCCATGGTTGGCTTCTAGAAAATGGGAAAGATGCAGGAAAGGAGTCTCCTGGCCAGGCGGGGGTTGGGGGAGTGTTGGTCACCGACGGGAGCCCTGCAACACCTGACTGCAGCCCCACATATCCGATCGGACTCGCAGAGTCTGATACCATGAGAGAGGAACCGTGTGGTTCTGAGCTGCAGGTCTAAGGAATCTACGTGGGGCCTCGCTGTGCTCACAGGGGAGGCAGGAGCTGTGACACACGTGTCGCTGCTCACACGCACGCCTTGCTGTCCTCGCCACCTCACTCACAGGACACAAGCTCCAGGAAAAGTTTCTATGAGAGTCAAGGGCCCAGGGCGGCAGCGGCTGGGCATTAACCCCAGCATGGGCCCCTGGCTCTCACCAGCAGAGCCCTGAGCCCTTACTCCCAGCTCCGGCCCCCAGTATCTGGGGACATGAGCCAGGTGCTTGGCCTCTGTGTGGGGGCATCTGCTGGCCCGTGTTCATACACTCACCCCATACGTGTGCACGCGCACACACACCCCGTACATGCATGCCCTGGGCTGCCTGCCCCATGCAGCTGTGGCCGCGGGCACCAGCCTGTCTTGAGCCCCTCTGTCTTGCAGAGGGAGCGTGAGAATGGCTCCAACCTGGCCTTCATGTTCCGCCTGCCCTTCGCTGCCGGCCGCGTCTTCAGCATCAGCATGCTGGACACACTGCTGTATCAGGTCAGCCCGGGGCCTGGCTGACATCCGGTCCTGAGCCACATCCATCCTGGGTCCCCAGGAGACCCAGTGGGACTGAGTGGCTCTGGGCCCCGTCCCTGACCGGGAGCCACAGGGGTTAACCCCTGAGCGTCACCATCCTTTCCTCCCAGGAGGGTGCTGGCCTAGGGTCACTCCTGGCAGCTTTTGGGTTTCTGATTCCTTCTGATCTAAGGCGCATGACCAAGCGAGCTACCAAGGCCAGGAAAGGCCACCCAGCTCCGTCTGCTGGCACGCTGTGCAGGGGACACTGTGGGTGCCCAGCGGGCATGTCCCGCCAGGGGGTGTGGAACTGCCCACAACGCCGGCCTCACTGCGGCCCCTCTCCTCCAGTCCTTCGTGAAGGACTACATGATCCCCATCACCAGGCTGCTGCTGGGCTTGGACACCACGCCAGGCTCCGGCTACCTCTGTGCTGTAAGTGCCTGGGCCGGAGGGGGGACGGGGCGGGGCCAGAGGGGCGTGGGCGGGCGGGCGGGGCCTGGGCTGGTGGAGGGGCGGGGCTTCTGGCTGGCAGCCACGCCCTGCCGGGGAGGCAAGCGCTTCTGCGGCCTGAGGCCGGCCCAGCCCAGGCTCTGCGTTGCAGATGAAGATCTCAGAGGACGACCTGTGGATCCGCACCTACGGCCGCCTCTTCCAGAAGCTGTGCTCCTCCAGCGCCGAGATCCCCATCGGCATCTACAGGACCCAGTGTCACGTCTTCTCCACCGAGGTGCGGGGAAGGGGTCTGGGGATCCAGGCCGTTTTGGGGTCAGGGAGTTCACAGGCGCCCACGTAGTTCCTTGGGCGGCTTTGGGGGAGGGAGAGCACCGAGGGGTCCCCCGAGAGTTGTGAGCCCACGGGGACCTCAGACAGCCTCGGGGGTCGGGGCAGTAGCCCCACAGGCACCCAGGTGGCTCTGGTTTCCTTTGCAGCCCCACGACCTCAGGGGCGCAGGTGAGTGGTCCCTTCAAGCCCACGGGAGTGCCTGGGCCCAGCCCCACCCAGGGGCGGGGCGGGGGTGGTCAGGAAGCAAGTCCCCAGGTGGTGCCAGCCAAGGTGCAGCTCAGAGAGGACTCAGCATCACTCTCCTCCTCTGTGCAGATGGGGAAACTGGGGCCAGGGTGAGGAGCCCAGGCTCCCCCCGCCCCCAGGCTGTCTGCCCCTCAGGGCACGGCCCCCATCCTGGCAGGTACCCCTTCCTCCCCTATCTGTCCCCACTTCCGCACCCCCCAGGTCCCCAGGTCACCCACCAAGCCTTGCAAGGCTCTGCGCGTCCCAGCCCACCATCGTGCTGCCCCTGTTCTCCTGCCCCCTTGGTGAGGAAACTGAGTCTCCTAGAGGGGTGTTCCCCCTACCCCACTGTGGTAAAGTCAGAACACGCAGCCTCAGAGAGGTGAAGGGAGGCCCACCTCTCACCAGCAAGTCAGGGACGGGCCTGAGCCAGGGTTTGGGGAGAGGAAGGGACTTCCACCTGAGAGAAGAAGGGCCTGGGGTACTCCGGGGGACTGTGACTGTCCTCCCCATCACCCCAGCTGCTCCGTGGGTCCCCCTGGTCCTCTGCCTAGCACCCGTACCCCTTCCCTGTCCCCCCCCCACCCCTGTCCCCGGACACCCTTCCCCTCCCAGGCTTCACCCCTCCTCCCTGGCCAGTCCCAGGTCTCGGTGAGCGTGGAGGACTGCGAGACACTCGGGAGACAAAGGGGCCCTGGGGTGCGCGGGCAGGCATGGGCGGCGGCAGCACCCACAGCCGGGCACACAGTGGGCAGCGACCCAGCCGAGCACCCGCTCCTGCGGCGCAAGAGCCTCCCGTGGGCGCGGAGGCTGAGCCGCAAGGGCTCCCGGCACACGGGGAAAGCGGCAGCCGAGTGGATCAGTCAACAGCGGCTCAGCCTGTGCCGGCGCTCGGAGCGGCAGGAGCTCTCAGAGCTGGTTAAGAACCGCATGAAACACCTGGGGCTGCCCACCACTGGCTACGGTAAGAGGCAGGCGCCTGTCTGCTCTCCTGGCCCGAGTGGGGAGGGGGCTCCCCTAGATCCAGCACCAAGCCCCGCAAGGAAGGGGCTCATTCACCCTCTGCTCTGGGACTCAGTTTCCAAATCTGTAGAAAAAAGATGCCTATTGCCTGAGCCAGTAGGCAGCTGTCCTGGAGGAGGCTGCTGTGTGTGGGTAGGGACAGCCTTGCCAGGCTCCCTGAAAGCCAAAGGCACTGGCCTCAGCCAGGGGGCAGATTGGCCACCTCCGGCCGGTCCAGCCAGGATCAGGAACACAGGACCGCATCATGTTCCCCTGAGGATAGGAACAGGGACATGGTGGGGACACCCCAGAGCCCTGGCCACCACTCCCCGGACCCTCCCCACAGCTGGAGCTTGTGTGGAATAGGGGCAGGGCAGGTCAGGGGCCCAGCACCAGGACACTCCACCACTGCTCCTGGGGCAAGGCCACCCCATTCCCGCGACTTCAGGGCTACGCCACCAGGGCGTTTGTTGTCATCAGCAGATTTTCTCCATAGCTTGATTTGGGGAAAAATTTGTGACTCTTGACTGTGAACGGGGCTGGCGTCCCCAGCCGGGCCTGAGGGGACTGGCGGGGCCCCTCCCTCCCTCCAGAGATGCTGCCTCTGTTGATGCGGCTGAAAGGGGCCCAAGCCCCCCGCCCCTCCACCACAGCCTGGCCTCATCCACACCCCAGGCTGGGTAGAGGCTCCTGACCTCCGCTAGGCTCTGTCTCTGGGGGGCTCTGCCCCACACCCCACCCCGGGCCTGGCTATATTTTTCTGGGCACCCACCCCCTACCCCGCCACCTGCTGCTCACCTCCTGGGTCAGGGGACCTCAAGCCCCTCCAAGTGGGACCAAGAGGCTTCGGGCTTCACCCAGAGCCACCCAAGGGTCTCTCGGGTCTGGCTATATGCCGGGCGCAAGGAGATCAGCAGCCGGGAGAGCTGCCCAGCCCCTCCAGGCCACGCCCCCTGCCGCGCGGCATACCTGTGCACTCTGTGCCGTTTCCCGGGCGGGTGCTGTCACCCCGTCCTGGGTGGTGTGCTGGTTGCTCAGGCTCCCAGTGGGGGTCCCATTTCACAGCCATGTCACATGTCAGGTAGACACTCCAGCCCAGCTGAGCCCCAGAGCAGGGCCCTGCCCCTGGTGTGCCCCCACCAGAGCATGGCAAAGAGCCGACTTCTCGTCTGCGGCCTGCGTGCACCTCCCACCCCCGCTCTGCCAGCCGCCTCCTCCACGCTGCTTGCTGACCTCAGTCTCTCTCTGTGTTTCTGTCTGTCCCTCTTCCTGTGTGTTCCGTAGAGGATGTAGCAAATTTAACAGCCAGTGATGTCATGAATCGGGTAAACCTGGGATATTTGCAAGGTAATTCTGCTCCGGGGGCCGGAGTCTGGCATAGGGGGCGTGCCGACCCATCCTGACGGTCCACCCGGTGGCCGCCCGACCCAGCCAGGCAGGCAGACAGGGCGAGACATGAGAGAGGGTCCCTGCAGGCAGGGCCCCACGAGCTCCCAGGCTGCCCCACTGCAGGGCCCCTAACTTTCTCCCCACTGACTGCTGACTCCTGCACGGCCCCCTGCACCTCAGCCCTTCTGCCCACTTAGTTGTCTGAGACAAGCCTTGCTCTGGACACGCAGGCAGCCACCGGCTGGCCCCTGGGAGCCCACCCAGCTCTTGGGAAGCACTGGCATGCAGCACCCCAGGCCAGGGTACCCGTGCCCCCAGCATGGAGGAGCACAGTGAGACCTGAGCTGCTGCCTGGGGCCTTGGGGTCTGCAGCACCCTGAGCCTTGGAGCCACCCAAGCCAGGTGGACGGTTGACCTCCACTCCCCAGCTGGAGCTTCACGAGATGGGGGCCTCTTCAGTTGAGGCAAAGCCTGATTGTACCACATTTTCATCCAGGCACTCAGGTGCTGCTTGGGCCCCTGTATCTTCCAAGAGGACACCCCGCAGCCCCCAGACCCACCCCAAGACCCCAACAGGGGTCAGGAGTCCAGGCCCCAGACCTCACTGCTGGGATCCCTTCTTTACCTGGGGGTTCCCCAGGCTCAGAGCTGTGCAGGCCTCCTGAACCCAGGTGGGCGTTAGCTCAGGTGGGCTGGTTTCTGAGGATGGCCGGGGCTGACAAGACCCAGGATTGAGAAGCTCTGGGGTGCACCGCGGGGAGCTGCGGGGCCGCCCGGAAGGCAGAGCCCTGACCGCACCCACCCCCCCGCCCCGGGTCCCTGCGTTTTCCTCACTTGCACCCACGACCGAGTTCACAGCAGACTCCCCACTAGGCCAGCGTTAGTCCAAGCCTGGGGCTGCCCCAAGTGGGAGGGTTGGGTCGCCACCTCCCTGTGGCCGGCTGCACCCCTACTTCCGCCAAGGCTCGCAGGTGGGGTGGCCGCACCTACAGGGTCACTGCGTGGTGTTTACTGAGCCGCTGCCCCTGGTGTGTGGACGTCGAGAGGTGCCTGGGCCAGGACCTAAAACCAGAGGAGAGGCTGGTCCCAGGGAGCTGCAGGGCAGTCCTCCAGGGGGACGCCACCACAAAGCACCCCTAGCTGGGTGCAGATGAGAGAGGAGACACCCCCAGCTGTGACATGTCGACACAGCCCCTTCCACACAGTCAGCCCTGGGCGGAGGGCTTCAGCTGCCCTCAGTTCACAGTTCTGAGGCAGGGGCTCCAGAGGGGTGGTGTGGACCCCCAGGGGCTGGCGAGAGACTGGTCTGCGGATCCAGGGAAGAGGCCCCATGGAGGCTGGAATGCCAGGTGCGGAGGCAGGGGGCCTCTGCCTTGGTCATGGGCCAGCCCTCAGCCCCACACCAGGCCCTCCCTGGAGCACAGCAGGTGCAGTGAGGCCACCCCCTTCTGGCAAGTCGGGGTCAGGGCCTCGCGGGTCACCCAGTCTCCGGGCGCTACAGCTGGACCCCATGTGCCTGCCCCCACCACCTCTCAGCCCAGCACCCCCGGAAGCACAAAGCTGGGCCCAGCTTGGGCTGGGACCGCCCATAGCCCGCCCACCGGGGAGGGTCCAGTGAGGCGGGGGCCACGCCCACCCTCTGCGGCCCTGCCCCTGGGTTAGATGGACAGGTGACCCTGTCCCTTGTCAACCTCTCTGTTTCCCTTGTTCTTGGTGGCTGTGCTCAGGGGTACAGGGTCCACCAAAGCCTCCCGCACCTGCCTGCACCTCCGCTGCCCCAGCCCCGCTCTTTGCTGCCCTCCATGGACATGCGCCGCCTTCGTGAGCCAAGCCCACCGGTGACCCCACGCGGTGGGAGGGGGTGGGGGTCGGCCGTCCCCTTTCCGGGCGGGGACACGAGCCTGGACCAGGTGATGTCTGTAAGGCCCCGACCCCCATTCGGCCTGCACCCCCACCCCCAGCTGTCCCCTGAAGCATGCCGGGCTCCACCTGCTGCCCTGGGGTCCCGAATCCAGAGTCAGATTCGGCCCTGAACTCACCAGTTCAGGGAAGTGAGCCGCAGCACCGCTTGCTGGCCCGCCGGCAGCTGTCCCACCTTCCCTGAGCCCCTGACGCCCATGGCCAGGAGCCCTCCCGGGATGGGAGGGGCTGGTGCCAATGCAGAGAGAAGGAGGTGGGAGGAGCCGGGGCAGAGGTCGCCCAGGGCCCTACCCACCCCCCACCAGGGCCGTTCCCCCCAGTGCCCAGTCCTGGGTCAGGAGGTGCCTTTAGGCATCCCCAGATGTGTAAACTGAGGCCACGAGCCATCCACCTCCTGCCACTCCCTGAGTGCAGGGTCACTGGGGACAGTGGCCAGCCCAACCCCATAGTTGGCCAAAAGGACATCTATGCGGCGACCAGGGTCTCTCTAGAACCGGGTTCCACCCCAGCGGGCCACATCCTGGGCCACCCCAGTAGCCGGATGCTGGGAACTGGGTCCCACCCCAGCGGGCCACATCCAGGGCCACCCCAGTAGCCGGATGCTGGGAACCAGGTCCCACCCCAGCAGGCCACATCCTGGGCACCCGATAGCTGGACACTGGGAACCGGTTCCCACCCCAGTGGGCCACATCCTGGGCCACCCAATTGCTGGACTCTGGGAACCGGGTCCCACCCCAGCAGGCCACATCCTGGGGCCACCCCAATAACCAGATGCTGGGCTGGCTGTACCAGCGGTGGGCAGTGGCCTGGCCCTGTGTGTGCCCGAGGGGACCTCCGGCAGAGTGAGCCAGTTGGACTCTGGGCTGATGCTGCTGGACAGGTTTTGGGAAACAGAGGGCAGGTCCAAGGTTGACAGCTGAGGAGGGGACTGGAGGTGGCCTGTATGGGGCAGGGGTGCTGGGAGGGGGGGTGAATGAGCCTGGGCTGGGTGTGTGTGCAGGTGTGTCGTTGTGTGCTGGTGTGTGCACACATGGAGGTGTGCACAGGTGTGCTCCACATTCAGGGTCACCACCTCCTAAGATGCTGGTGACTCAACAAGCTATGGGGATGGGCGGGGGTGGTGGCTGCTCCTGGCCCATGCAGTGCTGGGCTGAGGCCCACGTGGGTCGGAGAACCGGCCAGGCTGGGTTCCCCAGGACGGGGCTCGGGCAGGACGGCCCTACGGCCGGGAGGATTCTGCAGCTGACCAGAGCTACCAGCTCCTCGGGGCCGGGCGGAGCACAGGGGCTGAGGGGTGACCGCCCGCCGGGCCCTGTCTCCTCCGCAGACGAGATGAATGACCACCAGAACACCCTGTCCTATGTGCTCATCAACCCCCCGCCTGACATGCGGCTGGAGCCCAACGACATCGTGTAAGTACCACATCCCCAGGCAAGTGTAGACACTTGCCCTTCATCACGTGGACTGGTGCTGTGCACCCACATGGGCATCCAGCCTTGTCTCCCGGGCAAAGCCTGATGCCAGTGCCCTCCACCCTTCCCACAGATATCTCATCCGCTCTGACCCCTTGGCCCACGTGGCCAGCAGCTCCCAGAGCCGGAAGAGCAGCTGCAGCAACAAGCTGGCCTCCTGCAACCCCGAGACGCGGGACGAGACACAGCTCTGATCGCCTTGCGGAGTCTGCAGGCCCGTGATACGTGAGCACGGAGCCCTGCCCGGCGCCCAACTCCTGAGATGCTCCCAGGACTGGGCCAGAGGGAGCAGACCTTAGCTGGGTGAGGGCTGGGGCTGTCTTGGGGCACCGCCAGATGCTGGCGGGAAGCCTTTAATCTGTTTTTATGAATCTGTACAACCTGATCCTTTGCACAAACGCACCGCAACTCGTGACCAGATCTAGCCACAGCGGAGGGAGAGGGAGCCGGGCTGGACCACGAGGTGAGGCTGGGGTGGATCAGAGGGGTGCCCAGGCCGAGGGCTCACACCTCAATAGGAGAGGGACGCTGCAGCCCGACTTCGCCATGTTTCTTCAGTCGTGGACCAGTCTCAGCCTGTGGCTCTTGGCCAAGCCACAGGGTGCGGGGTCGCCCTTCTCCGCCGAGTCCCTCCCCTGTGCGCTCATTTGAGAAGGAAATGGAAAGCAAGAGGGTCTTCAGCTTGGCCAAGCCCCTGGCGCAGCAGGACGGGCTTTGGAGAAGCGTCAGGGTGGGGGCCCTGTCGCGCACTGGGGATCCTGCGTCCCATGACTTTGTGGAAGAGACTTGGACGACTGCCTTTTCCTCTATTTTTACGCTGAACTTTGCAGCCGCACCATCTGACGCTCTTTTAAACAAGAAATCTGAAGCACAATGCGGCCGCTGGGCTGCCGCCCATGTCCCCAGGACAGGGACTTCTCCTTATCAAAGGAGGGACTCCGGGCATCACCTCAGTTCCTTTGTGACTGTTGCTGACAGGTTTGCACATTCAGTGCTGGAAACTTCCATTAAATGGATGCACTCTGCAGACAGGAGGTCCCCTCGTGAGACATTCTCTCCGTGGTTGCATGCTCTGGGCCTGGGTCTGCCCCAGCCACCCAAGGGTTAGGGAACAACCCCTGGGACCCCACAGGAAAGCCCCCAGCCCAAGGAAATGCGGCTGGCCCAGGTCCTCCCCCAAAGCAGGAAGCAAATCAGCTGGAGGCAGGGGTTCCAGGAGCAGGGGTCCCCTGTGCGCCCCCCCGTGCAGGGGTTCCAGGCCGAGCCCGGGGACAGGTCTGTGCGCCTCCCCAGCACAAAGACACCTCTGTTGGTTCTCAGCTGGGGGCTCTTGCTGTTACAGAGTACCCCCAAGAGTCTGGCAGGGGAAGGACCAACCCAGTCCCCAGGGGGGTGTGGCCAGGCCATACAGCAGCTGGAGAGGCCTGCCCCCAGGGAGCGACATGATGCAGGGCCGGCCTCCCCTTCCCCGGTCAAGGCCGCACATCCAGCTCACCCCCCACTGGCTGCCCGGGACCCTCCCACCTAGAGAGGGTCTCCACGCCTGGGGTGGGGGTAGCTGCTGGGACAGTGCGGGCTGTGGGGGTCAGGAAGGGTGTCTGATCGAGGAGGGGAGACTCGGGGCCCTCGACGGGGTGACAGGCTGTTGACGGGCTCGGGTGGCCTCTGGGGCCAGAGTCTGTCCCAGCAGGGTGTCAGTGGCTCCCAGGGTCCTGCCAGTGACTGTTCCCTTCCTCACCCGCCACTTCTGGCAGCCACGTGCCAGCTCCCCAAGGGGAGGAGGCCCCTGCAGGAGTGGAGACCGAGGGAACCTTCTTGGCTGCTGGAGCGGGGTCTCAGCCAGGTGGGGTTGCAGCCCCTCAGTCCCCCACTGGGATGACAGCATCCGACTGGGATCCCTGAGGTGGCTGCTTGACTGTGGGTGCACAGGATGGGCGGTGAGGAATGGGGTCTCCTCTGGGCCAGACACTCTCACACCCAGATGCACTCTCAAACCCATCGCCACCTGCAGAGGCTTCAGCAAAGGCCTGAGGCTGGATCCAGGCAACCTGACCGGGCAAGCAGAAGACATTTCTCAATGTTTTGACAGGTTTTCAGACATAAAATGGGAGAGACACCTCTGATTTTTAAATTCCTGTAGAAAGCTGGTCACGACAACAGCACCAGCGACAAGCAGGTGGTTGGGGCTCCTGGCATGATGTGGCCCGGGAACGCTGGCCTGAGGTGCCCGTCCGCTTCCCCCAAGAGCTGGGCATTTACGATGGATGTGGAGCAGGTGTGAACAGACTCAGGGCAACCACCCAGAATCTGAGAGAGAAGTGCGTTCGGTAGCTGGGAGACAAAAGGAGATGGAATCGTACCAAGCGCTTATTAAAAGCAGAGCGGGCAGAAAAAGGGTCAAGGTGTGCACAGCAGTCAGGAATCAGGCAGAGGCCACCCCACCCCAGCCTCTCAGAGGCCCAGCCCCGGGAGGGTGCTGGCCCACCCGCTGCGGACACGTGCTCGGCTGCCAGGCAGGAGTCCACACAACCACAAAGCGGGCACCCCCACGACATTCGCACCTCGTCTTCACCCCAGGCCAGACCAACGGTTGCAAAGGTGCCTTTTCCCTCTGGGGGCTCAAGTTCGGGTCAGCACCTTGGCAGCTGAGCCCCCAACAGGTGGGTGTCTCAAGAATCTCAGCATTTTCTTGTGAGATTGGTGAGCTAAGCTTCCCGTGGGTCAGGCAGGACTGTGTCCCTGGTGCCAGACAGGCGTGCTGGCTGGGCTGGTGCACACAGGCATGCCATCCGGGACCTCAGCCCATAGCCCTACTGCCAGCCTCGCCCCCTGGGGCTTGAGAGGCTTGGCTGGGGCCTCCAGGGGAGGAGTTCTCCAGGGCAGCCGGTGGACCAGGACCACGTTCAGGCCGTGAAGTCAGTGGAAGCTTGAGTGCCAAGCAGGGTGGTCTCAGAGGACTCAGGGGTGCCCAGAAAGAGCAGGTAAGAATCTTTACCCAGGACTGCTCCAACTCCAGCCCCCCAAGCTCTAGGCGACCACATGGGTTCATAGTGGAGCTCCATTCCAGCCCTGGGCACCTCCAGGGAGACCACCCAGCCCCCTGCAGATCCCTTCTCTAGCTGGGACCCCCATTATCTCCAGGGTCTCCCCAGGGCTCTGCAGCGGAGAACAGCTCACCCAGAGAGCCTTCCTGCTGCCCCGACTTCCCAGGGACCCAGGCCACAGCTCCCGGGATGCCAGGCAGGGACTTCAGACTCGCCCTCAGTATCCATAGCCCCTCCAGCCCAGCTCGGGGCCTGGGGCTTCAGCCCAGCAGCTCCAGGAGTCTGGACAGAGGGGTCACGGGGAGCCCATCGGCCCCCGTCGGTGCTGAGGCAGCCCCTGTGGCTGGTTCCCAGCTATCCTGCTGCACAGGGTGGGTTGGGGGCCTTCCCAGGGGAACCCTCCCCCAGGGCCTCCCCTGGTGCTGAGCTCTGGGTCCTCGGCCAGAGAGGCCAAGGCGGACAGGGAGCCAAAGAGGTCTAGAACCCCCGCTCATCACAGCACCATCAGAACACAGCAGCTCTGGAGGCCTAAGATGACTGAGAGACAGAGTATATCTTCTAAGGGGAAAGAAGCAGAACACTTGAGACATTCACAAAAGAAAAGCAAGGTGAGCAGCAAGGACGTGGAAACATGATGTGTTCATCTCTAACCAGGAAAACAGCCATTAAAAACACCAAGAGAAGGGATCATATTCCAAATACCAAGAGTAACAGTCAAAAATGCCCCGAAAAACCCACGGCATTCCCTGAGGGCCCAGTGCTTAGGGCTCCGGACTTCCACTGCCATGCTGCTGTTCAGGCACTCAGTCGTGTCCGACTCTCTGCGACCCCACAGACCGCAGCACGCCAGGCTGCCCTGTCCTGCACTGTCTCCAGGACTTTGCTCAAACTCATGTCCACTGAGTCGGTGATGGCAACCAACCATCTCATCCTCCGTCCCCCTTCTCTTGCCTTCAGTCTTTCCTGGCATCAGGGTCTTTTCCAGTGAGTCGGCTCTTCACATCAGGTGGCCAAAGTATTGGAGCTTCAGCATCAGTCCTTCCAATGAATATTCTGGGTTGATTTCCTTTAGAATGGACTGGTTGGATATCCTTGCAGTCCAAGGGACTCTCAAGAGTCTTCTCCAGCACAACAATTCAAAAGCATTAATTCTTCAGCGCTCAGCCTTCTTTGTGGTCCAACTCTCACATCCATACATGACTACTGGAAAAACCATAGCTTGACTAGATGGACCTTTGTCAGGAAAAGTGATGTCTCTGCTTTTTGTTACACTGTCTAGGTTTGTCCCTGATAGCTCAGTTGGTAAAGAATCCACCTGCAATGCAGGAGACCCTGGTTTGATTCCTGGGTTGGGAAGATTCCCCTGGAAAAGAGAACGGCTACCCACTCCAGTATTCTGGCCTGGAGAATCCCATGGACAGTCCCTGGGGTCACAAAGAGTCGGACACAACTTTCACGAGGTTTGTCACAGCTTTTCTTCCAAGGAACAATCGTGCTTTAACTTCATGCCTGCAGTCACTGTCCGGTGATTTCGGAGCCCAGAATAAAATCTGTCACTGCTTCCACTTTTTCCCCTTCAGTCTGCTATGAAATGATGGGACTGGATGCCATGATTAAGATCAACATTTCTCAAATGTTGAGTCTGAAGCCAGCTTTTTCACTCTCCTCTTTCAACCTCATCAAGAGGCTCTTTAGTTCCTCTTTGCTTTCTGTCATTGCCATGGCCCAAGTTCAGTTCCTGGTTGGGGAACTGAGATCCCACAAGCCATGTGGCATGGCAAAAGGGGGGAAAAAAGAGCGACAACTTAGCATATATGCTCTGCATATAAAGAAATAATCTTGTCTGTGCTTAGTCACTTAGTTATGTCTGTCGCTTTGCGACCCCGTGAACTGTAGCCCGCCAGGCTCCTGTGTCCATGGGATTCTCCAGGCGAGAATACTGCAGTGGGTGGCCATTCACTTCTCCAGGGGATCCTCCCAACCCAGGGTTCAAATCCAAGTCTCCCGCATTGCAGGCGGACTCTTTACCATCTGAGCCACCAGGAAAGCCCTGTCTAGATTATTTTAAAAGTTTCTATGCATCAGAAAGAAAGAGAGCCACCCAGTTAGAGCAGCCCAATTAAAGTGGGCAAAGGAAACCCCAGGAATTTCCCAGAAAGGAAGCGTAAGCATGGTCGACCTCTGAAATGCTCACCCTCCTCCACGTCCACGTCAGGGGGCGCCCAGTGACACAGCCATGGGGTTCTGGGTGAGCCCACCGTGCGCCCACTGAAGGCCCTCCGAGGACTGGAGGCGCCGACCTGAGCTGGAGGCAGGAGTAGACGCACCCCCACCACCCAACCTCAATCTGCTCTGAGACTCCAGGACTCACGGGCTCAGTTCCATGGAAAGGGCTCCCTGCCACGCCCCGCAGTGGGCCTCCAACCCCTGCTGAAGGGGCTGCAGTCCACTTGGGGGCCCGTGGCCCTGCTCACTCGCTGGGGCCTGAGTCCATCAGAGCCCAGAAGAGAGGGTGAGAGCAGGCGCCGTGTTCAGGGCTCCCTGTCCTGGTCCCCAGCGCCCAGCCCTGAATCAGCAGCGAAGACCCCCTAGAAAGGGCCCTGGGGACGTTGCACGTGGTGGCGGCCCATCTGCACAGCTGGAGACTGAACCTCCAGCTGTCACACCTCTGGGGACCCTCTAAGTGACCAACTTCCTGTGGCACCTCTGCCCGAGGCACCTGCTGGTCTGCCAATGCTCTGGCTTGCATGCTGGTGGTGCCAACACTCGCCACCTGTTCTCCACTTTTCTGGGAGGACCTTCATCTCTCTGCTAATAAAGACCTTTAGGGATTTCTTTTCCTGTCTTTAATCCTGATGCCTTATTATGACAACTCAGATATCCAGGAGAACCCTGGCTACTGAGTCCAGCCTCCGGTGACCTGGGCTCCACCCTGACCTAACGGGGACATTTCCAGAGCCTCACTGTTCAGGTGGGGTCTGCTGGAAGTCTCTGCTGCGTGTTATCAGAGTATGGGAATTCTAACGTAGCACGTTCCATCTGGAATAATACATAAAGAGTGTGATCAACTTGTTTCTACACCTGGTTTTCCTCTTCGGCTTCCATGTAAATTGCGCTGATGCATTCTCTCGTGTTGAATGTTTCTTCCTGTTTAGATGCTCTCGAGCATGATGTCTTCGTCTGGGTTCCCTTGACTTATGCTCGGCAGCAGGAACTGGACCGTAATTTTCTGTTGCTGGGCCTCTGGCCAGGTTTTGATGCAGAGAAACCTAATTTTATTCATCAGTCTACTGGGTGTCCTTGCATGGACCCCACCCCGAGCCTCCTCCCTAGACACACCTGAGCCTGAGATCAGGGTGTCTCCCTGATAATGATGTAACAGCTTACATGGCACGGCTTCTCTTGGCGGCACAAACCAGCGGTGTGTCTCAAACTGCAGGACACCTTGGACCAGCGAGCGTGGGTCCTTCTAGTCAGCGGTCTAGAGGCTCCAGGACAGGGCGCCCGGGGACGCCTGGCACACACTCTCCCTCAGCAGCTGAGTTGCCCTAAGCGCCAGAGCAGTGATGCCTAACGCTGGAAACTTGTGGAACCAACCCTGGGGGACTGCCCCGCCGGCGTGCCGACCACCCCCTGGATGAAGCATCTCAGCACCCTCAAGCTGAACAGCAGGCCGGTGTGAAGAAAGACACGGAAATGAGGACATACTTTCAACCCTGCAAACAGCCGCTCTGCCCCTTCCATCATCTCATGCTTCAGCTGACCAACTCCCACTAGTAAAACTGGACCAGACACCAATGTAATGCAGAAGCAAAACCTTTAGGGATGACTTTGGTGGCAAGTGCTGAGAACCACTCATTTTAAAATGAGAATAAACACTCACACTTTATGTCAAGTTCTGTGCATGCAGTTCGTTACTTTTCTGTAGGTATGCTCTACTTCAATTAAAAAAAAAAGAACAAGGACTGTACTGCACACAATGAAAATTTAACACCTGGAATAAAAACAGGCAAAAACAAATCATTTCTTACAAAATAAGAGACTAGAGGAATTTATCAGTTCAACTGGAGACAAATGGTTGAAAAAAAAACACTTTAAATTCAAGTCCTGGGACTTCCCTGGTGGTCTCGTGGCTAGGACTCCACACTTCCCTTGCAGGGGAGTTTGATCCTTGGTTGGGGAGCTGGAATCCCACATGCCACACAGCCAAAGCAAAATAAAATAAAAAGGAATGTATGAAAAAAACAAAAAAGGAAGGTATAGCCGGTTCATGTTGATGTCTGGCAGAAATCATCACAACACTGTAAAATAATTATCCTGTAATTAAAAAAAATTTTTTTTAAGATTAAAAAGAAATGAATTGTCAGCTGAAAGGAAAAATGCACAATATAAGAAAAAAGTTGAGAACTGGGGAAAAAAAAAGCCCTGATGCTTCAGCCTGCCTGGCACTGCTGCTGACACTTCCCGGATGCTCACAAGCTTCCACCACAGGACCCCAACAGGGATGAGCAAAGAACAGGCACTGTCTGGGGCATGTGAGTCCCCGTCTCAAAGCTCGGTCTCTGGAGCGGCATGCTTGTCAATTTAACCAGTCACATCACAGAGCATTTCAAGCTGTAGATGCGGAACGTGTGTACAGATAGGTGCCCGACAGTACATCTCAGCAGCCCCAACCCCAAGCAGCACGCTCAGGCTGGAATCCGTTTCCACGCAGCCTGGCCAAGTGCAGCTGAGACCGCGGAAAGGTGTTTGGAGTTCCCACTCACCAGATGAAAACACGGGCCCAGGCAGGAGCTTCCAAGTGTATTAGCTTCTGAGCTTCATACCACCACCAGTCTAGACTTCACTTCCATGGGAGAGTCGAGTTCTAAGCTGTTGCTATTTCTCTGTACCAGGAGCAACCCCAAACTCTCACAGCCAAGCAGGGCTCCCCTGAAACCACCTGTCACAAGTTACATCTGGGCGTGAGAGCAAGGAGACCAGACTGTATGGTTTATCATTCATCCTGCCAAAGTGGCTTTTTCCTCACTATTTAGGAAGTAACTTGGAAAACGGTAACTTGCTCTTAGAAAACACACAGACCCCTCTGCTGGCTGAACATAGGAAGGAGGGAGCCAGGAGCCAAGCTTCTTCCCAGGGCAAGTTCCGCCCCTGAGACTTCACACCCCAAGACCTCAATGGGATCCACAGCTCGGCCTTGGCACAGAGACCCCGAAAGAGAGACAGTGCAACACGACTCTGCTGGCAATGCCAGGCCCGAGCAATGCAGCCTGGGACAGCCCCAACCTGAGACCCGGCCTGGCGAGATGCCACCGTGAGGTGCTCTGCCCCCATCCCACGCTGATGGACTTGGCCATGACCTTGACACAGCAGCCCAGCCCACCTGCCCCTCCACCAGAAACTGAGGCCACGAACTGGGAGAAGAGCTGCTTCGAGGCTGCCCATGCCCGCTTCTCAGAGCACCCAAACTGCCTTTCACCAGGTAGGTCGGTGTCAATTACGAAATGTTATCCGAGTTCACCTTAACAAGAGATTTTATTTCAAGTAACTTTTTCCCCACCAAGTAACACCTGCAGTTTTAAGGAACAGACGCGCAGCCTAGGGACTTCCTGGCGGTCCAGGGGCTGGGACTCTGCTTCCACTGCCAGGGGCGTGAATTCAATCCCTGATCGGGGGACTAGCATCCCTCAAGCTGTGCAGCCAGAAGTAACAAATAGAAGACACCACCAAAAAAACATATAACGCAGATGTATATTTGGATTATGCTACTTTTCCGTGTGCCAGAGCAGAGAACAGAGTTTGGACCCAAACAGCCCGATCAGACATGGATCTGCAGTGACGTGCAGTCAAAGGACACATGGGAAGATAGCCTTCGTCTGGCATGTGCAAGCATGTGTACAGATACATGAACGCCTCTGCATGTGTATGTGTAAAGTAAGCGGCTCGCTCACCTGTTTCACCTGGGCTGTGGGGATCCCAGGTCACAGCCAAGGACTCTCACGCAAACCTCCTCACTCGGGTGGACAAGTGGCAGGCTGGAATTCTGTAGGGCAAGGAAGGGCTGCTCAGCCCTCTGTGGTGAGAGTGAGACAAACGTGCAGCTGCCTGGAGGGGCGGAATGTCTGCAGGGCATGTGCAGCCCAGTCCCAGGGCAGAGGCGAGGACTTCACCGCCACAGCCAAGAGAGACGCTGTGGGAATACGTCCGACACTCGCTGCAACACGCAGGGGGCCCAACAGGCACTTCCGGCCCCACGTCCCGAGCACTGGCCTGGCTGAGCACCCAGGGGCCGCAGTGCTGTGGGTCCCCACTGAGCTCGGTGGAGGGCGCCTAGCACGGGAACAACCCCCCACACACCCCGATGCCCCACAGATGACTGACCGTGTCGGGAGACCCAGAGTTTGCCCAGAGGTTCAGCAGGCCTGGGACATCTGTCCCGGGGGTGGGAAGCACCTATCAGTGGTCCCTGAAAAGCTTCTACCTCCTCTGACTCCAGCAGGACAGCTCTGAATGTGCTCAGAATGTCATGGGTCCTGGCCTCATCAAGAAAGAGGCTGGAAGGGCATCTTCTCTTGATAAGAGAGCAGTTAGCCAGAAACCACCTGAAGCGTCTCCACAGTGCGGAGTGGGGACCCTGACCCACAGAACCAGCCACGACAACCTAACACAAACGTGGCCATAAAAAGCAAATTAGTTAAGTACTTTATTACATTTTAGTGCTTTCTTAAAATAAATAGAATAATATAATTATCAAACATACAGTGAGAAATAAAGCACGCGTGTGAACGGCACGTCACAGGAGTTCACTCAGGACTGTTTCAACACTCAGCACTGGAGAAACCGCACAGGCCTACCTATGTACAGAAGACCCAACTGGGCAGGGCGAGGCCGCCACATCCCCCTCCGTGCTCGTGGACACGGTCACTCCCCTTTGCATTGGAATTACCAGTTTGCGTGTCTTAACTTTTTCTCTCTGTCGAGCTTCATTTTTTTTTCTTTCTGCAGTTTTGAGATAGATTCAAGTAACACTCCCAAGAAAAAAAAAAATATGTGCAAAACTAAATAAGTGACTCCAGAATGTCCCGGCGGTCGGGTCAGCGGTTCAGGTGCACGGGCAGCGCATGTGCAGGCCGCGCCCGAGGTCTGGTCCCGAGAAGCACCGGGGGCTGGCAGGAGCATCAGGCCCACCGTCGGGAGGTGGACTAGAGCGCCCTGCGGACTTGTAGTTCCCGGACAGCTGCCAACGACTACTTTGTGTTTGAATAGGCGACGTGACCAAACGCTCCGTCGACAAGGAGAACCGCAAGCTCCCGGCAGGCCCGAAGCTCTTCCAGAAGCCAGGATCGGGACAGGACGAGTGAGGACGTGATAAAAACACTAGAAAGAACTGTCAGTTTAAGTGCATCATCACCTTTTTAAGAGAAACATGCTCAGAGTAAAAATATTCTACTTTACCAAAAAATCTGTCTTTATTAAAGTGAACAATCATGGGTGCGCCACCCCCAACGTACCAGGCGAGGGCTGTGCTGGCGCGGCTCGCCCGCCTCCAGCCAGGCGGACGCCAGCGGAGTACCGTGCCTCCCTCGCGACTGCGTGGCGGGCAGCCCGCCACGCTTGTTTGTAAACGTTATTCTAGCAGAAGACAGAACGCAGATTTCAGTGCTTTTAGGGAACTGCTATTTTCAGTAAACTTTTTCTGAGCAGCAAGAAACAAGAATTTTTTTTCCAGAAATCTTAGAATTGGATATAAACGTTGGCAGTAGACACAATCAATAAATATTATACAACTTCTCAAATGAGAACAACTCCCCACCATGAACTCCTTTCCTACAGACATTCAAACACCCTGACCCGAGACCAGGTCTCAATCCTGTGAACCTGCGCGGTCACAGCCAGCCAGCAGGAGCGGGGTCAGGCCATGTGCAAGAAGGGGTGAGGGGAGGGGGCGAGGGAAGCCAAGGAGATCACTTTAATTTACACTGAAGGAGAACTTCAAGTAAAGGACCCTGCTGCCGGCAGCTCTGGGACACACCCGGCCGGGAGCCTCCGAGCAGCAGGGATGGGCGACTGCTGGGACCCATCGGGCCGTCCACCCTGGCTCCACCTGCCGTCCTGGTGCCAGGAGCTCAGGGGAGGGGTTTTCTCTTGTTGTCTAGAAGCCTCTTTGAAAAAGGTCTGTGATTCTGCACACTTCGTACCCAAAAGGAAGAAAGTAATAAATATCAACCCGGCCGGGCGCGTCCACAGACTCCGCCGCGCGGGGAGTCATTTGCGAGTCTGCGTCTTCTTTGGCGCTGAGGGCCGCTTGGGCTGCCACAGGTGGTTGTGGATGGTGAGAGCGTCCACGCTGACCGACATGGTCTTGGCTGGGATGAGGCTGAACTGCTTCCGGTCCGAGCTGTACTTGTACAGCTTGTCGATCATCTTCTTGGCGATGCTCTTGGGCCCGGTGCCCGTCAGTTTGCAGATCTCTTCAGTGTCGGGGTAGTAGCAGTAGAGAGCCCGGAACTGGCAGCCGGCGTCCCGAAACAGGATGATGTAGTGGTTGGCGTCACACTTCTCCAGCTCCTGCAGGTGGGGTGTGAAGCGGGGAGACACGGGCTGTGAGCCCCCACAGTCGGACCCCGCGCCCACCACCCGCTCACCAGCCAAGCTAGACGAGTGCCGCAACAGGCGTGAGGCAATGGGCCCTGTTCCCCACTGCCAGAGGGGAGGGGCGCAGCCGCCATGGAACCCAGTCGCCACGGGACCCAGCAGCTCTTTCTCAGGGATGTGCTCCAGAGAAACTTAAACACGCATCCGGGGAAAACTCGCGCACAGACGCCTCCAGCAGCATCACTCACAACGGCCAAAGGCTGGCGCTGCCCAGAAGCCCCCTCAGCAGATGCACGGGCCAGCCCCGGTCTGCACAGAAATGGGCGCTCTTCAGGCGCGGAAAGGACTGAAGCGCCTCAGGTGCTACCCCTTGGGTGGACTTGACGACATCCTGCCAGTGAGAGACGCCGCCCAAGGCTCACCTGGGGATGAGCCCCTCCAAGTGACACCACCAGGGAGGCAAACGCTGAGGGGACCACAGAGCCGGGAGCCAGGGGCGGCCCCCGGTCCAGGGTTAGACTGGCTCTGACTGCAGCCCTGGAAACGCGGCCCTGGCGCCGCTACAGGGGGCTTCACTCTGGGAGAAGCATCCCTCGCCAGCGCTGTCACAGAAAGGACCTGGAGCAGGGGTGACGGTCCTTCCTTGTTACGGCATCTGCCGCACCAGGCTCTCAACCTCAGAATGTCGTTACCACAAAAACATGTTGCCCGACTCCGCTCGCACTTGACAATGCTTAGCTTCCTACCCTGCAGCTCTCTGAGCCTGGTCCGGGGTGCCGACACCCTCCGAGAGTCTCTGCTCACCATGAGGACACCTCCCCGTTCCTCTCAGACCTCATCTGCCCACCGCACGCCCCCCCCCCTGTTCACTGCAGCTGTCCAGCGGCTGCAGGACCCGTGAGACTGCGCGCGGAGGCAGGGGAAGCCAGGGGCTAAGAAGGTCCCTGTGACGCAAAACAGTGCCCCTCCTTCCGCTATTTTTGTTCATAAAAACCTGATTTTTCACAAATAGATACTATTCTTCTCAGTATCTAGCAGGCTTCCTATTATTTTAAATAAATTCACATATTTATAAAATTAAGAGTAAAAGGCAAAATCCCAGCAATTTCAACAACGTAAAAGCTGTGTCTAAACACGAGCTGACCTGGAGGCAGAGCAGTCTCTAGGCCCTCCCGCCGTGCCCCACCCCCACGCGGTCTGTCCCAGGCTGGCAGCTCACGCGGCCACTCCCCAGAGGCCCTACGGTAGTGACCCCTTAATCTCTGACCCCACGCCTCCCTGGCTCCAGCCCAAACTGGGGGATCAGTCCCACCTGGAGCCTGGGGAGCCTCCAAACCTGCACGGCACCCCCTCCCGACTCCAGGCCTCTACTCAACGACCCCTTCCAGTGAGACCCTGCTGGCTGAGCAGCCTGCCGCAGCTGCCCCCGGAGCCCCATGCTGGCCCCCTCCACTCTTTTCAGACCATTCATCACCGTCTGACCACAGCCCCAGTCAGAATCAGTCCAGCTGCTTTTGTGGACAGGCTTCTGGGGGCTGAGCCGCCCTCCGGCCAGCCTGTGGCTATCTGCACGCTAGTGACGTCTGAGCCAAGCTGGCAGCACGTCCCGTGGGTGCCCACTCAGCCCCCGGGGCCGCCTCGGGACCCGCCTGCAGCTGAGGAGCCCTGCCCCAGCAGGGGGTCCCAGCCGGGAGCCTCCGTGAGGCTACAGGCACACACCCAGTCCTAACCTGAACCCTCCGTCCAGACTGTCCACCTGCTGAGACCACCGCCACTGACCATGAAGAGTGACAGGCCTGCGGCCCCGAGGAGGAAGCATCAAGGGGACACAAATACCCAGCATTTAGCCCCAAACTCCCATTTCTCCAGCGGCCCCAGTACAGAGCTGGGCCCCCTGTCTCCACCCCCAACACTATCTATGACGCTCGAAGACCTCCTCCCACTCAACAACATGCCGAGTCTGCTGGCTTCCCTGTAAGAAGCCCCAACCACCTCCCGCTCCCGACCCGGGGCCTGCCCCAGGGCCCCGCCCGACCCGGTGTGGCCTCTGTCCTGCTGGTCTGAGGTCTGCTGAAAGCGAGGGCCAGGGGCACGCCGAGCGGCGTGAGCAGACAAGACTGTGTGCCCCCATACTGATCACACGCGTGTGAGACAGCGGCCTCTTCTGTCAGCCATCAGGATTCTCCCCTCTAGGGAAAACCTTCATTCACAAACACCCTTCTCCTACATGAAAATTCAGGTGTGAAACTGATACTTGCCTCTAATATTGAATTTTTGTGAGGTTCATTCACTTTTCCCTGCCAGACAGCAATGGGATATAGCATTGTGAATGATTGGCTTGTTGGATTTGCTGCTGGGCTCCTTAAACAGCTTGGGACCTGTGAGAAGCAGGCCAAGATGTGTAAAGTGAGTACCTGTGGCATGCGTGTGCATGCACACACACAAAAGGCAACAATCTTATAAAACCAAGCAGCAGACAGGCTAAATTAGGAGTGTTCATAACTTTCTGAAAACGCAGAGTAACAGCCAGTTCAAATCTATGAGAGAATTCTAAGTTACAGATTTTAAATAAACGGAGGAAAAGGTTAAAGTAAGTAATAACTTACTCCTTTTCTAATTTCCTTCTTTGATACACAGAAAACACAAAAGCAGGACTTTAAACCCTTAGCAGCGTCGGGTTCCTACGTGCCCAGGACACACAGTGAGCCATGAGCGGGGCAGGAGCAGAGGCGCGCCACCCCAGGGCCGTGCCCTCCCTTCACACACCGCACCCTCCCGCAGGATGCGGCTAGGCGCCGTGCCCCAAGCGCAAGGCTGTCGTCACCTGTGTACTCGGCCACGGAGGCGAGTGAGGACGCGGCGGACGCCCGTCTCCCAGTCTCTGTCGGTGCTCCTGCTGGGGTTGCGGCTCAGCACGGGCAAGGCTTCCAGGGACTCGACTCTGCTGGGAAGGGGGACAGGTCAGCGATGGGAGGGTGGCAGGCACACCTCTTCTCACCCGCAAGTGGTGCCGGCTACTGGGATGTCACCCTGAATCGGGCCAGGCTGCACCACCGGCACAGAAAGGGCTGGCGGCCACAGCAGCCGCCAGGAGCACGGCCAGTCTGCCCCAGGAAAACATGGCATCAGGGACAGAACCCAGCCCGGGGCACCAAGGGGCCTGGGCGGGGAGAGCCACCTTCAGGTGACGCCGCAGAGCAGGAGGGCAGCACCAGCCAGGTGACCAGGGCCCGGACACAGCTGCTGCCACCAGACAAGGGACGAGCCAGGGGGAGAAGGGGCCTGCCGGGTGGAGTCCCCGCCACGGCCCTCGGGCCACCTCCACCAGCGGGACACACTCGTGCCAGGAGGCAGGTGTGGGCAAAGCCTCAATTCAGTCCCGGTAACTGAACGCCTGAGCAAAGTTCTAACCGGAGTCCAGGGTCCCTGGGAGGCATCAAGAAGCCCCCGGAGGTGCGGCAAGGCAGGATAGCGGGGACCTGCTGCCAGGAGGCAGACCCCAGTGTAGGGCAGCATGGACAGAGGCCCCCGGGGGCTGCTGAGGCCTGTGGGTGGTCAGTGCCATCAACAGGCTCCCCAACACCTCCTCCTCCTGACTCACTCCTTAATCAGAAAGGGAAATGCCAGTGCCCCCGTGAACAGCACCTGAGCCCACATCAAGGCGGCACACAGGACGGGCTGTCCTGGGAGGCGCACAGGCCCCCTCTCCGCAGCGCCCCGGCCAGAGACGCGCAGGCTGGACTGGAGCGGGGGAAGCCTGCCGAGGGGCGGGCCCCGCTCCAGGGACTGGGCATAAGGACTCAGCAAGACCGTGTTCCACTCGGGCTCACGGAAGGACACTGTGGACCCAAGGGCAGTGCCGGTCTATGACCGCGGTGACGAGAGGCAACTGCCCTGCTCAGAGACACGCGCGCTCAGCTGTTTAAGGATAAATGTCGCCAACTCACTACTCTCAAAAGGTTAGAAACAAGTGTGTCCAGGACTGGGAGAACAAGGAGACAGAGAGAGACAAACACAAAACCATCTCAGCAGCGGGTGAGCCTGGGCAACAGGGATTAGCTCCCGTGACGGCACTGCCGCAGCTCTGAGCTGCACCAGGGCCAGCCAGACGGCCCGCCGCCCGCAGCGCACAGCACCCCGTGGCACCCCGCCTGCTCACCGCTGCGAAGGTGTGCCCCCGAATGCACGCTCTCAGGCTCTGTGGTCGCTGCGGAGGCCAATGACAGGCTGGAGCCCGACTGGGCCCGGCTCAGGTTATCAGCTGCTGGAGACAAGACGAGGCGCGCTTCCGTGAGACACGCGTCCCCCACACCAGCCGTCTGTATGGGGGTGGGAAGGGCCGGCCCACCACCTCTCAGCACCTGAGGATGCCAGCGCTCAGCCCCAACTTTGGACAAGGGAGGTGGAAGCTGACAGCCAGAGGGGCGGTGGGGAGCGGAGGGGCAGGGCCCACACGCCACCCCCCGGCCCTGCTTACGGGGAGGCGCTCTTGGGTCCCAGGTCACTGCCTGGCTCCTCCCGGTGGACGGACTTGGGCCGCGGCTTCCTGGGCCTGGCCTTGGGCTTTCCCAGGCCCTGCTCCTCCAGGATCTGCTGCTGCTTCCGCCGCAGGTACTCCTGCTTGATCAGCTCCCGCCGTGCCTTTTCCTCCTCCTTGCGGATCCGGTCTTCCTCCGCTTTACGCCTGCAGGAAGGACCAGCCGGGTGTCCTGCTCACACCAGTGCCCAGAATCAGGGGGCGGGGGGGCATGAGAGACCCGGAGGGCAGGCGCCTCAGTCACCTACCGTGCCTCATCTCTCTTGAGCTCAACCTCCGCCTCCAGCTGCTGCCTCCGCACGCGGGCCTCCTCGGCCTTGCGCTGCTGCTTCAGGAGGAAGGCTGCCCGCTTCTTGGCAAGCTCGTCATCCGCCTTCTGCTCGTCCTGTAAAGCAGACGTCACCTATGAGCAGCCGGACGGACCCTCGGGGGACCCCCCACACAGTCATGCCCCGGCCCCGCCCTAAAGGTACAGACAGGACGTCTGCAGTCACCTATGAGAGGCCGGGACGCACCCTTGCGGGAACCCCGGCACCGTCAACCCTGGCCGCGCTTAATGCACTGCGAACAGGAAACGTAGTCCAGACACTTCCTTACTCTTTCTAACTGAGGAAGGAGCACTCCTTAGAAGTGCTAGCAAATAGGAAACAAGCTGCGCCGTTCCAAAAGCATTCAGTATGCCGACGCTGACTCTATTTGCCCGAAACCCACACACTGGTTCCAACAGGAGCTAAAGCGTGTTTACAGCTGAAGCACACGACCGCCAAGCAGGGGCCTGTGTGTCCTGACGAGACGGCCCTCACGGCTCCGTCGCTGTCAGCTGCCCCCGAGGGCCAGGACAGAGGAGATGCTCTCAAGACAGAGAGGAGCCTCACGGCTCACTGCCCTCTCCTCCTGCAGAAAAAGCTCCAGGATGTTTCCTGAAGCTTCTCCACCTGCCCAGACTGCAACAAGGAGAAGGCAACCTCAGCCCAAAGGCCAGACACCACCTGCTCTGCGGAGCCTTTGAACTAAGAGTGCTTTTCATTCTTACGTGGTCGGGAAAACCACCACGAGGAAATCACCTCGTGACACGTCAAAGCCACAGAGTTCCTGCTTCGGGGCCCGAGGAGTAGCTCTGCTGGCGCGGCCAGCTGCCCTGGGAGAGCTGGGACCTCGTGGAGACCCTGCAGCCAGGAAGCCGCACGCGCACCCCTTTCCCCCAGTCTCTGCGGCAGCGGCTCCACACAACCAGGGGAAGGTGGCGGCCTGGCCACCACGGGACGCGGATGCCACCAGCCTTTACCTTGAAGAAGAAGCCAACCCCCGGCTTCTGGTC
This sequence comes from Nanger dama, assembly GCA_917880005.1. Lineage (NCBI taxonomy): Eukaryota > Metazoa > Chordata > Mammalia > Artiodactyla > Bovidae > Nanger > Nanger dama. Next base: position 3,620,302 of record CAKJTW010000018.1, on the reverse strand, counting down.
CCCCTCGCTGCCGAGGTCCACGGAGCTGTCCCGGCCTTCCATCTCCCCGTCCTCGTCAGGGGCCTTCAGGTCGGAGAGGTCCACCTCGATGAGGCTGGCCTTGCTGCGTGGGGGGCTCATCCAGCGGCACGTTCTCCTTCCCAGGTGCAGTCAGGGTACTGAGCCCCGCCTCCTTCGCACTGCCTTCCAGCCCCTCCCTGAAGCCCCCTGCTCGGACAAGACGTTGGCATCTCGGGAGGACGACAGGACGAGTGTCCGCTGGTTGTTCTCATCGTGCAGTCGATAGCTGTCGAAGACGCACTTCTCTGCAGCCTCACTCCCAGGCTCACTGAGCCCGTCCCAGCCCGGCTCGGGGGCGTCCGAGGCGGGAAGGACCGCACGTGTGGGGCGGTCTCGAGGCCAGGGGTGGGGGTCTTGCTCCGAGAAGAACCCTGCTGTCGCTCCTTCGGCACCTTCAGCTCAGCCGGTCTCCCTGACCGGGCATTCCGGCCTTGACTGAGGCGGGGGGGCTTGCGGTGACCGGTCAGGGGCCGTTGGAGAGAGCGGCTCAACAAAGTGGATGGCCGCCCTGGCCTTGGGGTCCTGGGAGCCGTTGCGGGGCCCGGGTGAGGGCATGGTGGGGGACTTGAGCAGCAGCTGCTCCTGCTGCTGGGAGATCCTGAGGATGGCCTGCTGCAGCGTGCTGATGGTCTCGTTCAGCTTCTCGATGGAAAGGTCACACTCGCCCACGTCCACGCCCTCAGCGTCCTCCAGGAGCACCGCCGACAGCGCCTTGCCACGCTCCAGCTCGGGAGGCCGGCGGGGTCCCGGGATTTATGCGGCTGGACGAGAGCCAGGCCCTCCCCCGTCCACGTCTGGAGACCCCAGCAGCGCTCCTGGCCCTCCTCCTTGCCGAGGAAGTCGTCTCCGTTGTGCTGGCCGTGTTCCCCGCGAGGGACCCCGCTTTCAGCGGCTGCGGGGTGGTGTCGGCCCGGCCCTTCTTGACCACGTGCAGGAAGGCCGCCTTGCCCAGCTGCAGCCGCTGCCGCGCCGACAGGGCCTCCACCTTCCTCTTCTGCGCCTCGATGGCCCTACGCTTCTCCTCCAGCTGCATGTGCAGCTGCAGCAGCTCGGAGGCCAGCAGGCTGGCGTGGTCCCCGCCCGGCCGGCTCGGGCTCTGCTCCCGCCTCTGCTTCCACGTGGTCAGCGGGGCCGGGCAGCTCTCCGAGGCGTCGGGCGTGGTCTTCTGGGAGCTGCTCGCGCCGACCTGGTCTCGCAGCTGCTGAGCCGCTGGAGCTTCCTCTCGGCGAAGCTGGTCATCTTCGCGCTCCCGCTGGCCATGGACGCGCTGCTGGCCTGGGAGACGGTGCTCAAGCAGGGGCTGGAGCGGCCGCTGGCGTCGTCCTTGTCGTCGTGCTCCTTCACCTTCAGGTCCTCCTGCAGCTTCGCGGACTCCTCCTCCCCGCCGTACCCGGCCCTCGCCGCGGGGTGCTCCCGCCGGCAAAGTCCCGCTCGGCCTCGTCCAGGTCTGCGACGTCAGAGTCCGAGTCCTGCCGCAGGGCAGCCCAGGTGTCTGGGCCAAGGGCGCCGGGGCTCCGCGCACAGCTCATGTAGAGCCTGCCCTCCGCGTCCTTGTCGGCTCTGCCCACGTGAAGGAAGAAGCCGTCGGCGGCCGGTCCCTGAGACAATGGGTCAAAACCGCTGCCAGCCAGAGGCCCGCCGTGCGTGTCCCCCGCCACCTGGGGCCCCACCTCAGCGGGCACGAGGTCAAAGCCCACAGACATCTCTGAACATGAGATGGGGGTGAAAGTCCTGTTCAAGTCCCGAGCGACGTGACTGCCGGGCGCCTTCTTCCGCCCCAGAGGCTGGTGGCCATCACCAGACCTCCTGGACGTGAAGGCCCGGGGCCGCCCCTCTCCACATTCGTCCTCCTTGGTGACCACCTGCTTCTCCTTGGCTGGCCTGAGCACGGCCGGCATCAACGGCTCCAGGAAGAAGCTGTCGGGCTTACTTTCGAAGGCGTCCGCGAGCCTCTGGGGAGACCTGGCACCAGCCATCGGGCCAGGGTCGCCGCCCTGGCGAGCCATGTCTGTCCTCACAATGGCCAGGAGTTCCTCGTCTTCGTCCTCAATGTCAACGTTGCTCAGGAGGCTCCTTCCATCGGTCCTGAGGGCTGCGGGCTGGGGCTGGTTTTGCGGGGTGAGGTGGACGACGCTAGAGGCCAGGCTGTCCTTGCTGATGGAGCGGGCCAGGCTGACGCTGTCACCGCCGCCGGGTCCAAGTCACAGCTCGCGGTGTGGTGGAGGGCGAAGGGTGCCGGCTGAGACACAGGCCTGCAACGTGGGGAGAGAGGCCACGGGACACATCACGCCTCCGCGAGAACACAAGTCATGAGAGAGAACTCTACTTTTATACACAGGACATTTGAACAGCTCTCTCCTGGGCAAAGGAAAGCCAGGAACCTTTCAGCTCAGCAATCCTGACACTCTGGCCCAGACCCCTTTTAAACGCTGAGGATCCCAACAAGCTTTCACGGATCCGTCAATGCGAGTCCATATATACTGTCCTAGAAATTCGAGCTGAGACGTTTTGAAAACAAATAAAAATTTCAGTAAGAAATCCATTACATGAGCTGTGGCTGTGTTTTCTAAAACAAGCCAGGGCAGAGTGTAAGGAGCGTCCCTGGGTGGATCCTCGGGTCTGCCTGAGTCAAGCTGCTGTGACCCCACACCGCCCAGGGCCTCAGAAGGCTGAAAGCAGCATCACTGTGGATATATTCTGGGTCCCTGGACCACTGCTCTGTTAGACTAACCAACATTTCCAGCAGAAACGTATTTGGAAACGCGGACAGGTCACCTGTTTTTTTTCTGTCCATGCTATGGCTGCACCTCGGGGCTGACTGTCGGCTCGGGTTAAGGAACTGGATCGGTGTCGCTGGTCTGCGGTTTGGAGAAAACAGTGAGTGACCTCAGCATTAAGTAACCAGTTTTATATCACTTGAAAGTTCTTCAATATAATAACCACTTCTCAAGGAAATGCATCATAACTCAGCACACCAAAACTGCTCAGGGAAGCAAATAATCCCAACACAATTTTCCACAGTTTCAACAATAGGTAATGTATAAGTCAGTCCAGGTCATGAAATCATGAGAATGTCAATTACAAGGCAGTATCAATAAATGATGGGCTTCCCCAGTAGCTCAGCTGGTAAAGAATCTGCCTGCAATGCAGGAGACCGTGGTTCAATTCCTGGGTCGCGAAGATCCCCTGGAGAAGGGAAAGGCCACCCACTCCAGTACTCTTGGGCTTCCCTGGTGACTAGCTGGTAAGGAATCTGCCTGCAGTGCGGGAGACCTGGGTTTGATCCCTGGGTTGAGAAGATCCCCTGGAGAAGGGAAAGGCCACCCACTCCAGTCATCTGGTGTGGAGAATCCCATGGACTCGTCCATGGGGGCGCAAAGTGTTAGCCATGACTGAGTGACTTTCACTTTCACTCTATCAATAAGCGATGTCAATGTCAATTAAAAGAACCAGTGAACATCAAGGTCTAAGTTTCTGACACGAGGTAATGCCATGCTTTATGTAATTCATCAGGGTTAATATGGTCGCCGTAAAGACTATAAACTCTAAGGGACATCAATAAAATGCAAAAAGCATTCTGCCAGTCTTCTTAACCAACATCGCTCCATCAAGACGAATCTGTTTATTTTGAAACTATGATGTAATGACCTCCAGAGAGAGGGGATGGGAGGGGAGTGCTTCTCACCTGGGGGTCCTCTCCCTGTACCGTCTTCTGCTGCTTCTGCCTCAGTGGCAGTAAAGGGTGTGATGGACTAAAAGCAGAGGCTCCCTTCCCCTAAACACAGAGGACAGGAGAGAAAAATCACCAGCTGCCGATCTTCAAGTTCAAAACCAGACCAGCATGAATCACACCAACCTGCAAAAGATTCAGACTCCTGGGAAAATTAATTACTGTAAAAATGAACCCACAATGTACCAACATCAAGAATTCAAACTCAGATAAACATCTGGACTGTAGCTCAGAGACACACTGACCTCTGGTCATGGCCTATCATACAACAGGCTTCAAGCTTCCACAGCAAATTCATGTTGAGGCTACGCTGCTCACCTGGGCCGGGGATGGGGGGTGGGGTGGGGGTCCCACAGAGGAGGTCCTCGCTCCCGACTCCCCGCAGCTTCCCATCGCCCTGAGAAAAGGTGACCCCAGTGGGAACAGCAGACGGGCAGGGGTGGGAGGTGGGGCAGACTTACGGGGGCTCAGGCTCTCCGAGCTGCAGGTGGTGCGGCGGGGCAGGGGGCTGTGGGTCGGCCGGGCTCGCCGCCGCGGGGCCGCCCAGGAAGCTGCGCTTGGTGGCGTTGGAGATGGGAACTGGGGGCCGGCTGCTTTTGGGGTGCGACACTGATTTAGCTGCAGAAACAATTTTATAGGAATAGTCTTGTTATTTACCGCTACTTACAACACTAGCGAGAAGAATCTTTAAGGAAAAAAAATCCATTTTTATAAGTACTAAAAACAAAACTTTTACATGAAACCAAACTTCTCAAAAAAAAACAAACAAACTGGTTTCAAGGTCATTAGGCATATTTTGTAACAAGTAAACAAATATTTTAACAAAATAAATACTAAAATCAAAAGACACAAGCCAGACTAGAGCAGCGAGGGAGGGCGCCTGGACCCCCTAGCACGCAGCCTCCTCACTGGGCCCGGGACGGAGCTGACCAGGGCGCCCTACAGCCAAACCCTCCGGGGGCGGCTGGTCTGCTGAGCCCAGCCTGCGACCCAACGGCTCCGTGGCCACTGCAGCTCAAGCCCCCGTGGGCTCAGGGGTGGATGGTGGGCCCAGCCTGAAGCCACTCCCAGAACACTAGCCCAAGAAAGATGGTGCCAGTGCCCGTCCTGGTGGTCAGACCTGGGCTTCGGAGGCAGACTGCTCACAGCCCATCAAGCCCCCTGGCACTCCTAGAGAAAGCCCTGATTCAACCCCACTGTGGCATGAAGGCAGGGGCCTGTAAGCACACCTCCCGAGCACTCTCATGCACGGAAGTCTACCACTCACCATCCTTCAGTTCCTGAACATCCCTGGGCTGGACAAAATCTGGTTTGACGTTCTCAAACCACCAGAAGAGCTCGGCAATAAAAACCATAACATTTGGCTAAAAGAAAACACAGAAAAGATCAAGGACACAGTAAACAGCTTGTTCCCACACGGTTTCAGAAATGTGCTTTGATAACTGATTATTACCTTCAACACTAAAGGGGCATACAGCATATCTTCTAGGGTGAGATAAAAGCATTTGTTAAGATATTCATTGGAGAATTCTCTCAGAAGCCGAATGTTATACAGACTATCAGCCATCGATGTCACCTCCTTCAAGCATATATCTAATAGATAAAAAGAAAACTGCAACTTATTATAAAGATACGCTGTTTCACGATGAGCATGCACACGGATCTGCGTGCGCGTATGTGTATACAATTTTCAACTGAAAAGCATTTTAATTGAGGTTAAAGTGACATTTAAGAAGGCAAAAAGCATTATGAAACATCACAAGTGATTACAAGTAATGCTAAATATAGAAAACACTAAGAAAAAGACAGGGAAAATCTCCAGGACCTGAATTTAACTGTTAACATCTAAAAAGTATACAGAAATTACTTGAACGTTTAAGCATGAACTGTGACAATCACCTTTCAGTTTATAAAGACCTGGCTGCCTAAGGTCAGTGCACATTTAACCAAGCTTCTCCCCGAGTCCGTCCAGTGACACTATGTCCACAGGTGGGAAAGGGGAGCATAAACGGGAAACGTCAGGCTTGTCCCGCAGAAATGTACAGGACGCTGCTCATCACAGAAGCCAGGAGGCCCGCAGAGTTCGGCCTCCCTCTGCTGGCTGTCTGTGCTCGGAGCAGGACGACTGTTTCATTTCATGCTCTTCTGCAGGATGCCAGACCCTCAGCCAGAAAATTCCAGCAGGGACACCCACGCTGGGCCACTCAACAGGGTCTTGAGGGGGATGTGGGCCCACCCTCAGGAGCGACCAGAACACCCAGATACCACCCAAGGCTAAACTAGAAGTGGCTGTACTGACGACTTAACTCTGCCTGTAAATAAACAAACAGGATTGAGAAACTTATTTTAGAAAAACTTTACTCCTAAGAAGTCATTTTCAACGATTTAGAAATCTCACGCACAAATGGGATTTATCTTGAATTCTGTCCTACGTGGAGATGCCCTAACACTGAATTCTCAAGAGAAAACTTTCATAAGTTGAATAACAATTATATTGCTAAGAAATGTTCCTTTTACTCTAAAACTTAGATTGTGAAATATTACAAATATAAAGATCAGACTCTCAGGTACCCTCCACTGAGTGAACAAATGTTAACATCATTCCTTCTTTGATCCAAATCTTATTTTCTCTCGGTAAAGCACCCAGTTGCGACCCAGCTAGCCCCAAGGCAGCACACTCTGAGCCCTGGGACCTGTCGTGTGCGGCGCCTGCATCACATGAGGCCTGCCCCATGAATCATGGACACAGCGCCTGGCTGACTGCAGACAGCACTCACGACAAGCCATGCCTAGCAGGTGGCAACCTGTTATTTCCCCCAGGCCCAGAATTATGTCTCTAAACAGTTCTATGCTGATGTGAGCAGATTTTGTCATTCAACAGCTGTATTTGTTGTTGTTCAGCCACTAAGTCGTGTCCAACTCTTTTCAACCCCACGGACTGTAGCCGGCCAGGCTCCTCTGCTCTCCACCGTCTCCTGGAGTTTGCTCAAACTCACATCCATCAAGAAGGTGATGCTAACTGTCTCATCCTCTACCACCCCCCTTTCTCCTTTTGCCTTCAATCCTTCCTAGCATCAGGATCTTTTCCCACAATGGTATTCCCATCTCTTTAAGAGGTTTCCACGATTTCCCAATGGCTATATAGGATTCCGGGCTTCCCTGGTGGCTCAGCTGGTAAAAGAATCCACCTGCAATGTGGGAGACCTGGGTTCAATCCCTGGGTTGGGAAGATCTCCTGGAGAAGGGAAGGCTACCCACTCCAGTATTCTGGCCTGGAGAATTCCATGGACTGTGTATAGTTCATGGGGTCACAAAGAGTCGGACATAACAGAGCAAGTTTCACTTTCACTTAGGATTCCACAATTTTTTCACTATTAAGAAAAACCAAACTTGCATGTTCTCTTCACCGAGAACCCTCCCAGAAGGGGTCACAAGCGCCGCTGCCCGCACCCCAGCCTGCCCGCTCCCGGCCTGGCCGCACCCCAGCCTGCCCGCTCCCGGCCTGGCCGCACCCCAGCCTGCCCGTGGCATCAGCCCCTCCCCTGGCCTGGCCGCACCCCAGCCTGCCCGTGGCATCTGGCCCCGCCCTGTGCCGGGCCATGTGCTCGCCTGGACTGCCTCTTCCGGGAAAAGCTTGCTCTTATTACCCCCTGGGTTCTTCAAATCCTACTGATCTGTCAGAATTCTTTGTGTATGCTGGTTACAAAACAACAGTGTGGCAGTCCACTGCCCATTTATATTTATTCCGAACATTTTTTTGTGCATATTTTATCGCTTGGTTTTATGATGTCCCTCTGTCACCACAGTGAACTTTACACGGTTAAATGCAGGAATCTTTTCTGGTGCTTGCTCTATTCTGTAATTTAAACAATCCATCCCATTACCAAGGTCATAACAATATTTTCCTTTTTTTTTTTCCAAGTTTTTAAAATTTTGCTTTTCCACTCTTATGACTTTCATCCAAGGCGTGATGGCTGGCGCATGTGGGGTGGGGTCCCACTGCATCCCCCTCACTGGCAGTGCTTGTCCCACAGTCTGTGGGCCACACCAGGCGCCAGGTTCCCACAGAGCATGGGCGTCTGCGCCCCTCTGCCCAGTTCTCAGTGCTTTAGCTGTGGCAAAGGGAGACACACAGGACTCTGGGACAATCAAAATGAGAGAATGATGAATGGGTCAGTGTGCCGAAAGACACAAGCTCCATAAGGCTATCCCGACGCAAGGAGAGCAGGCCCCGCACCGCAACGCCAACCTGCCAACCGACAAGCAAGGCCAGAAATTCCCATCTGAGGACCACCCTGGGGTTAAAGTGTGATGGGGAGACCGATGTCCATGCAGCCCGGTCACCAGTTAGTCGTAAAGCAAAGAGCAGCGGTGTCAGAGAGGAGAAAGGCCGGAACCCAGGGACCGCGGCGTGTCCCGGACACAGTGCCCGGGGGAGTGCGGCTGCGGACACCAGGCCCTGACTGCCACCGGGAGGGAAGGCCCGGACCCCTTCTCTCACGCCCTGCTCCTGGTGCCGGGGTCATCGGTTCCGGGGGCTCCCGGGGCTCTTGCTCGGCCTCCTCTGCACCTCGTTCTGCCCCCCACACTGGGGGGCACGTCCCCCAGGGCAGATCCTGCAGCTCAGCCTGGCTTTCCCTTGTGCTCGGATGGTTTCTGACCAGCAGAGACAGAAGGCCACTCTTCATTCTCGTTCCTTCAGCTTGTTCTGGTTTATTTCTCTGTTATTGTCAAATGCACTGAGCTCAGCCTGGCATACTGATTTTTAAACTCCTTGCTCTACAGGACATGCGCTGAGGCAACAGTTCAGTCACTCAGTCGTGTCCGACTCTGTGACCCCATAGTCTTTATGCAGCATGACAGGCCTCTCTGTCCATCACCAACTCCAGGAGTTCACTCAGACTCACGTCCATCGAGTCAGTGACGCCATCCAACCATCTCATCCTCTGTCGTCCCCTTCTCATCTTGCCCTCAACCTTTCCCAGCATCAGGGTCTTTTCCAATGAGTTCCCTCTTTGCATCAGGTGGCCAAAGTACTGGAGCTGAGCCAACAGGTCTCCCTTTAAGCCGTCTGAGCTGAGGCCTGTGCATTCAGACATGTACGTTGCTCATTTATTCCACAAACACCTACCAAACACCAGGTTGTCCCGGACAGCATGGGGTGTATCAGTGAGCTGAACAGATAAAGACTACCTGCCCTTGGTGAGCACCCCCAGGAAATCCCACTGTGACTCCGAGTTAGATCGTGAAATGTTTTAGAGTAAGCTCTTTGTTTCCACACATTCAAGACTTTAGCAGTTTGGAGACAGACACTGCACGTTTCTGTTACTGATTTCTCATTTTACTGTGTTGTGACAAAACCTGTCGAGGTTTCTTCTGTGGCCTTAATCAAGCCCATTATTGTAACGCCTCCATGCAGTCTCGTTTAAGAGGGCAGGTCCCCAGCGAGCTGGAGCCCTGGGCCTGCGCCCATGTGCTCGAGTTCCTTCCAGCCTTCCTGCCCGCCTCTGTGTCATTAGGCGGTCTTACAAGTTAGGTCACAAGTGCGCCTCCGGTCATCTCACCCTGTGTTGCTTTTAAAACCCCATTCTAAAGTTCTGCTACGGACGATGCAGTGAGCCCAACCCTCTCCTCCTGCGGGCTTGTGCTTCATCCGCACCACAGGCTCTCTGCCCCTAGTACCTCTGTCTATCTCCAGATCCCGGTGGAGAGGGTGAGACACAGGCTGGACAAAACCAAAGTCAGAACTACTGAACCAGTGAGCCCCGAGGCGGCTGCAGGAGGTGCCGAGGGTCTGGGAGACCCCAGTGCACACAAGCGCGCCACGCCAGCGTCTTCCCCGAAGTCTTCATGGTGAACACTGTGCTCCGTCACATGTCCGTCTGCCCAAGTCTGTCTGCTGCGCCCGCCAGCCCACTGCCTGCCCGCAGGGGCAGGGCCAGGGGTCCGGCGGTGGCCCACTCCTGCACGGTGGCACTCTAAGTGAGACCAAGTCTCCCGAGTCCTGACTCGATCTCACATAAACTCACCACACACCTGTCTCCTTCCCACCCAGATGCAGCCCAGTGGCCCACCTCCCCCTGAAAGATCCCCCGTCAGCTGCAGGCCTGGGCGTCCAACGGGCCTCCTGGCTTCGGCCCTGCCGGCAGGGGGTGCCCCCAGTCCTCCCAGGGTGCTGGTCACAGCTCCCATGGCAGGTGGCCCAGGCCCCACAAGCACAGAGGCCTACCAGGCCCAGGGCAATCAGGTGCCAATCCAGGGCTTTTCACTCAAGATGGGGACCCCCTCCCAGAACCTGAGAATCCCCCTCTTTCACCATCAGCTGTGTGTTTTAAACTACCAAGCCCAGCATGTCTGCTTGGGTCGGGGGAGGGACCACGGTCAGCCCCGTGCCAGCCACAAGCCTGGCAGACACTCCCTGCGCAGTGGCAGTGAGAACATCCGTGGAACTCACGCCCCCGCCCTGCCCCACGTCAGAGAGGAGGGCGCAAAGCAAGCCCACACCGGCCGCCCTGTACCTGTGGGTGTTGCTCGGGGCATCACTCACGCCTCTCCCATGGCCTGGCACGGGCACCGCGGCGACACACGCGACCTGGTGATGTTGTCGCCACCAGGCCTGCGGGGCCCTCACAGTGCGTCCACAGGCTGGACTCCACATTCGTCTTCCCAAACCGCATTCGGGACACTTTACCTCGACTGGAGTGGGGCTGACCAGCTCTTAGCCGTCCCGAGACGTAAGTCCGGTCACTGATAGGGAACGCGCTACCATATCTGTCCCAGGGGCCCTCCCCACCAGGTAGAACGCAGGCCAGGCCCAGGCCTGCTGTCGCCAGATCTATGCGTCCACGCGCTGCCCCAGCGACGCTGAGGACTCAGGGTTACTGCCGCCCATTTCATCGCTTACACTGGCGATCCGCATGTCCTCTGGGCCCTATCAGAGGCGCAAGCCACACTCACCGTCCAGCTTCAGCTGCCCCGGGCAGTAGTAGTGGACCACGGCCAGGAGCGCCGCCCGTGGCTGCCGTCGCGCATCAGGTCCTCCAGCAGCGGGAAGTGGGGCGGCTGCCGCGCGCACAGCTGCTCCCGGCGGTAGCGCACCTGCGGGGGAGAGGGGCCCGGTCACTGCGCGCGAGGCCGGCGCTCAGCCAGGGCCCACGGCAGCTGGCCAGACCCCAGTCAGAACAACGGCAGCCACGCGCGAAAGCCTCGCAGTTGGTGACGCCCTCTGCCTGGAACATGCGTCCAGACCCAGGGACCCAGGCTTCCTGTCCACAGCGGGCGACTGCGGTGAGCTGCTCAGGACGCCCGGCCGTCTCCCTCTGAGGGCCAGGCACCCCGGGGAAGGAGGCAGGACACACGCCTACGCTGCCAGGAGCTGCACACGGTCCACGGGTGAGAAACAAGTTACATGGTAAGAGCCCTATGCTGGGAAGACCCACGTGACTGGCCCTTCTCAGAGCCAGCAGCAGCTCGGAGTCATGAAAAACACAAGGCAGCGTTCCCACGACACCTGGGAAACTCCCGAACCAGCGCCGACAAAGGCCGCCTGACCACTCACCAGCCCCCTTGGGCAGGCGCGGCGGCCGGGAATCTGAAGGCACGTGAAGTGCTATTAAAAAAACATAAGCACTTTTCCCAGGGTTTCTGTGCCGCTGTCTTTATCGACAGGGAACAAGTGCTCGGAGCGGAGCCGCCCCCGCCTGCAGGTGCTGCCCTGTAACTGGGCCTTGCTCGGAGCACGGACACACAGGCCGCCCACCGGGTGACCACGTCCTGCGGTGCCGGTAAGCCTGGCATTTCTGCAGCCACACTTTCCCCAGGGTAGAAGAGCACAGTCCCGGCTCAAGGCACAAAGCCCGTGCTGCTCACAGAGGGTTTCCAGAAGCTGCACGGAAGTCAATCAGCGCAAGGAAAAGCCCCCAGCAGTGACCCCGGGGAGCCAGCACTGGGCAGTCAGCAGCGGCATGTGCACGGAACACGCCCTACCTGGGCCTGTGTGATGCACACCACTCCCACCAGTCTCCACGGGGACCTTTAACTTGTTTCTCAGCCTGGTGCAGGCTCTCGCCCAGGGCCAGGCCCAGGGGCTCCCGCGTGCAGCCCAAGGCATGCGCCTGACCAGCCTCCACACGCACACACACGGCACACAGCAGAGCACAGCATGCAGGAAAGCGGATGGTTTCTCACTCAGGACAGATGGTGTGCGTCTGCGTTGGGGAAAGCGCTGACCCCTCAAGGGGGCCCACTCCCAGCCCTGGGCCTGCCCACACTCAGCCCGCTGCCAAAGAGCGGGCTGCACGCTCAGGCAGCCGAGGGGACCAACCACCCTGGAGGAGGCCCCGAGGGCTCTGCTCCCAGCCACGTCTCCCAGTGCAGCCCTGTCTGTCTGACAGCCTCCTTCCAGGGCACCCGCATGCCAGACGGTCCTCACTACGCCTTGGATCTGCTTTCACAGTTTGCTCTCTGGCCTTCACTTTTCAACAAGTTAAGAAATATATAAACACTCAAAAAAAAAAAAGGCCTTCCCCCTCTTTGTGATTATTACATTTCAAAGAAGCCACAAAGCGGACTCTTTCATGTAGATCCCACTGACAGTTTATATCCACCGTACCTCCTTTATAATCGAATCCTAAGGACCATTTGATCCAAACAATTAAACTAAAGGGACAGGCAAAAATAAGGGAGCTTCAGAAAGATCTGTTCTCCGGAACTTCATCTTACAGGGCGCCACCTGGAGCGCCAAGTATTTGTGCGTGGGAAACGGTATACACACTGGGTCTGTTTCCAGAATGGTCGCTGGTGCCCTCGCCACCAGGGAGGGCAAGTCAAGGACCGCTTGGCACAGCATGGTACGGGCCACGCCTGCTGAAACCTGCAAGAAAGGGAGTGGATCCTGCCACTGATCCTGAAGTTCATCACATAAAGCAGGAAACTACCTCTTCAAAGGAGAAACATGAAGCTGTCTGTCAAGTTTACCTAAGCAAGTGGGCAAACCACGCTCTGGGGGGCAGCTACAGAAGGCTTCCCTGGAGCTGAGAGGGCCGCGCCACGGTCCACTCTGCCCAGAGCGGGCCAGCCCCTGGCCCACAGGAGGTGCAACGAACCACCAGGGAGGACACTCAGACAAAGACACAGGCGCGAGCGTTTGAAATGGAAGCAAGTGATGGCGGACGGCCGTCTGATGGCAGCCGGGTGCACGCGGGGTCCACTTACGGGCACTAACTTCCAGTACCACTTGGAGGAGAACTGCTCAGGAGGCGAGGGAAGGAAGGCAGGAGAGGAGTCAGCAGGCAGGTCCGCGTGAGGACGGACGAGACACACGCAACACGCCACATTCACACGGGAGGTGCACCGCCTCCGAGAGGCGAGATGTGCCCAGTGCACGTGGCCTAGGACGCTCTGCAGGGGACACCACGGGTACCACCACGACACTGGCCTCTGGAGGCGTGCGGGCCAGGCCCCACAGAGGAGAGTTGCCGAGCCCGCTCAGATAGGGCCTTGGCAAGCCATCTGCGCCCGTCTGAGGAGGGGGCCTCATAGCAGCGTGGCCGGGGTGAGGGACCCGCGGACAGCATCCCAGGGCCCGGGAGGCAGCGAGGGGAGCTCCTTTGACCCACAGCCCTGGGACCGCAGCCTCGGCCAGCCACAGTGTGCACACACAGAGGAACATGGATTCAATCACACACACACACTTGGCACCCCCATCCCAAAAAAGGGACAAATAGGATGGAAGCGTATCATTTCACTGGACACGGGACCATCACCCTCTTGAAGCCCCCACTGGACATGTGGCCCACAAGGACCCCAAGGGGACTGCTGGCTTCCAGGAACGTCCCCTCCTGTGCTGACTCCCCTAGGGTGACCCTCACGCCCTCCCTCTGCTCCCCCACCCTCTCAAGTTCAAGTTTAATACTAGGCCACCCCTGCCTGGAAGAAAGGGCAGCGGGCTGCCAAGCCCCTGCCGCCAGGGCAAGGCCCCAGGGAACCCACTCCCTGCCTGGCAAGTGAAACAGAAGAACAAGCAGGGAGCCCACACGGACATGATTCTCTACGACCAAGAGCTACGGCAATGGAGCATTCCAGAGAAGCGAAATTTACCCTTTACCTTTTGATGAGCTGGACTTTCCAATAACTGCTGTTTTAACTTAACTTCTTTCTCTGTTATCTCTCTCATTTTAAGATTTACCTAAAGTGGAAGAAATCAAATGCATTAGGGAGGCAATTGAGACTGATTTCCAACACTGGGGTGTATGTCCCTCCTTCACAACCCAGACCCCACCTCGCCTGTGTGAACTCTGATTCTCAGATGCAGGTAGTATTTAGACCAGTACACACCTACGGAAATACACAGACCTCGTGACCTATGACTCCAACCCCGTGACCCATGACACAGAGGGGGAAAGGTCTGGCGCCTCCTGGGGCCTGCGTGCTGCTCCCCGCCTCATCACCTCACCCCGGTGCTCGGGCGGCACCATGTCACCAGACACCGCCAGTGCCACGGCCTGGCTGAGACCTGCCCGGACACCCGACGGGAGCTTGCACACTCCCTGACACCAAAGGAGCACCAGCAACCATCGTCAGACAGCCGGAAGCACTTACTACAACCACACAGAAATAAAAATACCCTTTTCTGGAATTATTAACCCAAAGATAAGCTCAAAACTGCAAATTACAAAATACCATGGTGAAAAAAGGCTAACGGGCATGTGGTCAGAGCTACGATCAGATGAAATGCCGCAGAACTGAACATCTTATTGTTAAAAAAGAACATAGAGAAGTGAACTCATGCAAATCAAATCAAGAGCAGGAAAATTTTTTTTTTTAATATTTATTTATTTGCCTGCATCAGGGGTCTTAGTTAAGTCATGTGGGATCTTCCGTTAGGGCACACAGATTCTCTAGTTGTGGTGCGCGGACTTCCGGAGCCGCGGCGCGCAGGCTCAGCAGTTGCGTCTCACTGGCTTAGCTGCTCCTGTGGCAGGTGGGCTCTTAGTTCCCCAACCAGGGATCAAACCCACACCCTCTGCATTACATGGTGGATTCTTAACTACTGGACCAGAGACAGTTGGAAAAAATGTTTTTTAAAAGAAAAAGATAAAAGTAAATATAGAAATATTCTAAAATAAATTAGAATGTACATATACATGGATAAGCGATAAAGGAAGTATGGTAAAAACACTAGTTGTAAAATCTAGGTGGTGGGCACAAGACATTCTCTAGTTCTTTCAACTCTTCTGCCTGTCTAAAATTTTTCACAATTAAACATTGGAAATTAAAAATTTGGGGAAATTTTATTATGCCATAAATTGCCTTCCTAACCTGGAAATGATTTTCTGATTAGATTGATGCAATGTTAACGAATGTAGCTTTTGATACTATATCATTAGGTGTGACAACACTGGGAAGATCTATACAAGTCAGTGGTACAGCTTTCCAGCTGACAAGGTGCAACCTCAGAAAACCATGAGTAAGAGGGCCAGAAAAAGTATAAGAAAGATTTCAATATGACAAGAGTACAAAAGTTCACTGGGCTACTCAAGGAACTCAAACCAGTGCTCTGAGACAACCTAGAGGGATGGGCTGGGCTGGGAGGTGGGAGGGAGGTTCCAGAGGGAAGGGACACATGTATGCCTGTGGCTGAGCCATACTGATGGCATGGCAGAAAGCAAAACAATAGTGTGAAAAAATTATCTTTCAACTAAACATAAACAGAAAAGAAAAGAGCAGCAAGACCTCTCAAACGTCATCTACTACAAGGGTTTTCAGAAAAAAAAGTTCATGGGCTAGTACCTAGATCATATGAAAGAAACCTCGCAACAAGTCAGGTTTTAAAATGAGTAAAGGATCCGTACAGACATTACTCCAAAAAGATCTACAAATGGCCAATAAACACACAGAAAGAGGTTCCCCATTACTACCATCAGGGAAAGTGAAAGTCGCTCAGTTGTGCGCGACTCTTTCTGACCCCATGGCAGTCTCCAGGCCAGAATACTGGAGTGGGTAGCCGTTCCCTTCTGCAGGGAAGCAGCAACCCAGGACTGAACCTGAGTCTCCTGCATAGAGGACAGATTCTTTACCAAGTGAGCTACCAAGGAGGCCCATCATCAGGGGGATGTGGATCTCAGCTGCAATGAGGCACCACCTCACACCCTCCAGACCGGCTGGGAACAGAGCAGCAGAAAGTGCGCGCTAGCAAGGACATGGGGAGCTGGAAACCTCAGGTGCTCGCAGAAAGGAAAACGGTGCGGCCGCTGTGGCCAGCCTGCCAGCTCTTCACAGGGCCCGTGCGAGCCGGCAATTCCACCCCGAGACACAAGCCGAAGAAAGACGAAGACACAGCCGCACACACACTCCTGCAAGAACATTCACAGCAGAATTCACAACAGCCCAAAAGCTGAAACGCAGATGTCCGCCGGCTGAGGAACGGCTAAACAAAATTTGGAATGGCTGAAGAGCGCAGCGTGCACAACTCCAGAAAGGAGCGGGTACTGCAAGTCCCACAGCAAGCGTGCACCGGGCAAGCACCACGGCAAATGGAGAGTGTCAGACCCGAGGGGCCACCCACTGTAGGTTTCATTTAAACGAAACGTTCGCAACAGGCAAATCCACACAGACACAAAGCAGAGGAGGGGCTGGTGGGGGCTGGGGACGGGGCGACAGGGTGTGACTGCCGACGCGACCAGTGTGATGAAATGTCTGGAACTGGTGATGACGGCCACACAGCTTGGTGAGCACCGTAAAACTCAACTGAAAGACACACTTTAAAACGGAGAATTTTACAGCATGAGAATTATATCTCAACTTTAAAAAAAAAAACGCTCATTAATAATGGTTTTGAATTCCACATTTTGGTTAACCTTCAAGAAACTAGTCAAGTTTTGGCGTAGAATGAAAAAAATGATGTGTATGATTATCTAGAAAGACTGTGAAAACACTGTTCTCTTCAACTATGCATCCACGGAAAATCAGATTTTCTTCACATACATCAATAAAAACAGCATGCTGCAGCAGAGGAAATGCAAACCCAGACATCTCCAGCACTGGGTTAAACGCAATTCATCTAAAACTGCACCTGCCTAGAAGAGATCTGCAAGAAACCCACTTTAAACAGAAAGACAAGGAGGGATTAAGCATAACAAGAAGGGGGATCCCTGGAGGTCCACTGGTAAAGAATCTGCTTGCCAACGCAGAGAACACGGGCTCAACCCTTGGGTCCGGGAAGATTCCACGTGCCAAGGGGCAACAAGGCCCGCGAGTTACGACTACTGAAGCCCAGGAGCCCTAAAGCCCGTGGTCTGCAACAAGCGCAGCCCCGGTGGCGCCTGGATTAGGGAGAGCCCAGGCGCAGCAATGGAGACTCAGCGCAACCAAAAGCAAACAAACTAAAAAAAAAGGGAAAAGATGTGCTGGTCACGAGAAGGATGGAGGCAAGGACCGTCACCTGTGATAAAGGGACACTTTGTGAACACAAAAGGACAGAAAAATCCTAACAGCACACAAGCGCAGCGTCACACAAAAACACAGGAAGCGAGGACGGGCACGGCCAACAGGCAGAGCAGACGCAGCCGCACCTGGAGGCTCCAGCACTCCTCTGCCAACTGCTTGACGGGGCGTGAGGCCCCCGAAGATGCACCCCGCCCACAGCAACCTGAACCGACACGCGCAGCGTGCCGGGCCGACAGCAGAGAGCACAGGGAACACCCGGGAAGACCACACCGTGGGCCCAGAACAAGCCTCAGTGAGCCCAGAAGGATGGCAGCCACACAGCGCTCTGACCATGCCGGAAAGAGAAACCAATGCCCCGAAAAATGCCCAGAGCCACCCCACCAAACGCGGGAACTAAACCACAAGCTTCCAGACAGCCCACTGATGAAGCAAGGGCCCACGCGTGAGATAAGACATCTCAAAGAGAAGGAAGACCGCAGCATGTAAGATAGAGGTGCACAGTGCGGCCGAAGCACCACTTAACGAGGAGTCACTGACTTTAAACGCTCATATCGATGAGCGAGCGCACAGAGGAACTCACCTCCTACTTTACCCAGAAAGGAGAGAAAACTAAATTCAAAATAAACAGAAAAACAATGAAAGCAAGAAGAGACGCTACATAGAAAATAACTGGAGAAATTAATAAAAAACAAAAGCAGGTTTTTTAGAACATTAATAAAACTGACAAACCAGACCAACAAAGGGAAGAAAAAAGACAGAAATTACTAAGAGCGGGAAACAAGAGGGGACATCACTACGGATCATACACGAAAGGACAACAAAGAAATATGGGCGTGATGACTAAGTCAAAATTTAAATAAAATTGACAAATTCCTTGAGAGTCACAAGTTGCCAACACTGACACGAAATTAAACAGAAATCCTAAATACCTTACATGCACACTGAAGAAGTGAAGCTCATAATCAAATCTTCCCACTAAGAAAACTCCAAGCCCAGATGGCTTCAGCAGTGAATCCATCAAAGACTTCAGGACAAAATAATACTAATTGTACAAAACTGTTTCACAAAATAAAGGAGGGAATATCTCCCAACTCATTTGTTTTGACACCAGCCATCATCCTGATGCTGAAACAATAAAAACACAAGCAAATACATCGAAAAAAGGTGCTGGATCTCTAGCTCTTTAGATACATAAAATACTCCTGAAACTCATTAAGACAAACCACCTCATTAAACCTGGGCCAACTATCCAAACGGACACCTAACAAAACACACAGAAACACCTTTAGTTGTTAGGGAAATGCCGACCAATACCGCGAGGTATCTCTACACAGCCACTCACAGCTGATCGGAAAGACTGACGCCACCGCAGACCGGCAGAGCAGACGCTGGGACCCTCGTCCCACACCCGGCCAGGCCCCGCTCTGCCTCCAGATTCCCGCAGGGCGCTTCCCACCTGCACCCCAATGAGAAGCTGGCGGAGCATAAGAGGGGCCGCCGCCACCACCGTGAGGCAATCTCGAGAGGCAATCTCACAGCACCAGCCAGGCACCGAGTCCCGACCCCACCTGGCAGTCCACAGCAAGCCCAAGAGCCCCCACCTCACCGGGCATCCCTCACCCCGAGGCCCCATACTGCACGGGGGAGGAACCTATGAAAAGGGGGACCGTCTCAGCAGACGTCCTAGCAGGACGTCTTCCCCAAGACGCGCAGGCCCCACCAGGCTCTGCCCTGCTCCTCGGCTGACCCTGGATAAAGCCCTACACAAGGACGCATGTGTGAGCTGCACAGTGAGAGATGCACAAGCTCCCCGCACGGAGCACCCCCGCGAGGGCCACCCAGCCTCTGCCCCTCTGCTCTGTGAGAGCAGTGTTCCACACGCAGCACCTGTCTGCAGGGAGGAGCTTAATAACCACAAGCTCCAGCGGAATCCCATCACCACACAACATGGAAAACGAACATTCTGCACATGGATCGTACAGACGGTCACACTGTGAGCTTCTAAATGCCAAAGGAGAAAACAGCGCTCAAGAAGATACCCTTTCCTCTTAATCAAAACGCCTTCTGAAACTGAGACCTCCATGAATGCACACTGGGTGCCTGAGATAAAAACAAGAATTTATGAAGTGGGACCACCAACACACAACGCAGCCCCTCACCCTTCCGTCTGCACATGCAGGAGGAGCCGGTCTGTCTGAACCACAGTGGACAGTCTCCTGGGCCTCTGGCTAGGCCGCGTCTCAGCAGGACACACAGGAAGGTGGTGCTCTCGGGAGAAGGGACCCACACCCATGGGGCACCCCTGGAGCTTCAGGCAGCTGGCCTGACTCAAGCAGGGGCCCCGCACTCACCTTGTTGACCCAGAAGACCATGGCATCCTCAAGGTCATACGGGAGCTCTTTGGAGGCGCTGAAGGTGGAGAAGCGCTTGACGCTGGCCACCACCTTCTCAATGCTGATCATCTCCACTGTGTAGGCCATCATGAGGGCATCCACCATCGCCATGTGGGCGCTCTGTGGGCAGAGGCAGCATGGGGTCACCCTCCCCTGCCCCACAGCCCAGGGTCAGGTGGAGACCCTCCTCACAGCCACACGTGAGCCCTCCTGGGGTCAGGTCAGCTTGGGCCCCCATCCTCCTCTCCAAGGATCCTGTGGGAGCTCAGCCGTGGGAGAAGACATGAGAGGGGCCCCAGGCAGTCAGGGGTCTGCACACCGAACTCACGCCTTGGAGCCCTTTCTTTCCAGAACCCGTAACATCCTCCCAACCCAGAACACACCCAGCCAGGCCAAAAACCAGAGAACGCAGAATGCCAGAGAAAGGCCTAAGCTAAAGTCACGTGGGAGGCACCAGGAGGTGGCTCAACCTGGAGCAGCCTGGCCCGGAAACGCCAGGGTGGTGAACGGCTGCAGAGAAGGATGGGGAGGGGGACGCTCAGGGGAGGAGAGGCGCGTCTGTTTCTTTATTTTGGCACGAAAATTCTTAAAAAGATAGACGTGAAACAATCTCAAAGTGAGCTCAGTAACTCCATGTTGCCCCCTCTGAACGCAACTCGGTTTACCGCAGCCGGGGTGGGGCAGCACTGCCCCGGGGACACGCCAGGGGAAGCCGCCCCCACTCTGTTCCAGCCCAGTCACATCCCGCCGAGAGAAGGTGGTCTCAGGCCCAAAGTTTCAGGGCAACTCTGCTGCGCTGCAGAGGCACAGAGGTCGCCCCCACCGCCCAAGCCACTCACCATCTTGATGGGCGCGTGGCTGAGGTCGGGCTCCGTCACAGGGGTGTCATCACTCTCCATCACGTAAATCCCTTTCCGGGACAGGGCCTGGATGACAGACTGGTGTCCCTGCAGGGCGGCCACCTGGTCCCCTTTGAGGATGAGGCTGCACACGCGGCAGTACAGCTCGCTGGACAGCAGGAGCTTGATGACTGGAGGCTTGATGTGCTCCTGCTCGTACTGGTCGATGTAGAAGGGGTCCCTGAGGTCCTCGGGGATGTCATCTGCAGCGACAGGAGACCCCCGTGTGTGGGCGTTACCCCCAAATGCAGCACCACCACTCGCAATCACTTCCCGCCTCCTGGAGCTGCTGGTGGGACGGTGGCTGGAGGACGTCGAGTTGGGGACATGGGTGTGGGGACGGCTGTCTGCAGGGCGAGGTCTGCGGAGACCTTGCCCTTGATTCACCAGGAGCGTCGGGAGCCAGGGCAGACCTGGGTCTGCCACACCACAGCGATCCAGACTCAGGACGCCGGGGGTGGCCGTGCCAAAGGCCACAGAGGAGAGGATTATGGACAAGCCCGTGGTTAACATAGGGCCACAGCTCAACGCGGAAGGGTCAGAGCTCAAGGTCTCATGCAAGCAGGACCACGTGTGGGCCGGAAGCAGGACCCGCGCACAGCGGCCTGGCCTTGACCTGGCCTTGACCGAGTGTGCCTCTCACAGCCGGTCAGAGCCTCGCCTCGAGGGCAAACCATGGAGCCTATGAAGGCCGATCTCCCAGGGTCCGGTGAGGATTAAATCACAACACGCGAGTACGTCAAGGCGCTGACAGCAGAGCCTGGAGCTCCACAAAATTCACACAAGTATCAGTTATCAATTTCAGTATCAATCAGGCTAAAAAGACGGTCAAGGAAGTGCCTTCCTGTTGCTATGCATCACGCTCTGCCCCGTCCTGTCAACCAAGGCTGCCTCGCTCGCCTGGGGCAGGGTGGTGGAGACCTGGAGCACGCGGGGCAGAGGCTCCAGGAGGCGCCCACCCAGGAGAAGGAAAACGCAGGCTACGGGCCTCCATGACACAGCAGGACAGAGAGCCTTAAAACACACCGCGGTGTCCAGCCCAAGCCCAGACCAAGGAGACCGGAACGCCCTGCCAGCGCCAGCATTGCTCCACCCAGAACTGCTGCATCAGAGGCTCTGGAGGCGGCTGAGTCTCCCCGAGCACTCACTCACTTCTTCACGCTAGTCGTGGAAACAAGCACTCAGAGGTCTAATTCTGGACCCCTGTGTACCCCACCGTTTGCTGGAGACACCAGTCGGGAGAGAAAGAAAGCAGGGGCAGTGCCCAGTGCCCCTCCCCGCTCCACCAGGCAAGACCCAGGGACAGAACCAGCTCCCCACGTGCAGGCGCGGGCAGCTTGGGAGCGGGGCCCTGGCGGGCCGGCTGAGGGGAGGACAGAACAAGCGGAGAGCCCAGGACAGGAGGGAGCCTCAAAGGGGATCCTGGTTCACGGCTGAGCCCCTCCTGCACCAAGCATGAGCAGGACAGACACGAAGAACCGAACTGACCTCGGAACGTACGGCCTACAAACGGCAAACAGATGTCTGTTCTGGAACCTAATGGGGTTTACTGCAACCCGGCTGCTAAATACACCAGCAGAAACGCCAATATCCTCCAGAGGATTTTAGCGGGACCCAAAAAGCAGCCTCATGCTATTCCAAATGTCCAGGACCCCATCCATTAGGAAAATGTGACCGATTCTCAGGGGGAAAGACAGTTAACACACGCCAACTCTGAGACGACCCAGATGAGAGAATCACCAAAGACTTCACAGCATCTATCATAGCAAGGCCTCATGAAGCCCCCTGCAACAAATGGAAAGAAGAGAAGGGATTAGCAGAGAAACAACACTTATTAAAAAAGCAGCCTTCAGGACTTCCCTGGTGGCCCTGTGGTGAAGGATCCGCCTGCCAATGCAGAGGACGAGAGCTGGGTCCCGGGCCCAGGAAGGCCACACACGCTGTGGGGCAGCTACCCCGCGCCCGAGAGCCCACGTGCCCCAGAGCCCACACCCCACAACCAAGGGGGAGCCCCCACTCGCCGCAACGAGAGAGACCCGAGCACAGCAGGAGACCCAGCACAGCCATGAACAAATGCACAGACAAACTTTAAAAAGCTTAAAAAGCCTTCAGAACTGCAAAATCTAGTTATCAACAGGAAGTTCAGTGACAGATTCAAAAGATGAGCAAAGCAGAAGCAAACTCACAGATATGGAGAAGAAACTAGTAGCTACCGGCGGGGCAGCACAAAGGTGGGGGAGCGGGGTTACAAACAAAAGCCATGGCTGCAAAGCCGGCTCAAGGACATCCTGTACAGCCCAGGGAACGGGCCACGTTCTGTAATAACTATAAATGGAAAGTGACCTTTAAAAATTGTGTAAAGATAAATTAAAAATTAACTTAAATTTTAAAAATACAAACAAAACAGAGAAAACAATCAGTGAACCTGAAGATAGATCAACAGAAATCGTCCATCTGCAGAGCAGAGAGAAAAACGATGGGGTGAGAAGCAGAGACCCAGTGACTGTTCCCACTGAGGGGAGCCTGGGGCAGGAAAAACATGTGAATAAATGGTGCCCAGAACCTACCCATGTCTGGTAAGACACCAATTTATGGGTGCAACAAACCCAGCAAACCCAAACAGAACCAACACGAAGAAAACCAGGCCCACACACTTCCTAATCAAACTGCTAACAGCCAAAGAAGCAACAGGCCCAGAGGACCCTAGCTGGAGCTATCAGCCAGACCTTCGATGGCCACTCTTAATGAAAGGAACTAGGATAAAATTACGAGTTCTGGCAGAAAAATGGAAATTATTCTGAGAGAGAGAGAGAAAAAGAACTTGACAGATTAGAAAAAGAACCAAGAAGAAATTCCAGAACAGAAATATACAGCGACTACACGGACACACTGGCCTGCTGAACAGCACATTACACACGGGAGAAAACACAGAGGACGCTGGGAACAACAGACGCTGCCAGCGCCACAGGCAAGACGGGAGCACAAGCGAAGGCAGAACAGGACCCAACGGACAGCCGGCCGGAAGCTTCCAGTACCGTAAAATCCATGCTCCCCAGCAGGAGTTAAAAAAGAAGAAAGAACTCTACAGACCAAAGAACCTCCCTGTAACACTGGTAAAATCCAAAGACAGAGGAGAACCTTGTAAAGCGGCCAGAAGGGGCCCTCTGGTCAGGACAGCATGGCTGGACCAGTCTCTCCCTGTTCCTCTCCACTGGGCACAACCACAAACCCTGGAGATAACTCACAGGAGAACCCACAGAGAACTGGGGAAGGTGGAATACCACCCCAGACTGGAAGAGCACAGCAACAGGTGTCTTCCCACCTCCCACCCAGCAAAGGTGACCCAGGCCTGGTACTTCCTGACCCCCAGCCTGGAAACAGAAGGTAAGTGAAGCAGGCTCGTTCCTGCTGCACAGGGGAGGTGAGGGGAGTCCCACCTACAGGCCTGGGCCATCCGGGCAGAACCAGCAAGGGGTAAGAAGGGAGCCCCACGGACAAGCAGCCTGAACACCCACCTCCACCAGGAACCCAACCTGGAAGCGCCCCTCCTTCCCCACCAGGCCGGAGACACCCCTCGTCAGCCCGCACAAGGGGAGGCCAGCGCTGGGACCCCACCATGACAAGCAGCCCGGGAAACACTCTCAGAGGTGTGGGGAAGCCTGCCGTAACACGCCCCCGGCCTGGACACTCCTCATCCTGTGCGGAAAGAATCCCGCCTCGCCCAGAGGCACCAGGCAGCCAGCCCAGGAGCCACGCTCCGCTTCCGAAAGCAGCACCAGCAGGGGCCCTGGGAGCCCCAGACGCACCATCAGACGGCACCATGAAGGCTCTGAGCAGATAACTGCCACTGGAACCACAGTCCACACGGTGGGCCAGGACCTGCATGCTGAGCCTAAGCAGGAGACTGCCCACTATAATAAAAAAAAACAAAAACTTCAGTAACACCTAGAGTCACCTAATGTAACAGCAAAATGACCAGGAGACGGTCAAAGGTCGCCTGTCACATCCAGAACCAAGGAATCTTTAATGAGAAAAGAGGAGCGACCGGCACCAACACCAGGATGAGTCTGATGTTGGAGTGACCTGACCAAGGACTTTACAACAGCCATCTGAAAAAAGAAGACTTACAAGCAATCACAAGTTCTCTTGAAACAGATGAAAATTGAAAAAACAATTCAACATAGGAGTTATAAAAAGAGCCAGATAATGAACAGAAAAATAGAGTGACATTTTAAAACTCACTAAATAGTCTCAGGGCTTCCCTGGAGGCTCAGACGTTAAAGAATCTGCCCCCAATGCGGGAGACCTGGGTTTGATCCCTGGGTCGGAAGATCCCCTGGAGGAGGGCACGGCAACCCACTCTAGTATTCTTGCCTGGAGAATCCCATGGACAGAGAGGCCTGGCAGGTACAGTCCATGCAGCCGCAG
Organism: Nanger dama; assembly: GCA_917880005.1. Classification (NCBI taxonomy): domain Eukaryota; kingdom Metazoa; phylum Chordata; class Mammalia; order Artiodactyla; family Bovidae; genus Nanger; species Nanger dama. Next base: position 3,595,346 of record CAKJTW010000018.1, on the reverse strand, counting down.
AGTCAGACATGACTGGGCGACTAAGCACACCACGAACAGCCTCAACAGTTTAAGTGGCGATAACAGAGCATAGGATCCCAGAGAAAATGCACTCAAAAAACTAAATGAGTCTCAGGGACCTGAGGAAGAATAACAAGAGATCCAGTACCTGCACCGCTGGAGTCTCTGAAAAGAACGTGAGCAGGGCTAAAACAGTAGGTAAGGAAACAATAGCTGCAAACTGCCCAAATCCGGCAAAAGATACACACTCACAGATTCCAGGAAGCTGAAGGAACCCCAAATAGAATAAACCCAAAGAAATCCACGCCAAGACACTGCATAGCCAAACTTACGGAAACTCAAGACAGAATGTTTTGGAGCAGCTGGAAAGGAAGAGAATACAACTCAGTGGGCATGTGTTTAAGTGGCACACCGTACGTACACGTGCCTGAGGAGAACGCCCGTACCTGGCAAGACCATCCCTAAGGAACCGAAGAACTAGAGACATTCTCAGACAGAAGGAAATTGGCAGGGGAGGCGGCGGGGGGTGGGGGATGGGGGAGTCTAGCAAACCTTAGCGGACTGGCTGAAGGAAATCCTCCAAGTAGAAAAAACATGATTAAAAAAAAAAAATGAACCCTGGAGAACCAGGAAGAAAACAAATGTGAAGAAGCAGGTGATATGTGTGAGCACGTAGACTACCCTTCTCCCCGTGAGTTCCCTAAATCACACCCGATGAGACGAATCCACACCTTTAGTAACTCAAGACGATGACTTTTAAATACTTTTAAAAGTGGGGAGAGCAAAGGAACCTAAATGGAAAAAAGGTTTCCACACCTCGTTCAAAATGGTAAAATAATACCTGTCAACTGCTGGAAGTCACACATGCATACTGTAATACCCAGAGAAACCACTAAGACAGCTACCCAGATACACCCCAAAATGATAAGACGGAGTATCAAGACGGAATCCTAAAACGTGGCCAAGTAACCCATAAGAAGGCCCAAAAAACAAAACCAGGAACAGGAAACAAATAAATAATAAAATCTCAGACTTAAGAGGTAACATAGCAACAATCACACTAAAAGTAAATGCTCTAAGTGCATTGAAAGACAGAGATTGGCAGAGTGAATTAAAAAATAGACACAATTATGTCATTTACAAGAAAATTATTTCTAATTCAACAATATAAGTAGGTTGAAAGTAAAGGGACAGAAAGGCTATATAGGCAAATATTGTTTAAAAAAAAAAACAGGAAGAGCTATATTAACATCTGATAAAGTATTAAATAGAAAGAAAATTACTAGAAATAAAGTAGAACATTATATATGCCAAGTTGCTTCAGTCACGTCTGACTCTTCGTGACCCTCTGGTCTGCAGCCCACCAGGCTCCTCTCTCTGCCCATGGGATTCTCCAGGCAAGAATACTGGGGATCTTGCCAACCCAGGGACTGAGCTCAGTCTCCTACATTGCAGGCGGACTCTTTAATAACAACTGAGTCACCAGGGGAAACTCAGAGCTTGGGAGACCCTTGAGCCTGTTATGTAAAGTGAGACATCACATAACAGTAAAGGCTCAATCCACCAAGAGGACTCTACAGCCCTAAGTGTGGATCCGGCAAGCTATAAGCCTAGGAACTGATGTTAAAAGCGCCACAGAGCCGTCAGCCAGTTAGGGGCTCCAAGCACAGCTAGGGGCTCACTTCAACACCCCCACCTGAACTGACAGAACCATCAGACACAAAGTCAACACGAAGAGAGATCTGAACCACACAAACCATAGGCAGAATCTGACTCGCCCGCGAAGAGCACGCCACCCAACCACAGAAAACACATGCCTTCAAATGCTCCCGGACACTCACCAAAGCAGACCTTCAGCGCAGTGCAGGCGCCCAGCCGTGCCCGGCTCTGTGTGACGCCACGGACTGCAGCACGCCAGGCCTCCCTGTCCATCACCACAGAAAACACATGCCTTCAAATGCTCCCAGACACTCACCAAAGCAGACCTTCAGCGCAGTGCAGGCGCTCAGCCGTGCCCGGCTCTGTGTGACACCACGGACTGCAGCACGCCAGGCCTCCCTGTCCATCACCACAGAAAACACATGCCTTCAAATGCTCATGGAACACTCACCAAAACAGACCTTCAGCTCAGTTCAGGCGCTCAGCCGTGCCCGGCTCTTTGTGACGCCATGGACTGTAGCACGCCAGGCCTCCCTGTCCATCACCAACTCCCAGAGCTTACTCAAACTCACTTCCATCGAGTCAGTGATGCCATCCGACCATCTCATCCTCTGTTGGCCCTTCTCCTCCCACCTTCAATCTTTCCCAGGATCAGGGTCTTTTCCAATGAGTCAGTTCTACGCATCAGGTGGCCAAAGTATTGGAGCTTCAGCTGAATATTCAGGACTGATCTCCTTTAGGATTGACTGGTTGGATCTCCTTGCAGTTCAAGGGACTCACAAGAGTCTTCTCCAACACCACAGTTCAAAAGCATCAATTCTTCGGCCTGGGCCCTAAAACAAATCTTAACAAGTTTAAAAGAATGGCGATCACAGAGTATGCTCTCTTACCAAATGGAATCAGACTAGACATAGTAACAAAAACATAGAACAGGAAAATTTCAACTGGAAATCACACTTCTAAATAATTCATGAGTCAAATAGGCAGTATCAAAAGAAATAAAGAGAAATACTGAATGAAAATATAACATAAGTGGGATGCAGCTAAGGCAGTACCGTGTGGAAAATTCATAGCACTAAATGCTTAGGCTAGAAAAGTGGACAGATCTCAAATCAATAGTTTGAGTCCTTACCTCAAGAAACTAGAAGAAAAAAAAGGGCAAAATAAATCTCAAGCAAGCAGTGAGGAAGGGAGGCAGATATGACTGTAACAGGGAAACAGTGACAGAAGAGGTCCTGTGGGAACACATGTTCAGCATCTAATTACAACCTCATTGTCCCAGCTGTGGCACTATATCATGGTTTTGCAAGAAGTTACCACTGGGGAAATGTGGTAAATGGTGACCAGGACCTCTCTGTATGATCTCTTACAACTACATGTTAGTATACAATTTCCTCAAGATAAAACTTTTATTTTTAAGAAAAATTCGCCAAAGATTGGAAAATGCATCTCCACAGAAAATAGATTCAACTGGCCAATAAGCACACTTTAAAAAAAGAAGACTCATCATTAGTCAGCAGGGAAATACACATGGAAACCGTGGTGAGGCGTCACAACCCACCCACTAGAGCGGCCTCCGTCGAAAGACTGACAGCGCCACGTGTTGGCAACTGCAGCTCTCACACCGTGCTTTGCTGGTGGAAATAAAAGATGACACAGCCTCTGCGGAAAACAACCGAGCGGTCGCGCACGCTCCCACGACCTGGGAGCTCCACGCCCAGGCACTGACCAGGACAAACGGAGACACACGCCCACACACATTCAGACACTCAGGGACATTTCACGGCAGCTCTATCCCTGGCGGACAGATCCGGAAGCAATCCAAGTGTCTGTCCACCAACAAGTGAATGAATATGCAAAATGCGGGGAGCCAAACCACCAGCACTAAGCCAAAAGGTCTTCAAGCGTGGACGCATCCCTAGAACATTATGAAGAGCGAGGTAAGGCAGACGAAAAGCGCCTGATGCAGGCGCAACTAGATTCGGGGGCACTCTGGGAAAGAGCCGACTGCAGGGGCTCGAGCCCCTAGAGGTGCCTTGCTAGTAGCCCTGTGCATGGGGTGAACACATTCATTTAAACTCATCAGACTATATACTCTCAAATATGGGTTCATTTTACTGGATGTGAAATTGGTTTTCTCAAAGGTCCAAGATAAGATTCTTCACTGTATACTCAACTGGAACCCACTCCACAGAGATTTCTCTAAAAACCAAGGTTTAATATACATATCTTCTGGCTCAGATGGTAAAGCGTCTATCTACAATGTGGGAGACCCGGGTTCGATCCCTGGGTCAGGAAGATCCGCTGGAGAAGGAAATAGTAATCCACTCCAGTACTACTGCCTGGAAAATCCCATGGTCAGAGGTAGGCTACAGTCCATGGGGCCGCAAAGAGTCAGACGCGACTGAGCAACGTTCCTGTCCCTCCGAAGAAACCTTCAATGGCTCCCCAACTCACAAAAGCAAAAAACAACTATCAGCTATTTCAGGCATTCCAAGATCTGGCCCTAGGCGGTCCCTCCAATCCACATTTCTCTTACAGGCGCTAAGCTCACATTCCAGCCCAACCAGCGTCCCAGCCTTTCCCTTAGCCTGGGGGAGGCGGCACTGCCCCCACCCTCCCTGGCCTGGTTCTCACCCACCCGAGTCACACACTCAGCTTCACTTTCTTGAATGGAAGATTCCAGATTTGCTCACCCTCCCTTCCGGCTTCTGCCACCGCACCGGCTCCTCTTAGGCACTACAGTCTCCGGGTCTCACACCACAGGTCTGTGTGTGCAAGGCCCATGGCTGGCACTCCACGAGCCCTGAGAAGCACACCAAGGACCCACAGGTCACAATATTAGGCTCAGCTAAACTGATCCAAGTTTAATTTTGCCTGAGTCTGAAGCACCTGGAGGACACTGACTGAGGGATACTTAAGTGAACTAGTTAACATGAACAGTCACAGAGAGAGGGCAAGGCACAGCAGAGAAATCAGAAATAGAAATAAACTCAAAGATCATCTCTGTGACAACAAAGCCACGAAGGCAGGGAGGTTCTAGGCAATGAGGACTATAAATACTCCTAAAGGGTCCTGCAGGCTCCGGCGGCCGCGCAGCTGACCCTGCTGTGTCTGCCTGCTTCCCCCACCTCATCATCCAGCCAGTCTCCGGGACCCCCGCCCTCTCAGTATCTGCTGACTCAACCTACCTACTGCCACTGCAGACAAGCTGGCCAAGACCCTGGCACTTCAAGTCAAAGTGGCACCAGCTCTGCCGCGGGCTTCGTGCGTGTCCCCAAGCTCCTGTAGCGAGGCCTGGCCGCCCCAAGGTGAAGGTGTTAGGAGACGGGGCTCTGGAGAGGCGGTTAGGTCATGAGGGTGGAGCCCCTTGAGTGGGGGTGTGAGCCCATCCAGCAAGGCTCCCTCACCCCTCTGCCACAAATGAGGGCACAGCGAGAAGACAGCGTCTAAGAACCAGGAAGCAGGCTCTCACCAGAGACCCAGTCTACCAGCACCTTGATCTTCAATGTCCACCCTCCTCAATTGTGAGAAAAAATTATTGTTCTTAAGCCACCCAGTCTATGTCTTGTTATAGCAGCCCAAACGGCCTAAGTCAGGGCTCCTGGACATTGCACTGATAGAGCCCCTACCCGCTCCAAGCTGTCAGAAGCATCTTGCCAGGCTAGCTCTCAACCCATCACCCCTGCGCAAAGACGTTCCCTGGCACCCATCGGGAAAGAAATCCCTAGCCAGCTGGGAACCCGGCGAACAGTCTGGCCCACACTATTTTCCACGCTAATCACCTACTATTTCAGTCCACAAATCCTGTCACAATAAGGTTAATCGACTCAGGCCTACGAACACTTCCTCCTCTGCACAGAACCTGCCAGATGCCCTCCCCTCTACTCCTGGGGTGGGGGGACTACCCAAATATCCACCATCCTTCAAAGCCCACCTCCCCACGAAGCCCCCCCAACTCCAAGCAGCCCCCACAGGGACCACAGCGCCCTGCAGCCCAGGCACTCGGGTCCCATCTAAACACCTGACAATTAATTCCATCTTCCACCTTGAGACTGGTCCTGGACTAAGGATATGCTGCCGTTTTTCATCACACATTACTTCATTTTCCTCTGTATTTATCAACAGTTCATGTGAATTTTCAGCAAATAAGGAAAGAACATCACATAACTCCTCCCCTTCTACTTCCTACAGTGCAAAACACAACCATGTCCGTGATAGCTATGAGACTGTTACTGGTTAAATAAGCACGATCCTGGCTCCATCCTGGTCACCTTTCCGTTAGATGAAAAATGACAGCCATCTGAATTCCTCAATGTAGGAAGCGAAAAAGGAGATGGTACATAAAATGGTGACACAGCCACCAGAAAACCAGCTTGGACGCCTGTAGGCAATCAGGAGGATAAATGGAATACAAAGAGAATAGGCAGGGCTCTTTGTAAGCACACTCACACAAACTTAACAGCCTAAAGCACACCAGCGGCCAACGCTTTTGATTCAAAGGATCAGGACAGTTTGAACTTAAAGACAGATTCACATTCTTTGGTTAGTGTTTCATTTGTGGCATCAGAATAGGAAAGAGAACACGTAAAACGGTTTTATCTTTAGAAATAAAAATTCAGCCACATACAGCCACCAGGACAGAAGTCTTCCTATCTCACCTGTTTCAAAGGCGGTTCCAACTCTTTAAGTCATGTTGCTCAGTCGTGTCCGACTTTTTAGGACCCCATGGACTGTAGCCTATCAGACTCCTCCGTCCATGGGATTTTCCAGGCAAGAGTGCTGGAGTGGATTGCCATTTCCTTCTCCAGGGGATCTTCCCGACCCAGGGATTGAACCCCGGTCTCTCGCATTGTAGACAGACGCTTAACCGTCTGAGCCACCAGGGAAGTCCAAGCAACCTGATAAATACATGAGCACAGACTCTGTCCTGCAGACACGGCACTGAACGGGACAACCATAACCACCCTGACCTCAGACGTGGGCAGTCCTCAGCACGCCCAGGCAGAAGGGCGGCCAGGACACACTGTCAGCCAGCGCCCTGACCCCCTAGTACTTAGTACCCACTGAGCAGACACAGCCAGGCTGCCCTGTCACCTCCCATCCCAGCAGCATCCAAATCCCGTGCTAAACACAAAAGACTATGGAAATACAAAGCCTAGGGAGGGAGGCTCAGAAGGGAAGGGGTACACGTGCACACGCGGCTGATTCCTGCTGTTGTGCAGCAAAAACAGACACTGGAGAGCAGTTACCCTCTGATTTTCTAAATACATTTTAAAAATATTTCTGAAAAACTCAAAAACCAATCATCTGAACAAATCATAATAAAAAAAAACTTGTCAACCACAATAAACCTGCCGACATGCTCATGAACGAGGGCTTCCCAAGTGACTCAGCGGCCGCGTCCAAGCCAGTCCCGGGACGGAGGCAGCGGCCACTTCATCCCCAGCTCTGGGCCTGGAGGAACGCTGACCACGTGCTCCCTCTCTCAGCCAGATGCCGGACAACAAAGGAAAGTGCTGACCCCCTGGAGCATACAGGGAGGGGGTTCGGCTTCTAATATCAGGCTCCAAGCTGGCCTTGGGCTCGACCCAACCAGAGGCCTGCTCCCGAAGACCCCGCTCAAAGCTGCCCCGGCCTCCCACCCCACAGCGTGGTTTCCAAGTCAGCAGTTAACGAGGAGACTGCTGAGCAACCAGGCCAGCCCCTTGCCAGCAGCGGGCTCTGGAGAGCCCGGCAGCCCCTCCGATTCCCCCGGCTGCCAACAGAAAGGGAAGGCGGACCCTCTAGGTTCGGGCAGCCCAGCTCGTGGCGAGCTGCAACTTGGTTTCCAGGGTTCCTCGGTCACACGGCAGCACACCTGCAAAGAGCCGAGTGCCTTCCAGTGCTTTCCGTGGGTCACTTTCTCAACACTGTCCTCGGGAGGCAGCAGAAGCTGTCACTCCCCCACTGTCCCTGAGACACAGGCCTGAATACCTTTAAGGTTCCTAAGGTCATGGACTGAACTCAAAAGCCAGGAATGCAGTAGCTCCAGTCCGCAGCCTGTACTGTAAAATAAACTCCAAGTCACCCCTTTAAACTTGACCATCTAAGACTTTCACCCAAAAGGACATCACAAAGGCATCTCAGCTCAGCAGGCTCGACTCTAATGACTCTTTAAAACAAATCACTTTCAACAGGTCCAATATGTTATTTCTGAAAAAAATCATTAAGACACTGTCAATGAAACAAGAGCTACACCCCCAAAAAGAGGCGAAGAATCTAAAAATAGCCGGCCCTCAGTTCTCGGCTGCACCACAGAGGAGGGAAACTGGAGGCGGCCTTTCTGCACAACCATATGCCACCTCCAGGCCCGGCCAAGGGGGAGCTCGCCTGAGCCTCCCCAGCTACTACAAACGGCAGACAGTGGGCCCTGGGGAGACCCAAGTCCCAAAAGGCGAGCGTGCAACAAGGCGGCCTCAGAGCACGACGCCCTGGAGAGTTCACATGCTTTCCGTTCCTATGCGAACAGCGCAGCTAACTCAATGAACAACTGTGCGACAAGCAGAGCCACTTTCGCCACCATCTCCCTCAAAAGCTGACTGACAAGTAAAGCATGCGGACTGAGACCATCACTTCTAGTTAACTGAAAACCAAGCTAGAGAGGAGCATGGAGGCGCCCAAAAGGTGAAGCAAAGAACAGGTCCTTGGATGAAGAAGAGAGTTTGGGGGAAAGATCTACACGGCCCTCTACCAAAATCCCCGCCTCCCACTGTCTCCTGAAAGACAAGACCGGAAAAGCATCCTCATTCTGCAAAAATGAATGGAAAGCACACCTCCCGAAATCCAGTGTTTGAACGCACCGAGGCAGCGGACAGGCAACAGGCAGCCCAGCCTCAGAACCTCAGATGGCCTTCAGTCTCCTTCAGCCCCTGCTCACGCTCTGCTCTATAAATACACATCCCCAGTCATCTCAAAATTTTACAGCCAGTTTTCACATCAGCTCTCGAATTAATTACCTGAAGCGCCAACAAGTAATAAAGGGTGATCTGGTCCTGGAAATAAAACCAAACTAATCCAATCCTGACACTGAGAGAGATGCATATTTATTGCCAGAGAGCTGACAAATCCCACGCTGGATGCCAAAGCTAAAGGCAACAGGATAAAAATGCATTCACTAAGCTTAAGAAACTGGAGAGCAAACAACGAGAGGGCTTTTCAGAAGCATTCGTGTCTGTACAGCATTCAGACCCACTCCATATGCAAAAGTCTTAAAAATACACACAGGAGTGACGCTGCACATGCGCCCCAAGAGCCACACCGGAGAACGCGGTGTGCCGAAGCACAGGAGAGCTGGAGGCCGGCCAGCCAGCGCCAGGCAATGGTGAACAGGCTTCCTGTGAAATACTACACAGCGCTGCAAAAGCGAGGAGGGGGACACGGGAGGACGCGAGGAGGGGGGCATGGGGGCACGCGAGGAGGGGGACACGGGAGGACGCGAGGAGGGGGACACAGGAGCACGAGAGGAGGGGGGCACGGGAGCACGAGAGGAGGGGGACACGGGAGGACGCGAGGAGGGAGACACGGGAGGACGTGAGGAGGGGGGGCACGGGAGGACGCGAGGGGGGGGCACAGGAGCACAAGAGGAGGGGGGCACGGGAGCACGAGAGGAGGGGGCACGGGAGGACGCGAGGAGGGGGGCACAGGAGCACAAGAGGAGGGGGACACGGGAGGACGCGAGGAGGGGGCACGGGAGCACGAGAGGAGGGGGACACGGGAGCACGAGAGGAGGGGGGCACGGGAGCACGAGAGGAGGGGGACACGGGAGGACGCGAGGAAGGGGGCACGGGAGCACGTGAGGAGCAGGACACAGGAGGACTCGAGGGAGAATCCAAGACCCTGATGCAGATAAAGCGGTCACTGTGACAGGCGCAAACACGTAGAACTAAACCAGAAGAGTTCAGTGGTGTAAAAATACGTGGTACAAGAAAAAAAAGCAAAACAACGGTCAACGAAAGACATGAGGCAGGTGTAAGGGGAGGCCACGGACTGGGGACCCATACCCTGCAGAGTTCAACAGCCACGTCCTTTTCCTTAAGCTGATGGCTGGACACCTGAGTAGCCGCTCTAGGATGTCTCAATCCTTACCCCATACTCTAAAACTTCATACAGGCTTTTCTTTTTCTTTTCTTCCTGGCCGCTCCAAAGCATGCAGGATCTTAGTTCTCCAACCAGGAATTGAACTCACGCTGCCTACATTGCAAGTAGAGGGTCTTAACCACTGGACTGCCAAAGTGAGAAAGTGAAGTCACTCAGTTGTGTCGGACTCTTTGTGATCCCTTGGACTGTAGCCTACCAGGCTCCTCTGTCCATGGGATTTTCCAGGCAATAGCACTGGAGTGGATTGCCATTTCCTTCTCCCGACCCAGGGATCGAACCCAGGTCTCCCGCATTATAGACAGACGCTTTACTGTCTAAACCACCAGGAACTGCCAGGGAAATCCCAAAAACTTCATAACATGCTTTTTACCAATTCTACATTTTCCCCCAAATCACCGTTTCCCCATCCTACTATACAGAAACTGAATAAAGCTTGATGGAAGCATAAAAAATAATTGTAAAGCAGAAAACCACAAAATAAAGGGTGGGGGTTGGGGAGAGAAGCTCTCTCTGTAGCTATAAACCAACTTAAAAGGAGGCCCTGCCTTTAATCCCCAGGACTTGCAGGGCGTGTCTGTGCTCCTGACCGACTCCATCCACAGCACAGGCCACTCCAGCCGGTGAGATCCTGTCACTGGGAACCGCCCCGTTCAGCAAGTTTTCAAAACCGGTCAACCAGACTCGTTTTTTGAAAAGAGTCTCTCTCCGATTCTGTCTCACTCCACAAACAAGAACCGTTTTTCCCAGAACAAAGGCAATTTTCAAACAAACGCTTCAAATGAAAAGAAAGATGACACAGAACTCCCTCTCGATTTTGCACCTGAAACAAAGCACCTGAAATTAATCAAAGAAAGCCTTCAGAGCCAAGGCAATAATCAGGAGAATCACCCGGGCCTGTAAAACCGCGAGAGCTGGAAGAATAGGAGCGTCTTAAATCCACTAAGCACATTTAAGGCCTAACCAGTAACAAGGTTATCCAGTTCTTCAAAACTGGAATTAACCGAAGGGAGCAACTCGGATGAAGCCCGATCCATCCGAAAAGAATGCTCATTACGGAATCCCACAGTTGGGATTCGCACACACTGGAGAAGGGCAGGGGTCACAAGCGTTTCGGGCCGGGACTCCCGCCCGCAGAGGACCGCGTTCGGCCCGCGGGGTGCAGGGGCGCGCCGACCCTCGCCGCACCTGCGGGACCGGCGCCCCCAACCCGCGCGGGGGACACCGCACAAAGGCCCGCCCGGCCCCTCCCCCGCGCCCGGCCCACCTCGGCCGTAGGCCTTGGCGCAGATCCACTGCAGGTTGGCGGCGATCTTGGCCCGCGCCGGGTCGTAGCGGTCCAGCGGCACGATGTCCACGGCGCCGTCGGGCGCGGCCTCCATCCTCCTCCAGCCCTCCCCGGCCGGGCAGCCGCCCGCGTCCACCATCTGCACACAAAAGGGCCGCTGCAGCGCGGGACGCGCAGGGCCGCGCGGGACAAAGGCGCCGCGCCCCTCGCCGCGCCCGGGACCCGCGTGGGGCCGCCGGTCACCGGCCGCCCGCGCGCCCCGCGCCCCCGGCTCGCCGCCCCGGCCCGCGCCCCCGCCGCCTCACCTCAGAGCCGCCGCCGCCGCCGCCGCCGCGGGTGCTGCTGCTGCATGCTGCGCGGCCGAGCCGGGGCCCGCGGGGCCGGGGCGGGGAGCAGGGGGCGCGGGCCGAGGCCTCGGGCCGGGGCGGGGGGCGCGTGCGCGGACCCAGGGGCGGCGGCGGCGGCGGCGGCTGAGGAGGCGGCCCACCGGCGGGAGCGCGCGACCACGGCACACACACACACACACACACACACACCCCCGCCGAGGCCGGCGCAGGCGCAGTGGGCGCGGCCGCCGGCCCGCGCTCTCCCCGCCTCTTTGCGCAGGCGCAGCGGGCGCCGGCTCGCGTTCGCCCCGCCCCTCCGCGCAGGCGCAGTGGGTGCCGCCCGAGGCCCCGCCCTTTCCCGCGGGCGCGGGTCGCGCACCCGGGCGCGCGGGCGAACAGGCCCCGGCGGGTCCCTCAGCATCTCTTTGTCTGGGCCGCGCCTCCCCTTCCCCGGCGCTGGGTCGTCCAGACCGCTGGACCCCAGCCGCCGCCCGACGGGCGGAGCTCCTGTGGAGCTAACGGCGACCTGGGGAAGCGCTCGGCGCCTGCGGTCCAGCGCCCCAGAGCAGCCCCGGGGTTCCCCCGACACGCTGGTATCGCAGCGCGGGGAGCCGCCTTCCCCCATAGCGGACCTTGGTACCCAGAGAACCAGTCTCCAGTCAAGTAACCCAAAGAGCCTGAGGGCGCCTCCTACCTCAGTGTGCTGGGAGCTCGGGGACCCCACGCCGAGAGAGCCGCCTCTGGAGTACACGCTCCCTACCCCCACCCCGCGGCCCTGGCCGCCAGGGAAACCCCTGGACCACCCGTGCCTGGGAGCGCCCCGCGTGGGCACTAGCGTGGACTCCGGGGAAAGTGGGCGTCCGGACACCTGAGACAAACTGCACGGTCCTCACCCACGAGTGCAGCCTTGGGGACTGGCTCCGTCCTGACGAAGTCACCACCAAAGGGCCTGTGTTGGGCTAATCACATGGCTAGACCTCCTGTGTAAGTGATGCTCAGCTAAGGACCACCGCTAGAAAACTCTAAGAAAGGGCTGCTGGTTTCTCTGCCAAACACCAGCCTTCCGGAGCCCAAGGCCTGGAGAACAGCAGAAAAGAGACAGTTTCCTATGAGATCCCAGCCTCCACTTCACCCAGGGTCCTAAGCCAGAGAAGACCCAGGTTGTCCAGTGACTCAGGCGCCAGGACCCAGCCACAAACAGTCCTGTGCAGGCAGAAGCCTCACGCTGGCTCACAGCAGGGGACAAAACACAAATCCCTGCCCTTCTCTCAGCCTCCCGGGAGCTGAAAGAATGTGCCTGCATGTATGGGACGCGAGGAGGTGAAAGGGTAGATGAATCTGGGGGTGGCTAGGCGAGGTAAGCTGCAAGGGGCCATTTGCGCAAAGACCTGCAGGGACTGAAGGGTGAGCAGGAGCAGAGCTGGGCAGGGGCCAGCAGGTGCAGAGACCCTGCGACAGGAGTGCCTGGTATGGAAGAAAAGGGAGGGGGCTGAACCCAGGATCCAGGGACACTGGTAGAAAAGAGGTGTTGGGGGAGAGATGGTGCAGATTCTGCACAGGAAGAACCTTGACCCGGTTCTCTGAGATGGGAAGCCGAGAGCGCTCAGTCGTGTCCCCACGTGTCCTCAGACTCTGCAACCCCATGGACTGTAGCCCGCCAGGCTCCTCTGTGCATAGGATTCTCCAGGCAAGAAGACTGAAGTGGGTTGCCATGCCCTTCTCCAAGGGATCTTCCTGACCCAGGGCTTGACCGTCTCTTGGGTTTCCTTGGTAGCCAGGTTCTTTACCACTAGGGCCACCTGGAGAGTCCATGGAGGGACTTTGAACATGGGGAGGAAGGATGTGACTGACCCTTTAGAAGGGTCATTCTGGTTGCTGGTTGAAGAGTAGGTGGTAGGAAGAACAGGAAGGGAGCAGGGAGACCATCCCCTGATGGCTGGGCTGTGAGTTCATAGAGCAAGGATAGAGGGTGACTCTGGGCGGTTTCACTGACCTTGACTTTGTTTTCCTGCAACCTTACTAGTTATAATGGCCTTTTGGGGGATTCGTTAGGATTTTCTATGTATATGAGATGCTGGACCTCTGGGAATAGAGTTACTTGTACTTCTTCCTTTTCAGTCTGGATGCCTTTATTTCTTTTCACCCATGCCAGAACCTCCAACACAACGTTAAATAGAAGTAGCAGAGCAAGGACTTCCCTGGTGGTCTGGTGGTCCAGGGCTTAAGACTCCACTCTGCCAACGTAAGGGGCTTGGGTTCAATCCCTGGTCAGAAACTATGATCCTAAATGCCACATAGTGTAGCCCCCAAATAAAACTTCTTTAAAGTAGCACAGCAGATATCTTTGACTTGCTCTTAGGGGAGAAGCATCTAGTCTTTGACCACAGGGTATGTATGATGTTAACTGGTTGGGTTGGGGGTGGGGGTGGGGGGCTTGTATTTATCAGGTTGAAAAAGTTCCCTTCTATTCCAGTTTTGTTGGGTGTTTTTATCTTGAAAGGTTTTTGGATTTCAGCAAATGCTTGGGGTGTGTGTGTGTGGTGTGTGATCTCCATCTTGCTATGGAGATGATCACGTGTGGTGTTTTTACTCATTCTGTTAATGTAGTACTTTACATTAATAACTTTTGGATACTGAACCAGTCTCAAATCCCTCTTGGTCAAAGTGTATAATTTTTTTTTCAAGTTTAGCAAATCATTTTGTGGAGTTTGAGATAAATGACATGATATTGAGATAGTTTAAGGTATGCGATGTGATAATTTGTTCTGTGTATAGGTATACACTGTGAGATGATGACCACAATAAGGTTGCCTAACACACTCATTGGCTCACCTAGTTATGTGTGTGTGTATGGTGAGAACATGTGCAACTTCTAGGTATGTGATACAGTGTTGTTAACTAGTCAGCCTGCTGTACATTACACACCCCAGAGGTATTCATCTTATAACTATGAGTTTCTATGTTTTAACCAAAATCTCCCCATTTCCCCCATTCCCTAGCCTCTGCCAATCACCAATATACTCTTTCTATGAGTTTGATTTTTTTAGATTCCACATATAAGTGAGATCATGCAGTTCTTGTCCATCTGTCTGGCTTATGTTTCTTCAGCATAATGCCCTCAGCGTAAGTTCATGTTGTCATAAACGGCAGAATTTCCTCATTTTTATGGCGATATTCATATACTTTGTCATATACTACATTTCTTCTATTCACCCATGCTTAGGTTGTTTTTGTGTCTTAGATATTTTGAATGCTGCTGCAATGGACTTGAAGGGGGCATATATCTGTTTGGGCAAGTGATCTCACGTCCTTCAGATATGTGCCCAGAAGCAAGATTGCTGGACCATGTCACCTTCAGATATGTGCGCAGAAGCGAGATCGCTGGATCGTCACTAAGTCGTGTCCGACTCTGCATCCCCATGGGCTGCAGCGCGTCAGGCTCCTCCATCCTTCACTATCTCCTGAAGTTTACTCACATTCAGGTCCAAAGAGTCCGTGATGCCATCTAATCATCTCATCCTTTCTGATGCTGAAGCTGAAGCTCCAATGCTCTGGCCACCTGGTACAAAGACCCTGATGCTGGGAAAGGTTGATGACAACTGGAGGAGGAGGCAGCAGAGGATGAGCCCATTGTCTGTGATCGTAAAGGAGGGACTTCCCTGGAAGTCCAGTGGTCGCAACTCTGCTCTTCCCCTGTTGCAGGGGTTTGTGCAGGTTCCGTCCCTGATTGGGAAACAGATCCCACATGCTGAACCACCAAAACAAAATAAAGACTTTCTTAAAAAAAAAAAAAAAAGGCAGGAAAGCCCTCAGCCTTTCACCACTATGATGTTACCTGTGATTGTCATATATGCCCTGTATTATGTTAACCTAAATTCCTTCTATACCAAATTTGTGGAGACTTTGACATAAAAGTATGTTGAATTTTGTCAAATGCTTTTTGTGTGTGCATGTATGGAGATACTCATGTAATTTTACCTTTACTATTAATGCGTTTTATCACGTTTCTCGATTTACGTATTTTGAACCATCCTGCATCCCAGGGATGAATCCCACTTGATTATGGTGTATGATCCTTTAACGTGCTATTGTTAGTCCCCTGTTGAGAATCTCTATATCCATATTCTTCACGGATATAAGTCTATAGTTTTCTTTTCTTGCAGTGCCCTTTTTCAGCTTTGTTATCAAGATAATGCTGCCCTTGTGAAATGAACATGAGAGAATTCACCCCTCTAAAAGTTTCTGGAGGAATTTGAAAAGGATTGGCACTGCTTCTTCTTTAAAGGCTTGGTAGAATTCACCAGTGAAACCATCTTGGACTGGGCTTTTCTTGGGAGGTTTTTTTAAACTTTTGTTTACTTGTTTATTGGCTGTGCGGGGTCTTTGCCGCTGCACAGGCTTTCTCTAGTTGCCCCCCAGCTGCAGTGCACGGCTTCTCACTGCGGTGGCTTCTCACTGCGGTGGCTTCTCTTGTGGACCTCGAGCTCTAGAGCCCTCAGGCTCAGTAGCTGTGGCATGCAAACTTAGTTGCCCTGAGGTATGTGGGATCCCCCTGGACCAGGGCTCGAACCCGTGTCTCCTGAATTGGCAGGCAGATTCTTAACCACTACACCACCAGGGAAGCCCTGTTGGGAAACTTTTGAGGACTCGATCTCTTTAGTCCTTATTGGTCTAGTTAGATTTTCTCTTTCTTCATGATGCAGTCTTGGCATGCTGTATGTTTCTGGGAATTTATTCCTTTAGCTCTAGGCTATTTAGCCTGTGGGAGCGTGTTTATAGTAGTCTCATGAGTCTCTGTATTTCTGTGGTATCTGTTGTAACGTCTCTTTTTCACTTATGCCTTTGTTGATTTGAGTCCTCTTTTTTTCCTTGGTTAGTCTAGCACAAGTCTTGTTGATTTTACTTTCAAAAAACTGATCCCCAGATTTGCTGGGTTTTTTTCCTGTTGTTTTCCTTTCTGCTCTAATCAGTGACCCACCAGCTCAGAGCTTGAGGACGCAAGGCCGCACCTGGTCCTTCAGAGTCCAGCCTGGAAAGAAAGGTGGAAACTCCCTCCAGCACCGGGTGCCTCAGGCTAGCAGCCCTGAGGTGAAGTGAAGTCGCTCAGTCGTGTCTGAGTCTTTGCGACCCCATGGACCGTAGCCTACAAGGCTTGTCTGTCCACGGCATTTTCCAGGCAAGAGTACTGGACCTACCTCCTCCCAGACTCTGCTCCCCACCACCCTAGCTGACCCAAAGGCCCTCCCACACCCTCAGGAACAGAAATGACCGCCCTTGGGGGTTATGCCTGCTCACTTCTGTTTCTTTGCCTACTTTTCCCCCAAGGCTCTCACAAGTCCCAAGCTCCCCTCATTTTTCCTTATTCACACTGATTCTCTTGGTGCGCCCCCAAGTCGCCCCCAAGCACACGCCGAGTGACATGTCAGCTATATTCGGGTAAATACGGAGCGCAGAGCAGGAAAACAAGCATCAGCCTGATCATCTGGAACTAGGACCTAAGACAGTGGCCAGGCGAGGGCAGTGACCGCGCTACGCTGGGACCTTGAGGACTCGGTCTGAAGAAAGGGCAGAGTGAACCTTGTTATCGACTTGGCAGCTGCCTCTTCTTTACCGAAATAAAATGATGCTGTCTCTATTTTTAGCCTCCATTCCATGAATTCTAACGGACTTTGGTTAGATTCCCACAATGACAACAGGGAAGAAGTCTTGCGGAATCAAGCCCCATGTGGAGCGTGTGGGATCTTGGCAGCTACCTGCTGGCTTCACACAGGTCACGGGCTCCCGTAGCCCCCAAAGAACAGGCAGGCCAGCCCTGCCCAAATAAGCCTAGACATGAGCTGGAAGCTGACTGCCAGCTGGACGTGCCAACACACAGACCAGGCGGCCATGGGTGTCCGGGGCAGCCTCTGCTCGCCACTGACCCGCAGGCCCACGGCCAGGGTTGCTTGTTTAAGGCACAGAGAAAGCAGCACACGTATGACTCTACCATGATTTAAAAACATTTAAATAGTCACGTTTGAAGACAGCTGATTTCCGTTTTCATCTCACAGTATGTGCTGGAAGGGGTTATCTGAGAAGGGGCCCATGGGATCCCTCCGATTACCCACTGGGTACTTGGTACAGAAAAGGTTAGTGGCAGGTCACCTGTAGCTGCCGGGGCCCAGGGAGCCTGGAGAGGCACCTCAGCCTCAGAGCCCTACAGACCACACGCCACGCACATACCTGCTCAGAGCAGCTGTGTTCCCAGTAGCCAAAGGGAGGAAACAGCTTAGATGCCCCCAGTGGGTGGTTGTGGGTAAACGCAGTACATCCACATGATGGAATATCACTCAGCCATAAAAGGCTCTGACAGGCGTTGCAACGCAGATGAACCTCGAAAACATGATGTTAAGTGAGAGAAGCCAGACACGAGAGGCCCTAGAGCGTGCGATTCTGAAACTGAGAGGACTCTGGGGGGCTCCTGAACACAGGAGCTTTTCTTTGTCCCTGTTTCTTCTTGGCAGGAAATAAGCTTCAGCTTCCAGAACCTTCCCTGAGCGCCAAAGAGCAGGTTCAAACGGTTGCTGATCAAGGAAGGGAGGGAATGCAGAGGCAAGAGGGGGGCAGACACAGCCCTGCAGCCTCAGGGCAGGGTCCTGGTTCTGCCTCAAGGGACACACTCCACAGTGCCCTTCAGCTCTCCTGCAGAAAATCCT
Source organism: Nanger dama (assembly GCA_917880005.1). Lineage (NCBI taxonomy): Eukaryota > Metazoa > Chordata > Mammalia > Artiodactyla > Bovidae > Nanger > Nanger dama. Next base: position 3,577,242 of record CAKJTW010000018.1, on the reverse strand, counting down.
CAACAGACAGGCCGCGTAACTGCCCGACGAAGCCTTCCTCATTCCAGAGAGAAGGTCCATGAGCCGATAACCACAGAAGCTCCTCAGGAGATCGACCGGGGCCAGGCGGGGAATGAAGGCCTTGCGCACCCCATCAATAGCGGCACCCCCTCCCCTTGAGCCACTGCCACGGACCCAGGTTGGGGTACACAGTTTCGATGGTCACGAGCCCGCTGTGGCCCCCTTTGCCTGGCAAAGCAGTAAAGCTCTTCTTTTCTGCTTTGCCCCAAACTCTGTCTCTGAGGTTCAATTTGGCACTGGTGCCCGGAGGCCAAGCTTTCAGCATCAGTTCCGTTGATGTGAAATGTCCGGATCAGGCAAACCCAGAGACACAGTGCAGCCTGCAGGGGCTGGATGGGCAGGGGCAAAGGACAGTCAGTGGGTGCAGGTGTGTCTGGGGGTGTGAGAATGTGCTGGGGGACTATGGGCGTCCCTGGTGGCTCAGACGGTAAAGAATCTGCCTGCAGTGTGGGAGACCTGGGCTTCCTCCCTGGGTTGAGAAGATCACCCGAAGGAGGAAACAGCAACCCACTCCAGCACTCTTGCCTGGAGAATTCTGTGGACAGAGAAGCTTGGCCGGCTGCAGTCCAGGGGGTCGCAAAGAGTCAGACACGACTGAGTGGCTTTCACTAAGAATGTGCTGGAAGTGCTGATGGTCACGCACTAAAAACCACTGTGCCGTGCACTTTGAGAGAGTGGCTTTTTGATGTGGGAATCAGGACTCAGCAGACGGCTTCCCTGGTGGTTCAGTGGCCAAGAACCTGCCTGGCGATGCAGGCGACACGGTACGACCCCTGGCCCGGGAAGATCCCACATATTGCGATGCAGCTAAGCCTGTGAACCACAACTACTCAGCCTGGGCTCCGCAGCAAGAGAAGTCAGTGCAGTGAGAAGCCCACACAGCAAAGCAAGAGATCAGCCCTGGCTTCCCGCAACCAGAGAAAAGCCTGTGCGTAACGAAGACTCAGCACAGCCACAGATACACAAATCTTAAAAAACTGAAAAGCAGAAACGCACCATAGAAGCGAGTTCTCACTGTCTTCATTGTATCGTACCTGAGCTCAAAGGTACAGTTTCCTAACTGTTTCCTGACTCCCCCTCACTCACAGGATGGACCAAGACATTCCTTCCCAGGCACTGGGACTTTCTTCGTGGAGACAGAAACGTCTCTTCCTGTTGCTGCTCCACCGTTTACTCAGTGGGTGGCTCGGGCTGCACTTGTGAGTGGGGGCAGGTCTGTCCCGCTTGACAATCCAGGTGAAAGCCCCAGGCCATCCGTCGGTGTGGTGGACATGTGGGTGCCACACCACTTCCTGAGCGTAAGCCTTACTTCCATTAAAAAGCAAGAGAGGAAAAGGGGATTTTAAACATCCTTCATTGTTAAAGAAATTACCTTCTTGGCACAAACCTAAAACGTGAAACAAAAAACAAGAACATTAACAGCACCTAGAGCCCAGTTGGTCTGCAGGGCAGCCGGAACCCCGGAGCCTGCGTGAAGGGCGGTGATGGGACTTGACTCAGGAGCCCATGGCCTTGTGTTCAGGAGGCCAGCTACAAAGTGGCAGAATCTGGACTTCAGAGCGGCTGCCAAGGGCATCCTATCTCATCCAGCATCTTTAACTCACTGGAAAATGCTTCCGACAGAAAAGGGGAAAACCCTCTGTTCCTGGGACAGAAAGGGCAGCAGCCGCTCCCCCTGGAGTCCGCAAGGCGAGCGCTCTGTCCTGTTGCCCAAACGTCCTTCCGGTGCAATGGGATCTGATTGACAGGAAGGAAAACTAAAGATCCAGTCACGTGTCCCGTGCAGGTGGTCCTCAGGCCGGGTGGGTGCCGTCATAGGAACGGCCCCTACGGCCATCTGTTGGTGAATGTCATGATGAGACTGAACCTCGTTCACACTCCCATCGCGAGGTGTGGTGACAGGTTCGAGGAGGTCCGGCTGCCGCGGGCAGGAAGCATCGCGACTTTCTCAGTGGGATGGGGGGCCTCCCCATCAGTCAGCCCGTGTGAGAGAGGCCACCTGCGCCAGGGTCCTTCTGACAGAGACACCTGGCCCCCGACACCCCCTGCCTGGACCAGACGGCTCCGAGGGTGGTGCTGGGGGTGTGGGCAGGTGCTCAGGGCTCCCTGAGCCCCGTGAAGACGGACACACACCCCACATCGCACCAACAGCGTCCTTAGCGGAGAGCACCTATGCCAAGGTGTGGCCTGCCCACCGCCCCTCCCAGCAGCGCTCCAGGGATAGGAGACCGGGCATCAGCTGGGAAGGGGGGGCAAAGCTGGGGGACAGAGGCGCCCCGATCTCCCAGACCAGGATGCCGAGGGCTGGGTAGCTTGGAGGTGGTCTGCCCCTTCCACCTCCATCAATGCCCAAACAACACCCATCGCCGCCCCCCTCCCCCAACTCCTGCTTAATGAAAATGACACAGATTCAGCAAGCGTGCTCCTGGTTATTTACCCAAAAGAGCTGGAAACTCGTGTCCACACAAACCCGCGCATAGATGTTTGTAGCAGCCTTATTCTTAACTGATAAGACTAGGGAGCAACCAAGATGCCCTTTTCAGGACGTAAATGAATAAACCGATCCACCCAGACAGTGGCCTATTATTCAGCACTGAAAAGAAATGAGGTATCGAGCCATGAAAAGACACGGAGGAGACTGCAACGCGCATGAGTCGGTGGGAGGAGCCAATCTGGAAAGGCTACACTTTCCAGCTGCCTGACGCTCAGGAAAACCGTGGAGACGGTAAAAAACCGGCGGCTGCCAGGAGGAGGGAGGGAGGCGTGAGGGGGGGTGCACACGGGACGTTTGGGGCAATGAAGCAATTTTTTAACCGTGTTTACTTACTTTCGGCTGCGCTGGGTCTCCACTGCTGCGCCTGGGCTTGCTTTCTGGCTGTGGCGAGCAGGGGCTGCTCTCTAGCTTCAGCGTCTGGACTTCTCACTGCGGTGGCCTCTCACTGCACTCCAAGCACACGGGCTTCAGTAGCTGCTAGCTCGCTCATGGGCTCTCAGCACAGGCTCTGCAGTTGTGGCACTTGGACTTTGCTGCTCCTGGGCATGTGGGCTCTTCCTAAATCAGGGATCTAACCCTTGTCCCCCGCACCGGTAGGCAGATTCCTAACCGCTGAGCCACCAGCAAAGTCCCTCTGTGCGGTATCATAATAGTGGATTGCACTCCGTGCCTGCTCAGTCGTGTCCGACTCTTTGCAACACCATGAGCCCGCCAGGCTCCTCTGTCGGTGGAATTTCCCAGGCAAGAATACTGGAGTGGGCTGCCATTTCCTCTTCCAGGGAATCTTCCCGACCCAGAGACTGAACCCGCGTACCCCACGTCTCCTGTTCAGCAGGCGGGTTCTTTACCACTGAGCCACTGGGGAAGCCTGGGTACAGGTCATTATGTATTTGTCAAAACCCATCAAATGTGCACCACTGAGAGTGAATCCTAACAATGGTGGGGTTTAGTTAATAACAACGTACTAATAGGGCTTCAGCTGGAACACAGGCACTGCACTACAGTGAGATGTTAGAAGCGTGTTAAAAGGGGACACTGGTTGCCAGGGGCGGGTCACGAGAACACTGTACTTCCCCTCAATACTCTGTGAACCCGAAGCCACACTGCGGGCTTCCCAGGTGGCTCAGGGGTAAAGAATCTACCTGCAAAGCAGGAGACACGGGTTCGATCCCTGGGTTGGGAAGATCCCCTGGAGAGGGGAATGGCCACCCACTCCAGTATTCTTGCCTGGACAATCCCAGGGACAGAGGAGCCTGGCAGGCTACAGTCCACGGGGTCACAAAGAGGTAGACATGGCTGAGATGACTTAGCACACAAGCACACCACCACCAAAAAAATAACATCTACTAATGAAAAGAACAAAGCAAGACCAGGGCCCAGCTGTGCAGCCAATAGCTTCAAGACCAGCCCCACCAGCCCCAGCTCAGCTTCTGGGCTCCCCTGCTCTCGAGAGAAGCCCTCAAGGCTGGAGGGAGCCCCAAGGCCAGCCCTGCAAAGCTCTCTGCCCACCCGCTCCGCGCCAGGCACTTGGCCCTGTCCACCCTTCTGCTGGCCTGTAGCGTGCCACTTCCTGCTGGGACACCCTGGCAGGCACCCGACCTCCCCAGCTGACGGCCACGGCCCCCGCGGGCCACCTGCCCCAGGACTTCACTGCCGGACCGTCCATTTAGCACTCGTGAGAACCTCTGGGCAGGTCTGGCAGGATGGCCTGCTCACCGTGGCTAGTGGGCAGCTGGGCACAAACCACAGCTGCGGGGGAGCCCCCAGGAGAGTGAGCGGGCGCAGACCCAGCACGGGGCGCGGCCACGGGGCCCACCCACGGTGCTAACTGGACCTGAGGCTCCCACAGCTAGTCAACCTCTGGGAGAGTCCTGGGGACACCCGAGTGACAGCCGTGGCTGAGCAGGGCCCGGCTACCCAGCAAGCTCCGCACACCCCAGCACCCAGCCTAAGACACCGGCCGCCTGACCCTCCATTTGTAGACAGTCCCCAGGGACAAGTGCTAATTCAGTTCAAGCTAGATTAATTAACAGTTAATCTCCCCCTTGCGAGAGAGGCAGGGAGAGCCTGTCGGGAGGGTTGGGCCGAGAAGGACCCCAAACCACTGCCACGTGCCGTCGCCCCTCCTCCCCTGGGAGAAGCCGTCTGCTCCTTGTCCTCCAGGACTCCTCTTGGGACTAGCCTGTCCACTCTGACTCTGCCTTTTGCTGTCCCCCTGTCCACCTCCTGGGGACAGGTGAGCCCAGGACACACCCCGGACTCCACACGCTGCCCTGGCTCCTCTGAGACCAGCAGAGGAGTGGTGGTCTCACGGCCCCAGCCCGCCCCATCCTCACGCTGCCCAGACCCTCCCCATCCGGCACCACCGCCAGGCTGCGATGCAATGGGCTGGGATGTACATGGACGCTGCTTCCCCACTGGTCAGCAGATCATGGGCCACGGAGCCCCCACACCGGCCCCAGGTGCCAGCCCTCGCGGCAGGACTGGGAAGGGGCAGTGGGGACGCCTTGAATGGATCGAGGCTCCGTCACCCCCAAGCCCAGTGGCGGGGCCCATGTCTCCAGCCAGGGCCAGCGCTTCCTGCGACGCTGGCCTCTGAGCACGCGCTCCCCACCACCCCCGAGTCCTTCACACTCTGCTGCCCTGCAGTCCTGAAAGACTTGGGCAGGACGGCTTGCCGCGCGTCCCGTGGAGCCATCCGAACTTCTTAACTCGCTGAGCCGTTACTTTTATTTATTCATTTATTTTTGGCTGCGCTGGGTCTTCACTGCTGCGCGGCTTCTCTCTAGTGGCGACGCAGGGGCTTCTCATTGCGTGGCTCCTCTTGGTGCAGGGCATGGGCTCTCGGGCGCTCGGCTTCAGTAGCTGGGGCTCCGGGCTCAGGACGTGGGGCTCCCGGGCTCCGGAGCACAGGCTCAGTACTTGTGGGGGGCAGGGCTTTGCTGCCCTGCGGCGTGTGTGATCTTCCCAGACCAGGGACTGAGCTCAGCCTCCTGCATCGGCTGGCGGATTCCTTACCCCTGGGCCTGTGTTAGTTCACTGGCGATTCAACACCTTTGTCACAGAGCACCCCTTCCTCCAACCAGGTCAAGTGGGGGATGTGGGTCCCAAATGCCTGGCTGGCTTAGGAACCCTGGGTCGCATCAGATCCTGCAGGTGCCCCCAGGGACAGAGGGCTGCTCACCCTGAGCCCGCTCTCCTGAGCGGACGCTGCACGCGGATTCCCCTACAGCCTCTGAACAGGGTCCCAGGAACCGAGGTGGGGTCTCCGGCGTGGTGGGTGAGCTGCAGCACCCCAGAAGCCCCTTCTGGTTCAGGCCATTTTTCTGCCCATGATGAATGCCCCTCAGTCTCACTACTTCCAAATCTAAACTTGCAGAGACAAAACCACAACACCCCGCTTGACGGTATTAAAATATCACTCTTAGAAATGTATCAGGGTTTCCCAGGTGATGCTAGTGGTGAAAAACCCGCCTGTCAGAGCAGGAGACATAAGAGACCCAGGTTCGATCCCTGGATGGGGAAGACTCCCTGGAGAAGGGCTTGCCAACCCACTCCAGTCTTCTTGCCAGGAGACTCCCGTAGACAGAGGAGCCTGGTGGGCTACCGTTCACAGAGTCACAGGGTCAGACACACCTGGAGCAACCTAGCACACGGCACACAGGTGTGTACCACCAGCTAGAAACTAGTCTTCTGCTAGGAAACATGCAGACTGGGCTTATGGTGCTGTTATAATCAAAATGGTTTGAGTATAACAAGCCCGGGTGGGAAATCTGAAGCCCACAGACAAACACGAGGAAGAGTGAACACTTCATGTGAGGCCCGGGAGACCCCCACTGGGCAGGTGTGTACTTTCCAGAGTTTTTCTAAAAGCTACTTACTTGGCTGCCTCGGGTCTCAGCGGCAGCACACTGGGTCTCCCGGCGCGGCGCTTGCAGGCCCTCATTGCAGTGTCCAGGCTTCAGCACTCCACACACAGCCATAGCTGCTCCGCAGCATGTTGGATCTCAGTCCCCCAGCTAGGGATCCAGCCCACGTCCTCTGCGTTGTGCGGTGGATTCCTAACCACTGGACCACCGGGGAAGTCCCTTTGCAGACTTTCTGCTCGCCTTCTCCCACCGCGGGTCAGAGAGCCAGCTCAGGGGCTGGCCTCCTCCCGGTGGGCTTGCCCTGTGCCCTTCCAGGGGCAGCACCTGGCCCTGGCCGTCTGGACGCCCTTGCTGCTCCCCAAGCCTCTGCTCCGGACATAGCCGCTACCTGCCGCCTCCAAGGAGAGGCTCCTGGGCGCTGTACCCACAGCCCCTCCCCAGGCTCAGCCCTGGGCGTTCTCCTCTTTGTCGCTTTTCATGAATTTCCTGGGAAATGGAATCTATTAGTTCAGTGATATTGATTAGATGATAAAAGATGTTAAAAAAAAAAGATACAGGTGAGATGGGCTTAAAAATCATACAAGTTGTAACTGGAAATAAAGTTGGAGGCAATCTAGGATTTTTTTTTCCTCTCTTTTTCAATACGGGGGTGAAATTCACGAAACATGAATTAACCACTTTCCAGCACACCATTAGTGGCACTTGACTCACTCACGGTTCTGTGTGGCCACCTCCATCCGGCGTCAGCACAGCCGCTTTGCGCCCCAAGGAGACCCCTTCCCAGCCCCCAGATCCACTGACTTTCAGCCTGTGGTTCTGCCCATTCTGGACGTTTCGTGTGAGTGGACTTGCGTGCTACAGGAGCTTTGCGCCTGGGTCTTCCATCTGGCCTCCAGGCTCCATCCGCCTGCAGCCCACCTGGAGAAACCGTGGTCCTAGGGGACCACGCAACCCCGCACTTGGCAGCTGCGGGCCCCCTACGCCCCGGGTGGCCAGTGGTCACACTCGAGGCCAGGCAGGGTCAGCACAGAATATGGGGGGCAGACACCGCCACTCAAACCTGCTCCCCACTCCTCCCAGCAGGCATGCAGGGTGAGGATGGGCAGATGTAACCCAGCGACCTCGGGCTTAAACTCTGGGCACCGAGACCGCGGAGACACATCTTGGAATGATCCTGCTGAGAGCAGCCCGACTCCTCAACTCCGGGCACACAGCTGGCGCCGCAGTCCTTCTGAGACCACATGCAAACCAGCCCGTGGGACAGGACGCAGCTGAGGAACAGTGAGGGGGCTCTCAAAAGGGCCCGGGGAGGCGGCGATGAGCACGTGCTGCCTGGAGGAGGTGAGTTTTTGCAGGTGTGCACACGCGAGTTTACTGTGTGTCATGTAACCCCAGAGCCGTGCTCTGAAGGCCAGCGGAGATGGTGGGAAGACCTGCAGGAAGAGGGGCAGAGCAAGCTGGGTGCCTGGGCCCTGGAGAGTCAGTGTCTGCTGTCAGCAAAGACTGGAGGGACTGCTATAGCCTGGGGTCCCACAGCCCTTTCCTGGGGTCTTGGAGCCAAGGGGGCCGCTCTCTGGGAAGAAGATGCTGCTGAGAACAGCCGCCTGCGTGGCCTCTGCCCACGTCCCGCCCACCACCTTCTCGGCAGGAAGGCCCAGCTCAGGGAGAAAGTGCAGCCTGGCCTTGAGCAGCCCAGGGCATGGAGACCCAGCCCCCCAGTCTCGCCTGGCAGCAAGAGGAGTGGGGGAACACTCTTTCCCTCTGGTTACAGTGGGTTCCCTGTGGAGAGGCTGCTGTGTGACCCAGAAATCCACGCCCACCCCAGAACCTGCAGCCTCATCTGGAAAAGGTCTCTTTGCAGATGTGACTCAAGGGTCTTAAGATGAGATCCCCAGGCCTCGGAAAGGGGCCGAAAACTGGGACCCCTGGGTGTGGCTCAGCTGAGACCCCTGAGTGGTGTGTCTGTGCAGAGACATGTGGGCAGGACGCCAGCCCAGGGAGCGCCGCGGGTGTCAGCGCCTGTCTGCGGGGATCAAGGCGGGCCCTGGGGTTGAGGGCCTCGCTTTGGCGTCAGTGACAGAAGCCCCCTGGCCCACCACCAAGTGAGGGCCTCTGACAGCCTTCCATGCTCTTAGGAAGAGGTCAGCCTAACATCTCACGGGTGACGGCATCTTTGCCCTGCCCTCCACTCCGCCCAGCCCCCACGTTTCACTGCGCTGCCTGGGCGCCCTCAGGCCCTGCCCAGACCTGCTGGCCCAGGGGGAGGCAGCTGCCCCTTCCTGGGCTGGAAACAGGCTCAGCCCCACCCCCACCCCATGTCTGCTGCCGGGCCTCTGGGCCAGTCCCCAGGGCAGGCGGCTCCAGGCCTGGCGAGGGAGCGGGAGGACGGCTCTGGGGCACAGCATGGTGTGCGGGTAGGGAGCAGCCGCCCTCAGTGGGGCTTGCGGAACCATCCCTTCCTAGGGGAGTCCGGGCACAAGGCGGGGCCTCTGCCTTCCCTGAAAGCTGCCACTTCTGTCCCTTGGGCTGACTTGAGGAGCTGAGGTGGCCATCACGTGCGGGGCATGGGCACTGGCAGGAGAGGCTCAGGAGGGTCAGAGCTGGGGGCCCTTCTTCACAGGAGGCGGGACTGGCTCCCAGGAAGGAAGCCTGTGGCCCCTCTCCCCGAGGATGGCCTCGGGGGTCCAGGTGGGCCAGCTTGCCGGGAAGGCCTGTGGGGCCTGTGCTCACCTGGCCCTGCCCACGAGCATGGAAAGCAGCACCCCCAGGCCCCCCGCCTCTGTCCTGAGCTCCCAGGGCAGAGGACGCAGGCCAGCCTCCGGCCCGAGGCTCCACCCAAAAGGCCAGCGGGCGCGTGCTGGGCCTCAGTGACCGCCCCTCAACGTGCGGGGCCCTGGGGTCAGGACAGGCGGGCCCTGCTCCAGAGCCTGGCGAGAGGAGTGGCCGGTGCGCAGACACTGGGGCTGGGATCACCAGGGCGTGAGGGGGACTCCAGCCGTCACCCTCAGTGCCCCCCGTGGCTCTTGCAAGCAGCCTGGGCATCCTCACAGCCCAGCCGCCATGCGGCAGGGGGCTCCTTACAGGGCCCTCAGGGCCGGAGCGAGTCCTGGTGAGAGGGTGGCCCCACGGCCTCGGGCCCAGCGGCCACCTTGCTGGCTCTGCGGCTCACGCAAGAGCTGCAGGCGAGTGTCAGAGACCCCGCTCCACAGAGGCGGGGGACCCACTCCGAGACGCCTCATGGGTTTTTCTGAGATCCTGAAACAGACCTCATGGGGCTCTTCTCTGGAAGGAAAGCAACTCCATCTTGGCCTGTCTGGGGGTCATCTGATGCCCAGCTTCCTGTCCGCTCTCCAGGGGCTCCTTCCGCTCAGCCTGCCCAGCCTCAGTCCCCAGCTTCCAGTGATGCCATGTCCCTGGCCTGGGGCCGGATCCCATGTGTGACCTTGGCAGGGCAGGGCCAGCCCTGCCCCAACCCAGGGTCCAGGGCCACTCAGAGGCCCCGCGTCACCGGAAAGACAGCCCGGGGGAGCCTGGAGATTGGGAGCAGACCTCGCTCTCAGCCCCGACGCTCCTGCTGGATGGCACACACGTGCGCACGTGCGCAGGGCCTGGGCGAGGCCACTGTGGAGCGCACGTCGGTCACACTGAGAGGAAAGGCCGTCTGGGGAGACAGAGCCAGGCTCTGGGTCGGCCAGGCTGGGGAACCCAGTGCGGGTCTTGTCAGATGTCGTCGTCAGAAAGGGGGCGCCCGGGCTGGGCGGGTCGGCCTGCAGCAGGTGGGCTGAACACACAGCCTCCCGCCTGGAAGGCTGTTCCTCTTGACTCCGAGATTGGCCCTGGGCTCAAACTGCCAACGTGACAAGGCAGTCATCTGCAGCGAGGATGAAGGAGCAGAGGTCATGGGGCTGATGTCACCTGTCACCCAGCCAGTAGAGCTGCAGTCCCAGGGTTACGGCCAGGCCGGGCACCTCTCTGCCTGCCCTCAGCGGCGGCCCAGGGGCACATGGTTCAAACCTGGGCATGCCTGCTTGCCTGCGCTCGGTCAGACATGGGCTGCGGCCGGGGCACACGGCCTGGGCTGTGATGTCCAGAGTCCCTGGGAAAAGCAGGAAGGTGCTGGATTCCAGTTCTCAGAGGGAGAGCACGGGTGGGAGTGCTGAACACCAGCAGCATCCTGCCTCCACCCAACCCAACCTGGCCCCTAAAGCCAGGAAAGCCTAGGGTGGGTGGGGTGCCCTGGGCACCCCATCACCCTGGAAGGTGCCCTTTGAATAGTTTGGAGGTCTGGACAGCTCAGGATCACCTAAGGGGGGCCTCCTGCTTGAAAAACACGGTTTCTTTGAAGCCTGCAGCCTTCCAGACACCAATGCCAGGCTCACATCCTTCCCCAGCCCAGGCCTGCCCCCCTTCATACACCCACAGGGAGTCACAGCAGAAGGGGCAGCCCGTCAGGGGTCCCGGGTGTGGAGGGGAGGTGGAGCACCCAGCACGAGGCAGCCGAGGGCACAGGGCCTGGGAGCAGAGGCCACAGCTGGGCCTGAGGAAGCCCACCCTCCATACCCACCCAGCCAGGACTGTAAACCCGCAACAGGCAGACTCCAGGCTCCCTAGCCTTCGGAGGACCCCCCACGTGCTGCCGGGCCAGCTGTCCCATCAGTGTTTCCCGAGCCACCAGTGCCAGCTGGTCCTAGAATGGGCACAGCAAACACTGCCCCCCACCTGCTGAGAGTGAGCCCGCCCCTTCTGCCCCTGATGCGTGGCCAGGTCACCTCTCCACGTGCCAGAGGACAGGCTCGGTATGGTGGGTGAGGACTTTCTCTTTGGAGGGTTGAGACCGGGCTCTGGACTGGTCAGTCCTTGGAAAGCAGGAGCCCTCAGTCTCATTAAAACCCCGGTAGGTGAAAACCGGGCGCTATAGACTGGGCTGGGGAAAGGGCGAGCGTGGCCCTGTGGGCGTGGTCCAGGTGGGTGTGGCCTGGTGGGCGTGCCCCGGGCGTGCTCTTGAGGGGCGTGGCCGAGTCCAGGGCCGGGAGGATCAGCCCACTGGGAGCCGCAAACGCACTCTCCTCCCAAGGAGAGCAAGCACGCTGGGCTTCCCAAGTCCCCAGATAGGGGTGGGAGTCACTCGCTCAACAAGCTCAGCAGCACGAACAGGGACAGAGGCAGGCAACACCAGCCAGGGCCCAACACTTCAGGGACTCGCCTGTCCAGAGCCTGGTCGGTTCCCTGACTCGACCTTCTGAAGAGAAAGTCCTCCAACCCAGAGCCCGAGAGGGGCGGGACCCAGGTCCTGGAGCAGCAGGTGGCCTCTGAGCAGCCCTGCGCCAGGAGGAGGTGCTCACAGGCTGAGCAGGGGAAGTTCTCCTCTGGCCTCCTTGCCTTCTCCCCACTCCTCACACCAAGCTCCCAAAGTTGGAAATGACACTGGGTCTCCACGTTGGCCACGTAGCGGTAGTATGGGTGGTGTGAGCTCGAAGCTGTAAGGAACCCTCGCTAATAACCAACCATGAAGATTCATGGCCTGGAAAAACAGCCTCCACCCGACACCCTCAATTCCTTCTGACGGTTCCCACGTTGCTGTCAAAGCCACCTCCACATGGCAAAGCCTCGCAGCATGGGGATGAACAGAAGGGACTCCTGGGGAAGCCTGTCAGGCAAGCAGGACATTGAAGGGGAAGGCCCTCACCTCCCCATTCCTGCTTCTTCTCATGCTGGATCCTCGGCACACCTGGCCCTGCCCTCAGGGGTCCAAACCCTGAGCAGCAGCTTGTCCACTGACTGAAGGGGCTTCCTTGCTCTGCGTTGCTTCCCTTGGGCCGCCAGGCATCCTGCAGTTGAGGCTTCACATGGCATCATATGCGCCTAGAAACTAACTCGGCTTCAAATTCAGTATTGTTCATGTGGACAGAAACAATCACTAAACAACCTGTAACAGGAATAGAAAGGGGTTTCATTTCAGCCACACTGTGAAGAAGGCTGAGTGCCGAAGAACTGATGCTTCTGAACTGTGGTGTTGGAGAAGACTCTTGAGAGTCCCTTGGACTGCAAGGAGATCCAACCAGTCCATTCTAAAGGAGATTGGTCCTGGGTGTTCTTTGGAAGGACTGAGGCTAAAGCTAAAACTCCAATACTTTGGCCACCTCATGTGAAGAGTTGACTCATTGGAAAAGAGTCTGATGCTGGGAGGGATTGGAGGCAGGAGAGGGGGATGACAGAGGATGAGATGGCTGGATGACATCACTGACTCGATGGACATGAGTTTGGGTGAACTCCGGGAGTTGGTGATGGACAGGAAGGCCTGGCGTGCTGCAATTCATGGGGTCGCAAAGAGTCAGACATGACTGGGCGGCTGAACTGAACTGAGGACCATCGCCTGGGAGATTCAAGAATTGCTTGAATTGTGTTCCCCGGACTGCAAAATGGGGGCAGCTTGTAAAAGCAAACTGCGCAGATTTTCATCAGTTGTCGTCAGGAATTAGGGGCGGAGCTGGCAAGAAGGAAGGGTGCCGGGATGGGTTGCTGCTGCTCAGTCGCGTCCGACTCTTTGCCCCACGGACGTGGCGCCAGGCCTCCCTGTCCATCACCAACTCCCGAGTTCACCCAGACTCATGCCCATTGGCTTGGTGATGCCATGCAGCCATCTCGTTCTCTGTGGTCCCCTTCTCCTCCTGCCTGCAATCTTTCCCAGCATCAGAGTCTTTTCCAGTGAGAGCTGGGGTCCGAAATTCAGTTACCAGCAGAGAGTTTGAGACAGTAAGGCTGCAGGTGGCAGAGGCTAGCAGAGACTGTTTGGAGGTCAGCCGGTGATGACCTTGAGTCTGATGCAGTTCAGAAAACTCAAGTTCTCAGTGAAGCAGGAACCGTCTGAAACCATCCACAAAGGCTCTGGGCTCCTTCCTGGAAGCCTGAACCACAGTGACTCTGTGTGATGGTTAAAGGCATTCTGTTCCTCAGTGGTTAAAGCAGGTACACATGTCTGATTCATGTCCATTGAGTCAGTGATGCTATCTAACCATCTCTTCTGTCACCCCTTTTTCCTGCCCTCATTTTTTTCCAGCATCAAGGTCTTTTCCAATGAGTCATCTCTTCACATCAGGTGGCCAAAATATTGGAGCTTCAGCTTCAGCATCGGTCCTTCCAATAAATAGTCAAGAGTTGACTCCCCTTAGCATTGACTGGTTTGATTTCCTTGCAGTCCAAGGGACTCTCAAGTCTTCTCCAGCACAATTTGAAAGCATTCTTTGGCACTCAGCCTTCTTTATGGTCCAACTCTCACATCTATACATGACTATTGGAAAAACCATAGCTTTGACTATATGGACCTTTGTTGGTAAAGTGACGTCTCTGCTTTTTAATACACTGTCTAGGTTTGCCATAGCTTTCCTTGCAAGGAGCAAGCGTCTTTTAATTTCATGGCTGCAGTCACCATCCGTAGTGATTTTGTTATAGAAGGAGCGTTAAGTCCAAGGGATGCAAAGCCCTGCCGCCTGCCCTGCCATGACTCCCACCCAGCCTGGCTCAGTCTGGTGGTGAGTGGCCTTGGCTGCACAGCAGCAAGGCCACCCATGGGCAGTGCTCCACCTCCCACACCAGGCACCTTGGACCACAGGCCCCACTGCCGAGGCCTCCCCTTGGGCATCTTTCCCACACTGCCAGGTGCCACTTGAGACCCACACGGGGGTCACGGGAAGAAAAAACCCTCCAGGAACCAATGAAGGGCGCCAGACTGTAGGGCCACGGGCCGGCTCATCTTGGGCGTCCAGTGCAGTGGGCCCGGGCAGCCACAGCTCAGGGGCCCCGTGGAGGAGATACCCCACAGGAACAAGAGCCCAGGTGGGCCATCAGTGCCCAGGAGACACCTGGCTGTCACGGTGCCCGCTCTCCCGGCCTGGACCAGCAGCGTGGGAATCGTGTCTGGGGAGTGCTGGCTGTCTAGGGGGACCCAAGGGACAGGATCTCTTCAACCAAAGCACACAGCCTGGCAGCTCTGGCAGTGCACGGGGTCTGAAAAAGGGCTCTGGTGCCCGCAGGCGTCTCTTACAAGAGGTCCTCTTGAAGACCTGCCAGGAAGGAAGGTGCCCCGAGGCCCCCAAGGCCCACGTCCGCACTGTGTGCACCAGGCCAGCCCCCAGACAGTGTGGCTGGTCAGTTTCTCATTTAAAAACACAGAGTGTCTACATCCTTAAAAAGCAGCCAGGGATGGGAAGAGCAAATCAACTCTGGTGTCAGCTCCTGCCTCAGAGACAGGGAAACGCGGTCTCTCAACCCCAAGAAAACTGTGAGATCTGGCCGAGGAAGCTTGCAGGTGGCCGCGACGAGCACCCCAGCGGAGGCAGTGAGCGGGCGCTCAGTGGAAACCAGAGCATTACCAGGACGCGTGTCCCTCCTCCCCAGCTAAAACCAGACCGAGACACAGAGTTGGAAAAGGGGAATTTATTCATTAAAGAGAAGTCGTCTGTGAATTCTTCTACTCAAGTTAGTACCTTTGACGATAACACTTTGGATTGAAACATGCCTTGTTTCAAACAACAAGTGGGCTCTACAAGCAGCGCCTACGGTCAGTTCAAGTAGCGGTTCAAGGGCCCAGGGGGAGGCTGGAGGGAGGCGACCCTTTCCTGGGGTGATGGCCTGGTCTGTAAACACTGTCGGAGCCTGGAGGCGCGACTGAGCATGTTGCCACCCAAGGATTTTCAGCAGTAAGATCCCAGCAGGAGTGCGGCCCTGACGCCCGACACCCAGGGCAGGGTCCCCTCCGGCCCACCTGCTCCCCTCCCCCAGCCCAGGGGCACCCTGGGGTCTGCACACTCTCCCCACCCCTTGGGCTGGGAAGAAGAGGCCCTCCGGGCCGGGCGGCTGGAGTGCACGGCCTATGTGCGGTTCAGGGTCTGGAAGATTCTGGAGATCTGCAGCATGACCGGGCCTGTCTCCGGGTCGTTCATCCACTGAGTGCTGTTCAGCGGGTTCTCGAGCATGTCTTCAAACGCTGTGGGGACATGCAGAGCTGCTGGGGGACTGCGTCTCGCACGTCCAACAAGAAGGGGCGGGAGCTCTCCTCCCAGCAGCTTCCAGGTGAGCGGGGACCGGGAACCTCCCTCAGACCCCCGCCCGCAAGTCTCACCCGCTGATATGGAAGGCAGCGTGGTCACTGTGGGTGGGGCGGGGCGGCACGCCCACGCTCCCTGGCATAGGGATTCTGGAAAGCAACGTGGCAACAGCTACTAGGAATCTTAAATTAGTGACAGCCCGTGACTCAGTGACTCCTCTTTCAGGCCCACCCTGACAGAAAAGACTTATGTAAGGATGATGTTGCCAGCTGAATAATAGCTAACTAGAAAAATCAAACTGCTCAATCTTCAGAAAATGGCTTAAAAAAACCCAGCACATTAAAAATGAGCAGTTCTCTGAGATGAAAATGCTGCATTTTTAAACACTTTTATAAAGCGACCCCTCACCAAACAATGGTGCCTCTTAGCAAAAAAGCTCTCCAGCCCAGACATACGATGGCCAGCTCGGTGGAGAGCAACCAACCGCAGGCGGACGGCCACCCTCGGATCTGGGAAGCACTGCTTTACGCCAGAGCGCGTCATGCCAGCCAACGGCAAACCGTGGCTGTGAAAGTGGCCCTAGTTTGCGGGCTCTCAGCTGCTCAGGGTCCTGGGGGCCCAAGCCCCGGGCTCAGTGGGAAAGTCTGACCTCGATATGTTTACAACCTGATGACCCTCCCGGCCCTGAAGAGAGAGTCACCAGGCCCCCAACTGAAATTTCACAGAGAACCCGGAAAGTCAGAAAGAGAACCGGAAAGATGACTCGGCATCCGGGAGAACAAAACATAATGTGGGTTTCGTGAGGTGAGGAAGCCCGCGCCCCCATTCCTCCCGGCAAGCGGCCCAATCAAGTCCAGGAGGAGGACAGAGCCGCACAGAGAGACGGGAAAAGCACTAAGTGTGAACCCGCAGCGGGGAAGACCTACCCGAGGAAGCTTCTGCCGCACGCCTTGTGCGCCGTTAGAGACGAGAAGAGAAGTGGGCACGCGAGCAAGGAGGCCCGGAGGCGCCCAGAGCTGTGGCGGAGCTCCAAGAGAGCGGGCAGCTGCGCCGGCGACAAGTGGGGGACGTGCAAAGGCGGGAGAAGAGCGCTCAGAGGGACAGACGGAGCTGCCGGGCCCCTGTCTGGGGCGGAGGGTGGGAGCGGGGTTTCTCACCCAGAAAGCCCCACCAGGTGCCAAGACGTCACCAGGCACCTACACGCCCACATCCTTGGCCTTGCTCATTTGCCTTCCAGCTGCCTGTCCTTAGGCAGTCGGAGCTGTACCCAAAGAAGCGGCTCCAAACACAGTTTACTGCAGGTGGGAAGTTCAAAAGCAACAAAATGAAACACCATTAACTTTTTTTTTAATGAGGAAAAATGCTTTACTGGACTAAAAAGTGATTGAAATTTATTTTTAGAATTTTCATCTTTCTTAATTCAGAATGTTTCCATTGTTTTATGGACTATTAGAGCTCAAACTTCCCGGAGAAGGAAACAGCAACCCACTCCAGTATTCCTGCCTGTGAACTCCCACGGACAGAGGAGCCTGGCGGGCTATACAGTCCATGGGGTCGCAAGAGTCACACACGACTCAGAGGCTAAACAACAACGGCAAAGAGCTAAAGCACGCTTCAGAGACGACGTCTGAGGCACCTCACCACAGAAAGCCAGGCGCCAAGGCCGCGCGGCTGGCTGGGCGGCGGCTGGCTTTGCGCCACGGACAGCGGGGCGCTCAGTCCAGGTGCTGCTTTGTTATTGTTTAGTTTCTAAGTCACATTATTAACATAAATTAGCAAATTTAATGTATTTGTTAAATGATATGACACATCTATAGAATGAAACACCTGAACTGCTACAATCTCATTTTTAAAAGAGAAAATGCATCAAACCTGATGAGAAATTAAGCACCAGAAAGCTGCCGTGCAGTGCGGCTGCGTCTGCTCCAGACCTCACCAGACGCCAGAAGGAAGCCACCAGCTGGGGGGCTGGTGACTTCTGCTTCCTCAAGCTTCCCTGTGTCTTCCAAATGTTCTATAGTGCATATTTGCCTTCATCTAAAGAGATAAAGGCCATTAAAAACCCTACCAGAAATGCCTTGAGGGAAGTGTGTGGCTGCAGGGCGCCCTCACCTCGCGATGTTCTCTCCTGCAGGATCCTCAGCCTGGGGTCTGGCAGGGACCCTGCACCAGTGCACGTCCCGTCCAGGTCACCGACCCAGGGCTTGTGGACTGGGCGGCACTCACTCTGGGTGGTTTGTCTTAGAAATGCAAGAAACCCTTGATACAGCAGGTGTAAAACCACACGACAATCTCGATAGATAGCGAAAAGTTACCCAGAAGCTGACCTCCCACTCACAACTGAAAAATCTTAGCATCTAACCAGAGAGAAAAGGGGAACTTACTTAATCTGACCAACTATGCCTTCAAAATTAAAAAAAAAAAAACTTAGAGCAAATCAGCAAATCACATAGTCAAGCACTGAAAGAAACGCTTTAGGAAAGGCTTTGGACAGACGACACACGGGGCCCTCCTGAGGCCTCTGGGGAGAAGGGCCAGAAGATGCTTCCAGTGTGGAGGGGACTGGTGCAAAGAATGGAAACAAACTCACCACAAGACACACCACTTAAGCCCGGGAGTGGGGCATAAATAGCAAAACTCCCTGCTTCATGCCACTGACTCTTCCAGGCACATCACAGACTTCTTAAAACAAGAAAATTTAAAACTACTAAAAAAGAAACAGCTGAAGGTCTTCCCAAGCTTGGAATCAGAGGGCTTTCTTTAAAGATGCATGTCATAAATGAAACAGAGATGTTCCTCTGCATTAAGATACAGGATGTCTGTTCGTCAAAGTGATGAACAGAGAAGGCAGAAACTGACAAGGGATCCTGGAGATTTAAATATCTGAGAAAGGAGCAGTGTGCAGCAGGCATGGAGAAGGTTCTGAGCAATAAGACGGCAATCCAATAGCGGAAGCAGAAAGAGGGGCAGTGGAGGTCCTAGGAGTGGCTGAAACTTCCGGAAGAGGCTGTCCTTCAGAGACTGGGGAGCCGGGCAAGCACACAAAAGCCCTGTGCCCGCCTGGGCGGCTGCTCCTGGCACCTGGCAGTGGGGGCCTAAGCTGCTGTGGGCGGGGCTCCCTTTCTGAACAGCAGGCTCAACACGCCCACGCCCAGGCCCTGCCACTCGGCCTGAGGCATGGAGCCCTGGGGGAACCCTCCCCCGAGAACCAGGCACAGGAGCGCCCAGAGCAGCTCCACCGGCCCGGAAGCTGCAGGCGTCGGGCCGCCATGCGGCGGGGTTGGCCGTGGCACTGCCCTGCAATGCCACACCGCACAGCCTCCAGGAAGCCAGTCCCAGGGGTCAGCCCCGAACAGAGAGGGCGACTGAATGGTCTGAGGATACGGACACCCCCACTGACATCGCTAAGGAAGCCCCCGCTCAGGCTTGGGGGAGTCACTGCAGCGGGGGCCGGGGGGTCACTGCAGCGGGGGCCGGGGGGTCACTGCAGCGGGGGCCGGGGGGTCACTGCAGCGGGGGCCGGGGGGTCACTGCAGCGGGGGCTGGGGGGTCACTGCAGCGGGGGGCTGGGGGGTCACTGCAGCGGGGGCCGGGGGGGTCACTGCAGCGGGGGCCGGGGGGGTCACTGCAGCGGGGGCCGGGGGGTCACTGCAGCGGGGACTCGGGGGGTCACTGCAGCGGGGGCCGGGGGGGTCACTGCAGCGGGGGCCGGGGGGGTCACTGCAGCGGGGGCCGGGGGGGTCACTGCAGCGGGGCCGGGGGGGTCACTGCAGCGGGGACTCGGGGGGTCACTGCAGCGGGGGCCGGGGGGGTCACTGCAGCGGGGGCGGGGGGTCACTGCAGCGGGGGCTGGGGAGTCACTGCAGCGGGGGCCGGGGGGGTCACTGCAGTGGGGGCTGGGGGTCACTGCAGTGGGGGCTGGGGGAGTCACTGCAGCGGGGGCCGGGGGGGGTCACTGCAGCGGGGGGGCCGGGGGGTCACTGCAGCGGGGGGCTGGGGAGTCACTGCAGCGGGGGCCGGGGGGGTCACTGCAGTGGGGGCTGGGGGGTCACTGCAGTGGGGGCTGGGGGTCACTGCAGTGGGGGCTGGGGGGAGTCACTGCAGCGGGGGCGGGGGAGTCACTGCAGCGGGGGCCGGGGGGTCACTGCAGCGGGGGCTGGGGAGTCACTGCAGCGGGGACCGGGGGGAGTCACTGCAGCGGGGACTCGGGGGGTCACTGCAGTGGGGGCTGGGGAGTCACTGCAGCGGGGGGCTGGGGGGGTCACTGCAGCGGGGGCTGGGGGGTCACTGCAGCGGGGGCTGGGGAGTCACTGCAGCGGGGGCTGGGGGGGTCACTGCAGCGGGGGCTGGGGGCATCCAGGGACTCTAGGGGGCCTGGGTTGCGCTGTTTTTAAAAAATACTGTTTGTTTTTTTTTTCAAGATGAACAGCAAGAATGCGGTTATTATTTTACTATCATTCTTTAAAGAGATACAAATTATACATGCTTTTTTATATCATATCATATCTCATAGACAAACAAGCGCTGAGGCAACCCTTACAGAGACTAAGAGCCACCAGCCAACCAAGCCTCCCCTGGGCATGGCCCCGGCCTGCTGGGTGCTGTCTACACTCTCCCAACCGGATCACCTTCTGGAGCTGGTTTTTCAGAGCTGGAATGGAGTCATCACACAGGAGGCTGTCACACCCAGGCAGGACCCAAGCTCTGGGGGCCCGCAGTGACTCGGGCCCCAGCCACCAGAACCCTGCAAGGGCGGCAACCGGGCGTGGCGGCCGGGATATCGCCCAGGGACATCTGTGTGGCGGGCAGGTCCCGCCCCCGGGCAGGAGCAAAGCACGTACCTAGTAAGGTTTTTGGGTTGGTCAGGCCCAGCTGCACCACGGGGTTGTCCAGGATGGCCTGGAACAGGGGGCTCTCAGGGTCGATGCCCTTGTCCAGCTCCTCGGGAGAGGGCCTGCGGTCACCCAGCAGCCACTCACACTGCGGACATCAGAGGAACAGGGTCAGCGCCTCTGGCCCCCCAGCCTGACGCTGCGGCAGGGGCTCCAGGGCCTCCCCAGGGGCCAGGGGCCCGGAGAGAAGGGCCAGTCCAGCCCGGCTGTCGCGGCAGACACGGGCGCCGCAGCTCAGGGCACGGCAGGAGCTCTGCAGCCCGAGTGCACCCCAGCACCCTGTCGCGGGAAGCGGCCAGGGCGTGACCTCACGGGCTCATCCAGGAACGACTGAAGCCCAGGCCCACCTTGCCTTCATGGGCCACATGGGCTGGACTGAGCCTGCTTCCCAAGTGGCCCAGCGTCACCCCCAGCCCCGCCCGGGCTCTCGGTCAGCAGTGGGCACGTGTCCACAGGGTGGCATCGTCTCGGTGTCAGTGTACCCAAAGGTACGCAGAATGCGCACCTTTCTCTAAGGGGCAAAGCCCAGGATTTTCTCAGTACCTTAAAGTCTGTACACTGTCTGAACCACCCACCCCGTTGTTGCACCTCAAAATGGAGAGGAGCCGCCCACACACCCGGGTGCCCAGGCGGCACGCGGCACTCACGGCGGCGTTCTGCTGGTTGTTGCTCACTCTGAGGGCGTCGATCACTTCCTTCTCGTCAAAGCCCATCTCCATCAGGGAAATGACAGCCTGCAGGGGGAGGCCACAGGCTCAGCGCCGCGCTCGCAAGCCCACAGCGACCGTGAGGCCGCGCTGCAGCACCGCGGCAGGGGATGTCCTGACGGCCCGACCCCTGGTCCAGGAAGGCCCCACGCGCTCCGGGGCAGCGAAGCCTGTGTGCCGCCCACAGCCGCAGAGCCCGCGGCATTCCGGGAGCCCGGGAGCCGCCGCTGCCGGGACCCGTGCACCAGAGCCGGCGCTGCACGACAGGAGACGCCACCCAGCGAGAGCCCGGGCACCACGGCCGGAGCGGGCCCTGCTCTCCACAACTAGAGAAAGGCCGTGCACAGCGGCGAAGACCCAGCGCGACCAGAGACGAATACATCTTTAAACGTAAATTAAAAAAAAAACCCACCAGGGTTTCTATTTCAAGACCATTTCCCTGTGGCTTCAGGGGGACGCCTGCTGGCTCTGTGGAAGACAGAGGGGCAGAACTGCAGCTCTCTCCTGGAGGCTCACTGTCCCGCCCAGGTCCCGCCAGGTGTGTCCCCGCGACTCTCGAGAATGGGACTGTCCCCACCACCTCACACAGCCCCCTCCAGAGGGGCTGCCCAAGCGGGAGGAGCAGGTCAAAGAAAGGGCACATCGGCCGCTCCCATTTGAGTGGAGACAAAAACGTCAATGATTTCTGAAACCGGGAGAGATTTTCTTCACACTGTATCTTTGAAAAAAAAAAAATCTTGAAATTAATTCTAAATGATTATTAACAAGATCTAAGCTGTAGGTTAAACATAAGTTGGTTTCTGGAGGAAGCAATGGCCCAGTGCTCTGTGTTCAGGGGCGGTGAGGGTACTGCTACATTTGTAGGACAAAAATCACGTGACACCTCCTTCCCTTTATCCTTGACTTCTGTGCATGGCCTCTGACAGGCCTTAACATGACCACAGAAAGGTAAAGCCTTCACCAAAGTTGCAAGAGTTTCTCTTAACTCTCGGCAAGTCAGACCCTGCCCTTGAAGCCCGATGCTTTCCCCCAACCTCCCCCAGGTGTTGGCTGGCTTCACACCACTGGCCCCCCATCTGCCTGGGGACACTCTCGCGGCCCTGGCACGCTCTGGCTTCATGGACCTCACCCTGTTCACCCTGCAGTCAACCTGGACGGCTTCGAAGAGAACTCAACTGAGGCAGCAGCTGCCTGCGAGGACGATTGGAAGCAGGGTTTACTGCAGCTGGACCGTGCACAGTGAGTGCTCGGGTCAGTCCTTTCTGCCAAGGACCCCTTCCTCTGCCCCGCTGGGCCGTTCCCCACCTCCGGCCCATCATGCTGCAGGCACAGCCCCCTGCAGTGCTTGATCTGCCAGGGACCCCCTTCCTCTGCTCCGCTGGGCCGTTCCCCACCTCTGGCCTGTCAGCGCACGCTTCAGGCACAGCCCCTCTGCAGATATCCATGTCACATAAAATCGCATGGAGTCCACTCTGAAACCCAAGGGTAGGAGGACCTTTTCCATGAAGCGTCAACATAAACCGTCCCCTCTCCTCACTTCTGTCTCGGCCCCAGGACTGCTGAGGGGCATTCCAGATGCTCCCCACGCCCTTCTCCCCAGACCTCTGGGAAGGACCCCCTGTGGCCGCGCTGAGAGGCCCTCGCGACCGCAGGCTCTACACAGTCACTGCCCTGTCCGCGGTGGGACAGGGAGCGGAGGCAGCTGAAGGTCTGTCTCAAGTCCAAGCCTTGCTCTCCAACCTGCCCTCCCCGGGATCTGAGCTAACGTCTCGTCCTTACTGGACCCTCGCCGACTGGTTCAGCATCACAGACCCCGGCCCTTCAGGCCTCGACACCCTTTTGGGAAAAGGAGTGACTTAAGATGGTTAAGAACGACAACCCAGAGGAGGAAAGGCCTTTAAGGTGGTGACCGTGAACAACCGTCAGTGGACCTCACGGGGCCCTGCAGGACCCCTCACCCAGGGGAAGGCGTGCGGCCCGACAGCAGACCCACTGGGGAGAGGCTGCCCTTCCCGAACAGGGTCCAGGCCAACCAACTGGGCTCCCGAGAGACCAAGATGAAGAGACGCACTTCCTCCTGGACCGAGAAATGCTGAACTAAATAAAGTAGCCCGTGTGCTTCTGCACGCGGAACTCAGCTCAAGGGAAGATCCCACAGGAACAGAGACAGAGCCACAGCGCCCTGGCCTCCCAGAGGGTGTGCCCTGAGGGCGGGAGCAGGCCCAGCAGCACGCACGGGACGCAGACCTGGGGTCCATGCCGGGGAAGCTGGAGCTGGACTCCAGGACCCTGACCAGGGTCTGCATCCCACAGAGAGGGCCTCGCCCCACGGCGGACTCTCCGCACAGCCCATGAGGCCTGCTGATGAACACGAGCCGGCCCTGTCTGAGGTCACGCTTAATCCCGCAGACGCACGCTCTGAATCAGCTGCAGGAGGCACCCCATGGCCTGGCCACACAGGTCCCCATGGAAACAAGCCCACAGGTGAGCCCAGGATGAGTCATCAGGCCCCGAGAAACTGGGGCCACAAGCAAAATCAGGAGGACATGAAGAACTGGAGCCCTAACGCCTGGAGCTGATGGAGCTGTGACATGAAAGTAAACAGGCTGCGCTCACAGCGCCAGAGGTGTCCAAAGAGACCAAATTAAAATCAAACTTAATGAAAAAAGAGAATAATGAAAAAGAACAAGGAGATGGAAAAGCATCAGATACACGGTGACGGTGAAGAGGCGGCCACAAGGACACTCAGGTCAGCAGGCCGAGTCCAGCCAGAGGCTGTGGGACCCGGGCCCTTGAGTCCCCCAGATGCTGCGCTGACCCGCCTGACCAGCCTCCTGCTCACAAGGTGGCCCACGCAGCCGGTGGGTGACCCTCCGGTCTCTGGACAGGGCCTCCACCTGACCCCACAGCTTGAGGACACTTATAAACTTCAGACTGGAGACTCCAGGCTCGAGTCTGTCCAGCGCGCTCCCAGCCTTTCCCCCTGGAGGGCTAGTGGCCTGGCCTAGGGGCCGCAGCTTCCCCTGCAGGACCCGCCTTGGAAGGACCAGCCCCTCCACCTGCCAGGCGCCCCCACTACCTGTCAACACGCACCCGGGCATCTGCACGGAACTCCCTTTCCTCCGGATCTTCTTGAAGATCTCCGTCAGCTCGTCTCTGGCTTCCTCCTCTTCCTCACTGGTCCCAGCGGCAAGGGCGGCCTCAGCGCCCGCCTCTCCCTGTGAGGCTGGCCCTGGGAGCGGAGTGTCAATGGTGGGGTCCTCCGCGTGCTCGATGAGCCACTCCATGGCCTGGGGCACCGACATGCTGCAAAGTAAGACGGCCCCTGAGTGCTGACGTGCTGCAAGGGAGGACGGCCCCTGAGCGCCGACATGCTGGAAAGTAAGATGGCCCCTGAGCACCGACGCACTGCGAGGGAGGATGGCCCCTGAGCACCAACGTGCTCCCAGGTAACACGTCCCCTGAGCACCGATGTGCTCCCAGGTAAGATGGCCCCTGAGCACCGACGTGCTGCAAGGGAAGATGGCCCCTGAGCAACAACGTGCTCCAAGGGAAGACGGCCCCTGAGCACCGACGTGCTCCAAGGGAAGACAGCCTCTGAGCAGCACCTCAGGCCAGGGAACCAGGCCTTTGCGTCCCGAGAAAAGGCTCTCTGACTTTGTGGCTTCCCAGCGCAAGCTGCCTAGTCCTGTACGAGGATCTAATGCAGTGCAGCTGAAGCCCCGGCCCTGCCCCTAACCTGACACAAGGAGCAGCCAGAACAGATGCCCATGTGCAGAAAGCCACGGGAGCCAAACCCAGGAGGTGCCCACAAGAGGTTGGATCCAAAGCAAAAAAAACAGCCCGCTGACCACCCCTTGGTTACAGACGATTTATTTCAGAACTCAACACACCGAAGGGCAAGCAAATAACAACAGGAAACTACAGGACACTCCCAGGACACCACCGCCTACATGCCGTGGTCCTCCTCAGCCCCGCCGGGAACAGGCTGTGATCCGAGTTCCCGGAAAACGAGAGCCCAGTGAAGTGCACGACCACCGTCACACGCCATGCTCCCAATGAGCGGGTCCACCGCACACCGCCCTCTAAGACCTGGAGGCGGCCAGTGCCGTGATTCCGGAATGCGCGTCCGGGTCCTCTGCCAACACTCGCGCACACTGGAGGCGACTCAGTCACGGGGCCTGGGGCAGAAGGGCATCACCCGCGGCGGGGCCCAGACGTACTGGTTCAGCCGCAGGGCCTTGGCCGCCCTGGTCTCCGGGAAGCCCATCTCCGTGAGCTGCCGCAGGGCCGCCTCGTCCACGCGCTCGTCCTCGTCCTCGTCCAGCATGGCTGTGGGCCAGACACGGCACCGTGAGGCTTGGGGCGTGCCCGGCCGCCCAAGGGGTGCTTCCCCGAGCTCCCCGCGGGCCCAGCTCGCTGGAGCACCAGACATTTGTGGCTGACCTCTCACACCTCAGAAAACCCGAGAGAGACCCGTCAGCTCTTGCCGTGCAGGCACGGGCGACGGTGTGAGGTGTCCACCAGGCCCCGTCTACTGCCCTTCCGTGGGGAGTGTGAGCAGTTGCGGCCGAGGGGGCCCTCCGCCCGGGCCTGCTCCTACCGTTTGCCTTCCTAAATAATTCCACGGCATCCGGGTTCAGCGCCAGCAACTTCTGAGCCACCTCGATGAGAGACACCAGGATTTTCCGGAGCTCCGTCTGGAACTGCAGTGAAAGCACAAGATGCTCAGCAAATCTGCCTGGATCTGAGACAACACCCCCGGCCCGAAACTCCCGATCCGGGCGCCAGGTCACGCCCGGGATCACCGGGCAGAAGAGCACCAGGGCGCTCAGCAGGGTGGGTGGGAGAGGACCCATCGCTCAGCTGCAGCCCAGAGGAGGCGTCTGGCCCGCAGGCCACTAAGCGAGCTGAGGGCTTAGGCTTCACCGAACAAAGCAGGCGGGCTCCACTGATGTGGGCCTCCAGCATTCAGTACAACCTGTTCATCTTCTCAACACAGTGGCGGGCTGCTGGCAATGTCACCAGAAACCCACCAGTTCCTGTCTCCCCGACAGTGAGGCTCAGCCGTACAGAGACACACGCGCTGGCCAGCAAGAGATCCATGTGCCCGGGTTCCAACACCCTGGCTATCACAGAACTCTCTGGAGGAGACACTCAGAGGCGTGTTCCTGAACTGACCAGCTCATGGCAGAGCCCGCAGACTGACCCACAGTGTTGGGGGCGCCACCCCCAACTCTTGCCCAGCGGGCACCGAGTCCTGGCCTGGCCCTGGCTCGGGAGCACTGGAAATGCTCTGCTTTAACTCAGAACCTTCCAATCCAAAATAAGCAAGAGTCAGATTTCTCTCTAAAAGGTTTTCGCCAAACTCAGAAAATTCACATTTCCCCATAGTATCGAATCCTATTGGCCCTGCCTTTCAGCATCTCTTTAAACCTTTTATCTTGAATTAATTTGCCTACAAAAAAACCTTCAATATAGCGCAGAGTTCCTACACCCCCTACACCCTGCTTCCCAAGTGCTCTCAGGTCTCCTCGGGCCCTGTGGCTACAAAGCCCCCGCGCGGGCACTCACGTCCCTCGCTGGTCTGCACCACGGCCCGGTCCATGTTGTGAGAGGGCAGGTTGGCGGTGGCTCGGAAGATGGCGTCTCTGTCCGGGGCTTTCTGTTCTTGTTTCTTCTAACACGGGAGAGGAATCAGAAGATCAGATGTGAGTATAAGAGCGGCGAAAGGCAAGACTGGTCTCTGAACAAACAGCTCTAACCAGGGAGCGCCCGAGTGCTGGGAGCTGGAGCCACACACCCCTGCTGTGACGAGCAGGGAGGCTTCTGGACGGTTCTGTGCGTGGCCTCAGGGACAGAACACTGGACGGTCGTGGCCTACTGGCCCTGGAGCACGGCGGTACAGGGTGGGGGAAGACAGACACTGCCTCCTGGGTCACAGAACGACCATCTCATGGGATCGACGGTTGGGCGGGCGGGCAGACCACAGAGGAGCCATGGAGAATCCCTGGACGTGGCCCGAGAAGCCCTGAGCCCAGGAGGAGAGGCACCATGCTGACCCCGGACGGCAGGCCCAGCCACGCCACTTGGCTCCTGGAGTGTTGGGCAGAAGGATGTGGGTGCAGGCAGGGGGCACGACCCGCCAGCCCCGGAGTGGCCAGTGAGCTCCCAGGGCCTCTGACAGGGGCCTGAAGAAAGTCTGCAACGAGCGCGACAGAGACAGAAGTGGGGGAAAGGGGTGAAGGAGAGAGACACGCAAGGAAGAGAAGGACGGGCCTGGAAAGCAGAGAGCGAGGCTGCACAGTGCACAGAGGCAGGAGAGCAGGGGACGCCGCGCCAGTCACCGCAGGACAAGCATCTGACTGGAAACCAGACATCTCTCAGAAAGCAGGTCCCCATCCACGGGAGTGCCAGAGAGAGAAGAGAAAACGAGGCGGGGAAACTACCAACAAGCACCCAGAGAACTTCCAGAATCTCCAGGGTCAACGTGCAAGCAGTCTGGGAGGGGCACAGAGGAAGGAGAGCGGGGCTGATCAGCTCCACCGCCAGCCCCGGAGACACCTTCGGGACCCCCTGGGGACACCCCGGGGACCGGGGCACAGGCCCATTGAGCGCACACGCTCCCTCAGCAGCCACTGACAGCTGCACACAGGGCCTCCAGGCCTCCGCCTCTCAGAGATGCAGGCGGGAGTCTGGCCCAACCCAGGAGAACCAGACATCTGACTCTAGCAGGCACAAGGGCACGATGGCCCCAAGACCCCACTCCTGCACTCACGGCTGCCTGACCCGGGGCCCGTGAGCGGGTGGGCTGCAGCTGGGGGCCAGGGTACAGCACAGTGACTGGAGGACAGGGCCCTGGGTGGCGGGGGGGGGAGATGCTGACCTAATCGGATGAGTCCATAAACAGGATGGGTGGGGCTCACCGTGGTCATCAAGATTAAAGCAAGAGGGACCCGACGCATGAGCTACCCCACTGGCTGCTCTGAAGACGTGGGGCACTGCCCGCCAGGAAGGAGGTGGCCTCCGGGAGTGGAGGGTGGTCCTGGCTCACGGCCAGCAAGAAAATGGGACCCCAGCTCTTCAAAGTGCCAGAACAGGATTCTGCCGGACACCCGAAAAAGCCAGAATAGAGGCTCCCAACAGGAAGGCAAACCCGATTCCAGCTCCCAAGCACAGGGCCCAGCTGGGCCTGCCCGGCACAGACCTGGCAACCTCTGTGCTAACGGGGCTGCTCCGAGCCGGCAGGCCCGCGGTCAGGAAGCGCGCAGACCAGAAAGCTGCAGCAAGAGCCGCACGGAGGCAGGCGGGCAGCCCCACGCAGCACGCCTGACACAGATGGACGGGCTGGAGGAGCCGAGGGGTGGCTCCCGGAGCGGGTGCCAGCAGATGGCCTTACACTTGTGACCCCGGTTTAAGACAGGTGTATCAGTTTGGGAGCAGAATCTGAAAAAATGAGTGGTAAGCCAACACAGAGAACAAACAAAACAAGGAAGCAATTACTGGCTCCAGGAAAAACAAAACTGCACGCAAAAAAAAGGAGAGCTCACCTTCAGCAAACTGCTCAGGGCAGAGAGCGAGACCGACGCAAGAATGACGACGGGACTCTGAATCTTTGACCAAGATTCAGAGGAGCAGGGGGGTGACGGGGGAGGAGCTACCCAGATCACCAAAGAGCAACCAACAGAATCTAGAGCTGAGAATCCAAGAAACAACAGCCCGGGATGTTGTTCAGAACCCAGGAGGAGAATCACTGAAGACAAGGTCAGAAGAATGCGGAGCACTCGCCTCCCAGGCGCGTGACTCAGGAGGGAGAAGCACCTGCTGGCTCACTGCAGTGTCTGGAGTGTCGTTGGCTTTCTGAATACATGTACCACTTTGACTTTAAAAACGAGCTATTCACAAAAACAGGCATGATCGTTTTTACAATATTTCACCTGACAGATACACACAGAGAAAAGGTGAGGGTCACCGCCTGGCACGTCACCCAGGGCCGCGGGGGTGACGGGAGCCCGCTGTCACCAGTCACCGCGGTTCAGGGAGCTGCCAGCGACCAAAACAGTGACCTGAGAGCTGGGCTGCCCGCAGTTCTGGGAAGCAGGCCTGACTCTGGGGCCCCTCCGTCTCCCGGAGATGGGCGAGCGGCGTGCCCGCGCCCAGGCAGGTGTGGCTGCAGATAAGCAGGGCCTCCCTCCGCGGCTGTCCCACAGGAGGCCCCGAAAGAGCCCGGGCCGCCACAGGCCCAGGGCCCAGCCCAGAGAGGCTGGCCTGCTTTGGGGTGAACACTCTCCCGAGCATTTCGAAGCGCTGAGCAGGACCCTCTACCCCTCGAGCTAAGCAAAGGCTGGCGTTCGGCCCCAGGCATGGCGGGCACCTGGCCTGAGCGCTGGAAAGGGCCTGCTGACAGAATGCGTCTGCCGCCGCATGGGGGAGCCTCCTGGACCAGGCTGAGGAGCGAGCCTCTGGGGCGGCCGCCACACACGGAGCCCGGGCACAGCTTTCCCGCGGCACCTGCGTTGGGGGCGGGGGGTCTCAGCCGAGCGCCAGCTCCAAGGCCGCAGCAGCCTGTCCCGCGAGAGCCAGACGGGACGGGTGGCCCCGGCCTCGCCGGAACCAGCTCCACGCAGGCTGGCGCCCCGCGCTGCTCCCGCGCCGTGTGTGTTGCGGGGGGATCTTTAGCGACTCCCTGACCTTCTAATGTCAGGAAATGAGAGGAGGAGGGACGGGAGCTCGAGACTAAACCTGACCTGGGGAGCAGGCAGCACGCGCCTCTCTGTGGCCCGAAAGTGGAGTTGGTCACCGGACCCGCCACGAGGCGAGGCGCCGGTCAGCAGGCTGCCTGGCCGCGACGAGAGCCCGTGACCACGGGACCCGCAGGACGCACAGCCAGCCAGCCTCAGAAGTCTCTTTCGAGTCTCCCCCAACAGACAGCGCCAGTTCCAAACTCTGAAGCTCACCTTTTCTTCTGCGGAGACTTCGGCCATCTTGGGGAGGGGGGGCTGGAGCGCGCTTTCGGATCAACAGGATCACATCTGTGGAAAACAGCATGGCGAGCTGGTTACTATCTCACACGTAGGAAGCGGCACAGAGGGCACCAGGGGGCCCAAGGGCCGAGGAGCAGGGCTTCCCTCTGGGCACCTCCTCCACGAGGGTCCACAGAGGCCCACTCTTCCCTCGGCCCCCAAGTCTGCTGACCTTGCTCCCCTACAGGCTTTGGCCCGACAAGACCCTGGCTGAGGGGACCAGAAGGGATCGGCATGCTTGTTTTAACGGCTCTGTTTTGAAAGTCTGGGAGGTCGGAGCGTCTGGTCTTAATCCTCAATGCTAAGACACCTGGGGTGTGGTCAGCGCCCGGCTAACTGTGCCTGTGCCAACCAGACACCCAGGGAGGTCGATAAACAATATTCTAGCCTTTCCAAAGCAGGCCACATAAGGGAATCTCCAATGAAATTGTGCTTTGAATGACACAGAAAGCCCAACTTTTCTCCGCAAGCACCTCCACGCAGGAGACTCAGAGTCAGTCAACAGACGCGCATGGTAAGAGCATCTTCCTAGACGTTTAGGACAACCCACAGCTGCGTTTTCCCGTCCCGTAAGCAAGGCCCGCAGCAGCTCTGGGGACCCTGGCTCTACGCGGAAACAGCCTGAGGAGCAGCGTCCATGTCTGGCTTCGCGAAAACAGCCTGAGGAGCAGTGTCCACGTCTGGCTTCTCCAGAAGTCTGAGGCTCTTTTATTCCAGGGCGCACACTTTGTTTCACAAAGGGGGCTAGCTGCCACAGCCCCCTGCTCAGCCTGCTGGGGACGGGGACCCCCTGCCCCCTTACCCTCGTCCTGGACGTGCTCCTCCAGGAGGGTCTTGGCGTCGCTCAGCACCCTCTCAGACGCGGCGTGTATTAATTTGTGATGGGTCACATTCTTGGGGTCTTCTAAGCTCCCAGGCGCACACTAGGAAACAGAAAATCATAGAACGTATGTCAGGACAGAAGATAAGTTGATCACGATACTGATAATACAGGACCTGACACCCCAAGCCACACCAAGAACTTACTGGTTTTCTTACTAGCTAAGAGTCAAAGTCAAGAGGAAACCAGAGAACCGTGGCAACGGCGGAGACGGCACAGCCCCTAGTCCCTGCGGGCAGTGACCTGGCCACTGGGCCGCCAAGTGCTCTTCAACAGGCCCATGGCTCAGATGCAGAACGCCCTGCTGCCCACCAGTGGCCACCTGAACCGCCTCCTTAACGTGGGAAGATCTGGAGAGTGTTTAAAGATGCAAACAGCAGGTCTGCTGTCTCCCAAGAACCTAAAGATGGAAGTGTGATCTGGGGTGCGGTCCCAGCCCAGCTAACTCTGGCTGGGCCAACCAGATGCTGTGGAGGTCGGCAGACAATATTCCAGCATTCCCCAAGCAGGCTACTTTCCTGTGGGAATCTTGCTCCCCACCTTCCACCGGGGCACTTGACGGAGCCCAGCGACACGGCCGAGAGGAGCTGGGCCTTGGGGAGCAGGCCGTAGGGCCCTGACCACGCAAACACCCACCCTGAGGAGGCAGGATGGCCGCAGCTCAGACCCCAGCCCACCGAGCAACGGCCACAGGGACCCCAAAGTAAGCTACAGATACAGCTGGCAGGGCCTGCCTGGCAGCTGGAAGGGGGTCGCCTGGTATGTGGTTGTTACTGATCGGCAGCCCAGAAACCCCAGAACACACAATGTGGGGGCAGAGGTGCTGAAGCCAAGGCTGCCCCAACGCAGGAGACGCAACAGCCCCAGGGTCCTCACCATCCCTCTCAGCTCAGCGGGGCCGCCTTCCCACCTCCCTCTGCCATCAGATGCCCTGGACACGTAATTGCTCATCCCGAGGGAGAAGCTAAGCCTGCACTTCACCTCTCAACACCGGTGTCTGAAGACCAACCAGAGTTTTCAGCAGTCCAACAGGAAAGAGGGCTCATGAGGGCTTCAGGGCTACAGATGCACGC
This sequence comes from Nanger dama, assembly GCA_917880005.1. Taxonomy (NCBI): domain Eukaryota; kingdom Metazoa; phylum Chordata; class Mammalia; order Artiodactyla; family Bovidae; genus Nanger; species Nanger dama. The sequence continues at coordinate 3,545,200 of CAKJTW010000018.1, read as the reverse complement.
AAGCTGGGGTGGGGGGGTTGGCGGGGACAAAAGTGGAAACCAGCCAATAGTAGACACACTCTGACCACGTATGGCAGAGACACCCCTCCCTGGGATCCCACGATGGCTCTGCTCCCAGAAATACTGGGTGTGCTTCTTCTAATTCTAAACTCTGCAGGCTAGCTGGCGTGCCAAGTTCAGGATGCACACTGGCTCCTGAAAGAAAAACTGTCCTCTGCAGCCTGTCAACAGGCGCCAGGAGCAGAACTCAAGCATGAGTCACCCACGCTGCGCCTGCTTATTTAACGCGCTTTCCTTTGTTCCCGGCAGAGGTGCTGGAGCGAGCTGGGCCCTGGCTGTGGGAAAGCCGACCCGAGCCCATAGCTGGGGCACGGCCCCAGCGAGCCCGCTTCCTCCTGGAGGACTGGAGACGGCCTTTCTTCCCCTTGACATCAGTGTCAGGTGAGACACGCCTTGGTGTGGTGCCCTGCCAGCAGGCTTCGAGCTGGCGAGCTTATCACACAGAAAACACCCACCATGCCGCAGGGGGCCACTGTCTTAAAATCGTGACCCTCTGGTTACACAAGATAATTTACTCTGCCCCGTGATCTAAGCTCGGGCTAGAGACCACCACGGTGGTCCCAATCGATAGAAAGCCAAGAAGGGAAAGGCCACAGCGGCAATCCATTTCTGTAAAAGTTACAATAATAAACCTTCACCAACAAAGCTGCTTTATTCATTTAAAAACGCATATGCATAACGAAAAGTGTAAAAAACCAGTAAGTTCCCAGGGGCCCTGTGGTGGGAGGAAGCCCACAGTGTCCCCTCTGGGTAGAGGGGCAGGAGGGACGGACAGAGAACCCCGGCTCGGGCACGCAAGGGCGGGGAGCCAGGCAGGAGGACCCCGAGCGGAGCGGTGACACCATGATCTAAGCTTAGTGCACGGGTTTCTGGGGTTACGGTCAAGCACACAACTCGAGAACTCTGTTTCCTAACTGGAAATGCCTCTCGACGGGCTCACAAGGCCGTGAACTCTGCCCCCAGGACGGCACAGGCAGAGAGGTGTGAGGACCTCCTGACAGCTCAGCTCTGAGTCCCAAAATGTATGCCGGTATTTTTGGCTGTGGAAGTCCCTTGCTGCTCGCCCGCCACTCACCTCAGCCAGGAATAAAATCTACAGGGTGGAGTAAGATCTCTGCTCAAAGCAGGATAATGCCGGAAAGCACCCCAAATGATGCGCCTCAGTACTTACTGGCAGCTTAATGTGAATAGTTAGCCTAATGAGACTGGTTCCCGCATTAACCACAGGTGCTCCTGAAATCCTTAGCAAGCCTCCATGAATCTAAGAGTTCTTGCTTCGTTTTCCCTCCAGAACATAACATTTTGATGGCTATGCCAATCCTTTCCATTGGTGACTTAAACTCAATGCCACACCAATGTACCCGCTGGCCCCCCAGCCTGACTCAGCAGGTGGCAGGCCGCCACCGCCACGCAGCCCTCTCGACTGACAGTCTGGCTCCATTGACAGGCATGCCCTGTTCCGTTCTACCCTGGCTTTATTTTGCTTCCCGGATACTAGGCTTTTCACAAACTGAAGGTCTGTGGCAACCGTGTGTCCAGCAAGTCCACTGGTACCATTTTTCCAGTGGCATTATTTTTTAATTAAGGTATTCCAGCCCTCAAAGGGCTCCTGTGCTGACCGGGTGGACACAGCATCTCAGAGAGGTTTGCACTGGGCAAGCAGCGAGCCTCGCTCTAATAGTCTGGACGCTCAGGGGCTCCCTCCCAGCCTTCCCGCTGATTGCCGTCCTGGTGGTTCTCAGTGAAATCACCCGTCACTGCGTCAGAAACAGAAACGGCCAAAACATCGCTGCCCAAGTGTGTGAGCCCACATCCCCCTCCTCCCTTACATGAGACCAAGATGCTGTTCACATCCAGGGTTTTCCCGGAAGGGGACTCTGGCAACCAGAATGCTCTCCGGCCTGCCTGCGACAATCACACAACTCCACAGAACCAGACTCCCAGAAGGACCCGACGGCGTTCTGCGGGCGTCACTGAACAACAGCTGCACGCCTGTCCTTGGAGGCCACAATAAAAGAAAGAGCCAGGGCTAGGCTCTTGGCGGGCCCAGAACAAACGTGAGTCAGTGGCATACAGGCGCACTTTTTATGTGAAATGCGCAGTAAGAGGCTGCGGCCACCTTTGTCCTAAACTCTGACATGGAGACACTAGACCTTGCAAAGGATAGAGTTTCCTGAGGCAGCCTGAGTCACGCGGACAGATGTCTTGGCCTGCCTTACAGAGCTGAGAAGCTTCAAGAGATAGACAAAGACTAGAACTCTGAGGAGCCTGCAAGAGGTGCTTCACCTGAACAAACTTTAAAAAATGGTCCTCTCCCCGACCTGCCCGCATAATCCACGTAAAGGCAAGGACAGCAAGGGGTGCATGGACCAGTTCGGCCAAGCCACACCATTTTAAGTGACTCCAGCCACGGTGAGGGGGTGCGGGGGCGCCCCAGTGGCCAGAGCCAGGCGCCAGCCCCCTTGCCAGCCCCAGGAAACGGCTCCAAGCAGCCAGCTCTGCAAGGTCAGGGGAAGGCGCTTCTCCCAGCGAGTCTCTCTCTACCTTCTTGGGCACTAACTCCCAGCTCCGGGAACCTCGCCGCGACAGCAAGCGCGGATGGATGGATTCTGGAACCGCAAGAGGCCCCGTTCCGGCGGCGACTTGGCCTCTCCCAGCCCGCGTCCCCGATGCGCCCCGGCCCCCGGGCTGTCCCGAGGGGAGCTGGACCGGAAGGTAAAGGATAACGCGCCCGGTCCGGAGCCCCAGGTCCAGGGCGGCGGGAGAGAGGGAAGCCTGGAGCGGCGGCCGGCCTTACGTGCTTGAGGCAGCGCTCCTTGAGCTTCTCCACCGAGGTGTCCTCGGTCGCCTCCTCCAGCCACTCGGCGCCGTCGGACGCGCAGACGTGCAGCCGCAGCACCTTGCCCGCAAAGATCTTCTCCTCCTGCACGAACATCTCGCCGCCGCCGCCTTCGCCAGGCCTGGGGCCTGCGCCCGCCGCCCGGTCCCTGAAGGTCACCGGGGCGGGCGGGCCGGGGGCGGGGCTAGGCCGCCCGCGCGCTCCCCTCGCTGGCCGCCGCCGCCCCGCCCCCGGCTCTCCCGTCGGCAGGCCGCCCGCCACTCGCCCCACTGCCCTCCCGCCCGAGCGGTCGCCCTCGCCCCGCCGCCGAGCCACCGGGGGGCGTGCTGTCGCCGCCGCGCCGGAAGTGCGTCACAGGGTATGACCCGGAGCACGCCGGGAGATGTAGTTTTCCTGCGGCTGCCTCGCCGTCGCCGTCGCCGCCGCGCCAGAAGTGCGTCACTGGTCGCTCCCCGAGCACGCCGGGAGTTGTAGTTCTCGGGGCCGCTGTCTTCGTCCCGTACCTGCCCGCGCTGTGCTATCGGGGGCCGCCGGCCATTCGGGAGCCGTGCATTTGCGATTCTGTTTTGCGATGGGTCTCAGTGTGAAATAAACACTGAATCTTAAAGAGTTGGCAGGAAAAGAGCACGAAAAATACCTCAACAATGTTTATATATTGACAGTGAGTCGGTGAAAGTCGCTCAGTCGTGTCCAACTCCTTGCTACCCCATGGACTATAAGGTCCATGGAATTCTCCAGGCCAGGATACTGGAGTGGGCAGCCTTTCCCTTCTCCAGGGGATCTTCCCAACCTAGGGGTCGAACCCGGGTCTCCCGCATTGCAGGAGGATTCTTTACCAGCTGAGCCACCAGGGAAGCCCTATGTATTGACTACGTGTTGGAATAATAGAATGGATTATGTAAAACATGTTGGCACTGTTTTTTTTTACTTTTCAAAGCTGTGGCTGCTAGATTTTAGGTTGTCTATGTGGCTGCTGTTGTGTTTTCTTCAGGACTGCGTTGCACTAAAGCAGAGTCTCTCTGCGTGCGGTTCCCAGACCAGCAGCGCCTGGGAGCTTGTTAGAAGTGCAGTCTCTCCTGCCCTACCCCTGTGCCCCCGTCAGGGACTCCGGGCGGGGCCCAGCAGTCAGGCTATGGAGCCATAGAGATGCCTTCAGGCGGCGCGTGAGCACCACAGGGAAGAAACATGACCGGTGGACTCAGCACACTCATTTCCATGGGAGTGACAGATATCAGTATCCACTCTGCAGTTCGGGCTAGACCTGGACCAAGTGACTGACCTGCACTCTCCCATCTCATCCGTTCAAGGACCTTTGCTGAGCAGAGATGAATCCAGCACCGTCCCTGTTCTCGGAGGCTGGTGATGTAAATGGGGAGGTGGTCTCGGCATGTCTCCCGTTTAATACACAGGTTGTTTTCCCCTGTGATCATTCTGCTCGTGTGTGAATTCCTTTTATTCAGTTTAGGATTTACCGATAGCCTCCATGAGTCAGACCCTCCTCTGGGGTTTGGTCACGACTAAGGCTTGAGACCAAACTGTCGCCCTGGGAATGGGCTTTCTTATGCGGGAACTGCAGGCGTCATCTATTGTGCAAACATGGGCTCACGAGACAGGAGACATCGGGGAGGCCAGCGGGGGCTTGGGGGGTAGCCTCAGGGGAGCTTACGGGACACGGCGGCATCAGGGGGCTGAGGAGGTGACGTGGGGGACACCGGGATGGGCTGCCCGGGAAGCATGCTGGAAGGGAAGGGACTGTGGCGAGGGGCTGGGGCGGCACATGGAGCCAGGTCAGAAGAAGCCCCCTGAAGCATCTGGTCTTTGTCATGAGGCCCTGGGGAGCTGTGGTGCAGATGCTAGTGACTGAATGGCAGGATAAAGTCCAAAGCTCGCGCATGCTGGCAGAGGAGGGGCCGGGAAGACAGAGGCAGGAGGAGGGGAGGTGAGCCTTTGATCGGGGAGGGGGGGGGTGAGGCGCTGAGGGGGTCAGCTGTGAGCGAGAACAGAATGAAGAATGACAGGATTGCTTCCAGTTGGGTGACAGGGTGCACAGCCAAGGGCTCCCCTGGGGCCCACCTGCCGATGCAGGGGACGCAAGAGGCGTGGCTTTATCCCTGGGCCAGGAAGATGCTCTGGAGGTGGAAAATGGCTATGCATTCCTGTCTTCTTGCCTGGAACATCCCATAGACAGAGGAGCCTGGCGGGCTACAGTCCATGCGGTCGCAAAGAGTTGGACATGACAGAAACTGAGCAGCAGCAGCTGCAGGGCCTGGCTGCACACCCACCTGGAGGGGGGCCAAGCAGGGGGCAGAGCTCAGCCCTGCACATGCTGACCCAGAGGTGCGGAGGCCTCCAGGGGCAGGTGGCCAGGGGCAGTCGAGTGTGTGGAACTGGAGTCAGGGACAGCTGTCATTGTGGGGGCGGGGACTGAGACTGTGGTGCCGCCCGCCCTCCCACCTTGTCCCCACTTTACACAGGGGAGTCCACGGAGAAAACTGGAGGAAAAGGGTCCCACAGAGTTCTGAGTGTAGCCCCATGGAGTCCAGAGTGGGGATTTCCAGGAGAAAAATGAAAACCCGGAGGGGGACTGGAGCTGCCATTTGTGGGCTCGGAGAGACTGGAGGGGTATAGCTGTGACTCTGGGGGCAATAGGGGCGCCTCGGCAACAAGGTGTCCCGGCCCTTACCAGAACAGCAGCCTCCGCGGCTCCAGAGTCATCCTGGGTTTTTGGCACGGGGGGCTGGGGAGCCCTCTCTGTGTCAGTAAAGAATGGTCTGGATCCAAACGCGGCTCCTGGTGACTGTGTCAGCCAAATCAGCCAAGCTCGCGTGCCCAGCCTCCTCCATTCACTGAATCTCCCCCAACCCCGCTGCCTGTGCAAACCCAGACCACTCCCCAGAATTCAGGACCCCCTCCTTCAGGAAGACCTCCCTGGCTGCGCCTCCTTGGATTAGCACTTAGCACGCTGTGAGTTGGCCACCCCTCCAGTGAGCCTCTCGCCAAAGCAGACCCCTGCAGGCTGCACCTATTTAACAATGTATTAGCAAAATATTGCCGAGGAGCCTGGATGTAAGTCAGTGGTCTGCCATTGGCGCCGGCTCCTCCTTAGAGCAGAGGCCAGTCAAGGATGATTCCCTGACCCCGGGTGCAGCCATGGGCCTGGGGCAAGGCTTCACTCCCCAGCTATGAGCAGTGATGGGTGATATCCTAGAGTTCCTGGAGTGTTCTCGGTGGGTCTTCCTTGTCTCAGCCTCTGTCTCCTCCAGGACATGGGGCCCAGGCTTCCATGCAGAGAGGGCTCCCTTCAAGGGAGGACCTGCTACCCTGCTTTGGAGAGCGGTCAGCAGATGCTGGACCTCCAGTCCCTCCTGCAGCCTCAGCTGCAGGGAGCAAACTTGCAAGGTCCTCCCGGATGGCTGGGCTAAGTGGGGTGTGAAGACCAACATCCTTCCAGTAATGGGGAGGACCCGGCCCGGAGCTGGCCAAACCACATGGCCTCCCCCGCCCCAACCAACAGGTGCTGCCCCCTCAAGCACACTGCGCAGGGAGCTCACCCTTGCTTTCCAGGACCCCCAGGCCCACCCACTGGGCTGTCCATGCCTGCTCTGCACGGGTGCTCCTTTGAGGCTGGAGGGGCGGGGGTTGCAGCGAGAATAAGGCAGAGACAGAGCCTGCTCTGTCACCCCTGCTGGGCAGTTCTCAAGATCACTGTCGTGCTCAGGAACAAGCCAGGCCGGGTGGTCAGTGCGGGTCTGGCCCAGCTGGGAGTCAGTGATCACCAAGGGTTTCCCTGCAAGGGACAGAGCCAGCCTGGCTGCCAGGCCCGATTTGAGCTGGCAGGCCCAGCTTGCTGCCCTAACCCGGCCCTGGCTCCCGCCCGGCACTGACAGTCCCCAGAGTGGCCCGAGCTGCCCTGGGTGGTGGCAGCCAAGCGGATGACCATCCCTTCCTGGTCTTCCTGCTCCTGCCAATTCCCGCCTGGACTCAGCCCCGGAGTCGCGAGCAGGTGTGGCTGGGGCACAAAGGCTGGGGGAGGGTCTCCTGGCAAGGAAGGCTCCTCGTCTGGCCAAGAGGGGAGTCGACCCGGACCTTCCTCTCCCTGTGGGCTTCCCACCCTTCAGTTCAGCTCAGTTGCTCAGTCGTGTCCGGCTCTTTGCAACCCCATGGACCACAGCACGCCAGGCTTCCCTGTCCATCACCAACTCCTGGAGTTTACTCAAACTCATGTCCATCGAGTCGGTGACCATCTCATCCTCTGTCATCCCCTTCTCCTCCCGCCTTCAATCTTTCCCAGCGTCAGGGCTGGTAAAGAATCCACCCACCCTTGCAAGGCTCCAAACCTGCGGACTGGGCTGCCTGGCAGTACCTCCAAGCAGCCACTAGAGGGCGGGGTGAGCCGTGGTCCTGTGGGCAGGTGGACAGTGGGTTCCTGGCTGTGGGGGGCTCCCCCCTCAAGGCCCCTGCAGAGACCCTGAGGAGGTGAACTCTCCCCCACCCTGGGGTCGCTTATAGGAACAGGCTGTAAAAGATGATGACTAAGAGCTCTCCAGGCAGCAGGAGGAAAGGGGCGGTGGGGGGACCCCGAGGCATTCCAACAAGCAGAGGCAGCCCCCCGCACCCCGTGGCTGCAGGAGCCCCAGTCTGAAAAGCACAGCTCTGGCCCACCCCAGGCTGCGGTGGGAGACCGCAGGCCCAGAAAGCGGAGGGCCCCGAGTGGCCTGCTGCAAAGGCCATCAGCAGCTCACCGCCTCTGCCCCGGCCCAGAGTGCCGTCTTAGCAGGAGGGGCAGGGGAGCTGCACACACCAACAGGAGCCCTGGAGCCATGCGTGCGAGCCCAGGTGCCAGCGGGCTCCCCTGGGGCCTCTTTCCAGCTTCCAGCGTCGCCAGGAATCCGCAGGCTTCCTTGGCTGGAGATGCGCCCCTCTGGTCGCTGCCCCGCCTGCCCATGTGCCCTCGTCCCCGCCCCCCTCCTCACTTTGGGTCTCTGTGCCTCTCCTCTGCTTGGAGGACACAGTGCCTAAACCGGGGACTGAGGGGTCCACCCTGCGTCCTGGGTGATCCTTCGGTGATGATGTTTGCAAAGACCTAAGTCATTCTGTGCTTCCGGGTAGATGTGACTTTGGGGAAGACCCTACTCAACCCCCAACCATGAAGAGTAGGTGATTTCTACTGGGGAGTGAGTTCTGAGCCTGGAGCTGCCCACCTGCCTGCTTCCCCAGCCTTGGCTCCGGGGTGGTGTGGGGGTGCGGGGCGGAGGGAGAGGTCCGTCTGCATCTCCGCCAGCTGGGGTAGGATCTGGCCTCGGCAGCCTGGGAAACGCGAGTGCTCCCAAGGTTAATTAATTAGTACATTAAAAATGCGCCTGTTAAGGGCCCCCACAAACAGGAAAGGATTAATCACCGATTTCCTTGGAGTGACAAGTGCATTTCCCTAAATTCCCCGGCTGCTGACTTAACTGAACCGTCTTCTCCAGCCTGCTGCCTTTCCCCATGAAGTCACCACTCATGAATATTCCGGTGTCGCAGTTTGCTTCCTAAAAGGACAGACTTATTATTTCATCTTTAAGTTTACTGTCATGAATAGTAATTTTCCAGGTCCTAAAATAATGAAATGGGGGTGACGGTTCTGGTCAGCCAGACAGTTTCCGGGAGCCTGTCCTGGCCCCACAGGGGCTGTGGGGGGCAGGGGGACGGTACCAGGCTTCCCCTGCCAGAGGCGCCAGACTTGCGGTCAGCTCCATCGCCGAAGGTGTGAGTGTGTGGTGCTTCTGCCCCTTCTGCTCGGCACCTCGCAGTTTCCTGGCAGGCCCACGTTTCTGCTCCTGTGTCTCTCAGCCACTCGCGTACTGCAGCCACGCCACCATTTGAGAGCCAGGTGAGGCGGTGGGAAGCTTAGCTGTGGAGTCAGGCATGGGCCAGTTCAGACGCTGATGCTGTGTGCTCTCAGGCGAGTTACCTAACCTCTCTGGGCCTCAACTGCCTCATCTGTCAAATGAGAGTCTTGAGCTGGGATTCGGTCCCAGGCTAAGGCCGGAGCCAGCGTTCTCCAGTCCCTCTCTACAGCCTCCAGTCTGGAGGAGAGGGCCTGAAGCCTGGAGCTTCTGTCTGCTTGGAGCAGAGACGGGCCACAGTGCTGCTGGCGGCTTCCCCCGGAGCGTCCTCCCAGGGCGATCTCCATCGCTTGATGCAATTACAGGCCGTTCCAAGTGCCCAAACCGTAGCAATTCACTAAGTACATGGTTAAGTGGAGAATCAGATGTCCTGACTACCTTCAGTGATTGTGCATGTGGAAGGAGTGCCTCTTCACGGAAGGGGCGACAGTGGACGGGTGTGCTCTCCTCGGACCCAGCCTCCTCCGGACGCTTGTCACTGCTCCCTCACCAGCCCCCTGCCCCCAGCCTGTCACCAGACAGACCCCAAGGGCCCCCATCACAGCCACCCCTGCAGATTGAGAGCCACCTCCTCCAGGCTGGCCACCCTGGCTGCTCCCCTGTCAGGCTAGGGTTTGGCCCTGGTTGCACACCCTCAACTCAGGTGCTCTGAGGTCAGAGCTCAGGTCTCCGGTGTCCCCATATTTCACTTCCAGCCCTCCCCGCAGAGGACTGGTCATCTTATTTCCTGTACTCCAGCCCCCAAAGCAGTGCTCCTCTGAGAGCAGATAGTTGTAAATTTCCTGTTTGCTTTCAATGAATGAACGTGAACATGTTTGTCACTCAGCCGTGTCCAACTCTCAGCAACCCCGTGGACTGCAGCCTGCCAGGCTCCTCTGTCCATGGGATTCTCTAGGCAAGAATATTGGAGTGGGTAGCCATTCCCTTCTCCAGGGGATCTTTCTGACCCAGGAATTGAACCTGGGTCAGAAAGTATTGACTGGGTCAGAAAGCAACCTGCGTCTCCTGTATTGAAAGCAGATTCTTTACTGACTGAGCCACCAGGAAAGCTGAGTGAATGAAGTCACGTCGGAGGGCTCACCCTGGCAGAGGTAAATACTCTGTTCCCTGCGGCCCACGAAGAGAACGCCGGTCTCACAGAGAACCATCGTGATCGCTGCTCAGAACAGTGACACGGACGACGAGCAACCAAGTGGGATCGGGACTTTGCAGGTGGCCCCGTGGCTAAGACTCCACGCTCCCAGTGAGGGGACCTGGACTCAGTCCCTGGCCAGGGAACCAGACCCCACATGGCACAGCTAACAGCTTACATGCCTCAACCTGATGCAGCCAAATAAATAAAAATTTTTAAGTGGGATTTGACCTCCAGAGGGACCCACGCTGCCCTCTGCTGGGGGTGCGGCCCTAAGGGGTTCAGACAGTGGTCCTCACATGGGAGGCGCACCTGGCTCTGGGCCGGCCCAGCAGGCTGGTGGGCAGCTGTGCACACACTGGGTATCAGCGTCCCGCGTGGGCACTGCTGCGCCAGGGCCAGAGGCGCCGCGCTGTAGCTGGCCGTCTTTAGCGATCCCCAGGAGTCTTGTCACAGAGAAGCTGAGTGGCATGTCCCCCCGGCCGCCACCCCCACCCCAGGCTCAGTTTCTGGAAAGCTGTGTGCTCTATGCTGAAATGGCATTTGGAGGACTTGCAGCTGATTTTTCACATAGACGCCATCAGCCCTGCGGGAGGGACTGTCCTCAGCTGGCAGAGCTGGCTCCCCACACATGTAGTCCCCAAGTGCCAATCGCACACCCCCTTTCCCCCTTGTGACAAGAGTAAGGAGCTCCCAGGAGGCCTGGGGACCACTGCCTGCCTCCTACCTCCCCCTGCCCCACCGCCGCCGCCACACACACCGAGAATGTTGGTGTAAGGACGTTCAGGCCAGGCACACACAAAGAAGCTGGTGCTTCCCTCCTCCCTGCCCTGCCCTTGGTATGGATGGACCCGCTGGCCATGGGTGGAATCAGGAAGCGCAGAGGTGGACAGGAGCCTCCCCAAGGTCACTGGGGTCAGGGCTGGGCAGGTAGAAGCCCGCCCCTGGGGCCCTCTTCCAACGCCGCTTTCCCCACAAGGAGGTGGAGCAGCCTTCCCCGGGGAGCCCTGTGGGGCCAGAGTTGCGAGGTCCTGGGGTGCCTCATCAAGCATCTGCCCGTTTCCAGAGCGAGGAGCGGGCTGTCTTCAGAAACGGCCGGCCTCCCATCCCTCCCGCGGTCCAGGTGCGGTGCCTCTCTCCGAGGTGCTGAACCACCCCCGTGACCCCAGGCCACCCTCCTGGGGCTGCTGTTGCCCTCAGACGGCAAGCTGCCTGCCTCGCCATCAGTCTCCGGACACACCAGCCCCCTCACCCACACTCTTCACCCTCCTCATCTTCTTTTCATTTGTTTTTTCAACTGTGGCAAAAACCACGTAACATAAAATTTACCACTTTAACCAGTTTTTAAGAGCACAGTTAAGCGGCATTAAGTACATTCACCATGCACCTCCAGGACTTTCTCAGCTTCCCAAACAGAAACTCTGTCCTCATTAAAGCCTCACTCCCGTCCCTCCCAGCCCCGGGCCCCCCATCTACTCTCTGTCTCTGTGGATCTGATTCCTCAGGGCCCTCCCACGAGTGGGGTCACAGTGTGCGTCCTCCTGCACGGGGCTCATTTCACTAAGCGTAATGTCCTCAGGGGTCACCCACGCCACCGCCTGCGTCGAGAGCTCCTTCTTCTCAAGGCTGGATAACTTCCTTTGTACGCGGGGACCACGCTCCGCTTAACCTTCCTCCACCAGCGGCGGCTTCGGGCGCTCCCGCTTTGGGCTACTGTGCCAGTGCTCTGGGCATCAGTGTGCACATCTCTCTCCAGCCCTAGCTTTTGAGTCTTGGTACACACCCGGAACTGGGATTTCTGTGTGGTGAGGTTTCATGCAATTTTTCGAGGACATCCCATGCTGCTTGCCACTGCACCGTTTTCCATCCCCACCAACAGCACACAAGGACTCCAGCCTCTCGACATCCTCGCCAGCCTTGCTGTCTTCCGTGTGTTGGACGGAAGCCAGGCCGACAGGCACATCCTCGGCGTCTTCCTCGCCTAGTGTTTTCTGCCTTGCCTCATTCTGTGTTTTTGTAGCAGGAGCTGCTCAGAGACGGGCTGGATGATGGTGAAGTGAATGTGAAAGTCACTCAGTGTCTGACTCTTTGCGCCCCCATGGAGGATACAGTCCCTGGAATTCTCCAGGCCAGGATTCTGCAGTGGGTAGCCGTTCCCTTCTCTGGGGATCTTCCCAGCCCAGGGACTGAGCCCTGGTCTCCCGCACTGCAGGCGGATTCTTTACCACTAGTGCCCCTTGGGAAGCCCCTGTTCAACCTGTGAAAAAGTGAACAGGAAAGTCACTCAGTCGTGTCCAACTCTTTGTGCCCCCATGGAGGATACAGTCCCTGGAATTCTCCAGGCCAGGATACTGCAGTGGGTAGCCTTTCCCTTCTCCAGAGTATCGTCTCAGCCCAGGGATTGAACCCTGGTCTCCCGCACTGCAGACGGATTCTTTACCAGCTGAGCCACCAGGGAAGCAAGAGCGCCATTCTGAGCCAGACAGACCTGGATCCAAGTCCTCTCATCGACGCCCACCAGCTCGAGGTCTGAGTCGGCGGTCAGGGTGGAATGAGAGGCGACCTGTACAGGGCCCAGTGAGTGTGCCAGTGTGGGGGCTCCTTTGCTGATGGCGTCACTCGGGGCAGGAGGGCGTGTCCTGGGAAGACGTCTAACGTGGGGCGCTCACACAGGTGGCCGGGAGCCGGGAGGCCATGGCCAGGCCACCAGAGGCCCGCGGTGCTCATGGCTCCACCGGCTGCCTGCCTCCCCTGAGCACAGACTCGGGGACCCGGGGGCTGGTCCCTCTGTGTGAGCTGGGCCCTGGGGGCGGCAGGTGGGAGCCTGGGAGTGCACGTGGACGTGGCCACTGCCCTGGGAGCGGCCTCCCTTCCCTCACCTGGCGTCCGCCCCGCCGTGAGGCGATGACCTAACAGTTCCCAGCCCTGAGCTAATGGCCTCTGAAGAGCTGACGCTTGGGCGTCCCCACTGCAGGAAGCATTCAGCACCGTTTCTGGGAACACGAGACGTTTCAGCGACTTCCTTGCTGAATATTTCATGATTTACATTAATGGCTTTCTGGTGTTTTTCATAACAAAACTGTCCACATGATGATGGGTTAAGATGTGGTTTTTCTGGCCACTCTGTCTCTGGACTCCCTTCTGAGCGCTGGCCCACTCCCACCCCCCGTCTGCTTGACTCTTCTCCCTGAGGGCCTCCGAGCTCCATGCGTCCTAAACTCCAGGCTCCCCTCCCCGGGACAGACGTCACTCGCCTGTTCATGGTCCTGTGGGCCTCAGACACAGAAACAGAGGCGTGTGAGCTGACTGGGGAGCATGGGGGCGGGGGCAGCCCCATCTGCCAATTACACAATGGCCTGGGACCTGGGGTCTGCGGCTGGAGGGCCGTGTACAGGCCCTGGTCCAGGCGTCGTCTTTGAGGCCATGACTCCGACAAGGTCACATCTTACCCGAGGGCTGCCTGGCTGTCCCCAGGAAGACATTTTTTAAAAATTAACTGAACCCCATACTTTATCAGATTTCCTTAGTTTTCCCCTAAGGCCCTTTCCTGTCCCAGGACCCACACAGCAGCTGGCCTGCACGTCTGCTGGGGCTACGCTGGGCTGCGGTAGCTTCTCAGACTCGCTGGCTTCTGATGACCTTGCCTCTTGGCAGGAGGACTAGCCAGGGATCTCACAGATGACCGCTCTGCTGGGGTGGGTGGTGGGCTTGGGGGTGACCTCAGAGGCAAGGCGACCTTCTCACACCATCAAACCAGGGCTGCAGGCCGTCACCCTGAGCCGTCCACTGCGATGGCGACCCTGGTCCCCTGGCTGAGGTTCAGTCCACTTCCCCTCAGTCATCAGTCCTTCCCTCCCTCTGCGTGTTTAATCCTCTGGCAGGAAGTCTGTGCGTGGCCCCTCCTGGGAGGCTGTCCTGCCCCCAGGGTGTCTGCACGGGAGGGCTGCCCCTGCGCCCCCCCTTGCTGCTGTTCAGCCATTTCTCCACAGCTGTGCGCTCATGTGGAGGCTGATTTCATACTTTGGGACACACACTGCCTCACCTTCAGGACTGTCTTCTGCTTTAATGCCCCAGCTTTGCCCCCCACCCCACCCAGATGGGGCTTTCAGGGCTGAGGTGTCCCTTTAACACAGTCCACCGGTGTGGGTGCTTTTTCTCCCCCAGGAATTTAAAAAATATATTTGCGAAGATTTTTCAGTTGTGGTAAAATACACATAATAAAGAGCTTCCCAGGTGGTGCGAGTGGTAAAGAGCCTGCCTGCCAATGCAGGGGATGCAAGAGACATGGGTTTGCTCCCTGGGTTGGAAGGTCCCCCTTGGAGGAGGGCACGGCAACCCACTCCAGTATTCTTGCCTGATGACTCCCCCGTGGACAGAGGAGCCTGGTGGGCTAGTCCATGGGGTCCCAAAGAGTTGGACACGACTGAGCGCACACAGATGCACGCGCAGGATTTACCGTATTCACCGCGTTTGAGAGTCCGGTTCTCTGGCATCAAGCACACTCACGTCATTGTGCAGCCGTCGCCACGTCCGTCCCCCGGGATGCCGTCGCCTCCCCAGGCCGACAGCCTGTCCCCACCAGTCGCTGCTCGCCTCCCCTCCTCCAGCGCCGCCCCCCACCTTCCACTCCCTGTCTCTGGGCGTTTGGCTCCTCGAGGGGCCTCGTTGGCGTGGGTCTGCAGGGGTGTGTCCTGCTGTGCTGGGCTCATGTCACCGAGCGCGGCGTCCTCCTGGTGCACCCGTGCTGTCTGGCAACAGGACTCCCTTCCTTTTAACGCAGGTGTTCTTGCCCGCACCTTCGCTGGCTGATACAGAAGCTGTCACCCCTGGGATGGCCTCCTACCCTTGGGGGAGGTGGGCGAGTCCCAGATGCAGGCAGAAGGGGCTGTCTGGGCCCTCGATCCCGCAGGTGACACTTGGCTGACCTGCTTCCACACACAGCTGTCCTCAGCTCAGCGCAGGTGTCACTGAGGGGGACTAGGCATTGGGATGGGGCCCCTGAGGAGAGTCCTGACTCCTCTCTGAGGGCGGGGGGCAGGGAGCAGGCACAGGCGGGCAGGGCCTCCTGGCCGGGCTCCAGCTCTCAGGCTCCAGGGGCCCCACTTCAGCCTGGGCACTGTCCTCCACAGATGCAGCCCGCAGCCCCCGCCACCGTGCTGCCTTCAAGCCTCAGAATCTCCAAACCCCTTCTGTCAAGTCCCACCAACCAGAGCTGCCGAGCGCCCCCCAGAGGTGCCCTGCAGAGACACCTCCGGCAGGATTTGAACAAAACAGAATCCATTTCATTTCAGGAATAAATGGCCTCTACCCAGGGGGTCTCCCTGCAGGGGGTCACCCTCCCAGAGCTGCCCTGGGTTCCTGCAGCTTCCAGACTGAGTCCTCAGAGACCCCACCCCGGCCACGGACTCCTGGGGAGAAACGGAGGCTTGGAGGTCTAGCCCGAGGGCAGCTGAGAAGGGTCAGCTCTCTGTGGTCATAGGGGCTTGACTCCCCTGCATATTCGAGGGTGACCCTCCAGAGGTGCCCCCTCCCGCACAGGGCTCATGGGCACCGAGGCATCCAGACGGGAGGTGGCACAGCCAGGTCCCCCTGAGTAATGCCTGTCTCTACCCACACCCGTCCACCCAGCTGCCTGTCGTGGGGATGGGGGCAGGGGCAGGGTCCCACGAGAAGAAGGACATGCTTGCACCTTGTCAAGGGCAGAACATCTCACAAGGGAAAAACAAAATCGAGAGCAGGCCCAGGGCATGAGCCCTGGCTCTCTTGCAGCAGAGCATTTGGGGTGACCCGGCACCCCGGCTGAGTGGGGCCTGACGTGAGGCCCTCCCCGCATGTGAGGGTCCCTCTGGAATTGGGGTGCGAGAAGGGAGCAAGTCTGCTCAGGACTAGGGCCCCCACGTCCAGGTGGGGGGAATGAACGGGAAGCTCAGGGGTGAGGGCAGAGTGCCCTGACCTGGGCCCCATTGGTCCTGCCACTCACGAGGTCACAGGCCTGCCCCGCAGGGGCCAGGCCCACCGAGAGGCAGGGTGCAGAGAGGGGTGGCTCCTTACAGTTAATTGGCTCCCCTCTTACCCCACTTGCCATCCCCTTCCCCCAGCAAGACCAGAACTTCCAGGGAGCAGGCAGGATTCTGACTGGCACCCTCTCCATCGGAGGACTCTGCTGTGGGGGCCGCCCCCGCCCCTCGGGACTGTCACGGAGGAGCCCGTGGCCTCCCTGTCTTCTCTCCCCTCCCCCAGCCTGGTATCACTGGCCTCCGGCCGGCCGCGGAAAGCACACGGGCTGCATTCAGAGCGGCCCGTGAGGAGGAGGTGGTGGGAACGCAGCGTTCCCTTGGTGCCCCGCCAGGCCGCCCGGCCGCCTTCCTTCCCCTCCCCTAGGAGGGCACTTCCAGCAGCAGCTGCTGGGCATTCGGGCACCGCCCACCTCCAGGCACAAGCAGCGCCTGCAGTCCAGGCCCTGAGCGTGCCCGGTCAGCCAGTAAGCCCAAGAGGTGATTGAGGGGGTGCCAAGAGCCCGCCCGAGCCACCCGGGCTAGATGGGCAGTGTTCAGGTCACCTCTCCTTCCTCGGGGTCTGGCCAGGCTCAGGGCTCAGGCCTGACACAGTTTGGCGCTGGTTCTCTCTTCTGCAGGGCACAGGTTCTCGTGGGGACCCTGGACATGCGACTGTTCAGTGCTGGGCACCCGCATGCAGCCATCCCCAGGCTGTGCTGGGTAAGCCTCTCGGGGCTGTTCCGGGCAGGTCCTCTGGCAGCTGCAGGCGGCACAGCCGCATTCTGGGGTCTCCCTTCTACCCCTCATGGCGCTGCCCCCCATCTTCTTGCTACCACCCTCCCCCACTCCCTGCGTCCTCCTGCAGGCTTGCTCCTCCCCAGCCCTGGCTCCTGCTGGACACAGGACCTTTCCACAGCTCCTCCTCCATGAAGCCTCCTTGGACTGCTCCTCCAGGGTCACCTGGCCAAGGTGGACCTGGGTGGGGGGTCCTTCCAGGGCCTGGAGGGCAGGGCTCCCTCCCAGAGGCTCGCCCCTACCTCCACGCACCAGGAACTCCTTCCGAGACAGAAGGTGGGTGTGGGGTATGTTTGTCTGGGGCCACGAGACCCTGGTTGGCAGAATGAGGACGTGATCCAAGCCTTACTAGGGCCCTGAGTGTGGAGTCAGTCGGCCTGACCTACATGGGGGAGGACTCAGGGGCCAGAGACGGGAGAGCCTCTGGCTGGCGCCAGCCCAGGGGCCCAGAGAGGTGAGGGGCCACCAGGCCTTGGTCATTCCTGGATGGACTGGCAGGCTGGCAGGCCAGGGTTGGGGGTGCGGCGTGGAAGGGCCAGGTGTTGGGGAGAGCGGCCGTGTCTGCATCAGTCCGCGAGCTCCGGGCGTGGTTACGAAGTTAGGGTTACGGTTGGGGTTAAGGTCCTTGTCACTGTCTCCCCACGAGCCCATGTGCCCATTCCCATGCTGGCCATTGGTGGGCCGCCTGTCAATGTCCCCAGAGTCACCTGAACACTCTCTTTAAGCCTGGGAGATCTCTGGACTCCCCTCCAAGGCCCCAGCCCAGGTGCCACCCATCACAGATACCCCCTGAGCTGGATCTGTACCCCAGCCAAGAGCAGACACCCCTGGGGGACCCCCAGGAACCGTCCCTGCCACTGTGCAGTCATCAGAGCCTCATGAGTGACCATCCCCTGGGGAGCAAACGGGTCTGGGGCTGAAGGGTGGACGTGCAGGGTGGGGGGTGTGGTGGACGTGCAGGGTGGGGGGTGTGGTGGACGTGCAGGGTGGGGGGTGAAGGTGGACGTGCAGGGTGGGGGTGTGGTGGGCGGGGTGGGGCACATAGCTGGGCGCCAAGGGACCACCACCTCCTACAGCTTTCCAGGGAGACAGCCCTCCCAGCTCCGGGTGGGTCCACTGCAGAGGCTGGAGAAACAAACTTGCCAGCAAGAAAGCGCCCCACCGGTGACCACAGCCTGTCCCCTCTCACCCATACCCTCCACCATGGCAGGAGGACAGGCCCCCAGGAAGGGGGACCTGCTGGAGCTGGCCCCCTGCTTCCGAGAGGACCCCACCCCTGGCTGTCCCCACCCTAGGGGCCAGGGTGCCCACTGCACGGACCCTCGGCCTGTCCACCTCGCGCCCACGTGGCCTCCATGGTTTCTAGGGCCCCAAATGCTTGCTGGCAACTGTCCGGGGCCAAGGCCTCTCCCAGAGCCCCCCGAGACCCCCCAGCCCCCCGTCAGCTCCCAGGAGCCCCCAGCATCGGCCAGAAGGGCCCTGTCCCAGCGGGCAGGTGACACCAGAGTAGCGGTTCCTAATTAAAAAGGCACAGAACTCAGGACTGCAGAGTGATTACCCAAACCGACCGGACTTTGAGGAACAAACGTCCCTTAGTGCCCCTTCTGCTGAGCGCATGTGGCCACAGCGCAGGGACGGGGGGCAGCCGGGCCGTGGACACGGGAACCTGCAGAGGCGGACGCCGGCTCGCCGCCTGATTTACCGGTGACGGCGCTCTGCAGTCCTTCAGATTACTAAGAATATTTAATAAAGAATCAAGATGGTTTATCTGTAATGCAAAGAGAATCACATTGCCTATATTTTTATTACTGAAAAATTGGAAGCAGGAAGAAATCATGATCTAAGCTACTGTATAGATGACAAAAGCCCCCATTCTGGTTATGCGCCTCGCTCCACGGGCTCCCACTGCCCTATAAACATAATCTATCCGCGCCTCTTTCGCCTGATTCCGGAGTCTGCTCCGCGTTGGAGAGTTTAATATCACCCCGCTCTCAACAGCACAGGGAAGTGATTAAATAAGAAATAAATTTGGCTGTCGTTGCATTTAAAATCAAATCAAGGATCATTTGTTACCCCAAATGAACCAGTTCTCCTTCCGTGCCCATAAGTAGGCTGCTGTTTGCCGAGCCATTTAGAAATGTATATATAGTCGACTCGGCACATAATGGCTTGCACTATAATATAATCTTTATGGGGCTGCCTCGCTGCACTGCCGGAGAACCCATAACAGCACATGGCTTTTTTAATTTAAAGTTATAGGTATGAGACTGTGCAGGCTGCTCTCAGATCCATCTGAGTCTCGTTGGCGGAGGCCCACGGCGAGGTGCAGGGGCCGCAGCCCCGGGACCCCCTCTCTGCCCTCACCACCTGCCCTGGGAGGGACGAGGGGTCAAAGCAGGTCCTGAGTATGCACGGCCCAACCGAATCCACCTGGTGGGCAGGAGGGGCCCGGGTACTCAGGGAAGCAGGGCCTGGACGGCCCACACCCACGAGGCTTTCTCAGTCTGAGTGAGGCCTCTGACCCCGGCGCCCACCCCTGGCTGAGAAGCAGGGGGCACTGGGGGCGGCAGGACCCAGATGGAGCGGCAAGGAACTGGAACTCGGGCCCCATAGTGACCTGTCCTGAGCAGGCAGGGCACCCAGGCCAGCTTTCAGAACAGCTTCCAACAACAACAACGAAAAAAAATGGTTCAGTGGGGCCTAGTGTTTAAAGGGGCCACGTTTCAGGAAATGCTGGAGCCCCTGACGCTGGCAGGTGAGAACTGCTGGAGGCCACTGCGATGCTCCCCTGAGGGGGGGCACCCTCCCTCCCAGGCCCTGTGTCCAAAGGCCCAGCCGGAGCAGGCCTCTCCCGCAGCCCAGACCACCAGCCCAGGCTGCCCTCTGGGTCAGCCTGTGACTGACCCCGAATTCGAGGCCGCCTCCCGCACGGGTGTCAGGGTCTGAGATGCTGCCCCGAGAGGCTCGTTCATGCCCCTTCTCCTGCCACCTCAGCCCCCTCCGAGGGAAAGCGGGGCCCAGGGGCATGGAGCCTGCAGGGGGAACGCCGGGCACCATCAAGGGGGTGGGCTGGGGAAAGTTCCACGTGGCCCCCACCTTGGCCCGAGGGGCCCTGGAGCTGGGCTGGGAGCAGCGTCCCTGCCCTGGAAGATGAGGGCAGCAGGCAGAGGTGGGTGAGGAGCCCCTGGCAGGGGACCGAGGCCCCGAGACAGGCAAGAAAGCTGGCTTCGGGGTCAGACCAGACTGGAGCAGCGGTTGGTCTTGCCTGCTGTGACCTTGACCCCCGATGGCACCTTGACCTGGCTCCCGAGTCCTGCCCTGGAAATTGGGACCTGGGAGGGAGAATTCCAAGGGCTTCCCCTGGGCACCAGGGCGTCAGCTGGGGAGGTCCCAAGGCCAGAAGCTGGGCAGGGGTCTCTGGGGTCCCAGTGGCCAGGGCTCTCAGCAGGCTGGCCGCAGGACCTCAGGAGGGGCCCCAGCCCTCCTCTGACCTCCAACCCAGCTCCAAACAGCCCTGACTTCTGACCCCTCCCCAGACTGAGTCCCGTGTCTCCCTGGACCCTCCCCTGTGTCTGCCAGCTGCTGGACATGAGGTGGCAGGGGAGTCTGGGCCACCCCCTACTGCTGTCCCTCTTGGGGCGCCGGGCGGTGCCCCGTGCTGGGCTGGTCCGGCGAGTGTCCACAGCCATCTGCCAAGTGCAGGGAGGTTAATTCTGCCGCGTTGTTAATGGCTCATGTGCTATAATGTTCAGCATAAACTTAAGAATTAATTGCCTCACCTTGTGAAGCAGCTTTAACTGCTCCTGAAAGGAAATATGGTTAATAACCATCATTTTAAAGTCAATTCTTGTTAAAAGATGTTGTTGGACCAAATTTCTTTTGTTAGCTCATTATTTCACATCTTCTCCTCCCTCTCAAAAAAAAAAAAAATCTCTTTATGTGTGTTTTGGCCTAATTTTTTAAATGCTCAGAGGAAAATGGCTGAGCTGGGCCTGGGGCTGGACCAGCAGATGTGGCATGGGCCGTGGGCTCAGACCCCTGCTGACCTCGGCTCCAGTGAAGCGTGGCGGGGTCAGAGGGACTGGTGTCAGCCCTCAGGGACCCCCCCATTCCAGGGCCCCTGGGAGTCTGGAGTGATGTTGGGGCGTGACCTCCTAGGTCATAGGGCTAGCAACCCCAGCCTCTGTCTTGGCACCCCACTAGGATCACCTGACTCCCCAAGATCTGAAAGCCATGTTCAGCTCCTCACTGCCACCTACACAAACGAATGGGCACACCCTCTCCTGGCTGGCAGTGGGGGAACTGTCCTGTGTTGGACACACAGGAGGCGTGGGCCCCAGTGGACCCTGTGGGGCTGCTCCCCAGTGATCTGGCTCACGAACCCCAGACCCTGGGAGGCAGGCGCCCAGACACACTCACGGAGGAACTGCAGGGGCAGGAGAGGTGGCCCTGGGCCCCCAGTGCCTGGCTAGTGACCGGAAATGCCACAGGGTCCACTGGGGGACACACCGCTGGCTCCTCCCACCACTGGGCAGAAGTCCCTCTGTCCCTCCCCCAAGGAGGTGGGAGGGGGTGAAGGTCGTCACCCCTCTTCTGATGGTGGAGAAACTGAGACCCAGGTGGGGCTCCTAAGGGAAGAGCCAAGACTAACAAGCCCAAGGGCCCCCATCTGCAGCCCCTGCAGTGCCTCGCCCAGCCCCGAGAGCCGCCCTTCCGTCACTGTGACCCGCTCCCACGGTCGGGGCATGCCCAGAGACGTGCACAGTCTCTCCTTGATCCCTGAGCCCCTGAGGTAGCCCCCAACCCCTCGCTCTGCCCATCAGCCCCCAAGGCCACCTCAGAACCAAGGTGGAAGGTCCATCCTCAGGTGCAGGTTGGGGGTGCAAGCTGCCCCAGGCCCCTGCCTGAAGCAGGTGATTTTTGTCACCTAGAGAACAACAAATCACTCTCAGACATAATCGGATGATTATGTGAGGCCGTGGGACGGCGTGATGATTAATTTTAAATGGTGTGATTCGGTCCTAAAGTCTGAGCCTGAGAGCTGCCGAGGGGCCCCTGGGGACCTAGGAGCTGCTCAGAAACTGGGGGCCCCTCTTGCAAGCCAAGGGCCTGGGGACACCAGTTGGCAAGGCTGGGTGGAGGCTGGGCCACAGCGGGGTGAGCGCAGCCCAGTCTCTGAGACCCGAGAGCCTGGGGTCTGACTAGGACTGAGACCCAGCCAGCCCCTCTGGCCCATGGGGGCTGCACCCTCCCGAAAGGATGTGGAAGGGCCTTCGCCCGGGGGCCTCAGCCCAGCCTCGGATGGGGAGGGTCCTAGGGTGGTGGTCCCTCCTCTGGCAGAGTGGGTGCTGGCATCAGCATCTGCCTGGGCTCAGGGGCACCCCAGAAACCCCTGGGAGCTCGTGACCCTGGCTGACCACCAGGGGCCAGTGGAGGGGACTGGAGGGCTGGGCCAGCCAGGGCTGGGGGGTGGGACTGGGGCCCTGGCACAGGGCGGAACTCAAGAGGCGGCCTGTCCCCAAGCCTTGGGGACACCTGCTTCCTGCTAGGGCTCCCTTAACTCTCCCCAAACTCGCCTTGCCCCCAGCGTTCCGGAATTCCTCCTGAGGTGTCTCCCAGCGGCAGGCAGGGTGGGGTGTCCTGGACAGCTCCTGCGACTGAAGCAGAGGCCACGGGGTGGGGGGCCCAGGGTAGGAGGCGCAGGAGGGCTGCCGCCCTGCTGTGAGACTGCCTGGCCCGGAGTGCACCAGGAGACCGCCCTCCCCTGGCAGCTTCCCTGGGAGCCCGGTGGGCGGGAGCCTGGTGCCAGGCCGGGCAGCTTGCGTGAGCCGACTGCGAGCCAAGCTGGCGGGCTGGCGGCGCTTGGCAGGCGGCACGGTGGAGCGGGAAGGGATGTTTGCAGACTGCGGGCGACAGTTTCCCAGCTGAAGCCTTGCTGGTTAAACACAGGAAGGGAGCAGAGCCCACGGCAGCTTCCCACAGGCAGAGCCGAGGGCGGGGGCCCTCCTGGCCTTCTTGGGCATCTGCGTGGGCACCTGAGGGAGACCTGGGGTCTGAGTCTCCATGTCGGGGTACTCCCGGGTGGGTTGCCAGACAGGGGACGGTGGAATCAGAGCAGACCCTCCAGCTCCCAGGCCCTGCTGTCACCACTCTCCACCGAGGACCCCGTCACACCGCACGGTGGGTGGGTGAGCGCCCGCGGTGCCCCCGCAGGGAGAGGGCCTCGGAGTTTCAGTCTCCCCAAGTGTTCGAGCCTGTGTGTCTATGTTTGTATGTGTCCAGCCGTGGTGCGGCCCCAGGCTGCCTGGGATTCTAGAAGCCCGTCTGAGCCCCAATCTCGTCAGTGCAGGAGGGACGGGGCACCCCAGGAAGCCCCTGGGCAGCCCCGAGTTGGGGGCGCTCTGGTCTGGGGTGGGGGTGGCACGGAACAGAGGAGGAGCGGGAGAAAGAAAGCGGGGACTGGGCTCCATCCTGGCTGCCCCTTCCTTCTCAGCTTCCAACCTGCAGCTGGGTCGGCACTGGGCCCACTGGCCACGCTTCCTGCTGTCCCCATTCTCGAAGGACAGTCTACAGGCCCTCAGACCCTTTAAGGACTGTGTGCCCCCCCACCCTCCGCCTCCTTTCCCACCCCCTGCCCCAGATCCCCTTAGACCCCCAGGAGACCGGAACCCACACAGCTCAGGGACCCAGGGACGCGTTAGCTCAGGAGAGTGTGTGGGGACCCTGGGGGATGAGAGCGCCCTGGAGTAGGGGCTCCAGCAGTGTGTGAGAGCCCTCACAAACAAAGCAGGAGCTTGCCTGTCCCTGGCACAGCAAGGGCTCAAGAAAGAATTGCTGTCATCGTCAGCTGTCACTATCTTTCATTAAAGAAAACAGAAACCAGCCACAGGGAGCTGCTGTGCAGGGTTAGTAACGCTGCCGCAGACATGTCGGCCCTGGCCTGGCGGGCGCAGGGGGTTCCGAGTGGTGTCCAAGGAGCCCAGCCCCGGGGCCTCCTCTGAGGTGGATGGGCTGTGCCCCCTCCCCCTGAAGGTCAGGTCGTCAGAGATGGCCACACACTGACCCCTGCCCCTCTCCTTCGTCTTTCCAGTTCCGGAAAGATGTGCCCGCTGTGTGCTGGGGACCTCTCTGGGGTGTGCACCTCTAGCTGGATGCAGGGCCCTTCCCCTTGCGCTTTCCTAGGAGGCAGCGGACTGGCTCCTTCCAGCCTCTCCTCGGCCCCTCCCCTCATCTTCCTCATGGCTTTGCGGGCCCCGCGCACCCCAGAAAAGTGGGCAGGGTGAGTTCTGCTATTGCTACAGGAACCAGACATCCCAGGAGAGGTGGCTGCGAAGGACTAGGCCATGGCCACGGTGGGCAGGGCATCCCTGGAACAGTGCGGGGCCCCTCTGGGGCTGGATACTCAAGGATGATGGGAAGACAGGGACCCAAAGCACAGGTCCATATAGACCGTGAGAGAGCCGTCAGGAAGAGAGGCGTCCGGAGGCCCTGGGGCAGAGGTGGAGGGGAGGCGGGGAGGCCAGAACACAGAGAGAGACCCCGGAACCGTACAGAGCCCGGGTTCCAGGGAAGAAGGAGCCTGCAAGGGTGGGGGCTTGCCAGATAAAATACAGAAGATCCAGCTGAATCGGAATTTCAAACAATGATGTGTCCCCAGACTGCATTGGGAAGCCCCTGAACTGAAAAGTTACTCCTCGTGATGGTGAAGTTTGGTCTGAAGAAGGATGCCCGTCCCTGGTGGCTCAGACGGTCAGGAATCCACCTGCAATATGGGAAGCCTGGGTCCGATCCCTGGGTCGGGAAGATCCCCTGGAGGAGGAAATAGGGACCCACACCAGTTTTCCTGGAGTGGAGAATGCCATGGACAGAAGAGCCTAGCGAGCTACAGCCCGTGGGGTCGCAAAGAGTCGGACACGAGTGAGCGACTGTCTTCACTTTCACTGGATCTTCAGTTGATGAATCTGGCCACCTGGCCAGCGGTGCCCGCCTGGCTGAGGGCAGGGCCCCCCGCCCACATCCCGCCCCGCTCAGGGGTCCTGGACCTAACCCTGGGGACAGAGGCCGGTTCCAGGTGTCTCTCAGCAGACCTGGTGGGCTGGCTGCGATTCCAGGTAGGTCCCCACGCCCCAGCCTCCCGCCCAGGCTCCGGGCAGCGTGCAGACGCCTTCCCTGCCAGGCCCCGCAGAGGCCTCTCCGCTCCCCCGAAGCTTTCAGAGCCAACAGACTGATTATCAATAGCACGGCTGCTGGTTACAGGAACTGCTGCGACGGCAGGCGTTCGCCTGCTTGAGGTCGGGGAGGCGGGTTTCCTCCGCCTGGAGGCCGGGGGCCTCTCCCGGAAGGACGAAGTGACCAGATTTACTGTGGCCACAAGAAATCATCAGGCACTTAGCAGCTTCCAGCCCTGGTCTGAGGAGACCTGGGGGGCAGTGCTCCCGGAATCGCCCTTCCCAGGGGCCCTCCCTCTTGCACTAGGGGGATAGGATGGTAGGGGAGGAGGGCAGGGCTTGGGGGTGAACTGTTCCCCCTGCCGCCCTTGCTCAGCAAAGCTTGGTTCACCAGGCTCCGTGTCCACCTGGCCACTTCCAACAGGACTCCTCTCAGACCCCTGTGTGTCCCTCCCCTCCCCGCACATCCCCCCGCCCCGGCAGAGTTCTGGAACAAGTCCCTTCCCTCTCTGAGCCTCAAGCTTCTGGAGGATTCCATGAGAGCCCCCAGGCCAGCCTGAGGGTGGCACCCAGCCCTCATCGGCCTCCAGCAAGGGAACTGCAGTCAGCTCTGGAGCAAGGCCAGGGGGACAGGGCTTCAGAAACTGAGGTCCGTGCGAGGCGGGGGTCCCTGGGGGCTGGTATGGGAAAGCCCTGCTCCCCTGCCCGGGCGCACTCATGAGCCACCCTCGAAATCAAGGCGAGAAGAGATTGGACGAGGAGCCGCTGGACCTCGATACTCAGAGAAGAACCAATGGGCCTTCCATTTCCATACAATAACTGTCTTATTCAATCTAGATTTAATGTGCTTTTGGAATCCTTAATTTAAAGTGTTACTGCACCACCATCTGCTCCACTCTGCGGACGAACGCAGGGAGCATATGACTCAGAGCCGCGTCGGGAACCAATGTGAGGGACTGATGTACAGCTGTCTCTCCTGGGGCAGCCTCTTCTGCCCAGGGCTGGAGGTGGCCCAGGCCTAGAGCCGCAGAAGGGCCTGGTGAGGGGGAGGGACGGAGGGACGGAGGAGTGTCACAGGCCAGGCACTCGAGGCCGCAGGAGTATCAGCACCCCAGTGGGGCTGAGGCTCCAGGCCCGTCCTTGGCTCAGACTCTGCCTCTGCTCTTGCAGCTGCTCTGGGACACCTCAGCGGGAAGCCTTTCCCGATCCCTGACCACTGCCCAAAGCGCCCACTGACCCTGCCTCCCTCCCTTCCTCTCCCCTCCCTCCCTCCCACATGGCCAGGTGTCCCTGGTCCTTGTTATGGGTGCCTGTAAGCCCTGGACGCGGAGCCCTGGGTTGGGTCTTTGCTTCTCCTTGGTGGCTTAGACCTCTCTGTAAGGGGACAAGACACTCACCTCCCCAGTGGCTGAGGGGCTTGAAAGGATGGGGCCCCCTTCCTCTCACAATCTGGGGGCTAGGCTTCACAGGGACACATGGGCTGGGGGTGAGACTCTTCCCTCCCCTGCTGTCTTGCCTGTCCCCCAGGTTTCTAGAAGCTTCCTTTGGTCTGGAAGGGAGTCAGGCAGACCCTTCAGGGACCAGAGCACTCCCTGGGCCCGATACAGTCTGCGGCACACGCCTCCTTCAGCCCTTTGTTTTGACCTTGAAGCTCTGGCAGGGGCAGACCTCCTGTCAGACAAGAGCTCAGTTAGTGCAGAAGCACATCTCGCCTCCACCGGGGCCCCACTTGGGAAGCAAGGTAGCCTGCTGCAGCCCTGCTCACAGCACACGGACTCCGGGGTGCTGGGACCCCCCACCCGCAACAGGAGGCGTCCTGCCTGAGAACTGGGCCCCTCTGTGTCAAGCCCCTGTTCTGGGGTGCACTGGGTGGAGGGTGATGGCCCAGGTCGGCCTGACTCGGCTTCCCACTCAGCTCCATCACTCACTGGACATGAGGGTTCTGGTTGTTTTTTGCTCATTGTGGTATAAAACATAAAACATAAAATGTGCCATTCTGATCACTGTAAATTGAACAATTCAGTGGCATTAAGCACATTCCTCATGACGTTGTACAATTAACACCACTGTCTGGTTTCAAAACTAGTCGCCCCAGACTGAGACCCTCTACCCATCACTCTCATCCCTCCTTCCCTCCCCTGGCCCCTAGCAACCACCGACCTGCTTTGGCCTGTTCCGGACATTCCATATAAATGGAATTGAACAATATGGTGTCTGGCTTCCTTCGCTCAGCACCGTGTTTTCAAGGTTCGTCCATGGGGCAGCCTGCGGCAGCCCTTCATCCCTCTTTCAGGCTGAACACTCCTCGTGCGGGTGGGCCGCACCTTGCCGTCCTTTATCTGTTGATGGGCACGGGGGCTGTTCCTGCTTTCGGTCACTGCGTACCTGCTGCAGAGAACGCAGGTGTGCAGTGCTGTTTGAACGTCTGTCTTCAAGTCTTTGGGGTGCAAGCCTCTGAGTGGATGGCGATTCTGCGTTCAGTTTTTTGAGAAACTGCCAGGCTGTTTTCCAACGAGGCTGCACCACTTCAGTGTCATGCGCCATGAGGTTTGAGCCAGGCCCTGGCAGCCTTCGACTTTCCCGTGCATTTCATGGGAACCATCGCCTCTCTCTCTAGGGCGTGTGAGGAAGGGAGAGGAAGGGAGGTGTGTCCACCGCCTGGAAGGCCTTCCGCACAAGGCCCTGATGCGGGGGCCACAGACCCTGTGCACCAACAGCGTGCAAGCCTCTCCTTGGACCTGCCAGCCTGGTGCGCCCCCTTGGCCAACAAAACCAGGAACATCAGAGCTCCTTTTTGGGGGTGACGGCAAAGCATCAGTCACTGCGTTCGGTGCTCTACAAACACTGAGTGGAGGGGTGATCTCTGATTTCCACGACACCCCAGCAAGACAGAAACTGTTATCTCTATTTTACAAAAATCTCACCCAGGTGACTTCAAAAATCCCCCAGCCAGAGGATGGAGCTGGGACTCTGTCACAGGCCCACCTGACTCTTGAGTGCAGGGCTGAAGTGCTCCAGTCTGCATGAGGGTGTCCAGCCAGGAGGATGGAAGGGGTAAATCTCCAGTCCCCATTCTGTCCCCTCCACGGGCACCTTGAGTTTAGCACAGAGGTGCTGCGAGTTCTAGTGGAGGACTGAACAGGTCCAGGGGGCACCACCCTGCTCCAGTCCTACCCAGGGGGCTCCCACATTGGTGACATGACACAGCTTGTTTCTGATGCAGGAGTAGGTGGCGACCAGACCTAGGGCCTGCCTTCCTGGTCAGGGCTCCCCCGTGAGCGGTCCAGACACAGTAGCCCAGCCTCTGCAGGAGGAATCTCAGGTTAAAGGCGGCGCAGAGCAGCCTCAGAGGGAAGCAGGAGTGCAGGCCTGCCCCACCCACCTCGCCCCTTCCGGTCCGCCCGCCCCGCCCACCACCCTGGTTTGCCCCGCCCACCCTGGTTTGTCCCGCCCATCCTGGTTTGTCCCGCCCAGCCCCCGCCCACACCAGGCCTTTCCGTCCCGCCCACACCGGGTCTGCCCCGCCCCCGCCCGCGCGGAGCAAGCTGGCATTTCCTCGGAAAGTGGCTTGCGTTTTGCGGAGGTGGACGGCAGCCTGGTCCTCACGGTAATTGACTGCTCTCTAATCAAATTGATTTCCATTCCAAGGCAGCCTGCGGCCCCTCCGTTCCAGGAACAGTATTTTGAGCACAGATGTATAATCAAACGGCAGAAGCAGAGGGCACCCCGGGCCTCGCTGCCAATCGAATAAAAGCTAAATGGCCCGAGCTTTTAGGCCTAATCACTTCTGTGTTCCCGCTTGGGGTGGGTCTGCCGCAAAACCGGCTGGATCACGCGCCCGGCTTATCTGAATTTCAGCACCACCGGTCGGGCTGGTTGGAGTGATCCGCTTTTTCTCGCAGGCAGGCAGCCTTGCAGAGGCCCAGTCCTCGCTCTGCGCTGCCGGTTGCCGGGCACTCGCTTCCACGCCGCTGGCCAGCTTCCCCGCCGCTTTTCCGTCTCAGAGGCGCCTCTCTAGACCCTACACCAGGGTAGATGTGGAGCCTGGAGCCCCCTCCCCACAACCTGGGGAAGGAGGCCAGGGGGCTGAGAGCTCCCTGCAGGAGCCCAGGATGGGGCAGGTGGGGGTCCTGATGCCCAGTGACTGCCCAGGGCCTGGGTGGACATGGACCCCCAGCACAGAGCTCTGCTCACCTCTGCAGCCCCAGGATCCCTGCAGCCAGTCTCTGAGCCCAGAGTGAGCCTTATCAGCAATGCCCCAGGGTGGGGGTGGGGGCCTCTGGCTTCACCTTCCACTTCCTGCCTCCCACCCGTTCTCTTCCTCACCTTGTGCCTTCAAGGGTCTGATTTCACCCCCACTTGGGTGGCAAGCCCATCCAAGGCCCAGAGCCCCTGCCCCACACAAAATTAGAGTCTGCTTTGGCCTGGGGGCACCCCTCCCACCCAGCTCCCCATCCCCGGCAGGGGTCTTGGGCTCCTGTGCTTCCCCACTCCACCAGAGGGAGCCTCAGGGTCCACGGTTCTGTAACGGAGGTTGTGTTGCCTCCAAACACCCCTGTGCACCACACTTCCTCCATCCTGACCCTTGGCCAAGGCCCGAGGCGCCTTCCCTGGGGCTTCCGCTCTAAGCCCCAACGGATGGACGGCGAGGACCCCCTTTGTGGTGGGAGCGAGGTTCGGGCCATGCACTCCTCTGACTGATTGGAGAGATGGATAAGGGGCACCTGGTGGTGGGAGGAGCCGGACCACCCTCTGTGAGTCCTGGCTGAGCCCATCCAAACTTCGAGCCCTGGAACACTCCCTCTACTCGGCCAGGGGTGCTGCCCCAGTGTCAGGGGCAGGGAGGCCAGCGCCAGGCAGGGCTCTGGTTCATACCCTGCCAGCTGTGCCCAGGTGACTTCCTAAACTTCTCTGCACCTTGGTTTCCCCATCTGAAAAATGGGGCTGTAGTTGGATCATCTCCCAGGACTGTGGTGGGACTCCTGTGAGGCCCTGGGTGGACACTGGCTGGCAGAGGTCAGCTGGGGTCGAGGCATGCTGGACAGACAGCTCAGGAAGGGGACCCAGACTGCAGGTCCTCTGGGGGTCAAGAGCCCCACCCCTGCACTGTCCCCAGGAGGCTGCCTGGGAACTCCTGCCCAGAGGCCGACTTGAGCACCTGCCACTGGGGTGACCTCCTACCCCCACCCCAAGAGCAGCCTCCCAGCTGGGCACATGACCTCTGCCCCTGCCCCTGCTCTGGGGAAGGGCTCTCAGGGGTCTGGAGTGGGGTGAGGGCCGCAGAGCCAGAGGCCCCTAGTTGGGGGCAGGGCTTCCAGCAGGCATGGCCTGTTTGGGGCACTGGTGCGGGGCTCCCGGAACTTCCTGGGTCAGGAGAGCTGCCTCCTGGCACCCCAGCTGCCCTTCTTGTGGGGCCCAGTGTGGTCTGGAAACTGCCTGCCCTGGGGAAGCCAAAGGGGCAGACGTGGCTCCTCCCCAGGGCTGCTCTCTCCTTACCTGATGGAACCGGGACAGAGCTACACACCTGGGGGCTCCCCTCATGGAGCCGGGGGATGAGGCCCAGGGCAGGCAGGCTCTGCCCCAGGCCTTCGTCAAGGCCTCCCTCTCAACCCCCCGCTCCTGACACCGCCCTCTCCTCCCCAAGAATTAGCCCGCTTTTCCTGGAAATTGGGGCCTCTCTGCCCTCCCTGAGAGGCAATGTGCCATCTGCCTCCCAGTCTGTCTGGGGCTGTTAGTCAATTAGGGTCCCTGGAGGCCAGGCAGCTTCTCTGCTGGGTGAGGCTTGTGTCCCGAGGGCGGGGTGGGCGTCCGGAGCCAGCGCCCATGGCCGCTCCCCTGCCCTGCCCTCACTCCTCTCGGTGTGCCCCAATCTCAAACTTGCAGGGGGCCCCGCCTCTCCAAGGGGCCCTGGGGCTGGCGGGGCAGGGACCTCCGATCAAGAAGAGCCTACCCACCCTAGCCCACCCAGAACAGCCTCCTTCAGCCTCCGCTGTCGCTGAGCCCCTCCCCCAGGCCGAGCCCGGAAGGACAGACAGACCAGGGCGGAGGTCTGTCCAGCTCTGGCCTTGTGGGGCCATCTGGAGTGAAGGTCATCCCCACCCCGACCCCAGACTCCTCAGGCCCCTTCCCAGCCCTAGCTCTGAGGCTGGCTACAGACAGCCCAGGGAAGCCCCAGGGGAGATGGTCTTGTGGCCCCCAAGTCACAGCAAGAGTCCTGTCTGCACCGTGTCCCCAGACCCACCTTCCGCTTGTCCCCCAGCCCCCGTGTGCCCGACCTGTGTGGCACAAAAGGTCTTGGAGCTGGGTGGCCCCGGGCAGCCCGGGACGGGGCATGTTCCTCCTGCCCTCCCCGCCCTCCCTTCCTGAACTGGGCGCTAACCCTCTCCCATCTGTCCGCCCTGCTCTCCTTCCCTTGATAGGCGAAGACCCCCAGTGGTCCCTTGACAACCATCTGTGTCCACTTCCCAGTGGACCCTCCGGCCAGATGGAATGGAGCCAACACAGAACCACAACTGACCATCCAGGCCTCCTTGGCCACAGCAGACAGGCCTGGATACCCTCCCACACCGCTGGGATGCCTTGAGGGAGCGGTGATGCTCATTCAGGGCCAGGAAGGACACACCCGCAGTGTCCACCTGGATGGGGAGCGGGCTGATCACCCCTGTGCCACGGCATGGACCAGGGCGCCCCTCCCCCTCCCCTATGGCTTAGCCCCCCACCCCCACCCCGGGCTCCAACCCTTTGTTCAGGAGGACAAAGGACTCCTGGCTGAGCTACGGGTCCTGCTGACGCCGCACCCACTTCCAGGACAGGACAAAGGGGTGGGATGCAAAGGTTCTGATGCCTCAGCCAGTTTCTGTGGAGGCTGCAAGGGCAGGGAGGCCAGTTGAAGGACGGAAGTTGGGGAGGACAGAGCCCGGCCGTCAGGTGCTGGATCCCGTCCTACGGGGATCCTGGAGGCTCACCCAGGGCTGGGGCTGAGCTGGGCGGCTCGAACCAGAACGTGGCAGAACTCCTGGGTTCAGAGCAGAGCCCTTCTTCACAGTACCGCCCCCAGCCCGGCCTCAGCCCCTGCCACAAGGGGCACGGGGCTGCCTGAGTGGGGGCCTTTGAGGGGTGCAGTCTGTGGCCCAGAGATCAGGTTATCTCCGTCAGCAAGCCCAGGTGGGTGACCTGGAATTCGCTGATCCCGCAGTTTTGAGGTCCTGGGCAGGAGGGGCAGGGGCTTGTGGCAGCCAAGCTGATGGGTGAGCAGAGCTGAAAACCAGATCCCATGGAAGTGCTCACCCACCAGGGCTGGGTGCGGGGTGGGGCGGGCACGCCGAGCTCCTCCTGGGCCTGTCTCTGACCAGGATCCCGGGCACTGATGAGAGGACTGTGGGGTGGCCCCTCCGAGAGGCCCATCTGGAAACCATGTCCACCTGCTTTAGACCTTGTGTCTGCTCCACCCTGGCCATGGCTCCAGGGGGACCCCGCCCCCTTTGGGGAATGTCACTTCAAGCAGACTTACAGACCTCTGCCTCCTCCAGACCCCTCCTCTCCGCCCCCCACCCTGTTTTGGGGGCAGTTTCAAGATAAACAGATGAGTAAATAAATCCATCCATGGCAGGACTTCCCAGGTGGCTCAGTGGTGAAGAATCTGCCTGCAACTCAAGAGAAGCAAGAGAAGCAGGTTTAATCTGCGGAGAATATCCCCTGGAGGAGGAAATGGCAACTCACTCCAGTATTCTTGCCTAGGGAAATCCTGTGGGCAGAGGAGCCTGGGGGCTACAGTCCATGGGGTTGAAAAGAGTTGGACTGTGGCTAAACAGCAGCAGCTTGGGCAGAACAGTTGCTACAAAGCCTGAGAAAGGGGAGGGGACAGCGGTGCCTTTACAAAGTCAGCCGTGGCCCCTCTGGACAAGACCCTGCAAGGACAAAGGAAGTGAGGAGCCCCCACCTAGGGGGGGCTCTTGTCTGAGCACGAGTCCCACGTGAGAACCTGAGAACTGATTGAAGTCCACGGGGCAAACAGATGCACAACCTTGCCCGCTGGAGCCCGAGAAGGTCCTTGTGGGCATAGCAGTGGAGTGAAGGGCGGACAGAGCCGCCACGCCTGAATCTGCGAACCAGCCCTGGGGAACCTGGAGGGATGGCTCCAGAGATGGTCAGGGGATGCAGCCAGGGACTCTTGCACCAGTGACCTGCTCCGCCCACTTGCAATTCCCACCTCATCCACCTGGGGGCAGACCTGGCCCAGGAGCAGAGGAGGGGAAGGGTGGGGTAGGAGGCAGCTGCACGCCTGGAGGGGCAGGCAGGTGAGCCAGGTGCCCCAGTTTGCAGACAATGAAAGGGAGAGCCTCTCAATTCACCGGGAGCTCAGGTGCCCACCCCCGCCCCAGGCACAGGACCCTCCCACCCCACCCATCACCAACATCCTGCCCTACCAGCCCGCTTCCCTTCTAAGACACTGGGGACAGGGAGAGGTAAGCGGACCAGGCGTGGACAATGGGCAGCGAGCCTGTGGATGGCCCCTTCTCCACCCAGGGCTCCCTGGGCCTGCGGGTGCCCCTCCTGGGATGGTTGATTGCCCCGCCTCCAACAAACCCACGCCGCCCTCCCTGTCTTCTCCCAGCCCCACAGAGGAGCCAAGTGCAGGCAACCTGGGTTTGAACTGACTTTATTATTCTGTAAATGTGAATTTTACAAAGCGCTTTACAATGAACGATCACATCCTTTTGTTTGTTTGTAACGGATTTCCACTTCCTGGATCGGCTCTGAGCACACTGCAAGCCCTCTGGTTCCTGGTCGCTGGTGGACATCGTGTCCTCTGAGTTATGATTGGGTGTCAGCCGTGGCGAAAAAGCAACAGTCTGAATTCTGCCAAGTAGCAGCACGAAAGAGAGGGAGGCGCAGGAGGAACAAACAGAGGTTTCCTCCTTCTTAAAAAAAATAAAAACAAGAAGAAAAAAAGCCAGTCTCTTCTGAGGCTGAAACGGAACTCAGTGTTACTGTGAAACAGGCCTCCTATACAGCACAGGACAATTTATTTATTGATTTTTAACAGTCGTGAGTTACAGTACTACTTAACCCCTCCACAGACTCTTTAACAACAACCGTCTCCTTTTCAAAAGTCTCTTTTTTTTTCCCCCAAACAGTCCGTCCAAAGGATGAATGGTCTATTTGCACCCAATGCCGTTCAAATGTTCAAGTCAAAAATATTTATACGGTTTATATTTAGTTTTTATTATTTTTTGTCTGCTAAAAATAGTATTGCAAGTTTTGGCTTCTTTTGACATAAAAATGACAACCATGTGCAAAACGCTAATGAAGAAGCATTGATCAGAATCCAAGCGGGCTGTCCAATCTGAATGCTTTAGATAGAGGCTGTGTCAGATTCCTTTTCATTTTTCTCAAAGAAACAGAACGAAACAAACAAACAGACACCAAAACCCTTGCCAGGTTAGAAACACCTTGTGCCCCCCCCATCCCCCCCATGGCCTCTGGCCGCTGGCGGTGACACACCGGAGCTGGCTGACTGACACAGTGACAAATGTATGCAGCAGCAACATTCAGAAACAGTAGTTAAAGCTCAAGACGGCTCTGAGCTCTCAATTCTGTGTTTAGGATTTACTGCTGGCAGAGAGGCAGGCAGAGGTTTTCTCTGAGTTTTCAGGTGGTTAATGGGCCATAGGCCTTTTCAACTTGCAGCAGAGTATTTCCATAAAGATAACCCCGTGGAGGGGAATCTAAGCCGTCCATGGCGGGGGTGGCATGCACCCAGCCCACGCTGGGAGGTTCCGGCCATCACATGGGGACAGAGTCAGGGCCGGAACCGAGCAGGCCGCTCCCAGGCTGAGCCCCTGCTTTCCTCCTTCCTCCCGGCAGAAAGGCCGCCGAGGAATGAGTTTTCATGGAGGAGAAACACGCCCGGCTCCCGGGGCCCCAGCACCCAGACAGCGGTTTTGGGGCCACAGGCCGCACGCCCAGAGGCCTCTCCCTTGCCTCTGGTCCACATTCAAGGGCAGGGTAAGACGATCGCATCAAGTGCAAGGTTAAGCAACCACAGAGAACTCTGGGTGAGACCAGACAGTGCAGAAAGCAAGACAGGTTTCAAGTACTGAGGCCGCCCGGCCGGGCCGGCCGGGCAGGCAGGCAGCCCCACCAAGCTCACAGTATCTGTCACATTGCGGTCCCTTCTCCTGGACCTCTGCACTTGTCCCAACTGCCTCCCGGGCCCAGCCCGGCCACCGGGAGGGCAGGGGTGGCGGGCGGCCGCGGAGCCCAGGCGGGCCGCCCGCCACGGCCGCTGGGACTGGCCCAGTCCTTCTCTCTCCGAAAGGCGCTGATAGACTTAGCTCTATGTAGACTCTATGTAGTATATGCGTATTGCTAATAGTCAAGCTTAGGGATAAAGGTGCGGTTATCTCATAAATACTGAGTGGCTTGTCTCTCGGTCTACAGGGGTCGGGTGTGAAGGGTCACGCTCACGGGACAGGAATTAGTCGTCTTGTAAACAGAGGAGGGGGAGGGTCCGGTTCTCCTAATTGGTTTTCCTTGGGAAAAATGATCAAAAGATGCTAAGGCACTCTGGAAGGCCCCCCTGAGCCCAGGCCGCCGCTGCCCGCCCCGCGGAACATTCCCGGACGCGGCGGGGTGGGGGAGCACCCCGGCAGATACAATCATCAGCCACGCCCGTCTGCAAACGCTCCGCCCCACGTCCACCGTGGGACACATTAGTGCAAAACGCTCGGCCTGGCCCGTCCGGAGCGCAGGAAGAGTTCAGCAGCCATTCACATTAGATTCTTACTAAAGTTTCACCTGCAGCTCTAGCCTTCCTTACCCAGAACAACAAAACAGACGGCGACTATAAACAATTAAAGGACAGGGGTCACGGACATTGTGCTGGCCTGAGCGGCACAGTCAGGCCTTCTCTGGGAGGCTGGGCCCCTCCCTGTCCTGGCCTTGGGGCCGGGGGTGGGCAGCCGGGCCCACGTTGGAGTCGGGGTCAAGAGGAGAGAGCAAAGCCCTTCTGTTCACAGCCAGGGTGGGCAGCCGGCCCCCGAGGGTCCCCAGGGGCTAGTCGGATAAAAGTGCAAACATGGGGTGTCGGCCGAGGAGGGGGCTCCACAGGGGAGCTGGTGGGGCGGTGGGGTCCACCTCACCTGCCCCCACCCCCACCTAGGGGCTGTGGCCTCCTCCCAACTCCAGGAGGACTTGGTCCTGGTCCCTGGTGGGCTGTGGGCCCTGGGCTGTGCCAGCTCGCCCCCAGGGCCTGAGACGGAAGAGGCCCACCTCTGGGCCACGTGGTCGGCCTGAAGCCCCAGCAGGAAGGAGCTGCAGCCCCTGGGGCAGGGACAGGCAGGCGAAGGGGCTGAGGTCAGCTCCCATGTGCCCACCCAGGGTCCTTCTAGCCCAGCCCATGGCCATCAGACCTCTGCAGAGGGGGTGGCCACATGTCTGGCCTGGCTGGAAGAAGCACCCTCGCACCCCCGCCACCAAGGTCTCCTCCAAGGGCCCTCCACGAGGAAGAGCGGCAGTCAGCAGGACGAGGAGCCTGGGTGGTGGGGGGCAGTGCCGGAGCCCCCCTCCCAGCCGGGACCTGCAAGAGGCTGGGGGGTGGCTCAGCTTTGTGGGTTGGCGGCAGGGGAGGGTCACACCTGCCTGGCAGGGGGTGGGGGGAAGGGAAGGCAGAGTGCAGGGAGTAGGGCTGCAGTGGGGGGCCTCTGGCCATGCCTGGGGGCCACCTGGGACTGGATGGGGGCGGCCCCTTGGCGTCTGGATGGGAGCACTTGGGACAGCATGTGCCCCTTCCCTCAAACAGCAATGAAACTTCACAGTGAGCCTTCCAACCTCAAACCAACAAAGCCCTTGCCCCCTGACCCCCATCAACAATCCCTGACCTGATGCATTCCAGAACCTCTGCGCCTGCAAACCGCCTCTGCTCAGGCCTGTGCCCAGCACCCACCTACCCACAGCCTCAGAGGCCCGTGCACCCTGGGGCTCCGTGCACATGTGGGGAGCCCAGTGCCCACCTGGCCCCCAGTTCCCTTCCTGCTCATCCTGGCTGCCCTTCCACAGGGGTGAGTGGGGCCCAGCCTGGGGTCTGGGACACGGATGCCCCCAGAGCCATAGTAGGTCAGAGCAGGGACACCCCAGCCTCTCTTAATTTTTTTTTGCTCTTTTGGGTCTGAAAGTTTCCAAACCAAATATGAAATAGATCTGAATTAAGACGAAAACGAATAAACAAGCAAACATAAACCCAGCGTGGCTGAGGGCTGCGAGGGCTGCGCCAGGGGTGGTGGCCCCACCCCACGGGGCGGCGGGCGGCCAGGCGGGAGCCAGGGCGTGCTGGGCGGCCCGGGCCCTGGGTCCCAGGTGGAATGAGGGTCTGTGGAGCCACGGGGGTCAGGCGGACCCCCCGGGTGCGGGGCAGGATTGCAGACACAGCCGAGATCACTTCCTCTCACACACACGGACTAGCACGGCCCACTGCCGAGCCATCACCACCACCCTTGCACACGTTCACACACACACACACACACACACACACACGCTCTGTACACACACACCCACACCCCATACGCACAGCGGACCTGGCAGGCCTGACCCCTAGTCTTAGGAAGAAGGTAAAACAAGGATTTGGCCCCTGGGGGCCCAGCCTTGGCCTGTGGCCCCGGAGGGGGGGGTGGGTCCCCGTCCCCAGGGGTGAGGACCGAGGACCCCAAAGCGCGTGTTTCCGCCCCCACAGGCCCCCGGCCTCATCCCGGGCACAGGGAGCAAGGGGAGGGGGTGGGAGGCCAGCAGAGCCAGGCACCGGGGCCTGGGGGCCTCTCACCCCCTCCCCACGCAGGGGAGGGGGAGCTACAACTTGGAGACTAACCTCTCGAATATCAAAAGGCGCCCCTGGGACCTTTCTCGCATCGAGGTCGCCAGTGGCCTAATCGTTTACAGTATAACGAATGCATTCGTTTCCTTCATAAATTTTAAATACAAGCAGAATAAAAATCACATTTTTTTCAGGCAACAGTAGCAGTTCAGTAGGTAAGTGGCTTGATCACATTTGTCTGTATTAGTAACGCATGCAAGCAGCTTCCGTACCCGCCTGGGCTCCGGTCCTCCCTACAAGGGCCCCGCGTACGGGCCTTCCGGTCTCCTCCCGGGGCCGGGCGTGGTGGGCCGGCTGCTGCTGGCGCTGCCCTGCTCGAAGGGCTGCGGGGGGGGCTCTGGCCATCGGCGGGCAGCGGCTCGGGCGCGGCCACCTCCTGGATGACCGAGCCGGCCCCGTCGGCCTCTTCGCCCGGCCTCGAAGGCGGGGTTGGCGGAGGCGGCCAGGTCGACGTTCACGGCATCAGTTCTCAGGGCCACGATGGCTGCAGCCTCGCCCCGCCGCTCGGCGTAGATGCGCTGCTCGAACACCTGCGCGGCGGCCGGCGGGAACTCGGGGGTCCAGAGGCGCGCTGGCCGCCGAGGAGCCCATGACCGTGCGGTACATCTCCACGCCCTCGGGCAGCATGGACTTGATCTTGGGCAGCCAGCGCTTGCGCACGCGGCGGGCGTTGGTACACATGTCCGCGGCGATGACGTTCATCTCACTCTCCTTGAAGCTGGGGGCGAAGTTCTGACAGTACACTGCAAGGACAGGGCGGGCGGGGCGGGCGTGAGCGGCCACCCACGCGCAGGAATCCCAGGACCCCGCCCTCCGCCTCCACAGTGGCCGTGGGCCTGAGACCCGCCCGGTGGGGGGGTGCTCTGGGCTGGAGCAGCCACTCTGGGGCCAGTGGAGGGGGCGTATCCTCCTCCAACCTGCATCCCTCCAGCAAAAGAGGCCACGTGGCCACTCAGGCCTCTCCTGGGGCAGTTTGGAGACCAGCGGTCAGTCACCCTTCTTCGGCTGAAGGGCCGGCAAGGAGTGATGAGGGGGCTGGTTCATGCCTGCCTTCAGCCCAGCCCGCGACAACAGCATGGTGTTTGACAATAACGACCCGCCCTCTCCTCCTTTCCGCTCTAGAAGCCAGGAGACCCAGCTCTCCACAAACAGCAGGGAACTTGGAGGCAGGTCCCCCAGAGTGAGGCCCCCTCGCTCCCCACCACGGGGGCGGGCCAGCCCCACCCCGCATGCCTCCTCTCAGAGCCCTGCCAGCACCGCACGCTCTGGGATGCAATTACCGGCTGCAAAGGCCCCTCTTTGCTCTAAACAGAATTAGCCTCATGGGAGAGATTCTTTTAAGCAAGAAAACTAAGACAGTGTTTCAGGAAGACAGGATCGGCTGGTCTGGCCTGGGCCGGGCACAGGTGGCTTCTTCCCTGTCCCAGGGCAGGGGTGAACGGGTGGGTAGGGGGTTTCGGGGACGGGGGAGGGGTGGCAGTCTGCCACCAAGATGGACCTGGTTCCGCCTCCACGCACCCAGGAGCGGGAGGCAGAAGCGGGCCGAGCAGATGGCAAAGGCTCAAAATAACCCCCAAATGTAAATAAGGGGTTTTGTTCAAAAAGGAAAATTAGATCTATTTCACATATTAAAATAGTTTCGCAGCTGAATTCATCACGCTTGGAAACCTACCAAGAACGTTCACACCTCGAGCCCGGGCTCCCGCGAGCTGTTCTTTTCTCCCCGTCGACCCCAAGACCGGCTCCCTCTGGGAGAAGCCGCCTTTCCCAGGCTGAGATCCAGGGGTCTGGTGCCTGCTGGACATGCGCCCCAGCCCCCAGCACGCCCCCAGCGACCCCCGGCCTTCCTCTTACGTTTCACAGCGTTCAGGACGCGGCTGTCCAGTGGCTTGCGGCTCGGGTCGCTGGTGGACGAACGGATGCCTGTGCCACAGCTGTTGGCCAGCGTGTTCCTGGCGGAGGGGCGGGCAGGGTAGGCAGAATGAGGCGGCAGCGGGAGGGGACGCCCGCCCACCTGCCCTCGCGCCCCACCCACGGCCGGCTGCATATCTTCCCGGGGGTCGGGGGGTCCCCGTGACGTGCAGCCAGCACGCTTCTTCACGTGGGGGGTGGTCTGCAAGCCCTCCCCAGGCCCCGGGCTGACACTGGCGTGGACCCGAGAAGGTGCAGGCCTGCGCAAAGCCGCGCCGGGGAATGAGGCTCTGCGCCCATCCGCCCGCGGGGCCTACCTGTCGAAGAAGGTGGCGAGGAGGCGGCGCAGCAGGACCTTGTGCTTCACTCCCGCGCACAGGTGGCAGTTCATCAGCTGCCCGCGCGTGATGTAGACGCCAGAGCCTGCGGCCGGCGGGCACAGACAGACAGAGCGGCCCTCAGCCCAGACCCAGGGCTGCGGGCCGCAGCTGAGGTGGCAGGTGGGGCGGACGTGGCCTTCCGACATGGACAGCACCCTCCCCTCCAGGCCTGGGGACCCCAGGGTGCCCCCCAGGCCACCCCTGCTCCCTCGGGGGCCCTGTCTCCAGGAGGAAGCCGCCTTGGTCACTCGCTTCCACAGGGCGGTCCCCAAACTGCCTTCCGGCCTTCGGGGGAGCTGCCCTGGGTATGGGTTTGGGTAAACCCGTCTTGCCTCTCAGTTGCTCTCCATCAAAGAGCTGCGGGCAGGGGTGGGAGGTGGAGTCTTGGAGCTCAGGGAGGGGGCTCCCTGGCCCAGCACTGACCCTCCCTCCGGCCCAGCGCAGAGGCCAGACTACACACCCTGAAGTGCTGTTCACCCCACGGAGCCTGGTCAGACTGGGCCCACCCGGGCTCGGCCAACGAAGGGCAGGGATGACCGCAGGCTCGGGCCACCGGAGCCCCGGTTCAGCCGGGACGGTTCACCCCGGATGCTGCCTGAGGAGGAAGGAGCTTGGGCCAGAGGCAGTGTCCCAGCTGGGAGCCGCAGGTGTGAAGAGCGCAGAAGGGCAGGGGAGCACCGGGCGCGGGGTGCAGGGGGCCTCCAGGGCCTCCTTGGGCCTTTGTCTACGACCTGACTTTTTAGAGAGCACGCACTGAAGCATCTTAGAGAAAAGCAGGAACAAGGCAGCGCTCCCCTTCTGCGGGGGCGGAGCAGAAGGCGCGAGGACACCCTGGGAAGATGTGACACGCCAGCTTAGGGGCGGGGGGGCCTTCCCTGGCTTCACGCTTTGTCCCCACCATGAGCCAGGTCTCCAGGGACGCCCGCAGCCACGGGGCCAAGAAGTGTGTAGCTGAAGCTGGATGCAGACCTCCACTGGGGGCCCCGGCCAAGACACGCCGAGTGTCCCCAAGGGCCTCAGCCCCCAAGGTCTGCAGAGCCTCAAACCCAACAGCAAGATGGGTCATCCTAAGTCACATGGGCCAGACAGCCGCCTCGCGGCGGGGAGATCTGTAAAGGGGGGACCAGCAGGAGGCTTGGGGCTGGAGCAGGACACAGCCAGGGACAGTGGCCAGCCCGCACCCCTCCCCAGCCCAAACAGGCCTCCCTGGGGACCATACACACCCCCCAGGGCTCTGAGGAACCTGCCCACTCTCAGAATCCATCCCAGTCCAATGCTGACAGTCCTGGAACTCAGGAGCTGGGCCCTTGCTGGAACAGTAACAGCGGGCATGGGGGCAGGGCACATGGGGTATGGCTGGGGGCACCCTCACCCCATCCAGGCCCATCCAGACCAGCCAATACCGCCTGGTGACTCTCCTGTCGGCTAAAAAGGCCAGGCAGCCTGCTGAGGTGGGGTCTGAGCAGCAAGGACGTCTCGGGCAGAAAAACCCCACGAAACTGCCCAGGAGCGGCAGGAGGGTGCTGGACAGGAGTGGGGGCCCAGTGGCCCATGAATTCTCATCTCACTGCTGGACAGCCTTAAACACCTGCAAGGAGGGCTGTCCCTGGCCATCCACTGGTTCAGCCTCTGAGCTCTCACTGCCAGTCCACGGCCAGGAGACTAAGACCCCACAAGTCTTGTGGCTTGGCCATGGGCGGGGGTTGGGGGCGTGGAATCTACAAGGAGCCGTGAGGCCCAGTGAATTCCAACGCTGAGAAGATAAGTATTTCCAACAGGCACCAGCCCTAATGGGCTTTGGACCCCACTGTGTTGTTTGTTTTTATAGAAGCGAGTCCATTTAGGAGCCGCTGTGTGGAAGCTGGCAACTCTGCCCCTTGAACATGGCATCTGGACACTCAGGGGAGCTGGGGGCGGGGCGGGGGGTGGCAAACTGCACGGGACTTGGTTTTAGCCACGACCTAAATTAAAACAATCACGATTGCGGTCCCTGCCAATCAGAAGCTCGACCAGCCCAGGGGATTCAATTAAAATGCAAAATTAATTCAATTGAATAACTCCTCTTCGTGACACATTCTTCTAAAAGGAAATTAAGAGGAAATTTAAGTTGTTCTTTTTTTTGGTTTGTTTGACTGATTGGTGATGAGTATTGTTCACAGCGCCAAAGGAAAAACAAAGGGGAGGGCATCTGCACACAACAGCCGCGGTGGGGCCGGGCCTCACCTGCGACCAGCTCCAGCTTCTCGCCAGGGTCCCCCTCGGAGTAGAGCTTGGGGTGGCAGCGGTACCCGATCTGGCTGATGAGGCTGGCGGGCAGGGCCACCAGGTCGCGGCGGATCAGGACGCAGGAGCGGCTCTCCAGTGGCACCGGCTCCGGCTTCTCTTGCACTGTGGACACAGGACCGCCCGGTCAGGGGCGACGCAGCCGAGCCCTGGGGCCACGGATGGGGAGATCAGCCCTCTTCCACCCAGGCCAGCGTGAGGGCTGCTCTGTGCTCCCCCCCCCCACCCACCAGCTGCTGCTCCCGCGGGAGAACCCAAGAGAGTAGACAGAGCAGATGGGGGATGCCCAGTCCGGTTCAGGAGGCTTCTGGGGCAGGGGGGGTGTCCACCAGGCCTCGGGGGACAGCCCGGTAGAGGCGGAGCGGCCGCCTCTGCTTGGGGAGCGAAGGCTCGGGAGGGGACAGACCTCGTCCTGTTGGCCTCCCAACCAGCCACTCCTCACAGCAGCCCCGTGCCACACAGCCCCTCTGCTAGTGGGCGCTGCGCCCTCTGCTCCTGGCCAAGAGT
The DNA here is from genome assembly GCA_917880005.1 of Nanger dama. NCBI lineage: Eukaryota > Metazoa > Chordata > Mammalia > Artiodactyla > Bovidae > Nanger > Nanger dama. The sequence goes on along the minus strand of CAKJTW010000018.1, from coordinate 3,502,373 downwards.
GGCTCCATCAGTACCATCCAGCAGTGAAGCCAGGGGTGGCAGAGCCAGGCAGGGCAGACGTCGTGTCTCCACGGCCGGCTCCAGGCCTCTGAGCCTTCAGGGAATGTTCCTGACAGATCACCACTCAGGGGGTACTCAGGGACCCCCAACTGTGCCAGAACTGCAGCCATGATGCGGCGGCAGGTGTGGGGGAGGCCCCCCGATGCTTCCCTGCTCGAACCCCACCCTGAGCTCAGGCACGCCCTGCCCCCATGCCAGGCCAGCCACCCCCTACTCTCCCGCCCCCTGCAGGGTCTCTTGAGGCCTGGGTGGGGTTTCCTCTAGTGCTCGGGATGGAGGCGCGGGTCCTTTGGGCACTTGGTGGGCACCCAGCACACCCCTGTGCCTCATCAGGTGTTGGGAGGCTGAGGGGGGAGCCGAGGGCCTGCCCTGCCCACAGGAGTGCCCAGCCAGCAGCCAAGGCAGGGTGAGGGCGGAGGCTGCATGGAGGACTCCACTCCACCATGGACAGGACCCCCTCGCCAGGCTCCATGCCCCAGCGCCCTTCAAGCAGGCCCCCCGGTTCTTGCCCCCTGCCCACCCCCTCTCCCCCATGTCCCCCTTCTCCGCAATGCCCCTGCCCCATTTTCCTGCCTGGCACCAACTCCCCGTGCAGCACTGCCTGCCCAGGCCTCTCAGCAGGATCAGCAAGAGGCCCGCACCCAGCAAGCCTCCACCCAGACCTGCAGACTGGCACCTTCACCCCAGCTCACGCTTACACTCGGCCATCAGTCTACGCTCTTCACCCTGCTGCCCTGGCAGACAGGGCAGGGCCAGTGCCTGCCTCGTCTATGTGCCCAGCACACGAGTGTGCCCGGTCACTCCTGGGAGGGCCACTGCCCTGGCAGCTGTGTGGGTGAGAACCCCAGCTGCTCTGGGACGGGCTGCCACACACCTGGCCGAGCACCACAGCCTGCAGGGGAGCCCAGGGCCCAGCCCCTCACCCACCCAGTACCCAGGCAATGTCTGAAGGTTGGATAGGGCCCCAGGATGCTCTCATGGACACCGGGTGGGTCTTCCCTGATGAGAGCAGTGGCTCTTGTCAGCAGCCTTGATGAGCCCTGGGCAGGGCAGGAGGACACAGCTTGTCAGACTCACCAGGACTTGGACAGCCAGGGGGTGGGGGTCAAGGACACTAGGGGGTGAGGCCTGGCTGGCTGCTCTCCTCCAGGCAGGGGCTCAGGGGCGGAGTCTGTTGGGGAGGTGCCACAACCACTCCCAGAGGGTCAGAGGCAGCCCCTTGGGCTGGCCAGTGCCCCCTGCCCTCTGTACTGTGACACCCCCTTGGGGTCACAGGGCACTTCAGCAGGGACACCTGAGCCTGGGCAAGGGGGAAGACCAGGGGGGGCTGGGAGAAGGACCAGGAAGCCACACGGGGGCTGCTGTAAAGGGGCTTTGGGAGGGGTGGTGGCAAGGAAGGGTCGCAGCCCCAGAGCTGGAGCAGGTGAGCATGCGTTAGCACCAGGTCATCTCGGCACCAGGCTTTCGTGGGGAAAGGCTCAGGGCGACCCAGGCTCTGAGGAACCAGCATTCTGCCATCCACAGGGCGAGTCCCACGGGGTAAGGTAGGGTGGTCAGTCCCATCCCCGAGGATGGGCTGGGAACCCACCTGCTGCTCTCGCTGCAGCTCCCAGGGTCTGGGATCACTCACGCTGCAGTCACCCTGTTTCCAGCAGGGTCCCCAGGGCCCCTCTACCCTGTCCCCACAGAGCTCAGCCCTTCCTGGGAAGGCGCCTGCCGACATGCACAGGGTGCGCATGGTACCCATCGCCTTTGGCCCGGAAGGGGCCAACTCCAGGATGAAGGAGGGAGCCTCCCGGGAGCTCAGATCAGGGCAAAAGCCAGAAGGGTGGTCACTCTGGGGGTCAGGCAGCTTCTCCCACCTGGCATGTTTGGGGAACGCTGGGCGGGGGGGGCGGATGGTGGTGTGTGGGGCAGAACAGCAGAGAGCCGTCAGAATCTTCCAAACCTGGAATTACCCAGGGGCTCGGGAGCACAGGAAAAACAACCCGGATGATATTTTAAAACATAATTACTCAGCCCGCCACCCCCCACCCCAGCCCGCTGTGATTACGCTCACAGACTCGGAGCAGAGCACCAACGCTGGCGCCGTGGCATTTACATAAAGAGCGCTCGCCAGCAGAAATAATCCCATCCACAACCCTCGGCCTCGATGTTTCTCCAAACAGCAGAAGTTGTTTGTGCTCCACACGCTCCCCCCCAACCCAGCCCGGCTCCCCAAGAGCCAGAGGCTGTCAGATCCAGAGCAACCAAAAGAGCCTCTTCTATTTCTGCTCCGGCACGTGCCGGATACTGCGCCAGCTAAAAATACCCCCCTGAGCGGCAGTGCATCTGGAAAGGTGCTCCGATTGCTCTGCACGGCCCCGGCCCTAAACTACCCTCTGCTGGGTCGGAGCTGAGCCTCTAGCAGCCTCCATCCAGGGAGGGGGTGTCGAGTCACAGTGAGGCTCCAGGAACCCCGGAGAGCCTATGCACCGGGGCTCAGTGACGAGGCCCCTCGAGCACCCCTGGCGGCCTCTGGCGGGTCATTCAGTGCCTGATGGCGATAGCAGTGAGAGATGCCTCAGTGGGCTGCATGCAGGGGTCACACCCAGGCTCCCCCTGCACCGGGCGGGGGAACCTGCCGGCCTCCTGCTGCCCCAAGACCCGGGCAGCCGCCTGCAGCGTCAGCGGCCCCGTTTCCACCCCCTTTATGATGCTGCTTTCTAGGGTCATGGGCTCCAAATATTTAGCCCTGTGAAACGTGGTGGGAAGCATGTGAAAGCCATTAGCCACTTGCACAGGGAGGTGAGCGTCCGCCCTGCATGACGGCGGGTGAGTCGTGGTCATAAAGGTCCCAATGGAATGATCTGGAACAGAAGCTCACCTGGGCAAACGGGCAGCAGAATCGAGGCCTTGAGAACACTAGTGTGTCCACGGGGCGGGCGGTGGACCCTGCGGGGGAAAGAGGGGTCCCTGCAGTGCTTTCAAGACTCTGCTGCCCACCTGCCCAGGACACTGCCTGAACCCAGAGAGGGGAGAGACGTCACGCGAGCGAGGTGACACGTCACGCGAGCAAGGTGACACGGACGGCACAGCCTGCGTGACACACTTATGTGAGGCCCTGGGGCTGAGGGAGGGGAAGGGGTGAGTGTCCAGTGGGGACAGAGCTTCGGCTTGCGAAGAAGATGGTGGCGACGGTCACACACGTGAGCGCACTTGGTTCTGTGCACTCAGAACTGGTTCCAACAGTAAACCTCCTCTTAGGCACACTCTGCCACAATAATGACACTCTTTCAAAGGAATGAATGGAAGGAGGGAACTGGGAGCGTTACGCTGCCCGCAGCCCCAAAGGTCCTCAACCTCCTGCGGGTCACAGGCAGGGAACCTAAAGCACATGCTGGATCCTCTGAACGGGCAACAACCAGCAAGACGCCTGCCCCCAGGGTGCCGTCATGTCCAGAAGGCTCAGCGGGGCCCCGTTCTCATCCCCAAGCACAGGTGCGTCCGGGCAACACCATCGGAGCCCCGCCAACGCTGTGACCACCGGCAGGCGCCCAGGCTGCCCTGGTCCCGGCACTGGGGGCTCTGTTGAGGTGGGGCAGGGTGGGGAGGGGGCAGAGAAGGTGATGCCCGCTCCACAAAAGTGTATGCCATTTGTTCAGATGGCATAATAAGAAACTGAGCCCCTAGTCCTTCCTGATACAGAAAAATACAACTGAAAACCAAACAGAAAGAAGAACACGGCCCCACACGACCCGATGCTGGCGGTGACCGAGCCTGCGAGACACAGCGTGGCCCAGAGCCAGACCCACGCGAGCGCGCTCGGCCAATCCCCTGACAACGGTGCACAGGGGCCCGGTGGGGGAGGCGACAGGCTCCCAACAAGGGCCACGCGAGAGTCACAGGCAGGCGAGGCCATGCCGGACGCCCACAAGCCCCACCAGCACCTTGTGTGAAGATGAACCCAAGTGGATGCAGACCTGAACGTAAACACAAACCTGAAGAACTTTCAGCAGCAAATCTGTGATCTTGGGTTTAGCTAAAAACCTAGACAGAACCCCAAAAGCACAATCACTAAGAGAAGTTAGATAAGAAACTAAACACCATCAGAATGAAACAAAACTTGTTGCCTACGAAAGGTGGCCAAGGCAAGATCTGCAAAGCATGTGCCTGACAGAGAGAAACCCAGGGAAGACAAGGGAAGCTCAACTGGAGCAGAGCGAACAATCCACCTTTAAAAACGGGCAGAAGAGCTGAACAGATACGTTAGCAGAGAACACACAGACAGCAAATCAGCGCGAGAAAAGACGCTCATCACGAGCCCTTAGAAAACGGAAATTAAGGCCACGCTGAGACAACACTCCTTGAGGTTCGGACAGCTTGGCAGGACCCACGCACAGCGCACCCAGCGAGGACCCGGGACCCCTGGCACAGTCACGCACCCGCCTGCCCGGCCACAGGAACAAGACGGCACAGGCCGCGGGGAACCACGAGGCTGTGTGTCACAAAGTTAGACGTGTGCGGTGCTGAGCCAGCACTCCGTGTCCAGGTATTTACCCAGGAGAAGAGAGAGAGATGAGCGCTGGACGCCCGCAAGCCTGTGCAGAAATGCTCGCACAGCTCTGTCCACAGACGCCAACTGGAAACACCCAACATCCTGCATCAGGGGAAGGGACAGCCGGGAGCTGTCCAACGACGGTCACCACGGGGCCACATGGTCCCAGTGGTTGATGCGCAGTTTGGATGGGATCCCAGGCTCGCTGTGCCCAGAGGAGAAGAAGTGTCCGGGGTTATCTCCAGGGCGGGTCCACGTGGAGGACACGGCCAAAGACACAGCCAACACGGGGGTGAACAGAGGAGAGGGGCTGCCAGGGCGTGGGGTGGGGGGTGGCCATCAGAGCAGCATGGGCAAGTCCTGGGGCCCTGGAGGCTGGCTGACGGAGCTGTTCTGGGTAGTGGACGCTCAGGTCACACCAGCCGGTGCCCAGAAGGCCGCCCAGCCCCCTCTGCTCAGCTCCAGGTGGCTTCCACTCACGACAAACACACCACAGGTGGGCAATCTGGCTTGTCCCTGCAGCTGCCAGTTCGGTGCCAGCTAGACCCTCAGTTTTGAAAGGGCCACACCTGTGATGGACATCGTGCGCTAGACACCCCTGTCAGCCTCCCAGGAACAGGGCAGGTGGGTTTCCTGCAGGTGCACGCAGGCCCGGGCGGGGGAGGGATGGGGGTGGGCCTCCGCAGCCATCGTCCCGCCTTTACGTGCCTCCTATGTAACCATGATGCACCACAGACAGTAAGATGCATCTCGTTTCTTGGATTTAAAACATCTGGCGGAGGATGCATCCAAGAACCAGTGCAATTTGGCACATAGGGTAAAAAAAGTAGCAAAGGCCTGGGAAGAAAGAAAAATAAAGGTGGAAACAGAAATTCGAGGCCAAGGCTGGGGAGGACCTATGTGCAAACCCTGCCCAGCAAACCCCCGGAAGCGGGGTCACAAAGGGACCCATGTGGGTCTCGGGGCCCCCACACTCAGGAAGTTCTGGGCTCAGCTGCTGGGGAGATGTGGGGGTTGCAGAGGCCTGTCCCTGGACGGTGCCCCAGCCAGGGCCTGACGAACGGCCCCTCTGGGACAGCTTGGAACCCTGACACTCCCCAGGCAGCTCCACACCCTATTTGGCCCGGCCCACTCAGACCTGGGTTCCGTTTGCTGTTTTTTGTGTCCTGTGTCTGCGTCTGGCTCTGGGAGACCCCAGCGGTCCCCTCTGGCCTCCCACCCTGCCCCCAGAGAGAGCCCAGCAGCTTCTCCCATTGCCACTCTGACCACATGCCTCTTCTGTTCCCCATCCTTCCGTCCAGTGCTGACCCAGAGACGCTCACAGGCCCGCTGCCCGCCCATGGACGCCAGGCGGACTGGGGACGCTGCTGGGACCAGAGTGGGAGGGCGGGGCCATGAGGGTGGGTGGCTTTCCACGGCACGATCGTTCTGTACTCTTTAAGAGAGCGAGCACAGGGACTTCCCCAGTGCTCCAGCGGCTCCCAACGCTGGGGGCCCGGGTTCGATCCCTGATTGGGAACTAAGATTCTGCATGCCGCACAGCACGGCCCAAAAAAAAAGGACACAGAGGGAGCTGCCTGGTAGAGATGGTCATACTAAGCAAGTCAGACAAAGGCAGGTATCAGATGACATCATTTACATGCAAAATCTTAAAAACCACAGAAACGGACTTACTGACACATAAACAGACTCACAGACACAGAAAACAAGCTTATAGCTACAAAGGGGAAGGGAAGATAAATTAGGCGTTTGGGATTAACATATATACACTTCTATATACAGAGCAGATAAACAATGAGGACCTGCTACAGAGGAGAGGGAACTCTACTCAGGGTTCTATAATGAGCTGAAGTGGGAAAAGCATTTGAAAAAGAACAGACACCCGCGTGTTGTGCGATGAATTACTCAGCCGCGCAGCGGAAACCAACGCAACATTACAAATCGGATGGAGGACGGGCTGCCCCGCGGGGGGGGGGGGCTACTGCTGGGAGCAGCAAGCCCAAGGAGGGGATCAGCAGCTGGGGCCGGGCAGACAGACAAAGGGGTCGAGAGCCTGCAGAGACTACAGGGTCCCAGCCAGGAGCCGGCACCTGGACACAGCGTCCCAAGTTCTCTTCGATGTATCTGCTGACTGCTCAGTAGCACGCATGCAGGACCAGAGGCAGAAAAGCTATTGCCAAGAAACGGAAAAACAACTTAAGTCGGGAATGTGGTGTCCCACGTGTGAGCTAGGCAAGCATCGGATCTGAGGGCCTGCAGAGGAGGCGGTGCTTGGGGAAACACCAAGGACTTCACCAAGACCCGGGAACAGCCAGGGCTCACAAGCAGGGCAGCCAGGAGCGCCCAGCCTGACTTACTCCAACAGGTCACGCCACTTCCTGCCAAACCCAAGGGCCTCTCGTGAAGGACTCTAAAGACAGGTCCCAGACCCTCTGAAGAGCAGCTCTGCTTAGAGCTTCCAGAATGTATTCACACATCGTGAAGCATTCAATAAAAAATCACCAGGGGGATTTCATCGCGGTCCAGTGGTTAAGATCCCGCCTGCCAATGCAGGGGATGCAGGTTCAATCCCTGATCCGAGAAATCCCACACGCTGCGGCGCCACCACTCCTGAAGCCTCCGAGAGGCCACCACCGCAACTAGAGAAAGCCCATGAGCAGCGACAAGACCCAGCGTGGTCGGAAATGAGTGATTAAGAAAAAAACTCACCATCTACAAAAAGACATTTGATCAGACCCACCGGCGATCTGTAACAGAATACAGGCAGATCCTGTTTTTCAAATAACCTCTCTTCATTTGGGCCAGGGATGTGCAAGACGGAGAATTTCACCAGAAAACCAGAATCAGTAAAAAGAATCAAATGCTAGAAAGATGATTGGTTCAGGAGTAAATTAAACAGAGCAGATGAGAAGATTGGTGAACCGGAAAATAACTCAATCCAAAACATCCAGATGGAAGCTGCAGAAGAAAAAAAGAAATAGGAAAGTCGTGAAACAGAACAAAGGTTACGTGGAATTTGCAGGACGCGGTGAATACACAACACTCGTGTCCCAGGAGCCCTGGGAGGAGGGTGGGTGGAGGTGGGGAGGTATTGTGACCGAGAATTTCCAGCTGATCAAAGACAGGAAGACACGTGAAGATAGTGACCCTTGGAACTTCCCCAGGGGTCCAGTGGTTGACTTCACCCTCCAGGGCAGGCAGCAGGGGGTTCAATCCCTGGCAGGGGAGCTAGGATCTCACATGCCTCGCAGTCAGAAAACCAAAACACAGAACTGAAGAACTGTTGTACCAAATTCAATAAAGACTTTAAAAATGGCCCACATTAAACAACAACAAAACCAATCCCAGACAGAGGGTAACGCAGGAAGACATGGAAAAAATAAACGTTCAGATAAGTATAAACATAGGTATTTAAAACAACAATGACAAAGGGTACAGCTAAAACCAGGCAAACACTTTCACCCCTACCCAGTATGACAGGGGGACAGAGAGGAGGCTGAAGTCGTGGAGGTCTTGGCAAGCAGCAGAGGGGAAGGTCCCTGAAGGAAGGCTCCGAGTCAAGATGACCTCCGACCCTTAAGGGACCAGCTGTCGTTTATGTGCTAAGTTGCGCCTCACTCTTTGTGACCCCATGGGCTGCAGTCTATCTGCTAATCAATCTCTAAGGACTTCCCAGATGTTCAGCTCAGTTCAGTTCAGTCGCTCAGTTGTGTTTGACAGTGGACTGCAGCACCCCAGGCCTCCCCGTCCACCACCAACTCCCGGAGCTCACTCAAACTCAGATCCATCGAGTCGGTGATGCCATCCAACCATCTCATCCTCTGTTGTCTCCTTCTCCTGCCTTCTGTCTTTCCCAGCATCAGGGTCTTTTCCAATGAGTCGGCTCTTTGCATCAGGTGGCCAAAGTACTGGAGCTTCAGCTTCAGCATCAGTCCTTCCAATGAATATTCAGGACTGATTTCCTCTAGGATTGACTGGTTTGATCTCCTTGCAGTCCAAGGGACTCTCAAAAGTTTTCTCCGACACCACAGTCCAAAAGCATCAATGCTTCAGCGCTCAGATTTCCTTATGATCCAACTCTCATATCCATACATGACCACTGGTAAAACCATAGCTTTGATCAGACAGACCTTTGTCAACAAAGTAATGTCTCTGCCTTTTAATATGCTGTCTAGGTTAGTCACAGCTTTTCTTCCAAGGAGCAAAAGTCTTTTAATTTCATGGCTGCAGTCACCATCTGCAGTGATTCTGGAGCCCAAGAAAAGAAAGTCTGTCACCATTTCCATTGTTTCCCCATCTATTTGCCATGAAGTGATGGCACTTCCCAGGTGCCTCAGTGGGAAGAACCCGCCTGCCGATGCAGGACATGTGGCAGGAACTATGGGTTGAATCCCAGGGTTGGGAAGGTCCTTTGAAAGAGGAGATGGCAACCCACTCCCGTGTTCTTGCCTGGAGAATCTCATGGACAGAGGAGCCTGGCGGGCTTGCAAAGAGCCAGACACGACTGGGCGCGCACGTGTGGACTGCAGCCCATTAGACTCCTATGTCCGTGGGCATTCTTCGGGCAGAATACTGGAGTGGGCGGTCACTTCCTTCTCCAGGGGATCTTTCCAACCCAGGGATCACACCTCTGTTTCCTGCACTGGCAGGCGGATTCTTTACATTGAGCCACCAGGGAAGCCCCAAAGAGACCAGTAGGCAAATTTAAAACAGGCAGAGAAAAGCAAATAAACAGATTAAAGTGCTTGACTGGCCTGAAAGAAAGAGGGAAAACGGAGATACCACAGTAGATCGGGGAAAAAGTAGATGAAACCCCAAATACCAGCAGTTCCTGAAATGTAGGTGGACTACACTCCAGTGAAGAACTGTTAAAGACTACGTAACAAAACCACCACCACCACCACCACCAAAAACAAGAGACAATCTTATACAAAAGGACACAGAAAGTCTGAAAGCAAAAGGTCGGGGACAAGATGCAGCAGGTGAACATCAAAGAGAAGGGCCCGGGGCAGCTGCGCCGACGTAAGACCATGCAGACTTCAAAGCAAGGGGCCTGCCTGGTGCTTGGGGGTATTTCCAAGAAGATCAGCTCGCCAAGAAGATAAAACAAGCCAGTGACAAGATAGAATAGGGGCCCAGATCACAGCTTCACAATAACTGGCAGAGCTGAGAGGGAGACATGGTGCACTCACGTCTACCTGGAGACCCGAACGTCCCCTCTGGGGAGCCAACCAGTGTAAGAAGAAATCAGCAAATCAGAAAGCGTGTGCAAGACTCGGTGTCACTCTCGGTGCAGCTTTATCAGGCTGAACGATGCAGTTTTTGCCAGTGCATGTAGAACGTGTGCCGGGGTACAGAGTGAGTCTTGGCAGATGCCAGCGCAATGGAGTGCTGGGAGGAGGCTCTGAGACCGTGGGGAGTAACAAATCAGAGATTACAATGAAAGCATGATCAGAAATCCAAAACAGGTTTGAAATTTTAAACCCACATAGCACCCTTAGATAACCCAAGGGTCAAGGAAAACAACCACAAAAGCACTGGGAATTATTTTTAACTGAATAATATTGGAAATAACAACATATCAAAATGTGTTGAGTTGAATAAAGCCATGGAATGGATAGTCCCTGAGTGTTTATATTTGAAAAGGCTGAGAAATCAACTGACCAAAAAACTAGGGAAAGAATAGCAGGTTAACTCAGAGAAAGTAGAAATAAACTGAAATTAAATATGTATATATTCAATTTAAAATTAATAACTGAATATATAAAAACATATAATAAATTGAAATTTTATATACAATGATATATGTTTATATATATATAAAGCACAGTTAACCCTTATACAATGTGAGGGTTGGGGCACCCACCCCCTGAGCAGTTGAAAATCTACGTAAAACTTTTGTCTCCCCAGAACCTAACTACTAATAATTTACTGTTGACCAGAAGCCTTACATCTGTAGTCAGTTCACACAGATTTTGCATGTTATATATATTTATACTGTATTCTTAAAGTCAGCTGAAGAAAAGAAAGTGTTATTAACAAAATCGTAAGGAAGAGAATGTTTTTACAGCACTGGACTATAAATTATTTACTGATGTCCTTACATTTACGCTGTTTCCAAGGTGAATCACCTATTTGTCAGCACCTACATTTATACTGTCCTATATGACACGTAAACACTGCACGTATTAACATGTCAGTGGTACCAGACATCAAAAAAGGAAAGGTAGTGTGGAAAGGAAATGCGTATTTATTTACAAGGACTGCATTTATTGCAGAAAACATATATAAGTGGACTCATGCAGTCTGAAGGTCAACCGTATACATAGGAGAGAAAAAGCCAAAAGTTGGCTCTTTGAAAGACTAGTATGTTGGAACTTTCCTAGAGATCCAGGGCTTAAGACTTCACCTTGCAGGGCAGGGGGTACAGGTTTGATCCCTGCTTGAGGGACAAGATCCCACATGCCTTGGGGCCAAAAACCAAAGCATAAAACGGCAGCCGCACGATAACACAGTCAATAAAGACTTAAGAAATGATTCACGTAACTTTTTTTCATGACTAACATGTTGGAAAATCCCCAGCAAGCCTAAATGAAGGATAATGAGGTGAGAAGACCCTAATTAACAATATTAAATGGTACCGTTGTATGAACATGACTCAGCAGAGTCTACAGAACAGAGGTTGGCAGACTTTTACTGTTAAGGGTCAGAGGGTCAGTCTTTTAGGCTACCTTCCGTGGCATACCGTTCTTTGTTTCCCCCTTTTTCCTTGCAAACTCTCTGAAAATATAAACAGCAGCCTTTGTGTGGGGGCGGCGCTTACACTGGCCAGGGGGGCAGAACAGTCTGTGTCGCAGTTTGCCACTTTCTTCCACAAACATTAGGAAGACTTTAAGAGGATATTGGCAGTAGATTCATGCCAATAAATCTGAAAATTAGATGAGGCCCTAAAGCTTCTAGAGAAACGTAACTTAACCAACTATTGACGCAAGAAGAGACAGAAATCTAAGCAGGGACCTAATAAGCACGAGTCTGAAAAACACCATCTTGCAAAAACCTCTTGGCTTGCGTGCCTTCACCTGTGTATTACTTCAAATATTTAAGAAGGAAGTCAGCTAATCTTATACAGACTCTGCCAGGTCATTTTATAAAAGGGGCGGGGATGATTCTCAATTCATTTCATGAGGCCAGATAACTCTGCCAGCAAAAAGGGAAACGTGACCTTAAAGGAAAATCAGAGGGGCCCTCTATTGTCCATATGTTACAAAACTCCTAAAGGAAATATGAGCCCATATGAAAAGCATGGGCTTGTCCCACATGGCTGGCGATCCAGGCACTGGGTCCAAACTCTCGCCTCCTCTGAGGTGGGTCTGAGGAACCTGTACTGGCACCTGAGCTTCCCAGGTGACTCAGAGGGTAAAAAATCCGCCTGCAATGCACGAGACAGGGGTTCAATCCCCGGGTCAGGAAAAGCCCCTGGAGGAGGGCATGGCAACCTACCCCAGTATTCTTGCCTGGAGGATCCCATGGACAGAGAAGACTGGAGGACTATGGTTCATGGGGTCACACAGAGTCTGCAGCAACTGAGCGTGTGCGCGCGTGCATACACACACACACACCCCCAGCACCCACAGTGCTTGTGCTGTGTGTGGGTGGGGGGGTATGCATTTAACAGGATTCCCAGTGCTCCAGGCTGGAGCACTGGACAACTGTAGGGGGCAGTGGGCACCCTCTACAGAGCCAGGGGCTCCACGTGCAGAGTCTGGCTCAGAGGGGTGGCTCCCTTGATTTAGCAACCACTAGACACCTGTCGGAAAAGGCAATGGCACCCCACTCCAGTGCTCTTGCCTGGAAAATCCCATGGACGGAGGAGCCTGGTAGGCTGCAGTCCATGGGGTCATGAAGAGTCAGACATGACTGAGCGACTTCACTTCACTTTTCTCTGTCATGCACTGGAGAAGGAAATGGCAGCCCACTCCAGTGTTCTTGCCTGGAGAATCCCAGGGATGGGGGCGCCTGATGGGCTGCCGTCTCACGGGGTCGCACAGAGTTGGACATGACTGAAGCGACTTAGCAGCAGTAGCAGCAGCAGCAGACCCCTGACATCTCACCTGTCTCTCCCACCTGCGGCCTCCTTCTAGGAGATGAACACTGAGGAGGGTGTTCCAGGTCTGGAAAACCTCTCTCAAAAGGGCAAAAATATTAGGCACTTGAATCCAGGGGTAATGAAAAAGGATTCTACGTCACAAGGTTGAACTTATTCCAGGAACACAAGGTCTTTTAATATTCAAAAGCAAGTTATACCTAACAAAGCAGAAGAGGAAACTATATGACCATTTCAATTTAAAGAAAAGGCTTTTTTAATCTTTTTTTTTTTTTGGCCATGCTGTACAGCATGTGGGATCTTAGTTCCCGGACCAGGAATCGAACCTGCATCCCCTGCAGTGGAAGCACAGAGTCTCAATAACTGGGCCACCAGGGAAGTCTGAAAAAGCTTTTGTTCAAATGTAACAATTATTTATGGAAAAAAAATACTCAACCTAGAAAGAAAACTCCTTTCATCTGATAAAGTATATCATACACACACAAAAGCCTTGAGCAAATATCCTACTTAAAGATGAAATATTGATGGCTTCTCCAGAGTTTGGAAAGCAGACAAGAATGAATGAGAAACCCTGGCCAGTACAGGCAAGAAAGAAAATTAAAAAGGGAAGAACAGGAATAAATAAATAAAGTGGTCATTTTTAGCAGATGACATGACTGTACACAGAGAAAATCCAAAAGAATCTGCAAGCAAACTGTTAGAATAAATAAGTGAATTTAGCTAGGTGGCCAGATTTTTTTTTTAAACCGATTTGTTTCTAGATACTAGTAACAAATAATGAAAAAAAGAGAGAGAGGGAAACGTAAATACCATGTGGATTAAGACCAAAAAAATGAATTTCTAGGAATAAATCTAATAAAGATGGACTGAAAACTACAAAACATTCCCAAGAAAAATGGAAAAAAATGTAGATAAATGGAGGGACGCATCCAGTCTTACAGATAGCGGTTCACCTTAGACTAATCTGGAAGGTCAATGAAATCCAACAGCTTCCAAGAGGAATTGTGTGACATTTGACAAACTGGTCCTGAAAGGATAAACAAATGCAAAAAGAGCCCAAGCAAGGCAGCAGTAAGGAGCAAAAACCTGGAAGATTTATACTATATAGACATCAGGAGCCTGGGGACTGGCAGAGACAAGCCAAGCTCATAGAGAATTCATACACTTCACAGACATCTGGGGTCAGTACAGGGGAGCTGTCACACTGGTGCAGAAGAGGTGCTCTTCTCAACAGAAAGTGGTAGATCGGTTAACAAGTCATATGAGAAAAAAGTAAATCTTCAGCCCCATATCACCCACATTAAAAAAAAAAACAAACCACAATTCCAGATATTCTACAGTGTGGAGACAACTGACTCAGCATGGACAGTTGATTATACAGCAGTGCTATGTCAAAACTGAATTTCCTGAGTTTTGAACACTGTGTTGTGTTTATGCAAGAGAATATCTCCTGCATAAACAACGCTATTTTGGAGTAAAAGAGCATAGGATCTTCAACGGTTCTGAAATAGTTCAGGACAAAAAAAGACAACTACACACAAAAAGTGAAACATGAACAGCGTGAAAAGGCGAAGAGACAGGAGCCTGAAAGAGGAGCACCCCAGGCCAGGAGGCGCCCAGTAGGCTACTGGAGAAGAGGAGAAAGAGCTCCAGAAAGAATAAAGAGACGCAGCCAGGGCAAAAGCCACACCCAGCTCTGGATGTGACTGCTGATGGAAGCAAGGTCCGATGCTGTCAAGAACAGTGCTGCATAGGGACCCAGAGTCTCAGGTCCATGAGTCAAGGCAAATCGGAAGTGGTCAAACAGGAGATGGCAACAGTGAACGCCGACATCTGAGGAATCAGTGAGCTAAAATGGACCAGAACGGGAGAATTTAACTCAGATGACCATTATATCTACTACCGTGGGGAAGATTCCCTTAGAAGAAATGGAGTAGCCATCAGAGTCAACAGAAGAATCCAAAATGCAGCACCTGGTGCAACCTCAAAAATGAAAGAATGAGCTCTGTGCATTTCCAAGGCAAACCACTCAACTGTCACGGTAATCCAAGTCTACGCTCCAACCACTAATGCCGGAGAAGCTCAAGCTGAACGGTTCTGTGATGACCTACAACACCTAAAACTAACACCAAAAAAGATGTCCTTTTCATTATAGGGGCCCGGAATGCAAAGGCAGGAAGTCAAAAGACACCTGGAGTAACAGGCAAGTTTGGCCTTGGAGTACAGAATGAAGCAGGACAAAGGCCAACAGTTTTGCCAAGAGAACGCACTGGTCATAGCAAACACCCTCTTCCAACAACACAAGAGAAGACTCTTCACATAAACATCACCAGATGGTCCACACCAAAATCAGACTGATTATATTCGTTGCAGCCAAAGATGGAGAAGCTCTTTACAGTCAGCAAATACAAGACCGGGAGCTGACTGTGGCTCAGATTATGAACCCCTTATTGCCAAATTCAGACTTAAATTGAAGAAAACAGGGAAAACCACTAGACCATTCAGGTATGACCTAAATCAAATTCCTTACAATTATACAGTGGAAGTGACAAACAGATTCAAGGGACTAGATCTGATACACAGAGTGCCTGAAGAACTATGGATGGAAGTTCTTGACACTGTACAGCAGGCAGTGATCAAGACCATCCCCAAGAAAAAGAAATGCAAAAAGGCAAAATGGTTGTCTGACGAGGCCTTACAAATAGTTGAGTAAAGAAGAGAAGCTAAAGGCGAAGGAGAACAGGAAAGATATAAGCATCTGAATGCAGAGTTCCAAAGAATAGCAAAGAGAGATAAGAAAGTCTTCCTCAGTGATCAATGCAAAGAAATAGAGGAAAACAACAGAACGAGAAAGACTAGCGATCTCATCAAGAAAATTAGAGATACCACGGGAACTTGTCATGCAAAGATAGGCTCGAAAAAGGACAGAAGCAGAAGCTATTAAGAGGTGGCAAGAATACACAGAACTGTACAAAAAGATCTTCACGACCAAGACAATCACGATGGTGTGGTCGCTCATCCAGAGCCAGACATCCTGGAATGCGAAGTCAGGTGGGCCTTAGGAAGCATCACTATGAACAAAGCTAGTAAAGGTGATGGAATTCTAGTTGAGCTATTTCAAATCCTAAAAGATGATGCTGTGAAAGTGCTGCACTCAATATGCCAGCAAATTTGGAAAACTCAGTAGTGGCCATAGGACTGGAAAAGGTCAGTTTCCATTCCAATCCCAAAGAAAGGCAATGCCAAAGAATGTTCAAACTACAGCACAATTGCACTCATCTCAGTTCATTTCAGTTCAGTCGCTCAGTCATGTCCGACTCTTTGCGACCCCATGGACCACAGCACGCCAGGCCTCCCTGTCCAGTACCAACTCCTGGAGTATCTCACACGCTAGCAAAGTAATACTGAAAATTCTCCAAGTAAGGCTTCAACAGAACGTGAACCAAGAATTTCCAGATGTTCAAGCTGGATTTAGAAAAGGCAGAAGAACCAGAGATCAAATTGCCAACATCCGCTGGATCACAGAAAAAGCAAGCAAGTTCCAGAAAAACATTTACTTCTGCTTTAATGACTACGGCAAAGCCTTTGACTGTGTGGATCACAACAAACTGTGGAACATTCTGAAAGAGATGGGAATACCGGACCACCTTACCTGCCTCATGAGAAATCTGTATGCAGGTCAAGAAGCAATCGTTAGAACCAGACATGGAACAATGGACTGGTTCCAAATTGGGAAGGGAGTACTGTCAAGGCTATATATCGTTACCCTGCTTATTTAACTTATATGCAGAATACATCATGAGAAATGCCAGGCTGAATGAAGCACAAGCTGGAATCAAGATTGATGGGAGAAATATCAATACTCAGATCCGCAGATGATACCACCCTTATGGCAGAAAGTGAAGAACTAAAGAGCCTCTTGATGAAAGTGAAAGAGGAGAGTGAAAAAGTTGGCTTAAAACTCAACATTCAGAAAACTAAGATCACGGCATCTGGTCCCATCACTTCATGACAAATAGATGGGGAAATAAGGGAATCAGTGATAGGCTTTCTTTTCTTAGGCTCCAAAATCACTGCAGATGGTGACTACAGCCATGAAATTAAAAGCTGTTTGCTCCTTAGAAGAAAAGCTATGACAAACCTAGACAGCATATTAACAAGTAGAGACATTACTTTGCTGACAAAGGTTCATCTAGTCAAAGTTATGGTTTTTCCAGTGGTCATGAATGGATGTGAGAGTTGGACCATAAATAAAGCTGAATGCTGAAGAACTGATGCTGCTCAACTGTGGTGTTGGAGAAAACTTTTGAGAGTCCCTTGGACTGCAAGGAGATCCAACCAGTCCATCCTAAAGGAAATCAGTCCTGAATATCCATTGGAAGGATTGATGCTGAAGCTGAAGCTCCAATACTTTGGCCACCTGATCTGAAAAATGGACTCAATGGAAAAGACCCTGATGCTGGGAAAGACTGAAGGCAGGAGGAGAAGGGGGTGACAGAGAATGAGATGGTTGGATGGCATCACCAACTCAATGGACATGAGTTTGAGCAAGCTCTGGGAGTTGGTGATGGATAAGAAAACCTGGCGTGCTGCAGTCCACGAGGTCGCAAAGAGTCAGACACGACTGAGTGACTGAACTGAACTGAAAAAGTGAGAAAGAATGATAAAGCAAATATGGCAAATTCTCACCAGCAAATGAGTCTGAGGAAAACGTATACAGGAGTTCTTGGTACTTTTCTTGAAACATCTCTGTTAAATTTAAAATGACTTCAAATCAGAAAAAAAATTTTTTTAGAGTACATAGAGAATATTACAATGACCATGAGGAAAGGAAGACTTCTTTAAAGATGATATCAAAGCTGCCACTGAAAAAGAAAAATAATAAACTCACTACATCAAAATCATACTAAGAAGATGACAAGCTGTAGAGTGGGAGAAGCTATTTAAAGCTTTTAAACTGACAAAAGAACCCTATCCAGAGTGCACAGAGCTCCCGAGAAGCTGTGGGAAATGAACAGACAACTCGCTCTAGAAACGTGTGGGAAAGAAAGGTTAAACGGGCCCTTCGCAGAGGAAGACGGCCGAACTGCCCAAAGTATGAAAAAGTGCTCAAAGTCATTCCTCGTTATGGAAATTCCACTTCACTGTAAGAGATTCGGGACATCAGACTGCCTGCCAGTGCTCGACATTCACCATGTCCAGTATCTGTTACAGAATTAACAGAAACATGAAGAACCACGAAAAAGGGACTTGCCCGGTGGTCCAGAGGCTAAGACTCCACACTCCCAACGCAGGGGGACCAGGTTTGACCTCTGGTCAGGGAACTGGATTCCACATGCTGCAGATAAGACCCAGCACAGCCAGATTAAGAAAGAAAGAAAGGAAGAAAAACGAACCACAAGAAGGAGATCCTAAGGAGGAGAAAAACCGGTGGTAGAAACAGACTAAGAAGTGACAAAAGGAGGGATGAACAGGCGAACACTTTAAACAGCTAGAAACACAATCAGAAAATAGTTTTAAAATGTCAAAGCCCGAACTCACGAGGGGAGAAATGTAACAGACAAATAAGAACAAAATGGAACCACCAAAAAGATCAGAGACCATGAAGAAATAGCAACGGAAACTCCTCCATCTAAAGCCTAAAGAGAAAATTGGCTCTACACTAATAAATAAACAAAGCCTTGGGATCTCAGGGGCAAAGCACGTTTCATTGACGTTATGCGGGGAGGGGCACACGACAATTGAAGGAATAATGCCACGAATGCACGTGTCCAAAAAGCTCAGCAAACTGTAAGCAGGATAAAAGCAGCCTGAAAGGAAAGACAAGGCTTGTAAAGAGACACACAGAGAAAAATGACTTTGATTTCCTGAGGGGGAAAAAATTGCATTTCAGAAAACAAGAGAATGTCTACTGAAAGCAGAAAGTAATAGTCAACCTAGAATTCTATATCCAGCAAAAATACCCTTTAAAAACGAAGGTGACAATTGTATAGTGAAAGTTAATCTCACTGTATATAGACTATACTTCAATAAGGCAGATTTTTTAAAAGGTGATATAAAAACCTCTTTGTAATTTTTTGGGATTCATCACTAGGACTGTAACAAATGTTAAAGGAAATTCTTTAAGCAGAAGGAAGACGACACCAGATAGAAACTAATCTATATGAAGTGTAAAGAACTGGACAAGGTAAATATGTGGGCAAATATAATAGTTTTTTTTTCATATTTTAAATTTCTTCAAAAGTAAATGAGACATCCACATGAAAAAAATATTCAGAACCTTGACCATATCTCTCACTTTATACAAAAATTAACTCAAAATGGGCCACAGACTAAATGTAAAACCCAAAGCCATAGAACATCCAGAAGAAAACACAGCGGGAACATTTTTTATAATTTTGTTAGGTAAAGACTCAGATAGAACACCAAAAGCATGATCTGTAAGATACATGATTCACTACTTAAACTTCATCAAAAATTTTAAATGTCTATGAGAGACATTATTAAGAGAAAGAAACAACAAACTACAGCCTGGTGGAAAATGTTAGGAAATCACATATCCAACACAGGATTTTCCTCTGGAAGGTATAAAGAATACACAGCATCAACGATACTCAATATTCCAACCACCCAAAAAAGAGGACAAAGACTCAAAAAGGCACTTGAGCAGAATGGGTATACAGATGGCAAACAAATACACAAAGGATGTCCCACATCAGTAGATATTAGAGAAATACAAATTTTAGCTGCAGGGAGACACCCTTACAGACCTCGAAAGTGAAAGTGAAGTCGCTCAGTCGTGTCCGACTCTGCGGCCCCGTGGACTGTAGCCTACCAGGCTTCTCTGTCCATGGCATTTCCCAGGCAAAAGTACTGGAGTGGGGGTGCCATTTCCTTCTCCAGGAGATCTTCTCAACCCAGGGATCGAACCCAGGTCTCCCGCACTGTGGGCAGATGCTTCACCATCTGCACCACCGGGGAAGTCACAGACCTTGAGGACGGCTTTAAAATAACGGCAAGACAAAACCAAGCGCCCGATGCGAACATGGAGCAACAGGCACTCTCGCTCTGCCGGCTGTGATGCAACGTGACAGAACTATTTCAGACAAGTGTCTGGGCAGTTTCTTATAGTTAAATACGTCTTACCATACCACCTATGATCTCACTCCTGGGCTCATTTATCAAATAGAACTGAAAACTGAAGTGTGTGCAAAAACCTTTTTCTTTTTGCACGTTGGCAGCAGCTCGATTCATAAGCGCTAAAAACTAGAAAAAAACCACAGGTCCTTCAAATGGCAAATATGGGGTTGGCCAAAAAGTTCATTTGCGCCTTTCTGTAAGATGTTAAACCCACTGTGGGAGTACTACTCAGCAGTCAAAAAACAAATGAACCGAGAACGCACACAAAAAGGAAGGAATCTTAAATGCATTCGGACTCAAAAGACCATAGACTGTGTGATTCTACTGATGGGACAAAAACAGACCAGCGGCTGCGGGAGTTGGGGGAAGGAAGAAGGCTACAGTGGGGCCTCCCGGGATGATGAGCTGTGTGAGGTGACGCCGCTCTGGGCCTTGAGGATGGAGGGGATCACATGACTGTATGCATTTGTCTAAACTCAGAGAATCATGTGCCCAAGAGAAGAAATTCTGCTCTAAGTTGTAGATGTGACTAAAAGTAGAAAAAAACGCAACTGGCTGTTTCAAGTAAAAACAGTAACATTGACAAAGCTTCCCTGGTGGCCCAGCAGGTGAGGATCTGCCTGCAGCGCAGGAGACACGGGGACTAGGCTTCGATTCTTGGCTCCGGAAGATCCCCCGGAGGAGGGCACGGCAGCCCACTTCAGTACTCTTACCTGAAAAGTCCCGTGGACAGAGGAGCCTGGCAGGTCACAGTCCAGAAGGCAGCCAAGAGTCAGACACGACTGAGCACAAGATAAGATTCAAAACAGCCTCTGAAGGAGCAGAAGACTTCACAGTTTCACAAAGAACGAGAGCAGGTCAAAGCACACTGACAATCTGAGTTCCATGGGAGGCGGCAATGCACCTGAGAAGGCTGATGGGAAAAAGCCAAAGATTCGTGCATCAGCTCTAGACAGCAAAAGCATGGTGGGAGTGGAAGGTGACGGCGCCTGACGGTAGAGCTACAGAGGGACTCCTGGGAAAATTCAGTCAGGAAGTGGCGAAAAGAGGAAAAAAAGAAAAGACGACTAATAAAAAGCTAATGAGACAGCAGATCCGACCTGAACCCCCTTGAAAATTACATTAAATGTCAATGGTCTAAAGACTCCCAATAAAAGATGCTAAGACTGGATAAAAAAGCAGATCTCAACCGTGTGCTTGTGTATCATGCAAAATAACTGGGCTGGGTGAATCACTAGCTGGAATCAAGATTGCCAGGAGAAATAGCAACAACCTCAGATACGCAGATGGTACCACTCTAATGGCAAAAAGTGAAGAGGAACTAAAGAGCCTCTTGATGAGGATGAAAAAGGAGAGTGAAAAAGCTGGCTTGAAACTCAACATTAAGGAAACTAAAATAATGCCATCCAGTCCCATTCAGTTCAGTTCAGTCGCTCAGTCGTGTCCAACTCTTTGCAACCCCATGAACTGCAGCACTCCAGGCCTCCCTGTCCATCACCAGCTCCCAGAGTTCACCCAAACTCATGTCCATCGAGTCAGTGATGCCAGCCAGCCATCTCATCCTCTGTCGTCCCCCTTCTCCTCCTGCAGCCAATCCCTCCCAGCATCAGAGTCTTTTCCAATGAGTCAACTCTTCGCATGAGGTGGCCAAAGTATTGGAGTTTCAGCTTTAGCATCAGTCCTTCCAAAGAACACTCAGGGCTGATCTCCTTTAGAATGGACTGGTTAGATCTCCTTGCAGTCCAAGGGACTCTCAAGAGTCTTCTCCAACACCACAGTTCAAAAGCATCAGTTCTTCGGCGCTCAGCCTTCTTCACAGTCCAACTCTCACACCCATCCAGTCCCATCACTTCACGGCAAGTAGAAGGGGGAAAAGAGGAAGCAGTGGCAAGCTTTATTTTCTTGGCTCCAAAATCACTGCAGATGGTGACTGCAGCCATGAAATGAAAAGACGCTTGCTTCTTGGAAGAAAAGCTATCACAAATCTAGACAGCATATTAAAAAGCAGAGACATTACTTTGCTAATAAAGGTCCATTCCCTGGTGGCTCAGACAGTAAAGTGTCTACAATGTGGGAGACCCAGGTTCAATCCCTGGGTTGGGGAAGATCCCTTGGAGAAGGAAATGGCAATCCACTCCAGTAATATTGCCTGGAAAATCCCACGGACAGAGGAGCCTGGTAGGCTACAGCCCATGGGGTCGCAAAGAGTCGGACATGACTGAGCAACTTCACAGCCACAGTCACAGTCAAAGCTATGGTTTTTCTAGTAGTCATGTACAGATGTGAAAGCTGGACTATAAAGAAAGCTGAGCGCCGAAGAATTGATGCTTTTGAACTGTGGTGTTGAAGAAGACTCTTGAGAGTCCTTTGGACTGTAAGATCAAACCAGTCAATCCTAAAGGAAATCAACCTTGAATATTTATTGGAAGGACTGATGCTGAAGCTGAAGTTTCAATACTTTGGTCACCTGATGTGAAGAACCGACTCACTGGAAAAGATCCTGATTCTGGGAAAGACTGAAGGCAAGAGGAGAAGGGGGTAACAGAGGATGAGATGGTTAAATAGCATCACTGACCAACAGACATGAGTTGAGCAAACTCTGGGAGATAATGAAGGACAAGGAAGGCTGGTGTGCACGGTCGCAGCCAGGCACGACTTAGTGACTGAAGAACAACGACCGCAATCACGTGCTACCTACATGAAACGAGAAAGACACAGGTAGATTAACAGTGTCCTATCTTTCTGCCTTCTCATACTGTTCATGGGGCTCTCAAGGCAAGAATACAGAAATGGTTTGCCATTCTCTTCTCCAGTGGACCACACTGTGTCAGAACTCTCCACCAGGACCCATCCATCTCGGGCGGTCCTGCACAGCATGGTTCATAGTCTCACTGAGTTCCTGAGATAGTGAAGGAAAGGGAAGCCTGTGTGCTGCATTCCATGGGGTCTCAAAGAGTCGGATGTGACTTAGCAACTAGTGAAAAGAAAAGATGAAAAGAGCCAACAGCAGGACTAAACATAAGAGGTCTGGCGTGGCTATTTTAATATTGACATAGATCAGAAATGGATAAGTTCCATGAAAGATACAAATTACCGTGGCTTGAAGGGGATGAAAGAGAAATCTGAATAGTTCTATACCTCAACTAACAGAAGTGAAGTGTAAGTGAAAGTTGCTCAGTTGTGTCTGACTCTTTGCAACCCCCTGGACTAGACAGTCCGTGGAATTCTTCAGGCCAGAATACTGGAGTGGGTGGCCTTTCCCTTCTCCAAGGATCTTCCCAACCCAGCAATCAAAGCAGGGTCTCTTGCATTGCAGGCAGATTCTTTACCAACTGAGTATGAAAACTGCAGGCCCAAGTGGGTTCACTGGTGAAAGAACTCTTAGGAAGAGATAACATCAACCTTAAACTCTTACAGAAAATAAACGAGAAAGGACATTAGTGTATCATCCCACAAAACCAGCGAAGACACTGCAGGCAGACTACAGATACTTAGCCTTCATAAATGCAAAATTCCTTAAGAAAATACTAGTAAATTAAATACAGCAATATACAAAATGGCAACACATAATGACCAAGTGGGGTTTATCCCCAGAATACAAGCGTGGCTCAACATTTAAAAAGTGACTGATGCAATACACCACATCCATAAGCTAATGAGAAAACCCAACCATCTCAAGAGACGGACGAAAACGTAGTCCCACTTACACAAGGACGTCCACGGCAGCGTGATGACAAGAGCCACACACAGCCAGCGCTGATGGCAGGCCCACGGCATGGGAGAAAGACCCAGCAGCTACGAGGCCCAAGCACCCACACTCGGAACCACAGGGATGAATGGACCTCAAGACACAGTGAGTGAAAGAAGTCAAGAGGAAGAGATTCCGTTCTGTGCAATCCCCTTGCGCAGCAGCAACGGTGTGTGCTAGCCGGGGCTGGGGAGGGGCGATCCGGGACAACCTCGAGGGAAGCAAGCTGTTGCGTAAAGTTGACTGTGCTGCTGCTGAATCAGTGACCAAACTCATCACCTGTGCGCTTGAAATGGGCACATTCTATTCTGTGTAAACACTGAGATACACAGAAGGTGGGAAGGGCAAGGCAGAACTGCCTGCCCAGCACAGGCGAGTCTCAGAGTCTTTCTGCTGCTGCTACAGCTAGGCTGGAGTGCGGACAGCCTGATGGTTTAGGTGACGGACAAACGTCCCCAGAGGACAGAAGACAGATCCCAGGCTGCCTGCAGCTGGCAGCGGGCAGTACCCACAAAGAGGTGTGAGTGTCCCCAGAGTGACAGACACGTCCTCTTTGACTGTGCTAACGGCCCCACAGCTGGTCTCAAATGGGTACATCTCATACCCATGTCACTGGGGTATGTAAGTCACACCTCAATAAAGCTAGTTTAAGAAGAAATCTCAGGGCATTGGGTGGTGAGACTTAAATGGGACACTGCAGGGGGCCGGGGAGGCTACCCCTGGAGGCCTTCAGGGGCCAGTCTCAGATGACACTGGGGTGGTGGCCAGCCATCAGGGCAGCCTTTGGGGGCCAGTTTCAGATGACACCAGGGGTGCTGGCTGGCCCTTGGGGCAGCCTTTGGGGTGCACAATGGGACAGACCCCTGGTGCTGGCCCCTCTTACCTGAGCTGCCAAGATCCTACCTCAAAGAGAGAGGAGCCCCCGACCCAGGCAGGGGCCCCCACCCTAGACAGGCTGGGGTTTTTGCTGCACTCTCATGGGGTGATACCCCTGCCCCCCAGGCCAGGAGGCAGTATGGGGGGTCAGCAGGGGGCCTGCAGAACCAACCCTGTCTTCTCCCTTCTCAGCGGGAGCCCCAAGCGAGCGCCTGTGGGCTCTGAGCTGTGGGTGGGAGCAGTGATTGCCAGGCAGCCCGGGGCCCTGCTGGAGAGACACCTCGCTGTGTAGAGGGGTGGATATTGCAGGCTTGGCCCCCAGCCGTAAGATGGGTCAGCAGCCACACTGACCTCACAGGTCATGCTGGGCAGGGGCAGGGCCAGAGCAGGGCTCGGTCCTCCTGCACGCAGATACCATGTGCAGCCTCTGATCGGAGCGGGTGGAACTTGGGAACAGACATGGAGCCACGTGCCAGCACCCGCTCCTGAGCACCGCCGAGTCCACCCTGCATCCAGGCATGGGGCGGCGGGCAGACCTGGAGGAGGAGCAGAGCCATGCTGGGCCACCAGCAGCGTCCACGCGCATCCACAGGACACCCTGAGGCGGTCCCTGCCCACGAAAGGATTACATGGAAGCATGTGGTTGGTGTGTAGTACCCAGGCGCCCAGGCCTCAGATGCCCACAGGGAGCACACCTGCCTGCTGTCCCAACACTTGCACAGTGAGGGCGGGGCAGGCCTGCAGACCGGAAGGTGGTCAGACCACAGAAAGCAGGGGAGGGGCCCGGGCGGCATGGGTCCCCACTCTGTGGCTCATCCCCCGACCCCTCGGTGTCCCCTAACGGGGATGTGGATGAATCAACCAGGGCATCTGATAGACGGCGGTGTAGGATCTGCCCGGGATGGGGGAGACATGCGGGCTGGGAACAGGAACCCAGAGGGGGCTGCTGGAGAACTGAGATGCATTTGCTCATCTGTAACGGTCCATTCCTCGATTTCTACAAGCAGGGGCCCAGCGAACAGGGCTGCCAGCGGCTCTTCATGGGGATGAGGCTGGGGCTTCGGTCTCTGGCTTCTTCATGGCCCTGCACGCAGGGTGCTGGTCAGAAGACCCCTGAAGGTCACTCAGGCCACCCTCTCCCTTGGCCAAGAAGGGACCCCAGAGAGCCCGAAAGCTCCAGAAGTCCACCTTCAAACACCCCAGATTCCACCAGCTCGGAGCCCTGCCCTGCCTTCGTCCAGGTGCCAGGAGAGGGGCACCTGGCTATCGAGCGGCCCGTGGGGCGTGTGAGGACGTCGCCCGCCCAGACTCAGCCAGTGCACAGCGGGGGCCTGGGGTCCGGGAGCCAGCACCCAAGGAGCAGCCGTCACTGGGGACAGGCCCTCTCTGCCTGCCCGGCCCCACAACCCTCTTCCCAGCGCGCCCGGCACCCAGCGATGCCAGCCACGTCACTGCCGATAACCTAGATTTTAACCAAGAAATCACACCCTCCCTCCCTGCCCCACTTATGGGCTCACTGAGGAGAACACCCAGACCAGAGCCTCGCGGGTCAGCTGGAGGCAGGGCCGCTGCCAGGCCCACTGTCCCTCCAGTCTCCCAGCTTGCCATCACCACCCTGTCCCCCCCACAGCCCCAGGGGCGTGGGGGTAAGGGGATCCAGGGGCTATGGGACGCAGGCACGCAGGACATGCTGAGCCGCGCCCGCCCCGGAGGACCCGGCATGTGGTGTCACGGGAAGAGGGGCTGGGGGAGAGGGCCTAGGCGCAGTCAAGGCCGTGGGGCAGCTCGGTCTCCCAAGCCCTCCCGGGGCTGTCCACGGCCGCTGTCCCCTGCCCTCTCGGAAAATCCCAGATCACAGGAGGCGGCCAGGCTTGTGCCCCCAGAGCAGCAGGTGCCCCCAGAGGAGCTACTGCGCTGCCTGCACACCAGCAGCGCCCTCAGCACCCTGTCCCGCCTCGCCCCGCCCCCGCCTCGCCAATGCCTGAGGCTACACGGCGGGGCGGGCAGAGCGGGGGAAGACCCTGGGGAGGCTGCTGTGCCAGCCCCTTGTTGGTTTGGCATCACACCTCCAAGGACCACAGGCGGGCAGCCCCGCCCCCTGGGCCCTCAGCAGGTTCAGCCCTGACCCCTCCGCTGAGCCCTGTCTTGCTGCTGGCGTGCGTGTGTGCGTGTGTGCGTGTGTGCGTGTGTGCGTGTGTGTGTGTGTGCCGGTCCTTAGAGGCTGCACATCCCAGGGAAGGGGCTTGGGAGCCACCCCAGCTCCCTCTGGGCACCACCTGGGGGCTGCTGGGGGCGGGAGCTGCCCAGGCCTGACCCACACCTGAGCTTGTGGGTTTCCTGGGGTCAGGAACACCAGGCCCTACCCTCCACCACGAAGAGGAAAACCTTGTGCAGACGGAGGCGGTCTGTGCACTGGCATCCTGAAGAACTCACACAAACATGACAAAAATGCGTTCAAATAAAGTAGTGCACTCCAGGGAAGACGACGCCCGAGCCCACGGGAGCTATCCAGGGCACCGTCACCCCTGCAGCTCTGAAAGAGACCCCAGGAGGGGCCCAGGTGGGCCAGACCAGAGCCGAGACCCAGCCACCCCATCCTCAGCCACTGGGGACCGGCTGTCCCAAGGGCTCGAGTTGGCCGGGTGCTCCTGGCTCCCCGTCCCCATTCCCCCAGGGCTGATGGGCCTGCGCCTGCCTGGAGGTGGAGGAGTGGAAGGCAGCGGGCATGGGGGAGGGGGAGCGGACAGCGTTGGCCCCATCGGGCCGCGAGGGCACGGGCAGTGTCAGGGGAGGAGAGAGTCTCCCAAGTGCCCCTGGGCCCAGCTCTGGGAGGTCACTCCCCACTGGCACCAAGCTTCCGGCCAGCCAGGCACTGGACTCAGGCCCCGCATGCAAATCAGGCCGGGCGGCGGGCCAGGCACACAGCCGGCCTTCGGGGAACGCGGAAGGCAGAGGGGACACACCAGGGCCTCGACGGCGGGACCCTCCCCACACGAACCCTGAACCCTCTCTGGGGGCCGTGAGCAGTTTACAGGCAGAACCAGGCGTCTCAAGCTAGGGTGAGCCGGCTTTACGATCCCAAAGGCGGAGTCCTTCCGAGACAAGAGCGGAGAGGCGCTCGTTGTACTCAGGAGGCACTTCCTGTCTCGCCCGGGGTGCTGGCCACTACTGCGAGGCTCCGGCTCCGAGGACACTCTGGCCTCGAGGCCAAAGCACATGGGAGGGGCCAAGGGCGGAGGTCAAAAGTGACAGAGATGGATCTGAGGGGGGCAACCTCACTGACAGGGCCACTGAGGCCTCAAGCAGGCGAGGGGCCAGCCAGGGCTGCACGCTGCCCTGTGAGCCCTTGGGCAGGTCCCAGGTCCACCAAGGCCCAGAGTCTTTTCATCTGTCCAGAGGGAGCCCGGGTCCTGGCCCATGGGCTCCGCTGCAGCTAAACTTCTCCAGGGCCTCCCATCCCACCCAGGGTTGACTTTATACAAAGTCCTCAGCTAAGGCCTTGCAAGAGGGACCCAGTTCCCGCCGGTGCTTCAGGGCCAGCTCCCGCCAGCTCGTCCGGTCTGAGCTGGGACTGACCCCCTGCACGCCTCTGGCACAGTGGCTGCCCTGAGCTGTCCCAGCCCCGGGACGTGCCCATCTCCCCGCTAGGCTGTGCGGCCACGGGTGAGGCCTGGTCAGCCTCAGTGCCCACACGGGAGGTGCCTGGAGGGCCCCGGCCGTGCCCGTGGGCGGGAGGCCACAGTGGAGGCGGGGGCCAGGCCCGCCACGCGTTACCTGCATAGCTGCCCGTGGCCTTGATGTACATCTGGCCGTACTGCTCCTCCACCATGGTGTCGTAGGGCCTCGTCATCCTCCCTCATCCTCCTCGTTGTGGTAGGAGGTGGGGCTGTCCGTGGTGGGCAGGCTGCTGGCCCCGGGGCTGGTCCGCTCCCCTGGGAGTACGGGCGCCTGCTGGATGCTGGGGATGAGGGTGGCCAGGCTGGGCACCCCATAGTAGGAGACACGGGGCAGCTTGAGAGGGGCCGTGCCTGCGGCCACCGCCGGGCCGGGTGGCCACCGCTGCGCCATCCCGGGGCCCCGTCTCCAGAGGGCGCTTGGGGGCCAGGCCCGGGCCGGCGGCCAGAGGCAGCTCCAGGGCTTCGTGCTTCACGCGGGTCAGCAGCGGGATGGGCACGGAGGGGGACACGACGTAGGGGAGGCGCGGCGGCCGGCTGCAGCTGGTTGCAGGGGCTCTGGGGCTCAGAGCTGGCGTCCTCGATCATGGTGGTCTGCGAGTCACAGTGGGGCGAGCTCACCTTGAACATGAGGTCAGTGCCGCGCTCCACGATGTGCTGGATCTGCAAGAAGCCGGCCGTGTACATGACCACGAGCTGCTCGCTGGCCGCCATGGTCAGCCTGCCCGTGTAGCAGAAGGACAGGATCTGCTGGAAGCAGGCGGGCGGCACTGTGCCCGGCAGCTCGAAGGCGCTCTTGCTGTTGCCGCTGAACAGGTCGCGGAAGTAGAGGCTGCTGGCGGCCAGGACGGCCCGGTGGGCCTTGAAGGCCTGGCCCTTGACCACGATGGACACATCACAGTAGAGGCCCAGCAGACGCTGCTCGTTGAGGCAGCCAAGCACGGTGTTCCCGAAGTTGGGGATCTCGATGTGCAGCATCTGCGACATGGCGGGGCGAGGGGGCTGGCCTCAGACTCTCAGCGCGAGCCCGCCGGGTGGGGCGCATCTGCGGGAGACAGGGCGCGCACACGGGGGTCAGGGTCGGGCTCCTGGACGTCCAGCGGCCGGGCCCTGCTCCACGCCACCCGGCTCTGCCCCAGCGCCCGCCTCCCCTGTCCCCAGCTCCGGGGCACCCCAGCCTTGCCCCAGCCACGACGCACCAGACCAGGTCTGGCCGCAGACCCACCAGCAGCGGGACCCCGGCAGAGCTCTCAGCACTGCCCAGGAGCCCCAGCTGGGTTCCCAGCCAAGTGTGTGTGGGGGTGGGGCCCCATGCCACCCCAGGGCAGAGCACAAGAGCCCCTGAGGTGCGGAGACAGCCCGCCTGGCGGGGCCCAGGAGGAGAGGCCTGGAGACAGAAGACGGGGGCACACAGAAGGACAGGAGAGGCTGGCCAGCCACAGCGCTGGGGGGCAAGGGCGGTGGGCCTCGGTCTGTCCGCACAACTCTTCTCCCAGGAAAGTTAGCAGCAAAGGGAGGGGCCAGAACCCAGCATCGGGCGATCGGGGGGTGGGGGGTCCTCTCAGAGGCTTTGGTTTCGGTTTGCTCTTTCCCTTTTCTCTAAAAGCAGCCATGCAGAGAGCTCGCCGGGGGTGGGAGGGGGGAGTCCTGCCCCTGCAGGGTGAGAGGCAGCCCCCCCTCAGCCCCCCTGGAGAGGCGGGCAGGGGTTGGGGGGCGCCCAGAGAAGGGAGCTGGGGCAGGGAGAACTCAGTCACTCCGCCGCCGTTTCTGCTTCCCTCCGAGCAAAGGAGACTGCGGACTCCCCCGACCCGAGCTGCAAGTCCGACTCCTCCGGGACCCAGTTCCCCCGACTCGAGTTGCCTGGGGATGGGGCGGCCAGTGCAAGAGTTGGGAGCCTGTCGCAGCCCCACCTGCGTGCCCTCCCGGGCCCCCCACCCCCACCTCGCCGGTTCCTGCTGCCAGCCAATCCCTGCTGGCTTGCTCCCAGCCCAGGTGACTAGAGGGGTCCTGGGGGAGACAGGGGAGGGCCCGGCCAGGACTGAGATGCTGCCAGGGGTGTGCTGCCAGCCCCCGGGGTTTGGGGCTAGACTCCCCCAGGCCTGATGGGCCGGAGAAGGGCCAGCCCAACTCCGCGCAGTCAGAGCCCGTACAAAGGGCCGCTCTGTCCCGCAGGAGGAAAGTGCAGGCATCCGGCAAAGGAGGGCGGAGCACGGAGACAGGAGTTGGGCAGGTGGGTGGCTGCTGGGGGCGGCGAGGAGAGCCCGCATTACCCCCCCATCGCCCCCACCGCACCCCCGGCTGCGGAGAAGTTGCTGGCCCGCCGGTACCGGCGGCGGGGGAAGACCTACCTTTGGCTGCTGCCGCCGTGGCCCCAGCACTGCCCACTCAGCCTGGCAGGGGCAGGCTCGCCCGCACGCCCGGCCGCCCGCAGCCACCAGCTGCTCCGGGAATGCAGCAAACGGAGCGGGAGCCCTTGGGGTGGGGAGGGCGAGAGGAGCCGGGAGAGGAGGAGGAGGAGGGGGGCGGGGGGCGCGAGTCTCGGAGTGGGGCTGGGCCGCGGCTCAGCTGCACCCAGCCCGGCTCTCCGGGGCAGCGCACAGCATCCAAATGAAGAGGCCGGATGCAGACGGACATTCAGGCAGCTCTCGGGAATGAATAGCCGCCTTTGATTTGGGAGCCGAAGTAAATGCCAGCTCCCAGCCCCGGCTTTAAAAACAGTGGAGTGCTGGTGCCAGAGGAATGCACGGCTCCGGGTGTTGGTACAAGACAGACTTTTGATGACTCACTGCAATGCAAACAAAGATGGCAGAAATACTGTACTGTACGCGGGGAGACGCTTCGTGGTGCCACGGCAACTGAGACAGCCTGAAATTTATAGTGCAGTTTTGCATATGAATTACCCAGTAAACTGCCACCCTGCCACCCAGTACGGCCAGAGTGTCAAAGCATTTAAACTATTCCAAACAGTCTGCTGGGCTGGCAGAGCCGCCTGACTCCTGGGAAGGGGTGGGGGGTGGCTGGGGCAGGCGAGGGGGCAGGGAGGCCAGGGGGTCCGAGAGACAGAGAGCAGAAGCTGGTGAGAAAGGGGAGCCCAGAAGGGGAGGGAAAGAAGGGAAATGAGCAGAAAGAGGGGAGAGAGAGAGAGAGAGAAGCCAGGAGGAGGAGGAGGAGGCGGCCCAGGGCCCCACCCCCCAGTGCCCTGCAGGGCCCCAGTGCCCCCTCCCCACTTCCTGGGGTCTCAGGAGCCGTGATGGTCCAGCCCCAACACCCTCATCCCACTCACCCACCCAGGGAGCCACTCGGCACCCCAACTCTCGCTGCCCTGGCCAGGAGAGCTCTCTTAGAGTGGTGCAACTCTGTGCTGGCAGCTGGGGCCAGGCCCGCTGTGAACAGCAGGCAGGAGCCCCCTGAACGACCAGCCCTGGTCCCTGGTGGACTTGGCATGGGGAGGCGGCAGGTCACCCGTGTGGCCCCACACTGTCCACGGACCGCTGAGCCTGTCCCTGGCATGCTGCCTGCCCTGCTGAAGAGAGGACGGTGCCTCCCAGCCCGCCCCCGCAGCATGGCTAGATTCGTGGGCCCAGGGGCAGACCACTGGCCTGCCACCCACGGGGCGGCCGCCTGCAGGCAGGGACTGTGCTGAGGCGGGAGACGGCCAAGGCAGGCCTGGTCTCCGCAGCGCCCAGTGACACGGCCATCAGGGCGGCATCCCGCATGGTCCCCTCCGCAGCATCCGGAGAGAAGGAAACGGCCATCTGGCGCCTCCCCATTCACACACCATGGGGCTCGGCTTCCAAGAGAAAAAGACCGTAGGAAAAGCCGCCGAATGGAGAGTGGAAGTCCAGGTGTGGGGAGCCTGCCCAGGAGCAGCGGTTTGTGCATCCTGTGTGGGGCCTGGACAAGTCCGGGAGTGAGGGCGAAGCAGGCCCGTGTGGGCATCATCCACAGAAACGGCGCCCACTTGGTGCTCTGCGGACCTGGGGGCCACATGGGCTGAGGACAGCAGGGTCTGGCCGGGCCTCCCCAGCTCGAGGCTCAAGTGGGGCGGCCGCATCTTGGCGAGGCATCGCGGACCCTTCTTCCCCACGTGGTCAGCTCCCTTGGCGGCCTCTGCACCTGGGCCGTGGCCACACCGGCGGGTCCACGCAGACACCCATGTCTGCACACCTCCGCTCATGTGTCCCCCCGCCCATAGCATCGCCAGGGCCCCCTGGACGGGGGTCCCAGTGTCCTCCTGGTGGTTCCCTTCGCTGAGGCCTAGGTAAAGCCCACCGGCTCCAAGACACAGGGTTGGGGCCTCAAGCGAGGGGTCGCAGGCACGGCCCCCTGCACCCACCCAGCCACAGAAAGCATGCAGACTGGGCACAGAGGAAGCCAACCTGGGGCAACAGGGGGAAACTCAGGTCAAGGAACAGCAGGACCCGTGACAGGCAGGACGCACAGAGAGCCCCCTCCATGAGCCCTCCCCTGCCTGTGCCGCGGCGGGCCCTTCCTCCAGCAGACCTGCCACCTGCAGGCGCCACCTCCGCAGGGAAGTCCTCCAGGTGCCACACAGGAGCTTGGTGACGCTGGGTGGGTCTGCCCGACGCCTGATGGGCATTTAACCCCGTGCTGGGAATGGCCAGGGAGGGCTACATAAGCGACGGGCTGTGCTGCCCAATAACACACGCCCGCAGTGGGGGACGGGCCCCTCGCACAGCCCCCTGCACCCACTGCTGGGAGACTCCCAAAGACCATGGTGGGGTCTCTTGAGCTAGACGGGGGCCTTGTGCCGTGAGAGGGGAGGGAGTGACCTAGCCTGGGCAGGGGTGGGCAGAGGCTGCAGAGGCACAGTGGGCACTAGCCCCAGAGGTTCTCAACTGCCCAGGGCTGGGCAGGGAGCAGCCAGATCCCCAGCTGAGAGCAGGGGGCCGGGGTGCAGCCCACGGAGCTGTCCCCTTCAAGAGCACGTCCCGGTTCCATTGGCACTGCCCTGTGGGCCCAGCCACCTCGAACGCAGGTCCCATGGCCTCTATCTAGCAAAGGGTGCCCACCAGGGATGGGGGGTGGATCACCCTCCTGAGGCGGCCGTGGGGTCGAGGGAGACGACATTATTAGCAAAGTGCCCAGCTGGAGCCTGGCACAAGCGATGTGTAAAATCCATCTGGTGACGCTCCCTGCTGGGACCGCCCCCCGCCAGCCCAGCCCTGCTGCGCGGGCCTCCTCCCGGGACTGCGGCCAGACCGTTAGCCCAGAAAGGGGCCACCGCTCTCCCCTCCGAGGTGACAGGCCGCCTGGTCCCCGGGGACGGGGACAGCCAGCCCTGCTGCTGCCGTGTCCTCAGGCCACCTGTGAGGGTGAGGTGGCCGCCCCAGCCGCCCAGCCCGGGACAGACAGCCCAGCCTGAGCTGGTTTCAGGTTGCTTTCTTAGAAGCCTCGGCCGGAGCGAGAACAAAGCTGAACTTTAGGAGAAAAGAATAAAATAAAGGCTTGGTTTACACACCCAGCCGTGAAAGCAGGACGAGTCCAGGGCCAGCCCGGGGGCAGCGGCAGAGAAGAGACAGGCGGGGGGACCTGGGCGGCCTTCCCCTTCCCACCCCCACGTGACTGCCTCTTCCTTCTGTGCCTCAGCTTCCCCTCCTGTTCTCTTCCCTTCGCAGCAGGACTCCTGGGCTTGCTACTTACAGAAGGTTCTGAAGACGTGGAGGGAACATCCGAGACCCCTAACTTCGCTCATCCCGGCCACCCTCAAAGACACTGTGCCATGGAGCCCGCCGTCATAATGCCCTTCAGGATGGAACTTGCTTTGGGAAACCCCAGCTGACACCACAAAGCCAGAGTCCAGCCCGTGCAGCTGTGCCAGCGTTGGGGGCCGGGTCCCACTCCACACAGACTCCAAGAGATCCCAAGGAAGAAGCAGGGGATTCTCTTCTGTGGACCTTCTCTCAGGTTCAGCTGAGAGCTGGGCCTGGGATGACGGCTCATCCACCAGAGCACAACCAGGCGCCCTGCAGGCAGCGTGGCCTCCAGGTGGACGAGAGAAGGACGCGGGGACACAGGCCCCAAGAGTGCAGACACACACGCACACGGGGGCCGAAGGGGTATCCAGGGGTGAGGGTGTCAGAGTCCACCCACCCCAGACCCCAGTGAGCCTCCGCAGCAGGGGCATGGCAGAAGAACGCAACGTTTCATTTCTGCAGGATCGTTACCAGCAAGGGAAAGGGAGGCGAGATAAATTACATTAAATAAAAATTATTTTGCAGGATTTAATTTACCAATCTAATCAGAGGTCTGGACCTTGGCAAATGCACAGCCATTAAAGGCACCCAGTGCAGGGGAAGGGGGGCCAGGTGTGCCAGGAACATTCTGGAAGCAGTAAAAGGAGTACCTCCAGCCCCCCAGCCCAGGGCCCATCCCCTTGGCAGCCCCACTGCCCAGCCTCCAGGCCCTGCACCTCAGGACCTCGGTGGGGGGGTGGGGGGCAGCCGGCCTGGCGACCAGAAGGCAGGGCACTGCAGAGTCAGGGCCAGGCCCCAGTGGCCATGTCTGTCATGACCATGTCTGTCCTGCAGGGCGGCGGGGCAGGTTCCTGAGTCAGCACGAACACACGTGAGCACATCAGGGCCCCAGGAATACACTCAGGTCTCCACCCGAGGCCACAGGAGAGTATGGGGGGTGGGGGGAGGGCTCCCCTGGCCAGCTGCCATTGGAGCAAAGGCCTGGCTTCCCCGTTGCAACCCAGTCTCCAGTTAGCCAGCTCTCTGACACTCCAGCTCCAGTCCCTGGCTGATGCTCTGCTTCTCAGAGGGGCAAGGGGAAGGGGGCCTGGGGGCTGACCCTTGGGAGGCCCAGGTGCCTGGGTGAAGGTTGCCCAGTCGGGCGTGCCAGCCCCCAAGAGGTGGGCGAGGTCCCACTCAGTGTGAGCCTCAGGTTTGCATTAAACTTTTAATACTGCCCCAGGCAGGGCTGGGCCGCCACGGGGCTGCTAATGGAAGGGCCGGGCAGGGCAGCAAAGCTCCGGGTGGGGTGTCAGCTGCCAGAAGCCTCTCCCCTTGGTCTCCACCTGTGTGCTCGGCTCCCAGCCCTATTTCCTCCAGGTGGGTGCAGATGAGGAAGCCGGGGCATCCGGAGGGTGACCTTCCTGCCCAGGCCTCCGGCTGGGACTACACTTGATCACCCACCCACCAGTGGCCTGCTTTCAAAACTCCTCATCCTGGGCAACTTAGGTCACCGGGAGAGGGTGGGAAGGGGCTGACCCTGCTGGGCAGAGACAACACCAAGGCCTGGACTTGCCCCTGGTCCCCAAGACTCTGCTGCAGGGAAGAGACTCTGACCTCCGCCTCTGTGCCTGGCAGTCTGAGAGTCCCCAGTGCCCAGGGGAGGGTGGCACAGGCCTCCAAAACCTCAGGGTCACGTGGGTCCCTGGCTGTGGCCCCACCTCCAACACACCCCCACCCCAGGTCACCACACCCCAGCCCAATAGGCAGAGGCGAGAGGCCTCCTGGGTTCCACCAGGCACCTGGGCAGCCTCCGCCCAGAGCACAGCCTGGACCGGCATCAAGCATAAAAGCTGGTTTTAACTGCACTAACAAATGTTTGCCTGGAAGCTTTTTTCTCTCAAACAGAGAAGGGCAGCCTGCCAGGATCCGCAAATTCAGAAATGTGCTTCCCAGCCCTTCCCCTGCCGCCCCAGGAGGCAGGGCCAGCCCTCAGAGAGAGGGGCACGGGCAGTTGGCCGGCCCTCCAGAATGATCCCTAGCCCCCTGGGGGCCCACGGCACCGGACTAGACGCCCACAGCCCGGGCCTCATCAGCCCCACTGGCTGTGGGATCCCGGGGGCCAGGCAGGGACGGGTGGATGCAGCACGTGGCGTATGCGGTGGGCTCCGACCAGGGTCCAGACTAGGGGTCTGGTGGCCCAGCTCCATCCTACCTGCCACTGTGAGGGTGACTTCCTGCCACCAACAGGCCAACCTCTGACTCTCCGCTGGACTTTTCAACTTTGGTGCAGGTCGGGGGTCGGGAACCAAACAAACAGGGCGTGAACCTGAAGAAACAGCAATGGTGCCCAGCGGAGGACGGGGGGCCACCTGGCCAGGAGCCCGCCTGGACACCCGTGTCCCACCGAGTGCTCACTAGCCACTGACGGGTCCAGAAGGCTTGTAAAGAATGAAGCAGTGTTTACAACAGAGCTGACAATCTCTCCCACCCGTATTTGTAATTTAAATACCATAAGCTTGAAGAGTGTCCCTCTCGGGCATCATTTAATAACTTAGAAAGCCGGCTTTGTGCCTGCAGACGGCACCTTCTCCTCCCTTGTGGGCTGAAGCAGGGTCTCGCCAGGTGCCCAGGCTGGAGGGCACAGGGCAGGTTCGGGCGGTGGGGCGGACTGAGAGCAAGGGCTGCCCGGGATGGGGAGCCGGGCCTCAGGCACTGGCCGCCCCTGTGGTCCCCTCCGAGGGCCGGCAGGGGTCTTGGAAGCAGCCAGGTCTGGGTGGCGGGTGGTGGGGCAGGTGGGGGACGAGCACGCCAGGCCGGCCAGTCACCCAGCTCATTAACAACAGCGCCTCCATACACACTCCGGTCTTTAATATTCATAGCTCTCTTCATCTGCATATCATGCCATAAATAGTCGAGGTAAGACACAAAGCTCCCCTGCATTTCTAATTATGCTTAAAAATCTAATGTAAATCAGACCGACACAGAAATACTAAATCAGCCCCTGGTGGGGGGCGGGGGGCAGCAGTTACACTGAGATGGGGCCACGGCGCACGCACTGCACCTCCCCCTTCCGGCTGGGTGGCTGTGGGGGTAGCAGGGGTCCAGGCCCGGCCCCGGCTTGCAGCTAGGCAGCGGCGTCCCAGGCCAGTCCTGAGCCAGGCTCACCCATGTGGCCCAAAGGCAGAGAGACAGCGAGGGGGCCGGGGACATGCCCGTGGCACCTTAGGGACCCCCCAGCCCTGCCCCAAGGCCAGCCAGCCTGTCCCACTGAGGGGTTCTGGTAACGGGGGCCTTGCACCCCGCACCTGAGGCCCCCTGGCCCCACGTCCCACACAGGCCCTCAATCCCGGGCTCCCCCTGCCTCCACACCCAACCAGCTCTACAGAAGAACCTGACTCGCGGCAGAGGAATTAGTCAGTGTGCCCTGGCCCCAGGGCGAGGCCTGCTCCGGAACGGAACTGGGCAGCTGGGAATTGCAGGCAGAGCGTCGAAGCTATGGAAGGGCGTGGGGACAGGACTGCAGGGGACAGCAGGTCCCCTGAGCCCTGGGGGCTCCAGCCCTGCACGGACAGGAGAGGCCTGGGGTGGCCTTGGCGCTGGCCCCTGGGCCCAGTCCCATCTGCGGGAGACGCAGAGCAGGGCTTCAGAGAAGATGCCCAGGGCCATTCAGAGCCTGTCAGCCCCTGCCACCACAGGTGGGCACCAGAGGGGTGTCCAGGACCCTACGGGTGGCCCTGACACCAGATCTCAAGGTCTCTGCAACTGGGACAGTAGGGTCACCTGGATGGGGGAGCCCAGGAGAAGCAGGGCCAGAGGCAAGTGACCGAGCCTCCATCAGGGCAGGCATCTGCCTCCCACCCCTCAGCCTGGCCCCCAGCTTTCTGGGAAGCCCCAGGGGACAAATTGGCACTCAGCACAAATTCAGCCCAGTCCTGGGCCCCCAAAAGGCAGCCTGGAGTCAGGGCCCTGGGCTGCGCACCCCTGCCCATCCTGGGGCATGATGGGAAGGCCACCCGAGGAGCCTGCAGGACACCCAGGCCGGGATGACACGGGGGTTACCCCACTGCCTTTAGCGAGACGCAGAGATGCCTGCTGCCCGCATCTGCCTGGCATCATGCCCAGACCTATTTTTAAGCCCATTTACTAGAAATCCCACAAATTAAAGGAAATACGGATAATGCAGTCAGAATCCTGGGGGCAAATAAAAGCTGAACACAGTCGTCCTCCTGCTCCAGCACGAGCATCTCAACCACAAACCAGATCTCCCCAAAGAGCTCCGGGGATGCAGGCGCGTCCTACGTGAGGAGGACAGTCCAGCGCACCTGGGCTGCCGGCCTGGGCCGCGGGAACGCAGATCACCAGTCACTACCTATAGCATGTCAAGACGGCATGTTCTCTCCCTGAGGTGAGGCCAGGCCCCCAGGACAAGCTGGCTGGTCGAGGTGAGGGGCAGAGAGCCCCAGGCCTGCTGGCCTCCAAGGTCGAGAGTCGTTGCGCAGGTTTACCGGCTTCTCTATGCCTGAAGTTGTCAGGACACACGGCTAGACTGCTCCTGAGGAAAACACATCAAAGGTGCAGCTGGGCGCCAAGCCCCTGCAGACCCTCAGGAGCCCCTGGCCCTGTCCTCCCAGCCCTCAGGCCTCTGGGGCCCCCTCCCCTGCTCGCTCCACCGGCCAGGTGTCCGCTCTCCAGCCACCCCCTTCATCAGAGCCTCCCCTCTGCATCCTGACACAGTGGGTGCCAAGAGACTGGGGGTTGGGGGTCTGCACAGGTGGAAGGGGAGCCACGGATGGGGAGGTGTGTGCCTGCTTGTGTGTGCATAGGTGTGTGTGGGCACACATGTGTGATGCAAGTACACATGTGAACAAATACGTGTTTGTATGTGTGCACGTGTGCGTGTATGTGCCTGTGTGCGTGTGAGTACATGCATGTGTGTGAGCGAGTATGTGTCTGTGTGTCTGTGTTGCATGTGTGTGGGTACACGTATGTGTACGTGTGTATGTGCGTATGTGTGTGCAGGTGTGTAAGTACGTGTGTGTGTGTGTGTGTGTGGAGAGAGAGCATGTGTGTGAGTATGTGTGCATCAGTGTGAGAAAGGCAGAAAGACACAGAGACATCCCCAGATCCCCTGCCTGAGGTCACCCGGTGCATTCTGAGCTGACACACGGTGGGGACAAGGCCCACCGGTCCCACCACGTTCCGGGATGGGACAGACCCTCTCCACTGGGGGCCAGCCCCGCCTGTCCCTGATGGCCCTGGAAGCC
The DNA here is from genome assembly GCA_917880005.1 of Nanger dama. Classification (NCBI taxonomy): domain Eukaryota; kingdom Metazoa; phylum Chordata; class Mammalia; order Artiodactyla; family Bovidae; genus Nanger; species Nanger dama. The sequence goes on along the minus strand of CAKJTW010000018.1, from coordinate 3,463,271 downwards.
ACGGCCACGCTCACGTCCCTGACGGACGCCAGGCGGTCTCCTGCTGCAGGGGTGGAGGCGGGCAGCTGGAACCGGAGCGGACCACGTGTCCCCCGCCCCCCACACCATCTCTGGGACCACAGAGGGGCCTGCAACTGACATCCCCAGCTACTGGGAGCTCGCCTCACTCGATCTTATTCCGCCCTACGGAGGAAGAAGCTGATATTCATGGGGGGTGGGCAGGCCATGGAGGTGTCACCTCAGCCTGCAGGAGAGGCTGGAGGTAGCTGGAAGGGCAGAGTCCCCGCTGCACCTGCTCCTGTAAGACCACCCCAGCCCCCGGCCCCAACGCCACTCAGCCAGGTAAGGCCAGATGGAGAAGCTGTGCCAGCCCGTGATGGGCAGGCAGCGGGTGAGGGGCGAGCCCATGGGGACATGTGAATGTCAGTTTCAGGTGGATGGCAGACTGTTCAGAGAATTATCGAAAGCGTGGAAGTTAAGCACAGTGTCAAATGCTTGACCCTTCACCATCACAGGGGCCATCCAGGGACTGTCCCAGGACAAGGACCCCCACTATCCAGGAGAATCACCCGCCTGCTTGCTTTCCGCCCAGGCTGTGCCCAGCTATGCGCACACTCGTTCATTTTTTTGTCCAGGAAAGATTTCAAAGACTTTTCTCCATAGAAAAAATACCCCTGGGCTTCCCTGGTGCCTCGGTGGTAAAGAATCCGCCTGCTGATGCAGGACACACGGGTTCTATCCCTGAACCAGGGGGAGCCCACATACTGTGAAGCAAGTCAGCGTCTGCACAAGGATCCTGTCTACGTCTCTAAACAACCACACGTGACAGGCGCCCAGCTAGGCGCACTGCAGAAGCAGGTCGAGCGGGTTGTTGGCGAAGTCGCTCAGTCTGCCGGCGCCCTAACGTGGGGTTTGGGCCACATCCCTTTTCCGCATCGAGGACAGTGTTCACCTCTGACCTGTGGCTGAAGCAGTGGCCTCCCCAGTCTCGAGGGAAGACTGTCCTCACACTGACGGCAGAACTTTTCCTACCTCTGAAAGGTATCCAAGAATTACAGACTCTCTTAAAGAGCTGTATCCTTACTTGCTAAGAGAGAATGAGCAGTTTTATAAGCCAAATGTTTTCAGAATTCCTGGAACATAAAGAAACTTCTAATATTTTAAAGAGGCTAGAGTGTAAGGGGGAGGGGACACTTTTCAGAGAAACCACTAGCTCAAAAACCATCTCCATGTAATACCCAAATTTCTGCAATCAAGGGGAATCCTGGGCAAATGAGACTGCTTTGATAATGGGTTAAAAAGACGACATGATGTCTTTGCCCTGATTTATAAATCCAGTGCATATTTCACTTTCATGATCTGGATGTTTTTTTCATGAGGGAAGTAGTCACTCTGAATTTCCTAAACTCCATATACTGTTTCAGCCAGAGAAGCTAGCATCACTTCTACGTGATACTCAAGATCACGAAAATTATAAAGTGATAAAGTCAACTACACTGCAGAATTCTGACAAACAGGCATCAACGTTAGTTTTGAATATGTAATACTGAAATACTGCGGTGTTGCTTTAAAACCTCTGGCAGATAAAAACAACAACCCCAAAACAAAAAGAAGCCCTCTGTCAGACAATTCTAACATCTGTCATCCGAAAACTCTTGAAAGATAAACAACACACGAAAACACTCAGCACCTGAGAAATATTCAGCCAGCTAGGAAGGGGGCATTCCATTTGATGGAGCACAAGCGTGGAAAAACCTAAAGGTGACGTCATACCCCAAGGCGAAACACTGCATCCTCCCCCTGAACAAAGAACAAGGGGAGCAGCCCGACACTGTACAAGCTCCAGGCCCAGCTGAGAGAAGCCAGGCGAGACGACGAGATGACAGACGAACAGTTAGAAAGGGGAAAGAAAACCTATCTCCGTTCATAGAAACATGATCTTCTACAAAGACAATGCGCAAGAATCAACCAAAAGACTGTCAGAACTGAGAGACAGGTTCAGCAAAGTTGCAACACATAAGGTCAGTAGATTAAAAATCAAATGCATCTGAACATACCTACAGTGAACAGTCTGAAAATAAAGTTCAGTAAGAAATGCCATACATAATGATATCAAAAGCGTAAAACATTTAAGAATAAATTCAACAGAAGTAGTATGAAACCTCCCTCATAGCTCAGTTGGTAAAGAATCTGCCTGCCTGAAGAATCTGCAGGAGACCCCGGTTCCATTCCTAGGTCGGGAAGATCCACTGGAGAAGGGACAGGCTCCCCACTCCAGGATTCTTGGGCTTCCCTGGTGGCTCAGCTGGTAAAGAATCCGCCTGCAGGGGGTTCAATTCTTGGGTTGGAAAGATCCCCTGGAGAAGGGAAAAGCAACCCGCTCCGGTATTCTGGCCGAGAGAACTGGACAGAGTTGCAAAGAGTTGGACATGAGTGAGCAACTTTCACTTCACTTCACTTCAGTATAAAACTTATACTTTGAAAACTGCAAAACTTTGAAAGAAACTACAGATTTAAATAAATGGAAAGGTATTCATGTTCCTGGATTAGATGTAACATTGCTAAGATGGGAATACTCCCCCAACTGATCGACAAAGTCAGTGCACTCCTGATCAAAATCCTAGCTGACGTCTCTGCAGAAACTGACAAGTGAATTCTAAAATTGATGTGGAAATGCAAGGGACCCAGAACAGCCAAAGTAACTTGTAAAGGAGGAACAAAGTTAGAGTACTCATACCTCCCAATTTCACAACTTACTGCAAAGCTACAGTAATCAAGGAAGTATGGTATTGGTTCAGTTCAGTCGCTCAGTTGTGTCCGACTCTCTGCGACCCCATGAACCACAGCACACCAGGCCTCCCTGTCCATCACCAACTCCCCGGAGGCCACCCAAACCCATGTCCATTGAGTTGGTGATGCCATCCAACCATCTCATCCTCTGTCGTCCCCTTCTCCTCCTGCCCTCAATCTTTCCCAGCATCAGAGTCTTTTCAAATGAGTCAGCTCTTCGCATCAGGTGGCCAAAGTACTGGAGTTCCAGCTTCAACATCAGTCCTTCCAGTGAACACCCAGGGCTGATCTCCTTTAGGATGGACTGGTTGGATCTCCTTGCAGTCCAAGGGACTCTCAAGAGTCTTCTCCAACACCACAGTTCAAAAGCATCAATTCTTCGGCACTCAGCTTTCTTTATAGTCCAACTCTCACATCTACCACTGGAAAAACCATAGCCTTGACTAGACGGACCTTTGTTGGCAAAGTAATATCTCTGCTTTTAATATGCTGTCTAGGTTGGTCATAACTTTCCTTCCAAGGAGTAAGTGTCTTTTAATTTCATGGCTGCAATCACCACCTGCAGTGATTTGGGGGCCCAGAAAAATAAAGTCAGCCACTGTTTCCACTGTTTCCCCATCTATTTGCCATGAAGTGATGGGACCGGATGCCATGATCTTAGTTTTCTGAATGTTGAGCTTTCAGTCAACTTTTTCACTCTCCTCTTTCACTTTCATCAAGAGGCTCTTTAGCTCTTCACTTTCTGCCATAAGGGTGGTGTCATCTGCATATCTGAGGTTATTGATATTTCTCCTGGCAATCTTGATTCCAGCTTGTGTTTCTTCCAGTCCAGCGTTTCTCATGATGAACTCTGCATATAAGTTAAATAAGCTGAGTGACAATATACAGCCTTGACGTACTCCTTTTCCTATTTGGAACCAGCCTGTTGTTCCACGTCCAGTTCTAACTGTTGCCTCCTGACCTGCACACAGGTTTCTCAAGAGGCAGGTCAGGTGGTCTGGTATTCCCATCTCTTTCAGAATTTTCCACAGTTTATTGTGATCCACACAGTCAAAGGCTTTGGCATAGTCAGTAAAGCAGAAATAGATGTTTTTCTGGAACTCACTTGCTTTTTCGATGACCCAGCAGATGTTGGCAATTTGATCTCTGGTTCTTCTGCCTTTTTAAAACCAGCTTGAACATCTGGAAGTTCACGGTTCATGTATTGGTACTGACATACAGATCAATGGAACAGAACTGAGAGTCTAGAAATAAACCCATGCATCTATGGTCAACTGATTTTCCAACAAAGGTGCCAACTGTGGGGCAGGGGGATTGTTTCAAAATGTAGTGCAAGGCCCATGGATAGTCAGATGTAAAAGAATGAAGTTGGACCCTTACCTCACACCATATACAAAACATAAAATGAGTCAAAGACCTAAATGTAAGAGTATAGCTAAAACTATAAAACACTTCAGAAAATACAGGGGTAAATATTTGTGACAGTGGAATCTGAGATATGACACAAAAAGCCCAAGGGAAAAAAAGATAAATTAGATTTCATAAACATTTAAAAATTTTGTGGTTCAAGAATCCCATCAAGAAAGTGAAAAGACAAAGAATGGGGAAAGGATATCGGTAAGTCACATTTCTGGCCAGAGACTTGTATCCAGACTATATAAAGAACTGACAACAATCAGAAGACAAATAACTGAATTTTAAACTGGGCAAAGTGTCTAAAGAGACACTTCTCCAAAGAAATATATAAACGTCCAATATGCACATGAAAAGACACTGAACGTCGTTAGCCATTACAGAAATGCAAATTAAAACCACACGAAACAGCACCGCACACTGACGGCAGATTAACATTGTTGATGACGTGGTGGGATTGTAAAACGGCACAGCCATTTCGGAAAACAGTCTGCCAGTTCTTGAAAGGTTGAACACAGAGTTAACATGTGACCAAGCAATTCCACTCCTAGGTGTCTACCCAGAAGAACTGAATACAAATGTTCATGCAAAAACTTATGCATGAATGCGCACAGTACCATCATTCATAACAGCCCCAAACTGGAAACAACACAAAATGTCCATCAAAGGGCAAGTGGATACGATGATACATTGCTCACCATGGAAAAGAATGGAGTAGTGATTGATGCTACAACACGCTGCTGCTGCTGCTGAGCCGCTTCAGTCGTGTCTGACTCTGTGCAGCCCCATAGACGCAGCCCACCAAGCTCCCCCGTCCCTGGGATTCTCCAGGTAAGAACACTGGAGTGAGTTGCCATTTCCTTCTCCAACGCATGAAACATTGGTGAACCTTAAAAAGATGATGGTAAGTAAGAAAACTAGACAAAAAAGGCTGCATGTTATATGATTCCATTTATAAATGTCCAGAACAGGCAATTTATAGAGACATAAAGTAGACCAGTGCTGGCCAAGAACTAGGAGCAGCGAAGGTTCGGGAGGGATGGAGGAAACGAGAGTGACTGATGAAAGGGTGAGGTTTCTTTCTGGAGTGATGAAAATGTTCTAAAATTGACTGTGGTGATGGTTACACAACTCTTGACAGACTAGAAGCCACTGAATTTTTCATGGTATGGAATCATATCTCAATAGAGCTGTTACTAAAACAGATACATCAAAATAAAATTTTATAAAACACTCCAGTGACCCACTGGAAGGCAAGAGAAAAAAACAGAGAAATAATCAAGAAACAAAGAGGATGAAACAGAGAAACAAACAGAATCAAAAAATAAAAAGTAGATTTAAGCCCCAACATACCAATAATTCCATTAAATGTAAACGACCTAAACAGACCAATTAAAAGACAGAGATTGAGCAGATTTTTTTTTTTTTTAGACTCAATAATATGCTGTCAACAAGAAACTCACTTCACGTATAATGGTAAGGGCAAGTTTGAAAAGTATATATAGGGACTTCCCTGGTGGTCCAGTGGTTAGGAATTCGCCTGCCACTCAATCCCCAGTTCAGGAAGATCCCACATGTCTGGAGCAACTGAACCCACGCGCCACAACTGCTGAGCCCATGTTTGAGAGCCTGAGCTCCAGAAGAGCAAGCACTGCAATGAGAAGCCCGCACCGCAATTAGAAAGTAGCCCGCACACAGCATCGGAGACCCAGAACAATGAAATATGGACAGATGACTTTGCTGAATACCCGAAACTAGTACAACACTGATGATACCCGTGTTTCAATAAAACTTCAAAATATTAAAAAAGAAAACGGGAGAGAAAAAGACAAACCAGGCCAACATAAGAGGAAACAAAGAGCAGGAATTCCCTGCTGGCCCAGGGCTTCGGGCTCTGCGCTTCCACTGCAGGGGCGCAAGTCTGATCCCTGACTGGAGAGCTAAAGCCCCACACATTCCGTGGCACGCCTCCTCGTGCACCTCCCCAAAAGAAAAGAAAACAAAGGTGCTATGTCGACACCCAACAAAACAGATTTCAGAACAAAGAAAATTATCAGAGACACAGAGGGACATTTCCCAGTGGTCAAGGGATTATTAATCTCTGAGACTACATAGCAATCTTATTTGTGTACCAGACAACACAACAGCAACATATATGAAGCGCAAACAGGCAGAACTGGGAGAAAAAAAAGACAAATCCATCATTAGAGTTGAGGACTTCAAAACTCGCTTGAACAAGTGATCATCATCAGATCAGCAGAGTCACTCAGTTGTGTCCGACTCTTTGCAACCCCATGGACTGCAGCCTGCCAGGTTCCTCCACGACAGACCTAGATAATTAATCCACAAAGATACAGAGAACTAAACATCAACTAAGAGGATCTAATCAACATTTACAGAACTACCCACCCCAAAATAGCAGAATACACATTCTCTTCAAGTACCTATGAAATGTACACCAAGGTAGTCCATATTCTGGGCCAGGAAAAACAACTTCAAGAAATTGAAAAGAACTGGAACCACACAGCATGTGCTCTCCAACCACAATGGGCTCAAACAGGAAATCAGCAACAGAAAAGCAACAGGGAAATCTCCAGACACTCAGGAAGCAGCAACATTCCTCCAAGTCATCCGATGTCAAAGAGGAAGTCTCAAGGAAATCACATTAAAAGAAAACGAAAATATAATATACCAAAACCTGTGGGACACCACTTAAGAGCTATGAGGAGAATTTATAGCACTAAGTTCATGTACTAGAAAGAAGGGAAAGTTTGAAATCAATAAGGTCTCATCTCAAGAACTCAAAAAAAGAACAAAACAAACCCAAAACAAGCAGAAGGAAGAAAAATAATGATAAAAATAGAAATCAATGAAACTGAAAACAGAAAATCAATAGAGGGGAGAAAAAAAAATCAATGAAATGAAGAGCTGGTTCTCTGAAAAGATCAATCAAATTGGAAAGCCTCTAGCAAAACTGACAAAGAAAAAAGAGAAAAAGACAAATCACCAATGTAAGAGACGTTTCAGTGACATCATTACAGACCGTGGAGATGTCAAAAGAATAATAAGGTAACAATAGGGACAACTTTAACGCATAAACTTGACAACCTAAATTAAATGAACCAGTTCTTAAGGGGGGGCCGGGGCAACTACCACAATGAAACAGAGCATTCAAATAGCCTTATAACTATTTGAAAAATCAAAATTTTAATTTAAAAACTCTCAAAAAAACAATCTCTAAGCCCAGATTCCCTGGAGAATTCAACCAAGCATTTAAAGGAGAATTAGCATCATATATACAATTTTTTTCCAGAAAACAGAGAAAAGAACTTTCCAACTCATTTTATGAATTACCCTGATACCAAAACCAAACTCTGTGCAAGGAGAGAAAAGTGCTGGCCAGTGTCCTTCATGGTCCATATCCAGAGTGAAAGTGAGGTCGCTCAGGTGTGTGTGACTCTTTGCGACCCCATGGACCATACAGTCCATGGAATTCTCCAGGCCAGAATACTGGAGTGGATGGCCTTTCCCTTCTCCAGGGGATCTTCCCGCCCAGGGGTCGAAACCAGGCCTCCTACATTGCAGATGGATTCTTTACCAGCTGAGCCACCAGGGAAGCCCAAGAATGGGCTGGAGTGGGTAGTGTATCCCTTCTCCAGTGGCTCTCCCTGACCCAAGAATAAAACTGGGGTCTCCTGCACTGCAGGCGGATTCTTTACTAACTGAGCTATGAGGGAAGTATTAACAAATAGAGATTAGCAACATGTAAGAGGAGTTATACATCCCAATCAAGTGGAATTTATTCCAGGGATGCAAGCTGGTCCAATATTTGAAAATCAGTGAAACCACATGAAAATATCATTCAATACATAAGAAAGCTGTGAAAATACTCGACATCCATCCATGATAAAATCTCTCAGAGAACTTCCTGAACTCGATATAGAGCATCTACAAAAAATCTTACAGTTAACGCTTTCTCCTCAAGATGGGGAATGCAGCAAGGATGCCTGCTCACCACTCTTACTCAACACAGTGAGATGAGCCAAGAAAATGCACACAGATTGGAAGGAAGAAATAACCTTGGCTCTGTTTGCAGATGACAGGGATGTTTTGGTAGACAATCCCAGGGAATCTACCAAAAACTCCTACAACAAATAAGTGAGACCCTCGAGGTCACAGGATGTAAGTTAAGTTGCAATTCCACATACTAGCAATCACTACAATTAAGAATGCAATACCAGCTACAATCACACACAGAAAAATATGCCTCCATGTAAATCTAACAAAACACGTACAGGACTTACATTCTGAAAACTACAAATTCCTGATGAAAGAAACCTAGGTCTACATGCATGGAGAGACATACCATTTTCACAGATTGAAAGACTCAACACAGTAAAGATGTCAGCTCTCCCCAAATTGATATGCAGGTTTAACACAATTCCTTTCAAAATCCGAGCAACATTTTTTGTAACCATAGACAAGATAATTCTAAAATTCATATAGAAAGGCAACAGAGATGGGATAGCTAGCACCATTTTGGAAAAGAATTACGTGGGAGGAATCAGTCTACCTGATTTGAAGACTTACTATATAGCTACAGTAATCAAGACTGTATGAGGAGAGATAGGCCAACAAGCAGAATAGAGAAATCCCAAGACAGACCCACAAACATGCCCCACTGATGTTTTACAAACACGCAGACCAACCAGTGAAGGACAGACAACCTCTCAGCAAGCAGTGGTGGAGCAACACCTCACCAGAGGCCAAAAAAAAAAGTGACCCTCAACCTAAACCTCATACCGACACAAAAATTAATCCAGAACGGATCAGAGCCTAAATGTATAACTTAAAACTAGAAGAGAGCACAGGAGAGTATCTTTGGGATCCAGGACAATGCAAATACTTTTTCTGTAACGAAAAACTGATAAACTTGACTACTCGACCCAAATTTAAAACTTTTGCTTGGAACCCCTCTTTGCAAGAATGTTTAAAAAAAAAAACAAGATAAGGACGCACACTCTCACTACTTCTATTCAACACAGTATTGGAAGTCCTAGCCACAGCAGTCAGGACAAGAAAAAGAAATCAAAGGCGTCAAACTGGAAGGAAGGAGGTTAAGACCGTCACTGTATACTACACATGGTTTTCCATCTAGAAAATCCTAAGACTCCACACAAAAAGTGCTAGAAATGATAAACAAATTCAGCAAGATAGCAGGATATAAGATTAAAATACAGAAATCTCTTGCATTTCTTTATACTGACAATGTAATATCAGAAAGAAAAAAAAACCACTTTAAAAATTGCATCCAAAAAATAATACTTGGGAATAAACCTGACCAAGAAAGTAAAATGCTTACCGCTAAGAACTGTAAAACACTGATAAAGGAAGTCAAAGAGGATTCAGAGATGGAGAAATAGCCTGTGCTCTTGGACTGGAAGAATTAACATTGTTAAAATGGCCATACTCACCAATCTACAGACTTAATGTGATTCCTATCAAATCACCCATGATATTTTTCATGAAACTAGAAGAAATCACCCTACAATTCATATGGAACCATAAAGCCCCAGAACTGCCAAAGCAGTCCTGAGGAAAAAGAACAAAGCTGGAGGCATAACCCTTGCAGACTTCAGACAATACTACAAAGCAAAGGAAATCAAATAAGCTCAAATAGCAATCAAATAATCAACAGGCTCAGGTGGTAAAGAGCCTGTCTGCAATGCAGGAGACCCAGGTTTGACTCTTGGGTCTAGAAGACTCCCCTGGAGAAGGAAATGGCAACCCCCTCCAGTACTCTTGCCTGGAAAATTACATGGACAGAGGAGCCTGGCAGGCTACAGTCCATGGGGTTGCAAGAGTCGGACATGACTTAGCAACTAAACCACCATAGTCAATTAACCTATGACAAAGGGAGACAAGAATGGACAATGGGGAAAAAAAATGTAAAATGGGAAAAAGACAGTCTCTTCAGTAAGAGGTGCTGGGAAAGCTGGATGTGCTTGCAAGCTCAGTCACTCAGTTATGTCAGACTCTTTGTGACCCCATGGACTGCAGCCCGCCAGGCTTCTCTTTCCATGAGGTGCTCCAGGCAAGAGTACTGGAGTGGGTTGTCATGTTCTCCTCCAGGGGATCTTCCCGACTGAACACAGGTGTCCTGCATTTTCTGCACTGCAGGTGGATCCTTTACCACTGAGCCACCTGGGAAGCCCAGAAAGCTGGAGAGCCACATGTAAATCACTGAAGTCAGAACATACTCACATCACATACGAAAATATAAGACACAGAAGAGGACATAGGCAAAACATTCTCTGACATAAATCATAGCCATATTTTATTATGTCAATCTCTCCATAAAAGCAAAAATAAGCAAATGGGACCTAATCAAATTCAAAAGCTTTTGCACAGCAAAAGAAACCATAAACAAAATGGAAACACAACCTACAGAATGAGAGAAAACATTTGCAAATGATGCTACCTACAAAGGGTTAAGTTCCAAAATATACAAGCAGTTCCTACAACTCAGTAACAACAACAAAAAGGAACAATCAAAAAGCGGGCAGAGGACCTAAGTAGACATTTTCCAAAGAAGAAATACAGATGGCGAACAGACACATGAAAAGATGCCCAACATCACTAACTGAGCAATGCAAGTCAAAGCTACAAGGAGGTATACCACCTCACACCAGTCAGAATCAGTTCAGCTCAGCTGCTCAGTCGTGTCTGACTCTTTGCAACCCCATGGACTGGAGCACGCTAGGCTTCCCCTGTCCATCACCAACTCCTGGACCTTGCTCAAACTCAGGTCCATCGAGTCAGTGATGCCATCCAACCATCTCATCCTCTGTCACCCGCTTCTCCTTCTGCCCTCAGTCTTTCCCAGCATCAGGGTCTTTTCCAGTGAGTCAGCTCTTTGCATCAGGTGGCCAAAGTTTTGGAGTTTCAGCTTCAGCATCAGTCCTTCCAATGAATATTCAGGACTGATTTCCTTTAGGATGGACTGGTTTGATATTCTTCCAGTAAGAATGGCTATCATCAAAAAATCTACAAACAAATCTGGAGAGGGTGTGGAGAAAAGGAAACCCCCTTACACCATTGGTGAGAATATAAACTGGTATAGCCAATGATGGAAAACAGTATGGACATTTCTTAAAAAACTAAAAATAGAGTTTCCACGTGATCCAGCAAGCCCACTGCTGGGCATATACCCAGACAAAACTCTTAACTCGAAAAGATACGTGCACTCCAGTGTTCACAGAAGCACTATTCACAGCAGCCGAGACGTGGAAGCAACCTCAACGCCCAACAGAGGAGGACCGGATAAAGATGTGGTGCATATACACAATGGGATACCCCTCAGCCACGAAAAGAAAGGAGGAGTGTTTGCAGCAACATGGATCGACCTAGGGCTGATCAGAGAAAGTGAAGTTAAGTCACTCAGAGAAAGACACTGTTATATGATATCACCTGTGGAATCTAAAATATGATATTTATGCTCAAAATAAACTTATTTTCAAAACAGAAACAGACTCACAAAGAAAAGATTTGTGGATGCCAAGAGGGAGGGGGTCTGGGGAGGGTTGGATTGGGAGTAGGAACCAGGAAATACAAGCTACTATATACAAAACAGATGAACACCAAGTTCCTACTGCACAGCACAGGGAACCACATCCAGCATCTTATAATAAACCGTAATGGAAGAGAGTATGACAAAAGAATCTATTACAATATCTTATAATAACCCACAGTGGAAAAGCAATATATATAACACTGTGCTGTGCATCAGGAACTAGCATAATATCAAAAATCAGCTTATACTTCAATTAAAGAAAAATCACAGAAGAATATTGACAACATGAAAGAAAACTATGTTCCGTGAAGACAGCAAAGTGTAAAACCAAATGTATGCCCTGAACGCAGTTTTTAGAAAAAATGGTATACACATGCACACCTTGGACAGCTAGGAGATCCAGCCAGTCCATCCTAAAGGAAATCAGCCCTGAATGTTCATTGGAAGGACTGATGCTGAAGCTGAAGCTCCAAAACTTTGGCCACCTGTTCTGTGAACACTGGAGTGCACGTATCTTTTCGAGTTAAGAGCCGACTCACTGGAAAAGACCCTGATGCTGGGAAAGACTGAAGGCAGAAGGAGAAGGGGGCGACAGAGGATGAGATGGTTGGATGGCATCACTGACTCAAGGGACATGAGTCTGAGCAAGCTCTAGGAGATAGTGAAGGACTGGGAAGCAGGCCATGCTGCAGTCCATGGGGTCACAAAGAGTCAGACACGACTTAGCGACGGAGCAACAACAATATTTGTACACCTGTGCTGGAAAAAAATTAAAAACTGGCTGAAGTCATGGATGAAAGTGAAAGTGTTAGTTGCTCAGGCACGTCTGTTTCTCTGAAACCCCATGAACTGCAGCCTGCCAGGCTCCTCTGTCCATGGAATTCTCCAGACACGAATACTGGAGTGGGTTGCCATTCCCTTCTCCAGGGGATCTTCCCGACTCAGGGATCAACCCTGAGTCTCCTGCACTGCAGGCGGATTCTTTACTGTCTGAGCCAGCAGGGATGGGCACATCTTATGAAAGAGGACACGGATGACAGATCAGCATGAGCGATGCCCACCGTCAGCCATCCAGGAAATGCAAATGACTGCCACGAGACGCACTGCAGACCCATCAGAGTCACTGGAATGAAACACACACACCAAATGCTGGCAAGGCCGGCTTGGGGGCAGAGAAGGACCACTTACTGAAACGCAGACGGGAGTAGCTGGTGGCTGTCACAGCCCCAGAGGGGTGGGAGGCAGGAGGCGTGGGGGGGCTACGAAAGGGCAGCTCAGGCGTCCCCACAAAGGGTCCACGGCCTCTCAGTGGTCTTTCTTGATGCCAGCTTTATCAAGACACCACTCACACACTAAGATTCGCCCATTTCAGGGGTCCTGCACGCCTTTCCTCGGTCAAATCAGACTCAGTCACAGGGATGGGTCACTTCTGCTCATCCATCCATTCTGTGCTCTTCATAACAGCCTGTGAATCTATCATTACAAAATACAAAGCTAAAAAGAAAGCAGGAACTGTGTGGTCTACCAACTTAAAATTCCCCAGATCCTCGTTCGTCCTAACACCCTAAGCCAGTGTGCTACGTCCGACTCTTTGCGACCCCATGGACTGTAGCCCGCCAGGCTCCTCTTCTATGGGATTCTCCAGGCGAGAATTCTGGAGTGAGCTGCCATGCCCTCCTCCAGGGGATCTTCCCGACCCAGGGATTGAACACGTGTCTCCTGTGGCTCCTGCACTGCAGGTGGATTCTTTACTGCTGAGCCAGCAGCGAACATCCCATACTGACATTAAATTGAATTAACTACTGATAATTAAACAGTTGGATAATGTGAAAGTGTAGGATCCAACCCGTGGTCAATAAGCCGGGCTTTAAGACACACTCTGCTTCTCACGTGTGTTCATCAGATCCCATGCCCACATAGCTGGCCATTCTAACAAGGTGTGAAAGGCACATGTGTGTGTATGCGTGTGTGTGTGTTGGGGGTGCTGAAGGCATGCTCTGGGTTTGCCCAATGTGCTAAGACATTTGTGCAAGACACACAGGTCACCGCCATGTCCGTCCCGCCACCTGCAGTCCTCTCCATCAAGAAGAGAGTTAGGAGGTGCAACCTGGGACTTCCCTCGTGGTCCAGTGGCTAAGACGCCGAGCTCTCAGTGCAGGGGCCTGGGTTCCATCCCTGATCAGGGAATTAGAGCCCATCTGCCGCACCTAAGAGTTTGCATGCAGCAATTAAGACCCAGGGCAGTCAAATAAGTACGTAATTAAACTTTTTTATTTAAGGGGGCTACTAGCAGGCACCTCCCTGGTGGCTCAGATGGTAAAGCGTCTGCCTGCAATGCGGGAGACCCGGGTTTGACCCCAGGTTGGGAAGATCCCCTAAGTCACTCCAGTACTCTTGCCTGAAAAACCCCATGGACGGAGGAGCCTGGCAGGCCATGGCCCATGGGTCGCGAAGAGGCGGACACGACTGGGTGGCCTCATCAGCAGACACTGCAGTGGCCAAGAAGCTGGGGGGACGTCGAAGGGTGTGTCATCCTGCCCAAAAGCGAAATGTCTGGCTGCTCCAGCAAGTGAAAGGGGACAGATGAAAACAAAGACGAGTGCAGGGAGCGCTGTGGGAGATCCACAGAGAGCAACATTTCCCCGCGTTTATAATGCCCAGGAGGCTCCGATGGTGGAGAATCTGCCTGCAATGGCAGAAGACCAGGGTTCAATCTCTGGGTCAGGAAGACCCCCTGGAGAAGGAGATGGCAACCCTCCAGCATTCCTGCCTGGGAAATCCCATGGACAGAGGAGCCTGGCGGGCTAACGTCCATGGGGTCACAAAGAGTCGAACATGAGTGCGTGACTCACACACACATAATACCTGGACAGGATGAGTCTGAAAAGCCATGAAATGTTAAATTCTGGGCATGATTTGCTTCGCTTTGACGGGCTTATTCCTAGGTGTGGAGTGAAGATGGCAGCTGGTGCTGGTGTGACGGTCCACCACCCTGCAAGACGAGGTGACCGGGAAGGGGGGTTCACCGCCGCCCCGACGGCTGGTCCAAGTCGCCCTGGCGTAACTGCCAGTACTTTGCACCAGCCACGACATTTTTTAAAAATTAACAATCTCCACTCCCAAAGCAGTTAGGGATCCTTATAAAAGTGTTACTGATTTCTAACATTATTTTTCTAAATGTATCATCCTTTCGATTAACAGGCTAAAGCCATGACTTGACCCACTTGATCAAATATCCACGTCTCTTCTGATAATGAAACCGACTTCATTTCCCCAAATCAGACCCTGAAATAAATGAAGTCAGATTTTATCTCTGCAGTTTCCCAGAGTCCATCACAAGCATGTTTTCAGCCGATGAACAGGGAAATGTTTGACGTGGTATGCCCTGTGATTCTCAATCCACAGGAAGAAGTGCACAGAAGAGGAATCGAATCCAGAGCAATCATCCCAGGCTCAGCTTAGCCCAACCGGTACACCTACGGGAACAGAATCCTCACGCTCCCTTCCAGGAGCTCGACACCAGTATCTGTCCTCACCGTCCACTTACGCTCTTACTCAGGAAACAGCGAGCAAAGCCTCTTACTACAGTTCCGCTCAGTGGCCATGCAGTGTCCCTTCCCCGAGGCTGACCCTGCTGGCTGCCCCGCGAGAGGAGCTGATCCCATCCAGTCATCCACAGGCAGCTTTTGCCCCCTGGAAGCTGCAAGCCAGAAGAGGGCTGTCCATAAAATGATGCGTGCCCGCAGTCATCTCCCATGGAGGCGCCCTGCACCACTCGCCCCTAGACAGCCGTCACCCCGCCAGCGAGCGGGGGTCTCCAGACACCACAAGGTCCACAAGGGACGGGCTTGACCAAGACCCGCAGTGAGCGAGACCTAACTCGGGGCTGGTCTGGAAATGCTGAGGAAGAAAACCCTCCTCTTCTGCCCCGATGCGGCTGGGGCCCTCCACGCAGCAGAGTCACTTCTACAGACTACACAAGACGTTCCGGACACCCTGTGCCCTCTCCCGAGGCTTGAGAATTCAGAAACAAATACTTTTCCAGAGTCCCTTTACCTTTCATGGCAATGTAGCTATTGGCAGCGGTTCCATGGGAATCTGGCCTCCTTCACTCCCTGATGGAGCTGGGCAGCTGAGCCTAACCCGAAGGCCACGCTGGCAAATGCATGGGCTCCCGAGCTCCAGGATGGGGCGGGGGGGGCGGGGTGCTGGCGATCACAAGAACAAAACCCACCTCTGCAGCGAGCGAGGCTCCTGAAAATGGATCTGAGCTTCCTTGTGAAATGCAGGGAAACCGAGTAGCTTCAGTGGCTGCCCAGAGCCCAGCCGCTCTGGGGCTCCTCTTAACCACGGCGTGTTATGAATCAGAACACGAAACCTACTTCTAAAAACTATACTTGGAAATTATGATTACAAAGAGAGGCTGAACAATTTTCAAAAACTTGGAAATGCGGTAAAGAGTGACTGTGACCTTTCCATGTTACAGGAGGGATCGCCTGACGAGGCCTCCAGGCTTGTTTCATTCTCCAGGGGCCTGAGGTCCCTCAGCCGGGTTACTAGCTCACACCGCCTGCATCCCAGACCCTGTGACGTGCTAACTGGGCAGCAAGGTGGTGCCCCAGAGACACGCAGCTGGTGATCCCTGCCCAGGAGCAGAGAGAGTCCCAAAGGGGCGGGAGTCCTTGTCTGGGGGACCCTCAGCAATTGTGTAACTAACTCAACAGTCTGACTGCAATACTCTTTGCTCAGGGACTATAAATACACACAGTTCCTCAAATGCTCTTTGAGCAAGCTTTCCTGCTCAAACCATGAAAAAATAACACTCCGCCTTAAGGGGACCCAGGTTTGATCCTTGGGCTGGGAATATCCTCTGGAGAAGGGAATGGCTACCCACTCCAGTATTCTTGCCTGGACAACTCCATGGACAGAGGAGCCTGGCAGGCTATAGTCCACGGGGTTGCAAAGAGTCAGACACGACTGAGCGACCAACACTTCACTCTCACTAAAACAGAAGGGGATCTGCTGAAAACTGTATTTCATTCAAATCGGGAATTCAAAAGGCCCACCGTTGAGGGCGGAAAGGCCACAGGGGGACGTATTTGCAATCCTTTTAACACAGAGGCTGTGTGCTCAGAATATCTAAGAATTCTGTAAGTCAATCAAAGAAAGGGAGGCTCAGGAAGGGGGGAGGGAGGCAAAGACCTGAATGGGGCTCACAAAGAGAAGACCACAGCAGGTGGGAGGGCACCTGTCTCAGGGGTGCAAACAGACCCAGGCAGCGCTGTGCACCTGTCCTGGGCGGGGCCAGCTACAAACACCTGCGTCCGGGCACCTCCCCTCCCCCGGGTGTTCACCCAGCACTCACACCTGGGACCTCCCTAGCAGAGGGTGTCTACAACAGCCCCGAAGCGAAAAGACGCCGGGCCCTCAGGAGATTAAATTCTGAAATTGTGGACGAGCCCCCTGCAACATCCTCTACCAGGAACCCTCCAGACTCGTGCCCGTGGGACACATCTCAGTCTCCACGCTGAGCAGAAGCTGGGCCCTCTCTCTACAGGAGGTTCAAGAACAGAGAGCTCTCCCGTCATGTGATGCAAAAGAGCCAACTCCTTGGAAAAGACCCTGATGCAAGGCAAGAGGAGAAGGGGGCGGCAGTGGATGAGATGGTCGGATGGCATCACCGACTCAATGGACATGAATCTAAGCAAACTCCAAAAGACAGTGGACAACAGAGGAGCCTAGAGTGCTTAGTCCATGGGTCACAAAGAGTCAGCCAGGACTCAGCAGCTGAAGGACAAGCAAAGCTCTTCCGAGCGCTAGAGGCTTGAGGTCTGGGCGGGGGCCCAGGAGCTGAGTCTTCACCGTCCCCTCGTCACACAGGTGTGCTGCTGCATCAAAACACATCACACCATGCACTTGCGATCGTGTGCTTTCTTAGGCGGCCTGGCCAAGTGTGCGTAAAACACCCACGTAAACGGTAATAAAAGATGAGCGGAAGCAGTTTGAGAACTGAACGAGGAGCTTAAATGTTGCTTTGTACTCATTACACAAAGGTGTGCTTTTTAAAGGAGAAAATCAGATAAATACAATCACTCTATTAACAGTTTTTTGCTCATAAAGCTTTCAGCACTGCATATAAAAACCCAGGCACAACTTTTAAAACATACAGTGCTGGGGAGGGGGCAATGCCCGCCCGCAGGTCATGTGTCCTCAGGCCCAGGGACCAGGCGCCCCCACCCTGCAGTGGGGCAGCCCAGGGCCCCCAGGACCCTGGCTCCCACAAGCCCTAGTCCAGAAAACCTCAGGCCCTCCGAGCTCAGTACCCAGTTTCCACGAGAAAAGCAGACGTGTCTGTGTGCAAGAGGCTCCCTCAACCACCCCAGGCTTTGTTTCAACGGCCTAAATTCCCAGGTCCTGTGTCGTCTTTGAATTCAAGGTTAGGAGAAATACCATCACCCCATTTTACAGATGGGCAAACTGTGGCTCTGGGTGGGGAAGGAACTTGCCCACTTGGACTGAGACCTGGACCCTGGATCTTGGGAGTAGACACGAGGCCTCTGCATCCACAGACAAGACTCAGGACAAAATGCTCCTGGGCCGAAGGCCGAGGCTCAGGCCTCGGGTGTTGTCCACAGGGGCTGAGCAAAGCCCAGGGGAAAGAGCTGCCAAGCTGGGTGGGGTGAGTGGGTCATGAGTCCTCGGGGACATAGCACAGCCCACTGCCCAGTCTCCTCTGCCTGTTCCAGGGAGAAGCGCCTTGACCTTGACTCTGCCCAAGGGCCCTGCCCGTGTCGGGGGAGGTGCAGGGGAGGCTGGGGGCCAGCGCTTGCGAGGCCCGCCTGCCCCCGGAGGTCCTGAGAGCCAGGTGCCACCCGCCAACAGCCGTCACGTCACCACACACGGAAGCCGCCTCTGCACCTCTGCAATTCTCACGCTTCCCCTGGGAGCACTGAAGGTAAATACGTTAATCTGACTTCAATCATGGCTTTTTAAAATGAAGTGCACGCTATATTAATTTAGGGCACAGAAACTGAAAACTACTCACGCGTGTGTCCGAGCCTCCCAGGCTGGGCAAGGGGGACCTGGTACGTGCAGGGGCCAAGGGGGCAGGAGGGAGGCCCACCGTCGAATCTCCAAATGTGAGCTGCAGCGAGGACCCGAGCCCCGGAGGCCCAGCCAGGCGGCATCGGCTGGGGGACTGCCCCTCAGCTTCAAGGCAGAGGACCTCTCTCTGCAAGGGGCCTGAGGAAGGTGGGCAGGGTCTGCAGGCCCACGGCGGCCCAGGACCCTTGGGAGAGCCCAGCTCCCTGGTTCCTCGGTCCATGACCATGTCTAGACACAGCCTGGAGGCAAGGCCCAGCCCATGACAGTGGGACCCCAGGTCCACCCCTTGTCGCCTCTGTCTCCAGCCTTGTAGGCTCTTTACAGGGGCCCATGGGCCCACTGACTGGGGTCTTAGTTAAAGTGTTAGTCGCTCAGTCGTTTCCAACTCTTCATGACCCCCATGGACCACAGACAATCATAGCTCCCCTGTCTGTGGAATTCTCTAGGCAAGAATACTAGAGTGGGTTGCCATTCCCTTCTCCAGAGGATCTTCCCAACCCGGGGGATTGAACCTGGGTCTCCCGCATTGTGGGCAGACTCTTTACCGACTGAGTTACCAGATGGCGCAGAAATGCCCAGCCCAGACTGCATGCAATCAGCCAACAAAGGATACTGATGCCCTGCTCATCTTATTTCGGGAGGTGCTGTAGGTGGCAGGGGCAGCGGGGAGAATCTCCTCTCCAGACACCTGGTAGGGGGTAAACATCAATACCCCAAGCAGGAAGGGCCAGGAAAGGACCCCAGCTCACTGTCTGAGCAGGTGGCCTGTGGGTGGCACAGACTCAGGCCAGCCCCACCTGAGACCCGCCAAGCCAGTGAGTGAGAGAAACAGACCAGTTCCCAGCACGAGTGTTAAGATGACTTTACATTTAATAAGCGATGGCACCCCACTCCAGTACTCTTGCCTGGAAAATCCCATGCACGGAGGAGCCTGGTGGGCTGCAGTCCATGGGGTCGCAAAGAGTCGGACACGACTGAGTGACTTCACTTTCACTTTTCACTTTCATGCATTGGAGAAGGAAATGGCAACCCACTCCAGTGTTCTTGCCTGAAGAATCCCAGGGACGGGGGAGCTGGGTGGGTTGCCATCTATGGGGTTGCAGAGTCGGACATGACTGAAGCGACTTAGCAGCAGGAGCAGCAGCAAGGAACCACACCTGTGCTGTTCATCACTGTGACGACAGCACCAGAGGCCCTGCTGGTCTGTCTCCATCACAAGCAGCCCTGACCGTGGTCCCAGGAAGGTCCCCTCCACACAAACCGGGGCAGGAGCCTGCCCACTGTCCCTCCAGCCACCAGGGGACCACCAGCCACAACCCCCACAAGGAGACAGGGGGCTGGAGGAAGAAGCCGATCCAGAAACACAGCAGCCCAGGGCCAAGGGATCTCCCCTAGTCTCGGGGAGAAGAAACAGTGCTTGTATGAAGTGAACTTCAGGTGTTTTGGAACTGAGGAGGGACGTGGGGATGAGTTTCCAAGGAGAAAGACCAAACCAAACTCGGAAACGGGAGGGCCACCACGGGACCCGCCAGCCTCCCAGGCCGCTGGAAAAACCCAGAGGGAAGGGCAGCCGGGTGGCCACAGGCCGGCCAGTGCCCATGGGCTAACCTGGCCCACCATGTGAAACAACGCCCTGCACGCACCATTCCCCGGCAGCCTGCCCAGGGCGACAGGCCAGCCCCGGCCCCCTCCTCTCGCCAGGCCAGGCAGGCGCTCCCCCTGCGCCAGGCCATGCAGGGAGGCAGTGCCCGGCGCCCGCTTCCACTGCGGCTCTAACGAATTCCCTCGTGAGGTTTCTTGGAAATCAGTGGCTGCAATGTAATCACAGCTGCCGGGGCTCGGAACAAGCCCGCTCGGGGGCTCCGTGTGGTTATAATTATTACGAAATCGCAGTTAAGAAACAGTGAGGAGGAACCGAAACCTTGAGGAATATCTGAGAGCCCAGAGGGTGGCAGTCCCACCCTCGCCAGGACAAGGATACGCTTGCCCCTTGCTACTGGCCCCATGTGCAGCCATCCTGACCCACGATCAGCCCACCTGATGACCTGGGCCAGGCAGCCACTGCTGCCCTGGGGAATCCAGGTGTCTTTATCTCGCCCTGCCTGCCCAGGGCAGCACCCTGGACCCCTAAGAATCCCAAGAGTGGGCAGAGCTTTCCACCCCTGGGTCTGCTCTGACTCACCCCTGGGTCCATTTCCTTCCATGAAACAAGCAGGCATGAGACACTCTGCAAAGACCCCTCAGCCCTGACGTGACCTGACAGCTCTCTGGGCAGCTCATCACCCAGGCAAGACCATGCCTGCCAGGGGCTCCCTGCAGGGCGTGGGATGTGGTTTCCCCAAGAGGGCAGTGGCGGCGGCTGGGGGGCTCTGATGAAAGGGAACAGCCAGCAGGTCACCCCAAGCCTCTACCTCGGGGTCTTGAGCCAGCAGCTGGACCTGCCTCTCCTGGGTGGCAGGGGGTGCCCTTGCCCATAAATCACGGGGGCGGGCCCTGAGGGTCACACCCAGCAACACAAAAGGGAGCCTGCAGAGCAACCCTTCTGAGCGTGCCGAAACCCCACCTGCTCCCCAGACAGTGGCCCCTACTGGCACCAGACCCCCTCCCACCCCCTGCTGCAGCCACAGGTGGGAAGAAGGTCTGGCCGTGTCCAGAGCGCCACAGACAGGCGGGTGGGCGGCCCTGAGCTGCCACATCCAACCAACACCTATTAGCGGCCAGCCAGCCACCGCAGGTGAGGCCGTCTCACCGCCAGAACAGCCCCACTGGCCACGCCCAAGCTCTGGGGTTCACTCCCACCCTTCTCCCCAAAATGAACAAGACATGCTTCCATAAGAGGCGGCTTTTCTTTGGTAACTTAACCTTCCCGTGCGGATCACTTCTGACTAGGGCTTCGTGCTGACAGCCTCAGTTCTGTTAAACTCCAGAGTGAGAGGGGTGATCCGGTGTGTTTTGAGGCTGCAGGAACCCCTAATCCATCAGACCAAACCTCCCATCCCCGTCTCCGATGGAGACCTCTATGCGGGCAAGGAGCCACTCTGGCACCGGGCTGGAAACCTCCACGAGCCTCTCAGCTGTAGAAACGGAGCCATCCTGCCAGACTGGAGGCCTCTCAGGTGGGCACCCCACCTGCCCCCTAAAGAGAGGAGCCAGAGGCCAAAACAGCCGGGCTGGGGTTTCTAGAAAAGCCTGGACAGGAGATCAGAGGGCCAGGGCGGAATCCACGATCAGCAGACACGGGAACAAGATGGCTATTCCTTCCAAGATTGGGGTGGAGAGGTGGGCACAGAGGCACGTGGACAATTTGACCTTGACCCCTCTACAGGGCTGAACAGGGTCCCCCAAATTCATGTCTGCCTGGGACCTCAGAATGTGACCATAAGCAAACCAGGGTCTCCGCAGGTGCAACTGGTCAAATAAGGTCTTGGGCACCCAGGATGGGCCCTGAGGCCAATGACTGGTGTCCCAGGAAGAGAGGAATCTGGACACAGAGAGAAGCCGTGTGGCCCAGAGCGGCGAGAGGCAGCAGGGAGCCCCGCCCTGCCGCACCGGCACTGGGGGCTTCTGGCCTCGGAAGGCTCAGGGGGCCAGGTCTGTGGTGCTGAGGTTCAGGAGCCCGACAGGGAAACTCACAACCCCCAACCCCCAGCAAGGACCCAGCCCTGGGACCTGAGAGAATGGGACCTGCAGGTTTCGGACAGATCCGAGGACCAGGACCAGGGCAGCCGCTGAGCAGCTCTGGGTCGGGAGACGGAGGCAGCTTGGTGAGCGGGGGCTGGGGAGCTGCTCGTCTCGACTTGGCTCGTGGTGCACCTCCTACCCCTTCCTCGCAGAGCCCACGGCCCAGAGGAAGAGCGAGCCGGGCTGAGAGAGCAGCCGCCCAGCACCTGGCTCAGAGCTCGTCCACAGGGGACACTGGGCGGATGGGACCTGCCTTTCCAGGAGCAGCTGGTGCTGAGCAGACCTGGCACCCTTACGCGCTCGATCCAACTCCGTCCCCCACCCATCCCCTTCTCCCCTCCCCCAGCACATGTGGCCAGCCGCTCACCCCTGCCCCTAACACACCCATGGCCGCGACCCCCCTCCCCCACGCTGGGGTTGCTTTAGAATACACACACCAGACAAATTCCCTGAGGGACTGGACAAAATCTACCACGTGCCGCTTCCAGCCAGCAGGACAGTGGCACGGCCCCAGTTAACACGGTCTGAGATGCACCCAGACTGGGGGTGATTCTGCAGAACTGGCCTGGACTCTGGGGTCAATGTCACGAGAAGTCAAGAGAAGACCTCAGGTTTTCTGGACCAAAGGAGCCTGAGAGACACAGCAAGGCTCAGACAGACATAAGCACACCCGCGATCACATGTTCACACCTGGAGACTGTGGAGACAGCCACGTCCCTCGGAGAGACCAAGGATAAACCCAGGGAGGGTCATCCGCACAGTGGACCAGGCTCAGCCTTAAAAAGAAGGGGGTCCCGACACAGGCCACACACAGATGAGCCTTGAGGACATGATGTTGACCAAAGGCCAGACGCAGAGGACAAAGGCCGTGTGAATTCCACCCACGTAAGGCCCCGAGCAGTCAAACCCAGAGACAGGAAGTGGACAGTGGGGCCTGAGGCTGGGAGAGGGAGGGTTAGATGGGGACAGAGTGTCAGATTGGGAAGATGAGAAAGTTCTCGAAATGGACGTGGTGATGGCTGTTACAGCAATGTGAATGGGCTTAATGCCCCTGAGCTGTGCACTCGGAAGTGGTTACGATGGTAGACTTTATGTCTAAGTAACTAGAATGCTTTGAATTAAAATTTTAAAAAGCACACCAGACAGGTGCCTGGAACAGGATTCCACAGGATTCCCTCTGGCTGTACAGGGGCCTGGGCTGGGGGCCAGTGAGACTCCAGTGGCCCTGGGGCTTTGGCCAGGCGGCGGGTCACTCTCGCTTCAGTGGGTCGCACTGAAGCAGGGGTCGCTGACTCAGAAACAGCTCTGCGTCCAGTACATGCAGCTTCTCGGTGAGTTTAATACTGTTCACCCTCTACCCACCCCCCTGAGTCACCAGGACCAGTGTCCTCCTCGGCCGGTGCTAGGTGGGAGCAGGGGGCCCTGCCCGACCGCGCTCAGACCTGAGACAGGCACGGCAGGGCCAGGAGGCGGGGGAGGCCGAGTCAGCACGCCCGCCCTGGAGAAGGGGCGCCCGGTCCTGGGAGCCCCCACGTGCCAGGGTCCACTCCACGTCCTGGCCAGACACCCTAAATCCCCTCAGAAGAGCACCTCTGACTGTGGCCAGAATCTTCCTTCTGAGCTTCAGTTGAGGAAGCATGCAGTGTGTCCTCTGGGGAGAGAAGCCCCCCCACCCCCTACCCCCCCGCCAGGCAGCTGGGGTGGGGTGGGGGAAGGGACAGGAGCCCCCAGATACCCCAGAGACCTCCCAAGTAGAGCTGGGGGCTGATGCCTATGGATTGGGGGGGTACTTCCCACTGTCCTGTGTTATCAGAAATCATACAGAAGGCCCAGCCCCAAACTGCCTGCAGCCTCCTAGCCTCCCAAGCCCTCACCTGGCCAGGTGGTCACCGGCACTGGAACAAAGCCTGGGGCTCTGGACTCGGAGAGGTAGGCAAGAAGAGGACCTGAGGCCCTGCCATGGGCCCCCGGATCACGTGTCCACTCCCAGGCCTTCCAAGACTGTCTAACGGCATGGTCGAGGCCCAGGAACCTCAGGGACCCCCGGGTCTGGGCTCGTCTGGGCCCAAAGTCCCAGGTCCCCACCCAACTGCCTGGACACCGGGGTCCCCTCTAGGCCCGCCCAGGCCCCACCTCTTCACGGCATCTCGCTCTTACTTTGCCTGTCTGCCTCGACTTCTCCACTATTTCACTCCCACTTCACAACCTTGGTTTTCTTCCGAAGGATGGAAGAGATGCAGGAAGGAAGGGATGGGAGGGTCTCGGGGCCCGAGTGTGCCCTACAGCTCGGGGTCCAGCCCTGAGGGCCCCACGGAGACCTCCCTCCCTCTCCTTTCCAGGCCGCTTCCCGGGACAAGGACTGGCCCACTAAACTGGGTTACGACACTTAACACGAATTCTGCCTCCTGTCCCCAAACTTACATAACCATAGACACTGTCTCAGGAAAACCCTCCTCCATCAGTGGCCCCATTTCCCGCCCTCGACTAGGGCTTAGCTCCTGAACCAGAAGTCCTTCCAGACTTCCTAGTCTGCGTGTCCCGGTCCTTCCCACCTGATGTCCAGTGGCTCACGGGAGCAGTGGCTACTGGCCGTGTGTCCGGCCGCCCGGCCACCCTCCTGGGCAAGCGCAGCGCTGAGCCATGGGGGCTGGCCAGACCCTCCCCCTTTCCTCTAGGCACTAAAGGGTTTTTGCAGCCAGCCTGCCACAGTGGCTGACTAGGGTCCATCCCGAATCTCAGAATGCGACCTTGTCTGCAAACAGGGTCTTTGCTGGCATAATTCGTAAGATCCTGAGGTGGGAGGGATGTGTCCATAGGCCCAAGGATCGTCAGCACCCCTGGCCCCGGAAGAGGCAAGGATTCTCCCCAGAGCCCCCAGGAGGCTCCTTGATCCTGCAGCTGTGTCTCTAGACTGTGAGAGAGTAAGTCTCTGTTGCTTTAAGCCCCCCAAGTTTATGACCATTTGCTACCTGGGCCCAGGAAAGTGACCCTACCCCCACCCAGTGACCCCTGTTACACTCCAGGGTGACCGCGAGGCTCACGTCCCTTCCGACCTGCCCTCTCCACAGGCAAACAAGCATCACTGCCCTCTGGAGCTGGGAGACCCCACAGGGAACCCCCACAGCAGTGTTCACAAAGTTGGGGTGGGGGATGCTCTGGCCCTGGTAAGGCTGGGGGGCACCTTCAGACTTAAGGAGGGGGCAGGTGTGAGGGGATGGTCGGAGCCACACGCCAAGGCCCCCATCGCCTTCCCCTGGGGGGCTGCCCTGAGCCCCCTGGGGGAACACCCAAGTGCGGTGCTGAGTCAGGCGGCAGGAAGGGGCCTGCTGCACCCAGCGGTGGGGTGCCCCATCTGCGACTCCAATCCCTTCAGGAGCAACAAGCACTTGGGGTTCATGGGCCCCAGGTCCAGCTGCTACCAGAGCCAGTCACAGGCCACCATAACACTGGAGTGAACTGGCCGCTTCGTGAAGGCGGCCAGGTGCCATCCAGGGCCTGCCACAGAGACCACACTCGCTGCAGACAGCATAGAGTCCGGGGGTGAGCCTGGCTCGCGTGAGCATCCCGCCTTCACCCTGCCTACCCCTCCACGTCCCCCCACAGACAAGGAGCCAGGCCGGGTATGCAGAAAGGGGACAGGCCCTGCCCAGCATCTGCAGACACAGCCAGGAACTGATGGCTGGGGGCCCGGGATGCGGGCTGTCGCCTCCCCGACCCCGGGAAGGGGGCCTGCCCGCTCTCACCCACTCCCCACGCATATCTCCATCCTGGGGGAGGATTCCCGGAGGAGCCAGCGGGCAATTTGCATAATATTCTTTGCAAGTTAATATCAGCCTCTGATAATGATCTCGGCATAGTGTGGAGCGCTAAGGCGGCTGTTACAACACTAAGTAATCATATTTTAAATTATGTTTCCCTTTATAGAAAGGTGTTGCAAAAACACACAGACACGAAATCTGTCTGTTGCAGCCCCTGCCAACCACCTGACCAGCTTCCCAGAGCCATGGCTGTGACTATCTACTGCTCAGGGCCGGCTAGACCCAGGCGCCCAGGCTAGGCTCATGTGCCACGTGCCTCACCTCAGTCAGGGGTGCTGTCTGGACGGGAACCACCACAGGCTCCAGCCACAGTCAAGGGTGAGTCTGTGCAGACAAGTTCACGGAGTACCGGGGGGTCCCACTCGGCAGGGGCGGGCGGGGGGTCCCAGCTCCCTGGGCATAGGCAGTGGGGGAGCCCCCACCCCCAACTCCAGCCCTGCCTCGTGCTAGGACAGTGCCTAGGACACCAGACTTCCAGGTGCGCATGTCCTGGGGGACGAGGGATCCTGAAAACTCAAAACCAAAACCATCGGTCCTTCCAGAACATCCCCCTTGCAGCCACTCACCCAGCGCCTGGACTTGGGGACCCACCCTTGGAAGGTGAGATCCTTGAGCCCTGGACACCTGCACCCTGACTGCGGCCATGGGACACCCTCCTGCCACAGGTGAGCCGGGCCTGGTGAGGACACGGGTCTGAGCACATGGCCACACCAGGTCCCCTGGGGAGTACCAGGGGCTGAGCCTGCGTGTCCAGAACTACTGGCCATCCATGGGGCAGAAAAGAGGGCTGACGGCCCGGGAGGGGCCCACGGCCGGCCCCAAGGGGAGACCCTTCCCTCCCTTTCTCTTCATGCTGGAGCTGGGGCCACCACTCAATCTCTATTTTCTTAAAAGCTTTCTTTTCTTTTTATTAGGAAAAAAAATCCAATTATAGCACAAATCTCTCAGCAGGGGTCAGTGTGGAATAAGAATAGCCCAAGTTAATGGACGTGACACCGGCAAGATTAATGCCTAAAGGGTTTCAAAAGTTGTATGATGCAGATTTCATTAACATTTTAATTGTAATGTATCTTTTAATCTTCTCTCACCCTAATGGCTTTATATCCCCCAAAAAGGAAAAAAAAACTGCTGACAACAACAAAAAGTATTAATATACAAAATTTAACAAAGGCACTTAGCAGGGCAATGGAAACTAAATTAAAGGAGCGCTCTGTGTTAACACTGACTTTTTCACAGCGCTACAGTCGGAACGCAGCAGAGACGGCTGCTTCTCCCTTCTGGGCGCAGAGACCTCGGGAAGACGCCGAGGGTGAGGGTGGGCAGTCCCGGAGGGGTCCAGGAGCAGACTTCCCACAAAGACCACCAGCAGCCAGAGGGCAGCGCTGCCCCCTCCCCACCAGCTGAACTCCGGGCAGCGTCCAGGAGTTGGGGGAGGCGGGCATAGATCTTCCAGAAAATGCCACCCATCAGAGCTAATGCTCCTGGTACTGTGCGGATGGGGTAGGGACAACTAGGGGTGTCACCAGAATGAAGGGGGGCATTTTCTGGGGCGAGGGCTGCAGGCACCCCGTCCCCAGCCCACAGCCAGGGGCCCTTGGGTGGCTCAGGCCAGAGAGCAGCCAGGTTACAGCCTCCAACTTTCAGAAGTGGTGTCTCAGGAAATACACTCGGCCCTGACTACTGAGTGTCCCTGAGAATTTTGTTGTCAATCAACAAACACTCCTAGAGCACCAAACCTGTGCCTGCTGCTGTATGTGACACTGTGCTCCAAATCCAGCTGCTCTCAGCACACAAGCCCCTCCTCCTCCCACTCCAGGGCCAGCCCACTCTCAAGGACCTGGGGGGCTGGGCCTGATGCCGGACCTGGCGGCCAGGCCAGGATGCAGCCCCACTGGCTAGGCTCACTGCTCACCCCGGTGACTATATATGGGCACTTTTGGGCCCTGGCGGTCCCCGCCCCCGGCCCTGCCTGCTTCCCCCGGCACACGGGCAGGCATGGGGCGGGGCCCCCGGAGAGCGCGGGCCCATCCATGGCCATGTGCCCTCCTGGACGCCAGGGCCCAGGGCCAAGGGGGAGGGAGGAGGGGACGATTCCTTCAGAGTCCCGGGAGGAGCCAGCCTCTCCTCCCTGTGGGACAGAGACCAACACCTCAGAGAAAAGTACGCCTCCACCCTCCCCGCAAACCCTCCCCGCACACAGAGAAGCAGGCTTTCCTTAAAGGGGCATGAACCAACCCCCTGCCCTGCTGGCTCTAGGGAGGGGGCATCTCCAGACAGCCCTCAGGCTGGGCCTGCTCACCTGCAGCCTCCCAGAAGGAGCATCACTACACACAGGCCTGGGCGGGGCTCGGAGAGGGCAAGTTACCCTCCACCCAGGTCACACAGCTGGGGACTCAGTGAGAGGCCCAAGAGGTCCTGCTCTGCGTGCCTCCTTGCCTGGACTCAGATCCAGACAGTGGAAGTTGGGGGGCAGCCCCGGAGAGCCCAGGACCACATCAGATCCCTCTCGGTTCCTCCTGCTCAGACTCGCTCCCAGACCAGGCAGGGGGAGTGCTCCCACTATTCTTGTCCTCAGGGGGGCTCTGAGGATGCCAACCCCAAAGGCAACCACCAGGGAGCCCAGCTTGCTCCATGCCTGCCCCGCCAGAGGTCTGCTGAGATCCTCACCCACAAGACCCTCACCCATGTGAGGCGGGGGGTGCCTGCTTCCAAAGCCTGTACTTTAAATGACAAAGGCCAGAGGCCAGTGCTCAGGAAGCCCAGCTCTCACCCAAGCAGCTGCAGGTGACACAATGTGGAGGCCCCGGCCAGCCGGGGAGCATATTTTGCAAATGATCTCATTGAGAGCCAGGCCTGGTGAGAGCAAGGATTTGCTAAAAGAGAAACAGAGGTCGCCAGGATCCCTGCCTGCTCGGGAGGCAGGGCGGGGTGGCAGGGGGCGCCTTGGGCCTTGCTAAGGGGGAACGCTCGGGAGAGGGAGCCCGGGTAAGCAGGGATGGAGGGCAGTGGGGGACACATGGGCCACAGCCGGGTACAGGGTGAGGAGACGTTCGTGTCTTGAATTGGGGTGCAGACGTGAATGGAGATGCAGGCTCTAATCCTAAATTCGGGCCCCACCTGGAAGTACCCGAGGGCCAGACAGCTCGGGAGGACCGAGGAGTTGTCCAGGAAAGTGAGCCAGACGCGGATGAGGCACCGACAGAGGCTGGGGCGGCACCCAGACCATGGAGTGGCCAGCAGTGCTCCCCCGCACACGTGCAGGCCGGCCTGGCTGGGGCCAGTGAGAGGCCCTGAAGCCCCCTCCCCAGCCCCCAGTCAGACCCCAGGACGCAACCAGACTCTCCCAGCTCCCAGAGTGGGGCTGCCCACAGCCAGGAACAGCTCTGGGTCCACCCAGGGACTGAGGGCCCCCTCCCTGTGCAGGGAAGTGCCCCCCAACTCTACCAAACCGCAGGCAAAAGTCCGGACTGAAAGACCACGTTCCCGGGCTTGGGGCATGCCTTGGGGACCCTGGCCGTGCAAAGGAGCCAGGCCCCGCCTCAGCTAACACGACAGATCCTCAGCTGGAAGGCGGCTTGTCTTGTCCCAAGAACCCAGCCTGGGTCAAGTTCCCAAGTGTGCCTGTACGCGGGAGTCTGCAGGAAGCACTGGGTCTTGGGAGAACCAGGCTAGAGAATTGGGAGCTAGGGGCTGTCAACTGGGCTGCAGTGTATGCTCGAAGGGCTCAGCAGACGTTCACCACGCTGCCCCCGGCTAGGGGGGCTCACCCGACCCCCACACCCCAGCAGGACAAGAGAACTTGGGGCGGGCCGGAGGGGAGGGACCAGGCTGGAGCAGAGCCCAGGTAAGACAGGACAGGGTGACACGGAAGGGGGCAGATGGGCTTCGGGGGCCAGGGCTTGCATCCCCAGGTGGGAGGAATGAGGCCTCAGGTGGCTGAGGCTTCCCGCTGCACGCAGGTGAGTGCCGTGGGCCACACCAGGAGGCCCCGGGGCCAGGAGGGGAGACCCCATCTGCTGCAGCCCGTTCAGACTCTGCATTCCCGGGAGCACAGTCCTCAGAGGAGGGGTGTGGGGTGGAGCCCTGGGAACACCCTTGAAAGGGTCGAAGTCCCAGAAGGGGTACCAGGCCCACCCTGGCCCAGGCTGCAAGTCAGGCCTGCAGAGCCCTAGCTAGAGCCAGAGGTGCCAGAGGAGCCCCGGCCGTGAATGCCAGCTCAGCACTTGCCATCACCACTGTCTATCTTACATGAATAATGCAGCTCACGTTTTAGTTGGAAAACAGAGGGACGCTTTAAGGGCTCTGTAAAAGTCACCCACGAGCTCACCTCCCGGAGAAGGCCCCTCTGAGCGCCCCGCCACATCCCTGACAAGGAACCTAGAAGCACTCCTGGGTAGCCAGGGTGGCCGGTGACACGGTCGGAAAACGCAGAAGCGTTTTCTCCTGGGCCAAGGTTCTGCAGGCGCCTTGAACGGCTGCAGAGCAGGGGCTGGACGGAGCCGGCTCAGAGTCAGCGGCCTATCAGGTGCCACGGCCGGCGCCCACCCCGCCAGGTGTGGCCCCCGAGCATCCACCTCTGCCACTGAGAGCGGAGAAGTCACACAGTCCTCCTGCGATGCCCTTCCCACCGGCTCACTGGAAGCAACGGGGGCCAGCCACCCTGGGCCTCGCCCCTCCCAGCTCCTTCACTCAGGCTCCAGCCGAGGTGCCACCCAATGGTGGCATGGCCAACGGGAGGATGCCAGTGGGCCTCCTGGGAAGGAGGGCACCACAGAGGGCCACGGGGAGGAGGGGAAGGAGAGTGTTGGAAGGTGGACGACAGCGCTGGCTGCTGACCCTTCGCTCCTCGCCTCTAAAATGGAGCCGGTCCTCAGAGACGCCTGCCCTAGGGTCCTTGGGGGGCTTAGACGACACTCCACATGGAGAGCTGAGAAGCATCTGTGCTGGATACCAGACTCACAGCCTTTGTCAACGGAGGGAGGGGAGAGGGGCCCGGAGTTTAGTGGGGGAAGAGGAGGGGAAGGTGGGGAAGTGGAGACCTGGAGAGACCCAGACCAGACCAGACCAGACCAGACCCAGCAAGCACAGCGGTGTGTGTTCAGAGTGTTCAGAAGCCCAGCTCTGCCAGATGGCCAGCCCATGCAGCCTGTTTTCCCCCCGCCCGCTGGCCCACAGGACAGGCTCGGCTAGAACCCATGGACAGGGGACTCACAGCTGGGTGCCCAACGGGTCCTCAGAAAAACCACTAGCAAGAGCCCAACTGCTCCCAGCTGGCAAAACCTCTCAGACCGAGGTCTGGAGAAGGAGGAAGATTCCATCATAGTGGGCATGTGCCCACATCCAGGGCCAACCCACCGCAAATCCACAGGTTTAAGGGCCACCAGCAGAGAGCTGGCCATTACCAGCGCCAAGACCAAACTTCTGAGAAGCCTGGAAGAGGGGACCCGGAGGTGACCTCTGACCTTATGACCACCTCCCCCCACCAACCAGGTCTACGTCGGAAGGGCTTGAGTACCGCACCACCCGCACCCCGGCTCACCCCCACCCGGCCCTGGCGGGGGTGGGGGAACGGCAGCAGGCTCAGAGCTCACCTCTGAGCTTCATGGAGAAGGGGCTCGGGGGCCCAAAGACCTCAGCACCGCAGGAAACGCAGCGAAGACAGGTGGGATCCCCCGCCCCAGTGCAGCCGTCCCCCAGGCTCTCCCAGGTAGGGGGTGCACGAGGGCGCCCAGAGGGCAGTGATGCCCCGAAGGGCTGGGGGTGGGGGCGTCCAGCGGGGACCGGGGAGGCGGGGAAGGGAGGCGCAGGGCGGGCTGATGCGCAGCCGCGCGGCCGGCCTCGGACCCCGGCCTCGGAGGGAGGGGCGTGTCCCCAGGGCCGTATCCCCCGCCGAGCCCGCGTGCGTTTTCCGCCCCGAAGGGCTGGGACCCGTCCGTCCGGTCGGGGGAGGCCGAGTGTCCCGAGAAGCCCGGCGGGGAGAGGAGACGCCCAGAGCCCGGGTCCCCGCTCGGCGGGGCGGGCGGGGTGCGGCCCGGCCGGGGCGAGCGCCTCCCAGGCCCGGGCGCCGCCGGCCAGCTCGGCGGGCGGCGCGAACTTGGGCACTGCGGCAGGCGAGGGCGGGCGCGCCGCGGAGTTCGCGGGAAGTGCGGCGGCGGGGCCCGCGGGCGGCGCGGAAGTTGGGGTACCTGCGGGCGCCGGCCCGGTCCGGCCTGCGGCAGGAAGTGCTCCGGCGGCCCGGCGCTCCGGCTCACATGGACTTTCTCCGGCCGCGCCCAGCACCGGGCCGCACCGCGGCGGGCGGGGCGCGCGGGGGAGGCGCCGCGGGCCGTTTAAAGGGACAGCGCGCCGGCCGCGTGCGCGCACTCGCCGCCCCGGGCGCGCCGCCCCGCGCCAGGTGGGCGCCCGGGGAGGGGGCGAGGACCGAGCGCGGGCGGATCCCGGGGCTGGGGGCGGCCGGCCCGCGCCTCCTCCGCGCCCTCCTCCCCGACTCCCGGCGTGGGACCCTGCGCGAGGCCCGAAGCCTGGGCTGGACGTGGGGCAGGACCGGGGCGCCGACCCACACACTCTGGAGGTGTGGAACCCCCGGTCCTGGGGCGCCCCCTCCCGCGGCGCCCGCGCCAGCACCGAGATGCCGCGCCGCGCGGGGCCGCCAGCGGGAGCAGGTGCGCGGCCTTGGCTGCTAGGGACGGCCCGGAGGCAGGAGAGCCGGGCTGCGGAACCAGCGGCGGTGGCCGGCGCCTCCTGCGCTGAGCCGGTGACTGCTGGCTGCGCGGGCGCGGCCGGGTCTGCTTTCAGGCCCGGCGTGATCTGGGCGCACTGGCTGTTAGTGACTCCTCCCGACCCCAGCGGCTCCCGGTTTGCTCGAGGCCCCCCTCCTGTGGACAGAGGTGATGTTGTAAAACAAGGGCGGACAAATAAAATCAGCCACAAAGCGGAAAGGACCCTCAAAGTCCCCCTCAGTCGCCCCCACCCTATCCTGAGGCCTGGGGTCAGGACAGGCTGCAATAGCCCTGCTAGGCCTGAGGCCTCGGGGCTCGCTCAGCGCCATGGGGTCCTTGCAGAAAAATGGGGCGGCACCGGGTCAGTGGTCCTGAGCGGAGGGTCACTGGGAGGAGGGGCTTGGTGTGAAGAACGGGGTTCCCACCCTCGGTTTCACCCCCAGAGTACATTCTGGGCCCCGTGGGGTCAGGAGGCTGGGGCTAAAGCCCTGCAGGACAGTCAGCCAAGGTCATTGCTAGGACAGTGGTCAGAAGCTGGTGTGAGCACTCCTGTCCCCAGTCCCATGGTAAGTCCTTGACTTAGTTCATGGACTGACCTGTGGCCCCGCCTCGAGGTCTGCAGGGCAGGCCTCCTCCCACCAGTGCACTCCTGCCTTGGCCGAGGGGGCCGGGGTGTGAAGCCTAAAGATGCCCTGGGCATACCCCCAGGGCCCCGCTTAGGCCTCAGCTTGTCCCGGGGCCCACATCCTCCCAGCCCAGCGCGTGCCTGTAGGGCAGTCTCACTGTCCTGAGGGCACTCTTATCAGTTGGAGACACAGTCTCGTGGCTTGGCCTGTGGTCCTGACAGGTAACTGCCTCCTGCTCAGCACAGGACCAGTGGAGGCTGGGGGTGGGGGTGTGGGGGGGGAGTACAGCGGAGGAGGGAAGCCATGCCCTGGCCTCGAGCAGCTTTGCAGCCCCAGCTTGCCACAGGCTCCTCAGTGTTATTAGAACCTCAGCTGTGCAAACGCCTCAGGGCCCTAGGAAACTAGGGCTTCTGCAGAGGACACCTCTGAGCCCAGAGGGACCTCTCTAGCCACTTTCAGGCAAGGGGTCAGGATGCGAGAAGCCATCCACCAGGCTCCAAAGCCCCCCACCTCGTGCCGGTGGCTTGGGTCGCTATGGATGGGGTCTCCAGGTGTGGCCACCTCACGGGCACCAGGTAAAGATGGGACGGGGTGCTGGCTGTTTCACTCACTCACCCAGGGAGGTGGTCACACCTTCGAACATTTCAGTTGTTTTTATCACTTGTATTTTCTAAACATGAAAGAGATTCTTCTTTAAAAAGGACATTTGGAAAATATTGAAAAGTTTCTAGAAGACAACAGGCAACCCCCAAGCCTGTCTCCAGGGCTGAGGAGCGGCTTCGGCGCAGCTTCTGTGTGCATGTGGGTGTGTGTGTGTGTGTGCAATCCACACCTGCACATTTTAAACACTATGGCTGAACACCTGTGAGAATCCAGGCCTGTGCTACGTGTCCTGCGCGTTGTCTAACTCGATTTTCACAGCAGTTCTATAAAGCTGGTTCTCTCTTCCTATTTCACTAAGGAGAAAAAAGGCAGCTTAGGAAGAAAATGCAGCCAGCCTGGGATTCCTCCTCACTCCCGTTCCCCCAACAGGCAGGGCGGGGTGTGGCCCCTCCGTCTGATCACTAGGACGTGTAGATGTTCAGAAGGGTCAAACTGGGCTGGCTGGATGTGCAGGCTGGCAGCCACAGTCCCCTGGTGAGGGGTCTGCTTAGCGCCGCAGTCTGTCTGAGATGCCAGCAAGGGGGTTCTCAGCTCAGGGAGTCCTGGCCTGGCCTCCCATCCTGAGCTTTCTTGGTCTGGAGCTTCACTTCCTGCCTTTATCCAGAGAGTGTCAGGCTGGGGAGAGAGAATAGTCACAGAGGTGACCCTACAAACAGGCCGATGAGCAGGGTCTCAGGGGGTGGGGGCTCTGGGCGCACCAGGGGCAAGGCCTGTCCGCTGACTGTCCTTCCCTGGACAGTGGACATGTTTGGGAGCTGGCCAGGTGCCGCTCCGGTGGTCCTGCAGGTGGCCGAATTCTGGGCGGCGGGGTGGAGCCGGTTCCTGTAGTGGAGGAACGCCTTCCTCCCCCGTGCTCCCTGAGTCCAGCCCAGTTAGCCGAGGCCTCCGCCCACTCTGCTGCTGTCCTGGGCCCTGTGCAGCCTGGGGCTCCCCACCCTGGGGACCCCTGAAAGCCAATACTAATGGGGGTCTGCAGCATTGCTACATCAGCTCTGGAAAGAGGCTCACGTTCTCCATCGAAGCTCATCTCAAAGGAGATTAAGGTCCATCAAGCACACCAAGCCCAAGACTGAGTTAGCCAGGCGCCTCCTGCCCTGATCCCTCGAGTGGCCGATGGACATCTCGGTGTGATGCGGCCTGACCATGCCCATCTCTGCCCGTCCCCCCACCTCAGCACGTGGCAGCGCTTCCTTTCGGAAGTTCCATCCGTCCAGAGCCCAGGCCCAGCATGGAATCCCCGTCCCACCCTCCTCATACCCTAAGTGCTTATAGCTCTGCCACCGGGCTGTGTCAGAACTCCGACTCCCACTCCAGCTCCCCACCCTCCATCTACCCCGCCCCGCCCCCCGTCTACCTGCCCCCGTCTACCCCCCCCCCCCGCCACCCCCCCACCTCTCATCTCAGGTGCCTGCGAGCCCCTGCTCGGCCCCCTGCCCGGCCCCCCTATCCCTCCCTTGAGTCCCTGCTCAGCCCCCTGCCTGCCCCCTCGAGCCCCTACCCACTCCCCCATCCCCCCTGAGCCCCTGCCCGGCCCCCCCATACCCCCTCGAGACCCTTGCCCGGCCCCCCCATCCCCACCTCGAGCCCTTGCCCGGCCCCCCTGCCTGCCCCCTTGAGCCCCTTGCTCGGCCCGCCATCACCCCCTCGAGCCCTTTCCTGGGCCCCCATCCCCCCTCAAGCCCTTGCCCGGCCCCCTCACCCCCTCGAGCCCCTACTCCCACATGGCAGCACGGAGATGCTTCTACCCAGGTCAGATCATGGCACCCCCTGCTCGGCTCCCTGTGCGCCCGTCCCACTTCTCACTCAGAATGCAAGCCTGAGTCCTTGCAGTGGCTGGGACCTGGCTCCTCACCCCACGCCCCCTCAACTCGGTCGTGCTCCAGTTCTAGCCACACTGGCTCCTGCATGGGGCCTCCTCATGTTGGCACCCTCCTGCCCCAGGGCCTTTGCACCTGCTGTTCCCACTGCCTGGACCGTCTTCCCCAGTGTCTCTGAGGCTTGACCTACGACTCCTTTTGGATCTCTGCCCAGATGTCCCTGGACCATGGGCACTCCTGACCCTCCTGTATGAAACAGCCAGCTGGGCCTTTGCCAGCCAGCTCTCCCTGACCTGACCTTGTATGAATCCACTCTGAGGTTCAGAGGCCCTGTCTCCCAGCTTGGGCACAGGCTCCCTGTCTTGTCCATGGCCCTGGCCCTGACCTGCGGGGTACCCAGCATGGACCAGATGCCCAAGGCCATCTGTGGGGTGTGGGAGCCTGAGGGGTGCTCTGTGCTCACTGACGAGGGACTGGACACCCCCCACCACCTGCCTGAGTTCTTGGTGCCGCTTTCCTGTCCTCAGAGGGTCCAGGGAACCCAGTCAGCAGGAAGGGAAGCAGCAGGCGGGGATGCCAGGCCAGACCCTTGGCTGGGAACCGCGGGGCTGAGCCCAGACTCCAGCATCGTGATCAGCAGAGTGAGGAAGCAGGTCCTGTCAGCTGCCTTGCGTGGGAGCCGCAGCCGTGCCAGCGCCCGGTCCAGGCCAGGCAGGGAGCGGAGAAAGGCCTGTCTGCCTCCTGCCTGACCTTTGTCAGCAGGACACAGAGGAGCCCCCGGCTGGCACGGCCAGTGTGTGCCTTCTCAGGGGAGCCTCCAGGTCTGTGGCAGGGGCCACCTGGCTTCCTGTCCAGCCCCTCCTCGGAAGCTGCCCCACGTGGGGGCTTCCCAGGCCTTCCTGGGGAGGGGCCCGTGGAGGGTTTTCCTGCAACTCTCAGAGCAGCGTTCTCTGCAGAGGCACAGGCAGCAAAGACCCCTCCCCAGACCAGGCGGCTGTCAGGACAGCCGTGCGGCTCCCTTTCTGGCTCCGAGCGGGCCCCTGGCCACCCTGTTAGCGACCGCGTGCCAGCAGCCCACAAAGTGCCTCTTTGTTGGGCCCCTGCTCCGTGCCAACCAGGCCAGCCACTCGCAGGCCGGCTTTGAGCAGGGTCCCCGCCCGCCCCCAGACCCGCAGAAGTCAGGCCTTCCAGTTTAGCTGGGTTTGCGCCCACCTTGTCCCCAGCTCGGGATTCATCAAGCTCACCCCACTTTTAATGCAAGAACAGTCCCCTCCCAATCCTACGGCCTACCTGACGAGTCCCCCACCCCCTGGAAAGTCTGCCAGGCCCCCAGGGTGGCTCCTGCCCAGGCCTGGAGGGCAGCAGGGGGGCTGCTCACTGTCAAGGCCTCTCTGGGCGACCACAGCTTAGGGCAGTGGGTAGGGACCTACCTCCCCGGCCACCCAGGGCTCAGGCCACCCTCCAGCCAAAGCCCTGCACAGGCCCCCTCCGGCCTGGCATCTCTCCCAGGAGACCCCAGCCTGCCCTCCAAGGAGACTACCTCTGCCTTTGTTCCTGGCAGAGCCTGGAGTTCCGCTTTGCCTATCGGGGTGCATTGCCTTCAGCTTCCGGGCACTGGGCAGGATGGTGGGGAGATGAGTCTGCAAGGTCCACCCACCCCAGACCCTCCCACAAAGGGGCTGGCAGCAGCCTCCTGGGGACAAGGCCCTCCTGCTCCCTTGGCCGCCTCCCCCACTGCCGCTGCTATATTCCTGGCAGTATTCTCACTGGAGAATCAGTGAGACACGCCCCCACAGGGAAGGGCCACCCCTCCACCCTCCAGATGACTCGCGCTCATCTCAAGGGTCGTGCTGAGCCACGGGGCACTCCCATGGGCACTCCTGGCTCTTTCTGGGGTCATGGCTGAGTTTGCTCCGAAGCCCACCATGACCTGCAGGGCCCAGTGGCACCGGGCTCTGCATGGCAGGTGCCCGTCACCCCCTGCAAGGCCTGCCCAGGAGCGTCCACCTACCCCAGACCTGGGATCAGGCTTGTCCTGCAGTGAATCTGGGGACAGACTGCAGGGCTCCAGCCCCCCAGCCAGCCCACGTTCCGCTGTGAGTGGCAGCTGGACCCCATGTTAGGGGGACTGTGAAACTTCTGAGCATCTGATGGGAAAGCCTGGCCATCCTGTAGCCATGCGAGCTGGGAACTAAGGTGATGCCCAAGGGCAAGGTGCAGGGAGTGGGGGAGGGGGCGGGTGGCATGCCCAGAAGGGCTGGCAGGGCCTCATTCAGTGACATCCCCCAGGTCTCAGCGGCTGGCCTTGGTCCTCTCCCCCACCCACCCATGGTGTCCTTGAAGCACCCAAGCTGCCTGTCTGTGCTGGCCACGCCCCGCCCCCTGCTGCCACAGGGCCTTTGCACCCGCTATTCTCCTGCCTGGGAAACCTCCACCTCTATGCTGGCAAGTGAGCTCTGGTTGGTTCATCCTTCAGGCCGAGATCGTCCACTTGGGCTCTCAGGGAACCATCCTGACCCCTCCCCACGCTGGCTCTCACACTGCTGGGCCCCCTCTTTTGGCTCACATACAACTGAGCTCTACACTTGTGAGCAGATGGTTTAATCAAGCCCCAGGAAGAGGAGACAGGTCTTGCTCAGAAGTGGGGACTGCGGACAGAGGCTGCAACAGCCTGGGGAGTTTGCAGGTAAGGCGGTCCCCATGCTCGGCGTGGGGGCGGGCAGCATGCTTGCTCCAGATATCAGGTACTGCTCGAAGTCCTGCTCTGTGCCAGGCCTGGGACTCCGCCCCGGAGGTCAGTGGAGAACACGACAGGCTGGGCTGCTCCCCTGGGGCTGCTGTCCCAGACAGATGGTTAAAAACAAAATCAGGCTGAAAAGTGCCATGCACACAAGGAGAAACCACTCCATCCATTACAATGATGAGAAGAAGATAACCAAAACAAAATGAAAAACAGGAAAGAACTGGTGCTGTGGAGGATGTGGGGAAATTGGAACCCTCGTGCAATGCTGATAGAAATGTAAATGGTGAGGTGCCATGGAGAACAGTGTGCTGTCCTTCAAAATATTAAACATAGAACTGCCGCACGATCCGGCAATTGCACTCCTAGGTGTACACTTCAAAGAACTGAAAACAGGGTCTACCGGAAATGTGTGCACCTGCTCATAACAGTCAAACCTGAAAACAGCCCAGGTGTCCGCAAAGGGTTGAACGGTATGTAGTGAACACGTTCAATGGTATGTTGTTCAGCCTTAAAAGGAAGGAGATTCTGAGAGAGGCTGCAGCGTGGATGAGCCTGGAGGACACTGTGCTTGGTGAAATGAGCCCAAGACCGCAGGACAAACCCTGTAGGATCCACTTACAGGAGGCCCCTCGAGGAGCCGAACGCACAGAGACAGAAAATAGAAGGTGAGGGCCCAGCACTGGAGGAGGGGCGTGAGCGGCCAGTGGGGAGAGGGTCAAGCTGGGAAGGCGACAGCGTCCTGGAGATGGGCGTGCCGACGCTTGCACAGCCATGTGAGTGAGCTTCCCGCCCGTGCCCTGTGTCTCGTCACGATGGGGCTTCCCCCCGGTGGTCCAGCGCATAAGAGTCCCCCTGCCAATGCGGGGGCACGGGTTCAGTCTCTGGTCTGGGAAGATCCCACCGGCCACGGGGCACCTGAGCCTGTGCACCACAGCTGCTGAGCCCATGCACCCCAGAGCCTGTGCTCTCCAACAGGAGAAGCCGGCGCAGTGAGACACCCGTGCACCGCAGCAAAGGGGCCGTCCCCGCTTGCTGCTACTAAAGCCCGTGCAGCGACGAAGACCCAGCACTGCTGTGTGTGCTTAGCTGCTCGGTCGCATCCGACTCTTTGTGGCCCCATGGACTGTGGCCCACCGGGCTCTTCTGTCCACAGGGATTCTCCAGGGAAGAACACTGGAGTGGGTTGCCATGCCCTCCTCCAGGGGATCTTCCCAACCCAGGGATCAAACCCAGGTCACCCACAATGCAGGCGGATTCTTTACCATCTGAGCCACCAGGAAAGCCTGTGAACGGCTGTTATGCATTGCCATGCTCTTCCCCAGGGGATCTGCCTGACCCAGGAATCGAACTGGGGTCTCCTGCATTGCAGGCAGATTTTTTTTTTTTTTTACCAGCTGAGCCCACTTGCTGCAATTAGAGAAAGCCTGTGCAGCGACAAAGACCCAGCACAGCCGAACACAAACAAATAAAAGATTAAGATGGTGGATTTTATGTTATTCATAATTTCTGCAAGGAAAACGAAGTACCATTCCAGGAACTGAGAGGAGGAGGCTGTTGGCCAAGGGGAGACCTAGGGGTGAAGAGGAAGCAGGTGGGCAGGGCTGAGGGAGCAGGGGCCCTGGAGCCAGGAGGGCCCTGGAGCCAGGAGGACCAGGCTCGGGGCGGGGAGGGGGCGGGGGGGGCTTTGGCAAGGGGGTGGGGCCAGGGCTGTCTTGGTCTGCCCTCGCAGAGGTGAGGAGGAGAATGTTCTGTTAGCCACGCTGGGAGCCTCCGGGGGCCAGGGAAGGCTGAGGAGCATGGACTGGGTCCGGATGGGGCGCCCAGAGGATGAAGAGGTCAAGGATGAGGCATCTGCACTGTCGCTAGGATGGTGATCCATGAGGGCCGTTTCCTCAGACGGGGCAGTGGGGCTTGCTGCTCCAGGGTCAAGGGCCTGGGGAGTCAGGCCAGACTCGGCTGGGGTTAGAGGCTCGCTCGGGGGGTAGCGGGCTCGCTGTCAGCAGTGGTCACACGGTCTGTCCTGGTCTCGTCCTCCCTCTCAGCATCTGGGCCACACAGCCGGCCCTCTGTCCTCCTCCAAACACCTTCTAGTGGCTCCCCGAGCCACACTGCTGTCCTGGGACCCTTACGCTCCGGGCCACCCACTCTGATCCACCCCCAGGCTCTGAGGCACAGCTTGCAGAGTGCAGATCCCCGGGTGACTGGTGCACTGGTCCACACTGGGATTTGCGGGAGGGTCCTCGGCTCGGCCCGGCCTACCCTCCGCCTGCAAGGCCCAGGCTCCTGCCTGAGACTCACAGACCCTGCCAGCTGTGGCCCCGGGGGACCCTGGGGGTGGATGTGGGGTGAGGGTGGTGAGAAGATGCTCTGCCAGCTTAGACCCCAGGCAGGGACACTGAGTCTGGGGTCTGCACTCACATCCCGGGGGCCGGCCCCACAGACTCTGACCCGGGTCTGGTGGTGCTGCGAGGAGCAACAGGTGCCTGGAGTCCGTGGCACACAGAACTAAAGACCATCCCTTCTGCAGGGGTGGCGGGGTCTACACGGTGACCCGAGGAGGCCCGCAGGGCGCGGCCATCAGGAAGCCCTCCCCACGTGGCGGTGGCGGGGCTC
The DNA here is from genome assembly GCA_917880005.1 of Nanger dama. NCBI lineage: Eukaryota > Metazoa > Chordata > Mammalia > Artiodactyla > Bovidae > Nanger > Nanger dama. The sequence continues at coordinate 3,421,711 of CAKJTW010000018.1, read as the reverse complement.
GCACCCCAGGAGCTCGGGCATCAGCCCCTCACCTGGCCAGCTCCCTGGGGGCTGCCCCAGCCCGGGGCCTCCTTGGGGACGAGTGATGTGATCGCTCTGCCCTCTTGGCCTCCAGCCCTGCTGGACCGTCACTCCCGTGCCTGGGGCTACAGGTGGGCCTGGCACCTCCTGGGCCTCCCCCAAGGGCACCTTCACCTTCTCCATAGGGAGTCGTCAGGTTTGATAACAGATGAAGGCCACACAGCCGTCTCCGGCCACAGAAGGGTCCTCCCACCTCCAGCGCGGTGGCTTCACTAGCCTCCTAATACCCCACCACAGCTCCAGCAGTCCACACCCGGGACTCGAGGGTGGCAGTGCAGACCGAATCCAGCCCTGCCCTTTGGTGCCGCAGCCCCGGTCCCTGCTGGCCCTGGCCGTCACCTTGTCATCTTTCTTTTCCCTGGAAGTTCCGAGCAGGGACCTGGTGGCTCAGATCCAGGCTGCCCCAGTGAGGCACCCAGCCCAGGAAGGGACGGGGTGGGCCTTTGGTCACCGGGTGAGGCCTTAGCTCAGGCCTGGGCTTTGTGCTAGCGTCTATGTCCCCATCGATCCTCGGTCCCATCGTCCTTGGAGGCCAGCCCTCACCAGGGGGCTCCCGCCTCAGGGCTGGGGATCTCTGGGTCCAGGACACGGGTCCTCTGGGCACTTCTGTGCAGGAAGAGCCCATCCAGGGAATTAGGTGCCTGCAAACTATGGGAGGGTTTGAACTGTGATGCTGGAGAAGACTCTTGAGAGTCCCTTGGGCAGCAGGGAGGTCAAACCAGTCAATCCTAAAAGATATCACTTCTGAATGTTCATTGGAAGGACTGATGCTGAAGCTGAAACTCCAGTACTTTGGCCACCGGATGTGAATGGCCAACTCATTGGGAAAAATAAACCAAAACCTGACACTGGGGAAGATTAAAGGCAGGAGGAGAAGGGGACAACAGAGGATGAGATGGTTGGATGGCATCACCGACTCAATGGACGTGCTGCTCCTGCTCCTAAGTCACTTCAGTCATGTCCGACTCTGTGTGACCCCATAGACAGCAGCCCACCAGGCTCCCCCCGTCCCTGGGATTCTCCAGGCAAGAACACTGGAGTGGGTTGCCATTTCCTTCTCCAATGCATGAAAATGAAAAGTGAAAGTGAAGTCGCTCAGTCGTGTCCGACCCTCAGCGACCCCATGGACTGCAGCCTTCCAGGCTCCTCCATCCATGGGATTTTCCAGGCAAGAGTACCGGGAGTGGGGTGCCATCGCCTTCTCTGCGATGGACATGAGTTTGAGCAAACTCCGAGAGATAGTGGAGGACAGAGAAGCCTGTGTTCTGCAGTCCCTGGGGTCAGAGAGTCTGACTTAACAGCTGAACATCAAACGATGAGAGGGGCATCGGGAAGGGAGGAGCCCGGGGCCTGAGGGTGCAGGGCGTGGCTGCTGCGCCCTCATCCACAGCGGACCTGCCATGCTCCTCTCACCACCCCCAAGCCCCTGAGTGAGCCTCGGGCTTCTCTTGGGCGGGGGGCTCACCTGCCTCTGGGTGGGCGGCAGCCTGCCCTGACACCTGGGGATGCCGTCTCTCTTCCTGATGACCGACCAGGCTGCCCTCTCTTTCATCTCCCCCCGCCACCCCCCGGGAGGGGTCCTGCCCCGGGCATGTTGCTCGCAGCTGGAGGGCTGAACAGGTGCCGGGTGCAGCACCTGTTATCACAGAATCCACTTCCCTTCCAAACCCAGGCAGAGCGTGCTGATTTCCTGGTGTTCCTTCTCCTTAGGGACCAGGCTGAACGCCCGCCCCCTTTGGGTTCCCACTCCTGGCTCCCAACCTAGGCACGCACTGGCTTCGAGAACTGGAAGCTCCCGAGCTCGGGGCTGGGTCCCCGGAGGGAAGGGGGCCTGAGGCCCACCCCTGCCCGCATGCTCTCATAGATCAACTCCCCACCCCCGCTGCCCGCCCCACAGCCAACTAGCAGTTCCGCCGAAGGCGGGGCCTCATTCGTGGGGGTTGGTGGTTGATGAGGGCAGCTCTGGGATTGAGGCTTACTCCCTTGGCCCCAGACCCCTCCCAGAAGCCCTTCACTGGGGGCAGCCCCCACGTCCACTGGACCACCTTCTCCAGCTGGGAGCTGGGTCTGAGAGCACACCCACCGCTGGGGTGTGGAGGCGCCGTCTCTCGGGGCCTGCGTGGCCTTGGGCTGGAGCTGGCCTGGGGTAGCTGTTTGCGCTTCTGACTCCTGACCACCCCACCTCTTGGCCTCAGCCTGCCCTGCTGGGCAGACACACCGCCAGCGCAAGGGGTCTGCAGTGCTGAGGCCGGGGCCATCTTCAGGCGCCTGCTGGGCAAGTTTGGATCCCTTGCACAGAAGGAAACTGGGTGAGCCTTTCGGTTTCTTGTCAGAGGCTGCAAACCCGTGGCTTGCTCTGCACGTGAATGAGGGCAGCGCCGTTTTGGTTTCTGGATACCTCCCTCGGTTTAAATTGATGCTCAATCTGCTTCCTCTTTTGTCCTAAATTTCCCTCCAACATCTAGTGCAGCTGTTAAGCAGCTGCTTCTGCCTGCTCCTGAGAAGGCCAAGAGGCCAGGCGGCCGCATGACTCACCTTCTCCCAGGAGGGATAGCAGGGTCTGGGCAGGGCAGATACGGCAGCGCAGGGGACAGTCAGTGCCTCCCAGGGATGCAGGAGAGAGCTGGGCACAGGTTCCCCAGGGAGGAGACAGACAGGATGGAGACAGGACTTGGGGAAGGTTTTGACAGCTGCAGCTAGAGACACCCAGGTGAGACAAGCAGAAGGACTTCTGGGGGCCAGGTCCTAAAGAGTGGGGTTGATTTTCCAGGGATAACTCAGCAAAAGGCAAGCACCCATGCCCATGGGCACTTCTGGTGGGAGACCTCCCGACCCTGAGACCCAGCTGACGGAGGCCTTGAGAGACCCTGGACACAGTCATTACGAAAGTGGAGGGGCTACTGAGTGCCAGCCCCCAAGGACACGGGGCATCTCTGGTGAGGGTGTGCCCGTCCCCCAGTTTACATGTTAAATCCTAGACTCCAGGAGAAGGTATTAGGAGGTGGGGTTCGGGGAGCCCCACCCTCAAGAATGGGATTATAGACGAAGACTCAGAGAACACATGCCCTTTCCACCCTTCCCATGGCGTCTGGGGTCCCGGAAGCTGCCCTTGCCAGATACCCACTCTGCTGGCCCTGAGACCTTGGACTTCCAGCCCCAACTAGGAGAGACAGACAGGAAGGCCCCTGGAGAAGGGGACAGCTGCCCACTCCAGGACTCTTGCCCAGAAAAGCCCATGAACAGAGGAGCCTGGCGGGCTACAGCCCACGGGGTCACAAAGAGTCGGACACGACTGAGTGACTAGCACTTTCACTTTTCGGGAGACGCAGATGTTTGCTGTTTATGGGCCACCAGATCTGTGATGTTCTGTCTCTAAAGGGCTGAAATAGGACAGTCCTGTTCATTCACTCGCTCATCATTCAACAGAGGGCCAGGTCTCCTTGAGAAGGTCCTTCTAGAGGTTGTTCCCTCAGGTCGTGTCCCTGAGGTCAAGACCAGGGCGGCTGATCTGCCCCCCACGCAGGCCCTGCAGCCGTCGCCCCGGTTGCCGGCACCTTCCTGGAGCAGGGGACCAGAAGAGCTGGGCCCTGGTCCTCTGGGTTGCAGGGGCCACTGGAGCCCGCCGCGCCCCTCCTCCCTGCAGCCCCCCGCCTGGAAGGAAATGCTGGCCTTGAGCTGCACTCCCCAGAACCCCTCCCAGCCCCTGGGAGGAGCTGTGTCCAGCAGACCCATCCACTCTGGGCGGTGAGTCCAGACTGCCCCCCTCCCATTTCCTCTCCCCTCTCTCACAGGAGGAGCTGGTGGTGGAGAGAAGCGACCCCTCCTCCCAGCACAGGGTCGGGAATAAGACCCATCCCCACGCGAACCAGCTCTGAAGACAGCAGCCAGAGGACCACGTGCAGGAAGCCGGAGGGAAAAACAGAGCCGGGACGCTTGCCTCCCATCTTGGAGCTGCCCCTGCTCCAAACCAAGGGCACTTGTGTGCACACGCATGTGCACACATGCGTGTGCCAGTCAGCTGCACAGCAAGGGGGAGGGGTGGGGGGGCACACAGGGCTGCGCTGCTCTGAAATGCTCCTCAGTGGCCGGTCCGCTCGGGACGCCGGCGGGTGTCCAGCGCAGGCTGAGTCAGCCCCGGGTGTGGACTGAGGAGGATGATCGTGTTCGTTGGGGCACTTTCACACGCAGAGCCGGGACGCAGGGCCACTGAGGCACAATCTGGGAATAATTCATGTTCCCTGCCAGCCACAGCGCTGTTGCGGATGATGAATTCACACTTAAAGCCCGGGGCACAGCACCAAAGAGCAGCTGCCCGCCACCCTCCCCACAGGCAGCAGAGGCCTCCTTAGTTCAGCAAAGCAAAGTCCACAGGTGGGCATCGGGCGGCAGCGCAGGCCTGGAGGAGCCCAGGGCTGGGCAGTGGGCAGGGGGCAGGGATCCTCCAGGTCGGAGAGACACCCAGTGCCACCAGCCCAGGGGGCAGCACAGCACAGAGAGGGGAGAGGGTGCCGGGGGCCGCTGGAAAGATCTGGAAACCCGCTCTCTGGTCACGTGAGCCCCATTCACAGGGGTGGCCGGTGGTCAGGGCAAGCAGCACTGTCCCTACCAGCAGGGGCCCCAGGCTGTATGGGGGCTCCCCACACACCTGGCTACACCCGGCCCTGGGCCAGCCCATCAGTCTCGCCATCTCGACCTCAGACAGCTGGTGCCGGGCTCCCGAGCCCAGTGAGGGGCAGGAAGGTCACTGCTTGCTGCCTGCGGAGGGGCCGCCGCAGCAGGACAGCCGACTCTGCTCGGTAGCCCCGCCCTGGGCTCCGGCTCCGGGCCGATGTCACCGTCCCCTCCCTGGCCACCTCTGCTGGACCATTGGTTCTCTATGAATATTCATGTGGCATTTCAGCCAGGGCTAGTCGTTAATATTCGAGAAAGCAGAATGGAGATGCTTTGTGTTCTCCTGTGTAAATGGGAGTCACGCACGCTGATGGGGATGTGGCCTGGGCCTCGCCAACACTTGCATCAGCCTCCAGGGCTTTTGTCTGAAGACACTGATCGACCCACCGACCAACTCCAGGCAGGCAGGTAGCACAGAAGTACAGGGTCCAGAGAGGGCAACAGGTGGGGGCTGCCCCAGGCCCCTCCCACTCTGACCACCTGGTCCTTCAGACCTTGCATGCCCCTTCCCAGGATGCTCACCCTGCATTCATGGCCCTCTCTGTGCTGAGGATACTGAGGAAGGCCCGGCATCTTTGGTGTCACTCTTGGGACCCACAGAGCAACACCTGCCTGCCCTAGCATCTAGCCAGGCCGCCTGGCACTCTGGGCCCTTGGGGGTCCTGGCTTAAGCCCTGCCCCACTCTGGCCCAGGGCCAGTCCCCACGGGTGGCAGCACCCGCCCCTTTCAGCTTGTGCCTGCCTCAGGGCTTTGGGTCACCAGGGCCAGGGTGGCAGGTGCCCACAGTTGGGCCAGCCGGCGTGGGAGAGCTCTGCCCAACCGGGACTCCTGTGAGCTTGCCTGTGGCCGGGGTAGTGCACTCGCCATCTCTTGGCTTAGGAGGACGAGCTGACTCTGGGGCCGTGGTGGCGGTGCCTGAGCACCCTCCTCTTCTGCCTCGGGCCATGGACATGCCTGGACTGGGGGTGCCTGGCAACCCGCCTGCTCAGGCCCTCCCGGCATCCGTCTGCCACCCCCCTCAGGCGCAGTGCGGGCCACACAGCGAGAGCCACAGCAACCCTGCCAGAGGCCCCGTGTGACACAGCTGCCAGCCTGCCTGGGCACGCTGCCCGGCGGGGCTGGGGGAGGGGCAGGCCCATAGGTGCTGAGTCAGCTGCCCCTTCGTGGTCCCGTCCCCGCCCGGGCAGGGATGCTGGTGAGGTTTGGGGGAGCTGTCAGATGGCTGGGGATTTTTCTGGAAAGTGGCTCCTGCAGGAGCCAGGCCTGGAGGGGCGGTGGGGGCGGGTGGGGTGGGGTGGAGTGGGAATGAGAGGAAGGGCCTTCCCGGAAGACAGGCCCTTTCCAAACAACACCAAAAGGGAGAAGGGAGAGGACCGACTGGCCTGAGCAGAGGGAAGGAAGCGCTGAGTCAGCACCGAGCCGGCCTCCCGGCCTCCCTCTGCCAATCAGGCGCCGGAGGGACAGGGACTCTCAAGGTCAGCGGACGTCAATACCCGCGCGTGTCCCAGTAGACCGCCCTTCCTCCGCCACCGCCACAGTGGGGGCACGCTCCTCCAGAGCAGGGGGGCGGGGCGGGGGGCAGCCGCCTGCCCCAGCCACCCTCCCGGCGGGGGCTGTGCCCCCTCCCCATGGGCTGTGCTCTCAGGAGGTCAGGGCGGTGGGAGGACACAACGGTCTGAGTGTAGTCTCCCTCCTGGGGCCGCCAGAAGCGACTCTGGAACCAAGAGGGCATCTCCAAGGGTGCCTCGTCCACCCCCTTACCCGGGGACTGACTTCCTCAGATAAACCTCTGGTTTCTAGAAATTCCCTTCTTGCCATGACCCCTCTCTTGGTTGCCTCACTTCCCACGGGCAGCCCCTTCCACCCTGTGGGCCGGGGTATTCCCCAGAGGGAGGACTCCGGGGTGGCCGGCCAGGAGAGCCCCAGCACCTGGTCAGGGAGGCCACCACCCAGCCCTCAGGCCCTGCTCTGTGTTCCAGGGGAGCGCCTCCCGGCTTCTGCCCCAGCCTTGACCTGCTGCCCTCCCTGCCCAGGGATCACCGCCCGGGAATCTGTCCTCTCTTCGCAGGCCACAGGCCCCTGGTGCCCCAGAGTCTCCCATGCTCGGGCGCTGCCCGCTGCCTGGAAGGCCTCGCCCCCTGCTCCCCGCCCCCGCCCCTCCCCAGCTCGCCTTCAAGCACTGCTCCTCCCCTCCCCTGGCCAGCTTCCTTCTTCATGGTCACTGTGCCTGCCTGCTCCCCTCAGGCCTCCAATTCCCACAGTCAAGGCCCACCGTCTCCACCACCACCATGCCAACTTGCCCAGAAAGCGGGGAGGGAGGCCAGGCCGGCGGCGTGTGGAAGCCAGGGAAGGTGGGCCTCCCGAGGCTCGGGTGTGGTGAGGACGAACCTGGGACACTGCTGCCCCCTGGCACTGGCTCCCCGTGAAGCCGGCATGCCCAAGAGGGTTCTCCCTCCTGGCCGGAGAGCGTCGCCCCACAAGAGCCTCGGCCAGGCTGTATCCAACAAACGGCACCACCCGGGGGTCCTGTTATGTTTCGAGGGCCAAGGCTTCTGTGAAGAATCTACTGACTCTGCCATCAGAAGCAATTAAACCCCTAGAGGACTCGGGTTGTTTTCCACTGATACATCAAGCCCCACATAATTCCAGGGTCGGCAGCGAGGCCACCCTGTTGCAGACGTGCAGCTCCCCTTCCAGGGGCGCTTTCCAGCCAACCCAGCTGCGGGAGAGGACATGAGCCTCCTCATCAAGGGAGTCGGGGAAGCCTTCACTCAATAAAGAAGAACGTGTGTCTCATTTTTCCAATTGCTTTTGGCTAAACAAGAACCATAACTTGGGTTTTCTGCCAGCATTTCTCCCACGGGTGTCTTCTCTGAAACTGGGTGCACACTGCATGCACACAGCCATTCCGGCCCGAGAGGGCACTTCCTGTCTTGTAAGGACCGTACGCACTTGGTTGGTGAATTCAGCCTCACGACCCTCACCAGCCCTCCTCACCCAGCACTGACCCAGTCTCGCGGCCACCCCCGCCAAACCCCAAGGACAAGTGCCAGCGTCAGAACTCCTGGCCTCCGGGCACAGAGAGCCCACCACGGTCCAGCAGTGACTCCTTCTCCAGCTTAGTAATGGCTGCGTTTGAAAGCTTCCCACTGTACTTAAGAAAAAAACGGCGTCTGTGGTGTGTCTGGCTTGTTATATCCTCTACAAAAAGGTATAAACCTTCTGAGCCTTAAACAGTCACGCCATCAACATGTTAAAAAAATAAGTTTAATGCAGGTGGCTCATTTCATAAAGAATTTCACAGGCACTGAGGACACCAAGCAGCGTGTCCGCACCACTGTGACTCCCCAGCCCCACGGGCACTCGCCCACCTCGGGCGGGGGGGGAGGGGGCCTCAGGGTAACAGGAGTAACTAACACAAAACAAAGCTTTCAGGAAACAGCATGATTCAGTGCAAAAGATTCTCTGCAGCGCTGAGAAGTGGGGTCCACGCTGATCGGCTCCTCACCTGCCGTCCAGGTAACTCGGACAGACTCGCTCCCCACTTCCTCCAAGGAGCCCACCACTGACCTTGAGTGGACAATCGCCTGACAGAAGCTGACTACAAATAAAACCACGGCTTGCAGCCAGTTATTTTTTGCTTTCTTTACCTGATTTGGGGTTTTCTTCCAGCAGCACACAATCTGCCTGACAGCCCCCTGGCCACTAGGGCAGCCTGGCCAGACGGGGCTGAAAGGGCCACTGCCCATGCCTGGGGCTGGGGGTCAACTTGGGTGGAGCAGCATTAGCTTGCCTGTCGCCCTCCGTCTGAGGCCTAAGTCCTGCCTCTGGCTGTTGTCACAGCTGAATCAGAGTGCCCTCGCCTGCCCACGAGGCCCAAGGCCACCCTGGCCTCATCTGATGGAGGCGGGGGGAGGGGGAGGGGGCAAGGCTTGAGCCCTTTGGTATGTTCTCTCCGCAATCGGAACCGCCCCTGGCCCACTGGTTCTTTCCTGGCCCACATTCACTCTTGCTCTGTACTCCCAGCTGCTCTAACAGCTGCCGAGGCAGGAACAGGAGCCACCGAGTCCCTCACCTGGCGGTCCAGCTGGTGCACCCACAACTCCAGAGGTGTTTCTTAATGTGCAGCGCTCGGGCCACCTCTGCTATCTGCTCCCGACACACACGCCGCCTCAATCCTGGATGTTCCCTCCAGGGAAGAGGCTGAACCCCCCACCCCCACAGCCCCCAAAGCCAGAAATACACTGAGGTGCCCGCCTCAGAAAGTCACACTTGAAGAGATGACGTCACCTGGCTGACATTCTAAGCAGACCTGCCCAGTAGGAAGACAGGCGTGCCCTGGAACCAGCACGCCCCCTCCTGACCTAGCAACCTGCCAAGTGAACCCAGGTGACACGGAAGCCCGGTCTGGAACTCAGGACACCTCACAGGGTAACATATGGAGGACAGTCTGTGGGCTGAGCCAGCACTGGGTGGCCCAGGGCGGGAGTGAAGAGCTTGGTGGCAGTGTGGGGCATCAGCTGGTGGGAGCCCGACGCTTCCCTAAGGCTGGTGCAGGGCCGGGGGTGCTCAGGAGGGGACAGGGCGGCTGGGAGAAGCCCCTCCAGGTCTGCACCGGCATACCACACCCTTCCCAGGGGCCTCTCACATCAACACTGGTGATGCCGGTGTCCTGGAGAGGGGACAGGGACGCGGGCTCTCCAAGTACAGACTGGACCGATGGGCCCCTCTGGAATTGCTGGGAAAGTGCAGGCGGAACCACAGGCAGGTGGCCCGGGGGATGTTGCACCAAAAGCACACAGAGAAGGGCCGAAGCAAAGACCAACAGGAGTGGGGGCGCCAGCGTGCCCTTCACAGGAAAGTCTCCGCTCTTTCCGGGGAGGTCGTTCCTCTGGGACCGGGCAGAAGGGGCCCTGACCGATCCCGGCAAGAAGAGCACCCCTCGCAGGTGCAGCTACAGCCAGGTCGCCATCAGCCGCCCCCAGAGGAGCCCCGCCGCATCCTCACATGTCCACGAAGACCATGAAGCACCAGCCCAGGCCCCCAACCAGCAGCATGGTCACGTGGATGCCGTAGACCAGCAGCTCGTTGAGGAGGCGGAAGTCCACGCGCCGGCGGCCCAGCAGCAGCAGCAGCGCTGAGAGCTTGAGCTGGAAGCGCAGCAGGACGCGGACGCCCAGATACTGCAGGCAGAAGAGGGCGGCCAGCGCGCCCCACAGCGGCCGTGAAGAGGCTGCAGCTGAAGTACAGCAGGAAGCGGATGAAGCCGTAGAGCCAGCGAGCCCGGACGTACACGTCGAGGTTGTTGTACTTGGTGCGGGCCGGGCGGGAAGCGCGCGCCGGGCCGCAGGCGGCGTGCAAGCAGGTGGTGTGCGGGCCGTGGAAGGAGCGCACCCGCCGGGGATGGGCATGACCGGCATCGGGTCCGGGCGGTGGCAGGCGCTAGCTCGCGGCGGTGGAGGAGTCCCGGCGGCGGTCAGCATAGGCGTCGTGGGCGCCTGGGCCTGGGCGGCCAAGGCTGAGCACCGGGGAGGCGGGGGCCTGCAGGGAGAGGGACACGAAGGAGAGCCGGGTCAGCCAGGAAACCGCCAGCCTAGGGCTGCCGGAAGACCACTCTGGGACTGGGAGAGCCACTGAGTTATCGTTTTCAAAAGGCTGAGGACACTCCGAAGGGACCCACAATCACGTGGGAACCAAAATTCCATCAGTGACACCAGGAAGAAGGGTCAGGACAGAGGGCGCAGACCCCCACCACCCCCTCCCAGTGCAGTCAATGCTAAAAGGAGAGACAGGGCCAAGAGAAACCCCCGGCTAACCTCCCCCTCCCCAGAGGCTTGGAGAGTGCCCTGCAGTGGACTCAGCGTCTGGCTTTAACTGGGATGCCCAAGGCTGCCTTATCCAGGGAGAATAAGCCCCTGGGTGGCAACCAGCACAGGACAGGAAGAGGGAGAGTGTGCCCACTGAGCTGACTGGGCCACTCTCTTTAGCAACTTGACAGGCCCAGTGTTGGGGATGAGGCAGCTGGCGCAGGGCTCTGGGCTCCCCCGCTGCGCCTGAACCCCGGTGCTGTCCTTCACCGGGAGGGTAACTTTAGGCAGGCCACCTCACCCTCTGAGAAACTGTTCGTGCTCTGCACCATGGGGATGCCAGCAGCTCTGGGCCCCCAGGGATGCTGTGGGAAGCGAGCATTACTGGGCAAAGGCTGCCCATGCCTGGCAGAGGGGATGGCAGCCCAGGGCCGCCCATGCCTGGCAGAGGGGATGGCAGCCCAGGGCCGCCCATGCCTGGCAGAGGGGATGGCAGCGCAGGGCCGCCCATGCCTGGCAGAGGGGATGGTAGCCCAGGGCCCCCATTCCTGGCAGAGGAGGAGATGGCAGCCCAGGGCCGCCCAGGGGTGTCATCGCGGGGCACTGGACCACCGCAGAGGAGAAAATACCCAGTGGCTCTCTGGCTTTGCCTAGCAACTGCCGTTTATAGCTGTGCCTGGGTCGTGGATGGAAAACACAGAACTGGAAGTACAGGATGCCTAAGATCTGAGCAGCCAAGTTGAGGACAGGCCCAGGGAGGCGCTGCCTAGGGCATCGGCCTCCTGTCACGTGGCGTGCAGCCTGGGGGCCTGCAGAGGGGCTGGTGCTAGCTGGCTCCCACTCCGGCCGCCCACGTGCTGCTCTGGCCAGAGCAGGAGGAAAGGGGAGGCCGGGCGCGTCCACCCTCCCCTGCTCATAGGCCCAGCCCTGCCTGCAGGCTGCGGCCAGAACCAGGTCTGACAGCATCTGATGGCACTTAGACGTTGGTGCTCCTGCGGGGTCACAGCCGGGGGCGGGCTGCTAGCCATCCTCCCGTTGCCCACCTCGCCGCGGGCAAAGGGTCTGCGCCACGGGGCTTCCAGGCGGGGGGCCCGGGGCGACACCCACGCGCTCCCCCAACCCCCCGCCTGCTCAGTGCTAGGCCCTCGACCCCCAGAGGAAGGGCCGACCCGTGGCGCCCCCTGGGAGCCGCCCCCGCCGCGCCCCGCCCGGGCACCCCCGCCTGCTCACCGGCTGCCCTCTCCGCGCCGGCGTCCCGAGCCGCGCGGCCCCCTGTCCCTCGGGACTCCAAGGGCAGGGCGGCCGCATGGTGCCGACGGCGCAGCCCGGACCCTCAAGTGTCCCGGCCCGGGGCCGCCCCGAAGGGACAGGGGCTCCCGCGCCCGGCGGCCGGCGGCGTTTGGCCCAGCGTGGGAGCCGTAGCGCCGTCCCTCGGCGGCCACCGTAGGACTTCCCTCACACACACCCCCACCCTCCGCCCGCGCCGAAACGGACAGCGCCTCCCTTCCCCCTTTCGGCGTCGACCCCGAGAGCCCGGAACTCGGCGCTTGCCCTCTGAGCGTGCGTGCGTGCGTGCGTGCGTACGCGCCCGGCGCGCGGCCCGTGACGTACCCCCGGACAACACCGCCCCAGGTAGCCGGTCGGCGCCTCGGCCCGTCCTGCGCAGGCGCAGATAGGGGATCTGCCCAACGGCGTCGCCCCCACCCCCCGGCAGTTCCTCTGCGCATGCGCCTCTGTGCCCCAGGCTGTGGGCAGTGCGCAGGCGCGCGCCCTTGGTTCCGTGATGGTCCTGCGGTCCGTAAAGAGTCCTCGCTCGTGGTGCTGCTGGTGTCGGCCCCGGCCCTCGTGTCTGCCGTCCGGCGAGTCTGGAGCGGACTGGGGACACCACGGAAGGTCCCCAAATGTAGGGAGTCAGGACGGACTGGTTGACACCACCCACAGATGTCAAGGTCCCATGTAGAGACCCCCAGAGCCCTGGGAGAGAGAGGATGTCGGTGTAGACGTGTTTAAGTATTTTAATCTGGTCGAGGTCAGGATAGGGGAAACTTAACGCTCCTTGGATGTAGTTGGCAAGTTCCACCTACCTGAGTTCTGTCGGGTATGGAGAATCTGTTTCCACACGTGGAAGAAGCTGGTTGCACCCCCGCTGCCTGGGGTACTGGACTTGGTCGTTGTTTTTGCCCCCAGTTGCTCTAGTAGAGGCCAGTTCCTCGGGCATCCTTTACAGAAGACAGTTGGGTGTTCACCTCCCCTTGGCTGACCCTCCAGGGCTGGAGCCCCTACCTGCCAGACCCAGGCGTGCACGTCCTGACCCCAACCCGCCCTCGCCCCGCCCTGTCCTAGGGGTGGAGCGCGGTGCCTGGGGACACGCTTGGTGGTTCTATCCCTTCAGCTGCCGCTCTGCTGGTGAGGAGAGTCTGACCAGGTCATGGTGGAGAGGGGAGGAAGGGGGCCAGATCAGGTCAGGGGGCAGCAGGAGACGATGGGAGAGAAGAAGGGTATTGTAAGAAGGAATTCTTAAACTGCATCTTCTCTGTGGCTGGGACTCTGCAGTTGATCCCTGCTTTGTACCCTAACCGAGGGTGCTGGTTTTCTTCCCCAGACCTGGATCCAGCCCTGTCCTTTGGAGACACCTTATCCAGGCCCCCTCCTCAACCCTGTGAGGAGGCTCCATTGCTCCCATCCTTGTCCCTTCACAGATTTTTCTGTCCCTCTGCCTCTCCTCCAACCAGTGAGCTCCTAGTCACCCTTTAAAACCCCAGTCACTAAGCCCACCTCCAGGAGACTGCCTCCAATCATGTGCCATCCCTTCCCTGGCCGCACCCCCTTGGTGGGAGTTAGTGGTTCTGACTAATCTCAGCCATACCCTTTCTCCACCTCAAAAGCTCAAAGGTCCGTTGACGGATCGGCCTCTCCCACTGGCTCAGTTTCCTTACCACAGGCCACAGGTAAGATAGATGTCTCTCTACATCATGATCTGGTCCACACATGCACACGATTAAACAACTCCAGAAGCTTCACAAACTGCACTTCTCCTGACCACACACTCTGCTATGTTCTGTTGTTTCATTCAGTAGACGGGCTGGAAGCCACCGTATCTGCAGCCCGACCACCGCCAGGTCCGGAGCCACGAGGACGAAGACGAGGCTGCGTCCTCGGGGCCAGCTCAGTGGCAGGGCCGGAGGAGCCCCTTGACGTGGGCTGCGATTTTTCGCAGGTGCCCCTGGCAGGGGTGGGGGCTCCCTCATGTTGCCGTCCTCGCAGGCACCCCTCTCCGCTCCCCTGCCCCCACAGCAGGAGGACATCTGTGATGTGGGCGGTGGCCGGGCGCCACCTGCTGGAACAGTGCACGAGATGTCCCAGAGCCAGGCCTGAGACGGGTGAAGAGTCCAAGAAGGGCCCGAGTCCATGGGCGCTTTGAGCCATAAACCAGGGGACCGCGGCCGAGCCCCAGCAGCTCCCGGTTGTCTGTGGAGCTGACTAGCCTCCTGCCGCAGAGGCCCACTGTCCCGCAAACCCTCTACTCTCTGCCTTTGCTAAAACCCTAGTTTGCCCCTGCTTTAAACAAGCGTTTGTCACACGGCTCACAGAGAATGGTAAACGGGCGGACCGCCAGGTTGGGACGGTCTTAGCCACCTCCACCCTCCACTGTCCCTGTGATTGCTGGGGAGCCAGGATCCAGTAACTTCAGGGGCCAGACATGGAATGACTCTGCCACTCAGGACGGTAGAGGCTGAGTGACCCCTGACATCAGGCTGCCCTGCAGGTTTGGGTGTGGGGAGGGACTGACCTCTCTGCAGTCATGTTCTAACTGTCCAGTCCTCAGGCAGGGCCGGTGTGACCTCCCACCCCGTGACGGTGGGTTTAATCCTCACGAGGGTCCCGACAGTATAGTCAGGCATGTTAGCCTTCAGCGATTGCGTAGTCCTTGTGAGCGGTCCTACAGTCACCTCGCCATCAAGAGACGGCCTTCCATGTGACCCAGCGACACCACTCCTGGGCATAGGGGCAGACAAAACTAATTCAAAAAGATACCTGCACGCCAGTGTTGATAGCAGCCCTACTCACAGTAGCCGAGACACGGAAACAACTAAACGTCTTATCAGCAGAGGAATGGATACGGAAAACGTGGTGTATATACACTCAGCCACAAAAAGAACGACATGCCGTTTGCAGCAACGTGGATGGACCTAGAGATGATCACACTGAAGGTCAGACAGAGAAAGACAAATACCAGAAGATGTGGAAGCTGAAATACGGCACAAACGAACCTGTCTGTGAAACAGGAGCAGACTCAGGCGCACAGGGAACAGGCTGGCGGTTGCCAAGGGGGAGGGTGTTGGGGCCAGCAGGTGGAAGCTCCTATAAAGAGTGGCTAGACAGCAAGGTCCTCCTGTCCAGGACGGAGAACTGTAGTCAGTATCTGACGATAAGTCATCATGGAAAAGAATATTTTAAAAAAGAATATTAAAAAAAAAAGAATGTGTGAAAATGATTTTGTGCTCAAGGGAGTAAAACTAAAACCTACCACCACCAGAAGAGAAAAAAAGAGTTGGAGTCGAATTCCCTTCCCTCGGCTCTGGGCTGCCTTAGTGAATAGATCCTGAGGTCAAGTGACACTGTATGATTCCAGGGTTATGCAGCCTCATCTTCAGCCTCGGGGATGCTCTTGGAAGCCCCAGTCATGGCACCCTGAGACGCAGGCCCACGTGGGGCCCTGCGCCAACCCGTGATGGGTGGCCCCACCAAGCCCAGCCTTGGGGCATCCCCGCGCAGGCATCAGACCGGTGAGTGGGTGACTCTCTGGGGGATTTTGACCACAGCCCTTTGGGTCACTTGTCCACTTGAGACTGCCCTGCTGAGCCCCCAGGTGGCGCAGAGCAGGGAAGCCCTGTCTGGGCCCTGTGCAACGAAATGGGTGCTGTTTTACAGCATCAGGGTAGGGAGGTTGGTCACACCCCCAGTGGTTTGAGCGAACATGTCATTTCAAATCCTCATCACTGCCTTCAAGGGAAGTCATCTTGCCTCCACTTTTACAGATGAGGAAAGAGAGTTTTTGTTCAAGTCAGGCCTGACTCCCAAACCCGGGATGAACCCACCACCCACACCACCCATGGCTAATACGTGGCACATGTACTGGCCCACCTCCTCCAGAATCCCTGCGGACATCACTGTGACTGGCACTGGTCTCACTCCCTTGCTGGTCCTTGGTTACGGAATCCCAGCCTATCTGGGCGGCATCTCTCATCCCTGATGTGACTCCTCTTTTACCCCTATGAACCCGGAGAGGACACCCCTCTCCTCCAGGTGGACTCTGGCCGGTGTATCATGAGGGCCAGCTGAGCCCCCAGAGGTCACCACAGACTCGTGTGTGCAGGCGTGTGCCCTCAGTACGTGTGACTCTTTGCGACCCCATGGACGGTAGCCCGCCAGGCTCTTCTGTCCATGGAATTCTCCAGGCAAGAATACAAGGGGTTGCCATTCCCTTCTCCAGGGCATCTTCCCGACCTAGGGATTGAACCTGCGTCTCCTGCATTGGCAGGCAGATTTTCTCACCCCTGAGCCACAGACGCAGTGGACGGTGTTTGCAGAGGGCAGTGCAGAGTCAGACCGTGTGCTGCTGCGGCCCCCTCCTGCCTGCGTCGGCTCTGGTCCACCAGTTTCTAACCGGGCAAAGTCCTCCATGCTCTGTGCTGCTGGCTTGTGTCTCCGAGGCAGCTGGGGAGGGCACAGGGGCCCCCCCCCCGCCTTGGCCTCCCCTCCTCCTGGCTCCCCCACCAGCTGGCTGGCCTCCAGTCTTCTAAGCCCAAGGCTGGCGTGAGCTGGCCACTCAGTCTCAGCATGGTGGCGCCTGGAAGGGAGGCTTTCCGCGCCCACCCCCCGTCCCACCCCTGGAGCCCCAGTGTCTGGCCCACCACAGGCCCAGGGCTGCTTGGGTTGCTTGGTTGGTTGGTTGGTTGGTTGGTTGATGAAGTGCCTGCCCTGTACTGGGCATTCAAAACTGGGGATATGGGTAGGGGGAGTGGCCTCAGCCTGGTATCGCCCAGTGACATCCATGGGCATCAGCTTGCGCAGCTCCAGTCTGGCCCGCCTGGGTGCCCAGGGCAGGGGTAAGGGGCACTGGAGGGAAAGCAGGTTGAGCTGGACACTGGCTACGGGCTTGGGGGTGGTGAGGGGGCAGGCAGGACCGGCACCTGGATTATAGTTTACCGGTGACAGTCTTGCCCTGATTTCAGAAGTGTGTCCAGCGCCCCCCACCCACCTCCCCTAGGCTCCTCGGTGGGTGGGCTAATCTATGTAACCTCCCTAGGTGTCCAGCCTCCACCTGTGAGCTGGGGGTCTCATCCCCAGTGGCTGTGAGTGAGGACCTCAGGGTGCAGAGTCCACGCGGTGCTGCCAGGGTCTGAGCTCCCAGACTGAGACTCAGCCTCTCACCGTGGGAAGGAGGAGACCACACAGCCCTGTGTCTTGGTGGCCTTGGTTTCCTCCCGGGCAGCACGCCTGCCGTCTCACGGACGTGCCCTCCTAAGACCCAGACTCAGGCCGAGAAGCCGGCCGGGAAGGTGCGTGTTCAAGGTCATCGCTCACTGTGGCCCCTTCCTGCACCCACGGCCCAAGTCCCCGGCCCAGGTTGTATTTCCTCCTGTGCTAATTTCACAAAAGACACAGCTCACACTCCTGTTGATTGAACAGTTTTGTGCTGACAGGAGGGAAGATTAGTGGCAGAGTTATCATCCCCCAGAGCGTGGGCGATTTGTCTGGCTCAGAGGAGCCCCGGCGGGGTGGATATGTTTTATGGCGGGCCCAGAAGACAAACACAGGCATTTATATGTCACTTGTTGCAATATAAATGCTAACTTGTACTTCGTTCAAAACTTTTAATGAATTGTATACATTCCAGAAGATTTATAGGGTGAATGCAATGGTTCAAAATGTTACTTTTAACATATTTGTCAGTTTGGCAACAGCACCAAAAAAATCTGGAGGATATTGCATTCGGAAATAAATCATAAATAGATGCATCTTAAAAGAGGTTTATTTTGGTCGTTAATGGTTGATGGGCCCCCCAGTGCAGGATTTAAAGGTAAATTATGCAAAATCAAAAATAAACCTTATAATACTTCATCAAACATGCATAAAACTGTCAGGCCCAAATAAATTCTCTCAATTAACTTGCTTCAGATTGTGATTGCATTTGCTAATTTAATCAGCTCCAGAATAATCTGGAGGCCCAGAAATGATGGATGGCTGTGCAGGCACACCCCAGGGAGCAGGGCAGAGCCAGCCTGGACAGGCCTGGGAGGTCAAGGCCTGCCTCTCCCACCGGGCAGCCTTTCATCCCCATCTTGGGGGCCGAGCCCGTCAGCCAGGCCCTCTGCTCGCGTCCCCGTTAGCTGCTGCCCTGGGACTGTGGTGGTGGCCTTCGTGTGTATCACCTGAATGGCCGGGCCTGGAAGTCAGCACCAGGAACCATGCCCACTCTGGTCTGGCCTGACTCCAGAAGCCCGGCGCTCACGTCATCGGTGTGGATGCCTGCTCCTTCTTGGTCTCTTCTAGAACAAAGGGAAGTGGGACGGACTGGTAATGGTTCTCTCCCGGTCTGCCCATTCCTCCCTCTGATTCTTGATTAAATGAAGGTTTTTGAATTAAACTGTTTTACCCGTTTCGTGGGGGAGGGTGGTGGCAGGCCGTCAGGTGGGGATGAACCCGTGCCCTAGGCCAAGACCTGGAGGGGGAGGAGGTGTCCTCTGCTCGAGGCCTGACCCAAGGCAGGCACGGAGCTGAGCTCGCCAAGCACGCCATGCGGTACGGACCCAGGTGGTCCCACCTCCCCATCACTTTGCTTCCCCGTGTGACGGAGCTGTGTGCCCATTTCTCTTGGTACCTGCCAGAGACCGTCTCATTCAACAAGACCATCCAGACTGGAGAAGTCACGAGGAGACCTCCCAAAGCTTTGTGCTTTAAGGGAGGACCGTGTCTTTGTGGAGGGTCTTTGTTTCTTTCTTGTAAAATCTGGTGAGTCTGTTTCAACCAGAACCACACCTGCTTCTTGTGTGATTCTAGCAGATGAGACAGGAAAGAGCACAGAAACACGGAGAGAGAGGGAGGCTGGTGTGTACCTGTGGAGCTGAACAGGGATGAGTGGGCCACTCAGGGCTTCAGTCTGAGCGCCTGACTGATGCCCAGATCTCGGTACCCCCGCCTGGGGACCCTCACCTCACCCCAGAGCCCCACATTTTGGCAGAGGGCCTCTCTTAACCATCAGCACACTCTCTGTCTTCCCTGCTTCCCTGGCTGCCCTGTTTGGTCCCTTGGGGACCAGCCTGGCTCTGCCCTGGGACACAGGAGGGCACGCTATGTTCCTTGGTGCCTGCTCTCCACTGGCAAAGTGCTCTAGTATTTTATTTTTCAAAAGTGGGATTCTGTTGGGTACCTGGGTTTGTATCCTGCTACCAGTCCATCCTAAAGGAAATCAAGTGAATGTGAATTGGCAGGACTGAGGCTGAAGCTGAAGCTCCAATACTTTGGCCACATGATGCAAAGAACTGACTCCTTAAAAAAAGACCCTGATGCTGGAAAAGATTGAAGGCAGGAGGAGAAGGGTATTACAGAGGATGAGATGGCTGGATGGCATCACCAACTCTGGGAGACGATGAAGGACAAGGAAGCTTGGCATGCT
Source organism: Nanger dama (assembly GCA_917880005.1). Taxonomy (NCBI): domain Eukaryota; kingdom Metazoa; phylum Chordata; class Mammalia; order Artiodactyla; family Bovidae; genus Nanger; species Nanger dama. The sequence goes on along the minus strand of CAKJTW010000018.1, from coordinate 3,402,471 downwards.
GCCGTCCGTGGGGGCTGCAAAGAGTCAGACACAACAGAGTGGCTGAACAACTCTCCCACTTGGCCTTTCGTAAGGAACGTGTTCCACGACAGCGGCCACTCTTCATAGATCTGGGCCCCCGCGTATTCCAGCACACAACGTCCTGTCACTTACCTCATCATTCCTCTCTGACCAGACACGGGCACCGACCCCAGTGTTTTGGTATCGTACACAGTTCTGTGATGGACACCCTGGCACGTAAAGCTGGCGCACATCCATTTCATCTTCCCCTGGGATGGAGCGCAGATGCTGGCCAACTTCTTAGGGCCCCTGACAATTGCTTTGGCTGGACCCCTGCTGTCTCTGTAGCTGCAGAAGAGTGAGGGGCAAGGCTCTGGGCTGGTGGCGGGGGCGCCCACCTGAGGCCCTGCATTTGCCACACCTCACCTGCCCTTGCTGATACAGACGCAGGCCCTGGGGATGAGGTCATGTTTGTTGGCATTTAGTCACTCACTAATGTCTGACTCTGCGACCCGCTGGACTGAAGCCCGCCAGGCTCCTCTGTCCATGGGATTTCCCAGGCCAGAATACTGGAGGGGGTTGCCATTACCTTCTCCAGAGCGTCCTACATTTCAGCCAGATTCTTTACCGCAAAGCCCCGAGTGTCCATGCCTCGGAGGAAAGCTGCAAGCTGCTTGTCCTGGGGGCTTCAGAGGAGTGGGCTTCCGAAGAAGCACAAAGGGTGGTGGTCTGAGACACGGGAAGAGGGGGACACTTATTTGGAACACAGCGTCTGAGCTCAGGATGGTCCCAGCTCAGTGGTCCCAGGGCCACTGAGGTAAAAGAACAGTGTGCCTCCTGGACGGTCTGCCCATAAGGCACTGAGCTCACTCAGCAAAAGACGGGGACCCTGGAGAACACTGCGCTCAGTGTAATGAGTCAGCACGGCAGACAAGGTCTGTGTGATCCCACTCGTGGGAGGGGCGCGGCGGCGAAGAATCGGCCTGCTGATGCAGGAGACATGAGACTGGGGCTCGATCCCTGGGTTGGAAAGATCTCTGGAGGAGGGGACGGCAGCCCACGCCAGTATTTTTGACTGGAGGATCCCATGGACCAAGGAGCCTGGCGGGCTACAGTCCATAGGGTCACAAAGAGTCTGACATGTCTGAACTGACTTAGCACACAGGCACACACACAAGAAGTCAAACCCTACAGAGACAGGAAGTAGATGGTGGGGCCAGGGCTGGGGGAAGAGAGGGGCCATGAGTGTATAACAGGAACAGAGTGTCAGTTGGAGAAAGTTCTGGAAATGGATGGTAGTGATAGTGGAACAACAATGAGAATGGACTTAACGCCATTGAACGGTGCACTTAAAAAAATGGTTAAGATCGTAAATTTTGATCTTAATTTATGTATTTTTGATAATTTAACTTATCCCATATGGATCTAGGGTTTTTTCAGTTAATAACTGTTATGTGATGGATGTCCTTGTCCTGGTTTCCTTGGGGGTTTTTCGGGCATGTGGGATCTTAGCTGCCCAGCCAGGGACTGAACCCACTCCCCGCTGCAGCAGAAGCTCAGAGTCCTAACCACTTGACTGCTAGGGACTTCTCCTGTGTTGTGTATATGTTATCACAATAAAAAGGAAAAGAAAAGCAGAGGGGATAAAAACCATACATTCCTAAGTGCTTGAGTTTGCATAAGAGGCACTGGAAGAGTGAAAAGTTTGCGGGGTCTGTCCCTGTGTGGGTGGTGGGCTTCAGGCCTGACATCCCAGCCCTCACACAGTCCCAGTGGGTGGCCTTGTGTGGATGTCCACTGAGGTGCAGCTGTCTCCACTGGGACTCTGAGCTTCTTTCTGCTCTCCAGCCTGGTCAAGGGTCCTAGACCCTCCACTGGGGCTTGAGAGTTTAGCGCAAGGAAATAAACTAAAATGAACCTGGGGAGGGACAGAAGCTTCCGTCAACACCTGCCCCTGGAGGCAGGCCTGTGCTAGGGGATGCCGGCCCCATCCAGCTTCCTGGCTGGCAGAGAGAGCAGCCCCAGGTGGTGCTCCCCTGGCCAGGTTTCTTGTGGAGTCCCTGCTCCGTGGAGACGCAAGTCTCCTGGACTCTGACATTCCAGCATGGAGGCGCTGTGAGCAGTGAAAGGGTCCTAGGGACTGCCCTGTTGACCCTCCGGGAAGAACAGCAAAAGCTGTCTGACCCCCTCCTGCCCCCCGCCACCTAGAAACTGCTCCTGGGTCCCGGGAACGGTGTCCCCCATGAAGGGACACTCCTGAGCCCATTCACCAAGCACTGGCGGGTCCAGAGCGCCCTCGGGGCCTTCCTGTTCTGGCTGCATCTCTGGGGTCTCAGCACCCATGGAGCACCCTCCTCCGTCGAGGGAGGCTGACACTGAGGTGGACCAGGGCACCTCCCTCCATCATCTCCACCCCCCCTGTCCAAGGGCCCTGAAGCTGTGCTGCCTGGGAATGCTCAGGGTCCAGGCCCAGGATGCAGGCGGCTCTTTGGCACTCCCCTTGTGTGTGGCTGCTGCGTGGCATACTCAGCGGGGCTCCCCTCTCCCATGGTCTGGGTCTGAAGGGACAGCCTCCCGCAGCCCTCCCTGCTCGCGCCCAGAAGGAGTTAAGGGCAAGTGGCTGGCAAGGGCCCTTTCCCTTATGGGCTGGTGGTCCCGGCGCTGGTTCCCTTCATTTAATAAAGACAATCATAGCATCAACTCTCATTACAGGGCAGCGACCCACTGTCACAGACCTAAGAGTGCGAGAACCGAGGTCCACCATCGTTTTATAACAGGCAGAGAAAGAAAACATACTGCCAAACACTCACCCTACTGCCGGTAAGAACAAGGACAGGTGAGCGTCTCAAAGGAGCAGGTGCGCACCTCCCGCGCCTGCGCAGTGAGGCAGCTCAGCCCCGAGGGCTTGGGTGATGGAGCCGCCGCACAGGAGGCCTGGTCCGCCCCGGGGGTCCGGGGACAGAGGTGCCCCCAGCTTTGCTGCCCGGGCTCAGCCTGGCTGGTGCGCGCGGCGGCCGGCAGGGGGCTCCCCGGGCCGGGATGCTGCCGAGATCTCCCCGAGACCGCGTGGGCGCCGGGCGACCGGAGGGCCCCGGGCACCCCTGCCCACCACCGCTGATCGCGGAGGGCCCCAGGGACCCCTGCGCACCCCGCGCGTCCGGAGGCACGCTGGCGCATCCCGGCGCAGGGCGTCGCTTGCGCTCCCCGTTGCGGGTCTCTTTCCCGGGCCCCAGGGCGTCAGCTAGAGGAGGCGTGCGCTGCTGCGACTCGGGTGCAGCCGCACCGGGAGCCCAGGCTTTTTTTTTTTTTTTTTTTGCGGGGGAGAAGGAGGGGGCGGTGAACAGGGCGCTGATCCCGGGAGGAACTCGAATCCTCCTGTACATGAGGACCCCGGGTGCAGAGCAAGTTGGGGGGCACCCGGAGGAGGGGGCCGGAGGCAGCGCCAAGAGGAGAGCTATGCGTCCTGACTCGTCCACTCCGGGGTCCCCACTCGCCCTTCTGACCGGCCGAGAGACCTTCCTGGACTGACCCACTCCCTCGGGCGGGGGGCGAGGGGGAGGCGTGTCTCCCTCCAGCCGAGAACCGCGCTCCTCCGGCGGCACTAGGGGGCGGCCTCTCCCTTTCCACCGGCTCCTGGGACCCTTGGTTCTCCGGATCCGCGGGGGCGGGGGGTGGGCGGGCTCGCTCCGCAGCCCCACCTTCAGCTCTGAGAACCTCCCACACCCTGCGGCCTTCCTCCTGAAACAGAATGAACCGTCATCAGGTGGGGCGTGGGGGTTGGGGACAGGGACACCCCTGATGGGGAGTGAGCCCCAACAGAGGCCTGGGCTTGTGTGTAGAGAGAAGAGACAGACACGCACACGCAGAGAAGGGACGGGGGAAGAAGGCTGACTGCACAGGTCCAGGACGGGTAAGGCGGAGCTGGGGTCCTGGCTCCAGGAGGCTGATCAGGGTGGAGGCGCCTCCCCACCCGAGGGGATGGGCATTACAGCCCCCCTATTAAAGGAGGCAAATGGCGCTGCTCCCACGCTAGTCTGGGCCCTGGAGGCTGGGGACGCTGTGGGCTGCTGAGAATATTGGAGGGTGGGGGCCATCAGCCTTGGAGGAACACCACACATTTCCCGGCCCGGGTGTCTGGTGAGTGGTCTCCCAGCTTGGGTTAAGTGACTCCCACTCCCCGGGGAGTTCGGGACATAGTCTGGGTCTGCCCCCACCCCAGGCAGCGCCACCTCTGCCCACGGTGTCTGGAAAGCTCCTCAGGCTTGAGACACACATCTCTTGGGCAAAGGAGTCTTCCAGGTACAGGGAAGACCTGCAGACCCTACGCGCCTGAGAAGGGTAGCTCCATTAGTTCTGGGGCGGCCCCCGGACCAGCTAAGAAAGGCTTCTCATAAATAGTTCTGCAAAGCACTTCATTTAAAAATGACGGTGACCCCTGATGGGGTCGCTTAGGTATGTATATGTAGACCATCATTTTAGAGCAGTTACAGAGTCACGGCAAAAACTGAGGGAGGTGCAGAGATGGCCCACATGTCCCCCCACGGGCACAGCCTCCCCTGCTATCTCCCACCGGAGCGATCCACTGATTACAGTTGACCCGGCCCGTGTTGACAGCATCACCCAAAGTCCGCAGGGTCGTAGGGTCCACTCTCAGAGTCGTGCGTTCTAAGGGCCTGGACAAGTATGACGTCCCGTGTCCACCACTGGAGCCTCACACGGAACAGTTTCGCTGCCATAAAGTTCCCTGTGCTGCTCCTGTTCAGCCCCTCCCCTTACCCTGGCTGATCCTCGGCTTTCTCCTTTCCTTCTGGAGTCTCCCTTGGGAATCTGGCCAGGCTGGGTCCAGGATGCACACACTGGGGATGACGAGACGTGGCTTTGGGGATGAAGGAACGCGCACCCTCAGGAGGGGGCCAGCCAGGCACAGACTGACCACTGACCTCGGCACGCAGGTCCCAAAGGCAGCACCAGCCTCCACGCAGAGGACCCACTCCCGGGAAGTAAGGCTCAGCCACGTCCTTTGGCCGGCCAGCCAGGCAGCGCAGTGGCCCCTCCGTGGGGCTGGATCGTGGCCATCCTGAGCTGTTTGGTTGTAAAAAGCCAAATGGAAGAACCAGGACAGGGAGAACTGTAGGCCACTGGGAAGCAAGGTGCCCGGCTGGCTCTTGGTCAAGGTGGGAGAGCCTACAGCAGGGGTCACGCAGTGCTGAGCAGGCCGCTGGGAGGTGCGCTGTCTGCTTGTGTGACCAGTGGCGCCCCCAGCGCACCTGCCTGCTTGGCCTCGCTTGCTGCTGTACCCGCTTTCTTTGGTCGAGCGCATGAATGATTCCGTGCATGAACAAATGCTTTCTCCTGTGCGAGGACTGCTGCCCTGGGGGCAGGACCGGAGGGGGAGACAGCGGGGCTCACCTGTGCCCCCCACCCCACGCCAGGGACACTTATCTGCTGACAGGGTCCCTGAGGGAGCCAGAGCTCCGCAAAGGCCACCCCCTGCATTTGACCAGCCACGGAACCCTCACCCCCTCCTGCCAGCTCATGGTAACAGTTGGGAAACTATCCCCCGGGGGTGGGGGCGTGCTGCCCAGCCCTGGCTGGACTCAGGCACAGGGGCGAGGCACTCCATTAACATTGCCGCAGGGTCCCGCGACTGTAGATATCAGCACTTCAGGGTTATTTATGAATTCATCTATTTGCCGGGACAAGCTTTTCTGCATTCGGTTGCCATGGTTGCCTTAAAGCCTCTATCTTATTAATTCTGCATGTTATGAAATAAATTTAGATCAGACAATCGCAGTGAAGGTTCTTTTTTTTTTTTTTCATTGTGCTGTTTAGTTCTTGACGCCCAGGGTAGGACGTTTCCAGCTCAGAGAGTCAGCATCGATCAGGTTCTGGGCACCTGGGCAGGGTCCAGGGAGGTGCTCCTGAGCCCAGGGCCTGAGGACAGGGCAGGGAGGGGGCAGGGAGCTACACGGGGGAAGGGGAGAGGCCGGAGGGACCCAGGTTCCTGGCCACTCCTGCAGGGCTCCGACAGCTGGATGCACAGAGCCATCAGGGTGGGAGGTTGGGTTCCCTCTAGATGTTTCAGCTGGGACTGAGCTGGAATCAGACCGCTGGTGCTAAGGGTGCAGAGCGAGGGGTCTGCTCCGGGCCCTGGGGCTGCCCGGGACGGCGGGTGGTACCCAGCGTCCAGACTCTGACCCAGACCTTCTATGGGCGCACAACAGCTCTGGCCAGGCCAGGACTTTGCTTCTGCTGATGGCTAAGACGCTGGGCTCAGGGCCAGGAGGGCAAGAGGAGCCCAGATGGGCAGGGGACAGTGAGTGGGTGAAGGGAGCCCCTGCCTGGGGCTCTGCGGGGAGCTATAGGCAGAGAGGACCAGGCTGGATGTGGGTGCCAATGAGACCCAGGAGATGCGGCCGCCCCAAGAAGCGGGGCTGGATTCAGCTGCCGGGGACCCTGGGCCCAGCAACCTTGAGCTGCCGCCGGCTCTCAGAGGCCTCGGCTCCTCTGTCGAATGGTCAGGCGACTCCAGGGTCTTTCCAGCTGGGCCAGGAGACATTGACCCTCTGTGGGGCGACACCATTCCAGCATCACACCTGCTGTCCTGAAGCACCACAGCCTCACCCCAGCCCGCCGCGGGCAGCCTGTCCATCTCCCCTCCCTGAGCAGCACCGACGTGGGCTCCTCAGATGCCCCCAGCCCCGCTGGGCCAGATCAGAGCATCGACAGAGCTGGGCTCGCCCTTTAATTAGCTTCCTTTAATTAAAAACCTGGGGTTCGTTATTAGACTTGGTAATTGATTTAATTTTCTGTGGAATCCAAGCGCCAAACTCCTCCATCCTGTGCACTCCCAAATTCCGGGGAGGAGCATGGGTTGGAATTGGACGGAGGAAAAGGAAAAGCGTCCTGGAGAGCTGCCTCCTCCCTCCACCCTCCTCCCACCCCCTTTCCACCCCCGCAGCACGCAACTTAGGTTTTGTCAGTGGAAGATCCCCATCCGAGCTGGGGCCCCCTCAGTCAGGCGGTTTCCCTAATGGGAGAGATGGGCAGTCCCGGCTTCCCACACCCACTGCCCCGCGGGGTTTCTAGAAGCCCTACAGCACAGGGCCTACAGGGGCCCTGGCCTCTGCACGCCCAGCCTGGGGAGTGGGGCCCTGGCCTCTGCACGCCCGGCCTGGGGAGTGAGTGGGCGTCTCCGCCAGAGGTCCCGGAAGACGACTGCTCTGACTCGGTGGGGCCTTGAATTGGGTGGAGTGGCTGCCCCAGGCTTTCTCCCAGTGCAAGAGAGAGGAGTGGGCCTGCCCTGCGAGGACCACACCGCAATGGGCACCACCCCGCACAGAGGGCAGAGTGCCAGCTGATGGTGGCTCTGGGGCTTGATGGCCAAGGGGAGCAGGGGAGGCAAGATAACCAGTCGTGTTTGCAGCAAAAAAACCCCTCCATTCATGGTCTGAGAGAAGACAGGAGTGATGAGCCCCAAGCTCACTTGTGAAGTTAGACGCCTGGACCGTCCCAGGCAGGGCGTGGGGCTGCCGTCTCTCATTTCTAAACACCTCGAAGTTCTAGTCACTCTCCTGTCCGATACGCAGTGGCCCTCCTGGCAGTGAGAACAACTAGAAAGGGAAATTCTCCCTCCTAATCAGGATGAATCCCGAAACTACCTTTTAGAAACAGAGGTGGGAGGGCTTCCCTGGCAGTCCAGTGCTTAAGAATCTGCCTGCCAATGCAGGGGACCAGTGTTCAATCCCTGGTCTGGGAAGATTCCGCATGCGACAGAGCCGACTAAGCCCGAGCCCCGCAGCGACTGAGCCTGCGCTCTGGAACCCGCCTGCTGCACCGGCCAGAGCCCGCATGCTTAGAACCTGTCTCCACAGCAACAGAGGCCTCCGCAACGCGAGGCCCCTGCGCCCCCACCAGAGAGTGGCTCCAGCTCCCACAGCTGGAGAAAGCCCCCATGCAGCAACAGACCCAGCACAGCCAAAAAAGAAAAATAGAGGTCTGGCTTGGAAGAGTCTGGGGGCTCCTCCAACAGCAGAGCACAGATGGAGCGTTTGCCCAACAGTCCCTCTCTCGGGCCCACAGCTGAGAGAACTGCAAACACATGTCCAGGCTGGAGCTTGCACACGAGTGACCTCAGCAGCTTCAAGTCTAAAGTTCAGAGCAGAAACAACCCAAATGTCCATCGTGTGATGAGCGGATACAAACAGAACGGTGTCCATCCACTGGAGGAATATTACTGGGTGATGAAATGGGATGAGGCCCCGACCTACAACGCAGATGGACCTCGGAAACGCGACGCTGACCGAGAGGAGCCAGACACGACAGGCCGCGTGTTGTGGGATCCCATTCGTGTGAAATGTGGGCCAGTGATTGCCAGGGGCTGGGAAGGAAGGGGTACTGGGGTGAGAGCTAAGGGGTGCGAGACTTCTTTCCGTCTTTCATTTTTCACATTGCCGTACAGTACACATGACGTAAGATCCGCCTCCTCAGCCGCTTCCGAGCGCACAGCTCAGGGTTCTCAGACACGCACGCACCGTGGCGCAGCCACCACCACGTCGTCTCTGGTCTCGCATCTCCCCAGACTGGAGCCCTGTCCGCACTGGTCACTCGCTCCCCTCCTCCCGCTGCCCACCCCACCGCACTCCCGTCTCCTTCCTTTCTCCCTGGGTTTGACTCCTCTAAGCCCTCACAGGAGTGGGTCCCACAGGACTGATCTTTTCACATTGGCCTTCTCACTCAGCGCAGTGCCTACCGGGCCCATCCTCGTTGGAACCCGTGCCAGGGTTTCTTTTCAAGATGATCCAAAGCGTTCACTAATTGACTTAGCTGATGGTGGCATGGGCTTCCCTTTGGGGCGAGTGGTGAAGAATCCGCCTGCCGTTGCAGAGACGCAAGAGACGATGGTTTGATCCCTGGGTGGGGAAGATCCCCTGGAGGAGGGCACGACAACCCACTCCAGTCTTCTTGCCTGGAAAAGCACATGGACGGAGGAACCTGGCGGGCTACAGTCCATGGGGTTGCAAAGAGCTGGACACAACTGAAGTGACTTAGCACCTAACACCATGGTTGCTCACTTTGGTGAATATACTGAAAACCATTGACATGTGCGCTCCAGGTGAGAGAACTGTACGGCGTGTGAGTTATGAGTAGAGGTCGGGTCCAGACCACCTGCCCACCTTCCCTCCTGTCCTGCAAGCTGCTGAGCTTCAGACCTCCAGGGCTGTGGGCTTTCTAGCCACTTTCTATGGACAGAGGCACACATGTGGCTCCCGGGTGAGACGCTTCTGAAAACTCTCGGGCTGAGGGACTCAGCGAGCTTTCCCCTCTGCTGGGACCCGTGTCCTGTTCCCTCGTCCCACCCCTGGCACAGTCATCAGCCATCCTTGGCTCCACCCACCCCACGTGGCGTCTGAGACCCTCAGCCCCTGCCCTGCAGCATGGGGAGCAGCCATGTGGCCATCTCTGTTCTCTGAAGGTTAGTCCTGCCCTTGCCTGGCTCCGGTCAAGTACCCAGCACCCACCTCAAGGCACTCAGCCAAGTTGGTGCCCTCCTCCCAGGGGTGTGAGGGCAGGTGCCCGAGTGGATCAAGCCCTGGAGCGTGGCGCCCAGTGAACAGCAGGTCAGACCAGCGCAGGGCGGGACCATGTCCCGGCTGGGTCCTTCTCAGGGACCCAGGCAGTGGGCAGCCTGTGTGGTTGGCACCATCTGCAAAGCTCAGTGCTTCCTCGGAGCTGAGTCACGCGCTCACACTCTACAGCTTCTGAGTTTTCGGTGAGCAGAGGGCTTGAGGACATCCGGCCTTGCAGCCCAGCCCAGCCCGCCAACCTCACGGGTTCCCTTTGAGGTCGGGGCAGATCCCGCAGGGCATGCGCCGTCCACCTCTGTGCCCAGGCCCTTCCCCCAGCTCAAATCCTGGCTGCAGGCTTTTCTGTCTCTTCTACGTTGTCGTATAGACGGACCGTGCTGCGTCCTACAGGTATTGATTTTGTTCTATTTTACTGGTTTTAACTTAATGACTAGAAACCCCAAACAAATAAAATTTGCTTTAAAATCTCAGGGAGATCGATGAGGGAGGCCAGAATCACTATTCTATGAGCCGAAGGGACAGACCCTGGGCCTCCTGGCATCATCGCTCACAGCCAGAGGCTCCCCGGGGAGGGAGTCCTGGGAAGAGGGCAGGGCGTGTGTGCGTGCCTGGGGAAGCCCTGCTCCCCTCATAAAGCCAGACCCCCACCTCCTCTGTGTGGTGAGGCCGTTTGAAAGCCTATCTCCAGGTTGTAAAACTGGAAAAAATCCTAAACTTGTTATTCATGTTTCCACGAGTCCCAGGCGGCCTCCACCCCCAGTGACCTTGGAGGCTGGCCAAGGACTGAGTTGGCCCAGGCCAGGCCAGGCCACAGATGCCCGTGGAGGAGAGGGCCTCTTCTGAGTCTGGTTCTCTAGGGCAGCTGCTCAGCCAGGTCTGGGGAGAGGCTGCCTGCTGGCCACCGGAGGAAGAGGGGTCCTGGCGATGTCTCTCTCTGGGCTGAGGAGGGTGGGAGGCCTTGTTTGCCTCTGCTGGGTGCCAGCACCCGGCACCCTGGCCCTAGCGTGTGGACGCAGACGTGGAGAGTGAAAGGGGAAGGGTTAGTCACCCAGGTGTGTCCGACTCTGTGTGAATCCATGGACTGCAGCCCACCAGGCTCCTCAGTCCATAGGATTCTCCAGGCAAGAATACTAGACCCAGGGATCGAACCCGGGTCTCCGGTGTTGCGAGTGGATGCTTTACCATCTGAGCCACCAAGAGGTGGACGCCCTCCTGAAAAATCCAGGGTCGCCCTTTCTGATGGGCCAGGCAAGAGGGGATGGCGGTCCTGCAGCTCGGGGGTCTGGCCCTTCCCACTGCTCCCTCCCCTGGACTGGCCTTCTAGACCCCAGGATCTCCAGTCCACCTTGGAAAGGGGAAGCTGGAGGGGTTTGCTGGACAAGGAGTCCTGGCTCCGCCCCCGCCAGTGAGGCTGGGAGCGAGGCCCCCACCCAGGCCTCCAGTCCTGAGGGCACGCCCTTCTGCAGTTCTGTGTCCTTTCAGATGTGCAAGGAGCGAGCCCGGCCAGAGGGGTGGACCCAGGGGCAGGAGAGGAGACGGCCCCTGGCAGGAAGTGGTCCCGCCTCCCCTCTGCCCCAACCCTGCCGGAGGGAGACTGGCAGGACCTCCTTCTGCCCTGAGGTCTCCCAGCCAGGCCTATTCCATATCTGGGGCCCAGGGGGCCACCTCCTCGTCCCTCCCCACCAGAGATCTGGGTCAAGGCCTGAGGGGCCTTCTTGGGACCAGCTCCCACCACCACCACACATGAACATCACTTGGAAAGACTGTGGCCCAGCTGGGGCCAGTTAGCAGGAAATCAGTGTCCCTGAACCAGGTGAGGCTGGTGGAAAGTGTGGAGCCAGGTGGGACCCCCTCTCCCCCAGGTCAGCTCCCCTCAACCCCTCCATGGGTGCAGGGCTAGGGGCTCATCTACTCTTTGCCCACCAACCCTAGCCCATCCTCTGATTGCCCTGTTGGGGTGGGCGGTGATGAGTTCAAACAAAACGCCAGTCTCTGTCTGGGGACCCGGAGCATTTATCTGAGCGGAGGCTCTTTCTCAGGTCTTGGCGGTGGTGCCCTCCCACACAGAAGCCCACCCCGCCCCTTCTAGGTGGTGGGCAGTTCCAAGATGCCCCTGGGTCACAGGTCCTGTCTGGGGTGGGCTCACGGGGGGGCGCTGCTCCCCACCCAGCCCCACGGTCTGAGGACCTCTGCTCTGAGGAAGGGGATGCGGGGGCCACATGGACGCAGAGTGCCCAGCCTAGGAGACCCTGGAAAGCTTACCCTGCCTGCCCAGACCTCCTGCCACAAGCCCTTTCATGAGGTCACAGAGCTACAGTCCAGACACTTCTTCATGAGCAGGCGGATTCGGCCAGCCTGGCTGGGCACTCGGACCCCAGTACTGAGCTAACGCGTGGACGAGGGTAGGCAAGTGGCCTTGGCTCCCAGACCAGACCCTCCTCTGCCAAACAGGCCGGGCCTTCAGCGATCTTGACCAGGGGGCACCTGAAAGCCCCTCCTGGGGCACACATGGTCGGAGAGGCTTAGAAATGACCAGGGAGACAGCGGGGTTTCGCATGTTTCACTCTGTCAGCAGCTTTGGGGGACCACAGCCCCATCACGCACGTGGGGACACGGACCTGGGGGGCTGTGTGGTCAGGCCTGGCGGCCACCTGGGGGCCCGCACCCTGACGTGCGCCTGGGGGGCTTCCGTCAGCTCCTGGGGGAGGGGCAGCTTCCTTGGGAAGCCTGGCCAGCTTGGCCCCCTTGCTTGGACAGCCCTGCCGCCTGGGGGCAAGGTCGGCGGAAACATCGACTGGAGATGTCCTCTGAAGTCCAGTAACTTAGGAACAATTAAGGGACGTTTCCGTAATGAGGAAATCATTGACTCGAGTGGAGTGGGGAGGTGGGTGCTTGCTGGGGGCCGGCGGGCGGGGCCACTAGCGCTAGAGGGCAAGTCCTGCAGGGCCCAGGGCCAGAGGTGCCCCCTGAGTGCGGCTGGGCCTGGGGTGGCGAGGAATACGGAGCTGCCAGCCGAGGCTCCCGCTTGGGGTCGGCCTGTTTTTCCTGACTGCTCATTCCTGGTCCCTGGGCTGAGGATGCAAATGGGCTCCCCCAGCCCCTCCAGTTCTTCCTTCTCCCCAAACAAAGGGTATGCCTGACTCTGGGGGTGGTGCTTCCATCGCATCACTCCCAGACCTAGGACCTGAGTCCAGGAAGTTCTGGAGTTGTCCCTTTACCTCAGTCTCAGCCCACAGGTGCGTCCCTGCCCGTGGGCTCTGGGCAGAGCTCAAGGGGGATTGGTACCAGTTCAGGAGGAAAGCAGCTCTGAGCTCCATAGGGGCCCAGATGCGGAGACTGGCCCTGTGGGCCAGCCATCTGGGTTGTCTGGAGCCCACGTGACCTGGTGGGGGCCTGCAGTGGGGTGTAAGAATGAGGACTTGGGCAGCTGGGCACCGGGGCACCGGGATGGAGCTGGATTGTTGCTGCTTTCCAGTCACTCAGGCATGTCCGACTCTTCGCGACCCCACGGACTGCAGCACCCCAGGCCTCCCTGTCCATCACCAACTCCCGAATTTGCTCAGACTCACGTCCATTGAGTCGGTGATGCCATCCAGCCATCTCATCCTCTGTTGTCCCCTTCTCCTGCCTTCAATCTTTCCCAGCATCGGGGTCTCTTCATGAGTTGGCTCTTTGCATCAGGGGCCAAAGCATTGGAGCTTCAGCCTCAGCGTCAGCCCTGCGAATGAACACTCAGGGGTTGATTCCTTTTAAGGTGGACTGTTTGGATCTCTGTGCTGTCCCAGGGACTCTCGAGGGTCTTCTCCCCTTGGAGCCAGGCAGCACTGAGCAAGTTCTTCCCCACCCCAGGCCTCAGTCTCCTCAGCTGTAAAATCGGCCGATGATGCCAAGTCGTGAGGATTAAATGAAGGGAAATGAGAGGAAAGGGCTCAGGTGCCAGCTCGTTCTGTCCCAAGAGCAGCCACTTCAGGGGGAGGGGATTCTTAGTGCGCCCCCATGTTGGACTCTGATGGGTCAGAGAGTGAAGCCCTCCCTGGGGACCAGAGGGCTGCAGCCCCACTCCCAGGCCCCAGAGGTCTGGCTGCCTCTGTGGCCCCTGCAAGTGCCCTGCAGTCACCGGTCCCCCAGCCCTCCCCCACCCAGGGCTGCGTCCAAGCCGCCCGCCTGCACCCATGGCCCCTCTGCAGGAAAGAGGCTGCCCGGCGGGTCTGCCAGGACTGCTTCCCAAGCAGGACCACTGGCCTCTTCTACCAGCTCCAGGCTGGGGCCAGGAGGGACCTTCCCCTTGAGCTGGAAGAGATCCCTGCAGCCCCCGGAGCCAGCCGAGGTAGCAGGTCGCCCTCAGGAGGAACTGTGCACGCGTCTGTGGTACGTCTACGTGTGCCTCAGGGTAAGTGCACCCATGTGTGCACGCAAGCTCGCGCACACACACACCCTGCAGTGTGCTCACGGGACGTGTGCCCATGCTTGCCAGTGTCCATGTGTGTGTTATGTGCGGTGCATGAGTGTACGTGGGGTATGTCTGCGTGTGTGCATGTATGACTGTGCACATGTGTGTGTGAGACCCTGGAGTGTGTGCGCGTGGACAGGGTGTGAGTGTAGGCACCGCTAGCACCTGTCTGAGCCCAGGCACCCAGCAGCCCCCTTCACTGAGGGACGCCTCTGCCCCAGGAAGCCCCACGTGGCACAGGGGCTGTCCCCGTCATGAGGATGAGGTGGGGGCGGCGAGGGGGCACAGCTCAGGGCCCGCCCCCCACCCGGCTGGCAGCCCTCCCTCTGCAAAGTCAGTTGAACCTGACGCGGTGGCCACCGGAGTGAAAAGCCCTCCACCTGCCAGATGCTCTCCAGGTCAATTGTTAATACCGCGCATCAATTATTGAAGGAGAGTGCTCCCTCTTTTCTTAAAAAGCAGCAGCAGCAGAGAGCGGGCTCAAGTTACCTGAGCCCACGCAGGAAGGGTGGTGCTGGGAGGAGCTGAGCCCTGGGCTGCGATGTGCAGGGGGCAATGTCCCAGGAATAGCTGCTCAGGCCCTGGGCAGGATTGGGAGGGTTTCCTGGTGTCCTGAGTGAGCCCCTGCACAAGGTCTGTCCAAGGGGGACCCTAGCAAGAGCTAGGGGGCAGGGGTCTTGGTGGTGGTCACACAATAGACCCCTTCTTTCCCTCTGCTCTGCTTGGCCGTGCTACCCTGGGACCGAGTGTCTACTGGGGATGCAATCAGGGTGGCTTTGTGGTCCTGGAGGCAGGGCCCTCTGTAGCCTGGGGGTCCTGAGATCGTGTGGCCAGGTCAAGGTCCTGCTGGAATTGGCCAGCCAAAGATGGGGGGACGTGCAGAGCAGCGCGCCCCCACCCGATCCTCTGTCCAGGCGGAGAGCTCCTTGAGGTGATCAGACCAGAGCTTCAGGCCAGGAAGGCCGGTTGGGGGCCCCTGCCCCATGTCCTCCCCTAGAGAGAGGCAGAGAGCTGGCCCGTCCCCTAGTGGCCCTTGGCAGGGCCGGGATGCAGAGCCCCGAAGCCCAGACTTCCAGGGGAGCCCGCAGGCTTCGGGACTCAGCTCGGTGGCCGCAGCTGCCTGCCCCTTGGAGATGCTGCGTGGCCCACGTCAGGGGTTAGGGGTTCTGGGTGCTGCAGACCGACGTCTGAGATCTCAGTTTGGAGTCGGATGTGAGAGGCGGGAACCACATCTCCAGTTTCACCAAGCAAGAAGGCACGGCCTGGGAGGTAGAGGGGACATCCTCGGAGCCGCAGCAGCTGCCCAGGTTCAGGCCCGGTCTCTGGGACTCCGGCCCCGAGCTGAGCTGGCCACCCGGGCCTCCAGGGGCCACGGCTGGCTGTGCCTGGGGGCAGCCCTTACTCGGTGGTCATCCTCACGCCTCACCAACCCCATGTGGCACGTGCTGCCCTGGGTCCATTTCATAGATGAGGAAAGTGAGGCCTGAAGGCTGGGGTGTGGTCACCCAATCAAGGCCACCGGCCGGGGAGGGGGCGGGGCTGGGGTCTGAGCCCACCACTGCCAGCCCCTGGAGCAGCACAGCCCCCACACCCGAGAGACCCCTGACCCTGCTCCCTGCCCACGGTCACCGAGGCACAAACAGGGCAAAGGACGGTCGTCCTGCTCCTCATGGGTCCAGTGTCGACATCCGATCGGGCTGGCCGGGCCTCCTCTGCGCGCATTTGCTGGGGCCCCCTCCAAGGTGCCTGAATTATGCACGAGGCCCAGCCTGCAAGTGGCAGATGGAGGCGCCCACGGTAACCAGAGCCAGGGGGCGGGGGCAGGAAGGGGGAGTGATTGTCGGAGGGCCGGAGGGCGGGGAGGCACACAGGCTGCGCCTGGCCCCTGGGAACTCGCCGTGAGGGACAGAGCCAGCCGTCTGTGCCCAGGCACTGTGTCTTTGAGCCCCTGTCTCTCTGTGGGTCTGGTGGGTGGGGGCCTGGTCCTCATGGAGCTCTGATGGGGAGGCCGGGGGCGGGTCTCAGGCCCGAGCCAGGCAGCCAGGGCTGGGCTACAGCAGGGGATGACACAGAGCCCAGAGGACCTGGGGCCAGGGGCTCACACGCAGCTGTCCTAGAGCCTGGCTAGGCCTGCCTTTCGTTGAAACCCCAAACATGGAAGTCCGTCTGATTACAGGAGTGGAGGCGCTGCCCAGGAGAGGGGAGGTGGGTGTGCTTGAGGGGTGGTCCGGAGGATAGCAGGGGCACCCTCGTCCCCAGAGTCTGAGGCCAGAGCCCATGGCGGGGGCTTGGGGCAGAGGCGAGGGAGACTCCTGGGTCGTAGGGCTCAGATCTTCCCCCAGACGCCGTCCGTCCATGTCCCAAGATGGCCCTTCCGGCTCTCAGGTCTGTTGAAATGACAGCCCCTGAGAGGAGTCACCAGGTGTCTGTCAGCCTCACTCCGCCCCCTCCACCCCGCCCCCCGGCCCCAGGACCCACCCTCTCACTCACCACACCCACACCCTCCAGGTAGGACTTCCAGACCCCGCGTGCCCCTGGATTGCCCACCACTCCAGCCTCTGGACCGGCGAGCCCTCCCCGAATGCCCCCAGTCCCCTGAGTAGGGTGGACCATGCAAGCGTCTCTCCAAACAATGATTTATCTCAGAATTAAGTGTATTACACAGAGAACTTGCCAGTTCTGTCCCGCCGACGTGCATAGGAAATCTGGCTAATTAAATATATTATGCAGTGTAGCCTTGATTGTTGGGAATGAATCAGGTTAATTGCAGTGAGAATCACGCTTCGTAATTAACATTACAGCCCTAAATCAAAGACAGGGGCACCTTCCTGCTCCCCACCCCTGGCATGGGAGGCACAGAGGGGCTCCTGGGAGACCCAGGATGCCCGAGATTCTGCTCCAGGTCTTCCCGCGAGTCCCTTTGGGGGAAATGGGGCCTCAGGCAGCAAGATGCCTTAGTCCACCCCCTGGGCTGGCGAGCCGGGCCTTGGGCCCAGTTCAGCCCTTACTAGAGGGGATGGCCTATGAAATGAGGTAGGGGTGGGGCAAGTGCAGGGGGTTGGTGGGCAGGTCTGAGAAACAGAGAGGCAGCTTCTCAGCAAAGTCCTGGCTTCACAGAGCTGATATCTAGTGGGGAGACAGACAAGCAAAACACTTGGGAGAGTCCAGGGTGTCGTGACGGAGGCCAAGGAGCTGGTCCTGTCGCCACCTGGTAAGTGGCCTGTGAGCTGATTCCTGAGTGGCAGGAAGGAATGCGTCACGCGAGACCCCAGGGGAGGGAGGTGGCTGGTGCAAAGGCCCTGAGGTGGAGACAGGAGGCACCAGGGATCCAGGGCGGCTGAGCTCAGAGGCTGGCTGCGCTGAGCCCTGTGGGGTGGGCCGCCATCATCCTGCTCCCTGGCCCAGCCCCAGCGAGCACGGGCTCACCACACCTCCACCCTCTGCCCCTCATCTCGGGGCCTTGTCTCTGTGGCCCCCGGGGGCTCTGGGCCTGCGCAGTCTGGCCTCCCAGGGCGGGCTGAGTGGGGACGGGATACCCAGAGTGGCTCAGGAAAGGCTGGCCACGTCCTCAGAAGCCACCCTCATCCCCAGCCTGCAGAAGCAGCTGCGTCCCGGCTGGTGGGCTGTGCAGGGAGGTGTGAGGTCATGACCCTAGATGAACCCCTGAGGCCTGCTCTGGCAGTGGCCACCAGGTCCTGAGCTATCTCTGCCCTGAGCCCTGGGTGGCTGGTGGGGCCCCTGGGCAGAAGCTTCAGCCTCAAGTACCACCACCCCGGTTCCCTAGCCTGAAATCCCATCTCAGAGCCATCCTGGTGGGTCCTGAACACCCACCCACCCTCCTCCTTGGAGGCCTTTCTTGGGGAAGCCACAATCTGATTGGCTCAGGGTGGGGTAGAGGCTCGGACAGGAGCCCTGGGCGTCTATGGAATGACATGGGTGCGTGGGTGAGAAAGAACACTCAGGGGCGGGCACTGGGCCCCCAGAACCCCCCTACCCCATTCCGGCATCATCTTGGGGTCTAGGGCCTGAATTCCTATCACATTCACCGGCCAGTCTAGTTGGGGCCACAGGCCATGGGTGGGGGCCCTTCAGGGGCCTGCATTCCCATGCTAGGGCAGGGGTGCTGGTGGGATTGACCCAGCGAGGAGCCCTGCAGCTGGCGCCCCCGACCCTGCACCCTCCGGAAGTTCTCAAGGTCAGGACCATCTGCTGACAACCACGCTCCCCTCTCGCCCTCGGCGGACGGCTGGGGTCAGGGGCCAGGAGGGCCTCCGAGAGCCATGTCCGGACGAATATCTGCGCCGCTGAAGGGCAGGGCATGTGGGGCGGCCCGGCAGCCTCCCGGTTCCACTTTAATTTCATTTCCCTGATGAAACAGCAGGATCAATCTGCTGGCCATTTAGCAAGGTGTCCCTATTTGCATACTTAAAAGATGCTGCAGGCGGGGAGGGGCCGGCTGGGGACAGAAAACGTGCCTGGGCTGATTGAAGCCAGGCTTGCCTCGGCTAAAGGGAATTTAATTTCCAAGTGCGCGCTCGGAATAGATTGCAGCAGGCAGGATGCCCGCGCCAGGAGGAGCCGCAGAGACAGTGTCTAAGGGAGGCGACGAGCGTGGGCCCCGCGTCACTTCCCTTCAGCGTCTCTGTCCCGCTCTGGGTTTTAGCAGGGGTTATTGATTTTTCTTTTAAATGCTAGTGGTTTCCCAGCCTTCCAGAGAAAGGGGGAATTGAGTCCCCGTGAAGGTGACAGATGGATCATCCCCTGACTTCCCCGTTTCCCCAAGAATCTGGAGTGCAAGAGTCCCTCTCGTCCAACGTACAGCGCATCCCTCACCCTGGGGGCTGTGGAGGAGCCTCCCTTCTGGGAGGTCGGGACAGAAGGGACCCTGGGAGGTCAGGACAGATGGGACCTGCCTTCTGGGCTGCTCTCAGCCTCCTGGTCCACCCTCCATGGGGCCAAAGCCATACTAGACCCCGTGGCCTAAGGGGGCCCGGTACGTCTGGGTTAGAGGGGCAGGGCGCCCCTGGCGCTTCCCAGGTAGCACTCGTGGTAAAGAACCCGGCTGCCACGCAGGAGACCTAAGAGACACGGGTTTGATCCTGGGGTCGGAAAGATTTCCTGAAGAAGGGAACAGCTACCCACTTTAGTATTCTTGCCTGGAGAATCCCGTGGACAGAGGAGCCTGGCGGGTTACAGTCTGTGGGGTCACAAAGAGTTGGACATGACTGAGACAGCTGAAAACACCACCACCACCAGGCTCCCCGGGGGTCGGGGCAGCTGTCCTCAGCCAGGCCCCCGTCTCGGGTGGGGCAGTGGGCTGCCCCCGGAGCTGACTCAGCAGGGGGGCCCTGACCGCGTAGGCCCTGAGAGAGGACTGGGGGTGAGGACTGCCCGGGGGCATCCGGACCTCCTCTCTGGACATCCTGGTCACTCTTGGAGCCCCATGGACTCAGCTGCACTGTCATTCAACCGTGAGGGGACCCTGCCTAGCTCTGCTTATGACGGGAGGCAGCGCCTTCCTCCCCCAGGATCGGGGCTCCACCTGGGGCTGGGGGGCTGGGCTCAAGGCCCTGTCTGCCCCAGGGGTGGGCCTCAGGCTCTGATGGAGCTGCAGGTCTGGACTGTCGTGAGGCCCACTGAACCCTCTTTGAAGGGCCACTCGGGAGGTGGCAAATCGTGGCTCCGAGACCCTGCAGGGCTCTGTCTCTGACCAGCCCTGAGGCTCCAGGCAGGCCGTCCCATGCGTGAACTGGGGGCAACATCGGCAGCCCCTCGTGGCTGCTGCATCACACGCGCTCTGTGCTGCGCGGAGCTGAGTCACTCAGTCCTGTCTGACTCTTTACGAACCCACAGTCTGTAGCCCTCCAGGCTCCTCTGTCCATGGGATTCTTACGGTCAAGGTCAGGGAGCAGAGTAAGGGAAGACTGGGTTGGCGCTTCTGGCTCCGATCCTAGCGCGGTCTCATCCCCCACACGTCCCAGAGACGAAGCCCTCTCCTCCGGGACACAGTGGGATCTGCTCTGGGGCCACTCTCAGAAGCTGGGGCTGCCGTCTCCCCAGGACTGGGCTGGGGACAAGGGGGGAGCAGGCCAGCCCCTGCCCGCTGCCTCTCACCTCCTGGGGGCCTGCAGGGTAGGGCCGGGAGAGCTGACTGTGCCCCCAAGACGCCCCACCCTGGGTCAGCTGGGGACCCAGAGGGAAGAGTAGAGACTTCTGCGGGTCCAGGTTGCTCCTGGAGAGAGGGCTGGGCAGCGGCCAGACTGGGCCACATCTCAAGCCCTGAGATCTCTCCTGATCGCTGTCCCTGGACCCTTGAGCCAGCCAATGCCAAGGCCAGGGCTGTGGCCCCCAGAGGGGGCTGAGCGGGTGGCTATGACGGGGTGGGCAGCACCTGCTGGGCAGCCTCGGCTCAGATGCCCCCGGCACGTGGCCTTCTTTGTGCACAGAAGCTCCAGATAAAGAAAGTAAACACTGGGACCTCTGCCTCCACTGCCTGGAGAACCAGAAAACCGTGTGTTTATTTATTTGTTAACGGCCTGACTGCACAGTCTGCAGGGCCTTAGTCCCTGCCCGGGGATCGAACCTGTGCCCCTGCAAACGACCTGCAGAGTCTCAGCCACTGGACTGCCAGGGAGGTCCCAGGAAACAGTTCAAAGCGGCTCGGAGCAGGGTGTTCACCGCCACAGGGAAGGCCTTATGCTAGCATTTAACCTCCAGACGAAAGGCAGGGCAGCGCTCCGAGAGGTCTTGGCGCGTGAATACAGGCTCCCTCGCCAGAAAACCGAGGTCTGTTTTTGTTTTTGGCACTTCTCTGTATCTTCTGCATTGGAGAAGGAAATGGCAACCCACTCCAGTGTTCTTGCCTAGAGAACCCCAGGGACAGGGGAGCCTGGTGGGCTGCCGTCTATGGGATCTCACAGAGTTGGACATGATCGAAGCAACTTAGCAGCAGCAGCAGAAGCTGCTGTATCTTCTCAGTTTAGGACGATCAGCACATCTGACTTCGATCATGAGGGGGAAATGGAAGAATAAACCACCAACAATCTGGAATTCCGCAAAGGATTAAACGCAGAATCAGCGAGGGACCCAGGAGTGTCCCCCAGTGTGTACGCACCTGAGAGAAACGACAGCTTCCCTCCACGCAGACGCTCACGAGGACTGTTCAGGCTGGTCATGGTGGTCAAGAGGTGGGAACGCTGACAGATTTTGGATAAACAAAGGGTGGACCGTCCGCAGGAGGTACAGACTCGCGAACGAGATGAAGCGCTGACATGCGAGAATCTCGGGAGCATCGCGCCCGGGGAGAGAAACCAGACACAAAAGCACACCCATCTGATGGTCTGTCTGTGTGGATTGCTCAGGACCGGTGTCTACAGGGACGGAACGCAGATTGCACATTGACAGGGATGGACGTGGATGCCGAGGGGTGACAGGAGTAGAGTCCTTTCTCCTCCCTAAAAATAGACTTTATTTTTAAGAGCAGTTTTAGTGGAAAAGTGTTACTCACTCAGCCTTGTCCAACTCTGCAGCCCCGTGGACCGTAGCCCACCAGGCTCCTCGGTCCATGAAATTCTCCATACAAGAATACTGGAATGGGAAGCCATTTCCTTCTCCAGGGGATCCTCCTGACCCAAGAATCGAACCTGTGTCTCCTGCCTTGCAGGCAGATTCTTTACCGTCTGAGCCACAAGGGAAGACTAAGAGTGGTTCTAAGTTCACAGCAATGTTGAGCAGAAGGTCCAGAGATTTCCCAGGTACCCCTTGCCCTGCTACGCACAGCCTCCCTGCCATCAACATGCCCCACTGGAGCGGGTCCCTTTGTTACAACTGATGAACCTGCACTGACGTGCCACCAGCACCCAGAGCCTGTGGTTTGCATTAGGGCTTGCTGCCCTGCGGTCTGTGGCTTTGGACAAAAGTATGATCGCACGTACCTTCCATTATAGTGTCGCCCGGAGCAGCTTCACTCCCTCTGTATCCTCTGTGCACGGCCTGTTCATCCCTCCCTCCCTCCAACCCCCCAGCAACCCCTGATCCTTTCATTGTCTCCATAGTTTTACGTTTTTCAGAATTTCACATAGTTTAATTCATACAGCCTGTAGCCTTTCCCCACCTGAGTTTTATTGAGAAACAATTGACATACCGCATGTATGAGTCCTAGGTGATGATTTGATACATGTATGTATTGTGAAGTGATGACCACAATCAGTCTAGTTAATATTCATCACCTCAGTTAAGCTCAGCTCAGGTCAGCCGCTCAGGGGTGTCCGACTCTGAAACCCCATGAATCGCAGCACGCCCAGGCCTCCCTGTCCATCACCATCTCCCAGAGTTCACTCAGTCTCACACCCATCGAGTCCGCGATGCCATCCAGCCATCTCATCCTCGGTCATCCCCTTCTCCTCCTGCTCCCAATCCCTCCCAGCATCAGCGTCTTTTCCAATGAGTCAGCTCTTCACATGTGGTGGCCAAAGTACTGGAGTTTCAGCTTTAGCATCATTCCTTCCAAAGAAATCCCAGGACTGATCTCCTTTAGAATGGACCGGTTGGATCTCCTTGCAGTCCAAGGGACTCTCAAGAGTCTTCTCCAACACCACAGTTCAAAAGCATCAGTTCTTCCATGCTCAGCTTTCTTCACAGTCCAACTCTCCCATCCATACATGACCACAGGAAAAACCATAGCCTTGACTAAACGGAACTTTGCTGGCAAAGTAATCTCTATGCTTTTGAATATGCTATCTAGGTTGATCATAAATTTTCTTCCAAGGAGTAAGCGTCTTTTAACTTCATGGCTGCAGCCACCACCTGCAGTGATTTTGGAGCCCCTCAAAATAAAGTCAGCCGCTGTTTCCACTGTTTCCCCATCTATTTGCCATGAAGTGATGGGTCCAGATGCCATGATCTTCATTTTCTGAATGTTGAGCTTTAAGCCAACTTTTTCACTCTCCTCTTTCACTTTCATCAAGAAAGTGATGAAAGTTCCTCTTCACTTTCTGCCATAAGGGTGGTGTCATCTGCACATCTGAGGTTATTGATATTTCTCCCGGCAATCTTGATTCCAGCTTGTGCTTCCTCCAGCGCAGGGTTTCTCATGATGTACTCTGCATATAAATTAAATAAGCAAGGAGACAATATACAGCCTTGACGTACTCCTTTCCTGATTTGGAAGCAGTCTGTTGTTCCATGTCCAGTTCTAACTGCTGCTTCCTGACCTGCATACAGGTTTCTCAAGAGACAGGTCGGGTGGTCTGGTATTCCCATCTCTTGAAGAATTTTCCACAGTTTATTGTGATCCACACAGTCAAAGCTTTGACATAGTCAATAAAGCAGAAATAGATGTTTTTCTGGAACTCTCTTGCTTTTTTGATGATTCAGCGGATGTTGGCAATTTGATCTCTGGTTCCTCTGCCTTTTGTAAAGCCAGCTTGAACATCTGGAAGTTCATGGTTCACATATTAGTGAAGCCTGGCTTGGATAATTTTAAGCATTGCTTTACTAGCATGTGAGATGAGTGCAATTGTGCGGTAATTTGAGCATTTTTTGGCATTGCCTTTCTTTGGGATTGGAATGAAAACTGACCTTTTCCAGTCCTGTGGCCACTGCTGAGTTTTCCAAATTTGCTGGCATATTGAGTGCAGCACTTTCACAGCATCGTCTTTCAGGATTTGAAAGAGCACAACTGGTTATTTCACTAGCTTTGTTCGTAGTGATGCTTTCTAAGGCCCACTTGACTTCACATTCCAGGATGTCTGGCTCTAGGTGAGTGATCACACCATCGTGATTATCTTGGTCATGAAGATCTTTTTGTACAGTTCTTCTGTGTATTCTTGCCATCTCTTCTTAATATCTTTTGCTTCTGTTAGGTCCAGACCATTTCTGTCCTTTATGGAGCCCATCTTTGCATGAAATGTTCCCTTGGTATCTCTAATTTTCCTGAAGAGATCTCTAGTCTTTCCCATTCTGTTCTCTTTCTCTATTTCTTTGCATTGATCCCTGAAGAAGGCTTTCTTATCTCTTCTTGCTATTCTCTGGAATGTTGCATTCGGATGCTTATATCTTTCCTTTTCTCCTTTGCTTTTCACGTCTCTTCTTTTCACAGCTATTTGTAAGGCCTCCCCAGACAGCTATTTTGCTTTTTGCATTTCTTTTCCATGGGGATGGTCTTGATCCCTGTCTCCCCATACAATGTCACGAACCTCAGTCTACAGTTCATCAGGCACTCTATCTATCAGATCTATTCCCGTAAATCTATTTCTCACTTCCACTGTATAATCATAAGGGATTTGATTTAGGTCATACCTGAATGGTCTAGTGGTTTCCCCTACTTTCTTCAATTTAAGTCTGAATTTGGCAATAAGGAGCTCATGATCTGAGCCACAGTCAGCTCCCGGTCTTGTTTTTGCTCACTGTATAGAGCAAGAATCCCTTAGAAGAAATGGAGTAGCCATCATGGTCAACAAAAGAGTCTGAAATGCAGTACTTGGATGCAATCTCAGAAATAACAGAATGATCTCTGTTCATTTCCAAGGCAAACCATTCAATATCACAGTAATTCAAGTCTATGCCCCAACCACTAACGCTGAAGAAGCTGAAGTTGAATGGTTTTATGAAGACCTACAAAACCTTTTAGAACTAACACCCAAAAAGATGTCCTTTTCATTATAGGGGACTGGAATGCAAAAGTAGGAAGTCAAGAAGCACCTGGAGTAACAGGCAAATTTGGCCTTGGAGTACAGAAGGAAGCAGGGCAAAGGCTAATAGAGTTTTGCCAAGAGAACGCACTGCTCATAGCAAACACCCTCTTCCAACAACACGAGAGAAGACTCTACACATGGACATCACCAGATGGTCAACTCCGTAATCAGACTGATTATATTCCATCACCTCACGTCCTTACAACTTTCTTTTCATTGTGATGAGAACTTTTAAGGTCTACTCTCTTGACCTAAATATGTACAATGTTAATGAGTTGCCATGGTGCAGGTTACATCCCAGGACATTTTTATTTATCCTACAACTGGAAGCTTATACCTTTTGAACAAGCTTCTCTTTCCCAACCCCTGCCTCTGTCAAATGCCAATCTGTTCTCTGCTCTTATAAGTTTGTGTTCTTTTCACCCCACATGTAAGTGTGAGCATGATGCCCTCAAGGTCCATCCATGCCATTGCACGTGGTGGAGCCTCTTGCTGTCTGACGCCTGCATGAGGCTCCCCTGCGTGTGTGTGTGCACACACCCATCTTCTTTATCCATTATCCACCGATGGACACCAGTTGGTTCCATGTCCTGACTGTTGTACACAGGACACAATGAACGTGGGGGGTGGCGAGGATCTTTCCTTGAGAGACTGATTTCATTTCTTTAGGATAAATACAGGCCAACCTCGCTTTATTGTGCTTCACACTTACTGTGTTTTTTACAAATTGTGGGTCTGTGGTAACCCTGCTTTGGGTTACCATTTTCTGGGCACCATTTTCCATCAGCATTTGCTCACTGCGTGTCTGTATTACATTCTGGGATTGCTTGCAATTTTCAAACTTCTCATTATTATCATGCTTATGGTGACAGTTATTGGTGATCTTTGATGTGACTATTACAATCATTTGGGCATTTTTTAGCAATAAAATATTTTTAATTAATGTCTATACTTTGTTTTTTAGAGATAATGCTATTGTACAGTTAACAGGCTACAGTATAGTGTAAACAGCTTTTAGATGCACTGGGAAAACTATATATATATATATATTATATATATATATATAATATATATATATGACTGTGTGTGTGACTCGTTTTATTGCTGTGGTCTGGAACCAAGCCCGTGGCATCAGCAAGGTCTGCCGGTCCCCAGGAGCGGGACTGCTGCAGTGTGGTAATTCCATCTTGAATCTTTTGAGGAACCACCATACTGTTTTAGTGAATGCATCACTTTTCATTTTCACCAACAATGCGAAAGGCTCAGGGGGCAAAGAATCTGCCTGCATTGCAGGAGGTACAGGAGATTTGGGTTCAATCTCTGGGTCGGGAAGATCCCCTGGAGAAGGAAATGGCAACCCACACAAGTGTTCTTGCCGGGAGAATCCCACGGACAGAGGAGCCTGGGGGGCTACGGTCCGCGAGGTCGCAGAGAGTCAGGAACAACTGAGCGACTGAGCCGCACAAGTGCACACACAGCAGTGTGCAAGGCCCCCGCTTCTCCACATCCTCGCCAGCACTGAGGTCTCATCTTTCTGATAAGCTCTGTTCTAACAGGCGTGAGGTCCCAGCACTCGTGGCTTCAGTTTGCATGGATGTGGCCTTTTCAGACTGGCTTCCTCGAGAGGCTGACGGCGTGTGAGCCTCCCTGTGTCTTTCCCTGGCTTGGTCACTCATGTCCTTTTGTGTTTGTGTTGAGCACTCAGTCATGTCCGACTCTTTGCGACCCCATGGACTGTAGCCCACCAGGCTCCTCTGTCTACAGGACTTCCCAGGCAAGAATACCAGAGTGGGTTGCTATTTTCTTCTCCAGGGAGTCTTCCCAACCCAAGGATCAAACCTGGGTCTCTGGCATTGCAAGCAGATTCTTTACCATCTGAGCAGTGTCAATGGGGCTCACGTGTGTTTTTAGCGCTGGACAATATTCTGTCATCTGAACGCACCGGTTTATTTACTCATTTGCCTCCTGAAGGGCATCTCAGTTGCTTCCAAGTATTGGCAATTAGGAATAAAGCTGCTTGGGTAAATACCAAAGGATATGATCACTGGATTATATGGTTAAGAGTGCTTTTGCGGGGGGCACGCCCCTGGAGGCCCAGCAGCTGAGACTCCACACTTCCAGGGCAGGGGGTCTGGGGTTCCATTCCTGGTCAGGGACTTAGATCCCGCAACTAAGCATTCTTATGCCACAACTAAGGATCTTATCTACCACAGCTAAGACCACACACAGCCAAATAGATACCTTCTTTTTTTAGGGTGCATTTTTGTAAGAAACTGCCAGATTGTTTTCCAGTTTCCTTTTAGGGTGATGAAAAAGTTCTAAAACTGACTGTGTTGATGGTTGAACAACTCTGTGAACACCCGGAGACCCCTGAAGTGTGCACTCTGCATGAGGGAATGGAATAGGATGTGACTTACGTCTCAAGAAAGTTTTTTTGGTTAAATCTTTTCAGCAGCTGATGGAGACGCAGGGCAGTGGTGGATGGAGCCCCTCTCCTCTGCTTGGGTCTGGGGTGGCTGGGCAGATGGCAGGGCCGCCGTGGGGCATCCTCCCCGTGCCTCTGCCCCGTGGGGCCCAGGAGAGCCGGCCGGGTGGTAATCAGTGTGGGTGACAGGCTGAAAGGCCAGATTAAAAGCGCTGAAGGGACCTCGGTGGGTCGAGGTCAATAAATCTTGCCGGCCGCCGCAGCCTCCCTCCTGCTCTGTTCAGCAATCTGTCCGGCTGCCTTTCACGGGCCCAGTTGCTCCCCCACCACCTCGGGGAAGCGCCACAAATCACTGTGACAGACCAATCAACAGGCCGAGAGATTTTTATACACGTTGCCTCTTGAAGGATGACCCTCCCTCAGCAGCACATCGGAATAAATCTCTTCAGAAACTTTCCCGAGCGCCTCCCCGCTGCCCCTGCGTGGCTGGTGGCCTCCCCCGTCCCCCCACGGCGGGCCCACCAGCTCCCCACCCACCCAGCTGGGCCCGCGTCCTCCCTGGGGCTCTGGCGGCTGTGGCCAGCCCGGACCCGGGGGAGCTGATGGGTGACGGGGACCCCGTGATGGGAAGGCCCATCGTCCCTCCAGCCCGGCATGCCAGGTCCTTGGACTGGCGGGCCCTCGGTCCATACCGAGCTGGGCTAGGGCACCTCATTTCAGCAGGAGAGAGGGAGCTTTATAAAATAATTCATAGGAAACTTAAAACACTCAGACACCGAGAAATTGCAAATGGGGAAATATGATGGATTGTGGGTTGAAAGAAGGCGACTTCTACAGGCAAAATTGATCCCTTGGAAAATGTTTTTGTCTGCTATGAAAAATGGGCACGATCTTGCCAGGGCTCCAGCGCTATAATCCCGAAAATAATTTGCTTTTGATTTCCTCTTAGTCTCTGCTGCTCCTCTCCCCGCGTGGGAGTCCAGAAGCTGGCCGGGCGTGGAGCAGGCTTGCCCAATCCGGGAGACCTGAGCCCCCTGTCCGCTGGGGCTAAGTCCACACTGTGTCTGGAGGGCTACTTAGTGAGGGCCTCTCCTCGGTGGACAGAGCCCATCTCGGCCACCCTCTGTGGCCCCCAGACCTCCCATTTCGTATCCCCAGAGCTGGAGACGTTCAAAAATGAAGCATAAAATCAAATCAGTGTCTCCTGGGAGAACTGGCAGAGACCATGCCAACTTTCCCCTTCTGCCTGATACACACCGATGCCATTGGCGGTTCATCTCAGCATGGACCCCTGCCCCAGCGGCTGGGGAGACTGAGGCCTGACTGGAGGGTCTTCAGGAAGAGTCAGAAATGGAGCTATACCCGGTGGTTGGGGTTGGGCTTTGGGGAAGGTGGGGATACAGCCTTGGTCTCCAGCCCTGAGAGGCTGTCCCCGGATAGTCCCCTGCCTGCCTGAGCAAAGCCTCTGGGAGGGATAGAGCTGTGAGTCCGGAGAGACCTGGGTCAGGGCTGCCCGCTCCTGGAGCTTGTGGGACCGCAGACCCTGGGTCCACCACCTGTGTCGGGGTCTCTGAGGAGGCAAGGCGGCCCACGCTCCCCAAGGAAGCCCCTTGCCCAGCACGTCCTAAGAGTACCGTGACATCCCCTCACCGGACGTCACCTCGGATCTGCGGATGTAGGATTCAGGCCAGAGTCATGAAGGGCTGCGGGGAAGAGTCCAGGGGTGCTGCTGCAGATGCTCAACCCGGGGGCAGCCACCAGCTTCTCAGGGTCCAGGGCTGATGCCTGTAAGAGGCGCGTCAGTGAGAGGCCCTGAAGCCCAGGCAACCAGAAGAGGTGCCGAAAGGTAGGTGATGGGGTCATAGGTGGCCCGACAGCTTCCCCGCTCCTTGAGGTCGCAGGGTCTCTCCAGCACCACCGTCCCGAGCCTTTCTTCTAGCGGGAAGGTATATGTCAGAGCTTCTGGGAGGACAGTCCTGGAGGAAGGGAGAGCCGGGGGCCAGGGTGCTGGGCAGCGGTGCTGGGACCTGTGAAGGCCAGGTCTCCTGCCTCGCTGGCCGGCTGTGCAGGGGGCGGGGGGCAGGGGACACGGGTAAACCCTGCTCCGGGTCAGTGGGCCCCCAGGAAAGGCTGTGTCCACCACAGAAGTGAAACCCGGGGGTGGGGGGGTGCCAATCCCACCCTTTTAGCTTTTGCAGCCAGGAAGCCAGGCTGCGCCCCCTTAGCCGAAGGCACAGAGTTGTCTCTGCAAAGAGGCGACTGGTGATTAACCTTCCGAGTGGTTCGCCCGCCAAGGACAAGGGCCCGTGGAATCCTGGCGTCACGTTCCAGCAAGGCCTGGACCAGGCTTCATTGATTGAGTGAGGGAACCCACCTTGTGCTTGACATTCCAGAGACCCCTCCATGCAGGGGTCCTGGCAGTGGTGGGGGCCTGACCCTGCCACAGGGCAGGATAGGGGATTCTAGCAGCCCCCTCCGTTTCCCGAGAAGGAGCAGCGCTCCCCACCAGGAGCAGCTCCAGGGACTAACCCCCATGGGCTGACGCTCCGTGGCCCCAGCTTGGTGGGTGTGTGCCCAGCACCTCCTCACCCTGGGGGTGGGCTGGGGTGTGGGGACTTGCGCACAGTGATTCATTTCCATTGCCTGTAGATGAGGGGACGGAGCCAGGCTGCAGATGAGCGAGGCTGGCCATGTACCCAGGCATGTTTTTCAAACCACTGGAGATTCCCGAGGCGAATTCTAGGCTGTCCATCACCTTGTGGACGCCCGCATGCCTCTGTCCCTCCGCCCACCTTCAATGGTCCTCACCTGACGGGTGGAGCCAAGAAGACTCTTAAAAAGACTGATTCTCGACTTGGCCGAGGTCACTGATCACCGTTACTTTCAGATGCCAGCTGTGAAGGTGAGGGGGGGGCGCTTGGAATGCAGGCTCCTCACTGGGAAGCTGGGAGCTGGGTGCGTCTTGATTCTACCCCCAAAAAAACTGGTGCCTGACAAGCCCACATCTGACTACTTCCCAGGCTCTTTGGGGCCCAGGAGTGCAGCCCATGGGTCTCCAGGTCCAGGAGGCTGTTGGGTTGCCTGGCCCTCACGGGAGCTGGTGGACGTCCCATGTAGGGGGTGGGCCCAGGGCCGCAGGACACCTCTGCCAGCCCCACTGTCAGATCCGCGTCGTGGAGGTACAGCCCCTATGGGAGCCTGAGTGAGCCCGTCACCCGCCCCTTCCCCAGATCAGAGTACCCCCCCCACCCCCCCGCCCACTGCCCCCTGCGGGGTGCACTTTCCCAGGGTGGTCGGTTTCCAGGGCACCCATGTTTGCTAAAACTTCCTGGTGATTCTGCTACCTACAAGCCGGGCTGAGACCCCTGTCAGCTTCTGGTTACTCAGCATGACGCCTCCCAGGGGCCAGGCACCGGGCTCGTATAGGAGGGACCCAGCCACAAGGTCACAAGCACCACCCCGCCCCATGGTTACCAGGGGGCGACACAGCGGGAAGTAAAGTGGGAAAGATGCTGGGTGGAGACCCGTGCCTGCTCCAGGGCGCAGGCTGGCTGGGGGCTGCAGGAGCTGGCTGGGGGCTGCAGGAGCCAGAGGGCTGAGTCGGGCCCTGATCCCCACGCACCGGAGGCCGGGCCTGGGGCACACGCTCACCTCTCTGGAGGCCCTTGCAGGAGGGCAGGGGGACGAGATAGCCGGGACCACTCTGTCCACAGATGGACCCCGCAGATGCCTTGCGGCAGCTTCCCCTGAGTGGGGGATGGTGGCAGAAGGAACGGGGTGGGTGGCTCCCAGGGCCCCTCTACTCCGGGCCATCACCTAGGAGGAGGAGCTGCGGGCAGGGCAGAGGCTGGCGGCCCTCAGCTGATTGTATTAGACAGAGCATCATTGATCCGGCTCTGGTTTATCCCTGGTGCCTCATTTCAATAAACAGCAGTTGGAAAGAGTTAGCAGGGGACGCGGCTCTCTCCCCTCCCCCATCCTCCTTCGCCGGGGTCTTCCTTTGATTTGTCAGGAATGAACGATTTATGAGGATTCAAGCAAGAATCTCATTTGTCGCTGGGATGCAGGATTGGGGTACAGAGGGCACGGCTGAGCACCTGCTGTTTACCTGCCCTTACACAGGGCCACGAGCAGGGCCGCAGGCACCTGGCAGGGATGGCTGGGGCGGCGGGGGGGTGGTGTGGGGAGATGTCACCAAATGGGGTTGGTCTGACCTCGGGAGAAACCAGCAGGAGGCAGCTCAGGAGTGAAAACCCAGGGCCAGCTCAGGGTTGCCAGCCAGCCCTGGTCAAGCTGTTGTCACATTCCCTGGGCCTTAATTCCTCATCTGCAAAGACAGGGGAGATGTCAGATGTGTGGTGTGGTGTGGTGTGTGTGTGTGTGCGCACACACACACGCACTGCCTGTGCCCTGTTATAATTGTATCACACAGTTGGCTTTATTTCCTGTTTTTTACCCATTGTAACAGACATTTTCCCAAGTTCTTTGACACATTTTTCAAAAATATTTTTTTAATGGCTGCAAAATTCTCAGTGGATTGGTTGTAGCATAAAACCCCTAATAGTTTCCTTGACATTTAGACATTTGGGAGGCTGCTATTTCACTGCTATTATAAATAATGTTCCTAAGATCGGCTGCTCAGGCTGCAGACCTCTTTCCCTGATGCCCGCGTGGCTGCCTCTCCTCCCCCACAGGCCCCTCTCTGAAGTCTCCCTCTTTCCGTCGCTCCCATCCTGTCCCTGCTTCCAAATAATTCTCTTTCACAGCCTTCCCTCTTCATCGTCTGTCTCTTCCAGAAGGTGAGCTCACAGGGCCCAGACCCCACTATCAGCAGCACTGCCTGACACACACGGTTGTTTTCAAATCAATTCCGGGGACGTCCCTGGTGGTCCAGTGGGGAGACTCTTCACTCCCAGTGCAGGGGGCCCGGGGTTCAACCCCTGGTCAGGGAACAAGATCCTGCACGCCCCAACTAAGACCCCGTGCAGCCAAACAGATAAATGAATAAAAATGTGTTAAAAAATTAAATCAGCTCTGGCAATCATTGTCTTTTAAACAATGCATTGGGATAGAGTTCATATACCGTACAATTTACCCATTTAAATTGCAAAATTCCATGAAGTTTGTTGTATTACATTACTAATTGTTTAATTGCGGTTATATATATATATATCCACATATGTGTGTGTATATAAAATTCATGGCTTCCCTGGGGGCTCAGTGGTAAAGAATCTGCTCGCCAGTGCAGGAGACACAGGTTCAGTCCCCGAGCCAGGAAGATCCCGCGTGCAGAGCGACTAAGACCCTGCGCTGCAGCGGCTGAGCCCAGGATAGAGCCCAAGATAGAGAGCCCAGGATAGAGAGCCCACGCTCCTCAAGAAGAGAAGCCTCCTCAGTGAGAAGCCGGTGCACTGCAATTAGAGAGCAGCCCCCGCCCACCACAACTCGACAGACGTCTTGCAGCAACAAAGACCCAGCACAGCCAAAATGGGGGAAAAAAGGGATGCCCCAAAAACACTAAAAAAAATTCACCATTTTAGCTATCTTCAAGCGCATTAATCACAGTCACTATGTCATGCAACCATCGCCTCTATTTTGAAAACTTTTTATCCCCCAAACCTGGAAATCTATCCTTATTTTTATCCCCTCAACCTGGAAGCCTGTCCTCATTTTTATCCCCCAACCTGAAAGTTTTGAACTATGGTGTTGGAAAAGACTCTTGAGAGTCCCTTGGACAGCAAGGAGATCAAACCAGTCCATCCTAAAGGAAATTAACCCTGAATATTCATTGAAAGGACTGATGCTGAAGCTGAAGCTCCAGTACTTTGGCCACCTGATGCGAAGAACTGACTCATCGGAAAAGACCCTGCTCCTGGGAAAGATTGAAGGTGGGAGGAGAAGGGGACAACAGAGGATGAGATGGTTGGATGGCATCACCGACTCAGTAGACACGAGTTTGAGTGAACTCCGGGAGTTGGTGATGGACAGGAGGCCTGGCGTGCTGCAGTACATGAGGTTGCAAAGAGTCGGACACGACTGAGCGACTGAACTGAACCGAACCAAACCTGGAAGTCTATCCTCATTTTTATCCCCCCAACTGGGAAGTCTGTCCTCATTAAACACTCACCACCCATTCCCTGCCCCCTACCCCTCATAAGTGTTCTCTACTTTCTGTTGCTATAAAATTTACTATTCTTGGTATATCATATAAACGGAATCCTACAATATATGGCCTTTATATCTGGCTTATCTCACTTAGTATGATGTTTTCAAGGGTCATCAGCTTTAGCTTGTGTTAGAATGTTACAGCCTTTTATGAGCCAACAGCACAGTCGCTGAGCTGGGTGTTCAGACTATCTGCGTTTAATGTGATTCTTGCTCTCACCTGCTGTCGATTTTGTCTCCCTCCCAGCAGCTCTTTGTTCCTCTTTTCTTCTCTTTCTGTCATTCTTTGGGTGAACTGAGAATTTTTACTATCCCTTTTTATTCCCTTTGTTGGCTTATTAGTCATCAGTCTTTACTCTGTGCTTTCGGTTGCTTCCTTTAAGAATTACACATCTTTAGCTTATCACAGTCTACCTTCAGACGATGCTGAACCCCTTCAGGTGTATATAGGAGCCTCACAACAGTAGACTTCCATTTCCCCCTCCTGACCTGTCTGCTGTTGTTCCACACTTTCATGTCATGGCACAACCCCCCATAATACGTTACCACAATTTTTTTTGTTTGTTTTTTGCCTTAAGCAATCAATTCCTTTCCAATTTTGTTTTTAACTAGAAAGAAAGCGTTACACATTTGGACATGCAGTTGCCATTTCCAGAGCTCTTCGTTCCTTTGTGTGGACCTCTCCTTCCACCGGGGAATAATGTTCTTTCTGTCTGAAGAGTTTCCTTTAGCATTCCTTGTAGAGAGGGTTTGCTGGTGATGAATTCTTTTAGCTTTTGTCTGCCTGAAAAGCTTCTCACGCTCACTTTGCGAGAGTCGTCAGCAGTCATAGAAACTCAGCGTTGGTGGACCTTCTTTTCCTTCCAGAGCCTGCAGGGGTCTGCTCAACGCTCTGCCGCCTGCATCGCTTCTGCAGAGCTGCTGTCCGTCCATCTTCCTTCCTTTCTCTGCCGTGTGCTCCCCGTTCACTGCTCTTAGAGCGTCGTCTTCATCATTGTGCTAAGTCACTTCAGTCGCGTCTGACTTCGTGTCCCCGTGGACTGTAGCCCGCCAGGCTCCTCTGTCCATGGGTGTCTCCAGGCAAGAATCCTGGAGTGGGTTGCCGTGCCCTCCTCCAGGGGATCTTCCTGACTTTTCCACAGATCAAACCCCGCGTCGCTTGCGTCTCCTGCGTTGGCAGGCGGGCTCTTACCACCAGCGCCACCTGGGAGCCCGGCCTTCGTCATCGGTTTTAAGAAACGTCATGTGCTTCGGTGCTGGTTTCTTCCTGTTTCTTGTGTTTGGGCTTGCTGGGCTTCTTGGGCTCCCTGGGTCTGTGGGTTTGTTAGTTCTGGAGAAGCTCCGCCGTTATTTCTCCGTGCACTTTTCTGTCCCCACGCCTCCACCTGCTCTCGCGCAGGGCCCAGCGGCAGGCGCAGCGGCCCCGCTCCTCCTGGCCATCCCTCTGCGCTCCAGTTCGGGCAGCTCTCCTCACTATGCCGCCAAGCGAACTTGCCATCTCTCCTTCTCCGGTGCCTGTTCTGCTATCAATCCCATCCAGTGTTTTTCGTGTCTAGAAATTTGACGAGGGTCTTTTCTTACATCATCCACGTTCGTCCATGACGTGTTTAGTCTCCCCCTCTCCCTTCTGCGAGGAGGGAGCCGGATAACACCTGCTTCAAGTCGTGTCTAGGGACTCATGTGTGTCATTTCTGAGTCCTCCTATGGAGTGAGTTTCCTCCTCATCGTGGGTCACATTTCCCTTGCATGTCTAGTAATTTTGCGTGCGTGCCAGACATTGTGTGTTGGATATTTCTGTGTCCCTGTAGATCCTCTTGAGCTTCTCCTGGGGTGTGCTTACATTATTGGGAAGAGTTTGCTCCCTTGGAGGCTGGCCTTTGAGCTCTGTTAGTCTGTTTGACCAGAACACTGTTAGTTTGGGGATAATTTTGCAGCAACCCCTAGGCAGTACCCGCTCGAGTGCCCCCATCCTCCACCCAGATGTCACGTGTGTGCGGGACCTTCCCATTGAAGCTGGAGAAAACGTAAACCACTCCCAGCGGAAGTTCTAGAATTACTCTTTGAGTTCCTTCCCCGAGGCTCTTTCCCAGGGTTGAGTGCTTTCCTTATGCTTGTATGCTCCTCAGTTCCCCTGGGGCCTGAGGAGCTGCTCTGCAGCCCTCTGGGGCTCCCCCACTCTGCACACAGCCCTCTGGGGGCTCCCCCACTCTCCACACAGCCCTCTGGGGCTCCCCCGACTCTCCACACAGCCCTCTGGAGTTCCCCACTCTCACACAGCCCTCTGGGGCTCCTCCACTCTCCACGCAGCCCTCTGGGGCTCCCCCACTCTCCATACAGCCCTCTGGAGTTCCCCACTCTCCACACAGCCCTATGGAGTTCCCCCACTCTCACACAGCCCTCTGGGTTCCCCACTCTCACACAGCCCTCTGGGGCCTCCCCTCTCTCAAACAGCCCTCTGGGGCTCCCCTCTCCACACAGCCCTCTAGGGCCCTCCCACTCTCCACACAGCCCTCTGGGGCTCCCCTACTCTCCACACAGCCCTCTAGGGCCCTCCCACTCTCCACACAGCCCTCTGGGGCTCCCTACTCTCCACACAGCCCTCTGGGACTCCCCCACTCTCCACACAGCCCTCTGGAGTTCCCCACTCTCCACACAGCCCTCTGGAGTTCCCCACTCTCCACACAGCCCTCTGGGGCTCCCCCACTCTCCACACAGCCCTCTGGGGCTCCCCCTCTTTCCACACAGCCCTCTGGTGTTCCCTACTCTCCACACAGCTCTCTGAGACTCCTCCACTCTCCACACAGCCCTCTGGGGCTCCCCCATACACCACACAGCCCTCTGGGGCTCCCCCACTCTCACACAGCCCTCTGGAGTTCCCCACTCTCCACACAGCCCTCTGAGTTCCCCACTCTCCACACAGCCCTCTGGGGCTCCCCACTCTCCACACAGCCCTCTGGGGCTCCCCCCCTCTTCCACACAGCCCTCTGGTGTTCCCTACTCTCCACACAGCTCTCTGAGACTCCTCCACTCTCCACACAGCCCTCCGGAGTTCCCCACTCCACACAGCCCTCTGGGGCTCCCCCACTCTCCACACAGCCCTATGGAGTTCCCCCACTCTCACACAGCCCTCTGGAGTTCCCCACTCTCACACAGCCCTCTGGGGCTCCCCTCTCTCAAACAGCCCTCTGGGGCCCCTCTCTCCACAGCCCCTCAGGGCCCTCCCCCTCTCCACACAGCCCTCTGGGGCTCCCCCTACTCTCCACACAGCCCTCTAGGGCCCTCCCACTCTCCACACAGCCCTCTGGGGCTCCCTACTCTCCACACAGCCCTCTGGGACTCCCCCACTCTCCACACAGCCCTCTGGGACTCCCCCACTCTCCACAGCCCTCTGGAGTTCCCCACTCTCCACACAGCCCTCTGGAGTTCCCCACTCTCCACACAGCCCTCTGGGGCTCCCCCACTCTCCACACAGCCCTCTGGGGCTCCCCTCTTTCCACACAGCCCTCTGGTGTTCCCTACTCTCCACACAGCTCTCTGAGACTCCTCCACTCTCCACACAGCCCTCTGGGGCCCCCCCATACACCACACAGCCCTCTGGGGCTCCCCCACTCTCCACACAGCCCTCTGGAGTTCCCCACTCTCCACACAGCCCTCTGGAGTTCCCCACTCTCCACACAGCCCTCTGGGGGCTCCCCACTCTCCACACAGCCCTCTGGGGCTCCCCCTCTTCCACACAGCCCTCTGGTGTTCCCTACTCTCCACACAGCTCTCTGAGACTCCTCCACTCTCCACACAGCCCTCCGGAGTTCCCCACTCTCACACAGCCCTCTGGGGCTCCCCCACTCTCCACACAGCCCTCTGGAGCTCCTCCACTCTCCACACAGCCCTCCGGAGTTCCCCCACTCTCACACAGCCCTCTGGGGCTCCCCCACTCTCCACACAGCCTCTGGAGCTCCTCCACTCTCCACACAGCCCTCTGGAGTTCCCCACTCTCCACACAGCCCTCTGGGGCTCCCCCACTCTCCACACAGCCCTCTGGGGCTCCCCCACACCCACACAGCCCTCTGGGGCTCCTCCCACTCTCCACACAGCCCTCTGGAGTTCCCCACTCTCCACACAGCTCTCTGGGGCTCCCCCACACCCACACAGCCCTCTGGGGCTCCTCCACTCTCCACACAGCCCTCTGGAGTTCCCCACTCTCCACACAGCCCTCTGGGGCTCCCCCATACACCACACAGCCCTCTGGGGCTCCTCCACTCTCCACACAGCCCTCTGGGGCTCCCCCGACTCTCCACACAGCCCTCTGGAGTTCCCCACTCTCACACAGCCCTCTGGGGCTCCTCCACTCTCCACACAGCCCTCTGGGGCTCCTCCACTCTCCACACAGCCCTCTGGGGCTCCTCCACTCTCCACACAGCCCTCTGGGGCTCCTCCACTCTCCACACAGCCCTCTGGGGCTCCCCCACTCTCCACACAGCCCTCTGGGTTCCCCCATACACCACACAGCCCTCTGGGGCTCCCCCACTCTCCACACAGCCCTCTGGGGCTCCCCCCATACACCACACAGCCCTCTGGGGCCTCCTCCACTCTCCACACAGCCCTCTGGAGTTCCCCACTCTCACACAGCCCTCTGGGGCTCCCCCCACTCTCCACACAGCCCTCTGGGGCTCCTCCACTCTCCACACAGCCCTCTGGAGCTCCCCCACTCTCCACACAGCCCTCCGGGTTCCCCCCATACACCACACAGCTCTCTGGGGCTCCCCCACTCTCCACACAGCCCTCTGGAGTTCCCCACTCTCCACACAGCCCTCTGGGGCTCCCCCACTCTCCACACAGCCCTCTGGAGTTCCCCACTCTCACACAGCCCTCGGGGGCTCCTCCACTCTGCACACAGCCCTCTGGGACTCTCCCAGTCTCCACACAGCCCTCCGGGTTCCCCATACACCACACAGCTCTCTGGGGCTCCCCACTCTCCACACAGCCCTCTGGGGCTCCCCACTCTCCACACAGCCCTCTGGGGCTCCCCACTCTCCACACAGCCCTCTGGGGCTCCCCACTCTCCACACAGCCCTCTGGGGCTCCCTTGCTCCACACAGCCCTCTGGAGTTCCCCACTCTCCACATAGCCCTCTGGGTTCCCCCATACACCACACAGCCCTCTGGGGGCTCCCCCACTCTCCACACAGCCCTCTGGGGCTCCCCACTCTCCACACAGCCCTCTGGGGCTCCCCTTGCTCCACACAGCCCTCTGGAGTTCCCCCACTCTCCACACAGCCCTCTGGGGCTCCCCACTCTCCACACAGCCCTCTGGGGGCCCCCACTCTCCACACAGCCCTCTGGGGCTCCCCCACTCTGCACACAGCCCTCTGGGGCTTCCCTTGCTCCACACTGCCGTCCCCTCTGTGGAACTTGGTCCTGTGCCTTCACCTTGCTTGTCCCCCTCTCTTGGGGATCACTGTCTGCCAATGCCTGCATTCCAGTGTTGGCAACCATTGTTTTACACATTTTACATATTTTGCTCTTGGTTTTCTTTTTTCCCCACATGAAGGACATTTCTGTCCCTGTTACTCCTTCATAGTTAGAAGCAAAAGTCCTCCAATGGTTTAATGAATATTTCTAGGAGATTAAATGAATAAGTGAATGAGTAATGCTCTGAGCTTGCCTTTGAGCAGAGAACCTTCCTCGTACTTAGGCTGATTACTCTTGCCTCAGCTCCAGGAGGACTGGGACGTCTGATCCAGGTAGGCAGGGATACTAGCTGTGAACTGACCCCCAGAAGTGCAACTGGAAGGTCAACCAGTCCGGAAAATTGTAAAACCCCTGGCCCATGTGGCTGACTGCCTTCCAAGTCCTCGTGGAACAATCCCTACATGCTGCCTGGACTTCTGTGCTCTAGGGAGGGTGGGAGGTGAGGAGGGGCTCTGGGTGGTGGTGAGTCCTTGCTGATTTCCACCTTAAGCCCAGGAAGCAGGGCTGGGAGCTCTCCCCAACATGTGCTCCTCTGCCCAGTGGGGACAGCCAGGGCATCCCGGTCACGTGCTCGGCCTCCACTGGAGCGAGGCACCACTGACTCAGAGGGCAGGGTGCCCAGCCCCCACGGGTTGACTGCACAGGATCTCAGTCTTAGCTCTTCAGGCCCTGAAGTGCCTGCCGGGAGGCTCCAGAAATCTGGGCTCTGCTCTGAGAGAGGAGGCTGGGGACAGGCTGTTTGCGGGCGGGGTGAAGGAGCTTTATTTCCTGTTGACATGAAATGATGGCCTGAGTCCTGCATTATAAAGGAATTATGGGCAGGCTTTTCTGGGCCTGCAGATTTCCTGGCTGAGTGCAGGGAGCCGCAGGGCAATCCAGGAGCGCTGGCTTCATGAGAAGCACCCCAGCCTGCTGTCCAGGGACTTGCCCCTAGGCAGGCACCCCACTGGCTCTATCCCTCCAGGGGGGCCTGGAGCGCAGCTCAGCACTTTGAAGGCGAGTCCTAGCCCCTGCCGCAGGGAGGGCAATAGTCAGGGGGCGGAGGCAAGGTGCCCAGTGCAGGGAGGCCAGCTAGAAACAGGAGGCTGAGGCTGGGGGCAGGCGATCTCCTCTGCACATTCCCCTGGTCCCTGACAGCCCCTCGTGAGGAGGAGACCCCAGTGTCCCCAGGCGCTGGGAGAAGGAGATGGCAGGGCTGTGAGGGCCAGCAGGGAGAGACAGGGGAGTCTTCCTGGAGCAGTGATGCTGGGGGAGGGGCTGGGTCCCCAGGGAAGGCTGAGTAGAGGGGGCAGGGCAAGGCTCGGCGTGCTGACAGGGAGAGGAGCCTCTGGGTTTAGGGCAGAGGGCCCTGTGCCCATTTCGGCCATCCCCTGGGCAGGCCCTGAGCCCCAGGTGGGGGGCAGGGCCATTCTGGATGATGGATCGCAGAGGAGGCAGTCGGTGTGGGGCTGCACTTGGCCTCAATCGCTCCCTGGGGGCCCCGATCGATGGAGGCCCATGCGCGGCCCGAGCAGCCTGTGATGAATGACTCAGGATTGATTTTCACTTAATTGACAATTTGGTGAACCTGTTTGCAAAAGCCCAGGTTGGGCGCTGGTTGACGCCTCCAGGTAATACACGGTGGGGTCGCGTGGCCCTACCAAGGTGGCAGCTAGGGGGCAGCAGAGGCCAGCCAGCCACGGGGGGCAGGGTAGGGGGTGGACACACAGCGAGGCTGGGGCTGAGAGCCCCTGTGTGCCCTCCCCGGGGAACCCACTGCCTCGGGAGTCCTGTGTCTGAACCTGCGGTGGGGTTTCCTGCTCGGGTCAGGGGCCCCCGGAAGGTTGGGCTCAGGCCAGCGTGGTCAGGAAAGCAGGTTGAAAATCCCAGGATCAAGATCAGACCCCAGGCCCACCCCTGTCAGCTGGATCCCCCAGAGCACTGCCGAGCCGCTCTGAGCCTCAGTTTCCTCTTCCATGAAGTACAGCCCGCTCAAGCCTGCCCACCTCGCCGCAGAGCCTCATCTCATCGCCCGTTTCTAGCCTGCCCTCCCGGCTCTCGCCTCCCTCCGTCCTCTGTCCTCCACGGGGGGCGGCCTCCTTCCTGTCCCGGGGACGCTCGCCCCACCTGTGTTTTTTATTTTACAGCACTTGTCACCACTTGACACATCTCCCGGTGTGCGGACCTTCCACTCCATAAGCACAGGGACGTCCGTGGTCTGCGGGCTGACCGCCCTCCCTGTCCTGGGAGCGGCAGTGGCCCATTGTTACCAGGACAACATGGAAACAGACCGCATGCTCGCCCCTGCCGCCCGCCCCAGAACTCATTAGTGGCTGAGACGGGGGCCTGGTAACAGGACCCCTGGGTAATCCCCTCTGGGGGCCACCCAGACAAAAGCCAGATCAAGTGGGCAGAATTGCAGTCGGGGTGCTGGGAGGCCGGAATTTACCCCCAAGAGCAGACAAAGAAGGTCCCTTCTCAGGTGTGGGTTGCCTGGAGTCTGATTTCCATCCTGTGCAATTTAATGCCACCCTGGGAACCAGGGACAGTCCCCCTACTTGGGGTTGGCACTGACGGTTCTTGGCAGAGCCACTCCTGACAGGACAGGGCATCTGCACATGCCCCCGCCCAGCACCCCTACCCACCCACTGCCAAGCGTCCTTACCTACCCCTGTCCAGCTCTCCTACCTGCCCCCAGCTCAGCAACCCCCGCCACCCCCACCCAGCACTCCCACCCGCTCCCGTCTAGCGCCCCTACCTACCCCCCGCTCAGCACCCCACCTGCCCCCACCCTGCCCAGCACTCACCCCCCGCTCCACAGGTACTGGGTGGTCAGATGTGAGGAGGGGTCCCTGGGGGAGCCCCAGCCCTGGGGGATGCACTCTGGGCTGTGGAAGGCCCCTCCTGGTGCACACAGTGTTCAAGGGGCCCCTGGAATCTGCTTGCCAGGCGATGCCCTGGAGCCTGTCCCCCTTCCCCCGCCCCACCACACAGGCTTGGCTGGTGGGGGCCTCTAGGCAGGCGCTGGCCACCCTGGGGCTCCCACGGGGCTGTGAGGTGTGAAGATGAGCAAGGGGGCAGCACGTCTTTGACATCAGCTGGTCACGGCCTTGGGCTTGGCCAACCCCCTGGAACCCCACCCTGAAGCTACTTGGAAACTTGAGTGACCTCCCTCTGGGAGACTCAGTTTACTCACCAGTCACCGGGGTGACGGCCCCCTGCGCTGACTGTCAGGAGGCTTG
Organism: Nanger dama; assembly: GCA_917880005.1. Lineage (NCBI taxonomy): Eukaryota > Metazoa > Chordata > Mammalia > Artiodactyla > Bovidae > Nanger > Nanger dama. Next base: position 3,360,461 of record CAKJTW010000018.1, on the reverse strand, counting down.
GCTGAGATGCCCACACCCTTGGTGCTGGCCACCTCCGGCCGCCTGGCTGGAAGCCGTGCCTGGTGGTAGTGGCCATAGTGACAGAGCTGAGAAGCCCCCAGGTGCGGGGGTTTCAGGAGCAGGGAGGGGACCCCCACACCAGCACCGCTGGTGAGGCTGGAGGGTGGATGCCCACACAGACAAGGAGGCATCGCCCTGGCCTTGCTCCAGTGCTGACCACGCAGCCCCTCGGGGCTTCGGCCTCTAGACTGGCCGAGGGGTTATGGTGGGCCACGTGGGGTCAGAGTGCCAGGCCGGCATGTGATGCCCCTCCCGCGGTGGTGGGCGAGGGCAGGGCCTGAGCACAGCTTCGGACCCCCATCCAGACCCCACACATGAGAACCAGGTGTGCGGCCAGGGCAAGGCCCTCTGGCTCCTGCAGACAGTTTGCCTGAGCCCCTCTGACGACCCAGGAGGCGGGGAGCACACCCCCTGGGGTCACTGTTGGTGAGATCGTCCATCCCCCTCCACATAGATGCCTCAAACAGCTCAAGCACAGCTGGATATTCACTGTGGTCAAGAGCTCTCCTGCCAGCTGGAGCCAGGGGCATCCCGGGATGTTTGGAAAGACTCATGACAGTAGAGACACCTTGACACTGAAATCCTTCCCTTGAACGTGGAAGTGACAAGCCTTCAGTCGTGTCTGACTCTTTGCAACCCCATGGGCTAGACAGTCCATGGAATTCTCCAGGCCAGAACATGGGAGTGGGAAGCCTTTCCCTTCCCCAGGGGATCTTCCCGACCCAGGGATCAAACCCAGGTCTCCCGAATTGCGGGCGGATTCTTTACAAGCTGAGCCACCAGGGAAGCCCGAAATCCTTCCCTTGGGAGAGCAGAAATCACCAGCTCAGCCCTGAGTGAGCTGGTGCATGGGAAGCTGACCCAGGGCACTCCTCTGGGTCCCGAGTCCACGTAGGGACCCCTGAGTTTGGCGTCCCTGCTCTCAGAGAGTACGGCTACATCACCTTCCAGAAGGCACACGAGGCCAGGGGTCAACCAGTGAGCGGCAGACCCAGGGTCTTCTCAGATGTGATCAGCCCAGGAGCTTGAGGTGGTCCTGGGTGCAGGTGGCCCAACATCCGGTGACTGCTGTCCTCATCGGAGAAAATCAGAGTGAGATCCGAGACACAGAGAAGCTGGGTGAAGGGGAGCAGAGACCGCAGTGATGCGGCCACAAGCCAGGGACGCCTGGAGCCGCCAGCAGCAAGTAGAGAGGTGGGGGGCCCCTCCAGGGAGCCTCCGAAGGGAGCGCAGCCGCGCCCACACCTTCATTTAGGACTTCTGGCCCCTGGAACTGGGAGAGAGAATTGCCACTGTCTCCGCCATCCAGCCTGCGACATCTGTTACCAGGGATCAGGGACACTGAGCCACAGCGCCTCCCTGCAGCTGGGGCAGGCGCATCCCGGCTAAGGGCCTGTGCCCCCGCCTCCTCCAGCCCCCCACCCACTGCCACAGGAATCAGCGAAGGAAGGGGTTTCCTCTCCCTCTTAGGACCCCTGGCCGGATCTAAAAAGTGAACTGACAAAGATGGCTGAACAGAGAAAAGCCAACAGCCTATTTCGTGTAAGTTATCCTGCTAAAGAAATGAACACCCGGAGACGCAGTGAGCCCTGGGGGTGACTGGGTGTGAGGGGGTCAGGCAGTCCTGGGGGAACCAGGAAGGGCAGGAGTGTCAGGCAAGCAGAGTAAACCGGGAGCTTAGCAAGGCCTGCCAGTTAGGATTTCACCCGGGGCCCCTATCTTTGGAAATGAGGGAAAAAGAAGCTAGGGAAGGGTCGGAACAACCGTCCTGCTTCCACAGTTTTCTCCAACTCCTTCAGCTTTGACATTCATCAAGCCCAGGTGCTGTATTTTGGGGTAGTGTGTCCCAAACCCCATCACAAGCTCCTGCTCAGTTCCTCATCCTATCACAGGCCTCGAGACACCCACTGTGGTACAAGGGGACCCAGCTCTCCAGCATAGGCCTGGACCACCCTCCCGTGGTTCCAAGCGGGGTCAGCCACGTGGAAGGGGACCAGGGAGCTGGTGGAGAGTGTGCGGGGAGAAGACACAGCAGGTGCAAAGGCCCTGAGGCTGAAGACTCAGGAAGGAGAAGGGTCCCAGGGGTGGAGAGGGGCGGAGTGGGGATGTGGGAGGTGGGCTGCCGCCCCCAGCACTGGTGGAGGACTGGAAAGAAGCCCAACCCCGGGACCGCCCAGTCCCTTCTCATCTCTTGGCTGCAGGGACCTGGTGGCTGCCCCCAGCTGGCACACCTGCTCCCGGTGAGAGCTCCCTGAGGGCAGGGCAGGCCTGGGGCTCCAGGGGAGCCAGGTAACAGGTGTGAACTGACCCTTGTGGAAGCCAGGGGAGGGGCCTTTCCAGGTCATCACTCTGGGGAGCCCCTGGGGAGCCCCTGGGCAGCCGAAAGCCCCAGTCAAGAGGCCCCACAAGCTGGTCCAGACTTCCTAACCACCCGAGTTCGCCCAGGCTGTCTAGTGAGGCAGCCGTGCCAGGGGCAGACCCTGGGTTCCAGGGCCCTGGGTTCCTCCCTCCCAAGGGCAGCTCAGCCAGGCAGGGGACTGAGGCCCTAAGCAAGAGGCTTTGGACCCCAGGGCCTCCTGACCCTGACCCCTGCCCAGGCTACTTCCTGCCTCCTTTTCCTCCCTGGGCTCAACAGAGACACTATTGTTCAGAAGGGTGGAGACTTGCCGGCCTCTCCCTTCCCCACTCCCGGTGACCCAGGGAGGGCACCCCCGCCCCTCCCAACCCCAAACTAAATAAAATAAATAGACGGGGCTTCCGAGGGGGTGCTGGAGGAACAGGCTGTCCAAATGCAATCAGCCAAAAGGCCTGCGCGCCTGGGAAACCTCCATTCATCAGCATAATGGCTCTACGGCGGGGCTGGAGGCCGGGCTAGGGCTTTGTCGCAGGTGCCAGCGCCTAAGCCCCTGCCCGGCAGGAATGTGGGCCCAGTGGAGCACCTGAGCGAAACCCGACTCCTCTGCCCCGGTGACTCTTCACTCCCATCCTCTCAGCTTTGAGGGATTCTGTTCTGCGACCCGGCAATTTCTCCAGCACTTTCCCTGGGATCAGCTCTTCTCTGAGGCCATAAATCTTTTTCTTCCAAAATGCAGACCTCATTAATTTTGGTTTCTGACACAGATTTGCAGCATATTAGACCAGGGATCCCGGGGCTGGGGTTTAAAGTCCTAGATGAGTTTGTGAATTGCGTTCACGGCAAGGTTGCCGTCCCCCCGTCGGACGGCACCACAGCTAACAAGGACCCTCCCAGGGTCAGAGGCCCAGTTCCACCCTCCTGGTCTGAGAGGACACAGGCCTCCCTCTGCCCAGGGCCATCGTCCTAGGTGCCGCCTCCTATCTTGACCAGAGTAGCTGACAGGGGTGTCACTTTCCTCGATGGTTCTGGAAGCCACCGTGCGGGGGTTGGCATTCACGGTCCAGCCCTATCTGTTCTGAAATAGTCGCAAGACCTCACGTAATAGCAGGTCAGCTGGCTGAACGCTCTCTATCTGCTAGGGCCATGCCATTTCTCTCTAGTGGCTGTATCTTCATCCCTTAGACGAGAGATGAGGCTTGGAGAGCAGGCGGCGGAGGCCACGGGAGCCCCCAGTTTGATCCCAAGGCCTCTGTCCATCCCACTCCCCTCGATGGCCCCACTAGTGACAGGGGACACCTGGAGGGTCACACCTGGTGCAGTCCTAAGTCTGCCCAACAGTGCAGGGCCGGGAAGAACTCCGAGGGGCTTTATCCAGCACGGCCCTTGTCCACCTGCGACCCTGCCTCTGAGAAGGGGAAGAAGGACAAACCCTTTCTTACTACAGAGGTTTCTAGAAATTCTCAACCAAAAGCCAACCTGTCCATCAGGGGTGGAGGACCAGAAGAAATCGGCCATGAGCTGGGAGCAAGTCCTTGCAGTGGGGCGCGGTGGGAACCCAGCTGGACCGCAACCTGTGTGTCTGCCCTGCCTGGCCCCCCAGGCTCCTGCACCATCTCCTGGCCCCGCTCCCGGCTACGGGAAGGGGGCTGGCGGGAGCGGAGTGCCCGGCTGGCGCCCCTCCTCAGCCACTAACTCTGGACAAACACCGTGACCTAAAGCACAGCCGGGAGCACCAACCTTTTCATCAAGAAAGATTTAATTTATTGGGAGTGCGGAGCCACAAATCACAGGCCTGGAGATTTATCGCCTCCAGGAGTGGAATTGACCACGGAGAGAAGGCAACATCCCCAGGCTACACTCGCTCCTTTAATAAAGTTGAAAATGTAAAAAGCACCCGTCCCACCCCAGGCGCCGGGCGCTGAGGGCCGCGGCCCACGAGTTTATGGAGGAAAGCAACATATGCCTCTAGTCACCCCGTCCTTCCCGGGAGACTCAGAGAGGCAGAGGGGACCTCCCAGGCCACGGCAGGTGTCCACGATTTAGGTGACAGCCCGGAGCTGAAACGGGCCAGGAAGGTGCAGGCCTAGGTAGGGGATGAGGCAGGGGCTCCCCGACACCCGCCTTCCGCTTGCTCCGCCCTGCCCCTGGAAACACCTCCCCGGCTCTCAGTGGAAAGCCCCTGACCTCAAGGGCTCCTGTCTGGGAAGACGACAGCCTTAGGAGAAAAGCTAATCCCTGCCCCTCCGGCCTTAATCCGCCCTCAGGAAATGCCCGTTTCCCAGGCCAGGGCCTCCCGGAGATCTGAGATCCCGGTGCTCCCCAGCAGAAGTCAAGGGCTCTCAGACTGCCCGACTCCCACCTCTCCAGTTATAGCTGGGAAACTGAGGCCCAGAGGGAGTGGGGGTTCCCTCTGCCACGGGCAGCCCCCCACAGACATACAGACCACTGAAGGTGATTCCCTGGCGGAGACGGGGCAAGTGTCGTCCAGGGACCCCCTGAGGCCCTGGCCCCGGCCCCCTGGCCCCCGCAGACACAAGGGGTAGCCCCCGCCTGCTGGCCAGGCTGCCAGGCTGCGCATGTCCTCTGGCCGCGGTCTAAGCCCCGGGGTGAAGCTCTGCCCTTGACTGGGACCCACTTCTACCAAACAGTGCACCCCCCATCCAAATGGCAGCCTGCAGGGCGTCCCTTGCCCCTCCACCCAGCCTGGGACCCCGTGACTTTGAGCCCCTCCAGCTGGGAAACTGGAGAAGCGGCTCCGAAGCAGGAGGGGGTGGGGAGGCTGGGGGTGTGCGGGCGCCTGGTGCTCACGCGTGCGGGCCTGAGGGTGTGCACCGCAGGCGCGGGATGTTTGTGCACACACTCCCAGGCACGTGATGTGGCCGTGTACCCGTGCGCCAGCATGGGCACAAAGTCGCACACGTGAGGGCGTGTGTACACTCCTGGGGTGACAGCGGATGCCTGCAAGGAGGCTCGCCTGGCACCCTAGGCCTTACATTCCGGAGTCCTGAGACCCCCGGGAGAGGGGAAGACTTGGTCCTCCCAGTGGGCCCCCCACGAGCTGCTCCACCCCACAGGGCCGCACCCTGGGCCGCCTCCCAACAGCTCCGGGACCACCCACTTGTCCAGCCGCTGCCTCCCCCACGCCCAGCACTCTACTTAACGTCTTTCTCATAAGGAGTTTTAAATTATAAGCCTAAATGAGGTCCATAAATTTGACTTCATAAAATTCCACGCACATCATTTTCCAGCAGAAAAGGCTAAGAAATATTTTCCTGGAGACCCCCTGCGTCCCTCTCCCTGCGCAGTATAACATTTATTCTAATATTAAAATGGCAGGTGTTCTATAAATCGTGAGTCATTAGCACGCTTCATTGATTTTTTTCCCCGCAGCTCCCAGCCCGGGGAGAAGCCACGTGTAGATCCCAGTCTATTCGATTGAAATTCATACCCTATTTGGGGGTCAAAGAGCGGGACCCCACGAGCTTGAACTTCTATCAGCCTAAAGCTGATCAATACTTGGAGATATATTGGGGCCGACGGCTCACACAGATTAAGTGGCCATAAATGTGAGGTGTGGGGGCGGCTGGTGGAGAGGAGGCTGAAGACTGGTCCTGCTGCCTGGCCATTTTGGGACTTTCCGGGGCCCCGGGGGCAGGGGGTCACCAGAGGTGCTGGACCCGGGTAGAGCGAATATGGGGCTCAGCTGGGTGAGGAGCCCCTGGCCCACTCCCGATCCCTCAGAGGTGGGGGAAGGCAGAGGACACTTGAGGGGAACAGGGGACAGCCTTTTAAAAATTAATTTATTCTTTATTGAAGGATAATTGCTTTACAGAATTTTTCTGTTTTCTGTCAAACCTCAGCACGAATCAGCCATAGGTACACACCTCTCCACCTGCTTCTGACCCTGCCCCCTCCTCCTCCCCCACCCCGCCCCTCTGGGTTGACACAGGGCCCATGTTTGAGCTTCCTGAGCCAGACAGCAGATCCCCGCCGGCTCCCCATTTTCCACGTGGTAGTGTGAGTTTCCCTCTCGCTCTCTCCCTGCATCGCGCCCTCTCCCCCCTCTCCCCATGTCCATAGGTCTGTTCTCTGTTTCTCCACTGTTGCCCTCTACATAGGTTCTTCAGTACCATTTTCCTAGTTTCCGTATGCATGTGTTAGAACACGGCATTTTTCTCTTTCTGACTCACTTCACTCTGTATGATAGGTTCTGTGTGGCACCCTTGGTTTTAATTGTAACAAGGGATTCAAGATCCAGCTGCAGACCTTTGTCCTGCTGTTTTAGGGTCTCTGAAGCTGTTCAACCGTTTGTCCAGCCACTTCCTCCCCGCACTCAGGCTGCACAAGGGTTGGTTCCCATGGACGCCAACCGTTTGGGCCTCTCTGGCCCTGCCTGGGGTTCCAGTCCATTCTGCCTCGCCCCCTGGCCCCTCGAGGCAGACCCAGGCCGTTCCTCCTCCCCTGCGCGCCTTTGAGGACCCTGGGTGACATCGTACACCCACCTCAAAGAACCCACTATGCCCCACGCTGGGGAAAAGCATGCAAGGTCTGCAAAAGCCAGCCCTCAGCCCAACCCCACCCTTATGAAAGGCTCATGGGGTCAGTGCTTCCATGCTGGGCCCCGGAAGTGTCGGGCTGACCCCACCTCTCCTCCCCCCACAGAAGTGGGTCCCCTTGGCTCGGGGATGCTGAAAAGGCGCGTCCTTGCTGTGCCCTTGCCGTGGGGTCACTGCGCAGAAGGATGGCACGCCCTCCCCCTTCCGCCCCCTCATATATCACACCCACCCTGCCCCACGTCGAGCTCTGGCCTCCACCACAGAAGGCACGCGATCTGCTTGGTTATTAGGGAGATAAATAATTTGAACTCTGGCCTTTTACCTTTTCCCCCAGCAGGCGGGCCGCCCCCACGCCCCTTGGGCGCCCAGCCTGGAGGAGCAATTCCATTAGGAGCCCTGGCAGCTGGCAGAGACCACCCTGCGAGGCCAGCAAGGAGAATTTCTTTATGGAGATGAGATGCAGGAATATGAAAATTTAAGCCGGAGCGGATGTAATTTAACTTTGCATTATTTATCGAGGACACAAATCCTTTCTAATATTGGCGGATTTGGGAGGGCTGGGCAGGGCTGCTGGGGCCTTTGGGGAGAGAGGGGGTGGCCGGGGACCTGTTTCCCACCCCCCTCTGCCTGTAACAAGGGGACAGAAGAGTCGAGGGCACTGGTGGGCAGGAGGTGAGGTTGCAGATGTCCACCCAGGCCAGGCGGCCAAAGCGGGGGCAGGGAGGCAGGCACCAGCTGCAGGAAGGTCAGAGGCCCCCGGAGGTGCCCGGGGCCCAACCTGGCTCCCAGCTGACTCACTTCTCCCTGCCCTCCCGGGGTGAGCAGGGCCCTGAAAACACACACACACACACGCATGCACACGCGCGCACACGCGCACACACACATGCGCACGCATACACACATACAGGTGCACGCACACGCGTACAAACACACACACACACACACACACGCCCCCTCCCAGCCCTGGAGGCCATAGGCCTGACGTGCCGGAGTCCTCAGGGTGGGATGCTACACTCCAGGCCTCTCCTGAGTTTCTGGTGGGGCTCCCAGTCCCCGGCCCCCATGGCTTGTAGACCCCAGAAGCATCTTCCCACTGGTCTCCCTATGTCCCCGGGTCCGAAGTTCCCTCATCTCCGAAGGACACTAGTCAGGGCCCACCCCACCTGCCTCCTCTCAACACAGTGGCGCCTGCAAAGACCCCGTTTCTCAATACGGTTCCATTCACAGGTGCCGAGGGTAAGTGGCCCTCTGTTTGGGGGGCACATGATTCAGCCCACAGCTGTTGGAAGGGGGATATCTGCCACCTCACACACACAGGACACTCAGAGGAAGGAATAGCCCGAGTGTGAAGCTGGGCAACAAAAATTTGATTTATTCTGTGCTCTTGAATGCTTTTTTTTTTCCCATAGATAAGATGATTCGGTCTAATTTGGTTTTTAAAATATTCAGTTAACCAAAACTCCAGCTGCTTGCTAAGTTGTAAATTCAGTTTCAAATATAATTCTATTATGGAGCTTAGCAAATTCTGAGAACAATGTTAAGGAACGTTTACAACTCTATGAAATTCCCTTAAACATTTAAACTCCACTCACAGCCTTAATATTTTATCTCCTTGTTCATAACTTTGTTTTGGGGACATAACAAAGAAAAATTCCCCAAAGCATAAACCATCACGTATCTAAAAATCACAGCAGGAACTTCCTAGGAGGTCCTGCAGTTAAGACTGTGCTTTCAACGCAGGGGACAAGGGTTCAATCCCTATGCAGGGAACTAAGATCGCACGTGCTAGGCATCACGTGGCCAAAAATGAATAAATAAAATGAAGGAAAAATAAAAAACATAGTAAACTTAGAAACAGGGTGACTCATGTCTTCTTAGGTTTCCAACGCTGTTTACAAAGTCAGTGAGAGACTGATCTAAATGTCTGAATCTGTCATTTAATTAAACATATCAGCTGGAATCACAAGCTGGTTGATGACTGATGGGCCAAGATTAAAACCAGAAAACAGCAAGCAGCAGACTCCTTGAAGCCCAGTCGGGGAAGCAGTCCACACGGAATTGTGCATTTTCCTGGCTTGAAGCTGCTCCTTCCTGAAGACACAGGCGGTGAGGCTGTGGGCTGCGCACTGGCCCCCCACCCCCGTCTCTCGGCCACTGCCCTGGGTCTCCGTCCCCCTGTTCTGAAAGGCCTTGGGATGGTGAAGCTGGACATAGGACGGCAGGGTGCAGGAGGAAGGAGGCAGCCTCGTCCAGTCTTTTAAGGCTGCCTGGGCTCCCCACCCCCACAGCTGCCCCCTGACCCCAACCTCATGAACATTAACCCCTCATCTCATTGCCAGCAACTGGGGGAGCCAGGAGACAGTTCCATTGAAAAAAATCCTTCAGAGTGTTCGTTAAAGGACATGGCAGGAGGTAGCCTGGCTGGGCCACTTCTGGAGGGGGCTCCCATTGGCCTAGACCGTTGTGGGCCACCTCCAGCCCACGCACAAAGCGCCAGATGGACAAGATGTGAGGCCAGATGCAGGGGTGGACGGCACAGGCCTTCGGGATGGGTGAGGGGTTGCATGGGCCCCCAGACCCACAGGAGCCCCTAGCTCATCGGCCAGCAGGAAGGCCGTACGCCTGCATGTGTGGGCCGGGAGGAGGGGCCGGGAGCCAGCAGAGGAGAACTCCATGGGACTCAGGATTTCCCGGAGTCGGGGAAACGTGGAAAGGCAAGGGCCATCTCGGTGACGGCGTCGCACAAATGGGTGACCCCGAGGAGCAGCAGGGAGCTCGTCCTGGGCTGCCTCGTGGTTCTCCTGCACCCCCACCCCCTCCTGGTTTGGACCCACCTCCTGCCTGCTCCCCAGCTGGTCCCCAGGGTGCCCCTTCAATCTCTGTGTCCTCCACAGACCATGGCTGAAGTGAAGTGAAGTGAAGTGAAGTCACTCAGTCGTGTCCAACACTTTGCGGCCCCATGGACTATAGCCTACAACGCTCCTCCATCCATGGGATTTTCCAGGCAAGAGTACTGGAGTGGATTGCCCAAACTCAATGATGCGAACCTCCTCTGACCGGGATGAGTCCATCCAGTTGCTCCCAGAGAGAGAAGTCTTGCTTCCTCTCAGCACCCACCCCCTGCCAACTGAGATCCTCCCCAAGCCAACAATCACGTCCACCCACCTCCAGGCCCGAGCCACCACGGGCAAAACTCACAGTGTTACATGCTCGTGTGGAGCACCCAGGAGCCTGTGAGAACAGCAGTCCCAGGATTGAAGTTAAACTCCGCAGGACCAAGCCAGGGACCCCCCGGTGGGGAGGAGAGAGCTGGGAGTGGGTGGGAGCCCCCAGGTGGTGCTCAGAGCCCCGTCAGAGACAAGAAGATTATACTAATAGCTGGAGATGGGAGTAGCCTTGGTATGAGAACCTTTTAGGAAAGAAGAAGACTGCCCAGGGTTGGTCCCTCAGTCAGGAGGTGCCCCTGGAGAAGGAAGAGGCTGACCCTTTCCCGGTGGGTCCTGAACTCAGAGACGTACAGGGAGGGGCAGCCGTGCCAGTGTGGCCCTGCCAGCCTGGCGAGCGGCCTCCTCCTACCCAGACCGGACCCTGTTGATTCTGCTGGGAGCTGACATCCTCCAGGAACCCAGTACAAACGAGAGGGTCTTGATTGGCCAGTCAGACCTCAGATAAGGTCACCAGCAGACACGTCTCAGAAAGGACACTTCGTGGCCCAGGAAATGGCCAGGCTGTGACACCAAAGAGGAGAAGCAGGTCACGGAGCAGCTGTGTATGGTTGCGACACCCCCAGACACACGAGCCACCGTGAAGAAAGTCTGGACGGAGCTACGCCAACACGGCAGGCTCGGCTGGAGGAATTCAGGGCACTAGGAGGGTGGAGTGAGATTTGCTTTTCTGCGTTTATCATATTTTGCAGGATGAGCACACACCACTTTCCTAAGCAGAGCGTGAGCCATCGGCATTGGTTTGTAAGCCCGGGCAGCAGCCTCTGCCCTCTTGACCTAGGAGATGGGCCAGCTGCCAGGGACCCCCAGGAGACCCTTGGGAGGGCCCCAGAAGCTCTCACCAGCCGGCCGTCTTTCAGATCCCTGGAAGGCCCCAGGCTAGGTGGTCCCCATGGGTAACATCATCTCTCCAGGCAGTCAGGTACCCCAGGCCCCCATATTTCACGTCCCTGCCAGCCAACCACCCCAACCCTGGCTCGGTTCTGAAGCCTGGTGTCACCTGAAGGTTGAGAGGAGAACTCTGCCCACCTCAGTTACGACCCGGCTCAGGCCTCAGCTCATAAAACTCCTGGCTTCCTGGTCCCCCTCAGCCCTGCCAGCGGTGTGTCCAGAGGCCACCCTCACCGAGCGTCCTTTTAACTAATAGGGCACTTTGTTTAATGAGGAGAGTTTGCATAAGAGGAACTTGCTAATTAAACTTTAAACCTTGTCATTCTGAAGATTAGCCAAGCTCTGAACAGAGAGCATTTGTCATGGCGAGAGGGAGCTCCCCTCCCTGCAAGAAAAGGCCAGCTGAGGGTCTTGCCTCAGCAGCTTCTGGCTGACCATTCAAGATGGAATCTTCCGGAAGGTATAGGAAACTCCTGTCCCAGGTCAGGAAGGTCTGAGGTGGCTCTAGCGGTAAAGACCTCACCTACCAATGTAGGAGGCTTGAGAGAGCAGGTTTGATCCCTGGTTTGGGAAAATGATCCAGAGAAGGAAATGGCAACCCACTCCAATATTCTTGCTTTGAGAATCCCATGGACAGAGGAGCCTGATGGGCTGCAGTCCACAAGAGTCAGACATGGCTGAGGCAACGAGTTCCCCACGCCCCACCCGGATGCCAGGCAAAACGAGGCTTGGGGCCCCGTCTGCAGGCTTAACACTCTGGCCACAGGTATTCGGGAGGAGTAAGCGTCACGTGAGGTGCCCGAGCAGCATGGAGGCATGAGGACCCCCTTCCTTCCCGTCACCCCTCCCTTCACCTGCCTGCGATCACCTGGGGACCCCGTCCCCGCAGCTCAGAGCTGGCCGTGGCTGGCGGGCCGGCCTCCCCTGCCCTCCAGAGTGCAGGAGCCGCAGCGGCCACTGCCAGCTTTGTTTCCTCAGCAAAGAAAGAAAGTGGGGTGGGGGCAGCACGGGAAGGCGATGTGTGTCACCGAGTCACCTATCACCCGGGAACATCACAGGTCTTAACCTCTGACTTTTCTGGAGGTCAACCCAGGCTGGTGGTCAGGGCAGGCTGCCTTGGGGGCAATGGCCAGGGGGCGCAACTGAGCCCCTCCCCGAGTGACCAGCAGGCCTGGAAGGCTTCCCCAGCAGTGGGGTCATCCACATCCCGCTCCGGTCCTGCAAGCCCTTTCCAGGACGGGGAGCAGGTCGTTAGCATCCGTCCTCGTCACCTGCTGGAAGCTGGTGACAGCAGGCCGCTGTCCTTAGATGGGGAGCATGCCCCTGCGGCCAGGCTGCTGTCTTGCAGGTGGGGTCCAGGGACGCAGGGCACAGACACACTGTCCCCCTGTCCCCGCAGCAGCGCTGAGGACCCTCTGTGTGCGCCACCCTGAAGGGGAGGGGGCAAAGGGGAGGGGCTCTGGGAGGGCCTTTGAGGACCCATCTGAGAAGAGGGAGCTCTTGAAGGGGTGGGACCCTGATGCTGATCCCAGGAGCCAGAGGACGAGAGGGTAACAGGGAGCAGGGATGGGGAAGAGGAGAGGGGTGGGAAGGAGGAGAGAGGTGGGGAGGGGGAATGGGGATGGGGGGGGGAGGGGAGGGGGCTCTAACGTGGCCCCCCTTGCTCGATTTCCTGTTCTTCGTGTTAGCTGTGAGCCAGCCCTGCCTGGGAGGGTGAGTGGGCACCCTTTGTATAACTGAGGTGAAATCCACACAACATAAAATGAACCATTTTAAAGTCTACAAGGTGCAGCCACCACCTGGGTCTAAGCATCTCCTCCTACCCGAAGAGAAACCCTGGACAAGTCACGCCTTATCCTGCCCACTCCAGAACCTCGAATCCACTTTCTGTCTCTATGGATTCATCTGTTCTGGACACTTGGTAGAGACTGAATTATACAGTGTGTGGCCTTTTCTGTCTGGCTGGGTCAGGAAGATCCCCTGGAGAAGGGATAGGCTACCCACTCCAGTATTCTTGGGCTTCCCTGTGGCTCAGCTGGTAAGAGTCGGGCACGGCTGAGCGGCTCTCACTTCACTCCTTCACGCAGCACGGCCTTTCTAACTTCCCGAGTTGTGGCAAGTCTGTGCCTCACCCCACGGTAGAGGTGGCCCACTGTTGGCATTCACCCACAGACGGATGGATGTTTGGGCCACTTCTGCCTTGTGGCTGTGGCGGACACGCTTGTACAGGTGCTTGTCTGAGTCCCTGTTTTCGGGTCCTTTGGGTTTGACCTAGGAGTGAAAGGGCGGCATCAAGTGGTGACTCAAGGCTTCCATCTCTGGACCCATCAAGCAGTTCTCCTCAGCGGCTCCGTGGACACCCCCCAGCAGTGCCCGGGCCTCTGATCTCTCCCCTCCCAGCATCCTGACCGTGTGGAGCAGCATCTCCAGGGCTCTGATCCCTGTTCCCCTGGAGCCGGGACTGTGAGCGCCTCCCCTGGGCGCGATGGCCAGGATCTCGCCTTTGACGGATGAGGACGCAGGGCTTGCCGTGGTGCTGAGCAGGGACTACCAGTGTGGGGCTGGGCCACGGCTTCCCTCCCGGCCCTCAGGTTCTGGTGTGAGAAGTGTGAAAGCAAAAGTGTTAGTCACTCAGCCGTGTCTGATTCTTTGAAGCCCCATGGACTGTAGCCCGGCAGACTCCTCAGTCCATGAAATTCTCCAGGCAAGAATACTGGAGTGGATAGCCATTCCCTCTCCAGGAGATTTCCCAACCCAGGGATCGAACCCAGATCTCCCGCATTGCAGGCAGATTCTTCACCGTCTGAGACAGCAGGGAAACTGCCAGATTCTCGGACGGGGTCCAAGTGGACAAGGACCTCCTCCAGCTATTCCTCACCCCGCCTGCCAGCCGGTGGAGGGGGGGTGGGTGGACACTGACTGGAGCAGGGCAGATGGGCGTGAGCCACCCCGACTCCATCTGGCTTCCCCGCCCCCTCCTTTCTCAAGCACGGGGGCTCCCCTGGCAGCCTGGGCCCGGGGCTCAAGACTTCACCTTCCAATGTAGGGGGTGTGAGTCCAATCCTTAGTCAGGAAGCTACGACGCCACATGCCTCCTGGCCCCAGATAACAAAGCATAAAACGTGCTTTGGTTTTAAATCCCACTGGCCTGGAGGCAGTGGTACCCACCAGACCCGAGGGGAGCTGCACATTTTCGGGACTGGGAACACAGAACTTCAGGTTGTAAGAAATACAATGAAGACTTTAAAAATGGTCCACATCAAAAAAAAAAAAAAGCATCCCAGGGCACCATAGGGCTTCCAGAACTTGAAAGGGAAGTGGGGTTCCCCTCACAGCAACCAGACCTACAAGGTAGGGGAACGGTCTTGGGGTGACCCTGTCCACGCCCTTGCCCTGGGGCAGGTCTGATCCAAGCCTGACCGAGGTGGGCATTTGACCTCTGGAACAGCAGACTGGGATCCCCCAATCCGACCTCGGTTCTCGTGCCTTTGCCCTCAGAGAGTGTGGGTGCACAGGGGGCTGAGTGTGAGCTGTGTGGAGAGGGGGTGAAGGTGTGTGCGCAGGAGTGTCACCGGCGTGTGCATCCGTGCCCCACAGAGCTCTGTGTCCCGAGTGTGTGCGGCTCCCTGGGGTCCAGTGGGTCCCGTGGGATTTGCCCTAAGAACGGTGCACGGGGCCCTTCAGTGGTGCCTGCTTCTGGCTTTGCCTTGGGAAGTGTCCTAGCAAATCCGGAGAGGAGGTTATATGTGCTACTCCTCCCGGCTCAGAAAGGTTGAGCAGCTCACTCGTGGTCACAGAGCTGTAGGAGTAAGTAGAATGGAGGGGAGGGTCCCAGGTCCCTTAGCTGGAGCCCTTGTGTTCCACCAGGTCCTTAACCACAGGCATGGGCCTCCGGGGAGCCCTGGGCATCCTCATCCCGTGCCCCTCCTGCTCACCGGGACCTGACTCCAGCCCCAGCTCTGCAGGTGTGACCCCGGTGGGCACGTCCCACTGTCTGGACGGGCTTTGGGGAGCATGTGGAACTTAGGACTGTGTGAGCATCTGGGGGCTTACAGCCACTCCTCCGGGGATAGCCTCCGCACCTGCTGTGACACTCTCTCTCTCTCTCTCTCTCTCTCTCTCTCTCACATACACACACACACACACACACACACACACACACACACGCTCCCGTACATGCACACGTGTGTCTCCTTGACTTTGGAGTCTGCAGTTTCCATACTTCTCTCCCAGGTCTGGCCTTGGACTGCATTCCTGCGACGCCCCCAGAGACAGCTGCTTCTTAGGCTCCTATCTCTTTTTGAATGCTGAGGGGGGGCTCTGCTGGTCAGGAGGGAATATTTTTATGGTAAAAAATGAGCCGCGCTGCATCAGTGCCAGGGGGTGGGAGCCGTCACCGCAGGTCACCTAGGCAGACTGATGAAAATTCTGCTTATGAAGTCGCTGCTCCCCCATTAATTAGGGGGAGGGGGGCCCGCGTGCCACTGAGCACCTCGCCCACGGCCAAAAGCTTGTCAACACTTCCCACGAAGAATGAAAATGTAAATACCTTTCAGATTATTCAATGTCACCAAGGTATGGAAAAAGGTCGGAATGCTGGGTGTCATTTATCTCGTTGCGGATTTGAAGAGCTTTTTTCTATTAAATTTCTTAAAATTAATGTTTTATGTTGCTCAGAGTAATTTGAACAATTATGGGCTTAAAGAATTGATCATTACAGCCCCTGGGATTCAGAGCTCCAGGCTGAGTCCTTTGAAAACCCACTGATTTATCGTTTTGCTACTCAACCAGGCAAGCTCCTGGGATTTGGGTCCCCAACCCCCTCCTGCCCCAGGCGGGGGCCAGTCTCCAAGACACACCGCCGATCTGCCTGCGGAAGAGAAGCCAGTGGGTCCCCAGGTCTCCAGGAGATGGGGGAGGGGAGGAAGGGGTGTCTCTGATTCCGGAGCTTTCACCCGCCCTGAGCAAATTTTATATTTAAAAGGAAAGAAGTCATTTTACATACTGGTCGAAATAGTTTTTTTATCATTCAGGTATTTACCTTTGATAATGTATGCAATCGTCGGGTTCAAAAATGAAAAGAATGTGATAACACGGTCAAGATGAGTATTCTACTTAAGTTAAAATTTAAAGTTCTAAGTATTACGATACGATACAGATACTGTTTTTCAAAAGTGAACAAGCCCCAGCCCCTCAGGAAAAAAATGCTCCGGTGTGTCCCGCCTCCCCGCCAGGGTGCCTCCCACCCCGGCTGGCCGCTTTTCAGAGGGAGTCTGGGCCGGACGCGGCGCCGTCCCCCGCTCCAGCCTCCGGCAGGCGGCCCCACCCAGCCCCCCGGCCCCGCCCCAGATCCTGCGCCCACCCGCCTCGCCGGCCCTGGCTGCCAGGAGCGGGTTGGGCGGAAAACCCCTCGTGGGCGCGCCCCTGGCGTCTGAGCTGGGCGCCCATCGCCTGCATCCGCGGGGGGGACAGGGCGTCGGGAGCCCGCATCCTGCGCTAACACCCACGCGCCTCTGGGCGCCCCGCCCCGGTTAACAGGGTCCATTGTGGGAAATAAGTCGTCGTGGTCTCAGGTGACCCCCGCAGGGGCCCGTAGGATGGGCGTCCACTTTCCTCTGCGGACCCGCCCGAGGTCCTCCTGGCCTGAGATCGGCCCCGCCCGCCTCCTCACTGGGCCTCGGTTCGGGCTTTGGCCCCCCCAAGTCCAGGGTCACGTCCCCATGCTGAGCTGGGCCGGTACCTGGGAGCCCGCGTGTCTGCCCGCGCGGGCCCGCGGGAAGGGGTTACCAAGGGGCAGGCGCTCCGCCCAAGTGGGGAGCCGGACCCGCGAGGTGTGCACACGCCCTTTTTGAAGTTATATTCAGAGTTTGTAGCAAATGGAACTGAGAAGTCACAACCGTGAGAGAAGGAACGTGATGAGAGCCCAGTGCTATGGTGGCAAAGAGACCGGCTCCCGGCTGACCGCGAGCCCCACTCAGCTGAGCGCTCGCCCCCGACGGGCCGGGCCGGGGCGCGGGGGCGCGGCCCCCGACGGGGTCCACTCTCCCCCACCCCCACCAGGACTGGGGTCTGGGGCCCCCGTTGCCGCCAGCTGGGAGCCCGAGACCAGGCGGAGGCTCCCTCGGGCACACTTGGCACTTTATTAACCTGTCAGTGCCTGAAAGGTCCCAGGCGGCCTGGGGGAGGTCTCCAGGCTGGGAGTGGGGGGTTCGCGGCGACTGAGGGATTTATACTCCCCTCGGGGCTGCCCGAGGCGGCAGCGTTGGTCCGCCTCCGCCAGGCCCCCTCCTCAAACGCTGAATCCTACCCACACAGGCTGACTTCCTTCCCCTGGAGGCGCCGCTGGCAGGACAGAGTCCAGAGTGCCCCCCTCCAGGAGCGCGCCCCCGAATGCGGCTCGGCCACACCCCTGGGAAGCCGAGATCTCAGAGCACCAACCCCCAAGCCAGCCTGGGACACCTTTCACTTCCAGCCACTAGGCCTCTGCTCACCCGGCCACTGACGCACCACCCACCGCCACTTCGCTCAGCCAGGCTCTTCCCTGGGCGCTCCCTAGACTGAAGGGTGATGGGGCCACTTCTCACATGGCCTGCCCCATTCCTTGCCATTCTTCCTGGCAGCTGCCAGCAACATTCTTGGGGAAGGGGAGGGCATGCTCTGGGTTCAGGGCAACATCGGTGCTGGTGAGGGCACTGACCCTGCTGGGGGTGAGCGGGACTGGGGGGCGAGAGGCTTGACCAAAGCCCCTTGGGCTGCCTGGTGGTCGGGGAGGGAGGGGGACATCTGGGAGCTCCCTCCTCCTTACCAGGTCACTTGCTCAGCTTCTCACAGCAAGTTAGCAGGTCGCTGGGACTGAAAGCCTAGTTGCAGAGCCCCTGCGACCTCGTTCCTCAGTCTCCAGACTAGTTGACTCCTGCAGTCCCACTGCCCCTGCTGAAGCCTGCTCCAAGTGATGAGCAGTTTTGCTTGGTCCTGTCACCTGGCCACCCCAGCTCCCCCCTCTCCCAGGGACCGAGTGGGAAGGCCCAGCCCCTCCACCCACGGTTGGACTGTCTGTTCTAAGTCCCCGTCCAGCGCTGGAAGCCTGGCAGAGATCTTGGGACAAAGGGCCCTCTATCCACACCAGGTGTTGTCCCTGGCAAGAAGCCAACAGCTACTCCAACGGGGCTTCCAGCTTTCAGAGATCCATCCCCATCCCCAACGCCCTCTCCTCCCCCAGCCCCAAGCCTCACTGAACATACAGGCCTTCCAACGACTGTAACTGATGAATTTATTGAAGTCTGGGAGAGACCCGATGGTCAGGGAATAAATAAAAGACAGGGGAACGTTACAGCAACAATAGGTAGCTGGGGATGCAGGCTTGAGGAATAACTTGAATCCACACGTGGCCAGCGTCTGGGTCCGTGGTGGCCAGCAGCAGAAGCATCTGGCAGGGAGGCAGCTCGGAGGAGCCCCCCGCCCCGCCTTTCCTTTGCCTGTGGGGCATCCAATCCATGGGCAGTAGGAGCCCACCGGGAGAACGGGAGCTGGGGGGTGTTTGGCAATGAAAATCGGTGGGCTGGGCTTGGCCTGAGCTCTGGGGGCAGCTGTGATAGGTCGGGGGAGGGGGTGCAGGGACGAAAACCTAGTCTGGACTGGAGGAAGCTCCTTAAGGGTTCCAAGAGTCCGCCTCCACCCCCAGGGTAGTGGGGTCCAGAGGATCGAAAGATCTAGAGCCAGTGGCCCCAGGGGAGGGGTGGGGGAGGGTCCCGGGGAGACAGGAATTGGTGGCAGGGAGGCCCCAGAGGGGAACAGGAAGTTCGAAGGTGTGGCCTCCCTGCAGCCGCCTCCTGCCTGGACAGACAGCCTGACCTCTGACTTAAAGAGGAGCGGGGGGAGGTGGAGCAGGGGCTAGAGAATTCAGATATATAGAACCTGGGAAATGAAAGCACAATTAGTATTATTTTTAATTTTAGAAATTAAAGCATCTTCCAGCCTGAGGGCTGTGCTGGTCTGGGCAGAGGCCCCAGAGCGGAGCAAAGGCCTGCCCCCCACACCGGGGTGACATTTCCTGTTGGGAAATGGCGGCAAGCACTTGGTTAATTCGTCGATAAAGGGGAAAATCTGCTTACAAAATAAGGCTTGCTGAGAGGCCCCCAGTTTGAGCAGCAGCAGCCTCTCAGACCTGAACAGGGAGAGTCCCTCTGCCTGGGTGGGAGGGGCACTCCCAGAAATGAGCCCTCCGGAGCCTGCATCCAGTTCCCCATGGCACTGCGTCCTGCAGAAATCCGTGCTTCAGGCAGGAGAGCTGCTGCCAAGACTCACTTTCGAGGCTCGAGGGCACGGGGACTCAAGTCAGAACTGAGCGTGGTCCACCTCGTCCAGCCAGGAGGCGGGGCTGGCAGGGAAGTCAGGGGTAGCCCCCGCTGCTCCCAGTGGAAAGGTCGGAGCTGGGTCCGTTCCCTGCCAGCACTCTCATGGGTGGGGGCCCACCTGGGGCTCCCGTGGGCACGAGCCCCAAGCCGGCATCAGGGTACACCAAGCTGGAGAGGAGGGGCTGGGGGCCAGAGAGGCTCTGCAGGGCGGCAGGCGAGGGAGGGACGCCGTAGGGGCTGCCGGGGCGCAGCTCTCTGTATTGCTCCGGGCCGGCCAGGCCTCCATGCTCCAGAGGGAAGCTGCCCGGTGCCCCCGAGGGGCCGGCCCAAGGCCGGGGCAGGCTCTCCCAGGCTGCCGTAGAGGCCACTGGCGGGGCCCATGTTGGCCATGGCTGGCTCGTCTGCAGTGGAAGCAGAGGGCAATGCTTAGTACCCACCTGCTGCCACTTCTGGTCCCCCTCAGTGCCCCCTGAAGGCGCGGTGTGCCCCACCAGGGCGGGTCAGCCCACATCTCTCACCCTTTCACCCCTGAGTTTCTTCAGCTCCATCCCACCTGATTCCCAAGGAACTGTGTGCTGGGATCAGGGCCAAGAACTGTCCAGTTGGCACCCAGGGATCCAGTATGATCCCAAGGCTGCCCAGTTTTGCAGACAAGTTAATTGAGGCTCAGAGAGGCTAGGTGAGTAGCCTAAGGTCACAATGCAGTCAAACACTCTCCTAAGCAAACTCTCTGAGGATGGACATTACAGAGCTGGCTGGTGGGGGTGGGGGTGGGGGCTCCTTGCTTGGGTAAAAGGAGATAATTGGGTTTCAGAGATGAGGGTGGACCCTCCTCCAACTCTAAGCAGCTAGGACCTTTCACCACCCAAGATTGCTCTGCTGCTTCCCTAAAAATCACTGTGAGTACCAAGCACCCTGGGTGGGGGCCGAGGGGGGGCATGGGCAGACCCTCCCTCCAGGACAAAGCCTGCCAAGGGACACACGCGCAGGCCACAGGGTTTCTGTCCCCTCCAGAAGAAGGGCAATGGTCCTGAGGGCCAAACCACAGGGCTTGGGGATGGGCGCCAGGGTCTATAGAGACGGGGACAGGGACACTGATTCCCAGGCTCCAGCAGTCAGTCAGCCCAACGCTCTTCCCGACTCCGCCCGCACCGGTGAAGGAGACCTCCCGCGTCGCTGTCCTGCCCCTCCTCCTGGACGCTGTCCTTGTCCGACTTAGAGCCGCCTCGGGCGCGCTTCATGTTTCGGAAATACTGGCCCCAGCGCTGCCGCCCCGCGTCCTTCTTGAGCCTCTTTTCCTTGGCTCGGCGATTCTGGAACCACACCTGGGGGCGGGGAGCGCCGTGGGGGGCCGATGAGTGGCCGCCGCTCTGGGACCCGGGGTGTCCCTTGTTTGCCAGCGGCTCGCAGGGCGCGCGGGGGGCGCCGGGACGCTGACCTGCACGACGCGCATGTCCAGGCCGGTCTCGGAGGAGAGCTGCTCCCGCACGTGGCGCGCGGGCTTCGGCGAGGTGTTGTAGGCGCTCTTCAGAGTCTCCAGCTGCTTGGCTGTGATAGTCGTGCGTGGCCTCTTGGCCGTGGCCTCGGCCTCTGCACCGCGGGGAAGGCGTGAGGCTGGGCCGGCTCGGCGCTCCCACCTCCCTCGGGGCGCGCGCACGTCGGAGCCAGAGGTGCCGCCGCCGCCGCCGCCGCTGCTACCGCCTGCCTCGCCGCCGCAGCGGGGAGGCCAGAGGGTTTTGCGGGACGCGGGTGCCCGGAGCGACGGAGGAATCGCGCTGGGCGGTGCCACGGCCCAGCCAGGGGGTGGCCCTGCGGCGGCCTTCTTTAGGGACCCAGCCGCCCTGGACATCCGGGCGCAGGCGCCTCCAGCCTCGGCCCCCCACAGACAAGCGCTACCCCCCAACCCGCCCTCGCTCCTCTTTGTTCTAAGGATGCGGGTAGGGTCGGATCTTCACGGTCAAGGATTTAGGACGATAATTCAGACACGCGAACTAATCCACGTAATTCAGGCCAATCTCCCTGCGCCCGGGAGGGAGGCGGCTGCTAAGACCCCAGACCCGGCTTTCCCAGATTGGGTCTGCTAACTGTCCCCGCCATCCCGGGCTCCCGGACCTGGAGGCGGGGGGGCGCCCAACGCCCCCGCCCAGAGAGAAGACGCTTAAGTTCTCGCTGCTTAGTGAGCGCTCCGCCGGGGACGCTAGAGGGAAGGATCCCTCCACACCCGACCTGGACGAACCCCGCTTTGCAGGGGAGGGAAGGGGAGGGGTGGGCGGTGCCCAGGCCGGGCCCTGCGACCGTTGCCCTCTCCCACTGACCTCGCTGCTTGGCTGTCTCGTAGTCTGCCTTGCACACGAGCCGGCTGTCCTCCATGAGATAGAACTCGTCGCCCGTGGCCAGCTGCCGCTTGCACACGACGCAGGCGAAGCAGTGCAGGTGGTACACGAATTCCTGGGCGCGGCGCACCACCTGCGTGGGCGGGATGCCCAGCTGGCACGCGGCGCACTTGGTCCCGAAGCGCCTGCGGACGCACAGGGCGCGGCTCAGAGCGCCGCCGCTCCTTCGCCCGGAGCGGGTCGGAGAACCGCTAAGGCTGCGCGGCGCAGGTCGGTTCCTGGAGGAAGGCTTCCGCGGCCCTGCTCCGGGTCGCAGAGACTACCTACAGGGACTAGCGAGAAGGATGCTCTGGGACACACAGCTGTCTCTGTGCCCGGACGGGGGAGGTGAATCCGGAAGGGCAGGGCCCTGGCCACCGGGGCCGAGCCGACCTGCAAACCCATGAATCCTCTGCCCGGTAGGAGCCCCATCCCCACCGTGAAGCACAAATGCAAGACCAAAGGGAAGCGGGAGCACGTCCAACAGAGGTTTACAGACTCGGGGTTATCTTTTTAACGACTGCTTCAATGATTCACAACATTATTTTAAAAGACTGTTAGTGGGCCAGCCCAGCCGCCAAGAGAGGCGCCGGGGTGCCCTGTTTGGGGAACAGGAGGAGTGTGGAGATGGGGGTTTCAGGGCTCCAGACTTGGTTAGGGTGAGGGCCCGGGGTCCCCCTGGAAGCGCCACCCCTCCCTCCCAGGCAGCTGGTGGGCTCACTTGAAGAAGTCGTCCTTGCAGTACACACTCTCCCCTCGGCTGAAGCAGCGCTCGGCCAGCGGCGCCTGGCAGTCGCTGCATTTGAGGCAGCTGCTGTGCCAGTGGCGGTCCAGCGCCTTGAGGATGAAGCGGTCCAGGATGTGCTGGTCGCAGCCGGCACACAGCGGGATCTCTGCAGGTGGGGCGGAGCCGCCGCGGTCAGGGCCGCGCAGAGGCAGGCCTCCCCATCCCTCCCAGCTCCCAGGGCCGGGCTGCCCGGAGGCCCCCTTCCCGGCACACCCTCGTCCCCGGCTGGCCTGAGCGGCCACCCAGCTCCCTGAGTTCAGGGAAAGTGTGGCTCGGAAGTCCGCGCCTGGCCCACCGCGGAAATCCAGGACGACTGATGCTAGGCTTAGAAACATGCCCAGGGGCAGATGCCCTCAACTGCAAAATGTTTCCAGTGCACGAAGGACGCACTTTGAGCTCCAATGAAACCTGCCCTCCCCGAGGCTGTCTCAGAGGCTGAGCTGGAAACCAGGTCCTTACCATCACCAGAGGCCCGGCACACCACTGGGGCATCCACCACCAATGGCCCTCTTTCCTCGAACAGGCAGGTGCCATGGTAGCCCAAGACTTGTGGCAGGGGTGGCTGCCCAGCCCCGTGGCCCTGTCCTCAGGCTACCAAAATGAACACTGACGCCCTGCCTGTCTTTGGGCGGCCCTGGGGGTACTTGTGTGTAGACTGGATGTATGGAGGCTCTGTCCTCTTGCTCAAACATGGATGCCTGAGCACACACAGTAGGCAGTTTGCCTTCCCCACAGAGACACTTGTGTTCTGCTCCCCTGGGACTGCAGGCCTCAGGGGGAACCAGGGTGGGAAAATGCAGGGCCTGCCTCTGAGAGCCACAGGTCCATGGGGGGTGCTTTGCAGGGTGTTCAGGGCGTGAGGACTACCTGTTAATTTAGAAAAGGTCTCCTGAGGGCAGAGAGCCTTGAGCAGGAGCTAGAACCTACTCAAATACATCACCACCTCAGCACACTCACCTCGCTGACAGTGGACCCCCTCTAGCCCCAGGCCGGCCTGGCAGCCGGCGAAAGAGCCAGCGAGGGACCTTCCTTTGCCCCATGCTGAGAGAAACGGAATCAACCTCCCTCCTACAGCCCTGGGCACCACGAAGGACGGGGTCCCGCGTCGGGCAAAACCGCGGCCCTGGGTGCGGAGCCTGAGGATCTGCTGCCTGCCCTGGCCCCCCAACCCCAGGCGGCGATGGCAGGGCGGCGGGCGAGGACACCCGTCTTAGAGCTGGTGGCTGGACAGGCCCGCGCGGCGCGGATTCAGCACCGCGGCCCGGACAGCTCCCGGAGCGCGCTACCCGCGGAGCCCCGCGTCGAGCAAAAGCCTCTCCCGCCGCGCCCCTCGCGAAGCCCTGGCGACCCGGGCCTTACGCTGCATGGCGACTCCAGCCTTGGCGGGGTCTCCTACCCTCGGCGCTGGCGGGCCCAGCACAGCCTTGCGCTTGCCTGCCGGCACGATCCCCTCCGGCTCTCTTGAGACGTTTCACTCAGAGCCCGCGCCCCTCCCTTCCTCTCTCTCGGCCCTCCCACCCCCTTCCTCCCAGCCCCCGTGGCCACCCCTCCCAGGAACCGTCGGAAAATAAATAAATAAAGAAGTAGGAGACGGAGGAGACCCCCACAGCCTGGATGTAACCCCTTTCCCACCTGCTTCCACCCCGCCACTGCCCACCCTTCCAGGGCCAGCTCTATCCCATCCTGCGGGTCCCGCCTGCTTGGAAGCTCGTGGAGGACCAACTCAGTTCACGGGGAAGCCAAGGCGCTGGGGGTTTTCCTGCAAGAGGGCCAGCCCTGCCAGTGGAGCAGGTGCATGTGAGTGCAGACACCAAGACTCCAGCTAAGGGAGTTCAGCCACCGGGGTCCAGCTCCATGCTGGCCCTTGTGTCTGACTTCGCCCGGAAAGTGTGGCAGCCTTCACAGAGATTCTCCTGCTTCATCGACTCTGGGACACACGTTTGCTCTCTGCACCCTCTCCCTAAAGGAACAGTATTTTCCAAACCAGTCCTGGGACCCAGAGGGCCCCCAGCCTGGGCGGCACCAGCGCCGCGACGAAACGCCCGACGACACAGCTCCAGGGGCCCAGAGGCGAGCCCGCTGCTGGGATGCTCAGGTAGAGACGCGCCGTGCTGGGGCCCTCGCACCCATTCCCGCCCGCGCTCCCTTGCTCCCGCCGCCTCCGTGGCCGGACTGGGAAAGGGAGCGAGTACCGCTGAGTCTCCACGGAGCCCGCCCTCCCGGGCGCAGCCGTTCGGCCGGGGCACCCACCTCGGCGCAGGTCTTCTCTCCGCGCCAGCAGCGCCAGCAGCAGGTCGCCGCCCGCCGCCTCCCGGCCCGGGACCAGCTCCCCGCGCGCCTCCATGGGTCCCGCCGCCCGCCGCCGAGCCTCTCCGGTCCTGAACTTTCCGGGGGCTCGGCGAGACCACGGCCTCAATGGCCCCGGGCCGGCGTCTGCACGACTCCCGGCGCTGCTGGGCGCTGCGCCCGCGGGCGGCCCAGGGGCCCGGAGCCTCGGGCCGCGCGGAGGCGGAGCGGCGGGGGGGCGGGGCCGCGGCGCGGGGCGGGGCCGGGGTCGCGGAGACGCGCCGCTGGCGTCCGCGGACTCTGCGCGCCTTTGCCGGGAGAACTGCGGTGCGGGGAAACCGCCCCGAGTGCCCGGCCCGGGACGGGCAGGGGAGAAGCCATGTCAGCGCTGCCCGAGAGCGCTTGACCAGGCCCCGAAGCTTCCTGCCCCGGCGCCGGCTCGGGGCTGAGGCCTGGGTTCCGGCGCGAAAGCCCGAGGGTAGCCTGCCGGTCAGGGAGGGAGCTGGATCCTACCGCCGCTGAGGCTCGGGCCCGAGAGGTTCCGAGCTGGGAGGCTTGGTCACAGTGCCTGGTGGCACGTGCGAGACCCAAGACCCAGAGAGGGTGAGTGTGGCGCCCACTGGCTCACAGGGAAGCCGCCAGGAGCGGACCTGACCTCAGACCTTCCTGCTCTGAGGAGCTTCTGGGACCCATCCTGGGCGCGGTAGCCCAGGAGTGGGAGCGGGGAAGCCGGGGGAGTCTCCGGAGGGAACCCAGTGTCCTCGGCTCGATCTCCACGATGCAGCCAAGACTCCAGGTCAGGAGGGACGGAGCTGGGAATGCCGGGATCCACTCTCTTCCTTCCACACCCTCTAGCACGGGAGGAAGCCCTGGCTCCCGTTTCCCCATATTCTGACCCCCCTTCCCCAGTCCAAATAGGTGAGCTTGCAGGAACCCACCACCCTTGCACATAGAGACACACCTACCCCCGGAGGGTGTCCACCACAGGCCAGGCCAATCCCCTGCGTCACCCACAGTCAGCACACAGCAGTGTGGGTCCTGGCAGTACAGAGCATGGCGGGAGCAGGGGGCCTCCAGAAAGTGTTGGGGGACTGGGGGTTGGTACCATCCTCCAGGAGGTTCCACCTGGGAGCCCTCAGTGATGCCCCATAGTCACCCTGCCTCTGCTTGGCCTCCAGTGGCCTAGTCTGTACACTTAACTTGGAGGCCGGTGTGGAAGGACCTGGGTAGGAGAAACACAGTCCCCTCTGAGCTCTGATCTGAGCAGACCCCACATCTCAGTTTGAGCAAAGGCCCCATGTGGGCAAAGTTAAGGTGCCCCTTCACTTTGTGCTACGTTTGTTCCCAGGACAGGACAAGGGCATCCAAGCCAGGGAGCTGAGCGGGTGTTGGGTGCATAGGGGTGTCGGCCGTTGAGCATCAGCTGCTGTGGAGGCCTGCCTGAGAGGGGCCATGTGTGGTCTGACTGGGGAAGGGGCGGGCGAGCCTACGCACTCGGCATCTGGCCGACTGGCCAACAATGCCTCCGTTATTTCCCAACGTCCTTGTGACCGAATGGCCCTTGGGGAGTGCAGTTCAGGCAGGAGACCCGACCCACGGCTCTCGGCTGTGCAGTTGGGCCGGCTAGGAGGGGCAGGACTGGGCTGTGTAGGAGCTGAGAGGCGTGGGGTCTCAGGATTTTCTTGGCAGCCCTTTCTCTGCCCCATCCCCTCCCCACCAGACATGCCCTCGAGGTCCCTTCTGTCCTCCAGGCGCTCTGTGAAAAGCTGCGGGCTCTTCAGCGTGGGTCCAGGCTTCCCAGGCCATCACAGGGGGCTCCAGGCCTTCCACTCACCCAGAGGTCTGCCAGCTTCGCCCAGGTTCCCATCTCAGGACCCGCCAGAGGCCCTCCCCAGACTCTTTCCGCCCTGCCCTTAGTGTGCTACACGCCTTCTTTCCCTCCCCCTCTCTGCTCGCCTCTGCCCATCCGTGCCGCTTCCCCTCTGGGTCTTCCTGCCCAGTCTGGAGACTGCAGGAGGCCGTGCGGGGCTCTTACCCCTGGTCCCGCCGAAGGTGCAGAGGCCGGCAGTTGCGGGGGCTCGGGGCCTATCTCGGTCGCCCTCGAGATCTGTTTCCAGGAGCATCGAGGCCTCGGGGCCAGGCCGGACCCAAGCGGCCCGGGCAGCGCTCTTTCCTCTTCCTCTGCGAGCCCCGGGAAGGCTGGGCCCTCCCCGTGTCCCGTTGCGCGAAGCGTGGTCAAGACAAGTGAGCCGCTGGGCCGGGCGCTGTCCGCGGTGCTGAAGGAGGCGCGGCCGCCCACCTCCCCCTCCTGTCCGCCCTCCCCCACGTCCCGCCGCCTGCCGCCCCACCTTCCCAGGTCCCCGGGCCCTCCGCCGCCCCACCCCCGCCCCGTCCCTGGGAGGCAGCCTTGGGCAGCTCCGCCCTGAGCTCCAGTCCTGCCCTGAGGCCGGGGGATTCGCCCCAGGCGGGTGCTCCACCTTGCAGTTCCTGCTCTTTCCCGCTTGCGGCCTCCGGGAAGCATCGTCCAGACCGCCGGCCCTCAGAGCCCCATCGGCCTCCAGTCCAGGCTCCTGCTGAGGCTCTGGCCCCAGGTACAGCCCCGTTCAACTGTTGCTTCTGGCCTGAGGAACTTTCTGCACTCACGACCTCCCCAGCATGCAATGTCCCTAGGTCTCCCGCAGCCACCTCCCCCCCCCCCCCCCCCCCCGGGCAGCCTGAGGAAGGGCACCCCCAACAGAAACTACTCAGAAGGACCCAAGGGCAGAGAGCGCCAAGACACCCCAGTGACAGGGGGTACCAGATGGTACACTTACATTGGCACCAGCACCACACACACCCACTGGTCACGCAGTGCCCTGTCCGATTGGCACACCAGGGGGCTGCCCATACCCTCGGGGCGGGGTGGGTGCAGGCGCTGTCCGCGGTGCTGAAGGAGGCGCAGCGGCCCACCTCCCCCGACCGAGCCTGCTGCCCAACTGGAAAGGCGAATTCACAGAAACTTTAGCCAGGACTCCCCCAAGCTACACTGACCACTGGAGATCTCTCCACCACAAAACAAGGTGTGGGGAGGGGCAGCAACAAAGCAGCTCAGCGCCGGGGGCAGTGAGCAGGGGCAGGGCAAAGCTGGGCGGAGGGGGTAACCATGCTGCTGGGCACTCTGGTCTGGGGGTCCTCAGGTTCCCTGGAACTGGCGCCCGCGGTACCTGTGAACAGGATTCCCAGGCATCTCAGTGGCCATCCCCTCCCTCCTCCCTTCGAGGGAGGGGGGCTGTGGCCCCTCACTCCCTTGGTCCAGCTTGGCCCTGAGAAGATCAACTACTGGGGACTTCCCATCTTTCACCTCTGCCTGTCCCTGGGCTGTCTTCCAGAGAGTCTCTGATTCAATACTGGACATTGTGGAATTTCAGAGGTCCAGTCCATACACTCTTGCCAGACACCCCATCACTGGTAGAGATAGTTTTACTTCAAAACAATTACAATTTTTTCAAATATTGGATTTATTTTTAAAATGTGCACATTAGAGTTTACTTAAATACAAAACGTTTATTTTTCTTGCAGGTAAGAAATTTCAGTGACATTTCCATGTCAATTAGCTTCTTTTTAATCAAAATCCTTCCATTAAAAATAAATATACATTTAAATTACTGAACTATCATATTTATTAGTCGCAATACTTACAACTTTAGAAAATGGAACTTAACCCTTGCCTTAAGGGAGCGTCCAGCTCTGAGCAGCGACGGGACACAGTGCCGTGGCCACTCTGTCCTGCCGCCCTCAGCCTGCAATATCATGAGGAACCCTGAACGCCAATGTCGCCCTTCACTGGGTCCTGTCAAGTACACAAGACTGTCCACTCACAGCACCATCCCAGTTCCTGCTGTTGAAAAAAACGTACTTAGGGGAGAAAACGACATTTGGCACAAACCAAAGGCAGCTCAATTCATGGTTCTGAGTATATTCCTTTGGGCTGTGTGTACACTGGCCCCGTTTTCAAGTTGAAAAGAAACAACAGGTGTCTTCAGTAAACCAGGCACGCAGCTCAGCCATGAAGACACCCCTTGGCTTTTAAAACACAAAGGCTTCCAGGGATTAAAAAGTGTCAAACAGAAGAAAGCTCTTGGCAGAGAAGTGGAGCGTTCTCTGCTCAGAGGCCTCCAGGTCACACCTCCCACTGAAGGGGGCCACAGAGCTGAAGGCAGGTGCCCGAGGAGTCGGCCACCCCTCCTCCCCAGACTGTCGGGCGGCCGGGGTGCTCACTGAACACAGTGACCGGCACGCGGGACAGGCGTGGTGGGAGACACCGAGACACCCACTGAAGTCACACACACTCACAGCAGATGCTCCCTGCCGTGGTTGTTCCTGTTTCGTTTACATTTCAGAGGCAAATTTACTGCTAAGCTTTTTGGGTTTTACAAATAATGTGTTAAAACCATTCAATATTAGACAATTAAATCATCAAAGCCTGGGAGCCTGTGGTGAAACAGCTCTAGGAAAATGAAGCTTGGCCGAGACCACAGTCTGCCCAGCTGCGGGCCACCATCTCCCTCCCACTGAGCGCGGGGGCTCTCCCAGGGACTTGTATGTGCTGGGGATGACCACACAGGAAGAGGGTGCCTCTGGAGACCCCGCAGAGCACCCTCTGCCACAGTGGGGCTTAGCGCCCCCAGGTCCACGTGGTGGACAGACTAGGACCTAGGACCTCCTTACAGCCTCATGTCACCAGGCTGACGAATAAAGACAGCGCCTCTGAAGGGCCTGCCTACCCTCCACACCCCTGACATTCGGGGCTTCCCTTCCCTGGTCCCGAGCTGCCTCGGAGCCCCAGAGACCACCAGCAGCTGAGAGGCGCAGACGCAGGGAGTCGCTGAGAGCCCAGCTTCACGGAGCCACAGAGGGCGGTGGGCGGCAGGCCCCAGCGGCCGGGGGAGGGTGTGGGTTTTCTCCCCGACTCCCAGAGCAAGGCCCTGTAGTCAAGGAACTTGAGGTGAAAGCGGGTGGGAAGTCCTGTTCCTGGGGCTTGGCCACCCACTTCTGTTTTGAGACCCAGAATAATGAAAACAGAGTCTTTTTGCTCTAGGATCTGTAGGGGACACATATGGGCCACGCAGGTGGGGAGCGGAAGGACCCCTCGAGAGGCCGCCAGGTCCGGAGTGTGGACGACGTCCCTGATCTGAAGAGCAAAGTTGCCACTGGAGGCGGCTCCGCAGTCTTGCCACGTCCTACACGGACGGATGGTGGTGCTTGACTTTCCACCGCTTGGAGCGTACGCGGAAGAAGAAGTACATGACCATGAGGAAGAGGGATGAGGCCACGTAGAGCACCACGCAGAGGCTCATGTCCAGGCTGGAGAAGCCCATCCCCAGGAAGGCCGCGGCCGCCTCGGCGCCCGGTGGCCCTCGCCCCCCCGCCCGGCTCCCGAGCGGCAGGTCCAGGCCCGGCTGCGACCTCTCAGACAGGTGAGGCCGGGGGGCAGCAGGCTGGGCGGACGCAGGCTCTCGGCTCCGTGGTCTGCGGGGGGGCTGCTCTGGGGGAGCCTGGCTGCCCTCCTGCTTCTTGCCTGGGGCCGGGGTGCCTTCGCCAGGGTCCCCCAGGTCCGCGGAGTACGTGTCCACGAGGTTGCTCTTGCCGTAGTGCTGCTTCAGGAAGAGCAGCACCTGGCCCCTCGTTCCAGGTCCCCAGGCCCTTGATCTCCTCATGGCAGGCTGGGCAGAGGTCTGGGCTGGGCCACGGCACCTTTGGGAACTTGGGGTCCTCACTCGGATGCCCTGGAGGAGGAGGAGGGCCGCAGTGAAGAGACCTTCTGGCCGCCTGCCCCACACCCCGGGGGCCTCCCCCGCCACCCACCACCCTGTCCCTCCCACCCCACCCTGCACAGCCGCCCGCCTCCCTGAACCACTCACAGCACAGAAGTATCCTCACGTGGGCACCTTCACTCCCCTGGCCAGACCCTGCCCCGAACACCGGAAGTGGCCGGGCGAGCCCCTGGCTCAGCGCCCTTGACCTTGGCCCATGCCAAGGTGCAGTCCTCCCTTCCCTAAGGTGCCCCATGGGAACAAAGACCTCCAAGAGGACCCTCTCCTACACCTTCTCTCCGCTCACTCGCTCCCTCGTTCCGCACACGTGCGGGCAGAGCACGGCCTGGGCTGTCAGCCATCGTCTGGGGGCAAGGCCTGGAAGCAGAGCCGTGCCGCCCCCCTGCCCCGCACAGCTGCACCTCTGAGTGGCCAGTTCCCTTCCACTCGCAGTGCAGCGCCGGCCCTGGACCCCGGGGCTCCCACAGGCCCGGGGGACAGCAAGCGTGGCCCCAGGGGCTCCTGGGCCTCCCTGGCCTGACCGGGCACGCCTTGCCGCCCAGAGGTCCTTCTGGAGAGTACGCGCCAAGGGGCCGCTTCGTTGGTGGGGTGCTGGGGGCAGGCTGCGCTGGGCAGGGGCCAAGGCCACGCCCGGCCTCATGGCCCGGGTGCTCCCCCTTTGGGGTCTGAAAACACACACCCCGAGACGGAGAGGAGCTGCTAGAGCGCGTCCCACAGAGCCACACAGACCTCAGCCCAGAGGTGGGACGGAGGCGCTAGGGGGCACATGGAGCCACAGGAGCGACGCCATCTCAGGCCCCCTGCCCGCAGCACTGCACATGGCACGCGGCACGCAGCGCACGGCGCCCACAGCACGGCACATGGCACGCGGCACGCGGCACGCAGCACACGGCACACGCAGCACGGCGCACGGCGCACGGCACACGCAGCACGGTATGCAGCACACGCAACACGGCGCCCGCTCAGGGGCAGCCCGGCTGGGGTCTCGCCGGCTGCTCCAGGGCTGAGGGCTGCCACAAGGGGTCATCACGAGGCCCCTCTGAAGGCGGGGGCGGGGGGGGGTGCAGCAGCCGGGGCAGGAGGGCCCTGATGCCCTGGACGTGGAGCCATCAGAACCAGGGCTGCGGTGGGCGAGGCATGCCTCCCATGTGACTGGACCCGCAGCCCTCAGCCCCACGTCCAGAAAAACCAATTTTCTTTAGTGCTTTAGTTGTGATATGTTTTTATAATACAGTGGATTAAATAAAAACCAACAGTTTAGTGGCATTTTCTATTCATCTCTATTAAGACTTATTTCTCGGTGGATTATGTTTAAGCCTAATTTTAATCTGCCAGAACAGTTTGAGTTACTTAACTCTGAGAAAATACGTGCGCCCCAGTTTTTCTTCAAACAAAACCACTCTGACGGGTTTGGTCTAAGATCTGAGGGCAGATTTTAATGGCACTAAAATCCCTGTTGACAATGAACTGTGTTCCCAGTCTCCCACCGCTGCATTTACTCGGGGGCCTAGTGGGCTCCCCAGGGCAAGGGCACGTCCACAGCCACGCAGCTGGGAGCCCTGCAGCGCGGAGCGTCTGGGAAGCCGGGACGGGAGCTGGGGATGGCTGTGGCCTGCCAGCCCCCAGCAAGGTCACCAGGAAACTGGTCCGCACAGACGGCTCGGCTGTGGGCCCCACGGGTAGGCTGCCCTGCACACGGGGTGGCACTCAGGCACGCCCCTGCCACCCACTCGGGCCCCATGCAGGCTCAGCCACCCGGCGGCTTCTGCTCACCTGCCAAGCGGCTGTTGACCAGGTTATGCTTCTTCCAAAGCCAGAGAATCGCTTGGTCCGGGGTTTTCACGGAATCTATTGATTCTTTAGCCATTTCCTCAAAATGCTCACCGCACTCCTTACACCCGAAGAAGACGTGGACGTACCTCCTGATGGTCTGCAGCACAGCCTGTGGGTCATCTTCGAGACCTGGGGAGGGGACCAAGGCGCCTGACGGCAGCCACCAGCACCACAGGGTCTGCGGAGCTGCCGGGGAGGCCGGGCGGGCGGGCGAGTGCCCGATGCGGGCCACGGGCCAGCCCCAGGGAGGAATCGGCTCCTTCCCAGGTGCCCATGGCCACCAGATGCTGGCTGCTCACCCCCTCGACACTGCACCGAACGTGCACACCCCACGGGCAGGCGGCTGCCTGTGTCCAGCTGCTGGACCTGCTCCAAGGCCCGTGCTGGTCCCCAGGGAACGAGCCAGCGGCCTAGAGCGGCCAGGTCCACCAGGACCCCCAGCCCCAAGACCAGCCCAGAGGCCAGCGTCTACGTCCCGTGTGCCATCTCTCCTGCCCTACAAGCAGCCCCAACGGCTGGGCCAGGCCAGGCCGTGGCGGCTACTCATTCGAAATCTCGTTTGTTTTGCTTTGAAATCCTTGCTACATGCTGGTGTGAATATGGCCTCAGGAAGCGCCTCCAGGCGTGACTCCAGCCCTGGTCGTTGTGGCCAGTCTTTCCCGGATGGGTCAGCAGCAGTGGGGCTCCAGGTGGCAGGCCTCCAGGAGGTGGGCCGGTGTAGACCTGCCTTCTTTCAAACAGCCCAAGCCTCTCGGTGTGAGGAAACCCTCTTATCTACCAGCCACACAGATGGTGTCCACCCCTGTGTGTCAACAGACCCTAATGGGACACGGTGCCCGCATAAAGGCCCTGGGGATGGGGGACACCCCATCTGAAGAAAGCAACCCCCCAACATCAGGATGCTGCAGGCACCATGCTGAATGGACGAGCCCTGAGGAGCCCCGGGGGCAGCCACAGGGAGGGACCAGAGTCCTGTCCAGACAACTAATGCGGGGGGATTGAGTGTGCACACAAGGGACCCGTGAGATTAAAGCAGATTAGATGTCAGCATTAGAAGAAAGGGAGCAAAATAACTGGGGGGCGGGGAGTGGTGGGGGGAAGACGTGGGTACGGAGACTGAATCCGTCTCAACAGCAGGCCTTCAAGAGCCTGCTCCCCACGGCCGGCAGGGGCTGGGGAGCCAGCCTGCCGGGAGAGGCCCCAGGGGCATCGGCGTGGCGGGTCCTGCAGGTCCCTCAGAGAAGGCCCCCAAGCAGCATGTGGCCACCGCCTGGCGCCGTGTTCCCGTGGGCAGCGGGGCGCCCGGCGCGAGGCCACCCGCGCGGGCTGAGGACTCGCTGTGGCCAGGCTGCGCTCCCAGCCCTGGGCCCTGAGCTGACATCTGCTGCGCCTGGCGGGTAATCCTCCCCCCTTAGTCCCCGCCGAACCTCTGCACACTCGGGCCGCCCTAATCTTTAAAGTGGACAAGAACCATAAACCCTACCTGGGGCGGATTAGAGGCGCGGCAGGCTTTTTAGTCGATGGGGTTTAAGCGTGCAATAAGGAGAGGAAAAACCTTCCAAGACATAATCCGGGCCTCAGTCTGACCCAATTCTTTCAGCGTGAGACAGACTCCGCGGATACTGCTTCGATTTACGCCGACTGAGGGGACGGACACCCGAGGTCTCTCGGGCCGTGCGCCTGTCCCCTGGCTGCCTGCAGGCCGTGGGCGGTGGCCCCACGGTGTCTCTGCAGAGCGTCCTGGCTGCTGGCCTCCCTATTGGGCACCACCTCTGTGTCCTCTGCGGAGCGTTCCCTGTTAGCACGAGGTCCGGGGCCCAGGCCGGCACCTGCCCGCAGTGATAAGCCTCTGAGCTCACCTGCTGTTTGGAGCCCCAGCTTCCCCCTGAACGCACCCAACACGTTCTTCTGTGTGATTCTCAAGAGAAGCTGTGGTTTAACGCACCTCCCCACCACCAGCCCCGGGAGTAGACATTCAACGCACCCTGGCCCAGGAGGGGCAGGTTTGCCTTAAGAGGCCGTGGGGGCCCTTGCTGCACCCTGACAGGTGGGCCATGTCCCCCCATCCCCCAGCCTGGGCCGGGGAGACGTGTCTGAGCCACAGGCTGTGGTGGAAGTGACACCCCCGGCCCCGAGGCCCCTCCTCAGCCCCCCGGGGAGCTGCACTGCCCGGGGACCCAGCTTCCGAGCCTACAGCACTCAGCTCCCACCCGCTCAGCGAGCCCACAGGTGAGCCTATCCCAAGAGCTGACCCCAGAACCTGAAGCAAAACCCTTGTACTGGTCTCAAGCCATAGCATTTGGGGTCTGTTACACAGCAAAAGGTAACTCTAAAATAATTTTACAATTTTACTGGAAAGAATATCGAACCGTGTGGGTCCAAAGACTCCACTCTGACTCAATACAGATGTTAGTGAACCTGCTGATTAAAGAGCGAAACCACAAGGTAAGCAGATATCCCCAAGGCTGCCAGGGCCCTGGGTCAACTGTGGCACACACACCACACGGTCCAGAGAGGACCCAGAAATCAGCAGGGTTTTAGTGATCTCAAGGACATAGCGTGGCGCCACTTCCTGCCGCCCTGTGTCACCCCTGCCCCTTGTGGGCCTGGGAGCTTCCTTCTAATGAACCAACATGGCAGAGGTGACGGATAGGCCAACAAGGGCTCCCCGGACAGCCACTGCCCGCGGGCAGGCCGCATGGCGAGGGACAGCCACCACCCCTGCAGGGCACGAGCGTGGGGAAGGCATCCAGCCCTCCATCGTCCCCGCCAGCCCTCAAGAGGAGACCCCAGCCCTGGCTGGTACTCTGCCCTCAGGCTCTGGGGGACCTGAGGCCGAAGACGCTGGCCAGGGCACACCTGAGCGCCCGCCCAGAGACGCTGTGCAGCACGGGGTGTGCACTGCTTCAGGCGACTTGTTATAAACAAGACACCTCGCACCTCCCCCAACGGGTCTCACACTCCTTAAAGTAACAAAAAAAGAGGCGCCAACACCGAGCGGCATTCCTGGCCAGCACCCTCCCAGCCCTGAGATGCACGACCCGTGGGTCAGCCAGGCCCTGGCCTCCAGGGCAGAGGGATGGGCCACATGTGGGTGCTTCCGCGCTGGGGCAGGGGCTGAGCAGGGCTCCTGAGGACGCATGCCTCTGCCCTCCTTGGCACAGACCCGGGCACCCAAGGGCCCGTTACCCTCTGCAGGCAGCACGGCGCCCATGCAGGTGGCCCAGGCAGGGGGGCTGCTCACCTGTGCCATCCAGGGCCTTCGGGTGGGTCCCGGCTCCAACAGTCAGAGTGTGGAACAGTTTCCAGAGAGAACACGAGTAGCCCCTCAGCTCCGGTCGGCTTCCTTGACATCCAACCCACTTTATGTGATTAGTGAGAAATATCCCAGAAATCTGGGCGGAGAGGGGTGTAGAGAGAAAGAGAGAAGAATAAATACTGAATTGTTAAAATTAACAATACTGGTGACCTTCCTGTCTCAACTGCGTGGTGGTTTCACAGGGAGTATCTATTTGAAAATTTTATCAACTGCGAGTGTGGTTAAATCCAGGAACAAACGGGAGAAAAAAGTCTCTGTTTCACTAACGGAGTTCTTAGAACACGGAGCTGCGGCCCGGCCTTTGGGAGAAGGGAAGTGTGCACCTGGGCCGTGATGAACCAGCAAGAGGAAGCATGCAGGACGCCTGCCATTGTTTCGGGTTAGAATTAGTTGTGATGAGATTTATAGAAAACTAATAATAATAATAAAGGAATTCAACTGTCAGACAATCCTCAGCCAGAACAAACAGGATCTTCACCCAGAGCAGCGAGCGGAGCGGCCTGAGCCTGTAACAGCCCAGGAGTGCAGGCTGCAAATGGCCCCTCAGGCCCTGCAGGCAACACACAGGCCTGGCCCCAGGGCTGTGGTCCTGCTCCCAGCCACCTTCCAGTCACTTGGCCTGGAACCCGTGGAGGGAGGCCAGGCCAGACCCTGGCACCTGTCAGGAGGCCAGACCAGACCCCTGGGCCTGGGCTGCAGAGGCCAGGCAGCTCAACCAGGGCGTCCATGCTGGACACGTTGTCTTTATTTACTCCATTTTCAGATGTGAGATCTAGATGAGTTTACTAAAAATTAAAAAAGAAACCCTAGTGCTACGTCCCTGCGGAAACCCCTCATCGTCTCAGCCAGCTGACCCAGACCCTGTCCTAGGGAGCGACAGGAGGTCGTCGTGGAAGCCAGGACTGCAGACCAGGGACAGGGGGGCGGCGAGGGGCCCCTGGGCAGACCTCCCTCTGCAGAGGGGCCGCCTCACCCGCATCTTGTTGTTGACCAGGTCAAGCACGGCAGCGTAGGGGATCCTGTCCAGCGGGAGGCTGGCCAGCCACTCTTGCAGCATCTCCAACAGCTTCCTGACCGGCGGCCGTCCGGGGAACAACTGGGCAGGAAGGACCACGCTCAGGGACTGTTCAGGGAGCACCCCCACGACAGGCACGGCCTCCTGAGGGCCGAGACCAGGCCTGCCCTGACCCGACCCATCCGGCTGCCTGAGAACCGGGTGGGGGTCTCCAGAACACAGATGAGGCAGCCTGGGGAGCTGCACCTCCCCCTTCCTCCAGCCCCACTGCTGCTCTCATGCCCAACGACAGGCCCATGGCCACCCAGGGCCTCATTCGTCACACTGCCAAGGGCTCCAGGGGCCTCTCCGAAGTCACTGCCCACTCGCTCAGTCCGTGTGCCTCAGCGTAACTTACACCCACCCGCTGCTCTCCTCACTCCCCGCCACCACCAGCTGCCCCCCACCCCCTACCCCCACCGGCTCTGCCTACAGACTGAAGAGGTGTGCACACTCGAGGCTCCTGTGCAAACAAGTGCCACCCGCTGCTCAGCTGCACAGGGACTCTCAGGCCATGCTGGTGGCACCAGGGAAGCCTCAAGCAAGGAGCCCTCGGCTGTCCTGTGAGGACCTGCGCTTAGATGCTGCCAATTACACGTGCAAATTAAGGGCTGACGCCGCCCTAACGACAGTGCTGAGACCAAACGGCCGAGCAAACACGACACATCTTCAGCTCCGCGAAGTCTGGGTTTTTCCTCCATCAGTTACAGAAAATCAGTATCAACTGATCAGCACTTCAAGTTTAAGTAAGCTTCAGGAAAGTTGTTAAGAATAAGCTATGCTGATCTTATAGGCTGTGCGTGCCCTCCAGCCAGACAGCAGAAAAGATGAGGCCAAAGAACTCGTGTGCAGAGCGAGACCCCCGTCTTGAGGGGCTAACAGCTGGGCAGCCAGGGGGCATTTTCTTAAAGGAACAAGAATGGTGCGAGAGCTCTGACCTCTGAGGTCATCATGGGGGAGAACCGTCTGGACAGTTTCCATTTATTCGTTTGCGACACATCATGCACCTTTCTATTCCCTTAAACGCAAGTTCTAGCTCTTTGATTTTTAAACGGTCTGAGTAGGTGAACTGATCAGCCCGAGTGTCAATTATGAGTCGCTGTGCCAGCGGGGCTTCCCAGGCGGCGCTACTGGTGGAGGCCACCTGCCAATGCAGGTGACGCAGAGACGTGGGTTCGCTCCCTGGGCGGGAAGACCCCTTGGAGGAGGAAATGGCAGCCCACCCCAGCATCCTGCCTGGAGAACCCCATGGGCAGAGGGGCCTGGCGGGCTGCGGTCCATGGGGCCACAGAGCTGGACGCGACTGAGCGCACGGGCACGCGCACGTCAGGGCTGCATACTCGGCAACGGGAATCGTTTCAGTCAGTCTCCTCATCTCTCAGGCAATAATAACCAGTAACTCAGACCGAGATCACGTTAGAGGCTAGAGAGAGTGGCCTCTGGAAGTAGATTCCTCCCGAGGCAGCTCAGGATCAAAGGTGACCAACAGGTGAGCGCAGCCCAAGGGCCTGGGCTCTCTCTGAGGTCAGAGAGCAGAGGGCCACAGCAGGGCTGCCGGGCCAGCGGAACAGGGTGCAGAGCCACCTCGGGGGCAGGGACCCCCCCTGCCTGAGCCTCTGCCCACAGACTGCGGGCCGGGACTCTGAGCTCGGGAGCTCAGGAGTTCTCAGCAGGAGCAGGAAATGGGTGCTGCCTGACAGCTCCTCACCTCCAGACCCGAGCAAGCGCAAAGCCACCTCCTGCCCCACCTACTACTAATGGTGAGCATGCCAACCTGGCCCACCCCCAGGGCCCACCCAACGCACCAGCCACAGGCGCCTCCTCCCTGTAAGCCCACCACCCTCCGTCTCCAGTGACTCCCCCAGACACACAGGCCTCCCGCCCACTCTCTGCTCCCCATGTGCTTCCTTCTCATCCTGCTGTCTGCCACCCACTCACAACTGGCCTAGCTTGTGCCCCCTTTAGACCACACCGAGCCCTTTAGATGACACCGAGCCACGCTCCCGCACGGTCCCCGCCTCTCTGCTCCACACGCCCCCCACCCAGCACGCGTCTCCAGCACCCTACACAGGGACTCCACCTGAGGAGGGATTCCTGTCCCCTGCCACGTGCATCCCCAGGCATGCCTGGCTCCCCCGCGGCCGGAGCCCGCCCCAGGTCAGATGCCCATGCACCTTGGCCAGGACAGTGACGAAGTCCTTGAGAGTCTTCAGCTCGGCGCCGGCCAGGGACCTGTGTGCCGCGAGCTCCACTCTCAGGAGGTGGTGCAGGCCTGACTCCAGGTCGGCTGTGTACAGCTTTGACCTGGGAATGAGCATTGCCAGGTCAGGGGAACCCACCCCTCTCTCTAGAAACCCCCTGTTCCTGAGCCCGACCCCACCCAGAGGAATGCCCCCAGGACACCCCACCAGCAGACAATG
Organism: Nanger dama; assembly: GCA_917880005.1. Classification (NCBI taxonomy): domain Eukaryota; kingdom Metazoa; phylum Chordata; class Mammalia; order Artiodactyla; family Bovidae; genus Nanger; species Nanger dama. Next base: position 3,321,136 of record CAKJTW010000018.1, on the reverse strand, counting down.
GGGGCATCCCCGAGAGGCCAGCAGGTAGGTGGTGGGCTTCTGAACGAGCCGCCCAGAGGAGCCCTGGGCCCAGACCCCCACCCACCGCCGCTCCCACGGCTTCCTGGGGAAGAACACTCACCTGTCAAAGTCCCTCCAGACCACAGCTTCCGAGCTCTCCTCTCTGCTGGGTGTCCCAGGCAGGGAACCTGGTTTCTTCCTCACTCCTGGCAGTGACCTCAGGTAAGAGGAGAAAAAGGACCGGAGAGGCTTCCCGCTGCAAGAGGGGGCAGGCGTGGGCTCAAGGCCGGCTCCAGGGTCTGGCCCATCGGGAGGCGTCTCAGGGCAAGAGCGTCAGAGCAGCACCCCCCTCCAGAGTGATGTGGTCCGCTCAGACCAGTCATTCTCCGAGCATTTACTGCAGGTATTTGAGGCGGGGGGTGTGGGGGGGTGCGGGCAGAATGGTGACAAAGCCTGGGCCTCGGAGAGCTGGCCCCCAGCCTGAGAACGTAAGACAAATCCAGAAACAGCATGACCTACAGGGGTAAAAAGTACTAGGATTCATTTCTGTTTGGTGGGGAGGTTAAGATGGCCTGGACAGTTGGTGTGAGCACCTGCCAGGATCAGTTTTGTCCAAACTCGTGGTTTTCGACCTCAGACCCTCTGCCTGCAGGCTGCCAGCTCCACTCGGGGCATCTGGGTCCAGCAGCGAGGGGCTCCCGAGCATTGCAGTGCAGCCCTTCTGCTGTGGGTGGGGGTAGGGGTGGGGTCACTGGAGGACTCCACCCTCCCGAGGTGGCTCAGGGGTCACCTGAAGGGTCCAGAGCCTTTTTTCACTCCCAAAGAGAAGGAGCAGCAGCTATCACTAAAAACATCGCCTTTTCACGCTGAGGTTACAAAGACACTTTCAATGCAAAATGAGCGTTTTCCCTTGAAATGAGATGGCAGTGTATTCAGGGGAGATCTGCTGAGGTGGGTGGCCAGCTCTGCGAGCCCAGCGGCTCAAGCACGACCCCAGAAACCTCCTTTTTTAGCAAATATCAAGACAGCCAAGGAATCACACGTGCCTGAGGCTCCTGGGTAGGGCGCCCTCGGTGCCCCAGTAAGCTTGTCAGCGGAGGGAGGCTCTGTCCACATGCAGTGACTCACCAAGAGCTCTGTGGACGCAGGTGGGGCTGGCCCTGGTCACTGGCTGTGGCGGGGGGCCCGGCAAGCAGCTCATGTTCCAGGAGGCACCCCTCTCTACCCGTGATGCCCTCCCAGCCTCGACTCAACTTGCCTCCTTTCCAGCCGAGCTTGTTTCATGATGCAGGGGCCCCACTGCAGAGGCCAGTGGCAACCTGCTGCTTCTGTGGGTCTCACAAGGCGAGCACCACATGTGGGGCCAGAGCCGGTCCCCCACTTTCTATTCTGGAGACCAGGTGGTGAGTCCCCCAGACCAGTGAGTGCTCATGGGGTGCGGGAGGGCAGCAGACGCTACTTACACGGTGACTGGTCCATGTGACCCGTTCGGGTAGATCAGGTAGCAGGAGGGAAGGGAGGGCACGCCAAGCTTCTGCAGGAAGGCTGTGTCGGAACCCAGAGCCCGTCTCACCACAATGCTCTCGTAGGGAATCAGGTCCAAGATCACCTGGGTGACAAGATGACACGTCATCTTCTTGGTGGGTGGCGGGGTCCGCAGGAAACACTGCTGACAAGCGCGTCTCCTTACAGAAACTAACAACAGCCTCTCAGCGCAGCTCCTCCCCAAGGCCGACCGCCACTGACAGCCCTGTGGTGCTGCACATTCAGGCCCCCGGGGCTGCAAGGGCAGGAGCAGCAGCAGCTGTGCAGACCCTCAGAAGGTCAGAGCTGCGCTCCCCACACCCCCTCCAAAGCCATCACGTCAGACAGGACCGGACACCCCCAGGTGAGTGGGGGCCACGTCCCAGCCTCCTCTCTACCCAGAGGGCTTACTCCGGGAGGCTGATAGCACTCCGTCCCGGTCAGCCAGCTGAAGGGCACTGGATCTGGCAAAAGTTGGGAGTCCAGAATACAGCAGAGAGAGGTCACCCTCAGGGACCCTGTGTATCCTGGGGACCACGTCTGCCATAAGCCCACCTGGCCGCCCAGGGGAGGCGGCGGCACGCAGGAGCTGCTTCTGTCTCCCCTGGGAGGCAGCCCCCAACCCTGTCCCAACTGTCTTCTCTGTAAACGAGTCTTCTCTAGTGAGTCTGCTGAACAACACACAGGCAATTCTGAGAATTAATGAGCGCAGAACAAACGCTCCAGGAGCTGAGGCGGCAGTCGCTACTGTCACGGGAGTAGCCGCAGCGCCGACCCGGGAGGGGCGAGACAGTACCTCGCGCCCGACATAGGAGCTGTCGTCTTCCAGCAGCACAGCCACATGCTGGTCGCCTTGCTTGTCAAGGAGTGAAAAAGACGTCACTGGGCCTTTAAGAAAAACAGCCTTTTAGTGCCTCCAAGGCCACCACACACCAGTGCCCACATCACTCGATACAAGTCTCTACTCCACAGAATTCAATCCAACTTGAAATGTGCCACCTTTTCCACAGAAGCACGTACCTAATGGGGTCCAAGGACGGGCAGGCGGGGGGCCGATTGCTGTCCGTGTGGTTCTGCAGGAAGTTGATCATGGTCCGCCTCACTGTCTGCAGTTCTCGGTCGGGCCCTGCAGGGAGGCTCCCGTCACGGGCGAGTCGGCCGTGGGGAGTGACCACTCCACCCCAGGGCCCCCAGGGCGCAAGGCACACACAGCAGGGTCACGTGCAGACCACCTCATGGCGACCAGCGTGGAAACTGCTGAGCTCCAGAGTCCCCGGTGTGGAGCCAGGCCACTGGCACGTGTCCATCCACAGCAAGTTCAGAGGCAGGCCGAACGACCGACCTCACCTGTGGGCTCCAGGGCGGGGGGCGGAGGGGGTCACTCACAAAAATTCACTGGGATGCCCTTGTGATGCGTGCACTTTCCCAAACTTTTGTTTTAAAAAAATTTACTTAAAAAAACTTGACCACCGTATTTGCCAAAAGCAAACATTCTTGCTGAAACTGTGGCTGTTTAACCCTCCGGGGAAGAAAGGGCCAACAGCGTCAAGGCGCGCCTGCCGAGGGAGGGAGGGCAGGCCCGCCCAGGCCCTAGTCGCACTGCGATGGACGCAGGAGTCTAGGAGAGTCAAAGACGACGTGTGTGTGCTTACCTTTAAAATTTTCTCCAGTTGTAAAGTCCTTTGTAAACGCTTTAAAATACTAAGGGGAAGAAAACCAACAACAATAAGTAAGAAGCAGCCTTGCCCAGCACCTGTGTAAACGTCTAATCTTCAAACAACAAAATGGCCGTCGTGTCTGAGAGCTTCAGTCTAACTGCTCCAGGAACCTCATGCTGCCTGATGATGGAACCACACTCCTATGGGCCTCTGTGCAAGACAGTGTTTCTTCCAGACTCACGAGGGCTGCTCAGTACCAACCAGACCCGGGCACACATGGGTTCTGCCCCGATGGGACCCCCCGCGGCCGGTACTGCCCCCACAGGCTTGCCATGCGCCAGTGTACAGAATCCTGGGAGGAAGACAGGCTCTGCAACAGGGGTCTTCCAGCAGAGGACAAACACTTCACATGGTTAAAAGCCTTCATTGAAAGACTCAGTGAAGACAATGGAGAAAGTGATGGCTGGGGTGATGACACCCCCTCACAGCTGGACAAAGGGGCGTGATGAAGACACACAGGGCTTGCACACCAGCCCAGAGAACACAGGCGGGACAGCGGGAGACGGGCCAAGGAGGGGTCCCAGCAGCATCCTGTTAGCTGAGGGTCCCCCCTCCCACGCAGCACAGTGCCCTGTGGGGAAAGCCGAGACACAACAGGCAAACCCAACAGGAAGGCGCTGAGAAGACCCAAGCCTGGACCCACGCTCCAGGGGAGGGGCCTCGGGGGGGCAGGGCCCGGCCAGGGACGGAGTCAGCACAGAGGGGGAGAAGCAGCTAGCGCTGTGCACGCAGGGCGCGGGTTCAGGGCTGAGCAGGCAGGGGCCTCCCGAGCTTCCCAGAGGCCACCTCCAAATGCACGGCTTCCCTCCTCTGAGGCGCTCCAGCGAGGCGAGGGACCACACACACAGGCACACGCACACACTCGTGCACACGCATGGTCTGCACACACACAGGCACATGCACTCGTGTGCACCCACACAGATGCACGCACACACTTGCGCACATGCACTCTGCACATACACAGGCACACACACACTCGTGCACACATACACACAGATGCGCACACACACACAAATACACACAGAGCTGGGTGCACTGCTCAGGTTCCAGTCGCCCCTAGCGGGAGAGATGGGCACAAGCTCTCAGGGCAGCGCCAGCCACTCCCGCGCCTGCAGGCCTCGCTGGGTGTGAGCAGGCGCAGTGTGCACAGTCCCAGTGTGACCCTGCAATCCAATGGGGTGCAACGAGAGGTGACCCCTGCACACAGAAGACCCTGAGCTGGGAGACGCCCGCCCCAAGCCCCCAGGCCATGTGAACGGCGGGCGCCAAGGCGCGGCGCTCACCCGGAAGGTGGGGTAGAAGTGGATGTCGTAGGTGCGGCACACCTCCTGGTTCTTCTCCTCCGCACAGTCCAGCGCGGCGACGCGGATGGCAGCCGCCCAGTCTGAAAAGCAGGAGAGAGACTGTCAGTGGGGACCCGTCCTGGCGAGGACCGGGGAGTTGAGAGCAAGGGTCTCCCCAACAGCCCCAGGTGAGGGTCTCTCTTTGGAAGACCTGCTCCCTTCTCTGGTTCAGTAAGAGTCCCAAACCTTCGCTGGCTGCTCGGCCGGCTCAGAGACAGCCTGCAGGGGAAGCAGGAGGCCTGGCGATCGGGCGCACACACGGGAGTACAGCAGTGCCCGAGCAGGCCGGGCCCAAGGGGACGGCCGGCCCGAGCCCCGGCCCCCACCTCCTGCAGCCAGGTGACTTCTGAGGGGGAACCTGCACTGTCCGTCCCTGAGCTGCGGTGAGTTCCGACAGACACCACCAGTCTAAAGCAGTCACCTGGCTACACGTCATGGTAAATGAGTTTTCTCTGAGTGCTGCTTAAGCCTAAGACTTCAGAGGTTACAGTAAAGACAGGCCAGGAGAGGCACCAGCCTCACTAAGTATTACACAGACACCAAGGCTTGTGTACATCGGCAACTCATAACTGCTTTCGTTCCACCCAATATTACACTTATGCTTAAAAATACGTGCCTTCTTCCTCTGCAGTTGTAAAAAGCACTTACTAATACTAACATAGAGCAAAAGATGAAGTGAAAAAAACACAAAACACACAGCCCATCTTTTACAGTCAATGACAGAGTAGCACTCCACTTAAGTGGCCACAGTGAAGCCGGTTCATCCTGAAGGCGTTTGAAAGGATGGAAAAAATCACAGAGCCCTCTTGAATCACAGGTCACGTCTTTCTGGAATCTCAAATTACAAGGAACTAAGGAAGAACAGTTAACACTCTCATCCCATCAGTAAGGCCAGAGTGCAGACGCGAGCAGGACTCACGGCCGGGGGTTGCCGCGCCCACCCAGCGGCCGACTGTGAGCAGGGAGCCACGTCCTCTCCACTCCACGGCCTGTCCATCCTACCAGAACATCTCACCTCTGCAACCTCCTCCCGGTTCACAAACACAGGGATTCAAGGCTTACCGATAATTTCCATGACAAGCTTTTGCTCCATCTTAAAAAAAAAATAAAGACAGTGCTCCAGGACCAGAGAGAGAAGACGGAACAGGGCTCCAGGAGCTGACACTACGCACACGTGGAGCTGGGCCCAGACAGCGAGAGGCGGGGAGGACGCTCAGAGCCGCCCACGAGGGCGCCCGTCTTCACGGTGCGGGGAGGACGCTCAGAGCCGCCCACGAGGGCGCCATCTTCACGGTGGGACTTGGCCCCACGTTTTTGCTTTCAGGTTTTTCCTAACAAGCACATGCTACTTATGGAATGTGGAAAAATGGACCTTCGGGGTACTTGTGGGGAGTGTGTGTTCCACGTCTGTGCACCATGGGACCCGGGTCCGGCTCCGTTTGTACCTCCCCGGACTCCAGGGGCAGAAGGCCACAGACAGCGGCCAACGGGGCTACCAGGCGCACTGGCTGCAGGGAGAGGAGGCCCCAGGCCCGAGCATGGCCCTCCTGACTCCAGAGGGGCGCTAGCTTCACCTGGGCCCTGGTTCAACAGCCGCCGGCTGTGAAGGAGCACCACAGGCTCCAGGGGCTCACCCCGCCGTCCCAGGCTCAGCCTGCAGGCCTGCACGGGGTGATCACAACCTCCAAACTGTCCCCGGGGGGCCCGGCCCCCACCCCAGCCCCCTAGCCAGAGTCTCCCCATGGCCAGCAGGTGACAGCGTCCCCTCACGACGTGCCCCGCTCTCAGCACAGAACAGACCCCTCGGGTGGACTCTCCACTGGCCTGCGCTCAGCTGCCTTCCCTCTTCAAGGTCACGAGGCCACTCCAGCCAGGCGCCCCCTCCTGCAACGCAACTGACCCCCACACCCAGGCTTCCTCCCAGAGCGAGGAGGGGAGGGACACCCTGGCCCCAGGAACCGCCGGGTCCTGGCCACAGATGCCCTGGGCAGAGCAGCAGAGACGGGGCGACGCTTGGTACCAGCTTTGCTTTTCCAGCCTCCCAAGCTCTTTCAAGTACCCCAGGCATCCAGTAGGTGGGCCCTGCCCTTCAAAATAGGGCATACCTGCCAGTGGCTTCAAGAAGAAAGGCCTTGGCTTTCCCCAGGTTTTTAACCACTTGCTTATTCCCAGGATAACAGTGAAAAGTTGAGGTGTTCCCTGAAATAGCAGCAGTGCCCCAGCATCAGTCCGACTGCGCTGAAATGCTCTGTGTTTCAGAAAAACTTACGCTGGACTGAACTTTCCTGGGATATCTCTAGTAAATGAAACACTTCGTAAATTTACAAGTATGAGGGTTCCCTGCACCGAGTCCATCCTAAGTCAGCATCAGGGTGTAATTTTCAAAAGCCAAGAGCATGACTCATCACCGCAGGAGGAGTCACACAGGCCTTCGACCTGCTTACTGACGGACCCGGCTGGGGTGAGGGAGGTCCGAGCCCACAGCCAGCAGGACCAGCCCTCCAGGACAGAGCTGGCCAACGCCGAAGGGCAAGAAGCCTTTAGGTTCCCCTTCCCCGGTGGACAGAAGCAATCTGCATCACTCCCCAGTGAGGTCTGTGACTTCACTGCAGCCTGGGTCTGAGCCCTTAACTAACAGTCATGAAGCGAAAGTCAAACACAGGCCTGGGGACTCAGCCTGGGGAGGCTGGGGAGCAGGCCCGTGTGATACTGAGAGGACATGGGTCCCACCTTGGCTCAAGTTTAAAATGTGTCCTAACAGGAGGATGTAGAAGAAAATGAGCCCCTCGCAGTGACCGGCCAGGGGCAGTCATGCAGTGCCCTGGAAAGCAGGGCGACGGTGAGGCGAAGGCCAGGCTGCCGCACCCCCCGGAGCCCAGCCGGCTTGGGGTCAGCCTGGCCAGGGTGCAAGCCAGCTGGAGGACCGTCCCTCCTGCTCACAAGCTGACAACAGCTTCTGAACAGCCGATGGCCTTGGAGAGCCAGCGCCCCCACACCCCTCAGAGCCTGTCCGCCCCCCAGAAGCAAGATGGGGTGCTTCTCCTCCCCCAAGCACCCCCACTGGCCATCGAGTCTCTGGGCCTCAGTCCTACAGGGAGCAGCCGGGGACGCTCCACGGAGAGGCCGGGCCGAGGGGCCTCTGCTGGAAGCTCTCCTGCAGCTCACGTGGCTGCCAGGGCGGGGCCTTCTGGGCGCGGCAGCTGCTGGCCCCTCCGGGGGGCAGGCCCCTCGCTCAGCGGCCCTGCTGGGCACCAACCCCGCGTCCTGCTCACCTTCCCAGGACCTGCCCCCACGCCCACCTGTTCACACTGCTGGCCCTCCTGCACCTTGTCCGTCCTCTCCTCTGAAGGACGGGGTCCACGCGGACAGGGAACGCACACAGAGTGTTTCGAGACGCACACAGGTCGCTGCACGCCGGCGGGGACAAGACAGCGCCTACTGGGCCAAAGACTCTGGGGTCTGCACGTGCACCCCACCGAGGCGGTGGCCCGGGGCAGGGCCCGGTGCCCGGCCTGCTGACGTCTCATGTGGCCCTTGCCCACCTTTCAAAGAGGCCGCCTGTGCGGCGCAGGAAGGAGGCAGATGAAGGAGATTTCAGTGGCGTGGGCACTAACAGCCACCGCAGACATGCCGGCAGATGGGCGGCTTTCACGGCAGCACAGAAGCGAGCCGGTCTTTTTATCAGGGAGAATGCAAACCGTTTCAAAGGGTGAGCTTCAGGGTCTGCAGCCATTCAGCTGGTGCCCTCCCCTCCTCCTGCCTCTCCCACCTGTCGGGACTCACACACAAAGGAGGGAAGCGCCCTCAACTGAATGCAAATCGCCTGCTTTCAGGACTAGGCCCACACCAGCCACCCCCAGCTGCCAGCTGGGCTCGGGGCCTCCACAGGGAGCAGCGGTGAGCCCCGGGCTGATCCTCACTTCCGCTCACAAGCCCATCTATTTTTAGGATCACAGACTAAAAAAAAATACCCGTGAAATAACTAAGCATATCTACACAGTGAACTACAATTTATCTCAAGTTTCCTTGCCAAGTAACTATATTATTTATCCTCACAGGATTAAACTTCCCACCATTACTTGGCAAGTTCTAATAGAATGTCTATACAAGTCACACTTATGGTAAAGCATCCATCACTTGAAGAAAACGGTTACAGTTCAGATTAATTAATCCCTCGGGTTTCAGAGAATCCCACCCCCTCGCTTCCTTGCAGTCTCCTGGTCCTCTCACCCTGGAGAGCGAGGGCGGTCAGGGTGACCGGGCCAAGCCCGCTCCCACGCTGGGCCGCTGGAGGGCGCTCTGGTCCCCGTGAAGCCCCTCCAGGCCGAGCAAAGGGCCTTTCAGGCAAGCTCCAAGCTCAGGACGCACAGGCCTGGGCAGAGAAGAAGCGCGAGCTAAGGGGCACGCCTTCTGCGCCAGCCCCCAGGGCAGCCTGGAGTCACGCTCTGGCTCAGCCTCCGGGGCAGAGGGCTGCGATGGGCTCAGGGCAGTTTCATCCCTGTGCCTGCACGCAGGTTTGCGTAAGCCAGCACTGTCTGTGTTCCCGCAGGCGCTGCGGCACGCTCACTGTGAACAGCACCTGTGGGAATGCTGGCCGGCTCTGTGGGCGCGGGCGGGAACCGTTCTGAGATCAGGGTGCCCAGGCCGCCCGTGAAGCCAGCGACCTTCACCAGCAGGGCTCCTCTGCTCAGGGGCCCAAGGGGCACACGGCGGCGCTGTCCCTCTGGGTCCAGCTGCAGTGAAGCCTGGGTCTCACAGACAAGTCTCAGTGTGGGGAGCCCCCGTGTTGGGGACGTGCCCCCACCCACCTGCCTCTCCAGGGTCCAGGTGGGGTCCTGCTCCTTCAGCCCCCCGCTTCTCCCAGAGGACAGGGAACGGCCGTGGGAACCATCAGCTGGTCTAGTTCACGTGCATGAAGCCTGCAGCCACGTGGATGAGACCAGCTGGTGACTGAGGTGGGTGGGAGGCAAGTGGGGCCCTGGCACCCGCGGCCCGCCACTCGACGGCATGGCCACACGGGTGTTGTGCGGTGGCGCTGCCTGCCAGGCCCCGCTTTCCTCTGCGTCTCTCATCAAGAATTCTGGGGGTGGGCTTCCCTGGTGGCTCAGTGGTAAAGAATGTGCCTGCCTGGAGACACGGGTGTGACCCCTGATCCAGGAAGATCTCGCGGGCCGTGGAGCAACTCAGCCCATGCTCAGCTACCGAGCCTGCGCTCTGCAACGCGAGAGGCCACTGTGGGCAGAAGCCTGAGCATCGCAACGAGAGAAGCCTGCACAGCAACAAAGACACAGTGCAGCCAAACAAATAAAACTACATTTAGAAAAAGAATGATCTTGTTTTTAAAAAAACATTCTGGGGCCAATAACAGAACACCTTCCCCGTCCCTCCCCAAGACAGGCGGAGGAGACACGGGCTGAAACAGACGCCCAGGACCCGGCGGCCCCGACGGGCACTTTGGGCCTTGAGGAAGTCTCTGTGGCTGTCTCGGGAGGCGTCTCTGGGCAGGCAGCTGCCCACCCCCACCAGGTGTCTCATTTCTCACCTCAAAAGGAGGCAAGAGACTGAGCTAACAGCACAGCTCTGGGCAAAAGGATTTTCAGGAGCACAGTAGAGTTTTGTTTTGTGAAGGACTTAGAAGTGACAGGCCTAAGCCAGATCTACATAAACACTGGAAGGGCGTTTGGCTGCACCACAGTAACTCTTTGGTTTGTTAAGCCACCTGCATAGAAGGAAAAACAATTATTTTCAAAATCTTAAAAATGTCAGCAAAAAGCTCAAGTTCAATCCAAATCTTTTAGGAAAACAAAAGTGCCCTGACGCGGTGTACAGAGAGGACCCGCCAAGGAGGAGGGGAGCCCGGCCCCCTGCAGACCCCTGCCCACTCTGAGCAAGTGGAGGAGGCCACACTGGGGCGGGGTGGGGGGCCGGCAGCAGGCGCTCCTCAGCTCAGTGACCAGCCCCAACCGTCAGCAACCTCAGAGCCGGGAGCAGGGGCTGTACTGTAACCAGCCACCTTCCAGAAGCCGCGCTGCTGTCGAGACTGGGGGTGGAGGGTAGACTAGCTGAGTGGGCTGGACGCGGTGTTTCAAGATGGGTGGGAAGAGGCACCTGATGGGCCCAGGTCTGCGTGCCCCAGGGCGCATCGAACCCCCTATTCACAAGACACTGACTGGGCCTGAAGCGGTGAGAGTGGGAGCAATGACCGCACTCAGACTGGTCGGTGTGGGCGTGGGCACCCCCCGCCCCTGCGGGACGGCCCCGGCAGAAGCGAGGCGCTGCGCAGAGGGGCTGCACTAGCCTCCTCAGCGAGGGCGCGGCAAGTTCCCAGCACGCTCCTCCGGGACTTCAGAGACGAGGCTCGAGAGGGACCCTGGGCCAGTCAGGTGGGGAGCCTAGGACCCGAGTCGCAGGTTCCTCTGGCGGAGCGTTCTTGTGTGCAGACAGCCTCGGGCGGGGGGTGGGGTCCCTGCACCCCTCGAGCCTCAGGCCCTCTCCTGGAGGTGCCTGCGCGGTCAGTGGCCCCAAGACAGGAGCCCTCCGCCTCTGGGGCTTACGCTGACAGGAGGCCAGGCCTCATGCCCAGAGCTTCTGCTCCTGCCTGCCCGGGCTGGGCCCACGAGGTCCCCAGGTGAGCTCTCTCTGGGGACCTGGCATGGGACATTGCCTAGCGCCCAGGCTCTGCCTCCAGTCAGAGCTGGCGCTCAGGGAGCCCCCGGCAGTCCAGCTCTCAGGAGCCCCGTCCTTGGGGCCACAGCTGTTTTTCACTCTCAGTCACGTCTCCTTTTGTCTCAGGCCTGCTCTTCCTGCCTTCACTTGCAGAATGCCCAATGCAGCGTGCATGCTAAGTTGCTCCAGTTGTGTCTGACTCTGCGGCCCTAGGGGACCCAGCCCTCCAGGCTCCCTCCATGGGCGTCTCCAGGCAAGAATGCTGGCGTGGGCCGTCATGCCCTCTTTCAGGGGATCTTCCCCCACCCAGGGACTGAACCCGCGTCTCTTACACCTCCTGCGCTGGCAGGCAGGTTATTTACCACGAGTGCCACCTGGGACTCTCTTAAGATAATCTTCTTTAGCCAACAGTCAGGCTAATCACACCTCTAGGTAGTGGATTTCACTACCAGATTGGCCAAGAAGCGCGTCCGGGACACACAGAGAAACCCAAATGAGCTTTTTCGGCAACCAATAGTTTCTGTTTCAAAAATAACTTTCCTTCTGAGTTGCAGGGACAATGTCCAAGGCTCCTTACATGCTGGTTGAACCATGCAATGGTTTGCAATATTCAAATCCTATTTACAACTTTTATATTTCACACACTAAGCTGAAAAAAATCAAAATATGCACAAAACAGGTGATGATAACGTCTTGCTAACGAGCATTAAAATGTACATATCTTTGTTTCTGCCTCCCAATAACAAAAGAAAACTGAAAAGTCCTCTTATTATTAAAAGTACTTGTTTGATGACAAAGCAAAGGCTTAAAGGACACCTATTATGGAGCAGACCGTCCATTTCATGAAGTCTCTGACTTCAGTTCTGACCAGCGGCAGAGGCCCAAGCAAACACTAGATCAAAGAACAGACACTTTAGAATCAAGATGTCCCAATACCTTGAGGCAAGAAAAGCCGCTAACGATAATCACAATCACGTATAAAAGCCCAATTTAGACTTTTTTTTCAAGTTCCGTTACGAATCTGTCTAGATATGAGAAAATCCCAACAGGGTTGGCTGTAAAACTGCAGTTCAGGAAGAGAGCCCATTTGTTACTCTCTTGCCCTCTGAAATATATGATTAGAGGTCAGCTCAGCCTCAGCAAAGTCCTGCCAAACCCTGCTCTTGTTGGGGACAGGCCCTCACTTCAGAGCAACTCGTGTTCTCTTCCGAAGCACGGCCAGCTTGTAGCAAGGCTGCTGCAAAACCCTTAAACGGATACAACTGTGCAATGTAGAGCACGCCAAGAACTTAGTGGCTGATTAGCAATTTGCACCGTGATGAGAAAGTGCCAAGAGTCAATAAAGTGTGGGAATAGGACCAGAAGTTTGGTGGGTGACAGACTGGTCCAAGGCTGCGTGGCCACGCACAAGGAACCAACCAATGAAACGCGGGAAGGTCTTTTCCTGCTTCCACAGAGAAGTCTCCAGCACAAGTGGACCTCTTTGAGTAGCCACTGTATATGCTCAGCTCTCCAAACCAAAGGAAAAGGAAGAACGACCCACAGGGAAAGCAGCCCGGGGCAGGAACCGGGAGCCTCAAAGAACGGGGATTCCAGGCAGGCGGGTGGAGTTACCGAGGACGAGATAAACGTCAGGACACAGCTAGGATAAAGACCTGGGGGGAGGGGGTTACTGAAGCTCTCAGAGACTCAACAAGAGGGTCTGGAGGGCTGGGACAAATGGAGAAGGCCTCTATGCCCCCAGCTGAGTGAGGGCGGCGGGGGGAGAGGGGGTCCTGTCATCCTGACTTGACAGCCGACTTCCCAGATCTCCATGGGGCGGGGGGTCCTTCGAGGGATGAACCCGGGGTGCAGGCCAGCGGCCGCCGAAGCGGAGTGCCTCCAGAGGGCCAGGGAGAGGGACCCGAGGAGAGAATCCGGGGGTCGTAGGCGCCAGGCCAGCGGCCGGGGGCGGGCCCCCGCGCCAGGCGCGCCTCACCTCTCACGTCTGCGGCCAGGGCCCGCCAGGTGGGCGCGTAGCCGATGCAGTGGCCGCACCACGAGGAGAAGAACTGCACGAGCCACGCGGCCGAGCTGTTGGCGGTGGCCCCGCGCACGCTGCCGCTGTCCAGCACCCACACGGCGTCCTCGCCCGCGCGGTACAGCCGCGCCGCGCCGCCCGCGCCCGGCCCCGCCGCCGCCGCCGCCGTCAGCAGCACGAGCAGCGGGGGCAGCCGCGCGGGCCGCGCCGGGGGCGGGCGCCGGGTTCGGGCCGCCGCCGCCGCCGCCGGGGCTCCCAGGCTGCGCGCCGGCGACGCCGCCGTCCCGGCCGCCGCCATGTTGGGAGTGCCGCGCCGCGCCTGACCTTTCACCCTGGCAACCGCCGTCACGAGCGCCGCGCACGCCGGGCCCCGCCTCCAGCGCCCCGCCCCGCCCCCACCGCCGGCGGCCGGGTCCCGCCCCCGTGCGTCTAGGCCCCGCCTCCAGGCCCCCCTCGGCCTCGGACCCCGAGCTCCAGGCTCTGTCCCACCCGCCCCGCCCCTGGCTCCGCCCTAGACCCCGCCCACCGAGGCCTAGGCTCCCGCCCATTCAGGGCCCGCCTCCGATACACAGGCTCCGCCCCCTCGCGCCCCGCCCCCACCCTCCCGGGCTCTGCAGACACCTCTCAAGCCGACCCTTGCCGCACCCCGTTCAGGGTTAGGGTCGCGAGATTTAGCAAATGAAGGTCCAGGCAGCACCGTTAAATGTGAATTTCAGATAAGCAGCGAGGCGTTTTTAAGTCTAAATATGTATCATACCTGAAATGCAAATTTAATGAGACACATTTAGACTAAAAACGCTTCGCTGTTCAACTGAAACTCACATTTACTGGGCTTCCTGTGTTATATCTGGCGACCCTACCTGGGGCTTCGGAGGGTCTGCAATGCTGACTGTTTTTTTTTAATCTGAGACTTTTGACTCTTAGAAAACTTGCAAAGCTTACTGCACAAGCCCCGTGGATGTGTCACAGAGCCAAATTCAAGAACCTTCACGACTGATTGCCCTGCAAACCTAGGAAAGAAAGCTGCCTATGATGTGTTTGCTTCATTTAACGTGAGACCTGGTTTTTTCTATTGCTATTCCTGATTGTTTTGTGCATATCAGATTTTCTCTGAACTGTGTGACCGAAAACAGAAAAGAAAGGAAATGGACCACAGAACGGACATGAGTCAGCATCCGTCCTCTGTGGGCCTGGAAGTTCAGATTCCCATGTTCCAGGCCACCTCGCTATCACAGGGGATCAACAGTTAAATACGTAAATGATACGATTTGAACACAAAGTACTTGACAGCCATGCAGACATCCCTCTGTTCTTTGCACTGTGGGATGCTGTGTAAGACTTTGTCTGAAAAGGGTTTTGTTGTTTAGGTTTCGAAGGTTAGAAAACCCTGGTTAAGGGGATCCAAACTAGAGCCCCCTGGTGCAGGCACTTGTGCCCCCTCCCCATTCATTCTTCACCAACACTTGCTGGGCTTCTGCTATACGCCAAGCCCCGGACACAAAGCCAAACCCAAGTGTCACTGGGCCAGGAGCAAGACCCAAAGCAAACAAGCCTGTGAGGTGGAGATAAGCGCTATAAAAAGCAGGGTGGGGCTGCTGAACACAGGGAGTCAGGAAATTCCCCCAGAGAGGGAGGCTGCGGGTGAGAGGTGGGAAGGGAGGAAAGCAGCCCAGGCAGAGGACTGCACGTGCGAAGGCCCTGAGGCAGAAGGGGGCGCGTGTGCTGCAAGGACAGCAAGTGGAGAGGGGTGTGGAGCTGGAGAAGCAGCTGAGAGCAGGACCCCACAAGGCCTCCCTGGAGGAGGGCCCTGGCCCCAAATGTGAAGGTGGTCAAGGGAGGATTTTGAGCAGGGTTATGTGGTTCTGCCCTTCTGACTGCCAGCGAGAAGGGGCAGGAGGGGGAGCCCCCGAGAGGCTGTCGCAGCCCTCCAAGAGATGGTGAGGCTCCATTGAGAGGCTGGCTGCAGTGCTGGTGAGAAGGGCGGGACTTTGCATATGCGTAAAGGTGGGACAGACTGACAGAGGCCACATCTGCTGCAGGGCTCGTGCAGCCGCCCTTGGCTGTGATGAGAGGCTGCAGGGGAGGCGCTGGGAGGGCAATGCAGGGCTGGGAATGGAGGCCAAGGTGCGCCTGGACCTGCTGAGTTCCACAGACCTTGGCACCATCTGCAGCTGGCACCCAGGCCACTGGTTGGCTGTGTGATATGGGGCTTAGATGGTAAATGAGGACTGGAGGAGGCTGGCCACACACTGAGCCCCGGGCCTCCAGATGCAGGGCTGAGGTGAGGAGGGGGCGGGAAGGAGCAGCAGAGAGGTGGGAGGGCAGTGGGAGAAGGAAAGACACGCAGAGATCAAGACCGAGAATCCAGGACGGGAAGGACGCGGTGAGTGAGCCTGGTTTGAGTGGGGGGTGGTTGGCTACCTGGCGGCCCAGGCTTCTTTCTCCCTGTCCTCCCTTCCAAACCACTGACCACAGGCATGACCACAAGTCACATGGTGATTATCGGGCAGAGAGACCAGCATCTGGTCACACAGTTGGCAAAGGCGGTCAAGGCTGGGCTGTCGGGAGGGACTCTAAGCTCACCTGCACACCTGCTTCCCTCTGCAGGAGAGGCTTAGCTTCTGAACACCCTGTCCGTCTGCTCAGGCTACTGTAAGAGAACACCGCAGGCCAGGCGGCTTAAACCACAGACGGGCATCTATTAATATCTCTCACAGGCTGGACGTCCAAGATCAGGGGTGGGCATGGTCAGTTTCTGGTGAAGACAATTCCTGGCTTGCAGACGGCCAGTCGCTTCTTGCCGGTGCTCACCTGGCCCTTCCTCTGTGCTGCACGTGGAGAGGGAGGGGTCTCCACGGTCTCGTCTCATAAGGTCACTGACCCCATCAAACCCTGATCGCCTCCTGACGGTACCTCGTAACACCATCCTGTCGGGATTAGGACTTTGTGGGGTGGTGGGGTGGACACAGTTCAGGCCTTGCTGTCGTTCAGTCGCTAAGTCTTGTCTGACTCTGCGACCTCATGGACCACAGCACTCTAGGCTTCCCTGTCCTTCACGATCTCCTGGAGTTTGCTCAAACTCATGTTGATTACGTCAACGATGCCATCCAATGCAGGCCTTAGCAGACACTCAAAGTCCCCTGGAAGGACTGTGCCCCTTCCCAGCCCCAGGCGTAAGTCCCACTGTCACTCACAGCTCTTCCTCTAGGGCTCTTGTGTCCCCCCGTCCAGGTGCTGAGGAGGGTGAGGGCGGGTCTCTGGGGCCCCCGGCTCTCTGGGGCAGCCAGTGGGCATATGTGCTGGCTTAGCCCAGCACTGGGAGGCTGACCTTGAAAACAGCACCGCAGTGTCTCCAATCCTCAGCACACGATTGGTTTAATGAAAAGTTCTCAGGAAAAGCATGCCTCGGTTGCAAAATGCAGCCACATGCAGAAGCACTCAGACGAGGTGGTGGGTGTGTCTCGTCCAGCTTCCACGGATTAGCCAGCCCCCACTTGAAGCTGGGTGGCCCCACCCCCACACCCTCCTCAATCTGCCCCTCCTCCCAGCGGGAGAGGTGCCTGCTCCTGGGACACTGAGACCCACCTGGCATATTGTCTGTGCTGCCAGGCGGTCGGCAGGTACCAGAGGCAATTCTCAGGTTTGTGAGATGCACACTGATTTCAAAGGGAGCACTGCAGTCTAGGGAGTCGCAAAGAGTCAGACACAACTGAAGTGACTTAGCACGCATGCACATTCTTGTTCACAGAGGGGGAAATCTGGGCCTCAGAGGCCCAGAGCAGTGGTTGAGGACCCATGGAACGTATGTGGCAGAGGGACCCTCCAACCCGGGTGCCTCCAACACCTGGGAGGGGCTCTTCTGATGCCCCTGAGCAGGACAAAAGTAGAACTCTCGTTCCCCTGCCCTGAGCTCCCCCAAGGTAGTCGTCCTGGCCATGCTGGCTGGGGTCCAGCTGGGTGGCTGTGAGCCCTGGAGGTCAGGGCTGACTGTCCTTTTCCGAGCCCCCCTCATGGGGCAGGCTCTGCACAAGGTTGGGGGACAAAGGGACAGGTGAACTCCACCTGCAGCCCGGCCCCAGAGTGGGTGCCGCCCCCCACCCCTTAGCTGGCATCTGGTTTCAGAGGTGCCTGACACCAGCCATTCTCGAGCAAATTTACAGGAGGATTATTCCTGAGTGCTTGCCACGTGCCGGGGACAGAGCCTGGCAGGGACAGGCCTCTGTGTCCTCACAATGACGCCGTGAAGAGGGCAGGGACTAGTCATGGAGGCATGGGGGTGGGCATCCCCGCCACAGGCCCAGGGACAGATGGAGCTGGCCCCAGCATTGTTAAATGCCCACATCACCACCTGAATGGACATGGCCGAGGGGAAGGAAGCCCCTTAATCTGTCAGGTGAGCGGCAGGACAGGTTGGGGGCCCCCGAGGGAGGCTGGGGTGCCGGGTGCATGTATGATTCTGCCCTGCCCCTGAGCCTGCAGTCACGTGTTGCAAACACTTCTACTCCTCGCTGTGCTTGGCGGGCGTTAAGAGATGGGGCTAGGGGAAAGGGGGCCGCTGGGTGGGGCCCAAGGCAGAGGAGCAGGCTGGCAGTTGCCAGCTGGAGTGGGGTGGGCAGCTAGGACATGGGACAGGGGACAGACGTGGGACCTGCAGACCCTCTGGGACCTCCTGCTGCAGGGGACCAGTGTTAAAACGCCGCTGGCTGAGCAGCCACAGGACAGCCTGGCCCTCAGCTGCAGGCAAACCTGAGCCGGTGGCCCCAGCTCCCTCGGAAGGCCAGGATGCTCGCCTCCCGCCCTGTGGGCCGGGCTCCCCTGCGTGGGGCTGGGGAGGGCACCATCTAACAGGACCCGAGTGCTCCTGCGGGCATGCGGCCTCCCCCAGTTGGCTGCCGTGGCCTTCGTCTGTATTTTATGATGTGGCTGTTAGGGCTGCACAGGGCCAGGCATCAGAAGGACTCGTAAAGCTCGTCTGGTGATTGGAATTTAAGGCGGCAGGGGTGAGGTCCTGGGCGTTTGATGCAGGAGGGGACAGCTGAGCGGGGAGGCTGATGGAGACAGATCACGGGAAAATTCCGTGTGGGGTTTAACTGAGAAATAATCATTTTCTATGAAAGATAATGACTTCTCTGGAGGCTGCTATCAAGATTTATTGGCCCAAGAGGCTACAGGGATTGGAGCCAAGGCGAGCACGGTGAGACCTTGGAGGGAGCAATCTTGAAATTGAAGTCTTGCTTCGGGTCAATATATCTGAATGCCGCAGCCCCCAGCTCCACACACATAATGTCAGTGGAGATTAAGCATGTTCGACACCTTTGGTGGACAGTCTTCCTGCTCTGGCTGGTCACTGGATAACCCCAAGGTCCCTGGATCCAGCTGTCATGGGAAGGAGAAGGCCAGGGTCTTCATACAAGTCCTCCTTGACCAGACTTCCTTCAAGGGTGAGGGGCCACGGGGCCACAAAGAGACCCCAGGGACACACGCGCCTGCTGGGCACCCAGGAGGCCCCGAGTCCAGCTGCGGGCACGGCCATGCCTGGTGCTCAGCTGTCAGCCCCCGCCCAGACCCAAGACTATCGAATCTGAGGCAAATCTGCCAGGTTTCGATGTGGGAGATTTATGACCGAACGTGGTGTGTGTAAAATACATAATTCCTCTCACACGGCCTCAGAAATCCAAAAGGGTCAGCGATAAATAGAAAAAAAAAAATCACAGACTAATTTGTTCAGAAAACTAGGGGTAAATCAATAAGAAAGCTGTAGCTCAAAATTTGTTCTGAAATTGCGTACACGGAGAATGCACACACTTTTCCCCCAGTGGACCCAAACCTCTTCTGTGCGTTCAAGCGGGCTTGGGGACATTGGGCATCAAGTCAACATGGATTGTCGTGACTGCTGCTCCCTGGGACCATGATCCCGTCCTGTGTGAGCTGGGGTGTGATGCAGGCTGGGCTGGTGAGCCGGTCTCTTGGAGTGGCTGCCCCAGAGGCTGGAGCCTGGGACAACGGCAGGCGGTTCCTGCCTTGGCCTGCAGGGTTCCACGGGGTCTGAGAGGCAGCACCTGGGGGCTTTGCCAGGCCAGCTTTGGAGACAACCAGCACTTTAAACAAGTGCCGGAAAGTCTGAGTCTCTTCCCCCGGGTCCTATAAATGCTAAGTGAATGAGTTCCTCTCACCGCAGTGAGGGCTGCAGGAGAGGGGCTCCTGTCATTCTGACTTGACAGCCAACTTCCCAGGATCTCACAGGGGTCAGGGGTCATATCCTGGACCAGCACCAGGACAGCGATGTCCCTTAGGCCAGCACGCCGCCGACTGCTCGATTCTGGATCCTCGGCAAGCAGGTATTTTCCAGTTTGAGAACTGGAAATGGCTGGACGGGTGCTATAGCTGATGCAGGTAGACGATAGATGCTGTAAACAGATGAGGGATAAACAATGAAGAGATGACGGGTAGATAAGCGATGTGCGCACGCTCAGTCACGTCTGACTGTGACCCCATGGTCTGTAGCTTGGCAGGCCCCTCTGACCATGGGATTTCTCAGGCAGGAATGCTGGAGTGAGTTGCTATGCCCTCCTCCAGGGGACCTTCCGGGGATTGAACCCCGGTCTCCTGCGTCTCCTGCAGTGGCCGGCAGATTCTTTACCACCTGGGAAGCCCATACGGATAACTGATGGGCGGTTTAGTTGACAGACCGGAGAGAGACTGCTGTAGGACATGGAGAGTAACTTCTGAGAGATCAAGCACAGCGTCAGTGAGCCTTATCTCAAGAAAGCCTAACCACGTCAGAAGTTTAGAAGCCAATCTGGAAGCTGGTTCCTTTTGTTTAATTTTCGACCACGCTGTGTGACATGTGGGATCTTGGTCCCCTGATCAGGGACTGAACCCACACCCCCCGCCCACCCCCTGTAGTGGGTGTGCAGAGCCCTAACCACTGGACCACCAGGGAAGTCCCTGCTTCCTTTTATGAGAGAGCTGATTGTTGGGCTCATTGAAAAGCTCTTCTCCTCTCCTCCAAGTGCACAGATGACAATTCAGGAGAAAAAGACTAACAACATTAAAGTGAGACAGCCCCATGGGAACAGGGACGGAGCAGGGCGTTGAGAAGACACTGTTGGCTTCCAGTGAATTCCCTGGAGCACAAACTCAGAGGTGCTCTCGCATCAGCACACACACACACACACACACACACACACACATACACACACACACACACTGATGCAGCCTTCTGCTCCTTCTGAGGAAGGCGGGGTGCGGGCCCTCACTGTGGCTGCAGAATATGCAGAATTCAGTCAGAGACTGGCAACAGGACGCGGGGGCAGCTGAACCGCCTTGTGCCCTGGCGACGGCGCTTCCGAACGGCTCTGGGGGAGGAGGGGGCCGCTGGGACCCCTCAGAGCCCATCAGCGGCTCATGGGGCGGCTGCTGTGGGGAGAGGTCAGTGCTGCAGTGGCCTGACCTTCAGCCCCTGAAGGGCTCTCCCTGCCCAGTCTACTGAGACCAGCAGTCTCACCCCATCCTCCCGTCTCAACCTCTCCCCACTTCCTGCCCACGGGAACCCCTCTTCATGCTTGACTCAGCGTCAACTTCCTGGACGCCCGCCTGAGTCTGGTGCTGAGGCGGGACAGGCGCTCTCGTAAGGGGATGCCTGCGAGGCCGTCCCTGCAGGCGCCCACATGCTGCCGCCTCTGGAACCCACTGGGGCCTTGCCGTGTCCAGGAGGGCCCGTTCGACGGCCAGCCTGGCAAGGGGCTCTCATTTCTTCTGGGAGGCGGCCTGCGCACTCTCGGGGAGGTGGGGGTCCACTCCAGCTCAGAGGCCAGGTGGAGGGTCACCTGGCCGCGGGCGAAATCACCTTCTCCCCGAGCTGCCTCCTCCTCTAATCTGCACAAGGGTGTGTGCACCGACCTCCCAGCCTGGAGTCGCCAGCTGGATGTCATGGAGGCACCAGGTTTACCGTTCAGAAATCAGAGGCGGGCAAACATCCCTGCCGAAGGTTTCCCAACGAGGCAGATCCGAGAGGGCATATCGGTGCAGATGTAACCCCCAGCCTCAGCATCTGGCCTCCCAGGGCCCCCAAAGCCGTGCTCTCCTCTCGGCCTCTTCTGAGGCCCCTGGCACGCCCACACACACACATGCTAACACACAGTCATGTGGTGACATGTCCGGGGCCTTGCCGTGTCCAGGAGGCCTCGTTCGACGGCCAGCCAGGCAGGGGGCTCTCCCAGGCAGCGTCCGTGTCCGCGCAGCCCCGCGCCACCGCCCCCTCTTCTCAGAACTCTAGGCTTCCCCACGACTGTGCAGGGGCTGCCGTGTGAGCCCGCGTGAACGGGCTGGCCCCCACGGGCCCCTCTGTTGCCAGGCTGCCTGCTGGCGCTGCCTCCGAGAGCACGGCCAGGGTGTCCCTCAGGATCCTGCTGCTGAGCTGGGCGGACAGCAGGTCCACCACCTCGGCTCTCTCCATGCCTGGGAGGGCAGCGTGCGGTCCGGCGCCCAGAGCCAGAGCAGGGTCCCTCCACCTGGAGCCAGGCAGCCCAGGGTCCCCAGCTGCCAGACTCCCCACAGATGCACAGGCCACTCCCGGACGGGGACGAGGGTGTCAGCACTGGGAGCCACCCCGGGGCATCCCCTGCTCCCCCACACCAAGGAGACCCCAAGCTGACCGGTTCAGACAAGCGGCTATCTGTGGCCTGGTCCCTCCCAACAGAACCTGATTCACCCAATTCTCCATTAAGGCTTCTGCCCTGTCCCGCCACCCCAAGGCAGAGCCCCGCCTCCTCCTGGGGCCCCGGGGACGGTGACTCAGATAGACCCTCCCCAGCCAGGGAGGACCACTCTCCCATAATGAGGGAGGCAGCTTCCCCTGGGGTGTCCAGCGAGCTCCCAGGACACACGGCATCTTCGGGCGGGGTGGGGAAGTCTTCTGAGTGGGGGCTGGCAGGGTCGGTCTCCCCGTCCGCTGGGAGGATGGGAGGCAGAGGAGGGAGGCGAGAGTCCCTCTGGGTGGAGGACGGGAAGTCAAAGCTGCCGCAGGACAGCGCCTCGTCCACCGGGGACAGGATCTCAGGCCAGACGCCGCCAGCCAGAGGACAGGCTTCCTCCAGGACAGGGGAGGCTCTGCTCCCCCGCGCCCAGGGGCCTGGCTCTCAGCTGTCTGGGCTGCCTGCCCACCCAGGTTCTCAGGAGGAGCCCCTGGCATCAAGAGGACCTCAGGCTCAGAGGAGGTCCGTAGAGGTTTCCCATCAGTGGAAGGACTCGGGTGAGTGCCCCAGGGCCCCTCTGGGCAGCCACCTGAGGCCTGCAGAGGGGCCCCTCTCTCCTCTTTTGCCAAACTCGGAGGCTGAGGTCCCGGAGGGGAAGGAAAGGGTCAAGTGGAAATCACTGGAGGAAGAGATTTGGGATGGGAGCCTCGCTCCTGCCGCCTCCCAGGACCTCTGCTGGGCTTTTCCTGTGTCTGATCCACTGGTCGGGCTCCCACTGGTTCCAGAATCTTCCCACCCCTCCCCTGGGCCCAGGAAGGGAGGCAGGGCAAGGGGCACCCCAGCCTGTTCCAAGTGGGATGCATGTCCTGTGGGCGAGCAGCGCCCCGGGGCTGGCCTGGCACCGGCGCCAGGGTCCCGCAGGCCCTCCCGGCCCCAGACCTCGCTGAACAACTCAGACTGCTCCGACCTCAACCACAGAGACTGGGCAACAGGGAGACCTCCCGCTGGAGCGAGGCCGGCCGCCCCAGTGCCAGAGCTGCGCCCGGAAAGGGCCTCGGTACCCCTCCCACCCCTCCCAGGTCTCCGGCCCTCCGTCCTGGTGGAACCCCCAGGAGTCTGGAGCAGGGACCCCCCTGCCCAGCTGAGGTCTGTGTCCGGAGTGTCCCCAGCTTCCCCATCCGAGAGGGAAGTGGGGCTCTCGGAAAGCTGAACCAGGATGGCGGATGCTTTCTGAAACTCCTGGAGAGAAGGGCAGGATGGGAGGCTCCCCGAGGAGGTGGCAGTGGATCGTGGAGAAGATGCCGCTGAGCAGGGGCTGGGGGTGGACTCGGGCTCAGAGCCCAGGTCCCAGAGGGGCATGCGCCGGGCCAGGGGGCCGCCCTCGTGCGGGGCTGGGGGTGCCGCCACCTCAGCTGCTGCAGAGAAAGGAGAGTTTAGGGATGATTCACCACCTTTACGCTGACAGCGTCCCACCCACCCTGGGAAGGACACAGCCCACATCCCACGGCCCCCAAGCCGATGGATCAAAAGCAGAAGACTCCAGGCGGAGACAGAGTGCTCAGGTGGTGGGGAGGGCAGGGGCTGTGGCAGGGGCTGGCTCTGACTGGAAAGCTGGCCCATTACCTGGGGACGGGGCCTCACTCAAGGGGGGCGCCCTTGAAGGAGTGGGGGCGCCACCTGGAGACACGGTCGGCGGGGCAGCTTCTGGGCAGGAGAAAAGGGCTTGGGGGTTCTCCTGCTGATAGGTCTCTACCCTGCAAACACAGCGTGAAGTCTTGGGTTGCCCCCAGAGGAAGCCCCATCTTCCAGCCTCCCCCCTCGGGCCCAGAGTCTCCACAGGGGGCCTTCAGCCACTGCAGATGCTTAAAACAGCTTCCTGCCAGCTGTCTGACCCCAGGGGAAGTGACCGTCAGAGGCCAGCGCTCCCCCAGCAAGGTCTGTCTTCAGGGGCTTCTGGCCTCAGTGCCACCTGGATCAGGCGCCTGGGAGTCACCACTGGAGAGATCCAGAGGCAGTGCTCCCTTGAGGGGCCCTACAGCTGCCCCGCCCAGTATCCTGGGCCGACACACCATGAGGCGTCTTGGTTTCCTAAGGTGGGGGGTCAGACGCAAGAGGGCACGCGGGTGGGCTGGGCTGCATGGAGGCCCCAGCCCAGCATGAAGGGCACCAGAAGCAGGTGAGTGTCTCCCAGCAAGAGGGCAGGATGCTCTGGCCAAACTGTCTCCAGGCCCCAGGGCCCCCCACTCCAGCCCGAGCCGCCCTCCAGGACCCCCACACCTCTGCTCCCCTGAGCAGCTCTGAGCAGCCTCCATGGCGGCAGGCCCCTCCACAGAGCTGCCGGCAAAGTCCAGCCCCAGTTCTGACCCTGGTGGACTCCCACCGCCTTCAGCCACCTGCTGGAAACACTTTGGAGAAACACCACAGTCAGGGTGGGGCCGCCTCTGCTGGACCTCAGGCTGTGGACAGAGCCCCTGAGTTCTTGTGACCACAGTAAGGAACAAAGGCTGGCCCCCAAAGAGGGCCATGAAGACCCACCCATCAGACATCCCTCCTCCAGTGGGCTCTGAAGACCTGTCAGCAGACAAGATTTCCCGAGAAGGCTCAGAGGTCCCACCCATCAACAGCCTGCATCTGATGGACAAGGGGCCCCCACACCAAAGCCACACCGGAGGGGGCCCTGCCTGGCCCTCAGACAGCACCGGGCCAGGCCCAGACTCACTCGGGCTTCCTGGGGGCTGTGGGGACGCCCTGCACTCAGGGAGGGTCGACTCTGGCCTTGGAAGCTTGATGCTGGGCTTCCCGTCAGAGCTCGGGCCTTTTCCTCCGCCGGCCGCGGGATGGAGCTGATCTGGGGGGTCTCCTAGGGGGCACAGAGACCATCAGCACTGATGGGCACAGAAGGCAGAGGACGTTGCTGGCACAGGGTCCCAGAATGCCAAAGCCCCGTGCAAACAGCCATCACACCTGCTTGTGTTTGGTTAGAATGAGGACAGAATAATGCACGGTTAGCTACTCCTAAAATCACCCTCTTGTTGGACAGTTATGGATGTGAAGACTCAGAAAAAACTTTAGAGACAGCATTTACAATGTAGATTTTAAAGCCCTCTTTATGGTGGTTTTTGGGTGGAGCTTGCAGACGGTCTGCACAGCTGCTCTTTTCCTCCGAGTCCACTCTTCAGCGACTGGGCCAGGGGGCTGGGCCGGGGGAGGGAGAGAGGAGGTGTGAGACACATCAAGGTCACCACTGCATGGCTGGAAGGTCGGCAAAGTGGGGACAGGGGGCTGCAGTGGCCTCTCTGCCAAGAAGTCCCAGGTAATTACTATCTTCCTACACGTTCACTCCACGCTGGGACCCGGCAGGGACAGCAAGGCCCGGAGATCCATGTTGGTCCCAAAGCCACAGGCCTGAGGGGACCAGAGCTCTTTGACTAAAGCTTAGATGTGTGGAACCTCCACCAACGGGAACGCCTCCCTTTTGTCCGTGGCCCATGGTGAAGGCCAGGCTCCTCTGTCCGTGGGATCTCCCAGGCAAGAACACCGGAGTGGGTTGCCATTTCCTTCTCCAGGGGATCTTCCCGACCCAGGGATTGAACTTGTGTCTCCTGCTTGGCAGGTGGATTCTTCACCCCTGAGCCATCTGGGAAGCCTCAAGGGCAAGGTGCTGTGGGTCGAGCCGAAGGACTGTGACGGGGCGTCACCCAGGGAGCCCGGGCAGGCTCAGTGCCAGGTCAGACAGAGTCAGCACCAGCCCTGGGTGCCCTTCTGGGTTTAAGGTCACGCCCACGGGGAGCCTCGCTCTAGAACATTCCCCCACTCTCAGGTGCAGCAGGGCGTTCCTGAGGGCGTTCGTGGCTCAGTGCCAGGTCAGACAGAGTCAGCGCCAGCCCTGGACGCCCGCCACGAGTTCACCAGGCGGTCCAATGCCCCAGAGCGGTTCCAGCTCCCTCCCATCCGCCCTGATCTGTCCTGAGGACGCTCTCCCAGGCCAGACCGCAGGGAGCCCCCAGGTACACACACTGGCTGGTCTTAACAACCTCTCTGCTGCTCCCGAGGGTGGCTATTGAGAGGGGCTTCTGAGCCTGAGGCATGGACTCAGGCCTGAAAGGAGAGCTCTGAGGTGGCACCTGGGCATTGAGACAAGGTGGGGCCCCAGGGCACCCCCCTGGGCTGTCCAGCCTGCTGTCCCCAACACACCATTGGGGCTCCCCAGAGCTGTGCATGAGTCTGCTCCACCCTGGAAATCGGTGCGTGCAAAAAGCTCTCTTTAGCTAAGAAGACACTTCCGGCATGCCGGTTCCACATCACTAAAGGTCTGCACCAGATAAACCAAGTTGGGACCACAATGTGCAGAGCAGGCTAGGGTTTTCCCTTTTCAGCGGCCGTGCTGCCCCAAGAGGCACAGAGCGGGGGCGTCTCCCGCCTGTGCCAGGCTCTGAG
Source organism: Nanger dama (assembly GCA_917880005.1). NCBI lineage: Eukaryota > Metazoa > Chordata > Mammalia > Artiodactyla > Bovidae > Nanger > Nanger dama. The sequence continues at coordinate 3,294,732 of CAKJTW010000018.1, read as the reverse complement.
TGGCCTCCCCCAGGCCTCCCTGTCCTTGTCTGGGGGCTGGCGCTGCCTTGGGTGGGGCCACACCAGCTGCTGTAGGGGCTCCCGGGGTGTCTGCGGGCGGGGGGGGTACAGTGCGGGGAGATAGGGAAAGTCTGGGGGCAAGTCCAGCTCCCTGTCTGCACAGGTCCCCTGCCTGGAGGCCTGAGTGACCCAAGAGCCTGCCCAGCCCTGAGCCCAGGGCAAGCCTGGCAGGCTCCTCCTTGCACCCTTGGTGGAGGCAGCATCACGAACATCTGGACTCAGTCGGGCAGTGTGTCCTGGGGTGTTCTCGGGCAGGTCTGAGGTTCTGGGGACCACCCTGGCAACCGTCCGCAGCCTGGCCGGCTGCTCTGAGTTGTCGCGTCGCCAGGAGGAGGAGTGGCCGGTCTGGGTGGCCTCTCCCACCCTGGCCAGCCCCCCGCCATCTTGAAGGGTGGCCTTCCTGAGCACCCAGACTCAGGGACAGGGAGGCCAGTCGCCCCTAGCACACAGCTGCGGCCAGGCCCAGCGGGACGCAGGTGTGTCTGACCCTGAGCCGACCACAAGCCCGAAGCGGGCATGAGTTGCCAGGGCCCCCGAGGGGGTGGCGTCTATCTTCAGCTGCTACCGCTGCCGCCCCACCTGGTTACCTTGGCCCGTCTGCCCGTGGTTCTCCGGGGGTTGGCCTCCAGCATCAGGTCGGCAAGCCGCTGCGGGTGCGTCCTCGTCCCACACCAGCATCGGAGGCCACGGGTGACCGTCCGCAGCCGAAGCTGCCGGAGGGGGTGTCCCGTCCTGCGGCTCTCTGAGCAGGCTGCAAGGCAGTGCAGGGTGGGCTGACTGCTCACCCGGCTGCCCTCTGCTCCCAGGGGCCAGCCCTGACCAGAACATTCCACCAGTGGAACACCACCTCACATCCAGGGGACAGCTGTGCGCAGTGGCGAAGCGGTCAGCAACGGGTGAAGGGAGACAGGCCCTGGCCCCTCCCTGCCCGGCAGCTTCTTGAGCAGGACCTGCACCCCTACGTGGGGCCACAGCTGGGGGTGGCGGGGGATGTGCGGGGAGGGACACACTGCCTGTGCCCCTGTCCCCTCAGGACATCTCCGTGGAGCCCGGTCCCCAGCCCGAGGGCAGCACTCGGCATGCCTGGGCCTCACCTGAGCTCCGGCACACGGGCGGTGGGAGCAGCACCCCATCGCAGCGCCGAGGCGAGGGGCTGGGGACAGGACTGCCAGGCTTCCTGGTCCCTTCTGGGTTTAAGGTCACGCCCACGGGGAGCCTCGCTCTAGAACATTCCCCCCGCTCTCAGGTGCAGCAGGGTGTTCCTTCTGTTCCCGTTCTTCCCAGGCACCCGCTGCAACTGGGCACAGCTTGCTGCTCCCCCAGGGCGGCCCTGGGCACCCCCCTCCCCCTGGACTGACACCCATGGCAGGGTGTGGACTGGGGAGCAGGGTCAGAGGGCTGTCTTAGCCAGAAACTGGTCTCGGGCTTTCAAAGGAGACGTCTCGAGGGGCTGGAGTTCTGACCTGCGGGGCAGGAAGTAGCAGGCACCTGTCCCCACCAGTGTGTCCAGATGCAGGGCCCGGCCGCCCTGGAGCAAGAATGCAAAGGACGAAGGGGCTGTGCCGGGCCCAGAACCTGGCCGAACTGAATCAGAATGGAAGGCCCCACCCCCTGCCTCCTTAAAGACGTCCTGTCCCTCCCAGTCCTCCCCAGTTCACAGTGGTCTCAGCCCGGAGCCCCCAGCCAGGGCAGCGAGGAGCCCCACAGGCCCTGGATCAGGGGTGCGCCCGGCCCTGAGCAGCCCAGTGCTCTGCTGAGCTTCTCTTGAGGGAACGAAAGTGCGAAGCGGTCCCTCCAGGTGGCAGGCCCTCCCAGGGAGGTTCCAGGCCTCTGAAGCCTCTCTCGCAGACACACAGCTCTTCTCTGGCTTCTGACTTGCATCACTGGTGTGATGAGGAGCCTCGTGCCCCCAAGGACCTCGATTCCAGGACACACCCCCACCCTCGGGGCGAGCAGCCAGCCCCAGTGCCATAGACTCCCGGTGCCAAGAGGGTCCGGTCAGCCGGGAAGCCTGTCCGAGATTCCTGGGCTGGGCGATCAATAGTCACGTGAACTATAGATCAGCACGTGAAAAGCGCTCTCAGAGGGCCCAGAGTGGAGCTCAGGCCCGGGGCTGAGTGTGCGATGACCCCCTTTCCTGTGAGAGGCATGAAAATGTGCCCCCATGCTGGAAGGGGCCGCTGGATGGCGGTGGTGCCCCCAAGGGCAGGCAGGGGTCCTGAGAAGACCACTCTTGAAGGACCAGCTGCTTCCCAGGGTTGGAGGTCACCTCTGCGACCTCACCCCCAGGTTGTGGCTTTGGGTAGGAGGCGCTTAGGTTAGAGCCTCAAGGGCGGCCAGTCCTCGGGGGAGGAGCTGGGAGCTGGCCAGGAGGAAAGGCCTGGCAGCTAGGGGTCCCACGCACACACCACCCACACAGGTGGGTCCACCTGCTCTGTGTCACTCTGCCCACAGCAGCCCGGGGGATGGTGGCACCCCTTCCCCATTCAGCAGACAAACAGGGAGGACACACCCCCGCCAGCAGCCCAGCTGGGAATGAGCCAGAATCCCTGCGCTTCTCCCAGCGGGTCAGGGAGGTTCTGGCCTCATCCGCCAGCCCCGTGGGCCAGCCGGTGGGGCAGGACTCCCCTCCCAGTCCTCCAGCATCTCCGCCCCTCCTCCCTGTGGCCAGGTGCGCAGGGCCCAGCGGCTGTGACGTCACGGCCACCCAGCAGGCAAGGCTTTTAATGGCAAGAGCCAGGGCCAGGGCTGCCCGTGAAGACTCACTGCAGGACTGGCAGGCTCTCGCTCCTCTGCGGATGCTGGCCGAGGGGGCTGCCAGGCGTGTGCCAGGTGTGTGAGGAGCCCTGGGCCCGCCCCTCCGGCTGCTGGGGGGCTTGTCTCGGGGCCCTCCTCCCGCCTGGCCTTGACTTCGGGGCTGGAACTCTAAGAGAAACAGCGCAGAAGAAAAGCCCTCCCCTTAGGAAAAGTAGGAGGTGGCTTCACGCAGCGGCTCGGCAGGCAGCCTGCTCCCATGAGGAGGCAGCGAGCTGGCTGAAACAGGGGTCCTCAGCTCGCGGGAGCCCTACATCCGTTGCTAACAATCCCCGACAGGTGCAGACAAGAGGCCCAGAGCTGGGGGAGCACTTGCCTGAGGCTGCCCGGGTCGCACGCAGGGCTGGAACCCACAGAGGTGGGGGGCTGTGGAATCCGGCAGCCCTGGGCCCCTCTCCTGTAGGCTGGCTTGGGATGACTGGGATGACTGCTAAACTACCCCAGCCGCTCCTGCAGAACCCAGTCCACCACCCTCTGCTGCCCGCTGGTGAGACAGTCACCATCCTCAACCTGTGGGAAAGACGCTCGGGCGTGGGGACAGGCGCCGGAGCTTGTCCTCACCGCCCCCTCCCTGTGATGGTGTGGACAGGCTGCACGAGTCAAGGACACACCGCCACTCAGCTCCCGAGGGGCTGGCTTCTCAAGGGGCCCGGGCCTCTCACTACTTCCTGCCTCACCCCCACCGGCCCGCCAGCCCCCTCCACACTGCCCCAACCCTGCTCACTAAGCGCCCCACCTCTGGACCAGAGCACTTCCTACCGCGGGGAGTCTGGCTGCTCCTCCGGGCCCAGCCAAGCAGCCCAGGCCAGGAAAACCCCGTTGGCTCCTGCAGCAGCTGCCGCCCCTCCTGCCCGACCCTCCCAAATCCCTTCCCACCCCGGGTCACAGGTGTTTCCCAGAGGACTTGCACGTGCCCAGGAAGGAGCCAGCTAGCGGCGTTTCTGGCCATGAGCCAAGCCCCCAGGCTGGGTGAGAACACCCACCTGGGGCAGCCACGTCCGGCCCTGAAGCTCTTGCTGCAGGAGCGCTGCGGACCTCTGCACGGAGACGACGGCCTTCTGCTGCTGCAGGAGCAGCTTCCTCTCTTGGTGAGAGGACAGGTGAAGGGTCCGCAGGTACCGGATGTCCCTCTGAACCAGAGGAGCACACGTCGGCGCCCGGGGACGGGAGGGGCGGCTCCGGCACTGGGAGGCCTGGCCCCTGCAGGGGTCTGTGCCCTTCTCATCCTGCTCAGTCAGGAGGTCCCCCAGCCCCACACTTTGGCCTCCCCCGCTGCTTGGGTTTGGCCATCAGCGGGCTCTGATGGGAGGCAGGAGGGAAGGTGGGGTGCTCATTCCTTGGGCATCTCCAAGCAAGGCTGGCACAAGCCGGCTGTGCCCCTGCCAGCCCCCCACCACCCTCCCTCCCGCCAGGTCCTGGGCTCTATCCCTGACTGTTCCCTGGCTCCTGCTGCATCTCTGATGGGCACTCTTTGGCAGAACCACCTTGCTGGGACCGTGTCCCCCAGGGGAGGCGACAGCCTGTCCAGGTCAGAGGAGGAAACTAAGGTTCGACAGGACTGGGTCCCTTACCCCAGTGGGCAGGGCCCTGACCCAGAGTCCACCAATGTCTTCACCCACAACAAGGGACCCTAGGGTCCTCGCCTCATTTGATAACTGGAACCCTTCCATCCCTTCCTCACGGTCTCCTGGGCTCCTCCCGCTGCCCCCTCCGCCTGGGAAGCCCCACACTCGCCACCCCACCTCCCTGGTCCACGCAGGTCCTCTAGGATGGAGGTCAAGTCCACCACCACCCCTCCCTTCGCAGCTGAGGGACCCTGGGAAAGACCAGCACCAGCCCCCGGCCTCAGTTTCTTCATCCAGATGAAGAGAGGGACCACCAGCTCCCACCACACAGGGGTGTCCGGAGACCAAAATGAAAGGATGCCAGCGCAGTGGCCCCTGACCCCAGATGAGGAAACTGTGCTCCGAGGAGCTGCAAGTCCCCTCTGAGGTCAGAGGTCAGTGCTAGCTGGGCCAAGCCCTCCAGCAACCCCACTGAAACACGCACGGCTGCGGTTCTCCCCTGACGAGGCTCGGAGAGGCCAGGCCACTGCATGGAGGCTGCAGGGGTCAGAGCACCGCGCTGCCCCCACCAGCTCTGAGTGCTCCCCACGCAGCCCTGAGCAGCCCTGGAGGGTGCCAAGCACCCAGGAGTTCTGTGGTGGGGGTGCTTGTGTTCCCAGCCCCCAGAGACCTGCAGGAGCCCCCTCGGCGTTGCCCTCCAGGAGCCTGCCCTTACCCGCTCCCGCTCCAGGTGGCTGATGGCCTGGTGCTGCTTCTCTGCCAAGGCCACCAGCGCTGCGTAGCTGCCGATGCTGTTCAGATACCTGGCAGAGGAGATGCGCTGATTGGACTGACTGCTGACCTTGGGGCCTGCCCGTGGGTGTGGAAAACTGCAGCCCTGGCCAGCCCGAGCCATCCAGGTGGACCTGGCATGCCTGGTTCTCACGGCAGGGCCATCGGGAGGAGATGGCCGTGCGTGGGCAGGCGGGGGAGCCCCGAGGGGTCCAGCGGCCCCAATCTAGACTGTCAGTCTTCCCATCCCCTCATGACCACCTTGGGCCTGGAGAGAGGACGGGAGGACAGCGTATTTCCCATGCTGGCACCCCAGCCCAGCCAGAGGGCCCTTTTGGGGAGGTGGGAGTCATCATGGAATAGAAGACCCCCAGCTGGGCATGACTGTAAACCGCCCCTCAGTCTTAACTGGATTGAGCTATTTGGAGACCAATATGGGAATAACAAGTAGCTGTAAAAAATGCGTCCTCGTTGACATGAATTCCACTTCCACAAATTTACCTGAAGGAATTCATCTCTGGGGTGTTCACGACTCAGGACACAGAGTTGGAGACACCCCAGAGGTCCAGTTAGAGGGGCTGGCTGAGGGGGCTGTTGTCTCTGTGCTGGGTGTTGCAGTGCTCATGCAGGGACAGGAAGAGGGTTTCTTGACTTTTAAATGAAAACTCAAGTTACAACGGCATGTCAGTTCAGTTCCGTTCAGTCGCTCAGTCGTGTCTGACTCTTTGCGACCCCACGGACTGCAGCACGCCAGGCCTCCCTGTCCATCACCAACTCCCGGAGTTCGCTCAAACTCATGTTCATGGAGTCGGTGATGCCATCCAGCCATCTCATCCTCTGTTGTCCCCTTCTCCTCCTGCCTTCAATCTTTCCCAGCATCAGGGTCTTTTCCAGTGATTTGGTTCTTCGCATCAGGTGGCCAAAGCATTGGAGTTTCAGCTTCAGCATCAGTCCTCCCAGTGAATATTCGGGACTGATTTCCTTTAGGGTGGACTGGTCTATTCCAAATGCTGTTTAAATAGCTGTCTATCTCCCTTAACAAGACCTGCCAAGACAGCCTGGAAAATGGGCAGAGATGATCTCACAGATGGGGGGCTAGGAGAGGTTTCAAAGCCACTGTATTCACCTTTTGGTACTTTTGGTTGCGTCAAGCTTTCTCCAAACGCCCATTACCCTAGGCAGCAGCACTTTAACCCTGGGGGCACTGAGTGGGGGCGGGGTGGGGCGGGGCCGGCGCGGCGCGCATGCGCTCACCCTCGCTGATGCTCCAGCCAGGCCAGCTCCGCGCGCGTCTTCTCCTCCAGCGCCTTCTCGCGCAGGCGCAGCAGCGCGGCCTGGTGCCGCGCGCGCAGGTCCTCTTCCCGCAGGCTCTGCTCCAGCATCTGGATCGTGAAGCGGCTGAAGGGTACCGTCTCCGCGCTCCGGGGCCTCGTCCGGCTCCCCCTGCGGTGGGGGCGGGCCGACCGGGGCATGTCGCCACCACTGAGTGTCTCCGAGTGGGAGCAGCACCCAATTCCCCGGGCAGGCCGCCGCCTCCACAGAGCCTTCCTGGACTGGCCGCCCCATTGTTCTCCATGTCGTGCCCGTCTTCCCTGGGACACGTTACTGTCCTTCTCCCAACTGGTGGCTCCCGAAGAAGGCGGGGTGGGGTCCTTTCCGTGTTGGCCCTGCACTCAAGCCGGCCACCTGTTTGTGCTCTGGGTGGGTTAGGAAAGACTGGGCCCCCTCCCTGACATGTGCAGCCAGCCCTGCCCCAAACCGATGTCACCTGCCACCCCAGCCGTGAGGAAGGGGCTTGAGCGGATGTAAGCTGGAAGGGTGGTACCCATGGCAGGGAGAGCCTCCCTTCGCACAGGACCTGCAGCGGATTCCCCCTGTGCAGGCTTTAGGAGGGGGTGGGTCTCAACAGCTGATGTCCCCAGGGACAGAACTGGGTCCCCTGCCTCCTGCCAGTGCCTCCCCTGGGGCCCAGCTGTGAGCCCCTTCCCCGGGGTTCTGTACCTGGAACCTGGGTTCCTCCCACAGCTTGGCAGGGGGCAGCTGGGAGGGGGGCTGGTCTGGTCTCCCTTCCTGCACAGGCTCTGAAGACAAAAGACAGGCATGGCTGGTCATAAAAGGTTCCAGGGGCCTTTTTACAGGAAGTCTTCCCCGAGCGAGGGTGTCTGGACAACTTAATCTACCACCACCGCCGCCGCAGCGCAACCTCCCCCAGACACACGGCCCCAGCCAAATCTTCCCGAGGCCGTGAAATGCAGCGGGACCGTATGGTTCCCCCCCACCCCAATCCCAGTCGTGCCCCTGACCTGCCTTTATCTAAAAAGACTTTAATCAAAGAATAAATGTAATCAGAGAAGAAAATACAGAAATTAGTCCCGATTTTTCATTGGAAGGACTGATACTGAAGCTGAAACTCCAATCCTTTGGCCACCTGATGTGAAAAACCAACTCATTGGAAAAACCCCGATGCTGGGAAAGATTGAAGGCGGGAGAAGGGGACGACAGAGGATGAGATGGTTGGATGGCATCACCGACTCAATGGACATGAGTTTCACCAAGCTCCAGGAGTTGGTGATGGACAGGAAGCCTGGCATGCTGCAGTCCATGGGGTCACAAAGAGTTGGACACGACTGAGCGAGTGAACTGAACTGATGTATACATACACACATATATACACGTATGGGTAGACATACATGTGTATGTATGTGTAGATGCATAAATATATAAATTTTAAGTTTCTTGAATGTTTAAAAAAATGTATTGTGGAGTTTTAAAGTAAAATGCATGACTACCGTAGCCTAAAGTCCAGAAAAAAGAAATGGAGGGCTGTAAGGGCCTCCTCTTCTGGGTGAGCCAGTGGAATGTCTCGTGAGGGTACACCACAGGTACCGTTGTAAATCCTAGATCAACCACTGAAGCCAATTACAGCTCAGCAGCCAACAACAGAGAAAATCAAATGATTAAAAAAATACTTGTTTGACCCAAAGAACGCAGGAAAAGAAAGGAAAAAAGGCCAGTTGAGACAAAATAGCAGGATGATAATAGATTCAAAACCTAACAACACTGGTACTTCCCTGGCGGTCCAGCGGTTAAGATTTTGCCTTCCAAAAAAAAAAAAAAAGAGAAACAAAACAACAAAAAAGACTTTTCCTGCCAGTGCAGGGGAAGCAGTTTCAATCCCTGGTTGGGGATCCCACAGGCCTTTGTGACCAAAACTCCAAAAACAAAGGAGAAACAATATTGCAACAAATTCAATAAAGACTTTAAAAAAGACATTAAAAAAATCTTTACAAACTCTAACAATAATGATAATTCTGTTCAATGGAAATAGCTAAGCACTCCAGGTGAAAGGCAGAGATTGCTGGACAGTACAATAAGACAAAAGAGCAAAATCCACCTACGGGCTGCCTCCAAGAAACACACTTGAAATACGAAAACACATTCATTTCAAGTGGGAGGATGGAGAGGACAGACCAGCTGGACTGTCTGATGCTAGCTGTGGGGAAGCAGGAGTGGCTGGACCAGACACCGCGTGCTGCGGAGCAACGCTGGTCGCTGGGGACAGAGGGCTGTCCCGTGAAGGCAGAGTTTTAAAGGGGTGGGTCCACCAAGGGCACATGGTAACCCTAAACAGTGATGTTCTCAACACCTGGGTTTCTTTTTAAGAGCTCACAGAACATCCGCCAAGATAGACCCACATCTCTACATATTTGGGCTCAGGTCCATCTAGTCAAAGCTATGGGTTTTCCCGTGCTCATGTACAGATGTGTGAGTTGGACTATAACGAAAGCTGAGTGCTGAAGAATTGATGCTTTTGAACTGTGGTGTTGGAGAAGACTCTTCAGAGTCCCTTGGACTGCAAGGAGATCCAACCAGTCCATCCGAAAGGAAATTAGTCCTGGGTGTTCATTGGAAGGACTGATGCTGAAGCGGAAGCTCCAATCCTTTGGCCACCTGATGCTAAGAGCTGACTCATTTGAAAAGACCCTGATGCTGGGAAAGATTGAAGGTGGGAGGAGAAGGGGACGACAGAGGATGAGGTGGTTGGATGGCATCACTGACTCGATGGATGTGAGTTTGAGTAAACTCCAGAGGTTGGTGATGGACAGGGAGGCCTGGCGTGCTGCGATTCATGGGGTTGCAAAGAGTCAGACACGACTGAGTGACTGAACTGAACTGAACTGACCATGAGGAAATTAAACCACAAGTCCATCACAGGAGCAAACAAGTCCATCACATGCCACCAAGAGCGCACTCAGTCTGCCGCCACCAGCCCAGCCACGGCTCAAACTCCCGGAGGCTGTGCTGGGCTGTCTCTGCAGCCTGCACACAGGGAACTCTGTTTGCCAACACAGGATCCAGTATCCAGCTGGATATGCACGGGGCCAGCACCTGAGAGGCCTCAAGGAATGACCAGAGGGACGGAGGTGGGCATGTTGGCAGATCTGGGAAGAGTGTGCGCTTCCCTGTTCCCCGAGGGACAGAGATGGGCTGTATTCAGGATTTCAGCGGGAGGGTGGTGCTCACCCTGAAGGTCTGCCCAGAGCCGGACAGACGGGGCTGGACGACCCGCCCACCACGCCTCCTCACTTGGCCATGCCCCGTGCCGTCGGCTTGTTTCCCTAGGCATCTAAGCGAAAGCTTTCTTGTTGTGGTCTGGGCTCACTGCCCCCAGTTTGGGTGGGTGGGGGTGGTGTGTCTGCTAACTGGCTCACTGGCTCCCTGTGAGCCCTAACAAGCAGGAGGCAGTGATGCCTGATGGTGCCTTGTGGCCTCAGTCAGTTCAGCTGAGTCCTCAGTCATGTCCGACCCTTTGTGACCCCATGGACTGCAGCACGCCAGGCCTCCCTGTCCATCACCAACTCCCAGAGTTCACTCAAACTCATGTCCATCGAGTTGGCGATGGCATCCAGCCATCTCATCCTCTGTCATCCCCTTCTCCTCCCACCTTCAATCTTTCCCAGCATCAGGGTCTTTTCCAATGAGTCGGTTCTTCGCATCAGATGGCCAAAGGATTGGAGCTTCATCATCAGTCCTTCCAGTGAATATTCAGGACTGCTTTCCTTTCAGATGGACTGGTTGGATCTCCTTGCAGTCCAAGGGACTCTCAAGAGTCTTCTCCAACATCACAGTTCCAAAGCATCAATTCTTCGGTGCTCAGCTATCTTTTAGAGTCTAACTCTCACATCCATGCCTGACTACTGGAACACTTTCAAACCCCAGTTCCACCTGCCCCGTGAGGCCATGGGCGGGTACCCCCCCTCCCCGGCCCCTCTGTTGGGCACCTGACCCAGCCGCCCCCTCGGGGCCCACGCGGGGCACAAGCTGTGCTGTCCGGGTGGCTGGAGGGTCGGTTCTGAGACCACTCACCCGCGTGAGCTGACGCATCTGTCCAACTCTTCTTTCCGTCCTGGGGACTTGGGGAGGGCGCGGCCACGTCTCGGCCCGGGATTGGGTGTGAGCTGCCAGGTGAGAGAGCGCTGCAGACTGTGACCTACACGGCCCGAGACCCCCACCCGGCCCTCTCGTATGCTGGGAGGGGAGCCACACCTGGGTCTGGCTGCCGCGGCACTCTGAGAAGTCCTCGGCTCCAGATCCACACACACCTGTGGCTGCTCCAGCTCCAAGGCTGCCCCTGGCCTGGCCTGGGTTGAGTGCTCCTCCCTCAGCCGCTTCGAGGAAAGGAAGGAGGTGGGTGTTGTGGAGGGTGGACGAGGCGGGGTCCCAGGGAGGAGCCAAGGCCTACTCTGAGGGCAGCTGCACTCAGAGCCCCTCGGCCTGGACGGGACCCACGGCCCTCCTTCCTCGGGCTGACCTGACCCATGCTTCCCACCGTCCTTTCTCAGGCTGGGCCAGGCCACAGAGGGTGGGCCGTCCGGCTGACCTCCAGCCTGGGTCTGGACAGCAGCTCCCCCAGGGCCTTCTGCGTCTCCCAGACCTCCAGCTCCCCCTGCCGCTGAAGGAGGGGCCAGCGCCTGCCCCTGCTCCTGCCAGTCCAGCTGCAGGGAGGAGAGGAGCAGCTTCGGGACTCCCCAGGGCCCCTGCCTGCTGCCCCCGCTCCCTGGCAAGGCCCCCGCCTCAGAGGGCAGGCGGTGTCACCTCCAAGGACTGGATCCTTACAGAGCGTCCCCCTGGGAGGACCGCTCCGTCCAGCCCACCACCCTGCTCCCCAGCCCGCAGCCTCCCTGCCTCGGCCTGGCCGGGGCCCTGGGCTTCCTTCCTGCTCCAGGCTCCCCTCCCTCCCTCTCAACTCTGGGGCCCCTGCCACTCAGCCTTGGGTTGAAAGCTGCTCCCGGTGGGCCCCCAAACAGAAGCGACCTAAAGGGGACACACCCTCAGGGACGCCAGGAAGCTCCGCAACTTCTGCCGGACGTCGGACAGTGGGCCTGCAGAAACCATGAGAAGCGGTGGCTGGGTGGCCTCTCCTCGCCTGGCCTGGGCCTGCAGGACACGCGCTGGGAGAGGACCCCTTCCCCTGCACGTCCAGAGAGGGTGGGCAGGGCCCCCAGCCTGCAGGGCAAGGAGACAGGTTGCTGTCTTACTGTACCCTGCCCCCCCTCGGGGGCTCTCCCTTCCTGACCCTTGGCCACCCTCCCCTGGGAGCAGGGACCCCAGGCTGCAAACACATGGCTGGGGCCAAGAACACAGGCTTTGCTGCGAGACAGGCCTTGGCTCATCGCTCACCCGCCAGGTGCCCTGGAAAAGCGCTAGTCCATGAGCGCCTCCGTGGGGACACACCGTGGTGAGATGCTCTGATACCTAGTGGCTGCCCTAATGAGGGTCGCAGCCCTGTGGGTGTGCGGTGACCCAGGCCGAGAGGCACAGCCCTGTGGGTGTGTGGTGACCCAGGCCGAGAGGCACAGCCCTGCGGCCTCCCTGGGACTGTCCAGAGTGCAGGCTCGGAAACCTCAGGCTCCCGAGGCGGCAAAGGGCTTCTGATTCCCGGTGGGGGCCCCAGCGACCTAGCCTGGCCCTTCGGAGGCTGCCTGGAGTGGCAGAGGGGTGACTGTTGTCAGAGGCGGGGGCGGCGAGCATCGCTTCCTCCAGCCCCACCCTCCATCTTTTCGGTGGGACCCCCGTGAGAGCTGGCAGAGAGGCCTCGGGTCTGTGGATGGCAAGCCCTCCGGTGGCTCTTGGACGAGCTCCTGGGTCACCCCTGGTGACTGTGCAGAGAGGAGGATGGCGCCCTGCTTCCCAGAGGAGCTCAGTGTCCCACGTTAGAGAGGCCAAAGAGCTGTGAACAGCAGCCAGCCGGCTCCCAGGCGCTTCCACGGCCGCTGAGGACACCGCAGCACGGAGCCCAGGGGAGGGGGCGGGGGCTCCAGCCAGCTGACGTGCGCGGCACTGGGGGACGCCTGGCATGCTCCCCCGTGCTCCCAGCTGCCTGGCAGTTCCCTGGAGAAGGGGCCACTCCTCCCTTGCTTTCGCTTGTGGCCTGGAAAGAAGGTGCCCTGGTCCTCCACTGAGTTCCTGCAGATCCTCTGCCAGGGGCCTGGAAGCTTCAGAGAGCCAAGGCCCCCAGAGCTGCTGCTCCAAGAGGTACACACCTTTCAGGGCTATCCCTGGCCAGGCCAGCACCCCTGACAGGTCATCAGGGAGACCCCAGGCTGTGGGTCCCCGAGCTCTGAGCTGTGATCCGGGAGAAAGCAAGTGTTCCCCAAGACGGATGCGGCCCAGGCCCCTGAGAAGCTGCCCCTGCTGAGAAGAGGATGGTACCGGCCTCGCTTCCCAACTCCTGATGACCATCGGGGAGGGGCCCCAAGAATCCAGCACGACCTGCCACTCCAGAGTGCCTGGCGGCCTTGTGGCTCCAACGGGACGATTAAACACATACGTGGCAACTGTTACTGTTGCCAACAGCAACGGGGATGATGAGGACCAGGCGAGCTCTCCCTGACCTTGCTGTGGCTGGGGGCCCACGGCCTCAAACCTAAACAAAGCCAATGGCCCACCCCACCGGGCGAGAAGCTGCCGTGTCTGAGGGCCAGAGCCTCGCTGTCCAATGGCAAGCCGCCCTTGCTGCTCACGTTTAAACTCAGAGGAAACAAAAATGTAAGACTTCACTCTTCAGTAGCACTGGCCACGTCCCAGAGGCTCCCACAGCCACATGTGGCTGGTGGGCACCAGATCAGATGGCCCAGAATTTAGAACGTCTCTGTCACTGCAGAAAGTTCTGTTGGGCTGGTGCTGCAGCCAGTGGGAAAGGCTGGGCCCCAGTCCCCGCTCTGCTGTTCACTGTCAGGCGGTGGGGGTCATGCCTCTCTGAGCAATGGCTTCCTCTTCTGTGAACAGGGGCATGAGCTTGGGACCTGCCCGGAGGCAGGGTGACACCAGTGAGCTGCCATGTGTGACACAGACAGGCCCAGGGGGCCTCAGGGCCTTTAGGAAATCATTCATGCATTCAGCAAATATTCCCCAGGCATCTGGCCGGGCAGGAGCCGGGGCTGCAAGGAGAGCCAGACCCTCAGGTTCTCGTGGCCCACAGAGACAGAGGCACACATGCGAGTTTCACTCCCACCAAGCACGCTGAGAGGGGCGAGCAGGGCACCCGACCCAGCCCAGGTGTTATCCAGGAGACTTCCTGGAGGAGGCGTCTGGTGGGAGAGCCCAGCGCCCGTACTCTGGGCTGTGCTCGCTGTTTGGTGGAAGGCTCCCGAGATCCTGCTTGGCTCCTGGCCTCCCAGCGAGGTGGCTTGCAGGCAGAGCTGGGAGAGGAGCGGGTTTTTCTGGAAGACCTGGCACTTGGCCTGGCACCTGGCCTGCTGGGGGTTCAGCCAAGTGGGGGATGGGGGCCTGACCCACAGCTCTGCCCACACAGACCTCAGAGGCTCCAGGAGGCCGTCTTTGTGGGAGGGGGCAGGCTGGGGAGGAGCACTCTGCTTCAGCTCTGCTACTTGGGGGCACAGCGGGCGAGCAGGGGCCCTCTGGCAGGCTGCAGCCGGGCACCCTCACGCCAGGCCCCTCCTTGGGTGGTCTGTGGCCCAGCCCCTTGCCCACCGAGAGGCACCCCTAGGGGAAGAGGTAACTCAGCACAAAGGAGCTGCTGATCTGTTTTCCTTTGCCCTCCCCTGTCCCCCACCCAGGCTACCCACTCGAGGGGTGGCTCGTGGGAAAGCTCACACTGCCCCCATCCCTGACATGTGGTCCCTGAAGTGTGGTCCAGTGTCCAGGCATGTCGTCCTATCTACCAGCAGCGGACGGCCCTTCCCTTTGGGATGCTGAGAGGAGGATGCCTTTGTCTGCCCTCCCCATGGGATCCAGGTGGGTCTGCCCGTCCCCAGAGACACTGTACCACCTCCCTGCCACCACCCCGGGCATTGCCTGCTTTGCGTGGGCAGACATAAGCACAGGGCACATGTGGGCTGTGAAGCCCAAGAGGACGGAGTGGCCTGGCGTTGCAGACCAGCAGGAGTGGAGGCCAAGGGCCCTGCTGTTGCCTGGCCCACCTGCTTTCCGTCTCAGCCCCTGAGTCCCAGTGTGACCCCGCTTCACAGACCGGGCACAGCTGACCGTCCCGAGGGGCCAGGGCTGCCCAGGTCAGAGGTGCCCCCGCCCACCTCCCAGTTCCTGCTCGGCCAAGACAACGGAGAGGGGTGGACAGAGAGCTGGCATCTGAGCCCAAGTCCTGGTCCCAGCTCGTCCTGGGCACCCGGGCAGCTCATGCCCCTCACTGGGCCACACTTCCTGGAAACTGGTGCTGGAAGCGCCCACCCACTTCCGGGCAGACTCTCCCCCTGGGCGTTGGTTGCCAAGGATCTGACAGCTGCAGGTGGTGACCAGGGCATCTTTTGATTGCTTACCACCTCCTAAAAGGCACGCTGCTTGAGGGCAGGGCCTGGTGCCTGGTCCATGCCAGGCTTGGCAGATCCTCAGTGAGCTGGTGCTGAGTGAGCAGAGGGAGAGTGAGCCAAGAGACTAGAGGGCACCTGGGAAGCTCCCTCCCCAGGCTGGGAGGGTCTCCCAGACCTTGGGGCGGTGGGAGGAGGTCGACTGCAGGATGGAGAGACACAGAGCCCTCCTTCTCAGAGGGCCCAGGACCCCCTTACACATACACACACATATCTACACGCTCACACGTGCCCACCCCTGGTCTGCACAGGGCTTTGTCCCCACCTCTTGCCCAGACTGGCCTGAGGGGCCCTCTGTCTTCCAGGGAGGGGGCAGGTGTCTCTTGGGGGCACCGCTGTGGGCAACCTCTTGGGAAGCTGCTCATCCACGAGGGGTCCCTCACACCCCCTGTTGCCCGGTGGCAGCTCTGAACCCAGGACGGTGGGACATCAGAGTGCAAGGCTGAAATTCCTCCCGTCCGCCTCTCCCCCAGGCACCAGGGGGTCTGGAGGACTGCTAACTGACCCCCCAGGCCTTTGACAGGCCACCAGACCTCACAGGCCTCACCGCCCTCCTTGTGAGATGGGCAACTCTGCCCAGGCCCATAAGGAGGTGTAGGTTTTATTTGGGGCTGCTCCTGAGCGGGGCAGGGGTCGGGGTTCACTCTGAATGCACCTGCAAGAGCCCAATTCTCCTACAGATGTGAGCACATCTTATTCTTATTTTGGAGAAAACCAACTGAAAAATGAGGATAAAATGGATGCACATCCCAGAACTCTCAGAACAGCGCTTGGTCCCCAGCCCCAGGCCAGAGCCCTCCAGCTGAACCCCTCCCTGAGCCCTCACTGGGCAGAGCATCCCACAGGCCAGCTCATGCCCTACTCTGCACACTGCCAGGACAAAGGCCTGAACCCAGGAGGGTACCCGGGGGCGCCCCACCCCCAGGGCCCCAGCTATGCGCCAGCTCCAGGGTTCTAGGCAAGTCTCAGCTATAACCGGAAACAAAAACCCTCTGGCAGCAGGAGAGAAGGCAGAAGGCTGGGTCCCGGGAGCAGAGCTGTGGATGAAGCAAGCCTTCAACCCTCGTGAGGGCAAGGGTCAAGTCAAGACAGAGGCGTGGCAGGAGCACAGAGCAAGTGGCTGGGCCCCAAAAGCCTCCAGAAAGCTTTAATACCGATGCGTGGGTACGCTCCAGGTAAGAAAGGCCCTCTCTACACCCAGAGCCTTGCCGAGTGTCAGGCAGTGGAGGGGGTCCCCAGAGGACCTCCCTGGCCACCCGACCAGCCAGCCCAGGACCTATCCACAGGCTCGCCCTTACCACAGCTCCGCAGGGTCCAGGGCGTGACCAAGCCTGCCCCTCTGGCCGAGCGCGCCTCTTCCAGCCGCAGGGAGCCGCTGCAGGGGTCCGGCATGGCCGGCACCCCGAGTGAGCTGGAGACACACAAACACCTGTGTGAGCAGCGAACACCCTCGAGACAGGAGACAGCTGGGGGGCCGGGGGAGGGCCAGGAGGCTGGGCTCCTGCAGGCCCCACGCCCAGGGAGACCCAAGGGCCAAAGAGAGGTTGGGCCTGGGACCAGAGGCCCAGGGGGTGGCTGCACCCACAGGATCCCCTGGCTCGGCAGGGCCTGATCTGTGAGCAGTGACTTGGGCCTCAGTGCTTGTCCCTGTGGGAGGACCAGCTCCCGGCAGGAGCGCCTGGCATCCACGGTCACTGTCCAGGGCTGGGGCCCGCGTCAGAATGTCCTTTGCCCGGAAGCCCTCGCCTGTCCTCGGTCTGCTCGCTCAAAGTGCCTGCTCTGGGGTGACGGGTACGTCCTTCATCTCCGCCCCCTCGGCCATCGGCTGGGGGGCACTGTCCACCAGGCCCACGGCCGAGCTCTATCTCCATCACCGTCTTCTGTGCCCTGCACTGCTGCCCTGGTCGGATAGGGACCTCAGCCGGCCAGGCGACCAAGAAGGCTGGAGTCAACTGGTCTGGTTGGAGTCAGAGACCTGCCCTGCATCGGGGCGAGCTGCCTGGCACGTCCGCCCACGGGAAGAGGAGGAAGGCCTTGGTCCCCTCCTGAGGGGGCAGCAGCCCAGGTGGGGCGGGAGAGCCACTGAGCACAGGTGGGTGGCAGCTTCCCGGGTTAGGGGCCTGTGGCCCAGACGTGTGTGCTGGGCTCAGACGAGTGGTGCTGACAGCCCGCCTCACTTCTCGTCTCATCGGCGTATGTGCCTCTCCCTCCTGCAACCCAGCAACCCAACCCAGGACCCCTCGAGTGACTGAAGACACGGCCACACCTGTGGGCCATGGAGACGTGCCCTCCAGCCCCGCCGGATCCACAGTCACAGGTGTTTGCTGAGCATCTGCCATGCTTAGCCCCTGACCTCGCAGAGGAAATGCGTAAGAAGACTGTTCCACAAAAGAGGCAGCAGCCTGGGACTGAGACAGGAGGTGCTGTGAAGGCGAGGGGCTGGCCCAGGGCCTGACCCTGGGGTGGCCCCAGGGGTGCTGGGGCGGGAGTCCTGACCAGGGCTCTGACGGTCAGGGGAGGAGGGTTCCTAGAGGCAGTGGCGACTGGGGCTGCTCCAGGAATGTGTTGGCGTGGAGGCATGGGGGCAAGGTCGCTGCAGGGTCTTTTCCAGACTCTCTTGCTCCCTCCTTCCCAACCCAGAACCTGAGGGGCGCAGTAACCCCCACCTGGGATCAGCAAAGGGCAGGAAGGAGCCGCGTCCTCCAAGGCCATCAGTCCCCAAGCCAGTCGCCCTCCATTATCACATGTTGCAGAATTTCCCGCAGAGAGACAGACCATCCGCGTTCAGGCTCTGTGGGCCCCCAGGTGTCTGTCTCCACTGAAACCACTCAGCTCTGCCTTTGTGGCAGGAAAGCAGCCATGCTTACTGTGTAAATGTGATGAGTGTGGCTGCGCAGCAATAAAACTTTATTTACAAAGACTGTTGGTGGGTCCTGGGGGCGGTGGCTTGCTGAATACAGGTCTAGATTTTTTCTAGGGCAGTGGCTCTCACCAGAATCGCCTGATCACGGGGCCCACCCCCAGCATATCAGACTCAGGAGGGCCGGGATGGGAGGGAAGACGCTGCCTTTTCTAGCGAGTTCCCGAGGAGCAATTCGAGAACCGCTGGCCGGGGACGGGGCGCAGCGGAAAACCATGGGCTCTGGAGTCCAAGCCCTGGGTCTGAACCTCGGTTTGTCCTCCCCCTAAGCAGATCACTTCTCTTCCGCCAGCCTCAGCTTCCCCATCTGTAAAATAGGGATGAGCATACAGCCCTCAGGGTACTGAAAGCTCTGCCTGAGGTTCAGGGAGGCCTGCAGGGTGACGGCGGGCACACAGCTGGGCCACACACTCTCCCATCCTTCCTTCCAGACGGGCTGGGGGGTGGACTGGGCATCAGGGGCCCCAGCTCCGTCGGGGGTGGGGGGCAGGGCAGGAAGCCCTGATGTCCGCACCACCCAGTGCTGGTAGCAAGCTCCATCTCCACCCGGTCACTAAGCACCGCGGTCCCAGCGAGGAAAGCACTTGGTGGAGAAGACCCACCCCGACTCAGCAGCCGGCCTGAGAGGCAGGATGGGCCAGGCCCTGGGGAGCGGAGTGTGCCCTGCAGCCTAGGACTCACAGGGCACTGAGGGAGGTGCCCGGAGGCCCGGCCACAAAGCAACCCCCGGGGAGCAGTGAGTGGCTAGTTTAGAAGGCGGGGCCGGGCCAGGGGCCTTCGTGGAGGCCCTGATCCTGGGCTCCAATGGCGCTGGGCCGTCCAGGGCATGGCTCTGAACGACTTCCACCTCTGCGGTCTCTCCGAGCCTGGGCAGGCTGCGGGAGGGGAAGGGGAGGGTCATGCCCTGTGCCTGGTGGGAAGGCCCTATGGCTTGGGGGTGGTGGGGCACGTGCCCAGGCTCCCCGGCTCTGAGACCTTGGATGAGCCCACAGGACTTTGCTGGCCATCCAGCAGTGGGGACGCACTGATGTCCACCTGGGAGCCTCCCGTCCCCCCTCCCCTTCTCAAGGTCTAGACCGGGAGCAGGAAGGGCAGAGGCTGAAGGCGGCCAAGTCTGGCCCAATGCTGACCCCTACTGGTGGCAACAATTCCATTCCAGCTTCCCAGGTGGCGCCAGTGGTAATTAAAGAACCCCCTGCCGACGCAGGAGACATAGGAGACCTGGGATCGAACCCTGGGTCGGGAAGACTCCCTGGAGGAGGACATGGCAGCCCACTCCAGTACTCTTGCCTGGAGAATCCCATAGACAGAGGAGCCTGGCGGGCTACAGCCCATGGGGTCGCAAAGAGTCAGACATGACTGAGCGCACAGAGTCACAACCTGACTGAGGCTGGGCCAGGGAGGGAAGGGGAGGGAAGGGGAGGGGAGGGGAGGGGAGGGGAGGGGGAGGGGGAGGGGAGGGGAGGGGAAGTGGGGGGAGGGAAAGGGGGAGGGGAGGGGAGATGAAGGAAGGGGAGAGGAGAAGGAAGGGGAGGGGAGGGGAGGTGGAGGAAGGGGAGAGGGGAGGGGAGGGGAAGCGAGGGGAGGGGAGAGGTGGGGAGCGGAGGAAAGGGGAGGAAAGGGGAGGAGAGGGGAAGTGGGGAGGGGAAAGGGAGGGGAGGTGGTGGGGGAGACAGCGCTGGGGGAATGGGGCGCTGGGGGAATGGGGTGCTACGGGCAACCCCCACCTCCTAGGGAGGACGCAGGCTGGGGGTGGGGTGTGCTTTCAGCACAGGCCTGGGATCTGTGCTGACGGCCCCCGCTGTCCCGAGCGAGGGCTCCCCCGCCCCACTTGGGCTCCTGGCTCTCTGACCACGGCCACAGTCTCCACCCCCAGGCGGCCCCCCCGCCCAGGCCAGACACACTTGACGAGGAGGGTGGTGAGGATCCCCTCCCAGTGTCTCTGGCTGGCCCCCTGGGAACACCCCTGCCACTGGCCTGACCCCCTCTGGACCCCCTCTCCCCTTTGGCTCTGAGCTGTGGAGCCTGAAGTCACAGAGGACCTGTGGCCGCACGAGGTGAGGGGGGATCCTGCGAGGGCTGCCCGGCGGGGTGGGGGAGGAGATGGCTGCCCCAGGACAGAGGGGGCGGGGCCGGGGTGTCTGAGACCCTCCTGGGGCAGCCCTGGGAAGGCGGCTGGTGGGGCTGGGGGCCAGGAGGGCACTGCTGGCCGGGGGAGGAGGGCTGGACAGGGACCCTCGGCTGCGGGAGCCACCAGGCAGTGGGGCTGAAGGAATGGTTCTTGGGGTGGGAGCGGGCAGTCCTTGAAGGAGGAGGTGGAACCACAGCCGCTCAGTGAAGTCCAGGGGCTGGACAAGGGCCCCAGGGCTGAGGGCACTGGGCACTGGCTGCCAGGGGGCGATGAGCTGCGGGACAGAGAGGCCAGGGGTGGGCGCAGCTGCACGGCCGGGGGGCCTGGTGTGAGCCTGGGCCCAGCAGAGCATCCCCAGGACGGTGACTGCTAAGGCGGCCTCGAGGGCCCAGGCGGGGCTGGCCGGGTGGAGAGCGGGGCTGCTGAGGGCCCCCCGGTGCCCCTGCCCCAGGCCGGTCATCTGTCCATAACCACTGATGAAAAGGGACTTGTGTGAAGTGGCCCCACAGAAGGTCAGGGCTGGAGATGGGCCTGTTCAGGGGCGTGTGGGCAGGCGGTCCTGAGGATCTAACACTGGCAAGAGACCTAGATGGAGGCCCCTGCCTCCACACACCCCGGACACGACCAGCCCACCAACGTGGCCCCTGCGCACGCCTGGGCGACTGGGGCCCCACGTGGCCCACTGCGCACAGCCCAGCCAGAGGCGTCCGAGGCCCGCCTCTCTCCCCGGGACAGGCCAGGAGCTGTGTCGCCCCACTGGCCGGCTGCGCCCGCCCCCAGGGGCACGAGGGCGTTCAAGGGCAGCGCCCAGCCTTACCTCCCTGCGAAGGGGGCTGAGGGCCTGGAAAGAAGCCACGTTTCTTGCCAGCCTCCCGTCCAGCTCGGAGCGTCCACTGTCTGTGAAACCTTTTGAGAGAGGAGCACCGGGACTTCACTTCCTACGGGCCAGTGGGGTGGGGAGGGGCTGCCGCTTTGCAGGGAATGAGGTGGTTCCCCCCCACCTGCGTCCCCACGGCAGGAGGCACAGGGGTCCTGCGCTCTTGCCCCTCTGCGGAGTTGAAGGCGCGGCGGGGAGGGGGCAGGACGCCAACCTCAGGACAGGGGCCCACCCCCTCCCCCTGCAGAGACAGCAGGCACAGAGGGACAATGGCCGGGGTCTAGTCATCATCCCCCTCGAGGGAAAGAGACCCAGGGGCAAGGAGAAAGTGGGGGTCCCCTGGCTGCCAGCGGGGCCTGGGGGTAGCCCTACCTATGGGCTCGCTGGCGTGGCGCGCCCTGGGGCTCGCACCCTGCGGCCGCTCCCAGCCAGGGCTCCAGCGCACCGTCTCCGTGTCCGGGAAGCCAGGGGTGGAGAGAAGCGGCCCGGCCCGCAGCCCTGCCCGGTCCCAGGGCGCCCCCTGGGCCCACGTTGGGCACCAGGGCTCCGGGGCAGGCCAGCGTGCTGGAGCCGGAGGGCAGCAGCCCCGGGCCAGGCCCCACCAGCGCGTCCATTGCCTCGGGAGCGGCGCAGCTTCTCCGTCAGGACGTCGATCCGCTGCTTCAGGATGTTGGCCATGGTCTCCAGGGCCTGCAGCCGGGCCTGCTTGTACCGGAAGTGCAGGGGGCCCGGTATGCCCAGGCGCTCCGACTCTTCAGGGTCCAGGTAGACGCAGAGCCCCGGGCTCCGGCAGTGCATGCTTAGGTCCTGGAACTTCAGAGGCCCCAGGGAGGAGCCGGCTGGCATCAGCAGGGGCGCGCCCTCCCAGCCATCTTGGGGGCCTCCCACCTCCAGAGTCTTGGTGGGGTTCAAGGCTCTGTTCAAACACAGGCAGAAGCTGCAGGGAGAGAAGGGACAGGGATCAGCCTGGGGGCGGCAATCGTTTCCATGCGCCTGGGAGACACGCGTGTGCAGGGGTGCACGTGGAAGCAGCTTCCGGGCCAGGCCCAGTGTCTCTTCACTGCATCCGTTTGTGACCGCGGTGATCACCAAGGACCGCGCACACCTATTAGAAGGAGACCAATTGGCAATGATTTCTTGGATATGACCCCAGAAGCACTGTTAACAAAACAACAAGTAGGCAACGCGGGCTACTTCAGAATTAAAAACATGTATGTGTCAAAAGACCCCATCAACAGAATGAAAACACAGCCTCCTCGACTTCCGACTTGCATTCCAATCTCCTTTGCTGAAAAGGACATCGTTTTAAAGTGTTAGTTCTGGAAGGTCTTGTAGGTCTTCATAGAACTAGTCAACTTCAGCTTCTCAGACATCAGTGGTTGGGGCATAGACTTGGATTACCGTGCCGTTGAATGGTTTGCCTTGGAAACGATCCAAGATCTTTCTGCTGTTTCTGAGGTTGCCTCCAAGGACTGCATCTCAGACTCTCTTGCTGACTGTGAGGGCTGCTCCGTTGCTCCTAGGAGACTCTTGCGCACAGCAGTAGACACAACGGTCATCTGAGTTAGATTCTCCCGTTCCTGTGCATGTTAGTTCACTGATGCCTGAGATTTTGATGTTCACTCTTGCCATCTCCTGCTTGACCATGTCCAACTTACCTGGATTCGTGGACCTAACATTCCAGATTCCTAAGCAATATTGTTCTTTACAGCAGCAGACTCTTGACTTTCACCGACCAGACACATCCGCAGCTGAGCGTTGTTCCTGCTGTGGCCCGGCCACTCCATTCTCTGTGCAGCTGTCAGTGATTGCGCTCTGCCCTTTGCCGGGAGCACACTGGATGCCTTCTGACCCAGGGGAGCTCGTCTCCTGGTGTCCTATCTTTTTGCCTTTTCATACTGTCCATGGTGTTCTCGAGGCAAGAACACTGGAGTGGCTTGCCATTGCCTTCTCCAGTGGACCACGTTTTTGTCAGACCTCTTCACTATGACCTGTCCATCCGGGTGCCTCTACACGGCATGGCTCACAGCTTCACTGAGTTTTGCAAGCCTCTTCACCATGACAAGGCTGTGATCCATGAAGGGGATGTTATGCTTATTTTAAGTGAAATGTTTGTAAGTGAAAAAAAGGACACAGTGAAGCAAGATGAAGGACCTAGAGCCGCCCCGCCCATGGAGATGGACGTCCCCCAGCGTCATGTCCAGCCGGAGGCACTACGCAGCGAGGACCCCTGCAGCCGGTCCGATGGGGGGCTGCCCGTGGGGCGGCAGGCGACACGGGTGCTCAGTGTGTGCACACTCACTTTGGGCCTGTATCCTCGTCTGGGTGTGACCAGACACCAACCCTGAGAAGTTGAAAAGAGACACAGACCCCGGGCTGCCCTGTGGACCCCGAATCTGGGGATGTGGCCCAGGGACGGCACTTTTAAGACGAATGAAGCAAAAAGGAGCCAGAGAGAGAAACTTCCAGGAGGCAGGGGTCAGGGGAGGGTGTCCAATCCACTGAGGTAAGTGGCTGCAAAGAGGGGTGGATGCTGAGCTCCAAGGGGTTCAGCCTAAAGCCCCTCCCAGAACCCTGGCTGCCAAAGGTGCACCCAGGACGCAGGTTCAAGGCAAGCCCAGGGCAGGCAGCTCCTGGTGGGGCGGTGCCTTGCGGGGACCCCTGTCCTCAGCCCCTCTGGGTCCGCTCCTCCCCCCAGCCACAAGTGGATGACGCTCCCGGAACCCGCCTGTGAGCTCCTTGTCACATTGCCCTCCCCCTCATCACCAGGCCCTGGCCGGAAGCCCCCAGGGCACTGCCCACAGCCCTTCTCCGCGGGGACGAGCACTGGGAAGGGCAGCCTCCAGGGAGCCTGGATGCTCAGTCCCCCAGAAAGGCAGCGGGAGGCCTCCCACCCTGCACTCCAAGATGTTGCCGGGGAGGCGCCGCCTGTACAGCTGCCCCCAAGAAAGGAAAGGACATTGCAGTGAAAACCGAGAGAACGTGATAGAAGCGGGGGGGCACAGGGAGGCGTAGGCGAGGATGGGGACACATGGGTTTTCCAGCACTGCTGGTGGGGATGGCAAAAGGCATGGTTGCAGCCAGTGCAGGCCAGCGGTGCCTCTGTGAGTGAGACACAGAGGTACCATGGGACCGGACAAC
This sequence comes from Nanger dama, assembly GCA_917880005.1. NCBI lineage: Eukaryota > Metazoa > Chordata > Mammalia > Artiodactyla > Bovidae > Nanger > Nanger dama. The sequence goes on along the minus strand of CAKJTW010000018.1, from coordinate 3,270,608 downwards.
TCTCCTCCTGGGTGCGCGGACAAGAGAGCTGAAAACACGTGCTCAGATGTTTCATTCAGAGCGGCCGAAGGGGTGAAACGGCCCACAAGTCCATGAGCTGACTATGGGCGTGCAGAATGTGGGGACATCCCAGTGGAATGTTGCTCAGCCATAAAAAGGAAGGGAGTCCTGACGCAGGCCGGAACACAGATGAACGAGGAAAACACGCTCAGAGGAGGGAGTCAGGCACAGAGGCCCTGAGAAGAGTCGAATCCAGCCAGCCAGAGCGGCCAGCATCGAAAGATCCGCCAACAGTAAATGCTACAGAGGGAGTGGTGAGAAGGGAGCCCTCCTCCACTGTTGGTGGGAATGTAAATTGGTACAACCACTACAGGGAACAGTATGGAGGTGCCTCAAAAACTAAAAACAGAGCTACCATATGACCCTATGTCCTGGGCATAGGGTAGTCTTGGGCAATGCTAGTCCTGGGCATTTATCTGGAAGAAAAAAAACAACAACAAAAAACGTGATCCAAAAGGATACACGCAACCCAGTGCTCACCGCAGCACAATTTACAGCAGCCAAGACATGGAAGCAACCTAGACATCCATCAGCAGAGGCGTAGGTAAAGAGGATGTGGTGTGTGTATACGATGGAGTATCACGGCCATAAAACAATGAGATAATGCCACTTGCAGAAACATGGATGGACCTAGAGAGTGTCACACTGAGCGAAAAGTAAGTCAGAGAAGGAGAAATGTCATATGACATCCTTTATATGAGGAATCTGAAAAAAATAAAATAAAAAGACTCGAAGGAACTTACTTATAAAACAGAGACTCACAGACTCAGAGAATGAACTGACAGTTGCCCAGAGGAAAGATGAGGGGAGGGGATAGTTACGGAGCTCGGGATGGACATGTATATGCTGCTGTATTTTAAACGGATAACCAGCAAGGACCTCCTGTATCGTACGTGGGGGAAAAAAAAAAAAGAACAGGTGACCCCATAAGGACGAACAGCAGACTGGGGATGCCTCAGGGCTCAGGGGAGGAGTAGGGGGGACTGTGAATGGGAGCAGCATTTCCTTTCGGGTGATGAAATGTTCTGGGACTAGACGGAGGTGGTGGTTGGTTTCAAAATATTGTGAATGTGCTAAGGGTCCCTGAATAGTTCAGCTTATAAAGGTTAACTTTACGTGACAGCAATCTCACCTCAGTGGAAACCGACGCAGCCCTGATCACAGGCTCTGTGCAGCTCTGGACAGAGCGAGCCAACCCCTGCCCCGGAGAGCCCCCCAGGAAGTCCAGCCCCGGCCGCTCACACCCACCTGCCCGGGGCCTCCTGGTCCCCCAGCACCATACCGGAAGTCACTTTGCTCCATTGCAGCACCGGCGCTCCCGGCCCGGTGGCAGCTTCCAGATCCTAAAGCAGAGAAGGATGCTGTCAGCCCCAGCCCAGCCACAAGACCCCAGACCCTGTCTCACCTCGGAGCCGGCCCCGGCCTCCGCGGGGAATCACAGGCTGGTCCCTTCCCGGGGAGGGTGGGCAGAGATGGAGGCAATGGGGTCCCCGCAAAGCCCCAAGGAGCCCAGGGGAGCTGGGTGTCCGAGCTGCCGCATACCGCATACCCTGGACTGTGCCGCGTGCGGGACGAAGGTCACGATGCCGGGGGTCGTCTGGGAGACCACGGGTACGGCTCTGCCCAGCATGGCCTCCCTCTGCCTCCTGTGGGCGCCCTGGAGCCTCTGGTTTCTGAGCTTCAGCGAGTGCATGGCTGAGGCCTTCTCCTCGAGGGCCTGCCGCCGCCAGGCTGCGGTCTTCTGGCGCATGAAGTCGCGCAGGGACTCGGAGCCGTGGAGGGGGCCCAGGGCCCCCGGGGCTTGGGGCAAGGCTGAGGTGGCCGCCCCTCATTCTCCCTTCTCAGGCGCGTTCCGAAGCGCACCCGGCTGGGCCCCGAGGGGGTCCACGGAGGACCCCCGCCCTGATACAGGGGCCTGGGCCCCTGTGTGAAGGAGGCGCTCCAGGGTCGCCAGGTGGGCTGGCTCGGCCTTTCCAGAGGGCTCCGTGGCCTCGGGGCGGGGGCTGCCGGGTCTTCACAAGCAGTCCAGGCCCTCTGTGGACCCCAGGCCTGCCCGGCCGAGGCGCTCCAGGACCGCTGCAGGAAGGGGACCCACCTTTCGGGGGGGCTCCCGGGCCTCTGCAAAGAGAGGTTTCGTCCTTGGAACGCCCGGGTCTGTGGTGGGCAGGAGGCCTGCCTGGCCGAGGCGCTCCAGGGCCTCTGGGGGAAGGAGTTCAGCCCTTCGGCGGAGCTCCTGCATCTCTGGAAGGAGGTGTCCCGTCCTGGGGCCGCCCAGGTCCTGTGTGGATAGGACTCCCACCCGGCCACAGGGCTCCTTCGCTGTGTGGCAGGCAGGCTCCCAGCCCTCTCAGAGGCGGGCAGCCTGTCCGTCAGGGCCCCAGGGCTCTTCCAGAAGGAGCCCCGGACGTCTGGGGGGTTTCCCAGGGGCCTGGCCGCCTCCTCCCTGCCAGGTCATGCAGCTCCAGCCCTCGGCTCGTGTGGCGGGCCCGGGCCAGCTCCAGCCCAGCCTGGATTTGCTGGCGGAGGTCTTGAAGGATGTCCATAGCAGCCTGGACGTTCACGGGTGGGTCGCGGGAAGCCAGGGTGGGCACGCTGGCTGAGGGCATCTGCGGGTCACTGTGGATGGGGGGCTGGACTTGGCATCCGAGGGTGGACAGGGGAGCTCTCAGTAGCTCCAACCTTCTTGCTGTGATCTGCAAAGACAAGCAGTCGCGGGGTTGCCAGGAGGAGCAGAGCACCCCCAGAGACCACCCCCCTTGGCTCTGTTCTCAACACCCACTCGCAGAAGCCCTCTGGGGGCAGATGCCACGTCTGGGTGACTCATGGCCATGCCCAGGAGTCTGGCACAGAGCCACCCTCTCTGAACATGTGGAAAATTGAGTGTGTGTGTGGGGAGGGGGTGACAGACGTCTCCTGGGAGCCACTGGGGCTGCAGGCCTGCGTTCTCTAAGTCAGGACAGCCTGGTGGTCCTGCCCTGCCTTCCAGGAGCAGAAATTTGCTTCTTAGGGACAGAAACCCTCTTTTTGGTTTCTTTAAACGCAGCGACTCCCCGAAGCCCCTGTCTGCTGGTGGGTTTGGCGGGCGTCTGACAGGTCTCTGGGGGAATGGGTGCCACTGCACCTGGGCATCTCTCCCCACCCCCCACCCGCAAGATGACACATGGAGCAGAGCAGAGTCCAGGCGGAAGCACAAGGCACCTAACTCTGCGACGGGGGCCTGGTCTCTCGAGGGGACCTTGCTCTGAGCCTGGAAAGGGCGGGTGGAGATCTTGCCCAGAGCTTGTCCTTTCCTCCAGGCCCGAACACCAACCAACTCAGAATCTTAAAGAGAAAACACATACAGCCAGGTGCCCGGGGCCCTCTGCGTGCCAGCCCAAGGGGAGGGCTGGCAGCTCCTCGCAGTGCCAGGAGACCAGGTCACACACTCCCGGAGGGGACAAGGTGAAAACCCTTGGGTCCAGGCCACTCTGGCGCTGGGCCATACCCCAGCCATTAGCCAGCATCCTGGGCAAAGTTGAGTCTCAGGATGACCTGGACATGTGACCTGATTTCTCTGGCCCTCAGGAGTAATAAAACGTACTCCCTATGGATTTCTCTGTAAAAACACTATACGCAGGCCCTCGAGCACCGCACGCGCTCTGTAAAGGCTGGTCAGTAGCAAAGACAATTGCTAGCACACCCAGAGCTCAAGAGGGGGCGGGGGGGCGGCACTGTTGATAATCACTTGCCCTCAACCAGAGGAAACTAATTTGTTTTTAAACTGGTGACAGCAGGGATCAGGGTAGGAATCAAGGGAGCTGTTGCCGAGGAAAGGGGAAATAGAAGGCTGAATTTCTCTTTTCTTTCCTGAGAACAAAGAAGATAAAGAGAAGAGTGAGCAGGCATGATCACTCCTAGTTCTTAACTGTTCCTAGCCTGTAGTCAGTAACTAAGGTTGCTTTTCTGCCTCTAACTCTGCAGGAGCTCATTCTGAACCTGCTGTCCTTACTGTCAGTCCCTCAGTCATGTCCGACTCTGTGACGCCATGGACTGCAGCCCGCCAGGCTCCCCTGTCCACGGGATTCCCCAGGCAAAAATACTGGAGGGAGTTGCCATTCCCTTCTCCAGGGGATCTTCCTGACCCAGGGATCGAACCCAGGCCCCTCGCACGGAAGGCAGATTCTTTCCAAGCCGTACTATCCTTTAACTCTATGCTGGTCACCTCCTGTTCCTGGTGCTTCCCTTTACAGCGCTCTTTTGCAGACCACCTCTTGGAGGTCTCTTTTTGCGTTACGGGAAGGAGGTTATAGTACAACACGTGAAAGACGAAGGACCCAGCTGCTGGACTGCCTGACACCAGCCTGTGCCTGTTTTTGAAACAATGCAAGAGGAACAAAAAGAGCACAGGATGCTCCCGGCTCTGTTCTGTAGCACTGACCCCTGACGGTGAGCCCTCCTCTATGCGATCCCCAGATTCCTCTTGGAAGTGGGGCACAGTTCCCGAGGCACAGACCCGCTGTGTTCTCCACCTCCTCCCGCTGAGGATTAAAGCCACCCTTCCCTTTCCTCCAAACAGACTGGCTCTGTCTGTCTTTATTTGGCTTTGTTGGGCAGAGAAAGCTCAAGATTTGGGCGGCAGCAAAGCCACCCAGGGCAGCAGGATGAGGGGTCCAGACAGTGTGTGGTAACAAACAGCCGCCACGTCCCAAACAGAAACACTTTCTTTAATAAATGCCATCACGTCATAAACATCATTTATCAGTTTTACTTCATAATCCCAAATCACCCTCACCAAATGCCGTTAGCAGCCCCATCATCATTACAAACCCAACCACAAGGGCCCTGGCAAAGGCAGAGGCAGGAAGCAGTGGCCGACCTTGAGCACTCACGCACACACACACACACACACGCACACACACACGCACATGCACTCGTGCACACACACACGCACACACACACGCACACACGCACACACACACGCACATGCACTCGTGCACACACACACGCACACACACATGCACACGCGCGCACGCACACACGCACACACACACGTATACGCATGCACACACACACACACACACACACACACACACACACACACACACGGCAGGGAGCCAGCCCAGGCAGCACCCCAGGGAAACAAAACTACCCAGACCAAGACTTGTCCTGAGGGCATTTCTGCCTGAAGACGGGGCCTCACAGCAGAGATCACCCACCTAGCACACCCTGCTCCCTGGACTCGGCGCCCTCCCCAGCCCAGACTGAGGCTTGGGTCACAGGCCTGAGGAAGGAATTCCGTGAAAGGGAAGGGCGACTCAGAGCCACGCCCCCAGAGGCCACGCCTTCCAGAGGCCAAGCCCCAGGAGGGAGCGAGGCCGTAACCGAGCCCTCTGCAAAGCCACGCCCCTGGAAGTCCTCCAAGACACGCCCCCCTATGTGACCACGCCCTCTGCTCCAGGCTCCTTGGGTAGCGGAGGAGGAGAGCGCGGTGTCCGGAGTCCCAGGAAAGCGAAAATTTTATTTTCTCATCCCTGTCTGACTCTCAGCGACCCCATGGACTGTAGCCCGCCAGGCTCCTCTGTCCACGGGATTCTCCAGGCCAGAATACTGGAGTGGGAAGGCATTCCCTTCTCCAGGGGTCTTCCCGACCAGGGATCCGGACCACCTGCATTGGCAGATGGGTTCTTTACGACGTCACCACTTGGGAGCCCCTGTCCAACCAGGGAAAAAGTGAAAGTGTCCGACTCTTTGTGATCCCATCCATGGGATTCTCCAGGCCAGAATACTGGAGTGGGTACCCTATGGCTTCTCCAGGGGGATCTTCCCAACCCAGGGATTGAACCCAGGTCTCCTGCATTGAAGGCAGATTCTTTACCAGCTGAGCCACAAGACATGGCTCCTCTGTTCTCCGCTCCTCCGTTTCTCCAGCCACAGGCCTTGAGCAAGTGACCACTTCCCTGTACCTCAGTTTCCCCATCTGTACGCATCTCTCCACAAGGATGGAAAAGTGAAGCAGTCACCCCCACTCCAGGAGTTTCCCAGAAAGGCCAGGCTTCTGCTGACCAGGGCTGAGCCCGGGACTGCCCACCTGCCCACCACGCTTGACCTATGAGAGGGACCTGGGGGTGGGCTCCCCAGCGAGATTCTGCACCCTGAATCCCAAAGCTGCGGCACTGCATGAAAAAAGGCCACACTCGCTGGGTGGGGCCCTGAGCAGGGACCACGCCGGGTGAGGAGGGGGCCGCAGGCCCCGACATCACTGGCTTCCCCATTAGCCGGCCAGAGGGGTCCAGGTCAATAAATGGGCCCTGGTGGGCGCGTTTTTCCTTCCGCAGAGCAGTTTAATGGCAATTAATTTTTTTACGAGAGGATTTTTAATCTGTGGAAATGGATGAAGTCCCCAAGTGCCCTGTCAAAGTTCCAGGGCCAACCTAATCTATGATAAAAAATGCAAAGTGAGGTGCTATAATCTGAAATTAAATATCGGGCTTCATTTTCCCTCAGTCCGGATGGATGAATATTTTATAACTATTGTGATTTAATTTTTTGTTAACTACAGCAAATTTCTAATTCATCCAATTCCCAAGTCCTGTGGCTCTGACCTCTGAACCCAAACTCATCTCTTCTTAGCCCAGCTGTGACTTCGTCCCTGACAGAGACTAATGGTCAGCTCCGTCAGGGTGACGCTGGCGGCTACGGTGATGGATGCCGCCCGTGGCACGCCCCTTTGACCCAGTGTCAGGCAGAAGGCAGGTCATTTTTCAAAGGCGCCATTAAAATAAAACAGTCCTGTGGTCCAGGAGCAGGGAATGTGCGGGGAAATTGGTACATTTTGTGCCTGTTCGTGGCCTGTCTCTGGGCGTCCCGCACTCTTTCCAGTGGAGGCTTTGCCAGCGTACCCCAACAGTGTCCTGGGCCCACCTCCATTGGAGGCACAGAGGAGGACAGTCACTCAGTCCTCTGGAACTGTGGGTTTGCCCAAGGGCAGAGGAGGCAGGTATCTGAAGATGTGGGCAGACCTCACGGTGGCACTCCCCTCCAGGACTGCGATATCATGCCCGGGGGAAACTGAGGCACAGAGATGCTGAAAAACAGCTGCAACACCAGTGTTGCTTGCTCCGAGCAAGATCGGGGTCCCCACAGAGCAGACCCCAGCCCCTGAGGTCTCTCCCACCTGGTGGGGGACTCTCCAAGCAAGATCGGGGTCCCCACAGAGCAGACCCCAGCCCCTGAGGTCTCTCCCACCTGGTGGGGGCTCTCCAGCCCCTGAGGTCTCTCCCACCTGGTGGGGGCTCTCCCGAGCAAGATCGGGGGGTCCCCCACAGAGCAGACCCCAGCCCCTGAGGCCTCTCCCCACCTGGTGGGGGCTCTCTGAGCAAGATCGGGGTCCCCACAGAGCAGACCCCAGCCCCTGAGGTCTCTCCCACCTGGTGGGGGCTCTCCAAGCAAGATCGGGGTCCCCACAGAGCAGACCCCAGCCCCTGAGGCCTCTCCCACTTGGTGGGGGGCTCTCCGAGCAAGATCAGGGTCCCCACAGAGCAGACCCCAGCCCCTGAGGTCTCTCCCACCTGGTGGGGGGCTCTCCGAGCAAGATCGGGGTCTCCACAGAGCAGACCCCAGCCCCTGAGGCCTCTCCCACCTGGTAGGGGCTTTCCGAGCAAGATCGGGGTCCCCCACAGACAGACCCCCAGCCCCTGAGGTCTCTCCCACCTGGTGGGGGGCTCTCCGAGCAAGATTGGGGTCCCCACAGAGCAGACCCCAGCCCCTGAGGCCTCTCCCACCTGGTGGGGGCTCTCCGAGCAAGATCGGGGTCCCCACAGAGCAGACCCCCAGCCCCTGAGGCCTCTCCCACCTGGTGGGGGCTCTCCGAGCAAGATCGGGGTCCCCACAGAGCAGACCTCAGCCCCTGAGGCCTCTCCCCACCTGGTGGGGGCTCTCAATTGGTGTCCCCAAGTCTGTGGTGTGGTGGTCCCAAAGCCCAGGCCCTGAGGATAGGCCTGCAGAAGGCCTCCAGGCGCAGGTCCAAGTGTGCACAGCTGAGCTCTCTCAGGCGGGGAGCACAGGGCTGGAGCCAACCCTGGTTGGCCTGTGTGACCCCTGGCAGGCTGGTGAACCTCTCTGAGCCTCAGTATCCTCATCTACAAAATGGGAGTGAGCCTATCTGTCTCCGAGGACAGCTGTGAGGAGTTACACGAGCCGCTGTTGCCTGCGTGCTTGGCACACACGGGCCGAGGAGCCCAGCCCTGAACGTGTCACCCCATCCCACCCAGGCTGTTCTGAAGGAAGGCCCAGAAGAAGGCTGCCCACTCCGCTCCCCACAGCCCACATCCAGCTCATTCACCCCACAAGCTCCACGAACCGGCCAGGCTGGGCAGCTGGGTCTTTGCTGGACACAACCTCATGACCCACCCTCGGGAAGACTCCCGAGTTAGGAATTTCTCTGCGACCAAGCGGCCCAGCACCACCATGACCCCTGCACAGAACTTTCAGGCAGCTGACGCATCCTCCCGAGGGGGCGTGGGAAGTGGGCACTGCCCGGCCTTTCCTCCCACCAGGCACACCAGGGGAAGCCGGCCTCCCGGGCTCCCTGCCTGGTGTCTACATTCCAAGCCAGGTGACAGGGAGACTCATCCCTCAGTCACGCTTCCCGCCATTGACGGCTGCAAAATGGCCACGGCTTGTCCGGCGATGCCGAGTCACGAGAAAGTAAGCACGTCCATCAGCCAGCACCTCGCCTGCCCTCCGCTTCATGCCCGCCTTTCCAAGGCACAGCCAGTGCAGCACCTGCCGTCTGGGCTCCAGAAACAAGCCACGTGCCCGCTTCCTGAGCCTGGACCGTAAGGTCCTGTCCCTAAGCCCTGCCAGGCCCCCGCCTGGGCAACCCTACCTGTGTCTTTGGCGGCTCTCCTAGGGGCAGGCGGCTTGGGGGCCTTCTCTGTTTTGCAAGAACTACTTTTCATCCTTTTGGTTTTTCCTGTGCAACTTCACCGAGAGGAGAAGAGGGAAGCAAGGGAGAGAAGGTCGAGTAGCAACACAGCACATGGGTCAGTCTGCTCTCCAGCCCCTGACTGTCCCTGCAGGCCTCCCCCTGCCCCACAGGGGAAATCCTCTGCGGGGCTGGGCTTGCCTCGCCCTCTCTCACAGCCCTGACTGTGCACCAGTCCCCAGAACCCCTGAGCACAGCCCCCGGCGCAAGCTGGCCCACAGCACTTGTGTTTGTTGAGTGAATAAATGACTGGGTAGGCCCACAGGCACAGCTGTGGCAAGCAGCTAGCCCGGACGGCCCATCAGCTCATCAGGGAGAGCTTGCTGCTGTCCAGTCGCTCAGTGTCTGCCTCTTTGCGACCCCACGGACTGCAGCACGCCAGGCCTCTCTGTCCTCCACTGCCCCCTGGAGTGTGCTCAGATTCATGTCCATTGAGTCGGTGATGCTATCTAATCATCTCAGTCTCTGTTGCCTCCTTCTCCTCCTGCCCTCAGCATCAGGGTTTTTTCCAGTGAGTCAACTCTTTGCATCAGGTGGCCAAAATATTGGCTTCAGCTTCAGCATCAGTCCTTCCAGTGAATACTCAAGGTTGATTTCCTTTAGGATTGATTGGTTTGATCTCCTCACAGTCCAAGAGACTGTTGAGACTCTTTTCCAGCAACATAATTCGAAAGCATCAATTCTTCGGCACTCAGCCTTCTTTAAGCGCCAACTCTCACGTCTGTACATGACTATTGGAAAAACCATAGCTTTGACTATACGGACCTTTGTTGGAAAAGTGATGTCTCTGCTCTTTAATATGTTGTCTAGGTTTGTCATAAACAAACCTTCCAAAGAGCAAGTGTCTTTTAGTTTCATGACTGTAGTCACCACCTGCAGTGATTTTAGAGCCCAAGAAAATAAAGTCAGCCACTGTTTCCACTGTTTCTCCATCTATTTGCCATGAAGTGATGGGATCAGAAGCCACGATCTTAGTTTCCTGAATGTTCAGGAAAAGCAGTGTGCATCAGCCCCAGAGAGGCCTTGGCATGGCAGGGCTGCCCCAACTGGATGGGCAGGGACAGGAGAACCAAGTCCCGCAGCAGGCACAGGGGCCAGCTGCCCAAAGGCCAGTGTTCGGCCTGGCCCCTCTCTGTTTGGCCTCATTCATCTCTGTCCCCTGCTGGGTGGGGGCGGCATCTGGGAAACACCAAATGGCCACCCAGCTGGTGAGTGAGAGCCGGGCCTGGCCCAGCGTGTCCCCAGGAGGCCCGGGGAGCACGCGAAGAGAGGAGTCAGGCCCCAGGCACTCCCAGGCCTCTGCAGAGCAGCGGGGTCCTGGCCTTGGCCTGTCCCTCCAGCCTCGGCAGGAGCAGCCTCAAGCCCCAGGTTCACATGAAAGGACAAACCCGGGAGGATTTCACTTGTATGAAGTCCCAGAGGGGTCAAACCCCTGGAAACAAAGTGACTTTGTACATAAACATGGTAAAAATGGTAAGCTCTGTGTGCGTGTGTCCCACTCTTCAGACCTCGTGGACTGTAGCCCGCCAGGCCCCTCTCTCCATGGGATTCCCCAGGCAAGAGCACTGCAGTGGGGTGCCATTTCCTACTCCAGGGGGATCTTCCCGATCTAGTGATCAAATCTGCATCTCTAAATTTTGTGTGTATTTTGCCACAATTAAAAAAAAAAGACCAGGCCCTGACCCATGCCCTGCTTCCAGAGGATTCTAAAATGAGGAGGGGCTGGTGACCTGTGCCACTGGGCACTGAGCTCCCGGAGAGACCATGGCCGGGTCATGATTTTAGCCGAGAGGCCCCAGCAGCCTCCGTGTGAGGGATGGGGCCAGTGACCTGTGGGACGAGGCAAGGCCATTGAGGTCCTCTGTCCCCAAGGGGAGAGACCAGGGCATTCACGTGAGCCTCCACCACTCCTGGGGAGCAGCCAGGGTCCACCATCAGGCCAGAGCTGGGCCAGAGACAGGCTCTGCCTCTCGGCTTCACACGGCCGGCTCCCCTCACTCTACCTGGGGCTGCACTTGGCTCGCACCTCTGGCTGGGCAGACCGGAGCGAGTCAGTGGCTGCCAGCCAGAGGATGTAGACTCAACCCTCATCCCACCCTACCCGCCACAGCACCGCCAGGATAGGTGACGGACCCCTGAGGGCCTGACTCTTGGAAACCCTGGCCAGAGACCCCCGAAGACTCGGGCCTCCACGGCAGCCTGACCTCAGCTCCTGAGCCCTCTCCCCGCCCCTTTCTGGATCTCCAGAATCCTACTGGACTATAGAGACGGCCCCTCCACCCGGTGCCCACCCCACAGACTGAGCAAGCAGCCAGGGCCCAGGCCTGCCAAGTCTCCCCTGCCCAGAGCCTTCCAACTGCCCTACGGTGGTGATGCCCAGGTTTCTCAGCCCTGGGAGCGGCTCCAGTGCCCCCAACTCAGACTCACCCCTTCTGCCTGCTGAGTGGGCCAGGGTCTACTGGTCCCTGGGGCCCTGGACCCTTCCTCCCCATCTGGAAGTCTGCCAGCCCAGTGTCGACCCTTCAGCTTCTCCCAGACTGGGCAAGGTCACCTGTGGGGCAGGCCGGCAATGCCTTCTGCCTGCAGAACGGGCCAGCAAGCCCAGGAGCTGATGGGAGCTGAACGGCCTCAAGCCCAGACTGTGGCCAGCCTGTGGCCGTGCTGTGCAGAGCAGCTCAGCCAGCGGATGTCCTTGCCCAGGGCCCCTGTGCTTTGAGCCCCAGCCTGCCCTGCAGAGCCCATCTGGATTCCTTCCCTGGTGACTAGAAAGCGGGCTCCAGAGAATGGCGGGCTGAGAGCAAATCCCTGCTTGACCCCTTCACAGCTGGGGTCCTCCCTGACCCTCAGTATCCTCCTCGGTGAGTCGGGAGGTAACAGAGCCAATCCCACTGAGTGAGAGAGAGGCTGCCTGGAGACTGCTGGCTCCATAACCATGCTGCTCACACCTGGTCTGAGCGTCCAAGCGGGTGGAGGGTGCTGGGATGGTTGGCCACAGGGCCACTCACCTGAGACCTGGTGCTGGGAGATCCTGGAGGCCTCACGCCCCTGGCCAGGGGTTGCCTTCTCTTCAGCTCCACTTTCAGTTCCACTCAGGATGCCTGAAGTGAAAGTAAAAGTGAGTCACTCATTCGCATCTGACTCTTTGCGACCCCGTGGACTACAGAGTCCATGTCCAAGGCCTTGGCTTCCCTGGTGGCTTAGCTGGTAGAGAATCCGCCTGCAGTGCAAAAGACTTGGGTTCAGTCCCCGGGTTGGAAAGATTCCCTGGAGGAGGGCATGGCCGCCCACTCCGGCATTGTTGCCTGGAGAGGTCCGTGGACAGAGGAGCCTGGAGGGCTGCAGTCTGTGGGGTCGCAGAGTCGGACACGACTGAGCGACTGAGTGCAGCACAGACAGGATGCCTGCGCCTGGAGCAGCAGGACAGGGGCATCGTGAGGACAGGGAGCCCGTGAGGAAATGTCCTCCTTCCACCGCCACTCAACAGCCCCTGGTTTGAGGGCGCAGTCTCCCCTCGGGGGCTTCCCGCAGGCCTTCCTCCCATCCACGCCGCTCACACACCCTCCAGCCTCCCCGTACCTGCCCTTGCACCCACCCTCCCTGTTGTTTCCACCAGGCAGTCTCCATGTCCTGGATGAGTCAATGCTTCCTCGTGCTTAAACCCAGCTCACACGCAGCCCTGGGGAGGGCTCTATCTCCACTCAGCTCCCCAGGCTCCAAGACCCTCCAGGGTGGCGGCCCAATCTCATCACTTTCTCCCCTCTCCCTGCCTGTCCCTCTCTGGGGAGAGCTGCCCCGCTGACCTGGGTAGGCCGGGGCTGGTCGGGGGTTTGACGGCTTCCGGGCCTTCCTCCGGGGCGCCGGTGTGGGGGCTTTGTAGAGGTGTGAGGCGCTGGAAGGTGTCGAGGTGCCCAGCGGGCGCAGCTTGCCTGCCGCTGGGCCTGGGCCCGGATCTTGTCCCTCAGCTGCTCCAGCCGGGGTTGCTCTCTCTGGCTGCCGCGGTGGCCTTGGCACCTGGGGGGCCTCTCGGTCCATGTCCTTCGGGGAGTGGTGCATGACTCGTGGCCCCCGAGGAGCCAGAGAGGCGGCCCGACGACACGGAGCTGTCCCCATCCTTGGCCTCCTCGTCGGTCAGCCACGTGGGGATGCTGCAGGCCTGCCTCTGGCAGCCAGGCTCCTCAGTGCAGTCAGACCAGGCCGCGGGCGGCCCTCGCAGGGCGCCTGCCTGCCAGCGGGACTTGGGCCACCTCACGGCCGCCATGGCATCATCTTCGGCCGCCAGTGGGCAGAGCCTGTCTTCCCTTGGGGAGAGAGGCAGACACAACCTGTCAGGCGCAGGGGTGTGGAGGTGCTGAGCAACACGTCTCCATGCCCCCCGGCCCACACACTGTCTCCAGGACCCTCCCGCTCCGTTCTCCCGTCTCCAGATGGAGAAAGGGATGAAAGGTGAAAGTGAACTGGCTCAGCTGTGTCTGACTCTCTGCGACCCTATGGACTGTAGCCCACCAGGCTCCTCCATCTATGGGATTTTCCAGGCAAGAGTACTGGAGTGGGGTGCCATTGCCTTCTCCAGGAGATCTTCCCAACCCTGGGATCGAACCCAGGTCTCCCGCTGTGGGCAGACGCTTTACTATCTAAGCTACCAGGGGTTAGGTCCCTGGAGAAAGGGATGAGGGTCCAATAAAACACAGCCCCCTCGGTGCATGGCAGTGCAGCGATGCTCTGACGTGGATCCCAACCACACCCCTTTCAGGCGGGCACCACAGTCAGCCCAATTTACAGATTCAGGGAGACAGCACACCGAAGCACCCTGGCCCTTGACCCCACTCCCCACACCACCTCGGCTGCCCTCCAGGAAGGTGTGGCTACCTCCCCTGACAGCACCTCAACACCCGCGAGCTGACACGCGCACCTAAGTCGGCACAAACATGGCCCGGACTTGGCGCTGGCCCTCCGGAACGCCCGTCTCCCTGGGGCCCCAAGGGAGACGGGGCACTGCCTCTGGCTCTCTTTGCAGTGGGGCTGGATCACGTCCCCCGGCAGGCGGGCAGCATCACCATGACCGAGGCCGACATGGCAGTGGGGCTGGGAGTGAAGGCGGAGCGGGTGAGCCTCCGTCACCGCCTGCCCTGGGCCCAGATGGTGCCTTCACTGGACAGCCCTGGGCCCACAGCCTCATGCTTGGCCGCCTGGCGTCCTCCCCAGCTCAAGGTGAGCTGGCCGCTGCCTGGCTCCCCGGCGCTGGCCTGTCCCGGTCCGCTGGCCCATGCTGGAAACAGTCATGGAAACAGGGTGGGCACAGTGGGCTTCCAGGCCCTGGACTGGCAAAAGCCTGAGGTGGGAGGGCTTCCCACTGCACTGACCCTTGTCAGTGAGAATTCCAGGTGACCTCATGACAGCATAATAACCCCATGTCACGCAGCAATAGAGTGCCGGCCTGCAGCTCTTGCTGGGCCCCCCAGGAGCACGCCCACCCCAGTCCTCCTAGGATGCCGGGGCCAGCGGCTGCCGTACGTGGTGAGCTGGCCTGGGCTGGGGTCAGGCTTGGCCTGGGCCAGAGTGGGGACGATGTGAGGCGCTACGGCCTGGCATGGGCAGGGGCAGGCATGGGCTCAGCTGCATGCTGGTGTCGGGCTCAAGGGTCAGCTCAGGGTTGGGATCAGCCTGAGAGTCTGGGCACAGGAGAGGAGCCAGCCCAGGGCACGTCGCCAGCAGCTGGACGAGGGGCTGAGAGCTCCAGCCCTGATATTTCGGCTTCTGGGAACTGCTCTGGGGAAGCGGGCCTGGCATCCCGCTCTCTGGCACAGGCTCAGCACACCCCTTTGACCACAGAAATGGTCGCTGCGAAGGCCTGAGCGTCCCCCACCTGGCCACCTCCAGCAGGCTTCCCGTCACCTGCTCGACGAGCCCGGCGGCGCAGCGCGGTGGGGGAGGACGTGGGCTCTGCGGTCCGCTGGCCCTGGGCTCGGCATGGTCCCCAGGAGGAGAGCTGGTTCATTCCAGCTCCGCCCCCCGCCAGCAGGGTAACCTTGGGCGACCAGGGACCCCACCCCCACCCTGGGTATTGTGAGCTCTGGTGAGTTCACCCCTTCAGTAGAGCCCTGCAGACTGGCCAGCACTCACCAGCGGTCCGTCTGGGAACAGCTGAGGGGCTACGATATTTATCAGCGTCAGCAATAGCCCTGAAGGCACTCCTTCCAGAATGGCCCCTAAGAAAGTTGGGGGGTCTGCATCAAAAGACCCCCAGACCCCCTAATTCCAGGCAGGCATGGAGAATGGAGAGCCGTCCTAGAGGTTCCCTCTAAGGGAAACCACCCCCCGCCGCCCTGGGGAGCCAGGGACGCCTGGAGGCGCTGCCCTCAGGGCAGGACGCAGGGTGGGGCTACAGCCCCAGCTTGCGCTGCCAGTCAGAACAGGAGTGGCCCGCGACGGACCCTGCCTGGTGCCCCACTCTTCCCCAACTCAACCTCCCTGCCATTGGCACCAGGTTGGGGCAGGTACAGAGCTGCCCGGACCCCAGATCTAGCCTCTGGCCCTGGGGTCCTCGAGCACACTGGCAGCCCAGAAAGACAGCATCTCTCTACAGTCAGGTTCCCCAGCCGGCAGCCCCGTGGGGTCAGCTCTGCCCTGTGCCCCTGGCCTGGAGTCCCACCCTGCCCAGCCTGGCCTGCTCCACTAGGGAAGTCGCCTGGTGAAGCTGAAATAGATGCAGGATGTTTGCAAGTGGCTGGGCCCCGGGACACTGAACCGGGTCCGCACAGGACAGCAGGCCCTTCCAGGGGGCTGCAGGCCGCGCCGTGTCATGGCACGGTGCCCGACACACCAGAGGGGCAGCAGGTCTTAGGACGCGGCTGCAAGTTCAGGTGGCGGGGGGACACCATCAGGAATGGCCGTGGTGTCCCCCACACAGCCCTCGGAGCATGGACAGCTGAGAGGACCCCCAGACAGCTCCCTCCTCATTCCCAAAGAGCCCCTCCCCCAGCAAATCCCCCTGAGACCTTGGTGAAAATGAAAGCCCTTTCCAGCCCCCCTTCACTCTGGCCGCAGGATTACACACCCGAGCAGAGGCCTGAACCCAGGCCTCTGAACAGCTTCCCTCCGCCAGGCCCTCAGGCTTCCCCATCAGTTGGGGTCCTTGGGGTGGCAGGCGTCCTCTCAGTGTCCCCCGGACTCCCAGCCCCCTCCAGAGGGCAGAGAGAAAGGGTCACTCTGAGGGGAAGTGGCAGGAGCCCTAACACGAGACATTTCTCCTAACAGATGAGCCTGGTGACCTTTTGTTCCCAGCAGGGACTGTCAGCGGAGACCGACTTCTCCAGGAAGAAGCTGGGCCATAAACACGGCGGGGCAGTCACTTCACACCCTCCGTGTGCGTGCTACACGCGTGTGCGTGCTCAGTTGCGTCCGACTGTGCGACCCCAAGGGCTGCAGCCTGCCAGGCTCCCCCGTCCCTGGGATTCTCCAGGCAGGAACACTGGAGTGGATTGCCATTCCCTTCCCCAGGGGAGCCTTCTCCACCCAGGGATCGAGCCTCCTGCACCTCCTGCTTTGCAGGCAGTCTCTCTTTACCTCTCGAGCCACCGGGGCTACTGGTGATAAAAGCGAAACCCTGGACATGAATGCGGGGCGCACTTGGAATCAAGCCCAGTGGCCTCTGCCCCCTCTGAGCTCTGACAAGCCCCTAGCGGGCTCCCTCTCCTCCTGCCCACCCAGCTATGGAGCCCCTTCCAGACGCAGCCGCTCACCCGGGGAGTCAGGCCGCTCCCTGCCCAGGGACCCCTGCTCTTGCCACCCTGCACGCCACACTGTCCGTTCCCACGGGGGCGGCCCCCAGGCTCTGCGCCGGGCAGCAGCTGCATGGCCGCGAGTGCCAGTGTCGGGTCCCCGGGGTCACGTTTTGCGTGGCTCCAAGAAGGCCGCTGGGCAGAGGTGGTGGAGTGGGTGGACAGCCGGCCTCCTCCCCGCAGGCGTGCCTGCAGCATCTCAGCTGAGCCCCTCCAGCGGGTGTGGGGCCCACAGCCCGTCCTACTGAACACTCCCCGGCTCCTGCCGGCCTGATGGACACCTCTGTCTGCACTCGGACCAGCCCAGGCCCCCTGCCATGCCTGACCCCCCACAGCCAGGCCAGAAAGCGGTGCCCCGCCCAAGCAGCTGGTTCTGTCCCTCGCTGCCACCAGGGGCTGTCCCTGGCCGGGGTCATCACCCCCGCAGCCCGCTGTAGCGTGAGAAGCGGCCCGGGCAGAGGACGGCTGGCAGAGGACGGGCAGGCGCTGTCTCTTGGAAGCCGGCCTGGCTCTGCTCTAAACAGCCGCACTGTTTACTGTCCCCGCTGCGTCCCCAGGGCTGCTGGCCCGAGCAGGCCCATGCAAGCCCGAGCAGGCTGTGGCCCGCGGCCCACCACGCCCACAGCCCCCGGGGTCCCAGGCAGAGACCACAGAGGACGCGCAGCGGCAGCCGTGGACCTGGCCTTGCACGTCACCACGGCACCCGACGGCTGCCTGCCGGCCCAGCCCTGGGACAAGGGCCCGAGAGGCTCCACAGGAGCAGGCTGGGGGGCTGAGGGCCGAGGGGCCAAGAGGCTGCAGGGGGGCTGGCCCGGGCCCACCGGGAAGGGACCTGCAGACAGACAGCCTGCCCGGAGGCCCAGAGACACTCGTGTCCCCTCGGGCAACCACCATACGCACGGACACACAGCACACACACAGCCACACAGCACACACGCAGACACACACACCCCACAGACACACAACACACACACCTCACATACAGGCAACACACACAGCACACACAGCACACACACAGACACCCGCACACCACAGACACACAGCACACACACCTCACACAGACACACAGCACACACCACACAGCACACCCACCTCACATACAGGCAACACACACAGACACACACCACACACCACACACAGACACACACCACACACACCTCACACACAGACACACACACACCATAGACACACAACACACACACCTCACATACAGGCAGCACACACAGACACACAGCACACACCACACACACCTCACACAGACACACACCACAGACCACACACACAGACACACACCACACACACCTCACACACAGACAACACACACAGACACACAGACACACACTACACACACCACACATCACACACATGGACACACAATACACACACCTCACACACAGACACACACCACACATCACACACACGGACACACACCACACACACCTCACATACAGACACACACCACACACCACACACAGAGACACACACCACACACATGTCACACACGGACACACATACCACAGACACACAACACACACACCTTACATACAGACAACACACACAGCACACACATCACAGACACCCACACACCACAGACACACAACACACACACCTCACACAGACACACAGCACACACCACACAGCACACACACCTCACATACAGGCAACACACACAGACACACACCACACACCACACACACAGACACACACCACACACACCTCACACACACACACACACACACCATAGACACACAACACACACACCTCACATACAGGCAGCACACACAGCCACACAGCCACACACCACACACACCACACATCACACACATGGACACACAATACACACACCTAATACACAGACACACACCAAACCCATCTCACACACAGACACACACATACCACAGACCCACAACACACACACCTCACCCATACAGCACATACCACACACACCTCAAACAGACACACACTACACATCACACACACGGACAAACAATACACACATCACAGACACAACACACACACTTCACATACAGACAACACACACAGACACAGCACACACCACACACACCTCACACAGACACACACCACACATCACACACATGGACACACAATACACACACCTCACACACAGACACACAACACACACCTTATATACAGACAACACACACAGACACACACCACACACACCTCACATACAGACATACACACCACAGACACACAACACACACACCTCACATATAGACATCACACACAGACACACAACACACACATCTCATACAGACACACAACACACACACAATACACACACCTTACATACAGACACACAGCGCACACACACGGACACACACCACACACACCTCACATACAGACATCACACACAGACACACAGCCACACAACACACACACCTCACACAGACACACAACACACACACACACGGACACACACACAACATACACACCTCACATACAGAGAACACACACAGATACCAGCACACACAAAGACAGACACACAACACACACACCTCACGTATAGACACAAAGCACACACACTACACACCACACACCTCACACACAGAAACACAATGCACAGCACACACAGACACACAATATACACACCTCACATACAGACACATCATACACCTCACACACAGATAGAGCACGCACCATACACCACACATGGACACACCACACACACACCAAACACAGACATAAAAGGGACACAGACACATACAAGCAACATAACACACACACAGACAACACACTCTACATACATAGACACAACACACAACCTCACACAGACACACAACAGACACACCCTACGTGGCACACAAGTGGCCCGCACAGGCCCAGTGTGCCCCCAGGTGAGCTGGCGCTGTCACCTTGCCCACAGCCACACAGCCCGGAGGCCTGCCCTGGGCACCACCTCCCTCCCAGACCAGGAGCACCAGCGACGCCAGACAGGAGGCTGTGGGCGCGACATGCCAGCCTGGCGGGGGCCGCGGAACGCAGACCCCCTGGGGGCAGGCAGAGGAGGGAGGGCTGGTCTGCACCGGGCCCAGCCCAGGGAGAAGGGCCTGGGGAGGATGGGCGGGGCTCAGGCAGAGCCCCCAAGGGCTCACCTGCTGGAAGGCTGGGAGGGCACCGGGCAGCGGCCGTGGCCCGGAGGCAGGCAGCAGGCGGAGCGCGGGGACGAGGGCTCCCCGGCCTCCGGGCCCTCGGGAGGCTGGGCGCCAGGCTGGGAGGGAAGCCGCCCTGATGTTGCCAGAGAAACCCTGGCGTCCATCTGATACTGGGACTCCTCCTCCAGGCGCAGAGTCTGGGGACCTGTGCCAGGTGCCAGGGGCCTCACCTGGGCCAGCGCCCCGCCTGGGCAGAGGCAGGCAGGCCTGTAGGACAGCCTCCCCACGGCCCCGGAACTGCCCGAACCCCGCCTCCACGGCTGCGGGCCCATCCAGCCTGCTGTCTCCCTTCACCCCAGAGCCCCCACCCCTGACACAGAGCTCTAGGAGCAGGAGCCCTGGAGGTGGACGGGCGCCCTCCCTTCCGACCCAGGACACCAGGTGTGGGTCCCCAGGCAGCTCGAGCCTCCAGGCCTGGAGACCAGGGGGCCGGGGGTGGGGACGTGGGGGAGGGGAGATCCCAACACACCACAGTCACCGCCCTCAAAGCCCCTCATGGCCTTGGGGTCACCATGGCAGCCCCACTGGAATGGCAGGAGGTGGTGGGGGTTGTTGGGTACCTGTACCAGATGGATCCACGTGCAGATGGGTCTTGGGGTCTGGGTGGCTGGGCTGGGATCTGACGCTTTCCTGTGGCCCTTATGCTGGTTTTCCAACTAGGGGTGCTGGTGAGTGGAGGGGGAGGTGTGTCCGTCCCCCTATCCCTACCCTGTCCAGCTCCAGTCGAGGGCCTGTAGGGGCAGGATGGTGCCCAAGGTCCTGGGGGCTGCCTGGTGAACGTCCACGTCTCCCCTGCTGACAACTTGGCTGGCTATGGGGCAGTGCCAGCAGGTGGCGCCCTCTCCCGTCATTGTGGGGGTGCAGGGGGTGGTCCCATAGGGCTTTGCTGTTCCTGCCACACCCCACCCCCACAGATATGTTTCTCCCCACCCAGAAAACTCTAGAAAACAGTCTTTTGCCAAGAAAGCCTCTTGGTGCTCGGGAAATTTGGATTTAGGGGACAGGAACTTGCAGCAGTCTGCCTCTTACAAACTCAGGGGCATGTGTGCCCCCTTGCTGCCCCTGGAGGTGGTATGCAGGAGCCACAGCTGCTCAGCCCCTGGGGAGAGCTGGACACCGAGGAAGACCAGCTCAGACTGGAGCCGGACCCTCCAGGAAAGACCGCCCTGGAGGTGGCCATGTCCTGGGCCGCAGGGTCCAAAGGGGCTGGCCCTGTGGTTGGTGGGCGTGGACCAAGAGCCCCGCAGCCGTGCCTGGGCCTCCTCGGGCCCCGGGAGCCCAGCTCCAGAAGACGGATGGGCTCAGGGGTGTCCACTCAGGTGAGCTCTGTCCCAGTGTCAGGGAGACAAGGATAAGCCGCCTGGCCCGAGGGGCTGGAGCCTGTGGGGAGCCAAAGTTCCTCCTTCAGAGTTTCTGGAACATTCCCCCGATCTCAAGTTAAGCAAACGAGAGCCCAACACTACCTGGGGGATTGGTGGGGGGCAGACCGCTGTCCATACTCTGCCCCCGGGCTTCTGGCACCGCCTGGAGCTGCCCAGGCCAGTCGCTGCCCTGAGCGGCCACACCAGCCTGCGCAGAGCACCTCCACCTGGGGTTCTGAGATGCAGACCTCAGATCACCACCACTGAGAACAAATCGCCTTTTTTCCCTTATTGAAAGGAAATGCTCCGGTTCCTATGCTGAGACAAGTCTCCCAGCCACCAGGCCACCTCTTCAGTGCACAGATTCCAGGCCTGAAAACCGGCTCAGGGCCAAAAGCCCTGCCAGCAACTGTGGCTTTTTTTTTCAATCAGGGCAGCCACCCTGGGCCTCTCAGTCGCCTGTCTTCATAGGCTCCGACCTGTGAGCGTCCTTCCCCAGAGGCAGCCGCAGTGAGTGCGGCGGGCGGGGCGACGGCAGACACCGTCAGGACGTCAGGACACAGGGCCGGGCCACCACTGACGCCCTCAGTGCCCGCTCAGGCCGTTACCAGGGTGCTGCCCGAGGCCCGGCTGACAGCGGGTTTGCGGGTCACAGATCCCCGTGGTCAGCCCCATCCCCAGCCTGTGGATGTAGAGCTGGACACCCCCACGCTGGGTGCATGGACCGTGGGCTAGGAGCCACTGCTGTGCCCGCAGTGGGAAGGCCAAGGGTGTGGAGAGTCCCCCTGCGGCCCAGAGAGTGAAGCGGAGCAGCGCCGCCTCCCGGTGCCCTCCTGGAGGCGTCGAAGGCTGCAGGCTGGTCCCCGTTACCTCCATTCCATTCACTAGTCCAGCCCCTGCTGAAATGCAGTGGACCCAGGATGCTGACCGCAGTCTCCAGGGCAGGGTGGCATGGCCCCAGGGACACAGGGCCCCGCGGTGTAGGGCGGCCTCCAGCCCCATCGGAAGCGGGCGGCGCTGTCTCACGCGGGAGGCACACAGTGCCCGCTGAAGGCCTGCCCAGGGCTGTCTGTCTCCTCTTCCCTGAGCCACATGCATCACAGCCACCTGTCCCCTCGGGGGCGCAATGCTGCCGGGCTGGCCCATCAGACCCCAGGTGACATGCACACCCTAGAGGTGGGCCTCGGGCAGAAGCGGATACGACAGCCAGGACTTGGGAAGACCACAAGACTGCTGCACCATGAACATCCTAGAGGTCCAGGGAAGGGTGGAGTTCCCGGGCGTGCCTTCCAAATGCAGGCCCAGTGGCTACATCTCACACCTCCTGCCGCCAGCCTCTCGGCTTCTGGAGAAAGTGAGGCGCACCTCCAGGGATGCACTCTGGGCCTTTCCCAGGTGGCGCGAAGGCTGCGGGCCTGGAGGGCGGTCCGGAACGGGAAAGGGGCCCCAGCTGGCGGGCTGGTGTTGCCCGAGTCCACAATGGGCAACGCTTGTGGGGGGACGCAGCCAGGAGGAGAGCCATGGCCCAACCCGGGGCTCAGCACGCTGGCATGCCACCGGAGGAGGGGCTCCACCAGCCTGGGCCCGAAGGTCTGCGTCCTCCCGGGGCCCCGGGTGCTGTGTCTGGATAAGGAAGGAACTGAGGTTAAATGAGGTCATGGGGAAGCAGGGGCTGGTGGATCCAGCGTCCTTACAAGAGGAGACCCCAGGGCTCCCACTCTCGCCTCGCCCCCATGCTGGGGTCCAGCCCCAGTGGATCCAGGGTAATTCGAAGGGAGACAGAGTAGGCATCCTAGGAAAACACTGAATTACAGATACATAGAGAGATTAGAAACGGATAGTGTAGTAGGAAAATTAGTGGAGAAAAAGAGGCTGAATAACTTGGTTTACTGGGAATACCAATCACCACCTATGTAGGCCACAGGCGTCTTTCCGTTCTCATGAAGGAGAGGAGGCACTGAGGCCTCCCCGGTCCGATCTTAGAAGCCCAGGCAGAGTTAGCAGGCTTGGTGAGTACCCACATTTCAGATGGGAATTCAGCCAGGAAAATGGGGAGCAAGAAAGAAATGACACGGGGAATCAGTCTTTCCAGAAACTGATCCGACTTATTTATTTTTCAGGTTTGCTTATATATTTTTTGTTATACATAGGGATGAATACAGAGTCACACGGGGGTCAGCAGACCTGACCCTTGTCACAATCAGGTGCTTCATATAAAATTATACAAAGGTCTTAGGGGTTTTACATCATCTTCTGGCCATGAGGCCTGCTGACATTTTATGGCCGTTTCTGATAACGGTCAGTCATCCAGAAAACTTATTTTTTCCAGGGGTGATTTTTTTCTTAAATCAGGCGCCACCCTCCAAAATAAAGTTGCATTCCTATAGGGTGAGGGTGTAGTGAGTTACCACTAAGAAAGGAATTTAATTTACTTAGCCTAAGGTTTAACATGATTGATCTTAAAGGTTAATACTTATTTCTCCTATATGCTAGTCATATTCATTATTGTTATGCCCAAAGTCTGTGTCCCTAAAACTGAGAGAAATAAGACGTCCGCAGCAATGCAAAAGCATAAAGGGGTTTATTGCTAGCTCGAGCTAGGGCTCCCCGGTACCGGCGCAGCGGCTATAGGGAGGGAGCCCCGAGTCTTGGGCTGCACTGCTTTTACAGGGAATTTAATCAGGTAAAAGCGTACAAGAGGGGGGTGCTCAAGCAGGAGGACAACTGATTGGCCACTTTAGGGGGCGTTTAAGTTGACAGATAACTGGTTGGTTACTTCCATCCATAGGATCTGTGTGTAGAGTCTTGATCGGTTTTTAATTCCAAGGTAAATCACAAGCTCCTGAACATTAAGTCAGAAGGTTTAGCCTAGTGACTGATTGGCTCGTGTACAGTGGGGCTAGGTTAGGTAATCTGAGGGTTGATTGCCTATGGGTAGTGGGCTTAGTTTGGGTAACGTCCAAAGTTCTTTTGCCCGGGACCTTGCAGGATGGAATTCTTTAACAAGATGGAGTAGCTCAGGCCCTTCATGCTAGGGTGAGTGAGACCCTGCTAGGGGTAGTCTCCTGGAATCATGACCCAGGTTTACAAGAATTCAAAACATAGGCCTGGTGCAACCTGTCGAGCCTGCCATGGCTCCGGTCTGGTTCCCCAACAATCATAAGGGCAAGGAATATGGAAATTTAGCAGCAAATATTGGCTCAACAAATGTAAACCCTTCACCAATGTTCCCCTTAAGATCTATTTAGTCTTAAGATAGTGATAAAGTTACATTTTTACATAGCAAGGACACAGTGATTTATAACAAAGTACAGTGATCTATAACAAAAGAGAAAATTCATTAACTCAAAAAGTCTAGTATTGCTAACATCAAAAACTACTATATTTCCTTTTCTATATTCCAAATACATTGATTAATATATTCCCAGGTGCCTAAGGATATGGAGGCCTGGCGGCAATCATTGACTCAATGAGAAAAGCCCTGTGCTAATTAAGACTTTCAAAATACTCCAAACTCTCTGTGCTGTTTATGGTTGAGAGGTTGTCACACAAGCTAGTCTGTCAGCAGAGAGGTTTGACCTGAGACACCCTTGTCACACCCAGGGCAGGGAATTAGCAGTAATTATTGGCACAACAAATGAAAAAACCCTTCACCAATATAATTTCTAATCACCCACTATACTATACTAATAATTTTCTAACTTCTCAAAAAGTCTGTATTTAGAAAGTTTTAAAGCATCTCATGCCTCTCACGGTTGGGAGGTTGTAAACAATCACATGTGGCAGGACAAACCTGATCAGGCAGGCCAGAGGACCTTCAGAGGAGTCTGTAAGTTGAAACACTCTTGTCACGCCCAGAAATTTTTATTAACTGGAGCTGCAAGTTAACTCCTTCTCCGAGAGAAATGGTGATGGGAGAGAGCCCCCGTAAAGTCAGAGGTGTAGGTGAGAGCATAAAGCAGACTCTGGTTTTGGGGGTAGATGCTCGGGAACAGGGGGTTTCCTGAGGCTCGATCCCGCCATTGCGTATGCCGAAGCCGCCTTCCTCATGACCTTTGCCACGGGTGGAGTTCCTCATGCTGGCTCCCGGCACCCCCACGTGCACGCCCAGAGGAAAGGTCACGTGAGGACGCAGCCAGAGGGTCCTCACCGCGAGCCAAATCTGCCTGGGCCTGGATCTTAGACTCAGTGATGTTTCATTACACAGCTCGAGCTGACTGAGAGACACGCTTACTGGGCCCTGACACAGATGCCGGGCCAGGCTCCAAGCCCTCAGGAGCTGGGCTCAGTGAGCCCACCCAGGCACGCCCAAGAGGGCTTTTTCTTTCAACATTTATTTTGGTTTTTGGCTGTGCTCAGCCTTCACTGCGGCACAGGCTTTCTCTCGTAGCAGCGAGCAGGGGCTACTCTTGGCCCAGTCCTTTGGCCACCTGATGCGAGAGCCAACTCACTGGAAAAGACCCTGATGTCGGGAAAGATTGCAGGTGGGAGGAGAAGGGGATGGCAGAGGGGGAGATGGTGGGGTGGCATCACCGACTCGATGGACTCAGTGAGTCTGAGCAAGCTGGGGAGATGGTGAAGGACTGCATGCCGCAGCCCATGGGTCGCCCAGAGGTGAACACCACTGGGCGACTGAACAGTGATGGGCTTCTCAGTGCGGCGGGCCCCCTGTTGCGGAGCGCCAGCCTTCAGTGGCTGCAGTGCCCAGGCTCCGCGGCCCAGGCCCAGTGGTGGTGGCACATGGGCTTAGTTGATCTGCCAACCACCGGACCACTCCCAACCCCTGGACCACCGGGTAAGCCCACAGGGGGCTTTCTGACAGCTCACAGCAGCTCCTTGCCCTAATTCTGAGCTCTGACCAGCCCTGCAGAGAGAGGGAGCTGGGCCCTGGGGAGAGAGGCCCCGGCCCCCGCTTCTCCTTCCTTCCTGCAGCTTGCCCACCCTAGCTGCCCTGGGCCCGATGCGGTTCTCTGGGGAAAGCTCTTGTCCTGAGAGGTTTGTGGTCTGGAAGGAAGGAGGGCCGTGCTGACCGCGAGGAGGGGGGGTGGGTGGCAGGACCACGCTCTGTTCCCGCCAGGGGCTCCTAGGGCCTCACGCGGCAGCCGCTGGCTCTGCTCCAGGGACGGCTGCCTGCATACACTTGAGCCTGAAGCCCTGGATTCCTTAGGGCCACAGATACGGAGGCCTCACCCTCAGGGCAACTTGAAAACCATGCGTGGCCTCAGGGCTCGGCGTCCCTGAGGTCCTTCCCTCTCCTCGCCGCCCCAGGGTCCTGACCAGATGACCTGGATATCAGCAACAGGACCCGCTGTCCTTGTCCCAGGGCCCCCACGATGAATCAACACGTGAGAAAGGTCCCTAGTGCCCTCCCTGCTTACTGCTTAACCCTGGGCTGAGGGCGCACGGGGTTAGGAGAGGAGCAGAAAGCCAGGATGCAGGGTTTCCATGACAACCACAAGCTGCCTGGGCTGGAGCCCAGAAGAGGCTCTGTGGGGGGTGGGGAACGGCAAGGGTGTGGTTTCACTCTCCTGCTTTCCGTCTGTCTCATCACTGCGGGGACAGACAGACGGACATTGCTCCCTCAAGGATTCCATTGAGAGCAGCATCTCCTCCAGCCACTGCACACCTGCCTCAGGCCTCACCCGCCTCCCGGGTGGCCGGGAACGGGCAAGGGGTGATCAGCACCTCTTGAGAACAGAAGAGCTCCCGGAGCCCAGGGTGTCCCGAGCAGCTGGCCGCCTCCCCGCTCTGTCCAGAGTTCTGTGCCCCAGGGCCGGGTGCCCTGCCTGCTCCTCACCCCACCCTCCCACCCTCCCTGGGAAGCCACCACATGTCCCCTGAGCGCCCTGGTTCTCCCTTGTTGTGGCTCTGGCCCAGATCTGGGGTGGCACGCTCCCCCTCCAGCTGGCCTGGCAGCCCAGACCTGCGCCAGAGTGACGGTGTCTGAGGGTGGGGAAGGGTGGGGGCTGGGCCTTGCCTCCCTCCACACCTGGCGGTGGGCAGGGTCTTCAGGCAGGTGGATGAGGGGGCTCTCGAGAGGTGCGCGGGTATCATGGGAACCAGGCATCCTCCAGCCTCTGTGACCACACTCTTGGCATGGCATGTGGCACACAGGTGATGAGCACCAGTGCTCAGGGGCGAAGGTCAGGGAAATGAGAACACGGGCAGGGCTGCTGAAGGGTGAGGGCCCTGCTGCAGGCCCAAGGCTCAGAGGCCTTTCTCCAGCTCCAGCTGCTTTTCCATGCTCCTGGCCAGCAGGCCGGCTCCTGCCCCACAGCCCGGTGGCCCCAGGGCACCTGGGCTTGCTGCCAAATGGAGCATCGGTCCCAGTCGCTGTTCAGACGCTCAGTTGTGTCCGGCTCTGTGACCTCATGGATCGCAGCCCGTCAGGCCTCCCCGTCCATCACCAGCTCCCGGAGCTCACTCAGACTCGTGTTCATTGAGTCAAGGATGCCATCCGACCATCTCACCCTCTGTCGCCTCCTTCTCCTCCTGCCCTCAATCTTTCCCAGCTTCAGGGTCTTTTCCATTGAGTCAGCTCTTCACGTCAGGTGGCCAGAATATTGGAGTTTCAACATCAGTCCTTCCAATGAATATTCAGGGTTGATTGCCTTTAGGATGGACTGGTTTGATCTCCGTGCTGTCCAAGGGACTCTCAAGAGTCTTCTCCAACACCACAGTTCAAAAGCGTTAATTCTTCAGTGCTCAGCCATTTTTAATGTGTCACATCCATACACTACTAGAAAAACCATCAGTTCAGTTCAGTTCAGTCGCTCAGTCGTGTCCGACTCTTTGCGACCCCACGAATCCTAGTTTTGACTATATGGACCTTTGTCAGCAAAGTGATGTCTCTGTTTTTTAATACACTGTCTAGGTTTGTCATAGCTTTCCTTCTAAGGAGAAAACATCTTTTAATTTCATGGCGGCAGTCACCGTCCACAGTGATTTTAGAGCCTAAGAAAATAAAGTCTGTCACTGTTTCCATTTTTTCCCCATCTATTTGCCATAAAGTGATGGGACCAGATGCCATGATCTTAGTTTTTGAATGTTGAATTTTAAGCCAGCATTTTCCCTCTCCTCTTTCATTTTCATCAGGAGGCTCTTTAGTTCCTCGTTGCTTTTTGCCATTAGAGTGGTATCATCTGCATATATGAGGTTATTGATATTTCTCCCAGCAATCTTGATTTCAGCTTGTGCTTCATCTAGCCCGGCATTTCACATGATGTACTCTGCCTGTAAGTCAAATAAGCAGGATGACAATACACAGCCTTGTTGTACCCCTTTCCCAACTTGGAACCAGTCTGTTGTTCCATGTCTGGCTTTGGCTGTTGCTTCTTGACCTGCATACAGGTTTCTCAGGAGGCAGGTAAGGTAGTTTGGTATTCCCATCTCTTGAAGAAATTTTTTTTTTTTTTTAAGGATTTGCTGTCCCAGAGGGGCCGGCAAACTCTCGGCTTATGGCTCCCATGTACGAGACTCTGGTCTGCCGTGCTCCAGGGCTGTGCCAAGGGCTTTGCAGCAAGACCTCATTCACCGGGCTCCCATCTGAGGGAGAAGAGAGAGGGCCCAGAGGAGGGCTGGGGCCCAGCTTGTGAGCAGCCCTGCCACGTCCCAAGCCCCGCGTTGCCCTGCGCTGTAGCTGGGCAGGGTCCCAGCAGAGAGAGGCCTCTTCTCGATCAGTGACCATCTGAACGTCAGCCCCGTGCCGGGAGCTGCAGCGATCGTGGCCGGTCCCTGCCCACCTGGAGCACACAGGTGCGCTGCCCGGCCTCCTGTCTGCAGGTAAGGCTCTGGTTACATGGCAGTGACACGGCCACAAGGTGAATGCCACTCAGCCTCTGCCTCTGGCTGTGTCTGTGATGTCCCCATGATGCTCACAATATGCTGTTAATTGAGAGCAGAAAACTACAGAACTAATGTTGCATGAGCCACGTGTGGGTGAGCCTTGTAAGTGCGACTCTGAGATGTGAGTGCAGTGGGGCAAAGGGTGGCCCCAAAGAGACATCTACCTACAGTGGCAAGCGTGACCTCGTTTGGGAGAAAGGGTCCTTGCAGGTGAAACTGAGATCCTAATTCCCATGCAAGTCCTTTCAGGAGGAAAGACAGAGAGCACAGACACAGGGGCAAGCGGGGTGACGCGTGAAGATGGAGGCAGCGAGGGCAGGGACTCAGCCACAAGCCAAGGGACCCCTGGGGCTCCAGGAGCTGGAAGCGGCGGGGGGGGGACCCCTGCTGGACCCTCCACACAGAGCGGGACCCCACCAGCACCTAAATCCTTCCAGCTTCCAGAGCTGAGAGAACAGTTTCTGCCACCTGAAGCCACCCAGCTGCGGTCGTCTGCTGCTGCAGTCCCGGGAGACCACACAGAGGCCAGCCCCCGTGAGGGCGTGTTTACCCAGCACTGACTGGGCCTCCGCCACTGTCCCAGTGTGGGAGGCAAGGACCAGAGAGACAGGCCCGGGGCCAAAGTGAACCCAGGCATCCGGGCTGTTGAACTGTGCCTGGCCTGGCTTCCCTTCCCCAGAGGGTCTGGGGCCACCACCCACTGTCACGCAGCTGGAATGAGGAGATGCCGGTGGGCACAGAATCCCCCGGAGAGCAGAAACCCACTGCACTTTCTGTTCCCCGGGGGCTTCAGAGCATTTATTTGAAGCAGCGGATTGGACTGCCTGATTCTGTTTCGTTTATGAGGATGTGGGGGGCTTCCCTGGTGGCTCAGATGGTAAAGAATCTGCCTGCAGTGTGGGAGACCCAGGTCTGATCCCTGGGTTTGGAAGATTCTCAGGAGAAGGGAATGGCAACCCACTCCAGTATTCTTGCCTAGAGAATTCCATGGACAGAGGGGTTGCAAAGAGTCAGATATGACTGATCAACTAACACACTTAGGCTGATGATAAAAGATATCCCCTTCCACCCCACACCCAAGGCCTGAGGGCTTGGAGCCACCTGAGGAAACTGGAGCCCAAATACATCTCTGTCTCCATCTCTTTCCCTGACTCTCCCTCTGTGTCTCTGTCTCTCTGTCTCTCCCTCTGTCTCTCTTTGTCTCTGATTCTCCCTCTCTTTCTGTCCCTCCGTCTCTCTCCAGCACTCACAGTGTCTGCCAGGCCTGGGGGCACAGACTGGCGGGGGGGCAGGAGTTTCGGCCCCATCAGCCAAGGGTGAGCCGGCTGTGGACAGGTGAGCACGGGCCTGCCCCATGGGAACCTGCCTCCTCCCCACAAGGCCCGGGGACACAAACCCAGTGACAGAGCTGCCAGCCAGTGGCCCAGGAATGCCGTGTGGCCGGGTGTCACTGGATGACGCGGTGGCGTGCAGCTCCGAGCACACCTCCAGCTATTTCCTGGGCGTGTCATCTCCCCGTGAGGCACTCAGGACCTTGGGGTGGGCAGACCGTTTCCTTCCGGGCTTCTTGCAAAAACCCACTGCCCACCCAGAGCTCCCACTCCAGGGACATCGAGGCCTCAAGGAGAGGAAGTGGCGGTGGGTGGGGTCTTGGGGGCCTCAGGGCAATGGGTGGCACGTACCCCCAGAGCTGTGTAGTACAGCGAGTTCTTTCTCAGGGTTATGAGATTATCAGAAAAGATGGTAAAAGTGTGTGTTCTTTTTACCTAAGCACACATGTGCACGCATGTGTGTGCATGCATTTGTGAGTTTGGGTCTCTCCCCTCTCCCCGTCTACCTTTTGCCTTGGGTCCCAGATTGGGCACCTCTGCTGGTGGCACCTGGGGTGACCTAGGCCCCCTGGGCCCTGCAGGAGCAGTCTAGTGGGGAAGGGGTACGGGGGGGTGGGAGGAAGCAGGGTCTGGGAGCTGTCCCGCCGGCCACCAGGTCATCCTCAGCTTGCCCCCTGCCCCAGCAAACACCTGGGGGTGGGGGGCGTGTCTCAGAGGTCGCATGTCCTGCCTGAGCCTCGGAGCTGGTTCTTTGTGCGAGGATGGCCCTGGGCAGCCTGACCACCTTCTCCCAGCCTGGTCCTCACCTGGGGCCCATGTCAGCCTTGAGTGCCTGCCTCTCTCCAGAGGCCCAAGGCCTCTCCACCTCGAAAGGCTCAGCCAGCCCCCTGCAACTGTCCAGTGCCACCTCCCTGCTGGCCTGTCTGGGGGACAGGCCCAGGAAGGGGTCAGTTAGGGAACCAGGCTTGACCTCAGATCCCCTGAGGCCCAGCCCAGTGACCTAGGGCATCACTATCCAGTGTGCTCACCAAGGGGAAGGGCGTGCTGATGAAGCGGATGCCAGGGAGGGCTGGGTGTCTGCGGCAGGCACGCGGTAGTTGCCCCCCGGCGGAGGCGGCGCTGCTGGCAGCCACCAGCAGCAGGGTTGGTACTCTGAGTGCGGCGGGAGGGGGGCGCGGCTCCGAGGGAGGTGGTGCCTCTGGGGACAAGGTCCAGCATCGCTGCCTCCGCCACCCACGGCATCCTCTTGCCGCCTGTTAACTGGGGCTGGAAGGAGGATCCACGTGGGAAACTGTTTTTCTTCCCAACACTCCTTCGGGAATGGATGGAGGGAGTGTGCTCATGGCCTCCCATTGGAACACTCTGCCAGGGCGGGCACACCGAGCGTCACAGGGGAGAATTTACACGATAGGACATGCAAAGCGCAGGTGTGTGCGGGTAGTAGGTCTCTGCCCCCTAACCTCCTGGGAGGCCTGGGGGAGGGAGGAGCAGCCCCGAGGGTGAGCGGAACGGATGGGAGGGTGGTGAGCCAGGTCCACTGCCCCCAGGACCCCCTCCTCCCCCAGACCTGCCTCCTGGCAGCCCCTTGCTCTCCGTGGAGCTGAGGCACACTTAGTTTCACACCTGGGTGGCCACGTGCTGCTTGTCCACACTCCGCCCGCCTTCCTGGGTCCTCTCCACGGGAGTCGGTCAGGTCTCTGGGTGGGAGAAGACACACCTCCATGCCCTGTGGCGAGGACTGCCTGCAGGGGCCCAGTGGGGAGGAAGCACGGTCCCAACAGTAGGCACCCTGACCTCTGACTGCCCGCCTAGCACCATGACCATCACTGTCTGGACCCCCCATCCTTCCTGACCCCAGCGGCACAGGGCTGCTGAACCCTGAGGACCAGAATGGAAACTCAAGACAGGGGAAGCAACTTGGGCTAGGCACCCAGCAGGGTTGGGGTGCGCAGGGCCTGACTCAGGCCAGCTTGAGCCTGGCCCGTTGCCCAGCACCCCCAAGGCGGTCCTAGCTCCCCTGGGGAAGCTCTGATAGAAGACCCTTCCAGCCCAGGGACTCCAGCTCCCCACCGGTCTCCCCACTCCCAGGAAGGAAGAGAGAAGACGCCCACCCCCTATCCCTCCGCAGGGACCGCCCCCTTTTTGCCACCCACGGCATATCACCACAAGGGCAGCCTTGCTGACACAGGGCACTGGGCTGCGCACCCGGGGACTGGAGGGAGCCCACAGCAGTGACCTGGGGATGCTGAGCCCAGACCTGTCACAGGCGGGGGACCCACAGTAGCCCCTGTCCTCTGATGCCAGCCCAGGGGTGCCCCCAAGGAAGCAGGCCTGGGGCTGCCCTCAGCACCCCGCGCTCCGTAGGGGGCCAGCTGGGGGCCGTGGCTAGGCCTGAGAACAAGGCCCTGCCTGGTTCCTGTGGTCCCCGAGGGAGGGTGTGTGGGCTGAGCCGCCGGCCGCTGCGCTCTGGGCACAGATGGTTCTCATCCTCGCTGCCTCTTCCGCAGGAAAAACAGACCAGCTCGGGGCCAAGAGCCCTTTTTAATCTCATGTTTATTTACGCTGCCTTTGCCTGAAGCCAGGGTCCTGTGGGCTGCACTCTGTCAAGGGTCCTGGCTGAGGTGGAGGGTCTGGCTGGGGCGGCCTGCCTGGCTGGCATCTTCCTGACCTTAGGGCAGTGCTCCGGGAAGGGGCCAGCATGCCCCCAGGGGAAAGCTGCCCATTTGCTGTCCCCAGACTCGTCCCTGTCCCGGTGGGTCGCAGCAACTTTTCCAGGATTGGAGTTCTCTGGCTGCACCAGGAGGGCGGAGATTGAGAAGGGTCCAGGACAGAACCTGTGAGACCAACCCCCAGAGCAGTCAGAACCCAGGCAGTGGAGGCGAGGCCACATCACCCGTCAGGGTCCCCAGGAATCCCCAGGAGAGGAGGCGGCCAGGTGCTGAGACGCTGGACTCGGGCGGGTGGGCACAGCCCAGCCACTGCACTTGCAGCCTTCCACGGTTTTCAGACAGCTGAGAAGACCAAGGTTGGGTGTGGGGTGGCTGCCGACCAAGGTCTCAGAAGTGAGAAATGCAGAGTGGTGGGCAGGCTTGCAGAATCTTCGCCTTCCCAGGCTAGCCGACCCCCAGCACACACACACACACACACACACACACACACACACACACACAGCTGACCCCCCAACACACACACACACACACACACACGCCGACCCCCCAACACACACACATACACACACACTCAGCCCCTGCCTGAAGCTGCTCCACCCTCCCACGTGCCTCAATTCACGTGGGGGATGGCCTGCCAAAGTGGGCGGAGGGGCACCCCCAGGGGCTTGCACCCACTGCCCATTTGGAGAAGTGGCCAAGGCACCTTGGGGCTGGCCCAGAGAAAAGGCAGAGGACCACGGAAGGGAGGAGGGGTCACCTGCCAAACAAAGGCGGGAGGGCCTTCAACCAGGTGGAAGAAGGGGCCTCCCAGGCCCCAGAAGCCCCCTAAGCGAGGCTGACGCCCAGCCCCTCCCCCGCACTCACCGTGGCGGGGGGGCGTTTGGGGCTCACCCTCCGGGCTGGGCCGGAGCCAGAGGAGCCCCCGAAGGCTCCGCCCCGCCCCCGCCCCCGGCGCTGTCTCCCCTCCCCCACCCGCGAACAGAGGAGGGACCGGCAGCTCGGCCCTCGCCCCCTCCCCCGCGGGCGGCGGCGACATCACGGCCACGGCGGGAGGGGCGGCGTCGCGCGCATCACTTCCTCGGCGCCTCCCGCCCGCGCGGACGGACGGACGGACGACGGGCGGGCGGTGGACAGCGGCCCGCGGACGGCCGCGGGGGCCGGCGCGAGCGTGGGGTGCGCGGCCCGCGGCCCGCGGCTCCCCGGCCCCATGGCGGGCCCGGCGCCTCCCGCCGCCGACGAGCTGCCCGGCCCGGCCCGGCGCCTCTACTCAGGTGGGCTGGGCGGGCGGCGGGGACGCGCGGGGACCGGGCGGCGGGGGCCGTGGACGCAGGAGGCGGGAGTGGCCGTCCCAGGAACAAAGGCGGCGGCGGTGGCGGCGGCGGGCGCGCAACGTGGCGAGGATGCCCCTCCCAGCGGGCCGGCGCGGGTGGGGGGGACGCGGGGCGCCGAAGGAGGGTGTCGGGGTCGGGGTGCCCAGGGCGGAGGAAGGGAGTCCGAGGGTGGGGGTGCTGGGCCTGCCACTGACCACCCCCTGGAAACTGGCCAGGGAGGGGCGGCTAGGGGATGGGCAAGATGGGCCCCTCTGCCACAGTGTCCAGGGCTGGGAGAGGGGCCCCTTCTCCAGCCCTGCCCTGCCAGCAGCTGGCCTCTAGCACAGCAGGTGTGTGGTGGGGGGCTGCCAGGACTTCCCTCCCCAGCCTGGCACCTTCTTCCCACTGCCACAGCACTTGTGGGGAGGGGGGCCACCGGTGTGTCACGGGTGGGGCCCATCACCCCCCTCCCACCACCCACCCACCAGGTGCCCCTGCTTCAGCAGACTCCAGCTGGGCTGGGGTTACAGAGCCAGGCAGCTGGGTGGGTGTGTGCCTGCCTGAAAAGGCGCCTGCCTGGGGCAGGTTCCCGGGTGATGCCAGCGGTCCGGGCCCTGCGCCCTGCGCCCATCGGGGATGACGCGTGGCCCTGCCCCTAGGCCGCGTGCCTGTTTGGTGACGCCCCGCTGGTCGAGGTGATGCCCTGGGCCTGACCCAGGGTGGGGGGGGGCACAGGTCTCCTGACGGCTGGCCTTCGTGTGCAGGTGTCTGGTAGAGCGGGGCCGGCATGACTGCTGGGCAGGGCCCGCTTCCTGGCTGTGGCTCACAGAGGCAGGCCTGGCTCTTCGTGGTCTGGACAGGCCCCCGCCTTGGAGTGACCTCATCCAGTTCCCCCAGCCATCCTTAAGACCTGGGGGCTTCTGAATCTTCAAGGGGCCTAGCGTGGCCTACAAGGATTCTCCAGCCCAGCCGCAAACCTCTGCCGGGTGCCCCCTGCCCCTCTGTCACCGCCCCCCCACACCCCCTGACCTGTGGAATGAGGCCCTGGCGGCCCCTCCCACCTCTGTCTGGTCTGTGCTGCTGGCTGGAGACACAGCCCCCATTGTGTGGTCTCGGGATGGAGCACTGAGCCCCCGGCCTGACTCCCGGGCCCCATGCAGGGGGAGGAACGTGCCAGTGGGTTTACTGGCAGCTGACCCCGGAGGCCTGTCCTTGAGGACTCCTGAATGGCAACCCTCCCCCCGTCCCCGTGGGAATGGTGGGCTCTGCGGGCCTCGTCTGCCCAGGGTGGAGGCCACGTTCTGGAAGAATGGCAGGCGTTGATCTGGCTGTGCCTGTGTGTGCACGGGAGCTGTGGGTGCAGGAGGCCCCTGGGCGCTTTAGCCTTGGGAGACCCTGCACGGTGGATGCTCCACGTTGTGCTAGCCTCCCCCTAGGCTAGACCAGGGAGCCTGATGTGTGGGCGGGTACAAGGACAAGGACCAGTGGCCTGGGGGAGCTGTCTTTGGGCAGGGCAGCAGCGCTCAAAGCGAATACCCGAGACGCCCCCGGGTCCCGCCCGGACTCCTTACAGGCTGAGCCCTGGGTGGAGGTTGTGGGGGCAGACCTGGCAGAGATTCCGAGCTCATGGGCAGGAGCCTGCTTTCAGGGCCTGTGAGGAGGCCCGTGGGGATGGGGGTTGGACCTGAGCATGGCTGGGTGTGTGAAGGGTCCTTTCTGCTCGGAACTGGCTTCCAGAGGCTGCCAGAAAGCTGTCCCCTCGGAGTCTGAGTGTCCAGGGAGCCCTGCTGTGGTGTGGCAGCCCGCAGCCTGGCACGTGGATGCCCCACAGACAGGAGGAGCCGTTGGGTCTGAGCACTCCACGGGTGGCTGTCCCAGAAACCCCCAGTGTGTGGGGGGCTCCCTGGGGCCAGGTTGGGTCTCCTCTGCCTTGTCCCCCCCGGCCCCCGCAACCTGGTGGCTCCCCTTCCCACACCAACATTCCTACCTGGGGAGATGAGTTCGGTTCTTACAAAGTGGGTCCTGGATTTGGGCTTCGCACTGGCACTGAGAGGGGCCTGAGCGTGAGTGTGTCCACAGCCCACCATGTCCCGCGGGGGGGCCTGGAGAGGGGCCAGGTCAGGTAGGCAGAAGCGGGTGGGGTCTCACCGGAGTGACTGACACTGAGAACCCTGGTGCACTGCCCCTGGGCCTGTTTCCCTGGGGCAGAGGTGGGCGGTGGGGCCCGGGGGAATGGGCGGGTAGCCAAGAAGCCCCACAGTGGGGGAGCCAGGGCTGGTCCTTTTCTGAGCTCCTGCCTTCTGTGAGGCCAGCAGCTGAGTGCTCCTGGCACTGGCTGGGAGAGGAGGCTGGGGTAAAGGGCTCGTTAGAGGTGCCCCACCAGCAGGTTCCGGATGGGGATGCCATGCCACTGGGCTCCCTGGACGTGCGACCCTCAAGCGCTTTCTGAAGCTGGTGACAGACACGCCTCTCCCCTTCCGTGCTTCCTGCCCCCACCAGGCCGCCTGTCCCTGCTGTTCTGAGACCATCCCCAAGACTGAAGGGGAGTCAGTGTGGCTACACTCTGGGGGCAGCAGGATGGAGTGAGCAGGGGCCCTGGGACGGCTGCCCAGGCACCCAGAGTGGCCTTGGACAGGAATGATTGCCTTTAGCAGAGAGGGGTCGATGGGGACCCAGCCCCCCGCGGTGAGCCTCTGTGATGGCCCCCAGCGGACACTGGGCCGTCTAGGGAGACAGGTAGGTGGGGGCCTGTGTGGGCAGAGGGCAGGGCAGTAGGAGCCAGGGCTGACGGCTACCCTCGGACACCGAGGATGTGTGGGAGGAGTACCGGGGTGATGTGGTGGCCAGAGCAGCTAGGTCGGCTGCTGGGCGGTCAATAAGCACTTCATTAACTGGTGAGCCAGTGGGCAGGTGGCGGGAGCTTGGCAGACAGTGCCCTGCCTCCTGGCCACTGTGGTCTGGCTGTTGGGAAGGCTGACCCTGGTCAGCCACTTTGAAGGAGAGATGTTCCAGGCCGAGCTGGTGCTGGAGAGTGGATCTCACAGGTGGACGTGGCCTGGCTGGGGCAGGCAGGGTGGTCCCTGAGGCCTCTGAGGCTGTGGGCCCGGTCTCTCCCTAGGTTGTGGGGGACTGTCGGTTAACAGTTGGGCACCCGTTTTGGCCCACGTGGCAAATCCCAGGGTACAGGCTGCCCCTCTCTGGGTCTGAGGGGTGAGGCTGGTGAAGGGAGGAACTAAGTCTGCAGTCCTGGGCCCTGACAGCCCTGGCCGTCTGGCCCAGAACCCCAGGGAGCCCCCCGTCTCATGTCCCAGCGGCCTCTGGGTGGACAGGCCTGCTGGAGGCCCTGCCGTCCTGCAGCGTGGCGTCCTGGGCAGTGGACAGGGACAGGCAGGCCGGCTTGGCAGGCCGATACTGAAGCGGTGGCCTCGGGGTGCCACAGCTCTAGTGCGTCCCCAGTGGACACAGCTCCCACAGATACCTCCAGGCCTGCGGAGGTGGTGTGGAGAGACAGACTTCGAGAACCTTCTTCACTGAGTGAGGAAGTGGGCCTGGCCAGGCTGGGCAGTCTCGTGGGGGAAGGGGGAGGATGGCCTGCAGTGCTGGTGTTGGGGGGCTGCTGCCCCGGAAGGCAGAGGAAGGGTCTGGGGGTTCAGCTTATCAGCAGGAGCTGGGCAAGGAGGAGATGGTCCAGACCCTCTCCTGCCCCTCAGCTGAGCCGTCCCAGGGGTGAACAGAGGCCTCAGGGCCAGGAGGAGGGTGCCTTGTCCTGGACCCCCTGAGAAGCAGGGCCCGGTGTGGACGGGGTTGCAGCTGGCCTCGGTCCTCATCCTCACACCCTTGATCTGCCCACCCAGCACCCTCCCAGACACCCCTGCCTCGGCCAGAGCAGCAGGAGTCTGCTGACCCTGGTAAGCTGATGCTGGCCTGGATCAGTATCCTGGGCGGCTTTGCCCCAGGCCTTCCACCTCCCCCCCTCGCCATCCTGTCTCTGCTCAGACCCAAGTGGTCTTGGGGGTCAGGGCCCACCCTGGCTCTCACTACCCCTGAGCCCAGCCTCCCACTCCCTGTCCCGGGTTCTCTGATGCAGCCTCTCTGGGCCTCCTCCCCGGCCGAGGCCCGTGATTGAGACAGGTGAGAGACCTGGCAGGAGGGGCTGCCCACGGGGCCGGGGCGGGCGGACAGAGCGCCCAGCAGGGTGGGCCACTGAGGTGCCCGAGGGGCCTCGGGCTCTCCCCGCTGCTCTCCCAGACGGAGCCCCCGGGGCTGGGCTTCAGCACTGAGGACCCCCACTACTGCTGCTCCTCCAGAGGCTCTGCCCTTTGCCCGGAGAGGGTCACTCTAGCCTCCTGATCAGCCACAGCGCTGGAGGAGCTGGGAGCGGGCTGCGAAGGTGGCCCAGGGGCCGGCGGGTTTCAGGAAAGGAGCTGGAGTGCCTGGAGGGTGTCTGCTCATCTCAAGCCCCCCAGCCCTGGGTTCCTCCAGGCCCTGCCCCGGGTGACACTCGAGGCCTGGAGCTCACTTGATGGTCAGGCGCTGGTCACTCAGCAGTGTCCTGGAGGCTCAGAGGACTAACAGCGTGACCTGGACCCTGTGCCCCCCGTTGACCCTGCTGCAGGCCAGGCTGGGCGCAGGGGCGGACATGGCAGGGGTCCAGGAGGACAGGGCGGGGCCAGGTGAAGACCCTGCCCATCCCAGCTCTGGGCCAGGGGTGGGGGGCCATCTGCACTGGATCCTTGCTGCTCCCACAAGCTGGCCAGGTGCTCTGGGCTCCTTTGTGCTGTGTGGCCGGGTTCTGGCCCTGAACCGGCCACAGGGCTGGGAGGCAGTAAGAGTCTGGGGGTAGGGGGTGCTGGTGCTGTGCTCCCCCTGCCAGCTGTGTGCCAGCCCCTGAGGGGAGCGTGTGGACAGGCTCCCTCGGGGCTCCTGCCCGCCCGCCCTGCTGACGGTGCTGATCCCAGCTCTGAGCCGCCCTTGATCCTCTGATCCGCCGCAGTCCCTGGGAGGCTGTGGAGAACCTGCCAGAGACCTGGGGGGTCTGTGGGAGCCCGCTGCCCGGGGGTGAGGGTGGGGGGCAGGCAGGGGACCCTGCAGCCCGTACACAGCCAAAACCAGCCAGCCGGGGAGGAGGTCAGGAGGCCCCTGGCATGCCGGCTGCTGCCCCCGAGGGCCCACCCGCGGCCCTGAGCTTGGCCGAAAGGCCGTGTGCAAGGTGGTGTACGGCGCCCGCGCCCGCGCCCGCTGCTGCTGCCCGTGGGCCTGGAGCTGTGGCTGTATGTGCAGAAGATGCGAGACCTGCGGGGGAAGAGGTGTGGCGGGCAGGCGGGGCGGGCTGGCTGGCACCTGCGGGGCGGGGCTCCCGGGACCCCCTGTCTGGCGCCTCCCCCATTGGCGCTTGCAGAGACGGCCACACACCCTGGCATCGCACCCCTGTGCCCTTGACGCCTAGGCCCAGGGCCCTGCTTGCTCCAGAAAACTCTGAGCCACTGCTGCCGCGTGTCTGGGCAGGGGGGGGGGCCGCTCCTGTGATCAGATCAGGGTCAGTGCCCGTGGGGCTCCGGAAAGGCCCACATTTTAGACCCTGAGTCCCCGGGAGGGAGAGGGCAGCTGGCCATGTGGCAAGCAGCTGGGCAGGGACGAACAGGCCTTAATTAAGGAGCCCCATGCATGGCCCTGGCAGTGGGGGTGCCGCTGCCCGTGGGCAGTGACGTGGTGTCTGGAGGGCAGGGGCGCTCGGCGAGGCGGGGGTGTTGTCAGCGGGACATGCTGACGGGTCTGATAGCCGGGTCTCAAGGCCGGGTCTCTGACCTCCGGCTCTCAGAGGCTCCGGGGCTCTAGTTGAGTCTCCGGGAGGCTGGGAGAGGGCGGGGTCCCCAGGCACAGGCCCTGCACCCTCCAGGAGAGGATCAGTGACCCCGACGTGCGGGGGGTCCTGGGGAATGCCTTGAGCTTATGGGTGCAGGGCACAGGGCTCGGCTTCTCTGGGGGTTCGCAGCTGCGTCCCAGCCTGTTCTTGAGCTGTCACCTGGTTTTCTCAACGACCCAAGGGCAGTGCCGATGGGCACTGGGATCTGTCTCAGAGGGCCTTTGGATAGGCGGTTGAGAAGCACTGGCCTAGAAAGTGTTGCCTGTTTCTTAGGGAAATACGTTGACTCCCCTGGTAACTCCTGGTCGTTGCTCAGTCCTAGCAAGGTGGGAATGAGTTTGGGGGTACAGCGGCCGTTTGGCGAGCACTCTTTAAGTTACTCTTCCACGAGCTTTGGCGACTCGTGAAGGCACTGGGAGTAAGGGGATGGGGATGGGGTCTTGAGCCGCCTCCCACCTTTCCGGGGCACACTTTTCGCTGGCCGTCTCAGTGGGGTGGGGCGGCAGGAGCCCTCGCCCTCTGTTTAGGCCCCTGCCAAGACTCCTTCTGTGCCTGCCACCCCCCATCCCCCTCTGGCCCCAGGGCAAGACATCGGCTCAGATGCAGCTTTGCCCCCAGAGGTTAGGGAGGCTGGCACAGGGACAGCCTAGTTCCCTTCAAGAGCTGGGAGGTTGGGCCCCACCACTCTAGGGACACAGGACAGGGAAGGGGCTGGTATTGGCTTTCACCGATGTGGCCCTGACCGTCTCGTGACCCCGTGAGCCTCCTGTCCTCAGCGGGCTTCAGGGCCCACCCCAGGCCGCTGTGGCCCCTCTGGAGGGGTGGCGCCTGGCCCAGGGGCAGCCCCTCTGCCCAGCAGCCAGGAGCCGGGACGGAGGCTGTGTCCTCCAGTTTCAGGGGTGGCTGCAGCTGCACTCCTGCCTTCGCCCGGCAGCTGGGGTCCCGGGCTTGGGGATGGGGGCGGTTGGGGACGGACTGTGAGGCTCTGGCACGGCGAGCCACAGAGCGTGCCGGCCTGGGGGTGGGCTCGCTGCCGGACCCAGAGCTGCCTCTGTGCGTTCCTCCAAAGGGAGCCGGGCCCCAGCCGTCCGGGAGCCCCCGCGTTGGCGAGGAGGAGCCAGGGCCCCAGGCCTGATGGCGTTAACGGGCCCATTGAGACCCCTGACCCCGTCCTTTCTGCCCAGGATGGAGGCCTCGTGCCTAGAGCTGGCCCTGGAGGGTGAGCGGCTGTGCAAGGCAGGCGACTTCAAGGCGGGCGTGGCCTTCTTTGAGGCCGCCGTGCAGGTGGGCACCGAGGACCTGAAGACGCTGAGTGCCATCTACAGCCAGCTGGGCAACGCCTACTTCTACCTGAAGGAGTACGCGCGGGCGCTGGAGTACCACAAGCACGACCTGCTGCTGGCCCGGTGAGCGGCCCGACCCCGCCCGCCCGGCGCCGACTGGCCTGCCCCGGGGCCCGCCCCGCGCCACGGCGGACCCCGCCCATTCAGCCCCCACCCCGCCCCGCGCCACGGCGGACCCCGCCCATTCCGCCCCCGCGCCGAGCGGCCTGCCCCGCCCATCAGCTCCCGCCTGCTCCACCGCGAACCCCGCCCATTCAGTCCCCGCCCCCGGCCCGCGCCTAGCGGCCTGCCCCCGCCCACTCAGGCTCCGCCCTTGCCCCACCCAGCTCCATCGCGGGCCCCGCCCGTTCGGCCCCGGCCCGCGCCTAGCGGCCTGCTCCGCCCATTCAGGCCGCGCCCCGCGCCACCGCGAGCCCCGCCCATTCAGCCCCCTGCCCCACCTCCACCCTCCCACACGCCCCCCTTTCCCAGGGTCTCCATTCTCCTCTGGCCTCCAGAGCTTCCCGCCGCCTGCTGACCCTCCCTGTACACCCTCAACCCCAGCCTCCAGACCTCCCAGGCGGGGCCGGGCTTCTCGGTTCCGAGCACCATGGCCACTGGCCTCCCCCCTCCAGCCCTGAGCCCTGCTCTTGGGACCAGCCAGGGAGGGTGCCGGTGTGCGCTTACAGAGCTGCCACAGGGTGAATTCCCATCGCGAGGCTCCCGGCGTTCCCAGCCTTGAAACCGGGCTTCGCCAGGACCTCCCTGAGTCCTGAGCTGGCTGAGGGGTGATCCTGGGCCCACCCTAGCCCACCCACCTCGGGACCCCCACCCAGCACCATCCCAGGGACTGTAGGGCGCCCCTGGTCCTCAGAGGCCCTCACCCGGGTCTGTGCTGGGCTCAGTCCTCGGTTTGGCCCCTCACTCCTTTCTGCTCTCCAGGACCATCGGTGACCGCATGGGGAGGCCAAGGCCAGTGGGAACCTGGGCAACACGCTCAAGGTGCTGGGCCGCTTTGATGAGGCTGTCGTCTGCTGCCAGCGGCACCTGGACATCGCCCAGGAACAGGGGGACAAGGTGGGCAGGCGGCGCTGGCCGGGTGCCCCAGCTGGGACTGGGCCCCAGAGGACACCACCCAGGGCCCCAGGCGCCCCGGCTGGAAGACGGCAGATGGTCCCTGTTCAGAAACAAGGGCGCTTCTGGCTCACGTGGAGGCCGTGGGGACTCAGCCCGTCTTCCACGTCTGCTCCCCTCTCGCCGACCTCCCCGCTGAGTCCAGCGATAGTCCCCATCGCTCTTGGGCCAGGAGGCAGCGGGGGTGGAGGTGGCTCTGGGAGGAAGCCTGGGCAGAGAGGCTCTGCTGGGTCCCTGAAGGCTGCTCAGTGTCCTCCCGGTGACCTTGTGGGATCAGTGTCCCTGCCTCTGTACGGATGATGTCACTGCTGCGGGAGGGCTCCACCACGGAGAGGTCACCAACTCGGCCTGGTCTCCCTCGGAGGTGGCAGAGCTGGAGTCCTTACCCAGGGTGTCAGAGGGTGAGCCGGGAGGGACAGACCCCTCCTCATGACCCCTACCTTAGTGTCTGGACAAGGTGATGCCCTTGTGCTTGTAGCCCCCAGGGGCAGGGGGGACCACGAACCAGGCTGTGGGAACACCAGCTCTGTGCGCGCAGGTTATGGGCTCCTGGCTTCTTGGGACTGCGGCTTTGGAGGTAGCCCTGGTCTCGGTATCACCCCCAGGTCGGGAGGCGAGGGCTCTGTACAACATTGGCAACGTGTACCACGCCAAGGGCAAGCAGCTGTCCTGGAGCGCCGCGCAGGACCCGGGGCACCTGCCGCCTGCTGTCCGCGAGACGCTGCGCCCGGGCTTCCGAGTTCTACGAGTGAGCAAAGCGGGCGGGGCCCCGGGCGGCTCCCCCACCACAGCACCCACCCCTGGCCTCCTTGGTGCCTGTGAAAACCAGAGTCCTCGAGCTCAGCACTGAGCCGCCCCCATTAGGGGTCATGACCCCTGGGGGCCACGGGCCCAGCATCCTCTGGCTTGGGCGGGCGGCAGGGCGTTGCTGGTGGGGATACGGCTCACACGCACTTGGCCTCCAGGAGGAACTTGTCCCTGGTGAAGGAGCTGGGTGACCGGGCGGCCCAGGGCAGGGCCTACGGCAACCTGGGCAACACCCACTACCTGCTGGGAAGCTTCACGGAGGCCACGACCTTCCACAAGGAGGTGAGTGGGACGGTGGGGCTGCCCCCAGCCCCCTTGCTCCATCTGGGCTGGGTGCCGGGGCTCCTGGGCTGCACCCTGGGCACGCGGATGTTGGGCTGGCTGTGCTGGGTAAGGGGGCAGCCCCTGCCACCGGCAGCAGGTCCCGGGCTGCCCTGTGACCACCCCAGGCCTTGCCTCTGTGTCCTCAGCGCCTGGCCATTGCTAAGGAATTTGGAGACAAAGCAGCAGAGAGGAGAGCCTACAGTAACCTGGGCAATGCCCACATTTTCCTGGGGCGCTTTGACGTGGCCGCTGAGTACTATAAGTAGGCAGCCCCCCACCGCCCGGCCAGGGAGAGGGTGGGCTGGGGAGGACACGGGCAAGGGTGCCTGGACAGCAGGCCAGGAGGCGCACCCCCCACC
Source organism: Nanger dama (assembly GCA_917880005.1). Classification (NCBI taxonomy): domain Eukaryota; kingdom Metazoa; phylum Chordata; class Mammalia; order Artiodactyla; family Bovidae; genus Nanger; species Nanger dama. The sequence goes on along the minus strand of CAKJTW010000018.1, from coordinate 3,226,304 downwards.
CGCACCCCCCCCCGCCCCCTGCCACAAGGCCTGCCGGCTTGGCATCCCCCAGGGCCTACCCGCCCGGCCCCTCACCAAGGCCTGCCCGCCCAGCTGGTGGGCCCTAGAAGAGCGTGGGCGAGGACGCCTAGACACCAGGCCAGGGAGGCACCCCCGCCACAAGGCCTGCCACCCTGCCTCCCTGGGGCCATGGGTTGGGGGGCATTGCTCTGTGGGGCACTGGTGGAGCTCAGAGAGGCCCCTGTGGGATCCTGGGGCTGGATCCGCGACCCCCCGACCCCTGTCTACCCCTTAGAAGGTTCCTTGGGGAACGCAAGCAATGCCCCGGCCCCAGGCAGAGGGGAATCCTGGACCCCCTCCCTTCCTGGGTGACCCCCTGCCACCCCGCACCCCCCTCCCCCAGGAAGACGCTGCAGCTGTCCCGGCAGCTCAAGGACCAGGCGGTGGAGGCGCAGGCCTGCTACAGCCTGGGCAACACGTACACGCTGCTGCAGGACTATGAGCGCGCAGCGGAGTACCACCTCCGGCACCTGCTCATCGCCCAGGAGCTGGCCGACAGGTGTGCAGTGGGGACGCAGGCTTTGCAGGCCCGCGGGGCCCTCCAACTGCCCCCCTTGGGCCCTAGGCTGACCACAGCGGCCTGTTGGCTTGCTGGTCTGGGTCTGAGCCCCGCTCTGCCTCCTGACCACCAGGGGACCCCCCAGGCTCAGCCTTCTTCCATAGCTCAGCTGTGCCGCCCACTGGGAGGGACTGGGGAGACCCCTGGGCCCCGGGGGCCACGACCTTCCACAAGGAGGTGAGTGGGACGGTGGGGCTGCCCCCAGCCCCCTTGCTCCATCTGGGCTGGGTGCCGGGGCTCCTGGGCTGCACCCTGGGCAGCCCAGGCTCAGCCTTCTTCCATAGCTCAGCCTTCTTCCATAGCTCAGCCCCGCCGCCCACCAGGAGGGACTGGGGAGACCCCTGGGCGTTGGGCTGGCTGGGCCCCAGTCCCTGGCCCGTTGCCCCCTTGAACAACACCCGCTCCCCTCCCGCGTCCCTCTTTCCACATTTGTGTGCGGAGAGACAGACCGACTGACAAGACCCCTAAGCTCACAACCGCTCGTGCAGGTCTGGGGCGGTGGCGGCTACAGCAGGAAAGCTCGGAGTCCCCAGGCCAGAGCCCCTCGTGGCTGGAGGAGAGGAGGGGTCTTCCAAAAAGCTGCCCCGCCAGGAGGCTTCCCAAGGGGCTGTGGTTTTTCTTTTGGGTGACAATGTCTTGGAAGTAGTCCGAGGCGAGGACTATAGATTGTAAATGTATGTAGAGCCGCTGAGTTGTGCAGTTTACGGAAGTTGAGGTTATATTACTTTTACCTCAATTAAAAAATTAATGAGCCAAGGAAACGAAGTCACTGCCGCCACCAGGGTGAGAGCCTCACCGGCCACCAGAGGGTGGTCAAGGCCACACCTGGACCACCCACCCTCCCCATCCTTCACCACCTCCTATGGGGGGTCCCTGACCACCTGGAGGCTGGGGGCTCGGGATGGCAGGACTGAGTGGGCAGGCTGGCAGGCCTGGCGGGCAGATATGGACTCAGTTTCCCTCCCTGGCAGAGTGGGTGAGGGGCCGGGCATGCTGGAGCCTGGGGAACGCCTACGTATCCATGGGGAGCCCAGCCCAGGCCCTGACCTTTGCTAAGAAGCACCTGGAGATCTCCCAGGAGGTGAGCCGGGCCTGCCCTGCCTTCAGTCCCCAAGCCTGCCCTTCACCAGCATTGGAGCCCTCCCCCGGCCCTTCCTGGCGTTGCCTGCAGACATCTGGGCCATGTGCCTCTGTGTGCCCTGAACTTTTTCCTGGCAGTCGCCATCTCCTGCGAAGGGGCCCCACCATCCATGACTTCAGGGGCCTAGGGCCCCTCCTTTCCTGCAGCCAGATGGTCGGGAGGGGTCGGTGGGGGCCCATTCTCGCCCCTCCAAGTGTTAGTGTTGCCTTTGGAAAGCCACCCTCCGCTGCTCCTGTCCCTGACGGAGCTGCACCAGGCTGGGCCTTGGCATGCCTGCGCCCGACACCTGAGTGGAAATAGCCTGCCAGGAGCAGTCCTGGGCATGAAGGCACAGCCACTCCGAGGGGAGGGTCTTCCCTTGGGACCGCTCTCCCAGGCACCTTCCTAGGGAAGTGAGCCTGTCCACCCAGGCCCTCCTACTGTGGCCAGGGTCGCCCCCTGGGTTGGTGGGCAGGGGTGGGCCCTGGCTCCTGGCTGGCCCCTCCTTGCCTCAACCCTCCCGGTCCTTGGCCCCCACCCCTCCCCTGGGAAGCAGCCCCAGGTGCAGAGCCAGGGCCCCTCCCTCCCAGTGCTGCCCAAACCCACCACCACCCCACGTCCAGGGGTGGGCAAGGCTCTTAGGTGCCCCAGAGGTGGAGGCGGGCAAGGGAGCTTGGGTCAGGGGAGAGCCTGGCTGGGGGTCCCTGGAACTGCACTCGGGTCCCTCGCCCGCCCTTCCTGTGTCCTGCTCGCAGGTAAGCATGAGGCCTCCCTGCCACGAGGGTGCTCGCCAGGGCTTCCAGGGACGTGGGGCTGAGAAAGGCTGTCTGCCCATGGGAGGGCTCCATGTGGCACGGCTGGACTGGGCTGTGGGGGGCTGTACGCACCCCAGGAGACCACCCCTCTGGGCGCGGTGGGGCCCGGTGCCCTTGGAGCCCGGGGCGGGGGCGGTCCCGTGGGGGCCTGCTGACCCGGCCCCCTGGCTGCAGATCGGGGGACCGCAGCGGGGAGCTCACGGCCCGCATGAATGTGGCGCAGCTGCAGCTGGCTCTGGGCCGGCTGGCCAGCCCGGCGGCCGCGGAGAAGCCAGACCTGGCCGGCTATGAGGCCCAAGGTGAGTCACGGGCCGAGCGGGAGGCCCCTGCACCCGCCCCCAGGCTCTGACCTCCGCTCGGGTACAGGGGCCTGGGAGGGCAGGGATTGGCAGGTGGGCCGCCAGCAGTCGGTGGGCACTGGCTCACGCTGTGGGGGCTCAGTTAGCAACGGGGTCTCCTTCACCATGGGCGAAGGTGTCGAGCCCCTGTCCCCGGGGCGTCAGCCTCTGAGGCCCATTACCCGCATGTTCCAGATCTCACAGTTGGGGGTGGGCGAACGACAGGGTGCTGGGGGCAAGTTGGATCCAGAGATGGAAAGTGGCGACGGACAGACGGGGTCTCTGCGGGGAAAGGGGGCCCGGGGCTGGTCCTTTCTGCCTCTAGGGCAGCGAGGGCCTGGGGGTAACCCTGAGTGAGCCCCCCAGGTTTATCACCAGGGCAGGTATGGGGGTGGGGGAGGGGTTCTTCTCCTGGCTGCCCCCTCCTTTGAGACTGAGAAACGTCTCCAGGCAGGGGCCTGGGCCTGGGGGAGGGCTTCGTGTAGGGGACAGAGTAGGGGTGGGGCTGCTGGAAGGAGGGAGGGGGGGGCCTAACCAGCCAGAGGCTGGGTGCCAGTCAGCTGAGGCCAGCTGATGGCTGCAGAGCCTGCACTCTCACTGGTGGGCTTGCCCCATGTAGGTCAGTGACACTCCTCCAGGCAGATAGCTTAGTAAGTGTGTGTTGGGGGGCAGAGGGCAGGGGGTCAGGAAGGGGGGGGGGAGGGGAGGGGCAGGGGGAGGAGTGGCCCCCCATGCTCCTCTTGCACTGCGGGGGTGTGGGGTGGGCTGGACAGGCAGTTAGCTGTCCTCTCCCGTCCAGCTCACGGAGTCCCCCACCCGTGGCTGTCAAGTTTCCGAGGAGTCCAGCCCCCGGGCCCTCGTGGCTGGGCTCCCGGGTGCGCGCCTGCCCTGGCCTCTGAAGCTCCTGGCCTGTCTGGCTGCGGTGTCGGGTCTCCGGGGTTCTGGGCTGTAACACTGGCGGGTTTGTGACATGGCCAGTCTGGAAGCCAGGGGCATGCGTCGCCCTCTGCGATAGAAGGGAGGCAGCAGGCACTCTGGGCCCTCCGCCGCCCTCGTTCTGGGGGTGCTGTGGCTGGCAGGGGTGGGGGAGCTGTGTGGCCCCTCCCTCGCTCCCCACCCATCCCAACCCGTGCTTGCTGACGTCTGCCCCGCAGGTGAGGTCTCCCGAGGCTGGCAGCTCTGTCCAGGACCCCCTGGCACACTAGGCCCTACAAGACCGTCCTCTGGGAACCCCACGGCGGGTGGGGGCAGGGCCGGGCCCAGCATCTGGAAGGACTCCCCTAGGGGGCGCGGGCCCAGCGGCCGGCTGCTCTCCTGGTGTTTTCCTTCTCCGGGCGGGCAGAGGAGAGGGGGCTGCGGGGTGAGGCGGGAACAAGGCAGCCTCTGTCCTCCTTGTGCCTGCTCCTCTGCTCTGCCCGGGGCCAGACCCTTCCCCGCCAGGGCCCCCCGGAAGTCTCCTCCCCCAGGCCGACAGCTCCCAGGCGCCAGCAGACGCTGGACGAGGCCGTCCTCCTGGGAGGACGGCAGCAGGGCCCAGGCCTGTGGAGGCAGATCAGGGGGCCCGGGGCTGCCACTGCTGGAGGCAGGCCAGCACCCTGAGTCTAGGCGGCCCCAGAGGAGACCCTGGGTCCGGGTGAGCCTGGGTGGGGGCGGGGGCCGCGGCAGGGCTGTCTGCAGGAGTGGCATCGTGTGTTCATCTGCTCATTCACCGGTTCACTCCGGGGCACGCTGAGCGCCGGTGGTGGTCTGGCCCAGTTTCCGGAAAGCTGGGAGACCGTCTTCTGGGAACTGTCTTGGGCACGGCGGGTGTTGGGCGGGGACAGCTGCAAACCCAGAGCTTGGTAGTTGGGGGGTGTGACCAGCCCTGGTGGAGGGGCGTCCTCACAGGAAGAGGGAGACCCTGGCCTGGGTCGGGGGGACCGGCCACAGCCCTTTTGGTGGGCGTGGCCTCATGATACCTGCGAGGACTGTGGTGGTGCCGGGCCTGGCGGTCACCGGTCGGCTGGGCCCAGGCCTCACGGCCTCTCCTCCCGGCCTTGGTGAAGACGGGCACAGTGTGCAGCTAGCTGCAGGCCCCAGAGCCAGCCGTGCTCAGGCCGCATGACCCTCATGGCCCTCGCTGCCCCCACCCCAGCAAAGAGGTCCCAGAGCCAGTCTGGGTGGTCAGGGCCCCTCCTTGCCGCCGGGTGCCCCGGGTTAGGGTCTGTCCTCCCCAGGTGCCCGGTGTGCCCACCCCTGCCCATCCCAGTAGGGCGCCCGGGGGGCAGGGCGCACTGGACAGAATTTCCTGCAGCCCTGGTGCCGTGGTTAGTGTGCAGGACAAGAGAGTCAGTCCGAGCCCTGCCCACCCGCCCCCTGTGCGGGATGCTCATCCGCCCCGCCGCCCCCGCTTGTGCCTGCCACAGTCCCCTCACCCTCTGGGCCCTGCTCGTGGTGCCCTGGCCCCAGAGCCCCAGGAGGCCCTGGACACCACGCCCAGCCATTTCTGGAGGCGGGGCTGTACGTCGGCATCACACCTAAGTGACTGCTTAGGCTGTGGGCTCCGGCCCTGGCTGACCAGGTTACCTTGCTGAGCCACCATGTCCATGTCTGAGAAGCGGGCTGGCTGGTTATCCCGGGAAGGTGGCGGGTGGGGACAAGGGCATGATTCAAGCCCTGGGCGGGCTGAAGACCAGCCCTCTGTCCGTCGGTGTTCAGCAAGTGGCCTACAGCCCACGCAGGCTCCCGCGATGGACAGACCTGGGCTGTGGGCCACGGGCGCCCGCCTGTCCTCGTGTCTGTCTCCTCTCCGGCTCCTCTCAGCCTGGCCTCCAGGGCTCTCCAGGTGAGCCTGCCCTGTCACCCGCCCCACACAGGCCCGCCTGCGGCCCGACGGCCCATCCCGCCCTGGCTTGCTCCCCGGGGCTCTGCGGCTTTCTCCAGGCTGTTGCCTTGTCTTGAGACCCCGTGTCCAGGGTCCTGGAGGGTGGCTGGGACCTTCTTTGCCAGGGACGGCCCGGAGGGGACAGCCCGTGAAGCTGCACATGGCCTCACACAGTAGGCGCTCAGTAAACGCTGGCTACTCGCTCCATTCTAAAGTACCTACTATGTGCTGGGTCCTTTCCGAGTCTGAGGGCCGCAGCGGCGATAAAAAGCGACGCGTGCAGAAAGCCAGTCGTGTAACAGGCACTGTGGGGGCTGGCTAGGGGTGGGCTGGGCCGGGGCGGGTGCTGTGGGGGCTGGCTAGGGGTGGGCTGGGCCGGGGCGGGTGCTGTGGGGGCTGGCTAGGATGGGCTGGGCCGGGGCGGGTGCTGTGGGGGCTGGCTAGGATGGGCTGGGCCGGGGCGGGTGCTGTGGGGGCTGTCTAGGATGGGCTGGGCCGGGGCGGGTGCTGTGGGGGGCTGGCTAGGGGTGGGCTGGGCCGAGGCGGGTGCTGTGGGGGCTGTCTAGGATGGGCTGGGCCGGGGCGGGTGCTGTGGGGGCTGTCTAGGATGGGCTAGGCCAGGGTAGCCGTAAATACAACAGTAGGTGAGCCACGCAGAGGCCGCTGTCACGGCCAGCTCGTGCCTCGTAAGGAAGCCCACAGACGGGGCGGCCTGTCGGCGGACACTTACTTCTCAAGGTTCTGGGGGTTGGGTGTCCAGCAGTGGGGTGTCCACGTGGTGGATTTCTGTGGGGGCCCTTGTCCTGCAGCACAGACGGGGTAGGGGTGGAGCTGAGTGTGGAGGGGCTGTGCCCCCGGGGGCCTCTGTGTCTGCTGTGAGCCTCAGTCACCCTCACTACCTCCCAGGCCCCGCCGCCTGGACCATTGCCTAGGAGTCTGGGGCTTCAGCAGCATATGAAATCTTGGGGACCCAAACCTTCAATCTGTACACGACATTTGAATGAAGACGTGAAGGAGGGCAGGGAGAGTGCCCGGAGCTTGGGGAGGAACTGTAGCCTAGGTGAGGGAAAAGCCGTGCAAAGGCCCCGGGGCGGGGGAGGGGGTCTCGTGGACTTGTATGAGTCCCACCCACGAGCAGGGAGATCCAACCCAGAATCTGGGGCTTCTCTCGGGCCTTGGCATGGAGGAGGGACCTCGGGGCAGGGCTGGGAGGGCGGTTCCAGGCGGACTCCGAAGGTGGAGCCGCCAGGAGCGAGGAGTGGACGCAAGGACGGAGCCAGGGTCCCTGGGCTGGGCAGCTAAAAGACTTGCGAGTTGGAACAAGGCGTGTCGAGATGCCCGGTAGGGACAGAAATGAGGGCGAGGGGCTCAGACTGGGTGGCGGTGGGCAGTCCTCGGGAAGTTTTCCAGGCCCGACCCCTGGGTGGGCAGGGCAGGAAGCCAGCCAGCAGTGCCTGAATGCCCCCAGTCAGGGCCGGCTCAGCCCTAGGACCGTTGGAAGTGCCGGGTTCAGAGTGCGCCGAGCAGACAGAGGGTGCATTTAGCCCGGCCCAGCCGGGAGGGCCTTCCGCCCGCCATCCGCATGGGCCGTGGGGGGGCCTGCCCCAGAGCTGGGCGCGGCTCAGAGGGGCCGTTGGTGGTGGGGGGCTGGGGCGGGATGGGAGCAGCCGCTCAGGGCTGGGGCCTGGCGTCCAGGATGGGGAAGCCACGTGGGGCCTCGAGGGGGTCCAGTGAGGGCAGCTGAGAGCAGGCCCCGCCGGCTGGGGTGAGTAGGCGCCGTGGGACGGGGGTCCCTCTTGTTCTGTTCACTCCCTGTGTGGGCGTGGTGGACAGCGGGGGTCCCCTCTTTCTGCTCCCCTCCTTCAGCCATGGGCCGAGGCTGTGCCCCTCTGGCTCGGGGCCTGGCTGAGGCGCACCCGCCAGCAGCTATTTTCCGTGGGGGCAACAGGCAGGCATGGCCTGACCAAGGGGGCTGGGGGGCTGGCAGCTGGCTTGGTCCTAGGCCTGTGGACACCTTGGCAAGGCTGGTTGGGCTGTGGCGGCCACTCCCTCCCCAGCTCTGGGACGGTGGCCACAGATGCCTCTCCAAGGACCCCTGGCATCACCAGCCCGGCCGGCGTGTTCCTTGGCCTTTGGGAGTGGGGGGGTGGGGGTGGGGGTGGCTTCTTCCACACCTGGGGGCCAGGGCGGGGAGGAGGGCACGGCAGTCCAGCCGCCGCCTCCAGCTGCTTTGAGATGCCTGCCGCATCCTCGTGAGGCTCCGGACGTTCCGTTTGTTCAGTCTGGACTGGTCTGGAAGACTGGCCGCCAGAGTCGGCTCCCCTCTGGGTACCGTGTCTTCCACAGTGGGTGCAAGCGCAGGAGACAGGCCCAGGCTTGGAGTTGGGGGTGCCAGGCTGGGGGCTCCCGCCCTGCCCCCGTGGCCGTGAGCTGTGGCACGCACGCCTGGCTACAACGAGGGGCTGGATGGCACGGCCTCCGAGTCCAGATCCCCGCGCCTTGCCACGGGTGTCCGCAGCGCAGCTCAGCCTCGCAGGGAAGCCGGGTGCTGTGGGGGTCGGAGGGCAGCCCATCATGTCCGTGACTGAGGCTCCGTGGGCATCTAAGACAGCTCCCCTGCACTGGGGGCGGGCAACATGCTGGCCCGCCTGTCTGACTGTGGGGGGGGAGGGCGCCCAGCTCCACAGGGTATTGACAGGTCCAAGCCCAGAGACGAGACCCCCAGAGTGTCCACCAACACCCGAGGCCTTGCTTGCCCCTCGCCCTGCACTTCCTGGGCTCGTCCGGCCCGGCCCCTCAGAGGCGAGCTTGCTTGGCCCCCCGGGAAGACCTGGGCTGTCTGCCATGTGGGCAGGGTGCAGGATGTGGGAGCCACAGAGCAGAGGCTGAGGCCCGAGGCCGTGCAGACTCAGGAGGGGCGTCCCGGGGGAGGGAACGGTGGACACAGAGGCCGGTAGGGAAGAGCCAGGCCCAGAACTCGGTGGGAAGCTGGAGCGCTGGGTTGGGGGCCAGCAAACCAGACTCCGCCTGGCCCCTGTACGGTCAGCGCCCTCTGGACACCTGGGTACTTGTCCAGGTCTGGCACAGAGATCGTGTGGACATTGCGCTGGCCCCCACGTGGGTCAGGAGGTGGGAGCTGTTGGTCCCTGGGCCCCGGGCCGGCTGACCTCGAAGCCTGGGCCTGGTGCCAGCTGATTGGGCCTGCTCTCTTGCAGGAGCCAGACCCAAGAGGACGCAGAGGCTGAGTGCAGAGACCTGGGACCTGTTGAGACTACCCCTGGAGCGGGTGAGTGGGCTCAGGCAGCCGGCCAGGGTGCGTGGAGACCTGTGGCAGCTGAGGGACAGGGTGTGACCAGCATGTGTGTGTGTGTGTGTTGAGCTTATAAACGCCTGCTGGGACTCCTGCCTGCATCCAGCCCTTGCCAAGGGAGGCTGATGTGCTCTCTGTGGCTCAGGACCCTGCACAGGCCCCACCTCTGCCCAGAGAGGCCCCTGGAGGCCCCATGGCTTCCATGGGTTCCCTTCACCACCCCCTCGGTCCCGCCATCAAGGCTCGACCCACCCAGGGTCAAGCTGCAGTCCCTAAACGTGGCAGAACCCCGCGGCCTGGCCGGCCCCCGCCCCTGTCTGCTCACAGGTAGAACAGTGGGCCCCAGTGCTCTGGACCGCCAGGGGGGGTGCTGTGTGGCCCTGGAGCTGTGGCCTGCCCTCTCGGAGCCTCTGCTTCCCACAGTGAACTAGATGCTGGTCTCCATTGCGGACAAGGCTCAGGGCCGCCCACAGTCACCCAGCATTCAGCCCGGGAAGGTGGGCGTTTGGGGGAGTCTGAGCTCCTGCAGCACCGCCCTGCCTCTCCCTGCCCCCGGCCGCCCGGGCCCCTCGTGTTCTCTTCCCTTGGGCACCCGAGCACCTCCGCCAGGGTCAGTGACCCTCTGCGCCCGCGCTGGGGAGCGCTGGTTCGAACCGCTGGTCATGCCCAGCCTTCCCCCCTCCAGGAGCAAAATGGAGACAGCCACCACGCGGGGACTGGCGGGGGGCCTGGTAGAGACTTGCTCCCTCTCCCCGTGAGGAGCAGGAAGTACCAGGAAGGGCCCGACGTGGCTGAGAGGAGGCCGAGGGAAGGCGGCCACTCCCACTGGACAGCGCGGACGTCCGGGTGCAGCTGCCTCGCACGGTAGGTGATCCTCCCCTGGCGCTGATGGAGCCTCTGCGGGGGCTCCGCCGCCCACCTTGACCCGCCCACCTGGGAGGCCGGGCCCAGGTCTCTCCAGGGCCTGAGGAGGTCGTGGGTCTTTGCTGACCCCTGGCTCCTGGTGGACATAGGTCCTGCTGAGAGGCCAGGGCACTCAGTGGGGTGTTGACTCACTGCCCGGATGGAAGCCTCACTACAGGGCCCACAGGCAGCCCAGGAGGAGTCTGCAGGACAGCTTGGGGTGCCGCTCAGGTCCTCGGGCCTGGTCAGCAGCCCTGTCCTGGGGACACAGCGTGCAGAGATGGGTGGACAGGGGCCGGGTGGACTGATGGACGGGGGACAGACGGGTGATGTGGGAGGCAGACAGACGGGGGCGCGGGGGGAGGGGCAGGCTTCTTGCTGCCGGGCGGGCGTCCTACTGTGCCTGGGCGCCTGGTCAGCCTCTCCAGGCCCTCGGGGTCTGGTCAAGGTGCAGGAGGCACAGAGTGGCACATGCCCCGAAGCCTGCGGGTTCAGAGGTCAGCCTGGAGCCCTCCCCCACACAGAACCCCTAGGTCCAAATCTCTGAGAATTAGTCTAAAAATAGTTCCTTCAGGGGTTTAGTCAGCACCTCCCAGCCTCCGCAGGCCGTGGGTGCTGTGTTGGGTATTCTTAGAGGCTTTGCACCCATCTTCCCACGCACCTGGGGCGGCCTCCGCTGACCCTACCTCACCCCAGCCCCACTGGACCGCTGGCCGATGGCCACAGTCTGTGTCCGTGGAGTGGGATGAGGGAAGGGTGTGGGGCCGGGGAAGGTGCTGGGACCCCTGCTCGGGGCTCCGTCAGGCCCCAGGTGAGAGGGCCTGCTTGCTGCTGACGCTGCCTGTGGGAGAGGGGGCCGGCTCTGGCCCTCCCCTCGGCCCCTGGGGCAAGGACTTTTCCCCAGCTCAGCAGCAACTTTGGGTCTGACTAGGTGTGGCTGCGTGTATTTGTCCTGGGGCAGGGGTTTGGGAGCAGGGCCGTGTCAGCCCTGAAGGGCGAGGGCATTTTGGAGTAGCCCACCCGGAGAGGGGTGGGCAGGACAGGACCCAGTAGGGGAGCCACGGTGGGCGCTGGAGCAGGAAGGCCTGGCCTGTGCCCATTGCCCCACCGCCTGGCTTCACCCAGGACTGTACGTACCAGCTGATGGTTGTCCGGGCTGTGAGACGGGGGGCTGAGTTGGGGGAAGAGCCTGCACCCCAGCTGCTTAGCAGCACCCCTGCCCCCGCAGCAGGAAGTGCAGAAACTAGTCTGACTCTCGAGAACCCTTCAGCCACTCCCACCTCCCTATACAAAGGCAGTTTCGGAAGGCGTCCCCAAGAGGCGCCTGAGCCAAAGCCATACACCCCAGCCTCCCGTGTGGGGGCCCCAGAGCCTTGGGCCCCAAAGGCAGGAGCTGAGGAGGCGAGCACAGGCTGCCCAGTCACAGCCTGGCCGACCTGCCTGTCCACTCGTCCAGCCGCTCCGCGCACCTGCAGTCCGGGGGACCCCATCTGCCAGACAGGTGGCTGCCGAGGGGCAGGGGGTCACGGGTGCCTGTTCACCGCAGCCCTGGAGGGGACCTGAGCCCCTGGGAGGGAAGGAGATGGCCTGAGAGCTTCCAGTGGGGAATGGTGGGCTGGGGTTCTGAGCCAGGGTCGGCCCCTGATAGCCCCGGGCGGGGCCTTGTAGAGGAGAAGGTGGGGCTGCAGGCCGAGCCAGTGCCCTTGAAGAAAGATCCCACAACACAAAGTTCAGAGCTTGGATTCTTGGGCTGGAGGCCCAGACCCCGATAGGCTGAGCCTTGTGTCCAGCAGGCACCCAAAAATAGGCAGCCTTGGAGGGCCAGTCCCCGTGGCAGCTCTGAGCCCTCAGTGGAGGGGTCCGGACAGAGGGGCCCAGGAGGGCGCTCTGCTGTGCCCATCCCGTCCCCACCTCTTCTGCGGGGCTCACGGCTGCCTCCCCAAGAGGCCTTGGGTGGTCGACCCCAGGCCAGGCGGACACTGACCCCAGAGTCCTCCAAGAGCAGAAAGGGATGCCCCCCAGGGCAGCAGGAGGCCCAGGAGGCTGCTCTGGCTGTCTTAGTCTGAGGCCGGGCAGAGGTTGAGGGGTCTGCTGTGTGGGGAGGCGACTGTGCAGGGCTCCCCTGAGGCCCAGGACAGGGAAGGCCCCACCCTCTGTCTCTTCCCCGTGCTGGGCCGGCTTAGGCAGGAAGCAGGGTCTGCTGTCCGCGGGAAGGTGCTCCCAACAAGTCCCACCCCACTCGGCTGCAGTGACCGCCCAAGGCTCCAAGCTCAGGGAGATTCATCTCTGATCTCTGAGTGTTTACGGAGAGTGTGTGCATGTGTGTGTGTGCATATGCGTGCGTGTGTGTGCACGCGCGTGCGACCCATTTCTGAGTGTTTACGGGGAGAGAGAGAGAGAGAGAGAGAGAGAGAGAGAGAGAGAGAGAGTGTGTGTGTGTGTGTGTGTGTGTGTGTGTGTGTGTGCGCGCGCATGCATGCGCGCCCCATCTCTGAGTTTTTATGGAGAGAGAGTGTGTCTGTGTCTGTGTGTGCGTGCAGCGGGGGTGGGCAGGGACGGGGAGGTGCCCTCGCCCTGGGGCCTATTTAAGCATCAGGCTGACAGGGCCTGGTGGGTCTGGGCAGTGAGGTGGTGCTGGGTTCTGCAGGCAGGGCTGCCCAGCAGGGACCCTGGCTTCCTGCCCAGGCTCCACGTGGTCCCGCACCCCAGTCCACCTGGCTGCCACTGGAGCGGCTGTGGATCCACGTGAGTGTGGGGTCCCCAGCGCGGTGGAGGCTCATGGCCTACGGGAACTCAACCCAGGTGGCCAAGCGTTCTCCACCTGGGGGCCGGCGTGGGTGGATGGTCAGCCAGTGCAGTTCCCCGGGGGGCCGGCACCGTGGGGCAAGTCCAGGGCCTTCGGCCCCTGCCCTCCGTCCAGGGCAGCTGGCCCAGCTGGAGGGGCCACCCAGGCTGGGTGTGGGGAGGGTTCGTGCCACCAGGGCCGGCTCCTTCTTCCCAGGGAGAAGGTGGGCTGGCGCTTTTGCAGGAGGGGCTGGAGTGAAGCTCAAGCAGGCCTGACTCCTGGATAGAAAGACGGAGTTGGGCTAAGGAGAGCGTTGGGGGCGCCCGGGTCTCCAGGTGCGTCCTGCTGGGCTGCAGGGCTCTGTCCCGAGGGAAGGGCATGGGCCTCCCCCCTGCCTGTGGCCTCAGTCCAGCAGTGCCCAGCACGAGAGGCACCCGCCCTTCACAAGTACTCCCGGGCTCCGGGGAGGACAGCTGCCAGGCCCCGGGCTGGTCCCGGGTTCTGGGCCGAGGTGGCTCTGGCGTGGCGCCTGGGGAGCCCGGCTTGGGATAGTGCCGTGGAACAGCCGGGAGGGGGCCCCTCTCAGCCCAGCCCTGGCTGAAATGGAGGGGCCTTCAGCAACCTGCCCCCTCCAGGTGCCTCTCTGGAGTCTGAGCTTCAGCCTGTGGGAGGCTGGAGGAGTGTTGAGGGCACACGTGTCCAGTGATGTGGACCCCCGGGTCACCCCTCTCCTGGGAGGGGCCTGGCATCGTTCACCCAGGAGACCCCAGTTGGGGCCAGAGGCCGGGCTGGGGGCTGGGAGCACCAGCTGTCCCCTGCAGTGGGGGCGGGGCTGTGCTCAACCCTCACCCATCAGCCCGGGCCACCCCCCGCCCCGGCCTGCAAGCAGAGCCCTGTGCAGAGCCCTCTCCAGTTTACGTTTGGACTCCAGCCCCTAGCTGCTCTGTGCAGGTCCCCCAGGCCCTGACAGGGTGAAGCCAGTCCCCCAGCCAGGGCCCCTCTGGGCCGGTCAGTGTGAGCTGTCCCTTCCCTCCAGGTTCCATGGGCACCTGCAGGAGAGCAGATCCCTGCAAGGCAGGGCTCTGAACTGTACCCCATAGCCTTAGCTCTAGGCCTGCCCCGATCAAGCAGAGGGTAAGGAAGGGGGTAACCTGAGAGCCTGAGCCTCAGCAAGGTCTCCACCCGCTTGGCTCCCGCCCCTCCCCCACCGCGCCCACGTCAGCCAGTGGAGGCCAACCTGGGCCTACAGCCCAAGCCTGGGTCTCAGCAGGCTGTGTTCCAGGACCGAACTTCCGCTCCATGAGAGGGGGTGGGCGACGGGCTGTCCAGAGCGCCGGGGGGTCCTCCATTTCCAACATGCCCTCCACAGAGTAAACTGAGGCCAGTGGAAGTGGGCTTGCTCAAGGCCCCATGCCAGGTGGGACTCAGCCTGCCTCAGTGTCCTGGTCGCATGCCTGTCCACCTTGTCCCACCCCCTAGCCCAGAACCGTGGCCCCGGCCCTCCCATCCCGACCCCACCAGGGGGCCTTTCTCACCCCAGCGTTGGCACTCGCCAGTGCACACTGATGCCCACCGCGGGCATCTCCCCCAGGACTCCAGCCTGGCATCCTGGCTCTTGCCCTGCCCCAGCAACCCAGAGCAGACCCCGGGCCACTGCACACACACCCCTGGCCGGTGCTCGGAGGAGGGGGCTCAGGGATGATGGCACCACGCCTCTAGCCTGACCTCAGCCCCAGCCCAGGGTCCTGGCCCCCATGTGAGCTGTCCTCTGGGCCTGCCCACCGATTGGGGATTTTATAAACGGGTCCAGAGTGGGGCTGGGATGGAACACACACGCCCTCAGCTCCCCCAAGTCAGGTTCCTTGCCTTTGGGGCTGGCACCTCCTGGGTTGCTGGCAGGGCCCTGGCACCTGGAGTGTGTGGAGAGGCCCTGAAGGCTCTCTGCCTGCCAAGGGGTCTGGTTCTCACCCACTTGCTCGTCTGTTCGTTTAGTGAACAGTGGTGAGTGCCAGGCTGGGTGCCAGGGCCCCAGAGGCGCACAGGCCCAGGTGGCGCTCGCAGGGGACGGACATGAGGGCCCGGGGCACAAGGAGGCTGCTGGCAGGTGGCGGTGACCGCCAGTGCGGGCAGGCCGAGGAGGGGAGCAGTGGCGGAGAACGGTGCTGGGGCCGCGGGGTGGGCGAGAGAGGAGGGTCTGGACCTTGCTCCAAGCCGAGCAGCCCCCGGCCGTGTCCGGGGCCCACGCGGGACAGCAGGGCCATCCTGTGGCTGGCCTGGAGCCAGCGCTGACTGCCCGCCCGGCCCGCAGAGCATCCCCGGGCCCCGTCCTCCGACGAGGAGTGCTTCTTCGACCTGCTGAGCAAGTTCCAGAGCAGCCGCATGGACGACCAGCGCTGCCCCCTGGAGGACGGCCCGCCCGCGGCCGCCGAAGCCACAGCCACCCCCACCCTGGAGGGGGAGGGCCGGTGAGTCGGCCCACACCCTGCTGCAGGCTCCGAGGGCGGGGCAGGCCAGCTGCACAGTGCCCCCTGTCACCAGGAGCCCCAGGCGGCAATCCTTGGAAACCTGTCATCCTCCCGTCCCCCAGGATGCCGGGGGGATGCTGGGTCGTGTAGGGAGTGGGCATGGGAGGCTGGGCTCTCTGCATTCCCCCCCCCAGGGGGCCCCGGCAGAGCTGACTGAGAGCAGCCGGGGTCTGGGGTCGGCAGAGGCGCTCTAGGGGGCCACTGGGCAGGGTCCCTGCCTCCCCCGGCCTGACCTCTGGCACCCTGCAGCCCAGCCCTCGCTGACGGCCTCCCCGCAGACCGAGGAGTTCTTTGACCTCATCGCCAGCTCCCAGAGCCGCCGGCTGGATGACCAGCGCGCCAGCGTGGGCAGCCTGCCCGGCCTGCGCATCACCCCTAACAACCTGGGCCACCTGCGAGGTGATGGGGACCCCCAGGAGCCAGGGGACGAGTTCTTCAGCATGCTCATCAAGTGCCAGGTGGGCCTGCAGCCCGCGGCCTCCCCCCGCCCCGTCTGCGCCCCTGCCGGGGTCAGCCCAGGCCCCTCCTGGCTGCGGCCCTGGTCCCTCTGTCTCACGGTGTTTGGGGGAGCAGCCCCCCTGGCTGGCTCAGCCAGTGTTACCAGGTGCCCATGGGTGCTCAGCCCTGTGGGCCCTTCCTGGGCCTCCTGAGAAGGTTACCTCAGGCTGGCCCTCCCTCGAGCCCAGGAGTCGAGCTGGAGGGAATCACTGGGGCCCTGGGGTCGTGGCCTGGGGTACCCCACCAGCCGTCCACCTCTGGATGGAGAAACTGAGAGCCAGGCTGTACCTCCGGAGTGCGGAGGACACGAGGGTTGCGGCCACCCACGGGTCCAGGCAGGGGTTTAAACGGGAACCCCCAGGGAAGTGGATGGGGAGGGGGCAGCCCCAGCGCCCATCCACCCCCACCCATGCAGGAAGCTGGGAAGTTTCCAGATGTGACATTCAGTTCCACAGAGGAGAGGACAGCGCCGCCCGGGCGAGTCCATGGAGCCTCCAAATCAGCCCTTTCCGAGAACCCCCGAGCCCCCCGCCCACACGCATGCGCACTCTGGGGACTGCACCGGCTCCCAGCCCTTCTGCGCCAGGCCCTGCAGAGAGGCCCTGCTGCCCCCTGGGCCCCCTGACTCCGTGGGGCCCTGGGGAGCTCCGTGCTGCCCTACCCCGACCCTGCGGCTCGAGAACACCCCAGGCCTGGGGGCCTCAGGAGCAAACCTGGAAGGCTGCCTGCACAGCCCCGTGTCCGGTCCGGCCACACCCCGCGGCTCCCTGCAAGGGCCATTCCGGGGTCCCAGCTCCCAGGTCTGCCTCCGGAGCTGATGCCCAGGGAGGCCCAAGGTGGCCCGAGTGGCTCTCAGGCTTGAGCGGGCACTGCCACCGGATGGCGGCCCCTGCTCGGAGCGGTCCCTGAGGTGCCTGAGCCCTGGGCCGGGGCCCCCGAAGGCTGGGGATGGGAGATGCCAACCTGCGTGTCTGTATCTGCCCAGTCCTCCAGAATTGACGACCAGCGTTGCCCGCCCCCGGACGTGCCGCCCCGCGGCCCCACCATGCCCGACGAGGACTTCTTCAGCCTCATCCAGAGGGTCCAGGCCAAGCGGATGGATGAGCAGCGGGTGGACCTCGCCGGGAGCCCGAGGCAGGAGGTGGGCGGGCCCCCCGGAGCCCCGGCAGCAGTGCCAGCCCGGTGCCAGCTAAGGCGCCCGCAGCCAGGCCTGTCTCCACCCCCAGTCCTGGACAGGGCGGGGGTGGGGCATGCTCACCAACATCCAGGATGTTCACAGCCCCCCCCCACCAAGAAGCCTCCCTAGGCCGCGGCTGAGGGCAGGCTCTGAGCCATGCGGCCCCGCCCACTGCGCCGGACGCCGGGCACCCAGCCCCCTCTGTGCCCCCTCCCAGGGCAGCAGGCTCGGGCCGGGGCTCGCCCCTGTCCCGCGCCCACCCCACGCGGTACGTGGCTTCCCGTAGCCCCGCCCTCGCCCTCGCCCTGCCCCAGGCTGGGCTTCAGCATGTCGGCTCCAAAGCCCAGGTGCTGTCGGATCCTCCACTCTCTCCCTGACCCCTCTGCCCCGCCAAATGTGAAGCCCGCTGCCCACCCCCCAACCCCCAGAGGCGTCTCTGAAGCCTCCTCTCTGGGGCCACCAGTGACGGGCATTTCTGTTCTCTGGAAGCTGGCCCCGGTGTGCTGAGTACAGGCATGCTCACCCCAATTCAGCCTCACCCCTGGGGAGGGACCCCCTCCCGGCCCTGTCCCCTGCTTCCTGTTGGGGCTGGAGGAGGAGGACACAGGCAGACTCAGAAAGCCTGCAGCCTGAGAGGGCAGTGCCCCCAGCTCGGGCCCCGGGCCCCAGCAGGCATGTTGTCATGAGCCCACGGGGCCGGGAGGCCTGCCATCTTCCTCAACTCCAAGCCCCGGAGCCCAGGAACTGAGCCGGCCTGGTTCTGGGCATACCAGCTGGCAAAGGTCCACCCCACTGGCCATCTGCAGGGCGGGTGGAGCAGCCAGCCCCTACCCCACCCCACCGGGCGAACGACATCACCCCCTTCTTCGGGGTGAGCCGCCCTAGGGGTCAGGCAGAAGACAGGCCCCCTGGGAGACCGCCACCATCACGGGCACGAGGTGGCCCCTCCTCTTGGGTGGCACCCTACCCACCCCCAGGATCCTGCTCGGCGAGTGCAAGGAGGCCCTTGCACCCCTGCCCCTCCGTGCAGCCTGGGGAGCCCGGGGGCCTCCAGTGAGGTGGGCGGTGGGTGTGGGGCCAGAGGGCGGGGGCTCAACCGCCCTCTCGCCCGCGCGGAGGTGCGTATTTATTGCTCACACATGTGTTTGCCATGTTGTCAATGGGTCCTTTCCAGCCTAAGAGGTACATTTGTTCTTGTTTTTCCTGAAAAAATAAAAGTCTGCCAAGTGGATGTCATCTGTGTTGGGATGAGAGCTGGTGAGGGTCTTTGTCCTCCTGGGGGCCCAGTGGTGGCCTCACCTGGGTCAGCCAACTGGCCCACCCAGGCTGCCTCTCCTCCCGCCCACTCCTGCCAAGGGTTCTGTCCCTGTTGTGCCCATCATTGAGGGGCCAGGGCTCGGGTGAAGCAGCAGCCCCAGGGACACACAGCCGGCGAGGACCCTGGGGTTGGAGCCCAGGTGTCTCTGGCCTCTCCTGGGCTGAGTCAGCCTGGGCCCTGCCTGGAAGGCTTCATTCCAGGAGGCCACTTTGACCGGACGGTCTGGCGGGTCCACACGGTGAAGCCTGGGGCTTCTGTGCCACTGGGGGACGGGGGAGGTCTTGACGGGGACACAGTGCGGCAGGCGGTTGGGGTGTGTGCTGTACCCTCGGCCTTGACCCAGCCCCATCGCCTCCCCACTTGCAGGAAGGGGTGCTGACCAAGGGCAGATGGAAACGGGGGCCTGCCTGGCTCCCTGCCTGCATCTCTGGGCCCTAAGTCTTGGCCACAGACGTGGTGTTCTGGAGCCTTCAGCACCCAGGCCTCAGGCCAGGCTGACTGTAGCCCACTCCCCCGGCTGAGACCGCGGTCCACTCAGGGACCCTGCTTGGGAGACAAACGTATGGGCTCCTCTGGCGTTCAGAGGGACAAAGTGTTCCCAGAGCCAGGGCAGGGGTCTACTAGGCCAAGGCCGAGGGCCCACCGGCGGGGTTAAGCAGGAGGCCGGGAGCAACAGGAGACTTCTGCCAGGAGGAGCCCTCTGGGACAGGCAGAGCTGCCTGGAATGCAGGGGACCCCCGCCCCAGTGGCCCTGAGGGCACTCCAGCGATGGGGTCCCCTGGGACAGGGGAGCCTGAGGGGTCTCAGGCTGCGTCCAGGAGGCCTCGCGGGAGTGGAGCTCACCAGACCCCCGGGCACTGTAGCCCAGCACTCAGAGGGGCACCGGCAGGGCCCTGGCGCAGCATCCATCCCTCTGGCCGCATCCGAGCCGTGGGTGCCAGGACTACAGGAGGCGGGAGCTGGGATAGGACGGTCCTGCACTCCAGCCTCGCGGAGAGAGGAACCCTCTCCCCACGGCAAGGCAACAGCAGCAGGCCCGCCTGACCAGCCGCTTGGTGCAGCAGCAGAGTGCACCAGCAGGAGGCCGCCCAGAGCAGGGCCCCCCACCACCAGGTGGCGCCAGCCTGGTACAGCCACCCGTGCCCACCTGCATGGTGGGCAGATGGGCCCGGTCAGACTGCCCACTCACCAGAGCACTCTAGCCGTGGACGCCAGCAGCACAGTGCCCAGCCGAGCCTCAGGGGCACCAGCCAGCCCGCCAGGTGCTGCGGTTCCACCTTGACTGCTCCCAGGCAGGGGCTGGCCGTTCCCCCAGGCTCCAGCAGCCCGCAGAGCTGTGGCCCACGTGCCTAGCACCAGACGGCCACCTCGGAGCAAGGGGGGATCAGCAGACCCGACGCTGCGAGCCCCACTGTGGCGGCCAGCCCAGCAAAGCGGCCTGGGAAGGCGCCACTGAGGAAACCAGCCTGGGGACGGGGGAGCGGGCACGAGGCCACTCCCCTCGGCTCAGTGGCCCGCTGCTCCCTGCCCCCAGTGCTGGCCACAGCAGGCCAGACAGCAGGGGCACCCACAGCGGGTGGGGAGGCTGGGGGCGGCTAGCAGGAGCTGGGCTGGAGGGGAAAGTGCGCGCAGAGCCTGCAGGGGTGGGGTCAGAACGCTCTGATGGAGGAGAAAAGGCAGGGAGAAGAAGGGAGAGGCCCCCATGGGGAAAAGCAAGCTCTCCCCAACTCCCAGAGAATTCTCAGCACCCGGGAAGCCTGGCACTCGGCCGGCAGGAACACAGGGGCACTGAGTCTCAGCGGCTCCCAGCCAAGTCAGGATGCTAAAGGCTCTGGGCAGTCCTGCAGGAAGGTTGTCTGATGGCCTGGAAGCCAGCATTCCCAAGCCAGCTGTCCTCAGAGGCTTTCTACGTCCAGGCCACACCTGGAGGATTACAGGACCAGAGGTTGGCCCAGACACTCGACTCCCTAGTGTGACGCCTTGGGGCTTCCCTGGTGGCTCAGCTGGTAAAGAATGGGCCTGCAAGACGGGAAACCTAACAGGCTTCGGAGAGGGGCCTGGCCTGGGTGAGGGAGGGAAGAGAGTCAGGCGCCTTGCGAAGGGACAGCAGGGAGGCAGTGGCCAGACTGGTGGGGCCAGCAACCAGGGACAAGGCCGCTCAGAGCCACGGATCTCATAGGCAACCTGGGGGGTGGGGGTGGGGGGTTGCCGGGGTCAGTCAGGAGGCAGGGGGAAGAAAAGGGCAGGGGCCTTTTCTGGGGTTTCCAGGGGGAAGCACGGTGAGATAGGACCAGCATGCTTGCCCCGCCAGTGTGGAGATTTTCAGCGGCTCTGGGCACGGGGGCCACCCCGAGTTGTCCGGAGCCTGCCCTGGGTGCACTCGCCCTATTGCCCCCAGGACCTGCCCTGCCCTCCAGGCTCAGACCAACGAGCTCAGGGTTGGAAGGCGGACGGGAAAGGATATGGCGAGTAAACGTGTCCAAACCGCCCAGGGAAGGAAGATCTGCGTTGGGGGCACTCGAGGGGTCTGCTCTGCGCTCTCACAGTCCAGTCAGCTCCCTGGGCGTCCCCAGATCAGCCCCCAACCCTCCGCGGGCGGCAAAGTCCTGCCCCCACGCTGCTGCTCCAAGGCCAGAGGTCCCTCAGGGCCTTTGTGGAGAAGCACGGCTGGGGGCTGGCTCAGCCTCCAGGACTGATTCTGCAAATGTCACAGGAGGCTCTGGGCGGGATAATAGGGGGTTGTTCGCCACGGGAAGGACGGGGCGGGTAATCAAGGCAGAGCACGGGCTGCCAGCTCCCAGAGAACAATGCCCAGGCCCGTGCCCACGGTGGCGGCTGTCAGGAGCTCGGATCCTGCAAGACTGTGGCTGGTGATTAATGCTGAAGGTCACACAGCCCAGAACACTTCTGGAAATAAACACGCTTTCATAAACACAGGAACATCCTGAGAAGGCAGTCAAGCTAGGCTGGGAGACAAACCGCACAGCCTGGGGGCGGGGAGACAGGCACACGCAGCCCCAGCCCCCATGCCGCGTGCCACCGCGGCTGCCGGCTCGTCTGTGGCCACAGTGAGCAGCCTGGTTGGCTGACTTTGGCTGGTGGCCAAGGGTCAAGGCCGAGGTTGGCACCAGCTCACAGGTGCGTCCAGGCAGCACAGAAGAACGTGTGGGGGCCTCCTTGTGCGTGGCCAGAGGGGCAGGACCCATGGTGGGGCTTCCACCCCTCAGCAAGAACAGCGGCTGACTGGCCATCAAAGTTGGGGCCTGACATTTGGGACAAGGCTGAGCCACCCTGCGCCTGAGTCCCGTCTTTCCGTCTGTAACTCCTGACAAGGTGGTATTGTGAGCATCTTCACCAGAAGATAGGAAGACAGAGGCTCAGAGAGGCAAAGTGACCTGCCCAAGGCCACACAGCTGCAGCCCTGTGTGGGGGGAGGGAAGGGCTCAGACTGCAACATCCAGCCCCTCCCCCTCAGATGCAGCCTCTAGCCACAGGAGGCCCCAGCACACAGCCTGGAGGGCGTGCTTGTGACTCACTCTGACTCCAGAGGCAGGGACGACAGGAGAGCCCCCAAGTCCCAGCGTCTGCAGTGAAGTCTGTTTATTGATAGAAAACAGGCGCGTCCAGAGCGGCCCAGGGCTGGAGCACCCTTCTCCAAGGCAGAAGATGGGTCAGCTAGCCTCCGTCTTGCAGGGCTGGGTGGGATCCTGGTCCTCAGCCCCTTCCGCAGCAGTGGTGGATTTGGGGACCCCTGCAGCCTCTAAAAGGAGCTCCAGGGCCCCCTCGCCAGCCACTCGGCGTACCTTCTCCCCTCTGGCTGCCAGGATTTCTTCAATATTCCTGAGAAAGAGGGAGGTGCTGTGATGCTTCTTGGCCGTTTTGCGTCTTGGACCCTCGAGGGCACCCCAGGCCAAGCTCAAGTGTGTGGGTCCTGCACTGGTGTGGCACCAGGGCCACCCGGTCAAGAGCCCCACCTGAACACCATCCCTCACTGAACACCCCCCCCGCAATGAACACTCCCTCCACGAGGGGGCGTGGCTGACGCTGCAGGACCAGAGCCCCGAACCAGACTAGCTCACACCCGCACCATCTGGTGCCGCCAGCCAGCCTCAGAGAGAACAGAAAGGTGCATGCTAGGACCCGGCCCCATAGCAGATACTTAGGAAGGAGTGCCTTGTAGGGTGAAGGAAGGTACCACAAAGCAAAAGGTAAGCTGTCAAACCTAGTCTGATCCTTCCTATTGAGGGGGGAGGTGGCTGACATGTCACCAGGTCCTGCTGCCTCTGAGGCTAGTACTGAGAGCAGAGGTCAGGCAGTGAAGCAGGGCCAAGGTGGGGGTGGCCTAGGGCAGAAGATCGCATACTTGGGGCATACTTCCACCAAAAAGTTATCATGGTTCATCTGAATTTCAAGTTCAACGATGCATTTCTTGACAAGGAAG
Organism: Nanger dama; assembly: GCA_917880005.1. Lineage (NCBI taxonomy): Eukaryota > Metazoa > Chordata > Mammalia > Artiodactyla > Bovidae > Nanger > Nanger dama. The sequence goes on along the minus strand of CAKJTW010000018.1, from coordinate 3,203,592 downwards.
CTGGGTTATAGAGATAAGTCTCTGTAATCTTCATTAGAAGGGCGGTGCCCCAGGGACGGTGGGTGGGGCCACAGACTCAGGACGGAGCAGGCTAGCCCTGGGATACAGGCCTCTGTCCTCAGCCCTGCCCAGGCAGGCCTCACCTCTTCCCATCCAGGTCCGAGAACCAGCCCAGGTTGTCGGCGATGATGTGGTGGTTCTGGCAGCCGGGGCAGGTAACAATGACCACACCCTGGTGATAAGCGAGCTTGGAGATGCGCTTGGAGGACCTGGTCCCACAGACCTTGGGGAGACTCCAAAGTGAGGCCTTCCATACGGCCCCGCCCCTCCCAGAACTGATAGCCCCGCCCCTCCCGAAAGGCTTAGCCCCACCTCCGGAAGGATCTGTCACCCCGTGATAGCCCCACCCCTTCGGGAAGGCCCCGCCCCTAGCGCAGCCCCACCTCCGGAAGGATCTGTCACCACAGGTGATAGCCCCACCCCTTCGGGAAGGCCCCGCCCACCTTAGCCCCACCTCCGGAAGGATCCGCCCCCACTGGTAGCCCCACCTCTTCGCGCGTCCCCGCCCTCTCCCAGAGGGATCCACCCTCGAATGATAGCCCCACCCCTTCAGGGAGGTCCCGCCCCCTGTGGATGGCCCCACCCTCCCTCGCAGTTCCGCAGCACCGTCGCGCGCCAGATGCGGGCCCGGGCCCCTCCCCCGGCACCGCCGCCGCCACGGGCCCACCTTGCAGGTGTAGACAAGCTGGTAGTTCGCCGGCCCGGGTCCCGGCTCGGGCTCAAGCGCCGCCAGCCCCACCCCCAGGCCCGCCTTGTCCCCGCGGCCTGCAGGCGGACCCGGAGACCACATAGCCACCTCGGGCCGGGCCCGCGGGGCCGCGCGCGGCTCAACAGTATCGGCACGTGGCTCAGCGCCGCGCGCAGCATGCCGCCCTCCGGCCGCCCCGCCCCGCTGCCATCTTGGAAGCGGGCAGCAGCGGAAGCGACCCTCTCCGGCTTCCGGCGCCGGTGGGCGGGCAGTGCTCTGCTGCCCCCTGGCGGCCGGCGGTGAGCTCTGCTGCCCCCTGGAGACCGGCGGCGCGTGCTGGACCGAGACCACTGGAGGCGGCGATGTCCGGCCGCAGTAGTTTATTGACAAAGTTGCACTTTAAGGTCGCGGCACGTGTGCGCGTCACACAGAACCCACCCGTGCTCGCCGACGAAGAGGCGGCCGGGGGGCGCGCCCGCTCCCGCGACGGGGAGGGCTGGACGGGTGGGCCGGCTAGGCGCCCTCGGTGTCGGTGTTGTCGCTGCCCGTGGTGTTCTCTCCGTCCGCCTCCCCCTGCCGCGCGCCGAGCTGCATCTTGCGGAGGGCCCGCTTCCTGCGGGAGACCCAGACAGCGCAGGCGGGCGCGGGCTCGCACGAGGCCCCCCGCCCGCAGCCCCACCCCTCCGCCCGCTCGGGCCCACCTGCGGTAGTTCTCGAAGCTCTCCTTGAGGCGCCGCCGGCCCTTCTCCTTCTCTGCGGGCTCCCGGCCGTTCAGTCCTGCGTCCTGGAGGAGGGGCGAGGCTCGGACACCGGCCGGCGCCCCTGTGGGCCCCACCCCGGCCCTGGGGCTGCGCACTGGGGACCAGGTCGGCGGGGTGCGCTGTCCCTTTTCAGATGACACGACGGGCCCGGGGACGCACGGCTCCAGGCCAGGGTTCCTTCCACTACAGTGTCGGGGTGACCCCTTTTGTTGTCAGGCTCAGTGCAGTGGACAGGGAGGCCGAGTTCCACTCACTTAACGCTGAGCCCTGTCCAGAAGACTGGACTGCTCCCTGCCCCCTGCCCCGCTTTGTCCACAAATGGAGGAGCCTCAGCTTCACTTCACTTTCCAAACACCCACACCCCAGGAACCCTTGGGCAGAGTCTGGGGTCAGCCCCTGGACATCGAGGTGGAGGAATCACTCTCCAGTGTCCAGGCTGAGAACCTCCCCAGGGGCCCCCCAGGGGCCACAGGCAGCCTTACTTCCGGGGTCAGCGATAGCTGCTCCTCCTGCAGAGCCGCAGAAGGCTGCTCCGGGCTCTCCCTGATGGCCAGGCTGCCTGGAAGGGAGGGTGCCTGTCGGTCCTGCCCAGCTGCCAGGGCCACGCTGGCTGGCACCTCTTACCTCCTCAACCTGGGCCAGCCCTGTGCCACCTCCCGGGTCCTCACTTGGACCTGCCAGGTTTCCCGTTGTGTAAACACGGGGACTCACGTTCACTTCTCACCCCCTGAGTAGATGGCTCAGGTGCCCTGGGAGCAGGGGCTGAGGTTCTAGGGCTCCCTCCATATCTGGAAGGGTCCAAGGCTCAGGACCCTCAGAAAAAATGCTCTGATGGGCTGGCTCTCCAGAACTGTCCACAGTGGGGCGCAGGTATGGATCCCAGGTCTCAGGGACGTGGTGGTGGGAGCAGCCAGGCCCAGGTCTTCCCCTGAAGCTCACACCCTTCCCTCCTCCCTGGCCTCTGACCCAGCCTGCCCCACCTCCTGCCAGGGGCCATGCCAGGCCCGATTGGGGCCCCCAGGCTGGCTGGCCAGCGGCCTTCACTGCCCACTCGGGTCCTGTGGGTCCTTCCTGCCCGTCCCCATGTGGGGGCTCGGTGGCTTCAAGCTTGCGTCTTTGGGCGGCAGTGGAGGGACCAAGTCCTCACTTCTCCATTTGCTGCCTCTTCTTCCTCTTTCGGTGGCCCCCCAGCAGCTGGGGTCTGACGCTGAGGAAGTCTGTCTGGCTTCACACGCTACCTCTGCGGTAGCGGCCCTCCCCCCACCCCGCCCCCACCCTCCCAAATTCCCATCTGACACCCGGCTTCCGAGCCAGCCCCTCATCATCCCCTCGGGGTCACCCCACGCCCTGTGTCCAGGCAGGCAGAGTGATCCCATCTTTGCCGCCTGAAGCCCCCAGTGCGGTCACCCGGAGCTGTACCCCCCTTCCCTGTCCGTTCCCACTTCTTGGCAGGCCGCACCTGGGCAGCGGCCACCGCCCCGCTCCCTGCTCCGGGAGGGCGGGTGCCCCTCCTCTCAGCAGTCCCGAGTGGAAGCTGACAGCCTGGGCCCCAGGCTCAAATGGGGCTCCTGTCCGCTTTCTGGGGGTTGCTCATCCTCTGTGCCTCGGTGTGCCCATCTGTGCAGTGAGGCATGAAGGTCCTGGGGCCAGGGCTGAGGTGCGCAGCCCCTAGCACCAGCATCACGCAGCGTGTGTGCCGAAGGTCAAGACAGGAGCCAACTTGCCGCCATGAGGAGGCCTTGGTCAGATTCCTCCGGGACAGGCCGTGGGCCTCCTCACCTTTGTCTGAGAGCTGGGTATCCTCCTCCAGGTCCTGAGGGGGCGACAACTTCCCAAGAGACATGGGGTGATCAGACCGCCGCCCTGCCGGGAGCGGACCTGACCGTCCACGCTGCCCGCCCCGGGCTGCTGTCCCCACCATCATCCCCTGGTGCCAGCCTCTCAGGGAGGGACCTATGCTGCCCAGGTGGGCACGGGGCAGAGGGCGGGCAGTGCACGGCCAAGCTCCCAGGGCTTCGCATGCAGGACTGTGGTCTGGCGGAGGCTGTGGCCCGGGCGTCCGCGGGAAGCCCGCATGGAGCTCACCTCCTCGGAATTCCTGGGGGAGCTGTCCTCCAGGTCGGAGCTCTGCAGTCACAGAACAGGGGTCCATCAGCAGGCTGTGAGGGAACCAAGCCACTCCTGGGCGTAGGGTGGGGTCCCGAGCCAGCCCCCCCACCAAGGAGGCCTCTCCCAGCTGGGCCTGGCCAGAACGCGCTCCCTCCCCACTCATGGTTCCTGGCCCTGAGCTGCGCCAGCCTTGTAGCAACCCTCCAGGGGGCTCATCGAGGAGCCAGACTTCTGGAGGGAGGGGGGGCTCAGGAAGGGCCAGGGACCTCTGGCAGCTCCTCCCCAGGGCTCTGTGGCCTCCAGGACACACCTGCTCCTGCCTGGCCGCACCCCCTGCCTCCCGCCCACCCACCCCACCTCACCCCACCCCACCCCCCCACCGTGGCAGGGCGGACCCTGTGGAGATCCCTCGGGGAGGCCCACCAGGACGAGTGCGTCCAGCTGCTGCCGCCGGAGCTTGCCCTCCACAGCCAGTAGCTGGCCCTCACGCTGGAACAGCTGCAGCTGGAGCTCGTCCACCTTCTCGCTCAGCTCACGGACCTGCTTCCGCAGCGCGTCCTTGTCCTGCAGGCTTCGTGCGTGCTGCGCGTGCAGCTCCTCCCGCATCAGGGTGGCCTGCAGGGCAGAGGGCGCAGGGCAGGTGTCAGGAGGGGGGTCCTTGCTGAGCCTCCTTGTGAGCGTGGCCTGGCCCCGTGCCCCAGGACACACACACAGCGCACACCCCGCCTGGCTTTCATTTCCCCTCCTGATCTCTCACTTCTCAGCACAGTTTGATTTCTAGCAACGCTCCCAGGAGAATTTCCAGCAACAAGGCTGCGGAGGGGGCCAGCGGCGGCCCTTTCCCTTTTCTTCGCTGAGGATAGCTCTCATGTTTGGGGCATTTTAAACATGACCCAGGTTTGATGGGAAGTGTGGACCGTTCATAAAACATAAAGGAGATGACTTTCTCCCCCCGAAGTGCCCCCCGGCCACCCCTGCTCCCGTGTTTCCTGTTTCACGGGAGCGCTTGACACCAAGAACACGATTGTTGACAGCGGTGTGACGTTCTTCGGAGCGAACACCCACGCTTTCTCCCGCCCACCCTCCTCAGTGGGGACACAGGCCAGCCCAGGCAGCCAGTCCGAAGTGACCAGCCAGGGAGACCACGGCTGCGGGAAGACTTGGAGGAAGCCAGCCTCTGTCTCCGGTGACGATCCGGAAGCTAAGCCACACACCCCTGTGTCAGCGCTCACGACTTTGAACGAGCAGGAACCACTTCTGTCAGAGCTTGTTGAAGGCTACATAGACGACCGCCTCCCCCGAAAGGCTGGCGTGGCCCCACCTGGTCCCTTTCAATGGCGACCTCCTCCATCTGCCGCAGGATGGCCTCGATGCGGTCCTTGTACATCTTGGAGTCCCTCCGCAGGGCCAGGCACTGCAGCTCGAACACCTCCTTCTCCCTCCGCGCTCTGCAGAAGATGCCAGCTAGCCCCACCGCCCGCGGCCCCAGTGGCTGGGCGGGAGGGCAGCTCCAGGCTGCGGCTGGGCCCCGACAGCACCCCCGCGTGACGCCCCCTGCCGCCTACCCGGGTGCGTAGGGCCTCGGCCTGGCGCAGGTCTCTGCGCAGGGAGAAGATGGTGGTGGCCTGCTGCTGGAGGGCCTGCTGCGCCCGCTGCCAGTCCTCCTCCGGCACCTGGACGTGGGGCGGCCCTGGTCCGGCTTCCCCTCCTGTGGGTGCGAGGGAAGATGGTGGGGAGGGGACGGGGCCCGGCTCCCCCAGCCCGCCGCCACCAGCCCGGGGGCCCACCTGCACCGAGGCCTCCAAGCCCTGCACGCGCGCCTGCAGCAGCGCCTTCTCCTGCTGCAGCTGCCAGAGCAGCTCCTGGCTGGGCCGCAGCTCCATGGCGCGCCTGAGCTTCAGCGTGTGCTTCCTCTCCACCCTGCAGTCGTCTTCTGCCTTCATGAGGCTGTGCTTCAGGCGGTCAATCTGGGGGAGTGGGGGCGTTGCTGTCAGGGTCGGCTGGAGGGGCCCTGCCCCACACCGCCCCCCGCCCGGGCACCTCCAGCAGTAGCCCGCGGTGCCCCGTGAGGGCCGCGTCGCGCTCCTCGCTCTGGCGGGCCAGACGCAGGGCCAAGTCGTAGTTCTCGTCCTTGCAGCGCTGGAGCTCGCGGCTGCCCGCCTCGCAGGCCTCCTTGAGATGCTGCACACGCTCCTGGAGCTTCTGCAGCAGGCTGTCCTTCACGCGCAGCTCCTCGGCGAGATCGTCCCTGGAGCCCAGCAGGGCCGTCAGCTCCTGCACCTTCTTCTGCAGCTTCATCACCTCGCTCATCAGCAGCTGCGTCAGGCCGGACTCGCCGGAAGCATCTGCGGAGCGGGCAGGATCAGACGGCGCGCCCCCTCCCAGGATCCCCACTGGAGGACCGGGCGGCTCTGGGGCGGCTTGGCCAAGGGGTCGGCTCCCTGCCCGGGTGGATGAACTGAGGCGCGGACTCACCTCCGGGCCCTGTTCCCACCCACCCCGCCGACCCCGCCAGGGCAGGATGGCCTGGGGTCTGGGCGTCCATCCCTCTCTAGTTCGTTGTCGTCTTGGGTGAGCAGTGGGAGGACACGACTCGAGGGCACCCCGCTGGCTTCTTGGGCAGGGCTTCGGCGAGGCCACAGGGCCTTCTGGGCAGAAGGGGCTCTGGGCCAAGCACCAGCCTGTGCCTCCCGCCTCCCACAGGCCCCACCGTGGGGCTTGAGCTCCCTTCCTGCAGCTGCTCAGGATGGCGGGATGGGAAGGACGCCCACACAGGGGCAGAAGCTGGCAGCTTCCCACGCGAGGCGCACTCCTTTCCTTTCACCCGCGGTTTACCCATCAGGGGACCAGGTTCCCCGGCCCCTCGCGCCCCCAGGCCTGCACCCAGCGCTCACCGATGATCATGGAGAAGACGCGGGTGGGCTCTTGCCCGTGACCTTCCTGTAGAGCTGCGGGTAGTACAGCTCCAGGCTCTCGAGGAAGGCCACGTAGCCCACGTGGCCGGTCCGCTGCAGGATGTCCAGCAGCGCTCCTGCGACCCAGAGAGGACGCACGTGCTGGCCTGCGAGGCTGCAGGGGGCCCAGCCCGGGCCCCTCAGGGCACTCCTGGGGGCGTCTGCGCGGGGAGTGGGTGTGGGGGCAAGCGGGTGGGGCCGGGGCCGGGCTCGAGGTGGGTTGGGGGCTGCTAGGCCTCCGGGGGGACTGGGGTGGGGGCAGCGTGTGGCCGCGCATGGCACTGACCCGCTTTCCGTTTGCGGGTGACCAGGCTGGGGTCACTGAGCACCTGCTCCTCGTCGTCGGGGTTCAGCACCTTGCACTGCCGCAGGTAGGGTGTCACGCGGGCGGGGTCGATGACGGAGATGAGCTTCACCCGGAAGCCCTCCAGGGCGCTCCAGCAGGCGTCCTCGTTCTCGTAGTCAGACATGGCTGGGACGAGGCGGCCGCTGCTGAGCTGCGGCCCCCATTGGGGCCCAGGCCAGCCGTCTTGGCCATGGGAGCCCAGCCCAGGGGTGCGAAGAAGGGAGGAGCCCCCCCTGCTGCCATTGACTCACCCAGCGTCTCCCCCACCTCCCCAGGCCCTGCTGCCGACCCTCCAGGCGCCCTGGGCTTTTTCTCCTGAAGGACCCTGATGAGTGTCGGGGACAGCGAGGAGACGCTCCAGGATCAGGGTGGTGTGTAGGAGGACACAGTTGGCAGCCCCACAGCCCTCCTCTGGCCCTGCCCGACCCCCCCAGGACACCCCAAGTGCTGTGGGGGCTGGCGGGAGGCACGTGAGGGAGGGGGCCAGTGCCAGGGCACCCAGGCCCCAGGCTGTGCTGCGGGACTTCCTCCTTGCTCGCTGGACGGCGGCCCTCACAGATCCCATCCTCCCGGCCTCCCGGCCTCCCTTCTTCCGGTGGCTGGTGATGCAATAGCTGCCCAGCGGCTACTGGGCCGTTCCCACCCCAGGTCAGGCTTGGCGATGTGGTGCCCTCTGGGAAGGGTGACTGTGGACGGCCTGCTGGAGGGCGCAGGCCTGGGCGTCCTGGGAGGGGGTGGGCCCTGGGCCCCAGCCATCTGGGCTCCTCTCCGCCTCCCGGAGAGGCCTCACTCTGGGGGCCACCCGCCTCTCCACCAGGAGACTCCCCTACGCCGGAACGGCCCACTGTTCCTCCCTCTTGCTCCGCATCCAGGAGCCCCTCTCCAGGGCCGGGCTGAGCCAGGGGCAGCTGGGGGTTGCCTCCTCCTGGCAGTGGGGATGGAGACCCTGACCCCGCCACTTCTAAGCTTCCAATCCGTGGTGGCAAGGGAAAGACAAGCCTCCAGCTCGCAGGGGCTGGGCCACACTCGTAGGGACGAGGGTGGCGGCAGGTTCGGGCTGCACCGCCTGCCGAGGGCAGAGGAGGCGCTGAATGAAAGCACCCGCGGGCCGGGGTCACTGGAGCCCTGAGCCGGCCCCCTGCCTGCCCACCCTGAAGTCCACGCGTCCTGCCCCTGCTGACCCCCCACGGCTCCTTCCAGTTGAAGCGACAGGCGGGCACAGGGTGGCCGTGGCGCAGGGAGGGCCACAGAGCCAAGACCCCCTGGTGCCCTGCTGGGTCTCTACCCTACATCCCGTCCCCTGCCCCAGGCCTGAGCTGGGGCGCCACCGGAAGGAAGGGCTTTGGGTCAGCCTACCATGCATCCGCCTGGGGGCACCTGCACGCCTGTCTGCCTGATTTCAGTGCCGGGTAGGAGGTGCCAGCTGCCAGGATAGAGGCAGGCGGAGCTGGGGGAGAGCCCAGGCTTCACTTCCTGACAGGCCTGGCTCACCCCAGAGGCAGAGGGGAACATCCGCCCTACAGCCTCCTGATTCGCCCCAAGCAGGGCGGCCTGGGAGGCGGGGACAGGGAAGTGGAAGCTGCTGGGAGCCTCGGGTGGGTGAGAGCGAGCGAGCCAAGGTCCTCCCCGGGTCTGGATGAGGCCAGGCCACCGTCCAGCCCAGTGTTCCCGTGAGGACTGCAGCCTGGCATCCGTGGTGGGCATGGGGCTGGGGCCGCTGTGCTCGCCTCGCATCCCCGCCAGCCCTCGGGCAGCCTCGTCCACTCTCGGGAGCAGCCCTTCTCCACAACACGGGGGACGGTGACAGTCAGGCCCTGGGACGCGGAGCCCGGACCCCTGCCCCACTGGGCTGGCCCTACTGGCTGAACTGAGAGCTGCCCGCTGCCAGGCGGGGACGCCAGCTCCGGGAAGGGGCCGCGGCTGCTGGCTTCTGGTGCTTGCTTCCTGGGGGTCCTGAGCCTCAGCCCCCGGGGTCTCCTCTGCCTCCTGGCTGAGCAGGCTAATCCCTGGATGTCCTGGTGGGCTCCCTTGGGGGAGGGGAGGGGCGTCTTCCTGGTGTAGGAGAGGTGCGAGCTGCGGCCCGGCCCTGCACACCCGGCGGGCAGGCAGAGCACTTGTCCCAGACCCTCTGTGAGCTAGTGTTCCACTCTGTGCAATGAGGCTGTGGAGGGATCTTCCTCACGGTGTGCTTGAAAATTAACTATCTAGGAATCAAATAACCAATGTCTTAACCCCCAAGTCAGAGAAAGTCACAAGAAGTGGAATCGGTGACTTGAGGACCGGGCACCAACACACAGTCTGCTGGGTGAGTCAGCCTGTGGCCGCGCCACCCATGGGGTCTGGGCGCGGAGGAAGGAGAGTCAGGTGACCCTGGGGACTGCTATCTGGGGGCGGAGGCAGGACACACGCTGGGTGTGTACACCGTTCCTCTACGTGGGAACCTCCCATTTTAAGTGAAAACAAAAGGAAGCGGTGTGGTGAGAACAGAGCCCCCGGGAGAAACCGGAGCCTCGGAGGGTGTAACCAGACCCCCAAACCCAAGCTCCTTCAGACAGAGGGGCAGAGAGGGCGGAGGCTCCTGCGCAAGGAACACCTGCACAGAATCGCAGGCCACTGGCCTGCGGCCACCGCGCAGGCTGCTGGGGGGCCTGGGGGTGGCCGGGCAGCCGCAGGCTCCGGGACCCGCCTGTGCGGTCTGGACGGCAGAGGAAGTGGGCTCGCCCCGCCCACGGTGGCACCAGGAGAGCCCCGAGCCCCTGGGTGGGTGTGGGCTGCCCTCTGCCTGGAGCCAGGAGCAGGAAGACCTGTTCTTCCCCCATCCCAGGCCCCAGAGGCCTTGGGGGCAGGTGCTCTGCTCCGTGGACCCAGGGCCCAGCTGGCATGTGCAAAACTGGATGAGATCGTAAGGAGTCTGTGGACTGCTTTTAATTACAAACAGGACACTTCTTTATTCCTCCCAGCATCCTGGGCAGCCTCGGGGGCCAGCCGAGGCAGGACAACTCGCTGGCTGCTGGTGGAACCCCCCAAGGTGGGCTCGCCCAGTGCCAGCCTGGGCCCCCTGCTGTCAGCTGCGCCAGCTGGCGGAACACCCCCCAAGGTGGGCTCGCCCAGCGCCGGCCTGGGCCCCCTGTTGTCAGCTGCACCGGCTGGCCAGCCCTGGGACGTAAGGACACCCTCATGGCAGCGTGCTCTGACCCCAGGCATGCTGCCCGCCTGCAGTCTGTGGAGGGCCACGCGGAGGACACACCCTGGAGCCTGAGTGGGCCTGGTGCAGGTGGCCCCTCTGCAGTCCCCATCCACCCAGGGCCCCGTGCGCCACCCTCATCCGTCCACTCCAGGATCAAGGATCTCCCGCAGCACGTCCACGCTGCTCAGAGGCTGCAGTTCTTGCTTCTGCGAACATCCTCCTGGGCTCGAGTTTCAGATCACGAAGACCCACCAGGCTGCGCCTACTTGGTCATGGGGGACCCTGCACCTGCCCAAAGGGCACACATTCTGGGGGAGATAATGGACCCACATGGATGAACGTCAAGTGTCAGGGAAGGGCAGGCACCACAAGGAAGGCCGGGCCCTGGGACAGGGACGCTGTCTTAGAACAGCTGGGGAGGGTGTCTGAGGAGCAGACTGCCAAGCAGAGCAGGATGGAGGGAGGGACAGGCCTTGCAGACGGGAAGAGGACAGGGCCAGGCAGACGGTTGGCAGTGCCAAGACCCTGGGGCGCAGGGGTCCTGCCCCAGGGCAGTGGTGAAAGCAGGGGCGTGGAGCGGGGAGGAGCGTGGGTGAGGGAGGCCCATATGCCACTCCCGACCCCTCGTGAAGGCACCGCGGCCCAGGGGAGCTGGGGCCGCCGGGCACTCACCCACGGCTCACTGCAGCCGCCGCCGCTTGCGGACGCGCCTCAAGCGCCGGGTCTGCGGCATGTCCAGGCTGTCCAGGCAGGAGGGGGCAGAGCCCTGGCTGGGGTCTGGGGCTCCCTGAAATCCAGGCAGAGGACGAGAGTGGCCCTCCAGCCGGACAGTAAGGAGCAGGCAGCCCCTCAGGCGTGTCCCCACTGGGGCTGGGTGGGAGGCATGGTCTTCCTGGGGCCACGTGGGGCTCTGACTTCCTGCTGACCGCTCCTTTACTCGGGGACTCTGATCCCTGCTAAGCAGCCCCCCAAGAGCCAGCCTGCTATACCACGGTTCCCCCAGCTGAGCCAGGGGGCAGGGCCTGAGGGAAGCTGCCCACGCTGCTGGGGACAGGCGCTCTCCTACCCTCAGTATCTGGGGGCCAGCAGAGCTTGCCCTTTGCTTCAGCCTGGAAGACCCTCCAGACTCCTAAGGCCATGCCCCTGGGAAGGGAAGTAGGCTGGGGCAGAGCCGCGGGGGTATGGGCATAGACCCAGCAGCAAGCCTCACTGCTGAGGCCACCCCCCACGTGACGGGACGGGCTGCTCCTGGGGGTTCTCTGGGAGGATCAATGCCCGCAAGGGACCTGAAGGCCCTCCATGTCCTGAGGGGGCCAGGGACTCCCTGGCGCACAGTGGCAGGGGACCCCTCCCTGTATCTGTATCTGGGTTCTTGTGTGAAAACAAAAGCAGCCCGGTTTCCACAGCTGCGAAGGCTGCAGATGTGGACGTGCTCATGACCTCCCCAAGACACAGGTGGGGTGTGCGTGTGCAGCAGGGGGGCACAGACACAGGCCGCTGCCTGCTGGCGCAGGCTGGGGCGGTAGGCCCCCCACCTCCCGTGCTGGCGGTGAGGTTCCCGCTGCCGAGAGGCCACAAGCGATGGGCGGCGTGGTGTGACCTCTTCCTCCTGAGGTCATCCACCACCTCCCGCCGCAACCTCCCCCTGCTCTGGGCAGGCGAGGGCTCCGTACCCACGACAGCCTACCTGGGCGGGGTCCTCAGGCTGCCCATCGCTGTCAGTGAGCTCCGGCTCCTCCGGGTCGAAGTCATCACTGTCCGTCTCAGGGTCAGGCCCGGTGCTTGCTGACAGGGTGGTGGGGACACCACGGGGGGACAGGGTGGCCAGGAGCGCAGGCAGGGTGAAGGTGGCCAGGAAGCGCGCCCGCAGTAGCAGGTAGGCCGGGCTGTCGCGGGCCGCTCGCGCACCCGCCCCAGCGAGGCCTGCAGGGTGCCGGCCGGCCCACCTGGTGCCAGGACCGCGGCCCCATGCTCCAAGTCCTTCTTGTGCAGCAGGAGGCTGGACAGTGCCCGCAGGCTGCACAGCGTGGGCGGCTGGTAGGCCAGCTGGCTCCCCAGGGCGGGCACGGGCACCCCTCGCTGCCCCCTCAGCCACTCCTGTGTGGCTGCCTCGCTGTCCTGGGAAAGGAGGCTCAAGTCCAGGGGTCCGTTCTCCAGCCCCAGCCAGGGGAAGCAGGGGCCCCTCCAGGTCCAGAGGCTGGGGCTCCCGGGCCCTGAGGCAGCCCCCTGGGGGGCCCGTGCAAGGGTGGTGGGCTGGAGCTGGGGGGCCCGGTTGCCAGGTGGTGGGCCAGGGGCGTGTCCTGGGAGGGAGTCCTGGGTGGAGACGTCTCCCCAGCCCCCCAGGGCCGCCTCAGGGGAGGTGAGTCCCGCGCGTCCACAGGCCTCAGCCACCTTTGTGGGGCTCTCGCTCAAGGGCTCTGTCCTGCAGGGAGGCTCCGGATCCAAGTCCGTGCGGGCTGCTGGTGGCCCAGGGCGGCTCCGGCTGGCTGGAGTCTCGGCGGGCGAGGGCGGCAGAGTCACTGACAGCTGCGTGGGGTCAGAAGCCCCTGTCGGCGATGGCAGGCTCACCATGGCCTGCAGGGGTACCGGGAGCAGCCCCTGTGCCGTGAGGACCCAGGTGACGGGCAGAGGGGTATTGGCCACCGTGGGTGTGCCCAGGACTGGCGTCAGGCTAATGGGCTGGATGGGGCTGGGGGCCGCAGGCAGAAGGGGGGTGCTTCAGGCAGGCCCTGCTTCCGGGATGTGGCAGGGGCCTGAGACTGTCCAAGAGCACTCAGCGGGCAACTTGTAGGAACCTGGCCAGGGGCCCTGGAGGTGGCCGGGCCGAGGGTAAAGGTGTGCAGAGTCAGGCCTCTCTCATCCTTGGCAGGCGCACAGGAGCCCGCAGCACTGGAACTGGTCACTGGAGGGCCTCCAGGCCCGGAGAGAACGACTCTGGAGACGGAGGCGCCTGGGGGGGCCCAGCGGCTGGAGGACCATGGGTGCGGAGACCAGCACCCGGGCCGAGAGGACGGCGGGGCCCTGCGCGGCCCCTCCGGGCTCGGGCCTCCCGCAGCCGCTTCTCCCGAAGCAGCTCAGACACGGTCTTGGGTTTGGGCCGGGGTCTGCACGGAGCTGGGGCAGGCGCCTGCGGTGTGGACGCGGCGCGGCAGGCCTGTGGCCCTCTGCCCCCCTCAGGACAGGTGCTCTGCTTCGCGGCCCCTTGGGCTGGCACGCTCTGGGTGAGGCAGCCTGGGGAGGATGGAAGGCACGCTAAGGCGCATCTGGCGATAGGCCCTCTGTCCCAGGGAAGGGCCTGTGGGGTGGGGGTGGCTGCTGGGGCTGCGTCCGGGGTGAGGGCTGTCGATCTGCCTGCACACACCAGACCGCCCCCTTGGCCCCATGCTCTGGCCCGTGCAGGGTGGGCCCAGCGGGAAGGCCAGCCCCTGATGACCGGTGCCTCCAACACCCTCACACAAGGACAGCCGGCACCATCACCCTGCTCTCCGCGGTCACCTCCCAGGACCCAGGACTGCTGCCTGATCCTGCCGGCATGGGGACAGGCAGCCGCTGGTGGGAGAGGCCGTGCCTGATGCTCGGGCCCAGAGGGCACCCCTCCTCCCAGCAGGCTGGGGAAAGCTGACTGCTCACGCCAGCCAGGCCGCCCAGAGGTGGGATTCAGAGACCCCCACAAGGCGCTGGGATGTAAAGCCTAGGACAGGTCTAGACATAAACCACTCAGACAGAGGGAGGGGCAGGCAGGCAGTACCTGGGGCGCTCCGGGCACTCGAGGGTTCCTAGGAGAGGGAGCAGAGCAGTAGCAGCGCCTCCAGGCAACCCCCACACCTCCCCACGCCACCCAAGGCTGCTTCGCGCCCCACACGCGGGGCTGCCCGGCCCCTCGTCCCATGAGGCCACGCCAAGGTGTCCTTGGGAGCGGGCAAGTCGGTGGGGTCAGGGAGAGGTAGGGGGCCCAGCTGCTCAGGGGGAGGGCGCGGGGCTCCAGGCTTGGATGGGGCACCACAGCGCCGCACCTGCTCCTCCAACCAGCAATGCTCCTCTGTCCCATCCTCCAGTAGTGACCGAGCTCAGGGACACAGCCCAAGGACCTGGCCGCTGGCACCCCGCTGGCACCCCAGGGGCCAGTGCCCAGGGCAGCAGGCGCCTAACGGCCCCCTACCCCCTGCCCAGGGGCGGTACCGCACCAGGGAGAGACATGCCGTGGAGCCAGGCGAGCCTGAGTGCCTGTGGAGCCCTGCACCCCCTGGACTTGCCTCAGAGGCCCTCAGGGTCCCAGGCCTGCCCTGGAGACTGGCAGACTCTCTCAGTAACAGGCATGGGCTGTTCTCGGGCGCTGGCCCAGCCTCTGGGGACTCGGGAATGCCTTATTCCTCTGCTGCACAGGAGGAAAGGGTGGTGGGCACCTGGGGAGCTGGGCACTCACTCTCAGTCCTCACCTGCAGGGGTGGCGGGTCCCAAGCACCAGCCTGGAGCAGGGCGGGTGGCCAGGTCTTCTTCTCTCGAGCCACCTCCATGCAGCCAGGCATGTCAATCTGGAACAGCTGAGGGGTGCAGGGTGCATGGTGCACACCGTGTGATGGGAGGTCCCTCCCGCAGTCCTGAGGCTCCCCCGCCCCTACGAGGCTGTCTGCGGAGGGACTCAGGCCAGCACTGACCACGCGGCTCTCGCAGAGCAGACTGGACACCTGGGGGCTGGCCCAGGCTGCGCAGCCCCGGGAGGCCGTGGCCGCGTGGCTCCTGCTCTAGCCTGGACTTGGGTCCTCCAGGCTGCCTGCCCCCCAACCCCCACTCCTGGCCCAGCCCTGCGGGATGTCCAGGTCCTTCGTCCCCTCAGTGCCAGGCCCTCCCACACAGGGACAGTGGCACGGACACCCGGAGGGTGCCCCTCCCTCGTTGACTCGACTGCTGTGAGTCATAGGCCTCAGAAGGACCAGTTTCAAGGATCCACAGCCTTAGAAAGCCTGGACTTGGGAGACGTGAATCCACCACAGGATTCAAAACTCCACCAAAAAGTAAAGGACAAGAAAAGAAAGCTGTGTTTGGGGGCTTCTCACCTGAATGAGGAGGGCGATCACTGGAGTGCTGGCCAGGTGGGCGCCCTGCAGCTGTCTCCTGATATCGTCAGCTGAGGGAACATGGGCACGTGAACAGAGCTGCCCCGAGATAGCACGCCAGCGGCCGCTGCTTTTCACCAGAAAGGGGCCGAGGGCCCTGCGGGCAGGCTGGCAGACGGCCAGGGACGGGTGTTCCTGAGCCCAAGACTCCCGCCCCTTGGAATGGATGCCCACCCACTGTGGGCGCCTGCGCACTGGGAATGACAGGGTGAGCCTTGGGCCCCTTCCTAAGCCGGCTGCCATGTGCTGAGCAGGACAGGGCGGGCGCAGAAACAACCCCTGCAGGTTGACACTGGGTGCACGGGCCCCTGTCCCTCCACCCTCCCAGGCGGGGCAGGTGCGACCTCCGTCCATGTGTCTGCAGGGCCCCGGTCCCCTTCCTCTCCTCCCCCTCACGGGCCCCCTGCCTCTGCCCCCAGGGCCCTGGGCAGTACCTCGACGGGGCCATGTGGCGGGCCTTGGGCGAGCAGAGAGCAGGTCGACTTCTCCCACCCAGGGGCTCACGGCCGTCAGAAGCTTGTGCTCTAAGAGCCTCCTCTGCAGGGCGTGTCCCTGGCGCCGCTGCGTGGTCCCGGCCCACTGTGGCTGCGCGCAGGGGCCTGGCCCCATCCCTGCCGCTGCCGCCAGGGCTGAGCCCCTGGGGCTGGGCCAGGCGGGCCCAGCTGCCTCAGCCCCTCCTGCTTGGGGAGAGAAAGGCCTCTGGGATGCGGGGCTGGGCTCTGTTGTGGGGCTGCCATGTGCCTGCCCGCGCCGTGCCCACGCCATCCTCTACTCAGCCAGGTGCCAGAGGGTGGGGGATGCCCAAGACAGGAGGGGCAGGGTAGGGAGACAGGCAGGTGGCGGGGGTGAGGGTGGTCCCGGCAGCCTGGGGTGCTGCGGCTGGCACCAGCGGCTAGGCCTGTCCCCAGCACCCACGGCCCTGTCCCCAGGGGTGCCCTGAACAGCCACCCCGCGAAGCTGGCTGCCATCGGGCGCACACACAGCGCCCTGCACCTGGGCTGCTGGGAAAACGCCCTCTGCAGTGAGGTGGCCTCAGAGGAGGGCGGTGTGTCCCTAAGGCCGCCCAACAGCTCTGCCCTGGGGCGCTGAGGGCCAAGGATTCCCTGGCAGGACCCGAGGTGAGGACTCTGCGCTTTCACAGCTCGAGCCTGGACTCAACTCCTGGCTAGGGAACCAGGATCCCACAGGCTGTGCAGTGGGACAAAAAAAAAAAAGGAAAGCGAGCAAGCTGGGGAGACGGAGGGCGCCGGCTTCCAGGGAGCCAGCTACTTTCCAGGGCAGCTCTCGGGGAAGGGGCTAGGAGTGGGCGCCATGATGTGCAATGGGGAGGCCTCTGCTCCACACCCAGGCCACTGCCGCCACCAGGCACACCCCTGGCGAGCCCCGGGCAGGGGCGTGCTGCCCCTGGACCCACCTTGCCCAACGGCCCCTCGGAGCTCCAGCGGTGAGCGGCGGCTGGGCACGGGCACCCGATGCTCCTCCCGGTCTGTGCTCCGGCTCCTGGAGGCCAGCTGCCCTGTGGGGGGCTGGGGCTGGGGCTGGGGCTGGGGCCTGGGCCGTGTCAGGGCCCTCGGGAGGGCGTGAGCAGCCCCCGGCGACTGCTCCCGCCAGCTCCTCTGTGCTCTGCCGGGCAGGTACCCACAGGTCCATGTCCGGCACGGTGTACTGAGCTGGCGGCGGCTCTGGGCCGCCCACTGGGACCTCCTCCGGGACATCCTCCGGGGCCTCCTCGGGCTCTGAGTCCTCCCAGCTGCTTTCGCTGCTGCTTCCGCTGCTGGGGCTCCAGCGCGCCCTGCGGCGGGCCCGCTGCCGCTGCTGTGAAGGGAGGGCCTCAGTGAGGGGGAGCTGGGGGCAGGCCTTCAGCAGGGGCGCCTACAGGGAGCCAGGGGCGGGGGCTGGACTCCCCTCACCCCACCCAAGAGGCCCGGTCTCTCTGCTTGGGTGCCTGGAAGCAGAGACACCGAGGCCGGACCAGATGTCCCTCCTTCCTGCCCCACCAGCTGCTGTCCCCCTGTCCTGCCTGGGGTGATGCTACCCGTCCCGGGGGGAGGGGGGGGTGACTTTTAGTAAAGCCTCACCCTGACCATGATCTTCCATTTGCTCAGGCACTGGGAGCCTGACCGATGGGGTAGTTCAGAGGCTATTTTTGCCCAGTGACCTACGAGAGCAAAACAACACGGATGTTACTCCACATAGACGGGCTTCAGCAGCACAGGCTCGAAGCCTCCACTCTGCAGCGTGCTGGCGGCTCCTCCGCGGGCTGCACCGGGCTCCCAGCCCGCGCAGGTGATGACAGGCTGGCGTTGACTCCCTGAGGGAGGTTCTAGCAAACGCACAGCCATGACTAAAGCTACCCCCGTTTCCGTGGACTGGCCCCCCGAACAGCCGTATGCCCAGGCTTCTAAGGCAGACTTCTCAGGCTATCTGGCCTTTTCTTCCACACCTTGTCGGTGGGACAGCAAGTCGGGCACTGCTTCTATGGGTCGGTCAGCCTGCGTGTGACAGGCCCCTCAAAGCTGGCCATATGGCAGCCCAGGATCTACTCTAAGGAGACGTTACAAATGTAAGCAAAGACGGAGCTACTGAACCCTCAGCACGTTCCACCATTCTAACAGAAAATGAGCAACGGAAGTCAGTTGTCAGAAGAGCGGGTGAATAACCTGCATGCTAGCGCTCAAGAAAATATGTTCGATCGTGGAAGAGAAGACGAGGACGCAGGATGGGCAGAGACGAGAGAAACCAGCAACACACGACGCGTCGGCACGCCGCAAAGTGAAGCAGCTCTTCGGTGAAGCGGCAAGAGCTTCCACAGGCGGCCTCCAGGAGCGCCACCCGCGCGGGAGGCCTGGGCAGGCGCAGCCAGCAGCCGCCGCGGGGACGGGCAGCGTGTGCTCTCCTGCTTCTGCTGCGCCTCCACTCCTAAACCTCCTGTAATACACCTGACTGGCCCGGCGGCCGGGACTCTGTGCTCAGTGCTCATGTTCAGTCCCTGGCTGGGGAGCTGAGATTCCACAAGCCATGCGGAACAGACAAAACAGATGCAGATGAACATGGGGCAGAAGAGCCCATGGCTGGGGAGACAGCTTGGGATGAGAGCAAACCACAACCTCCAACCGCAAACCAGGACCTCAGAGCTGCGAGAAACCCGGACAGCAAGCGTGTCCAGGACTCACCGAGGGCGCCAAGAGCCCAGAGTGGGAAGACCACGAGCTCCCCTCCGCCCGCTGACACTCCACAGTTAGCGCCACTCAGAGAAGACCAGCAGGGTGGGCATTTGTGGGAGCAGAAGCTCCACTCTGCACACAGTCTGATGTGAGACCTGAGACAGCGGCTTGGAAGGCACCTGGGGCAGACATGCAGCTGGGTGTGGAGAGCCTCTCGGAGGCGGGAGGCAGCAGGACACCCCTGGCGTGGAGATGCTGGCAGCAGCCGTTGCCGGGACCAAGTCTGCCGTGGTAACACCAGGGTGGGTGGGTGCCCTTCTGGAACCCTCTGTCTAGCTTCCCAGCTCCAGAAACACGGCCCTGCCCACCAGTGGCTGGCAGGAGCCCCGCACCAACCCACCCGCACCCCGGGTGTGCCGGCAACCCCGCAGGGAGTCTGCCCGGCCCTGCAGCAAGCCCAGGGCCACTGTGCTGGGCGCAGCCCTGCTGCCCGGTGAGCCAGGGCCCAGCCCTGCCCGCCAGCACCGCCTCAGCAGGCAGCCCTGCCAGGCACCCCACGCAGGGGCACCCCTGGGGCACAGCACCAGAGATGGCTGCGCTGCTGGGCCCAGAGGACAGCTCCTACGCAAGGCCCCTTGGCCAAGGCTGGAGAGCTAGCTGATCGAATGCTTAGACACAGACACGCAGGATCAGGCAAAGTGAAGCTGCCAGAACCACGACGCAGAAGGGGGCGCTACCACCCTGCTGACATCGACGGACAGACCATCGGACAAAAATCAGTAAGGAGACACTGCCTTAAACAACACGCTAGACCAGACGGAATGAAGAGATACACACAGGCACCTCCCAGGCGGCCCAGAGGTTAAGAAGCCGCCTTCCAATGCAGGAAAACGCGGATTCAATCCTTGGTCTGGGAAGATTCCGCAGGCCACAGAGCCACGAACCTGTGTGCCACATCCACTGAGCCTGTGCTCCAGAGCCTGAGAGCTGTCGAGGCCTGTGCCCACAGCAAGAGGAGCCACCTCAGTGAGAAGCCTGCACACGGCAACCTGAGACGCCCCCGTCCACTGCAGCTAGAGGAAAGCCCATGCAGCAACGAAGACCCAGCGTGGCCAAAATAAACGCATTAAATGACTTTAAAAATTTAAAAAAAAATCAATGAAACTAAGTGCTGGTTCTTTAAAAAGATAAAGGAAATTGATAAATCTTTAACTGGACTCATCAAGAAAAAGAGAAGGCCCAAATCAGTAAAGTCAGAAATGGAGAGAAGTTATAACCACAGAAAGTGAAGGCTCGTATGAGACCTCCATGGGCTTCCTGGGTGGCTCAGAGGCCAGGAACCCGCTTGTAACACAGGAGAGGTGGGTTCAATCCCTGGGTCAGGAAGATCCCCTGAAAGGAGTGGCACCCACTCCAGTCTTCTGGCCTGGAGAACCCCGTGGACAGAGGAGCCTGGAGGGCTACAGTCCACGGGGTCGCAAAGAGTCGGACACGACTGACCGACTAAACAGCAACGAAAGATCATTACTAAACACTGTACTCCCAAAACACTAGGCAATCCAGATGAAATGGATAAACACCCAGAGAAGTACTCGCCTAAGACTGAGTCAAGGAGAAACAAAATCTACGAACAGACTGATTACCAGGAAGAAAACTGAATCAGTAATAATAACAATAAAACTCTATAAACAAACTAAAGTCCAGGACCAGATGGCTGCACAAGTGACTTTTCCAAAACATTTCAAGAGGAGTTAGTATAGGAACATCCACAACAGTATTCCTTACAACAATACATGGAAGCAACCTAAGTGTCCATTGACAGATGAATGGACAAAGAAAACTAAGTAAGATATATTCCACATACACACAATGGAATACTCATCAGTCATGAAAGAAGAAAAAAAAATCTTCCCATTTGCAACAATGTGGATGGATCTGGAGGGTGTGATGCCAAGTGAAGTAAGTCAGACAGAGAAAGCGTGACCTCACCTACACGTGGAGTACGAAAACCAAATCAGAGAGGCCACGCGGGCAGTCGCCACGGGGGAGGGGCTGGCGTGGGACAGCTCAGGAGGCGGGCATTAAGAGGCGCAAACCTCAGCCGTAGAATTAATAAGCCCGGCATGTGACGCCCCGTAGGGAACACGGGCAGTAACGTTACGGTGACTTCAGGACAGGCAATCACCAGACGCGGGGCCACTTCATGGCACAGGCAGATGGTAAAGCCACCATGCGAGAAAGCGAACAGTACAAAGCAAAGAAGCAAGAACTCACCCACACCGTATTTTTCTATCAATTCAATTAGCTTTTTTACTTCTTTGGAATTCCATCGTCCCTTTTTCAAGCTGAAATGTAACCTTCTGAGATATCTGAAGGCGACATAAAAACAAAGCGACGTTTTAGAAGCTAAGATGCACTCCTGCCGCTGTCCAGGCGTCTGCAGTCGTTTCTAAGCCGTGACACCCAGAGCACAGGCCCCGGGAGAAAAACACAGGCACGCTGGACTTGCACAAAATGAGAACCTTGTGTTTGCAAGGCCACTTTCAAGAAAGTGAAAAGACAACCCAGAGATTAGAAGAGGGGGGTCCACAGATCATGTGTCTGCTGAGACTTGTTCCTGGAATATACCAAGCACCCTCATAACTCAAGTTTAAAAATGGGCAAAGGACAGAAATAGCTATTTCTTCAGAGAAGACACAGAAATGGCCAAAGAACACATGAGAAAGGCGCTCAGCATCAACACCCTTCAGGAAACGCAGACCAGAGTCGCAGCGAGACCCCACTTCACACCAGCAGGGTGGCCTGCATCGAAAGGGAAGTGCTTGCCGCGAGGACGCAGAAGACGAGACCCGCCTACTCTGGGGTGGGGGATGCACTGAAGGTGGCGCAGCCACTCCGGACAACGGCCACTCCTCAGAAGGCTAAACAGAACCCCACACGACCTGGATGATTTCACGCGTAGGCATAGCTGAGAACAGCGAGTACGCACACCTACAGAGACACTCGTGCTCCCCGGGCCGCGTCACGGCGCAGCATGCGTGAGAACCCCGCTCAGTGCCCGTGCAGCGTCAGAATCGCACCTGTGAATCCGCTCACCTGCTGATGGACACGTGGGCCATTTCCACCTTTTGGTTGCTGTGCCCAGTGCCCAGTGTCTACAGCGGTGGATAAATGTCTGAGTCCCTGATTTCCATTTTTCTGGGTACAGGGTGGAATTGCTAGACAACATGGTGTGCTAAGTCGCTTCAGTCGTGCCCAACTCTGTGTGACCCCATGGACTGTAGCCCGTCAGGCTCCTCTGTCCATGGGATTCTCCCAGCAAGAATACTGGAGTGGGTTGCCAGTTCCTTCTCCAAATAATACGGTAATTCTCGGTTTATCTTTTTAGGAGTCCCGGACTCTCTTCCACAGTGGCTGCCCCACTTCAATCCCACCAAGAGTGCACAAGGGTTCTGATTTCTCCACGTCCCCTCCAGCATTGTTATTTCCCACTTTTATAAAACACAGACCGTCCTGAAGTGTGTGAAGCGGCGCCCTGCCGCAGCACTGTTTCCATGATGGCCATGCCAGCATTCTGCGCACGCTCAATGGCCAGTCGTGCGTCTGTTTTGGGAGAAACGTGCATTCACGCCCATGATGCACTGTTTCCCTTAATTATTCATTCATTTATTTGGCTGTGCTGGGTCTCAGGTGCGGCCCGTAGGATCAAGTTCCCTGGCCAGGGAAGGGAACCAGGCCCTCTGCACTGGGCATAGACTCTTAGCCACTGGGCCACTCAGGAAGTCCCTTTGGTCCATTCTTAATTTTTTTTTTTTTTAGGGAATAGTGGTTTTTTTGCAGGGTGATCAAAATGTTCTAGAATTGTGATGGTGGCTACACAGCTCAAGAAATACACCCCCATCTACAGAACTATTTACTTTAGATGAATGGCTTATATGTGAATTATAGAATAATACTGTTTAGAAAAAGCTTAGGCAAACTGCCACCAGGGGATCTCATAGGATGTACAGTGGAGCTTGTGCATACGGCTGGCTTCAAAAAGAAGCGACCCTGCTTCCTGAGCGGGTCCATCCTCCATGCCCCGAGGCCACGCCCTCTTCCCACGCCAGCAGGCCACCCTGGGCCAGTCTCCCTGCCCGCCTGGGAGCCCACCCGGAAGCACCCCAGCAAGCCTTCCTTTGCCCAGAGCTGTCCCACTCACCGATCTCGGCACTGGGCATCGCTCCTACCTGGCACCTCTTCCCGGATTTTAAACCAATCCTGCTCCCCATACTTGGCAACTGCTTGAAGCAACTTCTGCAGGGAGACAGGAGCAGAGCCGATCACAACCTGCCCAGCCCCGGTCCAGCCCGAACTCAAGGCCCCAGGCCCGCAGACACACCGCGTCCTCCTCTGGGGCCCAGAGCCCCTTCCTCAGGCCGGGGTCCAGGCTCTTGGTCCAGCGGTAGATGAGCTGCATGGAGTCCCGGCCCTCCATGTAGTAGACGACTGTGGACAGAGGGGACTAGGTGGTGGTGGTGGCTTCCTGGCTCCCCCAGAGAGGAGCCAGGCTGACCACAGAGAACTGACCGCAGTGGGCTGGACGTTGCAGTGCCGCCCCCCCACCCCCCGCCCCAGCTGGGAGCAGGGCCCCGCCCGCGGCATGGGACTCACTCCTCCGGTAGGGGATGTGGCTGCCGACGCGCATGGCCTGCACGAGCCGCGTGAGCATGCGGTCCTCCTCCTCCGTCCACTCCCTGCGCTTCAGCGCCGGGTTGTGCTGCTGGTACTTCTGCAGGCACTGGAAGGCGCTGCGGCGTGTCTGCAGGGCCAGAGCGGGGCAGGGGGTTACCGGGCTGCCCTGGGGGACGGTGGAGAGCAACCCGACAGAAGGCCCAGGGCCACTAAAGAGGGCCCTCGACATCAGCACATCAAAGTGTGTCCACAAACGCCATGGCACCTCCCTGACGGGACACCAAAACCACTGCGAGCACAGACTCGCAGGAGGGAGTCTGGCCAGGCCTGCGGCGAGGGCGCCCCTTGCTACCGGCTGGGCCGCGGGCCCGAGGGCCCCCTCTGAAGCCCTCATCAGGGGTGGCTGAGAGGCGCACGTGTCGGGGTGGGTGCTGGAGAGTCCCTAGGATGGCGCCTGTGTCCAGGGATGCCCTCTCAGGGAGAGCTCCAAGGTGAAAGCTTCCAGCTGCACTCCAGCTGAGCACACAGCCCCCCAGGGCCCACTGTAAACATTTTTGCACATATCCGCCCCTCACTCATCTGTGGAAAAGGGGTTTTCCACGAAGTGTCTTCTCCCCAGAGTAAGCTCTCTGGTTACAGAGCACAAGGGCTGGCGATGTCTTTTGAGACATCAAAAGTACGATGTGTAAAATAAACAATTCCTAAGCTGGATTTCACTGAAGTTAAAAAGACAATGGCAAGAGAATCAGAAGAGAAGTCACAGACTGGGAGAAGGCAACTGCAAAAGACACGTCTGATATGGATGGTTACCTGAATTACAGAGAACGCTCACAGCGCAACATCAGAACGTGAACAGCTTGAACAAGCGCTGGGCTGAGACCTTAAGAGACACCTCACCACAGGCGACATATGGGAGGCAAATAGGTGCATGGGCAGAAGCACCCTCTCGCGAGTTGTCCGGGAAGACGCAGATTAACCCAAGATGCTACAAAAGCAGCTAAGATGCAGAGCCCTAACGCACCAAACTGGGGGTACATGGGGTGGCGCAGCCACTGTGGGAGAAAGCCAGCTGCCTTCCCACAAAGCTGAACACATCCATACCATGTGGTCCAGCAGCTGTGCTCCTAGGTATTAATCCAAAGGGATGAAAACGTCCCTCCACCCAAAAACCTGCACGTGGATGCTAACGGCAGT
The DNA here is from genome assembly GCA_917880005.1 of Nanger dama. NCBI lineage: Eukaryota > Metazoa > Chordata > Mammalia > Artiodactyla > Bovidae > Nanger > Nanger dama. The sequence continues at coordinate 3,179,341 of CAKJTW010000018.1, read as the reverse complement.
TTTACCCATAATTGACAAGTCCTGTAAGCGCACCCAGGATGCCCTTCGGTAGGTGAACGGAAAACTCACTCATCTAGACAATGGAATGCTAATCGGTGTGAAGGAGAAGAGAACCATCAAGCCATGAAAAGACACCAAGAACCTTAAATGCACATCAGTGAGAACCATGACGAGTCAGCGCAGATCTGTCTCTGGTAAAAACAAAAAAATCTCCGTCTGGTGAGTGATGCTCCGAACAGGGGAGGCTGTGCACGTGTGGAGGCAAAGGGTGTGTGAGAAAGCCCTGTGCCTTCCTCTCAGGCTTTGCTGTGAACCTAAAACAGCTTAAAAAAAAAAAAAAACCCCAGCCTTGGGGATTCCCTGGTGGTCTGTTGGTTAAGATGCCGTGCTTCTACCGGAGGGAGCGTGGGTTTGATCCCTAGTCAGGAAACTAAGATCCTACAAGCCTCGCAGCGCAGCCAAAACAAAAACAAAAAAACAGTCTTAAAAATACTGGGCTCCCCTGGTGGCTCGGTGATAAAGAATCCGCCTGTCCATGCAGGAGACGTGGGTTCGATCCCTCATCTGGGGAGATCCCACGTGCCTCGGAGCAGTGCAGCCTGTGTGCCACACACAGAAGCCCGCGTGCCCTGGAGCCCGTCTCTGCAGCAAGAGAAGCCGCCGCAACGAGAAGCCGTGTGCTGCAGCTTGAGAAAGCCCACGCGCAGCAACGAAGACCCAACACAGCCAAGTGAACGAGTGAATGAAAGAAACACGGAGGAAGGAAAGACGGAGGGGAGACCTCTCTGGTGGTCCAGTCATCAGGACTCGGGGCATAGGCTGACTTTTAAAGCATCGTTTACTAAGCAAGTAAAGGCATGCACGCTAAGCTGCACAGCCCCTAAACGCAGCTGCAAGGCAGAGACGAGACAAGAGGACCTGTTCTGCATGGTTACGCCAGGCTCCAGCCCAGCCGCGTGAGCACAACTGTTTCAGAGCGGAATTCACAGACGTAACAAACTCTACTTAACAGGCTTTTACAGACTCCTAGATTCAGGACAAAGACACAGTTTTGTTTTTAAAATGGCATCACGGACTCAATGGACGTGAGTCTGAGTGAACTCCGAGAGATGGTGATGAACCCGGGAGGCCTGGCGTGCTGCGATTCATGGGGTCGCAAAGAGCCGGACACGACTGAGCAACTGAACTGGACTGAACTGCTAAGTTTAGCTGAGTTTGCTGCAACCAGGCACTTGGTCACAAAAGTGAGAAACTAAAAAGAGGAGATTTTACGGACTTCCTTGGGGGTCTGGTGGTTAAGATTCCACACTTCCACTGCAGAGGGTGCAGGTCTGACCCCCAGCTGGGGAGCTAAGATGCTGCATACTACGTGAAGTGGCCGAAAAAAATAAATGAGAATAAATTTTAAAACTGCCATTAAATTCAAACTGAAAAATAACAGGGTTTCTAAGAAACCTCACTGTTTCTTAGAAACATACTTCTACATAACTTAAGATCCAAGCCAGCAGTGAGAACTACCATCACTCCAAAACTGATAAAAAGAGCTGTTTCATACCACGCTGTTCCCAGAAAACTGGACCTCAAATACCACCTTCATTAAAGACAGAGGTGAGAGTGAGAACTCAGTCCCTGCCTCAGGAGACGAGAAAGAACAAAACCCAAAGGAACCAGGTAAAGAGTCTTCCCAGACCAACAAAGCACGCTCCAGAGCAGGAGGTGAGGCTCAGGAACGGGACAGAGCAGGTGGAACACCGAGGCTGCTCAGGAAGGCATCCGCGGGAGGGGGTGCAGTCTGAGCAACCTCTGACCTCCTCCAGCCGCCCTCCCGAGTGGCCCGAGCAGACCCCTCCAGCCGCCCTCCCGAGTGGCTCGAGCAGGCCCTCCAGCCGCCCTCCCGGGTGGCCCAAGCAGGCCCTCCAGCCGCCCTCCCGAGTGGCCTGAGCAGGCGCTCTGGCAGCTCCAAGGGCGGGCCCCGGCCGCGGCGTGGCCCTCACCCCCAGCTCCTCGGCGATGCTCTGCCAGTCCAGGTGGCCGTGCTTGGCTGCGACGGCCTTCAGCTGTGCCACCTCCTGTTCGCTCCACTCCTGCTTGTTGATGCTCGGGTGCTCGTAGTTCTGCCAGAACTTGCGGATCTCCTCCGTGCTGCGGCCTCCCTCAAACTGCAGACAGACAGACAGACCTGTCCGTGTGGGAGTGGGCCACAGGGAGTGGGGTCTCTGTCCAGGCTGCCGGGACATGCCAGCGGGGAGGCCCCCAAAGCGATCCCCGCTGCTGGACCTGCATGTGACTGGAGGGAGTCCTGGCAGGCTGAGTGGCCTACACAGGTCGTGGCCTCAATGACCGGTGCTGACCCCGCCCTGGCCACTGGGACTCACATTGACGTTGGAGATCTTGTCCCAGTCGTGACTGTCCAGCCTGTCGCCCAGCAAGGCCTCCTCCGGGAGCTGACTGCAGAGAGGGCAGGGGCACGGGGTCACGCCAGCCCGTGGCTCCCCGCGGAGCACGCCCGCCCGGCAGGACCGCTCACTTGATGTCCTGCACCTCCTTCTCTGCCTCCCTGGCCTGCTTCTCCAAGATCTGCTTCTCCAGCTCGCTCGTGGCCCTGCTCTGCTTCTGCTGCAAGTACTCCAGCCTGAGAGGCAGAGAGAGGTGCCTGTGGGGCTGATGGCGACACTGTGCCCCGCCGCCAGCCAGCCCGGCATTTCCACGGGCAGGCACCGCAGGGCTGGCCACCTGTGAGCACGCCATGCAGCACGGCCGTGGGGAGCACAGGCTCCAAAGGCCGACCCCCACCCCAGACACACTCGGAGAGAAAGCTGCGGCCCGGCGTGCAGCTGTCGTGGACGGGCACGCACGCAGCACATGTGGGGGCCAGCATGTCGTTGTCCAAGCTCTGGACACACTGATCCTCAGAGACAACCGCCTCCAGGACAAGCCGAGCAGGACCCAAGGCGTGACCCTACTGCCCCAAAACAAGCCTGGACCCACGCGAGTCGGGAGGCGGCCCTGGGGACCGCTGGCCTGAGCCCAGGTGCTGCAGCGTGGTCAGGAGACCCTATCCTGTCAGCACACACGGGACGCCCGTCTTGCCAACAGTCCTCTTTCTCAGCGCAACCCAGCCCAAGCTGACGACTCAGGGGGACGGGGCTGGCCCTCACACGCTCCACCCGAGGGAGGGGCCAGGAGCCGCCAGCCCGCCCCGGCCTCGGCCCAGGGCAGGGAGCAGTGCTGCTCCCGCTGCAGCGGAGGGGCGCTGGCAGGGCAGCGGGCACAGCCGCCAGCCCGCCCCCGGCCCCGGCCCCGGGCAGGGAGCCTCCACACTCACTTGAGCAGCTTGGGCTGGAGCAGCCGCTGCAGGCGGTCGCTCACCACCGCCTTTCTGAGCAGGACCTTTTCCCAGGTCTTCCCTGCAGAGACGAGGGAGTGGACGGGGTAACTCAGGGTCACGCTCCGTCAGCGACGACCCCCCCAGCCCACCCTGTCCAGCCTGTGGCAAGGAAGTGACCGTGCGGGAGGCCGCCTGGGACTCACACCCAGCGCACGCCCTGGAGCAGGGATGAGGCGGGAGAGCACAGAGCAAACCCGGGAGGCCCGGTCTGTCCCAACCCGTGAGCCCACTCGGTGGGGAAGGACAGGCCCTCAAGTGACCAGGCCAGTGGCTAGGGCGGACTCCTGGGCTGGGGCTCCTACACTTGGTCACCAGGAGCTCCTTGAAAGCCTTGATGCCCTGGGCAGCCTTCTCCCGCGTGTCCTCATTGGCAGGAGGTCCCTGTTGGAGAATGGCGGGTCACGCTGTGGGCGGGAGCCAAGCGTGCTCCCCGTTGGGACTCGGGACCCCTGGCCCCCAGCGTGCGTGGACGCCCGGGCCTAGAGCATGGCCCAGGAGTGGCTCCGGACACCACCTGCAGCAGGGCCGGCGGGCTGCCCCCGCGGGAGGACCCGGTGCTGCCTGTTCATGGGCCGAGGCCACCCGCTCCTTCCCAGGGACGCATGCTGCTCCCTCCTGGGGCCGCAGGGTTTCAGTTTAGCAAGGCCGGGAACACGCTCCTGAGAATTCGAGGAAGTCCTGACGCCCAAGGCAGGGAGTGTAGATGCGAGCAGGGCACGAGCCACTCACCACCCCCGTGACCCTGTCCCTAAAGTAGGGTTTCATGAAGTGTCCGAGGTACAGGTTCGGGGGCGGGTTCCTGCTGTCTTTCACCTTGGGGCCCCTGATGCCCCCGAGGTCGCCCATGACTTCCTCCTGCAGCAGACACAGAGGGCCACTGGTGGGTCAGCCAGCAGCGGCTCCCCTGAAGGATGGGACCCAGGGCCCGGTCCCCCAAGGCCAGGTGGCAGTGCCTCCAGGGCCAGGCCCGCCTGACCTGCTGCTCCCGGTTCTGGGCCAGCAGCAGGCTGACCTCCGCCAGCTTCTCCCGGACCACCTCCTGGTAGACCATGTTCAGCTGCAGGCAGGTCTCTGGGTCCTCAGGGAGTGCCTTCTCCTTGGGGTCGCCCTCGTCGTTGCTGGCTTCACCCCCACCTCTCTTCCTCCTGGAGACAAGCGGGGAACTGCAGCTGAGGGATACTCACGCACCCGCAGGGCCCCAGGTGAACTGCGGTCTGGCCACTGGGCCGGTGTGACGCCACCCTGACCACGGGCCACACAGCACCTGGACATGTCTCCTGGTTTACAACGATCCAACTTAGATGGGAGGTGGGAGGGACGTTCAAGAGGGGGAATACGTGTATGGCTGATACATATGGCTGATTCACGCTGATGTGTGATGGGAAGCAACACGATATTGTAAAACAATTACCCTTCAATTAAAAATCAATACGTTTACACAAAGAAAAAAAATGATGGTTTTTAAAAAAAGCCAATTTATATGCCATCTCTAAGAATATACCTCAGGTGAGAAACTAAAAAAATGAGCAATTTTCACTGCTGATAGTAAGAACTCCCCTGAAACTCAGACTCACTGTACAACAGGTTTGCTGGCAGACACGGTGAGTGGGAACGTGGGCCCCGCAGCACTGGCAAGACTGAAACCAGAGCTGAAGCAAACATCCACCTCAAGGTGGTGAGTCTAAAGGCTACCGAACTCCAGTAAATCTGTATCAGGGGATCATCCTGCTGTTACAAACAGGAAGCAGTTCCAAAAACAAAAACCAATTATAAAAATTTCCCAAACAGAAAATCACAAGATACACAGACGGCAAGCACGGAGCGGCAGGCCTGAGCACTCCCTCTGATTCCAGCTGCTGCTCCCGGCTCGGCGCGTGCACCGACCGGGGCTGCCACTGCCCACGACGCACGGAGCGGCGACTACGGGGCAGGACCAGGCAGCACACTCAGCCTCCCCGAGTCATGTCCGGCTGAGGTCGCTGCAGCCGGCAGGAGCTAAGAGAAGGCGAGAGGCGTGGACGCCCAGCTGTGATGACGGTATCCCTAGGGACGTGTGTATTTCTGATGACACCCGTGGTACTTTAATAACGTAGAAGAGCCAAGATGAGTTCAAAGCAAAGCAACCCCCTCCCAAGACCCACTGGAAGGGTGGTGTGTCCGCTTCAGTAAGCACGGCCACCTCAGGCCGCAGGTTACCGAGAGCAGTGGGCCAGCAGCATCCGAGTCCGAGTCCGAGTCCGAGTCAGGTAGCGAATCTGCAGGAATGCAAGCACATGGTTGGCGCCCAGCGCTGGACACAGCAGCTAGTGATGGATCCCACAGGTGCTGAGACCAACCGGCCAGTGCAACCACAGACTGGGGGCGGGGGGGGCGCTGAACCGAGGAGGCCCACAGGGGAAAAAGGCCTGGGGTGGGACGCGTGCTGCATGGACGAGGGCAGGATCAGCCAGAAAGACAAGATGTCAGCCTAACATAGGGCTTCCCCAGGAATGGAGGGAACAGGAACTGTAGGGACAACCAGGGCAGACTTCACGCGAGACAGCGCTGTCCTGGGGGAACTGGAGCTGGTCAGGGGGTAGAGCGGATGTGCACAGAGACCCAGTATCAGGTGAGAGAAGGCCTGTGTAGCTGGGAACAGGGAGAGGCTCAGCCTTAGGGCCACACCTGAACCTGAGGGGTGGGAGGCTGGGCCCTGGATGGCTCGGTCTCTGCAGGCAGGCCTTGGGCCAGAGCTGCCGGGAGGGGCACTCGGGGTCAAGGTGAGCACATGGGGTGGGCAGAAGGGGGAGCCCTGGCAGCAGGGCCTCTGACAGAGGGCAGCTGCTCAAGCACCAGGAAGCGATCCAAGGGGTCTCAGCGGTGACTGACTATTCAAACCGGGGTCTGAGGCCCAGAGCCTTCCAACCCCTGGAGAAAGAGAGCACAGCCCCCCTCCCAGGACAGCCTGCGACACCAAGGGGGCAGGGCACACACGCACGCCCACAGGGCCAGGGGGCTGATGAAAGAGCGTGGTGATGCTGGCCAGTGGACTAAAGACCCAGTGGAGTGATGCACTGTGGCTGACCGTGGTCCAAGGGCAGACCCGGCCGCTCTGACCAAGGAGCGTGGGCGCTAACCTGCATCCGAATCCGAGTCAAGACTTGACTCCGAGACGTCCATGCTGACGCTTGGGCAGGAGGGGTCCAAGATCCTCTCCAGCTGCTCGATCTCCCTGGAGATCCTCTCTCTCAGCATCCACATCCATGACGCCCCCCGCCTGCAACACGTCCTGAGATGTCAGAAACCCAGGGCACGCAGGAACCCCACCTGCCCCTCAGACACTCAGCCCTGCGGGGGATGGTGGAAGCCTGACCAAAGCAGGCACTGGGCTCCAAGGGACCCAGGTGTGACGACGGTGTCTCTGGGGAGCCTTGGGCCTACCTGGCATCCCCAGGGACCTGTGAACTTCTGCTCTTTGCCTTTGTCAGCCACGCTGAGGCTGCAACCAGTACCGGAGCAGGGGCTGGGGGAGGGTACTGATGGATAGCGACACCGCCCAGCTGCCTGCTCTGTCTTCCCACCACAGAACCACAAGTGAGTTAGTCACCCAGTGCATCAAAAGCAAAGTGTGGTGAGACAGTCACTAGAGGACACGTGTGAGGCCCATAACCCCGAGGGGCACCCGCTCGGCCCCCAGCACAGAGCTGGATACAGAGGGCATCGGGCACCAAATAAAATGGAAACCTACCAGGCGGCAGGCTTCAAAGCCTTGGGAAGAAGCCCCCTCCGGGAGGGCAGGGCCTGCTGAAGCCCCAGCATGCAGCACAGCACCTGGCTTTCGGGACTGAGCCTGAACAAGCCTCCGAGAAAGGAACAGGGACCTCTTTTTCTTTGGAAACAACAGTCTGGGGCGTCTAATAAAGAAGTAGGAGAATAAACCGGCGGCAGCGGAAACGCCAGGGAAACACGAGCACAGACTCAGGGGCCAAAACACGCAGGAGAAGCCCCTTCCCACCCGTGGCCGCCCCGCAACTCCCCCCGCACCCCCACGGTACAGGCCATCGGGGGCCTCCAGCGCGACACACAGGCCGCCGCCGCCCCCCGGAGCGCCCCCCGTCGCGGGCAGCGGGAACGAGGCTTCCAGGACGGGCGGCGTGGTCCGGCTGCCCGGCCCGCGCGCCCCCGACGGGGCCCGGGCGGTGACAAGCCCCTGCGCGGACCCCGCCCCCAGCCGCTCGGCATCTCGCCCCTCGCTGCCCCCAGGCCCTCCCGGGTCGCTCCTCCTCCCGGCCCTCCCCCGCCCGCTCCTCACCGGCAATGGGACCCGGCCCCTCAGCCTCTACGCACACGCTTCCGGAAGTCACGCGATTACGTCGCCGCGGGCCGGAAGTCCCGCCTCCGAGGCCGCGGCGGAAACGCAAGGCACGTCGGGGCCGGCCTCTCGGGGCGGGCCGGTGGTGCCCCCGCGCGGCCAGCCTTGAACTGCCCGCGTCCCCCGGCGCTCGGCTGGGGTCCCGGGTGCCTGGGTCACGCGCCCGGGGGTGGGACCTCTTGCAGCCGCCCCCGAGACTATCTGTGCTGTTTCTCCGTGAGTTGTCTCCAGCGTTTTGCTAGAGGAACCGAGGAGAAAACTCTGCGAGTGCTCAGTACTGTCCTGCCATGGCCACGGCAGTTCAGCTCAGTTCAGTCCTGTCGCTCAGTCGTGTGCGACTCTTTGCGATCGCATGAATCGCAGCGCGCCAGGCCTCCCTGTCCATCACCAGCTCCCGGAGTCCACCCAAACTCACGTCCATCGAGTCCGTGATGCCATCCAGCCATCTCATCCTCGGTCGTCCCCTTCTCCTCCTGCCCCCAATCCCTCCCAGCATCAGAGTCTTTTCCAGTGAGTCAACTCTTCCCATAAGGTGGCCAAAGTATCGGAGCTTCAGCTTTAGCATCATTCCTTCCAAAGAAATCCCATTGGGGAGGGTGGTGGGAGGGGGGGTTCAGGGTTGGGAACTCATGTACACCTGTGGTGGATTCATGTCACTGTATGGCAAAACCAATACAGTATTGTAAAGTAAAAAGTAATTTAAAGAAAGAAAAATCTAGGACAATATTATAGAGGCGTGTCAGGTAGTTTAATTAAAATAGCCTTTTCCTGGATTTGGAGATTTTTTGGTAATTTTCGATTTTTTTCAAAATGTGTGATTTATGGTTTTTCTCGCTTTAAATAAAAACTTTAAAAATAAAATAAAACAACCCCCCCAAAAAAAACCAAAGAACACCCAGGACTGATCTCCTTTAGGATGGACTGGTTGGATCTCCTTGCAGTCCAAGGGACTCTCAAAGAGTCTTCCAACACCACAGTTCAAAAGCATCAATTCTTTGGTACTCAGCTTTCTTCACAGTCCAACTCTCACACCCATACATGACCACTGGAAAACCCATAGCCTTGACTAGATGGAACTTTTGGCACAGTAATGTCTCTGCTTTTTAATATGCTATCTAGGTTGCTCATAACTTTCCTTCCAAGGAGTAAGTGTCTTTTAATTTCATGGCTGTAGTCACCAAGTGCAGTGATTTTGGAGCCCCCAAAATAAAATCTGACACTGTTTCCACTGTTTCCCCATGTATTTCCCATGAAGTGATGGGACCAGATGCCATGATCTTCGTTCTCTGAATGTTGAGCTTTAAGCCAACTTTTTCAGTCTCTACTTTCACTTTCACCAAGAGGCTTTTTAGTTCCTCTTCACTTTCTGCCATAAGAGTGGTGTCATCTGCATATCTGAGGTTATTGATGTTTCTCCCAGCAATCTTGATTCCAGCTTGTGCTTCTTCCAGCCCAGCGTTTCTCGTGATATACTCTACATATAAGTTAAATAAGCAGGGTGACAATATACAGCCTTGATGTACTCCTTTTCCTATTTGGAACTAGTCTGTTGTTCCATGACTAGTTCTAACTGTTGCTTTCTGACCTGCATACAGGTTTCTCAAGAGGCAGGTCAGGTGGTCTGGCATTCCCATCTCTTTCAGAATTTTCCATTTTATTGTGACCCACAGTCAAAGGCTTTGGCATAGTCAATAAAGCAGAAATAGATGTTCTTCTGGAACTCTCTTGCTTTTTCCATGATCCAGCGGATGTTGGCAATTTTACCTCTGGTTCCTCTGCCTTTTCTAAAACCAGCTTGAACTTCTGAAAGTTCACGGTTCACGTATTGCTGAAGCCTGGCTTGGAGAATTTTGAGCATTATTTTACTAGCGTGTGAGATGAGTGCAATTGTGCAGTAGTTTGAGCATTCTTTGGCATTGCCTTTCTTTGGGATTTTCCTCCCCCGCGGCCTCGGTCCCGGGACGGGTGGGAGCCCACGCCCTTCCAGTGAGTCAGTGAGCTGTCGGTCCATCCCCTGCTCACCCAGCACCCACGTGATAGCCCAGGACTGGAGCCCCACAGAGTTCAGATCCACAGGCAGAGACGCTTGGTCAACTTGTCATCTGAAGTTTTTTTCTTTTACTGTGGAACACTTCAAGCCACCCTGCCTCTTGCCCAGCCAGCCCGGCCTTTGGTGATCTGGTGCCATCTATACAGGGCTGTGCACAGAGCCACCCATGCCATCACACGCGCCCACGGAAGAGACCCTCACTCTTAACACTCTCCCGCTAGACCACCAGGTCTCAAGTCCGCTCTGAAAACTGATCTGGGAGCCCACTTTTCACCAACGGGCAGGAGCAGGAGGTGGTGGGTGGGGGTAAGATATAGCTCAGAGCGGGCCAGAGGGGCCCCTGTATCTTAGGGCCAGAAGCCCGTGGACTTCTGAGCTAAGATCAGAGGGCCTACCAGTGTGAACATCTTGAAAATCCGCTGAAGCGATAGCGAACGCTCCAACGCTGGACTCGTGTGTCCCACTCGAGACACAGAACCCTGCTCTGCCTACGGCCGTCCACAGTGCCCGGTTCCTGTGGCCAGGGCCCGCAGCAGTTGTGGGCAAACCCTGACCCCACAGGCTGCATTACCAGCACACACCAGCTGTTAGAACAAGCGTGACAGTGTGATTCTCAGACAGAAAGAGCAGGCTCAACTAGGGAGAGAAGGGACGCTGCATGAGACTCTCAGAGTTTATTCAGCAAGAAAACTGTCGACTTGAACATGAGGAGAAAAGGATGTTTATTAAAAAAAAAACACCCACAAGAAAACAGCCAAAAGGCACCTAGTGTGTGTTACGCTCCCTTCCGATAGGAAGGTGCTGGAAGGCACCTGGGAGCCCTCATGCTGACCCGGGACTCTGCCCACGCCTCACGTCCCTGAATCCTGCACACGTCGCTGCCAAAATGCCACTGGAAACGCCTATGAAACCCTCCAGCCAAAGAGTTCCCGCGTCTGAAGGCCCGTGAAGAGGTGCTCTTAGATGGTGTCCCGCCGTGCAGTGCCTGTGCCGACCCTGGCCCCTAGGGGGCGACAGTGGCACCGCACAGGGCAGCTGTGCTCAGACCACCGACCAAGAGCCCTCCCCTGCCAGAAGCTGAGGGAGCAGGCAGCAGGCCAGGGCTCGCGGAGCCAGGGCAGGAGGGCATGCAGCCCGGGCCACGGCAAGCATGCACTCTGCGGCTCCTGCGACGTGTCTCTACCAACAAAAGCAAAGCCGACCGACGGAACTCCTCTCACACCTAGAGCTCTGGAATGACGACGGGAGACACTGACCACAGAACCGCTGCTTTCGTTTACTAACTTAAAAAAAAAACCACTGGCTTTTATAGAATTGCCTTCGAATAGATGATCAGCATCTATGAAGCGGTGTGGAACTCGCCTAGAAAGGCTACACAGAGCGCAGGTGCGGCCCCCGTGTGTGGTCACGAAGGCAGTGTCTCGGGATGAAGCTTTACTGTGGGGGAAGGCTGAGCACCGAGAGACGCCGCGGCAGCTCAGGATCCGTCGGAAGTGGTCTCAGGATGTAAACAGAGCTGGGAGCTGAAAGCACCTCCGTGGATCTCACGACTCCTCCCCTTGGTCTTTAATCTCAGAAATTCTGTCTATAGATTTAAGGATCTCAGCGACCAGATTCAACGTTTCAGCTCCAGAAACCAGCTGCCTGAAATGAAAGCCCAGAGGTGACAGATGGCTTCTATTAACACAATCGCTGCGGGGGAGCAACAGAAGCCCTGGGACTTCCCCGGTGGCCCAGCGGTTAGGGTTTCCCACTTTCACTGCAGGGAGCACGGGTTTGAGCTCTGGCTGGAGAGCGAAGAACCCAAAAGCTGTGTGGTGCATCCTGACCCCACCCCCGCCCACAAAAAATACTCCCCGTAAACCCCCAAACAAAAAGACACAACAAAAACCCAGGGCGTCAAAGCAAAGAGGCCTCGAGCAGAAGCTGCAGTTTGCTCACTGCCAGATTCACTCTCCAGACACACTGCGGGTCCAACTTAAAAGTGATGGGTCTCCCTGTCTGCGGTTGTGGCTGGACACCACTGCCTGCCCAGCTCAACCCAGGCAGACAGGGGACGCCGGCCAAGGACACCTCCCGGGAACCTTGTTCAAGTTTACGTGTTTTTACAAGAGAGACAGTACTATCTCCTGTTTCACCCCAAATCCTGGCAGACATCTTGCAGGCGATTAAGACCTGACTGATCCTAAGCCTCAAGCCTCCCAGGTGAGAGTGGCTGTCAGTTATCCCCACACGGACAGGGAGGGGGGTGCTGGCCCAGGATGCCTCCCGTGGCCCTGGGGTGAACAGGGTCACGAGCCCCGGCCCCCGGCCTGCAGCTCCGACAGAGGCCAAGGCCCCGCACTCACTTGATGGAGGCGTGCGCGCTGTTCATGACCACACGGAGGTTCTGCAGGGCCACGTCCGTGTTCTGCTTCACCACCGTCAAGCTGGCGCCTGGCCTGACCGCAGGGCCTCGTTCTCACGCTTGAAGTTAGAGACCTGGGCCTGCGGGTAAGGGAGACGCTGACTTTCCCGGCTTAACAGGAAAGCTGCCAAGAGGCCGGTCCGACAGACCAAGCACCGCGCCCGGGGCAGTGTGACCAGAGGACACCCCATCTGTCCCGCACCACAAGGTGCCCTGCCCTGGGGGGCTCCTAAGGGACATGACCTCCGCCATGCTGGCACCTCGCCCGCCACCTGGGGTGCTGGGACCCATCCTCAGCCCCATGTGGGGCTTGACCAGGAGGCCCTGAGAAGGCAGCTCATACTGTTCTGATTCGGGTGCTTTGTGTTGTTGGGAGGGAACTGGAGGGAGGGTGGGGGAGGAAAGGCTCTTTCGCTCACACGCGAACCGGTGAGGCCCTCTTGCTGGTTACCTGGAGCAAGCTGACCTCCTGTCTCAGTTTCAGGACGTGATTTTCTGCCTTCACTGCACGCTTCTGAGATTTCCCCCAACCAAAAAGAAAGAAGCCATCGCTGACACGGCAGCTTGGACACAGCACGCCTCCCCTCCGTTTCTGTCCCTCCCCGTCACCTGGCGGGCCCACCCAGGGGCTGGGCAGCCCACAGTGAGGGACCCCTGCTCACGGCCCCCGGCCTGGGCTCCCCACAGAGGGTGGCGCACCCGACGCGTCACGAAGCCTGGCCAGGCGGGCCCACCCCGCGCTCCCACTGCAAGCCAGGGCCATCTGCTCACAGTCATGAGCTCCAGGTTCTGCTCCACCTGCTGCACCACCGACTCCAGGTCGTGATAGTCACTCTCCTCCTTGATCATCTTCGCTTCTAGCTTCCGCTCAAGCGTCCTCACCCTTATTAAGGAAAAAGCCTGGGTTATCAGTAACTCCTGTGACTAAGTCTAAGAACAGAAGAGTATCAGGAGTTTTAACTGGATGGAACAGATAAAAACCACCGGAGCCCGAGGTTACAGAATGCAACTGGAGAAGCACAACCTTGGAGCTAGACACGAGGCAGCTTGCGGTCGGGGCGCTCGGGGGTTGTGGGAGCGGCTTGCCGACAGCCCCACCGCTCCGCCATCAAGTGCAGCTGGTTTTGCTCTAAAGTTTTCAAATAAACTTTAACACAGAACATAAGAAACATATCTGACACTCAGATTTAATGCAATAAAACCCGGGCTCCGTCCAACTCCGATACTTCACTATTGCTTTCACAGTGGTTTCTGGGGGTCAGGACATGGCTGAATTGCAAGCCTGTCTAAAAGCTTACATACATTTCTGTTTGAGTTTCAGAGAAGCTCTGAACCTCAGTCAGCTTTCTTCTTAGCTTAGAATTCTCATCTTTCAGCTGCAGAAAAAGAAAATCCTGATTAGCAACTCAGTGTCTCACTCAAGAGGAGTCTTCATTTCCACACTTTGGCTCTGGAACTTAATAAACAAAGCGCTCGAGGGCCCCTCTAGAGCCCACGTGGAGAGGGAGAGCAGAAGCGGCTGCTTTTGAGGACCTGTCAGCCTCCATTTTCACTCCGAATAACTTTCTAAACGACTGTCATCTTTTCACCAGGCAAGCTGTCCCCAACCGTTGCCTGGAGTGGACCGTTTCCCGAGGGGCAGCACTCTGAAGGTCTCCCCCTCTGTGGCTGGGCCCCCCGGCAGTCCTCTGCCACTCCTCCTTGGGACTTTCTGGGCGCCTACATGGTCAGCACGGGGACGCTGCCGTAGCTGCAGCACCACAAACTTTAGTCTTCGGAGCCCAAACCCCAGGCCGTGGAGGACGCTGGGGCTCTGGCATCGTCCAAGAATGCCGCTCAGGCACGAGCAGTGACCAGGGTGGGGTGCCGACACAGCCCCCCTCACTTACTGCTTCGTAACTTATCTGCAGCGTCCGAAGGTGCCTGTCCCCCAGACTCTCTCCGTGGGCTGTGAAGTCAGCGCTGGGGCTCCCTGTCGGGGAGATGCGAGAGTCGGAGTCGCTCAGCGTCCATGGGGGCAGAGACTCAGGCCCCCACCAGCTCCGACGGGTTGGAGAAAAAGGAGACGTACGTGCTGCAGGGGCGACGTGCTGGCGGCCGCCCTGGAGGATTGCGTCTGCTCCACGGCGGACGGCAGGTAGGCCCCATTCCAGCCGTCCTCCTCGTCCTCATCCTCCTCCAGGAGGTCGCCAGCCCCCGTCGGGTCTTCGAAAAATGGCTGCTGATAGTCCAGGCCATAGCCCACAGTCTGGGAAGCTGGGGAGGTGCAGTCGAGTCCCAGTGAGTGCCTCGTGGCTTCCTAGAGAAGGCAGGGAAGCAATGCTCAGACTGGGGCCGCTGCAGGCCGTCCCCTCCCAGACGTCTGCTGCTGGCACAGAGAGCAAGGAGCCCAGCGGCCCTGAACCCCATGCTGCGGCTCCGCGGGGCACACCAGCTGCCTGCTTTGCCCCTCATCCGACACCTATCAGGAGAGATGTCTGGAGGGTTTCTAGGGTCGCTGCAGACGCGGCCTCGGGTTTACCTTCGAGTAAACCCTGCTGTCGGCGTCCTCTTTCGACAGGCTCAGGTTCTTGGTCTTCAAGAACTCTTTAAAGGAAAACGGGTTTGCCGCTTCAAGATCTCCCGAGTTTATCATCTGAAAGATACCAGGTGTCACTCAGGCAAAAAGCCTCCGGGAGGCCCTCAGAGGGAGCTCCTATTCACTGCTCTCGCCTGAACGCGACCCCACCTACATCGGGAATGCTCAGGTCCTTCCCCAGACTCCTGTGATGCCAGGAGACGACCAGCTGCCTGACAGGATGGACCGACTTGGGCACCCGAGACCCTCCTTCCCATCCCCAGTCCCGCGCCCCCTGCATCTTGTTGCCATCGGGCTCCACCTGGGGAGCGCGGGCGCGACGGTGGTCCCCTCCTCCCAGCCAGAGGCTCCAGGAGCAGCCTGCAGCAGGGCCGGCAGACGTCAAGTCACTGCTCCGCTGCCAGCCTCTTCCCGCCTGACCTCAGCTCTCCCTTCTCTCCCCCACTCCCTGGGGACCCAGGCAGCCACACCGCAGCCCGTTCAGCCCCCCGATGATGCCCTGCCCAGTTGCTAGTGCTGTATGAAGCTGACTCCCGTCACTTCAGCTCCAGCCCCGTCTCTTCAGACCTCTCAGGCATGATTTCCCTCCTGCCCTGTGCCCTCCATCTCTCCACCCGATGGTGAAGATCAGATCTGTGGGGCTCCACTCCCACTGGCTCTTCCAGGCTCCAGGTATACTAGTTATACGCTGTCAGATCTATAGCCCCACCCCCGGGCATGCGCCTGGCACATGAAGACGTGGATGGATAGAAAAACAAAGGATTACCGAACTACTCTACCTCCAAAGTGTGTGTTCTGAGCTCCTGGTGGACCTTGCTTAGCACACTTGCCCTTTCCATAGCCAAAATCTGCAGAGAGACACCATCACCCCACTGTGACCACACGAGTGCTCTGTGACCCCAGCTTTCTCTGACACGGGGTCTCTAGTGCAGCGATTTCTCACAGCCTGGAGGACGGTTAAAGCTCACGCCCAAGGGCTCCTGCCTCTGGACATGGGCTGCTGCCATGGGCCTTGGCATCTGTGATTCTGAAAAACCTCCCGATGGGCTTGACGCCCGGTGGGGCAGGTGTCTTGTGCTACCTCCTGAACGCCCTTGTGGGTGGCCAGTGGCTCTCAGACCCCTACAGAACCGCCTGAACGCCCCGGAATACCCTGAAGGCCAAGCAGTGTCAGCCACCTGGGGAGACAGGAGGAACCAAAGCTGGCCTCCGCCCAGCTGCAGGGAACCAGAGAATGGTTTAAGCCTGGTCTGCTGAAGGCTCCCTCATCCTTCACACCTCGGAAGAAAGACGAGGTATTCTGTGCTCACCCTGGGCCTCCCTCTAAGCCAGTGTTTACTGCGGTCTACTGGAACCGTCTGGCTGGGGCGGGGGCGGGGGTTCTCCACTATCAGACTGTGAGCTCCAGGCGGCGGGACTCCCAGCGCCCGGCACACGCTGGGTTTAGGGGTCATCGCGAGGCCGGGGGTGAGCTGCGCTCCCGCGCGGTACCGCAAGGAGCGCCGGCCCCGGGGAGGGCGGGGTCCCTGAAGCTCGTCTCTCACCTGTGTCTCCCACGGAAGCTAGCACCGGACTGGGCATATAGCACATAAACGTCGGCCGAAAGCCGAAGAGGTGGGACTCCAGGTCCCTGGCTGGGGGCGCTCTACAGTCTAGCTGGGGGAGACAAGACCGGCGCTCATAGAACGCGGGAGCTGTAATAACAACAAGAGCGACTCTTCACCCGCGCGCCCGTCTCATTTGGGTTTCAGCGCGGCCGCCAGGCCGCGGCCCCCCGCCCGCCCCCCGCCCGCTCACCGTCCGGAATGACGAGGCTCCGGGCCCGGGGCAGCGGGGTGACGCCCGGGCGGCGCGCGTAGCCCGCCATCGCCGCGGGCTGCGCGGCGCCGGCCCCCTTCAGCCCGGCAGCGGCGGCTCCATGGCCCCGGCTCCGCCCCGGCCGCGGCCCGAGTCGCCCGCCTCCGTCGCCCGCCGCCCGGCCGCCGCTCCGCGCCTCCTCCCGCAGCCGCCGCTCCGCGCACCGGAAGCGCGAGGCCGAGCGCCGCGAGCGCGCGCCGGGGGGGCGGGGCGCCGGGGGCGGGGCGGGAAGTGACGACAGAAGCGGGGGCGGCGCCACAAGATGGCGGCCGTGGTGCTGGCGGCGGCGCGGCTGCTGCGCGGCGCGGGCGCGTGGGGCCGCTCGCGGCCGAGGTGAGTCGGGGGCGGGTCGGGGGCCGGCCGGGGCCCGCGGCAGCCCAAGCCGCTCTGGCCGCCCCGCCTCTGGCTCCCCATGCCGTGGCGCGGCGGCCGGGCAGCGGGCTGGGGGTGCGGGGCCCCGGCCCCGAGGCGCCGGTGGGGCTTCCTCGTCTGGCGCCGCGGGCCCCGGCCCCGAGCCTCATCCGCCTCTCCGCGCTCTCCCGCTTCTCCCGGGCGGTCGGGGGCGTGTCCGAGGTCCCGCGTCCTCTCCGCCTCGGGCCCCTTCCGGCCGCGTGTCCCCTTATGAGGCCGAGCCCGCGGAGCGCCGGAGCCGCGCCCCCCGGCCGCGGTGCCGTGCGCCCCCTCCTCTGGCCTCGGGCCTTCCCCACACGGGCACTGTGGTTTAGGCGACAGGTGGGGTTTTGCCTGCTCTCTGTGCACAGGAGTTGCGTGGCAGCCGGGCGCTGTGAGGACAGAAACCAGGCAGGGGGTTCGGACAGTCGCGCACCCAGAGTGTCCGCTTTGAAGCCGCAGTTCAGCGGTAGGAATCAGGGAGGCAGTTTCAGGAAGAATGAAGAGCAGCCTCCAAGGCGGTGACCTTTAAGCCGGGAGAGGTGGGGAGTGAGAGAAGGGCCAGCGCTGTGAGCAGTGCGGGTGAAGAAGGCCGGCCCAGCTGTGGGAGTGACGAGCCCAGGGTGATGAGAGCGTGAACAGCCGGGCCAGTTGGGCGCACCTGGTGTGGCAGGGCCCGCCGGGTTAGGAGATGAGTTTGGAGAGTGAATCAGGGGTCAGACCCTGCAAAGCCTTTGGGACCTGGTGAAGAGGCGTGGCTTCCATTTAGGCTCCAGGGGGCCTGTTGAAGGGCAGAGCCTGGTCAAGTGCTCTGTGAGTAGAAATTGACTTACCCACACAGCCCCCCGCCCCTAAGGGGCTGCTGCTACTGTTTCGTGGCCGCAGCACCAGCTTGCCCCAAGCGCCTGATCTCGGCCAGAGTTTGTTCCCTCAGTGGTGCTCTTGATCAGCCCTCTGCCCCTGGGATTCTGTAGAAATCCTCTACATAAGGAGCTGCAGACTTTGCTGATGCGTGGAGAACACAGCTGCAGCCTGGTGCCACCTCGGTTTACAGTGTTCTCTCTGTCTCTCTCTTTTTTTCTGGTCGTTCCAGGCATCTTGCACGGTGTCAGTTCCCCAGGCAGATACTGAGGCTGGGCCCCTGCTTTGAAAGTGCTGGATCGTAACCACTGTACAGCCAGGGAAGTCTGCATCATCTCATTTTTCTCATACCTGGACTGCCTTCTCTGTTTCAGGTTTGGAGACCCTGCATACAGACGGTTCAGCAGTGGTGGTGCCTACCCCAACATCCCCCTCTCTTCCCCCTTGCCCGGAGTACCCAAGCCTGTGTTTGCTTCGGCTGACGGACAAGAAAAGTTCGAAACCAAGGTTACCACACTGGACAATGGACTCCGTGTGGCATCCCAGAATAAGTTCGGACAGTTCTGCACAGTAGGAAGTAAGTGCTGTTGGTAGTATTGTGGGTGTTCCTGTTCGCTGCCAGATGCACATACCTCAGTTGACTGTTAGTTGTAATTAGGGCCTAGTTAATGTACTGTATCCTAAGTGAAAAAGCATATTATAGCGCCTGAATATTTAGTAGCTGGAGAATGAACAGTGGCTGTCTCAGTGGGTTCCCCCCCGCCTTTCTACCTTTCTGTCACTCTAAAGTTTCCTACGGCAAGCATAAAGCGAGCAGTTCTGTAAATACTGGTGGATGTCTAGCTGTGAAGGGTTCAGCGTCGAGACAGTGTATACACTCAGCACTCTCACGTGTTTAAATTGGGCTGTTTAGTCATAGTCACACTTTTAAGAGGCTTAAGTGTTTTCTCTTGAACGTTTGGTTTAATCTGTCAATTTTCTTTTTATCACCAGTTCTTATTAACTCTGGATCAAGATACGAGCGTAAATACCTTAGTGGAATTGCTCACTTTTTGGAAAAATTGGCATTTTCGGTCAGTGTCCAGTCAGTCATTTTGAGTCTATGTTCGGGAAGAACCTATCCAGAACCTCTTTTAGAATGGCGGTTTCCATAAGTGATTAAGTTGCTGAGTTGATATTACTTAAAGGTATTTGAGTTAAAAAAGAAAGTTGATTTAATGTGTTTTGAAGGCAAAAGTAAAGTATTTTCTTAAAAATTGTATTTTGGAGGTTGTTTTGGACTGCTTATTTAGATTCTCTTAATTTTCTAGTCTACTGATCGATTTGGCAGCAAAGATGAAATTCTGCTTACCTTGGAGAAGCATGGGGGTATCTGTGATTGCCAAACATCAAGGTATGCCGGCTTCACACACAGATTCCCCTCGCATCACGTGGAGCTACAGCTCTCCTCCTTGCTCACAGTCCCCTGAACCCTCCTCGAAGAGGCTGTGGCGCCGAATGGTGAGAAGCAAGCCCTGGTCCAGGCAGAGCTGGTGGCGAATTGGAAGAGTGGACAAACTCGGAGGGCCACCGCGCCTCCAGGAAGCCATCTCCCGGTCACTGGAGATGGGCTGCCGGCTGGGCACAGGGGCTCTCCACGGTGCTCACAGAGCAGGCAGGGGCGGCCCCACGGGTGATGGACGTCAGAGCCAGGGACCCAGGGTGTGGTGGGAGCATGGAGGATGGGCCGCTAACTCGGTCTGGAGTCAGGAAAGTGACTTGACATTGGGCCTGGTTCTTGAGGGAGTTTGCCAGGTGGAACGATGGGAGGCAGCGGCTCAGACCTGGAGAGTAGCGATTGCAGAGGCTCAGCCTCGAGAGGCAGGGGTCTGTTTGGGAGGGGGGGTTCACAGACAGGTAGGGGTGTGGCGGACAAAGACAGGTGGCGTCTGTCTAGTGTAGCGCGTGTTCAGAAAGCTCTGTTCAGGGCAATATGAGATGAGCAAAGACCACACTTTGGGGGCGGGAGTGTGGAATCTCATTATCAGTTCCCTGACCCGGATCGAGCTTGTGCCCCTGCAGTGGAAGTGCAGTATCCCATGCAAGGACCCCAGGGAAGCCCCAGGCCATACTTTAAGTGGTTGGTTATTTCCATCTGAATGCTACATAGTGAAATGACAAGGATTAGAGTTAGCGTGGTCTCTGTTCTCGTCTTCAAAAGAAGTCTGCTTAGAGGCTGGTGATTCCCAGCTGCCTGCGAGCGAAGTCAGACTCTGCCTGTGATGTCATCTAGAGCCTCTTCCTCCGTGTGCCCAGGTCCCCTTCTGGCCAGGCGGGCCTGAGTCCTGCTCCCACGCAGCCCACCCACTCTCAGCTCCCCATCTGGTCCTCTCTCACTGCCCCGCTCAGGATGGCCCCTTCCCTGTAGAGGCCTCGGGGGCCATCTCTGCTCCAGGGCTCACTCCTCTCCTGTGACCGCTGTGCTCTCTGTGGCCTCCCTGCCTGACCGCCCCTCCGCCCGCACTCGTGGCTCTGGCTTTCAGTACCCATGCTTCCCCTTCCGAGGTGACTCGGTACGCCTGTCCCGTCGCAGCGCTGCTGTCTGAGGCCAGGTGTGCACCCCACGGACCAGCCACGCACCAGACACGCAGCACGGGGGGCAGGAAGAGCTGTGGAGGGACCTGTGCTGGCGACAACCGCTCAGCGCGCCGCTCGTTGGCTGGACAGTGTCTTCCACTCCAGCGCTTAGCCTGTGCGCAGGTGTGGATCCTGCCTGCCGAGGGTTCGTGCTGTACGACAGGAAAGGGG
The DNA here is from genome assembly GCA_917880005.1 of Nanger dama. Classification (NCBI taxonomy): domain Eukaryota; kingdom Metazoa; phylum Chordata; class Mammalia; order Artiodactyla; family Bovidae; genus Nanger; species Nanger dama. Next base: position 3,158,672 of record CAKJTW010000018.1, on the reverse strand, counting down.
AGCAGCACCAGCTGTGGGCTGAGCCTGGATGCAGAGTTACCGCCCACCTCACCCCGCGAACACCTGTCGTGACCTCAGTGCCCCTAGGATTGGCTGTGTTGGTTTTTTCAGAGACACCACCATGTACGCTGTGTCTGCTGATTCTAAGGGCCTGGACACCGTGGTGGGCTTGTTGGCAGACGTGGTCCTGCACCCCAGGCTGACAGGTGTGTGCTCGTCCTGCTTGAGGGGTCCCTGGGGGCGGGGTGCCTGGAGTTGTGTCGGCGTCCTGCCCTGGGGAGGGGGCATGGCGTCCCTGGAGCCTTGGGCTGCCCCGCCAGGGACGGCTGGCACAGGGACACTGGGAACCACGCTCACAGTTGGAAGTGTGCTTGATGCTGGGTGCGTGGCCCGCCTCTCTCTGCTCTGCGGCATCTGCAGTGGGAAGGCCCTCTCATTTCAGATGGGCCTCTGGGGTGGCGTTTATATACTGACTGGTGTGCCACCAGGAGTCTCCATGCCCGTCCCCCCGCCTCCCCAGCCTTACGAACAGTGGGATTTGAGCTCCCCGCCAGGAGCGGGGCCAGACTGGGCTGGCTGCGGTGTTTCACAGCAGCCTGGCCTTGGGGCGGTGCAGGGGAGCGGGGGTCCCAGGCTACGGGACCACATTCACGGTCCTCTGGCGTTTGTTCGAGTGGCCTGAGGAAATGGCCCCCGATGTTGGTCTGTGCACGTGTCTGGGTGGACGGTTGGGGACCCGTGTGCCTCTCATGGGAGGAGGTTGCGCCTCAGAGCAGGTCCATGTGGTTGCCTCATGCCGGAGCCAGAGCATGCCCAGTTCTCCAGTCTGCCTGCACGGTGGGCCCCATCCCCCTGACTCACACATAGGTCCCTCAGGACTGTCCCAGGGGACGGCAGAGGAGACTGCCAGCGCCCACGGGTCAGCGTCGTGGCCTGTTCAGGGATCCAAGTTCCTGATCCTCAACTTGGATCTTTGCAGACGAGGAAATTGAGATGGCGCGCATGGCTGTACAGTTTGAGCTGGAGGACCTCAACATGCGGCCTGACCCAGAGCCGCTCCTCACCGAGATGGTTCACGAGGTGCGGTGGGTGCGGGCGGCCCGGGCCACCTCTGGGGACGTATGGGATTCCTCAGTGTGTCAGTTGTGCCCGTTGTAAACTTTCCAGTCCTCAGAGCAGTGAGAGCTCTGGGACGTGCCTTTACGTTTCTTGTGAGTTCTCATTCTGGAGAGGCAGGTTTTACTATTTTTGTAAACACACAAAGCTGCTCCGCCAGACGGCAGCTGAAGCAAGCGGCCGGCAGCTGTCCCGTCTGGTGGGAGTCGCCACGGGCCAGCTCTCTCGCAGGGCCTGGCCACCTTCTCCTTGTCACGTGTGCTCCTCTCGCTTCCTGCACCAAGGCCGCGTACAGGGAAACACGGTGGGCCTCCACCGTTTCTGCCCCGCTGAGAACATCGGAAAGATCGACCGGGAGGTGCTGCACTCTTACCTGAGGAACTACTACACCCCTGACCGCATGGTGCTGGCCGGGGTCGGGGTGGAGCACACCCAGCTGGTCGAGTGCGCCCGGAAGTACCTCCTGGGGACCTGCCCCGCCTGGGGCCCTGGGGCGGCCGTGCACGTGGACAGATCCGTGGCTCAGTACACCGGGGGCATCGTCAAGGTAACGCAGTGACCCCGGGCTGCGCGTGCTTCTTGGGCTGCTCTTCAGGTGCTGTCTTAGGTTTGTCCTGTGGTTGTTTGAGTTGATGGTGTTGTCACGGCTTCACCTTAACCCGAATCTTGCTTAGAGCTAAGCTGGGCCAGAGCCGGAGGCTTGAGTGGCTCTTGCCTCTCCAGGGCCTCCCGATGTTCACGCGTGACTTCTGTAGGCCTGGTCAGAGACCCCTTGGCCTGAGGAGCGCCAAGGCCCAGTGGCCCGTCCTCAGAGCACACACCCATTCTGCTTGGTTGCAGCTGGAGAGAGACATGTCCAATGTCAGCCTGGGCCCCGCCCCGTTCCCTGAGCTCACGCACATCATGATCGGCCTGGAGAGCTGCTCCTTCCTGGTGCGTCCCACTGGCCAGGGGTCTGGGGTGGGCACTGCCCTGCTGAGCGCTGCTCCAGCCTCCCACAGGAGGGGGACGTCACCTCCCCCTCATGAGCCCCCTCCATGTCCCTGCAGGAGGGGGTCTTCATTCCCCTACCCGCCATGTCCTCACAGGAGGGCCCTTCACCTCCCTCCACTGATCCCCCCCATGTCCCCACAGGAGAGGAGGGGGATTTCATTCCCCACACTGACCCCCTCTCCCCGTGTCCTCACAGGAGGGCCCTCCACTGACCCCCCACCGTGTGCCCGCAGGAGAGGAGGGGGGATTTCATTCCCCACACTGACCCCGTCTCCCCATGTCCTCACAGGAGGGCCCTTCACTTCCCTCCACTGAACCCCCCACCATGTCCCTGCAGGAGAGGAGGGGGGGATTTCATTCCCCCCACTGACCCCCTCTCCCCATGTCCTCACAGGAGGCCTTCACCTCCCCCCACTGACCCCCTACCCCCGGCCCTGGTGTCCCCACAGGAAGGGGACTTCATCCCTTTTGCGGTGTTGAACATGATGATGGGCGGGGGCGGCTCCTTCTCGGCCGGCGGGCCCGGCAAGGGCATGTTCACCAGGCTCTACCTCAACGTGCTCAACAGGTGGGTCGGGCACGCCGCGTCCAGTTGTGTTGGGGCCCCAGCCCAGCTGAACCCACCTTGGGGCTGTGATGCCTTTCCTGTGTCCCTCGCAGGCACCACTGGATGTACAACGCGACCTCCTACCACCACAGCTACGAGGACACGGGCCTGCTGTGCATTCACGCCAGTGCCGACCCCAGACAGGTGAGGCTGGGCCGCTTTCCCCGGGGCCGCGGGCCGCGGGCCGCGGGCCATGGGCCACGGGGCTCAGCTGTTGTGCTTGTGCTCCCGCTTTCATGCAGGTTCGAGAGATGGTAGAAATCATCACCAGGGAGTTTGTCTTGATGGCTGGGACCGTGGACGTGGTGAGTACATCCGTGGTGCTGGCTGGCGGGGAGTGCGGCATGGGGGCGGCCAGCAGCGGCTCAGCCGGGACGGTGCTGCCCGCAGGCGGTGTCCCGTCCTCGCTGGCGTCCCTGCTGAGGAGCCCCCAGCCCGGCCTCCTGGGCCCGCCCCGTGGCACCTCAGCCACCTGCGGAGGAGCCTGAGAAGCGCCCCACAGAGCAAGCCAGCCACCGGGGTGTTGGTCTCACCTTTTCCGGCTCTGGTTTAAGTTTTGTTTCCTTGTTTGTATCCTGTGCCATACACGTTTAGAAGTCTTGTTTTTCCTGGACCAGAGCTGGCACAAACGAGCAGGTTCTGTGTCCACAGTGCATGTGGGCCGTGCTCATAGGCTCCCACCGGCAGCAGCAGCGAGCCCGGCGCGCACCGGTGCCTCTGGGCTGGTGCTTCGCCGCTAGAGCTGCTCTCTGCAGGTCCCATTTGCAGAACATGAGTTACCACATCTTTCTTTCCTAATAAGAAAAAGAAGCATGGTCTTAACAATAAAAACACGTTGGAAAGTTTACATTTGACTTTATTAGCATCCTACCAGAAAAATAGTATAGTGTTTTTCTCTCAGGCGAAGCCAATTTGAGACAAAAAGTATTTGCCTGAAGTTGCAAATGTGAATGAGACCTGTGTTAGGTCAGGACTTATCATACTTCAGTGACGCAGAGTCGGTAGCTGATGTTTCTCCAGGCCTGCGAGCCCCCTAGCGGGTGGCCTGCACCTCTCCTCAGCCCCGCCTCTCCCCTCGAGCTCCAGGTTGGGCCTCAGGGACGTGGCCCCTGGGCTCTCAAAGTCCTACACTCTCGACTTGGTGGCAGAGGCCCCAGCTGCAGAGCAGGCCGCGTGAGCGCCGCTGCCTGGGCCTTGCTCCTGGGCTTGGGGAGGCCCTGGAGCCGGCGTCCGATCTCTTTTCCTCGTGATTACTGTGTGCGGCACCCTTTGGGCTCCTGCAGTTCGGGGATTTGAAGTTTTCCCTACTGTGTCAGACGGCAGACTGTTTAAACTCGAGCGCTCCAGGGAGGCAGGACTCACAACCTGTTTGGAATGTGGCCACAGTCCCGTTAGTGCGGTTCCCCTTGAACCAGAAAGCCCCGAGGATAAAGCATGGTGGGACCTGATGGTGACTTGGGTGAAAGCCTGGGCCCGGGGGCAGTTTCCTCCCTTATTCAGCCCAGGGTAAGCGTGCCCTTCCTCAGGACACGTCTGTCAGCCTCTGCTGCCTGGGCCACATGCCAGGGCCTGGGTGGTGGGGGCGCGAGGACTGAGCCACGTGCTCCCGCAGGTGGAGCTGGAGCGGGCCAAGACGCAGCTCATGTCCATGCTCATGATGAACCTGGAGGCCCGGCCTGTCATCTTTGAGGACGTGGGGAGGCAGGTGCTGGCCACCCGTTCCAGGAAGCTGCCTCACGAGCTGTGCGCGCTCATCCGTGAGTAGGGTTTCCAGGTGGGGCCCTGCGGGCTCGTGCCCCACCTTGCCCTTCACCCGGCGTGCTTTCCAGCCCTGCCAGTGCCAGCTCAGCGCCTTACTCATGCCACCCCAGCTTTTTGCCCCCCTTACACACGGGCCTCGCAGCCCATCCAGGTTTAACACAGATTCAGCGGGGACCTGGCTGGAGCATGTGGCCAGAGGCCCGCTGGGTGTGGAGGGTCAGCAGCCCCACAGCGGCTTTGTGAAGGCGTTGCTGGCCTCCCCTGCTTGGATGTCCAGGCGTGCCCTAGGCTTCATCTGCCTGTGACTCTCAGCTTCTGCAGATCGCTCTGGGTCTGCAACCCCAGGAGGGCTCACCTGCGGCCTTGTGGAGGCGCCTCACTAGGGTGAAGTGTCTTCTGGGTGTGGAGGCCTGCTGGGAACCACGCCGCCCCACCCATGCGTGAACTCTTGTCTTCCCTGGGAGAAGCCCCTTGGCGCTTGAGAACCACAGTTCCGATCTCCCCAAGGCCTCATCTTCTGTAGCAAGCTAGTTCCTGGGGTGTCAGTCCCTCCTCTGAGGCTGGGCTGCGCGTACGGCCCCTCAGCCCCCTGGTTCCAACCCCGTCCACTCTCCATGGAGCCCTGAGGGGGTAGTTTTTCCTCTGCTGTGTTGTTAGGTGAATCAGATGAGGTCTGTTTTTTCCTTTGGTTATTACTAACTTCCTGGGAATGAGCACATCCGTGTGTGTCTGAAACTGACCCTCGCCCGCTCACTGAGGCCTCGCCCTGGCCCGCTGCAGTGCTTGGATGCTCGGCAGTCCCTAGCGCCGCTCCCGGCAGGTGGGGGGCGATGGCAGGGGACCCCCCAGTCTGTTCAGGGCTGCCACCACAGTTGAAGAGGGCTGGGCTGCGGCAGGGTGCGGGATGGCCCTGACACCTCTGCTCCTGTGCCAGGCGACGTGAAGCCGGGAGGACATCAAAAGGGTTGCCTCCAAGATGCTCCGTGGGAAGCCCGCCGTGGCCGCGCTGGGGGGACCTGAGCGAGCTACCCGCCTACGAGCACGTGCAGACGGCACTGGCCAGCAGGGACGGGCGCCTGCCCCGGATGTACCGGCTCTTCCGGTAGAGGCGCCGCAGCAGCACGCCCCCATGCGTCTCAGGTGACGGCAGGGCAGACGTTCATGGCCCGGGACTTCCTGAACCTGAGTGGACAGCTCAGCAGAGCACGCTTCCTTCAGAAGACAGGCCAACCAGCAGAATAAAGGTTGCTCTCCAGCCCTGTGGCCGGGAAACCAGGGACTCGCAGGGAAGGGGAGCCACTGGTGGGGGTCAGGCCAGGCTCACCTTCCTGCTCGCCCAGGAATCTGGGCAGGTGGGGGCACCACATGGTCCCCAAAACGAGTGGTGTTGGAGTGGGTAAGACCTGACATCTCTTCAGAAGCCAGCAGGGCCCGCCAGCCTGCCCACTTCTGGAGGCTGTGGCCATCCACACCAGCATCTGGGGTCCCAGGGTGACCCTTCATCCCGCTGGACTGATGCGGGGAAGCTTCTCCCTCTCCTGACCTCCGAGGTGTGCGGGCAGGGCGGCTGGGCCTTCTGAGACTTGACTGGGGGCTGTGTGCGGAGCCCTGCAGGGCCAGGCGGCCTTGGTGATGGCACTGTGGGGCCTGGGCCCTGCGCTGGCTGCCCCGCCCTCCGGACGCTGCTGTGGTTCAGAGGGAGGCTTCCTTCCCAGCCGTCAGCGGGGTGCACACCTTTGTAGCGAAGTCGACTCCAGGCCATGTGTTTTGAAAGCCCAAGGGCAGCCCCTGCTGGGTGCAGGAGTGATTTCAGGCCGTCAAATAAATGTTTCAGCTTCGGCATCATCTGTCACGTCCATTCGCCTTGCCACAGCCTGTCGCCACACCCTCTGCTGCCATCCGCTGAGTTGGGGGCCAGGGGCGCGTGGTGGGGGCCAGCAGCAGGGAGCCCGGTGGTTGGGACCTGCAGTCACTCCGATGGGACAGAGGGGGCATGCTGGGAGCTGCCCTCAGCCAGGCTGTCTGCTTGGGGGCTGGGCCCCGGGGGTTTCGCTTCCTGGACGCCTGCCCCCCACTTCACTGGCCCCCCACTGCACTCAGCCTCACGTGGCCCCCACCCCCCACGCTGTCCACCCTGTTCCCAGAGCCCTGCGTGCCCCTTCATCATCCTCTTAGTTGGCACCCCTGCAAGGCTGGCAGTCCATGCCTACGCCCTGGCAGCAGCCCAGCGCCAGCCTTTGGCAGGACTCAGCACGTTTGAGACAGCAAGAGCCAGGTTTTAAAAACCACCCTCACACGTGGTTGTATTTCAGTTCTTTATGAAGCTTATTTTGTAGACCCTGGTCAATTTCATTTTCATTAATTTGAATTTCAACCTAACCTTCCAAGTAAAATCACATTCATGTAAGTCTAATTGGTTACATAAAATACACTGCTTCACTGTGGACCCATGAGATGTGTGCAGTGGCCCCCACCAGCCCAGGACATAAAGCTCAGTCTCAAGCAAAACTAACTCACATCAGTGTCACTAACTGTTCCCTGATTTGTCAGAGAAAATGCCGAGAAAGAATCCATAAAACTCTACTCATTGTGACCCCCGTTACCACAAAAATCTGTAACAAGAGACTGCCTGTTAATTGGTTCAAAGCTCAATGGTACATTCATCAAAATTTTATACATCCAGTCTGAAGAATTTCCAGAAATCATGGGAAAGGCCATGCATTTTCATTCATGGAATTTTCTGAATTTGTATCAAAAGACTGGGTGTGTATCACTTTGAAATGGAGACAAATTTTGGAAGCTGAGGCTAATGAAAGTTGGATACAATATTGGTTGGAAGTGACTTAATATCACTCAACAGGATCTGTCGAGAACACTTACCTGGGGCCATGCGCGGGTGTAAATGGACGGGGCCAGGTGAGGCTGAGCTACCCCCTCACAGTGACAGCCTGTGCTCGCAAGAGCCTTGCAAGAACAGGTGTGCAAGACTGGTCTTTCTAGGACCCAATCTTTGGCCAGAAAGAGCTTAAGATTCAATATATGCATTTATTTAAAAATATAAATATGGAAAAATAAATAATTTAAAAGACTAGATTGAATGCCCCTAGATTTTCCCACATTCAAAGCCTATGCTTTTTTTTTTTAAAGAGGGGGTAAGCCACAAGGCAGTAACGGGCTCTAAACCCTTTAAGAAAAGACATTGGTGGTGGGGCGGCCTTGGCCAGCCCGACTTGGTCCTTCTGCCGCTGATGGCCGCCACGGTGCGGGGAGGTCAGGGTCGGGCCCACGCAGCCCAGCCTGAGTGGGGGCTCTGCGGGGACACGCTGGTTCCGTTCCGGGAACAGTCCGCCCCTGGGGCCTCCTCAGGAGGCCTCAGGAGATGGTGCAGATGGCGCTGGAGTGCTGGCTCTTGAGTGCTTGCTGCCTCTGGATCTCTCTGGAGATGCGTCTCTTGATTCCCAGCAGGTATAGCTCCTGGTCGAACTTGCCGGCAGCTAGCGGGATGCTGGGGGAAGAAGGGCCGTCAGGAGGGGCACTGTCCTCCCCGGCCCCCACACCTGGGTGTTGGCCGCGGGCAGGCGGCATGTGGAAGAGCTGGGCACAGCTGAGGCCTGGGTCCCTAGGGGCTGCGCCCAGCCCCACCAACTGTGTGCCCAGCCGCAGCTGCGTGCCGGCAGCCAGGGGACACTGCCTCCCGGCCTGTGCTGGGCCAGCCCCTCGGTAGGTGGCCCCTGCCACCCACCGGCTGTTTTAGGGGTGTGTGTCTGGGAGGCCTGGCTGGCTCGGGGTGTGGGGCAAGGTCCCCACCCTCTCGTGCGTTGCTCGCCTGACGTTGGCTTCTGACCCACTGCACAGCCACCTCCTCTCGGGGTGCCCAGAACCCTGCTCCCCGGGGCGCTGGGACATGCAGAGACCAGGCTGTGCTCTCAGGCCGCTCCCGCCCGGGGCCCGGGAGCAGGGGCATCCAAGGGTACTGACTTGTCTCTCCCCGGCCTCACTTTGACCCGGAACAGGCCGTACACGGGGCGGTGGTCAGACGTCCTGACGCCGGGACAGGAGGAGTACTTGACGGGACAGATGTCGCCCTTGTGGCGGCTCCTGTACAGGATGCGGTCCTGCAGGAGGTCCCGGGGCTGGTTGGCGGCGGGCTAGGCCGGCCTGCTCTCCCCTCGGCTGCCCTCCAGCTGAGTTCCCGAACACGGAAGCCCCCAGAGGCCCGGCCCCTGCTCCGCAGCCCCGTGGGCAGCTCACCGTGTAGGAGGGGGTCCTCTGCTTGGAGGTGGTGTCATACGAGTCCTTCCCGACGTCGAACTTGTACGACGGCAGGAAGTGGATGTCCGGCTCCTGAAAGCCCTTGAAGATGGACCCTGGGAAGGGGCACGGCCCCGACTCGGTGGCGGCTCAGGGCCGGGCGCCACCCCGCCCCTTGGGCCTGCCCGGCCGCAGCGGTGCCCTGCCCACTCACCTCTCTGCATCTCGCGGGTCAGCTGGTCGTGCTGCAACAGGGCTTGCACGCTAGAGCCGAGGTCCTGCTTCAGGATGGTCTCCACAGCCGCACGCCCCCGCTCAGGCGGAAGTTGAAGTCCCCAAACCAGAAGACCTCATCGAAGCGGGTGGTGACGTCCGCTGGGGCACGAGCGGCAGGAAAGTGCGTGAGCCCCCCACCCCCGCCATGTGTCTGCACCCCGACTCCGGGTCAGGACACTCCCCCACACCCCTGGAAGCGGGTGGCAGCCCAGGATGCCCTTGGGGCTCAGGGCCAGGGAGGCACAGGGTTGGGGGGCTGTCCACAGCTTTCTGGATTCACGGGGTCACAACTCGGGGAGCCTGGTGCCAGACCTCGCTCCGGTTGGTAAGTGACTGCAGACTTTTCTGGCCTTGGTTCTCAAGGCTCTAAACACTCCTCTCCATTAAACCACCCAGAGAACGAGGATAAAGCTGCTCACCAGCATCGGAGCGGTAGGGGCTCGTGGTCCGGCACGTTCTTGGGCAGGGCCAGGCCCTGCACGGTCTTGCTGTAGTCCACCAGCCGCTCACCCACCTTCCCGTCTCCGGCTGCAAGGACAGCAGGGTGGGGCCTCTCCACAGGCAGGTTTCTGAGCCCAAGGTTGGTGCCTGGGGGTCGGTCCGAGACAGACCCCCTACCCAACAAGGTCTAATCACCCAGCATCTGCACTGTGACTTTCCCCTTGAGGGGTCTGGGGGCTCACAACTGAAGGGGGCCTATAGGCGAAGGACTTACAGGTGAAGTGGGACGTGATGAAGAGCAGGGAGGTGCCGAAGAAGGTGAAGCTGACGCCCAGGGCCCCCTTGGTCTTGATCTGGGACACGATGCGGGTGGTCACCGTGGAGCTCTCCACCTCTGCGGGAGGAGCAGGGCTGACCCAGGCCGTCCTGGGGGCCGGCCAGGCTGCCCGCCCCCAGCCTGCATGCCCAGCTCGGGGCACCCACCTGAGCAGAACCAGATGAGGTCCCTGCGGATGAGCACAGCCATGTAGAGCGCACCATGGGCCGCCGAGTACAGCATGACGTAGTGCGGGCCCAGGGTCTCCTGCAGCCGCACCTCCCACTCCCGCCTGCAGGGTGGGGGGCAGTCAGAGCCACACAGTTCGAGGGCGAGCCTGGGCCGCCCCTGCCGTCTCCACCAGGGCCAGGGTCCCCCCGCTGACTCCCAGAGGCCAAAAGCAGGAGCCCAGACCCACCCCTCCCCGCCGTGTCTGGAGCGGACTGGGCACCTCCACTCCAGGCCTGTGCTGCGACTCTGCCCCAGTCACCAGCCAAACTGCCCACACGGCCGGGACAGGTGAGTGATGAAGTTCAGGGGCTGAGCTGGGGGCCGCGCTGTGCTGGGTCCCCCTCACTTCTCCCGGAGCAGCTATCTATTTACAAGCTCAGTCACATTTCTTTTAAACTCTGCGCGTCCCTACTTGAGAAGAAAGCAATCCTGGTTGAGCCCAGGCTTAGACTACAGCTCATGTCTCCCCTCACACGTGGGTCTCAGGCAAAGGACTGAGACCAGTTCATAGGACCACAATGGAGCGGTGGGTCGGGGACGCAGAAGGGGTGGGGCAGCAGCAGGGGGAGGGCCCCCGGCCCTACCTGTCGGAGCAGCCTTCCTGGACGCCCACGACATACAGGTCCTGGGCCAGGTCAGCCTCGGCCGGCAGCAGGAGCTCGTCCAGGTTTGGGGGCAGCTCCTGCAGAAAGGCAGCTTCTGGCAGGGGCTGCAGGGGCCCCAGGGCGGGGGGCTCTGCTACCCGGGCACCTTGACCACACACGGGGAGCCGCTGGCCCGGGCAGGCTGCCCACTCCTCCCTTGGCCTGTCCTCGCTGGGCCTGTGCCCCATCCCTTGCTGGGGCCCACACACAGCAACTGTGCTGCCTCCTGGCCCCCAGCCTGGCTGCCCACAAGGGGAACCCCACACACCTCTGCCCTCACAGCAGCCCCGAGGAGGAAAGTGGGCACCTGGCTGGCGGTCTCCACTCCCCCACCAGCTGCGGCCCGGGTGCTCTGGGCCCCAGGTGCAGGCTAGGCCACGGATGGCCCGCGGCTCGCAGTGGACAGCGGGGCCGGCAGCCCGGGCGCCCGCTAGCACTCCCACTCAGGAGGTGGTTGTGTGGGGAGGGGCCTGTCCTGAAGCAGCCCCGCCCGTCACCCTGAAGGATGGCAGCCCGGGCGTGGCCACTTCTGTTCTTTGGACGGGACGTGCTTCGGCGCACACCAGCGATAGAAGGCACTCCAGACAGGGCCGGAGACCCTGCTGGGCGTCAGGTCGCCCGCCATCTGAGGAAGCCCATGGCTGGCCCCAGAATTGGAGCCTCCTGCACACCGTGGTGGAGACCCCTAGCTGTGGGAAGGGATCCCCCAGGAGACACGGGGTGGCTGGAGAGAAAGCCCCCACTGGGCTCCCCCAGAAATCAGCGGGCAAACCCTGCACCCCCTGGCTGCGGTCCCCGGGCTCCTGCTCACAGGCGGGATGGACGCGAGCCCCGACCGCAGGGATACATGGCGGGAGAGACCCGGACCAGGGCATGGACGCCCGCCTGCCGTGTGCATCGGGGCACCCGCGTCCCCACACCTTGCAGGGATCCGGGAGGCGCTTGCACAAGTGGCCCAGGGTAACTAGAACGGTGGGGCCGCCTGATGGCTGAAAGGTGTGGCCACTTGGAGGCCAGGTTGGGGGTGGGCTCTCAGCAAATCTCTGCTTCTTCCTCCCAAACCTGCTGTCAACCTAGAACTGCTCTAACACTGTACAGCGCCTTTGCAAACCGAAGCATTTGTGCGTGTGAACCGGTGGAGAGGTGGGCAAGAGGCGCTGTGATGGCCAGGGGGCTCCTCTGTGTGCCCCGGGAAGAATCCAGAAGGAACCCAGTCCCGTCCCGTGTGGGGCCCGTGCCCACTCACCTTCTGGCCCTGCATGTTCCATGTGGCCACGAACAGGGCCACACTCCCGGTCCGGGAAGTAACGGGCCAGCTCATCCGCCCCCATCAGGGCCCCACTCGCCAGCAGGCTCCCCTCCAGGTAGCTCCTGCGGAGACGGGCCAGACTGAGCTGGGGATTGCAGCAGACGGACCCAGGGAGGGGGCTGGGCGCAGGACACACCTCCAGGGCTGGGAGCCCCTCCCAGAGCTGGCGTGGCCTCAGGACCTGGCGGGGAACCGGGGAGCACAGCGTGGAGAGCCCCTGGAGTCCAGGGAAACCCGCCGTGTCCACAGCTCTGCAGACACCTGCAGGCTCCTGGCCTCCGGAGAGGAAGGGACAGGCAGGTGGTGTTTGGGGCTTCTGGGGGACCCTCTAAGGGCAAGGCCCTAGGAGGGCTGCAGAGGTCGAGGTGGGCTTCTGGACCGCAAGGAGACTTGGAGGGACACGCCCTTCTCCAGGGCCCCGGCCTTCGCCTCGCCATCCAGCACTGGGCGCTTGTAAAGGCTGCCCGGGATGCCTCTGTCTTCGCAGGTTCAATCCACGGGGGTCTCATGCAAACGGTGCGGAGTCAAACACCGGCACAGAGGCCCTGCGAGGGCTGCCCGCGGGGCTGTTGGCCTGTCTCCACATAACCCGAGAGCAGCCTCGTGCGTGCCCGAGTGCCAGGGAGACTTCATTTAGGGACAAACCTGAGATTCGTGTACTTTTCACACGTCCACAAAAGACGATTAGTACTGCCTCGTTTTTCTTTTTCCTTCCCAACTGTGTGAAAACTGTTGCCCTGGGATCCATGACAAGGACTGTGCCTAACTGATCAGGTTCCCAAAGACAGAGGGGAATGCACAGGCTCAACCGTCCAGGCTCAACCAGTCCATCCTAAAGGAAATCAGTCCTGAATATTCATTGGAAGGACTGATGCTGAAGCTGAAACTCCAATACTTTGCCCACCTGATGCGAAGAGCTGACAAGTTCAAACGTCTCACTTGCTCTTTTCATTCCAACTTGCTTAGAAGACTGTAGACCCTGGCTTGCAGAGATGGGCACCAATCCCTTGGAAGGAGATGAAGTTAGAGTCCAGTCCTTACAAGCTCACATGAGAGGCTCTTAAATCCTGACCAAGCTCTGCAGGACAAGAGCTCGCGATGTCAGGCGGCAGGCGCCTCCCTGAGGCTGCCCTATACTGATGATACCGTTGGCCTGCCTGCGCGGCTGCCTTCTCCAATCCAGCCCCGTCTGCAGTGTGTGCAGAAGGCAGCCCCTCAAGGGTACAGTCCACTCCCCTTTCCTCCATCCTTGGCCTTGACCCCAGAAGCTGAGACTCGCTCCTACACGTTCGGTGTTACTATTACTCCTTTTTAATCAATGACGTTGTTTATTTATTTGGCTGTCATCGGTCCAGTGAAGCAAGGAGATCCAACCAGTCCATCCTGAATATTCACTGGAAGGACTGATGCTGAAGCTGAAACTCCAATACTTTGGCCACCTGATGTGAAGAACTGACTCATGTGAAAAGACCCTGATGCTGGGAAAGATTGAGGGCAGGAGGAGAAGGTGATGACAGAGGATGAGATGGCTGGATGACATCACTGACTCGATGGACGTGAGTTTGAGTAAACTCCAGGAGTTGGTGATGGACAGGGAGGCCTGGTGTGCTGCAGTCCATGGGGGTCGCAAAGAGTCGGACACAACTGAGCGACTGAACTAAACTGGGTCTTAGTCATGGCACGCAGGAGCTTCCATCTTCACTGTGGTACGCTTGGGATCTTTCGTTACGGCACGCCAATTCTTCATTGTGGTATGTGGGATTTAGTTCTCTGACCAGGGATTGAACCTGGTCCCCTGGGATTGGTCAAGTCTTAGCCATTTGACCACCAGAGAAATCCCCTACACTTTTCAGTGGTTGGGGAAAAGAAGTATTTTTGTGCCAAGGGAAAATGACCGGAAAGTCACATTTTGGCTTCCTTGAACAAAGCGTTCCTTTGTCCTACACACTACCGCTGCTGTTGGTGTGTGTGGCCTGGGGCTGCTTTTTCATCCCCACGGCAGAGGTCAACAATTGCCAGAGACTGCGTGGCTCACAGACTCGAAACAGTCAGTGGTCTGGGTTGGAGGGGCGCGCTGGGGGCAGTGGGGGCAGGCAGGAGGGCACAGGACGGCTTCTGAGCTGCAGCCCAGGCTGTGGCCGCAGCGTGGCCCTGAGCCCAAGCTCCTGGAAACAGCAAGCCAGCAGACAGCCGGTGGGTATGGACGGGTCAGGCTAGAAGCCCTTGGGGACCAGGTCTGGTGCGCCCGAGCCTCTAACTCAGGGCAGGGGGTTCAGAGCTGGAGATGGGGCAGCACCTGCCTCCCTTTCAAGATGTAAATTAGGCGATAATTAGGACTAACCACTCAAGCCCTGTGAAGCTGGACACCCAGCATCCTCCTTGCCCATGGGGGTTAGGAGCCGAGCCCTACCTGTTAGGAGACCCTGGGGCGCTCCTGAGCGTCAAGGACAGAGGTCGGCTTCTGCCTGCGCCCCTCCCTGCTGGAGGTGGGGCAGCCTGGCCACACCCCTGGGGGCCCCCAGCCCCATCCAGCTCTCCATCCTGGAAAAGTGCCAGCAGGGGCATGGGGCACAACCGCCTAACGCTGGTCCTCAGCAAAGGGACCATGTGGACATGGGTCCCGGGACACACCTCAGAGCCCTGGGCCTACCTGCACACGCGCACAAAGGGGTGCTCCCGACGAGCAAGAAACAGGAAGGAAAACAGGCCCGCCCCGAGTGCAGGGGGTCTGTGCATCTGACAGGGGCCTGTGGGGCTGAGACGCAGGAGGAAAAGCTGGGGGTGCGGCTGGGAGAGGGGGGGTGGGGGAGACGGCCCACACACGCTCTCAGGAGAACCTGCCCGTGGCTCTCACTGGGCCTCTGAGGGTTCCCCGAGACCCAAGGCTGTCTCCCCCGGGGCCCTACCTGCTCCGAACGTCCTTGGCACGGATGGGTGCCAGGAGGCTGAAGGTGGACCTGGATGAGTGAAGGGAGCAGTCGTCATAGGCCAGGGGGCTCGGGGCCGGCCGGGGCCCAGGCTGCTGTGCGCCCGGAACAGTCTTGCCTGCAGCCGGAGCTTGTAGTCGGCGTGATCCGGGTCCACCTTGTTCGCCGTCCGCAGGCCTTCGGAGGCCACATTGCGGGCCATGGCAGGCAGCGGGCGTGGGGGAGAGCAGGCTGGCCAGCCGAGGGGTGCTCCCGGCTGAGGCCCCTTCCCCGTGCAGCAGGTCCAGGGATGTGCTGATCATCCCAGAAAGACAGTTTCCCCATGAGGAGGGCCCCCCGCTGCCCGGGGCCCTGCGAGCCGTGGGGGGATCTCCTGCAGGGAGGTGCTCAGGCAGGGTGGGGAGCCACTGCGGGCGGGGGTCCCAGGGGCCTCGTCCTGCAGGGAGCCCCCCGAGGGGCTGGCCCCATTCCGCATAGTCAGGTCCTCTCGGCTGGTTCGAAACGCCTCTTCCTCCAGCCCTTCTCATCCAGGGACAGCGCCCGCTCCAGCCTGGGCCTCGGGGGTGGCGGCTTTGGGGTGAAGGGTCTCGCTTGGGCCTGTGGGTCCTTGTTGCTGACTTGCTCTGGGGGTATCCAGGGGGAGCTCTGGGCTCCTCTCGGGTCCCCGACGGTCGCCAGCAGCGGGGGGGACCCCAGGCCGGGGGTAGGCTCTTCATCACTGTTCGGAAGCATCCCCTTGAGCATGCTGCCTTCAGGACGCAGACACCCCTGGACAGTGGGCTGCTGGGAGGCGGTCTCTGAGTGCCCTAAGCTCGCCAGCTTGGATGGCATAGTCTGGGGGCCAGCCCTCAGGGCCGGGGGCAGCCTGGCTGACCCGGGAAATGGCTCCTCTGGGGGCTGCTGCCGACACCCAGGGTCAGGGCCGCGTGCTCAGCCGTGGCTGGGGGCCGCGGAGCAGAGGCATGGCAGCAGCTCCCCCTTGGGCCTGGGGTGGTCCGGCTCGCACAAGACCAGCTGCTGCATGGCTGGCTGGGAGCCCCGAAGGTCCGGAGTCCCCAGAAAGTACCTAAGGGAACACCCTACGATTAGCCTTCATCACCAGGTCAGTGATCCCACTTAATGATCCTGAAGGACAGCATGGGGCAGGGTGATGGAGTGGACAGGTCATTAGCAGCCCAGCAAGAACAAGCATTTAGGCGTCCTGGCCCGCTGGCTCCTCCCAGGAGACAGGTGAGAAGTCCAGCATCTTAGGATGGAGGGAAGTCCCCCTCTTGTGGGGGTGGGGCGGGGGGCTGCTCCTCACTTGGGGAGCCAGGGGCCCAACTAGCCAAAATTTCCGCCCCAAAGGCGTAGGTGCAGCCTCGGAGGAGGACCCGGCCCGAGTCCCAGTCCTTCCCCCCACCGCCGCGCTCCCCGGGGGTTCAGACAGCCCTAACTCGCTCACCTGCGCGCCCACCACCATCGCTTGGCCCGCAGATCCCGCCCCGAGAGCAGGCGACCCTGAGCAGGTCTGCGCCCCGGCCGCGAAGGCCCCTGACTCAGGACTAGAGAGTCTGGCCCGGCCGGTTGCGCGCTCCCCAGGGTAACAACCGCCCGGAGCCGCGGGGCTGGGGACGGAGTAGCGGGGATGAGACCCGCGCCCGGGGATCCTGGCGCGCCACGGACCCCCGCGCCCCTCTCAGCGCCGGGGAATCCCACAACCCGCTCCCGCGCCAGGGACCTGTGCGCCCAGACTCCAACCCCGGAGTCGCCCCGCCCCGTCCGCGAGCCCAGCTCAGGGGTCGTCCCGCCCAAGGCCTCCGCGCTCCCGCCCAGGGGTCACTCGGGGCCTAGGTCGTGCTGGCCCCGTATCCCCGCCCCAGACTTTCTCCAGGACAGCCGCCCCCGCCCGGGGTCATCGCGCCCCGCGCCCCCACCTCTCGACGCCGCCAGCTCCCCAGCTCCGCGGGCTTCAGCGGCCGCTCCCCGGCAACCGGCGGGCAGGGTGGCCTGGATCCCGGCGCCCGCAGCGGCCACTGGCGGCCGGAGGACCCAAGCGCGTGGAGCGAGGGCCGAGGGCCGAGGGCGGAGGGCGCCCTCGGGTGGGCGCCGGGAGTGCCGGCGGCTTCCTTCCCCGGAGCGCAGCTCGCGCCCCGGCCCTCGGGCCCGCCCCAGCCCCGCCCCTCGCCTCCTGGTCCCTCTTCACTGCCCTCCGGATGGGTTTTCAGGCCCGCCCACCGCCCGTCGGAAAGGAGCCCTTTCTCCTGGGCCCTAGCGGGCGGGTCTGGTGGAGGAACAGCAAGCAGCGGCCCAGGGAGCCCTAAAGCCAACCAAGCCCAGGCCCCCGAAGGCTCCAGTGAACAGAGGGAGACAGGGCGAAAGGGCTGGAGAGCGCAAAATATTTTATTTAACAATTTGCATTTAGGAAAAATAGCAGCTCCCCCCCGCAGAGGAAGCTTCTTGAATCAAAACTCGCTGGCGGTCGACACAGACAACAGGTAGGGCCCACGCGGGGCAGGTCTCAGCCCAGGGGTCGCGCTAGCACTTACCCTGGACACGAGACCGCCCGCCAGTGAGGTTGGCCCCTCCCACAGGGACACATCTGTGACGCGTCCTGGAAACCGTTCTGCGGGTCCTTCCTAGATGACCCAGTGGACCCGAAAGCCCTGTGCTGACCCCACCCCACCCCACTCAAGCCCGACACCTGGATTAAAACAAACCACGTCCCCCAGCGTTCTACAGAAATTATTTCCTAATGATTTTTATAAATATTTAAATCTTTTCTTTAGTCCCTTTAGACAGAAGAAGAAGAATGTGAACAGTTTTGAGAACAGTCGATGAAGCCGTAAAGCTGAGTCCCCAGGAGGTCATCGTCCTGTGCAGGTTCACAGGCTGAGTCAGCAGGGGAGCCACTGACAAGTCCGGGGCCAGAAAGGTCGGACTCTGGAGCTTCAGACAAGAAACAGTTGCAAGCCACTGTCTTCAGGATGTTACCAGCTCCCTAAGTGACGCAGCAGTGAGAGGCAGCCGTCAGCTGATAGCGCTGCAAGGGCCGGCCACGGGAAGCAGGGCCTGGCGGATCCACGGAAAACCCAAACCAAACCCGGAGTCCCAGCTGTGATGCTGGGCCCGTCGCTCAGAACAGCTCCGCCCCAGCTGGCCCCTCTGACTGCTGGAAGCCTCCTGGTCCTGGTGAGGCCACAGGAGACCACGCGGAGCTGGGCATGTCTTGGCTCCAGGAGATAAAACACAGGTCAGCAGCGAGGGCTGCTCTCGAAACCTAGTGGAGCTGCTGCTCAAGGGAGCCCAGTTTCCTCGGAGACGAAGCACCCCTCCAGGCTCAACAACGCGGGTCGGGGGGCTGACCTGGCCGCCTCTGGGTGCAGGGCAGGCAGGCGAGCTCCTGAGTCAAAGGTGCAGCGTCTCCTCCTGGCGTCTGAAAGGACCTCTGGGCTCTATTCGGCAATGATTCAGCATAAGGTTTTGAGAGATGCCTTAGTTACTGAGAAGCAAAATCCTCCTGTAGCCAGAATGCCTCCGGCTTCACTCAGTGTCCCATCCTCAAGCGACTGCAAATGTTGGATCCTTAAATCATTCCTTTGGGTCTGAGAGTCACTCTCCATCCAGCATCTTGAAGGTGTGGCACTAATGCTGGAACGCTCTGCGAGTCATCCCTGCGTCGCTGCGTTCCCGCTCGTCTGGGCACAGGCTGGAGGCGCGGGCCATCGGCCTGGCGTCTGGGGGCAGCCACCTCCCGTCGGTGCTGCTCCAGGACGCGGCCCTTCTAGCTTACCGCTGGGTACTTCCTCTGGCCGATCCTCCCCGTCCTTGAGCTTCCTGAGGCGGCAGGGGCCTGAAACAACAGGGACAGGACTGGGGTCCGCACGCTGGCCCAGGGGGTCCGCGGAACAAGCGGAACTGGCGACGGGTCTCGACAGGCGGGCGTGAGCTGCTGTCTCGTGTGCAGCCCAGGCCCCTGGCTCAGGCAGGGTGGTGGGGTGGGGCTGCGCCCACAGCCAGGGATCTGCGGAGCCCGGCCGGGGGTGGGGGTGGGGGGGACAGGGAGCACCGGGGAGGCTGCGTGGAGCACTGGTGTGTACTCTGGGCCCCAGGAAAGCCCTAAGCCAAGTCAGAGTCAAGGAAGTTTGTGAAGGCGCCAGCAGGCGAAGGCCCGCCAAGAAGAGTCCCCTCAGCTGCGGAGGGGAGGCGCAGAGGGCGGCTGGGCGCAGGGGAGAGCACCGTCGTGGGCCCACCCCTGAGGGAGCCCGAGGCTGGGGACCCCAGGGGGGGGGCGGGGTCTGCCTTGGGATGGCCACTGGAGGTCAGGGAAGGTTTTGAATTCCTAAAGCCAAGACCTCCCTGCAAACCCCCTCCTCTACTGCGTCCCAAGACTGCCCCACCTCCCGTCCACCCCTCCCCAGGCCAGAGCCTGGGAGGGAGATAAATAGAAGGAAGCACTTCCGGCCTGAAGGCCACCAGCCACCAGGGGAAGAGGGGCCAAGGCCAGCACGGGAGGGGCCAACCCCACCCCAGGGCAGCGCCAGCAGGAAACTGATGGGGTGCCAGCCCCCTACCCCGGGCCCCCACCCCCAGAGCAGCGCAGAGCCGGGGACAGCAAGGGCACTTACCTGTGCAAACTGAGCAGGGCTGTAGAAGGGCACCCCAGCCCCAGGAGGGGCCCCAGCGGGGGCGAGAGCACCGGGAGCCTGGGGAGCACACAGAGGCCGTCTCACCCTCTGAGAACCAAGCACAGCGGCTTGGTTCGTTTGCAAATACAGACACTGTTTCTGAGTAGGGTTTATCACTTTTGAGGTTTAACACTTTTGAGGGCGCCACAGAAGCAGATCAAAGGCGCTTACTGCAGAACTACATTTAATTATTTAACAAGGCTCAGAAGATCAGTAAAACCAGGGCTTGCACACGCAGCAGTGGGGCAGGGGAGCAGGCACCAGGGACCGCTCCAGACCACAGGCATCCAGCTACAAAATCCAGTGCTCTAGTTCACAAACGACCAAGTCCCGGGAAGTCCTGCTGAGCCAAGGGAAAGCTTGGTCCCACAGCGCACGGAAGAGCTGAAGTGCTCTTTCATTTCCCATCGAGCCTGACCACAGGACAGCGGCCACTGCCTCACCCTGCCTGGTCTAAAACACTTTCTCCTGCTTGATGAGAAAACAGAACCTGTGACTTTGAAATGAGAGCATCCTGATCCCAGTTGGCTTATGATGTGCGTGCATGCACACACACACACATCCCGTGAAGCTATGCCTGTGACTAGTCCTTTGAAAGACTCAATTCAGAAAGAGCACAATCACAGAACTTGTCCCTTGGCTATGGGCATCCTGGAGTCAGTCTGACCGTGGATGTGCCCGGATATTCGACACCACCCTTGGAGAACCTTGAAAGAAAGGGAGCACTGCGCCCTCAGGCATGTGACGGCTGAGCGGCGACAGGTGGCGTCAGGGGCCGGGGGCAGAGTGGCTGAGCAGCACAGCGATCTCAGGGGAAGGACAAGCCCCGGGCGCCCGGCCAGCCATAGGTACCTGGTTAAAATGCTGGCTCACTTCCCGTGATAACGAGCTCAGTGAACTACAGCGCGAAAGCTACAAAACAGCAAGAACACAGACACAGACACCAAAGTCAGCGTGCGTGCCGCTGCTCCAGCTGGCAGTTCAATCCCAACGAGCTCTGCTGCTGCTAGAGTCATACAGCTCGACGGGGAGAGAGCCTGGAACTCCTGCTTCACGGACAGCTTTTACAGGAAATGACCCGTGCGAGAGGGAGGGTCGCCTAGCCTGGGCCTTGGGCGGCCTGACCTCACGCTGCCCGAGGGACAGAGGGGACCCCCCGCTGATGAGCACTTGCAGCCCTCACTCTGGCCCAAGCTCCCAAATGACTCCGCGGACACAAGTGTGCCTTTTTAGGAAACATAATGCTACTCTGGTTCCTTAGTTTCTCAACTGCCCTTTGGCCACCCGGTAACATCGTCTTAGAGAAGCCACTCGGACACCATGGGCTTCTGAGGCCCAGATTCTCCACAGACGGGCCCCCAGTGCTATTTACCTCTCCTCCTGGGGACCATCCAGTCCAGATGCTGGGAGTTCAGGTCCAGGGAGCAACGCCACTGCAGGCCCGAACACCTGCCAGGACAGGGGGGAGGCTGCTACCAGCAAAGCTGGGCGAGCCGGGCTCCCACGCGAGGTAGGAGCCCCTGGGGTAGTGGCATGGCCTCCCGGGGCGCCTTCTGAGAAGCCCTGCGGGTTCTGCACGGACCTGCGACTCCAGCAAGCACCGCATCCTTCCTTCCTGGGTACCTGTTGTGCGCCCCACGGCGGCCCTGCGAGGGGCGCCATGACCCCATCCACAGGGCAGCACCCTGAGGCTAAAAGGAGCTGAGTGACCCCATCCTCTGCCCCCCACCCCAACCAGGGCCTGAACCCTCGCCCCTAGGGGAGAAGTACAGGGTCCTAACCGGACCCCCAGTGCCCCCCACCCCCAAACTTTAAATAGCTAAGCAATGGAGAACCAGGGTGGAAATTAAGCTCCATCCAACCTCAAACAGCAAACTCTAAATGAATGTATTTCACACACACAAAGAAACCCTCTGTACCATTAAAACGTCAGCAGAACAGTGTTCCCAGAGAACACGCACGTGGCAGCCTCTCGGGAGCAGGAGGCTGACTTCCACCCCCCTCCCCCCCCCGCCCCGCTGTGCGCATGGCTCACCTTGGGGTCCGAGGCGGGCTCTGGCCTGGCCGGCCCCCTCCCTGCTGGCCGCCTCAGCAGACGGCACCTCCTCTCCATCTGTAGGGAGATGGGGGAGGCCCTCACTGTCCACATGGCCCTGGGGCCTGGGGGGACGCAGCCCCAGAGGACACGCTCCGCCCACGCCCCTGCGCAAACACGCCTGCAGACAGCGCGGCAGGCCTTGCGCTCTCCACCCACGGCACTCTTCTTGAAAGAGAACCAAGGCCAGGGGGCCCAGAGGGAGACCCGAGGTCCGCAGGCTGGGGGCGAGCAGCCCTGCTATCGGGGCTGCATACCTGTGTTTGGGCCCAACAGGTGAGCTGGAATTGGAAGCGGGGCCAGGGGTGCAAAGAGGTCAGTGGGAGCCAGGGTCGGCTCGCTCCGCTGGGGGCCCCCGGGTTCAAGACGTCCACGTAGCGTGCCCTGGTTCCAGCTGTGACATGGAGAGGAAGCAAGGTCACTCCCATGCCATGGCCCCAGCTCCATTCTCCACATGTCTAGGGAGCATGGGGACCCCACTTTAGCCCCAGGGAGGTTGGGCCCAACCAGGAGCCTCTCCCGAGGCCTTCTGCTCAGGTGAAGGTCCCACTACATGCCACGATGCTGCCAGGCTGCCTTTCTGACTGATCGGATCCACCCTGCCCAGGACCACTCACTGCTCCAGAGGACGGCACCCCAACCCCAGACTCATCTTCAGAGAACCAGCCCTCCTCTCGCGGGTAACAAACCACACCTGACACACAGGTGGTCCTTGCCGCGCTCTGGAGTGTCTATAGGGCAAATGGACAACCCAGACGACCTCTAACTTTTTGCTGGGCTTTGTTACCTGCTTTTCTAGAATACATGTTCACAGTGGGTCTGGGGGTCCCTCCGGGACCAGGGTGGGCAGCTTGTGGAGCCTTGGGAAGGGCAGTTGGAGGCGGGGGGCGGAGCCTTCTTCTGCGGAAGGAAAGCCCACTTGGAGATCCGCCACCCCACAGCTCCCGCCCCAGGGAGGGCCTCTCCACCCGGGTCCCAGTGAATGCTCGGTGTCCCAGCTCACCTCCTCCTCCGGCTCGTTGACGTCCACCCATCGGTTCTTCTTTTCATCCCCAGACGATCTGCCGGGGTTGTGAAAAGTACACAAGAAAACTCAGTAGCACGAGGTGAGCAGACTCAGGCCCCGAGTACAAGAGGCGGTCCAGGTCCACTGAGGGCTAAGAAGCTCCGTGCAGACAGCTGGACGCCCTGCTGCTGCAGCCCCGGCCCCACCTGGCAGGACTCACCGATTTGTTCTTGTCGTCTGGCAAGTAAGCTTCTGTCCTTTTCTTCACAGGCAGCCAGCGAGAGAACCAGGATTCGCTGCTCTGAACAGAGAAACCGACAGAACAAGCCTGAGGTCATGGCACTGAGAGAAATGAGCCCAGCACAGCAGGGCGAACCCGCATGAGCCCCAGAGTCAGGGCCTGCAGGCACCAGGGCCACAGAGAAACAGAGCAAACGCCTGGCTGGAGGCGGGAGCGGGCCTGACCCCAGTGGAGTCAGGGCTTCAGTGAAGACAACGGCGCCCTGGGGACGGTGGCGGCCACACAGCAGAACCGCATGCTTAGAGGCAGCGGGGGTGGCTAGTGTGATGTGCATTTACTATAATTATAAAAATCAGAGCAGTAATCTGCCTCCTGGAACTTCTCACACCCAAATGCCAACAACGGGCAGCCTGAGACCGTCTCTCCCAGCAGTGGTGACGGCTGGCAAGTCCGTGCAGGCTCCTCAGAACAGGGCCCTGTGCCCCAAACTGGGAGAGGTCAGGTGTCAGGGAGGTTGGCCTCATCCTGCACACACTGCCCGTCACGTCTGCCGCAAAGCACAGCAGCAGCAGCAGCAGCTCCACAGCCCCACCCCCTTTGAAGCTGCGGCTGACTCCTCGCTGGGGGTGGGGGAGGGGAGGTCCAGTCACCTGCACGACTCACCCACATTTTGAATTAAATTTGTCTTTACTTGTGATACCAGCCAAGGGGGCTTCCCTGGTGGCACAGTGGACAGGAATCTGCCTGCCAACGCGGGGATGTGGGTTCCATCTCTCATCCAAGAAGATCCCCTGTGCTGTGGAGCAACTAAACCCGGGAGCCCCGGCTACGGAGCCCCTGGAACCCCAGCTACTGAAGCCCGAGCACCCTGCAGCCCGTGCTCCGCATCAAGAGAAGCCACTGCCGTGAGCAGCCTATTGCAACAAAGAGCAGCCTCCACCTGCTGCACCTGAGAAAGCTGTGTGCAGCAGCCTAGACCCACAGCAACCAAAAATACATTTAGAAAAAAGGATGCCAGCCATTACAGCTGAGCACTGGACTGAGACTCGTGCTCTTCACGAGCTGCCAGCAAAGGTGAGAGGCCACCAAGGGTGGGGAGACCCGTGCTCTTCACGAGCCGCCAGCAAAGGTGAGAGGCCACCAAAGGTGGAGAAAACGTTTACAACACACATCTGACAGAACCTGCATCCACGTGAGGCCCACCGCCAGCCTGAGGACCCCATAAAGGACGGGAGAAGACCTGAGCAGCCCCCACAGACACGGACGGGGGTGGGGGAGACCAGCGCTCGGGAGGGCGCCGTGTCACTCACTACTCCTGAGGGCAGAAAGTGCAGCCCCAGGGGGCTTGGGGCCGGGCGCTTGCCTGCTTGGTGCCGGAAGGCCCACCTGGTAAACCAGCGAGGAGGACTGTCCAGCAGGACACTCCAAAGCTGGACACACAGCTCTCCCGTGATGCTGACATATACCCTCGAGAAAGAAGCGCATTCACCACCACAAGACACAGACAAGACGCACGTGGCTGCATCCCTCATAAACGCACACTAAAAGAGAAGCCAGCTAAGGCCCATTCCGGGGGAAAGGGCGGCGGAAGCGTGGTGCCCACGATGACACGCTGCACAGCGGGGGCCGCTCCTGCGCGTGAGCCTCGCCCGAGGGGCGGGGGCAGGCCAGTGCTGACACCAGCCTCCAGGCGGCTGCACGGGCCCTGGACCCGCGGGCCTTGGGGGCGGGCAGTGTCCCCCTCTCTGAGCTGGTGGTTCACACGTGGACACAGAGACACACACCACACACACTTCACTGCACAGACGCTGCCCTTCCAGAACACGCTGGGCTCCATCTTCACACACAGTCTCCTCGCCTCAGCAACCGCCCCCTGCCCGGCTGGGGCTGCAAGTCGAGTCACCTTCTTCGGCTCCTTGCTCTCCTTCTTGGCGGCCTGGACAGGTCTCTGCGCTTCGGGCACGGGCGTCAGTGGCGCAGGTGGCTGCAGGACCTGCGGTGGCACCTCAGAACCTGGCGCGGTTCTGAAGGAGCCCTGGGGGACACACGGGAGCACTGAGGATGGGGCGGCTTGAGAGAATTGTTTAGAAAGATGTTCATCCACAGGTTGAGACAATTTTTTCAATACAGTTAAACTGTCACTTTTATTTTCTCAGGGACAGAATATTTTAAAGGTAAAACACACAAGGAGAGTTCCCCAGGACACCAAAAAGAACTGGCTATCTGTAAGAAGCTTCTAGAACACAGATATAGAGGCATTGATCCACCCGCCCTCCCACCTCTGCTGCTGGGATCACGGCACACAGACAAGGTGCTTGTTTATATCAAACACGTCTGATACAATGACTCAACTTCAAGGAAAGCACTGCAAGTTTTACAGATCCTAAAAGAGATGCAGAAATCAGAGAAGTTCTCCATCTCAGAAAGCTTAAAACTGACAAGATAGTTTCATTATAAATACGTATTTCTTCTACTTAAAAACCTTTTATAAACCGTTACTTTCCTCCCTATTAACGTTTACAATAGCTCTTCACATTTTAAGGATTCAAGGTTTCTCTTTATGAAGTTAATTCAAAAGACGACCTCATAAATTTAAGTACTACTGATCTACTTACAATTTAAGAAAGAAGAGCTGAAGTGCTCATTCACTGGGGTTTAGAGAAAACAAACAGCATAGAAACAAACACGAAGTGGGCAAGTACCATGCTGGCAAAGCTCCCGCCAAGCTCCTCCTCCCCCGGCTCCGAAAGCGAGCTTCCGCCGGGCGTCTCCTGCAGCGCCGGCCCTGCCAAGGAAGCACGGCTCCAGTGAGTGTGGCGCCGGCGCCCAGGGCAGGGGAGCGCCGCGGCCACGCTCGCCTCTGGGAACGCACAGTTCCCCCACATGCCAGGCCTCCCGACATGGCCTTCAGAAACCCAGACTGCACTGTTCTAAACGTGTAAAGATGAAGCTTCCCCTTCAGAGCAAGGCTGTCCACATGGACAGACGGCCAGGGATAGCCCTGCAGGAGGAGGGTCGGTGCGTCCCCCTGGGTCACAGGGCTGCTTTCCCCACCCCGGGACATCCACTCCCACCTCCTCCATGTCGGGATGACTTAGGTCCCTGCTATAGGCACCTCCTTGAAGAGCAAGCCCACTCCACTCTGCCCTCAGGACAGCCCCCACTGCAGACCAACCTGCGTCCTGGCCCCTGGCCTCCGGGAGCAGGCAGTCCGTCTCCTGGAGAGGTGGCATCCCAGGTCCGGGATACAGGGCCACAGGGTCAGGCCCAGAGGGCTCCGGAAAGGCAGGTACAGCCCCTGGGGGGCCACGCACAGGCTCCAGCTCCACGGGAGCTGGCAGCGGCACGGGGAACATGGGCACCTGGGAGGGGATGGCCGCTGGGCCGTCAGGGAGCGTCAGAGGAGCTGCAGGAGACGGTGCAGAAAGGACTGTCTGAGGCCACGTGCTCGACCCAGGGACTCTGCAGGCACGACTCGTTTACTGGGAGACGGGAACCCTCCATTTTGAGCACGAAGGCTGAGGCTGCCGGGGCGTCACGGGGCCTCATTCCGCATGGCGCGGGCTCGAGGCCATGGGAAGCCCTGACAGCCCAGCGGGTAGCCGTCCAGCCCTGCACAGGCCGCTGCATCCGCGGCCCTCCCACCCGCCCGACCCCGCGGCCCTCCCACCCGCCCGACCCCTGCGGCCCTCCCACCCGCCCGACCCCCGCGGCCCTGGGACATGACCGGCTCATCGAGGAGGTGGCCCCGGGAGGAGGGCCGCAGGCGCACCTGAGGGCAGCCGCCGCACATCCTGGCTGAAGAGCTTGGCGCCAGGCGCCAGTGGGGCCAGCAGCGGGTTGTCGGTGACCAGGCCCGCAGGCTGGGTGGGTCCCGGGCCATCACGGGGGCCCACCTCAGGGCTTGGCGAGCTGGGGCAGCGCTGGGGGCAGGCTCCATCCTGACTCCAGGTCACAGCGCCCTCCTGAGGGAGAAGGGCCTCAGGCGTCTCCCCACCAGACACTGGCCTCGGCCCCCCAAACAGAGGTGCCCCCGAGCACGTGAGCCCCTGGCGTGCGCACAGGGGCCCTTCACACCCAGCGCACCTCGATCTGTCTCTCCACGAGCTGCAGCTGGACCAGCCAGGCGGGCTCCGCAGACGCCTCCTCCTCCGGCTTCTCCTTCAACTGAGGGTCAAAGAGGCGCAACTGGGAGGCAACCTGGAAACACACGGAGATACAGGCTCTGTTCCCACAGAAGACGCCTGGCAAGCCCACTGTGGCCTGGACACAAGCCAACTGCACACGCAGCTTCCCCCCCACGGGGCCCGAGCCGCCCTCGCGGGGCCGCCTGGAGTGTGCACGGGTAAGGAGAGGACCTGGGACCGTCCTGGACTGTGCACGCGTGAGGAGAGGGCCTGGGACTGTCCGTGACTATGCACCCATGAGGAAAGGGCCTGAGACCATCCTGGAGTGTGCATACATGAGGAGAGGGCCTGGGACCATCTGTGACTGTGTACGTGTAAGGAGAGGACCTGGGACCGTCCGTGACTGTGCACACGTGAGGAGAGGGCCTGGGACCGTCCTGGACTGTGCACGCGTGAGGAGAGGGCCTGGGGCCGCCCGCGACTGTGCACGCACCAGCAGAGGGCCTGGGGCCGCCCTGGACTGTGCACGCGCGAGAGGGGCCTGGGACTGTCCTGGAGTGTGAGGACAGGACCTGGGACTGTCCGTGACTGTGTACGCATGAGAGGGACCTAGGACCGTCCGTGACTGTGTATGCTTGAGGACAGGACCTAGGACTGTCCTAGACTGTGCACGCATGAGGAGAGGGCCTGGGACTGTCCGTGACTATGCACCCATGAGGAAAGGGCCTGAGACCGTCCTGGAGTGTGCATACGTGAGGAGAGGGCCTGGGACCATCTGTGACTGTGTACGTGTAAGGAGAGGACCTGGGACCGTCCGTGACTGTGCACACGTGAGGAGAGGGCCTGGGACCGTCCTGGACTGTGCACGTGTGAGGAGAGGGCCTGGGACCGTCTATGTGTACGCATGAGGACAGGACCTGGGACCGTCCTGGACTGTGCATGCGTGAAGAGAGGGCCTGGGACCATCCTGGAGTGTGCACGCGTGAGGAGAGGACCTGGGACTGTCTGTGACTGTGTACACCTGAGAACAGGACCTGGGACCGTCCTGGACTGTGCACACGTGAGGAGAGGGCCTGGGACGTCAGCACCCCGTGCACTGGCCGCAGAGGCCACAGCACCGGATGGATCCTGGGGTGCTGAGTCCACCTCCACTGGACTCTCCTCACCGAGGCGCCCCCAACCCAGACGTGCTCACGCTCTCGGGGGAGTGGGGGGCGGGGGGCAGCGAGTCTGGCCTCGCGGTAGCGGCTGGAGCCGTGAGGCAGAGGAGGGCTTGGCAGCCCGTCTGTGTGGCTCCCGTGACTGAGCTTCCCTGGCAAAGCTCCTGTCACAAGAGCACAGGCTCAGCGCCACCTCCAGGGAGAGGAGCACACAGACGCCGGGCGCTGGCAGGGCGCCACAGGCTGTCTCACGGAGTGGAAAGCTGGGGCTGCGGGGCCACAGCCAGGACCCAGCCCAGAGAGGCCCCCAGTGCCAAGTGCGAGGCTGGGGTGCCCGGGTACGTGGGCCTCCTGCAAGCGGGCCCTTCTCACGCCCGAGCTCCCAAGGGCCCTGTGCTGAAGTGCAAACACCTGCTCCCCTCCAAGAGTGTGCAGGACTCGTCTTGGTCGGGAAGTCTGAGAGCCGCGTGACTGCGGCCCCTGAGGGCCCCTGGGCTGGGGGGCGTCACCTGCACCAGCTGGCGGAGCAGCACCGGTGAGTGTCTGTGGGGCTGCGCCAGCACGCTCTTGGCGATCGCCTCGCAGTAGTGGAAGGCCTGCGCAGCCAGCCCCATCTCGGCCAGGCGGCAGCAGTAGATGAACTTGAACACCTGAGACGACAGACAGACGAGCTCAGCGGTGCTCGAGCCGCCCGGGGCCGCCCCTGCCCTGGCCCCTGCGTCCTTTCTCTGTGCTCTCCACGACCCCCCGCCCCGCCTGCTCACAGCAGAGCCAGGCCCCTTCCCCCGGCAAGTTAGATCAGAGTACACAACTAGGCTTCTGAGAAACTCGCCCGCCTGGAACACAGCCGTCAGCGTTCCCAGCCACGGAGTGAGCATGAGGCGCCGCCACGCTTGTGCCGTGACGACGGCCTCTGGGGAGCCACCAGTGCGCTCACCCTGCTTGGCTGGCACCCACAGGCCACGCCGTTTCACACACGCACACACAGTCCCGTCGGGCACCACCCTCCCGAAATGCTGTCCACAGCTGATAGGAAAGAACCTGCAGCCGAACAGTGGGCGTTCTTCGCGCTTGAGAGCACTGAGGGCCAAACCGCGGGCAGAGCTCTCAGTGCTGCAGGCTTCCGCTCCCAAGAGCCACTGGCTATGACCGCCTGAGATTCCTAAATCCGTTTCATCGCTTTTTGCTTCTCTGAATAAAGCCCGTAACAGCCACGCCTTGTGAGCACTGGGCAGGCCCACCCCCGGGAGCGTGCTGGGGCCCGGGCCCACCTGGAAGCTGGGAGGGGGAGCAGGCTTGCGCCCCCAGGGACTGCGCGTACTCATAGGCTTCCGTCCTCTGGATCGCTTCGTTGGTCGCGAACTTTAGAAACGGCAAACTGTGGACAGGCATCGTGTTATGCCAGGGCGGACCCCCTGGAAGCCGGAGCGCCAGCACACGCACCACGCGCGCAGCTCCTCGGCTGCGGGGGGGGGTTGTCCCTCCTAAGGGATGTGGGTGCCACTACGCTGACGTGCCCCTTACCTGTGGTTTGACCCAATTAAGACGAGCTTTGTGGTCTTTTTGGTGTACACCCCAAATCCGACCTGGGCCATGAGGTAGCAGAAGTGCGCGGCATCAAGGAGCCCTTTGGAGGCTGAGGGGAGAGAAGGCAGGCGGGCTCGGGCGCTCCCAGGGACACACAGACACCCCAGACGGAGAGACGGTCTCAGGCTGGAGCACCGCGGCCCAGGCCCCTCCGTGACCTACCCAGGGTGTCACCCATGGCAGCCACGGCCCGAGACTCCCCGTCCACGTTGTTGCTCAGGTTGGACAAGATCATGGCCAGGTGCGGCCGCCAGTCTCCCACTTCTCGTCCCCACAGCACTGAAACCAGAAGCAGGCAGAGAACCCTCAGCCGCAGGAGACCCGGCTCTGCAGGGCTCGAGCGCACGGGTGTGAGGAGGAAGCAGGTGTGGGACGGCAACGTGGGCGCGGGCTCTCTGCAGAGGCCGAGCTGAGGTGCTGTCAGCACCCACTGACCGTGGACGCAGCCGGCATCCGCCCTGACATCAGCTGGTAGACGGTCTGCAAGGGGTCGTTTATTTGAAGGCTGTTGGCGAACCTGAGTGGATATAAAAGAGGAGGCTCAGCCAGTTCAGAAAAACAAGACACAGAACAAGCCTGGTCTCCCCTCCGCCAATCTGGGGCCTGGCCTGATGCTTGACCTGGGCCAAACGCACACACCAGTTTTTAAAAGACTGCAGTAGAGGGAGACCACAGAATTCATTGAGATTTTATAGAACTGAACTCTGCAGTCGACAGAAACAGTTGGACCCCTTAGCCATACCACCCGACGAGGAGGGCCCAGCCAGCCTGCAGCCAGAGGCGGCGGACGGGCCTCCCCAGCTTCCTCTGCCAGGAGCTCAGGGGCCTGCAGGCTCCCAGGCTGCAGGAGGCCAGACCCCGGCCCGCGGGCACAGCCACAGCCCGCGCCGCGGCAGGCCTCCTCACCTGGTCATGACTCTGGCGTGCGTCCGGCTGTCCATCTTGCTGGCGAGTAACAAGGCGTGACCCCACAAGCCGCTCTTCATCGCAGACTCTAAGGCGTCCTGCAAAGCGTCGAGAGTGTGTCTGAACCCTGAGAAGGACAGGGCCCTGGTGCGTGTGCCGTGGGGAGGGAGCAGAGGGTGCGCTGCAGGTGGAAAGCCATACAGCCGGGAGGCCACAAGACGTGCGCCCCACTCAGAGGCGCAGAGAAGCTGGTTCCACGCCTCCCCTGGCTGGAGCCCCTACAGGAGGCTGTGGAGGTGCCCTGCTCTGGCAGCATCGGCCCAGGGTGCACGCGCTGCCCGGGCCAGGCCAGCGGGGCAGCGGCACTGCCGCCCCTCCGCTGCGACCGAGGCCTCGAGGCCGCTGACTCCCCAGGCCCAGGGCATCTGCCCGGCACTAGCAGCCCCCACTTCCGCAAAGAACCTGGGCCGCAATTCAGAAAACTTCTGACCAAGAGGCAAAAAGGTTTTAATAGAGACAAACAGTAATTAAATGAACAGGTTGGGGGATTTCCATCAGCTGTAAGCTGTCCACGTCAAGATCATCTTCTTATCGTACTAAGTGTTCCACTGGGTCTGTGTTCTGCAATACGTGGTGCCCGCACGGAGCCAGCGCAGGGCGTGTCCCCTCGGCGCCACCCGCCGCCACCCCGGCTGCACCCCAGGCCGCTCCAGTCTAGCGCAGCCCCGCCCGCGCACGGCAGCGATGGTGTGATCCCCCAACTGTGCCAGAACACATGGCTGCTGTCCTGCGCACACGTTCACTGCGAGGCACACCACACTCAGCCCAGGCTCAGGCCTGCTCATCTGCCGAGGGACTCTGCACGGACCCCGCAGCTCCGGCACAAGCAGTGTTCAGGGACAAGCCGCCGTTGGCACCTCCAGAGGCGACACGCCAGCGCGCCACTCACCTTCTTGCGGCCGTAGAGCAGCAGCTCCCGGAACCGCTCTGTGTCCTTCTCGAGGGTGCTGGCGGCCTGACTGTCCGTGAGGAACGAGAGCTGGGCCTCGCCGGACTCCTCCTCCTCCACCTGCTCCATGGCCTCATTGGTGAAATCAATCAGGTTGGCCTCATTCGGCGACTTCCCCGGGAAGCCAAACGGTTCGGTGGTCTCGTAACAAGAGCTCTGCAATGTCTGTGCCCACCACAGTCTGCGAGGGCCAGGAGGGAGAGCAAGCTCAACCACAGACAGACCCTCCGAGGGGGCAAGACCATCCCAGCCTTGGTTAGGAGGGGCCGTCAGACCAACTTGGGCGCAGAGCTGCTCCCGCGGCTGGGAGCAACATAGCACACGGCACATGCCGGGCAGGCCGACGATGGGGAGGCCAAACCTCCCTTTACCCCAAACCACGTGCCCTGCTGGACTCCTGCTTCCTGGGGGACGCCCTGGATGGGAATGCCTGGCCCAGAAATCCTGCCTGACCCTCCTGGAGGCCGAGGACCCCTGGACTGGTGCCGACGAGAAGGGCCGCTCTAGGAGGGGAGACACGTACCCCCATTCTGCCTGCACAGCAGGACGATAAAGCTCCAGAGGAGACTCGCAGACTCTTTGTCTATTAAGTTTTCATTCTGCAAACACTTTGTAGCCTTGTTCTGTGCAAAATTAATAACATCCACTTTATGGGTGTCATCTCTGCAAAAAAACACACTCGGTGAACAGCAGCCGCTGCACCTGCCAGGCTGTGCTCAGCGCAGCCAGCGGACAGGCGCCGAGAACGCTTCTGTGGGCACGTACTTGCCGAGAGGTCCTGGGAAGGCCCGCATCTCCTCCTGCTCCGGCGTGTGCTGCAGCAAGGTCTAGGCAGGGACAGGAGAGGGATGGGGAGAGCGGTTCATGGGGGCAGCGCAGCACCGATCGGCCCAGCCCATGTCTGCTGGCCACATCGGCAGACAGAGCTACGGACACCGTCTTGGGGACTTCCAAACTTTACTTAAGCAGTGAGACCCCTTCCTCCTGCCCAGACTCTGACGCAGGGCCTGGATGCACATGATGGAAGAGGCCTGCCAGGCACAGAGTGGAGCGCCCGCAGCAGCCCCTGAGTCATGAAGCACCTCTGCCCACCCTCTAGGTCACCAGTAAAACAAGCCTTCATAGAGCCCTCCCTTCAAAATCAGGAAATCAAACAACAAAAAATGAACACAGGATAATACCAAGTCTAACACAAAAGTGAAAAGTGGAGTCGCTCAGTCGTGTCCGACTCTTTGCTACCCTGTGGACCGTAGCCTACCAGGTTCCTCCGTCCATGGGATTCTCCAGGCAAGAATACTGGAGTAGGGTGCCATTTCCTTTTCCAGGGGATCTTCCAACCCAGGGAACGAACCACAAACCCCTCCCAAAGTTCTTACTAACAAAATATTGACTTCTGGGAGGAAACACAGACGACAGAAGAGAACCAGGACAGCCTCAAATCAAAGGCTCGTGGAAGCTGCCGTCTCCTAAGACTGCCTTTTCAGGCAAAGACACGCACGGTGAAGGTGACAGGCTGTAAAGCAGGATTTGGCGGGGGGTGGGGTGGGGGGTGGGGGGGGTGGTTGCTGAATGACGACACGAAACCACTCCCCCACGGAGTTACCTCCATGCTGTGAATCTCAACCAGTGCGGGCTGTCCTTCCGAAGGCAGGTTTGGAATCACTTTGATGAGCTGGCCCCCAGGACCAAATCTGGCACAGACGTGAGGCACCGTGAACTTCTCTGGAGAAGAGGGTCTCGACGGAACTACACGGGGATCAAGTGAGAGAGCCACCAGCTCGCCACTGCTTAATGCTTCCCAACTAGGTCAACAGCTTGGACTTTTAAGGCACCCAGACAGCCGGAATCACAGACTATCCAGATCAACTAACTTTCAACTATTAAATATCCCATTTAAAAGGAGAACTTTCTTTGTCACACAAACAAATCATTAAAAACGAGGAGTTTCTCCTCTAAAATGAAAAAGTTCTTTTAAAAGCCAGCAGGACGCACTGTGCTGTTAAAACAGAAAGCTGCTCAGATGGCCCCTGCACGCTCCTTCAGCTGTGGCCTTAGAGCGGGTCGGGGCGGTGAGGCAATGGCCGAGGGTGAGACACCGCAGGCAAGCAGAAGGGAGTTCTCCAGTTACAGAACATTCAGGAAAGCCCACCAGTCCTCTCTTATACTGTCTGTTCTCAAACTTCACGTTCTTATACGGTTTCCCAAGAAACAGTGTGTGATCAGGCATCTCAAAGGTGCCCTTAGGTGCAGCACGGGCGGTAAGTAAAGGGTCAGGAGCTTTAAGGAGAACCAGGCTTCCTCTAAGAGCCACGCACCCGTGCGGCCAGCCTTGGGGGTGGGGGGTGCTGTCCCTCCACGTGGGGAGCTGAACTGGGCAGGAAGCCTGAAGGCAGCGCTGTGCTGAAGTGGATGTGACAGACAGGCCGGCAGCTCCCAGGCCTGTGGACCAAACTGCAGCCCCAGGGACACAAGCGGCACAGCATGGAGAGAGCCGCCCCTCAGGACGGGCATGCTGGGCACAGCGCCCTCGCGTGGCAGGGAACCCCCTCAGGACCGGCGCGCTGGGCACAGCGCCTTGTGTGGCGAGAGCCACCCTCCAGGATGGGCGCACTGGGCACAGTGCCCGCCGCCTGGCAGGGAACCCCCTCAGGATGGGCACGCTGGGCACAGCACCCTCACGTGGCGAGAGCCGCCTCAGGATAGGCACGCTGGGCACAGCGCCCGCGCCTGGCAGGGAACCCCCTCCAGGATGGGCACGCTGGGCACAGTGGCCTCGCGTGGCAAGAGCCGCCCCTCAGGACGGGCACGCTGGGCACAGCGCCCTCGCGTGCCAGGGAAGCCCAGGCCCGACCATCACCAGTTGCCCCCTGGGTCGCAACTCAGCCCCTCTCACCGCGGGCGCAGGTGCTAACCCCCAGGAGCTCCCAGGCCCCTCTGCGCTGTGTGTACCCGGGGCCTTGCCACACACACCTTGCTCCGCACAGGGCCAGCTGGCCTCGGAGGGGTAGCTGTACTCTGGAAAGCCTGGCGCGCCGTGGGAAGTCACTCCCGTAGGGGCCGTAGGGGTAATCGCCGTGGAAGGAGCCCGGCGGAGGGGGGCACCTCGTAGGACCCGGAGGGCACGGCGTGACCCGGTACACCTGGCTCTTTGGGAGCACAAAGCGGACAGGTGAAGCCCCTTTGCTGCCCCCGTGGCCCCGGGCGGCCCGGAGCCTGCCCCGCCTACCTGCTGGGAGTGGGCGCTGCAGCTGCTGCGGCGGCTCGGCAGGCTGGGCACACTGCGCAGGCTCCGGGCCGAGTGCTCGCTGTGCTCGCTGCGCCGGTCCGCCTCCTCCCCGTAGGTGTCCCGCGGTGGCTCAGGCTCATCGTCGAAGCTCCCGGTGAAGCGGGGGTCGTACCTGTAGCGGTCGTCGTATTTCTCGGGCCTGGAGGAGGCAGCAGGCAGAGGCAAGGCTCCTATGTTGCACACAGCTGAGCCCCCCAGGGTCCTGACCCCAGGAATGACACTTGCCAGAGCCCACACTGTAGCGGGGTCACTGCACCCACGGCCAAGTTCAGGCCCTGCCTGAGACCAAGAGATACAGGCTAGGGGTCCATTCCAAGGCAGTCACACCTCTCACGAACCCACGAAGAGGCTGAACTGACTCCTGGCGCTGGTTCTAAGGTCAGCTCCCCTCCAAAAACCCAAAGAACCTCCAGTTCACCCTTCTCCTCTGACAGTGGCGGGTGCCTGGGAGCCGGACGCAACCGCAGCTCTCGAGTGGACAGCAGGAAGGACCCGAGAGCAAAGGCCCGGCTGACTTATGGCCCACCCTCCGTGCTGGAGTCTGCTCTGCCCACCTGTCACCATAGGCGTAGCTCTCCTTCCTGCACGAGTCGTACTCAGCATCGTACCAGTACCTCCGGTCATAGGAACGGGGATCCCTGAACCGAGAGCTGTAGTAGAACCGATCCCAGCGACTTGGGTCTACAACGAGAGATCCCCAGGTCAGTACAATGTGAAGAAGACATTCCTCTGGCTGCCACTGGAGAAACCAGGCCATCCCAGGACTGAAGGATGCGCCTAGCCTCCGAGAGGGATCAAACTCTCCACCCAAAAAGCAGCACAACCCTGGGGAACATGAACTTGAGGCACGAGAGGACCCGGCGCGTCCTCCTCGAAGCCCACTGGCTAAGCTTCTCTCAACCCATGATTTAAAAAGGCCACTCATCTCTTTTCTCTAATGTGGTCCAAAAAGCTTTAAGAAACACCCTCCAGGGATAAACAAGGTCCTACTGCATAGTACGTGCAACTATATCCGATCTCCTGAAGCAAAACCATAATGGAAAAGAATACTTAAAAGAACCAATATATATGTATAACTGAGCCGTTTTGGGTACAGTAGGCATTAGGCACAACACTGAATCAACTATATCTCAATTAAAAATAAAAATCTAAAAATACTCTCAAACTAAAAGACTATTTTCCCAAAACATGTGAATCAACATCATAAACAATCCAGACATACCGTTTTGGGCAAGCACGGGCAGAATTATGCGTAAAGCAGTACAAATACAAAGTGGAGGAGGAGCCCCAGAAGACGGGGAAGCAGGCGGCAGTGCTGGACTGGCGGCTGCAGGTCAGGACCCTGCTTCTGGCCATGGCTAGGCAGGGGGCCCAGGGGGCTGCTCAGGGGATGCGCGCCAAGACGCACACCCGCCTGATGGCCGCGGTGCCTGAAGGGGAGGGGCACGGGCCACCTGCGTCTGCTCTGTCCGACCTGAGGGCTCCTGTCACACGCAGCCTCCGGGCACATCACGCGTGACTGGTGCAGGGAGCAGCCGGCCCCTCATTTTATTTCAATCAATTTTAACAGCCATGTAAGGACAAGCCACATACTCTAGTATCACCAAGAATTATACTTTGCTAGGAAGGCAAAGAAATCTATCAACATGATAAAAACACACTACTATGACTTGGGTGATAGTTATCAATGAACAGTAGCAATATAATTATTTCTAGATGCAAATTACCTTCGGCTACTTTGGCTATTAGACAAAATCACACGACTTATAAAAAGGAAAAGCGTCCTGAGAAAGCCCACCACGCCGCCACCTGTGCCTGGCTGCACCAAGGTCCGAACGCGCCTGCTGCGGAAAGCCCGTGACCGTTTCTGAACGCACCTCTGTAATCGTACTGGCTGGAATAGCAACCTGCGTAGTAATCACTCTGACTGCTCCATCCGCTTTTGGAATTGTAGTAACCTTCAGGATACGCTTGCCTGAAAAACACACACACAGTGCTGTTAAAAAACAAGAGGCGCTGCTTCCTAACATGCGACTAGATTCCAATCAACACACCCAGAGCCACAGGCAGTCACCACAGCACCTTGCCTGTGGAAAAACTCCATTCAGGAGAACCGAACCTGCGACAACGTGAGATTACAGGACTCCCTACCACAGAGCGGACTGAAATCTATCTGTTGAAGCAGCTCGGGAAGCGCTCTTCAGCAAAAGAGAGCTGGTGCTTTCTGGCGCGCTCAGGAACCCATCCCGTCAGCGCCAATGCTGAAGCAGGCGCTCCCAGTTCTGGAATCACGCTCAGCAGAAGTGGAAAGCACTGAGCTGCGGAGACCAAGCTGGCGCCGACTGTGACACCCTCCGCCCGACCGTGACCGTGTGCCCCCGACAGAGAGGAGGCCCGCACCCGTCCCAGCTGACCGCCCGGCGCTGCTGCCTCTCACTGCAGGACGGGCAGGGCCGGGCCCGCTGGGTCAGGAAGATCCTTGGAAGGATGCAACAGCACTTCTGGTTTTTAAACTCACTGCAAACCCCTGGAAATGGCTCTCAGGGTGCAGCTGCCCTTGAAGAGCGTCCCCCTCCGCAGGAACAGCACCTGCTGACGGGGGTGCCTGGGGGCAGCACTCGGGCGCCAACGGCCCCACCACGGGGGTCCAGAGATGCACCCTGAGCTGGGCGGGGCGGGGCATGGCCACCGTGCTGCTCGCCCAGCCCCGTCACCCAGCAGCAAGGACTCCACACGGACACCCAGGGCACCTTCCTCCCTCCAGCAGCTCCCCTAGGTCACGATCACCCAGCATGAGCACGACACAGGGACGCTCAACACGTGCACCAGGCCTGCATGCATGTCTGCACACGTGCACACACAGAGGAGGGCGCAGTGAGGATGCAGAGGGGACCTGGACACTACGGCCGGGCCTCAAACCCCTGCCAGGCAGCCAGGCCCACCTCCGCTCAGCCACAACAGCCCACAGCTCTCACGGGGCCCTCGCGCTAACCCCAAGGCTGGAGAGGAGACAGGAAGGGCGAGCTGTACCCTGCCCCATCCTCCCCCACCTCTCAGGGCTTCCAGAAAACCCCTGCCTGCTGCACTCCCAGATCAGAGCGCCCACTGTGACGCCTCGCCTCCCAGGGGACAGATGGGCACGGTCTCCCATCGAGTGCCCAGGGCCCAGGGGTCTGAAGCTGAGTGCGTCCCTCCGCAAGGACAGGGGTCCACCCGGACAGGCCCAGCTCGCTCTCCAGACGAGCGACCAAGGCCTTCAAACAGCAGGAGCAGCCGTAAGTCTGTAAGGCAGTGGGGGACACGGCCTCCCCCACGCCACTCTCTCCCCATCACAAGCCGAAGGAGCCTCACAGTCTTGTAGAAACCCGGCCCTGCAAGACGAGGTGCCAGGGTGCA
Organism: Nanger dama; assembly: GCA_917880005.1. Lineage (NCBI taxonomy): Eukaryota > Metazoa > Chordata > Mammalia > Artiodactyla > Bovidae > Nanger > Nanger dama. The sequence goes on along the minus strand of CAKJTW010000018.1, from coordinate 3,120,320 downwards.
GGTGGCACCGTGGCAGGCAGCAAGGCTGGACCCAAACCCACGGATGCCTATGAGTGGGCGGACCGTGACCTGCTTGAATTTTTATTCAGCTGAAGGCATGACGCCAAGGATCTTTCGAAATGCCTCATCTATAATTGCAAAACCGAGAAGTGCTCAGTCAGGTAGAGAAGTGAGAGAGAGCTCACTGGGGGCCTCCTGACCCAGGAGGCAGTGCCAGGCAGAGAGCCCGTGCCAGGCAGAGAGCCCAGGCTCGCGGCTGCTGCCGCCAACAGACCACTCCATGTCGCAGCCTGAGCGTGCCTGGCCTGGGCGCCTGGAACCATTGTGGGGACGAACCTCCACAGGTCAAAAGCTGCCACGTGCCCACAGGCAAGAGGGCCACTGCCCAGGCTGGGAGGAGCCCTGCTCGAGGTGGCCCCACCCAGGGTCTGGCCTGACCAAGGCCGGCTGCTGCCATGCCGGTGGCCATCCACACCCACGCAACTCATACACACATTCATTGTATGATTCTCCACAAACGCGCTGTTCCAAATCACGAAGCTACCACAGCCGGCAACACAAACGTGAATCACCTGGCAGCCGGGCGGTCGGAGCAGTGACTGGCCCGGGGAGCTGGGCCGCTCGGGCTCTGGGTAGCGGCAGGGATCCACGTGGGCAGCGCTGTCACAGGGCCTGTACCTGGGGTCGTAGAGGCCATAGATGTCCTGCTGGAAGAAGGACACGGTCACTAGACGCCAAGAGCCACCTGCGCAAGCACCTCGCATGGCACTCACGGCCCAGGTGAGGCTCTGCAGACGGCCTGGCCTGGCTCAGGAGACGGCTGTATGGCAGCGGGCCATACCCAGGTGAGCCTCAAGGGCTCTCTTCTGCTTCCTGAGGTCTCACCTGAGTAGGTGTTGAGACCCCACAACCTGGGGTCCCATCTCGGGCACCAATTCAAGTAAGCAAAAGAATCTGGGTCCCCTGGGATTGGGTCCTGCAGGCACAGACAACCCCAAAAAGAGATCATGCTCTAGCCTCACGAGGCTTTCAGCCCCTCCAGATGCGGCAGCCCTGTGGCCCTACAGCCACGCTGGAACCTGAAGCAGAGACGGGTGATCCAGGCACGAGCCCGACCTGTCTTTCCTGTCTCAGGGCCTGATTCTCTGTCAAGAGCTGGTAGAGAGTGAGATAGCACACAGCGTGGACTTACCCTTGATCCCCGCTGGGGCCTGGGCCCCCACACAGCAGTGCCGGGAGCTGGCTGGGACTTGGGCGCCTCCACACTCTGCCGGCCCACCAGGGGCTCCTGCAGAGTATGGTCCTTCCGTGAAAATAAGTCTCTGGGGCTCCTCCTGGCTCTCAGATTCCCAGGTTTCGGGGGTTAGGCGTGTAGCTCATTCCCACGCACTCAGAGATTCCTGGAGGCCCTCAGGCCGTCCCAGCCCCCAGGCAGCCCCCAGCCCACCACAGCTCTGCTCCCTCAGCTGCTTCTGACTGTGGGGCCGCCAGTGTGGGGTCCACATCCACATCAGGCAAGGGGCTCCAGACTCCCGTCCACAATCCTTCTGCCTCTGCAGACTGTGGCAATGCTGGGCCAGGACAGGAGATGGTAACAAGCAGACAATCAGAGGTGTGTCCACGCGGATCACACTAAAGCAGGATTAAACGGAACCTAAACAGCACTCGTGGGCCTGGCTCACTGCGGAGAGAGGTGTGCAGCACAGCGGCCCCTCTGCCACGGCCAGGACCTGAAGTGTGCACGACGCCACTGCTCTTAACTGCTCCCCCCGCACTGCATCCCAAACTGAATTTCTTACCAACAATTTTATCCTGAACGAGAGCTTCAGAAGACTAGAGTTTTCCTGTTGCTTCTCACGTAAGTTTTTGATGTTAAAACCAGAAAGAAGCTTCAAGAGGCTATTCCAGTTTCCCAAAATGTGCCACCCAGAATTCAGGCTCTGCAGTGAGCGGGACAGGAAGTAAGGGCCCTTTCTCATGTACGCTGGGGTATGCTGTGCTACACCAAAATGAAGCAGTGATTCTCTCCAACTTAAACACGCTCGTGTGCAGCACAGCCCTCCAGGAGAAGGGCTGTGGTCCGCAGAATGAGCTGCGACGGGGAGCACCCTTCTCACGAAGCTCGTCAAGAGGCGTGTGCCAGCAGGGGAACCATGGGTCCCCTCAGGACTGACCGCAGAACCCTGCCCTGGAGCAGGACATGAGAGAGATCTCTGTCAGAGCACTCCACCGTGCAAGAGCACGACCCTACCTGGTAATAGTGGGGGGCTGGGCCAGGATCTGGCGGGTATGCGGAGTGCGGGTACGGGGGCTGGTAGCCGTCGTACACGGGCCTGTAGTAGTAGTAGGACGCCAGGTCGGGAGGCAGGGGCTGCAGCCACTGCTGGTCGGGCCGTGGGGCTGCCTGGCCCGAGCTGGTGGACACGACAGAGGCGCTGGAGGACCGAGGCGGCCGGGGCAGCAGCTGCTGACCCGCGTCAGCAGGAGCTGGGCTTGCGGGCCGGGCCAGGTCTGCAGGCTGTGCCTGCACTGGGGGACTCCCTGGGTTTGAAGGCTCCGGAAGCACTGCTCTGGGCCCCTGTGGAGCGGGCAGTGGCGGTGCCAGCTCCTGTTGGGCTCTCTCTGCACCAGGCTGGTCCTGAGCCTCTTTTATCACCTGCTGGTAGAAACGGTCCGGGGTGTTCACCCCAGGACCAGGTGGCCGATGACTGGCAGTGGGCTGCTGACCAGAGGCTGGGCCATCCGCGTGGGCCAGGCCGTACACTCCTGCAGGATTTTCCAAAGTCCTACTGAACATGAAGTCCAGGGCTCCCGAAGCTCCGTCCCGCCTGCCACAGAGGCCTGGCTTGCTGCTGTCAGGCAGGGAGGTGCTGCTTGCAGGTGGCACCAACACCAGGCCTGCACCCCCCGCAGGACTGGGCACCTCCTCAGGAGGCGCACTCTCTGCGTTGTGGACCTTCTGACCTTCTGGAAGTGAGGCCTTCGGATGAGAGTGCGGTTGAACCAGCAAATTAGCAGCTTGATTAGAAACCATGTCATGGGTACCAGAAACTTGTGGAAAAGGACTCTGGGCCAGATGGTTAGGCAGAGGCGAGCAGATGAGAGAGCCAGCTGGCATCCCAGACAAAGGTACATTCTCTCCAGGATCACCCCCGGCAGCCCGGCCGCTGACTGTGGGCTTATCTCCCACCGAAGAGTCTCTCCAGGATGGAGTCTTCTCGTTAGAATTTGTTAAGGACAGAGAAAAGTTAACAGGCTGAGCCAGACTGTAGCTTTGATCGGGCTGGGCGATCAAGACGGGCTGATTCTGCAAAGACTCAGCAGGCGGGGAGGACAGCAGGCTGGCATAACTGGGGCCAGCCTGTGGTGGGAGGGCCTCTTCTTCACCAAGCTGCGGAGGGTTCTCCAGGTTCTCAGAAGCGCCAAGGCCATCCCCACTCCTGACCGCCAGGGGCCACCTGCCGTGCCGCCCCCTCGTCTGGGGGCTGGATCACTTCAGACGGCTGAGGTTTCACTGGCACGTGAAGCGCGGGGAGCAGCCGGGGCCAGAAGGACGTTGCCCCCAAAATCCGGGAGCTCGTTCTGTGCCCACAGGGTCGTTGCGGGGCTCTCACACTTCACGGGCCCCTGCACCCTGGTCGAGGGCCTCTTCTCAGGTGTTGGCAGCACCGTTTCCAAGGGCGGCCCCACGGCCTGCAGAGGCCCACGTCCGGCCTCCAGGGGGTGGTGAGAGGTGGCACGCAGCACTGCGGCGGGAAGAGGGTCTCCATGTTGTCGGGGGGCTGCTCCAGGTTGCCGGGGGCGGCATCAGGTGTGGCAGCGGCTGCTCTGTGCTGCTTCTGGTGGGCACTAGGGCCCCTCAACTCTCCTACCACGTTGGCACGATCTGCCTCAACGGGCTTTACTCCAACCAAGTGTGATTTCACCGGTTCAAAAGAACTGTTTGCACTCGTCTGAAATAAACCCGTAGGTTTTGGGGGGCTTGGGGTCGAGGGCTGGGACAGGCTGCTGTGGTAGTTCTGGCTGCTGGTCTCGTCTGTCTCGCCGCCCGACAGGAGAAGAATCGATCTGCTTAAAACCTCCCTGGAGACTCATCCTCAGGTTTCCCCACTTCCTGCTGAATGAAGGTACCCGAGTCGCGGGGCCTGGCACCTGGAAGGCCCCGGTGGCTCTTGCTGCTGTAACCAGACGACACACTGTCAGACCGTGCAGGGCGCGCCCGGCATATCCAGGGCCTCGAGACTCGGGCCCCCGCCGCCCGCAAGGCCCACCGCACTGAGCCTGGGGCCAGCTGGGCCGGGAAGGGCCCGCACCTGAGCGGATCGCCCAGGGAAGAAGGATCCAGGCTGAGGGGCTCACTCGGCAGAACTTCCTGGTTCTGAATGAACTCCAGATTCTCAACGTTCTCGTACTGAGCCCCTGCACGGGCTGTGTCCGCCCACACGTCCACGGTGGCCACCTTAGAGGCTGCTTTCTCGTGGGGGCTACTTGCAGACTGAGGGAAGCAAGGCTGTGGCTCTCCCCCAGCTGTGTGGGCTCGCTGCTACAGCCTCTGGGAAAGGGCTGGTGAGTGCCTCCTGCGCCCACATGTGCGGGAAGCTGGCCGAGGCAGAAACCGTCCACGTCGGCCTGCCCGGCAGAGCCCGCTGTTTCCAACGAGAGGTTCTCTTCGTTCTCTGTCTCTCCTCCTCTGAAAAACATGGCGAGTGCGCCTGAGCCCGCCTCTGGTGGGGGTCCAGGCACCCCGGTCCCCCGGCGAGCAGTGCGAGTGGCTTTCCAGGCCGTTTCCCTGAGCAAGTGGGCTAATGGCAGCCAGGCCTGACAGCTGCTCTCTGTTCACTCCAGGACTCGACCTGAGCTCCTGGTTTGCCCGAGCGTTCACAACTCTGGAATTCTGCCTGAACATGCTCTCTGGATCAAAGCTATTTGTTGAGTGGTCTCCACTGGGCAGGCAGACAGCCTCGTTTCTTCCGTCACTGGCCGAGGGTCCTGGTAAGGATGCCGGGGGCCGAGCTGCTCGTGGCCAGGATGCTGATGTAGGCTGGATGGAGGGGGAAAGTGGGTGACGCTGGAGGCATGGGGCCCTGGGATCTGCGGGGGTCCCTCTGGGCCGGGCCAGTAATGCTGACCCGGCGGCCGCAGGCCTCCCTGCCCCGGTCCCCACTGCCCAGGCACTTGCTGGCAGGGCTGAGGAGGGGGCGGGAGTGCTGCTGGGGGCGCAGCGCTGTCGAGGGGGCTCGGCCGGCTCAGGGGTCTGTCAGGCCGAGGCACGTGCCCCTGCGGAAGGGCCCCGCGAGAGCCGTTGGACCCCACTGCTGGAATGTACTGTGGAGGGTACGGCGGGTTCAGGAGCTCAGGCTCTGGGCCGGGAGCCTTGGCACTCCTGTTCGTCTCGGGCCCGTGTGAGGTCGAGGGCATCGGCGCCCGGGAAACGGGCTGGCGTCTGCCCTGGGCTGCACCGGAGGCCCCGGCAGAGGTTCGCAGGGCCCTTGGGAGCTGTCCCCAGTGTTTGTGTGAGGCACGGGCAGACCAGCACGCTGCAGGGATGATGGCGGGGCTGGGCCTTGCAAAATGGGTGGGCTGCTTTTAGACGAGCCGCCCAGCGATGTATTCTGGAGAGCCTGTCGACTGAAAGCAAACGGGTCTGTCACTGGCTGCAGCGGGCACGTTACTGGGGCCATCGGAGTGTGGCTGCCGGCCTGTCTCCTGTAAGGGCTGTTAGACCAGAACATGGTCTGAGGACTCCCCGACGGAGGCGGCCCGACCACACCAGACGGGACAGCCTGGGGCGGCGGCTGCATGGCTGAGCTCTTGCACAGTGAGGCGCTGCTTGAGAAAGCAGCAGGATGGAGGCTTTCCTCAACTTGAACTGAAAAAGAAAAAAAGTTAGCAAAAATGCATTTATTCATAGTCCTGGCTACAATCAGGAAAATTGAGAAAGAAGAAAAAGACGGGAAAACAGTTTTGCATCTTGTAAGTCCTGAGGATACACCCACCCCTCGCCCACCCCCGGGAGGACTGCCATCCAGGGAGCGACACCACCGATCTGGATGCTGAGGCTGGCCGTGCTGGGGCCGGCCAAGCGACTTCAGACAAGTCACCGCCCTTCTGTGAAATCCAGTTATGTCACCGAGCTACATACCCATGTGGAAAGCCCACTGCCTCCACAATGCCCTCAGCAAGCTGGCAGGGACCAAGCAGAACCCAACACGGGTCACCAGGTACACAGTGCCTCCACATCTTCCGACAAATTATCACTAAGTCCGGAAAGAGCCGCCTCCTCTCTTAAGATCACATATCGTACTTTTCACACAGGTTAATTTTATATTTGGAAAGGAAAACCGAAGTTAAAAGCCTGCTTCTCCGTTTAACTGAAAAGCGTTATAAAGCACAGAGTCACGTAAGCTGCAAAATAACAACTATCTGAATTATATGCGCCTAAAACGCCTTTTATCCCAGCCTGTAAAATGTCTCCTTTTCCACACTGTGACAGTTTGCACACCATCAGCAAAACTAGCTGCGTTTGATGACTGGAGTTGAAACAACTATGCCCGGAATGAAAATCCCAAGTAACCATGAATCAGTACTAAGACTGAGCAACTAAGTCCATTCAAAACTTGTCAGTAACAAGCAGACGGCCCTCAAGCCCTTTGCGGAAAACAAAGGAGCAGAAATCCTCTTTACAGCGTCTTTTGTGGTTGTCTGTTTTTAATAAAACATACTAAGTATAATCTTGAACAGTTAATCTGCACTTTTGAGACAAAAATCCAAGTACCGTCTCTTTACCAATTCCTCTCCTGTGTGTCAGCCCTCCTCCCCAGAGACACCCTCACCAATGGATTAAGGGGAGCCCGTCACAGAAAAAAGCCGATACCAAAGGGAGAAATGACACAAGGGCTCTGCAGTGTAATCCACATGTTTCTGCAAGCGCACAATGTTTCTGTCCTTGGACAAAAGAAATTCTGGCAAAAGGAAAAGTGAACGAATGCACATTAAATCCAGTCATTTACTAATGAAAGTTGTCCGCTGCAACTACTGCTCGGACAGGGCCTTCTTCCAGGCCAACAGGGAATCCTTTCCAATAGACAAGCACTTTGACACTCACTTAGATTTCATGGAATCAAATATACGAAGAACTGCATCAGGGACTTCCTTTGGTTCTAAGCTGTCATTTTAAAACTAAGAACGCTTGCAGGTCAGCTTCCCACGGATCCAGGGGAGAAGAGCAGAGCCTCCTCTTCCTCCATGTGAAAGGGAGGCACCGAGACCTCTTACAAAGACACGGCGTCCTCCTGGGAAGGCCTCAGCGGGAAACTCCCCCTCACACTAAACAGCATATATTAAAAAATAAGATACAGAGCACAGGCCCACAGGGTTAATTCCTCAGGTGTCACCATGATAGGACTGGGCGCCAGCTGAGTGGCCCAGCTGCACCGCTGCTCCGTGGGCGACCCGAGTCCCTCATCTATAAAGCGAGAGAACTGAAATGATGGTTTCAAAGTTCCTTCTGGGTTTAATCTTATGAAATTCTATTCACAGTGGATTCTGGGAGGCCCTAATCCCTACGGCTGTTTACGAGCGAAATCTTATCTGAATTTAAATTTCACAAAACATTTATACTCAATTATTTTCCTTGCAGAAACTTTCTTAGCATTATTTCCTCAATTCCTAAGGATCGCTTCATAAGCAGACACTATCACTTCCCTACAAAGTAGCTTCTCCTTCTCCCCCTGACCACTAAGAGCTTTTCAACAATGAACTGTTTCATTTGGAACAATCATCTGCCTTGAACATTATTCTTTTCATCTTTTTCTCTATTCATCAGCAGAAAAACAACGCAAGCACATATCATTTATCTCAACTATAGGGACTTTCATTCTGTCCAGTAAGTCATTCTGTAGCCTCAGGTCATCTAACTTTAAAAATGGCAGACTGCTTCAAAGAAACCAGCTGATCTTCCTAAAGACACATTATTCATAACTGTAGCTCTTCAATTAAGCTGCCTTGGATCTACCTGAAATAAGCACAACCTGTTTCAATATAAATTCCTGGCTACTGAACTGAGATAATGAAAGCACACGTCTCTCCTGCTACGGCAGCCGCCTCAAGCATGAGCGTGTGATGCTCCAAGAAGTGCCGGGGAGTCCAGGCTCTGCCCTTGAGGCGAATGCTACATGACATATCCATCAGGCTACAGGACACTGGGCACAAAGACAGCACAGACCCCAACTCTGCCGAGTACAGAATCAAACATTCAGATGCCAGGGAAAAGGAAGGGGGCTTCCCAACACCGACCAAAGCAACGAACAGCCAAGAGGACACTCTGACGCTAAGCCAAGACGCTTGCAGAGGCTGGCGGGCGCCACGCTACAGCTGACACGCTGCCCTAAAGGCAACTTTTCAGACTTAAACTGCAGTCACTTGCTGTTAAGGCGTATGAGTCACAAAGAACAAGAAAAAAAGGACTTTTTGCCTCTTGCTGGATCGCTATAAGACAAGAGCACCCGGAACCCTAAGAAAGAGCATTGCAGGTGGTGGTGGGGGGTAGGGTGGGAAGAAAGGTGGTGCAGACACTTGAACAGGTGTCACTCGAGGAACAACTGTCTGTGACTCAAGTTTGCTTCTTAACCATTTCCGGGGACGGGAAACACCTTTCTAGTTAACCTCTACCTCGAACAAAATCTTAATAAGCAACCCAACCACCAAGCCACTTAAAACTTTACATAAAACAGCAAAACTGATTTTAGGTGGCTGTCTCACGTCCAAGACGCTCTACAATAATACTTTCATCACAGAAAGGGCAGGTTGGTGGACACACTCCTCTGGCCCTTGATATAAAACACAGCGCCTGACCTCGGTTGCAACATCTTGGTGACCTCTCCACGAGATTACCAACACACTCAACAAGGCTGTAGTTCCTCGGTTCAAATGTCAATGTACCTCATCGCCGGCACGGCTCAGCAGAAACCAAACCGCGGACCCTTCGAAGGAAAGGGCACGCTAAACTGTGAAAGGAATTTCCGAGATGTTTCCACTTTCTAAAGAGTTGCAGGTCTGGCTTTTCCTCCAACCTTTCCAACACAACCCCACACCGAGACCACAACGGCCAGGGTTCACACAGCTGACCCGACAGCCTGTGCCGGTGTGGGGCCACGTCAGCACTCAAGGAGGTCGCCCGGCCCGCTCGGCCCGCAGGGCCCCGCCCGAGCCCCCCGGCGCCCCCGCCCGAGCCCCCCGGCGCCCCCGCCCGAGCCTCGCGGCGGCTCCCCGGAGACGCTCCCGTTCGCTTCGGGCTGGGCCCGGTCCGGTCGCCTCCCTCCGCCCCAACCCCGACCCTCACCGACGCGCTGCAGGGAGGCCGAGGCCCCCGCCGGCTCCTGCCCGGCCGCTCCGCGACCCCCGGCTCGGGGGCTCCTCAAGAGCCGCGCGAAGAAGACGGCTCGGCGGGCGCCACAAGCACCGACACAGCAGCAGCGGCAGCCATCTTGGCACATCCGGCTCCGGGGGCCGCGGCCTCGGCGCCGCCGACGTGTCAGACAGAGACGTCAGCGCGCGCCACGCCCCTCGCAGGGGCCCGCGGGACGCCCCGCCCCTGCCGCGTCCAGTCCCGCCCCATTCTCTTGGCCCCGCCCTCTGCCCCGCCCCTGTTCTCCATCGCCCACCCCTGGGGCCCCGCCCACCCCTGGGCCCCGCCCCTTCCCCTGCCGCATCCAGTCCCCCCCATTCTCATGGCCCCGCCCCCTCTCCCCGCCCCCCGTTCTCCACCGCCCATCCTCGGGGCCCCGCCCCTCGCCCACCTGCCCGGTGCGGCGCGCGAGCGCTGCTCTGGGACGTCGCACGGGTTATGCTGGCTCTTTCTCCCTGCCTCTTCTGGCCTGAGGATGTGAGAAGAGTCGGGAGCCTTCCAGCAGACCCCAGGAAAGGCTCAGTCTTGAACGCCAGCAGGTACCCCGGCCGAGAGCGGCTACCGGCCTGTTCCGAGAACCCAAGGGGCGCCTTGGCGCAGGCGCGTTCCTCGCGTCCTGCCGTTGGACTTCCGAAGCCTGGGAGACGGGCGGAAGGCCACCGAGCATGCGCCGGTCGCCCCCGTGGGCTGCGCGTGCGCGGCTCGCGGCGGCGCGCGAGTTGCCTAGTTACCGCCTAGGGCTGCGGGGTCTTCCAGATCTGCCCCCAACCTTGTCCCGGCGCACCGGTAGCTTTCTGGAAGCCCTCCCGCTGCTTACCGATGGAGCAGAAAGAGACACGCCCTGGCCCCCAGTCCACAGCCACTCAGGCTCCAGCTTCGGGGGTCGTCCTGTGCACCTGCGGCCCCCAGCCGCCCCACCCCGGGTCGGCCGTCGCCTTTCCGTGACACTTGCTCTGTCCGGTCGCTTCCTTCCACCGCGCTCCCCGGCGCTGGCCGCGCAGCCTCCGGACCCCCTTTTGTCCGCCCCTAAACCCCATCAAGGTCCCTAACTCTCCTCCCAGTGAGCGGCGTTAGCCTAGTAATGCCCTGTGGACGGAAGCTAGGGTCTCTGTGTGGTTTCCCCTAACCGTTGTCGAGTGGATATTTGTGTTGAATGGCGGCGACCCCGAGGTACCGAGCGGCAGGCTGGGCCGCTGGGCCTCACTCTCCTGTGCCTCCTTGTGGTCGCTCCCCTTCCCGGTGCCCACCCGGAGACACCATCCGATTGCACTCAGAGGATCTTGGGGAGGGAGATGACTATGCCATTGGGAACCTCATTCTCCCAGTGAGAAAAGGCAGGTGAAGAAGCCGCCACCCTGACCGAGGGCACTCACCTGCCGCCTGCCTGGCACAGGGAAGAGCAGCAGCCTGTCTGGCTGGCCCCAAGGCCTTACGGAGGGCAGAAGGGGTGGCACGTGGCGCTTGTCCACTTGTCCCCCACCCAGCCACTGAGCTCCCAGCAGCGTTGCCCGCTGTGCTTTGGTCTGACTAGGGTGGGAGGGCGCCCTGGGCGCTGGTGGGACCCAGAAGCTTGGGAAGAAGGAAGGAGTGTGGTTCTGTTTGCTGGCAAGGGAGCAGCCACGCTGTCAGTGCCCTGGGTGGCTGCGGGGAGACTTTCAGCCCATCTGGCGTGGCCACTGTGCTGAGCTAATATTTGCCTTGCAGAAGTCGAGCTCCCAGCCTGTTCAAGCACAGAGTTAGGGAACATGCGGTAGCACACAGCCCTGGACCCCACCACTCCGCCCCCTTTCTTCCTGGGGGTCACTGTGTTCCGCAGTCACTGAAAGTGAAAGTTTAGTCACTCAGTCGTGTCTGACTCTTTGCGACCCCATGGACTGTAACCTACCAGGCTCCTCCGTCCACCGGATATTCCAGGCAAGAGTACTGGAGTGGGTTGCCATTTCCTTCTCCAGGGGATCTTCCCAAACCAGGGATCAAACCTGGGTCTCCCACATTGTAGGCAGACGCTTTACCGTCTGAGCCCCCAGTCTGCAGTCGCTAGTCCCAACAAACCACCCTGCAGGGAGATGTCACTATTCCCACCCACCCCCACCCTCGCCCCGACAGGAGAGCAGTGACTCTTCTAGGGCCAGCGCTCCTCAAGTTGAGCTCAAGAGCTCGAGCTCAGACTTCCCCTTTGGTGACTCGAGGAGCCCTGTGGTCAGCCCCACTAAACTCTGACCTGAAGACACCGGAAGCAGCAGAAAGCAACCTGCCCAGGGCAAATCAGAGACCTCGGGGCCCTGTAGACTTCTACGGGGTGACTCTAAGGAAAGTCGTGATCAGGGCTCAGGGCTTTCCCCCTCCCTTCCTCTCTCCCCTCGTAAGCCTCTGTGTGGAATCCCTCTCTGGTGCTGTCTGCAGCCTGGTGTGCAGGAGAGGCCCTAGGCCCCCTGCTGAGCCGCCGAGCCTCTGGGCCGTGGAGGCAGGGCCCCGAGTCACCGACCATCTGCCTCGAGGCCCAGGCTGCTGCCCAGGTGCAGTGTGCTGTCTGTCGCCTTCCCTGACCTCGTCTCCCTGCGTTTAGGCCGGGCGAGCGCCTGGGCAGTCTGGGGGGCTGAAAGAGGGCTCTGTTGCCACATGTGCACTGGGGGGTGCACCACCGTGACGGCCAGTGCTGCTCGTGACTGGGCAGGCACCCCTCCTTGTGCCTGCATTGTACACCCCTCTCTCCTTTCTCCCAGCCCCTCCCCTGGCTCATACTTGGAGGCTGGGTACAAATGTTACCACCTCCAGAAATGGGCTAGAATCAGCCTCTCTCTCCTGGGGGGCAAAACTGGGATCTGAGCTGTAGTCACGTTACCCAGAGCGCAGGGGACACAGGGCTGCTGTGGACCGAGGCGGAGGCTGGGAGCCGGGCTGTCCTGTCATGCTGTGTGCCTCTGCCCCCAGCCTGCGCCTTCCAGGGTGGCTGGTACAGACCAAGGTGGGCTCCGAGTGCAGAGGCCGTGCCTCGGCGCCGAGAACGTGAACTGGCTCAGTGACAGCCTTACTTGTTGCAATGAAACTATGTTGGACATATTGGGTCAAATAAAATACACTGTTCAAGCTTATTTCATGTTTCCTTTTAATGTAGCTGCCAGGAAATTTAAAATCCCACCTATGGCTGGCATTGCATTTCCATTGGACAGTGCTAGTCTAGCTGTTGAGCACGTTGTCGGGGAGTCAGAGGCCCCTCTCAGTATCCCCTGTTGACCAGCCTACCGGGCAGACCTCACTGGGGCCCTTGGGCAGCCGTCTCAGGTGGTCTGTGGCCAGGAGCCTGTGCCCCTCTCTCTATTCGGGTCATCAGGTGTGACCCGTGGATGTGTGTAGGGCAGGTCAGTTGCTCTGCTCCAGCCCTGACCACCCCCTCAGTCCTGGATGCTGAGGCTGAGAGGGCGTGAGCTCGGCCTGGGAGAAGGGCGACTTCTGTGAGACGGGGCTGGCTGGGTGGCCCAGGCAGAAAGCGTGCCAGGGCCTCAGAGGTGGGAAGAGCTGCAGGGAGGCCTTGCAGAGAGGGATGGGGCTGAGGCGGACTGACCAATCGGAGAGGGAGGGGCCAGCCAGTTCCTTCGGGAGAAGGCGGGTCCAGAGGCGCGGATGGCTGGGCCTCTCAGGTGTTGGGCTGCTGTGTGTAGAGGCTGCTGTGTGTAGGGGCAGCTGTTGGGGTTCGTGCAGGTTGGTTGCTGGTGTGTGGCCAGGCCGACGGTGTGACGAGGGAGACGTCTCTGTGAGGCACAGGGCCAGCACCATTAGAACTCGCCAGACCCCTGGAGGGCCTCGCGAGAGAACATTCCACACCCAGGCCAAGCCCCGACCCAGTCAGACTTGGTGAATGTCAGCACATGAGTGTCACTGTAGCCTGAGCATAGCTCTGGCTCTCACCTCCAGCATCTGCAACGCATCTGGCACCTCGCAAGTCTCGGAGAACGTCTTTCGTAAGAGCCAAGAACTAAGCGTATAGTGTACAGTCGCTCAGTCCTGTCTGACATTTTGAGACCCCACTGACTGTAGCCCATCAGGCTCCTCTGCCCATGGGATTTCCTGGCAAGAATCCTGGAGTGGATTGCCATTTCCTCCTCCAGGCGATCTTCCTCACCCAGGGATTGAACCCGAGTCTCCCACATCTGCATTGGAGGCGGATTCTTTCCTGTTGAACCACTGGGGAAGCAATAAGGGTGAAGTAGAGAACACAGATTGGAGCAGGAAACGGCAGCCACTCCAGTGTTCTTGCCTGGAGAATCCCAGGGACGGGGAGCCTGGTGGGCTGCCGCCTATGGGGTCACACAGAGCTGGACACGACTGAAGCAACTTAGCAGCAGCAGCAGCAGAGAACAGAGGGAAATGCTGATCCCATGGGAGCCACAGGAAAATCCACGCTGTGTTCTTAGCTGCAGCGGGGCCCCGAAACCCTGGGACCCCTCTGTCTCAGAGCTTAACACAGATGTTTGCTGGGCTCCCACTGAGCCCTGGGCCCCCAGAGGAGCTGAGGCTGTGGCCGTGGGGCAGACCAGCATGGCTTCTGCCCCTGGGGAGCTGGACACGGGGCAGCTGTGAATGCGCTCAGGGTAGGCGGGGGCACCTGGCAAGCCCTGGATCCCACCTGCTGGGGGGTGGGAAAGGAGAAGCATTTGTGGCAGAAGTGAAGAGAAGCTTCTGGAGGGGCAAAGGGCAGACCCAGAAGGCTGGCGATGGCGTAGGAGCCAGTGGGTGTGCATTGCGTGGGGCTTTGCAGGTCCCACAAGGGGATTCACGCTTGTTTTCTGAAAGCAAGGGAGGCCTTCAGGGACTTTCCAGCCAGGAGTGACATCATCTCTGTAACCTCCCCCCGGCTGTCTAGCAGAGCAGTAGCCAGAGCCAGGAGCCCAGGGTCCCCTAGGGGCATGGCAAGGCTGCGGGGGCCGGGCTGGTGGGGAGAGTCGAGCCTCGGATGACCTCCCAGGGCGGGACGTGGCTCTCTGGCTGCCAGCTGCATCTGCACCCCCTGGGCACAGCACACGATTCACACACATCAGCCAAGGGAACAGACAGGGGCGGGAGGGCAAGACCCCACGCACCAGCATCGTGGTGACCTCAGTCACAGGTGTGGACTTGGAGGCCGGGGGACGGGGGATCCGGATTGGAGCGGGCCTAGGGTGGAACCTGGAGGAACTCCTACACCTGCAGGTTGCCAAGTGCCAGGCTGGCTGTGGCCTTGACTCCTGGCAACAATGAGCTTGGCACACGCCTCCCTGAGCACAGGCTTCTCTGTCCAAACAATGATGAATGAGCGAGGGCGGCTCTCCAGGCCTCCAAAGGGAGGTGGCCCCTCGAGGAGTTGAGAGGACACCACCTGGGGAGTCACATGGCTCTGGCCTGAGTGGGCGAACTCAGGGAAATGATCTTCCTCTTCGAACCTCAACTTCCTCATCTGTGAAATGGGACAACAGCACCGTCGCAGGCAATGGCCCTGAGCACCAGGTGAGGTGCAGACGTATACACGGTGCACAGCCAAGACTCACCGGCCCTCCAGAGGTGTCCCTGGCGTCATCTGCTCTGGCAATGGGGCTCTGGCAGAGCATTGCCAGCAGGGGGAAGCACAGCGCCGCCTCTGAGCGGGCCGGCTGGGCCCTGCAAAGCCACCGCCCCGCTGGGTCTGGGCTCTGGGTGCTAGACCGGCCCAGGCTCATTCAGGATCGGGCTTCGGGACAGCCAGAGGCAAGAGCTTGTGTCAAGCCCAGACTGCAGCCGTCTCTGGAGGGTATGCATCACTGGACGCTGCGAGGGTGGTGGGGTCTGCAGAGCCCTGTACCTGCTCCATCAGTCCTCCCGGGGTTGAGCTTAATGGACAGCAGAGAACGTGGCTTTTTCGAGCTCTGTGCTCAGTGATTGAATCCTCACAGCCACGCGGGCTGGATCCAGGTTCGGCACCCGCGGACACCCACTAGGTCACTGGTCGCTTGGCAGGTCCTGAGCACAGTATGGCAGGAAGGATGTCGCCTGGGGCAGTGAGCTTTTCTTTCTTTCCTTTTGGTGGGGAATGACTAACCTACTTAAGGTCACACACTCTTCCAAGGCTTGTTTTGTTGTTGTTTGTTTTTGGCACGGCTTGTGGGGCCTTTTCATACTGTTCATGGGGCTCTCAAGGCAAGAATACGGAAGTGGTTTGCCATTCTTTTCTCCAATGGACCACATTTTGTCAAAACTCTCCACCACGACTCGTCCATGTTGGGTGGCCCTACACAGCACGGCTCATAGTTTCATTCAACTCTCATGCTAGCAAAGTAATGCTGAAAATTCTCCGAGTGAGGCTTCAACAATACATGAGTTGAGAACTTCCAGATATTCAAGCTGGATTTAGAAGAGGCAGAGGAACCAGAGGTCAAATTGCCAACATCTGTTTGATCATAGAAAAAGCAAGAGTGTTCCAGAAAAACATCTGCTTTATTGACTACACCAAAGCCTTTGACTGTGTGGATCACAGCAAACTGTGGAAAATTCTTAAAGAGATGAGAATACTAGACCACCTTACCTACTCCTGAGAAATCTGTATGCAGGTCAAGAAGCGACAGTTAGGACCGGCCATGGAATATGGATTTGCTACATCTATGAATCAAGGTAAATTGGAAGTGGTCCGACAGGAGATTGCAAGAGTGAACATCGACATTTTAGGAATCAGCAACCTGAAATGGACTGGAATGAGTGAATTTAACTCAAATGACCATTATATCTACTACTGTGGGCAGAAATCCCTTAGAAGAAATGGAGTAGGCATCACAGTCAACAGAAGAGTTCGAAATTTAGTACTTGGGTACAATCTCAAAAATGACAGAATGATCTCTGTTCATTTACAAGGCATACCATTAAATATCACAGTTATCCAAGTCTATGCCCCAAACAGTAATGCTGAAGAAGCTGAAGTTGAAAGATTCTATGAAGACCTATTAGAGCTTCTAGAACTAACACCCCCAAAAGATATCCTTTTAATCATAGGGGACTGGAATACAAAAGTAGAAAGTCCGGAAACACCTGGAGTAACAGGCAAATTTGGCCTTGGAGTACAGAATGAAGCAGGGCAAAGGCTAATAGAGTTTTGCCAAGAGAATGCACAGGTCATAGCAAACACCCTCTTCCAACAACACAAGAGACGACTCTAAACATGGACATCACCAGACGGTCAACAATGAAATCAGACTGATTATATTCTATGCAGCCAAAGCGGGAGAAGCTCTATATAGTCAGCAAAAACAAGACCGGGGAGCTGACTGTGGCTCAGATCATGAGCTCCTTATTGCCAAATTCAGACTTAAATGGAAGAAAGTAGGGAAAACCACCAGACCATTCAGGTATGACCTAAATAAAATCCCTTATGATTATACAGTGGAAGTAAGAAATAGATTTAAGGGACTAATCTGATAGATAGAGTGCCTGATGAACTATGGAATGAGGTTCGTGACATTGTATAGGAGACAGGGATCAAGACCATCCCCATGGAAAAGAAATGCAAAAAGCAAAATGGCTGTCTGGGGAGGCCTACAAATAGTTGTGAAAAGAAGAGAGGCGAAAAGCAGAGGAGAAAAGGAAAGATTTACCCGTCTGAATGCAGAATTCCAAAGAATAGCAAGGAGAGATAAGAAAGTTTTCCTCAGCGATCAATGCAAATAAATAGAGGAAAACAATAGAATGGGAAAGACTAGTAATCTCTTCAAGAAAATTAAGAGATACCAAGGGAACATGCAAAGATGGGCTCGATAAAGGACAGGAATGGTATGGACCTAACAGAAGCAGACGATATTAAGAAGAGGTGGCAAGAATTCACAGAAGAACTGTACAAAAAGATCTTCATGACCCAGATAATCACAATGGTGTAATCACTCACCTATAGCCAGATATCCTGGAATGTGAAGTCAAGTGGGCCTATGAACAAAGCTAGTGGAAGCGATGGAATTCCAGTTTCAAATCCTAAAAGATGATGCTGTGAAAGTGCTGCACTCAATATGCCAGCAAATTTGGAAAATTCAGCAGTGGCCACAGGACTAGAAAAGGTCAGTTTTCATTCCAATCCCAAAGAAAGGCAATGCCAAAGAATGCTCAAACTACCGCACAATAGCACTCATCTCACACGCTAGTAAACTAATGCTCAAAATTCTCCAAGCCAGGCTTCAACAGTATGTGAACTGAGAACTTCCAGATGTTCAAGCTGGATTTAGAAAAGGCAGAGGAACCAGAGATCAAATTGCCAACATCCGCTGGATCATGGAAAAAGCAAGAGAGTTCCAGAAAAACACCTACATCTGCTTCATTGAGTACGCCTAAGCCTTTGACTGTGTGGATCGCAACAAACTGTGGAAAATTCTTAAAGAGATGGGAATGCCAGACCACTTGACCTGCCTCCTGACAAATCTGTATAGAGGTCAAAGCACAGTTAGAACTGGACATGGAACAACAGACTGGTTCCAAATCAGGAAAGGAGTACGTCAAGGCTGTATGTTGTCACCCTGCTTATTTACCATATATGCAGAGTACATCATGAGAAATGCTGGGCTGGATGAAGCACAAGCTGGAATCAAGATTGCAGAGAGAAATATCAATAATCTCAAATATGCGGATGACACCACCCTTATGGCAGAAAGTGAAGAGGAACTAAAGAGCTTCTTGATGAAAGTGAAAGAGTGGAGCTAAAAAGCTGGCTTAAAACTTAACATTCAAAAACAAAGATCATGGCATCTGGTCCCATCATTTCATGGCAAATAGATGGGGAAACAATGGAAACCGTGACAGACTTTATTTTCTTGGGCTCTAAAATCACTGCAGATGGTGACTGCAGCCATGAAATTAAAAGACGCTTGCTCCTAGGAAGAAAAGCTATGACCAATCTAGACAGCATATTCAAAAGCAGAGACATTACTTTGCCGACTAAGGTCCGTCTAGTCAAGGCTACGGTTTTCCTGTGGTCATGTATGGATGTGAGAGTTGGACTGTGAAAAAAGCTGAGTGCTGAAGAATTGATGCTTTTGAACTGTGGTGTTGGAGAAGACTCTTGAGAGTCCCCTGGACTGCAAGGAGATCCAACCAGTCCATCCGAAAGGAGATCCGTCCTGGGTGTTCATTGGAAGGACTGATGTTGAAGCTGAAGCTCCAATACTTTGGTCACCTAAATGCGAAGAACTGACTCCTTGGAAAAGACTCTGATGTTGGAAAAGACTGAAGGCAGGAGGAGAAGAGGATGACAGAGGGTGAGATGGCTGGATGGCATCACCAACCCGATGGACATGAGTTGGAGTAAGCTCTGGGGCTGGTGATGGACAGGGAGGCCTGGTGTGCTGCGGTCCATGGGGTTGCAGAGAGTCTGAGCGACTGAACTGAACTGTGGGACCGTAGTTGAATCTGTGCCCTCGGCAGTGAAAACTCATAACCGCTGGACCACCTGGGAGTTCCCAAGGCCCCTATTTTGAAAACGCAGAGATCAGAACCAGGGTGACACGAGCTCTGGTATGAGGCTGCCTGCCTCGCTCTGCGACACTTCACACATGTTGCGTGTTTGTTTAATCAAATTGAAGGTTTGTGGCAAACTTGCATCAAGCGTCTGTCAGTCATTTTCCAACAGCATTTGCTCACTTCCTGTCTCTGTGTCACATTTTGGTAATTCGTACAATATTTCAAACTTTTGGTTATTATTATATTTGTTACAATACCTGTGGACAGTGACCTTTGATGTTACTGGTGGTGGTGGTGCTGGTTTAGTCACTAAGTCTGGCCCGACCCTTGCGACCCCATGAACTGGAGCCTTTTCCCAGGCAGGAATACTGGGGTGGGTTGCCATTTCCTTCTCCATTGAATTTATTACTATTATACAGCTCACTGAAGGCTCAGAGGATGGTTAGCATTTTTTTAGCAATAAAGTGGTTTTTCATTAAGCTGTATATATGCACACCTTATGGGCTACAGTCTAACAGAAATGTAACTTTTACATGCACTGGGAAACCGAAATACGTGACTTCTGTTCACACTTCATTCACACTAATTTACTGTGACATTCATTTGATTGCAGCCAAGTGCATTGGAACCAAACGCATCATATCTCTGAAGTGCGCCTGCAGAGAGATTTGCAGTAAATACCGCGAATCTACACACAAGTACGAATTCAACTACGGATGTGCTTGATAAAACGTCACCTACCCTGTGGCTCGAGGGCATGAGAAGACAGTAAAGAGTGCATCCCTGAGGCCCTTCACATGTGGTGTCTTTCATGTTACTTGGAAACAACGCTTCTGCAGCTCAGAGCATCACTGCGTCCAGCCTGGGTTTCTCGGTCCTAATCAGGATGGTGACGTGTCCACAGAAAGTGGCTGCTGCCTGGCCCGTGCGAGCTCACGGGTCCCTAGAGGCAGCACCGAGAATGCATCTGTGGGACTCAGCGCCATTTCTGAGTCCTGACCTCGTGCCACGAGCTTTGTGCCAGGGACCTGACAATTTCAGCCCCACCACCAGCCCATGAGGCTGGGTCGGAGTAGTTTCCACTTTACTCCGAGACACGGAGTCGCCAAGATGGCACGTCACCTCCCTGTGGTCCTCCGACTGTGACCGGGAAGGTGGAAACACGAGCGGCACAAATTGGGAAGCTCAGGAGCAGCCAGCATGGCCCCTTCGCGGATGCTTAAGACGGAGTCACGTGGAGCAGCCCGCACTGCACTGGCTTCTGCGCCGGCGGGGAGCCGTTTGGGAGCCAGTGCACACGCGCTCCCCCTCTAGAGATGCACGGTGCACACCTCCATTTCAGGGCCCAAGAGGGCCCGCAGGAAAGGATCCCCTGACCCAGGGCTGCTTCCCAATCCCATCAAACACCCTCAGGACACAGCGCTTCTGGATCTCTCCATTCGCCCTGGGGTCAGGCTGAACCACACACACCGTGTAGGTTCCCGATTGAAGTACTTTGACGGAATAATCCTTTGCTGTTATGCCTGGGACCCCCTCATGAGAGCGAGCATACGAAGGTCTCCACCCCCTGTCTGCTGACAGCTCTGCCCCTCCAGCAGCGCTCCTGGGCACGGTTGCCGAATCTGGGCTGGCCCGCAAAGGAGTTGTCATCGGCTGTGATGGGATACGAAGCTGCTACAGAGTGGTCCTCTGCGCAGAGGCTAAGCACAGCCTCTGGAAGCGAGCCTTTCTCAGTGAGGAGGGTGGCAGCTGCGGACAGCCCCGAGTAGCGCCAAGGCCTGAGACGCTCTGCTCACTTCTTGGCGTGTATAGCCCCGTGGATGTGTTTATTTGTGGGCCCTGAGGCTGTCCTTTCTGGCTCACAGATCCTGTCTCTGCTCTGGCCAGAGGGGCACAGATCCACCTCTGGGTCTCGCTCTGGGACAAGGTGGAGCAGATCCCACACCAGTGATGGGCATCGGGTTTTCCCACAGGGCTGAGGGGCCGACAGCCATCCTGGCCGCCTAACCCACCCTGCCCGACGTGGTGGCCGTGCGCACGAGTGGCGGCCAAGCTCCTGGGCTGTGGCCGAAGCTGAGGTGCACCAAAAGCCTGGAACACCCACGAGCTTTTAAAGACAGTCCCCTCCTACCCCCAAAGAAGGTAAAAGATCCCATTAACTCTGTGTCAGTTACATGTTGAGGTGACAGTATTTTGGGTCTGTTGGATTAACTAAGATACATTAAGTAATGCTCAAAATTCTCCAAGCCAGGCTTCAGCAATACGTGAACCGTGAACTTCCTGATGTTCAAGCTGGTTTTAGAAAAGGCAGAGGAGCCAGAGGTCAAATTGCCAACATCCACTGGATCATGGAAAAAGCAAGAGAATTCCAGAAAAACATCTATTTCTGCTTTATTGACTATGCCAAAGCCTTTGACTGTGTGGATCACAATAAACTTGTGGAACATTCTGAAAAAGATGGGAATACCAGACCACCTGACCTGCCTCTTGAGAAATCTGTATGCAGATCAGGAAGCAACAGTTAGAACTGGACATGGAACAATAGACTGGTTCTAAATAGGAAAAGGAGTCCGTCAAGGCTGTATATTGTCACCCTGCTTATTTAACTTCTATGCAGAGTATGCAGAGTACATCATGAGAAATGCTGGACTGGATCAATAACCTCAGATATACAGATGACACCACCCTTATGGCAGAAAGTGAAGAGGAACTAAAAAGCCTCTTGATGAAAGTGAGAGTGGAGAGTGAAAAAGTTGGCTTAAAGCTCAACATTCAGAAAACAAAGATCATGGCATCTGGTCCCATCACTTCATGGGAAATAGATGGGGAAACAGTGGAAACAGTGTCAGACTTTATTTTTCTGGGCTCTAAAATCACTGCAGATGGTGACTGTAGCCATGAAATTAAAAGACGCTTATTCCTTGGAAGAAAAGTTATGACCGACCTAGATAGCATATTCAAAAGCAGAGACATTACTTTGCCGACTAAGGTCCGTCTAGTCAAGACTATGATTCTTCCTGTGGTCATGTATGGATGTGAGAGTTGGACTGTGAAAAAAGCTGAGTGCTGAAGAATTGATTCTTTTGAACTGTGGTGTTGGAGAAGACTCTTGAGAGTCCCCTGGACTGCAAGGAGATCCAGCCAGTCCATTCTAAAGGAGATCAGCTCTGGGATTTCTTTGGAAAGAATGATGCTAAAGCTGAAACTCCAGTACTTTGGCCACCTCATGTGAAGAGTTGACTCATTGGAAAAGACTCTGATTCTGGGAGGGATTGGGGGCAGGAGGAGAAGGGGACGACCGAGGATGAGATGGCTGGATGGCATCACTGACTCGATGGACGTGAGTCTGAGTGAACTCCGGGAGTTGGGGATGGACAGGGAGGCCTGGCGTGCTGCGATTCATGGGGTCGCAAAGAGTCAGACACAACTGAGCGACTGAACAGAACTGAACTGATTACTAAATAAACTTCACCCATTTCTTTTTGCATTTAACATGGCTGCTAAAATATTTGAAATTGCACACGTGGCTTGCATTGCCTTTCTGGCGGACAGCGCTGCTCTAAATCACCCTGGAGGCCTCCCGGGAACGTGCCCCCCCGGCCCCCGCCCCTGGTGAGCAGTCGGGGGAGGAGGGCATGGCAGGAGGGTGGACTGGTCACTCTGTGTTGACCTCACGTGTTTTGCGTGTTGAAAAGCACGAGTCTCCAGACCCCTGGGGTGGGACACCACGAGGAGGGGAGGGGACCAGGGCCAATGCCGGGGCCAGCTGGCCGTGGCCGTGGGGGCCGTGGGCATGCACGTGGCACTGGAACGCCTGGGCATATCTATCTGCTAGGGCTGCCAGAACAAGTGCCACGCGGCATTCCCTGGTGCTCCAATGGTCGGGACCCAGAGCTTTCACTTCTGGGGCCTGGGTTTGATCCCTGGTCAGGAAACTAAGATCCCATGGCTAAAAAAAGCATAAGTGCCCCAGGCCAGTGGCTAAACAGAAATTCAGCTGCTACGGTTCTGGGTACCAGAAGGCTGAGACCCAGCTGTTGGCAAGGCAGATTTCCTGAGGCCTCTCTTGGGCTGGGAGGCGACCGCCTTCTCCCTGGTCTCCACATCTCCCTCTGTGCGACTCTGTCCTGATCGCCTCTTTTTTGAGGACCCCAGTCACATTGGCTTGGGGCCCCCTGCACCGACCTCACTTTCCCTAAATTACCCCTTTAAAGATCCAGTCTCCAGAGACAGCTACATTCTGAGGTCCTGGGAGCTGGGGCTTCCATATACGAATTTGGGAGGACCAGAGCCCCAAGTCAGAACAAGCCAGACGCCCAAGCCAGGGCTGTCTTGGCTGAGTTCAGCCCCAACGGAGAGGCTGCGTCCTTTCCCTTGTGAGAGGTGCACCGTGGCCTGGGAGGGGTCCTCTCAATGCACGGCTGGTGGAGCAGGCCGGCTCAGACTGTGTGTCCAGGATGAGAACGGTGAACTGCAGAAATGCTGGTGGGCAGTGGAGCTGAGGCTGTGGGAGCAGGTTCAGGCCCCAGTGGGCAGGTCTCGGGGTGTCTTTCAGCCTGCAGTGGGCTCCCGGGGCCTGGGGAGTACCTGCTGGTGCTTCTGAGCCCGAGCACAGTGGGGGTTGCCTCCCTGGGCATCAGGGGAGGTTCAGGCAGGGGAGGGCAGAGCCCTCAGCCTATGGCTGTGGTTGGTCTGCCCCTAGGATCTCGCCCGCAAGGCGACAGGCAGGGCTGGGTTCTGGGCATGCCCAATTTAAACCTGACATGGCATCGCTCTCCTTGTTGCTGGGGGCCTGAGGGTTTGGGGGAGAAGTGAGGTGCTCCTTAAGGCCCACAGGTCCCCTGAGGCCCATCCTGCTGCCTCTGAGGGAATCCCACAACTACCAGGAACTTCTTGGGAGGACAAACACTGCTAGGAGTTCTTTCTTTAAAAAAAATAATTGAGGTAAAATTCATAGAGCATGAAATTAACCATTTTACAGTGATTTCAATGGCATTTAACATATTAAAAATGTGCAAGCACCACCTCTGTCAAGTTCCAAGACATTTCATCACCGAAAGTAATGCCCCAGACCCACTGGGCATTCACTGCCCATTGCCCACAGCTCCCAGCCCTGGGAACCACTCATCTGCTTTCTGCCTCTCTGGGTCTGTTTACTCTGAATGTTTCATACAAATGGCAGCACACAGCCTTTGGTGTCTGGCTTCTTTCATTCAGCGTGATCTTTCTGCATTTTGACTGAGCTGTAGCTTGTGTTGGTAACTTCATTTGTTTTTTTTTTAAATTAATTAATTAATTAATTTTTAATACTTTATTCTACTTTACAATACTGTATTGGTTTTGCCATACATTGACATGAAACAGCCACAGGTGTACACGATCTCCCAATGCCGAAGCCCCCTCCCACCTCCCACCCTATATCATCTCTCTGGATCATCATTTATTTTTATGGCTGAAAATAGTGTGTCCTGGAGGAGCAAATGGCAAACCACACCAGTATCCTTGCCTGGAGAATTCTATGGACAGAGAAGCCCAGTGGGCCACAGTCCATGGGATTGCAAAGAGTCAGACATGACTGAGTGGCTCACACACACACACACAGCAGTCCATCACGTGTGTGTTTCGTCTGGGCTCTCCAGAGAAACAGAGCCAGCAGGATGCTGGTGTTCAGTCGCTCAGTCACAGTCTAGCCCTTTGCAACCGCACGGACTGCAGCACGCCAGGCTTCCCTGTCCCTCTCTGTCTCCTGGAGTTTGCACAAGTCTGTGTCCATTGAGTTGGTGATACTATCCAGCCATTCCATCCTCTGTCACCCCTTCTTCTGTCTTCAATCTTCCCCAGCATTGGTGTCTTTTCCCAGTGAGTCAACTATTCGCATCAGGCGGCCAAAGTATTGGAGCTTCAGCTTCAGCATCAGTCCTTCCAATCAGTATTCAGGGTTGATTTCTTTTAGGATGGACTGGTTTGGTCTCCTTGCTGTCCAAGGGGCTCTGCAGTCTTCTCCAGCACCACAGTTTGAAAGCATCAATCCTTCGGTACTCAGCCTTGTTTATGGTCCAACTCTCAACAGGGTGTATCAATACATAAAGAATTTGTGACAAGGAACTGACACATATGATTATGGAGACTCTGAAGGCAGGAAGAGACAGACGCTCCAGCTCCAGTAGTCAGGCGGCAGGACGTCCCTCTTCCTCAGCCTTTCTGTTCTAGTCACATCTTCTTCACCTGATTGGGTGAGACCCACCTGCATGGGGGCAGGGGAGGGGCATCCACTTTACTCAGCCCAGATTGCAATGCTAATCTCATTCCTCACACGTGGCCAGATCTGAGCCCTCCCCCACCACCGCCAGCCATCACAGTGTGGACCTACCCAACTTGGTTCACCAGGCGGCAGCTGATGGGCATTTGGGTTGTTCCCACCTCTTGGCTGCTGGGAGCACATGTGCAGATGGACCGGTTGCAGAGCCCGTTTTCACTTCTCTTGGGTGTACACCTAGAGTGTAATTTAAGGGTGCTGGGGGTTCTTTGGGCAGAATTCAGGCTGAGTGCCCCTTTCAAGATGAAAGCTCACCATTTGCCATATCCCATTTGCCAGCACCTCTTGTCCCAGAAATGGAGCATCTGCACTCAGTAAGAAAATCTTGGGCTCACCCTTGTGCCCCGATGGGCCACACCAGGGACAGGTGGCACTTTGCAGCAGCAGGTGGTCAGCTCAGTTCAGTTCAGCCACTCAGTAGTGTCTGACCCTTTGCGACCCCATGGACTGCAGCACGCCAGGCCTCCCTGTCCATCACCAACTCCTGGAGTTTACTCAGACTCATGTCCATTGAGTCGGTGATGCCATCCAACCATCTCATCCTCTGTCGTCCCCTTCTCCTCCTGCCTTCAATCTTTCCCTGCATCAGGGTTTTTTTCCATTGAGTCGGTTCTTTTTCCATTGAGTCAGCTCTTTGCATCAGGTGGCCAAAGTATTGGAGTTTCAGCTTCAGCATCAGTCCTTCCAATGAATATTCAGGACTGATTTCCTTTAGGATGGACTGGTTGGCTCTCCTTGCTGTCCAAGGGACACTCAAGTGTCTTCTCCACCACCACAGTTCAAAAGGTCAGTGGACTGTTAATCTGTTTTGAAGCCACTGGCGTGGGGGCAGGGCCAGGTAGAGAAAGGGAGGAGCCAGGTAGAGAAGTGGAACCAAGTAGAGAAGGGGTAAGGTCCAGTGAAGGGGCAGAGTCAGAGAATGGGCAGGGGCGGGGCCAGGCAGAGAAGAGGCGGGGCTAGGTGGAGAAGGGGAGGGGGCAGGTAGAGCAGGCCTGGGGAGGGGGCAGGTAGAGCAGGCGTAGGGAGGAAGGCATAGGGAGGAGGGAGGAAGATCACAGCCGTGTGCCTCATGGCCCAGTTGGGAATTCCTGAGACAGTGGTCCTGCCCAGCCTGCACCCCTTGGGGGTCACAGAAGTTACCCCACTCACTATGTCACCACCCCTGGCCCCCAGGGCTCCCCTGCTCAGAAGTTCCTGTGGCTCTCTCTGCCCCAGGCCAGAGTCTGGACTCTTCCCTGTGGCCCTCCTGCCTGCAGTGGTGGTTCCCAGGCTAGTAAGTGGTGCCTTGCCCTCCGTGACCCAGACAGTTGAGAGACAGCCGAGAGCCTGGTTTTGGGATTGCGTGTGCCCTGCTCCCTATGGAGTCTCTGCCCCGCTACACAGGGCCTGGCAGGGTAGATGGACACTGGATACCTGACCCGACAAAGCGACCCTGGCACCCAGGAGCCAGGGCTGGCACTCCCCTCTCTATCGCTCTCCCTCCCTCTCAGAAAGCAAGCCAGGACCACAATCGAGTTTAGCAAAATCTGGACGACCATCGGAATCATTTTTATTGCAAATCTGTTAACAAAAAAGATGAAAAAAAATACATCATTTTAATCACCTACAGTTTTGTAGGTAGATAACTTTTTAAAAGTTTTCTTTTATGTAAACTACACTCTATCTTATAAAACACAAAAAGAAACCACATCTTAGGAAGAGTCTGATAGTGGCCACCAGGGGTGGCCCCACAGCACGCCCGGCGAGGCCGGGGCAGCAGACTCAGTGCGGTGGCCGTTGGGACCCCCCGGCTTTGCTCTCAGGAGCTACGGTTCGGCAGCTGCAGGTCGTGGGGCCTGGGCTCTGACATCCCTTGTCAGCACGACCCTGACAGAGTTGTCCAATCAGATTTCTTAAACAAAATCACCCTTTAAAAATGTATTTACAGATATGTATCTGCCACAGGCTTATACTTGATAATGTAAAAATCTGCTCTACCCCGGGTGCACACCCACCCCCTGAACTGGGAGTGGTGGCCTGCGCACCACAGGGCACGCCAGGCCCTGGCACCAGGGTCTCTGAGCACTGAGGCTGGACACGCCCACATTTTTCCAAGTCTCCTATAAAAACTGGGCCTTCAGCACTGGGCCCCAGGGGCGCCAGTGCATCTTCCGCTGAGCCTGGGAGATCAGTTCAAGTTGAGGTGCCTCCAGCAGGGCGGCCCGGCAGTGTCTTTCCCCAGGAAGGGGGAGGCCTCCCAGCGTGGGGTCCAAGGTGGGTACCACACGGCCACACCTCTGACTTCTCACATGATGCTTAAACATCAGCGGGGGCGAGGGGCAGGGGGGCTCCAGAAAGAACAAGAACTCACAATACCAAAGAACAACTACGTAATACTGAACCTGAAACAAAGATTCATGACTGGTACCATGAAATGTACCCTTGGCATACCCCAAGAACACGTTTTGAGAGACATATGTTTAAAAGTTTAAAAGTACACCGAAATGCACAAACCACATCATTTTACATTTTCTTTCCTACTTCAGGTACAAAGTAACCCACGTGCCAAAGGAGTAAAGGGCTTGCTTTTCTTTCTCTAGACGCATCTTTTCGTAAGATGCAGGCAGTCCTGGGAGGAGGGCGGTCCAGGTTTGGAGGGTGGGGGTGAGGGGATGTCTGGGGAAATCAAAGCAGGCCCCGGGCACCCCTGGAGCTTGCTAAACAATGCTGGCTCAAACCGCCCTTGTCTGACATCATTTCTTTTGGGATTCAAAAAGAGGAGATCAATAAATACATGGCATTTGCACAACGTGAATCTTTGTTCATATTTTACAAACACCCAGGAGTCTTTATCCTAAGTAGGAAAATCATGACTGAGAACTAGTTTATTTTCTTGGAGCAGATAAAAGTTTCTACCTGATGCCATACAAAACAGTACATATAAATAAAAGGCAGTGTTTCCATGTAAAATAAAAGTACATAAATAAATACTAAAAAAAAAATTAAAAATCCTTGTCCTCTTATTTTGTATAAAAACACATTTGTTGAAAAAAGCTCCTTTGGTCGGCCCCGACATTCATGGGGGCGCACGCACACGCCCCAGCAGGGCTTGGGAAAGGAAGCGCAGGGTCCCGGGGGCAGCCGGCTGTTTACTTGAATGCCTCCGGGACGTGGGCGATCTGGGACGGCACGCTGGTGGGCGGGCTGGAGACGCCCTCGGACCAATCGGAGATGTTGGAGTGCGGCGAGGAGCTGGACCACTGGTCGGGGGACTCGGGGACGGCGTGAGGAAGGGGTGCTCGGGCACCTGCAGCTGGTGGCTGGGGGTGTTGTCCACAGGGGAGGACGAGTAGCTGTGCTGCGAGGGGGGCGTCAGGAACTGGGCGGTGGTCATGGGCGGGGCCAGCGCGGACGGCAGCGACGTGGGCGGGGCCTGGCCGTCCTGCGGCAGGGCGGTGTGCGCCGCCAGGCTGCCGGGCCCCAGCGGCTGCATGTCCGCCTGGCTCAGCTCCGCTCCCAGGAAGCTCCGGCCCAGGTGGCCGCTGGCGGCCGAGCTCACGCCGAGGTGCGGCTGCGGCGGCAGGCTCGGCGGCTGCATCTGTAAGTTCTGCTGTGGCTGCAGCTGCTGCGTCTGCACCAGGTGAGGCTGGGAGGCCAGCCTCGTGTTGGGCAGGGCCTGGTAGCTCATCACCTGGGACAGGGGCGGGCGTGCAGCGGGCCCACCGTGCCATGCTGGAGGCCGGCAGCCTGCGTGCTCAGGGTGCCCGGCGCCACGCCCCCGCAGCGGGTTGTACTGGTTGGGCACCAGGCCGTTCTGCAGCCGGGACAGCCACTCGCACTGGCCATTCAAACCCGCGGCTCCACCCACGGTGAAATTCACAGCCCCACCGCCCCCACTGCCACCCGCGCCCAGGATCGTGCTGGTGCCGGAGGCCACGGGCAGGTGGGAGAGGCGTGGCGGCCCTGCCTCGAAGGCCAGCCGGCTGCCCCCGCTCAGCGCCGCCATCTCGGGCTTGGCCGCCACGCTCAGGTGGCTGACGCCCAGGTGGGCCTCGGGCATCCCAGGCAGGTGGTTGAGGGGCACGGAGGGAGACGGCTGGAAAGGGGAGGGCAGGAGGGGCGGGGAGGCCACATCTGACAGGTAACCGTGGGGGGACTCGAGGGAGCCCACGGGGGGACAGCACACTCCCGCTGTCCAGCGGGCAGCCCTTGCCATCTTGGGACTTCTTCCTCCGAGCCTTGAGGTCCTTGGGCTCCTTGCCGCCGCAGGCCAGGCCCTTGGTGCTGGGCTTGCGGGCCTTCTTGCCCTGCATGGGGGGCTTGAGGTTGCCCAGGTAGCCGTTGGGAGAGCAGAGTGGGGGTGACAGGGTGGGCGCGCCGCCCAGGGTGGCGCCATGCAGCGGGGGACTGCGCACCAGGCTGTACTCGTCCAGCAGCCGCACGATGTCATGGTGCATGCGCTCCTGCGCGATGTCGCGGGGCAGGCGGTCCATGTGGTCTGTGATGTCCCGGTTGGCGAAATGGTCCAGCAGCACCTTGGCGGTCTCGTAGCTGCCCTCCCGGGCGGCCAGGAACAGGCGTCTCCTCCTGGGGGGAGCAGACGGGGGCAGGTGCAGGGGTCACCAGATGGACCACCCCACCTCCACCCTGCTGCGGAGGGGAGGCACCTCATCTCAACCCTCCCCCTAGGGTCCTACCCTCACTATTATGTCTTACAAACAAAAACACCTTAAACGCATCTTCTAAGACCCACCCAGAGGACCTGTGGGATCCTATATTCTAAACCAGTGGGTCTCTTACCTAAATCTAACAGAATGTGCCCCCCTCCCCCTCCTCCAAAACCACACAGATGGAGACCCTGCTGCGATTTCAGGGGCTGTGGGTCACTGAAGTGTGTCTGTGGGCATCCATTGGTCCCCGAGGAACCCTAACATCTTAGCTCTGTCCCCAGGGCGTGGTTTTCTCATCTGTACAGTGACATGCCACGTATGCCCCCGAGGCTGCTGTGTGGGGTGAGGCTGGACGGTGTCTGCCTGGCACACACGTGGCCTTGGCCGCAGCTACCACCCTGCCACGGTGGTCCCTGCCGCCAGTCACCCTGTCTTCCCAGGACGAGGTGGGATGATGCCTCTGCCCCATGGCAGACTCAGAAGTGACCGGGCCCAACAGCTTCCCCCACCACCCCTCCCCCAGGACAGGAGATCCCTTCAGGGGTCAGTGAAGGAAAGGGTGGGTCTGGGGACACAGGAGCCCAAAGACAAGCACAGGAGACACAGGGCCAGCCTTGGGTTGGGCAGGAAGGAAAGAGCATACTTAGACTGCGGGGACAGACCACAGCGAGGCTGAGAGACCAGAGGCGATCCACGTGTACAAGGTGGACACTCACCGTTCCATCCGGGGGGCCTGGCAACACAGAGCCCCCCACCCCGCCTACTAGCCTCTTGGCTCAGCATGCACCATCTGGGTCAACCTGCCCCGGCCAGTGACAGCCAAGGACAGAGGTGAGGTCGCAGGTCACAGTGACATGGGGAGGGGGGACAGCTGCAGCTGCCTGTGCCCTGGGCCCGGGAGGGGACTGGTAATGTGGCCAGAGGGAGCTGGGAGCGCCGACCACACGGGCACCCACTACGGGGTCCACGTCTCTGTCTTCCCGGGGGCTTCTCCTGGGACTTTACGGGTTAGGGAGCCGAGGCCCAGAAGCTGAAGTCCTGGCTCGGGGGTCCCCCAGTCGGGAAGGAGGGGTGGCAGAGGGAAAGTGTCTCGCCAGCCAGCCCACCTTGTTGTTCTGCATGTCCTTGTTGGCCCCGTTCTTCAGCAGCACGACAGCGGCCTCCACGTTGTTCACCGCGGCTGCCCAGTGCAGGGCGGACTTGCCTGCAAGGGGAGCAGAGGGCAGGTCAGAGGTTGGCAAGCAGGTCAGAGGTTGGCAGGCGGGTCAGGAGTGGGCAGGCGGCCGTGGCGTGCCCTCTTCCTCGGGGCCGGCCCATCCGGGCTCACCCAGGTCATCCACGGCGTTGACGTCGGCATGGGAGTTGATGAGGTCCTCCAGCATGCCCTCCACAGCCAGGCGCGCGGCCAGGATCAGCGGGGTCGTGCCGTCGTGCATGCGGGCATCCAGGTCGGTGGCTCGGTTCCGGATCAGGATCTGGACCACAGGAAAAGTCTTGGGCTCAGCAAGTGTCAGCACTAGGCCCCCGCCCGCTCCGGGACACGTGCTTGGGATCCAACCCCTGACTCGGATGCAGCCCTCCGGGTTGGGTGGCCCCAGGGAGCCTGGACACGCGTGGCGTGGGAGCCCGGGGAGCGGGCAGAAGTCCACCAGGCTCTGCTGGAGGGGTGGAGCCAGAGCACGAGAGAGAAGGATGGTCACTGTTTCGTTGGCGGGGAGGGGGGAGCGAAAGGAGCTGGGGAAGAGCCGTGTGTGGACTGGCCTCACCCGAGAAGCACCCAAGGGAATGTCTCTATGTGCCACAGAGACCACCGGGCAAACTTGGCCAGGGCCTGCCTCCAGGGGCTCGTTTAAATTGTCCCCAATCTCTCATTTCCATAAAAGACAACATATCGGAAATCATTAGACTTTTGTGACACCCCCCATTTGTGCCCCCATTTACCTGCCCGTCTGTGCAGAGCAGCATGGCCTGGGGCCTGGGGGTTTGTGGCCAGGAGACTGGCTGGCAGCTTTCAAAAGCTGCTTCTGCCAGGGATGCTCCCCAGAGACCCAGGCACCCACGTCCCTAATCCATCCTCATCCTGGAAGGCCAGCAAGGCCAGAGCCGCCCCCACCCCCACACCCACTGCTCGCAGGCAGCAAACAGCAGCCTCTAGTCCTTCTCCCCACAACCAGAGGTGATCGATGCCCCCCAGCCAAAGCGGGGGAGGGCGTTGGGGGCCACGAGGGCAGGCACAGGAGATGGGTGAGGGTGAGGAGGTCCTGCCCCTGTAGGTCCCTGCGGCCTCTCCTGCTTTAGCGCCACCAGCCTGGCTGCCTGAGGGGACGACACAGGGATTTGACACCCTCCCTGGCCTCACGCCCCCTCCAGGGTGCAAAGGTTTGGGGTGTGCGGGGAACCCCAGCTGCCTCTGCTCTGGCCAGGCTTGGAATCAGGGCTCTGGGGCCAGACCAGGAAGGAGGGAAGGTAGGCAAGGGCGCCCAGAAGGGCACGTGAGTGGCTGCCCACCTGGAAGACGCCCTGCGCGTCGGCAGACACGGCCGCATGCAGCGGGGTGCGTCCCATGTTGTCCTGTATGTTGGCATCCGCACTGGCCTCCAGCAGGCGCTTGGCCGCGTCGGAGCGTGAGTAGCGGGCGGCCAGGTGCAGGGCGGTCTCGCCGGTGCGGTCCGTCTGGTTGTGCAGGCTGGCGCCCTGGTAGATGAAGTCCGAGATGACGGCGGGTGCGTCCTCCTCCTCCCTCGCTGTTGCCAGTCTCTAGGCCCCCTCCACTGCAGGAGGCGATCATGAGGGGTGTGAAGCCGTCTGCAGGGGGCAGGATGGGGACGGGGCCAGGTCAGGAAGGCTGGCTCCTGGCAGCTGCTCCTGGGGATACCAGACCTCAGCAGGGCGCAGCCACGGAGGCCCAGTGCACACGGCCACACTGCCCAACACCCATGCAATCCGTCCTAGCTCCCCGAGGGCAGAACCAAGTCCAGCTACCAGGGCTCCGCTTCCTGACCTGCCCGAGACCTTCACCCACAGCCCTGTCCAGGAGAGAGAGGAGGTAGGCTAACAGGCACTCTGGGTGTCTCAAAAGAGGCATTTTGAAAGAAGAAACCAACTCTGAGGTCAGAGCGCACTTTGAGACCTGCACTCCAAGAGGGGCGGCCGTGAGGAGGCTGACCAACTCCTGGGGGTCCTCACCCCCTCCAATGCCCGGGGAGTTTTCAAGTACTGACCCTGAGGCTTGGGACAGGGGGGCGGGGGGGGTGTCACCAGGTCAGGGAAGCGCGATCTGCCCAGTGCCACCAGGTGCCTGGGGGTGGAGCCCCGGGTGGGGGCGGTGGTGTCTGGCCAGCCGCACCTACCCGGCCCGCGGACGTTCACGTCCATGCAGTCGGCATCCGCCTCGCCCTGGGAGGCGTGGGGGCCATGGCAGACACGCGCAGGTCGGCGGCATCCAGGTGCTGCTGGGTCCACTGCCGGTGGTCTGTCTGGTCGTCCAGGTCGGGGAGGACCACGGGCTCCTCGAACTAAGGAAGGGCGTGGAGCAGAGGGTCACGCCCCGTGGGGCGGGGCGGGGCGGGGACCCCGGAGCCCCGACTCACCCGGAACTTCTTGGCCTCCAGGCCCTCGTCGCCCCACTCGTTCTGGTTGTCGTCCATGAGGGCGCCATCCGAGGAGTTCTTCAGGGGCCTGGGGGTGACGGGGTGGCGGGGAGGTGGGACTGAGCGCGGGGCTGGGGGTCCGGGAGGGTCCCCGCCTCTTCCAGGCCCCGCGCATGCCCAGGGCCCCGGGGGCGCGGAGGGGAGGGGCAGCCCCGCCTCCCACAAGCCCGGCCCCCACCCAGGCGCCCCCGCGCCCACTGACTTGAGGCCCACGGAGTCCTCGCCCGAGGGGCTCGCGCCGCTTCT
This sequence comes from Nanger dama, assembly GCA_917880005.1. Classification (NCBI taxonomy): domain Eukaryota; kingdom Metazoa; phylum Chordata; class Mammalia; order Artiodactyla; family Bovidae; genus Nanger; species Nanger dama. Next base: position 3,086,615 of record CAKJTW010000018.1, on the reverse strand, counting down.
TCTTGCTGGCCTCCGACACCTTGAAGCCCTCGGGAACCAGAGCTGGCCGTGCTGCCGCCGGCGCTTCCGCCGACAGCAGCACCCCGCAGCCCACGAAGAAGAGCAGCACGAAGGCCACCACGGCCACGTACATGAAGTGCAGCGGCGGGGGCGGGGGCGGCTCCACCGTCTCACCTGCGGGCACAGCGGCCGCGGGCGGGCGCCCGGACATCAGGCCGCGCAGCCAGGCAGGCCGGCGGCCGGGCGGGCAGCGCGCTGGCTCCGCGGCCCGGCGCGTCCTCGCCCGCTCGCCTCCATCCCGCCCCCAAAATAAGGTCATTTTCTACGCGATTAATCAGAATTGCAAACTATCGCTAAATTCTCTCCTGCAGCAGCCGGCTATCTGGAGACAGCTTTTACTTTTTTCTCCTTTAAGGGAGAAGGATTAGGCAACTTCAAATCGCTGCACTCGCATCGAGCTGTTAAGACAAAGGATTTAGGGGGATTTTCCAGATACAAACTTCAACACTTCACATGACATCGATCAATTCTTTGCTTTCTCTCTCTTAAAAAAAAAAAAAAAAACCCATAATGATTTTGAAATAATACCCAACAAAGAAAAATCGGGAGGAAGGGGTGGGGCGAGAAAAGTCTACCCCCCGCCCCAGTTTGCTGGCGCATGTGTGGACTCCCCTGGGCCAGCCTCGCTGACAGCTGTTGCTACGGGTGGGAGAGCATGCCGGGTGGGAAACCCCAGAAAAGCGCTCCCCAAACTCTGGAAGGCGTGACACACGCCCCTGTGGGTGGCAACTGGCGCAAAGAACAAGAGCATCCCGGGGTGGAGGGGGAGCTGGGAGATTGCCTCCCCACACAACCCCCCCACCCAGCCTGGCCCAGAGCTCCCACCAGAGTGCGGCTGGGGGGGTAGGGGCCGGCCACTCACTCTGCACGGCCTCGATCTTGTAGGGGATGTTGAGGCTGCCCAGCGAGGCCAGCGCACCCAGGAAGGCGGCCACGTCCGTGGCGCTCTGGAAGCACTGGGAGGGACGACTGGACGCACTGCCGGTTGTCAATCTCCAGGTAGACGATGGACCTGGGGTGGCGGGGGAGAGCCTAGGTCAGGGGGCTTGGGCGCCGGCCCCCTCCTGGCGCCGCCCGGCCAGCCTGCCCCCTAGGGACGGGCTCTGGCTCCTGTGGTGTCACCCTGATGGATGGGCGGGGAGAGAGGCTGCTCCCAGCACCCCAGGGGGGGCAGCCTGGGGAGGCGGAGAGCTGGGTCTGGAAAGGAACAAGCCTGCAGGTGCACACTGGCCCTGAGGGCCCATCGTGTCCAGCACCAGCAGGGCACGCGTGGTGCTCACACGGATACTCCTCAGGGTGCTCCCCTGCCGGCGGTGGGGCTCCAGCAGAGCCACGGGCAGCGGAAGGACGGGGGTGTCCAGAGCCCAGCCCCTTGCCTCCCTGAGAGCTGAGCCCGGGCAGGAATGCCATTTCTGCCACTCTCCCATCACCGGAGCTGAAATCCCAGGTCTCTTTCCCCCATCTCGGGAGGACAGCGCTGCCCTCTCTGGGAGGGGGGCATCCCTGAGGGTCAGGGCGTGGAGGCCACCAGGAGGGGCTCGCTCACCCGCGGATGTCCATGGGGTCCAGCTCCCTGCGCTGGCGTCTGCCCGCACTGCCTGGGAGCAGCGGGGCCCCGCCATCCACGGAGCGCCTGACGGGGTGCTTGTGCAGCTCCTCCTCGCGGCCGTAGTACGGGAAGATCATCTGCTGGCCGCTGGCATCGCGCTTGAAGACCACATTGGTGTGCAGCAGGCGGCTGAGCTCGCGCAGAAAGTGCAGGGAGCGGTTGCGCAGCTGCTCGGGCGGCATGAGGACCACCAGCACCAGCGTGCCGGCCGCCAGCCGCTCGGGCACGTGCTCCGCGCAGTCCAGCCCGTCCCACTCGCACTCTGCACTGTTGCAGCCCTGGTCGCAGTGCCCGTCCCTGAAGTGATCCTTGCAGTACTGGTCGTACAGGGGGCTGGGGGCACACAGCAACAGCTCAGTGCGCCCTCCGCGCCCAGGTGGCCCAGGGCCACGCCCACCCCTGTCCACCCGGGAGGCCCTCGGCCAGCACCCGGCTGTGCGCCGCCCTGCCTGCGAAGCCCGGAGTCCTCCTCCCGCCTGCTCTGCTCCTGCTGGTGAAGGGACGGCCCCCTCGCCTGCCCCCAGCGGCCCCAGGGGACATCACGGACGCTGAGCAGCGTGCCCGCGGGCCTCACTTGCACTGGCCTTCCGCGCTGGCAGTCGAAGCCGTCAAAGAGGCAGCCGGCCGAGTTGCACTGGCCGTCGCAGCGGCCGTTGCTGAAGTACTTCCAGCACTGCAGGGACTGCGTGCAGTTCTGCCAGGGGTCGTCGGGTTGAGGGAGCAGTCGCCGCCGTCCCAGCCGCATGCGTGGCTGTTGCACTGCAGGCTGCAGACCTTGTTGCCGGCCTCCTCGCGGCAGCCGGGGAGCTCGCAGGTCTCCTCGATCTGCGGCGGGGGGGGATGTCGAGGCCCACGCCGCCCCGAAGCTGTAGTCCAGGATGTGGCACAGGAGCCCGTTGAACTTGGGGGGGCAGCGGCAGCGGTAGAAGGGGCTCTCAGCGGTGGGCTCGCAGACGCCCTGGTTGTAGCAGGGGTTGCCACCCACACAGGGGCTGCTGGCTGGGAACTGGCACTCGGGGCCGGTGAAGGGGCCCAGGCACAGGCAGGTGGGGCTGCGCGGGCCCGCGACGCACGTGCCGCCGTTCAGGCACCGCAGGCTCCCGCAGCTGCGGGCGTCGTTCTCGCACGTGGCGCCCTCGAAGCCCTGTGGGAGGGGCCACATGGGCGTGAGGTTGAGCCAGCCCAGCCCAAGTGCTGAGGACACGCCTGGCTGCTCCATGGCGTCCCCCACCCACCCACAAGGGCTGGCGGCCTTTCCTTTTAAAGAAAGTCAACACGAAACACTCGGGGGTAGGGGTGTCCCAGGAGTCGGGAGGGAAGGGGGGGGAGGGGTGGGCACAGTAGAAGTCTGGGGGCACTTTTAGGGCAAACTAACAACCTCCTGGGATCCTGCACAGGGGCCTCGTAGCGCTGCATGTGTGTCAGACCCAAGGAACACGTGACATGGAGTGGACTGGGCTTAATGTGTCAGTGTATAGATCATAGATCTAGATCACAGATCATAGAGCACTTGCTGCTGCTGCTGCTGCTGCTGAGTCGCTTCAGTCGTGTCCGACTCTGTGCGACGCCATAGACGGCAGCCCACCAGGCTCCGCCGACCCTGGGACTCTCCAGGCAAGAACACTGGAGTGGTTGCCATTTCCTTCTCCAATGCATGAAAGTGAAGTCGCTCAGTCGTGTCCGACTCTTCGCGACCCCATGGACTGTAGCCCACCAGGCTCCTCCGTCCTTGGGATTTTCCAGGCAAGAGTACTGGAGTGGGGTGCCACTGCCTTTTCCTGGGGATCTTCCTGACCCAGGGATTGAACCCTGGCCTCCCACACTGCAGGCAGACTCTTTACTGTCTGAGCACCAGGGAAGCCCACAGAAGAGCAAGATGCTGAAAACGGGAAAGCTGGGTGTGCAGGGGGCGAGGCTACACAGGAACGCTCCTGCACCAATTGTCTACTAAACCGCTCCAAACATAAAGACACAAGAAACACTGTCTCGAGGGGAACGCGGAGGGTGGACACGAGCCCCCCTTTGCCCTCCAGCTCACCCGCAGGGTGTCCTCCTGCCCCCTTCAGACCAGAAGCCCTCCCCCGCCACCTGCTGCCCATGGTGCCTACCGCTGGGCACTTGCAGATGAACCCACGGGCCGTGTTGGAGGCCACTGCGCAGCTACCCCGTTCTTGCAGGGCCTGTCCTTGCAGCCGTTAATGACCGACTCGCAGCGGCGCCCTGGGGACAAGAGTGGCATGAGGCACTGACCCCCGCCCCCAGCACTGCCCACCCCCACCAGGGCGGCACCCACCGGTGTGGCCGGCGCGGCACTCGCAGTGGAAGGCGTTGACGCGCTGCACACAGTTCTGCGTGCCGCGGGCGTCGCAGGGGTTGGACAGGCACTCGTTGACATCCCCCTCGCAGCGCTCACCCACGAAGCCAGGCGGGCAGGTGCAGCTGTAGCCGCCCACCTGGTCCACGCAGGTGCCGTTGTTAAAGCACTTGGGGCCCCGGGACACGGGGTCGATGGGGGGTTGCAGTCGTCCACATTGATCTCGCAGTGCACGCCTGCAGGCCAGGCGCCATCAGACCCCACGCGGCTGCTCTCAAGCCCCACGCCTCCCACAGGTGTGCCCCGGCCGGGGGTCAGACGCCCAGGAGCTGGACGCTGGCACTCAGCCCACCAGACTCCCTGCCCAGGTGTGGCCGAGCCTACCCTGTGTGCCGCGGGGGCAAGAGCACTTGTAGGTGTTGGTGAGGTCGATGCAGGTGCCTCCGTTCCGGCAGGGCTGGGACAGGCACTCGTCCACCTCCTCGGAGCAGTTCACCCCGTGGTAGCCAGCCGCACACTGCAAGGGGACAGTGAGGCGCAGGCCTGAGGCTCCGTGGGCAGCCAGGCTGTGGCCCCCATACCCCTGCGAGGGCTGACGGGGCCCCGTGAGCTGCCCTCTTGCCTCGCAAGGCCCTCCTACCAGAAGGACCAGATGGAGACCCTGGTAAGGGCCCTCTTAAGCTGCGGCTCACTGCCCAAGGTGGGAGTTAGTGTAGAGCTGGGTAAATCTGGGGGAGGGGAACCCTGCCCTTCTTCTCAGGGTCTTCCTCTTGCAGGTCCCCCCCAAGGACAGCTCCTCCAGGCAGTCTTTCCTGATTACCCAGCCCTCCCGATGGGACTGAATGCAGCACGTGTCTATGGGTCTAGTCTTCCCTGCCACACTGGCTCCCAGCCCAGAGCCTCGCCCTCAATGGCACTCAGGCCAGACACACACACACCCGCCCCAGGGACGGGTGCCCACCTCACAGGAGTAGCCACCGGGGTAGTCAGTGCAGGTGGCCCCGTTCTGGCAGGGGCTGGGCGAGCACTCATCCACCTGCTCCTCGCAGTAGCTGCCCGTGTAGCCGGCCTGGCAGTGGCAGTGGTGTGTGTTGCCCGCGTTCATGCAGAGGCCCCCATTCCGGCACAAGTGGGTCACGTTGATGCCTGCAGGGGACGCGGTGGGCGGAGCGTGAGGCCCCAGCTCCCTACCCAAGGGGCTGCCTCGCGCCTTGGGCAGCACACCTCCTGACCTCAGAGGTCGGACGCCCGGTGGGCACGGAGAAGCCTGGGCTGGTTACCTTGCTGCCGCGCAGCCACCTCGCAGGAGACGCTGGGCACGTCACAGTAGAGGCCGGTCCAGCCGCTGTGGCACTCACAGCGGTAGAGCGCGTTGGTCTGCCAGCACCGGCCGCCGTTCTTGCAGGGAGACGAGTCACACCAGCGCACGAGGGTCTGGGGGACGAGGGGGCAGCCTCGCTCAGGCCCCACCTGCCGGCCCCCAAGGGCCCAGCCCACCCGGTGGGGGGACACACGTGGGTGCCAGAGACCCTCACGCCCAAGGTGGCCCGTGACCTCCCCCAGTCCACAGAAATGGACACCGAGGCCCAGGGGGTCCCCCGGCTCAGGAGCAACTGGAGCTGCGGGGGCCCCTCTCTTGCTCTGGGCCCTTGGTGGTGAATCCAGACAACAGGCTGCCTTTCCTTGAAGGAAGATTTTTCTTAAGAAGGAAATGGCTCTCTTCTAATTGGTGTTTTGCATGTGAACATCTCTAAAGAAGATAAACCTCTGATACTTTTACACAGTCTCCATGAAAACACTGGCGTTTAGCCGCCTTCCCCCAACAGCTGGTCCTTGTTTCTGCTCCCTAAGCCTCTGCTACCTGAGCTGGGCACCGCCCTGCTCACCACCTCTGCCCCTCCTCGGCTCCCCAGGGTGAGAGGGCCCCGCCGCGTGGCCGAGGTTCCGGCACGTGCCCGGGCCGCCCTCACCTGGCAGTTGAGGCCCGTGTAGCCCTGCGGGCAGCTGCACTTGTAGGCGCCGTAGCCGTCCTGGCAGGTGCCGCCGTGCAGGCAGGGCCGAGAGTCACACTCGTTGACGTCATGCTGGCAGTAGCTGCCCGTGAAGCCAGGGGGACACAGGCAGCTGAAGGAGTTGATGCCGTCCACGCAGGTACCGCCGTTGAAGCAGGAGCTGGAGGTGGGCAGGCAGCAAGGGGGGTGGTGAGTTGGGGGCAGGACCCTGCGCAAGCAGGTAGGTCCACACCAGCACCCTCACCGCCAATCAGGATGGCCACAGGGGTCTGGGCGCCAGGACAGGCTGGCAACAGCCTGGCTGCCCTCGGGGAGGCCAGGAGGAGTCCCAGGGGACCCCAGACTCTCACACCACACCACGCTCCTTCCTCTGCCTTCCTTAGAACTCGTGCTGAGAGGAGCTTCACATCGCACACAGGTGTGTTGCGATCAAGACAAAAATGAGCAGAAACCAGACCGCGTGGGAGATATATGCTAGAAACTGGGGATAAGTGTAACGTTCCATGCCGAGCTTCCTGGCAGCCAAGGTAAATAAGGACACATGCCAGCTACGAGGTCCCTGGCTGATGGAAGGAGGAACAGCAGTTCCTGAGGATAAACCATAGGGCTCTGGCTTCTAAGCCACAAGGGAGAATGGACAAGAGCCCTTTCAGGAGGAGCAGTGTCTCACACTGGCACCGAGTGCCCGCCCCCCAGGCGGACACCCGCTGGGCACCCAGGTTTGCCGGGCGCCGAGCGTGGCCCCGTGGCCGGCTGCATGCGCCGCGGCCCCCTCGCACCTCTCGGTGCAGTCGGGCGTGTTGTTCTCGCAGTGGATGCCACTGAAGCCCACGGGGCAGGTGCAGGTGTAGCCGTCCACGCAGTCGGTGCAGTTGGCACCATTGCGGCAGGGATCGCTGGCACACTCGTTGATGTCCTCCTCGCAGAAGGCACCCTGGAAGCCAGGCAGGCAGTCGCAGAAGGCCGTGTTGATGCCGTCTGTGCAGGAGCCCCCGTTGTGGCACGGGTCTGCGAGGGGACGGGAAGGCAGGCCTGAGAGCTGGGCACCACCCCTTTGCCAGGGGCGACCAAAGCTGCGGGCTCCTGGCACTGCCCCTGGGGTGTTCCGCAGGGAGCGCAGTCCAGCAGGCCGCATTGTGAGCTTGGGGTCTACGCTACCCCACAAGCTCCCGGTCCCCAGGCCATAAGGGCGGGCAGGCTTACCACTGAGACCCACACAGGCCGTGGTCACAGGCTTCCCTGCCTGCTGGTAATGCCAGATGAGGTACTTGGCCTCTCTTGGACCCCAGGTCGTGTGAGCCCCATTCCTCAGGGGTCAGGACAAGAACTAGGTTAAAAGCCACACTGGATGGCCCCGGGAGAGGAGCCGGGAGTCCAGCTGGGAGATGCTAGGATGGACGAGTTGGGGGCCCATCAGCCTGGCACCACAGCCCCGGGAACCACCCACGACCACCTCGCTGGTCGACGGCAGCCACCCAGCCCTGCCCCAGCACTTCCTCCAGCCCCCCGACCAGGTGCCCTTCCGAAAGGTCCAGCTGGATCAAGAGGGCTGCCGGCGCCAAGCCTGCACCTGGGTACTGCCCTGCCCAGCCTCTCACGTGACCCTGGCACACTCCCTGCCCCGCGCCCGCCTGGGGACACGGGTCTGGACGTCTCAGAGGCAGGCGGGGCCGGCCAGCCACTCACTGGGCCGGCAGTCATCGATGTCCGTCTCGCAGTTGCGCCCTGTGTAGCCCGCCTGGCAGTGGCAGCGGTAGCCGCCGTTGGTGTTCTGGCAGGAGGCGCCCGCGCGGCACGGGCTCTTCACGCACTCGTTGATGTCGATCTCACAGGTCTGCCCTGGGGAAGGGGACGGGGGAGCTGCCGGCTCAGCCAGTGCCCACGGGGCACTGCCTGTCCCCCAGAGCAGGCCCTCCACTGCCGCAGGGCGACCCTCTGGGGTCATCCAGGGAAGAGGGGCTCTCCAAAGGGCTGCCTCCTGACTTGGGGCCAAGCAGGAGACAGATCTTCAAACCTGGGAGGGACCCTGCAGCCCACTGGCTCGTCCGCCAAGGATGGGGACTCACTAGCAAGAGTCGCCTGAAGCCCCCGAGCCTCCCCACCCCATCCCCCTGGGCTCCCCCTGCCAGCCCATGGCCCCCGAGCCTCTCAAGCCTCCCTATGTCCCCCTGCCCTCTGGACTCACCCTGCCAGCCCGTGGCCCCGAGCCTCTCCGAGCCTCCCTATGTCCCCCTGCCCCCTGGACTCACCCTGCCAGCCCATGGCCCCCGAGCCTCTCCGAGCCTCCCTATGTGCCCCTGCCCCCTGGACTCACCCTGCCAGCCCGTGGGGCAGGCGCAGGAGAAACTCTCGTAGTCCTCTGACTCCCGACACTCACCACCGTTTCTGCAGGGCCCGGGGGGCACACGGGGCCAGCACCACCTCACACGTTGCCCCTGGGAGGGAGAGGCAGGGTGATGAGCCCTCCGGGAGCCCCGGCCAGAGGTCAACGCCCGGGCAAGTCCTGACAGAAGCCCCGTCAGCCACCGTCAACGGGTGGTTCTTCCATCAAAGCACATCTGGCTGCCCTGCGTAGGGGGCGGGGGGGACCATGGCTGTGTGAGTGTCTGGCTGTGTCAGCACCTGAACGTGAACCAGGGGAACACTTGGGCCCCACAGGCTGGGGGAACGGCCTGAGGCCCCACCCCCAGATAGTGCCAGGAGCAAAGGCTGGGCTGGGCTGGCCCCTACACGTCGCAGGGGCCCTGGACTGGCTCCCAGCCTCGTGCCCTGCTGATGGCAGAGGGCCCCACACTGAGCCGGCGGCCTAGGAGCTAAGTCCAGAGGTTCGGTGCCTCGGGCGGCTAGTGGCCATCTCGGGAGGCCCCTGAACAAAGGCTGTGACTGCAGGGAACGTGTCAGCCTCAGCCCTCAGCATGGCTGCTTATCAGGGGAGCACCGGACACGGCCTCAGGACCCGGGTGGGAGCGGGAGTCTGCCTGGACCCCGCGCTCCGGGTGACCTTTCCTCCCTGAGAGCCCAACGCGGGGTTTCCTGTTTATGGCCCACGGGGCCATGTCCCGAGCCCGCGAGGAAGTGTTATCTTCCCGGCCGCCCATTATCTCCCTGGCCCGCGGGGGTGACTGTCCCGGGCCTTTCATTCTATCGGTTTCCACAGTGATCCCAGCCGGCAGGAAATTCGCCAGGGTTTCCGACAATTGTGCAGAGGGAAGCAGGAAGCGGGCGGACGGGAAGCGGGGTCAGCACAGGCCGGCTCCTCCCCGCCGGCCGCCAGCCCTGACGGCAGCGTGTCCGAAAGGGACTCGGGTGCGCCCTGGGCGGCCACCGGGGGGGGCGTTTCCTCACCGCGGAGGAGAGAAAGTCCAGGTCCCCAGCTTTGGTCAAAGAAAACACTGCTCGGGCCACAGGCCTCCGGTGTCGTGAGAACCGCAGGTCTCGGGCCCCACCCCTGCCTGTGGGGGCCTCTCAGGACCATCCCCAATGGCAGCACCCCCTGCCCCATCCCCCAGGGGCTTGGTGGCCTAGTGCTCGTGACTTCCATTTTTTAACACTTGCCAAATCTGTCCTTAGGAGGGGACCCACATCCCACCTCCCCCAGCAGGGCCAATGGCGGCAGCTGAGATGCCAGGGACCCGTCTCCCGCCACTCTCAGCAGGAACACAGGGCTCCTTGTTTCCCCACACAAAGAGGGCCCGCCATCAAAGGACTCCCTCAGGCCTGGCCAGCGATGGGGAGGGCAGCCTGGCCCGCCCACCCCCAGGGCAGCCTGAACGGCAGACGGGAAGGCTGACAGCCCAGGCCCGGCTCCGCCGCCAAGGGGCCCACCTCCCAGGCAGATCCCCCAAGTAGGGACTTGCTTGTGCTCAAATTTGTTCCCAGGCACCTGGTTATTTTATGAGCAAAGACACCTGCAGGGCAAGGCCCTATCGCGGCCAGGCCTAAGGCTTGGAGTACAGAGCAGGGCCTCTGGGATGTCTGCAGAGGGATGCAGACAAGGCCAGCCCAGGAAGGCTGCCTGGCACCTCAGGCACCTGAGCCACCTGCCGAGGCCCCGCCCCTGCCCCCAGGCCCCGCCCCTGCCCCAGACCAGCCCACACCACAGGCCCCGCCCCTGCCCCAGACCAGCCCACACCACAGGCCCCGCCCCTGCCCTCCAGACCAGCCCACACCACAGGCCCCGCCCCCTGCCCCAGACCAGCGCACACCACAGGCCCCGCCCCTGCCCTCCAGACCAGCCCACACCACAGGCCCCGCCCCTGCCCTCCAGACCCAAGCGCACACCCCCAGGCCCCGCCCCGCCCATACCTGTGTAGGGCAAGAGGCAGTTGCATTTGTACCCTGCCACGTCATCGATACACGTGCCCTGGTTCAGACACGGGTTGGACGCGCACTCGTTGATGTTGGTCTGGCAGTTGGGCCCCTGGAGAGAGAGGAAACAGCGGTCGGTATAGCTGTCACCCCAGGTGCTATGGCCAAGTTCTGCCTGGCGTGGAGAAAAAGCCCTGCACTGAACCTGGGGCCTGGGAACCCACACCAGCGGTCCGGGGAGCCACTGGGGTTCTCGGCGGCTGGCCTGCGCTGGGACCAGGAGGCCCCATCCCACTCACCACTGAAGCCCTCCCCGGCAGGCGCACACGTAGCCGCTGGTCATGTCCTTGCAGGTGCCCCGTTGACGCAGGGGTTCGACTCACACTCATCGTTGTTGACGTCACAGTTGGCCCCACTCCACCCGGGGTTACAGTCACACTTGTACCTGCAGAGGCGACCACACGGCGGCTCAGGTGTGGCCAGAGAGGGCAGGGCCTAGGCTGGGAACAACCCTGGACTCTGCCACCGTCTTATGGCCTGATTGGATGGAGACACTGGTCCACTCTGACCCTTGGAGTCCTTTAAACAACTTTAAATAGGCTGCCTTGACAAGACGGTGGTAAGGGTTTGGGACAGTGCCCAGTTCAGAGCACGGGTCAGGAGACCATCCACTGTTCACTTGCTGTGTGACCCTGAACAGGCTGCTTACCCTCTCTGTGCAAAACGAGGGCGTATGGTCCCTGCCATGTCCATCACCCCATTTAGATAGAGCCAACGCCATGCACGTAGTGGGTGTTGGAAACTAAGAGTCAGCTTCTCTACACTCTAATATTCTGCTGCTGCTAAGTCACTTCAGTCATGTCTGATTCTGTGCGACCCCATAGACGGCAGCCCACCAGGCTCCGCTGTCCCTGGGATTCTCCAGGCAAGAACACTGGAGTGGGTTGCCATTTCCTTCTCCAATGCATGAAAGTGAAAAGTGAAAGTGAAGTCACTGAGTCGCGTCCAACTCTCAGCAACCCCATGGACTGCAGCACACCAGGCTCCTCCGTCCATGGGATTTTCCAGGCAAGAGCACTGGAGTGGGGTGCCATTGCCTTCTCTGGCACCACATATATGGGCAGGGTTCCCACACCAGCTGGGTGTTCCACAACCCAGTCCTGGCCCTAAGTGCCTGGAGTCAGCGCAGACTGTCCCCCATCCCCCAGAGAGGGCTGGGACCCACCAGACTGGCCCCAGGTCAGACACTAACCCCAAGCCCCAAGTTATCACCTCTGCTTCTGACCAAACAGCCAGGAACCAGACCTCTTCCTTTGAAATTTGCAGAAACGGCTCACGAAACTCAGAAAAACTGTTTGACTTACTAGATCAATGGTTTACTATAAGCAGGGAAACTTGGAACAGCCTGATGGAAAGTCGTACGGGGCCAGGGATGGGGAAGGGCTCAGAGCTGGTCCCCGCCCCATCCCAGCACCTGTTCGCCAACCCGGAAGCTCTCTGAACTCCCACACTTGGCCTTTTTATGGAGGCTTCCTCACACAGGCGTGACTGAATAAGTCACTGGCCGTTGGTGATTAACTTGTACTGCAGCCCCTCTCCCGTCCTCGGCAGTCAGGGTGGGACGGAAGGCCCCCGGCCCCCAGCCTCAGCCTCGGATGACCTTAGCAGCCTCCTCACGGAAGCTCAGTGGTGGTTTAGTTGCTAAGTCGTGTCCAGCTCTCGCAACCCCATGTACTGTAGCCCACCAGGCTTCTCTGCCCGTGGGATTTCCCAGGCAAGAATCCTGGAGTGGACTGCCATTTCCTTCTCCAGGGGATCTTCCTGACCCAGGAATCGAACCTGGGTCTCCTGCATTGCAGGCTGATTCTTTACTGACTGAGCTGTGGCCCAAAGGGGCTCGGACACGACCCAAGACACCCCTTCCACCCTCAGAGATCTCACCTCTGGTCTGCTGCCTTGGCACAGATGCCTTCCCCGGGCACACTCGGAGCCGAGGGCAGTACTGGGCTCAGACCAGGAGCCGAGTGAGCGCCCGTGCATGGCACCCTTCAGGGCTCCCACGGCAGACCCGTCCTTGGGGAGCACCTGCCCGCTCCGCCCGAGACCCGCCCGGCTACCCCCCACCACGGGGCTCTGAGGACGCACCCATTGAGGCTGTCGCGGCAGGCCCCGTGGATGCAGGGGTTGCTGCTGCACTCGTTGACCTCGGACAGGCAGGTGGGGTCGTGGTAGCCCTCTGGGCAGCGGCAGGCGAAGCCGTTGATGCCGTCCTCGCAGGTGCCCCCGTTGTGGCAGGGGCTGTCCGGCGCACTCGTCAATGTTGATGTTACACATGCTCCCTGCGGGCGGCCCGGCAGCTCAGACTCCAGGAGTGGGAGAGGGGTCGGCTCCCTGCCCTCGGAGCCTGTCTCCCTCACCGTGAGCACCCCTCCCCACACTCCATCCCAGGCCCTCCCGAGGTTCAGACCCTCACAGATACAAGGTCTGCTCCTGGGACCCAGGGCCTGCGCTGGACACGCTCGGGGCAGAGGGCGGCACGTGCACCGGGAGCCCGGCTCCACCACCGGCCTGCCGGGCTGCCTCTCGCCCGGCTCCACTGCAGGCCTGCCGGGCTGCCTCTCGCTCGGCTCCACTGAGGGTCTGCCGGGCTGCTTCTCACCCGGCTCCACTGCGGGCCTGCCCGGGCTGCCCCTCGCCCGGCTCCACCGTGGGCCTGCTGGGCTGCCTCTCACCCGGCTCCACTGAGGGCCTGCCGGGCTGCTTCTCACCCGGCACGCCAGGCTCAAGGATGTCCATCCCAGCGTCAGCCAGACACCCCCACCCCTCTGGCCCCGGTCCTTCCAGAGCCTCTGCCGCCAGCTGCTAAGGCTGCTGGCCTGAGAGCCGGGCCCCCACAGTCCCGAGACCCTGACCCGCGAGAGTGGCTTCAGCCTCTGAATCAAGGCCCTGATGCGGGCGGGAGGGCAGAGCCCTCTGCAGACCCCCCGAATCCTGGGCGGCTCACCTGTGTAGCCCGGCTCACACGCACACTCGTAGCCGTCAATCTTGTCCAGACACGTGCCGGAGTCGCAGGGGTTGCTCGCGCAGTCGTCCAGGTTGATCTCGCAGTTGGGTCCTGGGGGTGGGAGACCGGAAGTGGTCACGCGCTCCTGCTCGCTCCTCCGCAGCTCCGCCTATCCCCCCCCGCCCTGCTCCAGCCAGGGCCAGGCACCTGTGGTCCCCTTGAGGCAGAAGCAGAGGTAGGAGTTGTCGCGGTCCTGGCAGGTGCCCCCGTGGCGGCAGGGCTGGCTGTGGCACTCGTTGATGTTGGTCTCGCAGTGGTGACCCGTGTAGCCCGGCTGGCACAGGCAGGTGAAGGCGGCCACGCCGTCCTTGCAGGACCCGTAGTGGCAGGGGTCGGGGTCACACTCATTGATGTCCACCTCGCAGTGGGGCCCCGTGTAGCCTGCAGGGGCGGGGGGCCACCCCTGGTTACCAGGCCGTCCAGGACACTCTCAAGCAGACCCAGGGTCCTCTTGCTTCCGCCAGGAAAGCCTGGGGATGTTTGGGGCGACCCCCCGCACCTGCCTGGGGTCAGGGACGCACCCTGCTCTTGCTCCCCTCCAGACTGAGGAGCCGCCCCCAGCCTCAGCCTCCCGGCCAGCCCCTTCCCGGCCCCACCGCCTGCTTCTGCCCCTGGGCCGGGGGCCGCGGCCCGCACCTTCTGTGCACACGCAGGTGTAGCTGTTGGGCCCCGTCCAGGCACTTTGCGCCGTTCTCGCAGGGTGTGCTCGCACACTCGTCCACGTCATACTGGCACAAGTGCCCAGTGAAGCCTGTGGCCGGGGAGGGGATGGCAGTCAGATGCCAGGGGCACAATGGCACCACAGCCAAGCCCTGGCTGGCCAGGGTCAGGGGGCGGGGGCTGCCGGGGAGGCCCCCAAGAGTGCTTTGGCCAGGGCTGGGCAAACGGCAAGCGCCCGTATCCTTTCCTTGCCCTCTTTCAGAGCCCACCCCTGGGGTCCTGGCCCCTCCTGCCCTGACCCCTTCAGAGGAGGCTCAGCCCAAGACGGACGGTTGCCATGGCTACAGCCAGGCTGGGCTGAGAATTCGGTTCCTGGCTCGGCGTCTAGGACAGTTGATTTGCATCTCAGGAGGTCCAGGGCTCCTGACCCCCAACACCTCCCCGGGCCTCGCGTCCCCCAGCCCTTCCCTGCACCAGACTCGGGGCCCCCACAGGCCCCATAGGCCCTCCCGGCCATCACATCCACTGCCGCTGGCAGAGGCAGGTGGGTGCGGCAGGCCGGCCCTCCTCCCACCGGGCCCCGAAGGCAGGAAGGAGGGCCTCTGGGCCCCTGGCTTCTCAGCAAGGTGGGGGCCAGGAACCCTGCCCGGCCAGCTTTGTGCTCTGGGGGCTGAAAACCAACCCACCCCCACCTCCCCACACTCCGGAGGTGAGGCTCTTACACGCCCTTCCCGCCGCGGGGGACCTGACCGGCCTCGACGCAGGGGGCAGGGCGGGCGGCAGGGCCCAGTCTCACCTGTGGGGCACTCGCACACGAACTCATTGATCTTGTCCAGGCAGCGGCCGTTCTGCAGGCAGGGGCTGCTGGCGCACTCGTCCGTGTTCACCTCACAGTGCAGGCCCTCGTATCCTGGCGGGAGCAGGCTGGTCAGCAACGCCCGGCCCCTCCACACCTGCTCCCGGGGCCGACCCAGCCGCCCAGCGCTCAACTGCTCTCCACTGCGCTCAGAGACCTAGCTCAAGCCTCCCCAGATAACCGTGCGGGGGGCTGCGGCCTGGGCGGGCATGGAGCCTGGGGGCAGAGGCGATGCGGCTTCCCCACCCCCAGGGTCGGGCGGGCGGCCGGCCGCGTACCAGGCATG
Organism: Nanger dama; assembly: GCA_917880005.1. NCBI lineage: Eukaryota > Metazoa > Chordata > Mammalia > Artiodactyla > Bovidae > Nanger > Nanger dama. Next base: position 3,071,446 of record CAKJTW010000018.1, on the reverse strand, counting down.
CAGATACACTGGAACTCCCCGATCTGGTCCAGACAGGTGGCGTCGTTCTGACACGGGTTCGACACACACTCGTTGACGTCGATCTCGCAGCGCTTGGGCCGGTGTAGCCCTGCAGACACTGGCACTCGAACGAGCCCAGGGTGTTGATGCACTTGCCCGCGTGCTCACAGGGGTTGGCGCCTGGTGGGGGCAGGCAGGGGTGGATGCGGCACGGGTTAGGGGCTGCTCTGGGAACCCTAGCCTCTGGAACAGTTGGGAGTGTGCCCGCCTCCCCCATCGGACTACTTCCAACAGGCCCGTACCCAGCGAGCACTCGTCCACATCCTGGCTGCAGGCCGGCCCCGTGTACCCTGAGGGGCAGGTGCAGATGGCCTTGCCGTTGACGGGGTTGGTGTCACAGTTGGAGCCCTCGTTGCAGGGGTTGCTGATGCAGGCGTCATTCAGGTGGCACAGCAGACCTGGGCACGGTGGGGGGCACGGTGGGGGGGGTCAGCGGAGGCACTGTCCCCTCCTCCCCGGCTGAGAACACCGACCGCCCACACCTGGCTCCCCAGGGAGGGGCCCCGCCAGTGGCCCACCAGCGACGCTGTGGAGGGCCCTACAGTGCCGGGAGCGACTCCAGGAGGCTCCTGGCCGGCTGCTTCACTCCAGGAGGCCCCTCCTGGGGTCCCCCTTATGGGCCCCGCAAAGCTGCAGTGTGAGCTTGTGTGTGGACCTCGCCCAGGGCTGACGCCCCAGGGCCCTCCGCCCGTCGGGCAGGCTGGGCGCTCACCCGTGCGGCCGTGGGGACACTCGCAGTAGAAGGAGGCCACGCGGTCGTGGCAGGTGGCGCCCGGAAGCAGGAGGCGCTGGCGCAGTCGTCAATGTTCTCGCTGCAGTCCGCGCCTGTCCAGCCATTGACGCACACGCAGTTGTAGTCGCCGTGGGTGTTGTGGCAGGTCCCGCCCGTTCTGGCAGGCATTGGGCATGAGCTGGCACTCATCCACGTCCTCTGTGCAGTACTGACCTGCGTGGGGCCAGGACGGTCGGTGCCTCCAGCCCCCTCCGCCAAGCCGAGACCCTCACCTCCACCAGGAAGTCTTCCTGACTTCCTCCAGCCCCGCCAGCCAGAGTCAGCCTTTCCCCTGCACCCCTGGCACCTGGGGGCTCTTGCCTGGCTGTTCTGAGAGCACAGGTGCACTGGGGTCCATGCTTACCTGTGGGCAGGGCCCGCATCCTGCTGGCCAGCATCCCTGTGTCCTGGCCAGTAATCTGGGCTCAAACTTGGGGCCTGATTGTGGTCAGGCCAGCCTGGGGCCAGGCTGCAAATGGCCCACACAGACGGGCTGGTGCCACCCACGTCTGTGCTGCTCTAGGCGTGGGGGGGCCTCAGACCCTGGCGGGGGCAGTTAGCTGCAGGTCACAGCATCCTTCCCGTCCCAGATCTCAGCTCCCTTCTGCCTGGCCCCACGGGGACAGACTCCAGGGGCAGAGGTGCCCACCCGAGCCGCCTGCTGTGCGCACCTGTCCACTCCGGAGGGCAGCGGCAGTTGTAGGTGTTCACGCCGTCCACACAGGCGCCTCCGTTCTTGCAGTTGTTCCCTGGACAGTCGTCAACGTTCTCCTCGCAGTTCCTGGCCAGTGAAGCCTGCAGCAGGGGCCCGGTCAGGCCTCTCCACGGGGCCAGGCCCTCACCATCCTGTCAGCCTGCACTGGGTGCTGGCGCCCTCCTGGCTGGACCCAGGACACCCTGCTCTGGGCGGAGAGCTGCTCTCCACAACCTGTCCTGTGATGCCCACCGCCTTGGCGCCCTCGGGGTCCCTGCCCCACACCCTGCCCTCCCCCACTCCTGTGACCGGGCCCCACACCCTAGTGCCCACGGTCTGCACATTCCTAAGCAATCGTTTTGTAAAGGGCCGGCTGAACAGACGGGGACCCACGATCACAGGCTCCCCGGGTTCTGTCAGAGAAGGCGTCTGTGCCATGGCCTCTGTGACTGGGCACTGCCTGCGGGCCCAGCCCTGTGCTCGGGGTTGTCTGCACACCCCCACGTGTGGCCGTGGATACCCCATTTGATGGGGCAGCACTGGGCCTGGGAGCCCCCCACGCACGGGACTGGAGCAGGGAGACAGAGGGATCCCGGCAGGCAGTCAGGGGTGCGGGTGTGTGTGCAGGTGCGGCCCCCGACTGCCCAGCAGCAGAGGCGCAGGCAGGGTGGGGAGACCCCCACCTTCTCCCTGCCCTCTCCTGGCTGGGCCAACTTCTGTGGCACCCCGCCACGTCCAGTCAGTTAGCTATTAATCCGTTCGACTCCCGCTGGTTCAATGATCAACCCAGAAAGGTGCGTCTGGCAATAGCCAAACCTGCAGCCGGTTACTAATTAATGCCCCTCCCGGGGCGCCTTTGGACCCCCTCCTGCCCCTCCCTCGGAGGGCCCCCCCACTGGCGCCCACACTCCAGTCCCTCCTGCGTGCGGCAGGCCTAAAGCGCCGCCTCTCCCCCAGCCTCAGCTCACCTCCGGCCGGTGGGGGCTGCACCAGCTCCACGTGTGTGGCCCCCTCTGCCAGGCCCCCACACCTCCCACCGCCCCCCCAGCCGACACCACAGCCCCTCCTGACCCACGGGGCCAGGCACAAGGTCGCAGGCTTGGGGTCCCACAGCAGCCCCCCAGGAAGGCGTCTGAACCCAGACTCTGAAACAGCCACGCAGCCCAGCTGGGCAGTGGGAAGTGCCGGGGCGGGCAGGTGGCGAGGGGAGAATCGGGGACCGGAAACACACACGCCTGGCGTCTGCACGCAGAGGCAACAGGCCTGGGGGCTTGCGGGCGGGAAAAGCACTTCCTCTTTGCAAGGGCCGGGCTGGGCTGAGGGCCGTGTAGGGGCCAGAGCAACCTTTGGGTCAGTCCTGGGTCAGCCAGACCCTGGGCCCTCCCTCTCCAGCAACCCCCACTGACCCCACCTCCTCATCGCCCCCGCCCCAAAACACCCTCCCCTTCCCAGTCCCTGCCTAACCACCCCGTGTAAGTGACAGACTGGAGGCTTTCGATCCTCTTCGTCATTATTAGTATTTCTATATCAGCAGCAGCAAAACGGATGCAGAAGAAAACTACAGTGGAAAGTCTGGGACACAAAACAGGGACCGTGGCGCTGCTGGGGGACGGGGAGGGCTGGGCCCACCTGTCACTCCTGCCCCGGCAGTGGGCGCCACCAGAGGCCCGGAGGAAGGGCCCCCACTGCGGGGAGGCACGCATGAGCCCCGGCCCCGCGGCCCCACCTCCAGGAACCAGGGGAAGCCCCGCGGGCGGCACGGGCCAGGGTGCTCCCCCAGCGGGGGAGAGCGAGGGAACTCGGGATAAGGGGGCCTCCCAGGGGCCTGAAGGAGGCCAGTGTCCACGGCCCGGGAGACTCAGAGCAGGGGGCCAGGAGAGCAGAGTGACCCCAGAGTGGACAGAATGCTCAGGCCCTCCCTGGGGGCGGCAGGGTCCCTGGCACAGGGGAGGAGCACTAGGGTGTCACAGCAGGCCTGTCCCGGGCGGCACTTGGTGGGTGGGTACCCACATCCCAGAGCGTGCCCGCACCACCCCCAAGGCTGCCCTCCAACCGCCCGGGATCGGGTGACGCCCCCAGACCCAGCCTGCCCAGCTCCCCGGCCCCTGCAAGCTTCCGGCGGGCAGTACCTGGCAGGCAGGCGCACTCGTGGGTGGTGTCCCCGTGGGGCGGCAGGTGCCCCGTTCTGGCAGGGAGAGGGGCTGCAGGGCACGTGGGGCAGCTCGCAGTGGGGGGCCGGTGTGGGTGGGGGCGGCAGGCGCAGCGGTAGGAGCCGACCTCATTGAGGCAGGTGCCGCCGTGGTGGCAGAGCCCGGGGCTCTGGCTGCACTCGTTGACGTCCTGCCTGCACGTGGGGCCGTGGAAGCCCGGGCGGGCAGTGGCAGATGTACGACGCCTCGAAGGGCAGGCACCGGCCACCGTTGGCACAGGGGTTGGAGGCGCAGGGGTCGGCCTGCTGGCACGTCTTCCCTGGGGGGGGGCAGGGGGCGGGGGGTGGTTAGCCGGCCTCCCTGGTTCCTGTGAGCTGGGGGCAGCGTCCAGACCTGGACAAGGGGTGAGCCGGGCATGGGCCCAGTGGCATCAGCTCCTCACCCCCCAGGGACCCCAACCGCTTAGGGGCTGAGTGACCACCGTGGGGTGCACAGCAGGCCAGGGCCCCTGGGGAGCTGACCCACTGCGTCCCTCCTGAGCCGGCGGTGACACCCGGCTCCTGCAGGGGCCGGGGAGTCTCCCCTTTTCTCACAGAGGCTGCGGCAGGGGGCTGCCCTCGAGCCGGGAACCGACACCTCCAGGGCTGGAAAGCGGCATGGGGACCCCGAGTGGGGATTCTAGGCAATTTCTGGATCGCTGACCCCACAGCCGAGCCCAGTCCAGGACCGTCCGCAGCCACACGGACGGGGGCCCGTCACTGGCTGTGTGGGCGGCTGGGGGAAGAGCCAGCCCACCCCCCGCACCCCGGGGCTCTCACCTGACCAGCCCGGGGGGCAGAGGCACTTGTACTCGGCGAGTGTGAGCAGGTCACAGGTGCCGCCGTTGAGGCAGGGGCTGGCGAGGCAGGCGTGGTCGCGGGCGTCAGGCACAGCGGCCCCCGAGAAGCCCAGGCGGCAGCTGCAGGCGTAGTCCACCAGGCCTTCTCGCTCGGTCGTGCGGCACGTCCCGCCGTTCTTGCAGGGGGCGCTGAGGCAGGGGTTGGGGGCCTGGCATTGCTGGCCCGCAAAGGCCCCACTGCAGCTGTGGCACACACGCCAGGATGGTGAGCGCCCACTCCCCAGCTAGCCCACCACCAGCCCTGGCATCCATGGGGGTCCCCTCCTGGGCAGCGGCCCCCCTCACAGGGCTCGGGGAGGTTCTGGGGCCACAGTGGGGGTCATTGGCCAATATCACCAGAGTGCCAAGCGCCACTGAGCTCTCCGCTTTAAAGTGGTTACTATTACATCAGGGAATTTCATGTCCATAAAAACAGTGATTACGTTAATTGGAGACATTAGAGACCAGAGTGTTTGGCGGGGCCCCAGTGTCGGTTTCAGAATCCACGGAGGCGTCTGTCTGCACCTGTGAGCCACCGAGAAGGGGCCACGCGGGCCAGACCCAGACATTCTCTGTGGAAGAGAATGGTGTTCTGTGAAACCTTTTGTTTCAGGGACCTGCCTTCTCTCTCTCTCTCTCCAGCTTTTCCGTAACAAATGTGCAATATTTGGGTAATAAAAGAGTTCGCAGATTGCTCTTCTTTCAGTATGACCACGAGAGCAAACGGGCAAGAACTGCGGACACCACGTGGCCGGGCTCCCACGTTGTCGCCGACGTGCTACTCTCTCTCGGGGGTCTGACGCGACAGGACCGGCGCTGCTCAGCGCTCCACTCTCACCCACGCATGGTGCCCCGGACACAGTCTCTCCCGTTCGGGGGCGAAGGCTTCACGTCGGAAGCCCAGCCCACTGCACAGCTGGAGAAAGCAGCGGCCAGAGGGACTGCCGCTGCAGCAGGCCCTGTGCCAGCTCCCAGGCTGGGATGGCAGCAGGTAACCCGGGAGTGGGGGCACCCTGCCCCCCCAGCCCCAGGCCTGGCCCCAGGCGCTCCCCACCGGGAAGGGCCCAGCACCTGCCAGCCCCACCGCGGGGCCGCCCTTGGCCACCTGTTGCCTCGGCTTCTCGAGGCGGGGTGGTACACTGCCCCCCAGGGTCACCTCGTGGCCTTGCACTCAAGGGAAAGCCCAGGAGAGGCTCTGGGACCAGCCAGGCCTCCCTCTTCCCATCGGCAGAGCCTCTGGGGTGGAACGCGCCCGCGGCCCCCAGCCTGCAGCGGCCTGGGAAGGCAGCCCTGACGCTGGGCCCACAGCCCCGGGAGCCGGTGGGCGGGCCCCCCCCGCCCCCGCCAGGCAGCCACAGGGACCCTGGGGGAGAGAGGGCCCTCCTGGGCTCCGACCACCCCACCTTCCCGAGATCCCCCTGAGAGGGGCTGCTCCGTGGGGTTCAGGCCTTCTCTCCAGGACCCCTCGCCCCCGACAAATGCCAGCCCGCTGGGGCCCCTCCCTCCCCTCCTGCTCAAAGCTGCACTGGGAGAGGGGGCAGGGGGACCCGTGAGAAGCCGGGGCTTTCCTCTGAGGCTGTGGCCTGGGCAGGGCGGGCGAGGAGAACGCAAAATGGCCACTCCAGACCACCATCTGTCGCCTGAAGCCAAAAGTCCCAAACCAACTGGCTTAAAGAAAACCAGCTGCCCTTCTGGGAGGGCCGCAGGGGAGATAACTCAGGCCTGAGCCTGGGTTCCCACCCAGCCGGCTCAGGGAGGGGAGGAGGACGGGTGTGGCTGGCTCCTCTCTGGGGGCACAGACCCCAGGACGCACCCCCTGTGCAACCGGCACCCTGGCACCCCGGGCTCCGGCAGGGCCATACCCTGGAGCCTGGGGAAGGTGGCGTGGCCCCCATGACCATGGATCCAGTTACAGGCCGCCTGGTCCTAGGCTGAGTGGCACTGGGAACCCAGAGCCCGGGAGGGGAGCAGAGACCCAGGAGGTAGCACCTCCCCCACTTCTCAATGCCCTCCATTGTCGGGCAGGAGCTGGCCACCGCTCCCGTTGGAGAAAAGGCTCTTTTTTTTTCCCCCAGCTACTGAAGAGCAGGCAGAAAGTGGGAGCTGGACAGAGGACGCTTGGTCATCAAAGCAGGGTGGGTGGTGGGAGCCCGCCTGCCCTGTCCACACCAGCTCCAAGGTGTGGGAAGCCCACCCAGGTGGGTGAGATGAGGCAGGCCTGCCCCATGGCCTGGGGGAAACGCAGAGAAGGCTGCCCAGCGCGTCCTCCGTGTGGGCTCCGCCTTCATCACTGGTCCGGTTCAGCAGCGTTCCCAAGTGGACCAGAAAGGCCCCACCAGGGTGCACAACCCTCCAGCCTCCAGCCACGGGGCAGTGTGTCCCTGAACCCCACCCCAAGCCCGTCCTGAATGGGGAGCCTAATCAGAGGACTGTGGGAGAATCCACCTGGACCAGGAGCATCCTGGCCAGGAGGCTGCATAATTACAGCGAGAGGAAAAGCGCGCCCAGTAAATCAGGCGGCGGCAGCAGGGACAAAGGGCGGCTGGGGAGCAGGTGCGCCTGTGGCCGGGGGACGCGGGCGGCAGCTGCTCCTGGCCGGCGCAGCGGCGGCTGCCAGCCCCCGGCGGGCGGGCGGGGGGCCGGGGCAGGAGCCAGGGAGGCTCCCCCGTGGGGGGGAGGGCAGCGGCTGAGGGGGCCCATTGTCCTCCCTGCTCCCGCCCAGGCCTGGCGGGCGCTGCTGTGAAGGCACGCTGCCCACGCGGGCGGGCTCCAGGGCTGGGCCTGGCCGCCGCCCACCACAAGCACCCCAGCCGGGGGAGGGGCAGGGCAGCGAGGGAGCGGCAGCCTTGTGGGGGGTTGCCGCTGAGGCAGGTGCTGGGGGTGCTGGGTACAAGCAGGGCCTGGCTTAGCTCCATGGGAGGATGCCTGGGGCCAGGTCGGCCTCGAGGAGGGCGGGGCGGGGGGTGAGTGGGCGGGGTGGAGGGGGCTTACAGCCCATCACAGAGGCCTGTCCCTGCTCTGGGCGGCCTCCAGCCATGCCCCCTTCACCTAGACGTGTCCCCACCTGCCCCCTACCCTGGCCGCAGTGCTGGGGTTTGCTGGGGTTTCCTGGGGAGGCGCCCACGGCACCCGCACTTCCCCGAGAAGGTGGAGGAGGGCCCAAGAGGCTGCTCAGACGCGGCCAGTCCGCCGGGACCAGCGAGCCAGTCCTGAACGCCTGTCCCGGCAGCTCGGCCTCCAGTGCCTGGCGGGGACAGGGCCCATGCTTGGAGAGGAAAGTCACACGCGACACCCGCCTCAGGATTCCGGGCCAGGGGCCGTCGGGGACCCGGAGGCTGGACGAGATCCGGCCCATGCACTGTGCCCCTCGGCTCCTGGCTCCCGGGGGCCCGTGGCAGCTTCCCCTTCCTTGCTCCCCCTCTGGAAGGCGGTCTCCCAGTGTCTCCTCCTCCACTCGCCTTCCCTCTGGCCCACACATAGCCCGACGGGGTGTCCTGGCCCACCATGGCCAGCGGCAGCTGAGGGTCAGGTGGGGCTGGGGGCTCCAGGATCAGAGCTGCAGAGAGGCGGCACCCGGGGTGCGGGGCGGCAGTGCCACGGAACAGCTGCTGGGACGCCCGCCCGCCTGCCCGCCAGCCTGGAGCTCGCTGGAGGCTTCCTCAGTGCTTCCTCCTAGCCGGCTTCTCTCCCCAGCCCCCTACCCCCAGCGCCGCTCCATAGAAATGCAGCCCCAGAAGCGTCCGGAGGCAGATGCTGCCTTGACCTTTCACCCCTTCACCCGGGACTAATGCTAAATGGTGCTGTTTTCCTTTCTGAGTTAAGCGGGCCATCTGCTACCCCCAGGGGAGAGATGACAGCTCCCTCTACCAGCAGTTCAGTTCGAAGGCGGGACTCAGCACAGAGGAAGGACTCACTCATTCTGCCCTTGAGCAGTCTGTGATTGAGCGGAGCGGGAAGGGGGGTGGTTTGAGTGGGGCAGAGCTGGGTGAGCACAGGGCCCTGGCCGGGTTGGGGGTGTGGACTAGGGGTCGTCGGGGGATGTGCCACCCCCTTCCTTCTGCAGGCCAGACAGAGTCGCCCCAGGGAGGGGCGTCCCGGGGCACCACCGATGGATGGGCGTGACAGTCCATCAGAACTTTTGGGGGCTCTGCGGCACAGATGGGCACTGCCTGCCAGGCCTCCGTTTCATGCGAGTCAGGGGAACAAGGGCACAGAAGGCCCAGTGCAGAGGCGGCCTGGGCATCTGGGGCACAGTGGGCTCACTCTAGCCAGCGCTGCTGGATTTGATTTGCACGCAGTTCACCGACGTGTCTCTGGAGACACGGTGGCTCCACCAGGGTCCGTGTTCCTGCTTAAGGAAAGCCGTGGGGGACACAGGGCTCCCCAGCACCGAGGGCCCCACCCAACCCTGCTGCCTGGGGCCTGGGATATCAGCGCAAGAGCCGGTAACCCATGGCTGGAGGCCACGTCTGCAGGCCTGGGGCCTGTGCCCCAGAGGTGGTCAGGGACTGTGCCACCCAATGCAGACAAGGACGGCTCTGCACGTCCCTGCCCCCCAGCCATGCAGCCCGTATCCCCTGGGGGGCAGAGTCAGGGCCTGGGGTCCTACCCACTGCAGCCGAAGGCCCCTCCCACCCCCACGCCTGGCCCCAGCTCTGCCTGCAGTGAGGTGCCTGCTAGAAGACCCTCCCCACACCAGCACTGCCTTGCTCACAGGCTTTCTGCCCAGGACCCTCCAACAAACAGTGTTACTGGGGTCCCAAAGAGAGGGGCCAGGGAGCACGGATGGCTCTTCAGGGTTCCCTCCTCCTCCCCAGAGGTGGTCCAGGATGCTAAACAAAGACCACTAAGGCCCACCACCAGGCAGGCAGGCCCGCCCACCTCTAGGCAGCTTGACTGGGAGGTTCTCAGACCCCCAGCCCAGCCCAGGCAACTGGGGCCACCTGCAGACCGGGCGGAGGAGGCTCCTGTCCACTTACGGAACAGGAAGACTTAGGTCAGGAGAGAGAGGGCATTGGACAGACTCTGAGCCCCCAGCTCCTCCCTCAGAGGGGGCGGGGTCAAGGAGTCCACTTGGGCTCCTGGACAAGGCTTGCCAAGGATCCTGGGACCCTCTGGGCAGAGGCTGGCTCAAGGGCCCCGAATCCCAGTGGGGAATCACAGTTTCCAGGGTGCTGTGTTCGTGGCAGGTTGGGGGGGTCGCGCAGTCACAGGGTGGTGCTCAGTGGCCTCTGCTACCTCCCCCACTGTGCCCACCCACCATGCCCCTCCTGGGGTCCTTCCCCACTGGGCACAACCAGGACAGCTCAGCTGTGAGGAACAGAGCCCCTGGGAGACACAAAAGCCAGGGGTGCCCGGGAACTCCAACGGGCAGTGGGCGGGGCTCCAGGTTTCTCTCAAACCCTCAGCATCCTTGGTCCAGACCACCGTCTGAGCTATGACTCTGCCGTGCCCAAGGGCACCTGGACGACGGCCCTCTGCCCTCTCCTGTCTCGGTCCCTTTCTGCTTCAGGCAGGGTGTGCCCAGGGCAGCCCGAAGCCTGGAAAGCCCCGCAAGGGTTTGGAGGCCACAGTGTGAGACCTCACCCCACCACCTGCAGCCCCAACTGCCCAGGAGGTGCCTGCAGGGACCCGGCTGGTGTCTGGCTGAGCTGTAGTCTGCTTCCAGCCCGCACAGCCGCTGGGCTGGGGCGGCTCAGATCTGCACGGGGGAGGGCGCTGCCCTGGCTCCCAAGCTTCAGGGAGGAGGCGAGCGGCAGCCAGGGGCTGCCGAGGGACGGGGGGCCCCGGAAAAGGACCAGCCAGGTCTGAGGCAGACAGAGCCCAACCCCCAACAGCAGCTGACCCTCAGTGGAGAACAGGCACGGCCGCAGAGGAGGAAGGGGGTCCAGGCGGGGTGGAAAGTGGAGCCGCTGGGCCCAGCAGCTGCTCCCCACTCGGGGCTCTTTGCCTCTTTTCTCCCAAGTTGCACCTCTGGATGGTTTAGAATAGGCTGGAAAGAGGAAGTGCAGGAGCGCGGGGAAGCCCTTTGTGTCGTGTGTGGACGGGAAGCGGTCCTCCGGGAAGCCACCTTTCCCACTGCGGGGAAAACAATGCTTGCGGCTCGCCACCCCGCCGTGGCGATCAGAGCTGCCCCACCCTCGACGTGGGAAGTGGCTGCCCGCCTGAAGGGGTGGAAAGGCAGAGGTCAAGCGGCTTCCTGGAGACGGCCCAGCTGCAGTGGGCAGAGAAGGACCCAGGCCCACCCACGGGCGGGCACACCGCTGCTGGGCTGGCCCCTCCGGACACTGCAAAAGGCACAGCCAACATGCTGTCCCGAGAGCCCTGGGGGGCCGCTGGGCGAGTAAGGAAAGCCTGCTGCCCCCCCGGCGCCCTGCTCTGCGGGGTTAATTCCCCAGCCATCACTCCCAAAGATGGAGCCAGGAGCTGGACAAAGGTGGGAATGGTTGTCCTTACCCAAGCTCACCCCAACAGCTCTCTGAGACCCACAGGGTCAAGCCTGCAGCCCCACTTCTGGGAGGCCAAGGAGTGGCCCCCCGCAGCTGCCGAGGAGCTCGGTTCCCCACAAGACGGAGCTGGACCCGTGCCCCCAGACACTGGATACAATGAAGGGATCGATGAGCGTGCGGCCCGCACCATGGTGGGGGGGGCTGCGCTTAATCCAAAATCGATTAATTAAGTCAGCAACCACAGACTGAGATCGGAGCCAAAGCCGGCAACCATCCTGCAAGTGCCCGCCTCTGCTCGGCTGTGCGGTGGCGCAGGGAGAGGGGAGGCCTGCCCGGCGGCTCCCCGTCCTCTCCCGCCGACCGAGTGGACACTCAGGGCAGCCCCGCTTCTTCCCATATTCCAGTGAGAATGCAGCACGGAGAACACCGAGTACCCCCGACACGGGTCCCAGAAGGAAGACACTGTAGGCCCCCTCCCAGCTCCTGGACCTGTACTCAGGCTTTATCGCATCTCTTTCTCAAAATGGCCCTGCAGGGACACTGGCCCATTGTACAGATGAGAAAACCAGGGCTCTGGCAGGTTATGCCCACAGCACCACCTGGGTTTGAATGCAGCTCTTAACCTCTGCTGTCCCCAGTGGTGGCCAGACGCCAGGTCCTCGGTGTGGGGGTTGGGGGCAGCCGGAGCACAGCGCCCCCTGGAGGCAGCTTGGAGGCCAGCAGGAGCTCCTTGGGTGGAGCAGGGGGTGGGCCCTCCACACCCCATTCCTTCTCTCCCTCCCCCTCCCCCACCCCATCGGCCTGGGTTTCTCACCTGACCGACTGATCTCCCAGACCGGGGAGAGCAGGAGCAGACAATGTGTTCTTACAACCCCACAAGATCTGCTGAAACTCAAAACCCTGGATTGGAGGTGGAGGCGGTGTCTGGGTGAGAAGCCTGGGAATCGGGGAGCTCCCAGCCAGCAGGATGGGGCTGCCCTGGGCCCCGGCTTCCCCGCACCCCTTCCGTGTGGCAGGAGGGGTCCCACCAACGCCAGACACCTGTCACCACCCTCAGCCACAAGAGCTCATGTGGCCTTCCTTCCTGTCTGTCCGGCCCTAGAGATAGAGAGGAAGCACAGGGCCCACAGCCGCCGGCCGCTGGGAGGGCCAGCAGACAGTGGGCCCTGGATGAGGCTCCCATGAGACCCTCTCCCTGGACACCTCTCCCAGCTCAGGCTCGCCACCTGCCCAGTCCCTAACCCCTGCCCAAGGCAGACCACTGGGCCCCGTGTCCCCAGGCTTGCCCACAAGCCCGCGGCCGCCCTGGCCCCCACCCCGGGCTCAGCACAGTCACCGAGGCACAGGACCACGGCAGATGCCAGGAGACACAACTCTGGCAGCTGCACCCAGGCCGGCGAGGACCTGCTGAGAGACAGACCCCCACTGTCACAGCCTGGGACACCGGGGCAGCCCGGGCCCGCTGCTGTGGGCCTAGGGTCGTCTGGGCTTGGGGAGACTCTTCTCCACGGGAAAAGCAGAAGGTTCTTGGGCTGGCCACGACCTTGCGCCCTTCCGTGAAAGTGAAAGTGAAAGTGAAGTCACTCAGTCGTGTCTGACTCTTTGCGACCCCTCAGACTGTAGCCTACCACGCTCTTCCATCATGGGATTTTCCAGGCAAGAGTACTGGAGTGGGTTGCCATTTCCTTCTCCAGGGGATCTTCCAACGCCATGATCGAACCCAGGTCTCCCGCACTGTAGGCAGATGCTTTACTGTCTGAGCCACAGGGGCCTTTCCATGACCTCACCCAAATCTGGGCTGGGCTGGTCTCTCGAGAGCCTTCTGGACGAGGCCGGGGGAGCACTGGGAACAGGCCCGAGAGTGGAGCAAAGCCACGCTGATATGTCCCATTGGGACCCACGTGTTACTGTTTACAGGGGAGCTCAGAGGGGCGGGTGAGCAGCCCCCGGTCACAGCCCCCATGGCCTGTGCTACAGAGTAACAGCGCTCTTCCAGCCTGGCGGGAGCAGCAAGCTGGGACAGGGCCGGGCAGCTGATGTGGACCATGCCTGCCTGTGGCCTGGAGGCCAGGCCTTCCAGAAACCGGGGGTGGGCTCAGCTGGGTCCAGCCCTGACCCAGGCCACGTCCCAGATGGCTGCCGAGCACCGTGCTGGCCTGGGCCTGGGCCCTGGACCCCTGGGCAGAAGCCATCATGGCCCGAGGCCCCTGCCACCATGGACACGGGGACACTCAGCCCTGCCTGGCCTCCCCCACCCCGTCTGGCTCTCAGTCTGGCCTGAGGCCACCCTCATCCTGAGCCCTGGAGGGGGGAAGTGAGGGGAGCCCCGCCCTGTGGGGCCACCCCTAGGAGCCGGACCAGCCTGGCGAGCACAGGAGAGACCCTTGGGCTGACCCGGAAGGCCCAGAGGCGGTCACCTACCAGAGCCCTCTCCGAGGTCGGAGGGGAGACGGAGGCCCCGGGGGCGGAAGTGTGGCCAGCACCCCCACCCCCAGGCCCCGCCTCAGCTCGGCCTTAGCTCAGCATCTCTCGTCCTGAAAAGCTTTCAGGGAAAGACACACACACTCAAAACTCTGGCTTCTCCCCCAGACCTGCCATTTCCAGTAACCGTGTAGTTTCCGCTACCAGCAACCGAAACCGAGAGGAAACGAGGGAGGCGGGTCCCTGAACCCCGGGTCCCCACGGGGAGGCACTGACAGAGCTTTCCAGGGCAGCCGCCCACCTCCTCTCACACGCACCCCCGGTGGACCTGCGAGGACCCGCCAGGACCCAGCTGCCTGTCCAACAGGCCTCCTGGGGTCGGGCAGTAGGCCGGCGGCTCAGCTGACCCAGGATCAAGGGGGCGAAGGAAGCAGGAGGCCGGCAGGGTCCCAGAGGAGGGCTGGCCTGGTGCCCGCATGTCACCCCCGAGTGCCCGCCCAGCCTCCAATGGCCCATCCCCTCTGTGGCGTGGCTCAGACCCCCAGCCCTTCTCCCGGCCCACAGCCCTGACCCTAAGTACGAGGTGACGAGGTGGGACCTGCCTGCCCCAGGCCTCGGCCGGGCTGAGGGAGGCTGGACTTTCGTGCTGCCTGCAGGGCAAAGAGTTTGCTCAGCAAATCAGCAGTGTCAACAGAGGGACGAGGGACCCTTTACCCAGCGGAGCAACCGATTCAAGCGCTTCAGACGCCTGACGGACACCCAGGCCCGGTGACCGGCTTGTCCCATGAGGACTCCCAGGTCGAGGCTGGTGGGGCCTGGCGGGCTGTCTGAGTGCCCCTCGTGTTTGGGAACCGCCGCGTGGGTGCTGGAAGCCCAGCCTCCCAGGGCACCCCCCGCCCCCACCAAGGCACCTTCCAGGAAATGGAACAACTCAGGTGCAGGAAGCTCAGGCCAGACCTCCAGAGGCCGTTCCCAGCCCCCCACCCGGGAGAGCCCAAGACAGCACAGCAAAGGGCTGGGGACCCTGGGGGCGCTGAGCCACAGAGGGGCGGGCACTGCGTGGAAGGGGAGGCCAAGCCCTTGGAGGTGTCCACACGCCACCCGACGGGCTCCCATGCAGAGCAGCAGGAAGGGAACGTGCAATGATGAACCTAATTCCCTCGAACGTGTGGATGCCGGTATGATGATGACCCCTGCCCCCGAGCCTCGGCAGGGAGTGGGTGGCAAGGTCAAGGCCCCCCTTTCCCAGAACGCTTCCATCCCAGGGGCAGCGGGGGTGCAGGTGGGGAGGAGACCCCCAGCCAGAAGGGACCACTCAGCGGTGAAACCCCGGGGAGGGCTTTCTGTTCCCAGAGTTCCACGCGTCTCAGAGACGCACAGAAAGCTGCCCCCACCTGTGATGGGGGGATCCACTCAGCCTCCCCACCGCGGCCGAGCACGTGTCCAGATGCTGATGTTGCAGGAGCACCCCTCTGGTGCCCTGCAGGAAACGTGGAGCCTCCCTGAGCCCCCGAGAGCCCCTGGGAGGGGATCAGCTTATGGCTAAGAGCGAGGGACCAGGCCCCTGAGCCTCACCCTCTCACACCAGGCGGGGTGCCTCCCACCAAGGGTATACCCACTAACTCCGAGATGAGCCCTGAGGTTTCAGGAGAGATGTGCTCCAGGCCAGGGCAAGGCCGGGAAACAGGCAGATGGCATGGGTAGGGGCTCAGGTCTCAGGCTTGCCCTCCAGCTGCCCCTCTTCTTGCTGACCTGTCCACAGCCCATCTGTCTGAGTCTCCACAGTGGACTCCCTCCAAAAGCCTTGGTTGGCCTGGGGCACCAGGGCAGGGTATTCCCACAGCACCAGCTTCCCGCTGCAGGAGGTGAAGGCATCTGCCCGCGAGCCTGGTTCTCAAACAACGAGCTGCCCCTTGCATTCCTGATGCCAAGCAGGCGGTAGGGTGCCGGCCATGGAGCCCTGTGCGCTCATCCCCTGGACCCGAGGGCATGCCACCCCACTTTAACAAGTATCCCTGGATGCGCCAGGCCCCACTCAAGGGGGTCCCATGGCTGGACACGCAGACACAGGAGTCAGCGCCACCTCTTCCAGGGAGCCTTCCAGACATCCCTCACCCCTGACACCCACTGCCTCTGGACTTCTGCCCAAGGCCATACTGGGATGACCATGCTGGGCCACTGCCAGTCACCCCCTGACGTTCTCAGGCAGGTCGAGTCCAGCGAGCGCCTGGAGGAGTGACGCACGGACATGCACCCCGAGCGAAAGAAGCCGGGCAGGAGAGGCGAGCGGCGCGTGCATTCAGGTCAAGCCAGAGACCGAAAGCAGATGGGAGCGCGCGGGGCTGGGGGGAGGGGAAGGGGGCGCCTGTTTAATGCCGACGGGGTTTTGTTCTCGGTGGTGAAAACCTGGAACTAGACAGACGTGCTGGCCCCACAACCTTGTGGGTGTACTAAGAGCCCCTGAAATGCAGGCTCTGTTTAGTGATTTACTTTGCTGTGTCGCACAGTTCCCAGGCGGCGCTGACGGTAAGGAACCCGCCCGCCAACAGGAGACGGGTTTTTGATCCCTGGGTCGGGAAGATCCCCCGGAGGAGGGCACGGCAACCCACTCCAGTGTTCTTGCCTGGAGAATCCCCACAGACAGAGGAGCCCCGAGGGCTGCAGTCCATGGGGTCGCACAGAGTCAGACACGACTGAAGCGACTAAGTTCCCCGACCAGGGATGGAACCTGTGTCTTCTGCAGCGGAACCCGAGTCCTAACCGCTGGGCCACCAGGCAGGACTCCTGAAATGTACATTTTAAACGTCTAAAATCATAAAACTTATGATATGTGCAACCAACCACCAAAATACAAATGCCAATCCTCCCTTCCCCCTGCCCTGCCTCCACCCCAGACCTGGCCATCAGCAACCGTGACCTCAGCGGAGCGAGGCGGGCGGGGCCGTGAGGAAGGAGATGCCGGGGAAGAAGCCGACAGAGGTCACTTTGGCAAAGGGCTCTTCTCTGCCCAGCGGCCCTTCCTCTGCAGCAGCACCTGTCAATCATGGCCCTCGCTCTAGCGGGTGTGTCCACAGCCCACCAGCAGGCCCAGGGGGTGGGGGTGAGGACCCCAAAGCCCTGAGCTGGCCCCAGACAGGCAGAAGCCGCCCTACTGCATGGCCAGGACTGCCTCCTGGGCCCTCCTCCCCCGACCACGCTGTGCCCACTGCCGCCACCTGGGCATCTGCGGGCCCATCCCAGGGTCCTGCCAGGATGCCGCTGGAAGGGAGCTCCAGGTGGCCACCCAACCCCTGCACTCTCAGGCACAGAGCAGGAGCCAGTCGCTCAGTACCTGCTACGGTCCATGGGACTACAGGGTGTGGCTGCCAGAGACAGCCCGGCCGGAACTTCAGGACCCATCAAACGCACCCTGACACACAAGTCGCGATGCCCCCAGGCCAGCCGCTCGTTAAAGCCTCTGGGAAGAGTCTGCCAGGCTCCGGATGTGCCCGGACATGAAGGCAGAAGCTGAGGCAAGCTGGCCCCAGGTCCCCTACTCCCGTTCCCAGCCTCTTCATCTCTCAGCCTCAGCCGTTCCCACCTGTAAAGTGGGGGGCTGAGGATGAGACGCAGAGCTGGCCGCCATCCTGAGGGGGTGTGAGGCCGCTGAAAAAAACGTCTGCCGCGCTTTACGAGGCTGGATGAAGGGGCTGTCTGTGCGTGGAGTGACTGTCGGCACTTTATTGAGGAAAGCAATCAGGACACTCAATCGACTGCAAAGCCACATCCTTTCACTATATATAGGCGAGACGTGAAGCAGGGAAGGTGCCCTCCTCGAGCCCAGCCCCGCCCGGCCCAGCCCGGCCGGCCAGAGTCAGCGAGCGACGGAGCCAGTGCCAGCTTCCGCGGGACCCCGGGCTGCCACCCAGCCCCAGGGGAGTGGAGCCGCGCCGCCCTCTGGACCTGCCCCCACCCCCTGCCACCGCGGGCAGGGGGTCCCTGCACCCGCTCTCACTCGTGGCCTCGGCTGCCCTGACCCAGCTCAGCTGTCCTGATGAAAAGAGTTCTCTCTCAGCTGTCTGCCCGGCTCCACCCTCTTCCAGCTAAGGGCACAGCTTTCTTTTTTTTTCTTCCTCTCTCTTTTAAAAAAAAATCCCTATTTTTTTTTCCCAGTGGAAAAAACACTGGCCGCCATAGAGGCAGAGCCAGGCCCGAGGAGGGCACCTTCCTGTGGGGCTTGCATGTTCCCTGGCGTCCGCCCCCGTGGTCAGAGGCAGCAGGTGATGGTTTGGGGCTGAGGCTGTGCATTCACTGTGTTTTTCTAACCCTGCGTCCTTGGCGCCCAGGCGCTGACAAACAGAGGAAGTCCTGTGCAGACCTGGCTCGTTCTCAGCCTGGGGTGGGGGGCGGGGGCGAGGGGGAGAATCAACCTGTTCCTCCCCAGCCTCGCCCGAGACACGCAGGTGACTCAGTGGAAACGGACGGGCCAGGTGACACAGACGCAGACTGTTCCTCTGCAGCCGAGTGGCCGAGTCACTTCCACTCGGCCCCGGACCCTCTTCTTCTAAAGGGAAGTCGTCGTCCCCGCCTCGCTTCCTCACAGGACGGCCAGCGAGGGCCCCGGGGCAGTACAGGCAGGATGCGGCTGTGGTTAGGAACACACGTCCCCGGACAGAGCGAAGCGGGCCTGGGCACTACGCCGGGCTGTGTGACGCTGGGCCCGGCGCCCGACATCTCTGGGCCCCGCTACATGCCCGATGCCCACGGTTCCGGGGTTGCTGCCAGCCACGTGGGGCCGGGCCGCCCTGCCCACTGCACTCCCCTCCCTCTGACGCGTCACGTGTTCAGGCCGCCTCTCCTAACCCCCACACTGGCAAGCAGAGAGACCGTGGCGGCAGGGGCTGCGTGGGATCTGGGCCCACATGCCCACGGCCGGAGCAGCACCCAGCACACAGCAGGTGCTCAGAAGCGGGAAGGAAGCAAGGAGGGGGTCCTCGGGTGACACCGCGGGTGAGAGGCCCTCGGAGTCGCTGGCCGGCCCCTCCCAGGCGGTGCCCCGGCTCGGGCCCACCAGGCTGTATCTTTCGGGTTCTCTGAACTCACTCATTAGACAACTAAACCCTCTCAAATGAGGATCCTGAAACCAGCGCTGTCAGCTCAAAAGGAGAAGGCAGCAAGGAGCGGACACTCGCCCCACGCCTGCTGGGTGCCTCTTACGTAACCTTTACGCACCACCAAAGAGATCAATCACGGATCAAGCGCGAATTACAGACTGGGGGAATCTGGATTCAGGTGACCCGGAGACCTGAGGTCAAGAGGACACTGGGCCTGGGAGAGCCAGGCCTCAAATACAGGATTGTCCGAAGCTGAGGTCCACCACCTGCCCGACTTCCCTCTGGCATACTCTGGGCGCTGAGGCAGCAGAGGGTCGCAAAGACCCACCTGAGCCCGCCCCTGGGTCACCGGCCTCCCAGGTCCCCCCCACCCCTCACTGGGGCCACCACACACAGCCGCCCTCCTGGGGCAGAGGACTCCGCCCCCAGAGACTCGCAGCCGTCGGGCCGCCCGGCCCCGCTCTCTGGGACTTCCTGAAGGCCTTCGTAACAACACAAACCTCTTTTTCCGACCCTGAGCCCCGTAGACACCTGACGGGTGGCTTCTGGGGAAGGTTCCCTCTCTCTGGGTGGAAACAGATGAGTCACCTGGCATGAATGCGTCTGGCACATGACAGCCCCGATTCCCACGCCCTGGCCACACGGGAAGCAGCAGGAAAGTCACAGAACTTTCTGCGGGTCCCGGCTGGAGGCTGCAGAGCCAGGGTCCACACCCAGGTCAGCCTGAGACCCACACACCCTGGAGGGAAGAAAGCGGCTCTCCCCTTCAGCCCAGAGAGCCGGGCCGCCCCCGCCAGCAGAACCTCTGCAGACCGGCGGGTGGTGGGTGAGAGCGAGATGGCGCGGACCCTGGGGGTGACCACAGCGCCCCCACCCTGCCCTGCGAGCCTGGACTGGGGCTTCCCACGGCTGGGCCTGCCCACCGTCATGGCTGGTGCCTTGCCTCCAGCCTGAGGCGCCCAGAGCTGGGGCCCACAAGGATGGCACTTCCGTTCAACTGCCCACTGGGTCTGCAGGGTGCTCACAATGGGGTCTCTGTGGGCCAAGCGAGGCGGGGTGCCAGGCCAGACAGGCAGGCTTCCCGCCAAGGTGGTGGTGGGGGAGAGCACCAAGCCAAAGGGAGGAAAAAGGCCGGCACCCTAGCCCTGATCTGGGGCCTGGCTTGGGAGGCAGCCACTGCCAAAGTTGCCCAGGTTGGGGGTGGGAGAGCCTCACCCGGAGGCCAGCAGGTGAGAGCTGCAGCAGCCAGGGCAGCATGTGGCTGGAACTCAGGTCCAGGGCGGGGGCCCAGGCTGCCCCATCCCAATTCCCCGGTGATGGCGCGAGGAGAGACGGCTCCTGCTTTCCCCAGCCCGGCACTGCCCCTGCCCTCCCCAGAGCCCTCTGCAGAAACACGGAAACTGCCCCCAGCCCTACACATGCACGTCCCAGTGAGCCGAGCCCAGCGGCAGGGAAGGGAGTGGGCATTCTGGGAAGCCACGCACACTTAATCACCCAGCATGAATCCGCCTCCCCAACAATAGCCCCTGCACTTCCACTGGATCCCAGCTGTCGGCCTCTCAATGAAAGGAAGCAAGATTTAGGGCATCAAGCGTCGGTGAGGCTTCTGCAGGAGGAGAAAAAGGCCCCAAAAAAAAGCCAAAAAAAAAAAGTAGTGCGCATTCATTAGTGTCTGACAAAGACACAATGCATTTTGTCCATTAAACTGCTCACAGACCTGCTTAATTGGCTTCAGTCTGGGGCCGGGGTAGCAGGGAGGAGGGGGCTGCTTGCCCACTGGCTGGGCCGGCAGTGAGCCCGGACTGGGGGTTGTCAAGGGAATGGGCCCTCAGCAGTTGGAATGAGGGCGCGCCAGCCCGGCTGGGGACCCACTTCTGCAGCCTGGGGAGGGGCGTTTCTCCAGCCGCCAGGAACCTGCTCGGTATTCCCATCAGGGACAAACTCAAGTTGAAGGGCATCGGCCGCAGCAGAAAAACTTCCCGAGAGGCTGGCCGGTACTCGCAGGCGGGCAGGCAGGCGATAGATCCTAACCAGGTTTCATGACTGCGGACACCACCGCCACTACCACCCCCCGCCCCCGTTCACAGCTGAGGACCCAGGGCTGGGAAAGTGAAGGGCCTGGGAGGTCAGAGCTGGGGACACAGACAGAGCTCCTGGCAGGAACTCCTACTCACACCCCTGCGGGAGACGGGCACGGCCCCCACGATGAGTTCCAACCTCCTTTCCCCAACCTCACCCGAGGCCAGGGAAGGCAGAGGGCGGCAAAGGGTGGGTGTGCTTCTGCACCAGTCAGTTTCTGGCTGAGAGGCGCCTCCTGTTCAGGAGGCGCTCACCTGCCCGGAGCAAGCCTCACCTGCCCCCAGCAGAGGCACGCCCCGGCTGGCAGGGCGGGGAGGACCCGACCTCTCTCCAGATGCTCTGGAGCCTCCCTGCAGGTCTCAGGGACTTTGGGATGAAATGGGGGAGCAGGGATGCCCACCTAGCACCCCAGGAGCCCGAGGTGGTCCTCAAAGGAGCGCTCGAACCCCCAGCGGCCAGGCTGGGCTCCACACGCAGCGTAATTGCTGGTGATTAAGTAATTGCCAGACTTTGTCCAATAAAACCAGCACGTGACCGCGCCCAGCCTTCTGGGCCATCTCCAGAAGACAATGGCCTAGTGTTCTGCCCCTGCCGGCCTGCTGCAGAAGGCAGGGGCTCCGCTCCCACAAAGCAGCAGGTCCCTGCAGGGGCGCGGGGCCCATACTCACATGCAGGCCTCGGTGCCGTTGGGGAACACTTCACACTTCCCGCCGTTCAAGCAGGTCTCACCGGGCTGGGAGCAGCGCAGGCCTGGGGAGGGGTAAGAGGAGAGGTCAGCCCGGCCAGCACCCTCAGGGGCACTGTCCACCCTTCACCTCCTGTCATGGGGTCACTGGGGGCAGGGGGCCCCCGAGAAGCCCTGCATGAACCCTAAGGGGACTCAACGTCCTGCCCAGAGTTCTGGGGTCAGAGATGGGCCAGGGAGGAACAGACTGGCCGGGTGGCAGGTGGAGAGGTCACACTCAAAGTGGGTAGAGCGGTGGGGGAGGAGTGGCCTGAAATGCATCGTAAACAGCAGGGAAGAAACGCTGGGATGACCCTGGGCCAGTCTCCCAAACTTCTCACCCCCTCACCCCAGCTTCACCAGGGACCTTGGCTGGGCTGGGGCCCCTATCTAAGCACCAGGATTGTCTTGCTGTTCAAACAAGTTCTTCCAGGGGGTGGCGCTGGGGGGGCGGTGCTGGCCACACTCAGCTCCCCCGCTCGTGGGAAAATGCGACAGCTGCAAGGGCCGCTGCCCCGCCCGCCAACAAAGCGCCAGGCGGAGGAATCAGAGCAGCCCATTGTCGCGCCAGGGCCGCCTCCTGGGGCACCAGGACTGCACCCCAGGGACCTGCCACACCTCCACCGGCACCCAACACGGCTCCCAGCGTGGGCATCTCCAGTGGCAGGCCCCCTCCCCCCCCCCACACACAGCCAGGGGCTGGGGCCGGGGGTGAAGATGCTCCATTTGGAAGGAATTTGACTTCATTCCCAGGAAGGGATCAATTAATCTACTCTCCCCCGACTCCGCCTCCTTCCTACCAGGGCTATGTAAATTAAGCCCCCTTTGGGGGTGGGGATGGGGTGTGACATGGAACCCCATCTTCAGGAAGCAGGGAACTAGCTCTCCCTCCAACGTTTAGGGGAAGAGAAGCATTAATCACCATCCGATTCCTCAGAGCTCCTCTCTACGGGAAGCGGAGAGGAATGACCGCCCCGGCAACCCCTGCAAGGTTTCCAAACGTGAACTCCACAAAGTGAAAGTCCATCAGTTTCGTGAACTCCACAAAGTGAAAGTCCATCAGTAGCAGTTGAATCTTCTGCACACACGACCCCCACCCTGCCCCAAACTGTGAGCCAGGATAGGGGTAGCGACCCGGTGTGGGGGAGGGGGACCCCGCGGGGCAGGGAGGGCAGGGCGACCAGGAGCCGAGGGACACCTGGTCTCGGGCCCTCGCCCGAGTCCTGCGCAAACTTTTCTACTCCGAAGGGACGCCGGGCTGGGCCGCCTGGCCCACGCTGCTCCCTCTGCCCAACACGCTGGGCAGCCAGCTCCCGCAGTGCGGTTCAGTAAAGACGATCGCGGCGCCCTGGACCCCAGGCTCCGCGCCCCAACATCCGCCCCTGGCGCGGGCAAGAGGCGAAGAAAAAAGATAAATGGCCCCAAAGCAACAGGAAACCAAAACCGACTCGATTCAAATCGAAAAGTAGTAGGCAGCTCGTCCGCCCGCTCCGGGAGCGAGCCCCACGCGCGGGTGGTGAAAGGCGAGCGCAGACAGAGCTAGGTCTCCCAGGCCCCCAGATGCCCACGCCCGGCTTCAAAGCCGACTTCAAACCCGGCGCCAAACTCGGTTCCAGGCGCGAGCAGCGCCAAGTCAGTCCCGATCGGGCAAACGGAGCGGGGGAGAGTCAGTCCTTCTCCCCGAGCCCGGGACTCTGGCTCCTACCCCGCCCCGGGTCGCCCGGTTCCCCCCCCAGCCTGGCCACCAGCTCCCAGGCACCCGGGGACGCGCGCCTAGGGCGCCGCCAAAAGTTTCCGAAGGCGCGGAAAGTTGCGGGCTCGCGGCGGGCAGTCGCCTACCTCGTGCGGCGAGCGCGGGCAGCAGCGCCAGGCAGAGCAGGGGCGCCAGGAGCGGCGGCATGCCTGCTCACCGGCTGCCCGCTGCGCCCGGGGGCGGCCTCCTGCGCCCGGCCAGCGGGGGCTCGGGCACACCCGCGCGCAGAGGGACTGTCCCACGGGCGGTGACGGCCCGCTACTGCCCTCTCCTTCCAGCTGGAGAGCGTCCCTGGGCTCTCGCGGCCTCCCCGGCCCGGTTCCGCGCCCGCGATCGTTCCTACGCTGCGCCCGCGGCCCGCGCCCCGCTCCCGGGGCCCGTGCGCTCCCTCCCAAGGCCGAGGCACTAGTGAGGCGCCCGGCCGCCGCGCGCTCCGCCCCCGCCCCGCCGGCCCCGCCCCCGGGGCCCGCCCCCCGCCGATCCCTCCGCACCCCGCGCCCCTTTTCTGGCCGCGCCCCTCTGCTCTCTACCAGCCCCGCGCCTCCTCAGGCTGGGGTGCGAGGTCCCGAGCCCGAGTCCTACGGGGGTGGGGGTCGCGGCCTTGCGGAGCAGGGTCGGGACCCATGCCCTAAGGGACTACTTCTCGTTCGAAACTTTTCGGAGACCCAAAGTTTGCTCCGGGGTAGCGGAAGGATCCGTCTGTGGGCTCCCGCCGCGCTCGGCGACAATTGGCAAAGATTTACATCTCAATAGCGGAGGAGGCGCAGGCAGAGCGAGGAAAGGGGCGCCTTTGACAGGCCTGTCTCCGAGAGGAGCTGGGCCGGGCAGGCGAGTGTGGGGGTCCCTGGGACAGAGGCTTTGGGAGAAGTCGCTCCATCGGCAGCCCTGCGTGTACCCCTGGCCCGGGGCTCCAATCCTAGGAGCCCCCCCGCCCTCCCGCCCCACCCCGGTCACAACTTAAAACCTCTGAAAGTTCCAGCCTAGACCTGCCCCCACCTCCGTGGCTGTGAAGACCGGGGCATTTGACCTGAAGGATGGTGGGCCGCGGCTGCAGCCTCTTCCAAAGGGACCCTGGGTACCCCCAAGGAAATAGCCTGGGGCCAGCGCCTGGCCATAAAGATTAAGCACCAGCTCCCCAGGAGGGACCCTGTCTCCCGCGCCTCCAGCCTAAAGTGGCCCGCGAAGCACGCTGTGGGTCCAGCAGCCCTGGACCCTCCCCCATGCTCCTTCCAGGTGACTTATTTCTGCACCACAACGCCAGATTTGGGCATCCTGTGCCAGCCCGGGTTAAGTGCTAGGCGTCCAAAATGCCTGCCATTGTCCCTGCTAAGCCGGTTTACAGCTTCGCACTGGGTACAGAGCAGCACCCCCTCTCAACACAGGGCAGTGAGCCGGCGTACGGTGCCCTGGCAGGAGAACCCTCAGGACTGCAGAAACCCCAGAGGCTGGCTGAGAAGCCGCCCTTGCCAGAGAAGTGGGCAGAGTGGGGTTTGCCTGCTGGTGGGCAGGTTGCACCAGCCCACCCTCCTTGGTACACCTGTTGCAGGGCACCTGGGGGCAGCTGGGATGCAATTGTGAGCACCAGGAGGGACAGCTTGTCCAGCCGCTTCTGGGGCCTCCCTGCTGTGCCTCCTCCAGGAAGCTGACGGCATGGCACTTCTCAGAGCCTGGGGTAACTTCTCTCCGGGTCAGTGCCCGGGAGAGGAGGCGCCTGGAGGCAGCAGAGATGTTTATATAACAGCAGCCAGGCGGCCTGGAGGAGCAGATTTTCCGTAGCAGGAAGGGGGGTCGGCTGCGAAGTCCCTCCCCTGCCCACCCCTCAACAACCAGTCCACAGTCTCAGGGCTCTGCACACCATAGCCTCTCCTCTCCCAGGGATGGACGGAGGAGGGCTTCTGGGCCGGCACCCCTCTGGGGCCACTGCTGTGTGCCCTCCCCTTGGAGCCCAGCGTCTCTGCCAACAGGCCCCAGATCAAAAGCAAAGGCCCATCCAGCCTTGGCTTGGGAGCAAGTCCTCAGCCTTCCACCGAGGAAGCAGTCTTGGGAGGAGGGACTTGGGACCGGGGGAGTCTCACCTGAGTCTGCCAGCCCTGCCAGGCCTACACTGGGCCTTTGCCCGGGGGCCGGGTACTCTCATTAGCCAGTGACACAGATAAGGGGGCCTCCCAAGCTTCTAACCCCCATGCCAGCCACCTGCTTCCTGGGGTATCCCATGGGTGACTGGGGCCCCCGGGAGACCCCAGCAAAACCAGAAGTGCCTGGGACTGGGGAGAGGCTTGTGTGAGGCCAAGGTCAGGGGCTGGGCCGGGCCTCCCTCCCCTCCAGGCCTGGGAAGGAGGTAGGCCAAGCCCTGGCAAGTGGGCACCAAGCTTTTCCAACCACAAATTAGGCCCCTTCTTATCTCTCTTTAACAACCTTCCCAGGCCGAGGGGTTTGAGGTGGGGAGGACTGGGGGGTCCTGACGGCCCAGACCCTGCAGACCTCCTCTTACAGGATGGGCAGCCTGGAGGCAGCCCTGGTTGGGGGTGTTGGGGAGAGGAGGGGAACTTGGGGTGCGGGTCCTGTCCAGAGCCCAGTGGGAGGGTGGGGCCTGGGGTGGCCAACACTGATCCGGGGGGCACAGCAGTGGAACATGGTTTGGGGGCTTCCTGCCTGCTTGTGGTGGGCACTGGGGCCAGGTTTGCTGGGCAGTCCCTGCACAGCCCCCCAGGCCACCTGGGGAACCTGGGGCCGGTGGGGGGTGAGGCTGCAGGCCCGGCTCGCAGAGGGCTCAGTGTCTTGTAGCCACTCTCCTCTCCGGGGTGCAGCTTGCTGGGCCTGAAGGGGAGAAGGCCCTGAGCCCCCGCACCCCAGGCTGAGCTGGTCAGTTTCCCCTCTTCTGCCTCCCAAAGATGCAGGGACACCATCGCCAGGATGGGCAGGGGAGGTCTACTGGGGAGTCCATACCTGCCTCCCAAAGAAACTCACCCCAGCCCCCTCCTCCAGGGAGTCTGGCATGATTTGGCTTGCTGGGGGGATGCAGTTTAAAGCTCCCCTGCCCTGATTCTAAGGTACAGCCAGACAAAGACTCCTGATCCTGGGGGCCCCAGCCCCTCTGCCTCCTGCAGAGGTTGGTCTTGGCGCTTCGGATGCAACTGGAGGGT
The DNA here is from genome assembly GCA_917880005.1 of Nanger dama. Classification (NCBI taxonomy): domain Eukaryota; kingdom Metazoa; phylum Chordata; class Mammalia; order Artiodactyla; family Bovidae; genus Nanger; species Nanger dama. The sequence goes on along the minus strand of CAKJTW010000018.1, from coordinate 3,045,231 downwards.
GTGGGGCGCTCCTGATTTTCCTGGTCGTCCTGAGAAGACTGGTTCTGGGTCGTCCAGGTATCCCCCGCCTTGCTCCTCAGCAGGCAGATGGGCTCCGGAAGCCTGGGGTGGGCTGTCTGGGACCACAATGGGGCTGCTGCCCACCCTGGCCTCATGGGTTGCTCACTGGTGCGGGTGACGGTGGCCCTGCGGCAGAGGGGATGGGGTGTGGGGAGGAGGGGTGAGAGTGGGGGGCGGGGCAGTGCCCGCCAGGGCAGCGGGTCATCGAGTCCAGAACCCCAGGGGCAGCACTTGTCCACCTTTTGAACTTAATTGTAAGATGTGTCTGAGTTGCTTAGAAAGAGAGGGCCTGGGCGCCTGAGACGTGCCCAGCCTCCTGCCCCACCACAGCCAGGCCTTGACCGACCAGCAGGCTCACTGAGGGCCCGTGCCTGCCACCCTGGGCTTGGTCTCCTCCTCCACCGACAGATTCCTAGAGTCCTGTCCACGTTTTTCCTCTTGAAAGCAACCCAGAACATTTCCAGACGTTCGAGCGTTTTTCTGGACGTGGTTTTGGTGGCGACATAGCATGGCTCCACCTTGACGGGCTGCACCCGGGCCGGGCGCCCCCGCGCATTGGTGCCTGGGGCTCTGCCTGCTGCCCGCTCCTCTTCCCCAAGCTGGACTCCCACCAGCACCCAGAAGGGAAGGGGTAGGCTGCGTCTCCAGTTGGCTTGCCTGCCTGCGCTCACCCCCCACGCAGGGATCCTCGGTCACCCAGGTCTGTCTGTGCTGGGAGTGGGCCGGCTGGGGCCCCGCTGCGGGTGCCAGCAGACCCCCTGGGCCAGCTCTGCCAGGCCTGGGGACGCCCCCTCGTGCCCTGCGTCCCAGACGGTCTGCGGTAGGTCGGTCCCCTGCTCTGCTGAAATGACCCCTCCCTCCCTGGTCTCACCCGCTCCAAGAAGCTGTCGCAGGGCTCCCCTGGTGCCTCAGTGGGAGAGAACCCACTTGCCCCTGTAGGAGACACGGGTTTGATCCCTGGTCTGGGAAGATCCCACATGCCGCCAGGGCAACCAAGTCCACGGGTGCGTGCTGAATCGTTCCAGTCGTGTCCGATTCCTTGCAGCCCTCCGGAGCGTCGCCTGCCAGGCTCCTCTGACCGTGGGGTTCTCTAGGCGGGTTGCCGTGCCCTCCTCCGGGGGATCTTCCCCACCCAGGGATGGAAACTGTCCCTTGTGCCTCCTGCTTTGGCAGGCGGACTCCATACCACTGAGCCATCCGGAAGGCCCCTGCGACACAGCTGCTGAGCCCATGAGCTTCAACCACTGACGCCCACGTGCCCTAGAGCCTGTGTGCCCCCAGAGGAGCCCCGCGACGAGAAGCCCGCGCCCCACAGCTGGGGTGCAGCCCCCACTCAGTCGCAGCTGGAGAACAGCCCGAGCAGCAGCAGAGACCCGCCATGGCCAAAGACAAATACACAAAATGATTTTAAAAAAGCTGTCCCAGAGCCCCTGGGCCTCCCAACTCTCACACCTCCATGAGGCGGTCCTCAGGGGGCGGGGTGGATGCGGGGACCTGTCACTGTGGGTCCTGCCCCCCCAGTCAGATGCATACACTCTGGTGGCTACCAAACGGCGCTGCACGACCCTGCGCCAGGCCCTGCCCTTCTGAGGGGCCTGTCCACCTGTCACACACAGCGGCCACTCCCTGAGGGCCCAAGGCCTCTAGACAGCTCAGGGCCAGGGGACGGGGTTGGCTGTGAGCTCCCCGACCCACCCCGCTGCTGCCCAGGAAACCCGGGAAGGAGGGTCAGCCTCTCTGAGGCAGGCACAGAGCCTAGGGAGTGTTGCCCAGGCAAATCCCCTGACAGGCAGCTGCCTCCCTGAGCAGGTGAGCCGACGAGGCCTGGCTGGGGTGGGACTTCGAGAGCCGCAGGACTGGCCTCGGCGCTTGTCATGGAGGTGTGGGCTATGGGCACGCACAGGCCCTGACACCCCACCTTCTTCTCCGTAGGGACCCCCTCCCCAAATGCTCAGAGCTTGACCCAGCAGGAGAGGACTCTGGGCCTGGCCTCCCGAGCTCTGAGAAGACGGGCCTGGCCTGGACCTCTCCAGACCCCTGACCCCTCAGCTGCCCAGAGGGCCAGGGCAGAGCTAGACTTGGGGTTGGGTCACTCAGGGCTCAGTGGCCCATCTCTGGGTGTCCCTGGAGACAGCCAGCCTCAGAGGGGGGGGGCCTGCCTAGCACAGGGGGCCGCGGTGTGAAGCAGGCTTGGCTCACTAAAACGCGGGCGGGAGTGGGGCGCTCAGGGAAGGCTGTCCAGCTCGGAGGCGACACCTCCTGCAGGGCTGGCTGAGGGGTGGGGTTGCCCACCTTATGGACAGGACACTGAGGCTCTGAGGAGGTCATGGAAGCCAGCCTGGGTCTCCCCATCCCAGCCCCCCACCTGTGGGTCCTGGGACCCCTGCAGAGCCTGCTGGGAGGTGAGGGCAGGCTGGCTCTAGGGGAGCTTCTACCCAGCCCGCCCTGCTGGCTGCAGCTCAGAACTTTCTCCAAAAGAAAAAAAGAAAAAGAAAGGGCCCCGGGGGATGAAACTGCCTGGCCCCACCCCCCAGCTTTGGTAGGAGCCTCGGCAGGCCTGAGTCACTCACGGGAGCAACCGGGCTGGGCCTCTCCTCCCCCAGCTCCAACCTCTCCCCTTCCTTCTCTCTTCCCTTCCTTCCTCCCTCTGTCCCGCCTTCCTTCCCTTTCTTCCTTTCTGAAGTTATAAATAGCTGGAAATTGCCTTCTTAAAAAGTCCATCTTTATTTTCACAGGGAAGACATAGGCTTCCCACAGCAAAATCGTTCTGCCCCAGAGGGATTTGCTGAAGAGGAGCCTCGGCAGACATTTTGCCCCCACCCACCCTGCGAACTCACTGGCCCCCTCCCCCCCCTCCCCCCGCCCCCCATGCCCACCACCCCCACCCCCTCCAGCTGCCCGACCCCTGGTGGGCCCACGGGGAATCTCAGCCCCTCTGCTGCTTTCTCAGGGCTGCCTGGGTTTCCTCCCATTTGCTCCAGACACATTTAAACATGTCTAGGACTTCCGCCCTCCCCTGCACTCGCCCGCCCCCCCACCACTGCCATGGCCCCCTGTTAAAAAGAAATGGGCCTGGACATCGGGGTTTGGGTTACATAGAGCCCAGGGAATTCTCTTCCCGGACTAAACGGACCGCAGACATTAGCAGGTACTGCACATCTGTGAGTTATTTTCATGTCTCCAGGGGCAGGAGGAAAAAAAAACCAACAATCCTTAAGTAAGACCAGAATTCTTCTATATTTTTGCCTTGACAGCTAAGGAAAAATTTGCCAAAAACCAGAGGCGCTGCTGAGTGTTGGCGTGGGAATGTTAGTTTAGTCAGAGACTTGCTCTGGGCCGTTTAAATAAAAACAGGCCCTTTGGTGGCAAATGCCAGCGGTCCATGCCTGCGATGGGAGCTCCCGCGATCCGGAGGGGGTTCTGCAACCTCCTGCTCTCGTCCGTTTTCCTTGGCCTCTCCAGCCTTCTTCTTATCATCACAATCAGCATTTCTCAGGCAAGCACTTGGTGCAACAGTTCTCAAAAACCAGCAAGGAAAGCCGTGTTTCCTGTGGCGATGACTGCATGGTCCCCACTGAAGAGAGGGGCCGCTCAGCACCCGTCCAGCCCGCCAGAGGGGCCTGCAGCCACCGAGGGTCTTTGCACAACATAAATCAGACCAGCTATCACCTGGGCGCGGGGAGGATAAAAATACTTGAACACTGTGGGAGCCAGCAGGCCGTGATGGGATTAGGGTGCCTACTCCCCGGGCGCGGTCGTGGGGTCGGGGGGCGGGCAGCAGACCTGGGAACCCGGACGGTGGCCCCTCCCGGCCTTAGCCGTGTGCAGGAAAGGCCAGGGTGACTACTGAGCACCCCACCTGGGCACCCATGAGGCTGGGGGCAACGGGCCTCATGCGTTTTCTGACGCTGGTCCCTCTCATCTCACAGAAGGAATGCTGGTTCCCATGCCTGCGGGCAGGACCAGGAAGGGACTACCAGGCCAGGGCTCTGCTGGCACCAGGGTCAGGTGCCTCCTGTGCAAGGTGCTGGGAAGGTGGGCTGTGGCGGTGAACGTGACAGGGCCCCCCACCCCTCATGGGGGCCCTGACTCCTGGGGCTGGGTATCCACCCATGCTTCCCCAAAGCCGGGGGTTCTGAGCGTGCTTGTACTAATGTCCGCTCCTCACTCAGAACAGCAAGGCTTGGCTGTTAATATGAGGGAAGAGCCATGAAGCAAAACAGATGCCATCTCTGCGTGGAGACCTCTGCCCACCATGGCCCTGCAAAGCTGGGGGCGGGGCAGTCTTGCACTGTCCCACCCCGGCTGCTGCAGGAGGCCCAGCTAGTCCCAGAGGACGTGATGCAGTATGCCCAGCAACCAGCTGCAGCGGCCTGCCGTCCATCCATCCATCTGTCTGTCTGTGTGCCCGCATGCCTTGCCAGGCCGGGGCCACAACCCCAACATTAGTGATCTACCCGGCCTCTGTGTTAGGAGGCCACCTGAGCCCCGACCTCTTCCATCAGCTGAGTCTGCTCTGAGCCCACTGGACCCCCGGCTGAGAAATGGACTGGCGCCCAGAGTGCAGGGAGGCGATGGCAGAGCAACAGGGGGCTGAGTAGGGGCTGGAGACCTCAGGCTTCGCTTTGAGCAGGACAAGGGCCTTGGCTGGGTGGTGAGAGAGCCTTTCGTGGACTCGGGACATCGCTCCTTCTGTGCTGCGCGGTGGGGCGGGTGGGAGGCAGGGCTGTTGGGCGAGGTCAGCTCGGGGGGCTTCTCTGGGGAGGCGTCGGGGTCAGAGACCCCTGGAAGTGAAGGGAGGTGCTGTACAGGCAGACTGGCACCAGCACACCCACTCTGCCCCCAGGGGAGCTCCCCCTAGGTGCCAAGGGCTCTCCCGATCCTCCAGCCTGGCGGCCCACCGCGTCGAATGAAATCGGGTGCATTCAACAGGATCCACGGGCCCCTCACCGTGCCGGGCCCTGCTGGCCAGGAGCAGGTCCTGGCTTATCACTTGCCACCACTCCTGGGTGTTATGAGCTGAACTGTGTCCCCACAGACACAGTGGATGGTTTCCTCCTGGAACCCGTGAATGTGGCCTTCTTTGGAAATAGAGTTTTTGCAGATGTGATTAAGCTAAAGTGAGGCCAGGCTGGAGAACATGGGCTCCCATCCAGTGACCGGTGTCCCGAGATGAGGGCATCTGGGACCTGGGAGCAGGCCTTGTGACGATGAACCCGGAGATCAAGGGCATGTGGCCGCAAGCTGGGAACACCCACAGAGAACTGCCCACCGCCGGCGGGAGCCGCAGAGGTGGGGGGAGCGGGGAGAACCTCTTTGGCGCCTCTGATACCTTGATCTCGGACTTCTGGCCAGGAGACCAACGCAAGGGGTTTTAATGCAGAGAAAGCTGGTTTTGAGCTTCGCAAGCTTTGCACCAGGCTGCAGGTATTGGCAAGGGGGCGGGTCAAGGGTAGGTGGGGGTCTCTCGGGGTCCAGCTCGCCCGGGGAGGGGTAGCAGAGGTTTGCCTGCACCTGCCTCCATGCCCACTGGCTGGCACATGGCAACAGCAGGGTCTGCGTTAGATGAGACGACCTCGCGAGATGCCCTGGTGTCGGTCCACTCATAAAGTGAGACTCGGCTCGTCCCGGCCCCCAGGGAGAAAGCTGCCCTGGTTTCCCCACTTGGCAGCTGCTGGTCCCCAGGGCTGGACCCTTCCCTCCTTGGGCCAGGAGGCTACCCGCCGCTCCACAGGGCAAGGACACTCTGCTAAAATGTGACGACGATGCTGAAACTTGAACTTGTCCTGTCCACTAAACGCAGACTCTATCTGGCAAGTCGCTCTGTGTTTGCGCCCCCGGGTACGTCCAGCGTGTGGTATGTCCAGCGTGTGGAGGTGAGGGGACCAGCGCCATCTCCCGAGGCCCTTCAGCCCCCGCACCAATGATTTATTTATACCCCTACCCCCACACACACATGACGCTCAGTCCCAAGCTGGACCCTGGGGGCCACAGCGCCCAGGGCCAGGGACCCAGGGACCCAGAGGGGCCTTGAAGGTGGGGAGGGTCCCCAGAAGGGCCCGGCCTCCTGACCGCAGCTGACCTTACAGGCCCTGAGCTTCCCGAGTGGAGAGACTGAGGCCAAGAGGCTTGGGCTGGCACCGCACTTCGAGTGAGCCAGGGAGGACTGGGCCTCTCTCCCTCCGTGGGAAGCAACTTTTTTTTTTCACTTCAAGGCCAATTGAGGAAAAAGAAATGTGTTTGTGTTTACCGGTTCCACGTTTTTCACAGGAATGAAAACACTCCCACCCACCCCCATTATGAAAATTCAGACAAACCCAAGAAGCGTAGAGAAGGGAGTTACGCCTGGGCAACCCCAGCCAAGGCCGTGGGTTTTGCTTGTTTAACTTTTATGGGAGTGCAGTTGACTTACAGCGTTGGAAGCTGTGTTTAAAACGCACCTGGGCGCTTTTTCCCACCTTTGTTAGAGCCCGCAGGGTGGACTGTCTCAGGGGTGGAGGCTCCTCCTCTCTTGGGGTCCCCTCCCGGGAGCCTCCCCAGGCCCGCACCCCAACCTCTGGGCCGTCTTTATGGTTAGATGTCATGTGACTGTCTTGAGTTTTCACCCATCGGGTCAGGACTTGTTCCGTTGAGGACAGGACTTGTGTGGGACAGTTTGCCCGAGATCCACAGAGCCTGAGGCTTGCAGTATAGACGCTCAACCCGGGGGACAAATGAGAAAGTACCCACTGGGGGCTTTCTGAGCCGGGTCACGGCAGCCCCTATCTCCCACGCCGTGTCCACTCTCCGGCACCTCGCCTGGGGTCACCCCACAGCCCAGGGTTTCTGCAGCTCTGTCCTGACCAGGAGCCCACTGTGGCCGTCCCCTTGCATGGATGCACGTGTTCATGTTTAAAAATGAGTTTGCGTTTGCTTTAGAATTCAGGTGCATCTCATTTTATTGCACTCCTTGAGCACTGCGATCTTTACAAATTGAAGGTTTGCAGTGGCCCTGCATCGAGCGGGCCCGTCAGAGCCGTTTTCCCAGCAGCGTTTGCCCGCCTCTTGTCTGGGTGCCACATTTTGGTGATTCCGTATTTCAAATGCTTCCATCGCTGCTGCATCTGCTGTGGGGACTGTGGCCAGTGAGTCTTCGTGTTACTACTGCAGCGCTTGCATTTTTAGCAATGAAGTATTTTTAAATTAAGTTCTGTACTTCTTTTTTTTCAGGCATGACACTATTAACTAGTTAACTTAAAACGCTCAGTTGTGTCCAACTCCTTGTGACCCCATGGACAGCCTTCCAGGCTCCTCTGTCCATAGAATTCTCCAGGGAAGAATACTGTAGTGGGTTGCCCTTTCCTGCTCCAGAGGAATCTTCCCGACTCAGGGATTGAACCCACGTCTCCTGTACCTTTTGGATTGACAGGCAGATTCTTTACCACTGTTACCCCCTGGGGGCAATAACACTCTCACACACACGATACTGTAGTGTAGGGCTACTGCACACGCAAGAGACTCTCCTGTGTAAACATGACTGTTAGGGACCCTGGGACTAACCCATCTGTGTGACTCGCTCGCTGTGACTTCATCGTGATGTTTGCTTTATGGAAAGTTCTGGAGGGCGATCCACACCATTCCTGACATCCACCACCTGCCCCTGAGTAAGACCCAGCTCAGAATAAACAGGCTGTGTTTTGTCCCATGGATTTCAGCTCTTCTCGGGCCCTACAGGTACCCAGTTTGAGAGGCTTCACCTCAAGTGTCAACCCCAAATAAGAGGGGCCCCAAGCAGACAGGCCCCAGCATAGGGATGACAACAACATAGAGATAGCTGGCTTCTGTGCTGCCAAGGGCTTCCAGAGTCGTCCCCAACGCCCGAGGGAGAGCTTGGGGGTTGCATCTTAGACTCTGGGGTCAGCACGCCCTGATCCACATTTCTTGGCCACAGTCCAGCAAGCTGAGTGGCCTTAAGCAGGTGGCTTTCCTGCTCTGAGCCTCAGGCTCCTCATCCGTAGAATGGACTCACGTCGGGGACTTGTCAGGGGATGGAATGGGCTAAGTGGACGCTCAGTGCTTCTGGGTCTGTTTGGCTCTCAGTCAGCCCTCTGGGTGGACAGCTGTGGGTTGGAAACCTACTGCTGCTCCCTTAATCATCCACCCGTGTGTCTGGACTTCTGTGTCCACTGATGGGCATGAGGCCTGAGTTGCCCATGGCAGGGGTCCAGGCTTTGCGCAGAGTCCATCTTCCATAGGAGTTGCTGAGTGGTGGGGAAATGAGCCATCTTTGCCGCACTGTGGGGAGCGGAGCCCGAGGGGCCCAGAAATGGACAGCGACAGAACTTCAGTAGATGGCACCGCTGGAATCCCTGGATTCAGCCACACCCAGAGCTGCACTGAACAAACCACTCATCCTTCCAGGGCTTTACTACTTACAAAGCAGCTAAACATTTATCTTTCCCTTTTACCGATAGCAACCCTGCTGCAGGCTAGGCCAGGTGGTCCTGCTGCAGGACCACTGGGTCATCGAGGTCTCGGAGGCAAAGGCAGCTCAGGATGGGCCCCAGGCATTGGGGGCAGAGCCCAGATGAGAGTCCAGGCCTGTGTCCCTCAGACGCCCAGTGGCTGGGCAGGCTCTGCCTGCCTATGAGAATGGCCTCTCGGGGCTCCTTGAGCTGCCCTGGTACCCGGCCAGAGCCGAAAGGCCTAGCTGCCAAACAGCAGCCAGAAACCCTCGAGGCCTGCCCCGCCACCCCCGGTCTCCGTGCCTTTGCCAAGCCAGCCTGAGAAGCCCCTGTGGCCAGTGGCCTCAGGGGCTTGGAGCAAACCTGGCACAATGCCTGTCCACAGCAGACCCTGCACCCACTCACTTCCTTCCCAGGTCGCCCGGCCCTGCCAGGGCTGCACCGCGAGCACCTGGGGCTGGAGCCGCCTTCCCACCCGGGCCCAGGGTGGGCACCCTCCCTCCAGCCGCCCCTGTGCCCACTTCCTTCCTCTGCCGGCCGGACAGCTGGGCGAGATGGGGTGCTGCTCCACTCAGGAAGCGCCTGAGCCCTGCGTTTTCCGCACGCGGAGCTGTGCCGGCTGCCTCCGTCCTGGGCCGAGCAGGTGTTTCCCGCACCTAGGTGCTCAGGGGAGCCTCACAGCGGGGATCGGAGGCCCCTGGAGGCCCCACAGTGAGGCCCCAGCTTGTGCTGACTCTTAGGAGATGCTCCCCTCGCCCCGGCAGGCACTGGGCCTCAGTGTGTCCCCCAGGAACCAGCCAGGACGGCCTGGCCCTCACTGGGCATGCCTTGAGCTGTCCTGAGACCATGAGGGCTTGGTGTCCGGGTGGGAGCCCCGAGCTGGGCTGCCCCCGGCTCTGCCGGTCCTCTCTCTTTCTCAGGCAGGTCCAGCTCTCCCACAGTGACCTTCCCGTCTGTAAAGCAGGGCCAACAACCCACCCCAGAGAGAGCTGCAGTGAGACATGAGGGGAACAGGGGCAGAGGGGTGGCCAGAGGCTAGATGTGGTGCAAAAGAGGGGCAGATGCAGGTTGTAGCAGGAGGTGGCACAGCTGATGCCAGACCATGGAGGTGGGGCCCCTTCTGGGCCTGGCCTGGGAGGGTGCCCGGGTCCGGGGCAGAAGCCTCGCCTGGCACCAAGGTCTTCAGCCCCCTGTCCACAGGGAGGGTGCCTGGCCCCAGGGTCTTCAGCCCCCTGTCCACAGGGGAGGGTGGCAGGCCCCGGGGTCTTCAGCCCCCTGTCCACAGGGAGGGTGCCAGTCACTGGGGTCTTCAGCCCCCTGCCCACCCAGGCTCTTTTGCACCCTGTCCTGATGCCACTCCAGGGTCCATCCCTTCCCCAACCTGAGAGGAGAAGGCCTGGCTTCAAGGCCTCATCCTGACTCTTCTTACCAGCTTTGTGACCACGAGCAGTCACCTCACCTCTCACCTCTGGAAAATGGGAATATTTCTTCCTACCCTATTCACCCTGTGGGATGGGGCAAGGATTAGAAAGCTAACACAGGGTGAAAAATGCCACCTGCCTGCCCAGCGCTGCAGGGCATGCCTTGGGAGGCTCAGCCCACAGGTCTGCTGGGCGTGTGACCCACACAAAGGAAGGCTGCCACATCACTGTTTGTCTGCACTCTTGCATGGAACGCTTCCCCACGACAGTGTGGTCTCTGCGACACCACTGCTCCGCAGCACTGTCCCTCAGGCTGGGCTCTTCCTCAGTAGAAAGATGGGGTTCGCCACGCTGAGGTGCTGAGCTCCTAGGTTGCAGTCACACTTGGTTAGGGTTAACCCTAACCCTCCCTGAATGCACCACGCTGAGCACTGTGTGACCCCAGAGCTCGGTTTTGGCCTTCCAGGGTCACAGCCTCGGAGGCCATGGGCAGCCAGACAGCCTGCCACGGCTCTGGGGTCTCAGCCCACAGCAGGGCTCTGCTTGGCTGCATAGACTGGGGACAGCGTGGCCTGGCGTCAGCCCCAGCTGTGGGGTGCCAACCCTTAGGCCAGCCCGTCTGCCCTGGACCTGCTGGCCTTGGCCGAAAATGGAATTGGACAGTCCTTTCGGGAAGCAGCCCCAGAGGAGAGAAGCCAGGTCAAGGCCAGCCTCTGGGGTGCAGTAAACAGGAAAATCCAGGGGGCTGGAGGCCCAGCGGGAAGGGAAAGGGCTGGGTCACAGGGCTTCACAGAATGTTTGAAACGGGCAGGAAGTGATGACTTCTTGGTGTCTACACCCCCGTCCCCTTCTCCAGCTGCCGAGTCAGCTCAGAAGCCACCAGGGTCCCTCATGGGAATTTCAGGGAGCCCACAGAGTGGGCCAAGGTTGGTGCCCGCCCGACACCCCAGATGAAGCCTAGGCTCCCATCTCGGCCCCCGGGGATGTGCCGGGAGCTGCCGGTTCTTGGGCAGCCTGGCCCCAGGGGCCGGCTCAGCGTGGAGTCCCGTCTCCGTGCCAGACAGGGTCCCAGATTTATTCTGACGTCGGTGTGTAGCAACAAGCATAAAGTGTTCATATTTTTGACCCAGTGATTCTGCTTCTGGGAATTTAACCTGAAGAAATAATGCGAAACCCAGAAAACCGGCCACCGGGAGACTCCTCTGGCTGTGTTATTTATAAGCAGTAGAACCCGGAAGCGGCCCAGATGTGCGTGGAGGCCGGCTGAGAAACCATCCGCGTCTGTCTAATTGAATGATGTGCAGTTGTTAGAAGTCAGGCCTGTGGAAAGTTCCAACAACGTGGGAAACGGTTCCTACGCGATGGGAGGAGGCAGCGGCAGCGGCAGACGGCGTCTCGGGCCGCGGGGACAAAGCCTCGAGCGCCCGGCGTTCTGGGGGCCCCGGCATCCGCCCTGGTTCCAGGTGGTAGGAAGCCGTGGTTTGGGCTCTTGCCATGCTCTGCTCAGCTTTGTGGCCCTCGCAGGGGGCGGGGTAGAGGGGGACCTTCTCACAAAACCCTGGACTTGGAGACCCACCCCCGACCCTGGGCCCCAGGGGCTGGGCCTGCAGGCTCTGTCTCCAGCTCAGCAGCTGCAGGGCGGGAGGCTCTCTGGGGGGCGAGTCCAGAGGATGGGTGCCCCTGGTGTGGCCTGGGGTGAGGCCTGTTCTCACAGCCGGGACCTGGCACTTGGTGGGGGTGAGGGGTGGTCTCTGAGGCTCAGGCCACTAGGAGGCATGGAGTGAGGGGTCTTCTCCCAGGCAGACTGGCTAGGGGCCGACACCGTCGAACCCTCTACCAGCTGCCCCTGCGCCCGCTCTTGGAGCCTGCTGGGGTCCTAAAGAGAACATGGACTGCGGTCAGTGTCCCTGTCCCTGAAGGGTCTGGGCTGGGGGCATGGGGAAGGGCCTGGGCCTCCTGGACGTCTGGGAGAGCGTGAGCTCCAGGCCCGGGTGTTGGCAGTGCCTGGAGGGCAGGGAGCCCAGCCGGACACAGGGCACAGAGCGGGCCAATGGAGGAGGTGGGTAAGTGGTCAGGTGTCTGACCGGGAACGGTCCCACCCACCCAAGCCACATGCTGACCCTGGGGTGAGACACAGGCCTCCTCATGGGAGGGCGAGGGCAACAAGGACCTGCCCCTGAGGGCTAGTGGGTCCCAGGGAGCAGAGGAACCTGCAGCCCACATGCCAGGCAGCAGGCCTGGGAGAGCAGCCAGCTGCAGCCACTCTCCTCCTAACCTCGTGTCCAGGTTTCTGCGGCCGGGTCTTCCTCCTGCAGGTGGCAGGCATAGTAGCCTCAGCGGCAGGGCCTCAGGCAGCCAGGGTTAGGCTGGGACTCTGGCCAGGGAGCCCATGAATGGTGGTAGCCCACGTTCATCCCAGCGGGCACCACTGTTTCTTTCTCTAATGGGTTATCTGACCATCTGGTGAGGAAGGCTGTGCAAAAGTGGAGAACCTGAGTCACTTTGGGGGAGAGAGGCAAGGCAAGATGGGATCTGATGACCCCAGCAGCGGCCACGTTTCTCCACGGTTCCCAGAACACTCTGGAGTCTGATGCAGGATTTCAAGCTTCTGGTTTTCCTGGGGAGAGGGTCTGAGCCTTCACCAGGCTCCCCAGGACCCCCGGGGCCACGCAGAGGGGTTGGGGGAAGCCTCCCATGGCCTGCCACCATCGGGTTGGCACTGGGCCACACATTTCCCCAGAGCACTCCCCGCTCTTTCTGCTTAAGACCTAATTTCAGAGGGACCCAGGAGCCCAACAGAGAGGTGAGCAGGCTCAGAAAGGCCACGCGGATGGTGAGCGGCCCCCCCGCTGCCCACAGGGCAGCCTTTGCACCGTCGAGCGTCTCAAGGCTCACACGAGATGTGGATTGCTTCCAGGCTAAGTGGGGGGTGTTGCTCTTCTCTGCCAGGAGCCAGGACCGGGACGGGCCCAGGCTGGCTCCCTGTGGGTGCCTGCTGCTCCTTCATCCCCTCCACACCCCAGATGGGAAGCCAGCCCAGGACCGAGTGGGGAAGCCCCCGTCTGATTTCACACTTTCCACCCAACCCCTCCTGGCCTCTGCCCTCAGCCCTCGTGCCAAGCCCCACCCCTCTTTGTGCCCCTCCCTAAAAGCGCAGCCCAGGGCCTGGTCTCTGGGAGGGATGCCAGCCCGCCCAACCTTCCCCCAGCCTCATCTTCTCACCGGGAAATCGGGGTACGCTGCTTTCCTCTGGGCTTCAAGGTGACGGGGCGGCTGCCACGTGGCCTCCTGGGGACCTCGTGGGGACAGGCTGAGTGCTGCCCTTGGCACGAATGAATGAAGGAAAGAGGGAAGGAAGGACTGGAGTCCTGGCATGTCCTCAGGGCCATGTGGCAGGTCCCACAGGCTCTCGCTGGTGCGAAGAGCCTGCAGGCGGTAAATCCTGCAGGTGGAGTGACTCTGCCAGGATGGGGCGAAGTGATGCCTGTGGGGCGGGGTCTCCTCTGGGGGTGACAAGGAGGCTTTGGGACTAGATCATGGTGACGCTTGCTCACCACAGAGAATGCATGAAATGCCACTGAACGGTTCAGTTTAAAGTGGCTACGTTTGTGTCAGGAACCCCGTGTGGCTCAGACAGTAAAGAATCTGCCTGCAATGCAGAAGACCCAGGTTCGATCCTTGGATCAGGAATATGCCTGGAGAAGGGAATGGTTACCCACTCCAGTATTCTTGCCTGGAGAATCCCATGGACAGAGGAGCTGGGGGGCTATAGTCTATGGGGTCGCAAGGAGTTGGACAGGACTGAGTGACTCAGACAGACACACAGGTCTGTGTTATGCGAGTTTCAGCACCACTGCGGAAGCCCAAAGCGTGGACAGGTAGGGGTACTCCCTCCCAGTGGCTGACCCCTCCTGGCACGGCGCCAGTCCCAGGGGCAAGGGCTGGCACTGTGCCCCCAGGTGAGGAAGGCCCTGCCCTTCCCAGCCCTCCCCCCACCTCACCCCAAGCCAGGCCTCCCCTTCAGCCAGAGCCAGAGCCCTGCACCAGGGACTAGAGCTGAGCTGGATCTGCTGGCTGGCAGGCCCATCTGGCACTTGGACCCTGAGATGGGGGAAAGAGGCCCCCAGCACCGCTGCCCAGGGTGGGAGGGTGCGATGCCCTCTCTCTGCCCTGAACCCAGGTGCCCCAGCCCCTCACTGGAGGCCCGGGAAGACCCGAGGCTGGGAGCCAGCTCAGCTCTTTGCAACCCCTTGAGGCTCTTTTGATGCCACTTCCCGGGTTTACAGGTGGACAAGATCCCTGTTTCCAGCTGTCAGCCCAGCCTTCCAGCCCCGAGCCCCAGGTTTGGCCCACACCACGAGATGCCCTGCGAATGCCCAGACCTATAGGCCTGGCGGCCAGGCCCCCGTCTCCATTCCTGGCCTCGTGGTGCCTCGCCTGCTGTCCTCCCCTAGAGGCTCCTGAGTCAGCCCCGCCCAGCGCTCCCTCCTCCCCTCCCTCTGCGTCCCTGGCAAGCCCCTGCCACTCCCAGAGCCTGTTCTTCATCCCCACTTCGGAACGTGGCCCTCCTGGCACTGGGGACCTCAGCCCACCTGCCTGTGGCCATGTTCCCACTCCCAGCGCTGCCTCCACCAGGGAGCTCTCCTGGCTTGTTTCAATGCCGACGAATCCCCTCGGCCAGTTCCATGGAGCCAGTCGGAGTTCTCACTCAGCCCTGGCTGGTGAGGTCAGTGGCCATCCCCATTTGACGGGTGGGCTGCTGAGGCTAGGAACAGGGAGCCACTGGCCGTGAACCACACAGCAGATGTGGGACAGAGTGGGGGCTGAGTCCCCTCGGAGCAGGTGAGAGCATCTGACCCACCCTGTCTAGCTCCCAGGCGCTCCAGCGGGTGGCAGGGGACAGAGGGGGCCACCCTCCTGCAAGGTTGGGCCTCCCAGGGAGCCTGGCCCCAGCTGGCCTGCTGACTGTCAGTGTCCCCTTGCCGGACTGTGGATGCCAGCTCAGGGCTGGTCAGGGCCCTGCCACCCCCAGGCTGTCCACGGCTTCCACTGACCCCCTGCTCCCAGGACAGCACGTCCCTGGGCTGGGGCAGACAGGGGACAGACTGCCACACCAGAGGCCTCCTGGCTGCCCCTTGGCCTCATTTGCCCCCATCCCCGGTGACCCACTCGCTCCGTGCTAACCTCCCCAATAACCAATGTCTCCGACAGCCCTCCTCTTTGTGCCTGGCCACACCCCAGCCCTGTTCCCACCTCTTAACCTGTGCCCTTGCTCTCTCCCCCAGGTACACCCACCCCTAGAAAGCACAAACCCCGGACCTGTCTCTGGGAATAGTGCCGATCAGACTGGCTGTGCTTTCTGGGTGCTGACTCGGCGTCCTCTCTGATGGGTACCAACCCACTCACCTCCCGCTCCTTGGGAGGCAGACCCCATCCTAACCGCCTCCCCCACTTCCCAGACAGCGGGGAGGTGAGTGAGTTGTAGCTTCTGAACTACTGGCGGTCACTCCAGATCTGCAGGGTGGACCCGTCAAGGCATCCATGACCCCACAGGGCCCACAGCAGCCCCTCACGTTCCTGCGTGGGCCACAGCCTATCGGACAGGACAGGGGCCTCTCCCATCTCACAGACTTAGCAGATTTCCTTCCCTCTGCCCGCCCCCCGCTTCAGCCACACCTCCCCTTCCCACCTGGGGCTGAGAGCAGATGCCCTCTCAGGGCAGGGGTGGCCTGTCCCCTTTACTGCTGAGATCACTGGGGTCAGCAGGGAGACTGCAGGGTCGCTGGCGGCTGGGGCCGCCCAGGTGATGGGGTGCGCTGGTGTTGTGCAGTGAGCAAGCTGAGCCACTGTGCTTGGTGCGCCCGGGTCACCCCCGCCCGGTGCCGACACCTGGCCACTCTCATCCTTGTCCACCCTGTGTCTGCCAGGTGTGAGTGACAGGACTCAGAAGCTGGGCAAGGATGTGCCTGGCTGGCCAGGAGCTGGAGATCCTGGGCCCTCGGCGCTCAAGCAGCATTCCTGGGATGCCTGTGCCCCATTCAGCAGCCAAGGCACTTGCTATGCAAACACTCAGGGCCCCGTACACAATGGTTCCCGCCAGCCTGGCTGCTCAGCCAGACCTCGCCTGCGCCTGCTCCCCACCCCATTGTCCTTCCCTCCGGAGAGGGGCAGTGTGGGGGCACGGGGTGGGGGACCCTGGCCTGGCCCCTTTCTCCAGGGCAGGAAGGGGCTTCAGGGGTGGCTGGGAATGCCCCAGAATGAATGGCCATGCAAATGAGATGCTGATGAACCCGGGCCAGGCATCCCCAGAACGCATTCTTGGGAGTTGCCCCCTCGGCAGCCCGCAGGGAGGGGGTCCTCCACCCCAGCCCTCCCCCCTTCTGTGGGCCGACCCTCCAGCCCCTCCACAGAGACTTTCTTGGGTGGAAAGGGCAGCTCACTGGGCCTCCCGCCTGGGCCTTACGCATTCTCTTTCCTCTGTTTGGAGTCCCAGCCTGGTAGGCCCCGTCCTCAGGGTCTGACTGTCCACAGCGTGGCCCTGGGCCCCAGGGACTGTCGGCGTCCCCGGCTCCCCGCTGCAGCGGCCCTGTGCCACTGCTGTTGAGGTCTGAGTCCAGAGGGAAGAGCCTGCTTGGCCAGGACTGAGTTCTGCGACCAGCAGCCTGTTTCACGAATGAATAAGCGACCTCTCCAGCCTTCCACAGCTCGCCCCACACCCCCAGAGTCCCAACCCAGATCCGAGACAGGGGGCCAGGCTTAGCCCCCCAGCCCCTCCTTAACTCGCAGCCACCTGGTCCTGAAACCAACAAGGATCCAAAGAGTGAGCCAAGGAAAGATTGCCGCACACACCCTGGCTCTCACGCAGCCGGTCTTGAGAGCCGGCAGGTGTGTGCCTGTGGGGCCTTCCCCAGACCAGGTTCTGCAGACACGTCTAGTGCACACGTCTCTGCCAGCCCCCTCTGTTCCCTGACACAATCGGAAACCCATTCCGCACACTGCTGGGCCTCCTTTTTATCACATTCAGCCTGCAGACACGGCCTTTTATTAAAACTGGAAGCCTTCTTCCTTACTCTTTGCTTTCCCATGTGGTTCACATTAATACATCCCACTAACGGGCATTTAAGGTTTTCTTCTGGCTGGCTCGGGAGCCATGCTGCCGTGACCTGGTACCCAAGGTGACTGTGGGCAGGATGCCCTCCTACAGGTTGGGCCACTGGGTCGCAGGACGTGAGTTTGTAATTCTGAGGCATTTTGTCAGACGCCTGCCTGCTGAGGCTGTAACCACTTAATCTACAGCAATGTGTGCGAGTCCTTGGTCTCTCACGGCAACGCCAACGGTGTGTGAGCAGAGTCTCTGGAGCCTGAGAGGCACACATGCTATCAGTGTGGCCGTCGTTTGCGTTTCACTCACCAAGAGCAAGGCTGAGTGTCTTTCATCTCTTCAGGAGCCATTTGCTTTTTCCTTTCATGAAAAAGGAAGGATATTGAGACTCCTGTTCTTACCATTTGCTTTTTCATTTTATCCTCTACTGCATTGTGATCCTGTTATTGATTTGTTGGAGTTCTTTACATATGATAGAAACGAGCTCTTTGACACAATTTGCAAATATTTTCCCAAAGTTGCTTTGTGTGGCTTTTGCTATGCAGAAATTTTATTTCATGTATTTGAAATGATCAAAACAGTTCCTTGTGTGTATTTGGGTGTTTTTGTATTTTGTATCCTGCTTAGGGAGTTCTCATCTCAAGTTTATAAAGAAATTTCTACTATTTATTGTTGAGACTTTGTGGTTTCAGTTTTCACCTTTGAAATCTCTGACCCATTTGGAATTTATTTTGGTATGAGGTGTGAGATATAGCTCCAACCGTACTCTCTTTATTCGTTCCAGATAGCTTCCCAGGTATGGGTGGGTCTCGAATGAGGCATCTTTTCTCACTGATGTGAGATTCTGTGTTTGTCACTTGCTAAATTCTCTCTCGTGTTTGAAACTTTGCGATTCTCTTGTGTCCCATTCATCTGTTTATTCTTGCGCTAGCATCCCACTGTTTTAACTATTCCAGCTTTTAATGGTTTTGATGCTTGTGGGGGCTAGTTTCCCCTTCTTACACCGGCAGAGAATGCAGGAGCCATAACCTTCACCTTTCCTCCTTTGTAACCTGGTTTTATTTGAAGCAGCAAAGCACTGAGAACATGCATGTCCCAGCAGCAATGCAGAGTGTGGCCACGGCATTCGGGTCTAGACCGGGGCAAGACAGGGGTTCTGGAGGGGAAAGTAGAAGTGAGGTTTGGTGCTTCCAAGGACTTTCTCTGTGAAGGACTACTCCTTCCTTTCCCCTCCCAGCTGCCTGGAATCTGAGGTGATGACTGGAGTCCAGCAGCCATCTTGCACCACTAGACAGACTTGGAAAGGAAATCGAACAGCAAAGGCAGAGGGGCGGAAGGGCCCTGCGTCTTGAAGACCGTGGCGCCGCCGCAGCCAGGCAGCCCGCGCTGCTCGCCTCCCGAAGGGCTCCTTTCATCTTGGAGAGAAATAGACACTCATCAGAATAGGCCTCTGAGTATGGGTTTCTGTTAGAGCAACCAAACCTAACTCTTACTGAAATATACTTCTTCAGAATTTTCTTGGCTGTTTTTGCTTGTTTAGATTTCCACATGAAACTTAGAATTAGGTTGTTTAATTGAAAAATGTATCTTATTTAGCTTTTCAGAAAGTGAAACATCAATATATTTATGGATTTGTTAAGGAGAATTGATTTCTTTATGGTATTGTCTTTATATTTTAAGTTAGGGCTTTCCATATGTTTAAATATTGCTTTATGTCCTTCAGTAGCATTTTAAATCTTTCTTAATGTGAATTTGGAATATCATATTGATCTCCAAATATTTTATAATTTTACAGCAATCCTATATATGCAGAGTACATCATGAGAAACGCTGGGCTGGATGAAGCACAAGCTGGAATCAAGATTTCTGGGAGAAATATCAATAATCTCAGATATGCAGATGACACCACCCTTATGGCAGAAGGTGAAGAAGAACTAAAGAGCCTCTTGATTAAAGTGAAAGAAGAGAGTGAAAAAATTGGCTTAAAGCTCAACATTCAGAAAACTAAGATCATGGCATCTGGTCCCATCACTTCGTGGCAAATAGATGGGGAAACAGTGGAAACAGTGGCTGACTTTATTTTGGGGCTCCAAAATCACTGCAGATGGTGACTGCAGCCATGAAATTAAAAGACGCTTACTCCTTGGAAGGAAAGCCATGACCAGCCTGCTGCTGCTGCTGCTGCTGCTGCGTCACTTCAGTCGTGTCCGACTCTGTGCAACCCCAGAGACGGCACCCCACCAGGCTCCCCCCGTCCCTGGGATTCTCCAGGTGAGAACACTGGAGTGGGTTGCCATTTCCTTCTCCAATGCATGGAAGTGAAAAGTGAAAGTGAAGTCGCTCATTCGTGTCCGACTCCTAGCAACCCCATGAACTGCAGCCCACCAGGCTCCTCCGTCCATGGGATTTTCCAAGCAAGAGTACTAGAGTGGGTTGCCATTGCCTTCTCCTAGATAGCATATTAAAAAGCAGAGACGTTACTTTGCCAACAAAGGTCCGTCTAGTTAAGGTTATGGTTTTTCCAGTGGTCATATATGGATATGAGAGTTGGACTGTGAAGAAAGCTGAGCACCGAAGAATTGATGCTTTTGAACTGTGGTGTTGGAGAAGACTCTTGAGAGTCCCTTGGACTGCAAGGAGATTCAAACAGTCCATCCTAAAGGAGATCAGCCCTGGGTGTTCATTGGAAGGACTGATGTTGAAGCTGGAACGCCGATACTTTGGCCACCTGATGCGAAGAGCTGACTCATTTGAAAAGACCCTGATGCTGGGAAAGATTGAGGGCAGGAGGAGAAGGGGACGACAGAGAATGAGATGGCTGGATGGCCTCACTGACAGTGGGCATGAGTTTGGGTGGACTCCGGGAGTTGGTGATGGACAGGGAGGCCTGGCGTGCTGCAGTCCATGAGGTCGCAAAGAGTTGGACACTAAGTGACTGAACTGAACTGATAGGGAGTCTTTCATAGATCACCCTATGTGTTAATATTTGTACATGAAGAATATTGAGATTCCTGTATTTATTTTGCTCCCAGACACCATAAGGAATTCTTTAATTGTTTGAAAGAGTTCAGTTTTCAAATATTCAATAAAATTGTCTGCAAATGGTGATACATTTATCTCCTCTTTTTCCTATAGTCATAACTTTATTTCTTTCTCTTGTCTATTTTCACTAGCCAGTTACTCTAGAACAATGTTAGATATTGGTGGATCCCATTGTCCAACTTTGACTTTTATACATGTGTTTTTAAAGTCTTCACATTAAGCAAGGTGTTGCTTTGAGGTGAAGACAGATATCTTATCAAGTTAAGAAAATATTTACCCAGTCCTATTTTATTGAAAGTGAAACTGTTAGTTGCTCAGTTGCATCTGACTCTCTGCAGCCCCACGGACTATAGCCCACCAGGCTCCTCTGTCCATGGAATTCTCCAGGCAAGAATACTGGAGCAGGCTGCCCTTCCCTTCTCCAGGGGCTCTTCCCAACCCAGGGATCAAACCTGGGTCTCCTGCATTGCAGGTGGATTCTTTACCATCTGGCCACCAGGGAAGCTTGTTTTATTATGATTTTTTTAAATCCAGAATATTGTTGCATTTTGTCAAATGCCTTTTGGATCTCAGTGGAGATATCTCTTTTAAGCTATTCAAAGGTGAGGTATAACGATATAATTCAGAGGGCAAAAAGCACACAGGCGGTGTGCTCAGATGAGGTAATTTGAAGAGACTTTGTAAAAGGACTATTTATAGAGGTGGGGGCAGGGACTGGGGAAATTGCCAGGGGCCACACAGCCTGAGGGCCATATGTGCTCCAGTCTTTAGGGCTGGGACAGGTGAACACAGGGGCGTGGAGAGAGATGCTCAGGAGAGGGATGAGGCTGGGCGAAAAGGGAGGCAGCAAGGTGGAAACTCCTCCCACCCCCCGTCCCTGCCCAGCCTCTCCTGCAGCCTCAGAGGGCAAGTCCATGGAGGGTGAAGATGAAGGTACAGAGGTGTGCGCTGGAGTCCTGGCTCCCAGGGCCCAGCTAGGGGTGGAGAAGGGGTGCTTCATCTTTTTAGGACTACTAGGTTCTGCCAGCTGTTGCTCACCTAGGAGTTCTGCCTTGATTTTCAAAAAGTGAAATCTGTCTACAGTTTTAATATATTTTGGTGCAATTTTACAGTTGCGTTTGATATTCATATTATACTGTTCCCATAAAATAAAACTGGAAGCTTTTCTTTCCCTTTTTCCTCCCCCCAGCCTTTATGGGCGGAAGCAGGTGAAATCACACTACAGCAATCTCCTTCCTGACACTTGGGCAGAATCCCGCCGGCGACCTGTGCTTGGGTGGGGGAGTGGGGGGGCCACGCGACTGCTCTTCTTCTCTGGTCACTGGTGTGTTTACATTTTCACTATTTTCTAGTGCAAGTTTTGCTTAAGATTGCCCAATTCATCCAAGATTTTAAAATCATTTGCATATAGTTGAGCAGTGTGGACACTGAGGATCCCTCGGCATTTGTCCCCACATCTCGCTGTTTATTTGGGGTGTTTCCGCCTTCACCCTTCCAGAAAAACCTGGTTAACAAACGTGCTTTGCAGGAGGATGTCAAGATTAGGCTGCTACGCCTCAGCATCTTGCACAAAATCTCGCACCTAGGGCTTCCCTGGCGGTTCAGGGGTAAAGAATCTGCCTGCCAACGCAGAAGACGTGGGTTCAGTCCCTGATCCAGGAAGATCCCAGGTCAGGGCTCTGGGCTCCCAGAGCGGCCAAGCCCAGGAGCCACAGCTACGGAGCCCACTGTCGCAAGTCCTGAAACCCACGTGCCTTGAGCCCGTGCTCTGTAAGAAGAGAAGCCCCCACAGTGAGAAGCCCCCGCACCGCAGCGAAGAGCAGCCGCTGCCCACCGCACCTAGGGAAGAGTCCGGGCGGCAGCCCCCTGCTCCCAAGGGCACGTCACAGGTGTTTGCTGGACAATGGACACGCAGCAGCAAGACTAAAGCAGAGAGGCCGAGCGAGCCCACCTGAGCGGAGGCCCGCCGACCCCGGGCCGTGAGGCTGTGGGAAGCCGGGGACTCTGGCAGCATTGGCGACGGGGCCGTGAGGCTCCAGGACCCATAAAACTGTCCCCGGGCTCCAGGGACAGCAGGGCCCCGTCAGCACGCACCTAGAGAAATGGCCCCAGACCCCGGGGGAACCGCGTGGGGACAGAGGGCCTCGGCCAGGGGCTGAGGTGGTCGCAAGGTCGTGACGCGGAGCGGGCAGAGGGGACCCGGGGGACCGCAGGGGGATCCTTCTTCCCTCTGCGTGACCCTGTAGGTGTGCGGTTAGTACCGCGGACCCTGGGGCCAAGCCTGGATGCCAGCCTTCCGCGGGGACCCCGCTGACCCAGGGACGCTGAGCCTCAGGGGGCGGCCCGGGGCCAGAGGTCGCTGCCTCAGGCTCCCGGCCCCTAGCCAGCTCCAGCCTTAGGCCAGCAGGCTCTGTCCTTGGTGATGGGGTGAGGACGTTCTCCGAAAAACCACAAGCACCCCTGAGCCCACCCCCGCCCCGGGAGGCTGAGCCCGAGCACCCCCAGCTGCAAAGGCCCCGCCCCGTGGGAACCGTTATTTCCCGGGGTGGGGGGGGGGGGCAGTGGCTAGGTTTTGTACGAAGACCGTTTTCCCAACCAATAAAATATTCTCAATGACTTGCCAAATGGTCTTAATGACAGAAGTCATTTTCCTGCATCAAAGTATACAGTATCACAAGCTGCCCCAGCCCCGACCCAGAGACTCCTGGTGTCACCCCCACGTTTACAGCCCTGAACACTGGTTACTTATAAACAAACCCAGCCTGGGTGTTTCTGTCGGTGAAATTCTCTAAAGACAGCTGCGGACAGCCCAGTGTTCAGAGGGACCCCATCCTGGGCCGGGCTTGTCTGCGAGACCCCCCCAGGCAGGGGGGGCTCAGAAGGAGGCAGCCAGGGACTGTCAACGAAGTTATTTTTATGCGCAGAGATGTTTGTGGGAAAGTCAAGGGGAGTGGGAGGAGAGGAACAGGGAGGCCGGCTCGCAGGCGGGAATGGGACCGTTCTCTTCAGTGGCTGCTTTCTGACCCTGGGCTGGGGAGGGACATGCAGGGGAGAGCCCCGGGTGGTGGTGGGGGAGCGGGGAAGGAGGGGGCGCTGCCGGCCTTGGCTCGGCCTGGCCAAGCTCCAGGGGGCTCAGGCCGGGGGCTGCAGGGGTCCTCTGTACAGTTAAGCCCTGGTCCTCCCAGCGCCCAGCTCCAACTAGGGCCTAATTATAGCTGGGAGGGGGGCGGCCTCTGCGCGCCACATAGCACGCTGAGATGAGCCAGTTTAGAGAGGGCCTGCTGGTGGTCTCACCCGTTCCCAGTCCTTCTGAGCCACCAGGACAATCTTTGGCGGCCAGGCAGCTCCCAAGGGGTCAGGGAGGGTGTGGAAAGGGTGTCTTCCCAGACCCACCTTCACTGAGCCAGTAAACTACCCTCTACCCCCTTACACCCCACCCACCCCGACTCCCACCTCCAACCTGCTGGGATGCCCTGCCCCCCTTCCGCCATCCTGCAGCCCTTGGCGGGGAAGGCGGGCAGCCAGCCCGAGAGCCCTCACCCCTCGGTCTTTGGGAAAAGCCTTGGCATCTTCTGGGTCTGATGAGAGAACTGCCTGCTGGAGACACCCTGCGTTCCTGGGCTGGTGGGCTTGCCTGCTTCCTCCTATTTTCTGACTCACCCACTCGTTCACGCATTCATTTGTTCCCTACACACAGGGGAGAGAAGAGAGGGGGCCGAATGCCCCCGTCTGCGTCCAGTGCCCTGCAGGCCATGTGGGCGCCAGGCCACCGAGACGCAGCCTGCCTGTCGGGGGTGTGGGGGGCGGGTGGGCAGGCAGCGAGCTGTGCCGCTGACCAACCCCACCCATTTCCCATCTCTGTGCTCCACTGCGGTCTCTCCCAGGGCCCCACCCACCGAGGCGACCCGAGGTGGGTGTTCAGACAGCAGGGCAGGGCAGCCGAGTCTCCCTGGAGCCCTGGGGGTCCTTGCCCAGATGGGGAAACGGAGGCCAGGGCAACAGCAGGGCCCCAGCTGGCGCACGCCTGAGGCCCACCAAGCTGTCCTGACCCGACCCGTCCCCGCCGCATTCTGGCTGGAGTCCCGCCCCGCCCTCGCCGCCTGAGTGGGCCTTTGAGCTCGCTGGGACCCCCTGCAGGACACACTTCCTGACCCTGCCCTCCAGGTGCCCAGAGTCGGGGGCTTTGTCTTCAGAGGGCTGCAGGCACAGGCCAGGGAGCAGCCCCCGACCACTGGGCCCCTGCTACGGACCCTCATCCCAGGCCAGCCTGTGCCCCCTGGCGCGTCTGCCCGTGACGCCTGTGTGTGTGCCTGCCTGCTATGCCCGCCCCTCTTCTTGGGCTTTATCTGATGGGTCTGCTCCACCCCTTGTGAGTCCACACGGGCCCTGAGGAGCACGAGGCAGCCCACCCCCTACCCCCTCAGCCCCTTCCGGCCACCCTGCCCTGCCCCTCCTGCAGGAGGTGGGCCCTGTCCAGGTTGGCCGGCTGGCTCCCTCCTGGCTCGACGGAGTCCCATCTCACTGCACCTGAGATAAGGGCCCGGCTCAAAGCTGCTTTGTTCGGCCAACAAAGGGACATTTCTGCGGTGCCCTGGGAGCTGGGCCCTGGGCTGGCCCAGGCTGGGGACGCCCAGCCCAGTCTCGGCACCAGATCAGGAAACCTTAGCCAGGCCCTGGCCGGGCCCCGGGGCTGGGGACGTACCTGTCGCAGGCTTCCCAGGCCCTCGGGCTCACAGCAGGTGTCTCCTTTCTGCTCCCCAGCCCGGCCTGCCCACAGCCCAGGCCGTCCCCTCCCAGCTATGGGGCCCACAGCCTCTACCTCCAGGGCCAGGAGAGCAGCCCCCTGCGGGCAGGGGTGGGAGGCCGGGCACGCTGCCAGGAAGCCGAGGCAGCTGGCCGTCAGCAGAGAGCAGAGAACGCCCGGGGCCTGGGCCCCAGTGCCCCAGTCCAGCCTCCAGGCCTTTGTCCACGCTGTTCCCCTCTAAGCGTCCCTCCCGCCCCCCACCAGCTAACTGGCTCAAGGGCGCAGGGATGCAGACAGCTCCAGGGCAGGGCCCTTGGGATGTCCAGAGCTGGGCTGAGCGTCCACGGCGTTCGTGGCGAGCCGAATTGCTTCCCCCACAAGAGTAGGCCCACGTGGACCTTCCGAAGGAGAATGTCTCTGGACTCGGGGCCGGTGCAGATGTAATTCAGTCAGGATCTGGAGATGAGACCCTCCCAGGTTAGGGTGCCCCACGTGCGATGGCAGGCGTCCGTGGCCCCACGGACATGAAGAGGGAAAGGCCGTGTGACGGCAGGCGGGGGGGTAACAGCGACGCGGCTGCCAGCCCGGGAGCCGCGAGGGTCGCCGGGAGCCACCGGGGCTGGGAAGGGCAGGGAGCAGACTGTCCCCGGAGCCTCCGAGGGATGGTGGCTTGCAGGCAGACTGGCCTTCAGAGCTGGGAGGCAGCTAATTCCTGTCGCTCTAAGCTTCCTGGCTTGTGGTCCTCTGTGACGGCTGTCCCAGACACTAATAACATCGCAGATGTCCCACCCCCCTGCAGGGCCACCTGGAGCCTTCTGGACCCCCGCCTCCCAGGTTCGCAGGGTTCCCAGCAGGGCGTCTCCTGGAGCACGGGTGCGGCGGGTGTGTCCCTTTCTAGCTGACCACATGCCTGCCTCCCATCAAGCACACAGCAAGCACTCAGAGACCGCCCCGTCCCCAGGGAAGCAGCCAGGCAGTGCTGGTCTCCAGGGGTGGCCTGGGTGGCCGGAGCCCAACCTGGGGCCGTGCAGGTCCCGCCCACCCTTCTGCCTCCCTGCTTGGGGTCTGCAGCCCCCCAGCTTCCTCCTCCTTCCCCTGCAGCCCTTGTCACAATGAGCGGCCCCGGGGCGCCCCTGCAGTCGCCCTCCCCCAGGCTGGCTGGAGCCGGCCTTCCTTCCCTCTCACCCTCTGCTTCCCACGGGCCGGCGGGGCGGGCAGGCCAGCTGCTCACTCGGGCTGGCCTGCACACCTTGGGTCATGGGGTCACGAGCAAGTGCGGCCAGGGAGCCAGGGCCCCCTCACCCTGCTCCCAGCCCAAGGGGGCTGCCCCTCAGGCTACGGGCGGGGACACTGATGCCCAGCAGCACGCTGAAGGGCACACAGCCGGCGAGGGGCAGCCTGGACGCAGGGGCCTGCCTCGCTGCCCCGGCATCCGGCCCCTGCCCCTCGGCCCGCAGCCTGGACGCAGGGGCCTGCCTCGCTGCCCCGGCATCCGGCCCCTGCCCCTTGGCCCGCAGCCTGGACGCAGGGGCCTGCCTCACTGCCCTGGCATCCGGCCCCTGCCCCTCGGCCCGCAGTCCCTTCTGGAACCAGCCAACGGGGGTGCTGCCCCCACCCCAGGAGTAAGTTTGGACCTGAGCGAGCAGGGGCAAATACCTCCAGTTCTCCTAGCCTTGGTATTGGCACCTGCAGGATGGGACCCTGGGGCAGGGTGCTGAGAGGGAGGGGCGGAAGAAGGGCTGGGCAGGGCTCCTCCTGGGCCCCTAGTGGCCTCCATGCTTCCTCTCGCTCTTCCCAGCCAAGCAGAAGCACATGCGCTCACTCCCTCATTCACCCTGCACGCGTCTGCAGAGCGCTCACTGCGAGTCAGGCCCGTGGGCCCCCGGGAACTCACTCTCAGGAGGGGTGGCCCTGCGAGGGGTCAGCAGAGACACCTGAGGTGGGGGCTGAGGCCAGCAGGGTGAGCAGAGGTGTCACATAAGCCAACTGAGAGGGCAGGGTTACTCCAGGGGTCAGCTTGGGCACAGACCCAGAGGCGAGGCTGAGCACTGTGGGAAGGCGAGGACCCCGAAGCAGTGGAGCCAGGCGCCGGGAGGACCGCAGGGCCAGACCCCACGGCCGAGGGGGCAGCCCACCCCCACCCCGTGGGCGGGAAGTGGGGCCAGCGCAGGGCAGCGCTCCCTCCAGGGCCGAGGGGCCGGCTCCCTGCACAGGTGCACGCTCGCATCTCCAACTTTCCCACACGCCTGGCCTACGCACTCACCCCCCCTCCTCGGCCCCCGTGCTGATGGTGGAGGCAGGCACTCAGGGCTGGGGCTGGGCAGGAAATGTCCAATAAATGTTTATCCGGTGACACACGGGCTGAGCCGAGAGCTAGGGCCCCAGACAGCAGCAGGCCCCGGGACAGGGGTCTGGCCACCCCTTGCAGGAAGCCGTCCTGGTTCTGCCCATGCAGAGGCCTTCCGGGCAAGTGCCCTGTCCACCTGGAAAGCGTCTCCCCTGCCTCCCCGCGGGCATCACAAGCTGCAGGTTCCCCCAGCCCTGACCCTGCCCGCTCCTTGCCCAGGGCCCAGGGCCTTGCAGACTCAGGTTTGGGTGAGGGCTGGTGGCTGAGAGAGGGAGCTGACTGTACCCCATGCCTGTGTGCACGCGTGAGTGTGCACGCAGGTGGGCTCCGTCTGTGTGTGAGTGTGTTATCACGTGCACAAGAACATGAGCATATGCTGCGTGGGTGCTCCTGTGTGTGCACGTTTGCGTGCGTGTACTTGTCCTCAGGCGTGTGTGCTGGGCGGGCGCCTGCAAGTGTACATGTGTACTCATATGTGAGGACAAGCGTGTGCACATGTGTGTGGATGAGCATGTGTGCACTCACGTGTGTTGCTAACCATGTACACACATTGCAGTGTGTGAACGTGTGGACACGTGTGTGTCGTTGAGTGTGTGCACACATGTGTGGATGAGCATGTGCACACGCTGCACACTGTGTGGGCTACTGAGGCACAGCGAGGCAGAGACCCCAAAGGAGGCCTGTGTCCCCTGGCCTGGGCGGGTCAGCTGTGGGCCTCCCGGGTCCTTGTGTCCCTGTCTGATCAACGGGAGTGGCATGGGCCCTTTCTCTCTGATGTGCCCAAACCCCGCCAGGCCCTGCTCACTTTCCAGGTGGACACCCCCCGGCCACTTCCTCCCCCCACCACAGGCCACGGTCCCAGTATCTTGTAGGTGTTTCGAGCGAGCAGCGGGGTAGGGGCTGGGAGCCAGGGGGACTGTGGAACAGCGTGGGAGAGCCCGCGTGCTGGGGCGGGGGTCTAGCCTGACTAGCTGGGGGAGGGGACCAGAACGGGGCCATCGGGCCCCAGCCTGGCAGGGGCCAGAGGCAGGTGGGCCGGAGACCACCTCTCCAGGCTCTGCCAAGGAGGGGGTCCTGGGCTGCAGAAGCTCCGCCTCCAGACCAGGGGAAGTGAGGGGCATGCCCATGCCAGGCCTTCCCCAGCAGGCTGCCCCCACCCTGGGCCTTCCCACAGCAGCCTCGGTGTCCTCTTTGGTTGGGTGCAGCCTCCAGGCTGTAGGGAGGCCTGGGAGGTCAGGACGGCCCCTGCCCAGCCCAGAGTGACCTTCCTCGCAGTGGGGCCACCTGCCTCCTGTTGCGTGAACCCTGCCCCCAGCTGTGGGTCCGCCCATCACCCTTCATGATTTTCTGCATTCGGGCCTGCAGGGTGCCCTGTGCAGGGCGGAGCCAGGATGTGGGTCTGAGCCCCTGCAGGGGCCGCCCCCATCCCAGGCCAGCCTGCCGCCTGGCAGGGGGATGCCAGGGCAGTGGAGGCAGGGGCTCTCGGCACACTGGGTCTGCATCTACCGTGGACTCAGCGCAGCCCTGGCTGCAGAGGACGCAAGGACACCGGTCCGGGAGCGCCGGCCTGATAGTGGCTCCAGGGGGCGGCCTATCCCGCTCTGGCTCAGCCCTTCCGGGTGAGGTAATGGGAAAAAGTTGCCGCAGACAAGCCCCCCACCCCAGGATCCCTGAAGCCACCCGCAGGCTTAGCAAGGCTCCTCCCGGTCAGATGCCCCAGGTCCCCGGGCCCCACATCCCTGGCTCCGGGGGCGACGCGGGGGCGTTTCCGGGTTCTCAGACTCTGCAGGCCGGGGGCTTATTTATTGCTGAGGCTTTGATTTGTGTGTGTTTTTTCAGGCCTCCCCTCCCCCTTGGAGTACGGGAAAGCAGTTCCCCAGGCGCTGGGAGCCTCAGAGGAGCGCCAGCCGGAAGGAGGGACAATTAAACCCAGAGAAGAAAGAGTTAACTCCAGCTCGGCTCCCCCAGCCTGCTGGCCTGGGCACAATTCACCAGGAAATAAACAAGAAACGGTTTGTTTCCATTTGTCCTCAAAAATACAAGGATTTCCTCTCTGGCTAGTCTGGCCTGCCCCCCAACGCTCCTCTGAACCCCAGGGG
Organism: Nanger dama; assembly: GCA_917880005.1. Lineage (NCBI taxonomy): Eukaryota > Metazoa > Chordata > Mammalia > Artiodactyla > Bovidae > Nanger > Nanger dama. The sequence goes on along the minus strand of CAKJTW010000018.1, from coordinate 3,015,972 downwards.
CAGGGCAAGAAGGGGGATCCTGGGACGGGCAACCCTTCACTGGGCCCCTGCCACCCCATCACCCTCAGGCCCTGCAGCCAGCAGGGGTGTCCTGAGACCCCTGGGTGGATGGAAGGCCCTCCCTGGGTCTTGGCAGGTGAGCCAGCACCTCCCGAGTGGGGGAAGGTGGGTCATGCCCCTCCCTGCTGCCTCGCTCACTCACTCCTCGAGGACCTGCTGTGCCCACACAGCTCTGCTCCCAGGAGCTCAGCACAGACTGGAGAGCAGCTGCGTGCACCTACTCGGATGCCCAGTCAGTGTGGGCAGAGCGGCTGGCCAGGTAGCAGCTTGTGCAAAGGCCCTGTGGTGGGCGACTACTTGGAGCCTCCAAGAAACAGGGAGGAGGGCATGAGGCTCAGGAAGCCAAGAGAGGACGTCACCAGGGCAGTGACAGCCCCCCTCACACGGCCGCCCAGCGCCCAGGCACAGGGAGCTCGGATCTCACTACAGGGGGACGTCCTGCAGGGGTGAAGCCTTGGACGCTGTTTCATGATCCCTCCTTAGAAGCTCACGCCGGTGGAGGGGGACCTGGGGCAGAAGAGGGGCTGGCAGAGCCTGCAGGTTCTGGGGCACCACTGCTGGGAAGCAGCAGATGTGGGGGTCCAGGGTGAGGGGCCTGCCTTCTACCCGGCAGGAAGGCGGGGGAGGGAGCAGGTGGAAGTGTAGCTCTGGGATTTGAGATACATGTGCCCTTCCAAACTGGAGCGCCAGCATGGCCTCCCGGAGCTCAGAGCTGGAGGAGGCTTCAGTCTGAGCACTGGGCCCTGCGGCCAGGCCTCTGGGGGAGGGGCCCCTGAGGGCACGAAGAAGTCGGAAGAGGGAAAGAAGGAGGCGGTGGGTGGCCCCTGTGTCATCCCATTGGCACCCTGGGCTAGACTTCCTCACCCAGAGAGTAGGGCCCCATGGGATTGTGCCCTTGAAAGAGGTAAGAACAGGCTCATTTAGTGGGAGCTGGGGCTCAAAGGCCCGAGCTGTCTTTAATACAGGAGCCTCCCGGGAGAAGCTTGGGTTGGCCACACCACTGCCTGAAAGTCCTCCTAGATTGCCTCACGGCACCGAATCCCCACCAGTCCCCCAGGCTGACTGTTTGCTCCGCCTGACGCTCCCTCCTTCCACCCCATTCCGCTGGTGCTCTGCCGCTTAGCCTCTCTTCCAGCAGCTGGCGCCTGTATTCTTATGCACTTTGCCCAGGAGTGACAGCATTTGGGGGCATGTCAATACATGGCCCCTGCTCCCAGGAAGTCCTGGAGTGTGTTTCGTGTGGTTCCCCGGCTCCTCCGAGGACTGAGCCGGCCTGGACTTCGGGTCTGCTCCTGAGAGAGCCACACTAGGTCCACTGGCCCTGGTGTGGCTCCAGGAGGGGAAGCTCAGGGTGGGGTTCTGGAACCCAAGCACTGTCCAGCCAGGTGGCAGAAGAGCCCCAGCCTAGTGCAACAGCTGTTTACCCTTCCTGCCAGGCCGATCTGGGAGGGGGGCCAGCTGCGGTCCCCCAGACCCGGGGGCTGGGGGACAATCACGTCACGGCTGGGTCTGGCGGCTGTCAGCCTGAGCTCCCCTCCACCCACAGGAGGGGAGGCTCATCCAAACCCTTGGCTTTACCCTGTGGCCAGAGCTGGGGCGGGCGATGCGGGGCTCCAGGGCTTCGTGGACACACAGGACTGGAGGGGAGGCAGGCACGCCCCCCGGGCCGGGTCAGTGCTCTGGCCTGGCAGGAGGGCACTCCTGGCCCTGGGTAAGGGAGTCCAAGGAGAGGACACCCCCAGAAGTGGGCACTCCTTCTTCTAGGGGTCTGCAGCCCTCTGTTCTGGGCACCTCGCAGATGCTCCATGGGACCCCCCTTCCCCTTCCTTCCAGGCCCCTCCCAAGGCCAGGCTGCTATGACCGTCGGGGCAGGGGCGGGGGGACTAGCGAGGGAGGGACTGCAGGACCCTGGGGGGCCGGGGGGGCCGTGGCCATGCTGCGTGGGGAGAGTTCTGATGGTGGTTCTGGGTCGTGCATCGGGATTTGACCCTGGAGCTGGTTCTGGGGCTCAGCCCACATTAGCCGAGGAACGGGGGCAGCTCATGTGAGCTTCGGAAGGATGCAGAGAACCCTCTGCCCACCTCTGCCTTCGCAGAGGACAGCTCAGCCTACAGGGTAGGAAGCACGCTGCCGCGGAGTCCCCGAGGTGGCCATGCCGGGAGGCCCCGAGGTGGCCGTGCCGGGAGGCCCCGAGGTGGCCGTGCCGCGGAGGCCCCGAGGTGGCCGTGCCGGGAGGCCCCGAGGTGGCCCGTGCCGGGAGGCCCCGAGGTGGCCGTGCCGCGGAGGCCAGCTGGGCAGGAGAGGGTGCTGCCAGGAGCCGCCTCCCCGCTCCCGAAGCCTCCGTGATGGGGGATGTCAGAGGGCGCAGGCCAGAATCGCCCGGAGGCAGCCGAGCCAGGACAGTGGCCAGCCCTGGGGACCGGCAGGGATGGAGGGCGGCAGGGCACGCTGGTCTCTGCCGGCTGTGAGGCGAGGCCGATGGGAACATGGGCGGGAGCTGTCCTGGGGATTGTCCAGAAGTGCGGGGACAGGTGAGCTGGAATGGCGCCAGCTGCTGCGGTAGAGGCATTTTCACCCGGGTCTGGGCTGAGCCGGCTTTCAGACGAGGAGCTCAGCGCTCGAATCGGAGCCGGGCCCCTGAAGGAAGAGCCCTGTGATGACAGAGCGAGGTTTGCAGAGGCAGCCCTGCCAGAGCCGCCCGGAGGGGCCTGGCCGTTCCCGGAGCAGCGGTGCACCCGGGGGAGCGCACCGGGAGGCCACTATGACTCGCGCCTGACCGTGCCGCGGAGCGCGGGGTGAGGGCAGAGGCGGTGCCTCTGCAGAGCATCCTACAAGCTCGCTGTGCGGATGATATTGAGGGAATCTGTCCGGTGGCCCAAGAGACCCAAGTGGTTGACAAGCCCAGCAGAGTCAGGTGCTTCTCCACCAGTGGGCGGTGCCTGATGGCAGAGACCGACGCCGCCCTCCATCCCTGCCAGGGGCCAATGGTCTCCGAGGGTCGTGGCCCGACGGCGCCCCTGCACCTGCCCCAGCTGCCTTGGTGGTCCAAGAGGCAGCCCCAGGGACCCCCTGGGCACTGCCCTGCCCCATTTGTTGGGTGGCTCAGAACACAGTCAGTTTTGAGTGGAACCCGGAGCGAGAATGTCCGTGGAGAGCTGGGGCTGTGAGGCCGCCCCACTGCATTTGTCCAGGACCAGGAGACCCCGGAAAGCCAGCGGCATCGTGGACAAAAGAACCAGGTAAGCCCAGCCAGAGGCTTCCCAGGTGGCTCGATGGGAAGAACCGCCTGCCGATGCAGGAGACACGGGTTAGAAACCTGGGCCGGGGAGATCCCCTGGAGAGGGAAATGGCAACCCACTTCAGGACTCTTGCCTGGAGAATCCCATGGACAGAGGAGCCTGGTGGGCTGCAGTCCGTGGGGTTGCAAAAGCGTCGAACACCCCTGAGTAATGAAGCAACCACAAGCCCAGCCAGAGGGCTCCAGCCACAGGTCTGATCACTGGGCCTCATCGCTGCAGGAGAAGCTGGGCCCGGTGTGCCAGGCGGGCGGAACTGAGGGCCCGTGGGGGGCTGGAACAGGGGTCCCCAGTTCATGGGGATCAGAAACTTCAGAAAGGGATCTGATTTGGACACGTGGTCTTCACAGGTGTAATTAGCTAAGGGTCTTGGGATGAGCCCACCCTGGCTTGAGGAACACACTGAAGCCACTGACAGGTGCCCTCCAAAGAGAAGAGGAAACAGATCCAGTCACACAGGAGCGGCCCCGTGAAGCCAGAGCAGAGGAGCGACGCGACCACACGCCAAGGGGCCCTGGAGCCCCCAGCAGCAAGAGGAGGCAGGACGGACCCTCCCCTGCAGCTCTCGGAGGCAGCGTGACACTGGGACACTTGACTTCAGGCCTGTGCCCCCGGAACTGCTGCTGCCCAGCCACTCAGTCACGTCCGGCTCTGCGACCCCATGGACTGCAGCACGCCAGGCCTCCCTGTCCATCACCAGCCCCCGGAATTCACTCAAACTCATGTCCATTGAGTCGGTGATGCCATCCAACCATCTCATCCTCTGTCGTCCCCTTCTCCTCCTGCCTTCCATCTTTCCCAGCATCAGGGTCTTTCCCAGTGAGTCAGCTCTTCCCATAAGTGGCCAAAGTGTTGGAGCTTCAGCTTCAGCATCAATCCTTCCAATGAATATTCAGACTTGATTTCCTTTAGGATGGACTGGTTTGATCTCCTTGCTGTCCAAGGGACTCTCAAGAGTTTTCTCCCGAACCTCAGTTAGAAAGCATCAACTCTTTGGTGCTCAGCCTTCTTTACGGTCCAGATTTCACTTCCATACGTGACTACTGGAAAAACCATAGCTTTGCCTATATGGACCTTTGCCACCAAAGTGAGGTCTCTGCTTTTTAATACACGGTGTAGCTTTTTTTCCAAGGAGTAGGCATCTTTTAATTTCATGGCTGCAGTCACCGTCTGCTGTGATTTTGCAGCCCGAGAGTCACTGTTCCCATGTTTCCCCCTCCATTTGCATGAAGTGATGGAGCCAGATGCTAGAATGCAGAGACTATTTCTGCCGTTGGCAGCCCCCGTCTGTGACCCTTTGTCCTGGCAACTCCGGAGAATCGAGCAGTGCTGACGACAGGACAAGAAGTGGCATGGCCAGGGCTGCCCATCCTGGCCACCAAGTCCCAAGTTTGAGCAGTAACGTGCCAGAGTCTCAGTGGCCCTGGGGCACCCCTGGCCAGCGATTGACTGGAAGCCAGCCTCCCTCCTGCGTCAGATCCGCACCTGTAATGAGAGGGCTTGGGAGGAAGCCTGTGCCTGGGCCCCTGAGAGTGGGCGCCTGTCGGAAGGACCCGTGCTGCCTCTTGCCTTGCCTGCCCTCCAGGACGGGCGGCACCCCTGTCCCAGGGCAGGGCTGGGCTCACAGTGCGCCCTCGCACTCGACAGCCGCGAGCCTCTCGTCGCCTCTCTCCAGTGCCCAGCCCTGTCTGCTGGAGGAGCCCAGAGCAGCTTTCCTGGCCACCTGGTCCCAGGTGGGCCCCAAGGAGAACCTTAGGGAAGGACCCCCCCACCCCAGGATCTCCCCGCAGAGTGCTATTTCCACAGAAGTTGCACAGGAGACTTGGATGCCTCAGAATCAAATGTCTGTGCTTTGAACGACACTATCAAGGCAGTGGAGAGGCAGCCCAGGGAACCATCTACATGACAAGGAGTAACATCCAGGATTCACAAGAACTCCTACCGGGACTTCCCTGGCGGGCCAGTGGCTAAGACTCTGCAAGCCCAGTGCAGGGGGTCCGGGTTTAATCCTGGTCGGGGGACTAAATCCCATGTGCTACAGGTAAAGATCCCACCGCTGCAACGAAAACCGAAGATCCCGTGTGCCACAGCTAAGACTCAGTACAGTCAAATAAATTTTAAAAAATATATTTTTAAAAAGAACTCCTACAACTCAAGAACAACACAGAGAATCCGACTCCCAAGTGGACAAGAACACAGACATTTCTCCAAAGGAAATATACACTTTAACAAGCACGTGAAAAGAGGCTAAACACCATGATCACTGGGGAAAATGATCGTTACCACAGTAAGGTACCATCTCACACTCATTTCATCATGCTACTATAGACGTAAGAACAGAACCACCAGAAAACAAGTTTGGATGAGGATGTGGGGAACTCGGAGAGGGTGTGCGCTGCTGGTGGGCCATAAACTAGAGCAGCTGCTTTGAGAACAGTGTGACGCATCCTCAAAACATTCAACAGAATTATTAACACCACACGGGGACTCCCCAGGCGGTCCAGTGGTTAGGATTTCCGTGCTTTCATTACCGGGCCTGGGTTTGATCTCAAGCTGAGGGATTGAGATCCTGCGAGCCTCCTCAGCACGACCAAAAATAAATTAAAAAATTAAAATTAAAAAAAAAAAAAGAATTACCAGACGATTCAGCAATCCCACTTCTGGATGTTTACCAGAAAGAATGGAAAATAGACTTGAGTAGGGGTTTGCTCGCCCACGTGCACAGCAGCATTTTCACAACAGCTGAAACATGGAGGCGACCCGAGAGTGCCCTGATGGGTGCCGAGAGGAAGTGAGTGTGGGCAATACTAGCTCTGGAGTACGGTTCAGCCCCGAAAAGGAACGGAATCTCCATGCAGGTGGCAGCGCGGATGAGCCACGAGGACTCCACCGTGAGGGAGATCGGCTAGCCGCAGAGGAATGGTTATGCTATGCGACTCCAGCTCAGGGGGCCCCAGGGGGTCACGTTCACGGAAACAGTCAAAGACAGCTTGACTTCATCTGTGGGGAGATCTGGGCTGTGCGAACAGGAGGGGCCAGTTCATCCCGGTGCTTCTTTTAGGGAGCTGGGACCCCTCCCCCGACCCAGCCTGGCTCTCCTGAGCTGGGGTTTCCTCCTCTGTCTGATGGTTGGTGGTTCGGCGAGCCCTCATGGGGGTGGGAGGCTCCTGAGATGATGCCTGGTCCCAGAGTCTCACTGCCACAGCCCCTGGCTAAGCCCCCCAGAGCCTGGCGGGGAAACAGGTGTCCCAGGCAAGGCCGACCCTCTCGAGGGTCAGAGGAGGGACAGAGAAGAGCCGCATGGGAGGCGGGGAGGGGACGTCAGCTGCCAAGTCAAACAGCCCTGTGCTGTCCCTGCTGGGCTCAGCAGGGCACCTCTCTGACCCTCTGTCTCTTCATCTGCACAGCAGCGTTCGCACAGCACCTCCAAAACCGCGCTCAGCAAGCGCCTGGCACATAAACAGCAGCTTTACAACTAAGCTGCCCTGAAAGCATGCTTGATAAACTGTGGAACAACACTTGCCGTGAGACCCAGTCCCATGACCAGCAAGGGCATAGCAGGAGCATGTCCAGTGGTCCAGGTGAGTGCTCACCATCCAGGGTCAGATGACAGTGTGATTGGAGGGCTATCTCACCCTCTACAGGGGAAGGCCGGGCCCCAGGGCGGCTCGTTTGCAACAGCCGCTCTGGTCTAGGGCAAAGCTCCGAACCCTGAGCTGCTTGAGGGTTACTCATGGGGTGAATGGGTGAACGGTGCCTCCAACTTTGTGAGGCAAGATGTGTTACTATGAGTGTGCGGAGTCAGTCTAGAAGGACATGCCCCCGATACTGAGGAACTGCCCCTGCCAGGAGGAATCACTGCTGATTTTCATCTTCTCTTTTGTGTGATCTCCCCTTGTTTTTTGCATCCCCGAAGAGCTGCGGTGAATGTGTGGCAGAGCTGACGGTGGCTGTGCAGGGTGGGGGGTGGGGCGTGGGAGTCACAGCTCTGTCCCTTCTGGCCCTTCTGCCGGGCAGGACGGACAGACGGACGGACAGACAGATGGATGGATCGTAAGGAGGAATGGTCCTAACCCCACGGACAGGGCAGTGGGCGCTGGAGGCCCACGGGCTTCAAGCCCCGAGAAATGTGTTCATTTCACCCCTTCCCCACCCCGGGGAAAGATGAAGGGGAAGGGGCACGCTGCAGCTCCCCACCCTGACCCCGCCTTCCAGGCCCCTTGCACGGGGCATTTTGCAAAACATGAGAAGGAAAAACCCGGCCCTCCCCACTGCCATGCGCTGGCCCTCGGCAACAAAAGTGATTCTGTACTTGAGAAAAGGAGAGGGTTATGAGAAAAACTTCCCGTTACAGGGTTTTACATTTGGAGGGAAAATGCCGGGCCTTGCCGGGTCGTACCAAGGGGGCTGTCACAAAAGCCCCTTTGTTCCCCCCCACCAGTGCCCGACAATGGTACAGAAAGAAATTATCTTTTCAGCAAAAGATTAAGCAGGCGTCCCAGCCAGGCTGGCTTGTTTCCATGTGGCTTGGAGTGGGGGGTGGGGTGGGGGGTGGGATGGACTCCTCTCCAGCTCCAGGTCCTGGTGGGCCTCTTGGAGGAGGCAGCAGCAGCGTTCCCAGGAGCTGACAGCACAGCTGGGAGTGGGGGTGGGGGTGGGGTGGGGTCGGGGGGTGGGGGTGGGGCGGGGAGACCGCTGTTGCCCTTAGTTACAGATAAGGAAGCCGCCGCTGCCCCGCCCCCGCGGCAGCAGGCTCTCTCAGGGTCCCTGGCGGAGCCTCCCTGCCCTGGGAAAGGGATGACATCAGAGCAAGGGGGCTTGGGCCACCCAGGCGGGCACCAGGGGCTGAGCCTCCAGGGGAAATTAGGAAATCAGTTTGCAGTGCTCACCTGCCTGCCTGGCTCACCTGCCTGCCTGGCCCTCGCCCAGCGTCGCACCTGAAACTCCTGGTTTCACTCTCCACTCTGTCCAAGACTGCGCCCCACCCAGCGTCAGCCTGCCCGCCCCCACCCACCCAGCCCTCCTGAGAAAGCCCCCTCCTGAGAAAGATCCCAGGACAGGGGCTGCGGAGGCTGGGCTCCTGGGTTTGCAGGGCTCCTGGGGACACGTGTGCTTCTGGGAATGGAGAGGAGTCTGGATGGACTGGGACCACCCTCAGCCCAAAGCCCTCAGTCCCAGACTGGGTGCCAGGAGGCAGGGGGCATCTGCAGAGAGGGACCACCTCCAGCCCACCTGCAGCAGCACCAGTGAAAGCAAGGAGCAGGTCAATGTATGGAGGAGACCCTACTTCCCCGGCCCCTCTCTGCCAGAGGGGTCTCTGAGCAGGCTGAAACCCGGCCGTCTGTGGGTCTCTGTGGGGGCAGGGCGGCCCTGAGTTGGGAGGGTGAGCTCAGGAGGCCCTGCTCCTGCCCTGCGCCACCCCCAGCAGGCCCTACTCAGGGTCCCTCCTGCCCTCGGAAGGGATGGAGTGGAGGCACAGCTGGCAGATTGGGGGTCATAAAGGCTCCTGGTTGTGAGGCGGGCTCAGAAAGAAGGGATGAGCTAGAGGGAGAGTGTGAGCCCTCCCCCGGGCCTGGGACTGCCCACCTGGACCTTTTCGAGGTCATTCATCTCCTCCTGGCCTCCCCTGCCTCTCCTGCCTCACTTTTAGGCCCAGAAACTTGCAAGCAGACTCTCGGGGGTTGGGGGAAGCAGCCTGGGTGCTGGGCCCCCACTGCCTCCTGATGGATGGGAAGCCGAGGCCCAGAGGGGAGCTGGCCGAGTGAGGTGGGCAGCTGGGGGGCAGGGGGCGTCTGATGACCATGGCTTCCCACGGCTGGCCCCCAGTGTGGCCACGGCTGCCGGCAAGGAGAGGAGCTGCCCCAAGCTGCCCAATGTCTTCTTGCTTGTAACTCGTAAGGCAGACGGGGCCTGCCTCCAGGCAATTTTTGCAGCTTTGCTGAGCTATTGCTCAGCTTGGGTCCAGCTGCAGCCCTGTCTGTGGCCCTAGGAGCCCAGGACAGGGCCCCTGGGTGCCCACAGCTGCCGCTCACATCCCAGCACGGATGGAGCTCTCCCAGTCCTGATTGCTCAGAGGAGACACAGCTTGTGGCGTGAGGTGCCCACGTGCACGGGCGGGGGCGGGCGTGTGGGAGGGTCAAGTGCCACCCAGGCGGGGTGAGTCCCCCAGATGCCCGGCCATGTGGTGAATCACATCCTGGGGATGCAAGGCGCTCAGCTTGGCCCTGACCCTGCACCGTGGGCCTTGTTTTAGCGCTGGATCCACAGGGCTTGAGGGCCCTGCCGTGGCCACAAAACTGGTGGGCCAGAGCCCAGCTTGGCTGCAGGGGATCTCGGCTGCCTGCTGACCTCCGGGGTCTGCAGGTGTCCCTGCTGTGCTGCCACTCCGGGGTCCCCGCCCCCTGCTCGGGGCAGAGCACCGGGGTGGCTGAGTCTCCCTTCTCACCACCGAAGGCTATGCCCGAGCCTTCATGACCCCGGCTCCCTGTGAGGCCTCAGGGCTGGGTCGGGGGCCCACCCCAAGGGCCTCTGCGAAGTCTCCGGGGCTGCCCGAGCCCCGGCGTCTCAGCTCGGGGGCCACGACCCACACACTCTGAGTGCTGCCACCCTCCAGGCCGAGCGGAGCCAGAGGGCAGCTCCGTCCCCTCCCTGCGGGTCCCTGCCTCCATCCACCCGGCCTACTCTGCTCAGCCTTACCCCACGACCCCTGTCAGTGTCTGCACCCGGGGATTGGCCGTGAACCGAGGAAGAGGTGAGGCCCGGGGTCCAGCCCCCCGCTGCCTCTCCCCACAGGCGCCCGCGCCACTGGTGCCCGAGGGTGGTGGGCAGGGACTCTGCGTGTGCGTGCACACGCCTGTGTGTGTCCAGGGGAGTGTGTGCATGTCAGGAATGTGCCTCAGGCTCCGTGCGGAGGCGCACCTGTCCCCGAGCCCCGCCCCATCCTCTGCGCGCTCCTCCCGTCCTGGGATCCCCACGTTGGGTCGAGCGCTGCCCGGGCAGATTCCCTCCTCTCCCAGCCTGGGCCTTGAGCCCCTTGGGGTCCCCGGTCGGTAGGGAGCTCACCGACCTCTTGGCCCCATGTTGGGGGGTGTCCGTGCTCCCTGCTCCCAGGCACTCCTGAGAACCCCAGGTGGCCCCCAAGCTGGGGACCAGGAGGCATTGCAGGAGAGGCCTGCTTTTGCCAGGTGTCCTGGACTCTGTGTCAGGCAGGGGGCTTCAGAGCATTCTGCAGCACCTTGGGCTCACCTCTAGGGTGGGCACCAGGGCAGCAGGGACACGGCCTCTCCCGGAAGCAGTTCCCTTGCAGAGGGAGGCCCCTGGAGCGCCCCCTCAGCCCTCCCAGGTGGACACGGGGGCCAGGCGCCCTGCACGGCCCTCGCTTCCTCTGTCCATTCTGCGCACTGGCAGGGGGCTGCAGAGCGCCAGCGCTGGGGCCTGCCGTGTCTGGTGTCTCTGGGCAGTGATTTTGGAGGTATGGGTGGGATGGGGGAGGGGAGAGGTCCCTAGGGCCCTAGCGTGTAGGGGAGGCGGGTGGGGAGGGGCGAGCCAGGTGGACAGGAACACCTGCCGTGCAGCCTGGGAACGTGGGAATCAAGCTGGCCTCCCGGTGCCGGCGGACGGCCTGGTCCCGCAGGGAGAGACGGGGGGTGGCCCAGGGTCCCTCAGGTGGGCTCCCTAGCTGGTGCTGACCCTCCCCTCTAGCGAGCACAGCTACCATTCAAGCTCCGGTCTGTGGCGAGCTCCACTGAGCCCTGGGCCCTGGCCCGAATCTGTCCTGGAGAAAGGGTAGGGGCCACAGAGCCTGGAGGACCACAAGGAGGTGGTCCAGCCCCCCAGGGCTGTGCCTGCACGCTGCCTGCACCCCCGCTGCAGCACCTCTCTGCCTGAGTCCACCCACCAGGGGCCTGGTGCACCTCCACTGCCACCCTCCAGCCAGTCTCCACTGGCCACTGGGGGCTGAGCTGGAGTTTGAGTCTGGGAGCCAGGCTCTGGCCCAGTGGGCAGGTGGGGAGGACTGAGCCCTGGCTGGGTGGCCTCTGGCAGGCCCGCCCGGCTGGAGGCGGCCCTCTGGTTAGGAGTCTCCAGGCCTAGAGCAGTGGTTGTGTGAGTTCAGCCTCTCAGCAGCCTGGAGACCCCCATGGCTGGGGTGGGGGGCCATCTGCAGGGAGCCACTGTGCCTCCACCCCCTGCTGTGGGCTCCCCGGCTGCCAGCAGGCCGCGGCCCAGCCAGCCCAGCTCTGCACATCCAGACGTCCTTTGTATCTCCAGACCCCTGCCCCGGGCTCAGCTTCCCCACCTGTCAGGTGGGGGGACACCTCCTCCCCTGATGAGGACTCGGCCTGAGGCCCACAGGCTCCCCGGTCTGAGCTCGAGCCTCCCGGGTCTCTAGTCCTCTGACTCTGAAAACTGGGTGTGCCATTCTGCGCTAAGGTACACTTTCCCCAGGGGGTGAGGATCAGATTGTGGGGTGTCTGGAGCCCCTAATGTGAAGGGGCAGCGAGGGAGGGCAAGGCTGTAGTTCCTCAGACTTGGCTCAGAGGTGCGGGCAGGGGATGTGGCTTGGGGGCCCTGTGGAAGGGTGCTCAGGGCAGGGGTCACTCCAGGGTGGGGAAGGGGGCCCATGCTGCAGGTGCCGGGGGCCTGCAGCGGGAAGGCAGGATCAGGAGGGCTGTGGGCAGATGGGGGCATGCAGGGAGGGGCGGTGCAGGGACGCTGGGGCCTGCTGGACAGAAGACCACTGGACATTTCCCCACAGGCTCACCCCCTGGGGCTCCGGCCTCCCTGAGCCAGGGGCCGCCCGGAGCCAGGATTTCCTGAGGGAGTGTGTGTCAGAGCCGGTGGCTGGCTGGGGCCCTGGACAGGGTGGCTCCTGGACAGGAAGTGTGCGTCCCTGATCCCACCACTTAGGACTCTCCTGAGCCCCAGATCAGCTGGGCGGATCCTGGGAAGGGAGAGTGTAAGCCGTGCTCACAGGACCCGACCAGCCTCACGCCCCAGCCCCCTCCCCAGCTCAGGAGCTCCCCCAGGGCTGCCCTTGGCTCATGAGATTCAGGCACCCCTGCCCCAGAGTCAGCGTCTCCCCCAGCTCCACGCCAAGGACCACGTCCTCTTGCTTCCCTAAAGGGCCAGGGAAACGTCTCCTCCTGCAGGAAGGCGGCAGGGATAGCCCCTTCCACCAGTGGGCATGGCCAGGCCCTTCTTCCCAGGGTAGGGTTCTGAGGGTTTCCCAGCAAGTCGGACCCCAGGCCGAGCTCCTGTACTGAGCCTGGCCTGCTCTGCTGCCCCAGACAGGCTCAGAGGCCCCCAGGGGCTGGAAGGAACAGGGTGTCCAGCACGGTTGGGAAGCCTGGCCTGCCCTGCCCTTCCTGGGTGCCCCAGCCAGCTTTAGGGTCTGGCTTCCCTGACTGCGGCCACACTGACCAGTCCCTTCCCCTGCCTGCTGCCTGCTGAGGGCTGCCCAGTTCCAGGGACCTGTCCCTTCAGGCACAGACCCCGCACGAATTACAAGCCTCAGGCTGGAGGGCTGGGCAGGGCCCACGAGTCCCAGGGACACGCGGCGCTTTGCTGTTCCTGCTCACCCAAGGCATGGGGTGGAAGGGTGGATGGGGCACCCAGAGGCAAGGTGCTGGGCTCCCAGGATACCCCTGCCTCCAGGCTGCTCTGAGACCCCCAGGACCTGTCTTAGTTAACAGTGACTGTAGGCCTGGCTTCAAGTTCTTCTGGATGCATTCATTCATTTAATGAGTATTCATTAAGCTCCAGGTACTGGCCTCTGCCAGCGTTGGCCCCTCCTTGGGGAACCCCAGGCAGGAAGGATCTTGAGGATTGGAGTCTGGGCGTGAGAGTGTCTGCCCAGAGACAGTGTGGCTGGAGTCGTGGGGTCAGGCCAGTGGGGGAGCCGAGGTCAGAGGAGGGGTCATGTTCCATGCCCCTCACCTGCACGTCTGTTCTTGGAAGTCAGGGCTGGACCGCTGGCAGGACCTCTGGCTGCTGATGGCTGTCCAGAGGCATAGAGGGGCCTTGGTGGGCAGCTGCACGGGGTGCTGACGCAGGTGCTTCAGGGGTCAGCATACGGACCGTGCGCTGCTCCGACCTCCAGGGACACAGCCCTCCCAGCTGCCCGCAGGGGACCTCCATCCCCCTGCCCGGGGCAGGTCCTCCCGGCTGAGTTGCGCTGTCCGTCTCCTCCCTCCACCCTGCCCGGCTCCCCGCCTTGCTCCCTTGACAAATTTCTGTCCCTCTTTAGACTTTAGCCAGGACAGGCCCACCAAGGCCTTCCAGACACGTTCTCCACCCTCTTCCCAGGGAGGCCGTGCCCTGAGCTGTGCTCTGTCTGGCCCTTTTCTGTCCATGCTCTCCTGGCCCATGCTGGGCCCTGAGCCTGGAGACCATCACTGCCGTCCGGCGAGCTGCCCGGCCCCATCCCGTGAGAAGCAGCAGTTTGATTACCGGGCGGCCGAGGAAGTGAGGAGGGGGAGGGGGCAGCCTGCCCCCAGGGTGATGTCCCAGTGCAGGGCTGCAGGAGCTGCACCCGGCCTGGCTGGGCCCCTTCTCCCCCACCCGCCCCCAGGGGCCTGAGGCTGGATGGACTGTGGGCCGGGTGTTTCTGGATGCCCGACGTGCCCTTGCTCTGGGGGGTAGTGGCTGCTATTCCTGGCAGTGCTTCTGGAGCAGGCCTGAAGGGCCAGGAAGGAAGGTGCTATCAGAGGAAGGGGACCCACAGCCGTGCGGGCAGCTTCAAGGGCACAGGACTCCCAACCTCCGCCCTTACCCTGCCCCCACGATGACCTGAAAGGCTCTCTCACCAACCACATGGTTGGGCTCCTCCCCGAAGCTCTGGACACAGTTCTTGAGTCGGGAAGGAGGAGGAACAAGAAATTAGGGGAGTGTGTGCGTGCGTGTGCGTGTGCGTGTGCGTGTGGATGTGCTTCCCCTCCCATGCCCGTAGTTGGGTCCTTCCCTGAAATGATGTACTGCAGGTGACCTCACACTCTGCTGGCAGGCACTGCTGTCCCTGGAACAGTGGCCCAGGCCCGGCGTTCCAGAGCGCGGTAGCAGGAGCAGGCGGGCACCTCTCCCTGCCCTTTCTCCAGCCCCTGCAGAGACCCAGCTCAGACGGCCTTTTAGGATGGGCTCCCGCAAGGCGCCAGAGAAAATCCCTCCCACAGTGCTGTCTCCGTTCTCTCTTCTGTGTCCTCTCCCCAGAGCCCGGCCTAGAGTAGATGCCCCATGAACCTGCGCTGAGTGAGTGGGAAAGGGAGGGAGTGGATAGATGATGCACGGATGGACAGTGGATGGACAGATGGATACGTGGATGGATGGTCAGTGGATGGGTGGATAAGTGGATGGACGGATGAATGGTGGATGGGTGGATAAGTGGATGGGTGGATAAGTGGATGGGTGGATAAGTGGATGGACAGATGGATACGTGGATGGGTGGATACATGGATGGATGGACAGTGGGTGGGTGGGTGGGTGGATGGATGGGTGGATGGATGGATGGGTGGATGGATAATGGACGGATGGATATGTGGATGGGTGGATAGTGGATGGATGGATGGATAGGTGGGTGGGTGGGTGGGTGGATGGATGGGTGGATGGATGGATGGGTGGATGGATAATGGACGGGTGGATAGTGGATGGATGGATAAGTGGATGGACAGATGGATACATGGATGGGTGGATAAGTGGATGGACGGATGGATAGTGGATGGGTGGTAAGTGGATGGACGGATGGATAGTGGATGGATGGATAGTGGATGGATGTATGGATAAGTGGGTGGGTGGGTGGGTGGATGGATGGGTGGATGGATAATGGATGGGTGGGTAGTGGACGGATGGATAAGTGGATGGGTAGATAAGAGGATGGGTGGATGGATACATGGAAGGAAGGAAAATGGGAGGACGAATAAGTCACTGCCAGGCCCTGCTGTCCTTTGATCACACACATCAGTAGGAGAGGGTGAGACGCTGGGCTCTATGCTCAGTGTTGTCAGTGCTGAGATAAGGATGCATGGAGCATGCAGGAGTGCAGAGGAGAGACTTCCGCTCCAGGGGGGCTCAGGGAGCCTTGGCTGGAGATCCAAGCTGAGACCTGAAAGACAGCTAAGAGGCAAAGCTGTGCTCCAGGTGGGCGCAGCATGGCCGAAGGCCAGAGTTTAGGTGGAGAAGGTGAGGCAGGAGTGGCCAGACCCATGGGCCAACAGCCCAACATTTTGCCCTGTTTTCTTTGTCAACACAGGATGCCCGAGGGCAGGGTCTGGGTCCTCCTCCTGGCATAGGCTCAGCTGCAGCAGCAGAGAGGACAGAGAAAGAGCACAAGGGGACAGAGTATGGAGAGAGGATGAAGAGACAGTACCAGGAAAGAGAGTACCAGGAGAGACAGCACCAGGAGAGAGACAGTACCAGGAGAGACAGTATCAGGAAAGAGAGTACAGACAGAGAGTATGGAGAGAGGATGGAGAAACAGTACCAGGAAAGACAGTACAGGAAAGAGAGTACAGACAGAGAGTACGGAGACAGTACCAGGAGAGACAGCACCAGGAGAGACAGCACCAGGAGAGACAGCACCAGGAGAGACAGTACCAGGAGAGAGACAGTACCAGGAGAGACAGTACCAGGAAAGAGAGTACAGACAGAGAGTACGGAGAGAGGACGGAGAGACAGTACCAGGAAAGGGAGTACAGACAGAGAGTACGGAGACAGTACCAGGAGAGACAGTACCAGAAAAAAGAGTACAGACAGAGAGTATGGAGACAGTACCAGGAGAGAGACAGTTCCAGGAGAGAGACAGTACCAGGAGACACAGTACCAGGAGAGAGACAGTACCAGAAGACACAGTACCAGGAGAAGGAGAGTACAGAGAGAGTACCAGGAGAGAGAGTACCAGGAGAGAGAGTACCAGGAGAGACAGTACCAGGAGAGAGTACACCTGGCTGGCACACCCTGGTGCTCTGCTCTCCTCCAAGTGTCCTGATCTCTGGGGATGACCCTCAGCAGGGTTTGACCATGATTCCTGCCTGAAGTCTCAGGGGTTCCCCCAACTCTGTTCTAAAAACAGGACCTGGGCTCCAGGTGGTAAGACGCTGAGAGATGAGGGCGGCACCCCCTGAGCTGACCAGCAGCAGGGAGGGGAGCGCTGCCAGGGCCCCCCTCCGCCTTCGGCCCACTCCCCGTCTCCATCATGAGACAGGTAGCTGGTCCTCAGGGAGCAAGTCCCACCAGCTGCCCTCTCGGGGATGGAAGCCAGGGCGGCCGTGGAGCCGGGAGACCCTGCCCAGGCTCCTGTCTGAGGAGCAAGCCTCTGTCCTGGGAGTCAGCGGCTGCTTTTCCCGCGAGTGTGAGAGAGTGAAACCTCTGTCTCTAATTATACCCTGGCCCTTCTCCTCCTGTTGCCAAACCTTCCCACTTCAAAGGCCGCTGGCCTCTGGGCAGGGAGGGAAAGTTTCTGGGTGTCCTGATGTCTTCCCTCCCCCTGGGGTGGGGTCCCTCGGGGAGCAGCCATCCCAGGCTGGGGGAGGGGGTGCAGCCCAGGGTGCCTCATCCTTCCGTGAGTCCTGGGGGCTCCGGGCCGTAACCTAGCTCACTAGACTGCCAGCCCGTGCAGGTGGGCAGGCACTCAGCCCAGGACCCCAGCCCAGCCGCGCCCCCAGCTCCTCTGGCCCTAGCTGGGTGGGATGCTGCGGCCCAGAGAGGTGGGGCTGGGAGCCTGGCCTGCTCCGCATGCCCACGCCCAGCGCTTCTCCAGCTCCAGCCCCTCTCTGGCCCTCCGTGCCCACTGGCAAGCAGCGCGCCCTCTGCACAGCCTCTAGAGCGCTGCTGTCTGGAGTCTGGCCCCAGCCCCAGGCAGCAGGCCCCCCACCGCTGAGGCTCTTCTGAGCCATGGCTCATTCCAAGTTTGCTGACCTGGGCTGCCCCTTCCCCAGGCTCTGCCTCCAGACACTCTTGCCAGAGACACACAGAGTTGGCACCTCTAAGACCACGTGGCCACCTTGAGCTGGTGGCGGGGGATAGGGGGCTGGAGATTGCTGTCCCAGGCCAGAGCCGCACCAGAGAGGGAGGCAGGGGTCAAGGGGCAGGGCACAGTGCCCAGAGATGCCTAGAGGTGTGGGGGAGGCAGAGCCCAGGTTCCCAGGCTGGGGATCAAAGCAGCTGGAATGGGCAGCTGATGAGAGAGGGAGGCAGTGCGTACCTGGGAGGCCCTGTGGGCAGGGCCAGGACGTTAATGACCCTACCCAGGGGTGGGGTGCGGGCCAGGCACCCACCAGCCATGCAGCTGGATGGTTCCCACGGGGCTGCAAGGGAGCAGATGCCAATTCTGGGCCTGGGGTGGCACACTGGGACAGGGACGCCAAGCAGAGCTGGCTGTGTGGGGGGAGCACCAGGGGCCGAAGGCCTGCTTGGTGGTATTAATAGAGGCTGGTATTCAGAGTAAGGGAGGTGAGTTCCTCTCTGCTCCGCATGATCAGGTCTCCCAGGCCGAACTCCCAGACTCTGTCCCAGGAGTCCTCCCCTAAGCCCTGAGCCATCACCCCACCTGCAGTTTCTGAGTTCTGCTGCTCCCAACACCTTTTAGTCCATCCTACAGCTGCCTGCTGGCCTTGCCCTGTGTGTGGAGGTGCCAGCTGCCTCCAGCCTAGTGGCCCCCAGGGCCAGGGGTTGGGGTGCCCATGGAGGTGGTTGAGGATGCCCGCAGAAGTGGTCAGCCAGCACTGGCTCAGTTAAGATGAGATACGCCTCCCTTGAGGACTCCTCTTCAAGAAGGAGGGAAGCAGCGGGGAGGGAGGAGGAGAAAAGAAGGGAGAAGGAAGGCGGGAAGAGGGAGGAGGGAGGGAAGGGAGGAGGGATGGAACGGAGGAGGGAAGAGGGATGGGAGGAGGGAGGAGAGGGAGGAAATGGGGAAGGAAGAAAGGGGGAGGGAGGAGGCTCCCAGGACCTCTCAGGCCTCTGAAGTGGGCCTCCTGCCTCACCTGCCCCCTATATTATACTGTGAGGCCCCGAAACTCACTGCCTCTTCCCAGAGCATTTGATCTCGATTTCAAAGGGGTCTTTGTGCCGTGCCCGCTGGCATGCGGGCCTGGCCGCTCCTGACTCACCTGTCCCTCCCTCCCCCGGGCCGGGCAGCTGAACCAGGGAGCAAGTGTGGCCTGGCCCTGCCCCTCCCTGCAGCCGGCCAGCCTCCTGGGGGTTGGGGGTGCGGCCCGCTGGCCTTCTCCTGGCCTGCCCCAGTCTCTCCCCAGCTCCTGTCTCATTCTCTGTCCCCGCTCCCTGGGAAAACAAGCTGCTGGTCTCCTTGGTCAGGGGAACAAATGCCAAATGGGCCTAGGTGGTTCCCGGGGGCTGGGCAGGAGGGTGAGGCCTCGCAGCTGGGCAGCAGCCTCAGCAAATGGTGTGTGTGGTCAGGCCTCTCCACCCGCCCCCCCGGCCCCCAGCCCTCCCACAGGCTCCTCCTGGCGGGCAGGCCGTAAAGACTTGTTGGCTGCCTTCCCCTTGGGCAGCTGCGGGCGGCGGCACAGAGACGGAGTCACGCCGGGTGCTGGGCAGGCCTGATGGTGCCCACACCCCGAAGAGGGGTCCTGAGGATGGGCAGGGTCTCCTTGCCTGCATGGATCCCAACCCTGGTACCTCTGTGGGAGCCCCAAGGCCTCGGGGACAGGGCCACCCCTCCCCGACCCCCACCCTCGCAGGCTAGCCTAGTTCCAGCCCTCCACCCCCAGTTCTCCTCCTTCTTCAGGCAGTGGCCCCAAACAAGCCCCACCCCTTCTTGGACCCTTCTTCCCTCTATAGGGGCTTTCTCTGCAGGGACTCCTCCCACCAAACACCCAGGGGCCCCTGAACCATGTGCTGGCCCCGGGGCTTGGGGGGTGACGGCACAGGGACCACCCAGCTCTGCTTCAGGGAAGCCACCTTTGGGGACACAGTGGGTGGGGCCCTAGACCTGGGCACTGGACGCCTCGGCCCTTCACTCGGCAGCTCTCTTCTGAGGGTCCGCTCTGTTGAGCATCCCGTGAAGTGCAGGGGAGCCCAGTGGCCCAGGCACCCTGTCCCCAGAGAGCTCCGAGTTGGGTGGTTTGGGCCTCCCCAACAAGCCTGGAGGCACAGGGCTGGCGGGGTGAGACCCCCAGGGGTCTGCTGACTCCACACACAGGCGCCCAGGGGCTCTGGTCTCGCCTTGGGAGGAACTGATGGCGTTTGGGGTTTGCACCTCCCCCTCGCCACCCGCCCCGAGGTGTAACCCCTGCAGCAGACGCCTCCTCCCAAGGCCTTGCCTGAGGAGCTGTAGAAACGAGGGGCCGCTGAGGGGCAGCGTGCCATTCTACCCCGAGCCTGCCAGAAGGCTGAGCTGGTGCTCGGCTGACTCTACCCAACCTTGGGGGCTTCTGGAGATCCAGCAGGTCAAGGTGCCTAGCATGTCCATCTGGCCATTTGCTACCTCTCTGGGGACCACCCGGGGAAGGGACAGCGGTTTCTAGGAAGCAAGTGGGCAGACAGTGCTGCCCAAATGGCCACAGGCATTTCCTGCGGGGGTGGGGCCGCAGATGAGTCACGCCAGGCAGGGCCCCTCCCTGTGAGCCCAACGAGGGGCCTGGGCACCATCATCCCAGGGCTCCTGGCACCCACCAGCATCACCCAGTGGGCAGGGCATGGTCCACCAGGGGCCGGGGCTAGAAGGGGGCTCCCATGGAGCGGGAGTGCTCCAGGAGCGAGAAGACGGCAGGGGAGCAGCGCCCGCAGCCCGTGCGCGTCCCACGGGCGCCTGGACGGAAAGAGGCGAGCAGGGGGCGGCAGGCCAGGCTGGGCACCGCTCATGTTCTGGCCACGGTGCCCAGGGAGCTCTGGGAGCCTAGAGGGCCCTCCAGGATCTCACGCCTGGATGTTCTTTGTTCCGGGCTCTCTGGATTCAGACCCATCGGCCAACTCTATGTTTTGGGCAGGAGAAGTGTGGAGCTGGGGGGGCAGAAAGTGGCCCTGAGCTCCTTGCATCCCTGCCTTGCCCAGAAGCCTGGAGGGCACCACCCAGGAAGGGGGTGGGCCAGGCAGCCTGTGCCCCCACAGGAGCCCCTACTTGAGGCGGGCTGCCTCTCCCAGCCATGCTCTCGAAAACGGGGACCCTGCCTGCCTCTAGGGCTGAGCCCCCTCGGACCAGCCCCTGGGCGCTGAGTGAACGCCGGTGCTCCTGCATCTTGGGCCCTCCTCACGCTCACACCTGCTACCAGCTCAGCTGTCCACATCCGGAGAGAAGCCCAGATGATCCGGGAAGGCTGGCGAGCGGGTGGAGAAATCAGAACCTTAGACACTGGGAACGTGAAATGGGGCAGCTGCTCGGAAATCAGGCAGCAGCTCCTTGAGGGATTAAACCCAGAGCTGCCAGATGGCTGGGCCAGGCCACTCCTGGGGAGACATGTACCTGGGAGTGAGGACTGCATGGCCCCACAACGCCGGGCACACAGGCTCACGGCAGTCAACAGCCGAGTGTCCGGCAACAAGTGAAGGATAAGCTACTCGCGGTGCGTCTGGTCTGTGGACCGTCACTCAGCTATGAAGAGGACTGAGGACAGATGCAGCTCAACCTGCGTGAGCCTGGGAGGTCACGCCCAGCTTGAGGCCAGCCCCAGAGACCACATTGCTTATGATTTCCCTGACAGGAAACGTCCAGAACAGAGGAGTCCATGGAGGGCAGAAAGAGACTGAGTGGATCCTTAAGGTGGACGGTGGTGTGGCGGGTGGGGGACCCTGACTTGATGAGGGGCTTCTCCTGGAGGAGATGAAGAAGTACTAAACTTGACTGGTGACAGCCGCCCTTGTTTGTGAACAAGCCGAAGACCCTGAAGGGTGCACTTGAAATGCACAGACTGGATGCCACGCGAATTCCACACCAAGCATGCTGCTAAGACACAGACATGCGCTGGGTCCCCAGCCAGGCCAGGTGCCCGGCTCCACGCAAAGGCGCAGGGGCCAGGCCTCCTTGTCCCCGCTGCATCCCCTGCTGCGACGAGGGCGGGTGGCCGCTGGAGCCAAATGGTCTTGGGAGGGGCTGGGCCCTGCCCCCGACCTGCCCAGAGCCCCTCCTAGCCCGCCCCCACACCCCCGCCTCTGCTGGCCCCTCTCGAGCCCTTCCAGAAGGATGTTTTTCCAGGGACCTGCTGAGCAAACGGCATTTAGACCGTGGCCTGGAAGCCTGGTGGGGACCAGCCTCTCGTCCCACCCTGTTCAGCAGCCTCCTGTTTCCTCCGGATGGTCCAGGCCCGGCCAGAGCCTGCCCAGCTGTGTTGCTGCCTCTCTGAGATGCGGGACCCGGGAGGGCCGGCCCCACAGGTGGTCCTGGGCATTAGAGAGGCTGAGGGCAGGGCCTGGGGTTCCCCCACCCGCAGTGTGAATGGGTTTTTGATCCCCAGGATAAAAACAGCTGAGGAGGCCCGGGCAGCTCAGCCTCAACCTGGCAGCTTGGGAGCCCAGCCCAGTGGCCGAGCAGGGGGGAGGCATCTCCGCAGGCATCTTGTCCCTGTTCCGGGGCCCCCACTTCCCTTCCCCCAGACCCCAGCCCCTAATCACAACCACATTCCCCACACTGGCCCCCATGCCTCCGTGCCCTGCCCTGGGATCTGCTCGGGGTGGAAGGGGTGGGAGTTTTTCCAGAAATGGGACCATGAGTCACCAGCCAGCCCAGGAAGTGGCCGCCTCCTGTCCAGCCCACCGGCTCACCGCTGGGCCTGGGCTTGGACCGCAGAGCAAGCCGTTCCCGCATGACCTCAGTGTTGACAGAGTGCCTTCTGCACCCTGACCCGAGGGGGCTCCAAGCTCGGGGGGCAGGACCCCCGAGGCAGCCAGCATAAGACCCCCACTGAACTGGAGGGGTGACAGACACTCTGGGGAGAAGGGGGTCAGTGGGCCTGGGACATGTGTGGGAGGAAGGGCCTTCCCAGAGGGAGTGGCTCGTGGGGAGCGTGGAGGTCCCAACAGACAAAGCAGGGGGCGGCAGAGGGGTCTATCAGAGGGGCGGGCCAGGCCTCGGAGGTGGAGAGCAGGGGGCTTCCCTGCTGCCAAGGGTGTGTCCCCCGGGGACCGAGAGGAGGCCGCTTCAACTTCCCTGACCGGCCTGCCTGGCCCCAGACTGCAGCCTTGGACCCAAGTGCAGGAAGGACCAGAGAGGAGAAGCAGGTGACTTGCGGTCACACAGCAGTCTAGCACCAGGCCCTCTGAACCTAAACCCCGTTCCATTAGCTTCCAGGCCCCTCTCCTGCCAGGGTGCTGGGATCTGCAAGGAGCAGAAGGGGGCAATTGAGGGGTCTTTTCAGGAGAGGAGCCTTCTTGCCTCCTGGGGGCTGGCCCCGGGCTGTGAGCAAGGCTGGGAGCTGCGCTCAGCAGGCCGGTGGCACCCGTCCTGCCAGCCCCTGAAATGCGCAGAGGCCTAGGGCTTGGGCCTTGGGGACGTGGCAGGGCTGGCCGGATCTGTTCGGAGCGGGTGACGTGTACCCAGCTTCAGGTCCTGCCCCCACAGTCAGAGCAGGCGGCAGAGGTCCACGCATGGCTCTGCATCGTACCCGAGTGAGGGCCTGGCGGCCTCATCCCCGGATCGGGGGAGCCAGAGGTCACAGCGCTCATGTCTCCCCTGCCCTGGCCCGGCTGCAGCAAGGGGGAGCCCCTGGGCCCCCACAGAGGCCTCCAGTCCACAAGGAGCTCTGTGTGCCCCGAGGAGACCAAGGCACAGCGGGTCCGAGGACTTGTCACAGCGTGCCCACCCTCTAGACTCTAGGACCGACCCCACCCGCCTCACCAGCCCAGGCACAGATGTGTCCTGCGTTCTGGCCGATGGTGGGGGGCCGGGGGAAGGCTGTGTGGGTCTGCCCCTGAGCACCCCACCCCCCGCTGCTTTCCAGAGCCCCAGCCCCAGGGAGCGAGGCCGGGGGAGCGCCGCCCAGAAGCCCCCTATCCGCCCAGGCCCCCAGGCCAGGAGCAGGAAATGCTCGGTCACAGCTGTTCACATGTGGGGGATGGCAGTGGGGAGGATGTGGCGGTGGGGGGGGACATGTTCTTCCTTGGGTCACAGAAGCTCCGCCTCTCCCCATCTTCAGGAAGCCTGGAGGAGGGAGTTCTGGATCCCAGCCGCCGGACAGCAGATTCCAGAGCCTTCTCCGGAGCCCCTCCTCCCTGCCCCCACCCCCTGCCGCCCTGCCATGGCCCCCGGGGTGGGGGGTGCTCCCCCACCTCCAGCTGAGTTATCCACCCGATGGAGGTGATTTCCTCTGCTCGGCCTCCTCCCCACGTTTGCCTCCAGAAAGACTAATTAAAAATGAACCCGGGCCAGGTCAGGGGCCGACCCGGGCCCTCACAGCTGTCAAAACACGCAGTGCCTGCGGGGCGACCTGGACCGGGGAGGCTGCCTGGCCCAGCTCACAGGCTGGGGGCTCCAGGACCCCTCTCTGCTGCAGTAGCTTTGACTCCATCCTGCTTGCCACCCCCTCCGCCAGCCCGGCGATGTCAGGGATTCATCACCATCATTGCGCTTTAAGAGGCAGCGAGAGAGCATGGTCTGGGGAGACCCTCGGGGCTGCGGGGGGGTGGGAGTGCTGAGAGACATCAGGGGTACGGGGGAGGGTGTGGGAGCTCGGGGTGAATCTCGGCCTTAGGGTCCAACGGGCCTGGAGGGTGGGGGCACCGAGACAGGTCAGGAGATGTGCAGGCCGAGTGGGCAGGCCAGAAGTGGTGCGGGTGTGGGTCTGAGCTCGGGATGGTTCCTGAGGCAGAGTGGACACGTCGGTACATGGCTGTGGGTTGGAGCTGGTGGGGGTCTTTGGGAGGGAGTGTTCCCTAAGGGCAGTTGGTACAGAAGGACCCTCAACAGGTGCCGGGGCCAGAGGGCTTGTCTGGGCTGGGAGGGGAGGTTTGGGGCAAAGAGTATGAGCCCAAGGTGCTGGGACAGGGGGTCCCCAAGCCAGGGCCCAGGGAGGGGACACGGGTGTTCCAGGGTGGGGTGGCTAGGAGAGGCAGCCAGGCCAGCTGGGCTCTGCCATAGGACGGCCCTGTACCTGACAACCCAGGCGCATGGGCGAGCCCATGGTCACGATCCCCAGGGCTGGCTGTCAGGGCGATCTTCGGGGAGGCCGGGACAGAATGTCGGGCTTTGCTGGGAGCCTCACTGCAGAGGCAGGGCATGGGGAAGGGCCCCAAGAGGAGGCAACCCCACCCAGTGAGGGGATCTCAGGTGAATTTCTGCCTCTCTGGCCCTGAGAGCCTCGCCTGTGGGCTGGGAACAGAGTGTGGAGCTGCTGCAGGGTGGAGGAGACCGTGGATGAGAAGAGGCGCGTTTGGGAGCAGCTGTGAAGGAGCTGCTGGATTTGGGGCAATCAGAAGCTTGGGAGCCGGCAGTCAGCCACTCCAGGGGTGCCCTGGGTGGGGAAGGTGAGCAGGAGGCCTCCTGGACAGGTGCAGGGAGGGGCAAGCCAGGACTGGAACCTGTATTTCAGGGCAATAAACTCCCCACCAGCCGAAACCAGGAGAAAGGGATGAGAGAAAGGAGATGAGAGGTCTGGGCCTGCCCAGGCCCAAAGGGAGGCTTTTCTGGGGCCCACGGGCAGCTGGGGGAGAAGTGGGGGACAGGGCGGGGGTCTGCTAGGGCCCCGGTGGCTGTCTGGCTAATTGCTCTGCAGAAGCGCAGGGCAGGGCCTGGCCTGAACGAAGCTTCGGTCTTCCTAAAGGACAAGGCAACATGGACTTATCTTTACTGTCAGGCACCACGCGTAGGCCGACTCAACGGGCGTGATTTTGAGTAGACTGGGAGGTGGTGAAGGACAGGGAAGCCTGGCATGCTGCAGTCCATGGGGTCATAAAGAATGGGACAAAACTCAGTGACTGAACAACAACACGTGGGGGGGCTTCCCTGGGGGCTAAGATGGTAAAGAATCTGCCGGCAACGGAGGAGACCCGGGTTCAGTCCCTGGATTGGGAAGATCCCCTGGAGAAGGGAATGGCTACTGGCTCCAGTATTCCTGCCTGGAGAAGCCATGGACAGAGGAGCCTGGTGGACTAAGGTCCACGGGGTCGCACAGAGTCAAACACGACTGAGCAACTAACACACAATGAAAACACATGTGTAGGACCTGCCGTAGGCGAGGGAGAGGCCGCGGGCTGCGAGGCGTCCACCCAGGGCGGCTCCGGCCCCGTGAGAACCACATGGTGGGGAGCAGAGCTGGGGGACCGGGCAGAGGCCAGCACAGAGCCCCAGGCTGCCCGCCCGCCCGTGTTTTTCCTCTCTTCCCTCCCGTGCACCTGCCGGTTTGTCTGCGCCAAGCAGCACGGCCTGTTTTGTCAACGAGCGCCTTTTGGTTGAGGTCAGGCCCCGCCCCACATGTGCTACCTGCCCTGCCTCGGCCGCAGGCCAGCACCCCCAGCCCCGAGGGCTCGGAGCCCAGGGTTTGGAACTCTGGTGCCTGCGCCCCGCCCCTGGGCCGGGGGTCGCTCACAGGTCACAGATGAGCCACCTCCTGCATCCTCACTCCTTGAGCGAAGCCATCACCCTTCCTGCAGGCGAAGAAAAGGAGGCGACCAGGGACACTGCATCAGGGCCGAGGCCAGCAGAGGAGAAAGAGGACGCAGTGTCCCTGAGCAGCTGAAAGGGCCCTTGCCGGACGGGCAGGGCACAGGGTGGCTGTGAGTGTGCGGGGCGTAGCAGCAGGTAGGCCGGACGCCCCGTTGCCTAAGGAGGCTGAGGGCCCGTTGAGGCAATGTAGTCTGGGAGGACTTTTAGGGGAGGAAGAGGAATTTCAGGGGCGCGTGGAGGCTAGGCACTTCTTTTGACCCCAGTTTTCCCCCTGTGAGGAGGGGGAGAAGATGCTTGCCCTATTGGCTGATCGGGTTTGTTTAGCTTCGATTTTTGGAAAAGAGCAGATGAGCCCACGGACAAGAAGTTTCTAGGGCTTCTGCTCCCTCCGTGTGGGTCTGTTTCCCGTTTGCACAGTGGGTCCAAGAGGCTTCACATCCCAGGGTTCACCGGCGAACCCCGGAGCCCTGCAGGCTGAGCCCTGGGCAGACGGAGGCCGGTCTGGGCTCGGCACGCTCCCCACCCACCTCAGGAGCCCAGGAGGCAGCTTCTGGGACTTGCCAAGGGCTCAGAGGTCCACACCCCTCAGCCCAGAGAGTCACTCATGAGGTCATCAGCAGAGCAAAGAGGAAGCTGGGCTGGGAACTCGGTGGTGCAAGCCAGTCCTCGGTGCTGACGACCTCGGGAGCTTGTGCAATGAAGCTGGGGTCCGGAAAGCTGGCCGCCTGCGGCTGCACGCAACAGGCAGGCCAAGGGGTCACGCAGGAGGCAGCCCGCTGGTCCTGGTGGCCCCAGGCGAGCCACAACGACAGGTCACCCCGACCTGAGCCGGCCAATGGGGTCCCAGCCCCCACTCCGGCCACTGAGGCCTCGCTTACCACCCCCAGCTCCAGGGCCTCCTGGCCTGGGGGCTCCCAGGGTACAGGTCACCCCCCACCCCACGCTTTAGTGGCCACTGTCCGTCCTGGGGGACCTGTCCCAGCCAATTCCTGCCATGTCGCCCTTCCGGCCCTCGGTCCCCCAGGACAGAGCAGGAGGCCTGGCCTGGCCCTCCTTCAGAGCCAGGCTCTGCTCTTGAAAACAGACCTGGGTTCGAATCCTGACCGACCCTCCTCTGAGCGCACCCTGCAGCAAAACCCTTCCCCCCTCTGTGCAGGGGGTCATGACGGGGGCCATGAAGGGGTCCACTCGGGGGTCATGGTGGGGTCTACTCGCTGGCCAGGAGCCCCCTGAGAGGAGGCCAGGGCCCTTGGTCTGGGAGGGCCCTCAGGGCTCCTTGCTGAGAGGAGAGCCCGACGTGGGCTGGGAGGCTCTGGGGGAACCGTGCAGGGAGAAGCCGAGAGAGGTCATTGCAAGCCACGGCGGCCCAGGCCAGGGCAGCAGGAGTGGGCCCAGGCGAGGAGTGGGCCCGGCCCGGCCCAGCCCAGCGTGTGCCAGGAAGCCAGGCCCAGGAGGGCACAGGAGCGACAATGTGGTGACCTCATGCCAGCTCCTCCCACAGCTCCTGGCTGGCTGGACTCCCCCCTAGCTTTGCCCAGCACAGGGCTGGGAGGAGGAGGCAGGGGTTACGATGTCCCCCGGCGCCCCCCAGCGGCGACAGCCCCCCAGAGGACAGCCCTAGAGTGAGGGGGGGAATGGGGCCTGCAGGCCCCTCCCCCAGGACTCCCAGACCCAGGTCAGGTCAGATCCGGGTCGGCTGGACCCTGGTTATCTCGGCTCCCCGAACAGAGCGCTAGATACAGAGCCCAGAGGCCCTGGCCAGACAGGTTATCAGGAGCCACGGAGATCCTGACCTCACCAGACCCAGGCTGGGCATGGGGGTGGGGGTGCCCGAGGCGTTTCCAGCCCGCCCAGTACCCGCTATCTGGGGCAGCCTCGCCCAGCCCAAGATAACTGCCCAGAGCAGAGATAGATGCTGGGAATAAGGCCAGAGGGCCAGCTCCCAGCTGGGGAGGGAAGGTCCGCCAGGCCAGGCCACAGCAAAGGGAGGTGGGCCCCTGGGACGGCGGCCCAGCCTCGGTGGAGCGGCTCAGCCCAGCGCTCGCTGGGGGAGATGAGTTGAGTGTCTTACTGCAGAGGAGGCCCAGGGCTGGGTTGCCCAGGGCCCAGGTATGTTGAGCAAGAACCCAGACTGGGGCTCACACTCCCGGCTTCCTGCCCCAAGGACTGTCTTCCCACGACAGGCCACACTGCGGGCCTGGCTGGGCGCTCTCCCCTGGGAAGGGGGCTTCAGGATGGAAGGAGTGTGCCCAGCCCGGCCCGGGGCTCCCAGGGCAGCCCAGCTCTGCCAGGGACCTGCCGGCTGGAGCCCCACGCCCCAGGCAGGGCCTCCCCCGTGCCAGGCCCAGCACGTGACTCTTGGCCCGGCCAGGGGAAGGAGACACCCGCCCCGCCCACCCGGGGCGCCAGGGGCTCATGAGAGCAGAGAGCGCCTAGAAGAACGGGATACACAAAGCCCCTCTTCCCACGCGAAGGGCCTTCCAGGGCCCCCAGCCCGGACCCACCCGGCGCCCGGGGCTGTCTTCCTGCCCACTCTTGCGACATGCGGTGAGGGCTGCCCAGAAACCCGATCTCAGGCTCAGGCCCTGACGTGCCCCCCGCTGTCTGTGTCGTCCGGCTCCTCGCTGTGGCGGGCAGCCGGTCCGAGACCCCGGGAGAAGCTGTGGTCTTGCCCGCAGGTTCTCCAAGGGGGCAGCAGTGGGCACTGCCTCCCAGGCAAAGGGGCTCTGAGACGGGCCCCTCCACAAGGGCGTCTGTCCAACCAGCCAGCCAGGACAGCAGATGAAGCCAGCCCCTGACCCTCTGGCAGTCTGGGGCGAGTCCACCCGGTGCTGGCCCCTCAGTGTGCCCACCTGGGCATGGACCTCTGCCCAGGACCCTCGTCGGGTCCTGGGGCTGGGCCCCCACCCCGGCCTCCACCAGAAGTGGTGCCACGCTTGCTGCTCCCCTGAGAGAGGGGCGGGGAGCCCCTCCCCTAGGCTGGGGGGCTGCCCCAGGAAGCCCCCTGTCTCCTGGGAGAAGGGGCTCTGTGCGGCTTGTGGGAAAGGGACCCTGAACTCCTTGGGGAGGTGCGGGGTACTGGGCAGGCATGTCCGGGCCTCGGGGGACTTCTCCAGGACCTGAGTGATCAGAGCTGGGCAGAAGCAGCAGGTCTGCCCGGGAGGGGGCACCGGACACCCCAGGACCCTCCAGCCTCAAGCCTAGCCTCCGTCCCCCCATTCCCCTGCTCCTCTTGGGTGGCGGGGGTGGGGCAGGCCAGGGCAGGAGGGCAGGTGGGCAGGCAACCTGATACCCTGGCTTCCTTTTCCAGCAGTGGCCCCTGCAGGTAGGGCCAGTGACCAGGGCCTTCCTTCCTCCGCAGCAGATGCGAAGGAGCCACGGTGAGAAGGGATAAGCAAGCCGTGGGCTTCCTCCCTGTGGTGGGGCTGCCGGAGCGGGGTCCTCACAGCGGGTTTAGTGGAGGAGGGGGCTGGCCCGGCAGCCAGAAGCCTCCTGGAGGCAGGCAATCCCCTCTCTGCATGAGGCCCAGGGTCCTCCGGCTGCTCTCCACACTGAAGCCGGCAGGGCCGCCCCTGCATGGGTGTGCAGGTTGGGCACTGTGCAAGGGACCGAAAGCCCTCAGGGCAGCGGCCCTGCCTACACCGGGCATCTTTCTAAACCTCGAATCGGAGCCCCTGCTTAAGACCTGGCTTAAACCTGGAGCAACGTGCCCCCCGCTTTCCACCCCAAGGGATGAAGCTTGACTGCTCTGCCCTGCCACGCCCCCTCCATGGCTCGCAGCCTGAGTCCCAGCTGCGCCGTGAGCTCCGTGCTCCTGCTGCCTCCGCTGTCCCTGTTGCAACTTCGCTCACCCCGTGCTGCCACCTCCTGGTCCCTGAGACGCCTTTCCCTCCCCATATCCTAGCCTCCTGGTCTGTGGACTCTGTCACTCTGCAATCCCACAGACGTTCGGAGGAGGCAGGGGTTGGGAGGAGCCTGGACTGGGGGTTTTGCTGGGGAGAGGCCCAAGGCCTGGGGCTGAGAGTGGAGCTGGGAGGCAGGGAACAGAGGGCCTGGGGAGCCTCTGATCAGGGGCACAGTCCACAGCCAGGGCCAGCGAGCTCAGTGTCCCTCCCTCCTGCGCTTCTGCCCCTATGGCCGCCCCCCCGCCTGCCACCTGCTGCCTGCCGCCCACTCCAAGCAGCGCTGGAGTTCAAGGGCCTCCCCAGGGCTCCTGAGAGGAGCCTGTATCTCCCCTTAGCCTTGAGGGGCTCATGATGGGCCTTTGTGGGGCCTGGCCGGGCCCTCGGGAGCCCAGGTTACTCCGGAGGCTCACTGGGGTTCCCAGGCCCACTGACAGTGCTGGGCAGTCCCTTCTCCCCCGGCCCGTTCCCACCAAGGCAGCTCTGGGTGCTGAGGGCGGCACATGCCTGGGCAGGGCCCGCTGCAGCTGGCGGCTCCAAGGACAGCCGCACTGCCCCCTACTGGCTCACACCCCCTTGGGAGCCAGGGTTCAGGGAGGCGCCCACCCACACCCCCTGGCTCTGGGCCCCCACTTCTTCTTCCCTGCTTCTTCCCAGTGAACCAGGGGCCCAGATACCAGGCTTCCATGAGCCAGAGGGCTCACGCGCCCTCTGGGGTCTGGGGGCTCCCCTATGCTCCCTACATTGGGGAGCAGCAGCCTCTCAGGCCTCCACACCAGTCCCAAGGGCCAGAGTAGTTCGGATCTCAGCGAACCGCTGAGAGGGGACGCGCTCTGACAGCCCGCCTCTACAGACCCCCGCCGGCCACATGGCCCACGGCCCTGCTGAACCTCCTGCCGGAGACAACCGCAGCCACCAGCTGCGCGCAGCTGCGCTCTGCTTTTGGGGGCAGAGTCGATGGGGTGGAGAGAGCTGCAGCAGGGTGCATGCTGGAGGGGCCCGAGCTGGGCGTGGCCTCCAGGCCAGTCTGGGAAGGGCCAGGGAAGCGGCCAGGGCTAGCCTGGCCTCCTCTCAGGCGCCAGGAGGGTGGACACCAGCTGGTACTCACACTCCCACCTGCCACACCTTCCTCAGCTCAGCGTTTTCTCACGCTCAGCGCTGGCACAGCAGACCCTGCCATGCTGGGACTTGTCACCCCAATCCCAGGAAGGTGGGCGAGGCCTTCCTCTGGGCCTGGAGGCAGGGGCCACTGCAAGTCAAGACATGGCCTGGAGGGGGGGACGCCGGGTTGCAACACCGGCTGGGCAGCTGCGGGAGGCCCAGCCCACGCCTGGCACATGTCCCAGCCCGTCTACCCACCTTGGCACCCAACCCCCCACTGGGGGAGGCGGGGAGCATGGGTGGGCTGCGGGAGGCAGGTTCCCACCCTTCTTCGAGTGGGACCCCGGCTCGGGGGCCAAGGCCCTGCCCTTCTCTGGTCCCATTTCCCCCTCTTTGAGGTTGGGGATCCAGCTCATCCAAAGAAGTGAGCTGGGACACCTGCATGCACGCACAGCACTCAGCGCCTTGTCGGAGCCGGGGCAAGTTTGGCGTGTGACCTCACTTCTCCCCTCTGCAGAGTAGGGTGATGGGACAGCTACCCCAGGGCCCCTCGGAGGCTCCAATAGGAGGTCCCCACTGTGGGATCTCAGGCCCTGCAGCTCTGAGGCTGTGCCTTCAGGGCAGCAGGTCAGAAGTTCCTAAAGGCCCCTGAGGCCGATGGGCTGGGGGACAGAGGCCTGGGGCCCCCAATTCCCAGACCTCGCTCAACCCCAGGACAAGATCTCGGGTCTCTCCGGCCAGAACTGGAGGGGCTCACTGTCTGGCTGAGAGTGGGGAGGAGGGTTCCCCTCGAGTCCCTTCAGGGGCTAATCCTCGGGTGCCAGGCCCTGACCCCTGAGCAAATCCGTCTCACTTGAGGTCAGGCTGGCCCCTGGGTCTCCTCAACCCACAGGTCCTGAAGCAGGCCTGTGGCTTGAAAGACAATAGGCTTCTCTGGGCACAAGCCGTTCGAGCTAGCGGGGGCCCCGAGGAGGGTGGTGCCCAGGACTGCGCGAGCCCCTGGCCTTTCCGATTCTCTGCAGCAGGATGGGGGAGGGGAGTGGGGGTGGAACATGGGGCAGGCTGGAGGGGGCGACCTGGACAGACCCCTCCCCTGTTCTGTTGTCACATAGTGAACCCGAGGCCAGGGCGGTGAGGCCTTGGCTCACGAGTCACGCTGGGCCCTGGGAAGCGCCAGGCCTGCCTGGCCTGTGTCTGCAGGCCTCTCACTGGGCAGGAAGGAGAGCCTGGGGTGCTGGGCTCTGAGGAAGGGCCCCCAGCAGACGGGCTGCTCCCGTGAGTCACGGGCTGCTGTCGGAGGCTGGGGAGGGTGAGAGTCCAGTCCCCCAGGAGGCAGCCCCTCGACACCCAGCCGCTCTTCGGCAAGCCCCGGGCAGGCGTGGGAATGTGACTGGCGGGAACAGGGCCTCTTCCCCCGGGAATCAGCAGTTGGGTACCAGCCAAGGCCAGTCTGATCCAAAGAGGAAGCAGAGCTCAGCTGCTGGGGAGCAGGCGAGCCCCTGAGGGCAGATGCAGCTGTGGAGATGGAGCTGCGGCCCTGGCTGGCCGAGCCCCGGGCGCAGTCATACCCCAGCCCCGAACCCCGAATCCAGCTGCACACCAGCTTCTGACCCCAGTAACAAGTCTCAACCACGGACCATTCCCTGACCCCAACCCAAACTCAGTCCTGACCCAGGTCGTAGACTGATCTCTGCTGCCGGGTATAGACTGCAGCCCTGACCCAGGCGCGGACTGACCCCTGATCCCAGGCAGACCGGCTTCTGACGCAGGCATGACTGACCCGCTCTAAACAGACCAGCCTCACGTCTGCTGATCTCAGACCCCAGCTCTGCCCACCCCTTTGCGTCCTCAGCTCCATACTGGGATCTCCCTGGGTTGCATTAGCAGAGGCCAACCACCAGGATGAGGAAGGGGACGGTCCATTCTGCTGAAGACCTTGTTCCTTCCTGTCCTGCCTCCAAAGGGATGCAGAGCAGCTACCGCGGAGGTGGGAGGGAGAGCTGAGTGCCAGCCTGGAGGCGCCCAGGGGGCGCAGGCGGGCTGGGAGGCCTGGTCAGCCTGGGGGACCCATGTCACCTTCACCACCTAGTCTTCCAGCCCTGGAAGGAGGGACACGCCCACCCCGCTTTGTGGACGAGGAACCTGGCAACACGGTCAGCGATTCCCAAACGCAGGATCTGAGTCAGTCTGGTCCAAAGCTCAGTCCAGCCACTTGCTGGAGACACCTCAGCCTAACTCCAACAACAACTCCCTCCTGTGGGGCTGGGGATGCCTTCATGGGGGTGGGGCAGCTTTGGGGTGGGGATGGTGTAGGAGGAGATGCCAGGACCTCGGAGCTGGGGAGTCAGAACCTGATCTGGGCCCCCCAGGGAGCAGGGGAGGAGGGCCAGCCTGGTCTCTTGGGCCCCTGCAGCCACCAACTCAGGCTCCTTGAGCCTCCCAGGGTCTGAGGCTGGGACTCTGAGCTTGGAGGGAAGGAAGCCGCGAGTATTCCGAGCTCTAATCTCAGCGCCTTATCGCCACCTGTTTGCCCATCAAGAGAGTTCAAACGTGAGCTGGAGGTCACAGGGCCGTGGGGAGGGAAAGCAGTGTTTGCCTGCTTCTCCCGGGGGTTGTAAATAGCACAGAGCTTCCCAGAGCGGAGGGGTCTCCCGAGGGCACCACAAGCCAGGTGCGGTGCCTGCGGTGTTGACATTCTCCGGCTCTGAGTTTGGCTTCTGATAGCGATACACGAGGGTGTGGCAAGAGGGGACTTTTCTCATAGGAAAGCCCGAGAAACAGCTGGGCAGCCCCCAACCTCCCCTACCGTCAAGGGACTCGGCCGCCCCCTATGCTGTCCCAACCCACACCTGCAATGTGGGCAAGTCCTCTTAGAGTGGGACTAGGAGCCGCACGGCCCCAAGTCGTGGGGTTGGGGGGCCCAGGCTCTGCCCGAGGATCGTGCAGCCTGCTGGTGAAGGAAATTCCCTGTGCTTGGGTAGGGTGCGACTGGGGAGCCCCAGTTTCCAGCTACTAAATGAGGTGCTCGTGGGTCCCACACCCAGTCTTCAGGCTGGGCCCTGTTGGGCCATCACCCCACCTCACCCAAAGGCTGGCACACACACCCCCACCCAGGCACTAGGCTGTGGGCCTAAGGGGGCTGCTGGCTGGCCGGAGGACTCAGCAAGCTGGCATCCCTTCCCTCCCTGGCTGCTTCCAGGGAGGGCCCTTTTCCTTTCTGGTTTATTGGGGCTTAATCATCCTCATCACCCAGTTTACGGGGCCTCCGGTGGCTTCTAAGCCCTGGAAGAGGGCATGGCAACCCACTCTAGTACTCTTGCCTGGAGAATCCTGTGGACAGAGGAGCCTGGCGGCTCCAGTCCATGGGGTCACAAAGAGTCAGATACAACTGAGCAACTTAGCATGCATGCACGCAGAGACAGATACATTGATACATGAAAGCATTTTCTTAAAAAGTCAGTGTTTTTCTCCAGATTTTAAAAGACGTTACAATACTTCCCTGAGCCCCTGAAGGCATCCTGGGCCACGGTCTCTGGGTCTGAAGGGGGAGTCTGCCTCTGAATTCAGGAGCCCAGAGGAGGGACCTGACTTGGGTTGGGGGATCAGGCATACGGCTCAGATGTGACAGTAGAGCCCAGACCTGGGCACAGGAGGTGCCAGCCCAGAGAAGAGGGGCAGGGGGAAGAGACTGGAGGAGCCAGGCTCCTGGAGGTGGATGGAGCCAGGGAGGGGTCCAGCAGCCTCCAAGCTGGAGGCCAGGGAGGCAGCGCCTCCAGGGAGGCCCCCATCTCGGTGGGGCTGGTGCTGGTTCAGGGAGCCAGGAGGAACTCCAGGAGGTTAAGCAGGTGTGGGCAAGATTCAGTCTGTATTTCAGAGGCTGCTGGACTGGTGGGGTGAGGTGAGGGTGGGGGTGGGGGGCTGAAGCTGCATCCTGGAAGCGGGGAGATGCTGCTGCCGGCATGGGGGGTGAGGCAGGGGTCCCAGCAGGTAAATGGCTGACTGGCTACTGGGGAGGCAGAGGCCTGAAGGCTTCCCCCAAGACCAGATGGTCTCCAGGGAGGTTCCTGAAGGCCATATGAAGGACCTGTAGGGAAGGGGGTGTCATCCTGACGGAGGGTCCTCCCCTCCAGGAGAGAATAGGGTAGGGTGGGGTGGGGAGGGGGCTGGGGGGCTCCCTCTGCCCCTCTCCACTGCGGCCTCTCAGCTCCAGGGCTCTGCCCACTCTCTGCCCGCTTCTGGCCTGGGACCACCTGCCGGGGCCCGCGCCTGCATGCCAGCACCTCCCCGCCCTCTGTCCACCCCTCCACTGATGCCTGGACTGCCGCCAGTCAGGACGTGAGACACCACTCTCCCTCCTCCCTTCACTGGCCCAGACGGCACCTGCCACCCTCCTAGGGGCTCGGGGGCCCAGCACCCAGCGGCCCCTCTAGGACCCTGAGAAAGGACAGCCCGCACCTGGGGGCCCTGTGAGCCCCCAGGAGAGCCCCTGACCAGCATAGCTGCCAGGGGAACTAGGCCCTGTACCGCCCTCCCACCAGCCGCAGGCGAGGAACCAGGGCAGCCCCCCCACCCCCAGCTTAGCACCTGAGAGGGGAGAGGGGAACAGGAGGGGAGGGGAGGGGAGAGGAGCACAGGCGGGGGAGGGAGCAGGAACCCGCCGCCCCATCTCTCAGCGGGTGCTTGTCTAGGACGCTCCCCATGCTCCACACCATGGGTAGAGACGGATGGAAGGATGGACGGATGGACGGATGGACAGGGGCTGGCTCCGTGCCCACTGGGACGTGCCTAAGAGAACTGGAGGCGTGGGGGGCTGTGCCTGGTTCAAGGCTGTCTGTTTTGGGATTGCCCGTGTCCTACTGGGGGACCCTGGAGACTGGGCTGGGCCAGGACAGGCCCTGGGACGGGACCGCCACAGCCTCCCAGCCCTCTCTTGGCAAACAGAGGCCCTGCTGCCCATATGCTGCTGCTTTGATTTCTGCTGGTGGGGGGAAACCAGCCTAACCCTGGCACACCCCACCCCGCCCACCTTGGTACAACAGAAAGGCCACAGTTGGGAGAGGACGGTCTGGTTGGGGAGGGGGGTTGCATTGCTGGGACAGACCAGAGGCCTGAGGGGCTTCCACCCTGAGAGACCAGGAGAGAAGGATCAGCTGCCTCAGGCGCAGTCCCCGCCCCAGGCCCCCCCAGGCCAAAGCTCCAGCCCATCCTGGGCTGGCTGGAGTGGGGATCGCTGCCTCTCCTGAAAGGGAGCCCCCAGACTCCTCCCAGCTCCCCTCCCCACTGCCCCTTGCTGGGCGGGATCCCACGGCTGCCTTCTGCCCACCTGGACCCTGGGGAAGGCCGGCTCCTCTGCCCAAACCTGCAGAACCACCCCCGGCTCACGGGCTCACCCCCCGTCACTCCCGGCCCCAAGCCTTGCCCCCCACCAACCTCCCCTAGGACCCCCACTGCAGGGAGGCCTGGAAGCCACCCCACCCCACCCCCCGGCCCGCCCGGGGCTCCTCAGGCAGTCGCTCCAGCCCTGCTGGCCAGCCTCCAGCCTCCCCCAGCAGAGGCACCTCCTCCCGCCCCCTCCCACCCCGCTCCTGCCCCAGGGGCTGGTCCCAAGCTCCTGCCGCCACCTGCCGGGCCAAGGGACGCTGGCTGGCGGGGCTCTGTGTGCTTGGCCACCGACACGGAGGGGACTCGGGAGGGGAGGGAGCTTAGATGCCGGGCTCGAAGAACTCCTGGGAAACCTCCGGTGGCTCATGGAGGGTTCATGCTGGGTGCCACGCTGACCGCCCCCCCCACACACTCACTCACTCACGCAGGCACGCGGGCCGTTCCTGAGGACACACTGACCCCCTGTGGCAGCCGGAGGCACCGCGAGAAGCCGAGTCCCGGCGGGATGCTCAGCCGCTGAAGGGGCGGACCACGAGGCCTGGGGAGGGCGGGACCTGGTGCCCCACAGACCCCTTGCTCGGCCCCCAAAATCCCCAGGGATAGTCTGGGTCTGTACTGGGAGCCCTGGGCTTCCAGACCTGATGGTCCTCCAGCCCCTCCTAAGCGCAGCCGAAGGGCCTCCAAGAGCCCTCTCCTGAGAAGTGAGGGAAGCAAAGTCGCTCAGTCGTGTCCGACTCTTTACGACCCCATGGGCCATACAGTCCATGGAATTCTCTAGGCCAGAATACTGGAGTGGGTAGCCTGTCCTTTCTCCAGAGGATCTCCCCAACCCAGGTCTCCTGTATTGTGGACGGATTCTTTACCAGCTGAGCCGCCAGGGAAGCCCTTTTTCTCCTGAGAAAGCCAGGTGCAAAGTCAGGACACGTGTCCCGGCACAGACCTGCCCTTCCTGGCACCTGGGCTGAGTTGCCAGGCCCTGCCAAGGACTGTGGAAGAGGAGACTAAACTCTAAAGAAATGAGAGAAATAATAAAGATAAGAGCAGATATGGATGAAACAGAAAACATACAAACAAAGGAGAAAAGCAGCGAAACCCAAAGCTGGTTATCTGAAAAGACCTATAAAATGGATAAATTTCCAGTTGATCCGATCAAGAAAAATAAAAGAGGGACTTCCCTAGTGGTCCAGTGGTTAAGACTCCATGCTTCCACTGCATGGAGCACAGGGAACTAAGATCCTGAATGCCTCGTGGGGCAACCAAAAAAAAAAAAAAGAAAAAGGGAAGGAAAGGAAGAGACAAATGACCAGTATTGAAATGGAGCAGGACCATGTGGTCCTGGCCCCACAGCATGTCCCCTGCCTGCCTTTGCCCGTGGAACACTTTAGTCAAAGAATAAGTTTAATCAGAGAAGTGAGAAATGCTGAAACCAAGGAAAACAGTCAAAAGAGAGTGAATAATGAGTAATGTAGTCACTAAGCCTCGTCAGGACCTTTAGTTCTCTCTCAAGGGCTGTGGATAATATCCTGAGCCAGATCCTGAGAGCCGTCTTATAGATGCCAAAATCCCAGGTGCAGAAGTTAACTACAGGATGACCGGACTCTACCCATGATAAGAGCTGCCACAATTCTGAGAACTGACCACAAAGAAATGGGAACAAGTGCACCCCAGAACTGAAGACTGACTGTGCCTAAAACGGCCAAGGAGATGCTAGCCAGGCCGCTGATGACCAGTTTAAAGGTCACTGTTAGATGTTTGTACTGTTTCTGCACGTAACCTCCCCTCCAAAAAAAAAAAAAAATCTGTCTGTAAAAGCTCTCACCCCTTGCTTGTCTGTAGCAAGACTCAGCCTTGGACAGATCTCCGCTACCCTACCCCCGCAGCTGCCGGCATCTGAAATAAAGCAAACGTTCCTTTCCACCAGCCTGGACTGCTTATTAGCTTTGAAGTGGCGAGCAGTCGGACCCCCATGCACACCTTTCGGCAACAATATCAGGAGTGAAAGAGGAGGTTATTATCATGTCATACCTTTAAGACATTATAAGAATAATATTTCAATATTATCAATTGGTGACCAAAAACTGAACAATTTAGATGAAATGGTAAAATTCCTTGAAAGACACAAGTGATCAGAACAGGCACAAGAAATATATAATCCGAATAGCCCCGGAGGAAGCACAAGCTGGAGTCAGGATTGTCAGGAGAAATACTAAGAACTTCAGATATGCAGATGAGGTCACTCTAAAGACAGAAAGTGAAGCAGAACTAAAGAGCCTCTTGATGAAGGTGAAAGAGGAGAGTGAAGAAACTGGCTTAAAGCTCAACATTCAAAAAACTAAGATCATGGCATCTGGTCACATCACTTCATGGCAAATAGATGGGGAAAAGTGGAAGCAGTGAGAGATTTTATTTTCTTGGGGTCCAAAATCACTGGTGACTGTAGTCATGAAATTAACAGACGCTTGCTCCTTGGAAGGAAAGCTATGACTACCCTAGACAGCGTATTAAAAAGCAGAGACGCCACTTTGCAAAGGTCTGTGTAGTCAAAGCTTTGGTTTTTCCAGTAGTCATGTACGGACGTGAGAGTTGGACCATAAAGAAGGCTGAGCACTGAAGGACTGATGCTTTTGAGTTGTGGTGCTGGAGAAGACTCTTAAGAGTCTCTTGGACTGCAGATAAAACCAGTCAATCCTAAAGGAAATCAACCCTGAATATTCACTGAAGTGACTGATGCTGAAGCTGAGGCTCCAAGAATTGGGCCACTTGATTCGAAGAGTCGACTCACTGGAAAAGACCCTGAAAATAGGAAAGACTGGAGGTCAAAGGAGAAGGGGGTGGCAGAAGATGCGATGATTAGACAGCATCACCAGCTCAGTGGACATGAATCTGAACCGATTCCGGAAGGCAGTGGAGGACAGACGAGCCTGGTACGCTGCAGCCCATGGGGTCCCAGAGTCGGACATGATTCAGTGACTGCATAACAGCAGCCTTGTATCTACTCAAGAAATTCCATTTGTCATGTACATTTGCCACAAAGAAAGTTCCTGTCCACATGGTTTCCTTGGCAAATGCAACCAAACATTTGGGGAAGACACTTTTCTACACAGACTCTTCCAGAAAATAAGATTTTATGAGGCCACCTCAAAAAATTGACTTTATGAGATAAAAATCAGACAAGATACCACAAGAAAAAAATCACAGGCCAATATTCCTCACAAGTAAGAACATAAAAATCTTTTAACAAAATATTAGTAAATCCAATCAAGCAAAATGTAACGAGGAGAACACACCATGGGGAGTTTATCCCGGGAATGCAAGGCTGGCTCGACACCCTAAAATCAATCAGCGTAATGCAATGTTTTAGCAGAGTAACCAAGGAAATCCACATGATCACCTCAACAGATGCAGCCAAAGCACTCGACAAAATTC
The DNA here is from genome assembly GCA_917880005.1 of Nanger dama. Classification (NCBI taxonomy): domain Eukaryota; kingdom Metazoa; phylum Chordata; class Mammalia; order Artiodactyla; family Bovidae; genus Nanger; species Nanger dama. The sequence goes on along the minus strand of CAKJTW010000018.1, from coordinate 2,976,268 downwards.
AGCGCCATTCATGGTAAGAATCGTCAGCATCCCTGGAAGAGGAAATGGCAACCCACTGCAGTATTCTTGCCTGGAAAATGCTATGGACAGAGGAGCCTGGCAGGCTACGATCCATGAGGTCACAAAGAGCCAGATACGACTGAGCGACTGGGCTCGCACGCACACAATGTATAGGATATAATTTTTACTGTTGTGTAAAGCAAATAAAGATCTTTCTCAAAATATTAACATTATAGCTTAAAATGATAATAAAAAGGAACGCTCAGCAAAGTGGGAATGAAAGGGAACTCAAGCAACTTGATGTGGGTGTCTATATAAAGCCTAGAGCTACAGTCATGAATAATGGCAAAAACCTGGACGCCACCCCCAAGGGCAAGAGCAAAGTCAGAGTGCCCGCTCTTACTGTCTCCTTTAACCTTGTCCTGGAGGGCCTAGCCACGGCAGGAAGGCAAGACAAAGAAATAAAAGGCATACAGAGGTAAAAGGACACCATGAGCCTATCGGGAGAAAATCCTTTTAAAATGTCCAAAGTAGCTTCTAGAACTACTCAGTAAATTTAGCAGAACTGAGGGATAAAGGGTCCATTCAGAAAAATCAACCATATTTCTATACGCTAGTACTGAAGCACTGAGGAAAATTTTTTTTTTTTTTTTTTTTCAGCTGCTCTGCATGGCTGGAGGGATCTTAGCTCCCCAGTTAGGGACTGACCCCAGGCCATGCCAGAGTTCTAACCTCCAGACTGCCAGAGAATTTCTGGAAAATGAATTTTTAAAAAATAGCATTAAAAACATCAAATAACCAACTAATGAATCAAGTGGTAAGGAATCAAAATAATTTAAAAATACAGAAGATTTTTCAGAAAAAAGACTGAAAAATTTTGCTGAGAGAGGCTAGGGAAGGCTTTAACTAAACCATGGGAGAGAGCCACTGTTTGTAGACTGGGAAACTCAGCATTTCCAAGGCACTCATTCTCTCCAAAATAATGTAGAATCATTGGAAATTCTATCAAAATTTCAAGAGACTTTTGAGTTTTCTACAAGATGTTCTCATCCGAAGGAACTCCCTGGCGTTCCAGTGATTAGGACCGTGTGTTTCCACGGCAAAGGGCATGGTTTTGACCCCCCGGCTCAGGGAGCCAGGATCCCACCAGTCACAGAGCAAGGCCAAAAAAAAAGAAAAAAAGATGATTCTAATTTGAAATGGAATTGCAGAGGATCTAGAATAGCCAAGAGAATGTGAAGAAATAGACGAAGCTGAAGGCTTCCACTCTAACGGCTTACTATGAAGTGGCAGTGATTAAGACAGCGAGGTACTGACCCCAGGGCAGACGCCCGGGTTACAGAAGACAGCAGGGAATCCAGGAACAGACTCCTAAGCATCTGGCTGACTCTTCCACTAAGATGCCAAGTCAAGTCAACAGGGAGAGAAAGTATGTTTAAAAGATGGCGCTGGGACAACTAGATATGATATAGGAAAAAAATTGGACCTCAACTGTTAGTTCTGCACAAAAATAAAACCTGGATGGGTCAGGGACATAAACATAAACCCCAGAACCTTCTGGAAGAAAATATGGGAGAAAACCTTCACGATCTCGGGGTAGGCGAGGATTTCTTTCAAGTCACGAAAATACCAAAATACAAGGAAAAAAAATGATAAATTGGTTTTCATCAAAATCAAAATTTCCCTTTCACCAAAAGACACCATTAACATAGCTGAATCCCTCTGCTGTACGCCTGAAACTAACATGATAATGTAAATCAGCTATACTTCCTTTTTTTAAGTCACCAATACGAAAATACATAGACAATTCACATGCTGTAGGAAAAAAAAAATTCACAATACAATTTCTGATGAAGGATTTGTGTTTGAAATATGTAAAGAGCACCAGCAAACAAACAATAAAAATACAACCAAGTTTTTAAAACAGGCAAAATATTTGGGTAGGCATTTCACTAAAGGAGATGGACAAACGACCAGTAACCCTGGAGAGGTGCCCAGTGTCTGCAGACATCAGGGAAACGCAGGTGAAAATCACAAGGAGATATCTACACACGCCCATTAGAGTCTATGGGCCTCCCCAGTGACCAGCAGTAAAGAATCTGCCGGCAATGCAGGAGCTGTGGGGTCAGTCCCTGGGTGGGAAGGCCCCCTGGATGAGGAGATGGTAACCCACTCCAGTATTCTTGCCTGGAGAATCCCATGGACAGAGGAGCCCAGAGGGCTGCAGTCCACGGGGTTGCAAAGAGTCAGACAGGGGTTAGCAACTAAAGAGCGACCACCCATTAGAAAGGCTACCACTCAAAGACCGTGACAGGGACTTCCCTGGAGGCCCAGTGGTTAAGACTCCGCGCTTCCAACACAGGGAGCGTTCGTTCAGTCCCTGGTTGGGGAGCTAAGCTCCCACGTGCAGTGCAGTCCAGCAAATAAATAAATAATAAAGTCACCAAGGCCGATGACACCAGGCGTCATTAAGGGCATCAAAGAACTGACACTCTCTTATTTTGCCAGCAGGGACATAAAGCTATAGAACCATTCAGGGAACTCTTGGGGAGTTTCTTATCAAGTTAAATATCCATCTGCTCTAAACTACAGGGTCTTCTCTTCCCTGGTGGGCTCGGACGGCAAAGCATCTGCCTCCAGTGCAGGAGACCTGGGTTCAGACCTTGGGTCAGGAAGATCTCCTGGAGAAGGAAACGGCAACCCGCTCCAGTACTCTTGCCTGGCAAAGCCCATGGACGGAGGCTACAGTCCATGGGGTCGCAAAGAGTCGGACACGACTCGGCAGCTTCACTTTCCTTTCTTTCTTTCTAAACTCCAGCAATTCAACTCTCAGGAATTTGTTCCTGAGAAAACGAAAACACCTCACTGTATCAGTTACCCGTGGCCGCATAACAAATCCCCACAAACTGGGTGGCTTAAGAGAACACCCACTGGTTAGCCACGGGGATAGAGATCAGAGATCTCTAGTGGCACAGGTCAGCCAGCCTGGGCTTGTCTGGAGGCTCAGGGCTGAATCCAGTTCTTGGCGCTGCAGGATCCAGTCCCCATTTCCTGCTGGGTCTCCTGCCACCCCTGCAGCCCACCCTCAAGCCTTGGCACAGGCTCCCTCCCTCTGTAAAACAACAGCGCAGAAGTCTCCTCCAACCCCACTCCCCACCTCCGCGGGGTGGGGGGGATATCTGCTTTTAATGGGACCATGTGACTGAGCCCTGCTCTCCGCATGGCCTCACGTCGTCGCCATACAACAGGATTTGATCTCCAGGAGGAACAGCGGGCCATGTCGCAGGTCCCACCTGTTCCAGATGAAGTGGTGAGTTCGTCGGGGGCCAGCCTTAGAATCTGCCTCAGTCACCAAGGCCGAGTGTTCCCGCCTTGGTGCGGGAATGTTCCAGCAAGCCTCATCCGTAAGAGCCGAAGGGCCCAAGCCAATCAGATATCCATGAGCAGCTGAGAGGCTTGGCCTCTAAGGCTGTGGCTGAGTGAACGCACTCAGCCCTGCAGAGGAACTACAGGCACCCAGATGTCAATGGTCTCAAACCGTCTCGCCGGTGAGGCGGTTTCCCCCAGGAACCCAGGGCAGCGGTTCTGAACCGCTGTATGTGCATGGTGGAATGACACGGTTAAGCAGAAGGAGCCAGGGGGTCACTGTTGGGGTGGGCCTCGCAGGGAGGTGCTAGAATAGTCCTTGTGACAGGTTAGAGTGGGACTCATCAGAAGGAACGTGTGATTAGCTTCATGTGGACACAGACGTTACACAGAGGAACATTTACAGACAGTGTGCGACCTTAGGTTCCCAGATGCACTCATGTTTCCTTGCTCTGTGGATGCGCCCAGGAGCTATGACACGCCGACGGCCACGAGCTCCGCAGCACCCAGACCCTGATTTCTAACACCTTCCACTGGAGGAACCAGAGCGTCTTAGAGAAATGGCTGCTTCTGGGGCTGCGGCAGGAAATACGGGTGATGCGTCTGGAGCCGCTTGTGGTGCCAGAAGGTAAGGACGTGCCCAGCCACCCCTCACACCACAGAAAGACCAAACCCACGGTGGGGACACGCACATCGGTAGGCAAGAAGAGCCCCTGGTGGGGAAATCCAAGCAACAGAATAATTTCTTTTTTTTTTTCATTTTTAAAAATGATTGTGATCATTTATTTTACTTTCGGCTGCGCTGGGCCTTCACAGCTGCGCGGGCTTTTCTCAGCAGTGGGGGCTACATTCCAGCTGCGCCTCCTGGGCTTCTCCTTGCGGGGGCTTCTCTTGCTGCGGAGCTCGGGCTTCAGTGCTTGTAGCACGTGGGCTCAGCAGTTGCGGCTCTCAGGCTCTAGAGCACAGGCTCAGTAGTTGTGGCACATGGGCTTGGCGGCATGTGGGATCTTCCCGGAACAGGGATCAAACCTGCGTCCCTTGCATCGGCAGGCAGATTCTTTACCGCTGAGTCACCAGGAAGCCTCAGAGTGTAGGTACTCCCCGGGGCTGGGGAGACATTGTCCCACCTCCCTCGGCGTGCACGCGGACTTCCTTCCAGGGCACGGCGGGGAAGGTGGGCAGAGCAGCTTTACTGGGGATGCCTGAAGGCACACGGCAGGCAGGTGGGCAAGGCCTACCTCCTCAGCCTGAATCCATGCTGCCAGCAAACACCTCCTGACGCAACGTGGGAAGGGCGCCCTGGCCCTGGCCTCTTGCCCAAGAACTTGCCACTCCAGTCCTGAGGAAGACACCAGACAAATCCCCATAGAGGGACATTCTATGAAATTTCTAGCCAGTCCTCTTCAAACCATCAAAGGTGATCAAAACCCAGGGATGTCTGAGAAACTCACAGCCCAGAGGGGCCGAGGAGATGTGGCAACCAACTGTCTGATCCATCCTGGGTGGGGTCCTGGGACAGGAAAGGGACTCAGGGAAAAAACTAAGGAAACGTGAATTAGGTTCGGACTTTCAGTTGATGATAAATACTGTGTCGATGTTCCGACTCTACTGAGGTAAGATGTTCGTAGAGGCCAAATGGGTGCAGTGTATATGACAACCCTCTGAACTATCTTTGGTGTTTTGTGTAAGTCCGAATCTGTCCTAACATCAAAAGTTTACTTTAAAACCCTTAAAGCATGGGCTGCAGACACGTGCAGGCTGGCAAAATCCAAACTCCATACCTTTAACTCAAAGCGTATGCTGCAGATGGAAGCATCGGAAGGACACGCTGTGGATGCCGAGGCCTGGTCTCACTTTCCAAAAATGCCCAGGACAGGATTCCCACCCATTTTTAAAAACCGTCCTCGTCCGTTTGATCCCTGCTGGGGCCCGAGGAGCTGTTGAGCGGGTGGGCACGGTCATCTACCTCCTCCCTCGAACCCGCCCCTGCCGTCTGTGCTGGGACACTCTGTCCTGGGACTTTCCTTCCCTCCACTAACTCATCTGTCTCTCAGCTTATTCTTTACTGAGTTTGTGTGCAGGCGTGCATGCGCTCAGTTGGGTCTGACTCTATGACCCCGTGGACTGAATACCCTGTCCATGGGATTCTCCAGGCAAGAATGCTAGAGTGGGTTTCCATTTCCTGCTCCAGGACACCTTCCTGACCCAGGGATGGAAGCCGCATCCCCTACTTCTCCTGCATTGACAGGCGCATTGTTTACCAGCTGAGCCACCAGGGAAAACTTTATCAAGTGTAACTACCTCTTAATTGTACAACACCCCTTCTTCAGAATTTGTAATGAACTCCTGAGCGTATTCCAGACTTCCAGGTATTTTAAACAAGCCGTGATAGTAAAATTCAGTGTGTGATCTACAATTTTAAAAGATGATGCTGAGCCCAAGAAGCTGCCGATACGGACGAGCACGGGCTGTCTGATTCCGTCTACAGGACGTCCAAGCACTGTCGTGGCCGTCTGTGGGGACAGGAGTCCGGCGGTGGTCGTGGGGCCGGGGTGGGGGAGGGGGCCCGAGGGAACTTTCTGAGGTAATGGCTTTCTTGCTGCTACTTTAACAACAAATTTTTTTGACTGTGCTAAAGTCCACGTAAAATGTTTACAGCCCTAACCATTTCTAAGTGCTCTGCTCTGCGGTGTAAGTACATTCGCAACGTTGTACAACCATCACCATGGTTCTTTCCAGAATTGTCTCCTCTCCCCAAACTCAAACTCTCTCCCCTTAAACATGAGCTCCCGGTCCACCCCCAGCCCCTGGCCTCCACCATCCTACTTTCTGTCTATATGGATTTTTTTCTTTCTCTTTTCCTTACCCTTTTTTAAAATTGAGGCCAAAAAAAAAAAAAAAAAAAACCCATGACATCAAATTCACCACCTGAACCGTTCGTTTTTAGGTGTACATTTCAGGGGCGTGACGTACTTTCCCGCGGTCATGCAGCACCACCATCATCCACGCCCAGAACTTTCCATCTGGCAAGTAGAAAACTCCGCACCGTGAGACACTGACCCCCTCTTCTGTGTCTGTGGGTCTGACTACTCCAGGCCCCTGTGTACATGGAATCAATCAATCTCTTTTTGTGACTGGCTTATTTCACTCAGCACGACGCCCTCAGAGACCCCCATGAGGGCAGGTGTCAGGATTCCCTTCCTCTTTGAGGATGTATAATATTCCATTGTATAGATAAACAACATTTTCTTTATCCATTCACCCTTCAGTGGATATCCGAGGTGCTGCTACCTGTTGGCATCTGTGAAAGACGTTGCAATAAATGTGGAGATGCAAACATCTCTTCTAGACCCTGATTTCAGTCCTCTTGGATACATACCTACGAGTGAGACTGCTGGACCATACACTAATTCCATTTTTGTTGGAGGAAACTTCATACTGTTTTCCGGAGAAGGCAATGGCACCCCACTCCAGTACTCTAGCCTGGAAAATCCCATGGACCAAGGAGCCTGGTGGGCTGCAGTCCATGGGGTCACTAAGAGTCGGACACGACTGAGCAACTGCACTTTCACTTTTCACTTTCATGCATTGGAAAAGGCAATGGCAACCCACTCCAGTGTTCTTGCCTGGAGAATCCTAGGGACGGCGGAGCCTGGTGGGCTACCGTCTATGGCGTCGCACAGAGTCGGACACGACTGAAGCGACTCAGCAGCAGCAGCGGCAGCAGCCGGTCAGTCAGTCAGTCAGTTCAGTCCCTCGGTCATGTCTGACTCTTTGCGACCCCATGGACTGTAACCTGCTAGACTCCTGTGTCCCTTGGATTTTGCCAGCAAGAATAGTTGCCGTTTTCTTCTCCAAGGGATCGTCCCAAACCAGGGTTCGAGCCTGTGTTTCCTGCCTTTGGCAGGCAGATTCCTTCCCACTGACCCACCTGGAAGCCCTTTTCCACTGTGGCTTTGCCATTTTGCACTCCCACGAGCAGTGCACAAGGGTTCCACCTCCTGCACATCTTCACCAAGGCTTATTTTCTGTCCTGATGCTGGTATCTCATTGTGGTTCTACTTAACTTCTGCACATACAGAACACAGCTATCACAGCTCTGAATGTCCTTCTCTGCTGGTTCATGACGGCATCTCTATGAACCCTGGGGAGGCTTGGAGGCTTGGTCACTCTCCTCATGGGTCAAGCTCCCTGCTTCCTGGCGTGCCTGGTAATTTCTGCTTGCTTGCTCATCATTGTGGCTTTGTTCTGGGACGTAATGACATTACTTGGGAACAGTGTGATCCTTTTGAACTTCGCTTTTATGACGTGTTAAGTGGCTCCAGAGCAGGGCTCAGGCTTTGTTAGGCTGCTCAGTTCGTCTGCAACCCCATGGACTGCAGCACGCCAGGCTTCCTTGTCCTTTGCCGTCTCCTGGAGTTTGCTCACATTCGTGTCCATTGAGCTGGTGATGCCATCCAGCTCAGTCTGGGGCGAGCTTGTCCAGAGGTCTGTGTGATGGTGAACCGTAGCATCTCACCTTTCCAGATGGCTCTTCACATGCCCCTTCCGAGGCAGGCATGGGCCGGTCTTCCACCGGATGCTCCAGGGGCCCTCTCAGCTGGCCAGTGTTCTCTGGGCAGCCCTCCCCTCTCTGACACTCTGTATCACAGCAGCTAGCCACCTGACCTCCCCAGATTCTCACCCAGAGGATCCACCAGGACCACCTCGTCCCTCTTCTCATGCCACAGCCTGGAAACTCCCTCAAGACAGTGAGTTGCAGCCAGCGTAGGGCCCATCTCATCTGCTCCTTCTCTCAGGGACCTTTGTCCCATGTTACCCGGGGTCCAGCGCCTTCAGAGACATCCTGTCATTCATTTTGCCTGGTTGCTCATTGTTTTTTGGTTGTTTCCAGTGGGACGGTAAATTCCCCATCACAGCTGGAAGGGAAACTCTTTCCTAACGGATGTGCCCTAAGTCTGGCTTTTCATGATGGCTGCACGGATGTGCCCAATGAACAAAGCCCACTGACTCACTCGATCCAGCAGGGCCTCATCTGAGTGTTGCTGTTCAGTCACTCCGGCATGTCTGACTCTGCGACCCCACAAACTGCAGCACGCCAGGCCTCCCTGTCCTTCACCATCTCTTGGAGCTTGCTCAAACTCATGTCCATTGAGTCAGTGATGCCATCCAACCATCTCATCCTCTGTCGTCCCGTTCTCCTCCTGCCTTCAATCTTTCCCAGCATCAGGGTCTTTTCTAATGAGTCAGCTCTTCGCATCAGGTGGCCAAAGTATTGGAGCTTCGGTTTCAGCATCAGTCCTTCCAGTGAATATTCAGGACTGATTTCCTGACTGGTTGGATCTCCTTGCAGTCCAAGGGACTCTCAAGAGTCTTCTCCAACACTGCAATCCAAAAGCATCAATTCTTCGGCTCTCAGCCTTCTTTATGATCCAACTCTCACATCTGTACACGACTACCGGAAAAACCACAGCTTTGACTATACAGACCTTTGTTGGCAAAGTAATGTCTCTGCTTTTTAATATGCTGTCTAGGTTGGTCATAGCTATTCTTCTAAGGAGCAAGCATCTTTTAATTTCATGGCTGCAGTCACCATCTGCAGTGATCTTGGAGCCCAAGAAGCTAAAGTCTGTCATGGTTTCCATTGTTTCTCCATCTATTTGCCATGAAGTGATGGCACCAGACGCCATGATCTTTGCTTTTGAATGCTGAGTTTTAAGCCAGCTTTTTCACTCTCCTCTTTCACTTTCATCAAGAGGAACTTTAGTTCTTTTTCGCTTTCTGCCATAAGGGTAGTGTCATCTGCATATCTGAGGCTATTGATATTTCTCCCGGCAATCTTGATTCCAGTTTGTGCTTCTTCCAGCCCAGCGTTTCTCATGATGTACTCTGCATAGAAGTAAAATAAACGGGGTGACAATATACAGCCTTCACGTACTCCTTTCCCAACTTGGAACCAGTCTGTTGTTCCATGTCCAGTTCTAACTGTTGCTTCTTGACCTGCATACAGGTTTCTCAGGAGACAAGTAAGGTGATATGATATTTCCATCTTTTTAAGTATTTTCCACAGTTTGTTGTGATCCACACAGTCAAAGGCTTTAACATACTCAATAAAGCAGAAGTAGGTGTTTTTCTGGAACTCTCTTGCTTTTTCTATGGTCCAATAGATGTTGGCAATTTGACCTTTGGTTCCTCTGCCTTTTCTAAACCGAGCTTGAACATCTGGCAGTTCTCAGTTCCCATCCTGCTGAAGCCTGGCTTGGAGACTTCTGAGCATTGCTTTGCTAGCGTGTGGCATGAGTGCAATCGTGCGGTAGTTTGGAGGGGCTTCCCTGGCAGCTCAGCTGGTAAAGTATCCACCAGCAATGCAGGAGATCCTGGTTCGATTCCTGGGTGGGGAAGATCCACTGAAGAAGGAACAGGCTACCCACACCAGTATTCTTGAGCGTCCCTGGTGACTCAGGTGGTAAATAATCTGCCTGCAATGCAGGAGACCTGGGTTCGCTCCTGGGTTGGGAAGATCCCCTAGAGAAGGGAATGGCTACCCACTCCAGTATTCTGGCCTTGAGAATTCCATGGACTGTCTAGTCCATGGGGTCACAAAGAGTCACACACGACTGAGCGACTTTCACTTTCACTTGAGCATTCTTTGGCATTGCCTTTCTTTGGAACTGGAATGAAAACTGACCTATCCAGACCTGTGGTCACTGCCGAGTTTTCCCAATTTGCTGGCATATCAAGTGCAGCACTTTCAGCCGAGCGCACACTCAAGAAAACTGGACACAGAGAGACAAAGAGGAGTCTGCACACTCGTGTTCACAGTTGCATTATTCAGAGCAGCCAAGGGTGGGAGCGACCCAAGTGCCTACTGACGGAGGGAGGGCAAACAAGATGTGCTGTGTCCAAACCACGCAGTGCCGTGCAACCTCAAAAAGGAAGGAAAGGACGACACAGGCTAACGGATGAGCCCTGGGACGCCGCGCTAAGTGAGACACGCCAGGCGCAAAGGACAAAACCTGCGGGATCCCACTGATCTGAGTGTGACGGTTAATTTTATGCGTCTGTTTGACCGGCACGAGTGCCCTATATTTGGTCAAAAGTTATTCTGGGTTTTCCCGTGAAGATTTCCTTTTCCTTTGTCTGAGATTAGCCTGTAAATCGGTAGACTGAGTAAGGCAGGTTGCTCGCCCTAATGCAGGCAGGCCTCTTCTAGTCAGGTGATGGTCTGGATAGAACGAAAGTCTGACCCTCTGGACGGGAGTCTGAGCAAACTCCGGGGGGCTGGGGAAGGACCGGGAAGCCTGGTGTGCTGCCCTTCGTGTGCCTCAAAGAGTTAAACACACCCAAGTGACTGAGCAACCCAGAATAAGAGGGCATTCTTCCTGCCTGAAGGCCTTCAAACCCGGATATTGATCTTTTCTTACCTTCAGAGTTCAGATGAAACCTTGGTTCCCCCGAGGCTCACTCATCCTCCCGACCTTGGGACTTACAGCTTCCATAAACACGAGAGTCAATTCCTCATAATAAGTCTCTTTGAAAATACAGACACACCCCATTGATTCTGTTTGTCTGGAAAACCCTGACTAATACAGCGAGGGCCCTAGAGAAGTCAAATCCACAGAGACAGACAGTAGCTGGAGGGCTGAGAGTGGCGAGAAGGCGTGTGTAGAGTGGACTGTAGCCGTTCTAGTGGACTGTTGTTGGGTCACTCAGCCGTCCAGCTCTTCATGACCACGTGGACTGTAGCCTGTTAGACTCCTCTGTCCATGAGATTCTCCAGGAGAAAGTACTGCAAAGGGTTGCCATTCCCTTCTCCAGGGGATCTCCCCGACCCAGGGATCGAACCTGGGTCTCCTGCATTGCAGGCGGGTTCTTTACCAACTGAGCCTCCAGGGAGGTGACTTTGGCACAACAACGTAATATCCTTAATGCCACGGAGCTGTGCGCTTAAACCAGGTTAGGATGGCAAATCTCACGTCCTGTCTGTTTTACGACAAACACTGAACCGAGCATCTCAGCTCTGTGCAGAGAGGAACGTCACCCAGAACGTCACCCAGGCCGTCACCCACGGCCGCACACCGGGGACCCGGAAGTCTCTGCCACCAGAGCCACGGCGCTGGCTGGCCCGTGTAAAGCTGGCAGCCAAGGTAAGAGCGCCTCCATGACCGTGCCCGCCAGCAGACGCCGAGAGATGGCCCGGCCTCCAGAAGCCTGAGCGAGATGCGTAGCCTGCATCCAGCAGAGGCTGCCGATGTGGTTGTAAACACGGGGTTTGCCCAAGCCCACCTCTCTGCTGAATCTTTGCCTGCTGGAGCCCTCTGTGACCTGGCCCCCTGCACCAGCCTCTCCTTAAGCCTGCAGCTCAGCTGTGACCCTGGTGTCTCTCTCCCATCATCACAGGAATGCCCCCGTGGGCCCCAGGCTTTTGGGAGCCAGTCCCCGTCACCCACAAGGCTGTATGCATCTGTTGCTGGTGAGAAATCATCTCTCCAGGGCAGAGACGGGAAGCCAGGGAACCAGCTGCCTCACCCAGGCATTCAGCACGCACGGGCACAGGTCACTTCGGGGAGCCCAGGAAACACACACATCCAGGTGCCCCGACGGGTGCCTGCCCCTCCTGTTCCTCCTGTGCCGGGAGACCAGGCCAGGCCGTAGGTCCCGCAGGACCCATCGCCCTGAGCGCTGTTACGACATCACCAGAGGGACAGCTGCCAGGAGCTCCGAGGGGCCACGCCAAGGGGCCCGGGCGCCAGGTGGCGGTCCTGGGAACCCACACACACTCCCCGCTGGAGACCGGCCCCGTGCTCCTGGCTCTGCTGGCCCCTTGCAGGTGCTGAGACCCCAGGTAGAGACCCCGAGAGCCGGCAGGTGTCTGGCAGCAGACCTGGGGTGAAGCCTCTGGGGTGAAACCTGGGGGCCTGAGGGTTCTGGCGGACAGAAGGAAGGGCTTTGTCACATCTTGGTCTACTGACTCCGGAGCACCTGAAACATCTTCGGGAGGAAGCAGGAGCTGGGCCACCCTAGACAGCAGCCAGGCGGTCAGGGGAGGGTGCTTGCCCGCGTGAGTCGCTCAGGCCTGCCCAAAGCCCCGCCCAGGGTTTCCAGGACGACCGGCAGGGTCCACGCGGCCAACAGCGCCTCCTGGTGGCCAGTGGGTGAGCAGCACAGGGGCCTGCTCCTGCTCACCGTCTAGCCAGACGGATGCAGGGACAGAGGGCAGTGGGGCTGAGGACCCTAGGCCTCTGGGCCCAGCCGTCTTGAGAGGCTCCCCAGCCCCCAGCTCCCTTCCTCCAGGCCTGGAAGGGACAGGGATGGGCAACAGCTGTGCTGACCTCTCATCACATAGGCCTCGGTGCCCCCAGCACTGGGCCCTGTGTCTACAGAGTAGGGTAAAGAGACGACTGCTGCCCTAGGGAGCCCCCAGGAGCATGGAGGTAGGAGCCACGTGTCCCAGGGATCAAGGCCTCAGGCCAGGCCTCGACGGGGCCAGATGGCTGGGGTGTGGGGTCCCCAGTGTGCCCCGTGTCCCCAGAGCCGCCCAGGGGGTGAGTCAGTGAGGAAGGCAAGGCACCAGGCCACCGGGGACCCGTCTGTCCTGTCTGGTCAGCAGAGGCAGGACCTCCGGCCAGGCTGTGCCAGGGGCCAAGTGTGGACGTGCTCTGGATACGCGCTCTGGCCCTCCTGCAGCCCGGACCACGTCCCATCCTGCGGTTCAGCGGGGCTGCCCACGGGGCCGGGGCAGACGGGCACAGCCTGGCCCAGCGTGACCACGGAGCCCAGTTCTGGGGCCTCGGCCTCTCATCCCCTGGGCTACAGGCCCCAGCCAGGACCCACAGGAGGGACTCTCACAGCCAGACCCCCGAGGGGCCTGCCTGGCCGTCACCTGATATCGGGTGAGGACACGGAGGTCACATCCCGCAGCAGACTTGGGACCTCGGCCCCAGACCTGGGCTCCACATGTCGCCGGAGACACAGCCGGGAACACCCAGTGGCCCGTCCTCGTCCATCCTCCCAGGCACCCGCCGGGGGTGGGGGGGCTTCCCGCTCTCCGCAGGAAGGGTGCCCTGCTGGGGCCCCTAGGTGCTCTCCTACACCCAGCATCCTCGGGAGAGCCTGGCCACCGACGCTGGCCCCGAGGACCCTGCCGCCCGGCTCTTCCCGGCAGTTTGTCTCTCAGGGTGCCCCATCCCCAAGGGCCTGTTCCACCCAAGACAGGGGCCCCCACCCCGGCCTCACCCTGGCCCCCCAGGGAGTTCTAAAAGTCCCCGCTGCCCAGGCCCTGACCCAGGGCTCAGCAGGCGCCCCACCCAGGGGACTGGCAAAGGTAACCCGGGGACTTGCAAGGGTTCCCCGGGTACCAGGACTGAGAACCGCTCCCTTCTCTGTGCCTCGTTCTCTTCGACTGGGACCTGGGAACACTCAAGCCAACCACGGTTCATGGAGGTGGAGGCCCTGAGCATGACGGGCCTCAGCCTGGGGAACCAGGGGGCATGTCAGGAGACCCCTGCCTGTTTTACAGAGAGGAAGCCTGTGGCTCCAAAGGGACCCGACCGAAGTCTGCAGGGCAGAGCCTCAGGCCTGGGGTCACTGTGGCCCCGGCTGGCGTGCTGGGCGGAGGGGCAGAGCCATCTTCACCCCCCAGCCCTGGGCTCAGTGCTGGGGTAAAGAGTCACTCTAACCTGGGAGTTAATCTGGGGGGACAGTTTGTCCCCAGGGCTGACCACCACCCCAGAGAGCTGGCTGTGTTCCCAGTGTCTCCACTGCCCCGTGCCCTCCCCCGGCTGGGAGGGCCAGTCCATGGGCTTGCTGGTGATGGAACAAACGTCGGAGCCCTGCTGGGCGAGCTACCCAGCCCAGTCACCAGCGCAGGGCCCACCCTGAGCCCTGGCCGCCCCCTCCTCAGAGCAGGGCAGCCCCCAGGCAGATCTCAGGCCACACGGATGGGCAGGGGAGGGCATGAAGGGCCGCCCAGATGGCTGGTATGGGTCCCCCCACCCCCGCCCGCCCAGGGTCCTGTGAGTCTGCGTTTGGAGCGGGGGGGCTCTTGGTGGGGGACTCCCTGCAGCCCAGGCTTGCCCAGTAGAGGGCAGCTGGGGCCCGGTCTCTGGAGGCAGGGGCACAGGGGTGGCCAGAGGGCACTCAGGCAGTGGGAACATGTCTATAACACGGAGCACCCGTGCCTGCCCCCCCAGGGTGGGGGAGGGGAGAGTACGCCCTCCTCCACACCTGCTTCCTGGTGGGAAGCCCACAGAGCCCCACAGCCCCCGCCTCGTGTTTGCTCATCAGGACGAACTTCTACGTGAGCTAAAACGAGCGGCTCCCAAGGTTCCATGCAGGCTGTGACGGGTGTGCTCCGCCGTATCCGCCCCACCCCTGCCCGTGTGGTGCCCCCCCTCGCCACGGGTGGCCGTGCAGAGTTCTGGGGGTCCTGGCCCCCACCCCATCACTGCTGCCCTGGGCCTCAGCTCCCTCGCCTGACGGGGGGAGAGCTCTCACTCTGACACTGAGTGAGGATGCCACTGTTACTCCAGTGAGAGCCCAGAGCCCTGGCCAGGGGCCCCCACACCGCCACCCCCGCCCCCTCCCGAGCCTGCACAGGGCCGGCCAGCGCAGGAAGGCGGGCTCAGAGGAGCGTTTCCGCCCAGGCCGGGCCGGCGAGTGCAGACTCTGATAAGGGCACACATGGCTGGCCGCACGTCCGCCTTTGTCCCCAGCTCCGGTCAGCCCTTCCTGCCAGGGTGAGAAGCCTGAGCGCCTGGTGATGGCCTCCCTCCCCTCCACCTCCTCTCCGTCCCTGGCCCCGTGGTCCAGGTCTGGGGGGTGTTTGAGGCCCCCAGGGCCAGGGGCCCCAGGACCGGCCGGGAGTCTGAACTGAGCTGACCAGGCTTCCTTCCTGCTGGGTCCCCTCCAGGCCCCGTGCTCTGCTGGCTCAGCTCCAGGTGGTGGGGAAGCGGGGAGTGGTCCACCAGGGCAGCTGCGGGGGCCTGGTCGGGCACAGGCCCCCTTGGGGGCAGACACGGCCCCCTCCTGTGCCTGAGGCCCCAGGGAAGCGTGGGCCTGGCTCAGCCTGCCTCCAAACTGGCCCTGTCCTGAAGCAACCCGAAGTCAGACAGAGAGGGGGCTGTCACCCCATCCCCAGGGGCCCACACGCTCAGGGGTCTCCGCCCCATAGAGAGCTGGTGAGCTGAGCTGAGGAGGGCTGCACCGGCCCCTGCAGGAGCCTCTCGCAGCCCCTGGGCCCCAGAGACTGCCCTTGGCTGAGAACCGTGCACCCCAGTCTAAAGGGGGTGGAGGGGTGACCGGGAAGGCTAGGCCCCGTGTCTCTTTCTGGAACAGAGAGTCGGACCCCTTGGGGCTGCCTCCCCAGCGGCCCCTGGCAGCCCCCTAAGACGAGAGCCCCTGCCTCGTGGGTTGGTAGCAGGGCCTGGTGGGCAGATGCTCGGCTACCTGTTCAGGACGCACTCAGATCTGGGGCGTCTCTGCTTCTCTTATAAGGGCTTTCTTGAGGCATGCTTGACAGAGCGCTCAGTGCACCCAGTCCAAGTGCACAATTCAGCGAGTTTGGGTGCATTTTATTAATTCTTTTGCAGCTTCCCGGCGGCTCAGTGGTGAAGAGTCCGCCTGCCAACGCATGAGGTTCGGGTTCAGTCCCTGGGGCTGGGAAGAGTCCCTGGAGAAGGGCATGGCAACCCACTCCAGTATTCTTGCCTGGAGGATCCCATAGTCAGGGAGCCTGGCGGGCTGCAGTCCACGGGGTCGCCACGAGTCGGACACGACCGAGCCCCCAAGCACAGTGGCGACAGGCGTAGGACAGAGCTTCTGCCACCTGCGCCGTTTCCAAGTGTGTGATCGGTGGGATGAGTCACGTTCAGTCTCTGCAGCCACCACCCCTGTCTGCTCTCGGAAACTTGTCACCTTCCCAATCTGAAGTTCTGCGTCTGCTAAACAATCGCCCCCAACTCTGTCCCTGTCGCCGGGTTTCGGTCTGAACAGATGTGCCCGTGTAGGGCATTTCCCACAGATGGAATCACACCGCTCTTGTCCTGCTGTGCCTTCACACAGCGCCACATTCCCAAGGCTCGTCCGTGCGGCCACGGCGTCTGCTTCATCCCTCACTGGCTGAACACTCCCACTGAGCGGCCAGACCGCGGGTGTCATTCACCTCCCATTCGTCAGCGGCTGGACACCCGGGTTGTTCCCCGCTCTCAGTTACTGTGAAGAATAATAACGATGGCCTGTTCTCAGCTTCTTTGTGTGCCGTCTTGGAGGGGGATGGCTGGAGGGAATTCTATGCTTACTTTCTGAGCCGCAACGGGCTCCTTCTTCAAAAACGTGTTTGCTCTGGACTGTGGTCCACTCAGCCCAGGCAGGGGCGGCATGCGCCCTCACCACTCTGCCCGGGCAGGGGCGGCGTGCGCCCTCACCACTCCGCCCGGGCAGGGGCGGCATGCGCCCTCACCATTCTGCCCGGGCAGGGGGCGGCGTGCGCTCCCACCACTCTGCCACCTCTGAAGCCCGCAGCTGAGCTCTGGGAACCGCTGCGTGCCTCCAGGGTGGCAGCGGCCAGCCGAGGGCGTGGTGGCCCCGGCGGGGCGGGCGTGGGTGCCTCAAGGGATGAGGGGCCGCTTGGCCCATTGTAATGGGGATTACAGGCACCCAAATCGTGAATTTGTCCCCAGTATGTGCGTCTCAGAGGGAGTTTAGGGCTGTGAGGTTGCCCACGCGAGTCCACGTGATGGACACACCTTGACACCTCTGTCCAAACCCAGGGAGCACGCCACACCGAGATGTGGTTCTTGGTGGGCCGCACAGCGGACTCCGGGCGGTGGGCAGTGTCAGCTTGCCCTGTAACGAGCGCGTTGTGGAGGGGGTGTGGATGGGGGGGGTGGCTGCACTCGAGAGGGGGCGCCTGTGGGAATTCTCCGGACCTTCCTCCCAGTGTTGCCAGGAACTCAAGGCTGTGCTAAACACAATCCATCGTTACCAGTGCACCTCTTCCTGGGGGTTGTGAAGCCACTGGGACTGGGCAGAGCTGACCTCAAGAGTGCCCGGACCCGGGCGCCCTCCGCCCTGAGTGGCAGGGGCTGTGGCAGGCACCCGCTCCACCGCCCCCAACCCAGACCCCAGGTGGTGAGACGAGCCGGAGGTGCAGCGGTTTCTCTTTCATGCTTTTGGGAATCTAATCCAACCAGCTCTTTCCAGATGAGTGCTTGCTACTTCATGTGCTGGACGACACCCACACAGATTGATTTTCATTTTAGAATCGTAAAATGCAGTATAAATAAGCAGTCCTGGCCCACAGGGCCCTTCCTGTCCTGCCCCAGCCACAGGCCTCTGGAGAAGCCACATCCTCCCTGGCTACAGGGCATGGGGGGTGGGGCAGGAGAGTGGGGGTTCTCCGTGCTCCCCTCCCCAACCGTGTCCCTGTGTCCCTCCACAGCTCAGCCCGCAGGCGCCAGGGATCAAGCCTGAGAGGGGAGGCGGCTCTTTCCCTTTTGGATGTCGTTCCTTTAAACAGTGGGGCGGGCCGAATGGGAAGAGGGGTTGGGGCGCCTGTGCCTCCTGAGTCAGACCCAATAAACCATCAGAGGCAGCATTCAGGAATGTCTGGGGGCATTCCGGAGCCCTCTGCGCTTTGCCCCATGAACCCAGCGGGGCCTGGAGCTGGGACTCGTGCGTGCAGGGTGGAGGCGGGCATAGCTCCCCGAAGCCTGGGTGGGGGTGGGCCCTGGCTGCAACGGCCACCTGCTCCCACCTCCTGAGTCCTCCGCCAGCCCAGCACCGTGGGCAGCTGTCCACGGCCACCCCCCTGAGACAGCAGGTCCTTGGGAGCCCTTCTACCCCAGGGAGAGGGGCCTGGGGCTCATGCGGAGCTGCCTCCAGCCTCTCCCAGGGATCCAGTGACTGGCCTGGCCCACGGCCTGAGTTCGGCGTTTCCGGCCATTGTCCACAGCCGGGTTGGCTCCGGAAGCTGCGATCCCCAGACAGGCCTCGTGGTGCTCGGGAGGGGGTGGCAGGGGGTGTAGGGGGGTGGTCGGGGACATACATCCTGTCTGAGACTCCAGCTGGCGTCATCTGGGCCAGGACGGTGGCTGGGGCAGAGGAGCCAGGACCCTAGCGGGGGGGCCTCTCGCACCTGGGTGCCGGCCCGGCCTGGGAGGGGTCTGCCCCACGCCCCCTCCCTCCCCAGGAGAGGCGCGCAGGGGCCCCTTCAGGGCCAGTGGAGAGGCACTGCTGTCCCCAGCGCGGGCGTTGGTCAGGATGCCCAGAGCACGGCTCCCCTGGGGCCCTGGGACCCTGGGACCCTGGACCCTGTATCCTAACCCCAGCTCTGCCACACCAGGTGGCCTCCGGGGGCCTTAGCGCGCTCCTGGGGCAGTGGGGTCAAGCAGGAAACCTGCTTTAGCTGAGGAGTCCTGAGTGATCATTGCCATGGAGAACACTGGGGCTTGAGAAGACCTCGGACCCCCAGGGGTGGGTCCTGAACATGCAGCCCAGATCAGACCCCAGCACTGCTTTGCTCCCCAAGCTGGTGGGAGCCCTGCCTTCCTATTCTGGTCCTGTGTCCCCGAACTGGGGGCCAGGGCAGTGAGAATGGGGCCAGGCTGGGTCTGCAGGGGCTTCCCAGGCACCGAGGTGACTGCTGGGGACCCCCTGTGACTCCCAGGGGCTCCACTGGCCGAGTCCAGCCTACCCACAGAGCACAGGCCCCTGTGGAGTCTGCTGTGACTCCCAGCTAGTGGCCGGCCAGGAGGGAATGGCCCGCAGGCCCATCAGTTGAGGAACAGAAAACATGTCCATCCACACAGCAGAACGTCATGCAGCTGTAGAAAGGCACGAAGCGCCAACTCCGGGGGACACATGCGTGAACCTCAAACACTGCTGAGTGCAAGAAGCCACACACACAGGCCCCACGTCAGAGGAGACGCTCAGAACAGGCAAGCCCAGAGGGGCAGTGGCAGATGGGCGGCCGTGTGGGGCTTGCAGGCGGGGGCATACGGCCGGGGAATAGATGGCAGAAGGAGGCAGGCTTCTCTAGGGTGCTAAAAATATTCTAAAATCGGAGTTGCTGATGGTCACTCTGCTCGGCGTCTGTACTAGAAGCCGTGGAGTCGCACACTTGGCGTGGCTGGCTTTTGGGGCATGTGAATTACATCTCACTACGGCTGTTCTCTTTCAGAATTTTTTCTGAAGGAGATGGGAATACCAGACCACCTGACCTGCCTCTTGAGAAACCTATATGCAGGTCAGGAAGCAACAGTTAGAACTGGACATGGAACAACAGACTGGTTCCAAATAGGAGAAGGAGTCCGTCAAGGCTGTATCTTGTCACCCTGCTTATTTAATTTATATGCAGAGTACATCATGAGAAACACTGGGCTGGAAGAAGCACAAGCTGGAATCAAGATTGCTGGGAGAAATATCAGTAACCTCAGATATGCAGATGACACTACCCTTATGGCAGAAAATGAAGAGGAACTAAAAGCCTCTTGATGAAAGTGAAAGAGGAGAGTGAAAAAGTTGCCTTAAAGCTCAACATTCAGAAAGCGAAGATCATGGCATCTGATCCCATCACTTCATGGGAAATAGATGGGGAAAGAGTGGAAACAGTGTCAGACTTTATTTTTTGAGCTCCAGAATCACTGCAGATGGTGACTGCAGCCATGAAATTAAAAACGCTTAGTCCTTGGAAGGAAAGTTATGACCAGCCTAGATAGCATATTCAAAAGCAGAGACATTACTTTGCCAACAAAGGTCTGTCTAGTCAAGGCTATGGTTTTTCCAGTGGTCATGTATGGATGTGAGATTTGGACTGTGAAGAAGGCTGAGCGCCAAAGAATTGATGCTTTTGAACTGTGGTGTTGGAGCAGACTCTTGAGAGTCCCTTGGACTGCAAGGAGATCCAACCAGTCCATCCTAAAGGAGATCAGCCCTGGGTGTTCTTTGGAAGGAATGATGCTGAAGCTGAAACTCCAGTACTTTGGCCACCTCATGAGAAGTGTTGACTCATTGGAAACGACTCTGATGCTGGGAGGGGTTGGGGACAGGAGGAGAAGGGGACGACAGGATGAGATGGCTGGATGGCATCACGGACTCGATAGACATGGGTTTGGGTGGACTCCAGGAGTTGGGGATGGACAGGGAGGCCTGGCGTGCTGCGATTCATGGGGTCGCAAACAGTCAGACATGACTGAGCAACTGAACTGAACTGAATAGCTATTCTATTATAAAAAGAAACCACTGGCTGGCCCTCGGTTCTTGCTGAGCCCCAGCCCGGCCTGGAGCTCTGGCTAAGGCCACACGGCTCTCAGGACAGAGGCTGCTTGCTTGGAGCAGAGTTACCTGCCACGGGCAGGGACCAGGGAGCCGCTCTCGTCCCCTGGGCCTGGTGAGGCGCTCTGTCCATGCACCCATGGGCCTCTCCAGCCACCTGCAGCCCCCACTGGGACGGCTGAGCTGCCCTACTCCCACGTCCCACGGTCCCCGTGCCAGACCCTGCTCCTCTCCTCCGGTTACCCAGATGGCCCCTAAGACCCCAGCAGCCCTGCACCCGGAGACTGAGGCGGGCTGTGCGTCCCCTCCCCAGCATGGGGCATCTTCTCACCAGGAAAAGAACCGAGACTAAATTTACGCCTGGACCGTGCACTGCAGGGGAGAGGTCAGGCGGCCCCCACCCGGGCCCTGACGCAGTTCCCCTTCCCCTCTGGAGGGGGTTTCTATTGTTCTCGGAGCCTGGCCCCCAATCTCCCCCGCACACTCACTTCCTGTTTCCTGGGCAAGAGGAAACAGAGATTTCTGGCCTGCCCGGGTAGCAGGGCTGGCCCCCTGCCCGCACCCTTCTCTGTGAAGCTGGTGGTAAAGAATCTGCCTGCTAATTGCAGGAGATGCATTTTTAAGGATATCAAAATCAAATGCTCACAGGCAGCTGGGGACCGAACAGCATGGACCGTGGAGGCTGGAGGGACCTCAATGGCTGCCCACGAGGGTCTGCACGTCGGGGCACAGGCCCCTTTGAGAACCTGGTGTACACTGTGGGCCGCTCCGCCCCTCCCCTGGAAAGGGCTCAGGCACAACTTTCCACCGTGACAGCGTTTCGAGATCCCCAGATTCCCCCGCAGGGCTCCCCAGGCCCTGCTCTGACAAGCGGGGAAACTGAGGCAAGGCAGCTTCCGGCCTGTAACGTCCCGCACCTTCCTGGAGCCTGTGGCTGCCCCGTGGAGATGGCAGACTCTCCCGGCAACACGGTCTCCCTGGGGAGGGGAGCCCCGCTGCCCCCAGCCCCTCTCCCCGGACGGCTGGGATGACATTGTGCCCGAGGCCTGCCCCACGTGGAGGCCTGGGGAGGGCTGCAGCTCCCAGTTCAAGGCCAATCTTGCCGGTTGACAGTCCTCACCATCCTGAGGGGCCTTTCCGCCTGCACCGATGGAGTCAGGCAGCCGTGGCGGCCTTGCGGGGTGGGCGAGACAGCCCACCAGAGCCACGTGCCGTTGGCGCGGCCCCAACAGGCCCCGGGGTCCCGCTCACGGCTCTGCTCGCTGAAGGCCTTGGAGAGCCTCGTGCCCAGCGCTCGTGGGGCAGACCAGGCAGGGAGGGGACGGCATGGCCCAGACCTGGGTGCTGAGCCGCAACCCACCTCCGCTGACCTGCCCCCTCACCCCCGGCACACACATCGGTTCTCGGGAACTTCCTTCTCGGGAACTGTCCTGGGAGACAAAGTGTTTTAACCCCCAGGTTAACAGCCACTCTGTCCATCAAGCTCAGCAAACTGCAGCCTGATCGTGAGTGGGGCTTCTGTCCAGGGCTCCAGGCAGGGCGCTCAAGCCCCCCTTTCCTCAGCCCCTCAAGGCGGGGGCAGGGAGCCATGTGGGGCTGGGGCAGCCTGGGCTCCAGGCAAAGCCGGGCCCCGGGACACATCTGGGCTACGGATAGGGCCCGCCGCAGCGCCAGGTGGGGGTCAGGCTCTATCCCCCTGCTCAGCGAGCCTCCTGCGGGGGTCAGCTGCGACCACCACTGTCCACCTGCCAGCTTCCAGGCGGGACCCAGAGCCCACCCCCTGGCCACAGTCAGCACCATGACCCCCACCTGGCCAACAGCTCTAGAGACAAGCATTTCCTGGCGGCCCCTGGGAGCTTGGAACGTGCCACACACCCACCCTCGGGGACCCCCACGCTCACTGCCCGGGGGTCTCTCCTCTCTCCACTGCCCAGACCACTGGTGCCTGCACTTCACAGACTGCTCAGCAAAGCAGAGGCCCGGACCCCAGCTCCCTTGGAGCTGCCCTGCCTGCTCCCCGGGTGCCCCCTGCCCAGCACTCACCCCACTCTGGGGGTCTCCCCTATGATATGAGTCCTTCCCCAGGGAGGAAATCTGCTGTTCAAAAGGCGAGACTGCCTCCATCTTCCCATATTAAAGGGACAGCAGCACAGCGACACTCCTGCACCTTCATCAGGATGGCTGAGACAGAACCGCGGGCAGCAGCCAGTGCTGGCGAGACTGGGGAGGCTGGAGCACTCCCGCACGGCGGGCGGGGGGGCGGGGAGGGGAGCTTTCACGCCTGCCCTGCACCCAGGGACTGCCCAAGGAAGCACTGGGACCAGGACAGGGCACAGCCCCCAGGACCCACCAGGAACCGAGGTCGGGCTTGGGGGGAGGACGTGAGCAGCAGAAAGGCCGTGCTGGCTGTGTGAGGAGTCCCCAGCGAGGAAGACCATGGAGCAGCAAGGAGAAGGGACCAAGCATGCCCCGAGGGTCTCCCACTGCCCAGGCAGCCGTGGGCTCCCGTTCAGAGCTTCTGTTTCGCACCGGCCGAGCCTCGGGGACCATCTCCCCTTGGCGAGCCTCAGCTGCAACAGCTCCAGGGTTAGACGTGAGCACAGCACACAGGGCCAGGCAGCAGGCACATCTACGAGGCGCGGAGCAGGAGCCGCTGGGGGCCTGGGTGCAGCCAAAGACCCCGGGGGCCGGACAGACCCCCACTGTCCCGGTGGGACCTCCCGTACACAACTCTGTACACAGCTCCCTGGGCCTAGGGGAACACGAGCTCCCTTCCAGTCCTGCCGGGACGGGTCACCGGGCCAGGCGCACGCGTCCCCCTGCACGAAGGGTCAGCTGCATCTGGCGGGAGTCTGGCTGACAGAACCATCCTGTCCCTGGAGGCCAGGGGCCACCGCGGGGGGAAACAGGAAGCCCTGCTCTCCCCTGCCCCGTGCTCCGGTCCTCCCCTCCCGCAGCCTGGCTCACACGCTGCGCCCAGCGCCCCTCCAGCCGCCCCGGACGCCCGTGCAGGCCTCTGCCGGGGGCTTGGCCTGTCTGCTCTTGAGCCTGCCGAGGCCAGAAGCCTGGCGTTGAGGGCTCCCGGGAGGGTCCCAGGAGGCCCTGGCCGCCCCCACCACGCCCGGCCTGACCGGTGCGCTCTGGGAAGGTAAGAAGGCCCGACTTGGTCCATCACCCCCAGAATGCCTGCAGGCGGGCTGGGAGGCCACTGGGCCATTGCGCCTACGGACCGGGGAGTGGATGGGGAAACAGGCCAGCATGGGCCGAGGCTCCAGCCATGGGAGCCAAAGCTGGGACCGGAACGGCAGCTTTCCGACTGCACTGGGGTTCTGCCCTGGGCCCAGGTCTCCGGGCCGCCCGGTAGTGAGGGACCGACCCCAGCAGACGATCGCCTCTGTGCCGCCCTCGGGGTGGCACCAACTTCTTCCCCAGCTGATCCTGCTGTGGGGTTGTGCTCACCGACACTGGAGAGATGCCATGGGGGGCAGGTAGGGGGCCTCCTTGAGGATGGGGTGGTCCTGGCCCGCCCCAGGTAGAGTCGCCTAGACTGGAACACAGAGTGAGCTCCCTGCGTCCCAGCACCCGGAAGCAGGCATCCATGGGGCAAGAGGCACCTCGACCCCTTGCAGGTCCCCAGGACCCTCCTGGAGTCCGATGGCGTATCGACCAGCACCGTCCTTGCCCTCTGCTGGTACTCAGCCCACCTGCCATGCAGGCCCTGCCCGTCCCTGACCTGGCCGGGGCAGGCCGGGACCTCAGCCCATCTCTGGCATCTGCCTCTGCGGCTCCAGGACCTGAGAGGGGGAGGTGCGGAGGGGTTGAGGCCACGGGCCGGGCTGGGCTGGCTGCCATGTGGGGCCCTGTAGGAGCTGTAGCAGGGCAGAGCTGGTTGGGGGGGCAGAGCAGTGGGGGTCCCAGAACCAGTGGGCCAGGAAGACTGGGGCACAGAGGACTCCCCCACCGCCTGTAATTCCATCTTACCCACCATTCAGTCTGCATGCTCTGGGCGCCCTTCCAGAAAATTCCCTAACCTTCCCCATGTTTTAGACAGAGGGGGGGGCCCATTAACTATTTCACAAGTTGGCTAATTAGCTGCTCATGACCTCAGCCTCCTGGGGCTGGCCCCTGGGGTGGGGCACAGGAGGAACGGGGCAGAGGAGGGGGGGCCCTGCTCACTTGGGCTGAGCCTCCTTCCCCCTTGGGCCTCTGTCTTCCCATCTTATGCAGATGGCCCTCACACCCACTGTTTCTCCCACCCAGGGGCACGAGCTGACCCCTGGGCCTAGG
Source organism: Nanger dama (assembly GCA_917880005.1). Lineage (NCBI taxonomy): Eukaryota > Metazoa > Chordata > Mammalia > Artiodactyla > Bovidae > Nanger > Nanger dama. Next base: position 2,951,341 of record CAKJTW010000018.1, on the reverse strand, counting down.
GCTGGATCAGCGTTAGAGTCTGGGCCACCTTCTAGGTGCGGGCAAAGCCCAACTTAGCCCCTAGTACACTCAGCAGGACACACAGCCCTCCTGGGCAGCTGGGCCCTTGGGTGAGAGAGCCAGGGAGCAAGGGCAGGCGGGGAAGAGGTGGGGGTGAGCCCCCAGATGCCGTCTGGCAATGCTTAAGGGCCAGCTTCCTCCTCGGCAGTCACAGCCACCCCACTGGCTGGCACCTCACCTGACCCCCTGGAACAGATGGGGAAACTGAGGCCAAGAGAAGCAAAGGTCCTGTGCTGACCACAGCCTCGCCTACAGGACACCCCTCCCAGGGGGGCAGGGAGAGAGCAGTCCGGGCTGACCGCCAAGACGCCCCACCCCCAGCAAGGGTGGGCAGGTTCCCCTCCGGCTCTCTGCACTCTGGGGGAATTTCCCGAGCTCCCTGCCCCAGCTCCCTTCTTGGCCGGGACATCGAGCTGGGTGGGGTGAGGGAGGGAAGGCTGAGCAGAGGTGCTCAAGGCCAGAGAAATGAGGGTGTCCAGACTGTGAGTGAGTGACGGCTGAGCCTCAAGGATGGCGGGCTGGGGGCCTGCTCACCCAGGGCCCTCAGCCAGGCGTGTCCAGCTGTGTCCTCGGTCACTGTCCAGCCAGAGCACAGCCACTGGGGCGCTGCCGGAAGGAGGGAACTGGGGGTCTGGCCTGGGGCTGGAGCACCTGGAGTGCCTGAGGGAGCAGCCTCTATGGCCACCCAGGCTCCTGTACTCCCCCCACAATGCCCTCCCCAGCCTCAGGAGCCCGAGCAGCCAGGGAACACCTCTTGTCCTCCCCTAGCGAGGGCCCCCGAAGTGGGACCGGGGCCTCTCACCCTTGGAGCAAGGAGCTCACCGCCCCATTCATTCCTAGAGAAGGCCCTGGGCTGATGTCTGCACTCCCCGCCTCTCCCCCGACCACGGCCACTCAGGGCGCCAGGAACCCAGGGAACAGGCTATTCTCAGACCCCCCAGCTCCCTCACCCACCCACTGCCTGCCCTGGCTGCTCCCAGCCCCGGGCCCCAGCACACAGGTCCAAGGGCCCAGGAGTCACAGGACAAACGGGCCCGTCTGCGGAGCCGCAGTCTGGTGGACCCCCAGCCTCAGGATGGCGCTGGGTGCCAGCCACGCCCATCACACATGGGCCCCGTCGGGCCCCAGGGTCACCAGGTGGGCCCCAGCAAAGTCTGCGGCTGCTTCAGGATTAGATCCTGAAGTCCCCAGGGGGCAGCTCCCCCAGCCCTGCCCCAGCCGCTCAGCCGGCCCCCGCCCCCACAGCCCCCGCCGCCCTCGGCCTCCTCCTGTTTGTTCGCTGACGGATCCCGTTATCAGTGGGCAGCACACAGAGGAAGTCCGGCCGGGAAGGGCCCATCCCAATCCCGATTTACCCGGGACGGAGCATAAAAAGCCGCCCTTCCTCGTCCCGGGAGGAGCCTCCCTGCCCCGAGGTGGCCGTCCCCATGGCCCAGGAGCAGGCTCCCGCGGACGGGACAGGCGGGTGGCCTCCCGGAGGTGCCTCGAGGCGGCGGGCGAGGGGCGGCAGGCAGGGCCCACCCCCCCGGCCCGGGAGGCAGCAGAGGTGGCCATGGCCGAGCTGGGGAGCAGGCAGCAGCAGGTACGGCAGGGGCGGCCCTGCAGGGACGGGGTGCGCGCCTGGCGGGCTCCACTGACCACCGGCACCTGTGGGCTGAGCACCGAGGGCTCTCCACTCTGGGGCCACCTCATCGGCACTCCTACTGGTGCCATCCTCACCTTGGCCAAGGGCAAGGTCTGGACGCCAGCCTGGCCTGCTCCACCCCCATACGTGGCACTGGGCAGCCCAGCAGCTCGTGACCCCTGGAAGGGGAGCCAGCGCAGTGGACATCCTGCCGTCGAGCCCCGTCCTGGGCCGCCCTGCTCTCCCGGGGAAGCCCCTGGGGTCAGAAGCAGGACCCCCACCCCTGGCCCCACTGACCCCTCTTCTCTGGGACCTGTGTGTCCCAAGGGCATCCCCCAGGGGTGGGCAAACACTCCAACGGTGTCAGGGACGGGTGCCAGAGGGAAGACAGGAACCCCAAAGCCAAGTCTACAGCCAGGAAGGGCCATGGGGGAGCCCCCCGCCTTCTGTGGGGCTGGCTGGGGCTCGGGGAGAGGAACAGCTTGGTGGGGCACAGCGTGGGCATTCCATTGGCCCCCCTGGCACCCTACAGGAGCCTCCTCCCTGGAGCAGCATAGGTCCCCAAGGGGGCACAGGGACCTTCCTGGGCCCTGCCCGTCCGCCCCAGCATGTGTGACGAGCACCCACGTTCCAGTGGAAAAAGCAGAGGCTAACCCACCACCCAGCTCAGCAGCCAAGCGAGGACCAGCCCGTCCAGCGCTCCAGGCCGGAGGCCAAAGGGTCAGGTAATCAGCTTCAGGGGCTGGATGGGGGCAGGGGACGGAGCAGGGCAGCTTTCCCCTTTGCTCCCCCTAGGCCTGGCCGGGAACTCTTTACTGCCTGGGACCGCCTGCTGGGGTTGGAGGGAAGAGCTCCAGTGGCAGGGCGCCCCTGCCCCTTTAACCATCCTAGCATCCCAGCAGCAGCTTCCCCAGCCGCACTCAGAGCATCTTCCAGGGGCTTCCAGGCCCCCTAGTCCAGGATGGGGTTCCCGTCCAGGCACCTCAGGCCCCTTCCTTTTCCTCCTGGGCACCAAGGGAGGCCTGAATCGGATGCCCTGGAGCTGCTGGCTCTGCCCGAAGGCCCCCTCCCCATGTACCCACAGGACACCCACCCAACACCCTGAGCTGCCTAGAGAAGCTTGCCATCTGGGGGTCTCAGGATCCCCCAGCAATGAACACAGCTAGGCTGAGGGTGTGTGTAGAGCTGAGTGGCCATCCGAGGGTGGGGGTCTGCAGGCCAAGTGAAGGCTGGGGGCCCTCAGCAGCACGGACGCTGGCCCCCCACCCCACCTGCCCTGGCATGTCAGGGGGATCAAGGCTGTGTGTCTGACCCACAGACCCCGGCATCAGAGAGGCACGGGCGGCCCCAACCACCCAGAAGAGCTGCTGCCACCAGCGTCCGGGGCATGAGGGAGCCCCCTTCCCCAGGTGAGTGCCCAGGGCAGCAGCAGGCACCTTATACCTGCACACACATGCACTTAGGTAAACAGGGACGGGCCGGGGCTTGGGTTTGAGGGAGACCCTGCTGAGACGGGCAGGCCCAGGGAAGGCTGGGGTAATCCTGGTGCACAGATGACAGGGTTCTCAGGAGGGCCGGCTGCCCCGCGCCTGGTCCCCACCGCGCCCGGCCACAGTGGGCCCTGCTGCCCACTCCACACCTGGGCTGCTTCAGCCTGCGTTGCAAACGTGCAGAGGGGCCTGGACAGCAGAGGGGACGGGCCTGGGAGCCTCCTGCGGTGGCCATGCAGTCGGGGGGCTCCTTGGGAGCCTGAGGCACACTCAAAGGTGGTCCCAACTGCCCTGAACAAAGGCGGAGCCGGGTGGAAGCCCTGCAGGCCCCCTAACCTGGCACACTGGCCAGGAGCGAGGCTCAGTGCACGCTTAGGAGCCAGCAGGGCGCTGCTGAGGCCGCCACCCCCCATCTCACCACCCCCCATCTCTAGAAGTCTATGCGCCCGGGGGTTACAGCCGTTCACCCCACGTTTGGCTGCAGAACAGCCGTCGCCTTTAGTCAACCCCCGGTGCCCAGGAGCTGGCCCCCCGGTTGCAATGGCCATCCCCAGTAGTCGTTGCTCAGCCTGAGGGGTTAGCGCTAGCTACCCCCGGCTCGCGTGGGCTCTGCCTTCGGACACCTGGCCACAGTCTCAGCCTTGCGTCCCGGGGAGCGGGCTGGGAGGGGCGGCAGCGATCGGGGGCGGGCTGTGCGTCAGGAGCCCCGGTTCTAGCTGACTCACTGCCCGGCCCCGGGGGCGCCGTTTGCCGCGGAGCCTCAGTTTCCCAACCTGCGCAATGGGGGGCGGGAGGGGGTTCGGCGCCCACCCGGGGCGCGGGGCGGGCCGGGGGCGGGCCGGGCGGGGCGGGGGCCGGGGCTTGGCGGGCGGGCGGGGCCCGGGCCCCTCGGCGCGGTGGCGGCAGCGGCGCGTGCGCGCCCCGGATTGGGCGGTGAGTGCGGAGGGAGCGGGGCTCCTGGCTGGGGGCGCGGGGACCGCCGCGGGCTGGGGGTGTGCTCGCAGTTCGAGCTGGGGTCCGGGGGGCTGGGGCCGGGAAGGCGGGGGCCCTGGCTACTCGCAGAGCTGGGGCCTCGGGGGAAGGGAGGGGCGGGGTGGGGGGCGACGCGGAGCGACCGCAGGGAGCCCGGAGGTGAGCCGGGCCGGAGCGCCGGGCTCTGCCCCCCGGCCACCGACCCCCAGCCCGATCCCCGGGTCCGGAGAATGGGCCCAGCGGCCTTGGCAAAGGGCGCCCCCTGCTGGTGACGGGTGACCCGGGGCCCCGCCACAAGGGGGTGGGGGTCCCTGGGCGGGGTGGGGGACGCCGCGGCCCCTTATCCCCCTATCCGGGCCCTGCGGCTCCCCCAGGGCTTGGCCCGCAGCCTGGCGGGGCCGGGACCCCGAGGCCCAGGCTAGCTGTGCCCTGAGGTGGCCGGAGGGGGTCACTTCCCCCTCGCTCCTGCTCCCCACGATGCAGGGGGAAAGGGGAGGCGTGGCGTGGGCAGTGGAGAGGGCGCACCCTCAGGGAGGCATCTCACCCCGCGTCCCCATATCCACCACCCCCGGTCCTGACGTCCAGAGCACACCTCACGGTGGAAGGGGGTACCCAGAGTCAGGCCCTTTGCTCTGCGCACTCGGTCTCCGCGGTGGCGGCTGCGCGGTGCAGCATCCCCCAACCCCGGGCAGGTAGGGGCAGGCTTCTGCAGACCCTCAGAGGGGATGGGGCAGTATTGCTTGTCATCTGGAGGCAGCACGGGTCCCCCTTCCCTGTCTGCCTGCCTGCCCTGTCTCCCCCGCCCCCGTGGGGCTGTAACTGCAAAGGGAAATGAGACTGCTCGCCCCCAGCGCAGGAGGCCAGGGCCAGCCGCTTCCTCTGGGCTAGGAGAAAAGCATGACTTTCAAAAATCCAGTCTCTCCTCTGAAAAAACACGACTTCCTTCCTAACCAGCTTTCCATAGGCAGCAGAGGTGCTGGGTGGGTGTTTATGGAGGACAGTTACATGTGCACGAGGGCCCCCCAACTGCCCAGTGTGGGTGCCCTCAGGGTCTGCCAAAGCCGGAAGGCCCCTGCTCGGCGATGCCAGCCCAGAGGCCTGCCTCTGCCTTCCCGGGGCCCATTCCCAGGACCACCTGTCCCCCCTCATTTCAATTCTTGCCGGGAGTGCCGGGCCCCCAAGTATGTCCCTAACAGGGTGCCCCCTGCAGAGTTCATCCCCTGAACTGCCTGAATGCAGGATGCACCCCCAGCCCGGAAGCTGCCAAGCAGCAGCCACCCCCTGCCATCCCCAAACTAAACCCAGCACCTCGGGTGCCCACTGCAGCTTCTGCCTGCTCTGCCACGCAGCCCTCCCCTCCCAGGCCACCAGCAGAGAATGGGGGGAGGCTCGCAGGAAGGACCCTCGTGCAGCTCGAGGGCCGGGTGGTGCGGTGGGTGAGGGCCTGGACCGAGCGCCCAGCTGGACCCCAGTGTGGACACAGGGCTCAGCGATGCTCCTAGTGGTCCCTGTCTGTGGGACTGACCCGTCAGAGCCAGAGGAAGCTGAGTGCCAGGGAGCGAGGCGACTGTGCCCAGACTCTGCTACCTGCCCCCAGCACACGCACAAGCTCAGCTCCTTCTGTGCCCTGTCCTTCGGGGGGGCCCTGGGGGACCTCAGATGGCGCTCCCAGAGTCTTGGCACTCAGCGATGGCAGCCCCCTCCAAGCCCCTTGGCTTGTTAATGCTGGGCTAGGCTTTCTATCATTCCCAGAAACTGCTCTCTAGCCTCCCTGGCTCCCACCCGCCTCCAGGACAGGGGTGTGATCAGCTCCACTGGCAGGTGGGGTGCTGCTCCAACCCCCCCTCCCCCCAGCGTCCGGGGGCCTGATGGAGCCACTGTCTTGGGAGGCCTGGAGGCAGTTTGCACCGTGGTTCAGGCCCCAGCATAGGAGTGACCCCTCCCAAGGGCAGGCCCTGGCTCCACCCCAGGAGGACCTCCCGCCTGCCGGGCACCTGCAGCCTCAGGCTCCCAGGCCTGGCACATGAGGTCCCTGAAGGCTGCCAGGGCCAAGCCAGCTGGGGTGGGTTTCAGGCCTGCCACGGATGCCCCACGTGCAGACCAAGGTTTGGGGTACAAGCCCTGCCCTGCTGTTGGAGGGCCCCAAGCCCGGCCAGGGGAGGGACAGGTAGTCCTCCTTCGGCCCCCACCTTCGCAGGTGAACCTGGCCGAGCCCAGCAGGGCCCAGGTGCGTCTCTCCCCGGCAAGGGTGTCAGCTCCCATGTCCAGCCCTGGTGTCCTGGCCCTTCTGTGGTCCGCGGGTGGGCTCTATGTGGCTGGTGAGGGCCTGCCTCCTTGTCCAGGCTGCCCTGTGGGCAGAAGCCTTGGGCGGCTAGGGCTGAGGAGAGCTGGCACTGGCCATGGGGGCTCCCCTGCCATGGTGAGAGGCCCCAACAAAGCAGCTGAGCCGAGCAGGCGTCACGAGCCAAGGGGACCGTCTCTCCCATGGTGCCGGCTTGAGGGGGGACCGGCAGAGGGACTTACAGGGCTGTGCTCTGTGCTCCAGGCCACCCCGAGGAGAAGGCCATTCCACCCAGAAACTCGGGCCATGTGGGGCTCCCAGGAGCTGCTTCCGCTCTGGTTCCTGGTGCTGGCAGTGGGCAGCGCGGAGCACGTCTACCGGCCTGGGTGAGCCGGGGCTCGGGGCCCTCAGCCCTCCCTGCGGGCAGCCCCCAGTTTCGGGGGGCTGGCGTTTCCCTGCAGCCCCTGCTGAGGGCGCCATCGGGGAATCTCCTGCCCAGGTGCCTGGCTCCCCTGGGCTCCAGGGTGGAGGGTCCCAGCCCTGGGAACCCCCTGCTGACTTCCCGGCCCGTCTCTCCCCCCGGCACCCGCAGACGCAGGGTGTGTGTCGTCGGCACTCCCCAGGGCCCCATGTCCGAGTCCTTTGTGCAGCGTGTATACCAGCCTTTCCTCACCACCTGCGACGGGTACCGGGCCTGCAGCACCTACCGGTGAGCGCCGCCTCCACCGCTGCCCACCACACGCAAGCCCCAAGGCTGGGAGGGCCCCCGGAGGGAAACCGAGGCCCCGAGCAGTGAAAGGCCTTGCGGAGGCCGGGTCCAAGTGTGCTCTGGAGACGGAGCCTCGTGTCACCTGGGCGGCCCCAGGACTGCCGTGACCACAAGCAGCAGCCACTCCAGGGCTGTCTGGCGCACCGGCCCCCGCCCTCATTTTAGAGGGGTCCCCCATTTTGTCTGCTCCCCTCCACTTTGGGGACACTCCTCCCCCACCCAGCATCGCTGGCTGCAGGATTTTACCCACTTGGTTCCCTGAAATCTTCCTCTTCCTGGTCCTGCCCTCTGGGCTCCAGGGAGCACCCCCTCCCCTTGGCAGCCCCCCGACAGTTACAGATGGAGATCCTTCCCCTTCCCCGAGACCCGGCATGTCCCAGTCTGAGCCAGCATGGGCTGGGGGGCCGGTGGGGGCAGAATCTCTCGTTCTTTGCTATGGGGATGTGATGTGGTTGGGAAAGATTCTATTTTCCATGAAGTTCTTAAGGACCTCTGATGGGGGACGGGGAGAGGGAGGGAAGCCCCTTTCCCTCAGGGCCTAGAACCCCCAGAATAGGAGACTCCCCCCAGGCACCACCTCTATCTACTCCACCCCAGGCTTCACTGGGCTTCTGCCCACAGGGCAGCCTGGGCCAAGGAAGCGGCTTGGGCAGGGACCCCGAGGTGCCCTCCTGAGGGGCAGAGGCACTCTGGGGGCACAGCTGCAGGCCTCATCCATGCTGGGGGAGATGGCTCGTGCAGCTTCTGAACGGCACGAGGCCGGAGCCAGCCCAGAAGGCAGGCAGATGTGGCGACAGGGTAGGGAAACCAGGCCCCAGTGGGGAGGGGCCCTGGGGGGCAGCATGGAGCCCCCGTCCCCCCTGCCGCCGCACCGTGAGGGTCATAGGCCCGTCTGAGCTGCCACCACCCGCCCCCCAGGACCCTCTACAGGACTGCCTACCGCCGCCACCCCGGGCTGGCCCCTACCCGGCCTCGCTATGCTTGCTGCCCCGGCTGGAAGCGGACCAGAGGGGTGCCAGGGGCCTGTGGGGCAGGTGAGTACCTGGAGCGCCCAGTGTCAGAAGCAGAGCCCAGCAGGGCAGGAGCAGGCCCTGCGTGGCACCCGTCCCCTGGCTGCACACCGCCCCCCAAGGGGGCCCCTAGGCACCCTCCTGCGTTGCTGACAGGCCTCCCCACCCCCACAGCAATATGCCAGCCCCCGTGCCAGAACGGAGGGAGCTGTGTCCAGCCCGGCCGCTGTCACTGCCCTGCAGGGTGGCAGGGCGATGCCTGCCAGACAGGTGAGGCTGGTACCCGGCCACCTGGAGGGGAGGAGCCCCCGGGCACCTCCCACAGGTCCTGGCAGCCCCCGGAGGGGTGGGTCTTGAGGGGGCTCAGGGAGGGTGCTCGGGCCTGACACCCTTTCCTGCAGATGTGGACTGAGTGCAGCGCCGGAGGGGGCGGCTGTCCCCAGCGCTGTGTCAACACGGCGGGCAGTTACTGGTGCCAGTGTTGGGAGGGGCACCGGCCATCTGTGGACGGGGCAGTCTGCCTGCCTGATAGAGGGCCCCCAGGGTGACCCCAGACCCCGCGACAGGTGAGGTGCCTTCTAGGCGCCACTCCTGCCGCTGTGCCTGGGGGCGGGCAGGGCGGGCCGGGGGGGTGGGTCCTGGGGGCAGGCCGCACCGAGGCTCCCCGCGGGGACGGTGGGGAGGGCGCCGCCGCCCGGGGCCCCTCGCCGCGCAGCCGGAGACACAGCGCCCCCGCTGGCGGCGGGGCATTATTACTTTTGGTACGCGCTGTGACACTTCAAACTCGTACCGTGAGTAATAATGCGCCGCCGGCAGCCCGGCACGGAGCGCGCGGACGTCGGCCCAGACCACCCCGAGCGCGGCGGCGCCCCCGGCCCCGGGCGGCGGGCGCGGGGGAGGCTGCGGCTGCCCGGGGCCACCGCGCGGCCCCCCGAGGAAGGCGGCTGGGGCGGGGCCGGGGCAGGACCCGCAGGACGGCAGCTGGGGCCGGGCCCCACACCGGGAGCCCCCTGCACGGCGCCGTGAGGCTGGCCCAGGGCAGGGCGCGGGCCTCCCTGACGCCGCAGCTGCCCTCCCCAGGAGCGGACAGTGAGCCCAAGGAGGAAGTGCGGCGGCTCCAGGCGAGGGTGGACGTGCTGGAGCAGGTGAGGCCCCGGCAGGGGTCCCCAGGGGTCGGTGGGGCTCAGCTCGGGAGTGGGGCTCGACGGGCGTGTCCTGGCGAAGCGGCTTCTAGGGTGCCCTTGGTCTGGGCACCGTGCCCAGCAGACGATGTCTGGGACCCCAGGACGTGATGGGACGGAGACCCCACCAAGAGCCAGAACCTCGGTCCAGTCCATGCCTTGCCTTTGTCCCTACAGGGACATTGCCCTGAGGCCTTCCCACAGGGCCCTTGACCTGAGACCCCCTCAGAAGCCCGTCTCCCCTCCCCTGGCCCTTCTGACTAGAAGTCCCAGGCCTTGGGGACCCTTGGCCGAGCTGGCCCGTGTGACGTCACCTGCATCCACCAGCCTCTGCGGGCCCCCAGCACAGCAGCCCCTCTGGTGGACACTGTGGGGCCCTGCAGCTGGACCTGGGTCTGCGGGCTGGCAGTGCCTTGCCTGCTGGCCACGCTACTGTCCTTAAGTCCTTACGGAATGGACAGGGTGAGGGGCTGGCCCAGGGCCAAACAGGTCGCCCCCCCTCCGGCTCCCCGGGCCTTGCCCACCCCACAGAAGCCGCAGCTCGTGCTGGCCCCACTCACACAGGTCTCCCTCCCGGCTCCCCGGGCCTTGCCCACCCCACAGAAGCTGCAGCTCGTGCTGGCCCCACTGCACAGCCTGGCCTCCCGCGCCCTGGAGCATGGACTCCTGACCCTGGCAGCCTCCTAGCCCACTCCCTCCAGCAGCTGGACCGCATCGACTCTCTGAGCGAGCAGATCTCCTTCCTGGAGGAGCAGCTGGGCTCCTGTGAGTACTGCGGGCCCCATGACCTCCCCTGGCCCTCAACACACACAGCCTAGGACCCCTGCTCCCACCCAGAGGTCAGAGGGTGGAGGGTGGGGCCACCATGGATTAAGTGAACGGGTCTGGCTGGCTGGAAGGTGCTGAGAAACGGTGACCTCTGACCCCATCCCACCCCACCCCCATCCACCCACAGGTTCCTGCAAGAAGGAGGTGTGACAGGCCCACCTGACCAGTCCTGGCAACCAAGAGCCTGGAGAGGCTCTCCTCGCCCCGCCCTGCCCCACCTCTGCTGACCAAGGAGGCCCCAGGGCCCCCACCTGGGGCGGGGGTGGAGTGAGGATCGTCCTGTGTGAATCCAGCCCCAGCCAGCCAGCCCCCTGCACCCCGGCCAACTCTCGGGGCCTGTGGGTCCACGGCCGAGGACGGTGCGAGGCGCCCTGCCCAGGGCCTGCACCTCTCAGTGGGCAACTTGTCAGAATAAAATGAGACTTGAGCGGCCGTGTCCACGAAGGCATCTGGGGAGCGTCCTGAAGCTGATGGGCCTCCCCCAGGCCGATAGCCACGCACTGGGAGAGAGGCAGACAGCCTTGGAGCTGGTGGGGAGGCTGCCAGCCAACCCCCACCCCGGGCCCCCCAGACAGGGTCTTGGTGCCCTCTCTCCAGTTTGTGGCTCAGCTGGTAAAGAATCCAACTGCAATGCGGGAGACCTGGGTTCGATCCCTGGGCTGGGAAGATCCGAAGGGAATGGCTATGCGCTCCAGTATCCTGGCCTGGAGAACTCCATGGGGTCACAAAGGGTCGGACATGACTGAGTGACTTTCACTTTCACTCCAATGGGGCTGGAGGGGGAGGTTTCAGTGAAGGTGACTAGCTGGCCCCACCCCCAGCCGGCAGCCAAAGAGCAAATCTTTAGCTTCCTTTCGACATGCCTGCCACCCCCAGTGGAAGAAAACATTCCAGGGCGACTGTGGCCCCAACCCTGGCAGGAACACTGCCCAGGGTGTCGGCTGGGCACGGGAAGCAAGGGCAGCTTGAGGACGGGAACTGAGGCAGCCGCACCCACCCTCTGAGTGAGCTCGATTCAGCAGGCACTTCCAAGAGTTCGTTTATAAAAAACAGTGAGGAGCACAGTACCCTTGGCAGACTCGCTCCCCAGGGCGGGGCGGGAGCCGCAGACCCTGCTTTTGGCTCCCTGAGGCTGAGCTGGCATGAGGCCACCTGGGGGCGTGAGCCCAGGCATCCTGGCCCCTGAGCCCGCCTCTCCCTGAGGGCCTGATGCAGGCCTGGGTAGGAGGGTGGGGCTGGGCAGCGTGGCCCTGCCCTGTCAGCCCATGGGGGTCCAGACGGGCTCCCACGCCAGACTCCAGAGGCACAGGGCTGGGTGAGGCCCTGCCCTCAGAGCTTGAGGGGCTGACTCTCCCTTGCAGGGACATCGGGGGCCTGGACTCAAGGCAGTGACAGGAAGAGAGGCCCCGCTTCCGGGGGAAGGCTAGAGGGTACACAGTGGTGTCTGGTGGGTGGGGGCGGCCCTCTGTCCGTTGTCCAGCCAGGTCCTGCCCTGCCCTGGCCTCGATTACTGGGCCTCCTGGGCGTCAGGCCCCAAAGGGGGCCCGTTCTCCTGAGGGATCTTGGATATGTGGAAGAAGCGCGTCCTCATGGCCTGATGGCAGGTGTCCAGAAGCTTGGGGACGTCGGCGACAGTGAGGCCACGGGTGGGGATGGCGTCCAGCACCTCCACCTGGATCGTTCCTGTGGGGGCGGTGTGGAGGCATCAGCTGCCTGGGGGACTCCTGCCGGGGGCCTCTCTCCCCCCGTCTCGGCCGTCTGCCAGCCTCCCAAGGGCCTGGGCTGGACTGGGCTCTTCCCGACACCTTGGTCTCCGGTAGTTGGCTCTTAACTGAGAATCACTGATGCAGGCAATCACACTCTCAGGCAAGTTCATGGCGGGCGTGGACAAGTGCGCGCCGCCTCGTGAGGACCACTCAGGCTCCAGGATATTCCCTCTCCCAGGAGGCTCCGGGGCAGCCTCTCCTGCGATCCACAGGGGTGCAGGCGGCCTCGGGGTCCCGGGTGTGGGGCAGGCAGCTTCTCCCTTGGACCCCACTTCCCACCTGGGCGCCAGGCACCCGCGCGTGGGGGTCTGGAGGGAAGGATGGAGGGAGGTCCTGAGCTCCGTGGCAGGGGGCGTGAGGGGTGACCCCGGGTGGCTGCTGCTTGAGAGTCGGGCCTGGATGCACTGGTTCGGAGCCCACCCTGGGCACAGGAAGTGTGCCCCTCAAGGCCCCCCGAACAGTGGGCACGGCCCGGCCCGTGTGTGTGAAGCTGAGCCTCTGCCCACCCCCTGGGAGCCCTGATCTCAGGGCTCAAGGCGGGGCCTCCTTCCTTCTTCCCCGTCACTGAGGGGCTCGGCCTGGAGTGGCCCTCCAGAAGCAGGGTCTGGGTGTCACGGGGACTGAGATCGGATGGGCGGGGCTCCATGTGGCAGGTGTGAGTGTATTGGGGGGCAGGGGGCTACCTGAAGTGAAGAGCTTCGTCTTACAGCTGTAGAAGGAGGGAGAAGCTGGAATAAACCACTGGGATGATGGGCACCTAGGGACAGCAGATGTGGCAGCCTGAGGACAGAGCCCAGCCCGACCTCAGAGCCTGATCCCCAGGGACGAGCTCGGGGGCAGAGCCCTGCCTGTCCCTGTGGCCCCTGTGGCCACGGGGGCAGGCATACCACCCTGCCTCAGAGTGCTTCCATGCACTGCCCCGGGACACCCTTTGTGCCCTGGGTGGCCCCCAGTCCATAAACTCATCCTGCACATCTTCACCCAAGTATCCCCTCCTCCAGGAAGACTTCCTGGGTTGGCACACATCCATCGGATTCACATTCCGCATCCCCCAAGGGTCCCGAGATGACACAGGGCCCCGTCCAGTTTAGCCAGAGGAGATAACTGAGGTCTTTCTGACCACCTCTTCCTTCCCAGCCTCTCCCCCGACCCCAGGGAGAAGCTGGGGGCACCTCCAGCCAGGGGAGGGGGCAGGGCCTTCCAGTTTTCCCGGAAGACACCAGGGTCAAGTCCAACAGTGACTTAACGGTGGTGGTTCCAGTGTCAGAAGTGGCACCTGGTAGTAACCATTAACCCTGGGGCAGAGACTGGCAGGAAGTACGCTGCTGGCGTCCTGGCTGAGACTGCCCTGGCCCCACCATCCCCCAAAGCTCCGCTCTTCTCTTCTCTCCCATGACCCCCACGACCCCTTCTCCACCGCAAAGGGAAAGAGACACCAGCCCCAGGCCTGTGGCGCGGGTGTCCTCCTCCTTGTGCTCAGGCAGGGCGGGGATTAGAGCCAGGCTCCCATCCCCACCCGTCTGCCCCTCCCTCCAGCTCCACCACCCACCAAGCCCGGCTGGCTGGGAGCTTCTGGAAGGAAGGAAGGCTCTCTCAGCCTTGCTCAGGGCCGCCTGTCACAGGTGGAGCCCAGGAGACGGCAGAGCCCTGCCCAGCAGGCCGCCTGGCCCTGACCAGACAGGAAGACAGCCCCCCACCCGGATGGCTTTCCCCTGCACACAGCCCCCAGCACAGGACCGGGGGTGAGACAGGGCATCCGGACCCACCCGAAGCCCCGCCCCACAGAGGGACATGCCCCAAGCCTCTCCCCTCCGAGATCCCCGGGAAAAACTGTACCCCTAGAAGTCAAGGACCAGAGCAACACGAAGCCCTGTGCCGGGCTCTCCGCTCACTCTGTCCTGGCCCCTGTGAGCCCTGGTACACACCCCACCCCGCACCCTCCAGTCCCAAACCTGCCCTGGCGAGGGGTGCCTTGGCAGAGCCCTCCCGACAGCCCAGTCAGCGGGCCTTCTTTATGCCAATCCCAGCCCCCTCGCCCGGCAAGCAGGAAAGCGAGGTGCTGGAGCTCCGTGGGCAGGTATGGAGGAGATAAGCGTCATTCCAGCTGGTGCTGGGCTGACCAGGCGCCAGCCTTCACTCTCAGAGCGGCTAAGGGGCCCCAGGGACTGCCCTCCACGGCAGCTCACAGACAGGTGCTGCCCGTCCAGAGGCAGGTGGTCCCGAGTGCCAGTGGCCCCGGCCGGCCGGGAGGTCACCGTCAGCTGCAGGCCAGCCCGCATGCGCTCCCCACCCGGGCCGCAACGGGAGGCCGCAGCCCCTACGCACCTGGGCCTGGATTGCCAGGTAGAAGGCGCCTTTCTTAAAGGCAGGAGATCCCCGTTGTCGTTCCGCGTGCCCTCCGGGTAGATCCACACTTTGAGCTGTTGAGGAGACAGGAAGCTGCGCCCAAAAGCCTGAGGCCGCCAGGGAGGCACCCACGCCTGGGAGCCCCACCTCTCAGCAGAGACCACCACCGCTCACAACCGAGGCCCTGCGCCTGGCTCTTTCGTATGCGATTCACAGACACACAGCGATCAGGCGTGTTCTGCCTCAGGGACTCACCCTCGGGGCCGACCTGACACCACAATCGGGCATGAGTGCCCACAGCCTCGGGCGCCCCAGCCCCGGGCACTCACCTTCTCCCTGACCATGCGCTCGCCCACGTCGGTCATCACGCTCATGGCCGTCTGGGAGCGCTGCCGGTTGATGAAGAGGACGCCCCCCAGGTACATGATCAGGCCCACAGGCCCCAGGAAGAGCAGCTCCCGCTTGGCGATCTGCACGCAGCGGTCGGGGAGGATCTCCATGAGGCCTGTGGGTGCCAGATGCCAGGCGGGACAAGAGGAGATGGCGCAGCTCAGGGGCCACTCCCCACGGAGAAGCGGGCCAGCCCTGGGCTTCGGGCACCTCTGGCCCCTGGGCGCCGTCTGGCCTCAGCCTCAGCTTCCCAGCATGGAGCCACTGCAGCAGGGCCCGGGGCCCCCACAGGCTGCCTGGTCCATCACCCGCCAGGTCCAGGCACTGTGCAGGTCCCTCCCTCCAGTGTCAAACCCCCCGCCTGCCAGCTCAGCTGGGTCCAGCCTCCACTGAGTAGGACAGCAGCCTCCCCTAGCCCCAGGCAACTGGGGAGGGTCAGCCCTCCCCCAGACCACCCTGCAGCCTGGCCTCACCCATCATGTCCAGGATGCTCTGGTGGTTGGAGATGATGACGCAGGGCCGGTCCTCGTCCAGCGTCTCACGGCCTTTGACCTCAAAGCGGAGGCCATATGCGTACTTGAAGGACCGGACGAACCAACTGATGATGCTGCGGGGAGACAGGCCATGTGAGCAGAGGGCCACTGCTCCGGCGCTACATGGGCTCTGTGCACACAGCCCAGAGACCTCCAGCCCACCTGGAAGGCGGGCCACTGACCCTGAGCCCACCTTCCCCTCCGTGTGCCTTCAGGTCTTGTCCCTCAGCAGGATGGCGAGTGCCCCCTGCCCCCCCATGAAGGTCACACGGAAGCAAGGCCTCGGGGACCCTGACACCTGGCCGTGGGAAGGATGCCCCCTTCCACGTCCGTGTACCCGGATCGGCACCTGTCATCCAGCCTCCACCCCACGAGTCCTGCTTGTCACCCCAGGCCAGGGGCCTGGCTGAACGGCAGGGATGGAGGCTGAGAACCCCCGGCTGGGCGAACTCTGTTCTCAGCAGCATCAGAGACCAAAGGGGCCAATGTGGAGAGGCTGTCCGCAGAGGTGGCCGGGGCAGGGGGGCCCCCACGGGAAGTGACCGTCCCTGAAGGCAGAGCCACACCCAAGGAAGGGAAGCGTGGGTACCAAGCAGAGACCTTGGTGAGGAGCTGAGGGCTGCTTCCTGGTTTGGAAGAGACACTGCTGGGGGAGACCAGCCCGGTGGGCAGCATCGAGGCGACATGGCCTTCACGCCTCCTTGTCCTACAAAGCAGCTGCCTGCCCATTTCACACACACACACACACACACACACACACACACACACACACACACTCAAGGGTGCCAGTGGAGCTAGGGCGTGCATGGGCCCTGCTGCCGGCAGGAGGCTGCCCTGGGCACTCGTGACCTGAAGGGGCCTATCCCCGCAGGAGGTGACGGGTAAGGGAGGCCATGCGTGTCCCTGTCTTTGGGTAGCTGGCTGGCAGGGAGAAGGTTGACACCACACACACTTGGCACAGGACAGGTGCCAGTGAGGGGTCAGTGCACAGGGGGTGACGGAGCCTGAGGCTTGAGGTCACTCCTCTGCTGCTCTCTGGGTCCTTCCCATCCGTGGGTGGGGGGTGCTGAGGGTAAGCTCCCAGTGACTCAAAAGCTTTCCACTTCCCGCACAAGATTCGTACACACACACACACACACCCCGCTGCCAGGGAGCTCCTCACAGTCCTGACTGGGAGGGAGGCCTTTCCACTCCAGCCAGAAGGGCCTGGGCCCAGAGCTGCTTCTCAATAGAGCAGAGGCTCAGAGCGGGGCCCCTGGCCAGAAGGCAGAGTCAAGTCTTCAAAAGTGTTGGTGAAATGCACACAGCACAAGCTTTACCCTCTGAGCTGGTTTGAACACGCAGTTCAAATGCGGTCACATTGTGTAACTGCCCCGTCCGTCCCCAGGACTCTCATCTTCTCAAGCTGACGGACACGCTGTTCCCATCACACACACACACACACCCTGCCCCGGGCCCCAGCATCTGCTTTCTGCCTCTGTGGATAAGACTCCTCTGAGCCTCACACAAGTGGATCTTATCGGCTCTGCCTCTCTGTCTGAAGGCAGGCTCGCATCTGGCCCACACAGCCTCTCTCCCCTCCTCCTCCCACGGCACAGGCCGGAGAGAGGCGCTCCGCGAGGGAGGCAGCTGACCCCCGGCTGCTGTCACAGTCGGGCCAGCCGGCCTTGCTGGGCCTGGAAGCTGGGCCGTCCTCCTTAGCGCTAAGCCGCTGCCAGCTCGAGCTAGGCCTGTCCCTTTGTCCCCATCCGGCTCAGAGGTGCCCCTGGCTGGACACTCTCGGGAGACCTCGCCTGGCCATCTCAGCTGGGGAGCCTCGGGCTTCTCGACTGCCAAAAGACGGCTTCTCGGGTCATTGTGAGGACTGATCGACCCAAGAAGGGGGCGCAAGCAGGCCATTCACAAACAGGAAAAAATGTGCGTCGTCCAACAACACAGAAGCATGCAGTCTCACTAGCCATCAGAGGAAATGCGGACTGAAATGAGAAGCCCTGTCCTCTTCCTTCGGATCGGCAGAGGACAGCCGGATAACGGGAGGTGCCGGCAGGTGTCGGGAAGCGGCCTGAGGCTGCCGGCAGTGGTGGGAGACGCAGAGGTTTCCAGAGGAGGCCAGGTTGGCAGCACCTCGCAGAGCCCTTGGGAAGCCTGAGATGTGCAATCCTCTTCTGGCAGTTGATCCTAAAGCTGCCGAGGCACAGGCGCGGTCGGGATTAGGGAAAGAGGACCTCAGCGTCCCCCTGGGGTCAGCCGAGATAGACAGGGCTGCGGCAGAGGAAAGAGCAAAGATCCCTATTTATTTGCTGCCAGGACAGTTCCTGGGACTTCTAATGCAAACCTGTCACTTGCATTTCCCTGCCAAGCTCACAGGCAAAGTCCCAGGCTACATCTGGAAAGGACAGTGGGTCACCCTCTGGTGGTATCTGCTGGCTCCATTTTTCTTCTTCTTAAACCGCTGTGATGAAGGGCCTCCCTGGTGGTCCAGTGATTAACAGTCTGCCCTTCCAATGCAGGGAGGCCTGGGTTCGATCCCTGCTTTATTCCCTGATGGGGAACTAAGATCCCCCATGCTACCTGACTCAGCCAAAAGGAAACAAATTATTGTGAAATAGACATAGTATAAAATCTATCCTTTTAAACCATTTACACGTGTATAATGCAGCTGTCCCTAACTTCCGTCTCCAGAACTTCTCTGTATTTTCTTTTTGTATCTAGTTGACAGGATCAGTATTCGGGGGTGGGGGTGATGAGAGATACGGTATATGCTGTGGCCATAGTATCCTGTGACACTCAGCTTAGCAGGGTCCTCTCCCACCCCAGCTGGGGCAGACCTCCCAAGGACCAAAGGTTCCAGGAGGGACCGACAGGCCCAGGGAGCAACTCACAACATTTCACAAATAACTGCACTCAATCTAAAAGACACCGCCGCTGACGTAAGTGCAGGAAGCTGCAAAAGAAAGGGGCATCCCCGGAGCAGACAGAAGCAAGCGACGCTCCCCACAGGGAGGGTCCATCAGTCACTCCCTGCAGGGGGCGGGCATGGGGGTCTTGCCCTTCCTTCTCCTACTGTCCCGTCTTGTCAAGGTTTTCTGTAAAAGTGGTGGGGACGTCCTACCATTCTCACAGTGCTTCCTCCAAGAGCAGGGAGGCCGCCCAAGCTGTGCAGAGACTCCAGGGCCCCGGGGAGGGAGAGCCGGTCTGTCCTGGCCTGGAGCGCAGCATGCGTGTAACCACCGCAGGGACGCACGCCCCACACCCACGTTCAGGAGCAGGCTCCACGCTACCTGCCAAGCCTGCTCGGGGACAGACGCCAACTGTCTAGTTTCGCTCAGACAGTAACCCCACAAGGTCATATACTCCTGCATCAGGGAAGTGGAGCCTCAGCAAAGCTGAGCGACTTGCCCAGAGTCACACAGCGGGGGCTTTGGAAAAATGCGGAAAATGCCAGGCACAGGCCCACCTGGAGGTGGGGGCGACGGCTCCAGGGTTGCCAGGCGAAGGGTTCTAGCTCCTCTGCAGGCCTGCCCTCACCCCCTGAAGGGACTCTCTGGCCCCCACCCCACCCCCAGCAAGAGGGGCTCTGGCCTTCTCTCCCAGCAGGAAGCTCGGAGCAGCCGCCCTCCCCAGGCAGCCAGGCCTGCCCAGCCCAGGCCCCTTCCGAGCCCAGCTGACCCCAGCGCCCCTCCCCACAGGAAGCAGGGCCCCAGCTTCCGGGCGGGAGTCACAGGTGTGGCCAGGGACGTTCGCACCCCAGCTCCAGGCCTGCCTTCCCAGGGAGGCAGAGCCAAGGCTGCCTGAAGCTGGCTGGCCCAGCCCTCCAGCACTGCAGGCAGCTGCCAGGTGGGTGACTGGTGCCAGGTCTCCCCCAAGGCAGGGGGCCTGCCCCCTTTTCCAAGACCCACAGGGGCAGTGATCTCCTTAAGCAGAGGCGCCATCCTCGCCCCTCGTGGCTCTTTCTCAGGAGCCCTCCACTTGACCTGATCGGGGCCACTGGCCTCGAAGGAATCGCCATAAACAGGTGGGTTCTCGGGGGCCTGGGGCCGAAGCCCTGGCAGCCAGCCTCTGTGGACCAGCTGTGCTCATCTGCAGACACCTGGACCCCGCCCCAGCTCTGGGTCAGACAGGCCCTGACACTCCTCTCACAGCTGTGACCTTGGACTTGACCTCCCTACACATCTTGTTTCCACTCGTGAGATTGGAAGGTCGTGGAGGGGTCGAGCTAGATGAGGCTGCAACGCCCGAGGCACCTGCCAGGCCGGGGGCGGGGGGGGGGGCCCTCCACAGACAGCGGCTATGTTGGTGACAACGCAGGCAGAAAAGAATCCAAAGTAAATGAAAGAAGCCCCTCCCCCAGCCCGCACCGGCTCCCGGCCACTGGGAGGTGGTTCAAGGTCAGGTCTCAGCTACCTGCTGACCTTTGCCCTCAGCCCCGACTCAGGCTAGACAGCTTTGGGGAGACCTAGTAGCTATTTCGGTCAAGTGGTGCCAAGTCCTCAGCCAGACCCCGTGGGCTTTGCCTTACAATGTGGCGGGGGTGGAGGGGGTGGTTGGGGGCACTCACTTGGGAAGGCCCTGCCAGAGGGGCAGGCACACAGAGCCATCGGTCTGCTCAGGGGACAGGAGGCCCCAGCAAGGCCACCTGGTAGGCAGCGGCCTTCCCCAAGCGTCAGATGAGCCGGAACACTGGGTGGGCAGGAGCTGGGGGTGATAGCCTCTGCGGGTGCCCAGAGGTGCTAACGGGGGCTCAGGAGGTGGGGTGGAGGCCAGAGGCCTGGAAGGAGGTGGGGCCACGAGCAGTGTCCAGATCTCGGGAGTTCTGCTTCCGGGCCTGCAGGAGCCTGCCCAGGGCGAGGGCTGCCCCCACCATCCCACCCCAGGCCCTGGCTGCAGCGATGCCCATCCTCAATGTTCCGAGCAGGTGGGGGCTCCACCGACCCGGCGCCTCACTCTCCTGCCCCCAACCCTGCAGCCTAGCTGGGGCCCCAGGCTGCCTGTCCTGGTCGCCTGGAACGTGTCAGAAAGGAAACTCTTTGCGTTAAGGTGCTGTTATCTGCTTTCCTGATCCAACAGCCAAAGGCCAGTTCTAACACACAGGGCTATCCTGGGCCTCGCTCTCTTCTCTGCCCAGCGGGTGTGATAAGGGCACCTGCCCCCCAGGACGAGGACCCAGCCCCGCCTGGCACGCAGGCCCCCGCCAGTCTGGGAGGGGTCCCTGGCCTCAGCCCCAGAGTGCTCACAACAGTGCCTGCCTCTGGCCCTCCACTCCCAGCGCTGCCCG
Organism: Nanger dama; assembly: GCA_917880005.1. Classification (NCBI taxonomy): domain Eukaryota; kingdom Metazoa; phylum Chordata; class Mammalia; order Artiodactyla; family Bovidae; genus Nanger; species Nanger dama. The sequence goes on along the minus strand of CAKJTW010000018.1, from coordinate 2,930,816 downwards.
GCACGCTCAAAACTCACAACTCAGTGGCAAAGACCTCCTCGGCTGCCCCATCACAGAGATGGGCTGCTGGTTACAGGCAACATTCGAAAGCGAGGGGGTGGGGTGGAGCTGAGCTGTCCCTCCTGGAACTTGGGACTTCCCCTGAGCCTGGTCTCCAGCCCCAGAGCAGCCACAGTGCTGCCCCCAATCCCGATGCTGGGTGAGACGAGGAAAAGACCCACCTCGAAGTCATCCTTGGGCTCTGCAGCCCAGGTCTGCCACGTCCTAGCTCTGGGACCGGCAAGTTGCCTCCCCCAACTCCAACCCCCGGAGACATGAGCTTCAAGCTGCTTCTCTGTGGACTCACCCACAAAATGGGACTAGGAACAACCCCTCTCCCTAAGGATGAAGCATCCGCCAGTGCATGGGGGTGCAAGACAGAACTGATGGGCAGAGTCCTTTCCGGAACTCCGAGTAAGACTGGAGAGGGGGGCAGCCAGGCACCCACAGTCCAGCCCAGGACGGGCCTGAAATGAGGGAGCCTGTCCACACGGCCTCCCAACCTCACCTGTCCTCGTGGACCTGTCCCTGGAGGGGCACAGAGCCTAGAGGGACACAGTGCCTCCACGACCTCTGCGTTTCTTAGCCCTCCACAGCCACGTCCCCTGGGGGAACTCGTGTTCACAAGGGACCCTCCTCTCCACCATCACTGGGAGCCGTGGGTGTCATCACTAAGACCCACCCTGTGGGACCTGGGGCTGCAGGGGGAAGGGGCTGTGGGTTCCCAGACCCCCAGGCCTGCCTCTCTCTGGGGAGGACTCAGCACCTCTGTTATGTCCTGGGTTGGCCTGTGCAGAGCCTGAGTCGGGGGCTGCCCCAGGGAAGGGAGCTCCCTCCTGAGCTGAGGAGGACGTCCCAGCAGGCCTGAATCTCATGTGAGGCTGGGGGCCAAGCTGGGCTCTGGGCTCGAGGAACAACCCCGAGGCAGCATAGGCCATGGGGCTTGTTAGGCCTGGGGTGCTGAGTGCTGCTCAGGCCGGCCTGCCAGTCCACCACGATCAGAAAGGTGACTATGACTTTCAGTCTGACCCTGGGGAAGCAGCTTTCAAGCCCAGGCCTGGAGGAGCGAGTTGGACCTGACAACACAGAGCCGGGGAGAGAGGGTGACCGCTGGGAAGGCCTGCTGAAAGCCTGCTCCAGGCCTCGCACGCACCCACCTGCACGCAGCCCAAGCCAGGCTCAGGGCCCCTCCTGCCTCAGAAACAGACATGCCACCCTCGGGCCTGGCCTTGGGAGGGTAGCTGCCCCTCCAAGGAGCCCACCAGCCCTTGCTGCCAGAAACCACCCCCTGCCCCACTCCCAGCTGGCTCCTACCCAGCAGGTGCAGAACGGACTCGTGCTGTGAGCCCACTGTCTGCAGGGGGTCCCAGGGCCTCAAACTCAGGCCAGCATCCCTGCCGGCAGGGCCCAGCCCTGAGGATACAGGCCTTCCCCATCCCAGAGAGCTGACTGCTTGGGAAGACAGCTGGAAAGGCAACAAGTGGGCCACCCCTGTGATCTCTGCTCCCTGGGTTGCTGCCCTGGGCCACGTGGGGCGGGGGGAGGGCAGGGGGGCACTGGAGACCCATGGCCCACCCATCAGGCTTCCCCAGTCTTAGTCCTCATGCCCACTCCTGGGGCGGCGGGAGCCACAAACTCCTGAAAACAGCCGGGAAGAACTGTACAGAGCAGGCCAGTCTGGCAGCGTCAGCCTGCTCGGATGGACAAGGCCAGGAAGGCCAGGAGGGGCAGAAAGCCAGGACCCCTCTCCCCCTGCCCTGTGAGCGCTGGGGTGGTGGGGGCCTCAGGGACCACAGTATTCCCACCCCAAGGCCACGGCCAAAAGGCCATCATTGCCAAAGCCACAGGGTGGCATGTTAGCAATAGCCCCTTCCCATCGGAATCTGGGGGAAAGGGCCAAGGAGCCCCGCTCGGGCCACCGTGGCCTCCCCAGCCCCTACCCTTGCCCGGGAGAGATTTCCAGCTCTTCCTGTCAACCCAGCCTGACCCCCACCGCAGCAAGCTCCCCAAATCCGGGGATGGGAGAAGGGGGACACCCCAGCCACCACTGCATTCTTTCCCCTGGCTTAAAGCTGGACCCCAAGGGCCAGCAGTCCCCACCCAACCTCCCGGGGCTGGAGGCACCACACCTTCCTAATCGGAAGGAAGGGGCTGAGCACAGGTGCGCTCATCACCCGACAGGTGGGCGGGCGGGATGGCGGGGAGGAGGCTGAGCCCCCACCCCCGCCAAGGGGAAGCGGAACCGAGCCTCTGCCAGCCCGGCCCGGCCGCATTCCTCTCGGAGCCGCCGGCACGCTGCGCGGCGCCGAGGGCCAGACCTCTGTAAAGCCCTCCGTGCCGGCCCCTGGCCGGGGCCCGGGGGCAAGGGCGCGGGGACACAGCGACGCGGGCTCCGCAGGCCGCAGCCCACCCACCACCACCCCCAGCGCGCTCCCCGACCCGCTCTCCCCTCGGGCGTAGGAGAGCTCCCCTACTCCTGGAGCCCCGGAGAGGCGGCGCGGCAGGAAGGAGGGAAAGGACACGGGAAAGTTAGGGAAGCGGAAGCGCCCCCCCGCGCCCGCCCGGCCCCCTTGCCTCATGTTCTCCACCGTCCGGCCCCCGTGGCGCAGCAGGCAGACGACCGCGGCCACCGCCGAGGCCGCGAGGCAGAAGGCGCAGTACAGGCCGATCTTGGCGTAGAAGCGGGCCGCGCGGCTCAGCTGCGCCAGCAGCAGCAGCAGCAGCAGCGCCGCGGCCAGCCACGGCCACAGCTCCATAGCCGCGCCCGGAGCCCCGACGGCGCGGGCGCGGGCTGCCTGCCTGGGCTCCAGCCGCGCGGGCTGGCGGCGGCGGCGGGCCCTCCTCCTCGCCCCGCCCGGCCCGCGCCCCCTTATTGCGAGGGCGGAGGGGCGGGGCGCCGGGCTGGCGAGCGCGGCGCGCGAGGGAGCGGCGAGGTGCGCCCCGCCCGCCCGCGTCGTCCACACCCGCCGCGCGGTCGCCGCCCCCTCCCCGCCCCTCCGTCCCGGGACGGTGCCTCTGCCCAGGCGCCGGGCCACCCTCCGCCGCTGGCGCTGCGCCCGCCACCCCCCCGCACCTTCGCAGCGTGTGACCTGGGCCGTGGCGCCCCGCAGACCCCCACATCGGGCCAGACCCCACCCGCCTCCGCAACCGCCGGCACCGCCCCTGAGCCCAGACCGCGACGGCGCGTGCCAGCCCGGTCACGGCACAAAGGGGCCCTTGAGCGGCGCCCGGTGACCGAACCGATGATAGCCTGCCCCTTCGGGTCCCCTCTGGCGACTGCAGGAGACGCAGGCTTGGGGAGAGGGGTGGTCTGAAGATGGGCTGGGTAGGCAGAAGGCCAGAGTCTGGGCAGGGCCCGGGTGCCGAACAGTGGGTGCCAGGCCAGCAGGTTATCTCCTGCTCCAGGTGTCAGGCTTGCCCCAGGGATCAGGCGACTGAGTTCAACTCAAGTGGGTGGGCCAGCCTGGCAGGACAATGGTGCGGCCAGCCTCTGGCTTGCGGGGAGGGAGCTCCAGGTCACCCCAAGGGGGCAACCGTCAACAGATCTCAGAGCAGACCCAGGTTTTACCACCAAGTTTCCGTTGTACATGAGTGCCCTCCACTTGCGGCCCCTCTGCTTGCAGCCCTGGGCCTGGGTTTGCTACCATTGACCAGTGGCCTCACACGTGGTGCTTGGAGGCCTTCAAAGGTTGTTGTCAGCCTCTGCCCTATTTCAGATGCTGGGGCGTCTATTGCTGAAATGCTTCACTAAAGCCCCCAAACCGCTGTTTTGGGTGACAAGTACAAAATAGCCCATCACGGGGTGACTGGGGGGCGTCAGGCCCAGAGGGACAAGGGCTTCCCTGAGGAGAGTGGAGGAGCCTGGGCACAGGCGTTCTCGCTCCTCACGAGGGGCGCGCCCCTTCTCCTGGGCTACACCCGTGCGTGCTTCACAGCAAAGCCTGTGGCCCAAAGCCCTCCGCACAGGGAAGCCTCGCAGGCTGAAGTCCATGGGGCTGCAAGAGTCAGACACAGCTGGGTGACCGAGCGACCAAGCAAAAGCAGACAGCTCCGCCCATCTGCATCAAGTCCAAGAGCATCTCCCCGACCTTGGAGGAGGCCCGAAAGTGCTTCCCCGCCCCAGGGAGGAGGGGGCAGGCGCCCGGCACAACTGGGCCCGGGCTGGCATGGGGCTTACAGACTGCCTCGAGACTCGGAAGAGAAGGTTTCAGGGAGTCAGGTGGGCCCAGGACCGCCAGCGGTGTCGCGGGGTCCCCAGTTTCTCACCTGGAGGCCCCCGGGGGGCTCTTGTTGAGGCGTGAATCCTGTCCTCGGAACCCCCGCTGTAGACAGCACTGCTTTGCCCGAGGTCCTGTGGCTGCCAGCGCCAGCAGTGCCAAGGCGATGCCGCCCACCACTCAGATGCCTTCCCCGCCTCGCTCTTCCCAGCATTTCCCGTGACTCAGCCACGCATTTGTGGGTTCCTGTGTTCACCGCCCTTCTCCCCCACTTCCCCGGGTGCTCCACTGACGCCCGGGAGAACAGGGCCTGGCCACGAGCAGCCTCCAGGACCAGCGCTCCCCCACTTGACAGAGGTGATGGGGAGAGGCCGGCCCGGGGCCCCTGGCCCGCTGCCCTGTCCGGCTCCCAGGCGTGGTGGTTCCTGACACCACTGTTCTGTCTTTAGACAGACCAAGGGGCTGTGGCTCACTTTTACCTTCTTCCCCAGTTCCTTCCTTCTCTGGGGAAATGTAGGAAGAAAGTGCCCACATTTGCCTCTGATCAGGAACGGGGGGAAAGGGGAGACCTCAGACTCTACTCGGTCTGAGACACCTATTCAGTATTCTGTGAGGAACTCTTTTGATTCTAGGAGGTGAGTTGCCAGAGGATCCTCTGCGTTGGTGGAGACCGAGAAAGGGATTTTCCTCTAAAATTAGCATGCCCCCCTCAGGGAGCACTAGCTTGAGGGGCAGGGATTGTGCCAGCGCCCTGTGTGACCCTCTCGGGGTGCCCCATGTCCCCGCAAGCACCCAGGGAAGGTGCCCGGTTGATAGTAAGTCACCCGCCCCGACACCCCTGGCCGGGTGACAGCTGAGGCCTCCTGGGTGTCTGCCGGGGCCCAGCCGAGCAGCACGTAACACCAGGTGACCATCTGGCCTAAACCGGCCCTGCCGCAGGGGTTGGCGGGGCATGGGGCGGTGCTGGGCCTGATGACCCACCTGCTCGTCCAGTCCTGGGCTCGGGGGTGGGGCCCTGAGGTCCCTGGGTTGGCCTTGGCTCGGGTGGGGCCTCCGGAGGGAAGGGCTGGGCCTCTGCATTTCTGAAGGCCGATGTCACCCCTCCTGGCCAAGCGACATCTTTGAGCTCCAGACAGATGGCTAAGCTCCAAGCTCCCCAAGCCTCAGTTTCCTCCTCAGAGCCCTTCTCCAGGCCTCTCCCAACTCTGCCTCTGGCACCAGGAGGTGGATTCTTCTCCCTTCAAACCTGCCCAGGAAAAAAGAGCCAGGATGCGGGAGCCAGGAGGGCAGCGTGGGCCGGGGGCAGTGCACCCAGTCGGGGGCACCGGGAGGAGCGCCCCCTTCCGCTCTCTGGGGAGCGTCTCCAGGGGGCTGGCCCTCCTAGGGAGAAGCTCTTTGGGAGGAAGGCAGGTGGGGAGGGCACAGCCTGGCCTGCGGAAGGAGGTGCCGCTGGAGGGGAGGGTGCTCGGGCAAGCCTGCCAGGGCCTGTGTGTGGGGCCCTCTCGGTGGGTGTGCCACCCCCCACCCCCCTGCTGGTAAATAAAGCAGCCTGTGAATCTTTCATGGGCTCGCGCTTAAAAATAGATGAGACGAGGCCTCTGGGCCTGATTCCCGGGTCTCTGCCGTGCTGGGCGGTGCTGGGCCCACAGACTCCCCAGGGAGGGGGTGAGGACGGTACCTACCACAGGCTGGGGCACCACCGGGGTGCTGGCCAGGGCCCAGGGGGCCAGGCGCGTGTGGCCCGTGCCCAGGGGCCTGCAGGGAGCCTCCACCTGGCTGTGGTGTCCAAGCTCCTGCATCACAAGCCTAGGGGGTCGGGGGCTGGGAGGGTGAGCAGCAGCCTCCTCCCAGAGGGACTCTGGGCTGGGAAACAGGGTCCGAGGAGCTGTCCCAGGGCAGTGACTGGGGAGTCCAGGAGATGCGGCTGAACAGAGGAGAGGAGGCCCCTCAGGGGTGAGGCCCTTTCTGCAGCGGCCCCTCCCATCGCTGGAGAACCGAGAGCCTCGGCCCCCTCCCCGCCCCCAGCCAACTCTCCACGAAGGTGAGAGGCCACGACACTCATGTCCAAGTTCTAGGCTCGGGTGGGAGCGGGGACCTTGGCACGAGAGGGACTGAAGGCAGAAAGCATCAAGGAGGGGCTGCCTTAGTGGTCGAGGCAGCCTCCCTGCCCCTGACATCAGCTGGCACCCAGATCTCTGCTGGGTACACAGCGGATGGCCTCCCTCCATCCTCCACGGGACAAGTGGGGGCCCAGAAGGGCAGGAGGGCACCTGGGGGCCCCTGGCCGACAAGATGGAGCAGGAGACAGGTTCTGGAGCCTGGTGTCAGCCCCCCGGGGATAACTGCAGACCAGCCGCGCCTCTGGGCCTCGCTGTGCTCAGCCGGGCATGGGGCCCAGTGCAGGCCTGGGGCACTGGACATGAAGGGATGGCGTGAGGTTCCAGGCTCGTCCTTGGGCAGCCACCCTCGGCCACCTCACCCCTGACCCAGCTGGCGTCCAGACTCCGTCAGCTGCCCCAGAGCTGCCCAGGCCAGTGACGCTGCTCCGTCCCGGCCTCAGCCACTGGCCAGGGCACTGCCTCTCGGCCGTGGTGCCTGGCGCCTCTTGTTCCCCCCTTGCCGCCGGGGAAGGAGGCAATCACAAGCCCCTAGAGAAGCCCTCCCGGCCACGGGGTGGGGGCGTCCCCTCCCCTGTGAAGCTGGGGCTGAGGAGGGAGGGGGCGGACTAGGCCTCCTCCACCCTCCCCTGCGTGTGTTGGACTGAAATCCTAAATTGGCCTGCTCCCCTGACTCCTAGCCACACTGAGCTGCCCTGAGCCCGGCCAAGCAGCCCCTTCGGCCTCATTTCCTCTCCGACCCAGGGCCACACTGCATGACCCAGGGCTGCCTGCACCGGGGCTGCAGGGAAGCCCCCGCCCTCCCCCAGCCAGGCCAGGCTGGGGGGTGCTGTGCTCACCATGTCCCAGGGTCCTGCCAGGCCCTGGGGCCCCGAGGGCAGGGCGGAGGCTGGCGCTTCCTGCTGCCACCCCCCACCTCCTCTCAGCCAACCCCTGAGACCTCTCCTGGCAGCTCCCTGCTCTGTGGCCGGGGCCTGCACAATTCACTGGTGAATGAATGAAGGAAGGACTCCTCCCTTGTGAGTCCAGAGAGGAGCACGCCTGCTGCCTGTCGCCCACCAGCTCACGGCCTGCCGGGGGACACTCAGGGCCCGACCTGCTGAGCCTGGGCCGCCACCGCAGAAAGGGTTATCAGAGAAGAGTCACTGACGGAAACCACTGGCTGGCTTCTGCACCAGGGATGGCCTCCAGATAACTGGGCGCAAGAGAGCACTCTCACTGAAAGGAGCTGCACGCGGGCCCCAGGTAGCAATCCCATTCTGTCTGCCCAGCCTGCTCTGCGTTTCCCTGTGGAGACCCCGTCCCAGGGAGTGGAGTTTCTGAGCTCCTGCCTTCTCCCCCGCTGCGAACTCACACGCAAGCAGTCGGGCCAGCCATGGAGGGTTGGCCACGTGGCACTGGGGCAGAGCAGACCAGGGGGTGTGTGAGTCTCTCCATTCATCCATCGTTGTTCAGTCACTCAGTCGTGTCCGACTCTTTGCCTCCCCACGGACTGCAGCACACCAGGCCTCCCTGTCCTTCACTGTCTCCCGGAGTTTGCTCAAATTCATGTCCATTGAGTCAGTGATGCCATCCAGCCATCTTATCCTCTGTTGCCCTCTTCTCCTCCTGCCTTCAACCTTTCCCAGCATCAGGGTCTTTTCCAATGAGTCAATTCTTCGCATCAGGTGGCCAAAGTATTGGAGCTTCAGTTTCAGCATCCGTCCAGTGAATATTCAGGGTTGCTTTCCTTTAGAATGGACTGATTTGACCTCCTTGCTGTCCAAAGGACTCTCAGGACTCTTCTCCAGCACCACAGTTCAAAAGCATCAGTTCTTTGGCCCTCGGCCTTCTTCATGGTCCAGCTCTCGCATCTGTCCGTGCGTGACGGTGAAACTCAAGGTGAATCCATGACCTAAACACAACCAGTGACACTCCTGTGCTGCCACGGGGGCCATGGCGGAAGTGGAAGCTAGCAGGTGGGGAGAGGCAGAGGCCCTGGCTGAGGAGGGAAGCAGAGACTCAGCCCAGGACCACCCGGCCCAGTTACACAGGCTGCGCACTGCACGAGTCTAGAGCATTCCAACAACTCGGACTGCAGCCACCGACCCTCCCAGAGTGAGCAGACCCAGCTCCCTGGGCTCTGGCCCCCACCTCGCCTCTCCCTGCCCCATTCACTACGTATTCAGTCACTCAGAAGTGTCTGATTCTTTGAGACCCCATGGACTGTAGCCCACCAGGCTTCTCTTGACAATAGGATTTCTAAGGCAAAAATATTGGAGTGGGTTGCCATTTCCTTCTCCAGGGATCTTCCTGATGCAGGGACTGAGCCTGCGTCTCTTGCAGATTCTTTACCACTAGCCCCACCTGGGATTTCACCATTCAGAGACCTCAGAGTCACTGGGTCCTGCTACCTCTGGGTGGGAGGTTAGAGGCAAGTTTCTGGAGCTCACTCTAACACACCCAGGGGCCCCACCCTGCCTGGATGCCAGCCAGCACCGGTGCCAACACCCCCTGAGTCACTGTGCAGTGTGGGTGTGGTTTCCCGGTGACCCAGCCAAACATCCGTCCCTGAGCTGATGAAGCTGGAGCCGGGGCTGCAGCCCGCCTTCCCCGCCCTTGCCTGTGCTGCCCCAGGACCAGGCAAGTAAAATGATACGGGGCCCTGGGGAGATCTGAAGCAGGTCAACAGGAGTAAGAACTTTTCCAGGACAAGTATGTCCCAGGAGAAGACTCTTGAGGGTCCTTTGGACTTCAAGGAGATCAAATCGGTCCATCTTAAAGGAAATCAGTCCTGAATACTCATTAGAAGGACTGAAGCTGAAGCTCCAATCCTTTGGCCACCTGATGCAGAGTCAACTCGTTTGAAAAGACTCATCTTGGGAAAGATTGAGGGCAGGAGGAGAAGGTGACAACAGAGGATGAGATGGTTGGATGGCATCACCAACGCGATGGACATGAGTTTGAACAAGCTCTGGACTTGGTGATGGACAAGGAGGCCTGGCGTGCTGCAGTGCGTGGGGTCCCAAAGAGTGGGACACAATGGAGCGACTGAACAACCCCCTAAGTAATATTTAGAACAAACGTGTACTGAGAAATGTCATTCGTTGTTTATCTGGGATGGAACTCTCACTGGGCGTCCTGTATGTTATCCTCGGAGCAGGGGATAAAATACTTCCATTAACCAGCCCCACCCTGGTTCTCAGTCACACTTGCCAGCCGGCTCTGCCGGCGGCTGGGCAGCACTGCCCCCTAGTGGACGCAGCCCCGGCTGCAGGGTGGAGGACGACGGAGGGGCTCAGGGAGACCCGGCTTCTCTGCTCCCCAGGGGGCACACCCAACCCCCTGCCCCCTGGGAGTTGACCCTCTCCGGGTTGGCTGTCCCAGTGAAGGGTACAGTTGTTGGCCTGGGACAGCCAGCAGGCTGGGGGTCTTGGTGCTCATCCTATGGCCAAAACGGTGTCGGAGGGTTGCACAGGGTTTGGGGGCTTCCCTTCTCCCACCCCCTGCCCACTTTGAGTTCTGTCCCCTTTCCCTGAACTCCCCACCCACCTACGTCTCCACCTGGCGCAGAGTCAGGTACAGACTGGGAGCAGCAGCCCCAGGACACTCATCCAGCATCAGAGGCTGGGGCGACAGAGCACCTGCCCCGCCGAGGCTGTGGGCTCCAAGCTCTCCCTCTCCCTTCCTCCCCTCTGTTCTCTTTCCCTGCTTCCTCCTGTCTCTGCCTCCCTCCCTTCCTTTATAAAAACAATGGAAGTTATATTATGACCGTATTGGTATTAAAAAAAAGTAAAAGGATCCCTAAAGTTCATTATTTTCCCTTCCAATTTATTTCTGATTTGGAGGGGGAAAAAAATTGAAAACACTCCCGTGGGCCTCTAGAAGCCTGTGGACCCCAGGTCCTGGGCTCTGGGCCTGGCAGACGGTGAGCCCTGCTCGGGACCTAGGCGGGGGCGGGGGTATCCTGCAGGGTCTTAGCAGCCACAAGCGGTGTGTGTGGCCCCAGAGGCCTGGCGGGCCATCGCAGCAGGCAGGGAGTCCTGGCAGGGGTGTGGGCCCTGCGCCTGGTCACTGGGATCTGTAAGGCCAGCTGTGCCTCCAGCAGGACCCATTGGTGCAGCTGGACGGCCCCGGGCACCCGGAGAGGGCGTGGCTGCAGCCCTGGGGCCGAGGACTCCCGGGAAGGTCTGGTCACCTCGGCCTGGCCCTGAGCCCCAGGGAGGGGAACCCCCACCTGCCTCAGCCCCGGAAATCCCTCTAAGACCAGTGTCCTGGGGAGGCTGCCCCCTGATCTGTTGGGCTGATGGCACTGCCATCTGGCGTCCCCGCCGGGGTGGCCGCGGCCACTGTGGAGGGCTGGCCGGCTTGCCACTGGCTGCTGGTCTCTCAGCACGTAGGCCGCCCGGGGTCAGCGGGCGGGAGGGGTGCATGCAACGTCCCCACTGGTCAGGGCCTCCCGAGGGCCCGCGTGGAGTCTCGCCCGCACTTCGAGCTGCCTGGCTGGTGCGGGCCGACCTGGGCCCCAGGGGCCCTCCGGAGCGCTCTGCCTCTGCCCCGCAGCCCCCGCAGCGCTGCCGCTGGACCTGTTTCCCACCACCTCCTTAAGGCCCCGGGCAGGAGCGCAGGCCGGCCCAGGGGAAAATGGTCGGGCTGGCCAGACGAGCGTAAGGGGCCCGGCAGGCACTCAGCATCTGGCCAGGGGGACCGCAGCCCTGCCAGAACATAGTGCACGTGCCACACCCTCTGGGGAGAACCTGTCCTCAGAAGACAGAGCCCCCCAGGGCGGGTCTGTGGGTTCCCGTCGGCCTGTGGCCGCCCCCACCCCCGCCAGAGCTGCCTCTAGGTGAACCCTCCCCTTGAACCCTCCCGTTCCTGTGCCCACCGGGCTGGCCCTCGGAGACTGCGAAAGTTGGGGAAGCGCCCCTCCGAGTTTATCCCGGAGGAACAACCGCACAGTGAGGCCCAGACACCCACACGGGGAGCCCGCCCCAGCCCTCTCTGCCCTTTGGGGACCGGAGCGAGCTGGCGGCCCTCAGCAGGGCTGCTTGGCGCCTCCTGGAGACCCTCCAGGCGCGTGGACAGTCCCTGTATGTCTGCACGCGCCCCTGCACAGCTCCCCTTTCCTAGGACCACGCCGCCTGTCCTTCCGTGCCTGGCGTGGCGCTGCTGGGAATCCTCAGCGTCGAGGATCTGAAAGACCCCAGAGCAGGACACGAGCCATTCTCATGACCTGTGTTGATAACAGTCCTAACCTTACCTCCTCCAGATCCTCACTGTCGAGGCGGGCTGAAGCCCGGAAGCAGGGAGGGTGGAGAAGAGAACAAGGATGGGACAGGGAGGGCTCGGGAGAGAAGGCGGGGCAAGGCCCTCCGCCTGACACACCCTTCGCTCGGAGGGCCTCAGGTGTCCACTGTAAAAGATGCTGGCCATCCAGTAGCTAAGACTCTGCCTTCCAGTGCAGGGCGTGTGGGCTCAGTCCCCGGTCGGGAAGCTAAGATCTCACACGCTGTGTGACGTGGCCAGAGAGAAAGTACAGGTACATGTCCACCGACTGATAGATGGGCATTTCTGTTCGTGAATGGAATAACAAGACATAGGCCATCCGTTCAGGGGGTGCTAGTCGGCCACGAGAAGGAGTGGATTTCTGACCACCTTACCACACGCAGGAACACCGGAAACTAAGGGAAAGAAGCAGACACAAAGGCATGTGAGTGTGCCTGCGCGCCTGCGTGCAAAGTCGGCGCAGCCGTGTTGGCTCTCTGTGGCCCTGTGGCCTGCAGCCGCCGGCCCCTCTGTCCACGGGGATTCTCCAGGCAAGAGTGCTGGAGCAGGTTGCTGTGCCATCCCCCGGGGACCTATACTGTGATTCCCCTTGTATAAAACATCCAGAAGAGAAGGGTTTTAAGAGACAGAAATCAGATTGTGAGAGGACAGGGGCTGGGGTGCAGGAAGTCAGGAGTGACTCTTGTGGGGCACTCGGGCTTCCTTTCAGGGGGATGGAGACGTTCTGGAATCAGATACAGACCCGTTGATTGCCCAACACTGAATGCCCTAAATGCCGCTCAGCTGTACAATTTAAAACAGTTAAATTTACAGCATATGAATTTCACCTCAGTAAGAAAAGGTACAGGTGGGTGAGAATGAACGAAAGTCACCTGTAACCTCAATATCCAACCAACGTCATCGCTGCAGCAGGGCTTTCCAGATTTCAGGGTTTTATTATTGCACGTACACCCATCAGTGGGTATCTGCAAGCCTGTGCATAGTCCCCACAGCTGGGGCCACACTCCCCCTACGCTTTGTCACTGGTTTCTCAGGAGATCTGGAGTCCTCAGCTGTAATCTCGGGGATCCGCAAGTCCTAAGTGAACTAAATGCTGTGTTTCCGTTTGGATGACAGGCAAATGAACCTGTCTAAACATCTGTAGGCTTCCCAGGTGGTGCTACTGTAAAGAACCCGCCTGGCAATACAGGAGACATAAGAGACGCAAGTTCAGTCCCTGGGTTGGGAAGATCTTCTGGAGGAGGGCATGGCAACCCACGCCAGTATTCTTGCCTGGAGAATCCCACAGACAGAGAAGCCTGGAGGGCTAGCGCGTCGTAAAGAGTCAGACACACACACACACACACACGGAAACATCAGTAAAGATAAGCTTCCTCCTGGCATTGGAGATACTTGTTTTCCCCAAAGCTTGGCCGTCTTGAGGGTGTGGATGAGGCGACGGCCTCCCTGTAGGGGTCGGGCAGACCTCTGGGCCCTGGAGAGTGTGTGTCTCCTGAGAAGCATCCAGAGTCCGGGGCCTGGGGCTGTAGTGCTGTCTCGGGTTTGCACAGGATGTTGCCTGAGCGGACTTCACTTATATGGCCAGTCACCTCGGCGGCATGTGGGATGTTCTGGACTCTCTCTTAACAAGGCTGGGTGAGTGACCAGCTAAGTCTTCACCCCGTTCCTGAATGATTAACTCAGGACAGGTTCCAGCAGGTGACATTTCTGGGTCAAAGTTTTTAACCATCTGCTTTCCATGGTAACTCAGCTGGGAGCCCCCACCCGGGGGTAGCTGGGGAAGAGACCCGCCATCCCCACTCCAGGGGGCCTCTGATGGTGACAGGGCAGGCCCTGGGCGGCACTAACTGTGGGACTGTGGGAGCCACAGTCCCAGGGGGTTAGCCCCTGCCTGTTTCCCTCCCCACCTCCTGGGCAGCAGACTGTCCTCAGCGGACGTTCACCCCTCTCCATTCTTCTTCTAGTCCCCCTGATACATCTGCTGGATTGCCATTTGTTGCAGGAAGGGGGGACCCCTTCCAGGGCCCGAGAGTGAGCTCTTGCCTAACACTGGGGAATGAGTTGTCCGAGGAGACACACACGCTCACAGAGCAAGAGACGTTACTGGGAAGGGGCGCCTGGGCAGAGAGCAGGAGGGTGAGGGGACCTGGGGGACTGCTCCGACACGTGGCTCGAAGGCTCGGGTTTATTGCTGATGGGATTAGTTTCCGGGTTGTCTCTGGCCAATCTTTCTGATTCAGGGTCCTTGCTAGCGGTCCACGCATTGTTCAGTCCAGGTGGATTCCAGCGAGAAGGATTCTGGGAGGTGGTGGGACCCGCGGCCTCTCCTTTTGACCTTTCCTGACCTCTTCTGGCCGGTGGTAGCTAGTTAGTTTAGGGTTCCTAACCAGGACCTCCTGTCGTGAAATAACTCACGCAGCAGTTGCTATGCTGCCGGGCCTGGCCCCATCACGGCAGCGTGTGGCTTTGAGAGGGTGCTCATCTTCACGACCCAGGCTGGCTGGCTATACAGCGTGGAGGAACAGTCCCCTGTCTTAGGGCTCCTGTGAGCTGGGAAATAGACCGCATTGGTTGGGGTCACACTAAGGAAAGTTCTGCACTGGATCTAACCTCACCGTTTCCTGCTGTGGTCTAATCCCCTCATAGCCTCCCTGTGAAGACCTGACGCATCCTCAGGGCTGAGTGATGCAGGCTCCCGGGGGCCCGGACCTCCCTCTCGGCACAGGGGGAACGCTGCTGGGTGACTTCCAGGGGCCGCTGCCCCGGCCTGGCACTCGATCGCAGGCTGCCATGCTGTGAGCTTGCTCAAGCAGCCCCAAGGAGAGGTCGGCCTGGCCGAGAACTGACCTCCACCCCACCAGCACATGGGTCCTCCACCCCCTCTTAAGCCTTCAAAGGACCAAGAGCCTGGCTTTGCAGAGACCCTGGACCAGAAACGAGCACGTGGCTGAGTGGCTCCGGATTCCTGACCCACCAAAGTGTTCACTGCCCTGAGCTGCTGGGCATGGGGTGCTTTGTTATGCGGCAGCAGATCACGGATACAAGATGCTTTTGCAACTAGATGCATGGAAAAGAATTATACAAGTGTTTTTTAAAAAAGAATTCATAGGAGAATATCCTGGGAGGAAGAGCAAGAAGGCGTCCAAAAGGCATTCTGAAAAGGATCCCTCAGGGATGTCCCTGGTGGCCCAGTGGCTAAGCCTCTGAGCTCCCGATGCAGGGGGCCTGGGTTCAATCCCTGGTTGAGGGATTAGATCCCACGTGCCACAAGTGAAGATTCTGCATGCCACATCCAAGACCTGGAGCAGCCAAACATAAATAAAAACAAGCAAATATTTTCAAAAGAGCATGATACGCAGTTAATAAACCACAGAGGAGAAATAGCCACAGAGGAGAAAAGCCTCCCTCAGCATCTGGAAAACAAGATCCCTCCAAACTACAGGGCGGGAGCCAGAAGATGCCTGGGACCGTCCCCATCAGCTGCACCTCTCCAAGGCCCCTGCTGCAAGCCACATTCCAGGTACAGAACTTTCTCTTTCTTGAAAGCACCTCCTGTAACAAATTACCACAAAGGATGACTTTAAAATGACAGAAGTTTAGTTTTCACGTTCTGCAGTCCAGAGGTCCAAAACCCTGGTGTGGAGGGCCACTCCCCCACAGGCTCTGGGGCAGGGTCCTGCCCGCTCCCGGCCCCCTTGGCGCGGGCAGCAGGGCCCCTCTCTGCCCCATCTCCTCCCCCATTTCCGTCTGTCCTCTCTGCAAGTCTCCCATGAGGACAGTCACTGGACTCGTCCTCCCCTCCACCCCGAGGAAACCCAGGCTGGTCTTCTCAAGATCTTAATCACATTGCAAGGATCCTTCTGAATGAGGTCCCATTCACAGGGTCCAGGGGTGAGAATGTGAACACATCTCTTTTGGGGCCACTGTTCGGCTCCCTGCAGGCAGTGCACAGACACCAAAGGACCCTCCCCCTCCCCCTGCCCCCCGAAAAAATTGGGTCCTGGGGCTCAGGAAGCAGAAGTCTCCAAGACCTCCAGGATGCCTGCCGCTGTGCCCGGAGCCCTGTGCCTCCAGCTCTGTGGAGTCCCCGCCTGCACAGGCACAGTCCTTCCCAGCAGCCTAGAGTGAGATCCACAGGATTCCCATAGGTTTAGTTCAGTTCAGTGGCTCGGTCGTTGTCTGACTCTTTGCGACCCCACAGACTGTAGCACGCCATGGCCTCCCTCCATCACCAACTCCCGGAGTTCACTCACACTCATGTCCACTGAGTCGGTGATGCCATCCAACCATCTCATCCTCTGTCATCCCCTTCTCCTCCTGCCTTAAATCTTTCCCAGCATCAGGGTCTTTTCAAATGAGTCAGTTCTTCGCATCAGGTGGCCAAAGTATCGGAGTTTCAGCTTCAGCATCAGTCCTTCCAAAGAATATTCAGGACTGATTTCCTTTAGAATAGATTGGTTGGATCTCCTTGCAGTCCAAGGGACTCTCAAGAATCTTTTCCAACACCACAGTTCAAAAGCATCAGTTCTTCAGCATTCACCTTTTTTATAGTCCAGCTCTCACATTCCTACATGACCACTGGAAAAACCATAGCTTTGACTAGATGGACCTCTGTTGGCAAAGTAATGTCTCTGCTTTTTAATATGCTATCTATGTTGGTCATAACTTTTCTTCCAAGGAACAAGTGTGTTTTAATATCACGGCTGCAGTCACCATCTGCAGTGATTTTGGAGCCCCAAGAATAAAGTCAGTCACTGTTTCCACTGTTTCCCAATCTATTTCCCATGAAGTGATGGGACCAGATGCCATGATCTTAGTTCTCTGAATGTTGAGCTTTAAGCCAGCTTTTTCCCTCTCTTTCACTTTCATTAAGAGGCTCTTTAGTTCCTCTTCACTTTCTGCCATAAGGGTGGTGTTATCTGCATATCTGAGGTTACTGATATTTCTCCCGGCAATCTTGATTTCAGCGTGTGCTTCATCCAGCCCAGTGTTAAGGTCAAGCAAACATGAAATCAAGATCAGATGACAAGCATGTGGCAGAGATGCAGTGAGTGAGAGAAGAGAGCAACACACATCGAACCGAGGCCCCCAGGACTGACCCCAAGATGCCTGACTCATCAAGAGAGCGAAGCGTAAGTGCAGAGAGGACGAGGGGCTCACGGCCCCACTGCAGCTTCATCTGAATGGGGCAACACTCATGCAAAAGCAGCCTCCACGTCCACCCGCAGCCCGCTGCCTCTGGGCCTCCGCGGGTTTCGTCCCTCTGCCTGGAGTCCGTCTTCTCCCTACTCCTGTTTCTTCCCCATCCATTGGGTCAGACATCACCTTCCCCAGGTGAAAGCATCCACATCTGTCAGAATATCCGCCTGGAGAGAAATGCTGACCTTGGTCCTAGGTCATCAGGACCTGGGGTGGTGGGATGATCTATGTCTGGAAGGACCCAAGCCTCCATTTCTGTTTTCCCCATGACATACTTGTGCACGAGACTGAGGGGTTCCAGAAAAACACGGAGGTTAGTGAAATATGTGGCGGCTACCCTGAAAAATACATTTCCCAACATTCTTTGCAGCAAGAAAGGTCATGTGACTAAACTTTTGCCAATGGGATATGAGCAGAAAGTGAAAGTGAGAGTCGTTCAGTTGCCTCAAACTCTGTGACCCCATGGAATTTTCCAGGCCAGGATATTGGAGTGGGTAGACTTTCCCTTCTCCAGGAGATCTTCCAGGAATTGAACCAGGGTCTCCTGCATTGCAGGCAGATTCTTCACCAGTTGTGCTACCAGGGAAGCCGAATATGAGCAGGAGAAATATGCTTTTCTAGATCCCATCTTTAAAGGCAAGGTTATGCTCTTCATGGGCTTCCCTGGTGGCTCAGGTGGTAAAGGATCCCCCTGCAATGTGGGAGACCTGAGTTCGATCCCTGAGCTGGGAAGATCCCCTGGAGAAGGGCATGGCAACCCACTCCAGTATTCTGGCCTGGAGAATCCCATGGACAGAGGAGCCTGGCGGGCTACAGTCCACGGGGGCTGCAGAGTCGTACAAACAGTGATTAAGCACATGCTCTTCATGTCCCTTTGCTATTCCTCCTTGCGGAAGTGTGGAGGTGATGCTTGGAGCTGGAGCAGCCATTCTGGGCTACAAGACAGAAACCAGGTCTTGAGCAGGTCCCTGAGAAGGCGGGGTCTCCGTGTCAGCCCTCAGAAGCTTGGCTTCACCTCTCTGTTGAGCCGTCTCCATTGAGCCGCCTCCATTTTGGGGCCTTGACAAGACGCGTTCTGTCGTCACTGCCTCTGGCTGTTTGTAGTGATGTCGCTGTTTGGTCTGTGTGTTGGGGTGGATGGTGTACCTCCAGCTTCATGCTCACCCAGAACTTCAGAGTGTGGCCTATTTGGAACTAGGGTCTCTGAAGGCTATGTGAGGACTCACGGAGGAGCTGCCCCGGTGGCTCCTGGCTCTGAGCTGTGTGTTCAGCTCCATTTGTGGCCTGATATGGTCCTTCTTGGGCTCCCCTGGGGGCTCAGCAGTAAAGAATCTGCCCGCAGTGCAGGAGACCTGAGTTCAGTCCCTGGGGCGGGAAGATCCCCTGGAGGAGGGCATGGCGACCCGCTCCAGTGTTCTTGCCCAGAGAATCCCCATGAATAGAGGAGCCTGGCGGGCTACAGTCCACAGGGTCACGAAGCACTGGAACGGCCTTCTCCACCAAAGTTTGCTTAGAGACTTCCTTCCGACTTCACCTCTGTGCCTGCTCCTGGCCCTTCCAGGCCCTCCTGCCTTAGGCAGGCAGCTCAGCACTGAATCTGACTGTCCCCAAGGGCACCATGCCAACGGCTGGAATGAAAGGCGGGCTGGGGCTCTATAGATTCTCTGGGGATAACCAGAATCTGACCCCGATCCTAAGCCTGAACAGGCCCTCCTGAGCAGATGCCCTTCCCCTCTCCTGAGAGGACTCTTTAGCCAGCCCGGGTGGTCCACGAGGGGGTCAAGGTGATGAAAACTTAACTCTGGTCCTGCCATCTGGATGCTCCCAGGAGCCCAGCCCAGCCCTCAGTCCAAGTATCACTACCATTTGGCTGAAGACATCGGGTTTCTGAGGGTAGACCACAGTTGTGGGGCAGAGTGGGTCTCCATAAGTTTTGCTGAAGGCCTGGGTTCAGTCCCTGAGCTGGGCAACTGAAATCCTGCAAGCTGCATGAGGCAGCCAAAAATAAATAAATAAATAAATAAAAATGCCCATGTCTCTTTTGCACTCTTGAGGGTCCCTTGGACGGAAAGGAGATCAAACCAGTCAACACTAAAGGAAATCAGCCCTGAATAGTCATTGGAATGACTGAAGCTGAAGCTCCAATACTTTGGCCACCTGATGCAAAGAACTGACTCACTGGAAAAGACCCTGATGCTGGGAAAGACTGAAAGCAGGAGGAGAAGGGCAGAAGAGAATGAGGTGGCTGCATAGAATCACCAACTCAATGGACATAAATTTGAGCAAACTCCAGGAAGACAGTGGAGGACAGAGGAGCCTGGCACGCTGCAGTCCATGAGGGCTGCAGAGTGAGACATGACTTCGCGACTGAACAATGAACAACTTTTGCACCAGACCTGTGCCAACTGGGTCCCTACTAGGAGACAAAAGCCACATGGCAATCTGAACAGGGAGAGTTTTGCTTCAGAAATTACTGACGGCAAAGGCAGATGAAGTGAAGAACAGACAGAAGTAACCTGCAGGGAATTCCCTGGTGGTGCCCTGGTTGGCACTCCATGCTTTTACGGCCAAAGACCCAGATTCGACCCCTGGCTGGGGAACCAAGATCCTGCAAGCCAGAAAGCACAGCTGAAGAGGAAAGAGAACAAAGTACCCTGCTGGGCTGAGCTGGAGCCCCCACGCCCAGGCTGAGATCTTGCCAGGAGAGCCCAGCTGTGACTCACGGGCCAGCAGAGAAGTCACCGTGGTGCTGGCGGAATCGCAGGAAGCCTGCCCTCTGGAGGTTGCTGGGAACCACTGTCCGGGAACTGGGACGGCTGCCGGCAGGGCGGTGTCTCCGCAGAGACAGTCCGCTACAGAACCATCGCAGGGCTCATCTTTTCAACAGACGTGCTAGAACAATTGGATATCCACGTGCAGAAACTCCCAATCCCCAAGCCACACACTGCTTCGATCCATGTACTAAGTCGCTTCAGTCGTGCCCAACTCTGTGTGACCTTATGGACTGCAGCCCACCAGGCTCCTCTGTCTGTGGAATCCTCCAGGCAAGAATACTGGAGTGGGTTGCCGTGCTCTCCTCCGGGGATCTTCCTGACCCGGGGATCGAACCCACATCTCTTGCATCTCCTACTTTGGCAGGCAGATTCTTCACCACTAACGCCACCTGGGAAGCCGTGTACCAAAACCAGCTCAATTGAATCACTGACCCAAACATGAAACCTAACACTATAAAACTCCTAGAAGAAAACAGAAGGAAATCTTTGTGACCCTGGGTTGAGTTAGGTAAAGACTTCTTAGATTTGACAGGCACAGACGAATAAAAGGAAAAAGTGGACAGACTGGACCTCATCAAAATGAACAAAAGGAAAAAAATGGACAGACTGGACCTCATCAAAATGAACAAAAGGAAAAAATGGACAGACTGGACCTCATCAAAATTAAGAACGCCTAGGACTTCCTGGTGGCTCAGTGGATGCCAGCGTGCCTGTCAATGCCGGGGACACTGGTTTCATCCCTGGGCCGGGAAGATTCCACATGCCGCAGGGCAGGGCAGACTGTGAGCCACGACTTCCGAGCCTGTGCGCGAACCCTCCAGCCACAGCTCCTGAAGCCGGTGCACCGTGCTCTGTAACAAGAGAAGCCGCTGTGATGAGAATCCTGTGCCCGGCAATGAAGAGTCGCCCCACTAGCTGCAACTAAAGAAAAAACTCAACAAAGAAACAATACCAAAAAAAAAAAAATTGGGCAAAAAGTTTACATAGATGCTTTGCCAAAGAATATATACAGATTGCAACTAAGTATGTAAGAAATAGCCAATATCAACAGCCTTTGGGGAAATGCAAATAACCAGAAAGAAACTGCGCTTACAGGCTCCCCATAGAATGGCTAGAATTTTAAAAGGGTTGATACCAAGTGCGGATGGGAAAGTGGAGCGACCGGAACTCCCACACGCGGGAACAGCAAAGGGCACTACGCCTACCACTGCATCCCCAGCCTGCATCACCTCAGGGAAAAGGAACATCCTTCACACAGAACCTCGAGTTCTGACTTGACGGCGGCTCTGCTCCTGATGACCTAAGCCAGGACCAACTCTGAGGGCCTTCAGGAGATGACTGCCCGGCTAATAGAGTTGGTGCCTGGTGCCTGCGCTGGCAAAGAGGGGTGCTGAGCGTCCAGGCCTCTGCCCAGGGACAGAGGCCAGACCCAGAGGCTGTAGCCGCTTTTTCCATTTTTGTGTCGTGCAGGGGACGAGCCGGAGCTCCCCGGGACTGGGCCCGGCGCGGGGGAGCCTGGAAGAAAACGAGGCCCGAACTGCTCTGCAGCCTGCAAGTGGGGGGTGCCCACGGGCTGTCTGTGCAAACACCGGCACAGCCGCACGGTGCAACAGTGCATTTTACTCTCTTTAAAAAGCGGAAGAAAGAGGCCAGTGCTGCCGCAGTATCCACGGCCCCTCCAGGCCCTGGGGTCGGCGCAGGACCCCACTAGGGGTCTCCCGTGACTGTTCCCAGGCCCGGCGCCTCCCGCGCCCCGCGCGTCCGCCCCTGCCCCGGGGGACCTCCGCAGGCTGCCCGGCTCCATCACCCGCCTCTCCTCCACCGCGGGGCGCGTGACGGCCCCCGCCGTGCAGTGCCCTCCCGTGGCGGCCGCACGGGCGACGGGGGCTTGCACGCCGGGGCTTGTCTGCGCCGCCGGGGGGCGGGCCGGGGGCGGGCCGGGGGCGCGGGAGGGCGGGGCCTCCGCGCCCCTCCCCTTCCCCTCCGGGGCGCGGTGGGGGCGGCGGGGCGGAGGCGGGGCCGCGGCCGCCTCCCCCGCCCTCCCTCCCTCCCCGCCGCGCGACCCCGCGCCGCCCGCCTCGCGGCCACGCGCCCTCGCGCGCCTTGGCTCCCCGCCTTCCCCCGCCGCGCGCCCCCGCCGCGCCCCCTCCCCGCGCACCCGCCGGGCCGTCAGAGGCGAGCTCTCTGGCGCGGACGCGGGGCGGGGAGGAGGCGCGGCGGCCGATGCGGGCGGGCCGGCCCGCGGGGCTGAGGCCGAGCGGAGGCGAGCCGGGCCCGCGCACGGCCCGCGCCCACCATGCGGCGGCTGCGGCGCCTGGCGCACCTGGTGCTCTTCTGCCCCTTCTCCAAGGGCCTGCAGGTAGGCGCGCCCCCCGGCCGGGCCGGCTCCCGCCCCCACCCCCTCCCGCCCTGGGGCCCGGGCCGCGGCGGGGTCGCGCGGCATCCAGCCCGGGGACCCTGGGCGGATTCCGGACTCAAGGTCGCTGAGGGCCTGGGTGCGTGGTCCCTGGGGGCCCGGGGACAGGCAGGGCCCGGGATGGAGGTTACCGATCGGGTGAGCGGATGCTGCGGGGTTGGCCCCAGTGCCTCTGGGGCTGCAGAAGGCCCCCGCTCCGCCGCAGGCCGGAGCTGCTCCCGCAGGCCCCGAAGCCACACCAGGTCCGCCCCGCTTTCCTCTGCTTAGGAGACCAGGTTTGTCTTTCTGTGATGGAAAACTTGGGACCCGTAGAAGCACCCTAAGAAGGGCATCCTCTCCCCCTGGGTCATCCTCCAGCCAGCCCGAGAAGAGGAGTGTGCCCTGACCGCGCAGTGACCTTGGACAGATCCCCGTCCCTCTCGGGACCCTGCTGTCTGCAGGGGAGGCCCAGGCTGCTTTGGGGGCCAGCTACTGTGATCCCTGTCATGGCTGCTTGGGGTGGTCTGAGCTGGGCTGAATGCGAGCCTCAAATTATTCAGGCCAAACCTGCCACCTTCACGACCCCAGGCCCTGGGTAGAAGGAGACAGCCCTGGTCAGACTCGCCTGCACCTCCCTGGGGTCCCCTCTGGGGAGAAGGGTGGGAGCCAGGAAATGCACGCAGGGGTTTGCGCCAGAAGCCCTCCTGCCATCCAGGGGTCTTGTGGGGGTAGTGGTCTCCACCCAGCTCTGGGTCGGGTGGGAGCTGAGGGTCTGTGGATCTCAGGTGGGGGTACAGCGGCCCCATCCTGAGGGAAAGACCTTGACCGAGGAGGCCAGTGTGGCGGGTCTTGGACTGGGGGTGTCAGGCCTCTGAGCTCAGCCTGGGAACGGCAGATGAGCCTGGACAGGAGAGGTGATGGGCTCCCAATGGCTTGTGTTGGTTCCCAGACACCTGCCTCCTTAATGAGAGGAGACACCCTGAGCCTCAGTTTACTGCATGTGAAACACTCCTGTGTTGGTGGTGGAGATGGAGGCCACGGTATACGTGGGCCCCTGGCCCCGAGGCTGCCGGTCATCACGCTGTCTGTCCCCGAGGGCCCCCAAATGCTCCAGTAGGAGCTGGGCAGGCTGGGGGGTGCGGGGGAGCCGCCGGCCAGGGCGCAGTGAGTGAGCTCTCCCTGTCCTGGGGGCATGCTCACCCGTGGGCATCAGGATGCCACAGAGGCAAGGCAGGGCAGGGGGTAGGAGCAGGGACTCCCCTCGGAGGAAGTGCCTGCCTGCGATGACCAGAGCCTGGGGGTTGCTCAGAGCTCGGCGCTGGGGACGGTTTCCATGGAGCGGGGCCGCCACTGGCAGGCCGGAGCTGGAGAGGCTCTGGCGGGAGCATGGGCCGTGTCCGAGGTGGACCCTGCGGGCAGGCCGCGAACCCGGGTCTGGCCCAGGTCAGCCCCTGGGGCCAGTGCGGGTGACAGCCTTCCCTCTTCCCGCCTGTCCCCCCGAGCAGCTGGCGGTCCTTGGGCTTTGCCCTGCCCCCAGCCGCACCCCTGGCTCCCAGGCCCCCACCCGCTGCCCTGCTTTCCTGCTTTTCCCTTTGAACAAAACTGGCGGAAGCAGATGTGGTGGCAGGACCAGTGGGCCTGCGACCCAGCCCTGCGACTCTGGCCAGAGCTATCCCAGGCCTCCGCGGCTGCGAGCCGCGCCTACCGCAGCGCCTCCCGGGGCGGCCGACCAAGGGAGTTGGCCAGAGGAGCAGGAGGGAAGGACCCTACCTTCCCTGGAGGAACGGTGTAAAAACGAGCGCAGCTGCCTGAGCTGAGCCTGGAGGCCTTGCCTCGTCCTCAGGGGAGAGCCACCGGCCCCATTTCTGGGCCCCAGCCTCCGATGAGAAAGCCAGGGCTGACCAGGACTGGAGCCGCCCCACTGACACACGGGTGGCGGGATGTGTGACCGGCGCTGGTAGAGGCCCTGCCCCGGAGCAGGCTGGTCTGGAGCCCCCCTTGCTCTCCTGGGCCCTCTTCTCTGGGGCTCAGCTGCCCCGGTCAGGGTGTCTGAGCTTTTGCACAGAGCAGCGCCTGGTCGCCTTGGCCCATCAGCTGACCGCTGCTGGGCAGCAGCCACCGAGGCCGTGATTTGCCAGAACGGGGGCGAGGAAGGAAGCTGTTGGTCCTGCAATCCCGGCTTGGGGGCTGGATGGGAGACAGTGCCCCCGGTGCCTGCAGGGCTGTGGGTCCCCCCACCCTGTGATTCCATTTGTCAGCTGGGAAGACCTGCCCTCCAGAGAAGCAGCTCCTGGCCCACCCCACACTCCTGGGTCGGAGCCTTCAGCAGCGGGGCCAGGGGCTGAGTATCTTAGTTATCTCTTGTCTACTGTGGTAAATAACACATCGCATGAATTTAGCATCTTAACCATTTTTTAAGTGCACGTTCAAGGGCATTAAATACATCCCCATTGTTGAGCCGCCGCCACCATTCATCTCTAGAACTCATTTCATCTTCCCAAACTCAAGCACTCAAGCTCTGTCCCCTTCAAACACTCACTCGTCATCCTGGGCAGGCCCCCCTTTCTCCCCCACCGCTCCCCGTTGTCCCCACCCTTCCTGTGTCTGTGGATCTGAGTCCTCTAGGTTGTTGCCTGGGTGGAGTCCCACAGGATCTGTCTTGTGTCTGGCTCATTTCACTGGACATGGTGTCCTGCGGGGTCATCCATGCCGTGGCCTGGGTCGGAGTTCTTTGCCTTTTCATCGCTGATCACCATTCTCACGTGTGGATGGGCCGTATCTGGCTTGCTCGCTCCTTTGTCAGTGGGTCCGCGGGTTGTGTCTACCCTTTGGCTGCTGTGATGGGGGGTGTGCAAGGCTGGGTCCCTTAAAGCTCGCAGGGTGGCTGCGCCTCCGAGCCCTGTGATCCCTGCTGGCCTTGATCCAGCCTGAAGTCTTCCCCAGTGGGAGGAACCTTGTGCCGTGTACCGGGCCAGGGTGAGGGGCCCGGGGTGGGGGGTGCCTCTCCAGCCTGACCTTGTACAGAGGTTACATGTCATTATGAAATGAGGGCAGGACAGGAGGAAAAAATTGTTCCAAATCTCTTTATTCAGCAAAATAAAGAGCTGTCTACCCTAAATCCTCCTCATTTGGAATTTATTTTTCCCTGCCTGTGAGATTTCAAGGTCTGGGAGACACCAGGCCCCTGCCTTGCACCAGAAGTGGGTGCGCGGAGTGGGAGGGAGACACTGACTGGGGCGGGGCTTGGGGGGGCTGGGGTCTAGGAGGCGGGGCTGGGGGGCTGTTCTCTAGGAGGCGGGGCTGGGGGGCTGGGGTCTAGGAGGCGGGGCTTGGGAGCTGTGGTCTAGGAAGCGGGGTCCGCGCACCTAGAATGCTGTGCTTCTTCACGCCCCCCCCCCACAGGGCCGGCTCCCAGGTCTTAGGGTCAAGTATGTCTTCCTCGTGTGGCTGGGCGTCCTCGCAGGCAGCTGGCTGGCCTACGTGCACTATTCGTCCCACGCGGAGCTCTGCCGCGGCCACGTCTGCAGAGTGGTCATCGTAAGTGTCGCCCGGGGCCGTCCGTGGGCTCCGGCCGCCCCCAGCCAGCGCTCCTACGGTGGGCAGCCTAGAAATGGGGCTTGAGGCCTGCCTGCCCAGTGGATTCTGGGGAGGGTCCGGCTGCGTCCTGCGGGGCTATCCCTGCAGGCCGTGGGCAGGGGCCCAGGAGGAAGGGGTGCCCCATGGAGCACAGGGGGGTGGCTGGGGATGGACAGACAGACGGATGGGTGGACAGGGCCCGCTGTAGACGTGTCCGTGGCGGGGGGCCGGGGTCCAGCAGAGGTGGCTGCAGGGCGTGGTCTTCCGGGCCTGGGGGTGGAGACGCGCCAAGTCGCCACTGTGGCTGGTAGAGCAGAGCTGCGCACGTGTGTGTGAGGGCGCTGGTGAACCTGCGTGTGCTTGTCCACAGGAGTGCGTGTGTGCCCACGAGCACTGCTCCACTGGCTCACGGCTCCTGCTGAAGGATGCCCTGTGACTGGTGGAGGGGGCGGTGACGCCAGCCGAACAGGCCCTGGCAACCCTCAGATGCTGACTCCACCAGCCTCCCTGGGCAGGGGTGAGCCCTCCTCGGGCTAACGGGGCCTGAGGCATCCATGCCTGGGGGCACCCCCAGCGGAGCTCCTGGGGTCCTGAAGTGGGGGCAGTGGGAGACGCCTGGCCTTGAACCTGTCTCCTGGTGGGGGCCTGGATTCTCTGCTCCTCTGCAGGGCGAGGGGCGCTCTTCCTGGGGGGCTGTGTGGCACGGTGGAAGGGCTCAGCAGGCCTGTTCTGCCCAGGGTCCCATGGGGGCCAAACTCGGGACAGTCCGGAGGTGGTGGTGGAGGGTCCAGAGCCCACGAGACAGGACTTAAGAGGGGCCCATCAATCATAGGTTGTTGGCTGGGGCAGGCCAGCATGGGCACAAGGGTGCGGCACCCAGCCCGAGGGAAAAGGCCTTGTTTCTTCCAGAAATGCTTGCTGGGGCCCTCCAGGGGTCAGACCCAAGCTGGGCGCCAGACACGGCTCTGCCCCCAGCCTGGTGGGTTGGGGACGCGCAGGGGCAGGTGTGCGTGTAGAGGGAGCCTGGCCTCTGGGCGGGGGCGGGGAGGGGTACTGCTTGGGGACCCCTTGCAGCAGGCGAGGGCCGGGGCTGCCCGGGTGGGTGGAGGGGTCTCTTGGGGCAGTGAGGCCTGGGAGGACCCGTGAGATGGGGTCTGGCCAGTGGGCACAGCGAGCACCTGCTCAGAGCTGGGGGGTGTTTTCTGAGCACTTCCTGTGTGCCCGCAGCAGCGCCCCAGCATGCAGAGGACTGGGGCCCTGGGGGAGCAGACAAGGAGCGTGCCCCTCCCAACCAGAGGACCTGCAGCTTCCATCTTCCCAGAGCACCCTGGCCTTCCCGCCAGCGCCAGAGCAGTCTCCCGGCTGCTGGGCCGCGGGGACACCCCCTCCTTTCCCCGAGAAGACCTGGCCACCTCATGGGGGTATCAGCCATCTCCGAAAGATTCCACAGCTTGTCCAAGGTCACCCAGGGTGTATGTGTTGGGGGGAAGGCAGGACCGGGGTCACGGACCAGGTGCCCATGGACCTCAGGGTGCTCAGCTGGGTCCCCACCTCAGCCCGGTTTGTAGACAGGAGACAGGCTGGGAGAGGAGGGGTCTTGCCCCACCTGGAGGCTGACGGCCACACTGCCCACCTCAGCTTCGGTGGAAGCCCCTCCCACCCTGGTGGGCAGCGTGGCTGGCAGGCCCCGACCCTGGCCCAGCCTGGCCGCCCGCACTGGCAGACCCCCCCACGAAGGGCCTTGCAGCTCCGGGGGGTCTGAGGGAGTCAGAGCGGACCCCCCGCGGTGGAGGGGCTCCCCTCCACCGTTCATCTGTCCTGATGAACGGGTGTCGGGCTCTGAAGCCACAGCACAGAAGCCTCCTCCCCGGTCCCGGAGGTGAGTCCAGGGCCTCAGTGTTCAGGAGGCCCTGCCTCCCCCGCCCCGCACGCCCCCTTCCTGCAGGCCTGCTCCACCAAGGGCCTGAGCGCCATGGCAACAGTGATGCACATCCAGGAATTCACCCCGCACTTGCTCCAGATGCCACAAATCCCCCCGCCCCCACCTAGGGACCGCCCTGGGAAGGGCCTCACCTTCCGGCTCAGCTCAGCCCACACCCGCGGGACTCAGGGGGCTGCAAGGCCCTGTCTGGAGCCAGGAGGGGCTTGGTGGGGGCAGCGGCTCCTGCAGGCTTGCTCTGATTAGAGCTGCAAGCCTCTCCCCGCGCGTCCGGCTTGCGATGCGCTGGCGGGCGGGCGGGCGGAACCCTCGCTCCCCCGGCCACGTCCTGCGCCTCCCTGCTCTCCTCAGTGTGACCAGTACCGCAAGGGCATCATCTCAGGCTCCATCTGCCAGGACCTGTGCAGCCTGCAGCAGGTGGAGTGGAGGGCCTGCCTCTCCTCCGTGCCAGGCCAGCAGGTAGGCCCGGCCGGGCTCAGCTCCTGGGGCCCTGCCGCCTGCAGTGCGGCTGGAGGGGCCGTGTGCACAGCGGGTCCCTGTGCTTCCGGCAGGTGTACAGCGGGCTCTGGCAGGGCAAGGAGGTGACCATCAAGTGTGGCCTGGAGGAGAGCCTGAGCTGGAAGGCCGGGGCCGACGCAGCCCCCCGGCGGGGGGGCTGGTGCTGTTCGACAAGCCCACTCGGGGCACCTCGATTAAGGAGTTCCGGGAGATGACCCTCAGCTTTCTCAAGGTCAGCTTGCTCTCCTGGGGGCGAGGGCCTGTCAAGTTCATGCCCAAGGACGTGTGCACAGGGCAGGCAGCAA
The DNA here is from genome assembly GCA_917880005.1 of Nanger dama. Classification (NCBI taxonomy): domain Eukaryota; kingdom Metazoa; phylum Chordata; class Mammalia; order Artiodactyla; family Bovidae; genus Nanger; species Nanger dama. The sequence continues at coordinate 2,902,492 of CAKJTW010000018.1, read as the reverse complement.
GCTGGATGGGGGTGCCACACAGGCCAGGGGCTATCTGGCTAGCCCGCCGGTTCCAGCAGACCCCACAGGCACGAGGCTCAGGGAGCACCCACAGGCATGAGAACCCCCCCGGAGCCAGAGGGCAGGGGGCAGGGAGGCCAGGGAGGGAGGTGGGACCCAGGGGTGGGTGGGGCAGATGAGGGGTCAGCGACCCCCGCAGGGCTCCCACCTTCGTGCGGGAAGTCCCTGGGCTTCCCGAGCGCTGGGGGAGAGCGCAGGTGGGCTTTCCAGGAGTGGTGAGGGGGCCTCCCCAGCGCCTTGCTGGCTGCTTCATCCCGGGGGCTGGAGGCCGGGCTCCCCCATCGGGCTGATACGTGGCGTCGGGTGCCAAGCCTGCAGCTGCGCGCCCACGTCCCGCCTCCCCTCTCTCCTGGTCCCGAACCTCAGGCTAATCTGGGAGACCTCCCCTCGCTGCCCGCGCTGGTCGGCCAGGTCCTGCTCATGGCCGACTTCAACAAGGACAGCAGGGTGTCACTGGCCGAGGCCAAGTCGGTGTGGGCGCTGCTGAAGCGCAACGAGTTCCTGCTGCTGCTGTCCCTGCAGGGGAAGGGGCATGCCGCGCCGCTGCTGGGCCACTGCGGGGACCTCTACGTCACGGAGGGCGTCCCGCGCAGCTCGGGGCCCGTGGCTGCCCTCCCCGGCCCTGCTGCGGCCGCTGCTGCCGCCCGCCCTGCACGGGGCCCTGCAGCAGTGGCTGGGCCCCGCCTGGCCCTGGCGCGCCAAGATCGCCATCGGCCTGCTGGAGTTCGTGGAGGAGCTCTTCCACGGCGCCACGGGACCTTCTACATGTGCGAGACCACGCTGGCCAACGTGGGCTACACGGCCAAGTACGACTTCAGGATGGCCGACCTGCAGCAGGTGGCGCCCGAGGCCGCCGTGCGCCGCTTCCTGCGGGGGCCGCCACTGCGAGCGCAGCGCGGACTGCACCTATGGCCGCGACTGCCGGGCGCCCTGCGACACGCTCCTGCGCCAGTGCAAGGGCGACCTGGTGCAGCCCAACCTGGCCAAGGTGTGCGAGGTGCTGCGGGACTACCTGCTGCCCGGCGCCCCCCGCCGGCCTGCGCGCCGAGCTGGGCAGGCAGCTGCGCACCTGCACCACGCTGAGCGGGCTGGCCAGCCAGGTGGAGGCCCGCCACTCGCTGGTGCTCAGCCACCTCAAGACCCTGCTCTGGAAAGAGATCTCCAACACCAAGTACGCCTGAGGGCCGCGGGCCCCGCCCCGCCTCCCACACCGCGCGGCTCCTGCCCCTGAGCTGCCACCACCGCCCCCCGCCCCCTGACCCCACTCCCGAGTTTTCTGGGCTCCCGACAGGACAGTGGAGCTGGCAGGAGGGAAGGACTCAGAGCCCAAGCACCAAGGGCTGGCCCTGGGACCTGCCCAGGCCAAGGCTTTGCTCCTTTGGAGAACTCTGTAAATAAAGGTTTTCTGTGAAGTACTGTCCAGTCATCAAGTCGTGTTCAACTGCGGCCCCGTGGGCTGCGTGCAGCACGCCGGGCTTCCCCTGTCCTTCAGCTCCCTGAGTTTGCTCTGTCGTCCACTTCTCCTGCCTTCTATCTTTCCCAGCATGAGGGTCTTTTCTCATGAGTTGGCTCTTCGAATCAAGTGGCCGAAGCTTGACTGGAGCTTCAGCTTCAGTCCTTCCAATGAATATTCAGGGTTGCTTTCTGTTTAGGATTAAATGGTTTGAACATCTATACAGGACTACTGGAAAAATCATAGCCTTGATTATATGGACCTTTGTCAGCAAAGTGATCGCTTTGTTTTTTAATACACAGTTTGTCACAGCTTTTCTTCCAAGGAGCTTCTTTTAATTTCATGGCCATCATCCCTGTCCCAAGTGATTTTGGAGCCCAAGAAAATAGTTTCCTTATTTGCCATGAAGTGATGGGACAGGATGTGATGACCTTAGTTCTCTCAAGCCAGCTTTCCCACTTTTCCTGAGTACCCCCATGCCACTCAGCCTGGAGAGTCTACTGCAGCGAATGGGGAAGGAGGGGGCAGCCAGCCCTGGACCCACATCCTGGCAGCAGGCTGCTTGGGGTTGACTGGAGCCCATGGTCCTCAGCTGTGGCCAGCCCTGACCTGGACCACACGGGGATGGGGATGCAAGCAGGGGCGCACAGTTACAGGGTAACTTCAGGTTCCATTGATTCCAAAAAGCTGTCACTGCCCAGGAAGAGCACCCAGGACCCTGACCCCTCACCCTCGGCTCCTGGTGGGGCCCCGACTGATCAGACAAAGGCAGGTGAAGGCAGTTAATCCAAGATCCATTTATTCTTTATAGTTTTGCCAACATGGGGACATGCTCCTTCACCGAGATGGGTGATCTTTCCATTCACTGAAACAACCTGTGCTGAAAATGTAAGACCTCGCAGCCTTTTCTCGGGAACCGTCGCCCCAAAGACCACAGTGACTCGAATTCGATGCAATCAGCAAGAGGATTTATTAGGCCGGCGCGCCGGGTTCGATCTCCTCGGGAGGAGTGAACCTCGAACGCCAGTCGTGAGGGACTTTTATACAAAAAGTCACAGGTAGGTGGGGATGAGGTCAGGGTATGGGATACAATGAAGTAGGGGCCATAGGTGAGGTGGAGACATTTGATTGGTGGGAAAAGTTTGCAGGTAATTAAGTTGAAACGGTTGGCTGATCACCCTGCGGCATTTGGTCAATTTTTACCCAGAAAAGTCCGACAGAGAGATACATTCTTGGGAGGGGGTTTCCTTGACCAGGTCATAAGTAATCTGTTAAGAATCGGTCAGGAGGCTCTGAGTCACCAGATTAAGGAGTAAGCTATTTTCCTTGAGGCACAGCCTGCCTTCCGGGCTTAAATTTTAACCTAAGTCCTTCATTCCCCTCTTCTTCTTGTCTGTGATTTCAATCCTGAAATCACAGAGTGAGGGATTGCGGCATACCGTTACCTTGGCATGAGCACTCGCACGGTGCTTGTGCGTTTCTTGATAAAGGAGAGCAACTACTTAAAAATGCAAAGCTAAGAGATGAAGAAAGTTAGGATTACAAGAATAGTCATGGTATCATAAACAAACTTATATAACCTTTTTAACATCTATACCTTACAATCATTAAGAAAACAGCCACCAATCTTCCATTTTATTGTGTGCAGAGCATAGTGTCCCCGTCTCCGGAGCGTGACGGGTGCATTTTAAACGTCCATTGAGGGAGACGGGTCAGGGAGCCAAGGAATGCCCTGGGTTGTTACTTAGGTCAGGCGGCTTTCAAGATTTAACCCGTTACAGGCAATTCTCTTGCAGCTCCCTCTTCTTCATCTTTTAGGCGCTCTAAAAGATGGTGATGGTGCAGCATGTTACGGTAGACAAGCACCTTTATATGCAGAAATTCTTTTACAATGCCTTTAATAAGGCATGGTGCTAGGCACATCAGGGCAAGGATAGCAATTAACACGATGCCTACAGCCACCATGCTCTGCCACAAAGAATGAAGACTGGGAAAGTTAGAAACCAAATTCTTCACAAAATCTTCAGCAGTTTGAACATCTAAAGTGGCCGAAGGCGCGTTTTCTATATCTAATATTTCATTGTGTAACTGCAGTAAATCAAGAGAAATAAGACTTGGGGGTATCATATGAAAAACACATAGGGAACCGTGAAGAAAGCCCATAGAAGGAAATGTTAGCTTGTTGGTGTTGAATGTGTGCGTCAGAGACTCCTCCCAGAAGCGCAGTATCATTTACGTATACCGGCAATGTTTCTTCATCCCACCCTACAGACTGGAGCATGGGGGGTCAGGAACGTGGGCCCAATACGTATGAGCGGTCCCTTGATGCAGAGTCAGGAGGTTTAGGTAGAGGATGATCAGGAATCCGGTGATCGACAGAGCCTGAGCTTTAAAGGGTGAGAGGTGCGGTGAGCCTTCCATTGAGGCATCGGTTCTGGTGCAGCTTTAACGTGGGAGGCGTGGATCCAGGATGAGATTCCGTCAACCTTGATGGCAGTAGGGGTCGTAAGCAGGACAATGTAGGGTCCTTTCCACCTGGGCTCTAGATTATGTTGCCGATGTTGACGAACATAGTCCCCCACCTGGAACGGATGGGCCTCTTCTGGGGTACCGGGTTGGTAGGCTGCAGCAAGCTGAGTCCACACCTCTTTCTGAACCAGCTGGAGTCCCTTTAGCCTAGCACACAGATCACCATTGTTAAAGTTTCGGGGGTCGAATCCCTCTCTAAGTGTCAATATGGGGGGGGTGTGCTTCATACAAAATTTCAAAAGGGGTGAGACCAAGGTGAGAGGGCGTGTTTCTCACCCGGAACAGAGCCAGAGGAAGGAGCACCGTCCAGTCAGTACCGCCAGTCTCTAAGGACAATTTAGTTAGGGTCTCTTTTAGAGTTCTATTCATTCTTTCTACCTGCCCTGAACTCTGGGGTCTGTATGCACAATGTAATTTCCAATCGGTCCCCAGAAACTTAGCTAACTCCTGACTTATTTGGGCAATAAAAGCCGGCCCATTATCTGACCCTAACATCTTTGGCGCTCCGAAGCACGGAAAAATTTCTTCTAGAATCTTTTTAGTTACTGTGAGTGCACTTTCATTTTGGTGGGAAAAGCTTCTACCCACCCTGAGAAAGTGTCTACAAAAACCAGCAGATATTTATTGCCATACTGCACAGGACATACCTCGGTGAAATCTACTTCCCAGTAGGCCCCCGGCCGGTCTCCACGCAGCCACTTACCTTGGCCCGTCTTGTTTGGCCGGCATTTACCTCTTGGCAAGGTCTGCAGTTCAGGACCACTTGCTCAGCCAATTTAAAAGTCCCGGCACCTCATATCCTGCTTTAATTAAAAGAGAGACTAGCTTTTTAGCCCCTAAGTGAGTCCAATGGTGCATTTGTTTTAACATTTCTCTGGCTTCTCCTTCCGACGTAGCCTGTTTCCCTCTGGGCCGCGGAGAGGGGCTAGGATTATCTTCATTTTTTGAGCATATTGCCAGCAATCTCGATAGCCCGTCTTTTGTCGCCGCCTCTCGCGCAGCTTGATCGGCCATGTTGTTTCCCTCAGTTACCAGGGACCGATCTCGTTGATGTCCAGGGCAGTGGATTACACTAATCTTTTTGGCAACATCAGGGCAGCCAACAATGCCAGGATTTCGTCTTTGTTTTTAATCTCCTTGCCGCCGATGTGAGTAGCCCTCTCTGTTGGTAAATAGCTCCATGGACACGTGCAGCTGCGAAGGCATATCTACTATCAGTGTAAATGTTGGCCTTTTTCCCTCGGGCCAGCTCTAAGGCCTTAGTGAGGGCAATCAGCTCGGCTTTTTGGGCTGACGTACCTTGAGGCAGGGCAGCTGCCCAGATTACCTCAGTCCCATCGACCACCGCTGCCCCTGCCCGCCACCTTCCTTCTTCAAGAAAACTGCTCCCGTCCGTATACCATGTCATCTCGGCATCCTGAAGCGGCTGGTCCGAGAGATCATGACGAACTCCATGTACTCCCGCCAGAATTTCTTGACAGTCGTGGGTCACCTCGGACTGGCTGGGGTCCGGCAGCAGCGTGGCAGGGGTTAAGTCCGGTAGCCGGCGTGAACCTGATTCGCTCAGAGTTTAGGAGCAACGTCTGATAGTGGGTCATCCTGGCATTAGTTAGCCATCTCTCGGGGGGTTGGCGAATCACACTTTCTAAAGCGTGGGGCGCAGTGACAATTAAGTTCTGCCCCAGTGTCAGCTTGTCTGCATCTTTTACTAGGACTGCCACGGCAGCCACTATACGCAAACAATTCGGCCAGCCAGCAGCCACGGGGTCCAGTTTCTTTGACAGATATGCCACCGGCCGATTCCATGGTCCCAGCTTTTGGGTGAGGACCCCTTTGGCAATGCCATTATTTTCAGCCACATAGAGATGGAACGGCTTGTCCACATCTGGAAGTCCCAGGGCAGGGGCTGACAACAAGGCGCGCTTAATGTTGTCAAAAGCCTTTTGCTCGCTTCTTTCCCCAGACGAAGGGTGTACTGCCCTTGGTCAGGGGGTACAAGGGAGCGGCCATCTCTGCGAACCCCGGAATCCAGAGCCTGCAGAACCCTGCAGTGCCCAAGAACTCCCTAACTTGTCGGGAGTTTTCGGGGCCGGTATTCTGGCCACCGCCTCTTTTCTGGCCTCCGAGAGCCATCGCTTCCCATCTCTGAGTTGGTACCCCAGGTAACTAACCTGTTGCCGGCAGATCTGGGCCTTTTTGGCAGAAGCACGGTAGCCGAGGGTGCCAAGTTCGGTCAGTAAAGTCTCAGTCCCTTTCCTGCACTCCTCTGCGGTATCAGCGGCCAGAAGCAAGTCATCTACATATTGGAGCAGAGTTACCTGGGGATTTGTGGCGCGGAAGTGCGCAAGGTCCTGGTGGAGGGCTTCATCAAAAATTGTTGGCGAGTTCTTGAATCCTTGCGGCAGCCTGGTCCACGTTAGCTGTCCGGAGAGTCCTGTAAGAGGGTCTTTCCACTCAAAAGCAAAAATAGGCTGGCTAGCAGGGCTGAGTCGTAGGCAGAAGAAGGCATCTTTCAGGTCCAAGACAGTGTACCACTTCCGGCTGGGGGAAGGGTGCTCAGCAGGTTGTAGGGGTTGGGCACTGTTGGGTGTAGGTCGGATACCCGCTTGTTGACTTCTCTCAGATCCTGTACAGGCCGGTATTCACCCGTTCCAGGCTTCCGGACCGGAAGCAACGGGGTGTTCCAGGCCGATTGGCACTTTATCAAAATTCCCAGATCAAGAAACCTTTGAATATGTGGGCGGATCCCATCTCGAGCCTCTTTACTCATTGGGTACTGGCGGACTGAGATAGGGGTGGCAGAGGCCTTGATTTCTACCACCACTGGGGGCTGGTGGACGGCCATTCCCATGCCTGAGACTTCAGCCCAGGCTAGGAGGGTCTTAGCCATCCAGTCCTGCATATTCATGGTCTTGGGGGAAGGGCTCTCATATAGCCTGTATTCATCTTCTAGCCTCAGGGTCAAAACCTGCAACGGCCTTCCTTCCCCGTCTGTCACCGTGGTGCCCTCGGTGTGAAAGTGGATCTGAGCCCCCACTTTCGTGAGCAAGTCCCGTCCCAGCAAGGGGTAAGGGCATTCAGGGATCACAAGGAACGAGTGGGATACCCGGCCCACGCCGAGGTCCACTGTTCTTCGGGTAGTCCATGGGTATTGTTGATACCCTGTAGCGCCCTGTACCCATGCCTTTTTGTGGACAATGCCCCTCCGGATTGTAATAGGACGGAGTGTTGGGCTCCTGTGTCTACCAGAAACTGTACAGGCTTCCCCTCCACCTTTAGAGTTACCCTAGGCTCGGGGAGGGGGTCCGAGCCCCGTCCCCCTAATCTTCTTCTATGGCCAGGATTTTGTTGGGGGTGGCGGACCTTCCCCTCTTCTTCTGAGGGCAGTCTTTGAGCCAGTGCCCCTTCTCTTTACAGTACGCACACTGATTTTTGTCTAGTGGTGGTTTGGTTCCTGTCCTGCTTTTACTGCGGTCTCTTGGCCCAGCTCTATCATCTCTCTTTCCTTCTTTAATCACTGTGGTCAGAATTTTTGCCAAGTCTTTTGCCTGTCTTTTTCTCTATCTCCCGTTCATTCTGCTCCCGGATCCTTCTTTCCTCCTTTTCTTCTTCTGTTTCCCTTTTATTAAACACCTTGTCTGCTTCTTTGATCAAATCTTGAAGAGAGAATCCCTGTAACCCATCTAGTCTCTGTAACTTTCTCTTAATATCTAGGGCTGATTGATCAATAAAGGCCATGGCCACTGTAGCCCTATGTTCTTCAGATGTGGGATCGTAGGGGGTAAATCTCTTGAATGCCTCTATTAACCTATCTAGGAATACAGTAGGTGACTCGGTAGGCCCTTGAGTCACTTCCCTTACCTTAGCCAAATTGGTGGGGCGCCTTGCTGCCCCTCGGAGACCCGCCACCAGAGCCTGGCGATAGACCCTCAGGTGCTCCCTACCTGCCGGAGAATTGTAGTCCCAGTCAGGTCTCGTCAGGGGGAAACCAGCATCTATTTCATTAGGAAGCGCTGTGGGACGTCCGTCATCTCCTGGCACATTTTTGCGAGCCTCCAATAGTACTCGCTGTCTTTCTTCTGTAGTGAGCAAGGTCTGCAACAATTGCTGACAATCATCCCAAGTGGGCTGATGTGAGAAAACAAGAGATTCTATCAAAGAGGTGAGCGCCTGGGGGTTATCAGAAAAAGAGGGGTTGTTATTTTTCCAGTTGTAAAGGTCAGAGGCAGAGAATGGCCAATACTGGAGTGGCCGAACCCCACGGTCATCAGGGGGCCCGTTCTCCTGGAGGGGGAGAGCGGTGGAGTCCGGGGTGACAGCTCTACGGCTCCGCGTTCCTGCCGCCGGGCCCATTTCTTCCCCCTTCTTTTGGCTGTTCAGGCGAGGCGATCGCTTGTGCCCTCTGAGGTGCCGGAGGTGGGACCTGTACAGGCGGGTAGGGTGGAGGAGAATCTAAGAGTAAGAAGTCAGTTTGCAGGTCTGGATATATATTTTTGACGGGAGCCTTTGTCTCTTCTTTCTTTGCTGTAGATTTTAGGGCAAAGATCTCTGCAGCAGGCTCCAACGGCTTTCCTGTGGGGAAAACGAAAGGCCAAACCCACACCGGGGGTGAACGGACCAGGTCTTCCCAGACCATAATATATGGCACCTGGTCCGGGTGCTCAGTAGCAGGGGTGAAAATTACAGTTTTAACCTGTTTGACTTGTTCTGAAGAGAACGACCCTTCTGGCAGCCAGCCGGTATTAAAACTGGGCCAATCTACTGTGCATAAACTCTGCCATTTTCCTTTTTTCACTGTCATGGAAAGATCATGGGCCCGATTTTTACTTCTGTCCAATGATCTACCGTCAGAGACAACGGGGTTGTCACAGTCTGTCCCATCGTCAGTTTGTCACAAAAATGAACACTTAACGAGTACAAAGTAAGACGAGTAGCAGCGGAAAAATCAGATAAAAGCGGCTGCTGTAAACTTTTGCCCTCGGCAAGTCTTGAGCAGATGAGCTTCCTAGCTCCACAGATACAGAATTCAGGCGGAGGGGAATCTCACGACCCCCACTCCCAGGTCGGGCGTTCCAGGCGTCCCTGGCAAACGCCACAGATACAGGCGGAGGGGAGTCTCACGACCCCCACTCCCAGGTCGGCGTTCCAGGCGTCCCTGGCAAACGCCACAGATACAGGCGGAGGGGAATCTCACGACCCCCACTCCCAGGTCGGCGTTCCAGGCGTCCCTGGCAAACGCCACAGATACAGATGGAGGGGAATCTCACGACCCCCACTCCCAGGTCGGCGTTCCAGGCGTCCCTGGCATACGCCACAGATACAGACAGACAGGTGCGCGAGGGCACAGATCCTTGTTTCAGCAGCCGGAGGAGACCAGGAGGAAGAAAAGAAAGATTACTGAGGATAGCCACCAAAAATCCTACCGGGAATGGTGGCGGCCAGAGAGGTGGACTTATGGCGTGCTTTCAGTTCACTCGTGTGCCTATACCGTTGCACGCAAGTTTCCTTGCTGGGGGCGGGCGCCCTAGCGGCTTCTGGCCCGTTCCGTGACCCCCTTATCCTGTCACGGGAGTCTTCAAGTGGCAGGCGCCCTAATGGCTTTTAAGTGCCTGACCCGTGCCCACAAAAAGGTAATATTAGGCCATATCCTCACAAGAAAGACAGGGAAGTTTCACCCAGCCGGGTGATAGTTACTGGGGCTCACTTGTCATAAGGCCTTCAAAGTCCACCAGGGAGTAGCCCTGGCCGGGACTAATCAGTTGCCTCACAACCGCTCGCCTGTTCACTGAAACTCCCGAAGGACAAAGTCAAGCAGCAGGAGAGAAAGGTGAGACAATACAAATTTAACACAAAGCAGACTAGTCACAAACCTCTTACAGACGTACACGGAGACACAGAATTGCTCGAGCGTACCTCCGAATTCAAAAGCCAAAGGGTCTGAGTGAGCGAGGCGATCCCGGACGAGCCCCCAAATGTAAGACCTCGTGGCCTTTTCTCGGGAACCATCGCCCCCAAAGACCACAGTGACTCGAATTCGATGCAATCAGCAAGAGGATTTATTAGGCCGGGCGCACCGGGGTTCGATCTCCTTAGGAGGAGCGAACCTCGAACGCCAGTCGTGAGGGACTTTTATACAAAAAAGTCACAGGTAGGTGGGGATGAGGTCAGGGTATGGGATACAATGAAGTAGGGGCCATAGGTGAGGTGGAAACATTTGATTGGTGGGAAAAGTTTGCAGGTAATTAAGTTGAAACGGTTGGCTGATCACCCTGCGGCATTTGGTCAATTTTTACCCAGAAAAGTCCGACAGGGAGGGGGTTTCCTTGACCAGGTCATAAGTAATCTGTTAAGAATCGGTCAGGAGGCTCTGAGTCACCAGATAAGGAGTAAGCTATTTTCCTTGAGGCACAGCCTGCCTTCCGGGCTTAAATTTTAACCGAAGTCCTTCAAAAACAGGGGCCTCAAGGTTCCAGCTGTGAGACGCTCAGGACTGTAAGGTCAGACCCCCGGGGGCCAGGATGGCTGCCCCTCCTCTCCCTCCCGCCGGTGACGAGCCGCCCTTCCTCTCCCCCCGCTGGCCAGGGGAGTCCCTAACGAGGGAGGCTTCCTGATCCCGGGGAACAGCAACAGCGCACTTCGACGCCAAAGCCGCCCCGCCCCGCCCCTGCCCCAGCCGTTATAGAAAGACCTATCAGCCCGTGGCACCGCAAACCGGCAACCTATCCAAACTCCTTCCGCTAACCTGGCCAGCCCCCGCAGCGTGCATATATAAACAAACTTCTAGAGTGGTCCGGCGCGCGGACTTCCTGGACCTGGCTCCTTCGGGTCTGGGAACCCTGCCTGGGAGCGGCGCTTCCTCAGTAAAGCCTGTTCAATACTCTATTGGGGTCCTGGTCATCTTTACCTAACAAGGACTAATCCGCCAACCTCATCAACATTCTCCCCTCGAGCAGGGGGATAATCCAGAGAGAGCTCAGGCCTGAGGGTGGGCCTGAGCAAAAGATCCTGCCCCTCCCAGCTGGAGGACTTCAGGACCACACCCTGGGGTGCCTTCGGGGCTGTAGGTCGGTGGACACCACTGCCTTCGGGCGCCTTCCCGCCCGCCCGCAGCCCCGACCCCGTTGCCGGGCTGTCATCTCTGGTTCCCTGAGCTCCACGTGGTCTCTGTTCAAGCTTCTGTAATGCGCACAGCCGCTGCCCCGACCCTGCTAATCCACACCAGGGGGAGAAGCACACGCCACTACTGCTTTTCAACACACGAAGCGACAAGCCCCCACGTTCTTCTTCAGAGGAACTTCCAAGGCCATGCCTTTCCCAGGCTCTCTACTGCCCTTGGGTCTGGTGGCGAATGGCTTCTGGGCTGCTCTCCAGGGTTCCCACCTGCAGACAGGAAACCGAGGGGATCCATTAGGCGTGCCTCCCGGCGGTGGAGTGGCGGACGGAGGCCCCTCCCTGGTCAAGCCTCCTTACCTTGGGTGGAGAGCTCAGGACAGCAGTGGGGCTCTGGAGGCAAAGACAAGCCTCCTCAGCCTCATCCCCTGAACATTCCACCCAGTTTCTAGGGGGTTCAGCCAGCGGGGGTCCTCAAGTAGGGTGGGGAAGGACATGCCACTGCCAGGATCAAAGGTGGACAGACTGGACCTGCTGCGACCTGCAGCCATCTGTCTGACTTCCGGCAAGTCCACCGTCACCCTGGCCCCACTCCAGTGGAGAAGCTGCAGAAAACGCAAGCACAGAATATGAGGAGATGTGGGCAAAAAGCTAGCAGCAGCCACAAGTTCAAGATCATTCTTAAAAGAACAACACACCCAACTTGATCTCAAAACCAAACAGATACACACTGTCCAGACAGGCCTCGCCTGCCCTGTGGGAGGGACGACAGGACATGAGGGCTGGCTCACCCGAGCTCAGGGGAGCCAGCTTCCACTGTCACGAGAACCTCACCTCTGCCAGCAGGCAGTCACCAGCTGCATCCTGCCCCCAGTTCTGTCCAGGGCGGCTTTCACTGTCAGGTCCTCGAACACCCCCAAGAGCACCCCCACAACTGATTCCAGCTGGTTGCACACACACCCCCGACACACTCCTAATTTGCCACTCAGGTGCCCCGTCAGCTAATGACCTGACTCCCCTCCAGGATTTCATCCAGTGCCCACACCCAGATTCTGGCAAACCACTGTCTACTGTGAGGGTCCAGAAGATGTCGGACCCGCCAGCCTCCTGCCCAACTTACCCGTCCCGACACATGTCCAAGAGTCCCACCTGCAGCTCTCCCCCATGGACCAGCCACGCTTACGGATCTATGAGATGCAATCCAATCAGCGACTCTTCCCAAACCCTGAACCCTGTTTTCCTGCAGCAGCGCTGTCAATCGGATCCTCCGGCTTTCCCTCAAGGGCTCCTTACGTCGGGCGCTCAGGGCACAAGCACTCACAGGCTAGGTGGCACAGGACACCAGCTCAGCAGCCCCCAGCCAGGGAGGCACGTCAGAGGTGCTCCAGGACTCCTAAAAAGTCCTCCCACACAGAGCCATCGTTTCCAGCAGACCCTCTCCTGGTCAATTCCACCGGACCCAAGCTCGCCGTGTGCCTATCTGTTCTCAGCCCTCCCAGCCGTCTCTTCTGCGCACGCGCGAACAAGGGGCTCCCTTGGGTAATGCTCCGTGATGTCCGGCTACAAACCATTCTTAGTGCCCACGGTTCTGAGCACTGAGCGTAGAAATAGCCGCTTCCTCTCTGCCCCAATGGCACGGGCGCAGCAGGGCGGCCGCACCCGTGATGCCGGCAAATCCGGTATCTGCAGGGCAGTGCCCGCCCCCGAGGCCTCAAGGAACAGCTTCTTACCTTGCTCAGGACCGGGAGGCTGCTCACTCTCCCCTTCATTCACAGGCTAACAGTCGCCATCCTTCCTGTGTCAAATAACAAGAACAGTTGGTCCAGAATCAGCGAGTAGAAGCTACTAACGAGTATTTAAAACTAATGAAGGGGGCTGCTGGCACGGATCCCCTGGCGGTCAGCTCTGAGGCTGCCCCGGTCTGCCCGTGCCAACGCCCGCAGCAGGCTGGTGTCTGATGAACTCGGGGGACCACAGCACAGCCAGGCTCCTCTGCCAGGGGATTTCCCAGGAAATACCGGAGTGGCTTACCGTTCCCCTCTCCGGGGAATCTTTCTGACCAAGGCACTAAACCCAAGTTTCGTGGGTCTCCTGCACTGACAGGTGGATTCTTTACCACCAAGTCACCTAGGAAGCCCATCGAGGAGGACCCCCGCACCCTCCCTTCAGAAATCTCTGCACCTTCTCTCCCAGGGAGCTACCAGTGAGACACTGGATAGTTCAATGGATCAGAAAAGCAGAATTAACAAGGCGACAGGAAAAAAACGCTCTGGAATTTAAATAGGCCTCACCGTAGGCTACTGCAGCTGGTCTCTTGAACTGTCTATCTGGCAACTTTTTCTTTTAAAGAGTTTCTGGCTGTACAATCTATCATAAAATCTCTTAAGAGGCAGAATTACTATGTGTGAATATCCTGTAACATTTCAACCCACCTAAAACAAGTTCAATTACGTCAGCTGCTGGGTGGCTGAGCCCACCTCTGAAAGGGAAATTTTAGTGCCTCCATCTTGTAATGCAAGCAGGGCGGCCTTGCTGAAACCTACCCCTCTCTCCCGCTGGTCGCTGAGCCAGACGGCAAACACCCACCTGCTGCCGCTCCTCACAAGGCAACCTCGGGGTGTCCCGGGGCCCAGCCAAGCGCCAGGAGAGAATTAAGGCCTTCTTACGACAGGCTTCTGGCAACACCCACCCACCCTCGGTGGGCACTTTGTCAAGTGTCAGACTGTCAATCATCCAGAGGTCCACGGGCCAGGACACTGGGCGTAGACCGAGCCTCTTTCCTCTCTGCCACCTCATGACGCAGACGTGACACGGCAGCCACACCTGCAACGCCTCCAGGGGCAGCGCGGGGAAGACCGTGACACGCGTGGGTCCGAGTCCCGGGACTCCTATGAGCTTGCGAAGCGCGCAGCGAGGCCCTCCCCCGGGCTTGGCTTTGCTGCATTCGACCGCCAGGCCTACACCTGTCTGCACGCCGGACCAGGTACCTTCCATTTGACTCCCTGCTTCACTTCGGGCTGTGTGGAAAACCGAGGTGAGGATACAGCGTGCAGACCCCAGGGCACAGAAGGGCCGCGCTAGGCATGCCGCGCCCCACTGTTGCGAGAAGGGGACCCCGCTCCCATACCCGCTACGCTACACCCACGGATAACCCGCAGACCACCTAGCTTTGACACAGGGCCCAGTATAGAGAGGCGATCAATACGTTTAGACAAAACCAGACGCTAAAAGCTCCTGCGCTTCGATTCCCACCGCAACGAGCCGGAAGGTTGGCTGGGGGAGGGGGTCGGCACGTGCCCCTAATGTCCCAACTCACCCGGTAAGCCACCGCTGCCTCGCCGTGTCCCGAGGCTTTCAAGGCAGGAGGCTGCGGAGAGGACCCCGCGCGGAGACGCCGTGCGCGGGGCTCGGGCGCAGGCGGGCCCTGGGGCAGGCGGGCGCTCGGCGTCCCCCCAGAGGCGGAACGAGCCGCCACCGCCTTGTCCATCCCCGCCGCCCGGAAAGGACGCGCGAGCGCGCGCCGCGCCTTTATAGCGCGGACGGCGGCCCGCGAGGCCCAGCCCGCGCCCTCCCCGAGTTCGCGGCGCCGCAGCGCCGTCTAGCGGACCCTCCCGGCCGCACCGCCTGCGTGGCGCCCGCGGCCCGGGCTGAGCTCCCCTGTCGCGTCCTTCGGCCAGCAGCGCCCTGGGTGGGGGCGATCCTCGCGCGGCCCCCCGCGCGGCCCCCGCGCCTCCGACGGTGGAGTGGGGCCTGCCTTCCGTGGGCGGCGGGACAGCACGAGCTAGCTTCTGCAAAACACTTGGACGCTTGCTTCTTGGAAGAAAAGCTATGACTGACCTAGACAGTGTATTAAAAAGCAGAGACAAAGGTCCGTCTTGTCAAGGCTATGATTTTTCCAGTTAGTCATGTATGGATGTGAGAGTTGGACCAAAGAAAGCTGAGCGCCGAAGAATTAATGCTTTTGAACTGTGGTGTTGAAGACTCTTGAGAGCCCCTTGGACTGCAAGGAGATCCAACCAGTCCATCCTAAAGGAAATCAACCTTGAAAGTTCATTAGGAGGTCTGATGTTGAAGCTGAAACTCCAACACTTTGGCCACCTGACGTGAAGAGCTGACTCACTGGAAAAGACCCTGATGCTGGGAAAGATTGAGGGCAGGAGGAGAAGGGGATGACAGAGGATGAGATGGTTGGATGGCATCACCGACTCAATGGACATGAGTTTGAGCAAACTCCAGGACATGGTGATGGACAGGGAGGCCTGGCTTGCTGCAGTCCATGATGTTGAAAAGAGTCAGACATGGCTGATCAACAACAAAAGCACTTAGAAACGGGCAAGGCCAGTGTGCGTGTCCTCCAGGGGAACTTCCTGACCCAGGGATGGAACCCAGTCTCCTGCCTTGCGGGCAGATTCTTTACCATCTGAGCCACTAGGGAAGCTGGAAGCCCAGAGGCACTTGATAACTAACGCCTGTCGTGGTGACTGCACCAACCCACGAGCGCCCCTGACCTGGGGCCGGCTCTTTGTTCCCTGCAGAAGGGCCTCCGCCTTCTGGGAGGCTTGGCTGTGTGGCTCCTCCACCACAGCCCCCCGGAGCCCCTGCCCCCAGGGTGGGTCTGAAGTCCTGCAAAGCCTCCTTCACCTCTCCTACAGTGCAGAGACCTTCATCAAGCCCCGCTCAGGAGGGTCACCTAGATGTCGGCTCTGACTTGGGATAGGGGCTTCCCGGGAGCACTGGGGAAGCCTTGAGGTGGGGGTCAAGGAGGGCCCACCCTGGATTCATTTTCCTGAGACTTCTCACAAGCTCACAGGTTATGGCCTATTTGGGCTATACCACTGTGAAAAGTGTTGCTAACAGGATTCTCTGTGATTGGGGCCAGAGTGGGGAGTCCCAGACCTGCCTCCCAGGGCAGCCCCTTGGGCCACTTAACCAAGAGAGTTCCAGCCACACCGCGTTCCTGGGCAGATGGGGTGCCCTCTCCTTGAAGCCCAGTGCACACACAGTGAGCGGTGGGGCCTGGTTCTGTGGGGGCAGGCTGAGCTGGCTTTGGGATGGAAGGACCCCTCCCCTCCTACCCACCCAACAGCCACAGTGAGCAGCTGGCAAGCTGCAGGCCCAATTCTCCAAGGACAGGAAACTTCTAGGACTGGACAGGGGCTCCTGGGCCCTCTCGCAGCTGCCCTGGCCCCTGGGATCCAGTGCTCCACCACCCTGGCCCTGTGGCGGGCCGACACGCTTGGGTCCCCGAGGCAGGTGGTGATGACGCGGTGGGCCACGCTGCTGAACTGGGTGGCCATGGCACGGACGGTGGGGGCCGGGTGCTCCTTACCCTCCTGGAGCCCAGGCAGTGGGAGGGGACCACCTTCCTGAACAGCTCCTGGTGGGGCCACCGGCAGCAGGAGGCGAGCCTTGGGGGTGGGCGGCGGCAGCGGCGGTCTCTGGCCTTCGGTCGCCTTCCCTGCAGGCCGAGCCTCTCGGCTGCCCTCCTTGGGGCTGCAGCCCCAGCACGTGCGTTGACTGCTGCTTTCCCAAACAAGGCTCAGAGTGGCTAAGAAGACCTCAGAGTTTGGAAAGTGTGACCATTGTTAAAATCATGTTTGCATTAGACCAGGAATCTCCCTTCTGGGGGTCTGAGCTAAACAAAGATTTATGGACTCACAGGTTCCCTTCAGCCCAGCGATGGGAGAGAAAAATCAGAAATGGACTCAATAGCTACATGATTTGGGGGCCCCGGAAAATTCAGAAGAGGAAGAGGATGGACTGGCCGATGTCTATCAGGGGGAACCGGGTTCCAGAAACGCACACGCCCTGGAATCCTCCTCCCCCACCATGGCTCAGGGCACACAAGGGGTGGGTGGGGTGAGAATGGGGCACTGCCTGCTAGGGTGGGAAGGCTTTCTTTAATTCTTAATTCCTTTGGAATTGATTCTCTTAAATTTCCTCTCCTTGTAGTGGTTGCTTAGTCACTAAGTTGCGTCTGATCTTTTCAGCCCCGTGGACTGCAGCATGCCAGGCTCCTCTGCCCTCCACTGTCTCCCAGAGTTCATGTCCATTGAGTCCGTGATGCTAGGTGACCATCTCATCCGCTGCCCCTTGCTTCTCCTTTAGCTTCGGTCTTTGCTCCGCAGATGAGTGGTGAGTGGGTGAGGTCCTCCTGTCCTGTCCCTCCTCTGCCTGCGGATGGTGAGCCCCGTGACAGCCCCCAGCATCCCTGCCTCCAGGCCCACATCCTGTGTGACTCCTTCCTGAGGGTGGAGGGGCTTTGGGACTGGGTTCAAAAGAACAGAATCAGGCAGAAGCGATGGGCTGTCATTTCCAAGACTCACTGATGCAAAGTCTGTGACTCCGCCTGGTCCCTCCTCCTGGGTTCCTCTCTCCTGTCTCTGTCTCCCTGTCTCGGATGCAATGTTCTAGAGAGGCAGGATCAGAGGTTATGAGGTGCCCCGAGGCTCCAGTACAAAGAACTGACATTGGGTCCCGGCCCACAGACAGGAAAGACCTGAACCCCTGTCCACACGGAATCCACCAATGACCTCAGAGCCAGTCCCGCCCTGATGGAGCCTCGGCTGGGACCACAGCCCAGGCTCCTGGGCAGCCTCGGGCAGAGGCCCCCGTCTGAGCGGAGCCTGCATCCTGGCCACACACGCGGTGCCAGGGGCAGGGTTTGCCCTCATGCATGTGCGTGCTGAGTCGCTTCAGTCGTGTCCGACTCTTTGCGACCCCATGGACTGCAGCCCACCAGGCTCCTCTGTCCATGGGATTCTCCAGGCAAGAGTACTGGAGTGGGTTGTCATGCTCTCCTCCAGGGGATCTTCCCGACCCAGGGATTGAACTCCTGTCTCCTGTGGCTCCTGCTTTGCAGGAGGATTCCTTACCGCTGAGCCACGGGGAAGCCCCTTGCTCTTGAAAGTGAGGGGAATGCCATCACAGGGCACAGACCCCAGGACATCTGTCCAGGCCCAGGTCTGCCCTCTCCGCTCCTCTCCTCCCCGCTCCATCTCTGGCCACCTCGGCTCCGCCTCACCTGCCCTCTAGCCAAAATCTCTTCCTCCTCCAAGTCTTTGACCAACTCCCCCGGCCCACCGCCGCCCTCAGCTCCCTGCTCCGAGCCTGCAGGGCTGGCCACACTGCTGCCCCCAGCTCACTGCTCCCAGCGTGCGGGGCTGGCCGCCCCTGTCCTTCTGGTCATGGCACCGGTGTCCCGTGGAGCCTTGTAGACCCCCAGGGCTCCCGGCCCTCCCCCAGGACCCTGACCCAGTTCCCTGGAGTGCGTGCTCTTCTCTCACGTGGACTTGCTCGCCTGCTCTCGTCCACCTGCCCCTCCAGGCCGCGAGCTCCTGCAGGGCAGGAACCATCTGTCATGTCAGCTCCACCCCCAGGCCTGACATGGCCCCTGTTCTTTGTGCAGGGGAGGCAGTAGCTGAACCATCAACAGAGGGTCTCAGAGCCCCCTCCCGCCTCTGAGCAGCTGACACTGTGGGCCTGGAGGCTAACAATAAAAGGTGCCTGTTGAGTCAGAAGCAGGGGGACGCCCAGAATGACCCTGGGCTATCCTCCACGGAGCAGAGTGGGCACTGCCCGCCCCCTCGTGGTCATCTCCAGCACTGCAGCCACAGAGACCAAATCCCTTCTTTGGGGTCCAGGTTCCCCGACTGCTCAGCGGGTAAAGAATCTGCTTGCGATGCAGGACACACACTGAGAAGATCCCCTACAGAAGGGAAAAGGCAGCCCCCTCAATACTCTTACCCGAAAGGCCCCATGGACAGAGGAGGCTGGCGGGGCAGGACGGCAACTCAGCAAGGCAGTGGTTCCACCACGGCCCACACCCGAAGGAGCAGAGCCTGCCCGCTCCTGGGCGAGAGGGACCTCACACCTCCCTCGCCGCCTCCCCCTCCACTGTCCCCATGCCCAGGTCACTCCGGGAGGCCTCCTTACCCCAACCAGGGGTCCAAATGAGGACCCCCAGGAGCCAACAAGGAGGGTCTTGTCCCTGGTCCCTGATGGGTGGTCCAGTCCCTGCCCCCTTCTGCACCCCCGGGTCCCCAGTCCCCCATGTCCACGTCCCCAGGCTGCCCCCTGCTCAGAAGGACCTCAGGGAGCAGAAAGCTTTTTCCAAGGACTCGGAGCACAGTGGGTCACGGATTGGGGAGCAAGGCCAACACTCTTGCATTCCTATGGGGCCTCCGGGACCACCTCCTCTAAGCACCGCCCCATCTAAGCACCGCCCCGTCTAAGCACCGCCCCATCTAAGCAAGCTGAGGCCTCCTCTCCTGTAGCCCTCCACGCTGGGGAGGGGCCTCATCCTAGTTCCTGGTGCCCAGAGTGGTGGACACAGGACGCCAAACCCTGTCTTCCCCAGGCCTCTCTAGGGATGGCCCAGGGGGCACCCTGGAGACCCCCTTCCCATGCTATGGGCTGGGCATGTTGCTGGGGGTCATTATCTCTGTCCCCAACCTCCTCCTCCTCACCCCTCTCCCCTCCCCCCGTGTGCACACCCCTCTGACCCCCAGCAGGACAGTGAGTGTGAACGTGTGTGTGCACGCGTGCACCTGCGTCCTTGTGGGGACGCCCAGAGGAATCGGCCCCCATGGGAGGGGTGCGCAGGGGTCCTCCAGGGCCTGAGGAGCTCTCATCCCAGAGGAAACCCCCGGGGAGGGGTGAGGCTGGCTGGGGACGTTGGAACCAGTCCTGTCCTTCTAGGCTCTGCCCAACTCCCGGGCCGGGGCCTCATGGCGCGTTGGATGGGGACCTGCATCAGCCCAGCTCCGTGAGGACGCGCCCAGGCTCTCTCCTCTGGACGGGTGTGGTGGACACCCGCTCGGGGTCGTACTGGCCTCCCTCCCGCTTGTCAGCCGGGCCTCACGATCACGGCCAAGAGCGTGCGGGAGACCCCAGAGGGTGCGGGCACGTGACCCGGCCCACAGCGCGCATGCGCCTCTGGTCCTGCGTCCTGACACTTGCTAACTGCTCTGTGATCACCGCTCCCCTCTACCATCCCCCCACCCTCCCCTGGCCCAAGTTCCCTGGGCCCTGAGCCCACCCTCCTGGACTGGTGGGCTGCAGCACAGTGGGCTGACTGGGTTGGACATCTGGAGACCCGAAGGTCACTGAATCTTTGCTGGTCACCAGACTCCATCCCAGGGTCCAGCTCAGGGCATGGTTGGGTTAGGGGGACCCGCAAGGGGGCAATAGACACCCTGCCGGGGCAGGGAGAAAGTCTCCTCCATCTTCTCCACCCTTCCCGCCACCCCACATTCGTCTCACTCACAGGACCCCAGGCAGAAGTTGTAGGCATCCCAGGCTGGTGTAGGTGGGGTCCGGAGGACGCCCACCACCCAGAGGAGGGTGTATTGGGGCACTCACTGTCATCAGGGGCCCTCTGGGAACTCCGTGATTTCACCCATTTTATAGATGAGCAGTGGTCCCAGGTCAAGTCCACTCAGCTCCCAGTGACCAAGGCTGGTGGTGCGAGGGGGCGGTCAGAATCACTGCTCCTCAGCTTCACTGAGCCCGGGCAGAGCAGAAAGCGCCAGACCCTCATCGCCCTTTCCACCACGCTGCAACTGCTGCAGGGATTTTGAGCCCTCCTGGACAGGATGGCTTGTCCATTTTTGTCTCGTGTAAGGCCGTCCTGTTCTCCTCCTTCTCCGTATAAGGAAGAAGAGGGAAGGAGAGGGCGGGATGATCTGAGAGAAGGGCATTGAAACATATGCATTCCCACATGTAAGGCAGACAGCCAGTGGGCGGCGGCTGCATGGCGCAGGGACCCCAAAGCCCCCAGTGCTCTGACTGCCTGGAAGGGTGGAGTGAGGAGGGACGCGGGAGGGGGGTCAGGAAGCGGGGGACATGTGCAACCTACAGCCAGTTCATGTGGATGTATGGCAGAAGCCATCACAGCGTTGCGATTATCCTCTAAAAATAGAATTTAAGACAAGCAAGCAGGCAGATGGTCTCTGATGGTCGCTGGCTCTGTCAGGAGACCCACTGTCCTAACGCAGCTCTCGCTCTCATCAGCTCTATTCTGTCTCACTCTGTCTCTGGTCTGGCAGTTCTTTTCCCACCTAAGCGTGGACCGCAACACTGAGGATGAAATTTATTAATATGAGCCCATTGCCCTGCCCATAAGGCCGCTGGCTGTGGCTCGGCACTGAGTCCTCGTTTCACCCTGGGTAGTTGGCAGGGGAGAGGATGGGAAGGCAGGCACCCCCCGCCCAGAGAGGCTCAGCTGACGTACACAGCAAAGCAGCACCAGCTCCCCTGGGCCCCAGGGGCCAGAGAGGCAGGACCTGCAGCCCCCACGCACGACCCGAAGGGCCCCAGAGTGCAGGTGGCCATCAACAGGAAACCGAGTGGCTTCTCCAGCAGTGCACGCCTTGGGGGCACCAATTTCAGAGAAGGAGTGGGGTCTTCTCTGCTCCCTCCCAACATTCTAGGGGCTTCATACTCACTTATATGCTCGGAACGATGGACACAAGATTGTAGACCCCGTGCTCTAGAGGAGCCCTGTGGATGGTCGGTTGAGGGAGCTTCCTGAGAAGCGTGGGGACCACTTGCCAGCAGCCTGGTGTCTCCCTCCCCATGCTAGGGGCCGAGGATGTTGCTAGGATACAGGATGCCTCTGCCCCCTGGCAGAGCTGCCCCCAAGCTCTTTCATCTCATCCTTCCCGGCTCCTCTGCGTGCACTCCCTCTGACCCCTGGCAGGGCAGTGAGTGAGTGAGTGAGTGTGTGTTGGTGTGTATATGTGCACACCTGCGCCCTTGTGGGGACACCCCCGAGGAACGGGTCCCACTTGGGAGGGGGTGGGCAGGGGTCTTGCAGGACCTGAGGGAGTCATCCTAGAGTAGACCTGGGAGGTGGGAGCCCCTCTTTTCTCTGGACTCTGCCCACCTGGTGGCGCCTCGTGGCCCCAGGCAGACCCTGCCTGCTCCAGCCTCAGTTTCCCAGCCGTCCCCCTCAGCTGGTGGTGGACCCGCACCCCAGTTTGGGTGTGGGTGGGGCTCTCCCCCGCCGGGTGGATGGAGGGGTCGCGCTTGGGGCGCACGACCCTCCCTCCAACTGGGGCCTTGGGTGCGCCCAGAGCGGGGCTTCTGGGCGTCGCATCCACCGCGAGGCGCACACCCAGGCCTGCAGACAGCGCGTGCAGGTGCAACGCTGACGGCTCCCGGTGCGCTGGGTCCCCCGACCCCACCACTGCCCTGCCAGCCCTGCGTCCGCTGCAGCGTTTGAAGCGCCCTTGTGGGGCCTTGTCCCGGGCGCCGAGGGCTGGAGGACGGCGCTCGGATGACACTTGTCTGCAGAGAACCGGCAGCCCCTGGTCTTGGAGCGGCCAGGGACCTGAGTCAGTTTCAGAAGTGTGTCGGATGCCAGGAGGGACTGGCCTCTGAACCAAAGACTCGGACTTTTCCCTCGGGGCCCCTCACCTGCCGGACTGGACTAGGGGGCTGGGAGGATCACCACCTTTCGGCGCTGCGTCCCCGACCCGGTGCGGTCAAGCTCTGCTTTTGTTCGTCTAACGGGGGACGTGCTGGACATGCCGGAAGGTGAGCTGGAGACCCCTGTCACCCCAGTGATGGAGCCAGGACCCTGAGCCGGATCACCCCCGGGAGCCGGACGCCACCCCTGGCCCGCCCACTGCTGGGGGCGCGGCCCTTGCAGGGGTGCCCAGGTGATGTGCGGGCTGAAGAGACTCACACTGTCTTGGCTCAGTTACGCCTCATCTGTTAGGAGGTGAGGCGCTTCTGCGTCGCCGCCCGGGATGCGGGTCGCCGCTCCGGTCATTCTGGGCAGATCTGCTTGGGGCTGAGCTGCTGGACAGGCCATTGCGGCCTCAGGGTTCCTCTTCTCCAGCTGCCTGTTCTGTTTCCGTGTCAGGGACAGAAAGTGATTCCACAGTTTACTCTTCGGAGAAAATGAAACATCAGACTTGGACTTTTCCTTAAAATGATACGAAAACTTCTTACCTTTCAAATCTTGCTTGAGGATCGCTTCACGGTAAAAAAAAAAAAATTAAAAAAAGGCAGCTTTCTTTGAAAGACTCATATTCTAAAAATTCTAAAATCTGAGATAGGGAGGAGAGTTTTCCCACAGTTCCTCAGAAAGGGCCCTGGACCAGATGTCAGAGAAACTCCCAGGGTGTCCTTGGGTCAGTCACCCTCCCTGGGCCTCAATGTCCTCATCTGTAAGATGGACTGGGACAGTGGGGCTAGGTGATTTCAAAGGTTCTCTCAGCTCTGACAGCTGCTGATGTTGTTACAAAATGTTCTATAAGCCATGAAACAGGTGATACAAATGGGTTTTTTTCTCTTTAAAAGTTATAGGCTAGTAAATGCCCAAACCAGAGGGGATCAGCTCTAACGTGAATTGGTCCAGTGAAGGTCATTTATACCCATATGTCACGGAAAGTCCCATTAAACTTCACCGCCCACGTGCTGCTCCTTCCGTGTCATCAGAGTTTGTTTTTGACCTCTGGATGCTTTGACTCACCTTTTGGGAGGGTTTGTGTTGAACCTGCTTAAGAGTTCTCCTGAGTCTCATACCTGGTGAGTCAGTCTCTGAAATACTCTCGAATTCCAAGTCCTAGTGTTGAATCCCATCTCCATCCCTGATATGGACAAGTTTTGTAAGCAAACCTCAGCGTCTCGATTGCACTGTGGAAAATGTCATCTCTACGTTTGCTCATGTTTCTTCCCTTTGATGCATTTCGCACGTGTATTAGCTGCGTCGAAACCACAAAGATAAAATGTCTGCCCTGTCCTCTTGCTAAGAGAGACTCTTTTAACTTCCTTTAAGCTGGGAGGGTCAAGGCATGTGCTTGTGCCAAGATGCTGGCTGCCTCTTCTTCTGAGGGTGTCTTCCCCTGCTTCCCCGGGTGGGGTTTAAGGGGGCTGTGGCCCATACTCTTGGGGAAGGCCAGCATTTGAGGCCTTAGCAAGTGCCCAGCCCTGCTCATTCTGGGACCACAACACATCTCCAAGTTGAATGGGAAGAAAATTACTTAAAAAAAAAAAAAAACCCAAACCTGCTTTACTGAGATATAACTCATATGCCACATGATGAGACCCCATGGACAGTAGCCCGCCAGACTCCTCTGCTCGAGGAATTTTCCAGGCACAAATACTGGAGTGGGGAGCCATTTCCTCCCCCAGGGGATCTTCGAGACCCGGGGATATCTTGATTCTTTACCAATAGAGCTGCTTAAGAAATGGCAACCCACTAGGTATTCTTGCCTAGAGAATCCTGTGGACAGAGGAGCCTGGGGGCTGCTGTCCATAGGGTCACACAGTTGGACTCGACTGAAGCGGCTTAGCTTGCATGCATGCACTGGAGAAGGAAATGGCAACGCACTCCAGTATTCGTGCCTGGAGAATCCCAGGGACAGAGGAGCCCGGGGCTGCTGTCCATAGGGTGGCACTGGAGAATCCCAGGGACAGAGGAGCCCGGGGCTGCTGTCCATAGGGTGGCACTGGAGAGTCCCAGGGACAGAGGAGCCCGGGGCTGCTGTCCATAGGGTGGCACAGAGTTGGACACGACTGAAAGCCACTTAGCAGCACCACCTGGAAGCACAGCATGCTTCTGTGAGATGAGAGAGCGTGTGGTTCTGTGGGATGCGCTGCATCTCAGTGTGGTTCAGAGCTCCTCAGTGTCCACAGAGCTGTGCGACCGTCGGCATGATAGCAGAGCGTTCTCGCCACCTCAGAGAAAACCCTGGGCCCATTAGCAGCCACCCCCATTTCCCTCATCCCCACAGGCCCAGACAGCCGTTGCTCTGCTTTTCGTCTCTATTTTGGCCTTTTCACAGACATAGAATAAAACCATGCGTGGCTCTGTGCGACAGCTCCTTCAATGTAGCGATGTCAAAGGCTCATCCGTGCTTGTGGCACAGATCAATAATCCGTTGTTTTGCCAAATAACGTTCCACTGCATAGAGTTACCATACTTTGCTTATCCACTCATCGGATGATGGAATGTTTGGGCTGTTTCTGCCTTTTGGCTGTTCTGAACAACCACACTATGAACATTTGCATATGAGATTTTCATCTGTCTTTATTTCTGTTGGGCATATTCTTAAGAGTAGAAATGCTAGATCACATGGAAACCCTTTACATTTTGATGCATCACCAGGCTGTCTTCCAAAGGGCCACACTACTTTGTATTTCTGCCAGCCACGGATGAGGATTCCAGTTTCTACACATCCTTGTCAACCCTTCCCATATCTGTCCTTTTAATCGAACCATCCTGGTGGATGTGAGGGCTTCCCTGGTGGCTCAGCTGGCAAAGAATCCGCTTGCAGTGCAGGAGACCTGGGTTCCATCCCTGGGTCGGGAAGATCCCCTGGAGGAGGAAACGGCAACCCACTCCAGTGCTCTTGCCTGGAGGATCCCATGCATGGAGGAGCCTGGCGGGCGCCGGCCCTGGGGCTGCAGAGTCACCCGAGTGGATGTGGAATGGCATCTCATTGCCTGTGGACTTGGTCTGTTTCCCTCCTGAAGATGCTGAGCATTTTTGACTCGCTTATTGACCACGTGTATATCTTCTTTGGAGACATGTCTACTCACCTCCTTTCTCCATTAAGAAAACTGGGTCACTAGTTGTCTATTGAGTTGTGAGCGTTTACTCTATATTCGCGCACGCGAGTCTCCTATACACGGTTAGCTGGTGCTTTGTCCCATTCAGCAGGGCGTCATTTTAGTGCTATGCCAATATTTCATTTTAGTGATATTCTCTTTTGATGCACGTTTCACATTTTAATGAAATGCAATTTGTTTTTTATGCTTGTGCAAAAAGTGTCGTATATGAGAAGCCATTCCCTAACTCAGGTCAGAACGTTTTATCCCCACGTTTTCTTCTAAGAGCCTTCTAGCTGTGTCTTCTGTGTTGCTGTTTGATCTGGTTTGCGTCAGTCTCTGTGAGGCTGTAAGGAAGGGTCCAGGTTCTTCCTTCGCGTGGATGTCCCTGGCTGCCCCAATACCATTTGTTCAAATAAACTATTCTTTCCCCATTTAATTGTCTGGTCGCTCATCAAAACCCGAGTCCAGACATGCAGGCTTGTTTCCAGACTCTCAGCTCTGCCTTGTTGGCCTGTCTATTTTGATGCAGGGGCCACCCTGTCTTCATAATAGTTTTGAGATTGGGAAATGCGAGGCCTCCATCTTTGCTCTGCTTTTTCAACACTGTTTTGGCTATTCTGTGTTCCTTGCATTTCCAAATGGATTTCAGCATTGGCTTATTTCTGCAACAAAAAAGAAAGAAAGAAAGAAAAGAAAAAGAAAAAGAAAAAGCGGCTGAGATTTTGCTGTGGATCGCATTGAACCTGTAGTTCCCTTTGTGATGTACTGCCGTCTTAATAGCATCAAGTCTTTTGGCTCATGCATATGGGCTGTCCTTCTATTTATTTTGGCTTCTTTAACTGCTTCCAATGATGTGCTGTAGCTTTCATTATGCAAGTCTTAACTTTGGACCCTGAGTTGATTTTTGAATATTTTAATATTTTGAATGGCACTGTAAATGAAATTGCTTTCTCATATTCATTGTTAGAGTGTGTCTTTCTCTAGAAATACAGCCGGCCTTCTAAAGTCTACCTTCGGCTGTGCTGGCCTTGGTTCCTGCGCGGGCTTCCCTCCGGGGGTGGCGTGCAGGCCTCTCCCTGCAGGGGCCCCCTTGCTGGGGGCACAGCCTCTAGGCACGCGGGCTTCCGTAGCTGCTGCATGCGGGCTCAGCAGCTGTGGCCCCTCCCCGGCTCTAGACCGTGGGCTTAGCTGCTCTGGAGCATGTGGGATCTTCCCAGATAAGGGATCAGACCTGTGTGTCCTGCATCGGCAGGTGGATTCTTCACCACTGAGCCACCAGGAGAGCCCTGATTGGTTTTTAAACTGACATGTAATGGTGTATTGGTCTCAGGTGCATGAGACAATGATCTGACTGATATTTGCATTTACTGCCCAATGGCCATCCCAGTCAGTCACCATTCACCACCTCACATCGTTACACAGATTCTCCCTCCCGATGAGAACTTTCAAAATCTGCTTTCTGGGCAACTTTCCAATATTCAGTCCAGTGTTGCGAACTGCAGTTACCACACTGTACACTGCCTCTCCAGGACTCACTTATTTTATGGCTGGAAGTGTGTGCCCATCTTGGCCCCCTTTAGCTGAGACCTCTGGGAACCACCATGCTGTTCTCTGTATCTAGTGGCCCTTATGTTCTTTCTTTAAGATTCCGAGTATAAGTGGATTGTATGGCATTTGTCTTTCTCTAACTTGTTTCACTTTGCACAGGGCTTCTCTGATAGCTCAGTTGATAAAGAATCCAAAATCCAATCTCCTGCAGTGCAGGAGACCCCGGTTTGATTCTTGGGTCAAGAAGAGCCACTGGAGAAGGGATATGCTGCCCACTCCAGTATTCTTGGGCTCGCCTGGTGGCTCAGCTGGAAAAGAATCTGTCTGAAATGCAGGAGACCTGGGTTCAATTCCTGGGTTGGAAAGATCCCCTGGCAACCTCCTCCAGTATTCTTGCCTGGAAAATCCCATGGACAGAGGAGCCTGACAGGCTACAGTCCATGGGGTCGCAAGGAGTCAGACACGACTGAGCAACTTCACTTCAACTTGTTTCAAGGTTCATCCATGTTACAGCAAATGGCAGGGTTTCCTTCTTTTATGGTTAAATAGCATTCCATTACGCATACACCACGTCCTCCCTGGCCACTCACCCATCGGGGGCGCTCAGGCTGCTTCTGTGTCTTGGCTACTATGGCAGGGCTGCAGTGAACAGCCCTGCAGATACCGTTCTGAGTTAGTGTTTTAATTTCCTCTGGATAAACACCCACAAGTGGGGTTGCTGAACCACATAGTAATTCTAATTTTTAATTTTTTGAGGAACTTCCATACCATTTTCCACTGTGGCTGCTCCCATTGACATTCCGATGCAATTGAATTTTGTGCTGTTTATCCTGTATGCTGCTGGAGAAGGAAATGGCAATCCACTCCAGTATTCGCGCCTGGAGAATCTCATGGACAGACGGGGCCTGGCAGGCTGCAGGCCATGGGGTCGCAAGGAGGAGGACACGACTGGGTGAGTGTCTCTCACTCACTGTGGCCTGAGGCCTTGCTGAATGGTTTAGTAGTTCTAACGGTTTTCCTGTGTTTTCTCTATGATTTCCTACATATGTGGTCATGAAATTTGCAAATAGACATAGTTTTGCTTCATCCTCTCCAGCTTAGATGCCTTTATTTTTTCTTACCTGATGGACGAGGCTGAAACCTCCAGTGAAGTGCGGCAGTGAGCTGGCGGGACTGGTCCCTATTCCTCTTTCCTGCTCCCCGGGGAGGCTCCGGTCTTCCCCACCGAGTGTGACGTGAGCCGCAGGGTGTCCTTAGGAAACGCCCTCTGTTTCTAGTTTCTTGAGTGCTTTTCTTATGAGAGGGCGTTGGGTTTTGTCAAATAGCTTTTCTGCACTTAGTGGGAAAAGCTTTCACAGCACTTTTAACCATGAAATCATCTGCCTCCCCGTCTTCCTCTTTCTCCCTCACCAAACACAGAACCTCCCTGGAAGCAAATCAGAATCCCGAAGCTGAACACTTGCTGCCAGACGGCTGAAGGACTAGTGTAGACCTCTTGGTTCTGTAATCCTTGCCCTGGCTGCTGTGTAACTGGGGCTGGGCCAGCCTACTGGACACCCCCAAACAAGAGACATTCAGTCAAACAAGCTCGAAGTTCAAACACGACTGGCGATTTCCCGGGGTGGTGGCTCCTTCACCTGCACACACACGACTGCCTCTTCTGTTACAGACTGTAGATTAAGAATGCTTGGCGTTAGAGGACAGCGTTGTGCAGGAGACAGCATGGACTCAGCTGTGTGCCGAAAGGTGGTGGTGGCCAGGCAAAGCCTCGTGTGAAAGGGACGGTAACATATTCTGAGCAGACCTTCCTGTTGTGGAAGTCTGCGTTCTGAAAAATCTTGGGTTTGGTTTATTTTCCTGAGCCCTTACCTGTCCGCCTTTCTGCTCCAGAAGTCTGACTGTGCCATTGGCTGACCTCATGAGTGTAGGCTCTCTGACCACATTCTGACTTGCCATGGGTGAGCGGGCTTTGGGAGTCTTCAGCCAGGACAGTGTGGGCTCAGTTTTGCTCATAACCCCAGGCAGTGCTGGTGAGCCCAGAAGGCAGCACCACGCTTGCAGGCCATTGGGCACCGAGTCCAAGGCCTCAGAGAACACTGATGGTAAAGGGGGAGGGAAGGAGGGGTGCGTGTCAGGGCCCTCCACCGGGACACACCTGCGCACACACACACGTGTGTGTAAGTCATCTGTGCCGAGAGAACTGACCTTAATGTGTTGGCTCATGTGCACTGGCAGGCTGAGAAGTCCAAAGTCCGCAGGCCAGTCTCGCAGGCTCCCAGATGCTGCGTCTGGAGGCAGACCTCTGTCCAGGAAACCTTGCTTTTCGCTCATAAGGCCTTCAGCTGAGGATGCCCACCCACATTATTGACGGTAATCTTCTTTACTTGGGCTCCCCTGGTGGCTCAGACCGCCTGCAACGCGGGAGATGGAGGTGTGATCTCTGGGTCAGGAAGACCCCCTGGGGGAGGGCACGGCAACCCACTCCAGTGTTCTTGCCTGGAGAATCCCATGGACCGAGGGGCCCGGCCGACTCCAGTCCATGGGGTCACAAAGAGTTAGATACGACTGAGCGACTAGCCCTTTCACTCTTTTCACTTCTTTTCTTGAAGGCAGTTACTTGTACACATCAGGCACACCTGCACAACACATGTGGACTAAATCACCAGTCTGACCGAATGAGGTGAGGCCACCGTTTCAGCCCGCCCTCTCCTGGCGTGGGACCCACAGCTCTGCTGGAGCCGTGCCGAGTCTCGGAGTGAGGGCAGTAAGCGAGCCACTCTGCTTCCCAACAAAGCACAGCTCCCCGGCGCAATTCACACACACAGACCCCCTCCCTGGGGCACGCAGCATGCTGGCGGAGGCTTACTCGCCTCTCCTCGACGCCCGGTAACTGGAGCACTGGGATGTGAGGGTGACCGCTGTGGGCACATCTTACCTTCTACCGCATGCTACGCGGTAAGAAGATAAAGACGCGTACTCGATGCACGCGCAGACACGTGCACGCGCGCAGACAGCCTATGGACTCGAGGCTGGTGAACTTTTTGTCGTCTTGCGGATCCGTGGCCAGCTGGACTGCCAGCTCGCTAGCCGGCACCACCGTCAGCACCTGATGTCACCCCAGCGCCAGAGCCTGGTCCAGAGCTAGAGGCCTTACCAGCACATGCCCGACAGCTAGAGGTCATGCGGGCGCTAGAGCCGAACCCAGGCCCACCTCCAGGCTTAGTCAGTGCCGCCAAGAACGGCGGCCAGCTCTATCACTTGATCCAAAGGCAGCTCCGCAGCGAGAACGAGTTCTGACATCAGCTCACGGGAAAGCCCCCGAACCCTGGCAAGCTCCAGAACCAGCCTGGGCACCAGCCCTGAGTCTGGGTCAGACCCCACCCAGACCCCAGGGCGATGGAACTGCACGTGGGTCTGCTCCGGCACGGCTCCGGGAACACAGCGAGCGCTCCTGGCAGCTCTCGAGCTGAGCTCCCTCTGGAGCCGGTGCCAGCACCAGAGCCTGCGGGAGGGCGAGCCCCAGAGACCGAGTGCTCCAGGGCAGTACCAGAGCTCCAGCCAACTCCCCGTAGCAGCCCGAGAGTGTGGTGATCTCTGGAGCCAGGCAACCCGGAGCTCCAGACGCAGGGTCACTTCCCGCACGGGCTCCAGCACCGACCCTCTCCCAGAGGCAGTTCTGTTAGCACCTCCAGGGCTCGAGCCGGCACTGGCTCCACAGCCAGACGGGCTCCCACACCAGTACCAGCTGCCGCCCCAGCGCCGCTCCCGGGCAGGCTGGTGCTGACCCGCAAGCCGGAGTCAGCCTGGACATCAGCCAGCGCGCCGCCTCGACACAGAGGCAGCCCTCCCACCAACTCCTGCGCCAGCCCGTTATAGTTCCAGTGCCCTTTAGAAGGAGAGCCAGCGCAGGGCCAGTTCACAGAGCCAGTGTGAGGCTGCCAGGAGGCAGCGGCTCCAGCGCCGAGTCTGAGCTAGGGCCGGCTCCAGTCACGGCCCTCGGGCCGGCTTGGCTGCCAGAGGCCAGTGTCGGCCTGGGAGAAGGCACTGCGGCACCCACACCAGAGCCAGGCCAAGCTCTGGCCCCAGTGTGACACCGTTTCAGGCACAGAGGCAGCTCTGTCCTCGGTTCCTGGGCCGGATCCCACACCTGCTGGGGGTCCAGCGTCTGCCCTGACAGCGATTCCAGAGGCGGACTCCGTGCCAGAGCTACGGCCGGCTCCACCACCACCAGGCTGAGGGCCAGTTACGGAGCGAGAGCCAGGGCTGGCTATGCAGCCGGGGGCACAGAGACCAGCCCCAGCCCCACACCAGAGTCAGAGTGAGCCCCAGGCCAGCCCCGCTGCAGCACCAGGGACAGCTCCGGCCCAGGCCTCACCCGCAGCGGCTCGGCCGTGCCGCCAGCTGGGGCCACACCAGCGCCCGCCCAGGAGCCAGCGCCGGACTCAGCGGCCACTCTAGAGACAGAGCTGCGGCTGCAGCAGCTGCGGCACCAGCTGCAGGGCCAGGCCCCACAGCTCGGGGGCAGACCCGGCTGGCTCGCCCCCGGGGCCGGAGCGGAGTCCGACACCACTGCCGTTCCAGGAGCAGAGCCCTCTGAAGCCGAGCCAGCTCTGCCCTAGCTTCAGACCCGCTCTAGCCCTGGGCGGGGGCCAGGCAGGGGCCGAGGGGAGAGATGGTCCCTTCCGGGCAGGTCACTCGCAGGACCCTTCATCACCTCCTCTGCCAACTCCTCCTCCTCCTCCCCCTGAGGTCTCAGCCCTCGGGGTCTCTTCCTCGGCCCCGCGTTCCCAAGCAAGGCTCAAAGTGGGCAGAGACCGCCAATGTTGGAAACTGCAGCCAGTATTGTAAAAACTGTATGTTTTGACCCAGAAACTGCACCCCATGGGTTCTTCCTGAAGCAGTGATTTATGGGCACAGATGTTCCCTTCAGCACGATTCTGAGAATGAAAGATGGCAAATGGCCCACGCCCCCATAGTAGGGGCTCTTTGGAAATTCTGATTTGGGGCCCAGAAAATGTGGAGGAGAAAGAGGACTAGTCAGAGTCCAGCTGGGAGAGCCACGTTCCAGAAGGGTACACGCCCCCTGGGGTCCCCCCCGACACCCCGAGTGCACAGGCACACACAGCACGCGAGGAGCCCCGTGGGTGAGCTCCCAGGGGTCGCTCTGCCGGCCAAGTGTGTGCCTGTGGAGCCCTGGGGTCCCACGCACGGTTCTCCCAGAGAGGTGTGTCCTCCACATATCCCTGCACGGGGTCTGCTGGCCTCTCTTCCTCACGTTGTCCCCAGCGCTGGTCGTCACCAGCCTGGAAACCTCCAGGGCAGGGGCGACGCTGCTGTCTCCACTGTTTACGCTCTCGTGTCGCCGGGAGGCCGAGCGTCTCTCACGTGCACCAACCACGTGCCTTGCCTCCTGTTAGACGTGCCCTTGTCTGTCCTCTGTCCCTTTTTAGAACACTGACTTTCAAGATCTGGGGACCACAGGGGTGTCAAACCGCTCTCTGGCCCTTGGACGCGAGGGTTGTCGTCCCGGCTCGCGGTCTGTCCTCCCAGCTCCTCGGCATGTCTGGCCGCTGGGAGGAGCCAGGCGCTTCCCTCTGTCTTCTGGCTCTCAGGCCACCCTTAGAGCAGGGGTCTCCACCCTGAGACTGTACATGTATTTACAAAAACGACTTCGATTTTTACATCTTATTTTTAATTCACCTAGAATTTCCCTTTAACAAGAATGCTACTTCAAATTAAAAAAATTAACCACTCCCCACTTAAAATATATGGGCTACACAAAAGAGACGCCTATAACTTGATTCCGTTTATAGGAAACATCCAGAGCAGGTAGAGACAAGAGACAGAAAGCAGATTCTGGGCTGTCAGGGGCTGGGGGAGGGAGGGTGGGGTGAGCGCCTTTTTTCCTTTAGGTCGGAAGTAGATTCACTGAGGGAGTGTGGTCCATCTGGGAAGGTGAGTGCGGCCAGGGAGCAAGCCCTGGGTCAGGGTTTCCTCTGGAGTGAAACCGTGGGGAAGGCCGCTCAGCATCGCGAGTGTGCTCCATGCTCAGGAAGCCCACGGTTAAAGTGTAAAGAATTATATGCTGTGACAGCAAGGCCTCAGCTGAAAGGCACCATAAGGAATGTAAGATGAAAAGCAGAAATTAGAAACAGAACTATCAGGGAGGGGGAAGGCAGGCTCTAGGTGGGGGAGCAGGTAGAAGGGTCCGGGTCAGGATCCGGTGCTGCGGGCAGTTCACAGGAAGGCGCGTCTCGGCTGCTCTGGGTCCCCTGCAGGAGGCAGGTGCTGGTGGGTGTTCCCAGCCACCTCGGCCCTCCTTGAGACACTTTCCTGCCCCGGTGTGCCCCCCAAGCCTGTGCCGCCCACATGGACGCCCCCTCACTCGGGGACGGAGGGGGTGCCCTGGTCCTCCAGCTCCTTGGGCCGGCGGCCTGAGGACCCAGAGTCCTGCCCGCACGAGAATGATGCTTTTCCCGCCCCTGGACCTTCTGCTCGCAGATCATGCACAGACCTCTCCTGGGAAGACGTGAGATCCACCCCCCAGGACTGGGGACAAACCCCAAGTCCCCACACTCCCTCCTGCTACCTTCACCTGGGGCGTTAACATAGCTGGCCCTCTGACCTCACAGCCTGCTCCTGCTCGGGGCAGGCCCACCCGACACGAGCCCTCCCCTCCCACACACGCGGGGAGGGAACACAGGGCTCCCGAGTGGGATCCCAGAGGGGCCCGGGTCGGGGCTGGGCTGCCCTGGGCCTTCCTGCGTGACCTTTGGCTCTTCCGGGCAAGTGACCAGACAGTGTCTGTGGCTGCGGCCTCGGGGCCTCAGGACACACAGGAGGACACGCTGCTCATCGAAGGATCCGGCCAGGCCAGCTGGGTGGGGGCCTCACTAGGACGACGTGCCTGGTTACAGGGTTCCAAGTTCTGTTGGGCTCTATCGTCGGGGAGGGGATGTCACTTCCTGGGGTCTCTAACACTTGGGGTCCCTGCTCACACATTAGCCCCCCAAGGGCCCTCAGGGCTGCTGAGGGGTCACCCCCACTTCATGCCATGTCCCTGCATGGTGACACCAACGGGGAGGCCTGGTGCAGCCAGGGCCCCGCTCTGGGGACACAGCTGGGTTCAGACTCGGCTCCTCCACGTCATCAGTGATGGGACCCTGGACAAGCTGTGTGCCTCTCAGGGCCTCCCCAGTCTCCTTGTCTGCACAGCGGGGTCACTCGATCATCTGCTGCCTGGACGCTCAGTCGTGTCTGACCCTTTGCAGCCCCATGGACTGTAGCCTATCAGCTCCTCAGTCTGTGGGATTCTCCAGGCAAGAATGCCGGAGTGGGTTGCCATTTCTTTCTCCAGGGGATCTTCCTGACCCAGGGACTGAACCCGTGTCTTCTGTGTCTGTTGTGATGCAAGAAGAATCTTTACTGCTTGAGCTGTCCGGGGAGGCTGGTCATGATGTATCGTCCTTTCAGTGTTGTCTGCTAGGATTTTAGTGAGGATTTTTCCATCTCTATCCATGTGAATTTTGGCCTGTAGATGTCTTGTGGCTGCTCTGGAATCGGGCTAATGCTGGCATCACAGCATGTATCTCACAGTGAATTTAAAAGTACCCCCTCCTTTGTCTTCTGAAGAGTTTAGGAAGAACTGGCATTCTAAGTATTTGAGATGAAACCCCGGGCTCTGGGCTTGGCTTTGTGAGAATTTCTTATTGCTTCAGTCTCCATGATTGTAGGCTAACCAGGCTTTCTATTTCCTCTTCTATCAGTTTTGGCAGTTTGTGTGTTTCCAGAATTCTTCCATTTCATATAGGTTAAGTATCTTGTTCCATAAAATTGTCCCATACTTGCCAGTTTTGTGAATCTTTAAAAGAAACAACTGTTTCACTGATTTTCTCGGTGCTTCTCTGTTCCATTTATCTTCGCTCTAGATTTCATTATTTGTTCTGCTAACCTTGGTTTTACTTTGCTCTTTGTCTAAACAAGGGCTCTTGATGAAAGTGAAAGAGGAGAGCGAAAATGTTGGCCTAAAGCTCAACATTCAGAAAACGAAGATCATGGCATCTGGTCCGATCGCTTCATGGCAAGTAGATGGAGAAACAGTGGAAACAGTGACAGACTTTATTTTGGGGCTCCAAATCACTGCAGATGGTGACTGCAGCCATGAAATTAAAAGGCGCTTGCTCCTTGGAAGAAAAGTTATGACCAACCTAGACAGCATATTCAAAAGCAGAGACATTACTCTGCCAACAAAGGTCCATTTAGTCAAAGCTATGGTGTTTCCAGTAGTCATGTATGGATGTGAGAGTTGGCTTATAAAGAAAGCTGAGTGCCGAAGAATTGATGCTTTTGAACTGCAGTATTGGAGAAGACTCTTTGAGAGTCCCTTGGACTGCAAGAAGATCCAACCAGTCCATCCTAAAGGAAATCAGTCCTGAATATTCATTGGAAGGACTGATGCTGAAGCTGAAACTCCAGTAATTTGGCCACCTCATGCAAAGAGCTGACTCATTAGAAAAGACCCTGATGTGGGAAAGATTGAAGGCAGGAGAAGGGGATGACAGAGGATGAAATGGTAGGATGGCATCACCAACTCAATGGACATGAGTCTGAGTGAACTCCGGGAGTTGGTGATGGACAGGGAGGCCTGGCATGCTGCAGTCCAAAGAGTTGGACACGACTGAGTGATTGAAATGAACTAGTCAAGGGCATCGTCTCACCAGCCCCAGACAACAGCCAGTCAACTCCCCAGGGCTGCGTTGTTGGGTGGACAACAGTCACACACTGGAGTGGACCAGCCTGCCAGGTGCTTTTCAGGGCCCCGCCCTCTCCAACTACAGTTTCACCCTGAACCTTGCCAGCGCCCAGGCCTTGGACGGGCTGACCTGGCCTCTCCCAGACCACAGCCTCAGGTGCTGTCTGTGATCTGCAAACAAGAGGACTTGCTGAAGTTTGCAAAGGGGCCCTGCCCACCGTCACAGGGCCCTACCCACCACCACCAGACTCTGCCTCGCGCTTCCCTCACACCTTCCAGGCTTGGGCCCCTGGTGCCTATGCCCTTGGGCACTCAAGAGCATCCATCCGTCAGATCTGACAACGGTCCTTCCATCCAACCACCAGTTCCTCAAAATGGAGCTCAGGACCAGCAGGGGGTGGGGGGGTGGGGGGTCACCACGCACCCTATCCCGAGGCAGGGGTGGGGGAGGGCTGAGAGCCTGTAGCGCACCCCCAGGCCCCAGGAGGGAGACTCAGCACAGTGACCGCCCTGAGCCTCCTGAGCAGCTCCTGTCCCAGCCCTCACGGGACAGCTAGGAAACAGGCCAGGAGAGGGGCAGGGACTCGGCCCCGCACAGCGCGTGGGCCCGCGCAGAGGGGAAGGCAGGCTTCCAGGCTCCGAGGCCGGCTTCAGCCCTGCCATGGGGTTTGCTCTGGGAACCAGACGGCCTGAGGTCCTGGGGTACCCTGCCCACACACCCTGCCCACCCCTCCTATGTGGGACCCTTTCCTTAGGGCATCCGCACATGGGGTCAGAGTGCGTGCGTGTGTCACACACACACACACACACTGAATGCCCTGCTGAGGAGTGCACCCTGGAAGGAGATGAAGAAAGAGGTGGGAAGTGGCCTGATGGGACCCACCGGTGGGGAGGGCACAGGACGCGGTTCCCTGCTCCCTGGACGCCTCCATTCTCCCACAGTTCCGAGCGCCTATTCCACGAAGGCTTCTGCCTGCGCGCGTGCTCAGTCGTATTCGACTTTTTGCAATCCCATGGACTACAGTCCGCCAGTCTCCTAGGTCCATGGAATTCTGCAGGCCAGAATACTTGAGCGGGTTGACAGTTTCTACTCCAGCGGATCTTCTGACGCAAGAATCAAACCCGCGGTCTCCTGCGTCTCCCGCGTTGGCAGGCAGATTCTTTACACTGCACCACCCGGGAAGCCCCCTACCCCATGCAGGCGCCTCCTAAGTGCTGGTGGCAGAGCCATGAACACAGGCTGACAGGCAAGATCCTCATGCCCAGGCACACAGGCCTCCCAGGCAGGTTTAGTTCTCAGGAGACGGGTCTGACAAGAGGCCCAAGTAAGGCTCCTGGAGTTCCATAATCCAGGCTGGAGGAGAAATGGGCTCCTTGGGGACCTTTTAGCATCCCGTCACCAGGACAGGGCTGGGAGGGCACAGGCCCCCTTGGGGACATGAAGCGTGTGCTCGCTGCCTTGAGGGGAGTAGTAACACCCTTTGTCTTTGACCCTGGATCCCCATGTCTTCTTCCAGCGTCTGGGACATGGTGACAGGCTCAGTTGTTAGCGTGCAAGTGGGCCCAGTCTCAGACCCTTCTCGGTTCTCAAGGGACCAAAACCGAAGCTGCTCTCCATGGTCCAGCCCAGAGCACTGGGGCGAAGAACTGAGGGATTGAGGAGTGCAGAAAGGGCTTAAAGCAGCTCTTAAGAACCACGATTTGGACAGGAACGGGTTTGGGGCTCCAGCAAGTGCTGGATCATGGGAGACTGGATGAGAGGGCAGCCTCTGGACCGGTTCTTGGGTCTAAGTCATGTCTCTACCACTTAATTTGTGTAGGTCACTTCCTCTCTCTCAGCCTTGGTTACCTTTCAAAGGTGAAGATTAATGAGCTAATACAGGGAAAGCTCTTAAGAAAATGTCTGGCACACCAAGACTTCTATATAGAAGGTTTTGTGCAGTTGGCTCAGATCAGGGCCCCTTGGGCAGGACAGGGGGCAGAGGCTTTGCTGGTGGGAAGGGCATGGAGGCACGGCAGGTCCAGAGGATGAGGCGGGTAGCTATGGGCTGCTGTCCCCTGATACCTGTCCAGCTGTCTGTCTGGTTCCCTGGGAGGCCAGCAGGGGTAACAGTGCCCCCAGTAGAATTGGGGGACTGTTATCGGGTGGGCAGAACCTCTGGGAGAGAGAGGAAAGCACCCTGAAATTGACTGCTCGGCCAGGTCATCAGGTGCGGGAGAGATGGGAGGGGCTTGGGGAGGAGGAGAGGGTGAGGAGCTGATGGATGAGCGGATAGTGAGAAAGAGGCGCAGCTAACTCAGGAGTCGCTCGGGGCTTCTGGCGGCCACCTGTGCCCCCTGTTACCAGATACACAAGGGAAGGGAAACTTGGATTTGAAAGAAACTGGCTGGGGTGACTAGGGCCAGTGGAGTAAGGAATCCAAATTTATTGGAAAGCAGTGATTTTACTAACAAAGTGGGTTTCATTAGGAAAGGCAAGAGGATTGCTATCAGGACAAGCATACCACAGCAAAAACTATAGGCAAGTCCGCAAGACAGGAGAATAGAGTTACTCTGCAGAGAATAGTAGGCAGTTGGGAAACCAAGCTTTGGAGGAAAATCCCATTGGAGGAAAGTGCGAGTTCAGGGCTGGTGAGGGCTTCCCATTGGCTGAGCTGCCTGCTTTCCCAATGGCTAAGAAAAAGTTACTCAAAAGGGCAAAATGGTTGTCCAAGGAGGCCTTACAAATAGCTAAGAAGTGAAGGCAAAGGAGAAAGGGACAGATACCCAAGTGAATGCAGAGTTCAGGAGAACAGGAAGGAGAGATAAGCCTTAAGTGAACAATGCAAATAGAGGAAAACTATAGAATAAGAAAGACTAGAGATCTCTTCAAGAAAGTTAAAGATACCAAGGGAATATTTCATGCAAAGATGAGCACAATGAAAGACAAACTGTATGGACCTAACAGCAGCAGAAGAGATTAAAAAGAGGTGGCAAGAATACACAGAGCTTTACAAAGAAAGTCTTAATGACCTGGATAACCACGATGGTGTGGTCACTTACCCAGAGCCAGACATCCTGGGGTGTGAAGTCCAGTGGGCCTTAGGAAGCATTGCTACAAACAAAGCTAGTGGAGGAGATGGAATTCCAGCTGAGCTCTTTCAAATCCTAAAAGATGATGCTGTGAAGGTGCAGCAAATTTGGAAAACTCAGCAGTGGCCACAGGACTGGAAAAGGTCAGTTTTCATTCTGATCCCAAAGAAGGGCAATTGGAGCTCTTTCCTGGGGGGTGAGGCTGGTGTGTGTTCTGGAGAGGGTCAGGCTGCTTCCTCGGAGATGATATGAATGACCAGGGAATCTGGTATTCATACTGTAGACCGTGGTATTCTCTGGGCCCAGAGCTTTCCAAACATGAAGCTGAGACAGGAGAGTCAGGCTTTATAAAATAAACAGAAAGGGAATTCCATGGCAGGCCAGTAGGGGGCATGGGTTTGATCCCCGGTCAAGGAACCAAGTCCCACAGGTGGCATGGTGAGGACAAAAAGTAAAATTAAAATATGTAACATATATAAACTACGTGAATAATAAAACAAAACGACAGTGAAGACCTTAGTCGCTGCCCCCAGGCTGCCCCCTCGGGCCCCAGGGGCTGCTCACACACTCGGACGCTCCCACGTTCCCCGGCTCTGGAAGCATCTATCTGCTGTCTGTCTCACTTTCTTGGGACTGGCAAACGCTATTCCATCGTGATCCCACTATTCCCACAGAACTCCCACTCCAGCATGGATCTGCCGGCCTTTCCTCCTCACCACTGCTTCACGAGCTGTGGGGGCAGAGAAGGGATGGGGTCCCGCTGAACAAACCCAACTGCTCCAAAAAGCCACGCCATGGCGAATGCCCCAGGCTTCAGCCCCCAGGCCAGAAGAGCAGCATACAGGGCAACGAGGCAAAGAGAACCCACAACCATACGAAAACACTGCTGTGCACACAGGGACCATGACAACAACGTCCTCTGTGGCAGCAATTCAGGAGGCCACCAGGGCAGAGATGGGAGCAAAGAATGAAAAGACCAAGCTTCCACAGTGAGATATGTGCTACGGTATTTTATAGAGTCTGTGTTAAATCAGGGGAGAAGAAACATCTTAATACACGAGGCGAGAGCACATACATTTGAAAAGAGGAAATAATCAGCTGGAGCTAATAACTGTCACCACACATCAAAGCGGCTCACGTCCTCTTATGTAAAAAGTCCCGAGGGACCTCCCTGGTGGTCCGGGGTTAGGACTCAGGCTTTTACTGCTAAGGGCCCGGGCTCAATCCCCTGTCAGGGAGCTAAGATCCTGCAAGTGAAGTGAAGTGAAGTCGCTCAGTCATGTCCGACTCTTTGCGACCCTGTGGACAGTAGCCCACCAGGCTCCTCCGTCCATGGGATTCTCCAGGCAAGAATACTGGAGTGGGCTGCCATTTCCTTCTCCAGGGGGATCTTCCCCACCCAGGGACTGAACCCGGGCGGGTCTCTCGCATTGCAGGCAGACACTTTAACCTCTGAGCCACCAGGGAAGTGGCGCAGCCAAAAAAAAAAGTTTTCCCTAGAAACAAAGGAAAGCAGCTGTGCAGATAAAGGAGCACAAAAGCCCTTATCAGACGCCACCCACACAGGTAGCAGCTCAGTCTTATGACTCCAAAACCCCAGAGTTTGGAAATATACTCCGGGGCTGTGTGGAAATAGGAACTTTTCTTCGTCATTGATGGGAACACATGTTTCTTTCCGATGGAGACAGTTTGGTCATGTCTGTCAAAATTACAGATGCATTTACCCTCTGACTCAGCAGTCCCAGGTCAGGGGGGTCCATCCCCTAGAAAGACCTCTACACTTGCCATGCCTGTTTTCTTTCCTGCACCTTCATCAGAGCAAAAGACTGAAAACACCTCAGCTCCCTCCACTGGGGGAGAGGATACGAGATGACCGTCCACACGAGGAAACAAAGTGTTAATGGGGTAGAGAATAAGGAGAAAGAGGAGAGGGAGGAGAGACCTCTGAGCGCTGGCCTGGAAAGAGTGTCCCTGGCGCTGACCGCTGGCGGGGCTGAGGCTCACCGGACAGGCCCTCAGACTTCGGGCTGCCTTTTCCAAGCACCTTGAGGAGCAGCTTTGTCTGTGAGCCCAGGACTTCTGGCCCAGCTCAGCCACTGAGCGAGAGGGGGTCTCTAGCCACTGCCCTGGGAGCACCGTCTGGTTCCCCTGGTGGACTCGAGCTCAGCCCTCTGTTACTGCTGGGAGGACGGAGAATGGCTAGTTACCTTCTGTCTGAAAAGATCAAGGCCACCTTCATGATGAAACCTAGGAACAGACACCCTCACAGGCCCATTTTATGGAGGGCAAGGCTGAGGACAGTGGAGGGAGCAGGTATGCGGGGATGATGGGCAGCGTGGGCACTCAGAGCAAGGGCCTCACATCCCCTGCACCACAGACCCCGCCCGCTGGGTCCTGAGCGGCCGGACAGGGTCACCTGAGGGACCTGCGGCTCCCACCTGAGCTGGGACGCCTGCCTGGGCCCCGAACTCATCTGACTCCGGCCCCAGTCGGCTCCAGGCCTGTTCAGCTCGGTGTTCCCAGGCCTCTAGAACACTGCCTGGTACGAGGTAAGCAAGTAAATTCTATTGAACCAGTGTGATCCTCCCAACAGGCCTAAGAGGTAGGTGCTGTGTTACAGATGAGGAAGCAGAGGGATTCCGGGGTTCGTTCACTCGGGCCTTGTGCACTGAGTGGTCCCTGCTGTGTGCAGGCACCTGGGACACTGTGCTGAGCCCACCTCGGCCCTGCCCTCAGAAGGCCCACCCATGGCGGGGGGGGGGGCAGCATCTCGGCCACGGCCAATGTGGCGGGGAGGCGGGCAGAGCCAGGCCTCTCCAGCACACCTTCTGCCAGCTGTGGCGCTAGAGCGGGCTCTGGAGTCAGCTCCAGGCTGGAGCCCC
The DNA here is from genome assembly GCA_917880005.1 of Nanger dama. Lineage (NCBI taxonomy): Eukaryota > Metazoa > Chordata > Mammalia > Artiodactyla > Bovidae > Nanger > Nanger dama. The sequence continues at coordinate 2,860,518 of CAKJTW010000018.1, read as the reverse complement.
CTGAAGCGCGAGCACGCACCCCACCCGTAGACGAGTGCCCGCCCAGGCCCCAGCTCCAGGCTCGAGCTACCTCCAGCTCAAAGCCACTGGCTCCAGAGCTAAAGCCATTTCAGCCGCTAGTTCTTGCACTCAATCTGGTATCAGCGCCAGAATTGCAATCAATCTCAGAACTAGAGGAATTCTAGAACCAGCCTCAGCACAGTTGCCTGATACAGCCATGTTCCAGCCTTGTAAGAAGCACCAGCTCCCAGGCCTGTTCCACAGGCAGAGCCAGCCATCTGTCCAGCCTCATCCACAGCTCCACTCTCAGTGCCCATCGCTAAGCTCCGGCCACTCCCGGCGACAACCCCGGAGACCTCCTCCACCTCGCCTCTGAAAGTCGCTCAGTCGTGTCCTACTCTTTGCGACCCCACTGACTATACAGTCCATGGGATTCTCCAGGCCAGAATATTGGAGTGGGTAGCCTTTCCCTTCTCCAGGGGATCTTCCCAACCCCAGGAACTGAACCCAGATCTCCTGCATTGCAGGGGGATTCTTTACCAGCTGAGCCACAAGGGAAGCTCGCCTGTGAGGGCAACACCTTATTTCTGTTACATGGTACAGATTTTTAAATGTTTAATATGCTAAATATAATTTCATCTTTCGTCAGTTTTAGGTGGGGCACCTTGTTAACTGCGTCCTCTGGACCGTGCGGCATCACCGTTCCCGTCAAGAGCGTCTCTGTTCATCGCGACAGCAGGAGCCCTGCGCCTGCCGAGCAGCCACACCTCAGTCCCCGCGCGACGACCGTGAACCTGCTCGCGGCCTCCTAGCGCGCCCCTCGCCCCGGCCTGCGGCCCCGCCAGAGCCCGGCTGACCCTCCTGTGCCCCGCCCCACTGGAGGGGGAAGACCTCTGACAACTCCAGTGTGCTCGGTGCCACTGGCTCCACCGCCCACCATGCCTTTGTCCTGGAGGTGCTGACCTTCACCAGAGGGGGTGAGGTCAGGCATGGAGCCAGCTCAACCCTCCCCCACAGGGAGCCGAAGGGGCTCAAGGTTGCCAACGGCACCTTCTCATCGCCCCCCGCACTGGCCAGTCACAGGGTGCCCTGCCGGGGTCTACACCCAGCTGGGAAGCCAAGCATTTGCAGACTGGAGACCAAGACCAGCTGGGCACCTTGTTCCCAAGAAGATAGCCCAGACCACCCGAGCGCACTTCGCCTTGACCTTCTGCTGCCAAGACGACACCTGCTGCTCAGCAGGCTGACCTGACTTGGCCCACTCACAGCCGCACGCGCCTTCTCACCTTTGGACCAGCTCCAGGGTCAGAGCACGCTCTGGCTTCCCCCAGAGCTAAGCCACGCCCATCTCCACTGGCTTGGGCAGCACTCTGGGCACAGCTGCCAGAGGCAGAGCCGGCCCAGCCCTGGAGCCCGTCCACCAGGCTAGCTCCAGCTGACTTTCCGAGGAGCACTGCCCACCAGCACGGCGCCCTGTCCCCCACCCAGGCCCTGTCCTCTGGGCACCTCCCCGCACCTTCCCGGGTGCAGGTCACACGGTCCCTGGGTGTGCCCATGGACACCCCAGAGCACCACTCACCCAGCGGGTGTGACCCCTGCGGAGGCGGGCCCCTCCATCAGTCACCAGGTCCCCCACAAACTCCAGGGCCAGGGCCAGCTCCCACCCGCGGCTGTGAGCAGCTCAGGCAGAGCGCCAACCTCAGCCGTGGGGACGCTGCCCTGCGCTGCGTGAGCACGTGTCCAGCTCCTCCACTCTGCAGTGTGTCACGACAACGTGGGCTGTGACCCCCGAGGTCCCCGATGTCCAGGAAAACAAGGTGATTACGCCACCCCCCCCCGAACAGCTCTTCCCAGCTCTTCCTTCCGGTGGCCAGTCGCCCCCTCCACACCACAGAAGTGGCCGAGAAGCCCCCAGTGTGGGACGCTGGCATGGGGCAGCCTGCAGAGTCCAGGGCCTCCGCTGCTCTCGCCATCCGTGGGTTCTGGGAGTCGACACTATCTTCATCCTCCGGGACCTCTGGCCTCCGCTGGGCCTCCAGCCACACCTGGCCTTTAGCTCCCGCACGTCCATGGAGCCCCAGGCACACCAACACTGGGTCTCGGGGACTGCAACCCAGCCCCTCGTTGTTGCTCTCCCTCCGGCAGGTGGACGACGCTGCATCATCCATGTCAGCCTGGACATGGGAATACAACATGGGCAAGAGCTCCATGCTGACCGGGAGGGCGACGCCTCACCCCTCACTCGCACATCCCTGGGCACAGACCTCTGCTGAATGGCCGCCTGGACAAGAGGCCACCTGTGGACCCTCCAGGCAGCGGGCCCACCCTGAGACGAGGCAGACCACCACCACAGCCCACTGTGCGCAGGGGGAAACTGAGGCGGCCTCCTCCTCCTGGTAGGTCATTGGAGACCCATGCTTGGGGGCGGGGTAGCATGCACGGGTGCCCTCCATGCCCCCTCCAAATCTAAGATGCTGCGGATCTGATAGGACAGCCCCCTCATGTCCTGTCTCCACACACAGCCTGCGGTGACCTCCGACCCGCAGACCCACACTCAGAGCCCTGTGTGGTCTGGTCCACCCTCCCTCCCCCGTGAGCACCCCTTGCCCCCATCCCAGCCTCCCTACTGCCTTCCTCCCCCTGGGACCCCTCCAAGCCCTCCCCCTCAGAGCCCCCTGCCTGCAGCGCCCCCTCCCCACTGCCCCCAAATGACAGACTCCCCACCTACCTGGTTCAGAGCTATCTCCAAGGCTCCTGTGCTGGAACCAATCTGGGGTCAGAACGACCTGGGTTCAAACCTATAGCAAGGCTGTAAGGTCGGACCCTGGGGGCCATGATGGGCCGCCCCTCCTCTCCCTCCCGCCGGCGAGAAGGTCCCCAATGACAGCACACTTCGCCAGTTACCATGACAAGCCGCCCCTCCTCTCTCCCGCAGGCCGAGGGAGTCCCTAACGGAGGGAGGCTCCTGGATTTCGGGGACTAAGGACAGCAGAAAGCCGCCCGCCCCCAGCCGCATAGGAAGACCTATCAGCCCGCGCCGCCGCGAACCGGCAGCCTGTCCAAGCCCCTTCCGCTACCCTGGCCAGCCCCGCAGCGGCACATATAAACCAACTTCCAGCGCGGTCCGGGCGCGGACTTCCTGGACCTGCCTCCTTCGGGTCTGGGAACCCCGCCCGGGAGCGCTTCCTCAGTAAAGCCTGTTAAATACTCCCCTGGGGTCCTGGTCATCTTCACCTAACACCGGCCCTGTGACAGGCCAGCTCCTGCAGCGACTCTCAGACCCTCAGTTTCCTCCACTGAAGATGGAGTCAGCGACTCTGACCTTTGAGGGGATAAAGGCTGAGAGATGAAGGCACCCAAAGTGCTTGGTCTCAGGCGGTGGCCTGGCTGGGGGAGTCCACCACAGGACAAGGCCTGCGATGGCCAGCGCGGGCTCGGTGGAGGTGAAGAGCAATGGTTCCGAGTCCCCCCATCACAGCCGGCCTTGGTCACCTAGAGCTGAATGGCCTTGACTGATGGGGCCGCTCTTCATCTACAAGGTGGGGTGAAATCACTGAGCACCCAGAAGGCTCCCCTCATAGCAGGAACTGCCTCTCAACCCTCACCCATTAAGGTGGTGGGCCCTCCCCCCTCCATGGGTCCTTCCAGGAAGCCCGGGGGCCAGGGCAGGGCGTAACGAGGAGGCGTGGGGCGGCCTGTCCTTTCTCTCCGGAGTAGACCTCCACTGCGGCTGCAGGTCCCTACGCGGCCACGCGCTGAGCTGGGCCCCGCCCGGGATGGAGTCTGGCTGCCAGGACGGAGGGGGTGGCGGTGGTTGTTCGGCGACTTTCCTCTCCCGACGATGGCAACCCACCGCGCCAGCACCCTGCGGCCGGCTGGGTGGGCCGGGTGACCCAGGGCTCGGGAGACGCGGGGGGTCGCAGAGCCCTTGGCTGGACCACCTGCGCGGAGAGCCTGCGGCGCTGCGCGGGCGCGGCGGGCGGCGTCCGGGCGCACGCGCTGCCCCCGGCCCTGGACACGAGGCCGGCAGCCCCGCAGGCCGGCGGCGCGCGCCCCAGAGCGGGTACCGCCACAGTCACCCAGGATGGAGACCCGGGACTGCGGCCAGGCTGGGCTGGACTCACGCGTTCTCATACCCAGGACTTCATGGGCCTGTGGGTCACTGCGGCCGCGAGAGGCAGGACAGGCCCCGGCCCAGGAGGGATTACTGCCCCCATTTCACTGATGAGGAAACTGAGGCTTAGAGAGAGACTTGCCCCCTCTGCGCCCTACAGAATGACTGAGGCAGGATTTGAACCCAGTGCCTGTCAGACCCCTTGGGGCCCACCTGGCACTGAAGCTGCATCCAGACGCTACAGGAGGGACCTCTGGGCTCTGACGTTCCCTGAGCCGTTGGTCCTGGTGCCCAGAGAGGAACCTCGTCCTCTGGTGGGGATAGGCTGGTCTGGGTACTGGGAGAGCCCACAGTGCCCAGGGCTGGTGGCCATTCCCCAGCCGCCACTGCCAGCCCCAGACAGAGGCGTGGCTCTGACCCCCGATTTCCCGGGAAGCTCAAGGCCGGGAGGGCGTGGCCCCAGGGAGGCCGGGACCCCGGAGCGCCAGGAGGCCCCCAGTGTGGGACAGCAGTCAGAACTGATCCAAGTCGGGGAGGCGGGGTCCTAACTCCAGCTCAGCCTCTTTGTAGCTGGTGCCCCAGGCAAGGCTCTTAGCCTCAGTTGCTCTGTCTGTGAAATGGGGAAATCGCTGGCCCAGCCTGATGGGTTGTTGGGAGACTCGCTGGAGAAATGGCCTGTTGGGCCTCTTGCTGGCTGCCTGGAATGTGCGAGCCACCTGCAGGGGGGCGCTAGTGGTCGAGAGCCGCCTGCCAGCGCAGGTGACTTTAAGAGAGGTGGATCCCGCCCACGGGTCGGGAGACGCCCTGGAGGAGGGAATGGCAACCCACTCCAGTTCCCTTGCCTGGAGGATCTCCTGGGCGGAGGAGCCTGCAGGCTACAGTGCACGGGGTCGCACAGAGTCAGGCATGAGCTCACGGTGGTCCCGCAGGGCCCAGGGTCCAGGAGCCCCTCCTCAGGGGCCCCTCCTGCAGCCCTGCCCCCAGGAATAGGCAGCATCATATGAAGAAGGTCCAGGAGCTCAGCACAGCACCGGGGAAGGAGGCTCAGTGCTGGTAGGACAGCTGGGGGGCCTCCGTGCCAGCATCCAGGGCCGGTGCCGGTCCTCGCCCCAGCGCAGGCTCATCTAGAGCAGACTCCTGCCTCTGTGGCTTCAGTCTCTCCTTCCTTCACGGAGCACACGTTACCTCGTCCCTGCCATGTTCCAGGCTTCATCAGTGAAGACCACCCTCCAGAATGGGGTGGGCCGCATCCAGCTGGTCGAAGGCCGTTGAGGAAGCAGACAGAGGGCCCCCTAGCAGGCTGTGCCCCCAGGATGCCTTCAGACTCAAGCTGCAGCGCCAGCTCTTCTCGGCCTCCAGCCCGCCGGCCCACCTGCAGACGTGGGACTTGCCAGCCTCCAGTATCACATCACCCGATTCCTAAGAATGAATCTCTGTCCATAAATATGCATATCCTACTGGGTCTGTTTGTCCAGAGAACGCAGGTTAATACACCCTCTGTCCTTGGATGACTCTAGAGAAAGAGAATCTTAAGGGCGAGTTTACGGATTGGCTCTGGGATTTCAGGTAAGGTTCCTGAATCCGATTCGGTGGAAATGCTCTGATGGTTCCATTTCCAGTAGTGAAGAAGCTCTGACACAGTGATGGGCAAGCAGGATGTACAAAGCAGCCCACCAGTCATATCTGTGTAAGAGGCAAGCTCTGGATTATCATGCATTTGATCCTCTGGGACATTTCTGTCAAACTAACAGGCATAATGAGGTTGGCCGGTGGCTCCTAATGGTGCTGGACAATGTGGGGAACACACGGTGCGATCAGGGATCACCAGTCCTGGCTCACACGCTGCGTAAGTGACTGTGAGTATCTATATTTGCACAGTCCTGCTGACCCCATGACTCCAGACTTTATCCTTCAGAACTGTGAGGACAAATTTCTGTTGCTTTGGTGGTGGCTTAGTCACGAAGTCGAGTCCGACTCTTGTGATCCCATGGACTTTAGCTCACCAGGCTCCTCTGTTCATGGAACTTCCCAGGCAAGAATACTGGAGTGGGGTGCCATTTCCTTCTCCATCGTTTTAAGGCACCCAATTGGTAGCACTTTGTTATGAAGTCCAGGGAAACGAATGGAATCCAAATATGTGGGATGCTGTAACTGACAAGCAGGGATTGTTCCAGTATTTTAATTGCAATATAATTTACATACACTAAACACACCAAATATGTTTGGCAATTGTAATATACCCTTTAATCGCCTATAACAGGATGAGAATATTTCCATCACTCCCCCATATCTCCCTCCAGCCCATTTTCCAGGCAATCACTGCCACCTCTCTCCGTGGCAGCCACTGTCTGAAATCAGTCACTGGTGCGGTGTGCCATGTCCAAGGTCAGGAAAAACCACTCTGGGTTTCATTACCCACGAAAAGTGAATGACACGTCAGTACAGCAAAGTTAGCACTGTGCTGCTCATTTCGTTCTTACTGTAAAACTATGTATCTGGAAGGGATTCCCAACTGCCTTGGTGATAAAGACTCACCGGCCAAGCAGGAGACATGGGTTCGATCCCTGGGTCAGAAAGATCCCCTGGAGAAGGAAATGGCAACCCGCTCCAGTATTCTTGCCTGGAGAATCCCATGGACAGAGGAGCCTGAGGGCTACAGTCCACGGGTCACAAAGAGTTGGACAGGAGTGAACAACATTATATCTAGAGACAAAGACCTAAGGCGTAACGACAAGAAACGAGACTCACTGCTTCAACTCAAAAAGCGTTAGTGAGTCTTCAAATAACTTTAAACTACAAAGGAGAAAAATCAGACTGTTTCAAAGTGTATGGTGTTTTTGAGCATTCTTTGGCATTTCCCTTCTTTGGTGTTGGAAGGAAAACTGACATTTTCAAGGCATGTGGCCGCTGCTGAGATTTCCAAATTCGCTGGCATATTGAGTGCAGCACTTCAACAGCATCACCTTTTAGGAGTTTAAATAGCTCAGCTGGAATTCCATCACCTCATCTATCTTTGTTTGCAGCAATGCTTCCTAAGGCCCACGTGACTTCACCCTCCAGGATGTCTGGCTCTACGTGAGTGACCACACACCATTATGGTTCTCCCGGTCACTGAGACCTGTTTTTTATAGTTTTGTGTGCTCTTGCCACCCCTTCTTACTCTTCTCCTTCTGTTAGGCCCTGGCCGTGTCTGTCCTTTATTGTGCTCATTTTTGCATGAAATGTTCTCTTTCGAAATGAATGACAGTGCAGACCCTGGCTGTAAAGGTCCCAGAGACAGAACTTGTGCTCTCCTCAAATGGAAAGTTGAAACCATATGCTTTTCTTAGAAACAAGTATCATTCAAAATAAATGACCCTGGTAACCAAGCACCCTACTCAAGAAGGGTGCTAAAAAAAAAAGAAAAGTAAAGTTAAAGGAAAAAATAAGCATAAAATCAAAACCACATGAAAATATAAATGATCAAAATTGACTTGAGGTGGAAAACTTGAATAAATTACAACAGAAGGAATTGTGACCTAGAAAGAAATAGGAAAGCTCATCAGATATTTACCACCATGCATCACACAAGCAAAGACAAAGTCCAAGATTATTCAAGTATCTCTGAGCCTAAAAAACAAGGTAGAGTTCTCAATTCAGTCCACTAGACCATCTTAGGGCCTCCCTGGTGGCTCAGACAATAAAGAATCTGCCTGCAATGCAGAAGACCTGGCTTTGATTCCTGGGTCAGGAATATCTCCTGGAGAAGGGAATGACAACCCGCTTCAGTATTCTTGCCTGGAGAATTCCATGGACAGAGGAGCCTGGCAGTCTACAGTCCATGGGGTCACAAAGAGTCGGACACGACTGAGCAACTAACACTCACTTCAGACTATATCGACCACAATAACGATTTTACTGGAAAGATTCCAAAAGGGAACCACAAATCAATCTTACTGGTGAATATGATATAAGTAACAAATCATTATGCTGAAATAATATACCATGGCCAAGTACAATTTACTCCAGGTTTGTGAGGATAATTAAATTCAGAAATCATCTTTGGAATTCACTTATACTAATGGTATGAGAGAGAGAGAGAAATTATATATCACAGTAGATTACAAAACAAGTTGACAAAACTCAAAATCCATGGAGGTGGGCAGGGGGAACCTACAGTTAAGAAATTCTAAGTTTAATAAAGAGAAGTTATCTTGAAACAACAACAAATTCTGTTTCCTACAATGAATCACCACTAACACCCCATTTACAGTAAGAAATATGAGGGTGGCCCCCCACCTGCACCCCAGCAGGAAGTCCCAGAATTTCCCCACGGCAAAGTCTTGTGGGTGACAGTTTGGTTGAAAGCAGTCTGAGGAGGTTGTTTTGAATCACGGTTTTATGTAAGACCAAGGGAATGTGCACTTTGCACATCAGAGCGTGAGGGACCCTTGGGACAACGTCCTTCAGGCTGTGTTGTTTAGTTGCTAGGCTGTGTCTGACTTGTTTGTGACCCTGTGGACTGTAGCCTGCCAGGCTCCTCTGACCACGGGATTTCCCAGGCAAGAATATTAGAGTGGGTTGCCATTTCTTTCTCCTGGAGATCTTCCTGACCCAGGGATCAAACGCGTGTCTCCTACACTGGCAGGTGGATTCTTTACCTTGTGCCACCTAAGGAGCCCACTTCAACGTACCAGAAAAATGGAAAGAAAGAGGGAAAAGGAGACCACATGAAAAATGAAGGAAATGGTGATGCTCAGATTTTTTTTTTTTAATCTCGAGAGGTGATCTGCTCATCGAGCTATTTTTTAAATTAATTAATTTGTTTGGCTGCCCTAGGTGTCAGCAATGGCACAAAGGGCCTTTGATCTTCATTGCAGTATGCAGGGTCTAGTTCCCTGCCCAGGGATCGAACCCAGGACCCCCGCATGGAGTCTTAGCCACTGGACCAGCAGGGAAGTCCCCACTGAGCTATTTTTGATAAAAGACTTTTCTGTGCTACAGTCCATGAATTCTTTCCTGCTTGAGAAAGGATGGACATGCGCACAGGGCGCTACCACTCAAGGATGAAGGCAGAGGTGGGTGGCGGCTCAACACCTGCAATCCGAGGAACCCCAAAGATCAGCAGCAAGGCACTAGAAGCCAGGGAGAGGAATGGGGCAGAACCTACCTGATGGCTCAGAGGGAGCCAGCCCAGCCAACCAACACCTCGATCTCAGATGTCTACCTTCCAGAGATGATGAAACTATCTCACTGTTGCTTAAGCAGCAGCAAAGCAGAGAGGACACTTGAAGGGACAGGGAGTCTTCTTCTTTAAAATGTGTTGGTCTATCTACCTATTTATGGCTATGCTGGTCTCTGTTGTTGTGCGGGCTTTTCTTTACTTGTGTCTGTTGGGCTCACTCTCTGGTTGTGGTGTGTGGACCTCTCATTGCGGTGACCTCTCTTGTTGTGGCATGCAGGCTCTATGCATGCAGGCTGCACGGCTGAGGCACGTGGGCTCGGGAGTGGTGGTTCCCGGGCTCGAGAGCCCAGGCTCAGTAGTTGTGCACACGGCTTAGTTGCTCTGCTGCACGTGGGATCTGCCCGGATCCGGGATCGAACCCGAGTCTCCCACATTGGCAGGCAGATTCTTTACCAGTGGACCACCAGGGAAGCCCTGGGGAGTATTTCTGCTAACAGTCACTGTTCCGTGTTGCTCTGGATGTCCTGCAAGAACTAGGAAAAGGAAAAAGGAGGAGCAAAAGAAAATAAAGACTCGCAGGGAGTAAAATAAAGAACGACAGCAAGTACAATGGTAACTTAGAGATAAGTAGACTGAGAGTGAATAAACTCAGGCTTATACACAGACACACACACACACACCAGAATCAGCAGGTCAGGGACAATGAATAAATAGTTAAATCTGTTTATTACCAACTGGCCGGCAGGGGATGTCACCAAAGTAAGCACGCAGCTCCTTACATTATTCTGATTTCAGAGACACACTGCGGTGTGTGCACCCCGGAAGGAAGCCAACCAGCGGAGAGACTAACAGTGCTGCACGGGCGCCGGGACTGAAACACAGCGAATCCAGACGTGAACAGGTGAGGGAGGGGCTGCAGCGCGGGGACCGCATGAACAGGTGAGGGGCTGCAGCGCGGGGAACCGCATGAACAGGTGAGGGGCTGCAGCGCGGGGAACCGCATGAACAGGTGAGGGGCTGCAGCACAGCGAATCCAGACGTGAACAGGTGAGGACTGCAGCGCGGGGGACCGCGTGAACAGGTGAGGGAGGGGCTGCAGCGCGGGGGACCGCATGAACAGGTGAGGGAGGGGCTGCAGCGCGGGGACCCGCATGAACAGGTGAGGGGCTGCAGCACGGGGGACCGCATGAACAGGTGAGGGACTGCAGCGCAGGGAACCGCATGAACAGGTGAGGGGCTGCAGCGCGGGGGACCGCATGAACAGGTGAGGGGCTGCAGCACGGGGAACCGCATGAACAGGTGAGGGGCTGCAGCACAGCGAATCCAGACGTGAACAGGTGAGGGGCTGCAGCACGGGGGACCGCATGAACAGGTGAGGGGCTGCAGCGCAGGGAACCGCATGAACAGGTGAGGGGCTGCAGTGCAGGGGAACCGCATGAACAGGTGAGGGACTGCAGCACAGGGAAACCGCATGAACAGGTGAGGGACTGCAGCGCGGGGAACCGCATGAACAGGTGAGGGACTGCAGCGCGGGGAACCGCATGAACAGGTGAGGGGCTGCAGCGCAGGGAACCGCATGAACAGGTGAGGGAGGGACTGCAGCACAGGGAACCGCATGAACAGGTGAGGGACTGCAGCGCAGGGAACCGCATGAACAGGTGAGGGACTGCAGCACAGGGGAACCGCATGAACAGGTGAGGGAGGGGCTGCAGCGCGGGGGACCGCATGAACAGGTGAGGGAGGGGCTGCAGCGCGGGGAACCGCATGAACAGGTGAGGGACTGCAGCACAGGGAAACCGCATGAACAGGTGAGGGACTGCAGCACAGGGGAACCGCATGAACAGGTGAGGACTGCAGCACAGGGGAACCGCATGAACAGGTGAGGGACTGCAGCACAGGGAATCCAGACATGAACAGGTGAGGGACTGCAGCACAGCGAATCCAGACATGAACAGGTGAGGGGCTGCAGCACAGGGAACTGCATGAACAGGTGAGGGACTGCAGCACAGGGAAACCGCATGAACAGGTGAGGGACTGCAGCACAGGGGAACCGCATGAACAGGTGAGGGACTGCAGCACAGGGAATCCAGACATGAACAGGTGAGGGACTGCAGCACAGCGAATCCAGACATGAACAGGTGAGGGGCTGCAGCACAGGGAACCGCATGAACAGGTGAGGGACTGCAGCACAGGGGAACCGCATGAACAGGTGAGGGACTGCAGCACAGGGGAACCGCATGAACAGGTGAGGGACTGCAGCACAGGGGAACCGCATGAACAGGTGAGGGACTGCAGCACAGGGAATCCAGACATGAACAGGTGAGGGACTGCAGCACAGCGAATCCAGACATGAACAGGTGAGGGGCTGCAGCACAGGGAACCGCATGAACAGGTGAGGGACTGCAGCACAGGGGAACCGCATGAACAGGTGAGGGACTGCAGCACAGGGGAACCGCATGAACAGGTGAGGGACTGCAGCACAGGGGAACCGCATGAACAGGTGAGGGACTGCAGCACAGGGAAACCGCATGAACAGGTGAGGACTGCAGCACAGGGAAACCGCATGAACAGGTGAGGACTGCAGCACAGGGGAACCGCATGAACAGGTGAGGACTGCAGCACAGGGGAACCGCATGAACAGGTGAAGGACTGCAGCGCAGGGAAACCGCATGAACAGGTGAGGGACTGCAGCACAGCGAATCCAGACATGAACAGGTGAGGGACTGCAGCACAGGGGAACCGCATGAACAGGTGAGGGACTGCAGCACAGCGAATCCAGACATGAACAGGTGAGGGACTGCAGCACAGGGGAACCGCATGAACAGGTGAGGGACTGCAGCACAGCGAATCCAGACATGAACAGGTGAGGGACTGCAGCACAGGGGAACCGCATGAACAGGTGAGGGACTGCAGCACAGGGAAACCGCATGAACAGGTGAGGGACTGCAGCACAGGGAAACCGCATGAACAGGTGAGGGACTGCAGCACAGGGGAACCGCATGAACAGGTGAGGGACTGCAGCACAGGGGAACCGCATGAACAGGTGAGGGACTGCAGCACAGGGAAACCGCATGAACAGGTGAGGGACTGCAGCACAGGGAAACCGAGCCACGGCCCCCAAGTGGGGGAGATTGCTCTTCTGAATACCTTTGGGTCAAAGGAGGAAATAAAACCAGCCTGGTCAGAGATGTGGACACGGGACACAAGCCCTTCGGGAGAGGCCCAGGACACCAAGCCCTTTCCCGCGAGGCCATGGCGTAGTCACCCCACAGGAGGGGCTGCTGCCCAGGGAGCGCTCGGGGAGCCACACCGGGGACCACCCGGAGATGGTACAGACCACTGGGCGGATGTCCTGTGCAGAGATGTGTGTGGAATCCAGGGAAGAGTGGTTTGGGGGCTTCACAAATCCCAGCATCCTGTAGGAGGACACCTGGGGAACAGCTCACCCGAGGACACATTTCTGCCAACTTGTTGCCAAACGGAGGAAACCAAGAGCAGGGGCAAGAAGCAGCTCAGTGGCCACGCGCCCTAATGAGCTGGTCTCCGAGCACCGAGACCCAGATGGGGTGGGCTGGCCTTCCTGTTTATCATGACCCTGAGAGCTGGCCAGGTGTCAGAAGGGAATGAAAAGGGACAGTCAACAGGGCTACTAGAAGAAATAAAAGCCTTATTACTTTTATGATTATTAACCACCGATGTGATGATCTGCCTAGAAAATTCAAGAGAATCAATCAGAAGAAAGCCTGCTAAGACCCGTAAAAGATTTTAATAATATAACCAGATGTGTGAGACAGACACTGTATAATCATAAGTAGCTTTCTCATACACTGCACACCAGTAATAACTAATTGGCAAATGTGATAGCAGGGACCAGCAAATTACGGCGTGTTTTTAGAAATAAAACCACTCATTGGTTTATGTACTTACGGTTGCTTTTGCACTAAGTGCAGAGTTAAATTAGTTATGACAGGGGCTGAATGACCCATAAGCCCTAAAACGTTCACTGTCTGACCCTTCACGGAAAAAGTTTGCTGACCCTGGTAATAGGAATAAAACCATTCACTACAGCCATAAGAACCATTAAATGCCTAGAAATGACACTTACTAACCACAGGCAATGCATATAAAAGAAAATTAGGAAGTTCTGCGTTTAGTAGCAGATGAATACTTCATGGACGACTCGCCTTCTTGGACGTGATAACTGCAAACTTTAGCCAAAATATACATTTTTACAAAGCTACCTGAAGCCTTTAGAAAGTGATGGAAAGTGAAGACTTGGAAGGAAAATCTTCACTGGGAAAAAAGAGACAACAGTCGGAGAGATCCCTTTACTTACAGCTGTTAGTCCGAAGCCACCAGCCCATCAGCAACATGCAGACAAGACTCAATAAAGAAAAACATTCACATCTTGCTGGTTTGAAGGGCAAGGAGACAAGTCTGGGGCGACCACAGCAGCAGGAAGCTACAAGGGAAAATACCAGAAAGGAGAGAGCCAGAGAGAAGGAGCCCTGAATTCTGTGTGCAGCCTCAGCCAAGTCTCTGGCTGATGTGTGAGCCAGTCATGTGTAGGGTAGACGTGGAGCCACTACGCTGACTCTAGAAGGGTAATGGAAGGATTGAGCTGTGGCCCACCCACCACAGAAGAGGGAGAGCCTGCAACGTGGAGCCACCCAAGTTCCTGCCTCCTACAGCGAAAGAGTTAACCTTTTCCTAAAGACTCTAAAAGAAACTCACTCCACAATAACTGATCACAATGTCTAGGAGACAATGAAGAATGAGTAGACACAGGAAGAAACAGGAAATGAATCTTCCTGAGTGGATGGGTGGATGGGTGGATGAAGGCATGAACAGACAGATGGATGACATGCATGAGTGGTACGATCATGCTGCTGCTAAGTCACTTCAGTCGTGTCCGACTCTGTGTGACCCCATAGACGGCAGCCCACCATAGTACACAGCAAAACGTTAATGGTAGTATTTAGGCGATAGGTATGTGAATATTGATGCAGTTGAACTGTGGTGTTGGAGTCCCTTGGACTGCAAAGAGATCCAACCAGTCCATTCTGAAGGAGATCAGCCCTGGGATTTCTTTGGAAGGACTGATGCTAAAGCTGAAACTCCAGTACTTTGGCCACCTCATGCGAAGAGCTGACTCATTGGAAAAGACTCTGATGCTAGAAGGGATTGGGGGCAGGAGGAGAAGGGGATGACAGAGAATGAGATGGCTGGATAGCATCACCAACTCAATGGACACGAGTTTGAATGAACTCTGGGAGTTGGTGATGGACAGGGAGGCCTGGTGTGCTGCGATTCATGGGGTCGCAAAGAGTCAGACATGACTGAGTGACTGAACTGAACTGATGTGAATATTCACTGTACAATTTCTTACAATTTTTGTATGCTTAAAATTTTTCAAAATAAAATGTTGAGAAAAACAGATTTTAAAAACCTTGAAGTCTTTAAAGATTTTTGAATCTTTAAAAAGATTTGGAAGACTTTCATGGGGAAACCTATGAAATTATTTAAAGATATCAAAGAAGACCTAAATAAATGGAGAGATTTGTTCTTACTTTGGGATATCCCAATTATTGAAAAAATGCCAGGTATCTTCAACATAATTCTGATTTTTCAAAAAGCCCAGAAGCCTCCTTTGTACAATTTGACAAAAGAGTTTAAAATTTAGATGGAAATGCAACAGGCCAGGAGCAGTCAAGACATTCTTGAGAAACAAGGTGGGAAGTCTTGCCCAGTCAGATCCCACCTACGTATAAACCTAGAGTGACTAAGATGATAAGGACAGACAAACAGACCAGGGGCACGCACACAGACTAGAGAGCCCCCAAAACACACATACAGACACTTGATATCCTGTGACCAATGATACTGCAAATCAGTAGGGAAGAGAGATTTTCAATAAGTTTCAAACACATTTTCAATAAGTGGTGTTCAGATAATGATCACCCAGAGGAAGAAGAGTTAAAATGGGCCCTTACATTAAGATCACACTCAAGTCAGTTCCAGTAGATTAGGCCCTAAGTCTTTAATCTTAGGTCTTCCTCGGCGGCTCAGCTGGTGAAGGGTTTGCCTGCAATGCGGGAGACCTGGGTTTGATCCCTGGGTTGGGAAGATCTCCTGGAGAAGGGAAAGGCTACCCACTCCAGTATTCTGGCCTGAAGAATTCCATCATGGGGTTGCAAAGAGTCAGACACGACTGAGTGACTTTCACTTTCAAAGACCTATGTATGAGGCAAGAACATAAAAGCTTTCAGAGAGTAACTAGAAGGCTATTTGGGTGATTTCAAAGCAGGGGATGATTTCTCAAATTTACCTACATTAAAAGAGTTGAAATGGCAACCTAAAAACTGGAAGAAGCTAATTTTAACCTGTGTCTACTAGAAGCGCTAACGTCCAAAAATACTGACAGACACCTACGGATCAATAAGAAAAGGACAGACAGCCCAAAGCAGCAAGCTGCGGACACGAGCAGGCCAGAGCCGGGGGTGCTCCCAGGCTGGGCCTCCCCCCGCCACACAGCATGGCAAACTCGGCTTTTGGGAGTCCCTGACGTGTAGGGAATTCCCTGGTGGCCCCGAAGTTAGGACTCCAAACTTTCACTGCCGAGGAATTGGATTCAAGCCCTGATGGGGAGCTAAGATCTTGCAAGCAGCAAAGTACAGCACTGTCCCCACAAAAAAATTAGTTAAGAAAAAAAAGAGTTGCTCTATGTCAGTGTTGTGTGGCAGCCTGGATGGGAGGAGGGTCTGGGGGAGAACGGATACATGTGTGTGTACCCCCGAGTCCCTTCCTTTTCCCCTGAAACTACAACATTGTTAATCTGCTATTCCCCAAGACAAAATAAAAATTTAAATAAAGTTTTGGGGGAAGAAAGAAACTGCAAAGCAAAGAGTTCCTTAAGTTTATGCATTTACTTTTAATTTTTAAATTAATTTATTTTTTAAATTCACTGATTTATTTTTGGCTGCACTGGGCCTCCACTGCGGCACTCAGCCTCTTCCTTGCTGCGCATGATCTCTGGGCTTTTCTCTAGTTGCAGCGAGTAGGGGATGCTCCTTCAGGTGGCCTCTCTTGTTGGCTCTAGCATGCCAGCTCAGTAGCCGTGGCCCCACAGCATGTGGGATCTTAGCTTCTGGATCAGGGATCCAGCTTGTGTCCACAGCATTGGTAGGCAGCCTCTTAAACCACTGGATGGGTGCCAGGGAAGTCCCTTCTTGAAATTTAAGTGCAAAGAGTTTTGAAAGTCCCCGGGCATCGGCACTGAAGTATGTGCTGATGGACAGAAAGATGAAGACACCTTGATCTCCACCCTCAGGATCTCACATTATAAGGGGCAAGACCAACGGGTAAGGTAGGCAGAGAGGCAGACACTGCCAAAGGCATATCCTTAGTGCTTCATGAAAGCGCAGTTCTTTCCGTTGCTTTCTCAGAGGAAGGAGAAAGTCCCTTCAACAACTGGAAGAAGAGAGAACCAAAGAAAGTGTCCCCGGAAGGTGACCTTGTCAAGCCCTTGGAGGACGAGTCACATTGAAGAGAAGGCGGGATGAGGAGGGAAGGAAGACTGCAGGGCCGGCTCTGTCTGCCGAGTGGAGTTCCCTCCAGAAGATGCAGTAAGCCGACGGCTTCCCCAGCGTCATCAAGCCCTTGGCGAATCCCTTATCGAGACGGTAGAACCACTGACATGAGGTGCGGCCCGATTCCCACGGGCTTTCTTGGCAAGCGCGTTCTCATCGGTTCCGAATCTCTGCGTGGTTCTTGGGCACGGCCACGTAGCGCAGCTTCCGGAGTAAGGGTGGCCTCTGCAGCATCCGCTCGTCCCACAGGTACTGGGGGACAGCACCTTGCTGGGCTTGTGCGACAGCAGGTACCGGTTCAGGTGGCTCTCGTCGTGCCACACGGCCTCGATGCCCTGGGCCTGGTCGGCCGTCATGGCCTGGTGACAGGCTGTGGTGAGCCGGTAAACCTCAGGGACCGACCCCGAAAAAGCCTCCCGCGTAGTAGAAGTCACCCTCGTCTCTCGGGATGTAGGCTCGAGACGAGGGCCGGCGCTCATAGGAGAAGGACTGGCGGTCAGCGGCGTAGAACCCGGGGTGCAGGGTCCCGAAGAGCGGCGCCAGGATCTCCACGCCCACGTGGTCGCTGAACTTCATGTCCACGTCCAGGCACACCAGGTAGTCCACCTCGCGGAGGAAGCGCTGCCGCGAGAAGCTGCTGATCATCTCCATCCGGTGCATGGAGATGTCCTGCCAGCGGCGGTAGCTCCCGACGTGGAGGACCACCAGCTGCCTCCCGGCCCGGAGGGCGACCTGGGGCACGTCCGCCCGGCCGGTCGGTGAAGACGTAGTAGGTGACCTTGTGTCCCACCATGAAGTGCTTCTCCGCCGTCTCCAGGAAGAGCCGCAGGAAGACCACGTATCTAAATCCGACAGGAAGGAGGGTGGGTGTTAGAGTCAAACAGCAGAAGAAGCCCCCTGGGCAAGAGCAGTTTGTGAAACCTTAGCCACGCTTTGAGGACGTTATGCGAAGGGAGATAAGCCAACCACAGAAAGTCAAGTACTGTATGATTCCATGTGGAATTCTGTGTCTTAGACACAGAAATAGAACCGTGGCTGCCAGACACTGAGGGAGTGGGGAACCGGCAGCGAGTGTTTAATGGGCACAGAAATTTTAGTTTTGCAAGATGAGAACCGTTCTGGTGGCAGTACCACATCTTCAGTGTGTACACTGAAATGTGTGCTGAAGTGTACACCCAAAAATTATTAAGCTGGTAAATTTTATATTATGTGCATTTTGTGAGTTGTGTGTGCTCAGTGGTGCCGTGACTCTTTGCGACCCCATGGACTGTAGCCCACCAGGCATCTCTGTCCATGGAATTTTCCAGGTGAGAATACTGGAGTGGGTTGCCATTTCCTCCTCCAAGGGATCTTCCCAATGCAGGGACAGAACCCGAGTCCTTCGAGGCTCCTGCATTGATAAGCGGATTCTCCACCACTGCATTGCCTGGGAAGCCCTATGTGCACTTTACCAAAATTAAAAATCAGAAACAAAGCCATCGCCATTCCAGTAGCTAAACATAACAGTAACAGACCCTGACTGGCTAGGAAGAGGAGGGGTTCAGATTATTTGGTGCTGAGCAAATGTTCCCAACCATAAGATATTTGGTTAATCCACAAGTTTGGCAAAAATTCAAATGATTGATAGTATCCAAATGATGATTGTCTCCAGCTCAGGACCATCCAATGGCTTCTTGTCTTTTTTTTTAATTGAGGTATAGTTGATTTACAATATTATATTAGTTTCAGGAGTACAAATAGTCATTCCACATTTATATAGATGATACTCCTTTTAAAGGTATTGTCAAATATTGGCTATACAATTGGACCATAAAGAAGGCTCAGCACTGAAGAAGAACTGATGCTTTTGAATTGTGGTGTTGGAGAAAATTCTTGAGAGTCCCTTGGACTGCAAGGAGATCAAACCAATCAATCCTAAAGGAAATCAACTATGAATACTCATTGGAAGGACTGATGCTGAAGCTCCAATCCTTTGGCCACCTGATACGAAGAGCTGACTCATTGGAAAAGACCCTGATGCTGGGAAAGACTGAAGGCAGGAGGAGAAGGGGACGACTGAGGTTGAGATGGTTGGGTGGCATCACCGACTCAATGGGCATGCGTTTGAGCAATCTCTAGGAGACAGTGAAGGACAGGGAAGCCTGGTGTGCTGCAGTCCATGGGGTCACCAAGAGTCAGGCAAGACTTAGCAACCGAACAACAAAAACATTCCCTGTGGTGTTCAATGTAAATAAAGCAAACAAATGAATCTAAGACAACAGAGACAGACTCTCAGATACACACAGCAGGCTAGTGCTCACCAGTGGGGAGAGTGAAGGGGAGGGCAGCGCAGGGGTGGGGGGCCAAGAGCTGCCGACTGCTAGGATAGAATAAGTGGCTTCTGGGACGTCCCTGGTGGTCCAGTGGGGAGAAATCCTCCTTCCAACGAAGGGCCCATGGGTTTGATCCCTGCCTGGGGAGCTAAGATTCCACATGCCACTCAGCCCGAGCACCCTGGAGCCCACCTACCAAAGCAAGCAGCGTGCGTGCCACAGCTCGGACCCGAAGCAGCCAAACAAATAGATATTAAAAAATATATACCATTGGGCTTTTAAAAATAAATAAAATAAATGGCTTCTTGTCTTAAAAAAAAACACACAAGCAAGATCCTGCAGTGGTCTACCAGGCCCCACGAGATCTGCTCTGCCTTTGTCTTCTCTCTCCTCCCTCAGGGCAGGCCAGCTCCTTGATATCCTGAGGCATGCCATCCGTCCTCCTCCAGGCCTCTGCACCTTCTTCTTCCTGGAACCCTTCCCCTGCAGTGTCCACCCTAGAGGGGCGTTCCATCCTCTGACTGATGCCCAGACTGGACACGCCCCAGAGCTTCTGGGACTTACACCAGTGCAACTACATGTAAAGACCAGAACGTGTCCATCTGACCACGTGCCAATTACAGCTCAGTAAGAAGGACAAGGACGGAATGTTACTCAGCCACAGAAAGGAACACTTTTGAGTCAGTTCTGATGAGGTGGAGGAACCTAGGGCCTATTACACAGAGTGAAGCAAGTCAGAAAGAGAAAGAAATACCGTGTTCTAACGCATATATACAGAATCTAGAAAAATGGTATCGAAGAACTTATTTAGACGGCAGTGGAGAAACAGACAGAGAACAGACTTACGGACACGGGGAGAGGGTGAGAAGCCTGGAGAGAGCAACATGGAAACCGACATTACCATATGGAAAACAGAGAGCCAACAGGAATTTGCTGAATGCCTCAGGAAACTCAAACAGGGGCTCGGTGTCAACCTAGAGGGGTGGGCTGGGAGGGAGGTTCAAAACGGAGGGGAGAGATGTATTCCTATGGCTGATTCATGTTGAGGTTTGACAGAAAACAGCAAAATTCTGTAAAGCAATTATCCTTCAAGTAAAAAATAAATAAAAAGGAGCAAATAAACATGAAAACAAATTACTCTCTATCCCCCTTGCCCAAACTTAGTTATTTTTCAGAGCTCATATTGCCATCTGACATATTTTTTTACACTCACACAATCTTCTTTTTTATTTTTATTTCTTTTGCAGCGCTTTTATTTATCTATATAGATATACAATTATAATTTATAGTTACATAACTTTTAGTAATTAACTGGACTATAGGAAAAATCATACAGAAAGTTCATACCACAAAATCATGTCCCTAAGGGATTAGGGTTCTCAGTAACAGAGAAATATAGAAGCTCAAAAGGGTCAGCAACCTCTCATAACTAAAGAGAGAACACAATCTGTTATATGTGGAAATGAGACTTCATAAAAGTATCTTTCAAATATCCCCTATTACAAAAGGGAATGCCTATTAAAATGCCATTATTTATTCTATATAAAACATCCTTTCAATCACTTCAAAAGCTTTTAAGATTAAAAAAAAAGGGGCCAAATCTTTAAGATAGATTTTGTGAAAATTATGTCAATACAATATCCAAAGATTTCCATTATTTACTGTCCTTACCCAAAATCACCTGCATGTACCAGGTACAATTTTGTAAACTTCACCACTGATAAATCTATTCCAAAGCAGAATTTTTCAGCAATACAGAAGACACAGTCCTCACAGTTATGCTTTTGAATAGGTATACTAAAAATATAAATATAAAATCTCTCCAAACTATTATTTTTCCTAATGACTAAACTCTAAATTTAAAAAAATGGAGGTTTTCAAACCAATGATGTGTGCAGCCCATTTTCATGACACAGTCATTTACACTTCTCATTCTTCATGAGAAAGTTTCATTTCTTCCCTTTTTTTGCAGAATAATTTAGGTTCCCACCTCGGGCACGATTCACCATGTAGAGTAAGACGACAGATAAAAGTGACAAGGAAACACAGGCAATGAAGAAAACGTCTAAAAACAAGTATCCTCGAGTATCCAAGATCATTCCAGCAAGGATGGAAATGACCGCCAACCCAAGATTCTGAATGGACTGCATGAAGCCATATGCAGTTCCCAGCTGACGCTCAGGAACTACAAACGCTACCATTGGCCACAAGGCACAGGCAAGTAATGAGTAGGAGAGTCCCAGGAGACACATAGCAATCCAGGGGTTCCACAGTGTGAAGGCCAGCATGATGTGGGAAGCAAGTGTGGTCACCACTGCACACAAAACCCAGATGATGTTCTTCCCTGTTTTATCCACCAGAAGCCCAAATACTGGGGACATGGGAGCTGATATTACATATACGATACTATTAATAGCACTGGCTGCCTGGGAGGAAAATCCAAATTTCTCTGTAAAGAGAACTTTTCCAAGTCCAATGAAAGGGAAGATGGCGACATAATAGCAGACACAGATGATAAATATAAGCCACAGGGGTAAGGAGAAGTCCTTCACGTCAGTTAACTTGATCACTTCACCTGTTTTTCCTTGTTCTTTATGAAGGATTCGTTCCGCTCTCTGATCCAAGTAAGCAAGGGCCAAGGCACAGACAAGTGAAAGAATGCATGTTATACCCCCGATCATAAGTGTGACCCCAAGGGTTGTGTGACCAGCAGAACCCAAGGAAGCTTCAACCTTAGAATACAGCCATCCCATGAGGTTCATGTTTACTGTGCTTCCAATTCTCGCCATGCTAAGCTGCAGTCCAAATACCAAGTTTAACTCTTTGCCTTTAAACCAGCTCACAGCGTATGTGTTCTGGGCAACTGCTAAGGACTCCCCACCAATCCCAAACACAAACCTTCCCAATTCCATCAGCCAAAAAGCATTAAATATTCCACCTAGGGCAAAAACAACCTGCCCAATGCAAACAAAGCAACTAAAAATGATGGTGCCCCATAGTATTCCAAATACTCCGTCTATCAAAAAGCCACCAAAGAAACACAAAACTACATTGGGCCAAGAATACCAGGCATACAGCAGCATGAATTTTGTGGTATTCACCTGCATATCCCGTTTAACTTGAATTTGAAGGGCAGCAGGATTATCATAGCAAAAGTAGCTGCCGAAGCCAAGGAAGCACATCAGCAATAGAACCACAAGCCGGTGCGCTAGGCGACTGGGGTCGCAGAGGGCCTGCAGCGCCCCGGAGGCAGCGGGGGGGCGGGGGAGCCCGGGTTTCTCTGCCGGCCTCGTCCGAGCCGCCTGGCAGCAGCGCCCTCGCTTCCTCATCCTCGTCCTCCATCGAGGCCGCGGGAGACCGAGAGATGACAGCGAGTGAAACTCCAGAAGGAAAGTGCTGCCGGAGCCCAGAGCAAACTGTGCTCACATGACCGCAGACGCTCACGTGACCTCTTCTTTTTTAATATGTATGTATACGGTTGCTCAAGGTCTTAGATGCAGCACTCTGGATATTCACCACCTCATGCTGTCTCTTAGTCACAGCATGTGGGAAAATTGAATATTGGCACACAGAAAAATGAAAACAGGCCTCTGTCTTACATGCTCAGAAACATGAACTTGAAATGGATTGAAGACTGACATGTAAGCCCGAGATCACAAGATACTTATTTGGAAACAGTGGGGAGCTCTTGCACGTTGATCTTTGCAGTGACTTATTGGACGTGACACCTAAACCATAAGTAACAGAAAATAAACACACGCCACTAGAGCAAACTGAAAAGCTTCTGCACAGCAAGAGAAATGATCCACAGAGTGAGAAGCTGACCTGCAAGCGGGGAGAAGATAGCTGCAGACAGTCGGCCCCCAGGGTGACAGACTGGGGTAACAGAGCACCAGCGTCTGGGCTGTGGTGGGGTTAACCCCTGGCACGGTGGCTGGTACTGGAAATGGTGAAGTGAGCTGCCCGTCTCTAAAAGGATGACAGTAACCTCTGAGGTGGTGACTCTCAGCTGTGGGGCTGCTATTTTGAGCAGGGGTTCCCAGATGACGCTAGTGGTAAAGAACCTGCCTGCCGATGCAGGGGAAATAAGAGACGGGGGTTTGATCCGTGGGTCAGGAAGATCCCCTGGAGGAGGAAATGGCAACCCACTCCAGTGTTCTTGCCTGGAGAATCCCATGTACAGAGAAGCCTGGGGGCTACCGTCCAGAGGGTCAGAAACAGTTGGACACACTGAAGTGAGTTAGCTCGCACGCATACACGTCACTGCGTGCTATCACAGCGCGCACACACACACATATTTATACATATATATGACTGCCCGGTGACCCCTGCACAACCCAGCCCACGCTGACCTACACCCAAAGTCACTGGTGCCTCCGCACGCCCACCCACCCTGTGAGCTGAGCACCTTGTCCCGGAAAACAGAGTGGAGTGCTGCCCTGCAGCTCAGGCCGGCTCCCTGGCTCACCCTGGGTGAGCGTCCACCACTTACTTTTGATGGCGAACACGGTCAGCCCAATGGTGGTATCTCTGAATTGTGCATCCAAGATGGCAGAGTCGAAGGTTCCGTCCCAGATGATGGGAGCAAACCAGGGGGTCATGACCAGCACGTCCACTCTCCTGGGGAGATGAGTCACAGCACGTGAGAGCGGGTCATAGGGATGTGGGCCCCAGAGAAGGATTTGTCCAAAGCTGCAGAGCTAGGAGCAGACAGGACTCCAGACTCCCAACCCAGTGCTTTTGGCAGCATAAGCTCAGCACTGAGGACGCAGCACTTCCATCCCTTCACTGCTAGATCCCCTGAGAGATCCTTTTGTGAGGCCCCCTGTTTCCAGGAGGAGCACAGTCTCCTTCCTCCTTGGAAGGAAAGTTATGACCAACCCAGACAGCATATTCAAAAGCAGAGACATTACTTTGCCAACAGAGGTCCATCTAGTCAAGGCTATGGTTTTTCCAGTAGTCATGTATGGATGTGAGAGCTGGACTATAAAGAAAGCTGGGTGCCAAAGAATTGATGCTTTTGAACTGCGGTGTTGGAGAAGACTCTAGAGAGTCCCTTGGACTGCAAACAGAACTAACTAGTCCATCCTAAAGGAAATCAGTCCTGAATATTCACTGGAAGGACTGATGTTGAAGCTGAAACTCCAATACTTTGGCCACCTGATGCAAAGAACTGACTCGCTGGAAAAGACCTTGAGGCTGAGAAAGAGTGAAGGCGGGAGGTGAAGGTGACGACAGAGGATGAGATGGTTGGATGGCATCACTGACTCTATGGACATGAATTTGAGTAAACTCCGGGAGTTAGTGATGGACAGGGAGGCCTGGAATGCTGCAGTCCATGGGGTCGCAAAGAGTCGGACACGACTGAGCGACTGAACTGAACTGATGATCACTTCCTCCTGGGAAGGGAGAGGGACTGGAGGTCAAGTTAACAATCAATCACGCCAGTGAGATGAAGCCCATAAATGCTCCTTAACTGTGGAGCTCAGAGTGCTTCCAGGTTGGTGAGCACAGGGAGGTGCTGGGAGGGAGGTGCTCCGGACAGGCCCCGGGCGCCCCGTCCCTTCCCCATCCTGCCCTATTTACCTCTTCATCTGACTGTCTCTGAGCTGCAGCCTTTATAACAAGCCAAGAATCTAGTAAATAAAGTCTTGAGTTCTGGGAGCATCCCAGCAAACCATCAAACCCCAGGAGTGGGTGGTAAGTAATGATTTACAGCCTGTCGGTCAAAAGCTCAGATGACAATCTGGAACTTGCAGCAAGGGTCTGAGTGGGGGCAGGCTGCGAGTCTGACCGTCTACTGGGGCGTCTGTGCTGACTGCAGGGAGTGTCAGAATCACCTGGGGTGGGTACCCCACACGCTTGCTGTGAGTAGACAGAACAAGGTTTTCTGTCAGAGACAGAGCTGAGTTTCAAGCCCCCTCCCTCGCAGGGGGCTTTCGTGCCCTGTGATCTCTGCCCCTTCTCCGTTCTCCAGCCGGCAAGGACCCCTTTCACCTTCCCCTGACTCTTATTTCACGAGTGTTCATTCACTCCTTCATCATCCTGCCAGGACCCACCAAAAAGTTCATGCCAACCTGCCCCTCCAGATGTGTGCTGACCCCCGGAAATATATGCCACTAAAAATTGTCTGGGAGTCACAGAAAAGTAAAAGGAACCAGGCATGATAGACTTTGTGCAACCCAGCATAGCCAGAATATTATCATTTCAGTATGTAACTGACATATTTATTGAAGTATAGTTAATTGAAAATGCTGTGTTAGTTTCAAGCATACAGCAAAGTGGTTCAGGTATACATCTATATATGTATATTCTTTTTCAAGTTCTTTTCCCATATAGGATATGACAAGATATTGAGTCGAGCCCCTGGGCTCTTCGTGGGTCCTGCTGTCCACCTGTTTTACATCCAGTGGTGTGCCCACGTTAAGCCCCACTCCTGGCGCCCTCCTCATGTACTGAGCGTGTGGAGTCCCCGGGTGTCTCGCGCTGATAGCACAGCGCATCCTGCAGCAGTCCTGTCTCAAGCGTTCAAGGCCACACGTAGCTGGCGGCTCTGGAAGTTCAAGGAGGTGTGTATGTGGGTTTCAGAAACGACAGTGAGCGCCTCCGGGTCCCCTGGCAGGGACGTGGCAGGATGTGCCAGAGGCCACTCAGCTTGCATCCTGACCTGTCCCTCTCCAGCCGAGGGGTGTCGGGAGCCGCGTTAGGCGTTACTGACAGAATGGAGGCCCGGCCCTAGACCCCCTCCCTTCGTTCCGCAGGCAGGGACCTGGAATGAAGGAGTGAGGCTTCGTGATTCTGACCTGTTTTTCTTTTCCTTGGCTGAGTTGACTGAAGAGAATATTAAGGTGCTTATTGTTTTTAGAGGAGGAGCATGAGAAGGCATAAAGCCTTCTGCAGCTGTGCTCAAAGAATAATTCATAACGTTAATCACTGACATTTGTTCAAGGACTTTTACAAAAATTGTTCCAGGGTAAGCATGCAGGCCGCAGCTTGAGGCCATGGGAGGGATTGCTATCTGAAGCCCATTTGTGAGAGAAGTGTTTATGGCAAAGGAGTTTGCTGAATTTAGGGCTTAGGGATAATTAAAACAGAAGCGGAAGATTCAAGGATTGTTGTAATGTCAGCATATTCTACTATAGCTTATAGAGATTAGGGACTTTAGAGATATTATTAGCTAGAAGCCTTTTCTAAGAAATAGTGAGCTGAGGATACTAGGGCAAACAGGACTTAGAAAGATAAGAAATAAACTGAGGAATGTGGTATGCAGCCCAGACGTTAGCATGAGTTATAGTGTATTCACAAGGACACATGAGAAAAAGTAGATAAGAGAATCGCTGAGGAAGGAACTCCTTTTGAAGGGCAACAATGATTTTTGGAGAGAAATAAATGTGGGTCAATGCGAACTAAAAATATCAAACCTCTGACCTAATGCTTTTGTAAAAGTATAAAAGAGAATCATAAGCTTGAAATAAACAGGCAGTACAAGAAAAATGAGAGGCTGCCTCAGTTTCTCGCCAACACCGTTCACTCCTTCAGGTTGAATCCCTGGCTGCTGGAGCTGGACTCCAGCAGAGGGGCCTCAAGCAACCTCCTTCACTTCTCTGAGCCTCAGTTTCCCTGCCCATAAAACGGGGCTGATGAAAGCGGTCTCTGGGCAACTTCCTGTCCCGAAGCTTGGGGATCTAGTGCCTCGGTGACAGGCTGCCGGCACTCTCTCGGGCAGTGGAAGCAGGAGGTGTGGGCACAGGCCAGGAGGCCCGGATTAGGAGACAGACGCTTGTATGTGAAGGCAAGCTGGAGCCATCAGCCCTCAGACACTGATGCTCATGGAAAGGCCTCAGGGATAACCCAGCCCAGACCCCAGCTTCCTTCCCTGAGAAGAAACAAGAGAAGGTTCCATGCCTGGTGTGGACCTCTGCACAGGTCCTGGTGACCACAAATTAGAGGCACTTTCCATCGGTCCTTCAATGTGTACCAAACCCACTGAAAACTAGCCCAGCCTCCCATAGTGCAGACAGAAAGGAAAGGAAAAGGGCAAAAGAAAGACTGGAACCAGGGAGTGAAGCGAGAGAAAGACAACCTGAAGGCAGGCGGTGGCAGGGAACCCACCGGTCGCAGTCACAGCAGAAACTCTGTCTACTTACGAGGGCTTGAGCAGCTGAGCCTTGGGGTAAAGCAACCTGCGGACAAGACATGCGTGTGAGCAGACACTCACATTACCAACGCCAGAGCTGCCACGGGCCTCTGCCCGGTTCAGTGGGCAGCTCTGCCAGGAGGCGGCACTCAGCCACAGGGGCTCCCTTCCTTCCATCCTCCCATCTTCCTTCATCCGGCCACTCCCACCCCTCCCCCAGCCCAGGGGTGTCAGGGGCTTCCCTAGGGATAAACAGACAGATAAACTGATGGGGTGGAAATGCGAGAATGGGCTAGGAGGCTCTTCCCTGCTCATCCTCAGCTGAGGTTAGAGACCTTTCTGTGCTTCGGAAGTCCTCCCTGTGGTCTAACTCGTTATGAGGAAGGTCTTGGTGTCCTGCTTTATTCAGGAGTGGGAAGCGCAGGGGTGGCTTCTCCCACCCGTCCACTGGCGGCATCCCGCCTGGAGCCACCTCACCACCCCCCTCTGCTCTCCTGCTGGCTTCTTTACCCTCTGTACCCCCCCCGCCCCCCAGCAACCCTATCAGTTTTCAACAGAGCTGAGGGCTTAGAAGCTATAGCTAGCTAGTCTACCCTGGGTAAGACTGCTGAGCTGGGACAGCAGAGAGGCCGAGGTCACGGGGGGCTCACCTGTGACCCCACCATCTGACGCCTGCTCCCATTCTCTTCTGCCCCTCGTTTCCCTCCTCCCAGCTTCCCTTGCTCCTTCCCTCCTGATAAATCTCACAATCAGACTCAAAGGGAGTGTGGGGGGACAGTGGAGCGGGGAGATAGCAAGTGGATTTGCCCAGACACCGCCCAAAGGCGTGGTCTACAGTACCTGGGTACCTCAGGTATCCTGCAGGTGTCCAGGTGGCCGTCACCTTCACTGAGGGAGGAAAAAAGAGCGCTCAGAGCTGATGGCGCTGGGGGAAGGAAGCACTGCCCTGCGGCCCGGCCAGGGCTCCTGAAGGCCATCACGTCGCGGCCCCTGCTGAGGAGGGCTCCCCATGGCTGCAGAGCTCGGCCGTGTGGGCAGGTGAGCGGACCGGGCGCGGGAGGCAGGGCGAAGACACCTCGGACACCATGGCCGTGTCTGGGTGCCTGAGTCTGCCCGAAGCGATGCCACGCCAGAAGGTGACAAACCAGCCCGGGAGAGCTCCGCTCCGGAGGGGAGGAGCGATGGACGCCCAGGTCGGCCCTGCGATCCGAAGGGGAGCTCTGGCAACGGCCCCCTCAGCCCTGGGAGCCCAGCTGCCGCCCTACCTGGACTCCTTCTTCTCCAGCAGCGTCCGCTGCAGAACCACGCCGTTTTCATCCTGGCTGCAGAGGGAACAGGTTCCCAGTCACTTCAGGAAAAAGGACTGCCTTGCTAACTAAGCGCCCCTTCAAGAGGAGAGGGCGCTAACCAGGAAAGGCTAGGGCTGCGACCCCCTTCCCACAGCCCGGCCCTCCTGCCAGCCTCGCCCCCCTCCCCCAGTCCCGCCCCCCTCCCCGGCCCCGCCTCTATACCGGCCCCGCCCCCTCCCCAGTCCCGCCCCCACCGGCCACGCCCTCTCCACCGGCCCCGCCCTCTCACCGGCCCCACCCTCCTCACCGGCCCCACCCTCTCTGCCGGCCCCGCCCCCTCCACCAGCCCCGCCCCTTCTTGCCAGTCCCGCCCCCACAAACCCCGCCCCCCTCTATCGGCCTATCCCCTCACCAGCCCCGCCCCTTCCCACCCGGCCTGTCCCCTCCCCACCCATGAAGCTTGGAGGGGAGGGGCCCGGCCGTCCCAGTCCCTAAGACCAAGCCAAGTCTCCAGCTGCTGCCAAGGCTCAGGAATGCCAAATTTTGTGGATAAAAAGAAAGAGGTGAAAGTCATTACCTCAAAGGCAGCCTCGCCCGTTGGCCCTGCAGGTGGTGGGCCTCAGGGCTGCTGAGACAGAAAAGTCCGGTCACCTCAACCCATTCATCCACCCTTCTACCCAGCAAGAATTTGCTGGGCCCCAAGGCCTGAACAGAGGAGGGAGCTGGGCCGGACTTGACTTCGAGGTCCTGCCTTGCGGGCTCTTGCAAGAGGCTGGTTAGGAGCGCTCACCTTATCTGTTGTCGGTCAGCCAGAGACTGACGATCGCGGAAGAATTAGCTCTGAGAGGAAAAATGAGTCTTTTCCCGTCTGAGTGCTAATGGGGTCAGAGGGCGCCCTGTCATGGACTGGCCACTGGGGATGGCTTTACATGGAATCAACACTGGTCATTGGACTATAAAGAAAGCTGAGCGCTGAAGAATTGATGCTTTTGAACTGTGGTGTAGGAGAAGACTCTTGAGAGTCCCTTGGACTGCAAGGAGATCCAACCAGTCTGTTCTAAAGAAGATCAGTCCTGGGTGTTCATTGGAAGGACTGATGCTGAAGCTGAAGCTCCAACACTTAGGCCACCTCATGCGAAGAACTGACTCATTTGAAAAGACCCTGATGCTGGGAGGGATTGGGGGAAGGAGGACAAGGGGATGACAGAGGATGAGATGGCTGGATGGCATCACTGACTCAATGGACATGGGTTTGGGTAGATTCCGGCAGTTGGTGATGGACAGGGAGGCCTAGCGTGCTGTGGTTCATGAGGTCGCAAAGCGTCAGACATGACTGAGCGACTGAACTGAACACTGGTCACTACTTGTCCCCAAACCTGGGCCTGGAGCTGCTGCCAACCATTAAGGGGTCCTTTCCAACAGAAAACAGGATTCTGTCTTTGTAGTTTTTTAGGTTTGAGAAAACATGGTAGAGAGAGGAACTCGGAATCAGCTGGGAACTGAGTGCCTCTTTCATTATAAAGACCTTCATTTCACTGCGTATTCTATTTTTATTTCTGTTCTAGATCTTTCTAGAAGGACCACTTTGACTCCGAAGACCCATCCATTACCTTTTAGACTCTTCTGTCTGTCTTCTGGGGATCAGGCTGAACACGTTGCTGGGGGACAAAAGAGTGTAGAGTTGAGTCATCAACAGACAGAGGAAAGCACACAGGCTATGGTTTTGAGGCTGACACTTCAACACAGCATTCTGACCATTTGGTCTCTGGCTCCTGAGAAAATAAGTGTGGGGCCCGAGTGGAACCCGTGGGACATCTCAAGTGGGTGGAAGGAGAGAATGGGGTGCATAGGTGGATCCCCCAGGCGGTGCCCTAATCCCTCCTTCCCCCATTCCACCCTACTTTAACTCCATGTCATCACCCTAACTAATAACTTGAGAAATATCAACAACTTCAGATATGCAGATGACATTACCCTTATGGCAGAATGAGAAGAACTAGAGAGCCTCTTGATGAAAGTGGAAGAGGAGAGTGAAAAAGCTGGCTTAAAACTCAACATTCATAAAACGAAGATCATGGCATCTGGCCCCATCACTTCATGGCAAGTTGATGGGGAAACAATGGAAATAGTGAGAGATTTTATTTTCTTGGGCTCCAAAATCACTGCAGTTGGTGACTGCAGAAATTAAAAGGCCCTTGCTCCCTGGAAGAAAAGCTATGACAAACCTAGACACCATATTCAAAAGCAGAGACATTACTTTGCCAACATATGTACGTCTAGTCAAAGCTATGGTTTTTTTCCAGTAGTCATGTATGGATTTGAGAGTTGGACCGTAAAGAAAGCTAAGCACTGAAGAATGGATGCTTTTGAACTGTGGTATTGGAGAAGAATTTTGAGAGTCCCTTGGACCGGAAGGAGACCAAACCAGTCCATCCTAAAGGAAATCAGTCCTGAATATTCTTAGGAAGGAATGATGCTGAAGCTGAAGTTCCAATACTTTGGCCACCTGATGCAAAGAACCGACTCATTGGAAAAGACCCTGATGCTGGGAAAGACTGAAGGCGGGAGGAGAAGGGGACGACAGGATGAAATGGTTGGATGGCATCACCGACTCAATGGACATGAGTTTGCGCAAGCTCCGGGAGTTGGTGATGGACAGGGAAGCCTGGAGTGCTACAGTCCATGGGGTTGCAAAGAGTTGGACACGACTGAGTGACTGAACTGAACTGAATAGCTTGTAAGTGTTAGCTTGTAATAGCTTGCTCATGGCCTTGCTCTCTGTGGCTAGGGGACCCCAGCATCAGAATCATCTGGGGGAATTGTTTTTAGAGGCAAATCCAGACTTCCTGAATCCAGACCTGAGCAAGTTAGGAGGGTGTGTGTATGTGTGTGTGTGTGTGTGTGTGTATGTGGAGGGGGTGTGTATGTGTAGCAATCTCCATTTTTAACAGGTTCCCTAAGTGATCTGCGTACACTCTAAAGATGAGAGCCAGCCTCCTTTCTGTTTTACAGCCACCCTGCCACATGGAGCACCACACAGCATGTGGGGATCTTAGCTCCTTAACCAGGGCTTGAACCTGTGCCCCTTGCACTGGAAGTATGGAGTCTTAACCACTGGAGTGCCAGGGACGTCCCTGGGAGCTTTTGAAGCTTACAGGAAAGTGGTCATATTCAAACCAGAATGGAGTTTTAAGTTATATGCAAGCCAAAAATGTAAAAATTCTACAGACATAAAAAATTATGAAAGGAATCTCTGAGGCAAAGTCTAATCTTTTAAAAACTTTGCTCTAGAAGAAAACGTATTTTAGAAGCCAGACGGCTCTTCAGTCAGGCAGCATCAGTGCAGGCGCTCAGCTGTGTCCGACTCTTTGCGACCCCATGGACTGCAGCACGCCAGGCCCCCCATCAATCACCAACTCTCGGAGTTTACTAAAACCCATGTCCATTGAGTCGGTGATGCCATCCAACCATCTCATCCTCTGTCGGCCCCTTCTCCTGCCCTCAACCTTTCCCAGCATCAGGGTCTTTTCCAATGAGTCAGTTCTTTGCATCAGGTGGCCAAAGTGTTGGAGTTTCAGCTTCAGCATCAGTCCTTCCAGTGAACACCCAGGACTGATCTCCTCTAGGATGGCCTGGCTGGGTCTTCTTGCGGTCCAGGGGCTCTCAGGAGCCTTCTCCACACCGCAGCTCAAGACGACTTTTCTGGATGTCAATATTTATCAGATTTGTTTTCTCTTTAAAAAAAAAAAAAAGACAAGATAAAACATGACAAAAATGAGGGGGTGGGGAGAAGATGAAACGAAATCTAAACACAAGATCAGTTTCTCCGATGACTCAGCAGACAAAGAATCCACTTGCAGTGCAGGAGACACAGGAGACTTGGGTTTGATCCCTCCCCTGGAGGAGGAAATGGCAACCCACTCCAGTACTCCTGCCTGGGAAATCCCATGGACAGAGGAGCCGGGCAGTCTACAGTCCATGGGGTCACAGAGAGTCAGACACGGCTGAACACAAACACGAATAATATAGAAGAGGAGGCTGATAGAGGAAGAATCCAAAAGGCTGCATTAGATAAAGAAGAGCAGTCAGGGCCTTCTCTGCAGTCCAGTGACTGGGACTCGCAGCTCCCACTAAAGGGGCTTGAGTTCAGTCCCTAGTGGGGGAAATAAGATCCTGTGTGCTCCGCAGTTTGGCCAAAAACAACAAAAAAGAAGAGAGGTCAGACCTCAGACTCAACAGACCTGGCCACTGCATGGAAATAGGGGGAGTCCAGAGGGGATGAGTGGTTTCAGAGCTGAGTCACAGCGGGAGCTGCAAGATGTGGCCATGGTGTCTCCAAACTCCTGAAGGCGTGACCCAGAATGTGCCACCTGCTCTCAGGGCTCCCTGGGGTCCTGTGTTATAAGGAAGAATATCTTTATGCAATTCCAGCACTTGTTCTGGATGAGGAAACAGTGGAAACAGTGACTGGCTTTATTTTGGGGGGCTCCAAAATCACTGCAGATGGTGACTGCAGCCATGAAATCAAAAGACGCTTACTCTTTGGAAGAAAAGTTATGAGCAACCTAGAAAGCATATTAAAAAACAGAGACATTACTTTGTCAACAAAGATCTGCCTAGTCAAAGCTATGGTTTTTCCAATAGTCATGTATGGATGTGAGAGTTGGACTATAAAGAAAGCAGAGCGCTAAAGAATTGATGCTTTTGAACGGTGGTGTTGGAGAAGACTCTTGAGATTCCCTTGGACTGCAAGGAGATCCAACCAGTCCATTCTAAAGGAAATCAGTCCTGGGTGTTCACTGGAAGGACTGATGTTGAAGCTGAAGCTCCAATACTTTGGCCACCTGATGCGAAGAGCTGACTCAGGTGAAAAACTCTGATGTTGGGAAAGATTGAAGGCAGAAAGAGAAGCGGATGACAGAGGATGAGATGGTTGAATGGCATCACCGACTCAAGGGACATGGGTTTGGCTGGACTCCGGGAGTTGGTGATGGACAAGGAGGCCCGGAGTGCTGTGGTTCATAAAGTCGCAGAGAGTCGGAAACGACTGAGCCACTGAACTGAGCACTTGTTCTAAGAATCAGATATGGGGACAGGCTGCTTGCAGAGAACTGAGCGCTCCTGCTGGGGAAAGATCAGAGGAGGCTTGGTCACCTGCCAGTCACGCTGCGGGACCAGCATGGCCCCGAAACCCACAGCATGGCAGAGGCGGCTCTGAGACGGAGATGGGCGCCCAGGGGAGTGCCACAGCAATTCAGGAGGGGCCCTGTGCATGCCAACAGCCCCTACGCAAGAATGTCGCACCCTTCCCGACCCTGCACCAGATGTGTACGTGATGAACTTGCTTTGTTGCTAAGACAAGACTTGCTCCAGGAATCCCCAGTAAGTCCAGTGCTGGCAGACCCAGGAGGGGTGGCATCCCTCCCAGGAGTGCCAGGACACCCTGTACCCACTCCTGTGACAGCTGGTCACCCGTAACTGCCTGGCACCTGTCTACTCCTAACAGATCTGACATCCTTCAGAACCGGGAGCTGTCCCATGGACACTGGCATCCTGGTGTCCTCCAAACCACCAGGCTCAAAGCAGGCGCTCAGTAAACACTCACGGAGGTGAACAGGTGGGCCTGTCCCACTGCGTGCGCAGGCCTGTCCCACTGTGCGTGCTCTGCTTTCCAAAGCCTGCAATCCCTATGCCATCAGCCCCGAGACTCGATGCTCATCCCAGAGGACACCGTCCCTGAGGGACCTGGCAACCTGGGTTTAGAGTCTTGTGGAGGGGCTGGCTCCCTGGCCTTGCCACTTCCTACATTATGGCCTTGGTTTCATTCCTTAACCTCTGGAGCCTCCTCCCTGGGGTATAAAATGGGAATGGTAATGCCTGTCTTGGGCTTTCCTGGTGGCTCAGTGGTAAAGAATCTGTTTGGGTTCGATCCCTGGGTCAGGAATTTCCCCTGCAGAAGGGAATGGCAACCCACTCCAGTATTCTTGTGTGGGAAAGCCCATGGACTGGGGAGCCTTGTGGGCTACAGTCCACAGGGTCACAAAAGCACTGGACAACAATAATAATGATCATCTTACAGGTTGTGGAGAGAGTCTAGAACACCCATCGTGCGTTCTCCTCAAGGCATCGCACGGAATGAACACCCCATAAATGGAGGCTCTTTCTAATGCATTTCTTTGCAAAAGTCATCAGTGACAGAGTGTGTACAGCTCTAACAACTAGCAACTGAATACATACGCAGTCTGCAGTCTGAAATAGTAAATTAACACTCGGCACCCACTGCACAACCGAGTCTAGGGGTGATCTCACCCTTCGTGGAATAAGAACCGGAGGACTGAGAGAGCGCTGACTAGCTTCTTTGAAGAGAATACAGTTTACAGCTGCCAGGTTTAGAACATAAAGCAGCATATTCCAAGGCAGTGAAAAGCTGTCAGCCAGTTTCCGTAAATCTGTGCCAAGTGCGACGGGAGCCCCACGCGTGCCTGTGTGCTGAGTCACTTCAGTCGTGTCCGACTCTCTGTGACCATGTGGACGGTGGCCCGCCAGGCTCCTCCGTCCATGGAGAGTCTCCAGGCAAGAAGACTGGAGTGGCACTCCCTAACCCAGGGATCGAAACTGCGTCCCTTAGGTCCCCTGCTCTGGGAGGCGGGCTCTATGCCACGAGCGCCCCCTGGAAGCCCCGTGAGCCCCACGTGTTGGTGTAACTGGTGTTTCCAAAAAGCTGTGAGCACTGTCTTCCGGAGTCCTCCCCACCCACAGGCACGTTTCCACCCACATCCCAGGTGAGCCCGTCCCCTGCTGTTACAGCAACGCCTGTCCACCACCCGGAGCAGCGCGAGTGCTGGCGGGCGCCACGTCTCAGCCTCGCCCGACGAGATCGGCACGACGGGAATGATGCCGCCGCCACCGCTGCTCCGGTCACTTCGGTCACGAGTCCCCACCTCCACAGGGCCCCGGGCTGTTCCCAAACTCCTCACCTGTAGAAGCCCAGAAGTGCGGCAAAGAGCAGGATCAGACACAGCCAGGACTTGGTGCTGTTTCCCCAGAAATCTGTGAAGAGGAAGCCTGGGTCACCTGGTGCCTGTCACCTGTCGAGGCCAAGATCAGGCACTGGCCAGGGACGGCCTCTCCGTCCTGTATGCTCACAGGCCAGGTGGGTTGTAACCTCTCCTGGAGCCGTAATCCCACTGAGCCTCGCGCTGCAGCCCCTGGGCACCTGCCTGGGCGCCCCTGCTCACTGGCAGGCCCCAGAGTGCCAGGACCACTCGCACACTCCAGAGAAGCAGGTGCGATGGCCATGAGCTGGCCAGCAGGGTGGGCGATGAGACACAGGACTGTGAGAGACAAAGGTCGCAAATCCAGCCTGCCAAGGGGTTCCCAGCCTCCTAAATACCTGGACCCCTAGCGCAGCGGGAGCTCACACCAGGGTTGCCTGCCACAGAAACAGGCAGGCCCGGGAGGCCCTGCGGGATGCCACACTGCAGGGAACGTGCACGTTACCAGGGTCGCCTGCCACAGAAACAGGCAGGCCCAGGAGGCCCTGCGGGGATGCCACACTGCAGGGAACGTGCGCGTTACCAGGGTTGCCTGCCACAGAAACAGGCAGGCCCGGGAGGCCCTGCGGGGATGCCACACTGCAGGGAATGTGCGCGTTACCAGGGTTGCCTGCCACAGAAACAGGCAGGCCCGGGAGGCCCTGCGGGGATGCCACACTGCAGGGATGCCACACTGCAGGGAACGTGTGCATTACCAGGGTTGCCTGCCACAGAAACAGGCAGGCCCGGGAGGCCCTGCAGGGATGCCACACTGCCGGGAATGTGCGCGTTACCAGGGTTGCCTGCCAGAGAAACAGGCAGGCCCGGGAGGCCCTGCGGGGAGGCCACGTGTGAAGGGAGTTGTGTCGCATGTGCTGAGAAAGTCTTGGCTGGAGGCTGCGGGTTTAGCAAGCCCCATGCTGGTGTGCTGCAGTCCACGGGGTTGTGAAGAGTTGGACACAACTGTGCGACTGAACAACAGCGTCCTAAATAAGCCCCCGCCCACGGCCGCCACACCGGGTCTCAGAGGCCCAAGTCTCCTGTCGCGGCGGCCTGAGGGGCTCCCAAGCGTTGAACTAAGAAATCTATGTGCATCGAGTGCAGTCCAGAAACACCGGCCAAAGAGCGGCATCTGGCCACGGGCAGACACGTCCGCTTCCTTTGGCCAGGCATGAAGACGAACGTGCTGTGAGGGCGAAAGTTCTCTTCCCATATATGTAGCCAAGACACGGAAGCAACTAGATGACCATCGAGAGACAGACGGGAAAAGAAGAGGGGGCACGTGTACATGAACATGTACAGCGGGACATGCTGCTGCTGCTGCTGCTAAGTCGCCTCAGCCGTGTCCGACTCCACATCACTCGACCATAGGAAAGGGACGGAATAACACCACCTGCAGCAACGTGGATGGACTAGAGATGACCACACGAAGCGAAGTGAGCCAGACGGAGACAGACAAGCACGCGGCACCACTTTTAAAGGTCCACAGACAGAAGCAAGCTGATGGTTATCAGAAGGAAAAAGGGGGGGAGAGGGATGAATTAGGAGTTTGGGATTAACATATACACACCAATATGTATAAAATAGATGACCAACAGGGACTGTTTGTATAGCACAGAGAGAGTTACTCAGTATTATATAATGACCTATAAGGAAAAGGAATCTGAAAAAGAATATATATATATGTGTATATATATAATACCGAATCACTTTCCTATACACCTGAAATGAGCACAATATTGTAAATCAATTATACTTCAATAAAAAATGAAAATTAAAAACAAATCAAAAACTTGAGCTTATACAAGTTTACAATGAATTTGGTAACACTGTATGATATAATTTTATATAAACTCTATGTGTCCCATATTTTAAATGTTTAAGGGAACTTGATATGCCCCATTTGGGTTTGATTTAATGGGTGGACAAGATTTTCAAGTGGATAGGGAGCTTCTGTTGTACTTGAGAGCCTTCTGTTCCATCTTCTGTGTCTGAGAGAATTATATCAATTCAGCTTACAGTCATAGTTTAAAACAAATTATGCTGCGTGGAAAAATCCAGATAGACACAAGTACTTCCTGGAAGATGCCATTTACATATGATTCTAGGAAATGCAAACTGATCTGTAGTGCCAGAAAATGGAACCGTGGTTGCCTGGGGAGGGTGGTGGGCAGAGCACGGCAGAGAGAATTGCAGATGAGCACAAGACTCTTTGGCGGTGAGAGTTGTATTAATTTTCATAATTGCGATGATGGGCTTTGCAGGTGTACACATCAAATTATTAAATTCTGTACTTCTAAATTACTGTGTAGTTTGTTACATGTCTACTTTACCTCTATAAAGCTGCTTTTAAAAAAAGAAAAAGAAAAGAAATGCATCCAGATTGGAAAGGAAAAAGCAGATCGGTCTGTGTTCCCGTACTACATGTTCATCTCTGTTTTCTGATGGAATCCATTAAAAACAACAACACTATTAGAGCTAACAAGGGAGCAGGTGAGTTTAGCAGAACGGCAGGACACCAGCTGCTGCTGCTGAGTCGCTGCAGTCGTGTCCGACTCTGTGCGACCCCACAGACGAGAGCCCACCAGGCTCCCCCGTCCCTGGGATTCTCCAGGCAAGAACACTGGAGTGGGCTGCAAGGTCAATATATAAAAATCATTTGTTATTATCAACAACCTCAGATATGTAGATGATACCACTCTAATGGCAGAAAGCAAAGAGAAACTAAAGAGCCTCTTGATGAGGATGATAGAGGAGAGTGGAAAGCTAGCTTGAAGCTCAACATTCAAAAAACTATCTTGGCATCTGGTCCCACCATCTCATGGCAAATAGGAGGGGGAAAAAAAGGAAGCAGTGACAGACTTTATTTTCTTCTGTACAGCCTGGCGATCTGTACACAGGAATAATGAACTTCGTTCCACGTACAAACAACTGCAGTGGATCACAGACAAAGATATAAGAGCTGACACTACAAAACACTTAGAAAAAAAACAACACAGCTTTTATGGCCTTGGATTAGGTAAAGACTTCTTAGATACAACACCAAAAGCCACATCCAGAAAAGAGAAATTCATAAACTGGATTTAATCAAAATGAGTAACTTCTGCTCTGTCAACAACACAGTTAAGAGACTAAAAAAACAAATCAGCCAGGGAAAAATTATTTCCAAGTCACATATCTGATAAAGGAGCTGCATCTAAAACCTAATTGTATGAAAACATACACATATTATTTATATTGTTGTGATGGACAGGGAGGCCTGGCATGCTGCAATTCATGGGGTCGCAAAGAGTCAGACACGCCTGAGCGACTGAACTGAACTGAACTGTTCAGTCCCTCAATCATGTCCAACTCTTTGTGACCAAATGGACTGAAGCATGCCAGGCCTCCCTGTCCCTCACCATCTCCTAAAGTTTGCCCAAGTTCATGCCCGTTGCATTGGTGTTACCATCCAGCCATCTCCTCCTCTGATGCCCTCTTCCTTCTGCCCTTAATCTTTCCCAGCATCGGGGACTTTTCCAATGAGTCAGCTTTTCACATCAGATGACCAAAATACTGGAGTTTCAACTTCAGCATCAGTCCTTCCAACTAGTATTCAGGGTTGATTTCCCTTAAGATTGACCATTTTGATCTCCTTGCAGTCCAAGAGACTCTCAGGAGTCTTCTTCAGCACCTCAGTTTGAAGGCATCAATTCTATACATAGGGTTAGCCAAAAGTTCATTCAGGTTTTGCAATACAATCTTACAGAAAAACCTTTGGCCAATCCAATACATATATGTATGATCTGAACACACTTGACTTCATTAAAGAAGATACAGAGATGGCAAAAAAAAGTTTATGAAAAATGTTCATCATTAGTCATTAGAGAAATGTACATTAAAATCCCAGTAAAAGAAATTTCCTGATGGCCCAGTGGTTGGGATCCTGCACTTTTACTGGTTCAATCCCTAGTTGGGGAACAAAGATCCCACCAACTACGTTGTGAGGCCAAAAATAAATTAATTAAAATTAAAAAGAAATCATTTTCAAGTATAAAATAACACCACAGTAATATACTGTTATATATCTACTAGAATTTAAAAGGTCAATAATATCAAATGATGGTGAGGATATGAAGCCACCATATCTGTGATAACTTAGACGGGTGGGAGATGGGAGAGAGACTCAAGAGGGAGGGGACAAGCGTTTACCTATGGTTGACTCATGTTGACGTGTGGCAGAAGCCAACACAATATTGTAAAGCAATTATCCTTTAATTAAAAATAAATTTAAAAAATTTTTTAAGAAATTCTCATATGCCTGTGGGGGTGGGTTGTAGTATTACCCAACCACTCTGAAAAACAGTTTAAGCATTTCCTACCAGATGACCCAGCCTTTTCGGGAGAAATGAAAGCGTGTCT
Source organism: Nanger dama (assembly GCA_917880005.1). NCBI lineage: Eukaryota > Metazoa > Chordata > Mammalia > Artiodactyla > Bovidae > Nanger > Nanger dama. The sequence goes on along the minus strand of CAKJTW010000018.1, from coordinate 2,820,478 downwards.
GCACAAAGACTGGTGCGGGAATGGCACAGCAGCTTTATTTGTCGTAGCAAAGAATTCAGATGTCCATCAACAGATGGAAGGATACGCAAATCGATGTGTGCCCGCACCATAGCAGAAAGAACCAGTTGGATACACAGATCTGCATGGATGATTTGCAGAATAATGAGAGGCCAGATGAGAAGGAGTCATTACCGTACAGTTGCCTTTATATGAAATTCTGGAAAATGCACAGCAGTCTGTAGGGACAGAAAGGGGGTTCTGCCTTGTCTGGCAGGGGTGGGGAGGGTGGAACAGGTCACAGAAGAGCAAGAGGAAACTGACGGGGACAGATTTGTTTGTTACCCCAATTGTGGCGATAGCTTCATGCAGGTACACAGATGTTAACATTTACCCAACAGCACACTGTGAATACGTGTAGCTTGCTGTTGCTGGTTTTCAGTCGCTAAGTCATATCCAACTCTTTGGGACCCCATGGACTGTAGCCCGCCAGGCTCTTCTGTCCACAGAATTCTCCAGGCAAGAAAACTGGAGTGGGTTGCCATTTCCTTCTCCAGGGGATCTCCCCGACCTAGGGATCAAACCCTCAATTATATGTCAATTATTCCTGAAGCTGTTTTAAAAATGAAAACAATGAAGCCACAGCGAGATCTCATTTCTCACCATCAGATGGTGAAAAGACCAGCGATGATTGGATGTTCTGTGGGAGGGGCTGAGTGAACTGTGTGGGCCGCACCTGCTCACGCCTTGGGGTGGCGCTTTCTCAAGGCAGGGTAGGAGCCAGGAGAAGGGCGAGTAGGGTATCACCCCTAAGAGGGTGAAAACTGACCCTTGGGGTGCAAAAAACTTTGGACATCAATGAGGTGTGGCCTCCCAAAGCTTAACCTGACTCAAGATCTTCTAAAATATTTTCCGTTACAGCGCCATAGTTGCGTGTGTGGAGGTGGGGGGTGAGCGAGAAACGCTGCTGTAGAGGGTAGAAGAGGGTAGAGCTCAAAACGGAGGAAGATCAGACAGCATCTACCCAGAGGCAGATGCAGCAAGTGACGGTGCAGACTCACTTTGGAGCAGCTACAGGGCAGAGGAGGCTGCACATGAGTAGGGGGGCTGGTAGGCTCTGTGCGTGAGAGCAAAAGGCCGGCAGCGACCCGAGGGTTCCTCTGTGGCGGGCTGGCTGCAGGCGTGCTGATTAAACTGGCTTTGGTGTGTCCAACAAAGCACACTATACAACCGTTAAAAAAAATGCTGTTGGAATTTATGAGTCATGCTTCAAGCAAAGTGCAGAACAGTACAAGTGGCATTCTACCCACTGTAAGAAAAAAGGGTGGAAAGGACATGTAACCATATTAACTTACGTTGACATTTTAAAAAAACCTAAAAGGCAGCAGCAAGGAGATCCAACCAGTCCACCCTAAAGGAGATCAGTCCTGGGTGTTCATTGGAAGGACTGATGTTGAAGCTGAAACTGCAGTACTTTGGCCACCTGGTGGGAAGAGCTGACTCATTGGAAAAGACCCTGATGCTGGGAAAGATTGAGGGCAGGAGAAGGGGACGATAGAGGATGAGATGGCTGGATGGCATCACCGACTGGATAGACACGAGTTTGGGTGAACTCTGGGAGCTGGTGATGGACAGGAAGGCCTGGCATGATGCGGTTCATGGGGTCGCAAAGAGTCTGAGTCAGACACGACTGAGCGACTGAACTGAACTGACTGAACTGAAAAGGCAGCCCAAGAAACAACTGAAAAGGGCTGTGCATACAGAGCAGGGGAGCAGTCCTGGCGGTGACCAGGTGGACGTGACTTGCAGTTTATCTCCTGAAGAATCATTTTTATTTTTGAACCGGGTAATGTATTAGTCGCTCAGCTGTGTCTGACTCTCTGTGACCCCATGGACTGCAGCCCGCCAGGCTTCTCTGTCCATGAGATTCTCCAGGCAAGAATACTGGAGTGGGTTGCCATCTCCTCCTCCAAATGTACAATAATGATATCAAATAAACATGTAAATAAACCAGAATAACATGTCGCTTTTTAAATCCTGGAGAGGAGAAAAGCCTAAGATTGACAAAAGATTTTCTTAATATCCCTAAATGGAGGCAAATAAATATGACCCAATGAAGCGCTATGCATGGTTAGAAAGAGCCATGGACAAAGGCAAAAAAACCAAAACAGGGAAAAACGTTTACAGCTCATGTCACAGGAAACCCTAATCCCCTTACTAATACCTCCTCAGTTCAGCTCAGTCCTCAGTCATGTCCGACTCTTTGTAACCCCATGAATCGCAGCACGTCAGGCCTCCCTGTCCATCACCAACTCCCCAGAGTTCACTCAGACTCACGTCCATCAGGTCCGTGATGCCATCCAGCCATCTCATCCTCTGTCGTCCCCTTCTCCTCCTGCCTCCAATCCCTTCCAGCATCAGAGTCTTTTCCAATGAGTCAACTCTTTGCATGAGGTGGCCAAAGTATTGGAGTTTCAGCTTTAGCATCATTCCTTCCAAAGAAATCCCAGGGCTGATCTCCTTTAGAATGGACTGGTTGGATCTCCTTGCAGTCCAAGGGATTCTCAAGAGTCTTCTCCAACACCACAGTTCAAAAGCATCAATTCTTCGGTGCTCAGCCTTGTTCACAGTCCAACTCTCACATCCATACATGACCACAGGAAAAACCATAGCCTTGATTAGACGGACCTTTGTTGGCAAAGTAATGTCTCTGCTTTTGAATATGCTATCTAGGTTGGTCACAACTTTTCTTCCAAGGAGTAAGTGTCTTTTAATTTCATGGCTGCAGTCACCATCTGCAGTGATTGTGGAGCCCCAAAAATAAAGTCTGACACTGTTTCCACTGTTTCCCCATCTATTTCTCATGAAGTGATGGGAATAGATGCCATGATCTTCATTTTCTGAATGTTGAATTTTAAGCCAACTTTTTCACTCTCCACTTTCACTTTCATCAAGAGGCTTTTTAGTTCCTCCTCACTTTCTGCCATAAGGGTGGTGTTATCTGCATATCTGAGGTTACTGATATTTCTCCCGGCAATCTTGACTCCAGCTTGTGCTTCTTCCAGACCTCCTATGACTTAATAAATATGAGCAATTGTTGAATTTTTCTTAAGGGCAAAGTGTGTGAGATGACAATGCATGTTGAAAGGCATTCAGCCTCAGGATAGGAAGGGAGGGCAGATAAAGATTGTTTGAGGCTCCAGTCCTCACCCACCGGGTGAGCAATGGGGTGTTGGCTGTGCCCTGGTAACAAGGCGCGTGCAGGGCCAGGTAAGCAGGAACAGTGGCCGCGACCGGGAGCAGGGGTGCGGCAGAAGGTGGCGTCTGTGCTTCACTCACATTCTTCTTCTGACTTGTCTGCCTCTGGCGCCCCTCCCTTTTCATCTGAGCATCTCATTAGAGAAAATCTTGGAAAAGAAATTCCTCTGTACCTGAGCCCTCCAACCCTTCTCCAGAACCTTCTTAACCCTCACCAGCCAGCCTTTCACCCTGTGCTTCACTGAAGCTTCCCTACACAAAGCCTCCAGGAGTCTCAGCTCGCTAATCCGGTGTCTTTGTCCTTGTCTGAGTTAACGCGTCAGCTGCAGTTAACTGTTTGGGCTGTTTCCCTTTGCTCCTCCTCCTCATGCAGCACGAGAACTGGAGGCTCCACGCGTGGTCCTGGGCTCCCTTCTGCGCCCATGCTCACCACCCAGGGGCTCCTGGCTGCACTAGAGCATTCAATACCGCTTCTGTGCTGCTGACCCTCTAGTCATATCTGCAGCCCTCACCGCTCTCTGGACCTGTGGACCAGGAAACTGGAATGGCCATCCCCACTGAGGGCACATCAGCCTTTTCATGGCCAAACAGGAGATACAGGGCCCCATCAGCACACCTCCAAGGGGCACTCTTCCTGTCTGAGGATAAGGCATCACCATGCACCTAAAGGTCCAAGGCTGAGACTCCCCTGGTGGTCTAGGGGTTAAGAATCCACCTTCCAGTGCAGGGGACGGGGGTTCAATCCATGGCTGGAGAACTAAGGTCCCAGAGGTCATCATTGCTGTTTAGTCGCTAAGTACTATCTGTCTCTTTTGCGACCGCATGGACTGTAGCCCGCCAGGCTCCTCTATTGCCATTTCCTTCTCCAAGGGGTCTTCCTGATTGAGGGATTGAACCCACATCTCCTGCATTGGCGGGAAGATGCTTTACCACTGAGCCCCAGGGAAGCGCAAGACCCCACATGCTACAGGACAATTAAACCCACGAGTCATGACTAGAGAGAAGCCCGTGCAGCCCCATGAAAGATCCCGCATGCCACAAGGAAGACCCTGTGTGTCACAGCTAAGACTCAACACAGCCCAAAGTAAACACGCATTATGGGAATTCCCCAGCAATCCAGTGGTTAAGACTCAGAGCTTTCACTGCTGGCCCCAAGTACAGCCCTGGTTGGCGGCCATAAAACAAAACAAAACAAAAACACCCCGAGGCATCTTTAACGCTTCCTTTTCCTGAATTCAGTTCACCATCACACTGTGTCAGCTCCAACTTCAAGATGTATCCCTGGTCATGTGGGAAAAGGTATGGCAGTTCTTCAAAAAGTCAAACATATAATTCTTTACCATCCAGCAATTCTGCTCATGGGCATATACCCCCAAAGAGGTAAAAGCAGAGACTCAAACAGGTATTTGGACACCGGTGTTCACAGAAGAATCATTCACAAGAGCCGAAAAGAAGACGCACCCCAACGTCCATTGATGGATGATGGATAAAGAAATCGTGGGGCATCAACACTGTGGAACGCGAGCCAGCCTTATAAAGGCTTGTCGTGAGATGCAACAGGGTCTTCCCTGGTGGCTCAGACAGTAAAGAATCTGCCCGCAATGCAGGGGACCCAGGTTCGATCCCTGGGTTGGGAAGATGCCCTGGAGAAGGAAATGGCAACCCACTCCAGTATTCTTGCTTGGAAAATCCCATGGACAGAGGAGCCTGAAGGGCTACAGTCCATGGGATGGCAAAGAGTCGGACACGACTGAGCAACTAACACTTTCCCTTTCATGAGAAACAACATGGATGGACTTCAGGGACATCGTGCCAAGTGGAGTGAGCCAGTCACCAAGGGCAGATCTTGCCATTTTCCGCTTCTCTGAGGTCCCTAGAGGAGTCACATCCTTAGAGGCAGAAAGTAGGTGGTGGGGGTCAGGGGCCGGGCTGGGATGGAGCAGAGTTTCCACTTGGGAAGATGAAATGTTCTGGAGACAATGGTGGTGATGGCTGCATAATGTACTTAAGGTCGCTGGAATGTACACTTAAACGTGGTTTAGACGCTAAGTTTCTTGCCATGTATATTATACCGCAATAATTCTTAAAACAACAACAACAACAAAAACCGTGGGCTGACAAACAGGGTGGGCTTGGAGGCTCACTTCCTGCCGCTGGTGGGGCTCAGTGGCTCGGGTGAGCTGACGGGAGGGTGGGCTGCAGGTGGGTCCCGTCCAGCAAAGACACATCCCGACCTCGAGGTTCCCCCGCCGGCATCTCCCCCGGCCCCATGCAGGATGGCTGGGGGCACCGGGACATGTGTTCTGACTCTTCTCGTCCCTTCTCTTGACGGTGTTTGGCACACAGATCTGGATGGAATCTTCTCGGCCCACACCTTGTACAGCACAGCAGCCCTGTGGCTCAGAGCTGGAAGCTGTCTGGGTTCCTGGCACTTCCCAGCTGACTTCCTGAGCCCCTGCCTCCTCACCCACCTCTGAAACAGAGCGGGCTGCACAGGTGAGCCTCAAAAGACCGTTTTGGGGAAAAGTGCAAGAAGCCCTCCTGTGCTCCCACAAAGGCGTAGGGCCAGCAGCTCAGGACCGGGAAGTGAGCCCCGGAAGGGTGGGAGCAGCCAGGTGAGCTGGACCAGAGAGAGGAGGGAGAGACCGGGTGATGCAAGAGGCCATGGAAAGCTCCTGGCCTTGGAGGATCCAGGGAGACTGGAAGCTGGGCCGCCAGGCCCCAGGGTTGGACTGCTTGTTGGGCACGACAACAAGCAAGGTACCATGGTGTTTGTCCTGAGTCGCACGTCCAGGGAGGGAGAGGGTGTGGGGATGGAGTAGGGAAGGAGTCTCAAAGGCTGCACTTCCCTGACAGGTTCTTGAAATCACTGCCAAACCACACCCAAAGCTGTCCTGGGGCTGCTGCTGACAGGTCAAGTGAAATGAACAGAGAACACTTTATCAACCAGTGGAAAGAACGCTGCTAAAGCTGAAACTCCAGTACTCTGGCCACCTCATGCGAAGAGTTGACTCACTGGAAAAGACTGTGATGCTGGGAGGGACTGGGGGCAGGAGGAGAAGGGGACGACAGAGGATGAGATGGCTGGATGGCATCACGGACTCGATGGACGTGAGTCTGAGTGAACTCCAGGAGTTGGTGATGGACAGGGAGGCCTGGCGTGCTGTGATTCACGGGGTCGCAGAGAGTCGGACACGACTGAGCGACTGAACTGAACTGAACTGAACTGAACCAAGGAAGTGATTTTAAAGCCAGAGATTTTTAATTTCAAATATTCAAAGCAAGATCAAACCAGTCAATCCTAAAGGAGAGAAATCCTGAGTATTCACTGGAAGGACTGATGCTCCCAATACTCGGGAGCCGACTCACTGGGAGCCCTGATGCTGGCAGGACTGGGGGCAGGAGGAGAAGGGGCGACAGAGGATGGCACGGCTGGATGGCATCACGGGCTCGATGGACATGAGTTTGAGCAAGCTCCAGCAGGTGGTGAGGGACAGGGAGGCCTGGCAGGCTGCCGCCCATGGGATCAAAAAAGTCAGACGTGACTTGGTGACTGAACAACGACAATTCCCAGGGCCTCAGGTGTCCCCTAGGCCACCCTGAACTTCCTCCTTGGAAATGGTGCTTCTTTCTTAGTGCTCAGGGGAGGGGAGGAAATAGAGGGCTTTGCAGACGAGGGTGCGGGCATCATTGTCCCACAAGAATTCATTACAGGAGCTCCAGCCAGGGAGGAAATTTGCACAGAAGGAATAGCTTTGCCCAAAGTCATGTAGAACTCACGGCAATGTCAGGGCTCAGATCCAGGCCAGGGCAACCACCTGCCTGGCTTGCATGAGACCAATGGAGTCCCTGTTCAGACTAAATGCCTAAACAAGGAGTGAAAGAAAGTAAAAGTGTTACTCACTCTGTTGTGTCCGATTCTTTGGGACCCCGTGGACTGTAGCCCGCCAGGCTCCCTGTCCATGGGATTCTCCAGGCAAGAATACTGGAGTGGGTCGCCATTTCCTTCTCCAGGGGATCTTCCTGACCCAGGGATCGAACTCAGGCCTCATGCATTGAGGGCAGACTCTTTAGTGTCTGAGCCACCAGGGAATCCAAGGGAGAGTGGATGATGCCCCACATCTCATCAGGTAAGAAGGGAATTCAGAGGACACCTGAGCCTCTTCTGATAATAGCCTCCTGGTACATGTCTCCAGGATGGATTTCATTTCCAGAAGCATTCTTAAGTGAAAGTGAAGTCGCTCAGTCGTGCCCGACTCTTAGCGACCCCATGGACTGCAGCCTACCAGGCTCCTCCATCCATGGGATTTTCCAGGCAAGAGTACTGGAGTGGGGTGCCAGAAGCGTTCTTAGTTGCAGGTTAATCAACATGGAAGGATCCTCTTCTAAGTCAGAAGAAACATCTCTGGAATGTATCCTTAAAAAATAGGACATTTTAAAAATAGATAGGCAGAAAAGGGAAGAAACTTGAAGTCTACTGTAATTGCCTGGCATTTAGATAAGCTGGGGCTATGGAGAAACATGACCTGCAAATGGGTCTCTAAATTACAATACTATCTTGCAATTGGATCTTTACTGTTGCAAGATGGAAAGATGAACTGAGGTTCTATATGTCCAAGACTTCATGGTCCTTTACCAAAACCCCACTCTATGTGTCTCCTGTAGTGAAAAGCCGGGGGAGTCATAAAGCACTCCTGACACGTTAGGTGACTTCCTTCTAACCCTCCCCAATCTTTCCCCTGCTTCTCTGGAGCCACCTGCTTCCCCAGAGGCACCAGCTTCCCCAGATCCCTCTGACCAATCCCTCACTCCACCTATGTTCCTTTATACTTCGGGAGGGAGAGACTAGTCCCTCGGGGTGATTCATAATGGGACTTCCTATAAGCCAGAGTCGGGAATAGTGTGCCCTCTTCAGGAAGCTGGTGAAGGACAGGGAGGCCTGGTGGGCCACACTCCACAGGGTCGCAAAGAGTCGGACACAGTTGAGCGACTGAACTGAACTAACTTAGGGAAGTGGCAAACGGCAAAGGACAGTCCAACCAGAGGACGTGCGCCCTTCTCTTTAACTGACTTAACCCAATGCAAACAGCGACTGAGGCCAGTTTTCTGAATACCTCGTAAGTTTGTTGAAAGGTCTCAGGCCCTAACTCTGGCCTTTAACTTGGAAGGGTGTCCAAATAGTCTTATCTACTTGCTGTACCCTTGAGGAAAAACAGAGGGCCTGGGCGGCGGCCCAGGGGCACACTGACCAGGCACCAATGCGAACATTTTGATATGGGTCTCAAATCGGGAATCCTGAGAGGATTGTAATTCCCAGGAGGGAGCAGAAGCCTGGAGCACTTGCTACCGTGTGCATTAGAAGGGATGAGAAAGTGCGTCAAAAGCCAGTTAACTATGAAAAGGCTAAAGGAGCAACCCAAGAAGGAAAAAGAAAATCCAGCCCTATTTCAGGGACGGCTTGTGGTTTCTAAAAAAAATCTGCTGACCTGGATCCATCCACTCCTGAGGGTCAGTCCCTGCTGGGACAACATTTTATCAGCCATCCTGCCACTGATAGCAGGCAGAAACTCCAACAGTTACAATTCGGCCCACAAACCCTGATACCCCAGCTCCTAGAGGAGACCTCTGGGCTACTTAATAATCCAGATCAAACCGAGGAGGAAGAGAGAACCTGGCGTGCAAACAGGCTGGCCAGGGCCCAAGCTAAACTGACGGCCACGCTGTTAGCCATGCAGCTCCAGGACAACCCAAGGGGCCACGGGAGCCTAACCGTCCTCCTGGAGGGAAAGCCAGCAGGGGTGAGCGCTTCAACTGCAAGTCAACCGGCCACTGGGCCAAAAGCGCCAAAAGAGCCCCCCTGGTCTGTGCCCAGTCTGTATACGGTCACTGGAGGTGGGACTATGCCCAGTCCCAAAGGGGAAGGGGGCTCCCACTCCCGAGACAGCTGTGCTGGACGACTAAGGCTGCTTGGGGATTCTGGTGACTCCCCTCAACAAGCTGTCTGTCTCCATCAAGAAGCCGTGGGTGGTCCTTGACGTGGCAGGTAAGAAGACTGACTTTTTAAATCAATACGGGAGCCACTTACTCTGTCCTGATTTCTCTCTCTGGACCTCTTTCCTCTAAAACCTACACATGAGCTTCCTACTCCACTACTGGAAAGTGAAGTCGCTCAGTTGTGTCCAACTCTTTGTGACCCCATGGACTGTAGCCCACCAGGCTCCTCTGTCCACGGGGTTTTCCAGGTTAGAGTACTGGAGTGGGTTGCCATTTCCTTTTCCAGAGGATCTTCCCGACCCAGGGGTCGAACCTGGGTCTCCCACATTGTAGGTAGACACTTTACCGTCTGAGCCACCAGGGAGTTCTCCCCACTACTGGGGAGAGACCATAATATGGCTCCCTCTCAGCCATATGACAATTAGGAGACCCCAGGCAGCCCCTGTTCTTGACTCTGAATAAGAAAGATCACTCACAAGAGCAAGGTCCTACTCCCTGAAGTTTGGGGCAAGAGAATCCTTGGGAAGTCTATCAGTATCCAACCTGTAAAAATTAAGCCGCTTATCCTAACAAGACATAAAGTTGGGAGCAAAAAAGTTTGCGACCGCTCACAGATAAATTCTGAAACATGGCCTCTTAGTGCCCCATCAGTCTGCATAGTGAGCAAGTGTTGGTCTCTCAGTCGTGTCTGACTCTGCGACCCCATGGACGGCAGCCGGCCAGACTCCTCTGTCTGTGGAATTCTCCAGGCAAGAATGCTGGAGTGGGTAGCCACTCTCTTCTCTGGTGGATCTTCCCAACCCAGGGATCGAACTGGGGTCGCCTGCATTGCAGGCAGATTCTTCACTGTCTGAGCCACCAGGGAAGCCCCATGCAATATCCTAATTCTGCCAGTTGCTAAGTCAATGGGGGAATAGCAAATAGTACAAGACCTTGGAATTGTACACAGCGGGCGGTCCCTGTCGGTCCCCGTGGCCAGCCCTTCTACCGGTCCAGATTCCTGGAGAAGCCAAGCGGCTTACTGTGCTTGCCCTCAAGAGCGCCCTCTCTGGAATCCCATTTCATCCCTCCTCTCAGTGTCTGCTTGCCTTTGAGTGAACTGACCCCCGGTGGGGCGCAATGCAGCAATATGCCTGGGCAGCACGGCCTCAGGGGTTTCAAGGTGGCCCACACTTGTTTGCCCATGCCCTAGGAAAAGAACGGAGGGAAACACACCCCAAAGAAGAGGCTATTCTACAGTATGCAGACAGCATGTTAATATGGAATCCCACCACGGAGGCCTCAGATCAGAAGAGCACTGAAGTCCTTAATTTCCTTGAGACCTGGGTTCACAAGTTCTCCCAAATGAAGGCACAACTCTCAAAACAACAAGGCAAATATCTAAGATATGTTATAAACCCTGGAAGCAGGCAGCTATCTCCAGATAGAAAACAGCCTATCTTAGGCCTAAGCCATGGGCAGCAAAGCTAAAATTCTCAGTTTATCCAAGGGAACAGCAGGGCAGATTGGGAGGTAAAGAAAGCAGCCCCGAGGCCCTTACCAGCTAGAACCCGACATTGCGTAAAGCCGTTTGGCCTCAGCAGACACTCAGTCACCAACACTTGTTACTCAGTACAGCTGGGGAGATTGGAGAGTGGCCTGCTAGTCTGTTCTCTTGGATCCTACAAGCCATAAAAAGCCTTCTGCCGGGAGGTTTCCATTTTTCGTAACCCTTTTCTTTTCAGTCGACATAGATTTATGCCATATCTCCTCTAGTGCTCCAGTGTCTTCCCAAGTGTCATAAACCTGTGACTTTTCGGTCCAAGAAGGACACCTGGAACCAGCAGGGCCAGATCTCCCATTCTAAAAGTAGAGAAACTTGTTAAACTTTAATCCTGATATAAACAGAAATACACACCCAAGCAGAATGACCTCGTGGTAGGGGTGACGTCATCCACCGACTGGTCAACAGCTGAGGGAGCCCTCTCAGAGCTCACCCGACTCCCTCCCCGTCTAGGCCCTTTGGGGACTGTCACCGTTCTTCTTTCTAGCCCTTGCTTGGTTAACCTTTTCATTAAGTTTGTGTCTACTCGGCTCCAAAGTTTTAAGTAAGGCTCACGATGGCCCAAGGAGTTCAACCCATTCCTGTAGAGGGTGGTTCAGGTCCCTGCAGGCCCTTGGAACAGTCAGCAAGGGACTTCGACACCTCTAGGGAAACCTACAGTCTCTGGGAAGACCAGCAGGAAGAAGTTTCAGAGGAGAGACCTTCGGTCCCTTACCCCTTGAGAATAAGGGCGTAGAGTCTCTCAGTGGGAAGTGAGACAGGCTGCAACCCGGAACCCTTTTCTGCAACACTTGCCCCTAGACACACCTCTTCTCCAGCAACAAGACACAAAGAAACTCTGTGGCACTAACAATAACTTCATGCATGCACAGTTGGGGTAATTCTGGACAAAAGATACAAAAACCCCCCAAACCAACCCTTAGTTATCACCTTGGAAAAGTCAGGAAAAAACAGTGGATTGGGCGCAAAAGCTGGGTAGCCCGCATGCACTCTGCTCACAACAGCACCTGAGGGCTGGGCAGACCAGCCCTGCAGGCCCACGCCTGGACACACCCATACCCTCAGCCCACATGAGGAACAAGCTTGCCCATGCCCCCCTACCCCCCACAGTAAGTGAGCAAGCAAGGGAATCTGTTACTTCTCACTGCCCTCTGCTGCCGCAGAGCCCCCAGTAAAACCTTGCCTGAGCTCCTCCTCTGGCCTTTGGTCAATTTCTGTTGACTGGGAAAGGCCAAGAGCCCCGGTCCCCGTGGCCTCCACGCACCACCCTCGCAGGGGCCTCTCTGCTCTGGTCATGAAGAGCAGACTCTGAGGACACACGGCTTTAGGGAACCAGTACAAACTGGAACCACTTGAGCTGGGAACACCCAGTCTGTTTGGGAAAGGATTTCTTCCAAGAGCCCTGCCCTGAGACCCGCCTGCGCCAAGTCAGTGTGCCTCCTTCCATCAATGAAAGACAACTTCTGTGTCAACTGTCAGAAAACAGAGGCGGCCGTGCACTCGGTCTTCTGAGAGACGTGTGCCGCCCACCCCCACCCAGGCACCCAGGGGCACCCGTGAGCAGGCAGAGGACTGAGTCCTGCTCCCACGGATCCCCTGAAGGACGGCCGGAGTCCCGAGTCCCTCCCTATCTTTCTCCACCAGTCAAGTATGGGGAGACTCCAGGGGCTGGGGTTTGACCGCAGCCCTGGTTAGTACCCAGGAGAAGGGGACCCACAGAGCCGGTTTTCCCATTCATGCCTCGGGCTGCTGCTCTGGCAGGCTCAGTGCAACGGGCCTCAGATGCAGTGAATGGACAGTGACTGGGCCGGCCCTGGGCGCACGCACACAAGGCAGGCCCCAGTGTCCCGGCCCAGCCCCGGAGTGCCCCGGCTGCAGGGTGCGCGCCCCCTCCCCCCCCGGCCCCCCGGCTGCAGGGTGCCTCTCTACCCCGCCCCCTGGCTGCAGGGTGCCCCCCTTTCCCCAACCCCCGGCTGCAGGGTGCCCCCCTACCCCCTACCCCAGCTGCAGGGTGGCCCCTTTCCCCATCCCCCGGCTGCAGGGCGCCCTCCCTCCCCCGCCCCCGGCTGCAGGCTGCCCCCCTTCCCCCGCCAGAGCTTGCACTGCAGGCGCTCACCGAGTTGGGCTCTGTGAAGGGGGGCACATGAATGGCCCCGTGGGGACTCCTGAGGCGTCCAGGCCCGGCAGTCCACTTGCCCGCAGAGCCTGGGTTTGCATGGGCAGTCACAGGAGCTGGGCTGGCCCACCCAGGGCTTGGGAGGGTGGGGATGAGAGCAGGCAGTTCCCAGAGAGAGGAATGGTTGCCAGGAAGCCACAGGGCGGGGCAGGAGGGCCCAGGCTGAGCCTCCACCCCCCCACCCCCGAGGGGCACAGAGCACCCTAGCGGCGCGCCGCCCCTTCCTCCTCCTCTCCCACTCTGGTCCATCCCCCTCTGCCTCTCGACCCCCAGCCTCACAGGTGGCCTCGGTTGGTGCTGGCTGGTGCATCGGCTTAGGGCTGGGCTGGGCTCTGCGTCCAGGATGCAGCCTGCGCCTACAGAGCCTCCTTGCCTTGGCCAGCTCCCCCTCCCCTCCCCTCCCTCCCTCCCGGCCTCCTGCTCTGACCCCCCCACAACCCCCCACTCCCCAGACGGCCTGGGTTCCAGCTTCCCACACTGGCGCTGCGAGAGACTTCGACCCGGGAGGGGCTTTGACCGGGCAGTCTCCACAGCAGAAGGAAGTCCCTCAGTGGCCACCTGCTCCCTCCTCTGGGGCCCAGACAAGTGGCGGAAAGAGAGAGCTCCTGAGAAGCGGCTGTTGGGGGTGCTTCCACCTGGGGGAGACCTGGCCGTCGAATCAGGACAGCTGCCCTCAAGGGTCTGCCCTCCACCCTCCACCACCCTGGGCACGTCCAGGCTCCTCTGTCTGTGGAGTTCCCCAGGCAAGAATACTGGAGTGGGTAGCCATCCCGTCCTCCAGGGCATCTTTCCTGCCTGGGGACTGAGCCCCCGGTCTCCTGCATGGCAGGTGGGTCCTCTGCCCACATGAGCCAGCAGAGAAGCCCTACTTCCCTGGGAGACATCACCATTCCTGCCGGCAACCATCCACCACACACACAAGGCCTTCTCCGCACCCGTCTCCCGGTTCAGGACCGCCGGCTCTAACTCCGCTGGGCACGATTGGCCAGATGGTCAGATCCCTTGAGAGTTTCCCGCAGCCCTGTTCCTGGAGCCCTTGGCCCTCCTCACTCACCTCTGGGATCCATGGCTCCTGGGAGCACCTGCAAGCCAGATGCTTGGAGACAGAGGCTGGGGATGGGAGGCTGCGGTCAGCGCAGCAGAAGCTGAAGGCAGCTCCGACCTCGGGCTCAGAGCCACAGCTGAGCACTGAGGCCCAGCCCCTTCCCTGGGGCCTATCCTGCCTGTCCGTTCGGGGTGGGAGGGGCCTCAGCAGCTCACCCGTTTGCCCAGATCTGCCCAGGGCCGCCAGCCAGGTCAGTCCCAGGACGGAAACCAGACTTGTTGGCTGGATGCCCAAAGCCGGCTGCCCCCCGCAGCTCCGGGGCAGTGTCTTGCCCACACCTCAGACCACAGAGGGCCCCTGTGGGCCACTCCCCCTGCTCGCAGGGCCAAGCCCTGCCCCACACTCTGGCCCTTAGCCCGGCGAGGGGTGTGGGTGGTAGACCCCTGCTTGCCTCGCCTTGCCACCCGCCTTGGCAGTCTCTCCACCCTGGGGACTGCTTTACTCAAACACCTGGTGCCTCGCCTGCCTGACGCTGAACAGCCCAGAGGCCCTGGACACTCGCTTGGCCCCGTCATCCTCTCTGGAGGGAAGCTTCTGGTTCCAGAGAATCCCAGCATTCGGGGGTAAAGAGGAGCTTCAGTGAAGTTGTCTCCTGTGTCTTCTGGGGAGGTCAATCTGGGGAGCAGGAACCTCAGGCTGGTGGGCCTCATTCAGAAATCCAACACGGCCCAGCTCACCAGCTCAGAGACGGGCAGAGGAAATGGCAGCCCTCTCTCTGCCCCCTCCCACAGCTCACGATTCGTGTGCTGGTCCCCCCTACCCCCCCGGCCGAGGGAGGGGGATGAGGGAACCGGGCTGGATGGGGAGCAGCCCCCTGAGCAGTGGCTCACAGGCTCATCCTACAACCTGGATGCTCTCTCCTCTCCAGCTTCCATCCCTGGGTGCCGGCCCTGGGGGAAGGAGAGGGTCCTGTAAGGTCGGACCCCGGGGGCCATGATGGGCCGCCCCTCCTCTCTCCCCGCGGCCGGGGGAGTCCCTAACGGAGGGAGGCTTCCAGATCCTGGGGACCAGTGACAGCACACTTCGCCGCCAAAGCCGCCCTGCCCCAGCTGCAGAGAAAGACCTATCAGCCCGCACCGCCGCGAACCGGCAGCCTGTCCAAACCCCCTTCCGCTAAGCTGGCCAGCCCCCCGCAGCGGCACATATAAACCAACTTCCAGCGCGGTCCCCACGTTCCTGGACCTGTCTCCTTCGGGTCTGGGGACCCCGCCTGGGAGTGCTTCCCCAGTAAAGCCTGTTAAATACTCTTTTGGGGTCCTGGTCATCTTCACCTAACATTTGGCGCCCAACGTGGGCCCGAGGCGAGGCCCATTCCCCAAGAGCGGGATTTGCGGCCCCCTCGGGTCTGGCCCGCGCCGGGCCAGGTCACCCCGTCACCCCTCCGGGACCATTCAACCGTCTGGCAGGATACGGGGTAAGTTCCATCGGTCAGGCTCTGGGGGTTTTTGCCTCCGTGGCGATTATTTTTAGGGTGTTCCGGTTCCGATAAAGTCGCGGCTGCGGCCAGACCCCTCCTCCGCAAGCCAGGCTTGCTTCCCCGCCGCCTGTCAATTTGGAGACGTCCATCCTGGCTGAGTGGCCTTCTCCTCGCTGGGTTGACTGCCCGTTCGGGGACGCCTGACCGGACTACTCCCAGCCCCGTTAATGACTGGTCCAGGACCTTCATTCCGTGATCGCCATGGGGGCGGCTCCCTCCAAGCCCCACCGGCCCTGGTCTACACCACTAAAATGTTTACTTGCCAACCTCAGAGCTTTACACATCTCCGGAGAAATTCATTCCAAACGCTTAACCTACCTTTGTTCTGAGGCATGGCCCCTATATTCTTTAGATAACGGCTCACAGTGACCACCAACCGGAACTTTCGATTTTGACATCCTCCGTGACTTAGATAATTACTGCCGGAGGACGGGAAAGTGGTCTGAGGTACCCTACGTACAGGCTTTCTGGGCGGTTGCGCTCCCGCCCCACTCTATGCACCCGCTGTTCCCCTTCTGAAATTCTCCTAATCATGGCTCTCTCTAGCCCTGCATCACCAGGGAGGCCGTCAGCGGCCCAGCCAGAGACACCCGAGGCAGAAACTTCTGCCCTTACAGTGCCTCCAGAAGACCTGGTGGCCCCCACCCTACACTCCAGCCCCTGCTACTTCACCAGCCTCCCCTCTGTCGCCCTCACCCACTCCCTCCACGTCCTCCCCGCCCCACCGTCCTCACGGCCTAGCTCTCCTGTAACAAGGCCATCTCTATATCCACCCTTCCCCCCATCGCCTCCGCCCCCACCACTCTCGCAGCCCAGCTCTCCTGTGACTATGCCTCCCGCCGCTCCCCGGGCTCCATCCTTGGCTCCGTCTCTCCATCCTCCCTCTTCACGGTTCTCACAGCCCGACTCTTCAGTGACTATGCCCCTCGCCACTCCCATGGCTCCACCTCAACATCCACCCCTTCCTCCATGCCCCCCTTGCTGACTCACCAGTCAGCTCACACACAAGGTCGCAGACCACTCCCATCTGCCGCCAGCTCCCCTGCTTCCTCTCCACCAGGTGGCCGGCCCAGAGGGTCTCACCCATGTCCACGTGCCCTTTTACTCCAACATCTTGCCCATATTTAACAACGGCTAGGCTCCTATTCGGCCAACACTTCCCACTACATCAAAAATTTCACCCAGCTATCTCGATCTTACGCCCTCACCTGGCAAGACATATTTGTCATCCTGGGGTCCACTACTACCCCAGAAAAAAGAAGGTCATTTGGGCCGCAGCAACGGAGATAACAGACCGGAGGCATCTAGCCAACCCAGCTGACCCTGCTCGGCCACCTGGAGCGGCTGCTATTCCGGACGTAGACCCAGACTGGGACTGTCAAGAGGGACAAAGAGAAAAGGCCAATATTCAATACATGATAGAATGCCTGTTAGAGGGAATGGAGACCACCTCCCTTAAGGTAGGAAACCTACTTAAGCTAGATGAAGTGACCCAGGGCCCTGATGAAAACCCAGCAGCCTTTCTTAACAGGCTGACAGAGACTCTCACCACCTATACCCGGATTGCCCCAGATTCTCCGGCAGGGGTTACTACCCTAGCCAACCGTTTTATATCCCAATCAGCTGCAGACACCAGAAATAAACTTTCCAAGGCTGAGGATGGGCCTCAGATCCCCCTCCGAGACCTGGTAAAAATGGCCTTTGAGGTTTACAATGCCCGAGAGGAAGCTGCTGAAGCTAGCCGCAAGGCAAGGCTTAAACAGAAAGCTGAACTCCAGGCCGACCTCCTTGAGAGACACACCCAGGCACTGGAAGCAGCCCTGTGGCCACGGGACAAAAGGTGGGTCCCCAGAAGCCACCGCCAGGAGCCTGCTTCAAATGCGGTCATGAGGGCCACTGGGCCCGCCGATGCCCAAAGCCCGGCCCCCGACAAGGCCGTGCCCTCGTTGCAAGTAATCGGGACACTGGGCGAGTGATTGTCCCCAGGCGACTCAGACCCCGACCTCACCGGGCCGAGGTCTGGGCCCCCAAAAGGACATTTCCTCCCCACACCCCCGCCTTGGAACTTCTCTCCTTTGATCAAGATTGATGGCGCCCAGACTCGGGGACCCCCATAACCCAAGCCGAGCCCAGGGTAATGCTTCAAGTGGCAGGTAAGTCTATCAACTTTTTGATAGATACGGGGGCTACTTACTCGGTTCTTCCCTCCTTTGGGGGCACCTTCATCCTTCCCAGGTCTCGGTGGTGGGTATAGATGGCTCATCCTCACGACCCTTGCAGACGGGGCCACAGCCGTCAGCTTGACCACTTCCTGTTCACGCACTCTTTTCTGATAATCCCTTCACGCCCCACTCCCCTGCTAGGGCGAGACGTTTTAGCTAAACCTAAGGCCACCATTCACTTACCGCACTACGCTTCACTGGCTAAACCCCTTTACACAGCCGCAAAAGACACCCCTCCTGGACCACTCTCTCCAGAAACAGAGGTCAAAAGGGCTTTCTACAACCTCCGCTCAGCTTTGCTGTCCTCTTCTCCACTCTTCCTGCCCAACCCCAATCTCCCCTATCACCTGAATACTGATGAAAAAGGGGGCACAGCCCTTGGAGCCCTCATACAGCCTGCGGGCCCTGAAATGCTGCCAGCGGCCTTTATCTCCAGACAGTTAGACCCCCGCCGCCCGGGGACGGTTCCCCTGCCTACGTGCCCTGGCAGCAGCAGCTTCTCTACACGCAGACACACACACACAAAAACCAATTCTAGATCAACCCCTAACTATATTCTCACCACACCACGACCTCCTGGCTTCCAAATTCCTGTCCGACCGTAGCGACTCTCGGCTCCAGCAATTCACCATTACTAAGACACCCCTGCCTCCTGCCAGGGAGTGACAAGGTCTGTCCACTGCTGGACTGGCCTCATCCGCTGTGGCTGTTGCCAATCACAGCTTTGGCTATACTTCTTGCCATTAGACTGGCTGTCACGGCTCCCCCAGGACTGGCCGCCCACACTCCGACTTTCACTGGCCCTTAGTTATCTTATCATCTGTTCACTACTCCTGGGGTGCTATTCCTCTAGAACGGCCTGACCTGGCCATATGTCTCTAGCCTGCCTTAAAGACTTTATCTTGACCCTATTACAGGACCTCTGGCTAGCTACCCCCATCACCGACTGTGACTCTTTCTTTCAGGCAATTTTTGATTTACATTTACAGGGGACCTTCCTCCTTTTTACGGAATTTCAAATTGACTTTTTCTCTTTTATCACTCTCCTTCTGATATTATAGCTGAACATGCTCTTGCCACTATTCCTCCTGGTTATGATAGTATCTACACCCTGCCCCCAGCACTGCACAGAACAAAGCTGCTGGGGAACTGGGTTCACAGCCTACACTTACGTCCACCAAGACGGTTATGCTCCACCTGCCCGGTCATGCTCTCATGGAGGTAAATGGTATTGGAAGGCCAAGAGCCTTGAGACAGCCAAATCAAGTTCAGCCTCTAGGTGCCATAAAGCTAGAGGCGAAGATCTCTATTTTACCCTGCAGACTCACCACAGAATGACGGATGGGAAGGGGGCCCAAGGTCAGAGGCGAAAACAAATCCAACATAAGGTCCAAGAGGACCTCATAAAGTTAGCAACTGAAGCCTCTAATCCACACCATGAGCCCAACAAACTCCTAGACCAAGTTCACCAGGTGCTCAAACCCTTAGATTTTTCATCCCAAATTTTCACCCACATCAATGACACCTATCAGACCCTGACTGAAACCTCACCAAATCTCTCATGTTGGCTCTGTCTTCCCTTGAGACCCCAACTGTTCCTTGCCCAACCGATTCCCAGCAAATGGGTAGAGGCCCAAAATCTCACTCGAAATGCCACGAAAGTAACCTGGCCAGTGGGGCCCTTGACCACCGAGGCACTGGATCTACCAGCCAATGCCCTCACCACCTGGTTCCTCATCCTGTCGACAAGACCTTGTGTTTTTCAGATCATCCTCCAGAGGGTCAGGGACCTGACTCAGACGGCTACTGGACAGATGCTGATGGTGGGCACATATTCCAAACTCCTGTCCAGAGACCCCGAGGCCCCCTAAAGGTCACCGGGATCCGGCCACGACCCTCAGCCCCAACGACGCCCCAGTTCAGCTGGAAGTAGCCAGAAACGATAACGGCGCCCCTTTATCCTATCAAAAGGGTCAGAATGTAAGGTCGGACCCCGGGGGCCATGACGGGCCGCCCCTCCTCTCCCCCCGCCGGCGGGGCGTCCCTAACGAGGGAGGCTTCCGGATCCCAGGGACCAGTGACAGCACACTTCACGCCAAAGCCACCCCGCCCCAGCCGCAGAGAAAGACCCATCAGCCCGCGCCGCTGCGAACCGGCAGCCTGTCCAAGCCCCTTCCGCTACCCTGGCCAGCCCCGCAGCGGCACATATAAACCAACTTCCAGCGCAGTCCCGCGCGCAGACTTCCTGGACCTGCCTCCTTCGGGTCTGGGAACCCCGCCTGGGAGCGCTTCCCCAGTAAAGCCTGTTAAATACTCCCCTGGGGTCCTGGTCATCTTCACCTAACAGGTCCTTCCACCAGCATCCCAAGGGAAGGTCCCAGACTGTGCTGAGCTGGGAGAGCCACAGGGAAAGAACGAAACCGCGCCATTTGCAGCAGCATGGATGGACCCAGAGATGGCCACACTAAGTGAGGTGAGTCAGAGAAGGACAAATATCATATGATCTCACTCATATGTGGGATCTTAAAAAATGATACAGACGAACTTCTCTACAAAGCAGAAACAGACTCACAGACATAGAAAACGAATTTATGGTTACCAAAGAGGAAAGGATGGGAGAGGGATAAATTAGGAGTCTGAGGCTAGCACGTATACACACTACTGTATAGAAAAGAGACAACCAACAAGGGCTCACTGTGTATCACAGGGGACTTGGCTCAGCATCTTGTAGTAACCTATAATAGAAAAGAATCTAACATATATATACGAATCCTAAAGATTCAGTGTGTGTATATATATATATACGAATCACGAAGACTGTATATATGAATCTTTTCTGTATACCTGGAACTAACACACTGTTCAGTTCAGTTCAGTCGCTCAGTCGTGTCCGACTCTCTGTGACCCCATGAATCGCAGCACGCCAGGCCTCCCTGTCCATCACCATCTCCCCGGAGTTCACTCAGACTCACGTCCATCGAGTCTGGGATGCCATCCAGCCATCTCATCCTCTGTCGTCCCCTTCTCCTCCTGCCTCCAATCCCTTCCAGCATCAGAGTCTTTTCCAATGAGTCAACTCTTTGCATGAGGTGACCAAGTACTGGAGTTTCAGCTTTAGCATCATTCCTTCCAAAGAAATCCCAGAGCTGATCTCCTTCAGAATGGACTGGTTGGATCTCCTTGCAGTCCAAGGGACTCTCAAGAGTCTTCTCCAACACCACAGTTCAAAAGCATCAATTCTTCAGCACTCAGCCTTCTTCACAGTCCAACTCTCACATCCATACATGACCATAGGAAAAAACCATAGATGGACCTTAGTCGGCAAAGTAATGTCTCTGCTTTTGAATATACTATCTAGGCTGGTCATAACTTTTCTTCCAAGTAGTAAGTGTCTTTTAATTTCATGGCTGCAGTCACCATCTGCAGTGATTTTGGAGCCCCAAAAATAAAGTCTGACACTGTTTCCACTGTTTCCCCATCTATTTCCCATGAAGTGATAGGACTGGATGCCATGATCTTTGTTTTCTGAATGTTGAGCTTTAAGCCAACTTTTTCACTCTCCTCTTTCACTTTAATCAAGAGGCTTTTTAGTTCCTCTTCACTTTCTGCCATAAGGGTGGTGTCATCTGCATATCTGAGGTTATTGATATGTCTCCCAGCCATCTTGATTCCAGCTTGTGTTTCTTCCAGTCCAGCGTTTCTCATGATGTACTCTGCTTATAAGTTAAATAAGCAGGGTGACAATATACAGCCTTGACAGACTCCTTTTCCTATTTGGAACCAGTCTGTTGTTCCATGTCCAGTTCTAACTGTTGCTTCCTGACCTGCATACAGATTTCTCAAGAGGCAGGTCAGGTGGTCTGGTATTCCCATCTCTTTCAGAATTTTCCACAATCTATTGTGATCCACACAGTCAAAGGCTTTGGCATAGTCAATAAAGCAGAAATAGATGTTTTTCTGGAACTCTCTTGCTTTTTCCATGATCCAGTGGATGTTGGCAATTTGATCTCTGATTCTTCTGCCTTTTCTAAAACCAGCTTGAACATTAGGGGGTTCACAGTTCACGTATTGCTGAAGCCTGGCTTGGAGAATTGTGAGCATGACTTTACTAGCATGTGAGATGAGTGCAATTGTGCGGTAGTTTGAGCATTCTTTGGCATTGCTTTTCTTTGGAATTGGAATGAAAACTGACCTTTTCTAGTCCTGTGGCCACTGCTGAGTTTTCCAAATTTGTTGGCATATCGAGTGCAGCACTTTCACAGCATCATCTTTCAGGATTTGAAACAGCTCAACTGGAATTCCATCACCTCCACTAGCTTTGTTCATAGCGATGTTTTCCAAGGCCCACTTGACTTCACATTCCAGGATGTCTGGCTCTAGATTAGTGACCACACCATTATGATTATCTGGGTCGTGAAGATCTTTTTGTACAGTTCTTCTGTGTATTCTTGCCACCTCTTCTTACACATTGTAAATCAACTATATTTCAATAAAATTTTTTTAAAAAGAGTTGAATGAAAACCAACTGTCACCTTTACCTCATACCATATACACAAAAGTTAAATCCATTTTTAGTTAATTTTTGTGAACCTAGATATAAGAGCTTATAAATAAAAACTCTTAGGGGAAAACAGAGGTTTCTTGACTTGGATTCAGTGATGGACTCTTAGATATGACTCCAAAAGCATAAGAACAAAAGAAAAAAAAGTAAGTTGGGCTTCATCTGAATTTTAAACTTTTGTGCATCAAAGAACAGTATTAAGAGAGGGAAAGCGACCACAGGATGAAGGGTGGGATATTTGCAAATTGTAAATCTGATAAGTATCCAGTGTCCAGAATGTATAAGGAACGTTTAGGCCGCAGCAAACAGCACTCAGTTTCAGAATGGACGATTCTCAAAATACACATCGCCAATAAGCGCATGAAGAGATGCTCAGCCCCCCAGCCATCAATGACACTCACACACATCAAAGCCACAGTGAGACAGCCCTTCACACCAAATCAAAAAAAAAAAAAAGGAAAATGACAAGTGATGTGAGGGTGTGGAGACATCAGAACCCTCACGCTTTGCATGGGAACGGAAAGTGGTGCAGTTGCCCTGGTAAACCGTTTGGCAGTGCCCCCAAAACATAAACGCAGAATTATCCTCTGACCCAGCAATTCCACTCCTCGGTACAGACTCAAAGGAACTGAAAACAGATACAGAGACAAGTATACGCACCCAAACGTTCACAGCAACACTGTTCACAGTAGCCAAAAGGTAGAAAGCCCAGTGTCCATCAACAGATGACGGTTAAACAGCATGGTCTACTCTAACCGCAGAGTGTTATTCAGCCCTAAAAAGAATGAAGTATTGTTACATGCCACCTCGTGGATGGACCTCAAAAAACAATGTGATCAGTTAAAGAAACGAAACACAAAGGCCCAGATCAATCACCTTATTCCACTTATAAGAAGTATTCAGAAGAGGGGAGTCTGTAGAGATGAACCCAGACTGGTGGTTGGCAGGCGAGGACTAGGAGGGAACGGGGAGTGACTGTTTGCTGGGTCCTGGATTTTTTTAGGGTGCGATGAAAATGTTCTGGACAGGCCCGCGGAAGAGATGAGGGTGCTGATGCGGTGCTGCTGCGGGCACCTGCGGCGCGGGCCGAAGGCCGAACCCACGCTGGCGAGGGCTGGCCAGGCTGAGCGCGTCCCCTGGCTGGGAGGACGGCCAGGGCGCTCGAGTCCGCGAGAAGCCGCCTTGGAGGGTGCTCTTTTTCGGCACTGACCAGTTCGCCCGTGAAACGCTGCGGGCGCTGCACGCCACCAGGGAAAACAAAGAGGAAGAGTTAATTGAGAAGTTGGAGGTGGTCACAGTGCCCTCCCCATCACCAAAAGGACTGCCAGTGAAGCAATATGCGGTCCAGTCTCAGCTTCCAGTGTACGAGTGGCCAGATGTGGGATCTGGAGAATATGATGTTGGCGTGGTAGCATCGTTTGGCCGACTTTTGAGTGAGGCTCTTATTCTTAAATTTCCCTACGGCATCTTGAATGTCCATCCCAGTTGCCTTCCGAGATGGCGTGGTCCAGCCCCTATAATCCACACCATCCTGCATGGAGACACAATTGCTGGAGTAACGATTATGCAAATTAAACCTAAAAGGTTTGATGTAGGTCCAATCCTCAAACAGGAAACGGTTCCTGTGCCACCCAAGAACACCTCAAAGGAATTGGAAGCAGTGCTGGCAAGATTGGGCGCCAACATGCTTATTTCAGTTTTGAAAAATTTGCCTGAAAGTTTGAATAATGGAAGGCAGCAGCCAGCTGAGGGGGTGACACATGCCCCTAAGATTTCTGCTGCTACCAGCTGTATAAAATGGGAGGAACAAACTTCAGAGCAGATATTCAGACTTTATCGTGCTGTTGGAAATATAATTCCGTTGCAGACACTCTGGATGGATAATACCATTAAACTTCTGGATTTGGTAGAAGTTGATAGTTCAGTCCTCAGTGATTCAAAATTAACAGGACAAGCTGTTCTTCCAGGTTCAGTAATATACCACAAACAGTCACAAATACTGCTGGTTTGTTGCAAGGATGACTGGATTGGTGTTCGATCAGTGATGCTCAAGAAAACACTAACAGCTACTGACTTCTACAGTGGATATTTGCACCCCTGGTACCAGAAAAATTCCCATGCTCAACCAAGCCAGTGCAGATTTCAGACTCTCAGACTTTCACCAAAGAAGAAGAAGCAGAAAAAAAAAATTGTTGCTATGCAATAGTGTACCAAGTACTTTGGAAGAAGATGGACAAGAACCTACTATCTACTTGCAATTTGTTAGAAGCCTTATTTACAAGGAATTATCTTGACTTTCCAAGAATTTGACACTGTTGAAAGGGAAGATTATTGTAAAAAAGATGAATTACCTCACTTTGCATTTTCCATCTAACAGTTAAAAATAGCTTTTTCTGTTTGAATAAAAGAGAAGTTTTAAATTAAAAAAAAAAAAAAGAAAATGTTCTGGACAAAGTTCAGACTGTGAATCACCGAGACGCCACTGAGTCGCACACTTTAAAATTATTAATGTTGTGTGAACTTCCTCTTAACACTTTTTAAAAAATTGACCGTGTTGTATTTTCTACCACAGGCTCGTGATGAATAAATAAGGATATTTGCTTTCCCAGAAACCACGTCTCCCAGTTCCTGGGACTGGGTTTTTCTTACCAGGAGAAGTTTGGGCTTTGATGGGTCTGGCGGGGGGCGTGCGGAGAGGCAGAGGGAGGGTCTCCGGTGCTCGCCAAGCCTGGGATGGCCGGACATCTGCTGGGGGCACGTGCAAGAGCACCCGTGGGGCTGGCCACTGAGATCGAGGCCCGGAGGCCCAGCCTAAAGTCAGGGCCGAGGACGCCCGTGCGGCTGCAGGAGCAGCGGCCACCACGCGGCCAGGAGACAGAGGAATGGGGCGCGTTCATGGGGCAGTGACTCAAGCTGGGTCAAAGTTCCAAATGCTCAGCACACAGGCGGGGCAGAGCCTGACTCAGTGGAAACTAAGGAAACATAAAGGTGACTGCTCAAGCCCGGTTGGCAAGGAGCCCATCCAGACAGGCCACAGCCTCCCCACAGCTCTGGCTCTGTCCTCAGACTTTCTTCCGCCCTTGTCTCACCAAAGGGGGCATCCCGCCGGTCTTCGCTGCCTCTGTGCCCGGCCTGCCGGGCCCTGCCCTGGGCTCTGTGGCCATGACCCATGCGGCTGGCCCCAGCCCTGCCCCGAGCTGGTCTGGTCAATCCAGTCTCCCCTGGCTGGGGCTCCTGGCGCCTTATCTCGATTCTCGATACCCAGGACCATTTCCTTCTCGACCAAATAAACAGTATTTGCTCCTTGCTCTTTGCACCCCTCAGCCACCTGGCACCTGTGTGGCCAGGTCACCTTAGAGGGAAAGGCTTTGAACACAGGCCCACAGATCCAACACGTACCCCACGTGCTCCACCCACCCACCTTGGTTCCCCTGCTGCCGGAAGCCCACCAGAGCAAACTCCTGTGGTCCCCCAGCAATCCTTCATCTCCCCCACCACCACACCCGCCCCAGCACCCCTCCCCTTCAACTGGTCTCCAGGCCCCACCTTAGGCACGGCTCCCCGGGGTTCTCCCTGATTCCCCAGGCCTGCAGGCATCGGGCACTGCCCCATGGAAGGCCTGCCCACACCACTGAACAGTGCTTCCTGTCCCCTGCAGAATGCAAGCCCCAAGGGCAGGCTGGCACACATTTTGTCACCATGTCCACAACAAGATGTTGCATAAAGGTTTATGTGCTAGGTAACTAGGCTTGTGGCCGACTGCGCGGCAGACGCTGTTGGAGGTACCAGGTTTGGAGGCCTGGTGAAGAAAGGAGGGAAAGGACCCCTGCCTCTCTCTCTCCCCAGCACCGCAGCCTCCACCCAGAGCGCTGGCCTCGACCCCCCTTCCCCCCACCATCAGCTAGGTGCCCCCCTGTGTCCGCCTCCCTCAAGGGGCACAGACTTGGATCACTGTGATACTGAATGGTTTGCCTTGGAAACGAACAGAGATCATTCTGTCGCTTTGAGACTGCATCCAAGTACTGCATTTCGGACTCTTTTGTTGACTATGATGGCTGCTCTATTTCTTCTAAGGGATGCTTGCCCATAGTAGTATATATAATGATCATTTGAGTTAAATTCACCCAATTCAGTCCATTTTAGTTCACTGATGCCTAAAATATCGATACTCACTTTTGCCATCTCCTCTCCTGTTTGACCACTTCCAATTTGCCTTGATTCATGGACCTGACATTCCAGGTTCCTGTGCAACATTGCACTTTACAGCATCGGAGTTTATTTCCATCACCAGTCACCTCCACAACTGGGTGTTGTTTTTGCTTTGGCTCCTCTCTTCATTCTTTCTGGAGTTATTTCTCCACTGATCTCCAGTAGCATATTGGGCAGCTACTGACCTGGAGAGTTCATCTTTCAGTGTCCTATCTTTTTGCCTTTTCATCCTGTTCATGGGCTTCTCAAGGCAAGAATACTGAAGTGGTTTGCCATTCCCCTCTCCAGTGGACCATGTTCTGTCAGACCTCTCCACCGTGACCCGTCCGTCTTGCCTACACGGCATGGCTCCTAGTTTCATTGAGTTAGACTAGGCTGTGGTCTGTGCAATCAGATTGGTTAGTTTTCTGTGATTGTGGTTTTCAGTCTGTCTGCCCTCTGATGGAGAAGGATAAGAGGCTAATGGAAGCTTCCTGATGGGAGAGACTGACTGAGGGGGAAACTGGGTCTTGTTCTGATGGGCGGGGCCATACTCAGTAAATCTTTAATCCAGTTTTCTGTTGATGGGCAGGGTTGTGTTCCCTTCCTGTTAATTGACCTGAGGCCAAACTATGGTGGAGCTAATGAAGATGATGGCAACCTCCTTCCAAAGGTCCCGGGCACGCACTGCCACACTCAGTGACCTACCCTGCAGTGGGCCGCCGCCAACCCACGCCTCCCTGAAGACTCCTGGACACTCCCGGGCGAGTCTGGGTCAGTCTCTCGTGGGGCCCGGCTCCTTTCTCCTGGGTCCTGGTGCATAGGGTCTGTCTGTACCCTCCCAGAGTCCGTTTCCCAGTCCTGGCAGCTCTGTGGTGGGGTTAATGGTGCCCTCCTCCCAGAGGGCTTATGTCACACCCAGGTCTGCGGCACCCAGAGCCCCTGCCCCTGCGGCAGGCCACTGCTGACCCGGACCCCCACAGGAGACACTCAGACACAGTTCTGGCTCAGTCTCTGAGGGGTCCTGGTGCACACAAAGTTTGTCTGAGCCCTCTGAGCGTCTCTGGCAGGTATGGAGTTTGATTCTAAATGCACTTTCGCCCCTCCTACCATCTTGCTGGGGCTTCTCCTTTGCCCTTGGATGTGGGGTATCTTTTTCTGGTGGGATTCAACATTCTCCTGTCACCAGCGAGTTGTAGTTTTGGAGTTCTTGCAGGAGATGAGAGCACGTCCTACTTTGCCATTTTGTAGTCCCATCAACATGCCGCCATGAAAAGATATTCCAGAGCTATTTACTACATTCCCCCATACACACACACACACACACACACACACACACACACACACACACACACACATGCATTTGTTGGTGCTGTTGTTGTTCAGTGACTAAGTCCTGTCCAGTTCTTTGTGCCCCATGGACTGCAGCACACCAGGCTTCCCTGTCCTTCACTATCACCCAGAGTTTGCTCAAACTCATGTCCATTGAGTCGGTGATGCCATCCAACCGTCTCATCTTCTGTCGTCCCCTTCTCCTCCTGCCCTCAGTCTTTCTCAGCATCAGGGTCTTTTCCAATCAGTCAGCTCTTTGCATCAAATGGGCAAAGTACTGGGGCTTCAGCATCAGTCCTTCCAATGAATATTCAGAGTTGCTTTACTTTAAGACTGACTGATTTGATCTCCTTGCTGTCCAAGGGACTCTCAAGAGTCTTTTCCAACACCACAGTTCAAAAGCATCAATTCTTCGGTGCTCAGCCTTCTTTGTGACCCAATTCTCATTTCTGTATATGAAATACAGAATACACACTCGACTGGAAAGACCATAGCTTTGTCTATACAGACTTTTTCTGGCAAAGTGGCATCTCTTTTTTTTAATACGCTGTCTAGGTTGGCCACAGCTCTCCTTCCAAGAAGCAAGCATCTCTTACTTTCGTGGCTGCAGTCACTGTCTCAGTGACCTTGGAGCCCAGAGAAGAAAGCCTGTGACTGCGCCCCTGTTCCCCCTTCTGTTTGCCAGGAAGTGATGGGGCTGGATGCCATGATTTTTGTTTTTTGAATGTTGAGTTTTAAGCCAGCTTTTTCACTCTGCTCTTTAACCCTCATCAAGAAGCTCTTTAGTTCCTCTTTGCTTTTTGCCATTAGAGTGGTATCATCTGCCTATCTGAGGTTGTTGATTTCTCCCGTCAGTCTTGATTCCAGCCTGTGAGTGGCCCAGCCCTGCACTTTGCTTGATGTACCCTGCATATAAGTTAAACAGGCAGGGTTCCAATATACAGCCTTGACGTAATCCTTTCCCAGTTTTGAACAAGTCTGTTGTTCCATATCCAGTTCTAATTGTTGCTTCTTGTTCTGCATACAGGTTTCTCAGGAGGCAGGTAAGGTGGTCTGGTAGTCCCACCTCTTTAAGATTTTCCACAGTTTGTTGTGATCCACACAGTCAAAGGCTTTCGTGTAGTCAATGAAGTAGAAGTTAAGTGTTTTCCTGGAAATCCCCTTGCTTTCTCTATGATGCAACAGATGTTGGCACTTTGATCTCCGCTTCTCCTGCCTTTTCTAAACCAGCTTGAACATCTGGAAGTTCTCAGTGTTCCAGAAACTGAGAAGCCTAGCTTAAAGGATTTTGAATATGGCCTTCCCTAGCCTTTCAGCAGTCCTTCATCTTCACCGCGCCGCCCTCAACATTCAGCTTTTGGCATCTGTGTGTGTGTGTGTGTGCCCCTCAACATTTAGTTTTTGGCATCTGTGTGTGTTTGACATCTCGGTGTGTGTGTGTGTTTGGCATGTTTGTGTGTGTGTGTTTGGCATCTTTGTGTGTGTGTGTGTGTGTGTGCCCCTTAGCTGCTTGTTTTGGATAGAGATGGCTCTGCTGCGTTTGCCCTTTAGCCTTCCTGCTACCGTTCACACGTTTGCCTTTACCGAGCAGCTGTGGCTGTGGCCTTCTCTTTTCAGCCTGGAGAAGTTCTTTTAACACTTCTTGCAAAGCTTTTTCGATGGTGCTGACCTCTTTTAGCTTTTGTCTGTAAAACTTTCAATCTTTCCATGAAATGTGAATAAAAGCCTTGCTAGTATTCTTGGTTGTAGGTTTCCCCTTTTCATCACTTTAAGTATATCATGCCACTCACTCTCTTCCGGCTCACAGAGTTTCTGCTGAAAAGTTAGCCTAATGGGAGTTACCTTGTATGTTACTTTTCCGTTGTTGATTATAATATTTTCTCTTTATCTTTAATCTTTGCCCTGTTAATCACAGTGTGTCTTGGTGTGACCCTCTTTGGGTTGATTCTCGTTGGGATTGTCTTTGCTTCCTGGACTGGGTGTCTGCTTCCATTCCCAGGTTAGGGGAATTTTCAGCTATTATGTCTTCAAATGTGCTCTCAGCCCCTTTCTTCCTGCCTTCTTCTTCTGGGACCCCTATAATCATGACTTTTTTCCGATGTCCCTTCCAGTGTTCTTAGGAGGGTTTATTCTTTCATATGGGCTCCCTTTGGCTTAAAGCTCAACATTCAGAAAAAGAAGATCATGGCATCCAGTCCCATCACTTCATGGGAAATAGATGGGGAAACAGTGGAAACAGTGTCAGACTTTATTTTGGGGGCTCCAAAAATCACTGCAGATGGTGACTGCAGCCGTGAAATTAAAAGACGCTTACTCCTTGAAAGGAAAGTTATGACCAACCTAGATAGTAAATTCAAAAGCAGAGACATTACTCTGCCGACTAAGGTCCGTCTAGTCAAGGCTATGGTTTTTTCCTGTGGCCACGTATGGATGTGAGAGTTGGACTGTGAAGAAGGCTGAGCGCCGAAGAGTGGATGCTTTTGAACTGTGGTGTTGGAGAAGACTCTTGCGAGTCCCTTGGACTACAAGGAGATCCAACCAGTCCATTCTGAAGGAGATCAACCCTGGGATTTCTCTGGAAGGAATGATGCTAAAGCTGAAACTCCAATACTTTGGCCACCTCATGCGAAGAGTTTTCATTGGAAAATACGCTGATGCTGGGAGGGATTGGGGGCAGGAGGAGAAGGGGACGACCGAGGATGAGATGCCTGGATGGCACCACGAACTCGATGGACGTGAGTCTGAGTGAACTCCGGGAGATGGTGATGAACAGGGAGGCCTGGTGTGCTGCGATTCATGGGATCGCAGAGTCGGAAACGACTGAGCGACTGGACTGAACTGAACTGAGCTGATGGGCTCTCCTGGCAGCTCAGATGGTAAAGAATCTGCCTGCGATGTGGGAGACCCGGGTTCTATCCCTGGGTCAGGAAGATCCTCTGGAGAAGGGAATGGCTACACACTCTAGTATTCTTGCCTGGAGTATTCCATGGACAGAGGAGCTTGATGGGCTACATCCCTGGGGTCACAAAGAGTTGAACACAACTGAGTGACGAGCACAACACAGCCAGTCACCCTTTCATATGCTAATCCTAATTTTACTTAATTTCTGGGATGATTTCTCTTTTCCATTCTCTCTGAGTTTGTCTCACTTAGATTTTTAAACCCTTCTGTTGACTATTTCCTCCATAAGCTCATGTTTTTCTGTTTTGTGCTTTAAGGAGGAGATTGCTTCATTTTTTGAAAATTCATGGAAAAATATCAGACAAAAGTCCATCTGTTTTATTAAATTTTTGGTATGGCTCCTTCATTTTCCTCATTTCCTTCTTCATTTTCGCTCACTGTCAAGTTTCACCTTTTCTTTTCTTCTTTTTAATCCCGTAGTCTTATTGCATCGATCCTCTGCTGTTTCCCATTTTGAAACTCATCCACAAATAAGATATTTCCTGGCATAGACAGCTGCACAAGTGTCACTGTGGGAGGGAACAAGATCATAATTAAGGGCAATAAGGATTTCCTTAATGTCTAAGTTCCTTTAGCCTTCACAGCCCTGAGTCAGAGAGAAAAGGAAGCTTTAAGGCTGTTCCCAGTGCATGACTCTCTAATCCCAGCCTCCGACACAGTCCTGCCAATAAATCTTATCATGCAGGTCTCCACTCAGCGCCCTGCCCTCTGCTGCTCAGAAGCAGAGCTCCACGCAGGCTCTGACTGCTGCTTCGCCCATGCCATCCTCATTGCCAGAGCAGGATTCTGTGTTTGCACCTCGGAGAAGGGGCCTCACCAGTGCTTCCGGAGATTTGGAGCCAAGCACAACCCCTCTTCCCTTCATTTGGCTCTCCTGATGCCTCTCTACTGTTTTCCACGCCCTGCCCACTTCTGTTTGGCCCAGGATATTAGATGCATCTTTAGTTACTTCTAGGAAGTGTGTGTCTGTTTGTTTTTCTCTCGGAGTTGCTCTGTGGTACTTTCTGAAAGGAGAGACTAGAGGAATCTTCAAGTTGGACACGCCGTAATATCTTTTAAATTCCCTTTCTGCTTAAATTAATTAGTGCAATTAAATTAATTGCATCTAAGAGTCCTGATTGACATAAAAATTTGTGCCAAGAGTGGCGGCAGGCGACATTTGCTCAGGAGGCATGAGGGCGCTTAAGAACACCGTTGCTCTCTCTTTCCATGTAGAATTGTAGCCGTGTGACTTGCTCTGGGCAGTGAAGTGTGACCAGAAGTGGCACATCATGCTCCCAGGGAAAAGCGCCGAGTTTCAATGAGCACTCTGTTTTTTCAACCAATAAACTTTATTATTGATACTCTTTTGGCCAAGGCAGGCAGCCTGTGGGATCTCAGTTCACTGGCCGGGGGCTGAAACCATGCCCCTTGCAGTGGAGGCCGAAGGCTCAGCCACTGGACTGCTGGGGAAGTCCCTACATTTTTAAGAGCAGTTTTAGGTTCACGGCAAAATTGAGTGGAAAGTACAAACAGTTCCCATAAAACCTTGTCTCCACACACAGCCTCCCCGACTCCTGGCATCCTGCACCACAGATGATGATCAGTGGGCCTACACTGACACACCATTATCACCCAAGGTCTAGTTTACACTGAGATTCACTCTTGCTGCTGTACATTCTTTAAAAGGGAAAAGTAAAAGCATTAGTCACTCAGTCGTGCCTGACTCTGTGACCCCAAGGACTGTAGCCCGCCAGGTTCCTCTGCCCATGGCATTCTCCAGCCAAGAACACTGGAGTGCGTATCCATTCCCGTCTCCAGGATCTTCCTGACCCAGGGATCAAACCCTGGCTTCACACACTGCAGGTGGATTCTTGGCCATCTGAGCCGCCAGGGAGGCCGCTCTGCATCCGATGGGTCTTGACACATGTGTGAAGGCGTGCACCCACCACCACAGGCTTGTACAGAATCGTTTCAGTGCCCTAAACATCCTCTGTGCTCTCTTTTCGTCCCTCCCTCTCCCCTTAATCCCCACAACCACTGATCTTTCTACTGTCCGTATAGTTTTGCCTTTTCCAGACTGTCATAAATAGCTGGAATCAACCAGTTTGTCGTCTTTTCAGATTGGGCTCTTTCACTTAGTATTATGTATTTATGTTGGTCTGAATGGACCAACATTTATTTATCCATTGGCCTCCTGAAGGACATCTTTCTCTTTTTTTTTGAGGATAACTGCTTTCCAATATTGTGTTGGTTTCTGCCATACATCAACACTAATCAGTCACAGGTATACATATGTCCCCTCCCCTTGTGAACGCCCCTCCCATCGCCCACCCCACCCCACCCCTCTAGGTTGCCACAGGGCACCAGGTTGACCTCCCTGGGTCACACAGCAAACTCCCACTTGCTATCTGTCTTCCACATGGCGACGTATACGTTTCCGTACTCTCTTGGCTCATCCCACCTTCTCTTCCCCCTACTGTGTCCACAGCTCCGCTCTCTATGTCTGTGTCTCCATTGCTGCCCTGAAAATAGGTTCATCAATACCGTCTTCCTAGAGCCCATACACATGTTAATACACAGTATTTGTCTTTATCTTTCTGACCTACTTCACACTGTATAATAGGCTCTACGTTCATCCACCTCATTAGGACTGACTTGGATACATTCTTTTTATAGTTGAGTAACAGTCCATTGTATATATGTACCACAATTTTTTTCTCATCTGTCAATGGACATCTAGGTTGCTCTGAAGGACATCTTGATTGCATCTAAGTTTTGGCAATTGTAAATAAAGCTGTTATAAACATCTTTCTGCAGGATTTTGTATGGACATAAACTTTCACTTTATTTGGGTGAATACTAAGGAGTATGATTGCTGGGTCATACGATAAGAATTTGTTTCATTTTGTAAAAAACTGCCAGTGTTTTTAACACAGCTGTATCATTTTGCATTCTGGCAATGAATGAAACTCTGTACTGCTCCATATCCTCACCAGAATTCAGTCTCGTCAGTGTTCTGCGTTTTGGCCATTTCTAACAGGTGTGTTAGGGTTTCCCTGGTGGCTCAGACGGTAAAGCGTCTGCCTGCAATGCAGGACACCCGAGTTTGATCCCTAGGTTGGGAAGGTCCCCTGGAGAAGGAAATGGCAATCCATTCCAGCACTCTTTCCTGGAAAATCCCATGGACAGAAGAGCCTGATAGGCTACAGTCCAGGGGGTCACAAAGAGTCAGACACGACTGAGCAACTTCACTTCAACAGGTGTGTTAGTGATGTCTAGTTGTTGTTTTGAGTTGCCTTTCTCTTTGAGCATCTTTTCATGTGCTTATTTGCCATCGGAATCTCTTCCCTGTTATCTGTTCATGTTTTTGCCCATTTTGAATCATGTTCATTTTGTGATTGCTGAGTTTAGAGGGCTTTGTCTTTTGTTTTGAATATTTTGGATAGTGGTCCTTTGTCAGTTGCATCCTTTGCAAACACTCCCTCCTCATCTATGGCTTATGTCTGTGGCTTAGAGGGATAAGCCTCCTCCTATCCCCTCGGCGTTGCACTCCCCAGAGCACAGTGTTAACGAGGCCATTCGTATCAGTCACTTCTTTCATGTATCATGCCTTTGATTTTGTCTCTAAAAAGTCATAACCGTACCCAGGGTCATTTAGCTTTCCCACTGTTACTTTCTTTCAGTTTTATAGTTTTGCATTTTATAGTTAGCAAAATGGCTGTCTGGAGAGGCCTTACAAATAGCTGTGAAAAGAAGAGAAGCAAAAAGCAAAGGAGGAAAGGAAAGATATAAGCATCTGAATGCAGAGTTCCAAAGAATATCAAGGAGAGATAAGAAAGCAATCTTATTGATTCTTCAGCAATCAATGCAAAGAAATAGAGGAAAACAACAGAATGGGAAAGACTAGAGATCTCTTCAAGAAAATTAAAGATACCAAGGGAACATTTCAGACAAAGATGGGCTCGATAAAGGACAGAAATGGTCTGGACCTAACAGAAGCAGAGGATATTAAGAAGAGGTGGCAAGAATACATGGAAGAACTGTACAAAAAAGATCTTCACGACCCAGATAATCATGATGGTGTGATCACTCATCTAGAGCCAGACATCTTGGAATGTGAAGTCAAGTGGGCCTTAGAAAGCATCACTATGAACAAAGCTAGTGGAGGTGATGGAATTCCAGTTGAGCTGTTTCAAATCCTGAAAGATGATGCTGTGAAAGTGCTGCACTCGATATGCCAACAAATTTGGAAAACTCAGCAGTGGCCACAGGACTGGAAAAGGTCAGTGTTCATTCCAATCCCAAAGAAAGGCAATGCCAAAGAATGCTCAAACTACCGCACAATTGCACTCATCTCACATGCTAGTAGAGTCACGCTCAAAATTCTCCAAGCCAGCCTTCAGCAATACGTGAACTGTGAACCCCCTAATGTTCAAGCTGGTTTTAGAAAAGGCAGAAGAATCAGAGATCAAATTGCCAACATCCACTGGATCATGGAAAAAGCAAGAGAGTTCCAGAAAAACATCTATTTCTGCTTTATTGACTATGCCAAAGCCTTTGACTGTGTGGATCACAATAAACTGTGGAAAATTCTCAAAGAGATGGGAATACTAGACCATGTGACCTGCCTCTTGAGAAATCTGTATGCAAGTCAGGAAGCAACAGTTAGAACTGGACATGGAACAACAGACTGGTTCCAAATAGGAAAAGGAGTCTGTCAAGGCTGTATATTGTCACCCTGCTTATTTAACTTCTATGCAGAGTACATCACGAGAAATGCTGGACTGGAAGAAACACAAGCTGGAATCAAGATTGCCAGGAGAAATATCAGTAACCTCAGATATGCAGATGACACCACCCTTATGGCAGAAAGTGAAGAGGAGCTAAAAAGCCTCTTGATGAAAGTGAAAGAGGAGAGCGAAAAAGTTGGCTTAAAGCTCAACATTCAGAAAACGAAGATCATGGCATCTGATCCCATCACTTCATGGGAAATAGATGGGGAAACAGTGGAAACAGTGTCAGATTTTATTTTTGGGGGCTCCAAAATCACTGCAGATGGTGGCTGCAGCCATGAAATTAAAAGATGCTTACTCCTTGGAAGGAAATTTATAACCAACCTAGATAGCATATTCAAAAGCAGAGACATTACTTTGCCGACTAAGGTCCGTCTAGTCAAGGCTATGGTTTTTCCAGTGTTCATGTATGGATGTGAGAGTTGGACAGTGAGAAGGCTGAGCGCTGAAGAATTGATGCTTTTGAACTGTGGTGTTGGAGAAGACTCTTGAGAGTGGACTGCAAGGAGATCCAACCAGTCCATTCTGAAGGAGATCAGCTCTGGGATTTCTTTGGAAGGAATGATGCTAAAGCTGAAACTCCAGTACTTTGGCCACCTCATGCAAAGAGTTGACTCATTGGAAAAGACTCTGATGCTGGGAGGGATTGGGGGCAGGAGGAGAAGGGGACGACCAAGGATGAGATGGCTGGATGGCATCACGGACTCAATGGACGTGAGTCTGAGTGAACTCCGAGAGATGGTGATGAACAGGGAGGCCTGGTGTGCTGTGATTCATGGGGTCACAAAGAGTCAGACACGACTGAGCGCCTGAACTGAACTAGTTAGATCTATGATCCATTTTGAGTTAATTTTGTGTAAGGTCTAGGTTATTTGTTTGCAGGTTGATGTCCAGTTTTCTCTACACCGTTTGTTCAGAAGACTGTCTTTGCTCCATTGTATTTCTTTCCCCTCTTTTCAAAGATTAGTTGACTACACATTTGCCAGTCTATTTCTGGGTCCTCTGTGGCCAATACCACGCTGTCTTGATTACCGTAGCTTTATTACAGTCTCGAAGTTAGGTTGTGGCAGTCCTCCACCTGTGTCCTTCTGAACCTTTAATATGGACTCAGCTATTCTCGGTCTTTTGTTTCTCCACATAAACTTTAGAATCTGTCAATATCCAGAAACTAACTTGCTGAAAACGCAAGTAGATCAAGTTGGGGAGAAGTGACATCTTGACAATATCGAGCCCCCCTGTCCATGAACATAGACTATCTCCCCATTTATTTAGTTCTTCTTTTGGTCTCTCTCATCAGAGTTTTGGTATATAGATAAAATATACAGCTTGTTAGACTTAGACCTAATTACTTCATTTTTGGGAAGCTAATCGCTGAACTAAAGCACTAAGACAGCCAGCGATTTCACCACCAGCAACAGAACAAGGCCTGCTCAGGAGCAGCAAATAATTGCAGCTCCGGACGTGCAGCTTTGGTGAACTGCACGCAAGTCCAGTAAAGAAAAGGGGGCTTTTAAGAAGCTACTGGCTGCGTCAGGCCTTAGTTGCAGCACGCAGGGTCTCCTCTGTGTCACATGGGGCCTTTTCCCTGCTGTGCATGGACTCTCTAGTTGTGGTACACGGGCCAGTGGCTCCTTGTGGACTAAGGTGCCCTGTGGCACATGGGATCTTAGCTCCCTGACCAGCGTTTGAACCCACGTACCCTGCACTGCAAGGCAGATTCTTTACCACCAGGCCACCATGGAAGTGGCAAGGAAACTTTTTATAGAGCAGAAGGGGAAGTTGGAAAGGGATACTAAAAATTAGATGTCCATTGGAGAAAACGGATTTGACGTAGAGTGGGCTTTCATTAGCTGAGTTGTGACTGCCTGACATTGAGCTACCACCAGGCAAGGAGAAATCCTCTCTTCCTCCTGTTAGCAGACATGGTGTCCCTCCTGCCCGAGAGGCAAGGCCCATCTCCCGTGGACACTGTATTGAGTGACCTGTGCATGAGAGCTTCTGCTTCTGTCCTTTCTGCTCTGTTTTAGCAAGATTCCCCTTTACGGGCACACCTCTCACTGCACTTTGCCTTACTGAACGTCAGAGAGACTGCCCTTTTAAAAATCAAAGGTTGGTGCATCAGCAAGTCTGTGAGCACCACTTTCCCAACAGCGTTTTCTTGTTCATGTCTCTGTGTCCTATTTTGGCAACTCTCACAATCTTGAAAGCAAACTTTACACTGTTACTGTATTTGGTATAGTGATCTGTGATCTTTGCTTTTAAAACAACTCACTGGAGGTTCAGATGATGGTTAGCATTTTTTGGTAATAATTTAAAGATTAAGGTTTGGGCATGTGCACTTTTAGACATAATGTCACTGCACACTTAATGACTGACCACAATGTGCTGTGAACGTGACTTTTATATGACCTGGGAAACGAAAGAAAAAGGTGTGACTTTACTGCAATACTCGCTTTGTTGTGGTGGTCTGGCTATCTGCAGTATCTGGATATTGCAATAAACTGCAATGTGTCTGACACATGCTTGTACCAATTTTCACACAGTGTAAATGATAATATATCACTGACTTCAAAGTCCACTTGCTCGTTGCTGTTACACAGGAAAGCAGCTGACTTTGACACGTTTACTTTGCGCCCTGCAACCCTGATCTAATCACTATTGGTTTTGGGTTTTGTTGTCTTTTGCATGTTTATATAGATGACCATATCATTTGCAGACAGTCTGACTTCTTCCTTCCCAATCTGCATGTTTTATTTTTCTTGTCTGATTGCATGTGCTAGGACTTCTACTGTGACACTGAAAAGCAGCTACGAGAAGGGACTTTCTTGCCTAGTTCTTGATCTTAGCAAGAAAACTCTGACGATGGTATTTTTACACTTTTGGTGAACTTTTACCCCACTGAGGCCACTTTCCTTATTCCTAGTTGCTAAGACATATCCAGTTGTCAGCATGTCTTTGTACTACTACTTTTGTTACAAAGCACTCTTCTGAATGCAGCATAACATGGCCCGTCATGAATGAATTAGGGAGAGTCTGGGGCTTGCCGTCTGTCTGGGTTCTAGCTGTGAATGCAGCGTAACGTGGCCCCGTCATGAATGAATTAGGTAAAGTCTGGGACTTGCTGTCTGTCTCGGTTCTGGCTATGTGCACTACGGCACTTCTGCTGTATTGACTCTTAGCAACTCCAGGCAAGAATACTGGAGTGGGTTTCCATGACCTCCTGCAGGGGACGTTCTCGACCCAGGGACTGAACCCACATTTCTTAGGCACGTGGGTTCCTTACCACTAGTGCCACTGGGAAGCCTATGATTTTAGCAGAGGGTAGTGATCTAGATAGTACCAAGGGGGGCGCTGGATATACTGGCACACAGCTACAAAACAACGTATGTGGAGATGTGGACACCAGAGACAAATATCTTTTGAAGGCCAGACTTTGAGACTAGCGGACACCACCTTAAAAACAGTAAGACTTGAGGAACTCAAGGACTACGCAGGGCGGCTGGGGGTGGGGAGGTCTCCTTTAACAGTGCTGGTAGTCAACAGGCAATGACAGGCTCAAAGTCCTAAAGGTTTACATTAAGACAAGGGCTGAGAATCAGGAACTTCCTTTTACTCTGTAGAAGAATTTCTGAGTTTGCAACTGCCAAGACTGTATTAACAGAAAACCAAAGTTTCAGCTAGTTCACCAGTAAATCCTACCAACAGGTGAATTCACCTTACCAGATCTCTCACAGGAAAGCTGGAGCACTCATCAGTCCTGGGAATTGGAAGGCGGGGGTGGGGGGGCGGTATTTGGACAATCTTGGATACCTCAGGCACCCTGAATATACAACCTACCAAGGACCACCTTGAGAAATCAGTCCTTGCCATATCTAAAAACTCTCATCTGAGACGTTACTTCCAAGGTGAAACCTGTCTCCTCCATTTCACCCCCCATCTCACCTTATCTGTAGACTGATACATGTAAGAGTGAGATCTCAGCAGGACCCATGTGGTCAATTACAAAGTCAGTCAGAAAGTTTGAGGGGCTTCCCTGGTGGCTGAGTGGTAGAAGACTTTGCCTGCCAGTGCAGATGACATGGGTTCGATCCCTGACCTGGGAGGATCCTGCACGGCAAAGAGCAACTAAGTCAGCGTCTCCCAACTACTGCGCCTGTGCTCCGCGCGAGGCCACTGAAATAAAGCCCGTTTGTTTATAGAGAGGAGCCCCCACTCACCACAACTAGAGAAAAGCATGAGCAGTAATGAAGACCCAGCACAGGCAAAAATAAGTTTTTTTTTAAAAGGGAGAAAGTGAAAGTGAAGTCACTCAGTGGTGTCCGACTCACCGCAACCCCATGGACTGCAGCCCACCAGGCTCCTCCATCCATGGGATTTTCCAGGCAAGAGTACTGGAGTGGGGTGCCATTGCCTTCTTCATTAAAAAAAAAAAGGGGGGGGGAGAAGAGCTCCCTAAAAAAAAAAAGAAAAAGTTTGAAAAAAAAAAAACCCAGGGAACTGTGTGGGAACTAATTCTAGAAGTGCTTGGCCAAGAAAGGAGTGGTGTGGTCTCGACATGGTTCCTCCCAGAATCTAGTGGGCTAGCTAGGGGACTGGAAAGTTCCCATTGCCTCTTTGCTGCTCAGCGAAAACCTAGAACCCACAGTGGCCCGCACTAAGGTTAAGGGAACTTTACAGAAACCCCTAGGAATAACTCGCAACAGCGAAGAACTCTCAGTAGAGGGGCAGGCTTGTTGGAAGGTCTTAACGGTGTTCCCTGTTCATCCACCTTATAGGTTGGGGAGCCTACAGAAGACTCACCCTCCCAAGGTCCTGGGAAAGCATCAGAGAGGCACCACAGTGGCTCTCTGAAGGCTGGACGGAACGCCGTGGGACATGGGTGGCACCATGCTCCTGGGCCAGTGCAGACCGGGGGCCTGAGTGCAGCAGGGAGCACGCGGTGACATGGCTGCGTGAGGTTCCTCAACTGCTGGCCAAGCGAGGGCACAGTGCAGTGAGCCAGCCCGGGGGGCCTGCAGACAGCTCTCTGCCTCTGCACCTGGACGGCAGCTCTGGTGAGCAGAAGCTTCTCTTGAGCCACTCAGCTGCTTACAGCCTGTCACTGCATTCCTAACCATGAGTTCACTCAAGCCCTGGAGCCCCGAGCAGAAGGAAAGGCTGGCTGGAGCCCTCTTCCCAGCTTCACCCAAAGGGGGCCCGTGGACTAAGACTGCCCTGTCTCTGCAGGACGGCTGGACCCCGGTTCCTGGTGAACCAGTCCATGAGCGTGTCCTGGTTGGGGCTATCTTTATTCAGCTCACTGGAGAGACCAGCCAGGGGGCCCTTCTGACCTGAGACTCGTCATTTGGTCCTGAAACTGTGAGACACGAGGCCTGCTGGACGCTCTCTTCACTCCGCATTTCACTTTCTGCACTCCAGGCGCACAGCACCCTGGAAGTTGGCATCCAGCTCCCTAGACTCCACTGTAACATTCTCTTCGCTGCAAGTGAGACGCATCTGTTGCCCTGAGCGCAGTGTGGCTCAGCCTTGCTTCTGTGCACCTTCAGCTCCCAGTGCGGGTCGGCCAGGAGCACGGGCGGCCTGGCCCAGGGCAGCCGCAGCGCCATTCGTTTATGCCTGGACGTGGACGGCCTCCGCTGGGTGAGTGCTCCCTGCACCCTCACCCTTCCTTCCCTCTAACTCCTACTGTCTGCCACCCGCCACCGAGATGCACCGTTTGCTCGCTTCGCCACCAGCCACGTGAAACCAAGGCCACGGCAGCACTCTAGGCTGAAGGGGCATGCTTCCTGGCCTTCCAGGCCTCAGGGGAAGGCGTGGAATGCCCAACGACACGCA
Organism: Nanger dama; assembly: GCA_917880005.1. Lineage (NCBI taxonomy): Eukaryota > Metazoa > Chordata > Mammalia > Artiodactyla > Bovidae > Nanger > Nanger dama. The sequence continues at coordinate 2,779,054 of CAKJTW010000018.1, read as the reverse complement.
CCCAGCTGGCCCCGGAGATGCTCCTGCACCTCTGACAGGGGGTTACGCTCTCCCAACTCTCCTGATGGCAAGGTGTGGACATTAATTCGGGAGCAACTGCCAGGGGGAGAGTGGGTCAACAGAACCCAGGACTGAGGCTCTAGGTCAAGCAGAAAACTGTGCTGCAAGACGGACTCGCTTCCCACCATTTATACCCAAGGACACACATAAGCACAGCTTTGCAGCTATAAAGTGCTTTCAACACTGCCTCAGCTGTGGCCCACAAGTTCCAATGCATACCACTTCCATTATTTTCCAATCCTAAACAGTCTCTCACATCTGTGAGGATTCTTTGACAGGTAATTTCGAACTGTGTTTTAAAATTTCCAAACATGTAACTTTAACAGCTACCTCTGAAATTTTAAAACTGTTTTATGGCCCAATAACACACTTTGTGTGATGCTGAAGCTTTGAAATATGACTTGCTTTGTGGACTAGGTGATAGTCAGTTTTCACCACTGTTCCACCTGTGCTTGAGGCTTTTTTTCTTAAAAAAATTTTGGCCACACCCCACAGCATCTGGGATCTTAGTTTCCCAAACAGGGATTGAACCCGTACCCCTGCATTAGAACACAGTCCATCACCAAATTGATGGACATGAGTTTGAGGAAGCTCCAGGAGTTGGTGATGGACAGGAAAGCCTGGCGTGCTGTAGACCAAGGGGTCGAAAAGAGTTGGACGTGACTGAGCGACTGAACTGAGCTAAACCACTGGACCACTAGGGAAATCCCAGCACACAGTTTCCAGATACAAGGGTCTCTGTGTGTCCATTAGATCAAGCTTATAAATGCTCTCATCCGAACCTTCCGGATCCATCTGATTTTGTCTACTTGATCACCAGTCCCTAGAGCAGATGTTAAACGTCTCCCACTTGGGTTTGTGAACTGACTTCCTGCAGTTGTCAGCTTCTGTTAGACAGATCTGAAGCTTTCAAGTGCAAGGCTGTTTTACCTTCCAGGTGATCTGAACCCATTTCATTATTCAGTGACATCTTTTCTCTCTAGCAATACCTTTTAAATTCTCGTAACACATCATCTAATGATACAGTCATACCAGTTTCGTTTTGGTTACCATCTGTTTCTTAACTGGAATTTAAAGAATTTTACGAACAGTCTTCCTGAAATACAATCCACATACCGTACAATCCACCTGTGTGCGTTCACTGCCCGCCTGTGGGCTTGCACTTACCTGTCATTGCGGACCCTCCATCCGCCCCACGTAGTTCTCCAGGTTTTACCCCTTCTCTCCCACCTCCCCCTAGACTGACACTATCCAGCCAGCTCCATTTTCTTTTCCCTCCTACTCCAACACCACTATCTTTTAGTAGTTAGAATTTTTAATAACCTTCTTCACCTTAAATTCTACTCTTTACCCATTTTCCACATCAACTTGGTGTAACTCAATCACAGGTGCCGAGGACGCCCTGCCTGCTCGGTTGCCAAGCCCATCAACTCCACTCCAGCTCTGCTGCAGGAGCTGGTTTCACCCTTCCCAAGCGCGCCGGGGGGCTAACACCGCGGTCACGAAGTCCATTCCCTTCCTGCTCCTGTGACAATGAGAGGAAGAGGCAGCCAGCAAAGCCATCCCTAGGTGCCTGCTCCCTCCTCACAGCTCCCTGGTCCACTACCCCACAACCTGCAGGGAGCCTCTGGTCTAATGAGAGGAGGCTGGAGCTGGATCTGGGTCAGCCCCTCCCCGGATCTGAAGGCTCTTCTGCACGGGGGCGCCTGAGCCCTGGACAAGTGAGGCGCACGGGGCGGAGTCCACTTTCCACCGGAGCCTGCACCGCCCGGGACGGGGCTCGGGCAGCCGGGGCCTCAGGCCAGGCCGGCGCGCTCCAGGTCTTGGGGCAGGATGCGGCCCTTCTTCCGAGCCTTCTCCAGGCGGCGCTCAGCCTTGGCCGCCTTCTTCTTGCGCAGGTTCTGCCGCCGCCCGGTCCTGCCGCTGCTGCATCTTGCCCACCACGTGCGCCGTGCGCTTCTCCCAGGCGCGCTGGCGCTGCGCGCGCCGCTTCTCCTTGCGCTTCAGGGCCTCCTGCAGCAGGCGCTCATTGTCGCGGATCCTCACGCCCTCGGCCTTGTACAGCAGGTTGGTCCAGCGCATTTTGGCCTCGAGCTCCTGGGCCTGCCCCGCGTCCCGGTCCCGCAGCTCCTCCAGCCGGGCCTGCCGCGCCTGCAGGCGCTCCAGCAGCTGCCGGTAGTTCCTGCCCGTCAGTGGCGTCAGGTTCCCCCTTCAGCTTCTGCCTCTTCTCCTTCCGGCGCTGGGCCTTGCTGGCCGGCTCCTCCTCGGTCACCTCCACCTCGGGGGAGAGGGCAATGCGAGCTGAGGGCTGCTCCCTGCCCGACCCGGGGGCCCACTTCCGCCCACCCTACGGCAGCACAGGGCGCGCACTCAGCCCAGCACACGGCGCTCACCTTGTTGAAGAGCAGCCCCGGCTGGGCCTGCGTCTCCTCCCTGGGCACCTGGGGGTCCTGCCCGGTGGCCTCTGCCCCCTCCAGTGCCTTGGCCGCCTTCTCCTTTGCTCTCAGCTCCCTCCGTTTCCTCTTTTTCCGGTCGCGCTCCTGCTTCCTCCGGCGTCTTTTCTCCAAAACAGCGGCGGACAGCTCCTTGGCGCTGCCCTGTGGGGTGACCCCGCGCTCACTCACAGGGTTCTTGTAACAGGGGCCCCAGCTTAGCATGCACAGTCAGGCCAGGACGAGGTCCGGCGGGCTGCGGTGTTCCTCCTAGAGATGACCCGGCCCCAGAGTGCGCCCGAGACGAGGACGAGGGGGGCCCTGTGAGAACCACAGCTTCCAGACTCCAAGCGCAGACCACATGCCAGGGCACCTCCCAAAAGGGGCAGTAAGTCCACCCGATGACCCAACAAGGGGCACAACATCCTCCATCCGGTCAGAGGGGGTAAGGGCAGGGGGCTGGGGCACCGCCCCCACCAGATCAGGAGGTTCGGTCAGGACGAGGCAGTGTTGCCTGTGCAGACCCGGGCGCTACTCTGAGCCCCGCCCAGCAGAGCGGGGCTCCGTACCACCACAGGAAGGCAGGGCCCTCGGGCCTGTTCCCCACAGCAGAGGCCTGGGGAGGTCCCCCGGGAAAGGAGGGACAGCGACCCCACTCAGCACTGAGGCTGGTTCACACCCTGGAGCGTTGGTCCCCTCAGGCAGGATGCCTCATCTCAGGCCCTGGCTCACCTCAGGGGCCGTCGGGACAATCAGAAGAATGCACGCCCAGGAACTACTGCTGAGCGAGGAGACCGAGCCTCTCAGAGGCCGCAGCAGAGAAGAGCCAGCAGCTCAACATGGGGTCTTAGCCAGCACCGCTCCCCAGATGACAAGAACTGCACCCGACCTCCCGCAGGAGAGGTGCTGAGACCCTCCTGCCAGGCCTGTGACGGCTGGCAGAGCAGGGAGCCGACCTTGGAGAGCACTGGGGTATCTCCTCCTCCAGGCGGGGTAGGGAAAGCCCTGCACCACCCAGAGACCCCTGCCTGCCCTCCAGCCCACACCTACCTGGCCCCGCGCCTCCTGAATCTTCTCATGCAGGCGCTGCCGCAGAACGTCCAAGGCAAATAAAGAGTCAGGCTCTGGGGCCAGGCCATCTGCAAAGGAGGATCAGAAATCCGAAAGGAGAACCCCTGCCGACCTTCCTGTGCCCCCCTGGGGCCGGATTCAAAGCCTGAGCCTCCATGTGTGCCCCTCACCCCGACTCCTGCCCGGTGGCCACTGGTGGACCTGCAAGGCAGTTCCAGTGAACTCTTCACCTCTTCAAGTTGGACTGGCCTCCGGGGTAGGGCTTGCTTCTGCAACAAGGGCCAAACCCATCTCTGGATTCTTCCAACTCCTGCAGCAACCACCCACACCCACAGGCGGCTCTCACGACATCACTTCAGAGACTTGAGGGCAGTGAAGCTCAGCATGCCAGGCCACTCAGGATCTCAGAGGACACAGCCAGGCCCCTGCCCGTCCCGGTTACTATATGACCTGGGACGTCTGTGCCCTTCCTGAGCTTCCCATCCACCCAGAGACCCTGCGATCTGTCCTCTGCAGAGCCTCACACCATCCCAGTGTACCTGACCGTGCTGTTATGATCAGAGGGGGACACATGCACACCCATCCCAGACCCCAGGGGGCCCTGCCTGCCTGCCCGGCCCCCTCACCCGCCGGGGCCCTGGTGGAGCTGGCAGCTCCCTCCTCCTCCTCAGCCGCCTCTGGCTTCCTGGCCTCAGACTCTGCAGAGGCCTGGGCCCTGGGTTTCGCAGTCTTCTCCCGCTCCCGGGGTCTCTTCTGCGCTCTCCTCCTCTTCTTCCTGGGGGGCGCAGCAGCTTCTGAGACTTGAGTTTTGCCAGCTGGAACAAGAAGCGAGAAAGGGCTGCCACTTCAAGCCCTGTGGCCCAGTCAATAGGTAAGAAGGTCCTGCAAAGGTTTTCATTCCAGAAGGATGCCAAAAGCCAGTTGAGATGGGAGTTGTGGGGACCTTCATCCACTGAGCTCAGAACCACACACCTCCTGGAAAGCAGACTGGTCACACTCATCAATCCCTGATGAGTGTAACACGATGAACCAGCGGCCTACTTGTGAAATTCATTCCCGGTGTGCAGATAGATCTGGCCTCAAAGATGTTCCTCATAGCATCCTTTTTTGAGTGAAAAACTAGGAAAACCTAAATATCCATCCACAGGGACCATGACAGCACGTCCCACAGCAAATTATACGGCCCCAAGTCAGGTATATCGCTTTGGGCTTCCCAGGAGGCGCTAGTGGTAAAGAATCCACTTGCCAAAGAGATGTGGGTTCAGTCCTTGTGTCAGCAAGATACACTGGAGTAGGAAACGGCAACTGCTCCAGTATTCTTGCCTGGAAAAATCCCATGGACAGGGAGCCTGGCAGGCTATAGTACACGGGGTCCACAAAGAGCTGGACACAGCTGAACGACTGAACACACACACACGCTTTCACATTAACAGGTGGAAAGGGAATTCCTTGATAGTCCAGGCAAAATGATTGTCTGAGGAGGCCTTACAAATAGCTGAGAAAAGAAGAGAAGCAAAAGGCAAAGGAGAAAAGGAAAGATATACCAACTTGAACACAGAATTCCAAAGAACAGCAAAGAAAGCCTTCCTAAGTGATCAATGCAAAGAAAGAGGAAAACAATAGAATGGGAAAGACTAGAGATCTCGTCAAGAAAATTAAGTGACACCATGGAAACATTTCATGCAAAGATGGGCATAATAAAGGACCTAACAGAAGCAGAATATATTAAAAAGAGGTGGCAAGGATACACAGAAGAACACTACAAAAAGATCTTCATGATCCATAGAACCACGAAGGTGTGATCACTCACCTAGAGCCAGACATCCTGGAGTGCAAAGTCAACTGAGCCTTAGAAAGCATCACTACAAACAAAGCTCGTGGAGGTGATGGAATTCCAGCTGAGCTACTTCAAATCCTAAAAGATGATGCTGTAAAAGTGCTGCACTCAATATGCCAGCAAATTCAGAAAACTCAGCAGTGGCCACAGGACTGGAAAAGGTCAGTTTTCATTCCAATCCCAAAGAAAGGCAATGCCAAAGAATGCTCAAACTACCTCACAATTGCACTCATCTCACACGCTAGTAAAGTGATGCTCAAAATTCTCCAAGCCAGGCTTCAACAGTACATAAACTGATAAGTTTCAGATGTTCAAGCTGGATTTAGAAAAGGCAGAGGAACCAGAGATCAAATTGCCAACATCCGCTGGATCACATCTGCTTCACTGACTACACTAAAGTCTTTGACTGTGTGGATCACAACAAACTGGAAATTTTTAAAGAGATGGGAATACCAGACCACCTTACCTGCCTCCTGAGAAATCTGTATACAGGTCAAGGAGCAACAGTTAGAACTGGACATGGAAACATGAACTGATTCAAAATTGGGATACGTCAAAGCTGTATATTGTCACTCTGTTTATTTAACTTATATGCAGAGTACATCATGCAAAATGCCGGACTGGATGAAGCACAAGCTGGAATCAAGATTGCCGGCAGAAATATCAATAACCTCAGATATGCAGATGATACCACCCTTATGGCAGAAAGCGAAGAGGAACTAAAGAGCTTCTTGATGAAACTGAAAGAGGAGAGTGAAAAAGCTGGCTTAAAACTCAACATTCAAAAAATGAAGACCATGGCTCCAGTCCCATCACTTCATGGCAAACAGATGGGGAAACAGTGCAAACAGTGACAGATTTTACTTTCTTGGGCTCCAAAACAACTGCAGCCATGAAATTAAAAGATGGTTACTTCTCGGAAGAAAAGCTATGACCAACCTAGACGGCATATTAAAAAGCAAAGACATCACTTTGCCAACAAAGGTCCATCTACTCAAAGCTATGGTTTTTCCAGTAGTCATGTGTGGATGTGAAAGTTGGACCATAAAGAAAGCTGAGCACCAAAGAATTGATGCTTTTGAACTGTGGTGTTGGAGAAGACTCCTGAGAATCCCTTGGACTGCAAGGAGGTCAAATCAGTCAATCCTATAAGAAATCAGTCCTGAATATTCATTGGAAGGACTCATGCTGAAGCTCCAATACTTTGGCCACCTGACGTGAAGAACTGACTCACTGAAAAAGACCCTGATGCTGGGAAAGACTGAAGGCAGGAGGAGAAGGGGACGACAGAGGATGAGATGGTTGAATTACGGTATAACCAATCCTATGGACAGAAGTTTGAGCAAGCTCTGGGAGTCGATGTCCCTTGGACTGCAAGGTGATCAAACCAGTCAATCCAGGAAATCAATACCAAATATTCACTGGAGATTGATTCTGGGAAAGAGTGAAGGCAGGAGTAGGAGTCAGGATGGGGTGGGAGGGCTGACAGATGGTGGGATGGCTGGATGGCATCATGGACTCGATGGACATGAGTTTGAGCAAACTTTGGGAGATGGTGATGGACAGGGAAGCCTGAGGTGCTGCAGTCCATGGGGTGGAAAAGACTCAGACAGGACTGAGCAGCTGAACTGAACTGAATCAGTGGTTAGGACTCCACACTCTCATTGCCAAGGGCCGAGTTCAATGTGTGGTTGGGGAACTAAGATCCCATAAGTGATATGGCAAAGGAAAAAAAAAGGTGGAGAAAATGTTTACATTTTAAAAGGAAAATGAGAAATGAGTGCACCAAGTAGGGACCCGATTGGTTCAGGGAGAAATACACAGGAAAGGAACTAGAAAGACAGATCTAACTTTTCACTGAGTGATGAGAAATTCACTGTTACCCTAGAGTGAACAGGTTTTCCTGGTATAACGAAAGTCCGTTTCTCCTCTGGTAAGTCCACGCCCGTCCCTGCCGCTCTCCCTCTCCTTCAAGGCTGGACAGGACTTACAGGCCCCAGCTCCCCACCAGGCAGCTTTAGTCTGCTTCGCCTGTCTGTGTGTATGAGGGGGCCTGTCGCCCCTGCACGCGCACCACCACTGGCAGGAGCTATCTTCCTCCCTTCTCCCCACACTCCCCCACAGTAATGGGCTGAGTCATTCTTCTCACCAACGCTCACACCAGTCTTTCCACTCCATGTGGACAGCTTGCCGAGCCTGCTCCGGAGCCACCTCCTGCAAACCCCAGCCAGCCTCCTGCCTGGTGGGGCGCACGGCTGAGCCCCCTCGGCCCCGAGACGGGGCCCCAACGGGCCAGGGCAGCCCTGAGCGGCTCTCACGGTACCGCCCTCCGGTACTTCGCAGGCCTGCTTCACGCGTCTGCGGCTCTACCCCGCCTGAAGACGGCTCAGGGGCGGCGCAGCGGAGTGGGGACGCGAGCGCCGCGAGGGTGGGCGCGGTACCCTTTCCGAAGCCCTCTCCGCCCCGGGCCCCCGGGCAGCGCTTTTACCCGATTTGCGCTTCTGCGGCTCGGCGCTGGGCTGGGAGCAGATCTTCTTGGCCAGGCCCTGCAGGTAAGCGTCCTTCGCCAACACTGAAGTCATGGCCGGAGGCTCGGGGGTCGGCCGGGACTGGCTCGCCGTCCTGCTGGAGCGAGGAGGGCCGGGGCGCAGCGCTCCGGGCCGCCACCGGGCCCACAGGCCCCTCACCGCAAGACCCTCACCCGCCCAGCGGCGCGCGCCGGAAATCACCACGTGCGCAGGCGCGGCTGGCCGAGCGCCGAGCCGCCAGCGCGCGGCGATCGATTAACCTGGCCTCGGTGCCGCCGGAAGAAGCCTTTGGGGCGGAAAACGCAAAGCACTGTGGGGCGGGGCGCAAAGCACTGTGGGGCAGAGGCGGCTCCCCGTACGCCCCAGGCGCCCGGTAACCTACGGGGGCGACGGGAATAGAGCCATAGTGATTGAAGCCTGTTTGGAGCTCGGCCCCCAAGGGAAGCTGGCAAGACCGCGTAGGTCCGGAAGGGCTTGCGCGCCAGGCAGGTTCCAAGCCCCGGGGATGCGAGTAAAGGAAAAGATGAACAGGGGGCGGTGCCCCCGTCGAGTGGCTCCTCGGTGACTAGTGATAAACTCCGAGCATCGCAGGCGTCGGGTCGCGGGCTGCCATTTCCTCCGCACACTGGGACGCTGACCTCCCTCTGGAAGGAGACAGGGCGCACGGCTGACGTCCCTGCTCTTCCGGGGTAACAGCCCCCGCCCCCCTCAGGTGAGCCTGGCTCCAGGCACGGGGCCTCGTGTTCCACCTGGGTTGAGCCCTGCCCCTCACTGCACTCCCCAGCTCCGGAGACCACGGAGCTTCTCCCTCCCTGAGATGCCGGTAACCACAGCCCCGACTTGGGGGCAACCCGGAGGTTCAGGCGCCCGGGCCACATGAGATGGTAGCAGCTTCTCATACATTCACCAAGTACTATCAAGGCCCTTCTAGGTCCTAGCCGCTCTTTCCAGGCAGTGGAAATGCAGCCATGAACCCCGTGCTGATAGAGCCCCCCCGGGGCCAGAAAGCTGACCCGAGGGCCGAGGTTGACTAGGCAGAGCCTGGGGCTCTTTCCCGACAGCCACTGGGAGACCGAGTGGTCCAGAAGCAAGAAAAGGAACCAACCGATGCAAAAGGGCAGAGGTGGTTTTATTCGACAGTCTTTTATTACAAAAATAACCAAATGTATGCAGCAGCAGCATTAGGAAGGACCCTGCCTGACTTCCGTGGAGTGGGCAGCCCCCTTTCCCCACAGCCCTGCAGGGGCAGTCAGCTAGCAGAGGAGCATCAGGGTGAGGTAGTGGGCAGGCCTCGGCTAGTACTGTCCACTCTGAGCACCTCTCCCCTCCCCCATGGTAAACAGTGTACAGGTCAGGTCTCCCAGCACTGGGCATCCTCCTGCCCTGCTGCTACGTCCTCAACGTAAACTCCCTTCTGGCCAGCCCAGAAAGTAGCAAATAGGAAGGATGGGCCACTCTGGAATGGTGGGGGCACGCCTTCCCCCAGCACTCCCACGTGGGCTGTCCCTGGGCTGACAAGGTTCCCAAAGAAGCCAGAGTGGCTCCCCAAGTGGGACCCAGGGCTGAAGGGGGTTGAGGCTGGGGTGAGCCCTGGAGTGGGGAGGGGGGAGAGCTCTGGGAGGCTCAGGTGTGCTCCGTGGGGCCGGGGCCAGCAGTGTGGGAGTGGGCAGGATCTGCAGCCTGCAGGGCTCCCGCCAGCACTGGGCTCTGGGGATGCGAGCAGAGGGGCTGAGAGGCAGTCAGCAGAGTCTGTGTCCGGGTCCAGCCTCCAGTAAGCTTCGCACAGAGGCAGATCATTAGCTTCGCATAGACTTGAGCTTTTCCACCACCAGAAACCCAGGGAGAGACAGGAGCAGGGAGAGATGAAGCCAGGGAAGGAAAGCAAGATAGAAGCAGTTAAGGAGACACAGACCACACCCCCGCAGACCTGCACTCCCCTCCTCCCTTGTGCGGGCCCCTCCACCAAGTAGGCGTGGCTGAGGGGGAGCCTTCCAGGCCCTCCAGGGGCGCCACAGGGACCCATCTGGGACCAGCCACTGGCAGGCTGTGTGGCCTCGGCAGGTCCACTGACCCATTTGTCCCTCCTGCCACCGCTTCCTGTCCTGGCTCTAGCTGCCTTCCTCTAGCAGGGAGCTGCCAGCCCTAACCACACGCTCCATTCTCCTGCTGCAGGAACCAGCATCTAGAAGTGGTCTCCACAGCCCCTGCGCTTCTCAAGGCCCCTGGGGACAGAGACGCTGTCTCCTCTCTGGGCCTGGGACTCAGCCTGAATGGGGTGGCGGTAAGGAGCATAGGCCCTGGCGTTCTGTCCTGCAGCCCTGCACCAGCTGTGTGGCCTCAAACAGGACGCCAGTGCCTTGAACTCAGGCTCCCGTCTCTGACACCGGACAGTCTGCAGCCATGCCACACTGAGCACACCAGCTCTCATCTAGTACAGGGACAGCACGGCTGCCCTCTCAGCAAGGATGCACGTAGACAGAGCATGGCTCACGGACGGCATCGAGGGGGTGAGTGGGGCCTGTCCTGTCCCCACACGTGTCTCCCTGGCTTCCTCCCGAATCCTGCCTCGCGCGTCCTCCCTTGCTCCCTCCCCCAGCATCCAGCCTCAGAACCATCCTGGACACAGAGCAGAGTTTCGAGGAGAGTGGAAGGCAAGAGGGAGAGAAAGAGCAAATCGTGAGCAGAAAGCGGGAGAGCGAGCGTGTTGGCAGCGGGGACACACGGAGAAGGGGGCTGAGCGCTGGTGGCTTGGCGAGGGGCGGCATGCCGCCTGTGTAGGGGATGGACAGGGAGGGGCCCACAGCCGGCTGACCCTGTCTCGGCTGAGCCCCGGCCACCACAGGCATTTACAGATGGAGGGCCTCAGCCTCTCAGAGACCCCAGGCTGGACTAGAAACCCCTCTGGCCCAGACCGATGGCCCGGAGCCAGGACAGGAGGAGCCTGGCTCTCAGGCGCTCCCCTGCAGCCCCCCTGCCCTCAGCCTCAATGCCTAAGCTGCTCTCCCGCAGACATTCAGTCCGTGGCCCTGGGAGCCTGGCTCTCAGGCGCTCCCCTGCAGCCCCCTGCCCTCAGCCTCAACAGGCAGGCCTAAGCTGCTCTCCCGCGGACATTCAGTCCGTGGCCCTGGGAGCCTGGCTCTCAGGCATTCCCCTGCAGCCCCTGTGCCCTCAGCCTCAACAGGCAGGCCTAAGCTGCTCTCCCACAGACATTCAGTCCGTGGCCCTGGGAGCCTGGCTCTCAGGCGCTCCCCCTGCAGCCCCCCTGCCCTCAGCCTCAAGGCCTAAGCTGCTCTCCTGCAGACATTCAGTCCATGGCCCTGGGAGCCTGGCTCTCAGGTGCTCCCCTGCCTCAAGGCCCAAGCTGCTCTCCCGCAGACATTCAGTCCATGGCCCTGGCCCGTGAGGGCCACAGGGGGACCAACAAGGACATAAGGAGCAATGTCCCCAGCAGGGTCTGAAACCCCCCAGGGACCACTCTGGACCCCTCCCTGAAGGCTGGTATGTAGGAAGCACTTGCTAGGTGTCTGCTGAGCCAGTACGCATCAGGGATGAGAGGTGGCCCCAGAACCCTCTGGAAGAGCTTAAACCACTCCAACTGAGCAGTGATGTTTGTCCCTTCCCACGAAGGTAAAGGTGTGAGTGACAGCACTGGAACGCAGCCTCAGGCCACAGACACGCTGGCTCTGGGCATCTGTGGCTCCAGCTTGGCCGCCACTGGACGGAAAGGAGCAATGAAAATCCATGACAGGAAGACACATTTGTCCAGCGAGGGCGAGGGGTGCCAACCCGGTGTCTGCTGGACTGAGTCTTAATTTTTCCAAGCTAACAAGGACAGATGTGAAGCCTCTCCAGCCTCAGCTTCCCCGTGAGTAAATTACACCTGGATTCTGATTTCCTGGGGGCCCTCCAGCTCAAGCTGCCTTGGGTTTCAGGATTCTAAGCAGGCCATGAGGGCTGGTGTCACAGGCCTTGCCCACTGCTCTAATTGGGCTCAGCGTGCAGGAGGTCTGTGGTCTGAATGACGCTGAACTGAATGAGAACTCAGTGGTATAAGTGCCCGGCTTGGCATTCAAGGCCACGCTCCGCTTAGATTTTTCTCCTCCTCCTCCCTAGGAACCCCCACCCCAACACACACGTACAGAGTAGGTATTCAGTGACACCCATGGTGAATCACAACCCTGGGCAAGCACTGGGGTCCTGGATGGGGGCTGGGTAGCCAAGAGCACTGGCCCCGCGTGGTTGGGATATTTAGATCTGGATTAGACAGTTATTTCGGACAGATGGGCCCCCAGACAGAAACGCTGGCCTGGCCCTCCCAACCCTCGAGGTTCTCATTTTCATTCTGATGCCTGGGCCCCAGGAGGCAGCATCAGTTGTCTGTTGATCAGACGCTCTGACCCTGACGTCTGCTGTGAAACCCAAAGGGTTCTGTTGCCGAGACCACGAAGGATTTGGAAACAAGGCTGCTGGGTGGGGCCTGGCACCCCTGCTGGCTGGGCCTGGGTCCGCAGGTCCGCCATGTACAGAGTGCAGCCCTATTTGTACCTGGACGAGTAATACTCCTCCTCCAGCTCGTACAAGTCGATGGAGACCTCGTCCCGGAGTGCGATGAGCTTCCGGTCACATTCCTCCTGCAGAGCTCGCAGCTGCTGATTGCGCTGGTCGATGGCCTCGTTCACCGATGGGAAGTCGTTGAGAATGAGGAACTGCTTGAGGTCAGACACCAGCTTCATCAGGGACTCGCCAGCTCGGACCTGCGGCCGTGGGGATCAGGGGGTGTGGTGAGGGACTGCCTGCCTCCATGTGCCTGATGCTGGGTAGGCAGGGCAGCGGTGGCCTCATCTGCGAAGTGGGGCCACGGCACTCACACAGGGTCATCGTCAGAAGTGAGGGACTAGGGACTTCCCTGGTGGTCTAGTGGTTAAGGCTTTGCCTTCCAGTGCAGGGGGTGCAGGTTCAAACCCTCATCAGGGAACTAAGATCCCACGTGCCTTGTGAACAAAAAAGCAAAACATGAAAAACGAAGCAATTCTGTAACAAATTCAATAAAGATTTAAAAAAGAAGAAGTGAGGGACTAGAAGGTGGGGAGGGGACGGCAGGGTCCCCGGCAGCCACCGCAGGCACGTGAATCGCTGCCTAGGCGAGTGCCGTCGGGCCTCTGACTGCCACTCCTGCGGGTGTGACGGCCAGTCGCACACAATTCAATCTCGTATCCTGCTTCTGAAAACCTCAAACCCCAGACAAACTGCCATCCATTTAACCTGCCCTCTTCTTCCTCAGGGCAGCGTATCTGCCAGTTGGGGGACTCGTTTAGGACCCCGCATATGCATTTCCATCATGGGTTTGGACCCACGGAAACGCTCGGTGGCTTTGCTTAGCCTGTGACATGGAAAGGGATCAAGACGCCTGTCCTGTTTCATCTGGCCGTTTGCTTCCTGCACTTACAGGACCCTCACTTACAAGGAATCTTCGTATAGAGAGCCTGCACCTGCAGCGGACCTTCAGAGAGGAAGGGCTGACCTCTTTGTAACCCCTGCCCAGCATTCGACATCGTGACCGTACCCACTACCTGCCAGCCCCTCCCTCAGCTCCCGAGGAAACTCCTCCCTTGGAAGGGAGTCTCCTGAGCAGTGGTTTGCCCCTCGGGCCCCCGAACCCCAGCGGGGACCACAGGCTTCTGGAGCCCACACTGTCCCCTCCACCTGGTGACTCACGATGTTGGCAGCTCTCACATGCATCTCGTAGTTGTCCTGCTCACCCTGAGTGGCCCTTGACACTTGCGTCTCGTCCTCAATCTGGGGGGCAAACGACAAAGTCCAGTGTGGGCAGGTGCCCCGGCCCGCAGGTGCCCGGGCGGCGACGGCAGTGCACTCACCACGCCCTGTGGCCTGTCGTGCCCTCTGCACCAGGCGCCGCCCCCAGACCTCGGGCTGCGTGCACCCCCGCCCCGTTCTAAGGGGTAACGGGCACCCTCACAGGACCAACAGATGCCCAAGTACGAGGGCTGCTGTGCCAGGTGCAAGGAGGGGGTTGCCCCCATCTTTTTAGCTTGGGCAGTCAGTGACCTGCTGTATGGATGAATGAAAGGACAATGTGTTAAGTGACCATTTACTGAGCACTTTCTGGGTGCCAGGGACTGTGTTAAGCACTTGACCATCGTCTTAGGAAACTCACCAAAGCCTGGACCATCTTCCCTGGTGGGCAAACCTGAAGCCGGGACAGACCCGAGTGCACTCCAGGTGTCTCAGACGGTCAATGGAGGAGCCAGGAGCCGCGCCCCACCTGTCCTGTCCGAGGTCCAGGCTATTAGCTGTCCCAACCCAGCCACCCACCAGGCCAGGACGCGGGCAGGGGTCAGGGCACCCTAAGTGGTAGGGACCCAGATTTCCCAGGCCCAACCCCAGGGTATTCGCAGAATATCCTGACTTGGGGCAGGATGCGGAAGCTTCTGAGCCCCTGTTCCCTCCTCTGAAAAGGAACTGGAGAGCGATGACCTGCTCTGTGGCATTCTTGTGACGATTAAATGGGATGGCACATAAAGGGCCCTCACAGCTCAGCCTGACGCTGAAAGCTGTGAGAGTTACGTCGCTCAGTCGTGCCCAGCTCTTTGCAACCCCAGGGGCTGTAGCTCACCAGGCTCCTCCACCCATGGGACTCTCCAGGCAAGAATACTGGAGTGGGTTGCCATTTCCTTCTCCGGGGGATCTTCCTGACCCAGGGATCAAACCCAGGTCTTCCACAATGGAGGCAGGCGCTTTAACCTCTGGAGGCACCAGGGGAAGCCCAGCCGACAGCGCTAGCTGTCACCGTCACTGTTAAGGCTCGGACGAGTCACAGGACTGGAGCAGTCACGCAGAGGTCCGGCCCACTCCAGCCAGCGGGCTTGCCTGCCCGGAACCGGCCGCGGACCCTCTCTCTGCCCACGCGAGGGACTTTCCCCAGCTGTTCTCTGCGACCACATGTACTCACAACAGTCCCCACAGTGACTGCTTTACGTGGATAAACTCATCCAGCCATACAAGGACGCCACGCTGCAGGGGACCCCGAGGCAGAGACGTCGAGACGTCATCCAAGCCCTTGCTGCCAGTGATGCTGGGTCCCGGCACTGACTGCAGTCCCCTACAGACGCCTCCCCAGGGCCTGTAGTTAGCCGGATGACTCACCTGTCTCCCTGTCTGCTGCGGTCACTGCCCCCGCGTCTCGGCCCTCCCGAACATTCTCCCGTGGGCATGAGGGCCCTGCCTGTGGGCTCACTGCACCGCGGCCACCACCTGGCTGGGAGGTTGAGAGCGGCCGCCCCACTCAGCTCTGCTCACCACTGTATTGGTCTCCAAGGGAGCCGGAGACCGGCGGCCCCCACCCACCTTGGCGGTCTTGATGATCTCGGTGAAGTTGTCCATGATGGACTTGACGTCGTCCTTAAGCCGCTTGTTGTAAGACTGCAGCAGCGTCTCCTTGCTCTGCGGCAGGGCTCTCTGCTGGGCCATGGCGGGGCCTCAGGCAGCGCAGGACAGGGAGGGGGGGCGCCTGGAACCGAGTCTGGGTGTGAGCAGGCCAGCTCCGGCCTGTCTCCTCGCTGCAGGCGCCAGCCTGGGTAGGACCCGCGGGCAGGCTCTCCGGGGATGCCCTATCCGCCAAACACGCGCTACGGGCTCTCCCTGGTCCGCGCTCCCTCGGCAGGACCCCGACAACTACGCGGCCGGCGCCGGCGCAGCCCTCTCGGAGGCCAGGCTCGCGCACGTCCCCGTCAGCCCGCGCGGGCCCGAGGAGCCGCTCGGGTCCTACCCCTCTGCCGCCCGTCTCCACGCCGCGGGCCCTGGAGAGCCGCCCCAAGAGGCGCGGGGCTCCTCCGACCCGGGACCGCCCGCCCTCCCGCCCCGCGCCTGCGGGCTGCGCGCGCTCCCGCCCGGCGAGGCCCCACGACCGAACTCGCGGGGGAGTAAGCCCCACCAGAGGGACGCCAAGCGAGCCACGACGCCCCGGCCCCCTCGGTGGGCCCGCAGAGCCAGGGCGCGCGGCCTACCTCGCGGGGGCGGAGTCGGGGGACAGGCGCGCGCCCCTGCGGGCCAGTCTCCGCCGCCTTCCCCGGGCCGCCCACGGCTCTTCCTGCTTCAGGCACCGCCCCCGACCGAGCAGGGGGAAAGCGAGTTCTTTCTCTTTAAACCCGAAATCCCGCGCCGGCGCCAGCTCTCGCGATCTCCGAGGACGCCTACAAATTACCCACAATACCCCGTCCTTTCTCTCTACGCCAGCCTTTCAAGATGGTGAGTTTGTTTTCTGCTCGTTGTGCTGGCTCTGCCGTCTGAGCCGTATCCGCCGCCATCCTCCTCGGAGCGCGACCGCGCGGGGGTGCCTCCACTGCCCAGAGCGAGGGGCGCCCCGCAGGATCTCGCTCATCGGCCTTGGGGCTGGATAAGACTCCCCGGCTTCGCCTGGCAGGGGGATGTGGATCCGAGGCGAGCAGCGCCGCAGTGCGGGGCTCGGGGACGGACGGGGCTGAGGCGCGCCGGTGCCCCGGGGGTGGGGGTCCCCTCCATTTCTTGGGCCCCCGCTCAGGGGGTCTTGGCCCGCGCGGTGTCTTCGCTCGCCTCCGTTGTTTGGAGCCTGCCGGTCCCCGAAGAGGGGGCGCGCTGTCCCCGTCGCGGGCCCGCCGGCCTCGTGCAGATGATGTGAAAGAATATTTGCTATCTGAGTGATGGTGAGGACGTTCCTGACCACCAAGATCGCTGATGTACGAGCCGGGGGCCTCCGGCCCGCGCGGCGCCCGACACCCGGGGGCTCGGGCTCGC
This sequence comes from Nanger dama, assembly GCA_917880005.1. Lineage (NCBI taxonomy): Eukaryota > Metazoa > Chordata > Mammalia > Artiodactyla > Bovidae > Nanger > Nanger dama. The sequence continues at coordinate 2,762,336 of CAKJTW010000018.1, read as the reverse complement.
CCTCGGGGGTGGCGGGCTCGCCCGGCGCCCGCACTCGTCTTCGGGGGCTGTGGCCCCGGGACCGGCCCCTCTGCAGAGAAGCCGGCAGAGGCGGCGGCGAAAGCTGGTGTTTCTTCTCGCCCAGCCGAAGGGAAAGAAGGCCAAGGGGAAGAAGGTGGCCCCGGCCCCGGCCGTGGTGAAGAAGCAGGAGGCCAAGAAGGTGGTCAACCCCTGTTCGAGAAGAGGCCCAAGAATTTTGGCATTGGTGAGTAAGAAACGGGAGATGTGTGTTCACGTAATCCTCGATGGAGAAGCGGGATAGTGCAGCAGAAGATCGTGTCCTCTTCTGGGTTTCACTGGGTTGGGAGGCGAGGCTTACTTGGGTTGGAATTCTCACGTTTTGCCACTTTATAACTAAGTTGTGCTTGGCTCTTAATCTCTCGCTTTGGGTGGGGGGACAGTGATGGTCGTTTCTCGGTGGCCTCACTGTAAGCCCGAGCGTGTGTCACATGGAGCCCGGGTGCTGGCCGTCAAGAAACTGGCGTTCCCGGAGCAGAGGTGATGGGGCGCACTGCACCTTGGCTGCTTGTTGAACAAGAGGCATTGCTGGAGTCGCCCCTGTGTTCTTTGGTGCTTGTGTGCAAGTGTGCAAGATGTGTTACCTGGAAGATGGTGATGACGTTTTAAACCACCAAGATCGCTGATGCACCTGCATCCCTAAGTGTGTCTCTGTACCTGAACTTGACAAGGAGCTTGAGCCTCACCTGGTTAATTTTTACTTCACAGGACAGGACATCCAACCCAAGAGGGACCTCACCCGCTTTGTCAAGTGGCCCCGCTACATCCGGCTGCAGCGGCAAAGGGCGATCCTCTATAAGCGGCTGAAGGTGCCTCCTGCGATTAACCAGTTCACCCAGGCCTTGGACCGACAAACAGGTGAGGTTCTGTGGCCTAGAAACACTGTCGGGAAGGGATTTCTTGGGCATGGTTGACACCCTTTCTTGGCCCTGCTAGAACTCAGGCTTTTGAAGGGGCGGTGGGTGTTTTTGATAGGCTGGTTATCCTTGTCTAGTTCACAGCATGATATACTGATGGGATAATGAACTGGGTCTGAGGTCCCTTGGACTGTGGTTGTGCTCAGGAGAGTGATCTGTTAAGTGACAAGTATTGCAACTTCAAATCTGAGTGGTGGTCTTTTTTTTTTGGTCAGCTACTCAGCTGCTTAAGTTGGCCCACAAGTACAGACCTGAGACGAAGCAGGAGAAGAAGCAGCGGCTGCTGGCCCGGGCCGAGAAGAAGGCTGCTGGCAAGGGCGACGTCCCCACCAAGAGGCCGCCTGTCCTCCGAGCAGGTGAGGGAACCTCTCCTTGAAGAGGGTGAGTTGTGGGGCAGGCTGTTGGCGATGATGCGTGAATTTCTTCCCCTGGAATCACTGTGGAGAGTAAAATCCGAGCTTTTTAGCCCTGAGTCACAGCCAGGCTGCAGTGGAGCTGCCTTTGGGAACAGCAGCCCCGCCCCGCCCTCATGCGAACTGGCTGTGTGTTCTAGGGGTCAACACTGTCACCACCCTGGTGGAGAACAAGAAGGCGCAGCTGGTGGTGATCGCTCACGACGTGGATCCCATCGAGGTGTGTGTGGCTGCCGCTCCTGTGTCGACTGCTGGGCTTAGACTGGCGGGTGCTTGTCTGTACCAGGAAGACGGCGCCAAGCTAGATGCTGGGTCTGGCGGGCCCTGGTGGAATGACAGGGATGGTCAGCTTTTCATGTAAGGAAGTCCTGACAAGGGATGGCTTTTGCGATGATGTGAATCTCTTACTGAATTAAACCTTGAAGTGCAAACACATGAGCTTTTTAACCCTGAGCAATTGCTACCATGCCAGCTTTTTTACATTGCTGCTTTAGCCTCAGATAACGCTAGCGCTAACACTGTCTTCCAGCTCGTGGTCTTCCTGCCCGCCCCTGTGCCGCAAGATGGGGGTCCCCTACTGCATCATCAAGGGCAAAGCGCGGCTGGGGCGCCTGGTCCACAGGAAGACGTGCACCGCCGTGGCCTTCACGCAGGTCAACTCGTAAGTGCAGTGGGGCCCAGTGTTCGTCACGGGGGGCCTCCTGCCCCACCCCAGGTTCCCAGTTTTTCAGGATCTTAAAGACCAAGCTTTAAAAAGAGCATTTTCTGAATCTTTGCCAGTGATGGTTATGAATTTCTTCACCTGAATAAGCCATGTAGTCACGCTGTATCTGAGGCAAGAGGCTTGTGTCTGCTTTGAGGGAGGGGGTAACCTCACAGGCCAGTGACCTGAATTTCCCTCTGCTTTGTCAGGGAGGACAAGAGTGCCCTGGCTAAGCTGGTGGAAGCCATCAGGACCAATTACAACGACAGATACGACGAGGTAAGAAACACATTCATTCAAGATAGTGTCTTCAGAGTGACGCATTTAGTGAGAGTCTGGCTGCTCTTGGCTCTGATCGGTTGTGCATGTGTCAGCTTGGGACAGTGAAATAGAACTGCATGGACTAGCATGGTTTGAAAGCCTCAGAAAATGAACAGCAGGCTGACTGCCTCTTCTCCCACAGATCCGTCGTCACTGGGGAGGCAATGTCCTGGGGCCGAAGTCAGTGGCTCGCATCGCCAAGCTGGAGAAGGCAAAGGCCAAAGAGCTGGCCACCAAGCTGGGCTGAGTGTGCACTGTTGAGTTTTCTGTACATAAAAGTAATAAAGATTCTTCTCCAGCCGGTGTCAGGCGTTTTGGAGTGAGGGTTTGGGGATGGGGACGACACCTTCACCGGCTGTGTGTCCAGTTTTGTTTTCACTGCGTGGGCTCTTCCCTCTGTGTGGCGAGCAGGGCTGCGCCAGCTGTGCGTGGCCTTCTGCTGCAGGGGCTCACCGCTGCGCCGCCATGGAAACCCTGTGTGTGTCTCGTTTCTCAAAAGGCTCTCCTAGGTGGCGCACTGGAGTTTGGGTGGAAAGAATGGCACTTGGTGTGGTGTAGAGATTTATTTATACCAAGAGCACGTGATCAGCATAAAACCAAATCTCTTGTGGCTTCAGGTGTTCAGGGACAGGCTGACTTAACCTCCTCATACACCAGGAGTCCGACTTAGGAACTTCTTGCACCAGAGGTACGATGTGGCCGCACACAGTCCGTACCTTGGGTTGAAAAGCAGAACACAGGGCTGGGGGTGGGCACGCTGCCAGGGGCTAGCGGCCAGGGGGAGGAGGGGCAGGCAGGGTGTGGGTGAGGCCAGGGCCGGCTCACCAGGTGACGATGTACTGCAGGTGCTCATTCCGCAGGGTGACTCTGGTCTGCCCTCCGATGGGCCCTCCAGGGACTGTGCTCTCTGCAGGAACATGGAAGATGTCCTCACGGTGGCTGCGGGGCACTCCCGCCACCGACACACGTGGGGGTGGGGAGGAGGGAGGTGTTGGGGTGTGCTGGTCCTGACGTACTGAAGTCAGCATCGATGAAGATGGGCTCTGCACCTGTGAGCCTGGCCATGGCCTCCAGGTCCCGGTAATGCCAGTGGTTCCGCTCTGGGTTATTCTCGGGGACAAAAGGCTTCCTGGTCTCTGTGAGCCTCACCATCCCCACCAGATCGACTTCTCCCTCAACCTGTGAGGGAAGGTGAGAGATGGCTGTCGCCGAAGACCTGGGACGGCTCCTCTCAGAGAGGACAGTCCATCCCCTCACCTGGCCTTTATGCCGTGTGTCCGGATTCACCTTCCTCCTGGGTACAAACCCTCTGTTTACCAGAATGGTGATCCTGGAGTAGTAAGAACACGCTGTTTCAGGCAGGGAAGAGGTTCTGAATGCGAGTGATGACTAGCAGTCACTGGGCGCCCCAGGAAAAGGCTGAAGCAGAGCAAGATGGCGGGCGGGCGGGGAGGCTCACACCCTCCCCACCGCCAACCTCTGCTGTTTGGCCTGCTTCCCGCTGCCTCTCCCCTCAACTCCTGCCTTCAGTTCCCTGTCCTGTCCCAGCTGCAGCACCGGTGCCCATCCTGCACCTAAAGCCAGAGGTGAAGGCTGGGGCCCTGAGTTTTCCTTCTTAGGCTGATGCTCTGGTTTTGGATCTTGGGTGGGGGATGAAGCGGTGCTGTGGGCGGGGTGCAGAGGATATACCACTCCCTCCTCAAACACTCCTGGGAAGGCTCCCCTGACCCAAAACCCTCCACGCGAGGCTGGGGCTCCTCTGCTGGCCCCTCCTGTTGCCCCATAATCACTAAATGTGTCAGCCACTAAAGAGTTTTCTCCAAAGAGGCCGGTCTCATTCTCCTTCCCCTTCGGAGCTCGACAACGCAGACGAAGTTCAGTAGTTAGTTGTCTTAATGACAACCAGGATGACATTTCAAACTCTCCCAAGGAGTTGAGCTGTCTGGGTAGCTTGGATTCCTGGGGGTTGGAGGCTGAGAAGGAATGAGGGAACCAGTACCTCTGCCAGGCCACTCACCCCAGCTCAGTGCAGTGGAAGGGAGTGACCACGTGGGCCCCGCTCTCAGCCGCTGATGAGAGCCGGCCAGCTTCCCGGGCCTCCCGGGCAGGGTCCACCATCGTCCGCGGCATCATGTACAGCTCCTTGGAGTGGTCAAAGTGCCCCCTGACCTTCACGGGCCTGTACTCCAGGTTCTTCAGTTCCATTGGGCTATATGGGGTGGGAGAAGGGGAGCTGACACCCACTTGAGGGTCTGCAGACCATGACGCCCACTGTTGCCGGAGCAGAAGGCGATGCACAAGCACGGCTGCACGCTGTGCCCGCTAGCAGGGTGGAGTCCTGGGAAGCTACGTGGGAAGGAGGATCTATGCTGCCAAACAGCCCTCGTTTTCAAAAAAAGCTTAAAACTGTGGACGCCTGTCTGAACTCAGTAAAACACAGGGGCCAAAGCGACCATCTGCAAAGTAAATACGACCCACCGTCTGCTCCCTTGAATGGGAAGCGTCATGATGACAGCTGTCCTTGGGGAGTGCTTTTATAAGGAGGGAAGAAGGCAGGAGAATCAAGAGGCACATTTTCATAACACCACTCGTCCAGACGCGACAGACGTCTGCGTTCCCGCCACCTAAGAACCCCTGCTACGGAAGGCTGTCAGCACTGCGGGAGCCCTCAGGACACGGCCTGGAAACAGGTGAAGCCCAAAGGCCTTTCTACACGTGTGTGTCAGGCAGCAGCTGGGTGTCAACAAGAAGCCTAGCAGGACCACTGATGAGTCAGGAAGGCAAGCTGCAGCCAGGCCCCGCTGCTGACCTTGAGCAAGCCCAGTCCCAGCTGGGCAGCCGCACAAACTCACTCTGCGGGCAGAGGGATGGGCTCGGCCATCACTCTGGACTCTAGCTCTGCGATCAGCTGTAGCTTCCACTTCCGACGCTGGACCTGTGGGCACAGGGCGTAAGCCCAAGTGAGCAGCAGCACGGTCAAGGGCTCAGGGCCAGTAGAGCCACGTTGGCCTTTACCTGCCACGTCCCCAGGCCAAAGGCAGTCACGGGAATAAGAAGCAGAAACCAGCGGAGGAAGGGCTCATCTTCGGTTTTCGTGGCACTTGCTTCAGCTGAAGAGCTGCCACACCTGTGGGGCCTCCAGGCCAGCCCTAGGAGATGTCATGGCAGGGGCAAGGGGCTGAAGCCCTGGCACGAAGAACTGGAGCGGACAGTTCCTCAAAGCTGCCCTGACTGCCTGAGAGTGGAACAGGAGGAGGCCCAGGCCAGCATGGGCAGTCGCAGCCAACCAGCAGCTGCGTCCAGCCCAGCTCCTAACCCAGCGCCCGGCGCAGGACACCCACTCAGCGGACAGTCACCGACTGAATGAGATCCAGCGATTAGGGCCTGGCTCTGCCACCCACCATGACCCTGGGTAACTCATGGAACCACCTCATGGCTTTCCTGCAAGAACATGCCGAGACGTATCCTGTCACTTAGACGCAAGGACTTGCCCATGCTCTGCAGAGACAGAAAGTCATACACTTCGGGAGAGTGGTTTACAGAGCTCTCAGAACGATAATCGCTCATAAATTTAAAGTTGGAAAAACGTACACAAGAGGTACCTTTAAGCTCTCAGAGCGTGAGTTCCATCAATGGAGAGCATTTTAGGGATGGTTAAAAAAAGGCAGGCCTGAAATAGACTTACAGCCGCCTTTCCAGGGTGCACAGCGCTTTATACGCCAACACCCTTTGTTGAATCTCGGGGACCACATGCAAACGGTACTGACAAGTCATGCTTTCCTTTAGGATTCCAGACGGCTCCGGTCCCGGGTCGGCCCCGCCTCAGCCTGAGGCGGCCTCGGGCAGTGGCTGCACTGGTCGGCCGGGTGCGGCGGGAGGGCGGAAGCGCGGAGAACAGCCCGCGCGCACCCAGGGCCTGACTCCCGAGGCTGGGGCGGCAGTTTCTGAGCTTATTGCGACGCCCTCGCCCCCCGGCAAAGTGGACGGACGGACTGAAAGGCTTTCCCCGGGCGCCTGGGGCGTCCCTGCACGAGAACTCACCTGCGCGCGGGGCGATCCCCAGGACGCTCCTCCAGACGACGCTGGCCGGGGCCTGCGGAGACGCGAGGGGCCGGCTGAGCGCGCCCACTCCGCGGGCGCGCCCGGCCGGCTGCACCCCCGCCCGGCCGCACCGCCCCGGCCCGCTCACCGGCCCCGCGCCCGCCGCGCGCAGCCCCAGCAGCCGCGCCGCCGCCGCCATCGCCCCGCCCGCTCGCTTCCGGGCCCTGGAGGCGTGTGCTTCCCGGGCGCCGTTCGGTCCCGCCCCCGCCCCACGTGGTTCCGGCGAAGGTCGGCGCCCAGCTCCGCGCGCAGAGCCATGAGCGAGCTGCCGGCAGACGTGCGCGCCTTTCTGCGCGAGCACCCGAGCCTGCGGCTGGAGCCCGGCGCCTGCAAGGTGGGAGCGGGGGTGGGGTGGGGTGCGAGATCCCCGCGGCGGGCCCCGAGACCCCCAGCGCCCGGACCCCTTGACCGCGCCGTGCTCCCGCCCGCAGGTGCGGTGCGCTCCTGACCGGCCACGAGCTGCCTTGTCGCCTGCCCGAGCTCCAGGTCTACACCCGCGGCAAGAAGTACCGGCGGCTGGTCCGCGCCTCCCCGGCCTTCGACTACGCCGAGTTCGAGCCGCACATCGTGCCTAGCACCAAGAACCCGTAGGTGGCCAGGCCGGGGCGGGGCGGCCGGGTACTGCCGGGCAGGCCGGGGGAGGGACAGTTCCTAGTGCTGAGTCTGGCCGGGACTGGGTAGACTCCGGAGCCCCGACCCCTCTCCGCAGAGTGAGCGCTCCTCAGAGATGCGGACAGTTTGGCAGCGCCCACCCTCCCGTCTGATAGGAGACCTGAGATGCAGGGGGCAGTTCTGGAGCTGTGAGTCACCTGGGACCCCAAGTGAGGTCCCCGTCTCGCTCATGTCTGTATGTGGGCGTGTTCAGTCGCTCAGTCGTGTCCGACTCTGCGACCCCGTGGGCTGCAGTGCACCGGGCTTTTCTGTCCTTCACCATCTCCTGGAGTTTGCTCAAATTCATGTCCATTGAGTCGGTGATGCTAGCTAACCATCTCATCCTCTGTCATCCCCTTCTCCCCTTGCTCTGAATCTTTCCCAACTTAAGGGTCTTTTCCATTGAGTCGGCTCTTCGCATCAGGTGGCCAAAGTACTGGAGCTTCAGCTTCAGCGTCAGTCCTTCCAGTGAATATTCAGGGTTGATTTCTTTCGGAAGTGACTGGTTTGATTTTGCTGTAGAAGGGACTCCCAAAGGTCTTCTCCAGCATCACAGTTCAAAAGATCAGCTCTTCCGCACTCAGCTTACTTCATGGCCCAGCTCTCACACTCACGCGTGACTGCTGGGTGGCAGTGCATTACAGTGCGTTACATATGCATGTCTGAAGTTGATGTTTCGTTTTCTTGTTGTAAACACGAGGTCTGCCACCTGGGCCTGTGTGCTTCGTAGAGGGTTGGCGCACTTGTGCTTTGTGACCTGAGGTTCTGAAGGTGGCCATTTTCCTCCTTTAGTTTAAAGGAGAGCTTTGATTCAGCTGAGAGGGCACTGTTGGCAGTAGCCGGCAAGGTGAAGGGGGTGGCGACAGCCCCGCTGCCCAGCACTTTGTGAAGCGGTGGGTCCACATGCCTCTCCTGCTGGAGCAGTCAGGGGAGGCTGGCCAGGCTGCCTGGGCCTGTTTTCTGGGTGGACGGTGAGGCTGTCTGGAGGAGTGGCAGGCTGCAGTTGCTTGGAAGCATCCTGATGCCTAAGCCACATGGCAGGCCTCCCCCATCAGCCTCTAGGGGTGATTCTAAGAACTGGCCATGGTCGAGAGCTGTGGGTCTGGACCCTGGCTTGTGAACTGTCCCTTAGGCACCAGCTGTTCTGCAAACTCACCCTGAGACACATCAACAAGTCCCCGGAGCACGTGCTGAGGCACACCCAGGGCCGGCGGTACCAGCGGGCGCAGCGCAAGTGTGAGTGGCCTCGGGGACGTGGGTGTCTGGGTGCCTGTGTGCTCTCCCCAGGACCAGCACCCCTAGAAGGCAGAAGCAGCAGCCTGGTCAGCCTTTGGTGGCCTTGGTGGGTGCTCCAGGCCCAGTCCCAGCACAGTGAGGACAGGGTGATGGTAGGGGCAGCACGGGCGGGCAGCAGACCCCAGAGTGGCGCAGGCGAGGTCAAGTGCTCTGAAGAAGATGGCGGTGAGCTAGGTGGGCCTGCCTGACACAGGAGGCTCTCTCAGGGTTTCTCTTCAGACACGATTTGAGGGGCTGCGGGGAGAGTGCTTGGCTGGGAGGGGGGGCAGTTCTGTAGGATGGCTACTGGGCCACCAGGCAGGTGGGGACAAGACCACAGAGGGTCTTGGCAGCTTTGGATGGGAGTGTGCTGGAGGCTTAGAGCCAGGACTTTATGGCGTGCACCATCCAGGGAGGGGTCCCAGCTGCTGTGCTTGAGGGGACTTCAGTCTCCGGGTGGCAGGCTGGCCTGGCTTCCTGTGCCTGCTTGGCACTAGCCCAGGCGCGGCTTCCTGGAAACTGGCTGGAGCCGAAGGAATGGGTGCTCCAGGCCGGTTCGGTCTCCACTGTCCTGCCCCTGGCCCGCACCCCCCACGCACCTGGCTGCTCTCCCAGGAGGAGCCAAGCCGAAGGCTGTCCTGACGTTTCCCTGGGGAGGAGGGTGGCAGGGCCCGGGGCGGGCCCAGCTGTGTGCTGGAGGACCACGGGGAGACGCGAGGGTGCCAGGCAGCATACCAGTCTGTCTCGCAGATGAGGAGTGTCAGGAGCGGGGCGTGGAGTTCGTTCCGGCCTGCCTCCTGCACAAGAGGAGGCGGAGGGAAGACCAGCAGGACGGTGACGGGCCGCCACGTCCTAGAGAAGCCTTCTGGGAACCCCCCGTCCAGCGATGATGGCGCCGCCCCGAGCGACAGCGACGACAGCATGGCAGACCTGTACCCGCGTAAGCTAGAGCGGGCCCAGCCCGTCCTCGGGATTCGGTCACAGCTGCCCCCGCGGGCTCGTGTCCGCCTCTGGTCCTGGGCCCGGCTGACCCCTCGTCACAGGTGGCACGCTTGACCTCAGCCAGCCCGAACCTCTACCCCTTGCAGCTGAGCTGTTCACCAGGAAGGACCCGAAGCGACTGGGCCTGGGGACAGCACTGACGACCCTCTGACCGAGGACGAGGACGAGAAGCCGAGGTGCCCCCGCGAGCCGGGCCCTGAAGACTGCAGGGCCCTGGGAGGCGGGCCCGGAGCGCGGCCTCAAGCGCGGGAAGGTAGTGCTGACCCCTGGGCTGCCGGCGCGGCAGCGGCTTCCTATAGCCGTGGGTTTCCGCTTCTTTAGAAGAAAATCAGATACTTCTTTTTACGGCTGAAATTCCAAGCCAGCAGCATACGAAACAGGCGCCGGCGGGGCTGCTCGGAGGGGCGGCGCCGCCTCCCGGCTGCGCCTGCGCAGAAGGGGCTGCGCGGCGGGCTCGGGCCCCGGGTCTAAGGCAGGGCGCCCGGGCGCAGCGCAGCCCCCCGAGGAGGGCACTCGATCAGAGCCCGCGGAACCTCTGAGACTGGGGCAAGAAAGAAGTTCCGTCAGTGACGCAGCGCCGGGCTGGTAGAGGGCGGGCAGGGCTGTGCGGTTGGGGTCCGAGCGCTGCCTTTTAACTGCCCGGCCGAGTCGCCACGGAAGCCGCAGGCAGAAGGCTGCCCAGGCGTTCCCACTGAAGCCCCTTCCTCCCTGCAGACTGGGGTTGGGAGGCAGGCTCACAGCTCCCCAGTATCGCAGCCGAATGCCTCCGCTAACGGGAATTCTGTTTGTGCCACAGAAGCAGTCCAGCTCCTTGAAAAAGAAGTTCAAAACTCACCACCGCAAACCTAAGAGCTTCAGCTCTTTTAAACAGTCAGGTTGATGAAAGGTCGCTGGGGAAAACATCTTGAGAGAATTCTGAAAGTCCTCGGAAGCTGCCCGCCAGGGTCCCCGCTGGTCCAGTTCCCAAGACCTGCTCCACGCACCCCTCGTTTGCTGCCCTGCCTGCACGGCTGGGGTCTGACCCCACACCCAGGGAGCAGCAGGGACCCCCGAAGGAAGACCTCCGACTGGACGCGGTCTCCGGCGACGCCTGGAGGGGGCGCCCAGCGAGAGCCCTGGCCAGGCCCCACCTGGCTGGAGGACACCAGAGGACCACACTGCTTACAACAAATGCCATTATTTATTTTGACGTGTCTCCAAAAATCAAAATGTTTTCAAACACAACTAAGATATAAAATACAGCATGAGATTTATACCTATTTCCCACAGAGAGCAAAAAAGTTTTTTTTTTTTCAGAAATTCGTTTTGCTAAAACCAATTTAGTAGGTCCTTCTTCCTCTTCTTACATAAGCATCTACCCCTGCCCCGAGCACTAGCCCACTCAGGGACAGGGGAGGTGGACTGGGGACCACCAGGGGCCAGTCTGTTTTTACACACTAAAAACTGTACCCCGCCAAAAACAATGCCAGGGGCAGCTGCGGCCTAGCCAAGTGGGCTGTTCCTGGGGCCATGTGCTGAGAGAGAGCACCCTGCCTAGACTGAGACAGAGTCAGAACCCCCTTCACATGGGAGCACCCCAGGGACGGAAGTAGAAAGCCCTTCATCCTTATAAATACTCGGGGAGTAGGGAAGTGGGCTCCTGGGGGTGGGGTATAAGGAGCCTCTGGAGTGGGGGGCTCGGGGTGGGGGGGACACAGGTGGTGCTGGAAAGGTGGCGATGGCTCCCCTTGGGTTAGCTGGGTCTAGACTAGGAAAGGGTCTAGCAGCTCTAGTGGGTAAGAGCCAGCCGCCCCTGCCCTGTGAAGCTGGCCATGGGCTCGAGTGGGTTGGGGTGGGGGTTGCTCCCCTCACCCTGGCTCGACACAAAGGTCTGTGTGGATCCGGGTTCAGGACTGGCCCCGGGAAAGGCCCTGGGTCAGGCTCGCACCCCCAGTAGATGAATCCAGAGAAGATGGCAGCGGGGGGGTCCTGCTCCAAGGCAAGGATTGTGAGACCTTGGAGGGCCTGGCCCCAGGAGGACCCAGGGGCGGCACAGGGGCTGCCGTCAGCTCGTGGCCTCTGCTACCAGGTGGAGGAGTGAAGAACAGCAAGAAAAGCTCACAGCCCCACCCCCAAGAAGAGAAACACAGTATAAGGCAATGTTAGAAAACTTTAAATACAGGATCAAGATCCAATCGGTAAGGCATCACAAATCATAAAAAGTAACTGGGGCTGCATTCAGCATAGCAAATAGACAATCTGAGCAAGCAGCGGCCTCGTGAGCGCAGGGAGCAAGCGGGCCGGGGGTGCCGGGCAGTGGGGCGCCGGCTGCGGCTCTGGGACAGGTCGGCCTGAGGTAACTGGTCTGAGCGCCCGCTCCGCCCAGCCCTGCCTGCGGCGGCGGCTGCTCCCCATCTGGGCACCGATGAGGCCCACACGTGCTGCCAGGCCTGGGCTCCGGCCCCTGTGGGCTCCGGGTGGCCTTTGAGGGCCTGTCCCTGCCACGAGCCCCTCGCGCTCCCAGGCAGCACCCCGCGGAAACCGCAACGACCCCTGCTGCTCCTCTGAGGAAGGCCCTGGCAGGGAACCGCAGCGACCCTGGCCGCTCTAATACTGCCTTATCCTTGGGGTCTGGGGTTTCTCTACACGCTCTCACCCGCCCTATAACAGGATCACAGCGCAGGGCGGAGCCCACGGCGAAGGCACTGGTGCGGGCCTGAACCAGTGTTGATGTTGGGCTGGGCCACCCCAAATCATTGAGTAGTTTTAGCTAAAAAGGTAAACTTCAAAAAAAAAAAAAATAAGAGGGAGACTGCTTTGAATGATACACAAATGTATCTGCTCACAGTACAGCTTCAAGGGCCCCCACCCCAAAAAAGAAAAAAAAATTTGGGCCGACAGGCCACAGCCAAGCAAGACGCTCACTCCACCAAGCCACGGCCCTGCCCCGGGCAGGGGCGCTGGCCTCAGCCGGCCGGCTCCGCACAGTCAGATGCCAGGCTGTGGGTCCATAGCAGGTTTAGCCATTAATGATCAGGTGTCTGCAAATAAAGTTCTCAAAACATCTGTGCCTTTACCAAGGGAGGGAAGGGAAGAGGGTACAGGAGATGCTGGCAGTTACTCAATCCACCCTGAACCAGTCCTCGACGGCCGCGGGTCCCAGCCAGGCAGGGGAGGACTCCGTTACCACTCTTTCTTCTTCTCGTCCATGGACACACCCCCTGGGCCCAGGGCCACCACCAGGAGCAAGCCTCCGATCACCGACATGGTCTGGAAGAAGTCGTACTTGAGGAAGTCGTGCATGGGCTTATAGACAGGGATGGTCCAGAAGGCGTTGAAGTACACGTTGATGGCAAACAGCCAGACAACAAGAGTCAAGGCGGCCAGCTTGGTTTTAAAGCCGATGGCCACCAAAATCATCAGAGCCGTGCCCACGATGTTCTGGAGGATCTGCATGGGTCGAAAGGTACGGAATGAGAGTGAATGTGAAGAAGAGACGTGTCCTGTTTGATACGCAGGCCAGTTCCAGCTGCCCGCGTCCCTGGAGGCCCTGCGCCAGGGTGGAGTAACTCGGGCGTGCTGAGAGCCGGCATCACAAGCAAGGAAGGAGAAGAGGCGCTACCGCGGTGAGGGCAGCAGGTGGTCGCCCCGGACGGAGAGAGGTCTGCAGTTCACAGGCAGGGTCATTAGTGGGACTCACTCACGGCTGACCCTAGGGGCCCTGTTAGCTGGGACCACACTCCCCCGAGCTGCTCAGGACCAACCGCTCCCTGCCCCCAGCGCCAAGAGCCCTCCTGAGGACCCTGCCCAGGCAGGGCCCCAGCTCTATGAGCTCCTAGGGCCAAGGAGGAAGGCTTAGACTCTGCAGCCCCAACCCCTGGCGTGCAAACAGTACATGCTGCAGGCAGGCGTGCCCGGAAGGAAAGAGAAGCAGGTGTGCGTGCTGTGGGCCTGCACCCCCAGCGGGAGGGGCTCTGCGGTGAGGCCGGGGCAGCTTCCTGGCCCCGAGAACTCAGCAGTGTCAGGGACCATCTTGATGGCCCCTTGGCAGTGTGCAGCGCGCAGGGGGAGGGGCAGAGCCCTTCCAGAAGATTGGGGATCAACTGGGGAGACGTGCCGAGAAGAAGCTGGTGTCAAAGTGGAGCAGCGTCATGAACATCAGGACCAGCAGGACTCGGCCTCCGAGCTGCATGTACTGCTTGGGGGAGCTCTCGCGCATGGTGGGGACGCCCGCAAACATGCTCTTGCCTTCGGATCGGGATTCAGCCAGCAGCAATAGCAAGCCTCCTCCCAGGGCCAGGTTCCTGCGGGACACACCCCCGAAGCAGTCGCTCAGGGCCCCGGCCCCGCCAGTGCCAGGCAGACTGGGTCGGAGGCCCCAGCAGGAAGGGAACCCCGCTGACCCCGGTGGACAGGATGGAGACACAGAGGCGTCTGCGCCCACTGTGGGGCCCGGCCCAGGCTCTCCTGCTGACCAGTGCTCCCCCAGGCCCGTGAGCCCTTGTGAGACACGGGGTTCTCACCTGTGTTCTCGGGGTTCGGGGATGGGGAGAAAAGGCCTCACCAACGTCCACTACAGAGTCTAAGAAGCATGGTTTTGACCCAGAGAAACTCACTTCAACCAACAGCTACTGACTTTAGAGACATGAGAAGATACCCTAGCCACCCACCAGAAGATGCCTACCTCATCAGAAACTTCAAGTCCCATAAAATGCTGTAGGCGATCGTCTAAGGAAAGAGCAAAGAGCGTTTTTCAGTCTCAGCATTTTCAGACAAATTTCTGTTCCTGCAATTCTTCCAACATACGTGAGAAATCTAAACACAAGACAGACAAAACCCTTTCAGGACATCAACAGCCCCAAACTCAGCCAACGGGCTCAGCGTCCCTTGGGGTGGGTGGTGGCCTGGACCTGTCAACAAGCCCCTGCCTCCTCAGAGCGGAGCCCAGACAGTTCCGGGAGGGCACGGACCCGCTGCGCATGAACTGTGAGCCAAGTGTTCCACGAGTAGCTGTGTGTCCTCTGTGAAATGGAGAACCCTGTGACCTGCTGCCTTGTCACAAGGAGCTCGGGGAAGCGGCCAGCAGTGGAAGCGGAGCGCGGCCCCAGGCGGGCTGGAAGGGGGAGTGGGGCCGAGCCCTCACGGCCACTGTCCCCAGGGCTCAGCTCCAAGCAGGGCGAGAGGAGGGAGACCCGCTTACCTGCAGCGGATGATGCCAAAGAGCCCGAAGCAGGCGTACTGCACGGAGTTCCTGCTCAGCACCAGGATGCAGCCGGCTGCAAGGAGGCTGGGGTCAGGAGCCGGCCACCCACCCGAGCAGAAGGCAGCCTCTACCTATCAGCAGCCCTGGCCCAGAACGCAGACTCCCGGCTAGAGTCGCGTGTGTTACAGGCAGCTCTGCTGGGAGCTGCGGTCCTGTCCTGGGCCCTGAGGATAGGGGACGGTCGGTGGGAGCCGGGCCCAAAGCCCACGCGGCCACACCGGCGTCCGAGGCCCGCCCTTCTCCGTTTGCTGCTATCATCCTCTCCAGACCCTGGGTTTGGGGTGCCTCGGCTCTCACTGGCCGCCCCTAGCCCCCTGCACCTCCTGCTCCGGGCACTGAGCCGAGGACCGCAAAGCAATGCGGCCAGGACTGAACACAGAGCAGCCAGCCGAGGGCCGACAGGGCGCCCTGCTGGGGGAGCGGGGCGCAGGCCGCCTCCCGGGAGACCTGTGGGGGCGCGGGCGCCACTCACTCAGCTGTCCGAGCAGGTTGAGGAAGACGAAGGAGGAGGCCAGCAGGTAGCCGCAGCTCCAGGTGGTGTCGATGTAGTCCCGCTGCTCGCTCCACTGGAACCACATGCGGATGCCATCCTCCAGGAACGTGCTGATCAGGCACAGGCGCGCCACGTGCGGCAGGTACTGCTTGGTGACGCGCAGGAACTGCGGGGCCGGGAGAGCCACGGTGAGGGGCCACGCGAGGGCGGGGGCCTGGCAGCCGCTCCCAGCACTGCCCCGGGGGCAGGGGACGTCCTGGCTCCCTGCCTGGAGGCGAGGGAGACCTCAGTCCAGCCCCCCACCTGCTCCTTGGTCGTTTCAGCCGGCGTGTGCGTGTCAACTACAGTCATCACGCGTGGAGCTGCTGCAGGACAGCACGTCCACCTCCATCCAGGGCGTGGGAAGCCAGACTGGCCCGCGACAGACTCAGTGGGTCCCTGGCGACACCCTGGCCGGAGTCTCTCCACCGCAGTACCCGGCTCGCGCCCAGGGTCCATCGCGGGCGTCCATGAAGGCCATGAGGGCCTGCCTGGCCTCACTACCCTCGGGCTGCGGGGACAGCCCCACCCCACGGTACAGACACAGCCGCCTCCTGCCCCGCACCAGCCAGGCCGCTCACGACGGCTGACTAAGGAACACGCACGCGACTCGAAACCGAGGCACGAACGTCATTCAGGTGAACCACACGCACTTTCTCTTCCCAAGCACTCAAAGCGGAGGGACAAAGGGAAAGACACCCTGTGACACACGGTAACAGCAGGCACTGGGGAGGAAGATCGGGTGCCCGGCCACGTGACTTGTGTGTCAGCAGCCAGAGTCCGAAGGGCACCCGTGAATCTGACCCCTCGAAGGGACAGAGTGTCACAGCCTCTCAGGCTGGCCAACCTGCTGCTGGAATAGAAGAAGGTGTGCCTGGGTTTTGGAGTTTTGAAAAGCTGACTGAAAGTCCTAGGCGCTGCTAAAGCCGTCCACCATGGTTAGCAAGCCACCAGCTGCTTAGACCGACCTTTAGTTGTCAGCTCTGGCTTAGTCAGCACAGAGACGCCTCCCCCCCCCAGCCTCTGGGCCACAGCAGCCTGGCCTGAGGACAGAGGGGTGACAAGGCAGGTGGCCACCCTCCCCCAGCCCCGGAGCCTAGGTCCCGAGGTGCCACTTCTGCACGCATCTGCTTGGCCCCTGACCCCCACGGAATCGCGCCAGAGTCTCGTGAGAGAGGGATGCAGACAGGCGAGCAGGGGGCCCGGGGCTGAGGCTGACGGCTGGGGCTGTCACCCTGGCTCCGACGCCTGACGGCCAGCACACTGGGGACATGCTGAGTGGATGCTTTGGTGGGGGCAGGAGGTCTCTACTATCCTACAAAGTGAGGACCACTGGGTTAATAGTCGTGAAGATTCTTTCCAACCTTAACGAGCAGAGGAAAAAAAGAAGACAATGGACCTTGTCTTTAAAAGGAAAAAAAAAGAGGTCCCAAATACACCTACATGAACTCTGGAGTCCATGTAGGGTAGAAGCACTTCAGATCAGGAGCTGTGGGAACAGAGGAGGCCACACACCCTCCCGTTTCTGCCTCAGGGCCTGAATCAAAACGCCCAGCAACGGGGTAATCACCCAGCCGGGTAGGCCCAGCCACCAGCCAAGAAGCCCTGGTGACAACACAGGCCTCAGCAGGGTGCTAAAACCTGGGGAACGCCACATGAGGCTGGCACGGCCTGGGGGAGGGCAGTGTGGGCTATGAATCCCGGGCGGGGGCCAGCTCGCCTCCACTGGCCCCTAAACCGCAAGACGGAGGCAGTGTTTAGAGCCTCCATGACACGTCTGCGCTCTTAATTTGAGTGTCTGGGTCAAGGGGATTAGAGAGCGGCAGAGAGAAGTTCTCTTCCGACAGGTAATTCAGTCCTTCCTCCAAGTGCAGACATGCCAAGACAGACATCTCTCTGAGTGAGGAAACACTGCAAAAATTCAGGGATCTGGGCTCCAAACTAAGCACATCTCAGTGATAAAGAATCCACCTGACAATGCAGGAGGTGTGGGTTCGATTGCTGGGTTAGAAAGATGCCCTGGAGAAGGAAATGACAACCCACTCACCCCAGTATTCTTGCCTGGGAAATCCCATGGTCAGAGGAGCCTGGTGGGCTACAGCCCACCAGGGGTCACAAAGAGCTGGACGTGACTTAGCAGCTAAACAACAACGTGGGCTAGGCTTAGGGCTACTTTATAAGTCAGGCCAATCCAGAGCCTCTCTGAAACAAGCCACCCTCTAACGAGCACCTGTTTGGACTGAACATGGAGGAAGGCGGCCAGGGGACGGCGTGGGAGCAGAACCGACGTGAGCCTCGCCTGCACACGCTATGTTCTCAGCGCCTGGCCCTGGGCCCACACAGTGCTGCTGCGCCTCCTTGGCACGGCAGAGGGGCCCCTGAAGCAGGCACCCAAAGGCTGCCCGGCCACAGCGCACGCTAAGCTGGCCTCCTGCACACACCATGGGCCTGAGGCCAGGGGCTGACTGCGGCCCATGCACCCAGCGGCCACGGGCAGTGCACGCCCTGCGCCCAGACAGAGGGTCACGAGGGGAAGGCCCGAAGGAGACGCTGAGTGGGCAGGGCCTGCAGGACAAGGGACCGGGTCCGTCAGCCTCTGGGGGGCAGGCCTTTCGCAGGAGCTCACAGTCAAGCGTGGCATATGGGTCCTAAGCAGGACCCATCTGAGGGCTCACCTACAGAGCTAAGGTTTCTATACAAGGGGCTGTGGTTTCCCAGCAGTAGGGATTCAAGCAGCAGTTGTATCCAACCTGGGACACGGCTCTGGGACACGGCCATCACGTCACACAGCCACCCGCAGCTCCCACAGAAACGGGGAAACCTACTCTCTCTCAGTGTTCAGGACAAAAGGGACTTGAGGAAAGCAGGCTGCCATTCTTATTTCATGAGAACTTGCAGGCAGAGGCAAGAGGCGGGTCAGGCTTCCGTGCACCCTGAGAACTGGGGCTGCCCTTCTCCAGGGCCGCTCCGAGCCTGCACACCCCAGAAGATTAGAGCCCATGGCCAGTGACCTCCGGCCCATCAGGCTGAGTCAGGGCTGGTACCTGAGCCCGGTGACTCACAGGGGCACATCCACCAGGGGCCCTAGACGCCCAGGGAGTCTCCCCGAGTGCTCTGTAAAGCCACGCAGAACCTGCAGGTCCAAGAAGAGGTGTTGGTCGGCCCTGGGCTAGAGAGATGGCCTGGCTTCCCTACCGAAAACCCACATGGGACACAGCGCCACTGAGAGAGGGGCAGCGCCAGGCTGTTCAGGGCCTTCCGGGAGAAGCCCCGCCACCCGTGCCTCCACCCTGCTCCCCAAGAGGCAGGGAGGCAGGGCGCCTTCTCAGAACCTCCTGTCTGAGGTCGGAGCAGGGGACAGTGAGTCAGCCGGCTCCTCTCTGCCCTCTCCCCGCTCCTTTTTGGTGTAAGGCCGGAAGCCCTTGTGGGGGAAGGATGACAAAGGAACAGGCGGAGAACACAGAGAAGCCACCCAGCGCTGTCCCAAACCCTACCCACACCGGTGGCTCCACACGGGGTTAAGGCACAGCCCCGAGACCTGGGGGCCACAGAGGCCTGGCTCAGAGTCCCGCCAGGGCCATCCCTCGCTCCCCAGCACTTGACCAGAGGCCAAAGGGAGCTCCTGGAGGTGAGAGCTCCCAGGACTGGCTCTGTCCTGCCAGGGGACAGGTGTTAATACCAAAGGCCACACGGAAAGCAAGGCCTCATGCAGCTTACCTGTCACCTTGGTGACGCAGCCCATTAAATGCTAATGCTCCTATTTACTGGGGCAAATGTGCTTGGGAGTCATAGCCTGCAGCCTGGCCTTGAGTCCCAGCTCAATGACTGGCATCATTTTGGATTGGTAAATTCATTAGTCTCTGGCCCCTTCAGACCCAGGCTCAGATGGCTTCCGAATGCCAGCTTCCGCAGATAGCTCTCTCAGCACTTTCTCCAGTAGGTGGACGCTGTCCCTGCCACCCAGGGCAAGGAGCCTGATGCCAAAGAGGCAGCTGAGCCTGCTGGCTGCAAGGAGCCAGACCACTCACCCACACCCATGCCGGCCTGAAGGAAGGTCGCAGGGAGGCACTGTGGCCGGAGCTCCCGGGACCCTCGGGCAACATAAGGAGAGTGCACGGACAACCCGGCCCCATGCCGGAGCATCAAAGATTCCGGATTACCGTCGTAGCTCTCAGGGGACACGCGGCCCTCCTGAGACCCTGCTCGCTTCTGGCTGCCTTTCCGTCCCTTCGTTTCTGCTCTTGTTTTCTGAAGATGAGGTTAGAAAGGACAGGTGTGTCATGCTTATAGTCACTGGTCACATCAGTGCCTTTGATGACACTTCCCCAGTCCCTTCAAGTGAGATCATTTTCATCTTAAAAGCCTGGGCTTTCTGCACCTCTACTGTTGGCAGCTGCTTTAACACTATGTGGATCAACATCAAAAAACGAAAGTGCCAGCCCAGCCTGGCCAGATTCTGCCCACAGGAAGCCATCGCTTTTGCTCTGCGCCCCATCACCCGTCCACGCCGCTCTCACACCAGGCCGGGTGGCAGAAGCAGCTCCTAACTTCGGTGGTGACAGCATGGCCCGGCCCTGCCCTCCCACGGAAGGGCACAGAGGTGTCTGCGGGCAGCTGTCACCACCAAGGTGGGCTCTGGCCCTCAAAAACTGACCTCAGGAGCCTGCCCTGCCCGGCAGCGTGCTCTCTTGCAGAAAAACTCCAGGCCTGAGAAGCACGTTGCGCGCGTGACACTGGGCTTTGCCCAGGGCTGTGGCCCCAGGAGCCTCAGCAGTGAAACCGGTACAGGCTGATCCTGTGTGCCCCTCGAGGGCCTTTCCAGTTACAAGATTCTGCTTCTTTCATTTAAAGCAAACAAAATGCATGGAGGGGGGAAAAAAAGAAAGGATTACGTAAAGAGAGTCTGTTTTTTTTTTTTTTGGCAGGAAGAGGGTTTATCATTTGATAGTTGGCAGCAACTTGAGTGGAGACATTTTATCTAGATTCAGTTATGAAATTCAGTTGCAAAACCGGGGTTGTTTCAGGCTCCAGAGAGTGTACGAGGCTCTCACAGCTACCAGGGCTGAATTAAGCCGTCTTCTTAGGTGGCGGCTACTTGGGGAAACAAAACTGGGTCACTAAAATCATATCAATGAAAGCGGACAAAGTCCGCTGGCTTGGTTTTGAGAGCCTTCTATACAAGTTGTTTTTGCAAGGGATACAATTTTTAGATTGGAAACACAAAATCGTGACCTGAGGGAAAACATTTCTTCAAGTTGACCGTTTCAGCCCCACAGTTTTATAACATAAGCAACTCACAGGAAAGTGGGGCTGGGAGAACCCAACGGGAGGCCACGTGAGAGAGATCTCATCCGTCAGGGGAACAACAGGAAATCTTGTTCACCAATAACTGATTAGAAAACAGCTCACTCACTTAACTATTGTTTAAAAATCTCTCTCTCACACACATACACCTTCCAGTGAGCCCAGCCTTGGAGTCCGATGAATTATAACCACCCCCATAAAAACAGAAACTTAAACCTCACTACTTCTAAGTCTGATGAAGCCACACACCCATTAAGTAAACCAAAGAGAGCATGGCAGCTGGGCCAGCCGCAGCTCTTCCTATCGGTCTGTGGACATAACGGAACACTTTGAGAAGCAAGACACGGCTGAAGAATCAGCGCCGTGGTCTCGGGGCCACGCTTGCTCCAAGGAGACGGCGGGAGAGCTCTGTCCCCTTTGCAGGACCTGGCTCTGTCCGTCTAGTTTCCGAACACATTTAGCAGTGACTCAGTGGCCGGTTTCAAGGGCTCGCTTCCCTGCTGCTAGGAATGCCACCTGGACACTCCTGGACTCGCGAACAGGAAGGTAGGCGTCCCCCTCCCCTAGCTGTCCGTACAGACAGATACCCATTCATTTCATCGTGGGGCAGAGTCCAGACAGGGAAGGAAGATGGAAGGGAAGGGCCAAAGGGACCCCGTGAACCCAAGACGTCTGGGACAGAGCAAAGAAACAGTGCCGTGGCTTTCTGCAGCGGGGGTGCCTACCAGGGCGCCCCCCTTTCCACCGCGAGGACCCCCTCAGGCCTCCAATCTGACCAACACCCCTGTTCAGGATCCGCCCCCTAAGAGTGCCCAGTGGAAGGACAAGCGTGCAGGGACCACTCAGCGGTGCAGAAGGGCGAGGACGCTCCCCAAGCATCCCCCATCCTACCCCGGGGCCTCAGACCCCTTCTCGGGAGGCGGGGGGCACAGCCGCTGACGCCCCTCGGCGTCTAGGACGAGCCGGGCCGGATCAGGGAGGGAGGACAGGCCCACAGAGCTGGGCGCCCGAAACCCGGGCCCGGGGAACACACCCAGGGCGCCCCGGCGGCGCAAGGGCGGGCTGGGCCCCCGAGGCCGAGTTTGGGGTGCCCCCGGCCCGGGCAGGCGGCGGGCCCGGGAGGCAGGGCCCGGCGGGGGGAGGGGGGAGCGGGCCCGGCGGGGGGCATCGGGAGGGGCCCGGCCCAGGCCTCCCGGGGCGGCCCGGGGGCCGGGGCCCGGCTCCGCGGGGCACGGGCGCGGCCCGGAGGCACCCAGGCCGCGGGCCCGACAGGAGGGCCGGGGAGGGGGGGGCGCCCCGGGCGGACGGGCCCGCAGGCCGCACCTGGTCGGCGAAGTCCTCGGCCGTGCCCATCAGGTCGTTCTGGCCCATGGCGGCGGCGGGAGGCCCGGCTCGCTCGCTCGCTCGCTCGCTCCCTCGGCGCTCGGCCCGTCGGCGCCCGCGCCCGCTGCGGCCTCCACAGGAAGTGCCCAGCGGCCGGCCTCGCTCCGCGTCCGCGGCTCCAGCGGCTGCCACGTAGGCCAAGCCTTAAAGGGGCCGCGCCGCGGGGCCCGCCCCGGCCGCGCCTTAAAGGGGCCGCTCGCGGCCCTGCCGCGTTCAGGCCCCGCCCTCCCCGCGCGAGGCCCCGCCCCTGAGGGCCGGCCGGCGGTTCAGGCTGGGAGGGCCCGGGTCGGCGAGCGAGCTCGCGGGGGCGGACGGGTGTCCCCGGGTGGGGGATGGGCGCGCACCGGACGCGGTGCACACTGCGCATGCTCAGTCCGGGGTCCGCCTGCGGCTCGGGCCGGAGGTGCAGCCCAGCGCCCCGCAGAGGGACAGGGAGGCCGAGTCTTCCCCTGAAGACCCTATGGAAAAGTACCAGGTGCCGAGCGGTCCCCTGGCGAGGAGGCGGGGACGACGAGGGGCCGATGGTCAGGGCCGAGCCCAGGGCCCGGTCCTGCTGCCACGACCCCCAGCTCGTACCGGTTTAACGGTCACAGTCCCTGTGGCCCGCAGGGCTTCCCCGGTGGCTCAGCTGGTCAAAAATGAGCCCCGCAATGCGAGGGACGCGGGTTCGATCCCTGGGTGGGGAAGATCCCCGCAGGAGGGCGCGGCATCCCACTCCAGTGTTCTTGCCTGGAGAACCCCATGGACAGAGGAGCCTGGCGGGCTACAGTCCGCAGGGACTGCAAAGTGCTGGACACGACTGAGCGACTGCGCACAGCACACCTGAAAAGCTGCCCTGCTTCCACGACCGACCTCAGGGCAGCGAGGCGCCCGTGTTGAGCCAGTATTTGCCTCTGGCTCACAGGTGACCTCCTGGGTGTCCTTTGCCCCTCTACATTGGGTTTCCCCCTCTCTAAAATGACGGATGAAATTAAGGCCTCTCCAGTCTGAATATAGGATGCTAGAAAACAACCTCATCCTTTTTTCCCCCACAGGTCCATGCTCTTCAGCTCCTGCAAACCCTAGAACATTGCAAATTCAACATCTGCAGCCCTCAGGCTCCTAAGACACCCCATCAGGAGTCCCTAGCAGGGAAACTGGTCTTTTTCAGGGCTTGTGAAAATGTTTAGGGCCTGAAAAATTCACAAAACAAAAGGAAAGTTGGAAAATAAAGAGAAATGAATGTTTCAGTTCAGTTCAGTTGCTCAGTTGTGTCCAACTCTTTGCAACCCCATGGACTGCAGCTTGCCAGGCCTCCCTGTCCATCACCAACTCCTGGAGCTTGTTCAGACTCATGTCCATTGAGTTGGTGATGCCATCTAACCAACTCATCCTCTGTCGTCCCCTTCTCCTCCTGCCTTCAGTCTTTCCCAGCATCAGGTCAGGTCTTTGCATCAGGTGGCCAAAGTATAGGAGCTTCAGCTTCAACATCAGTCCTTCCAATAAATATTCGGGACTGATTTCCTTTAGGATTGACTGGTTGGGTCGCCTTGCAATCCAAGGGACTCTCAAGAGTCTTCTCCAGCACCACAGTTCAAAAGCATCAACTCTTCTGTGCTCAGCTTTCTTTATGGTCCAACTCTCACATCCATACATGACTACTGGAAAAACCATAGCTTTGACTAGATGGGGGGTTCCCTGTAGCTCACTTGGTAAAGAATCTGCCTGCAACGGCAGGAGACCCCAGTTTGATTCCTGGGTCGGGAAGGTCTGCTGGAGAAGAAATAGGCTACCCTCTCCAGTATTGTTTGGCTTCCCTGGTGGCGCAGCTGGTAAAGAATCCACCTGGAATTCAGGAGATCTGGGATTGATCCCTGGGTTGGGAAGATTGCCTGGAGAAGGGAAAGGCACCCCTCTCAATTGTTCTGGCCTGGAGAATTCCATGAACTATATAGTCCATGGGATCGCGAAGAGTCAGACATGACTGAGCGACTTTGACTTTGACTAGATGGACCTTTGTTGGCAAAGTAATGTCTCTGCTTTTTAATATGCTGCCTAGGTTTGTCATAGTTTTTCTTCCAAAGAGCAAGTGTCTTTTAATTTCATGGCTGCAGTCACCATCTGCAGTGATTTTGGAGCCCCCAAAATAAAGTCTCTCACTGTTTCTATTTTTTCCCCATCTGTTTGCCTTGAACTGGTGGGACGGATGCCATAATCTTAGTTTTCTGAATGTTGAATTTTAAACCAGTTTTTTTCACTCTCTTCTTTAACTTTCATCAAGAGGCTCTTTAGTTCCTCTTCTCTTTCTACCATAAGGGAGGTGTCATCTGCATATCTGAGGTTGTTGATATTTCTCCTGGCAGTCTTGATTCCAGCTTGTACTTCTTCCAGCCCAGCGTTTCTCATGATGTGCTCTGCATAGAAGTTAAATAAGCAGGGCGACAATATACAGCCTTGACGTACTCCTTTCTCAATTTGGAACTAGCTCATTGTTCCAATCCGGTTCTAACCATTGCTTCTTGACCGGCACGCAGATTTCTCAGGAGGCGGGTCAGGTGGTCTGGTATTCCCATCTCTTGAGTAATTTTTCACAGTTTGTTTTGATCCACACAGTTAAAGGCTTTAGTGTAGTCAATGAAGCAGAAGTATATGTTTTTCTGGAATTCTCTGGCTTTTTCAATGATCCGATGAATGTTGGCAATTCGATCTCTGATTCCTCTGCCTTTTCTACATCCAGCTTGAACATCAGGGAGTTCTCGGTTCACATACTGTTGAAGCCTAGCTTGGAGAATTTTGAACATCACTTTGCTAGCGTGTGAGATGAGTGCAATTGTGCGGTAGTCTAAACATTCTTTGGCATTCTCTTTCTTTGGGATTGGAATGAGAACTGACCTTTTCCAGTCCTGTGGCCACTGCTGAGTTTTCCAAATTTGCTGGCATATTGAATGCAGCACTTTCACAGCATCATCTTTTAGGATTTGAAATGGCTCAGCTGGAATTCCATCACCTCCACTAACTTTGTTTGTAGTGATGCTTCTTAAGGCCCACTTGACTTCACACTTCAGGATGTCTAGCTCTAGGTGAGTGATCACACCATCGTGGTTATCTGGGTCATGAAGATGTTTTTGTACAGTTCTTCTGTGTATCCTTGTCTCCTTATTATCTTCTGCTTCTGTTAGGTCCATACAGTTTCTGTCCTTTATTGTGCCCACCTTTGCATGAAATGTTCCCTCGATATCTCTCATTGTCTTGAAGAGATCTCCAGTCTTTCCCATTCTATTGTTTTCCTCTATTTCTTTGCATTTATCAGTCTGGAAGGCTTTCTTCCCTCTCCTTGCTAGTCTTTGGAACTCTGCATTCTGATGGCTATATCTTTCCCTTTTCTCTTTCCGTTTTGCTTCTCTTCTTTTCACAGCTATTTGTAAGGCCTCCTCAGACAGCCATTTGAGTGTTTCAGTTCAGTTCAGTCGCTCAGTCGTGTCCAACTCTTTGCAACCCCATGAATCACAGCACGCCAGGCCTCCCTGTCCACCACCAACTCCCGGAGTTCACTCAAACTCATGTCCGTCGAGTCAGTGATACCATCCAGCCATCTCATCCTCTGTCATCCCCTTCTCCTCCTGCCCCCAATCCCTCCCAGCATCAGAGTCTTTTCCAATGAGTCAACTCTTCACGTGAGGTGGCCAAAGTACTAGAGGTTCAGCTTTAGCATCATTCCTTCCAAGAACACCTTTAGAATAGACTGGTTGGATCTCCTTGCAGTCCAAGGGACTCTCAAGAGTCTTCTCCAACACCACAGTTCAAAAGCATCAATTCTTCGGCGCTCAGCTTTCTTCACAGTCCAACTCTCACATCCATACATGACCACAGGAAAAACCATAGCCTTGACTAGACGGACCTTTGTTGGCAAAGCAATGTCTCTGCTTTTCAATATGCTATCTAGGCTGGTCATAACTTTCCTTCCAAGGAGTAAGCGTCTTTTAATTTCATGGCTGCAGTCACCATCTACAGTGATTTTGGAGCCCTCAAAAATAAACTCTGACACTGTTTCCACTGTTTCCCCATCTATTTCCCATGGAGTGATGGGACCAGATGCCATGATCTTCGTTTTCTGAATGTTGAGCTTTAAGCCAAATTTTTCACTCTCCTCTCTCACTTTCATCAAGAGGCTCTTCAGTTCCTCTTCACTTTCTGCCATAAGGGTGGTGTCATCTGCATATCTGAGGTTATTGATATTTCTCCCGACAGTCTTGATTCCAGCTTGTGTTTCTTCCAGCCCAGCGTTTCTCATGATGTACTCTGCATAGAAGTTAAATAAGCAGGGTGACAATATACGGCCTTGACGTACTCCTTTTCCTATTTGGAACCAGTCTGTTGTTCCACGTCCAGTTCTAACTGTTGCTTCCTGACCTGCATACAGATTTCTCAAGAGACAGGTTAGGTGGTCTGGTATTCCCATCTCTCTCAGGGTTTTCCACAGTTTATTGTATTTCGCACAAAGGCTGTGGCATAGTCAATAAAGCACAAATAGATGTGTTTCTGGAATTCGCTTGGTTTTTCGATGATCCGGTGGATGCTGGAAATTTGATCTCTGGTTCCTCTGCCTTTACTAAAACCAGCTTGAACATCTGGAAGTTCACGGTTCACATACTGCTGAAGCCTGGCTTGGAGAATTTTGAGCATTACTTTACTAGTGTGTGAGATGAGTACATTTGAATGTTTACCAAATGCATAAAATGTCCACTTTATTAAATGTTAGAGTTGGTCTTTGTAAAAAGATTCATTAATCTGACAATGATTC
Organism: Nanger dama; assembly: GCA_917880005.1. Lineage (NCBI taxonomy): Eukaryota > Metazoa > Chordata > Mammalia > Artiodactyla > Bovidae > Nanger > Nanger dama. Next base: position 2,735,655 of record CAKJTW010000018.1, on the reverse strand, counting down.
GTTAAGTTAGGTTTTCTCACTTTGTGAGAATTCCCTTTTGTGTTGGAGCGACAGGGGTGGGGGTGGTCTGGGGTGGGGAGGGAGCTGGTGGTCAGGCAGACGAGTTTCTGGGTGACCAGAGAATTTTGAAAACAAAGTTACTTTTTAAGAGGAAAAAAAAGCCTTGATCTGAGACCCCGGTGCATTTTACTGTTTCATTTGCCTGCTGAGAGTGCCTGAGTGTGAGCCTCTTACACGGGCAGGAGTTGCTCAGGTCTCCGCCCCGTCACCCCTGAGCAGGCTTCAGGCTGCAGGTGCTGGGTTACAGAACCCTAAATCTGCTCTGGACTCTGAGGGTCCGTAGACTGAGGGCCCCACCACTTGGACGAAGTCCTCTCTCTCCTGCAGCCCCCTCTCCTTCATCCTCTGATGAATGTGCTCACGCCACCCAGCCTCATGCGTCCACGCACCGTCTCTGGAGTCAGACTCCCGACTCCCAGGCCAGGCCAGGCCCTCTGAGGTACTGGTGCTGTACCCCTGGGCAAGGCCCCAGCTCCTGGCGTCTCCGTTTCCTCCAGTGTAAATGAGGAGATAAGCAACAGTGCCAACTGTGTGGGTGGCTGTAAAGCGCTTGGCACATGCCAGGCTCACACGGGGCCGTGGCTTATGATTGCACCAATTATGGACCAGTTACTTTCTTGTTTGGTGGCCCAGTTTGGAGGTGGCCGCTGGAAGCTGGGATCCTAAGGGGCTACAGCAAGTGAAGAAACCCTCTGCCCCAGGGAGGTGCTGGCTCTCAGACGGCTGACTGGTCCTAACCACAGATTGGAGAAGGGGCCTGGGGTGGTGGACGGAGCTCCAGAATTGGCCCCTGAGAGACGGGCTCAGGTTCTGCCTTTGCAGGCCCCCCTCACCCTTCTGGGTCATTGCCTTCTTTGCCAGCCCACGAAGAAACTTAGGAGGACCGGAACAGACCCTGGCGGTGGGCACACTTTGGGAAGTGCACAGATGGGTACGTTTTCCTGAAAGCTTGTCTTTTGCTGGCAGATTTTGGACTGGCTGAATCCTGGGGCTTTGGGGGTGAACCTCGTGGTGGAGGAGACAGAAACCAAAGTCAAACGCCTGATAAAGCAGGTGAGAGGCCTTGCCTGAGACACTCCAGCGGGGCCAAGGCCCCGGACACACACAGACCTCCCCCACCCTAGAGGAAGGCTTCCTATATGACCGCTGGATTCCTGTCTGCCAGCAGTCCTGGAGGCAATCCAGGGGTGGTGAGGGGCTGCGGGGGGAGCCGTGGGGGTGGTATGAGGCTCCTTGGGGTTCTCTGGAGACTCAACTCTTCCACCTTGATGGGGAAGGAATGCTCATGTTTATTCCAGCGGCACCACCATACTCCCCATTTACGTGGGCACGGTGCCAGGCATCATTGCCATCTTGTTTAACCGCCCACCAACTCAACAAAGTGGGACCGATGACCCCTCTTTATAGCCAAGGATAAGGAGGCTGGTTGGCATTACCGACTCAATCGACATGAGCTTGAGTAAGCTCTGGGATTTGGTGATGGACAGGGAGGCCTGGCGTGCTGCAGCCCATGGGGTTGCAAAGGGTTGGACATGACTGAGCGACTGAGCTGAACTGAACTGAAGGAGGCTGGCTGGGGAGTAGGGGCAGGGACTCGCCCAAGGTTACACAAGTCTAAGGGCAGGATACCAACCCTGGCCCTTCCCCTCCCTCCTCACCAGGGCTGGCACGGCAGGGTGGTGTGCGCGCTTCAGGGGGTGTGTGGAGTGCATCTTGGCTTGTCCAAGCCCAGGTGGTCCGGAAGAGTGGAGGGTCTAGGCCAGAGCTTTGCTGCTGGCTGCCACCGGCGCCCGCCCGCTCTGCCAGGCCTCCTGTCTCTGCAGCATTTCCCCTGAGGCAGCCAGGCTGGGAATCCGTACCAGCCTCCTGCTCCTCTGTGGGCTGGCTTTGAGGACTGACCCCCCACTATCCACTCCAGAACAAGATGCGCTAAAATTTTCTTGATGTTTCACTCTGTATAAGCCACTCTGATAGGGCTTTCCTGCTGACTCAGTGGTAAAGAATCCGCCTTTACAGGAGACTTGAGTTCAATCCCTGGGTTGGGAAGATCCCGTCGGGGAGGAAATGGCAACCCACTCCAGTATTCTTTCCTGGGAAATCCCATGGACAGAGGAGCCCAGCAGGCTCCATGGGGTCTATAGCGTCACAAAGAGTCACAGACAACTTAGTGACTAAATAAGAATAAGCAGCTCTGATAAATAATCTTACGGCTAATTTTTCTGAGGATCCATGATCTCGTTGGGATAAATTCCTAGAGGTGGGATTTCCAGGTCAAAAAGAGGTGATAATTTTAAAGCTCTCAGTATGTTTTTGGCCAAAATGACTTAATCACGAGCCCCTGAGCAGAAGAAGGGGACGCACAGCGCGCCATTTCAGGGTCTTCCCACGGGTCTGGGAGCCACTCTCTAACTGCAATTTCCTCTGTGATCAGCTGATTACAGGGGTAAATCCGCTGGTAAATCTCATGAGCAGAAGTTGTGGGTGAGGGTCTGGGAGGATGCGGGGACAGTGTGCACCCACAGTCGTTGCCACCGAGGCCGGGGCAGAGTGGAAGCTGGTGCTGCCCTGCCCAGCGCCCTGCCTCCCTCTGCAAACGTTCCACAGCGGCCACGCCCAGTGCCGGGGACAGCCCCCCCGACCCGAGTGAGAAATGCAGGATGAGGCTGACACCTTGCCAAGCTCTTTGGCTCTGGGGGGTGACACATTGTTTTCCTTCCGGCTTTTGAAATGGTCTGAAAATGGTTAATGATGCTTTGGAATTTGTTATGCTGTCCTAAACTTATCCTTGCAATAGGAGCAAAGATGATCTCACTGCTTAAAGTATTTCTGGATCCATCCCTTAGAGCCTCTCCAGGCCCATCTGGTGCTGTGTGGTGGGTCACGAATGCTAGGAGCTTGGCACCCCTGGTGAATAATAATGCTGGTGGTGATGATGGTGATGTTGATTTTGATGGTGGTGGTGATGATGGTAGTGACTGGGATTTTGATGCTGGTGGAGGTGATGGTGGTGATGGTGATTTTGATGTTGATTTTGATGGTGGTGATGGTGGTAGTGACTGGGATTTTGATGCTGGTGGTGGTGGTGGTGGTGATTTTGATGCTGGTGGAGATGATGGTGATGATGGTGATGTTGATTTTGATGGTGGTGGTGATGATGGTAGTGACTGGGATTTTGATGCTGGTGGAGGTGATGGTGGTGATGGTGATTTTGATGTTGATTTTGATGGTGGTGATGGTGGTAGTGACTGGGATTTTGATGCTGGTGGTGGTGGTGGTGGTGATTTTGATGCTGGTGGAGATGATGGTGATGATGGTGATGTTGATTTTGATGGTGGTGGTGATGATGGTAGTGACTGGGATTTTGATGCTGGTGGAGGTGATGGTGGTGATGGTGATTTTGATGGTGGTGATGGTGGTAGTGACTGGGATTTTGATGGTGGTGGTGGTGGTGGTGATTTTGATGGTGGTGGTGATGATGGTAGTGACTGGGGTTTTGATGCTGGTGGAGGTGATGGTGGTGATGGTGATTTTGATGTTGATTTTGATGGTGGTGATGGTGGTAGTGACTGGGATTTTGATGCTGGTGGTGGTGGTGGTGGTGATTTTGATGCTGGTGGAGATGATGGTGATGATGGTGATGTTGATTTTGATGGTGGTGGTGATGATGGTAGTGACTGGGATTTTGATGCTGGTGGAGGTGATGGTGGTGATGGTGATTTTGATGGTGGTGATGGTGGTAGTGACTGGGATTTTGATGGTGGTGGTGGTGGTGGTGATTTTGATGGTGGTGGTGATGATGGTAGTGACTGGGGTTTTGATGCTGGTGGAGGTGATGGTGGTGATGGTGACTTTGATGGTGGTGATGATGGCAGTGACTGGGATTTTGATGCTGCTGGTGGTGATGGCGGTGGTGGTGATCTTGACGGGGGTGTTCTCTGTGTGCTGACTGACCGAGCTCTCTTGTGCTCCTCTAGGTGGAGTGCATTGATGAGCATCAGGCCAGCGAGGCCCTGGAGGAGGTACCTCTCTGGGGGATCCCTCTGGGGGATCACCTCTCCCGAGGATGTGATGCAGGACGCACAGACCCTGCTCTGCACCCGCCCGTGGAGTGAAGGGTGGGAGCTGCTGGGGGCTTGGAGAGTTAGGACAAGCTCTTGGCTGCTGCTGTGGAGCCAGATCCCCCAGGTCATGAAGGGAGTCTGTGCCCCAAACATTTATTTCTAAATCCAGGTGCCGACAACTTAGAATATATGTTCTCAGAGAAGATTACCTTTAAATGTTGGGTAGGTCCCTAGGCTGTTCTACCAATAACCATCTTTTAAAAGATCTTTTTCTTTAATTATGAAAGTATCAGTTACAACAGAAAATTTTGAAAATGGAGAATTATTTAATAAAGAAAACATAAACTCTCTTATATTCCTTAGACCTGCCTGTCGGCACTGACGGTAAATCCTGATTTATAATAAGAGCAGAAACAGCTGTGTATACTTCAGTTTGCTGGGCAAAGGCTCTGAGTTGTTTGAATTTTACACGAAGCTAAATGTCTCTCCTTCCATCTAATGGCCACCCATTCCTCTTCTTTCTGGAATCTCGAGCTTTTGAGCTTTACCAGCAGTTATTCTGTGCACAACGTGTCTGAGGCACAGTGGTGGACCCAGGCCACGTTCATGGAAGAAAGAAATGGGGGCCATCCCGCACTCCCGCAAGCACTACCACCCGCCCCACTCCCTCCCACGTCTTGCTAGGCCACTGCCTTTCACACCCAACCTGCCATCATGAGCTGCTGTCCATCTGGGCTCCAAGTTGCTAAGAGAGCCACTTCTGCCTCCTCACTGCGATCGTTCTCAAAGCACTTGGTGCTGAGGGCAGTGGCCTGGGACCTCTAGTGGCCACAGCCAGGAGGCCAGGGGGCCAGGGCACAGCAGTACCCCCTCCCTTTGGCCACACCTCCTTCCCCCAGACATCCCAGACTCTGCTTGTTTCCGGCGTGCCAGGCATTCTGCCTGCATCGGCTCACCCGGTCCCGCTGACACCCCACGAGGCAGATACCATGGATACTGCTCCTTCCAGATGGGGCTGGGCGGCTCAGAGAGGTTGAGGAGCCTGTCCTCAGCCACACAGCACAGCCAGCACATCCTGTAGACAGGACTTACCCCCGGGCCATCTGGCTCCTAACCTCCGGGCCGCCCACCCTCCCGGGACCCCGCCCCTGCCCTGGGTGGAGGAGCTGACTGAGATGCGGTCTTCCCTACACCTCCACCTCATCTGCCCTTGTCCACAGCTGATGCCACTGCTGAAGCTTCAGCACGCCCACATCTCCATCTACCAGGAGCTCTTCATCACGTGGAACAGTGAGGTGCGTCAGAGCCAGCCCCATGGACTCGGCGGGCACAGAGGGTCCCCCACCCCGCCTACTGTAACCCTGTGAACGCCAGTGGCAGGACCTCTGCGAGGCGCCCCCTGGCTCTGCATCCTCCGGGCCATGCAGGGCTTCTGGCAGCATCTCACCTGGGACCCTACAGCCTCTGCGTGGGGCTCATTATCCCACTTGCCAGGAGAAGGCTGGGAGAAACCAGCTGGCGACAACCCAATGTCTGCCAAATCTGGGCCTGGCAGCCCCTAAGGCCTGCGCTGGGTCCCGGTGGTCGTCTGACTCCTCGTCTTCCCAGTGACCCCGAGGCCTGCCTCCCGGTTACTCCAGATGGGGTTGAGCTGGGGGCTACTGGGTCTTGTCAGGCGAGGCCCTTCAGAGGGAGGAGTGGGTCTCAGCTGAGCTCTAAGGGATGAAGGTGTCAGGGGCCCAGGCGCCGTGGCCTGCGTGTGCCATGGTGGACTCATGCACCTTTAAGAAAAGCCCAAGTGGGGCAGGAGGGGGGAGCCACTCGGGATGGGCCATGTCCACCCCCTGAGGGATGGGGGCAGTGCTGCCGTAGCCACCGCCAGCCCAGGGCAGGAAGGTCCTGGAGCAGCGATGGCCCAGGAGGTCCCAGGCCTGGGCTGCCAGGGGCCCGAACTCGGCACCTGGCTAAGGGGTCCAGGCGGGACCCGGCTAAGGGGCTGTGTCCCCAGCAGATCTCCTCTCTGTTCCTCTGCCTGGTGATGGAGTACCACAAGGAAAGCCTCCAGAATGTCATTGAGAAGAACAGGGTGGCAAAGACAGCCATGAACTCCGAGGTAAGACAGAGTGTCAGGGATGCCAGGCCTGGGGCCCACCTGGACCGTGTGAGGCCCCACAGTGGGGGCAAAGGGGCACCGGCAGAGTGGGGGTGGGCACCACTGGAGCCCGGGCTCATTTCTTCTGACGCTTATGAGTGAAGGTATTTGCCTACCGTCATGTGCACAGATCTTAAGTGTAGAGTTTTGCATGGGCGGACACTCCATCCCCGCCTCCCATGAGGTCAGAGTGCTCCTGGCCCTCCAGACGCCCCCAGCTGGTGCCAGGGCTCGACTGCCGCCTCCGGAGATCCCCCACCCATCCCGGAAGTTCCCACAGACGGGCTCGGACAGCACGAGGTTCACGAGTGTCTGGTTCCTCCTGTCCGTCCTGGTGCTTTGAGGTTTACTCACCTGTGAGTGTGTCAGGGAACCGTGCCTGACTCACACGAGGTGATGCTTCTGAACTGTGGTGTTGGAGAAGACTCTTGAGAGTCCCTTGGAGATCAAACCAGTCAATCCTTAAGGAAATCAGTCCCGAATATTTATTGGAAGGACTGATGCTGAAGCTGAAGCTCCAATACTCTGGCCGCCTGATGCAAAGAACTGACCTGATGCTGGGAAAGATTGAAGGCGGGAGGAGAAGGGGACGACAGAGGATGAGATGGCTGGATGGCCTCACCGACTCGATGGACATGAGTTTGGGTAAACTCCGGGAGTTGGTGATGGACAGGGAGGCCTGGCGTGCTGCAGTCCGTGGGGTCACAAAGAGTCAGACACGACTGAGCGACTGAACTGAACTGAGGGTCAGGAGAGCACGCCTGTCCACGGCCAGGCATGGCTCCATTGGTGGCCACATCTCCGTCGCGCTGTGAGCCCTGGATCGCTTCCAGTTTGGGGCTGTTGTGAGCAAGGGCCGCCGCGAACACTGCAGGGCACGCGTCTGATGGACCGAAATGTCCGTTTCCCGGGGAGTCTCGGGCGTGGAGTTGCTGGGCCACAGAGTGGCTGTGTGTTCTGCTGCGGCCAGCATGCCAGGTTTCCCGGACGCTTAGTCGACTTGGTGTTGGCCCTCAGTTGCGGTCCTCGGGCTGTGCGTCCCGGCCCACGCTGCTCCGTGTCAGTCTTCCTCTTCCTCGCATTTCTTCGCGTGGCTGCACCAGGTCTCAGTGGCGGCATGCGGGATCTCCAGCTGTGGCGTGTGAACTCTCACTTGCAGTGTACGGGAGCTCATTCCCGACCAGAGATCAAACCCACGCCCCAGCATCGGGTGCACGGAGTGCTAGCCACAGGACCGCCAGGGAGGCCCCAGCCTTCTCGGTTCTGACTGAGAATCACGTTTTGGCCTCACTGATCTTGAGCGTGGCCATGGCGAGCTCTTTTGGTCGGTGGATGGCTTCTTTGGCGTCTGTCCAGGCCCTGGCCCGTTTAAGCACGGGGTCGTCCGTCTTACTGATCCGTGCAAACTGCGTCTGTATTCTGGACACGGCGTCCAAGCGTCTCCTCATCTGCGGCTGCCGGTTCACTTTCTTAGCTGTCACAAGCTGCGGTTCATCAGTGTTTCCTCTGGTTGGTGCCTTCGAGCCTTCAGGGAAGCTGTTCTTGGCCCAGGATTAGGACAGTGTTTCGCTCTGTTGTCCTCAGACTGGATCTATCGCGATTTCACGTGTAGGCCTGTGACCCACACCACACGACATTTCCTCTGAACACACCTCTGTTCTGTGGGCCTCTGGGAACTGTCTCCCCGCTGGTGGTGGATAGGTGGTGGTGGGGGTGTTCCGAGGGTACCCGGCTCCTCTCCCCACGTGGGCCTCAAGACAGGCTCAGAGTGGGTTTCAAACTTTCTGTTTGCAGAACCCTGTCAAGCACAGGATGTTCTCAGGACCCCAGTAAGGAGATCAGAGGCACTCTACCCAGGGGCCTGGGGTCACTGGGAGTAGGAAGTCCGAGGTCCTGCCCCTCAGCCCCTCTCTGGCACCCTGGGTGGGGTCCAGGATCCTAAGGAACACGGTGTGAAAACCACTGCCCTAGAAACTACACAAACTACTTCCAGAATGTTCTCAGGGCTCTTCTCACACTAATGACCTGGACAGGGAAGTCCCAAGTGAGAGCTGGACACTCAGCATCTCTGGTACCCTCAAGAGGTGGGGTGCAGGTGGGGCTGGAGCCCGGGGCCTTGCCACTGACCTGGTCTCCTGTCCTGAGAGCCCCCACGCAGCCCGCAGCAGAAGTTCCCGCGGTGGCTCTGAGCTGCCGGCCACTGGCTTCAGGCCCACCTCGACCCACAGTGCGGGAACGGGCCGTGGCCCCACGGGCTGTGCTGAGCAGCCCCCGAGCTGCCTGTGAATGGCGGGTGCTTCCTGGCCCCCATCCTGGTGGCTCTTTCTCCCCAGTGGCTGCAGAACACGCTGGGCCAGGTGCTGGACGCACTGGATTACCTGCACCACTTGGATGTCATCCACAGGTGAGCGGGTGGGCAGGCCCCTCTGGGGGTGGCACCTCCTGGGCAGCGCACGCCAGGGGCAGGCCCATGGGAGGGAGGGGCAGCTGGACGAGGGCGGGCCCTGCCCCTCCCGGAGCACCTCCCAGACTCAGAGGGAGTGCCACCCCCTCCGCGGCCCTCCCCAGCTACACAAGGGGCGGGAGGTTCTAAAGCGCAAGGAAAGAAGCAGATAGCACCGGTGGCCTCTGGGCCCTCCCAGGCAGAGCTTTCGACCCTGGGAGTTGCAGCTGCAGTGCAGCTACGCTCTAGAGTCACCATCGGAAGGACCCGGCCGTGTTTGAAGGAGAGAAAATCACGTGAACCAACACAGGCCGGGAGCGCTCACGATCCTGTTAGAGTCACTGATGGGAGCCAGGCCCCAAAGAGCTCTCGGCTATCTGGAAGGCTGCTGGTGGAGGGACCTCGGGCGCATCGCCCATTTCCCTGCTTGTAGTTGCCTTGTTTTCCCCATTTGAAGTGACCGAGTGTACTCACACTGACAAGACGTGTTATTGTAAAAGTGGTCCCAACAGGGCATTTACTGAGGCGGGAGAAGGGATACCTGGGGGCCCTAGGTGTGGTGGGAGTGGAGGCTTCGCAGACGCGGCCCCGCCAGGCAGTGGGTTGAAGGGCGCGCCTCTCGGTTGCAGGAACCTCAAGCCCTCCAACATCGCCCTCGTCAGCAACGACCACTGCAAACTGCAGGATCTGAGCTCCAACACGCTCATGACCGACAAGGCCAAGTGGAACGTCCGGGCGGAGGAAGGTGGCTGGCCAGCCCGGCGGGCAGCAGTGGCTGGGGGAATGGGGGCCGTTCCCTCGAGAGGGGTCTAGGGCGGGGGCCACTCTAGGAGCTGGAACAGGGCAACAGCAAACCTCTGCTTGCTCAGAAGGTCCCCAGAGACCGCCCCCCAGCCCCCCGAACCCTGTGGACTCCACAGGAGGCCCCTTGCCTGGGCTGTAGTCGAGCAGGGTGCACCCAAGGGGTGGGGCGTGTGCAGGGTCCAGAAGACACCCAGAAAATGTCCCCCTTCATGGAGGGGGCAGGAGGCCTCCGCAGGAAGGAGGGGGAGGGACGCGCGGGGAGGGGCTGGTGGCCGCCGGGCACCAGCTCGGGTTGTTTCTTTACCTGTGGCTGCGCGGGGTCTCCATCACTGCACAGCTTCCTCTAGTTCCGGACAGCGGGGGCTGCTCTCTAGATGCGGTGTGCCGGCTGCTCACCGTGGGGGCTTCTCTTGTTGTGGAGCACGGGCTCTGGGCACAAGCTTCAGCAGTTGTGGCCTGCGGGCCCTGGAGCGTGCAGGCACCGTGAGCTGCAACTCACAGGCTCCAGAAGTCGGGCTCCGTGGTTGTGGTGCTCAGGCTTGGTTGCTCCCCAGCCTGTGGGGTCTTCCTGGACCAGAAATTGAACCGGTATCCCCTGCATCACCAAGGAAGCCCCTCGGGTAGGATTTCTTTACTGACCCTCAGAGTAACCCAGGAGATGGTAGAGGTGAGGGGTCAGGAGAGACGCTTCCATCCTCTGAAAAGACCACAGGGCAAAGGGAGCTGGGCTTCAAGCCTAACAGCCATCAGGGCGGTGAGAGGAGAGGGCGGCTCTCCACGGGAGAACGGCAGAGTCCTGGGCTGGCAGGCACTGGTGGACGGGTGAGCGGGTGGCTGGACATGCGGACAGGTGGACCGATGGTGGGTGGGCGGGCAGCTGCATGCATGGGCCGGTCTGCTGGCAGTGTAAATGGCAGGGGTCCTTGGAGCCGCCCCTTTACTCTGTCTGGGCAGTGGGGGTCCAGAAAGGGAGGGGTGCCCGAGGTGGGTCAGGCCCTGAGAGCTGGACAGGGACCCTGCTCTGCTGGCTCCCGACTGGGCTTCAAGTTGAGAAATGAGCAGGGCACCAAGAGCTTTGCCTCGAGGTCCTGACATGTAGAGGGAAGATGCTGAATGAGCACGCAGGTCTCAGCCTTCCTGGAAACGCCCCGTCCGAATGTTCCTGCAGCCACCGTGGGACTCGGGTGCACACGGCCGGCCTGGTGGGCCCCTAGCCTCGTGGGCCAGGATCTTACTGACCCGGGGCCTCAGATAGCATGTCTCTCCCTCCCCCCGAGGAGAGTGACCAGCGGCCCATTTTCAAGCTTCTTGCTTCCCCAGGGAGCACAGGACTCACACATGGCCCGCCTTGCTCCTGCCCACAGACCCCTTCCAGAAGTCCTGGATGGCCCCCGAAGCCCTCAGCTTCTCCTTCAGCCGGAAGTCCGACATCTGGTCCCTGGGCTGCATCGTCTTGGACATGGCCAGCTGCTCCTTCCTGGACGTGAGAGCCTCCCCACCCGCCCCCGCCCCTCAGGCCCCGGGAGCCCACTTTGGCCCTGAGAGGGGTGCACGCTCCCTATGGCATCCTCCTGCCATGGGTGTGCCCCATGTGAAGCCCCCCGGCGCTCCACCCTGCTGGGCCCTTGTGTGGGGCAGTGCGGGTAGCATGCCGACCTGACCCCACAGCCGCCCCCTCGGGACGAGATCCGCCGAGTTCAGGCGCGCTACCCAGCCCAGCGTGGGGCCCGGCCGTGGAGGGAGGTTGTCCCCACCCCCCTCCGGCCAGTGAGATGGCCACTGGCTTTTCTCCGAACCTGCATTTCTTCATTGGACCAGAACTCCGGGGCACAGGTGGCCTCCATGCCTTCCTGACAGCTCTCTGCCCGGGGTCAGGCCTCCTCCCTCCCGCAGGGAGAGCACACACGGCCCTCTCTCCTCCTAGAGGCTGGAAGCCGTGCACCTGCGCAAGTCCATCCGGAGCTCCCCCGCCAGCCTGAGCCGTGTCCTGAGGACCATGGAGGAGAGGAGGGTCCCCGACGCGAAAACCTTCCAGGCCCTCTTGCCGCTGATGCTCCAGGCCGACCCCGCGGAGCGAGTCACCGTCAGGTGAGCTCAGGCACCGGGGTCCCACCTCACCCTTGTCTGTCACCGTCTTCCCCTCTCAGTCTCTCAGCGGCCACTTAGGGTTTCAGTGCCGCAGAGTGCTTCATCCACAGACAGTGACTTCTCCAGCTGGGCCGTCCCAGACTGTGGCCTTGTCTCTGAGCCCTGGCCCTACAGGGGCCACAGCCCCGGGCCCAGGAGCATGTTTGAATTCTAAGGTATTTTAAAGTCAGAAGAACAAAATGATCCATCCTGAGTTCTGTTCACTGTTCCTTCAACAGAGCCGGGAATATTTTTTTTTTCCAGTCTACATTATGGAGGGAGGGGTCCACTTGGGTGCGAGTGCGGGACATGCTGGGACGCCAGCTGTGAGAGGTGCTTGCAAAGTGGGCACCCACAGAAAGCGGGGGGCCACGCAGCTGCCGGCGAGCGGGGCGCAGGCGCAGCGGCTCTCTGCTCCTCCCCAGGGACGTGATTCACTTCTTCGAGCGCAGCAACTTCCGGTCCTCCAGCATCGCCCTGGTGCTGCGCCGGCAGGTGGTGCCCGAGTTCATCATAGACGTGCTGCTCGAGAGCAACGTGGCCAGCATCTTCGGTGACGACGGGGGCCCCAGGGGCCGGCGCAGGGGGGGCCGTGTCCTCTTTATAAAGCTGGGGGTCCCCTGGACTGCTCCTCCCGTGCGGCTGGTGGGCTTGCCCCTCACCCATCCCAAGCGTGGCCCTGCTCAGTAGACCCCTCCGCCTGTGCCGGCCAGGGCCACACCTCTGCTCTTGGGTGGACGGTGGGCCTGGAGGTCACCTTCAGTTCAGGCCTGGCTCCGCTCTCCCACCCCCTTGCCCCTGGTGTGGGTGGGCCATTCACTCCTTCCTCCCCTTCAGTGGCCCCCTGCCCGGGTTACGACAAGGGACACCCTCCCACCCACCTACCCCAGTAGACCACCGGTGCCTCCCTTTCTGGGGAAGGGGGCACCCCATGGGCCCTAGCAACCCAGTCTCCCCGTCTTGTGGTCATGGGCTTTGAAGGCGGACAGCTGGGCCCAGATGAAGCCCGTCACTCGCTAACTGAGTGGCCGGGAGGGAGTCGCCCGCGTCCCCTGGGTGGGCGTGAGGCTGCCCCTGGACTTTGGCCCGGTGGCCCCGCCCAGGAGGTGGGGATAAGGGCGTGGCCTCACGCCTGGTCGCGTGTGTCTGTGGGGTCGGGGTGCTCACAGATGGGCCCCGAGCCGAGACCTCCCCACGCCGCCCTGCCCCCTGCAGAGGTCATGCAGAACTTCTCCAGCCGACCCGAGGTCCAGCACAGGGCCCTGAAGAGGCTCCTGAGGATGGCTGAAGACCAGCTGGGTAGAGCCCCCGGCCCCAGATCCACTCCGCCCCTGCGCGCTCTTCCGGGGAGCCCCGCCCCCCAGCTCCTCTATGGACTCAGGCCGGATCCTCCGCATCGGCGGGAGCAGGGGCCTGGACTTCTTACTGAGCCGAGGGTGGTGGGTGGTGCGTGGCTCGGGGTCAGAAGCATCTCCTGTGGCCTCATTCCACCCGCTTTTCATGGACACTACACAGACACCCCACCTCTCCACCGTCCCGCTGGTCGGGCATCTGAGTGGCTGCCGACTTCCCAGGGTCATAACCAAGCTCTCACGGACCACCTCGGGCGTTCGTGCGCTCCGTCCGCTTCTGCGTAGTAAGACCCCAGTGTGCAGGCCTGAGTATTCCACGTTTTCACAGATGCAGACGCACCAACCTACTCACCTCTCAAGAGTGCATCACCATCAAGTGTTAATACCGTTAATTCTACCAAAACATGGTTTTGGACGATCTCTGCACTCAACCTGTCTCACCAGCCAATATTACATTCATGCACCCATCCACCCACCGTCGGTCCCTTCCACCCACCGTCCATTTGTCCATCATCCATCCATCCACCCACCATCCGTCTCCTTTACTCACTGTCCATCGTCCATTATTCCCCTCCATCCACCCACCACCTGTCCCCTCCACCCATCGTCCATCCTCCTCCTCCATCCACCCACCATCCATTTGTCCAGCGTCCATCCTTCCATAGCAGGCTGTCCCAGTGGCTGGGCTGCAGAGAGAGGGAGGCCAAGCCCAGCCCCCTTCTGAGGCTGCGGAGACCTCCCCTCGGCCGTTTCCCTTCCCTCCTCCCTCCCTGCGATCCCATCGAGCTGGGCTGTGGCCAGGACAGAGTCCGTGGGCAAGGAGAACCTGCTCCGGGGAAGGTGAGGGCAGTGCTGGGTCCCTTCCAAAGGGGGCCTTGGTGGCCACCCAGCCTCGGGCACCTTGTCTGGAGACGGGCAGCCACGACTCAGCTTCCCTGGTGCCAGCACCTCTGACCTTGTCATTCTCACCCTGAGGACACAGGCTGGGGGAGAGGACAGCAGTGGGAAGGGGCACAGCTGGGCCTGGAACCTGCTGCCACAGCCTGCTCCCCCCCCCGTGCTTGGCACAGGTCCCAGGCCACCAAGCCAACAGTCTAAGGGGCCCACAGACGTCCCCTCTGCAGGCAGCCACAGCCAAGGGTGCTGGCGCTCTGGAGTCACACCAGCTGGGTTCTCCTGTGTCAGCGGAGGGTTGACCTTGGAGAGCTGCTGGGATAGGAAGCCGGCATGGTAGACCTGTGGCGGGCACCCCGCACACCTGACGCATGCCGTCCAGCCACGCAGGACCCACTCACGACGCCCCCGATGCCCAGGGGCTGGTCCCACGCAGGGCCCACGCACGATGCCCAGCGGGCTGGCCCCACGCAGGGCCCATGCACAACGCCCCCGATGCCCAGTGGGCTGGTCCCACGCAGGGCCCGGGCACGATGCCCCTGACGCCCAGGGGGCTGGTTCCACACAGGGCCCGCGCACGACACGCCCAATGCCCAGCGGGCTGTTCCCATGCAGGGCCCGTGCATGACGCCTGAAACACCCAACGGGCTGGTCCCACACACGACACCTCCGAAGCGCCAGCGCCTCCCCTGGTCTGGCCCTCGCCCCTCCCCCCACCTGCTCCTGTCCACCCCCAGGTCTGCCATGGCCACCGGAGCTGGTGGACGTGTTGCTCACCACCATGGAGCAGCACCAGAGGGCCCTGGACATACAGCTGTGTGCCTGCACCCTGCTGCTGCGCACCCTGGGCCAAGGTGGGCTTCCTGGCCCCTATACCCACCCCGGGCCCGACACCCCCCTGACACCCACCCCAGGCCTGGGTGGGCTCCCCTGCCCCCCGACACCCACCATGGGCCCAGAGTGGGCTCCCTCAACCCCCTTCACCAGGTATGGCCTTGGCATCTGGACCCTCTGGGCGTTCTGCCACCCAACCTCACCCCCAGGATGACGGCACGGTGTGGCCGAGACTGGGACAGCACCCAGGGCCTGCCTGTGACCTGCTCTGGGGCCCTGGGCCTGGGCCAGCTCCTCCCTGCTCTGGCTGGTCTCCAGGCACAAAAAGGAGGAGCTGGACTGGGGGTTCTGCGGTGTGGCCACTCGCCCCCAACCCCCAGGCAGGCTGGGCGGGGTCCTAGTGTGGGCTTCCAGGGGGTCAGCTGAGGGGGCCAGTGAGAGGCTGCAGCCAACGGTCAGGGCTCCTCCTGGAGTCTTTAAAGAAAGCTTTAAATACCTGGTTTTTAAACTGGAAGTATCTCACTACGTTTCTGAGCTTTATTATTCAGGGTGGACTCCCACGTAACGCTGTGTGTGTCCACTCTGATAAATGTCTACCCTGGCACGGGCTCCCCAGCCCCACGGTCCTTGATGCAGTCACACAAGCACTCGTGGGGACCCACTCTGTGCCTTGACCTCACCGTGCTCCCTGCAATCACAGAGGCCCCCAGCCCCCAGCCCAGAGTAAACCCTCTTCTCCGTGGCCCGTGCAGCGCTGGCCCAGGACCCGGCAGCCACAGTGGCGAACACCAGCACCATCGCTGCCGTGCTGCTGAGCGTCCTGCAGAGCCACCCCGAGGAGGAGCAGCTCCTGGCCACGGTCTACAGCCTGCTCACCATCGTGGCCAGCCAAGGTGGGTGCCGCCCCTGGCCGTCCTCGGGCGCTAGGCACAGGGCAGCGGCACCCAGCCCCTCTACAGGGGCACAGGCACTGCCTCCAGCTGCCCTGTGCCCACATGCACCCCTCTGCCTACGGGCACGGGCCCTGCCAAGCAGCGACACCACCATGGGCTTCAGGTTCCTGCTCTTGCTGCCCCCCCCGCCCCGCCTCACAATGGCCACTGGCGAGTCCTGGTCGAGGGGCAGTGTGGGAGAGAGGGTCACCCCCAGGGCCTTGCCCGAGCTTGGACTCTCGTGTGACCACTCACCTCTGCAAAGGGAAGCTGGGGCCCCAGAGAGCCCAGGCCCTCACCTGGAGCCTGGCTGCACTAACTGGCCCACCGTGGTCCTCTGACCGCGTGGCGGGGAGTGCAAAGGGCTGCCATGCGCTGTCACGCTGGGATGACAGGTATAAGTCAGGGCCACTTGGCAATGTCCGCTCACCACCCAAGAGAAACGCCTTGGCAGAGAAGCCCTGGCGGCTGGTCCCAGCCCAGTGGCGGGATGCAAGGTGCTGGGATGGTGGCCCAGGGGATGAACCAATAGTGCGCTTGTTTCCCGAGTCCCAAGCTGGGCAAAAGGCTGGCCCAGAGCAGGCTCTAGTGACTCAGCAGGCATCGAGATGGTGACACCTGAGGTCAGGAGAGACCCCCAGGGAAGGGCTCCTGAGGAGGGGCTCCCCATGGCCTCACTCCAGGGCCCACCCGCAGGGCTGGCCATAGACGAGCTGCAGAGGGCTAGGCTGTTTGAGGACATCCTGAAGCACCTGGACAGCCTCCCCAGGAACAGGGACACCTGTATCCATGGCCTGAGGCTGCTCTGGGCCCTGCTGGTGGATGGTGAGCAGGCCCGGGCTGATACCCCCTACCGCTGCTCCCTGACCACCCGAGAGCTGGGAAAAGGGAAGGGAGGGGGCAGACCCTGGCCCTCGGCCCCCACCCACCCGAGGCGGCCCTCTGCCCGCACACACCAGGGGCTTCCTTGGCATCCCTGGTCTAACAGGTTGGCTCTAGCACTGGGCGACCTCTCTTGACTTTTGATTCAGAAAGGGGGACCCCCACCAGCCGAATGGCTCCCTCTCCAGGTCCCACTTGGCCCTCCAGCACCTGGACAGTCATTTTCCCAAGGAGAAGAGGTCTCCCAGCCTTGGAGGGCCCTGAGCACAGCTGGGTGCAAGATGCCCTAAGCCCCCCTTGGGGTCTGATGCCTGCCCAGACTTGCTTAGCAGGCTGAAATCAGCCTTCCTGTTTCCCCATCTCGGAGGACAGTGAACCTCGAACCCCATAGCTCCTGCTGTCCCTGTGGCAGGCGGGGGCCACGCACACAGCAGGCCCTTCTCCTCGCGCCAGGAAGCAGGCAGCCCCTCCTCCTCACCCCACCCCGCTGCAGCTATCACTGTGAACAAGGCCCTCTTGAAGCGAGCCCCGGCTCTCGTCACCGAGGTGCTGGCCACCTCCCCTGGGGATGCGGAGGTGGCCGGCCGGCTGTGCGGTTCTGTGGCTGCTGTCCTCGCTGGGTGAGCAGCTGGGGGCCCAGGGCTGGAGGGCTGGCGGGCCCCTGGACACAGGCGTGCTGGCCCCTCCACAGGCTGCATCCAGGAGCAGGAGTGTGTGGAGGTGGTGGACCTGCTCCTACAGAGCATATGGCTGTACCCGGACCGCGTGCTGCTGGTGAACAACGCCTACCGCGGGCTGGCCAGCCTCGCCAAGGTGTCCGGTGAGCCTGGACCCAGCAGGGCTGCCGCTCGGAGGTGGGGGGCAGGCTTCCCAGTGAAGCCTGCTGGTGGCCCACAGACCAAAACCATGCACGCACTCAAAGCAGGGAAGAGAAACACCCACAGGCCCAGCGTGCGGGCGTCCTCTGCACCCACATCACACTCGCTAGTGTGACCCCGTATCGTGACCACCTCCCTGTCCGAACACACTTGGTGCGAGCAGAGGTGCTCCTCCAGCTGTGGCTCTGAACCCCACCGGCATGGGAACCCCAGCTGCTACTCAGCCCCCGGCCAGGCTCTGCGCCCGACTCGGGACCACAGCCTTCTAGAGATGCTTGGGGCCTGGAGTCCGGCCAAGGCTGCCCACCAGGTCAGGGTGATTCAGCCTGTGAGGTCTGGTCTGCTTGGATGCGCAAGCTAGACGGGGTGGCCCTCGCTCCTGGAGTGGGGCAGGGTCTCCCCCTTTCTGGTGGAGACAACCTGGGCTGCAGGCCTGCCCCCACTCTGTCTGGGATCCCACCAAACCGGGTGGGGACGGGGCCTGGAGCCGAGAGCAAAAGGCTTGTGGCTCAGCACATGGAAGCTGGGTTGTCAGAACCCAGCCCTGAGTCAGAGTCTGGGTCAGGGGTTACAGGATCTATCGGCGCCTTGGGGTGTCTGCCTCCCCGGGACTCCAGGGGACCTGATCACATGGCATCAGGAGCCGGGTCTAACCTGCCCTGATGGGCCTCCTCGCGGGGGTGCCCCTCCCCTGGCCTGGGAGACTGCTGGGGTGGAGACAGGTGCTCTCTGCCAGAGAACACCCCCCCAAGGTGTGCGGCGGTCAAGGCTTGACTGCTGCAGTCCCCGAGGCCACTGCGGTGTCCTCAGCCGGCTGAGGCTTGCTGCCCACGGGCTCTCGACAACCCCACAAACTCAGTATGGCCATCCCCCCATCTCCCGGAGGCCTACCTTCAGGGAACGGCCTCCTCTTCCCCTGCCCAGAGCTGGCTGCCCTGCAGGTGGTGCTGCCCAGGGAGAGCGGCGGCGGCCTGGACCTCATCCAGGAGACGTGCCAGCTGCACCGGGAAGACCCTGAGGTGGCGGAGGGCGTGTGCCTGCTGCTGGCCTGCCTGGCCGCCTACGGTGAGGGCCCTGGCCCGCGGCTGCCGCCGGCTGGGGGCGGGGGCTGGGGCGGGAGCACGCTGGGCCAGGCAGCGTGCTCCTGAGCCCCAGGGCTTCTTGCTGAGCCCCAAGGGTGGGGGCCCGGCCCTGGCGCGCCCGGCCTCAGGACGCCTCTCTGCCCGCAGAGGAGGTCCTGACTGAGCTGGCGTCCAGCGGCATCCAGCCCCTGCTTGTGGAGATCCACGGACGCTTCACCTCCAGCCTGGCGAGTGCTGGCGGGCCCTCCTGCCTCGCCACAGGGCCCCCGACAGGGCTGCGGGACACCCCACGGGGCAGGGGTGGCGCCCAGACACCGCCCAGGACAGCCGGCCGCCTTCTCCTTGCAGGAGCTCGTGTCTTACGCGGCCAGCGTGCTCCGCAGACTGGGGCGGCCGCCCGCCCAGCCTCTGAGGGCGGCCAGTAGACGCCGCCCTGGCGGGCCGCCCAGCCCTCCTCTCCCCCTCAACCTGTACCTGACTGGGTGCCCAGGTGCCACGGGCGTCTCCTGGGGGGCAGGGGGGCAGGAGAGATGGGACCCAGCCGTCCTCTCAGACACGGGGCCTCCACGAGGCGCAGCTCAAGGGAAACAGGTGTTTATGTCACACGGCCTGCGCGGTGGCTTCGGACTTTTCACGCGACCGGCGGGGGCTCAGCGTAGCTTAGGGCACCGCAGGCTCCCTCAGTGCAGAAGGCTGTTCTTGTCCTCAGAGAGCCGCACCCTGGGCGGGGCGGGGCGCCGCAGGCACCCACGCTCACTCATCCTTTCAGGTCGGGGGGCGCCCACCTCCGGGAAAACCATGCTGGGCAGCCTGAGCCCCCTGCCTGCTGTGGGCTCTAAACTGGAACTTAAATACAGCAGGTGTGCATGGGTGGGGCAAGCGGAACCCCAGCCTCAAGAGACCCCCCCACCCCCGAGCGGCAGAGAAAATCCCTCAGTGAGGGTGTGACGGGGCAGCCTCGCGGTCCACGCCCGAGTCCACAGAGTTCCTGTCTTCCCATTGCTGACGGCAGTAAGGGAAAGGGCCCCCAGAAGAAGGTGACAGGGACCCGTCAGACAACCGGACGCTTTCCGCCCTGGCCCCAGGAGCCCCAGGGACAGTACCCTGGCCCCCCGTGCAGGAGACGTTCAGCTCAGCAGCACGCACGCCATGGGCCTCTGCTGCCATGATTCTGAAACCCGCCTGCAACGTCACAGCTCCGTGGGCTCTGGGGATCCGACGGTCGTCTGATGTGGTTGCAGCTCGCGTGGGCCCAAGTGTCTCCTGGGATGGGGCCCTGCTAGGCGTCCTGGCTGCGGGCCTCCCGGGCGGGGGGCCGCCTATCCCTGACGAGGCTCTCCCAGTCCCTCTTCACCAGAATGTACAGCCTCATCGCTACCTGTGCGTCCTGGACCTGGGGGACACAGGGCATAACCATGGTCATCCTGCCAGTGGTGGGTGTGGCCACATTCCCCCATCCATCCCACAGCTCCCGAGTCCTGCCGCCAGACGTGGGGGATGACGACCACTGATGCGGCCCCCACTCAGGGGAGGGATGGGCGTGCTGGCTCACGAGGGGCCCTACATGCCACACAACTCGGAGGGCAGATGGGAGGGCTGCGGGCCCAGCCCAACGCCCAGAGGGCCAGGCTCTGCGGGCCCGCAGCCTCACCCTAAGCCCCTGGGGGTCTGTGATCTAGACAGGACCCGGAGGCCCCTCACCCCCATCACCCGGGACCCACTTACCGAACAGTGTTCTGCCTGCTGCACCTGGATCCCCAGGATTCTCTCTGCAAGCAGCTTCAGAGACGGCCGTCCACTCTGCCGGGGGAGGGGAGCACGTCGCCACGTTCTGGTGGGGCCTGGGCAGGGGGTAGCCCACCGAGCACTGACCCAAGGGACTATGAGTGTCCCTCCCACGCAAAGTGGCCGTGTGGGCTGGTGACTGCCCGCCTGGCCTGTGGAGGGCCAGGGGAGGGACTGTGCGCTGTTGGCCCCGGGCGGCCCTGCTTGAGGGTTCAGTGGGGTGGCCCTGATCGTGGGGAGGGGAGGCGGTGGCCCTGCCTCTGGAACACACACAATGTGCCTTCTGACCCGCAGCTGGGGGTGTGATCACAGGTGAGAGCGGACTCCCTGCCATCAGGGGCACTAACTTTGGGTTGGCCGAGTCTTTTTCTCTAAGATTACTTTTTGGGCCCCCAGCAATGGAAGCGCCAAGTCCCAACCACTGGACAAGTAGGGAAGGGCCCCCTCTTAGTTTTAAAGGTTAAAAGGGAAAACCAAACCCAACCCAAACACCTTTACCAGGAAGCCAGCTCCCAGGGCCCAGAACCTGCAATCACGTGAACCGTGCCTTCAGAGCCGCATGGTTTCAGGTACCTTCACTTGGGTCCTGAAAGGCTTGTACTTCTGAGTGTCCCGGATCTTCTTCTTCGGGTGGCCCAGAAACAGCGCCTGGAGAAGGCAGGCACGACAGGCGTTTCGGTGTCTGTCTGCAGAAAGGTGCACCCCTTTCTCAGAATCCCACACCAAGCACACAGACAGGACAAGGTGCTGATGAGAGGCTGAACTCCCGGGCGATTATCACGGGACAGGTGACACTCAGCAGGAAGATCACGCGGGCAGAAACCCAGCCTTGGAAGTGGGGAAAGCAGAGACTCAGCCACCGAGGAAGCAGCCACCGTTTCTCCCGTATCTGAGTTTGCATCACATATACACACAAAAAGTTGGGGATGAAACAGGTCCCCCCACGGTCTCGAGACAGGCCCAGGAGAGGGTGGAAGGCAAGTCTGCCCAGGTTACCAGGGTGGGGAGGGCACAGGGGCTGAAGGGGGGAGCCTGAGCTGAGAGCACATGCTGCCCAAGCATCTCATCCCGACAGGCGGGCCAGTGCGGCCCGGGGCAGATACCCTGGCGGGCACAGGCCGAGCCCACGCTCGGGGCACAGGAGGGGCCCTCAAAGCTGGCCTGCCGCCCGCCCTGGGCACAGGCATCGGGGTTGCCCCGCCAGAGGAGGGGGCTTTGCCCTGAAGAGGGGGGCCGTCGCCGGGCGGGGGTCAGCCGCGGCTCCATCCACTGGGTGTGTGAGGGGCTGCCCACTGCCCCGGCCCTCACTGCGGGGCGTCACCCATGTCGGGCGGCGCACGGCACCTCCCGACGCCGCGGGACAGAGGCGCGGGCCAGGACCTTGAGGTCGTTGTGCAGCGCGTGTCCGACCAGAATCCG
The DNA here is from genome assembly GCA_917880005.1 of Nanger dama. Taxonomy (NCBI): domain Eukaryota; kingdom Metazoa; phylum Chordata; class Mammalia; order Artiodactyla; family Bovidae; genus Nanger; species Nanger dama. The sequence continues at coordinate 2,713,950 of CAKJTW010000018.1, read as the reverse complement.
GTCCTTGAGCAGGTCCGCGACTTCCCTCTGAACAACTTCAAATGCTTCTCCTGAAAGCCACACACAGGAGAGGTTTCAGTGCCGCGCTGAGAGCGAGCGCACCATCAGACCTGGGGTGAGTCAGGAGGGTGGGCCAAGGGGAGGCTGTGCCAACCGAGCTCGTGCCCTCGGGCTGCCCGCCCGGCCCAGGCGGGAGTGGCAGAGCCTGGGGCCGAGGAGCAGCCAGGCCACAGCACTGGCCGTGCTCTAGGACTAGAGAGGTGTGGATGGCAGAGACCACGCGCCCAGAGGAGGGGAGCAGCTGCCTTGAGCCCCCGCCCTCAGGATCCCTCCAGGCCCCAGATCTCAAGGCCCCCGAGCACAGCTCACCCAAGGGCAAAGTCTACAAACCAAGCCCCCCGGATATGTCCCAGGGTGGGACACCTCTGCCCACACCCCCAACCTCATTCCCAATGTAGGGATCCCTAGGGAACCTATGAGAACCTGCCCCAGGCCAGGCCTCACGCTGCTCGCCCGTCCCCACGGCTTCCCAATAATCTAGAAGACCCTGCCGCCTGTCCCACCTCCCCAGGCCTGTCTTCACCTCCCAGCAGCCTTCCTCCTCCGACACCCCATCCGTCCCCGCTGCCCAGCGACACCGCAGTTCGGGGACACTGGCCTGGCTGACGGTCAGGTGGCCGAGAGGCAGCCAGGCCAACAGAAGGCCACCCACCCGGGAGGGAGGAGACCGCCCGGGCCCCTGCGGCGGCCGTGCCCGGCTGAACCACTCACCCTGCGCCAGATCTGAGGGCCGGACCCCGCTGACCGCGGTCCTGTAGTCGGTCACCGGGCTGGGTTGGCTTCACGTGCTTGTCGTACACACACCTGCCGTGCTGGTTCACTAGGGACACGCGGGCCACGATGCTCTCCTCCCCGCTGGGGCCCACGCCCACCATCTCGCAGTCCAGGGCTAAGGCTTTCGTCAGCCTGGGGGGAACCACGTCTCCAGGTTAGGCCCCGCGGGACCCAGGACCCGGCTCCACCGCTTAGCGACGTGCCGAGGGGCCGGGCTCGGCCAGGCGCCAAGCTGCCTGCCCACACGACAGGAGGGGAGGGAAGCAGCCCTCCTGCAGACCCCCGGGCCCCCGAGGCTGAGCGCGCCCGCATCACCCGCCGAAGGCCCGCTCCCTTCACCAGCGTGCCGCGGCTCTCGCTCTGACCCAGCTGCTGCCTCGCCACGCTGGCTGCCTCTGGGCCGATGGCCGCTCCGATGTCCGCTGGGTCAACATCGTCAAACCAGATGTCGTCTCTAAAAGACAGAGGGGAGAACGGGCTGAGCGTGGCGGCGGCGTGGCCCGCTCTCAGGGCGCTCAGGCCCGTGTGCCTGGCCGCCCGGCCACGGTGATCACCTCGGCGCTTTCCTGTTTAACTAAAAATACGCCCTTTACCTAAAACGGAGGGAGCCTCAGAGTAACACAAAGAACATGAAACGGAAATACACCTGCGCCCTACTCGGGTGTGACGGCTGCTGACGTCTCCTTCTCAGCGACAGAACGAACAGCGCCCACACATTCAGGAACCACAGATGCACAGGCTGCCAGGAAGATGGAGGCGCAGACGCCCCTTGGTGCCCGCAGCGTCCCCGTGCTGAGCCCGCAGACAGGGGCGGGAGCCCGGTTTGGGATGCTCTGCAGCCGGGTCCTCTCCTCCGAGACGCACTGGCCGACTGGACAGGCCCTCTGCCCACAGAGGCTCCTCCCTCGCGGGACTGATCCCGACCACCCCGCGGGAGTCACTGAATCAGTGCGTCGTCCATCCCCAACGCCGGCGGCCCCTTCTTGATGCAGGGCCCAGCTGGGACCACTCTTTCCCAAGAGGGTGCCCAGCACTGGGACACACGCAGGCCCTGAAACGCTGCCTCCTGAAACCTTCAGCCACTGTGTCCTCAACCCCTGGCGACACACAGCCAGGCGGACTTACAGACACGCCACCCCCTGCCGAGCCATGGAGAGGCAACTGCTGACCGGTCCTCCCGCGTGGGCGACACGCAGGCTTTGCTGCGTAACCAGCAGGCACTGGGGCGGCACGGGCGCCTCACAGCCCCGGCACTGGCGGCTGCGCTGCGGTTCAGGGCACCTCAGGAACAGGCCCCAGACCACCCAACCGGCAAGACGCAGGGATTGGTTTCCAACTCAGGTCCTTCTGGCTTTGGTGTTCATTCATTCCACACGTCTTTCCTGGGGGCCCACGAGGTGCCAAGCCCTGTTCAGGGCCCTGGAGATACAGCAGCTATGGGACAGGGTCAGCCTCTGCTATGCCTACGTTCTAGGGGAATAGACTTACCCTAGGTTAATTCTAAATTACCTGAATTACCCACGAAGAAACCCACAACCCCAGGATAAGGTGACAGAGGGGCCACCAGCCTCAGCCTCCTTAGGGACAGAGGCCTCAGGTGCTGTGACCGGGAGGAGGCTGAGGCACAGGGTGGCCGGGGGAAGCCGTGTCCGTCACCACATACCGTGGTACTTACTTGGTGGGCGGGGCTGGAGGCAAGGGGGCAGTCAGCTCCTTAGCTTTCCGTTTCTTATGTTTGATGTCGCCTTGTTGCAGGAAATGTCACCATTGGTCCTTTTCTTGGCCCCTTTCTCCTTGGGCTGCGCCTGTATCTTCTTGCTCATCAGCGATCCCGAGGGCCCGGAGGCCCCTGTGACCTCAGGGTCTGTGTTTTCTGTCCCCAGCGCATCTCTCTTTGCTTTATCTGAGGTCGAATTTCTATTTTGTTGGACACGCTGTGGCTGCTTTTGGAATCCGTTTGAGAGAGAAGTGGAGGCTCTTGTGGAGTCTGTGATCTTTGTTTCAGCAGCTAATAGAACCCAAAACAAAATACACAACGCACTGTAATTCGGAAATCACCCCGTAGAGATGGGAAAAAGGCGTCCTGTGTCTAAAAGCAGCCTGTTCCCACATTCAGTTACTCCAGGGTTTCCTCCTTCCGACCTGGTGCACGGCGGCACTTCCTCAGTCCTTCCTGGTCTGCCCCTGCTGTGAGGGTCTCAGGAAGAGACGGTCATGTCCAGTGACACAGGGACACTGTGTCCACCACACCCCCCGCTCCCCTCCAGGGAGGGCTGAGGTCTCCCAGCCCAGCGCCCTCGGTTAAGATCCTGCTGTGCGGTAACTGGCTGAGTGAGGAGACGGTTCCTATCTACCTGTTCCCGTGATGTTTAAAGAACAGAACTGCCTTTCTTGTACGAATTAGAGAAAACGTGACGTTTCTTCCCACAATAAATATCCATCCCTCTGCTCGCTTCTTTTACTTTGCTTTCTTGTGAGAAAGAGGCAGAGTTACAGCCCAGGATGTCCGAGACCCCCTGGGGTTGCCCGAGGGAATTTCACAGTCTGTGTGTCAGGACAGGAGAATGACCTGGACTCCCCCCTTAAGGCACAGGTTAACAGTCTCAGAAGCCCTTCTCTGCGCTCCCCTCACCCACTCTGAGGCTCCGGGAGAGATCTCAGGAGCTCAGAAGAGGCTGCAGGGACACCATGAGGGTCGGCAGCAGCAAAGAGAGCGAACTCCCACCCAGCCCTGTGCGCCTGCAGCCCAGGCGCTCGCTGTGTGACCCCAGGCCACGGCCCTCGACCCCTCCCGGTCTCCTCATCCAGAGAACACCGGTACAGCAGCAGCCAGCTTCGGCTGAGGCGATTTATGAGTGAAGCACAGCCGAGGACAGCGCCCAGGAGATGGTGGCCAGTAAGGAGTCTGCACGTCTCGGCCCACTGAAGGCCCAGAAAGGCAAGGAGGCATGGCGCGGTGTTACGAGCAGGGAGTTGATGGGAGGGGGCAGGGGGTCTGACTCCGGATTCTGCTGGCCTGGCTGCAACCTACTTAGCCTTTCAGGCCCCTTTCCTCATCTGTAAGATGCAGATGATGAAAGCTCTCAGAGTCGGTCTCACGTTAAATATGAGCCATCAGCTCAGCTCATCCAGCAGGGTCTAAAGTACATTCGACGCGCTCAGTGATCAGCAGCAGTGGCCACCGATGAAAGGCCCAGTGTTACCAGAATCTCATGGCAAATAGATGGGGAAACAGTGACAGACTTTATTTTCTGGAGCTCCAAAATCACTGCAGATGGTGACTGAACCCACGAAATTAAGACACTCCTTGGAAGGAAAGCTATGACAAACCTAGATAGCACATTAGAGAGCAGAGACGTTCCTTTCCGACAAATTCTCTATATGGTCAAAGCTATGGTTTTTCCAGTAGTCATGTATGGATGTGAGAGTTGGACCATGAAGAAAGCTGAGCGCCAAAAACGGATGCTTTTGAACTGTGGTGTTGGAGAAGACTCTTGAGAGTCCCTTGGACTGCAACGACATCCAACCACTCCATCCTAAAGGAGATCAGTCCCGGGTGATGCTGAGACTGAAGCTCCAATACTTTGGCCGCCTCATGCGTAAAGCTGACTCAGTTGAAAAGACCCTGATGCTGGGAAAGATGAAGGCGGGAGAAGGGGACGACAGAGGATGAGATGGTTGGATGGCATCACCGACTGGATGCACAGGAGTTGGTGGACAGGGAGGCCCGGTGTGCTGCAGTCCATGGGGTCGCGGAGTCGGACACGACTGAGGACTGAACTGCGCTGCACTGCTGGCGGGACCCTCCGCATCCAGCCTCCGCTGTTCAGCAGCCCACGCGCTCCGGCCCCTGCGATCGGCTCGGCCCCCCGCGTCCACTCCAGCCCGCGCACCCCGGGACCCACACACCGTCCCCCTCTCCGCCCGTAGGGGCCCCGCGGACTTGCCTCCTGCAGCGCCTTCCAGTTGGGGGAAAAGTCCTCCGGGGCCTTCGGGGGCCGCACCGCGACCACTCCGGGGTCGTTCCCCGGCGCCCCACCGGCTTCTCGCGCTTTGTTCCTCCAGACTCTCTTCTTCCGCCTCGGCTTCCTGACGGGCCCGGCGTCCGGCGCGGGGCCACGCGGGGCGCGCGCGGCGGCCGGCCGCCTCGCCCTCACCATGCCGGCCCCGGAGCCCGGCTCGCCGCAGTCCGGGACCCCGGAAGCCGCCCGGCACACGTCCCTCTCACGTGGGCGCCGGTTTCCGGGAAGTGCTCTCTCTCTCCCCAACCGGGCTGGAAACCGAGCTTTCGCCTCTGGGTCCACACAGCAGGGAGGAGGGCGGGCCTCCTCGGCTGCTAAGGAGAAGGGCCGCCGCCCTGGTGAGCGGCGTCCGCGGTTGGAGGCCCCGGGTCTGGTTGGAAGAAGCCCGGGATGTCTCTGAGGGCCGGCCCGGGGCCGAGAAAGGCGAGCGCCGGAAGGGAAGCGAGGGGACCGCTGTTGGCGTAGCATCGAGGCCGGGCCGGCGGGGAGCGCGGCAGGCGGCCGCCAGGGGGCGCTGGGCGGCCGGGCCGGGAGCGGCGGGCGCGGAGCCGACGCCGGGTCCTGCGGGCCGCTGTCCCCACCCCCGGCCCGTCTTGCCTACGCGGCGGGGACACCGAGGCCCGGGGCCGGGAGGGAGGACCGCAGGTGGCACAGCCTGCTCTCCGCAGTCCGGCAGCGTCTGATACCCAGGATAAAGCGCTGGGACGAGCGTTGTCTGTTCAGTTGAGCTCAGCCGCGCAGTCGTGACAGCTCTTGGGACCCCACGGGCCGCAGCACGCCAGGCCTCCCTGTCCACCACCACCTCCCGGAGTTCACGCAGACTCGTGGCCGTTGAGTCAGCGATGCCATCCAGCCGTCTCATCCTCGGTCGTCCCCTTCTCCTCCGGCCTTCAGGCTTTCCCAGCATCAGGGTCTTTTCAGTCACCTCCTCGCATCGGGTGGCCGAAGTATTGGAGTTTCAGCTTCAGCATCAGTCCTTCCAATGAACACTCAAGACTGATCTCCTCTAGGATGGCCTGGTTGGATCTCCTTGCAGTCCAAGGGACTCTCAAGAGTCTTCTCCAACACCACAGTTCAAAGGCATCCATTCTTGGGCGCTCAGCTTTCTTTATGGTCCAACTCTCACATCCATACATGACTACTGGAAAAAGCATAGCTTTGACTAGACGGACCTTTGTTGGCAAAGTAATGTCTCTGCTTTTGAGTATGCTGTCTCAGTTGGTCATAACTTTCCTTCCAGGGAGTGAGTGTTGTATGTTATGTGACAACAGTCGTCTCACCCGCGCCTCCTGCCTCACTCTGACGACACCTGGAGGGCCAGGCCTGCGTTTCCCCAAAGCTCCCATCCCAGCCTCTGTACCTGTGCCGGGGGCCTTCAGGGAAATTCAGACACCAAATCAGCAGTTTTGTATCCTAGCAGTTGCCACCGAGATGAGAAGGTGAAATGCTGTGGAAGAGACTGAGGAGAGTTAAGGCTGCCAAAGAACACGCAGGACGCCCGGAAAAACAGGAATTTCGGATGAAGAAGAATTTTTCCTGCAATATGCTCCATGTAAGAGCTGCCGTGCCGAGCGCGTACTCCTTGTGTGCTTGCTAAGTTGAGTTCCAACTCTTGTGGCCCCGCAGACGGTGGCCCGCTCAGGCTTCTCTCGGCCACGGGCTTTCCCAGGGGATGAATCCTGGAATGGGTTGCCATGTCTTTCTACAGAGGCTCTTTCCGACCCAGGGATCCGACCACATCTCCCGCCTGGCGGGCGGATTCTTTGTCACCGAGCCACCTGGGAAGCCCTGAAGGCTTCGCTGCTATTGTTCAGTTGCTAAGTCGTGTCCAGCGTTTTTCAACCCCCTTGGACTGCAGCACATCAGGCTACCCTGTCTGACGCCATCTCCCAGAGTTTGCTCAAACTCATACGTGTTGAGTTGATGATGCCATCTGTCCATCTCATCCTCTGTCATCCCCTTCTCTTGCCCTCAATCTTTCCCAACATCAGGGTCTTTTCCAAGGAGTTGGCTCTTTGCATCAGGTTGCCAAATTATTGGAGCTTCAGCTTCAGCATCAGCCTTTCCAATGAATATCCAGGGTTAATTTCCTTTAGGGTGGACTGGTTGGATCTCCTTGCTGTCCAAGGGACTCTCAAGAGTCTTCTCCAACGCCACAGTTTGAAACCATCAATTCTTTGGTGCTCAGACTTCTTTATGGTCCAACTCTCACATCCTGTACATGACTACTGGAAAAACCATAGCTTTGACTATATGGACCTTTGTCAGCAAAGTGATGTCTCTGCTTTTTAATACACCGTCTAGGTTTGTCATAGCTTTCCTTCCAAGGACAAGTGACTTTTAATTTCATGACTGCAGTCACCATCCACAGTGATTTTGGAGCCCAAGAAAATAAAATCTGTCACTGCTTCCACTTTTCCCCTTCTATTTGCCATGGGATGATGGGACGGGATGCCATACTCTTAGTTTTATTTTTTTAATTTATTTTTTTTATTGAAGAATAATTGCTTTACAGAATTTTTCTCTTTCCCTGTCAAACCTCAACACAAATCAGCCATAGGTACATATCTATCCCCTCCCTTTTGACCCTCCCTCCCATCTCCATCCCCACCCCACCCCTCTAGGTTGACACAGAGCCCCTGTTTGAGTTTCCTGAGCCAGACGGCAAATCCCCATTGGAAACCCAGCAGTGGCCACAGGACTGGAAAAGGTGTTTTCATTCCAATCCTAAAGAAAGGCAATGCCAAAGAATGCTCAAACTACTGCACAATTGCACTCATTTCACATGCTAGTAAAGTAATGCTCAAAATTCTCCAAGCCAGGCTTCAGCAATACGTGAACCGTGAACTTCCTGATGTTCAAGCTGGTTTTAGAAAAGGCAGAGGAACCAGAGATCAAATGGCCAACATCCTCTGGATCATGGAAAAAGCAAGAGAGTTCCAGAAAAACATTTATTCCTGCTTTATTGACTATGCCAAAGCCTTTGACTGTGTGGATCACAATAAACTGTGGAAAATTCTGAAAGAGATGGGAATACCAGACCCCCTGACCTGCCTCTTGAGAAATCTGTATGCAGGTCAGGAAGCAACAATTAGAACTGGACATGGAACAACAGACTGGTTCCAAATAGGAAAAGGAGTATGTCAAGGCTGTATATTGTCACCCTGCTTATTTAATTTATATGCAGAGTACATCATGAGAAATGCTGGACTGGAAGAAACACAAGCTGGAATCAAGATTGTCGGGAGAAATATCCATACCCTCAGATATGCAGATGACACCTCCCTTATGGCAGAAAGTGAAGAGGAACTAAAAGCCTCTTGATGAAAGTGAAAGAGGAGAGTGAAAAAGTTGGCTTAAAGCTCAACATTCAGAAAACGAAGATCATGGCATCCGGTCCCATCACTTCATGGGAAATAGATGGGGAAGCAGTGTCAGACTTTATTTTTGGGGGCTCCAAAATCACTGTAGATGGTGACTGCAGCCATGATATTAAAACACACTTGTTCCTTGGGAGAAAAGTTATGACCAACCTAGATAGCATATGCAAAAGCAGAGACATTACTTTGCAGACTAAGGTCCGTCTAGTCAAGGCTATGGTTTTTCCTGTGGTCATGTATGGATGTGAGATTTGGACTGTGAAGAAGGTGGAGCGCCGAAGAATTGATGCTTTTGAACTGTGATGTTGGAGAAGACTCTTGAGAGTCCCTTGGACTGCAAGGAGATCCAACCAGTCCATTCTGAAGGAGATTAGCCCTGGGATTTCTTTGGAAGGAATGATGCTAAAGCTGAAACTCCAGTACTTTGGCCACCCCATGAGAAGAGTTGACTCATTGGAAAAGACACTGATGCTGAGAGGGATTGAGGGCAGGAGGAGAAGGGGACGACAGAGGATGAGATGGCTGGATGGCATCACGGACTCGATGGACATGAGTCTGAGTGAACTCCGGGAGTTGGTGATGGACAGGGAGGCCTGGCATGCTGGATTCATGGGGTCGCAAAGAGTCGGACACGACTGAGCGACTGAACTGAACTGAATGTAAGTTTCCATGTTACTCTGTTCATACATCTCACCCTCCCCTCCCCTCTCCCCATGTCCATAAGTCTGTTCTGTATGTCTGTTTCTCCGTTGCTGCCTTGCAAATAAATTATTCAGAACCATTTTTCTAGGTTTCATTTATGTGCGTTAGAATACAATATTTATCTTTCTCTCTCTGACTCACTTCACCCATTTAACAGGTTCTAGGTTGATCCAGCTCATCAGAACTGACTCAAATCTGTTCCTTTGTGTGGCTGAGTAATATTCCACTGTGTATATACCCACAGCTTCCTTGTCTATCCATCTGTTGATGGGCATCGAGGTTGCTTCCATGTTCTAGCTATAGGAAATAGTGCTGCAATGAGCAATGGGATACACGCGTATTTTTAAGCTTAGGTTTTTGAATGTTGAATTTTGAATCAGCTTTTTCACTCTCCTCATTCACCCTCAACAGGTCCTTTAGTTCCTCTTAATTTTCTGCTGTTAGATTGATATCATCTGCATATCTGAGGTTCTTGATGTTTCTCTTGGCAACCTTGATTCCAGGTTGTGACTCATCCAACCCAGCATTTTCCATGATGTACTCTGCATATAAGTTAAATTAGCAGGGTGACGATATACAGCCTTGTACTCCTTTCCCAATTTTGAACCAGTCTGTTGTCCCATGTCTTGTTCTAACTGTTACTTCTTCTCTTGCATATCAGTTTTAGGAGGCAGGTCAGGTGTTCTGGTATTCTCATCTCTTTACAGATATTCCACAGCTTGTTGTGACCCACACAGTCAAAGACTTTAGTGTAGTTGATAAAGCAGAACTCTCTTGCTTTTTCTATGATCCAAAAGATGTTGGCAATTTGATCTCTGGTTCCTCTGCCTCTTCAAAACCCAGCTTGAACATCTGGAAGTTCTCAGTTCACATACTACTGAAGCCTGGCTTGAGGGATTTTGAGTGTTACCTTGCTAGCATGTGAGATGAGTGCAATTGTGCGGTAGTTTGAGCATTCTTGCCATTGTCTTTGGGATTGGAATGAAAACTGACCTTTTCCAGTCCTGTGGCCACTGCTGAGTTTTCCAAGTTTGCTGGCATATTGAGTGCAGCACTTTCACAGCATCATCTTTCAGGATTTGAAACAGCTCAACTGGAATTCCATCACCTCCACTAGCTTTGTTTGTAGTGATGCTTTCTAAGGCCCACTTGACTTCACATTCCAGGATGTCTGGCTCTAGATGAGCGATCTCACCATCGTGATTATCTGGGTCATGAGGATCTTTTTGTACAGTTCTGTGTATTCTTGGCACCTCTTCTTAATATCCTCTGCTTCTGTTAGGTCCAGACCATTTCTGTCCTTTATCGAGCCCATCTTTGCATGAAACGTCCCCTTGGTATCTCTTGTTTTCTTGAGGAGATCTCTAGTCTTTCCCATTCTACCATTTTCTTTTATTGCTTTGCATTGTTCCCTTAGGAAGGCTTCCTTACCCCTCCTTGCTCTTCTCTGGAACTCTGCCTTCGCTGGGACAGATCCTTCCCTTTCTTCTTTGCCGTTTGCTTCTCTTTTCTCAGCTGTTTGTAAGACCTCCTGAGACAACCACTTTGCCTTCTTGCATTTACTTTCACCCATACACCAGAAAAAGAAAAAAAAAATTCTGTTTATCTGAAATTCAAATTCCACTACTGTCCTGACTTTTTCCCTTAAATGTGGCACCCTGCATGGGGGAGGGGTATTTAGGTGGCGCCACGAAGAAGGTGATATTTGGGCTGAAACTGGATTGTGAAGACCAGGGGTGGGAGAGCAACAGAACATTGGAGCTGTTTGAGGGATGGATGGCAAGCTGGGGGCAGGTAGCTGAAGGTCCTTGAGCACAGGGGGTGGGCTTGGGAGGCAGGCAGAGGGCTGACAGGGGCCAGATGGCGGATCACAAGGCCTGGAGCTTCAGTGGACATGTCATGCTAAGGGCAGAGCTGGGGCGTGAGGACGTCGGATGGGAGTGGGGAGGGAGAGCCGAGGGGGCCAGGTGGGGAGCCCAGTCCAGATCCCAGCCCAGGTGGATGAGATGGCTGGATGAGCACGATGTGTCAGTCTGGGTCTCGGGAAGCACTGCCAGAGATGGCGTTGGGCATGAGCACCGCCCACTGGGGTGGGATGCCCGTGGCAGATAAAGGGCAGAGGCCACTGCTGACGCCTGTGAGGGGAAGCGGGCCCGCCAGATGGACAGGAAGGCACCTCTAGCGTGATGGGAATTGAAGGGGGCTAAGGTGGGCATGGACTAGGGGGGACCCCTCCCTCATTAGCCTCCTGCTGGGGAAGGCCTCCTGGAGGCGGGAGGAGTGGGGCACATGTTCCTGAGACCCTCCCAGCAAACGGAGGGGGTCAGGGAGCCTGTGACGCTGAGTGTGCCCGGTGCCCCCAGCCCAGTGCTGGGAGCACCCGGTGGGGGCAGACACAGGCCAGGCAGTGGCCGGGAGGGAGGGGATGAGGTGACGATGGGGAGCGCAGGATGGCCCTGGAAAGCGGCAGTTACACCGCTGGGAGATGAATCCCACCCCTCCCCCGTCCCCGACCCAGCCCCGTGCGCCCAGGGGCAGGCCGGATGGCAGCCCTCTGAGCCAGAGCCAGCCCCACACACGGCAGGAGGAGCCAGCAGGCCACCCAGTCCCCCAGCGCCTGCCCTGGGAGGAAGCGCCTGCGAGTAAACCCAGCCTCCTGGTCCAGCCCCCGCGGGCCGCCTGCCCAACACTCCAGGGTTCCCGCGGATCATTGCAGGCAGCATGGCTCCCTCCGCGCTGGGGAGGTGCATGCGGGGGACCCTCACTTCTGCGCTCTTCCTCCTGAGCTGCTGGGCGCTCCCTGATCCTCGGCAGGTGGGTAGGACCTGGGTGGGCCTGCAGGGTCGTGGTGCTGGGGGAGCCCAGGAGCTGGGAATCCAGACTCTTCTGGGGCTCAGGGCTGGGTTCCCGGCGGGGTGAAGGGGGCGCCCAACAGTGCTTGGGCAGAGGGGGGAGGGAAGTCTGAACTCGGGGTTCAGGGGACAAGCGGGCTCCCTGGAGATGGAGTTGGCCTCAGTGCTGTGCACCCGATGTTGAGGGTGGACGCCGTCCCCGCCAGCCCGCTCTGTCCAGAGCCCCTCTCTCGCCCCTCTTCCTGCTCCCCCCTCCTCCTCTCCCTATGTCCCCTCTTTAGGGCTGTCTCTGTCTCACAGCAGTTTCTGCAGGCCCTGGAGCCAGGGGACGTGACCTCTTACTTTGGCCCCGATGCTGCCTTTGAAGGTACTCGTCCTGGCGGCCCCCTTGCAAGGGGGGTTTCTCAGAGCCCACGGGGGTGGGGGGAAGCAGGGGCGTCTCACCACTGAGTCAGGGGGCCCGACTTTGGGAGGAGGCTCTGCTGGGAAGACGTCAAGAGGCGCTGCTGTTGCTCTTAATTAATTCTGGCTCTGTCTGCCAAGTTGATAAAGACTGGTCTGGGTGTTCCGGGCGAGCTGGGGTTCTGACCCTGGGCGTCTACTCAGTATCTCAAGGCAACGGCCACTCATTAGCTGGTCTCTCAAGGCCGGCGCCGCGCCTGGGCCGACCGGCTCAGGAAGTTGCGGGTTGCTGGCCAGGATGTGAACGTTTATGTTTTCTGTGAGAAGCAAGATGCGCACCGGGTCGCGTTCCGGCCAGAGCCTTTTCCCGCATTCCTGGGCCGCTTCTGTGGGCCTCTCCATGGTGCCAGCCCCCTTCCGACGAGGACCACTGGGGATTTTGATCCAGAGGCCGGCGGGGACCAGGGGCAGGGCGAGCAGAGAGTGAGGGGGTGTCCCGCCCGTGACTGCTCTGGGGTCGGGGTCAGGTGCTGGGGCCAGGCCAGGGGGCCAGCGGGGACCCCCAAGAGGACCTGGAGGGCCGAGCAGAGGTGAGCGCAGTGCCCCCACTCGACGTGGCCTCCCTGGCCTGCGCCTGCAAGCACAAGGACAAGGGCGGGCCCCACGCTGCCCCCTGGCAGCCCTGGGCCAGCTCTTCTCCTTCCGCTTCCAGCCTGAGCTGGCCTAGCTGGCTGCCTCCTTCGCCAGCGAGCGCACGGTCAGTGCCTCCTGCGGCTGCTGAGGGCGCCTCCCCGCCCCTGCCTCACAGGAGGCCGGGCCCTGCTGCCCCCGGAGGCAGCAGCCAGGCTCACCTACTGCTCGGGCCTCGTGGTGAGTGAGCGCCCGGGCTGGCTGCGGGGACACCATGGGGTGGACGTGTCCCCCAGCCCCCAGATGCGAGGGCAAGACCACTTGGATCTTAGCCAGACTCTGACCCAGTGAGGGCCTTGGAGGCTCAGAGAAGCCACTGAGTTCCCTAGGGCCACCCAGCTAGCAGGGGACAGAGCTGAGTGCAGGCCCGGGATGTGGGGGACAGAAAGAGGGTGGGCTTTGCAGTCAGAGCTGAGTTCAGGCTCAGCTGCGCCCCTTCATCCAGCTGACCGGGGGCTGGCCCCTCTGCTGACCTGTGCTGTCCTGAGGCGTGGTAAAGGCGGCCCCAGCCTCTTGGGGGCTGTGGGGACTGGCACCATGCGTCGTCACCGTGTCACTCAGTAAGCAGAGCCATTCATCTCACTATAACCCCCCGCTGCCTGCCCCCTGCTGCCAGGTTGCCTGGTCGGGTGGTCCAGCCCGGGGTGAGACAGGGCACTCGGGTCCACCCGGTGACAGGCAGTGCTGTCCATCAGAGCAGGCCCTGCGCGGCCCCTTGAGACCCCCTGCGTCCCTGTCCGTGGGCTTCACCAGGCCCTGCAGTCTGGGCCCTGAAGCCTGAGCGTGTGGCAGGGAACAGGAACCCGGCTGGCGGGCTGGAGGCAGGTGGCAGTCAGGGGGTGCAGCCCCAGAGGGCATGGGTCCCCCTCTGTCCCCACAGACGGGCTCTTGGCCTTGGATGTGGGGAGCAGCCCTGGGAGACACCCAGGGCCAGTCCGTGCCTGGTGCCGTGATGGCCCAGCGAGGCCCTTCCCTGCACAAGGGGAAGGCTGGTAGACCAGATGTCTCTGTGTCCTCCAGGAGGGTGATATCCTGGTGGGTACAGACAGGTTCTACATCCAGTCATTGCGGAGGCAGCACCAGGCACTGGTACATCCCTTGGGGGTGCACAGCTCCACCTGATCCACAGGCCCACCCCTGGGCCCCCCACCGCTCCAGGTACGGCTCCCGGGAGGGAGAGGGGGCTGTGGGCAGGGTGGCTCTGGCGGAGGGCCGGCTCTCCTGATGCCTGGGGCTGTGCGGAACAGCCGAGCTCCTCCAGCCACCTCTGTGAGCATGCAGGGTGTGCCAGCCCACGGGGCAGGCCAAAGGGCGCATGGCCACCAGCTGTGCCCTCAGACTGTCTGCTCGGCGGACACGCAGACCTCCCACCCCTGAATAGCCGTTCACCGTCTACAAAGCACGTTCTCTGACATGGACCTTGGATCCTTGGGCCCTAGGTCAGAGGTCACTGAGAGTTCCCATGCTGCAGATGGGAACCCAGAGGCCCAAAGATGAGAAGTGGCTGCTGCAAGCCTGCGCAAGGACTCCCCGGGCACAGCCACCGTGGGAGTCGGCCCTGTTGCCCGCAGGCCTGCTCATGCCTTCCCCAGGCTGCATTTGTTGCAAGCATGGTGGGGTCCTGGGCTTTTCTTACCATCCTGGGGCCACGTCGTTCCCCAGTGTGCCCACAGTGGGGCTTTGGGGTGACCAGAGGACATAAAATCCACACAGTAGCTGGACTCCTGGGCCTTGCACTGCCCTGCATGCCCAGCCAGCCCAGGAGGGTGGAATGAAGTCTCTCCACCTGAGACAGCCATCCTCCCAAGACCTGGCCACCCCTCTCCTGTGAGCTGGGCGAGCCGTCTGTTCTAAAAGTCACAGCATGAGTGACGTGCGAGAGCTTGGCACGTCCCACTCCCTGCCCGAGGAGGGCAGAGATGTCCTAACTCAGCTGGTGGCTGTCTGAGGGCACAAAACCACGGCGCTGAGAAGCCAGCGTGGAACTGCTCGCTCAACACTGAAAACAAGCTTATAGTCAGGAAAGGAGAAGAGGGGGTGGGCAGATTAGGAGCTTGGGATCAGCACATACACACCGCCGCTGCTGCTGCCGAGCCGCTCAGTCGTGTCCGACCCTGTGCGGCCCCACAGATGGCAGCCCGCCAGGCTCCCCCGTGCCTGGGATTCTCCAGGCAAGAACACCGGAGTGGGTTGCCATTTCCTTCTCCAATGCATCAAAGTGAAAAGTGAAAGGGAAGTTGCTCAGTCGTGTCCGACTCTTAGCGACCCCATGGACTGCAGCCCACCAGGAGATACAAGAGACCTGGGTTCTATGCACTGGTCGGGAAGATCTCCTGGAGGAGGAAATGGCAACTTACTCCAGTGTTCTTGCCTGGAAAATCTCATGGACAGAGGAGCCAGGCAGGCTACAGTCTGTGGGGTTGCAGAGAGTCAGGCACGACTGAGTAGACTCAGTAGATAAACAAGGTCCTGCTTATGGCACACGGAGCTCGACTCAACTGCTAAATTTTTGTAAAAACTAAAAGGGAAAAGAATCTGAGAAAGAACGCACAGACACGCGTGTGGGTGTATATATATGGCTTCCCAGGTGGTGCAGTGGTCAAGAATCCTCCTGCAGCAGGACAGTCCAGTTCGATCCCTGGGTCAGCGAGACCCCCCGCAGGAGGGCAGAGCAGCCCACCCCCGTGCTCTTGCCTGGAGAGTCCCATGGACAGAGGAGCCTGGCGGGCTGCAGTCCCTGGGGCTGCAGAGTCAGACATGACTCAACAGCTGCACACACACACACACACACACAGCTGCGTCACCGTGCTGTACACCTGAAGCTAACACATTGCAAATTACTGTACATCAGTTAAGTAACTAAATAAATGCTTAGCAAATTAACTATTAGAAAAGAACTAGCAGACGGCTCACTCAGTCTCCCTGTGCCAGAGGCAGCTCCCCACGAGAAAGCTGAGGATGGTGCCCGCCAACTCCCTCTCCCCACAGTGGATGGCATGGGGGGCTTCCCACCACCGCATCTCTAAGCCCATGAGCACAGGGACTGGTGAGGCCTGGCCACATGGGGCCCTGAGGTCAGCCGGCCCAGTGGCCAGAGCCCCGTTTCACCCGCTTTCCAGGACCCCGGCTCTCAGCCCTGCCCGCTCCCTCACCAGGCCGCCCCCTGCCCCTCACCTCCGGAGACAGGCGGCTGGGCACGTCCTGCACCTGGAGCTGCTGGTGGCTGTGGGTCCCGACGTCCAGCAGACCCACGGGGAGGAGACAGAGCGCTATGTGCTTACCAACCTCCACATGGTGAGAGCGGGCCGGGGCAGCGGGCTCTGTGGGCAGTGTGGACCGGGGGAGCTCGGGGGCGGGGGGGCGGCGGCGGTCCCTGGAGGCCACCACTGGCCCGTCCTCAGGAGCCTGTGGACACAGCGTCCCGCACTGGGGGCTTGCGCACAGCGTCAGTGGGCTGGCTTATCTGGTGGGTCGAACGCAATGTAAGCCTGAGGCTGGGGTAGCATTTGAGGCTCAGGGTCCTGGAGTGGGGAGAGATGCGATCTGTTCTTTTCCGCTGCTCAGCTGGGGAGTGCAATGCCTAGTTTCTTGCTCCAGGGTCCCTGTGCTCCGGGACCCTCAAGTCTGGCCTCTCTCCCAATGTCCCTTTCACCTGGGGGCCCTTCAGCTCACACTGGCTGGTCGTGGGGCTCCCCCATGCTCTCTCAGCGCCCTTCCTGCTGGCAGCCCCGTGTGAGAGGGGCTCCCCCTCACTTGGCTTCTGGAGTAACAGCGGGGGCAGGACGCACAGCTCCCACACTGCTTATTATCTCGGAGACAAAGAGGCAGCGCAGAAACAGGCGGCCTCACAGCTGGAGATCGCACTCCCGCTGGAACCAGGCCACACCAGAGCACATTTGCTTGTAAATACACAGAAACACACGCGTCCTAGGCAGCCGGGTGGGTTTCCACAAGCCTTAGGAGAGCAGCGCCCCCGCTGGCAGTGCCAGGGCCTGAGCGGCTCCCCTGGTGAGTGGACCCTGGAGGGCGGGCAGCGTCGGAAGGCGGGGTCCTTGGCATCACCTTGTTCCCAGCGTCAGGTGTGCCCAGCTATCTTGGACAAAAGGAAGGTCCCAAACCCCGGAGAAGCTGGCTCAAGTCCAGGACAAGCCGGCTTGGGTTTCCAACTCCCAGCCCCAAAGAAGGAAAATATTCCCTCTAAGTCACTTGAAAGCTCTTGTTTTCAAGCTTTGGGGGCCCCTCTACCTCGAATACACTGAAATTTGATCATCAAGCCATGCTCCCTCTGGCCAGTTGACGTGTTTTACGAGGCCCAGAGATGGTCAGGTAGTAGACGGCAGACTGGCTCCTTCCCAGGTGGTGCCGGCCATGGCGGCGGCCAGCGTCGTGACCGGGCACGCACAGTGTGCCGGCTGCATCGTTGCTGAGTCTGCCAGCAGCTATGGAAGTGTTTCTCTCCCTCTCACAGAGGAGGGAACTGGGGCCCTGAGCTCAGTTAACAGGATCCTGAGGACGCAGGTAGGGAGGGGGAGAGCCTGGCTCAGACTCAGGCCAGCTGAGGCCAGTGGTGGCCACATCCTCTCTGCCGGACATCACGTCTCTGGAGGACCAGCTCGTGTGAACAAGCGCCGTGCAAGGCGACCGCAGCCGGCATCTCGGCAGATGCCCGGGAAGAGTGGGGAGCCGGCTGTAAGAGTGCTCAGTTGCTCAGGTGTGCCCAAGTTTTTGTGACCCCATGGACTGTAAGCCCACTCGGCTCCTCTGCCCATGGAATTTTCCAGGCAAGCATACTGGAGTGGGTTGCTGTTTCCTCCTCCAGGGATCTTCTCCACCCAGGGATGAAACCTGCGTCTCTTGTGTCTCCTTCATTAGCAAGTGGATTCTTTACCACTAGCACCAGATGGGAAGCCCGGGAACCTGGAGGGGAGCCTTCTCATTGGGGGTGTCCAGGGAGGAGACACAGGGCAGGGGGGAGGAGGTCCTCAGCTGCCTCGTGGAGATGAGCAGAGATGAGAGAGGTGTTGGATGGAGATGAGAAAGGACAGGGTGACTCCAGGCCGAGAGGAGTGAAAGTGAAGTTGCTCAGTCATTCCGACTCTTTGCAACCCCATGGACTGCAGGCTGCCAGGCTCCTCCAGCCATGGGATTTTCCAGGCAAGAATACTGGAGTGGGAGCCATTCCCTTCTTCAGATCTTCTTGACCCCAGGAGCGACCTGGGTCTCTTATTGCAGGCAGACTCTACTGTCTCAGCCACCAGGGAAGCCCGTGTTTGAAAGGAACGTTCCAGATGGATGGCAGTTACTTGCATCCTGTTGTTTCGGGGGTTCTCTGTGTTGGCTGGCCTTCCTGAGCCGTGAGCAAAGGGAGGGCCGGAGGACCGACTGTCTCTATGGCTGGCTTCCAGCTGGAGGACTGGCACCTCAGGTTCCCCCAGGCTGATGGAGCATCCCTCCAGGCACCCCACTCCCCCCGGATCCCCCGAAGTCAGCCACGGCCACCCTCATGTGTCAACTCTCCTACCGCCCTTCCACAGGGGTCAGAGCTGCTGAGGGACCCGTCCCTGGGGGCTCAGTTCCGAGTTCACCTGGTGAGGATGGTCATCCTGACCCAGCCTGAGGTAGGTGCTGAGGCGGGAGCCCAGTCCCCAGGAAACCTGTTTCTGGATCTGCTGGAGAAGGAAGGGCTGCCCACTCCAGTGTTCTTGGGCTTCCCTGGTGGCTCAGCTGGTAAAGAATCCGCCTGTAATGCAGGAGAGCTGGGTTCAATCCCTGGGTCAGGAAGATCCCCTGGAGAAGGGAAAGGCCACCCCCTCCAGTGTTCTGGCCTGGAGAAACCCATGGACTGTACTGTCCACGGGCCGCAGAGTCGGACACGGCCGAGTGACCTGCAGGTCGCTCCTCCAGTGGACGCGCAGCAGGGGTGATGCTTTCCTGCCTGCCGGCCCTGGCCCCGAGCTGCAGCTCTGCCCTGCTGAGCCCCAGGACGGCCCTGGCCCCGAGCTGCAGCTCTGCCCTGCTGAGCCCCAGGCCCCTCCCCTGTGCCCTGGCCCCGAGCTGCAGCTCTGCCCTGCTGAGCCCCAGGCCCCTCCCCTGTGCCCTGGCCCCGAGCTGCAGCTCTGCCCTGCTGAGCCCCAGGCCCCTCCCCTGTGCCCTGGCCCCGAGCTGCAGCTCTGCCCTGCTGAGCCCCAGGCCCCTCCCCTGTGCCCTGGCCCTGAGCTGCAGCTCTGCCCTGCTGAGCCCCAGGCCCCCTCCCCTGTGGCCCTGGCCCCGAGCTGCAGCTCTGCCCTGCTGAGCCCCAGGCCCCTCCCCTGTGCCCTGGGAAGGTAGTAGCGTTGTCATGAGGACTGAGGCTGCAGCAGCAGTCAGCACCCTGCCTGGGGGTGGAGCCCCTAAACGTGTGCTCTGTTGCCGGCCTCCCAGGATGCTCCGAAGATCACAGCCAACATCACCGCGTCGCTGCTGAGCGTCTGTGAGTGGAGCAAGACGGTCAACCCCGAGGATGACACGGATCCCGGGCATGCCGACCTGGTCCTGTACATCACCAGGTAGCCGAGCCCCGCTGCGGGCATGCCAGCCTGCCCAGGAGCTGCTCCTGTTTTCTGCCAAGGTGGCCTGCTGGTGGGCAGGCACCTCAGTGGCCCCCGGTGTCTGTTTTCTCTTCCTGAGGTTTGACCTGGAATTGCCCGATGGTAACAGGCAGGTTCGGGGGTCACCCAGCTGGGGGCGCCTGTTCCTCCTCCTGGAGCTGCCTTATCACTGAGGATACTGGCTTTGACCTGGGGCTCACCATTGCCCATGAGATTGGGCACAGGTAAGGGGGCCCCATGCCCTGGCCCCAAGCTCCAGGCAAGGATGTGACCTGGGGAGGAGAGGTCATGGCTGTCGGGGGGTGGGGATGGGGGTTTAGGAAGAGCCAGGTGGGAGGAGCCTCTACTCTTGACCCCAGTGGACACGGGAGGGTGAGAGGCAAGGGCTGGGAAATCTGATACTTCTTCATTACTGAATAATTAAAACATTTCCCCCTCCCCCAAAATATAAGCAAAACAAAGTTAGGAATTAAAAAGTGATTATTGTAGGAAATTCATGTAAAGGAAAACAAGGCTGTAAAAATCATACCAAATCCCACCACTTGGAGAAAACATCCATCTTTTCTTTACACGCACATACATCATTTTCATCCACAAAACTGGGATCATGCTGTGCGTCGGTTAACTGCCTTTAAAAAGAATTTTTCCACGTGACCATTTTCAAATTAATCATCTTCGGCTGCGCTGGGCCTTCCTGGCTCCTCTCGAGCTTTCTCTAGTTTCTGTGAGCGGGGGCTCCTCTCTAACAGTGGTGTGCGGGCTTCCCGCCGCGGCGGCTTCTCGCCGCAGCTCACAGGCCCCAGGGCTCGTGGGCTTCAGTAGGTGTGGCGCAGTAGATGTGGCGCACGGGCTTAGTTGCTCCAAGGTGCGTGGGATCTTCCCGGGCCAGGGACTGAACCCGTGTCCCTGCGTCGGCAGGCGGACTCCTAGTCACTGGGCCACCAGGAAAGCCAAGTTAACTGCCTTTCCATGTGAGACTGCACCCCAAACATTTCTCTCGAATGTTCTTTTACAACATATGTTGATTTTTTTTTGGGGGTATGCACGTATTTTACTCAACCCATTCCCCAGGGTTAGATACTTTGATTATTTACAGACTTTTCCTTGTATGGCTGTTACACGCTCTTCGGGCAACTCTGAGCTCTTCTGTCGGAGAAGGCAATGGCACCCCACTCCAGTGTTCTTGCCTGGAAACTCCCATTGACGGAGGAGCTTGGAAGGCTGCAGTCCATGGGGTCGCTAAGAGTTGGACATGACTGAGCGCCTTCCCTTTCACTTTTCACTTTCATGCACTGGAGCAGGAAATGGCAACCCACTCCAGTGTTCTTGCCTGGAGAATCCCAGGGACGGGGGGAGCCTGATGGGCTGCCGTCTATGGGGCGGCACAGAGTCAGACATGACTGAAGTGACTCAGCAGCAGCGGGGCTCCTCTGTGTTGTTTACCAAGAGTGGAGGGCAGCTTGCTTTTTGATTTTTAGTCTTTTCATTATGAAAGCAAATACTTGCTTTCTGTGAAAATTCAAATAGAACCGGAGACTCCTAAAGTAAGCGCATGACTTCTTTGCCCACCAGCCCCCACCTCCCACATCCTGCCTGTTGGCCTCCTGCCAGCGTGGAGGAGTTCCCATCCCCCCTCTAGGACAAGGCTGGGCTCCTACCCACAGCAGCCACTTTTACCCTAGCTCTCTGCATCTTTGCGACTTTTCCCCCAACCCAGCCATCACAATTCCTCCATCTATCTTATTTGTAAAAGATATTACTTATTCATTTATTTAGTTGCATGGGGTCTTAGGTGCCCCCCCCCCCCCCACCATGTGCAACCTCAGTTCCCCTGGGAACCAACCCTCCACTGCACTGGAAAATAATTCTCAACCACCAGACCGCCAGGGAAGTCCCTCCTCCATCTATCTTGTTTGGAGAAACAACAGGAATTGAAAACAGTTGCTTTCCATTGGGAGCAGAAACCCTAGCCAGAGGCCCACCTTTCCACTTTTCCAGAATGCAGTGTTTTTCCTGCGTTCACCCCACTGATCTACCCCAGGTCAAGAAGGCGAACAGCAGCAGGGCCTCTACGGCCCTCCCTGGAGCGCCGTCCCCCAGATTTCAAAACCCGTGAAGAGTGTGGCCTGCACATTTCTAAAGCCTTTAGATGTGTATCGGCTAAAAGAGGCCAAAGCCACCTGGCCGGCCCAGCGCTCCCTCCCTGGGTGGGGGAACCGAGGCTGGGCGGCGGCGCCACGCACCAGTCGAGCCCGCGGGAGTCGAGGGTGGGCAGGTTTACCCCGGGTCAATACCGCCCTCAGAGCCGCCTCCTCCGCAGCTTCGGCCTGGAGCACGACGGCGTGCCAGGCAGCGGCTGTGGGCCCAGCGGCCACGTGATGGCCTCGGACGGCGCGGCCCCCGCCCCTCGCCCTGGGGGCCCCGCGTGGTCCCCTGCAGCCGCAGGCAGCTGCTAAGTCTGCTCAGGTAGCCGCGCCCCGCCCCGCCCCGCCCCGCCCCGCCCCGCGCCCCGCCCCGCGCCCCGCCCCGCCCCGCCCCCGCGCCCCGCCCCGCCCCGCGTCCCGCCCCGCGCCGCGCCCCGCGCCCCGCCCCGCCCCGCCCCGCGCCCCGCCCCGCCCCGCCCCGCGCCCCGCCCCGCGTCCCGCCCCGCCCTGCGCCCCGCCCCCTCCCTGCGCCCCCATCTCCGCTCCGCGCGCCCCGCTCCACCCGCCCAGCCCTCCAGCGGCCCTCCGCCTGGTGTCCGCGGCCCCAGTCCACCCGTCCGCGGGCTCGCAGCCCGTCTCGGGGCGCACCCCTCCATCTCGGCCTTCCTCGCGCTCACCTCCGGTGCCCACCCCTCCATCCCGCCCCCCTCCCGGGGTCCCCCACCCGAGGTCCACTCCCGGCCTGAACCGCGGCCTTGTCGCAGCGCAGGACGGGCGCGCGCTGTGTGGGACCCTCCGGCGCCGCGGTCCGGACCCACGGGGAGGCCTCCCGACGCGCAGCCCGGCCTCTACTACGGCGCAGACGAGCAGTGCCGCGTCGCCTTCGGCCCCACGGCGGTCGCCTGCACCTTCCGCGGGGAGCACCTGGTGAGTCCGGCTGTGGGGGACGCGCCGCCACCCGCCCCTCCGCACCAGGGCCTCCCTCTGCCGCCCTTCTCCGCCCTCCTACCCACTGGCCCAGACCCTCAGATGCCTCTGGAAATTCTCAGTTTCTGAACAAGGGCCCTCACGTTTTCCTTCTGAGGAAGCCCCACAAATTATGTAGAGCTGCCTCTGATAGAGCACCTGAGCCCATGGACCTTGATCCTGCAACAGGTGGTTACCAACAGCTTCCAACTCTGTGGGAGCTGGAGGGCTTCCTGGAGGAAGTGACCTCCAAGCTCAACCTTACAGCAGGAGTGGGAGCTGGCGGTGGGAGGGGAGCTGGGGGCCGGCCAGGCGCCCTAAAGACAGACTTCCTCCCAGGGCTGCACAGGGCTTGCAGCCATTTTTGCCTCTGTGAGCCCCTCCCTGCTTACAAAATACTTGGAATTACATCTTAGTGTTTTCGTAAAATATGTGATATTACAGGTGTTTTTATAAACACAACTGTATTAATGCTATATGTTAGGACATTCTGTTTGATCTAAAAGACCATCTTTTTTTCTTCCGATTTTAAAAGAGATGAAGACACTTCTGTGGGCCCTGGCCGCGGCTCCTGTTCCCGATACGGGATCAGCCAGGCCCCTCCCCACCCCTCCACTGCCCGGGGCGCTGGCTGTGCCCCTGTGCTGTGGTCTGGGAGGGGCAGGTGCAGCTGGACACTGATTCCACGGGCCGGGGGCCTCACCGGCCATCTGTCCCCCCTCTTAGGACATGTGCCAGGCCCTGTCCTGCCACACAGACCCCCTGGACCCAAGCAGCTGTAGCCGCCTGCTTATTCCTCTCCTGGACGGGACAGAGTGTGGCGTGGGGAAGGTCAGCGGGCGTGGAGGAGCATGTGCGTGTGTGTGTGTGTGTGCGTGTGCACACACCTGTGTACTCACACGTGCTCTCCCAGACCTGCACCCTGAAGCCCTCCTCCTGGGGGTGGGAGACAGCAGACCTCAGGAAATAGGGCAGAGGGCCCTGGCGCCGTCCCGGGTGCGCTGGTCAGGAGAGGCAGGCAGCCCAGAGCTCGCCCCGCCCCCTCTTCAGGTAGCTTCATCCCAGGCGCACGGAGACCCTGCGACTCTGCTGGGGCAGGCAGGGGCCCAGGGCCCTCCTCTTAGCCTCCTCACTGCCCCCGAGAGCACGGGGTACTTTGGGGGTGCCTGCTCCCAGGCCCGGTGTGGTGGCCTGCGGACGGGGTGTGTTGTCAGCGGCCTCACAGAGGGGCAGGGCTTCTCGTGACCCCTCGGCCAGGAGCCTCCGTGCGCCCTGCCCTGGCTGCCTGTCCTGCAGCGCCCCTGCGTGTCCCCTCTGCCTTGTGTGGCCAGAACCTTCTTGCAGCCCCCTGCACTGCGGGCAGGTGTCGGCTGGCCTCTGTGTGTGTGTGTGTGTGTGTGTGTGTGTGTGTGTGTGTGTGTGTGTGTGGGGTTACCCTGTGGGTGCAGGCATGCCTTGGGTGTGGGGGCCCCTGGGTGTGGGGTGCCTGTGGGTGTGGGATGCTCTGGGTGTGGGGTATGTTGAGTGTGGGTGCCTGTGGGTGTGGGCATGCCCTGGGTGTGGGGGCCTGTGGGTGTGGGGGCCCTGGGTGCTGAACACAGTCCCATCCTTCTCTTGCAGTGGTGCTCCAAGGGTCGCTGCCGCTCGCTGGCGGAGCTGGCCCCCGTGGGGGTGGTGCACGGGCACTGGTCTGGCTGGGGGCCTGCCAGTCCTTGCTCCCGCTCCTGCGGAGGCGGCGTCATCACCAGGAGGCGGCGGTGCGACAACCCCAGGTACTGCGTGGAGGTGGCCACTCCGCACTCCCTGGCTCGGGGCCCTGGGTCACCTCTCACCCTGTCGTCTTGTGGGCATTTTCAGACCTGCCTTTGGGGGGCGCGCGTGCGTAGGTTCTGACCTCCAGGCCGAGATGTGCAGCACCCAGGTAGGCTGGCTTCCCTGGGCAGGGGTGGGGCTGCGTGCGGTCAGAGGTGGCGCTGGCCTGGAGGAGCCCAAGCGTCAGGATGGCCCTTTCGAGGGCACTTTCAAGGGCAAAAGTGGTTTTATTGATACCTTCCCCTTATAGCTCAGTCGGTAAAGAATCTGCCTGCAAAGCAGGAGAGCCCGGTTTGATTCCTGGGTCGGGAAGATCTGCTGGAGAAGGGATAGGCTACCCTCTCCAGTATTCTTGGGCTTTCCTTGTGGCTCAGCTGGTAAAGAATCTGCCTGCAATGCTGAAGACCTGGGTTTGATCCCTGGGTTGGGAAGATCCCCTGGAGGAAGGCATGGCAACCCACTCCAGTATTCTGGCCTGGAGAATTCCATGGACTGTAAAGGGTTGGACATGACTGAGCGACTTTCACTTTCTGGACCACAGCACACATCCCAGGCCTGTCTGACCCTTGAAAGCAGCCCCTCCGAAGTGCCCCCCTCCTTACCCGGATGGCACTGCCCTGCCCTGCGAACACCCCTCCTTCCCACAGCCAAGCCGGACACTGGGAGAGCACAGGCGATTGTTTTAGCTATGAGCTCAGGTGACTCTCACACCTGTAACGTCAATCATGTGAAAGTGTGTGGTTCTGTGGTATCTAGTACCCTCACAGCACCGTGCGACCACCACCTCACTCTAGTTCCAAACAGTTCCCGTCACCCTAGAGCAAACCCCAGCTCATTAAACAGCCACTCCCCTGCCGCCTCCCCGGCGCCTGCCAGTCACCAATCCGCTTTCTGGCTCTGGGGGTCACCTGCGCTGGACATCTCGCATAAGGGGCCTCATACGTGTGTGGCGTCTTCCTGCATCTGGCGTTTTCCACTCGGCACATGGTGTTTTCATGTGCAGCATGTATTAGAACTCCACTCCTCGTGGCTGAATAATACTCCGCCAGATGGACTATTATCCGATAATGTTCCACTGGACCGCTTTTTGCTCATCCCTTCATCAACGGTCCGTTTGTCGATACATTTGGGCTGTCTCCATCTTCGGTTGTTGGGAATAGCGCTGCTCCGAATCTGTGTACGCGGACTTTTTGAGTGCCAGTCTTTCACTCTTTGGGGTGTACGCCTAACAGCCAAATTGCTGGGTCACACGGTAATTCTACATTAACTCCTTGAGAACCTCCAAGCCATTTCCCACGGCAGCTGAACCATTTGGCCTTCCCACCAGGAATGTGCGAGGGTTCTGATGTCTCCACATCCCCTCCAGCACTTAACTTGTTTCCCATGAGGCCATCATAGAGGGTGTGGAGACACTCCACTGGCCTCGACTTAAGATCTGCACATGGTGAGACCTTCCCTGGCCACCTTCCGCAGGCGGACTCAGCAGGCCCACTCCGATTGTTTCCCTCAGCCTCCAGTGCAGAGCAGGCCAGGATGCCAGCCCGCCTTGGCGCCCAGCTTCTTGTGCAGAGGCCCCTTGCTCTTGACTCCTGTGACTTTTCCAACACTGATACCTGCACAGACATAGTGCAGCTCAGTTCAGTCGCTCAGTCGTGTCCGGCTCTCGTGACCCCATGGACTGCAGCACGCCAGGCCTCCCTGTCCATCACCAACTCCCAGGGTTCACTCAGACTCGTCTCCATTAAGTCGGTGATGCCATCCAGCCATCTCATTCTCTGTCATCCTCTTCTTCTCCTGCCTTCAATCTTTCCCACCATCAGGGTCTTTTCTAATGAGTCAGCTCTTCACATCAGGTGGCCAAAGAATTGGAGTTTCAGCTTCAACATCAGTCCTTCCAGTAAACACCCAGGACTGGTCTCCTTTAGGATGGACTGGTTGGATCTCCTTGCAGTCCAAGGGACTCTCAAGAGTCTTCTCCAACACCACAGTTCAAAAGCATCAGTTTTTTGGCACTCGGCTGTCTTTATAGTCCAGCTCTCACATCCATACATGACCGCTGGGAAACTGCAGCTCTGACTAGACTCAGCGCAGATGCAGTCGAAGCGCGTAAACGGGGGCCTCCCTTCTGTCGAGCTCTCTGTCTGGCTCTTTCCTCTTCGTTGCCAGGGACAGGCCCTTCCTGCCGGGGACAGGATTCTTGTAGAATCCTCCTGTCAGCAGAGGAAGGTTCTCGACACCGCACTCTCCAGGGCAGGGAACCGAGGTGCAGCCAGGAGGCAGGCTCAGACCCGCGTCTTCATCCTCACGCTGCAGGGGCTCTTGCTGTCTCCCGGGGGCGAGGGGTCCCTCACCGAGCCCCCTGCCCCAGCCCCTCCTATGCCCGTCCTCCGCCTCCTCCATCCAGGCCTGCGAGAAGACCCAGCTGGAGTTCATGTCCGAGCAGTGCGCACAGACAGACGGCGAGCCCCTGCGCCTCTCCCCCCGGGGGCAGCACCGCCTTCTACCGCTGGGGGACCGCGGAGCAGTACAGCAAAGGTGGGCCCAGGTGGGGGCCAGGCTCGAGACCCTGGGTGGGGAGCGTCACTGGGGGAGGCCCAGCGTCACGCTGATGCTGTTGTGAGCAGGCTCAGGCTCTGTATCACACCGAGCATCCCAGCTACCCCGGCTCGGCCCCTTGCCGGCAGGTCAGCCCTGACCTCTCCTTCCTGAGTCTCCGTCTCCTGTCTGTAAAACGGAGACAGGAGGCGTGGCGTGATGCTGGAAAAGCACTCGGCTCATGAGTCGCACACTCATCACATGGTGGTGCAGTTACTGCCTCGAGAGGCGGGGGCAGGTGGGAAGCAAAGCCCGCGCCAACCCCAAATGCAAAGAGCACAGTGAGACGGGCGCTTGGGGGTCAGTGAGAGCCCACTTGGATTCAGCTTCCAGAGTCTCTGCCCCGGGCTCCCTGCACCCTCCCACCGGGCTCCTTGTCCTTCTGCTTCTCCCCAGGGAACGCCCTGTGCAGACACGTGTGCCGGGCTGTTGGCGAGAGCTTCACGGTGCGGCGTGGGGACCGTTTCCTGGACGGCACGCGCTGTGTGCTGGGCGACCCTCAGGAGGATGGGGCCCTGAGCCTGTGCGTGTCGGGCAGCTGCAGGGTAAGCGTGTGTGCCTAGTGTAGTGCCCTTCTTCCCTCTGTGGTCCCGAGGGCTTGCCCCAGAGAAGCCAGGGCATGAAGGGACCTTCAAGGGGGTCAGATCTGGGGGTGCGGCCCCCATGAAGCCGCAGCAGCGCAGTCTGCACTGGGTGGCGCTGGGGAACAGGCCGAGCTTGGAGTCGAGAGCCTTGCCGTGACCTGGGGCAAGTCATCTAAGCTCACCTCCTACACCAGAAATGGCAAAAGCAGCCAGTGTTGTTGTGTGAGCCTCAGAGGCCAGCCCTGTCTGGAGACACCGCCGGGGCCTCACCTGCCACTCTCCCCTGCACAGACGTTCGGCTGTGATGGCAGGATGGACTCCGGGCAGGTGCGGGACGCGTGCCAGGTGTGCGGCGGGGACAGCAGCACGTGCCGGCCGCAGAACGGCTCCTTCACGGCTGGAAGGGCCAGAGGTAGGGCCTCCCTGGGGCGAAGGGCCCCCAGCCCCCAGGAAAACGCGCAGCCCAGAGCCCGGGTGCCGGCTGCCTAGGTGGTGGGGCTGCGTGCTCGCTCGGTCCTGGGCCTCCCAGCAGGTCTCAGCCTCCCCAGGAGGCTCAGGTCGGTGCTGAGGTGGCCCATCACTCACGGCTGCTCTCGGTGCCTGTGATGCAGGCACGAGGCGTCTGCCGGGGGCTGTTCCCTCCTCTCCTGCTGGAGGCATCTGAGCACGGGGGATGCTATGCTTGGATCGTCCTTGACTTTGATCTATTTATGCAAGAAGTCAGGTCTCTCGCAAAGTCGGTGGAGGAGCTAAGTCCCGCCTCCCTCTGGCGCTAACGTTTCCTCCCCTCTGACTGTGACCTCAGCGACCTGAGACCACCCCCTCCTCTGCTTCCTCCTAGAGTACGTCACGTTCCTGACCGTCACCCCCAACCTCACCAGCATCTCCATCATCAACCGCAGGCCTCTCTTCACACACCTGGGTGAGCTGGCCAGACCGTGAAGGGTGAGGGTACAGCCCGAGGTGTCCTCCCTTCCGATGCCACCTGCAAGTGTGAGGGTCCCTGCAGTGCCCTCAGTTGCGGGGTTCACCGGGTGGACCCCCAGAACTCTGAGAGCTGTCACCCTCACGATTATGCCTTATTGCAAGGGACAGCCGAAGGAGGAGATGAGCCAGGGAGGGCTCTGTGTCCCGCCTCGAGCACAGCCACACGTGCGGTGTGCGGCCAACCCCGGGAGCTCTCGAGCTCAGTGCCTGGGTGTCGTGGGGACTCCTTATGTCGATGAGGTTGAGGGACTGATTGATCGCTGCCCGGATCTTTCCGACTCAGTCTCCAGCTTGGCTGAGGCTTGGAGACTCAAAGCCCCCACCCTAAATCACGTATTTGACCTTTCACCCTAAACAAAGACGGATCAGGTCAGGCGCAGGGCGCCGGTCAGACCTGTCTCTGGGTGAGGCCACCCTCTTTACACCGTGGGTCTCTCTGTGCAGAGGGTGCGCTTTGGATCTGGGTTGGGGTGCTCACCCTGAGGTCCTCACGCCTGCACTTGGTGCGGGAGCAGGTCCCCAGCACTCCCCGGGTTCCGGGAGGAGGCGCAGAGAAACGGTGCGGGCAGGCCTCTGTCGGCCTGGTGCGTGGGGCACCAGGAAGGGCTGGTGGGGGGCCCGGGGGCGGGCGTGGCAGGTGGAGCATACTGTCGGCCCAGTTGTCCCCTCTCCCTAAACAGGGCTGTCTGTGGGACGGGGCAGTTCTGGCTCCCGGGTTGGGGCCCCTGTGGTGCTGACGGCCCCTCGCCCACAGCGGTGAGGGTGCGTGGCCGCTACATCGTGGCTGGAAACGGGAGCATCTCTGCCAGCACCAGCTACCCCTCCCTCCTGGAGGACAACCGCGTGGAGTACAGGGTGACCCTGAGTGAAGACCAGCTGCCCCGCCGGGAGGAGATCCGCATCCGGGGCCCCACCCGGGACGTCATGGAGGTCCAGGTGCCCGCAGGGCCTCCGCCGGGGTCGGCCTGTCCATCGGCTCAGAGCCACACCCGCTCCTTCAGCACCCGCTGGGGTGGTGGGGGTCCCACTCAGAGCCCACCGGAGCCCCTGGAGTCCTGAGAGCGGCTCAGAGGGAGAGCCCTGCAGAGGGGCCGGGGGTTTCCCGGGAAGGGGCCTTGCGGCTGAGGTCCGAGAGGGCAAGCTGAGGCTGCGGGCAAGCAGGGAGGGGAGAGTCTTGAGGGACCAGGGCCCGCAGTGGAGGGACGCTCGGGGTGGGGAGGAAGGGGCCCCTCCGGTGAGGAGGCTTCCGGAGCCCTGGGCAGACCTTGAGGGGCCTTGCTGGCTCCGTGAGGGGCTCGGGCTTCCTCCTGGGGGCCTGGGGAGCTGTTGGGGGTACCCTGTGCAGGTGCAGTGGGGATTGGGCTGTGTCAGACCCGCCAACAGAGGCCGTGGGCCTCTAGACAGAGGGGGAGGCTGTGCCGACGCCCAGGGTTAGAGGCCCCTGTGGGGTCTGTCTCCCCAACAGGAGGAGCAGAGTCAGCCCAAGAAGGGGGAACAGGGTGACACAGGGGTCAAGAGCCCGGTAGGGGCTCAGCCCAGCGTTCAGTCCTGGCTCCACAGAAACTTGGGGCAAACGCTTAACTTCTCTGAGCCTCGGTTTCCCCCGTCTGTGAAACGAAACTAAGCATACTGAGATAAAGTGATTGTGAAGATTCATCTTTTATTTTTTCCAAAATATGGCACAATACGCACTTGGCAGAGAGTTGGCACCCCCCCACCCGCCCGTGCACATGGGTCGCAATCCTGGGGTCACGGGCCGCAATCCTGGAGTCACGGGCGGGCTCGGGAGGGGACGTGCACGTGCGCCAGGCAGTGTTGGCCGCCCGGGGCAGCTCAGCGTGGATGTGGTCTTGCTGTCTCTCTGGGGCAGACGGAGCCCAGGCTGTATCTGCACGGGTCCTTCCTGCTGGGACCTGGCCTGTGAGTGGCCGCGTGTGTGCTTTGCTGAGGAAGGTGCTTAGAGGGCTGGACAGAAAACAGTGGAGGCTGAAATAGCCCCGGAGAACCTCTGGGGATGGTCTGAGTCTTGACGGCCCCTGACTTGGTCTAGCAGCCCATCCCTGCTCCCACAGCTGGGGGAGACAGCGGGGCTTCCCCAGAAGGCCAGGCCAGAGTGAGCCCCCCAGGGAGCGGTTAACCCCTTCCCTGGCTCCCCATGTGGCCCACCTAGCTCAGCCCCTTCCCCACCCCCAGGAGCCTCCTTCCAAATGCTGGCTGTCACGCAGTTCTCTTGGCGTCCTTTACAGAGCGGATGGAAACACAGATTCCCAGGCCCTGTTCAGGGCCTCTGACCCAGGACCTGCTGGTGACAGTGGGGGGCGGTGTGTGTGCCGAAAACCCGCACGTTAGCAGAGGGCTGTGACGGGTGGGGGCAGGGGCTGGGACCTCTGCCCTCCAGGCTGGCCCCTCCCAGGACCCGGGGACCTTTCTGCAGTACAGACAAGCCCAGCCTCCCTGCTGGACCCTCTTCCTTAACCTGCTGTATCCTCAGGGCCAAGCCCAGACTAACAGGCCCCCTACAGAGCCCCACATGCGGCCCGTTCCTGCCCTTCCCGGGGCCTCTCTTGTGCTGCAGAAGCCAGAGCTGTGGGCTTCTCACCCCGGGCGGGGCCAGGAAGGCCCCTTCGGCGGCCTCCCTCCAGCTGTGCACCCTGCTCAGCCTCCTCGGGGCCCTTGCCTGTGCTCCCTGGCCCCCTGTGCACACCGTCACTATACCTGCCTGCAGCCCACCCCTCCCCCAGCCACCGTGAGCTCCTGGAGCCAGGGGCGGTGTCCTGACCGCTACCTGTGGCATGGGCTCAGCATCAGTGGCGGCTCGCTGAGTGAAAGAACACAGGGGGAGGAAGGCAGGATGGAAGGCTTCCTGAAGGAGGCGGCCGTGACAGCCCCCGCGCTCTCGGCAGGTTTACAGGCGCTATGGCGAGGAGTATGGCAGCCCTGCCCGCCCTGACATCACCTTCACCTACTTCCAGCCTGAGCAGCGGCAGACCTGGGCGTGGGCCCCAGTGTGGGGGCCCTGCTCCGTGAGCTGTGGGGCAGGTGCGGCCCGGGTGGGGCTCACCTGGAAGCCCAGCGTGCCGCCCGCCCCGTGGAGGTGGCCCAGCCCCTCTGTTCCCTCCAGGGCTGCGCCAGGTGACCTATAGCTGTTGGGACCAGTCCAGGAGCGAGTGGGTGGAGGCTTCCCGCTGTGCGGGGAACCGGCCCCCAGCGGCGTGGTCAGAGGCCTGCGCTCCTGAGCCCTGCCCCCCCGCAGTGAGTGCTGGCTGTGGGCCCCCGGGGGGTGGGGGTGGCTCAGGGGCCCTCGTAGCACAGCCAGCAGGGTCTGGGCGAGTCCTTGATCGGCCCTGGCAGTGTCCCTAGATGGCAGGTGCGGACACCGAGACTCGGGCGGACCCGAGTGGCTGGCCAGCCTGGTGTGACCTGCTGCCCCCCGTCTATGGGCAGCTCGCTCCCTCTCTGAGCTCAGGCGCCCACCACACGGGGAGAGGACCACCCTGCCTGTGAGGGTTGTGGCGTTGGCTTGGGGAGGGAGCACAGCCCGGTGGGAGCACCATGCTAGGGACAAGGCGGTCCGTGTCAGGTGCGGGGCGGGGGGGCAGCCAGCCGCTGGCGCTTTCAAACAGACGTCCTCAGGCTCAGGTGCGGCTCAGGGACACCTGGAGAGCTGGAGGGCTGGGCCGGCGGCCCCCACGCGGCGTCTAGGTTCCTGGAAGGGGCCCTGGGGCCCCACCCCAACCAGGGAAGTGATCTAATGGGCCACAGGTGGATCTACCTGATGCCCGGTTCCTCTGCTCAGCTGGGCGGCGGGAGACTTCGGCCCCTGCAGCGCCTCATGTGGGGGCGGCCTGCGGGAGCGGGAGGTGCGCTGCGTGGAGGCTCAGGGCGGCCTGCTGAGGACTGCTCCCCGCTCCCGGTGCAGAGCGCTGGCCCCACAGCCGGCGGCCGTGGACACTTGCAATTCCCAGCCCTGCCCCCAGAGGTGAGCACAGGGTGGGCAGGGCCCGCCAAGGCCAGATCCAGGCAGAACCTCCCGGCAGGGCTTGTCCCTGCACTGAGCCCTTCCTTTCGGGGTGTCCCCTCTTCCAGAGGCCCCTACACCCTCCCACCCAGGAGGCCCTGGACTGGCCAGTCCCCTCTCTTTGAACTCTTTTTTTGAACTCGTGAGGACCGAGCAAACCCGCAGATGCCCAGCCACACACGCCACTCTGCCATTGCCGTCGTCCACCCCGTAGCATTCCAGCTGGCGGAGGCTTACCAGCCTGACTTGCCACTAGCCGTCGGGGGACCCGAGCCAGGCTCCTCCCTCTCTGGGTCCCAGATCTGTCACCTGGGCAGCAGGGAGGGGGTGGCCTGGGCCGCTGGTGATCTGCGGGTGGCTCTGGGCGCCCTCCCCGTCCCCTGCACGCCGTGTGACCGTGGCAGACACAGCAGTCACCGCTCTCTCCTGCTGAGGGCTGAGCCTGCCCTGGGATCCCCTCCACATGGCGCTCCAGGCCGCCTCCAGCTCTCAGGGCCGGCGCTGGAGACGCGTTTGCTGTCCCTGAGCTGGCGAGCCGCCTGCGTCTGGCACGTGCCTCCCAGCACCTCTGGGTCTAGGTCGCACAGAGCCACGCTCTTCTCTGCTTGGGACCCGCCTTGCCTCTGGAAGGCGGGAGGGTCAGGGCTGGTCTCTGCACCCTGGGTGCCGAGAAGAGGCCCGCAGCTGTTCAGCCAGGCTTCAGGGAAAGGCCCCTGGCCTTGCCTCTTTGTGAGGGACCCTTTCTGGGCTCTTGGAGACTGGGGAGCAGGTTCACCACCTCTCTGCGCCAGGAGCTGGCTTGCACGACCGCCCGAAGGCAGAGGCAGGGCCTGACGGCTGTTGTGTCCTGTCCTCAGGGAGACAGACGCGTGCTCGTCGGCCTGTGGAGCAGACCCGGCCGTGCAGAACACGACGTGCATGCCGGAGGCAGATGGCACGGGGCTGTCGGCAACTGCTGGGCCCTGCTCCGAAGACGAGAAGCCGCCTGCCCTGGAGCCCTGTATCGAGGCGGCATGTCCTCCTGGCGGGGACCAGGTGAGCGTCCTGGGAGAAGGCGGAACTCTGGTTGCGCTGGCTTCCTGGCCAGAGCTGGAAGACAGCCCTCGTGCGGGGCTGCTGTCCCCGGGAGGTACCTGGGCAGCGGGAAGAATTTGACGCAGAGCTCAGGGTGCTGGGATGCCCTGCCCACTGGCGAGCAACCTGAAGCATCCAGAGCCTGATAGGATGGTGGCCCTTGCTGCCAGGCTCCCGCCAGCACCCATGGGCTCAAGCTGGAGGCGCTGCTTTCAGACAAGCATGCTGGCCAATGCCCCCGACTTCCTTGGGCTGCGGCAGTGGGGAGGGAACTTCAGGGCCAGGCGTGCCTGCTGATCTGGCTCCCAAGGCCCAGTACTGCCTGCCCCACAGTGACTGCTCAGGCTGGTGTAGAGGCCAGGGTGGGGCATGAAGGCACCGCCGGGGCCAGGAAGCCAGCTTTCTGGGAAAGCACCCGTGGGTGGATGGCCTTTGGGTGCTGGTGACCACTTCTGTTCTCTCCTGAAGGGGTGCGCTGGGTGGGAGTAGAGGGCCAGGTGCCTGGGGCTCTGGAGGTGGGAGGCCCAGACCCACCCGGCTCGGTGCCTGGCCCCTGCAGCTGGACGTCCGGTCCCCGGGGCGGGAGGCTGTGTCCCCAGCAGGTGGCCCCAGGCTGGAGGCGCTCGCCGCGCACGTGTGGACACCCCTGGCGGGGCCGTGCTCTGCCTCCTGCGGTCAAGGTGAGGCCCTGGTGCTCCTGAGGGTCGGCTAACTCGAGAATAGCGTTTGAGGTGGCATACACAAGGACATGACCTTATAAGCAAGGAGACTGGGGCCAGCCAAGCACAGCAACCACGTGAACATGCCCTTGATTGGCTGGAAGGTAGGAAGTGATCATAAACCCGGCCGTACTGGGACCCAAGAGTGTAGTCTTAAGGTCTAAGGTGGGCCCCAAGCTTAGCTCTGAGCTTTCTGGCGGCCAATCCAGAGAAGCAAAAATTAATGTTAAGATACAGAGTGTTTTAAACTAAAAACCCTGGGAGTTCCCTGGTGGGCCAGTGGGTAGGGCTCACTGCCGCGGCCCGAGTTCAGTCCCTGGTCAGGGAGCTAAGATCCTGCAAGCTGCGAGGCAAGGCTGAAACTAACTAACCTAAAACCCTAGTCACTTGCTCAGCTAAACCCCAGCATGTTTAGAGTTGAGGCCAGAGATTTCTTTTGTGGCTACTCCTGAAGGAAAGATTCAAGGACACGGCCCTAATGACACCTTGGCGGTGGACACAGTGAGAGGTTTTAATGTAGCAACTCTTATAATGCCCTCAATAAAAAAAGATCAGCCACCATTTTTGAGCACCTACTATGTGCCAAGCACTTTCTGTGTGTGCATGCACGCTTAGTTGCTCCCTCATGTCCAACTCCTTTGTGACCCCATGGACTGTAGCCCACCAGGCTCCATTGTCCATGGAATTTCCCAGGTTAAGAATCCTGGCATGGGTTGCCATTTCCTTCTCCCTGGGATCTTCCTGACCCAGGGAATGAACCTGTGTCTCTTGTGACTCCTGCATTGGCAGGCAGATTCTTTACCACTGAGCCACCTGTTTAGTCTCCTGGAAAAATCATGATAAATATTCCTCCAAGTCAGGCACCATTAGATGAAGAAACTGAGGTTCAGAGAGGTTAAGTCACTTGTCCAAGGTCACACAGCTGGTAGGTGGCAGAAAGTGAAAGTCGCTCAGTCATGTCCGACTCTTATGACCCCATGGACTATACAGTCCATGGAATTCTCCAGTCAGGATACTGGACTGGGTGGCCTTTCCCTTCTCCAGAGGATCTTCCCAACCCAGGGATCGAACCCAGGTCTCCCGCACTGCAGGCGGATTCTTTACCAGCTGAACCACAAGGAAAGCCCAAGAATACTGGAGTGGGTAGCCTATCCCTTCTCCAGGGGATCTTCCCGACCCAGGGATCAAACTGGAGTCTCCTGCATCGCAGGCAGATTCTTTACCAACTGAGCTCTGAGGGAAGCCGGGACTCAAGTCCAGGGAGGCCTCATCTGCTAGAGTTGTCCGGAGACTGGGGCTCCCACGGTCCTCGCTGACCCGCTTCTCGGGCGCGGGGCTTCTCCTCCCTCCCTACAGGCCTGGCGGAGCTGCGCTCGTATGCATGGACCCTGCCCTCAGGACACCCGTCGGGGAAGAGCTGTGTGACCTGGCAAGCAAGCCCGGGAGCCGGCGGGAGGCCTGCCAGGCTGCCCCGTGCCCGGCCAGGTGAGTATGAGGGAGGGAGGCCGTGCAGAGGGCCAGCAGTCTGGGTGCCCCTGGGAGGAAGGAGCTCCCCCTGGCTGCAGCTCCCCACGGAGCGCTGGCCTTCCCTCCCCTGCAGGTGGGAGACCCAAGCCTTGGCACCGTGCCCGGTGACCTGTGGAGGCGGGCAGGTGCCACTGGCTGTCCGCTGTGTGAGGATGGACCAAGGCCGCCTCATCTCCCTGCCTCACTCCAAGTGCTGGCCCATGCCCCGGCCTAGGCCCCTGGAGGCCTGCAGCCCGGAGCCCTGCCCTGTCAGGTGGGCCCCTCCCTAAGAGGGCAGGTAGTCCTAGGCGAGCACCCTTGCAGGGTGGCATCATCCCCTCCCATTAGCTCCAAAGGCTTGGCGTCCTCACCCGCAGGAGGGGTCATACTGGTGCACGGAAGACTGGGGGTGGG
The DNA here is from genome assembly GCA_917880005.1 of Nanger dama. Taxonomy (NCBI): domain Eukaryota; kingdom Metazoa; phylum Chordata; class Mammalia; order Artiodactyla; family Bovidae; genus Nanger; species Nanger dama. The sequence goes on along the minus strand of CAKJTW010000018.1, from coordinate 2,677,662 downwards.
GGGCTATCACACAGGGTTTGGAATGCTGTGGGCACATGCGGTTGGTGGCTCGTTTTTCATCGCTGCTCTTTACTGGGCACCTGCCATGCCCAGCTGCTGTGCTGTCACAAGGGGACATCACCGCTAGCCAGGCAGCCAGGCAGCCCCGTGCTCATGGAGCAGACGCTGGAGGCTGGAGGCGGGGGACAGATGACAGAGAAGGTTGATGGGAAGATGTATAATGTGTGTATGTGTATAATTTGACGGACGGTGTTGGTGTGACATGGAAACACAGTGGGGAAGAAGGTTGGGAGTCCCGGCAGGTCCGGGTCCGGGTGATGGTGGGGCTGGGATTCCTGTTGAAGACCGATGTCTCTGCAGGGCCCCTTGGGTGCCTGGCCCCTTCCCCGTTGCTTTTCTGGATGCATCTGCCCTCAACTTCCCCTTCTGCAGAGCAGGGTCTTCTGAACGTTCTCTGTCCCCTGCGCTGCGCCTCCCGGTGGAGACGTAAAAGTGGCTCCCTGGAGAGAGAACCTCTTCTAGGCCCTTTCCGGTCTGGGGTGGACATGAGGGGAAGCCGGGCTCCCCCGGGCGCCCCCTGACTCCTGTTTGCCCCAGGTGGCGGTACAAGCTGGCAGCCTGCAGCCTGAGCTGTGGGGGAGGGGGTGGCGCAGAGGATCCTGTACTGCGCCCGGGCCCACGGGGAGGACACGGACGAGGAGATCCTGCCGGACACCCAGTGCCAGGGGCTGCCCCGCCCCCGAGCAGCAGGAAGCCTGCAGCCCGGAGCCCTGCCCGCCCAGGTCAGCAGCCCCAGCGTGGACAATAGGCAGCCTGAGCTCCTGGCGAGTGCTGATGTGGGGCTGGGCCTGTGGGGGTTACGGGGCGTCTCAGGGCACCGGAGATAGGACCCCCACCCCGCTCCTGGCAGGCTGCACCCGGTGTCATTCCAGCAAACTCAGTCGCTGTCAGTTCTAATGGGGGTGGGGCTTCCCGGTGGAGGAGGCAGCGTTTGAGCAGAGCCCAAGGGCTGTCCACCTGGGGCTCAGCACCGCTCGGAGCCACAGGGACAGCGCAGGTCCTGCCAGGGGCCCCAGAGGCGGGTGGGAGCCTGATGGGGAAGCTCCCAGTGCTCCCGCGGGCTTCCTCTTCGTAATTTTGCACTTTAAATAATGCAGTGCTCCTCTGTGTCACTCAGAAACATCCAGAAAAGAATGTAGGTCACCCCCGTCCTATCACCAGACTTCACAGATGCTTCCGTATCTGTTTCCTCTGTCTGTCTGCTTGGTTTTAAAGAAGTATGCCACCACAGGACGACTTCACTTACACTGAAACCTTTAAACTCATCTGTGATTTATTTGGGGTCTGTTGCAAAGTAGGGGGCTATCCCAGGTGGTGCTAATGGTAAAGAGCCCGCCTGCCAATCCAGAAGACATAAGAGACCTCAGGTTCGATCCCTGGGCTGGGAAGATGTTCTGGAGGAGGGCATGGCAACCCATTCCAGTATTCTTACCTGGAGAATCCCACAGACAGAGGAACTTGGAGGGCGAGTCTATAGGGTCACAGAGTCGGACACGACCGAAGCAACTCAGCACGCGTGCAAGTAGAGGAGCAAAATGTTCTTCCGAATCACCAGCTAGCGCAGCGCTGGCTGCATGCCCCCTGCCCCTGCGAGGTGCCTCCTTTATTGCGCCTGACTTCTCCGCTCTGTCGGATCTGCGTGAGGCTTCCTACCAGACTCTGTTGGTTTATACCCCATGTACTGCCACCCCCAAGTCAAATTGTTTTAATCGCTGTAACTTTATGATCCATTTGCTATCCATACCTGTGTCCCTTGATGTCCTTGCTCACGCTAAAAAGTGCGCTCTATTTATCTTTGGGCATCATATTTGAGATGATCCGGGATTTTTTAAATGGGAATTTCGTGCACACAGGAGCTCCGCTTACCCCTGGAATGTCCCTGTGGCCACCCTGGCCTCCTTGGTGTTCTGGAACATTCCAGGCGGTGCTTGTGCACCTGCCTTCCCGCTGCTCTTGTACGTGTCTCCTCAGAAATCCCTCCCCAGGCTCTGCTCGAAGTGCCACCACAGGGAGGCAGAGGATCCCCCGAGACACTGTCCAAACGCGGGTGGGGGTGGGGCCACCTGCTGCTGGCCTCTGGTGGGTGGAGGGCCGGGGGTGCCCCTGAACACGCCCTCCACTGTTCAGATGGCCCCACAACAAAGACCCATCCGGCCTCAAGCGTCTCGAGGTGGAGACCTGTGTGTGCTCCGAGGCGGGTGGGGGAGGACTTGGTCTGGTTCCCGGCCGTATCTGGGCACCTAGAACAGCACCAAGCCTGCAGAAGGCACGTGATTGGGAGGGGGCATCTCGGGTCTCGGGGCTGGGGCAGCCTAGTATAGTGATTAGGACTCCAGGCCCCAGGGCAGCCTGCCTGGCTTCAGCCCTGGCTCCGAATGCACCAGTCGTCATCATTTGCGGAAAGATGATACATCACCATGTTGCAGGAGTGAATGATGGGAACCGAGATCAGCTGTCCATCACCCCAGGGCATGGCTGCCCCGACCCTGTTCTTGACCCAGCCAGCAGCTGGTGCCACGGGTGTTCTGTGACAAAGGGGACGGAAGCGGGGACCTTCTTAAGGAAACAGAGCTCTCTTTCCTGCAGAGCTTCCCCTGTGCCACTCAGCCTGGTGGTCAGCCAGGAGAGGCCCAGGGGACTGCGCTGCTGGACACCCCCAGGGGCCTCGGACCTGGTCCTGGCTGGCCGTCCGGGAAGCCCCCTGGGCAGTGCCACCTCAGGGAGCTGAACCTCTCCCTGGGGTCTTCTCTTGCTGCAGGTGGAAAGTCACATCCCTCGGCCCGTGCTCGGCCAGCTGTGGGCTCGGCACGGCCACTCGCTCGGTGGTCTGTGTGCAGCTGGACCGCGGCCAGGACACGGAGGTGGGCGGGGCGGCCTGCGCAGGCCTCGTGCGGCCACAGGCCAGCATCCCTTGCATCGTTGCCGACTGTGCCTACCGGTGGCACGTCAGCGCCTGGACACAGGTAAGTGCTGCAGCTGGGGCTGGCCGGCCAGCGTGTCAGCTGAGGGTCCTCATGCACGGGGACCTTGGGCAGGGGGGTCGTGATCCCCTGAAAGGAGGGGGAGAGCCAGGCCTGTTAGGGCACCGAGGGATGGAAGACCTAGAGGCATCGGGGACAGGTAGGCCTTCAGAGGCCCCGAGGTCTGGAGACGTCGGAAGATGAAGGGCTGATAACTCCGGAAGGAGAGCAGCTGCCATCCTGCGCCCAGCACCTTGCAAAGCCCTGGAGAGACAAAGGTAGACAGGGCTGGGTCCCTCCCCTGGAGGGGCTCGCTCACAGCACGGAGGGGAGAAGAGGCGGAGCACACGGCCGCCAGCGTCAGGAGGAGCCTGGGCATCTGAGGTGGAGAGGTGATCGCTTGGAAGGGGCAGCGTGGGGCGGGCAGGCAGGGCGGACGCTGCGCTGCAGTGAGTGACGGAGGGTGGGAGGAGGAAGCCACGGGTCCCCACTCTGGAGCCTGGAGGCAGCGAGGCCTGGAGGGCAACAGGGAGAGATCCGGGTTTGAATCCATGCTCCTCCTTTCTCTGTGACCCTTGCAGGGTGACTTCTTTGAGCCTCAGTCTTCTCATCTGGAGAATGGGCACATATGCTTGCCTCCTGCGTTGGGCAGAGATTATATCGGATCCTGCCTGGCCTCTGGTCAACCACTGTGCTTGTCTCGCCCTGGCAGGGTCAGCCTCACTGTGTCCCTCTTCCCTGGCAGTGCTCCGTCTCCTGTGGGGAGGGCATCCAGCATCGGCACGACGCCTGCCTAGGGCCCCGGGCCCAGGTGCCTGTGCCTGCCAACTTCTGCCAGCACCTGCCCAAGCCAGTGACCGTGCGGGGCTGCCAGGCTGGGCCCTGCGAGGGGCAGGGGACGGCCAGCCCGGCGCCCCACGAGGAAGCTGCTGCTCCAGGCCAGACCACAGCAGCCACAGCTGCGTCCCCGGAGTGGCCCCAGCCCCACGCCCGCCTCCTCTTCCCAGCTCAAGGACGCCTGCCCGGGCCCCAGGAAAGCCCAGTGGAGGCCAGTCAGTTTCATTCCTTCTTTCTGTGTGGGGGTGCTGCAGGAGGCGGGGCAAAGGCATCTTCACTGGGAGAGGTCAGACCGCGCTCCTCATGGGGACCTCTCGGGGGTGGACCTGTGACTGCAGGACTCTGGACGCTGGGCTGAGCGTGGCTGAACTGGAGGGGGTGGGCTTGGGAGGCTGGGCCCTCTGCCTCACTGGGAAAGTGCAAGCTCACTTTTGCTATCGTCGGGGGAGAGGGACCCGAAGGTTGAGAAGAGTCAGAAGCCCTGCTCGTGTGACCTCCTGGCACATCAGGCGTGGCTTTGTGCCTGGGGTGGTGATGCGCTGGCCCACACAGCCCCCTTCCCACCCGAGAAGGCTTCCGGTGGGGGCCTGGGAGGACATGAGCCACCCCAGCTCCCGGGCTCCTCCCCTGGCCCTGCCCTGCTGGGGACGCCCCGCCTGGGAGCGCTGCTCACCTGCCCTCCTGCTTCTCGCTGGCTAGGTGTCTGTGGCCGGCAGCACCTGGAGCCAACAGGAATCATTGACCTGCGAGGCACGGTGCAGCCGGACTGTGCGGTGGCCATCGGGAGGCCCCTGGGTGAAGTGGTGACCTCCGGGTTCTGGAGGGTTCTCTCAACTGCAGTGCTGGTATGTCTGGACCACGGGAGCAGCTGCTACCAGTGCCAGGGTCTGGGGGTGCCAGTGAGGGTAACTCGAGGGTGCCCCATGCCTGGAGCATTCTCCAAGTGCCTCCCCACGTGTAATCACTATAGCCAGCTGAGGACTGGGGTGTGGTTGTCCCCATTTCACAGATGAGGAAACTGAGGTTAGAGGAGATTAAGTTATACATGGAGTTCCTTAGTGTTACATGGCCAGTAAGTGGGCGTGTTGGGACCTGAACTCAGCTGAGTCTGCGCTAGGCCACTGGGCTGCTGCTGGACTTGGGGTGCTGGGTCCTCATTGCACTGCCCCTTCCCCAGGGGAGATGCTGCTGCTTTGGGGCAGGCTCGTGTGGGAGGAAGATGTGCGGGAAGCCGGCCGGCATGGCTTTCAGCTCCCAAGCCAACACGCTGCTGGTGAGGCAGCGTCTTATGCGGCCTGGAGGCGGAGTGCTGCTGCGGTATTCAAGCCAGCCCGCCCCTGGGAGCCTTCCACCGAGGTACGGCGAGGCAACGGAGCCTCCCCACCCGCCCAGAGCCGGCCAAGGGGCCAGTCCTGATGGGCTGGTGGGCCAGGCAGACAGAGGATTCAGCTGTCGTTCAGTTCCCCCGCTGTGTCCCACTCTCTGAGACCCATGGCCTGCAGCAGGCCAGGCCTCCCTGCCTTTCACTATCTCCTGGAGCTTACTCAAACTCATGTCCATTGAGTCAGCGATGCCATCCAACCATCTCATCCTCTGTTGCCCCCTCCTCCTCCTGCCCTCAATCTTTCCCAGCATCAGAGTCTTTTCTGATGAGTCTGCTCTTTGCATCAGGTGGCCAGAGTATTGGAGTTTCAGCTTCAGCATCAGTCCTTCCAATGAATATTCAGGACTGATTTCCTTTAGGGTTCACTGGTTTGATCTCTTTGCAGTCCAAGGGACTCTCAAGAGTCTTCTCCAGCACCACAGTTCAAAAGCATCAATTCTTTGGTGCTCAGCTTTCTTTATGGTCCAGCTCTCACATCCGTACATGACTCCTGGAAAAACTGTAGCCTTGACCAGACGGCCCTTTGTCAGCAAAGTGATGAGCTGACTGCAAATGAAATTCAGTGCCTTCCTGGGCCCCCCGACACCCCCACCCTGCATGTGCAGCCAGGACCGGGTCCCGAGCTGTGCGGCCTCCCTTCCCTCTGGGGCCCCCTGGCACAAGGGCGCACACCCTCCCTCAGGCCACCTCGGCCCCACACCCTGGCCTGGCACTCAGGTCCTTCAGGATCCTTTAGGGGCCTCCTGCAAACTGCTTTGCCCAGCCCCACTGAGTGCACTGTCCTCTTGGCTCATCTTCTGCAGAGCGGGGTGTGTGTGCACGCACACCTTGTGTGCAGGACAGTGGCCGGGAGCCCTGCAAGCCTGGGGCCCCAGCACATCCGTGGATAGCCCTCTGGCTTGCTTTGGGGGTCTTGCCCTCTTCCTGTAGCCCAAGCCGCTGGAAGGTGGCTTCCCCCAGGGTTCCAGGCACTTCTGGGTCCCCCAGACCTCAGGTGGGAAATGGGATCCTGGGACCCTTCTTCCTTGGCCCCTCAGCATGGAGCACAGGCCCTGGCTGCCGGCCTGGTCCTCGCTCCTCACTTCCCAGGCTCCCCACGCACAGGCGCCGGCCTCGCGGGGCACTCAGGAGAGCTTCCCCGGGCCGGGTCGGTGTGAAGGTCTCTTGCACGTGTGACTTCACTGAGATCTCTTAAAGTCTGTCCTGGCCGGTTTGTGCTCCTGTTCCCTTCACTTTGCAGAAGGAACTGAAGCCCAGAGCATTTAAAGCCCTCATTAGGGTCACCCAGCCAGGAAGTGGTAGAGGTGGGGTTCAGTGGGGGCTTCTGCCGGGGGCCCTGATCCTGACCGTGGTGCCACACTGATCCCCACTGCTGCCCGGCTGTGAGCTGCCCTGGCCTCTGCCAGGAGCAGCCACTCCTGGGGCATCCTCTGTGTGTGAGATGGTCCACAGCCAGTTTGTCCACCTGCTCTCCCCTGCAGGATGTGACACGCAGCTCTTTGGACCGCGGGGTGAAATCTCGAGCCCATCAATGAGTCCGGGTGGGAGGAACGTGGGGGGCTGTCGCATCTTCATCGACGTGGCCCCGCGGGCCCGGATCGCCATCCATGCCCTGACCGTGGACAGCGGCGCCAGAGCTGAGGGAGCTGATGCCAGTTACATCTTGGTGAGCCTGCTGGGATGGGGGACAGTAAGGGGCTGGCTTCTGCTGTCATTCTGGACAGCCGCCCTGGGGCCAGGGGCCAGGGACTGGACCGGAGGGTGGCTGGGCCCACTGAGTCTACTTCAGACCAAAATCCTCAAAATCAGTGAATGAATGGGAGATAAGTTTCCTCCACTTATTCACCAGCAAATGCTTCTTGAGCTCCCTACAAGAATGAAGTACAGAAACTGGCTGATGTAGACAGCTGGTTCACCCAGGACTGAAGCATAATCTCAGCGCATCAAATAATTTTACTAGAAGAGTAGGCCAAGTCCTCCCTCGACGAGCCTTCCTGTGTTCTGGGAGAACTGGCCTCTGTAAGGTTTCAGCTCCCTGCAGGGGGCTGTCTGGCCTCTGTATGAATCTGGGCTCAGATCCCAGCTCTGGCATTCTGGCTGTGTGTTCTTGAGGAAGGAGTACAACTTCTCTGAGCCGCAGTTGCTCAGGTAGAATAACAGCGTCTTCGTCATGGGCTGTTGTGTGACCTGGGCGTACGACACTTTACACATTAAGTGGTTACGCTAATTATTATTTGTGGTCGGTCCTTTGGGCTGCCTCTTTTCTCCCAGATCCGGGACATCCACAGCCTGAGGACAACGGCATTTCGTGGGCAGCAGACACTCTACTGGGAGTCAGAGGGCAGCCAGGCAGAGATGGAGTTTAGCCAGGGCTTCCTGGAAGCACACGCCAGCCTTCGGGGCCAGTACTGGACCCTCCACACGAGAGCTCGTTAGCCAGCCGATCCCCTGCCTCAGCTTCCTCTCCAAGCGCATCTCTAAGTTGCCCAGTGGACACAGTGGAATGTCTTCTCCCAGTACCGGTAGGGAAAGGAAGGTGCCCGACGTTTATGAACACCTGGCAGGTGTCCGTCCAGCCCTGGTGAGCTTACTATGGTGTCTGAGTGCCTCCTCCAACAGACAGAACACTAGGGGTGGGAGGCGGGACTCTCCCAGCCCCTCGGGTACCAATAAACTGAGCGTTCCGTCTGAGTGGCGTTTTCTTTACCCAAAGTGTCCGAACACGGCTTAAAAACCCAGCCCACCGCACGACGGGATTTCCCTGGCCGCAGTCGGGCTCCACATCCTCACCCGATTCCAGGAAACCCCTGGCCACCGCCAGCGGTCGTCCGTCTATCCAGGGAGGGAGGCTGGAGTCCCGAGGCCCTGATGCCCGCGCTCCTGTCGCTTCTCTGCGACGCCCCGCCCCTCTGCTAGTCTGGGTGGGGAGGCAGACCGTCGGAGAGTCCCGCGGGCAGGGCCCGGACCTATGCTAGTAAGCGCGAGGGGCCCGGGCGCGCTCTGTCCAGGTCCCCCGGGCCACGCCCCTACGCTAATAAGACTCCCCCGCGCCCCGCCCATACGCTAATAAACAAGCGCTTCGGCCGTCCCCCCGCCCAGCCACGACGCCCCACCTCTATGCTAATAAGCCCGGGCCTCTCGGGCGCCCTGCCTCCGCCCGGCCCTGCCAGCCCCTCCCCAGCCCCGCCCCCTATGCTAATAAGCGGCCGCCTCTCCCACAAGGCCGCGCGCCGGGACGACGCGGCCGGCTCCGCGGCTCTTTGTGCGCGCGGCGGACAGCGCCGGACGGCGGCACCATGAGCGGCGCGGGCGGAGCGGCGGTGGCGCCCGCGAGCTCGGCGCAGCCCGCGCAGGAGGAGGGCATGACGTGGTGGTACCGCTGGCTGTGTCGCCTGTCGGGGGTGTTAGGGGCAGTCTGTGAGTACTCGGCCCGGCCCCGCGCCCCCACCCCGCGTGCCTCCGGGGAGGGACCCGCTCGAGATGCAGTCTGCTGGACGCGCGGGGCTCGCGGGAAGCGGGCGCTTCTGTGGTTGCCATGGTTACCGGCCGGCGGCCGGGACCCTGGGTGCGTTCCGGGGTGGGGAGGTGGAGCGTGACCGCCCGGGGAGCCGCGGGCCCGACGTGGCCTCACCGCCGCACCCCCTCCCACGCCTGGCCGGAGGGCAGCCCCGCCTGCTGACTGCTGCGCGTGCGGACAGCGGCCGCCTTATCCTTCCAACGAAGGTTGTGTACACGTGGGGCGGGTGCAGGTCTGGCCAGGTTTCCCAAGGGGCGGGTGGTCAGAGAGCAGGTGATCCCTGAGGAAGGGAGGTGACCCCTCCTCTGGGTCCTCGCTGTCCACTTGGAGACGGTGCGCTTCCTATGAGGTCAGCTCTGCCTCCGGCTGTCAACTTAGCCGCAGCAACTCTGCGCATCCTCATGTTCCCGGGACCCAGGCTCGTCCTGGACACACCCCCAACCTCAGGTTTTCGGGAAGCCAGGCTCTTTTAGCACAGCCACCTTCAAAATAGCAGGTGTAGGAAGGTGGACCTGCTACTCAGTGAAAGAAGGATCTCGTGGCGGGTCTTCTGAGGCAAGGGTCAGTCTAGGTGAATGGCTGCTACCCACAACCTTGTGAATTACTGGACTGGGGCGGGCACAGCCCGAGGTCTTAGAAAGGGAGTGTCTGTTTGTCCGGGCACTCTCAGGATTGGAACAGTGACTGCCTGGCACAGAGGGCCAGGGCCAGGGGACCCTGATCAGATATGCCCGAAGGAGTGCCTCTTTAGGGTCCCCTTCTGGTCTCACGGCCCTCCTGGGTGGAGGAGGCCAGAAGAGAGCCCAGGAGTGCAGGTTGGGAGTGTGCTGCTCTGGCAGGATGTGCCCCGTCCAGAGGCCAGAGTAGGGCGGGCCCTCTGCCAGTCACCAAAAGGCCTCTGAGTCCCTGTAACTGCTATTCAGAGAAAGCATGCTTTTGACTTTGTAGGAGAAACTCAGTATGATCCTTTAGAGTCTGGGTAGCTGTTTCCCTGGCAGATCAAAGTGAGGCTGCTGTGGGACTGACATTGAGGAGGCATGCGGTGGAGAGTGGAGGGCCTGACTGTGTCCTGTGGGCCATCACCCTCCTCCCTCTGTCCTGGGGTCCTCAGCCCTGCCGGTGGTGGTGGCTTAGTCACTAAGTCTTGTCCGACTCTTGCGACCCTATGGACTGTGGACTGCAGCCCGCCAGGCTCCTCTGTCCATGGGATTCTCCAGGCAAGAATACTGGAGTGGGTTGCCATTTCCTTCTCCAGGGGATCTTTCTGACCCAGGAATTGAACCCAGGTCTTCTGCATCGCAGGCAGATACTTTACCAGCTGAGCCATGAGGCTGAGTCCCTTGTTAACTCTGGCATCCCATCCAGCTCTGCGCTTTGGAAGGGGGATACCTGGGCCGCTCCAGGAGTTCATGGTGTTGGGGTGCTGACCCGTGAAGATGAAGAGAGACCTGTGGCTTCACCCTGAAATGTCACTTTCACCTGCAGATTTGGGAACGTGATTGTGTGGATTGCCAACAGCATATAACACAGGGTGAATTGCAAAGCACACGGGAGTTTTAGAGATGAGACTAGAGTTCAGGTAGAGCTCCTGCTTCTGTCTGGTCCCTGTGTGGGAGCACCACCTTCCTCAGGTAGGGGGCCTTGGAGAGGCGTTTCCTCAGGGTCTTGACTGTCATCTGGAGGAGACAGGCTGGCCCTGGACACCTCCCTTACTTGGGACAAGCATCAGAGGCCCCTGAGGGGACATCTTCCAGCCCTTGATGGTTAAAGGGCTCTTGGCTGGAGCCTCTTTGTCTGGGTTGAAACCTGGTCCTCCCGGAAGGTCGGCTGTTGGTAGACACGGATGGAGGTGGAAGGCAGGATGTGTGGGCCTCTGTCAGGCAGGACCGTCGGGCAGAAGCGGTGTCCTGCCTGGGCGCTCGTATCTGTGGCCCTGGGGAGCCCACTGACCGAATGAGTGACGGGGCGGTCCAGGACAGGTGCCACCTTTAGTAGGCCGGAGCACGTCCGTCGCTGAAGGAGACCTTGGGGGGTCACACAGGGCAGTCCCCTTCACTTCACCTGGTTTCGTCTTCCATTGCTTGCTTTCTGTGTAGGGTTACACAGGAGCACGCCAGGAGGGCTCCAGGCCTTCTCAGGGATCAGATATGGCGGGAGCTGCTGCAAATTTAATGAACTGGTTGCTCATTGCTGCTTCGGGGTGGGGGGCAGCTTCCTGCCCAGCAACTGGCTTTCTGGCCCTGCCTGGCAGGCTCCCAGAATTCTTGGCGAAGCGGGCTGGGGCCCTGGGGATGGAGGGAGGTAAGTGCACAGACCCTGCCTTGGGAAGCCATCAGGAGGGGTGAGCCGGCTCCGTGTTTGGGGCCCCAGGGAAGCCACTTTCCCAGGTAGCAGGGGATGCCCCCTCCCCGCCACAGGCCCTGGGTGTTTCCAGGTGGGTGGGCTGGGCTGCAGGAGAGGACACGGGCCTGGAAAGGTGAAAAGACCGTACCCAGAGTCACTGGGCTGGCTTGTGGTCAGAGTGGGGATTGTGACCCAGGCTGGCCTGATCCCGATTTCTGTTCCAAGAGGGGCATTCCTGTCTGCGCCCACACCCAGAGGGCTTCTCTTGGGGTCCACGCCATGCGTGGTGCCGCCTGCCCTGCCCCGAGCCCTTGAGAGACGGTCTCTCTTTGATGCTGCTCACCCTGCAAGGCGGGTGTCGGGACAGCTGGGGCTCAGAGGGCAGGCTCCCCCAGGCCCGGAACGGAGAGAAGGCAGGATGCCCTCGCTGAGCCCTCGAGCAGGCCAGTTCCGGGATCCAGCTGCGCCCTGGCTGTGGGGTCTGGGCAAGCGCTTCACCTGCCTGAGCTGTCCTCACGGTCCGTGGAGCCGTGTGCTGGCCTCGCTGGGGCCAGCTCTCCGAGGGCAGGTGTCTGGGTGTTGTGAGGAGAGCCCGGGGCTGAGTCGGAAGGGCTGGCTTCTTGCGCCTTCTCGAGCTGTCTCCCTGGGTGGCCTCTCCCGGCTGACTGCCCCTCATGTGTCTCTCTCCAGCTTGTGCGATCTCGGGCCTCTTCAACTGCATCACCATCCACCCTCTGAACATCGCGGCCGGCGTGTGGATGGTGTGAGTAGGGGTCGAGTTGGGAGCCCTGGTCCGTGAGGCTTGCCAGATGCTGGTGGTGTGCCGGGGGGCTCGGGGACCTGGCGGGGTGTGAGTTGTGCAGAACAGTTCTTGCCCTGGGGCTTGGGGGTTCTTTCCCTCCAGGCTGCGGGGGATGGAAGGGCCTGGCCCGCTGAAAGGGCCCAGGGTCTGGTCACTGCGACTGGGACCTGGGCTCCTCCGTGGGAGCCCCCCGAGGAGGGCCGTGGCAGCCCCCAGCCTCAGCTCTGCCCTGGGCGCCCGGCTCCAGCCGCCTTTTTCTGGCTCGTCTCGGAGCCTGGTGGGGCGAGCCGCATAGAGGGAGGGGGTGTCCCCGAGGCAGCAGCGGGAGGGTGGCGTCCTGGGGACCCACTGCCCCGGCCCGCTGTCAGCCTGCTCCTCTCCCCCGGCCCTCCAGCATGAACGCCTCTGTCCTGCTGCTGTGCGAGGCGCCCTTCTGCTGCCAGTTCATGGAGTTTGCCAACGCCGTGGCAGCCAAGGCAGACCGGCTGCGTGCCTGGCAGAAGGCCGTCTTCTACTGCGGGTGAGGGGCCGGGCTGGGCGTGACTCGGCTCCCCAAGACCCTGCCTCTGCCCCACGCTGCGGTGTGGGCCGGGAGCGGGGAGGGGTCGGCTGACCAGTCCGGTGTACTCCCTGGGACGTTTAAACGGTGACGGCCTTTGTGCCGAGTCAACGCGGTGGGCCTGCTGTACGACGTGACCCAGTGGCTCTGCGTCCGGGGCTCTGCCGCCGCCCGCAGCTCGGGCCGCACAGGCTTCAGCTGCACGCGCAGCCGCGAGGCCCGTGCGCCTTGCAGCATCGAGGGTGATAAGGGAAAGGGGGCTCGCCTGGGCTGTTGGCCCATCTGTTGGGAGTTGTTGGGCGGATTCTGGTAGATCCTTGTGTCCCTCTGGAAAGCCTTTCAGGAGAGTGGCTGACCTAGGTGTCCTGACACGGAACGGGGAAGAACAGGAAATAGGGCCTCCAAATATGCTTTTCTCGGATTTTCCCACTTGTAGCAACAAGTTCCGCATCTGAGTCCTCGCGTCTGAACCTCGGGGTTGAACTAACTTCAGGATGTGTCTAATGCAGCTTCTAGAATAGCGCCTGGTGTCTGGGAGGCTGTTAAGAGCTCCAGGCAACAGCAGGAGGAGTGGTTATCTGGATTATCCTTAGGCACCAACACGGAGGTTTTTATTTCGAAGGTTTCTTACCTTCCTGGAGGCCAGTGGTTGTGACAGTCTGAGCACAAGATGTGTGTTTGGTTCTAGAACCGCTTCCCCACGTCTGATCACAGATCATGCGTGTCGGCATGTCCTTTGCCTTGATCTTTATTTTTTAAATGTGTTTTAAAATGCTGACAGTAACGTATGCTTGTTAAAGATAAGCGGGAGAAGAGAAAGTTGTTACTGAAGGCCCCACTACCTGTTACATTTTGATATGTATTCTTTCAGTCTGTCTATAGGCATTTAAAAAAACCCATTTCTCACCCAGTTTTAACCATAGCAAGTAAATTTGTGTCCTGGTTTTCCCCCCTTGACGTCACGGTACAAATGTTTTCAGCTTTACCACAAAGGCTTCGTAAGATGACTGTTAGTGGCAGGAATGCTCATCCCACTGGCTCTGTCCACTTTTCTTAGTTTGCCACCTGAAGTACAGGTCAGGCTGCGATGAGCATCTTGGTGCTAAAAATTTCTGTGTTTCTGATGATTTCCTTATTATCTGTTTCTAGGTGTGGAGTTACTGGGTCAAAGATTATGGTCATTTAAATGATTCCAATGTGTGGCTAAAGTGTTTTCCGCAATTTGCAGAGGTTCCCTGGGTTTCTCCCTCCGTGCCCCTGGCCCTGGGCCGTGTGTGCTATTTTCACATTTCTGTCTGTTAGCTAAGAGGTGAAATCTTTTGCTCTATGTTTTTACTAATTGCATTTTCTGTTTTGGTAATTAATGGTCAATTACCTGTTGACATCATAATGTCTTACTTAGTAAGTTACATGTGTTTTCTGTATTAAAGATTTCATCATCTTTTATTATGTTCCCTGTAAATATATTTCCAGCCTGCTGTTTGCCTTTAATTTTGTTTTGACAGAAGATTTTTTTTTCCCACGGTCTCTTTTTCCCTTCACAGTTCCTATTATTTTATTACTGGGAAAATTTATAACTCCAGTAAAACCTCACGATCACACATCCCGCCAGAATGGACACTCAGGTAGAATTCAGTTGGTCGCGCCCAAGAAGAGGGTGTACAGTCTTGTCTTCATTGCATACCGGGTGTGTGTTAACCCAGATCGCTGCCACTGGTCTGGACATCCCAACCAGGACCAGGCACTGACCCTTTGGACGCGTAAGCCGGAGTGACCGCCTTCCTCCCGGTGGTGCCAGTGGGACCAGACAGCCGGGGCTGCCTCGCCAAAGATGTGCGCCTCACCACAGGAAAGCCCCGGGCAGCTTAACCTTTGGAATCCTCCTTGTTGAGATGTGGCTGGTTTTACTGTGCCAGTCGGAGCCTTAGTTTATTTACTGTTTATTCCGGGCATCGTGTTAGGCAGTCAACCCGCCTTACCTGCTCCATCTCACAACCTCTGAGATTTGATCCCACCCCACCGTAGTGAGATTGAGCCTCTGTTGAATAACTTGCCCTGAGTCACAAGGCCAGCATGGGCCTGAACGGACACTGGAATTTTCTCCTCTTTCTGTCTCTATGCACACTGAGGGCTTGGACCATCTCAGCGATGTTGCCACCTTTTGGATTATGGACCCTTTCAAAAATCTTTTATTTTTGAAATAATTTTACCTGTGTTTCGGTTGTGCCAGCCCCTTGTTGCTCTGCCTAGGCCTTCTCTAGCTCAGCCAGTGGGAGCTGCCCTTCAGTCGTGCAGGCTTCTCTTGCTGCAGAGCACGGGCTCTGTGGAGCGAGAGCTCAGTAGCTGTGGCCCATGGGTTTTGTTGCTCAGTGGCATAGGGGATCTTCTTGGATTAGGGATCAAACCCGTGTCTGCAGAATTGGCAGGGGGCTCTTTACCACCGAGCCACCGGGGAGGCCTCCCCACAATCCGATGACAGCTTCGGGTTCTCTGCCGAGTGCACAGAATTCTGCAGACAGGCTCACGGGCGCCTGAGGACTCCGTGAAGCTGGGTTGTGAGCCTGTGTCCCAGCTGACGCCGGGGTCCCTTCCTGTCCCCACTGTCCGGGCAGGGGCTGGGTAAGCCTGGGCAGCAGGAAGTGGTGTCGTGGTCGTGGGCGGGCAGGCCTGCCCCGTGACCTCTGCTCCTCCCGCAGGATGGCGGTCGCTCCCGTCGTCATCAGCCTGACCCTGACCACGCTGCTGGGCAACGCCATCGCCTTCGCCACCGGGGTGCTGTATGGGCTGTCTGCGCTGGGCAAAAAGTGCGTCTGCTGGTCCCGGCCTGGCTGCGGAGGGAGAGGGGTGGTCTCTCCCCTTCTGGAGCCTCTTGGGGATGCAGGTCTGGGAGCGGCCATTTACCACCGTCAGTGACCCTCATCAGCACCTCCCGGCGTCTGAGCGCCAAGGGGTGGAGGCAGGAGAACTCACGGGACCGCTGAGGCGTAGAGTTGGCAGGGGTGCAGGGGCACAGCCCCTGGAGAGCCTCTGCCCATCGGGCCCGCTCCCGGCTCGGTGTTCCGATGCCCCACCCCCAGTCCCGCAGAGCCCAGCCCGAGGGTCCCGGTCCTCCTCAACTCACATCCCCAGCAGTCCAGGTCACTCTCAGCGGCGACAGGATGGGTCTTTGCCACTCTCAGTGACAGGGTCTCATCTGGAGACACCAGGGGGCATGGCAGGCATTAGGCAGGGAACCTCCCAGGGGCCCCAGGCCAGGAACGGGGCAGAGGCCAGGCGGCTGCATGTCTGGGGTCTGTCCTTCGTGTGGCGCTGACTGCCCTGTCTCCCCAGGGGCGACGCAATCTCCTACGCCAGGATCCAGCAGCAGAGGCAGCAGGTGGACGAGGAGAAGCTCACAGACGCCCTGGAGGGGGAGCTGTGAGGGAGTTGGGGCCCTCCTGCCCCCGCTCGCCTCCTGGTCTGTGTGAGCTGGTGCTGAGGAGCATGGACCCCGAGGGGTCTGGGGAGGAGCCCACGTCTGGTTCTCTCAGTCCCGCTAGCCTGTCCCCACGCCCAGGTCCTCCTCTCTCTGCCCCTTCTTCCCCCTGCGCCCGCCCTTGGCATCACCCTGAGCCAAGTGCCAAGGGGCAGGGTGAGGGCTCGGAGGGCCCACCAGCAGCAGCAGGGTGAGCAGAGGGGGGCCTCGGGTGAGCAGCTGCAGGGCTCCGCACAGACACCCCCCGGGCCCCACTGTTCCTGGCTGGCCTGGCCTGGCCGGCCGCAGGCCACGGGGTGGATTTCGAGACTTCGCGTGGCTGGCGGGACCACTCACTGTGACTGGCCAGAGGCCTGGGAGGAGCTGATCCTGGGGATGTGGGTCCCATCTCCAGGCGGGGGCACATCCGCTTGGGCCTCCTGGCCTCCCAGGCAGGAGCGTACCCCGTGAGCTGAGCTGCCTGGGCCGCTTCTGCCTGGCCTCCCACCACCGCCCAGGCCCCGCCAGTCTCCTCCATGGGAGCCCCCAGATGCCCCTCCAGTGGCCCCACCGGCAGCTCTGGCAACCTGACCGCTGGCTGAGGCGTGCTCCGGCCTCTGGTCCCGGCACCGTGGACGAGCGCAGAAGCAGGCTTCTCCCTGGGCCTGGCCGGCCTGGGCCAGCCTTGCGCGGCTCTGGGGCTCTGCCCCTGCCCCCCTCAGGAGCCTGGGGGGCTGCTCCCGCCTTCTGGAGCCAGCCTCAGGGCTGCACCCAGTCTCTGCTTCCAGACGGACCTTCATCTCTGGGGGTCACTAGGGTTGGCGGCTGGGAGGCAGGCTCTGTCCTGGGGATAGCAGCGTGCCCTCAGCCCTCAGCTGGGCTGAGCTCCGGGATGGCAAGGTCTACCGTGCGGCCGGCCCGGTGTGACACGTGCCTTCAGGGGTCCTCTGGGACCACCTTCTTTAGGCCAGCGCCGGGGTCAAAGGGCTGTGGACTGTAGGCCTCTCCAGGCCGGCAGGGCGTGCGTGTGTGTGCCTGTGTCTCCTGTGTGTGCTGTGGATCAGACTGTCTACCTCCCTGGAGCAGCGAGGGCCCTGCCCGCCTCCTGGCTCATCCTTCCCCAGGAAGTGGGGCTCTGGGGTCACTCCTGCCTCTGCGGGGTCTCCCTGCTCACGGGGTCCTTCCTGCTGATGGGGGTCTCCTTGCTGCAGGAGGGAAGAGCTGGCTGTGTGGCCCTGGCCTGTGAGGGGGCTCGGCGGGTGTTAGGCAGTCCCTCCAGCCCCCGGGTCACAGGCTAGAGTGGGCAGGTCATCCACCGAGGTGGCCAGGACTCACCCACCCTGGGGGTCTGGGCTCTGTCTTCCCGTGCTCCTTGTCAACTCTCCAGGTCTGGCTTGCATTTTGAGCAATAAAGCCTGGTGGTGTTCTGTACGCTCGCTCCTTTGCTCTGCTCTTACTTTTTCCCTCTGGTCCAGAAGGGAGGCCCCGACCCCAGGGCAGCCGAGCAGGGGCCCCCAGCCCCGGGGGAACCCCATGTAATTGGGGTGCCGTGCAGCCTGCTCCCAGCATCTCAGACGGCGCAGGTGGCTCTTCCGAGCGCACAGCTAGGGAGGAGCTGAAACCTCACAGCTGGGGAGACCCGGCCCTCGCCCCTTCCTTCTGCCTCGCTGCGGGCAGACTGGGGTGGCCTCGGCTGAGTCTTGGGTCTGGCTTGGCTGCTGGGGGGCTCCCCCACCAGGAGTACTCCCCACTCCCTCCTCTCATTTATTGGTATAAATAGGGTTAACACAGCTCGCCCTCAAGCGCTTTCTGTTCCCAGAAGCGGGGTGGGTGTAGGAGGCAGAGTCCATGCTGGGTCCTGTGCCCTGGCCGGTGGGCGTCCAGCGCGTCCCTCGTGGTGTCCACAGGCCTCACAGGTGCAGCTTCCTGTCCTGGTCCCCGCGCTGCCTCCAGGTGATGGGAGCAGCCGGACGGGGCTCCGGCGTCCCTGTGCAGAGCCAGTCCACCAGCACCGGCCCCGTTTATCCTCAGCACGAGGTCTCCTAGCGAGGCATTGTCCCTGGCCCGAGGTCGTGTGATGGCCGCCCCTGCCGGCAGGTCCGACAGATAAGTGTGTGACACCGCTCCACGGTGGTGCTGCCTGCCAGGGCCGGCGCGTGTTCCGGGGGCTGCCAGGCGTCTGGGCCGCCCTCCTGTGCCTGCGCTGTCGGTGGCGGGTTGCTGCTGCCTCCTGGATGCAGGTTGCAGCTTTGGGGCCTGAGCCCAGCTCCACCGCCCTCTCTGGTGGGGCCCCTCCGGTGGGGCGGCTCTCTAGCGCAGGAAGGACCTCCTCCCCGTGCGGAAGAAGGACTCGATCTGCTCCAGCGACCGGCCCTTGGTCTCAGGCACGCAGCAGCCAGTGAAGGCCAGGTTCACTAGGCACACGGCGGCGAAGAAGAAGAAGGGGGCCTGCAGGCCGAAGGCATTCTGGGGGAAGAGTGCATGGGTCCTGGGGAGCCCAGCTCCAGCTTCTGGCCCAGCTCGTGTCAGCTAGCTGGGGGGGTGGGGCTCCATCACAGACACCCCGGGGCTCCCTACCACAGGCAGGAAATCCAGCCACTTTAGCAGGGCATTCAAGGCCCCCTAGGGCTGCAGGCAGCCCTCCTCTGGTGCTGGGCCCTAGGAATGACCACCTCCTCTGAGCTGGAGCCCATCCTGGCCCCAGACACCAGCCTCTCTCTCCCTGGTCCCAACGCCCACCTTAACTCTGCCTTCCCACACGCCTGCCTGCAGCAGGCTCACCACCATGGCGTGGCCGGGGGCGGGCTCCTACTCTGCCCACAACACCCCCTCTCCACCATCGCTCTGCCTCCTCCTGGCACCGGCTCTCGGTGCCCCCACCCTGCCCTGACGCATTGACTGCCCCAGGACAAGCCTTGCCCAAGCTGTCCGCGTCAGATCCTCCCACCCAGGGACCGGGGACTCTGGTTGGCTTCAAGGCCTGCTGGGAATCTGAACCAAGAGTCAAGTTAGGATGGGGAAGTGCTCGGCTGAGAGACCCAAGCTGCCCACCGGAGGGAAGACCGTGCTCACTGCCCGGGAGGGTGTGGCAGGGCGGGCAGGCCTGGCTCTGTGGCTTCACCTTGGTCTGGGGGTCAGTTGCCCGACTTCTCCCAACAGTTCCCTGAGCCGAGTGTTTGCTGAACTGAAAGCCTTCGTCACGCTGTAACTTGACAGTCCCTGGCCTGGTGTGAAGGGGGCGTGTGCTGAGGCTGAGGGGACACACAGATGCCTTCGCATGGGCCCCCGGCACCGGCCAAAGGGGCCCGCAGGCCGAGCACTCACCGTCACCAGCAGGAAGGACTTGGTGAGGGCAAAGGCGGTGAGCCAGCTGACCAGCACGCAGAGCCCCGAGGCCACGCCGCGGGCCCGGAGGGGCAGAATCTCTGACATGAGGAGCCAGGTGATGGGCCCCCAGCCCATGGCGTAGCCTGCCGGGGGTGGGGGGCAAAGGGTGTGCTCAGACCCCATCTGGGGGCCGGGGAGGCCTCGGTGTCTCCCTGGAGCTGCTGGGAGACCCTCCCCAACCACCGAGACGGCAGCGCCCCAGCCCGCCTGAGCAGACGCTGGCCCGCCCTGCCCTCCACAGGCACCCCTACCCATGATGAAGAGCATGGTGGCCAGCAGGGGCACCAGGGTGAGGCAGCTGGTGGGCGTGGCCAGGGGCTGCTCCGTGCCCGCCAGGGCTGCGCGCTCCAGGCTCACGGTGCTGTTGGGGGCCAGAGACTTCGGACCGAAATGCACGTACAGCCCCAGGGTCAGGTTGGCAGCAAACATGCCGGCGGCTGTGGACAGACCGGCGGCCCTCGAGGGACCGGGACCCTGTGAGCCCGAGCCCCTCGGCGCCCTGCGCGCCGTGCCGCCCGCTCCCGTCAGGCCGCTCCCACCCCCGCCGGCGTCTGGGCTGCCACACCCAGCGTGCGTGTTCACTGCCCGCGAGCCCCAGCTGGCCTTTCTGGATGTCCAGCCCTGCATCAGGCGCCGGGCAGACTGGAGTCCACCCGGCAGGGCAGCTGCGACCCAGGCCCCCCGGTGCTCCCACCGCGAGGACAGCAGCTAAAGGAGCAAAGAGGGGACGCGCAGGCGACCGCCGCACTCACCCGAGACGAAGAGCAGGACCTTGCGGCCGGCCAGGTCCATGGTGAGGGCGGCGATCAGCACGGACAGGAGCCGCACGGCGCCCACAATGGCGGCGTCATCCTTGGGGGCTGTGAGGAGGGGCCCCTGAGGCCGCACGGCCCTCGCCTGTTGGGCCTCCCCTCCACCACAGAGGCTCCGCAGGGTCAGGCCCCGGGCTCAGCGGCTTTCTGCCAGTCACCCAGCCCAGCCCATGGGGCCTCGCTGGCAGGGGGGCACAACCGTCATGCCCACCACTAAGCCCAGGGCTGGCACTGGATCCTGGCACCACTGCCCCTAATCTTCGCATCTCATCTCATCTCTGAGCCCAGGACAGGCGGGTGAAGGCCTGCTGGCTATTATCTCCAGTTGGCAGAAGAGGAAGCTGAGGTTTTGGCGGGGGTGCAGGGAGGACTGACTTCCTCAGCGAGTGACAGATGCCCGGAACCTGGGATCTGTGGCTCACAGGGGGTCAGTTCTTCTAGAAGTCTGGTCTCCTTG
Organism: Nanger dama; assembly: GCA_917880005.1. NCBI lineage: Eukaryota > Metazoa > Chordata > Mammalia > Artiodactyla > Bovidae > Nanger > Nanger dama. The sequence continues at coordinate 2,657,090 of CAKJTW010000018.1, read as the reverse complement.
TAATTCTGAGTATCTTGCTTACAACGTGGAAGCCTTACAAACATTACTCAGGACAGGTGGGTGTGCAGAAACAGTTACGAGACATGGGTGCACCCGCGGCCCCGCACAGGGCAGGCGCTCGGCGGGCACAGCTTCCCTGGGCCCGGGGGCAGAGGGGCGGGGGCGCTCTCACCAGCAGGACCGCGGTGCTGTCAAAGATGGACTGCAGGTAGACGAGGATGGGCGTGATGCCTGTCAGCTGCTGCAGGAAGCGCATCAGCAAGGCGATGACGAGGGGGCGGTACAAGTGGGGGTCCCGGGCCTCGGCCCACGACAGGTGGCTGCTCTGCAGACACGAGGCTGCCGCTGTGGGGGGCTGTGCCGGCCCCTCCGGCTGGAGCCACCCTGGCCTGGGCTGCCCGGGGCTAGGTAGGAGGCTCCCTTCTTCCCTCTTCCAGGAAAGGTCCCTCTCACTGGGGCAGCCCTAGCTGTGGGGACCCCCAAGGGACCCAGGCTCCTGGGTCAGTGGGTGGGCTGAGGCAGACCCCCTGCTTGTCAACATGGCCAGGTCCCTGGGCATCCACAGTGCGGCGCGTACACACCCTGGGCCAGACCCCAAGACGTCCCACCCCCAACCCCTGCTCCTGGAGGTGGGAACTGCTATCATCCCCGCTTCCCAGGAAAAGCAACTGAGGCTCATGCCACCGGCGTGAAAGGCCCATGCCCCACAGTGCCGCAGGACACCCGCCCCGCACACACCTGCCTCCGGACGGTGTCCTGGATCTGCTCGAACTCCCAGCGGGTGTCGGCATCGGCCCCTCGCAGCCAGGCCAGCGCCTGCAGCGCCTCCGCATCCCTGCCCTTGGAGAGCAGGAAGCGAGGGGAGTTGGGCATACAGCTGAGCAGCAGGACCATGACGAGCACCGGCCCCTCCCCGGCCATGGCCAGCCAGCGCCAGGGCAGCAGCAGGCCTGTGGACAGGAGCTGTGAGGGGCTGGGGCGGGGCTGGACACAACCCCTCCCACCGGGGGCCTCTGAGCAGCCTCACTCGGCTTCAAGGGTTAGTCCCAGGGCTGCCTCCTACAGGAAGCCTACCCTGGTTGCTCCAAGCCAGGCTGCACTCTGATCACAGGGCCCAGGTCTTTGGAGGGCCCCAAGGGTCGTAGCAGGGTGATGGAGGAGTAGCCTGAGCAGCAAGGCTCTGGGGGCCTCTACCAGAAAACACTGACCACCCCCCTGCAAGCCGGCCACACTCTGATCACTTTTCACTCATCCGAGTACAAACCAGGCCCGACCCTGCTTAGCTTCTGAAATCTGACAAGATCGGGCGCATTCTGGGTGGTACGGCCATAGAACTGATCACTGTTATCTATGGACTTCCCACCTAAGACTGTTTGCCAGAAATCATTCTGCTATTAAGACATTTACAAGACTGCCAGCCTAAGAGAACCCTCACGGCCCAGTCAGGGGGTGGGGCCTCGTGACCAGAGGGGCAGGGACTGCCTGGAGGCGCACGGCACAATGGCAGCCACCAGCCCTGGCCTCCCGGCAGCGGGTTCATTCCTGGGCAGGTTTGTCCCTTCCTCTCTTGGGTCGGGCTTCCCTGGGTGGCTCTGCCTACAATGCAGGAGACCTGGGCTTGATCCCTGGGTCTGGAAGATCCCCTGGAGAAGGGACTGGCAACCCACCCCAATATTCTTGCCTGGAGAATCCCATGGACAGAGGAGCCCGGTGGGCTACAGTCCATGGGGTCCCGAAGAGTGGGGCCTGATCGAGTGACTCACGCTTTGGCTTGTGCCTTCTGGCCCCTGCTGCTCAGCGGCCCCTCCCCCCACCCCCCAGCCTGCACGTAGGAGGTGTTTCGTGTGCCTCTGGATGGTACTTGCCGAGGGCATAGAGGGATAGTGACCCGAACACCGCCATGAGCTGGGGCGTGGCACCCAGGGCCCCGCGAATGCTGGGGGAGCAATCTCAGACACGTACACCTGCAAGACAGAGCCCAGCCGCCTCTGCTGAGCACATGTGCTGGGCCCGGCTGGGATGAGCGGGGTGGCCCAGGGAGCCCCGGGAAGCAAGGGAGTGCGGGCTTCCGTGGGATCTCAGCAGGACCTCAGCTGCCTGAACAGTCAAGTGGGCAGAACCACTCAGCTCTGACGTGAGGGTGGAGGCCCGAGGGCACCCAGACTCTAGCCTCCGCTCCCCCGACCTAGGGCTTCGTGCCCAGCTGGGCCTGCCCAGCCCCGACGTGGGATCGGTGGGTAACATGCTGGGTCCCAGGAGGGGTGCCGGGCAGGGACTTCCTTTTCCTCCCCATTAGGTTGCTCAATGTGGATTTTCTCTGATTGAGCAACGAGTCTGCCGGGCCTCAAGACAGGAAGTTTGGAGAGTCCAGATTGGGGGCAACTTGGGGCATGGTGTCACATCTCCCTCAGGTTAGCTGCCCTGGGGGTGCTGAGCTGAGGCTCCCTGGCAAGCATATCCCCCTGGATTGTGGGGGTCCCCTGAAGTCGGAGCCCTCAGCTCATGGTGGTCAGTGCAAATACTGAGGCAGTGAAGGGACCGGGCTGGGCAGTCCTGGCCTTACCGGGATGCAGGCAGCTGTGAGCCCCCTGCAAAGCCAGTCAGCATCCTTCCCAGAAGCAGCATCCAGAGGCCGTGGGCGCCCGCCATCAGCGCGTAGCCGGCTGCTGAGGGCACAGCTGAGAGAATGATGCTGAGCTTCCGGCCCAGGAGGTCACTGAGGACCATGGCACTGAGTCCCCGGCGGCTGCACCCAGGGTGAACACGGACTGCAGAGGAGGGTGTGGGGCAGGCATGTCTGGGCACCCAGCCCCCCCACCCCATCAGAGCCTAGAGACAGCTGCTCTCCCAGGCTGTCCCGGGAGCCTGGGCTGCAGGACTGGGGCTCCGGGTGGTAGTGAGCCTCCTGTCCCCAGAGGGGTACAAGCAGCACACAGCTGTTTGTGAGGGAAGCCACAGCAGGTGTCTGCCGTGGTTCTATCCAGCCGGATGTTTAAACGCCTAGTACTGTCACATAGCAGAGAGGAGGGTTCTGTGACTTGAAGCCCTTGGGATTCTAAGGTTTGGGGTTCTCGGACTCCCTGCTGAGCACACAGGGAGTTGGACCCAGTTAGCAACCTGGGCATCCTGCTGAGCCTGAGCCTCAGTTTCTGCAGCTATATCATGGGAGAGCACCCACCTCGTAGGGTTGGCCCTGGAGTGAACAAGCTCTCACGGGAAGTGCCAAGCAGGGGCCCGGCACAGCCTAGGTGCAGAGCGCGCACTGGATGTCACTATCTCAGCTAACATGCAAATCCGAGGCTACTAAGACAGCAGTTCTAGACACTTGGGACTCCGAGGACCCGTGCTCCCTACCCACATGCCCGCCACCTCTCCTGGCACCCTGTGGCCCAGCAGCGCTCTTTCAGCTAGTACCAGAGTGTCCTGCTTCCCCTAGTCCAGGGAGGTGCCTGCTCTGCTGTGGGGGGGCGGGCTGGGGAACCCTCAGCCTCGCTGGGTAGAGATGTTAGGGGACACCTCCCCACCTGCTCCTTCTCACGCTTTCTCCATCAGCTTTCACTTCCCTCTTCATTTCGGAGCCACTGTCTGGCCTCACTACCCCCCACCCCTACTGCCGACCTGGGGTGGATGGTGGAGGGGCAGACCAGGGCCCTGGAGGGGGTTCTGTGGCTTTGCTTGGGGAGGAGGGCTGGTTTCCTAGCTGGGGACAGAGCTCAGTGGGTCCCTGGTCCCCCTGCCCTGTCCCTTGTCAGCTCAGAGCATGGCTCTTACCCCGAACCAGGATGCCTGGGTTTTGGTCAGATTCAGGTTTGGATCCGAGGAGAGCTCCAGGGCGGGGATGACGGGGGGACGTGTAGACCAGGGCATACCCGAAGCTGAAATTGCCCAGCACAGCAGCAAAGGCGGCCAGGAACACTCTCTTGTTCTGCAGGACCCTGGTGTGTGTGTGGGGGGGCGTGCAGAGCTGTCAGGGTCAGAGTCCCCTACCTCTAACTGCTGCCTGGCCTGAGCACAATGGCTGCCCGCTCAGAGGGCAGTGCTGCGGACAGCTGGGTCAAGAGCTGGTCAGACTTCCAACTCCCGGGCCTGAGCACCAGCTTCCTGGGGAAGCCCCCCGGGGGCATGAGGACAGCCCATCGCTGGGGCTGGGACACGGGGTGCAGGGCGCCGTTCCCAGAATAGGAGCCCTGGCGTCTGCCTCCAGCTTTGCCATGCAAGAAGGCTTGCTGCTTGACTTTAGGCAAACCCTTCACCTTCTCTGGGCATCCATGGCCCTGTCTCTGCCAGCTGGGGTCTGGGCCTAGTACTCGGGGGACCCGGACTAGTGTGTCTGAACGAGGCGGTCCCTTGGTGGCCACTTCCAGACAGTCAGTGGAGGCCCAAGGTCAGGGAGCCAGCTGCCCACCGGAGGTTACCAGGCCATCCGCATCCTCCACCCGCAGATGCTACGCCCAACGACTCTCACCCGACCCGCGTCCTCTCCCCCTGGTGACGAGGGCGGCTTCTCGGGGAAGGTGTCATAGTCCCGGCCTTCGGCTCCCAGCAGCGGCTCCTGCATGACCGGCTCCTCCCGCCCGGGCGCGCCGCGAGTGGCCGGGGCGGCTCTGTCCAGAGGCGCGGGCCGCAGCGGATGGAAGCATCCGGCGGAGCCCGGAGCTCCGCCCTCCGGCCGCGATTGGCTGCGGGGCGGCCCTGCAGAGCGGGCGTCGGCCAATGGGGCGGCCGCGAGTGGTGCGGATGCTGAGGATGCCGGTGCGGAGCTGGGTGGGGCGGCCGGGCTTTCCCCGGAGCGGACTAGCGTCCCGGCCGGAGTAACCGGAACTTGGGAGGCAGGGTTTTCTTGGACGCCGCAGGCCCCCTCGTGCGCCCCTGGAGGCAGCAGGGTTCGCTAGGCGGATAGGAGCCCTTCACGGGGCGGGGCGGCGGGAGACGCTTGGAAGTCGTGGGGGGCCTGGTGCAGGCTGGGTACCAGCCCTGGGGGCATAGACCACATCCTTGCATCCCACCCGGGGCCCAGTTGGTATAAGCGTGTGGGGGGGGGGCGGGAGCTGAAACCCAGAGAGGGGGCCGCAAGGCGTCAGGGTCACTCAGGAGATATTTGTGCCCCCTCGAAAGAAGGCCGTGGGCTCCGCCTTGCGCTCCACTCCCTCTGCCACAATGTGTCTGGAGTCGCCGCAGTCCCCTAACGCGGTGAGACCCGGCAGGCTCGCCAGATCCAGGGCCACCTCAGCCAGGGTGTGTGGCGTGAAGGCAGAAGGAGGAGGGGGTGGCGGTTCCCGTGGGCGAGACTTGTATAGTTTCCCAGGTAGCAAATAATCCAGGTAATAAGATACAGTTTACAAATAGGAAAAGGAGAAACTGAAAATTCCCTGGAAGTCCAACCTAAAAAAACTCCCCAACCAACCAAACAAACAAAAAGAACAACCCAACCCATACACGAAAGCACACACCACACAACAATGACAAAAACCTTGAGTTACTAGCGTCAACCCTCCCTTTGGACGTTTTCAGAGAGGAAGATGAATCAGACCCTATTGTACTGAATGGACGTCCACGTATATTTTAAAACCGATCCTTTGTTGTTGAGCGTTTGGATTATTTCCAAATTTTATCTGTCAAAATAGCAAAGAGTTTTAAAAAGTTGTTACATCTCTTTTGTACTCATCGAAGTATAACCATATATATTAGAATAGAGAAAACAGAGACGTGGGAAAACCACGCTCTCTGCCAACAGCCTCACCTTCCCCTCTTTTCTCCACGTACCTGTTTGCATATTTGCACACTGAATGTGCATCAGATCGTGTGACTCTTCACGCTGTCTTTTAAGCACTTTCTTCTTGCTATTGAGGACATAGTCCTTGGACTCAGCACATCCAATAAGCAGTGACTCCTGCGACAATGCTTCGTGGTCCTCATGACCATGGTTTGAAAATTGAGATAGGAGACATTGACCCTGAGCAGGACCCGATGGGGCTTTCCCAGGACAGAGCACCACCCTGATGCCTTTCACCTGCCTTTTGTCTATAGAAAAACTTTAGCCATAGAATGAACTTATTCAGAGACAGGGAAAAAAAATGCAGAAGCAAAGAAAAGCAAGCAGGAAAAATAATAAAGTTCAGTCATTAAACAAAGTCAAGGACCTCTTAGTTCCTCCTCAAAGGCTATAGATAATGCTCTGAGTTGTCATCTGTGAGCTGCTGGCTGATTCTGAAACCCCCATCAGGTGGAAGGAGTTAACTCCCTGATGACCAGACCGTAGCCATGACACGAGGTGCTGCATCTCACACAGTTCCAAGAACTGGCCTCAAAGAAATGGACCCAAGCCAACCACGGAACTGAAAATTAACTGTACTTAAGATGATGCTGATGAGACCACTGTGTGACCGAGTTCAAGATGACTGTTGGAGCTGACTGTGCTGTTTCGGTATGTAGCCCCCTCCCTTCACCTAAGTCCCTTCACTTGTGTCCAAATCTTTGTGACCTTACGGATTGTAACCTGCCAGGCTTCTCTGTCCACTGGATTCTCCAGGCAAGAATACTGGAGTGGTGACATGTGAACCAAGCCTGTGCCTCGTATGCCTCCTTCATTGGCAGGCCAGTTCTTTACCCCTTGGGCCTCCCTGGTAGCTCAGATGGTACAGAATCCACTTGCAATTCAGGAGACCTGAGTTTGATCCCTGGGTTGGGAAGATCCCCTGGAGGAGGGCATGGCAACCCACTCCAGTATTCTTGCCTGGTGGGCTGCAATCCATCGGGCCTCAAAGAGTCAGACAGGACTGAGTGACTAAACGCAACGCAGCCCAGCCCTTGGGAAGCCTTCCGTCACCTGTGAAAATCCCGAAATCCCCTGAGCAGAGAGCGGAGTTGGCTTTTGGACCCGAGTTGGCCTTCTCCCCCAGGTTGCTGGCCTCCTGTACAAAGCAAGCTTTCCTTTCCTACCAGTACTTGGTCCTTGAGTATTGGATTGCAAGCTTCAAGCAGCCACATCTAAGCCCGGTAGCAACATGTCAGATGTACGGCACAATGAGTAAACGTCTGTGTGACCCCCGGGAATTACAGCTCAGATCATGAAAGAGGCTTCTGGGACTCCCTTGGTGGCCCAGTGGCTGAGACTCTGAGCTCCTAATGCAGGAGGCCCGGGTTCGATCCCTGGTTCAGGGACTAGATCCCACATGCTTCAGCGAAGACTGAAGATCCTGCATGTGGCAACTAAGACCCAGCACAGCCGAATAAATGCATATTAAAAAGAAGCTTCTGATCAACTCCAGAGAGCCCCAAGCACCTCTTTCCAGTCACGTGGGCCCTCCTGAGGCCCCATCACTGACTTCTGTCCTCATGGATTCGATTCCCTACTCTTGAACCTCTTGAATGGACTCCTGCTCTTGTTTTTGGCTCTTCCCCATTCCCCCAGTTTTTTCCCATTAAATTTTGTTTTTCTGTGTGGGATTTTCCCAGATCAGGGATTGAACCCATGTTTCCTGCTTTAGCAGGTGGATTCTTAACCACTGGACCACCAGGTTTTGTTTTGTTTTTCTTTTAAAGTCCGCTTTATTGAGGGACAATCTACACACACAGGAAAGTGAACTCATTTTAAGTGCGCAGGTCGATGAGTGCTGACAGCTGTATTGCCCCCGAGCCCCCAATCAAGACAGAGAACCATCCTCCAAAACCCCCCTTCCCAGTCAGTATGCCTCCCCCACCCTTAGGCAACTTCGGATCATCCACCTCTGGCTGCCGATTACATTAATCTTTCCTAGAGTTTCATAGAAAGAGGCCTGGAGAGCAAGTGCCTCCTTCTGGCTTCTTTCATCCGGTGCGTCTGTAAGGCTCACCTGCGCTGTGCTCTCCAGTGGCGTGCTCTCTTTTTGTCGCATGTGTGTGAGTGCCATTCTCTTATGGGTGGCTGGGTCTCACGGGGCTCAGGGCAAGTCACCCTGAAACATGCCGAAGTGGCAGACTGATGGCTCTGAATTTAGGCCACTTGAGAAGAGCAGTGGGTGCCAGAGGAGGCCCTGCCCCTACTCTCCGTCCCCGTGAAAGTAGGAAGTGTGTTTCCCACGTGGAAGCTAGCCTTCCTGCACTAGGAGGCAGAGAGTCAGGCTCGTCCCCAGAGACGGGAAATCAGGGCAAGAAAACGTAACAAACCCGCCCAGTTTCTTCACTAACTAGCACCCGAGCCTAAGTGCCTTTACCTTGTCGGTTCTTGACAGATTTCTTGTTTCTTTGTCTAAATAACATAAAGGCTTTCTGCCTTCGGTCATTTCTTTGGGTTCTATGTCTATGAGAGCGCCGTATGTATGAAATTTAATTGGTTTAGTTTTCCTCCTGATCTGTCTTGTGTCCGTTTAATTATCAGACCAGCTGAAATAACGAAGAAGGGCAGGGGAGAGGTTTCCCTCTGGACAGGCCATTTTCAGTTTGGGGCTAAAGGATAAATCTTGTATGACTCTCCTTGTTCACAGCCCCTTCTTATGGGGTTTTTAAGGTTCTTAAGTGGATGAAGCTGGAATTGCTCATGAATCTTGTTTGTGGGCATTAAGGCTATTTCACACCTTTTGCTCCCCCCACAACTAACATGTTTATAAAATGCTTATTTACTGGAATGCGCTGGGTCTTACTTCCAGCATGTGGGAGCTAGCTACTTGACCCAGGTGCAAACCCAGGCCCCCTGCACCGGGAAAACGGAGTCTTAGCTACCGGACCACAGGGAAGCCTTTACCTTTTTTTTTTGCTTTTAAAATTAGCAACGTGATGAACACCTTTGCCAGTAAGGGATAACTTCCTCAGCAAAGATCACTTCTGTGGTCCTCTGGCTTCCAAACCCTCCCACTTAGGTCTGCCCCAGACGGGTTGCTCCATAACCTGGCCCTGGAGCTGGGGTGGGCCTATCCCCCCTCTTCCATCCCCCCTGCCCGCCTGGCTCAGAGCCAGTGCCTAGAAGCCCCTTGCTGACTGGAGTTGAGTCTGCCCCTTCTCCCTGGAGGAGGAAGTGGTTACCTACTCCAGTATTCCTGCCTGGAGAATCCCATGGATGGAGGGGCCTGGCGGGCTACAGTCCACGGGGCGCAGAGCTGGAAGGATCCCCTCTTCCCTCGCTGGCTCGCGGGGCCTGGGAGGGCCCTGGACACACCCACCTGGCAGCAGGCGGGTGGGGGTGGGGGCTCATGCCTGCCTCCAGCTCTGGCCACGCCCTGGGGGAAGCCCCAGAGGGGGTGGTTTCCTTAGAGGAGAGGGGAGGCCGCTGAGGTGATCATTCAGGCCGCCACCCACTGGCCCCTGTCCCTGGGGAACATGGCAGCTCTGGGCCAGGCTTCTCCTAGGATGCGGGAGCCCCAGTGGCTGGAAGGTAACCGTCCCGCAGAACAGCGGGGCTGGGGTTTGGGAGGGGCTGGGCAGAGACACTCCGTGTCTCCTGGACCTTGCTGGCTGATCGAGGGCCTGGAGCTTAACAAGCTACTGACCTAGTCCAAACCTAGTCCTCCCTGTGCGGGAGACCGAGGGTGGCGTCTCAGGCTGCCACAGCCCTCTCTGCCAGACTCAGGCTTCTTGGGAATCCTGCTCCAGGGGGCACTTCCTTGAGCGAGCCTCATTTTTCTCATCTGTCAGATGGACATAGCCTGGTGCTCCCGTCCTTCGCTGCCGTGCGGGCTGAGAGCCGCTGGTAGCCTGTGCTCCCTCCTTTGCTGCTGTGCCGGCCGAGAGCAGCTGGGCGTCCTGTTGCGAATCCTTCTGCAGTGTGAGGAGGGCCTTCTAGACGAGTCCGCTGGCTTCCAGTTGCCCAGGAAACTAACCGAGCTGCATTCCAGACTCCCTGGCACAGGGGGAAAGGTCTTCGAGGAGGGGAGCAGTGGGGCTGAACCTGGCCTCTGGCCCTGTCATCGCGAAGGGAAGGTGGGAAGCTTGGCGGGGCCGCCGGCGGCCCCCGGGGCTGTTGCGTCTGGTCCTTGCCCTCCCTCCGTGGTCCTCCATGTCCCCATTTCACAGAGGAAAACAGCGAGGCTCAGGGAGTCACTGCCCGGGGGCACCTCTTGGCCTCGGGCTCCTGCTGTGATTGGGGGACGGATGGGAGGGGCGGTGGGTGTGAGGTGGGCCCCTCCCAGAGGAAGTCCTGTCTCTCATCTCCTCCTCACAGATGGGCCAGCCCGGGCCCCCCGGGAGAAGGTCTCTGACACCCAGATGTCTGGTGCCCCAGCCGCCCCCCACCATGCCCCGGCTGACGTCATCCCCGGCCCTGAGGACTCGGACCTGGTGCCCTCTCTCACCCTGGCGGCAGCCCTGGTCCTCTTGTTCCTCCTGCTCTCCGTCTGGCTGGTATGGGACCAGCCCTCCCAAGACTCCCGCTGACGTGGGTTCCCGAGCCAGGGTCGGGGTATCCCTGGGCCGGGCATGGCACAGCCTCCCAGCCATGCCCTGGGCCAAATCCTGCACCCAGTGGCTCAGCCCTTGCCTGTGGCAGCCCCAGTGGGACCCCAGGAGGCCCCCAGGGCCCCTCCGCTACAGGAACACTGGAGCGCAGGAGCCCCGATGAGTCCTGGACTCGCTGCTGGAGCCTCGCCCCTGGGGATGGCTGTGGACGATGGACTGCGAGGCCCAGGGCGGCTGCTAGTGCTCGGACCGACCGGGCTCAAAACCGGCTCATCCTGGCTTGCTGCAGGCCACAGCTGGGTGCGCACCCCAGCCCTGCGTCCTGCGTGCGGCAAGTGAAGCCAGGCGACTGCTGGGTGTCTGCGGGGTGGGTTAGATCAAGCTGGGAGATGAGGGCTGCGGCTCAGGCTCTGTCCACGCTAGCCGGTTCGAGGGGGACAAGCCCCCGCCCCAGCCCAAACCTCAGCTCCCCAGTCATCCAATGAGGGTGGCAGTCCCTGCCCCCGGGCACTGTCGGGAGGGCCCTCCGGTGGGGAGGTATTCTGTGGCCCTCCGCAGCTGACAGTCTCCCTCCGGGTGTCGCCCTCTCCTACCTCCTGGGACCCAGAGAACCCCGGGAGGAAGCCCCACGCCCTCCCGGGGCTGAGGCGGGTCCAAGGCGGGATGCGCCGGTCTTGGCCGCCACCTGGTGGCTGAAGTTGAGAATCACGCCATTTGCTTTGAGAGCCCTCTGGGGTTTCCATCAGGGCCCCGGAGGTGAAGGTGTTTTATTTTTAAAAATTTGAGACTGTGGACAAGCATACATACATCTCGTTACCCAGAGGTAACCTCTTTGGCCATTTTCTATTTGCGTTTTTTCCCTGTTTCCGTATCTATGATCTGAAACAGCATCGGGAAGCAGGCAGAGGGGGGGGGGGAGAACTGTGTGTGAGGTCTGGTGGGAGCGGGTGGGAGGGGCGGGAAGGGGCTTCTGCCCAGGGCCGTGGGCCCTTTCTGCCCCACAGCGGTCCTCCTTGGGCCTTGGTGGGGAAGATGTGCATTTCTGGGGATGGGTGGGCCGTGGAGACCTTCAGGTCGGAGCTGGAGGCCCTGGGACCCTCCTGACTCTCACCGAGCAAGCGCTTGTCAGGACCCCTCCTGGGGCGGAATCCTCCATTCTCCAGGGAGAATTCTCCCGACCTTGCCTGAGGCCTCAGCCTTGCCCGCTGCCCTGCGCAGGGTGAGGGCAGATTGCGAGCAGCCTTCTGTTGGCATTTCTGTCCAGCGCCCCAGAAAATGCCCCAGAAAACGCCGCCCGGCTTCACTGGGGTTTCAGCGGCTGCAGCACGGCCTCTGGCCCGCCCCTGTGGTTCCTCCAGGCCACGGAGCCCCCTCTGCACTCCCCGCCCCCAACCCGAGGCTGGCACAGGGTCTGTCTGAAGCTGGTCCAGAAAGGATCTGCACCCGTGAGGGAAGCATTGCTCTGTGTGATTCAGTGACCCATTTCATAAATACTCTGCTTCCCTTCGGGGTTTTTGCTGCCCCGTCTCCCCTCTCTCCAACGGTGCTGGGGCGGCCAGACGCCTGAGACTGGGGAAGTCTGGGCTTTTGGCGGGCTGGACCTTGCCAAGGGTGACAGGAAGGGCCGGGCTGGGGCTGGAGGCCTGCTCCTGGAACGAACCCTTTGGCGGAGAAGGATCTGGGAGCTGGCAGCTTGTGTGTGACTATGTATGTGTACACGTTTCTCTGCATGTATACATCTGTGCCCACGGGCTGCAAACGTGTGCGCCGCACATGTACACGCATATCATGCACGTGAACCCGTGGACTCCGTTCCCGCACACATGCTCATGTGTGCGTGCCTGCATGCGTGCATGAATGTGCGTATGCACACCCATGTACGTATGTGAATATATATGCACCATGAACGCTTCTGTTTGCATGCATGCATGTACTTGTGTGGACTTTCCTGGTGGCTCAGCAGTAAAAAAAAACACCTGCCTGCAATGAGGGAGATCCAAGTTTGATCCCCAGGTCAGGAAGATCCCCTGGAGGAGGGCCTGGCAACCCACTCTAGTATTCTTGCCTGGAGAATCCCCATGGATGGAGGAGCCTGGCTGGCTACAGTCCCTAGGGTTGCACAGAATCAGACACGACTGAAGCAACTTAGTATGCATGCGCGCACGTACTTGTGTGTGCATGTGTGCATGCACACGTGTGTGTGTGTGTGTGTGTGTGTGTGTGTGTGTTTGCTCTGTCTGGCCCTGCTACAGGGGCCTGGGGATGGCATGGAGCTGGCCTCTTTCCTCGAAGCCTGGGTGTGAGCGTGTGGGTGTTTGCCAGGTGCCGGGGTCCAGCCCCGGTGGATCCAGGGTAATTCGAAGGGGGAGACGGAGTAGGCGTCCTAGGAAAACACTTATTTAGTTACAGATATATAGAGAGATTAGAAACAGATAGTGTAGTAGGAAAATGAGTGGAGAAAAAGAGGCTAAATAACTTGGTTTACGTGGAATACCAGTCACCACCTACGTAGGCCACAGGCGTCTTTTCGTTCTCCCAAAGGAGAGGAGGCACTGAGGCCTCCCTGGTATGATCTCAGAAGCCCAGGCAGAGTTAGCAGGCTTGATGAGTACCCACATTCCAGATGAGAATTCAGCCAGGAAAACGGGGAGCAAGAAACGACACGGCAGAATCAGTCTTTCCAGAAACTGATTCGATTTCTTTATTTTTCAGGTTTGCTTATATACCTTTTGTTATACATAGGGATGAATACAGAGTCATGTGGGGGTCAGCAGACCTGACTCTTGTCACAGTCAGGTGCTTCATATAAAATTATACAAAGGTCTTATGGGTTTTACATCATCTTCTGGCCATGAGGCCTGCTGAAATTTTTATGGCCCTTTCTGATACCAGTCAGTTAACCAGAAAACTTATTTTTTTCCAAGGGTGATTTATTCTTAAACCAGGTGCCACCCTCCAAATAAAGTTGCATTCCTATAGGGTGAGGGTGTAGTGAGTTACAATCGAGAAAGGAATTTACTTAGCCTAAGGTTTAACATGATTGATCTTAAAGGTTAATACTTATTTCTCCTATATGCTAGTTATATTCATTATAAGGGCAGGGAATATGGAGATTTAGCAACAAATATTGGCTCAACAAATGAAAACCCTTCACCAATGTTCCCCTTAAGATCTATTTAGTCTTCAGTTCAGTCGCTCAGTCATGTCTGATTCTTTTCGACCCCATGAATCGCAGCACGCCAGGCCTCCCTGTCCATCACCATCTCTCGGAGTTCACTCAGACTCACGTCCATCCAGTCCGTGATGCCATCCAGCCATCTCATCCTCGGTCGTCCCCTTCTCCTCCTGCCCCCGATCCCTCCCAGCATCAGAGTCTTTTCCAATGAGTCAACTCTTCACATGAGGTGGCCAAAGTACTGGAGTTTCAGCTTTAGCATCATTCCTTCCAAAGAATCCCAGAGCTGATCTCCTTCTGAATGGACTGGTTGGATCTCCTTGCAGTCCAAGGGACTCTCAAAAGTCTTCTCCAACACCACAGTTCAAAAGCATCAATTCTTCGGCGCTCAGCTTTCTTCACAGTCCAACTCTCACATTCATACATGACCACAGGAAAAACCATAGCCTTGACTAGACGGACCTTAGTCGGCAAAGTGATGTCTCTGCTTTTGAATATACTGTCTAGGTTGGTCATAACTTTTTTTTCCAAGGAGTAAGCGTCTTTTAATTTCATGGCTGCAGTCACCATCTGCAGTGATTTTGGAGCCCCCAAAATAAAGTCTGATACTGTTTGCACTGTTTCCCCATCTATTTCCCATGAAGTGATGAGACCAGATGCCATGATCTTCGTTTTCTGAATGTTGAGCTTTAAGCCAACTTTTTGCTCTCCTCTTTCACTTTCATCAGGAGGCTTTTTAGCTCCTCTTCAGTTTCTGCCATAAGAGTGGTGTCATCTGCATATCTGAGGTTATTGATATGTCTCCTGGCAATCTTGATTCCAGCTTGTGTTTCTTCCAGCCCAGCGTTTCTCATGATGTACTCTGCATATAAGTTAAATAAGCAGGGTGACAATATACAGCCTTGACGTACTCCTTTTCCTATTTGGAACCAGTCTGTTGTTCTATGTCCATTCTAACTGTTGCTTCCTGACCTGCATACAGGTTTCTCAAGAGTCAGGTCAGGGGGTCTGGTATTCCCATCTCCTTCAGAATTTTCCACAGTTTATTGTGATCTACACAGTCAAAGGCTTTGGCATAGTCAATAAAGCAGACAGATGTTTTTCTGGAACTCTCTTGCTTTTTCCATGATCCAGCGGATGTTGGCCATTTTTTTTTTTTTTAAGTCATGTAGAGCTTTACTTGTCCATGTGAAGAACTTAGGTTAAAATTTAAGCCCGGGAGGCAGGCCATGCCTCATGGAAAATAGCTTTCCCCTTATCTGGTGACTCAGAGCCTCCTGATTGATTCTTAACAGATGACTTATGACTTAGTGTAGGAGACCCCCTCCCAAGAATGTATCTCTTTGTCAGACTTTTCTGGGTAAAAATTGACCAAACGCCGCAGGGTGGTCAGCCAACTGTTTCAACTTAATTACCTGTAGACCTTTCTCACCAATCAAGTGTCTCCACCCCACCTATGGCCCCCTATTACATTGTTTCCTACATCCTGACCTCATTCCCACCTGCCTGTGATTTTTTTGTATAAAAGTCCCTCACGATTAGCATTCGAGGTTCACTCCTCCCGGGAGACTGAACCCCGGCGCGCCGGCCTAATAAATCATCTTGCTTATTGCATCGAATTCGAGTCACTGTGGTCTTTGGAGCGACAGATCCTGAGAAAAGGCCGCGAGGTCTTACACATGTAATTCTTGACTTGTCAATTAAGTCTCATCCTTAAACTTTAGCTCCGTCAGTTCAGTTCAGTCGCTCAGTCATGTCCAACTCTTTGCAACCCCATGAACTGCAGCTCGCCAGTCCTCCTTGTCCATCACCAACTCCTGGAGTCCACCCAAACTCATGTCCATTGAGTCGGTGATGCCATCCAGCCATCTCATCCTCGGTCGTCCCCTTCTCCTCCTGCCCCCAATCCCTCCCAGCATCAGAGTCTTTGCCAATGAGTCAGCTCTTCACATCAGGTGGCCAAAGTATTGGAGTTTCAGCTTCCAAATCATTCCTTCCAATGAATACCCAGGACTAATCTCCTTTAGGATGGACTGGTTGGATCTCCTTCCAGTCCAAGAACTCTCAAGAGTCTTCTGCAACACCACAGTTCAAAAGCATCAATTCTTTGGCGCTCAGCCTTCTTCACAGTCCAACTCTCACATCCATACATGACCACAGGAAAAACCATAGCCTTGACTAGATGGACCTTAGTTTGCAAAGTAATGTCTCTGCTTTTGAATATACTATCTAGGTAAGGGTTTACCAGGTGGCAATAAAACATGATATTAAAAGAGTTCCGGGTAAGGAGGGGTCCTGGTGGACAGAAGCAGGCCAGGCTCACCACGTTTTTACATTATGCTAATAACAGTACAGACACATTCAGATGACTTCTGCAGAAAGAGAAGTCAGATCTTCAAGTCATCATGCAGGGGTGGGATATGGAATCTTGCATCACCCAGTCCCCACGAGGTAGCTATTTCATACTTTAGGATCCATGAGAGCTCTGGTCACACATTAGAGCCCTGGGCACTGCCAATGAAGCTTGAGTGTATCTCCTTACTTTTTCACCTGAGCACTTCTTCCTCCAGACCCCAGCTCCAGCCACCACAGCCACCACGAGAACCAGGCTAACAATGATGCCCATGGTGAGGAAGGAGGTCTGAGGAGGTTCCCATCTCAGGGTGAGGGGCTCCTGAAGCCCCTCATGCTGCACATGGCACGTGTATCTCTGCTCCTCTCCAGAAAGCACCACCAGGGCTGCCCACTTCTGGAAGGTTCCATCACCTGAAGGCCTGGTCTCCACAAGCTTCATGTCCTCGGTCTGGTCCTCCCCATCACGCTGCCAGTTCCGTGAGATCTCCTTAGGGTAGAAGCCCAAGGCCCAGCACCTCAGGGTGACCTCACGGTCAGAGATGGGGTGACAGGTCACATGTGCCTTTGGAGGGTCTGCGCACTGCAGCGTGTCCTTCCCGTTCTCAAGGTGTCTGCGGAGCCACTCCATGCACCAGACCTCCAGGTAGTTCCTGCCAGCCTCCGCACGACCTGCCGCCTCCCACTTGCGCTTGGTGATCTGAGCCTCCGTGTCCAACGCGGTCCAGGAGCACAGGTCTTCGTTCAGGGCGATGTAATCTCTGCCGTTGTAGGTGAACTGATCATATCCTTGGAGGAGCCGCCCTTCCGGCCCCACTTCGCAGCCATACATCTCCTGGAGGGTGTGAGACCCTGACCCACCCAGACCATTCGCAGGGATTAAATCCAAACTGAAATGAAACCAGCTCAAGTCCCGGCGAGCTCCTCCTGGGTTGAGGGAGCAGCGGGGTCCCTCAGTGTTGGGGTGATCCTCGGACCCGCAGACTCGGGCGACCCCGCCTGTCCCTGGGGTTGGGGGCCGTGACCCGGACCTGGGCTGCGTCGCTCACCGGCCTCGCCCTGGTTGTAGTAGGATGTTGGCCATTTGATCTCTGGTTCCTCTGCCTTTTCTAAAACCAGCTTGAACATCAGGGAGTTCATGGTTCACGTATTGCTGAAGCCTGGCTTGGATAATTTTGAGCATTACTTTACTAGCGTGTGAGATGAGTGCCACTGTGCTGTAGTTTGAGCATTCTTTGGCATTGCTTTTCTTTGGGATGGGAATGAAAACTGATCTTTTCCAGTCCTGTGGCCACTGCTGAATTTTCCAAATTTGCTGGCATATTGAGTGCAGCATTTTCACAGCATCATCTTTCAGGATTTGAAACAGTTCAACTGGAATTCCATCACCTCCACTAGCTTTTGTTCGTAGTGATGCTTTCTAAGGCCCACGTGACTTCACATTCCAGGATATCTGGCTCTAGATTAGTGATCACACCATCGTGATTATGTGTTTCATGAAGATCTTTTTGTACAGTTCTTCTGTGTATTCTTGCCACCTCTTCTTAATATCTTCTGCTTCTGTTAGGTCCAGACCATTTCTGTCTTTTATCGAGCCCATCTTTGCATGAAATGTTCCCTTGGTATCTCTAATTTTCTTGAAGAGATCTCTAGTCTTTCCCATTCTGTTGTTTTCCTCTATTTCTTTGCATTGATCGCTGAGGAAGGCTTTCTTATCTCTCCTTGCTATTCTTTGGAACTCTGCATTCAGATGCTTATATCTTTCCTTTTCTCCTTTGCTTTTCACCTCTTTTCTTTTCACAGCTGTTTGTAAGGCCTCCCCAGACAGCCGTTTTGCTTTTTGCATTTCTTTTCCATGGGGATGGTCTTGATCCCTGTCTCCCGTACAATGTCACGAACCTCATTCCATAGTTCATCAGGCACTCTGTCAGATCTAGGCCCTTAAATCTATTTCTCACTTCCACTGTATAATCATAAGGGATTTGATTTAGGTCATATCTGAATGGTATTTAGTCTTAAGATAGTGATAAAGTTACATTGTTACATAGCAAGGACACAGTGATTTATAACAAAGTACAGTGATGTATAACAAAAGGAAAAATTCATTAACTCGAAAAGTCTAGTATTGGTAACATCAAAACTATTGTATTTCCTTTTCTATATTCCAAATACTTTGATTAATATAGTCCCAGGTGCCTAAGGATATGGAGGCCTGGCGGCAATCATTGACTCAATGAGAAAAGCCCTGTGCTAATTAAGGCTTTCAAAATACTCCAAACTCTCTGTGCTGTTTACGGTTGAGAGGTTGTCACACAAGCTAGTCTGTCAGCAGAGAGGTTTGACCTGAGACACCCTTGTCACACCCAGGGCAGGGAATTAGCAGTAATTATTGGCACAACAAATGAAAAAACCCTTCACCAATATAATTTCTAATCACCCACTAATACCATACTAATAATTTTCTAACTTCTCAAAAGAGTCTGTATTTAGAAATTTAAAAGCATTTCGTGCCTCTCACAGTTGGGAGGCTGTAAACAATCACATGTGGCCGGACGAACCTGATCAGGCAGGCCAGAGAACCTTCAGAGGAGTCTGTAAGTTGAAACACTCTTTTGTCACGCACAGGAATTTTTATTAACTAGAGCTGCAAGTTAACTCCTTCTCCGAGAGAAATGGTGATGGGGGAGAGCCCCCGTAAAGTCAGAGGTGTAGGTGAGAGCATAAAGCAGACTCTGGTTTTGGGGGTAGATGCTCGGGAACAGGGGGTTTCCAGCCTTTGGTAAGCCGAAGCCTTCTTCCTCGTGACCTTTGCCATGGGCGGAGTTCCTCATGCTGGCTCCCGGCAGCCAGGCAGGCAGCCAGGCAGGGTTCACACGGCCCCCAGGGCCTGGAGGCCCCGCCCTGGGGAGAGACTTTCCCGCGGCTTCCCGGGCTCTCTCCAGCTCTGTGGCTGTGGGCGAGCCCCCAGACCGAGTGTCCTTTCCTCATCAGTCCACAGGTCAGTGGGACCAGACTGCCTCTGCTCTATTCGGCCTCCTTCCCAAGAGGAACCTGGCGGTGTCTGGGGTGGCAGCTTGCCTACTCAACTCACAGGTCCTCCAGCCGCCCTGCAGGGCTGTGGCTAGTCCGGGAGTGTCCAGGGAGGGCCACCCTCCTGATTAGCAAGGGCTCGGGTCCTATCCCCTTCTTCCTGCCTGGAATTCAGTCGTGTTGCCTGGCAGTGCAGCAGCCCTCTTGCAAGCAGGAGGTGGGAGCCCAGCCCAGGATGATGAGCAGAGACGAAGCAGGAGCTGGCTCTCTGGGGATGTGGAGGCTGGGCACCTTGTTGCGTGAGCTGGTTTTCTGGGTGTTGCAGCCTCAAGCACTGGGAACTGCTATGGACCATCAACTCCTCCTTCCCTGTGGAAGTGGCCTGGAGACTGAAGGGGCTTGTGGGTGTGCTCCAGACCCAGGGCCCCTCTTCCCTCTGTGCTGGGGCCCCAGGGCACCGGGGCACTGGAGAATGGTTCTCAGAGGCCTTCAGGCATCTCTCGTGGGGAGAAGGACGAGGGGACCCAGACAGCTGGCCTGGTCTCCCACAGGGAGCGGGGGCCTCCAGGGCCGGTGTCTGAGACCTGCTCCTGCCCTGCGTCCTTGGCAGGGTTAGGGTTAGAGGCAGGAGGGAGGTGATGCTGGAAACCCCCTCCCCTCAAGGGGCGGGGCTGAGGGGCTGGCACCAGAGGCAGGCAGGCGGGTGGGCAGAGGGCTCAACCAGCTTTCTCCAGGGTGTGGGGAGGCCAGTCCCTAGAGCCCGACCACGGCTGGACCCCTCCGGTCTCCTCACCACAGCGCCGGCCAGACAGCCCCCAGCAGATGCTTCCGGGGACGGTCTAGGGTTTCCGGCCAGGCACGCCTCATGGGCAGGTGTGTCTTGCTTGGGACACGAAGGAGCAGCATCAGAGGCCAGGGCAAGGCTGGCCGGTCTCCGTGCTGGCTGCCTGCCCCTGCTTGGTTCTGCGACGTGGACTTGGGTCAGGCCTGACCGGTGAATGCGTTCCTTCCTGCTCTGGCCTCTGCGCTGGGAAGGGTCAGACCCGGGGCTCCCCCGCCCCGCCCTCCACCCTGGCCAGGTGCGCCGTGACCCCAGTTCCCACCACCCTGGGGTTCACGCCCCTCCCCTGTGGCCAGCACTGGCCGGGCCTGGGAAGGGCGGGGCTGGGGCCGAGCATGGCTGGCCAGCCAGGCGTTTTTTTCCGCCTTTTCACGGCCTCAGCCAACACCCTCTCCCGGGACGTGGCCAACTATGTGTGGGCTGCCGAGTCGCCCAGCAGCTGCTCCTCCTGCTCGAGTATGACATTGCGTTTTTTTGGACGGCCGGACGCTCTCTGTTTTGCAGTGTTGGAAGCGACAGCCTCACTCTGTCCCCGCCGCTCCCGTGTCCCTCCAGCCCACCCTGCACCCACCCTGCCCCTCGGCGGGGCCGCTCTCCAGCGCTCAGACGGAGCCTGCGCTGAGGCCGCAGGTGGCCCGGGAACCCTCTCCTCAGTTATTTTTGGCCCCTGTGCTGGCCCAGGGACTCCCTGCCAAAAGCAATTACTGAATTCTCATCTTGTTTTGCTGACAGCTTAGAATATGTCAACAATGTTCCACCGGGGAGACCCAAGGGCACCTCGAGGCTGGGGGTGGGGAGGGGGCTTGGGTGCCCACCAGGGGTCCCCCAGGACTGGACCGCTGGGGTCGCTGGTGAGGCAGAAGAGGAGGAGGGGCCAGTGAAGGCCGTCCCTTGCAGCTGCTGCCCGTCGGCGCCCTGGGCGCTAGTCTGTGTGCAGACACTGAGAACCCGCTCCTGGTAACGTGGGGGTGGGGAGTGGGGGGAGTCTGTCTTCCGAGGCTCAGAGCTGCCCTGCGACCAGCTGATGTCCCCATGCTGGGTGGTGGCTGTGGGGCTCTGCGCCTGGGCTCTGCCCCGTCTGTGGGAGGTGGAGTGTTCTGCAGTGGGCAGGGCTTGGGGCTCCAAATAACCGGGACCTGCCCCCAGGGGTCTCCCCCTTCCCCCAGGCTGCGCTCAGTGCCACGGACCAGAGGCCACGACAGCAGGCCAGGCCGGGCCATCTTCTCTGAGGGGCTCCATTGTGTGGCCCTGGGTCTGCAGCCCAGCCCTGCGACTCCAGTGTCTCCACCAAGAACACCACGCTGTCCCAGGGTTGTGGGAGGCTGGATTCCACCTGGTGGCCTTCATCCTGGGCCCAGGCTGCCCTCTGCCCCCTGCCTAGCCCTTAGGAACATCCACCGCCCACGGGCAGAGACAGAGGAAGGCTGCGGCCCTGGGGCTGGGAGCCCGGCAGCCCTGACCCGGTGGGCGGGCGCACCTCCTGGGCTCGGGCGAGCTTCTGACACCGACCTCTCTACCAGCCTCAGCACCAACCCCAGCGAGTTTCCAGGAGGGCCCGGAGTCTCCAGGGGAGGAGCTGAGGTGGGAGCTGAGCGGGCTCTGGAGGCTGAGCACCCTAGCGTCCCGGGACTGGGGGCCACGTGCCCACCGTGGGCGGCACCCCTGGGGCAGGGATCCTCCCTGCTCGAGCTGGTGGCTGACCCTGTTTTCCTGCCAGCTCTTCTTCTCAGGGGACCCAGAATGCTCACTGCCCCCTGGGTGAGGGAGGCCAGGAGCCCAAGCCCACTGCACACGCACGGGTGCCTGGACACGCGTGTGCTCTCGCCTCCTGTGGGACAGGCCAACTGGGGGCCCTGGGCTTTGGGACACCAGCCACACCCTCCTCTGGGGCTGCTCGTGCCTAGCTCCCGGCCGAGCGGTGGGTCGGACCGGCCCTGCCCTGCGGAGGCTCGGGCTCTGCTGGGGGAGACAGAAGCTCGGCCAGAGGGCACGTGGGAGGGGGCCCGGGAGCTGGCCTGGATGGGGGCCACCCACACCAGGCACCGACCGAGGGCGCCTGAGCTCTGTAAATGCCTGTGTGGGGTCCTGGGTGCTGGCTTGCGGGGACAGTGCTCGTGAGGCCCCAGGGCGGCATCCGTGGCGTCTGGAGCCTGAGGCCGAGCAGGCTGTGGAGGGGCCGCCCTGGGCATCGGGGCTGAGCCAGGGGTGGGGTGGCCGCGTGGGGCCACATGTGCGTTTTATGTCCACTATCTCGCCAGTCGAGTCCTGGCTCCCAGCTGCTCTGTCGGCCTGGACGGCCTCGTGTGTTTGGAATCGTGGCTGCGATCTCAGGGAAAGAAGCAGCCGGAGGGCCTGCCCCCCACCGCCCCCAGCCTTTGGAGGCTCCGTCTGGGGAGTGCAGCCCCTGGCGGGTCTATGAGCCAGGAGCCCGGCAGAGGCCAGGGTCTCAGGGGCTGCCCGGCGAGGCAAGACTGAGGTCTCGGGGCTGACGGAGTAGCCGCCCCAGGAGAGGACTCTTGGAGAAGCCCAGCTCTGGCTCACAGGTGAGGAGCTGGGTTTGCTTTCTGAGGCCTGAAGGATAGAGCCTGGGTCCCTGTGGTCCTTAAAGGGACTGCGCCACTGGCTTGCTTGCAGTGGAAGGTCTGGAGTTGGGTGGTGGCAGAGGAGGAGGGGGCTGCTGGTTGTTGGGGTTGGATTCCCACTCTCTCTGGAACATTCCCCAGGAGCAGGCCTGGCTGTGGGAGGGGCTGAGAGTGGGCTGGACGGCCCGGGATCCTGGCCAGGCCCGGGCCTCCCCAGCATCCACCAGGTGGGCGGCCTACGTGCGTGGCTGACTGGCCTTCCTCCAGTTCAGCTCGCCAGGGGCCGTTGTGACTATCTCCTGGGAATGAGGTCCGTGTGAGCACGCCATCGGCAGAAGCGATGTGCTCCCTGCATGAGTGTATTAACAGCAGGGTGGCCCGGAGCGGCTCGCCCACCCGAGGCTGGAGGCGGACATGGTCCAGGCGCGTCCTCTGACTGTCGCCCTGTGGCCCCCTCTCTGCCTGCAGACGTGGTGCCCTTCAGGGTCCAGACGTGGCTTGGTTGCAGGGCATGGGCCTGGCTTTCTCTGAGTGTGCTGAGGGCACCGGTCCCCTGGACTCTGCTGGGGCAACAGTCTTGTGATGCTTACACTGTCCACTGGACGGGACTTGCCAAGTGGGAAGTCCAGCTCACCTGCGCCCTACGTCTCAGCCTGAGGTCAAGGCAGCGTCCTTGCCGAGTGGACCCCTCCGTTGCTCCCCCGACGCTGGCGGTCCTGGACTGCAGCCTCAGAGACCTGGAACCAGCCCCTCTCCTCTGGGAGACTGAGCTGAGTGGACTTGGCCTCTTCTCTGTCAGGAGCTGGACTTCTTGCCTCAGCCAGGGGTGGGGGCAGCCAGCCTGGCCTCAGGAAAGCGGTCCTGGGGCCGGGCCGTCCCCAAGGGCCCCACTCCCAGAGCGTCTGTCCACCCTGTGAGGTGACAGACTTGAGAAAGGACTCAGCAGCCTACCTAGAAGGCGTTTAAGAGAGATGGGGGGTGCGGTCAGAGGGATGGGGCGTGGTCAGAGGGACGGGGCGTGGTCAGAGGGACGGGGCGTGGTCAGAAGGATGGGGCGTGGTCAGAGAGATGGGGCGTGGTCAGAGAGATGGGGTGTGGTCACAGGAGAGAGAGCCGGTGGTGTTCCCACGGGTTCCCAGCCATCGGCGCCCTTGACCGTTGACCTCGCGCTTCTGTCCCCTCACTGTAAGTGGTGAGGAGAGCGGCCCCCTCTCAGGGTTGTCTGGGGATGGAGTGAACTCTCCGGCTGGCACCTCGGTACCTCGCCAGCCGCCCATTTGCAGAGAAGCATGCCAGCGACCTCAGGTGCTTTGGACGGTCTTTTTGTTCACCACGTTTGAATTTTTCTACAATGACTGGAGTTATTCTTTATACTTTTTTGGCCTCACGTCTTACAAAATCTTAGCTCTCCGACCAGGAAGTGACCCTGGGCCTGGGTGAAAGTGCAGAGTCCTAACCACTGGACCGCCAGGGAATTCCCATTTTGTAAGAGAGTTAAATGGCTGCTTTGACCAAACCTGTGCCTACCTATGTATTGCTTATGTGGTTAAAAAAAAAGTAAAGTCAAAATGAATGAAAACACCAGGAAGCTCTCCTCTGTTGGAGGCTGACGGGTGGCAGCTGCTTGCAGGGCTGGGAGCTGAGGGCAGGCCAGGGCAGTGGGGGTGTAGGGGTCTCGGGGTGATGCACGCTGGATGCAAGAGCTGCCTTAGCGGCCGAGGGACGGGCGGCGGGGGCGGGGGCGGGACAAGGGGCGGTTTGGGAGGCCTTCAGGGGAAAAGCAGGCAGGCAGGGTGAGAGCAGGTGAGGGGTGCGCAGAGGAGCACATGGGGCGGCCAGGTGCTGGGAAGATGACGCGCACCCCCTCACTCCCCCACTCACCCCCACCTGCTCACCCTCTCACCCCCTACTCACCCCACCCCTACTCACCCCACTCACCCCCCACCTGCTCACCCTCTCACCCCCTACTCACCCCACCCCCTACTCACCCGACTCACCCCATCACCCCACCCCCACTTACCCCACTCACCCCCCACCCCCTACTCACCCCACTCACCCCCACCTGCTCACCCTCTCACCCCCTACTCACCCCACCCCCTACTCACCCCACTCACCCCATCACCCCACCCCCACTCACCCCACTCACCCCCACCCCCTACTCACCCCACTCACCCCCACCTGCTCACCCTCTCACCCCCTACTCACCCCACCCCTACTCACCCCATCACCCCACCCCCACTCACCCCACTGACCCCATCACCCCACCCCCACTCACCCCACTTACCCCCACCTCCTCACCCTCTCACCCCCTACTCACCCCACCCCCTACTCACCCCACCCCCACTCACCCCACACCCCCACCCCCTTCTCACCCCACTCACCCCCACCTGCTCACCCTCTCACCCCCTACTCACCCCACCCCCTACTCACCCCATCACCCCACCCCCACTCACCCCACTCATCCCATCACCCCACCCCCACTCACCCCACTCACCCCCACCCCCACTCACCCCACTCATCCCATCACCCCACCCCCACTCACCCCACTTGCCCCCACTCACCCCCACTCACCCCTACCCACTCACCCTCTCACCCCACCCCCACTCACCCCCACCCACTCACCTTGCTGCGCATCCCTCATCCCTTCCCCCAACGCACATGCTCACCTCCCCCCGCCACCCCCTCCCCCGCCCCGCTTCCCAACGGAGGCGTGAAATGCTCTGGGGGTGAGGGTGGGCGTGTGACAAGACAGCGGGGAGCCACTGAGGCCAGACACCCCTGCTGCCACTCCCACCCGAGGCTGCAGGTCTGACGGGCAAGGGCGGTTTGACGGGATTCTAGCTGGAGACAGCTGGTGATCTGGTCCCAGCACCTGACTGGCTGGGTGGGGGCTGGGAGGGCAGTGCCCCGTGGCCCGCGGTGGCCCGTGTGCAGGGTTCTGGGACAAGCTGCACCAGGTCCCCGGATCCCAGTGCTGGCTCTAGAGCAGGCGGGTGGGAGCCACAGCCCCGGGCTCCGGAAGCTCGGGTCACCTACCCCGTCCCCCCACCCCCCACTCCAGAGACAGCACACCACCCTGCCCCGCAGACAGCACCCAGCTCGGAGCGGCAGCTGCAGAGAGGAGGCCCGCACTCCTCGGGTGTGGAGCTCTGTTCCCCCGCCACTGCTTTGTCAGGCTGGGCCAGGGGCCAGCCCGCCCCCAGGACACGCCGTCCCTTGGCCTGGCCTGCTGGAGTGGGGCCCGTGCGGGGGAATGAATGGCGTCTGACCCCATGTTCCAGGCACGCTGGGGGCAGTGTCCTTGGGAGGCAGCTGTGACCAGCTGTTCCCGGAGCACCACCGTCTACCCCCGCTGCTTGGCTGACCGAGGGACACAGGTGTAGGGGCCCTTTTGGGGATCCAAGGCTCTAGGGGTAACGGTGGAGGCTGAGGCCTGCTTGGCTGGCTGAACTGTGGGCAAGTGCCGAGTTCTCTGGGGAACATCAGAGCTGAGGTTTGTCTGGGTGCCCTTCACCTGCAGGCAAAGGCGTCACGCTAGCTAAATTAGGAGCGGCGCCAGCTTCTGATGGGATGACTGGTAACTCCCGCATCATGACCACCAGGGTCACCAGCAGAGGGAGGCCAGCTGACCCCCTGTGGCTGCTGCCCTTCCTGGTCCGAGATGTCAGCCTGGAGTCGCTCACCTGAGTCCTGTTGGAACTCTCACCTTGATGGAGACAGGGTGGAAAACCACGAGCTTGGGTTCAAGGCCAGCTCGGCCACGAACCTTGGGAAATCACAGAGCTGGTCTGGCCCCGGGTTCCCACGGTCAGCGGCGTCACCTCTGTGGCCTCCCAGAGGCATGAGCGCTTAGAGGAGGGGTCCCCCACTCCTCTTAGTGGGTTCCCACTTAGAGGAGGGGTCCCAGACTTGAGGCCCTGCTCGAGTGGGCAGTGCGGGCCGAGGTCTCTGCGGAGATGCCGAGCCTCTGACTGTGCCTGACAGCCTCTGGAATGTGAACTCTCTGGGGGCAGTGATGTCACCCTTGGCCCTTGCAGTATCTTCAGGGCCTCAGACCCTGTAGCAAATTGAAGAAGCTCAATGAATATTTGATGCGTGAATGAATGAACTCACCAATTACTGACTCATTCGTTGAGCACTTGCCCGCGCCTCTGCAAGCCAGCGGCAGAGGTTCAGTGCATAGACCTGGGAGGCAGTTTGCCTGGGTTCCGAGGTTAGAGTCTGTGAATTATGAGTGTCCCCAAGTCTCAGTTGGGCTTCCCAGATGGCTCAGTGATAAAGGATCCACCTGCCAATGCAGGAGACTCAGGTTCGATCCCTGCGTCAGGAAGATCCCCTGGAGGAGGAAATGGCAAACCATGCTGGTGCTCTTGCCTGGAGAATCCCACGGACAGAGGAGCCTGGCGGGCTAAAGTCCATGGGGGTTGCAAAGAGTCAGACAGGA
This sequence comes from Nanger dama, assembly GCA_917880005.1. NCBI lineage: Eukaryota > Metazoa > Chordata > Mammalia > Artiodactyla > Bovidae > Nanger > Nanger dama. The sequence goes on along the minus strand of CAKJTW010000018.1, from coordinate 2,630,301 downwards.
CTGCGCACGCACGAACATACTAAACCTCAGTCTCCCCATCTGTAAAATAAAGGGAAAAGATATCTGTTCCCATCACGACACCCAGTTAAGAACCTGCACATACCCTCTCACTAAAAGCAGCTACACATTCTGGGTAAAATAAAATCTTCATCTTGAAAGCTGTCTTTTGTGTGTGTGTGTGTGAGATCTTAGTTCCTGATCAGGGACTGAATCCTGGCTCTAAGCAGTGAATGAGCAGAGTCCTCACCGCTGGACTGCCAGGGAGGGACTTCTTGAATGCTGCCTTGAGATGGCTGCATGCGTGTGTGTGCGTGTGTGTGTGTGTGAGCAGTCGCTCAGTCATGTCTGACTCTTTGTGACCCCATGGACTGTAGCTCACCAGGCCCCTCTGTCCATGGAGTTATCAGGCATGGATACTGGAGTGCGCCACCATGCCCTCCTCTAGGGGATCTTCCACACCCAGGGATCGAACCTGTGTCTCCGGTGGCTTCTGCATCGGCAAGTGGATTCTTTACCTGTGAGCCCCTTGGGAGACCCTTTGAGCTGGCTAGGAGGTGCGGAGTCCTCAGGGCAGGCTGGCGAAAGTGGGGGCCCAAAGCTGGCTCTGCTTTGAGGGGGGAACACGAGGCTGCTGACCCCAAGTGTGAGCGAAAGTGCTGAATGGGTTGATCGTTAGGATGGAGAGAGCCACGGTGAGCCACGGTGAGCCAGGCACGCCTCCTGCCGGCCCGGCTCGGAGTTTCAGTTAAGTGTAGCGTCTGGCCAGGACTGTCAGAGGGGAGCAGGTAGGCACTGGGTGGTCCGCAGTGGGGAGCGCCGTTCCTGGGGTGTGAGCCCCGCTGACTGGCTGACCGAGGCTGGTGGTCACCAACAGACGCAGCTGGTTCTGTTGTTCACTGGCCATGGCGGCCGAAGAACAACCTGTCTTCTCGTTTTGAATTGGAGGAGTCAAAGCGCCTCTGTCCTGGCGGGTGAACCAGAGCATCGTCTGTCTCTTTGTTTGTTTGGTTGTATTGTTGTGCTCTTGTTTTCTGATGCCCTTTGAGCTCAGGCTCAGAAGACAAAGCGCAGAGAGGGCGTACTGGGAACCCAAGGGAGGACCACCTCGATGCATCCAGGGTTCCCAAGGGCTCAACCTCGCATCCAGCTATGCTGGGACCCCACTGGCCTCCAGGTAGCGCATCGGCTCTGCTGCCTCAGGCCTTGGTGCTGAGGAGAGGAGGAACTGGGCTCTAAGAATCCATCATCACAGACTCCCCCTCGGGGCCTGTGCAGCCTGAATCCATCTCCTCTCAGTTATCCCCAAACTTCAGACGAGGGATTTTAGTTTAAAGGCCTCTCAGACCACCAGCGCTCTCTTTTTTAAAGGGCTGTGTGTTTACTTGGCCGCCCCCCGTCTTAGCTGCGGCGCTCGGGACCTTCGATCTGCACTGCGGCATGCGGGTGCTTTTAGTGGCGGCATGGAACACGCAGGTGTGGCGCGGGGGGCTCTTGTCCCTGACCAGGGGTCGAACCTGGGCCCCCTGCATTGGGAGCGCGGAGTCGTAGCCTCTGGACCCCGGGAAGTCCTGCAAGCACTTTCTAAAGGAATCCACCTTCAGCTCAAGCCTCAGAGACATTTCACAGAGTCGAGAGCCAAAGTGCACCTCAGTAAATATTTACTATGTACACAAGCTTCCCCTGTGGCTCAGCTGGTAAAGAATCTACCTGCAGTGCAGGAGACCTGCGTTTAGTCCCTGGGTTGGGAAGATCCCCTGGAGAAGGGAAAGGCTGCCCACTCCAGTATTCTTGCCTGGAGAATCCCATGGACAGAGGAGCCTGGCGGGCTACAGTCCATGGGGCCACAAAGAGTCGGACACGACTGAGCGACTAACAGTTTCACTTTCACATTCACAAGAAAACAAGGCTCCAGGAGTGAAAGCGGACAGAGACAGGAGGCAGCAGAGTCAGAACCCCGGCGGCACCTGTGGTCCAGAATCAACCGCCTGTGCCGCAGACACAGAGAGGCGGCTTCAGGCCCCAGGTCAGGAAGATCCTCTGAGGAGGAAATGGCAGCCCACTCCAGTATCCTTGCCTGGGAAAGTCCACGGACAGTGGAGCCTGGCGGGCTGCAGTCCATGGGGTCGCAAAGAACTGGACACGACCGAGCGACTGAGCATGCATGCAGAGTCAGATCGGCAGGAAATTCAGATATTAAAGCTATCAGACCCAGAAAACAAAGTGAATATGTTTCACAGAAGAAATAAGAGAGACTTGAATATGTCAGTAAACAGCAAGCCGACTGCTAGAAGTAAAATATACGTAACGCTTGAAATTAAAAATCAAAGGATAAATGTAACAACAGCTTAGACACAACTGGAGAGAAATTAGTGACCTGAAGGATGAAGTTAAAGGAATTTGGGAAATTGCACCTGGGAAATATGAGTGAGAGGGTAGATACATCGCTAGCTGGAGCTCCAGAGAACGAAGAGAGGCAGAGAGGGGCAGAGGCAGTGTTTGCAGAGGATTAAGGCTGGAACGGCTGCAGATTCAATGAGACAGCTGACCGCAAGCGCAAGAGGCCCGAGGAAGCCAGGCACCGTGAGAACACGGGGCCCACACCTCTTCACTTCGAGTGAGCATGCAGGGCGCCAAGGCCAGAAGCCCTGAGACAGAGAGAGACGCAGATGCCCCCAAGGGCTCTGATGCGGAGAGCCAGCTTCTCAGTAGCAACAACGGGAGCTTGGAAATAGAGAAGTGGTATCGTCAAAACGCCACAAGCAGAAGGCTGCTGGCCTAAAAGTCAACAGAGAAAAGCAGTAGCAGGCAAAGGAAAACCAAGAAAGGTCCCACAAGCAGCTGCACTTGAGGAAGTCTTAAAGGACATCCTTGAGGTGGAAGGCAAGTGACCCCAGATGGACGACAGGAACGTCAGAGAGGACGGAAGGCAAAGACACTGTTAGGGCATGTGGGCACATCGGGATGAACGTGGACGGCAAAAGTGCCGTGTGGGGTTTAGATGAGGACAGGGCAACATGCAAGGTAAGGCTGGCCGTAAAGCTGCAGGGACGGGGCGTGTGTGGTCGGTTGGAACGAAAAGTTTCTGAAAGAGAAGAAAAAGTATTATTTTAAAATCGACTTCGATAAACAATCACCAAAAGAATGGAAATAGAGTGCATAAATTCTAAATCAATGGAGAGAGAGGCAGGACAAAGAAGCTCGAGAATCCAGAAGAAGGCAAAGAGCGGGAAAGCGAAACATAAAAAGACAAAATGTTAACAAGGTGGTAGAAATCAGTCCAACTCTATTGAAAATTACAATACATAGAAACTAATAGAACAGTTAAAAGTTACAGTGAGGAGACTTTATGATGTCAGGCCAGATGAAAAGGACAAAATCCAGCTGATCTTTGTAAGAAACTTACCTAAGACATAAAGATACAAGAAGATAGAAAGGAAGCGTTTATGCAAATACCAAGCCAGAGAATGTTGAAAGACTGTCTTCACATCAGGAAAACACACATTACCCTTCTCTGTTCACCTGAAAATGCCAGCTCTGTGTTGAGGTTCAGCCGCCCGGTCGTGTCCGACTCTTTGCGGCGCCAGGCCTCCCTGTCCATCACCATCTCCTGCCGTTTGCCCAAGTTCATGTCCATTGCACTGATGTCATCCAGCCATCTCATCATCTGATGCCCTCTTCCCTTTCTGCCCGCAACCTTTCCCAGCATCAGAGACTTTTCCAATGAGTCGGCTGCTCGCATCCGGTGACCACAATACTGGAGCTCCAGTGCCGGCATCTGCCCTTCCAGTGAGTATCCGGCTATAGCGGACTGTGCCCCAGTGCAGTTCAGAAAGGTTAGAGTTTGGGGGAAAAAAAGAGAAACACCCTGTAAGTCAAAAAGATCTGCTAGAAAGAGTTATTCATTCCTTGCTTAATAATAAACAGAAATCAGTTTATTGGGAAGATAGAACTGTTCTTCTTTCGGATGTACCTAAACCTCAAGATATATTATGAAGCAAAATTTGGCAGAACTACAAGGAGAAGCCACAAGTCCACCAGCTGGAATGGGAGAATTGTCGAGAAACAGGCTTAGACGTGCCGTTCCCACGCCACAAATCCACCCACAGTGAACCCGGTGCTTTTGCGAACGGAACCCTCAGGACACTCCAGGTCATCTCTGGTTGTACTGGGTCTTTGTGGTCATGCTCGGGCGCTCTCTAGTTGCGGCAAGCGAGCGTTGCTCCCCATTGCAGCGCCCAGGCTCCTCGGCGCAGCGCCCAGGCTCCAGGCACACGGGATTCGGGGGCTGTGGTGCCGGCCTTAGCGACCCCCAGCAGGTGGGATCTTCCCGGACCAGAGCTTGAGCTGATGTCCCCGCACCACTGGACCAGGGGAGTCCTGCAGCCCAGTGTCCAGAAGCGCTCACCACCCTCCCCGCCAAACTCCCCGCGCCCATTTGTAGGCGAGTGCTGCCTCCCCACCCCCAGGCCTAGGCAGTCCCCAGCGGCCTCTGGTCTCACCTCCCGATCAGCCTGTGGTCTCACCTCCCGGTCGGCCCCGGTCTTGCCTCCCGGGGAAGCTGGATGGTCCTGTCTGCACGCAGTGCTGTCCTTGCGGCTGCAGACACCTCGGTGCGCGTGCGGGGTCCTCTCGTTGTTTCATTTGCATTTCCCTGTTGACTGACGATGTTGAGCCTCTTCTCATGTGCTTATGGGCCACTCATAAATCGTCAGTGAAGTGTCGAAATCTTTTGCCCATTTTTTTTCTTCAGTTGCCTGTCTTCTCATTGAGTTTTAAAAGTTTATTTGTTTGTTCTGGATACAAGGTCTTTACTGTGTACAAAGTTAAGTGAGTGAAGTTGCTCAGCTGTGTCCGACTGTTTTTGACCCAATGGACTGTAGCCTACCAGGCTCCTCCGTGCATGGAAATTTCCAGGCAAGAGTACTGGAGTGGGTTGTATTTCCTTCTCAGGGGATCTTCCCAATCCAGGGGATTGAACCCAGGTCTCCCTCATTGCAGGCAGACACTTTACTGTCTGAGCCACCAGGAAAACCCTTATTCTGTATACGTCCTTCGAATATGCTGGAGAAGACTCTTGAGAGTCCTTTGGACTGCAAGGAGGTCCAACCAGTTCATCCTAAAGGAGATCAGTCCTGGGTGTTCATTGGAAGGACTGATGTTGAAGCTGAAACTCCAATCCTTTGGCCACCTGGTGCAAAGAACTGACTCGTTGGAAAAGACTCTGATGCTGGGAAAGACTGATGGCAGGAGGAGAAGGGGACGACAGAGGATGAGATGGCTGGATGGCATCACTGACTCAATGGACATGAGTTTGAGTAAACTCCGGGGAGTTGGTGATGGACAGGGAGGCCTGGCGTGCCGCAGTCCATGGGGTCGCAAAGAGTCGGACACAACTGAGCAACTGAACTGAACTGACTGAATGATGTCTTTTGAAGGGCAAAAGCTTTAAATTTTGTGCAGTCTAGTTTATTGATGTTTTTTGGATGGATTGCACGTTTGGTGTCCTATCTTAGAACTCTCCGCCTCACCCAAGATCACAAAGACTTTCTCTTATGTTTTCTGCTGGAAGCCTTCTGGTTCTTTGGGTTAATTTTTGGGACAAGATGTGAGGTTTCTGACTGTGGACAACCAACTGCCCTGACATCCTTTGTTCTAAAGGCTATGTGTCCCAGATCATGAGATTTACAAACTCTCTAAACGGCGACTCAGCAGTAAAGAATCTGCCTGCAATGCAGGACACCCAAGCTCAGTCCCTGGATTGGGAAGATCCCCTGGAGAAGGAATGGCAACCCACTCCAGTATTCTTCCCTGGAGAACCCCATGGACAGAGGAGCCTGGCGGGTCGCAAAGGCCATAGGGTCACAAAGAGTCAGACACGACTGAGTGGTCATCAGACACAGGCAAGTGGCGTCGACCACCTAGTCAGGATGCAGGCGGTCTGAGCGAAACAGCGGGCACACCGGCTCCGGTGGCCCCTCCAGAGTGTGAGGCTCCCCTAAGGCCCCCAGGGCAAGTGACCACACACCCTTGGTCATAAAGCAACCACAGCCCATTCTGAAGCATCGGCTGAACTCAGGACCAGTCAGAAATCAGTAATCATGACAACAGTAAAGTAGCCTGAGAATCCCCTTGTCCACAAATGAATCAAGAGCACATCTTCATGGAAATCAAAGTAAGGCGGATCTCAAGGCTTGTCTCGGAGCTTGAGGGGCCAGCAGTCAGTTCGTATTAACACAAAGCCGCGCGGGCAAGCATCCGGCAGGCGAGGTGTGGGCTGTGTTCGTCCTTTGGCTCCTTCTGCCTCCTCCGCTTCCTGCTCCTTTTCTGATTCTTGCCCTGGTTTGTTTGCCAGGGTTGCCGGTTTGATCAGTCGTGCCCCAGACTTGGCTGTGGGCGTGGGTAGGGAGAGGGAGGAGGCTCCCTGGGACCCCCGGGCAGCTGGAGGGGGTCACCGCTGCAGAGGCGGCCACGAGCCCAGCAGCCAAGTTCCCTGAGCGCTCATGGCGGGGTGAGGCGCCCAGCGGCCTGGCCGGTTGGTCCTCAGTGAGGCTTCCATGGCAACAGGAAGCCCAGGGACGTCCGGGCTGGATGGGGAGACCCCAAGCCAGATGGGGTAGCGTCTCAGATCTCTTGGCCTGAGATCCCAGACAGAGCTGCACACAGCCATCCACATCCACCAGCCTGTGCAGGGGATGGCCAAGAAGCATGGGGACAAAGGGCCGATCACAGGTGCACAAGCCCCTTCCAGGCCTCGGAGTCTGACAGGAGGGGTGACGGCGCCCATCCCTAAGACACAGGCGTTGGGAACCTCGTGCAGAAAAGCAGGCATTTGCAGCAGGGATGAGCTGGCCCTTGGAGCCACCGCGGTTGACGTTTGGGGCCTGCTGTGATGCGATTTCTGGAACTGGCGCAGACAGTGCCCCGTGCCCCTGGCCCCCTCGCCCACCCCTGGACTCAGGGCTGTGAGTCTGGGCCCAACAGGTTCTTGGAGTCCCAGCTGGCGGCGGGTGCTTATCAGCTGCAGCTCCGAGGCTGGCGGCTGTGGCGTGGGGGCCCGGGGCTCTGCCAAACCTCTTCCAGATGTGGCCACGGCTGCCCGCTCGCTGGGCTCCGCCTGGGGCTCTCAGCCAACAGACTCCCGTGAGAATGAAAGGTTCCCAGTGAAGGCACCGGGGCCCAGCTGCCCTGATGGGAGACAAGGCGGCAGGCAGGCTGGGTGTGCGGCTACAGGCACTCGCTGGCCTCTTTCTTCTCCACGGCCCCCAAGGCTGGCCCTGAACTTGGGGTGGTTGCAGCCGCCTCTGGCTGCCTTGTGGCCTGGGCCGAGTCTCCAGCTGTGGCCTGGCTCCCAGAGGGCTGGGTGGAGCTGCTAGCCTGTTTCTGCGCTGTGTGTGTGTGTGTGTTGGGGGGGCGGTATACAGCATGGCGCCCCTTTGCTGGTGGAAGGGGCTCCTGTGTGCCTCTGCAGGCCCTCCTGAGCCAGGGGCGGGGGGCACCGGGAGGTGCCACTGGACGGCCCCAGCAGGATGAGCAGGGGCCCCTGTTTCTGGAGGTATTGGGAGCTGAAGGCCGCCTAGGGTCACATAGCCCCTGGGAGTGGGCACTCCAAGCCAGCCCCTTCCCCTTTCTCTTGCTTTTGCGAGGGCAAATCAGCAAGGGGTAAAGCCTGTGAGGTCACAGACCAGCCGTTTATCAAGTGTGGGCTCTTCCAGGAGCTGTGAGCCAGCCCTCACCACAGCAGATATGGAAAGAGGTGCCCATTTACTAGTCTGACCCACATTGGGTAAGTGTGAGCCGGGTGCAGATTCAGACCCTCCAGCTGAGCTCTCAGACTTCAGAGGGTCTCAGATGCCTCCTGGCCCCTCCGGGCATGACATTGGCATAGGTGGTACCCACTGCCCGTTGGGCCAGCCAGTCCTCACCTCTCTCTCCGCCTCCCCACAATCACTCAGGAGGGCGAGGGACCAAGGGCCCTGGGGCTGGCCGTGACTCTACGCTACCTGACACAACCAGCGGGCCGTTCAGAAGCTTCCGATGACTTTCCTGGACTCTCAGAGGATGCAGACACACCTCCCTGGGGGCAGCCAGGGAGCCATCGAGCGTTTGCCAGCCCGGAGCACACACTGCCTGCCCTCTTTCAGGGACTGCCCTCTCCTCAACGCCAGGCCCACTGGAGCCTCCTGCTGGGCGGCAGCCTCTGTTGTTTTCCCTGGGCTTTGCCCCCTTCTCACGGCACTGGGACCTGACCCTAAAATCCTCCCACAGCCTTTTGGGCCCTTGGGAGCCAGCCCATCCACTCTCGACCTCGCCCTGCCCACAGCCGTCCATGGCCACTCAGACCCTGCGGTTCCCAGATGTGCGTGTTTGACCTCTCACCCTCTTCCTGGAGCTCCGCCCCGTCTCCTTGCAGTCAGCGAACAGCACACACCCTCTGCAGGGACATTCCTGACCCCCGCCCTCACCTCTCATTCCTGGCTCTGCTGCCCCCCGCTAGACCGTGGGAGCTGGAAGGTCTGCCTGGTTCCTGGTGAACCGAGGGGCTGGGGGACCGCTTGGTGCCCACGGGGGGGCAGCTGGCTTCCTCCTCCGCCTCTGGACCCTGAGTCGCCAGGCGAAATCACCTCTCTTGCCCTGGTGATCTGCGCTCAGTGGTGTCTAACTCTTTGCGACCCCATGGACTGTAGCCCGCCAGGCTCCCTCTCCATGGGATGCTCCAGGCAGGAATACCGGAGTGGGTTGCCATGTCCTTCTCCAGGGGATCTTTCCGACCCAGGGATCGAACCGCATGTCCTGTGTCTCCTGCCTTGGCAGGGGGATCCTTTACTGCCGAGCCACCAGGGAAGCCCAGTTCTGGCGCTGGGGACTGAGCAGAGGGTGACCACACAGTTAATCCCACTGGGGGATTTTAAGTAAAGGAAAAAAAGTCCTGGAGACCCGTGGAAGTTCATGATCCCTCAAGAAAGCAGGCTCGCGTGAGCACAAAACCAAGCTGGCTTGCCGAGCAACAAAGCCGTGTGGCGGAAGCGCGAGCTGTGCCCTGGAACCATAAAACCACGGTGGCGTGAACCCTACATCCTGCCCCGGGCGCTCAGCAAGTTAATGATTCCTAGGACCTACTCCTCGGGGCACACTGGAAACAAGAATGTAAGGGAAAGGTGGCATCCTACCGAAACCTGAGGCCATTTGCCATTTTTAGCTCACGTTACCACCTTGTGCTCATTTACACAGTGCCACGACGGTCCTGGCTTGACCACTTGGGGGCTAGGAAACCCCGCTGCCTGACGTGGAGGAGGAGCTGATGATGCAAGCGTGATGAGAGGAAGAAGGCGGTCTTCTCCCCGCCTCACTTTGCCTTTGATTATAACACTGCAGCCCACTAAGTTGGGTGCAGCCCCCTCTCGCCCACCCACTAGTAAGCCTCCTCAGCGTCCTGTTCTCCTAAATCGCCGTTCTCTCGCTTTGACGCTCCCTGAATTCTTCCTGTGCTGAGATGTAGTGAGCCGGCGCTCCTTGGAGCCCCTGGGACGAGAGTCTCTTTGGTGATTTCCATGGCACCCACACCCGCGACGGGAGCAGGGGCCGTTCCCTCTCAGCTGCTGGCACCGTCTCTCCTTCAGGTCAGCAGTGGGTTTCTCGCCGCTCTCAGGAAGGGTGCAGGAGCTCAGGGAGACGGTTAGACTCGGAGTGCGGAACTGCGAAGCCATCACCGGAGAGGTCCGAGAGCCAGGTGTGCGCAGGCCCACGTGGTTCCGTCCGCTTGCGTTTCTAGCTTCAGCCTCACACCTGCCTCCTCCGAGCAGCCTGCCTTGCTTAACCCCTTCATGCATGGTAAACGCTTGTTCTGAAGCATTTTGTTTCCTTGCCAAATGGGAGTGTTTGGGGGTGAGTGTCCCCCGAGGGTCAGGATCTTCTACTTACCTTCCTGAGACTCCTTTTTGTGTCCGTGGCCACTGATGATGGCAGGGACAGCAGTAAACGGTGACGTGTAAAGAGACACTCTTCTGGAGCTCCGTATTCAATGATCTCATTTAATCTTGGCAAAACCCACGTGAAGTGAACGCTATTACAAATGGACAAACTGAGGGGACAGGACCCGGGGGACTCAGCAAGCCTGCCTGGGGACGTAGTGGGAAACTACAGGCGGGACCCTGACTGCCGCCTCCCAGTGCCCCCGGCCCCACCTCCCACCTCCTGCTCCTGCCTTCTTCCCTGTATTCCCAAGACCTCTCTAGTCCAGCCAGCCTCTGACCTAATTCACCCTCGTGGGCCTGAGCACCGGGCGGGGAGAGGCTGCCGCTCCCGGTCAAAGTGGGGGAAAGCGGGCGCAGGGATGGGAAGAGCCAGGCTCCAGGGCACCCAGCCGCGAGGCAGGTGACCAGGTCCTGGGGGCAGGTGCCGTGTGACTCTGCGGACCCGGCTCTCAGCTCACAGCCGCGCTAACCAGCTAAGCTGCAGGCCTGAGTTTTACACCCCGGGGCTTCCTGCCGACTCTGCAGAATCGTCCTGCCCACATACCTGGCCCTCCTCCCTGCAGCTCCTGCCGCCAAGACCCTGCGGCGGAGACCAGGGCGAATTCCTGCTGCGGCACCGGCACCCAGCAGGCCTCCCCTAACTACAGCCGCAGCAGCCCTGAGCAGGAGGAAGAGGAACAGACCGGGATGCAGGAGACGGCGAGCCGTAAAGCCTTTTTTTTAAAAAGGGGCAATAAAAGTTTTGGGTTTCAGATGGTCTTGCTGGGGAAGAGAAGAGCTTAGACAGGAAATCTCAGTAGCAGTCGCGACGAACGCCACAGCGTGCAGACTGCCCTCAGACGAAAACTCCTCCGCTGTGCAAACAGAGGATGCCCTGGCGGGGCCCGAGCCCCCCCCACGCCATGCCAGCTTCGCCCCAGCTCCGGGGGAGGCGGAGGGGGCCTGCTACAATAGACTGTTTTGTCTACGTTGTTGCAAGTGTTTATAATACTTCTCCGTTTGGGCCGCAGGAGGTGTGCGCCACGCCCCCTCCTCCTCCCCCGACGGGGCTCGAGTGTGCTGGGGAGAGGTGGCCGTGTGCGTGGGCCGGGGGGCACCCGTGTGCTCGGCCAGGGCATCAGCTACTCCGCAGGGTCTGGAAGCCGAGCCCAGGCCCCGAGAGGCCAGTGTGGGCCTGTGCCCGCCCCGCCCCCGCCTCGCCTGCACTGGGCGCTGCAGCCTCCCTGACTGTGTCACCTGGGTGAGCCCTTGGCACCCAAACCCACGTGTGCAGGGAGCTGCCATCCTTCTGCAGATGCCCTGACCTGTGGGGAGCTGCTAGCCCTGGGGGCTGGATGCCCCATAAAACACAGGACATTGGGTTACGTTTAAATTTCAGAGGAACAGAATCATTGTTAAGTAGGTCTTCTGCAAGCGTGCCCCAAATCTAAGACACAGTGAGGCAAGATAATTATCTACTATCTGAAATTCAAATAGAACCAGGCATCCTGAATTCCATGTGCAACCCTACCCGTGTGGCTGTTGACATTCAGATCAATTAGACTCAGCTGACATTTGAAGAGCCAGCTCTGCCAGGCACGTTTGAGAGGCTCACGGGCCTGTGCGTCAGGAGGACGCTGCCTGGCCCGGGTGAGCGTCTCCACCGTTAAAGCGAGTTCCGTGGCTCACCACCGCTCGAGGCCTCCAGTGGCATCTCAGAGGACGTTTTCAGGCACTCACTGTTGGAAATCTCAGGACTCGGGGCTGGGTGGGAGAGGCAGTCCTGTCTGGAGCCCAAGGTGGCCCGGGATGGCCTGGGGTGGGGCGCTTCCTGTACCAGGGACCTGAGTCTCAGATTCCAGGGACCTGAAGACCCCAGGACTTCCTGACACCGATGGGAGGTGCTGGAGCCTGACGGCCATTGCACTTGGTCCTTGTCAGTCTTGGGGGGCTGGGGGAGCTGCCTCTCTTCCCGGTCCCCTTCCTGGGCACTCCCCACTGACCCTTGGCTAGACCCCTCCACCCCACAAGATGCCAAAGCGTTCCTTCAAGCCGGAAGAAGACGCCTCTGGGATGCCTGGCAAGACCCTGGGCACCACCACCAACTCAGTGGTCTGTGCCCAAGGGACAAGGGCCAGCTGCCACCTCCCTGGCCGTCAGGGTCCTCATCTGCAAAGTGGGCTCAGGACCCGCCCCTAGGACCCTCTGAGGGGGTCTCCGCGGGGGCCAGCGGTGCTCAGGAGGGGCGCAGTCGGGCCTGGAGCCCGAGAGGCAGACGGGGCTGAGGCCTGGAGCGCGCCTCCTAATTGTCCGTGACTTACAGACTTGGCCGGGCTCCCAGACGGCCTCGTAAATCAGGGCAGCACAGTGAGCAGCCTGTGGGTGCAGCCCCTACGCGCCTGGCAGGCCCCTGCCTCCCCCTGCTCGGGAGCAGGCTTCGGCCTCCAACTTTCCAGGCGCTGCACTGCCGCGGGGCTGGGAGCCGGGGCATGCTCGCTGGGGGGCCTGGGGGGCTGGGCGGGGGTGATGGGTTGGGGAATGGTCGGGGGGCTGCGGGAGGCGGGGGCAGAGGCAGCCACCTTGCGGATTTAGGGAGTGATGCCGCCCGGCTGCCCCCCCTCGCGGCCCCCCAGAGCCTGTCCTTACCACCTGGTGCTGAGCCGTGAGTCCCCCTCACCCCCCGTGGAACTGGGAGACGGGACCAGAGGGGCAGACCTGAAGTCTCTTCAGGTGTGTGTGTGTGTCTGTGTGCACACATATGCTCACACCCCCGCAGCAAGGCCTGAAGCCGATCAAGGCGTCACCTGCCCGCCCCCGGGCCCGCCTGTGGGGACGCGTCTGGTTGAGGGCCCTGGAGCTGTGATGAGCTAGCTCTTGCCCCGCGAGGCTTGGTGAGGACCCTGGGTGCAGGCGGGCCGCTTTGTCGCTAGCGGACTGTGGAGACAGAAAGGGGCGGGGCCAGGGGCGGGCTGCTAGTGTCCAGGCCCCCCAGAATGCGAGACCCCTGGGCAGTCAAGGGGCCCACAGACACACGGGGGGCTGGGCTGTGGGGTCCACCTGGTCTCCTGCCCTCGGGGCCAGCTCTCTCCCAGCCCCTGAAGCGTGGCCGGGGTGACTTGAGGACACACCAGGGGCTGCCCCCGTGGTGGGCGCAGACGTGGGTAGCTGCACGGCTGGAAACACAAACAGTCCCCAGACAGGTGTAGGTAACTTCCTGCCTGACGGATGCGCCGGATCACTCGGGAAGCTGGGAGCCTTGGCTTTGTGAGGTGATGTCTGGGCGGCCGGCTCCCACCCCCACCGCCCGGGCAGTGCCAGCGGGCCCTGGACAGGAGTGGGCTGACCTCTGCACATGGCAGTGAGCCCTGCCCCATGGGGCCAGTCTGGGGGGCCCGGCGGTCTCGCTAGGGGTGGACCCGGGCCCACCCTGGGTGGGATCTCGAAAGCCCTGAGGGCACTCCAAAGTGAGGTGCCTGGGTGGTGCCAGGCTCGGTGACTGTGGGCTGAGGTCAGTGCTGCTGTCTTGAGCTCTGGGCCGGAAGAATCCCATGGACAGAGGAGCCGGGCAGGCTACTGTCCACGGGGTCTCGGAGTTGGACGTGACTGAGTGACTTTCATACTATAATCTTAACCCTACATCACTTTCCAACCTTCTCTCCCCATCAAAGTAGGGTACCTCTGTGCCTTGAACTTGCCGTCTACTCAGACTTGCTTTGAGGACTGGATGAAATGAGGAGGGGTGGACAGGACATGGAGATGGCTTGATTCAGGGGCCTGGCGGGAAGGGCAGCAAGGGCCAGAGCGGCTTGGCTGACCCTGGCAGGCTGAGCCCTAAGGGCACAGGTCAGGAGTGGGGAGACTGGCTGCCAAGAGAAAGCAGGTGGCAGGTGGCGTGGGGGAGCACACGGCCAGGGGCGGCGGCAGGCCCCTTGTCGCTGAACTGGGTGGGGCGTGGGGAGCACAGGCCAGGGGCAGCGGGCAGGCCCCTTGTCACTGGGACTGGGCGGGGCGGGGGTGGGTACAGATGGTGGCTCCGGGGCTCTGCAGATACTCCCATCTGCCAGGACCTTGGCCTAGGAGAAGGGAGGAGTTCTTTTCTTTCCAGCGGGTGCAAGAAGCGCCAGGCCTGTGCTTCCCGAAGCCCTGGAGAGGCCTCAGGCCCCAAGGAGGGATGTTTCTCCAGGTCGGGCAGGACGGGGCGCTATTGGAAGGCCGGGGACAGGGCAGGGCGGGGCTCAGAGCCGGAACGCAGGGTCAGATGCAGGCACAGCAGAGGGTGGAGCAGTCCAGCTTGGCGGGGGCCCCTGCACTTCCGGCCTTCTTGTTGACCTTGGGCAGCAGCAGGGTGAAGGACATGGCCAGGGCGCAGTGGTAGAAGCTGTGGACGTGGGTGTAGTCCCAGTCCTGTGGGGCGAAGCGGGACCAGTCTGCGGCCGCAGCCCCCGCCCGAGACCGCGGCCCCCGCCCTGACGCTGCAGCCCCCGCCTCCTCCCCCATCCCTGCCGGCCCTGGGCTTCGGGCCTGGTGAGACCTGGCACCTGCCGGGTCAGCGGGCCCCTCCCCAACCGCCCAGCTCGTCCCTGGGAGTCTGGCCAAGTGTCGCCCGAAGAGCCTTCCTGTCACTGTCCAGCGCATGGTGGTCTTGCCCTCTGCGCCTAGACCACTGAAGGTCTGTGCTGACTCACCAGGGCTTAGCCGGTGGGGTGGGGCTCCTTCCCCCGCCGTGCCTCCCCCACCTCTCCCCTCTTCCCCCTCCTCCAGGCGTGGCTCCTGCAGGGCACCAAACGCAAGCTGTCTGTACCCCCCACCCCCTGGAGATGCTGGTGGTGCCCAGGAAGGGCCAGGCCATGACTGAACGGGGGTGCTGGTGTCAGCAGGGGTGGGGTGATGCTGCGGCCTCCTGGAGGGGTGCGGCAGGCTGGGGCTGGCCAGGGCCTTTGTGGGGGGCTCCTCCCCCCCCTTTCCCAGAGTACCTCGAAGAAGAAGCGCAACATGAGGGCCAGGGCCCCGAAGCAGAGGCCGGGGCCTATCTGCTGGGTGTACACGCTTTTGTCCGGGAAACAGGCGTCTCGTCTCCTTCATCTGCTGCAGCTGCGGGGACGGGGGGCCAAAGGGAGAGTCTTAGGCCCCAGCCATGGGCACTTGCACCCCGGGCACCCTCTGGGGGGCGGGGAACAGGAGCTCGGGGAGGGGCCCAGGCGCATCGGGCTCCATGGCTGCAGGACCCACGGGAGACCCTGCCTGGGTGGGCGGACTGGGGCTGCCCTCAGCCCCTTGACCCCAGAAGGACCCCCTGCCCCGTCTGCCTCTTGAAGAAACCCTTGCAAGTTTCCAGCCCGAGGAAACCAGTTGCGTGGTGTTCTCCCGCAGAAGGGGATGGTGGTGTGGGGCCCGCCCTCCAGCGCGCCCGCAGGAGAGAGCAGGCTGCGTGTGTCCGACCCTGTGAGACCTCCGGCCACTTTCAGAGTGGACCGACTCATCGTAGCATTTCTTAGACAAACCTGCCCGGCACGTGAGACGGCCGTGCTTCAGCAGGGCTGCCTAGAGTAAGACTCAAGTAGGAATTAGAGACGTGGGTTCACATTCGCTAAACAGATGAAGAAGCAGGTCCGTGTCCCGAGAACCCAAACCGCGAGTGCTACAGCCGGCAGCGCGCTTCGGATTCAAGCAAGGAAACCGCGGTCTAACACGCTCTGGGTGGCGGACACTCCGCCTCCAGCGGCTCTCAGAGACTGTGAGTGGCTTCCTGCTGGATTGGGGCCGGTTTTGCCTTGAAATAAATCCCACACCACTACCCGGTGTTCAGTTTTCTGGCATTTTCCACCACTGGTGAGGACTCAAGACCTGCAAAGTCGCAGGTGGTGTGTGGGCACGGCTAGACAGTGTGACTCTGAGCGCAGGTGGGTGCCCGAGGACCCAGGAGGCCTCCTTCAGCCCGCCCAGCACCTTTGGACTCGAGGCCCCTGCCCCGGGGCGCCTGGCCTGACCCCTCCCCCAGCCCTGGTCACCCATCTCTCTGCACTTCCTCTCCTTGACTGTTACTCAACAAGGGACGAGGCTCCGGGAGAAAAATGCACCCTCATTCCAGGAAACAACTGCCCTGGAAAAGCCAAAATAAACTCCACATTCAATGGTCTAGAAAACACAATTTGAGCCCCAGATGGAGGGAGGCAGGCAGCCTGGGTTCCCGTGGGGCTTCCCGGGGACACGGGCAAGGGACTGCTCTCCCGGCTAATTAGAATCCAGCCCAGAGCCAGACGGGTCAAGATTCTGTAGGAGGGACAACCCTTCAGGGCAGAACAAGGAGCCTTTATCCCACTTCCTGCCAGGGAGGGAGTGAGTTATCAGTGAGGGGAGCTCTCTGTGTTTATGCATTCCAGAATGTTAATTAACATGGCCCTTCCTCGGGTCCAGACAAGTCAGACCCCAGCGCGCTTCCTCCCCCGCCTCCCCGAGGGCCTCCTGGGTCAGCGTGGGGCCAGCTTGGCTTGCCCGAGATGTGAGGAGTCACAGCCTGGCCTTGCTTGTCCTGCCATGACTTCTTGTCAAGTTGCTGACCTCCCAGCCTTGTTTTCTTCACTAACCAGACAGCAAATTAAATCCTCTACTCTCTGGGCACAGGGAGGAGGGCGGCGTTGGAAAGCTCACCCCCAGGACTTCATTTTCCCTCCCCAGACTGCGCAGTGGGTCGGTGGGCACCTTCTCACCCTCTGCCCAGCGCCACCTGTTTCCCAGGTCTGTGTTTGGGCCCCTTGAGGCACAGTTCCTTAACCCTGCCCTGGGGGCCCAGGAAGTGCCCCGGGTCTACTCTGCCGAGCATCCCTCTTTCACTTGGACTAGTTTGCGTGGGTTTCGGCCCTTGCAGCCAGGAGGGCCCTCGGGTGGGCGAAGCCTGGGGACCGTATGTAAAGGCCTTGTGAGTGCTGGATTCCTGCGTGCCCAGCGAAGGGCCATCGGTGTTGGAAACTCTGACTCAGGCCGCTTCCGTGCTCACGAGTGATCCCGTCTTCCTGTCGACCTCACACTACATCCTCCCTTTTCGTTGGAACCAGGCTCAAGGCTCACCCCCTCCAGGAAGTCTTCCCAGATTAACCCAGCCACTTCCAATTGACACTGCATCTCTAAACCAGCCATTCTCTTCAATAATAATAACGATAACGATGACCATAAGAGCAGCTCCTGTTCGTTGAGCACATGAAAAGCCAGGCTCCATGCCAGTCCTTGGGGAGCGTTATCTCAGTTAATCTTTGAACCGACCCCTGGGAAGCAGGTACTGAGCTGTAAAACCCATTTTACAGATATGGAAAATGCGGCAAGGAGATTAAGAAGTATCTAGCGCTGGTGAGTCCAGACATAATGCAACCTGGGCCTGCAAGGCGGGGCCAGCTGACAGTCACTTCCCATGTGTTAGCTGAGGCCCTGGG
Source organism: Nanger dama (assembly GCA_917880005.1). Classification (NCBI taxonomy): domain Eukaryota; kingdom Metazoa; phylum Chordata; class Mammalia; order Artiodactyla; family Bovidae; genus Nanger; species Nanger dama. The sequence continues at coordinate 2,612,927 of CAKJTW010000018.1, read as the reverse complement.
CCAGCCTGCTGACCCATGCGATGGGAGGTGGGTTGAGATCCCGAGAGGGAAGAGTCTCCGCCAGGGGAGGCGGCCCGAGCATTGAGGCTCGCGCATACGCACCCACTTGGCTGCGATGATGAGGATGGCCGAGCCGATGGGGCCAGAGTACACCCCGTAGCCCCAGCGGTCGTGGTAGATCCTTACGGCGATGGTCAGGACGCCAAACATCACGAAAGTCGACCGCTTGGGCTCATCGAAGTCGGCCAGCGCTGCGGGAGGCGCGGGGGTGAGGTGAGGGGCCTCCTCTAGGCGCACAGCGTCAAATGGTTATGAAAATGCGAATCGAGGCATTGACGTCCTGCATGCCCTTTCTCACAGAGGAGCGGAGGGGTGGGCTGTCAGCAGGCCGGCCTGGGTGGACGGCGGGCCCTGGGGCATCCTGACCCCCACGTGCAGGAGCTGGGCTGCGGGCGGCGGCCACTCACCCATCAGCGAGACCCACATGCTGAGGGCCGTCCCGTAGATGCTGAAGTACTCCAGGACGTCATGACGCAGGAGGCAGAGCAGCGACAGGCCGGGCCCGGTGCAGGCGTGGTGGAGCTGCGGGGGCCACGGTGGAGGGTCAGCAGGGAGGCGGCGCACCAGGGCCCCAGGCCCTGCGAGCCGGCACCTCGGGCGGGCCGCTGAACGGTCCCAGGCCTCTGTCTCCCCATCTGAAAAATGGGGGCGCTCTGAACCGCTCTCCCATAGGGTCCCCCAAAGCCCCGCTGAGGTGGGGACCTGCCCACATGACCTACACGCTCTCTCAGCGTCTGCTCGCTGAGGCCAGAGCCCTCTTCCCTTGGGCACCAGTCTGCTCTGCCCTGGTCAGGGTGGGGACACCTCCTCTCCCACAAGTGACCCCTCTGACCACTGAGCCTCTGGAGCCCTGGGAGGGGCTGGTGAAGACGCAGGCGCAGACCTGGGCTGCGAGTTGCCCTGTCTGCAGGTCAGGGTGGAGGTTGGAGGCTTGCTTTCTTAAGAAGCTCCCAGGCTGGTCTCAGGGTGCTGCCAGAAGGGAGCCCATTTTGAGAACGACCAGCTGGCGACTCTCAGGTTCTGTCTGAGTGAGGGCAGATGGCCGAGACGCCAACCCCACACCCACCCGGCTGCAGGCGCTGAACTCGGCGTCCTCGTCTCAGCCCCCGGCCTGACTCCTACGGTCGTCTCTTGACATCGACTTTGAAAGCAAAGTGCCAGTATTCTCAAAGCCGTCCACTTATTTCTGGACAACTTTTCCTTTGGCGTACTCGTTTCATCATTTTCAGCAATATTTAATTACGTGATGTAATTATTTTGACAAGCTCAAGGGCATAAACAGTCTTGGGGACCAGCACAATGGACTCTTGGTTAACTCGGCTCAGCAGGATGGAGAGGCGTGCAGGAGAGCAGTCCACGCCTGGAGATGCCAGGGAGTGGGGCGGGGTCAGAGGGGCCTTGGGTCGCCTGGTGCATCCGGCCAAGGTGAGGGCAGCTTAGAGCTTCCACTGGTTGCAGCTGTGTGCGACCTAAAGCTGCGGGCACCGAGGCGGCATTAACAGAGATGTGGTGTCCAGAGCAGGGGAGCAGAGAGTGCTGCTCCTGTCTGTCCGGTCAGACCTAACTACAGGACCACACTGAGCTTTGGGTGCTGCGCCCTTTGAAGAGACACAGGGAAAGAAAAGGTTGAAGGGGAGGAACAAGGTGGTGGATATGACTGGCGCAGGAAAGAGTAGAAGCTTCAGGTGGGGCCTGATCAGGATGCTCACCCCTCCAGGACAGAGGAAGGAGAACGCTTGCCCCCCCAGCACAGCTCTGGCAGGCAGGGCCAGACTCTGAGAGTGGCACGGGTCCCCTTCTCCCCCAGCCCCAGCCCAGTCCCATCGTCCGCTGTCTCGTATGTATTCAGTGCACCCGTAATACACGGGTCACTGTGTGGGATGGAAGACCTCATTGCTCTGAGATTCTGGACGTGGTCTGTGTCCTCGCTCCCATCTGCCTTGTCCCAGCTGTGACCCCAGCTCACAGCAGAGCTGGCTTGCCCTGGGCCAAAGGCTTGCCTGTGAACTCCGGATTCAAGGAGGCGGGGTTTGGAGCGGTTTGGAGGAGAGCTGGCCCAGGAAGAGACCTGCCCCCGGGCCCATGGTCCACTGCTGCGGGACAGGTGGGGCAGGTCAGCTTCGTGGAGGGAACACGTGCCAAGGAGCAGGGGTCGTGGCAGCAGGCACTCGGCCTCTGTGTCTGCCAGGACATGGCTCCGTGTGGCACTGGCGTGGTGGGGGGGTGGGGCGTAGGGCTGGGGGGTCTGGAAGGGAACGCATGGCCTCAGGTCCTGGCCGTGAGCTTGGAGGGGCAGCTGACGGCCCCTGGGGCCAGGGCGAGGGCTTCTGTCAAGTAGCGATCAGAGCCCCTGGCCCATGGGGTGGCGCGGGCCAGGGAGTTCCATGCGACTCAGCGCACGGCGCGGGTCTAGCCGAGTCACACCTTCTGGTCGGGACCCAGAAGATGCCACATGGGAGGCAGAAGTGGGGATGGTATCGGCTGTGCACCAACACAAAATTCAAAGGGAAGTGATGGTGCCTCCGGGGGCTCTGGAGAAAGGGGCTGAGCGAGTCTTTGTGGCCAGAGGACATTTGTCACAGAGGCAGCTGGCCCTGTCCCTCCTGCGGGGGCAGGGCGGGGCTGGCGGGGGTGGGTGGGGCAGGCCTCTGAAGCCAGCCTCGAGGCAGCTGTGGGGCCAGCTCACCCCGGCAGGGAGGGGGCGCCCGGCGGTGACCATGGTTTCCTGGGCTGGGTCTATCGTGGGCTCTGGGAGATCGAGACCTCGGCTCCTCTCCCCGGCCACAGGCCCTCGTCCCTGCGGAGAAGCCCCCTGCCTGCCTGGCCCCAGTCTCCCACCTGCCGGGCAGACCTCCTGGCCCTCACCCAAGCCGGGGTCCTGAAGGGGGGAGGGAAGATGCCATGAACGAGCAGGGAGGGGGCCGCTGCTGGGGAAGCGAGCTGCCCGGGGCAGGGGGCAGGCCACCTCCCGCACAGAGCTCGGGGTCACTGACCTCCCCCGAGCATGCTGCCCCAGGGAGGTGGGCTTCAGTCAAGGCTGGGACTGGTGGAGTATGCTGGGGAGGCAGAGCGGGGCCACTCAGGGGGTCCGCTGGGGAGGGTGGTGGAAGGAGCTTCAGAGGGACGGGGGTGAGGGGGCAGGACGCACTAAGGCGCAGGGAGATGATGGGCGGGTGGGTGGGCGGCTGGGCAGGCAGGTGGAGAGGCGGCTGATGGCATATATGTATAGACGGCTGATCACAGAGGCCGCACATGCAGGGAGTGGACAGACAGCGAGACAGAAGCCAGCGGACGGATCCATAGAGCCAGAGAGATGCCCGGAGGCTGAGGGGGATGAGGCCAGGGAGGGAGAGGCCCGGAGACTCAGAAAGAGAGTCCGTGCCTTGGGCGTGCAGCTCCAGAAATCAAGAGGGAGCCAGACACAGACGAGAAACAAAGAGAAGCAGGCCCAGAGGGAGTCAGCAGGAGAGACGGCGGGAGACCCACAGGGAGGTGGGGGTGGGGGCGCGGAGCAGAGCCGAGAGCCAGCAGCCAGAAGCATAAATAGAGCGAGACGGGCCGAGAGAAGCGCAGGCCCCACGAAGGGGAGACACGTGCACGTGAGCAGGCCGCCCGAGCCGAGGCCAGCTGCCGCGTCCCGGAGGCAGAGTCCTTGGCTCCTCGTGCTCTCGGGGCCCTGCTAGCCCCGCTGCAGGGCCCGGGGTGCCAGGGGCGGGGTGGGGAGCTGGAGCCAGGAGCCACCTCGGGGGGGTCGGCCAGTGACAAGAGAAGGGAACCTTGGAGGGGCCAGGCCTGGACCGACTGTCCCTGGCCCCTGTGGGCTTGGTCTCACTCACACCAACCTTGGAGGGCCTTCCTGGCCCAGATGGGAAAACTGGGGTCCAGGGAGGCGAAGGGGTCCCCCAGCCCTCCCTCCTGGGCTCTTTCTTTTACCCCCATCACTTTTCTTCATCACCCAACACAGGAAAGTGGTGAGAAGGCAGCCTCTGTCCTCTGTCCCTGGGAAAGTGCTCTGGGTGGACGGGGGGCGGGGGGCGTCCTCTCCCGAGACTTACCGCCAGAAAGAACGTGGTGAAGAGGTAGACCATGGCCTCCATGTGGAACCGCCTTTTGGCAGCGATGCTGACCGTGGGGAGGAAGGCCAGGCTGCTGATTGTGGGCAGGAGCAGTTTCGCCATGAGCGTCCCCATGGGCTGGGGAGGAGAGAGAGGACTGGCCCTTCCCGTGGGGGCCCCGGTGGCAGCTGTGGCTTAAATGCCCTGAAGGAGGCAGGGGTGGGAGCGCACGTGTGAGAAGCTCATGGGGAGGGTCCAACAGCTGACGGACCATGTGACCAGCACTTGTTCGTGTTTTTTTTGGGGATAGGTCAGAGTTGTTGATTCAGGGAGACCATACTTCTCTTCTGTGAGGCAGCAGCTCTGGGGAAAAGTCCCCCGTGAGCACAGTCCCCAACATCCAGCCACGTTCCACCCTGGCCCCTCCTCAGGGCGCTGGGGAGCCCAGAATGAGAAAGAACAGACGCAGTTACTTGAGTCCCACAGCGCGGCAAGAGGTGGGAGAACGCAAGGGTGAGCCAGTCCCCTGGGGAAGGGAGCAGCAGCACACTCCAGTGCTCTTGCCTGGGAAATCCCACGGATAGAGGAGCCTGGGCCACCGTCCACCGGGCTGTAAGAACTGGACACAGCTCAGTGGCCAAACCACACCGCCAGGCACTACAAGGGCCTCGTGGCCAAGCCTCACGTTTTACCAGCCGGCGTCCACGTCTTGCTCGCCTGCTCTGCCCCGACAGGTTTCCTTGGCAACTAAATGAATGAAACGAACCTTCCTTTTTGTTTGCTTACATTGATTCAAGCCTGAAGCGCACAGACCGGGAACTTCTCTATCGGGGTCCCCGAGGCGAGGCCGCCGCCAGCCCTCTCAATGTTCCTTCCCTTTGTGAAGAGGCCTGGGGGAACTGCCTGGCAGAGGGCCCCCCGTCCTCTGGCCAGGTTGCCTCTGGGTGACTCTGTGTGGGTTCCCCAGGCTGACTCTCTCCCGGAAGGACTGCTGGGTTGATCTATTTGTTGTCAGCAAAGGACGGCTTTCGTTACACGTTTTGAGTCTCATGGTGTAAGGATGTCACTTGCAGCACAGATCCATAACGTGCAGTCTGGTGGGATCTGCCACGGGCCGTGTGGCGGCTCCACGCCCCCTTCACTCCAGCGCAGTCCCTGGGTCCCCAGCAGAGGCAGCCTCCGTTCTGCCTTCTGTGGACGCCTGTCTCGGCCTGTATAAAGGGACGTGCGCCGGGTGCATCCTTGCACATCCCGGAACGTCCTGGGAGTTGCCCACGTGTGTCACAGGGCTTGTGCCTATGGTTGCTGGGTGGCTGCTCTGGAGTTTGTTCTCCTGGGGATTGGAATTTGGAGACTGGGAAAAGTTGGGTAGGGGGAGCAATGCTGAGGGGTGCCCACGCTTGCCAGTCGATGCCTCACGGAGAGGCTGCCGGCTTGTTCCTGGCCTTCGGGGTGCCCTTGACCCACCTTTCCTTCCACCTGGGAGCTCCCTCACACCTCTCCAGACAACTCTCTGTTTTGTGGTACGCTGGCTGGAGCCTGTCTCTGCTGCCTGCAATGAAAAGTCCTACTTGGGACATGTGGTCACATCTTTTTCTGCTCAAGTGCCTTCTCCTAGGCACCCACACCCTCAGTGTGAAGTCCAAGGTCTCCAGGAGAAGCCGGGGCCATCCCTGCCCAGCCATCTCCCCTCAGCACCCCCAGCCGCCCTTGTGCGCCTCCCTGCCTTCCTGGAAAGAGCACCCTCCTCCACCTCTGAGTGTGGGGAAGGCTCGCCACCCGGCACAGGTAAGCCGAAGTGCTGTGCCCTGGGCCCCAGCACGCTGCTCTCTCCCATCCGAGCATCGCGCCTCTGGGGGAGCTGCCCGGCTTGTGTGTGGGGAGTTGCCTGGGTTGCATGCCCAGGGCTCGGTTGGCCAGTTCCCCGCCCAGACCCCGGGAAGAGCCTGGAACGTGGTGGGTGGTCAGCAGACACTGGCTGGATGAATGACTCTGTGAAAAGAATGAATCAAAGTCGGGAGAGGCAGGCGGCATTGCGCTTCAGCCTGGCACTTAGGAGCCCCGTGCCACTCCAAATGGGAAAACCAGGCCCTGCCATGCGTGCGTGCATGCGGCTCTGGGTAAGAGGCAGGCGACTCCCAGCAAGCTGGTCACTGCCTCTGCCCCCAGCCCCGGCTTCCAGGAGGAGCAGAAATCGCGTGGTGAGGATGTGGATTGGATGTCACGTGCTAGGACGGAGCTCTCTGGGGCCACAGCCCCCACTCGGAAGCGGGAAAACATTCCACAGTTGGTTTTGTGCATGTGTGTGTTTGCAGCTGTAAACTCCAGGGCCAGGGCTGAGAGCTGGGGGAAGGGAAAAAGAGAAGGGGGGGAGGGGCTGGGGGCAGGGGAGTTGCACATGTGTTGCAGCAATTAAGGAGGAAGGGGGGCTGAGGAGGGGCCCGCCCTGAAGCAGGGAGACAGGTGGCCAGGCTGAGGCGAGGGGCTGCGGCAGAGGACCACCCCCTCACTGCCTGTAAGGAGGGTGGCAGAGCGCAGAACGGAGACCAGGGTGCAGCCTGCGTGTGCCCCCGGCCGAGACTTGGTGGCCTGGAGACAGACCAGCTGGCCTGGGGAACGCTCTGGACAGGACTGGAACGACCCTCCATTCTCACTGGTGCCAGGGCAGCGATCCGCCTGGGGAGCTGGGAGGGGCGCAGAGAGAAGAAGCAGGCTGGTTGCTTGGGGATGGCACTGCCCCTGGAGGCACAGGGCAGGGAGCCGGGCTGGGAGCCCAGCTCAGCCTGGGCAGGCTCGGAGCCAGAAGGGACGTGAGCTGGCATCCTGTCCGCCCCGCTGCCCGGGGCTCTGCCTGCCAGCTGGCCTCTGATACACCCCCCACCACCCCACCCTCAGCTGCTGGTGCTGGGGTCACTGTAGAACCCCACAGGAAGCACGCCTGGATCCTCCTACCAGGGTGCCCGCCCCGGGAGTTGCCTCCGAATTCACAGCGTAGCTCTCTGTCCTGCCTGACCCCTGGAGATGGGGCGGGGAGCGCTCACATTTTCAGCCCTGCTGCCCCGTGTATCTTGAAAACCATTTACACACACAGACATTCATTCAGCGTGTGCATGCCAAGCTCTCTTCCTATTTTGTCTCTCTGGGCTGTGTCAGCGGCCGGACGTCTCTCTCTCCCCCATTTTACAGAGGAGAAGACTGAGGCTCAGAGAGGTGGGGAGGCTGGCATTGCTCCTGGCCGAGGCCCCCAACCCCTACTGCAGGCAGCATGCCCCCTGTCCCCACCAGATGGTGCTGGTGCCAGTGAGACCCAGCAGGGTCTGGGTGGGGTGGGCCGCCTGACCGGGCAGCCACAGCCTGGGGGAGGCGGGGAGGGGGGAGCCGACCCGCCCTCCCCCCCCCTCAGGTTTTATAGAGGTGCTGAAATGCCCGGAATGCCACACGGCTCCCGCCTCCCGGACAGCTGCCTGACTGCCCGGCTGGGCCTTGGCTGCACTCGCGTCCTCCACATTTTGAAGCCCCAGCCTGGAGCTCCGGTCACCCCCGAGCACGGCAGGCCTCGGCTTTGGGTGCAGGAATCCCCTGAGGTGCCTCCCGCCCCCGTCCCTGGGCACTGACGCTCCTGACCCCTTTCTTGGGGCCCCCAGGCTGGAGTGCCAGCCCAGACCTCCACAGCCGGCACTGTGTCCGGCTAATGGCCAGACGCGAGCCGCTCACGCTGCCCCCAGCTCCTGCACAGCTGCTGGGTGAGCCAGGCGAGGGCTCTGCCCTCTTTGCTCTACGGCCTTGCTGCGCCCTCTGCCCCCAGAGCCTTGGTCTCCTCACTGATGCAAGGGGCGCCCACTGATGTCCCACAGGGTCTCTGTGGTCACAGGCAGTGTGCTGAGCTCTGGGGACAGCTGGCCCAGGAAGCAATGTGTGTCTGTTCATGAGACGCAGTGAAGAGCCCATGTGGGTCATTACAGGGGATTCTCTTCTGAGAGGTGGGCCTCAGCATCCATGCACAGAGACAGCTGCCCAAGGGACCTGGGGGCCGGGAGCAGGGCTGGGATGGGGACACAGGCTTGTCGTCCCCTGCCCCCCACCCCCCAACTGTGGCAGCGCACCGGGTCCGCCTCTCTGTGCAGAGGGGAGGGTGAGGCTGAGACGGGACGGAGCTCCTGGGCACCTGGCCTTCCTGGGGGTCTCCTGCACATTGGGCGGGCTGTGTAATCCAGGAGCCCAAGGACGCAGGTCCCGCCCACCCCCTGGCCTGGCAGTGGGCTGTCCCTGGAGCTGCAGCGGCGAGCTCAAGTCCCAGTTGTCTCAGGGCCCCCCAGGCCCCATCCTTCCTCCACATCTGGGGACAAGGGTGCCTCTTTCTTATGAGTTTTAAGAGCGAGGAGACCTACACATAGAGGCCCCTGCTGAATGTCAGGACTTGGCCTAATGGAAAAGGCAGTGCTGGGAAGGAGCAGGGAGAGCTCTGGTCCAGCCTGCTGATCCCCGGGCGTCCCTGGTGGCTCAGATGGCAAAGAATCCTCCTGCAAGGTGGGAGACCCGGGTTCAATCCCTGGGTGGGGGCAGACCCTCTGGAGGAGGGCGTGGCAACCCACTCCGGTATTCTTGCCTGGAGAACCCCATGGACAGAGGAGCCTGTCGGGATAGAGTCCGTGGGGTCATGGAGAGTCGGATGCGACGGAGCGACGGACGCGTGCACTGCTGGCCTGCAGTGGTCTGTGTGTGTGTGTGTGGGGGGATGATCCAGAGCAGAGAAAGCTGGGCCTACCTTGGGCTGGGCGGGGAGCTCTGGGGGTGGGGTCGGCCACTGGGGCCTCTGCTGGGGCCTGGGCCTCTTCCGGTCTTGGCCCACCACTTCCAAACTGGCTGCAGCGGCCCTCGGTGGCCCAGTCCCCGTTGGGAAGAAGGGCTCTGCTGTCAGAAGTGGCCCAGGGTGCTCCAGGCTCTGGGTGGGCAGCAGGATGTGGCAGGGGGTGGGGGGGCTCCTGGCCCTCCAGGCCGTGTTGGCGGGCCTCTGGGTGCCAGAGTTGAGGACCCTCTCGCAGGATCGCTGGCCCTGGTCCCCCACCTTCGGAGCTCTGTTTCAGATACTTGGCTGTACAGGACAGGGCCCAGCTCCCAGCGGACGGTCCGACCACCAGGACCGCCACGCCGGGCACCCCTGGCCCGCTGTGCCCCTCCCCCTCCCCTGGCGCGTCCCTTCCCTGAGCAGGCGCCTCTCCTTCCGCCTTGTTCCATGCTCCACCTCACCCTCCCGCAGAAATGTGCACGTTTTCCTGTTTCCGAGCTCTTCAGAAATCCAGGTCTGGCGAAAAATCTCTAAAGAAACAGTTGTCCACAGCATCTGCAGCCAGGGCTGCGCAGAGAGTGGTAGGGACACCTCCCCCCACCCCAAGCGGCAGGGGCTGCCAGGCAAGCCCGCCCTTCCACGCGCTGAGCACCTTCTATGTGCTGGGCCCTGGTAGGTGCCAGGGATGCGGCGTGGGTCCCAGCCATGGGCTGGGAAGCCAGATGAAAGTGCTGGGCTGCTGCCTGGTGGGCTTCCTGGAGGAGGTGTGCTCAGGAGATCTGGAGGGCCCGGAACATCCAGATGGGTGTGAACAAGGGCTGGCAGGAACCAAGATGGGGCTCCGAGCCACTTCTTTCCGTGATACCCCAGAGAGCCCTGGGCATTGTCAGGGCTGGGAAACAGCAATTCCGAGGGCCCCGGGTGAGCTGGGGGTGAGCAGAGGGGTGATCTGGGGCTCAGTGCAAAACGGGCAGCCCCTCATTCACCAACAGGTCAAAGCTTCCTCTTTCTTCCAGGGCGCTCCTTCTTAACGTTGAGCTCTGCTGGGCCCGGGAGGTCGTGGTGTGAGCACTTGGGACTCCACCAGAGACTCCGCCTGATCCTGGCTCCCCAGGAGGCACGAGGCAGACTTGAGAGGTACAGGGGGCGGGCGGTCCCCCAGCAGAGGCTCCGTCGCCCCATGCGATGTCACCCCCAGAACACAAATTCTAAGATGATGCGATTAAACCTTCAGCAACGGTGATGGCGAGGCTTGGACCCCAGGCGTGGCCTCTTCTGAGCCTGGGCTGCTGTCCGGTCGCCAACACTTAGATCCTCTGGATCTGCCGTCCAGGTCTGGCTGCAGCCCAAAAAGTGGGCCCAGAGGACACGTGAGGACCAGGAAGCCGGCCGGACCGGTTCTGCGGAACTGACTGCAGCTCTGCGCTGGGCACACGACAAGGCCTTTGGTCATGCTTTGTGGCTATGCTTGATTCTTTCTCTCCAACCACCCCCCGCAGTTCCTAGGGTCTTCAGGGCCCTGGGCCTTGCCCCAGACCACCAGTGGACCAAGCCGTGGCCAGAGCGCCCTGTGGGTCTGGAGTGTGGGGGAAGGCTGGTATCCCTTTGGGAGGGGGAGCCCTGGCCAGCTTCTGGAGGTTGAGGGTGGGGTGGGGTGGATCAGGGGCTGGCCCAGGTCGCACACCTGCTGGGGGTCCCAGAGCCAGGGTGGCAGCCTGCCTCCCGGGCGTTGTCCCACTGAGCTAAGAGAAGTCGCTGGGGCGTTTTGCGCCGGCTGGCTGTAGGGTCCCTCCCACGGGAAACCATTAGTCACTCTGGCTCTGGCTGGACGGGGATCCAGCTATGTCCGGAGAGCTGGGGACTCTGACTGGGGATGCAGAGCCCTGGTGCTCAGCTGGAGGGGGCGGGGTGGGGCGAGCAGAGGCTCCAGCATTCGAGAGTGATCAGCAGGGTGTCTGTGAGGGGGTCAGTGAGTGTGAGCTCCTGTACGTGTGTGGGCACGCATGGGTGTACACATATGTGCATACACGTGTATGTGTGCACATGTGTGTGTGTACATGTGTGTGCACTGTGTGCCTGTGCACACTCACCACTGCTGTGTGACAGGTCCCATCGTGTCTGCGATCCAGTGTGCCAACAGGGGGCAGCGTGGGCCTGGGTTCCACCGAACATCCCAGGGGCCCCAGGGGAAAAAAAACAAATGGATAAGACCTGCCTTCCCAGAGTCTGGGGAGGATGAATGCGATCCAAGAGCCTGCTGTGGCGGGGATGTGCTCACCAGGGGGCTGGGCTGTGCTGCGTACTAGATGTGCGAGCCTGGGCATCCCTGGGCAGTCTCGGAGCCTCAGTTTCTCCGTCTGTAAAATGGGGAGCTCCTAGCTCTCTGCAGGCAGGAAGGACTCACGCAGGAGGGACAACGGTGGCAGGGCAGCGGGCGTGGTTGCTGGCCCTCCTCCCCGGCTGCTCCTGCTGGTGGCAGAGCTTCCCAGGGGTGGAATGGTTCTCAGCCTGGAGGAGCTCGCCGCAGTTCCTTCCGGGCAGGGAGGATGCAGGAGGGGGAGGGCTCTCTAGGCGCCGCTGTGAGCCATCTGCAGCGCAGAGGCCGGGGATGGCTGCAGTGGCCCGGGGTCGCCCCCTTCCACGCCCACCGTGTGTGGAGGTGCCCCTGTGTGCCGGGCTCTGGAGGGTCTGGTGTGTGGGGTGGGGGCCTGGCCTGCTTCCGGGGAGACTTGCAGTGTCTGGGGTGCTCCCTGGGTGCCGGGGAGGGAGGGGGTGCGGCCGGAGTGCATGCTGCTGGCTCCGTGCTCTGCTCCACGCTCTGACTCAGCAGGAACGCAGGCTGGAGCCCCACGCTGGCCTGCCAGGGGCTGCCCAGCTGGCGCGCGCCCAGCCAGGCCGTGTGCCCTGCCAAGCTGGTGTGAACATCTGTAAAGCTCTGCGCTCCTCCCCACCGCTGGCTCCGGCCGTGCGAGCTGTCTGGTCCGCGGGCCGCGGGCCCTCCTGTCCCGTCCTCGGGCCCCTTGGCTGGGGCCTGTGCGGGTCTCGGTCAGTCCCTCCGCTGCCCAGGAGAAATGTCTCCACGCCTGGCTGGGTGTCCCCTCCCGACTCCAGCCTCACCATCTGTAAGCCCAGCCATCAGATGGCTGTCTCACACACCTAGGATCCATTCTGGGGAGGGGCAGAGACGGCACCCCCCACACACCCCGCCCCCGAGGGAGGCAGGCATCCAATGGACAGAGCCTGGGGCTCAGTTCTGCTCCCCACCCTCCCCCACCGAGCTCCCCTGTGACCCCGGGCCAGCGGCCACTCTGTCTGGTTACCCAGACACGCGGTCTCGCGTGGTGGCCCCGGGCCGGCGGCCCTCTTCGCTCACGGCGGCTGCAGGCGGCAGGCAGCTGGGCCGGCCTGGCCGTGCTCCAGAGGCGCGGAGCGGGTTAAAGTGTGCGCCGGGCCGGCCGGCGGGGCGGCGGGCGGGGAGCAGCCTGGTGGGGAAGTGTGAGTTCCTCCCCGTCTGCCTGACAGCTATAAAGGCCGCCGCGCCCGCCCGCCCCTGCCGCCGCTGGGCTGCGCCTCCCTGGGAACCCCCCTCTCGTGGGTGCGCTTTGAAGTGGAGGAGGGAGGCAGCCAGGGGGCGGGGGAGCAGACGGGATAGAGGCGCAGCCCGCGGCCCTCGGCGTCCCAGCCTCCCCCTGCACCGCGCACCTGGCTAGCCTGCCCGCGACTGCAGCCCCTTCCCGGCGAGGACACCCTGCTGAGCCCGGCCAGGTAGGCCACCTCCCCCGCCGTCTCGCTTCCCTTCCCACGGCTGCCCTCCCAGGACGAAGGTGGGGCCCCCAGTGCCTGCAGGTCAGCCCCGGCCCCTCAGGGAGCCATTATATAACAGGACCAGGGACTCCTGGGGAGGGTCCAGATCCTCTGAGCCCGGTCTGGGTGGTGGGAACTGGAGTCCCTCAGCTCCTAGCCTCCCTGAGCCCAAAGCCCTCACTTGCAGGGCAAGCCTCTCCCGCTGGCCGGTGGTGGCTGATTTTGGACCCCAGGGAGGGCTGGATCCCGCGTGAGCCGGGCCTGGCCTGCGGCCATGGCTGTCTGGGAGCCTTAATGAAAACCAAGTGTGCGGCCGGCTCAGCACCTGTCTTCAGCCTGCAGGCAGGAGCTGGGGCCACAGACAGCCAATGGGACTGCTGATGGGGGTCCGTGCTTGCAGAGGGGCTGGTGGGGGTGCAGGTGGGGGCCTGCGGAGGAGGGGGCAGCCCCCGGGTGGCAGGCGGGCAGGCAGGCAGACAGGCGGTTGGGGAGTTGCAGATCTCGAGGTCTCAGCTCCAAATTCCGGGGTGGACTGCTGCCCCGTCTGGTGCAGAGAGACATTCTTGGGGTGCGAGGCTGGCATTGGTGTAGCTCCTGGAAATTTGCAGGTGCTTGAGCCCACAAGGAGGTGAGGGTTTGGTGGAGGAGGAGGGGGCAGATGAGGAGCCGTTTTCAGGGCTGGCAGGCGTCCGGTGGCGGGTGCTTTCTACCTTCTTTCACTGGAACTTATCCCTGTGTGCTCTGGGGTCTGGGGGCTGGTTGGCCACATAGATGGCTGTGTGGCTTTGGGCAAACTGGCTCCCCTCTCTGGTTCTGGGGTAGAGGGGGATGGGCTTGGGGGTTTCTGAAACTCCTGCGACCCACTGGCAAGTGACACTCAGGACCTGAGACAGACCCTGGCCAGAGGTCACTGCAGGCCCCCAGCTGGTACCTGTCTCAGGGGCAGATAAGGGAGGCTGAGGGCCCAGGAGGCTGGGAGGCAGCCCTCGATTTGAGCCCTGGCAGGGAGGGCAACTGTGGGCTTTCCCAGTGGTTCAGTGGTAAGGGGTCCATCTGCCAGTGCAGGAGACGCGAGGTTCGATCCTGGGTCCGGGAAGATCCCCTGGGGAAGGAAATGGTAACCCATGCCAGGATTCTTGCCTGGGAAATCCCATGGACAGAGGAGCCTGGCGGGCTACAGTTAATGGGGTCACAAGGAGTCGGACACGACTGAGTGACTAAACCGTAGCAGGGAGGTCAAGTCGTGTTCTGGGCTGGGGGTGCTGGACTTCTCGGGAAGGAGACAGCCCCAGGGTGCCCTGGGTCACCCTTACGCCAAGGCCCCGGAGGTGCAAGCTGCGTGTCTTTTCTTGGGAGGGAGGGGACAGAGGTGCCTGGGGTCTGCGCAGCCTGGGGTCCCTCCGAGGCAGGAGCAGCTGTGTCCAGGAGGGCCTGGCAGAGTCCACACCCTCCCCAGCAGCTCCACATGGCCAGTGGGAAGGATCAGCAAGTGCCGAGCAGACAAAATCCCAGGGTGCTCTTGCTTGGGCCAGGTCCAGCGGCCGAGGTAATAGACTGATCCTTAGCTCCTTCATCCAGGGGGTGAAGCCTGGGCCTATTTGTGCCCTGGGTTTCTCCCCAGACATCCTCCAAGGAGCTCAGGTATTCCAAGGCAAAGCTTGGCCCATGTCCCCAAACGCCCTCAGATCAGGGGGACTGGGCTTAGCACACACCATCATCCCAGGGTCTCAAGCCCATGGCAGGCATCTCCAATCACTCACAGAGCCCACCCAACAGGGCTGGCAGGCAGCCACTACCAACAGATCCCAGATAATCTCAGGCCTCACTGGGTGGGCCCCAGGGGGTTTTCACCAAAGCAGACTCTGGCTGCCTGCAAGGGGAGCTGGGCCTGGCCTGGCAGTGACTGTGGCCTTGCTTCCCTAGGATGGAGGGCAGATGGCAGCCTTCACGATGGGCCTGGCCCCTGCTGGCTGTGGCCCTAGTGACTGGGAGCACGTCGTCCATGGGGACCACGGTGAGTGGGGAGCACAGGCCCTCACCCAGATGGGCTGACACAGAGCCACGTGGCAGGATGTGGGGGCAGGGGCCCGGGGCACCCTCCACTCCCAGGGGCACGCCTTACACACCGGTCAGGCCAGCCCTGGGTGGGTGGGTGGGGTGCTCTGGCCACTCTGGCGTCCTTGCCGGTTTAGTCAGGCTGGGGACTGCAGGGACTGGGTGCTCCCCTTCAGCGCAAAGACCCGGGGTATAGCATGTGGACAGGTGGGTTTGGGTCCTGCAGAACCCAGGCTGGCTGGCACCTTCCCTCAGGCCACTTGGGAGTGAGAGAGGATGGCTAGGTTTGGTGTTACGATCCCACCAAGCCCCCAGAAGGTTCCAGATCTCAAGATCAGGCAGCAGCTGAGGTGCTCAGCTCTCTGGGAGGTCCCTCGGAGACCCCCCTGGGGGTCTGGAGCCGGGGCTTCGAGCAACCCACCCAGGGGGCTGTGTCCTCCCGTCCAGGGCACGGGGTCGGCGGGCCCGTCTGTCCAGGCGCTCCAGCCTCCTTTTAACCGTCGTGGGGCCTCTCACCCAGGACAACAGCCCAACGTCCAACAGCCTGGAGGTGGGCCCCGATGCCACCGCCTACTGGTGGGGAGAGTGGACCAAATGGACGGCGTGTTCCCGCAGCTGCGGGGCCGGGGTGACGTCCCAGGAGCGGCACTGCCTACAGCAGAGGTGCTGGTGTGAGAGCGGGGCCCGTGGGGCTGGCCGCCCGGACTGCAGAGGAGGGCGGGGAGGCGGGCAGCAGCTGCTGGGCGGGGGCTCGGGCTGAACGCGGCCTTCAGGCTGAGGCTGCACAGGCCGGCTGAGCCGGTCAGCCTTTTCACTGGCCTCCCGTGGGGACTTGGCTTCTGTTGGGTCCCAGGCAAGAGAGTCCTGTGGTTCATCACTCTCTGGGGCACTGGGAAAAGAGGACCCTGCCGAGGGCTCTTTCAGGGAGTGGTCAGGCCCGCCCTGGCCTTCTCTTTCCTGAAGACCCAAGTTGAATAAACATGGGGTAAGCCTACTGGCCAGACCTGCGTTCACGTCTTGCCTCTGCAAGTCCCTAGCTGTGTGACCTTGGGGAAGTCACTTAACCTCTCTGAGTATCAGTTTCCTCTTTGTGGAGCAGAGCTTATGCTCGAGCCCATCTGACATTTCTGAGGATGCGAGACCGTGTGTGTGTGTGTGTGTGTATGTGTGTGTGTGTGTGTGTGTGTGTGTGTGTGTGTGCATGTGCACAGAGGGCTGGGGCCTGTGGTGAACGCTGTTCTGCCATCACTAATTCTGTGGCCTAAGACTTTGCACTGTGTGCTGAGGACTCAGACGTGAATGGGACCTCACCCCTTCCCCAGGAAGAGGCTGAGAAGCACCCTGAAACTATGGGGGTGCCTATGACAGGAGTGGGCTCTGCTGGAGCAGCGGGGATGGAGTGAGGCAGAAGGAGGCCTTGGTCAGGAGGAGCCTGCCGAGGCTTGGGGCTGGGGGGCGCTGTCCAGAGGAGGGCTGGGAGCAGGGTCAGGACGGCAGCCGGCCACTCCTGACCTGAGCTCACAGCCTGGGTCCTCCCCTCCAGGAAGAGGTCCATCACGGGCACTGGAAACCGGACCTGCACGGGCACGTCCAAGAGGTACCAGCTGTGCAGAGTGCAGGTGAGGCCCGCCTGGCCGGACCACCGCCACCCCCAGCCCATCCCAGGCGGGACTCCAGGCGGCTTCCCAGTGGCCCCAGCCCTCCGGACACTCTGTCCTGGGCCCGCCCCCTGCATCCCAGTGAATGGACATGGGGATGGGGGCCCTAGGTTCAGAACCCTTCTCCCTGCCTCCAGTCAAGCCCCTGGTGCCCACCGTGGGCTGCAGGCACCTGGGCGGGAAGGGCCCGCTTCGGCTGGCAGGGATCTCATGTGACCTCAGGGCTGGAGGCCTCTGTCTGCCTGTGCCCCTGCACCCAGGATGAACCAGGTTTCCGGGAGGCTTGACGTCGTGGGCAGCCCCGTTCTGGTGGCAGCCCCCGCATACCCTCTCCGTGCCCACACACTCAGCCCCTGAGCCTGTTCTGTAGCAAGGTGGCTGGGCCGGGCTGGCTGGAGGCAACCACTCTGGCTTGGCCTCTAGGCATTTCACAATGATGGGGCCCAAGCCAGTCTGAACCCCACCCCCAGGGCGGGGTGGGGGCAGAGAGATGACTGTGTGTCCTTGTGTCTGTGTGCACATGTGGGGGTTCAGGGGTCGGCAGAAGTGAGCAGCCTGGCTTCTGGGTCGGCCTCGCGGGTCAGCTGCTCTCCATACTTGAGCTCAGGAGGGACACTCGGCCAGTTGGGCTTCTGGCCCCCTCGGGCTCCTCTTCCACAAGCCCATTCAGTCAGTGCCCACGTCCCAGGCCCCATGGCTGTGGCTGCAGACGCGCAGATGGGCCCCTTTCCCCAGAAGGCTGGGTGAGCGCAGGCCAGGCTGGTGTCCCCGCAGCTCCATGGACAGTGGGGGGACGGCCAGGGCGGCGGGGGGTGACGGGATCCAGCCTGCAGCAGCAGCAGGGCCAGCACGCGTGGGCCTGGAGGCCTGGTGCCCCCGCCCTCCTTCCAGAGAGCCTGACTGAGAGCGGGAGGAGGAGGCCACCCCGCGGGCCTCGGCCCTGGCACGGCTGTGCCGGCTGCAGCCACTTCCTGCTCAGCCTGGACAAAAATGCCTTTGTCGGGCCGAGTTCCTCCCGGAGCCTCCCTCCCTGTCTCTCGCTTCCCAGGAGTGTCCGCCGGACGGGAGGAGCTTCCGCGAGGAGCAGTGCATCTCGTTCAACTCCCGCGTGTACAACGGGCGCACACACCAGTGGAAGCCACTCTATCCGGGTACCGCGGCCCGGGGCCAGGCAGCAGGGGCCCGCTCCGCAAGGATCCAGCCCTTGTGGCCACCCCCTGGGGACCATGGGAGGGAGTGCCCTTGTCCAGCGGGTGGGCAGGTGGGCAAACAGGCCGGGGGGGTCTTGTCGAAGGTCCTCAGTATTCAGGCAACAGTGTACAGGACTTGGCTTCTCCTGCTCACGGAGGAGGTGCAGGGTCCACAGGATAGGCAGCCCGAGGCCACCAAGTCGGCTCAGACCTCCTGCAGAGGGGACACTGCCCACTGCTCCCAGGGCAGCAGAGGCTGGACTCTGAGAGCCTGTCTGGGCCTGATCACGTGCATCCCTCTCCCCATTCCTCCTGCTGAGGCCCTGGGCAAAGTCCCTTCCGCTCTCCAGGTGCCAGTGTCTCCATCTGTGCCGTGGACAGAGGGCTGTCTCCGTCGGGCGGGGGGTCGAGAGACGGCCCCGACGCCGGCTCTGCAGCCCTGAGGCCCCCGTCTCCCTGCAGACGACTACGTGCACATCTCCAGCAAGCCGTGTGACCTGCACTGCACGACCGTGGATGGCCAGCGGCAGCTCATGGTGCCCGCCCGCGACGGCACGTCTTGCAAGCTCGCCGACCTGCGAGGGGTCTGCGTGTCTGGAAAATGTGAGGTTGTTCAACACTGTAGCACAAGCACCCACTGGTCCCCTTGCGCCCGCCGCCCACCCCCGTCCCCCGAGGCGGTGGCGGCCCCGGGTCTCGCCTCGGCGCCCTCCCAGCAGCCTCTCCGCCTCCCTTCCTGTAGCCCATCGGCTGTGACGGGGTGCTCTTCTCCACCCACACACTGGACAAGTGCGGCGTCTGCCAGGGCGGCGGGAGCAGCTGCACCCACGTGACAGGCAACTACCGCAAGGGGAACACCCACCTGGGTAAGAGCCTCTGGCGCCCGGGGTCCAGGGCCTGGGGCAGCCTGCCTCTGGCTGCTGAGTGACCGCGCAGGGTCCTTCCGCTCCTGGCCCCCTCGATCCTCTGCCCAGGCCCGGCGGGGCTGGCCCAGTAGCTCTGGAAGGACCCCTTGGGGACAGGGCTGAGAGCAGCTCTGTGTTCGCACCCCCGGACCCCAGGTGCCCTTGTGCGCACAGGGCTGGGAGACCACCTGCAACTCAGCACAGCCGACAGGGAGGTATTAGCCCCTCTCGTAGCATGGGGAAACTGAGGCACACGGTTGGTCCTCGCTGCTGACCTGAGGGTGGGGCCTGAGCTCTCAGACCCAGGTCCCCAGGGCTGAAGGGATGCGCTGGGTCCCACCGGCCCCGGCTGACCAAGCGCAGAGCCGGCCCCTCTCTTTCCCGGGCCGTGGCTTGTCAGCGGCCTCACAGGAGCATCCAGCTCTGGGGGCTGGGCCGACAGGGGGATCTGTGCATGTGCTGGGACTTGGCGACTTTGGAGAGATGTTGCTTATAATACTCAGGGTTAAACTGGAGGCATTCTTGGGTCTCAATTAATGCAGGGAGACTAAACTGTGTTATCACGGCCTCTGGACTGGGAGAGGCAGGGCAGCTCGAAACCCATTTAGCAGATGGGGAAACTGAGGCGCAGGGTGGGAATTGCCTACTTGAAGTCCCCCACGGAGGCCAGGCATGTCTGGATGGAACCAACCCTGGAGAGCACCTGAGGACTCGGCTGTTGGGACCATGCCTCTCCTGGAGGCGGAGCAGAGGAATAATTTTGGAGTTAGTGTTATAGCCTGGATGTGGGACCCAGGGATGAGCACGCTGACTGAGGAGGGTCAGGGTAAGAAAAGGAGGCATGTCTTCGTGGAGGCCCAGCTGGACAGGGCTCTGAATAACACTTGACAGGCACAGGGTGCAGAGGCAACCCCATCTGCAGGGGCTCGCTTTGGAAGGAGTGTGCAGAGACACCGTGTGCCTCCTGCCTTCCTTGCACACACCTGCCTGCAGGACCTTCTGCCAGGTCCCAGGGTGTGGACACAGCAGAGGCAGCATCCAGGCAGTATGTCTCTTTCTGAGCACCGCCTGTGTGCCAGGAGCTACAGGGTATGCGGGTCCATGCCTGCACGGAGCTCTCAGCTTGGGGGCCAGGGGGCTGACACGGAACCAGTCCCACCCAGTTCTACTGAGTGCCTTCTGTGCACAGAGCCACGCGCAGCAAGCTTAGCCTGCTCCCGTCTCATGGCGTCTCCTCTGGGCAGGGCCTACCACTGCCGTCGTGTTACAGATGTGGAAACAGAGAGGGTAAGAAACTAGGTTAAGGTCACACAGCCGAAAGAGGCAGATCTGGGTCTGAACCCAGACAGCTTGATCCCGGATCTGAGGTCCTAAGCACTGACCCACACGGTCCCCTGGTAGGCGTGTGCATGGTAACCACGGTAAAGAAGCTTGTGAGCTGGTTGCTAATTAAAAAATAAGTATATGTAAATGAAGACCATGGCATCCGGTCCCATCACTTCATGGCAAATAGCTGGAGAAACAATGGAAACAGTGGCAGACTTTATTTTTCTGGGCTCCAAAATCACTGCAGATGGCGACTGCAGCCATGAAATTAAAAGACACTTACTCCTTGGAAGAAAAATGAAATTAAAAGACACTTACTCCTTGGAAGAAAAGTTATGACCAACCTAGACAGCATATTAAAAAGTAGAAACATTACTTTGCCAACAAAGGTCTCTCTAGTCAAGGCTATGGTTTTTCCAGTAGTCATGTATGGATGTAAGAGCTGGACTATAGAGAAAGCCGAGTGCCAAAGAATTGATGCTTTTGAACTGTGGTGTTGGAGAAGACTCTTGAGAGTCCCTTGGACTGCAAGGAGATTCAACCAGTCCATCCTAAAGGAGATCAGTCCTGCATATTAATTGGAAGGACTGATGATGAAGCTGAAACTCCAGTACTTTGGCCACCTGATGCAAAGAGCTGACTCATTGGAAAAGACCCTGATGCTGGGAAAGACTGAAGGCAGGAGGGGATGGGGACAACAGAGGGTGAGATGGTTGGATGGCCTCACTGACTCAATGGACATGAGTGTAAGTAAGCTCTGGGTGTCGGTGATGGACAGGGAGGCCTGGAGTGTGGTTCATGCGGTCACAAAGAGTCGGATACGACTGAGCGACTGAACTGACTGAACTGCTATGTAAACCCTCAATGGGCACCCACTCCAGTATTCTCGCCTGGAGAATCCCACGGACAGAGGAGCCTGGTGGGCTACAGTCCACGGGGTCGCAAAGAGTCAGATACGACTAAGCAACTGTGCACAAACCTTCATTTAAATAAGTGATATTTAAGCAAAGTCAACCAGTTAATCCTAAAGAAAATCAGCCCTAAGTATTCATTGGAAGGACTGATGCTGTAGCCGAAGCTCTAATATGTTGGCCTCCTGATGCAAAAAGCCAACTCACTGGAAAGAGACCCTGATGCTGGGAAAGACTGAGGGTTGGGGAGAAGGCGACAGCAGTGGATGAGAGGGTTGGACGGTGTCGCTGACTCAGTGGACGTGAGTTTAAGCAAACTCCAGGAGATGGTGAAGGACAAGGAAGCCTGGCGTGCTGCAGTCCGTGGGGTTGCAAGAGTCAGACACGACTGAGCTACTGAACAGCAAGCACAGTCCTCACTTCCCGACCGTTTCACCTCTGGAATTATTGCTGTGTCTGTCAGCTGGAAATACGAGGGCAGCTGGAAATACGAGGGCAGCTGGTAGATGACTGTGGCCCTTTTCCCAGCCCTGTGCCCAGCGACACTGGTTGGCAGTTTGAAACTGGCCACTGAGACAGGAAGTGTTTGCACCCTGGAAATGAGCCAGTCCTGCAGGTCACAGCACCTGCCCTCTCCCCAAGAGAGCCAGTGGCCGAGCATTTAGGGGCACCCTGCCGGCTGAGAGGACGAGCTCAGGGTCCTCAGATGCCTGCACAGGGGGGCAGCCTGTAGCAGCATCTCATCTGCCAGATGGGCCCATGTGCTCCTCGGGTGACCTGAGGGTCGACCCCAGCAAACGTGATTCTAGAACCTTCTCACCACCTTCTCCTGGAAGGCTTTTCATTCTTAAGACTTTAAAAATCTCCCCTCCTTTTCCCCAGTGAACCCTCTACCACCTTCTAGCAGCACCGTCCCTTCCTCAGGCCCTGCCCCCAAGACCCTTGGTCCCTTTGTGGAGGGCTCTGCGGGAATCTGCGTTGCCACCTCCTCACCTACTGGGGCTGTGTACTTCCTCACCTACATCTGTGATGCAGCAAGCCTGTAAAATAAATGCGATGCTATGACAGTGTGGGTTTTAAAATAATAATATTGAGAGCGTCCTCAGGGCCGGGCTCTGAGCTACCCAGAATCTCCTCCATCACCAAGCATGGGGGCCATCATCCCTGTGTGTGGATGAGAACACAGAGGCCCGAGGCTCCAGCAGCTTGCCCAGGGCCACCTTGGTGATCGTGGCAGAGCAGGACCGAGGACGTTTGTCTCCGGCCGACCTATGACCCCTGTGGCCTGTGGCGTCCCTCGGGAGGAGCAGGGCAGGTACTCGGGAGCGGCGCCCACGGCCTCGGTAGGAAAGTGTCTTGGAATCCGGTACCGCTCAGGCCGTGCCGGGGCGGCCAGTCAGCTCTCCAGACTCACGGGTGGTTCCCGCAGCGCCATGCAGTTGCCCCTTGGGGGCCTGGGTGCAGCTCTTGGGTGGGGACAGGGATGCCCTGAGACACTGCCTCTCGCCCACCAGGAGCGCAAGAGGGTGGTGACCGCCATCCGGAGTTGCCTTTCCTCTCGAGAGGCACCGGTCGTGGCCAACCCGCCACTCACCGCTGTCCCCTCCCCCAGGTTACTCTCTGGTGACCCACATCCCGGCTGGTGCCCGAGACATCCAGATCGTGGAGCGGAAGAAGTCTGCGGACGTGCTGGGTGTGTATGTGGGGCCCGGGCGGCTCGCTGGGGCTGCGGCTTTACACGGGGTGAGATGTATGGGCTGTGGGTGAGTGGGGCGCACTTGGCCTTGCAGGGAGGGTGGCCCTGGAAGCCGCAACCCTGCCTGGGTGTAAGTGTCTCTGCATGGGGTGGGGGTGAGGGCCGTCGGGAGGCCGACCTCATCCCAGGTGTGGAAAGACCTCACAGGGCAGCTTGACACAAGAGGGGGCCGTGACTCGGGTAGTGAGCACCTCACCCCCGGGAGCACCCCATCCCGGGGAGCACCCCATCCCCGGGGGCCAGGCACGGGAGAAAACTGGAGGTGGTGAAGGCAGCACCTCTGACCCCCGTCCTGCCCCAGGGTCTGAGGACTGACAGTCGGGGGTGAGAAGGCTGAGGAAGTGGGCAGCCAGTCGGAAACCAAGGATGACAGGAAGCAGAGGTGGGAGGCAAGCTCCCATCTGGGGCCTGGAGTTGATGTTCTGGCCACTGGCCATTCTGGTGGGAAGCTGGACTCAGCTGGGGTCTCTGACTTGAGGATTCTGGAGTAAGTTGCGTGGGGGCCGAGGCAGTGAGGCCCACGTGGGTGACGATGTCTGGAAGGGGCTCCCTGTGGAGGTTGGTGGGGCCATGCACCTTGTCTGTACCCTGGGGAGCCCTTTCTGGCCGAGGAGGACAGGCATTGACAACTGGGAGCTGACCCCTGGCCAGGCAGGCCAGCTGTCCCCGAAGCCTGACGCACCTCCTTGCCATCTTCTCGGGGGCCAGGGCTGGTGGGGTGCAGCCACCCTTCCTGGGGGGTGCTGGCATGGGGGTGGGGTGTTTGCTAAAGGTCCCCAGGTTGAACCCTGCACAGGCTGTCAGCCCCAGCGTCTGGGCCCCTGAGACCAGCCGCTGACCCAGCAGGTCTGCAGGTTCCAGGCCCCAGTCCCGGACCCTAGCGGGAGCCTGGCCTCTGCCAGGCCGGTTGCTCTGTGGCCCGTGGGGGAGGGCAGTGAGGCCAGGAAACACCGTGTTCCCAGAGCTGGCTGCAAAGACATCGTTCTTGAAACAGACGCGTGGAAATACCAAGGGCGGCCTGGAGCGCCGGGGAAGCCGCAGGAAGGAAGGCCATCACTGTCAGGAAGCGGGTTTTGGACGCGGGCCGGGGATCTGGCCTGTGCGCGAGCCCGGCCCCACGGGTCCCCTTGCCCAGCCCATGCTCTTGTCCCCGTTATTTTTGACGGTGCTGCACGGAGGGTGCTCTTCCAGCGGGTGGAGGCTGCTCGCTGTGTCTGTCTGATAATAAATTAACTGCCGGGCTCCGCAGTGCATGTTGCCTCAGGAGCTTTGGAAGCTAAGCTCTTCCCTGCCTTCAGGCCAGTTCCTGGAACGGGCTCTAAGGACACCCTCTGGAAGAGACGCTGTCCCCGGAGGTGGAGCCCCCACCCTCGCCAGCCCTGAGGCCCCTGGGGAGGGCCAGCCGCCGGCTCTGGGCAGATGTTCCAGCCTGTTGCCAGGGGTGTTTGGGGAGGGGGGGTTCCAGTTCCGGGAGCAGACGTCCTTCCAAGGTCCTCAGTTCCAAGTGTCCACCACACCCTGCCTCAGAGAGAGGCTGACTGGGAGCCCTGCCCGGGAGAAGGGGGCAGCCAGGTCTCCCAGCCTGGCAGAGTGTCACGCTCCCAGCAAGAGCACCAGGCCAGTCGGCTTGGGGTGGTCTGGTAGGGCCTGCGGGGGTGCTGGGACAGGGCTGCAGTGTCGCTCAGCTTGGGCCCTGTCCAGGCGGGAAACTGAGAGTGGTGAGTCCCTCGAGCTCACGGGGAGTCTCTAGCAGAGCCAGGCTGGGTGGCCTGGCCCCAGCCTGGGTGACTCCTGTGGTCTAGCGCGTGTCTAGACCTGGCCGCTCGGTCCTGACGCACCTCATCGCCCTGCAGCCCGGGCCCTTCTGAGGCCACTAGAATGGCAGGACCAAGGGGGCCCCGGGCCAGCCATCCTTGGGTCATCTAGACAAGCCCTTGTTTATTTTAGGCTGGCTAGGAATGAGGGCTCACGGCTCCCCGGGCAGGGCCACATGCTGTGGCAGACGGAGCCTGCCACTCCCACCCACGTGGAGGTTCCCGGCTTTGAGGCTTTGGGGAGGGTCACAGGGCCAGGCTAACCAGAGAGCCCGAGCGTGGGGTCCCACTCCCCCGGCCCTTCAGCCCCCCCCTGCCCCCGGCCCTCCAGCCCCCTCCCTGCCCCTGGCCCGGCATGCGTGACTGGGCAGCTGTGGCCTTTCAGCTCTTGCAGATGAAGCCGGCTACTTCTTCTTCAACGGCAACTTCAAGGTGGACAGCCCCAAGAACTTCAACATCGCGGGCACCGTGGTCAAGTACCGGCGGCCCATGGACGTGTACGAGACGGGCATCGAGTACATCGTGGCCCAGGGGCCCACCAACCAGGGCCTGAACGTCATGGTGCGTGGGCCGCTGCAGGCGGGCACTCCCGGGCCTCCGCCCCACGTGCCCCCGGCCACGCACTGACTCACGCCCTCATCCCAGCCCTCACTCAGATTCGAGTTCCTTTGCTGGCCTCCCAGTGACCCATGAATTCACTGGCCTGTTCGTTTGCTCACCCTCTCACCTGCGTGGTCCTCCCTCCCCTCCCCGCCCCCTCCTTCCCCGCTTCCAGGTTAGCTCCCTGGAGGGTGCGCACAGCAGGAGCCCCCAGGACCTGCGTGGGGGCTGAGGGCAGAAGGCTGATGGGGTGCGGGGGTGCAGGACCCCACTCCATTCCACAGTTGGGGGTTGGAGCCCCCCATGGAGTTCCCTACTCCCGACCGAATGGACCCTCAGTGCCAAGGATGTGCAGAGCTTGTCACGGCCATCCCGGGAGGCTGGCCCCAGGATGCTCACAGCTCCTGAGGGTGGGGGCGGGGGCCCGAGCAGAGGGCAGGAGAGTGCAGCCTTTAGGCCCAGCTTGCCAGGACTCTCCCCAGGGCTCCTGTCAGGAAATGCAGGTCACTGCCGCCTCGTGCCCGGCTCTGGAAGTGAGATCAGGGGCTGCTCAGAGGCAGTTCTAAGGCTCTCGGAGGCCTGCCGGCCTTCGCAGACACCGAGGAGGTGCCGGGAACGGAGCCCGCCCGCCTGGCCAATGCCGGTGGCTGGCCTGTGTCAGCCGGCAAACCCCTTCTGTCTCTTGCCTGGTTGCTTTGGGCCCTCCTGGGGCAGGGGCTGCCCCAAGGGGACTAACAGATGAACCACAGACCCTCTTCCCTGAACCCACCCACGCGTGCCTTCTCCAGACCACCTCCTCCCCGATCTTAAAATCTTTTCCATCCAGGCGCCTGACCAACCGGCCAAGCCAATTGCGCCTGTCCACGAGTCAGCTTTCCTTCTTACCCAGGGCCACCCTGCCTTCCTTACAATTCGGGCAACAGCCTGACACGTACTGCCTGGAGCTCGCTAGGAGGACTTTCTTCCACAGCAGCTTCTCAGGGTCCCTCCGGAGCAGAGCTTATTTTCAGCTTGCACCCCCAGACCAAGCTGAGGTGATTTTTGTGTCAACTTTGGCCAAGTCCTCCTCTCTGACTTCATCAGAAGGGTACCCTGCACGGCCATAGCCATGAGCTAAGAGAGGGTGCTGGCGCAGGAGTCGTGGATGGCAGCTGGGTCACCTGCTGGCCGCTTTCTGCCCCTCTAGCCCTGGACTGCTGCTGGGCCCTCCCAAGCCCGGAACTAACGGGGCTGAGGGGCCTCGTGTTACGTTGCCCAGCTCTGGTCACTTGATGGCCTATGGTCAAAGGGCCTCGTAGCCTGCCAGGAGCTTTCCCCAAAGCACATCTGTTCATTTTAGGTGGTATGGCCTCTCTCTAGAACGCTAGGGTCTGCATCACCATTTTCCCAGCTAAGGTTGGCAGGAACTCCGCAGTCCGCCTTTCCCCACCACTCTGCTACTGTAAGGGCTGCTGGGTTCTGCGGCCCAGGTGGCAGGATGTGTGTGTCACCTCTGGACATCTTGCAGAGCCCTTTCCCCTCAGGACCCCACTCAAAGCAGATCCTCAGCGTATGGACTGGACCCTACTCCCACACGTGGAAAATGTTGTGTCCAAAATTCTTCATGATGGGGGAGCTTGAGAAAGTGATCGTTTTCCTTTTATTTTCAAGGAGAGGTCCTTTCCTGCCCTCAGTGACTGGACTCGGAGATTTTCACTGACTTGGGGCCAGTCTTCCCAGGGGTTAATCCGAGCCTCTGGAGTACCTGTGTTTTACCAAGGCCTCTAGTGCCCCTTCCCGCTCATCTGATAAGCGTGATGTTGTCAGTCTAGAGGACCAAGGTCATGTAGAGTGGGATGGTTCAGACCCCTTTGTCCTGTGTTGTGACAGGGAGTGGGCGAGTCAGGGTGCCCTGGGCCAGAGCCACAAACCCGTGGAACAGGTCTCTTCTGCTCCTCCTTCCCGAAGGGGCAGATGAGAATGTGCCAGACGGACGGGCCACACGGTCAGCTTGAGGGTGTGTTAATCTGCTCTGGAAAAGGTGCCATGTCGGCCCCAGAGCTGCAGTTGAGGCTTCCGCTGGGCTGTCCGCCGTCACCCTTCTGGCTCTGTCTTGCTTCCGTTGGGGTCAAACTGTTGAATTAAATGGGGGCTATGATGAGGTCAGCACCCACGCATCCTTGAGGTCTCTGAGCAGCACCAATCTCTCTGTTTTCCCCAAGGATGCAATGTGGTTGCTGATTTACCCTCTTGGATGAGGTTGGGACTCAGGTTCACAGGCTTCCCAACTATGGTTTAGCTACTCCATCCTGGGTCAGGGAGCCAACATGAGGGTTCTGTCAACTCCCAATTATGCATTTGGGGGCTGGGTCAGCCTTGGATACAGCAGACGGACTCTGGGTCAGACCAGGGCCATCTTGGGGCCGTCACCTGTCGCCCACGTGTTCTCACAGTAACGGGAGGTAATAATGATGCTTTTGGTCCCTAGTCAACGGGGACCATGGGGACCCAGGTCCCACAGTGTCTACCTGTTTCTCCACTGAGCAGTTCACCACGTAAATAGCTGTGAGTTTTTGTGGGGAAGAACTGGGGGAGCCTTCTTCCTGGGGACTTGGCTGTTCCATCCTTCAGTGGATTCTGGATCTAAAAGTGGTCCAGGAAATAGAGCAGGGACGGGTACTTTCATGTGGAAGCTGCCTCTGCCTCGTGTGTATCCACCCTCGATTTCTTCTGGTTGGATGGATGGAGAAGCGCCTTTCTGGGCCCACGCATCTGTCCCCAGGGCGTTCTTTGTTCTATCAGCTGTATCCAGATGTGTCCCTGGCTACAGTGTCAACCTTCTGGCTCATCATGGTACTTGAGCCCCCTTGTTCTGACTATCCTGGAGAGCAGACGTAACAGCACCTCTTGCCACCAGCCCTGGCCCATGAGGACCCCCCAACACCAGCACTCCGGTGTCCCTCTGAGTGGCGCTGGTGGCTGTTTGCCATCACACTTCCTTTCACTGTGGTGGACGGCATGTCCTCCAGGCGATCCTACAGAAAATAGTCGCCCAGCGCTCACTCTTTTGTCATCTGCTTTGATGGTCCCAGCGTGGATCGTTCCATCAGCGTTGGCCTCACCTCCTCCTGGGGTTTTCTTGCCAGTGTGGCTCCTCCCTCATCCTGAATGAGGGCTCCCCTGGGAGCCTCCTCCTGAGACTGCTCCTAAGGCCTCACGCAGCCTCAGCCTCTGCTGCCCTCGGTGGCAGGTCCCAAAGGCCCGGCATGGATTGCCCCTTCTCCCCTCAGCAGCCCTGTGGCTGCCCTGAGCAGGTGAAAAGGGGTCTGAGCACGAGTCCCCAGCCGGGTGGTCCAGGGAGGAGGTGGGCACGGCCCTGAGGGAGGCTGGCGGGGTTTTGAAGGCAGAGACCTCTGTGCCATCTTCTGGCAAGGGCCAGGGGTGGCTACCACAGAGTTGGAACGACCACTTTCCAGGCCCCGAGATTCAGGGGAATCTGAGATTTAAAAATTTTCAAGCAGATTCTCTCAGATCCCAGGCTCCAAGTCTTCCCCGGTCGGGCTCTTGGTGAGGTGGAGAAGCCAGCCTGGCTCTCTGGCCTCCCGGGACAGTCTCTCTCCTGCCAGGGGTGTGCGTCTCTCCAAGCGGAGCCCTGCTGGCTCGGCCTCAGGCTGCAGGTCAGCTGGCGCTGTCATCCTAGCCCCCACTGTCTTTCTCCACAGACCCTTATCTTTTCTCCAGCCGGCTCCCAACACTTGAGACAGGGCACCCAAAGCAGCTTTCATTCCTCTCGTGTCCTCCCCAGCCCACCACGTGGGGGATCTCAGGGGTCTGTGCACCGCCAGGGAATCACCCCTGCTGACAGGGAGCCCCACACTGAGCTCCTATTTGAGAGCCTGCTTCCTGGGGCTCCTGACACCAGCTGACTTAGACCAGGAGAGCCCTTGGAGGCGGTGGGGTGAGGACGGAAGCTGGACAGGCTGGGAGACGCTGGCGATGATGTGGTCTCAGCAGAAGCCTCAGCACATCCCTCACCGGCTGTGGCGCTGGGGGGCCCTCAGAGGCCTGGGCCTGGGTGCCTCCTGCATGGCCAGTGGGGCAGGTGCTGGGATGGTCCAGTCTCACTGCTTGCGGCCGCCGGCGCGCGGTGACGGTAAACGCAGGCTGGGTTTCCACTGGCTTCCTTACCTTTCAAGCACTCTCTGCTACCTGAGTGCCCTCGACTGCTGGTGTCTGGGCCTTGTCCACTGGTCCCAGGCTGTGCTCATGGGTCTTTGGAAACAGGCTGCCCATGGCGCTAAGTGTAGCCTTGGGCGGGTGAGGCAGCTTCTTCCAGGCAAGGAGGAGTCCCCGGGAAGGACTCAGCTGTGGGCCTGTGCCTGGCAGGGAACCCTCCCGCGGCTCTGGGACCAGAGTCTCCTGTCCTCAAAGGGCTCGTGCTTGCTGGCCTGAGCAGCTGCTCCAGGCTGGTGGGGAAGGGGCTGGGGTGGGGAGGGGCCAGGGTCCCACTTCTTCTCCTGCCCCCTCCCCCAGGTGTGGAATCAGAATGGCAGGAGCCCCTCCATCACCTTCGAGTACACGCTGCTGCAGCCGCCCGACGCCCACCGCCTCCAGCCCATCTACTACAGCTTCTCGGACCCCGCCTCCGACAGCGCTGAGAGCCAGGAGCTGGACGGGGCCGGGCTGGCAGGCTTCCTGCCACACAACGCCTCCCTCTTCGGCCCGGCCTCCTCGGAGCAGCTGGGCCTGGACAACCACCTGTTTGGCCATCGGGGCCCAGGGATCGAGCTGGGTCTGAGCAGAGGCCAGGAGACCAACGAGGTGTGCGCGCAGGCCAGCGGCAGGGCCTGCGAGGGCCCCCCAGGGGCAAGGGCTTCCGAGGTAACCAGGAGGAGGGGCGGGGCGGGGGGTGCTCCTAGGGAGAGGGCCCTCGGGTGAAAGGCCTTCAGAGCCCGCAGCCCACAGAAGAGGGTGGCGGCGGCGCTGGTCACGTGTGGGCTGCGGGGCAGGTGTGTCCCCTCCACACACCTTCTTCGAGGCGGGTAAGGCTATCTCCATTTGACGGAAGTGGGTACTGAGCCCTAGGGAGGGGTCTTGCCCAAGTCAGGCCATCTGCTGGGGACAAATCCCAGAGGGTCTGACCCTATAGCCTGTGCTCTTGACCACTCGGTGGAGACAGATAGACAGACAGACAGACAGACAATGCAGCAAGGTATGGCGAGAGCTCTGGAAGGGAGTGATGGCAGCTGAGGGGTACAGGGAGGACCTCGAGCCCTTGGTGGGGGGACCCCTGAAATGAGGGCCTAGGAGTGAATTAAGGGTGAGCCGGGGGAGGCTTGGGGCAGGCAGGGGACCTGCACGGGGCGGTCTCCAGGGGGCGGCAGGAGGTGCAGGGGGAGACACGGGGGGTGGACTGAGGTCCCTGAGCCCCAGGCTGGCAGCTGGGTTGTGCTCCTGAGGGCTGCGGGGGGGCTGACCATGACCTTCACTCCTGCTGAGGGCGGAGGGTGGATCAAGCTTGGGAAGAATGCCCTTGCTAACTTGGGGGCACGTTTCCGAGACCCTCGGAGTCCTCAGGTGGAAAATGCTTCGGAGGCTGTTAGTCCCCTGGGGCTGCGGTGGCAACCGACTGCAAGCTGGGGCTGTAGAGCCACAGAAACGCACAGACTGTCTTCAGCCGGCTTCTCTGCCTGTGTGTCTCCCCGTGTTCTTCCAAGGACAGGGGCATTGCAGTTAGAACCCACTCTAAACCTGTAGCAATCCGCTCTGGAGCTCTGTAGTCTGTGGAGACCTCTTTTCCACAGAAGCTCACATTCTGTGGCTGCGGGGCAGGCATGCATTTGGGGAGGCCCTCCTCGACGCCCCTGCTGAGCTCAGGCAGGTTCCCCAACGAGAGCTTGTCTGAATTGGCTTGCGGGCCTTTGCAGGAGGGTCTGAGTCCTCTCACTGGGTGGAAACCTGCCTCTGGGTGCTTCCTGGCTGGATCGGGTCTTTGCTGCATCCCTGCCCCATCCCCCGGTCTGTACTACCCGTGCCCCCCCTCCCCCATCACCAGGGCAACGCTTGCCCACACGAGGAGTCATGGGGGTTGAGCACTCGTCTCCCCTGCAGACGGTAACGCCACCTGGACGGCTCTGGTGGGAGACCCAGACGACCGAGAGGCCGACACCCGTTTTGCCTCCCAGGAGCTGCTCTCGGCCAACGCCATCTCCGACCAGCTGCTGGGCGCAGGCTCCGACTCCAGGGAGCTCCCCCTCAACGAGACCGTCAACAGCATCTTCTCCCAGGGCGCCCCGAGGGGCTCCCCAGCCGAGAGCCTCTACCTGGACTACGATGAGAGCGAGGGGGCTGGGGCTTACCTGCTCAACGGGTCCTACCTGGAGCTGAGCAGTGACAGGCTGGCCAACACCTCCTCTGAGGCCCCCTTCCCCAACGCCAGTGCCAGCCTCCCTGCCTTGGCTGGGAACCGGACGCAGAAGGCCAGGTAGGCGGCCTCCCCGGCCCTGTCTGGCCAGGGCTGGTTAAGGTAGGGGGCCTGGGCAGAGGTAAGGGGGAAGGGGGCTGCCCCGCCTGGCCCCTCGGGGAACCAGAGGCCTGGGTTTTAGCGTCTTTCCCACAAGTCAGTACCATGGGTTGAAGTTCCTGCTCTACAGTGGAGCTGGGAGGTAGGGAGGCGGACAGTTCCATGCACGTGGGGCTGAGCATCGCCCAGAGGTGGGCTTTGATCCCAGCCCCCAGTCTTTAGGGACTGGTAGGGCTCAGAGAGGTAGGTGAGTGACGCCTTCGGGGCTCAGAGCCTGGAGGCTTGGGGTCCTATGGTTCTTATCTGGACGGCCATTGCCACATGGCCATCGGGCACGAGGAGGATGTTCCCTGAAGGTAGAGTGGCTCAGGACAACCTTCCCTGCTGGCCGGGAGGAGACCCGGGCTTGGTCCAGTGGGGGCCCCAGCCGGGGCCAGACCCCAGGGTCAGGCACTGGGAGCAAGGCCTCTGCTGTGTTGGCTGTAGCTGCTTCTGGGTTTGGGATGTGGGAGGGTCCAGCAGTGAGGGTACACTGCAGACACCCGAAAAGTCACAGCTGGGGACGCCTGGATGTCACAGCTGAGGATGCCTGGATGTCACAGCTGGGGACCCATAGACGGTCGCAGCTGGGGACGCCTGGACGGTCGCAGCTGGGGACGCCTGGATGTCACAGCTGGGGACCCATGGACGGTCGCAGCTGGGGACCCCTGGACGGTCGCAGCTGGGGATGCCTGGACGGTCACAGCTGGGGACCCATGGACGGTCACAGCTGGGGACCCCTGGACGGTCGCAGCTGGGGATGCCTGGATGGTCGCTGCTGGCCCTGGAGGAGTCTGAGGCCAGGAGCCTCCTGGGGCTAAGGCCAGCTGGTAGCCTCCCGGGGTTGGGGCCAGCTGGGAGCAGGGTGGCTCCAGGCCTGCTGCTGTCACTGTCCCTGCAAGAGGACAGTCCTGGCGGCCAGGGCCCTGTCGTCCAGAGGCCCGCAGGGCAGTGAGGCTGTGTAAAGACAGAGGTGGCCAGCAAACCCCAGTGCGGGTGGGGCCTGGAGGCGAAACAAGACCACTGGGTTTTGTTTCGTCCTGTTTTCTGTGGACTCGCCTAAAGCCCTTGGCTTTAGACACGAAGCCAGTAGAACCCTAGCCAGGGCTGGGGGTACAGAGGTGGGCATCCTTAGGGAACTGAGTTTGATGGAATATTTGGGGTTCACTCTCAAAGTGGCACAGTTGGAGGTGACTCATCCCCAGAGGACAAGAGCAGGGGGCTGGGCCCCCGAGCCCACAGGAGGGGCCCCTCTGGCCCCATTCTCAAGGTGTTTTTTTCTGGGGCCCCACGAGACTCCCTGGCACATCCTGGCCCCTCTGAGGGGGAGACTTTGCGAATGCAGACAGTGTGAGGTCCGGAGTCCCTGAGGCTGCACTTCCTCCCCCAGGGCCCGTGGAGGCCATCTGCTGGCCCGACACGGGTCCAGAAGCTCGAAGAGTGGGCCTCAGGGACGTGTGGGACCCAGTGGCTGGAGGGGGACAGGCTCTGAGTCTGAGAGGGGGATTCAGAATCAGCTGCGCTTGCCTGTGTGACCTGGGGCCAGTTAGTTATTCTGTGAGCCTGGGGGCTCTTCTCAGCCTCAGGGGTGTGTGGAGGACTGAATTCTGTCCAGGGCACCTAGCCAGGAACCAGGAAAGAGGAAGGGTCACGAATGCACTCAGCCTCCAGGGCTGGGGGATGGGCCCTCCTGGGAAAATGGGGGTGGGGGTGAGGATGCCAGCTCTCCGACGGTCGGCCCCTGCCTGAATGGGTTTACAGAGGTGGCACACAGGCTGCTGTTTAATGCGGCTAGAGGCCTGGAAAGTGCAGTGGAGATCCGGGTCAGCATCCTAGCTCGGCCCCCTACACACACGTGCACACACACGCACGCACACACATGCACACACACACGTGCGCGCGCACACTCCTGAGTCCCACGGGACTGGGACACACCGGTGATCCTCAGTGCCCTGTCCCTGAGTGAGGGGCTTGTCAGGGGGGCTCATCAGGGCCGTCAGCTCAGGCGTCCCAGGATCCCCAGGCCGGGTCATGGTAGCAACTCTTGGGTCCTTAAGTCACATTTTAAGGAGTCTCTCCCATCTGGTCCCATGGGTTCCCGCCCCCACCCCTGGGCCCTTAGGGGAATGTCTGGGATGCAGGAGCCAATACAATGAGCATCAGGCTCAGAAAGCCCTGACGGGGTGAGATGGGGCCACTGCCCGCCAGCGGCTTCAAAGGACACCACTGACGGAGACCAAAGATGGTCTTTGGAGATAAAGGGCTGAGGAGGCGGCGGGGGAAACCGCCAGGCCAAAATAGCCCCGGCGTGGCGAGTTGTCCAAACACAGGAAGTCGCGTCTGCTCAGGGAGGGCACAATACAGGCGCTGCCCAGAGAGCAAGGTTATTTTCACCTTCTCGGAACCGCCTCAAACAACCAGGGAGGCCTGACTCCACACGCCAGGGCTGGGACGCAGACCCGGGGTCTCTCTCGCAGCCTGGGTGGGGGCGGGGAAGTGAAGCTCTTTCCGAGTCTCTTAGGAACCATCCAGGCCATCCAGAGAAAGTTCCAAATGAAG
This sequence comes from Nanger dama, assembly GCA_917880005.1. Classification (NCBI taxonomy): domain Eukaryota; kingdom Metazoa; phylum Chordata; class Mammalia; order Artiodactyla; family Bovidae; genus Nanger; species Nanger dama. Next base: position 2,578,907 of record CAKJTW010000018.1, on the reverse strand, counting down.
GACTTGACGTGTCCCTGCGCGATGCCCGGCCCAGCCTGGCAATCAGCGGGCACTAGCTTCCCTCCAGGCGGAGGCGGTGGAGGGCTATTGGTCCAGAGATTTCCCGGGTGCTCTTCTCCCCAGAGAGCAGAGTGTTTTAGGTGCTGCTTTGCTGTGAAAAGATGCGTTTTGAGCAGGAGGGCCCCCCTGCGCTGCACTAGTGTGAGCTGGGGTGGGCAGCCCCTCCAGAAAGACCTTTGATGCTGAGAACCCAGAGGGTTATTTTGAACGGCTTGCTGTCTCTCCACCATGAGTCACGCTGCCTGCTGGCCCAGGAGTGTGTAATTAGATAAAGATGGCGCGGCTCCTCCTTGGGTGGGGTGGCGGGGCGGGGGCTGAAGCCCTTGGTCCTTGTTTGGTCTTGGGGAGATTTGGAAGCTGTTGACAGGCGGGCGGGGTCACTGTGCTGTGCGGGGCATCCGGCTCTCCTTCCTTGAGGAGGCAGCGTGGGCCCTTTGTTCAGAGATGCCTGGTCTCGGGTGGGTGGGGGGCCCATCTGAAAGGGCCCCCTCACTTTTCAGGAGAATATCGGAGGGCCTTCTGATTCCCCCTGTACGTGTGGCAAGGCCGGAGCAGGCTCAGACGGGGGGAGGGTGAGGCCACCTGGCGAGGGGTCTCGGCAGCCGTGACCCATTGACGGACTGCCATAGGCTTTCCACGCTGTCGCCTCACCTCCTTCCTGGGCTCAAGGAACCACGTCAGTGAATTCATGACTTAATGTCCGTCCGTGGGTAGATTATTTCCTGGTTCTCAGAGCAGGACGTGCCTTCAAGGCCACAAGTGCAGTGTAAGAGCCGTTCCTGTGAAATTCCAGAAGCTGGAAGGCAAACAGTAACCTCCCAGTCAAATCCAAACTGAGATCTCTATCACAGAATTGACTGGAAAGCCTTCTATTTATTTGTTTAGTTTTAAAGGTTTTTATTTATTTATTTTTTTGCTTGTTATTGTTGCTCTGGACCATTTTTTTTTAAGTATTTACTAAATTTGTTACAATATTGGTTCTGTTTTTAATGGATTTTTGGTATTTTGGCCATGAAGCATGTGGAATCTTAGCTCCCCGACCAGGGATCAAACCCTTAACCTCTGCACTGGAAGGCGAGAGTGTAACGCTGGCCCACCATGGAACTCCCTGGGAAGCCTTTAAGAATGTGTGCCCTGCAAACCCTCCTCGAAGCCTGACCTCCAGGCTGACAGAAGGTCCCAAGAAAGGACCTGTAGGTGTGCCCAGTGCAAGGGTCTCGGCTTCAGGTGGTCTTCCATCAGCCCCCTCTGGATGGGGAGCGAAGCAGGGCTGGGCGATAGGCCGGTCGCCTCACACCCCCTGGCTGGCTCTGGGGGCGGCTGCCTCTCAGGGCAGATGCTGGGCTCGGGGAGATGTCTCTGCCACCTCCCTCGGCTCCTGCCGAGTCCACAACCAGCCGGCACATTGGATCCAGAGGCTGGGCCCAGCACACTGACTGGTTCAAAGAAGCAAACAGTCCTAACAATAGCTGGCCGGGCTGCCTGAGTTCCGGCCAAGAATCCCAGCCCGTTCCTGGCGGGGACCCAGCCCAGCGTTCCCTTGCTCAGCAGCCCTCGCAGACCTGGGCAGAGGCGTCTGCAGGGGATGCGGCCCTCCCCGTCTGCCCCCAGGGCTGGTCTGTTTTGACCCCTGGAGGCCCGGTGGCCAGGGGCCCCCATTCAGTCAGAATCCTAGGTGGGGAAGGCTGAAGGAGAGGAGTCCGGTGCCTCCTACGCACACCGGGTGTCTCTGAGGTCCCTTCCCGGGGATGGGGGAGGAGTCATCAGCGTGCTCCTGTGGGGCCGGGGGGCATGGCGAGAGGCCTGTGGGTATGGAAGGGGCAACTGTGACAGCAGGGAGCCCCAAGTTCTTCACCCAGCCCCCCAGAGACCCCTAAGGGGCCCTGACAGCTGCACGGCCGCGTGCTCAGCCAGCTGTTGAGATGGAAAATGCCAGCTCCCCCTCCCTCCTAGCCCTGCCACCCCAGCGGGGCTCCTAGATAGTGGGAACTGGGGCCCCTGGAAGGGCAGCAAGACTCTGCCCTTCTGCCTGGAGGAGGGGCTCAGGGCAGGTACACACAACTGCTCCCCCGCCCCAGTGATGAGAACATGTGCTTCCACGGAACTCACCCTCTTCTCTGCCTCACCTGCTTTCAGGACCAGGCCCAAGTCCCGCAAGCAAGGCGTGAGCCCCGCGGACATGTACCGGTGGAAGCTCTCGTCGCCACGAGCCCTGCAGCTCCACCTGCACCACAGGTACCCGAGACGAGTGGGGACACCCGCTGAGCCCACTTCCACGGTGGGCGTGAGTCTGGGCGTCGGGGCCTGTCCACTTGCTTGTAACCCCGAACTGCCCGCGGTGAGCTCATCTGGCGGTTTCCTGGCCCACGGGATGCAGTGGGACGCGGTGGCAGTCTGGTGTCCTCGTGCTGGACCACGTAAGGGTCCAGCCGGGTGGGGATCAGTCAGCACCTCCCAGGCTCCCTCGTCCATCTTTCTGCATTTAGTACATTGTTAGGAAAAGCCTCCTCTTGGTTAAAACGTAGGAAAGCTCAGGTGGTGAGGAGAAGAGGAAGGTAGACCGGTGTGGACCGGGACAGAGGAGGCTCCAGATCCCAGGGCCTTGTCTGGGGAGGAAACAGCAGGGGTATCGGAGGCCCTGGGCTTGCCTGGACAGACACATGGAGTCAGTAGGTGTCAAGCCAGGGCTTGAGCCTGTCTGCTCGCCTGGCCGGCCACCAATGCACCAAGACGCTGGCTTGCAGCCCAGAGGCTGGGACCACACCTCCCGCCAGCCATGGTCCCCTCCCTGTAAGGCTGGACTTCAGACCCAGGTGCCGGCCTGCAGCAAACGCAGGAGACCCTGGGTGCTGCCTTATCTGTACCTGGGACTTGGTGGTTGGGCAAGACTGGGCTTGCTACTGCTCAAAATGTGCGAGGTCCCTGCCCCTGCCCCTGCCCTCCCACCCCAGCTGGCCAGAGCTCTGGGAGCCCCTGCACACTCTGGCCAGTGTGGCAGAAGAAGCAAGCAGCTGACCGGGCCCTGGGCAGCTGGGGGTCTGGGGGCAGCATCTCAGGAGATGTGGCCAAGGAAAAAAGCTGGGGAGGTGGCTCTGTGGGGCACTGGGGGGCCGCCGGCTCTGTCTTGGGTGGGAAGCCAGGCCTGCTCCGCTATGCCATCCTTCCTCCCCTGAGCAGGGCAGGTGGCAGGCTGAGACTGCCCCCTGATATTCTGGAGGGTGCGAGGAGGGCTTTGTGGGGGTGTGGTGAGCTCTCGGGATGAACTATTTGATTGTCCACACCCCCATGCTCTTAATTTCTGAGTCTCTCCTCTCTACTTGTAAGTGGGATGTCCACCTGTCCAAACGTGGTTATATGGGTAGATGGGAAGGAAAAAAGAAGCAAGCAGGGTCAAAACTTGGCAGCGGGGCGCCGTCAGCAGGCTGCTGCTGCTGCTGCGTGCCACCGTCGGGGCCTGGAGCAGCCACACGCTGGTCTGGGCAGTGAAGTCGGGGCTGAGTGTCGGGCGAGGGCGTTGGAGCAGCCACAGCGCCGGGCTGGGGGAGTGAAGTCGGGGCTGAGTGTCGGGGCGGGGGCGTTGGAGCAGCCACAGCGCCGGGCTGGGGAGTGAAGTCGGGGCTGAGTGTCGGGGCGGGGGTGTTGGAGGAGCCCGCTTTGAGCGCCTGCTCCCGAAGGGCAGGGTGGCATTCTGAATCGGGAGCCCTGACGTGATCTGTCGGACTCCACGCGTGCCGAGGGGCCATAGCACACGTGGTGGGGAGCGTCTGCTGTTCCCCCTTGGACACGTCCCTGCCCGGGAGGTGACAGGCTTGAGATCCCTCCTGGACGAAGCCGCCTCGGTGGTGAGCGGCTGAGCCTGGCCCTGGGCAGAAGGCGGTCCCCCAGGGAGGTAACCGCACCGTGTCTCGACGCCCACAGAATGCTGGGCAGGGGATGGGCTGGCTCGCCTTGGGCAGCCCGAGGTGCAAAGAAGAAAGGAAGTGAGGAAGATTGGTTCTGGCTCTGCTGAAAGGACATGCTCTCTTCCAGACGAGCCTGTCTGGGACTGGAGTGAGCGGCCCCGACTCACAGAGGGTTCCCCGTCGCCGTGGAGGCACCGAACAGGGTCTAGGCGGCACTCCACAGAAGTGGTGAGCCAGGGTCCCCGCAGGGAGGCTCACCTCTGCACACCCTGCGGCGGGCTCCTCTTGAGATCCCACTTGTTGGAGAACCGACACCAGGCCAGCTCTGGGGGGCAGGGGGAGAGTGGTGGTTTACAAACCTTCTGTGGCCTCCCGGGGCCTGTGCAAACGTCACTGGTGATCAGCAAGTCTCCCGTGTCCTGAGCCGCAGCCATACCAGCAAGTATTTTTTCTTTTCCTTAAAGACGTTCTTGAGAGCGGGAGAAAGGCAGGTGGATAGGTTTGGACCCTTTGCTTGAGTCACACGGGATGATTCCCGATGATTCTCGACAACCCCCTGGCCCAGAGCGAGGGGAGTGGAGTGGACAGGCTCTGAGACCCCCAGCCTTGGGGGCCGGACAGGCCCACCCAGTCCAGCACTGGGGCTTCTGTTTCTTTCCTTTAGAGGAAGGGCTTGATAAGAGGGTTTGAGAAGTCCCGCACTCAGGACTGATGCTGTGAGGTGGGTGTCCAGAAGAGTGGAGCTGTGCCTCCCGTCCCATGTGGGGGTTCCCGGGAGAGGGTGAGTGGTGAGTGGAGGCCTAGAGAGTCTGACCACACTCACATCACCCCTAGCCGGGGACAGCGCTGGGACCAGCAGCCCCGTCCCTCCTGATCAGGACCTGCTGTTTCCCTGATGACGAGGCGAAAACAAGCAGATCTTTCTGAGGGGCTGCGAGTCCCCAGACTCGGACCTCACTTGCCCCAGAACTGGTGTCTCTGGAACATTCTGAGCAGGCCTGGCCAGGAAGCCAGCCCCTGCTCAGCGACGGCTAAAGACGACACAGCCCGGCGCTGGCAGAAGGGAAGCCGTGATTGCAACCTGGCTCGTCCCTCACGGAAAAAGAAAAAAATCCCCGTGTGGGCTGCCTCCCAGGCTGTTTTCATTCCATCCAAGGCTGGGGCTTGGAGAGGCAGGAGCTGCCGGCTCTCAGACACGCGCCCCTGGGCAGGGAGCACGAGTCGGCAGGGGCTCTTGGTTTACGGGGCAGGGCAACCCCCAGGGGAGGTCATCCGGCAAGGCTGGGATCCTGCCCCTCGGCACACATGCGCCAGTAATAACGCCAACCCCAGCCCCTGACCCCACCCCGTGTCCACACTCCCTGGGTCACCCTGGCTCCTCGGCAGGGAGGGAACCACGCACTGTGGGGTGAGTTTGGCCCCTGTGTCAGCCTGGTGCCTGGCGCGGGGGTGCAGGGCAGGAAGACCAGAGAAGCAGAAGGTGGAGGTGGCAGTCAGGGAATGGATAATTTTAGTTGAGGGCTGGCCCTTTATGTACGGTCTCCCCACGGGATTTATAGAGAGGAGTGAAGTGAAAGTCACTCAGCTGTGTCTGACTCTTTGTGACCCCATGGACTTTAGTCCATGGAATTCTCCAGGCCAGAACACTGGATTGGGCAGCCTTTCCCTTCTCCACTGGATCTTCCCAACCCAGGAATTGAACAGGGGTCTCCTGCATTGCAGGTGGATTCTTTACCAACTGAGCTATCAGGGAGCCCGAGATTTATAGAGTAGCAGGTATTTAATCACAAAAATGATAAAAGAAAGTTTGAGAGGGAGCTCCATAAGGACTAGGGCATGCCATTGGAGGGCATGGAGGGCCTGAAGGTCGAATGTAATATCTGAGGAGTCTGGAAAGGGCTAGAATGACATCCACCACCCATCCATGCTTCCCCACCCACCCACCAACCTACTCATCCATCCATCCACTCATCTATCCATCCATCCATCCACCCATCCATCCACTCGTCAACCTACTCATCCATCCATCCATCCATCATCCAGATATACTTCCCCACCTATCCACCAACCTACCCATCCATCCATCCATTCACTCGTCTATCCGTCCATCCACCCACCCATTCATCCATCCACCCAGCAACCTACCCATCCATCCATCCACCCATCCACTCATCAACCTACTCATCCATCCACCCATCCATCCATCAACCTACCCATCCATCCACCCATCCATCCACTCATCAACCTACCCATCCATCCATCCATCCATCTACTCATCAACCTACCCATCCATCCATCCACTCATCTATCCATCCATCCATCCACCCATTCATCCATCCACCCACCAACCTACCCATCCATCCATCCACCCATCCATCCATCAACCTACCCATCCATCCACCCATCCATCCATCAACCTCCATCCACCCATCCATCCACTCATCAACCTACCCATCCACCCATTCATCCATCCACCCACCAACCTACCCATCCATCCATCCACCCATCCATCCACTCATCAACCTACCCATCCACCCATTCATCCATCCACCCACCAACCTACCCATCCATCCATCCACCCATCCATCCATCCATCTACCCACCCACCCACTCATCTATCCACTCATCAACCTACCCATCCATCAATCCATCATGCATATATACTTCCCCACCCACCCCACCAACTTATCTGTTCATCCACCCATCCATCCATCCAGCACCAGCCTACCCATCCACTCATCCATCCATCTATCTACCCACCCATAATAGTCCCTGAGTGAATGAGATGAGTGCCACCTGGCTGTGTCTGCCCCTGTGCCTCTGTGAGGGCCGTGAGTTTACTGAAAGCCCAGTGACTGTGACTTCTTAGGCTTCCCTGGTGGCTCAGATGGTAAAGAATCTGCCTGCAATACAAAAGACCTGTGTTCAACCCTTGGATCAGAAAGATCCCCTGGAGAAGGGACTGGTTACTCACTCCCAAGAATTCTTGCCTGGAAAATCCCATGGGCAGAGGAGCCTGGCAGGCTGTAGTCCATGGGGTCGCAGAGTTGGACATGCCCAAAGCAGCCAACACATCACCTCCTCGTTTCAGCTCAGGGTTTGTGATGCAGCACTGGGTGCCCAGCCTGGGCAGGGGTAGGCTGTGCAGAGAGGAGCTCAGGCGCTTGGGCCCAGGCAGGGAGGGAGCTCCGATGCACAGACCTGGCCTCACTGGGACCTGCCCACAGTCCGGTCAGCTTAACTGTCACTGTCCTGGACTGAAACCAGGTGGCGCCCACAGCCCCGGGGCCTGCCGGCCAGCCTTCTGGTACTCACAGTGGGCTCAGGCGCCCTTCCCTTGTCCTGAACCCAGGGGTCCTGTCAACCTATGCCATGTGTGTCCGCTACGACGGCATTGAGGTGGACGACAGCTATTGCGACGCCCTGACCCGGCCCGAACCCGTCCAGGAGTTCTGCGCAGGCAGGGAGTGCCAGCCCAGGTATCTGCCACCCAGGCCCCGGACAGGGTGTGTGCTGGGGGCGGGTGAGCTGGGGCTCTGCCAGGCCGTGTCCAGGGGGCTGCTCCATCCTGGGGTCACTTCTTGGTCCTGGGGTCTCTGCTCCGTCCTGGGGTCTCTGCTATGTCCTGGAGGTCTCTGATTTGTCCCGGAGTCTCTGCTCCGTCTCGGGAGTCTCTGCTCCATCCTGGGTTCTCTATTCCATCCTGGGGTCTATGCTCCATCCTGGGGTCTCTGCTCCATCCTGGGGTCTCTGCTCCACCCTGAGGTCTCTGCTCCATCCTGGATTCTCTATTCCATCCTGGGGTCTGTGCTCCATCCCGGGGTCTCTGCTTTGTCTTGGGGTCTCTGCTCCATCCAGGGGTCTCTGCTCCATCCTGAGGTCTCTGCTCCAACCAGGGGTCTCTGCTCCATCCTGCGGTCTCTGCTCCGTCCTGGGGTCTCTGCTCCATCCTGGGGTCTCTGTTCCATCCTGGGGTCTCTGTTCCGTCCTGGGGTCTCTGCTCCATCCTGGGGTCTCTGCTCCGTCCTGGGTTCTCTATTCCATCCTAGGGTCTCTGCTCCATCCTGGGGTCTCTGCTCCACCCTGGGTTCTCTATTCCATCCTGGGGTCTGTGCTCCATCCAGGGGTCTCTGCTCCATCCAGGGGTCTCTGCTCCATCTTGGGGTCTCTATTCCATCCTGGGGTCTGTGCTCCATCCAGGGGTCTCTGCTCCATCCAGGGGTCTCTGCTCCGTCCTGGGTTCTCTATTCCATCCTGGGGTCTGTGCTCCATCCAGGGGTCTCTGGTCCATCCTAGGGTCTCTATTCCTTCCTGGGGTCTGTGCTCCATCCTGGGGTCTCTGCTCTGTCTTGAGGTCTCTGCTCCGTCCCGGGGTCTCTGCTCCATCCAGGGGTCTCTGCTCTATCCAGGGGTCTCTGCTCCATCCTGGGGTCTCTATTCCATCCTGGGGTCTCTATTCCATCCTGGGGTCTCTGCTCCATCCTGGGGTCTCTATTCCATCCTGGGGTCTCTGCTCTGTCCTGGGGTCTCTATTCCATCCTGGGGTCTGTGCTCCATCCAGGGGTCTCTGGTCCATCCTAGGGTCTCTATTCCTTCCTGGGGTCTGTGCTCCATCCTGGGGTCTCTGCTCTGTCTTGAGGTCTCTGCTCCGTCCCGGGGTCTCTGCTCCATCCAGGGGTCTCTGCTCTATCCAGGGGTCTCTGCTCCATCCTGGGGTCTCTATTCCATCCTGGGGTCTCTATTCCATCCTGGGGTCTCTGCTCCATCCTGGGGTCTCTATTCCATCCTGGGGTTTCTGCTCCATCCTGGGGTCTCTGCTCCATCCTGGGGTCTCTATTCCATCCTGGGGTTTCTGCTCCATCCTGGGGTCTCTATTCCATCCTGGGGTCTCTGCTCCATCCTGGGGTCTCTATTCCATCCTGGGGTCTCTGCTCTGTCCTGGGGTCTCTGCTCCATCCAGGCCTCTGTTCCCTGTGCTCCTTTCCGAGAAGCTGGGGGTGCAGTCATGAGGGACACTGAGGCAGGACCCCAAGGTGGAGTTGGCAGGAGAGGAAGGCGCTCTGGCTGGGGGAGCCGCGTGGGGTTGTGGCTGGGTCGGCTGGGGTCGCTGACCGCCGCACCCTCCCGCGATAGGTGGGAGACCAGCAGCTGGAGCGAGTGCTCGCGCACCTGCGGCGAGGGCCTCCAGTTCCGCGTCGTGCGCTGCTGGAAGATGCTCTCGCCCGGCCCGACAGCTCCGTCTACAGCGACCTCTGCGAGGCCGCCGAGGCCGTGCGGCCTGAGGAGCGCAAGACCTGCCGGGGCCCGGCCTGCGGGCCGCAGTGGGAGATGTCCCAGTGGTCTGAGGTGAGCGGGCCGGGGAGGAGCTGTGCACCAGCGGGAGGTGGGCCGCAGTGGGAGATGTCCAAGCGGTCCAAGGTGCACGCGGGCCGAGGGGCCAGGTGGGTGCTGGGCAGGCTGGGGGGCTGGGGGCTGGGGGGCCGGGTGGAGGCTGTGGGCTGTGGGCTGGCTGGGGGCTGGGGGCTGTGGGCCGGGTGGGGGCCAGGCCGGGTGGGGGCTGTGCGCTGGCTGGAGGCCTGTGGGTCAGGTGGGCACTGGGCCGGGTGGGGGCTGTGGGCCGGGTGGGGGCCAGGCCAGGTGGAGGCTGTGGGCTGGCTAGAGGCTGTGGGCCGGGTGGGTGCTGGGCCAGATGGGGGCTGTGGGCTGGGTGGGGGGCCAGGCCGCATGGGGGCTGTGGGCTGTGGGCCGGGTGGGCGCCGGGAGGGGTGGGGGCTGTGGGCCGGGTAGGGGCCAGGCCGGGTGGGGGCTGTGGGCTGGCTGGGGGCTGTGGGCCGGGTGGGGGCTGTGGGCTGGCTGGGGCTGTGGGCCGGGTGGGGGCCAAGCGAGCCGGGTGGGAGCTGGGCCGGGGTCTGCGTGCAGCTAGGGCAGATGCGAGCCCCCGCTTCTGCCATCTCCCCGCAGTGCACGGCCAAGTGTGGGGAGCGAAGTGTGGTGACCCGGGACATCCGCTGCTCGGAGGACGAGAAGCTGTGTGACCCCAGCACCAGGCCTGTGGGGGAGAAAGACTGCACGGGGCCCCCTTGCGACCGCCAGTGGACTGTCTCCGACTGGGGGCCGGTGAGGGCCGGGTGATCATGGGGCCTTGAGCCAGCACATCCCCCCCGTTCTGAGCTCCCTGCCTGCCTCTCTCTTCTCCCACCTGGGCAAGGCGCTCAGATGCCCGCTGGGCTCCCCTCTGAGTGCTGGGTGCGCAGGGGGCTCTTCTGGGGTTTTAGGTGTGTTTTTAATCGAGCCTGCCAGCTTTCTGTAATTAGAACGGAACATGGTATTTTAAACACAGTTACCGCGGCAACCCTTCCCCTTCCCCCATTGCTCTCCGGGGAAGGAGGCTGGGGGCCCCTGGTGGGGGCTCTGCCTCTGACCCCGGGGTCCCCCTGCAGTGCAGCGGCAGCTGTGGGCACGGCCGCATGATCAGACACGTGTACTGCAAGACCAGCGACGGACGGGTCGTGCCCGAGTCTCAGTGCCAGACGGAGACCAAGCCCCTGGCCATCCACCCCTGCGGGGACAAGAACTGCCCCGCCCACTGGCTGGCCCAGGACTGGGAGCGGGTGAGTGCCCCCCGCCCAGTGAGCAGGGCCCCTCCATCTGGGAGAGCCTTTAACTGGCCGAGAGCCAGGTGGCCAGAAAGACAGGTTGGCCAAATGAGGAATTAATTGGAAATGATGATGCCACAATCCAGTAAACATTAACTTGAAATAGAAAAAAACAAAAAGGTAAGAAAACCGCGTAAAACTTCCCAGATCTAAGTGGCAAATGTTCGGTGAGGCGTGCGGGGGCCGGTCCGTTTCCCCGACCCCGTGTTCCCAAGGCGGAAGCCCAGGGTTGGGGGTACTTGGGCTGTGCTCACCCCTTGGGCCGTGGGCCCTGTTCACCCGCTATTCCCTTGACCTCTGGTGACCTGTCCAAGGTCACCAGCTTGCCGTTCCAGATGCATGGTTCCCAACCACATGGCTTTCAACTGCTTGGCTCAGGCAGATTGCTATCAGCTAATTCATCACCAGGCAAATGGCCACTGACCATTTTGTTTCACAACAGATGGTTTCTCTGTTAAACTGTTTCTGATTAAATCTGTTTGGGGCCATGTGGTTACCGACCAGCAGGTTCCCAGCCAGTGTGTCATTGATCTTAGCTGTTACTCACTTGCTGTTGACCGAGCTGTTTTCACGGGCATGGCGGGGGGACCCATGTTCTAGTCTTCCTGACCTCTGGCCCCTGACCCCTAACCTGTCTGCCCTTCTATCCCAGTGCAATACCACCTGTGGCAGAGGCGTGAAGAAGAGGCTGGTCCTGTGCATGGAGCTGGCTAACGGGGAAGCCGCAGACGCGCAGCGGCCCCGAGTGTGGCCTGGCCAAGAAGCCCCCGAGGAGAGCACCTGCTTCGAGAGGCCCTGCTTCAAGTGGTACACCAGCCCCTGGTCGGAGGTGAGGGCCCCGCTGGCCCTCCTGAGGCCAGGCCTGGTCTCTGGTCCTGCCGAAGGACTTCCTCTCCCACCCTGAGTGCCCCTCACGTTTCCTGGCTCAGCCTCCCTCAGGGCTTTCCCTCCCTGGAGAAAGTGCCTCCACGTTGGCGAGCATGAGGGCTGTCTCCTCCAAGAAGTCCTCCCGGATCTCACTTCTGGGATCCCTGCCGCACTCATCCGGGGCCCTTTTTTGGCCCAGGTCACTTCCAGCCTTGACTTTGGAAGCCTTTCAGTCACGTGCTTGAAAGCCCGTGTGCCTGATACCCACCATGGGGCAGACAGATCCTGGTGGGCGCCGGGAGGGTGGGGAGCCGAAGTTAAGGCAGGGACACAGAATCAGAGAGGCAGAGGGGATGGGAGGACGGTGCGCCAGGAGGAGTGGCAGCCGCCGGCCTGGCTCTGGCCTGTGGGCTCCTTCCTCCACCTCTGGTTGGAGGGTGGCGTGAGCACGGCCTCTCCACTCTCTACAGCCCAGAGGCGCGTCTCGGTGGTGGTTTTTACTGGTTCCCACGCACCCCCTCTCTCCTGGGCTGCATCGCCGGCCCCCATGCCGAGGCCCGCCTCCACCTGGGGATGCACAGACAGGGAGGCCCAGATGGGTCTTCGCCCAGGAGCTTGGGCCCAGGAGCAGGGCACCCATCACCCTGATGTTGGTGGGTGGGCGAGGGGTGGCCAGACAGTGGGCAGGAGGCCCTCTGTGTCCTTGTCCCTGGCTGGGGTGGGGTCTTTTCCCCTGTGGCCGCCTCTGCCTGGGTTGGGGGCTTAGTAAGAGTGCGTCTTCCAAGCTGTCCACCAAGGGTGGAGGAGTGGGTGCCGGGAAGGCCAGATGTGCGTTCTCTCTGAGGAGTGGAGGATGGCTGCGGGTGCCTTGGGGCATCCCCCAAAGGCTGATTGTTGTCTGGCTCGGTCCCCCAGGCTGGGCTGATTCGCTCAAGCTGGGTGCAGGCATCTGGCTGGAAGCCCTCCCTGTGCCTCTGCGAATAGAACTGGTGGGTGGCAGAGGGGGTGGTCAGGACTGGAACCCCACCCCCAACCTCTGCAGACCCAGGGTGCAGGTCCCAGCTGAGCCTGGGTGATATGGGGTCACCCGCAGCAGGGGGAGCCAGAGGGGAGCCACCGCCTTTAGGATCTCAGTGGGAGGACAGCAGGGTAACTGGGGTCAGCAGATGGCCCTGGCGTTCTGGGCAGCTCGGCGGGGTTTTCCGAGGGGAACATCTGGATGGGGAGCTGCGGGTGGGGGTGCTGGCTCTGGAAGATGCAGTTGACTGGCCCCCAGCTCTTAACTGGAGCGGGAAGCCGGCCTCTCCCTGGGCTGTGGCCCCCTGTGTCCTGAGCCTCCCGCAGCACAGGACACTGGAGAGCTGAGGGGAGAGCTGGGGGCCCATGCCCTCCCTGGGAAGCTGAGTGGTACCCGGTGCGGGGGGGCGCAGCATCTCCTGGTTGCTGAGCCCCTGAGCGTCCATGTGTCCCGCGTCCACGGACACTCAGCAGCCTGGCGAGAGGAGGGGAGTCCCACCTCTCCTGTGGCTGGTCCCCCGCCCTGCCCGGGGGTCGTGGTCACGCCGTCTCTCCCCGCTCAGTGCACCAAGACGTGCGGGGTGGGGCGTGCGGATGCGCGACGTGAAGTGCTACCAGGGCACCGACATCGTCCGGGGCTGCGACCCGCTGGTGAAGCCTGTTGGCAGACAAGCCTGTGACCTGCAGCCTTGCCCCACGGAGCCTCCAGGTGAGGAGGCAGACGCTGAGGCCGTGTTGGGGCCTGAGGGATGTGCAGGCAGTCACCTGGGAGTGTCTCTTGGCTCCAGAGACCAAGGCAGGGCCGGGAGCGAAGTCTCTCTCTGGGAGGGGCTGAGTCCAGCTGGGAGCTGCGGGTGGGAAGGGAAGCAGGTGAGATCCGACTGGAGCCTGGGGCCCCCAGGAGCCAGGCCGAGGCCCACCCTTTGCAAAGAGCGTCTGGCTTCAGAAGATGGGAAGGCGGTGGTGGGGCAGGGGACCAGGGGCTGGACAAACTCATCCAGAGCACCTTCGAGCTGGCCACGCAGGGGCAGGGTGGCGAGGGCCTGAAGCAGGCTCTCTGGCTTGGGCGCCTGGAAGATGCAGGCGTGTCCTAGGCTCTGGGGAGGGGGAGGCACCAGGGCCCAGCGATGAGCTCTGTTTTGGACCCACTGAGTGGAGGGGAGCGGTGGGCCTCCTGGGGATGTTCAGACCTCTGGGATGAGGTCAGGGCCTCCTCCAAATCCTGTCCCTGGGTATCCACTTTCCCTGTGAGCGCTTCACATCACCGGTGGGGTCCTGACGTCACTGGTGAGGGGTATGAGGGAGAGCTCCCAGAGAGGAGGTAGATGGGGCGGGGCGGGGGTCCTGCCGCGCCGTCCACCCCCCGCCCCTGACGCGCTGCGGCCCTACTCCCCCAGATGACAGCTGCCAGGACCAGCCAGGCACCAACTGCGCCCTGGCCATCAAGGTGAACCTCTGCGGCCACTGGTACTACAGCAAGGCCTGCTGCCGCTCCTGCCGGCCGCCCCGCTCCTAGGCCCGTTGGCCGCCCCTCCGAGGCCGAGCGCGTCCCTGGGGCCACGGCAGCCCCTCCACGACGCCCTTCCTGCAGGCGCCCAGCTGTGAAGAAGTGACACTGAGCCCCTGCTCTCCCTGGGCAGGAGAGCCCCCACCCCCGGCGCGCCCGTCGGCCCCTCACCCTGGGACAGAGCGGCGAGGACGGCTCCCTGCCCCCGAGGCCCGGGAGCGCCCCGTCTCCCTGCGGGGCTGCAGGCCCAGGGGACAGGCAGGGGCCGCAGGGGCGCCTCAAGCCCTGGCCCTCCCGGTGACTCCCTGCGGGGCACTCGTAATCTCACAACTTAGCATCGCTCGCCTCCCCATCCAAAGCTCCTGGCACGGAAGGACCCACCGCACTTTACGCCCGGGAGGGGCGTCTTTCTCACGGCCCGGGCCATGCTGTCGTCCGTCAGTAATCTCTGTATGTTAATAAAGTGGCCGTATTTATGGCGGTATCGTGGGCTGTCCGGGGCTCTGCAAGAAGGGGCGGGTGTCTTCCCGGCTTACCACCATGGGAAGGTCTGATGCAGCCTCGGGTCCAGGACTGCTTCTGAGGCTGGGACCGGGTCTAGGTCCCGGACTGGGGCCGGGGCCACGTCTGGTTCTGAGGCTGGGTCTGGGGCCGGGTCTGGGGCCGTGTCTGGGTCTGAGGCTGGGTCTGGGGCCGGGTCTGGGTCTGGGGCTGGGTCTGGGTCTGAGGCTGCATCCGGGGCCGGGACCAGGTCCAGGGCTGGGACTGGGGCCGGGGGCCGGGTCTGGGTCGGGCCGGGGCTGGACTGCAGTGTCTGCCTGAGGAATGCCATTCGGGGAAGGCAGACAGAGAAGGTGACAGATGAGCGGGTGCTGCAGGGAGGCGGCTCAGGGGGCTTTGGACTCAGGCGCTGGAGTCAGGACTAAGCGCATCTCGTGCCTCCCGACTGCTGCAGGGCCCCCAGCCTGAGGTCCGGGGGCCCGAGGTTGGGGGGAGCTCCCACCGCAGGGTGTGCTGGGAGAGAACACAAGGGGCGAGGCAGGCAGGGTGGGGGGGCACAGTGCGGGCCCACGTGGGGGGCTCAGGAAACAGTCCTCATTACCGCTGGCGGGACTCTTAGATGAGCCTCTTCATCTGGACTGGCAGGTGCTGGGACCCTGGAGGGCTTCCCAGAGGAGGTGCTGTTTCAGCTGGTCCAGCCTCAGGAGTGACACAAAAGCCCCCAGGGAGAGGGGTGGGTGTTTACGATGCTGAAAGCACTTTGGTTTGGCTGCAGCGGAGGAGGGAGGGTCTGGCTGTCCACCACTGGCGGACAGCGAGCCGGCCCTGGGCGCAGATGCCACGGGGAGGGTCTCTGCCAGGGACAGGGAGCGGGGATGTGAGCGCTGTCCGGCTGCTTCGCTGGGACGCAGAGCCTTCTGTCCCCAAAACGGGATCAGAGCAGGGCGGGCTGCAGTGTTTAGGACAGCGTCACAGCTGAGTGTGTGGCCATGAAGGTGGAGGCCTGTGGGGTGGGCTCCCACAAGGTCAGCGGCTCGGTTCCAGCGGAGGAGGGCTCACGGCAATCCAGGGGCGCAGGGCTCCCTGACACACCCCACCATCACGCCCTAGTCACTCCTCGCCTTGCCCCTCCTCCCCCCGCCCCCTCCTCCTCTCCCGATGACTGCCCACCCCCAGCACTTACTGTGCGCATCCTGTGGGCCAGGTTCCGTGCCCAGGGCATCACCAGCACCGCCTCTAATCCTCCTAAGAGCCCCGTGCATCCAGTGCCATTGCTGCCCATTGTGTGGATGGTGAGACTGAGGCCCACAGAGGCCAGTCACTCGCCCCAGGCATCATAGCACCTCACCCCCCCCCGCCCCCTGCCCACTCTCCAGGAACTCAGGGTTTCTAGGCCCAATCTTGGAAACCACCCCAGGAAAGTAAAAAAACCCAACACGGCTGCGACCAAGACCAGCCCCTCCGGGCAGAGCCTTGACCCCTGGGGCTCGATGGGAAGGGAAGGCCCACTCTCTCTGGGTTGGGCTGGACGTGGCCCCTCCCAGGAAGCTCAGGAGAGGGGGTCTGGGTCGGCCTGGAGTCCCAGGCGGACTAAAGACAGCACACGAGGTGTCGGAGAGTTTTATTGGCTCTCGATTGTGTCGGGAGCGGGCAGCTCCCCGGTCTCCACGGCTGAGCTGAGGGAGAGCTTGGATGGGTGTATGCGCATTGATGATGTCAGATGGATCTAGGAATCTATGCAGAGGCCAGAGACAAGAAAAAGAAACAGGAGACCGAACAGAACAGCCACGGGAACGCCACCTCCGGACCCTTCCCCCACCCCCCCTCCCCACCCCCTACTCCCAGCCAGTACATCAGAAACGAACCTGTGGGGTTTGACAAAGGAATGGGAGGGGAGCTTGGGCATGAGTCCATTAGCAATTCCAAACTGAGGCGAGAGGCAAGGGAAGAAGAGGGGGAAAAACAATCGAGAATGCCCAAAATAGTAAGTCTTCCTAACTCTGCTCACGTCCAGAATCACAGCTTTGCAGTGCTTTCGAGAGAGATCGAGAGCTGTGGCGCCCACGCTGGGGGAAGCCGCTGGCCCCAGAGCTTGCTTCTGGGAAGGCCACTTGGCTGGGGAGCTTGGTCTGTCTTCTTGGGCAGATGGGGGGCTGCCTACGGGGGTGCTGGGGGGCGCTCCATGGCGGGGCCCAGAGGCAGAGAGAGAGAGCACGCGAGAGCGGGCCCAGGAGAGGACAGGGGCTCCGGACGCCAGGCTGCAGAGGAGACATGGCCTCTGAATGGGGGCTGTGTCCCTCATGGCAGGAACCCCTGGGCTTGGGGCGGCTTTCTCACTGGGTGGAAGGAGGAGCTGCTAGGCCTGAGGGAGCCTGATGGAGGCTGAGCTCAGCTGTCCTTATCTGGGGGCTGGGGTGCCAGGGGGCGGGCGCAGGGAAGGGCAGCCTGAGGCCTTGCTCCCCGGCCCTCCTGAGACCCGCCAGGTGGGAGAGTGTGGGCCTGTCCCCCTGGGGACCTGAGGGCATGTCTCCAGACCCCACAGGGCGTCAGTGGGTCTTTCTGCCTCTGGTGTGTGGCTGTCTGCCCGACCACGTCAGGGCTGAGGAGTGGGCTGAGTGTTTTACTTCTGAAGTGGGAGGGTTGGCACAGGGCCTCCTCCCTACCCCATTTTCACCAAAAAACCAGTTGGGGCTGCACCTCCCGAGAAACCCCCTTTTCTCCGGGCATTGGTGGGGAGGTGGGCTCAAGCAGGATCTCAGCTGCCCTGGAAGCCAGGCTGTCTGGGGGTGGGGGAGACAGGAGACTTGGCCCCCAAGGCTTGAGCTGCAAGACCCCAAGCCTGGCGGCCACCACCTCATCCTTAGACACGTAGGTAGACCGAGACCCAGGGATGGAGGGGAGCGGCCAGGCCGAGCGGCAGAGGTGGCCGCGACGGAGGCCCAGGCCCCCGACCCCCTGCTGACAGCAGCCCAGGCATCTGCAGTCCGGTGTCTGCACCCCGGAGCCCCGCCTCACTCTGCAGCAGGGGCACCTGGAGACCCCACCCGTGCCTGCATCACGCCTGCCTCCCTGCAGACCTAGGCCCTGGCAGCCACTGCCCGGGCGGCCCAACCAGCCTTCAGTGGGTCTGACCCTTGTAGGGAGCCCCAGAGCGCCTGAGATGACAGGCACACGAGGATTGCTGGGTTTGGGGTCCCGGGGCCAGGCGGGGACCCCCTACCATGGTCTCAGGCGCTGCTGGGGGCAGGGGGCATGCTCAGACGTCAGTGCTGACGCTGCGGCTGCGGGAGAAGGCCTCTCTCATGGCCGACAGGCGGTTGGGGTTGAGCGCCTGCAGCCCCCCAAAGCCCCCGGGCGGCAGACCCACGTCCTCCTGGCTGATGCTCCTGTAGGCCACGCGCTCCCCCCGTTGCTGACGCCCTCGTCCTCCGGCTCCTGCAGGAAGAAGGCGGGCGGCTCGGAGCGGGAGCAGCTACGGCAGAGGGCGCGGGCCGGAGGGGACCTCTGGCTGAAGGCGGCGGCTGGGCAGAGCGCCGGCCCGTTGCTCAGCACCAGGTTCCGGTTGGAGTGCAGCGGTGGCAGGCCCGAGTGCACGGCGAAGTCCGGCTCCTCCTCGTCCTCCTCTGACTCGTCCTTCTTGCAGCAGTAGTACTACAGGCAGAGGGCCACCGTGACCCCCGGCCCCCACACAGGCCCGGGAGGGTGCTGGGACGCCCCCGAGCCATACACCCATGTCCCCATCTCGACCATGGAGGGGAGGCGCCCGGACTCCTGGCGGCCCTAAAGGAGGGGCTCTCTCATTTCAGCCCCTCTCTGGTGGCTCAGCTGCTGGCGAATCCGCCTGCCATGCAGGAGACCTGGGCCGGGACGATCCTCTGGAGAAGGGAAAGGCCACCCACTCGAGTATTCTGGCCTGGAGAATCCCAGGGACTGTACAGGCCATGGGGTCGCAAAGAGTCGGACACGACTGAGTGACTTTACTCACTTTCACTCATTTTGCCCCACAGCAGCTACATGGCAGGGGCAGGGACCAAGTCCCGTCTGCAGGCGGGGACGCTGAGGCCCAGGGGGCCAGGGTTCAGGCAGCCTGCGGGCGGCAGAGCCGGCCTCAGTCTAGCTCAAGGGGGCTGGGCTGCAACGCCTTGCCCTGCACACATGGCTTCTCCTCTCATGAAGACACGGGGCCTGGGACAGCCGTCGAGGGTGGGCAGGGCAGGGAGGCAGGGCCCCGGGGCTCAGCACTGCGCCCGCCTGGTAGCTGTGTGACGTTGGCTAAGGCCCTCACCCTCTCCAGACCTCTGCAGCCTCGCCTTGCAGGGAGTCTGGGAAGCTACTACTGAGCCCTCACACGCGGAGGCTGGGCGGGGCTGGCTGCCTTGCACCTTCTTGGAGGCCTGGCCCTGGTGGGGGACCGCACCCTCTGCAGGGCCCGCTCTGGGCTCCGCTCCCCACCGCCCCCCTCCACGCCCCGAGTACCTGGAGCCGGCAGTAACACAGAACTGCGATGATGCAGAGCAGAATCACAGTCGCCAAGATGCCCCCCGGTGATGACCACCGTCCCGGCTGTCATTCGCCCCCTTCTCCATCAACAGCCTGCAACACACGCCACCACCTTCAGCCAGCTCATCGCAGGAGCCCGTCCCAGGTTAGGACGCTAAGCAAGCACTCTAAAAGGGAAAACAAGCACCCCAGGGCCGGCAGGAGGCAGGGGCTGGGGCGGGACGGGGGTGGGGACGGGGGTGGGGGTGGGACCCCTGGCCCTGCCAGCCCTTCCCACGTCTGCAGGAGGGGAAGCTGGCAGCATACACCCTCGCTCTTGGGGTGCCGCGAAGGTTTGTGAGCCTCTGCGTGAGCGCTCAGCCCAGCACACTTGCTGCTTGGGCCGGTAGCTCGTGCACGTGCGTGCGTGCCCAGTCGCTTCAGTCCTGTCCAGCTCTTTGTGACCCCACGGGCTCCAGCCCGCCAGGCTCCTCTCTGTCCATGGGATTCTCCAGGCAAGAACACTGGAGTGGGTTGCCATACCCGCCTCCAGGGCATCTTCCCGACCCAGGGATGGAACTGGCGTCTCTGGCATCTCCTGCGGCATCTGCTTTGGGAGGCAGGTTCTTCACCACTAGCACCACCTGGGGAGGCCTAGGCGGCCGGCTCATGTGTTTAAAAATTGACCCCAGTGCAGTCAGGCTGAACGTACGGCTCTGCAACCTCCTGTATCACCTAACCTGCTCACTCTTATTTTGCTTTATCGTTAAATTTTCTTCTGCAACATAAAAATGATCCCTTTCCTTTAAAATATCAAATCACACGTCACATAAAACTCACTATCTTCACCGTTTTTAACATCCACGTCAGTGGTGCTAAGTGTATTCAAACGGTCTATAGCCGATTTTCAGCTTTCCATCTTTCAAAACTGAAAAACAACTCCTTTTTATATTTAGGCTGTTGACATTAAAAATTCTTAAGGGACTTCCCCGGTGGCCCAGAGGTTACGACTCCGCACTGCCAGGGCAGGGCGAGGGTTCGATCACAGGTCAGGGAACTAAGGGCTTCCCTGCTGGCTCGGCAGATAAAGACTCTGCAGGAGATTCTGGCTTCAATTCCTGGGTCGAGAAGAAGCTCTGGAGAAGGACATGGCAACCCACACCAGTCTCCTTGCCTGGAGAATCCCCAAGGACAGAGAAGCCTGGCAGGCTACAGTCCACGGGGTGGCAAAGAGTCGGACACGACTGAAGCCACTCAACATGCGTGTAAATATCCGCACTGTGGCCCATTCCAGTTTACCGAGGTTTAACAAGGAGCTTTGCTGAGTACACCCTGTCTCAGCCTCCAATCCCTTCCATTCCCGTCACCCCAGCGAATAGCATGGCAGGGCAACTCAGTTCATTAAAGGAAATCCCAGAGCGTATCTGTTTATTCATAGACACTTCAGTGCGGAATCTGACAGGTGAGGACTTTGAAAAGCCTCCGCTCACCTCCAAAAGGCTTCCCCACGGTTGGCCTGCTCAAATCCAGACCCAGCTGTGCTTGGCCCCTTTGACTGTTGTTCCCCTTTATTCCCGCTCCCTGCAGGTTGTTTACAGAAGAAACTGGGTCATTCGTCTCACAGAATTTTCCATGTACGAGAACGGGCTTGCAGCTCCTCCAGCAGCATCTCACGTGTCTCTCTGTCACGGTTCTGCCCTCTAAATTGGCATCCCACCACAACCCCCTCGGGGCCCCAGGACCGCTGTTCCTCTCATAGTGATGCTGGGATGAGCCCGGGCGTTCAGCTGCCATTAGCCGAGGCCTCGCCACCAGCGCCACCTCAGTCTTTCGGCAGCGGCTGGGAATCCCTGCCGGGATCTGCTGTCTCTTTGGGAGTTGCAGACAGAGACGGTTCGAATGCTCTCACTTCTTCTGCGTGTATCAGCTCCAACTCTTCTCTACAGAATTTTCCCTATTACGTAGCCGGTAATATCAGAAGACTGTCTGCAGAGGAAAAGCACAGATGCTCAGCTTGTAAACTTTTCAAGTTTCAGAACGAGCTGGCACCCCACGAGGACCGTGGTTGTTCCTCATCCATCTTATTCTCACTGATTTACACACATTTGCTGTGTTTCAGTCCACTGCACTCATTATTCTTTCTGACGTTTAGATGACCTCACTGGGACCACGGGCTTGGCCTCCACGCTGGCTCCAGTGCCATTTCGATGGTGGTGGTTTAGCTGCTGAGTCGCGTTCGACTCTTTGCGACCCCATGGGCTGTGGCCTGCCAGGCTCCTCTGTCCATGGAATTCTCTAGGCAAGAATACTAGAGCGGGTTGCCGTTTCCTTCTCCATGGGTTCTTCCCCACTCAGGAATCGAACCTGGGTCTCCCACACTGTAGGCAGATTCTTTACCTATCGAGTCACCAGGAAAGCCCGAACGTTAGCTTAACGGGGCCCGCCAGTCCTTCACTGGCATGGTGCTTTGAGGCACAATAGGCCCCAGTTCTTCTCGCTGCAGTCCTGGGACGCTTGGCTCTCTTGCTGGGGGAAGAGCTTCTAGAGACCGCAGTTTGGGCCCTAGAGGTGCTGGCTGCTTCTGGCTTTGCAACAGTTCTGGGCTTTTAGGAAAGCCTTTCTTTTTTTAAGAGAGAGAAAAATGAACATGAGTTTATACTGATACTTCCACTTAAGATTAGACATGGAAGGGGTTTTTCCAGGTTAAAATGTGACGTCTATGCGGCTTTTACAGTGCAGATTTTATTTCCTCATAACATACACTTCATTACTTGCCTGCTTTTTCCCATTTAAAAGTATCCTCACCAATGTTTTTATTAACAAGCTTACTGAACGGAATCTGATATTTGTTATTCTTTGTGTTTTTGTCCCCTTAGGGATGTGAAGTAAAAAGACTGTTTCAAAGTCACTTGAAATAATTCTTAGTATGCTTTTTTTTCCCTCACCACCTCGATATTTAGGTTCATTTATTTCAGTTTACTGTCTTAAAAAATACACTGATTTAGCTTAGCTTTTTTTTTTTAAAGGTGGTTTTAGTATTTTAAAGTCTTTACTGAATTTGTTACAATATTGCTTCTTCTTTTTCTTTTTTTTTTTTCGGTTTTTCGGCTGTGAGGCACGTGGGGTCTTAGCTCTCCGACCAGGGATGGAACTCGAACCCCTGCTTGGAAAATGAAAGTGTCAGCCACTCAGTCGTCTCCGATACTCTGCAGCCCCCCGTGGACTGTAGCCCGCCAGGCTCCTCTGTCCATGGGATTCTGCAGGCAAGAACACTAGAGTGGGTTGCCATTCCCTCTCCAGGGGGTCTTCCCGACCCAGAGGTCGAATCCGGGTCTCCTGCACTGCAGCTGGGCTCACGCCATCCAAGCCACCAGGGAAGCCCCCACCTGCCTTGGAAGGTGGAGTCTTAATTAACCACTGGCCCTCCAGGGAGTCGCCAGTTTGCCTTTTTCACTGTAGAAAACATTTGGTTCCAAAGTCAAAATCATGAAACCAGGTGCATCCAGAGTGGCCCTGCTTCCTCCTCGCTCCGTCCAGAACTGACAGTTTCATTGAGTTCTGGGTTTGCCCTTCTGTGCCTTCTTTCCAAAAATGTAAGCAAAGATAGATTTCCATCCCCTCCTAAGTGAAAGTGACATTCTGTCTGCACCCTCCTCACCTCCGCTGGTTACGGAGACATCTCTCTCCAGGTGCCCCAGGTTCCTCTAGACGAAAGACTGTCTGCGGGGATCCCTGCCACGGGCCCCGCCGCGTGGAGGGGCCCCACTCGCTCAGCCAGGCCCCACGGGCCAGGAGCTGCATTACTTCCCAGGTTCCTAGGAACGCACAGTGAAGAGCTTTGTGGTGTGCACGTTTCTGAGTTGCTGATAAGCCTTGCCAAAGACTTGCTGGAATTTGGGCTGATTTTCCTTCTTCCAGGAATGTGTGAGAACTGACAGACGGGGCTTTCGTCGGGAGACTTGGGGTCTGGCGGGCGGAGGGTCAGGGGTGAGGGGACCTGAGCCCCGCCTGGCGAGGCTGGAGGCTCAGCGGTTCCCCGCAGGCTCGTCTGCAGGGTCAGGCAGCCTGGCAGGGAGCAGCTGGGCAGGGGCGCCCGCGGACCCCAGCCCACAGACAGAGGAGGATGTGGATGTGTCTGTGGGGTCGGGCCCAGCCAGCGCTGTGTGTCAGAGGCCATGTGGGCAGGGAACCCCAGACCCCGAGCAGACAGACAGAGGGAGGGAAAGGTAGATCCAGACAGGCCCAGAGCAGCAAGACAAGACCCAGACTGAGAGACAGCTCCAGATTCAGACAGAAGTGTAGACAGGCGGGTCCAGACAGCTGGGCCCACGGGGCCCGGCCACACAGACGAAGCGGCAGCCCCGGGGACCCCCTGCGCTCCTGGGCGCCCTGCCGGGCAGCTCTGACCTCCCCCGGCCCCCAGGGCAGCCGAGGCCAGCTGGCCCAACAGCCCCGCCAAGGGTGCAGGCCGACCGAGGCCTGATCCAGGGAGCTGGGTGCACAGAGGCGGTGGCCAGCAGGGATGGGGCCAGGGGCCAGGTCTGCTGTCCACGTGCACTGCACGCCCTTCACAGAGGTGAGGCAAGGCGAAGCGCCAGGCCCCACGTGCCCACACACTGCCCTCCAGGGACCCACAGGGCACGGCTCATCTCAGCCTGACCCTGGGGTGGCCAGAGAGCAGGCAGTGGAAGGGGCCCGGAGCCCCCCCACCGGCCTCCTGGGCGCTGTGGGGCAGCAGGGGCACTGAGACCCCGAATTTGCGCGTGAAGAGACAGGCCCAGGGCCGGCCGGCCCGCTGGCGGGCCCCAGCCCAGCCCCCACCAGCTCACACACGTGGAGCGCGCACGTCGTTCCCAGTTAACAGGCCCATCACCGCTGAAGGCAGCAGGGAACCCAGGGTCTTCCAGGACCAGAGGGTCCCATAGCCTCGTGCCCACTACTGCTGCCCCTCTGGACACTGCTTGCCAGGCACGGGGTGGAAAGGACTCCTCCCACCCCAGCTGGGCCAGCCCTCTTCTCTCTCCCAGGAAACGGAACCGGGGCCTGGAGACTGGCCAGTCCCTACTCTCATGGCCCTGGGTGGAGACACAGGTGCCCAGGCCGCAGCAGGGGCGGCCTGAGTGTGGAGCCAGAGGAGCCGGTCTGCGGGAAGGCAGGACGGAGAGCCAGCTGTGGGCCTGGTGTACAGGGTCCCGACCCTTCCTGGGGCCCAGGGGTGACTCGCTGTGAACACGCCGCCTTGCCTTGTGGCTCTGCTACTTGCACCCCAGAAAGCTCGTCATGGTCCTGCCTCATGGACAAGGGGCCTCGCCGGGCGGGAGAGAGGTCTGGGAGGCAGGACGGGAGTGAAGCCAGACCCCGTCCCGGCATGTAAGCTGCTCCCCTGCGTGGCCCCGTCTCCTGCCAGTTGCAAGGACAGGGCTCCAAATGCCCCTTTCCTCTGGGCCTCAGTCTCCTCCTCTGCAGAATGGGAGCGCACAGAGGATTCCGCCAGACGGCAAGTGTGCTGTGCTCATACGCACCTCCCCTCCACATCGAAACCTTCCACTGGGTCCCCAAGGGTGTGGCCACACAGCCACCTCCCAGGTCTGAGACACAGATGGCCCCTCGGTCCTCCTGGCTCTGGGTGGGGGGCCCCCGGCGGCAGGCAGCCCGGTGGCGTGATGGGAGGTTGCTGGCACAGGCCAGGCACCCAGGGCTGTCAGCAGCCACGGCTCTGACACCCCCGTCCTGTCCAGCTGGAGTGCCTCAGCCTCACTCTGCAGACACGGGCATGCCGAGGAGCAGCAATGCCCGAGCTGGGTGCTGGTCCCAGGACCAGGCCTGGCAGCAGGTGTCCACGCGCACCCTTGGCAGCTTTGCTTATGCCCCCAGCCTGACATCAGCCCCTGAGAGTGACGTGGCTTCCTCACCCCCACCCTCCAGCTGCTCCTCTGCCCTTACCTGGCCCCACCCCAAGGGTGCTCTTCCCTCTGCCTCCGCAGGCTTTGTCCTGCCATCACTGTCCAGAACATACCTCCTCCTCCAGGAAGCCTTCCTGGACTTCTCAGAGCAACTCACAGAACCTCGGAGTGCCAGAGCTGCAAGGACCACGTCCCACACCTCCGCTTAACAGGTGCATCAGGAGGAGTCTGAGACCAGCACAGGGGTAGCGACGGGGTTGGGGGGCACACTTGTGGCCTCACACAGCAAGCCAGCGGAAGAACAGCAGCCCGAGGCCCTTTCCCCCAGGCCCAGGCCTTGTTCTCCTTCCTGCGCCGGGGACTCGCCCAGCGGGACACCGAGCAGTCTGAGGGGCCCTTGCCCTGCCCACGAGGGTGGGTGGCCAGGTTGGGGGCACCCTGCCGTATGCTCAGTGGGAACCTGGGTCACAGGCTGCCCTCTGGGCCTCGGAGTCCTCTGTAGTCTCCTCTGTAGTATGGGTACAGAAGGAGGTAGGCAGCCGACTCCGGTCAGCTCTGGACTTCAAGAATCCGGGTGTGTGTCCTTAACCAGCCCTGCCGTGAGGGGTCCAGATGACTGAGATGCACGACAGTTTCAGGACCACGAACGTGAAAATCTGGAGCTGCTGATTCAAGCAGTACCTTGGGATGCGAACCCCTGCAGGGCGGTTTGCTTGACACACTTGCTTGGGAGCTCAGAGGGAAACTGAGCTGACCCAGCGTCCCCCTGACACTTGCATCCTGCGAATGGCTGAGTGCCCCAGAGACTAGCAGACAGATTTGGGGCTCAGGGGGTGCTATTGTGTCGGGGACCATGGGGGCTTCCTGGAGGAGGAGGCTTCTGAGCCATCCCGGAAGGATGGCTATCTGATGGGCCGGGCTGGGAGAGGAAGGTGAGGGTCAGCAAGGGGCCGTGGGTCCAGTGACAGCTTGGGGGCCGCCCGCCTCCTCCAGCCCCTGCCCCCACCCCAAGTCTCCGCACATCGCCTGCCCGCCCGCCAAGACGGTTTGGCCAGGATTGCGCTGAATTGTTAATCTGCCCCCTGGGACCATAAACGGTTTTAAAGCTTTATAAACAGCTTTGCTTCCCAGTCCTGTCCCCCGCTTTTACAGAGACAAGCTGAGGGGGGGCCCCCTCTGGGCACCCCCAGCCCCAGAGTCTATGGACGGGGGCTGGGCGGGTCACAGCCCCCTCCCCACAGCCCGTCTCCGGGGAGCCGCCACTGTGCGGGCTCTGGTTGTCTCCTGTGGGCGTGAAGACGAGAGTGGAGATGGGAGCAGGAAACGCCTGGCGGCAGAGCCAGACACCCCCACCTGCCTCCAGCCCACCCCAGAGCCCCTCCCCTGGCAGAAGACCCCTGCATGGCCGCCATCTGGACCACATGGCCGGCCCTGCTTCAGACCTTCAGATTCTTCTCTGTTCCCGTAGCTCCATCCTGCCCCTCCCTGCCTTGAAGACCAAGGACTGAGCCTCCTCAGCCTGTTCTGTAGGCAGCCCCTCTCCCGCTGCCAGGCCCTGCCTGCTTCAGGGCACGCAGCAGCGCCTCCTGAAGGCTCCCTCTGCCGCTTTCAGGAGCCAAGGAGAAGCCCAGCCCTGCTCCCTCCGCACTGGCAGACCTGGCTCAACCCATCCAGCCACTTCTGCGACCAGACCCTGGGCAGCCTGCAGAGGCCCAGGGCTCAGTGGGTCTCAGTGGGGCCCTGGAATCTGCCTGTTTCGCTAGCAGCACCTTAGACCAAGCAGCGATGGTGCTGCTCCTTTCTAGATCGGGAGCCAAGGCTGGGGCGGCAGGCAGAGGGCAGAGCATGGCTGGGGACCCGGCTCAGCCGCCCCCCGCCAGCCTCTCCCCGCCCTGGTGTCTGCTCCAGGGCTTTCCTTCCACAGCATCTGTCTGGTTCCTGGGAGCCCAAGGGCCCCGTCGTCCCGCGAGCAGGAGCGGCCGGAGTTCCTGTCTAGACCTCCTCCACATTTGGTCCTAATTTCACGCTCCGCGGGCTCCCAGATTCCTGCGTTTGGTAATAAATGGACGGCGAAGTGCTCCACATCGCTGCGGCCGGTCTTGGAGATCTTACCCAGAGCCTGGCTGGGGGTGGGGGTGGGTGGTGGGAGCGGCCTGGAGCCTGGAGAGGCTGTACCCAACGGCACCTGGAGTGGCCCCCTCATGCCCCCCCCACCCCCAAGCTCCATCCTCAGCCAGATCAGCCCAGCCCGGAGAGCGTCCAGGCCACCTGGGCACCGGAACCCAGTGAGCCGGGCCTGTGCCCACCCCTGGGTCCCAAGGCCGGAGGATGCCTGCAGCAGCGGGCCTTGGTACTGCCAGCTGGGTTGGGGCCGAGTTACCGGTGTCCAGAAAATACTGTGAATGCCTCGGGCTGGTCGGCTTTGTGGTCTGGACTCCTCCAGGGGCCCCAGAGCACAGGGGCTGTCCATTTTGCCAGCTGTTTCTGGGGTTCACGAATGTCCAGAAGCTCTGCTTGTAGCCCTGCTGAAGAGCCCCTTGGGGTGAGCAACGCAAGAGCGGGGCCCTGTCCGTGGTCCATGGCTCTGCTGCCCAGCCCAGAGCAGGGAGCCCTGGCAGGGACTCAGGGACACCGACTGTGAATGAAAGACCTGCCAGGGTCCTCGAGCTTCTGAAGGAGGAACCAGATTTCCTAGTGGGATCCCGGCAGAACTCCGGAGTGGGCTGGGGAGGGAGACCGGGGGTGCCATGGGGAGCCACTATGGGAAGCCCCTTCTCCGGGCCTCAACTCAGCATCGTCAGGGCTCAGGAGGACGTCGGTGGCTGCCGCACCCATGCAGTGATCTCATCTCACCCCACAGCTCCCCCAGGGTGGACCGTGGGACGCACCCCACTCCCGGGCCACGTGGGAACAGGGCTCAGATACATCTCTTTGCACAAGCACCCCACTCGTGTTTCCCCAGGGTCCACTGAGGCTGGAGGACTGACTCAACCCACCATGAAAGAGGAAAACCCCATCAGACGGACACCCCATTTTTGTGGCCCTGCCCCCCCCGCTGGGGATACAGCTGGAGCTGAGGAGAGAAGCCGGTGTCTCTGCGGTCTGGGAGGAGAGCCTTCAGGGTGGACCCCAGGGCCTGGTGGCTGAGTGGGCCGGGCGGCCCGGCGGCCCCACTGCCTGGGCACCCCCAGCTGGGCGGCCTTCCTGCCCCCTCCCCCCATGTGGGCGCCATCCCCAGGGAGCAGCAGGAGCAGCCCCTCCTGGCCTCTGTTGAGGAGCGGCGCCAGCGCTGCTCGGGGTCTCCCCTGGTCCTTTGGGACAGCAGGCGGCGCTAGGGAGGGTCTGGTTGTCCCGGTGGGAGGCCTGGCCAGAGGGTCCTCCTGTGAGGCCGGCGTTCAGGATCCACTGCGAGGTTAAAGCCCGAGTTGTGGTCGCTGTTGTCCAACCCGGAGCCCCTGCCTCCCACCGCTGCCCGGCTTGTCCAGAGGAGCAGAAATTTGGGGTGCATGCGCTGAGGACTGCGGTCAGAGAAGCTGGAGCCCTGGCTGGAGCCCTGGCTCCCTGGGGGCCGGCCTGGGGGTGCGAAAGGCTGTGATACATCACCGTGCCGACGGGTGGCTGTGCCCCCAGAGGGGGAGCCTGGCTCTGGGTCACCCTGACGTCTGCAAAGAGGGAGGGCCACAGGCCAGCAACCCTAAGCTGTCTCTGGGCCCCCAGGTGGCGGCAGGAATCGGGCGGGGGTTTGGCAGGAGGAGGGTGGAGGCCCCCAGCTGCTGGACGCTGAGCTCAGCAGCGCCTAGACCACCGGCCTGCCCTTCTCGTGGTCTGAGTCTGCACGCTGTGGAGACGCTCACAGTTCAGGCCCATCTCTCTGGTGGCCCCAGCTGGTGATGTCAGCGACGCCAGCACAGCGGAGAGGCTGCGGGGGTGTCCCAGGACCTGGTATTTCTGCCCATGCCGCCCCCCTGGGGCTCCTGAACCTAAGTCTGGGCAGGTCCTGGCCTCCCTCTAACACCCTGGGTGGCTCCCCAGGGCCTCCCAATAGCAGTGAGCACAGGGTCCTGTCCTGAACACCTCCTCTGTGCCAGGCAGGGCACTGCACCCTGGCCAGCATCCTGAATCCCTAGGAGGGTCTGAGCAGGGTTGTCATGGTCCCCCTTTGGCCAAGAAGGAGACGGAGCCAGACACAGCTCCCACGGTTACTGGTGGGGAGCAGGGGCCGAGCCTGGGTGCGCCACCCCAGCTCAGCGTCTTGTCTGCTCCCCCTTCCCCAGCCCACCCCTGCTTGTCTATGGGTGGCAGGGCACACGTGTCTCCTGGCCCCCTCCGAACGGAAGCCCCTTGAAGGCAGGGACCTGGTGGGCCTCGGCTCCGTAGTCCATCTGCCACCGGGGGCAGGGCCTCCCAAGGACACAGCAGTGGCTCCGTGCGGCAGGCAGACTGAATCTTCAGGGTCTGTTTGGCACGGCCTGGCTGAGCAGGCCCCGAATGTGGGAAAGCAAGGGATGGGGTCTCGGCCCTGCAGCCCCCAGCTCTGGCATGGCCGCCCCCAGCGTGTCCTGGGCAGGTGAGGGGACGGTGGACACGGTGGGCACTGCAGGCCAGGTCAGGGGCGCGGAGGGCGGGGGTCCAGGGCAGGAGAAGGGCACTGGGGTGCCCCATTAAGGGGCTTCCTGGGAGGCTGGTGTGAGACCCCTGAGGGAACCTCAGCTCAGCGGCAGGCTTTTCCTCTCCCTTAAAATAACCATGTGCAAAAGCTGGGTTTGCAAAACCCCTTTCTGCTGCTAGACAACTTGGTTTCTTTTACCTTCCTCATCTAAGACCTGGGCACAGTCCCCGGAACCAGCTCAGGCTGGGGGTCTGTGCAGGAGGGCGCCCGGGCCAGGGCTCCTGGGACCACCAGAGCTCTGATCGCTAAGCACGTACGAAATCTAGGTGCTGGGCAAAGGCTCTGCCTGCCACATTTCACTTCGCCCTCACAGGAGCTCTCAGCGCAGGCGAGGAACAGACGCGGCGTATCCAGGTCTGCCCAGGGCACAAGCAGGACCCGATTCAGCCCTGGGCCAGGACCACAGCTCAGCCCTGGGATCCAGGAAACCCTACCAGCGTTTGCTAAAATGCTTGAGACTCAGCCAGACCCCAGGGGGGGCAAACAGAGGCTCGGAGTCTCAGCAGGGACGCATCTGTCCCCGGTGACCCAAGACTGCCCACCTGTGGCAGGCTGGGCTCCCAACCCCGCAGCCGCACGGCTGTCCCGGGCACCGCAGGGGTGGGCTTTCAGGGCCAGGCGTGACTGCGGGTCCAAGGTTGGGGGCCTGCCTGCCGGGGGTCCTTCCCCTGTCCGCAGAGCTGGCTACTGCCCAGGCCTGAGGGGGCCACAGTGACATGACCCCCCACCGCCACCAGATCGCTAAGGCATCCAAGTGAACCGGCCACCCTCACCTGCACGAGCTACCCACCCACACTGCGGCTGGTCCTGGCCACTTGCCTGAGTTCCTTTGACACGTATGCCCTCTCCGTGAGGGGCCCATGGGTGCCCAAGGGTCAACAGAGCAGTACCACTGTGGCTTGGGAGCGCCCCCCAACCCAGGCCTAACCTCAGGGCGCTGTCTGCCTGGGGGAGTCGGAAGCAGGAATGGCTCTGGGACAACACCAGGCTTCAGTGCTCCATCCCACCCCCTTCCCTCCTGCCTCCTGGACCCTGGGCCAGACTGGCTCCCCAGCCAGTGCCTGCCCCCGCCGAGGGCTCCCCTCAAATTGCAGATTCTCACTTTAGGCTGCACCGGCCTCCCCTGGGGGGGCTGTGGGCTGCAGGGATTCCTCTGGAAGCTTGTGCTCAGAGGTCCAGGTGGGCCGAGCATGCCCCGGGGCTGCTGGTGCTGCTGGACCAGGGAGCTCGCTTGGAGGACGGCTGTCCTGAAGGGTGGGCCCCAGAGAAAGGCTAGACTCACAGTGGCTCCCAGCTGGCTCTGAAGGAGCCACTTCCTTCAGGCCAGCCCGGATGCCCTGCCTCTGCGCTGTGGGGGCACAGGCCTGTCCTTGCCCCACGGTGCCTCTGCTTGGGACGCCCCTGGGACCGCTGCCTGCTTCCTCCTAGGCGGCCGATTCCTTCTGACCCTGCTGGCTGATGCCCAGGTCTCCCTGTCTGCAGGAAGCCTGCACCCTCCTCTGTGCACCCAGCTGTCCTCTGCATACCCTGTGCTTTCGTTCTGAGCCGCCACCTTCCTGCCAGTACCCGCGAGGCCCGGGGAGCCCCCGCACTGTCGGCCTGCCCTTGATGCACAGGCTCCAGTAAACAGCAGGCATTCTCTGTGCCCCTGTGCACGGAGTCACTGGCCGCAGCAGAGTCCCTGGCAGCTAAGAACTGGAGGAGGCGGATAGAGACTTTGGAGCCGTTGATGCATTTCTGGGAAGAGGATCAAGCCGGCTGTGAAGGGCTCATGCCAGAGGGGTGAGCGGAGGAGGGAGACTGAGGCTGCGGAGCCCAGGAGACCCCTGACCGCATCTGCTTCCGCTCCTGGCCTGCTCTGTGGCATCAGGAAAGCCTCACTGCCCCCAGAGCCTCGGTTTACCATCTGCGGAAGCATACGGGAACAGCGCCTGCGCTGCTGGTGCTCCAGGGAGACAGCGCAGGTCACATCCTTTAAGCCTCTTCATCATCCTTGGCTTCCCTGGTGGCTCAGCAGGGAAGAATCTGCCTGCAGTGCAGGAGATGCAGAGGACGCGGGTTCAATCCCTGAGTCTGGAAGATCCCCTGGAGGAGGGCATGGCAACCCACTCCAGTATTCTTGCCAGGAAAAATCTCGTGGACAGAGGAGTCTGGTAGGATACAGTCCATGGGGTCACAAAGAGTCGGCCACAACCCAAGCAACTGAGCACACACACACGTTGTCCCTGGAGTCAGAATAATTGACTCCATTTTACAGATGAGGAAACTGAAGCTCAAGGAGAGAATGGCACTCGGCCAAGGTCAGTGACAGGCAGAAGTCGGGGCCAGGCTGGAGGGACAGGAGACTTCTACAGAAACGCCCGGCCGCCTCTGGCATCGCACGGTGATTGAACAAACAGCCCAGCACCGACAGCTGGTCCCCGTGTCCTGACTCCAGGACTGGAGGGGCTGCCCCGTGCTCTGAGGAACAGAGGCACGTGGGGGTCACAGATCTGGGGGTGAATCCAGGCTTTCGCCCTAGTGCCAGGCGACCATGGGCATCGTGTCCTCATCTTCAGAACAAGATGTTCATGCCAGTCTCCACGAGCATCTGTGGGGTGTGGGCAGTGTGCCAGCCTGTGCCCTGCAGAGGTCACGGCAGGGAACAGGGCTGGGGTGCCAGCCTCCTCCTGGTCTTCAGGGAGCAGGACTTCTGGGTAGCCCCGAGCCTGGCCTGAGATGCGGGGAGCCTTGACAGAGGACAGCCTGCTGACCGCATCCCCTCTGTGTTTTGAGCGCTTTTTGCTGCATCCCTGGGGGCCCTCCTCCCCACCCACCCCTCCGGGACCAACTCCTCTGCTCGCCTGCTCCCTGGGCCTGCTCTGTCTCGTGCCAGGCCCACAGGGCCTGCGGGGACTCTGCACGCTGCCCTCTCTGCCTGCGATGCCCTGCTCTCACAGGCTGTGTGGCTCTTCCCCTCACTGCACGCAGGTCTCTGCTCAAATGTCTCCTCCAGAGAGACCTTCTGTGACCATCTGTCCAGAATAACCTCCCTCCCCACCATGGCTGCCCTGTACCCCAAGGGGCTCATCCTTCCAGCGCTCACCCCTTTACACACCACACATTCATTCACTGTCTGTCTCTCCTCCCAGGAATCTGAGTCGCCGAGGACCGGGGCTCTGCTCTGCTTCTTGCTGTATCCTGGCGCCTGGAAAAGCAGCTCGTGTTACCTCAGTTAAGTGATGAATGAATGGATGAATCCAGCGGGAGTGCTCGGGAGGGTGTTGACAAGGACAGTCACCGGGTCAGTTCTGCTTCTTAAAAACTGTGGCTGTGGGGTGGGCGGCTAGGCACAGAGGCAGCGTGGGAGGGGGCATCTGGAGGCTACCATAGGCTTCAGGTGACAAGAGGGGGTGGAGAGAGAAGGGGGTGACTGGGAGGCAGGATGGGGGGCACGGGGGTGGGGGAGGAGTCCTGGGGACCCCGAGGCTTCAGGCCTGGGTGTCTGCGTGATGGGGAACCACTGAGTCTGCGGTGCTCCTGTCTGTGAGAGGCAGCACGGTGTGACCCAGCACTTGCCTCCAGGCTCGGCATCACCCTGTCTAGGTTGCTTAACTCCTCTGTGTGTTGGCGTGCTCACTGACCAAGTGGGGGCGATGCCGGGACTCCCCTCCTAATTGGGAGCGGTAACCTACGTCCTGAGGAGCAGCCTTGGCTAATCAGGGTCCTGGCCAAGATGGAGGAACTGGGCTGAGATTTACCCTATGGCCTGAAGCAACTAAGTATCCAGGACAAAGTCTGTGAAACAGCGGTTCCCAAGGCGCTGGCATCAGGCAAGGAAGGGACCACCCTCAGGAGATGGGCAAGGAGTGAGGAGCGTCCAGACTGAGCAGGCTCCCCACCTGGTGAGTCCCAGGCTGCAGGGCAGGGGGAGCCCAGGAGGGGCCTCGTGGCCCCCTGAGTTGGGGAGAGAGAGCTGAGTCCAAGGAAGCTGAGTGATGCTGCCTCACATGGCAGGGTTCTAGGCAGGAGGAGCTACATGGAAGTGTGAATCTGTGCAGAGGGTCCCCTCGATTACTCAGCTACATACCAGTCAGCACAGCTATGTGGGCAAAACTCCCTGAGGTCAGAGAAAGAAACTTTTTTTTTTAAGAGAAAGAACCATTTAAAAGGATTCTAGGGAAGAATATTGGAAGCTCACACAGGTCCGGGAATAGTTCCTGCTCCTATCAGAGAGGAAAACTTCATAGTTCCTGGAGCATTGGTTAGGAAATTCAGAGGGCTTTGACTAAATGTGCTTTGGTTCTGCCTCCCAAAGCGCAACAGCTAGGGCTGAAACCAGCTGTTTTCAAGTAACAACCAAACCACAGAACAAAGCTCACAAACGTATGCAGGGTTCTAGCACCCGACAAGGTAAAATACACAAGGTGAGCATCCAGTAAAAAAATCACTTGGCATGCAGACAAAAACAAACAATCCACAGTGAAGAGAAAAATCAACCGGAACTAACCCAGAAATGGCACAGATGATAGAATCAGGAGATGAGAACATTAAAATAGTTATCGTAACTGTCGCCCACGTGTTGAAACACTAGAGAAAAAAATTGGACACATTAAGTAGAAATATAGAAGATGTTAAAAAGAGCAAAATCAAATTTCTAGAGATAAAAAAAGACACAATGTCTAAGGCGAAAAGCATCCTGGATGGGGTTAACACTAATTTACATAGTGCAGAAGGAAGATCGCTGAACTTAGAGACAGCAACAGAAGCTATCCAGAATGAATACAGAGAGAGAAAAGACCAAATGTAAGTAAGTAAACAGAGCCTCGGTGAGACGTGGGAAACTTCAAGTGGCCTCATAGATGTGTAACCGGAAATCCTAAAGGAAGGAGGCTGCGGAAAACAGTGATTAGAAGTAGTCCTGGATGAAAAACGTCCAAAGTGGGTGACAAACTGTGGACCCACAGATCCAAACACTCGGAAACACAGACACAGAAGCACAAAGAGAACAGCACCAAGGAACAAAGCAGGTTTCTTAAAACCAGGGATAAGGACAGAATCTTAGGGAAAAGGGCACAGCCGCGCAGAGGGGAGGCAAGAAGGACGGCCGACTCTGCACGGGGAAATGATGACAGCCAGCAGACCGCGGGTCGCACCTTCAAAGAAGGTACACCAGCCTGGAATGCTCTACCCAGCAGAACACCTTTCTGACGTTGAGGTGAAATAACGGACTGCTCCGCTCCTTGCCAGGGTGCACACGCTGTCTGGACCAGCCGCTGGAGGAGCCTCATGTTCTCACTGGGTTTGGGTTCCCAGTGACCCTACCTGAGCAGAGGGCGGGGGCCCATGTGGGAAGTTCCCTGCCTTTGGGGAGGCTAGGTGGAGTGGGGCTTGTCTTGGGGAGGCCCAGGTGGAAGGGGCAGTGGCCCTTCAGGGGCTCACCCCGCTGGGGACCCTGACTTCTGGGATCCAGGCCCTGCCAAGTGAGCAAGGAGGAGGCGGTTGGGGCACACTGGCATGACGACCTCGTGCTCTGTATTCCCCTCACTTATCCTTAGAGGAGTGTGAAAGTGCAAAGGAAATCTGCATAATGTTTTTAAAAACAACAAACCAAAAAATATATAAATCTCAGCTGTTCACAAGGTTACAGGCAGTTTCCATGGCTACCGCTGTGAGCGGCAGACACTGAGGTGAGGAGGTGGGCTCCCCTTCACCCAGCAGGTAAGGGCACTTGCACAATTGATTTTGGCCCAAGAACCAGGCGCCTGGCTGCTGGGCTGCTGGAGGAGGGGGCACGAAGCAAGCCAGGATGCCCCTGTCCCTCCCCTGTGCCCCCCCCCACCAGCCGGGCACGGATGCCGGTGGCTGATTAGAACAGCACCCGTGACTTCACAGCTCTCACCGGTGAAAGCTGGCTTTTCAGGCAGGGAATCCCCGAAGCACCAGCAGCCCTGTGGGCTCTGAAGACAGCATGCCATCCTCCCCACAGGTGGGCACTGAGGACCGGGGCCCAGGGCCACCCAGGAAACCATGGTCAGTGGGATGAAGGCCTGGGCTGCTGGCGCACTTGTGAGCTCCTGCCCGGCACACCCGGGGCGGCCCTGAAGTTCCCACCCCCGCTGGAGACCACCCAGAGCAGACAGAGGGGGCGGAGGGGGGCCAGGGCCAGCCCTTCCTGCTGAACCCAGGCCGGGCCGCCTGCCCTGGAGCTGCGCGTATATGTGTGGGGGAGGGGTGGGCACACGTGTATGTGTTTGCATCTGTGTGTGCATGCGTGTATCTGTGTGTGTAAGCCACATACGTGTGCATATGTTCCGTGTGCACATCTGTGTGGGTCTGTGTGTCTGTGTGTGTGCGGTGCTAACGGTGATTAAAGAGCAGATGAGCAGAGGCAAAGGCATATCAGGGCACCAGCTTTTCCCAAAGACACAGGCAGGCCTGTCCAGCCCGGGGGGCAGCGTCGCCTCTACTCTCTCTGGATATGCCCGTTAAGGTCAGCGGACCTGGCACCTGCCACGGAAAGCCCCGCACACCCCGGCCCTTGTCTCTGACCAGGGCAGCTCGTTTAGCTCAGGCTCAGCGTCTGCCTTGTGGCTTCAGGGAGGGTCTGCACTGGGTGTGGGGAAGAGGAGGCGGGGGCAGAGGGTGAAGGGTGGGTGGGCAGCCAGGGGACCGGTGGAGCGGGTGCAAAGAGGCTGTTCTGAAGTGGTGGAATCAAAGACTCCCAGGACCCAAGCACCCATGTCCTGCAGTCTTAGAAAATCAGAATGTCTGAGCCACAGATGTCTAGAAACGGAATCCCCCCCGTCTCCTCCTAGGTTCAGAAGGGCCTTTGGATGTTACCAGGGCTCATCACCTGCTCTGTGAACAGTAAGCGAACTTTTCTCCTCTTGAAATCACAGTTCATCTAAGGTGGTCAACCCAAGGGGCTGGGTCTCCAGTCCTCCCCAGGGGGCAGAGGAGGGCAGTACTGTCTCTGGCGCTCATCACATGCTAAGCCTTCTGCTCCTCCTTGGAGTCGCTGCTGGCTCTCTCCAAGCACAAGCCGGGAGGGCCCCTGAAGAAGGCCCCCTGGCCTGTGCACCTTACCCTGGGGAGAGCGGCCTCAAAGGGCAGCAGTCAGCCCCGGTCCATCCTCATCGGTGCCCACTCACGTGCCTCTTCATCCACCTGAGTGTTTATGAGGCTCCACTGCCCACCCGGGCCTGCCGGCAGGGCTGCAAACTTGCCGTGAGCCCTGTTCCACCCTCGCCCACCGTGGCTGATTCAGCAACCCCCTTTTCCACTTCTGGGGGCCACTCAGCTGCCCTGGGCAGCCTCCCCTGGCCCAGGCACCTGCGAAGACTCTGTTCGAAGTGATCTGTTTACATCCATTTTCCCTTAAAAAAAAAAAATTGGGCTCAGCCATTTTTAAGTGAGCGTAGGCGTGTTGTTGAAAGGGCCCGTCTTGCAGATTAAATGATTTTTTTTTTTCAAAACCGGGAGTCACTGTCAGTGAAAAGTGGCATTAACCCCCAAGGCCTGGCCAGGAGCCGAGGCACCATCTAGTGAGGCCACGAGTTCAGAACCGTCAAGCAGCACCTCGTCTGACGATGATGTTTCTGCTGCTGGAGGGCGGTGGGCGCTGCTTGGAACAGACTCCGCTGCTGGCCAGACCCCAGGTGCGGGCTGACCTCCCGTCTCTGGGGCGCTCTGAAGCCTTGCTCACCCGAACAGGCTTGGATGATGGTGCTTCTGACTCGAGGTGTCAGGGAGGGGGGGTGGTCCTCGGTCCAGGGAAAGTGGGCAGAGGCCAGTGCCCACTTGTTCCCTCCCTCCTTGTTCCCAGCAGATGTGGCTGACCTTGACCTTGAGAATGGCACAGAAACATCCAGCCACTTGACAAAACCTGTAAGTGTCCCTACTCAGGTGCCAGCTCTGGGCTCCCTGATGAGCCAGACCGACAGGTGCCATCCTTGACCGGCTCC
Source organism: Nanger dama (assembly GCA_917880005.1). NCBI lineage: Eukaryota > Metazoa > Chordata > Mammalia > Artiodactyla > Bovidae > Nanger > Nanger dama. Next base: position 2,541,400 of record CAKJTW010000018.1, on the reverse strand, counting down.
TGGGCCATAGACGGAAGGAGGCCAGGGGTACAAGCCACAGAGCCAAGTGCTGACTGGCCGAGAGCATGTCCTGGACCCGACCTCCTCGAGAGGTGGCCTGAGGTCAGGGTTGCTTCCCTGACAGGCAGACCTATGCCAACCATCAGGGGTCTTTCAGGCAGGGAGGAGAGGAGGCAGGAGGACCCCCTACGGATGAGGGTCTCCAATGATCCAGAATGGAAGTAAGTGCGGCAGGGGAGGTCCGTGATGAGGCTGGGGAGTGGGGGCTGGCAGGGTTGGTCTCCAGCAGGGCCCCTGGACTGTACCAGGCGTCTGGGAGCTGGCCTCAGCAAGGACGGCTTTCAAGGTGGTGAAGTGGTAAAGAATCTGCCTGCCAATGCTGGAGACACAGGAGACGCGATTTCAATCCCTGGGTCGGGAAGATCCCCTGGAGAAGGAAGTGGCAACCCACTCCAGTGTTCTTGCCTGGAGAATCCCACGGACAGAGGAGCCTGGCGGAGGCTCTAGTCTTGGGGGTCGCAAACAGTCAGACGAGTGAACACAAGCCTGAGTGCCAACCACACGCGACCACAGAGAGCCTGAACTCCGAGCCTGAGGGCCACCGGCCAGCCCCGCCACCACAGCCGCGGCCCCAGCGCCCAGCACCAGGTGGCAGCCGTCACGCTCCTGTGGCGCGCGGGCTCTTGGGTGGGTGGACGACGAGCTCTCACTGCGAGAGGCGGACGGCCGCCCCGTCTGTATGGACCAGAGGAGTTCAGCCACACACCTGAGGCCGCCAGCGGGAGGAGCGCGGGCCGGGTCCCAAGCGCTGGGCCTGCCCTGAGCTTCCCGCTGCACCTCCAGTCCCCGTCCACCCCCCGCCCCACGCCCTCCTCCTTGCTTCACCTTCCCTCATCCTGACGTCTAAGCGCACCGATGCGGAGGGCAGACGGCAAAACCCAGACACAGCCCAGCGGTGGTAAAGTGTTAGTCGCTCAGTCGCATCTGCTCGGCCCCCACGGACGATGTAGGGCCCCAGGCTCCTCCATCCGTGGGGGCTCTCCAGGCGAGAACCCTGGAGCGGGCGGCCATTCCCTCCTCCAGGGGATCTTCCCGACCCAGGGATCGAACCTGGGTCTCCTGCCTTGCAGGCAGATTCTTTACCGTCTGAAACACCAGGGAAGCCAAAGTCGCCGTGAAAGTGATTATTCAAGACACAGTGTCGTAAAACAAAATATTTTGGGGAAGAGAAATCTGTTTAGTAATTAGGGAGACTCTCTCGTGTGGGAAGTTCCATGAGGTACAATTAAAGTTGACTATGGTTTTCATTTTGTAAACGGGTTTGCACTGAGCCAGGAGCCTTCTGCATAATGAGTGCTTTAACCAAACAAACCCTAAACACAGGTAAATACCAGACGCTCACAAGGTGGCGAAAGAGTGGCTGCCGTTTTTGCTGAAACGGCCTCTTTTCACTGTCTTCCTTCAAACCAGGACTGGGTCATCGCATCTTGGGGTCGGCCCTCTCAAAGCCATGGTTGGTTTTGCGGTGTTTCGAGGGGAGCCCCCAGCAGGAAAAGACACGTGGTTTCTGGATCTACACGCGGGTGCTTCTCTAAGCCAGCGGCTCTGCTGGGCTCTGGAAGCAGTGGCTGGTGCGGGGGAGGGCCCCCTGCGAAGAAAGGACACAGGGGTCTCCTTTGAACCGGCAAAGTAAGCATTTTAATTTTGTCTGAAGAGAGTCCCTGAATGGACAGAGTGTGGGCACATTTGCCAAAGCCAAGTGGAAGAATTTGGAAAACAGGATGTAAATATGACCTTTCCACCTGCAAGATGAGGCCCGGGACAGCGTTCCAGATAAACTAACGATGTTTCCCGGCCACCTCGCTCCTCTGCTGGGCCAAACACACCCCCAAGGTCCCCGCTGCAGCCCCAGGCTTTCCTGCCTCCTCCCACGCTTGGCAAAACAACAGGCGCTAACACGAGCGGTGCGTCGGCAGCAACTGCAAGCCCAGCCGCCACAGCTGGGCTGGGAGCGGGGGGCTCTGCAGTGGGTCCTTCATTTTCTGCAGCAGAATGCCCTCAGCACAGGGGGCAGGGGGTGTGTGTGTGTGTGTGCGCGTGCGCGCGTGCGTGCGCCTTTTCAAGCCCGGCAGAGACCAGAGGATGAGAGAGGAGGCCGTGGGTAGGGAAACCAACTTCAATCGCACCACACTCTCGAGCGCTTCAAGCCAGGGAGACCCCCAGGAAGGAGCCCAGGTGGTTCTCAAGGGGAGCAGAGAGGTGAGGAAACCTGGAGCACCTTCATTGGGTCCCCCACTACCAGCGACAACCAACAGACATGCCCCACATCCCAGGGATGGCAGAAACGCACCATCTCTCCAGCGTGCGTGCTCCTGTCCACTCCATGCTCATCTCTCAGTGCTTAGCTCGAATTCCACCTCCAGGAAGCCTTCCCTGACTGCCCCAGCTCGCAGGGTGCCTTCCTCTGAACCCGGGCAGCACACGCCCAGGTTACGATCCACCGGTAACTGCCCTTGCCCTGTCGGACATTCAATGCATGCACATCCCTCCCCAGGGGCCCTGCCTCCCTCCCACCCCAAGCCAGTCCCTGTGGGCATTACTGAACCAATCTGCACAAACTATACAACAGAGACGAAACCCTGCCAACTAACAGGTGCCCAGGTAACTCGACGAGAGAACGGGGCGCTGGCGTGGGAAGACTCTCCAGACCAGCCGGCAAAAGCACAAGGGAGGCAGAAGAGCCCCCGGCGACGCCCAGTGTGGCTGCGGCAACGCTGATGGCGAAGCTCGGGGGTCTGGGCTGCAGCGGGAACTGCGCCTTCACTTTGTCACGAGGCTGGACGGCTTGATTTTTGTTTTTTTTTAACAGCAGGCGTGCATTTATTCTATTTAAAAACTCTTTAACGTAGATTACAGCGAATATATGCTCATTAATAACGTGTGGAGCATAATGTAGCTGGTCACCTACAAGAGCTTTCTGCAGGCACAGCCCCTTTTCTGTTCTGGTGTAGAGTATGTTTTCCACAACAGTGTGTCTCAAACTTCGCTGAGCACCAGAGTTCTATGGCAGGTCTGGAGGGGGCCTGAGGACCTGACTTCCCAACCACCAACCAGCCCCCAGGGATGCTGAAGCTGCTGGTCGGCGGAGGACCACTGCTCCAGGCTGATGATTGGATGGTTGCTGTTGTCTTTGCTTAGTTACTAGGTCTTCCTGCAGAAGGGATCTTCCCAAGCCAGGGATCGAACCTGGGTCTCCTGCGTCTCCTGCTTGGCAGCTGGAGTCCTCACCTCTGAGCCACCCGGGAAGCCCATGCTTGTGGACGGTATGTGCAGCTAAATACAGCAAATAGTGGTAATAATAGTCACAGAAAGAAGAGTTTTCTAGGGACCCAGGGCCCGCACAGAGGCCCAGCTGCCAGACAGAACCGGCCTGGGAGTGCCCCGGGGGCCAGCCCTGCCGTCACTGCCGCCTACAGAGGCGGCGCACCTGGTCGGGCAGCATCAAGACGCGGGTGGCAGTCAGCGAGCCGTGTGGCCCCAGTGTGGGGTCTGCCCGCTTCTCAGCCACGAGGCCAGCCTGTGGCCAAGCCCGGACGAGACCACCAGCAGCAGCGGCCCTGGGGTAGACCTGGCTGGGAAGAGAGGCTCTTGCCAGCGCGCAGCAGTGTGTGGACTCAACATTATTATTGCCATTTTGTGAATGAAGAGCCTGGGGTCCAGAGAGGCTAAGCAGCTTCCCTGAGGACACACAGCTTGGACACAAACAGTCCCAATCGGCCCCGAAGGCTGTGCTTGTGCTTACGGGGCCACACTGCCCACCTGTCCTCAGTGGCTGGGGGGCGTGGCAGGCCAGGCTGCAGCTCCGAGAGCCGGGCTTGAGCTGGGGCCACTGCCCAGGCCCCTGATCAGCCCCACTTGGGCCCCCAGGCTGGTTCAGCCCTCTCTCACCTCTGCCATCTGGGAAAGCTGAGCCTGGCACCTGCCTGCCTCTCACTCTCCTGGCCCAGGCTTCTACCGCTTCCTTCTGGCTGAATGCCGCAGTCTCCTCCCAAGCCTCCCTGCCTCCAGCCTCACCTCTCCTGGGAATCCCCCACACTGCAGCTTCACCCCCTCGGGGGAATCCTCCCACACTGCGCTCCTGAGAGCCAGACCTGCCTGGGGTCCTCCCAAGGCTCTTCCCACCTGTGGTTCCTGGAGGCCTCAGAGAAAGCCCACCCACAGAGCTGGGCTCACAAGCCTTGCCTGATCTGACCCCTACCTGCTCCCCACTTCCAATCCCAGGGCTCTCACCAGGACTGTTTATTTAATCCTCCGAGGCCCGCAGGGAATTAGGGACCACAGTTGCCACTTCACAACCGGGACACAGCAGCGCTGGGCATGGAACCCACACCTTGGCCTGAGTTCGGGGCTCTTGCTCACCCTCTGCCCAGGGCAGGCTGGCCTATCCACCCAGGTTTCCTCCTGCAGTCCCTCCATCCTGCCCCCCACCCACCCTCGGACACCCTCAGGCAGCGGATGGGGGAGGTTCACCACTGTGAGCCTCTGTGGGGACAGGACCTGATTCCAAAAGGAACAAAGAGCTTTGCAAAGACAAACAGGCGCAAGCTGGGCACCCAGGAGCCTCTCTGGTACACAGCGCAAGGAGAGAAGCTGGCTAACTGAAGATGCTGGGCTTGTCAAATCCCCTCTGGAGCAAATCCAAAGGGGCTGACACACCGTGAAGAAAGCCAGCGCCGCGGAGGGCAGCAGAGCCAGGCGGAGCAGCCCAGCGGCAGGGCCTTGGTGGCGCTGACCCTGGACTAGGCTCCAGGCACTGGTGACGCGTCCGGGACTCTCAGTTACCCACCATGTGCCAAGGTGGGGGTGGAGGCAGGAGCACCCCTTTTTTGCACATGAGGGGGCTGAGTGATCTGCCCAGAGCAGCCTGGAATCCACTCTCTCTGCCATGGGAACTGCCTTTTCCCTGATGCACAGAGGTGGACCTGCTGCTCCAGGGAGAGGGGTAGGCTGGGGCTGCCACGGAGGACAGGACAAGGGCTGGCTGCCACTCTGCCTTGCCTCCTGCCCGGCAAGCCTCGAGTCAGAGATGGTTCACTGAGACGTGGCGAATCTCCCCTGCAGCCCCGTCTGCCCCCTCTCCCGCTGCCATCACTCCCGCAGAGCCAGTCTGCGTGGCCGGAGCCCAGAGGCTTGTCTGCGGGAATGGGTCCCGGGGCTCCGTAGCCTCCCAGCCGGACACACTACCTGGCTCGCCCAGAATCAGCACCGGGAGTCGGTGACTTTGAACCAGCCCCCAGTCATGAAGACTGGGGTCCCTCACTTGAGAGGGAAATGGCATTGGTGGGACTGGCCCCAGGCCAGCCCTAAGATTTCAAAACCCCGCTGAACTCTAAGACTGTGACTCCTCCCAGCCTTACCTGCTCCATCTGGGGCTGCGATGAACAGACTTGCAATGGCCCACAGGGGCTGTGACGTGATTCACCCCATCATTTCACAGATGGGAAACCGAGGTCTGGAGAGAGAGCGACTTGTCCAAGGTCACCCAGAAAGGTGGACAGAACTGGGCAGAGAAGCCCGCCTCCTCCAGCTGTGGCTGCCTTTCCCCCGCCCAGCACCCTCATTCATGTTGGACTGTCGTGCTGACGTGTCGTGGTGTCTGGGGGCTCAAAACCTTGGAGGCTGGACGGGAGCTCTGGGGTGGGCGTGCTCTCCCCTCCCCATGCTAGAGAGGCGAAGATGGAGCAGCAGCAGCCCTTCTGTGGGCAAGAGCCTGGAGCAGAGCATCCGCCTGCTCCAGAAAGGCCGGCAGGGCTCCCCGGCGCTCCCCACCCCCACTCCTGTGCATCCTGAGAGCTCCAAGGCTGGGAGAGCCTAGAGGTCCTTTTCAGACCCCAAACCCTTCAGGAAACCGTTTCCAAGCTTTCCCAGTGAATCCCTGGGATCCAGCCCCTTTGGAAATGCAGTCCATGGGGAGACGGGCGCTCAGCAGGACCCAGGGCATGGGGATTACTCTGTCTTTCTCACCTTGTTCTCCAGGTGCCCAGCCAGCCGCTACCACATAAACGAGCGAATGAAGAAAACCCCACACTGCCTGAGCCCTGGCTTCAGGAGCAAGGTGGATTCTTCAGAAGCCCCTAGCGCACAAGCTCTTTAGAAAGCCAGTGGCCAGCATGCAAGGGGTTAAACAAACTCTCCCAGCACAGGAGGCACTCACACCCACCTGCTTAGATAAGAAGAGCCCTGGTCACCGAGACCCAATGCCCCCGAGGAGGAGGAGGAGGAGGAGGAGGAGGAGGGTGGGAAGATGGGCACGTGCGTTTTCCTGGCAAGCCCGAACTTTGGGGGTTGGACGTTCTCATTGCTCCTGGAAGCCACCCCCGCCCCCGCGCAAAAGCCTGGCCTGGCCTGGTTGGAGAGCATCGGGGTCCCTCCTTGCCTCCCATGCCAGCTTCTTGGGGGCATGTGAGGGGGTGCGCTGGGGCCATGGCTTCCAGGATGCTCCCTCATTTTCCAGATGGGTCTTTGAACTTGACCCTCAAGATCCTAGTCTCAGAGCTGCGGGGGGCTGCCCACTGGCAGGATTCCTCATGCCCATGTGGCCCTTGGCCTTGGGAGTATGGGACGTGGAGTGAGTTGAAATGGCAGAGCTGGGAGGGTGGACAGGACTTTTGGTGTTTGCAGAGTCTTTCCATCCCCGACTGGAAAAACCCAAACACCAGACTGGTGCTCCCCTCCCCCACTTCAGCTGAGATTTTGGACAGACAAAGGTGGGAGTGAGGCGGGCAGGAGGCTGGTGTGTCCGAGGCCAGCTCTACCCCTTGCTGGCTGTGTGACCTTGGGGAAGTGGCTGAACTTCCCTGGGCCTCGGTTTCCTCATTGGTCAACGAGGGCCAGTGCCCCTCTTCTGGGAGTTGAGCGCCTTGAATGGGTGACACCGCAGGTCTGGCCCCAGCAGGGTGTCTCGCAGGAGGCAGATCTTGGTAAAGAAAGGGCTCAGCCCCTGGCGGCAGAGAGAACAGGGGCCAGGCTCCGCTGGGAAAGTTTCCCTCTTCCCCCCGCCGGGAGGGAGACGAGGCATCCCTTGGCACGGTGGGTGCCCCTGCCTGTTCCTCAGGCCCTCGCTGCCCACCTCCGGTTCTGTCCACAGCCTCCTCGACAGGCGCGTACTTTGAGGGCAGCTAGGGATGGGTCGGGTGTCAGCGGCCCCGCAGCTGCCCGGGACAGGAGCCTGGCGCAAGGCAGCCCGGGGCAGGCTGCAGTGGTCACTCCAGATCAAGCAGGCACGCGCCGGGGCTTCCCCCGCCTGCCTCCTCTGCCCACGCGCCCCGTGACCCGCGCGCCCGCTCGGTCCTTACCTTGAACCATGGGAACGGCGCGGCCCCGGCTGGCCGAGGACTTGGGCGCACGTGACGGGGCGGTCCGGCGTCCGTCCCAGGCCAGGCGCAGCTAGTAGCGGCCGCTCATGCCCAGGCCACGGCTGCGGCGCCTGCTGGGGCCCGGCGGGCGAGGCGGGCGCGGGAGAGGCCCCGGAGGACCGCGGCAGGCGGCTGCGTGCCCAGGCGGCAGCCCTCGCCAGCGCCGGCTGCGCCGCGGCTCCGGACGCCAGGCTGGCTCCCGGCGAGCGGCACGCGCGCTGCTCTGGCCGCGTCCCGGGAGCGGGGCGCGCGCGCAGGAGGGGGAGGGCGCGCGCCCGAGCTGGGCGAGAAGCGCGCCGCCGCCCCGCGCGCGGCGTCGTCGGGGGCTGCGGGGAGCGGCCTGGGAGCTGTCCCTGGTGCTGACGGCGGGTGCGCTCCGGGCCGGGGTTCGCGACCTCCTGCCGGCCTTGGGGTGACCCCACCCTCTCACCGCGCTTTGCGGGGCTGGCTGGCTCTTCGTCTGCTTTCCTTGCGTTTCCACCGCGCTGAGATTCGGACCTGGACCGAAGTTGCTTGTTTACCAAGAGTGCAACCTTGGGGCAAGTCCCTTACTGGGGTGCCCTCTGGCTCTCATCTTCAGAATGGGACTAGGAGCAGTGCCTGGAAGGTCGGTCTGAGAATGAAATTCAACCTCGTCCAGGTGCCTGGCGCACAATGAGTGCGTAGTGAATGCTTGCCTTTATCTCGATTCCTCTGCCCGCCTCCCCTTTTTCTTGGTTAGCAGGCACAGAGCGAGTGAGAGAGGGGTCAGTGCTGGCTCTAAGCTGGGCTGGCTGGTGTGGGGCCTTGACAGCTGTCTGTGCGCCTCTCGGAGCATCCATAGGGGAAGGGAGTGGACTTATTCTTTGGGACCTCAAAACAGACTCAGGACCAACGGTCAGAAGTTAAAGTGAGGCAGCTTTGGGCTGGGCACCAGAGAAAAGTCTCTGACGGAAGGTCCTTGACCTGAACGGAGTATTCTGTGACCTCTGGCCCCATAGACACTCCAGAGCAGGCTCCAACCAGAGACCCTGAACTGAGAAAGTTCTGGATTTAAAAGACTTTGCGTTAGAATGTGTAAGCACGGGAAACCACCTCAGGCTCATTGAAAGCACTGTTTGTTTGCTTTGTTGACTTTTGCGTGTGTTCTAATCTAAGTTGCTTCAGTCGTGTCTGACTCCCTGCGACCCCGTGGACTGTAGCCCACCAGGCTCCTCTGTCCATGGGATTCTCCAGGCCAGAAAGCTGGAGAGGGGTTGCCATTCCCTTCTGCAGGGGATCTTCCCGACCCGGGGATCAAACCCACACATCTTATGTCTCCTGCATTGGCAGACAGGTTCTTTACCCCTAGCCCCACCTGGGAAGCCCTTATTGACCCTCAGAAAGAGAGAGAGTGAAAGTCGCTCAGTCGTGTCCTACTCTTTGCAATCCCATGGACTATACAAGTCCGTGGAATTCTCCAGAATACTGGAGTGGGTAGCCATGCCCTCCTCCAGGGGATCTTCTCAACCCAGGGATTGAACCCAGGTCTCACTCATTGCAGGCAGATTCTTCACAGCTGAGCTACCAGGGAACCCCTTATTGACCCTACTGTTCTCTATAAGAAGCTATACCCTGGTAGGAAGAACATGTAACTTTAGCCCGTTCTCGAGATGAGAATACCGAAAACAGAGGAGATAAAGTGACCTTCAGGGAGTCCGTTCCCACCTTCCAGATGGGCTGAGGACAGAGGGTATGCAGCTTGCTCAGAGCCACACGACAGGGCCGAGAGGTGAGTGCTCACAAACCAAGCTCAAGACCACAGCAGCCCGCCCCTGCTGTGCCTCTGGCAGCGGCGCCTGGCTGATCTTCCAGAGTTATACCAGCAACTTTGACTCTGGAAGGCTCCCTATAACAACCAGGCAAGCAGCTCGTTCCTCTTGACTAACGAGAAGAGCTGGAGCCTGCCTTGCAAGTATCCCTGTCCCTTCCAAGCGGGGTAGTTAAATGTCACCTGCCTCATTTCCCAGGGGACCGGTGGCCGTGTTTAATTCATTGATTGACTGTGAGCCATGCCTGTGTCCACCAGGCACTTATCTCATGATAAACATCATTACGTGGTTAACGTGCTCTAGACACAAGGCTGAACACTCGTCCTGCAATGTTGCATTTACCCCCCTCAGCAGCCCAGTGAGATGGATACTGTTGGTGCCTAAGTTGGCAGCTGAAGATTGAGGCTTTCAAAAGCAGCCGGCTGGAGTTGGGTCAGACCAGTTGTCAAGCATGGGCTCCGAACAGTCTCCTTCCAGATTTTCCACGTTGTCCTCAAGCTAGGAAAATAGGTGGAAATATGAATAGAAATTCCATATAAGGAGTTAGAAAAAGAGAAAGAGGAAACCAGGAGAGAGATGCAAAGTAGCCAGCCATTCGGCGCCCTGGCAGTCGGCAGAGGAGTCCTTTAACTCAACATTTCCAGGCAAAATCCTCGTTTTGACACTTGAGCAACTTTTTCTTTTTTCAAGATTTCTTGGATCCTAGCAACTGTGTGCCAGGAATTTTAAAAGGAGCCTCACTGCCAAACCCTCCTCACCAACCCATTCGCAGGCCCTTCCACTTCTCCGCAGGCCTGCTTTTCATTCACTCTATGGAATTTCACAGCCGTGGGTCTGGGCAGCTGCGTTTCGGAGGCTGATTCAGGCTCTAGAGCTCTTGACCTGCTGAAGCGCCGGTTTCTTCCCAGGCTGTGCAGAGAGATGGACTCCGGGTGCTTGAGACGCTGCAGTCTAAGCCCATTTTAGTAGAACCATCCTGAATATCCCCCCGACATGTAAGGCAGGCACCTTATGCTCAGTCTGTAGCTGGTAGCAGAGGGTGAGGTAGATTACCCACAGTCACACGACTGGCCCAGGAGGTGGCTGCACTGAATGGGTTTTATTTCGATAATCATGCCTGTGATCACCACCAAACTGGTTCTTTGTGTGACCAATGCGTGGCATCATTTTAAGCAAAAACCTTGTTTCCAAAAATAAAAATGGGGGAAAATGAGGATTCATTGGTCTGACTTTATAGAAACAATTCATCTTCAGATTTCCTTAAATAGTAATTTCTCTCGTGCAGAAAAAAAAAAGAGGGATTTGCGCTACACACAGTTCTCTCAGGTTGGCCCAAAACAGGCCCGGGGGCGGGAGGAACGGCACGGCGCCGCCCTGCTGGCACCCCTCCCACTACAGCCTGCTTTTCGGTTGCCTGGCAACTTCAGTCCACGGCAGCTACTATGTCCTCGACTCCAGCATCTTTCCGCGACGCAGAGCTACATGGATAGAACTCAAATCCCACAGATGGCCAAGTTGGTCAAAAAAATCCCGGCACGTTGGATCACGCATGGCAATTCACAAAGGTGCGTTTCCCACTAAGAGCTGTGGGAGCTGAGGCCGACACGGTAAAGCCAGGACCGTGCTGGCCGCACGCTTCTTGGGTGCAAGTGCGGGCAGCCTGCGGGGGAGGCACCATGTCTTCACCGTGGGGACTCAGCCTTCTCTGCACAGCCGTGCCGCACACACAGCCACATGCAAGTTTGGGTGGACTGAATCAAGTTCCTGGGAGCTGAGGGTATTTGCCCAGCTGCAGTCTCTGGCCTGAGTTTGGTCCTGCAGAGGAGCAGAGCCCTCGAGGAGTGAAGTTTCTGCCAGGATGTGAGACTGATGGCCCAAAGCCTTTCCAGCTCTTTGGAAATCTTCAGGAGGGGGTGAGTTCGCCATCTCCAGAAGTGTCCAAGCAGCAGCTGGCCATCACTTACGGCAGGGACAGGCTGGCTGACCTGGCCCTGGGGACACTTCTGGCCTTGGGAGTCCATGAGTGTTCAGAAGGGGGACCTCACTCCCCTCGGCCTCTGTTTGGGCTGATGGTGAATCTTGAGCACCAGGAAGGGCCCCCTGTTGAGTTTTCCAAGGTTACAGGCCCTGGGCCAAATGACTAAAGTCCTTATGGACGCCGTCCATACCTTCTGGCAGTTACCATATTAACCTCTGTTTGCTCACTGAATTGTTTGTTTCTCTCGGTCTGCACTTCTGATGGATTCTACCTGATTGAATGGGCTGGTGGCAGGTCCTCTGATGTCACTACATTTAGGTCACAGGTCAAGCCCATTCAGAGAACAGATAATTAAAATATTTTTTTTTCAGCGATGGGCAATGGCGTGACACTGGGATTATTTTGTGATGTGGGCTAGCAAAGTGTACTCATAACCTAGATCAAGGCCTTTGGATTGGATGCTGTCTGGACGTGACCAGGAGAATAATGAGGCATCAAAGTGTGTGAGAGCGAGAAGGCTAGGCGACCAGGCGTGCACGGGGTCGGGAGTGGGCGAGGTGCTGTTTGCGTGCCAGCGTTCCCCACACGTGGTGAGTGGGGTGATCCCAGTTGCCCTGGTGGGAACAGACAGCCTCGTCTGTTTGAACAGATATGACTGGTGGTTTTTAATTACCGCAATGTTTTAAAATGTTGTGACAGCAAGCTTGATCGTTCACTCTTCAGGAGTCATCGAGGCTGCTGAACGAGGGAGCCTGGGGACTGAGTGAGGTGCTCTGACAAGGGTCCCTCAGGGCTCCTTAACTGGGTCTCAGGACAAGTCCTCCCGAGGGTGAGGGCCGAGGTGGGGCCCCAGAGGCGTCTTGTTTCCTCCATTTCAGACATTTGTTACTTGTTGAGATGCTTTAACAAGAGCTCTCGGGATGCAATCCTGTTTCCCAATCAAACCTTTCTGCAGCAGGAGCAAACCCGAGTGGTGCCTCCCTCCCTCCCTCCATCCATCCACGTGCCCTGGGGAAGGTGAGGCAGAGACACAGCCAAAGCCCCTGGCATCTGGGAACTCAGAGCTGGGTGAGGATTCCAACAAGACCAAGCTCCTCACGCTGGATAGAGCTGGACCCAGGACTGTGCTACAAAGAGCTGCCACGTATGGGGCCTTCCTATTGCTGAGTCCTCCCGACAGTCCTGGGAGGCAAGAAGCCTTGCTTCACGTGACTCATTCGGCAGCAGAGCCTGAGACTGGGGATGGGGTGCCTGCCAGGCTGTGCGGGGACCGGGACCGTGCCGGCCCCCTGTGCACACCGAGCAGGCCCCGCGCTTCTGAGTGGCCCCTCTCCCTGCTTTGAAAAAGGACATAAGAACAGAGATTCCCCGTTTGGACGACGTGTGCCTAGAAGCAAGGACCTCGCCTGTCACCCGTTGGCTTCTATCAGCGCAGGCTGTGGTGAGGGCCGAACGCTGCTCATGCTAATCGGAGACGCAGCTGGCGGCCCCTCCACGACTGACACTTACACGTCAGGACGTCTGAGCGCGCTTGGAGGCCTTTCATCGTCACAGCAAGCGAGCCGTTCCTCCCCCACCAGGATGGTCTCTGTGCTGCGGGGAGCTCCACCAGCCAGGCCCCTAGCGATGCCCTCCTCCAGGCGCAGAGACCAAAAGCAGGGACTGGCCCGCCCGCTCGTCAGGACCCATCACGGCCACCCGCCCCCACCACCCAGTGGCAGACCCGAAAGGGGGACACAAACCAGGGGAGGCGTCAGAGGCGAGGGGGACCAGCAGGCTTCCACATGGGGAAGCAGAGCTGAGCACGGTGTCGGGGTCTCTGAGTGCAGGGGTGAGGGGTAGGCTGCGCCAACCAAAGGCTCCCGCCTGTCCTGGACTTGCTACTGCGCCCCCTCCAACCTGGGTGGCCTGGGGTAACCTGAAGAGCCTCGGCCACAGTTCTGTGCTGAAAGACACTGCTCCCGAGCCAGTGTCCGCATGGGGGAAAAAATGCGCGTGGTTTTTGAACTCCACTAAAGAAGCCTGGTGGCACAGTGGTGAAGAATCGGCCTGCCAATGCCGGAGATGGGGGTTCAGACCCAGAATTGGGAGGATCCCCTGGAGAGGGAAATGGCAACCCACTCCAGTATTCTTGCCTGGGAAATCCCGTGGACAGGGAGCCTGGCAGGTTATAGTCCAGTGTTGCAAAGAGTTGAACACAATTGAACGTGCGCGCACACACGTGTGCGCGTGCGCGCGCGCACACACACACACACACACACAGAGGGCACATTCCGCCCTCAGCAACAACGCACCCTCCCCTGCCCCGCCCCGGCCCTTTTCTGCCGACACCTGCTCCCTTTCTAAGTGGCCCTGATTCTCGGGCGCCGTCTCAGCTGTGGCTCCTTCAGGCTCTGCTGCTCTGTACACGATGAAAGGTCTGCGAGGGCTGTGCTTTTCTCTGTCTCGGGATCCCAGCATCAGCAACAGCAACTGTTTGTTGAATGAAAGAAAGACCTTTGTGTGAGAACGCAGAGCCTCCCTCTGTTCCCCGACGTCCCACTGAGACCGCTGGCCATGGTGAGCCTTTCTGTGGGACTGATGAGGAAACTAAGGTGGTGAGGGGCAAGACTGGCTGGATACGGGCCAGGGGACTCCTGGCCCAGAGCTCTCCCCAGGCCAGGCTTCGCAGAGAGGAAAGGCAGAGCCCGTCTCACCCATCTGCCCTGGGCTTGCTGTACGTGGAGCCCCCCTTACCGCAGGAACCCGCACAGGCCGGAGCCCCTCCCCAGCAGAAACCCCTGGCTGCGTCCAGTGGCTGTGTGGATGGAGTGCAACCTGCGGGGGGCGGTGGCCGAGCGCCGGCCCTGGATTGGCAGTTCCCAAGGCCACACCCCACGCCGTCGCCCTTGCTGGTGCTTCCACTAGAGATGCCCTATCTACCCAGCACCATCACACGAACTCCTATGCGCCCTACAAAGCCCAGCTTGAATGTTGCTGCCTCCGGGACACCAGGAGGGTCATATAACATGTTGATCAAAAATCCCAACAACATCTTTTCTGCAGTTGTTTAACTTATTGGAGCAAGAGTGCCCATGCTGTCAGACCAGCTCCTCTATTGAGCACTTACTGTGTGCAGGCAGTGGGATGGTGCTGGGAGGGAGGTGAACAGGACAGGCCCAGGCTCGTCCTCTCAGAATCGACCCCTGGGTCAGGCTCGCCGTCTGGGCGGGTCCAGCATTTGGGCCTGGACATGGAGCTCTGGCCACAGTGCCCTGGGGCCGCCCAGGAGGAGAGCAGAGGCTTGGGCCTCGGCCCCTGCTTCCTGAGGGGGCGAGGGTAAGCCCCAAGCCCAGCCTCTCTGAGCTCGGTTTCCCTATGTGGGGCTCTGAGCCACGTGGGTCTGCTCACCTCCCGGGTGAGGGAGGCAGCCTGCCCGGCATGGCTGCTCTGAGAGGAGGGGCTGCGGGGGGAGGCCGTGGCCGTCCCAGCAGAAAGGGCTGCACTCGGCAGAAACCCCGCCCCTTCCTCCCGGTGGTCCCCTCGGGGCCTGGGTGCTCGTCTCCAGAGCCTCCCTCAGCCATGCCAGTTTCACCCGTCCTGGAGGTGGGTGGGGCTGGGCGGCTTCCTTGCCTCTGACGGAGCTTGGAGGGGCTGGTATTCCACGCTCAGCTCCAAGCAGGGCTGGTGGACAAGCTGACCGGACCCCTGGTGGGGGCGGCGAGGGCCACCTCGGGTGTGTCTCCCTCACTGCCCCATTGTCACCCCGAAATGGGGTCGGTCTGGAGTTCGAGTCCCAGCTCACCCTCCATGCCCCCTTCTCAGAGCCGGGATGCAGTGTGGCTCCCACGTGGGAAGAGGAGGGCCCCGGTCCTCATGATGAGACTGGAATCGCCGGGCGGGACCGGGCAGATCTTCCCGGCCCCGGCCGCCTTTCCCGCCGCGTTCTTCTCACTTGCTTTGCTCTCTCTGTTCTGATGAAAAGTTTGGGGTGGGCCAGTGCCCTGGCATGCTCAAAGACCCCGCAGACTTTATGGGGTGTGTGTCTCCCCTCAGAGGAGCCAGGGATGCCCTCTGCTGCCAGCGAGCCTGCCCTCCCTTGGGGGCTGTCACCCCAGCACGGGGGGCTCAGGCCAGAGAGGGCTGCACTCGGCCTGAATGTCAGGCCCCTCCCTTGTATGGGTGGCAGCGGGGTGAGGCTCACGAGGGCGGGTAGGAAGCAGACACGTCTGCTGCCCATGTAGACGCCAGCCTCAGGCACCTTCCAGTCTCCCCAGGTGTGGACGAGGCAGAAGGGGAGAGGGCTGGGGGTCTCCACGCCCCGGCCCCCTCGCCCCCCGCCAGGTTCCTCTCTCCACATCACGTCCCAGGTCCTGGGACCCAGCCGTCTCCCTCTGGGGCCTCACTTCTTCATCCCAGCAGTGGTAATAACGGCTCATCACTGCCATTCACCTGGGCCCCTCACTGGACCCAGGTCTTCATAAAACCCCACTATTAAACCCTCCCTGAGCTCCTTTATCTGTGTGACCCGTCATTTTCCCTCCAGGACCCTGCCTGATGCCCTTCTCCCAGACACACCGGGGCCCACGTTGGATGTGATTAAACGGGGTGATTTCTTCTGATTTCTTGGTGTTAGACTGCATCTCAGTGGTTGATTATGCCTTGGGCTGCCAGCTGGCAAGGCTGGCAATCCTTTCTTACACTTGCTCATTTCCTTGGCCTGTTTTCTTCTGTTCCAGAATCTTTGTGTCTTCATATTGATCTGGGGACGCTCTTTACATATTCGGGATATGAATCCTGGATCTCTTTTGTGGGTGGCAAATATTTCCTCCCAGGCTGGGGTCTGTCTTCGCCTCTTTTTAGCATCCATCATCACGCTGAGGCTGATAGCTTTCGAGGGTAGACCTGTCAGGCTTTTCTTTAAGCTTCTGGGAGGCTGATCAAAGTAGAGAGTATTTTCCCTACTGTTGGTGTAGTTTCATACTTTTATGCTTAGATTTTAGCCCACTTAAGATTTTTGCAAATGTGGACTAGAGGTTTGCTTGTTTTTATTTCTGTTTTGTTTCAATGTGTGAATAGGCAGGGGTGACCTGTTCTTTATCAAAGTGGAACTCGCATCCATTGCTGATCTCACTCCATGCATGCAGGGGTTTCTGGACCCTTTGCTGCCCTGCTTGCCCCTTCCTTGCCCAGCATGTGACGGATAGAACTTTCACAGCTCGTAGAACCATTGTTATCGAGAAGCGTGGAATGCCTGCCAACGTTCCTTTATCTGGCTGTCAAAATTTTCTTGAGTTCTCTTCTGCTTTTGAATGATCTGTATAATCAGCTTGTGAGACTGGGAGTCCTTTGGGGGCTCTATGTAAGATCAGTCACGGTTTAATTTGAAGAAACTCAATACCTGGAGAGGACAGTGGCAGAGCCATAGGGCCAGACAGCGTGGGTTCAAATCCCAGCTCTGCCCCTCCCTAGAGGCGTGCCCTGGATAAGGTGCCCTCTGGGCCTCAGCTCCTTCTGTAAAATGGGGCAGTAATCACACCAATATTGCTGGAAGCATGAGTGAGAAAAATAAAAGGACTACGATATGTACCGCATGTAGGAAATCAGATGTCATCTGTTTTAAGCTAAGACATGATCGACTTTCTCACTAGGAAGGAAAAACCTGCCAGTCAAGCTGTGATACGCCCTTAACTGTAAAGTGTATCTCAGTTTCAGAGATGGTCAGAGGTGGAAAATGTATTCGTCAGAATCAATACAGGAGAATATGTCTCCACAGCTTTACAGTATCTTCCTATCAAGGAGCTAGGTCCTCACCCTTAAATATTTACCGAGGTTTTCTTTCTCTATCCCTCAGTAAAATTTTATAACAGTCTTCATATGAGTTCTTTAAGGTCTTTGATCATTTTTAGGAGAGTAAAGGGTTCCAGAAGCCCCAAAGTTTGAGAACCATAGTTCTGCATTAAGAGAAAGGCAGGAAGACTTTAGGAGCATCTTAGCAGATGCTGACAAAGCAGCTGATCCCAGCCAGCACCTATTGCTATTTGAAAAGAAATGGAGAGAAGCTTGCTGCCCAGGAGAGGATGTTTCATGCCAGCCTATGGCAGGCGTCCTGCCCAGGAGCAGACACGCCAGGTGCTGACAGGAACAAGCTGAGCCGTGCACCCTCGCACTCTGGGCAGGGGATGCCTGGCGAGTCTGCGGGAGAGAGATGGAGATAAAAGACACAGACACTGAACCAGAAGACGCTGGACTGTAAATGCTCAGTGATGCTGGAAAAGTCCACGACAAATCCAAGCAAACCCAATGAAGATTTATTACAACAGCTACAAGTTTAGCAAGTTGGCCAGCAACAAAATAAGCACTTAAAAATCAATAGTTTTGTACCCAGCTAAGGAGATCCATCCAGTCCATTTTGAAGGAGATCAGCTCTGGGATTTCTTTGGAAGGAATAATGCTAAAGCTGAAACTCCAGTACTTTGGCCACCTCATGCGAAGAGTTGACTCATTGGAAAAGACTCTGATGCTGGGAGAGATTGGGGGCAGGAGGAGAAGGGGACTACAGAGGATGAGATGGCTGGATGGCATCACTGACTCAATGTACGTGAGTCTGAGTGAACTCTGGGAGTTGGTGATGGACAGGGAGGCCTGGTGTGCTGCGATTCATGGGGTCGCGAAGAGTCGGAGACGAGTGAGCAACTGAACTGAACTGAACTGAGGGCAAGAGGAGAAGGGGGCAACAGAGGATGAGATGGTTGGATGGCATCACCGACTCAATGCACATGAGTCTGAGGAAACTCTGGGAGATGGTGAAGGACAGGGAAGCCTGGCGTGCTGCAGTCCACGGGGTCGCAAAGAGTCAGACACGACTGAGCAGCAAGCACCATAAGCCGAGGAGAGATGCGATGGAAACTGTTTCAGTTTGAGGAGAGGAACAGGGCTGGCTTAACTGGACCTGTGATACTTCCTTATTTTGTGAAACTGAAGCCGACATAGCATAATAAACACAGAGAAGAGCTGAGTGGTGAGCACATGTGTATCTCTAACACCGTTCTCCTCACTCTTCTTGCGTTGGAAATATTTCAGAATACAACGATGATGATGGAGCCCTGCCCTGACAACAACAGAATGAGCCAGACGTCACCCTCTGCTGACTTTTCTCTTCCCGTGATTTCTTCTGTCCCTGTTCCTCATCTTTCTTAAGATTGGTTTTCATGAGAACACCACCCTTGGATAATTCTTTCAGAGAGGAGGGTAGTGGAAAAACATATGAGTCCTTGCGTGCCTGAATGTTATTAATTCTGCCCCCAAACCAGAATGCTGGGTTTGGAAGTGTTGTTGCTTTGCAGTTGCTCAGTCATATCCAACCCTTTGCGACCCCATGGACTGCAGCACGCCAGGCCTCCCTGTCCCTCACCATCTCTTGGAATTTGCTCAAATTCATGTCCCTGAGTCATGATGATGCCATCCAACCATCTCATCCTCTGTCGTCCCCTTCTCCTCCTGCCTTCAATCTTTCCCAGTATCAGGGCCTTTCCCAATGAGCTGGCTCTTCCCAGCAGGTGGCCAAAGTATTGGAGCTTCAGCTTCAGCCTCAGAGTGGTGGACTCTGCAGGAGATATCATTTTCTGCTGCTCTTAGGGAAGTCGGCAGTGCCCCCACAGGTTCCTACTCAGGTAGGGTTTCTCTGCCCGCTCCCCTCTGCCTTTTTTCTCGGTTTTGCTCTCCAGTGGCCATCCTCTCTCTCTGTCTGGGAGCATCTTTACTTTGCTTCCGGTGCCCTTTCTGGCCTCCCTGTGTCTGTGCACCTGTGCTCACTGGCTCCGGGCCTGAAGATGGATGTCTCTGCTGTTTTCCTCCTTCTGCCCTTGCTACCCCACTTCTGGATGTCCCTAGTTGTCTGTGGGGCATTGCAGCTGTCCCCCAAGTCCCTATATCTCCCTCCTGTTTTCCATCCCTCTGCACTTGAAGATGAATTCCTCGACTGGTGCCGGGCCTAGTCTTCCAGCTCACCGGGCTCCTCTCAGACGTCTCCTTTCCTCTCTCAGCTCATCTATTTTAAATTTCCAAGATCTCTCTAATTAGTTCTTTTATATCAAAGCCCATTCTCGCTTCACGACTACGATAACCTCTCTTATCTCTCTAAAGATACTAATTATACTTATTTTCAAGTCACTCTGCTGACTCCATCCATGCCTCTTCCCTGGGTGCTGGAGTTTCTGTTTCTGAGACGGAGGCTCTTTGATGGGGTAGCTTTTCCTCTGTACGCTTGGTCTGGCAGGCCCTTTGCCTGGTTCTGCATACGATCCCCGTGCGGCCACCTGCGGCTGCTGCGTCTACTCTGAGCCACTGACCAGAGTGGGGAGGAATGTGCACCCTGGCAGGGTGGGTGGGGAATTGCTTGCTTGGACCGCGGGCCCTGCATTTCAGTGGGGACCATAATTCCCTGCTCAGTGTCCTGCAGTGTGACCTCTTGTCTGCTTTAATCTGGGGACTCGGGGCTCTCTGCTGCCTACCTCGTGGGTGAGGGACGACCAGTCACGTGGCTGGTGCCCATGAAGCCGCTGGAGGACCCCTGACGACCATGCTCGCCCACCCAGTGTCTGGTCCCCAGGGCTCCGGGTCTGGCGCCGCAGGTGCCTCTAGCTGGCCTCTCCCAGCAGGTGGGGTGTGGTATCTGCTAATTTTGTTTCTTTGCCTCTTTCTATGATTTCTGCAGAATTCTGATCCCCTGAAAAGACTCCATTAAAAAAAAAAAAAAAAATTCTGTTGTGAATTTTTCTTTCAGAAGCATCTTTCTGACATGCGGTAGGATTTTGGTGGGGAGGAGGTGTTTGTCTGAAGCCTTGGGTGTGTTCACACCCAAGGAGCGTGTTTGCCCTGGGTACCTAGCGGCCCCCTCCAGGGCCGGGGAGGCACCAACCACCCCCCGGGTTCCAAGGAGCAGCCATCAGGGTGCAGCCGCATCCCTTGGTTTTGGGTGATGCTTCTGGTTTGAGACTAAGGTTTGGTTCTGCTTGACCTGATGAAGACCCTGCGACAGAAGATGAAATGCTGGAGCTGCACTTCAGAGTGCTTCTCTGGACTGGAGGTGGTGATATGTGCTTCCCAGCAGAGACGCCAGCTCACCCCTTTGCCCTCAAAGCGCTGTTCTGACACTTCCGTTTGTCCAGATGGAAGGAAGGCGGTTGGTGTTTGGTTTTAAAAGATGCCCCTCTGTATTGAGATGGTGTCAGTGGCAACAGAGGATCTTAGCCAGGGGGCAGTAACACCGACCAGCCTGGACAAGGGGGTCCCATCCGATGAGTTCCTGAATAGTCTCTGGAAGGCACCTGGGACCCTTGGCAGCAACGGCACAGAGAGCCCGGTGCCCCCACCACGGGGGACTGTCAGTCCAGACTCGCCGTCCAGGGGTGGCAATGACTGGCCCTACTGAGACATCCTGTCGCGCCAGATATTGACCAAGTGTCCACCGGAAAGATGTCCCTGCCCTCACCGCCCCCCCTCCGGCTCCTCAGCTACGTGCAGCGTCGTCTCTGTCCGGACGTTTAATTCACCTTGTCCCCTGGCCGCTAGTGCGCAAATCTCTCTGTAACTCGATCAGCCAAGGACAATTGGATCAGAGAGTGCTTATCCGCTGGCCCCTCTCACCGTGCGAATGTCAGAGGCCCCCGGGCAGAGAGACCTGCTCTTTCCAAAGTCTCAGCTTTGAAAAGCAGATGGCGTGGCTCGGGTTTTATTGAATTTGCGTTTCTGTATGTGATGCATTTGACTGTAGCCCGAGGGCAGCTGTCCGGCCCAATAGCGGGTCTGGCCCATCAACAAGGCTGAAACCTACTTACCTGTAAGAAGCTATCTGTTCCAGGCAAGGGGTTTTGCGTCTGCTGGGTGGCGCACGGCCAGCAGCGGCCTCTCCTCCTGGATGAAGGCCTTTGGGCCTCAGGACGCAGTGACGTCCGAGAGGAAGCCCACTGCCTTTGGCCCCGGGGTGCTGGTCCTGGGGGTGGCCCCTGAAGAAGCAGGGGCACAAGTGTGTGAGGGTGGATGGTGTGGCCACGGCTGCTCTCTTGCCGCTGCTGGTTTTGGTGAACACGCAGACAGCCCCAACCCTGACCGGGAGGGACTGGGCTCCGTAAGTCAGCGTGCAGTCCCATAAGGCCATGTCGAGAGTTATGGAAGGGAGAGAGGCTGTGTGCCCAGCACCCTCACAGGCAGACGCGGTTGCTCCATGTAGCCTGTGTCCTCAGCGGGACCGTGGGTGTCACCGGGCACTCTGGCCAGGTCAGAGCTCCATTGGGCCAGCCAGGTGCAGCCCTGCAGGCCTCTCTCAGATCCAGCCTCCAAACTCGCCCTGCCTCAAAGCGGGTGGGGGCCGGGTGGGCTGGGGCCCTCTGACCTTCAGGCTGGGGTCACCGTTTCTTGGGTGTGGCTTAAGGAGCAGGGCAAATCAGGGGCTCCTGGGCTGGGTGGCACCCGCTGACCTGCGGCTGGTGTGTCAGCGGAGCCGCTGGCGTCCCGGCGTCCCAGCGTCCCGAGCTTAAGGGCCTGGGACCTTCGGGGTGTGGCCTCTGACCTCTGAGCCAGGGTAGAGAGGCTGGTCATCCAGTTGTCTTGACCGCTGCCTGTGCGGGCTTGCTGGTCCAGGCTGTCGTGCGGGAGGGCGGGGCCTGCATTCAGCCCTGGGGGCAGGGTGGGTCTCAGCTTCCAGCCGCCCCCATTAGCCCCTTCTCAGGCCGCCTTCCACGCTGCCATCAGCTGGACTGCTGGGGTTTCCGGGGGCGGAGGGCGGTGGGCGCTGCCTGCAGCCGCCTTGGGGTAACCAGGGAGTGGCCTGGCCTGGCCTGTCTGGCTGAAGCCCCCCTCTGGCCTCCGTGGCTCCACGGGCTCTAACCTGGTTGCTGGGGAGCCGGCCTCACGTGGCAGAAGCCATGGGGGATTATAGTTCCGAGGATGACAGTGTCGGAGAGAAGCAGGAAGGCAAAGGGCTTATTAAAACGCTGAAGTCAGTTCTAAATGAGGGCAGCCGTCGAAGCGCTTTGGAGGAGAGCCAGGCACTGAGCGGTGAACTGGCGTTTATTTCCTGACAGGGTGGCAGAGACACCCCGGGGTGCCACCCCACCCCACCCCCACTTCTGGAGGGCAAACCGCACCCAATCTCCGGAGCAGAGCCAAGTGAGGGGGCGGGAGTGGAAGCAGGGGGCAGCGTGAGCCCCCACCCCACCTCGAGAACGCACGGAGAGGGAGCTAGTGACGAGGCCCGGGGGCGGGGGCCGCTGTGCAGAGGACGTCTGGCGAGCGGGCATCTCACCTACACGGCAGGGCAGTGGCAGGGCAGGGGCGCTGAGCACTGCTTCCTTACCCCGGGTCAGATTGCTCGTTTTTAAAAATCCATTAATGCCAGGAGCGGCACCTCGTGGAGGAGGCCGCCCGATTGGACCAGCTCTCTCCCGCCCCGCCGGCCCAGAGCCGCCTCAGCCTTTCTCCCTGCTTGCATTTCTGCCCCCAGCATCCCTTCCTCCTGACTCCAGTGGAATTTCCCTGACCTTGGCTGCCTCAAGTGCAGCCCCCTGGCCGAGTGTGCGCTCAGGACACCAGGCAGACCCTGCGCCCGACGGGGGGCCCCTTTCCTGAGTGTCATCTTGTGTCCGAGGACGGTCGCAGACCTGCGCCCATGGCTGGTGGGGCTGAAATGAAATGAGCGGGTAAAGGGGCGGCCGTGAACACGATTTCCAGCTCCGGTTAATTACTAGCGCGGGCAGTTCTCATTCCTGAAGTCAGCCGAACCCTTTTTATCAAACGCAACTGGAAGGTCAGCATGCCAGCCCGGCTCTAAGCGGAGACAGAGAACGTCTTCCAAATCCTGTTAAAAATAAACACGCGGGCACAGCACTCTGCTGTGTACTGAAAGCCGCTCGGACCTCGCTTCCTCGGCTCTTTGAGCAACTGTTGCTCTCCCCTGCAGCCAGAGAGGAGAGGCGTCTGCCTGGGCTTCTCCCCCAGGGCTCCTGACCCCTATTCTGGGCTCTGGCTCCCAGGCCTCACACCTCTCAGTCCCCGACCGCTGGGTTGAAGAGGGGCGGAGGGATAAACCACTGATATCTGCATTTGGGCCCGGGTCTGGGTGGGAAAGCGCTTCCGTGTGAAGGTCCAGCTGGGACTTGGCAGGGGTGCAGCAGGCTTGAGACCAGGGCCCCCAGCCCTGGGTATGAGTCCTTGGGGGTCCTGCTACTCCAGGTGGTTGGGGGTGGGTGGGTGGGGGTGGTACCCACTCTTTCTCTTGTAGCCAGAGCCACATGGGTGGGCAGAACACTCACCCAGAGCCAGGACTGCTGTGGAGCCTGGTCGCCCTCGCTCGCACCTGCTGGCTTTGTCCCTGTGCCCACCGGGGGCATGGCACCCGCCCCAGCAGCCTGTCTCACCCCCTCGCCGCAGCTGTTCCCTGGTTGGGAGAGGAGGTGGCTAGTGGATGTCCAGAGAGTGGGTGTCTCAGAGATCTCAGAGGCTCCACGCCTGCCCACCCAGCACAGATGAGAGGGTTTTGGCAGAATTTTTAAGGAACGAGGCAGTGCCCCGAGGGGGTGGGGCCTCCGGAGCCTGCGCTGTGGTCTCCCCTGACCTGCACCCTCCTGTCTTCCATGCAGGGACCATTGTCTAGAGGCCTTTGCGGTTGATCCTGTAGCCAGGCACACCTGGGGTCACCCCCAACCGTGGGAACCCCGTCCTCCCAGGCTCTGAGTCCCTGCTCTGCTCTAGGAAGCCCACCTGTGGCCCCCGGCTGCGGCCCTCTCTGGGCTCTGTCTTGTCACTGGAGCCAAGGGTCTGTGGCTTGGCTCCGGGGCCCAGGGGGCCAGCTCTCGCGGCCCATTATCCGTCCGAATCTTTCTGCAGGCCCAGGACGCAGGCCCGCGGTGGCGTCCCGCCCGATCGTGAGTCGGCTTGCGTGTTCGCGGTCTCACTCACCCTGTGTCTCACTCTGATGCTGTGCCGCCTCGGGAGCGGCCCCAAGAACAGCCATGCGGTGACACGCCGTGAGCAGCGCGCCCTGAAGCACGCCACCCGGGTACAGTCAGGGAGGGGTCCCGGGGCCTCTCGTAGCAGCTTTCTCCTTCCACTCTGTTTGCAGGGCTGCCCCGGCTGCCGTGAGGAGAGCCCACCACCCACCAGGTCCTGGGAGAGGGGGAGCTTGCTCCAGATTTCGCCTTCAGGCAGACACAGTCACCCCTTCCTGAGGAGCAGAGCTCAGGGCAAAAGCAGGGCCAGACGCTGCAAGCTCCTGGCCAGCCTTTGTCGTTCTTTGAGGACTTGTGGATACTTGCGGGCAATATTGTGGATATTGAGGATATTGCTCAGGTTCTTGGTTTTCCCAGAGAGAGGAGCAACTGAAGGAGGAAGAAAGAAGAAAGTCAGATTCCTGGAAGGAGGCAGCCAAGTTCAGAGCAGGAGGCAATCAGGGAGGACTTCCCAGCAGCCGCAGCACATGCCCAACCCCCTCTGCGTGGAGAAGGACTGGGTGAGCTGGTCTGCAGAGAGACTGACACCTGAGCTCAACAGGCTGTGAGTCCCACTGGGTCTGTGCAAAGGCCCTGTGGTGTGTGCGGGTGAAACACTGTCAAGACTGGCTGCCCTGGGAAGCTTCGAATTCAGACTGGGTCCACTCCAGGCTAAACGACGCTGCGGGTGCTGGAGCTCCGGAGACAAGGAAGCAGGCCTGTTGCTCACACCCCTTTCTGCGGTCTGCGGTCTACCTCTCCGCAAGGCATCGTCAGGAAGCCTGTTCCCCAGCAATGAGCCGTGCTGCCCGGGCGCCCCAGAAACCCGCCTGCAGTCGGTGCCCCCTCCACTGCCAGCATGCCGCTGGGCCATCTGCCCCTGTCCCCAGCAGCACGCCCACTCCTTCGGGAGCAGCTGTGGCGCCAGCTGGAGCCTGTGGGGAGAAGAAAGCAGACAAAAGCGGCAGCAGCAGGCCGGAGAGAGTGTCAAGCACAGGGACTATTTGGGGATGTCTCTTATTTTCAGTTTGAAGCTGGTCCGCCCTCCAGGGCTGTAGGCGTGGCTCCCTGGGCCTGCAGCAGTGAGGTCTCCTTTCTCACTGGTCGCTTTAGAAATAGGGGTTTCCCTGGTGGTTCAGTAGTAGAGAATCCGCCTCCCACCGCAGGAGACGCGGTTCAATCCCTAGGCCGGGAAGATCCCCTGGAGCATGAAATGGCAACCCACTCCAGGATTCTTGCCTAAGAAATCCCACGGTCGGAGGAGCCTGGTGGGCTTAGAGTCCATGGGGTCCAAAGGAGTCAGACGCGACTTTGCAACTAAGCCACCACCACCACCACAACCTTGGAAATAACCCCACGGAGTCTGAGTCTGCCCATCCACAGATGGGGCAGCACGGGCCCCGCCTGCCAGCCGTGCGGGGCGAGGCCCTGGTTGTCAGCCCGGTGCCCAGCTGGAGGGCGCCCGCAGGGAGCAGCCCTTCCCGGATGGCTCTCAGGGACCATTCAGAGGGGATGAAGTCAGCCCGTCTGCTTCGATTCCCGCTGATGATGGCCATGCGTCATTAGTGCCAATTAGGAGAAACGAGGGCAGAAAAGCTTTTGGCCCGGGGGCCCGGGCTGGTGGGAGGGTCGCCGGGACAATTGAATTCCCCACCAGACAAATGTGATTACCGTGCAGCCTGGGCCCACCTCCCGGGGCCCGGGACATAAATGGCCAGGCGGGGCGGCCGTGCTCGCCCAGCCATGCAGGTCCCCAGCCCCAGCGCGCGAGGCGGCCTCCATGTACGGCACTGCCGTGGCCATTTTCCTAGTCATCGTCGTGGCCGCACTGCAGGGCTCGGCCCCCGCCGAGAGCCCCTTCCCCTTCCACATCCCCCTGGACCCCGAGGGGACCCTGGAGCTGTCCTGGAACGTCAGCTACGCGCAGGAGACCGTCTACTTCCAGCTCCTGGTGCGGGAGCTCAAAGCCGGCGTCCTGTTCGGGATGTCAGACCGAGGGGAGCTGGAGAATGCCGATCTGCTCGTGCTCTGGACTGACAGGGACGGCGCCTACTTCGGGGTGAGTCCTCCCCGACCCCAGCGCCCCCGACCCTGCCCTTGTCTGCACTCGCCCTCCCGAATCCGGCAGAGGGATGCTCCCTCTCGCCTCTCCGGTCCCCTGTATCTGAGCATCCCTGTGTCCCAAGCTTGGGCCTCTCGGATGCCTACGTGAGGTCAAGATGGGACACAGGTGGCTTCCCTGACCGCCCAGCACGCCCAAGGGGCGCAGCCCAAGACGGGGGACACGCTGACCACATGAAGCACAGCCTCTCCACACTTCCCTGTCGCCCTCGTGAGGGCGCCCCCCCCACCTGCACAAACAACGCACAGAGCTCACATGCCCCAAGCCGGGGCCTGGCCTGCACCGCCTGGGAGGTGGTGCTTGCGCTAGTGGGTGACCGAGCACCTGGCCTGGAAGGAACCGTCAGCACTGAGGTGCACACCTCACTCCACACCGCAAATTCACCCTCAGTTCTTGCTGGAAAGGGCGGAGGAGCAGGGAGATAGCCCTTCAGAGGAGAGGGGCTTGCAGGGCCCTGACAGCCTTCAGAGGCCCCCCGGTGGGGAAAGCCCAGCCACCCTGCCCTGAGCACCACCCCAGCTTCCTCCACCCCACCCTCTCTGGGGGCCAAACCCGCTCTCTCAGGGACACAGACCCAGGAGGGCTAACACCCTCCTGCCAGTCTGCAGGCACTTGATCTGTGGGCACAGGGGCTCTTACTTCCTGAAGAGTGGGAATCCAGCCGGACCGGTGAAACAGGCTCAGGAGCAGCCTCGTGTTCCTCATCTGCAGAGTGGGTACAATTCTGCCTCTCCACTTCATCGGGATGAGGGGGTTCACACAAGCTGATGCCCTTGGCTGATCTTTCTGGAACCCCGGGGGTGCTCCGTCCAACCCCCACCACAACTCTGCAGGCAGGAAGGAGCTTTGCCAATTTACCAGGGAGGTGGGAGGCTGGGCGAGCCTGACCACCAGCCGGATGGAATGGGGGCCGCTGGCTCTGGGCCGCCCTGCCTCCCCCGCACGAGGCAGCTTAGTGGCTCCGGGTCATGGCCCAGGAAGACTGGGGCAGCGCAGCTCCAAGTTGGTCCCAGAGGAGCAGCGAGCCCCGGGCCCAGCTTCCCCGCTGCCAAGAGAGCTGGGGTGACTTTCGCATCCTCCCGCACAGGCAAGATTAATTTGCACAACAAATTCCTATGCAAACAAATGTCAGGCTTGTTTTTCCTTCTTTAGCAATATGTTCAACAAATACATTCTAGATTTCCAGCTGAAGGCTCACAGGCTAAGCTTCTGCTTCTGTTTGAACCGAGTTCTATAGATCCCCGGCGTTCCCCGGCAGGAGCTTCGTCGCGGTGCTTTTCTCCAGGGGGAGAGATTTGGCAAAATCTTTCTTGGGTTTTTTTTTTTTTTTAATTTTTTTCCTCAAGGAAATGAAAGAAACGTGCTGCCGCCCTGAACGCAGGGTTGGAAAGCGTTCTGAGGCCCAGGACCGCTGGCCCGCGTTGCTCCTTACGTGCTGGTCGGGGCAGGGCCTCCCTCGCAGCCGCCTGGCCCAGGGGCTGTCTTAGGTGCCCTGGCCTGGAGCCCCTGGGTGGCCGGCCCTTAGAGCTGGCTGCGGGAAGCAGCTGGGGGGGAGGGGAGGGGAGGGGCTGGCCAGAGCCGCCGCCCTCGGACGTCCTGGGGAAAGGCAGTGGGGGCTGTGTGCTCCGGGGCCTCAGTTTCCCTTCTCCAGGCAAAGCTGGGACTCGGCTGAGGTGGGCAGGCGCAGGCCTTCACTCTCTCAGGGCTCTGTGAGTGCAGGCTGGTGCCAGACCCCACTGCCAGCGTCTCTCTCTCTCCACCTCTCTCCTCTCCAAGGCTCCCTGTGCTGTCGGGCCGCTGACCCCCAGATCAAGAGGGATTCTTTGTCTGGGACCCCACGTTCCCAGTTGTGGCACCTCCTGAGTAATGCAGGTTCTAGGTCCCACCCAGAGGTCGGGGAATCTGCATGGCCGAACAGTGCCGGCTGGCATTTGAGGTCCCCTGTCAAGGCCAGGAACCCCAGGGCGGGGTGTGTCCAGGGGCTGTGCTGTGGGTGACCACCCGGCCCCTCGGCCCGGCCCTTGGTCTCCAAGCCTGACCCTGTCTCTGCAGGACGCCTGGAGCGACCAGAAGGGGCAGGTCCACCTGGACTCCCAGCAGGATTACCAGCTTCTGCGGGCACAGAGGACTCCAGAAGGCCTGTACCTCCTCTTCAAGAGGCCCTTTGGCACCTGTGACCCCAACGACTACCTCATCGAGGTGGGTGGCGGCCCGCTTGCCGTGGGCAGGGTGGGGCTGTCATAACGTCCTGGGGCAGCATCCCGGGCCCCTCACCCGCAGAGAGGGGCTCCCAGGGGCAGCCAAGGAGTGACGAGGCAGCTTGGGAGAAGCCAGCTGTGCTATCAGCCTCTGATCCTATGAATAAGCAGCTCTTGGTTGACACGTAGCTGACATGTTTCTAGACGTGGGCCTTGCCCCAAAGCCTTCTAATGGAGCCCCGAGTGACCGTGCCCTGGACTCCCTCTCCTCTGGGTCCAGCGTCTTCAGTGGAATTCTGGAGAAGACTCTCCAGGAGACTTTGGTCCCCGACCCGGCCCTGGTTGGCCAATGGGCTGTGAGGCTGAGGGCAAGCCCCGCCTCCACTGGCCCTCAGTTTACGTGTCTGCAAAGGGAGAAAGGGACCTAGAAGTAAGGCTCAATCTGCTCCGTCCAGGAATTCACGGCCACGGTGGACACGAGAGCCTTAGGGGAAAAACAACGCGGTTCTCTCTTGAAGACAAAAATCCATGTAACTTTTCAGTGCACGTTGACACCCATGGTCTTGCGTTATCTGTGCATCAGAACAGTGACACAGGCTGGCCTGGTGCAATGTGAGGAAACCGAGGCCAGACTGGGGAGGACAGGCCTGGGGACCCATGGCACGGTGGGGACCGAGCTGGGGCCAGGATAAGTCCTGAAAGAGATGGGTAGTGTTCCGGGGGCTCCGAAGAGCGCCAGTCCTGCCTGTCTCAGTACAGAAAGAATCCAGCCAGAGGCAGAGGGCCTGAGAAGAAGGGGCTTATGAGAACAGGACTCTTGGGAGGCAAGAGAGTGCTGCACCCCGAGAACTTGGTGGGCGACAGTTTCCTAGCCCAGGAAGTGGGGTGGGGGAGAAGGCCGTGCTTGTCTTTCTTGAGCAGGCACTGTGCTTCCGTCGCCAGCTCCTCCTCCCGGTCGGGCAGGGGAGTCTTCCTGTCCCTACGTGGTCAAGCCAGGCCCACAAAGTGCTCCTTCTCCTGTGTGCAGCGAGCGCGCCCAACGCACTGAGCTCGCTGGGCTGGGCTGTGGGCCTCGGGCCGCCACTGTTCTCTTCTTTGGGGGCCGCGGCTCTTGCTTCTGCTACATGTTTTGTTGCTAAGCAAGCCTGCTTTGTTCTGCAGTTAAGTGAACGCTTCTCGAGTAATAGTTAACGTTCAGGGGTCTCCCGTATTTTTTCCTACTCAGAATCCGCTAGTGGGATTAACTGTTTCATCACCTGCTTTGGCCCTGTCTCACTTCCAGAAGGTCACCCAAGTCCTCACCCTCCTGCTCGCTCACCCATGGAGGAGGCAAGGGCGGGCAGAGCACCCTCTCCCCGAACTTTGCAGGGTGTCTGATGCCCACGTGTGCTCAGCTCAGAGCTTCTAGTCTGGTGTGGGGCAACCTCCCGCCTGGAGCTCTGAGACACCTGTGCAGAGAACAGCCCTGTTCCCAGGGACCCAGGGGAGGCAGAGGGAACCAGGGTCCCAGATGAGCCAGGCTGTTCACAGCGACCCAGCGATGGTCAGTTGAATGGACACTAAGCAAATCTGGACTGAGGGCATTTAGGAGGAGAATGTACTAATGCCGGGCAAACCGTGGGCTCTGGGCGTGAGCGGCCTCGGATTTAATCCCAGCCCCGTTCACACAGAGCCTGAAGGTTCCCGTCCTCCACAGAGAGACAACCAAGCGTGTCACCTGCCGGGGGGTGGGGGTGGAGGGACCCAGCAGCCTCCTCGCTCACCAGGAGCCAGGCTCGGGGCTCTGAGTGACGAGGCCCTGTCTCACCTGCAGGACGGCACCGTCCACCTGGTGTACGGACTCCTGGAGGAGCCTGTCCGGTCGCTGGAGGCCCTCAACACCTCCGGCTTGCGCACGGGGCTGCAGCGAGTGCAGCTGCTGAAGCCCAGCATCCCGCAGCCGGCCCTGCCTGCGGACACGCGCACCATGGAGATCCGCGCCCCCGATGTCCTCATCCCCGGCCAGCAGACCACGTACTGGTGTCACATCACCGAGCTCCCGGATGGCTTCCCCCGGCACCACATTGTCATGGTAGGCGGGCCCGGGCGTGCCCACCCCTGAGAGCTGTCCGGGGCCCAGCCCCACGCGCGCTCCGACCCCCGTCGCCGTGCTCACCCCCCGCACCCCCCCGCCCTGCCTCAGGGCTGCTGCACCCCGGCTTCCCGGCCTGGACCGACTGATGTCTTGATTTTTGCATCTTCCCCTGGGATGGGAATGGCTGGCTATCTACCTGTCTGTCTGTCAGGCTACCCGCCCCCCCTTGAAATAACAGCTCAGCTCAGAGCTCACTTGCTCTGAACACCCACCCTGAGACACAACAGTGACAATAGCTGCTGAATTACTCTTTGTCTGGCTCCTGGGGAAGGGAAAGTGGTTTACCCACTCCCTCGCCCCAGCACTACACACACAGCCCTACAGATCCTCGTCCTATTTCCATTCGAGGTGTATGGCCCAGAGAGGCTGTGTGAGCCCCCAACTTACACAGCAGGAAGCGATGGGCCAGACTCACAACTGCACCTGCCCCCTAGGCTCAGGCTTAGCCTAGGGCAACCTCCGTGTCTCTGTCCAGCCCCTGCTGCTTTCACGCAAAGACTGCTGACTTCCTGTCCCCCCCAACCAAGAAACGACTTGCCCGGACCCCTTCCTTCTGCTTCAGCTCTCACCGTGACCTTCTGGCAGATCCTGACTGGTTCCCAGGTGGTGGCTTAGCTCCCAAAACCCTGGCCTCGAGGCTCCCCAAATCACTGGGTGCAGCCCTCCCATTTTACAGATGGGCAAGCAGAGGCCCAGTCGGGAGGGAAGGTTCGGTGGGGGTGAGCGTGTGGGGGTGGGGTCTCAGCAGGCGCCCGCTCCGCAGTATGAGCCCATCGTCACCAAGGGCAACGAGGCGCTGGTCCATCACATGGAGGTCTTCCAGTGCGCCGCCGAGTTCGAGAGCATCCCCCACTTCAGCGGGCCCTGTGACTCCAAGATGAAGCCGCAGAGGCTCAACCACTGCCGCCACGTGCTGGCCGCCTGGGCCCTGGGCGCCAAGGTGCGTGCCCCCCGTCTCCCCAGGGGCCCTCTCCCCCTGCCCCTTTGCCGCTGGAGGCCCATGGCTCTTTGGAGCCACAGATGCCTCCTCCAGCCCCTGCTCCTTCCCTCAGGGGCATCATTCTCGCTCCCCGTCAAGTTCCGCTGGATTTGGAGGGGACTGTGCACAGGGTGGTCCCGGGGCTGCCCTGGCTGCATCCAGGGTCTTCCAGCAGCTTCCTCCAGCAGCTCAGCGGTGGGCTCGGGTGGTGGGCTCACCTGGGGTTAAGAGCCCGCACCCCAGACCTCAAGTCTAGCGGGAGCACCGCGTGGACTGGTAACAGCTGCCTGTCAGCGGGGAGCATTGTTCTAATCTATCTGGCTGCCTGCCAGCCCCTGCCCCCACCCTTGCAGCTCACGCTGGAGGGTGGGTTTGCACTGACCCCCCAGGGACTCCCCTCGTGCCCGTGCCCGCCCTGTCTGTCTTCTGGGCTGAGCCCTCCCTTCGCCCCCTGCAGGCCTTTTACTACCCAGAGGAAGCTGGCCTGGCCTTCGGGGGCCCGGCTCCTCCAGATTTCTCCGCCTGGAAGTTCACTACCACAACCCGCTGGTGATAAAAGGTAGGGAGGTCCCAGACGCGCTGTCCTTCTTGCCTCCCCCGACCCGCCCTCGGGAGCCCGTGGGCTCGCCGTGTCCCAGCAGGGTAGCCGGGCAGGCAGGGCTCAGCCTGCGCTCTCTCCCCCAAGTCCAGCCTGCCTGTCGCCTGACCCAGTGTGGCCTGTGGCCCTCTCAGCCTCCTCTCTGCCCGTCTCCTGTGGCTGTGGTGGGCTCTCAAAGGCGCACACCCACACAGGAGGGGCCAGCACCTTCCCCCTCCCCCTCCACAACCACCAGCTGCCGCTGCCTGGCACTGCCCCAGGAACCCCCTGGGGAAGGCAGCTTGAGGTTTCTTGTGTGCCCATTTTGCAGATGAGGAAATTGAGGCCAGGGTTAGACACAGCTCACCCCTCCTCCCCACACTGTTTCCTTGCTGGCACCTTCCAGAGCAGACGGCTAGTATCAGGGTGTGCCAACCAACGGGGACACAGACAGTGGAGAGAGGGTGTCAGCTGGAGGGGGTTGCATACGCCGTATCCCCTGGAAGTCTAACTTCTGTGAGGCTGCTAAGACCCAGAGACGCCCCCTACGCCTGAGCACCCGAAGGAGGGGGTGCTCCCGTCTTCTTCCGTCCCCGGAACAGCATAGGCCGGGACAAGGCACCTGCCTGGGTAGCAGGAAGCAGGCCCCTCCGAGCCAGCGTCATCCCTGCCCAGAACCCAGCCTCCATGGCTTGCCCACCAGGAGGCACGGCCCCAGACAGTCTTCAGGGCAAGGGGCGTGCCTGGCGCAACAGGGGCGTTTCTGGCCATGGATTTCCCTCCTGCTTCTCTTGACGGAGCAAACGTGTGCCTGGAGTGTGCATGTGACCACGGGGCTTTGTTTCCACATGTTTTGAGTCAGGGCAGCAAACAGGTCCTGCTCGCCTGGCTCTCCGCTGAGTGGCCCTCGGCGACGGCACCTGGAGAGGCATCTGGGATTGACTGGAGGTGTCTGCCCTGGGTGCTGGAGGGTGGCCCCTGCTTCCTGCTGTTGAGTTCATGCTCAGCAGACAGCAACCCACGAGATCCTCCCCCCTCATGTGGGAAGCAGAGTGTGATTGCGTTCCCCGATCAACCAGAGCAGACCTCGGGTCCAGGAAGGTGCAAAGGCTTCCCAGGAGGGAGACACAAGCAGGGGCGAGCAGGTATGAAGGGAGGCGTCTCGGCGGCCCAGGCGGCATGGTGGCGGCCTTGGAGGACGAGGGGCCTTTCCACGAGGGAAGCCGACATGCCCTGCATTCCAGATGGAGGGACGGGCTGTGCCTAGACATGGAGGTGGGCAAGGCCAGCATGTATTGGAAAACACAGGTGGTCCGGCCTGGAGGCAGCGTAGGGGCTGGGAAAGCGAGGTGGGGGCCAGAGAGCAGGATGACTGGGTCGCTCTGCCCCCGAAGGCGGGCACAGGGTCAGACTTTAGGAGGGTGACGCCAGCTGATACTACCCCAGAAGCTGAGAGCGTTTTCCTCTGTTTCACTGGCGTCTTCTGCCACAGATAGCCACACAGGCTTCTTCTCACTCACTTTTTAAAAATGATATTTTTCATTTGTGTAAGTGAAGGGCAGAAACAGTCTGATAAGAACCTGAGCTCCAGGCAGGGCCCAGCCCGTCTCTCCCTGGTGATGTGACCGGGCGTGGGGCACCCTCCCCCTGCCCCTGCGCACTCGCTCGCTCGGCCGCTCCGGGGCTGTGAAGGCTCAGGACACAGCGCTCCCAACGGGGTGCAGGCTCCGGGCATGTGTTGACCGGCATTCGTCATCGATTTCTTCCCGGCCGCATAATTAATACCTTCTGCCACTGCTAGTATTATCTGCCACGCACACAGAGAGGACCATAAGTCAGCTTGGGCCTTAGCGTGGTACGGGATTTATGGCTCATTTAAAACCCGAGAGCAAATGGATTTTCGAAAACTCCTTAAACGTCAAGGAAGTCTGTCTCTTCCTGATTATCTGCTTGTATTTATGGATCCTTTGCCAAATATAAGGACGCTCCTGCCGCTTCGCAAAATCTGGAGATGGGTCTCTTTTCTATAAATATCAAAATTCCACAATTATTTCATTATTTAATCCCTGTCTGAATTTTAACCAATTGCATTTGCCTTTTTATTATTATCCTCTGATGTAATCAGCCCAGAGACACAGAGGCTGAGTTTGGACACTGCGGTGGTGGTGGTGGGGTAGCTGGTGCAAGGGAGTGGGGAGGCAGAAGGGATGTTCTTGGTTCCACCTCAGAGCAGCTGAGCAGGGAGACAGCCTGGCCCCAAAGGTGCTGTGGGCTGCGTCCCACTTTGGCTACTTCCCAGCCCTTCGGTTCTTGAACAGGGACTTCAGCTCAGGCTCCATGCCTCAGTTTCCCCATCTATAACGTGGGACAATGATTCTTCAGTTCCACGGGCTCCCTGCCCAGCTCCCAGCTCTCCTGCATATCCCGAGGGGGTGGGCCATGTCCAGCCTCCGCTCCTCCCCCATGGAACCAGCCCTGAACTGCTCAGGGCCTTACTGAGTGATTCCGGGCAGGGAGAGGGCAGGAGGGAGCCGTTAGAGGCCTGTGGGTGCCAGCATCCCTGGACCTCCTGCCATCAGCTTCACATGACCACTGGGAGGCTGCCCAGAAGTTTTTGGGCTCGCCAATTAGCCGACGGCAAGAAGAGCTGGCAGGTGTGGCTGACACCTGTGGCTGGCAGGTGTGGCAGAAGTGATGATTCTTTTTGAATGAGGCCTTTGACTTCGAGCCCAGAGAGGGACAGCAACTTGCTGGCGATCACACAGCGCACTGCGGCAGGCAGAGCCCAGCACGGGGTGCGAGCTGGGGAGAGCGCCAGGAGATCACACAGCGCACTGCAGCAGACAGAGCCCAGCGCGGTGTGTGAGCCGGGGAGAGCGCCAGGACCTCGCCCCAGGAGCCCACCCTCCTTCTCAGCTTTCTCCTGGGACGTCCTCCCAGGAGAGGCAAGCCCTGCAGGACGGAATCAACAGAGGGAGCCCCAGAAGGACGCTCCTTAAATACTTCCTGCTGACCTCACCACCCAAACCCGCGCTCACCTGCCCTGGGGCAGAGGCCCCTCTGTGAGACCAGCCGTGCCCTCCTCTCCGCCCAAACTGAGCAGTTCGCTGCTGCGGGTGGATTCCAGCTCAGGGCCCTCTGAACTCACGGGAAGAGCATCAAAGCACCTGCCCAGCCCTCGGAGGGACTGGCCAGCTTCCCAAACCCACGCAGGCGTCTCACCCCACCCGGTTCAACAGCACTGTTTTGGGTTTTCGTTTGCTGCCTTAGCTGTCTTCCCGGAGCACTCGCCTCATTTTCGCAGAAACAATAGTTCTTTCTCTCCCTACGGGAACTGCACGGGGTGCGTGAATTGGCCTTCCGGTAACCACGGCGTCTGCCTGGAGTAAGCGGGTGTGGGGACAAAGGCAGGGGGCAGCAGGCGCGGGTGCCCGGCGCCTCCTGGCTGAGGGCGGCTGGGGGTCACTTTGCGAGGCTGGGGCCAGGGCCTACGCTCACCTCGGTCCCTCCTCCCCCAGGCCGGCGCGACTCCTCGGGCATCCGCCTGTACTACACGGCCGCGCTGCGGCGCCCGACGCGGGCATCATGGAGCTGGGCCTGGTGTACACGCCTGTGATGGCCATTCCCCCGCAGGAGACGGCCTTCGTCCTCACCGGCTACTGCACAGACAAGTGCACCCAGCTGGTGAGTGGCCGGACCCGGGGCAGGGCCTGGCACTGCCCGCTCCCCTGCTGAGGCCCGAGGCTGGGCACCAAGAGTGGCAGCTGTGACCTCGCTCCCCCCACCCTGAAGCTTCCACAGCCTCCCCCAGCCCCTCGCCACCAAGAAGTCTTCCTGTGGCTGTGAGCTCTGTACCACCCTCTCCAGCAATAACTGCGGACCCCCATGTAGTGGTGCGGCTGGTGGTAAAGGACCCGCCAGCCAATGCAGGAAACGTAAGAGACTCGGGTTCAATCCCTGGATCAGGAAGATCCCCTGGAGGAAGGCATGGCAACCCACTCCAGTACTTTGCCTGGAGAATCCCATGGACAGAGGAGCCCTGCAGGCTACAGTCCAAAGGTCACAAAGAGTCGGACACGACTGAAGCAACTTAGCATGCATGCACTCAGTCCACACCCCGGCCAGCATTTAAAATACGAGTTCAGCCGTGAGTGAGACAGGCCTGCATTCACCGCGGAAAACGCAGGCAGCGCAGCCAGCCACCAAGGCCCCTCGGCACAGTGCCCTCCCCTCCCCTGGCCGCCCGCTCTTGGGTCTTTCGTGTCCTGCTAGACGTTTCCCTGCTTGTTGCTGCAAGCCTGTTCATGTGCATGCTTCAAAGCAAATTGAACAGTTTGTCCGTGACTTGCCCTTTAACTTGGCACGGCACGGATGAAGTGGGAACTTCATCACCTGAATCAGCCAGGCACCCAGGGCAGAGCGCGTGAGCAAGTGCTGGTGCCCGGGGCTGCGGGGGGCAGGTGGGCACAGGTAACGTCAGTCTCCCGAGCAGACGGCGGGCCTGCGCTTCCAGAGGAGGGAAAGGGGCTCCCCAGACTCTGGGTCCTCCGTGCCCCCTGCCTCCTCCAGTTGTGGCCGGGGCTGACCTGTCCCCTCATCACCACCATCCAGGGTGCCTTAACTTCCCACTGATGAGAAGAAGCCCTCCAGGGAATTTCTGTGCACTCAGGAAACATGTGCCAGGTGAATTCTAAAGGCGCAGCTGCCATACACGGGGATGTGAGCTTTCACTGGGTTAACTCTGGCAAAATGGCCCCCAGAAAGCCCACTCGGAGCTTTCTTCCCCCACAGAACTGGGGTGTGCCTGGGGCCCCAGACTTACCCACCCACCATGTTATCAGTGTCTTAATGTGTCAATCATTGGGAGAAAAACATCCCTGCTGTTCCATTTGAATTCCCCTATTTATAGAAGCAGGCTTCCCTGGTAGCTCAGCTGGTAAAGAATCCGCCTGCAATGCGGGAGACCTGGGTTGGGTCCCTGAGTTGGGAAGATCCCCTGAAGAAGGAAAAGGCTACCCACTCCAGTATTATGGCCTGGAGAATCCCATGGACAGAGGAGCCTGGCGGGCTACAGTCCCTGGGGTGGCAAAGAGTCAGACATGACTGAGCGACTGGCCTCAGGACACATTTATGGGAGCTGCGGACCTTGGCACGGAGCTCTAGGCCATTTGCCCTTCTTTTCTGTGAACATCTGCTCATGACTTTGCCCAGTGTTTCCGGTGGGCTGTCTGTCTTACTCTGGTGGTTTCTATTTGGCTGATGTGGCTTCTCAGTCCGTTGTGAATGCTGCGAACACCCTCTCCCGCATGGCCCCTTCGCTCTCACAGTGCCAGGTGGTAGCATCTCCAGCTGACAGATGAGGAGCCTGGGGCCTGCAGGGACCACGGTGCCTGCTGTTGCAGACCGAGAAGTCAGACGCAGCCTGCTCTGCGGCGAGGTTTAGAGCGGATTTGTCTTCCCATGAGTGGATCCCCTGGGATTTGACCTTCGTGGGGTGGGTGGGGGGCTCCTCGAAGCATTAGGCAAGCAAGGTGGCCTTGAGACAGAGCTGGTGGGCTGCGTGGGCTTCGTCAGCATCCACGGAGGATCAGCCCCATCTGAGACGAGGCTGAGAAACTGTAACCACAGCAGTGTCTGACCGCATCCCCAGAACACGGTGACTCCGGCCGTATGAAGGGCCCGGGCCTCCTGTGCCAGCAGGACCTGGGCTGTGTTGACCTGCTGACCTTGGGCACACCTCTCACCAGCCTGGAAACGAGGGCCTGCCTGCTTTCTCTCTGCAGAGTCTCTAAGTACGTTACGGCACAAAACAGAGAGCTCAGTGTTCTTGTGCCCCTTCAAATAGTACGTTCTTTGGGAAAATGGCATTTCTGTGGACACTAGTGGAAGGGCTTCTGGAAGAGTGAGGGTCTCATCTCCGTTGGCAGACCCCCGAGGGGCCCAGCTTCCACAGTCAGAAGTCCTGGTCTAGACAACCTGGCTGAAGACAAGTCCAGAAGAAGCACGGTGTTTTCGACCAGAGGCCCCAAGATGGCAATCCCCCTGCACCTGCCACACATCTGGACTCTGGGGACCAGAGGGGAGAGACCCAGGGTCCCGCCCGTCGTCAGGGGCTCCCAGTTGTCACACACGTGGCCATAACGTCTCCCAGCCCTCCATCACTTCGAGGGGGCCAAAGTGTACCCGTAATGACCAAGGGCAGGGGCGGTGGCTGGTGGAGAGCAAGCTGGAGGCACAGAGGGGGAGTTGGGTGACCCGCAGAGGCGCAGCAACCTGTGGTCACTCAGTGACAGAGCTGCCGACCATGTGGATGGCACAGTGGTGTGAGGTCAGGGAGATGACGTGTGGTGGAGAAATCGCTTGATGAATGTAATCGTTTTAGGACGCTTTCCGTCTAAACTGCATGAGCGTCACGTCGGGGGAATGTCTGGGACATTGTCTTCTGCCCTGGGGGTGAAGTGAGGGCTGGCCCGTCTCCCCACTGCTGCCCGGCCACGGCTGGGACGGTCAGGGCTGGGAAGGGCCAGGGCCGCCCAGGCGCAAGGACGCCCGTGGATGCCAGGCCCTGACCCCACCCCCGCCCCGCAGGCCCTGCCCCCCTCGGGGATCCACATCTTCGCCTCTCAGCTCCACACGCACCTGACAGGCCGGAAGGTGGTCACGGTGCTGGCCAGGGACGGCCGGGAGACAGAGGTCGTGAACAGAGACAACCACTACAGCCCGCACTTCCAGGTGGGGACCCCCAGCCCCACCCTCCCTGCCCCGCCAGGCCCGCCTCTCCCCTGCACCCCCCCACGCGCTCCTTCTAGTCCTAGTGGCCTCTCGGCCGGAGGCCTCACTTAGCCATCCTGGCGTCCCCTAGAAAGTCGTGGGGCAGCGGGGCACTGGGTCTGCAGGACTCTGAAGTCTCGCCTTGTCCTCGCCTCCCCACCCTCTCCTCTGCCCACCCCAGGAGATCCGCATGTTGAAGAAGGTCGTGTCTGTCCACCCGGTGAGTGCCCGGGTTGGGGCAGGAGACAGAGGTAAGGGGAGGGC
The DNA here is from genome assembly GCA_917880005.1 of Nanger dama. Classification (NCBI taxonomy): domain Eukaryota; kingdom Metazoa; phylum Chordata; class Mammalia; order Artiodactyla; family Bovidae; genus Nanger; species Nanger dama. The sequence continues at coordinate 2,502,207 of CAKJTW010000018.1, read as the reverse complement.
AGGAAGGATGGAGAGGCAGAGGCCGTGGAAGTCCTTCCAGAACCAGCTCTGAGACTCCCCTGGGGCTGCACAGGGGCCCTTGGAGAGGCCAGACCCAGAGGGCACTCGGGGTCACAGGCCTCCCGCCTGATCAGTTGACCACAGACCCGAGAGCTTCAGGGAGAGATGAGGGCCTGGAGCTCACTGGGGGCCGCCCACCATGCAGCAGGGCACTCCTGAGCAGGATGGGGGCTCGCCCAAACGCGGGCTATGCCTCCCGACCAGCCCCACGCAGCCACCAGCTGGCCTGCGGCCCCAGCAGGAAGGGGCCAGAGAAGTCGACTGGTGGTCACTCCCTGGAGACACTCCAGGGTGGTCCTCATGTGTGGGGACCCCGGGGGCCACTGTCGGGTTCCTCGAGGGGGGACCGATTGCTGTGGTCACTCGTGGGTCCGGCCCAGTGCACCTGGACCCCAGGCGGGCAGGTGCTGAGGGTGTCTGTCGGCTCGGCCCTCCAGGGAGACGTGCTCATCACCTCCTGCACTTACAACACGGAAGACAGGAGGCTGGCCACCGTGGTAAGTCGCCCCAAGGTCCCGCCCCCTGCCGCAGAGCATGGGCACCACTCTTGGCTCTGCTGAGCCCAGGGCAGGGGTGCCACTCCCTCATTCATCCAGTGAAGCTGCGGCTCTCGGGCTGTGGGCCCTGGGCCAGCATCAACATCCCCTCTCCAGCTCAGTTCAGTCGTGTCTGACTCTTTGCGACCCCATGGACCGCAGCACGCCAGGCCTCCCTGTTCATCACCAACTCCTAGAGCTTACTCAAACTCATGTTCATCGAGCCGGTGATGCCATCCAACCATTTCATCCTCTGTCATCCTCTTCTCCTCCTCCTGCCCCCAAATATCACCTGGGTACTCGGTAAAAAACACATAAACTCATCAGTTCCTCTCCAGGCTGGGTGGTGACTCCCGGCAATGTCTGCTCTAACGAGCTACCCGGGTTATTTTGATGGCTGCCCTAGTCGGAGAGCCACGGCCAGAGATGTGTGTCAGCACCAGAGCCGCGCTGGGGAGAGGCCGGGGGCATGAGGGGGCTCCCTGCCCCCAGGGAGACATGCCAGCCACACCTGACTCCTGCGACCGGCAAAGGTGGAATACAGCTGGGGATGCGGAGGGAGGCGTTGTTCCCCGGTCCGCGCGTGCCGGCTGACTGCTTTGCTGTCTGTCTCTCCAGCAAAGGCTGAGGACTTCAGGAGGGCAGGGCCTCTGCCCACTCAGCACGCGATCTGGCCTCGTGAGATGACTGGGTGCACGCGTGCGTGCATGAGAGCACTGAGCACCCAGGGAGGCTGAACGGCAGCGTCTGGGCTGGCGCTGGCGGCCGTGCTGACGCGTCTCCCCTCCCGGCAGGGGGGCTTCGGGATCCTGGAGGAGATGTGTGTCAACTACGTGCATTACTACCCGCAGACGCAGCTGGAGCTCTGCAAGAGTGCCACGGACCCCGGCTTCCTGCAGAAGTACTTCCACCTTGTGAACAGGTGACGGCTCCACGGGGCGTGTGCCCGCCGTGCCTTCCCGCCCCGAACGCTGCCCCCAGCCCCAAACCCTCCAGGCCCTGGGCGAAAGCAGGGAGCCCAGGAGCAAGGTGAGCGGGAGCCTGGCCATCAGGCCCCCACCCACCTTGAGGCACCCGTGGCAGGCATCACCAATCGATCCCCATACTTGCTTCCTATGAGTCTGGACTTGGCCCGAGGAGCCCCTCCACCCAGCCCCGGGAGCAGCGGTTCCCACCTGACCTGAGAGGGCACAAGAGATGAAGCCCATTGGTGGTCAGGGCGGGAGGCAGGGCCAGGGCAGGGTCCCGGGAGGCTGTGGCCTCCCGGTCTGCTCCGGGAGCCCCGCCCCCTGGCAGAGGGGCATCCCCTGTGCCTTGCTGGGCTCCCCTCCGCTCCCCCAAACCCCACTCTGGGCGGCTCCTTCTTGCACCAGGTTCAACAGCGAGGACGTCTGCACCTGCCCCCAGGCGTCTGTCCCGGAGCAGTTTGCCTCTGTGCCCTGGAACTCCTTCAGCCGCGAGGTGCTCAAGGCCCTGTACGGCTTCGCGCCCATCTCCGTGCACTGCAACAAGTCCTCCGCCATCCGCTTCCAGGTGTGCCTGCCGTGTGCATGTGTGCGTGCATGTGTCTGGGGGGGACATGCATTTCCAGGTGTGCCTGCCCATGTGTGTGTGTGCACACGTGTGTGTGTGTGCATGCACGTACCTGTGTGTGTGCGCGTGCGTGTGTGTGTACATGCGTGCGTGTGTGGTTTGTCCGCTGCCAGCTGTGCCTGCCGTGTGTGTGCCTGCGTGTGTGTGTCTGGGGGGTATCCATTTCCAGGTGTGCCTCCCATGTGTGTGTGTGCGCACGCATGCGTGTGTGTGTGTGCGTGTGTGTGTGCGCACGCACGTGCGTGTGGTTTATCTGCTCCCAGCTGTGCCTGCCCCTGTTGGGGGAGGGTGCATGTGGCTGGGGCTGGCCGGCTGCCCTTGGCCACGCCGTCGCCCCTTCCGGACACCCAGCAGCAAGTTCTGAGTCTGCCCACCGCTCGTGCCCCAGAACCCCTAGAGGAGCCCAGTGGGTGATAGGGCTCCACCCCCAAGGAGCTGGCAGGAAGCAGTCACACAAAACAAGGATCAGGTGGTGAGAGACGGGCCCAGATAGACAGCCGACGGCCTGCGGGGGGCTGACCACTGCCCCCGGAGGCGCCGCCCTCTCTGGGACGCCGGCGCGTCACGGGAGTAACCTCGGTGGTCTGAGCAGGGCATCCGGGCCGCCCCCGGAGCCTAGCAACACAGCACTCAGGGGGCGGGGGCCGTGAGAAGTCAGGGTCTGAGGCTGCAGGCTGGGTTCCCTCCTCATCCGGGACCCACCAGGATCCAAAGGCAGCTCGCTCACCCCTGCCAGCTCCTGGCGGGGCCCAGAGCCTGGGCTGGGGCTGAGTTAGGTGAAGGCTCCGCGGCCTGCAGCTCTGCAAGGCAGCTTTCCCGGAAGCGCTGGACTAGTCGCTAATTGAATGCTCCCAGCCCCAAGGTGGGGGCAACACTGGATCATCAAAGAGCAGTTTGGGGCCGACGTCTGATGTAGTCGAAGTGTGGCGTTTGATGCAGCCGTGTGTGCGAGTCGGGGGGTGGGGGAGAGTGGCTGGAAGCCCAGGCTGCACCCAGGCCTTCTGACTGCTTTCCTGAAGGAAGTGAAGGGTGTCCGAGCAGGCGGATGGGGGCAGCCCTGGCTCCCGGGTGAGGAGCCCCACGTAGCAAGGGCGGTTTGCTTTGGTCTGGGAGAAGGAGAGTTTAAGGGCAGGAACCCATGGGGTCACCAGGAGAGGTGCTGGGGGAGGTGGCCCCCACTTCACCCCTCCAGCCTCCGTTTACCTCCTCGTCCCTTCCTTTCAGGGCGAGTGGAATCGGCAGCCCCTGCCTGAGATCGTATCCAGGCTGGAAGAGCCCACCCCTCACTGCCCAGCCAGCCAAGCGCAGAGCCCCGCCGGCCCCACCGTGGTCAGCATCGGGAGGGCAAAGGTTGAGCGTGGGCGGTCTCCTCGCTCCCGTCAGCATGCTGTCCCTGCGGGCTCAGGCCAGCTCTGTGCACCCCATACTCTGTGAAGACCCCCATGGAACAGCCCAGCATGGAGGGCTGGACCAAGCCACCGCCTGAGACCAGGTTCCGGTCCTGCTTTCTCCCTCAGGGACCCCCTGCATGGCTGAGAGGGTCCCGTGACCACTCTTGCTGACCCACTGAGGCCCAGGTGGACCGAGACCCTTGCACATCCTCTGACACAGCGTGAGGGTAACCCCTCTTGGAGGTCTAGAGTCCAGTGCTCCGAGAGTCCACTGCCATCTCGCTGGGGTGGGGCGGGGGCCCGTCTCCTGGGACACGAGCCACAGACTCCCAAGAGCTGCCCAGCCCTGCATCCCCAGCCCCGCGGAGGGTGATCGGTGTTGGCGTGTGACGGGTACAAGCGTTGTTGTACTTAAACGTGTCCCTGCAGACTGGCTCGTGTATTCCAGTGGGTGTCTTCCCTGCCGATGGGGGCAGGACAAACCGCTTAGCTGGTTAGAGACTCGCCTGGGAAATTGCTTCATTGCAGGGTAAATAGATATTTTCGCCTACCTAAAGGGAAACCCTAAGAACAGCTGTCACCACCACCAAAAGGATGTGACGGCAGGGATCCAGACCAGGACCTGGGTGCCAGCTCCCTGGGAGATGAGGTTAATGGCCCGGGTCACTTCTCTGTGCGGTGGGACAGGTAGTGACAGCAAGCAAGCCCTGGAATCAGACCTGCGTTAGAAGGCCAGCCCCGCCTCCCCGACCCTCGGTCTTCTCCTGCAAGACGGGGCCAGTGTCATGCAGGTTACTGGGGCCAGCACCCGGGGACAGCTAGTGCAGGGAGGCGCTGCCTGGCCAGGCCCTGCCTCCTGGGTCACCTCCACCTTCCTTCTCTCTTAGCTGCCGCTCATTTCAGGCCAAGTTCGGCTCTTTGATAGTTGCTGCCGGGAGTGACAGATTCAGCTCTGTTCAGCCAGTTCAGCAAAACACGGTGCAGCTTCTAGGAGAGCGAGGGTGATGGATGGGCCTCTGGGCCCCCCTTCCACCCCAGCAGCCACCCGCTAAGCACCACCTCTCCTCCTGCCAGCACTTCATTACAGGGCAGGCGCTGCTCACGGGGTCTTAAATCACACTGCCCCTGCCGTACATCAGGCCGCGACGCTGTGAGCTGCCAGGCCCGACAGAGGCTGCACAGCGGCCAGCCCTCCGTCATCTTCAGAGCCTCGGGGGACAGCAGGGCGAGAGGCCCCTCCCCCGCAGGGCCCCGGCCTCAGGAGGGCAGCTGCGGCTCACCTAGCCGCTGGCCTTGGCCGTCTGGTCCAGGAAGTCCCCTCCCTCTGAGGGTCCTGTCAGCCCAGAGCTCTGGGAGAGGGCTTGGAGGTTGACCCCTGGCCTCATCCCCACTGCCCCCCCACCACCTCACCGTCCTGGGCACTATTGCTTTGTTCCCCAGACCCTGGGAGGCACCAGTGGCGACCCGCCCCAGCCTCACCCGGGGGCAAGCCCAGGTCTGCAGGAGAGAAAGTCGCCCCCTGCCCCCAGGGTCCCTGGAGGATTAGTGGCAACCAGGAATCGCTCCCAGTTCCAGAGCCTTCTGCCGCCCCCACTGACATGCCCGCCCCCGCACTCACTGTGGCCCTCGGGCTGGTCGCTTCTTCCTTGGGGGGCGGCGTGGTTCACCCCACGCACAGGCCCCTGCCACCCCCTGCCGCACCCTGCCCGCCCGGAGCATCCCACCCGGGCCATCTGAAAGAGCATGTGCCCTGGTTCTGCATTAACACGCCAACGAGCCAGGACACGCTGTCTCTCCTGCCACTGACAGATGGGGGAACTCAGACACCTAAGCCAGGGTCACCTAGCGTGCGTGGGGGGCCTGGAGGTGACCCTGGGCCTGTGTGATGGCAGAACCCAGGCTCCCAGCCTCCAGCCTCCCCTGAGGACCCAGGCAGCACCCCCGTGCCTCATGGGGACCAAACGAGGCCAGCCAGGGAAATGTTTGCGGCCAGGGCTGGGCGCCCCCTCAGCCAGGCCCCCCGTGCCTCGTCAGGCTTGCCCACCTTCTGCAGGATGGGAGCGATGCGGGCCCAGAGGCCAGGGGTCCCGTTCCGCCCTCTGCTGCGTGGCTCTGGCCAACCTACTCTGCTTCTCTGGGTCTTCCTCTCCCCATCCACCCACAGAGAAGGCTCCTGGGGCTCCTGGGGGTGAGGGCTGCTAGGGTGCCAGGCCTAGAGAGCCAGGCTGAAGTGTGCCCGTGCAGGCTCAGTGTGGAGACAGCCTGGGAGGTGGGGGGTGCCTGGCCTGAGCCGGCCCCAGGATGCCCCAGGGCCGTACTACTCGCTGGCCATCAGGCTCATGTGGCTGTTGAAGCTTAATTGTAAATAAATTGAAATGATGTAAAATAAAGCATCTGGGTTCTCAGTCACAGCAGCCACATTTCAAATGCTCCACAGCCACATGCGGTCGGGGCTCTGGTATGCATTGCTGGGATGTCAGCCCGTCCATCAGGGTGGGAAGTTCCATCGGGCTGCTCCACCGGGGCCGGGTCCCAGACTGATGGGGCAGGAGCCGCCTGCACCTCCACCTCCCAGCTCCCTCCCAGGGGGCCCAGCGGCCCTGATCTGGCTCTCACTGGGCAGAGCAACTGGACCGGCAGGGTTGCGGGGTTTGTCCATGGAGGCATGTAGGGCAGGACCAGTCTTCCAGGCCAAGGGAGGTCCTTCCGGCCCCTGGTACAAGCACGAGAAATGCCCAACAGGCCTCCGAAAGCCTGGGGAGGGCCGAGCTCAGGACCCAAACCATCAAGGGCTCTCAGTCCCTGCCCCTGCCCTGCCCCAGTCCTGTGCTGCTGAAGGTGAAACTGAGCCCAGGCTTCCTGGGGGCTCCAGCTGCTCTGGGCTCCGCTGCAGAGAAAAACAAAGCTTCTCGTTATGGCAAAGAAGCCCCCTTCCGCTCCTCTCTGGCTCTTCCAAAACACGCTGAAACCCGCCAACGGCCTCCCTGGGACACGCACGGTTCTATTTTCTCCCGTCTTTCCAGTCTCCCCTCCCCCACGCCCACCCAGCCTCACGCGCACGTTCCACACTCCCTGCGTTCTCAGGAGGCTCTGGGATGGAAGGCAGCCCGCCGTGTCCCGTGAATTTCTGGCTACAGACTACAGTGTTTGTGGCAGACTCCTGATGGGGGACTTTGGGAGCCTTCAGTGGAAGATTCTAGACCTGATCCTGGGGAGCCCTGCCCGATCTGGACGTCACAGCCCAGGAGGCCTTTGTGTGGGGACCCTCACCCTCCATCTCCTCCCAGTCTGAGACCAAGGCTTTGCCCTGGGCTTCCACTCTGTCCCTTCTTCCTCGGGAGGCAAGAGGACCCGGCTGCTGGGAGAGGCCTGGGGGGCTGGAGGGGGAGCCCAGTGGGGGAGCCCAGGAGCAGCGCCCGCAGCCCCAGGTCCCGCGTGCAGGGGGGCTAGCATGCTGGCAGCAGGCTCCTTGGGCCACGAGGAGGGATGAAGGATAAAGCTGAGGGGAGCAAAGGCAGGACCCAGCACCGGCCCACGCTGGGTGACCTGGGCTGCTCAGGACTGCCACATGCCCCTGAGCTCTGCGAGCAGCTGGCAGGCCGCCTGGAAGGCCGTCCAGTGCCCCTGGAGGAAAGTGGACAGGCCCCGCCTACCCGACTCTCCTGCTGGCCCCTGTCCAGCAGCCTGAGCAGGCCATTAGGGGCCATGCGGGTCCCAGGTCCCTGCACCCCCGCAGGGACATTTGCACCGGTCTGCCGGCACCTGGCCTCTGGTCTCTGCATGGCTCGCAAGGATGAGGTGCCAGCTTGCTCAGTTCCTAGAAGCCTCACACGCACAGGGCTGGCCTGGGACCCACTGCCCTCCAGCTGTCAGGAGTGGTGGCAATGGCATTTGGCAAAGGAGAGGCGCTAGGGCCAGACTTGCGTGCACGCAACCGCGTGGCCGCACTCAGGGATGCCCCACTGGCCACACCGCCCGCCCCTCCCCACGGCCCACAGAGGCCCCATCGCCTCCTGCTCGAGCAGGAGGCGAGGACCCTGGGAGGAATGAGCATCTTGTTCAGGTTGCAGGGCTCCTGCCGGGCAGGCCCTCTCCAAGCTCACGCCGCGTGACCCCAGGCCAGACGGCTCAGCGCTCGCCTGTCCATCAGGGGCGTGGGGAGGACGTGCTGGCCACCCTGGGCAAGCACTTCATCCCGTGGCGTGGGGGTGAGCCGAACACTCGGGCCTGTTTAGGCTGGATGGCACCTCTGTGGGGTCTGGGAGGGTCCTCGGCAGGCAGAAGCTCCACTGGGGTGTCCCCAGACTGAGGCAGAGCAGCAGAGCATTCTGCCCACTGCCCTAGAGCCCTCTGTAGACGGGGTGGAGGGAGCCCCGCCGGCCGACACTGCCCGGGGCACACGGCAGGCCACGCCCACCCCAGGACCTTTGCCTGTGACAGGCTCGATGTCCACGCCACGCAAGTCTGGCCTAGAGCCTCTCTGTTGCCAAATGCCGTTGCAGCCACTCTTAACAGCTGGAGAGCAGTGGGTCCCAGGCCAGCCCCGTGCGTGTGAAGCATCTAGGATTTGAGCAAGCTGGCACCTCATCCTTGCGAGCCATACAGAGACTAGAGGCCAGGTGCCAGCAGACCATCCTGCTGGGTGCACGGTCCCTAACGGCCAACTCAGGCTGCTGGACAGGGACCAGCGGGAGAGTCTACCCCTGTGGGTAGGCAAGGGTCTGTCCTCTTTCCTCCAGAGGGCACGTCACTGCCCTGGGTCCCTGCAGGAGGCTCAGAGCTCCTGGGATGGCTGGCCACAGGCGGGCTGGGTCGGGGATGGGGGGCCCTTCTCCTGTGTCCTGCTAACAGCCACGCTCAGCCCAGCCTGTGCAGAGCTCCAGGCAGTGATCAGAGCCACGGTGCTCATTCTGCCCAGAAAAACCTTCCAAAATTAAGGCAGCACAGTGTTTCGGGGTTAGGGTGAGGAAGGGCTGGCCTAGGTCACCAGCTCCCAGGGGAGAGTGATACGGTTCAGCCCGAAGCGATGGGGAAGCTTCCTGGGGCTCAGACCTTCCCGAGCGGCCCTTTGGGGTGAAGCGGGTGAGTTGGGGGTGCGGCCCATGACGGCCTCTCACGTTGGTGGCCAGTGCCATGTTCAGAGGGGCCCAGGGCTATTTCTCCCCAGCAGAGGGGCAAGCACAGGCAGGGGAGGGAGCGTGAGCACTTCTGTTTCCGGGCTCGGCCGCTGAGAGAGGAGTCGAGGTGGAGCCTGGGCCAGACCGCCCCTCGGCCCGAGCTGCCCTCAGGAACAGCTGCGGCCTGGACGCTGCACAGGCCCGTCCAGGGGTCCGGGGCCAAACCACGGGGCCTGGGAAGCAGGCCTGCTCCCCCTCCCCTCTTCTGGCTCCACAGGGTCCTCTGGGGGTCCCCCAGGCCCACCTATGGGCAGGAGGCTGTAGGCGCTCCTCTGCCCGAGGCTTGAGAAAGAGCGCCGGCCCCCTTGAGAAAGGCCCCTGGCTCCCCCAGGCTGCAGTCTGACGAGGGGACCAGCTTCTCTCCAAAGGTCACCTGAAGCACAACGTCTTCCCAAGGCCTTGACTTTATTAGCCTGAGCTGTTCAGCCCAGTCCACAGAGGGCACTGAGAGGGATGGCGCCTCTGAAACCAACTCCAGGCCCACCAGGACTTTCTGCACCCGTCACCGCACGCCTTCCTGCCCGCGTCCCCTCGAGCCCCCTCCCCAGGGGGCTGCCTGGGTGCCGGGGCCAGGCGCCGGCCCCCGCAAGGAGGATGGGCAGTTCTGAAGGCCCTGGGATGGGGCCAGCGGGGACGCCTCATTTCAGGCCCTGGGCGAGTGCCACCCCCGGGGACTGGAAGAGCGGAGGACGAGGCCCAGAGCTGAGTCAGACAGCAAGGACAGAGGGCCCCCGGGCAGGGGGGTCCCAACAGGTCCTCACCTGGCAGCACCCCTTCGTCTCTGACATGGTGAGCGAGGGCCCCAGGGAAACCTGGGCAGGAGAGAGAGCTTCTGCACATTGGTTGAGGAGGGGCAGCTGAGACCCTCCCAGCCCTGCTCCTGGCACCGATTTCAGGGCTGGAAACTCTCCGGGGGCTTCCCTGAGTGAAGACAAGCAGAGCTCGCTTTCTGGATCCACTCCTCCTTCCTGGGACCTGGGAACACACCATCCTGCCAACCCCGACCTCAGAGACAGTGCCAGTCTGGCACACCTGCTCTCTGCCTTCACTACTGTGCCCGGGGCAGACAGCACTAGTCAACCCCACGCGGTCCCCCAGGCCAGACACACCCGCAACCCTCAAGGCCACTCCGGGCAGCCTGCCCGTCAGGGACAGAGCACTGGGTGACGCCCTCTGCCGCCCACTTTCACGGGGGCCTTCTCTAGGGTTTCCTAAGCTCCTCTTCAGAAGCTCTCCAGGGCTACAGGCTGGTCCCTGAGCCCAAGGCATTGCAGGTGACTTTTATGGGGGTGTGGGAGTGGACTTGAGAGCCCCCTTCGGTCAGTGACCACAGAACGGGCCTTCTGGGTCCTCTTTCCACCCGCTCTGTCTGCACCTTTAGGGGGCATGGCAAGTTGCTCTCGGTGAAGGACAAGGGAGCCCACGTTCCAGCCAGGGTCCGGGTCCTGGAACCCAGGGTGGGCACGGGTGCTGGGGTCCAGCCCCGGTGGATGCATGGTGATTCGAAGGTGGGGACGGAGTAGGCGTCCTAGGAAAAATTTATTTAATTACAGATAGGGAGGGATTAGGAATTTAGCAGAGGAAAAGAGGCCAAATAACTTGGTTAACACAGGGTACCAGTCACCACCTACGAAGGCCGCAGGCGTCTTCCCGTTCTCCCGAAGGAGAGGAGGCACTGAGACACCCCCGGTCCGATCTTAGAAGCCCAGGCAGAATTAGTAGGCTTGGTGGGTCCTATGTACCAGATGGGAATTCGGCCAGAAAATAGTTAAGAGAGAGAAAGGGGCTGAATAACTTGGCTTACGCGGGGTACCAATAAAATTCCAGACAAGGAATTTGCACCATCTGAATGGCGGGCACCCACGCTCCAGATGGGAATTCAGCCAGAAAATTGAGGAGCAGAGAAGAACGACATGAGGGAATCAGTCTTTCCGGAACTGATCCGATTTCTTTATTTTTCAGGCTTGTTTATATACCTTTTGTTACACATAGGGATGAATACAAAGTCACGCGAGGGTCAGCAGACCTGACCCTTAGGTGTTTCATATAAAATTATACAAAGGTCTCATGAGTTTTTACATCATCTTCTGACCATGAGGTCCGCTGACATTTTATGGCCCTTTCTGATACTGGTCAGTTAACCAGAAAGCTTACTTTTCCAGGAGTGATTTTTTTCAGGCACCACCCTCCAAATAAAGTTGCATTCCTATAGGGTGAGGGTGCAGTGAGTTACAATCAAGAAAGGAATTTACTTAACCTAAGGTTTAACATGATTAGTCTTAAAGGTTAATACTTATTTCTCTTATATGCTTAAAGGTTAATACTTATTTCTCCTATATGCTAGTTATATTCATTATAAGGGCAGGGAATATGAAGATTTAGCAGCAAACATCAGCCCAACAAATGAAAACCCTTCACCAATGTTCCCTTTACAATCTATTTAGTCTTAAGATAGTGATAAGGTTGCATTTTTGCATGGCAAGGACACAGTGATTTATAACAAAGTACAGTGATCTATAACAAAACAGAAAATTCATTAACTCAAAAAGTCTAGTATTGCTAACATCAAAAACTACTATATTTCCTTTTCTATATTCCAAAAACATTGATTAATATATTCCCAGGTGCCTAAGGATATGAAGTCCTGGCGGCAATCAAATGAGAAAAGCCCTATGCTAATACTCCACACTCTCTGTGCTGTTTATGGTTGAGAGGTTGTCACACAAGCTAGTCTGTCAGCAGAGAGGTTTGACCTGAGACACCCTTGTCACACCCAGGGCAGGGAATTAGCAGTAATTGTTGGCATGACAAATGAAAAAACCCTTCACCAATATAACTCTTAATCAACCTACTAATAATCTTCTAACTTCTCAAAAGAGTCTGTATTTAGAAAGTTTTAAAGCATCCCATGCCTCTCACAGCTGGGAGGCTGTAAACAATCACATGTGGCTGGACGAACCTGATCAGGCAGGCCAGAGGACCTTCAGAGTTCGTAAGTTGAAACACTCTTGTCACACCCAGGAATTTTTATTAACTGGGGCTGCAAGTTAACTCCTTCTCCAAGAGAAATGGTTATGGGAGAGAGCTCCCTGTAAAGTACTCTGGTTTGGGGGTAGATGCTCGGGAACAGGGGATCTCCTGAGGCTTGATCACACCTTTGCATATGCCAAGCTTCTTTTTCCTCATGACCTTTGCCATGGGCGGAGTTCCTCACACTGGCTCCCAACACGTGGGTCCCTGGGAAGGGGTGGCGTGGGCCTGAGTGCCAGGTCGCTGATCCCTGGACGAGCTGAGGCCCTGCCCGCGGCCGTCAGTAGATCCCCTTCACCCTCTTGTTGTCAGGGTCGAAGGGAGACTTGAGGTGGGCCTGGGCAGCGTAGGTCACCCCCATCCTCTCCAGGGTGTAGTCTCCACTCTTCACGAAGTCCAGGGAGGCCTGGTGGGCACAGAGGAGGGGCCGCAGTCACTCAGTGCCCCGTGGGAGCCGGGCTCACCCGCCTGCCTCCCGGGACGGGGCTGCTGTCTTGCCCGCTCATGCCCCTCCTTCCTCTGAGTCCAGGAACTGCCCTGAGCCCTGAGCATGGGGACTCCGTGTCCCGGGGGCCCTGAGCTGGACCTGAGTCCCTGGGGTCCGGTGGAGCCGAGGTCTGGCACCGAGGAGAACCTCTCCCGCTGGGCAGCAAAACCTGCCCTGTAAACACTGGCCCCTGGGAGGGCAGGCGACCAGTGGGGGACTTCTGGGGTTTATAAATGGCAGTTTGGAAAAATGCTTAGGCTTTCTGCATACAGACCAGGCTGCCCCTTCGGTCTCATTGCCGAGTCCCCCAAATGAGCCTGTGCACGTGTGTTTCTGTGTGCACGTGTGCCCATACGTGTGCTCACAGGTGGGTATACCTGTGTGTACAGACACAGGATCTCCAGCTCCATGGGGCAGAGCAGGTGAGCCCTGCCCAGAGCCCTTTTCTGACCACGAGAAGCCTGGAGCTTCCAAAGTCAGGTTCTGTCGGAAGGAAAACATAGAAACAGTCGCCCCCTATGCCCGGGGAAGACAGGGCCCGTCAGTCAGTCCCTTCACTGGTCTCCTGTCCCCCAGGCCCAGCCCACCCAGAGAGGGAGGCAGGGGTGCGGGGGAGAGCCCCAGAAGGGACCAGGGCTCCCCATGGCAGTGCAGGGGCGGGGGACTCACCGGCCCGCCGCTGGGGTCTCGGATGTAGCCGTAGGCCAGGGTCTTATTGATGGTGAATCCGAGTCGGCCTTGCGGACGTGGCCCACCACCTGGCCATTCCTCCAGATGGCCTCCAGCCCGAACATGGGCACTTTCCTGGAAGAAGCAATAGACGGCTGGGACCCCCAGAGCCCCCCGGAGGGGGATCTCCTGCACTTTGCCTGGCCGAGGAGAAAGGACAGAGCCCCCCAGACCACGGGCTCCACGCCTCAGGGCTGGTCTGCTAGGGGCCCGCGTGCCCCTCACCTGGCCCCCAGGATGCCGGGGCTCAGGCTCTGAGCGGATAAATGGGCAGAAAACGTCAAGACCAGGACCCGGCTTCCGTGTCTCTGGAGGCGGGCCCCACGGGTTTGCAACTGTCACACAGCTTGTTTTAATCTGACGGCTCTCCTTTTCTGACATGTGATGCGTCACTTATTAAAAGTAACTTTCTGCATTACATATAAATGACGAATGCTCGCCGTAACATTTTTGAAAATTTAAAATAGAAAACGAGCAGAGGACTGAACTGCAATCACAGGAACACCAGTGCCAGGGCATTTGGTGTGACCTTGGCACCAGTGCCAGGGCGTTCGGTGGAAACTTGGCCGGTGTGCCCGCTCCTGCCCAAGGCCTCATGCCCGCAGGCACTGGGCCGGGTGCTGGGGATGAGATGCCCCCAGGGCTGCAGCACCGTGTGGCCCCACGGGTCCTGGGATGGGTGCCAAGGACTGTTCCCCGGGGGGTGTGGGGCACGGCTGGGCTGGTTACGGTAACAGGAACTGGGGGAACCTTGCCCTGAGCGAGAGTCTGAACAGGGTCTGGGTGCCTCCCGGCTCGGAGGCCAGGGGTGACAAGGTCTGGGCCCCACGGGTGCAGAGGATGAGGGTGGGGGTGGTGGAAGCTTTGCAAACACATCCTGTCTCCTTCGGTCCCGTCCTACGGGGGTGCCGTGTCCAAGTGAGGAGACAGCCTCAGCGAGGACCCCGCCCCACCCAGGGCCCCAGGGCAGAGCAGCAGCATCCTGGCTGCGTCCCTCCTCGGTCCAGGTCTGGATGGCCAGGCCGGGGCCCGAGGCGGACTCTGAATCCCAGCGGGGAGCCCTGGGGAAGGGCGAGCTGCACCACGGCCACCGCTGTCCGAGGCAGCGGGAGCTTTCTGGAGGGCCAGGTGGCTGGAGGGCTCAGCCGACCCCTGCCCTATCTCACCCCAAACCAGAGCCGAGTGCTCCCCGGGAGGCGGACGAGGAGTCAGGCAGAGGGGCAGCCCGACAGGGTCCCAGGGAGAAGCTAGGAGATGACGCGCCCAGCTCTGCCCACTCTGCGTCCCCAATCCCAGCAGCCTCCATGCTTCGTTTAAAGGCGCTGAATCTGGGAGAAAGGGTACCGCTGGCATCAGCCAACAAGACCCAGAGACGCCCCCCACCCTGGGGACGGCTGCTGCTCAGCTCCTCATCACCCCATCCACGTCCTCCAACCAGCACCAGGGACCCAGGGCCTGTGCGGGCTCAGCTCCCAGCACGAAGGGCAACGAAGAGCTCAGAGCTGCCGGGGAGGTGGGGCAGGGGGAGGTAGGGGAGAAGAGATCGGCCCCGCATGCGGCTTCCTTCCCCCAAGCCACAGGCCTGGGAGAGAACCGTTCTGCCCCTGGGCCCGGTGGTCTCCGTCTGTCAGTAGGGCTGGCCCCGCCTGGCCCCTCCTTCCACGAGCCCCTCCCGGGCTGTGGGGAGGCTCTGACTAGGACACGGGGGGGCGATGGCAGTGCCCTGACGGGCAGCCAGATCGGGGGTCCCCAGCGGGAGCCCCCCACAAAGCCCGCTTGGCTGGGCAGGGCCTTCCCCTTTCAGAACACATGTTCAGAGGAACTTCCCAGCCGCCCAGTGGTTAGGACTCTCAGCTTTCACTGCCAAGGGCACGAGTTCAGTCCCTAGGTGGGGAGCTAAGATCCTGCAAGCCACGTGGTGCAGCCAAAATAAATAAAGTGAAATGAAACCCGTGTTTGCCGAGGGCTGCGCTGTCTGCTCCCTGCCAACCAGCACCAGCGCGCGCCCGGTTTGCCCCCTGCCTGGCCCTGGTGGTACCTGAGTTGCAGCCCCGGCTTCAGAGTCGGGCCCGCTGTGGGCCCAGCCCTACCCTGCAGGTCCCAGTCTCTTCCCTGTCGGGGGCTGTGGTGCGCGCTCCGGGAGATGGTGCCTGGCCTGCAGGGGCAGGGGGAGCCCAGAAGCACCGTCCCACGTGTCTGCAAGGCCGCTCCCTGCTCCCGGCGGCCCCAGGCCCAGCGGTACTCACTCGTCCACGGTGAAGCTCACTAGGCGCCGGCGGAGGCCCTCGGCCCGTTGCTTCTCCAGGGCCTCACGCCCCAGGAAGGGGGTGGAGGACTTGAGCTTGCAGGTGAAGGCCAAGCCCGCCTCCAGGGGGCTGTCATCAGCCCGGGAGGTCGGCGTGCCAGTGCCGGTAGCCTGGAGTGGGGGAGGCCACGCGGTCACTGTCCAGCGAGGGTGGGGACTTCAGAAGATGCCCCGGGGATGCCCGCCCATGGCCACACCCTCAGCCTAGACCCTCCATGACCCGGGGTTTCTGGGGGCTGGGACTATCCTCAGTCACAGGAGGCGCCCTGGCTGAGCGCTGGAGTTAGACCACCCCAGCAGCATCGCCGTGCATCTCTGCCATCAGGCTGGAGGCCCTGGGGAGGGGGCAGTGGAGAGCCGGGCAGCTTGGAGGGCTCCCCCATACTCTGATGGTCTTCAGCCCTCTCTGGGAATCTCAGCGCTGAATCCAAGTCTGGCTCTGGGCCCCCTCCCCCTGGGAGATACCTGCCCCTCCGCCTAGAGTGCTGGGGTCAGAGATCCCAGCACCATCCCCAGGCCCTGGTACAAGGGCAGCGAAGGGGGTTTGGGGAAACAGTCCGTGTGGGGGGATGGGGCGGCACGGCATGGCAGGAAGGGAGCATGGGGACACACGGGGGCTGGTCAACAGCCTCCAGCCAGGTGGCTCAGCGGCCCTGTGGTCCAGGCCCCACACACACCTTTCTCGATGCTCAGGGAGTCGATGGCCCGGTAGCCGGCATTGACGAGGCCGTGCTTGGCCCCTGCGGTCATCAGGGCCTGGTACACGGGCAGGCAGGACGGTCTCGGGCGTGCAGCTCCCAGCCCAGCTCTCCCACGAAGGACAGCCTCACGGCCCGGACCTGGGGGTGAGGCACAGCTCAGAGCCAGGCCAGGCGCAGACCAGGGTGGAGGCCCAGCCGCCACCGACGGGTGGGCACTTCTTACCACCACCACTAATAGCCAGACCTGGCCCAGGCCACAGGCCACCAAGAAATGGGGCCTGCCGGCGAGAGTCCTCAGGAGCGTCTGGAAATCTTTGAAAGGAAGAGATGTTGCCGTTGGGAGTGGAAGTGGACACGTGGTTCCCAGACCACAGCTCGTCTCCTAAATGACTATAGGAGTGTCCTGGGCCTCGGTAGCCAGGGGCAGAGGACCGCGGAAGAGAGCACTCTGTCAAGTCTAAGGCCTGAAGTCCAAAACCAGGGTGTGGGCAGGGCGTGCTTCCCCTGGAGGCTCTGGGGCGGGGCCCTCCTGCCCCTTCCATCTCTGGTGGTCCAGGCTCTGCTGGCCTGGATGCGTCACGCTGGCCTGGCCTCCATCTCCTGCCTGTCTGTGTCTCTCCGTCTGTGATGGACACTGGCTGCTGGGCGGAGCCCCCTTACCAGGGTGCTCTCATCCCGGGATCCTCACCGGCATTGAATCAGCAAAGCCCCTGGTTCCAAGGTCCCGTTTCCAGCCCAGGGGTGATGTTTCTTTAGGGGGCCACCGTTCAATCACTGCGGTGACCTTGGGCAAGACACTTGGCCTCTCTTTGGCCTCTAAGTGGAGTCGGGAGCCTGTCTTTGCCTGTCTTAGGAAGCTCTGAGGGGGTGTCCTCGAGTAAGGATGGGGAGTCAGCACATGATTCATGAGTCGCATGCTTAGTGCACTCAAGGGCAGCGGGAGGGGGCAGCTGGGCGTCGGGCGAGTGTCCTGGTCAGCCCCCACCCCAGCGGACCTCGGCCAAGAGCTAGGATCTGGAGGCAGACACAGCCTCTGCCCCTCAGGCCTTGAGTCTTGGAAGGACACAGCCAGACGCCCCAGCAGGCTCCAGGGCAGGCAGACAGAAGGACCCTGAGGCAGGCACAGGCCAAGCTGGGATCTTGTGCGGGGTCTGCTGTTGTGGACGGGCCTTCCAGACAAGTGGCAGAGCGAGTGCAAAGGCAGGACCGGCAGCAGCTGTGGGCGCTGGCGGGGTCGGGGGCAGGCATGAAGGCTGGCTGCTGAGGCCCGGGGGCTGCTGACGATGGGCGGTAAAAGCACTGCCCAGGGCTGGGTTCACACTCCAGAAAAGGGACCGTGGGCCCCCAAACCCCACGGAAGGGACGGTGCTGCTCATGGAACACCCCAGCCCTGCCCTTTGTAGACATCACTGCAAAACCTTTCTAGGGGATGATGCGGAAACGGGCTTCGGACGTGTCCTGCGCCAGCAGCCACGTGGAGGCCACGAGCAGGATGGGCGACGCCTGGCCCGGCAGCCTGGCTTTTCCTGCCTGACTGGTTGGTGCCAGGTAGCTTGCACACCCAGCTCCTGGTCAGCTTCCGGCCTGCAGGCAAACCCTTGAACGCCCAGTGTCCCTGCGTGCGGGGCTGGGTACGGCCCTGTCCAGGCCACAGAAGGGACAGGGAGGCCTCAGCGGGCCGCAGCACTCCCGGAGGCAGAGGGCCTGATCCCATCACTGCTTCGAGCCCGAGGGGCTGCCCGGGACAGCTCCTGCAGCGATAAGGTCAGTGCACGGAGAGCCGGCCGCTCTCCTGAATGACTTGAAATCCCCACTGCTGGGAGGGCTCGAGTCAGAAAGCTTCTGAAAGGCACACATTTGCTCTAAGCTGCCATTTGCCCGGGGCCTCTCAAAAACTCAGAATTGACACAGAAAACATACTGTTGACGTTTCCCTGCTCCCCTGGTGCAAGCCGTGGGCCCCTGACAAAGACTGCCTTGTCAATGGGGTTCTAATTTTAGACGGACCATGAAGGAGCTCGGGGCTCAAAGCCAATCTCATTTCAAACAGGAAAATAATGATTTTCGAAGCTCACCCATTAATGGGCCTAGGACTACAGGTCTCATCAGACACCCTTCCCGATAAGCCAGGCTCTCGAGTGAATTCAGGGGTGGGATGGAGCAACCCGGCCCCTTCCCCAGCTCCCAGGAATCAACGAGGCTGGGAGGCTGGCCGGTGTGCTCTCCGTTACAGCCCTGTGGGCAAGCCCGGCACGCAGGGGGCTGAATAAATACTTCCCGGATAGAGTGGGGCGACAGGTGCAGAGGGCCAAAGCTCTGCTTTCTGGCAAAGAGAAGGGAGGGCTTGGGGATTCCTAGTGCCTTTCTAAGTTGCCAGCATCACTGGTTCTCGAGACACCTCGCACTTTTCTCCACTGAAGCTGTGGATTTAGGCGAGCCCTGGGGTCTTCTGAGAGGGGACACAGGCTGAGAACGAGTGCCTCTGGAGCATGGGCTCAGAATCAGCCTGACCCACGGGTCGGCCTCCCCCAGCCTCAGTGCCCACATCCGATAAACGGGGGGTGAGCATCAGGCTCGTGAAGGCAGTGCCTGGAGCTGTCGTCTGCCAGTCAGCATCAGCTCGGATCAGCTTTAAAAGCGAGCCCCAAACTGAGGCAAACCTCTGCAAAACAGCCCCGCCCTGCTCTGGGAACCACAGACAGCGGATTGGGCCACGGAGATGTAGAAGGTCATCAGGAAAGGCAAAGTAGCTTTCGTTTAAACCCTTTTATGACCCCAGGACTCCCTTGATACTGTCAGAAGCCGCAAAGCAAACCAGCAAGGTTGCAGGGCACAAAATCAACACGCAAAAATCAGCTGCGTTTCTGAACTCTAACAACAGAGCATCTGAAAAGGAAACCAGAAAAACCTCCACGTATAGTCACACCAAGAAGAACAAAATACTTAGGAATAAACCTACTCATGGAGGTGAAAGACTTGCATGCTGAGAACTACAGAGCGCTGCCGAAAGAAATGAGAGAGACGGAAAGACAGCTCTTTTGTCTGTGGACTGGACGACTGAATATCACCAAGATACCAGTGTTACCCAAAGTGATCTACAGATTCAATGCCATCTCTATCCAAATCCTAGTGGCTGTTTGTTTGTTTGTTTTTGCAGAAATAGAAAATTTCACCCTAACAGTTACATGGGTGACCTCGAATAGCCAAACAGTCTTGGAAAAGAACAAGGCAGAAGACTCACTTCCTCATTTCAAAACTTATTACAAAGCTGCCACAATCAAATAGTGTGCTGCTGGCATAAGGTCAAACAGACAGATGGAGTAGAAGCGAGAGTCCAGAGACAAACCCTCATGTGAACGCCTAGCGACCTTGAACAAGGGATCCAAGACCACTGGGACTTCCCCGGCAGCTCAGCAGTAAAGAATCTGCCTGCCAGTTCAGGAAACGCAGGTTCAGTGCCTGAGTGGGCAAGATTCCCTGGAGGAAGAAACGGCAACCCACTCCACTCTTCCTGCCTGGGAAAAATCCCACGGCCATTAGAGCCTGACATGCTGCAGCCACGGGGCTGCAGAGAGTCAGACCTGACTGAGCGTGCACCCACGCATGCACGCTGTGACTAGTCCACGGGGAAAGGACGACAGGCTAACTGAGCCTTCTCACATACCACGCACACGATATACACGCCCTAACTCAAACCGAATTAGAACCCAGATGTGAGCCCGCAGACTGTGAACACCCTAGAAGACAACACAGAGGCGAGTTTCATGACTCTGGACTCGGCAGTGATTTCCCAGATATGATACCAGAGGCAAAGGCAACAAAGAGCAAAAAGAGCTAAATGGGACTCCAACAAATGTAAAATCCTCTGTGCTTCAAAGGATACAACCAACAGTGAAAAGTTAACCTACAGAATGGGAGAACACATTCAGAAGGCATGTGTCTGATGAGGGGTTAACATCAGAATATATAAAGAACACCCACAATTCAACAAAAACAAAACGACCCGATCAAGAGATGAATTAAGAACTTATTTTGCCAGAAATCTAGGAATGGCCAGCAAGCATATGAAAAGATGGTCAACGTCACTAAACAGTCGAGAAACGTCAGTCAAAACCACAATGAGATATGACTTCTAAGCCATTAGCATTTCAAAGAAAACAGAAAATAATCAGTGTTGGCAGGAATATGAAGGAGTTGGAACCCTTGGGCGCAGTTGGGGGAATGCAAAATGGTGCAACTGTTAGGAAAAACAGTGTGGTGATTCCTCGAAAAACTAAAAATAGAACTTCCATATGTCCAGCAATCCCACGTCTGGGTGCGTAGCGCACAAGGAGCTGCTCTGGTCTCGCACCTCCCGGAAGGCAGCAGGCAAGAAGCTGCCGGAGCAGGGCCTGGGGTGAGGTCCCGCTGGGAGCCATGTCCTTCCCTGCTCGGCTCAGCTCGGTGGCCACTCTGGAATCGGGCAGGGCTCGGCCAGGGCCCATCTTTCCAGCGGCCGGCGTGATTCTGCCGGGTGACCCACAGAGCAAGGCACTGCTTCTAGAGCTAGCAGGAGCCCCCTGTGAGGCTCAGAGTCCTGGGCTGGGAACGGAGACCCGACGGGAGCCCTCGATGCAAAGGGACCATGCTGGGCGTGGGGAGGCAGGCCCGTCAAGCCCCAAACACCTGCCTGAGCAGCACGCCTGCCGTGCGGCTCTTCTCCAGTCTGAATTTGCTCAGAGACCCTCTCCTCACTGGAAGGACTGATGCTGAAGCTGAAGCTCCAGTACTTCGGCCACCTGATGCGAAGAGCCGACTCACTAGAAAAGACCCTGAGGCTGGGAAAGGTTGAAGGCCAAAGAAGAGGGTGGCAGAGGACGAGACGATTAGATAGCATCATGGACTCAATGGACATGAATCTGAGAAAACTCTGGGAGTTAGGAAAGGACAGGGGAGCCTGGCGTGCTGCAGTCCAGGGAGCCGCAAAGTCGGACTCAACTTAGTGACTGAACAACGATAACAACCTCTCCTTCAGAAAGAGTCTGGGTTTCAGACCCCTCCACCCAGGACCTGCGAGGCCCTGGAGGGATGCTACGGGCGTCCTGTGGTGAGAGAGGATGCTCCCCCTCTGCCCGTCGCCTGTTTCCTTCTAGACGGCCAGCAAGGCCCGGTGAGGGAGAGCTCTGCCCACACGGACACAGCTGTGTCTGCATCAGCCTTGGCTGCGGCAGGCTTAATGCTTATCTGCCTCGTAAGGACACGGTTGGAACTGAACACGAGGATCAGGTGCCTCTGAGCCCCCAGCCCCGGGGCTCCGCACACAGTGGGTGGGCAGTGACGTCCGTCATTCCACATGGGGTCACCACACGGGGTCACCTGCCCCAGGCAAGGGTGGCAGATCCAGCAAGACGAAGCTTCTAGCCATGCTTTCCACAAACGCCTGTGTTCCAGCATCTCCGGGGGCCCCTGAATCACCCCAGGATCTGAACCCTCCTCAGTCCCCCTCAGGGTGCTGCCCGGCCCTCCTGGCATTCACACCTGACATGGGGCAGGAAGGACCAGCCGCCCCCAGAGCAGGCGCCCTGGTGGCTGAAAGCATGGGCTGGGGTGCCACATACCTAAAAGGTTTAAATCTGAGTCACAAATGTCTCATCCCTGTTGACTGACATCCTTCTGAGTCTGCTTCTGCAAATCCTGGGTGGGAATAGGGTTCACAGAGCCTTGGGCACAGTCAACAAAACTGTCAGCCTAGGGCCCCTGGCTGCCTGGCGAGGTGGGTGCCACTGGCATGCGCATTTTACAGATGAGGAAGCTGGAGCTCAGGCAGGTCAGGCCACCGGCCCAAAGCCCCATGATGTCCTGGAAGATGCTTGACAACCAGCTCTCGGGAGGCAGGGGTTGTTTCGCAGCATTTACCCCTTTCTGCGGGGTGAACAGTCCTGCCATGGTTGATTTCAAGCTGCCAGTGGTTTAACCACCACCTGGCAATTTTCCTCCGGCTTCAGCCATCAGCTCTCATGAGCTGGAGGGAGCACTTTCCAGCACACTCAGAGGACTCACAGCCAGTAAGTCACAGCAGGCGCTCCACGCCGTCAGCTCTCCACACTCCTGCCCTACCCCCGACTGACTCACTGGACTATTCTGGGGGCAGTGAATACACTCAGGCTTCAGCAAGATGGATCTGGGGGCTTCCTGAAATTCCTGCCAGCTCCCCACGGTGGGCATGGGAATGGAGGGCGTGCTATGGGGGGCTGGTTCTGGGTCCCCATCCTGGCTTGGATCAAAGGCCATGCGGGCGCCCCGGGAAGACAGGCCACGTGGCTCCCGTGGGATGGGTGCTCTGGCCACGAGTGACATCAGAACCAGCCTGGGGCCGCCTCTCTGGGCAGACACCACAGAGGGCTTGAGCAGATGTGTCCACAGACACCAGTCACGAGCCAGTGTGCCCAGCCGCCTCAAATCACATCAGCTCACGGACGCTTCACATGCTTCCGGGGAGTTTCGTTGTGTAACAGCACTCCTGACTCACCAGGCACGTCATCCAGACTTAGTCATCCCTTTAAATAAATGAGGATCCGAGGGCCCTAGGCAAGGGATAGACAGGAGTCTGAGCCAGTGCAGCCCCCTGGAGGGGCCTGGGGCCCCGGCCCACAGAAGAGTGGGGAATTCAGCTGGTGGTATGGCTTAAAGGAGCTTCATTTTTCAAACTCTCTGAACAACCCAAGACACCCTTGACTCCAAAAACATCCTTCGGTGTAATGTGCAGCTTCTCCCTGCAGTCTGGTCCAGAGGGCTAGCGTGCGGGCAGCTGGTGGTTCTGGTGAAGGTGGTTCTGGGGACGGTGGAGGTGATGGTGGTGCTGGTTAGTGAGGATGATGGTGGTGGTGATGTTGGTGCAGGTGGTGCAGGTGGTCGGGTACAGTGACCGGAAACCGATTTTCCAAGAATAATAATAAGTAAAAGGTGAGGCACTTCCCTGGCAGCCAGTAGTTAAAAATCTTCTTGCCAGTCCAGGGGGCACGGGGCCATCCCCTGTCCAGGAGGACCCCACGTGCCGCAGAGCAACGAACCTCTGCGCCTGAGAGCCTGTGCTCTGGCACGAGCAGCCACTTTGGGATGGTGTCCCGCAACTGGAGAGGCGCCCACTCATCGCAGCTAGAGAAAGCCTGCACACAGCAACGAAGAACCAGCACAGACAACAACTGAACAGACATATCTTAAAAAAAAAAAAAAGGTGTGACGCTCAAAGCACACTTCACAAACGCGGCCATTTCTGAGGATCAGCAGGTGACCAGCACGGGGCAGCCCCAGAAAGACCCTGCCTGCACCTACAGACGGGCAGGGATGAGTGTCGGATAGCCCTGCAGAGAAAGGTTCTGCCCTGGAGGAGCCTCGACTCTCTGAAGCACGCTCGTTCCAGCCACACCCCCGAGAAGCTGCCAGCGTCCGCGCGCGAGAGCCCTGCGCACTGGCCTTGGCTGCCACGCCTTTCTCGGCTGCACACCCTCGTCTCTCCAGGGCTGTGCTGAGTTTGCACTAGCTGTGCAAAGCGGCTTTGCGGGCAACGGCTGAAACCCAGTTGGCAAACCCAGGCTTCACGAAGGCGCAGGCCTCCTGCCTCTGCACGAGGCGTGCAGGGCGGAAGAACAGTCCACCCAGGACTAACGGAATCTGAACAGTGAGACGCACACAGTCAGGAAAAGAAATGCAATTTCCTTTTGACCCGAAATTAATTTTCAGAAGAAAATTGCTTTATCACGTGGCCTCACGATGAGCTTCTAGCCCAGCACCTGCTGCTTTCCAGGGGGCCCCCCGTCCTGGCTGAGGCTCGGGGCGCAGCGTCTTCCCCGAGAACCAAGCCGGGAGCGGACCTACACTGGAAACCTCGCTGGCCCTGAGGGCATCTGGTCAGCTGGCAGGCGAGGGGACAGCTCCCACCCTATTCTTCCGACAGGAATGCGAGCATCTTGGAAGCCTGGGGCTCGGCCAAGCATCTCAGAATTGCTGCAAAACAACGGCGCCACTCTGCTCAAGACAGGGCGTGACCGGCGGCACTGCTCAGCCACGGTCGCCCACCGCGCGCCTGCGTGACGGTGGGTCTTCACGGGCAGCAGCGGGGTCCCGCTCACCAACCCTTGGGCGGGATCTGTGGTTCTGGGCTCTGACCCTCATCGTCCCGCGCGTCCCTGGTGACCCGGAGGTCTGGCCGATGACTCAGACACACACATTCCTCTCCCGCAGCTGGTTGGCTGGTGATCAATTATCTCCCATAAAGACTTGGCCCTGAACTCCGGCCCCAGCATCTCAACGTTGATGGAACTGGTGTCAACACATGTTGATATTATTTAGGAGAACGTGAAATTCCCCCTGGATCCAGAGTGCTCAGGACGTCTGGACAGACTTCCAGGACGGCTCAAAAACACTGACGGCCACTGTCTAGATGCTGTGTGACAGATGGGGAAACTGACCCCAGAAAGGGGGTCCCGGGAAGGACCAGAGGCCAGGCCTGCTGGCCCCCGGCTCTGCTGGGCCCCTGATTGGACTGTGCCCCAGACCCCCAGATCCTGGGCCGACCCAGCTCCCAGCTCCCCGTCTGCCTGTGAGGCCACCTCGGGCAGGGCTGGGGCAGCGGCCAGCCCATCTCCCCCAGCCTGCGTCCTGCTGGGTGCCCTCGTGCAGGCTGGTGAATGGGGAGGCCTTCACACCACCCGCTGGGACCGTCTGGGAACCTGTGGCCCCAGCCGCTGCAAGGTCATAACATCGACACTGCGGAGCCACAGCCGCCCGGCGGGGCCTCGGGGAGGTGCAGTCGCCAAGGCAAGACTGGAATCGCCCCGTACACGTGTTCCCGGGACCCCCTCACTCCACGTCGGCTGGCGGGGCTGCGGCCTCTCTCCGCCCAGGCCTCGGGGCCCGTGCAGGCTCGGCTGTGGCTGCGCATCCTTCCCGCCCCCAAGCCCAGCCAGGCTGTGAGCCCGACGACTCCCAACGTGGTAGGCTCCCAGCCAACATGCCCGGAACTAAGTCCAGGGGCAGCTGCGGCTCAGCACTGGGAGAGACCCTGAGGTTTAGAAGGGAATGCCAGAACTCAGCTGGGCATCCATGCTGGCCGAGTGTGAGCTGGGAGGCTGGGCCACAGTTGGACAGCCTCTCCCGTCCTCCCCCAGAGGGGAGGCAGAAAATACTGCAGGCCTCCTGCACGGCCAGAAGGCTGGGGCCGTGACCCTGGGACACCTCTGCTTCTGGGTCCTGGTTCTGAGCAACGTGTCCAAGGTCAATAATCAAAGTCATCACGGGCCGCCGTCATGGGACCCCGTCACAGAGCAATTTCAAGGCAAAGAAGTGGCCCAACCAAGTGTCCCGCGTACGGTGTTGGAGTGGGTGACGCAGCATTTCAACCTCAGGCGGTATTTCAAGGAACAAGAAAACCATCCCAACAATATCCCAAGAGAAGCCAAGTACACAAACTGTGTACAGTCTGTGGGATGATCCTGCTTCTGTTTTAGAATTTACAGGCAGAGATAAGGGACAGAAGGCAGAAGGAAACACTCTGTTCACCTTGGGCTTTCTCTCTGGTGGAACTGGAGGAGTTTTCGTTAACTTGCTCTTGTCTTACGAATGTTCCCAGTATTTACAGTGAAACACTGATGCCCATCAACTCTTCAGCCAGACTCTGGCCGATGAGAAAGGGCAGGCTCAGCGA
Source organism: Nanger dama (assembly GCA_917880005.1). Lineage (NCBI taxonomy): Eukaryota > Metazoa > Chordata > Mammalia > Artiodactyla > Bovidae > Nanger > Nanger dama. Next base: position 2,476,517 of record CAKJTW010000018.1, on the reverse strand, counting down.
GGTCAAGGGGGGCACCCAAAGGGGTCACGCCAGGATGAGCCCCGCACCCAGGCCCCGCACAGCAGCTGGAAGCAGGGGCAGCGCAGCGGCTGCCGCAGAACCGCTGAGCCAGCTGCAGGAGCGCAGCGGAGAGAGCAGCCCGCGGCCTTCCCGCGCCCCACACCTGCCCTGAGCACCCCGCAGCCCTGACTTGTGCCTGTCATGCCGGGCCGGGCTTCACCCTGCAGTCTGGCCTCCGCTTCTCCTGGCCTGCGCCTGGCCCAGCCCAGCTCCCAGGCCTCAGAGGCCAAGGTGCAGCCGGACAGCCAGGAGCCAGGCCTGGGGAGGCAGCCAGGCGGGGTGGGTGTGGGGAGGCAGCTGGAGCTCATCGTCCCAGCCCAAGTCTCCAGCGCCTCCCTGAGTGGCCTCCGGCTGGAGAGGCGGCCTTCCCACCTGCTCCTCTTCCACATGAATCCCAGAACCACACACAGGCTGAGCCACGCCAGCTGCCCCCCGCCCCACATCACAAGTCAGAAACCCTACTCCTGACCGGGGGCCACTGGACAGACCACCCCCCCGGGGGCCGAGAGGGCCGGAGCTGCCCTGAGGGCAGGCCGGCGGCCGCAGTGCCTGGGCGGAGCTGTGCTGTGCTCTCTAGACGCACACCCTCTCTGGTCCCGGCAGGCAGCGCTGCACCAACGAGGCAGGAAGCGAGCGAGACGGAGACAGCCCCGCCTCCTGCCCCAGCGCAGCCCCGAGAGCGCAGGCAGAGCAGGGCCGCCTTTATCTGCCCGCTCCGGGCAGCCTCCTTGCTGACGCCAGCGAGACACTGTTTACTTGCTGACAGGACCCAGACTGCGTGACCTCCCGCCCCTCTGCAGGCCAGGATCTGGAGCCTTCCTCGGCGCCTCCCAGATGAACACGAGGAGAGTAAAAGCGAGAGTGCCCTCAAATCTGGCTGTCTGTCCATCCCGCCCCCCTTCCAGCCTTGTCTGTGTCACTGACACATAGTCACGAGGCTTTTTATGTCCCGTTAGCTGGGGGCCCTGGGCAGTCCGTCCGACTTCTCTGAGCTCAGGCTGGGGAAGCACCTGTCCCGGCAGTAACAGCTCCTACATCAGGAGCTGCTGGAAGACCTTGTTCAACGCACGTGGCCGCGACCACGTCCAGGTGACTGCACGCCTGCTCACAGGGCAGCCTCGGAGCAGCGTGGCCCCCACAGGGCTCCTGCCCTGGGGATGTGTCATCACACCTGGAAACGCTTTGGGTTGTCACGCCTAGGGTGCTCCTGGCATCCAGGGGCTGCAGGCCAGGCCTGCTGCTCCACACACTGCTAAGCCCCCCCGCCCCCTAATATCTGCTCCACAACATCGTGGACCGCTCAGGGTCCAGAAGCCCTGATAGAACCTTCCACGCTGCCGGGAGCATGAAGCCAGAGTCGTGCGAGCCCTTGGCCGACAGCGGCTGACGTTACTTTGACCGCCTGCTCCTCACCTCGGCCCCAAAAAGCCAGAGTGGAAATCGTGACACTTATTTTCCAAAAAGGAAACCGAAGCCCAGGAGTAGGACGGGCTGACCAGAGCTGGACCCGGGACCTGGCCCAGGGTCTCGGAGGACGGCGGGTCCGCTGGAGCCACCCACAGTCTCAGAAGCTTCTGGCCCCAGGACCTGACTTTCTGGGCTGGGAAACGGGCAAGGGTGCTGCCCAGGGGCCTGGCAGGGCACCCCGGGCCATCCCTGCCCCTCCCACAGTGTCACTGTGCCAGGGGAGGGGGGACAGTCCAGGAAGACCTGGACACACTCAGAACACGCAGGCCTTGGGAGCAGCAGAAATGACCGCTGTCCCCAGCCCCGAGCCTCACAAGGAGGCGCAGGAAACGCACTGACCCAGGAGGGTGTGCCCCACGCCCGAGGAGCAGGCATCGCCGGCAGCCGCGCAGGCAGCAAGGCCAAGGCAGAAGCTTGGGGCCGGCCCCAGCGTGTGCCAGGCACCGACTTGGACCCTGCTCCTCCTCTGAAGCATGGCTGTCTGGACCCCCACTTTACTGCAGGGAAGCCGAGCCCAGGAGCTCCAGAGCCCCAAGGGCACAAGACTTCCGCCCCGGGTCTGTTCCAGGAGCACGGTGCGGCTGCCCCCACCCCCAGCCCGGGGCCTGTGGGCCGCTGCTACCTACCAGGTGCCCGGCGGCTCTCACCAGCTTGTGGGTGGAGAAGGGGAAGGCATCATCGCTCAGGTCGGCCTCCAGCACCTCCTGGAGAATGGCCCGGCTACGAGCAAGGACAAGGCTGGTCGGTCAGTAAGTCAACAAACACCTGCCAAGCCCTCCTGGGTGTGCACCCCGGGTTGGGAGGGCTCTGAGGGTGCCACGGTGGGCAGGCTGAGGCCCTGTCCTCACGGGCAGACCAGGAACAGACGTGCTCTTAGCCAGACACACCAAGGTGGAGACGAGCAAAATCCAGTCACATGAGAAAGGCACCTTCAGGACTTCCCTGGCCTTCCAGTGGCTGAGACTGTACTTCCGCTGCAGGGGGCGTGGATCTGATCCCCAGTGGGGGAGCTGAGATCTCAAATACCAGGCACCATGGCCAAAAAAAATTTATCAAGTTAAAAAAAAGGAGGGATCTTCATCAGAAACAGTGGCAGAAACAGCCAAGCCCTGGCTCTCCTTTCTCAGATGGAGAACTCAGGCCTGGGGCAGCTGTCTAACCAGTGAACACCCCACCTGCCAGAGCCCCCCAAGGGCAGGGGCCCCTCTCCTCGACCCTCTGCCCGGCTGTGCCTGGAAGAGTCTGACCCTCACGCTTGATAGTCCGCCTGAGACCTTCTGGTGTCCATGGAAACCCTCCCTTCCGGGGTGCCTAGCTTCCGCCTCCCTCCCGGCCGGCCTCAGCTCACTCTTGCACCATGCACATTCCAGCATCCTGGCTCCTGTTGACTCTTCCGTCATCCTTCAGGTCTTGGCTCATCTGTAACGTCCTACAAGAAGCCCTCCCAGATTCCCTGAGTCTGGGTCAAGTCCCCTCTCAACACCCCCAGCCTGAGCCCATGGCCCTGATACGTCTCCCGCCACGGCAACTCTCATGGTTGCAAACCTGCCCCACTGAACCGGGAGCTCCGTGCCGACAGGGCCCCCTCTGCAGACATACCTGGCACAGAGAGGGCACTTGGTAAATGGGACTGATTGAAGGCGGGCTGGCTTTGCACCTCTGGGCCAGCTCCCCATCAGCAGGAAACAGCCCCCCCCAATTTGTGCCTCGCAGTGTCCCAGCCAGTGCCCAGAAACACTTCTGACCCTGAGGATCCCCGCCCCCCACGGTGCCGGCAGCTGCCCGCCCACGCCGGCCCGAGGTGCCCAGCCCACTGCAGTGTGTCAGGATCCTTATGTAATAGCCCGGCACCCACGCGTGCCTGCCCCTGGAGAATGCACACCCGGTCCTCAAGAAGCCTGTCTACACTGCAGCCCTGGGCGGCGGGGTCTGCCTCACGAGAAAGGAGGGAGGAGCTGGAGCTGGGGCTCAGCAGGGCCGGGGTTCCCCAGTCGAGCACTGACCTGGGCACGCAGGTCTGCAGGGCACGGGCCAGGGTGTGGGAGGCTGTCCCTCCCGCAGTGGGCAGCAGGTGGCGCCAGAGGGCATCGGCTCTGGGCAGAGACCAGGTTCAGATTCACTGGCCGCCCCCTACCTGGTGGCGGGCCCCCTCGTTGCCCTGTGAGGGCCCCGAGCCAGGCACCTGGGCACTAACCAGGCAACAGAGCGACCACTGCCCCCCAGGCTGTCTCCACCAGCCACGAGGGGTCTCCTGAGCTTCGGTTAATTAAAACAAAAAGTTCTGTCTTGCCGGCCACCTTTCAAGGCCTCGCTGGCCAAATATGGCTTAGAGGCTACTGTTCTAGGCCATCAATTCTGAACTGTCTCCCGAAAGTTCCACTGGTTGGCAGGCCATCCATCCCCTGGTCCAGGTGCCACGAAACGCTTCCCACAAAACAGCTCAGAAAGTTCAGCCCTTCTCAGCGGCGCTGCTGACATTATTATTCACACCAGAAACTTCGGGTTATTTTTGAAGGAGCGAGGACAGTTTGGAGGAGAAAGTTAAGAAATCACCAGGAGGAGGGGAGCTCGTCTTCCTGCCCTAGCAACCGTCACTCGCCGCCCTCCTGGAGCAGCTTATAATGAGGCTGGGAGAGCTGGCCTGTCCCCGCGGGCCGTGCCTTGATCAGTCTGTCTGGCGCCCCCTCCCTCCCCTGCCCACTCACCCCCACCACACCAGAAATAACCCAATCCCTCCCCAAGGTCGCCATGGCAATGAAGCTTCCGAGGACCGCCTAGCGCTCAGGAGTCCAGGACCACCCCCCATCCCCATTCAGCCCACAGATGCAGACGTCAGCTCACCCAGGGGAGAAATGCAGACCCCCACCTGCAGAACAGGGCGCCTCCCCGAGCTGGGCCAGGGCACGCGCGGTCCACGCATCTTTCTGCAGAATCCCAGCATCCTGGTTCTCCTGCTGCGGCTGGCAAGCTCGGCCTCCCTTCCACACACCCCATTCCTGTCCTCCCCTCCTGTCTCAGCACGCCCCCACCCAGCCACCCCTGAGATGACCCTTGTCAAGTCCACAGGAACCACCGGGCTGCCAGACCCACCCCTCAATGTGCGGTCTTTGTCCTAACTGACCCGCTGAGCACCCGGACACAGGTCGTCACTCTCTCCTTGGAGGCCCTCCTTCCCCTGGCCCTTGAGGCTCCTGCCCACCTCCCACATTCTGGCCCAGCATCAGAGACCCCGTTAAAGCCCACGTGCAACCGCACCCCTCCTCCACTCAGCCCCTCTCCTGGAGGAGCAGCCTCCCCCTGTGAGCTCTGGCCTCTGCAGCCTTCTGAGCGCGTCCTCTCCCACACACAGCCCTCCGCTCGCTGCGCTTCCTCCCACCACAGGGCCTTTGCACCTGCCGCTCCCTCTGCCTGAAACACTGTCCCTTCAGAGAGCACCCACGGCTTGCGTCCCCATTTCTCCCAGTGTCTCCTGCAAGGTCCCCTTAACAGATACTGGCTTTCATGAGCAGCCCGAGTCCAGCATTTGATGGATAAGGTATACGACCAACCCTGACTCTGCGAGCATGTACTGCCTGCCTGTCTGCCGTGTGCCTCTGGGCAAGGTGGGGCACACACAGAGCCAGCGCAGCTCTGCCCGGGAGGGGGAGGTCCACCTGCCCAGGACCCCGCCCGGGAGCTGCTAGCTTGGCTGGCTCCAAGGCACCAGGGAAAACGAACTCTGTGGTAGGGTCTGAGGGCAGTGACCGGGGTCCTGGTGTGACCCCAGGGTGACAGGGATGCCCGGGGACACAGCTGTGCGTCGTCTCAGCGAGCAGCTGGGGGATAACCTGGCTGGAGACACACTGTCCTCTCTTCACCACTAAGAAAAGAAAACAGCTCTCCCTGCCTAAAGGGCTAGGGTCAGGACTGGGGCAGATGCTGGAGCACCCCAGGCACCCCGCCGGTCGGCCCTGGCCCTCCACCCCTCCCCCACCCAGCCCCTTCCCTGACGCCCAGCCAGAGGATCTTTCCAAAGTGCACACGTGCCCAGGTGTCCTGTCGCCTCAGACTGTCCAGGCAGAAGCCAGCATCCAAGGCCCTTCCACGAGCCAGTTCCTCGTGGGTGGGAACACAGCGCGGTAAACGCTCACAGGGTGAATCAAGGGGCGAACGATCGTCCGTGGACCCAGTCACTGGAGGTGCTTAGGGAGGAGCCGGTGTCCTCCGGCTGCGGAGCTCTGTTCTCAGCCCGGGGGCACAGGGAGCCCTAGTCTGGCTCCGCCCACTTAGAGATGGCACACACAGTTCTCAGGCCATCAACCATCCAGACGCCCCCTGCCGGCCCTTCCACGACCCCGAGCCCTCAGAGGCTGAGCATGAGTCTTATGTCAAGAGCGTTTCGTATCCCAGTGCTTCGAAAAGCACGTTCCCGGTTGGCCTCTGGGGGTCCCGGCACGTTCAGCTCACTAGCCACCACATCCCATTCTAGACCAGTAAATGGTTCTGCCTCGGGCCCAGACAGAGGGACGAGGCGAACCCCGGCCCTCGAGTCCCCATCCTCTCCTCACCTGGCCGGGCCCTGGACGCTGACCAGGCCCAGGTCCTCGGAGCTGTCGACGAGCTGGCACCGGAACTTCCGGTCCTGCAGCACCGTCCTGATGTGGGACCAGCTGTGCTGGGCCGCAGCCCCGCCCACAGCCAGGTAGTAGCCGTCGCCTGCAGGAGAAGCGCGGGCCCAGAGCAGGGCTGCGGGGAGGCGGGAGGGGGCGGGACCGGGAGGGCAGCCCCGGCCTCTGTGGAGGAAGCAAGCCCTCCTCCTTGAACGGAGCCACCCAGGCCCAGGTCGGGGGACCTCTCGACAGAGCTCTGGGTCCTCATCGCCCGCGGGACGAAACGCCAAGGGAGCATTTTCTGGGAGCTCCGAGGCTTTCTCCCACTTCTCAAAGGGTCTGTGATCCAGGGAAGCGTAAGGGCCCCCAGCGCCGTCCCCCTCGGGAGCTTCTGAGTTCCACCTCAGCCACCAGTGCTGGTGACCTCGGACAAGCCTCTGTCCCTCTCTGAGACTGCATCCTCTCCAGTTCCCATCTCTCTCCACACTCCCATGTCCCCACCCCATTCCTGGGGTTCCCTGCGGTGGCCTTTCAGAGGATGGAATTTTTCAGCCACCACATTGCTGACCCTCCCCCACAGGCTGACATGTGTCAATACCCTCAGGTTTCTGAAAAGGAGACTGAGGCTCAGAGAGGCCCCACGTGCGAGAAGACTGCCTCTAGCCAGCTCTGAGTCCACGGCCTGTGGAGCAGCCACTGAGCCAAACCGCCCCCCGGGAACTGCTGAGCGGAGGGCAGCCCAGCTCCGCCTGGTGTCCTGAGAGCCGCTGCCCCGGGCGGGTGACCTCAGAGGGCCGTGCGGCCCTGGGTCCCTGTCGCTGCCCACCATCTGTGCATCTCGGCCACCAGTCTCCCTCCAGGATGGGAGGGGCTGCCGCACAAGAGACCAGACGGCTCCCACGCCCGCCGAGGGGTGACGCGATGGGCAGCAGACCCCGCTCAGGGAATCAGAGCCGTGCAGACAAGGGGCGCAGGCGCTGAGCTCCTCGTCACCAGAGGCATGCAAGCAAAAGCAGAGGAGCAGAACAGGGCTGTCCAGGCATCAGCTTGGGCCCAGAGCGGAGATCTCCCAAGGGCCTGCCCGCCCCCAGACTGGGAGTTTCAGGGGAACCAAGACAGCTGATTAGGCATAGGTGCCTGAGGCAGGAAGGAGCTGACTTTTCCCTCCACGTGGGAGGCATGGCAGTATCCTTGGCTCACTCTGGGCAGGCAAGCTGAGCACACCCACGCTGTGGCTGCCCCAAGACTGAGGCAAGACCTCTGACCTCCCAGGCCCTGACCGCGGCGGGCGTGAGGGATTGCAGAGCAGCCTCGGAAGCCTTCCCGCCTGGCCTGCACTGGCCGCTGCTGGGCCTCAGGGCACCTCTCACCTTCAAAGGCAGGGGCCAGCGGGGAGGCCTGGGGGCCGGGGGCCAGGCGGCTCACGGTCAGGTCGCCCTCTGTGCCCCCGAGGCGGTTCAGCATGCACGAGTACACGGTGGAGCCTGCGGGCAGGAGAAAGACCCCAGAGAGGGGGAGTCACTCAGCAGGGTGGGCGGCCCCTCAGGGCTGAGTAACCCTGGCCAGGTGCCCGGGGACCTTGATAGGCCCCTCAGCTTGGTGATGCCACCGTGACTCGATGACCCAGAGAGGGACAGGCAGGCCTCCGAGCACCGCCATCCTCGGAGGAGGAAGGAGCAAGAAGACTTATTTATCTTGAAATGTGACTCCTCCCACCCCACCCCCCACCTCACGCTGGGGCACTTTCCGGGCAGGATTTACATCTCATTCACTTTGGTGCTCCAGTGCCAGGCCTGGCAGGCAGAAGCTCCATGAATGCTGAATACAGGAATATGTGGATGGAAGATGGATGGATGGGTGGGGTGAATGGGGAGGTGGGGAGAGGGTAGGGGCAGGGATGGATGGGAGGAAGGGGTGGGTAGAAGGGTGTTGGCAGGGTGAATGGGGGAGGGGGGCCAGGGGAGGTGGGCAGCAGGGGCATGTGATAGGTGTGTGGGTGGTTTGTCAGGATCCTGGTGTAATGGCTGAACTGTGTCTCCCCAAACGGTGTGTTGAGGTCCTAACTCCCAGTCCCTCTGAAAAATGGACCTTATCTGGAAATAGGGTCTTTGCAGATGGGATCATGTTAAGAAGATCAGAGCTCATGAGAGTGGACCTGATCTCACACGACTCGTGTCCTTAGAAGAAGCAAACGCAGGGTGACGGCCCTGTGGCCGCGGGAGGCGGAGGCTGCAGTGATGTGGCTGGAAGCTGGGCCGCGGCCGGAAGCCAGGAGACCCCACGGCCTCTGGCCCTGACTGACCTAGCCTCAGACTCCAGGCGACACATGAGGGTTGTTTAAAGCCATCCGAAGCGGTATTCCGGAGCAGCAGGGCTAGGAGGTAACAGCAGTGGGGCTGGGGAGTTTGGGGTGGGCAGATGGGTGGGGAATATGTAAGGGCACGGCTGATAAAAAGAGGGGAGGTGGGATCCCAAGCACTGCCTGGGCACACTCACCCGAGGGGATTATTCATCCTTCATTTCGAATTTAAATGCAAGTGAGCACCCTGTGTTTTCATTGAATTCTAGAAACCCTATGGGGAGAGCATTCCTGGTGGGGGCGCGGACAGGCTCCTTAGCCCCAGGAGACTGTTCTGAGGGCCTGCTGCCTCGAATCCTATCTGGAACAACATCAGAGGTGGGTAGTGGAGGACTCAGGGGAAGGTAGAGCGGGCTGGGCCTTGGGGCTGGGCGAGCAGGGCAGAGGGGTCTGGAGGCGGGGGCCCAGGGCCAAGCTGGGGGCAGAGCCATGAGCTGCGCAAGCCCAGAGCGGGCAGGGCCAGCCTGTGCCCGGGGCGCGCGCTGAGGCAGCAGAGGCGGGCGGCCCTCCCGCTCGTACCTGGGGGCCGGCTGACGTCGGGCGGAGAAGAGCCAGTCCGCAGCCTTCCTGGCGTCCGGGCCCACCAGGAAGAACTTCCCGAAGTAGGACATGTCGAACACAGCCGCGGCCCCTCTGCAGGCCAGACACTCCTGCTTGATCTGAAAAGTTCCAGAGTTGGGGTGCCGTGGGGGCTCCGGGACCCGCCTTCCCAACAAAGACCCCGCAGCTCTGGGCTCCAAGCCCCTCTCCTCCCCTCCAGCTAGAAACCCACGGGCACAGTCTCCTCGGCAGGGAAGGATGCCCTGCCGGTGCAGGAGGCCCAGGGGGCGGGGGCCGAGAGAGGACACGCTCCAAAGTGTGAAGGCCACGCAGAATACGCTCTTTGACCACAATGGAGTCAAGGTAGAAATCCGCAGCAGAAGGAAAATTTGGAAGTTCACAAATGAGTGAAACTAGAAAACACGCTTCTTAATAACCAGTGGGTCCAGTGAAAAAGTCCCCAGGAGGATTAGAAACCCTTGGAGAGGAAAGAACACGAGAACACAACGTATGCAAGCCGGGAGGGAGCCAGCACCACTGGGGCGTTACACCTGCAAAGGCTCTCAGGTCAGTCGCCTCACACTCCACTTGGAGAAACCAGAAAAGGGAAAGCAAATTAAACCCAGTGCAGGCAGAGGGAAAGAAATGACAAAGACTAGAAAGGAAATGAACGAAAATCTCGACAGATAGAGAAAATCAGCAAAATGGAAAATTGTTTGGTTTTTTTTGAAAAGTTCAGTGAAATTAGCAAATCGTTAAATGAAACTACCAAGAATCAGAAAAGACTCCAAGTGCTAAAATCAAGAATGAAAGAAGGGCATCACTATCCATTCATAGGAAAGAACTGTGAGGACTACTGTGAGCAGCCGTCCACCAATAAATTAGACATGAAATGGAAATTCCCAGAAAGACACAAATCACCAAAGCTGGCTGAAGGGGAAACAGACAGTCTGAACAGGTCTCCAACCAAAAAGACTTCTTCAGCCATTTAGAACTCTCCACACAGAAAAGCCCAGGCCCACACGGCTTCACATTCAAAGAATTAACACCAGTTCTTCACAAACTCTTCCCATGAGGCCAACATTACCCAAAGCCAAAACCAAAGTCCTCATAAGAAAACCAGAGGCCAATATCCTTCATGACTACAGATACCAAAAACCTCTATGAAATACTAGCACACTAGATTCAACAACATATAAAAAGGATTACGTGACCAAGTGGGATTTATCCCAGAAATGGGAGGCTGGCTCACCATTCCCAAATCAACATAAGGTACCATATTAACGGAACAAAGGACAAAAACCAAATGATCATCTCAATAGATGCAGAAAAAGTATTTGACAAAATCCAACACTTGTTCGTGATAAAAACTCCATATAAACTACAACTAAAAGGGAAATTCCTTGACCTGATAAAAGGCATCAGCAAAATCCCACTTAATGAGGAGAGACTGGATGTCCGCTGCTAAGACTAGGAACAAGAGACGGCTGTCCTCTCTGCCACTTCCACTCAGCATCGTATTGGTAGAATTTTTCTGCTTCCAATGACATCATTAAAAAGCGGAAAGACAGCCCACAGCAGGGAAAAATAATTATAAACCATAAATCAGATACGGAACTTGTATCCAGAATGTATAGAGAATTCTTATAACCCAATAAAAAGACAAACAACTCAATTTTAAAATGAGCTAAATATCCAAATAGAAATTTATCCAAAAAGAGATATAGAAATGGCTAAATAAGCACATAAAAGGATGTTCATTATCACTGGTCATTAGGGAACATTTTACTGGAGGTCCAACCCAGGGCAATCAGGCAAGAAGAAATGAAAGGTATCCAGACTAAAAAAAAGAAGTGAAACTATCTCTATATGCAGATGGCATGATCTCACAGATAGGAAATCCTGGAGAACTCACTGAAAAAAACTATTATAACTAATAACATAGTTCAACAAGGTTGGAGGATATAGGGTCAATATAAAAAAACAAACCATCATTTCTATACAATAGCAGTGAGAAATTAATGAAATTAGGAAAATAATTCCGTTTACATCTTCAAAAGAGTTTTTAAAGGCTTACAAATAAATTGAACAAATGAAGGTCTAATTTATACTCTCTAGAAAATGGCTCTGAAGAAAATTAAAGGGAATCTAAATAAGTGGAAAGGCCTCTCATGTTTGCAAGATGAGGACTTACTATTGCTAAGATGACGGTCACACCCATGTTGATCTATGGATTTGACAGGGTCTCTACCAAAATCCCAGCTGGCTTCTTGGCAGACGTTGACAAACCGATGCTAAAATTCATACAGAAATGCAAGGCACTTGGAATGTTCAAAACAATCTTGAAAAAGAAGAACAAAGCTAGAAGATCTGTTCTTCCTGGATTTCAGAACACTACAAAGTTACTGTGCTTGAGACGGCGGTACAAACATACGGAAGGAATGAAGATCAATGGGATGGAGCGGAGAGTCCAGAGATAAGCCCTCACCTTTGTGCTCAGCTGATCTGCCACAGGGATGCCAGGGCAATTCAATGGGGAAAGAGTGACCATCAGCAGACGGTGCTGCACAGCCGAATAGCTGCTTGCAGAAATCTAAAGCTGGGTCCCTCACACCTTTCACGAAGCCTCGTCAAAATGGGCCGCAGACCTAAGTATAAGCCCGAAAACTATACAGTTCTGAGAAGAAGGTACAGTAAATCACTGTGACCTGAGCTCAGAAACACTTTCTTAAATATGACATCAAAAACGCCAGGGGCCAAAGGAGGCATACGTAAGCTGTTTTCATTCGTCACCAAGTCGCGCCCAGCTATTTGCAGCTCCAAGCACGGCAGCACGCCAGGCTTCCCTGTCCCTCACCATCTCCTGGAGTTTGCCCAAGTTCACGTCCATGTCAAGTACATAAGCTGCACTTCATCAAAATTAGGAACTTCTGTGCTACCAATGATATCATTAAAAAGAGAAAAGACAGCCCACAGGAGGGAAAAAATAATTACAAACCATAAATCGGATATGGAACTTGTATCCAGAATGCATAGAGGATTCTTATAACCCAATGAGAAGACAGACAACTCGATTTTAAAATGAGCAAAACATCCAAATAGAAATTTCTCCAAAAAGACAGAGAAATGGATAAATAAGCACATAAAAAGATGTTCAGCATCATGGGTCATTAGGGAGACGCAACTCAGATCACTGAGATGCCCCTTCACCCCCACTACGCTGGCTAGAACAGAATTGTGAGCACCGATGAGGATGGAGAAGTTAGAACCTTGTCCACCAAGGGCGGGGACGTAAAATGGTGCAGCCACTTTGGAAAACCCTCGGCAGGTCCCCAGAAATGTGAAACACGGGGTCACCGCATGCCCCAGCAGTCTCGCTCCTAGATACGAAAACTGAAAACATTTGTCCAAAAACCTGTGCACACATTTGCAGAGCAGCTATAGTCACGACGGCCCCAGAGTCCAGCTCAAGTGTCCGGCCGCAGATGGAAGGGCAGAGAAAAGCAGCGCAGCCCTGTGAGGGGAGGCTGTTCCGAGAAACAAGTGGCGAAACACCGATAAGTCCTCAAACGTGGAGGCAACGCCGAGAACAAGCTTGGAGACAGAGGCCAGCCACAGAAGACCACCTCTGTGTGAGTGCCTTACGGGAAACGCCCAGACACGATACATCTGCAGAGACAGGACGTAGATCAGGGGCTTCTGGAAGGTGAGTCTGGGGTGAGAGAGGGGCAGAGGCCGCGAGAGGGCCAGGAGCCCGCGCCTTCTCCCCCGTCGCACGGTTCAGACGCCACTGCCCAGCCTTACAGCCAGCTGCCCCCTGAGGCCCAGGCAGGAAGCGTGGTCTGCTCAGGGCTGCGCAGGAGGAAATGCCGGAGCCTGGGTCTGTCCAGCAGCGCCCCGACCCCAAGAAGCCCCCCAAGTGCATCCTCCCACCATGCCTTCAGGGATCCACCTGGACAGGAGGGAGGGCGTGGATGGCGGCGAGTCTCTATACCAGGGGAACTGGTCAGCGTGGGGCCAGCTCCCTGCCCTCCACCCCGGCAGCTGGCCGCCACACAGAGCCCCACTGACTCATCTCCTGAGCCCCAAAGGCCGCTGCGCACCGCTGTCCAGACCCCACCACCCTTTACGGCTCCCCCTCGACCGTCAGGCGTCAGGGTGCCTTCGCTTAGGTTGCTGGGGCTGCAGATCCAACCCCCAGACAACTCGCAGGCCGACTCGCGTCTGCCCTTGCAGATCCAACCCCCAGACAACTCGCAGGCCGACTCGCGTCTGCCCGTGCTGGGGAAGCTGCCCAGGCTGAGGACGCGCGTGCATCTCCTGCTCCGGGATGTCGAGGCGCCTCTGCTGGGGTGCAGCCAGGAAGTGGAGCTGGCGCGCCGCCTGGCGCCCACATCCTCAAGGGCCTGAACACCCCGTGGGCCTTGGAAGCCGCCCTGCGGAGGTGCCAGACGGAGTCCCATTCGCTCCCGGGAGAGGCGGCCCCCAGGGCCTCCTGGACTTCCAGAGGCAAGTGCCTCCCCTCCCATTTCAGAAGCCTCTTCCCCAACGTCTTCACTAGAGCAAGCTTGGGGGACACATGGTTCCTCCCTATAGGACCAGGTGCACAGTCACACTTGGGCCACATTCTGAATATATTCAGAATTTGCAGGCAGTGACAGCAGAGCGTGAAACCCAGCCCAGGGTGCTTCTGAGTGAGGGGCCTCACACGGCTGCCAGGGGCCCCACATCCAGGAGGCATCCCAGGCCGCCCGTCTCTGGGGAGCCCCGCAGGCTGAGGCCATGGCCCCAGCCCAGTGTAGACACTCAGCGGGCTTTCACCCCGCTGTGAGGTCAGCCACGTGTTCACGGACACAGAGAGCACTTTCTCCTCTGTAACAGAACAGCTGGGTATCTCAGTGGGGCTCTGGAGTCGTCTTCTCTTAGATGCTGTGAGAGCCGCCAGCGTGATGCGGACCTGGGGGCCTGGCCCCTAGAACGCCGTCACTTCCTCTCCCACTGTACTGGGGAGCCGGGCTTGGGAGGGCCCGGGAGCCGCTGCACCTGCCCGTTTCTGGAGAAAGCGGGGCGGCGAGCGGGCCCCAGCTGTGGTCTCCTCTGCTTGTCCCCTGGGGGCCCCAACTTGGACCTCCTTGTCCTGCGTCTGCTCAGTCAGAGTGGCAGACGGGAACCACGGCCCCAGACCTGGCAGGGGGCTCGCCACCCACAGTCACGCTTGGAGGTGGCTCCGAGGGATGAATCCCCGGCCCGAGACCACACAGCCTGAGCCAGGCCAGGCCGCCTCCTCCGGCCCCGATGCCCCCAGAAGGCCGCGCCACTAGCAAAGCCTCGGTGAAGCCGGGAGGACCGAGGGGAGCATCATCGATTCTGCCTCAAAACTGAGTCAGCCCACAGCGGGGTGGGGGTACAGGGAGCCGGCTGGGAGAGGGCCGGAGCTCCCCGGGCGCCGCCCAGCTTTCCGCCCCTTTGGGGTTGGGGGCCTACCACATCGTGGTGCGGAGGGAAGCTGAAGGTGTACTCCTGGCCCAGCAGCCGGCCGTAGGCATAGTCCTCGTGTGCCCGATGCCCGTAAGCCCCACAGTAGTCGTAGGAGAGCACCTGCAGCGGGCGAGGGGATGTCACAGCCCCGCCCCCTCCCTGCACACGCCGCTTGGCCTGGAGCCGGGCCCCGCCGAGACCGAGGCCCACAGGACAGACGCATCTTGGCCCTGCCCTCGCCAGGCCGCACCCCCATCACGGGGCAGTGCATCATGGATGGGGCTGGCTGCAGGCGTGCGTGGCTCAGGCATGCCAGCAGCATGGCACGAGCGCACCGTAGTCACCGCGGCAGTGGGAGGGCTGGGCCCCGAGACGGAGGAGAAATGGGGTGTGCTCGGGCAGGCAGAGGGGGACAGGGGGCTGAACAGCAAACAGGGCAGGTTGACTGGGACCCCAGGGGCCACCTCAGGGCTTCCGTCTCAGTGCTGAGGGGCTGGGATGAGGCCCAGGGGTCAGCCTGCTGAAGAAGAGAGAGACAGAGTCGGGGGTGGGGTGGCTGCTGCAAGGATTCCCGATGCTGTTGCCGAGGTGATCCAAGACTCGGTCCTGCTTCGGCCTGGCCCTGCTCAAAGGGCCTTGCATGTTCAGGAAGGGAGAGTCTCTGGGCAGGTGGGGGAACCAAGGTGCAAAGAGACTGCCGCCTGCCTCCAGTCCCCGCAGAGCCCTGACTGCCTGGCCTGAGGCGGAGCGGTGGGCCCCGGAGGCCAGTCCTCAGCGCCTCTGGCCTTGGCCTCTCCTGTGCTTGGCCAGCCACTCTCAGGAGGCCCAGAACCTCACACCCCACTCCTAGTCCTGTTCCTGCCGATGGAGCCCCTCCTTCCCAACTCTTCGGCCACTCCTGGAAAAGTGTGAGCAAGCCCGGCCCCTCTCACACCACGCGGGGCCAGCCCCGTCCTGTCTCTTCTCACCAGTAAGAGCTGAGGGTGAGGTCCTGCCTGAACTGGGCCTCTCTGCTCCTCCGAGCACCCCCTCACTCCCCACCCCCAGCTCCCGGCCTAGCCCTGGTCCAGGGAAGGCCTTTATAGGAGTCTCTGCAGGAAGTCAGCCCCTGGGCCTGCCAGGGGCTACCACTGGCCCCGGGAGGCCCCTGCGGGAACAGCCCCGCCCGCTGCAGCCTGGCCAGGGAGCGGGCAGTAGGGGATGTCCGGCGGCCCAACGCCCTGGGCTCCCAGGGTGGCTCCTGTGTGGGAGGGGGCTGCAAAGCCCACCCATCTCAGAACCAAGGGTGTGTTCCTGATTCTGGCTCCGGTCTCCTCCCCTTGCCCACGGGTTCTGGGAAAGAGGGGCTTCCAGACACCAGGCTGGAGGCAGGGAGGGGTCTGAGCAGCCCCCTCCTCTCTGCTGATCCCAGAGGCCATCAGGAACTTGCCTTGGGACATGGTTGCTATGGAGAAGGGAGATAGTTCTCACTTGGAAGGTGGCTGCTGAACTATAGCAACAGGAAGGGGCTTTTCATTTGTACAAACCTGTGTCCACTCCTATCCCCCATTTGTATTAAAGCATCACACCGCCTGCCCCAGAGACCCAGGGCCTCACAGGCAGGATGCTTTCTATTCTTTCCTCTGTGAACCCAGTTCCCTGGGAGGACCTGGGTGGGAGGTGGGAGCCCCCAAGAGGGCACCCAGAGGCCAGAACACTGAGAAAACCCCAACTTATAAGCTAACACACGGAACACATAATTTTGTGCTAAATCCTCCTACTCACATTAAGAGTTGCAGCCGCCAAAAATATATGAACAAAATCATGAGAAGATGCTCTAATCTCTCTCGTCAATGGGAGAGTCTCGTGTGTGGCCTCCTCGCTGTGGGGCACCAGCTTTCCCGGGCCCCTGGCCCATCGGGGCAGTGGTAGGCCGGGCACAGTGGGCAGTGAGTGACATCCGTGGCAGGGCCCCGAGGTCACAGGTGGACTGGGCAGACGGCAGGGGCTCGACTTCTCCAAAGGCCAGACGAGCCTCCCAGCCCACGGCTCACCAGGCTCCCGAGTGCCAGGGACAGCGATGGTGCAGCTGCTTCCGGTGGGGTGGACGTGGGGGTAGGCAGTGGGCAGGGGGGCGGAGGGCAGGGCCGGGCGTGTGCCAGGGGCCTACTCACCGGAGCTGGGCCCTGGGCACTGAACCATCCCGGCCGCTCCCAGCCGTGCCGCTCCTGGAACACGCAGCCTCGTGCGAGGAGCTCCTGGTGGTGGGGACAGTGAGCAGACTCAGGCCAGGAAGATCCCCTGGGAGGGCATGGCAACCCACTCCAGGGAGGGCATGGCAACCCACTCCAGGGAGGGCATGGCAACCCACTCCAGGGAGGGCATGGCAACCCTCTCCAGGGAGGGCATGGCAACCCTCTCCAGGGAGGGCATGGCAACCCACTCCAGGGAGGGCATGGCAACCCACTCCAGGGAGGGCATGGCAACCCACTCCAGGGAGGGCATGGCAACCCACTCCAGGGAGGGCATGGCAACCCTCTCCAGGGAGGGCATGGCAACCCACTCCAGGGAGGGCATGGCAACCCACTCCAGGGAGGGCATGGCAACCCTCTCCAGGATTCTTGCCTGGAGAATCCCATGGACAGAGGAGCCTGGTGGGCTACAGTCCACGGGGTTGCAAAGAGTCGGACACAACTGAGCGACTAACACTTTCACTCACTTTCACTTTTGCGAGGCTGGAGGGAGGGGGTCGGGGAGTTATTGCTTAACGGGGACAAGGTTTCCTCTTACGGTGACGAGAACATTCTGGAACTAGCTGGAGGTGATGGTCGCACAGCAGCGTGGAGGCCCTGAAGCCCCCTGAACTGAGCAATTTAGGTTCAAATGGCAAGTTGTATGTTACACTCACTTTGCCACAATAAAAAAAAATTACAGCAGACACAGTTATTATAGTGGCAGATCTCTTTGAAATAAATGCGGTTGGGGGCGGGGCGGGGGGGAAGAATCTCCACTCTTGGGTTTGGAAGGTCCTGAGGCCGGGGCACAGCCATGTCCGGAGCCCAGGAGGGGTGGGCCTCGGAAGCTGAGTCCGGCAGGACTTACAAGTGCCAACCAGGACCAACGGGCATCCCAGGCACAGACGGCTTGTGTCTCCCCGCTCCCTGTGGGCCATCAGCCTCAAGGGGGAGGACGCACGCAGCCACACGCCAGCTGGTGACACCAGGATATGTCTCCCTGGGCGTCTGAGGGGCTGGGAACCAAGGATACCAGAATGGGGGCGCCTCCGCCTGAGACAAATCGCCTCCCCAACAACATACACGTCAGCCGTCAGCGGCGGGGAGGCGCCATGAGGGGGGCTGCTGAGGGGGGAAGCGGAGGCCTGCGTGAGTGCAGATGCCTCCCTGGGGGCACAGCTGTGCACCCACCAAGTCCCCTCCGGGCACAACTGTACACACCTGGGCAACTTGTCTGCGCCCAGCTCCTTCCACCCCGGCTCATGGAGCAGCCCTCTGTCCTTGGGAAGCAGCTGAGCTATGCAGACAGTGTGGGTGATGAAAGCCCGGGGTCAGGCGGGGGGGAACCTGAACCCACGGGGGTGCCAAGACTCCGCCTGGGCCCTCCAGGCCAGGCTGGAGAGCGGGACAGCTGACTCTGTCCTGGTGGGGTAGCGGGGAGCGTGGTGGACGCCAGCTGCCTCCGGGGTCCGGGGACTGGTCTCAGAGGAAGGAGGCCCTGTCTTCTGTAAACGTGACCTGCTCGCTGAGCCTGCTGCCTGCCTCCCGCTCCACCCTGCTTCCCTGAGCATCTACCCAGAGTCAGGCTCTGTACCCAGAGACAGGCCCAGGCCCTGCTGGCTGGGGCCTTGCAGAGAGGTAAGCAAAGCATGCAGCCCCAGACGAGGGCAAGGAAGTGGGGATGGAGATGGAATGGGGGGTGATAGGAACAGGGGGACAGAGCCTGGGTTGCTGGGGACCTGGCAGAGTGCCAAGGGGCAGGTCCCAGGAAAGGGTACCTGACTATGGGTTTCATCGTATAAGTAGAAGTTTGTCAGGAGGAGCGACGGCCCAAGCAGGCTGCTGCCTGGTTCGGCCTCCTGACCTGTGACTGCACACATCTGCCCCCCCCGGGTCCCCTGCCTGCTGTGCTGCTCCAAGCGCGTTTTACCTGCAAATGCCGGGAGTGAACCAGCCGCCTCGTCACCTCACGTGCCCTGCATCCGGGGGCGTGTGCACGCTGTCACCCCACACCCGGGACTCCCTGAGAGAGCAGGCGCCGTGGGGCTGGGGTACCTCGTGCAGGGGGCCTGTCCGCATGTTGCGTCCGGCCAGCGGCTCATCGTGGGGAAGACGATGGAGTAGTTCTTGGCATAGGCCTCGTGGCTGCGCTCCCGGATCCAGCAGCGGTGGTCCGTGAGCGAGCGGTGGAAGCGCCTGTGGTGGACGCAGAGGGCGCGTCACCGCCCGAGGGACCCTCGTCCTCTCCCAGAGTCCTCCCCCGAGGGCCCTTGGGCACCCACAAGCCTTGGGGAGCTCAGCCTCCTTGCCCGCAGCCCCCACAGCCATCAGGCACAGGGACCGTGGGCTCAGGGCCTCAGGCTGGGGTCATGCAGGGCGTGAGCCGTGCCCCTCGTCCTACCGGGGAGCCGCCCAGAAGCCCGGACCTTCTGGTGGAGGCTAACATTGGGGTCTTCAGAGTCTGGGGTCAACAGGTGTGACAGAGCGCCCCTTTCTCCACGGGGCCCCCTCGGCAGAAACAAGGGTAAAGATGAGACCCCCTCAAGAGGCGCGGAGGCTTGTCTTGGGACCCTGCATCCGGGGACACTGTGATCAGGATCCCCACAGGTTTGTCCCTGGCTGCTGGGGGACAACAGCTGCAGCCACATCACCCCCAGGTGTGTCCAGCTCCACCTACGGGCCCTCTGCCGCTTCCCACCGAGCTCAGAGGCGCTGCCCCCAGGGCTCAGGCGCCTCCCAGCCTGTTCACGAGCATGATGGCCGAGCCACCCGACAGCCCTTCTGCCTGGCCTCCTCGGGCCGCAGGGCCGCCCGAGCCAGACTGAGCACAGCCGCTGGGCTGCCTGCCTTGCTGGGCCCGGCTGGGCCGCCTGCCCCACTGCCCTCCCCAGGCACAGCCCACCCCTCAGGCGCCCAGCTCAACACCCCCAGCCCCCACCTTCCCCCCCACCTGTGGGCATCTCGCTTGTCCTCCAGGACCACCGCCGCCCCGCCCCTGGCTGCGTCCCCACCACGCTGCTGTCCTCAGGGACCCTGCCCGGGCCTCGTCGCGCCTGCCTGGCTCTCGGTTCGCACGTGGTTCTGGTCTGCATGGTCCCCCAGTCTGGGCAGGGCAGCGGGACCACACTCGTGAGCGTGCTGACGCCGACTCCATTCACAGTGGCTGCTCCCTTCCAGGGCGGGGCTGGGTGCCAGCTGCGCGAACCCCGGGCTGGCCCTCAGAGCAGCCTCCCGTGTGGGGCTCCTGGTTTGGCTCCTTGCAGAGGGCAGGAGACCCACGTGCACTGAGCCAGGAGCGTCAGCCTGAAGGCGACCCATGGACGGGGGTCTGTGGGGTGCCCAGGCCTGGCTGGGTCCGAGAGGGGGAGGGGCCTGGGGCAGGGCCGGGTGATCCCCAAACGGACAGATCCTGCCCATCTGGACCAGCCCCCGCCGGCCTTCTGCTCACACCTGTGCACACCCATGGGTGTCAGGAGCGGGTACTCTGCCAGAGCGCCAGCAGGGGTCAGCAGGACAAGGTCCCCTCCCCAGGGCCCACATAGACCAGGCTGCCATTTCCCACCTGCATACAGGCGGGCAGAGGGGCCTGCACCTGGGCACCAGCATCCAGCCGCCCTCCCGACATAAAAGGAGCGACCCCTCCTTTCCTGGCTGCCAGGACTCCAGCGACTTTCCTAAAACCAACGGCCCGCGCTCTGGGCCCCGCCTAGGCCAGGCCCCAGGGCGGGGGGCGGGGGGCGGACGCACCCCTACCGTGAACCTCAAACGCCTCCGCTGGGAGAGGGCACCCCCGTCCCCATTTCATGGAGGGGGAGACCCAGGTCCGAGAGGGGATCTGGCCGAGGGCCGCACAGCTAGCGAGGTGGGGCTGGGGTGGCTGAGAACCTGCCTGGGTTTCCAGCGGGGCTGTCGCTGCCCGCCGTGAGGCCACCGGGTGGGGGGCCGCCCTGGGAGCCTCCTCCACAGGTGACCCCCAGTCACCTCCGTGCCCGAGCCTGCCCTCCGCGTGTAACAGGAGGAGGTGATACAGGCCGGGGCTTGGCTCCTGAGCCCCTGCATGCCTGAGCCACGGGGCGAGCGCGGCCCCCTCCCCGCACAGCGCCCCCTTTCCCTGCCCCGCCACCCTTGCAGCCCGTCTCCACCCCCGCTGGGCCGTGGAGGCAAAGCCGCTCATTAGTGCTGAGAAGCCCCGGGTGCCGTGCCAGCAGCTGGCCTCGGGGTGGCGGCCAGCCAGTATGTGCGTGGGCATGGGGCGTGCTGCTGGGTGGGCATCAAGTCCCATGTCAGGGACCGATCGGGTCGGACGTCTTCAGCTGGTCCTCTCCTGGGGCGCACAGCCCAGGCCAGGAGAGTGGGCGGAACAGGCCCCAGCCCCCGAGATCGCAGCTCTGGGGGTCTCCCTCTAGGGACCCTCTGCCCTCCAACCTGTGACCCGAGGCCCCAGCTGGCCAGGCAGAGGCGGCGGCTCTGTGCCACCCATGAAGGGGCCCCCAGGATGCTCCCACTGATGTCTCGCTTGTGAGAGAAGCAGGGGAGGGAGGGAGGCCCAGAGCCCCGGGGTGGGGAGGACACGTCTGCCAGCCCTGGAGGCAGGGGGGCCGTTTGTGAGGCCCAGGCTGCACCCTGGTCCAGCAGATCCCAGGGCGGGAGGCCTCACCCCCGATGGAGGGGGAGATGGCAGAGAGCCTGCAGGCCTGGAGCTGGGTGGCTTCAGGCAAGTCACCTCCGGTGAGGGCTCCTCTGCTCTGCTGTCTGTAGCGGGAGGGGCTGGGACTGGCCCATCCCTGAGGCTCTGGGCAGCTTTCTCATCTCTGGAACATTCCTCTCTTGGGAGAGCATGTGGGCACAGCCCCAGACTGTCTCTGAGGCAGCAGACCGCACTGTGCCAGGCACCACGGGAGGGGAGGTCGCAGGGACGGGATCTCAGGGTATGCCTGCCTGCCTGTGTGTGGGGCAGACACACCCCCATGGATGCAAAGTCCCCATCAGGCCAGGACAGGGCGAGGTAAGCAGAGGAGCCAGGGCACACCAAGCTGAACCAGCGCCGTCTCCACCCCCCCACCTCCAGCCCTGCCAGGCAGTTGGGGTCTCTCCAGGGAGGCCGTCTGCCCGGAGCCATCACAGCGCCACGGGCTGGACCCCCACAGAGGCCTCTCCAAGCCGCTGTCTCCTCTGCCACCTGCAGTGCTCGGGCCGCGGAACTGCCACCTGGACACCGGAAGCCCGGCCTCACCGGCCCTGCCTGGGGGCGTCACTGCTCCAGCTCACGGAGGCCGGTGGGCAGGCTGGACACCTCCCAGCCCCGACAGCAGCCCCCGCACCCGCACTGGCCTCCGCTCAGCTCTGTCCAGTGCTTCCAGCCCCGACAGCAGCCCCCGCACCCGCACTGGCCTCCGCTCAGCTCTGTCCAGTGCTTCCAGCCCCGACAGCAGCCCCCGCACCCGCACTGGCCTCCGCTCAGCTCTGTCCAGTGCTTCCAGCCCCGACAGCAGCCCCCGCACCCGCACTGGCCTCCGCTCAGCTCTGTCCAGTGCTTCCAGCCCCGACAGCAGCCCCCGCACCCGCACTGGCCTCCGCTCAGCTCTGTCCAGTGTTCCCAGCCCCGACAGCAGCCCCCGCACCCGCACTGGCCTCCGCTCAGCTCTGTCCAGTGTTCCCAGCCCCGACAGCAGCCCCCGCACCCGCACTGGCCTCCGCTCAGCTCTGTCCAGTGCTTCCAGCCCCGACAGCAGCCCCCGCACCCGCACTGGCCTCCGCTCAGCTCTGTCCAGTGCTTCCAGCCCCGACAGCAGCCCCCGCACCCGCACTGGCCTCCGCTCAGCTCTGTCCAGTGTTCCCAGCCCCGACAGCAGCCCCCGCACCCGCACTGGCCTCCGCTCAGCTCTGTCCAGTGCTTCCAGCCCCGACAGCAGCCCCCCGCACCCGCACTGGCCTCCGCTCAGCTCTGTCCAGTGCTTCCAGCCCCGACAGCAGCCCCCGCACCCGCACTGGCCTCCGCTCAGCTCTGTCCAGTGCTTCCAGCCCCGACAGCAGCCCCCGCACCCGCACTGGCCTCCGCTCAGCTCTGTCCAGTGCTTCCAGCCCCGACAGCAGCCCCCGCACCCGCACTGGCCTCCGCTCAGCTCTGTCCAGTGCTTCCAGCCCCGACAGCAGCCCCCGCACCCGCACTGGCCTCCGCTCAGCTCTGTCCAGTGCTTCCAGCCCCGACAGCAGCCCCCGCACCCGCACTGGCCTCCGCTCAGCTCTGTCCAGTGCTTCCAGCCCCGACAGCAGCCCCCCGCACCCGCACTGGCCTCCGCTCAGCTCTGTCCAGTGCTTCCAGCCCCGACAGCAGCCCCCGCACCCGCACTGGCCTCCGCTCAGCTCTGTCCAGTGCTTCCAGCCCCGACAGCAGCCCCCCGCACCCGCACTGGCCTCCGCTCAGCTCTGTCCAGTGCTTCCAGCCCCGACAGCAGCCCCCGCACCCGCACTGGCCTCCGCTCAGCTCTGTCCAGTGCTTCCAGCCCCGACAGCAGCCCCCGCACCCGCACTGGCCTCCGCTCAGCTCTGTCCAGTGCTTCCAGCCCCGACAGCAGCCCCCGCACCCGCACTGGCCTCCGCTCAGCTCTGTCCAGTGCTTCCAGCCCCGACAGCAGCCCCCCGCACCCGCACTGGCCTCCGCTCAGCTCTGTCCAGTGCTTCCAGCCCCGACAGCAGCCCCCGCACCCGCACTGGCCTCCGCTCAGCTCTGTCCAGTGTTTCCAGCCCCGACAGCAGCCCCCCGCACCCGCACTGGCCTCCGCTCAGCTCTGTCCAGTGCTTCCAGCCCCGACAGCAGCCCCCGCACCCGCACTGGCCTCCGCTCAGCTCTGTCCAGTGCTTCACGCCCCGACAGCAGCCCCCGCACCCGCACTGGCCTCCGCTCAGCTCTGTCCAGTGCTTCCAGCCCCGACAGCAGCCCCCCGCACCCGCACTGGCCTCCGCTCAGCTCTGTCCAGTGCTTCACGCCCCGACAGCAGCCCCCGCACCCGCACTGGCCTCCGCTCAGCTCTGTCCAGTGCTTCCAGCCCCGACAGCAGCCCCCGCACCCGCACTGGCCTCCGCTCAGCTCTGTCCAGTGCTTCACGCCCCGACAGCAGCCCCCGCACCCGCACTGGCCTCCGCTCAGCTCTGTCCAGTGCTTCCAGCCCCGACAGCAGCCCCCGCACCCGCACTGGCCTCCCGCTCAGCTCTGTCCAGTGCTTCCAGCCCCGACAGCAGCCCCCGCACCCGCACTGGCCTCCGCTCAGCTCTGTCCAGTGTTTCCAGCCCCGACAGCAGCCCCCGCACCCGCACTGGCCTCCGCTCAGCTCTGTCCAGTGCTTCCAGCCCCGACAGCAGCCCCCCGCACCCGCACTGGCCTCCGCTCAGCTCTGTCCAGTGCTTCACGCCCCGACAGCAGCCCCCGCACCCGCACTGGCCTCCGCTCAGCTCTGTCCAGTGCTTCCAGCCCCGACAGCAGCCCCCGCACCCGCACTGGCCTCCGCTCAGCTCTGTCCAGTGCTTCCAGCCCCGACAGCAGCCCCCGCACCCGCACTGGCCTCCGCTCAGCTCTGTCCAGTGTTTCCAGCCCCGACAGCAGCCCCGCACCCGCACTGGCCTCCGCTCAGCTCTGTCCAGTGCTTCCAGCCCCGACAGCAGCCCCCGCACCCGCACTGGCCTCCGCTCAGCTCTGTCCAGTGCTTCCAGCCCCCGACAGCAGCCCCCCGCACCCGCACTGGCCTCCGCTCAGCTCTGTCCAGTGCTTCCAGCCCCGACAGCAGCCCCCCGCACCCGCACTGGCCTCCGCTCAGCTCTGTCCAGTGCTTCCAGCCCCGACAGCAGCCCCCGCACCCGCACTGGCCTCCGCTCAGCTCTGTCCAGTGCTTCCAGCCCCGACAGCAGCCCCCGCACCCGCACTGGCCTCCGCTCAGCTCTGTCCAGTGCTTCCAGCCCCGACAGCAGCCCCCGCACCCGCACTGGCCTCCGCTCAGCTCTGTCCAGTGCTTCCAGCCCCGACAGCAGCCCCCGCACCCGCACTGGCCTCCGCTCAGCTCTGTCCAGTGCTTCCAGCCCCGACAGCAGCCCCCGCACCCGCACTGGCCTCCGCTCAGCTCTGTCCAGTGTTTCCAGCCCCGACAGCAGCCCCCGCACCCGCACTGGCCTCCGCTCAGCTCTGTCCAGTGCTTCACGCCCCGACAGCAGCCCCCCGCACCCGCACTGGCCTCCGCTCAGCTCTGTCCAGTGCTTCCAGCCCCGACAGCAGCCCCCGCACCCGCACTGGCCTCCGCTCAGCTCTGTCCAGTGCTTCCAGCCCCGACAGCAGCCCCCCCGCACCCGCACTGGCCTCCGCTCAGCTCTGTCCAGTGCTTCCAGCCCCGACAGCAGCCCCCGCACCCGCACTGGCCTCCGCTCAGCTCTGTCCAGTGTTTTCAGCCCCGACAGCAGCCCCCGCACCCGCACTGGCCTCCGCTCAGCTCTGTCCAGTGCTTCCAGCCCCGACAGCAGCCCCCCGCACCCGCACTGGCCTCCGCTCAGCTCTGTCCAGTGCTTCCAGCCCCGACAGCAGCCCCCCACACCCGCACTGGCCTCCGCTCAGCTCTGTCCAGTGCTTCCAGCCCCGACAGCAGCCCCCCGCACCCGCACTGGCCTCCCGCTCAGCTCTGTCCAGTGCTTCCAGCCCCGACAGCAGCCCCCGCACCCGCACTGGCCTCCGCTCAGCTCTGTCCAGTGCTTCACCCCCCGACAGCAGCCCCCGCACCCGCACTGGCCTCCGCTCAGCTCTGTCCAGTGCTCCCAGCCCCGACAGCAGCCCCCCGCACCCGCACTGGCCTCCGCTCAGCTCTGTCCAGTGCTTCACGCCCCGACAGCAGCCCCCGCACCCGCACTGGCCTCCGCTCAGCTCTGTCCAGTGCTTCACCCCCCGACAGCAGCCCCCGCACCCGCACTGGCCTCCGCTCAGCTCTGTCCAGTGCTTCACGCCCGACAGCAGCCCCCGCACCCGCACTGGCCTCCGCTCAGCTCTGTCCAGTGCTTCCAGCCCCGACAGCAGCCCCCGCACCCGCACTGGCCTCCGCTCAGCTCTGTCCAGTGCTTCCAGCCCCGACAGCAGCCCCCCGCACCCGCACTGGCCTCCGCTCAGCTCTGTCCAGTGTTTCCAGCCCCGACAGCAGCCCCGCACCCGCACTGGCCTCCGCTCAGCTCTGTCCAGTGTTTCCAGCCCCGACAGCAGCCCCCGCACCCGCACTGGCCTCCGCTCAGCTCTGCCCAGTGCTTCACGCCCCGACAGCAGCCCCCGCACCCGCACTGGCCTCCGCTCAGCTCTGCCCAGTGCTTCACGCCCCGACAGCAGCCCCCGCACCCGCACTGGCCTCCGCTCAGCTCTGCCCAGTGCTTCACGCCCCGACAGCAGCCCCGCACCCGCACTGGCCTCCGCTCAGCTCTGTCCAGTGCTTCACGCCCCGACAGCAGCCCCCGCACCCGCACTGGCCTCCGCTCAGCTCTGTCCAGAGCTTCACGCGAGACCTGATGCTGAGCCTCCTGCCCCCTCACACACGCTCACTGCTCCCAGCGGCATCTGCACAAGCACCTCACACCCCCGGCTACCGAGGGACAGGCTTGCACGGGGTCCGCTTTATTCCAGCAGCCCCGTGAGTGAAGC
This sequence comes from Nanger dama, assembly GCA_917880005.1. Lineage (NCBI taxonomy): Eukaryota > Metazoa > Chordata > Mammalia > Artiodactyla > Bovidae > Nanger > Nanger dama. The sequence continues at coordinate 2,450,153 of CAKJTW010000018.1, read as the reverse complement.
GTGCGGCCAACGTCTCACTCAGGGCTGCCTGCCTCCCAGACGTGCTCACATCCCAGTAGTGACCACCCCCGCTCAGCCCCATCCCCGGAGCCTGCTCCCCCGGCCTCAGTCTCCCCATCTGCAGAGTGGGACGATGAGATCCCACTGCTGACTCCAGAACTCTGGCACGGGTTAGCAGGATACTGGGTCAAGAGGTCCTGGAAACTGTAGAGGGTGGTGGATTTGCCAAATCCAGGCACCCTGCAGCAGCCCCCCCTCCCCCCCCCCCCCGCTGGCTTCTTTCTTCTTCGCTTACTGCCACCTCTTCCAAGAAGCCCTCTGGATTTCAAGGAAGGCTCCTTTCTAAAGAGCCCGGGATATTTACCCCACCCCACCCCATCCTAGCAGCTTCCTTTGTAGCTCAGTCGGTAAAGAATCTGCCTGCAATGCAGGAGACAGTGGCAACCCGCTCCAGTATTCTTGCCTGGAGAATCTCAGGGACAGAGGAACCCGGAGGGCTACAGTCCACGGGTCACAAAGAGTTGGACACGACTTAGTGACTAAACCACCACCACCGCTGCCCCGTTCTAGGGCAGCCACCGCCCGCCCACGGGCCCCAGAGGGCACTTGCCTGATGTCATAGTCGTGCATGTCCTTCTCTGGGCGCCCGTGGACGATCCAGTAAGCCAGTTGCTGCCCGCAGCCACCGCCCAGCATCATTCCTGGCAGAAGCAGGGAGCCGCGGGTCTGCAATCAGCCCCCAGGGCCCTGCACCCCACCTCCGTGCCCCTCCCGCCTCTGGGGGCAGCATCAGCCCCTACGCCCCGGATCTCACCCCTGCGGTGCCACGTGCCTCCTCCTGGCAGGCCTGTCCCGTCTCCACCCCTGTCCCTGCCACAGCGCTCCTAGGCCCACCCCCCACCCCAGGAGGGGCGGCTCTGAGAACTGGAGGAGAGGGCAGCTGGGCCCCTCACTCCCTAGACGGCAGGGGTCGGGGAGGCCCCTGCTGCTGCACTCACCGGCGCTGTTGAAGCCGCAGGCCAAGAAGAACCCGCGCAGCTCGGGCGCCTCCCCATCAGGGGCTTGTGGTCTGGGGGTGAACGACTCTGAAAGGGAGGGGGGAGCCTGAGGGTCCCTCCCGGCCACATGCTCCTGGGTGGGGTCTCCCAAGCAGGCCATAACTGAGGCGGGGGGTGGGCAGCTCAAGGCCGCTTCCTCCCTGATCGCTCCCACCACGCCCCGCTGGGGTCCTCAGCACCGAAGACCTGACCTGGGCTCCGCCCTGTGGGGCCCTGGTGTGTCTGGTGACTTTCTGCTGGCAGGGCCTCTCCCTGAGCCCCTGGCACAGCACGTGGCTTCCCGCCACTGTGCCATCTTCCCGCTGTGTCATTGCAGGGCGCTCCTGCCCACTGAGCCACGGGCAGCTCAAGGGCAGGTTTGCTCACTGCCGTATCTCAAGGCACAGGGTCCAGCAAACAGTCGGTGCTTGACACATGCTCACTCAGTGAATGAAGGGTTCTTCGGGAGAGGGGACCAAGCCTCTGGCTTCTGACTGCCGCCAGCGTGCTGGGGACAGAGGCTAGGACTGGCGGAGAGGGACGCTCGAGCATGACTGAAAAGGGCGTTCCCGGTGGCTGAGACGGTAAAGACTCCACCTGCAGCGCGGGAGGCCCAGGTTCAGTCCTTGGGTCGGGACGGTCTCCTGGAGAAGGGAATGACTGCCCGCCGCAGGGTTCTTGCTGCCGCCCACTCTGGTGTGATGATAGAGAGCTGCACTTGGCAGCCACCAGCCTGGGTTCGGACCCTGCTTTACTGATTCCCGGCTGTGTGACCTTGGCTCACTGAGCCTTGGACCCTCATCCATAACAGGGATCATGGTCCCGATGACCGTGGACCTCACAGGGCTGTGAGTTACTCGGTCACAAAGATTTGCAGCCCACCCGTCTGTGCCCAGAACTCGGCTGTGGCAGGCGACTGAACAAGCCCCACCCCTCGGGGAGCTGCCGGGAGAGTGAGAGGGACAGAGAGCCAAAGCGTGAGTAAGCAAAAAGGGGGTGTCGGGGGAAAAACACTGCGTGATAAGGAGTCTGGAGAGACCAGAGGTTGGGCCGCTCCTAACCACCGTGCTGGCACCATCAGAACCCCGGGTCCCAGAGGAGGATGCCACCCAGCCGGTCAGGGCCCCAGGCTCCCCCGCAGGGCCCTAAGCTCTGTGTGCACTGGCCGCAAGCGCAGCCCCTTCTCCCCCTGCCGGTGACTGGCCGAGCCTGGTCTCTGACCCTCAGCATCTGAGCTGGAGGAGGCCGCCAGCCCCGGGAACCTGGGAAGGCTTCCAAACAGCCGCAGGGCAGGGCGGAAGAGGCAGGGCAGACAGAAGGGCAGGGCCCCCGGTGAGGGCCTTGGAGGCCACAGTGACCCTGGCGGGCCTCCAGTGGGAGCGTCAGGGGGACCTGGGTTCTATGAGGGGGCCTGTGTGCAGGCTGGGCTGCAAGAGGCAAGTGGAGGAGGCCAGGAGGGTGTCTGGTGAGGCCGGGGCGGCTCCCGAGATGGTTGTGTTTGGGGACGACCTGATGAGCATTCCGGGAGTGCTGGAAATGTTTCCAGAATGTTCTGAACAGTCTTCACAAAAAGCTAGCGAGAGGGAAGTTTGGGGGTCAAGGGTCACCTGGATGTTTAACAAATGACTCAAGAGGATGCCGGATGCCCGGGACAGGGGCCCCCAAACTTGCCTCTGATCTCCCGACCTTGGAATGAGAGGTCTGCGGGCCCCCACTTCCCTGAAGTCAAGGGTCCTGGGACTTCCCTGTTCGGTCCCAGAGGCCAAGGGCCGTTGACCAGCCAGCAAAAAGGCCCGTGTCCCCAGAGAACCTTCCTCACACTGGGAAACCAGCCTCCAGGGGTCCTGACAGACACATTCTCCCAGTGCGGTTTCTCGGGTCGATGACCTCCTGTTAAAGCCAGGATGCTCCCTGGGATTGTCTCAGGCCTGGCAATACTCTTGCCTGGAAAAATCCATGGACGGAGGAACCTCATGGGCTACAGTCCACGGGGTCACAGAGAGTCGGACACGACTGAGCAACTTAGCTTTCACCTTGGCTTTCTCCCTGCCAGCCCCACCAGGCCCTGGAAGCCCTGGGGCTGAGTCCTCGGCCTGAGCCCCAAACCCCCTGGGCTGGCCAGGGGGACCCCAGCTACCTCTTCTGGGAAAGCTGCCTGCTCACCTTCACTCCTTCATGAGCCGAACAGATTGAAGCAGCCAGCGCTGGCGGCTGTCTGGACCCTGTGTGCTTGGAGCCCAGGAGGGCTGGGCACCCTGGCAGGCCACAGGCTGGGTGTCAGGACCCCTCCCCTCCCCTGGCCTGGCCTGCCCCTCACTCCTTGCTCAGCCCGCAGGGATGACTTTGCCCGCTGGCCTGCAGCTCATGTTTGGCTTCCCCTCCTCACTCAGCCTGGCCACCCATTTCACAGACAGGACACCAAGGCTCAAGGAACGCAGAGCTTCAGACCCAGAGTTTCCTCTCTGGGCAACTGTCTTTCTGACCCTCTCTCCATTGCTAGGCAGGCACACGCTCCTCGCTTCTTGCCTTTGTTGAGGATTAAAGGGGCCTCTCCATGCAGGAAGGAAGGGCACACCCCTGTGATTCTGCTGGAGCCAGAATGGGGTGGCACGTCTGCACCTGCAGGCCCGCTCCCCCACCCTGAACCCTGGCCCCAAAGCCCCACTTGGCGCCCTCTGGGTGGCCCATCCTGTACCCAGCAGCGTTTAGAGCCTGCCTCTGGCCCAGACGAGGCGTCAGTGATATCTTGGAGGCCCCCGCGAGCTCTGGCCTGAGAGGTCTGGGCCTCAGGGCTGGCTTGGGCCCCTCTTCTGCCCAGAGGCCACCCTCTCTCTGCCAGGACCACAGGCCAGCCACCTCATCCCCTACCCCCGCCTCTAAGCCCTCACCCTGGAACACACCTTCTCCCCTGCACAGAGCCCACCGCCTTGAGTTCCCACCGCAGAGGCTCCGCCTAGCCTCCAACACAGGAGCTCCCCACTAGCCCGCTGGGATCCTGGCACTCTCAGCTCTCAGAAGGAGCTGAGTGGACACCGTGGAGCCCTTCACACCATCGCCCGCCTTTGGGGCTCTGGGCTCGGATCTTACTCTGGAATCTTTTCCATTTGCACACAGGCTTTGAGACAGCTCAGATGGCTCGCTCGGCGTGCATGGATCTCCCCCACTCTGGGGTCCCTGAACTCCTGGGCCACCCTCGGATGACCCTGCCCCAGGCCCAGTCACGGAGTGGTCCCCTCTCCCCGCTGCGTTCTGAGTGACCCCCGTCACAACACTTTGAACGTCTGCGGTGTAGCCTGGCCGGCTGGCCCTCCCACAGCAAGCGAGGGGCCTTGGCCCCAGTCTGCCCTGGCCTGGGGTCTGACCCAGCCAGCCGGCGGGCAGGGTCAGGGCCTGCGCCCTGTACACCGGAGACGGGCACTCAGAAGCTGCGTTGCTTGGTTCACGCCGTTTCGCTCCAGCCTCCTGCAGTCCAGCTCTCCTGGGGACCGGAGGAGGCCCCAGGTGGGGCCTTTCCATGCTGTGAGGGAGTGTGGCCCGAGGGCAGAGGGGCGAGGCCGACCCGGGGGCCCGCAGCCCTGAGTGAACAGCATCGGGAGCGAGCTTGGCCCTTGCTCCCCTGGCTCTGCCTCACTGGGCGCTGGGAGGGGCTCATCCCACCTCACCGCTGAAAGCACCGAGTTCCAGCAGGGACTGAGCCCAGGCGGGCCCCCAGGAGGGCTCACGCGAGGCAGCTCCGGGCCTCCCCACTCACCGGGGCCGCAGACCGTGGACTTAATCCCGGTTTTCTCCAGCACGGGGACCCGGTTGATGGCACCTTCAATGTGCTGGGTGAACACATCCCAGTCCAGGTCGAAGAGGCCGAAGGCAAAGTCGTCTGACACCTGGGGACATGGGGGAAGGCTGCCCTGTGCCAGACGCCCCCTGGAGTGGGGAGGCGGGCAGGGCCTGGCTCCATCAGGTGGTGACGATCTAGACGGTCCCGTTTGTCTCCCTCCACCCCCCAGAGGGCCTGTCTGCTCCCGCTTCCTGCCTGGACCCAGGCCCCCTTGCTCTGCCCTGGACTGTTGCAATGATCTCCTGCTTGTTGCCCTCCTTCAACCCATTCACCCAAGTCAGATCAGGCCCTTTCTTGCTCTCGAGCCCCCAAGACCCCCTGTGACTCTGTGTCTCATAAAACCCTACACAAGCAGGCCCTGCCTACGTCCACTGTGGACCCACAGCCACGCTGACCTTCCTTCGGTTCTTCGAGGAAAGCAAGCTTGGTCTGACTGCAGGGCCCTCACCCCCACATGCGAGCTGCTGCCCACCCACCCTCTACAGGGTCCACTCAGATGTCAGACCCCCATCCAGCCCTGCCTGACCGCAGTCTGAAGGACATCCTTCTACGCCTGTCTCACTAGGCTTACTCTCAGTCTGTTAACTTCACTCAGGGTTCAGATCACTATCCCAAATTATGTGACTTCTTTGTTTATTTATTGTGGGTCTTCCCACCAGAATACAGGCCTCCGGGCACAGAGACTTTTATCTTGGTCTTCCTCTTTCTCCCCACAGTAAAGCAGTATCTGGCCGAAAGGAGTCATTTTATTGTTCAGTTTGAAGGCTAAGCACATGAACACAGGGGCTGGGGTGGCCCATAGGTGGTTGAAGTGGCTGAGGGTGCTGAGGGGGGGCACTGGGCCCGCGTGAACCCCAGAAGCTGACAGGAGAGCAGCCCAGGTCGGAGGGAGAATCAGCCAGAGCCACAGCAGGAGGGGCGGGCGAGGGGCCGCTGCTGACAGGAGGGGGGCTTGCTTGCCTTCATCATCTGCTAGAGTCCCCACTGTGTGGTCTGCAGCCTCTACCACTGCTGCTTTGAGGCCAGCCCTCCGCCTGCCCTGGCTCTGTATCTGCCTGCGTGCCAGGTGCTTAAGGGCTGGAGAAATATGGGTTCGACCCCATGGGATTGGGGACCTGCCACTTCCCAGGTCAGGGGAGAGCTCCAGGACAGGGGTCTCCGGAAAAGGGCATCTCAGCTCTGAAATGCAGCCCCACGCCCTGCCTCAAGCCTTGGTGTCTCACCTCCTCCCAGAAGATGGGGTTGGTCTCATAGCCGCCCACAGACAAGGCGTCTCCCTGCAGGCGGAGGTAGACGGAGGCGTCGTGGTCGCGGACGTTGGGCATGTTCTGCAGGGCAGAGCACAGAGGCCTCGGGGTCAGCCGGGAAGGGGCGGCGGGCCAGCACCTCCACCAGGGGTCACAGACCCTGCGGGGCCCACGGTGCTTCCTCCTCATTGTAGGACCCTGAGGACACGGTGGACCTGAGGCCTCAGTTACACAGTGGACAGAGCCCCCCACCCACACCCCGTAAGATGGCAGCAGAGATGTGGGGAGGAGGGGGGAGCTCAAAGGTAAAACCACAGAACAGAGAGAACACACAGGAGAGCTCCACCAGCCCGGGGGGCTGAGTGGGCAGAGGGCATGCCTCAGTTGGGGCTGGGGGAGCTGAGTGGGTGGGGGGGCGTGCCTCAGCTGGGGCTGGGGGGCCGAGTGGGCGGGGGGGCGTGCCTCAGCTGGGGCTGGGGGGCCGAGTGGGCGGGGGGGCGTGCCTCAGCTGGGGCTGGGGCGGGGGGAGAGTCTGCCAGCCTGCCCACTCCCTCCAGTCTGCAGAGGCCCGGCCTGCAGGCAGTGGCCGTGTGTGTAAGTGTGTGCATGTGTGTGCATGTGGGCATGTGCAGGTTTGTGTGTGCATGTGTGTGAGTATGCATGTGTGTGTGAGTGTGAAAGAGAAAGTGTGTGTATGTGAACAGAAGGTTGGACTAGGGTCTCCTGAAAGCCATTGGACCTGGATGCTCTCTGTCCAGATGCCGTACCCACCAGACCGGAGCCCCGCCCCATAGGTGCCCGACGTGTCTCTGGTGTAGAGGGTCCCAGAGATCCCAGGCTCTGGGGAGGTGAGGAATGGGCTGCCGTCCCCCTTGACAACAGACTGGAGATTCTTTTGGAGACACTGATGCCGAGGTCCCTCATCAAAGAGAAGAGTGTTTGAGAGAAGGACTGGGTAAGGCCAAGAACATCTTCCAGGTCTTAGGCTAAAACACACAAAGGCGCGGGAATCAGGAAAGGGAAAAAGTAAGAAAATTAGAAAGTCAGTCCTGAGGGTCTGACATCTGCCTTACAGGGGCCCCAGGAAGAGAAGACACAGAGAATGCAGTCAAAGGAGAGTCAAAGCAAAGCGCCAAGATGACTCCTCAGGTTGGAAACTGTGACTCTCCGTCCTGAAGGGCCCCGAGTACCCACCGAGCCCTGTGACTGGACCAGGCCTGCACAGAGGCCGAGTGGGGATGGACCGTTGGGACATAAGTGAGCAGGTGGGTCCTAAACAGAGAAACAGCAGCCCTGGAGGCTGGAGGACCTGGGGCAAAGTCCAGCAAATTTTGAAGACGACTTTAAAGGCACAGTTCCTCGTCAGCTGAGTGTAAGAAAGAAGATTTTTGACCGTTCATGTACATAGAAACATTTATATCCCCAAGTACCCTTCTCAGTAAGTGGCCAGAGAGCATGCCGTGGACCCAGAGAGCAGCAGATATGAGCAGAAGATGGGTGAGGAGGGTCCCAGGGTGACCGCGGAGCAGACGCTGATGGAGAGGATCAGAATGAAGAGCCGTTCGGGGAGGGGAGTGCGGCTGGGAGACATACATGAGCTCTCTGCTCTGTATGAATACGCAGAAAATATTGCTGTTTGACAGATCTTCTGAGACATGTGCGCGGGGGCGGGGGTGGGGGGACTGTGACAGTTATGAAAACAGATGCGAATATCCAGAGGACGAGCTGGTCGGACGACATCACCGACCCGACGGACATGAGTCTGAGCAAACCCTGGGATATAGCGGAGGACAGGGAAGTCTGGTGTGCTGCAGTCCATGGGGTCGCAGAGAGTCAGACATGATTTAGCAACTAAACAACAACAAACCTTCACAAAATACTAGGAAACTGAATCCAGCAATATATGAAAAAGACCATACACCATGGCGAAATGGGATTTATTTCAGGGACGCAAGGCTGGTGTAGCATCTGACAACCAACCTAGGCGATATACCATTATCAATAAAGGATGAAAGCACTCATTTATTTCAATAGATGCAGAAAAAGTATTTGACAGGGAAAAACACTTTCATCATAAAAACAGTTAATATTTAGGAACAAAGAGAACTTCCTGATAAAGGATATCAAAGAAGCAGAATAGCAAGGAGAGAAAAGAAAGCCTTCCTCAGTGATCAATGTGAAGAAATAGAGGAAAACAACAGAATAGGAAAGACTAGAGATCTCTTTAAGAAAATTAGACATACCAAGGGAACATTTCACGAAAAGATGGGCTCGATAAAGGACAGAAATGGTCTGGACCTAACAGAAGCAGAAGATATTAAGAAGAGGGGGCAAGAATACACGGAAGAACTGCACAAAAAGATCGTCTCGACCCAAATAATCATGATGGCGTGATCACTCACCTAGAGCCAGACATCCTGGAATGTGAAGTCAAGTGGGCCTTAGAAAGCATCACTACAAACAAAGCTAGTGGAGATGATGGAATTCCAGTTGAGCTGTTTCAAATCCCGAAAGATGATGCTGTGAAAGTGCTGCATTCAATATGCCAACAAATTTGGAAAACTCAGCAGTGGCCACAGGACTGGAAAAGGTCAGTTTTCATTCCAATCCCAAAGAAAGGCAATGCCAAAGAATGCTCAAACTACCGCACAATTGCACTCATCTCACATGCCAGTAAAGTAATGCTCAAAATTCTCCAAGCCAGGCTTCAGCAATATGTGAACCATGAACTTCCTGATGTTCAAGCTGGTTTTAGAAAAGGCAGAGGAACCAGAGATCAAATTGCCTACATCCGCTGGTTCATGGAAAAAGCAAGAGAGTTCCAGAAAAACATCTATTTCTGCTTTATTGACTATGCCAAAGCCTTTGACTGTGTGGATCACAGCAAACTGGAAAATTCTGAAAGAGATGGGACTATCAGACCACCTGACCTGCCTCTTGAGAAATCTGTATGCAGGTCAGGAGCAACAGTTACAACCGGACATGGAACAAGAGACTGGTTCTAAATTGGGAAAGGAGGACGTCAAGGCTGTATATTGTCACCCTGCTTATTTAACTTCTATGCAGAGTACATATGAGAAATCCTGGGCTGGAAGAAACACAAACTGGAATCAAGATTGCTGGGAGAAATATCAATAACCTCAGATATGCAGATGAGACCACTCTTATGGTAGAAAGTGAAGAAGAACTAAAGAGCTTTTTGATTAAAGTGAAAGAGAAGAGTGAAAAAGTTGGCTTAAAACTCAGCATTCAGGAAACTAAGATCATGGCATCTGGTCCCATCACTTCGTAGGAAATAGATGGGGAAACATTGAAAACAGTGAAAGACTTTTTTTGGGCTCCCAAATCACTGCAGATGGTGACTGCAGCCGTGAAATTAAAAATGCTTGCTCCTTGGAAGAAAAGTTATGACCAACCTAAACAGCATATTAAAAAGCAGAGACATTACTTTGCCAACAAAGGTCCATCTAGTCAAGGCTATGGTTTTCCAGTGGTCATGTGTGGATGTGAGAGTTGGACTATAAAGAAGGCTGAGCGCCGAAGAATCGATGCTTTTGAACTGTGGTGTTGGAGAAGAATCTTGAGAGCACCTTGGACTGCAAGGAGATCCAACCAGTCCATCCTAAAGGAGACCAGTCCTGGGTGTTCATTGGAAGGACTGATGCTGAAGCTGAAACTCCAGTACTTTGGCCACCTGATGGGAAAGACCCAGATTCTGGGAAAGATTGAGGGCAGGAGAAGGGGACGGCAGAAGATGAGACGGTTAGATGGCATCACTGACTCAGTAAACATGGATTTGAGCAAACCCTGGGAGACAGTGGAGGACAGAGGAGCCTGGTGTGCTGCAGTTCATGGGATCGCAAAGAGTCGGACAGGACTTAGCGACTGAACAGCAACGCAGCTGACTCGTTTTGCTGTACAGCAGAGACTCACACTATGTTGTAAAGCAAGTGTGTATCAGTCACTCAGTCAAGTCTGACTCTTCGCAACCCCAGGCTCCTCTGTCCATGGAAATCGCCAGGTGAGAACACTGGAGACGGCTGCCGTTCCCTTCTCTAGGGGATCTTCCGACCCAGGGATAGAACCTGTGTCTCCTGCGTTGCAGGCAGATTCTTTACTGTTTGAGCCACCAGGAAGCCCAAAGCAACTATATTCCAAAAAATTTTCATTAAAAAATGAATTTCAGAAAGAGGTGTGAAACTTCTGCTGTAAAAGTTAGAAACAGTTTAATAAGGAGAGAGCCCAGGGCCTTGCCGGGTGGCCCAGTGGTTGCGTCTCCACTCCTCCAACGCAGGGGGAACAGGATCGATCCCACTTTCCGTGCAGCCAAAAAGTTTAAATATTTTTAATTAAAAAGACAATCCAGTGAACAATCAGCAAAGTGTGTTAATAGTAGTTTCCCCCAAAAACATATGTAAGGCCAATAAGATCATGAAAAGATGCTCAGCGTCATTAGTCATTAGGGAAACTCAACTCAGAACGGCAAGATACCACTTCACACCCACGATGATGGCTAGAAAGAGAAAGACAGTAACAAAGGTTGCTGACAGTGTGGAGAAGTCAGAACCCGCACACACTGAGGCTGAGAATGTAAAACAGTGCAGCTTCCTCGGAGGACGGCCTGACAGTGAGGAAGCTGAACACGGAGTTAGCAGTGCTCCCCTGGAACCCAGCAATTCCACTCCCAGGTCTACCAAGAGAGGGAAGCATGCGTCCACACGGATCGAGCGCAGGAGTGTTCACAGCAGCATGACCCACAGCAACCCAGCCCCAACGGCCACAGCAGATGAACGCAGAAATAGTCGCGGCCTACAAGAGCGCACCGTTCAGCCCCAGGAAGAGACGAAGCTCTGACACACGCACTAAGAGGGCGAACCTTGACAACGCCACGCAGAGCGAAAGAAGCCAGACATAAAGGCCGCAAATCATGTGACTCCATTTCATTCAAAGTCCAAAATAGGAAAACCCATAGAGAGAGAAATCAATTAGTGACTACCTAAGCCTAAGGGTAGCGTGGGAAATAGGGACTGATCGTGTGAATGGGGCTGTAGGGACGATGATAATGGTAGACAGACATAAACGACGGCTAGGGGACAGATGCAGACGGCTGTAATAATAGTGACCAATAGTGATCACTACTGATCGATAGTGATCAATAACGGGGGGCGGACGGGCGGTAGATGACAGACAGGTTCGGTGCAGTGCACTCGCTCAGTCGTGTCCAACTCCGCAGCCCCATGGACTGTAGCCCTCTGGGCTTCTCCGTCCTGGGATTTCCCAGGCAAGAATGCTGGAGTGGGGCGCCATTTCCTGCTCCAGGGGACTGTCCCCACCAGGGATCGAACCTGCGTCCCCTGGTCTCCTGCACCGGCAGGCAGAGTCTTTACCCTTGAGCCACGTAGACAGGAAGAAGCAATGACAGCTACACGGAAACCGAACGGCCGGAAACACACACTGATCAACCGAAACTCCGGGGACACGAGAAGCTGGGCTGCTTGCTCGGGGGTCAATGATGCGTTCACTGCCGTCAGACTGCAAACACTGACTACTGATTTAACCAGTAAATGGACAAACAAAAAGTGAAACCATTCCAGAAAGCAAGCGGGAGTGGGGAGAGGCTCCCTCCCCCTGCGGGCCCCGGGCACTGAGCTGACTCTCAGCAACCCCGACCCTGGAGATGGACTCCTCGGGTGTGACCCCTCCACCCCACCTCTGAGGACACGCAGCGACCAAAAGGGACCACCGGCAGGGGCCCTGCCTCCCACTCCAGTCTGCGGGCCGCCTGGCTCCTCTGAGCAGGGCAAGGAGGTCTGCCCTGAGGAGCTGCGGTCAGGAGTCGCAGGGGGCGCTCTCGGTACCGAGCACTTCAGAACCGGTGATCTCATTACCTCTGTGGTCTCTACCACCCAAAAAACAAAACGCACGAAATGCTGGGGCTCCACAGAGCGGGACGGTGGAGACACCTGGTGGGCAGGACAGCCCCTGCATTTGTCCAGCAAGATCAGTGTCCCTCCCTCCCGGCCTTGCAAGGCCCCCCGCTGCCACAGAGAGCCCAGCACGGGCTCAGCTCAGCCCAAGGCGCCCACGGGGTACCCTCGCTGCTCTCTCCATCCAGAAGCCCACCCTATAGGTGCGACCCCAGTGCCACTGGGGTCTCACTCCTGACCCCAGCCCGTCCCCTTCTATCTGCTGCTCCTGGCCTCACCCTCATTCAAATCCTGCCAGTTGCTTCCTCCAGGGAGCCCATCTGATGGCTCCAGCTTCCCCTTCTCTGAGGCACTTGCTGCCCAGATCGTCGATGTCCTCTGTCACAGTCACGGCGGTCCTCACCTCGATGTGCCAGGCACTGCGCTCAGCCCTTCAGCCCACCACTTGGTTCCTCCCTCAGCACAGCCCTAAACAGTTTTAAACCCATTTTGCAGAAGAGGAAACTGAGGCTCTGGTGGCGCCTCGGCTCGCCTGGCTGGCTAATGGAGGGGGTCGGGATGCAGACCCCGAGCTTGGGCCTTTTTCCACGGCTCCGCCGCAGCAGAGCAGTAGGTGGAAGGCAGTGGGGATGCCAGACCATCACACAGCATCTGGGCCACCGTGTTTGATGGACGCAGAGACCAGGTCCAGAGAGGTCCCTGGATGAAGTCACAGGGGAGCTGAGGACAGTGTTCAGCTAGGACCCAGGATGGCACGGCTTCTTAGAACTGGGGTCCCTGGGGCAGCCCAGCTCCCTGGTCCCCTAGGAAGAAAGAAGAAGGGCATGTGGCCCAGGGGGCTGAACCCTGAGCCCTCACCAGAAGTCTGGGGTGTCCAGAAACCCAACACTGTGAGGCCCAGACCTGGGCAGCTGGCCTCTCACAGTGCAAGACTATCCACTATCAGGGAGTCTCCTCCACCCATTAGCAGGCCCAGGGGTCAGGGGCCTCCCAGCATGAGCCCCGGAGCCTGACTCCAGGAGCTGCCTTGGCCTAAGCGAGCTTGTTCTCTGACTCACCAAGGAGTCAGACCACGTGAGAGGCCAGGGTCAGGGGCCCATTCCTCTCCCAGATTCAGGCTGCCCAGGTGTGACCTCAGGAGAGGCTGGACTCCCAGACTCCCCACGTGGAGGGGAGCACATGGAACTTGGCTCCTAGCCCCGAATCTCCTCTTTTCTCCTAAAAGAGTCTGAGAGTCTGGGGCTGGTGGCCCTTCCCTGGGGTGGAGCCTGCGGTTCCCAGAGGCACACAGGTCTCTGGGAGATGGTAGTGTTTGCAAGTAGCATGAATAACCCCAGTGCAGCGCTGATCTTAAAATTTCAGGGAGGGTCCACGCTGCCCTGCTTCTCCCTGAAGCTGCCTCAGCCAGACATCACGTGCATCGGGGCGTGGAGAGACTGAGGCTCCGTCCCGGGCTCCGTGGATGCCCTGTGACCCTCCTCCTCCCCACCAGGACACGGCCCTCCTCTGCCCAGACTGTCCCCAGCTCTAGCCCAGCCCCCATCCACAGATTCCCTGTGGGTTCACTTAGTAAGGAATCCGCCTGCAATGCAGGAGACCCTGTTCAGTTCCCGGGTCGGGAAGGTCTGCTGGAGAAGGGAAAGGGTGCCCACTCCAGAATCCTGGCCTGGGTCACAGAGAGTCAGACGAGGCTGGGCGACTTTCGCCTTACTTTCCCTTCTGCAGTCCAGAGCGGTCAGAAGGTGACCCCTGGTGGCCACCGGAGATATTTCCTTCAGAACCAGGGCCAGGGGCTTGTCCCGCTGACACCTCCTATTTCCCCAGTGCCTCACCGTGCGCGGCACACGGCAGCCCTCAGGAGGAAGGTGCTGGATCATATCAAACCCATCCATGAGTAGGGAACTTGGTGTCGGAAGAGAGGGGCGGGAGAGGGTAGAGGCTTCAGTCCCGCCCCAGCTGCCCGCCCCCCTTCACCACGGGGCCCACCCAGCGGCCAGCCTGGTGAGCTGACGGAAGCCAGGCTCGTCCAGGGCAGGGGCGAGCCTCCCGGACCCTCCCTGCTGGGGACTGGCCCTAATCAAGGTCAGCCCCGTCTCTTACCCACACCCGTGTGCCCAGGCCCGCCTCCGAACCACCTGCTCCTCCCCAGCCGCCGTGCCCTGCGCCCTCCCCTCCTCCCCTTATCTCCCCTCTGCCTCCCCTCAGATGTCTCAGGAGACCCTTCGGACGTGGTCTCTGCCAGGGCAGCGCCCTGGTCCACGGGCTGTGGGTCCCTGGAGCCCCAGTGCTTGCCAGCCCACTTTAAAATAAATGTCTATTTACTTATTCGTAACCTCCCACTGCCAGCTCACCTGGGCAAGAACTAGGTTCTTATCTCTGTTACAGCCCCAGCGTCTAGAACAGGGCCTGGAGCACAGAGCTTACCCAGTCAACGTTTGACGGAGAGGGTGGCGGGGAGGGTGGGTTGGTTATATGTGTGAATAAATGGACGGATGATGGAGGAATGGGTCAGGGAGTGGCAGACGGGTGGGTACGGGGGAGGAAAGATGGGCAGGTGAATGGGTGGGTGAACAGGTCCATCAGCGGATGGGTGGACAGATGGACGGAGGGCTAGAGGGAGGGAGGGATGGAAGGAGGGATGAGCAGATGCAGGGAGGCAAGATGGACAGAGAGGAAGTGAGTGGAGGAAAGATGGGTGGGTGGAGGAAGAGACGGGGCGGGGCACAGAGGGATATGTAAGCAAAGGGATGGACAGGGCAGGGACTAGATGGAGGCGTGAGGAGACTGGAGAGGCGCGTGGAGGGAAAGAGGCGTGGTTGACGACAGGGCGACCGGAAGCTCCCAGGATAGGAGAGGGGAGCTGGAAAGGGAGGGGGGACAGGCAGGGGGCCCACAGCTCTCCCCGTACCCCGCCCACCTCCCCTGGCAGAGGGGTCTCCAGGGCTCCCCAGGAGGGTCCCAGGGCTGTGGATCACTGTCTTCTGAGACTGGTACCCACAGCATATTTGGGGACCTGCGAACATTCAGGGGTTCCCAGGAACACCCGGGGCACGGGACATGGCCAACGGCAGGCTGGCCGCTCCAAGTATGACAGGCTTGGCATCAGTGAGGAGCCGTGCCACGAAGGCAAAGCGGGGGGGTGGGACCCTCGGGTTACAGCTGTGCCACTTCCTCATCCTCACACCGCCCAGAGCGTCCAGTCACCAGGAGGCCCATTTTACAGATGGGGCCACTGACGCTCAGCGTGGTGACCTGCGTGTGTGGGGTCAGAGGCAGGCCCGTGTGCCACCACGAGCCAGTCTCCCGCAGCCTGACACAGGCCCGGGGGCCAGCTACTCACCTGGATCCCCTCAATGCGCTCGGTGACGATGTAAGCGTGGTGCATGGCCACCAGCGGGACCTTGACGCCAGCCATCCGGCCCACAGTGCGTGCCCACACCCCTGCGGGCAGAGCACAGGCGGCTGAGCCCTGCCGGCATCTGGCGGGGGCCGCCAGCCGGGTGGGCCCTGGGCCCCCACCCCTAAGCAAGGCCAGCTTTGGGAACAGTCGGTGGCGGGAGAGGAGCACACTCCTGAGGGGAGTGGGGACACTCGGGAGGCAGGAGAAACACCTTCCCACCTGCACAGTTGACCACACAGGGGGTCTGGATGGAGCCGTGTTCTGTCTCCACAGCTGCGACCCGCCGCACCCCAAGATCGTCCGTCCGCACATGGATCCCGGTCACCGGGCAGTTCTCGATGACCTGGGAGTGAGAGGAGCTGCTTTCCTGGCCACGCCAGTCCTCGGAGGGCTGACCACGCACCCTCGCACCGCCCCCAGCCCGGCCGGGACCCGGGGCCCCTGCTTCTGCTCAGACAGCCTTCGTGTGGCCCCGCTGGGGACATGGGGCTGGCCACAGGGCGGGCACTGACTCCTGTTCCTTGACCTGGAGAACCTGTCCCCCTAAACAGACTTTAAAGAGAAAAAGGAGGGCTCGAGGGACTGGCAGATGCTGCGGTTCAAAGGTCGCGTGAGGTTCCGGTCAGCTTAGTTCACTTCTTCAGAGAAAAATACTCGGCAGTGACACAGAAGTGTCAGCGCTGGGGCCTCTGGGCGACCTCTTCTCTTCTTTCTTCAGCTTTTTCCATGCCTTCTTCCTTGCTTATTTGTCTTTTCTAATTTTTCCTACAACTACGTGTGGACTTGAGTCAAAAGAAGATACAACATAACGAGAAGAGATTTGGGGCAGGTTTGCTGTCCCAGCAGGGTGGGGCTTCCGGGGAGAGTGGACATCATGGACAGACTGGAGTGGCTGGCCAGCCCGGGCAGGAGCGGGTCAGGGGCTCGGGTCCCCGCAGGCCCACGGTCTCAGCGCAGAGGGAGCTCGTGTTCCTAGGCAGAAGGGCCAGGCCCGGAGCTGGGGGCCCAGGGCTGGGAGACGGTCGTGCCTGCGCCCCCGGGCAGTGGCGGCCCGGGCGAGGCTGGTGCAGGTGCCGGCGGGGTCCATGGTACCGTCATGCGGCACATACAGGGTCCCGTAGAGGTCCTCCACGTTCATCAGCGGATACAAAGCCTTGGTTTCCCCGGGGCTCAGCACGTGGGACTCGATGCCGTAGACCTTGCCCAACTAGGGGGACGCAGAGGAAAGTGAGCCGGGGGCTGGGGCAGATCCTCCAGCCACTCGCCTCCCCGTCTGGGCCTCCAAGGGTCAGGTTTGGTCCTGGCACCCCCAGGAACTGTGAGCCATGCCCGGGGAAGCGCCTGTCCTCTGGGCCAGCTCCGAGGAAGCGTAAGGAAGCTGTGTGGTGCTCAGAAGCAGTCTCTGGGGCCCGGGCACACAAGGACTTACTACGTAAAATAAATGGAAGCAATCCCCACAGGTCTGACATTTGGGGCTTGAACCGGTGTGCTGGTCAGACCGGCTCCCCAGAGACCAGGGGTGCCTCTGTCCCAGGACCCAACTGCGTGACAGACCACACCCCTGACGCATCTCATTGGTCAACGGGCAGCCAGTCACGTGTCTGCAGGCATCCGCCCATCAGGACCTGCCCACCCAGAGATGCGCTCAGTGGCTAAGTCGTGTCCGACTCCATGGCCTGCTGCCCACCAGGCTCAGACTCTGTCCATGGGATTTCCTCGGCAAGAATACTGGAGTGGGTTCCCATTTCCTTCTCCAGCCCAACTGGAGATGAGCTGAGCCAATCAGATTCCCTCTCGGAGCATCCTGACTGAGAGGTGGCAGAGACTTCGCTCCGAACTTGAGCTGAAGCCCCCAAAGGTGACCCGACCCAGCTGATGACTGAGTGAGCATGGGGAAGAGGTGGTGGGAGGAGGCAGAACGAGACCACCTCCTGACCCCAGAGACCCCCCCGCCCTGCTGTGAGGAAGTGAAGTGAAGTCGCTCAGTCGTATCCGACTCTTTGCGACCCCGTGGACTGTAGCCTACCAGGCTCCTCTGTCCATAGGATTCTCCAGGCAAGAATACTGGAGTGGGTTGCCATTTCCTTCTCCAGGGGAATCTTCCCAACCCAGGTCTCCTGCATTGCAGGCAGACGCTTTAACCTCTGAGCTACCAGGAAGCCAGCCGCCACTATTTCCGCCGGGGCACTCAGAGGAACGTGGCGTCCCCGCGACAGTGCGCCTCCGCTACCCATGCAGCCGGTTCTGCTCACCAGTATACAGTTGGTGCTCAAAAACCGATGCATTGCTGGAGAAACCCATCCCTTCCATGCCCTGGAATGTGGGGGCCGGCCCTGGCTGCTCTGGGTGAAGAACCAACACTCCACCCCAACAGTGGGCCTTCCACGGCATAAGGTTTCCTCTGCCATCTCCCCGACAATGGTGTTCCCTAAGCGTCTCCGGCAGAGCTGGGGGAGAGCGGTCCCTGCCTCCCGGGTTGTGCGGGTTCGTCCTTCAGCCTGACCCCCGGGAGCACCGCGCGTGGTGGCAGCCCCCATCCACTGTGCCTCTTCTGCCTCCGAGGCTCCACAGAACCGTGCTCCTCGACACGATCCCATTTCAAAGGTGAGAATGCCGAGGCTCGGAGGCAAAGCCGCCTGTTGCAGGGGGCCCAGCCCAGCCGAGGAAGCACGAGGCTACATCCACCAGGGCTCCTCCCTTGCGCTAGGCTGCCCACCCTCCCCCCCACCCCCCGTGGGGTGCACACCCACCGACATGAGCCTCTTGTACTCATCCAGACGCTGCCGGCTGGACGCGATGAACAGACCGCCGTTCTGGATCCAGCCCGTGTGCAGCCCCGTCTCCTCCTCCAGCTCGCGGCTCACCACTTGCCTCGTGTGCGCCAGGAGCTCCACCTCCACGTCACTGGGCCGCAGCTGCCACAGCAGGCCTGGCGGGAGCGGGCGGGCGGGGGCCCCGTCAGCCCCTCACTGAGGGGCTGCACCCCTCCCCCAGCAGGCCGGGGCTCCCAAGTATCAGGCTGCGGGCCTGAAGCATCCCTGCAGGCCACGGAGAGGGCCCCCGAGAGGCTGATGAGCAGGAAATGACAGGGGGCAACGCTGAGGCCCGGGACACGGCCCTTGGGCAGCTCAGAGACAATACCAAAGGCCCCCTTTGTCAGGCACCCACTGTGGGCAGAGCCTGGCACCAGGTGACGGTGGCCCTGGGAGGCAGGCGGGACTGTTGGGCGGTGAAATTAAGGGGCACCAAACAGCTCTGTGCCCAGGATCTCAGGGCAAGTGGTGAGGGGTCCCGGGACTGACTGAAGTTCCCCCACAGAGCGGCCCCCTTCTGAGCGGGGCCTGGGGAGCGGCTGGCCCGGGGAGAAGTGACGGTGGGGGACAGTGCCGTTGGAGCCTCTCCCCAGCTCCACGTTCGGCGCCGAAGCGGGAGCGACTGCCCCACAGATGCTGCCAGCCTTAACGCAGGGTTAAGGCAGAAGGCTGGCTGCCCTGGGGACTTGCACATGGGTCAGGTGCTGAGGATTGTGGTGCCCGCTGAGGACGCCTCTCTGCCTCACCTCTGGTGGTCCCTCCTCCATCCATCCTCTGCACCCCGTGGATGCCCCTCATTCCGGGGGCTCCATCTGGAGAAAGGGCTTGTACTCTGAGCAGACAGATGCCTGGGCCCCCAGTTCTGGTCTCAGCTCTGGCCCTCCCCCAGGCCAGGTCCACGGTCAGCGTCCGCTCCCTCCTTCCCACCACAGCTCTGCCGAGACTCAGGGACATGCAGGGCCACCTTCAGACCGAGCCCGCCTCTGTCCTCCATGGCCTTCCCTCCGGCTCAGCTGCCTCCAGCAGGCCTCCTGCTGGTCAGCCCAGGGCTGGCCCCTCAGTGGGTCCAGTCCCTCCCGCCCCCGCCTGCACCCCAACCCCTACCTGCCGTGTGCCAGGTGGTCCCGGAGGTCAGCCGCTCCCGCTCCAGCAGCACGGCCCCGCTCACACCCAGCTTAGCCAGGTGGTAGAGAGTCTGGCAGCCCAAGCTGCCCCCCGCCAATGACCACCACGCTAGCTGTGCCAGGCAGGGGCTGGCTTGGGCCCTGGGCCACCGCCGAGGCGTCCTGTGACTCTTTCAGGGTCCGCTGGTATGGCACTCTCTTCTCAGAGGTGGGGCCAGCCCCGCCCACCAGGGGTCTCAGCCCCTGGCCCAGGGCAGGGCTCCGGCGAGGGACGGGTGGCCACCATGCCACACAGGGCTCGGCTCAGTGAGGGCATGGGGAGTCAGCTTCAGCAGCGCGGGAGCTGGGGAGAGAGCCGGGGCTGCCTGTGTGCGGAGGGGAGAATGGGCCCTGGCCCCCACGCTGCGACCCTCCAGCTTCCCTCCTGCCACCCCCCAACAGCATACGTGCACCCTGCATTTGTCCGGCCCAGTGTACGGGTGTCTGTATGCTTCAAGCTCCGGCTGGGCCCAGGGAAGACCAGGGTGGGGGAAAAGGGGCGGTGTTCATGCTGAGACAGGACCACGGGGCGGGGGGGTGGGGGGTGGCAGGGGTCACAAGGCCGGGACCCGAACCCTCCAGCCTACATTCAACATGCCCTCCGGGGGAACTCCCGTCTCAACCCCACACAGAAGTTATTTCTGCCCCCGTTGGCCCCCACAGCCCTTCAGGACCCAAGGCAGAAGGTGAGGAAAGCAGTGGGGTCTCTGGCCTCCGGCTCCCTTGAGCCATCTTGAATCTGGAGGGTGGGTAGCTCTTCTGTGACCTCGCAGTAGCCTGCAGGGCTCACCTTGCCTCCCTCCTCCTTCAGGAAGCCTTCCCAGCCCTCCTCAGCCAGAAGACTCTCACAGTTATAAGAAGACAGTGATGGGGAGCCCACCTTCTAAGGAGAGGGGGTGCAGGGGAGGCCTCCCTGGGGGAGACAGGACGGCTCCGAGGGGCCCCGGGCCCACTTGTGAGTCAGCAGGAGAGGTAAGGGATGTGGCTGAGACTGGGTCCTGGGGGGCTCCTGCACCTGCATTAATAAACGTGTCGGCATCAATCAGCCAATTAATTAATGAAGTCCACTTGCATTTTCGAGCGTGCACTACACGGCAAGCTGGGAACACATGTTCTCTCTGCTTAAAATCGAGACGACTGTTGTCCCCATTTCACTGGCTGTGGGGAGGGGGGAACTGAGGCCCAAGGAAGCTGGTCAAGCTGGCCCAGGTCACGGGGCCACTGAGTGGCCGTGCCTGCTGCTGTCCTGCCCCCTCCTGAGCTCTCGGGGCTGGTTCGAGGGGGGCAGAGGCTGGGGGTGCCCACTGCCACCTCCTTTCCCTCCTTCCCCCTCCACCTCTGTGCTCCGGGGCTCGCAGGTGGTCAGGGCTGTCCCACCCCCGCCACAGTGACCCCCCACCCTTCTGGGGGCTGGGGCAGAAGGGGAAAGGGAGGGGGTGATGGCAGGGGCTCCGGGGTTTGGAGAGGTTGGAGGGCAGGGCAGGGCACTCCAGTCCCTCTGCCAGCTCCACCTGCCTGCTCCCAGGCACAGAGAGGGACGCCTGGCACGTGTCTGTGCTTCCCTATGGCCTTGGGATTACCTTACTCTGCCAGGAGCCTCCAGCAGTGGGTCCTGCTGGTGGAGACTTGGCATCACATGGGTGCCCAGGACACCTTCCCAAGGCCGGGCACCCACCACCCCAGGCCACGTGGCACTGGCCAGCACACACCTGCCCGGCCCCCGGCCTGGCCTCCTCCCTCCCTCCTGCTGCACCATGGCCAAGGCTTCTGGCCCAGGAAGCCCCCAAGTGCCCCTTCCCCGCCCGCAGCCAGCCCCGCTCTCCTACCCGGGCAGGCCCGGCCCCCGCCCCCAGGGAGGCCCCGTGCCCTCAGGCCAGGGCAGCCGCCTCACCACTGACCCGCTCTCCTGCCCTCTCCTGCTCTCTCCCAACTGAGCATGGCCATCATCGCCAGGGCTGAGGGTCAGACAGAGGGGGTGGAGCCCCAGGGACACCCTCCTCGAAGGCAGTCGGAGGAGGGGGTGGTGAGGGAGGCACCAGACCCAGCTTCTGCCAGGAGAAGGCGGGCTGCGAGGGCGCCCAGGCCCCGCCCCCCACAGAGGCCCGTGGTTGTGCCCGCCCAGCCCGAGGGTCCTTGCAGCCAGAGCAATAGGAGTCCCGGCCAGCTCCAGGCCTGTCCCACTCTGCTGATGGGGGAGGGACTGGGGCCTGCCCGCCAAAGGAGTGTACCTCCAGCCGGCCGCAGAGCTCCAAGGCCCCGGCTCAGCGGCTCCAGCGGCGCCGTCACCTCCTTCCTTCCCAGCAGCAGCCAAACAGGAACCGGGGCGGCCCCTGCCTCCGCTCCTACCCTGGCCCCAGAGGCCCTGTGCCAGCCCCCGGCCCGCCCACCGTGGAGGCAGGACGCACCGCCCACTGCCCCGCGTCCTGGAGGCCAGCTGGCTGGGCAGCTACGGAGCAGGCCGTGCTGAGGCAGCAGAGCAGAGCTGCGAGCCCTGAGACCCTGCTAAGCCTGCGTGTGGGCCAGGTGACCTCAGGTCCTCATCCCTAGAGCAGGGGTTACGGGGTTCTGCGGGTGAGCCGTGCACCCTCGTCTACCCACGCCCGCCACCATGCTTCCCGCACCAGAAAGGGCAGGAAGTGCTGGGTGAACAGCAGCCTTGGGCCGGCCGGCGCTCCTTGGTTGGGTGAGTCAGGGCCTTAGGGCAGACCTGCCTGTCCAGCCTCAGCTGCTCACCCCCAGGGGAGGGTGCTCGCTGCCCTCGGAGGCAGGAAGTCTGGGTTGCCCCCACCCCGCTCCTGGCCACTCGACAGTGCCCCTCTGCCTTCTGCCCTTTGGAGCTCCCAGATGCCTCTGCTGCTGGGCGAGCCACCCCCTGAGCCTCTGCTTTCCCACCGCACAGTGATCCGCTTTCCAAGCCCCGGATGCCTGCTTCCATTCGGCCGTCGGGGGCACCAGGGCCCAGAGAGGGGAGTCACAGCAAGCTAGTGGGGAGCCAGACCAGAGCCTGCAGTCTACCCCTGGCTCGAGGGCATCTGGTTCGTGCTCAGGTGGAAGATGCCCAGAGGAAATCTGGAACAAATAAGGACGTCCACCTGAGGTGCTGAGATAAAACGGGACTTCTTCCTTGCACTGAATCAAAAAAGCAGTATTGAAATTTTGGTCAGTGAACAATGTGGTAATGTTGGCTGCTAATATAGTGAGTGATATAGGAGAGACACATTAATATTTGATTAATACAAGTATCTGTGCTCTTGATCCCACGGAGTGTCCATTGTCTTGCTGCCAGTTTGTCCTCTACACTTACTGAGCATTTTTTTGTTCAGCTGCTCAGTCGTGTCCGACTCTTTGCGACCCCATGGACTGCAGCACACCAGGCTTCCCTGTCCTTCACCAACTCCCGGAGTTTGCTCAAACTCAGGTCCATGGAGTCGGTGGTGCCATCCGACCGTCAAAGAGCACCTACTGTATGCAAAACCCTCCTGGGAGACCCAGAGTCAACCAGGAGCCCACCCTGCCCTTGGGGCTCAGGGACCAGGAAGAGGACAGAGGCAGGAAGGGGCAAGGCAGCTGCGAGGCTGCCTGTGACGGCAGTGATCCTGAGCAAGCGGTGCTTTTCAGTAAAGCCCAGGAGGGCATCTCAGAGGCGGTGGCCTCAGAGGGCCCCAGCCCCCCGGGCGCTGCCGCCACTGTTGGTGCCCTACCTGGGGGCAGAGACTGTCACCCACTCCCTCGGCCCCTCTGGAGGAAGGCCGGCTCCACCAGCGAGAGGCTCTCCAGGGGTGGTGCTCGGGTCCAGGGCACGGAGGACACCAATCCAGACACTCCGTGGACAGCAGGCTGGGCCCTGCCACCTGAGGCAGGCTGTCCTCCACGCATGGCGGGGTGGAGGGGTCAGAGAGGACCAGAGAGGTGTGGTGAGGTCCTCAGAGGACACGGGGCGCACGCAGTGGTCACCGCAGCCCCAGGACACAGGCTGGGCAGCCCAGACCCCTCTTGGCTCCGTGCTCAAAGATAAGCAGCTGTTGCAAAACCGTCCCAAGCAAGCAGGCAGCAGTCCCGGTGGACTTTGGACAAGGGGTGGCGGCTGAGGGCTGGGCCTGCGTGCGGGTCAGAGTTGTAGAATTTGTCATCCATGCCCGGGTCTGGGAGAGGCGGGTGCCGGGCGGTGTGGGGCGCAGCCCAGGAGGCAGCTGGGCTCCAGCCAGGGACACGAGACAGGGGCCTGCTGCCAGCTTGCTGCACCATCTGTGCTGGTCTCCCGAGCCTCGGTCTCCCCAGCTGGAAACTGAGGACTGTAACCCCTGCCCTGTTGGGTTCAGGGGATTTTGCAAGTTTCTCTGCAGATGATTGCCAGCCCTGAGATGCCTCCTCTGGCCCGGGCTGGCCCTTTCCACATGCCCAGCCAGGCCTCCACCCCCACCTGCTGGCCAGGCTCCCGGGGAAGAGAGGAGAGTCTGCAGGCCACCCTCTGACTGGGCAGATGTCCGGGGGGAGCGGGAGTGTGGGCGGCGGGGGGAAGCGCCTCTGTGGGGCTCTGCTTGGCGCTGGGCAAGAGAGGGGCACTAAGCGATCTGAGGGCTCAGATTGCTGGCCCCTGGCCCCAGTGCCCTACCAGCCTCGGGCACTAATGGGGGTGGGCAGGGCATCCGCTTGCTGAGGGTTTCATGTGTGTCCTCCCAGAGGGGGCAGAACACTGCTGCTGATTATGAAGATGAGCAAACCAAGGCAGAACGCGGCCAGCGGGCGGGCGCCCAGAGCGACGTTTAAGGGCTGCCTTTGCACTGCCAAGATTTTGCTTTTCCAATAAGAACCTTAAAACAATAATAATAATGAATCAACACCCTGCCCATGACTTCATGAAGACAAAGCTTCATCACCCGGGAGTAAGCCGTCCTTCCAGGGAGAAAGGTGGGTGCCCCTCCCTCAGCACGCACCAACCCAGCGCAGGTGCAGAGGAGGGCTGGGGTCTGCGGCCAGCCGGGCTCCACCACGGCACCCACAGTGGGTGCGGGCAGCTGCAGGCCAGAGCCCTGCCATGCATCTGGGCCCTGGGCCTCTGAGCCCCCCCGCGGGCAGGCCAGCACCCAGATCCCGGCAGCCAGAGGCCCAGCCTCCGCGGGGAATGTCGCCCCTGGTGGCCACATGTGAGTATGACACCCCGGGACAGCGGGACCCAGAGACTGCGAACGTAGGGCCCCAGGACAGGGACCCGCGTCCGGGCAGGGAGGTGGACGCCCACTGGGACTGACAGCCCGGCTCTGCCTGGTTCTCCCGCTGTCCTCCACACAGACACGCCCCCTGGCAGAGTCCCCTGACGGTACTGTCCCCTGCCACGGACACGCGCCTGGCAGCCTCCTGACGGTAGCCGGCTGTCTCTGAGCGCTGTGTGAGTGCCCCTCTGTGACTGGGACCCAGGCACTTAATTCCCGTCTTTATTCTATGGATTTCGAGGCTACACTGTGAAGTGTATTAGCCTCCAGGCCTGTTGCAGCTTATCGCTGTTAGCGAGCCGCTGCTGCCAGTGGGCGCCGCTAAATGTTTCAACATCTGGCTCTCCAGGGGGTGGCGCTGGCCGATTCCTGCTGAAAATGCTCCCACGAGGGCCAGTTTCAAGCCCCTGACGAGAAGGACGCCACGGAACCTGGACTTGGGAAGAGGCCGCACCCTCAGCTCCTGTGAGCCAGCGCCAGCCCAGCCCGATGCATCCACGGAGATCTCACGTGCACGTGTGGGGTTTCCTCTCCTAGGGAGAGTGAAGGGTCAGACTAAATTGTTGAGGAAAGTAAATGCATCAGCTTGTGGTGAAGGAACAGGAGTCTGAGTTCATCCACAAATCTCGTAAAATCCCATCAGGAAAGCTCCCACTGCCACCCCCTCCTCCACCCGCCGTGGGAACCAGCCACCCCTGACAGCCATGCAAACCAGAGCTGTAATTTCAAAACCCTGTAATTTATGCGCACTTAATACATTTGTAATTTCCTACTTGGAAAAATTACATTTTCTTTTAAACAAACGGAGGCCACTTACTTTCCGTCTGGAGTTTATTTTGGCCGCACCACGGGCTCGCAGCAGGAGCTGCAACGACCTTGCTTTCAAGTCAGGTCGCATTCACGGGCACTGGGGCTTCATTTCGCCCTTTTGGGAGGGACACCGTTCAATCCATAACCCGTGTTCGCAAGGAAGTTTTGGCTTTTTCCTCTAGCCATCATCAAGATCCAGGAAAAAGAATTTTCTGTGCTGCCTCACGGTGGTTGCGGTTTGGGGAGGTGCGTGTGTTTCTTTCCATCCTGACATTTGAGGTCAGACCCAGCGGGGTCCCAGCATGAACAGAGAGCTGGCCTGGCAGACTCGGTGCTGCGGTGGGGCTGGGTTTTGTCCCCCGCCACATCCCCAGCCCGCTCTATGGACTGGCACTCAGGCTCATTCAGTTGGGCAAATGCCCTCAGGGGAAAGAGCCAGCTGGCCTCTCTGGACTCCTGCCCTCACTTACCTTTCGGCCTCTGTGTGTTCCTTCTTCATGACCAGCACATTGATGAAAATTAGAAATATTTCCCCACCATTTCTGTTGTATTTACCAGCAAGACTGGTCAGAGGGTCCAGCCTACCCCTGCAGGCAGAACAGTGGCCCCGCGATGCCCACGCCCTAACCTCTGACACCTGTGACCCCGTGACCCCTCATGGCAAAAGAGACTTTGCTGGTGGGATAAAAGTGGAGGACCCTGAGAGGGGGAGGTTTTCCTGGATTATGTGGGTGGGACCATCTGATCATGTGTCCTTAAAAGTGGAGAATCCTCTCCAGCTGTGTCAGAGGGGGACAGAGAGATGTGACTACGGAAGGGTCAGAGAGGCAACTGTGCTGGTTTTGAAGATGGAGGGGGAGGGGCTATGGTACCGGGGATGCAGACAGTGTCTAGAAGCCGGAAAGGCAGGGAGACGGACTCTCCCCTAGATCCTCCGGACAAGACGCCCAGCAGCACCTTGCTGTCAGCCCGGGGAGACCCGTGCGGGCTTCGGACAGCCCACAGACCTGGAAGACGACGGCACGTGTGCCCCGAGTCCCCATGTTTACGGTAACTTGTGGCAGCGAGAGAAAGCCACCCACCTCCGGAAAAGCCCCTGAGCCTGTTCTCAGGCAGGACCCGTTGTGTCTCTTCCATGGGCCGCGGCGCGCCACCGCCCCCACCCCAGCCTTCCTCTCTCCCCCGTCCAGTGTCCGCCCATCGTCTTTCTCCTGTAGAGCTCATCCTCGTGCTATTACACGTGCTTACGCTTCTCTTCCCTTCCAGGTTTCCACACTAGATCTTGACTTTACCCGGAAAAGAGACCAGCACCTCTGCTGCCTTGCACCGCCTGCCTTGTCTCCCCTAGCCTCTTTGCAGAAATCGTTTTGACATGCACTATTTCCGGTGACGGGGTTGAGAATCACTGTATTAGGTTCATTAACCAAATCTTCCCTTTGTCTGCTGTGTTCCTGCAGAGAGAGGTTCAACATCCCCCCCACCCCCACTCCTGGGGTGGACTTTCCCCACTCATCGGGCACCGGTTGGGCCCTGGACACGGGTCCAGGCAGTGGCCCCACACGGGACAGTCCCTGAGGCGAGTGGAGGGTTGGAAACAGTCTGCTTGCTGCCTTATGCCTGGAAGACTTGGCAAGCACAAAGCCCTGGGCACAGTGACCAGCAGAAGTCTAGGGCAAACCCACGCTGCTCTCCCCGTCAGGCACTTCACCTTCTGCTTGCTACCCAGGGGGTTTTGACTTTATCTTTGAAGCCCAGGGTTAACCATTCTGGGTTCATGCATCTTTTACTTCTAGAAAGTTTAAAAGGCACATGAACATATTCGTCCTCATCTGTGATCACGCGTTAGTTTTCTTTTCATGACGGGGGACTTATCTGAGATCTTGGCTTTACGCCGGGGTAAACTTCCGGCTCCTGGCCTGCAGGACCTGTGGCTGAGGTCACAAGGTCCCAACCCCAGACGGCCAGAGAGCCGAGAGGCTGCCCAGGCGCTGGCTCCCAGCGGCCGCTCTGCTCCAGGCTCCCTTCCGGGATGGGCCTCTTCTTTCAAGCTCAGCCTCCCACTGTCTTCTGTGGGCTCCTGTGCCGGGAGCCAGCACGAGGAGTCCCGCCCGTGGCAAAGGTCATGAGGTTAAGAGGCCCAACAGGCAAAGGCGAGTCGGGCGTTAAGGGAGCCTCGCTGGATCTGCTCGTGCATCTGCCCCCAAAACCAGAGTCTGCCTGCCTTACTGGACTGTGCTTTTGCCTCCTCTTCTGACATTTTACGGGGGGCTGTCCCCCACCACCTCTCCCTGAAAAGGAGTTAACTTAGGACTCCAGTTAATAAATCTCCTGGGCATGACAAGGGTGTTTCTGTCCACAAACCTCTCTGCTGGCAGACTAGCTCGTGTGACAGAATTATCCACACTCCTGCTTCTATGCACATGATTGTTTACAACCTCTCAACCATAAACAGCACAGAGAGTTTGGAGTATTTTGAAAGTATTAGTTAGCATAAGGTTTTTCTAAAGATAATAATCATGTTGGTAAGGGTTGCATTGCTGAGTTAATGATTGCCACCAGGCCTCCATATCCGTAGGCACCTGGGAGTATATTAATCCATGTAATTGGAATGTAGAAAAAGAAATATAGTTTTGATGTTAGCAATACTAGACTTTTGAGTTAATGAATTTTCTCTTTTGTTATAGATCACTGTACTCCTCTTTTTTATAAATCATTGTGTCCTTTATCACTATCACTTTATAAATCATTGTGTCCTTTATCACTATCACTTTATCACTATCTTAAGACTAAGTAGATCTTAAGGGGAAACAAGTTTTCTAATCAACTAACCTTTATCAATAGAAAGTAAGGTGGGGCCATCAGTCTCCAGACCAGAAGATACTGTGAACAAATATAAGACCCTTGTAAGAACAAAGATATGCTGAGAACACTGTCTTTAGATAAGGGTCGGAGCGGCTGACCCTGCGTGACTGTTTCTTGCATTTATCTCTATGTAAGAAGGAAATGGAAACCCACTCCAGTACTCTTGCCTGGAAAATCCCATGGATGGAGGGGCCTGGTAGGCTACAGTTCATGGGGTTGCAAAGAGTCGGACACGACTGAGCGACTTCACTCACTCACTCACAACTAAAAGTACACAACTGGACCTGGAAAACGAAGAAACGGACCAGGTCTGGAAAGACGGGTTTCTCTCGTGTTGTTCTTTCTCGTTCTCCTTTTCTGGCTGAATTCCTGTCTGGAACATGGAGGCTCGCCAAGCCTACTAATTTTGCCGGAGCTTCTAAGATCTGACCGGGGAGGCTTTTGTGTCTCCTCTCCTTTGGGAAAACGGGAAGACGCCTCTGGCCTACGTAGGTGGTGCAAACTCCTTGTCTTGGAGTTTTATTGGTTTTTCACATAAACCAAGTTATTCAGCATCTTTTTCTCGACTAAATTTTCCTACTACACTACCCTTTTCTAATCTCTCTTTATATCTGTAATTAAATAAGTTCTTTCCCAGGACACCGACTCCGTCCCCGCTTCGAATTCCCTGGATCCACCGGGGCTGGACCCTGACACTCCTGTGCTGGAGGTGGCAGAACAGGGGTGGCGGGCATCTGCCTCGCCTCAGAAATGGGCTGTTTCCATCTTTCGCTCAGCAGGTGTTTCTCCGACTGTGGGCACAGTGGGCTGCACAGCAGCCCTGCCCGAGGGGGTCCGCGGTTGTCAGAATAACCACGGGTGGCCTGCCCTCGACGACTGGGAGCACGCTGCTCCTGGCTGCTTCTGGGGTGACCTCAGGCAGGCAGGCCCTGCTCCTTGCTGGCCTCACCCTGTCCACACACAGCCCCTCCAGCAGGGTGGGGGCTTCTGATCCTTTTCCGGTCCGGACCCCTTGGCAGATGCTGCTGGTGCCCTCCCCAAGGCTCCTCAGCCCCAGTGCCCAGGTTCACCCACAGCTGCCCTCGGGCGGCCAGAAGCTTCCCCCAGGGCTCTCCAAGCTTGCTTGGCCCCTGCTCTGGACAACTGAGTGCTGCCCCATGGGCTGGTCAGTGAGGGTCCAGGCCGTCCCTTCACCATGTGTGGACATGAGAACTCAGAACTAGAGGCTGCAGCTGGGAGACAGTGTGGGAACCACTGGGCTTCTTGGGGGACTCAGTTCAGTTCAGTTCAGTCGCTGAATCATGTCTGACTCTTTGTGAGCCCGTGAACCATAGCACGCCAGGCCTCCCTGTCCATCACCAACTGCCAGAGTTCACTCAAACGCATGTCCATCGAGTTGGTGATGCCATCCAACCATCTCATCCTTTGTCGTCCCCTTCTCCTCCTGCCCTCAATCTTTCCCAGCATCAGGGTCTTTCCAAATGAGTCAGCTCTTCGCATCAGGTGGCCAAAGTATTGGAGTTTCAGCTGCAACATCAGTCCTTCCAATGAACAGCCAGGACTGATCCTTTTAGGATGGACTGCTTAGATCGCCTTGCAGTCCAAGGGACTCTCAAGACCTGAGAGATTCTCAGAGAGGGGCTGGCCCCCCATCAGATTGTCAGGGTACCAGCCTGAGCCAGTCCCTGGAGACCAGAGACAGGGGCAACCTCCCGTTCTCTCCAGCTGTGCCACCTCAAACACCTGTGCTCGCCTCCTTGGTTTATAACAACACCTGACACGTGCTGAGCACCCGGCGTGCTCTGGACTCTGAGTGACCCTCACCCTGAGGTGGGGCTGTCTGGTTGTGTCTCTGCAACAGCAGATCTCCAGGCTGTACACCCAGCCCAGGACCTGCATCAGCAGCCTCCAGTGCAGCCAGGGGTGGCCACATGCCCAAGCATGTGAGCAGGGTAAGGGGAAGTGCTGGGCCAGCTTCTATGTCTGCTCAAGGGCTTGATGGCAGGAGCTCTAGCAGCCACCGAGGACCATGAAGAGGGAAGTACATGCTGAAGATGAAAGGAGTCTGAGGTTGGGGGGGTGGGGGCATCAGGCTACCCTGAATCACTGCCTCTAGACTCCATCCCCATAAGGGAAGAATAAGTCTAGGCCGTACTATTCTGACTTTCTCTGGTCATAGGCCAGTTACCCTCTGGAGACACTGTGTTTTATCTCCAACATGTATCTATAAAGAAACAGGCTCAGGAGGTGAAGGACACGCCCAAGTAGCAGGGCTGGGGTTTGAATCCCATCCAGAGGAAGAGATGGCCACTTCTGAGAGCTGCTGGAGGGGTCACAGGACGCTGCACCGGAAACCTGTGACCTGGGCCAGCGTGGGGACAGCTGGTTGGTGGTCCGGCATCATTATCCCTCCAGACCCCCAGGACCCCCTCCAGGCCCCCTGTGCCTGAGGCCGTCACCCCAAGGCCCGCATCTGACCCAGGCCACCACCCTTGGGCCGACAGTATCCAGATGGCTAGAACCTTCTGGACACAGACAGAGGAATCCAGCCACGCCCTCCTCCCCAGCACAAAAGGCCAGCCACTCCTGCAGAAAAGAACTCAGGTTTATTTGTAGTAGAAACCGTGGTCTGAAAAAACCCTACTGGCAAATGTACAGTCTGTGTTCTGTTTGGGGTCACTGCCGGCTGCAGGACCCTCAGACCCCTGACCTGCATGCATTGAGCTCCTAAGGGTTCACAGCTAATCTCAGGTCCCAGCTCCGAAGCCCCCAGAGGCTGTCCGTGTCATGCCGAAACCACCCGCGTCCCAGCCTGCACCCAGTCCTCTCCCTTCCTGCTGCCAGCAGTGCAGAAACTAACCCAACTGAGACGAGTCTCCAGACAAACGAAAACAAAGCAGAACAGTCCCAAGAACCAGGCTTCCACGCAGGTTTTCTCAGAGTCCTTTGCTACCACCACGCCTTGTTTCACGATGACCTCCAAATATACATTATTTTCTGCTATTATAAAATCTCTTCCTTATTATTCACAGATATATAATGGGAGCTCTGGAGGAAACAATCACAAACTTTTTTTTTTTTTGCCCTCTTTAAAAGCAAACAAGCCAAACCAAAAAAAACAAAAACAAACAAACGAAACAAAACAAACCCAACAACAACAACAACAACGAAAACCAAAACCTTCCTGACAACTGTAAACACAAGGGCAGCTGCTCCTCCCCTTCCCGTCGCGGCTGGGCCAGCAGAGCAGGCCACCGGCGAACTGCTGGGTGCGCCCTGCGGACAAGCGTGGTCTGCTCTCCGTGGAAAAGTCTTCCTCCCCACCCCCTCCCTTGCCCAAACACAATCCTGTCACCCTCAGTCCCCAAGCCTCTGCTGGCCGCCTTCTGCCTCCTGCTTGCTACACGCCTCTGAGACCCCTCCCCACCTCCTCCCCAAGCCAGAAGGCTGCTGCTGTGCTAGCCGAGCCTGGCGATTACGAGGCTGACCTCTGAGGAAGCCCAGGGTGCAGCACGGCCACCAGCACCCACCCCAGCAGGGCCCAGCCTCGGCAACAGCCGACCTCGTGCAGCTGAGACCTGGGAAAGGGGGGACCTGCAAAGCCCAGGCTGCAGCAGCCACTTTGGCACAGAGCCGGGGGAGACAGTGTTGCTGGACTCGTGCAGCATCCAGGCTGAGAGACTTGGGACTGGCCAAGCCAGCCAGAGGTCAAGGGCCAGGAGGAGTGAGGAGGGGAAGCACAGGGGGTGAAGTCACCCCCAAGAGCACTTATTCAGGGCTGGCCACAGGCCCCATTTCACGGCTGCAGGAGTCTTGGAAGACTTGCCAAGGGCTAGAACCAACATCTGTGCAAAGGCTGGGCAGACTCTCAGTGGCCACCTGGCAGGATGTGGGAGACGCAGCGGGCCCCCACCTGCTCGGGAACAGTGGGGGGCTGGGTGGGGGCATCCTTCTGGAGAGGAGTGTGAGCAGCAGAGACCGAGCGAGCGGCAAACTCCGTTTGCTTCCCGCCCCCGTCAGCGTTTATAAACCATGAACCCACCGGGGCAGCAGGACAGGACAGACACACGCCAAGGGCTCCGGGCAGACAGTCCCTGTGACTGGGGAGCAGGGCTGGCTGCTCCATCGTTCCTATGGTTCCCGCCGGAGACGGGGCCTCCCTGGGGGTCTCTGCACGCCCTCGGTGCAGACGGCAGTGCCCTCTTCTGTTCCCAGGCACAGTGGCCTGCTCTGGCCCCCTTCTGCCTCTCAAGGCCTGAAGCCTCCCCCTGGGAGCAGTGGGAGGCAGGAGGGCTGAGGGTCCAGAGGCCGAATGGAAGGGGCCAGAGGAAGGTTCCTTCTGCGGAGCCCAGCCCTCTCTGGACAGCACCTGCTTTTCAAACCCAGGCTCCTGAAGGCCATCTTGACAAGACAGGGGCAAGGTGAGCTCTGGCCTCAGCTGTTACCCAGAGCCTGGCTCAGGATGCCACCCATGGGCACTCCCTCTCCTTGGCACCGAGGGCTGGCCCAGATTTCCTCTATATACAAGCAGCGCACCCAGGACAGGCCACCAAGGGCAGGCTGCCAGCAGCACAGATCACATGTAGGACTCTGAACCCCCTCCCCACCCCCACGGGCTGTTGAAGACTGGAAGGCTGGCGGGCATTTCCCCTCTGAGTTGCAGAGCTAGAGACAGACTTCATCATTGGAGCAACTCTTCCAAGAAAATCCGCAAGTCCTGTCCGTGATCTTGCTGTCACTGGACACCCTCCTCTTCTACATACGTTGAAGGAAACCAGCCGACCTGAAAACAATGTCAGACTCATGATAAGGGTTTGTGTGAAAAAAGTGAAAGTCTCTCAGTTGTGTCCGACTCTTTGTGACCCCATGGAGTATACAGTTCATGGAATTCTCCAGGCCAGAATACTGGAATGGGAGGCCTTTCCCTTCTCCAGGGGATCTTCCCAATCCAGGGACTGAACCCAGGTCTCCTGCATTGCAGGTGGATTCTTTACCAGCTGAGCCACAAGGGAAGCCCAAGGGGACTGAAGTGGGTTTCCTATCCCTTCTCCAGCGGATCTTCCTGACCCAGAAACTGAACGGGGTGTCCTGAATCGCAGGTGGATTCTTTACCAGCTGAGCAATCAGAGAAGCTATCAGGAAGTGTGTGTGAAGGATTGAGGGTGAGTGGAGGCTTGTGGAATTGGGGGATTCTTTAAAAGGCTGTTGTTCTGAGGCAGGCCTGTCCTGAGACAGGCCCTGGAGAACAGGCAAAAGCCTAGTGGAGCCAAGGCCCAGGGGTAGGGATGGCCCTGGGATGCACCAGCCCCGAGCAGCTCCAGACGGCCTGCCCGCCAGCTAACTGCCAGCAACAGCAAAAAGTTAGACCCTCTCCAGAGAAAAGCAGCATCCATCCAGAGCCTCCGCAGTGCTATGCACGGGCTTGGCATTTAATCAGGTCCAAGTGACAGAGACTGCGAAGAAACGCAGACGGCAGAAGCAGATCTGCAAGGAATCTAGACACTGGGGTCATCCATCAGGAAATGTAAGTAACCCCCACTTATCTGCTTCAGAAAACCAATGAAAAAGCAGAAAATCTTCCCAGAGAACTGAAATCAGAAATCAAATAGAAATCCTAGGACAGAAAAACATAACGATTGAAATTAAGAGCAGAAGAGAAAAAACAGAAGACGCTGGAAGATCAGTCAACAGAAAGCAATGAGACGGAAAGCCAGGGAAAATGGATGAAAACCACACGGGGCTGCGTGAATAACACGCGGGCCCCGGGGCTGGCGTGCTGCAGGCCACGGGGTCGGAGCCAGACGCGGCTCAGTGGCCAAACAGCAGAGCCCCGGAAGGAGCAAAGAGAGAAGAGGGAGCAGACACAACATCTGAAGAAATTTCCAAAACAGATGAAGAACGTAAAGCCTCACGTTCAAAAAGCTCCACAAACCTCAGAGTAAACACAGGGGGAAAAAAAAACACCCATAGGCGCATTCTGGTAACACCGAGGAAAAACAGATTTTTTTTCACAGGGAGCCCGTTTCTTGCAAAGGAACCACCGTAAGAATGTCGACGGACTTTTACACAGAAATGATGGCAGACTGGGGACGATGGAAAGACATCCTCAAAATGCGGAAATAAAGAGCTGCCAGCCTAGAATTCTCGTTCCAGTAAAAACACTCTGCAAAAATGAACTCAATCCAATGGCTCACAGAAAGGAGGCAGGTCTTGGTGGACAGAGGACTGATTCCTGGGGCAGGAGGTGGGAATGACCAAGTAGAGAAGTGAAAGCCTTTTCTTTCAGTAGAGTGCCCACCAAGAAGTGTAAAAGACAAGACAGAAAAATCACTATTTTCTACCACGATAGAAATAACTGAATAGGCGAAATTAGTCAATGAATGATGAAACTAGTAGGGCAAAGTCTGATGAGAACAAGCTATTCATCTGATTTCAAAGTATTACCCTGCACATTACTTATTGATTACAGCACATTTATAGTGCCGAAACTCAGCAGGTATCACCTGAACCAAGTAATCAAGTGAAGGCCCAGGTATGTGCTGACGAAGCTCCAGGAGCCTCTCAACACTCTGAGAACTACTGGTCCCAGCCCTCTAGGTCAACTGCCTAGGACTCAGTGGCCTCATACTTCTGAAGGGTTGTCAGATGGAAACAGGGTCAGACCAGGGGTCTCCAAGGGCAGACAGCATGCCAGGTGAAGGCAGGCCAGCTTCCTCCGCCTGGCAATGGAACGGTGAATGATGGGAGCCAAGTCTGGCCACGTCTACGGGCAGCTGCCAGCCCCCAGAAGCTGGACGTTTCCTAATCAGTGGCTTGTGGAGCTCAGGTACCCTGTTGGGTGAATGCCAATGGAACCGGTCAAAGCCAGGGAGGCCAGACATGGTACCGGGATGAGAAACCATGGGTTTTAGAGTTGCAGGCTGGGTGGGGATACTATGCGTCCCTTCCCATATCAAGGTGTAAATGGAGTCTTAAGGAATGGCAGGGACCCAGCGAGGGCACCCAGGCTCTGCTCTCAGTCCCGAGGCAACCCGCCTGCAAAGAGGGTCGGGCACAAGCAAGTGACCTGAAGACCGCACCCAACATGTGTCTCCACCCTCGCCACAGTGGACCCCAGAATAGGACTGAGAACAGACACAGGGTCAGACCGGCCAGGGCCCAGATCCGGGCCAGGAAGTCGCTTCCTCACAGCGTGACCCCAGCTTGCGGAGCCTGTGGATGCTAAGTCTTCCAGGCGAGGTCCAGAGAGTACAGGGTCGGGGCACGGTGGTGCTTGGTGTCGGCCGGAGCCCTGCCTCCCCAAGCCCGAGGGTGAGCTGGGGTCTCCGATGGGGGCTGGGGGCCAGGCCGACCCACTCACCCGGCCGTTGGTCTCGCCCTTCCACCAGCCCTGGTCCCCGCCCGATGCGGCTGTATATCTTCACCACATCACCTTCCCGCAGCGAGAGCTCCCGCAGGTCACGGGCGGCAAAGTTGTACCTGGCCACGGCCGTGCCGATGACACGGGGTGTAAACACTGCTGGGGAGACGGGCGGTGTCACACGGCGACGTCGGGGCCTCCAGGGTGGGGGTCCTCAGACTGAGCTGGGTCTCACCCTGGGGCCCAGCCTTGTGCCCACAGAGGAGGCTGTCAAGCACACAGACTCCAGAGGGACAGACCAGGCTCCAACCCCAGGGCCCCTTGATCCTCCGGGGGCCCCAGGCTGCAGGCATGTGGGCCACGTGAGCTCCACCGGGCTGCGGCCAGAGCTTGCCCACCCGCGCTGGGGGCCCGTCACAGCTCCCTGAGGGCCTTCCCGTGTGCCCAGCGTCTGGGCAACTCATGAGTGGACCGCAGGGTGACCCCTGCCCAGCCCCCAGCAGTTGCCCTGACAAGGGCCTGGAAGCAGACCCCAGGGCACTGGAGTCCAGCCTCCCTCATGTCCCTGGTTCCACAGCCCAAACCAAACTGGAAAGCGGGCTGGACCAGCCAGCGTGGCCCGGGACCCAGGAGTCCTGATGGACCCGTGGCAATGGACACGATGGGGGCGGGGTTGCACAAACAGCAGCTGGGTGGGCTCTGACTCTGGCAGCAGCTGGCCGAGCGGTCGGGGCCGGTCTAGACTGTCCCCTGCACCCAGTCCCACAAGTCCTCCTTACTGTTGCCAATCGGGCCCCACCCGGGCTGCTCCCACCTCCCTCAAGGGGGCCACCAGGCCGTTTGCTGCTACCACAGGCCAAGCTCCCAGGAAGCAGTAGGGGGCAGTGGCTGAGGAGCTGGGGAGGGGTCACGGGGGTGAGCGATTCAAAGGCAAGGGCAGGGCGGAGCCCGACGGTGTCCACAGGAGCTGCAGCAGGCCCCCTCCCACCCTGCCAGCGTCCAGCTTCCCCGCCCCGCCCGGCCGCAGTGGCTGTGGACACGGTCAGGCTGGGGCTGTGGGCTGGCTGGCGGCAGGCCGGGGCCCCACGCCCCGAGCAGCAGCAGTACCTGACCAGAAGGGCGTGGAGGAGCCCTGAGAAGCAAGGCCGAGGCCCTGAGGACTGAGAAAAGAAAAGTTGTAGGAAGCGCAGGAAGCTGCAAAGAGGCGAGAGAGAAGGTGAAAGGCAGGGCTGGGGGCATCCGCACGCAGCCACAGGCAGCAGGGATGGGGGTGCTGCCCAGCGCGCCAGGAGGGCAAGGGGGCAGCTGGAGCCCTGAGCCCACCTGGGCCTGAACCCAGCTGCACTCGCTCCCGCCCCGGCACCTGCGTCCTGGACCAGCTCCTCCCAGCGGGCGGGCTGGAGTGGGGACGCAGGAAAGGACATGAGCCCAGCCCCACGCCTGCGCTCAGGAGGCGCTCACTGAAGGCCTGGCTTCCTCTCTGGCCTGCTCTGCCCTGGTGGCGGGGGTTGGGGGATTGAGGCGGGGGGGCTGTGGTTCTATGAGCCCCTGCGGCAGGACGAAGCAGGGTGGCTCCAAGACCTAGCCCCAGGCCCACCTTGCCTATCTCTCCAGCTGGGCCCCGTCTGTGCCAGGCAGCCCTGTCCCCATGTCGAGGTCCCAGCTCTGGCTCCCTGGCAGCCAGGGTCCCTGGGAGGGGGCGGGAGAGGGGGCTGGGGCACAGGGATGGATCTGGGGACAGAAGGGACCTGCCCGGCTCCCTCCCCATGCTGACTTCCAGGCAGAGGCACCGAGGTTTGGAGCAACGATTCAGAGCTGGCACTCCCAACTGGTCACACAGGGCTGCCCGGGCACCCTGGCTAGGCCTGGCACTGGCGAAGAGCTGGGGGACCTGGGCCACCACTCCCAGGGGCGGGGAATCGGGAAGGGGCCTGGGCTTAGGTGAGGTCCGCCGGAAGCCTTCCTGGAAAGGGCGTTACCTGGGGAGGCGGCTGGAGGCCCTGGAGGCTGTGCGTTCCCGGGCCTTGTACGGGTACTTGAGTGTGGTGTCCAGCTGCTTGAAGCTCTCTTTGAGCGAGTGGCACTGGTAGTACTCCACCAGCTCCTGCGGGATGTACACGGGCACTGCTGCCGCCGCCTCCAGGCAGTCCTCCCGGGCGCCCTGCCCCGCCCTCAGGTTCTCACAGAGGACTCGTCTCCTCGACTTGGGAACTGCCCCCCTCCTTGCCGCCCCTCACCCCAGCTCCCAGACAGGGGGTGGGGTGCAGTCAGTGTGGCAAAGACTTCTCATCCTGCAATTTCTCTCCCAAACATTTCTAAAAGAAGAGCCAAGGGAAGAAGGCCAGGACTGATGGCCACAGACACGCCCTGCAACACTCTTCACAACAGGGAAAAATCGGAAACCCCCACCCACCCAACAGCAGGGAAGTGCGTCTAGAACCCACAGCGTATCCACGTGACTAAATGCCACACGGCTACAGCGGGGCTGGAAGAGAGAGGGCCGTCCCCCTGGTGAGTGTTCACCGTGCCCAGAGGTAAACTAAGGTTGGGTCCCATGTGAACAGTGGCATCGTCTGAAAAAGGAGCCCATAAAGCACGCCTGGGCTCCTCTCCAGGGGGGTCTCACCCTGAAGCAAGAACGTCAGGGTTGGGGGCACATTGCAGGCACTTTGCCTTTTACCGTGTGCTTTTCTCCGGCCACAGTGGGACATCTGAGAGCCCACGTGCTCCGGTTAGACGGTCTCCACGCACACAACACGTGGGATTGAGCAAAGAAACACTGGGTCTAACTTCAAATCACCTTAAGGAGGACCGTTCCTGTACTCATGGCTTTCTGGCTGGGCCAGGACAGTTCTGAGCGAGGCGGGGGGCAGGCACCGGAAGCCCAGTGTGCATGAGCCTGGCCAGCAGCCAGACCTGGATGCAGCCTCCCTGGGCCTCGGTCTCTGGCTCCCGCAGAGGCTGGGCGTGAACGGGCTGTGGGAGGCCGGTGACCCTGCTGTCCACCTCAGGGTGTGGGGGACAGAGGTCGTGACCTGGGAGCTGCCTTACCTGTCCCAAGGTGCCTTACAGACCAGCTTTCCTGGATCTTTCTCACAGTGGGAGCGCCCCCACCCCACCGCAGAAGAGCGGCCCCTGGCCCAGCGGGGCGGGGGGACGCTTGCTGGGCCCTCCGCACCGGGAGCCTGGCCTGCAGGAGGGGCTGTGGGGGCCGCCCCTCCCGGGGTGGCCTCTGTGGGAGACCTTCGGGGGCCGGGCCGGGGAGCCCCGGGACCACGTACCAAGAGGCTCTCGAACTTCTTGGCTTCCGTGATGTGGACCCAGCTGTCTTTCTCCACCACCTTAATGTGCTTCACCTCGTCGCTGAACCTAGGCCAAGCACGCAGGCGCGGCGGTCACTGTGCAGGCCGTGCGGCCCCCACCC
The DNA here is from genome assembly GCA_917880005.1 of Nanger dama. Classification (NCBI taxonomy): domain Eukaryota; kingdom Metazoa; phylum Chordata; class Mammalia; order Artiodactyla; family Bovidae; genus Nanger; species Nanger dama. The sequence continues at coordinate 2,411,065 of CAKJTW010000018.1, read as the reverse complement.
CACAGGGCTCCGGGCTCACCGCACGTGTGCTGGAGCAAAGACCGGGGCCCTCGGTCCACACCTCCTGCTCTTCACTGCTCCCTTTCGGCCCTCTCCCCCCGCCCCAGCCTGGGCCTGCCTCTGACTGTCTGTCCATCCATCCACCAGGCCACCTGGTCTGTCTGAAGCCCAAACTCCCAGGTCAGCCAAGGCCTTGGACCCCAGAGCCCCACACCCGGCCTCCCTGCAGCCCCATGGAGCCGTCCATTCAGGATGCTGCTTGCTGTCTGCACTGGGGATGTCTCCCTCCCTGCTTCCCCCTGCCCCTACCCTGAGGCTTCAGCAGCACCGTTTCCAAGTCAGAGGCCTGAGGGCACAGCCTCACCCCAGCTGTGCCACTGCCTCCTAAGACTCTCCTCCAGACCCTTGTGCCAGGAGGGGCTCTTCCTCAGCCATGCCGAGCACAGGCCCTCCAGGCCCCAGCGCCGGCTATGCCCTCAGCTCGGAATGCTCAGCCTCCTGCCATCCTCAGGACCCTGCCTGTGTCCCAGATCTCAACTCAAATGTGGCCTCAAAGGAGAGCTCGTACCCCTTCCCTTCCAAACACCATCCCGCCCCTTGACAGCTGACTCCAAAGCCAAAGACATCACGAGTACAGAAAACCACACACCAACATCCCCTCAGATGATGGAGGCACAAATCCTCAACAGGCCATTATAGTGACTCCCCACATGCACACCTGTGCACGCCAGCACATAAGAGGGACTTTACACCACGGTTAAATGGAACATTCCAGGGAGGCAAGGTTGGCTTATCATCTGGAAACCAGTGAACGGAATAAAGAGCTGTTAAGCACGCATATGCCCAGCTGGCCAGCCTCCTCTCCAGTGGGGCCTTGTGGCGCAGCCACCACCCTGCTTCTGCTGGATTCAAAGTGAGTGAGTGCGCTCGCCTCTCCCCTGCCAAGCTCCCTGGACGAGGCCCTCTGAGCCCCACTCCAGAGCCCTGTGGGCCCGGCACCCAGAAGGTGCCCGTGAATTCCCACCAGGTGAGGGGCGCCTCTGCCGCGGACCTGCCACCACGCCTCAGGCGCCTGTTCTCCTGGAGCCCTGCCAGGACTGCTGCTGCAGTAGGCCCCGCCCACACTGGGCCACACCCCTCACCAGGCCCGTCCCCCACGGCAGGTGCAGCTGGCCTCTGCTCAAGAGCGGTCCTGCGTGCCAGGTGGCCCAGGCCACGTCCAGCTGGCGGCCACTGGACAGCTGCTGCTTTCAGTGAGCGTTTTCAGGCGTCCTCTGGTTTCTGCATTTTAGAAAAGCCAGCGCATTGTTTTCAGGCCCAAACATTTGTGGGGCCCCTTGGAAAGGCCGTGGGGACCGAGGCAGGTTGTCCGCTTGGGTGAGGGGTCTCATCTTCAGGTTCAGCTCCTCCTGGTTCCCCAGATCCTGACCTGCAGTAGCCATTCTGTACAGTGGGACCTGCCCTGGATGGCCAGGGAATGACCACCTGCAGACCCCTCAGTGACGTGGAGTGGGGAAGGGGGAGGTCCACACACGTGCACACACACCAGCGAGCATACACACCCCCGCACACATTCACACACACGTTCACGTGTGTGCGCAGTCTCACATGACACACATGCGCACACACCCCCAAGCACACACACCCACACACGTTCACACATGTACACACATGTGCGCGTGCAGTCTCACGTGACGCACACATACACATACATTCACACACGTGCGCACACGTGTGCACACACGTGCTGGCCAGTGGCAAGTGCTCAGGTCAGCACTGGCCCCCACTGCTGGGGCGCCCATGCCCTCAGCCCCCACGGGGCCTAGATGTAGAGGAGGCTGGTGTAGAGAGAGGGGAGAACAAAGGCTGAAACGGAAGAATGGGAGTGGGCTGTGTGCTCAGGACCTGGGTGTGGCCGCGCTGAGCTCGGTTCTCCTCTGCCCCTAACAGCCAGAGGCGCTCCTGCCTCCTACAGAAAGGGCCCCCTGCTCCCTCACGTCAACGTCTGTTACTCACTCGAAGCACCCAGTGGCCCTGCCATGGACCTCCCCCACCCCCAGCGCCCACCCAGCAGACCCGAGGAGGGCTTCCCTGGACACAGACCACCGTGCTCAGGGCTGTGACCTCAGCGGCACACACATGTACACATTCACACACACGCTCGCTGGTGTGTGTGCACTGGCCCGAGACGCGGGTCCAGGGTGTGTTCTGTGCCGGGGGCGACCAGCCACCAGTCAGATCCCATCCTTTGAGGAGGAGACAGAAGACCCAGGAGGGGGCAGCTTCGGGGCAGGAGGAGCCCGGCACCAAGGCCTTGGGCTGAAGCCTTTCATGCCTAAAGTGGCCAGTGTGGGCGGCACGTCCCAAGGCCACACCCAGCAAGCCCAGGATCTGGAGGGGATGTGGACGCCCGATTCAGAACGGCACCGGGGCAGGGGGTCCCCTGACGCCCAGCTTCCACGTACTTGATACTTATGGCAAAGCGCTCGGCCTCCGCCGGCCGCTCCCTGATTAGGTAGGTCCCGCTGGGGTGGGATTTGAGCAGGTTGTCGGTCTGCTGCCTCTCCATATTTCCGGCAAACCTGCAGCAGAGGAGGAGACGGAGCCGTTTCACACGGCCTGAAGGACAACCAGCGGGCTCTAACCTGCTTAAGAGCCCACTGGGAAGTCAGGCCACGCCCCGGGAGGCGGGGCGAAGGGTGGGCGGGGCCCAGAGGACACAGGGGCGGGGCATCTGCGGGCCAGCGCGCAGGGTCGAGAGGACCCGCACCCAGCCAGTCTACCCGGGTCTCACCCCCCCAGAACCCAGGATCTGCAAGAGGCATTCAGGGAAAAGGCGTTAGATCAAAATGTCCTTTCCAAATTCTTACTGTTTAGGAAGAAGGAAAAAACACAAACGGCTCACGTAGGGTCTTGTTTTGTGTCCTAACCCTTTGTGTCTGGAAGCTTTTCCCTCTATCTCTATGAAAATGAAGCCCACCCCCAGCCCGTCTCTTCTCCAGGCTGTGTTAAGCCTGACCCCATTCGCACCTCCCTGTAGGGCTGAGTTGGGACTTCTATAAATGGATTCATTAGAAAACTGAAGTTCTTGTGCGTCAAGTGAAAAATCAAAGGCAAGTCCTCCACCCTCCATATTCAAACGCAGTGAACAGTGTACTAGAGGGAACAGACCCTGGGGTCTCAGAGACATGGGTGTGGCAGCTGAGCCCAGGTCCCAGGCAACCAGTGAGCCAGCAGGCGGAGTGATAAAAGCTGGACCCCAGGTCGACCAGCATTCGAGACTCATGTCTCCCACATCCACGCTCACATTTTATTTATCAAACAGCCCCACCTCTCTCATCAAGCACTGTATGAGCAAGTACAGTTATAACTTTTGGCCTTAAATATACGCCTCAGATGGTAAAGAATCTGCCTGCAATGCGGGAGACCTGGGTTTGATCCCTGGGTCAGGAAGATCCCCTGGAGAGGGAAATGGCAACCCACTCCAGTCTTCTTGCCTGGAGAGTCCATGGACAGAGGACCCTGGTGGGCTACAGCTCATGAGGTCTCTAAGAGTCGGACACAGCTGCACGATTAACACTTTCACACCTCCTTTTCTATATTTTATACTCAAGTAAGATCTCATTTAAATAAGATTTCCTTCTCCTAAATGTTCTAACCTGATGATCTGTTTGTTGACAGGGAAACAGCTACCTGGGGTAGAGAATATTCTCCCTGTTTCCCAGCAACTCACAGCTGAGAAGAGAAGGGGCTGCGTGCAACTGGGCTCAGCCACCCTGGAGACACAGTGGGGGGCAGCCAGGAGCCCACGCCTCAGCACGAAGGGGCCCCACTGACCCACTCACCAGGGGTACGCCGTATAGTCCATCTCCCGGGACAGCGGCCGGCTGATGGGTGGCTGGCAGGAGAGAACGCTGGGGTCAGTGTCTCCCGGGGGACCGTCCACAGCATGGGGACCAGCGGTTTCCTATCATCAGTGAGCTGGGGGCCCAGCCCTGGCTCCAAGCACGTCTGTGGACTCTCACCCAGAGCCACTGGCCTGGGAGGTGCCGGGACACACCGTCTCTAGGCAGGTGCTCGGTGGGTTTGACTGAATGAATGAATGTGTAGCACTCAACGACCAGTGCACTGTTAGCAGGAGGAGAGCAACCCAAAGGCTGCTGGGACTTCTCAGCGGCGGACAGGAGCACACTCTACCCTCCTGTTCCCTGGCGCAGACGGCCGCAGCCCCGAGGGCAGGCACGGGCCGGCAGTAGTGTCTGCAGGTGGAGGGCTGCATCTGCCGGTGACCCGCGCCACTCTGCAGACCCCATGCTGCGCCCTTGCTGGCCAGAGCGTTCCCTCGGCCCCCTCACCAGACCACAGGATGGGTAAAAACGCCAGAATACCTGTCCCCACCCCACCCCCGTCACCATGCAGGTGGGGAAACTGAGGCCCAGGGCCAGGAAGTGCCTCCCGCAACACCCACAGGCCACTCGGTGTGCTGGCGACAGTTTCTTCCTCTGCTCTCTGGTCCCCTTGCCCTGTCAGCAAGGCACGTCCAAAAATGCTTTCTCCTCCACTGGGGCAATGGCCTGCGCTGAAGCAGCGGGCTGGGCAGTGGGGCCGGAGGCCAGGCAGGGCACGGCGAGTGGACCAGGGTTCCCCGGAGCCTTGCACCCGCCTCCTGCCACTTTGAGAGAAGGTTCATTCTCTCAGGTTTAGCTGTCTTTTCCCAGGGGCATGGGGGTGATGCCATTCATTCAAGGCTGACAGCGAGATGCCTTTTGTAATACAGCAGGATCTGCTCCACAGCACTCAAATGAAAGAAATGCCACATCGCCTCTTTTCTAAATAACACAGTCCCCTAGCTCTGCAGCTTTATGTTTGAGGGAGAAGACCTATGAAGGCCCTAAAAGCTGAAGACAGGCATCTGGTCTCTGGCCCATGATGCCTGCTACAGAGATGCCAATTTTAGTGTTTTTAAAACCAGCCATGTCTTCCTACCAGGAGGGCACCCCTGCCTCTTGGACTCCTGTCCCAGCTGAGGCCAGCTCGCAATGGCCTGAACAAGCCCAGGGTGTCTTGAGTGAGAATGATGTTCTTGGCACCCATGGCACCCTGGCCCCCATGCTCCAGAAGCTTCTGTGAAAAGTACTCACCCTTCCATCCACAGGACAGGGCTTCACAGACGAGCTGGGGAAGTAGCCTGACTTCCTGGTCTGCACCAGCCGACCCTGGGAGGGGACAGAGGGTCAGGGTGTGCGGGGCCTGGCCTGGCTAGTTTTGAGGGGAGGCAAGGGGCTATCCCAAGGAGGATGAGGGGAGTCCCTGAGAAGCCTGTTACAGCAGCACCTGTCGTCACCTCAGCTGAACTCAGAGCCATTCTGGGCAGGAAGGCAAAGGGGGGGCACCCCACTTCCCAGACAAGGACAATGAGGCCCCAGAGAAGGGATAAAGCTCTCTCGGCACTGAGACCAGAGCCCATCTCCTGGTAGCCATCTCCTCTTATCCACGCCGGCCCTTCCCAAGCCGTCGGGGAACACGGGCATCGGGCTGGGGGCTCACGCTCCCCGCTCCCTCCCAAGGTCCCCCAGCAATCCCCACCTTCCCATCAGCCAAGAGTCTCTGCAGGACCACTCCAGACCTCATGGGCCCAGGGACACCGGGGAGAGGAGGGGCAGTGGGCGGCTGGGTCAGCGTGGGAGAGACCGGACTGCAGCCACTGACCCAGCTCGCCAATCTGCAGTCACGTGAGGCGCGGCCTAGCGCAGTGAGTCCATAAGGACGCAGCGAGAAGGACCGCACACGGCGACGAGGCCGCCAGGAACAGGACTCGGACACTGGCGGACACGTGCGCTAGCGTCAGCTCTAAGCAGGCCACCGTGGTCCCCGGGCTGGGTAAGTGCCCTGGGTCCCTGAGGCGCCGTGCGGACCCCGGGGGGCGGGGCTCAGGGGAGGAGCAGCGCTGGCCACCCCCACCCCCTTCTCGGGCCCCCAACTGGAACAGCAGGGTTCTCGGCCCGGAACCACAGACCATCACGGGGCCCTGTGTCTCCTGGGGGATGGCTGTGCAGGGCCTTGGACATGCTGTCCCCCAGCACTGGGCACGGTGGTGCTGGCCTGGACTGGGGCGGGCTGGGAAGCAGGGTGGGAGAGGCGTGGTCTGTGTGTACCGGACTCAGCACAGGCAGGAGGCCGCGGGGAAAGGGCTCGGATGACGGTCTCTCTGGCGAGGGACGCTGCTCCCCCTGCCATGTCAAAGCAGACACCCTGACACCCAGGCCCTGCGAACAGCCATCTTCTCTCCGATGGTCACCCCTGCCTGGGAATGCAGCACTCTCCACTTCTGCCCCGGGGGCTGAGGAGGGGGCAGCTGGGGCGAGGTCCTCCTGGGACCCACCTCCCACCACTGAGACTCGGGGTCGCCTCTCAGCAGCTCAATCACATCGCCCGTCTGGAAGGTCAGCGCCGGCTTCCCGGGGGAGCAGGGTTGCCAAGGTAATTCTGCACGGCCACCATCTTGGGACCTGCGGAGGACAGGGCCGGAGAGGCCTGGCTGGGCGACTTCGTCCCCAGGTGCCCCTGGCCCCCAGCTGTCTCGGACCTCCTGGGGCTCTTGGAAGTGGACGGGGCCCCTCCCTGAACCTTCCCCTAAGACTCCCATGCCTCTTCGTTAAATATCCTAAGTATCAATAAGCTATTTATGTGATGAACAGACTCAGGTGTCACTTCCGTAACAGTAACCTGTTTTTAAAGAGCACTCTACGTATCTTCCTCCAGACACCTTGGGATCTGGCGGAGTGCCGCGTGGAGCAGGAGACCGCACATCCCTCCCGTGAGAGAAGGGGGCGGGGTCAGGGCTGACTCAGGGGCCCGGCTGCGCCCCCGAGACTGTGCGGGTCTCTCGAGCCCTACTCTGACCGGCCCAGCCTCGCATGGGCCGCGTCCGCCAGGTCTGGTTCTGACACTGGTGCCCCGAGGCGGGAGCGTGGCTTCTCTGATTGGCTTCTCGACTGGCTTGGACTCGGCCTGCAGCTCGGGCTGTGTCGCGCCTGATGTTTCCAGCTCCCGTTGCCCAGTTCAGAGCGCCCGGGACACGGGGGATGGGAGAGACTGGAAGCACAGACGCTCGGGGTCTCCAGGCCGCAGCTCAGGGTCTCTCCTGGGCTGAAGGGACCCTGGGCAGGCTGGGCCCCGCCCCCACCCCTGGCGCTGTGATAGAAACTGCGACGGCTCCCAGGGGACGCGGCCATGGAGGCGGGAGGGAGATGGGGCCAGAGGGCGCACAGACCCTGGGGGCCTGGAGCTGAGAACTTGGGGCAAAGCCGGCAGCCCCATGGCCAGTTCCAGGCTCCCAGGGTGACCGCTGACAAGGACGACGGCAGAGAAGGCCCAAGTCCCAGACTCACCTGGCCCTGCTCCAGAGGCTTCCTGTGAAGGCAAGGACGGACGACAGTAAGGACGGAAGGCTGCCCAAGCAAGACACCCCCCACCCCCTACACCCAACAAGGGAGATCAAGGCAGGGAGGAGGAAGCACAGAGACACGTCCTGGACACCCCGCAAGGGCTTGTGACATTTTCCCCGTGGGACCTCCACCCTCCACCTCGGTGCCTCTCCGCAGCCCCAGGACATCTGTCCTCTTCCCCCTCCCATCCCTGACCATTAACTCCCACCTCCTCCAGGAAGCCTGCCCTGACCACCCCACCCGGGGCATCCCTGCTCAGAGCCTGGGGCTTGTCTTCTCTGTCTGGGACGGGTCTTGCTGCACACAATAAGTGTGGGGTGTTCGCTCCTCCTGGAGGGCATCTCTGCACCCCATGTTAGAGCCTGTTAAGTGCTGGACCGCACAGCTGGGGAAGACATCCACACCCCATAAGTGAACTCAGAGACTTCATCTCTGATTAGTTCAAGAGAGGGCGCCACATCGAATCGGGATGGGAGGGAGGTGGGTGGACGCGTGTCTCGGAGCTGAGCACCCACAGACGCCAGCAGGACATGGGCAGGCGGCCGCGCCCGGGGACCCGTTTCTGTGTGGTGACCACATGGAAAACAAAGGGCCCTCGTGACCAACGGGGGCTCTGTGAGCCAGCCTGGCCCCACGAGCCCAAAGGCTGGAATGCTTGGTTCTTTCTGGCTCCGGGCACAGCATGGCGTGTGGTGCAGGGCAGTGGGAAGGGAACGGTTTGGCGGACTCACCGGCTCTGCAGGAGAACCTGAAACGGAAGCACACGGGGGTCAGAGGGCAAGGGGACAGCCCTGTGGACCACGGGGCTGTCACCTCACGACAAGAGCCGCTGAGGGTGCCCGAGTGCACCAGGAGGGGCGCATCAAGGCCCGTGGGCTCAGACAAGGATTATGGACACGCATGGCTGGTGACGATGAAAATCCCTGTTACTTCTAACAACAAATTCTGAGCTCTGGTTATGGGGGGCCCACGGGAGAACCCCCCACGGCCAACAGGTTTCCTGCACGAACCAAGTCTGCTCCGAGGTGGTAGCTCCCCAGCCACTGGCCAGAACCCAGGCCCAGAGGGGAGAGAGCCCCGGCTGATTAGTGACGCCTGCCACGGGCCAGGGACAGGAGGCGGAGGCGGCGAGCCACTCTGTCGGCCCACCCGTCCTCACACTCGGGCGCTCCAGCTTGTCAGATGGAAGGCGAACATTCTAGAGATTCTTTCCCCCTGCCCTGGGGTGACCCTAGGGGAGGACACAGCACCGGGCTGGGCCCCAGCCATCTGAGCAGCCAGGCGGCCAACTCCACCGCTGGACAAAGCAAGCGCCACAGCAGTTGACGTGTGGCTGAAGGCCTTCAACACCACCTCACACTCATGGTCCCAGCCTGCCTTGGGCAGATGCAGGGATCCGACCCTGAAGAGCAGAGGCTAGGGGCGTCAGGCACCGGGCGGGCAGGCAGCTGGTGCCCCCAGGGGAGGCTTCCTGGCTCGAGGTGCCCTGGGAGGGGCCGGACTCTCCCCCGGGACATCCTGGCCCCGGGGGCAGCAGACGGTAAGCCTGCCTGGCCCCGTGAGGAACGATGAGCCCGTGGGACGAAAGGAAGCAGCTGGGACTGTGCAGAGGAGAAAAGGCAGGAGGGGCTGGGGCAGGGCAGAGAGACAAGAGAGGGGGTCATGTGCCTGCCCTTGGGGGACCACGACCTCTTAAAACAAAGCCCGGTGCCCACCAGGGGCTCTTAGAGTCACGGGGAGGACGCTGACAGTGTCAGCTTGTGAAGGACACGCCGTGGCCTCTCCGGTGAGGCTCAGCTGTCCGTGCGTGCGCCAGTCACTTCGGTCGTGCCCGACTCTAGCAACCCCGTGGACTAGCCCGCCAGGCTCCTCTGTCCATGGGGTTTTCCAGGCAAGAATTCTGGAGTGGGTTGCCTTGTCCTCCTCCTCCAGGGCATCTTCTCAACCCAGGGATCAAACCCGGGTCTCTGACATCTCCTGCATTGGCAGGCAGATTCTTTACCGCTAGGGCCCCTGGGAAGTCCCCAGCTGTATGCGTGAAAAACACACAAACCTCAAAAGGACCGGGATGGGGGCTGCAAAAAAGGAAGGAGGCGTGTGATGGCCATCAGTGGCTGCTTTTGCCTGGTGTGATCACGAGTTGCTTTTATCTCCTTTACTTTCCTCCTCACTTTGTATGGAAAGTGGGTATTTAACAACCAGAGGGCAACGAGAAACAGAAAGATTATTTAAAACTTAGAAAACTAGTCAGGAAATATGCCAAATACCACCTTTGATTATTTCTTAATACGTTCATAAGAGATAATTATTTTCTTCTTTATTCCATTTCTTCTCTCTTTTTGCCCCTCTATTATTTCTGACAAACAAATACGTTACTTTCAAGACCAGAAAAAAAAAAATCAAAAGAAATGAACTGTCTGGTCTCTTGACACGCGGCCACCAGAGGGCAGTATCCACAAGCAAAGATGAAAAGCCTCCTTCTCTGGGGCGGGGCCGGAGGCTTCCTCCCGCCGGGAGCAGCGCAGCAGGGCTGCTGGACCTCCGCTGCGCCAGAATGGGCAGCAGCGGGCTCAGCTGGGACGAAGGGCTCCAGGCTGACCTGTCGGACCCTCCTCCCAGGTCAGGGCACTGGGCCAGCAGCCGCAGGAGATGAAGAACTGACAGAAACTCTCCTGCTCTGGGTGCTGGTATCTTGGGTGATCAGCAGGCCTGGCAAGTCCTGCCATCTACCTGGAGCGTGTCAGGCCTCTCTGAGCACAGGTCCCCCAGGCGTGGGTGGCAGCGTAGCCGCCCCATCTCACGGGGCCGCGGGGCGGCTGAGCCCACGTGAAGCACGGTGAGCGGTGCTGATGCTCAGCACAGGCCCATACCTGGATCCCACGCGCAGCCAGCCCTGACCGCGGTGGCTGCAATCTTTCAGAACCGTCTGAGCCTTCCGGCTGCCATCCAGCAGCTCTAGGCTGGGCACTCCCCCAGCTCATCCCCCAAACCAAGATGATTCAGAGGAGCCTCAGCCTTCCCATCTGACAAATGGGCTCGGGGCCAAGGGGAGCCTTGTGTAATAAATGCTGGGCATGCAGGGGAACCAGGGGCCGAGGTGTTCCTCTGTGAAGGGAAATCTCCACGAACTGCCAAGGCCGTTCTGTGCCTTGGGCCGGGTGGGGGTCTAGGGTCTTGACTGCTATGCAGCAGAGAAAAGGCAGAAGGCATGGAAGGCATGGAAGAGGCAGAGAAAAGCCAGCGAGAGGGCGGTTAGGGAGGAGGGGGCTGGCCGTGGCGCCCCGCCCGCCCTCAGGCTAGGCCTGTGTGCCCAGGGGCAGGCGCCTCGACTCTGAACCTGTTTGCTCATCCGGCCCCTGTCTTGTGGGGCTGCCACTGCAGGGAAGAAGGGGGCGCCGCTGGTGAGGGACGGGCCAGCCCCCTGGGACTTGCGCCTCACAGGTGGGTGGGCTCGGTACTCACTGATCTTGCAGGGAGGGGTCACTTCCAGACACTCCTTGTGTGCCCCGACGCCACACTTGGTGCAGAGGTAGCCCTGGTAGAAAGTACCCCTGCGCCAGGGGAGGCGGAAGGTGAGGTGAGCCCCGGCCCGCCTGGCCTTCCACGCCCCCGAGCAGCCAGCCCAGCCCCAGAGCCCTCAGTAACCCCTCCTGAACGCACAGACTGGTGCCAGCCCTCCCCTTGGACAATCCGCCTGGCTCTGTAGCTCCTGTGACGGGCCCCCTGGGACAACCGCCTCCCCTCCCCACTGGATCCCAAGCACCGAGGGCCGGCCGGGCCCACACAGATGGCCCGCTCCCCTGGGTCTTTGGGGCCCAGCACGGTGCTGGGCTCTGAGAGTGCAGGACGGGGCAGCCCCAGGCGCCCTCTGGTGCCGGGAGTGGGCAGGGCAGGGCCCTCACCTGAGGAACATGCGGCAGGCTTTGCAGTTGGTGGTCTTGTCGAATGTGTACATCTGGAAGCTGTGGTGGTTGGCATTGGCCTTGTCGGGCTTGATGTTTGACCTGGCAGGAGGGAGAGTGAGCACCAGGTTCCCTGAGCCCCACCGATGCGGGAGCCCCCGGAATCAGCCAGGCTCAGGACACAGCCAGGGGTCAGGGGGCCAGGATGCAGAGTCGGGCGCTACCAGAACTCCCGGGCCTACCCGGGGACCCTGATGCCCCGGGAAGAGTCCAAGTGGAGGCTTTCGAGAAGTTTCTGAGGGTGACAGTGAAGGGCTGTCTCTGGACAAGGCTTGGGTGTGGGCCGGGGCAACCCCTCGTCACGACTCAGCAAACCCACTAAGGATGTCCCTGAGTGCGAGCCTGAGATGGAAAAACCTAAATGAATCGCGAGCTCACAGTGGGTCCCCTCAAATGTCGTGGGGGCTGCACCCACGTCTGCGACTCACCAGAGCGAGTCCACCAGCAGACACTCCAGGACAGGGCCGGGAGGGGGGAGAGGAGAAGGGGGCTCCAGGACAGGGCGGGGAGGGGGGAGAGGAGAAGGGGGCTCCAGGACAGGGCAGCAGGGGTGGGGGGGAGGGGGGCTCCAGGACAGTGTGCGGGGGAGGGGAGGCGACTCAGGACAGGGCGGAGACGGGGCAGGGGGACAGCATGTGACAGAGAGCAGCTCTAGGTGTGAACACAGGAGCTGGGCATTCACCACGATGTTTTTGGATAAATACTTGAAGTTTTTCACAACAGAATATGGGTAGAAAATTACAGCTCCTGGAAGCCTCGGGGCTCACCGCCTGGCTGCCACCTCCTCTGACGTGCCCCACGTGGGACCCTGTTTGAGCCTCCCAATAACCCCAGAACCAGCATCGCCCTTCCACCAGGAGGGGAGGCGAGCGCACCTGCCCGGAAGCCCCAGGCCTGGCCCCCCAGGGCTCAAGGTCTGATGTGGCTGGGGACCCCCATGACCAGCTCTCTCTGTGGGACAGCTGGGGCTCCTCCTGGACTTCACAGGCAGGCGGCTCTGGGGCTCTCCTCAGACGCGGCCACCCGCAGCCTGGGAGGCCCCAAGGACCCGGGTCACCACCAGCCCTTCCGGTACCATGGCTGTTCCCGGCCACTCGCTGCCCAGCCAGACAGGCGTGGGAGGCTCGGCTCCAGGGGATGGGCCCTCTGGCTGCTGGTAGATTAAGGATCAAGAATGCCACCCAGGGGAGGGGACTGGCTTCCCCCAGGGGAGGGGACAGGCTGGGCCTCCGTCCGAGACGCCCTGCGGCGCCAGCCACCCATGCCCGCTGTGGGCACTCACATGGCCATCCCAAACTGCTCCATCCACTTCCTCTTCATGTCCTCCGTCTTGCAGAAAAACTGGAAGCCTTGCTTGCCTTGCAGGTGAATGAGATAGAAGCCGTAGGACCACTGCGGGGGACGGGGGCACGCTTGAAACAGGCGCGGGCACGCACGCACCCTCGCGCCGGCTGCGCATGCACACGCGTCTGCATGCACACGCTTATGTGTATATACCCTTAACGAGATGTCCCGGGGCCCCTCCAGGATGGCGGCCCACCCACTTCCACTCCCTAAACGTGATGCCAGAAAAACTCACTGGCCTGAGGTAGAACAACAGAAAACAAACAAAAGAAAGGCAAAGGCGGCCATGGCGACAGGAGCAAAGCCTGGCCAGCACGCCCAGCCCTCGGCCACCACCAGGCCGGGCCGGCCGGCCCTCCCAGCCCTCAGCCGCCACCGGGCCAGCCCAGCCCTCGAGGCCTCCAGAGGGAGCCAGGGAGAAGCGTTTGGAAAATATGAGCCCGTCTGTGTCAGAAAAGCTAGAGGGGGAGAGGAAAAGAGGGCACGACGGAAAGAAGAAATAGAAGACGTCAGAGAAGAGACAAAACCCCCAGCTCTGAGAGCACCCTGTCCTCAATCTCCAGGGACTGGAATGTGGGGGACGGGGGGCGTCATTTCACACCCTCAACTGCAGACAGATCTCTGATCACCAACATGCATCGTCTCATAAGCCAGAGGCTGAGGTGAGGGCTAGGAGAATGCCATGAGCTCGCCTGGTTCAGGCCCACCCAGAGCCCTCAGACCCACCCGGAGCCCCGACTCCACTCCCGGAGCCCCCAGGCCCCACTTCTGGCTCAGGGAAGAACTATCAGCACCAGGCCCAGAGGCACGAAGGTGGTGAGCAGCCGGGCGCTGGGGGCTTACCATCTTCCCGTGAGACTAGGCAGCATGAAAAGAGGAAAGGAAAAGGGGAGATGAGGTCATCGAGGAGCCTGGCCCAGCCCCACGTCAGTGACCACAGCTCAGGACACAGCCCACATCACGTGCCCCGGGACGGGGCAGCCAGGGCAAGGCCCTCCTCCCACAGGGGAAGGTGACAGGCCGCACTCAGGGTGGGTCGTGGGCTGCATCCTCAGCCCTGAGCCTGGGAGGAGCTACTGCTTTCTACCTGTAAGCTCGAGAGTCCAGGCTCTTCAGCACTTTGGTTCCCTGTACCCGCCCCCGCCCAGGGATGCACCTGCTAGGTGCTCAGCAGAAGCTTCGGCAGCGCAGCCCTGAACCAGACAGGAGTCATGGCCCCTCTCCCTCAGTCATGGCCCCGCCTTCATCCGTCACGGCCCCACCCACAGCGATCATGGCCCCCACCTCATCAGACATGGCCCCGCCTCCATCCCTCATGGCCCCGCCTTCATCCGTCATGGCCCCTCCCCCAGCAGTCATAGCCCTTCTCCCTCAGTCATGGCCCCGCCTCCATCCCTCACGGCCCCGCCTTCATCCGTCATGGCCCCACCCACAGCGATCATGGCCCCTCCCTCATCAGACACGACCCCGCCTTCATCCCTCACGGCCCCTCCCCCTGCAGTCATGGCCCCTCCGCCAGTGGTCGTGGCCCCTCCCTCATCAGTCATGGCCCCACCTTCATCATTTATGACCCCGCCCCAAAGTCATGTTCCCTCTCCCAACAGTCATGGCCCCGCCTCCATCCGCCATGGCCCCTCCCCCAGCAGTCATAGCCCCTCTCCCTCAGTCATGGACCCGCCTCCATCCCTCATGGCCCCGCCTCCATCCGCCATGGCCCCTCCCCCAGCAGTCATAGCCCCTCTCCTCAGTCATGGCCCCACCTCCATCCCTCATGGCCCCGCCTCCATCAGTCATGGCGCCTCCCCAGCAGTCATAGGCCCGCCTTTATCAGTCATGGCCCTTCCCGCACCAGCCCACAGCCCCGTCTGGACATCAGAGTCTGACAAGCCACAGGAAGACCCATCCAGAGCTTTCGTCCAGAGCGGGAGGGCTGGGGAGGGGCAGCAGTGTCTTGCTGCACGGGCACCGGGCTGGAGCCAGGCCGCCAGTGTCTAAGGCTGGACTCTACCGGGAGGCCTCGGGCAGGGCCCCCACTCAGCGTCCTCACTGGGGAGCTGGGATGTGGATTTGGAAAAGACTCAGACGAGAGGCCAGGGAGGTGCTGGGCCTGACAGAGCGACTAGAGGCCGGCCCACCCACCAACCACCCTTTGTCCGGCCAGCCCACGACGCCTCCCTCAGTGGGGTCAGCGCCTGCTCGGGCCCAGCCCCAGCGGGGCCCACCTTCTTGACATCCTTGTTGTTCATGGGGTCATCGGTCATCTTGTGGAAGAGCAGCTCTATGATCTCCTTCAGCTCGTAGCTGTAGCCCCTCCTCTTGCAGACGATGACCACCTTGTCAAACAGGAACAGGTACCTGTCCGGCAGCATGGCCCGGGACCCGTCAGTTCGGCCAGCTGGGCTCTGAGGTCACGTGACAGCTATGGGTGCCTGGGTGGGTGGTGGGAGGGCTGTTCCCTCCTCGAGCCTGAGCCTGCCCCCTGGCTAACTCTGACCCCTCAGCCAGGCCTCAGCTGCCCGGATACACCTCCTCCAGGAAGCCCACCTAGGCTCCTGCCCAGAGGCCCAAGGTGCTTATGGGCTCCTCTGCCCCTCCAGCTGGCCTTCCTTGCAGCACTGGCCTCTGACGGTCACTCCCACTGACATGTGCATTGCCCACTGGACTGGGAGCCCTGTGGGGGCAGGGCTCATATCTGCTGTGACCCCTGCCACGGTCCCAGGCCTGGGACATGGCAGGTGTGAGCGGAAGGCTGAGCATACTAGGGCTGCGCCAGCTCACTAGGGGGCTTTTCTGCGTCCCGCCCGCCACTGTTGACCGTCCCTTTGGCAGAGAAATCACACAGCCACCCCCTAGGAGCCTCTGGCTGGCCCCCCAGCCCGCGCAGTGCCAGCCACGGGCAGGGCAGCCACTGGCTGACGCTCTCAGAGAAGGAAGGAAACAATTAGAATGGAGCAACCCAAAGCTGAATTCCCAGGAAAAGCTGTTTCCAGACCTGCGTGGGCATGGGGCGCCCCTGGGGCTGGGCGTCTGGCGCGGCGTGCGCCGGCCCGGGGCCCGCTCCGCTCACCTGTCTTGCTTGGTGTGGTTGACTATGGACCGGACCTTCAGCTCCCCATCGATCTTCGGTCTCCCGAATTCCTCCAGTTTCACTTGCTGGGAAAGAAAGGAGAAGGCCGTGAGCCCGGGAGCCAGAGCGCGTTCCCTACGTGGAGAGAAATGCAGGTGGGCACGTGCCCGGGTGGCCACTTCCCACGGAAACCGAAGGCGGGGGCCGTGGGAGACAAGCCCTGCGGTTCCCAGCTGCTGCTGAGGACGGAGCAGGGAGGGGAGGGTGGGGAGGGAACCGGGCCTGAGGCCCCACTCTGGACTCCCCCAGCTCTGCAACAAAGGGGGCGATTGATGGGGGGCTCACGGTAACAGGCCGCTGTTGTGTGGAGCCCGAGTGGAAACCTAATGGGGAAAGCCAGACGCCCGACCCGGAGAAACCGAATCAAACAGAGAGCAAGCAGTGCTCATCAGACGGAGGGTGGGGCAGGGCACGGGGGGTCCTGCTGCAGCTCGTCTGCCACAGGAAGAGCCTCCGAGTCAAAACCCTCTCTCTGGTTTGCAAGGGTTTGTTTCGTTTTCCGCCTGGTTTGTACCTCTTGCTCTGCTTTGATTCACAAGAGAACACTCTGGACAGGTTGCCCTGCGCCCGTCTACGCCCGACAGATAAAGGAGGGGATGTTGCAAAGTGCTCTGGGGCCAGCTCGCCCAGAGTTACGATGGAGGCTCTCAGGATCTTCTTTCAGAGTTTTCTGTTTTCCAGAAGCTTCCAGAGCACGACCGAGTGTGCCTCATGCGGGCTTCCCTGGTGGCTCAGTGGTAAAGAATCCACCTGCTCACGCAGGAGACAAGGGTTCGATCCCTGGTCCGGGAAGATCCCACATGCTTCGGAGTAACTAAGCCCGTGTTCCACAACCGCTAAGCCTCTGCTCTAGAGCCCAGGAGTTGCCGCTGCTGCGGTCCTCGGGCCCCGGGCCCCAAAACAAGAGAAGCCACCCCAATGAGAAACCCCTGCGCCCGAACTAGACAGCAGCCCCCACGCACCACAACCAGAGAAGCCTGTGCAGCCAACCGAGAGCTAGCACAGCCAAAAATAAAAATAAATAAAACTTTAAAAGAAAAAAAAGTGCAGCATCGGTGCCACACAGGGTGGGACCAACACCCCGATCAGTGACGCGGAGACCTCAGGTCTCATCTCCAAAGTGCAGGAAGACAAGCAGCAGCTCCACCTGCTCGGACGAGGCCCAAAGGAAACCGCACGCCTGCTCGCCCGCTGTTTAACCTTTGCTATTTAATGAGCAAGAACTGCTCGTACGTGAAAACTTGAAAGTCGTTGTATTACTAAAGTAGTGCCCGTCCATCCATCGAAAACATCTGACGCTCAGAGGGGATGACAGACAGGCCAGGGCCCACCAGGCACTGGCACCACCGCCGACAGCCTGGCACAGTCGCCCTTAACCTGCTCTGCCCTCTGACAGGAGAGAAAAGTCGGTCGAGTCATAACGCTGTCTGGCAACTTCTGTTCTCTTTGCAGGATGACACATCGTGGTTTTTGCACCCTTTGTCTCTTCTGACCCTGGTGGGGTAGCCCGGGGATCTGCCCTGGGCAGCAACTCCCCGGACCCTGTAAGTTTAGGGACCAGGAGGTGAAAATGTGTGCAAGCCAGTGGTTTGTGGCCGGGATGACTTTGCACCCAGGGCATCTGGCCACGTCTGGGGGTGTGTGTGGTGGTCATTACTTGGGCCCCCAGAGCACGGGGTGCTACCGGCATCGAGTGGGCAGAGACCAGGGGTGAGCCCACCATCCTATGACGCACAGGACAGACGCCCCCACCACGAGCAGCCAGCTAGAGGTGTCACAGTGCCGGGACGGAGAAACCCCAGCTAAACGTCCTGCAGACTGCTCGAGGCCAGCTCCCATGGACACGGTGGTGGCAGGGGGAAGCACCGGCCTGCTTGCTGGGATGGCCCGTCTCCCCTCCCTGCAGGACAGCGTGCTTCACCCAGCGCCCGAGGCTGAGCCTCTGATGGACCCAGGGATCAGGTCCCGCGAGGTGTCACCCTGCTAGAGGCCCAGGTGGAGAGGAGAATCTCGGCAACTCCCGGACAGGGTGACCAAGCCCTCTCCACCGTCCCTCCCAGGGACCGCAGACGGGGGTGGCCAGGGGCCCTGGACCAAGAGGAGCCACAGCACCAGAAGCCGCGTCCTCCTCTTGGGCCCAAGAGAGTCCTGGTCCATGCCGGGCGGGGAGCGTGGGGCAGTCACGAGTGTCCTTCCCCTCAGACCCCGGCCCTCAGCCAGCGGCCACCTTCGCCACAGGGCACCCGGGCCAGCCAGGGTGCACAGCCCGGCAGTTCAAGGGCAGACCCAGCTCCAGAAGCTGCCCCTCCCTCGGCGGGCAGGAGAGGGCACGGCTGCACCTGCCTCCACAGCCCCGACGGGCAGTGTGCGGCCGCCCTTGCGCTTATTAAGTGTCAAGACTGTGAAAGTAATGTTTAGAAATTATACCTACATCTACAGAGAGACAGACGGTCGCAATCGTCTCCACGCTTTGGGCAGTCAACTCACTCACCAAGTTTTCTATAGAGCTCTGAAATTCGCTGATTTTCTTCAGGGTCTCTTTGTCCCGTTTAACTTCGTTTATGTACATGGCCAAGTCCTGGGGCACAACAGAGGTGGGGAGGGGTTAGCAGGCCCGTGCCGGGCGCCGTCTGAGGGCCGGACATCCCGGAGCACTGTCCCCTGTTCCCAGAGGAGACTGGGCCTCGAAGAGATGCAGCGTGAGAAGCGTCTCCCACTTGACAAATTAAGACCGGAAAGGTGCAGCCCATCGGTGGGCCGGGAAACCCCCCATAGACCAGAGTGGCTCCTTTCTACCATCACTCGACCCCGTTCTCGGTCCCAGTGGAAGAGAGCAGCCAAGGAGACTTGAGCCAGCCCGCTCCTGTGGAGCAAGGGCAGCCCTGGGCCGGCCGGGCCGGCCGCGTGCTGCAGCCTCCTGGCGGTACGCGCGCGCACACACACACACACACACACACACAGACACACACACACACAGACACACACACAGAGACACACAGACACACACACAGACACACACACACAGAGACACACAGACACACACACAGACACAGAGACACAGACACACACACACAGAGAGACACACACACAGACACAGACACACACACACCCCTCTGCCCTTGGCTCTCACCCACCATCCTGCCCCCTCCTGTGTCTCCTGCCACCCCAGGAAAATCTCGTCTCCGGTCACAGAGGGCAGGCTCTTTGCTAGCCCAGGTCTGGTCCACGTCGGCAGGCCCGGCCCGGAGAGCCCGTCCGCCCAGCCGCCCCGCCTCGGTGGCCCACCTGCATGGCCTCCAGCGCTTCTTTGAGCTGCTGCCGCTCACGGCCGGTCGGTAGAATGGCTCAGAAGTTCCTGGAGGGGCAGAGGGCACCAAGTCGCCACCCAGGGCTGGGCCTGCGCCCACCCAGCAGCAGCTGTGCACAGGGAGCCAGCCCCCGCCCTGGACAAGGCCCCCGTGCACCGCCCGGGCTCGGGGCTGACTGTCCAGCTTCAGACCGACAGCAAGTCCAGCCCCAGGGGACACATGGCTTTGAGGTGAGCTGTCCCCCACTCTCATGGATAAAGAGAGGGACTTTAAGACAGCACAAAGCCAGGAGCTGAGCAGAAAGGGGACCTGTGGACTCACTGAGGAGCCTCGCCCGCACCTCGCGGAGACTGCCGTCCCAGCAGCCTGTCCTGAAGGGCTTCCTGCTCTCAGGAAATGCAGGAAGGTCACGGGCTGGGTTAAGAGTCCGCCCCCAGAGCTCTTATTTCCGGCCTGAGGATGCTTTTCTGTCCCCCCGTTTCATTTTCTCTTACTGATCCGAATCGTGATGTTCACTGTGTATTAACTGACAGATACTCGTAATACATATAAATTACTGCATAGCTCCTGATACTTATTTTACAGCGTGGTTTTTTTTGGCTTGCTCCTCTCGGCATGTGGGCTCTTAGTTCCCCGACCAGGGATCAAACCCCGGGCCCCCTGCACTGGAGTGAACAGTCTTAGGCACCGGGCCACCAGGGGAAGGCCCTGTCTTCCAGCTTCTGGGCAGCAGGCCTGGGCGGTTTCCCACTGCTTGTCCGTCTGTCAGTCTGGCCCGTCTGTGGGCCCCACCGCACACCCTGGGCTCTGTGGGCCTGACCCGCCCGGCCCGTCTTACCTTGAGGAGCAGGTGGTATTTGAGCACCCTCTGCATGGGGACCACCAGCAGGTCCTGCAGCTTGAACTTCCCGTCTTGGACCTTCAGCGTGCATTCCTGGGTGTCGGGGGGCAGCAAGCGGATTTAGTGCATCCTCGCTCAGGGGTGCCAGACCCCAGCACCCCCATCTCCCAGCTGGGGAGGGCAGACCCAAGCCCTGAACCACAGCCCGGGTGTCCAGCGCGTCTCTCGTCAGGCTCCCAGACACCCCTCCCCACCCAGTGTATGCAGAGGGCAAGGGGCCTGCCGCCCCTCACAGCCTCAGGAGTCTGCGGTGGCCCCCTGGGGGGTGGATTCTGAGCGACCCCTGGCCTGGGGTCTACCCGAGATGCTCAGGGAGCCAGCTCACACTAAGGGGGACCACCTCAGGAATGAGGGCTCCCAGGGGCCGCCTGGATATGCAGGGGCAGCCGGCCTCTCCAAGGGGCGTGTCACCTCCCAACACTGCGGGGGGAAGCGGACATGCCACCAGGATTCACCCTGGAAACCATCCGAGCAGCCAGACACTACCCGGGAAGCCCTGTCTCTGTGAACCACCCGCTGCCCAAAGGTGGCAGGAGCCTAGAGAAGAGCTCAGGCTGGGGGCTCAAGGGGGGTGAGACTCGCAAGGCTGGGAGACTCCACGGCTCCCAGCAAACGTCCATCACCTGGGGCCTCCTCAGGGTCCAAACAGACCAGGGTCAGGGATCAGTCATAGCCCCCCGCTAAGCCAGATATGGTCCTGGGGCCCTCCCTGCCACAGCTGCACCCAGGGGGACCCAGGCTGGTCCGCGCCTGGGACGGTGACCTCCCTGCTCAGTCTCAACCCCCAACAAAAGGCAAAGGGAAAGACACTCATCGTCCAAAAACATCTACAAACATGCCACATCACTGCCCGTCCCCACCTTTCCAGGAAACGGGCAAGAGGCCAGGGACGGGCGGGCCCGGGCGGGAAGCCCCCAGTACCTCGACTTTCTGTCTGAAGTCCTCCTTGCTGGCCAGGAGCTGGTTCAGTGTGTTCTGGGCATGCTCCATGTGACTACAGTACTCTCCGTAGATCAGGAGCCTGGGAGGTGGGCACACAGACACACAGAGAGACACAGACACACACAGACACAGAGAGACAGAGAGAGACACACACACACAGACAGAGACAGACACACACAGAGAGACACACAGACACAGACACACACACACACACAGACATAGACACACAGACACAGAGAGACACAGAGACACACACACACACACAGAGACAGAGAGAGACACACACACACAGACACACACAGAGACATAGACACACAGACACAGAGAGACACACACACAGACACACAGAGAGAGACAGACACACACAGAGAGACACAGACACACACACACACAGAGACAGAGAGACACACACACAGACACAGAGAGAGACAGACACACACAGACATAGACACACAGACACAGAGAGACACAGAGACACACACAGACACAGAGAGACACAGGGACACACACACACACAGAGACAGAGAGACACACACACAGATACACACAGAGAGACACACACAGAGAGACACACACAGAGAGACACAGAGACACACACACACAGAGACAGAGAGACACACACAGACACAGAGAGACACACACACACACACACAGAGACATAGACACACAGACACAGAGAGAGACAGACACACACAGAGAGACACACACACACACACAGAGACATAGACACACAGACACAGAGAGAACACAGAGACACACACAGACACAGAGAGACACAGGGACACACACAGACACAGAGAGACACAGGGACACACACACACACACAGAGACAGAGAGACACACACACAGATACACACAGAGAGACACACACAGAGAGACACAGAGACACACACAGAGAAACACAAAGACATACACACACAGACACATAGACACACACACAGAGACACAGAGACATACACACACACTTGGTGTGAGTCTGTCCTGCTTTCATGACAAGCCATAGGTCTATCCCCAGACAGCTCCCCGCGAGTTCTCTCCGTGAGGCCGTGTTCCCTCCCTTCCCTGCCCCGGAGGAAGGCTGCCAACCATGGGGGATACGGGCACCCGCCTTCCCCAAACCTTTCTACCCTAGTGATTTGCTATTAAACTGAGAGTTCTCACATGAAAGTTGATTAAGACCCATCGTCTCTGGAAGCGATTGGGGCTAGAGACCCGGAGATCTCTGTGCAAGCTGTGCTGGTCCGTAAGGCAGGGCCGACCCACATTGAGGGGAAGGCCATGTGGGCAGCGAACGCCCTGCCCACATCCCAGTGGGCACTGCCACGTTGCTGGGCACAGAGGCCCCCCTGCTCCTCAGCAGCCCCGACTCCCTCCTGGGCCCTGCAGACCTGCTCCTGAGCACCCAGAGCCCCCGGAGCCCCCAAGCGGCCAGCCTGGGCGCCCCTCGGCTTCCGCACTCCCCCTCACTCAGCCCGAGGTTCTGGCGGTCAGAGTGTGTGGGCAGCAGGTCCCAGCCCTGCTCTCCTCACTCGCCCCCTCACACCAGCCGGTACAGCGGCAGCCTTCCCAGACAGAAGACGTCTATTCATCCATCAACACCCTGCCTCACCACTTCCTGCTCCGTGTCCTGCCCCTCCCCAGCCCTGTCCTCCAGCCTGGTGCGGTCCACAAAGGTGACTGGGCCCCCTGCCTGCCACCAGCTGAGCTCCAGGGGCAGGCCTCCTTCCTCCCTGCGTGCCAACATGCAGCATGGAGCTCCGACTGGCACGGCTTGCACAAGCCTTACACACTCGGCTGTGAGCAGCCGTGTTCGTCTGTAAACAGGTGACAAGTGCAATCTGACCATGGCCACTTACAGCAAAGAACAAGGGGCGCGCCCACGCCTGCTCTCAGGCTCACGCACACACACATTTAGGCTCCGGGAGGCGATCAGACTCCCAAGGTCACCAGCAAGGGAGCGGCCGGGTCAGATCCCACAGCAAATCCAGAATCCACGTGGCTCCCAAGCCCAGTCTCCCCAGCCCGTGGGGAGGCCTCTTCTGAGTCCAACAGCCAGCACTCCAGGGCCACCCCCACCCCCACCCAACTGCAGAGCTTCAGACTGCAGCTGGCCCCACTGAGACGGGAGGGAGACTGCTCAGGGACTCAGCTGACCGGCCAAGATGCTCTGTCCTGGGTGGGACAGCGGTCCCCAAAGGCATGTCCACCAGGGGCCTCAGGATGTGACCCTGGAAACAGGGTCTTTGCAGATGTAATCACAGCCCACAGGGTCGCAGTCAGATCATGCCTGACTAGGGTGGGCCCCGCATCCGAGGACAAGGCCCTTATAAGAGACGAAAGGACCCAGAGACACAGAAAGAAGCCGAGTGAGCGTGGACAACAGACTGGGGACTGTGGCCACAAGCCAACGACATTGGGGGCCCCGGGCACTGGAAGCAGCAGGGAGGCCCCTGCCCGCAGCCTCCACAGAGGCAGGGCCCAGCCAATGACATGGGGGCCCCCGGGCGCTAGAAGCAACAGGGAGGCCCCTGCCCGCAGCCTCCACAGAGGCAGGGCCCAGCGAGATCGGTGTTGGACACTGGCCTCCAGGCCTGAGAGAGAATTAGATTTCTGATGTGTTAAGCCTCCAAGTTTGCGGAAATTTGTAGCAACAGCCCCCGGGACACTCATGCTAAGCCCTTGGCCCTCTGTCCACACCACGGCGACGTCCGATCACCAGCCCCAGGCCAGGTTCCCTGGGCTGTGGAGTCTGGGGGTGGTTTGACTCTTCCTTGAAAATCCAGAGAAACTGTAGGACGTTCTCGTCTGCTGAAGGAACTCGGTGAAGAAGTGAAGCTCATGGGCCTTCATTCAATCCATAAAAATCTGCTGCTGCTGAGCCGCTTCAGGCGTGTCCGACTCTGTGCGACCCCATAGACGGCAGCCCACCAGGCTCCCCGTCCCGGGATTCTCCAGGCAAGAACACTGGAGTAGGTTGCCATTTCCTTCTCCAATGCATGAAAGTGAAAAGTGAAAGTGAAGTCGCTCAGTTGTGTCAGACTCTTCGCGACCCCATGGACTGCAGCCCACCAGGCTCCTCCGTCCATGGGAGTTTCCCAGGCAAGGGTACTGGGTGGGGTGCCATCGCCTTCCCTACAGTCTCTGAAACGGGGAAGCAAAGTGACGTGGGCAGGGAGGGCTTCGTGGCTCACGGTCTCTCGGGAGCACCCGGGACACCCCGGGAAGGCGGCCTTCTCTGTCCCGGCCTGATGCACCCTCACCGGACACTGATCGGGACACGGCTTCCGTCACAGTGCAGATGCGACCCGGAGGACTCCAGCACCCTTGTCGGAGGAAACGGACTGGTTTGTCTCTAATGTGGCCTCCTCCTCCCTAACGTCTGTCCCCACTGACCGTGGCCAGAATGCCAGACCATCCTCTGAGCGAGCGCCGTCATCTTTCCGGCCTCCCTTTCCGGAGCCGGTTGATGCTCGTCAGCAGCTCCGTGTGGCTCGGCACCAGGGCTGTGTTATTTAGCCTGGAACGTTCAGTCGCAGCCCCAGAAAGGGAAGCACGCAGGCATCTCCCAGAAGGACTGATGGCCCAGTGCCTCACTGCATCACTTCTGCCTCAGCGCACACGACCCCAAACATTCAGGACACCAGGGACAGGCCTCGGGATACGGGACACGCTGAATCCCCGCATGCCCAAGCCCCCACCCCTCTCCCCCCCTCAGCTCACCCATCTGGGAAGGGAGATGTGGAGAGTCT
The DNA here is from genome assembly GCA_917880005.1 of Nanger dama. NCBI lineage: Eukaryota > Metazoa > Chordata > Mammalia > Artiodactyla > Bovidae > Nanger > Nanger dama. The sequence goes on along the minus strand of CAKJTW010000018.1, from coordinate 2,386,284 downwards.
TGGAAGTCTGGCCTTTCCAGCTGAGGGTCCAGGGCAGCCCTCCAGACAGGGCGGCCACGCGAACCGCTGTGGGGGGCTCTAGGAGGGTAGGAGAGGGCCATCCCCACGCAGGACCACCCTGCCTCAGGCTTTGAGAGGCGAGGTCCCCAGAGACCCTGCCCCCGTGAACGGAGATCACAGTCAGGGCGCAGCACCGTCCACCTGACACTGGAGCCAGCAGAAGTCGCAGGGCACAGGAGCCCCACTCGCCCAGGACCCTCCAGACGCCCACGGGGAGCCCCTGGGGTCCTGGGTCGGGGGGACCTGCCTTTCCGAATGACGTCCTCCTAGCAGCACCTGTGCAAAGCCCCACCGGGAGCCCCTTCTAAAAGCTAGGACTCCTGCCCTCCCACCCGGGCCACCAGCTCCCGGGGCCCATGTGGCCCGAGCCTCCTGACCCACCAGAAGTTGGGCTGTGGGCCACCTCGGTCAGCCCCAGGAATAAATACAGTCTGACTTTAATGTAAACCTCTCCTGAGAGCCTGTCCCTCTGGGTGGGACACGTCTCTTTAGGCCCACGTGGTTAACAGGAGCTTCTGCCTTGTCTAAGGATCAAGGCCACATTAATGGGAGTATGACCTCCCGGAAAGGGGGAGGTGGCTGTCCTCTGCCACTCGGCGCTCGCCATGCCACGCTCGGCTGCCGCCCCAGCCTCCATCTGTGCGCCCTCGCCCGGGCCAGCCAGCGGGCCCACACCCGCTGGTCCCCGGAGGAACCCCGTCCACTCCCCTCCCCTTGCACGTGCGTTTACATGGGCACTGCTGCTCTCTCATGGCTCCCGGGAGCCCCCAACTCTTGGGCCCTGAGAGAGCAGGCTTGAGGACCCTTGCTCGCGCAGGGGGGCACAGAGCCTTGCCCAGAGCTGGATGCACCTAGGAGGCACCTTCAGAGGGTCCTGGGTGAAGGTGCCCTGCAGTAGCCATCTGGGTAGGAGGGTTACGAGCGGAGCTGAGAGTCACCTGGCGGACGATGCAGGGGAGCCTGCTGCAGATGAGGGTGACAAGAACCCAGGGTCCCCACCAGCCCCGGGGGGCCGTCCACAGCTCTCAGGACCCTCCTCAGACCCCAGGAATCGGTATTTTTAACGAGCTCCCATGGCTTCAACGAGCAGCCAGGTCTAAGCACCATGAAGATAAAACTCTGTGGGCTCCTCCTCCAAAGATTCCATGACAGACAGAAAGCAAGGCCCCGTCTCCTGGTGGATCTCCTGAGGTTTCAGCGGCTAAAACCACTGTCTCCCAGGCCCCCACAGGGCCGGCCTCTCGCGAGCCCCCTTCACATCACCACATCACCTGGCTTCATCCTCGTCAGCCTCTCGCCCTCGAGAGCCGGCGGCCGAGGTATGAGGAAGGGAAGCAGAGGCCGAGATCTCTGCTGGGATGGCAGAGCCATCCTGACAGCTGCCCTCTGCACTCAGCCAGAAGCTTCCAGAATCCCAATTCCACGCCACCACCACCCCCACCGCCAGGCTCCAGCAGGCCACTCTCGAGAACAGAAGGCCACCTCCGCACCCCCTCCATCAGCTGGGGTGACAAAACAGAGGCTTAAAGCAAAGAATGAAACAGATTCAGAGGCCACACGAAATCGGTGTAAGGACCAGGTGCTGCACTGATTCCTGAAGCTGTCACTCTCCCCCGACAGCCGGGGTCCTGGACCAGGGCCGTCACGTTGGGGGCACAGGACGGCAGGTGACGCTGCTGGGCTGGAGGCCAGGGCCCTCTCTGCATCCAGACTCCGTCCAACTGCCTGGGCGGGACCCGGAGGAGAGAAGCCGCCTTGGGTCCTGACGAGGGCGTCTACACCCCCTCAGCCCCGTGGACACCTGCCACGAGGCTTCGGACGCTCAGAAGGGACCCAGGCGCCACTGGAAGGCCCAGTGCTCCGTGCTCTTGGACCCAGAACAACGGTCTCCCCAAGTTCAGGGCCAAAGCTGGTTTACGCCAGGATGGCCACGCAGCTGCGCCCACAGCTGCCACCTGCACCCCGCTTGGCCACCTGGGCTCGGTCCCTCTACACAGCTGGCCGCCGCTGCCTTCAGTGGCTGGGGACCGGGCCCGGCCTCTGGTCACCCGCACGGCACCAAGGGGCACAAACGCCATCCTTGCCCCTGACCAACCGATAAAGAAGTCCAGGTGTGGCGTCCTGGCAAGGAAGCAGCCAAGTGTCCTCCGCCCGGGGCACCAGGAGCCCCTGAAGCCCCTCCCTCAGGCCTGCAGGGGGTTGGGGGGGGTTCCTACAGCAGCAGATTCCAAGGGCCACGGCCACCAGGCTCGGAGCCCGAATCCCCTGGCACCGGATCCCCGGGGGCCCACAGCACAGCGGGGAACCCTGACAGCAAGAGCGTCCCTATCCCCCCAGACCCCCAGAAACAGAGGTGAAGGGGCTGCTAGGGCCCCGTGAGGCCCCTCCCGTCCAGCCTGGGAGGGCAGGGAGGGCAGTTTCCTCAGTTTACAAGTGAGGACAGGGGCGGAACCGGAGGCGCCCGAGGCCCTGTCCACTCACCTCTCCTTGAAGTCCAGGAAGACCTTGGCCAGCGAGCCGCCGCCCGCCATCATGGACACGTCGATGGCCCTCAGGAAGCTGTGGTGCACCTTGATCAGCTCCTGGGACGAAGCGACCGCACGTGAGCAGGCACGAGCGCGGGGCAGGGGCGCAGAGGCTCCGGTCAAGCCTCTCGGGGCTGCTGCTGGAAGGACGTCCATGCGCGGGCCGGGCGCTGGGTGCGCCCCGGGTGCGATCCACACCGTGGCAACCCCAGGCAACCCTGGAGCCAGACCCCAGCCAGCACACTCGCGATCCACCCGCTGGGTGAGGGAGCAAAGGGGCTCACGGGCTCTGAGGGTCAGTCTCTCCTCCGCGGAAGTGGGGCCCAGCCCCGGGAAGGGCGTCCACACCAGAGCAGGGGCGCAGCCGCCACCCTGGGTCCGTGTTCAGACCCCACAGCGCAGCCAAGGGGCTCAGTCTGCTCAGAGAGAGGGAGGGGACCGCTTCCCTCCACTGCTAACAAAACCTCGCGGGCCCTCAAGGACCTCCAGGGTCCAGGCCTTCGAGACGGAGCCCGCCCGGCGTCGGAGCAGGCTAGGACGGCCCCCACACAGCGAGCCAGGGCAGAGTCTCACCTCCAGGTTGATGAAGATGGCCGCCATGTCCGTCGGGCTGAGCACCAGCCTCAGGGGTGCCATGTAGTTCTGCAAGAGAAAAGCCCTCATTGCGCCCCGGCCTGGAGCTGGCGGGGGAGGCAGGGGCACCAACGGCCTCACAGGGTCAGGTGTCACAGACCGGCTCTCCGCGGGGCGGCCACCCAGCCCGGCACACAGCAGGCTCTGTGCCTCCCAGAGAGCACGGGCTTTCTGGGGAGACCCGAGAGCCACTCTGCAGGGTGAGCCCAGTGCGGGCCGGGCGGGGTCCAGCCTGAGAATCAGTGTGAGCACCGGACCCCCACCCCGCCAAGGCGGGCACAGCTCCACAGGGGACCCCCTGCACATGGCGCTGGACTTCAACCCCAAGGCAACCAGGGCAAGCTTTGCTGTCGCTGTCTGAGACATTTGGGGAAAATGAGGTTCCCCCGGGAGGTGAGGGCATCACCCAAGGGCGCATGTGAGGCCAGAGACACAGCATGAGTCTCTCCTGGCATCAGGTCCTGGGCCTCTGCCCTGAGTGTCCCCCCAGACCTGTCACCAGAAGGGCGCACTCCAGCCCCACTCGCCATAGGAGCAGGCTTTAGACAAGGCGCCCACATGTGGAACCAGCCCCAGAGGCCCTCCATGGAATGGCCAGCCACCCTCCCTTCCCCTTGCAGGGTCCCAGCCGCCTGGCCCTCTCTGTGGCCGCTGCATAAGCAGAAGGCTGTCCCCGCCCCCCCGCCCGACCCCCCACACTCATGGTAGCAGGATGCACCTGAACAGTTCTCCCCCTGCTGGGAGGCGACCCCCTCTGGGACTGCTTCCTCCCCTGAGACCTAGCTGGGGGGCTGGGCAGGGTTACAAACACCATCATCCCCGGGGGCATCTCAGGACTCCTGGCTGGAGGCTCCTGTGTGCCCCGAACAGTGGGGACCCACCTAGGGATCCCCATGACGGCTACACTTGGCCTTATTCTGCAAAGAAAGCGGGCAAGGTCTCTCCTGAAAGCAATGTCGGCTCTTTCACGCCTCTAAGCACTGCCTTGAGGATGCCACGCGATGGGGAAACGCACGGAGCCAGTGGTCACAGGAAGCGGGGAGAAAGCCACCTGTGTCCTCCAGGAACCAAGTAGGCTGGCGGAGAGACAGCACTGACCAGCCAATTGGCAGATCACACCGTCTGCCAGCGGGGCTGCAGAGACCGCCAGCATCGGGCACAGCGGAGCCCCAGGTGTGGGGCGCGCACAGCCGCCTACGGGCCGGCCCTGCTGCACGCCCGGCTGACGGAGGGCAGGCTGAGTGCAGACGGCGCCCAGTGAGGCGGTGCTCACAAAGACCTCCCCCAGTGCCCAGCCTGGGTGACAGCGTATGCAGAAGGCGCTTAGCTCTGGGCTAGGGCGCACACACAGAGAGCCTAGCTCAGCACATTTCAGGAGCAGAAGCGGCAACAGTGCCCAGTGTCAGGCTGGAAGGAGCAGCAGAGACAAGCTCAGCACAGTCTCGGGTCTGAGCTGAGGCCGAGGGGTGGGAGGCGGGACCCAGGCCTCCCAGGAAACTGGCCTGGGCAAAGCCCACAGCCTGCGTGGGGCCAGAGGGCAGAGGACAGGTGGCGCTGCTCTCCGGATAGGCGGGGGCAGGGGTACAAAGCTGAGAGGCCCCGCGCCCCCTCTGCCACCACTGCCCTGAGCCCCTGCTTAGGGAGAGGCCCCCTGGAGACAGGGGCCCGGGCGGCCACGCCCACCTTCTCAATGTCCTCCAGCGTCCGGTAGTACTTGGCCTCCGTCTCCTGGATCTCCAGCAGGCAGCAGTTCCTCTTGTCATCCTCTGTCATGCCCATTTTCTAGGGGAGGACACAGGACGTCAGCCAGGACCCTGCCGTGCCCCCCCGCTGGCTGGGGGTCGCTGAGTGCGGAGCGGGTGCGATGGGGGACGGCGTGCCCCTCCCCTCCTTCCTGGGGACGGGACGCTGAGGCCAGCGCAGGGGGCGTGGCATGACCCTGAGGACGGTGACAGCACAGAAGGGACAGGCCCCCACCAGGCTGGCCACCCCCTCCAGCACACGCAGCAGGCGGCGCATGCTTAAAGCGCCCACTGTGCGCACGGGGAGAGCCTCTGACCGGCTCCCTGGGGACCCGCGTCCACTGACCCACCGTCCTAGACTGTCAGTGCCTTGGAGAAAGGGGCCAATCCCTGGCAGAGCCAGATGATCCAAATACCCAGCGGTCTCCGATCTGTGCAGAGCTCAGAGCCCATCGGCAGGGGTCCCTGGGACAGGCCCTTATGGGGGGCCTCTGGGGCGGGACTGAGCAAGATAATGCAGCCACAGGGGCTGGGGTAGGACCGCAGGGGATGGCTGTCGGGGTGACTATGGACAGTCCAGGCCTTCTCCTTAGGTTTCTGGCCGAGAGAATACTGGACGGGCGACACATTGGCCATTTAGACTCAAATCCGCCCTGACATCATCCTTCTTTTCCAAGAAATGCCCCAAGGCCCCGAGTGGGCTGGCTGGGGCCACAGCACTCCAAAGCAGCCTGTCAAGTGGGCACATGACCCAGGCTCATTCCCAAAGCCTGATGCCCTGCTCAGCCTGGGAGCTTGGCGTTCAGGGTCCATGACTCCTAAAACTGCATCTAAGAATGTGGAGCCCAACAGTGTCTCCCTGGGGAGGGGTCTCGGGTTGTTGCAAAGAGGACTGAGGCTTCCCGAAGGTGCAGGAAGACGGAGCTGGCAGACCTGAGCCGAGGCCTCCCCCTCCCGGCCACTTACCTGCATGTATCTAATCTGAAAGCGTGGGGAACAAACAGAAAGGCCAGTTAGCAGTGCTTGCTCTTACTCAAGCTGAGCTTGGGGAGGCCAGGGAGCTCGCTGACAGACACCAGACCCAGGGATCACGCCACACCTGCCACCCGCCGAACGCCAGCCCGGCAAGATGGGAGGACGGCACTGGGATGGGGACAGACAGGGGACGGGGACAGAGGGGAATGGGGTCAGACGGGGACGGGGTCAGGCTGGGATGGGGTCAGACTGGGACGGGGACAGTCTGGGATACAGGACAGACTGGGACGGGGTCAGACTGGGACGGGGTCTGACTGGGATGGGGTCAGACTGGGACGGGGACAGAATGGGACGGGGTCAGACGGGGACGGGGTCAGCACTGGGACCGAGCGGGTGGCACCTTCCCCCATCCCAGGCCAGGCTCTGCGTGGCACCTGCCATGCCCTGGGTTTATCTTCCTTTAGAGACATCACTATTTCCTGTACCTTCCACTCAGACTGTTCAGATAGCTCCAGATATGATGCAGAAGGAAATAAAGCCAGCTTTTGTCTCTGGGGACCTGCCATGTGGCAGGAGGCCCACCCTGCCTGGTGGACCGGTGTGAGCCCAGCGCCAAGCCTGGGGAAGCTAAGCGTCACTGGGCAGGTGGGACGCCAGCCTGTCCCCAGAACACAGGCAGGCATCCCCCAGCCCTGCAGATGCCCGGGGTTCTGTACATCCCTTCAGGATCAGAAACAGCAGTGGGTCCTGGGGTTTCTGTGGGCCAGGGGCAGATTCGGTCTCTCAGGAGCCAGCTAGGGGTGGGGGTGGCCCCAGAGAACCACACGGTCCACTGTACCCACGTGCCCTTCCCTGATCCATGGACACCCCGCTCCCAAAGCCTGGGGAGTGAGCGGGCCCCAACCTCAGCTTGCTGCCAAATGCGGGAGGTGGGCCTGCCTTTCAGACCCGCTCCAGGGAGGCAAAAGGGAGACCTCCAGCCCCCTGAGCCCACTTCCCTGGAAGGTTCAGGAGCAGGACTGCCTGGGCAGACAGGCATCCTGGGGTCACAGACACACCCCTGACTCTCTAGAGTGAGATTCCTGGTGATCGTGGAGAAGGAAATCCACCTTCAGACCCTCGAGGGGCAAAATGAGAAACCTATTCTGGAGTCTGGGGCTGTGAGCTGGCTGCCCGGCATCTCGGCGCCTCCCAGCAGAGGGCAAGGCCTCTGAAAGTCCTGTTTCTGCATCACCAACGCTCAACCCCACACTGAGGGAAATAGCAAAACTTGCTTTCGGAGAAATTCCCCGCATTTCTTTGGTGAGAGCAAATGGCAGCAAGAGCTTCTAGAGTTGTCAAGGGGCATCTCGCCCACCCCAGGAGTCTGGGGGTGCAAGGCGGCTGGAGTCCACCCCACCGGGTCCCCGTCTCCCATCCTGGCTCGGCAGGAACCCCTCTCCAGCTGAGCAGCTGCACACACAGGCATCGAGGGCTGACTGCCGACGGCTGGAAATTAACACCCCTGTGCGGATAGGTGCCCAGTCGGCTGACTGAGCCCACAGTGCCTCATGCCTCTGCACAGAGGGGCAGGGGTCCAGCTGCCTGAGGTCAGCACTGAGTCTCTGCCCCAGGCTCCCTGGGCCGGAGGGACTCGGGGTCCTGCACGCCTTCTGGAGGAGAATTCCACGGCAACGTGCCCAGGGTGGTGGGGTGATGGGGGTGGCGCCTCCCAGTCTCCCAGGAACATTTCAGGGGAAAGGGGCGCCTGGCTGGGGAGGAGCGGGGCCCCGCTCGGGGGGCTCAGCTGTGGGGTCAGCGCAGAGGCCGGGCGGCGCGGCGGGTGGGCTCACCATGGGCTGCTGCACCTCCACCTTGATGATGTCCTCGTAGATGTCGTCCCCGTCATCCTCACACGGGACGCAGTCATAGATGTCCTCCCCCACGCCATGCTCACTGTGGGGAGGCGGAGGGGTCAGAGGCGGGGGCTGAAGCCACGGCCATGGGGGCGCCAGCCCACAGGGGCCTCCTGGAGAGGAGAGGCCGTCGGGGCCACCGAGAGCCTCTCCCTCTCAGCCTCCATCTCCCAGTCCAGAGACGGGGTGCAGCACCTGCCTTCTGAGGCTTCTGGGATCTCAATTTCAGGCAGCCTCGGGCTCTGCCTGCTGCCCGTCTGGAAGGTCTCCCACCACGATAAGCGCAGCCACCCCAGTCATTTAGTAAATGCTGGGGATACTCGATGGGAGGATGGGGGCAAGATGCTGCCGTAACAGGTGGTGCCCAGCTCTGGGGACCAAAAATGCCCTTCCCGCGCCCACAGCTGGGACCTGGAGCCCCGCAAGCTCTTGGCTCAGCCCAGAGTCTCCCCAGCCCCCCGCAGTCCAAGTGTGAAGGTCAAAGTGCAGAAGTCGTAGGCACATGGACATCTTCCCTGCCAAGAGGTCAGGGAGCCGGGCAGAGAGGGACACAAAGCTTGCAATGTGCCTTTCCAAATGAGCAAGGAAGTTACCGGCCTCCCCCAGTGGCTCGGCGGGACAGAATCGCCTACACTGCGTGAAACCCAGGGTTGATCCCGGGGTGGGAAGATCCCCGGAGGAGGGGCGCGGCAACCCACTCCAGAGTTCTTGCCTGGAGAATCCCACGGACAGAGGAGCCCAGGGGGCTACAGTGAGCGGGGTCGCAAGAGTTGGGCCTGACTGGAGTGCCTGAGCACACACTCAAGGCGGTCACTGCTCGACTCAGAATTCAGTGGCATTTGTTTCCGCTCATGAGCTCGACCAACAAGGCATCTCCTCTGACCTGCAAGAATCAAGTCATGAGACACCTCCTCCAAGAGGCCTTCCGGGACCTCCGCCCAATCTGCCATCCCAGACTCTCCCCAGCGCTCTCCTCTCACGGCACCTCCAGTTATTCCACACATGCCTGTGGGTGAGCCTGTCTCACCCCCAGATGAAACCCAACTTTGTAATCCCTTCTGATCTCCACGCCTGATACAAGGTAGGTGCTCCGAATCAGCAAATGAGCCCATGGGACTGCCCAACAGCTCCCGCAAGCCTGGCACACACAGCCCACTCCTGAGCCCAGGGGTCACTCTGGCCTGGGGCGCCACTGGGCCTGGGGTGGCCAGCTCTTCAGCCTGCAGTGGGGTCTGTCCTCGGGAGTCTCAGGAGGCCAGCTCATCATGGAGGCCCACGCCAGCCCCCCGTGCGCCTCTCTGCAGGGTACAGCCTCCCTAGCCGGACTGAAGGCCAGCTAGCCAAGTTCTCCTCCGAAAGGCATCAGGGTGAGGTGGGCCACTGCCCAAGTCAGAGGAAGCGGGCAAGGAGAGAGGAGAAACGACACCAGCCGCTCGTATTGAATGCATTTCTGGCCAGGTCCCAAACTGAGCTCTTGAATATTAGCTGCTGTTCTGGAGGCGAGGGCAGGCGGGGGCCTCCAGGTTTGGGGAGAGAGCTCTCTGCAAACCTAGCAGAGAGGAGGCCGTGTCATTCTAGGGGAAGACCTAGGCAGCCAGAGGGGCCTGGTCTCCCTGGAACCCTGGACACCACCCCCAGCTCACTGCGATGGGGCACAGCAGAAGCATCGGATGTCCCTCTGCGGGGAGGGGGACAGCCAGCGCCCATCCTGATGAGACCCCCGCAGCTGATAGGCGGGGGGCTGGGACGGGACGCGGCTGTTCTGGGGGACCTCCCCTGGTGCTTCACAACCTCTCCAAGTGTGGGGAAGCAGAAGACGGGCAGAGAACACGGCCGGATCGCACGGTGCTGCACCAGCTAATGGACCCCCCCAACGCTTACGTGAGCAGCCACCCATCCACAAAGGGGCGGGCAGGATGTCAGAGCGCACGCGGGCCCTCGAAAAACACGCATCTGTTTTTCAACTCAGTGCCGCCTGGGAGGCGAGGAGCGCTGGCACCCTTTCACAGATTGGGGCGGCGCACTGAGGCTCCGCGACGGCTGCGGGGAGGGGCGGGGGCGGGCTCGGCCAGCCCGGCCCTTCCCGCCCTCTCCCGCCCACCCTCCACCCTCCACAGCAAGCTGCGTGTCTGGATGTCTGCAGTCCCGAGAACTGGGGTGCAAATCAGCACCCAGACAGTGATAGAGCCCCCATCTCCCGTCAGAACCAACGAGAAGGCAGAGGAGGGTGTGGGTCACCCGAGGTGGGCCTTGGGAGGCGGTCACTCGCCTTCACACGCATCACCCCTGCCCCTCCAGGTGCTGCCCCTGAAGGAAGTGGGGCTCCTGCAGCCCCAGCTGCCCGGGTCCTGGGATCAGGCAGGGACCTGCAGGGGTTCTCCCCTAAGGGCGCCAGACACCCTGGGGTTTCCGTCGTCAGCCGAGCGAGGCTGGTGACAAAGGCGCTGTCTAGAATCCTGACGGCGCGGAACAGAGGGGAGGCGGGCACGCTCTCAATCTCACCATCTGCAGACAGACATCCGCTCTGCTCCGACGGGCCAGTGGAAGGCAGTCAGGTGCGTGAGGGGGATCGTGATGGTTAAATATTCCAAAAGCCGATGAAATGAATCAAAATGACTGAACATCAGCCTGGAAAGGGTCCGGGGTCATCAGGGGCAGGGGCAGCAATCTGCCAGCCCAAGAAGAGCCCCCTTTATCATCCCACATTTGGGGGAACATCCTCATTGACCCCAGGACTCTACCTCAACCCGCTCGGAATCGTTTTCAGCAAAGATCCCTCCCGGGGAAGCGCCCACCACCACTCAACCCAAATCAGGGCTCAAGATGCACCTGAGCCCAAAGCTGTCCATCAGGCAGGTGGGAAAGCCAGGTGGACAGGCAGGGAACTGGCCACGTGTCTTACAAACGCCGTGTTCCTGTCCTGTGGCCTCCCGGTCAGCTGGGCTGGTTGGCATGCTTTTCGCTGGATGAGGCCTGATGACGTGGCGCAGAGGGTACTCAGAGAAATGGAACAGGAGGTCTCGATCTTAGGGCGAGGCGGACACCTGCCCTGTTGGGATCCCCAGCCAGAGCCATGGCATCTTCCAGAGGGAGAGGAAGCGAAGGCCGGAGGCTCCAAAGCTTCCAGGACAGGCAGGACTTGAAAGACGCCTGAACGCCCGTATGGACCATGGGGTCCTAGAAGAGGTGTTGAGGGACAAGCCCCTCCTCTGCCACCCTCTTCTTGGAGCCACCCGCTTCACTAGGCATGCGCCCATCTCTGCAGGGCACCGCTGCACGTTGAGCACAGGGTGGAATGCCGCAATACCGGCTTCCCACCATTTTCAGGGGTTTGTGCAGACGGAGATGTGGGCTTCCCGCATGCCTCGGTGGTAAAGACTCTGCCTGCCACCGCAGGAGACGCGGGTTCGATCCCTGCGTCGGGAAGATCCCCTGGAGAAGGAGATGGCCACCCACTCTGGTATTCTTGCCCGGAGAATCCAATGGACAGAGGAAGGAGCCTGGCGGGCTGCAGTCCATGGGGTTGCAGAGCCACACGACTGAGCAGCTGGGCAGGACTGCGTGTCGGCCGAGACGTACCTGAGCTGCGCCACTTTGACAAGGGCACCCACGCTCCGTGACACTGAAGAACACTCCCATCTCCCCTAAAGCTTCTCCCTTTCCTGATTATCCCCTCCCCTAGTCAGCCCTCAGACTGTCCTTCACCAGAGACTTTCTCCTCGGCTGTTCTGAATACGGATCGTGTCACGTCCATTTCCGGCCTGGCTTCCTCTCCTCCACACCATGCCCCTAGATCCAGCCTGCTGCCTCCATCAGCAATTCACCCCATGTTTATGGCTGAGTCTCAATCCACGGCATGAATGTGCCGCAATTTGACGTCCGTTCTCCTTTTGATGAACATTTGGGTGGCTTCCAAGTTCTGGTTTTCGTAAATAAAAGCTGCTATGAGCATTTGCCTTTTTCTTGGTGGACATATGCTCTCATTTCCTTTGGAAATGAAATTCCACAAGGCGTGGAATTGTTGGACCAAGGGGGAGGTGAGCACATTTAACTTCATGAGTAACTGCCAAGCATCTTCCCAAAGCGAGCAGCTGCAGCATTCACGCAGCCAGAAGCGGTGTGCGTGCGAGAGTTACTCCAGTTCTCTCCAGCTCCGGCAACTTCCAGCCTTTCTAATTTTAGCCACTAGAGTGCGCAAGTAGTGAGCTGGAATTGTGGCTTTATTTTGCATTCCTGCAATGATCAATGATGTTGACAACTTTTCCATGTACTTATGGACATTTGTGTAGAAGGCAATGGCACCCCACTCCAGTGCTCTTGCCTGGAAAATCCCATGGATGGAGGAGCCTGGTGGGTGGCAGTCCATGGGGTCGCTAAGTGTCGGACACAACTGAGCGACTTCACTTTCACTTCTCACTTTCATGCATTGGAGAAGGAAATGGCAACCCACTCCAGTGTTCTTGCCTGGAGAATCCCAGGGACAGGGGAGCCTGGTGGGCTGCCGTCTATGGGGTCGCACAGAGTCGGACACGACTGAAGTGACTTAGCAGCGGCAGCAGTGTATCTTTCTATGTAAAAGGCTTGCTCAAGACTTCTGTCCATTTCTAAAAGTTAGTTGCCATCTTCTTACTGAATTCTAGGCGTTCTTTATATATGATGGATACGAGTCCTTGGTCAGATATATTTTTAAAAAATCTGCCCCCCACCCAGTCTCTGGCATCGATACTTGCTTTCTCCATGGTGTCTTTCAATAAACATCCATTTTCATTTTAATGAAACTCAATTTATTGAGTTTTTCTTCTATGGTGTCCTGACTCTCCTGTATCACATCTAAGAAACCTTTGTGCCTCATGTAAGAATCTCTGCTTTCCTTTAGGTTGCAAAGGGTTTTCTCCTATGTCTTCTTCTAAGATCCATACAGTGTTTATGTTTAGGCCTCTGATCCACCTCAACTGGATATCTATTTATGGTGTGAGGTAGGGCTCGAAGTTCACTTTCCCATCCCTGTGTGGACATCCAGGTGTTTCAGAACAGTCTGTTAAAAGCTTTCTTCCCCCACTGGATTGCTTGGATCCCTTTGACAAAAACCAGTTGACCACATGTGTGTGGGTCTGTTCCAGAATGCTCCATTCTAGCCCATCAATATATTCAACTATCATTATGCCAGTACCACCCTGCCTTAATGGAAGCTTTACAGAAAGGCTTGAAATCAGGTCGTGTCAACGCTCTAGCTTTGTTCTCTCCTTAACCGTTTGGCAGATAATTTTATTTTTGGTGGCACTGGGTCTCTGCTGCTGCACGGGCTTTTTCCAGGTGCAGCGAGCAGGGGCCGCGCTTCGTGGCGGAGGGTGGGCTTCTCCTGCTGCAGGTCACTGGCCTGGGGCAGCAGGCTTCAGAAGCGGCGGCGTGTGGGCTCAGCAGCTGTGGCGCACGGCTTGGTCACTCTGCAGCACGGGGGATCTTCCCGGAGCAGGGTCAAGCCCACGTCTCCTGCCTTGGCAGGGGGACTCCTTAGCCGCCGGGCCGCCAGGAAGCCCTAGCTTTGTTCCTTTATAGGGCTATTTAGGCCATCCTGACGTCCTCTATATTTCTGTATCAACTCTACAATAACTCTGTCAATTTAAAAAAAGGAATCTGCTGGAATTATAACAGAAACTGTAGTAAATCTAAAGTCTAATTTGGGAAAAACTGACATCTTAACAAGAGCATCTTCCAATCCACGAACAGAGTATATACTTTCTTTTATTTAGGTCTTTGATTGTCTCTCAGCAGCATTTTGTAGTTTACCATGGAGGTTTTGAATTTAGGACGCTCAAGGCTACTGTTTTTCAATTTTTTCCCTGCCTTATTTGTTTTTTCTTCTCCTTCTGGGATTCCAATTATGCCTATTAGACGCTTGATATTGTCCCTCATGTTGAGACTCTGTCCGTATTTTTAAACCTTTTCTTTCTGCTACTGAAGAGTGTATGCCTGAACTATCTCCAAGTCCAATGATTCTTTCCTTCGCCGTCTGCAAGTCTTCTGCTGAACTGATCCAGTGACTATTCATTTAAGTTGCCATGCTTTGCGGTTCTAGAATTTCCATTTGGTCCTTTTTTGTAACTTCTATTTCTCTCCCGAGGCTCTCCATCTGTTCATTCACCTGACACTTATTTTCCTCGAAGCCCTGATCAAAATAATGAAAGCTGCTAACTGTGTCATCTAAGTCATCTCGACGGTGACTCCCCTGGACACTGCTTTCTCCTCAGTAGGACTCATTTACACCCGTTTCTCTGTTGGTTGGATGATTTTTTTTTGCGCACTGGACACTGCAAATGACTCATTACGGAGAGCCTGGAATTTTTCTTTCAAAGAGTAATATTTGTTCTGACAGTTTACTTGGTTGGCTGGACTCAAACTTCAAATTCTATCTTCCCTGCTGTGGGCAGCAGCTGAAATGACAGCTAAATTCAGTTTCCAGCCGCTGCACTTTTGCTGGAAATATTAGGGCCTCTCCTGTGTGTGAGAAGTTTAATGGTCAACCCAGGGCCTGGGTGGATTCTGTCACCAGGTTTGAGTCTGTGGACTCCTCCCTTCTAGCATTCCCCACCGAACTCTGACTGTTCTACCACCCTCAGTTTCTTGCTCTGACACCTCATGCCAGTGGATTGGGGTTTCCCTTGGGTAAAGGACTACAAGCTCTCAATCCCAACCACAGTGAGCAGCTCCAGAAGAGCGGGTTCCTCCAGGTTTGGGTGAGATGATACCATCCTTTGCCTCCTCCTCTGTACTCACAGAAGGAACAGAACCACGAGACTGAGGCACCAGGAACACACCCTCTGTGGTCCCCCAACACACATCCATCACGAACTCAGCTGCTCCTCCTCCTCCAGAATCAACACGGACAAGGAACAGTCATTCAGGCAGGATCGATTTTCACACACCACATTCGTCTCGTCTGATTCACTCAGGGCACCGAGGTTAAAAATAGGCTGCCAGAGACAACAGACAGAGAGCTGTGTTCTGGCATCTGAACTCGGGACAGAGAAATCTCAAAAATGCAGACACGGTCACTTCTCTCCTTCTGCAAAATGTCTGTTATCCAGAACCTGTTGAAAACTTGTGGGAGGGACGGATAAATCAGGCGTTTGGGATTAAGAGATACACACACTATATATAAAACAGACGACTAAGACCTACCGTGCAGCACAGGGAACTATGCTCAGTACTGCAGCAACCTGGAAGGGCAGAGCCTGGAGAAACACGTGTGCACGCACGCATGACTGAAGCGCAGTACTTCGCACCAGAAACGAACACAACTTTGTAAATCAGCTTGACTTCAGGTAAAACCAGACAAACAAGCTTGAGTGGTGAGTGATCAGCTTCACGCCTTTAATGTCCTAGCTTTACCCCCCGTTTACAGGGCCTCATTATCCAGCCGCGAGGACACGCATAAGCCTGCGCTCTACATTTATAGGTCTTTCTAATTATGAAGATACTCCACAGCCATTATTTAATTCAGGTCGATGAGCACTAAGAAACACAGGTTCGTGCATCTTACACGAAATTGTAAAATAGTACCACTGAAATTTCATTTCGTGCATGCTGCACGTTCCAGGAGAGGGGGAAATACAAGAAAGGGCAAAAAGTGAGTTTTTTTAAACAGCAAAAACAAAGTCATAAAGGTAAAATACATGTATTTGTTCGACTTGGCAATTAAGATGAGAAGACGACCAGATTCGAGTGTTTTAATCTACACTTATCCTAAGACCGAGTGTGCACTGCTAGGGGACTCCCAGAGTCCGGGGGACGCAGAGGCACCAGCTAACTAGCTGTCCGGGGGACTCACAGTCCAGCTGGGGAGACCAACGGGGCGGCAGTTACGTCTGAGATGCAGACCCATCTGGCCTGGAGAAGGGTCACTTGCGTGGGGTGACAAGCTCTGGTTTCCAACAGCTCTGTCCCTTTGGCCAACACTGCATGGAAATTCCACCACTGCCCCGCTGATTCTTAGCTGAGGCATCGCCTCTGAGTGTGAGTCTCCTGAGCAGGCAGAGGGCAGATACATTACAAGCCTCGGGCACCTGCTAACACAGATGAGTTACTGCTGGGCCCGGCTGGCCTGGGGCATCTGATGGCCACGGGGCTGAACGGAGAAAATGGCAACGGCAGGTGTAGGGTCAGGAGGGGAGGGGTGCGACACGAGGCCCCGAGGGTCTGCAGGGCCCTGGGGTGCAGGGCTGTGACCTGGAGGTTCATCCAACGAGGCGTGGACCCTGGCCTCTGTTTCCTCCTGCGACATGAGCTGGGTCCACACAGTGTGCCCTGGCCCTCGGAACTCAGCGGGACCCCACGGCCCCTACAAACCATCCCACGGGGCAGAGGCCAGGATCAGAGCCCAGTGCACTGGCCCTAACTCCAGCCCCACCTCCTACGGTCCTGGAAAAGGAACTCAAGACCCATCACCCAGGCTGAGATCTATCATGCCAGGCCGTCTCAGTTGCAGCCTGAGCCTTTTCTCAGCATCACGCAGACCCACAGAGCCTTGTCATGAAGTTCCAAGCTATCAGAGGCTATGCTTCACGGATAAACTGCAAGTCCCCCTCACGCAACAGTGGTCTGTGCACGCACCCGCGCTCAGGCAACGCCGAACTACAGGGCTGGCGCTTCCCTTTTTCCTTCAGCTCAGGCTCTCGTCGTGGGGACTGTCCTGAAAGCGGCCCCCTTGGGCGGAAGCAGTCAGGCGAGTCTGAGATGGACTCTCAGCCCTGGGCAGGGCTCTGCAGCTCTGGGGAAGAGAACCCTAGTGGGGATGAGGTAGCGTCGCTGGAAGGATCGGCCTCAACAGAGCTGACGAGCACGGGCCCAACATACAGCAGGTGCTCACTAATGGCCACGGCCCAGCCCCCGGCGATGGGGAGGAGAAGGTCCACCAGATAGTACTGAGCACAGCGGTCCACGCTCGATAAACAGATGCCGGCAGCGTCAAAGACATCGGATGTCCTGAAACACATCCAAACAGACAGTCGGGAGGCGAGTGTCAGCGCGGATCTGTCCTCGGCGGGCTTCAGCGATCGCCCTTCTCCATCCAGTTGTCCAGGAGAGCGGAGAACGGTGTGAGCAGAGGAGTCCCGGGCCATGGCGGGGCCGAGGAGGCCCCCACCCCTCCCGGATCGCGCCCAGGCCACCGTGAGACCCCAGAGCCCCCCTTCAGCGGGACGCCACGTGGACGCCGGGCCTCCGCAGCCCCCAGCCCACGTCCCAGGGCAGGCCCCTCCCCCACCCTTCGCGCTGGCAGCAGCTGTACTGGCAGATGCTAAACCCTGACAATTACTCCGGCCTGCACAACGGGCGAGACCCTCCGGGAGGCCCGAGCCTAGCCTGCTGCCTGCCTGAGACAGCAGAAACCTCCCCTCCCACTGAGACCCGGGCCCACGCCCCGCCGCCCGGGAGCCTCTCCGCCAACCTCGATTTTGGTACAGAAAGTCAGCTGCTTAGAAGAGCTTCCCCCACGCCCCCCGCTATGTGCGGAAAATCACAGAAGAGCGAACAGACTCTCTGCTTTCTGCCGCCTGCGAGCCTATGTGTGCTGCGGACATAAACTGTCACGACTGACAGCGTGACGTGCGTTCGGGCCCCGGGCCGTCTCTCGCTGAGCAGCAAGATCCCCGGCCACCACTGAACTGTTGCTAGGAAACCAAAGCTGCATCTCCTGACCTCCGAACACACCAGTCGGGGGTGGCGGGGTGGCAGGGAGGAGTGGGCTTTGGAGGGCCTGGGGAAGCTGGCTGTGGGCTGGACGGGCTGCACGCAGGGCAGAGACAGACAAGGTGCTGCTTACTAGGAGGCAGGCCTCACCTGCCCTCTGCTGACCCTCTTCCTAACACCCGGGCTCCCTACAGGAGCAGAGAGCAGGGCCCAGAGAGGGCAAGACGGTCCCCGAGGTTGCAAAACCGTTCGGGGGCGGCACCACCGTGACCGCGAGATTCCCAGAGCGGGCCGGGCTCGCCCGGCCGTGTGCTTCCTGCCAGAAGCCCCTCTTTCTCAGGGATCCTTTCGAAGCAGCAGGAGAATCTCCCCACCATTCAGGCTGGGCCACAAGGATGAAGCCCGGCGCCTGCAGGCGGCTCGGGCCCCAGGCCGAGCAGCAGGCGGCTCTGGATTTAGTCCTCTTGGTCGGGTAAAGAGTGCTGTGTGACCTCAGGCAAGTCACTTACCCACTCTGAGCCGTAACTTCCCCAACTACAAAATGACTCGACTGGACATGAGTCTGAGCAAGCTCCGGGTGGTGACGGACAGGGAAGCCTGGCGTGCTGCAGTCCATGGGGTCGCAAAGAGCAGACACGACCGAGCGACTGAACTGAGCTGAGCTGGACTAGAAAACAGGACAGGACCAGTGGCCCTGCGGCGTCCTGAGGGCTGAGATGACGCGTGGAGCTCGGGCACTGGGCCTGGCACTCGGGGGCCCTCTGAACCGCCTGGAACCACTGCTCGGCTCCCGAACGTAACAGTGGCAGGTGTCAGGGCCTCGGCCCTGGGTGCGTCCTCTGCCACAGCATGCAGGACCCAGCTCAAGCAGCTGCCTTCTCTCTGCTCTGCTCACTTCGGGGTGGCCCTCATGAGGCGCTCACCTCGGGGCCTGGGGGCCCCCAAGTGCAATAAGACGATGACGACGCTGTGACAAGGCTGACCCTGGTGGGCTTCTCCTCTTCTAGGGAGGGCGCCTCTTTCAGTCTCTGGGGCTGGGGCTGGCTTCTTGGAGGAGGTGACCTCTGGGCTGGGTTTTATAGGATGAACTAGAGTTTGGTGACCAATAGAGCAGATACTGTGTATACCACGGGGTTTTTTAGAGTTAAGTCCAACATGTTAGGCTTATTGAGATTCTGAGCACTATTTTTTAAGGGCCACTGTGTGTCAAGTCTGTGCTGTGCACGGGGGAAGTAATGCACAAGGGCCTCGTCTCCATCCTCACCGGGTCCGGAAGTCAGCATTTGAAAAGTCTGGAAAGTGATCTGAAGAGGCCTTCATTAGACAGACTGCAAACATCTCCTCCTGGCCACCGCCCAGCTGGTCCCGCTTTCTTCTTGAAAACAGCACAATGAATGCCTACCTCCTCCACGTCGGCCTCCCCACCCTGCGGAGATTGTTAAATCAGGCCATGGAATCGCTGCGACAGGCCTGGTCCTGAAAGGAGTCGTGCTTAACTAGGTATTAGAAATAAAAATCCATCCAGGCCTGTCTCGTGTCTGCTGGCCTGTGTGGTTCACCTGTCTAGCCAGGGGCGGAGTGGCGCGGGGCGTCTGCTCTGCGGAAACTCGGGAGGCGCCCGAGACTCACTCAAGCACAGAGTGGACACGCCTCCTCCTGGAGTGCAGGGCTTCAAGGCCACGCACCTCGTGCTCCGTGTCGGCCCCCAGAGCACACAGGGCCCGTGAAACAGCTCGGGTCCAGGTGCCAAGAGGTCGAGACATCCCTGGAAGGCAGGACAGGAAGCTGCGCAGGGCAGGGCTCAGGGCTGTCAGCCCGCCAGTCGCCTCCGTAGCCAGGAGGTGGGGGAGCTATGGCCCTGTGCCTGGGGGAGGGTGTAGACAGGCTGCCCCTGCCCGGCCGTCCAGCAGCCGGTTCTGGGAGGGCAGGGAGCGTCAGGCAGCTTGTCTAGACCACAGGGGCAGAAGGGCCGTTGGGCTGCACACACACACGGTGACTTTGGGGCCCAGACGGCCAGCCCTCGGGTCCCGAGTAACAGACACAGCCAACCCCCAGCGTCTCCAGGACCCCAGCCCCAAATAAGGCAGTGGCCGGCCTGGTGGGGGTGGGGGCAGGTTTCCTACGTCACATCTCAGCAAACCCTCTGCAGCTTCTGTACTCTTGCAGTACCCCTTCCTCCAGGAAGCCCTCCTGGTCTCCTGGCCCATCGAGGTCTGACCCTGTTCATCACTGCTCGGATAGCTGCTGTGGGCTTAGGAGACCTGAAGAGTGAGCTGCAGGGACCAGGTCACATGGGGCTCTGCCTAGCCACCCTAGGGGACAGCCAGGACTTCTAAGTGGGACCCACTTTAGAGCCACTCTGCCCCTTAGCTGCTGGGCTCAGCATGGGGACAGACCCCTATTGCCCTGTGGACACTGGCTTCAGCTCCTCCATCCTGCCAGTCCCATAGCCCGGGCTGGGCTTCCAGATTCACAAGTGGGTGGAGAGTCCCTGACAGGGCTTCAGGGACCACACGCTGCCAAGGAGATGCCAGCCCAAGACCGCACCTGCCCTGCATACAGTCGGCACTCCCTAAGTGCTTACTGTGCAGATGAAACCCTGAACAGCCAGAGGCATAGGCCGCTGGACCAGCACATGGGGTGGCCCCGTCCAGCAAAGCCCACGGGAGAGACGAGGCCTTCCTATGCCCGGCCGCCACCCCCCGAGCAGCCTGGAACCAGTGTCCCCGGCTGGGCGAGGCCTCCCCAGCATCCAGGGCTCAGGGGACCCTGCCCGTCCCCATCCTGTGGGAGGAGGGCAGCTGTGGACACCCCCACTTTGGGGGGTTACGGTCAGCCCTCTTTGGGCCGTGGTGGGGTCTGCATCCTGCAAGGAGGGGTCTGTTTTTGCAAAGTCAGATTTGTCTCCTTGGAGAAGCAATTCTTTCAGAGAAACATGAGGCGCCCCCAAACCCAGGGACACATCCAGGCCTCGCACTTGGAGGGTCCCCCACACGTGCAGGTCCCCTGCTCAACACTGACCTTTCATACAAGGCAGCCTGAACATGAGGGAATTCTCGTCGCAGCTGGGAGAGCTGAGCGAGCCAGCCAGGTTGCTGGGAGGGGTGGCCCTCGCCTTGCCCTCTTGTGAGGGTCACAGTCAGGCAGAGCGATAGGTCCTCATCCCCTGGAGGGACGGGCCGGCCAGAGGAGCGTGGCCTCTGCCCTCCCAGCAGGTGGCCCCCACCTCGCTCCCCAGGGACGAGGAAGACCAGCTCCGAGAGCAGGCCTGAAGCCCTCGAGGTGCCTGACTCAGAAACTCCTACATTTCACGCATCTTCAAACAATCACCCCAACGAGGCTAACACGGCACATTTAAAGCTGTGAAGTCATTTTATGACACGATAAAACATGCAGCTCTATATCCGAGGATAAATTACGTCCCTCGCCTTATCCGATCACATTTGTTCAAGCCTGAAAATCACTTCAGTCCCGAGGAAAGCAGACTGCCCGGTGGACAGGAGCGGGATCCTGGGTCAGGAAACCGCGGCTCCTTCCAGCTCGAGGGTCCACGGATGACCTGGGCCAACTCTTTCACCCCAGGGAGGGAGGAAGTGAGCCCCCGAGAAGGAGCCACCGTGCCCAGAGACAGGAGACCACCACAAGAGCCGCGCACAGCCAAGGTGGACACTTGGGGTGCACGGCGCTCCGTCGCCAGCCTGCCAGGACGACCTCCGGGCCCCCTCTCCTCGTGGGGCACGCCAGCACTGACGCACACCCGGCTGGGGGTCTCTATAGGCCTTCTGACGTGGGCCGCGCCTTCCCAGGTGTGGGGGTGGTCCTCCCAGGGAGCTTCAATAATTCTGATTTCTTGCCAACACCTTGCAGCGTCTCAAACCTGACGTGCCTCCATGGGGCGATACCAGGCCACGCCCTGAGACGGGAGCCCGGCGTCCTGGGCAGGCGGATCCTGTCTTGCTCTCCCTCACCACGCCCCACCTCCCGCTCTTGGGGGCCACCCGCTCTGCCAGGCCTTAGCAAAGGTGCTCCTTCCACTGGGACGCCAGCCTTGCCTTCGGCCAATTCCCACTTGGACTCTAAGACTCAGGTGTCACCTCCCAAAGCCTCCCCTGATTTCGAGGCTGGCATCCACCCGGCCCTACTCTGAGCTCCCGTGGTCAACCATCTCATACGTGTTTTTGTGCAAGTCTGGCTCCCAGCCCTGCAGGGGGCGGGGGGGCTCCTCCAGGGCAGATACTTAACTGCAAGCCCACCCAGGAGCTGGACAGCTCTGAGAAGCTGTAGCAGGCAGCTCCAGGCCCCTGGGAGTGCCTGGAAAGAAGCAGGGGCAGCAGAGGGACAAGCCATCAGGCAAATGCAGGGAACTGGTCATCAGGGCAGTTTAAAAGCAGGCCTCTCGTCTGAGGCTCAGTTTGCTTGACAGAGTGTTCTTTAAGTGGCAATACTGTGTGCTAATTTTTCCAGCCAGCTGCTCTATTATTTGATGATACACTCTTCATCTCAGAAGTGAGCTCTGAGTGCTTGAGAACATTCTCAGCTCAGTGTCGTCCACTCACACAGAGCCCGCAGAGCGCTGCGGTGGCTCCGAGACTGGGGCTGCCTACATGGGGTCCCCAAGCCACACGTGGCTGTGAGCTCACAAACGTGGCCATCAGCCACCTCTTACATCAACGATCACGGGTTGAACGAGCGGACATTTTGGAAACACTGGGTCCAGTGGAAGTGCACTCTTATAGCGCGTGTGTGTGTGCTCAGTTGCTCTGCTGTGTCTGACTCTGTGACCCCGTGGACTGTGGCCCGCCAGGCTCCTCTGTCCATGGCATTTGTGGCATTTCCCAGGCAAGAGTACTAGAGTGGGTTGTCATTTCCTCCTCCAGGGGATCTTCCGACCCAGGGATCAAACTCACATCTACTGCGTTGGCAGGCAGATTCTTTACCACTGAGCCACCCATTTCTTTTTCTCTTTCTGATGCAGCTACTAGAAAATGTTAACGACCACCAGGCAGCTCGTGTTTGATTTTTCCTGGACACTGCTGCTACGGCCGTTGCAGGCGTGTCTCTCCTTCCCATCTACAGCTCCCGAAAGTGCGTGGTAACTGGCTGGTGGCTGAACGCACACACGACTCACTGACAGGACGGAAGCGTTCTTGGGGACACACCTGGCGGTCCCTTCCTAGGGCCCCAGACCTTTCTCGGGGCTCCGGCTGCCCATGGAGCCAGAGCTGGACTTTCTCCAAACAGCTATGAAGCGTCCGAGGTCTGGCAGAGCAGCAGGGCCCTTAGGAGACTCAAGGTGACCATCCTTTCTGACTCCTGGTCAGAGCCCAGAGGAAAGAATGAGCCACTTCTGCTGGAAACGTCACCCCCTCGCTCCCTGTCACCACTGGGCATCAGATCCAGGCCACCACCCGGCCCTCACTCCCAGGAGAGGCCACGTAAGAAAAGACATTTCTGTTTATGTCATGTAAATTGCCATAATGGATAAATATGAGTCCCAAGTCCTCAGAGACAAGACGCTAGGAAACCTTGATTTTCAGTGAAAGGAGAAGGGGAGGCGGGAAAAGCATGAAAAATTTATTAACGTGGAGCCTCTGGGACCGAACCGCAAGTTAAAGACTCAAATCCACCCCCTTCCCTATAACGAATGATTTACGTTTGCAATAACGGGCGCCATACGGAACTCACTGGATTAAGGAGGCTCACTCTTAATGTCACGGAATAATATTATTGAACTGCACAAAGGCTCCCGTCCCCCGGACCGGCTTCTCCGTGCAGGAGGAGTTCCATCTTGTGTGTCGGTCTGAGGGGTCAGGCAGCAGTGGAACTGGGGGAGGAGGGGGGAGACAGCTGTGCACCCAGCACACCAGACAGGAATCCTCAAACCTGGGCAGGCCCCCGGGGACCAGGCAGGGACCCCCGGGGGCGGCAGCGGAGCAGGGGCCCTGGCAGGTACTCAGGAGGCTGTACATGTGGGCCCCGCAGTCTCGGGACCCGCAGCCTCTGCTGACCCCTGAGGCATGTTTCCGGAGACTCGGACCCCCAACTTTGGCTTGAGGGTGACTCCGGAGAAACAGCCTGACACTCAGCGCTGGGCAGGGGCCTCCCGGGGTCCCCGGGCCGCACATCCACAGAGCCAGCCCCGGATGGAGGCAAGGGGCATCAAACTGGGGTCTCAACACAGCAAGAGCACAGAGCGCCCCGCTCTCGCGGTGATCACAACTCTCGCTCTCAGTCTGAGCCGCGCAATGTGGGGAGAGAGGCCGCAAGGCTCCCCAGGAGCAGCGGCCAGTTACTGGGGAGCAAAGGAATGTCTGCTGACAAACGGGGATGAGTCCCCTTGGCAGGCCGTCGCCTGGCCCGAGGGCCGTGGGCCCACCACCTCGTGAGACACGTGGCCCCCGACCACGGCCTGGGCAAACCCGTGATCTCTCCGCCTCGGTCCCCTACCAGCCTCGGGGAGCAGGCCACACAGCCCCTTACCAGGCCACCACCGACATCACAGGAGCCAACCTTCTCTTCCGGAAGAGCCCCACCCAGGGATTCCCGCCAGTCCCTGGGGAGGGCTCCGGATCCCTCAGGTGAAACAGCCGCTAGAGGTGGCCACGCCAGGCTGCATGTGCAGGCCAGGCAGTCCTCGGAAGGGAAAGGCGGGGAAGAAGCAGGCCAGACCAAGGCTTCAGGAAGCGGGGGACACGCTGGCGGCTCCAGGAGGCCCCAGCCTGGAGCCTCAGTCCAGCCGGGAGACAACCCTAAATCACCAGCCGCCCCTGCTCGTGGACTGTGCTCCCGGGGGCCCAGCTTCTGGAAAAGCGCCTTCCTTCCCGGAGCGCCCTCGCCAGCCCAGGGAGGCGCGGGCCCAGCCCCACTCCGACGGCAGCACTGAAAGCCCAGCCCTCCTCGCTCCCGGCCTTGGGGAGGAAGCCGCAGCCGCACCACCAGGGGAGCGTGGGTGAAGCACTGCGACCCTCTGGCAGGGGGAGTGTGCCCCCGAGCCCCGCACAGGCGGCTGAGGCGGGCTCGCATCCCGGGGCAGCCCCCCGGCCCCTCTCCCCTCCCGTCGCCCCGCCGGCTCCTTACTCTGCCAGCTCCTCCAGGCTGCGGTACACGTCCTCGTCATTCTCCGTGGTCTCCTCCGAGGGGAAGGGCCTACGGAGACAGACAGGGGGCGGTGAGCGGTCATGGAAGGAAACAGGTGCGTGAGACAGGGGCCCCCAAGCGGAGGTGCCGAGCGGGAAGACCCCAGGCCCAGCCCGGCCCCGGGCACCGCGGAGCTCGGTCCTTCCGTCCAGGCCCCGGAGTGCCTACTGGCGAACGAGGGAACCAGGTCAGGGGTGCAGGAAGCTTCCATCCGAGTCACAGTCCTGCCCTCACACGTCAGGGCCCAGACACCGGGCCCGGGCCCCTGCGTGCCTCGTGGTGGAGCGTGACAGCCTGTCTTTAGGGGATGGGGGTCGGGGAACCCAGACTTTTCTGGACTTGAGACCCTTTATTTCTTCCATGAAGACCTCCCAGTTCTGTATCTGGGGATGCCCAGGGTCCCTGCAGACTCTGTGATGCGACGATGCACCTGGGAGGAGGAGGGGACGGGGCCGGGCGTCAGAAAGCTTCCCAGCGTGGCGGGGACGGCCGGGGGGCCTCACCAGCAGACAGGGCCACCCTGGGTCGTTCGGAATCCGTGGAGGAGAACTCCCAGGGAGGAAAAGGGGGTTCACAGGGAAAGCGGGGGCTCAGGCACCCCTGTCACTACTGCAGAACGATCCTGGGCCTGACCCCCAGAAAGGGGTGGAGCCAGCCCGCTGCCCAGGGCCTGAGACAGGGTGACACGGAGCCTGGGCCTGGCCGGGCTCGCAGGAAGGAACACAGGCGCCTCACCACCCGCAGGACTTCCTCTCAGGGAAGGTGGGTGAACCCCGGCTCTGTCACCCCCTACTGCCATCCAGAAACCGATAGGAGGCGATCCCAGATCCCAAACTGGAGGAAGCGAGACAGCGTGACCCACGGGACAGCGTGACCCACGGGACAGCGTGATCCGGGTAAAGAAGCAATGGGTGGAGGTGGGGGCCACACCCACACCCGGCCCCCCACGCATCCCCCAGCACAGGGAGCCGCTGAGCCGTGAGCTGGAGACCTGGGTTCCGCCCAGTTCCGTCACAGACCTGCATGGCCCGCGTCTGAGGCCCCAAGGCAGACCTGCCAGACCAGGGGTCCCCATGGCCTGTGGCTTCCTGGCAACAGCTTGTGACGGGCCCAGCCCGACCTTGCTGTAGATGGGGCCCCTCCTCCCTCCCATCACCGTGACAACAGCACCCCCCACCGGGCATCACGTGACAGGAAGGAAGGAGGACAGATGTGTGTCTTCAGGTCACGGGGAGAGCTGCAGGCCATCAGACGCCTGTGCCCCAGCAGGACTGGGACCCTCACGGACCCAGCCAGGCTTCTAGCCAGGAAATCCCTCCACAGCACAGCAAAACTGGAAGCTGATCCCGACCCCATGGGGCACTGGAGCCGAGCGCTGGCTTTCTAAGTGACCCCGACGGCCAATGGTTCCGGCCCCCACTCTACTGATCACAGAAAATTCCAGGCCAGGCTGAGATGTGACTGCAGGACCCAGAGATGGAGCGCAGCCCACCCCCACCAGCAGAACACCCCGCTGCCGCGACCAGCCTCGCACAGACCCTCAGCTGGGCACACTGCACTCTCCGGCAGGAGAGCTCGTCTGCTCACCCCTGGGGGTGGCTGGCGAGGACCCTTCCCGGAGCAGGGGAACGTCAGGGTCAGGGGCACAGGCTGACAAGGCAAAGTGGGCAGGGCCGTGTCTTCACTACACTAGACTGTACTCACAGCCCAAGTAACTTTACTCCACAAGCCCCACGTGGATTTTCTAACAATGGGGACACATCTGTGCCCTGCATCATGAAGCTTTCCACTTTCCAGCTCAGGGAGTCAGCAAACCCACGGCACACACGCCACCTCTCGCCCTGCGGGTGCCCGGACAGGCAGCACTACCCAGCTGCCACACTCCTATCCTACACTCTCTAACACAGGGCTCTGCTCTCAAGCAGACGAGACGTCCAGGTGAACCCACCTGCTCTGCCAGGTGAGTGAGACACAGGCAGGTGAGGAGAGGAGAAGCATTTCTTTATTTTTTATTTTTCACTAAAAAAAAAAAAAAAATTGCTCTTGGCTATGCTCCATGGAGTGCGGGACCTCAGTTCAGGCCACTGTGGTCAAAGTGTCGAGTGCTAAGCACTGGATTGCCGCAGAATTCCCTTGGACAGGAAAGGCTTTGGAGTAAGGCACACCCAGGGGACTGGAACCCTAGGACCACCGCCGGCTCGCTGTGCGACTGTGGACCAGCTACCTGCCCTCTCTGGGTCTCAGTTCTCTTCCCCGGGAACATGGAGGCGGAAGTAACCCCTTTACGGACCTATACGCACTGCTGTATTTAAAACGGTTGACCAACAAGGACCTGTTTTGTAGCACAGGAACTCTGCTCGATGTTACGCGGCAGCCTGGAGGGGAGGGGGCTCTGGGGAGAATGGTTACGTGTGTGTGTCTGGCTGAGTCCCTTCACGGTTCACCTGGAGCTGGCATAACACTGCTGGTCGGCTATACCTACCCCAGCACAAAATAAAAAGCTTTCAAAGAAATAACCCCTTGTTGCGTTGTCCTGAAGGCTGGCTGTAAGATGGGGGCCTGTTCTGCACTTAGTATGACCCCAACACTGGCAGATGCTACTCCTTATTTCTGCTCAGCCTCAGCCTCTCAGCCAGGCCAGTTAATGCCACCCAAGAAAAGTAACTTCTGACTCCTCCTTAAGGCCTAAAAGCCCCAGAATATTTAAGCATCTTGTTTCCTTCCAGACAAACAGGAAGTCAGTGTTCACTAAAAGAAGGCGGAGTAATTTCAAAACGTTTAGTCTCAAAAAAAAAAAAAAAAAAATCCATCGTGGTGTGTGTGTGATTTTCTTGTAAGTTCTCTTTTGCATGCCTCTGTTGCTGTCCAGGTTTACACCCCTTTTCATCTCCCTCGTCTGTCCCACGCAACAGAGATGAAACAAGAACGTTAAAGGCAGACGAACTACCCTGCTGTCTGCAAACGCTTCCTGCTTCTGTTCCAGCATCCCTGTTGGGGGCCACAAACCCCCTTGAGAATGAGGCTGCAAATCCAATTAATTTCTGCCGCAGCCAAACAAAGCCAGGCTGCAGCCAGGGTGGGGCAGAGAGAACGGGGGTGGACAGCCCGCCAGGGAAGACCTGGGGCCGCGCACCCTGGCCACTGAGGCCAGCCCCGGGATGGGACAGGAGGGTAGGGGGCAGGGGACACCTTGCCGACCCTCTGGCCTTCAACCTCACTCTCCCCACTGCCCCCACGTGCTCACTACCTCCAGCCTCTGACACCACCCCCGACTACCCCATTCACCCAGGTCCTGGTAGCGTGTACCTCGGGTGAGCAAACTTGACCACTGTCTCAGCCTGGGTCCACTTCTGCCCAGCACAGTGCCTGGCACTATAGTGATATGGATGGAAAGATGGATAAATGGGTGAATGAAAAGACAAATGGATGGATGGATGGACAGATAGATGTGTGGGTGGATGTCTAGAACAAGTGGGGGGGAGGGGATGGCAGTGTGGGTTGATGGACAGATGAATGAGGTGAGTGAGCAGTGGGGTAAGGGCAGAAGGATGGATGGGTGGGCAGAGGGGCAGATGTGAGACATCACCGAGCTAGGGTTCTCCAGTCAGGGCTGTGGTTTTCCGGTGGTCATGTATGGATGTGAGAGTTGGACCATAGAGAAACCTGAGCGCTGAAGAATGGATGCTTTTGAACTGTGGTATTAGAGAAGACTGTTAAGAGTCCCTTGGACTGCAAGGAGATCCAACCAGCCCATCCTAAAGGAAATCAGTCCTGAATATTCACTGGAAGGACCGATGCTGAAGCTGAAACTCCAATACTTTGGCCACCTGATGCGAAGAGCTGACTCACTAGAAAACAGCCTGATGCTGGGAAAGATTGAAGGCAGGAGGAGAAGGGGCGACAGGATGAGAAGGTTGGATGGCATCACCAGCTCTATGGACATGAGTCTGAGCAAGCTCTGGGAGTTGGTGACGGACAGGGAGGCCTGGTGTGCTGCGGTCCACGGGATCACAAAGAGGTGGACACGACTGAGCGACTGAACTGAACTGACTCTCAAGCTGCCCTTCCCCCCAGAAAACAGCAAATGGCAGCCCTGAACTAGAGGCAAGGGGACATCTTCAAGAAGCGCTTCTGAGAAGCCGGGCAGAGCTGCCCCAGTCAGCCCTGAGCTGTGACTTTTCAGCGCTGACCCCGACTCCACTCCCGGGGCCACATCTGCACAGAGGGGGTTTCTGGGGCCACATTCCAGCCAGAACTTCAAACCCGCGAGGGGCTGGGGCAGGGCTGACCCTGAGGTCACCTGCAAGAAGGCCCGGCTCCATCCTTCTGTCTCAGAGCCCCCACCGACCTACTCCTCAGCATGACCAGACAGCCAGATGCTCACGGCGTATTCATTTGTTCTTGCAAAGGAGGGGATGAGAAGCAGGTATGGCAGAAGGACACAGACATGACCGGACGCCCGGCCACACAGTGTGGCCATCCAGGTCGGCAGGGCGGGGGACTGGGTCCTCAGATGCCATCAGACCCTTTCCTAAGGACGCGTTTCCTGGTGCCCAGCTCCTGGGCAACCAAGCCTCCCACTCACACCCCCGAGGGGATTAAGGGGATGCCAATCTGGAAGCAGGAAAGCTGCAAGGGGCCCAGAAAACCCCTCCAGGCCCGCGCATCAGGCAGTGTCGAGTCCACCCGGCACCCCCGCCCTCCCAGGGGAATAAGAGGCTCGGGCCCCTGCTTCAGGGTCCCCAGATGACGCCTCCACCCCGAGGCCAAGTGCCACAACCTTGGCTGTGGCCAGCCTGGCCATGTGTGGACAGCCCCACTGCCGGACGCTGACAGATCGCCTGCTGGAGGGATAAGGTCCCAAAACAGAGCACCCTCGGGAGGGTGGGGCACAGGGTCCCCACTCCGGGCGTGCCGCCCCCCTCCAGCCTTTGTCCGACAAGCTGCTTCTGGGCACCAGCTCTGAGCCCGGCTTGGGGGATGCCCCTGTCCCTGCCTCAGGGAGAATGCGCAGCATGACCGTGGCTCCAGGACCAATAAACCAGGCTCTAGTCCTTGCCTGCAGGACTTCCCTGAGAATCTGCTGGAAAACTGGGGCCTCTGGGAAGTGCCCACTTGTGTGGCCGAGTCCGCGGCTGCATGGGGAGGGATGTGCAGTCAGGGTGGGGCGGACCTGCTGCTCCGGGGTTCCGGCCTGAAGGTGGCAAACACAGGTGCACGCCAGCTGGGACCCCGGGGCCCCGCAGGGTGTGGACTCTGAAGACCCTGTGCGGCTGGGACCCCGGGGCCCCGCAGGGTGTGGACTCTGAAGACCCTGTGCGGCTGGGACCCCCGGGGCCCTGCAGGGTGTGGACCCGGAAGACCTGAGCGGCAGGCAGCAGGGCTGGGTGACAGGATGACAAACGGCCCAGGAGCCAACGAGAGGCCCTCCGAGCCCAGAGGCCCCCTTGCTGTGTGACCCTGAGCAGAGCCCTCTCCCTCTCTGAGCCTGTTTTCCCAGCTGTAGAATGGGGTGGTTGTCACTGTCAAGATTAAATGAGACAGCACACAGAAGCCCCTCAGCCCAGCCCTCGTGGCCAGTGAGGGACCCGAGTGCAATGCCTGGGCCACCTTTCCTCCCCTCTGGGGGCTCGTCTCAGTCCAGGTCCAGGGCCCCAGACTCAGGCAGAGCCCCCATCCTAGGCTTCTGGAAACCGCGCCTCGCCCGGGAGCCGCCAACCCCGCCCCAGGCCCCCAGGGTCAGCACCACCATGGGGCCTTCCATTGCCCCGCTGAGCTCTGGAGGGAGACGGCCACCGTGACAGGCCAGCGTCCCTGTTCAGGGGGTGAGGCCACGCTCCAGGGTGGTGCTGGGCTCTGACCGTCGGCACCGTTCGGAGAACCTAGCACACGGGGCTTATTTTTCCACTTTTCAGGAGAAAGCGATCCGGGCTGGGACGGCTCTTCCCCCTCGGTCCCTCGATCAGCAGGTGCAGGGAGGAACGTGGAGACGCGGCTCAGAGAAGTGCCCCCTGCAAAGTGGCCTCCAAGGCCAGCGCTCACGGGCAGCATCACAGGGCCACACCGTCCGCAGACGCCCCTGGTCCTCCGGCGTCCGAGAGGGGGCCAGGGCCCCGGCTTCTCAGCGCACGGCCGAGGCCTGGGGGTGCCCGGGTGTCCTGCAGGGGAGAGCGCTGCACAGCTTGCCCCAGACGAGGGCATCTCTGAGGATGCGGGGACTCCAGGGCTAAAACCGGGATGAGCCGGCCACCCAGTCCTGCCCGTGTGTACAGCGCTGCCTGTTTCTGGCGCTGGCATCACCTCAGAGCCCTCGGAGCTCAGACTGCAGCCCAGACAGGTGGCGGGGGAGCAGAGGGCTGGGGGAGGGAACTCGTGGCCACAGGGCACCAGGCCACACCCGCCGTGGCAGCCGATCGCTGGGAAACGGCATCAGACAGACTTTAAAGGCACATCAAACCGCAGCCTGAAGGCCCCGACAGGCCCGTTTAATTATTCAAAGAGTCACCTGGGTGCTGCCTGCGAATTGGCTGGGAGGCCTTGAAGCACCAGGATTCTTATTAAAAACAGCTCTCCGGCTAAACAGCCTGGCTGTCCACACAAGCACAAAATCCAGCTTCTCCTCCCGGCCAGCCAGGCATCTACACCAACGGGCCCTGGCACTGGGGCTGCACGGGGGCCTCCCCACCCACACTCACTGTCAAGGCCACCGGGGCTGCCAGGCTGGGGGCCACGAAGGCCCAGAAGCGGGAGGAGGCGGGGGGGGTGGGGGGAGGCTTCCGGTGGGGAGCTGACCCAGGGAGCAGAGCCTACCCTGGGTTCAGAGTCCGGCCTCGCATCAGACAGACGGGCTGGGACCAGCGGCACCTTAAGCCTCCTGGCCTGAGTTTGCCCAGGGAACTCAGTGAACATGCCTGTAAAATGGGGGTGCACCGCCCGCCTCACACACAGAGACACGCAGTGTGGATGTGCCCCACAGGGCCTGGCACATGAGGAGGAAATGGGGGTGATGGTGCGTGTGGTCAAGATTCAGGGGTCGGAGGAGGCAGTCCACACGGAGCGCGGCAGAGCCACTCATGCATGCGCACTCAAGGGCGAGGCCTCGGGCGGCTGGGCCGAGCCAGGAGGAGCCGAAGGGCCAGTGCGGCAGGACCAGGGCAGGGCAGGGGGACAGAGTGACCGATGGGCCGGCCCAGGGGCCATGACCAGGACCTGAAGCCAAAGTGACCTCAGCGGGAGGCAGGTCCAGCAAAGCTGTGGGTTGGGGAGGAGGTGCCGCCGGCTCAAGGCGACCAGTGGAGACCCAAGGGGACCTCTGGAACCCAGTCAGGCTGTTCTGGCCCTTGTTTCCAGAACCCTAGCAAGGCAGAGGGGGAGGCTGACCTCGGGGCAGGCCGGCACAGTTGCTCATAGCCCACTGCCCGGGGCCAGGGGTGGGGAGGGGCCTGGGGCTGCTGCTGAGAAGGAGTACACAGTTTCTCAGCAGCCTCGAGGCTGAACAGAGGCCTGACTTTCTGGCCCACTTCTCAGAATGGCAGCCTTTCACAGCAGAAAGGCCAGAGGGTCCGAGGGCCGACCCCCTGCAAGCAGAGCCCAGCCCCTGTGGCCACTTGGCTGTTTTCCTTTCATGACCTCTTGACTTCTTCCAAGAGGATACCTGCTTGGCCTAGGCAGGAAACCCTGGTGACCGGCCAGGGCCCCCACCTGGATGGAATGCCCTGGAAACGTCCATCAGGGGATGGGAGGCCACACAGCCAGCAGGGGAGTGTGCCCAGAGCCACATCCCGCATGGCCCGCCCCCAGACAGCCTGCGGCCCAAGGCCTCGGGCAGCCCTGTTCCCACCGGCAGAATCTGCAGAAAGCTCTCTCACTGGTCACTCGGGGACCAGAGGCCCCTCGGCTGGGGGACCGCGCCTAGGCACAGCCTTGCTGGGCAGGGAGAGGTGCCGGGGTTCAGAGACAGGAGCTGTGTCTCAGGGGGCGGGTGAACAGGCCCGGCTCCGGGCCAGCGGTCCTACCCAAGACCCCAGAGCCCCCAACCCTGCCCACCGCTCCCCACACAACCTTCTTCCCCGCCCCGCCCCCTCTCGAGCGCACAGGGACACCCAGCCCCCTCCCCGCCTCCCTAGAGTATCTGCCTGGGCCTCCGCCGCCCAGACCCATCCACCCTGGCCCTGCTCACTCCTCCCGGTCAGCCACTTCAAATGCCCCCTCCTCGCGAAGGGGCGCAGGCCTCTGCCCGTGAGGGCCTCCATCCCTGCCCTGCTCGCCCACCCACAGGACTGGTCCCCTGGAGCCCAGTCTCGAGAGGGTGGCACACAGTAGGTGCGCATGCCCAGGCCACCCTAGGCTCCCGTGGGAACAAGGGATGGACTACTGCCCACCTCACCCTGGGCAAGGGGGCCCTGGGGGTCCAGCTTGGCCACTTGGGAGCACAGAGCTGGACTGCAGCCCCTCTGCACGGCGCCAGC
Source organism: Nanger dama (assembly GCA_917880005.1). NCBI lineage: Eukaryota > Metazoa > Chordata > Mammalia > Artiodactyla > Bovidae > Nanger > Nanger dama. The sequence continues at coordinate 2,353,162 of CAKJTW010000018.1, read as the reverse complement.
GCTGGGTCTGGAGGCAGCCCCGGGCAGGGAGGACTGGGCTTGGGCCAGCCGTCCAGCCCTGCGGTTGGTTGCTCACCTTGGAGTCGGCAGGGCTGAGGGCCGGGCCAAGCCTCAGGGCCGGGCTCCAGGCCTAGGCTTTCATCGGAATCACCAGGGCCTCAGGGCTGCGCTCCTGGACACCACGCCATGCAAACGCCACGCCCAGACCACTGCTCAGAATCCTGAGCCGGAGAGACATGCGGGGCCTGTGAGTGCTCAACGGCAGCGGCCCCAGCCTCCTGCGGCCACCAACCCCGCCTGGGGCAGGGCCGACGGCAGGACGGCACCGTGAGCAGCCCGCATCATGGCGTGGAGGCCAGAGCTCCAGGGCTAGGCCGGGGACAGGCCAGCCTCAGTCTCCCCTGCCGGTGACCTCACAGCGAAAATGGAGCCCCAGCTGCCCCCAGGGTCAGCAGTGAGGCCTGAGGCTGGTCTCCAGCCCCTAGAGGCCAGCTCTGCTGGGAACTGAAGCCAGAAGGGCCTGGAGACACACCGGGCCCAGGCCCCAGAACCCTGACCCCCAGCTGACTCTTGCAGGAGGGAGGGAGGGGTGGGGTCCCAGTTCTACCCCAACAGCAAGAGACCCTGGGCCAGAGAGGCCCTCTCGAGGCCTCAATCTCCTCTCAAAGTGGGGCTGAATCCCTATTCCCAGGGTCCAGGTGAGCTGACCCGTGGGAGTGGGGCTGAATCCCTATTCCCGGGGTCCAGGTGAGCTGACCCGTGGGAGTGGGGCTGAATCCCTATTCCCGGGGTCCAGGTGAGCTGACCCGTGGGAGTGGGGCTGAATCCCTATTCCCGGGGTCCAGGTGAGCTGACCCGTGGGAGTGGGGCTGAATCCCTATTCCCGGGGTCCAGGTGAGCTGACCCGTGGGAGTGGGGCTGAATCCCGATTCTCAGGGTCCAGGTGAGCTGACCCGTGGGAGTGGGGGCTGAATCCCGATTCCCGGGGTCCAAGTGAGCTGACCCGTGGGAGTGGGGCTGAATCCCTATTCCCGGGGTCCAGGTGAGCTGACCCGTGGGAGTGGGGGCTGAATTCCTTTCTCGGGGTCCAGGTGAGCACTCAGCGAGATGAGCCCTGGGGAGGGCTTGGCCCCATGCATGCCGCTGCTGCTGGGATGGGGAAGGCGGGCAGGAAGAGGGGCAGCTCCAGGAAAGCCACAGCAGCACGGAACCGCACGCCGTGCTGTCTGCGCGCCAGCCGTAGACCAGGGACGCCCAGGAGTCAGCCCACCGCTGGCGACTCTGCCTTAAAGGTCTGGCTGCAGAAAGTGAGCAAAGCTGCACGCGAGATACAGTGAAACTCAGAGCCTCTCGACGAAGGTGACAGAGGAGAGTGAAAGAGCTGGCTTAAAGCTCAGCATCCAGCAAACGGAGATCACGGCAGCCGGCCCCCTCACTTCATGGCAAATAGATGGGGAGACAGCGGAAACAGTGGCAGACTTTATTTTCTTGGGCTCCAAAATCACTGCAGATGGTGACAAGAAATTAAAAGACACTTCCTCCTTGGAAGAAAAGCTATTACAAACCTAGACAGCGTATTAAAAGCACAGACATCACTTTGCTGACAAAAGTCTGTCCAGTCAAAGCTACAGGTTTTCCAGTGGTCATGTATGGATGTGAGAGTTGGACCATAGAGAAAGCTGAGCACCAAAGAATGAATGCTTTCGAACTTTGGTGATGGAGAAAACTCTTGAGTCCCTTGGACTGAAAGGAGATCCAACCAGTCCATCCTAAAGGAAATCAGTCCTGAATATTCACTGGAAGGACTGATGCTGAAGCTGAAGCTTCAATACTTTGGCCACCTGATGCGAAGAGCTGACTCATTAGAGAAGACCCTGATGCTGGGAGAGATTGAAGGCAGGAGGAGAAGGGGACAACAGAGGATGAGATGGCTGGATGGCATCACTGACTCAATGGACATGAGTTTGTGCAAACTCCGGGCGTTGGTGATGGACAGGGAGGCCTGGCGTGCTGCCGTCCATGGGGTCGCAAAGAGTCGGACACGACTGAGCGGCTGAACAACAACAACAAGTTTACAAGACCCGGGAGAAGGAAGACGGGAAGTGGAGGGCAGCGGCTTCCTCCCTGCCAGGACCACGGGGGCAGGATGGAGGAGAGCAGCGGGTGGCCACAGGCTTCCTTGCACTCCGCGAGCTACAAGGGCCCAGCTTAGGAGCCAAATATCAAGCTTGAGAGAATTAAAGACAATTTAAAGCTAAATGAATGAATCCATAAAAATGAAAGGCAGAATGATAACCAACAGGGCATAAATAAGGAATGATAGGAGAAGCCAGATGGTTAATTTCAAGAGTCCTCTTTCTCCTATCAAAATACTGCTACAAGTTGCCTGAAAACGCACAGCATGTGGTGGTGGGCACCCCGGACCCATTGTGGAACCGGAGGTGAGGGAGACAGGCAGGCGCCGGGCAGGCCTGGGCCGCATAGGCTCACGGGCCAAAGGCTGGACAGGGTGGCGGGCCCTCGGAGGCAGTCTGGCAGAGCAGTGTGTCCCTCCGCCTCTCCCTCAGCACCTGACCTCAGGCTAGGCCTTCAGCCTCAGTCTCCCCATCTCTAAAATGGGACGCAGCAGCGTCCACTCAGCAGTGTCACACTGCGGGGCAGGGTGAACTCTGGTGGCCGGACATCCTGGCCTCACCGACGGGGCAGAGGCTGCAGGAGCCCGTGGGTGACCTGCTTGGTCTCCTTCCCCAGCCACAGCCGCCCCTCTGCTCCAGCAGGACTCCATCCGCCAGCCTGGCTCTGGGGCAAGCGGCACGGAGGGGAGCACCCCCCACCCACACATTCCCTGCAGCAACTCAGCGCGCCTCGGGGGCTGTTGGCGGGCACTGACCATCCTGGCCCGTGCTGACCGCGGCAGCAGCTGGCGCAGAGGGGGACTCAACAGAAGAGCCCCACGGTGAGAAGGACAAGCCAGCGCCCCAAGGCGGGGCTGTCCCTCTGTTACAAAGCCCCTCTTCAAATGCAGCTTCCCTGGCGGCTCAGCTGGTAAAGAATCCGCCTGCAGTGCAGGAGACCCTGGTTTGATTCCTGAGTCGGGAAGATCCGCTGGAGAAGGGATAGGCTACTCACTCCAGTGTTCTTGGGCTTCCCTTGCAGTTCCCTTGTGCAGGCAAGAATCTGCCTGCAATGTGGGAGACCTGGGTTCGATCCCTGCGTTGGGAAGATCGCCTGGAGAAGGGAAAGGCCACCCACTCCAGCATTTCTGCCTGGAGAACTCCATGGACTGTATAGTCCATGGGGCCGCAGAGTCGGGCTCGACTGAGAGACTTTCACTTTCACTCTTCCGATGATGAGATGAACGGGCCTCAGACTTGTCCGGGTACCGCCTTCACACTCCGTAACTGGATGCACCCAAAGCCCCGGAAAGCCTTTTGCTGATGATGCTGCAGCTCACGGCAGCATCTCTGATCGGTTGGCCTGGGCAGCCTCCCTGCTGTGGTGGGGGAGACTCAGGCTGTTCCCTCCCACCGGCCACAGCTGGGAGCAGAGAGCAGGACTGGCCTGGCCCCAGAGCTGGGCGGGGGGTCACATCGCCCACACCACCGGCTGCACTGGGACCGTTCAGGGCATTTTTCAATAACCTCACATGTCTTCCGCACACGGAAAATCCCAGTACAAAACATGACATGATCTCCTTCCCTGTCTCTGAAAACGAGCCGATAGCGTTACACAGCTGCCCAATAAATGTTTCATGGAGGTGCTTGCTGAGAAGGCAGCTCTTGATTGTTCTCCTTGTCACACAGTGAAGCGATCTTCGCTCCCTTGAGGGGACAGGCTTGGGGGTGGGGCTCCAGGGCACGTGCACGTTTTCACAGCCCCACCACTGAACGCCGTAGGGGACAGGGAACCCACCAGTGAGGACGCCCCTGTCCACCTACCACCCCTGATAACCGGGGGGCAGGTCACTGAACCCCAAGCTCCCCTGCCAGCCACTGGCCACCGCCTCGGCCTTCAGGCCTTGACCCGCAGGGGCTGTGCGAGGACCAGGTCACGGTGGGGTGGGGGTGGGGCCAGCCTTTAGGAGGGGCAGCTTTGTGCCCCCACACAGAGGGGGCCCGCCTATCTCAGAGCTCACTCCTCGGCAAAACCCGCACCCTGGGCTTGAAACAACAGGAATTCATTCTCCCGGGGCTGGGAGGCTAGAAATCCTGGACCAAGATGCAGGCAGGGCCCGCGAGGTTGCAGAGGAGGAGCCCTCCCGGACTCGCTCAGCTCCTGGTGGTCCCGGCAGTGCTGGGCTTCACAGCCTCAGGCTGGTCTCTGCCTCATCTCCCCTTCCCTGCCCCGTCCCCTGTCTCACCCCATCCCCGTGGCCCCCACCCGGTCCCCATGTCCTCGGACCCCCGAGGGGGTGAGACGGGCCAGACAGAGCCCCACCCCCACCTGCTCCCTCGCGGGGGCCGCCCAGCCTCACAACCTGCAGCCCCTCTGAGGCACAAGGCGCTCCCACCCACCCAGAGACAGCTGGTCACCAGCCTCAGATGCCACTTCAGCCCCGAGAGCCTTGAAACAAAGCTGACCAGGCCTGATGGTCCCTCCTCCTCCCGCCCCTCACCTCACCTCCTCCAAGGCCTTCCAGACAGGAGCGCCCTCCCCTTCCACTCCTCGTTTCTAGAACCTTCTGTGGATCTCCCCCAACCCAGGAAGGGTGGGGAACCCTACAGGCACCACTGCCCCAGCAGGTGGGATCCCACATGGTTGGAAGTGAGATTCGGGGCGCTGGGGAGGGGAAGTGGGGTGAATGCAAACACACAGCCACTCACCCCAAAGGGATGGAACCTATGTTCTGTGAATTTCACTGCAATTCAGTAAAAAGCCAGAGAGCAGGAGGTGGGCTGGGTTAGGACCAGGGAGTCAAAGACGGAGCTGGTCCCGGCTCACAGGCGCGCTCAGGTCCCCTGAAGACCCAGAGCCGAGCCCACCACGCAGGCCCCACGGGGTGGGTGCAGAGGCCCACGCCCGGGGCCCCACGACGGCCCCCTACCGGACCCTCAGGCCCACGTCCGCCAGCCTCCCCAGCGCCAGCGCTGCTCTCACAAAAGCGCCTCGAACAGCTTGGGTTTACTACCCTGCGGATCCAACGTCAGGCGTCTACAGCGGGTCTCACAGACTCAGATCAAGGGGGTGGCAGGGCCGGCTCCTTCCGGGGGCACCACGGGAGAGCCTTGCCCTTTCACAGCTTCTAAGATGACCCGCATTCCCTGGCCTGTGGCCACACCCCTCCAACCTCCCTCCTCTGACTCTGACCCTCCTGCCTCCTCCTTACGTTCACAGGTAAAATTCCATCTATAAAACTTCACCTGCAGAGAAGCTTTTCCCAGTCTAGACACGGGGTCTAGGGGCTAGGAGGAAAGTATATCTTTCGGGGGCCACCTTTCAGCCCACCACAAGGCCAGCAGCACGTGGGTGTTCACAGGGTGTCCAGGGCGGCAAGAATCACACTGCACAGGGCACAGGCTCACAGCAACCTTGGGCGGCAGGGGGCCCTTTCCAGCCACAGACAGAGACAGAGGGTCCAAGAATACCCCTGCCTAAGAGCCCTCAGCAAGCAGGTGGCTGAGAGGTGAGACTTCCGAGGGCTGAGGGCGCCCTGGCCTCACTGTTCAATTTCAGGCCCAGAGAGGGTCCGCCCTTTGCCATCTCCTCCTTCCTAGGCATTCAGGGCATCCTTCAATCTGGAGGGCCAGCTCCGGCTGGGACGAGGGCTGGATGACGCCGCATGGACTTCCCCACCATCCCTGCTGGTCCCCTGCCGGCACCAGGGTGGGGCTCTTAGATTAAGTCTCCTATTCATCAGCCCCTGAGAAGCACAACTGGGGCTTCTGTGAAAGATCAGCTCACGGCACCCGGAGCAAGGGTGGTGAAAAGGGTCATCTTTAATGGAGCGCGCTGGGCTCCTCTCCAGCCACGAGAGACACGCGGGAGAGATTCGTTAGGGCTGTGGGATCAGTCTGCGGGTTTTCAAAACAGAAGTCTAGCTAGCGGAACCCCTTTTGCTGATTACCGACACCAGGAAGTGGTCTCAAGCGAACAGCACAGTCAGGGTCCTGCGTGAGTGCTGGTGGCTCCAGGCCGTCACATCGCCTGTGAAACCCTCGGCCTGCATGGAGCTGCTCAAATGCATCCCACTCGGGAGCGGCCAGAGCCCACTTCCCAGGCCCAGGGCGGGTGAGCTGCGGGGCGTGCCGGAGGGCCTGTCCCCAGGTGCTGCGAACGGAAAGGACCCCGGGAAAGTTCTGGACTGGGGCTCAGACAGGGAGGGAGAAACACTGGGTGAGACAGGGCCTGGGGCACATTCAGTGATCAGGGCGAGGGGGAGACACAAGCAAGCTGGGCAGCTCTTCCTGAGAAGGTGCTGTTCTGATGAGCAGGCCCCGTCCTTGCCTTTGGTCCGCAAACACCTTCCCGGCCCCCTCACCTCCCTCCCCCACGTGCAATAAAGGGTTAAAGCAGCAGCCCTAGGCTGGCCACACCCTGTGTGTCCAAGGGAGGTCCCCGAGAGGGACCTCTGAGCCCTTGGGACATCCTGCAGATTAAAGCATCTCTGTCTACCTGGGGGGCTGGGGTGCCCAGGCCAGGCCAGAGGGTCTGTGAAATGATGGGGTTTACAGGGGACCTCAGGCCCACAGTATCAGCTGGACCTCTCCAGGGGCTGGAAGCTAAGGTCACCCCCTACGGGGCAGTCAGCCATGTCTACACGACCCACACCCAATGAGAACCAGGGCACCAAAGCTCAGGGGTCCTCCCTGGCTGGCAACTCCCGTCTGACGTCACACATCATCCTGGGAGAGTTCAGCGCGGTCCATGCAAGTCCTCGGGGCAAGGAGACCCGGAAGTCCATGCCTCATCTCTCCTGGACTCCAGTCTATGTGCCTTTTCCATCTGCTGACCTGGACCTGCCTCCTTTCTCTGTAACAGACCAGAGCCCTGAGGATAGCGGCTTAGCTGAGTCCTGTGAGTCATCAGGCCCAAAGGTGGTCTCGGGGACCCCGACAGGCCCTGTGACATCATTACAGCAAACTGGGATCCGTACTGAGCCTTCCTGCAGGCCAACGCTGACCTCAGGGTTCAGCCTCACTTGAATGAACCCTGAGACACCCCCTGGGTTTACCCCACTCCCACCAGCTCCACGAGGAGCTGCCCACACGAGGCGTGTAGCCCACCAGACTGGAGCGGTTCTCAGCCGCTCCACAGGCTAGACCCGCCGCTCTCTGCTCACTGTCGCCCTAGGGGCTGGGGTCTTCATTCCCCATCCAGGGGGCCACTGTGCCCACATGGTGCCTGGAAGAAAGAGGGAAGAAGGCGCGTTTCCAAGTCCAAGGGCCAGCCTCGGAGAGCTGGCCCCTGCCCACCCAGTGCAGGAGTGGCCATGGGGCAGGGGCCCTGGGACTGCGGGGGCGGAGGGGTCGGGAGATGGGGAGATGGCGCTGAGATGGCCAGGGCGCCGCCCGACCCCCAGGGACCCATACGGATCAGAGGTCACCTGGCCACTCTCCGGCCCCTCACCACTTTGTAAGCCACCAGCAGACTCCCTGGCCAGCTGTCAGCCCCAGGGAAACCAAGGCTCTGGGAAGCCAACAGAGAGGGCAGTCATGGCCTCGGCCACGGGCCTCTCGCCCCCCAGGGCAGAGCCTGGGGAGCCTGACCCTGCGCTCAGCCCACCGCAGGGCCTCTCGCCCCCAGGGCAGGGCCCGGGGAGCCTGACCCTGCGCTCAGCCCACCGCAGGGCCTCTCGCCCCCAGGGCAGGGCCCCGGGAGCCTGACCCTGCGCTCAGCCCACCGCAGGGCCTCTCGCCCCCAGGGCAGGGCCCGGGAGCCTGACCCTGCGCTCAGCCCACCGCAGGGCCTCTCGCCCCCAGGGTAGGGCCCGGGGAGCCTGACACTGCGCTCAGCCCACCGCAGGGCCTCATCCACCCCAGGAGCACCCCTGCGCTCCCCGACACCAGGCCCCCGACCAGGAGGATGGTTATGAGATGAGAAGAAAAGATCACACTCTCGCTTTACATGACAAAGCCGATAAAATGACTGACTTCCATGGCACTAGCTCCATTCCTGCCTACACGCAGGCATAGACACGCACACAGGTGGAGAACATGCTGGAACAGGGAGGAGGCGCCCGGAACGCAGCCTGTCACCCGGGCCAGTGGGGCAAAGAACGGATGACCGTTTCCGGGAAAAATACAAACAAGAAAACACACGAACTGTCTGTGTATCCAGCAATGACTCACTTTTTAAAACTACACATTTTTAAACAGTCCTGGTTACAGACAAAAGCTACACTGAAAACCACCAAACCAACCCACGCAGCTCGGGGCCTCACAGGCAGAGCAACGTTCTAGAATGTGGGCCAGGAGGCGGTGCAGGGGTTTCATCCTAACGTTATGCTTCACGCCTTACACGTGTTATAAATATTCTCGAACATGTGTTTAATAGCAGTGCAACGACATTTCTAAACAGCCTGTCCTTCATCTGACGTTTTTAAAAATCCTCAATTCAGTGAAACTTCTGCGTCTTTGGAGAGCCCAACAGGAAAAGGGCTCTGGGTGGGAAGAGGCTCTGGGGGTCCCTCGATACTTGCACCTGTTCCTAAGACTCTCTGGACCTGGGCAAACAGCCGCACCAAAAGGCCCGTTGCAGTGGGCATCCTGGTTTTGGGCCCCCCAGCCCACGAGTGTGCAGGGACCCCCATGACAACACCAGGGCGGATCCCCTCCAGAGCTGAACCACTCTCACCAGGTCGCCGGTACCCGCCCAGGCGAGACCCCCAGTCCCTGCATCCTCAGGAGTCACCTCTGCCACCTGAAACCTCTCTCTCCCACCGCGCTGGCCCATGACCCAGGGACACCGGAGGAGGCAGGCCCTGGGCTTGAACCCCATTGGGTGTGGAAGCTGGCCTCCCTGACCCCAATCTGAGGGTCAGAATCTGCAACGACCACCTCCCACCAGGGGCTACCCTCCCCTGTCCCCAGGGGCCGGCAGGCCCCCATCCCCCCAGACGCCTCTGCCCCCTCAGTCCCAGGGTCCCCCACCCCCAACATCCATGTGTCAGAGATCAGACCCCAGCACATTGGAATTCTCTGCAAATCCAAGCAGAATTAAAGCCAAGAGTGGGGAGATTCCTGCCGGGGTGGGGGCCACAGCCGCCGGCAGGCAGGCCCCCTGGCTCAGCCCCGTCTCCACAAACAAACAATACTTCACTGGAGGCAAAACCCAGGTCTGACTTGTGGAGAGGGCGTTTAGGTAGGCGATGACCTGTGAAAGGATTAACTTGCTGATCTTATTACCTAAATCGAAAGAGATTTTGCAGCCATCAGTAACAGGCTTGCAAGATTTCCCGGGTGTGAGCTAAAGCCTCGCCCCTCCTCCCCACCCCTTCCAACCGCCACCAACAGGCAGCTCAACACGCTGAAAATTCATGAGAAAGACCCTGGCCGAGGGTATCTGTTCAAGACTTGGGATGAAGACGACGAGGTGGGCGCCCCGCCGCGCTCCGGGAAGCTCACCTGATCCCTTTGTTCTGAGCCAAGTTGTGCAGGGAGAGTCTTGACACGGCGGAGATGACCTGCGAGGGGAGATGAAAAGACGCTTCTGTAATTTCATGAGAAAGCCGGAAGTCATCACGAAACATAATGAAATGCTTTGTAGATGTCGAGAACTGTTACTAAAGCACTTTTCATCTCAGGAAAGAAAATAACAAAAAAGCAGAGCATAAGATTTTTTTAGGCAAGACACCCGTTTTGCATTTGGTGTGCAGGATGCATCGTTTCAGGGCACTGACTTTTGCTGAGGGCCGCGTGTGCCCGGTGCATGCCCCAGAGCCCAGGCCTGGGCTCACAGCCCCTCTGCCGTCTCCTGCCCATCGGCCGCTGAGTCCTGCCCTCCTCTACCCAGGAGGGGGTCTGCCCCATCGGGGCCATGGCAGGTGTGCACACACACCACGACCACACAGGGCACCCCCCAAGGCTCCTGCTCTGGAAGGCACCACGTGATTTAATAATAACTCCTGTCATGGTGGGTGCTGACCCATTTCACAGGTGGGGAGACAGAGGCCCAGAGACGCCAAGTGATTGCCCAAAGTCACACATCAGCCCGGAGCGCAGCGTAGGTGCACACATCCCAGTGGAGAGCTCCCTTCCCTTCCAGCCCCTCCAATCTTTCCATATGGACCATTTAAACAGATGCCCAGCTAGCTAGGGAGTCAAGGTGTAGAGGGAAAACGAAGAGCCCCAGGCTCCGATCGCACAAGGGGATCCCAGGAGGCTCTCCCCAGGTGGACAGATGTGCCAAAGTCATGGGGTCCCTGCCCCAGCTCGGTCCTGCCCTGTAACCAGCCCCCTCCAGACACACAGGACCCACCCGACTCCCAGCCTCGAGGCCTCAACACAGCCAGTCCACAGACCTTCAGATGACTGGGGCAAGCAAGGACGAGGTTCCACAGACAGTCACAGCAAACAGGGGCCAGGTGAGAGCACGGCTGACCCTGAACTCAGAGCGTCACACGCTCGAGCGTGACTCGCGGGTCACACAAGGTGCACACGGTTCCCAGCGGGACTCACGGGGAACCTGCTGTGAGAGGCCACACACCGCGCAGGCAGAGAGACAGGCCTCGACTCCGAGAGCCCTGTGTGTGTGCATGGGTGTGTGTGTGTGCATGTGTGCACATGCGCATGTGCACCACGGCCTGCGATGGCCACTGGCCACACTCACAGACACCCTCAGAAATTGAGCCCAATCCGTCATCCCGGCGAATCCTCACACCCCTACGAGGCCGGCCGTGTCCACGCCGGGCTCGGGAAGCCTGAGGCCAGCTCACCTCCCGAAGCCCCCACCCAGGACACGCGCCTCAGGCCTCCTGCGAGGTGGCTCCCCGTCCAGCGGCAATTTTCTAGAAGTGGGGAGAGAACCCCACACTGTGCAGAAGGGCCCTTTCTCAGCTGGCGAGACGCGGATCCGGCCGAGAAGCCGCGCTGTGCTCTGACTTCTGGGAGGGGCTGCTTCAGGGGCCGGTTCGCACGGAAGTCGCGAATCCGAGGCGCGACAGGGTCCTCTGTCTTCTCAGAAGGACTCAATGGGCCGACTGTGCAGCTGGCCCAGCCGGGCCCACACTCGTGTGCGCCAAGAGGCCTTTCACACGTAACGAGAGACTCGGCTTCTGCTGTTATTCTTGGCTTTCAAGGGCTCTAAGCATTTAGGAAGAACAAAAATTAAAGCAATATTGCTCAGCATCCTTACAGTCACTAGACAGAACGCTGAAAGCGTCGGGGCCCAAGGGCTTGGCAAATAGAGGGCACACGTGCCACCCCCCCCTGCGCCTACCGTGGCAGACATCACCAGTCAACCGGCGCACTCCTCCACCCTGAGCCAGACACAACTCGGGATCCTCCCTGCAGAGTCCAAACAAGACCCCAGCGCCGGGCCAGCATCGGCTCAGAAAATGAAGCCTGTCTGCTGACCTGGGGTCGGAGCCGCGTCTCCGGCGGTAGGACCTGGGGCTGGGGAGCCGCCACAGGGGAGCGAGCTGGGGCCAGGAGGCGGGCCCGCGTGCCCATGGCCCCTCAGTCTCGGTGGGCAGGGCAGCTCCTGCCACTGCCGCGGCTACAGCGAGGCTCGGCCCTGAGCTCCCGGCCGCCCTGCTCCAGGCTGGAGCCTGTCACGAGTGGTTAGTAAAGGGCTCTGGATTCCGGTCGCCAGACGGGGCCAGCTCCTTAAACGGGGTTAACTGTCCCAGCTCTGCCTGAGGCGCCCTGTCCCTTGCTGGTCCGTCCTGCACGTCTGTGCAGAAAGGGAAATCTCAGGTCTCACCTGGAGCTCCGGGGAGCAGACCCCTGAGAGCTGTGGGATCAGATGAGGGAGGGGCCCCACGAGTTAAGGGAGCAGGGCTCACCAAGCACCCTCGGGGCTCCCGGAGGCACCTCTGGCTGGTGCCTTCCCCACCCTCGGGGTGAGAGCGGGCCTTCCCCAGAGGCATCCCTCTCCCATGACGATCAAAACCCTCCCGGCTCAGAGGCCCTGCCAGCTCCTCTGAAAACATAAATGTCAAAGGATGACATTTCCCCAACTTCCATCTCCCCTTCTCATCTGCATCCCTGATAACGAGTGAAAAGACGCACAGCTGCTCGTCCTGCCCTCTCCCTCCCTCCACACAGAAAGCTCAGACTCCTGGGCTCAGCGATCCAGCAGCAGCTCCCGCGGGGCCCACGGAGCCTCAGCCCCGGGCGAGCAGAGGAACGTGTGTGCAGAGGCTGGGCAGGGAACCAGTGGGAGGAGGGTGTGTGCCCATGGGGACCAGTCGTGCCGGGAGCGGACACCTGCACGCCAGCTCCCCAAAGCCACGGGTGTCTGCGTGGTCTGCTTGCGTCTGCCTCCCGCTTCGACCGTGACCTGCAGTGTTTCAGCCCCTTTACTTGGTGGAGGAATAAGGATGCTTGTGACCGCGCAGAGCCCGGGGCCCGAGGCCTGGACCCCGGATGGCAGCCTCGCTGGGCCCCACCGGGCGTGGGCTGCTCAGACCCCGAGGCGGCGCCCACCAGCCTGCATCCGGGCAAACAGAGTGCCAGATACTGCTGGCCAGTCGACTTCCTGGCGTTCATGGGAGGAGCCTTAGAATGGAGGCTCCCAGGCTCAGCCCAGAGTGGGGTCGCTCCTCCTCAGAAGGTGCCCCCGCGGGGCAGGCGTGGGGCGAGGTGGGGCCGGGGACCGGGGGTGGTATGGGATGCAGTCAGATGGCCTGCTGGTGGGGAACAGCCTGCACCATCCTGGGTTCACATCCGGCCACCGGCCTCAGTCTGCCCGCCTGTGAAATGGGGACGAGCACAGCACAACCCTCCCGTGAGACTGCTGGTCTCGCTGGAACGTGTGCCAGGCATCTGGCCTGCAGCAGCGCGTTTGCACGACCAGGGGTTGAGGAGATCCACGCGGTGATTTAGGGTTGACTCACCCCCTCCCACCTACTTGGGGTTCCCAGGTGGCTCAGCAGTAAGGAATCTGCCTGCGGCGCAGGAGATGTAGGTTCGGCCGCTGGCTGGGGAAGATCCCCTGGAGGAGGGCACGGCAGCCCACTCCAGTATTCTTGTCTGGAGAAGCCCATGGACAGAGGAGCCTGGAGGGCTACAGTCCACGGGGTTGCAAGAGTCAGACACAACTGAAGCGACTTCGCACGCACTCAGGAACCTTGCCCTCACTCGGATGAAAACACGGGAAGAGGGGAAAGGTCTGGTTCCAGGCTCGAGGCTTGCAACTTTGTTGTGTCTTCAAAAGAGAAGTTCAGGATGAGGGCTGGAAAGGCAGAGACTGAAGGCCAAGGGAGAGAGAAAGAGGGTGGGGACTCTGCCTTTCAAAGGCCCGCCACTCAGAGGCCTCCAGGGGAGGCGGGGTGGACATCCAGAGGCCTCGAGGCAGGCCTGGATTCCGCAGCCCCTTGCCCGAGCCTCTGTTGAAACCTGGGGAAAAGCAGTCAGACAGCACCTTGCAGGCTGGGCCCTGAGTGGGCAGAGTCAGCTGCAGGCTGCCCAGCTCGCCAGCCCTCCTCTGCTCGGGTCCCTGGGCCGCAGCAGTCAGCTTCCTGGCGGGGCAAGGGCTCTAACTCAGGGAAGGACTCACCTCCTACCTCTCCAAGGCAGGGTTTGCAAACTGTAGGCGCTGACCTGCTGGTGAGGCATGAACTCAGGTCCTAAGGGCATTTTTTTCACTGAAGTAGGATGAGATAGGAACAGATAAGACAAGACAGACAATATCGGAAAAGAGTAGTCATGGACTTTATTTTCAGCCTAGAGGAGAGGAGTGGCTTAGCGTCCTTGACTTGTTCACTCATCAGACGTTCAACGTGCCCTGCAAAGTGCCAGCCGCTGTAACAAGAGGACGGACCAGGTTCAGGGACATTTTCAGAGCTCCAAGAGCCCCAGGAGGCTCCCTCCCAGGAGATGGAATGGGCCAACATTGTGCCCCCATTTTACAGACAAGAATCGAGGCCCAGGGACCCACAGACTCACTCAAAGTCATACTGCAGCAGCTATCACATCTGGCCTTCAAAACAGGCTCTGAGCTGCCTCTTCACAGACGAGAAAGACTGCCGCTCGCCGAGTTCATGTGATGGCCTAAGAACAGTGACTGCAGGGTGCTCGAAGACTGTTTGGGGACATGGGTGAGGAGGGAAGCACAGAGGCGGGCGGGCGGAGGGGCGCTGTGTGGCTGGGGGAGGACGGGCGGGCAGATGGGGGAGGACGGGGCGGGCAGATGGGGGAGGACGGGCGGGCAGATGGGGGGGAGGACGGACGGGCAGATGGGGGAGGACGGGCGGGCAGATGGGGGGAGGACGGACGGGCAGATGGGGGGAGGACGGGCGGGCAGATGGGGGGAGGACGGGCGGGCAGATGGGGGGAGGACGGGCGGGCAGATGGGGGGAGGACGGGCGGGCAGATGGGGGGAGGACGGGCGGGCAGATGGGGGGAGGACGGACGGGCAGATGGGGGGAGGACGGGCGGGCAGATGGGGGGAGGACGGACGGGCAGATGGGGGGAGGAGCGGGCGCGGGCAGATGGGGGGAGGACGGGCGGGCAGATGGGGGGAGGACGGGCGGGCAGATGGGGGGAGGACGGGCGGGCAGATGGGGGGAGGACGGGGCGGGCAGATGGGGGAGGACGGGCGGGCAGATGGGGGGAGGACGGGCGGGCAGATGGGGGGGAGGACGGGCGGGCAGATGGGGGGAGGACGGGCGGGCAGATGGGGGAGGGACGGGCGGGCAGATGGGGGGAAGGACGGGCGGGCAGATGGGGGGAGGACGGACGGGCAGATGGGGGGAGGACGGGGCGGGCAGATGGGGGGAGGACGGGCGGGCAGATGGGGGAGGGACGGACGGGCAGATGGGGGGGAGGACGGACGGGCAGATGGGGGGAGGACGGACGGGCAGATGGGGGGAGGACGGACGGGCAGATGGGGGGAGGACGGACGGGCAGATGGGGGGAGGACGGACGGGCAGATGGGCAGACAGGATCAACAGCAAAGGTTCCGGTGAGAACCTGCCTCCCAATCCTACATCTTGCCTGTAAGAACGTGAACACTCATTTATCAAGCCCTTACTAAGTGCCAAGCAATGCACTATGATGAGCACGACGCAAACACGGTTCCTGCATGTAATATCTCGCCCCGACTCTCCACGCGTCAGACGCAGACACTGGGGACTCGAGAGAACAAGGGCCCTGCCCCAGGTCTGTGCCAGCCACTGCCGGGCTCCCATCACGGGAGCCAGCAGTGGGCAACGAAACCCCGAGCGCCTCCTCCAGGGCCCTGCACTCTCCCAGCCTTCCCCGCAGTCACTGAGGTCCACCCGATGGGGGCAGACCTCCCGGGGGGCTACTCGCAGGCACGGCTCACAGAGCTTCCCTGCTTCTGGGGCGACCTCAAAGCCTCAGGTTAGAGGTGGCAAAGCCGCCGTCACACTGGGTCCCAGAAGGTCTGCGTGGCACAAGAGGCCACACGCGCACGCACGCACGCACTGCACCCCGGGCCTCCCTGAGCGGTCCCGCCGTCTCCAGTGGAAGCCGGCCCAGCCCAGGTGCCGCCTGCCCCAATACTGCTCTCACCAGGCCGCGTGCCACTCTGCCCTGGGCTCCACAGCGCCGGGGTCTCGAGTTGTGGGATCTCAGTTCCCAGCCAGGGACTGAGCCCACAGCCCTGACCTGCAAGGTGGATTCTCAAGCACTGGACCACCAGGTCCCTGCCCTGCAACTCAGGACCTGAGCCGAGGACCCACAGAGATGATCCAGAGGATGGCCAGGGACACACCTCGGCCTTTCAAAGGGGCGGCTGCCCAGTCGCTGGTCAGCTGGCGAGTGGGCGGGTCTGTCAGTCCCGCGTGGTCAGGGGTGCGCCCCGCTGTTCTGAGGAATCACTAACCGGGAACGGCACAGACCAGGAAAGACCCCCTTATCAGCCAGGACCAGGCCTCACACACGCAGCAGCACCCTGGAGCCAACCTGCCGAGATGATCAAGCTCATTTAAATACGTTGCCCCGGAAACTCTCTATCTGTGGGGGGAAATCTACAGCCAACACGGCTGCATATTCAGAATCAAATCATTATAAATGGTGTTCTCCAGCTCAGCCGGCAGCGACCTGCTTTTTCTCTTTTCGCGTTGAAAGCAAGGTCAGAGACACTGGTGCCTCTGCCTTCAGATGACCAGCGGCAGCGAGGAGGGACTCACGACGGACCGCACGGGCACCCACGCTCGTGTTCAAACGCCCGCCTCCAACAGGCCGGGAAACAAAAGCAGGTGGAAAGCGGTCATCTCAGCCACCACCTTTGGCACGGCAGCACCCGGGTGCCCTACAGATGGGGTCTTCCTTCAAGGGAGCCAGAAGGAGGCTGGGAGATGGGAGGGGGCCAGACTCCAGGCCCCAAGACAGCGAAACAGCAATATGAAAACCCACTAGTGGGGCCAGGTGACCGGTGGCAAGGGAGGGTGGTCTGCTCGTCCTTAGGAGGAACGAAAAGGCTAACAAGAAAGAAAAGTCTATCAGCATCTCGGAACTGGACACTGCTTTGTCCTGCCCTTGAACCGAGCTTCCAGCGAGACTTGAAACGACGCCCCGCATCCAGCTTCCTCGTTTGGTAGGTTCAGATCAAGAAAAGACGCTCAAACGCAGGGAGAAGACAACACCCTGAGCCTCGGGACCAGCGGCAAGCGTCTCCACGCCTCGGGCTCTGCAGGTGCTGGCATCTGTGACAGGGACAGACAGATGGCTGAATGCCGACGAGCGGGACCCTGAGCCGGGCGCCCTGCGGGGCCTGAGCAGGCCCCTGCCCGCGGCGCACCTCCAGGGCAGTCAGCGCCTGCACGCCTCGGTCCCTCCGTGAGTGGACCTGGCCATCTCCACGGCCACCCGCCAGAGCGGCTGCTCATCTCTGCAAGGTGAGAAAACTGAAGCCCAGAGGGTACGGCGACGTGGCCGAGGCCTCACCGCTGGGGTCAGGGACCACGCCGGAGTCGGGCTCCCAGCACATACAGGAGGCCCCGCAACAGCAGGGACACCAAGCGTCTGTCCTCGCCGCCTCCCGGGCCAGGAGAAAGCCCGAACCCCGCTCACCCCAGGCGGGTGGTCACGGGGGACAGGCTGGGTCCGCTGCCAGCTCCGTCCCTCCCCCAACCATCCACCCCACCCCCTCGGGCCCCAGTTTCCTGCTGGGAATGAGGGGCTGCAACCTGGTTACTCTGAGGGCCCGGATCATGTCTACGAGTCCTTGGCACAGCCAAAGGAGGGGCTGAGCAGAAGCCCCCAGGGATGCCACAGCCGTGGACAGCCCCGGGCCAGGAGCGTGGCTTCAGTTTTCTCACCTTGCAGCAACGAGCAGCCCCTCTGGCGAACGGCCCGGGGCCTTGGAGACCAGCTGACCGCCAGGCTGAGCCCAGGAGGGGTGAGGGGCAGGGGGCAGGGGCCACCACATTCCGCGCCGTGTCCTTGGCCCCCAGCACCCATATGTTCTTTGTGTCTCTGAGGCCACGCGGGGTGGGGGGGCTGAGGTTTACTATCCCCTCCGTCCTGACACCCTAGGCAGAGCTGCAAGAGGAGGGCTGAGCGGCAGACCCCACTCCCTGGCGCCATCCCCTCCTGGCTGCCACCAGCTAAGGTGCCAGCTTAGCCAGGGTGCCAGGGTGCCAGCCCAGCCCCTGGCACCTTGAGGAGAAGCAGTCCTAGGACCAATCGAGGCAGGAGAGGCCAGGGGCAGCGCTCCATACACCTGGGAGCCAGGAGAGAAGAGGTTGGGAGGGAGCTGGATCCAGGTGTCCTCATGGGGCACAGTGAGGGGCCAGGAGAGGGTGGAGCACCCAGAGCCCCCATCGTGGGATCCCTGCCACAGACAGTGTCCGTCCAAGGGCCCCGGGCACTGGCCGTCTGTGGTCCCTGATTTGCAATGTCGGGGGGCACAGGACTGGGAGGACCGGGCGGAACCTGAACTAGAGCTCTTCCCAACCAGGAAGGTTTGCAGGAATCAGCCAGGAAAACTCAAGTCTGTAGCAGAAGGAGCTTAGTGGCCATCTGGCCCAAAGTCTTCACTCTGCAGACGGGAAACCTAAACCCCGGCTTGGGAGACAGAAGTGATTGGCCAAGGCCACCCAGGACCCTCCAGGCAGACCCAGCGTGGGAAGCAGGGATCCCGTTTGGAGCACAAGGCCCTGCTCTGATTGGCCTCGTGCCAACCACTGTGGACATGTGTCCAGCCCTGCCCCCGGCCAAATCTTTACGAGGCTTATTTCTATTTAATGATTTAAATTTCCCCCTCCTCCTCCTCAAAGGCAATGGCAACCCACTCCAGTACTCTTGCCTGGAAAATCCCATGGACGGAGGAGCCTGGTAGGCTGCAAGTTTGTGGGGTCACTAAGAATGAGACACAACTGAGCCGTCTTCACTTTCACTTTTCACTTTCATGCACTGGAAAAGGAAATGGCAAACCACTCTGGTGTTCTTGCCTGGAGAATCCCGGGGAAAGAGGAGCCTCGTAGGCTGCCGTCTATGGGGTCGCACAGAGTCAGACACAACTGAAGTGACTTAGCAGCAGCAGTAGCTCCTCCTCCTCGCTGCATCCACCAGGAGACATTTCTGCCAATCTTCCCATTTCATGGAGGAACAACTGAGGCTCAGGATTCACGGCTGAAAGGGGGTGAGCAGAGGTGGACCCAGCTCATCCATCTGCCCGCAGGACCCCAGCATCTTCAGCCCAGCCCCCGCCCGAGAGGCAAGCTCATCCAGCCCTGATCTGAGGCCAACAGACAGCAGCCTCGTCTCCAGGCATGAGAGCATGGTTGCTACGTGAGGCCCTGAGGCTCCTGAAGCTGAAGTTCCAATCCTTTGGCCACCTGATGCGAAGAACTGACTCACTGGAAAAGACCCTGATGCTGGGAAAGATTGAGGACAGGAGGAGAAGGGGGACGACAGAGGCTGAGACGGTTGGCATCACCGATGCGATGGATGAGGCGGTGATGGACAGGGAAGCCTGGAGTGCTGCAGTCCACGGGGTCGCAAAGAGTCGGACGTGACTGAGCACGTGAGGTTCGTGGGGGCCAGGAAGCGCGTCAGACCACAAGGAGGCTTAGGGAGCTGGAGGAGTGGGTCGCCCGGCCACTCACCGTCTGTGAATGTGCTTCCCACTCCCCCTCGACACCCCTCCCTGCTGTCACAGCTGCGATGACTGACAGTGCCGCAAGAAGAGGAGCGGGCTGGGCCTGCCCTGCCCCATCTGGCAGGTAAGAGGTGAGCCGAAGGCATGTCAGAACGGCATCTCAAACCCAGCCGCAGACAGGCAGCAGCACGGCTCCCCGCTGACCTGAGGCGAGGCCGCCCAGCGGTGTGAGTCACTGCCCAGAAGGCACCAGAATCCCAGGGGCAGGACTAGATACCCCGCCCAGGCCTGGGGTGCCGACATGCTTTACAGACCAGCACGGGGAGGCGGAAGGACGACCAGCCCAGGCGAGGGCCTCCCCTTCCCCAAAGGCCCCCGCTGCACTTTCCCTTCTCTCATCCTGGGGAACCCAGGGGCCAGACGGCAGGCGTCGACACAGCCTGCTCTGGGAGCAGGTTCCCGTGGCCCTGCCCAGCTGCGGCTGCCTCTGCTGTTCCGTGGATTCCTGCCTCGGCACGGGTGGTTTGTCTCCAGCACAATCCCACGGGGTCAGGACCATTGCCCCGCCTTTCCAGATGAGGGAACCGCGGCCCCATCAGGCGCCCTTACTTGCCGGGACCACCTGTAAGAGACGGCCCAGGCTGGCTAGGCCCAGGCCCCTCTGAGGGGCGGAATCTGCGTCTGCGTCTGCACTCCATCCTCACACCTGAAGGAGTTGCTAAGAAACAAAGAGTGGGTCCTGTTTTCCTCCATCCCCTCCCAGAACCACAGCTGGGGGCACCGGGGGCTGGGCGGTGGCTGTCCCCAGCACACAGACCCGAGGGGGCCAGACCACAGTCCCCGAGGCTGGGGACCCACACCCCTGGGCAACCTGGCCCTGCCGCTGAGCCGTCAGCCCACGAGAGCACGCAGAGTGACAGCAGCCTCACAGGGCCTCCCTGAGGGAGCCAGCACGGAAGTGGGCCCAAGCCCCGACCCCCGGCGTGATCCCCGATCCCTGGGCCCGACCCCTGGCGCAATCCCCGACCCCTGGGCCCGAGCCCCGACGCCCGACCCCCGGCGCGATCCATGACCCCCAGCCCGATCCCTCACCATGAGTATGGTGCTGGGCTGCAAAGTTACCCGCCTGGCTCACTGAATCCTCAGCCACATGAGAAAGTGATATTGTGCCCCGTGTCAGATGAAGAGACTGAGGGTCAGAGTGGTCAGTTTCACACTAACAGAGCCAGCCGTGAACGTGTCTGGTGAGGGCCCAGCCCCCAGGCTAAGCCTGACCCAGGAATGCCTCGCCCCGTGCAGCATCTCTGGCTCGCGGGCTCTGGGCTCTGGGCCCCATCCATCAAGCCCCCGGCTGCTGATGGGGACGCGGTGACAGCAGCCATTACCTGGAGGGGGCCGGTGCGCTTCAGAGCTGCTTCACTGCCCTCCCTGATTAATGGCCATTTTAATGGGAAGGGGAACAAAAATTGTATCTTTTACACCATGGCAATAATTTTTCAATATACACACTTATCTCTGAAGTGATGGCTTAGTGAATCCGTCATTAACTGCTAGCACAACCCCCGTGCCCTGAGCCGCGTGAATCTCTCCAGCCTTGCCCGCTCCTTGCTTCTGACGCCAGCGCCTGAAGAGCCTAGGGAGCTCTGGCCACCTGCAGTGTTCTTTCTGCTTTCTCCCTGGGCTTCCTGACAGCAAAGGAGGGTGCGGCCCTGCCCCCAGCTCCTGCAGCAGGGCAGAGCTCTGCCTGGGCTGTGTCCACACTCCCAGCTCTGCTGATATCCCGCAGGAGGGGAAGCAGGGATGTCGGGGTGACCGCTGGCACCGCAGCAGCCATGGAGCTGTGTGAGGATGGTCCTGAGCAGCTACACAAGTTAGAGGACAAAGTGCAAGCCCAAGTGTGTTCGTGGCTAGGTGGGTGTTTGTGGAACAATACGCTAGCACTGAGCACTCAGAAAGGTCGTGCTGAGTGACAAATGACGGTCCCTGTCCATTCCCAGTGGAGAAGCGAGTGCGGAGGAGTCCCAAGCCCTCAAGCTCCTCACTGCGGAAGGGGGGCGACCCCTCGTGGCTGAGGAGGGCCTTGCACTTCGGGCACACTGTCACAGCCACAGTCATCGCTCTGCCCCCCAGGAGTGGCCCCCGCTTCCACACCCCCAAGTCCAACCGCGGTGGTCTGTCAGTGGACAACAGTCAGCCTTCACTGTGGACTGAGTGCCTGCAAACCCCCAGACTTCACGCACTGAAGCCCTCCTCCCCGATGGGTCTGTTGCTGGAGGTGATTAGGTCATGAGGGTGGAGCCCCGTGGAGGGGATTAGCGTCCTCAGAAGAAGAGGGTGGAGAGAGATGTTCTCCATTTCTCGCCAGCACCTGGGGACACAGAGACAGTGCTCACAGCATCCTGAGCTGATGAGACGACTCCAAGGAGACGGTCCTGCGGACTGTGCCCACAGCCAGCCTATCCCCAGGAGGGCAGGGACAGGTTTTCCAAACGGGTCCGCAGAGCCGCAGGCAGGGGTGGGAAGGAGCTGAGGGCAGCCGCTGACCATGGGCTGTGGGGTGCCCACTTCCCTTGCTCATGTGTCCTAAAAGAGGGAGCTGGGCTCGGGGCCTCGGCCCAAGGTCTCCCTGCGGCCCTAGCCAGGGGCAGCCCGCCCCCACCCCAGAGTTCTTGTGGCACAGCCTCCCACGGGGCAGAGGGCCAGGCTTGGAGCCACTAAACCCGGCTTTGTATCCAGCTGCAGAGAGTCCCCGCAACCTTGGCAATGCCCTCAGCTCTCGAGGGTCCCAGGCCCTCGTCTGTGACGTGGCAACGGTGACAAAGCAGGGGTTCTCCCTCCTCACCCACACGGCCAACAGGGTTCAGCGAGCAGCAGGACATGCCAAGCCCTGTGGAGGTCACAGGGAGCTTCTGGAGCTCACAGGACCCAGCGCGTGCTCAGTGTTGCAAGGACAGGCGCACCAGCAGGAGACTAACCGAGCTGGGGGGCAGGGGGCATCAGGGAAGGCTTCCTGGAGGAGGTGCTACTCAATCTCAGACCTGAGGGGCAAACAGGACGTGGCTGGGTGACAGGCTAGCGTGTCTCACAGTAAATAAGGACGCCCTGCCCACAGGACAGCCTGGCGCTTGACACTGTGGCATGCAGCCAGCTCACCCCAACCACAAGGAACGCTCCCCTTTGGGAAGCAGAGTCAGTGCCAGGCCCCTGCAGCCCAGCATCTCTGTGCAAAGGACCCCCGGTGGGAAAGAAGCCTGCGGTGACTCTCCCTCCCCTGCGCGTGCTGATGGAGGAAGCAGCTGACTGCGCCCCCAGTGTGGCTTCCTCTCGACTCCTGCTTACTCCTGGCCCACCGGGGGCCTTCCCGCACCAGCCAACGCACGGATTCCTTCCTATTAATACTCGCGAGTAGGCTTCAAAGATGCTTTTTCCCCCAGAATGGATTCTCCGTGAGTGGAGGAGACAGAGCTGCTGGCTGGGGGCGAGGTGAGCAAGGACTTGCTGGCGCCCCGAGGCCCCAGCTCGGCCTCCGCAGCCGGCCTCAAGGGGCCGTGTGAGGGATGCTGGCCCCAGCAGGAATCCGGTCTTTAAAACGCCTATCTCACCCCCGGGGAGTCCACGGGCATGTGAAAAGCAGATGCCACGAGGGGCCCTGTGGGGCCCTGGCACAGAGAAGGACACGCGGGAGTGTCAGGAAACGTGATAGAGCCGGGCCTTCGTTTCGCTAACACTCCCCGCTGGCTGATCAACGGCCACCAACGTCCTGAGCTGGAGGAGGAGGACGATGCCAAGGGGCCACACTGGCTGTGGGGGCGGGAAGTCTACCCTCTCAGTTTTCTGTGAATCTAAAACTGCTCTGACAGCCGGGCCTGTTTGAGGAGAGCTGCCCTTTGCTGGGCTGCAGCGGGCAGCCCACTCGGCCCCCCTTGCCTGGCGGCCCTCCAAGACTCTGTTGTGGAAATGGGGTTGGGAGGCAGATGAGAACCCGGGGCCTGGATCCCTGAGTCCCTCCACGTAGGTGTCGGTCCCCAGATGCTCCCGTGACAGAAGCCGCAGCTCCACTCCCAGAGGGGCCGCGGTTCAGGCACGCCACCAAGCGGCCTGGGGTGGCCAGGCCAGGCCCTGAACCCAGTCCAGTGGGCTCTTCCCACCAACAGCGTGGCTGGAAGAATTACATGCCCATCAAACCGCCTCTAAGACAGCGGGCTCCAGACACCAGAGGACACAGCCCTCCTCAGGCCGGAACCCTCGTCTGCAAGTGGGTGACCCGCAACAAGGCCCGTCTACACCTGTTCTGAGCTGCTCCGTATCCACAAGCTTCCTCCACAGAAGAAGGATGCTTGCCAGCAGCACGGAGGGAAAGGAGGTGCCCAGGTCAAGAACTCCGGGAATCCAGCCCCCATCAGGGGCACCGCTGACAGTCTGGTGGTGGGGGCGGGACAGAGAAGGACCCACCGCCGGGTGAGCCCAAAGCAGCCCAGCAGAACCCGCCGGGGTCCCAGCGGCCCGTGAGGGCAGCCTGGAAGCCACACAGGATTTCAGGCTCCCCCACCCCCTGCCACAGCGCATCTAACCCCAAAGTGTATAATTCTACATTCAATGTTTCCATCCCAGACCGGAATTAATTATTTATTGTCCTATCAAAAGCAATTCTATCTTCTGCACTGATTCAGATGTGGCAGGCCCTCCCCCGCCCTGGCTGGCATCCCAGCAGAGCTGGGGAAGGCAGGTCAGGCCCCCAGCAGGCGCTCGAAGAGCACCTGTGACGTGCCTGGCACTGGGGCAGAGCCAGGGCCAGGGTCACCCCATGGCGTCTGGTGCCCAGATTGTATCGGGGGTTCCAGGCAAGGACGTGAGGATTTCAGCCTATGCCAGCCCCTTAGCTGCTCCCACCTGGGATGGGGCATTGTGAGACAAGGCGGAGGCGGTGGAGGGGGCGCCGCTGGCGCAGGTGGGAGGGAAGGCCTCTCACAGATTTCACATGTGGCCAGCAGAGCCTGCAGCCCTCTCCTCCCGGAATCGGCTGGGCCCTCCCCTCTCCTGGGCCCAAGCCAGCTCCCCGTCCTGGCCTTTGCCAGAGTCCCCACCGCTCCCCACTGGCCGCCCCTCCTGCACACCTCCTGGGCGTCTTCATGCCGCCCCTCCAGGTGGAAGGGGCTGGAGTAGACGCGGCTGGGCCTGGCAATTGCGCAGGGCCAGCTAAGGGGCTGGGACTTCCTAAGAGGTCCCGGCAAGGCCCCCAGGGAGAAGGAGAGCAGGGCAGAGAAGAAAGATGCAGAGCGGGGAGGCCTCAGGCCTCTGCTAAGCGGGGGCCGCCCCAGCCCATCCGTGCCCCTCACACCTTGACTCGGGCTTCTGGCGTCCAGAACCAGGACAGACAGCTCTCTGGAGCTGTGAGCGCAGGAGAATGGTCCCTGGCACGGCAGCCACAGGACACGGTGAAGGTCACAAGGACAAAGACCTGCCATCGCAGCCCGCAGGGTGGCCCTTCCAGCGCTCGGCACAGAGGACGGGTCACCTGAACCTGCTGCCGTTCAGCCAAGCCTGAGGGTCCCTCCAGAACCCATGTCCTTCCCGAGACCTCGAAGTGCGACTCTGCTTGGAAAAGGGGCCGCTGCGGTGTAATCAGTTACAACGCAGTCATTCAGGGGCGGGATGGGCCCTTCACTCGGACTGACTGGTGTCTCCATGGGGACGCCAGAAGCCCAGGTGGGAGGGACGCAGCCACAAGACAGAAGCCCCTGGAACTGCCAGGAGCCCGAGGGACCCCCTCTCAGCGCCTGCAGAGGGACACCACCCAGGGAGACCCCGCCCCTGGAGCCTGCGGGTAGAGCTGACCCTGCCGACGCTTCTGGCGTCCAGAACCGGGACAGACGGCTCTCTGGAGTTGTGAGCAGCCGGTGAACGGCCCTTGGCACGGCAGCCACAGGACCCCGTGCAGAGCTGAAGGTCGCAAACGCTGGTCCAGGGTTGACAGCGCTGACTGCGTAGGGGGTTAGAGTGCCACACCCGAGCTGCTCCAGGAGCCCCTGCAGCAGAGGGCAGCCGGCGGCCCAGGAGGACGGCACGGCTCCACCCGGTGTATCCGAGTGACCCAGTACGTGCCGTCCAGCTGCATGCAGCGGCTGGAGGGCGTGTCCCTGCCAGTCAGGGCCTGACCAAACATGGTCCGCTGGAGAAGGGGATGGCAAACCACTTCAGTATTCTTGCCTTGAGAGCCCCACGAACACAGTGAAAAGGCAGAAAGATAAGACAATGGAAGATGAACCTCCCAACCCCAGGTCGGTAGGTATCCAGTATGCTACGGGGGAAGAGCAGAGAAATAGCTCCGGAAAGAATGAAGCAGCTGGGCTAAGGCAGAAATGATGCTCAGCTGTGGACGTGACTGGTGGTGAAAGTAAAGTCCAACGCTGTAAAGAGCAGTATCGCACAGGAACCTGGAATGTCAGGTCCATGAATCAAGGCAAGTTAGATGTGGTCAAACAGGAGATGGCAAGAATGAACATCGACCTTTTAGGATTCAGTGAACTAAAATGGATTGGAATGGGTGAATTTAACTCAGATGACCATTATATCTACTCCTGGGGCAAGAATCCCTTAGAAGAAATGGAGTAGCCCTCATAGTCAACAAGAGTCTGAAATGCAGTACTTGGGGGCAAGCTCAAAAACGACAGAATGATCTCTGCTCATTTCCAAGGCAAACCACTCAATATCACAGTAATCCAAGTCTGTGCCCCGGCCAGTAATGCTGAAGAAGCTTAACAGTTCTATGAAGACCTACAAGACCTAGAACTAACACCCAAAATGACCCAGAGCACAGATTCAACTTTTCCCCGAGGCCCTTGCCTGGCACCCTGGGTCCCAGAGTCCCTGCATCCACCAAGCTGGGGCTGGTCCCACAGGGACCCTCTTCCCCAAGAGCGACTTCCCGCGGCTCCACCCCTGGGCCCCCACCCCTCAATCCTTCCACTTTAAGCCAGCGGGAGGGGCGTCCCTGGGGCTGCAGGAGGCTTCCTGCCCCACTCGCTCCTTAAGCACATGGACCCTGCATCGCTGCCCCCTCGGTGATTCGTAGAGGGTCCTGGCTCCGCATGCTGGGGCTGGTGAGAGGACTGCAGGGGCCACAGCAGCAAGTGGGGGGGAGGAACCTGCTTAAAAACCCACTGTGCTGACCCCTCACCACCCCCATCACGGCAGGCCTGGGCTCCGCGGGAGCAGCCCCCAGGGACAAACAAGGGCTGCCGCCTAGGGTGGTTAGCGCCAGGCCTCGGGAGGCATGCAAGAAGCTGGTGCTGGCACAGCACAGGCGATCAGGCCGGTAGACTTCCCAGACCCAGGGCCACTCTGGAGGCCAAGGACACCGCAAAGCTTCACCTGAGGCCTGCAGGTGAGAGCTGGACCATGAAGAAGGCTGAGCGCCGAAGAATGGATGCTTTTCCAACCAGTCCATCCTAAGGAGATCACTCCTGAATATTCATTGGAAGGACTGATGCTGAAGCTGAAGCTCCAATATTTTGGCCACCTGATGCAAAAAACAGACTCACTGGAAAAAGACCCTGATGCTGGGAGAGCTTGAAGGTGGGAGGGGAAGGGGACGCCAGAGGATGACATGGCTGGGTGGCATCACCAACTCAATGGACATGAGTTTGCGTGAACTCCGGGGAATTGGTGATGGACAGGGAGGCCTGGCGTGCTGCGATTCATGGGGTTGCAAAGAGTTGGACACGACTGAGCGACTGAACTGAACTGAACTGAGGCCCGCAGACAACTGACAGCTTGGCTTACGCGGGTTCCAGCAGCTCTCATGGCCGTGAGGAGGGCATCCAAAATGAACGGCGAGCATCCACAACACCGGAACTGAGGCAAAATAAAACGAACAGCGACATGCGGGCCTGCACACACCTGCCAGGCCCCGGGGAGGCCCCGGCGAGCGAGAGCAGCGAGCATGCGCGCCACCTCTCCCTGGCGCGACTCCCGCTCCAGCGCAGCCGGCTGCCCCCCTCCACCCGAGCACCTGCCCCTCCTGCCTGACCCCAGCCTCCTCCAGGCGCCCCTCGAAGGCCACTCATCCAAGACGACTTCCTTCCGTCCCTCGGGCCTCACTGCAGTCAGCCGACTGCCCTCCCGGGTCCCTCTGTACGCTTCGGGGGATGGGGCGGCCCTCCCGCCCACGGGGTGTCCCTGTCTCTTAACCCTGGTTGCCTGGTTACCTGAGAACTCACCAAACCGTCCCTGTGTAACAGATGCTTTTTCTGCAAATGCAGGATACCTCGAGAAGTTATGTTTCAGAAAACCGCTAGCTTTAAATCTAGAGAGTTCAAAGACATTTAATCAGATCTATTCATTCAAAGACACGCAGCTCAAGGCCTTCTGATGGGACAGACACGGTGAGAAGCCGAAACGTACAGGAAGGAGACGCCCGCAGACAGGCAGGGGTCGCCCAGGGACGCTGCGGCCGGGCCCCGGGTCTGCACACAGCTTCCCCCACTGAGCCCAGCCAGACAGGGCATGAAGGGGGCTTCACAGGAGGGGAAGATTCAGGGCTGCCCGCGGCTCACCCTTGTCCCTGTAACCCCAGAGACTCCACGCCAGCCACAGTGGGTCCAGCAGCTCTGGCCTCACAGGCAGGGTGGCAGGGGCGGAGCTGACTCAGGGCCCTGCAGAGGCCTCTCTGCACAATGGGAAGACAGGAGCCACATACTCAAAACCTGCGAATCTTTTCCGAAGCAATGGTTTCAGCTGCCCCAGAGTGAACCTGACCCCAGAGCAGGGGCCACGGGGGACACGTGTGGCCTGAAGGCCGCCCGCTCAGCCCCGATCCGGTCCCCTGGAGGCGGCCCTGCTGCCCACCCTGCCTCCTCGGGCGACTTCAAGGTCTGTGTGTTCAGGCGTCCCTGTCACACGGAAGAGCGGCCGCGGCCCAGCGCTCCGAGCTGTTCACGGCTCTTTAATCCCCACATGAGAGCAGATCTGAGAACACCAACTCGCCCACGGGCGGCAGGGCAGCCGCCAGAGCTCCTGCGAGCCCACTGTGCGCTCAGGAGGAGGCCCTCACACGGTCAGGCAGCACAAGGAGTGGACGACCCCCGTCCGTCTGCCCACCAGCTGCACGTCCCAGGGAGCCAGAGACGTGAGCCCGGGGCAGACCTCCTCCTGAGGCGCAGCCCCAGGTGACACCTGTCAGCCAATGTTCCCGGCCCGACCCGCGCGGGCAGCTCTGAGAGGAAGGCCTTGCACCAGCCCACCACCCCAAGGCGGCCCACCAGGAGGCGAGCTCACGCTCTGCGCTGCCCCCAGCTGCCCCCAAGCGGCTCCCACTTCTCTCTGGGCTGGAGGGAGCCAGCACTCTTCATCCAGTTCCTCCCTGGGCGCCGGTCGGTGACCACCCAGCTCAGATGCTCAAAGCCCAGACCACAGCCCCCTGCTGCCCCGGGGACCCACTGCTGCAACGACCACGCTGGACGACAGGACGAAACCGCGGGTAGCAAATCTCAGATGAGCTCGCGCGGAGGCTGCTCCCTTCCGGGGCTGGGGTGAGGAGGCCTGATGCGGCCCAGAGCAGAGCCAGCTGCCCGAGGAGGCCTTAAGAGCCAGCAAAGGCCGCAGGGAGGCCGGGACAGGGGCCACACCTCCTCCCCCACCACACACACACACACAAAGCCAGCAGAGGGGACCTCAGTGACTGTGCCAAACCCACGGGCTGCTTCCTGTTTGCCCTGGGCGATTCTCCTGGGCCCCAATGTGTCTGTTTAGCTCCTGGGCCTGCCTGCCCCCAGGACCAAGGAGTCTCCCCCATCCCAGGGGACACCGCAAAGGGCCTCGCAGGGTGGCGGGGCAGCCTCTGGGCACAGTCAGCGACAGCCCAGGCAGGACCCTCACAGCCCAGCTTGAGACCCAGGGAGCCCACCCCCAGGGCTCCAGGTCACATTCCCATAAAGAGCCACCCTGGTCTCCCTGACCCGGACCCCCGTGCTCCCGGCCAGACACACAGCCCCCCGGGGGCAGCTCCCTCAGAGGGCCGGGATCCGCACCCACAGCTGGGCACCCCACACACCTCCGCCCACAGCCCGGCCCAGAGCCCGGCCCACTGTGCAAGCTCGGCGGGAACCAGCCTGGGGACTCACCCCAGGGCCCTCACTTAGATGCAAATTGTCACTCCTCCCTGACAGGAGGGGAGGAAGAAGGGACGGGCGTGGCTCGCTGGCCTGGGGAATGCCTGGGCCAGCCCGGGGCCCAAGTCTCAGGCTAGAACCAGCGCCCGTCCACACCCCTGCCCAGCCTCAGGCAGCGAGCGAGGCTCCAGCCAAGTGCTGTGTGCCCGGAAGCCCTCGGCCTGGGTGCCAGCGGGGGGGCCTCCTGCTGAGCACACGGGTCTCAGCCCCGTGTCCAGCCTCGCGGGGGATCCCTACGACGGTCACAAACCACACATCGCCAGCAGCGGCCGGGCCTGGAGCTCACTGCACATACAAGGCCTGAGTCCGGGAGGCCGGAGGGGCCCCAGAGTGGAGGGCACCGCGCTCGGCAGCTCCCTCCTGGACACGCAGCCCAAACTGACATCAAGAAAACTGACAAAGTCTCCAACGGAGAACTCCCCCAGGCACACCCCCTAGGGCCCTGCACCCCAAGGGCAAGGGCCTTGTCTCCCGAGGCCCGAGGCCTCGTGTGGGCGGGCCTGGCCCAAGGTCGCGCCTGGGGGCCCCAGCAGCAGGAGGAGCAGGGAGCAGCCCCCACCTCCCACCCCAGGGGCGTGTGCACCCCGAGACTTGAGCATAGGCAGCGGCACCTCCAGAGGCCCCCACCCCTCCGTCTGACACTCCTTCCAGTCTGAGGGTCCCTGGACCCCGACGCCTCACGCGGGAGGAGGGAGTCTGACGCTGCTTGATGGGCTTTGGGGACCCTCAGGGGGCACCTTGAAATGGGAACCCCCCATCAGCCTTCAGGGTCCACCTCAAGGTCCTTCTGCCCTGGAGCCGCCACCAGGGGCTGCCCATCCCACGCCCCTTGGGGTGGTGTCACCTCTCTCACCATCACGGGGTGAAGGAGGCATCCGCAGGGCCTGGAACCAAGGGGCAGGGTCACCACGGGTCTGGGGGCTCCGGGCTGGACTAAGGAACCTGAGTACTGCAGGCACCCAGCAAGCTCCGGGAAGCTCCAGCCTGGTCTGCAGCAGGCGCTGGGGAAAGGCTGGCCCCCAAGGTGGCCTGGAGCCGGGTGGTCCAGGCCCCACCACCCCGCCCCTGCCTTGGCTTCCCCACCCAGTAACTGAAGGCTCGTGGGTGTGAACAACTCACGCTTGTCTCCCTGGGTCAGTGTGGAGACGGGATGTGCGCGCCGGGCACACAGAGGGCCCACGGCCCGCAGAAGGAGCCGCCAAGGGCTCACCATCGTCGGCAGTCGCTGTCACGGGTTTCTAGGTGGCTGAGTGTGGCGACGAGGTCCTTAGGAACGATGCAGAGAGCACCCCAGCTCCCTTCAGGGAAGAACTGGCAGAACTTGCGTCTGCTCAGGGCTCGCCCGAGGGCCGCTGGGCTGGCCCCGCCACCCACTGCAACAGGGGGCCACCGCCCACCTGCCTGCGGGCCGCCACTCACCAGGCTGGGCCCCAGGCAGCTCTGAGGACTCGCTGACCCTCGGGGCTGCCCAGCACCTCAGCAGGCACTGTGACGACCCCTGAGACAGAGAGCACACCAGGCCAGGGGAGGGCTCGGGCCCCGGGGCACTTCGTACAAAGGCCTGGCGGGCCCAGGAACCCGGCCTGCAGTGGCCTCACCTGTGACTCACGCCCTGGTTTCCCCCGCCCGATGAACAGGGCTGCCCTTCCCAAGCCAGGCCCTCGGACCCCGGGAGGCACAGCGTCCCTGACCCATAACACGTGCACACGCCAACCCCCACTTAGCCAACTCTGAGGGGGCAGGTCGGCCGGGCACACGGGGGCAGGTCAGCCACGCACACGGGGGCAGGTCAGCCGGGCACACGGGGGGCAGGTTGGGCATGCACACAGGGGCAGGTCGGCCGCGCACACAGAGGTGCAGGCCTTGTGCTCTAAGCCCCAACAGACAGAGAACCATCCGCACAGGCCCCTAGGGGCCCAGAACCACATACCACACCCCTCAACCACAGCCAGCAGGTGGCCTCCACACCTTCCAGGCCGAGGTCTGCACAGGCAGCCCCAGGTCCGCACAGGCACCCCAGGTCTCAGCTCAGCTTGGCCAAAAGCAGGAATCTGGGGACCAGCACAGGTCAGGCCACCCAGCTCACGCCCCAGCCTCCCGAGGAGGGAGGCGGCGGTAACCCCACGCCGCGTGCCCACAGCAGATTCAGAGAGGCTGAGTCACCTGCCTGCGGCGGCCCAGCCAGAGAGAGGCATGAGCGTGGCTCGCACCAGCTTGGCCTGAGCAGACAGGGGGTGGTCCCGGACGCCAGGCACCGGGAGCAAGCTCTCCTCTCTCTGGGTCGGGGTCTGCGGGGGCCACACCGCTTCCCCTCCGGGAGACAAGGACGGAAACAGACCGTGGGGCAAGCGGAGCTGCTCGACCCGGGGGCCACAGGCGCGGATCTCACCCCTCGAGAGCTGATCCCCCACGGCAGCACACGCCTCTGCAACCTGCAGCTTCCGCCTTTGTGCGCATTCAGCAAGCACAGAAGGCTGCTCTCGGGCACACAATGCCCCGGAATCTACCAGGATTCCCAGCCACCCGGCTTGGGCACAAGTTCTCCAAACCGCAGAGGGGGCTCTGGGACGCACGCCGCCCAGCAGGCACCCTCTCGGTCCGCCCCCACCCAGAGCGCAGGACTTCTTTCCAGGTCACACAGAGGGGCACTCTTGGTGGGACCCAGACAGGACTGAGGACCCAGAGGCTGGTCTCTCTCCCTTATGGCAGCGGGTAACCTACTGGTGGGAGTGTCAACCCCAGAAAGGGTGCCAGGGCTCAGGCCCACTCGGGGGAGGGAGCCAGCACGCAAGGCAGCCGCCTGGGGGGGACAGCAGGACCCATCACGAGCCTCCTCTGGGCGGGGGGCGGCCGGGGACCATCTGCTGGGCCCATTCAGGGGAAGGGACCGCTCCCCCTGCACAGAGCCCTTGGGGATTCCCTGCAGAAGCTAATTGCCTGGAAGCATAAATAACATCGCCCAGGGAGGCGGCGGGGGCGGGCCCGCGAGGCGCATAGGCCCCTGGAATGGGGAACAAAGCCAGCCCCAGCTGCTCCAAGCCCACCCACCCACCCATGGTTCCAGGGAGGGAAGCAGCCAGGCTTTCAGAGCTGTGGCCAGTGGGCCCGTGGAACTTCCTGGGTCCTATGAACCCACCTCTCTAAAAACAGTTGCCAGACAGCAGCCCCCTGCCCCTGAGGACCCCCCACCAGCCCCCAAACACAAGCCCCACATTCATCCCAGGAGGGGGCTAGGAGAGCCCGCTCGGCCTTCCTGATAAGCACTCTCCCAGCCCCCAGCACCCACAGATGGCAGGAGGGAGCCATGGGGCCCGGAGGACCCGGCCACAGCGACTAGGGTGCCCACCACGGCCGCCCGCCAGCCCGACTCCACTTCCGGAGGACACCGAGCCCGCCGCCCCCGCTGCCCCCTTGAAAGATGAGAGGTGGAGGTGACTTCTCGAGGTCACACTGGGTTTGGGGGCCACAGGGCATCCCAGCCACCTCCCGGGGACCCCCAACTCCCCACCCTGGACAACCCTGGAAGCAGATGGGACAGAGGCCAGGGTGCTGGGTCAGCCTCCTGCCCCCTGCCCCCGAGGAGAGAGAGACCCTCCAGAGCAGAACAATAACCAATGCCCTTGAAAGAAAGCAGCCGCTTGACCACACAGGGTGCTGAAGGGGCCCCTGCCCTGGCCCGACCCCCCAGCCCTGCTCAGCTTGGACAGGAAGGTGCTGGGAGTCCCGGCCTGCAGGGAGTGAGGTCAGACCGGGGCTCAGGTCCCAGCTGCTCCGCGCTCTGCGTATCAGGGTCCCACCTGGGATGAAATGAGCCCATCGGGGTCCCCGGTGAGACACCCTGACATCTGATGGGGCTCCCTGTCCCCACAACCCCCCAGAGACGCCTGGCCCCCTGGCCTGCCTTCTGCGGGAACAGGTGAGCCAGTCTGGCCCCCGCCTCCTCGGGCTGCCCTCTTGAGCAAAGGCTGTGAACCACGCGTCACCCTGAAGCCGGCCCTGTCCCCCTGGGGCAACAGCCCAGAGCTCAGGCTGCAAGGAGCGCCTTGACGACTGCGCCGCCTGGTCTGCCTCGGCGGGAGGTGGTGAGGCTGCACAAGGCAAATGTACTCAAGGGCACGGAGCCCACACTTCAGCGAGGCTGCGAGGCACACGCGGGCTGTGGCTACACAGCTAAGCCACTGAGCACACACGCCGCCCCCCGCAGCCGCTAAGTGAGGCACACACCGCCCCTGAGCCCGTGAGTGTACACACCGCCCCTGAGCCCGTGAGTGAGTGTACACACCGCCCCCTGAGCCCGTGAGTGAGTGTACACACCACCCCCCGAGCCCCTGAGTGAGTGTACACACCGCCCCTGAGCCCGTGAGTGTACACACTGTCCCCGCAGCCCTGAGTGAGGGCACACACCGCCCCTGAGCCCGTGAGTGAGTGTACACACCGCCCCCGAGCCCGTGAGTGAGTGTACACACCGCCCCCAAGCCCGTGAGTGAGTGTACACACCGCCCCGAGCCCGTGAGTGAGTGTACACACCGCCCCTGAGCCCGTGAGTGAGTGTACACACCGCCCCTGAGCCCGTGAGTGAGTGTACACAACGCCCCTGAGCCCCTGAGTGAGGGCACAGACTGCCCCCCGCAGCCCAAATGAGGGCACACACCACCCCCGCAGCCCTGAGTGAGTGTACACGCCGCCCCCCACGGGTCTGAGTGAGGGCACACGCCGCCCCTGCAGCCCCTGAGTTGACTGCACACACAGCTCCCACAGCCCGAGTGAGGGCACACACTGCCCCCAAGCCCCTGAGTGAGCGTACACACCGTCCCCGCAGCCCCTGAGTGAATGTACACACCACCCCTGCAGCCCGAGTGAGGGCACACGCCGCCCCCAAGCCCCTGAGTGAGTGTATACACCACCCCTGCAGCCCCTGAGTGAGGGCACACACCGCCCCACAGCCACTGAGTGAGTGTACACACCGCCCCCACGGGTCTGAGTGAGGGCACACGCCGCCCCCTGCAGCCCCTGAGTTGAGTGCACACACAGCTCCCGCAGCCCGAGTGAGGGCACACACTGCCCCCAAGCCCCTGAGTGAGCGTACACACCGTCCCCGCAGCCCCTGAGTGAATGTACACACCACCCCTGCAGCCCGAGTGAGGGCACACACCGCCCCTGCAGCCCGAGTGAGGGCACACACCGCCCCTGAGCCCCTGACTGTACACACCACCCCTTCAGCCAGCAAGTGAGGGCACACACCACCCCCACAGCCCCTGAGTGAGTGTATACACCACCCCTGCAGCCCCTGAGTGAGGGCACACACCGCCCCTGAGCCCCTGAGTGAGGGCACACACCACCCCACAGCCACTGAGTGAGTGTACACACCGCCCCCATGGGTCTGGAGTGAGGGCACACGCCGCCCCTGCAGCCCCTGAGTGAGTGTACACACCACCCCTGAGCCCCTGAGTGAGGGCACAGACTGCCCCCGCAGCCCGAATGAGGGCACACACCACCCCCGCAGCCCTGAGTGAGTGTACACACCGCCCCCACGGGTCTGAGTGAGGGCACACGCCGCCCCTTCAGCCACTGAGTGAGTGTACACACCACCCCTTTGGTACGTGAGAACAAGGTCACGATGTGCCCTCCCAATTCCTAATAGGCCGGCTCACGCCGAGTGCCTTCCGTAGAAACACTGCATCCGCCCTCTGCCTCGTTGCGGCCAGGCGACACCAACGTCCTCCAAAGCATCACAGCAGAGCAATTCCGGATGTTACCCAATTAGTACCGTAAGCCTGAGCTAATTGATTTGTTCCAAAGGCCATCATCCCAGCAGCTGGCTTCAATATACTTAACATCTAATTCCCAGATCCAGAGAGGCTGCCATTAGCCAGATTAATTGTACGCACTCACAATTTAATTCCTTCCCCTCTGCAGAAACAAGAGTGTCACTGCTCCCAGTTAAAGGACTGGTGCCTGGTGACACGGCTGGACATTCAGTTAGACACACATCACCGCCGTTTAAATGGGGGGGCCGACACGCTCCTCCCTGCCTGGGGCCACAGGGGCCAGGCCTGAGCGCCCGGGCGGGGGCGCGGGGTGCAGGGACTCGACCTCCTTAAGTCTCCCCTCGGACCTTCTCCACGATGAGATGGGGAGGTCTGAGGGATGAAGGGGGACAAGGGACTGGGACTCTGAGCTGGAAGGGGTCATCATCTTCTCTTCTGCCTTCAGCTTGGGAAGTCGAGGCCCAGAGAGGTCAGGCCTTGCTCAGGTCATGCCCAAGGTCATAAAACCAAGGAACTGTGGTTGCTGTTCTTTAGCTGTTGGGTCGTGTCCGACTCTCTGTGGCTCCAGGGACCGTAGCCTGCCAGGCTCCTCTGTCCATGGGATCTCCCGGACAGGTATGCTGGAGTGGGGTGCCATTTCCTTCTCCAAAACCATGGGCTAGAGGCCAGAAACGTGGGAACAAGTGCTGTGTGACCCTGAAATCCTTGTCCAGGAAATTAGAATAATCGAGGCCTCCACCCTATCAGGAGAGCGGCAGACCAAAAGGCCTCAGGGATTCGACACCCAGAAGGACCCCTGAGGTCATCATCCCTGGTGGCTCAGTGGTAAAGAATCCGCCTGCAATGAGGGAGATCCGGGTTTTATCCTTGGGTCGGGAAGATCCCCTGCAGAAGGGAAGGGAACCCATTCCGGTATCCTTGCCTGGAGAATCCCACGGACAAAGAAGCCTGGCAGGCTCCAGGTCACAGCGTCACAAAGAGTCGGACACGACTGAGTGACTCACACACACACCCACTCACGAGGCCTTTCATTTAGAAGCACGCATCTCTGGTTTCCTCCCTGTTCCCGTTCAACCAAATCGGGCCTTCCAAATGTGGTGGGTGGTGCTTGATGGGCTCTCCGAATGCTAATACGGATACAAGACAGGAAGCCCACAGCCTCCGTGGAGAAAGACTGGGATTATTAGTGTTTCTCGTGAATAAAACATGACCCAGAGGGGCCAGCCCTGAGATGACCCCTCAAGTGATCATCTCTGCAGTGGAGCTGCAGAGCTGGCGGGGGGACCAGGCGAGCCTAATTAATGGCATCTGGCACACATGGGCACGAGGGTGACCCTCAGGGGCTGTGGCAAGCTCAGGCCCACGAGGGAGGCATGGAGCCCTGCACTGGGCCGAGGCTTTAGGGGGTGAAACCAGGGTGTGAGTCAAACATGGAGCCTGGGGGTGGCTCCTGCTGTGGAGCCCGGCAGCTCTGGCCGTGAACCCAGCCCTGCATGTATGCACAGGGTGGTCTGTGCCTCGGTCTCCCCGTCTGCAATAAAGGGCTGATGGAAGCCACCTCACACCAGCTGTCGGGACTCAGGGGCAATACTTTCCATGAGTCCAGCAGGGGAAGCGTACCATGATTCCCAGCTCCTGATCAGATTTCTCCGCCTCAAGAGAAGCCGGGGGAAAAAAAACCCACGAGAGGGAAGGAACCGGGGCTTAGCTGTCCTCATCTGTGCAGACTCCTAGCCACCCCACCCCCAGCTCCCTCTCCCTCTTTGGTGGGAGACGAGTTCCAGATGAGCATGGGGCTGCTGGACAACTGATCCCACTTCCCATCCTCCCCTGCAGCCAGACCTGACCTTGTGACAGTGTCCTAAACATCAAGGGAGAATGAAAAGGTGAGAGGAAGACCCTCCCTCTTAAAAGAAAAGTGCTGCTTTCTCCTTTTTCTTCCCTAATGCACAGCACGGAGCGTTGGTGTGATGGCAAAAGCCAAGCAGCCACCATGCACCACGAGGAGGCCACGTGCCGGGGACAGGACTGGCACAGCAGGGGATCCTGGGGGCCTGAGCCGTGGGGACTGTGGTGCAGCCAGGACTTCTGCCCTAAAGAGAGAAAGCCTCTGGACTGTTCTGCTGCTGCTTTTAAAAGACCTCCTGTTTCAGCAGCCGCACCTCTCTCTGCAGCCAACGAGAACTGGCCATCTTCTACAACTGATGCACAAAATAGTCAGATCTCCTAATATTCCTCTGGGCATTTTCTGGTCTGAAGAGAGGAAGTTCAAATGAAATAAGATAGACTTGCAAAACCAAGAAAAGTAAAAGAGAAATGAAACTTTTCTCGCTAGGCTCTTGCTGGTGAGAACCAGACAGGCAGGAGCAGCCTGGGTCCAGGGAGACAGCCAGGGCCGCCTCGGGGACTCGGTCTCCAAACTCAGCTCCTGCGAGCAGTGTCCTCTTCCCCCCTCACTCCAGCTCTCTCCTGCCCTCTCCTGCTGACCGGCTTTCCCTGTCCACCCACCACCCCCAGGACCACAAGCCAGCCTCCTCTGCCCCCAGCATCCAGCTCCAGCCAGCACCCCTGACCAGCTCCTGACCCAACTGTCCAGAAGAGGGGTCAGCCGGGCTCCTCTCACCATGCTGGGCCGGGACACAGGCTGTGGGACGCGGGGCAGGGACTCAGGGCACAGCACGGGGCACGGCACCAAGGTCAGAGGACAAGGACACGATAAAAGAAAAGTCAGTCACAGGCCCCTGCGGCACCGGATCCTAAGTCAAGGGCCCGACCTCCAGGCCCAGTGGCCACACCACACGGGCTGAGGCTGAGTGAGGCAAGGACAGAGAGCGGAAGTCTGACCCCGGGGCCAAGCCCGCCTCCAGCCCAGCCGCGCTGGGACATGAAGCCACGCCTGCCCCCAGCCTCTGCTCCCCCACAACCCCTGAGAATGGAGGGAACCCCCTCGACTCTGAGCAGCCTCTCCCGTGCCGGCCCTGCAGACCCTCAACAGAGGAAGGGAGGACCCACAGCCCGCCCCAGCCAGGGCCCCGCATCAGGCTGCAGGCCCAGGGTGGCTCTGGTGCTGGACCGGAGGCAGGACTCTGGAGGGACCAGAGGTGATTCCTCCAAGGGGGCATCTGAGCCCACCAGCCACCCTCCTGGGGTCTGCGCAACACGTGCTCAGCTGGCATCCCTAGGCTTCCCCAGCAGCCACTGTGACCTGGGGCTTGGTCCAGCAGGCCCAGGGGGCTGAAGGAAGGCTTATTCCAAAGAACACTCCGGGCGTGGGGCTGACATGTCACACAAGGAGCGGTCGGAACCAGGAGACGAAGGAGAAGCGAAAGAAAGACGCAGGAGGAGGCTGGTAAATCAGCCCTACCGCATCATCCTGGGCGGGGAGGGGAAAGAGGGAAAAGAGGACTGGAGGGGAGGCAGAGCTGGGTGTGGGGAGAGCTGGAGGGGAGCCGTGAGACCTTGCGTGAGGGTCCGTGGGCCCTCGGCTGAGCCCCAGGGTGAGTGTGGGGCTGTGCACTGATCCAAGGCCAGCCCAGCTCACGCCAAGGCGGGCGGTCTGTGAGCTGGGAGCGTCCTCCGAACACAAACAGGCCTCTGTTTACTTTGGAAACAGGGGCAGGAGGCTGAGGGGGCAGGGAGAGCGGACGCCCTGCAGAGGAGGCTCAGCCCGCAGGCTGTAAACACACACTCACGTTGCAAGGACAGCGTTAAGTCCCTTGCCCAAGGTCACCTGGCGAGTCGGTTCCAGGGTCCCCAAGAGCCAGCCTGCAAAGATTCCTGATGATCCCACTACCTGAGGCGGGGCCCAGCAAAGGGCAGCCAAGGGGGCGTCCGGAGTGGACGCTGTCCGGGGCACGGGGCTGCATCGGACCCCAGCACAGATGCAGACAGGCTGGGCAGCCGGGGCCCAAGTCCGCAGCAGGCAGGGGGTGTGGGGGGGCTCGGGCCAGGCCCAGAGCAGGGCCACCCCCACAGCTTACTCGGGTAGATTCTTCACCCAGGGCCCTCGGAACCCTCTGAGAATCTCAGGAAAGCCGTGGGCCGCTCTCTAGAACACAGCCCACCAAGAGGGCCGCGGACCCTGGCACCTGGGCCACAGTGCCTAGGGAGAAAAAGAGCTCGTGACGCGGGGCCCAGAGGAGAAAAGGCACCTGCCACCCTCCGGGGCCTGTGGCGACCACAGGCGCAGTCCAAGCACTGAGCGAGCTCCACACCCCACACCCGAGGCCCCCAGGGCGAAGGCCAGAGGGACAGGTGGTCAGGGCTGAACGCGCTGCCAGCGGCCTTAGAGCAGCTGGACCGGGGGCAGGAAGGAAGGGCCGCCAGCCAGTGTTCTGGAGACGCCGAGCGAGGGAGGGAGGCACGGCGTGAAGATCGCCAGGGTGAGTGTGGAAGGACAGAAGCACCAGCAGGGAGCTGGCGGGGAGGGAGGCAGAGGCTGGCCTGGAGCAAGACACGGGCGCTTAAGGCCAGCGACTCCAGAGCCAGGGCGAGGGGGCGCCACGCAGGGCCTGGAAGGAGCCCAGAGGGGAGGTGGAGCACGGCTAGGCAGCGCAGCCCCGGGAGGGCCGGGCACAGCGGAGCGGCGGCGCCTGCCGTCTCCACGCAAGGCCAGAGCTCGACTGCTTGCTGGCCGCGTGCATAGACATGATTAGGGGCTTCCCTGGGGGCTCGGTGGTGAAGAACCCACCTGCCCATGCAGAAGACGCGGGTGCGACCCCGAGTCAGGAGGTCCCCTGGAGGAGGGCACGGCAACCCACTCCAGTATTCTTGCCGGGAGAATCCCATGGACAGCGGAGCCTGGCGGGCTGCAGTCCACGGGATCCCAAGAGGTGCACACGACTGGGCGACGGAGCACACTCACATGCGTTTGCAACTAATTACCGGGACAGAAACAACGAGAAACGACGGCCAGCCGGAACGTCCATCAACAGAGAAACGGATGAACAACACGCGGCATACCCAGGGGAACGTTACTCAGCCGTTAAAAGGAACGATTCTGACCCGAGATGGACAAGCCTCCAAACCATCCCGGCAAGAGAAGCCAGACCGAGGAGGTCGCCTCTTGCAGGGCTCCATTTACACGAAACGTCCGGGCGGGGGGTGGTCCACAGAGGCAGAGAGTAGCCCAGCGGTGGCCTGGGGCCTGCAGGGGGATGGGGGCGGGACAGCTGACGGGCACAGGGTGTGTCTCAGGGAGATGAAAATGACCCAGAATTAGACAGCGGCGGTGGCTGTACAGCTCTGTGAATCTATGCACTAAAAACCACACAGCTGTGCGCTTTACAAGGAGGGGCTCCGCAGCGTGTGAACCCTATCTCAATAAAGCTGTTTGTTTGGGTTGTTGTTTTTCTTTGAGAGCATTGGCTCCTAAGAGTTAGCAAAAGTCCCTCGAAGAGGCCAGAACTGTCATCCGAGTTCACGCCTCCTTGCTGAGCGCCTCTGCAGGAGTGAGAGAGTCCCGGTGTACAGACGGCTCCCAGCCAGCGCCGCGCACACCACCCTGCTGCTCCCTGCCGAGTTTGCGCTGACTCGCTCCTAGCGCGGCCTTCAGAGGCCGCTCGCTGATTTCTCCGTGCTTGCACGCCACTGGGATCGTTTTAGGCCACATTCCGTTTCCATTTAACGTTCTGATTCCATTTTGGTTTTAT
Source organism: Nanger dama (assembly GCA_917880005.1). NCBI lineage: Eukaryota > Metazoa > Chordata > Mammalia > Artiodactyla > Bovidae > Nanger > Nanger dama. The sequence continues at coordinate 2,312,401 of CAKJTW010000018.1, read as the reverse complement.
TCCAAAACCTCCCATAAGCTGTTTCTTCCTTCTAGATCTGTATTTGTGAGATCTTGGGGCTCACGGAGGTCACCCCATGGATTTGTTTTTGGAAAGAAAGGCAAAGAAATGTAGCTCAGAGTCACTCAAGTCTAACCTCAAGTGTGGGCATCCCTGAAACCAGCCTTTGAGAAGGTTCTGGACTGAGCTGTCAGGGCGAGAGATGGGCGCCAGTACTGGGGGGTGGTCTGGAGTCACCCATAACCTCACCAAGCCCTAGGCAGGGGTGGGGGTGGCCCCAGGGGGTGCAGGACGCGCAGATCCTGAGCTTGAAGATGGCCAGACAAATCCAGAGAAACCTATTTCATAAACTGTGAGCAGAAAAGTGCAATTTTATAGTCGTGTACTTTTTAATCGTGTGTTTTCTAGAATGTAAGTAAATCAAGAAATTAAATATTTAAGTAAACAGTTGACAGTTTCATCTGTTTCTGAATGCTTATAAAGTCTTGGTGACCGAGAAATGTGAAATCCTTTCACTGAGAAAAAGTGGACGCAGCCTGCCTCTGGGGCTTCTTCCTAGCGGGGGTATTCTGCACCCCAGGTCACAGGAAGCGCCCACGGTTCCCTCTTCTGGGCTAACCCCCAGAGAACTGAATACCCAATGCTTTTTCCAGAGGCTCTAAGAGCTTGGAGAGGCAGACCATATAATCCCGAACCCTCCCTTCCAAAACCTCAACCCATCTGACGTACCAACAAAAGCAAGGATGGACGCCTCGTTATCTGAATTCCTGTCCTCTGGGGTCCCGTGAAATGCAAACAGGAATTACCTCCAATCGCTCCGACCACCCGCCAAGTGGAACCAGCCTGGCACTGCCCCCCAGCCGAGGCCAGCAGACACACGGGCAGGAACCAGGCGGTGTGATGCCCTAAGTGTCGGGCACTGACCCACCCCAGCCTCACCCAGCCACGCTGCACTCAGTACCGGTGGGGCATGGCCAGGGACTCGCTCGCACGGGATCTTAATTCCCCAGAGAGGCCCGTGGTCTCTCCTGCCCATCACCACACGGCCCCCTCGACTTCCGACAGTGGCTGTGGCATCCGTGGGCACAGACTGTGTTCTGGGCACCCAGCCTCGGACACCAAGCTCTCGGTGTGCCCCAGGGAGGGCACCGTCGTCCTGCTGCTGGTGAGGGCGGCCCCTGCCCGCCGCAGGCTTCACAGCTGCAGTTCAAGGCCAGGTGGGGCCCTCCCCCTCCACCCCCCGCCAGGCCAAGTCTGCAGCCAGGACCCCCGGTGCTTCTCCCCACGAATGTCCCTTACCATCCCCGGGTCTTGGGGCCACAGATTTCACCCGAGATGCTGAGCCAGCTCTTTGGAAAGACTTGTGAAGCCCACCTCCCGAGAAGCCCCCACAGCATGGGGCAGGGGGTAGAAAGAGGCTCTCTCTGAGCCTCAGGCTGTTAAATATCTAAACATTAAAGGGCCTGAAAACACTGTCTGGACTAACAGGAAACGACATTTCCACCCGGGTTCAAGGAAGGCGCCCTCAGCCAGCACGCAGGGCTGACACGCCAGGAGACATGGCTGAACCCAGCAGGTGCCCACAAAACGGGAGGGTGAGTGTTGGCGGAGCACGTAGGCAGCAGCACAGACCAGAAGCTTCTCCTGGCAGGGGGCTGGGCCAGCTGCCAAGCGCAGCCTCCCAAGCCCCCACACCGCCAGCTCAAGCTCCGCACAACAACAGCCACAGCGGCTCTGGAGCTGGCGGAGGGGGCAGCCTCCAGTCTGTCCCCCCCGCTGCCTGGGCCTGCCTCCCCACCAGCACCCTTCCAGCCAACCTGGCCACCCATCCGGCCCCCGGCTCTTCTTCACACCATCTCCTTCAAACAGCCCCGCTCTTATTGTTCCCAGGGCAACCAGGCACGTGGAAATGCCGCGGTCACCACGCCTGGGGGCTGCCAGGCACCCCTCCCCAAGACCGAGACACTGACCCCAGGCCCCAGGCTCTGCACACAAACAGACCCAAATCGCCCCCAAATCCCCAACAACTCGCATCACAGAGCCCCGGACAACACGAAAGTCAAAACAACGACCCCAGATCCGCCGGGCGCCTGGGGGGCTGAGCCCAGACCCGAGTCTCCCAGCCTTCTCTCCCAACACATGGAGACCCAGCTTGCCCGCAGCACACCTGGGACCCACCTGATCACAGTGGCTGGGACCCACCAGGGAACACCCGTCACCCCTCACCACGGACAGACAGGGTGACCTGCGGGAGCGCAGCCCCAGGCCAGCCCAGGGGTCGCGCCCAAGACCACCCTGCCCACCAGGCGGGCCAGCCCAGGGGGTCGCGCCCAAGACCACCCCTCTGACCAGGCCGGCAGCTCAGTGTCCACCAGAAGGTGGGGCTTGGATCTCAGGCAACCACACCGTCCCCCACGCCTCCTTCGACCAGGGCACCGAATGCGCCTGCGAGGACATGGGAAAGAGAGGACACCTGCCCGGGGCCCACACCCAGCCGGGCACAGAGCCGCGGCCCTGCACCCAAGTCCTCAATCAGCTACAGGAGCGCAAACCTCACAGCGCTCCGGTCATTACAGCCGGTGGGCACAGCCCAGGGGCCCCGCTCCTGCCCCAGGGCAGCTGAAGACCCCCATGCAGGCTTGTTACCCCTCCCCAGTGACTGCTCTGGACTCACCTGGCCCCCATGCCCAGGGCGAGGGGCCCCCGGCCTCACCCAGCTGACCCTGGTGACCAGGAGGAGACTCTTGATCCCAGATGGTCCCGCACACGAGAGAGTAACTTGGCGGCTAGGTGAGCGACTCCAAGCGGGACGAAGGTGCAGAGCGCCCGGGAGCAGATCCACGGGGCACGGGAGCCTCACCAGAGCCGCGGCTGATACACAGACTCCGGAGGGAGATGCTGACTGTTCCTATGTGCGGCCGCCAGCCTCGTAAATCAAACCGCACTCCCGGCGCGGCCGCACCAGCCTTTGTAAATAAATGCCAAGCCTAATGAGTTTCCAAAGGAACGGGCTAAAGCGACAAAGAAGGAAGAGTGGTGGGCAGTCCCCACGCGCCTGGGATAATCGCAGGGGCTTAGACGGTGCAGGCGGGAGGGCGCGGGACGCACTCCCCACCCCCGCCCCTGGGCTGCCCACCCCAGAGAGCAGAGGGCAAGGCCAGACAGGACCCACCACCCCCGCTGGGAGCGCACGGGACCCTTCCGGTGCCACCAGCACCAGCGTCTCTGCGGTCGCCCGGGGCTCTGGGGAGCTCGGCCCCTGGAGTGAAAGGGTGGAGGGGGGGGCCACTCGAGACAGGAGGGTCTGCCCCTCGACACCCCAGCCTCACCGCCAGCCCCCAGAGCAAGGCCAGTGGACACGCCTCCTCCTCTGAGAAGCTCTGACCCTCCACCCTCCTCACTGCCCTGGCACCTCCCAGACCCTCCCGCCCACCCCGATGCCCCCAGCAGACGAGGACCCTCGGGGTCCCCCGCAGCCAGTCCGGGCCCTCACGGCGCATGGCCGCTCTGTGGCCGCTGCAGCCCTGTGTCTCCTCCAACTGGGAGCTCCCCGAGGGCAGGATGCGTTTCAACAGCTACACGGGACTCGCCACCCCTGTGAGCCCACCAAGGCCGGCGAGGGGAAATGTGGAGTGTGTCCCCCCTCGCCTCTGTGACCCGTGGCCGCCCTGTGACACCAGGCTGTCACGGGAAGGCAGAGGCGTGGGATGGACGGCCCCTCGAGGAACCGGCACCCCCTGGACTAGTCGTGCGAGGAGGAGCCCCGAGGGCAGGGGAGACGCCGGGAGGGCACTGGGCGCGACCTGGGTGTGGGAAGGCCCTGGCCTGGAGGAACTGGACCAAGGACGCGTCCCTGCGGTCACGCCAGCCTCCCGAGGCACAGAACCCAGGGGCGGATGTGCGGGGTCCCCACGCGGGCCTGTGGGGCCGTGGTGTCAGTACCTGTGACGGTCACTGTCCCGCCCTGCTGGCACGGTCCTGGCCATAGGCGTCTCATCATATAACACGCGGCGGCCACCTGCCCCTCTGTGCAGCACCTGCCACGCGCTCAGTCGCGTCCAACTCTGTGTGACCACCCCCAGGGACGGTAGCCCGCCAGGTCCTCTGTCCATGGGATTCTCCAGCAGGAACCCTGGAGTGGGCTGTCATTCCTTCTCCAGAGGATCTTCCCGACCCAGGGATCAAACCCGGCCTCCTGCTCGGCAGGCATGTTCTCCACCATCTGAGCCACCCGGGAAGCCCTCTGTGCAGTGAGGGAGCCAGTCAGTGAATGACCGGGCCCCACCCTCTTGCAGAAGCCTCACTGACCTGATGCGAGGGCACCATTCACTTGGCATCACAGAGAAGCATTTGCTGGTGCTGTCCCAAAGTCAGACGCCGGGCCCTGCCCCCGAGAGATGGGCAGTCATCACCTCCCCAGAGGGATGGCCGGCCCCTGGCTGTGCCCCCCACAGAAAACCACAGCAGAAGCAAAGCCCTCAGGGTCACGAGAGCTGGCACCAAGACCAAGGCCTCCGTGGAGCAGGGGTCACGAGAGCTGGCACCAAGACCAAGGCCTCTGCGGAGCAGGGGTCACGAGAGCTGGCACCAAGACCAAGGCCTCCCGCGGAGCGGTCTGGGATGGCCCAGGGAGAGCTGGGGGCGGGACAGCAGCCGCAAGTCAATTCCAGAGCCCTGAAGGGAACCAGGGAGGCCTTCCTGTCCCGGGTCTCCAGGGCAGACACGTCTATAAACCGTGGGGCAGGAGCATACCCCTCTCCTGGGGGTTCTGCAGGCCCTGCGGCCCCGAGACCCCCCACACGGGCCCAGTCAGCAATAATGTGATGGAGGCCGGGGTGTCCTGCTGCAGCAGACCCCACCAGGGGTCTGGCTCCTGGGGCCCCACATCTGATGCGGGTTGGGGGATGCCAGAGGAGTGAAGGAGAACCGTGTGGACTTTAAGTCACAAACCCGCAGTGTGCGACCTGGGAATTCCCTAACGGTCCGTGGCCAAGACTCTGCGCTCTCAAAGCAGGGGCCCGGGGTTCAATCCCTGGTCAGGGAACTGGATCCCATATTCCACAACCAAGACCTTGACCCGATGCAGCCAAATAAATAAATATTAAAACAAACACACACACAATGTTTGGCCCCAAACCAGGAGCCTAGAGAACAATGGGGTGAAGCACAAGCCTGCCCTGCCCTCTCCAGCATCCTTGCAGAGAGAGCTTGCTATGAAAAATGGTCGCCGAATCCTTCCGACAAACTCTCCCCAGTAGAAGTGAGCTGGAAGCTTGATGCCGAACTGGGCTTTCTTGTCTCCTTTGCCTTCCCAGGGACAGGGTGGACACGTGCCACCTCTTCTAAGTCCCTGGCGAAAGTCAGTCCCAGGGCAGAGTTTCAGCCCCAGAGCCCATCAGCAGGGTCAAACCCAGAGCCTCCACTGCTGAGCAGCAGGATCAAGTACGACCAGCAATCTCTCTGAGCCTCAGTTTCCCCACCTGCAAAATGGGTCAGGGGAGACCAACCACCACAGCCACCGAGACTTCGGTGCCTGGACACAGTCCAGTTTCCCCCTCGTTCTTGGTGTGGTTGAAGGTGGCACACGCCATCCACGTTCACTTCCGCCGGTTCTCAGCCGCGTGCATCTGCAAAAAGTGTGGCTCAGCTGCTCTCTACGGGGCCCCAGGCAACGGGCTACACACAGACAGGGCTCAGAACAGAGCGCAGCATGAATCAACACTCACGAAATAGCAGCAAGGGTGGCAGGGGGCACCCACATACACGGGAGCAGCTGGACAGTCCCTTCCACCCCTGACAATGTCTGGCCAGAGCTGTGCAGACCAGACACCCCGCCTGGGCCATGAGGAGGGGAGAGCCTTGGAGAAGATGAAAGACACAGGCACATGGGGTCAGAGAAGATTCCCAGACCCTCGTCTCTTCAACTCTGAAACTGCACCTGAAGACTGTTTCTGTTTATGAAGGCGTCCCCTGAAATCCCCAAACAAGCACTGACCTCAAACCCCCTGTGTACGCCAGCAGGGACAAGCTTACGAACTCGCTCTTCTAAACTCAGCTGCAGCCCAGCTGGCGGCCTCTCACCCCTCAGCCCCACCAGGGGCTCTCTCTCTTTATCAGGGACAGCCCAGTACGAGAGGCCACATTTCCAAGGCTTTCCTGTAACTACACAAGGTCACATGACTACACTCTGGACAATATCAAGGAATCAGAATGGTGTGTGGAGCGTCCACGGAGTCTGCTTATATAAGTCTGCTTCCCCTTCACCATTCTCTCTACTGCCTGGAATAGAGAACCAATGGCTGGAACTCTTGCTGCCATTTTGGGCCAGGCTGGAAGGCTGAGGCTGGAAGCTAGTGATGAGGATGCAGAAAGGCAGCTGTGAGGAGCCTGGGTCCCTGCTGATTCCATGTCAGGGCCACACCTGCCCTGAACTGCCTACTTCCTTTGCGAGAGAGTAAACCCTTGTAACTTCGGGCTACGGCTGTGTCGGGATTTTGGCCACAACCAGCCAAGTCTGCTCTGGCGCAGGCTTGGGTCTTCCACGTGAAGACGGCACCAGAGCAGCACCATGGTGGGAGCTCCATGAAGCGACTAGAACTGACCCCACTTCACAAATAACGGGCCACTGAGTCACTTGCCCATAGCTGCAAAGAACGGGCAAAGGAGGCGGAGCCCAGAGCTGGTCAACAGGAGCTTCGAGGATGCCTGGGGGAGAGATGTGGAGAAGTCTACGAACGCTGGACAGGACAAGGCCGCCCTGAGGCAGCCGGGCGTTTCCCCCACGTGGGACAGAGTGAGGAACAAGGCTGCAGCTGGGCGGGTGGGGGCGGGCACGGTCTCCTGACTGTCAGAATCCCTGGCAAACAGGCCCTGAGCTGTCTGGCTGGGCACGGCCACATCGCAGGAGTGCAGGTCCGACCTCTACTGTTCTGACATTTGGAGAACAGGATACATTCACACGCTGACGGTGTACTAGGAAATCCAGGTATTCTTCTTTCATCGGCTGTGCTGGGTCTTAATTGCGGGACACGGGCTTTCTCCAGGGGCGGTGACCGTGCTCCATCGTTGCAGCCTTCTCCTGCTGAGATGCGGTGTCTCAGTAGCTGCCGATGGCATGTGGGATCTTAGTCCCTGACCAGGGATCAAACCTGCACCCTCTGCACTATAAGGCAGACTGTTAACCACTGGACCACCAGGTAAGTCCCCCTGGAAATCTGTTTTCAGCTGATAATTTTTTTAACTTTTGGCTGCACCCCCACAGCATGTGGGGCCCTAGTTTCCCAACCAGGGACCAAACCCTGGTTTGATCCAAATGCCCTCTGGCCTGGAAGGCAGGGTCTCAACCACTCGATCCCTGGGGAGGTCCCAGAAGTATGTTTTTAAATAAAGAAAAACGGAGAGGATGCCTCACTCCAGGGCAGGTCCCGAGTGGCACTGTTCCCCACAGCTTCCCTCGGGGACCGAAATGCTCTGTGTCCTCCAACATGTGGCTTCTGAGTACTTGAAACGTGGCTGGTACAACGGAGGGACAGAGCGCAGGGTAACTGCTGACAGCTCTCTTCCAGTATAATCCACACACAGCTCAGCTCAGCTCAGTCGCTCAGTCATGTCCGACTCTGCAACCCTATGAATCACAGCATGCCAGGCCTCCCTGTCCATCACCAACTCTTGGAGTTCACCCAAACTCATGTCCATTGAGTCGGTGATGCCATCCAGCCATCTCGTCCTCTGTTGTCTCCTTCTTCTCCTGCCCCCAATCCCGCCCAGCATCAGAGTCTTTTCCAATGAGTCAGCTCTTCGCATGAAGTAGTGGAGTTTCATCTTCAGCATCAGTCCTTCCAATGAACACCCACGACTGATCTCCTTCAGAATGGACTGGTTGGATCTCCCTGCAGTCCAAGGGACTCTCAAGAGTCTTCTCCAACACCACAGTTCAAAAGCATCAATTCTTCGGTGCTCAGCTTTCTTTATGGTCCAACTCTCACATCCATACATGACCACTGGAAAAACCATAGCCTTGACTAGACAGACCTTTGTTGACAAAGTAATGTTATTTAATGTGTAACCCGACTGGCTGTGACAATTATATGTACCCAGGAAATACGCATGTCCCCTCCGGCCCTCCTTGGAGACCCTGCCCCCTCATACAGACAGCATCGTTCCTGAGGGTCCCTATGTCCAGCCCAGGGCCAGCCGGCACTTAGCCGACCCTTTGCTCCCAGCCAGCCCCCTGGGGGATATAAAAACCTGCAGCCCAGGTCTCACATCTGGGTTGCCCAGGGTGTGACTCTCAGGCCTGAGCTGTGGTATCACCCGGGCATTGGCAGGAAGTTGAGAACCGTGGGTCACCATCAAGACCTGCTGAATCACAGCCCCTGGCAGGCGGGATGGGACTCCGCGCTGGTAAACACACTCCCTCCACTTTAATGCCCCAGTGCCCACTGACGCTGAAGAGCCACAGTCTGCATCGCTGCCCAGAGGGAATGCATTCAGGCAGCTCAGACAAGCTTGAGGGACCTGTCTCTTCCCAGCAGACACTGTACCTGACAGGTCTCTGCAGTAAAGCTGGGAACAGTGTGCACACCCACGGAACAACCGGGACACGGCAGGGTCTGCGGGTCCCCCGTGACCTTCGGTCCCTGTGCCATCGAAAGAAATGTATACATTTGGTCTCTGCTCCCGATTCCTGATAAAAGAGCTTCTCAAACCCTTGGGATTTCCTGGGTCGTAGGAGCGTCTTTTGTTCTAACGAGGTGACTCTGGGTGGGCTCATGGGTAGTTCAGGGTGGGGGCTGGTCACCAAGAAAGGTCAAACCAGGTTTGAAACTTGGAACTTCCAGGACCTCCCTGGAGGTCCAGTGGTTAAGACACCACACTTCGGATGCAGGGAGAGTGGGTTCAATCCGTGGTCAAGGAACTAAGATCCCGTAAGCTCTGTGGCGTGGACAGAATATTAAAAGAAAGAAAGAAAATTCAGAACTTTCAGCCTCATATCCCCTCCTTCCGGGAAGGGAGGGGCGGCTGGAGGCTGAGTTAACACCAATCTCGCCAGCGAGATGAAGCCTCGATAGACATCCCTTCACTGCGGGGTTCGGAGGGCTTCCGGGTTGCTGAGCACACAGAGGATCGGGGGAGAGGTGCTCCCAGTGGGCAAGGCTGCCCTCCCCAGGCCTCCCCTGCTCGCCTCTTCAGGGACTGCCCCGAGCACACCCCTTCATAACAAGCAAGCGATGGCAAAGTGCTCCCCGGAGTGCTGTGGGCTGCCCAGCAGACTCCTGAACCCGAGGAGGGCTAGTGGGGAGCCCCCAGTTCATAACCAGTAGATCAGAAGTACAGATGACAGCCTGCGCTGTGACAGGCGTGTGATGTGGGGGCAGCCACGAGGCTGTGCCCCAGAAGGTCTGTGCTCGTGGCAGGGAGCGTCAGAACCGCCCGGTGGAGAAAACCCGCCCGCTTGCGGGCACACAGGCTCTGAGAATAGTGTAGAAAGGAGGGTTTTCTCTGGGCCCTCCCTCACTCCTCTCTGCACCCAGATGGCGCTAGCGGGAAAGAGCCCGCCTGCCACTGCAGGACCTGTAAGAGACAAAGGTTCAATCCCTGGGCCAGGAAGATCCCCTGGAGGAGGGCATGAACCCACTCCAGGATTCTTGCCTGCAGAATTACATGGACAGGGGAGCCTGGCGGGCTACAGTCTGCGGGTTAGCACAGAGTCAGATGCGACTGAAATGTCTGCAGGGTCGACTGTGTGCGCTGGGCCACGCTGTCCCCTGGATGATGCTCTGGCCCCTTCGTGCTTGTCTACTGATAACGTCTCCTCAAAGTGCTGGCACGTCCATGGCGGCCTCAAGAAGAGACGCTGTGACGGGGCCCCACCGTCCAGCGGGGCTGGATCAGTACTCAGGTGTGAGCACAGAGCCCTGTCCACTGGGGAGGCCTGCTTGGAGAGCCCCCCACCAAGATCTGCGGGGGGTGGGGACTGGCACAGCCCTGGCGGGGTTCCCCTGGGAACACAGGCTCTACCCCGCTCCACAATCGCGGGGCACCTTGACCCCATCCTGCCCTCTCCGGCAAACAGAGCACCATCCGGGGATTCTGGAAGGTCCCAGACAACTCCCACGCGGGCGTCCACACAGTGCTCAACGCGGCATCAAGGGCTCCTGCTGGCCGATCCCCCAGAGTCTGGCTGCCGCGCGAGAAGCAGAGGCCGGCCCCTGCTCCCCCAGGAGGCCCGGCCCCACCTCCCTTGGTGGACGCATCTTCACGGGACAACCACTCTGCCGGCAGCTATCAGAACCCAGCGGTCTGTCCCACGAGCACGGAGGATGGACGGCAACACCCTGCTGTGTCCGGGAAGACCCAGGCCCAAGACGGACGCCCGCACGTCTGTGGGGAGGAAAAGATGCCCTGACGCCACATGCAGAGACCCCCGGCTGGGCAAGTGCAGAATCACTCAGTCCGTCTGCAAAGGTGTGCCCGGCACCACTCGGATTCTGAGACTCCTAGACAAGCAGGAGACAGCCCCTGTTCTCGTGCGACCAGCCTTCCCCTCAGAGAAGCGACATGAGCATATTAATAAAAGGCTGATAATCAGCGTTCCGGGAGAAAACAGGGCCAGGGAAGGGCAGGGCAAGTGGGGGAGGGCGTGGTCAGAACAGGGCAGGGCAGCGAGGGGTGAGGGGGCGGGCCGTCCACGCCAGTCTTGGTTGGGGGCCAGCTGGCTGGATGGAGCAGCTGCCCCCGAGGTCAGCAGACTGGGCAGAGGGAGCCACCGCAGGGGCCGTGGGCCTGGCCGATCCTCGTGGGGACCCTGGCCGGGCTATTCCTCAAGCGAGCATGGACACCACAGAGGGTCTGAGCAGAGGACGGGCACAGCAGACCTGCATCTGAAAGGCTGCTCTGGCCGCTGCATTAAGAGCAGGCGGGGGCAGGGCCGGCAGAGAGAACAGACGGGAGAGAGAAGCCGGGACTCGGACTCCAGCAGGGCACGTGGCACCCAGGGAGTTCCGGGCGCCTGGTGTCAGCCAACGGACCTGAGGGGCTGGGAGCTCTATGCTGCAGGCGGTACCCCTCTACCCACCAGATGCCAGCAGCAGCCCCGGTCCCTAGGGGAGACATCAGCCCCTGTTTCCTGGGGATGGGGGAGCAGAACAGCCAGCTGAAAGTGGACAGGTCAGATCACGGAGGAGGAGCTCCCAGAGCTTGCTGATGAACTCTGTGGGGGTGTGAGAAGGACATTGGGGAACAGCAGAGTTCTGGTCTGGATGCCCCAGCTCCAGGGGACTCAGGACAGCTTGTCCCCCAGCTCCTGCGCTGCTTCAGACAGCCCAAGAAGCTGTCCACCTCCCACCCTGCTCGCTGGCTGTGAACAAGGATGCTAGAACCCAATGCTAGTAAGAAATGCTGGCAAGATGCTAGTAAGAAAACTAATCTGTCCCTGCCTCCCCTCCCCCCACCCAGACATGTGCCCCCTCCCAGGACCCATCCCATCCCTCCTGTCCCCAAACCCTCCAGCAGGGCCAGAGCAGAGGAGCTGGACGACCTCGACCCCAAGGACATGCTCAGTTTCTGGACCTTGGATGCAGAGACCACGTCGGGGAGCCACGGCGGGGCCAGCTGGACAGTCACAGAGACGCAACAGCAGACTGCCATTTGGGGATGGATGTGGGCTCCCAGGTGGCTCAGATGGTAAAGAATCTGCCTGCACTGCAGGAGACCCGGGTTCATTCCCTGAGTCAGGAAGATCCCCTGGAGGAAAGCATGGCTACCCACTCCAGTATTCTTGCCTGGAGAATGCCATGCACAGAGGAGCCTGGCGGGCTACAGGCCGGGTCGTAAGAGTCAGACACGACTGAGCAACTACGCACAGCACGTGGTGAGATTACGGGGAGCGGGAGGTCGGGCCCTGCAGAGACAAGCACGCCGCCACGCCTGCAGGTGTCCCCAGTCGGTCCCCCTCGAGAAGGCCCTGCCCCACGGGAGGGGGTCTGTCCAGAGCCGCACGGCACCATAAACGTCCTGGCTCCAGAGGCAGGGATGTCACGCCAGTTACAGGTCAACATAAACCTTGACACAGAACACCACTCAACCAAAAATGACAACTCAGCTTAAATCCCTCAGGCCCTGAACCCTGGGAGGTGCCCTGAGCTGTCCTAGCCTCAGAAAGGGCATGGTCCCAGCAAGGTCGGCCCAGAACTACAGGCAGCCTGGCAATTCTGCTCCCAGGCACCGAGGGCAGGCGTTCAAACACGTGTCTGCCCACGAGTGTACAGTACAGCCCTGTTCACGGCAACCAGCAAGCCCGGACATCACGCACATTACCAAATCCCACAGTGTGACATTCCTCAGCTACAAAAGCATAAAGTCCTGGTGAGGACAGCGTGGACGACCCCAGGAGGCCAGGCCCAGAAACGACGCGCAGTAAGGGTCCACTTACGCGGGCGGCCCAGAAAGCGCAAGGCCACCAACCTGGAAGCAGAGGTGGTGGCAGGGGGTGGGGAGGGACGAGGGGGAGTGGCTGCTAATGGGTGTGGGGTTTCCTGCCAGGGTGACGGGTGGAACGTTCTGGAACTACACCATGGCGGCAGTTGCTCTACACTGGGAATCTATTTAACACCACAGAGTTGCACACTTTCGAGTGGTTAAGAGCTATGTCTATTCTACCACCAAAGAGAGAGACAGCCCGACAGACCATCCCATGGAGCCCTGTCCAGGGCTCTGGAATGGCAGAACGTGACACCGGTCACTGGTCCTCCCACCTCTCCGTCTGCCCTGGGCCAAGCGGGCATCGACATCCTCCAAGCCAAGGGCAGCCTGCACACGGGAAGGAGCCCGGAGGCAGCAGAGGACCTCGAGCAGCGTTTGTTTTGAGAAGGGGGCCCGCAGAGCCCCGCCCTGTCCTCTCAGTCTGTCTCTTCCCCTCCTGGTGCTCGCGTGCTGACAAGAACCCCCTCTCTCATCCTTTCGGGCCCTGGTGACATCAGGAGACTCTCCCGAGGTGGACAGGGCCCCTGGCTGCCCAGCCACTGAGCTCCATCCTGAACCTCCTTCCCTGAGGACACCCTCCAGCTGACATTCTCGGGGGAACCCGCGGGTCCAAGTGAATCGCTCCCCAGGAGCACAGCTGTCACAACAAGGAAATTCCCTTTGGAAGAAATGCCAGGTGAGGGGCCCCAGCAGCTTTGCAAGGCAGCCCAAGAACACAAGCCTTTGCTGAACCCCTAGTCTCCAGGGAGGGGCTCGGCGGAAGCCCCGAGGGTGCAGAACCCGTGTGCACGTACATACCACACATAATCACGCACACGCACAGGACACACACCACACACATGCACACAGACACAGAGCACATGCCTCCCACGTGCACGTGCATACTACATGTAATCACACGCATGCACACGGGCACAGGGCACACATCATATAGACACATGCATGCCACACGTAATCTCACATATGCACGCACACACACCACACATGCACACGGACACACAGCACACACATGCACATGGACAGAGAGCATTGCATCATACATGTGCACATGCATGTCACATGTGATCACATGTGTCCACACGGACACACATCACACGTGCATGCCACATGTAAACGCACACACGCACACGGACACAGGGCACACGCATCATATACAGGCACGTGCATCACACACGCGCACACGGACACACACCACACACGCCCACAACACGCACGCACAGCTTCCTTCCCCAGGCCTGGCAGGAAATGGCCAAGGCCACAGGGAGGGCCCAGAGGGTCTTCGCCGACGCAGCTCCCGTGCTCCCGGGAATCACCCGCTCCTTGGAGGAGGCTTGGTCTTGTGCAGATAAGGTGGAATAAAGGAGCTGGACAAATGGACAGACTGCGGGCAAGCACCTTACCTACGCTGACAGTGATTCACAGGGAGGGTCTCCCCCTCGGGAAGAAAGCCCTCTTTGTAAGGGGGAGGGAGTGGGCCCAACAAGGCAGTGGGCGCCCAGGCACGTGGGTGCATTCGCCTGCCGCTCCAGACGGGCGTCCAGCCCGATGGGAACCTGGGTACTCGTCGCGGGGAGTCTAGCGCTCAAGAACACGGAGGTGGGGGTGAGTCGGGGTCTCAGGGGCTGTGGGGAGGGCGAAAGGAGGGGTGGACAGATGAGGGGAAGAGGGTGAGCCCACTGTGGATTCTGGGGCAGGAGGAAAGCAGGCGGGTCTCCGGGCGGCCCCGACTTTCCAGTCCCTCCTGCTGGTCTCCTGGGCCGGGGGCAGCTCTGTCTGGGGCCTCCCTCTTGCCTACCACCAAAGTGTCTCCATCAGAGCCAATGGGCTCCAGCCCATGGCTGGGCCGGGCTGGCCTGAGGGCTCACTTGATACCTGGACTGCGCTCCTCTCCTTCCTCGGGGCCACCACGCCGTCCTCCCCTGCGCTGGGCCCAAGTCCTCTCTCTGCTCCTGATCAGATCTCATTCTGGAGAAAGGACCTGCAAACTCCTCAGCATGGAGCAGTGAGAGACAAAGGTCACCTACATCAGCGGGCACTTAACTCAAAGGAGTGATTCTCCAACGGTGGGCTGAGAAGTTGAACATTCTTTATGACTTATCAGAGATTTGGGAACCACCAAGAGAGAAACAGGAAATTCATTTTTGTTTTTATTTTTGGTTTTTTGCAAGAAGGGCAGAAAGCCATAGAAAATGTTCACCAAAGATAGAGCTATCATTTTCAGTGAGTTGCAAACATGCGATCCCCAAAGTGCCATTAGCAACTCAGAAACAAAATACCTGTCTGCTGAAAATGTGACCGCTGCACAGAGGAGCCGCAGGGATTCCCATCTCGCCGCCCGACCTGAGTGCTGCCAGGCTGGCCCCGTGGGCTCGTCACTGACTCTTTAAGCACCCTGGAGGCAGGCGTCACCCTCCCCTTCCGTGGGTGAGGAAACGGAAACTTTGCAGGGGTTGGGGGTGGCGACCGTCAGCCAGGTGAGGCAGCCTTACAGGGCTGAGTGGGCTCTGTCTCCCCACCCCCGAGAACAGCACCTGGAAGACCCCAGAGAGAGGACCCCGGAGACAGGAAAGGCTGGGGGGCCTGGTCTCCATCCAGCCAGGCTGTAACAGAGGCCCACGGGCATGAACCCCAAGTGTCTCTTTCTCAATTCTGGAGGCTGGACGTCCAAGGTTGGGGGCGGGCAGACTCGGTGTCCGGTGAGGACCCCGCTCCTGATTCACAGACGGGCATCTCCTTGCTGAGCCCTCACCGGGCAGGAGCTCTCTGGGGCCATTCTGTAAGATCACAAATCCCACAGCGTTCCAGCCCCACGACCTATTCACCTCCAAAGGCTCCCCTCAATGTACCATCACACGGGGGACAAGGTTCAACACAGGACTCTGGGGGACACACAGCGTCCCGGCTGCGGCAGCTGCACACCCTGCGTGCAGAGACTGGGGCCAGAGGAGGGACTGCGCGCCGCATTGTGGAGACGCCGGGTCCCCCTGCCTGCGGCCCTCACCCAGCCGAGACCCCCTCTCCTCACCCCGGCCTCCTCCAAAAGGCGCCACTGGTTTCTCATTTCCCGCCTCGCCAACCCCATTTTCCAAAGTGATTGAGATTCTAACACCATTAAACATGATTCAATTTGCTTTTCCTAATGATGCACCCACAGTCGCAGGACGTCTCTCCTCCACTTGAAAGACATCTCGGGGTGCTTTTCTCCAATTAAATTAACAGGGAAACCGTTAGAAACGCTGAAGAGGAACGGATGCCTCCAGCTCGGTGAGAAACTGGCTTTATGCAGCGAGGAGCCAGGTCTCCGCCACGGCAGGAAGCTAAACGGGGCACGAACCTGCCCGTGTTAAGACTCCTCTTCCCGAAGGGCAGGCACTTCTAACCTGTGCCCCATGGCGGACCCCATAACCACATCACCGGCAACATCCAGGGATGCAGAGCAGAGACAAGAGCCCCCATGACGCCAGGACCGGGCTGGCACTGCCCCCCCACCCCTGCAACCCTCCCGAGTCAAGAGCCCCCATGACGCCAGGACCCGGCTGGCACTCCCCGCAACCCTCCCGAGTCCACGGGGCTGACGTAGCGACCGCATCTTGGTGCCCATGCTGCAGGTGAGGCCGGCGAGGCCGTGCTGACGACCGAGGTCACACCGGGAATAAACACAGAGACAGGGCTGAAGTCCGGGTGGGCCTGCCTCCCGCCTGTCTCCTCAACCCCGGGGACCCCAAGGCCCCAGGAGATCTCCCCCAGCACTCCTCTCCTCCTGGCCGGGCATGGCCCTCGGATTTACAACTTGCCTGTCCACCTCTCTGCTCGGGCCCCTCGGCTGCCACACACCACCACCCACGGAAGGGTGAGCCCACCACCGTGCGCTGCTCCAGAGCCTTCTAAGCCCCCGAGCACCAGCTCCTCCCAGGGGCGCGCAGCCCACCTGTGGAGCTGCTACAAACGGGAAACGGAGGCCGTGTCCCCAGCCTCGCCACCGTGGAGGGCCTGCCCGGCTCCGAGATCACAGCCCCCGGCTGGAGGCCGTGTCCCCATCCTCGCCACTGTGGAGGGCCCGGCCCGGCTCTGAGATCAGACTCCCCTGGCTCCAGGCGTCCTTTGCTGGGTCTAGGAACTGCCTCCTGGGACCTGACCCAAAGCCGTGCAGACCGGGTGGAGGAGTTCCTGGAACCCAGGTGCCCAGACTCCCAGCCTAGGGCCTTGCCAGGCCCACGCGGCTGGGACAGCTGGCCAGTCTGCCCGCCTCTCTCATTAATGGGTCACGGGCTGCCTGCTCGGGCAGGGAAGGAGCGGGGACCCCGGAATGTTCTGGAACATTCCTCTGGTCTTGGGAGGGAGAGAAGGCACCGAGCCATTTTTGCCACCAGCTAAAATATTTCAGTCTCAGATCAAAAGGAATGCAAGCCGGAAACAGTGCGGAAGCCGGAGCCAGACGGATGCGGTCTGCTTCAGGGAGCAAAACCAACAGCGCCCCCCGGCAGCCTGGGGCCACCCACCCCACGGGCCTTCAGTGAGCCCAGAGTAGGTGCCCATGGGCCCTGGAGCGAGTGTGCTCCACCCTGCCCTGCCCTCTCTGTGCCAGGCGCTGTGGGGAGTACCCGGAGGCCTGAGTGTGGCCCCGCCCTCAGGCCAGACACCACCCCCACCCACCCCCCACCCCCCACGCCCCCCCACCCCCGCCTGTCCAGGAGCCAGGACCTGCAGCTGGGAAAGTGGCAGATCCGACAGGTAAAGGGGTCTGCTCTAGACGCCGAGACCTCGCCCTCCCAGCCAGAAGAGGACCGGCCCAGCCCTCCCCTCTCCAGGGACCTGGGCTCCAGGGGTCAGCAGAGAGAGAGCCCGGGTTCTCCTCAGACCCACAGAGGGCCTCAGCGTCCCCACTGGCATAACAGGGGTTCTGGCTAGAAGATGCTAAGGCCAGCCGTTCCAGGAGCAACCCAGGGCGGCTTCACAGAGGAAGGGGCACCAGGAGCCACACCACGGGGTCAGTCTAAGAGGACAGCCCGTGTGGTTGGCAGAGAGGGGCGCCATGGCCCCTCTGCCTGCCCACCCACCTGGGCACCAGGGCCCACAGCCCCCAGAGACCAGCTGAGCCTAGCGGGGGGACCATTCCTCCTGTATGCACGTCCTCCACCATCCCAGCAGACTGCAGAGGGGAGCTGTGGGCTGGCCAGGACAGGGTGCGGCCCGTCCCCTCCAAGCTCCCTCTGCCTTCCCCAGGGTGGGCGACACCCTCCGGCCACCACGGCTGCCGGCCGATGGCCCACTGGGTGCTCCGTGAAAAGTGCCCAGCCCGGTCCCCCGAAGGCCACAGCCCCGGGTCTCCCAGCTCCCTGAATCACGCTGAACGCAGAACTTCCAGCCGGTGTGCCCTCCGCCTGGGGGCCCCGCTGCCTAGCTCTCAACTAGGCTCTGATTCATTACAAATGGGAAAACTAAAGATTGCTGTTGGTTTCATACGTGGAGCCTGTAAAACCTCGAAGCCCTAAGAGGAAAGATGGAGACGCTCAAAGGGTCCTCCGGAGGCCCGGCTGGAGCTACAGACGCTGGCTTCTCCTGAAGACCCCGCCCTTGGGCTCCAGGCTCAGGCACGGGAGTGGGTGGTCCCGTCCCCACCCCACCTCGCCAACTGGAGATTGAAGATAGTGGGGGCTGGCTGCCCCCCACCCTGCGCCCCACGCCTGGCCAGCGGGCACGCTGCAGTCTTTGCTGCATGAATGAACGACTACTCAGTGTCCAAAAGCAAAGCTGGGTCTCGCTCTGAGGAGCCCGGCCTCTGAGTCTGGAATCCAGGTTACACCAGGACCCACTTCCCTGACCCCAATCTCTGCAGCCCCATAGACCAACCCAGGGCAACCTCGTAACGTGGCATCCCGGGGGCCGAGGTCACGGCCGCCCCACCCCCAGGATGGCCTCCACGGTGGCACGCGGCATCACGCCCGGCACGGCCACAGCCCAGGCCGCCGGCTCAGCCTTCCCCAGATGGCCAGGGGCAGTCCAGCCCCCACCCAGAGCAGGGTGCCTGGGAGCGGCCACGGCACCCGCCCTGACCCGGCCCCCCAGGCCCTCTCGTCTATGAAGTCAGCCCAGGGCCAGCCCCCGTTCACATTCTCAATGAACCTCACGCCTGACTTATTGTCACCCATTGCTAGCCCTCCTTGAAGCAGTATCTTCACTTTCAGACACCTGGCAACCCCAATTTCATCTGCGAGCAGCCCGTGGCACTCCCAGCGGCTGCCCCAGGGAGCGGCTCCGACTTCAAAGCCAGCCCCGCACGTTCCCGCCTGGCTCCGTGGCCCAAGAGGAGGCCTGGGGCCCGAGCAAGCACGAGAAATCAATCGCTGATTAACACACATCTCAGCGGAGCCCATCTGCCGGGACGTTCATTCTTCATGGAAATTAAGCCACGAGCAGCGGACGTGAGGGCTGTTCTAATGACGCCGGCAGGCGGCAGTCAGCCGGAGCCATCCCGGCGCTGGCAGGGGTGCCGGGCCAGGGAACGGCACGCAGGCGTGCTTCCTGACACCCACAGAGACGGGCCGGGCCCACCGCGAGCTGGCCCGGCACCCGGGCGCTGTCCGGCTTCAGGTTGCTTGGCAGCCCCGGGAGGCTTCCCTACCGCACTTCCGGGAGGCCTGGGGCAGCCCCGCACTGCCCGGCCTGGCTAGCCGGGAGACAGGAACACCGCCCTTGGTGCTGGAACACCCGGAGCCGTGACCCAGGAGGGTCCACCTGTCTGGGCTCCCCACCCGGGGAAGGAGGCTGATAGTCAGTGATGGGATACAGGAGTGCCCTGACCCGGTGGCCTGGTAGGCAGAGCACTGGAGTGGGGGGCTTTGAAAAGTGGGGAACTGGGGAGAGGTGACAGGTAGACAGGCGGCTGCCCAGGTGGGGCTGGTGGTGAAGAACCCGCCTGCCGATGCAGGAGAGGTAAGAGACACGGGTTCCATCCCTGCGTCGGGAAAATCTCTTGGAGGAGGGCACGGCAACCCATCCAGTACTCTTGCCTGGAGAATCCCGTGGACAGAGGGGCCTGGCGGGTTACAGTCTGTGGGGTCACAAAGAGTTGGACCCGACAACTCAAGTGACTTAACACACACAAGAGGCAGACTGGACCGGGCAGAACCTGGACATGCCCAGAACATTTCTCCGGCTGCCCGCCAGCAGGTGGTGTCTGGCCGCCCCTCCCACAGAGGCCCTGTCCTAAAAGCTGAACATCTGTCCTCCTTCAAATGCATGGTCAAATGAAACGGGGGAAAAACAAACCCAAAAATATGATTAAAAGATGAGCAAAAGGCTTGAATGAACATCTCTCCAAAGGAGAGACACAGATGGCCAACAAGCACATGAAAAGATGCCCCAGATCACGAATCACCAGGGAACGCACTCCAAAACCACAGAGAGGCCACACCACACCATAAGGGTGGCTGTTATCAACACACACACACACACACACACACACACACACACAGACAGACATGAACACACACACAGACACACACACGCGCACACAGACACACACAGACACAGACACACACACGTACACAGACATACACGCACGCACACAGACACACAAAGACAGACAAACACACACAGACACACACAGACACAGACACACACAGACACAGACACACACAGACACAGACACACACACACGCACACAGACACACACGCACAGACACACACAGACACACACACATAGACACACACACACACAGACACATACACGCACACAGACACACACATAGACACACAGACACAGACACACACAGACACACACAGACGCCAAGCACACACACGTGCACACACACGTGCACACACAGACACAGACAGAGACACACAGACACACACACGCACACAGACACACACACACGCACATGCACACAGACACACACAGACACACACAGAGACACGCACACACACAGACACGCACACACAGACACACACAGAGACACGCACACAGACACACGTGCACACAGACACACACACACGCACACACGAGACACACACACACGCACACAGAGACACACACACAGACACATACAGATACACAGACACATGCACACAGACACACACATACACACACAGACACACACAGATGCACACAGAGACACACACACAGATACACACAGACACATACAGATACACAGACACACGCACACAGACACACACACAGACACACGCGCAGCACACAGACACACACAGACACACAGACACACACGACACACAGACACAGACACACACACAGACACACACACACAGACACACGCACGCACACGCACACAGACACACACACACAGACACACACACAGAGACACAGACACACGCACGCACACGCACACAGACACACACACGCACGCACACGCACACAGACACACACAGAGACACAGACACAGACACACGCACACACAGACACACGCACACGCACACAGACACACACACACACAGAGGATGACAAGGGCTGGTGAGAGTGTGGGAAATTGGAAACCTGTGTGCTGTCGGCGGGATGTAAGATGTGCGGAAGCTGTGGAAGGCATCGTGGAGGTGCCTCGAACCATACAAAGTTACCCTCGGACCCAGCAACTCCCTTTCTGGGCATAGAATCAAGTGAAATGGAAGCAGGAATCAGATATTTGCACACCTGTGCTCCCTGGGTGACTGACAACAGCCCTCGGCTTCACCCACCCACAGACCTCATTTGTAAACAAACCCCACGTTCTCTCAGGACTGCCGGAGAGCCCGGATCCAGACCCAGACGGAGGAGTCTGGGGCCTGATTTCCGCCAGCCCTCTCCATGACAGCGAGAGCCTTCAGGCAGGGGGTGGCGGCATCTCCTCCTGGGATGGAGCAAGGGTTTCCCTTCATAGTGAGGGTTCTCAACCTTCCGGGCTTAGAGCCTTGGAAGCTTAGCTGGCCGCAAGTGAGGAATTCAGGAATACAAGTGAGCAAAGCTTTGCACAGGCATGGCCCCCAGCAGCAGTACTCACAACAGCTGAGAGGCAGCAACTGCCCAAATGCTCTTCGATGGATGATGGATTAACAAGATAAAATCAAGCATAGACTGGAGTATTATTCAGCCTTGAAAAGAAATGGAATTCTGACAGAGGCTATATGTTGAACCCAGAACACATCAGCCTAACTGAAAGAAGCCAGATTCTAAAGGCCCCAGCTCCTGTGATTCTGTTTCTATGAAACGTCCAGTCCAGCAAAACGCAAAGAGTTAGAATGGGATTCCCAGGTGCCTCAGTGGGTAAAGAATCCACCTGCCAACGCAAGAGACACAGGAGACTCGGGTTCAGTCCCTGGGCCGGGAAGATCCCCTGGTGGAGGAAATGGCAACCCACCCCAGGATTCTTGCCTGGAGAATCCTATGGACAGAGGAGTCTGGCGGGCTACAGTCCACGGGGTCACAGTCAGACATGACTGAGCATGTGCACAGACAGAACAGAGATCTCAGGGGCCAGGGGAAGGGGGGAGCAGGGCCTGGGGTTTCCTTTGGGGGTCATGAAAAAGTCTGAACCAAAACACTGGTGATGCTGCCTGACGCTAAACACACGGAACACCGCTGAAATCCAGGCTTTAAAATGGTTAAAACGGTAAATTTGACAGTAGGTCCATTTTATCAGCATGTTTTTTGTTTTTTTTTTAAGGATGACACTGAGAAAGGGCCACTGAGGATGAACATCCCAGGGCTCCAGGCTGAGCTCCCTGACCGGCATGTCAGGAGGCAGGACAAGGAGCAAACGAGCTGAGCTGCTGGGGGCCCGGGGGATGGAGCCACAGGGGGCCTCTCCTGCAGCAAGGCCACAGCCACACACCTCGGGACTCAGAGGTGCTGGGCTGAATCCCGAGCGCCTGGCGGGCCGCAGACCCTGCCACCAGCCACCGGAAGAAGCGCAGTCTCTGAGAAAGGCCTTCCAGGAGGCCACAAAAGACTTTGTTACAATTAATTATTTACATTTTGATGTTCTTTCCTCTTGCTCTTTTTTGTTGCAAACCTCAAGTTGTCAGGCTTCAACAGAAACAATGTCTTGGGGTACTGCTGCTGCTGCTAAGTCGCTTCAGTCGTGTCCGACTCTATGTGACTCCATAGACGGCAGCCCACCAGGCTCCCCCATCCCTGGGATTCTCCAGGAAGGAGTACTGGAGTGGGGTGCCATTTCCTTCTCCAGTGTGTGAAAGTGAAAAGTGAAAGTGAAGTCGCTCAGTCATGTCCGACCCTCAGCGACCCCATGGACTGCAGCCTTCCAGGCTCCTCCGTCCATGGGAGTTTCCCAGGCAAAAGTACTAGGGAGAGACAATTAGCCAATTAAAATTTAACTGTGGACACACACATAAACATACATGTAAATATACACGTATATGTAACGCTTCCCTTGTAGCTCTGCGGGTAGAGTCTGCAATGGAGACCTCAGTTTGATTCTTGAGTTGGGAAGACCCCTGGAGAAGGAACAGGCTGCCCACTCCAGTATTCTTGGCCTTCCCTGGCGGCTCAGACAGTAAAGAATCCGCCTGCAACACGGGAGACCCTGGTTCGATCCCTGAGTTGGGAAGATCCCCTGGAAGAGGGCAGGGCAACCCACTGCAGTACTCTTGCCTGGAGAATCCCAGGGACAGAGGAGCCTGGCGGGCTACAGTCCACGGGGCTGCAAAGAGTCAGACACGACTGAGCGACTACGCACAGCACCTACATTACGCACGAGCGGAACGAGGACTAGTTGAGAAAATCTGAGCTCCCACAGGGACAGGTCCCGGGTGCGGATGACGACGGAGATGTGCGAGGCTTACCCGACGCCCACGCGGACAAGAAAGGGGGCCCCAACGACCTCCACCAAGGGGACAGCCAGCAAGTCCAACCCTCTGTTCACGGATGGGGAAACTGAGGCCAGAGAGGATGGCAGGGCCTGCCCACACGCAGGAGGCACAGTGGCCGAAGCAGGGCTTGGACGGGACGCCGCCGACCCTCCACCCCGCGTCCCTGCCGCATGCCCACGGCCCCTACAGGCCCCTGCGTCACTGAAACCTAAGTGAGAGGAGATGGTGATCACCGGCCACCTCCCAGGCCGTGAGCCCCTCCTGGGACCCGCCCAGGACCAAAACAAAGGCTCAGAGGGAGGCTCCTGGCCCCACACCAGACCTGCCCACCTCCCAGGGGCGGCGGCTCCAAATGGCCTTCGGCTCATCAGACTTGCAGGGACTCGGCTCCCTAAACCGAAACTTCCTCCCAAACCGAAACTTCCTCCCCGCTCGTCCACTGTGCAGGCGATCCTGGCCGGAGGCTCCCCGTCCAGAAAGGGAGGCTGGGGGCGGGGGTCCACTCCCACCCCAGAAAACGTGGGGTCAGCATCCAGATGGCTGATGGGGCACACGGGCGTACACATGCCTGTCTGCTGGTCAGCTCTTCCAAAAGTGGACGGGCTAAAAACATCCCCAAATGACAACCCACAGTAAAAGGAGGAGACAGTCTTGAGCAGAAGCCCAGGAAGCTTCGAGCAGCCAGCCCAGCCCGCACCGGCTCCGCAGAGCCCGAGGCTGCACCTGCGCCACGGCCGACTGCATGTTAATAAGTAATTAGCGGCAAGGGCGTGCTGAGGAGGCCAGAACATCCCCAGCGACTTCAGAACGGGGTAGGGATGAGCTCAGCGCAGCCTGGAGCCAAGCAGCAGACAGGCCCGGGTGAGCTCGGTGCAGCCGTGCTCAGCACCCTGAGGAAGGAGCCAAAGGGAGGCCTGGGCATGGAAACCTGGTGTTGGGTGGGTGCACCAAGGCTCCCTTGCTCCTTCCCTGGGTGGAGCCCGGGGCCCACGTTCATCCATGAGGAATCAGCATCTAGACCCCGAAGGCAGGGCAGGGGGGTGAGGCTGGTGCTCCAGGCAGCCAGAATGTATGACCCTTGCCCGTTGCCAAGGCCCCCAGTACCCACTCCACGTGGGCCCGCCCCCAGGAGCCGTGCGGGGGACGCACACACACAGACCAGCCACCGTACATCTCCAGCAGCTGAGGCCAGCCCAAATGCAGACCCAGTTTACAGATGGAAAAACTGTGGCCCCTAGAGGCGAGGCGACCCATGGGTGTCACACTCTGTCCCAAGCCCCGGAAGTCACGCAGCTGGCCCACTCTCGCCTGGCTTCCAGAAGCATCTGCACTCTCAAGAAGTCTGGAGGGCAGCGGTGAGGGGGGGTGGTGTTTACAGGAGGGGCCAGGGCAAGAGAAGGGGTCAGGGCGGTAACAGCCGGGGGCATCTGGCGGAGCAGACTGCTTCACGTGCCAGCCCCGTGGGCTGTGAGTGCTCGGGTGCCATGCAGACTGACTCGGGGGAAGACGCTGGGATGGACAGGAGATGCCTGTCCCGGGCTCCAGGGGGAACAGCATGTTCCAGGCACTGCTACACCCAGAGGACAGACGATGGGGAGGGCAGGCTGCGGACAAAAGAGGGTCCAGGCAGAGAGGAAGGGCAGGACAGGGCACCTCTGCCGCACGGAGAGCAGCCAAGGAGGCTGGGCTGGGGCAGTGGATGACCTTGGGTCCAGCGGCGCTGACCAGCAGGCAGGCAGAGGGGCTGCGATGCTGGGGGGAGGGGCCCGTTCCTCCCACGTCCAGGACATGGTGACCAGCCTGCCTCGCCTCTGGGCCCCGCAGGCAGCCCCGTGAGGCCACGGCGCCAGCCAGCCACCGCCCTCCCCAAACCCCAATCCCGAGGAAGTGGGCTCCCCAGCTGCAGATCACAGCCTATAAGCAAAGTGTCAGGCAAGAGGGAACAGAACACGGAAAAGAGGACTCGCTCCGACTCAGCAGGACCCTGCCTTCCGCCTCCTCCTGGTCCCCAGGGAAGATGGCTTAAACCCCACCGCATGAGGGGGCTCACTGCCTGCGTCCTTTAAAGAGCTGTGAGCTAGCCCCCCTTCGCCCCCCATCCTGACTGAGGCCTCTTTGTGGCCTCTACCCAGATAGCTCTCCCAGCCTCCTCTCTGCCTCCCAGCCTCCATCCCACTCTCCCAGCCTCCACACCACCCTCCCGGCCTCCTCTCTGCCCCCCGGCCTCTGCACCACCCTCCCAGCCTCCTCACTGCCTCCCCTCCATGCTGCCTTCCTGGCCTCCCCTCGAACGACCCCCCAGCTCCACCACACACAGACACATCTTCCCTCTAGGCCTCGGCTCCCTTCCTCACCCTGTGAGGCCCCTAAAGTCAGCAGGAGCTCTGGGATGCAAAGATCCCAGCACACACCTCGCGGGGTACACACACGTGGGTGACCTCGCCGGCAGGAGAAGGGACAGGCGGGCTCCCCACGAGGCCGGCCCCTGGGGGTACCGCTGGGCCCCCCACCTCACGCGTTAATTCAACGAGGGGCCCGACCTCCGCCCCCGGCCTTGCTGCCAGCCAGGTTCACCCACGTCGGGAGTCTCCAAGCCCAGCGAAACACTTCCGTGAGTAAAAACAGGAGGATTAAACCCGTTGGTTAGAGGCTGTGCTCTGCTCTTAACTCAAACGAGAGACAGCCTCACAGACCTTCCTCTCAAAACGGGGGGGCAGGGGGGTGGCTAAAGTGAGCCGAGCTGACCCGGCAAGGCTGCAGCAGCCCGGGCTGGGGGCAGGTGGGGAAGCTGTGCCAGACTAGGCTGGAATCGGGGCCCCGAGACGGGCAGCACCCGGGGAGACCTCCGCGGGGCCGCGTGGGCCAGCCTGGGTCCCCTGACCAGGTGCCCGGGCCTCTGGGGAGGTGTCCCACCATCCCTCCGGCCCCACCAACAGCTCCCTGGCTCTTCTGATAAGACCCACCGAGCCCTGCAAAAATGCACCGGCGCCCACATGCCAGGCAGGGCTCTCGGCACCCGGAGACGTCAGTAAACAAAGCACCAAAGTCCATACAGCCAGGAAGCTCGGGATCAGCCAGGGGCTGTGGCCGCAGCCCCAGTGAGGAAGGAAACTGCCGGACGGTGGGCAGCCCGGGGCGGAGGGGGCACCCCCGCCATTTTAAATAGCAGTGACTCGAGCGCAGGCCCCAGGGAGGCGAGGGCGATGGCCCTGCAGCTGCAAGGGAGAGCCTCACGGGCCGAGGGCCGGACTGCAGGCAAGCCCGCGACGAGAGTGAGGGCGCCGGGCAGGGAGGCGGGAGCAGGTCCCGGGAAGGACGACCAGGCCCGCCCTGAGCCCGGGGCTGCCCGCGGCCTCCTACAAGCCGGGGTCCACCCCCGGCTCCCAGGCCACTCAGAAGAAGCCCCCGCCCCCGCCCCCCCCCCGCTCCTGCCCACCCAGAGGACAGACTCGCCTCCTGGAAGGCGTTCTCACTTCCACCCCCGGCTTCACAGTGCAAGTGAACTGTCCGCAAAGGACTATAATGAAAGCGAAATGCAAACTCCGTCTGCTCAGTGACCACCGGGCTCCCGCCCACACGGAGTGCCGCCTGCAACAGCGCCCACGGGGATCCAGTCACAGGGAGAGCTGGCAAGACTGTCCCCATTTTCCAGATGAGGAAATTAAGTCCCGGAAAGTCGCTAGCGGCAAGGCCAGGACTGGGCATTGTGTTGGCAAAGCCACAACTTCACCACCCCCTTGGGAGGCCGGCCAGGGGAGTAAGGGCAGCGAGGCTGTGGAACCAACAGACTCCCAGGCTGGGGGCACAGTCGGCCAAGCGGCCCGGGAGGGGTCTGCTGACCCTCGGAGCCACTGCCTCCTCGTCTGTAAAGGGGGGTCACCGAGCGCCAGCGTCTGGGGGTCTGGGGGGAGGGGTGACGGAAGCCCAGCTCGCAGCGAGGAGACGAGGCGGGCATTCTGCGGCTCCAGCCATCTGCGGCTCCAGGGGCAAAATGTCAGGGGGAAACTGCAGAAACCCTACCACCTCACCAGGAGGACGCTCCGTGCAAACCGCCAACCCGCTTCCACACCAAGAAGTCTCACGAAGACGCAGCCCACACAGGCCACCCACACGGCCTTCCCACGTGCCCTCCGTTCCCGGGCCCCCCGCGCACCGGCCAGACGCCTGGGACAGGACACGGGACGGCGACACGCGAGAAGGACGAGCGCGCCATCGGGCAGGAGCAGGGCCCAGGCTCGGTGGCAGGCTGGCTCCCGGCTCAGGCCCTCAGCTCACCTCTTAGCTCAGATCTTCCCCAACAGGCCGGGTATGAGCAGAAACCTAACACCTCTAATGTGACCCCAGGGAAATACCAGGGATGGAGCCAAAAAAAAAGAAAGATTCGAAACCAGCTTTTGGATCCCTCTGCTCCTGCCGAGCTTGCTGGGTGGGGGAGCAAGAAGAGGACCAATTTGCTAATAAAAACGGCAGGACCTGGATGTTCGCTTCCTGGCTGAGTCCACGACGCGGCCGCGCCCTGGGCCATCCTGTCCCCGCTCCACTCTGCAGAAAGGAAACCTCAGAGTCCAAGTTGCGTGGAATCCGACCCACAGGATCCACAGGAAGATCCGCAGGAAGTCTGACCTAACCCACAGGGAGCAACCCCCCCACCCCCCGCCTGCCCCGTCGATCGCCATGTTCCAGATGGGCACGGGCTGGCCGCACCCGGGGCCCGGAGGCCTCGAGGGTCTCTGGGGCCCACCTGCCTGCTGTCCCACTGAGGCATCTGCCAAGGGTCTCTCCCGGTTGGGGAGCAGGGTGAGCTCCGCCAGCCTGGGGTCAGGGGAAACACTTTCTGGCGCATCATACACCCCAGCGCATCAGCTCCTCTCCGCACCCGCCCAAAAGGGAAAGTGGGAAGGGGAAGCCCAGGGCCCCGCTGGCTCTGGAAAGAGCGAGAACACCCGCAAGCCAGCCAGACTCCGCAAGGCGGTTTGCTGGGGAGGGCTGACCAGCCCCCTGCCACTGGGCTTCAGCCGCAGCCAAGTCCTGGGTGGCCCACCCCACATGCACGTCCAGAAGACGGGCCCTGGGTGCTCACGGCTGCATGGTGGGCCAGCACCAGGCAGCTCCAGGGGAGGGCTCAGAGCCTTCCCCTTCCCACTCTTCCTCCACATGAACTGCACAGGAGCTGATGTGGGGGACCCTCAGGGGGCAAAGGTCATGCAAGTCTTTCCATCTTACCTTGAGCTTAGCAAGCGTTTAATAAATTCTTGGGGGCGAGGGAGGGGACACATGTATACCCATGGCTGATTCATGTTGAGGTTTGACAGAAAACAACAAAATTCTGTAAGGCAATTATCCTTCAATTAAAAAATTAATTAATTAAAAGAATTCTTTGGGGCTTTTTGAGTGTTTAATAGAGGAGCGGAGGAACCAAGGAATGGATGCTTTTTCCTTCCCAACTTGGAGCAGGAAATGCAACCCACTCCAGTGTTCCTGCCTGGAAAACTCCATGGACAGAGGAGCCTGGCGGCTACAGTCCACAGGGTCGCAGAGAGTCAGATGCAGCTGAGCACGCACGCACACTCCCTTCTCAAGGAATGACTCCCAACAATGCTGGGAGACTTGGGACGCTGAGAGGCAGCTGCTCAGAAAAAGAACGATACCCAGAACCCAGACAGGACCTGAACGCTTTACAAACCTCCTGATTAATGGCAAAAAAAAAAAATCTGGAAAATTCTAAACCAGCCTGAGATAGCCATACCATAAGGATCCTTTCCACTCCTGAATCCTAGGGCGTAAGCAGAGGATGAAGAGAAATGCAACCCACTCCAATGTTCTTGCCTGGAGAATCCCAGGGACGGCAGAGTCTGGTGGGCTGCCGTCTCTGGGGTCGCACAGAGTCGGACACGACTGAAGCGACTTAGCAGCAGCAGCAGCAGCAGAGGATGACCAGAGAATCCCTGCCCGCCCACTATGGGAGACCACAACCGACCCCAAGCCCGTGCCCTCGTCTGGGGATCGACTTCAGTGTCACTCTCCACACGGGCTCCAGGCAGGTCCGGCCGGCAGGGACTGGGCCAGCAGCGAGGGCCTGGGAGGGCAGAGTGGCCGTCACGCCTTAGTGGTCTGACACCCCCGAGCACCACAGGCCCACCTGGACCGAGCGGGTGACCCCACGGGGCAGAGCTCCCGGAGGGCAAGAGGCGGATCGGCCGTGGGTCCTCGCCGAGCGGCTGCCATCCCCGTGCGCAGAGCCACCTGCCACCCGTCACCGGATGTCCCCCAGGCCGGCCCGGGAAGTCACACCTGAGTGGGCAGCCTGGCTGTGCCTCGTCCTGTAGGCTGGAGCCGCGGCTCTGCCGCCCGTCCACGGCTGCCCTGCCCAGCTGCCCAGGGGTGGCTCAGTCCCCGTGTCTGTGACCCGGAGCCGGGCAGGCGGTGGTGCAGAGCCAGGGCCTGGCTCATGTGTGCTTTCCAGGGAGTCTCGTCCCCAGACATCAGCGGAGACGAGCCCAGCAGAGCAGGCTCTGGTCAGCGGCCCCTATGTGGAGAGAAGCGCGTCTCGGTGCTCCAGCCTTGCCTGGCCCCACATCCCACTCATCTCGGGTGCCGACCACAGCTTCATGCGCTCAGAAAACGAAGCAGGGAGGAAGGTGCGCAGGACACGGACGCGCAGCCAGACGGACATGAGGGCAGCAGGAGGGCCAGGTTAGGCTCCGGAGGGCGGCGTGAGCAAAACGCCGCAGGAGCCCTGAGACAGGAGCCCGCCACCCACCCGCACTGCTCCGTCTCCCGTTCACTGAGCCTGGGGGCGGGCAGGGCCAGGCAGCAGCATCGCTGGAGTGACGAGCACCCGCTGCGGCCGGGCAGCACGGGGCAGGCTCCTGAACCCCTGGGTCCCCGGCCGGCCGAGGCACGTCAGAGTCGCTGTGCCATCTGCCAAGGTCAGCCTCCAGCAAGTGGAACCAGATTCTGAAGCAGGTCCATCCGACTCGACATGAAAAGCAGGGCAGATTCGGGGCAGCTCCGTCCTCCCGGAGCCTCCTTGCAGGAGGCGAGGCTGAACCAAGGCCCCTCGGCGCCCCAGGCTACCCGCAGCTTCACACCCTGACTCAGAGCCCAAACCCACTGCCCACTCACAGCTCTCCAGGGCGGCTGGCCCTCTTTGAGGGCAGCAAGCACATCCCCCAGGGCTCAAACCACCCGCGGGAACCGCTGACAACCACGAGGGGCACCCCCCGTTCCAAGTGCTTGGCCATGGTTGGCAGATCATGTGACGAGAATTTAATCCAAGTTTCTGTCCACCTTTTCACTGAGGCACACAGGCCAGGCTCTGCATCCGCTGCTGGCCGAGGAGTGGGCTTGGCCAGGTCTATCCTGTCTCTCTATGCAGTTACTTTAAACACCAGTTCTGTGTGTGTGTGCACGCGCATGTGTGTGCATGTGAGTGTGTTCTGGAAGGCCTCCCCCAAAGTCCAGAGCCACTGGTTTCTCCCCTGCCCAGGGCACTGCTGGTCACAAGAAGTAAAAACGGGAAAGAGGTTCTAATCCACTTGAAAGCAAGTCTGCGGACGGAGAAGCTCAGGACGCCGGCACAGGCTCCCGCCCCAGTAGAGGGAGGCCTGGAAGCCTCAGAGGCCTGGGCTAACGCCTCGCAGCCAGAAGGACGTGGGGGAGCCACTCAAGAGAGGAGGAGAGACCTCTAAGCGCTGGTGCGGACACAGGGCTGGTCCCCGCGTCTCACGTCTATGGACTTTCAGAACCGAGGAAGAGGGCCATCAGGCCCAGGTGGCTTATGGGAAAGTCCTAGTTATCAATGCTAATTTGACACTTTACAGCACCTCAAATGAGGGCTCCTCTTGGAACTGACTTCTCAGCATTTGCAAATACAAAATTCCTTGCGTTTCATAAATCATGTGCTCACAGAACACTTCCTCAAACACCAGGTCCCTGATAATGGTCCTCAGATAAAGCAGGCAATAAATATCCTCTGATAACTTCCCGTAAGCAGGTGAAAGCTCGTCCCTGGGTAGTCCGGGAAGTGCCCGTTTCACAAAGCCAGCACTGACGGGTGGAGGGAAGGGAGGGAAGGGCCCCCAAGAGCAGGGGGGCCTCGGGGCAGTTGCACCACAGCACAGCACGGAGCCAGGGCTGGCTCAGGCCTCGGCCCCCAGTCCATCAGCAAGGCACCACGTCCTGACTCCATCTTTTAAAAGGAGGGACCTGGGAAC
The DNA here is from genome assembly GCA_917880005.1 of Nanger dama. Taxonomy (NCBI): domain Eukaryota; kingdom Metazoa; phylum Chordata; class Mammalia; order Artiodactyla; family Bovidae; genus Nanger; species Nanger dama. The sequence continues at coordinate 2,280,884 of CAKJTW010000018.1, read as the reverse complement.
TGTTGGCTTCCAGATGGACCATGACGCCCTGCGTGGACACTCACCAAGAATCCACGGTGCGCTACACCCCCGCCTGGCCTTGGCACCTGTCGGGACTCTGCACGGCAGTCGCCAGGGACACTTGCTGAGAAAGCAGGGAGGCTGCCCGAGTTCTCCGCCATGGACCTAGGGCATCAGCTCCAGGGACGAGGAGTTCACATAGTCATCTGTCCCCGCCCGACGCTGCTCGGAGCCAGACACCCCACTTGTCTCAGGCATAACGCAACAGCTCCCTTCTCAGCACACTGCAGAAAGCGCGGCACCTGCCCATCCGGGCCCGCCCCCACAAGCTGGTGCCTGCTCGCCCAGAAAGGGTGGGAGATTCAGGGCAGGAAGAAGACGCCCAGGGTCGCTCAACTGGAAAAGTCAGGGGCAGGGCTGGGCCCCGGGTCTGGACTCATCCAGGGCAGTTTCCCTCCATCCTCCTGGGGTCACGATGCCCTGACTTCACTCTGAACAGCTTGAGAGGGCAGGAGGGGCCGTCCTGCAGCCCCAGCCCCTGAAGACCCTCCTCCGGTTGTAACACAGCCCGGTCTGCCCCTGCCCACGGGGCTCTGCCCAGGGGTGCTGGGGCCGCCTCGGAAAGAGGGCACTCACCTTCCCGAAGTCTCGGACATCGAAGAGGTCGAAGGGGTCAAACAGCTCGCTGTTCCTGAGTCCGAACTTGTCGTGGCAGACTTTCAGGAAGGTGCGGATGTTCTTCAGACAGAGGAACTGGAGGAGAGAGGGGAGCGTCATTCGAGGTGCACGGTCTGCAGGGCAGCAACACCAGCAGCAGCAAACCCTGCCCCCCGGCGCCGCCCGGCTCAGGGCAGACGCCAAGCGCCCGCACCCCTGCCTGGGGAGCCACACGTCCCAACTCAAGACAACCACAACTGGAACAAAACAGTCAGCAGGCACGGAGCCTCCCCCGGCACAGACACATCCCCGGTGTTTAACACGTGACAAAGGCCCACGGAAGACACGCAGAGCCCTGGGGCGGCGCAGGGCACACACGGAAGGTGGAGGAGCACGAAGGCCAGCATCAAACCCCAGAGCAGCACCCGGGAACCCGGCACCTGCCCACCCAGGCCACCGTGGGACACAGCCAGGGCAGGGGCAGGGGGTGGGCGGCTGAACAGGGCCACTGGCTTCCAGTCCCTGTGGAGAAGGAGCCGGGAAAGATGGGGGCAGCAGACGAGGCGGCCTGGAACGCAAACCTCGGCGTCACAGGGCCCTGGGTTCGGATCCTGTCCAGTGCCTCCAGGGACTAGGGCTCCTGAGGCCTGACTCCCTAGCAGGACGTGCCTGGCAGAGTTAATGACCTGCCCCGATGGCACAGAGCAGGCGTTAGGTATGTGGGAGCCATCAGCCCCCCACCAGTCCACCTCAGCATGGCAGCCACAAGGTCAGAACCACAGTGCACACACAGCTGAACACCAAGCCAGGGTCTCAGACCCATCGACCCATCGTTACCCCTCTAAGGGACAGAGCTCAGCTGGTAAAGAGTCCGTCTGCAGCAAGGGAGCCCTGGGTTCGATCCCTGGGTTGGCAAGACCCCTTGGAGCAGGGAATGGCCACCCACTCCAGTATTCTGGCCTGGAGAATCCCATGGACTGTATATAGTCCGTGGGGTTGAAAACAGTCGTACACAATGGAGCAACTTTCACTTTCAAGGGCTCAACAGCTCAACTTCAAGAGGCCTGCCGAGATGCTGGGACTGCTCACCGGGAACTTGAACCAACGGACAGATGAAGGCCAGGCCAGAACCAGAAGCTGAGGCAGGCACAGCACCAGCCAAGCTGCACGCTGAACGCCCAGGGCACACGCAGAGCACACCCGCCCCCAGGGGGTCACCCCCGGCCCAGAGCAGCCTCCGCATGGGGCCCTCCTCCCTCCCGCCGGGCTGGTCACTGGCCAGAGACGACACTGGCGTGGTACCGGTGGTCTGTTAATTATTCCCTACCTGTGTGGGGGAAACCAGGCGTGTGGGTCTGCGTGTGTACACGCATCTATGTGCTTAGCTGTGTGTACCAATGTCTGTGTGTGTACCTGTGTGTTTGTGTGTTTCTGCGTGTATCTGTGTATTTCTGTGTGTATCTCTGTGTGTTTATCCATGTGTACCAGTGTATTTCAGTATGTATATTTGTGAGTGTGTATATCTGTGTGTTTGTGTGTCTCTGCGTGTATCTGTGTATTTCTGTGTATATCTCTGTGTGTTCATCCATGTGTACCAGTGTATGTCAGTGTGCATATCTGTGGGGGTGTGTATCTGTGTGTATGTGTGTTTTTCTGTCTGCGTGTATCTGTGTATTTCAGTGTGTATATCTGTCTCTGCATGTATCTGTGTGTGTATCTGTGTATTTCAGTGTGTATATCTGTGTCTCTGCGTGTATCTGTACCTGTGTATTTCTGTGTATATATCTCTGTGTGCTCATCCCTGTGTACCAGTGTATTTCTGTGTGCATATCTGTGTGTTTGAATGTCTCTGCGTGTCTCTGCGTGTCTCTATGCATTTCTGTGTGTATATCTGTGTGTTTATCCATGTGTACAGTGTATGTCAGTGTGCATATCTGTGGGGGGTGTGTATCTGTGTATCTGTGTGTCTGCGTGTATCTGTGTGTGTACCAGTGTATTTCTGTGTGCATATCTGTGGGTGTGTGTATCTGTGTGTTTGAGTGTCTCTGCGTGTATTTGTGTATCTGTGTATATCTGTGTGTATATCTGTGTGCTTATCTGTGTGTACCAATGTATTTCAGGGTGCATATCTGTGGGGGTGTGTATCTGTGCATGTATCTGTGTGCATCAATGTATATCTGTGTATCTCTGTGTGTACACTTTTTCTGAACGCATGAGAGTAAACTGCAGATGTGCCCCCTCAAACACCTGAGTGTGTAGTTCCTGAGAACAAGGACACCCCCCCACCCACAGTCACAGCACCAATGTCAAAATTAGGAAATTAACATAGGTCCCACATTACCTCATCTCTAGACAGCACTCAGCATTTCTTTACTAGATAAAGGACAACCAAGATGTCCTGATAGAAAACAGTCCTGGCCCACAGTTCAATCCTGGATCACAGGCGACTTTAGTCAAGTCCCTTTTGTCTCCATGAAGAGCATTCTCCGACAGAACTTTCTGGAAGGATGGAAATGCCCTGTGAGCCCCAGTGCGGTGGAGCAGCCTCAGGCACACACGCCTGCTGAGCTCTGGAGATGTGGCCAGTCCAACCTAGCAAGCGCACTTGTAATTTCACTTTATTCTAATGAATTTAAATTTACTTGCAAAACTGGCTACAGCCACTGGTTTGAACACATGGCCCTGGAACAGCCCTCTTTGTCTTTCCTCACCGGACTTTCCTGAAGAACACAGACACGGAAAGACGGGCACTGCAGGATGTCCCTCACATGGGGGCCCAGGACCAGCAAGTCCACAGACCCAGGAGGCGGCTGGGGCCGGGCTGGGGAGGCAGACTGAGTGTTCAGTGGGGACAGAGCTTCAGTCTGGGAAGAAGAACGAAGCCCGGAAGTCCTGGTGGTGACGATTACACAGCGCCGGGAGCGCATTCGATGCCCCTGAGCTGTATGCTCAACAATGGTTAAAATGGCAGTTTCCAGCTTTGTGTATTTTACCATGATTAAAAAAAAAAGCGTAATTCACAAAACAGTCACAGAGAAACCGACACGCAGGGAGAAGGCTGTGTAACGACAGAGAAAGAGATTAAGCAGGCGCTCTAGGGGCTGAGGAGGCCACCAGGAGCTGGGGGAGGGCCTGGGATCGAGTCTCACACCCTGACCCCGAGAGAGCCCGTCCCGTCATCGGATCTCAGACACCCAGGACCCTGCCTTCAGCTGCTTCACCCCCATCCCACCCCCTGAGAGCGGCCTGCAGACCCGGGGGCATGTCTGAGCCCGAGCCGCTCAACCCCTGGGCCCCCAAACCCCCTACCCAGCCCCCCCCCGCCGCCCTGGCCTGAAGCATCAGACCCCATCCTCCCCCCTGCCCTGCAGGACGTCTGCAGCTTCCAGCCTGGCTCCAGGCTTTTCTGCACACCACTCGGCTCTAATTTCCACTAAGCCCTTATTTTAATTCCTCCTCAGCCTCCCATTTTTAGAGTTAATTACACAGCTCCCAGCCACAATCGCAGCCGGCAAGGCCAGGCTTCCTTTCCGGGCTCGGAAGGGGGGCAGGCGTGTTGTGGACACAGCGTCTGCCTGGCCTGCCCCCTCTGCTCTCCGCCGTGGGCACGCGGGCCCCTGGCCTTCCAGAACCGCTCCCAGTGGCTCCTGGCCCAGCCCAGGCTGGCCTGGGACTCGACTGTCAGGGAAAGAGGGGTGCAGAGAAAGCACCCAGGCCGGCATCCTCCTGGGGTCCTGGGGTGCTGCCGCGCCTGGCAGCACACTGCACCTCCGCTGTCCCTCCAGCAATCAGCCCCACTGCACAGGTAGGGACACTGAGGCCCAGACGGCGGAGGACTTCGGCTCCAGGTCATAAGGCGCCCGAGCTGAGATCTGAGCCCACGTCCACTTCAAGAGCAGCGAAGGCCCTTCGAGAAGACGGGGGCGACCACCAGCCGCCCAGAGTCCCGGGTCTGTCCAGGAGCCCACTGGCAGCCTCTCCTGCACCCCTGTAAGGGGCCTGGTTTGAATAAGCAATAAGATCACTGTCTCCCTCACCGTACAGTCAGGGAAACTAAGGCCCGGGGCTCCCTACCTGCCACCCTGGGTCCCCAGAGGGCACGTGCCCGGAGCCTGGCCAGTCAGGGCCTCTGGTCTGTTCCCCTGGCAGGAACGGCTTCCAGCCCTGGGAGAGACACAGCCCAGAGCGAGAGCTGGGGGCCAGGGACCAGGCTGCAGCCGGGAGCTGCCCACCCTCGTCCTGTGGCCCGAGGTCTGACGGCCGGCTGGCCGACCCCTGGGGCTCCAGGGACAAGTGGCATTCTCTGTCCTCCGCTATGGGGAACTGACCAAGGGTGGCCACACAAGGCTCTGTCCCCGGAAAACTGGGCCCGTGACAAGTGGCCCAGAAGGGAGGCGGCACCGCTGGATCTGTGTGGGGAGCCCGGGAGGTGCGGGCGCCTCCAGCCCCAGGAAGAGCCCCTAGCTGTCCCTCGCTGAGCCAGGCCACCCCGTCAAGAGACCAGCCGCCTGTGTCCTGGACGCCTCGCCCTCTAACCCTGGGCCCTGGTGGGCCTCCTCGAGCTAATCGGGCTGAAATCAGATTAGCGTGAGCTCACCGGCCCGCGGCCAGCCGTCCTCCGCCCCAGGCGCAGCCGGCCAGGGCAGCCCAGGCCTGCTGCTCACTGTCAGCTGTCCCTTAGCTGTCCTGAGGCCCCAGCACGGGGGAGGCTGGCAAGAGGGCCAGGGGGCCGCATCTGAGCCCCCAGGCCCCTGCGCACCCCTGGGAGGGGATGGGGAGGCTTCCGGGCCCAACTCAAGTGGTTCCACTGGGGCCCATACACCAACCAGGGACAGCCCCACTCCAAGATGGAGACACGGAGGCCCCGCCCTGCAGGTGGGCAGCCCTCAGGCCGCTGGAGCCCCTCTGGTCACCCATGCCCTCCCCCGGGGGTTGCTCTCCCCCAGGCAGGACCGGGCTGGGAGCCCCAGAGCACACGTCCACCCCGCAGCACACTCACACGCGCACGGCACTCACACGCGCATAGCACTCACACCTCAGCACCGAGGGGCAGGTACAAAGGAGAACCTGAGGCACAGGGCAGCAGGGGGCACGGGAACCGCCCACAGGGCTCGGGAGGTGGACAACCGTGGCCCCACTCCAAGGACAAAGCCCGTGACCACCTGCGACGCAAGCCCTTGTTGCCCAGATGGACAAAGTGAGGCTCAGACCACGGGTGGGCTTCCAAGCAAGGCATGACAACTGCAGGCCTGCCCAAGGCTGAGCCCAGGGCCTCCACGCCCGGCTGGCTGCCCTGCCCCCAGGAGCCCCCCAGGGAGCCTTGCTGGGCCGTGAGGGAGGCATCTGGCCCCAGGCACTGGGATGCGACTCACTGCTCTGAGCAGACCTGGCTCCTGGTTCCAACCCCCTGCCCCCCACCACGTGTGCTTGTTAAATCGACTGTTGTCGTCTAGGGTCCGGGGGCCCTGGGCACCTCACATTGGCTTCTGAGACTCTCCAAAGCTCCCTTGTAGCAAGGGTTTCCATGGTGCCAGCTCCGGGCTCAGGGCTAGGCTGCTCACAGCCTCACGGTCATTAGAGTGAGTCCTAATTTACCGATGACGAGACGGAGGTCTCGAGAGGCTACCTCGTTTGCGAAAGGTCACCCATGAGGATGAGGCAGAGCTGGGAACAGATCAGGGTCACTTTAACCTCAAGGCCAGACTGCTGGACCTGTAAGCAACCTTCATAGTTTATAGTTTCTGAGCAGGGAGACAGTAAGGTTTTTTTTTTAATTTATTTATTTTAATTGGAAGATAATTACAATATTCTGATGGTGTTTGCCACACACCAGCAAGCATCCGCCACAGACCCTGAAAATAATGCTTGCAGGAAAATGAAGTCTGGCCGGGGTGATGGGGAGACTCAGAGGGCAGAAGCCCAGCCTTTGGGCTTGACAAGCAGGATCCAGACAGAAACCATGACTCAGGAGGGGACAGTGGACACTGGAGCCACCGGCCTCAGGAGGCCCCAAAGTCCCTGAGCCCAGAGCGTCGCTGGGCCCCCACGCCCTGCGAGGAGGGAGCCAGGCTCCCACGGCCCCTCCAGGGCCAGTGACCTGCACACCGGGAAAACCCCCTCCTGGTCAGCCACACCCGGGCGGGCCAGGCCTTCACCAGCACCCCCACCGGCTCCCGTTAGCAGCCTCACTCCGAGCCGACGCCCGCCCGGGGAGGCAGACGGCAGGCCGGCCAAGGCCTCCCGGGCGACGACGCCACTGAGGCTGCGTGCTCACGGCCAAACCACCGGGACGACGGGGAGGTGAAGCCACCCCGCCTCGCTGCCCTGTGCACGCCAGAGCCGGAGACGGCCCCGGCGCACCGGCTCCCCAGCTCTCGAGAGAACAGGCGCTCTGCGTGCTGGGCTGCACCTTTCTGCGCGGCGGGGCCTCCGCATCTGAGGCTCGCGCTCCGCAACTCAGGCTCCATAGCACCCGCGCGTGGCCCCGAGTCCCGGGACCCACTCAACAAGTGGCCCTGGAGCCGCCTTCACGATGACCGGTGGCTCTCGGCCGCCAGAGCCTCGTTGCCCCCGCAGCCAGGCCACTGGGCCTGCCGACCGGACGCCCGACGGGCGCGCGAGGTCTGTGATCAATAAACTATGGGACAATGAATTAATTTCCTGTTTTATTTATGCCACGCTCAGTCCAAAATCCATTTTAAATTATTTCATTACTATTTAATAGGTGCGGCTCGCTGGAATGACTTTCAAATTTGGCGCCCTTGGGGTAAGTCACCAGGGGCCTGCAGGTGACAAGCCAGCCAGATGCTCTGTGGGAGGCAGGGGCTGAGACCCTCCCCTCTCTCGGTCCCCAAACACCCTGGGCAAGGACACCAGGCTGGGGTTCAAGATCTAGTGGGTGGATGGGTGGATGGATGGATGGACGGATGTTTGTCTGCAGGGCATTGACTGACAGCTAGGAAAAGGCCCAGCTTTCCCCCAGGCAGCTAAGACTCCACGATGCCCTTAGAGGGTCTGAGAAAGCGAACAGTGAAAGTATTAGCCACTCAGTTGTGTCTGGCTCTTTCCAACCCCAGGGACTGTAGCCCTCGAGGCTCCTCTGTCCATGGAATTCTTCAGGCAAGAACACTGGAGCGGGTCGCCATGCCCTCCTCCAAGGGATCTTCCCGACCCAGGGACTGAACCCAGGTCTCCTGCATGGCAGGCGGATTCTTTGTGGTCTGAGCCACCAGGGAAGCCTGGGGCCCCTGCAGATGGCCCCAGCTGCGTGGGTGGCAACCCTGCCTCCCAGAAGCAGCTCTCCCAAAACACACAGGCAGGTGGAACGTGGGGCTGGCTGTGAGCACAGATCCCTGCAGCCTCCAGTACCGTCCTCGGGCCTCTGGGTTCCAGCTGAGTCGAGTCCACAGCTTGCTATGCCCAACAACAGCTTGAGCAGGGAGGGACCATGTCACCCATCTGACATGGGGATCAGGCTCAGGAGGTCAGGGTCCGGGATTGGAGCCGGGCCGTCCAATCCCACAGCCCCGGCTTCCCAAGCCACCAGGGGCCGAGCTGCCCTGATGCCCGTGTACAGTGCCTCTCCACCTGATCCCTGCTCCCTGGGAAGAAGGTGCTCCCCAGTGCAGCCGGCCCTCCTCTCCCCCGGGACGCCATCTTCCCACCATGACCACAGAGACCCGATTCCAAACGCACGTGGCCTCCTCGGTGCTGAAAGAGGGGGTCCCTCTAAGGCAGACCTCAAGTCCGGCCTCAGCAAGCTTCCTGAACCCCAGACTCCAGCCCCTTGTCCCACAAGGATGCCCTGACCGGTTTCCAGGGCCCTCGGGCCACTTCCAGGAGCACCAGGAGTGGGCCTCAGCCTCCCACTCGGCCACTCCCCGCTGCCATGGCCCAGAGGGCAGAGCTGGGCACGCAGGTCCCTCCAGGGCTCTGGGCCCTTCTGTGCTCAGCCACTCGCTCTCTCCACGCAGTCAGCCTTCTACCGTGGGCCATAGGGGTGTGGGGCCACCCGCTCACCACACCCTAGACAGTCGGCATGGTGAAACGGGGAGGGGGTTTCCAGTGAGAATGCAGAGGTGCTTGGCTGAGCCATGGGAAGCAGGTTCTGAAAGGCTGGAGGTCAGGCTCCAGCAGGAGGGGCTGTGCCAAGCTGATGGCAGCTGCGAATGTCCCCCCCGACCTCTTCCTGATCCCAGAATTCTTCCCCATCAACACAGGAGGGGAGACCCACCAAGAAAAACAGCCCTGGGGAAGCGCTGGTTCGGAAGGCTGAGCAGAGCGCGGCGGGGTAGCGGGGGAGCTCGTCCTTAACTCTGCCCACGGCCAGCGGACTCTTAATAGACACCCACTGCGTGCCCGCCCTGCCCCGAGCTCAGGGAGCAGACCAGAGAGCAGCAGGAACTCCTCGGAGCCCACGGCTGCCCATGGACGCCACCTATGATTTCCGCCCGATACCTGGCTGGAAATTGTTCCCAGCAGTCCTCAAAAGATCCGCCTCTCCAGCTAATGGCCTGTTTGAGCCGGAGGGATAAAAACTAGTCCGCCTTATCAAGACTTCAAGGTCAGGGTCAAACCAAAGGTTTTTCTACAAAGCCGGCAGGAAATTGCTTTTCTCGAGTTTCTCCGCGAATCTTCTTCGCTGAGCCGGCTTCTGCACGCCCAAGGGTTCAACCCCACCCTCCCACTGTGTGAATCCTGCAGGCGGGTGCGGCTCAGAGAGATTAGCCGGACAGCTGTCTGAGGCGGTGCCCCCCAGCCCAGCATCCGACGCCCCTCCTCTCCCTCCTGTGGCCCCACGCCAGACCCTCAGCGCCGGCCCACCAGCTCTGCGAAATCGCCCCTCGCCTCTGCCGCTTCACCTCCTCCGTCTCGTCTTCCGTCCTGAAAGTGGCCTCGGGGTCAGCATCAGAGCAACCCTCCCCACGTGCCTCCAAGCTCCTCTTCCCCAGCAGGACTCCAGAGGCAGGTCAGCTCTGTGGATACTAACGTGGTGGTCTGGACCCCACCCCCTTCTTACAGAGAAGGAGGCTGAAGCTTGAGGAAGCTGTTTGCCAAGTGCAGCGTTGAAACCCCATGGACAGAGGAGCCTGGTGGGCCGCAGTCCATGGGGTTGCAAAAGGTTGGGCACGACTGAGCGAGTAACACTCACTTACTAGGCGCTTGAAAGGTGGTCTCTGAAAACACGCCCACGCCCTGATCCCCAGAGCCTGAGAAGTGGCCTTCTTTGAAAAAGGGTCTTCATAGCTGTAAGTAAGGCTCCTGAGACCGTCCTGGACCAGGGTGGGCCCTACATCCAACGACTTGTGTGCTTGTAAGAGGCAGAGAGAGCAGCGGACCAGGGCAGGGTGGAGCAGAGCCAGGGGTGAGGCGGCCACAGCTGGCGACGCCTGGGCCTCCGGGAGCTCAAGGGCCTCTGAGCGAGGAGTTTGCCGGGGCCGAGGGTGGCAGCGAGCCCCCACGACTCCTTGCCTTTAGACGTCTGGCCTCCAGAACCGGGAGAGAGGATCTGCAGCTGCTGCTGCTGCTGCCCCAGGTCTGTGGCCACGCTGAGCAGCCCGAGGCTCCAGGGGTGCCAGGCGCCCTCACGCCCGAACCGCCTGCCCCGTGACCTCAACACCACGGGTGACGCCACTCCTGCAGGCCCTCAGCTGAGCTCTGTGGGATGGACAGATGGACAGACGGGCGACTGAAGCGGCTTCGGTGAGAAGCAGGCAAAATCCCGCTTCCTCCCAGCTGTCCTCCCAGGTCGCGACCATTCATGCTCCTCAGCGCTTCCCGGACGGCCCACCCGGCTGGGAGTCCCTGGGCCGGGCAGGCCCAGCCTGCTTTCAGGCGGAGAGATCTGGGCTTAAACCTCTAACCCCGGACCCACCACACCGTTCATAGGGAACCCCCACCCCGCACGACCCCAGCTCTAGGCTGATCACGCCTCGGGCCCCCAGATGTGACTGTCCAGTGGCTGCCTCCAAGTCTCTTTGGGAAGATGGCCCGCTTGAGCACCCCAAAACCGGTCTGCAGTCCCCGCGCCTGGGGAAGAAGCCCGCTCTGTGAAAGCCACCGGCCTGCTCACCCGGGGCTGGAGGAGCACCCAGAGGCAGCCGAGAGCCCCTCAAGCCCCACCCCTACCTGAGGGGTGAGCGGCCTCCACACGTGGAAACCGGGACATCACCTGCAGCACTCCAAAGGCATCCCCACGAGCACCAGGGACACACGCCCTCCTCAGAAGGGCCACAAACGCCGCGGGGACCGTCCCCCTCGGACAGCTCGGGCCCTCGCCGCGGTCAGCGCACGCTGAGAACAGGAGATAAACGCCACGCCCAGCTATCGTCCCCTGGCTCCGGGAAGCAGCATGTCAGTCCGTCTGTTCACGGGCCACCTGCTGGGGGCCTGTGCCCACCCGCACAGGCGAGCCCGCTGGGTCAGCTCTGCCGCCGTGCGGGAGTGGGGGGTCACTTCAGGGCAGCCAGCATGGCCCGGGGAGCAGCATGCAGGTGCCGCCCTCCTGCCGCCCCTGCTGTCCACAGACCCTACAGGAAATTCCCAGCAGCATTCCTCCTGAGAGGCTGGAAAGGACCCCAAATGTCCAGGGCAGGAGCTGTACGTAGTGGGTGCTCAGCAAAACCTGAGCCAATACACGTGCGATTCCTGGGAAGGCTTTGGGGGACAGGGACTGTTCCCCACCCAGCTGTGAGCTTCCCGTTCCCTGGAAAGGCTTCGGGGGATGGGGACTGTCCCCCCCTCCAGCTGGGGGGCTTCCCGGCCCCTAGGAAGGCTTCTGGGGACGGGGACTGTTCCCCCCTCCAGCTGGGGGCTTCCTGGCTCCTGGGAAGGCTTCAGGGGGACGGGGACTATTCCCCACCCAGCTGTGAGCTTCCCGGCCCCTGGGAAGGATTTGGGGGACGGGGACTGTTCCCCCTCCAACTGAGGGCTTCCTGGCCCCTAGGAAGGATTTGGGGGACGGGGACTGTTCCCCCTCCAGCTGGGGGGCTTCCTGGCCCCCAGCTCTCCTCCCGGAGAGGCCAGCGCTGCCCTGGGCCCATGGGGCAGGTGCTTGTGTGGGAGGGGCTGCCGGTGGGCGATGTATCTGTGTGGCAATTAACAAAGCCAAGCACATAAACGTCTGCAGGTGGTCACGCATGGAGAGAATTGAGTCTGAAGCCCAGGCAGGTGGAGGATAAGACACGCACGCATTTTTCCTGCTTTGAATGGGACTTTATTTCCATTACACAGCCGGCTGCGAGCCGTAAACGCTAGTCTAGTCGGGGAAAGAAGGCACCTCCCCCCTCCAGCTGCCCCAGCAGACACCACAGGAGCGCGCAGCGGCCAGGCCCGGAGTGCAGAGACTGGACGCCTCCCAGGCTCCGTCTGCAAGGCGGCAGCGGCCTCTGGGACCCACGGGGAGAGACGCCGAGGCCCTGCTTCTCCGAATGCCTGTCTTGGGGTCTCCAACCTCTGGGGAGCCCCCACACAACCCTTCACTCGGTCCAAAGCTCACCCTCATGCCCCCAAAGACGCAGGCGTCACACACGGCCCAGGTGCCAGGGGCCGACGGGGAGCTGTGCACTCGCGGAGAAGCCCAGGTAAGGCCCCGGCCCCCTACCCCTGGGCCAGCTGCCCCTTCTTCGCCAGTCCTCAGGCCTCCCCAGCACAAGGGACGCCCTTAAAACAGTACATCAGCACTGGTTTGAACAAGGTACCAGCTCACACCCCTTAGGGGCAAAACCAATGACGTGTTGGTGAGGACACGGATAACCTGGACCTTGGGCGCTGGCAGGAAGGAGCCCGGCACTGGGACAGCAGAGCAGGCTGCAAACAAGAGAAAGTAGTTACCACAGGAGCCAGCCACTCTGCTTCTGGGCACATACCCAGACGAGCCGAAAGGAGGGCCTCACAGCTACCTGCATGCCCGTGCTCACAGGTGCGGCATTCACAAAAGCAGCATTCACAAAAGCAGCAGGAAGTCGTGGAGACCACCCACCCATCGACAGATAAACGGATGGGGACTCCCTGGCGGTCCCGTGGTTAACACTTCAGCTTCCAAAGCAGGAGTCGAGGATTCGATCCCTGGTCGGGGAGGTAAGACCCCATATGACTCAGAGCCAAAAACCAAACCAAAAGCAGTACTGTAACAAATTCAGCAAAGACTTTAAAAATGGTCCCCATCTCTCTCTCTCTCTCTCTCTCATATATATATATATATATATATATATACACACACACATACATATATATACACACACGTATATATATACACACACACATATACATAAAGAGAAAAAAGATAAATCGATAACACACGGTCTATCCCTATAGCGTGATTCTGTGTCTGACACGCGACACGGGCTGAACCTGGAGGACGTCGCGCCCAGGGAAGCAAGGCAGTCACGAAGACAAACGCCACCGGGTCCCGCTTGTACGGACGGGGTCCCTAGAGTCGTCCAGGCCACAAGGCGCAGTGGCGGCTGCGGTTCTGGAGGTGGGGGAGGGAACAGGAAGCTGATTAAGGGGTCGAGTTTCAGTTTCACAAGACGGAGAGAGCTTCGGGTGGGCGGCGTGAGTACCCTAAAAGACGGAAAGACGGCAGGCGTGGCTGTGACGTTGCCACGTGGCAAACGCTACCACGGCTGGAACAAAACCTGCTCTGAAAACCTCAGAACCCGGATGACTTCCAAGGCCTCCCTTGGTGGGACCCCCTCCACCAAGACCACGAGCCTTCTCCTGGGCCACCCACCCGTCACGCCATGCCCTCCACCCCAAAGCCCTGGCCTCCTGGGAGGAAAAGCAAAAATAGCCTGATTGATGGTGGCTCAGATGGTAAAGAATCTGCCTACAGTGCAGAAGACCAGGTTTGATCCCTGGGTCGGGAAGAACCCTGCAGAAGGAAACAGCAACCCGCTCCAGTATCTCGCCTGGAGAATCCCACGGACAGAGGAGCCTGGAGGGCTACGGTCCACGGGGTTGCCCAGAGTCAGACACGACTGACTAAGCATCCAGATGGATGGACTCAGAGGGTCTGGGGGCCTCCAAGCAACAGAGACACAGGCCTGTGGGGGGCAGGGGCCCAGGGAGCTTTGTCTTTCTGAGGCGGTTCTATTTTTCCAAGCAGTAAGCATTACTTTCAAGACTCCTTATGAAGATTCCTCCACTTTGGATGAAGCCTGGAGCAGTGGACCTCACGAACGGATTCAACACACAGCCCGGGAACCGGCACGGCCAGCTTCTCAGGACGACACCTTCTGACAGGCAGAGGACCCGGATGCCAACTCAGAGACGGCACTTTCTGGAAATTCCAGCCACACCAGCACCAGGCCCAGGGCACCAGAGGCGAGGGGCATTGTTTGCCAGGCGAGCAGCTGGGCTCTCTCCCCCGAACTGGGGTCAGGAATGTTCACAGCTGCAGACTCACCCCCGCCCCCACCCGGGAGGGAGCCAATCGGGGGAGGGAGGCGGCACCCGGGCCTGAGGACACAGCCCGTCCAGGAGAGGCCCCAGCCATTTGCAGGCAGAGAAGCTGACGGCCAGGCAGAGAAGCTGACGGCCCGCCGGGCGCCACCTGTCCAGGATGCGTGGGAGGACACTCAGCTCCCCCGCCCAGGTGCCCTGGGCCTGGAGTCCACGGGGCTCAAGCTGCCCCCAGTGCCCCCGGCCTTTCCCCTTTCCTGAAACCTTCACCACTTGAGATGCTCCCGCCTCGGCCAGGGGGGGAAACTGAGGCCCAGACTGGTACTGAGGGGTCTGCCCCTCGCCAGCTGCCAGCGGGTCCTGGGCAGTTTTAACAGATGTCTGGGGGCACCATTCTGGTCGATTTGGGGATTGAAATAAAGCAAAATCCTATAGGACCTCCAACCCTCAAGCCTAAAGCACCACTCAGGGCCTTTTTCTGCCCAGCTCCTTGACTTCTGCTTAAAAAAATAAAAATAAAAAAACACCCTGCTGGGAATAACGGGCAATCCCGAGTCCTGACGCCTGCTCGCTTGCAGCACGCGTGTCCAGCTCAGGGGCAGGGGGCTCGCAGTCTCCCCCAGGCCGGCCGCTCTTCCATGTCCCACGACTGCCCACCCTCTCCCAGGGGCAGTCCAGGCATTTCCTGAGTTTCACTATTATATCTGCAGGGCAGGGAGTGGCTCTGTCCACCCACCCATCCGTCTGTCTGTCCGTCCATCCAGCCATCAGTCCGTCTGTCCATCCAACCACCCATCCATCTGTCTATCCACCCATTCGTCCATCATTCAAACGCCTGTGAGGCCCACGTCTGTGCAGGAACGGGTGCCCCAAGCAGGGAAGTGGACACCTTTCCCCACCCACCATGGACGAGAGCGCCTTAGTCAGACATGAAATCAAAGCTCCTGGGTCCAGTCAGCAAGGTGCCTGCCCACCTGCCGACCTGCCCCCACACCCACCCACTCCGGTGCTATTTCTGGGAGGAGGGGGCGGGGGCAACCTAGGGAAGTGAGAGGTCAGCCAAGCGGCTCAGGGGGTGAGAACTAAGCACAGCAGCCAGCTGCAGACCACAGGGGCCTCACCAGCCCGGGAGCCCCACATCCACCCCCTCGGCCTCCTGCCAAGCCACCTCCGCCTGGCCAACCTGCACCCGGCCCCGCCAGCCAGCCCCCTGCCCTCCTGGGGGCACCCACACCTCAACATGCACCTTGCCCACAGTCCCAAGCCAGTCGTTCAACGCAGAGCCAAACCCTACACCCCATCCCACCAGGAGCCCAGGTACCCAGCCAATGCCTGGACAGGAGAAAGAGGAAGCAGAGTGCAAAGCAGGGGGCCAAAGTGTGCTCCCTCCCCCAGAACCGCAGAGATGGCCATGTCCTCACCCTAGACCTCCAGAACATGACCTGATTTGGAATCAGGTAAAGATGTTGAGACAGAATCATCCTGGCTCAGGGTGGACCCCTCACCCAGTGAGCAGTGTCTTCTTAAGAGAGAGGAAAGTGGGTCTGATCCCTGGGTCAGGAAGATCCCCTGGAGGAGGAAATGGCACCCCACACCAGTGTTCCTGCCTGGAGAAGCCCACGGGTGGAGGAGCCTGGTGGGCTACCGTCCCTGGGGTCACAAAAGAGTTGGACAGGTGAAGCGACCAAAAAACAGAACCAAAGCAGACACGTGCCGAAGAGAAGCCACGTGGAGACGGAGGCAGAGGCGAGCCTGGGCGGCGGGGCCGCCGAGGCCGCCGAAAGCTGGGAGAGGCGGGAGGGGCCCTCCCCTGGAGCCTCGGAGGGAGCCCTGTCCTGCCCACACCTCGATTTCTGACCTCCCTCCGGAGAGAAAAAGCTGTTGTGTGAGCTCCCAGCCTGGGGGCTCTGTTAGGGGCGCCTGGGCACACAAAGGCCCGGGAGCGCTCAGGGCAGGGCAGCCACCTCGAGGCCCCTCAGAGGAGGCGCCTCCTCTGTCCTGGTCCAGCCGCCGGGCTGCCGCCCCCTCTGCTCCACGGTCGCTGGGAAGAATCAGATGATTAAACCCATTTGGGAGCCCCGCCCTCCCGAGGTCTGCCATCCGTCTAGCACTTCGCGACAGCTCTGGCTCACAGCGCCTGCGTCGTGGGGCAAGGGTGGGGGGGTGCTGAGGTGCTATCAAGGCCGCCCCTCCCAGGCCAGAGCTGAGCGGATCTGCGAGAACTTCCAGCATCTCACAGTTTATATTCGAAACATGAGAGACTTACTCCCATGCCGCCCCCGAAGTGCCTTCCAGTCTGGACAAGGGCCCAGGGCCTGCTTACCCACAGGCTCGCCGTGAGCGCTAACCCGAGGGACCTCCAATCAGAGAATCGCTCCATGAGGCTTCGCCCCAACCCAGCCTCCACTGGGCAGCTCGGCCAAGGGCTCCCTCGGACGTGAAGCCCAGCACCCATCTGCCGGTGGGGGGGAGGTGGCAGTGAGCTGAGGGCATCACGTCTCCTCTTCAGTGGGACTCAGCTAACGCCAGCCACACGGAAAAGGGAGATGCCCGAGACGAGGGCGAAGTTCTCTCCTCTCTGCAGACGGCTCATGTAGGATGTCCCGCACGCCCAGGCCCTGAGGCTTCCACAACACCCTCTGTTCACCAAAGCAGTGCCCGACCCAGGAGAAGACTTAGAGAGGAGAGGCCCCCAACCTGGGATATCGCGTGGGGTAGCGATGGCTCTCTTGGGAATACAGGCTCCCACGTGACCCCAGGGCATGCACTAGCAGGGTGGGTGGGGAGCCGGGCATGTGCAGGGGAGAGGCGGCCTGAGGGCGGAGTTCAGCTGGCCTTGGAGGAACCCGGAGAGGGAGAAGCAGAAGGCAGGCACTCGGGAGGGGCTGTCACAAGGCCAGGTGCCCGGGTACCTTCCCTTGCACCAGGGAAGGCAGATAAGCAGGACAGATATGAGATAACGCAGAATGAGGATAGCAGGAAAGGCAGATAAGCAGAGCGTGTCCCCCTCCACGCCCCACGGCCTGGCAGATATCGCTAACCTACCTGCTGCCCCAGCAGCCATGCCTCAGCGTCCATCCTTCTCAGCACAGGCACGCTAGGCAGTGGAACCCAGCAATGAGGCTGAGCATCAGCCTCTGACAAGGAGCCAAGGGCAGCGGAGGGAAGACGCGGTCCTCTCACGGGGCATCTGGCTCTCCACTGAGTGGGCCGGCGTCCCAGAGGTGGCCCAGGCTCCTCTGAAGAGAACCAGGGTCGGGGAACGACCGTGTCTGGAGGCGCAGACCCCACAGAAGGACCAGACTCCCTCTCTGCCCTGGCCAGGGCTCAGCGGGGGTGTGCCCCAGGCCCCTGCCCCGCACCCCGCCTACCGCCCCCGGAGCCGGGCTGCCTGGGAGACCACTGGCCAGGAGGGCACCAAGGAGGCCGGGCGGGCTGCCCGCGGGCTCCCGTGGACACACAGCTGCGGCCGGCCACGCCTCCCGTGTCCCGGGTCCCCGCCCCGGCCAGCGGGGAGGACCATGTGGCCAGCAGCCCCTCGCTCTCTAGGAAGCGAGGTCAGACCACGCCTGAGCCGCCCGGGACAGGCCAGGAGAGGCGGCAGGCGCAGCCAGCACCGCACACACCAGCGGGTGCGAACGAGCGTGGAGCGGTGGCCACCGGGCCCCGGAGGCGCCTGTCACTGCCGGAGCGGTGGCCGCCGGGCCCCGGAGGCGCCCGTCACTGCCACCACCCGAGCCTGGAGGGGGCGAGGCGCACCCCCAGAGTGCCCCCACCCTGGCTGGTGCAGAGCCCCAGCACCCCACCTCCTCACGGCTCGGTCCCAGACAGCCCCTCCTGACGGCCTTCAGTCACCATCGCCCTGGAGCGGCGGGGGAGGCCTTGTGGAAGCCAGAGTTGGGGCAAAGAGGCCACAGAACAAGCCAGCCCAGGGCCAGAGGGCGAGGGCAGGGGGAGGGTGGGGAGCAGACCACAGCAGGGCCCCAACCCAGCCGTGCCCACCTGACCCTCTCTGACCCTCCTGGGCATCAGGGAGCAGAGGCTCCGAAATGCTGCACAGAGAGAGAGGGCTGAGGAAAGAGGACACCCCCACCCCCACCCCACCCCACACTGCGACTCCTCGCAGGAAGGTCAGGCCCCCCGGAGGCGCCCACCCAGCCCCTTCGTCCCAGCCCAGGGTCGCCCAGTGCAGCTGGGAGCCACGCCCACTGGCCAGGCTCCGCCCACAGGCACCTGAGCCCCCGACTCACGGCCTAGGCCCCCGCGGAGGGGACTGGGACAGGCGTCTGGGATGAGCGCTGCCGCTTCCATTAACTCCTGGAACCGTTCCTAGAGATCCTTGTTTGCTTTGGGGGCTTTGTTTGTTCCAGCTTCCAGTATTCTTTCCCTCGAGCTGTCCTCCCTGCTCCCTGCTGCTACCCTGGAGGCTGATTCCCCGGTCAGGTTTCCCGGCTCTTGGGTCACCTTCCTGTTCTCCTGAGGTTCAGCTTTTCTTTCTCCAGATCTCAGTTCCACCTGGTTTACTGAACCACAAAGTTTACCCCGTGCAGTTTTAATGATGGTTACTTTTCGGGGAGTCAGGGGGACTGACCACTCTGTGGGTGCTGTGCTTATCTCTCAGTGGTGTCTGATGCTTCGTGACCCCATGGATGTAGCCCGCCAGGCTCCTCTGTCCATGGGATTCTCCAGGCAAGAATGCTGGAGTGGGTAACACCCTCCTCCAGGAGCTCTTCCCCACCCAGGGGTCGAGCCCAGGTCTCCCATTGCAGGCGATTCTTTATCGGGAAGCCTGCTGATCATTCCCACCCACAGATACACTGTGAATTACCACTTCTTGGAGCAACGACCCTTCAAGAGCTTTGAGGGCACGGCCAGGCTGCACCCAGAGGGCTGGCCCCTCCCACAGCGTGTGACGGACGCTCTCTGCACAACCCCCTGAGGGACACAGGCAAGTGGGTGCCCCTTCCCTCGAGACAAGCACCATCAGGGCCTACACCCGGAGGCTCGGTGCAAAGAGCCTTTCCTCCCTGAGGCTTCATCACTGATCATCAACCAGAGCCCTGAACCCACAGACCATGAACCCACAGAAGAGTCGGCAGCTCAGGCTCGCCAGACACCTGGAGCCAAGGACAGAGTTTGGGGAGGGTCGGGCGCCCTGGGTGGACACAGCCCCTGCCTCATGAGGACAGGCTCTTTAAGGGAGGGGCCTTGCCTCAGACGTGGCCTCAGAGACGCACCCCTGGCTCAAGAACGCCAGCTGGACTAAGCCTTGCACAGGAGCTCTCAGAAGGGCTGCCCGTGGCTGGGCAAACGGCACGCTTTCTAAAAAGGAGGGTGGCGAGTGTCCAGTCATGGGGCCTGGGGCATCAGCAGCTCCCACACACCAGGGAACCCTGAAAAACGGTGTAAAATGCCACGAAGGCGCCATCAGGTGTAAACTCAGCAGATTTCATGTCTCGCTGGGAACACCGCCCGAGAAACTCCAACACGCGAAGAATATGCGGCTCCCAGACCCTGCTGATGTCAGGAAAGTGAAGTGAGAACACCCCTTCCTTAGAGCAGATGAAAGAAAGTGCGTGGAAAGGCCTCTGGAGCAGGTGTGGGACAGCAGGCCCAGCCTCGTCCCGTGACTAACACGGGAGCTTCTCTGGGTATCAACTTTCACATCCACACATGACTCGGACTGCAAGGAGATCCAACCGGTCAACCCGCAAGGAAATCAACCCTGAATACTTATTACAAAGACTGATGCTAAACCTGAAGCTCTGATACTTTGGCCCACCCAATGTGAAGAGCTAACTCTTCGCATCGGGTAGAAGGTCTGTGACAAGATCCTGATGCTGGGAAAGGCTGAAGGCAGGAGGAGAAAGGGGTGACAGAGGACAAGATGGCTGGATGGTTATCACCGACTCATTGGACATGAGTTTGAGCAAGCTCTGGGAGATGGTGAAGGACGGGAAAGCCTGGCGTGCTGCTGTCCATGGGGTCGCAAAGAGTCAGACATGGCTGAGCGCCTGAACAGCAACCACCTCAGGTACCAGACCAGTCAGCCTCAGTCCATGTGCGTATGAGCATCCCTGGCACGGCCCACACCAGGTCTGCAAAGGGCAGACGCTCCAGGGACCCTGCTCATGGGGTCCTTCTTGGTGGGTGGGGAGGCTGAACAAAGCCGCACCTGTCCAGAACCCAGACAACCTGGTGCCCTCAGAAGCAGAGGCCGGGAGAGGACATCCCCTCGCTCTCTGACTCCCAGGTAGAGCCAGTCAGAGACGCCCCATCCTGACACCCCGGGCTCACCCCTGGGTCAGCCCCCACCCAAGCTCGGGCCTTGAGGATGAGAGCCAGACCGCTGGCTCACATGCAGCAACCATCCACCCACCCCCATGGAAACTCAGCCAGGCTGCCAGACTACCCTACACAGAGCCCACTGCGCTGCTGCTCCCTGATCAACGCGTTACTGGGTCAACAGCGATAAAGCCGTCCCAGAGGAAGCCATCTGAGGCAGTGCCCTTTTTCACGAAAAACCACTCTCTCCACAGGCAGAAACCCCTGAAAAATAGCGCAGCTACGTCGAGGCAGTTTCGCTGGGTCTCTGCAAAGGCCCTCCTGGTGCTACCTGGAGGAGAACCAGGCGCTGAGGGGTCTGTCCGTCCCCAGAGAGCTGGCATGCGGCCCGCCCACCCCACGCTTCGGGGTGAGAACGTCAGCGCCCGCGTCTAACCTCCCGCATGGAGGGCGGACTTCGAAGCTGGTAGCAGGGTGACGATGGTGTGGCGAGGAGGAGCGGTCTGGAGTCACGCCCCTAGCCAGCCAAAGGCGTTTCTCCCGACGGCCGGCTCTGCGGGAGGATTCAGGGTTTGGCACGCGGAGGCCAGGACGCCAGGATGACCACCCCCTCAACCCCCGGTCCAGCCTGGACACTGATGTGGTCCGTCACACAGAAACCGGAAAAGCAGCCGGAAGCTCAAAGCCAAACCGAGAGCCCGGCGGGGTGGGGCTGAAGCATCCCGCAGCTCGGCTCAGGGCCAATCCGGGACAGCAGCCGCGAGAGCCTGGCTTCCCTGGGCCCCGAAGGCTGGATCTGGACGGGGCCCCACCCTCGCCCCCCCACCAGCCAAGCCCCCCGTCAGGGCGCCCTCTTCGGCCTCCCACGTCGGAGGGATGGCCAGCCCAGCCCACCTTCCTCCTGGGCCCTGAAGCCGTCTCCTTCCCTCCCTCCCTCCCCCAGCACTGCGCCCCCACCCCTCCTCCCCAGCCAGTGCAGGCCCGGTCCGTCTTCCTGCGGGGGTGGCCACATCCGCCCCCACCCCAGCCCCCCTGACTCTGGGCCTGCCCCTCCGGTCCACTCCCACCACTGCAGACTCAGCAGAACTTTCTGGAGCCAAACCCAGGCACACGGAGTTCTCTCCCACCCCTTCTGGGACTTCTTGGCCCCCAGGATGAGGCCACCCACCCACCGACCACACCCCGCCTCCGAGGCAGTGGCTTCCAGGCCCTGTCACCTCCCCGAGGGATGACGCCTCCTCCCATGGGCCTTCCCCCCACCCGCTGCGCTCCTCCCAGACTCTGGACCCCTCAAAGGAAACACAGTCTCACCCACCTCTCCCTCACCCTGAGGGCCAGTTGCTCACAGGCTTAATAAATTGTTCCCTAAGAGCCAGACAGTCCAGAGGACCGGTGCCAATTGCAGGAAGAGGTGGTCAAATCCAGGAGGTCTTCCTGGAAGAGGCGAGACTTCCAGCAGACTTTAAAGGAACAGAGAGCTCCAACAGTGCTCGGGAAGGCAGGCCCTTGAGAAAAGAGGCAGCCCACCCCCACCCGGTCATGCCAGGAGAATCCCACTGCAAGTGACGTGACCGCCATTCGACTGACGGGTGCAGAAAGGCCCAGGGCCAGGTATCCTCCAGGGAGAGCCTGCTGTGGCCCAGCACTGTCCCCACACACCACGCAGTGACTCAGACAGGAACCAGTGTCTGGAGTGTCCTGGAGAGGGCAGTTTCCAAAGTGGAGGGTGGGACCCACTCGTGACCCAGCACCCACCGGGAGCCAGGGAGCAGGCCCACCCGAGGCCAGAGACCCCGGGATTTCACACAATCAGGTAGCAGCCCGTTTTGCAGAGCAGCCGAGTGAGCCTGCGGGGAGCAGGGTGACGGAGGTGCTCGTCCAGGGCCCACGTCCGCCGTGGGGCAGGCCTGGCCCGGCTCCTGGCCACCCTGGAGGAGGGGGGCGTGGCTAGGACCCGCTGGGCTCCCAAGCCCCCTGGGTGCCCGCGGGCTGCAGGCTCTGGGAGGCCTCTCCCCAGGTCTGGCCTCGGACGAACCCACACATCCCCAGGAGGCCCATCGCCTCCCTCCGTCTTCGAGGCCCACCGCCAGCCCCTGGCTGGGCCCCATCCGAGGACATTCCCACTGTCCTCAGGGACCCAGGGGCCGGCACAAAGGCCTCACCCCACCCCCACCCCCCGCCCCGCATGTCACAGTGGCCTCAGGTGCCAGCTGAGCCTGCAGTGGCCACCGAGCCCCCGAGCCTGCAATAAATCACCTCCCCGGCACTCGTGTGACTCTACAGCTCGGCTCGGCCTGAGCCTGCCTGGCTAACAGATGTTTCGTTTAAGCAGCTAAATTACCACAAGTACACCCAAAGAGATGACAGGCCGATTTCTCCCAAGGTTTATCTGCATGAGGCGGAGCAGCGTGTGAAAATTCTATCTTGACTTTTTTTTGGAGAAAAAAAATAATTTTTTTTTTAAGACACACGAGTTGAGAAAAAGAGAAGGGGTGTCAGCCCACGAACTGCTGATGGGAGAGTCCCAACGGATATAAATTCCCGCCTCGCAGGAGCCCTCTGCGTCCTGCGGGAACGCAGAGGCCGCGGGTGCGGAAGCCACAGCAACGCAGCTCCGCCTCAAACGGGTCCACGCAGACAAAGCCCCGTGCTTTCTGAGCCTCAGTTTCCAAACCTGTCAAATGGGTGCCGATGATGCCTTCGCCACAAGGCTGCCCTTTGCCTCCACCCTGTGACTAATCGTCACCCCCTCAGCATTGCCAGGTGGCCCAGGAGGAGCCCAGGGCAGGCACAGCGAGACAGGGGGCTCTGTCTCACCCAGGGGACGTCGGAGGGGCTGGACACTCCCGCTGGAGACACGGTCCCGGCCGGGGCCACTCCCCACAGCCACCCAGAGGCGCCATCCTGCACCTCCGGAAGCCACCAGATGGTAAAGCAGGAGAAAGGCTGGGGGCCAGAGCCACTCCACGGGGCGGGGTGAGCCATGGCCGTGACACTCTGGCCTCCCGCCTGGGCCAACCACTTCCCACCACCAGCAGGAGGCCCAGGCGGGAGGGAGGGGGCAGGAAGGGGACCCCAGAGCTGGCCCAGGGCACGGCCGAGCCACAGCCCCAGGTCCGCAGCATCAACAGAACCCACTGGTCAGCGGGCACCCGCACTGCCTGCTCCTGGCCCGAGGTCAAGAGACAGGCAGGGCTCCCGCCAAGCAGCTGGGGTGGACGGAGCCCTTGGCCGCTTCAAGGAAAGCGGACTTGGGCCCCCAACAACCAGAGGAGGTGGGTGTCATCACCCAGACGTACTGGGATGCAGGCAGGCCCAGAGAGGGCATGGGGGACGCAGACGGAGCGGGCCTCCTGACTCCAGAGTCCACGCCTGGGCCCAGCGGTGAGCCACCCTGCTCCCGGGAACAGAGCCGCACAGCCCACCGCAGAGAGAAGCCAGACCGCAAGCGCACACACACGCACGCGCGCGCGCACACACACACACATATGCACGCACACACATGCACACACGCACACACACACACACACACACACACACACACACACACACACACACACACACACACACACACACACACACACACACACACACACAGGGCTGCAGACGGTGTGGTTTACAGCCTGGATTCACTGACTCGGTCATTCACTCCAGACAAGGCATGTGTCCTCCACGGCCCACCCCTCAGCAGCGGCCACGGGAAGAACCGGGAAACGCACCGCCCGCACGTGACCCTCCAGTGGGCCGTCCCCCAGCTCCAGCCTCCCTGCAGCCCTGGGGGTGGTGGGCGGGGAGGCTCCGGGAATCCCACGTCATCAGCCAACTCAGAGTGGCTGAGATGCTCCGGGACACCGCCAGCAACCCACGTGGCTCAGGGAAGCAGACGCGGCGTCTGCAGGCTGGTTCCCAGAGATGATCACAGCTCCCGGGACAGCCCTCCTTAAGGAGCAGCAGAAGAGGGGCTTGTCATCCAGACACAGAGACTCACGGAGTCAGGCGCTTGGCGGCTCACCTCAAGAGTGAGTCCACACAGATCCTGGGCTTCCCCTGCGGAGACCCCAGAAGCCCCAGAGCGTCTCCCTTCCACAGTCACTTCACTCAGTCATATCTGACTCTTTGCAACCTCATAGACTATACAGTCCATGGACTTCTCCAGGCCAGAATACTAGAGTAGTCTTTCCCTTCTCCAGGGGATCTTCCCAACCCAGGGATGGAACCCACGTCTCCCACATTGCAGGTGGATTCTTTACCAGCTGAGCCACCAGGTAAACCCCCTCCCTTCCACACTTGGAGGCATCTGGGGAAGAACGGACGACCCATTTTGCAGGTAAGCCAACTGAGACCCAGGCACGAAGCAAGTGGCCCAAGGCCTCCCAAGGTCCCATATTCTCTCATCACCTCCAGGAAGACACATGAGGCACAGGGCATCAGGACATGGGCCTTCTGCACACAGAGGCTTCAGTCTGCCAGGCACCGGGCCCACCCTGGCCCTGACCATCTTCCCCTTCAGCCTCACGATGCTTCTGAGCAGGAGGAAGCAGTGTTCTCCCACAAAACTCGGAGACAATGGGAGACTTACCAAGTCAGACACCAGGTAATAACGGCTCAGGTGCCTGCAAACGCCTGGCTCCCTCCCATGCCCCCAGTCGGGGACTGTCATCCCAGCGGAGGACCCACCCCTCCAGGAGCATCTGTCCCCCGAGGCCACCAACAGAAACCCCCAAGCGCCATCTCACAGGCAGGAACAGGAGATGGAGAGAAGGGGCCTCACCCACCAGGGCAGGAAGATGTGGCCAAAGAAACCGTCCAGCCGTCAATCCCCAGACGGCCCATCAAGGGCAGAGCCCTCATCCCTGGGACCCCAGCTGGGCCATCCCATCAGCCCCCACGTCAGGGCGCCCCC
Source organism: Nanger dama (assembly GCA_917880005.1). Classification (NCBI taxonomy): domain Eukaryota; kingdom Metazoa; phylum Chordata; class Mammalia; order Artiodactyla; family Bovidae; genus Nanger; species Nanger dama. Next base: position 2,255,635 of record CAKJTW010000018.1, on the reverse strand, counting down.
TGTGCAGGAAGGCAGGGTGCCGGACATCAGTGAGCCGAGTGCTCAGTTCCCACCTGGCCTCGGCAGAGACACGGCCCGGCCGAGAGGAAAGCCGGAAGCAGAATCAGAGCCAGAGGCAGACCAGGCTTGCGGCCTGAGACTGATAAACCAGGAGTGGGGGCTGGGAAGTTGTCGATTCATTCTAGAATACGCCTCCCCACCCCACCCCCCACCGAGCCAAGTCACACTCATTCTGCGAGGCTCAGCTAAAAGGCACTTCCTCTAGAAAAGTTCCCTGCCCCCACCTAGACGGGGCCCCACACACCCCTGCCCCTACCTAGACTGGGGGCCCCTAACCCTGCCCCCACCTAGACTGGGGGACCCCCAGCCCTGTGCCCACCTAGACTGGGGGGCACACACAGCCCCAGCTCCCCCACCCACCCGACACGGAGCCCCAAGCAGTGACGGAGCCCAGGTTTTCCCCAGTCTCCTCCACCGACTCCCAGGTCATTCACGGCCACCCTCCGAAGCCAGCCCTGTTACTGCCCACAGAGGGGCCCAGTCCTTCTCCAGCTCCTCTGCCAACAGGGACTCCGGGGTGTCATGCCACCACCTCCCGACCCCAGCCCTGCACGGAGAGCCACTTTCCTCAGCAGCGGCAGGCGACGTCCGCAGGGCTGACCACCCTGGGGCCCGACCTCCCGCAGGGCTGTCTGCCCAGAACCCAGGAGTAGCGACAGGGGCCCGGGTTCCCCTCCCCCGGGCTGTGCGCCTCGAGGACAGTCCCCTCGAGTGCTCGGCGCCCACAGCAGGAAGCCGCTGCAGGAGGCAGGCCACGGCCCCCAGCCCCCTCCCGGTCCCCCTGGCTCAGCTCTCGTCTCATCTCAGGGCGACTCCTGGGCCCAGCCCGAGATCCCCACACGGGGGTGGGGCTTAGGCTGGATGTTGGGCGGATCTTGCCACTCAGGAGCTCATCCGGCTTTCGGAACCCTGCGATGGGAACCCCTGTGGTCAGCACCGGCGTCCCCAGGCTAGACAAGGCAGGCGATTTACCCAACATCACAGGACGGACCAACAACAGACACAGGCTCCCCCTTCCCTGTCCTGTGTGGACCGGGCGGGCGCCGCGGGCCTGGCTCACTGCTAAGGGCCCACGGAAGTGTCTTAGGTCAGAGACAATACTTAAATGTTTTAGGTTTCTAAATACACTATTCCGGGAGTTCCCTGACAGTCCAGTGGTTACAACTTCAGCTTCTAACGCAAGGGGTGTGGGTTCAATCCCTGGTCAGGGAGCGAAGACCCCACATGCCTCGAGGCCAAAAAAACGAAAACAGAAACAGCACTGGAACAAATTCAGTGACGACTTTAAAACTGGTGCACGTCAAAAGACTCTTTAAGTAAATAAGTATACACTATCCATGTATTTGCCTTGACGCCCACGCGGTCATCGGACGTGACTTAACGTTCCTTTCGGAGGAAGGCCCAGCTCGGGGGCAGGGCTCCAGGCCACGCACCTCCTTGAGCTCCTCTCGAAATTCTCCCCCAACCCCACGAGGGTGTCGGGGCAAAGTGTATAGAACATGGGCCTCCCTGGTGGCTCAGGGGTAAAGAACCCGCCTGCCAGTGCAGGAGACAGGGCTGCGAGCCCTGGGCCGGGAGGATCCCCTGGGAAGAGGAAATGGCAACTCACCGCCGTGTTCTCGCCTGGAGAAGCCCCTGGACAGAGGAGCCTGGAGGGCTACAGGCCAAGGGGTCGCAGGAGTCAACCACAGTAACGACCAAGCAACAGCCACACCCAGGAGGGGACTCCCTGCCGGTCTCGTGGTGAGAACTCACTGCTTGCAGTGCCAGGGCCTCGGTTCCATCCCCAGTCGGGGAACCAAAACCCCACAAGCCTCACAGCCCGGCCAAAACTAAGAACACACACATAGCCAAATCTAGAACTTTCCCATGTTGTGCAACGACTCCCGCTATTAATTCCAGAACCTTCCGTCACCCCGAACAGAGCCGTACCCACTGGCAGTCACCCCCTCCCATTTTCCCTCCCACCCCGCCCCCCCGACGACCAGCAACCTGCCCTCTGTGTCCGTGGATTTGCACGTCCTGCCATTTCACAGAAACGGAACCACGCGGCGGGCGCTTGTCCTGCTGTGTCTGGCTCCTGTCACTCGGCGTGACGTTTCTGAGGCCCACCCATGCCCGAGGGTCTCCAGGCTTTGTTCCCTATGGGTGAGGGCACCCCAGTGACTGGTTAGACCACACGCTATTTACCCATCGCCTGCCGTGGAAGATGCTGTTTGTCCTCATCATACAGAGGAGGAAACCAAGGCTCCATGAAGGTCAAGCTCAGGCAGGGGCCCACAGATCCGTGGCAAAGCCCAGGCTCCAGCCCCGGGCCCTCACCACACCGACCGTGCCCCACCATCACGAGAGAGGGGTGTCTGGTCCCTTTACAGTGAGCAATCCAGAGGGGAGCGGAGGGCACACGGCATTTCGGAAGGGAGCTGGGGGACTGACTACCTCGTCTCCAGCTTGGGTCACACCCTGCGGCCCTGCCTCCCACCTGCTTCCGTTGAGCCCTGAGGTGACAAAGAAATTAAACCAGGCAGAGAGAGACCTCCCGCATCCAGACGGGTGCTCAGAATCCACCCGAGCGAGCGATCTATCAGGCAGAGACGAAAGCAGCTCGGCTCTGAGAGGCAGCCCTCTCTTCCATGCTTCTCTCCAGTCCCAGCAGCCAGACAAGCCGGGAAGGGGAGCTCAGATGCCCTGCCTCTGGGGTGGAGGGTAAAGGAAGGGTCAAGGAACTTAGGGCCAGGGAGGGAGCGTCTCAGGACGTGGCTTCAGGACCTTAAGCGTCTAGGAATCTTCCACCTCCCCAGGGGGCCTTGGAGGCATGAACAGACTAAACCTCTCCAGCTGCCCTGAGCGCCGGGCACCGGGAACCAGACACCCGTTGTGGCTGAAAGATGGGGAAGTCCATGCTGCACGCACGACCCTCCACCTTCACTGGGCCAAACCCGGCAGGAATACTTCTGCCAACCACAGCCTGCCCCACGGGGAGGAAACCAAAACCCAGGCCTTGGAACCCCTGCGTGAGGAGCGCCAGCCGGGTGAGCCCAGCCCAGGACTGCGTGGCCGGGCAGTTGACTCGGCGACTTGGAACCACAGCCGCCAAGAGGGCTATGCTGGCCCTCACCCGGGAGGCCGGGGGTTGGGGGTCACCCATGAGCTCCGCACCGTGCCTGCACCCCACCCCTGACGGCATCCTACGCATGTGAGACAAATACGACCGTCAGGCAGATGTGGATGAAGCCTGGAGAAGTATGGACAGTGTGTTTCAAAGGGAGGCAGGCAAAGGCAGGGCTGGGAGGGACGGGAAGGCGCGCGGAGCAGAGAAACTTCTGGAATCAAAACCTGCCCACCTGCGAGGGGACTGCAGTCAGGTGACGCGCCCCCTCGCACCCTGCCCTGCCGCCCCCTACGTCTCAGCACACAAGCCTGCTGCTTCCCCAGCAGAGCGGATAAACTGGTCTGGAGGCAGTGTGGAGACATCTCAAAAGCCCTCTGACAACAGACGACAGCAGACAAGTGCCCGACCCGGCAGAGACGGCAACGAGGCCTCGGGGGCAGGTCGGGTGGCGGCCCATCCCTAGAAAGGCGTGGAAGCTACCAAGCCCACGGCGGGATGGAAGGCCAGGCGGCTGGCAGCCGCGCTCCCGCCTGCCTGGACCTGCTCTCACCGGATACCACATCCGCAAGCTGCCTTTGTAACCAAAAGCACCAAAACCAAACAAACCAACACAAGCGTTTACAGCCTAAAGTTTAAACCGGCTCAAGGGGACGAGGAGTAAGCGTGTTAAAGTAAGTATTTTAATCCTTATATAAACTCCACAGTGATGACAGGTCCCACAAAACAGAGCGTGCATTCCCAGCAACACGAAAGCTTCCGAGCATGGGGAGCTTCACGTGGGGCCCCCGCACGGGGTCCCATCCAGCCAGCGGGCACCCCGAGCACCGCCCCACCTCCCTCTGGGGCCGCGTGGTTATTATTCTTGTTTATGTCTGGGATTCAGAAACTGAAACGGTCCGGGTGGCCACAGGATGCTGACCTCCGAAGAGTCCCCGGAAAGTGTGGCGCCTCAGAGGACTGAGAACACGGATGGAGCAGGGGAGCGGGGAGTCGTCCAGGCTGAACTGGAAGCTTCCCTGGCTGGGGGGCGGTGGAGGGGTCCATCCCACCCAGGCCAAGAGCCAGCTCCCGACCCGACATGGAGGACATGGAGGAGGTCTGTGGGGCACGCGGCGTCCGCGCCCCGCCCCAACTGCCCTCCTGGGTCAAGCTCAGGGCTTCACCAGGCAGGAGCAGAGCCCCAGGCCACAAAGGGCCGGCGCCCAGTGTGAGGGTGTGGAGCGGCAGGGCAGGGCCACCACCCTCTGAGTGTCAAGGTGGAGCTGGGCAGCCAGCTGGCTCCGGGTTCAGGCATTGGGCGTCCCCACCTCCTCACCCACGGGGACCATGCCAAGGCTGTTTAGCTGGCAGAGACGGAGGAGCAAAGTGAAGGGCATTCTAGAGGCCAAGAGACCTGGGCGGCTCGGCCCGAGGCCTCTGCCATCATGCAGCTGGGTGTCCCAGGGCCGCCTGTCACCCCTCCATTCACGGGCACAGCCGCCCAACCCTGCACTTCACAGGGTCTCCCGAGGCCCAGGGGAAGTGCCATGGCCGGCCTGCCAGTGAGCAAAGTTTCTCGGGACAGGGCATGGCCAAGCAGCAGCCATCTGCCGGGGGTAGTAAGGGGTGTGGAGTGGGAACCCCCACCCCAGCCTCCGCCCCCACTGAGCCCCACCCCTGCAGTAACCACCAACCTTGAGTTACCTGAAGGCATCCGGTTTCCCAGGGCAGTTCAGGCGCCACCTCCTCCATGAAGCCCTCCGTGGCCTCCCTGCCCCCAGGAACCAGAACATCCATGCCAGCTGAGGACCAGCAGAGCCCCAAAGGACAGGACGGCAAGTACTGCGCCAGCCAGCCAAGAGCCGCTCAGAGGGAAGCGGCAGAGAGAGCGGGTGAGATCCCTTCCGTTAGGCGGCCGGCCCCGGTCCCCAGCAGGCGAAGGGGCAGGGTGCTGCCCCCGGCCTGGGTCCTCCACTTGGGCCCAGGGCCCTCCATGCCCCCCGCACACACCACTTGGGGCAGGAGTGGGGTGAAAACCCCAGGGCCTTGGCATCCCGCGGGGGGCCGTACCACCACCAGGAAGCCATACAGCCGTCAGAGGCGAAGGGAAGCCAGGTGGATGGCGGAGGCCCTGCCCCGGGAGGCCGCTGGCAAGCCAGGGCCAGTGACCAGCCTGCGGGAGCAAGCTGGCCACCTGGGCGTGGGGGGAGGCACGGCGTTGGGAGGCTCACCCGGCCTGGTGGGAGGCAGGCCCGCATTTTCTCTCCAAATCCTCCTGACGGCCTGAGAGGTGGCCATGGTCGAGACCGGTCCAAGCAGGGAGACCGAGCCCCGGCCAGCCAGTGGCACGTCATCAGACAGTTCTCACTGCAGCCGAGCGGCCAAGCGGGGGGCCCCTCCACGGCCGCTGCAGGCAGCTCAGCGAGCTGAGGGCGCAGAAGCCCGAGCCACACACGCTCCGGGGATGCGGTGAGGTCATCGCCCCACGCTCAGCACAGCTTCCGGGCACCAGGTGAGGCTGGAGGAAGCTTTGTTCCCTGGGGCAGTTCCTGCCGGAGCAGCCCGTGCCAAGGGCTCTGGATACAAAAGGAGACCTAATTGCAAACTGTGATGGGGACGCGGAGGATCCCCGGGGACCAGGACACCGTCGCAGGCTCTGGGAAGAGCTCTGAGCAGGCAAACCAGCCTGGGTCTCCCCAGCCTCCGGGCTAAGAAAGGTTTTCACGTGTTTAAATGGTTAGAAAAAAAAGTTAATTCCTGACACGTGAAAAGTATCCCAAATTCACATCTCCTTCTCCATGAAAACATTTCACGGGCGCACAGACCCCCACTCTTTCACAAATCATCCAGACCGCCTTTACCAAATGAAGGCAGAGTCCAGAGTTGGCGAGGGGACCATCTGGCCCACAGGGTCCGGAATATTTACTACCTGGCCCTCGACAGACAGCATCTGCCAGCTCCTGATCGGGGAAGACAGGTGGTGGTGGCCGGCTGGGCGCCAGGGCAGGAGCGGAATCCAAGGGGCAGTCAGGAGAAGGTCCACCTGGGCGTCATCCCAGCAGCCCTGCCCTCGTCCCGGGAAACCTCGGCCGCAGGCACGGCCCGGACACGGGGACAGAGGGCGGGGCCGGAGGGCATGTGGCCGCCCGCGAGGGGCCAGCCGCGGTCATGGGGAGCCTCAGGGCCGGAAATGGCTCCAACGAGGCCCCAGAGTGGGGTCACCGTGTGGCCACCTGCCCTGGTCAGGCCCTGGGCCCAGGCACGGCGGAGTCCTCATTTCCAGCACTGACACAGCCCGCTTCCAGGCCCCAGGCCACAAACGGACACCATGGGTCACCCCTCAGCACGGCCTCCCGCCCGGGACTCAGCAGGGCTCTCCCTGCCCGCCAGCGGTCACCCCAAAGCCAGGGTCTGTCATCTGCACCCACGGCACGAACAAACCACATTCCCCACCGCCAGCCCGTGCCCACCCACGACCAGGGCAAGGGACGCCCGCCAGCCTTCCCCTGCCAACTCCAGACCCAAGCCTCAGCCCCTGCCCTCCCCCCCCCCCGACACACACACCCAGGCTGCAAGGGCCCTCCCTCCAGCAGGTCAGCGCCCGCCCCCTCACCGCTGTGCTCCCCTCCCCCACACCAGCCCGGGGGTACCCACTCGGTGCCCACGGACCCCGCCACCTGGAAATGCCCGTGCTCGGGAAGTCTTCGGCACCAGCCCCTCAGGAGCCCTCCCAGGCATTTGTCCTCCTCGCCCTCCTCGCAGGAAACTTTAACGCCACAGATGCACTGGGCATCTGCTCTTTCTCTCGGCGCATCTGCGCTTGATGCAGGGAAAGAAGACGCCTTCTCCGTCCCCACAGATCTGATTTCTGGCCCCTGGGCGTGGGTTACGCACAGTGTAGTCTTAGAATTAATGGGACGCAGTTCTCTTTACTTTTTAATACGACCACCAGGGATTTTTTTAAGAGATGGATGCGGCTCGCATTTTTCTACTTGGCGGCACTGCTACAGACAGAAAACAAATAGAAATGTGAATGCGTGTAGCCCTCTGTGCGCAGAAGACACACACACGTTTGTGTTTACTTGGAGCACACGCGCACACACTGCCCAGGTCTGAGCGCTGAGCGGAGGCAGGGACACCAGAGCAGAGGCGTATCTGCAGCCAGATGCCAGCTTCACACCCACCTCCGCACCGCAGACCCGGGGCCTCTCACACCAACGGCTGCTTCCTGAGCTGGGACAAAATAAAATACGAGACGACCTCAAGTATCTTGTGCTAGGAAGGCCACAGAGCTCAGAAAACGGTGGAAACGTGTCAGAAAGACACACAGAACCAGCTTGAAGCAGCAGCCCCTGGTCCAGCCTGAGACCATCTGAGCATCACAGTGAAGAGTGACGGTGACTGACGGGAGTCCGCGGAAGGGAAGAGGAAACCACAGTCCGGAGCGGAGAGCGAAGAGAGGAAGGAGAGGAAACGGGAAGGGCAGAGACGGGGAGCGACGACCTGCTGAACGCGCCTCCGGAGAACATTCGCGATCTACACGGGGAGACAGACACCGTGGCATCCAGGGACTTCAAGCCGACACCCCCAGCGAGAAACCCCGCACCCCCTGCGAGGCAGGATCCAGGAGGCACCGCGGGGCCGCTCCACCCACTCCAGTCCAAAGCCTGAATCCGACACGAGGAACCGGCGGCTGAACCCAAAGGCAGGGACATTCCGCGGCAAAAGGGGCCTGTCAGCTTCAAAAGCGGCGAGGTCGGGAAAATCAAGGTGAGGCCGAGCGGCCGTCCCGGCCCCCAGGTGGACCCTTGGCTGAAATGGGCGTCTGTGGAGACCCGGGTCCAGACTCGGGTGGATTCGGTGGTGGGAGCCTCGCCACTGTCTTCTGGGCCCGGGAGGCTGTGGAGGGGACCTTGTCTGCAGGAGACCTGTGGAGGTGCAGGGCGCCAACAACCCTTCACGGGTGTCAAGACAAGTTCAAAGTGAAAACAAAGTCTGACTTAGCATAAAAGGCTTCTTTGCTTCCCCGGGAATGGGCCCTTGTCTCCTTGCTCCCTGCCCGCCCCGGGCCGCACCCCAAAGCCCTGGGAGCCGTGTCTCCCTGCCTGCACTCAGGGACTCTCCGGACACTCAAAGGCACTTCTCCATTCTCGGGCACCTCAACAGCTTGCTGCGCGTCTGGCTCGCCGGAAGCATCTCAGAGCGGGGACCGGGCGCCTGCCAGGCTGCACTTGTTTCTCAAAGGAAGGCTCGGAATGACCCAGGAGCAAGCGGGAGGACGGCTGTCAGAGGCTCAGAGACCCCTTGGGAGGGCTCACATCACACGGGCCTGGGGAGGGAGGGCAATCTAACCAGCTCCAGGGTTTGGAAGGGTGAGCAGCGAGCCTGTCCTGAGGGATGCTTTTCACTGAAGCAAACCGTGGGGAGCGCAGGGTCAGAGGTTCACACCGGGACACGGGAGGCCAAGCGCCAGGCTCGCAGCGCTACAGGGCAGGAGGGAGTGCAATCAGAGCCGGCTTCCTAGAGGAGGTGGCTGCTAGACTCAGCTCCCACAGGAAGACGCAGGCCAAAAGCAGGGGCGGTCTCCCAGCACGGGCCCAGCGCAGGCTTGGGGGCGGAAGAGGCAGTGGGGTTGGCACGAGGAAGGCTGGAGGTGTGGGTCGGGGGAAGCCCTCTCTACTGGCCCTGCAGGCTGCCTCCCCAACCTGCGTCTCCGAGCAGGAGGGTCGGCGGCTGGCCCCCAAAGGTCGAGACTGCAGACTAAACCCAAGAGCTGGCTGCTGGCATCAGCAACCTCAGGACGCCATAACCCAAGCTGCTCGGGACACACACAATCTCGTATTCAGATCAGCAGATTGTGGCCATGCCTAATTAGTTTAATTAAACCCAAGGTGGCTGCCAGGCATTTTGGATTAAAAAAAAAAAATTAAAGCACACCCTGCCAGCTCCAGAAGAGCAGGACAAAGGAGCAACCGGGGCTTCTGAGAAGCCTTCCTCGTTCCTGGCTCTGCGCACGGGAGACGTGTCTTCAAGGCCGACAACCCAGCGGAGGTCCACTCTAATGCCCCGAGAACAGAGAGGCCAGAGCAGCCTTCTGGAACAAGAAGACTTCGGGCAGGCCTCTGGGCCAGCTGGGGCCCTGGAGAGGCACGCAGTGGCCACAGGGAGATGGAAAAGGGCCTGGCCCACTGGCCAGCAAAGTACCCAGACCCCACAGGAAAACAGGCAGGCACGCCCCGCCCCACCCATGGAAACAGACACACACTAGGAACAAGCTGAGAAGCAGGCCCGGAGCACCCATCAGAAAGCCAGGAAGAGGGCAGAAAAAAAGGTTTCTGAGATCTGAATTTATTTAAACAGTCCTGAAAGGGAGGCCCAACCTCACGTTTCCGTTTCACCACCAGTTACCTGTGTGACCTGGGGCAAGTCCCTCGACCTCTCTGAGATGTAGTTGTCTGATTTATGAAGCAGGGGTGGGGACTTCTCCAGCGGCTCGCTGGTTAAGAACTCACCTGCCAATGCAGGGCGCACAGGTTCGATCCCTGGTCAGGGAAGACCCCACTTGCCACGGAGCAACTGAGTCCGTGCACCCAGACCCCACGCTCCAAAAACAAGAGAAGCCACGGCAGGGAGCACAGGATCACGCACACGCGTGCATCACAATAGACAGCTACTTGCTGCAGCTAGAGACGTTCACACGCAGCAGCACAGACCCAACGTACCCACAAACACAAATAAGAGGGAAACAAGGGCGGCCTGTGCCTCCCAGGACGGGTAAGAAGGGGCAGCTGCGGTTTTCTCGGGATGCAATCCCCACAGACCAGGAGGACCGCGTCCTCTTCTCTCCTCCGTCTCGGGCACGGAAGCGCCCCAGACAGCAAAAGAACAGCCACACAGACAGACCCCACGTTCCTCTCCCAAACCCTGCACAGCCAGACGCGGTCCACAGAATGTTCTTTAACTGGGAACACACAGACAGGGCTCTCCAGCTAGCCCAGGTTTACGGAGCACCCACAACCAACCCCGTGCCAGCCACAGACATACAGAAACCGGTATGGCCAGCTCCACCCTCCATGAGACGACAGGCAAGGGAGCCAGCCGTCAGCCACAAGGGGCCATGCCTGCCCAGGTCCAGGGAAGACGGCTAATGTTCAGTCAGGGCACAGCACTGAGGACGTTCTCCGCCTTCCTTCCAGGGCTGTAAGGCGGCCACTACTGCCGTCCCCAGTACACAGATGGGGAAACTGAGGCCCTTAAAGCGGTCACTGGCAGGGAGGCGACGGTGCCCACCTCACTAAGAGCCCATGGCCATGAAGACAGACACTTGCCCGTCGGGCCCTCCCCCTCACCCAACTCCCCTTGGTGCCCCTTCACCCGGGCTGCAGTGGGGGCTTTCAGGGACCCCAGGAAGTCTCTGCATTTCCAGCACTGGGGCTGAGCCAGCCACCTACCAGTACGCAGCGGGGCGGGGGTGGGGGCCAGCTCCAAGACCCAGCCCTGGCTGTGCCCCTCTGCCAATCAGCTGCAGGGGGGGCAGCCCCTGAAGCTCACAGCCAGAGGCAGACACTCCGGACCCAGCTCTGCCCCCAGCAGCTCCTCCTCCCCTCAGTTCCTCCAGCCCTAAAACGAGTAAGTTCTTCCCAGCCCCCCGGGGAGAGGACTGGATCTGTGAGGGCACCCCGCAATCAAGGCACCCAGCCCCAGGACCTGGGGTTGCTCAGCACTGAGAGGGCCCGGTCGGCGCTGGCTGCAGGGAGCTTGGGGCCCTCCCTGGGCCGTGAGCCACCCCTGTCCCCTCAGGACTCCTCTTTGTCAGAGGCCACCCTCTCCTCTTGGGGGATGGGGAGGGGGGTGCCCGCATCTCCTTGGAAACACGGTCACAGCCAAAGGGCAGAGGGCATGCAGTCCAGCCTGGAAAAGCAGTGACTCACGCCATCCTCCTCCCCAGCTCACTTCGGATGTCACACTTATGAAGGGCCCTTGTCCACCCAGGCTTGCCGAGGGTCACAGAAGAGGGGCTCTGCTGCTGGCCTGTGCAGGATGGCCCCTCAGAGGTGCTCGGGTGGGCTGAGGGGACAGGAGAGCAGGAAGCAGCCTGCCCTCTGCTTAAGTCTTCACCAAGTTCCTTAGAAGCCAGAGAGGCAGCTCCTGCTGGCCAAGCAGACATTTTCCTGCCCGCCTGCCGGGCAGCCACATGCGCCTCCGCGCGACAAAGGCCACGCTTGAGGGTCCTGGGGAAGCCACGAGGGGCTCTGGTTCCCACCGAGTTGCACGACCCGGGGTCGCGGCGGTGCTGCCCCCCCCCACGGGGGTCAGGAGGAGGCTGGGGCCGGCGAGGGGGCGGCGCCCCCGGCCCACCCGCTCTCCCAGCCGGCTAGGGCTCCCGGCTCCGCCGGCCCCTCCCGCCGCGCCCCGGGCCCGCTGCCTGTCGGGTCGCCTTCCAGGGCGTCCAGGCGCAAAGCCAAGGGACACTACGCCTGAGGAAGCCACCGGCTTGGCCGGATCTCTGGGGTCCGCAGGGGCCGGGACTCGCTGGGTCCCGACGCCAAGGCCCAGTGGGGAGGACGGCGGTGGTGAGCGCCCCGCCGGGGCTCGATGTGCCCACATTCCCCAGAGGCGCGGACCCAGCAGCGGGCGCTTCCAGGCAGTGCCCGGAGGCGGCGGAGGCGCGCCCGGGCTTGGGGCACTTTGGCTAACTTCGTGCCTCCGGGGATCGCCCCTCGAAGCGGCCGGCTCCAAGGCCCGGGGCGCGTCCAGCCGCCCGCCGACGTCCCCGAGGCTGCAGCTGGGATCCGGGCCCCGGGGCCGCCCGGAGGCGCGAACGGCCGCGCACCGGGGCCCCTCCCGGCGCGCCCGGACCCTCACCTGGGACATCTGCGGCCGGAAGTTGACGTCCTTGAGGTCGATGGAGCCGGGGGAGAGGTTGTGCAGCAGCTGGCACAACAGGACGCCGTCGCGCAGCGCCTGGGCCAGGTCGAAGACCACGGCCGAGGGCCAGACGACGCGGTGGTTGGGCGGCAGGACCCTGCAGTCGATGAGCCAGCGGCCGCACTGCCGCCACTGCTCCATGGCGCCCGCGCCCGCCGGGCCGGCCAGCTCAGGGCCGCGCTCCGGCCAAAGTGCGGCGGCCGCGGGGCATCCCGCCCGCCCCGCGCGGGGCTCGGCGGCCGGGGCGGGGCTTCGCGCGGGCGGCCCCGGGCCCCCGCCGCGCCGCCGCGCGTCCCCTCCTCCTCCGCCTCCTCGGCTCCTCGCCCACGTGCGGTCGCGGGGCGGGCGCCGGGCAACCGGCCGGGTCCCCCTTCACACACGCAAGTCCCTCCAGGCCCCGGGCCGGGCTCCGCGCAGCCCACCGCCGCAGCGCCCCTCGCTCCGCGCCGCCCGGCGCCTCATTCTGCGCGCGGGGCGCCCCGCGGCCGCCGCAGCTTCTGCCCCGCCCGAGACAAAGGCCCGGAGGGTCGCTCGCTCCCGCGCGTCCGGGGCCTGGGCCGCCCTCGCCGCCGCCGCTTTGTTCGCCCCGCCTTCGAGTTCGGCGCGCGGAGCCCGGCGACCCGACTCCGCAGCTCGGCGGCTCGGGGTGCAGGGGGAGCGGGGGGCGCGGCCCGGGGCGGGGCGGGGCGGGGCCGGCGCGCGCGCCTGGCGCCGCCCCCCTCGTCCCCCACTTCCTGCCCCGAGGCCGCGCTCCGAAGTTGCACAGGGCGGGGGCAGCGGCGCGGCCGCGGCCCCGAGCCCGCGGACTTTCTCCGAGAGACACCAGGACTTTGGGGAACCTCTGCGCCCCGGGCGCGACCTCGCTTGCGGAGTGACGGCCGGTCGTGGTCTCTGCTCCCCTCCTGCGTTTCAGGAGGAGCTCGGGGGTGGCCCTTGTCGCGCTGGGGGCCCTGGAGGGGGCACAGGCTAGGCGGACTCGTCCAGCGCCCTCTCGGTCCACGAAGCGGCCCTGGAGGAGAACTCGAGGCGGGAGGCACACGGGCCGGAGACTCGCCCAGAGCCCCTTCCTGTCCTGTGCCCTGGGCAGGGACCCGCAGGAAAGCCCCCGATCGCGCACAAAGGCCGGGATTCCCCTGTTCTGTAACCCAAAGGCCTGCCACTGGCAGCTGCCCAGAGGGCAAACCCTGGCGTCGGAGATGGAATATGTGACAGGAGGTGGGAGAGAGGAAAGGGGACGCACCCAGACCCGGCCCCTGCGTGGCGCCGCCTCCACGCTGGCTGCGGGGTCCCCTGACCCTGCTTTGAACTCCTTCCTGGGCCACGCCCTCGGTGGGGGAGTGGGTGGGCTGTGTTCCCAGCAGCTGGCCTCCTGCGAAGGTGGGCGGACTTATAGGAAGAAAGGAGCCAGTCTGGCAGTGAAATGATGCATCCTGGCTCAGCTGTCAGGAGACCTGGTTCTCAGCTGGGTGAACCTGGACAAGTGTGATCCCCTCGCTAAGACCGGTGCATTCTTGGGGTGAGGGTAGGGGTGACCAATCCCTGAGCCCCCCACACTTGGGCTGAGCCCTGGGGCAGCACCGGGCAGCTGCCCTCCTGACCCAGATTGCCTCTTTTTTTTTGGCATTCCTCGGGCAGGAGCCAGCGCAGGGTGAGGGTCCGCTGCTAGCCAGCGAGGGTCCCCTGAGGCCCCCTGCCACCCACCCCCATTCTGGGCACTGGTCTCTGCAGAGAGTCAGGCTGGCCCCTTCCCAAACCGAGGGGGAAGCACGGGGACCCCGGCCAGGTTCTGGCCCATGGAGAGAGGGTGAGGGAGGGGGCTGGCCTCCCGGGGCACACCCCAGACCCCACCACAGACCCTGGCAGGAGTAACATCAGGCCAAGTTGCTGTCTGGGCGTCCTTCCTTCCAGGAGGAAGCGGGTGTGGCAGCTTTGTGAACACGGACAGGAAAGAGCCAGCTTGAGAGGGCTGGGATCCAGCCTGCCTTGCCCCTCACAGCAGGCAGATTCCTCCTGTGTCGCCCTGAGAAATCACCAAGTGGGGACGGAGCCGGAACGCGGCACCTCCCGCCGCTCCTCTGAGACACTGCAGGGCCCCTTCCCTGGCAGGACCAGCCCACCACAGAGTGGACAGCCCCGTCTCCGTGGGACTCGCTGGTGAGCAGGGGACAGGAGTAGGTATCCGGGAGCTCTGCACAGTGCTGGGGGTGGAATGGGTTGCTCCTTGGGGCTCTCACGGCTCCCCGTCTTCCCACCTGGACAGGGAACCAGCCCAGAGGAGAAGCCTCAGCTGGGGACCCGGGCAGCCCTGCGCCAACTGCACGGACGGTCGTCTGCCGCCCCCTGGTGGGTGCGGCGGGCACTGTGGCCACCTGCCTGCCCCCTGGCCAGGCACTGCCCAGCGCCCACAGGATCAGGCTTAGCCCCGAGGTGAGCCAAGGCAGGAGACCTGGGCCTCACCTCTGTGTGTTACTGAGTCCCAGCGACCTAAGAAGTTCCCTAAGGAGGACTGACCCGCCCCGTGGACCTCACAGGGTTTGGAGGAGGCTCTGAAGGAGGGGGCGGGTGGCACCGCCTGAATGAAGGGAGTTTGAGGGAATTCTTCCAAACCCTTGGTGTGGGTGTCATGAGGGCGGTTGGGCTGTATCAAGTCAGAGGATGGCTCAGGGAGAGGGGACGCCGTTCCGAAACGTCCTGCCGGCATCCACCGCCTCTCAGACTCCGCTGCTTCCAAGACGACCCCTGGCACAGCTCCAGGGGGCGCAGATCCCATCACACTCCATGGAGACGGCGCCCTGGGGAGGAGCTCACGACCTGCAAGTGAGCGGTGTCCTCTAGAGGTTGCACTTGGGGCTTCCCAGGTGGCTCAAGTGGTAAAGAATCCGCCTGTGATGCAGGAGACCTGGGTTTGATCCCTGAGCTGGGAAGATTCCCCTGGAGGAGGGCGTGGCAACCCACTCCAGTATACTTGCCTGGAGAATCCGCGTAGACAGAGGAGCCTGGCGACCACAGTCCGTGGGGTCGCACCGAGTCGGACATGACTGAGCAACCAGGCACAGGTGGCCCCCCGTGACGACACATTTGCTCAGCAAGAGAGGCCTGTGCTGAGCGCTGGGTGGTCCACAGGAGAGGCAGGAAGCTGGGAGTCCCAGCCGGGTGGCAGAGATGAAGCTCACAGGGCAGGGAGTCACGTACCTCAAAGCAGGGACAGAGGCCACAGGCCCCACTCTCTGGGCCCCTTGGCCTCCACCTGCAGCACCCTGGCCCCTCCGGTCTGTCCTCGGCAGTCAGCAAAGACCCAGTCAAACCTCATAAGGCCTTGTCGCTCTCCTGCCCAGACAGGGGCACTCCGTGGCTCCTGCCCACCAGAGATAATATAAGATGTCTTCCCAGGCAGGTCCCACGAGGCGTGGCTGCTCCCCCAATGACCTCACTTCCTGCAGCTCTGCAGCCACCCCAGCGGTGCCCTCACCCCAGGGCCTTTGCACCTGCCACCCCTCCGCCTGGGACTCTTGCTCAGATGGCACGTGGCTTGCACCCTCTCTTCCTCTGTGACTCGGTCTTCCCCACACTTTTCTGCTCCGTCTCATCCCCTTAGATCGTCAGCTCTGTGGTCACAGCAGCCATCTCTGGCCTGTCCCCAGTCCGCTCCCAGCACTGCAGCCTGGGCTCAGCCCATGGTAGGTGGTCAAAACCGTTGTTAAATGGAACACCACATAGGGAATTCCCTGGCAATCCCGGGGTTATGACTCCACACTTTCACTGCCGAGGGCAGGGGTTCATTTCCTGGTCAGGGAACTAAGATCCTGCAAGCTGCACAGCTTAAAAAAAAAAAAAAATTAAACACCAAATAAATAAACCAACAGCTCAGCAAAGCACTGCAGCTACAATTTTAAAATCCAGTATCTTCTTTCATAGAAGTCATAAATGGGTAAAATGGATTCAAAGGGTTAAAAACTAGGCTGTATAATCTATTGATCCACAGTGCATCTCACTGTCTTTATGTGAATCTGAAACATTACACTCCAGGAGATTAGCACTGACTTTGCATTTCATTCAAACTATTTGTGACTGGAATTGCCGCTCCCATTTCTTGAGCGCTGCATGGCTGGCCTGGGGGCTTTGTCTGGTCACCTGGCCTCCGCTAAGCCTCACAGTGAGAGCAGTCATTGTTGTCCTGAGTGATTAAATGCAGAAACCCAGCACGCTGGGAGCTGCACAGCATCAGCCAGCAAGGCGCCAGCGAGCCGGATCCACACACCAGGCCTCCCGGCCCCTGCCCCTGCACCCCGACGTGCCGAAGGGTCTCCACGCCTGGAACCGAAAGCTGGTGGTTGACATGCTGGTTTGGATGGATCAGAGAGCAGGGAGACAGGAAAATGCTATCTGTCTAACACGTGTAGATCCTGACTCAGCATGGAACGCAGCAACCTCAGAAGGCCGGCACACACACACAGACGCACACACACACACTAGCACATGCATGCACACAATCGCACGTGCACACAAACGCACACACATGCCCGCACGCACATACACACGCAATGCTCACACACACACATGCACACACATGCAAGCATGCACATGCTTTCATGCACACTCATGCACGCACATGCATCCACACACTTGCACGTGCACACACATGCATGTACATACATGCTCGTGCACACACGTGTATGTACACACATGCACATACACGCACACACGCTTACACACAAGCATACACATGCATATACACACTCACATGTGTGCGCTCGCATGCACCTACATGCTTGCACATGCTTGCATGCACGTGCTCTCACACACATGCACGCACATGGCCACACATGTACACACTTGCATGCACATGCTTGCACACACTCGCACACACATAGCCACTCCAGAAAAGGGTGCAAGCACGGTCGGGGCAGCAGGGCTGGGCGGAGGGTGGCTGCCGTGGACCCAGCTTGTGTCTGAATTGAAGGAGGGCAGGGTATGGAAGGGCCACCAGCCTGGAGCTCCTGGAACCTGGTGGCTGTGGGATCCAGGCGACCCCAGAGAGGGCACCCCATTTCCGCCTTGCATGGAATGACCATCCAGCTTCAGACTGTTGCTGATCACTGTCAGGGGATGGGCCTGCAGCTCGAGGACCGGCCCGAGGTCAGGCCTTGGCTTCTGCTTCCCCTTGATGGCGTGACGGCTCCAGGGCAGCAACACCCCGCTCTGTGTGTGTGTGTGTGTGTGTGTGTGTGTGTGTGTGTGTGTGTGCCAGGAACTGTGACCTGAGCCCACAACTGCCCCACAGGCCTCCTGAGTTCCTGTGAAGCCCCCTGATCAGTGGGAGAGCTCATCACTGGGGTGGCACCGGGACTTTCTCTAAACAGGAGCCTGGGGGTCTCTCCATGTGTTGGCTGTGGTGTAGGCCGAGTGGAAGGACTGCCCACCTAAACCCAGACCCTTCCTTGCCACACAGGCATCCTCTGAGAGCCAGGGGGCTCCTCAGCCCAGGTTTCCCCCAAATCCCAGGGCTGCTGCAAGATCTCAGGGCTTCTTACCAACAGGGCCCTTATCCTCCAGCCAGGATCCAGCTTCTCCTGCAAAGACCCTTCTCCGAAGCTGGAGTCCACCCACCCCTCCGTCACTCCACCCATTCGACCCCCAACCCCCACATCCTCCACCCAGAAAGCATTTACTGAGCCCTGGCCTTGTTCTTAGGGGAGAGGAAGTGAGTGTTTTGACTTTTCCCAACATGACTCGGTGGAGGAACTATTCTCACGTCCAAACCACATGAACACACACATTTTGCACATTCCATTTGTAGCTACATCATGCAAGTTCAGCTGTCACAATTTCCCGGGAAACCATAGGTGTGGAAAAAGACCATCTGGCCCACCATGGAGTCAGACTGCACCCACGGAACCATTGGCTGCAGGCTGATGGAAGAGGCAGAATTCAGGCATTTTACCTCTTGCTGCTTTGACTTACGATGCCGTGGTCCATGGGTCGTGCCTCTGGTTGCGACCTCTGACATCTCACCTCCAGGGCACGTCACACTCCCTGTCTAGGGACCCCCTTCGTCAGAGCCAGGCTCAGGCTCGGATGCAGGGTGCTTAAGGCTCTAAGGTGGGGTGGGGGCGGGGGTGCGTTTCCAGGACTCAATTCATTTTAGAGGTGAGGCTGAAAAGTTGGGACTTGGGGCAGATCCTGGATTTCTGCAGCACCCTTTTCATCATGACCCCAACAGGCCTCCTCGATGAAGGACAGAAGTCCAGTCCTGCCGAGGGAAGCCCCAAGCCCCAGGTGGCTGGTTGTGTGTACCAGGACCAGAGGGGCGGCCGTGGTGTTCAGAACACAGGGCGAGCCGGTTAGGGTAGGCTTGCCCCTGCCCTTCCCGAGTCCAGTCCTGCCCTTGGCCTGGCAGGAGACAGCGCAGCCAAGGGAAGTGCTTGCTAAACCCTACTGTGGGCCCAGCAGGAAGGCTCCAAACCCTGGAATGTGCCCATCGCCCCCACAGAGACAACCGTGTCCCTCAGCCGCCCTTCCAGCACCCTGCCCACTCCAGACCTCGCAGCTGGCAACTGACTTTCTGTCTCCATGGATTTGCCTCTTCTGGACATTTCATCTGGGTGGAATCATGTGGCACCTGGCCTTCTTTCACTCCGCATAATGCCAAGGTTCATCCTCATTGTAGTGTCTATGAAACCTGTTTAGTCGCTCAGTCGTGTCCAACTCTTTGCAACCCAGTTGAACGGTAGCCTGCCAGGCTCCTCTGTCCATGGCGTTTCCCAGGCAAGAACACCGGAGTGGGTTGCCATTCCCTTCTCCAGGGGATCTTCCCCACCAAGGGTTCGAACCCACATCTCCTGCATTGCAGGCAGATTCTTTACTGTCTGAGCCAACTGGGAAGCAGCCCGTGTAACTACTATGTTATTTTTTATGGCTGAATGATAACTCCTTGTAGGTGGAATCCATTTCAATAATTCACTTTATTTTCATCCATCTGAAACATTATCATTTCAACATGTAATCAACCTCAAAACTTATTAATGATATATTTTACATTTTTCTTTTCAGGTTAAAGTCTTCAAAATCCAGTGTGTATCTTATACTCCCAGCACATTTCAGCAGGAATACTATATTGTCATCAGAAATGCTTGATCTGTATTTATTGAAGTTCAGAAAATGTATCGTTGAACAATAGATTCATGTACTCAAGTTGTTTCAAATAGACATAAAAGTTTACCCCAAACTGAATTGAGCATGCCAGTTGAAGTTAATTACAATTGAGAAAAGTGAAAGTGTTAGTCATGTCTGACTCTGTGTGTGTGATCCCATGGACTGTAGCCAAGCTCCTCTGTCCAGGGATTTCCCAGACAAGAATCCTCCAGGGTATCTTCCTGACCCAGGGGATCCAACCCAAGTCTCCTGAATTGCAGGCAGAGTCTTTAACATCTGAGCCACAGGGCAATCCTATTTACAATTTTACAATTGAACGCAATTCAAACTTCAACTCCTCTGTGGGACAAACCGCTTTGGAGACTTCAGGGCCCTAGAGACAGGCCTGCGCCCCCTGAGCCGTCCTGTCCGCGCCTCCTGGGGAGAGGGCTGTGCTGCTGGGAGCCTGCTGTCCTGCCCACTGCTGGCCCTGCAGGCCACGGGCCACTTCCATACCCGGACCTGGTAGCAGAGCCTGACCCAGCTGGCCTGGTCCTCCCGGGGCCACCGCTCGGCGCGTGGTCCTGCTCACGCCCTCGGCCACGGCCACTGCATGCAGATCTGTCCTTTGGCGTCGGTGTGTCCACCAGGGCAGAGTGCTGACATCTCCTCCTCGCACACTTTAACCTGAGCCTCATCAGGCGCCCGCTTGCGGCGCTTCTGGGCACCCACTGTCTGCCCTGCCTTAGGCCCTGGGCCTCCTCTCCGCCCGCCCCTGAGGGTCCAGAGATGGGTCACAGTTCTCAAGCTCCATCCCGCCTTGGCGGCCTGTGGCACCAGGAGCCCCGCGCACCTGGGCTTCCGGCAGACACAGCCTGGGTTTTCTTTGTGGCTGCCGCCAGGACAGGTCTGTGCCGACACCCAGCCCAGCCTCGTGCCTTGCCCCTCCCGCTGGCCTGGCTGGCGAGGGGCCAGAGCCGGAGTCAGGAACAGCCAGATGGCTTTCTAGGCGCCCCACCCGCCTTCCTTCCGGACACCGATCCTGCTGTTTCCCCAACTCCACTCCCAACACCGAGGGCCAGGAAGCAGGACAAGCAGCTACGATGGACCGCCCGCCGATAGCAAGAGCCCCGCTGCCAGCAGAAAGTGGGGTGAGAAGGGTGCCCGGCACGGGGCAAGGACTGCAGAGCCCTCCCAGGTGGTGAGCCAGGGCGGATGCCCACAGAACGGGAGGTGCCGGGGGCGGGGGCAGCATCTCCAGCGTGTGAATGGTGCGTGTTAGTCGCTTGGTCGTGTCTGACTCTTTGTGACCCTACAGACTGTCGCCTGCCAGGTTCCTCTGTCCATGGGATTCTCCAGGCAAGAATACGCCCTCCTCCCAGGGATCTTCCCGCCCCAGGGATGGAGCCGCGGTCTCCGTCTCCTGCATTGCAGGCGGATTCCTCACTGTCTGAGCCACAGCGGGGATAGCAAACAGGGGAAGCACAGAAACCTCGGCTGCCACGGGCAGCTGGGAAGGCACCCTAGAAAGTCTGAGGGATTGATCGCCGCTTGAGGCAGAGCTGGAGCAGCCGTAAAGGGACGCCGTCCGAGGGGACTTTGTCCCCTGGAGCTGCAGGGCAGAAAGAGGGGCGAGGGTCCCGGGAGGCTGCAGTCAGCATGCTTCCTGCTCCAAGACCAGCGTCCTGAGAACCAGGGCTGCAGGAGACAGCAGGGGGCGCTGAGGGACAGCCGGGCCAGCGTGCGGGAGCCCACCAGCCACGCTCCCGCTGGAGCCTCTGGCCAGCAGAAGTGCCCACGCTCCCCTTCAGGGCTAGCCTCCCCCTGCCTGAAGACCACCCGAGACCTCTGCCTTCCGAGACATCACTCCTCTGCTTCTGGCTGATGGCATCTTTGAATATCAGTCTGTGTCTGCGACTAAAACAGAGGAATCTTAGCTTTTCATTCTCTTTTTTGCAGAGCCATTTAAAAAGGGCCCCTACACCAGCCACACACTTCCTTTCCAGGCACTGCTGCTGTCTGCCAGGTCCTGCCCGGGCCTCTCACTCAGGGAAGCACAGGAGACGGCTTACTGAGCTGTATGGCCCCTATTCCAACCCCTAAGAAAGGCAATGACAGAGAATGCTCAAACTACCGCACAATTGCACTCATCTCACACACTAGTAGAGTCATGCTCAAAATTCTCCAAGCCAGGCTTCAGCAATATGTGAACTGTGAACTTCCAGATGTTTAAGCTGGCTTTAGAAAAGGCAGAGGAACCAGAGATCAAATTGCCAACATCTGCTGGATCATCAAAAAGCAAGGGAGTTCCAGAAAAACATCTATTTCTGCTTTATTGACTCTACCAAAGCCTTTGACTGTGTGGATCACAATAAACTGTGGAAAATTCTGAGAAATATGAGAATACCAGACCACCTGACCTGCCTCCTGAGAAATCTGTATACAGGTCAGGAAGCAACAGTTAGAACTGGACATGGAACAACAGACTGGTTCCAAATAGGAAAAGGAGTACATCAAGGCTGTATATTGTCACCCTGCTTATTTAACATATGCAGAGTACATCATGAGAAACGCTGGGCTGGAGGAAGCACAAGCTGGAATCAAGATTACTGGGAGAAATATCAATAACCTCAGATATGCAGATGACACCACCCTTATGGAAGAAAGTGAAGAGGAACTAAAAAGCCTCTTGATGAAAGTGAAAGAGGAGAGTGAAAAAGTTGGCCTAAAGTTCAACATTCAGAAAATGAAAATCATGGCATCCGGTCCCATCACTTCTTGGGAAATAGATGGGGAAATAGTGGAAACAGTGTCAGACTTTATTTTGGGGGCTCCAAAATCACTGCAGATGGTGACCGCACCCATGAAATTAAAAGATGCTTACTCCCTGGGAGAAAAGTTATGACAACCTAGATAGCACATTAAAAAGCAGAGACATTATTTCGCCAACAAAGTCCATCTAGTCAAGGCTATGGTTTTTCCAGTGGTCATGTATGAATGTGAGAGTTGGACTGTGAAGAAAGCTGACCGCCAAAGAATTGATGCTTTTGAACTGTGGTGTTGGAGAAGATTCTTGAGAGTCCTTGGACTGCAAGGAGATCCAACCAGTCCATCCTAAAGGAAATCAGTCCTGAGTGTTCACTGGAAGGACTGATGCTGAAACTGAGACTCCCATACTTTGGCCACCTGATGTGAAGAACTGACTCATCTGAAAAGACCTGATGCTGGGAAAGATTGAAGAAAGGAGGAGAAGGGGACGACAGAAGATGAGATGGTTGGATGGCATCACTGACTCAATCGACATGAGTTTGAGTAAGCTCCAGGAGTTGGTGATGGACAGGGAGGCCTGGTGTGCTGCAGTCCATGGGGTCGCAGAGTCAGACATGACTGAGCGAGTGAACTGAACTGATGGCCCCTATTGGGCGTCCCAAGTGGTGATCGTGGTAAAGAACCCACCTCTCAATATAGGAGATGTAAGATACTCGGGTTCAGTCCCTGGGTGAGGAAGATCCCCTGGAGGAGGGCATGGCAACCCACTTCAGTATTCTTGCCTGGAGAATCCCACGGGCAGAGAAGCCTGGTGGGTTTGCAGAGTCAGACACGACTGAAGCGACTCAGCACAGCACTCCCATCTGCTAGGAAGGCTGGATTTTCGTCGCTTTCAGCCACAGCCTGGCCAAATGCCAGTCCCAGTTTCCCTCCCGCTTCCCTGAGCCGGTTTCCAAGTCAGGATTTAGAGCGGGTTGGACGGTGACCCCGAAAGCACTGTCACACTCCGAAGTCTGCAAACTGCAACATTTGAAAAAGGGGTCTTTGCAGATGTAATTAGCTATCTTGAGATGAGATCATCCCGGATTATCTAAATCCAGTAACAAGTGTCCTTATTAGAGACGTGCAGGAGAGACACAGGGAGACGTGGAGAGGCCGGGTCTTCCAGACGTGGAAGACCGAGGCAGAGACAGGGGTCTCTCTGCCAAAGGCAGGCCGAGCCTTGGCGGCAGTCATTGGAAGTTCGGAGAGAGGCCTCTGCCCACAGCATCTGGACGGGGTTTGGGGCGGGGCGGGCGGGGGGGCCGCGGTGGCCCTGCTAGAAATTTGGGTTCCTGCTGGCCAGGCGTGGAAAATCTTGAGAATCAATACATAATGAAGGCCATTCACTGAAAGACATGAAATACATTCAAATTCAGGAGGTCCTATTGATAATATTTTTTTTTAATCCCTGACTTAAAAAAAAAAATCCCTTTGGAAGTTGGCAGAGTACCAGTTCATTATTCCACCGCAGTTCATGGTGTTGCAAAGACTCGGACACGACTGAGCGACGGAACTGAACTGATAAAGAGAAAGCATGCGGCCCTTGCTCCGCCTCTCCTGTGTGAACTGCATTTCGGGGTAACCTGAGAGTTCAGGAAGGGGCTCCCCGGTGGCTCCGTGGTAAAGAATCTGCCTGCCGATGCAGGAGACACAGCTTCGGCCCCTGGTCCACAAAGACCCCACGTGGCCCGGAGCAGATAAGCCCTCGCACCCCAGCTATTTGAGCCTGTGCTCAAGAGCCCGGGAACCACAACGGAAGCCCGTGTGCCCCGGAGCCTGAGCTCCGCAAGCAAGAGACGCCACCGCGGTGAGGAGCCCGAGGAGCACAACAGAGCGGCCCCCGCTCGCTGCAGCTGGAGAAAAGCCTGCAGAGCAGGAAGACCCAGCACAGCCGAAGGTAAATCAACAGAGAGTCGAGGAAGAAAGTTCTTCCTTCAGGAGAATTCCAGAAAATAGACGCAGAAGGAAAATTAGAATTGGATGATCCCTAACTTGCAATCCTTAATGATGAACAGATCTCATTACGATCATTCTGGGCAGGCACAGTTCTCCTGTGAAAGACGGGGGGCGGGGGGTGGGGGGTCCGTAATGAGCAGGTCAGGCTGCCCGTAGCCGAGGCCAGCGGCCACTGCGAGCAGCGAGAGAGGCGCCCAGTGTGCCCCCTCCTGCCTCCTGGTGCACTGGGACGCTCACAGCACCCCTCGTGAAGCCACCTCGCTGACAAGCCAGGCCTCCTCTGACCAAGGCTGAGCGCTACCTGCCCATTTTCAGAACACACAGAGGAGAGCAAGACACGTGGATGACGCCAGGGGGTCGGGAATTCAGCCAGATCCAGGATGCAGACGGGCTGCAGAGACGATCTGTGTCTCAACAACGAGGTGGCTAGGGAGAAAGCAGCTGGCGCAGCACAAGAAGAGGTGCAAGGAAAAAAAAGAGGTGTCAGAGCCACGGAAGCAAGTACTCGGCTCATCCCTCCAGCAAATTAAGCTCATGGCACCATGTGCCGACCGCCAGCAAACAGCGACTCTGACCAGGAGTTAGATGTTGCAGAAGAACGGTTACGCCAGCATGCAACCCTGCTACCCTGATTCTGCACAAAAACACCAACAAGAAATGCCCTGGCAACGGCCCAGTGGTTAGGACTTGGCATTTTCATTGCTATGGGCACAGGCTTGACCCCTGGGCAAGGATCTAGGCCCCTGTAAGGCACAGAGTGCAGCTGAAGAATAAGAATAATAAAGGAAACATGCATAGTGAGATAACACGACGCCTGGGACTAGTAGGTATCACTTTTTCATGACCTGTAATTCACTTTTTAAAAATTGAAACTTGTTTCTGTGAAATCTGACCTACAGGACCATGCATCAAACATGAAGGGGCAGCTTACTGCAAAGCTGTCGAGTCAGGACCTACGTAACCAGGGCCAGGTCAAGGGTCAGAACTTGACAAGCGGTTCATTCTCTGTGACTCAGCCGTGTTTCTCTGCGTATTCGATTTCACTTCTCTTCACTGTGGTGAGCATGCCCCAGTTCATCCCCCATTCTGATGCTGATACATGTCAGGTGAAAGGAAAGTATTAGTCGCTCAGTGGTGTTCAACTCTTTGCAACTCCATGGACCATAGCCCAGCAGGCTCCTCTGTCCATGGGATTTCCCAGGCAAGAATGCTAGAGTGGGTCACCATTTCCTTCTCCAGAGGATCTTCCCGACCCATGGATCGAACATGGGTCTCCTGCGTTACAGGCAGATTCTTTGCCATCTGAGCCACCAGGAAAGCCCCCTTAGAACATTTCAGCCTCCTTGAAAACAACCCCAGGGACTGCCCTGGTGGTCCAGGGGTTAGGAACTTCCCTCGTGGCTCAGATGGTAGAAGCATCTGCTTGCAATGTGGGAGATCTGGGTTTGATCCCTGGATGGGGAAGATCCTCTGGAGAAGGAAATGGCAACTCACTCCAGTACTCTTGTGTCGAAAATTCCATGGATGGAGGAGCCTTCTGGGCTACAGTCCATGGGGTCCCAAAGAGTTGGGCAGGACTGAGTGACATGACTTTCACTTTCACTTTTCTTTCCAGTGGTTAGGAATCCACTTGGCAATGCAAGGGACGCAGGTATAATCCCTGGTCAAGAAACTAAGATTCCACAGGCAATTAAGCCTGCACACCTCAACAAACACCCGGGAAACCCTACCTCAAAACAAAGAAAACGCAACCTTGAACCTATTAGCTGTGCCCCTCCATTTCTCTCCCAGCCTCTGCCTCAGCCTTTGTTGTTGTTAAATTGTGTTGGACTCTATGACCCAGTGGACTGCAGCATGCCCAGCTTCCCCGTCCTCTCCTGTGTCCCAGAGTTCAGTCAAATTCATGTCCGTTGAATCGGTGATGCTGTCTAACCACCTCATCCTCTTCTCCTGCCTTCAACCTTTCCCAGCATCAGGGTCTTTTCCAATGAGTCAGCTCTTCGCATCAGGCGGCCGAAGTACTGAAACTCCAGCTTCAGCATCCGTCCTTCCCAGGCTTGACTTCCTTTCTGATTGACTGGCTTGATCTCCTTGTAGGCCAGGGGACTCTCAAGAATCTTCTCCAGCATCACAATTTGAAAGGATCAACTCTTTGGCGCTCAGCTTTATGGCCCAACTCTCACATCCCCAGCCCAAGGCAGCCACTAATCTGCTTCCGGTCTCCCTGGTTCCCTGTCCTGGACATTTTAGATGAATGGAATCATACAGCGGCCTCTGGTAACTGACTTGTCTCACTTTGCA
The DNA here is from genome assembly GCA_917880005.1 of Nanger dama. NCBI lineage: Eukaryota > Metazoa > Chordata > Mammalia > Artiodactyla > Bovidae > Nanger > Nanger dama. The sequence continues at coordinate 2,229,357 of CAKJTW010000018.1, read as the reverse complement.
TACTGTTGGTAAGATTCATCCATACTGAAGCACGTATCAGTTTCATTTTTCAAAAATGACTCAACAGTCCTCCATTGCATAGATCTACACTGATTGTCAAGCATTTGCTACTGGTTTGGCCAGACGGTCAAGGGCTTGGGAAGAAAAGGATTGGGAGCTTGATGACAAGGAGATCTGGAGAAGAGACCCGGGATGGACTCAGAAAGGACACAGATCATATCTGTATTCCTGGTGGACACATGTCTCCGAGGCCCGTCCAGTGCAGAGAAGGCTCTCAATATCAGATGCACACAGGATGAGAGACAAACATGTCTCCCCACAGCCTGCCCACAGGTGGCTGGGAACCAAAGGGTGGAGCTGGGAGGCCCTCCAACAGAGCCTCACATCAGTTCTAACTCTGCCCACATCTCTGAGCTCTGACGCTTGGAAGGTGAGGTCTCAGGGTGGGGTGGGGGGCGGGGAGAGGAATGGACCCCCAGGGAGAACATCAGTGGCTCTTTGATGTGGAAGATGAGCCTGTCACTTAAGTCTGGGCCTCCTGATACCAACCAATCAGAACAACTGGGGTGATCAAGTCCTAATACCAAGGAGAAGGGGAGTCATTTCTTCACATTGAGGTTGAGGGCAGGAAGAACTCTGTTGAGAACCCAGAGGCTTCTCCCCAGGGCATGAGCATGTTAGTATTTCTACCAGCAGTAGCAAAGTTCACAGAAAGTTGTAGTCACCAAAGACAGACAGATAGACAAATGGACAGTTCAGTTTAGTTCAGTCACTCAGTCATGTCCGACTCTGCGACCCCATGAATCGCAGCACACCAGGCCTCCCTGTCCATCACCAACTCCCGGAGTTCCTCAGATTCATGTCCATCGAGTCAGTGATGCCATCCAGCCATCTCACCCTCGGTCGTCCCCTTCTCCTCCTGCCCCCAATCCCTCCCAGCATCAGAGTCTTTTCCAATGAGTCAACTCTTCCCATGAGGTGGCCAAAGTACTGGAGTTTCAGCTTTAGCATCATTCCTTCCAAAGAAATCCCAGGGTTGATCTCCTTCAGAATGGACTGGTTGGATCTCCTTGCAGTCCAAGGGACTCTCAAGAGTCTTCTCCAACACCACAGTTCAAAAGCATCAATTCTTCGGCGCTCAGCCTTCTTCACAGTCCAACTCTCACATCCATACATGACCACAGGAAAAACCATAGCCTTGACTAGACAGAACCTTAGTCGACAAAGTAATGTCTCTGCTTTTGAATATACTATCTAGGTTGGTCATAACTTTTCTTCCAAGGACTAAGCGTCTTCTAATTTCATGGCTGCAGTCATCATCTGCAGTGATTTTGGAGCCCCCCAAAAAAAATCTGATACTGTTTCCACTATTTCTCCATCTATTTGCCATGAAGTGATGGGATCGGATGCCATGATCTTCGTTTTCTGAATGTTGAGCTTTAAGCCAACTTTTTCACTCTCCCCTTTCACTTTCATCAAGAGGCTTTTAGTTCCTCTTCACTTTCTTCCATAAGGGTCGTGTCATCTGCATATCTGAGGTTATTGATATTTCTCCCGCCAGTCTTGATTCCAGCTTGTTTCTTCCAGCCCAGCGTTTCTCATGATGTACTCTGCATATAAGTTAAATAAGCAGGGTGACAATATACAGCCTTGACGTACTCCTTTCCCTATTTGGAACCAGTCTGTTTTTCCATGTCCAGTTCTAACTGTTGCTTCCTGACCTGCATACAGATTTCTCAAGAGGCAGGTCAGGGGGTCTGGTATCCCCATCTCTTTCAGAATTTTCCACAGTTTATTGTAATCCACACAGTCAAAGGCTTTGGCATAGTCAATAAAGCAGAAATAGATATTTTTCTGGAACTCTCTGGCTTTTTCCATGATCCAGCAGATGTTGGCAATTTGATCTCTCGTTCCTCTGCCTTTTCTAAATCCAGCTTGAACATCAGGAAGTTCACGGTTCATGTATTGCTAAGCCTGGCTTGGAGAATTTTGAGCATTACTTTACTAGCATGTGAGATGAGTGCAATCGTGCGGTAGTTTGGGCATTCTTTGGCATTGCCTTTCTTTGGGATTGGAATAAAAACTGACCTTTTCCAGTCCTGTGGCCCCTGCTGAGTTTTCCAAATTTTGCTGGCATATTGACTGCAGCACTTTCACAGCATCATCTTTCAGGATTTGAAACAGCTCAACTGGAATTCCATCACCTCCACTAGCTTTGTTCATAGTGATGCTTTCTAAGGCCCACTTGACTTCACATTCCAGGATGTCTGGTTCTAGATTAGTGATCACACCATCGTGATTATCCGGGTCGTGAAGATCTTGTATTCTTGTATTCTTGTATTCTTGTATTCTTGCCACCTCTTCTTAATATCTTCTGCTTCTGTTAGGTCCAGACCATTTCTGTTCTTTATCGAGCCCATCTTTGCATGAAATGTTCCCCTGGTATCTCTAATTTTCTTGAAGAGATCTCTAGTCTTTCCCATTCTGTTCTTTTCCTCTATTTCTTTGCATTGATCACTGAAGAAGGCTTTCTTATCTCTTCTTGCTATTCCTTGGAACTCTGCATTCAGATGCTTATATCTTTCCTTTTCTCCTTTGCTTTTCACTTCTCTTCTTTTCACAGCTATCTGTAAGGCCTCCTCAGACAGCCATTTTGCTTTTTGCATTTCTTTTCCATGGGGATGGTTTGATCCCTGTCTCCCGTACAATGTCACGAACCTCATTCCATAGTTCATTAGGCACTCTATCTATCAGATCTAGGCCCTTAAATCTATTTCTCATCCAAGTGGTCTAGCAGTTTTCCCTACTTTGTTCAATTTAAGTCTGAATTTGGTAATAAGGAGTTCATGATCTGAGCCGTACTCAGCTCCTGGTCTTGTTTTTGTTGACTGTATAGAGCTTCTCCATCTCTGGCTGCAAAGAATATAATCAATCTGATTTCGGTGTTGACCATCTGGTGATGTCCATGTGTAGAGTCTTCTCTTGTGTTGTTGGAAGAGGGTGTTTGCTATGACCAGTGCATTTTCTTGGCAAAACTCTATTAGTCTTTGCCCTGCTTCATTCCATACTCCAAGGCCAAATTTGCCTGTTACTCCAGGTGTTTCCTGACTTTCTACTTTTGCATTCCAGTCCCCTATCATGAAAAGGACATCATTTTTAGGTGTTAATTCTAAAAGGTCTTGTAGGTCTTCATAGAACAATTCAACTTCAGCTTCTTCAGCATTACTGGTTGGGGCATAGACTTGGATTACCGTGATATTGAATGGTTTGCCTTGGAGACGAACAGAGATCATTCTGTCGTTTCTGAGATTGCATCCAAGTACTGCATTTTGGACTCTTTTGTTGACCATTATGGCTACTCCATGTCTTCTGAGGGATTCCTGCCCACAGTAGTAGATATAATGGTCATCTGAGTTAAATTCACCCATTCCAGTCCATTTCAGTTCGCTGATTCCTAGAATGTCGACATTTACTCTTGCCATCTCTTGTTTGACCACTTCCAATTTGCCTTGATTCATGGACCTAACATTCCAGGTTCCTATGCAATATTGCTCTTTACAGCATCGGATCTTGTTTCTATCACCAGTCACATCCACAGCTGGGTATTGTTTTTGCTTTGGCTCCATCCCGTCATTCTTTCTAGAGTTATTTCTCCACTGATCTCCAGTAGCATATTGGGCACCTACTGACCTGAGGAGTTCCTCTTTCAGTATTCTATCATTTTGCCTTTTCATACTGTTCATGGGGTTCTCAAGGCAAGAATACTGAAGTGGTTTGCCATTCCCTTCTCCAGTGGACCACATTCTGTCAGACCTCTCCACCATGACCCGACTGTCTTAGGTTGCCCTGCGGGCATGGCTTAGTTTCACTGAGGCTGTGGTCCTAGTGTGATTGGATTGACTAGTTTTCTGTGAATATGGTTTCAGTGTGTCTGCCCTCTGATGCCCTCTTGCAAAATGTACCATCTTACTTGGGTTTCTCTTACCTTGGGTGTGGGGTATCTCTTCACGGCTGCTTCAGCAAAGCACAGCCACTGCTCCTTTTCAAGGACAGTAACAATTCACATCTCCACCTGCCTGTTAAGTGCGGACATATTTGTACCCAGCTCTTCTTCTATTTCCTCACTTTCCTTACAACTTTCAATATGGTTTTGTTGGAAGTTAATTTCGCAATTTAGTTTCAGCTGTAAGAATATTCAGACAGAAGGAGATTGAACAGGAAAAGTAATTAACCAGCCCAGAAACGGATGCTAGCACTGGTAGGACTCTGTACTTCCTCTCTTTGGGGAGAAGACAGTCTCACTCTTTTTTTTTTTTCCTTCTTTTTTAAAATTTAAGTATAGTTGATCCACAGTATTTCAGGTATTAGAAAACTGATTCAGCATATAGATATATGTTCTTTTCTGGATTCTTTTCCTTTACCGGTTATTACAGGACATTGAATGCCGCTTTCTGTGCCATACAGCAAGTCCTTGTTGTCTGTTTTACGTAGAGCAGCGTGTATCTGTTAATCCCCAGTTCCTAACGTATGCGTCCCCACCTTTCCACTTTAGTAACTATAGATTCGCTTTCTGTGTCGTGAGCCCATTTCTGTGATGTACATGAACTCGTCTGCAGCACTCTTTTGGCGTCATATAATATTCGTCTTCTCTCGGGCTTCCCTCACTTAGTTAGCATCACAGTCTCTAGGCCCATCCACGCTGTTGCCAATGGCTTGATTCCATTCTGTTTTACGGCTGAGTAGCATTCCACTGAGTATGTACACACCTCGTCTTCTTTATCCATCTGTCTGTTGATGGTGAGACAGTTCCACTCTCGTGTGAAAGGCGGTTGCATCATATCAGGCAGAAGCGGAGAGTTGGGTTTTTGTCTGACTTGCTTTGGTTACGTGGAAGCTCAAACGTGTGTAGAAACGTGTGGATGGAGGCTGAATAAAGAGATGCCAGCGAGGAAGGTTTTGCCTGTGCCCGAACCATAGACCTAAACAGCCTTCACAGCCTGCTTCTTGAGGCAGGGACCAGTGGGCTCCGTCAGGAGAGGGTGCTGAAGGCAGACAGAAAGCCGGAGGAGAGAGAAGGAGCCTGCTTCTTCGTCCCTGCTTCCTGCCGGCAGCTGGCAGCTCCCTGGGCCACAGATCTTCATGTTTTTCCTGAAGCAGTAGCTGAATCCAGTCTGCAGTCTCTCCAGCCAGCACAATGTCCACTTGGTCCTGTTGCTGCCACTCGGGGCCAGTGGCTGGCTGGCACCCCTCCTCAGGGTCTGGGTCTCCTGCTGGGACCCTCCTCTTAGTGCAGAGACACCCGCTCCAGCTGCCAGCGCCCCCTCTTCAAAAGCCTGAGTTGCAGCTCTGTGGTGCCCCTCCTCTGACTTTTCAAATGTTCATAATTCCACCCTCTTCGCTCTGGTCCTCTGCTTCCTGAAGTTACCACCTTGAGATACTTCAGAGGTTTTTCTTTACCCTTGTTGTTAACACTTTTGTGCCTAATGTGCAATCCCTTCTATTAATTTCTCTCTGGTCAAATCACTGGTGTGACTTCTGTGTTCCAGCAGGACCCTGACTAAGTCCCTCATCAGTGATATAGATTAATTTTTTCTCACCTCTGTGACTTTCCTTTTCATTAATTTTAAAAATAAGCTTTTATACTTTAATTTGGGACTGTTTTAGATTTACAGAAAAATTGCAAAGACAATACAGAGCTCCCATATAACCCACAAACACACCATATACATGTATATTTTCTTGTATATGCATTTTAGACTCTAAACTTCCCTCCAGGAGTGATTTTAACTGCATCCCACAAATTTTGATTTATTGTATTTTTATCACCATTCAGTTAAAATAGTTTAAAATTTGTATTGTGAGTTTCTCTTTGACCCATGAGAAATTCAGAGGTTGTTTTTTGGTATCCTTGAAGGGGCTTGAGAATATATTTCAAAATAATCAAATATATGGGTTTTCTTCTAGTTATCTTTTTATTGCTGTTTTTCCTGTGACCCTTTCCAGGTAGGACTTATATGCTTTGAAACTAATTTATGGTCTGGCATGTGATAAGCTTCTGTGTATGTTCTGTGTCCTTGCAAAGAATGTCAAGAACGTGGATCCTATGATGGCAGGCTGGGTGTCGACGTGTTAGGCCTCTCGGCCTCCTTGCAGGGGTCCGTCGCCCAAAGAATCTCCAAGGCTCGGACTCGATGCAAACAGCAAGAGGATTTATTATGCCGGCGCGCGCCGGGTTCGATCACCACCAGGGAAGAACAAACCCCGAACATTCATTACAAAGCAGTTTTAAGCACAAAAACCACAAACAGGTACAGCTAGGGTGGAATGATCTGATTGGTGCTCAAGTCTCGGCATTTTTAGGGATAGGTTCATTTGTTATCAGGTCGACACATCTGTCTGAGCTGCAATTTTACTGCTAACTTGATCTTCTGGAAACTAATTTCCTGGGATGGTTTTCTTTTTTTCTTTGGGGGTAAACATCCCCGGAAAGCCTTCCGGAGGCTGTATTCCTGAGATATGAGCCCCTTACACACTCTTGAGATAAAGGTCTGTCTTAAGATTAACAAGGAGCCTGTTTTCTTAAGGCTCTAGTGAAACTTTAACCTTTATTTTTATCCACCCTTCCTCTCAGATGAACGTCCCTCGTGTCCACCTCCACCGCCGCCGCCCCCGCCAAGTCACTTCAGTCGTGACGGACTCTTAGTGCCCCCATGGACTGCAGCCTACCGGGCTCCTCCGTCCATGGGGTTTTCCAGGCAAGAGCACTGGAGTGGCGGGAAAGCATAAAACTGAAAGTTCGGTAAGGAAAGGGGCAGACACGAAAGGAGAGTGTCATTGGAATACGATCTGGAGGCCGGTGCAGAAGGATGGGGACCTCACCGGGCTGGTTGACAGGGGTGGGTGGGAGGCCTGGACTGGGAACAGCATGTGATTATCACAAAATAACTGCATCGATCCCTCGGGGCAAGAATGCCGGTAGGAACAGCCCCAGCAGTGGCGGAAGCGCGCGAGTGCGTTAGTCGCCCGGCCGTGCCGGCGCTGCTGGTGCAGAGACCCACGGCGGCGGCGGCGGCGGCGGGAGGCCCGGCCCCGGGCGGCCGCCGCTCGGGCGGTAAGCCCCGCCCCCGGCCCTGCCCCGCGCCGCCATCGATGGCTCCGGCTCGGCCGCCCGCCCGCCGGGCCTCGGCGCTCGGCTGGGCAGGCCTGCGGCGCTGCCATGGAGACGCGGCCCGCCGCCCGCTGGCCCCGCCCAGCGCGTCCCGAGGCCCCACCGCGCCGGTGGCCGGGGCAGGACGACCCGGGGCGCGGGCAGGTGACCGGGCGGGCGGCGGCGGGGCGCGGGCCGGGCCACAGGCGCCTCCGGGCGCGTGGGCGCCCGGGATGCTGGGGAGGCGGTGGGGCCGCGCCGTGGGTGGGGCCGCGGGGGCTCAGCGGGCGCGGGGACGCGGTGGGCGATGGGCGCGCGGGCCGCACGGAAGGGAGAGCTTGCGTGGCCTGGAGAGCCGGGGCTGGGGCTCCTGTGGGTGCGCCCTGTTCGTTTTCCCCTGACGTCATTTTTCCTTTGGGCTCAGGGCCCTCCCGGCTGCTCGGAGGAGAAAGGGGGCGCTGGGTGGGTACCAGCGTGGGCAGGTCCCTTCTGCGCCCCGACAGATTCTTAGAACTTATTTCTCAGCTCTCCAGCGAGGGGTCTCCCCAGTACCACCGCCATAGTTCACAGAAGAACTAGGATGAGGCATCCTTCTGCCTCTTAAACCCAAGCTCACTGCGTCACCGGGGAGCAACCGAAAGAGTGGGAGCATGGGGCTGCGTGGCTTAAGGGCTCTGATCCCAAGAGTTATGGAGGATCCCCTGCTGTAAGCCGTTCCAGGGCCGCCGGGGTCCTTTCCTCTCCCGACATCTGACAGCAGGCTCGTTCCTTTGTAGCGTCACCTTGCGGAGGAGCTGAAGGCTCGCCAGGAGAAAGCCCTGCACGAAAAGCTGGCTCCACATCCCTGGCAGGGACCCGACTGCCTGTGCGCAGCTGAAGGCCCACCCAGGCTCAGATCAGGAGGGCAGTTCTCACAGAAGCGCTGTCAGTTTCTGCCTAGCGCACAATGTCTTTTCATGCAGGACAGCGGGTGTGTATCTTCAGATGCAGTGGTCTGAGTCGTGGTGTCAGACTCGCGGTGGACACCTGACAAGTCCCGCCCGAGGTGAGGGCCTCGTCCCTGTCATCGGCACACCTGACAGAGCACACAGCCGTCACCGGGGCCTGCTGCGGCCAGGGCTCCGCTGACCTGCCTGCCGACGCACGCGTGGCTCTTGGCTGTTTTCAGAATGCTTGGAGACTCTTCTCCAGGTTCCTCGCAGAGAGCGCTCATAAAGGGCGTTGCCTGCAAATGGCCTGAGTTCCTCATGATCATGAAGTTAAAGAAGGAATCCTCACGCCCAGCTGTTGCGAACTGTATTCTTTAGTGGCATTTAGCGCAGAGCAGGTGGCAGCTGTGCAGGAGCCCAGGCACGGGAGGTTCTGGCCAGTGATGAGTGGCCGCGTGCCGCTGGCAGAGAAAGCTCTGTCTGAAAGCTACGCCCGGCTCCGCTACCGGGACACCTCCCTGCTCATCTGGCAGCAGCAGCAGCAGCAGCTGGCGTCCGCGCTGCCCGGGACATACCTGAGCAGGAGCCGGAGCATGTGGTACTCACAGTACGGGAACGAGGCCATCCTCGTCCGGGACAGAAACAAGCTGGACGTCTCCCGGGACACAGGGCAGTCCAAGTTTTGTTCTATAATGTAATTCTGGGGCGAAAATCTGAGCCCAGGAACCAGGCCGCCTTGCTGACCCCTAGCCCTCCCTGGGAGATTCTGACAGGGAATGTGAAGGCTGAGCTGTGATAGAAGAACCCTCAAACCCCAGAGGTGGCACCCCACCCACTCACAGTCGGGGTGATGGGTGGGCTTCTGGCCCCCACCCTGACCCTGTGGGTGCTGCAGGCACAGCCTGGGCCCAGCTAGATGCTGTCCCAGCCAAGCTTCCAAGGAAGTCACGCAAGAGAGACACACCAGGTACAAACAGCCTTTTTACATTCTTACAGGTTGTCTCTAGTATTCCCTTCTGCCTGGTGAAGAATGGGTCCAATCTAAAAAAAAAAAAAAAAAGTGAATTGGGTCAAATCTAAAAAGAAAAAAAAGTGAATGGGTCAAATCTAAAAAATAAAAAGTGAACTGGCATCAGGCAGGATCAGAAGTCCCCTGGCAGGACCACACTGGCTTTACAGGTCACTGGCAGCAGCATTTCGACAGGACCCCTGTGGCACCGGAGTTCGAGTCTAGTTACCGCAGCGATCGTTGCCCGCGGTGCACGGCGAGGGCTTCTACACGAGCTTCCTGATGCTGGGGCTGCGGGCAAAGGCATCCGAGAAACTTAGGTAGGGGAAGCCCCCCACTATGCAGTTCCACATCAGCTGCCAACAGTGACCTCAGGTTTGATCTCAGAGCTGAAATAGGCAGGTTCTCAGCAGACAGCAGCGCAGCCTCTGCTCCAGGCCTGCAGCCCCCGGCCCCTGCAGTGTTTCATGTGTGTCCCCTCCCCCCCACCCCCAGTGTGGGCAGGTTTATGAGTCAGTTTTAAGGGATTTGCTGTAATTAAAGTCTGTGTGGCGAGGCGAATGCAGAGGTGTCTTGCCGAAGCTGAATTTCCTTTTAAATAAATCTCCTTCAGGGGCTCCTTCCCTCCTCACTCCAAATTTCGATCTGTCTTTTCATAATATCCTACCTTGGCTACCAGGGTTTTGTTTACAACAGTAACGTCGAACAATTGCTAAGAACTGCAGGGCAGGCAGCGCTCGGGGAGCCCACAGGTGGGCAGAGGCCGTCCCGCCGGACGTGCACACAGCACATCCAGAGCGTCCGTGCGCGGCCTCCTCACGCAGGCGTGCAAGCTAGTCACCAGACAGCATCCAGAAGGGAAGGGCCAGGTCAGACTGCATTCCCCGCAGGCCACACGTCCAGCCAGAAGCCTGGTTCTCGCTGATAGAGCCTCGGCTTGCTTGCCGCCTCCAGTCGGGAGGCTGGAAGACCGAGGTCCTTTAAGTGGCTTCCAGAGATGGAGAGGAAGCCTGTCTCATGTAGAGTCGGGCCTGTGCAGTAGAGGCTCGCCCGTCCAGGCGCCAGGACACCGGGATCCCCCAGGAGAGAGGCGCTGGCGGCATCTCTGCAGCCCTCTGACTTAAGTCCAGCTCGGGAAGGAAGCAAAGTTCTGACTAGCTGGAACGCCGGTGCCTCTCCCTAGACTGGCCAAGGAATGGGCCACGGCTGGTCAGCTGTGGTCACAGAGGTGGTGGCGAGGACAGGCGAGCAGGCACTGAGCTGCTTGGTGAACGGGAGTCGCCTGGGCACCTGGCCTTCCCCGCCAGGGCTGGGACACCGGGGTAGATGTGCTCAGTCCCCGGCCTTGGGAAACTCAGGCTGGGTGACGTGTGCCAAGGGAATACAGGGGAGGGTGGCCTCGGGCCTCGACAGCACCCCACTGCAAGGCCTGGCTGCAGCAGTCACATTTTGAAAGCAGTGTCAGAACCTGCACTTGTCTCAACACCTTGATCCCTTGCTGCTGGGCTCCAGGCCGCCTGGAAGAAACCTCAGCGTGTACACTGCCCCATGTGCTTTCTCGGAAACATCCTCGGGCCAGCTGGATGAGCACTGGATGCCTGTGGTCTCAGGAAGCACCTTAGTGTAGACAGAGGGCCCAGTGGGAGCGCCAGACAGACATCAGGCCGGGGGGTGGGGTGGGGGGAGCGAGGGCGTTGCCTACAGGTCAGCCATGGGGCCAACTGCTGTGCAAGCCACTGGCCTGAAAAGGCAACACACGGCGCTCCTGAGGTCCTGGGGTCTCCCCAGCCTGGGCTGAGGACCTGAGCCACTGGGCCGGCTGAGACCCCTTTGGGATGCTCCGGGCATTCCCACCAGGAGCTACGTGATGTTAAAACGAGGGCCCCCTCCCCCATCACACACCAGCCAGGGGAGCGCTGGGAGCCCAGAAAGCAGAAACAGCGCCTCTTTTTTTTTCTTTTATTATGAAAACAAAACAAATGCCCCAGGAGAAGGGTCCATGATCACCAGAAACAGTACTTTCTACCACTTTTATTCTGTCGTGATGAGGCCAGAACTGCAGTAGACAAGCTAGAGCTACTTACATCGGACTCATTTCTCAGTGACTGACATTCACAGGAATATACTAGGAACGGCACTAAAGAGTCTAAGAAAAGTTACGGTAAACTTGCATGCACATCATACAGAAAAGTAACATTTTAAATATAAAAAAAGGAAAACTTCCTGGAAGTGTTACGCCAGTATCAGGGAACAGCGCTACACTGGATGTTAACGAACCCTTTATTGTGGGCGGTGCTTCCCCCTGACCCCCACCAAAACTGTGAAAGACATAAACGCTGAAAAGAACAAAAAAGCAAACAAAAAGCAAAACGCATCTTAACAGTCTGTAAGCAAGATGAGTGAGCAAGGGCTTCTGGAATTCAGTTCACGGCCAAAGCCACCCCTTGGACCCCAGGGGTCGGAGAGACTGTTTGAAAGCCACAGTTTCGAGTCCTGAACACGGTTCCTAAGCCTCGACGGGCTGCCCTCTAGTTCTAGGAAAACTAGAACAATTTCACTTGCCCAACACAGGAGAAATGAAAACAGCAAACACCCGTAGGCTGATGTCAAGGGGTGGAGGGAGTCCCCCCAAAACTCTGAAATCAGTTTTGAGTCTGGACAGAAAGCCTAAGGAAAAAAAAAAAATAACCTACATTGCTCAGCTCTCCGGCAGCATCAGAGCCAGCGGATCTTTCAGCGGAAAGGAACGGAGGTGGCTGAGAACCCCTATTGCACCCAGAAACCACCGGACAGGAACCGCTCCCACCGCGCCCAGCATTGAGGCCCCCTGTCCCCCCAGAGTGGCTGGCAAGGGCGACCCTCCCCACTGTCAGCTGGGGGGCACCCCCGGGAGCTCCCAGCACCTCCAGCCCCTTGGCTCGGATCTGTTCGTCACCCAGCCCTGTGCCTGCTGCCCCGTCGCCCATGAGATCCTGCTTTAAGACCTTCCAGCATGTACTAAGTCCTTAAAGTAATAGTTTTTATTCCATTGAAGATCTGTTTAGAAAACACCTTTGAAAAACAGGGCAGCTTTTTAAAAAATGGCAAGTTTAAAATCCGTTTATATTTTTATTACAATGAAAAGTTGAACAAACTGGCTCCACACTCACCAAAGGCCAGAATCAGTGGCAGTCAGAGAAATGGCAACCCCCATCCGCGTTTCATCGAGTTCTGCCCCATCAGAGGGCTCCCTAGCCATCAAGATTTGTGGTGTCCAAGTGGACGTTAGGGATTTTTAGAACCACCACCTGTTAGGACGCCAACAGCTAGTGCCCTGATCTCTCCAGAAGGGCTGTCGGGAAGAACGCAACCTCGGACAAGCGGCTGGGCTGCCCCCAGCCCCTGCCTCAGTAAGTGAAGCCGCTCAGTCGTGTCCGACTCTTTGCGACCCCGTGGACTGTAGCCTACCAGGCTTCTCCGTCCATGGGATTCTCCAGGCAAGAATACTGGAGTGGGTTACCATTTCCTTCTCCAGGGGATCTTCCTGACCCAGGGATCGAACCCGGGTCTCCCGCTTTAACCTCTGAGCCACCAGGGTAGATCTGCCTGGGTGAGGTCCCGTCATTTCTGTGCTAACTGAGAAGCTGATGAGCGGAGCGGGGAGCCACCATGCAGTCTTGAGGAGGGAGCCTTCCTGGGGCCAGAGGCTCCTCCAGCCTGGAGAAAGACCCAGCAAGAGCCGGGCCAGGCCGTTGCGGCTGGTGGCTGGGAGACGCAGTGGGGCAGCAGGGGCCGCCCCCTCCCTGGAGGTGGGGGTGAGGGATGCCCCACTGGGGGCCGTGAACCCCTGGCCAGAGCCACGCGGCTCCGAGCTAGACAGGCGGTGTGGTGGGTACCCGCGCTCAGGGCCCTACGGCAGCCTCTGGAGAAAACAAAACCGAAACGTAACCTTCTGTTAAACTCTGTATATTATTATTACTTTTTTTTTTTTTTACAATAGAAAGGTAAAAATCAAGACTTAGATTTACTATACATTTCTTTTTCTTGCAGATTACAAAGTTTATATTATATAACTGGGGTTCCCTAAATCGAAGTCCTTTTAAAACAGTCCTAAGAGAGACCAGAAGGGGATAGAAAAGAACTACACAAAATTAGAAAAAAAAAAAATGTGCTGCAGCCGGAAGTTGTCTATTACCTGTGAGTCTCCAGACTTCACACACACACACACGCACACGCACGCACACGCACACACACGAGAAAGAACGAGAACAGAAACCCCACAGCCCCGAGACGAGCACGCAGATGAGGCTCAGCACCGCGGGGGCAGGAGGCGGTAGCACCTGGGCGGGCGGCCCCGCGCCCCGCGGGGCCTGGGCTCCCTCACACCACGGAAAAGGCCTGCGTCTCTGCACCTCTGTTTCTTGTTTTTAAAATGCATTTCTTTTGCGGTTTTTTCCTTTCTTTTTTTTTAAAAAAAAGACCAATGATGTTAATAAATAAAATATTCATATATACACGAGACTGGGAGATGGTTCCGGAGTGCGTGGCAGCGGCTAGGCTGGGGGCACGCGTGGGGCTGGCCTTTCGTAGAAAATTGCTGAACCTACAAAAAGAGTCTCCTTTTTTTTTTTTAATCTTTTCTCTATTTTTTTTTCAAAGTTGAGGTAACAGTTTCAGTGTCTGGGAACCCTCGCTGCCCACGCAGCCGCTGTGTTCCTCCCGGGAGCTCCCGACGTCACGGGAGATCAGAGAGACGGCTCCTCCGCACGGCCCTCGCCCGGCTCCCCACCCGCGGAAGCTCGGGCTGGGGGCCGTGGGGCCCATCCCGGCGGGGGCCCAGCCCTGGCCCTCACTCTTGGCAGGGGCGGGCCTGGCTGTCCACAGCCCCTGCAGAAAGAGCTGCCCTCGACGTGAGGGTCAGGGCCCAGGGCGCTCGCAGCCGGAGACAAACCCCCGTCGGCAAAGCCAACAGCCTTCCCGTGCGGCACCACGTCCGAGACATTTCCGCGGGAGACATTCTCGCTGGGGCTACAGACCAGGTCGGGTGTAAGGAGGGGGTTCTGCAAGCGCCTTCAGAGCACACCTCACACGCTGCCCGCGGTGCCAGGCTGGCGTCTGAAGCCAGCATCTCCAAGGGACTCGAGCTCGGTTACGGAGGAAAGACCTTATGCCGCTTCACAGCTTCTCAAAGTCTAATGGACACACAGAAAGATCTCGGCTGGCCCATTAAAGCCAGAACTGGAAGATACCATAACACTGAAGTGAGAGAGCCTGCACACCGTGGAGCGAGAGGAGCGTATTCACCGCGGGCGGCGCCGGGCGTCCCGGCGGCGCCCCAGCCGCACGCCCAGGGCGCGCCCAGGGCTCACTCGGAGTCGCTGCTGTCGGAGCTGGAGCCGCTGGTGCTGCTGCTGCCGGATTCGGGAGGAGGAGCTGCTGCTGAGCCGTGAGGGGCCCCCGGACGCGGCGGAGCCCGGCTTCTCTGGGGGAGACGCACAGGTGAGCGGGCGCACCCCCGCCGCCCGCCCCGCGGCCTTTCCTGCAGCCCCCCCACCCCGCCCAGACCCTAACCTGGGGGCCTTAAATGCCGACAGATCCACTGAGTGAGTCAGCACGCTGGTGAGGCTGCGGGGAGTCTGCCTGGAGCCTGTCCCTGGCACAGGGCTCCCAGATCCCCCAAGACCTCCTGAGTGGGGCCCTTTAGATCACACCCGAGTTTATGTCAACAAGTGACTGGGGTGGGACCCCCCGAGAGCCTCGGCACTGGCTGGTCACCGGGAAGACCATGTGACTGGAGGGCGGGAACTTTCAGCTCCCCCCACCACCCCACCCTGCAAACCCCCAGCTGGCCACCATCTCCGAGGGGAGGGAGCTGCCATTCACTTCTTCCCAGGCCCAAGTGCATCCGGCTTTGCTGGCCTCTGAGCTGGTCCCTAGTCAAGGCTCTGGTTTCTCCTGTGGTGATGTATGGATATGAGAGTTGGACTGTGAAGAAGGCTGAGGGCTGAAGAATTGATGCTTTTGAACTGTGGTGTTGGAGAAGACTCTTGAGAGTCCCTTGGACTGCAAGGAGATCCAACCAGTCCATTCTGAAGGAGATCAACCCTGGGATTTCTTTGGAAGGACTGATGCTAAAGCTGAAACTCCAGTACTTTGGCCACCTCATGGGAAGAGTTGACTCATTGGAAAAGACCCTGATGCTGGGAGGGATTGGAGGCAGGAGGAGAAAGGGACGACCGAGGATGAGATGGCTGCATGGCATCACGGACTGGATGGACATGAATCTGAGTGAACTCCAAGAGTTGGTGATGGACAGGGAGGCCTGGCGTGCTGCGATTCATGGGGTCGCAAAGAGTCGGACACGACTGAGCGACTGAACTGAACTGAACTGAGCTGGCTCTGCTCTCACCTCTAACACCAGATGCGTGAGTTCCTCTCACACCAGTTCTCCAGGCTCCAACACGAGCTGGGCGTCTGTTCCCTCCAAGGGGAAGGAGCTGGAGGAGACTGAGCTCCAGAGAAACCCCCTGACGCAAAGGGCTTCCAGGCGCTGGGAGGGGTGAGCCTCTCCAGCAAGTGTCCCCCACCTGAGCAGAGGGTGCGGGGGGTTCCCGATTCACAGCCCAGCAGTCAGAGGCACGGGAGAGGCTGGGGACGCACACCTGGTGCCTGAGCCCTCACCCTGCAGGCTCTGCATACTGAACTGAACGGCTGGACACCCAGCTCGTGTTGGAGCCTGGAGAACTGGTGTGAGAGGAACTCACACAGCTGGTGTCAGAAGTGACAGAAGAACCAGTTCAGAGGCCAGAATGCTCTTGGGCCTGGGAAGAAGTGAGTGCTGCCAGCCGAGAGGCACTGGCGGGCTGTAGGGGGGCAGGCCGTCCGCCCGGGCAGGCGGCTTTAAGCCGTAACCGCGCGTGCCCACCTGCCCTCCCGGGGGTTGATCCAAGGGAACCCTCAGCCGTCAGTGGCAGGGGCAAGGCCCAAAGGCCCACCTTGGCACCGGGCAAGCAGGACCAGGCAAGGCTGTGGCAGCTGGTTGCTACGTGGCCAAGACTCAGCCTAGAATCTGACCACCACCTGGGTGGGAAAAAGGTACGTGCCCTTTCTTAGAGGCTCAAGAGAAAGGAGGCAAGGAGTCAAAGCGCCTGCTCACCGAAACTGAGACCCCAAAGTCCACAAAGCACGCGGTCCGGGCCTGGAAGTCGGCCCCTCTCCCCCAGCGACGCTGGTTAACTTGCTGGGCACTAGTCTCCCTCTCTGGGGGTGACCGGGAAGCTCACTGCTGGGGGCCAGGACCCTCCAAAGCTGCAGGGTGGGACCCCAGTCCCTCCCACGTCATGGAGTCCGGCCCCCACGGACCGCGGCTGGGCCCTTCCAAAACGCCCGCTCCCAGGAGCTCTGCAGAGTGCCGCTTTCACACACGCCTGCCACCCGCTCAGCCTCGGAGCCCCGTCCGCAGGTAAGGAGGTCAGGGTTTCGGGGGGTCGACAGCCTCCTCTGGGACATGCAGCGTGCTATGTGGCAGGGCCACAGCACAGACCCGCGGCACTCTCCCCCGGCCCCGAGCGGCACGGGGCGGCCCTACCTTTCTTGGCTGGCTTCTTGCTGTTGCTCAGCTGCCCGCTGACATCCTGCAGCCGCCTCTCCAGCTCCTTCTTCTTCTCCTGAGCCAGCTCCTCCTTCGACTTGGCCGCCTGCTTCTTCCCGCTCGTGGCTGTGGGAGAGCAGGGGCGCTGTGGCTGCGGCAGGGCGGGCGGGCAGCGCAACCCCCACGGGCGGACGCCCAGCCCCCCGAGGCGGTGCCCCTGCCACAGGCAAAGCCCCAGAACTGTCACAGAACTCCCGAGGTGGGACTGGCCACCCCGCTGCAGGCGGCGGTGACTTGAAGTCCTGACCCCACCCCCTCCTCCAACTCCTGGTTTTCCCTCACTGTGGCCAAGGCTCTCCCGAGGCTCCACCCTGGAGCCCCGTCCACCGCCCGGCACACCTGCGCCAGCAACACTGAGTCCAGAGGCCACTCACGGAGCGTCAGACGTGCCAGGACTGCAGAGGGCAACATGATGCTCCACCCAGGAGGCTGCCCCTCAGAGCAGCTGAGGGGCAAGCGGCCCAGGAGACCACACACCGGAGCAGTGCACCCCGAGTGTCCTCAGGGCTCCGAGGGGCTGCCTGGGGCTTGCCCCTTCCTCTCACTGACCCAGGCAGCGACTTGTTCCCATCCAGCGAATCCTGGGCCAGTGCAGTCTACCCTGGGAGTCCTTTGGACCCTCAACCCCAGGCAAAGGGAACCGGTCTGCTCAGGCAGGGAACCAGTGACGGGTGACCTGCAGTCAGGCCCTAAATGGAGGGCCTTAGCCAGCATCTGAGTGAACGTGGCTGGAGCCAACCCCCGGGGCCCTGCCTGCACTGGTGAAGGCTGGGGCATATGAGCGCTGCCCACCCGCCCAGGGGCTGGGGGCTAATTCGGGGGTCTCGCCTGCTTTAGTGAAGGCTGGGGCATATGAGCGCTGCCCACCCGCCCAGGGGCTGGGGGGCTAATTCGGGGTCTCGCCTGCTTTAGTGAAGGCCGGGGCATATGAGCGCTGCCCACCTGCCCAGGGGCTGGGGGCTAATTCAGGGGTCTCGCCTGCTTTAGTGTAGGCCGGGCATACGAGCGCTGCTCAGCTGCCCAGAAGCAGGAGGAAGAAGGGCTCTGGCTGGGGAGCGGCTGGCAGCCAGTCTCAGCTAAGGGCCCCATCCCGAGGTGAGCAGATGGGACGCTGTGCCCTTGCATCCTGGGGGCATGAGACAGAAGACGGGGGAGGAACCCAGAGCCCGCAACCCACTGCCCACCACCGCCCTCTCTCGGGGGCTGCCTGGCTTTCTGCTCCGGGCGGGGCGGGCCACAGAAACACGCTCTGCCCTGGCAACTCACCGAGCGGCTTCCTCTGCTTTCTCTGTAAACAAGACTTGACGTATCTCTCCAGCTCCCGCAGCGTGGTAGGCTTCAGGGTCTCGAAGTCGATCTCGATCTCGTCGGGGGTTGGAGTCGCGCAGCGAGGGCTCCCGCGACTGGATGATGTGCACCACGCGGCCCAGCTTCTCCCCGGGCAGCCGGTTGATGTCCAGGCTCAGCTGCCGCTTCTCGTCGTAGCTCATGGGCAGCCCCTCCTCCTCCTCCTCCTCCGAGTCGTAGGAGGCTGACGCCTGCTTGCCGCCCTTCTTCGGCTGTCTGAGGCAGAAGGCAAGGGGCGTCACGGCACAGCATCCCGGCCCCCACCCTCCGCCCGAGCTCCACCCACAGGACACTGGCCCTCGTCCTGTCCAGGACCAGGCTGTCTGTCCAAGGAGCAGCCCCAGTGGCACCCAGGCAGAGGCACCGGGCCACTGCCCGGGACGCACCTGCATCTCCAGGGACGCGGAGACGCTGCTTTAGGGCTCAGAGGCCCCACCAGCTCAGGGAGGCCTTGGCAGGAGACAGCCACAGCGGGCAGCCCTCCTCGACGCCCCACAGGCGAAACACGTGCAACAGGTCAAACTCCGTATTCAAATACCGCCAAAGGCAAGAAACGGAACAGAGGAGGAAACTGAAGGGACGCACAGAAAATAACGTGATGGTGGAAAGAAGCCTGGACAGCGAATTAAAAGCAGAGACGTCACTGCGCCAACAAAGGCCCGTCTAGTCAGAGCGATGGTTTTCCCAGTAGCCGTGTATGGATGTGAGACTTGGACCATAAAGAAAGCTGAGTGCCAAAGAACTGATGCTTTCAAGCTGCGGCGCTGGAAGAGACTCTTGGGAGTTCCCTCGACTCCAAGGAGAAAAAACCAGTCAGTCCTAAAGGAAATCAACCCTGAATATTCATTGGAGGGACTGATGCTGAAGCTCCAATATTTTGGCCACCAGATGGGAAGAGCTGACTCATGAGAAAAGACCCCGATGCTGGGGAAGATTGAAGGCAGGAGGAGAAGGGGACGACAGAGGATGAGATGGTTGGATGGCGTCATCAGTTCAATAGACATGAGTTTGAGTAAGCTCCGGGAGTTGGTGATGGACAGGGAGGCCTGGCGTGCTGCAGTCCGTGAGGTCAGAAAGAGTCAGACACGACTGAGCAAGTGAACAACAGACGGAAACCCAACTGTATCAATCATTACATTAAACAGAAATGATCTAAACACACCAATCAGAAGGAAGAGATGGTCAGACTGGGTAAGAACCAAGACCCAACATTTAGGCTGTCGACACAAACCCCTCTTTAAAATGAAAGAGGTAGGTTACAAGTAAAGAGATGGGGGAAATATCGCATGTGCATATTAATCAATGAAAACAAAACTCCAGCAGCCGTAACAACTTCAGACAAAGCAGACTTCAGAAAAGGAGCATTATTGGGAAAAAGAGAGAGACTGTCGCAACGATAAAATGTCCACTGGCCAAGAAGGCACCACAGCTCACCATGCCTGTTCATCTGAAACCAGGCTTCAAAACACATGACCACACACTGGCAGAAGTAAAGGGAAATAGGAAAACACGCAATTCTACTTAGAGAACTCAATGATTTTCTCTCGATAATTAACAGAACCAATCAGCAAGGATACAGACGACCCTGACACCACTGTCGACCAGGTTAACTTTTTCCTTCTTACACACACGCGTCTCGATGCTCTCCACAGTCTTCTGTTTATGTCATTACGGAATATCGGGCAGTTTCCTGTGTTGTACGGCAGGCCTAGCTGGTCAGCTATTTGCTTTTCCCCCATCTCCTCTGTGCGATTCCTTTCTTTTTGGTTATGCTGGGTCTTTGTGCTGCGCGTGGGCTTTCCCTAGTTGTGAGTGGACCTGTGTGATGGCCTCTCTTGTCGTAGAGCACGGGCTCGAGGGTGTATGGGCCTCAGTAGCCACGGCACACGGCTTAGCTGCTCCACGGCACGCGGGAGGTCCCCGGCTCAGGGGCTGAACCCGTGTGCCCGGCGCTGGCAGGCGAATTCTTCACCACTGAACCTCCGAGGGAGCCCAGCTATCTAGGCGGAGCGCGCACACCAATCCCACACTCCCAGCCTGCCCTCTCTTCTACCTGTCCCTCCTCGCCAACCACAAATGCATTCTCCAAGCTCGTGAGTCTGTTTCTGTTTTCTAATAAGTTCATTTGCGTCCCTTCTTTTAAAGATTTTTAAATCTTCTGACTGAGACTCATACATTGCTCCACCCAACAGCAGGAGAAGACACATTCTTTTCAAGTATACATGGAATGTTGGCCAAGACAGACCATGTTCTGGGCCACAAAATAGATCCTAACAAAAATTCCAAAATGCTGAAAACATGCAAGTATGTTCTCTGACCCTGGAAATCAGTAACTGAAAAGTATCTTGAAAAGTCTCCAGATATCTGTAAGTTAAACACACTTTCAAACACCCGTGGTCCAAAAGGAAACTGAAGAGACTTTAAAAATGTTTTGAACTTAAATGAAATCACAACAAATCACATTTGTGGGGAACATACAGCCAAAGCAGCGTTTAGACACAAACTTATAGCATCAGATGCTGACACTGGAGAAGAAGGCCTGGAGCCTCAGCGGCTAAGGCTGTGCTTCCACTGCGGGCGTGCAGGTTTGAGCTCCCGTCAGGGAATTAAGATCCCGCGTGGCTCAGGGCCAAAAAGCAGAACAAAGAAAAAGAGGGGGAAAAAATCAATCATCTAAGCTTCCATTTGCAAGCTACAGAAAGAAAAGCAAATTAAGTCCATATTGAGCAAAGCGAAATAATAAAAGTAAGACCAAGATGAAAGAAAAAGAAAATAGAAAAGTCAAGGACTCAAACACTGGTTCTTTGCACAACCAGCAAAACTGATCAAATCCTCCAGATTCACCAAGAAAAAGACATGAGTTACCAACACAAGGAACGAAAAAAAAAAAAAAAAACACATTTGTACAGACCCTACAGAAAAGGGGACATTACGAACAAACCCACCACGATGGGAAAACACAGAGCAAACCAATAGCCGGACTGCCCGTATCTACTGAAAGGACTGAAGTGAAGTCGCTCAGTTGTGTCCAACTCAACTCTTTGCGACCCCATAAACTGTAGCGTACCAGGCTCCTCTGTCCATGGGATTTTCCAGGCAACAGTACTGGAGTGGATTGCCGTTTCCTTCTCCAGGGGATCTTCCCAACCCAGGGCTCAAACCCAGGTCTCCCGCATTGTAGACAGACGCTTTACCGTCTGAGCCATGAACTCATGGCTAAAGACCTTCCCCCAGTGAGACCCCGGGTCCAGGTGGATCCACGGCGAGTGTCACGCACACTTAGGAATCCTGATTCTGGGGGCATCCCCCGTGGCTCCGTGGTAAAGAATCCACATGCCGAGGCAGGAGACACGGGTTTGACCCCTGGTCGGGAAAGACCCCAGGCGCCACGGAGCAGCTGAGTCCACGCGCCACAGCTACTGGGCCCGTGCTCCAGAGCCCGGGGGCCGCCAGCCTGCAGCGCACCGGAGAGCCCGGGCTGTGCCGGGCGCAGCTACCGCAGTGAGGAGCTCAACCCTGCAACTCGAGAGCAGACCCCCTCCAGCAATGAGGACCCAGGACAGCAGATGACAAAAAAATAAGGAGGACACCAGCTCTGCAAGCCCGCCCCAGGAGACGGGGGGAGAGCACCACCCCAGTCGCCGCCGAGGCTGGCAGCCACCAACACCAAGACCAGAGGACAGGGCGCCGACTCCTGCCTCCCCACAAGAGCAGGCACGCACACGCCCTGCCCACGCTCACCGCCCGGCCGCTGCCACGCGCTCCACCGGCCCACGCTCCGTCCAGGGACCAAAGCCAGTCCACTCAGCCGCACCAACAGCTCTCAAAGCCACACGCCTCCACTCCAGCCAACGGGCATGCCGGCCCCTCCTGTCTGCGGGACCGCGTCAGCCTCCAGGGTTTTCCTTCCGCTCACTCTGCCCCCTGCGCCTCCCTCCTCCCGCTCCGGCTTCATCTGCTCAGAGGATACACCGCGAGCCCCTGAACGAAGCCGTCAGCCTCCACGGCCTCAACTCTCCCCTCTTCCCAGGCCTGTCTCCGCTCCCGGGCGGCGCCCCGCTTGTCCCGGCCCCCACGAGGGACACGTCCTCCTCCCCCGCCACAGCTCCGTGCCCGCTGCCCCTCCCAGCTCCTGGATCTCCATCCTGCCCGTCCGTGCAGCTGGATGGAGGCGGCCTGGGGAGGTCTCCTCACCTGGGGAGACTTCGGCCCCACTCCTGGGAGGAGCCCCTGGCCCCCACACACCTCCCTGTGCCGTCCCTGCCCGTCTGTTGCCAGCAATCCTCGGGCGGCGCCGGGCCTCGGCGGGAACCAAGGAAAAACCATGGAGCCCATGGAGCTGTTCACTGAGGGGCACCGCCCCTCCCGACCCTGCACGCACCAGGTGAGCTGGGAACGGGGTGCCCAGAGCCCGACACACCCCCAAAGAAAACCCCTGCCCAGATCAGGAAAACGTCCCCAAAACCGCAACTCTAGAGGTCTCCACGCTTGTCTTGAGGCCTGGCCCCCAGGCATGGAGCTCTGCCCTGTAGAGCCCATACCCTTCCTGGCGGAGCCCTCGCTGCGTCCCTACGGTCTCCCCACAAGGGGGGCAAGACAAGGCCCACCAATGGCCCACACACACACCGCCCTCTCCTGACAGCCCAGCATCCAGAGCCCCGCGCCAGCACCCCTGCCAGCCGGGCGCCTGGCCCGCTCGGGCATGGAGCCCACCTGCCGGCCGCGGAGGTGCTGTTGGCCTTCTTGGCGGGCGCCTTCTTCTGCGGGGCCTGCTTGGCGGGCGGGGCGGCCTTCGCCCGCTTCTCATCCTCGGCCTTGACCTTGTGCCTCTCCTTGTCCTTGTCCTTCTTCTTTTTCTCCTTCTTCTCCTTCTTTCTCTTTGGCTTGTTCACTGGCGCCTGAGACAGGGCAGCCAGCTGCTCATGCACGGCCTTCAGCTGGAAGACAGGGGCCGCCGGGTGAGGACTCGGCTGGGCGGAGGGAGGCGCTCCAGGAAGGCACTTAGACCGCCTACCCTGGGGAGAACATCCGCAGCCGGGCTCGTGGGCAAGCCGCCAGGGCGCTACACGGCAGGACTGCGGGGCGAATGCTGAGCAGGGCCAGCAGCCACCCCCAAACGAGGCCTGCGGGCGGTGGGCAGCATGCACACGCTCCATGCGCCCCTCACCCCAGCAGCCCCCCAAGGCGCCCAGGGGCTCTGGAAGCCATGCTCCACAGGCGAGGAACGGTGACTCCAGCCTTCAGCAGGTGGACGGGCAGGGTGGGGACGCTGCGCACGCCAGCCCCAGCCCGTGAGCCCCCGTGTGGGCTCCGCTCAGCCGCCCAGCCCCTCGCGCCGCGGCGGAGTCACTGCTACTTGCCGTCTCCTCCTTGCCAGAGGGCCCCGGGAATCTAGCGCCTTGCGCTCCCGTCTTGCACAGGAGGCGCGTGAAGGGGGGGGTGGGAGCAAACCTCAGGGGTCAGAGGCGGAGGCAGGACAGCCCCGTGTCCGGCCCCGAGAGGCAGGCTCTGGGACCGCGCGGCTGCAGCCCCTGCAGACCTTTCTGGAGCAGAAGAGGCTCCAGGGACGTCCCAACACAGGCGGGCTCACGGGGCCCAGGCCTATGGGCACTGGCAAGGGGCCCCTGGAGCTGACACGTTTCCCGAGTCCCCTCCCAGCAACATCGCGGCAAGGACGGCTGTGGCTGGGGACTGGGCGGCGGCTGGGGCAGACCTCGGGTCAGGGGCCGGCGGGGACAGGCCACAGTCCTGCCCAAGCCCCAACCCCGCACAGCCGCTCACCTGCTCCTGCAGCTCCGCCAGCCGCGTGGCGCGCTCCTCCTCCGAGTCCGAGCTGCCCGAGTCCGACGAGCTCTCATCGCTGCTGCGGCTGCTCTCCATGCCCTTGCTGACCACGGGGGGCCGCAGGGGCGGGCAGGGGGGCGCCTCCGCTGGCTCGTCCGGCATCTTGGCGAAACGCATCTCAAACACGTCCTGCAGGAGAGCAGGGACAGCCTTGGTCCCAGCGCCTGTGGGCAGCCCCCCGGGCGCGGGGAGACGTCCAGGCCTGCCCAGGGCACCTGCTCCCTGCGTCCCTCCCTCTGTCCCTCCCTCCCAGGCAGTGAGTGCGGCCCCGGCCTAGGGGCACAGGGCCAGCAGCTGCGGACACAGCCCTGCAGGAGTGGGCACCCAAGTGCCCTTTCTGCTCTGGCTCCAAGGCTGCCACCTACTGCCAAACAGTGAGAGGCCTGCCCGGGAGCCCGGGCCCCTCCTGGGCCCCCGAAACCGGGTCTGGGAGCCCCTTACACTCTCCCATCTCTCTGCCCGGTGGCATCACTGGAGCATCCCACATCATTCTTGAGGCTGGGGGCGGCAGCGGGGCGGGGTCCAAGAGCTGGCTCAAAGGGTCCAGTTCAATCAAAACAGCCAGCTCCTGCACAGCCCTGGGAGCAAACTCAGTGAAGGCCCCCTCCCTGGTGGGAGCACGCTCAGCAAAGGCTCCCTCTCTGGTGGGAGCACGCTCAATGAAGGTCCCCCTCTCTGATGAAAGCACACTCAGCAAAGGCCCCCTCTCCCTGGCAGCCCATGTTCATCTGAGACAGGCTGAGTGGCAGGCAGCGAGCCTTCTCCGCCCGGCTCCTGTGCAAGACGCCACATACACCTGGCTCACACGCGGAGCCACACTAGCAGGTGTCCAGCTCTGGGAGGAGCTGCTCCGGGTCCTGGTCCCCCAGAATCTCCTGCTGGAATCAAGGCAATAACATGCAGTAGGCACACGGCCACCTCGGTCCGGCCTGCTCTGTCCTGGTTGGTCGACCTCAGACCTCAGACTGCTGCAGAGTCGGGCTCTAACCCAATTGTGGGGTCACGACAGTCATCAGCAGGCAGAGTCATCAGCAGGTAAGGGTCCCACACCGGGAGACCCCCTTCGGTTGGACCAGAACCAGAACCAGCCATTGCCCTTGGCGCGTGGGCCGCCTGGCTTCCTCGTGGGGCAACTGACAAGGTGCAGGGGCGTCAAACAGCAGTGAGAGTGTGGGGCTGGGCAGAGCCTTCTGGGGTCCAGGCCATGGTCTGAAACCGTGGGCCCAGGCGGCTCCCTCTGGGAGCCCTGAGACCCCAGGACGGCTCTGCGCCCACCCCACTGGGAGCCAGCGGAGCAGGCAGCACGCAGCAGCCAGCGCCCGAGGCAGGAGGAAGCGGGGGAAGGGGAACCAGGACCCAGAGGCCCAGGAGGAGGACCCCTGCACCCCCGTCTGGGGCTGGGTGAGCAAGGATGTGCCCAAGTGACTGAACAAGGTTTACAAAAAGGTTCTGAGCAAGAGATGGGGGTGTCTTAACAGAACACCATGCTAGCTAGGTGCTATGAAAAGAGAGCTC
Source organism: Nanger dama (assembly GCA_917880005.1). Classification (NCBI taxonomy): domain Eukaryota; kingdom Metazoa; phylum Chordata; class Mammalia; order Artiodactyla; family Bovidae; genus Nanger; species Nanger dama. The sequence continues at coordinate 2,203,936 of CAKJTW010000018.1, read as the reverse complement.
CTGGAACAGCACACACACCCACAGGGTCTCTCTTTCTTCTGAACGGAAAGCCTTCTGATTTCATCCCACGTGAAATGCAAGTGCTGCTGTTCACAAAGGGACTCCCGGTTGCTCAAAGGTAAAGGATCTGCCTGCATTGCGGGAGAACCTGGGTTCGATTCCTGGGTGGGGAAAAATCCCCTGGAGAATGGCAACCCACTCTAGTGTTCTTGTCTGGAGAATCCCAGGGACAGAGAAGACTGGCGGGCTGCAGTCCACGGGGTCGCAAAACAGCCCAGGTGATGGCAGAGAGAACAGACTCTGCGTGCCGGCCCACACAGAAACCTGTGTCAGCCTCCAGACTGACAGCTGAGCATGCACATGGGCACACACACGCACACTCGTGGCGTGTGTGAGATCTGTGCTCACATGCAAGGTCCCGCCACTGAAGGCCAGTCTGTGCTTCCCCGCAGGCCCCACGCTCCCACGTCATCAGCAAAGCCATGAGCCGGTGCCTGGCAGGACGGCCGCGGGCCCTGGCAGGCAGTGAGGTGCAGGGAGCAGCCCGCCTCCTCTGCCCTCAACACCCCAGAACACCTGCGGGCCCACCTCTGCACTGCCGCCCACCGGAGCCTGTGCTCCCCGGAGGCGGGGACTGGCTGGCGGGCCACCTCCATCCCTGGGGAGCAGGCCCAGGGCCTGGCTGCTACTCAGCCACCGCTCAAGAGAAATGTGCTTGTGGGTGAGGTCCCCGGACACCCTCCAACCCTGCGCCTTCCGGGGCTGGATGCTCCTGACACCCACCCCGAGTGGCCCCGCCCCCGGCACCTGGCTCACCTGCAGCTTCCGGGCCATGGCTACCACCTCGTGGTCCGGGGGATTGTATTTGTAACAGTTGGAGAACATCAACCGGATGTCGGCCGCAAAGCCCTGTGCGTCCGGGTACTCGCGGCTGTCCATCTTCTTCTGTAAGACACACGCCACGGGCGTAAGGCACCGCCAGGCCTCGGGGCCCGCCCCAGGTCCAGCGCCAGCCTGAGATTGTGCCCAGGAGCCCAGGAGAGGGGAAGTGGGGCTTGGAGGGGAGGGCCGGGGGAGCCCGGGAGAGAGGCAGATCCCTGGAGAGAAAGAAAAAGGTGCTCATATAGGAGTCAGCTCCAGCAACCACCACCCACCCCGTCCTCACCCCAAACCCCAGCTCTACATCCTGCGCGACTTTTCACACGCCCGTGTCCCTGTTGGCAGGGGCTCTGGCAGGGAACGAGCAACTTGTGGCAGGAAGTCACCCTCCACTCGTTTAGGGGGTGACTCAGCTCTCACAACGAGACCTTACATTTTCTCCCGGGAGAATCCAGGTACTGCTGGCCAGCCTGCCTCACGGTGGCACCCAACTGTCTTGCCGCCGTTGGGATACAGACGACGGGCACCACGGCGGGGGGACGGGGTGTGCCCAGACGGGGGGTGCTGCACGGAGGCAGCAAGGTCAGGGCAGATCGGGCAGTGGCTCTCGAGGCGTGTGCTGCCTGGGCCTGGCTGGGTTCATGTGGAGCTCATGTGTCAGGGACCTTGTGTCAGGGGTCTGAGGTGCCCATTTTTCCTGGGGGCCATGCCCTACTGCCTCAGAGCACTGTGGGCCAGAGCCCAGCCACCCACCCCGCCTGCACCCAGAGCTACAAAGCCCTGGCCTCGGAGGAGGGGCAGCTGGTGGTCAGAGTCCAGGACCTGCAGGCCCTCCAGCCTAGCACACATCACCCTCCTCTGCCCTCTTAGGAGCTTCCAGCAACACTGGGGCTGCTGGGCTCCAGTGCTCTGCACAACCTCCCCACTCTAGAGCGGCTCAGCAAATGGGCACCCGAGACTCTCTCAACACCTGGACAGTCTCAGACTTCAGCCCTAATTTGACTGCTGGCCACCGTCCTGATGCACCTCGGAGCCCGGGAACCACTGCCCCACTGACAAAACCTGCTGGCAAAGAGCCAGCCTGAGCCAGGAGCTGGTCAGGAAAGATGCGACCGGGCCATCAGCAGCAATCACCCCTGGGGAAGGGGGGCGGTGGAGCCAGAGGCGGGATTTCCCTCTGCTGCTCGGCTCGCCTCCTGACCCTCCGTTCGCATCACACAGACGAGACATTGGCCCAGGAAAAGCAGCTGGTGGCAGAGCTCCCAGAAGAGGCAGGGCCCCCGGAGCGCTGCATGTGTCTGAGGAAGCTGGCGCCTGCCCTTGCAACCAGGGAGAGGGCCAGAGAGGGTTAGGGAGGCCGCTCAGTCGCCCGGCCCAGCAGGCTCCCCCAGGAACCACTGCCCGGGATGCCCGGGCCTGTCCTGCCCCTAGTGGGGAGCAAGGCTTCCAGAAGGAGAGTCTGTCCCAGGGCAGCATTCGCCCAGCCGGGGCAGAATGACTGAGACCAGCAGCTCAGGGCCCTGACCCCACAGGGGCAAAGAACCCCTCTCCCCTCTGCTGGGGCAGCTTCGCAGGGCCACACACGCCCACCTGCCGGGGACACCCCTCAGACCCTCAGAGACTGCAGCGGGCTGAGGAAGCAGAGTGGCGTCGGCCCTGCGCCTCCTCACCCACGCAGGACAGGCCCCTCAGCAGCCGACAGCCCCGATCTCCTGCCCCTGGGGCTGCCACCAGCCAGGAGGCCCCTTCCATCCCTGCCTGGCCCCAGCCTGCTCCTCTCTGCTTGTCCACACCTGGTCTGACCCACTGCCAAGCCCACAAACACCAAGGGAGAAGCCCCCGGGCAAGAAGACCCTGGTGCAGGGCCTGAGAGGGCAGGGGTCCTGGGGTCAGCTCCGCCCACGGCCTCCTCCAAGACCTGCATCTGTCCTGGGAGGGGCTGGGGCGTGAACGCCTCCTCGCCTGGCGTTACGGAGGCCCTCAAACGCAGCAGGACAGGAAGAAACGGGGGAACCAAAGCGGCTCAACAGAAAGAGGGGACGGGAAGCCACAGATTCAGAGGGGACGGGAAGAGCACAGCGTCCTGCCGGGGCCCCGGGCCAGGCCTGAGGCCCTGTGTGCTGCTGCGGGCGGGCCGAGGGAGCCGGGCAACGCCCTGGGGCCCTCGGAACTGCCCTGAGCCGCCCGGGACAGCGCCCCCGCGGCCCCTTGGAACAACCGGCGGGCCGCACAGACAGCCGGGGGGGTGGGGTGGGGTGGGGGGCCGGCGCCAGCCTACCTTGACGGTGCTCAGGTCCATCGGGTGCTTGATGATGTCGTGGTAGTCGTGCAGCTCCAGGGCCTCGGCGTCCACGGGCTTGTAGAAGGGCCAGGCGTAAGCCGCGTGCTTCTTGGACAGCATCTCCCTGAGGATGCTGTCACAGTGCCGCAGGTGCTCGGACAGCCGGCCCTTCTTGCCCGCGTGCTGCGGCACCTCGCCGTCCTCCAGGTCCTTCTTGGGCGGCTTGATGGGGCGGCCCCCGCTCTCCCGCCGCGCCACCACCTTGGCCTGCTTGGGGTCCGAGAGCGGCGGGGGCGACTCGCTGCGGCTGGCCGTGATGGCGGACGTCGTGGGCGTGGTGGTGTCCGCTTTCCGCTTCACGCCCTTCTTCTGCGACAGCGGAGACGGCTGTGAGCTGGGGAGCCGGCGCCCACCGGGCGAGGAGGACCAGGACCCGCCCGAGGGCGCTCCTGGAGCGTGGACCGCCCACCAGGCGGAGCAAAGCGAGGGCATGCTCAGAGGGCCCCGGCGCCTGCCCGAGGTCACACAGCTGGCGGTGGGGAGGCTGCACTCGGAGGCTGCCCGGGCCCGGGCCCCACAGCGGCGCTCGTCACCCTGAGACGCATCACGCTGCCCCCTTGTGGCCACACCTGCGCCCAGACCACAGCTTAGGGGCCTGCAACACCAGGGGCCGACATGGGCACCCAGTGGGGCTCGGGGACAGCAGGGATGAGAGAGACCCCTGCGGGTCAGAGGCTGGAGGGGTGCCCCAACATGGGCCTCAAAGTGGGCGCTCCGCGGACAGTGGCAGCCACAGGACGAGGGGCTGGGAGGAGCATGCGGGGGGCGGGGTGGGGGGCCGGAGACAACAGCAGGGGAGCCGAGACCCCGGGGCAGAGTGCTGTGCATGTCCGGAGCTGACCCTAGGAGCAGCTCCCTGCCCAGGGAGGGAACACCCAGGCAATCCGCCCGGCCCTGCTGGGTGGGCACCGTGGGGAGAGCGTGTCAAGCGCCTGGGCAGCCAGGGTGCAGAGCCACCCTGAGACCGGCTCAGGGTTCCCCTCCCTCCCTGCCGTCAGGCAGGCGGAACAGCCCCCAGGAGCCACGAGCACCCGGCCAGCGGCCTCCCCGGGATCCGCAGCGTGCACGCCACCAAGGCCAGCCACCGAGGGCGCCGCCCCAGCCAAGCCCCTGCCCCCAGGCCGGCAGGCGCGAGCCAGCCACCCACACACGTCTGGGCACCAAGGGCAGGCCAAGCGCACACCGCGGGGCCCCAGGGCTCACGGGGCTGTGGCAGACAGGACATGCTCCAAGGCAGCAGGGCGCTGGGCAGGACGGCCTGCCAGCGCCGCCCAAGGGCAGGCAGTGGAGGCTGCGGGGCAGGGCGAGCGGCGTTTTACCTTGGGGGAGCCATTTAACCCCTCTGAGCGCCCGCCTCCTCATCTGAAAGATGGGGAAACACTGCCTGCCCCCGAGGGTTGCTGTGAGGGTCAAACTGGAGAAGACGGGCGTGTGTCAGTGGCAGTGGACCCTCGGCCGTCCCTGCTGGCCGCGGACCTCGCGGAAAGCAAGCGCTCCAAGCCCAGGCCCTGAGGGGGAGGCTCCCGGCCAAGCCAGGGAGGGGCGTGGACAGAGGCCGCCGTCGCCCTCCCGCACCAACCGCTGGCAACCCGAGCGTGCTCTCACCGCCTGCACGCCCTGCGGGGAACCCATATGTACCACAGAGGCCAGAGACGCCGCGGTCCCAGCCCAGACGCCCTCGCCAGCTGTGTGACCTGCGGCTCTGAGCGCCGGTGTCGGGAATCGCGGCCCACTCCGCAGGCGTGGGCGGACGGGACTGGTCCAGAGGCCCGTGTGCCCAGTGCGCCAGGGGCAGCCTGTGCCCGGGGAAGGGATAGAGCGCTCCCCACCCCCCACCCACAGCCACCCGCGCCCGGACCGGGGAAAGCTCACCTTTACGACGGGTGGCGTGGGAGGGACCACGGGGATGATGGGCGTGGCGGGGGGCAGGCGGGGCGGCAGCTGGGGGCACAGGGACTGACGTGGCGTTTGCAGTGATGGTTGGCACAGGGGTGGCGGCGATGACGGGCGTCTGGGAGACCGTGGGGGGGGCGCTCTGGAAGGGGGTCGCCGGGCACACGGAGGACACGGCCGCCGCTTGCTGCGAGCCTTGAGGGCAGAAGACAGGAGGCGGAGCTGTCGGGCTAGCCCCTCCTCCCGAGGCCCTGGCCGTCACCCTCACGGCGGCCGTCTGAGGCCGGGGCGAGTGGACCAGGATGGGGCGTGCGACCCAGGAGGTCACAGTCTGGGAGGGCGGAGCCCGAGGCTTAACCTGGGTCCCCCAGGCCATCACCGAGTGACCGGACAGAGGTGCGTAACCAGCCACCACCCCGCCTCTCCAGAGGATGGGCCCTCCTGGGCAGCTCTCCACGGGGACACACCTTGGTTCTGGGTTCCCAGGGCAGGGAAGGCGGCCCCTGGGCTCCCAGTGCCAACCCTAAACCCCCACCACTCCCGGACCATTCACAGAGAACACGCTGCGTGCTGGGAGGCAAGGTCCCTGGCGGGGATACTGGAGCGAAGCGGCCTCCAGAAGGGGCAGCCTCTGAGCCAGGGCCAGCAGGGAGGAGCCTGGGGTCCCGCCAAGGCAGGCAGCCTGCAGGCCACACAGCAGAGCTCCTGGGCCCCGACCGCTGTCGACCGCACCAGGAGGGGCCGCTCTCGTCGGCTCTGGGAGGCGGGGCACCCCCACCCCCTTCACCTGCACTCTGCGTTCCCGAAGCAGGTTTCCGGCCTTTGCCCTTTGGAGCTGGGGGCAGTAACTCGACCTCCTCCTGGGGCATCTGAGCCACTTTCTGCAGAAAGATTTTCTCTAAGGCTTGGGCCATGAGCACTATGTCATCTGTGGGCTGAAGACACAGGAGAAGCGGGGTCACGCGCTGGAAAGGAGCCACGTTGCCCGCAGCAGACAAACACGCAACCACTGCTCAAGAAAAATATGTCTAAAAAGTTAAGGGATCTGGTGGGAGGGAAGCAGCAGGAATACGTTTTAACACGGAAACTCTTGCAAGAACTCAGAAAACACAGAGGATTAAAAAAACCACTCTTTATCCCATCACAGACAGGAAAGAGGGCCCAAGCGGGGGATGTTTTAAAGCATCTGGTGTGTCAACTCCTCCTGGAAAGGCTGTTCGAACGTTCACCGTGCCAGCAGGGCACATGGGCCCATGCAAAGGGCGAGCCCGCAGGCACGTGGCTTGTGGGGCCCACACACGGGGACTGCAGCCAGACAAGGGCCGAGGTGGCCTGAACAGGTCTGAGAGGCGCTGAGACGCACCCAGCCCAGTGGACACGGGCCAAGCCCATACTGGCGCCCCCCAGGCCATCCACAGCAGCGGCTGGGGCCCACCCCCCGCCACCTTCTCACCTTGTTGTAAATGTAACAGTTTGTAAACATGGTGTTAAAGTCCTGCATACATTCGCTCGCGCTCCAATAATAATTATTTTCTAGTCTCTTCTTAATGGTTCCCATGTCCATGGGGTTTTTTATTATCTTATGATAATCCTAGGAAAAAAGACAGTCAGGGGGCGTTACTGTCGGATTCAATAAGACGGTTTTCATGATTCCCAAGCACCAAGATCGCGCACGAGGCGGCCTTGTCTCGCAGCTCGGCGGTGGGGCTGGACCTAAGTTTCTGTCCAGCTGAGGGGGGCTGGGGCTGGGATGGCGCCAGGTCTGGGGGAGCCCTAGGCCAGCAGGGACCTTGCCAAGCCCCTCTGGTCTGGCGGGAGTCTGTGTGGGCAGGGGTCTGCAGAGCAGGTCTAGGCGCTGGATGAAGGGCGAGGCCCCTCTCTGGGTCCCACACTTCACTCCAGGGCCTGCAGGTGCCCAAGGGCCAAGCTGGCTCAGGAGCCAGGCTGCCAAGTGCTGGCCCAGGGCTGCCCTTGCAGGACTCTGGGGTTCTCCATCGGGCCCAGAGGAGAAAGTGGCCAGACGGCCAGGTGGGCCCCAGGCATGCAGCTGGGGTGCCATCCCCGGAAAGGCCGTCCACCCCCACGTGAGCACAAGGCTGTGTGTGCAGACGTGTCACTCAGTGGGATGGGGCTGGCGCGGGGTGAGCCTCAGTGCGCCTCTGCACCCGGGCTGGTCTGCCTCGTCCACCCACGAGGCCACAGCCTCCCGCTCCCTGCACCCGGGCAGCCGCCATCCCTGCCACCAGGCCTGCGTGTGCCCTCTGCCCTTCCATCATCACAGTTTCTGGGCTGTGCCTGCCCTCCTACCACCTGCTGCCTCCCTGGCCCTCCTAGCAGTTGCAGCCTCCCAGTACCACCTGGGCCAAGGCCAGAGGGGCTGTCCTCCCAGGACAGGGTGCCCTGGAGGGGCAGCGGGCAGGACCCTCACAGGCAGGAGTCGGGGCCACGGAGGGGCTGGGGCGGCGGGCAGGGCACTCACAGGCAGGTTCAGCTTGATGGCGTCCACGGGCTGGTAGAAGGGCCAGGCGAACTGGTGTTTCCAGAGCGTCTTCACCACCACGTTCTGCATGTACTGAAGCTGGTTGGTCTTGCGGCCGGGCTTGGCGGGGTTGGAGACCTCCGGCGGAGGTGGGTTCACTGGGCCCGGGGCTGCCGGGATCCCCGTGGGGGCGACCGGCGTCGCGGTGGACATCCTCCAGCTGCTTGCTCACTGGCCGTCACGGCAGCGGCTCAGGGAGGCCCTGGCTTCCTCTGTGCTTCCCACCGAGGCGCGACGTTCCATGTCTGGGCCCAACCAGGCAGCACCTGCAGGACGGAAAGGACCGCAGAGGGATGGCTGGCCGCCCCAGCCTTGGCCGGCTCCAGGGCACGTGAGGCTGCACGGTCATGGCAAGGGAACCTTGGCGCATCCGCCCTGGTCAGGGCCCCCTCACCTGTCACAGAACCACTGTCATGCCGCTGCCCCGGCTGGGGCAGAGAGAGAGACCCGAGAGGGGGGCAGAACGGCAGCAGATGCCCCGCCCGGGCGGGTGGGGGAGACGCGAGGGGCGGGGGGCAGCGGGGGCGGCTGTCCAGGCGGAGGCCAAGGCTGTCGGCTCACCGCTCACCAGCCACCGGTGCGCGGGGGGCTGCCTCGACACCGTCCTGGACAGCAGCAACCTTCCAGGCAGCGACTCACACCCGGCAGCCGAGCGAGACCGGCAGAAAGGCGTGTGGAACATGCACGGCACACGGGCGATGGGGGTTCCAATGTAACCACGAGAACGGGCCCTGGTTTGTGACGGCAGCCGGGCTGTGACACGGCCAGTCCTCGGCCAATCGGGGGGCGACGGACCACAGCCCGGCTCGCCAAACTTCCTCCACGTGCAGCGCCGGGAAGCAAGTGCCCACCGCGGCCCCACGTGTCAGGAGGCTGCCCGGCGCCACGTGGACAGCCGTGTAGCGGGTGACAGACGGGCCACCCCACAGGGGCTCCCCCACCACATCCTGGGAGGAAGTCGCTGGCCCAGCTGTCACTTGCATTTGCAGAATGCCCTGGGGGGCTGCACGCAAGAGCTGGACCTGGGCCCGGAGGCACCTGTCAGGGACCCAGCCAGGCCCTGGCTGGGAGGCAGGGCCTGCGTGGGGGCCGGAGGGCCCTCTGGGAGGACAGAACAGCACCCGACCACCCCTGGGCCCACGTCTACCCGCCATGATTGCAAGAGCAGGTCGCTGCGACTTGCAGGGCTTTTTCTCGCTGGTTGACACCCTGCCAGCGGCCCGCAGTCTGCCACGTGGGCGTTTATACCACAGTCATCAGGGAAAGCTGCCAACCAGGGGGTTCTCCCAGGCCAGTGTCTCCTTGGCCCCCACTGACCCCAAGCCAGAGCAAAGAGGACTCCGAAAGAGATCAGGTGCACCCCACGCACGGAGCAGACCTGCCTGCCCGCTCCCCTCCTCGGAGGAACGTTCTGGAACACCCCCGAGGTGCCCTGCCCCCCTCAAGGGCCTGAATGCCTCCTCTCCACGCCAGCTCCAGGGCCTCCATGGGGAGGGGACCACGCCCGCCCGGCTGACGGCGCGGACACCGCACAGAGAGGGCCTGCATTCTGAGCCTCCAGGCCCCGCTGTCCCCCACCCCGCAGGTCTCAGCCTCCAGGCCCTGCTGCCCACCCCGCAGGTCTGACCACTTCTGGCCTAGTGCCACCGCCTCCTGCTGGGGTCCCTGCGAACCTGCCCCCTCAACAGCCTTACCCCACATGGGGCTCCCGTCCAAACCAGCACTGCTGCCCAACTCTAGCCTGCAGGCCCCGGCCTGACCAGTGACTTGTTTCCCCGTCCTGGCTGCTGCAGCCTCCCAAGCCCATGTCCCCCCTACCTCCATCACCAGCTGGGCCTCCCAGACCCCGGGCAGCTCAGGGGCGCAGAGCAGACACAGGGCCAGACCCCTGGGCGCAGTCCCAGCTCTGCCCTTCGCCAACCCCGGGATCCAGTCTGCCTGGATCCCCACGAGACTCAAGACTAAAGGAGTCCAGCGTGGAGCACCCATCACCCGGCGGTCCTGCTGTGGAGGCTGCGGCAGCTGCCGACGTGGGGGTCCCCAAGATCCGTTAAGGATACACCCCATTCCTGACTGAGGTGAGACGAGCACAGCGTGGGCCCCCAGGTGGGGCCCCAGGTGCAGGGAGAGAGGCTCCCAGGTGCGGGCCCCCAGGTGCGGGGTGGGTGGGCAGGCACCCGTACCCAGCACTGCTGATACTGTCCTCGGGGAACAGGCCGGACATCACCAGGGCCTTAAACCACCTGAGGGGACACGGGGGCCCAGGAAGGGCCCAAGCTGCCGCCAAGGTGCAGACCGGCCTCCTCCACGCACGAGGGCAGGTGGGCAGAGCTCTCTGCAGGGAGGCGCCGGGGCCGCCACAGGGGCCCGCAGCCTGGCCTTCAAGCCTGGGCACACGCTCGACACAGCCGGGTACCCCAGACCATGCAGTTCAGCTCAGAGCCCAGTGTGGGCCCGGCACGTGCTCACTGAACACAGGCCACAGGGAGTTCCGAGGCTAGAACCACGCGGACCCTGGAGTGTGTGAGGTTCAGCAAGGACACACACGTGGAAGATGCTGCACACCCCGCAGCCCGGGGCTGGCACGGGGCAGGGGGACGCTGCAAGCGTGAACGTGGCCTCCAGCACCTCCGCTGGGAAGAGCGTAGCCCCTGGACCCAGGCTCCTGAGGGCGCATGGGGTGCCCGCAGGGGCGTGGCATCCAGCATCAGGCGGTAGCACACAGCACCCCCGAGGGCAGAGGCGAGCGCGTGGCTTATCCTCTGCCCCTGGCAGCCTGGGCACCAGCTCAGGAAGGAAGGGCGGGGGGCGGCAGCGGCAGCGGCTGGGCAAGCCCCATCCCAGGCAGCAGGGCTGCTCTCCTGCAGGGCTGTGAGGCCGGGAGGCTCGGGCAGGAGCCTCCTAGGCGGGCCGCAATGTCCCACAGGCCAGCCGGCACGGTCCCTCTAGGGTCGCAAGGGGCCACGCCCGCTCCCTGTTGCGGCCAGCCCTCCCAGAACGCAGCAGAGCCCAGGTCAGGTCGCATGTCCAGGGCGAGCAGCGCACAGAGTCTGGCCTCACCTCCCCGCCAGCCCTGCCAACCCAACAGCAACCCCAAGGAGACCAGGCATTGGCGGAGCCCGGGACGTCCCTTTGCGGGCCGGCACGCCGCCGGAGAGGCCCCCTGGGCGCCCAGGACACCACGCCCACAGCACGCGAGCTGCCTTCTCCCTTTCTGCTTGCATTTCTGAACTGGTAGATTTATATTTTTAAGATGTTACTCTTAGAAAAAGAAGCAAGTGTAAAGAGATGTCTAGTTTGGAAAAATGCTCCAACCCGGCCAAGTGTCTGGGAGCTCGTGTCTCTTCCCTCCAAGGTCCGGGTCCAGGACGGGCAGCCGTGCGTGCTCTGTCCAGGGCAAGTCCTGGTGCCACGACCACCCCGAGGTCTCGGCTCGCCCTCAGCAGGGCTGTGAGAGGCACCGTCGACCCCGTCACACACCTCCCCCAGCCCCCTGCCGACGTCGCAGCTGCCTCATCTGGGTTGGGGTCAGAGCCACATCCCGAGACCGGAAGGCACAGGCTGCTTCCAGAAAGAAGCTGGAGCCTCACAGTCCACTAGCCTCACATCCGCCCCTCCAGAGCTCAGCCCTGAACCAACATCAGTCCTGGAGAAGAGGGCTAGAGCCACACGGGGCCTTAAATGACAGGGTAGGCCGGAGTGTCACCATCCGGCTGCATCCAGGGTCACTATGCACCCGCCCCCAGCAGGCCCTGGCCAGGCCTCGCCAGCTTCCCCCGGGTGAGGTTGCGGGGGCGGACGGTGGAGAAGCCGTGCAGGGCTACTGAAGGGGAGACGCCGTGTGATCCCACACGGCCAGTGAGCAGGCCCGCCCGCACAGATGAGAAAGCTGAGGCTCCTCCATCCTCAGGGTATTTCCTGAGCCCAGCTACGGAGAGCCTCGGCGACTCGAGCCCAGGAACCCCCTGCCTCCCAACCTGGCTCCTGGCATCACGGGGTGAGAGAGGGCGCTCAGCAGTCATAAGACAACACAAGGCCCCACCACAACCCCGAGCAGGGGCCCCGTGACCCCGGGGGCGGTCCTGGGCAGCGGTGCCCCTCCGACCTCAGGGGCCGTCCTGGGCAGTGGCGACCCTCCGAGTTCCTGGTCTGAGTCTAACTTCAGCTGGGGACGCAAAGATTCCGCATACACGGGGCCACAGAAGGGCAGTGGGGGCGTGCCTGCCAGGGTCTACCGCCAGGGTTCAAGTCCCAGCTGCCCTCCTGGCTGACCAGTGGCACGGCCGTCAGCGGGCAAGTGCTTCCAAGCCAGCCCCGTGGACAGAGGCATGGCGCCCACCCTCGAGGACGTGGCAGGCTGGGGGGCTCCTAGACGGCGGATAAAGAGCCAGGTGACACGAGCCCCTCGGGGGCCTCCTAGGCCCAGCAGGCCAGGCTCCGCGTGAGCGCGCAGGACACTCTGGCCCCTCCCTTCAGTCCCGCCAGCCCCCCAGGATGGAGGCTGGCCACCAGCCCACCTGGCCTCCCAGGCTGGGGACCCAGATGAGAAAACTGCAGGGGGCCAACTTGGTGGGTGCCTGCGTCCACCGGCAAAGACTCCAGAACCTGTTCCTCAAGGGAGCCCCGGGGGTGCCCACAGGCCCCCTAAAGCAAGAGAAACAACGCAAACTTGAGAGGACTTCCCGAAGGGCCCAGCCCACTCCCACGGCCTAAGCTACTCTGGCTGGGTGGGGACAGCAGGAAGGGCCACAGGAGGAGCAAAGAGAACGTCCGGCTGGGAGCCCTCCTCGGGGCCCCTGGGTCAGCCCCTGGCAGCACCACAGCGGCTGGCTACAAGCGGGGAGACTGCGGCCCGGGGCACTCAGCCCGGCCACACGGGCGAGCGGCCGCCTGGAGCAGAAGCAGGGGCCCCACAGACGCCTGTGAGCCCCCAGGACCTGCGTGCCCCCACTCCAGCCCACTCGAGGCACAAGCAGGCCATGCCCACCGTGAGCGGGTCGGGAGCAAACCACGGCCCGGCCAGGCATCGCGACCTCGCGAGACAGCCCGGAGCCTGACTCCCGCTCCCCCAGCGCCAGGCGTGTCCTGATGGAGCCGCTGGGGCCTCAGAACCCAGCCAGCCCATCTGCATTCCTAGAGCCCCCAGGGTCTGAGACAACATCCCAAGCCAGACATGACAGCCGGCAGGGAAACACGTCAACCTCCCGGGGGAGGTAAACACAGACAGAGGGCCGTCCCTCAGCAGCAAAGGGCCAGCTGCCGCTGCAACAGATGAGGAAGAAAGCTCACTCCTCGAGGCAGCTTCCTGGGCTCGCAGCGGCAGCGGAGGAAGGCTGCCCGTCTCTGGGTCGGCTTCTCCACCCAGCCTGGGACGCCCCAGGGCCCCTCGAGGGCTGGGGGGACGGCCGGGGCGGGCGAGGGGGTGCCCAGCCCCAGCACCTCCGCCCTGGGCCAGCACGCTGGAAACGCCTGCTGGACACTGCGTCCGAGAGGCATCTAGGCCCACACGCGCGCCGCGCGATGGCCCTGGACTCAACGCCAGCGCTCTGGGGGTGACGGGGGTGTGCGGCGCGATTCTTTTCAAGTCCTCACGCCTCAGAGATGGGGGCCAAGTCTTAGGCAGGAGACACGTCTGCTCTGTGATCACAGGGGTGGGAGCAGGGCTGAAATGACTATGGGGGTCTCTGAGCAAAAGCAGGGCACGCAAGGGGCCTCCACTGCCCCTCCACTGGCCACACTGGAAAGTCCCCATTTCAAAAAGAAGAGGTGAACCCCCCTTTCCTTGGGCACTCAGGACCCTGCACCCCCCCACCTCACAGCAACAGTGAGATCTGGGGGGCAGAGCCCTGCTCCCTGGGGACCCTGGCCCAACAGAGGAGATGAACCCAGGTGTGTGTGTGGGCGGGGGTGGATTCAGGCAGGATGGCCCGGGACACAGTGGGGGAAGCGCAGGGGACAGAGCCCAGAACGCAAGACCAGACAGGGCGCCCCTTCCCCCACCCCGTCCCGGCAGGGCTGGGGGCGGGCCTCAGCTCCTGGGATAAACAGGCCGGAGCAAAACATGCAGCCCGCCCCCACCACAGGCACCAGAGCCCGCCAGGCCCGCCGCGAGCCAGCCTTCCAGGAGGCAGATCACGGACACAGCGACGCAGGCGTGCGCGGCCCGTTGTCAGGAGCCTCGTGCGTGGCCTGCACAGGGACCCCCAGGTCCCAGCCCCTCAGAGGGCAGAGCAAGGCTGGGAGCACCTCCCACACACACACACTCACGGGGAGCACCCCCGCACACATCACGGGGAGCACTGCCCTCAAAACACACCCCTCTCCCAGGAAGCACCCCTGCACACACACACTCACCTCCCAGGGAGCACCTCCCACACACACCCCCTCCCGGGGAGCATGCCCACACACACACACACATACCCCGGGAGCACCCCCAAAACACACATACCCCTCCCAGGGAGCACTGCCCTCAAAACACACCCCCCCTCCTGGGGAGCACCCTCCCACACACACTCACATCCTGGAGAGCACCCCCTACATACAAACCTCCCGGGAGCACCTCCACACACAGACTCACCTCCCAGGGAGCACCCCCACCAAACACACCCCCTCCCAGGGAGCATGCCCACACACACACACCTCCCAAGGAGCACCCACACACACGTCACAGGGAGCACCCCCTGAAACACACACACACACACACACACCCACCCACCCACCCACCCACCCACCCACCCCCTCCCGGGGGGAGCCCACCGCCAGCACGAATGCAGCACCACGAACGGGCGAAGGTCAGAGTGAGAGAAGCCTTCCCTCGAAGAGAGGGGATCTGAAACCACCCGGAGCGGAAACGTCAGACAAACCGCAAAACCCTCGAACGCGAGAGGAACCCAGACAGGCTCGGGCGGGCTCCTGCGGGGCAGCCTAGAAAGCCACGCGGCTGGCCCAGCGCGGTGGAGGCCCAGGGGCCGGGGGCCACCGCGGGCCCACCCCGGAGCCACACACCCACTGCTCCGTCAAGAGGGACTCTGTGCAGGACACTTCCGGCCGCGGGTGGGGCACAGGAGCCCCCAGTTCCGTGGCAGGTGGGCCCCAGAGGTCACGGCCATCTCCCCGCCCCTTCCCAGGGTCCCTGACGCCAGGCTCTGGGACCCACCTCCCTTCCTCCCTGGGCAACTGGAATCAGAAATAAAACACAGAAACTCAGGCCCTGCAGGCTGATTCAACCCAGACGGATGCATCAAGAGAGGCTGGACACCAGGGCCCTTCAGGCTCCTGGACAAACAAGGGGAGAGTGTGGGGCCCCTCTGTCCAGGGGCCACGACGGAAACCCCCCAGAAAATGCAGCCGTGGTGGCGGCTCTGACCCTCCCACTGCAGACAGGACCCAGCTGCCGGAGTCGGGCACTCCACGGTGGCCTGGTCTCCTCCATCTCTCGGGGTGCCCAACCCAGGGGCTGCTCGCTCACCAGCATTGGGGGACATGCTTTCAGCCATGTGAGGGGGCCGCGGGGAGGTGGGCACAGTCAGAGGAGAAGGCAGAGGCCTGAGGAGTCCCGGGAAGCTACTAGCTTGGAAGAAAGTCGGACCGAGGGGGACTCCCAAGCCAGGATCAGGTTGGAGGGAGGCTGGCGAGGGGCGTGGGCACTGAAGGCGGAGGTCAGAGGCTGGAGGAAGCCTGGGGGGCACTCCCATCCCGGCTGTCGCCACCTCCCTCTCCCCCTGGCCCAGCCCAGACCCTGCGGTCTCGTCTCCTGAGTTCAGGGGGTGGGCCCCCTTTCTGCCCGTGGGGGGCCCCACTGCGACACTGCCCCGTCTCCCCGGGTCCCATCCCGCATCAGTGGGGGTCACAAGGGCTCCACTTTCTGGGTGAGGAAGGAGGCTCAGAGGAGAAAGGGCCCAGGGCAGAGCCAGGCTGTGAGCGAGGCCATCCCCCCCGCCCCGGAGGCTCTGCACATCCCAGAACGCCCGGGACACGCCTGCAGAGCCGCGACCCGCAGGGAGGGGCCGGCCTGCCGCCCCAGCGCCTCTGCCCAGGGCGGCCGGGCCCCAGGAAACAGGAGCCGCGTGGGCAGGGTCAGCTTCAGTGACGGACGGAGCCAACTGCCTCCTCCAGAGAGGGGACCCGGGGCCCGGCGAGGGGCCTCCCGAGCAGCCACCCTGGGCCCCGCGGAACACCACCTCAGCCTTGCCGACCTGAGTGCCGCCACGGCTGCCACCCGAAGGGCCTCTGCCCAGAGCGGCTTGGCCCCAACCAGGGCCCCAAGCCCACGCGGGGCCAGGGCGTGACCCTCCAGGCCAGCCCCGTCGAGTGCCCACAGCACGTTCTGGTCGGCGGGGACCCACGCAGTCAGCACTACAGCTTTCCTGTGGTTACACACAGATGTGAGAATCGGACCATAGAGCAGGCCGAACAGAGAACTCATGCTTTAGAACTGTGGTGTGGAGGAGACTCTTGAGAGCCTCGATGGACACGAGTCTGAGTGAACTCTGGGAGTTCGTGATGGACAGGGAGGCCTGGCCTGCTGCGGTCCATGGGGTCATGGAGTCAGACACGACTGAGCGACTGAACTGAACTAAGGCACTGGCCCGGCCCGCCGAGTCCTTGGTCCCCTCCTGACGGGCCCACGTCCTCTCAGCTCTGCACAGCTAAGGCTCCTCCTCAATCCAGTGTCCCCTGACACCCCATGTTTCCGCCCAGCCTGCCAGCCTACCTGGAGAAGCCAGCCTCTGACCAGCTCTGCTATGGGATCGCTACTCACAGTGAGGGCCAGGCCAGCCACACCCCTAACCTGTGCGAGGCTGTCCCCACCCACCTCTCAAACAATGCGCCTTTAAAAAAACAGCCAAAAACCCCACAGAGATGCTGCGCAAGCGGGGCTTCTGGGGGGCAGAGACCAGCCCCTTGGAAGGGGGCACGACGCCAGGGGACACACAGAGGCCAGCCCCGGGCTCCTGGAGAGGAGGGGGGACCAGCCGCTCTGGGCCTGGCGGCCACTGTGCTTACCGGGGAGCCTAGCCCCGACTGCGGTCACTGTCCCAAGAGCCGACCCTCATTGGACATGGACAGCCGTGTGGGCAACCCCAGGACCCTGAGCGGGAGGAAGCCCCACACGCACACGCATCCCAAACGAGACCCGGGTGGTGGCCGTGCCTGCCAGGGCCCTCCCAAGCTCACACCCCACGCCGTGGCTCTCACAAAGGACGCTGACCCTTCATCCCACCGAACAGACAGGACCCAAGGCCTAGAGGAGCTGGGAGGCCGTGGAACCTGAGCAGGGAGGCAGGAGATCAGGCTGGCACCCCATGACCACCGCCCAATCCTGGGGTCGAGGGGCAGCCAGCCCCCACCCCCTGCCCTCAGGGGAGCCCACCACGACAGCCCAGAGCAGCACGTCGCACAGCCCCGCCTTGGGAAAGCAGGGTCCCCACACAAACACGCTCCCTGCGTGCCCACATGGGTGGGATGGCAGGAGCCTGGAAGCCCTCCAAGCGCAGGGGCCACCCAAGGGCCGGGGGCCCCAGCCACCACCCCTGGGACCCTTCGCACAGCCCCAGAGCTCACACGCTTACTGAGCACCGCCTGTCCCTACGGGGCGTGGGGGTGCGGGCTCCGACATCTCAGAGGACCATCACACGGCCATCGGTGTCTTCCCCACCCAGACCCTCAACGGCCCGGCTGGGACAGCCTGCTGGCAGCTGAGGCCCCAGAGTGCAGGTGGGTGGGGCCTATCTGGGGTGCACAGGCAGCAGGGCCCCAGCTCTGGGCCAGCAGCCCTGGCACCTGGCTGGCATCGCCAGGGCTCTGCCCCACAGGGCAAGCAGGCTGGGGACTGGGCAGCACCCCCTCCTGCCCTCTCCTCCCATCTGCACCCGAGTTTCACCCTGCGACGCTATCAGAGTGTGCTGCCCCCAGCTCCTCCTGGATTACACGGCACGAGGGTACAGCCGCTCAACACGCGTTCCCGCCCCCAGCTACCAGGGACCTCAGGGGGACCCTGGGGCACCAGCTCCTCACGACAGGGCGGCATCTGGGACACGGGTGCCCCCAGCCCCCTAAACACGCTCCTGATCACCATCTTGAACCCAGATTCCAACACTTGCAGGAAAACACCACTGGGCGCCTGCGGCACCCGGCACCCCAGATGGCAGCTCCTGAGCACGGGCAGAGTGATCTCCCAGGCACCTCGTGATCTCCTGAGCAACCCCCCAAGTTCTGCAGCAAGGATGGACGGGGGGCGTCCCCCCATGCATCTGTCAGCTGAGACTCCAACTCACAAAGACCCTGGAAAGGGGTTAGGTTCAGACCAGGTTCTCATGTACAACAGTGAAAAACTGGTTGCAGAAACAAATGCTGATCCACAGCGCTGAAACAGCGGGGCCTCTGGACACACACTCCCCCCACCCTGGCCCAGGTAACCATCATCTCCACTTGGAGACCCAGAAATGTCACCCTTGGCCTTTAGAAGCCCAGTGCTTGTCAGAGGCAGGACCATAGGCCCCCAGAGCGGGGGCACAGGTGCCAAAGGGGTTCATGACTCGAGGGGAAGCTGAGAGGGTTCAACAAGCTGCCTGCCCCCTGGACACCTACCTACTGGCACCCTCGATCCAAGTGCCCAGGCCACCCCACGCTGTTATGACGCCTGTGGGCCCGTCCACGGACACCAGGGGGCAGCGCCCATGGTGGGGGCGGAGGGGGGGGCTCCCAAGCAGGGGCTCTCCTGGGACAAGCTTCCAGCAGACAGGTGTGCGCCCAGCTTTCTGCCACATGTCCCTAAAGCTCCCTTTGGAAGCAAGGAATGCTGACGAGACACTGGCCGCTAGTTCAGGGTCTATGGGGCCTGACAGGTGCCTTGTCCCTTTTACAAGTCCGCTGTCAGGTAGACCAGAAAGGAGGCCGGTTCTACTCAGCCACCCACAGACCGCCTGGAGACTGGGGGGGTGGGGATGGGGGCGGTGATCTGCAGAGCCATTTCCTACATGCACCCGGGCAGACAATCCCTGGGGGCTCCCCACTCCCCACTTGGGCCAGCTCCCCCTGGCCCCACAGGATAAGTGCTGTTCTCCAAGGAGAACAGGACCCACCAGCGGTGGGTGCAGAGCCAGGCTGGCCGGGGCGGCGTCCTGCACCAACCACTCCACTGCGATCGGTGGCGGGGGGCCAGCGCTCCCCAAAGAGCCTCTGCCGCCCAAACCGAGGAAATGGCCGTGCACAGCGCCGGGCGCGGGGCGCAGGGCTCGGGCGGCTGGCAATGCGCCAGGCTGGAGGAAGAGGGCGCAGGAGGCGCGGCTGGCCGCGGCGGGCGCTGTCTACCCCGCCGCCACCCCTCCCCCCACACTTTCACTTTCTGCCCGCGAGTCCGGCCGGCGCTGCTCATTTAACACATCGCCTCCGGCCCTCCGAGCTCACTTTCCAAGCGCGCGCGGGCTGTTGTGGAGGGAAAGCAATTACTCCACTTTATAAAAACAAAACAAAAATCGACCAGCGCCGCCTGGCCCTCCCCGGAGGTCCCCGCGGCGGGGCTGGGGCTGGATCGAAGCTCCCGAGGAGCTGCTGGGGCGAGATTCCAGAGGCCTGCCCACCCCCTCGGGTTACCAGAAAGGTCAGGGCAAAACAGCCCACTCCGCCCCGCGTCCCCTCCCGCCCCAGACGCCGTGCGCCCTATCTCTCTGGATCTGTAACCGCGAGCACACATCAAGGCCTCACGACAGAGAAGGGCAAACACAGAGCTTTATTTGCAAATAAGAGGCCGGACTCCCGGCTGCGGGAGGATGGTGGAGGGGGAGGGAAGCGGGGAGGTCCCTAACTCCTGAGGCCGGACCCTCGCAGGGATTCAGGCCTTTTCTTCACCCCCTTGAATGCCAACCTCCCCCTCCCCAGGAGAAATGCCATCCAGGGACTCAGCGAAAGAACCCCCACTTAAAAGAAAGTCAGGAAGAAAACCTACAAAACAAGGTTAAAAGAAGGAAAACGAAAACAAACTTTTCCCTCCGTCCTCCCTGGGGGCGCAGCGATCCCTCAGTTACACGCCTTCCGCTCCCCCGGCCCGTGTTCGCCCGGAGGATATGCAACAGCACCCCCGCCCCCATTAACTTTGCAGCCACAACCCAGGGAACACACGGGGAGGGGCCCGTTATGCGCTTCTGGGTAGACGCTTCCAGCCAAAACGAAGGCTCGCAGGACGGTCAGGGGCTGGGCCCAATGGCGGGAACCCGCAGGGTGGACCACGGGACCGCCCCGGGGGTCTGCTGGCGGACCCGTGCCCTGCTCCCACTTTCATCTTCCCAAAACCGCCCCTGGCCCCAAGGGAAAAGGAGGCGACCCAAGGCCTCCAACCCCCAGCCTGACCTCGACGAGCAGCCGGCGGAGAGGACTCCCCGAGCCCCACCTTTATTCCTGGGGAGCCCACGAGGGCCGGGGGGGCCGTGTGAGACCTGGGGTGAGCGCTTCTCCCTGATGGGCTTGGGCCGTGCTGTCAGGCCAGGGCCCAGCCCGGCTCCTCCCGCTCCAACTCGATCTCGCCCGTTGTAAGCGCTTTTCACGCCGATTTCAAAACGGGAACTGGGTCTCCTCCTCCGGGCTGCAACGACCCAGCAACTCCAAAGGGTTCAAAGTCAGCTCGGGCGGCTAACTCTGAAGGGAGCGGCCTCCACGCCGCGCCACCGGCCTCGCCCCCCGCCCCAGCCGCGGCAACAGGCCCCGCGCGAGCCCCGCGGCCAGGGACCGAGGCGGGCCGGGCGCGCGCGGGCAAAGTGGCGCCGAAGCGCTCCCTTCCCCTCCGCGTCCTCCCCGATCCCCCTTCGAAAGATGGCGGGCGGAGGAAAGGGGGGAAAAATCCTTTCCGTGAGGGAGGGAGCGCGGGAGGTCGCTGGCGCAGGGCGCGCGGGCCGTGCCAACTCCAGGCTGCGCGCCCCGGCCGCGGCGACGCCCCCCGAGCCCGGGACGCGGGCGGGCGGAGGGCCGAGGGGAGGGGTCCGCGCCGCCGCCGCGACCCCGGGCCGCCGCCGCGCTTTGTTGCATCGTGGCCGCGCACAAAGGCGGCGGCGGAGACGGCGGCCCGGGTGCCAGGCTCCCCGGACGCGCCGGCGGCCTGCGCGGGGCGCACGGGGCCGCGCTCCCCGGTCCGCCCGGCCCGCCTCCGCCCGCGCCGCCCGCCGCCCCGCTCGCGTAAAGAAGCAAAGGAAAGGCGTACTTGGCCTCGGCGGCTCCGGCGGCCGTCCCCTCCCGGCCCGCGCGGCCGGCTCCTCTTTGGCTCGCCGGCCCCGGCAGCATAATAGACGCGCCGGAGCCGAGCAGGGCTCATGCGCTGCAGCCGCGGCGCCCGGCGGGAGTCGTAGTCCGCGGCCGGGCCCGCGCCGGGGCCGCCCAGGGAGGCCGTGGCGCGCGGACTACATGTCCCGGCCCCGCCGGCGCCCCGCCCCGCCCCGCGCGCCCCCGCCCGCCGCCCGCCCCGCCGACCCGGCCGCGAGCGGGCCCGGCCCGAGGGGCGCGCGGGGCGGGGCGCGGCGCCGGGGAGACTCGGAGGCCCCGCGCGGCCCCCGCGCCCACTCCGGCGCAGGGGACACGCGCCTCTGGGCGTATTTCCTGGTGCCCAAAGAGGCGCGCCAAAGGCGGGAGGACGGCCAGCGCCCGCCTGTTTCTCCCACCCTCGCCCGGGGACCCCCGAGTCGGTGGGGACGCCCTGGAACCCCGGGCGCGCACGGTCTGGACGGCGCGCACCTGCCGGGCGCCCATGTTTGTAAACAAACCGCGCGCCTAATTAGCCTGGCGGGGGCGCGCGGGAGGGCGAGGGCGGGGGCGTCGGCGCGCGCGCAGGGGCGGCCCCGCCCGGGGAGGAGTCGCGCTCGGCCGCGCCCCCCATCTGCCCACCTCCTGCCCGCCCGCCCACCTCCTGTCTCCGCTTCAGGCTGGGCCCTGCGCGCTGGAGTTCTTGGTCGTGGGAAAGGGCGCCAAGTCCCTCGTGCTGGCGAGGAGCAGGGGACGTTCCCGGCTCTGCCCGGAGACCGTCCCCTGCGCCAGCCTCTTTCCCTGTGAAAGGCAGGAATGAGATCAAAGGTCCCTAGGCTGGGATTCCAGCAGCGGGCCCAAAAGGTAAAACCTGTGGGTCCTGGCCCTTTTCTGTGTTTTGAAAGATTCAGCTCCTGGACACGTTTGAGATCTTTTTTGGGGGTGGCAGTTCCTCCTGTGTACACATTAAGTAGATTTTTATCTAGCTCTAACCTAAAGTAGGCTTCCCTGGTGGCTCAGAGGGTAAAGCGCCTGTCTGCAATGCAGGAGACCCAGGTTCAATCTCCGAGTTTGGGAAGATCCCCTGGAGAAGGAAATGGCAGCCCACTCCAGTATTCTTGCCTGGAAAATCCCATGGACGGAGGAGGCTGGTAGGCTACAGTCAGGTTGCAAAGAGGAGAGGACTGAGCAACTTCACTTTCACTTTCATAACATAACGGTGGATACACTTTGCCTATACTAGTGAAAGTGAAAGTCACTCAGTAGTGTCAGACTCTTTGTAACCCCATGGACATGGGATTCTCCAGGCCAGAATACTGGAGTGGGTAGCCTTTCCCTTCTCCAGGGGGATCTTCCCAACCCAGGGATCTAACCTGGGTCTCCTGCATTGCAGGTGAATTCTTTACCAGCTGAACCACAAGGGAAGCCCTTCCATATGTTAAACCCCCATGGAAAGTCAAAAGCATAACAAGTTTTCCTTGGTACTCGCTGATCCTGCCAGTCTCAAGGTGGAGTTTCCTTGTGTGGGCTGGATCCTTCCCAGGCCCCTGGGGTCACTGGGTTTGTTCCAGGTGGAGTGGGAGTGCTGCTGCCTGCATTTGCAGGCATCTTTATAAAGTCAGCATTAAAGTGGACGCTGGCTCTGCTGAGCAGACGCAGCCCCACACCCACCCAGCACAGGCCTTCTGCGCCCGGCTTATGGGTGAGGAAACCCTGGGCGCTGAAGTGGACACAGGGAACAGGGAGCTGAGAGGCCCACGCCTGGGCTCTGGGGAAATGCAGCTTGTAGGGGGAGGCCAAGCCTTCTCCCACCCTTTCCCGGGAAAGTCTGGGCTTCTTACACCCCTCGGGGACAAGGCTCTGGCTGGGGAAGACCTCAGCCTCTTTGGTTCACAAAGCATGAGAAGGTTGGAGAAGGGAGGCGAGGACCTGCCGATGAACTCCTTTGGAGCTACCATCCCGGTCGCATCTTTTCCGCAGCCCACCTGGCACCCCAGTTTACAGGCTTCTGTTCTAGTCACCGCCTTCCTGCCCCAGGCCCACGTTTCTGCTGAAGAAGATCCCACCCCACTCCTTCCGAGGCCAAACAAAGAGCCTTTCCACCTCGTCCAGACCGTGCAGGGACTTGGATGGCGTGCACACAGAGGCCATCCGTGACCAACCAGGCTGGCAAGCTGCAGGACCCTGGTCATCCTCCTCTGGTCTCCCACTGGCCGGAGGAGTCCCTCCCAGGAGTCTAGTAGGAACCTGGGCCACCCCTGAGCACCTGGGTCTGATGGACCTTGCCTTGCCCTCTCCACTGGTCCTCCTCGCTCACTCACCCACAGCAGACGGAGCTCAGCCAAGTGACCTTCCCTGAGACTGGAGAAGTCTCTAGGAAGCAGAATCAGTAAGAGAAATATGACCGATGCTCACATTTGAGAACTCGGCCCCTGGGTTAACGACCCCTCAGGCCCAGTGAAGAGTCCCCTCCCCGAGGCTTCTTGGGGAGGCTGGTCCTGAGCACCCCTGCCTCCGCTGGCTCCGTCCTCTCCCTCCCAAGGCTCTCGTAGCTTTGACACGAGCAGCTGGGCCTTCGTGTGCCTGGGACACAGTCACTGAATCTCCCCAACCGGGGTTTCCTCATCTGTCAAAGGAGGATAAAAATAGGACCTGATCCCGCAGCTGCGGAAGGAGAAAGGCACGTGGGGGTTAGGGGCCCCCAGTCCCCTCAGTTGTGGCTCCCCTCCCTGGCCTGGGCTCTCACTTAGGCCACATACTGACCATCTGCACCCCCGGGCGTGTGGCAGCTCCCTGAGAGCAGGGCTCCAGGCCCCCCACGCCCTGCAAGAGATCCAGCGCGTCGTGGCTGCGTGAACAAACTTTCATGCATCTCTGATCCCCTCTCCAGCCTCCATCTGCGAAACTCAGGGCAGCCAGACCCCCAGCAGCTAAGGCAGCTGCCCTGTCAGCCCAACAGGAGCCCTGCAGACCTAAAACCGTGGCCTTGAAGCTTGCACTAGCCTTGACCAGGCCCTTGCTCAGGCCAGCCCAGGACTGAGGGCCTCAGCGGCTCCCTGCCGCAGTCTTCCCCCACCACACCCCTGGAGACCCCAGTCAGCGACACTGTTGGTTTATAGTTGAGTCAATACACAAGTCTCTTAAAAGTTTAGTTATGGTGTGTCCTTCCTCCAGAGACTGTGGAGGACGCAGAACAACGAAAGACAGGGAATCTCTGTCTCCCCCAGCACAGGCTGAGCCATGGCAGACGGGGGGCAAGGGTGTCTGCTCATGCAGTCCCGTGCTGAACTTTTAGGGGGAACCAGGGCCCGGGGCGAGAGCTCTGCACACGTCATTTCACTGACTCGCGGTTTTAAGGGGGTAGGAACAGTTATGCAGATCTTCCTGGGATCAAGCCAGGTCTGCGGCATTGCAGACAGATTCTTTACCAGCTGAGCCACGTAGGGAAGCCCTGAAAATGGAAGCGCCGTGAGGTTAAATTACTAGCTTGAGCATGGCTTGAACTTGGGAGGAGTTCACATTTCACCCCCAAAATACGTTCCAGGACCCTGCATCGTGGTAGGGGGATGAGGTGTGTGTGGGGGGCAGCAAGCACCCCAAGCTAGTCCTCTCAGAAAAGCGCGGAGCCCCCCGGGATGGGATGAGCATTCTCACTTCTGCTTCCCCCTCCCTCCAGTGGGAGGTCACTGGCTGCGTGAAGGTGACTGCAGAGAGTCGGTCAGGGCGAGGAGTCTCGGTCTGCCCGGCTGTGAAATGGGTCAGCAAACACCTGCCTCGTGGGACTGTCGTGAGGGTAAGCGCAGTGGGTGTTTTCATTCACGAGACGGGCGCTGCACACGTGTTTGTTCATTCGCCGCCCTCCTCCCCCACCCCGAGGTGCTGGTGAGGCAACCACGCCCCACCCTCCCGATTCCTGGCTCCACACACACAGGAGGGGACAAGACAAAGCACCGCTGTCTCAGGGCTGACATGCTCCCAAGGATGCGCAGAGTGTCATAAATAAGACACATGGAGTGCCTGATGGTGCTTGATGCTACGGAGGCAAATCCAGCCAGCAAGGGAGCCAGGGAGCTGGGCTAGTGGGCTCGTGGCAGCTAAGTATGGGCCCTAGAATTGTGGGTGATTTTATTTTTCTTCTTAACCAGTTTTCCCCGTGGCAAATGGTCGTTGCTAGGCCTTCCCAGGTGGCGCTAGTGGTAAGGAACCTTCCTGCCAACGTGGCAGACGGAAGCAAGAGGCGTGGGTTTGGTCCCTGGGTCGGGAAGATCCCTGGAGGAGGAAATGACAACCCGCCCCAGTATTCTTGCCTGGAGAATCCCGTGGACAGAGGAGCCTGGAGGGCTAGGGTCAATGGGGTCGGAAAGAGTCGGACACGACTGAAGCGACTTAGCACACACACAGTGAAAATTGAGTTTTGTTTGAAGAAGCAGTCATGTGGTACAAAGGAGAGAGGCTTGGCCTGCCCGGTGCTGCAGTTCTGCCCAGGATTCCAGAACTCCCTGGGGCTTCTGGAATCCTCGCTGGGAGCTTAGGTGCCCAGGCATCCCTGGGGCTCTGATGGCTTACAGGACGATGCAGCCAGCCCTCTGGGCTTTATTTACACCCAGACGAAAGCTTTCTGCTTTGATGTCCTGAGACTCCACGGCCCGGTCTGTGTCCCCTCTCTATTTCCTCTTCTTCTGGGAAGGAATCTCAAGGCTATAAAATGAGTGTGTTGGAAATGATTAAAGACATAAAATAATTTTCTAAAGACTCACAAAATATCTGGAAGTTTGGAGGGGAAAAAGATCCTAGAACTGACAGAAATTTTTTTAAAAATGTAGGCAACATGGAAATTTAAAACTCAGAGGAAGGGAGAAATAACAGCTTAGACAAAGCTGAAGAATTAGCTCCCCAGCCATAACGAAGTGCAGGGGAGCAAAGTAAATACTGTAGAAACTGGAAAACTCAGTTAAGAAAGAGGGGAGAGGCACTAAGTCATCCGTCCAAAAGGAGCTTCAGACAAAAGAGAGTTAAGAAAGGGGGTGAAGGGATGTTTGAACATCTCAGAGGTGAAGCCTGGGGACTTCCCGGGCAGTACAGCGGCTAAGACGTCCCCTCCCAACGCAGGGGGTGCAGGGTCGGTCCCCAGTTAGGGAGCGAGGATCCCACAGTGCCTTATGGCCAAAGAGCCAGAACAGAAAATAGAAGCAGTATTCTACCAAGATCAATAAACACTTTTTAAAAAGGTGAAACGTCAACAAAATAGATGGAAGAACTGAATCCTGGGATTCAGGAAGCCCCAGTCACAAACAGGACCTAAATGTGTCACTGAGAATCTGAAAACGCATGAGAGATAAAGAGAGCTGAGAAGCAACAGGCCGTGATGAAGTCAGCAGAAACGCAGAGGCGAGGGCTGCAGGGGCCCCCGGACGCCACAGACACTGGCAAAACCGTCAGGACTCGCTGCGTCCGAACTCCGGAAACCAAGCGCCAAGGCAGTCAGGAGAAGGGCGGCTTCCTCTCGGCGACTGAGGAAGCCGGTGCTGCCTCTTGAGCTGACCGGCAAGCTAGTCGAGCACGACCTGCAGAGGACCACGCAGCAGAGGACCCTGGCTTTACAACACGGGCTCAGACCAGCCCCTGGACAGACAGCAGCAGCTCTGCACAGGCGCAGCACCAGCGCAGCGCTGGGCCGCGGAGAGTGTGGGCCCCAGAGTTCCACACTGGGACTTCAAGAGGTCCAGCTGTCAACGAGAATCATGAGCCCCAGGGAATGACAGGGAAATACGGCCTACCCACAGGAACAGAAGGCCAACTGGGTCAAGTATGCTTCAGTCGGGAAGAAAGCGGACTTCCCCAGTGGCCCAGTGGCCGAGAGTCCGCCTGCCAAGGCAGGGGACACGGGTTCCATCCCCGCTCTGGGAAGATCCTGCCTGCCCCGGGGCAACTAAGCCTGAGCACCGCAGCTCCTGAACCTGAGCTCTGGAGCCCACTCGGCCTGGGCACCGCAACCAAGAGGAGCCCCCCGCTCCCCGCGGCCAGAGGAAGCCCCGAGAGCAGCGATGAAGACTCAGCGCAGCCAAAAGTAATAGAAATAAATTCAGAAAAGAGGAGGGAGGAAGGGAGGGAGGGAGGGAGGGAGGGACTTCCCTGGTGGCTCAGTGCTTGCGAACGTGCTCCCATTGCAGGAGGCATGTGATCCCCAGTCAGGGAGCTGAGACCCCACGTGCCGTGACTAAAGGTCACGCACGCGCAGTGAAGATGAGACTCCCGCCTGCTGCAGCGAAGACCCACTGCAGCCAAAGCAGTCAATCAACTAAAAAAGTAGAGTGTCACTGTTCGCAAAGCCTCTGCACAGCATGGCTACTGTTCCTAACGGCCTCGAGGTGGAAGCAACCCAAGTGTCCGCCAGGTGACGAGCGACGAGCGAAGCAGGGTCTGTCCACACAGCGGAGTGTTTGGTTCAGTTCAGTTCAGTCGCTCAGTCGCTTCCCGACTCTTCGTGACCCCATGAGTCGCAGCACGCCAGGCCTCCCTGTCCATCACCATCTCCCGGAGTTCACCCAGACCCACGTCCATCGAGTCCGTGATGCCATCCAGCCATCTCACCCTCTGTCGTCCCCTTCTCCTCCTGCCCCCAATCCCTCCCAGCATCAGAGTCTTTTCCAATGAGTCACCTCTTCGCATGAGATGGCCAAAGTACTGGAGTTTCAGCTTTAGCATCATTCTCTCCAAAGAAATCCCAGGGCTGATTTCCTTTAGAATGGACTGGTTGGATCTCCTTGCAGTCCAGGGGACTCTCAAGAGTCTTCTCCAACACCACAGTTCAAAAGCATCAATTCTTCAGCGCTCAGCCTTCTTCACAGTCCAACTCTCACATCCATACATGACCACAGGAAAAACCAGAGCCTTGACTAAATGGACCTTAGTCTGCAAAGCAATGTCTCTGCTTTTGAATATGCTGTCTAGGTTGGTCATAACTTTTCTTCCAAGGAGTAAGCGTCTTCTAATTTCATGGCTGCAGTCACCATCTGCAGTGATTTTGGAGCCCCCAAAATAAAGTCTGACACTGTTTCCACTGTTTCCCCATCTATTTCCCATGAAGTGATGGGACCGGATGCCATGATCTTTGTTTTCTGAATGTTGAGCTTTAAGCCAACTTTTTTGCTCTCCTCTTTCACTTTCATCAAGAGGCTCTTTAGTTCTTCTTCACTTTCTGCCATAAGCGGAGTGTTATTTAGCCCTGAAAATGAGCCAGGTACTGATACATGCTACAACAAAGATAAACTTGGAAGCCGTTGTGCTAAGTGAAGGAGGCCAGAAATAAAAGATGACTTACTGTAGGATTTAATTGGAAATATCCGTAGTAGGTGAGTCCACAGACAGAAGGTAGGTTAGGGGTCGCCATGGGCTGGAGGGCCAGGGAGGGGAGTGACTGCTTACTGGGCGGGGGTTCTCTGGGGTAACGAACAGGCACCTGGATTAGGCAGAGGTCATTCACCGTAGGGCTTCCTCGGCGGCTCAGAGGTAAAGAACCAGCCTGCAGTGCAGGAGTTCCAGGAGGCCCAGGTTCAAGCTCTGGGTGGGGACGATCCTCTGGAAGCGGGCTCGGCGGCCCGCTCCAGTGTCTCTGCCTGGAGAGCCCTGGGGAGGCAGAAGCGTGCCGGGCTACAGTCCGTAGGATCGCAAGAGCTGGCACAGCTGAAGCAACTGCGCGCTCCCACGCACACGTTACTGTAAAGTGGTTAAGATGGCAAACCTCACCTCAACACTAAGAATATCTGAGAGCTACTGGAGACCCTTGTTTGGATGGATGGCTGACGGGGCGGATGCAGAAACGGACGGGGGTGACTCGACCCACGGGAGATGCCCCTGGTCTGGAGCCTGGCTCTTTGGAAGCCAGGGGCCCTGGAGAGACTGGCTTTGATGAGGAGGAGGAGGAAGAGGGCAGGGTGCAGGGAACAGTCAGATGAAAGTCAGCAGCCGGTGGGAAGGAAGGCTCACCTACAGAGGAGCAGGGCAGGGCTCCCAGCAGTGGCGATGGAGACGCTGGAGAGCTGCTTACAGAGGGCACAGCGAGCAACGTCTTGCTGCTCACAGGGCAGAGGCTTGTGCAGACCAACGCGAGAGCCCTCAGCATGACAGGCCTCGCTCAGACCACGCGGGTATACTCCAGTGAGAGGACGCTAAACCCGGAGGGCCGGAGGCCACTGCGCGCGACGGTGAGCCAGGGAGCTGAGAGCTTGTGGGTGACGCCGCTGAGTGTGGACGGCGGGTGACCTCAAGTCCTGCGCGGGGCACACAGCGCCCTTGTCCTGCCATCTGCAGGAACGCCTGCATCCACCCAGCCCTGAGCGCATTCCCCAGACTCTGTTTCCACAGCAGAGAAGGAAAGCCCAGTTTTGTCTAAGGTGTGGTGTTTGGGCTTCTCTCCCTGGAAGCTGATGTGATCCTGAATCATCTAAGGAGAGGGGTTTGGGGGCAGCGAGGGGATGAGACCAGAGCGTTCTGAGTTCTCTCCACGTTTGGGAGGATGGAAGAGAGCCACTTTCACCTTTAAGAAAGTCGGTCTTCAAAATGCCAAGCGTAACCGCCAAAATAATATCAAAGAGGTGGGTAGCTCGCAGACCATCCCCTTACACAAGAAGAAAAGTGATTCTCCAGCACGTGCATGCCCCGCATGCTGCCTGGGCAGGAGGTTGGGGCAGAGAAGGGGGTTCGGAGTGGTGTTCCCCGGACATCGGCTCTCGATCAGCAGCACGTGCAACCCTGGAGAGCAGGCATGAGTGTTGGAGGCGCCCAGATCTGAATTTGGATCCCAGCTGCCAGCTGAGTCGCGGTTTCTTTTTGTGGGAGGCCAGGGTGGAAACAGAGCTGACATCACGGGGGTCCAGGGTAATGAGAGGTGCCCGGGTATAGAGGTGCAGGGCCTGGGCAGGGGCCCGGCCCCGGGCCCCGGGCGAGCGTAGGACTGAGCAGCGGGATCTGGGAGGTGGCAGGGGAAGGGCAGGCTCATGGGACGCCACTCTCCCCCAAACACCCCAACAGCGAGTGGAGCCACCCTCGATTCCCACCCCCTGCATCCAGTCGGCCTCTGAGCCCTGTGGAGTCTGTCTCCCGCTTTCACTCTGGGGTCTTGCTGTTCTGTGGCCTCTCAGTCCTGTCCAGCTCTTGTTGGCCCCATGGACCGTAGCCCGCCAGGCCCCTCTGTCCATGGAACTTTCCAGGCGAGATCCTGGGGTGGGTCGCCATTCCCGTATCCAGGATGTCTGGCCCCTCCTTTTTCTGGTGCCATTGCAGCAGCCTCTGGCTCCCACTGAGCCCCTGGAGGGCCACCTCAGTGCCGCTGCCAGCTCCTCGGAGCCCTGCAGCGCCTCGCTCCAGCCCGCCTCGTCCTGGGCACACTGGCTGCCTCCCAGCCCCTCGGGCCCGCCAAGCTCCTTCCTGCCACAGGGCCTTTGCAGAAGCTGTTTGCTCTGCTGGGAACGCCTGTCCTCTCCCCTGACTCGCTTTCCCCAGCTCCTGCTGCCAACCTCCAGGCTCCGAGGGGCCCCTCCTCAGGAAGTCTGCCCGACCTGCCTCACTCTCGGCATTTCTTGGACACAGCCGTGCCCACCCGCCGCAGGACTCGGCCCCCACTGTGGGGCACAGCCCTTTCTGGGCCCGGTATTGCGCCCACGGGCTGTGGCACCTCTCTTCCAGTCCACCCAGCACATCCCCAGTGCTTGGCACGGGCGAGTTCTCAGCCTCCGGGCATGGGTGCTGGGCAGGGCTCCCACAACCCTTGCCAAACAGCCAGGGAAGACCCCAGAAGCAAATGAAGGCACTGAGGTGGCCCCCGAAGGGCGGCTGCTTTAACTGTGAAAGCTGTCCATTTTAGAAAGAGACTTTGGAACTCTTCAGGTTGACGCTGTGAGCCCGGCCCAAGTAGCCAACCGCGCCTTTTCTTTTTAAAATTATTTTATTGAGGTATAGTTGATTTACAATGCTGTGTTACAACACTTTACATTGTGCCAACAATTTATACCAGTCCATCCTAAAGGAGGTCAGTCCTGAGTGCTCATTGGAAGGACTGATGTTGAAGCTGAGGCTCCAACACTTTGGCCACCTGATGCGAAGAGCTGACTCATTTGAAAAGACCCTGATGCTGGGGAAGATTGAAGGTGGGAGGAGAAGGGGGCGACAGAAGATGAGATGGTTGGATGGCATCACCGACTCAACGGACGTGAGTCTGAGTGAACTCTGGGAGTTGGTGATGGACAGGGAGGCCTGGTGTGCTGCGGTTCATGGGGTTGCAAAGAGTCAGACACAACTGAGCCACTGAACTGAGCTGAACAATTTTCAACAAACTGACTCAGCGGGTGTGTGTGTGTGTGTGTGGCGCGCGGTTTTCCACTGTTTTCCACTGTGGTTCAGCACAGGATGTTGCATACAATTCCCTGTGCCGCGCAGCAGGACCTGGGGGCTTCCCTCCTTGAGGAGTCGTCAGCGCCCACTCACCCCGGGCTCCCAGCCCGCCACCCCCATGCCCCTGCGCCCGGCAGCCAGTCTGTCTGCTCGCTGTGTCTGAGTCTCTTTCTGTTTCATAGGTTGAGCTCACTCTGTCGTATTGTGGACTCCGCATACCAGTGAGATCACACTGAAACGTGGGTCTCTGTCTGACTGACTCCTCTTAGTCTGATGATCCCCAGGCCCGTCCGCATTGCTGCACATAGCGTTGTTCCAGTCAGTTTTTATGGCTGAACAATAGTCCATCATATATATGTACCACATCTCTTTTCTTTCCTCTCTGCCATGTGGCTTGTGGGATCTCAGGCCCCAGCCGTGAAATCCTACAGCCCTAAACACGGGGCCGCCCGGGGACTCCTTACCCATCTTCGTCCGTTGTCTGTGGACGAGCGTTTAGCTTGCTCGTGTCTCGGCTGTCGCTCACACTGCCACAGTGAATACCAGGGTGCGAGTTTCTCTTTGAAGGACACTTGCTCGTGCCTTTTCTTAAGCAGCAAGATGAACGGCTGTTGGTCTCTCTACACTCTCCCCTCCTGCTCCACGCGTCTCTGCGTTTGCGGGGCACAGGCAGAGCTGCCCGGCAGAACATTCTCTGAAACAGCGGGAGGGGTGGCGTCATCTTCCTAAAAGCTTCAGGACAGAGTGGAAAGTAAGTGTGGGGGGCAGAAGATGAAGGGGGGCCCTCACACCTGCCTCTCCTTCCGGGAGCCGGGTGCTCCCTCTGACCCGCACTCCACGTGGGGCCAGACCGCCCGGTCAGGACAGCACCTCCCGGCTCCAGCCCCCGGAACCTGCAGGGCCACCCCGGCTCCAGTGCCACTGCTGACCCACTGCACTGAGGAGCGGCCGAGGCTGGTGCTGCGTGTGCATCGGCAGGTGTCAGAGCCGGGCTGGCGGCCTTGCCCAAGGTCCGCACACAACACCAGGCGTCCACAGGGGCTGTGAGGGTGTGGGGACCCCAGGTCAATAAGCTCTACAGAGGGCGGGGCAGTGAGGGTGAGCGGCGCACGGTTGCGGTGACCCCAGAGCCTGGCAGAGGGAACCCCAGCCCCGCCAGGCGGGCAGGATGGCCATGGCACCCGGGCACAGATTGAGAGCCAGAGCAGGGTGGCCGCCTGCCTGTGGTGTCCAGTGCCTCCACTCCGCGGTGATCCCGCTGGCCAAACAGGGGTCACACTCCCGTTCTCTTTAAAAATAAGCTTATTTACGTTTCAGGATGGCGTCAGATTTACAGAGACGTTCTGATGGTACAGAGTGTAGACCCTTCCCCTAGATACCCCTCCTCCTGCCTTACACAGCTCAAAGCAACCCCCCACCAAGCCAAGGGGGCACCTTTGGCACAGGCTGGCCTCATCTTCGTTCAGCACCCCTGGAGGCCGTCAGCCTCCTCCCACCTGCAGCAGGTGGGGGACGGTTTCCATCCTCCTCCTGTTTCTCGTGACCAGCAGTTTGGAGAAGCTCTGCTGGCAAGGTGTGTTGCAGATAGTCTGGGGTGGGCTGCTGTTTTCTTGAGACGAGTCTGGGAGTATGGGTTTTGAAAAAGAGCCTGCAGGGTGGAGAGCCATCTCTTCCCATCCGTCCTGTTCCATGCTGTCCGTCACGGCCTGAGGCCATGTCTTTCTAAGTACATCACAAAGCACTTTCCACCCTGAGGGGCAGAGGGCTAGACATCCCACGCTGGAGGGGTAGGAGACGATTTGGGCCGCCATTCCCCTCTCCCGTTCATCCAGTCGGTTCTTTCTACCCGTAAGGACTCCTGCATGTCTGTCTTATACTCTGCATCACAATCTGATGCCATATCACATATTTATCAACTTGCTCAAGTTTCTCCAGCTCTGGGCTGTAGGCCCGCCGGCCCTTCTGTCCGTGGGGTTTTCCAGGCAAGAATACTGAAGTGAGCTGCCATTTCCCTCTTCAGGGAATCTTACCGACCCAGGAGCAGACCTGTGTCTCCTGCGTTGGCAGGCAGAGTCCTCACCAGTGAGCCACCGAGGAAGGCCTGGCAGGTGTTATAGTCCTTCCAAAATTGTCGCAAGGTCTCTCCTGATTTGCCACTTGCCTTTACTGCCTGACAGAAAGTGTGATGTGAATAACTGGAATGTCGCTGTGACTCCCTGGCTCATTATTTGGATGAGCAACGCAGTCTTTGGTGGCAGATGGCACTACTTTGAGGCTGAGATAAAAGACGTGCATGAATTGGGATGTGGCCTGGAGCACTGTCAAGCAGCAAATGAATGCTGAAAGGGACGTCCTTCTCCAAACAGTATTTCTCTAAGTGGTGGAAAAATCAGCCCTGGGAAATGGCCTGTGTAACTCGGGCTTTGGGGTCACTCTTCTGCAGGAGGAGAGCCCTTGGCTGCGCTTCTGAGGGCTCTTGGGTTCTCTGAACGATAGACGGAGAGAGGCTTCAGGTTCGTATCACTGGAAGCATTGCCTCCAAACAGCAGTCAGTCAGTCTTTAGACAGACTTCCTCCGCTAGAGCCTGGCGTCCGCGCTTCCTCCTTACTCATGGGCGTTTGGTCTGGCGTCCTGGCCCATCCGCAGTGCAAAGCTGCCCCAGTCCACATGCGCTTTCCCGGTGATTTCTCAGAGCATGCCAGGAAATTCCCAGGCAGCGACTGTGAACGCCTTCGCTTGCGTTTACATCGTGAAGGCCGCTCTAGCCTTGAGCTGACGACAGCAGCCACGGCTGGATCCAGCCCCTCACTCCTCACCGTGCTTCTTCCTCTTCATGAAGGCTTTCCACTTTCTCCCGAGTCAGCATTAGGCTGAGCAGGACTTGATGCTGATGCGAATCCGGCCTCCACTCACTGAGGAGTCTCTCCGTCTCCTCCGTCACTTTTCCGCGCTTCTTCAGAGTCTGTGCCCCCGGTCCAGCCCTTGCTCTTTAGGATCATGCCAGTGGCCGCGGGGTCCGCGTCCTGGGAGCGAGTGGCCCCCCTGCGCCCGCTCCTCTCCCAGTTGCTCTCACTGCTGTCCCCACTGGCATCTCGCAGCCCCGGTCCAGCCCTTGCTCTTTAGGGTCATGCCAGTGGCCGCGGGGTCCGCGTCCTGGGAGCGAGTGGCCCCCCGCGCCCCACTCCTCTCCCAGTTGCTCTCACTGCTGTCCCCACTGGCATCTCGCAGCTCCTCTCAGCAGCACCGCATCACCGCTGCTGCTTTCATGCTCGCTCCTAGATATCTCGGGCCTGAAACCAGATGCTGCCCTACTGTGTGCGACGCAGTAAAGCACGCAAAAGCACAGCCGCGTGTAGCGAAGGTGGGCAGGTGACGGTGTGCGAGGTCACAGAGCGGACTGACTTCCAGGACTGGACATGAGAGCAGATGCTCACACCGTTCCAAGTCCTCAGCTTGAAGGTTCGTTTGGCTTCCCTGGCAGCTCAGCTGGTAAAGAATCCGCCCACAATGCGGGAGACCTGGGTCTGATCCCTGGGTTGGGGAGATCCCCTGGAGAAGGGAACGGTTACCCACTCCAGTACTGTGGCCTGGAGAAGTCCATGGACAGAGGAGCCCGACAGGCTACAGTCCACGGGGTCGCAAAGAGTGGGACACGACTGAGTGACTTTTCACTTTCACTTTCTGTTCTCTGTTCATCCATCCATTCATCCACCATCCAACGCTGATTGACTACAACAGGCAGGCACGGGGCCGCTGGGAGGTCCTGACCCCATCTCTACACTTCTCTTCTAAAGCAGACTCCGGGCAAACTGTCTCCTTGTCCGAGATGAGCGAGCCGCACTTTGAGAGGCCTGCTTGTTGGTTCCCACTGAAACTAGATGGCTTATGCTTCTGGGAAGATGGAATGCCATGGAGTGAGTTCCTTGGGGCTCCCTTTTCACTCCTATAGTGGAGAAGCCAGCAACCTACACTGCTGGTGTGGTGTCAGAGGACAGTTAAGGAGGAGGAGCTTCACCTCTGCTGGGTGGGAACGCCCAGTGGCCACAGTGCTCCTGGAGGCCACACTGGGGGCAGTGACGAGGCACTCCTACCCCTTCCATCTGGGGAGGTATCGGCTGAGGCCCACTGGGGTGCTGGAACCCCTGCCCTCCCTGGCATGAACAAGGCCCACTGCCTTCAGGTGAGGGCTGGACTTCTAGCCCACTTGGCAGCCACAAGGAGGCAGGGGCCCTTACCTCGTTTCCTTGCTGAACCAGTGTCAGAGGAAGCTAGTGAAAACAGGCTCAAGGAAGATCCCAAACTTCATAGCATAATACCTAAAACGCCCAGCTCCAGTTAAAAAATCACTGGTCATATCTAGAGCCAGAGAGTTCTCAAACTAAATGAAAAAACACAATCAATAGATGCCAACGTCAAAACGACAGAGATCTTAAAATTATTTGAAAAGTATTTTAAATCCGCTAACATAAAAAGGCTGTATTGAATAATTGCAAACAGCCTTAAAACAAGCAAACAAAAAGCCTCAGAAAAGAAAGAGGACATGTAAAGAAGAACCAAATGGGAATTTCAGGATTGAAAAACACAATAGCTGAGAATTAAAGCTCAGTGGATGGGCTCAACATCAGAGAAGATGGGAGAGGGGAGAAAAGAAAAGAGAACAATAGGAATCATCCAATAGGAATCATCCAATAGGAATCATCCAATAGGAATCATCCAATAGGAATCATCCAATAGGAATCATCCAATAGGAATCATCCATGCTGAGCAGCAGAGAGAAGATAGGCGGGGGTGGGGGTGGGGGGGAGCCTTAGGGACCCGTGAGACGTTAGCAAGAGGTCTAACATTCACGATGCTGGAGGCTTGGGGTGGGGGTAGAGAAAGGACAGAGGAGAAAAGCGCTCAAAGGGAAAAAAATGGGGGATAAACCCCCAGTCCAGAGAAAGACACAAGCTCACCTGGGGATTCAAGAAGCTGAATGAGCCAAAAATAGAGTAAACTACAATAAACCCACACCAAGACATGCCATCGTCAAACTGCCGAATATTGAAGACAAAGAAAGAAACTCTCCAGAGTAGTTGGATAGAGATAATATTTATTAAAAAATATTGAAACGAAATTGAATGACATCAGATTTCTCATTCAAAAGTATGGAGGCCGGAAGGAAATGGGATGACACTTTTAGAAAGAAGAGAATCCAGCAGAAAACATCCTTCAAGAAGGTAGAGACCTTCTCATACCGAGGATAACTGAAGGAATTTATGACCAGCAGACACACTGTTAAGAGATTTTTGCAGAAGGAGGGGACTGAAGCAAGACGGAAAGTTGAAATGCCAGGAATGGAGCGTGCGAGTTGGGAATTGCAAATACCCAGGAAAACAGGCTAGTTGTGTTCTTTTAAGCTTTAAGAAACAGATGCGATGGTTGAAGGAGAAAACATCACACCCCCTCATGGGCGTTTCCAGTGTGTTTGGCTCTAACACGTGGCGACTGCGGCGCAGCGGAGAGTGGGTGGGGGACCAACAGGCCGGAAGGGCGTCCATGTCCTCCCTGAGCGACGAAGCAGCAATAGGAGCAGACGGTGGACTAAGTTTAGAAACAGACTTACTTTAACCACTGGAGAATCCACTGAAACTATACACACAAAATACACAGGCAGAAAACCCAGGGGATGAATTAAAATGGAACACTAAAAACTCTTGATACTTTTCAAAAAGCATGGAAAGAGGCAAAAGCCAGGCAGAGTAGAAGGACATGGGCCCATCTCCTTCGGCGGAGCGCCAGAATCACAACTAGCTGTTGAACAACCAGCAACGAGAGAATGCCTGAATCCAGTGAAAAAGAGACCCCACACCCCAAAGCAGAGAAGCTGCAACAAGGTAGTATGGGGGACACGATGATGAGAAAATCGAATCCCTGACCCACCAGGTAAAGTGAAAGTCGTCGGTCACGTCCGACTCTTTGTGACCCCATGGACTGTATAGTCCATGGAAATTCTCCAGGCCAGAATACTGGAATGTGCAGCCTTTCCCTTCTCCGGGGATCTTCCCAACCCAGGGATCAAACTCAGGTCTCTCGCACTGCAGGCAGATTCTTTACCAGCTGAGCCACCAGGGAAGCCCCTTTCCACCAAGTAGGTGACTCGCAAACGGGAGAACAATGACAGCGGAGAAGATCCCCCACTGTTGTGAAGGTTCTGAGCCCCACATCGAGCTTTCCAGCCTGGGGACCCGGCAAAGAGACCGGGAGTCCCCAGGAAATCTGACTTTGAAGGCCAGTGGGATTTGACTGCAGGACTTCCACAGGAGGGAGGGAGACAGACTCCAGTCTTAGAGGCCACAAACAGAATCTCGCGCACGCTGGAAGGAGCAGCGGCCCCTGGGAGGCTGGACCAGCTCCACCTGCCCGTGCTGGGGAGTCTCCTGCGGAGGTGTGGGCTGGCAGGGGCTCACTGCAGGGATGGAGCACGGCAGCAGCAGTCCCGGGAGGTTCTCCTTGGCATGAACCCTCTTGGAGGTGGCCACGAACCCTACTATAGAGCCTGCAGAGTCCAGGGCTGGGTCGCCTCAGGCCGGACCACTAACCGGGAGGGAGGGAGCCCCATCCGGCGGCAGACAATGGGATTAAACTCTTACTGAGTGTGGCCCTGCCCCCAGAGCAAGACCCAGTTTCCGCCACTGGCAGTCCCTCCCATCAGGAAGCTTCCACTAGCCTCTTAGCCTCATCCACCAGAGGACAGTCAGAAGCAGCAAGAACTAGAATCCAACACGAAAGCTACATTGCAGAAAGTTAACCAAGAAGAAGAGGCAGAGGATTATGTCACAGATGAAGGGACAAGATAAACTTTGAGAAACGCAACTAAATAAAGTGGAAATGGGCAACATTCCAGAAAAAGAATTCAGAATAATGAGTGAAGATGACCCAGGATCTCAGAAAAAGAATGGAGAATGTACAAGAAATGTTAACCAAAGACATAAAGAACAAACAGAGATGAGCGCCACACTGCTCAGCTGGCCAGTCATGTCCGACCCCGTGGACTGGAGCCCACCAGGCTCCCTTGTCCACAGGAGTCTCAAGGCAAGAATCTGGAGTGGGTTGCCATTTTCTTCCCCAGAACAATACACTAGAAGGAATCAATAGCAGAATAATGGATAAGTGACCTGGAATACAGAATAGTCGAAATCACTGTTACAAACAGAACACGCAAAGAAAGAAAAGAAAAGAAAAGCAGACAGCCTAAGAGACTGCTTGCTGTTGCTGTGTGTGTCTCCCTCTTTGCGACCCCCACAGACCAAAGGACATTGGGCTTCCCTGTCCCTCAGCATATCTTGGAGCTTGCTCGAACTCAGGTCCATTGAGCCAGACAACATCAGACACACCAACATTCGCGTTATACGGGTCCCAGCAGGAGAAGAGAGAAAGGATTTGAGAAAATATTTGAAGAGCTAAGGGCTAAAGACTTCCCTAACGTGTGAAAGGAAATAGTCAAACAAGTCCAGGAAGCAGAGAGCCCCCAGCAGGATAAGCCCAAGGAGAGACACGCCGAGAGACGCGTAGGAGCCCAACTGACAGCAATTAAAGGCAGAAATAAACTATTTATTCCCAGCAAGGGAAGAGTGAGAAATAGCATACAAAGGAACTGGTGATAAAAGGAGGGACCTACAACCAAGAACACTCTGCCTGGCAATCCTCGCTCAGACTCGATGGAGACATCACAGGCTTTCCAGTAAGCAAAAGCTAAGAGAATCCAGCACCACCGAACCAGCAGGCGCAGCCCGGGCCCGCCTCCTTCTCCCTGCCACCCTGCTCCCTGCCCCGCCGGGGGGCCAGGCAGCCCCCTCCAGCTCACAGTGGCTCCGCTCACGTGGAAGCCCTGCGAGGAGAGTCCGGCCCCATATTCAGGAGAGGAGGCAGAGCCCGCAGGGTGGTTGTCCGGCTCCTCTGGGCAACCCCGCCAGCCTCTGGGGCCACGGCCTGAGCCGGGAGCCCTGCTCTCAGCCCCATTCCTGCTGCTGCCCCTGGAGGCGTGGTTTCTGTCATCCTTCTGTCTTCTGGACCTTCTGCGGCCCTGGAGTGACCCCAGGTGTGAGGGCTGCAGGCTGGCCTCCCTGCCTGGAGCTGCAGGAGGCTCTGAGCTCGTCCCCTTCTGCTCTTAGGCCCCAGCTCTCCGCAGCTTGCAGCCGGGCCCTACTCGCCGCTCCAGCATCGGCCCTTTGCACCTCCACATCACCGGCCTTTGTTTATGTGGCCTGTTCGCCACGCCCTGCCCCTGCTGCCCCCTGGCCCCCAAGCCTGCATCCTGGTCACAGGGCAGCCCCTGCCCTTGGGTACCTCTGGTCCTACACCATCTGGAAAGGCCTCTTTGACTTTCCACCAACCCACAAGAAGCCTATTCTAGAATCCAGAACCACATTCTGGGGCCAGTGGCCTGTGGGTCTGGCCTGGAGGGCTCCTCAGAGCCAGGGCCCTGTGGGGCCAGCTTCACGTCCAAGGCTCCTGGCAGCACGGGATACGTGGGTCCATTTCAAGGGTGCTTGTGGGTGAGAGGGGGCCAGCAAATGGGCTGCATGGAGGGAGAGATGTTTGCAGTGGCCTAGCTGAAGTGTCGGAGAAGGCGATGGCACCCCCCCTCCAGTGCTCTTGCCTGGAAAATCCCATGGAAGGAGGAGCCTGGTGGGCTGCAGTCCATGGGGTCCCTAAGAGTCGGACACGACTAAGCGACTTCACTTTCAGTTATCACTTTCATGCATTGGAGAAGGAAATGGCACCCCACTCCAGTGTTCTCGCCTGGAGAATCCGAGGGACGGGGAGCCTGGTGGGCTGCCGTCTGTGGGACCGCAGAGTCGGACACGACTGAAGCGTCGCAGCAGCAGCAGCAGCTGAACGGTGCATCAGTCTCCTACTGTGGAAATGAATGAGACCCATTATTACTCTGTTTAATCGCAAAGGACATCAACTGGGAGAATCTCAGGGACGTGAAAGGGAAACCAAAGGATGCTGCCTCATCCCCTCGCCCGGGCGCCTGTCGCAGGTGAGAGTCCACCGGACTTCTCTGCGTTCTCTCTCTGTGCGTGCGTGGCTGTCCCCCAGGCACGACGCCCGGCTTCCTCAGTCCTTTGGAGTCTACTGAATGCTCTAGGAAGCAGTGTACTCTGGAGAAGCCTCATGAGAGCCCCTTGGACTGCAGGGAGATCAAACCAGTCCATCCTAAAAGAAATCAGCCCTGAATAACCATCGGAAGGACTGATGCTGAAGCTCCAATACTTTGGCCACCTGATGCGAAGAGCCCACTTATTGGAAAAGACCCTGATGGTGGGAAAGATTGAGGGCAGGAGGAGAAGGGGGCAACTGAGGATGGGATGGTCGGATGGCATCACTGACTCGATGGACATGAGTTTGAGCAAACCCCAGGGGATGGGGAGGGACAGGGAGGCCTGGCCTGCTGCAGTCCACAGGGTCGCAAAGAGCTGGACACAGTTTAGCAAGTGAACTGTGAGGTGGCCAGCTCGCCTCTTCCCCCTCCGCGCTGGGTGTCTGCGTCGTCTCCGAGTATTGCATCTTTGTAGATGGCGCTGCTGCGGGACCTCCTGGGCAGCCCAGTGGGAGGGCTCTGCTCTTTGCCGGGAGCTCAGGCTGGATCCCTGCTCAGAGAACTAAGACCCCGAAAGCCATACAGCCAACATAGAGAAAAATGTTGTCGTGAACATCCTCTGGCAGCTGAGACTCCTGCAGCTGTTTCGGAGAGAACGACTCCCGGAAGGGGCCTGTGCACTCACACGGCACCGAGGTCCATTCTTCGCTCCCGGAAGGGGCCTGTGCACTCACACGGCACCGAGGTCCATTCTTCGCTCCCGGAAGGGGCCTGTGCACTCACACGGCACCGAGGTCCATTCTTCGTTCCCGGAAGGGGCCTGTGCACTCACACGGCACCGAGGTCCGTTCTTCGCTGGGCTTTGGGCATCACTGCTTCTCTCGTTTAAGTGGCACCCCTACCGCGGCAGTCCCTCCTCCTTGGTGCCCAGACAGCTTCTACATAAGTTACGGTCTGGGATTAGAACTAGCCAGAACATCCACACCCCACTTCCTCTGCCCCAGACAGAACCAGACGGCCCCAGTTTCCCGCCCGCTGCAATTTCGCAGAGCAAGCCCACAGCTGGGGAAGGCCTGTCCCGCCCGCTGGGGGCTGGAAGCTCTTG
This sequence comes from Nanger dama, assembly GCA_917880005.1. NCBI lineage: Eukaryota > Metazoa > Chordata > Mammalia > Artiodactyla > Bovidae > Nanger > Nanger dama. The sequence continues at coordinate 2,162,474 of CAKJTW010000018.1, read as the reverse complement.
CTGGGGTCTGGGTGTGCCCAGGCGGCCCCTATCTGCCTCGTTTCATCCCTGAGGCCAGGCTCACAGCAGAAGACAGGCGCCAGGAGATGCAGAGGCTGGCCAGTCCTGGCCACGTCCCTGATCCCCGCAAATGCCAGGCCCTTAGCTGTTTGCGGGGCGATTTAAAGACCCCGAGGATGGAGGCAAGTGGACAGGCTCCCTGGGAGCGCGGCTGCAGCAAGGCCGCCTGGGCACAGACTTTGGCCCCCGGCGTCTCCCCTGTGTCAGCTTTTTCTATTTTAGGCCGGTTGCTCCTCGTCAGGGAATTCTCAGCGAGCCGTGGGAAACCCAGCAAGGCGGGTGCTGGGTCTGCCTGGCTTCCACGCACCCTGCCGCAGCCCTGGGTCCCCTCCAGCCCCCGGGCGAGACACCTCGGGTTGGCACTCTCACTCACCACACGAGGGGCACCCTTCTCCTGGGTTACGTGTCCCACCGAGAAGGTTCCCATCTTGCTACCCAATTGGGCTCCTGGATCTTAGCCCACAGGACCAATCTGCAGACATGGAACCTTGGCCGCGACCCAAGCTCGCAGCCGAGGGTTCACAGCGGCTGTGGGAACTGGATAGCGGGTGCCTTGCAGGGGACGCCGGGAGAAGCCCGAGACAGGCGCCTCGCAGTGGGGCTGGCCGCAAGGTGACTGTAGGTCCAGCCATGGGGAAATAGAATCTGCGCGCAGAAGAGGGACACGCCGTGGACTCCAGGCCGAGGGCAGGTCGAGCCCCAGCTCCGCCGTCCACTTTGGCCTTGGGACAGACAGTCTCTCTGTCTTCCTCATCTCTGAAAATCAGAACAATTTACCACCACGTTCGGGTTTAAGAAGACAGTGCTTATGGTCCTCAGGCCAGGAGGACTCAGACAGGCACACAGCAGGCACTCAGGAAGGGCAGCTGCAGTGGCTTTATAACTCTGGACAAATGCAAATAGTTTGACGTGACAAGAAAAACAGGTGAGAAACCAGCAGCCAGATTTCTAGTCCTTAAAAGTGGCCCCATGTGCCGCTGTTGCACAATCCACACCCGCTCCCGCCACCCCCCCCCCCGCCCTCCCCGCCACCAACCCGGAAAAATACTCTAAAGCCTCTGAAAAACTCCCCGGGCTCTTTGGGTCTCTGATTTCCATCTCTCCGTCACAAGAGCCGCTTCTTTCTCACTGGCTGGGAACCTCTCTCCCGCAGGGGGAGCTCTCCAGGCCAAGAGGTGGGGGAGAGGGTGTGCAGACCATTTGCGGACTGGAACAGGTGGGGCCCGGTTGTGGAAGCAGGCGCTGCGTTCCTCGGATTCCTGCGGACGACCCGCCCAGCCCGGCTCCAGGCCGGACAGATGCCAGCAGCGCCCGCTCCACCTGCAGAGGGCCCGCCCAGAGACGCCAGGCCTGGAGCCAGGTGAGGCTCAGGGCCCAGGGCTTTGTACTGAGGACTTTGAGACTAGTTATTCCACTCAGTGGTGACTGACTCTTTGCAACCCCATGGACTATACCGTCCATGGAGTTCTCCAGGCCAGAATACTGGAGTGGGTGGCCTTTCCCTTCTCCAGGGGATCTTCCCAACCCAGGAATCGAACCCAGGTCTCCTGCATTGCAGGCAGATTCTCGACCAGCTGAGCCAAACTGGGTTTAAATCCGACAGGAAGTGAAAGAGAACGCATTCGTTTGGAGGGTCTAGCACGTGGTATACCCCCTCCCAGGAGGCATCTCAGCCCAGCTGGGCTCCTAGGAGTGACTGAGCTGGGGTGCAGGTGACGGTCCCAGCTCCCCTGGGAGGGAGGGGGTGCTGGAGATGAGGGCTCTCAGTTCTAACACAGGCAGTGCCAGGCAATCTGGACAGCCAGTCTCCTCAGAGTGGACAAGATACAAGGCTGACCTTTGGGAGGGTGGCACCTGGAGGGGAGGTGATGAAGGGATGCTTCTAGCTGGGGCTGGGGGTGGGGGAAGGGAGCCAAGGCATGGGATGTGGAGTCGGGGTCCAAGCTGGGCAAAGGCCTTTGGAAGGAGGGAACTTGACATTAGGCATCGGGAGAAACCCCACAGTCCATGTTGAGAGCTGGCAGCTTCCTGTCCTACCTGCTCTTTCTGCACCTGGGAACTGAGGAAGAACTTCCAGGGAGGAAGCAGAGGGTGGCACGGTCAGGACTAGGAATGGCTTTTGAGACCAGGGTTGAGAGCTGCAGGCCCACCAGGCCGCAGGGATCGTGGGGTCACCACCTGTCCTGATGGACCGGGGGAATGTGTGGGGGAATGGAGAGCAGAGGCCAGGCAGGGAAAAGGGGGGCTGAGTCTCCCAAACAAGCCGCCCTGGCATAGTTACTAGAGGAAAACAAGCCCCCTGACCTTGGCGGCAGGGGCCTTGAGGGTCTCCAGGCAGCGTCAGCAGCTCCTTGGGATGGTGGCCCAGCAGAGGCTGGCTTCCAGTTGGGAAATCTGGTGAGCTGCGCCTGGCGGCCCTGGGCCCTGGACAACTTCCACCACCTTCCCTCGTCACCTGCCATGTAATCCAAGGTTCTGGGCCTGGCAGGGAAGAGCCGGCGCTCCCCACCCAGCCTGCTGCCTGCTGCAGGGAGCACCCAGCACTCCCGTCACGGCTGCCGGGTCTGGCTCCTCTGTCGCCTCCCAGCAAGTCCTATCAGTTCTGTGCCTGATGAAAGATGTATCACTAGGGAACAAAACATGGGTTTTCAGGGCTTCAGGTCCTCCAAGAAGGTGATTTCTTAATTTCAGCTCTGCCACATCCACAGGCCCTTGCTGACTGCTCCCACTGGCAAAGCTTGTTTTCCTGCTTCCCATTCATCCACCATCCATCTATGCATGTATCCACCCACCCATGGAGCCATCATCCATCCAACCACCTGCATCCGTCCAACCACCCACATCTACCCAACCACCCACCATCCATCCAACCACCCACCATCCATCGAACCACCCACATCCGTCCAACTACCCACCATCCATCTAACCACCCACATCCATCCAGCCAGCCACCCATATCCACCCAACCACCCACCATCCATCCAACTACCCACCATCCATCCAACCACCCACATCCACCCAACCACCCATATCCACCCAACCACCCACATCCACCCAACCACCCACATCCATCCAACCACCCACCATCCACCCAACCACCCACTATCCATCCAGTTTTCATTCCAATTCCAAAGGCAATGCCAAAGAATGCTCAAATTACTGCACAATTGCACTCATCTCACATGCTAGTGAAGTAATACTCAAAATTCTCCAAGCCAGGCTTCAGCAATATGTGAACCATGAACTCCCTGATGTTCAAGCTGGTTTAGAAAAGGCAGAGGAACCAGAAATCAAATTTCCAGCATCCGCTGGATCATGGTAAAAGCAAGAGAGTTCCAGAAAAACATCTATTTCTGCTTTATTGACTATGCCAAAGCCTTTGACTGTGTGGATCACAATAAACTGTGGAAAATTCTCAAAGAGATGGGAATACCAGACTCCTAACCTGCCTCTTGAGAAATCTGTATGCAGGTCAAGAAGCAACAGTTAGAACTGGACATGGAACAACAGATTGGTTCCAAATAGGAAAAGGAGTACGTCAAGGCTGTATATTGTCACCCTGCTTATTTAACTTATATGCAGAGGACATCATGAGAAATGCTGGACTGGAAAAAACACAAGCTGGAATCAAGATTGCTGGGAGAAATATCAATAACCTCAGATATGCAGATGACACCACCCTTATGGCAGAAAGTGAAGAGGAGCTAAAAAGTCTCTTGAAGAAAGTGAAAGAGGAGAGTGAAAAAGTTGGCTTAAAGCTCAACATTCAGAAAACGAAGATCATGGCATCTGGTCCCATCACTTCATGGGAAATAGATGGGGAAACAGTGGAAACAGTGTCAGACTTTATTTTTGGGGGCTCCAAAATCACTGCAGATGGTGACTGCAGCCATGAAATTAGAAGACGCTTACTCCTTGGAAGAAAAGTTATGACCAACCTAGATAGTATATTCAAAAGCAGAGACATTACTTTGCCGACTAAGGTTTGTCTAGTCAAGGGTATGGTTTTTCCTGTGGTGATGTATGGATGTGAGAGTTGGACTGTGAAGAAGGCTGAGGGCTGAAGAATTGATGCTTTTGAACTGTGGTGTTGGAGAAGACTCTTGAGAGTCCCTTGGACTGCAAGGAGATCCAACCAGTCCATTCTGAAGGAGATCAACCCTGGGATTTCTTTGGAAGGAATGATGCTAAAGCTGAAACTCCAGTACTTTGGCCACCTCATGGGAAGAGTTGACTCATTGGAAAAGTCTCTGATGCTGGGAGGGACTGGGGGCAGGAGGAGAAGGGGACGACCGAGGATGAGATGGCTGGATGGCATCACTGACTCGATGGACGCTGAGTCTGAGTGAACTCTGGGAGATGGTGATGAACAGGGAGGCCTGGCGTGCTGCGATTCATGGGGTTGCAAAGAGTCAGATACGACTGAGCGATTGAACTGAACTGAACCCACCATCCATCCATCCACCCACATCCACCCAACCACCCACATCCACGCAACCACCCACCATCCACCCAGCCGCCCACACCCATCCAGCCACCCACACAAATCCAACCACCCACATCCATCCAACCACCCACATCCATCCAGCTACCCACCATCCATGCAACCACCCACATCCATCCAACCACCCACATCCATCCAGCTACCCACCATCCATGCAACCACCCACATCCGTCCAACCACCCACATCCACCCAACCATCCACCATCTACCTATCCTTCCATCCCTCTGATAAGCAGCACTAAGTGAGCGTTTCGTGGTCTGGTGGTTGGGAGTGCAGCTTCTGCCTCCCCAGTCCTGACTTCCGTGGCTGTGCCGATTGTCTATGTCCTTGGGCAGTTTCTCAGCCTGTCTTACTCTCAACCTCAGTTTCCGCATTGTGAAAAGCCATGAAGCAACTTGCCTCTGGCTTGCTGGGAATGTGCAGAGAGGCAACATATGTAACAAACTTGCTAAGACTGAAGTTGCCGGTGCTTCCTCTCCTCTTATCCCAGCTACTTCCCCAGAGTGCTGTGACAGGGAACCTGACTCAGCTCAGCCCGGAAACACTGAACTAGGCATTACAAGGACAGATGAGTGTTTCCAATGGGAAGGATCTGGGAGCGTTGAAAACAGCCAGGAAGACTTGCTAGGTCTGAGGGTCGGGAAAGGAAGCCCCAGTGGACTGGCTTTGGCTGTGGGGGAAGGTACGGGTGCCCTGGGGAGCAGGAGAGCCTGGTGGGGGACCTAGGTGAGCGGAGATGGCACCGGACATGCTCATGCTTTCAGGCTGAGGGGGCAGCCTGGAGATACGCTGTATTCACAAAGAGTGATTATGGAGACAGGCTCATTGGCCAGTTAGTTCCTGCCAGCCAAAGCACAGCTAACGTTCCAAAAAAGAGACAAAGCTCCAAAATGTTTTCTGCTCTTTTTCCCTCTCTTCCATTTCCACCAAAATGTTTTCTCCTCTTTTATCCCTCTCTTCCATTTCCACTTGTGATTTTCCGAAGTCTGACCATATTTAGGGAGGGGCAGAAAAGGATTTTGGAGAAGGAAATGGCAACCCACTCCAGCATTCTTGCCTGGAGCATCCCAGGACAGAGGAGCCTGGGGCTGCTGTCCATAGCGTCGCACAGAGTCGGACACGATTGAAGTGACTTAGCAGCAGCAGCAGCAGCAGCAAAAGATTTAAAACTTGAGATGATAAACATCACCTGCTTTGTTTAAATTGCTTTGCTGCTGCATCACTTCAGTCGTGTCCGACTCTGTGCGACCCTATGGACAGCAGCCCCCAGGCTCCTCTGTCCCTGGGATTCTCCAGGCAAGAACACTGGAGTGGATTGCCATTTCCTTCTCCCATGCATGAAAGTGAAAACTGAAAGTGAAGTCGCTCAGTCGTGTCCTACTCTTAGCGACCCCATGGACTGCAGCCCACCAGGCTCCTCTGCCCATGGAATTTCCCAGGCAAGAGCAATGGAGGGGGTTGCCCTTGCCTTCTCCGTTTAACTTGCTTTACCTGCTATCAATACACTATTTGGCTTCAGGATTTTAGCTATGATCACAGGAAGGACTACAAAAACACTCGAGAGATCTAGAAGATTAATTTTTTCATTTTCACTGGAAGGCGCTATCTGGGCAGTGGGGGTGGGTTGGGGCAGTAGGGTGCCAGTGGGCGAGGAGGAATGCAAGACCCACTTACCTGGGAACCTGAGTCTCGGTTCTAGAGTTAGAAGTACTTTCGGCTTGGGGCTGGAATCTGGGGGTGCACAGTTTGGGGGTGGCTCTAGGCTACAGGATGGAGACCAGCCTGGTCACCCCCGCCACCAGAGACTGGATTTGGACCCGATTTGGACCCAAGAGTTTAGTTCAGACTGTGTTTCAGAGAGGTTTGGAAGAAGCCAGCTGGGAGGCAGCAGTGGAGTAGGAAGGCAGGGAAGTGGACGGGGAGAGCGGTCTGAGCGGGGACAGAGGGTATTCCTAATGGGCTCCGTTTGGGGCCCAGGCAGCCAGGGGGACGCAGGTGCCCTTCTTCATCCAGAGCTGGTTTTGTTACCTTTGGTAGCCACAGCCTCCTTGCCAGGCAGGGTCAGACAGGGACTTTACTGGCCTGGCATCCTCCTTGGGAAGGGCTGGACTCCTGCCAGCTGCCAGTTTGGGCTCCTGTATCTATGACAACCACACAACTCATATTCCCTGGGCATTTCCGTTTCAAATGCTCTGTCCTTTTTTTTGCATGGGTTCCTGTGTCATATTTGGAGTTCCCATTTTTAGCTGGGAAATAAGAGACTCCACGAAATTCTATCCAAGGGCCCAGGTAGGGGCCATAGGGCTCCGGAGACCGCCCGCGATTCTAAGACCCAGCGGGTGGCAGAAGCAGGGCAGCGGGGGTGAGAATGCACAGGACCTGGGGCCAGAACACCGGCCCCAGGTTCTCCTGGGCCGCTGATCCCTCCGCTCCGGGCCTCCCCTTCCCCATCTGTAAGCCGAGGAGACAGTAATACCTGTCTGGGCCATCACCCCGCAGACCCCAGAGTAGGCCGCACGCAGCGACAGTGCGCATCTCCGCGCTGGGGGTTCAGGAGGCAACTCTCTTGACCCAGGGGAGGGAAGGCCCCGCCGACTCCGCCGCAGGTCCTGCGGGGGGAGCCGGTGGGCGCAGCTCCCAGAGTCCAGGTTCTGAACCTTCGGAGCTCAAGGTTCCTCTCTTCCAAGTTGGAAGGCCAGGCCCCCTCACAGGGGTGTCCCGGTATCACTGGAGACCCCACGCGGAGAACCGCCTAGGCCGGCCGGGGGCCGTGGACGCGGCCGCCCCCGCGCCCCGGCCGGCGCGGCTGTGGAGACGCGACCCCTCCAGCGCCCCGCTAATCCCGGGGACGGGAGCTCGGCTCCTCCCTGGCGCGCTGCTGCAGGGCGCGCTCAAGATGTGAACACTCACGGGGCGCGCAAGTACCTCCTGTAGGTGTCACCGTACTTAAGTATTCAGAAGGTGCAGAAGGACCTGACTCATCGCTACCAGTTCAGTCCAGTCGCTCAGTCGTGTCCCACTCTTTGCGACCCCATGGACTGCAGCACGCCAGGCCTCCCCCTCCTTCACCCTCTCCCAGAGCTTGCTCACGTCCGTCGAGTCGGTGATGCCATCCCACCATCTCATCCTCTGTCGTCCCCTTCTCCTCCCGCCTTCCATCTCTCCCAGCATCTCGGTCTTTTCCAAGGAGCCACTGCTAGGGTTAACGCCTTCAAGCAGAGGGCGCGCTCGGCACACTGTCCCTTTAAGGCGGAGAGCCAGGCCGAGGCGTTCTGCTCCTCGTCGCCTCCCGTAGCTCCGCTCCGAGAGGCCGGCTTTGTGCGCCCGCCCCGCCCCGTCCGCCTCCGCCCCCCGCGCCCGCGCACGCGCACTGCCGCCAGCCGCCTAGCCAAGCTCGGCCCGGCTCCCGCCCAGGCGGCGGCCGACGCGACGCCCGGAGCGCCCGCCTCAGTCCGCTCGCCGCCCCGGGCAGGTAAGCGGGGGCCGGCGGGCCGGCGGGCGCGTCCCGGGGGCGCGGGACCGGGGCGGACGCCGGCGCCCCCGCGGCCCCCGCCGCCGCACGTGTTCCGGCGGCCCGGGCCCGGCCGGGTCCAGCCCCGCCGGGCCTCGCAGCGCGGACGCCCCGCGCCGGCCGTTCGCCTCCGGGCGCCCGCGCCGCGCGCCCTCCTCCTGCCGGGCGCCCGGCGGCCCGCCGCCCCTGACGCGAGCCCGCCGCGAACGGGCCCGCCCGGACCGCCGAACCCGGGGGCCTCCCCGCCCCCAGCGCTCAGGTGGCGAGCCCCCCGGCCCGGGACTGCGCCCCCCGGCGCGGCCGTGCGCGGCGCCCCCCCTGCTCCCAGAGAGGCGGGCCCCGACCGCCGGGCCAGCCCGCGCCTGGGTGCCCTCCGCCGCAGAGCCGCCCCCTGCCCAGGGCAGCCGGGCCCCCTCTCCCCGGAAGGCCCGGGGCTCCGGGGCTCGCACCGCGCTCCCGCGGGGGAACCGCGGGCCCCCTGCAGCCTGGCCTGCGAGAGCCGTTGCGGGGGTGGGGAAGGCGCTCCCCGGAGCCCTCTCACCGCGTTTCTTCCCGCCCAGGTCCCCTGTCGACGCTGGCAGGTCCTGAGCGAGACACTGCCTCCGCGCTTGGCGAGGCTCCTCGGGAGGCCAGGGAGGTGAGCTGGCGCGTCTGGGAACCCGGGAGGAGTGCCGAGAGCGGGGGTCCCCGGCTCTCCGCGGCTCGTGGCCCCCTCTCTCCCCGCGGGCGGGGGCCCGGCCTCTGGGGTGGAGCCCCGAGCGTTCTGCGTTTTGCCGGTTGGCCGAGCGCACCCCCCCAGTCGGCTGGCTCCGCCTTGGGTGGGCAGGCTCACCTGCGTGCCAAGAGGGGTCTGCCGGTAAGTGCTCTGGAGGCGGGCTCCTCACGTCGAGCCGAGCGATTGTGTTTATAGCACGAGCGGGGCTGAGGTTTTGTGCAGTTAACGATGTGCTGGCGGAAGGGTTGGGCAGGGCCTGAGCTGCGAGGAGTCCGGCACCTTCCGTGCGAGCCCTTCTGTGTGCCCCTGCTCCTCAGCCGAGGGCAGCAGTTGGCGGGAGCCGCGCCCCGCCTCACCTGGAGGCCTCGGCTTTTGTGCTGACGGGAGCTACTCAGGCCGCAGAGCTCCCGCCCCGTCCGCCCCGTCCGCCCCGTCCCTAACGGAGCCTCTTGCGTTGGGCGTGGACACGCCTCAGGCTTCCCCTCTGTCAGCCCTCGGTGTGGTCTGGCTCCCTCAGGGGCCGGCTTCTGTGAAACAGACCCTGCAGCTGCCCACCCAGTGTGCCGCCCGCCCAGGGAAGGCAGCGCTTGGTCCACTGGCGGGGCCTGGTTGCACGAAGCGCCCAGCGCTTCCTGAGCCGCAGCTTTGTGCCCGGACCTTGCCGCCAGGCAGGCTCACCGACCAGCCCCTGGCCTCCCCCACTCCACCCAGGGTGCCCCCGCCGTCCCTAGGCCGCGGTCCTCGCAGCAGGTGGCCGGCCACACTCTGCACCGCTGTGTTGCTTGATGGGTTCTCCTCCAGGAGGAGACTGGGGACATGCTCTTTGGATGGCTTCCATTCATTTTGCCTTGGTGTGGCTGCAGTTTTCAGCGCCGAGCTGGAGCTTACAGTGTGTAAACTCCTCGGCTCACAGGGGTGCCAGCTTCCGGACTTGGATGGTCCGCGATGCTTGGGGGATGTCTCAGTGGCTCTGCTCTGGAATAATGCCTTCCCTTGTTTCCAGAGTCACCTGGCTTCTGTGCCACGTATCCCAATAACGGCATGTCCTCCTGTGATAGCAGAAGCCAGGCTCTTGCCATGGGTGTTCCCCAGTTCCCGCTTGCACACTGCAGTCTCTCCATCCTCCGCAGCGAGCTGGCTGGCAAGGCGTCCGGGTGTGCTTGGGGCGACGGCTTCTAGGAAGGCCGGCGGTGGGGACTCCACGGCAGGGCCGGCTCCGGGCTGTGCTTTCCGGCTGCCTGGTGGCCGCCTCACCGGGGACAGCGAGCCCTCTCGCTGTTAGCATTCTTCAGGCTGTGTCTGCAGCCTGCCCTCGGCAGACTTGGAGCCCGAGAGGAGGGCGGCGGGGGCTGCCCCCTGCTGTCGGCCCGGCTGCATCGCTGGGGGTGCTGTTGGGGGCTTGGATGCGTTCCTGCAGCTCAGCTCCTGTCACTTGTCACACTTGTTTCCTGATCAAGAGATGCTTGGTTACTTTTTATTATTACTAGCACATTTTTTAATCTTTGGCCCTGCCGAGTCTTGCTGTGTGAGCTCGTTGCGGAGTATGGCTCTGGGGTGCTTCAGTAGTTGGCATCAGTAGCTGCCCCGCGTGAGCTCCGTCATTGCGGTTCCTCGGCTCGAGAGTGCAGGCTGAGCAGTTGTGGCGTGCCGGCTTTGTTGTTCCACGGCACGTGGGATCTTCCCAGACCAGGGATCGAACCCGTGACTCCTGCTTTGCCAGATGGGTTCTTTACCACTGAGCTACCAGGAAGCCCTGACTTGTTTTAAGTGTGTCAGGGGATCTTTGAAGAGAATTGCCTTTTGTCTGCCTGGACTTTGCTGTTTCTGCAGACGTGTGGGTAACAAAGCAGGCATCGCCGCTGAAGGTGGGTCCTGGGCTCTGATCCACAGGTGGGGCGAGAGCAGCAGCGTCTGTGAAGGACTAGGAGGAGGGGGCAGCGCGGCCACTAGCGAGGAGGGGGCGCCGTGGCCCCAGCCTGGGCCAGCACCTGCTGCGGGGCTCAGGAAGGCTGTCCGCTGTGTGGTCTCTTTCCTGGACACCAACTTTTTAATAGATTTTATTTGTAAGTTTATTTATTTTTGGCTGCACCACGCGGCATATGGGGTCTCAGTTCCCCAGTCAGGGATTAAGCCCGTGGCCCCGGCCATGGGAAAGCAGGCTCTCAGCCACGGCGCCGCTCGGGGCCCTGGAGGGCGCCCACCTTCGCAGCGTGGCTGTGTGTCGGCCTGTCCCCCGCTGCAGGCTTGGACCGCAGACGCCCGCCGACGGCGCGTCCTCCACTCAGGGCTGTGACCTCTCCGCCCGGGGCGCTGCAGAGCCATGGCGACCGAGGAGAAAAAGCCGGAGACGGAGGCCGCCCGAGCACAGCCCACCCCCTCGTCCTCTGCCACACAGAGCAAGGTGCGGCCCCGGGGCCCGGGGGCACGGCCAGGGCACGGAGGCTGCGAGACGCTCGGAAATGTTGTTTCAAGTGCATAAGCCTGTTCTCCCTTCCCACTGAAACAGTGCCAGCTTTTACTCCAAACCACGTTCCCAGCCAGTGCTTTTATGGGCCATGTTGGGGATGCCCCACCTTCACCTGGGGAGGGGCTTTGTCAACCCTTGGTCTTGATTGTAAGAGTCTCTGTGAGACCCAGACAACATCTCTTGTTAAGCTCCCCAGCTCTGGTCCCACCCTTCCCTGTGGAGGTCGCCTGCAGGCGACAGGCAGGTCTGCCCAAGGGTGCAGGATTCAGGGAGCTCAGGGGGCGGATCTTGGCACGGGTGGGGGCTGCTGAAGCAGGGCTGGCGCTGCTGGGGCTCCCAGCTGCACGGTGGGGGGCGGGCGCTGCTGGGAGGGGTTCCCGTGTTTCTAGTCTGGGTGGCAGAGTACGGGAGGAAGCAGGGCTGGTGCAGCAAGTCCAGGCTCAGGGTTAGGCACGTGTGTTCAGGTGGATAAGGGCTCTCGGAGGCACTGGAGAGCTTGACCTTACACCTTGGGCATCACGTCCAGACTGGCAGTCAGTGGGCAGTGGGGTAACTGTTTGCTGACCAGCGCTCTCTCCCTTAACAGCCCACGCCGGTGAAGCCAAACTACGCTCTTAAATTCACCCTGGCTGGCCACACGAAAGCCGTGTCCTCCGTGAAGTTCAGCCCCAACGGGAGTGGCTGGCGAGCTCCTGTAGGTGCCCCTGCCTGTGGCTGCTGGTGTGCCTGTGCCTTTGGCTGAGACTCTGCAGGGACGAGCGGGCGGGGACTCTGCTACGGGGAGTGGCTGGCGAGCTCGTGCAGGTGCCCCTGCCCTGCGCCTGGGGCTGAGCCTCTGGTCTCCCTGCCCTGTGACTGCTGGCCGGGCGGGGAGCCTGGGTGAGAGGTGCTGGGGACCGCGGTTTCTCGAGTGCGGCTGTGGGCAGCCCAGGTGTTGACTGGAGACCTTGATTGCCTTTCGGTCCTTTCTTTCAGCTGCAGATAAGCTCATTAAGATTTGGGGAGCATACGATGGGAAATTTGAGAAAACCATCTCTGGTCACAAGCTGGTAGGTCTCCGCCCGCCCCTACTGAAGCTGCTGCTGGGCGTGGGGGCCCCACCTCCCAGGCCTGCCAGGTTAAGGCTGGAGCCCCCCGCTCAGGCCTCCGCCCCAGTTTTCAGGTGGTGACTTGCCTCCCAGCTCTGACCTCCTCAGTGCATTTGTGCCCGACTGCAGGCCTGGCAGAGCCCAGGACCAGGCCTCTGGGCCAGGCTTGTGCGTCCATCTGTGCACTCCTCCCGAGCTTAGGGCGTGGGCGTCTGGTTACCTTCAGTTGGACGGTGGGGGGTCTGACTTTGGCTGGCTAGCCCCATTTTGCCGAAGCAATGACCGTGTGTCTCCTCCCACAGGGCATATCCGACGTGGCCTGGTCGTCAGATTCTAACCTCCTTGTTTCCGCCTCAGATGACAAAACCCTGAAGATCTGGGACGTGAGCTCGGTAAGCTCGGGACACGGTGCGGCTGGTGAGCGGCTGCGTGTCATCAGGCGCTTTACTGCTGTTGCGGGTTGGGTGGGGCAGGGTCACCCTGACACCGATATTTGGGGAGCTAGTCCCCAGGAACGGTGTTATTTTAGGGAAAGTGTCTGAAAACGCTGAAGGGACACAGCAACTACGTCTTCTGCTGTAACTTCAACCCCCAGTCCAACCTCATCGTCTCGGGCTCCGTAAGTGTGCGGCTCTCCTGGGCGGCGTGGGGGCGCTCCCGGCTGCTCCTCGCTGAGGGTCTCGGGGCGGGAGCTGCCCCTCTGCTCCACCCCGCGGAACCGCCGTCACCTCTCCCTTTGCCTTCAGTTTGACGAGAGTGTGCGGATATGGGACGTGAAGACAGGGAAGTGCCTCAAGACCTTGCCAGCTCACTCGGACCCCGTCTCAGCCGTGAGTCCCGCCGCCGCCCCTGACGGCAGAGGCCGCGCCTGGGGCCCTGTGCCTGGGGGTGGGGCGGGCGGTGCCTGCACGGGGTCTCACAGGGCGGGCAGCAAGCCAGGGCTGCCAGGGCTGAGCGGTGCAGGTGTGACCACTGGTGTGGCGAGTGTGGCGTGGAGGTGACTGTGGTGGGTGGAGCGTCCCGGGGGTCGCGGGGAAGGGGTCCTCCTTCCGTGGTCCACACTGCCTGTTCTGGCCGCCCCCGTGTGCGGGGTGAGTGTGCAAGGGTTAAACTACCCACGTGTCATAAACTGCCCCATGCACGAATTAGGCAAAGTGTCTCTCTGTCAACAAAGAGCCAGAAATGGTCTTTTAGCGAAGTTTACCTCTTGAAAAGTAGAAGGAGTGGCGTATAAACAGGTTGTCTGTCATTACCGAATGGTTGGTCCTCTTCAGGTCCTGAAGTCCTGAGGTGAGCGATTTTAAGCCTTGTCAGCCATGGAAGGCCTTTGTCCCGCTGATGCCGTGTTCAGGGCCTTGACCTTTTTTGGGGACATGTAGTGAGCTAGTTATTGTCACCCTGCTTATTTAACTTAACACGCAGAGTGCATCATGAGAAACGCTGGGCTGGATGAAGCACGAGCTGGAATCAAGATTGCCGGGAGAAATATCAGTAACCTCAGACATGCAGATGACACCTCCTTTATGGCAGAAAGCGAAGAAGAACTAAAGAGCCTCTTGATGAAAGTGAAAGTGGAGCGTGAAAAAGTTGACTTAAAACTCAACATTCAGAAAACTAAGATCATGGCATCCAATCCCATCACTTCATGGCAAACAGATGGGGAAACAGTGACAGACTTTATTTTCTTGGGCTCCAAAATCACTGCAGATGGTGACTGCAGCCATGAAATTAAAAGACGCTTGGTCCTTGGAAGAAAAACTGTGACCAACTTGCATGGCATATTAAAGAGGAGAGACATGACTTTTCCAACAAAGGTCTGTCTAGTCAAAGCTATGGTTTTTCCAATAGTCATGTATGGATGTGAGAGTTGGACTATAAAAAGAAAGCTGAGCGCTGAAGAATTGATGCATTTAAATTGTGGTGTTGGAGAAGACTGTTGAGAGCTCCTTGGACTGCAAGGAGATCCAGCCAGTCCATCCTAAAGGAAATCAACCCTGAATATTCATTGGAGGGACTGATGCTTGAGGCTGAAACGCCAATACTTTGGCCACCTAATGCAAAGAGCTGACTCATTGGGAAAGACCCTGATGCTGGGGAAGATTGAAGGCAGGAGGAGAAGGGGACGACAGAGGATGAGATGGTTGGATGGCATCACTGACTCAACAGACATGAGTTCAAGCAAGCTCCAGGAGTTGGTGGTGGACAGGGAGACCTGGCGTGCTGCGGTCCATGGCGTTGCAAAGAGTCGGACACGACTGAGCATCTGAGCTGGATGAGCTGTTTGAAGCTGCCTGGCATGGTGCTGGCCTCGGGCATGGCCCTGCTGGCCCCATGTCATGACCCGTACCTGGGGCTGCAAGGAGGGTGCCCACTGCGGTTTTTAAATACGTGTTCTCCAGTGCACCCCTGCTGTTGGAGGGAGAGGGCTGCAGGTCGGGGTGTCCTGCTCCAGCTCTGCCCGCTTGAGTGAGGGTCTGGGGGCTTCTTCCAGCTCTATGCCTGCCGGTGGCCAACACCTTCTGCTGGTCCCCCTGATGGGCACCAACTGGCGTCTCTCACCCCGTGGAGAGGGGTGCAGCCCAGGTCGGCATGGTCATGCCGCGGTGCCCGTGGGCGGGTGTTGGCAGAGCCTGGGTCTGTGTGCCGCTTGGTGTGTGGTGCTCACTGTGGCTGTCCTGCCCTGCACGTCGTCCACACGGAGGCCCCCCGGCCACCCGGGCAGCGTCCCGACTGAGGTGTAAGGGAGAGGGAGAAAGCGAGCCTCTCAGGTTTCCAGGACTCCGAGCACTGAGAAGGAGAGCCAGGTGTCCCGCTGGTGCTTTCTGACGCTGGCTATGCGTCGAGGCGGTGTCTCAGACGTGGGCGTGCGTGTGCTTCCGTCGTGTCTGACTCTGTACCCCCACGGACTGTAGCCCCCAGGCTCGTCTGTCCACGGGATTCTCCAGGCGAGAACGCTGGCATGGGCTGCCATGCCCTCCTCCAGGGGACACTGGGTGAAATGAAGTACCTCAGGCTCGTTTCACCTGTTAATTCCTGCCGCAGCGGCTGAGAAGTGGAAGGGCGCACGCGGCCCCGTCACGGGCCCTGGGCCGGGTGGACGGCGGCTCTCCCAGCTGTGGCCCCGGGCCGGCCTCTGCTGGGAGCGTGGGAGACGCGGGCTCTCGGGGCCCTCGCACGGGCAGGCACTGTGTGCAGCAGCGCGCGTGACGTTCCCCGGGGTCATTTGTCGTGAAACGGCTCGTCCTGCCCAGGACTCGAACTTCTGATGTTGATTGCTCTTGCTGTTCAAGCAGAGAGTCAGTTGGAAAAAGGGCAAACCAAAGACCAGCCAGTCAGGAGCCAGGGCTGGTCAGGTGGCTCTTGCTCATCAGGTGTGTCTCGCCCATCCCGTTGTGCATTCAGGTAGAGTCTCTGGTGTGGAGACAGCCCAGGCCCGCCTCCCACCTGGAGGCTGCGCCTCTCCCCAGCCACACGGTTTGGAGTAGCCTGGGTCATGTTCCCGCCTTGTCTGGAAAGCTCACATTGGCTTGCCATCCCGGGGGTCAGAGTCTGGGCACCTGGAGCAGTGATGTGGGTGCCTTGTGGTTCTGGGGGTGCTTGGTGGGCAGGGGTACGTGCATGAGCGACACTTGCAAGTGTCTGAATAGGTGGGTGTCTCTCCTGACTTTCCTCTCTGGATGGAAGCCGTGGTCAGACCACCGTCATGTCCGCGTCCACAGACAGGCTCCGGCCAGCTGGGCCTCTCCCCTGGAGCAGGGTTCTGGGTGGGCCGTGTCTGTTCCTTTTCCCGGTGCGTTTTGTGGTCCGTGATTGAAATCTTCCAGACTTTTGGGGTTGGTTTTCTTCGTGTGGTTCAGTCTCCCATCACGAAACAAACTTGCTTGAGACGCCAGGCGCCAGTGGCCACCTCGTCCATGTTGCCCGTGCGTCTCTCAGAGTCTCGGGGAGTCGGGGGCTCAGCGCTGCCCCGTGTTGCCCGTGCGTCTCTGAGTCTCGGGGAGTCAGGGGCTCAGCGCTGCCCTGTGTGTGTGTCTTTGCTGTGGGGCTGGAGTGGCGCGAGCCGGTCCCATGGGCCGGTCTGTGTTGAGGGTCTCAGCGTGAGTTTCTCTTCTCCTCTCTCTCCTTTATGCTCAGGTTCACTTTAATCGAGACGGATCCTTGATAGTTTCCAGTAGCTACGATGGCCTCTGGTAAGTGACAGTCTTGCTTGACTGAGCCAGCGAGTATTTAAAGGCCTTTCCTTGCACTGCCTCTGCTCCCTGGGCCAGGCCACGGGCCAGGTGGGGTGGGGGAGGCGCAGGCTCCTCGTAGGCCCTGGAGGGTGGGCGTCCTGAGCTCATGGCCCTGGTGAGGGAGTGGTGGAGGAAACGTGTGCCGACGTGTGCATCCTGAGTGCCCTGCTGGGGACGTCAGGGTCCTGAGCAGGAGCTGAGCGCCCAGGTCCCATCCCAGGGGGCCGTGTCGGGGGAGGTGGGGCATCGTCTCCAGAGCGCGCTGTCTGAGGCCCGGCCCGTGGCCTTGACGCTCGCAGCGGGAGTGCTGTCTGGGCGCCGTGAGGCGTGTGGGCCTGGACGCCGTGACGCGTGCGGGGAGGTGCAGGCAGAATGCTTTAAGCTGACCTCATCGCATGTGAGTGCAGTCTCGGGGTGCAGAGTGGTGTCACGGCAGTCACTGGCCAGGCCCGTGGCCCACAGGGGGCTCTCCAGCTACGAGGGAGAAAGAAACTTGTCCACATTTAGCCTCAATCAGAGAGGCTAGAGAAACAAGTGGCGTGAGTAAGAAACCGCGGCAGCGCCGGGACCGCGCGGCGTGCGCTGCCCTGGCCGTGGGCCTGGCTGCGCCCGTAGGAGATGCTGGCAAGTGTGGGTCAAAGCCCTCTGACCGCTTGTTTTCAAGAAACACACCTGAAACAGAGCGCGTCGGTCCAGGCTTAGGAGAGAAGATGGGTAGGTGGGCCGGGCCAAGATGGGGCCTCGCCGGGGACCGAGACGGGGCGAGCAGGTGGAGCTGCAGGAGGCCAGGGGGCTCAGGACCAGCTGGGGCTGCGCGGGGGGCCTGGCCGTGCGGACCCGGTGTGTGTGAGCGCGCTCAGCTGGCGGTGGCTCTGCAGCAGGGCTCCCGGGGTGCGGCAGGGCTGACTGTGCCCCAGGCCGTGTGTCTGCTACGTGTGAGGAGTCATGTGTGGCCTGTGGACAGTCCGCACGTCCCCATTTCCTACACCCAGTGCAACTTGGGATTTCCAGCTAATGTGATAGGAGGAGAAGGTCATGGTGTGAGAAGTGGACCGAGGCTGATCTCTGGGTCACGGGGTGTCATCCTGGCAGAAACCGCATATGCACCAGGGCTGGATTGGCATGAGGCCTGCACCTCCAGCCGGGGAGTATCGGCTCTTAGAACAGGCTCTCTTATCCCGGAACCAGAGGCCATCCAGACGCTGTTTGTGTGAGAAGCGCTGCCCCCGGGGCTGCGTTCTTGGCGTGCCGGTGCCTGGAGAGCCTGCGGGTGGGGGGCCAGGTCGGGCCGGTGGCGGTGGGTGCGGAGCGGGCCAGCCATGCCCTCCTCCGCTGTCTCCCCGTGGCGTTGAGAGAGACTAACTGAGCGAGTGAGTGAGGCATCAGGACGGGGAAGCGGGCCTGGGCCCCGAGGTCACCCGCTGTGCCTGTTGCTTTGCAGTCGGATCTGGGACACCGCCTCGGGCCAGTGCCTGAAGACGCTCATCGGTGAGTGGGGGTGGCCTGCGGCCGCATTCTACAGAAACACCCTTTCTCCCGCGGGGCTCCTCCTCTCCTGCCGTCCCTCCTCCCCAGCTCCTTCCCACTCAGTGCTGCCATCGGCCTGGCTGGGGCCCTCAGCGAGCCCCGTCTGCTGGGGCTGGGGGGCTCCAGTGTCTCTGCAGACGGTGTGGGGCTGTGCTGGGGGTGGGGGGGTGGTGCCGTGGGAAGGCAGCGTGCTCTCTGTGGCCAGCGGTGTGACCGTGTGACCGGGCAGGGTGTGTGTGTGGGCCAGAGGGCGGCTGAGGAGCCCCCAGGGCCTCGGGCCTGCAAGGCTGATGGCGGGGAGGGGTGCTGTCGGGAGGCCTGTCTCTGAGTCCTGATGGCGGGCTCTGCCGTGTCGGGTGAGTGCGGGCGCCGTGGTCCGGGCCTGCCTCCTGCCCCTGCTGTCGTGGGAGCAGGCGTGGCTCCTGAGGGTCTGCTCCGGCCACCATCACAGGACTCTGCAGGCCGGGTACGTGGCTTCAACAGCAGAAACCTGTGCCCACGTCTGGGAGGTCGAGCCCACGGTCAGGGCGTGGGCAGGGCTGGCTCCGCCTAGGCCCTCTCCATGGCCTCCCTGCGAGCCCTCCATGGGCGTCCCCACCTCCTCCTGCAGGTCCCAGGACGCTGGTCGGTCGGCTTGGCCCCCGAGGCCCACCCAGCCGCCTCATCTGACGTAACCTGCCTCTGCGGCACGGTCTGCGCAGCCAGGCTTAGGGCAGGAGGGCAGGGCGGGCCCCAGTAGGCTCTGTGGTTTTCTCACTCTGCTGACCGAGACGTTGCCCGTGTGTCATGTGGCCCCCGTCCCTGGGTCTGGGCGCCCCCACCTGTGTCCTCGTGCCCATGGCCAAGTGAGGGCTCCTGGCTGAGTTTGTGGCCGCCCTGTGGCTGGGTGGGAGCCGAGGCCTGAGGTTACAAGCAGCTGCCCCGCCCGACCTCGGCTCTGGGGTGTCAGGCCCTCAGGCCGTCCTTGGACGAGCCTGTCCCAGCTGCGGGGTGGCCCTCACGCGGCCCCCTGTGCCTTTCCAGTGTCTGCCCGGCAGAGAGAGCAGTGGTGCGGGGCGTAGGCCTGGGCCCCCCGAGGTGGTAACGCGCGGGCTGCCCTGGTGCTCGGGACCCAGGGCCATGGGGCCTCTCACCAGAGTGCACTCGGGGCTCCTCCCCAGGCGAGGGTGGCGCGGTCACCGGGCCACGTGCCTCCCAGGCCGGCCCTTCCCAGCCAGCAGCTCCGCCCCGCCTCCCCAGGTCACCGGGCGCTGCCCCGGGCCAGGAGTGGAGCTGTGGGCGTGGCATTGCTAGGTGGCTTCCAGGGAGAACCTGTGCTGACCCACCGTGACCTTCAGGGGCGGCCGTGTCTGCAGGGCAGCTGAGTGTGGGCAAGCCGCGTGCGAGACGGCCGCCCGGGCCTTCTCTGTGCCCCAAGTGGCAGTGGCCCGGGGACACCTGAAGGCCCGGCCTCCTGAGGCTGACTGGCCACAGGGCCTTTGTTCCTGAAGCGCTCCTGTCCGGGGTCACGGGGCGGAGCGGCTCTCACGCTGGCACGAATGGTGGGCGGTGGCAGCGTGCACTTGTGTGGCGGCGACCTCACTGGGCGGTGGTGGGGAGCCCCCCGGCAGCCAGGGCCCCGGCAGCCACGTCTGTGCTCCACACAGATGACGACAACCCCCAGTATCCTTTGTGAAGTTCTCTCCGAATGGCAAGTACATCCTGGCTGCCACCTTGGACAAGTAAGTGCTGCCGTGCCTACCTGGCGTGGGTGTGCGGCCAGGCCCCAGCCCGAGACCGTCCCTTCCTGCCGGGTCCACACCAGAGGCCCGTCTGTGCAGCTGGGGCTCAGATCCTTGGTTCTGTGGTCACCGGGGACCCTCCCACCCGAGGGGGTGGTGGGCACGCTGCTGCTCCCCGAGCGGCCACAGGTGGGCATCACTGGCTGTCAGCCACCCTCCTGGGGGTTGTTGGGGCTCAGCCTCCTGTGCAGGTGGGCTGCCCGCAGGGACCTCCCTGGGAGGAGGAAGGACCCTTGCTGACACCTGGGCTGGACAGGCTCCCTTCGCCCTTTGCAGGGGCCCTGAGGACCCCCTTACTGGCGTGCCTGGGGCTCCCACGGTCCTCTCGGGCATCCTCACCCCTCTGCTGCCTTGCGGGCCCTGCCCCTGGGCGCCGTGCGCTGACCTGGCCCCTCTGCCTTGCAGCACACTGAAGCTCTGGGACTACAGCAAAGGCAAGGTGGGTGACTGTCAGCGAGGGCCCGGGGCTTCTGTGGGCCCTGCCGTGGCCGCAGGCGCAGGGGGTGACTGTCAGCGAGGGCCCCCGGGGCTTCTGAGGGGCCCTGCCGTGGCCACGGGCGCAGGGGGACTGTGGGGTTGGTTTGGTGCAAATGTCCCCACGATGCAGGTTAAAGCTTGGCCTGGGTGGGCTGTGGGGCGGGGCTCATGGTGCTCACAGAGCCGTCCAGTCATAGCTGGGCGGTCACCTGGGACGCAGGGCGGCCGTGGCTGAGCGGCGGCCCTGGCCGTTTCAGTGCCTGAAGACGTACACGGGCCACAAGAACGAGAAGTACTGCATATTCGCCAACTTCTCCGTCACTGGGGGAAGGTGAGTGGTCTGCCAGCCCTGCGGCTCCCCGGCCCTTCCTGCAGGCGGGCCTGGTCCTCACCCACAGAACAGGCTGGAGCTTTCCAGACGTTATCAGTATGAAGGTCCCCTCTGCAGACTGCTTATCTGGGGAGGTCCTGCCCCCTCTGCCTGGGCCCCACTGGCACCCTCCCGACTCTCAGGCTCAGGCAGGAGCCTTGTGATGAGCAGTTAGACCATGACTGACGGCCAACGTCCCAGAAGCCGCCTCAAGGCGAGGGCAGGCGGTGGGGCGGGGGTAGTTTGGGGGCTGCATGCCCTGCCGGGGCTGTGGGTGCAGACTGCAGTCCGGCCGCACAGGCGCCCTGACCTCGGCTCTCTCCCCGTGCCCCTGCCCGGCTCTCTCCTCGTGCCCCTGCCCGGCTCTCTCTCCTGTGCCCCTGCCCCCTGCTGAGTGCAGTGGATCGTGTCAGGCTCGGAGGACAACCTGGTCTACATCTGGAACCTGCAGACCAAGGAGATCGTGCAGAAGCTTCAGGGCCACACAGGTGAGCGGGCGTCGGCTGCCACTGGCACCGCCCGGCGCCAGGGCGCCGCCTTCCGATTCAGGGCTATCGGGGGACAGTCTGGCCCTAGCTTTAACCACTCATTCCCAGCAGCCAGCTGCCCAGCTCTGAAGTCCCTGTGGCCCGTGGCCTCCGGGAGTGGCTGGGGGCCCCATGTGGAGGTGGCGCCGTCGACTCGGGCCCCTCCCGGCACCCCCTCTCCCCCCGTGCTCCTCTTCTCAGCGCTCAGGGGCCAGCAGTGTGGAGCCCTTACTGCCCGGGGTGACGCCCTCTCCCTAAGAACGCAAGTCCCCCGGGAGCAGGGCCTGCCCCTGCCCACCACCTTTGGCCTCCGCTGTCAGTTTGTGGCTTCTGCTGCACGGGCAAGACACTCAGAGGCTCACTTGAAGCCGCCCCAGCCAGAGGGAAAGTGCTGGGGTTGCGCTTCCTGAAAAGCTATGAACGCACTGACTTGCCTGATGCTGGGGGTAGCTCATGATGGGATCTGCTGTGCCCGCCCTGGGTGCCGGTCCCACGGGGCATCAGGGTCCATGCCGGGAGGGGGGCAGCTCTGGTGCAGGTGTGGGGGGTGCGACGTCCGCACTGCGAGCTTTACGGCGGCCCCGGCATGCCTCTGGCCCATGGGGCACCCCTTGCCTCGCCGGGGTCTGGGCGGGTCCCCCTGCTGTCCTGCCCTGAACCCCCGGCTCTGTGTGCTGAGTGCGGCTCTGTGGGGAGGGCCGGGCCCAAGGGTGGAGCTGACGTCGACCATCTGTTTGCAGATGTCGTCATCTCGACGGCGTGCCACCCGACGGAGAACATCATCGCCTCGGCCGCCCTGGAGAACGACAAGACCATCAAGCTCTGGAAGAGCGACTGCTAGGCCCGATGTGCTGGGCGCTGCCGGAAGTCCACCGGGACTGGCGGGCGTGCGGCTCTTGGAGGGGCTCCCAGTCCAGGCCCGGGGACTGGTGGGGCTTGGGCCTGAGCTGCCTCTGAAGAAACTTGGCTGGGGCGTGTCTCCCACTTGAGGGTCTGGAAGTTGCTGGTGACGTTTTTGCCAATTCCTTTCTCACCGTCCGGGGAAGAGTTCCTAGTCTGTATTGTGTTCAGAGTCCACAGAAATATTGTGTTCAGAGAGTCCACAGAAATTTTTAATTTTTTATTACAAAAAGGTGAAGTTCAATTTATCACGAGTTGTGTTTTTTTCCGGTAACTATTCTGTGCCATTTTTGCGATTTGATCACCCTGCGCCAGCGCTGTGACCGTCACCACCACGGGTTCTGGCTGCCAGCCTTGGAGGGCCGTCCCTCGGGTGTTCAGTGACACTCTGGTGACAGGGTCTGGCCTGTGGCCACGCGTCCTGAGTCTGTCTGGGGAGCACGGAGCGCTCACTGCGTGACGTCCATGGAAAAGCCTGTGCTTGGGAGTTGTTGCCCCCGGGATGCTGGCGTGGGGACCATCCTCAGTGCTTCCGTTGGTCCCACGTCTGGTCACACGACAGGCAGCACCCAGGCTGTGCTGAAGGCAGCCGAGCTCTCACCCGGCGCTCTTCTCCACGTGGCTCTTTCATGAGAAGTCTCACAGTCAGCAAGAGGTTGAAAGGATTTTTGACAGATCCCCTGAATGACGTGTCCACTCTCCATCCTGTGGAGCCCAGGACCACAGAGGACTAGCCAGTGCCCTACCAGCTCACAGCACGTAGTTGTGGGGCTGTGGGCAGGCGGTAGGGTTCCTCGTTGCAGAGACGCCCAGGCCCCTGCAATGTCTCGTGGTCCATGGCAGACGCTGGCGAGGGCAGGGGCGGGCAGTCCTGGTCTTGTCCCCCCGCCACCAGCCTCAGGACAGGTGGGCTCGGGAGCTGGCTTCTCACAGGGAGATGGTGTCATCCACCTGCCTTGCCCACCTGGGCTCTGATCAGGGGCCTCTCCTGCTAGCAGGCCTGTGGGAGTTGGGGGAGCTGACTGCAGGGCAGCACGGTCAGGGAGCTGCTACCGTTCACAGGGGCCCTTCCCTGCAGCGGGTCCACCTGGCATCCTGAGGCCTCTGCAGTGGAGGTGTGTCCCCTGCTTGGGTCCAGTGGTGAGGCCAGTCCTTGGCCTCCAGGGAGCTCTGCAGGTGGGGGAAGCAGGAGGCCGCCGCCCAGCGGCCGCTGTGGCATCAAGGACAGTCACAGGCGTCAGGGGACCACCCCGCTGCTCTCCCCCAGCCTCCCCTTCAGAAGCAGAAATGCCGATGGCTCGGCTGCCGTAGGAATGAACCGCTCCCGCGCAGGGGCCCCTGCGCCTGCGGCGCCTGAGCGTCTGGGCGGGAGACGCCGAGGCCGCATGGCGGTGGTGGCCTTGGTTTTCCCTGGACCAAGGTTGAGGCTCTGGGTTTTGTTGGTTCTGGTGTCGGACTCGCCCGGGGCAGGGGCATGTGTGCAGAGTGCCGTGTCCTTGAATATAGTTTATTTTTTCTACATTTGAATTCTCTGTTGTAGATTTATGTAAAAATGCATTCTCTTTTTGAAAATAAAGAATTTCCTGTCTTGTAATTTTGTTCCTAAAGAAGCACTTAGCTTTCTTAACGTGTAGATGTTACTGGAGTGGGAGGGGGCAGGGGTGGAGCCCTGGGATCAGGAATGGCAGGAAGGCAAATGACGACTCAGCCTGTGCACACTCCACAGAGGTTTTAATTAAGTCAGTGAGGAAACCTGTAAGATGTAACGATGGGTTCAAAGGAGATTTCTACACAGGCAACAGGAAATGGATTTGCAGAGGGATTCAAAACTGGTGAAAATCCACAGGACACCAGTGATGGACATCCCACGGGGCACAGTTTGATGTTTCTGAGGATAAGGGTCTGTGGACAGCCCGCGATGGCAGTTGTGAAACGGCCCTTAGGCCACAGTGGGGACCTCTGCCTGGCACTCTGGAGTGGACCCCTGGCCATCTTATTTGGCCTGTTTCAAGGTCACATGTGTTTTCCTGACATTAGACCTGTTCATCAGGAGGTTGGGGTGCAGGTGAGCGGGGAGGGTTGAGGTGAGGCCTTTGGGAGATGGTGGGAGGGCCAGAGAGCAGGGGCTGGAGGGAGGGCAGACTGACTGCCCAAGAGAGAGTGGGGACGGCCCCGCCAGGCCTCAGGCCTCACTTGCCTCTGTCCACGCTCTCCTAAGTGGCCTTACCAGCCTCGTGGCTTTAAACATGGCCAGTGTGCTGACGAGTTGCAATGTCAGATCCACAGGCCAGACCTGCTTCCTGGAGTCCAGGCTGAGTCGCAGCCCCCCAGCTCCCCAAACCTGCTCCTCCTGCGCCCGACCTTCACCTCACATGTGTCCCAAGTGACCACTTCTTGTGACCTGGCCCAGCCCCCCGGCCTTCTCCCACCCTGCCCTCCGAGCCGCCAGGCCCTGTCCCTCAGCTGTGGGACACCCTCTGCTGCTCCCGCTGCCCTGGCCAGGAGCCCTTGCCCTCTGACCCCGCCCCTGCAGCCGCCCTGGCTGGGCGCCCGAGCCTCTGCACGTGCTCTCCTGGTCTGGACTGTCCTCCCTGCAGGCCCCAAGGCGCCTCCCTCCCCTCCCTTCAGTCCTGATCCCGGTGTCTTGGGCCCCAACTTTCCGACCAGTGTCGCCCCTCTGCTTGCCACACTGAAGGGTCCATTACGGCTCTGGAACGGTCTAGGATGTGAGCTCCTGGGGCTGGCGTCCTCTCCTGCCTGGACCGTTCCCCACAGAGCGGGGCTGCTCAGTTACTATTTGTTCCTTGAATGTCTGTGATGCTGAAGTGAAAGAGTGGCGACCGACTCTTGGCGGCCGCCCGGACTATACAGTCCATGGAATTCTCCAGGCCAGAATACTGCACTGGGTAGCCGGTCCCTTCTCCGGGATCTTCCAACCCAGGAATCGAACCCAGGTCTCCCGCACTGCGTTTACGAGCGGAGCCACGAAGAGAGGAAGCCACCAGGGTGGCCGACGCAGCCACCTGCGGGAGCCCCTCTGACCACCCGGGCCTGCTGCCTCGCCTCCCCGCCCCTGCGCCTGCGCTCCGACGGGAAACGGGAGCCACTGGGCGTCCTGATGCCGGGCGTCCGTCCCTGGCCGTGCCCCGACTCTGTGGCTGCGTGGGGATGAGGAGGTGAGACACGCCTGCTCCAGGTGCACGAGAGCCGTGGCCACTTTGTGTTACGAAAAAAACCACGCAGCTCCAAGAGCGGAGGGAATGGAGTCGCATAGGTGCCTGTCGCCGCGGCACACACGTGTCCCACAGCCTCGTGTCACACGCCCTGCCTGCGCTGTCGCGGTGCGGCCGCGTGCCGCACACGCCGCGTACCCACGCGCTCCACCCGCCCCTGTGTGCACAACCAAGAACCGCGCAAACCAAACAAAAACAGTGGTTAGATGCCACGAAGTAGGTGGCAATGCCTTAACCGTATGCGTGTTGTCAGGCCCGAGAGCCTCTTCCATCCTTGTCAAGGGGAGTGCTAACCTTCTCTCCTTTCATACAACACAGCCTACCTTCTTCGGGTTCCTTATTTAAAGCTCTGAACAGAAGCCATCTTATAGTTACGGTGACTGAGTTCTCACCGCTGCAGGCGGCCGCATCCAACGTGGAGGCATAATGAAGCCCATCCTAAACTGCTATTTACTGCAGCATGAAGAAAAAAGACTGCTTCAGGAAAAGGGGGGAAAAAATAAAAAGTCTTCGTGTTCTAATATATTCATAAAAGCAGCCAATCAGAGGCTGAGAGGAATACCCGGAAGCCCAGCGTCCCGCAAAGAAAAGAGATTCCCCGGAAGCAAAACAGGGCGGGCGCACACTTCCTACCGCGACACGCCTCGCGTCCCGTCAGGAGACGGCGCGCAACCGTCTGCGGAAACGGAAGTGGCTTGTAGCGAATCAGACGGCGAGGAAGGGAGGGCCGCCGCACGAACTTCTGGTCGCGGCCCCGCTCTTGGAACTGTGGGTGTGGGCGTGTCGGGGCGCGCTGTGCGCATGTTTCTGGGGTGCGGCCCTCGGCTTCCGCGCATGCTCGGGGTCGCGCCGCCGCCTTTGGGCGGACGGTCGGTTGCCGGCTGCTCGGTGCGGTCTACACGGCGCCGGCCTCTGCGCTCCCTGCTCGCCCTTGGCCTGTAGCCTTAAGATACGGTTCTGCAGTTGCGGGTGCTGGCCGTCCCCGGAGTGCAGACGGCGGGCGATGTGGCTCCCGGCCCGAGGCTGCGGGCGCGGGGCCGCGTGTGCGCAGGAGGCGAGCCTCCGGTAAATCACGTGCCTGTGCGTGTGCACGGTGCACGTGCGTGCAGACACGCCCGCGTGTCCACAGTGTCCGCGCACGCCTCGGCGCTCACACGCGCGCCGTGTCACGGCGTGCGTGTGCGCGGAGACAGCACCCCAGTTGTGGCCGGTGGGTCCAGCCTGGGGACGGCGAGCGGGCTGGGGTGGGTTCGGCCTGCGGGACGCTAGCCGCGTCCCGCCAGCCAGCCGCCCCTTGAGAAGTTTCAGGTCGGCCGGTTTCCTTAGAGCTCCTCCGTCCCTGGAATTCTCCAGGCAAGAGTGCTGAAGTGGGCTGCCGTGCCCTCCTCCAGGGGATCCTCTGACCCAAGGGTTCAACGCCCGTCTCTTAAATCTTTGGCAGGCAGGCAGGTTCTTTACCACTAGCGCCACCTGGGAAGATCCCGGTTAGTTCCAGGTGGAGAGCTCACCGGGTCCTCACGGGACAGCTGTACCCAGTTTGCAGATTATCCGGGACCAGGAGACAGGCAGGCAGCCGCTGGGAGCGGGTGCGCTGCCCCGTGTCGGCACTCCCCAGGCGCAGCTTGCGGCCTGGCTGTCACTCTGGAGCAGGTCATGACAGTGGGCAGCTGCAAAGGCATCAGCCCTGTCTGGGTCACTGCTTTGTCCACCTGCCCGCGCAGTCCCAGCGGCCGGAACCCCCTTAGTGCCAGACCTCCGGGGGCTGTGCCTCGTCCCCACCGTCACACCCCTGCCAGCCATGCTCAGCAGCGTTCCGCGGCTCCACGGGCAGCCTGCCACGCCTTAGCATCTTCCTTCCAGACCCAGCACGCTGCTGTTACTTATTACCTGAAGGGCCCTGGGCTGCTTCTCCAAACCTGGGCTGTGTTAGAAAGGCGCCTATTCCTCTGTACTCTGGGCTCGTCTGGGTCCCGCCCCTGCCCAACCTGGATGCCCCCTGCCTGGGAGGCATTTCAGGGCAGGGTGAGTGCCTGCTGGAGGAGCCGCTGTCTTCACTCAGCACCCACTGTGTGTTGAGGCCCAGGTGGCCTCACACCACTGACCTCTCACTTTGCTCCCCACGCCCGCGAGGATGGTGCCATCAGCACCAGCACGTGCTAGATGACGACCCGGGCCAAGGTGTGTAGCATGGACATCAGCCCTCCGGTGGGCAGCAGCGAGCTTCCAGCCAGGCTGCAGGGTGAGAGGTTGGGGGAGTCTGTTGGTGCCAGACGGTCTTGCTCCTCAGCGAGGCTGCTGCACACGACCCCCCAGCCTTGGGCCTCCCGGGACCCTCGGGCCTGGGCACATGGGAGGCTCCATCCAGAGTGGCCCAGAGCCCTGGTGACGTCACCTTCTCCCCATTGCCAGGTTCCTGGTCCCCATGGGCGACTGACTGCGTGCAGATTCCTGGGCAGAGTCAGGGTTTAGGGTCAGGCCTAGGAATCTGCATTCACCAAGCCTTTCGGGCACCCCACTCACCCCTGTCTTGACAGCCTACTTTTGCTCCGGGTGGAGAGTGGATCTCTCCACCTCATGCAAAGGGCTTTGAGATGATGACACTGACCAGTGAAAACTTTTCAGAATAAGGTGAAGGCTGCCTGTGAGGGAAGGCAGCCAGAGGGTCTTCACAGGGTCTTCACAGGGTCTAGAGGACCAAGCAGGGAGGACCCTGGAGGCAGCAGCTTCCTCCTGGGACTGGTGCAGACCGGCATTCCCGGACTGCATCTACTGAGGCTGTTTCTCCTGGGGCCTGCTGGTGCCTCCAGGACGCCCATCCCTCCCCAGACCTGAGTTCCCTGGGAATGAACTCACTAGACCATCCCCAGCAGTCATCCCTAAAGGGCCCCGCATGGAATCGGGCTAAGCCCAGAAAAGTCCCAGAAGTAAGAGAAGGTGAGATCACCCAGTCCTGCCTGTTTCTCAGAAGCTGCGGGAGGGCGTGGGTTGTGGAGTGAGCCCCACCCTCTCCACCTGTTGTTGCCTGAGTTGTCGGGAGGAGGGTACCCAGACCCAGAGGGTGAGAAGTGCCCTGGTGAAGCCTGGGGCCTGTATGAGTCTTTTCTCTGCAAATGTCCTGGTGGAATTGTTAGATTAAACACCAGACTCTGGTTGGATTGGAATATCAGATAAAAGATGAGTGCTTAAAAGTGTAAGGATGCCTCAAACACTTTTTAAGACAGGCGTATTCATTGTTTCTGTGATACTGCCCTGGGTTTTCTTTGCTGCATTTGGCAACTGCAGGAAGAGGGGAGGGGGCTCGTCATCTGCCCAGGAACAAAGCGCCTTCCAAAGTGTGTTTTAGTGACTCTAGTCCTCGGGATGCCCTGTGGGAACAAGGAAGGAGCTTGTTTGGGCACTTCTGTGTTGTACAAGGGCTTCCCAGGAGGCGCTAGAGGTGAAGAACCTGCCTACCAGTGGAGAAGAAAATGGCAATCCACTCCAGTACTATTGCCTGGAAAATCCCATGGACAGAGGAGCCTGGTAGGCTACAGTCTGTGGGGGTTGCAAAGAGTCGGACATGACTGAGTGACTTCACTTTCACTTTCACCAGTGCAGAAGACACGAGAGTTGGAGGTTTGACCCGAGTCGGGAAAATCCCCAGAAGGGAATGGCAACCTACTCCAGTATTTTTACCTGGAGAATCCCATGGACAGAGGAGCCTGGCAGGCTACAGTCCATAGGGTTGCAGAGTCGGACACGACTGAAGGAACTTGGCACGCACGCAGCACACGTGTGCTGAGCAAAGCTGCAGGAAAGCCTGCAGGGGGCCGTGGAGTTTGTGAACACGGCGGCTGCTCTGAACGTCCGCACAGGACGCAGAAGGAAAGGTCCAGGGGAGGACAGGTGGGGGAGGCCGGGGCCTCGGCAGCCCTCGGGCCCGCCTGGGCCAGCTGGTGTCCACGCTGGGCACGCCCGGTCCAGTCCCCGAGTCCTCTCCTGGCCCCGGGAGCACTCCACCGCAGGGACGGAGGACCCTTCCGGGCTGGGTGGGAGCCTCAGCCCTGCTGCTGCCCTGACGCAGTGCTTTCCCTGTGGCCAGGCGGCTCTGGAGAGCCTGTTTTCCTGCCCTCTGGTGAGACCTGCACTTGGGCTGGGGAACGTCAGAGTCAGGAGCCAGGTGGCTGGCAGAAGCCGGAGGCCAGCTTGAGCCTCTGAAGCAGCTGTCTCCCTTGCCCAGGAAATCCTCGGTGTGGCGGCTCCGCCTGTCTCGCAGCTCGGGGTTCTAGGCCCCTGCAGGTGGGGCAGGACCATAGGTGGGGGGCGCTCTTCCCTCCCCCAGCCCCGTCCCGCAGAGGCTGGGCTTTGGTGGGACGAGAACCCAGGCTGGACTCGGGACTGGTCTTGGAGATATCTGCCGGGCTGCCTGGGGCCGGGACCGGCGGCCGTGGGCCGGCCTAGCCTCTGCCCCCTCCCCTCCAGCTCCCAGACCTCCATCTGTCTGCTGACCAGCTGGTCCCCACAGGCCTTCCAGTTTCCTGGGAGGTCCTCAGCTGGGCAGTGGAAAGCGGTGACATTCCCAGGGCCCATTGCTTTTTGGGGACGGAAGGCCTTGGTGACCTGGGAGCCTCCTGGGGCCATCACGAGCATTTCAGAGGCAGTGCTGGGGTTCCGAGGGTCGGCTTCAAGGCCTTTGCTCACGGCCACCCCTCAAAGCAGGGGCCTTCGGGGCCCAGCAGGCCCCAGCCGGTGGAGGCCCCTGTTGGCTGGCTCCCATCCTGCTGGCCTTGGAGGGGCCGGCGGGTCCTCCCTGGGTGTGGGCTTGGCCCCTCGCCTGCGCTTTGCTGTCTGCAGAGAGGGCTAGGAGGAGGGGGGCACGGGCTGTCTCCTCCACCAGGGGGCAGCGTTGCTCCTCCACGGTGGAAGGCCTGCGTCCCACCTCCTGTAAACCTGAGAAGCGGAGTCGTCTTGCTTGCCCAGTCTGGCTCTCTGGGGCCCTGGGTAGGTCACCTAATGGCCAAGCCTCAGTTTCCTCCCTGACAGGACTGGAGTTCAGAGCTTGGCTTCCAGGGAGGGCTCAGTAGAGGGTGACTGTTACTGTCCCCTTTTCTAGATAGACAAACAGATTCAGGGCGTTTCCAGAGTGCCTGCAGGAGGCACCCAGGTGTGCTGGGCAGCAGAGTCTGGAGTCCAGGCTCCTGGACCCCAGAGACACCAGAAGGTACCTGAGGAGGCTGGAGGCTGGTGGCCGTGCCAATGGGGGGAGGCATCAGATTTGTGGGATTCCTGACACACAAAACCTCCACTGAGGTGTAGCCTGGATGCTTTTCCTGGAGCTAATTCTGTCAAAAGCCCACATTTTTTCATAATACATGGAAAACCCCCTCACTGCATGTGCATTTAAAACCACACAGGAGCAAAGTAACCCTACTTTTGCCGACCACCCATTCTGATCAGCACACTTTTTTGCATTTTTGCTGATTTCATATTTCCTATTAATTGCTACATGTGAAATGGCTTCTCAGTGACTTGAGGGGTGCCCTGGGCAGGACCAGCAGTAATTTTTTTTTTTTTTTTTTTTTTTTGCGAATTTCGGTTTCTCACGACTTTTCCTGGCAGTAGAGGACTCATCTAGAGGTTTGCTGTGCAGGGGAGGAGGGAGGGCCCAGGTGACACTTGCCAGGGTGGCCCAGCTGCTTCCAGACGGGATGGGCCCTGTGCGGCTCTGAGGCCCTGCCCTCAGCTTTGTGTCTCGGGGGTGGACGTGCTGCTCTGCCACAGCACAGAGTTACTGCACTTTCTCTTGCCCCCAAGAGCTGTCATAAAATTGCTGCCGTCTTGCAGTTGATGGCGGGAGGGAGGGACCCTGCTTTTCCCTTTGCTGGGTCCAGAGCCCCGGGCAGGCGGGGTGGCTGTGTTGCTCGGCCGAGCCCGCAGGAAGGGTGATGCCGGTCCGGGGGTGGGGGTGACCTCTTCTGGGGGGCTGCTATTAATAAAGTGACTGCTGACCCCGGATGTGCGGAGAGCGGAGGGGGCCGCGCGTTCCCAGGGCTGGCGCTTGCCCGAGGCCATCCGTGCGTGATGGCTGGCCTTTCAGGCGCTCTGGTCCTGCCCTGGCCCCCACGGCCCCAACGGACAGGAAGCTCCTCGTGGACCAAGCACGGGGCTGCCCTTCCTCCCGGATATAAATATCCCAGGACCAGCTCCCTGCGAGCGTCCTGAGGCCCCGAGGAGGGGCCAGGCGGGACCCGGACACAGGTCATCTGCTGTCCGCGGGCCGGCTGGCGGCCGCCCCAGAACTTTCCCCAGGCTGCCGCCAGCTCTGCTCTTAGGCCGCAGAAGCAGCCGGGCAGAGAGTCGTGCCTCGTTTCTCCTCAGTCACCTGTGGGACAGAAGGAGGCACGGTGCCCACCTCCCAGGAGTCCTGCCCTTGGCTGGGGGACAGGGAGGATGTGACGGGGCTGTCTGTGTGTCTCGCGTCCCCCGCATCTGGGCCTGAGCCCTCGGGCTCCAGAAGGGGGAGACAAACGTTCAGGCAAGTCACTGCCAGGCCGGCCTGTGCAGCGAGAGGCCGTGTGGGCACCCTTGTCCGGTTCCGCTGCGCTGGGTGCTGCTCCTCGTCTTCTCACGGGTCCACACACCGCCCTGCTACCTCCGTCCCCACCCCCCGGCCCCCCGGCCGTCCCCCGTGGCCCTGGCTGGCCACCCGGCTCCTCCCCAAAGGCTGCAGGGCTGTGGCCCCAGAGCCTGGGAGTGGACACAGCCCTCCTCGTTCTTGGCCCTGGTGGGTCCAGTTTGGCAGGGATTTGGGGGGACTCAAATCGATGAAACATCTACACACCCTTTGTGTGGGGGCACTGAAACTCACCCTATAAGTGAGACTGGGAAGAATTTAGTTTTTAAAAAGGCTGCCAGACAGAGCCAGGCTGAGCCAGGCGTGGGGGGCGGGGCCGGGTGCCTGCCCCCTGCCGCGCTCCTTCTCAGGCCCCCTCGCCTCTGAGTGCAGCTGCGGCCAGGGGCTACATGGAGGCTTTCTGCCCTGGGACTGGGCTTTGCTCGCTCCAGGTGACCGAGGAGAAAGCTGAGATTCAGGGGTTTGAAGGCAGCTTTGGGCTTCCCTGGTGGCTCAGATGATAGAGAATCTGCTGGCAATGCAGGAGACCCGGGTTCAATCCCTGAGTTGGGAAGATTCCCTGGAAGAGGGAGTGGCTACTCACTGCAGTATTCTTGCCTGGAGAATGCCTTGGGCAGAGGAGCCTGGTGGACTGCGTACAGGCCAGGGGCTCGCAGAACCGGACACGACTGAGTGATAACACGCTTGGGTAAGTGCACAGCCCAGCTGAGCCTCTGCCCTCTGCCAGGGAACCGAGGCGGCGCTCCACGGGGATTCAGAAGCACCCCCCGTGTGAAGCTCTGCTACAGTCCCCCCGCCCCCCACCCCAGGCCGGTGAGCAGAAGGCCTAAAAGCTCTCAGTCCTGCGGGAAAGAATCCCGCTCCCCCTTCACCCACCCAGTAGAGACGGCCTGCAATGCAGCAGACCCAGGCTCAATCCCTGGGTCGGGAAGGTTCCCTGGAGAACGTGAACGTGAAGTCGCTCAGTTGTGTCCGACTCTTTGCGACCAGGCAATAGTACTGGAGTGAATTGCCATTTCCTTCTCAAGGGACCTTCCCAACCCAGGGATCAAACCCGGTTCTCCCTGGAGAAGGGCATGGCAACCCACTCCAGTATTCTTGCCTGGAGAACTCCATGGACAGCAGAGCCTGGCGGGCTACAGGTCATGGGGTTGCAAAGAGTCGGACACGACTGAGCGACTAATGCTTCACCCACCCGCACTTCCCAGACCCCCACGCCCTGGCGCGGCGCCCGCAGCGCCTGTGGGCCTACAGCTGCACACACATGCACTTTGAGAAAAGCTGTCCGGTGGGGGGAGAAAGGCCGAGGGCTCCAGTGGCGCGAGTGGACCGGCCTCTCCTGCCCGCAGGTCCACCCCCTGGGCAGGCCAGCGAGGACGGGTGTCGCGCTGGGACCCCAGGGGAGTTGCCCCCGGAACGTCCAGCCCTGTCCTGTAGGCGATTCAGGGCGAGACCATCCTCTCTCTAACCTCTCTTCTCAGCTGTAGGTGGAAACACAGGGGAAGACCTCACAAAGGGATCAGCACTTGCTGGTGATCCGCTGTGTGTCTGCCCTGACCCAGCCCCGCGAGAAGACATTCCTCAAAGACGTGTGGCCCTACACTCTTGGAGCTCCAGGCCTGGGTGGGGGCCAGGGAGCCGGCAGTGAACAGATGATTCCTGGGTTAGGTTCAGGAGAGCCTCAGGGGCTGAGGGAACTTGTCTAGGGAGCTAGCAGGGAAGGACAAGACCTGGAGTTGGGGTCAGAGTTTGCCCAGGAAAGAAGGAGAGGGCTCTGGGAAGAAGACACAGCCTGTGCAAAGGGCCTGGGGCAGGAGGCAGCAGGGCCCGGCAGGACGGGGTAGGGGGTGGGGTGCCGGGGGACGTGCTCAGGAAGACCCAGAGATGGAGCCTGGGTGGCTGCAGAGGCATCAGGGGGAGGGGCCGGGGGCTGGGTGGGATTCTCAGGGCATAAGTGGGGGGGGCCCCTGGGTCACCGCCATCGTCAGGTGGGATGTGGGGCTGGCCTGCACTGGGAAGAGCGGCCCCTCCACCTCAGTGCTCCTCCTGGGTCTCACAGCCCCTGCCCTGTCTTTCTGTCCGTCCTTGTCCAGGGCTCCAGGTGCTGCCCTTGAGGAGGCTGGCGGGAGCTCTGCCTGTGTGTCTCCGGGGGAAGTGCCGGCCCAGAGCCTGCTCCTCCCAGCGGAGCCCACTGGCCCCAGACGTGGGATGTGCTGTGCTGGAGAGCAGCGAACGTCGAGAATTTGGACTCGCAGCTCTGGGTACGCGTGCTGGATGGCGGGGCCCGGGCTTGGGCCACCACTGTGCCTGGCTTGGAGGGGGCTGGAGGGTCCTCTGGGGGTGATGAGCACGAGGCGTCTCGCTGGGGCTGCCCCGGGTGACGCAGGTGGGGAGGCTCACTGCTGTCGCCTCGCCCCACGTCTGGCATCTCTCCCCCAGCCTGGGGCAGAAACGGCAGTGTCCACACATGGGGCCGGCTCCGCGCCATCTCGGGCCTCCCCAGAACCCCGAGGTTGGGTGTCCTCCCCAGAACCCTGAGGTCGGGGGGTCCTCCCCAGAACCCCGAGGTCGGGCGTCCTCCCCAGAACCCCGAGGTCGGGTTCCCCCTCTGAGGGTGAGAGAGCGAGCACCCGGGGGTCGCGGTAGAGCAGGGGTGGGTGTCGCTTGCCCCGGCCTGGACTCCATGTGCACAGTGAGGGCTCAGCCCCGGAGGCAGGCGTGACTGAGAAGGTCCCAAGGGGGCTGAGGTGGGGGGCGGTGGTGGGGGGCGCCCGGATGCTGCTGGCCCCAGCCTGGCTCCCTGAAGCCTCCTGCCCTGACCCAGCGACCCCGCCCTTGCCCCAGTGGCCTCTGCTATTTCCGGCCTGAGCCTCGGCCTGGTCACGTCCCTGGTTCCCTGCAGGCTCCACACTCAGCCTGCTGCCCGCAGAGGCTACGAGAGCCACACTGGGCCCCTGGGCTCACAGCGAAGATAGGGAGGTGGTCCCTGGGTACCTCCCGCTTAGCTGGGCTGGATGCTGGAGAGTGTTCCCAACCTAAGTAAAGGCAGGAGGGCCCGGTCCTTCTCTCTGTGGCTATCTGTCCAGGGTGGCGCATGGCTGCCTTCAGCTCAGACTCTGGGGTTCCACCCACCGGCCTGAATCTCCGTTTTGTCCTCGGAGGCAAGCGAAGCTGTCTGCCTGGGCTCTGGCAGCTGCTGTAGCAAGGCTCCACAGACCAGGGGGCCTAAACACCCCCAAAGCTACCCTCTCCTGGTCCTGGAGGCCTGAGGTCTGAGATCCGGGTGTCATTGGGCATGGCTCCTCCGGGGGCTCCTGGGCAGGGCCCTTCCCACCTCTTCCAGCTGCTGGCGGCTGCAGGTGGCCTTGGCTTGTGGCCGCATCTCCTCCTCCATCTCCACGTGGCCCCTCCTCTTGTCTCTCATAAGAACGCCGGTCACTGGTTATAGCCCCCTTCCTCCCCCTCAGGCCCCTGGAAATCCAGGACAATTCATTTTGAGATCTTCAACGTAATTACATCTGCCAAGACCCTTTCCCCTGATAAGATCACCTATGTCCCCAGGATTCCAGGGACACATCTCTGTGGGGCCATCAGTCAGCCCACTGCCCTCTCCAGCCTGTTTCTGCATCTGTGGATGGGCCCCTCTTGAAGGCTGGGTGGGGCTGAGCAGAGCCCGGACCCTCCAGGGAAGCGCCTCCTCCGAGGGGGTCTGGTCCTGGGCTCTGGCCCTGCGCCTCCCCTCTAGACCCTGGGAAGCGGCCCCCTCCGCGGGGGTCTGGGCCTGCTGGGCCTGGGCTCCCGCCCTGCGCCATCCCCTCTAGACCCTGGGGACGCGGCTCCTCCGGGGAGGTCTGGGCCTGGGCTCCGGCCCTGCTCTGTCCCCTCTAGACCCTGGGAAGCGGCTCCTGCATCTTTGAGATGCAAGGTTCCCGCTGGGTGTTGGTGTCATAGGCCTTTCAGACTCTGAGACAAGCCTGTTTCCCAGAAGAATGCAGCTATGTTTCCGGTTCCAGGGGTGCAAAGCTCTGCAGAATCTGGGTTCATTTTGTCTTTCCGTTGGGCCTGGAAGGACAAGTAGAGACTGGAGGGGTTGTGTGCGCAGCTGGCCCCCCAGCTCCACCTCCCCCAGGCCAGCTGGGGAGCAGAACGGCCCCACAGCCCCTCCGAAAGGCCACACCTGGAGAAGAGGGCAGACGTCACCCAAGGGTCCGTCTTCTGGTCTGAGAGCAGGACAGGAGAGGCCAGGGCTAGGCAGTCCTCCCCCAGGGCCCCTCGGCCCCGAGGGGTTACCGTGGGCCTTGTCCTTGCAGGCAGGCAGCTCCCCCAGCCCGCAGCCCCTTGGCCAGAGCGAACCCCACGGCTGCCCACGTCCCTGCAGGCCCGGCTGCTGTGCCCGCTGGTCGGCCGGTTGATGTGCTGTGTTCATGCGTCCCTTCTGCCCTGTCCTCTTGTTTATTTAGCCTGGAGTAACCTCAGTGTTGCCTCTGCTCGACTGGGGAGCAGCGTCCTCCGCACTTGGCCCATGACCTTGGGATGCTGGGCCCAGTTCTCTCCTTCCATTCCGGGCTGGTGGCCAGAGTGGGCCCGAGGGACCCGAACATGCGGCCCTGGGCTGACCGCGGCCGCCAGCACAGCATGGGCTGAGCGTGGCTGGGCACTCCTCTGTAGGAGGGGGTGACTCCACCGGATGTGTGCCCAGGAGGCGTGGTGCTCAGCGTGACAGGCATTTCTGTGGGAGTGAGGGTGCACCTCGGGATCGGGGGGCACGGGTGGGCCCTCAGCTGGGAGCTCGAGGGGTGAGTGGACATCTGGCGTGGGTGGGTGCACCCACCTCCTCCTTCTAGGACAGAGGAGGCAGGGACACGGGACAGGTGGTGTCAGGGGCCAAGTTCAGCAGGGAGGTCAGGGAAGGCATCTCGGGGTTTAGCTTCCATCTGGAGGTGAGGGTGGAGCCAGACATCAGGGCCCTGGAGAGAGCGGATCAAGACCCTGGCCGGCGCGTGCCGAGGCCCTGCGGTGCAGTGAGCTTGCCGGGCGGACAGAGGCCGAGGCTGGAGCGGGGAGTCGGGAGCTGCTGCCCCCGGCTGGGCCTCCCCCGCCCTGACCCCCACGCTGGGCGCCTGACATCTGCCGTGTGGCCCTGAGTCCGTCCGTCTCACCGGCCCTCACGGCCCCTGCTCCGCTTCTCAGGCCAGGGTGACGGCTGGAGGGACCTGAGTGCCTGCTTCCCTCTCGCTACCCGGTGGCCCTGCCCCGCGCCCCCTGCCCGGGTCGCTCCTGCGGGGTCTGCCCGCTGACGGCCGCCCCGTCGGGCCGCCTCCTGCCGCGGCGTCCCCGCTTCACGGCTCGGTGGCACCCGGAGCGCTGTCCTCCCGCCGCTCTGCCGGTCCCGCGGCCCCTCTGTTCCGCGTATCCGGGGTCCTCTCGCCACCCTCAGCCCGACCCGCGTGCCCGGGAAGCCCTGCCCCGCCGCCCGCATGGCAGGGACGCGTGCAGCCCAGCCCCAGGCCCTCGCTGGCGGCCCGTTCAGGCGCGGAGCAGCCGCCGGTCACCGGGAGGTTTCAGAGCCCGCCGTCTGTAACTGAGCCGGCGACGCGGCCTCCGCTCCGGGAGAGCAAGTCACGCTCCGGTTTCGCCCTCAGAGAGCCCAGGCAGCGGGTCAGGTGCCACCCCTCCCCAGGTGCTGTCCGAGGCCAGCGACCAGCTGGAGTTCAAGCGGCCAGCTGCAGGCCGGGGGCCTTCCACCGCTCCTTCCTGGGTTCCGCGGAGAGCTTTGGAAAGAGGCAGGTCTTGGAGTTTGGTTGTGGGAAAAAACTCAGGTTCAGTGTGCAAGAGATAGAACCGAAATTAGAGAAAAGTGAGGAGAGAAAATCGATTTTGCCACCCAGAGAGGGGTGGCCTGTGGCGCAGGTCTCTGCACCTTTCCTGTGTGTGTGTGTCTGTGTGTGTGGTGTGTGGTGTGTGTGTGTGGTGTGTGTGTGTGTGGTGTGGGTGTGGGGTGTGTAGTGTGTGTGTGTGTGATTTATCCGTGCTGAAGTGTCGTTAGGGCCTTGCCTTTCCCTTGTGTGGTATGGGTGTGTGTGTGTGGTGTGGGTGTGTGGTGTGTGTGTAGTGTGTGTGTGTGTGCAGGTGTGTGTGTGGTATGTGTGTGTGTGTGGGGTGTGTGTGTTGGTGTGTGGTGTGTGTGTGTATGTGTGTGTGTGGTGTTTGTGTGTAAGTGGGTGTTGGTGTGTGTGTGGGTGTGTGTGGTATGTTTGTGGGGGTGTGTGGTATGTGTGTGTGTGTGGTGGTGTGTGTGTGGTGTGTGTGTGTGGTATGTGTGTGGTGTGGGTGTGGTGTGGGTGTGGGGGATGTGTGTATGTGTGTGTGTGGTGTGGGTGTGTATATGGATGTGGATGTGTGGTATGTGTCTGTATGTGGGTGTTGGTATGTGTGTGTGGGTGAGTGTGGTATGTTTGTGGGGGTGTGGGTGTGTGGTATGTGTGTGTGCTGTGGGTGTGGAGTGTGGGTGTTGGTGTGTGGTGTATGTGTGTGTGTGTGGTGGTGTGTGTGTGCATGTGTGGGTGTAGGTGTTGGTGTGTGTGGTGTATGTGTTTGGGTGGGGGTGGGGGTGGGGGTATGTGTGTGTGTGTGTGTGTGTTTGGGTGTGTGTTGGTGTGTGCTGCATGTGTGGTGTGTGTGTGTATGTGGGTGGGGGTGTGGGGGTGTGGGTGTTGGTGTGCGGTGTGTGTGTTTGGGTGTGTGAGTATATGGTATGTGTGGATGTGTGTGTGTATGTGTGTGTGTGTGTGGTGTGTGTGGGGGTGTGGGTGTTGGTGTGAGGGTGTGTGTGTTGGTGTGTGTGTGGGTGTGGGTATTGGTGTGTGGTGTGTGTGTGTGTGTGGTGTGTATGTGTGTGTGTGGGGGGTGTATGTGGGGGTGTGGGTGTTGGTGTGTGTGGGTGTGAGTATTGGTGTGTGGTGTGTGGGGGTGTGTGGGTGTTGGTGTGTGTGTGGGTCTGTGTGTTTGTGTGTGGGTATGTGGGGGTGGTGTGTGTGGGGGTGTATGTGTTGGTGTGTGTGTGGGTGTGGGTATTGGTGTGTGGTGTGTGTGTTTGGGGGGTGTGTGGTGTGTGTGTGGGTGGGGGTATTGGTGTGTGTGTGTGGTGTGTGTGGGGGTGTGGGTGTTAGTGTGTGTGATGTGTGTGTGTATGTGGGTGTGTGGGGTGTGTGTGTGGGTGTGAGTGTTGGTGTGTGGGGTGTGTGTGGTGTGTGTGGGGGTGTGGGTATTGGTGTGTGGTGTGTGTGTGTATGTGGGTGTGTGTGTGTTGGTGTGTGGGGGTGTGTTGGTGTGTGTGTGTGTGTGTTGGTGTGTGTGGGGGTGTGAGTGTTGGTGTGTGGTGTGTGTGTGTTGGTGTGTGTGTGGGCGTGGGTATTGGTGTGTGGTGTGTGTGTGTTTGGGGGGTGTGTGGGTGTGTGTGGGGGTGTGGGTATTGGTGTGTGTGTGTGGTGTGTGTGCGTATGTGGGTGTGTGTGTGTTGGTGTGTGGGGGGTGGGTGTTGGTGTGTATGTGGGGATGTTTATTGGTGTGTCGTGTGTGTGTGGGGGTGTGGGTATTGGTGTGTGGTGTGTGTGTGTTTGGGGGTGTGTGTGGTGTGTGTGTGGGTGTGGGTATTGGTGTGTGTGTGTGGTGTGTGCGTATGTGGATGGGTGTGTGTTGGTGTGTGGGGGGTGGGTGTTCGTGTGTGTGGGGGGATGTTTATTGGTGTGTGGTGTGTGTGTGGGGGTGTGGGTATTGGTGTGTGTGTGTTTGGGGGTGTGTGTGTGCGTATGTGGATGGGTGTGTGTTGGTGTGTGGGGAGTGTGTGTTGGTGTGTGGGGGGGTGTGGGTGTTGGTGTGTGTGGGGGTGGGTGTTGGTGTGTGTGGGGGGATGTTTATTGGTGTGTGGTGTGTGTGTGGGGGTGTGGGTATTGGTGTGTGGTGTGTGTGTGCGTATGTGGGTGTGTGTGTGTTGGTGTGTGTGGGGGGATGTTTATTGGTGTGTGGTGTGTGTGTGCGTATGTGGGTGTGTGTGTGTTGGTGTGTGTGTGGGGATGTTTATTGGTGTGTGGTGTGTGTGTGTGTGTTTGGGTGTGTGTGTAGGTGTGTGTGTGTGTGACATATCTGCGCTGCACCGTCGTTGGGATCGGGCCTCTCTGCAATGTCCGTCTTGGTTCCTCGTTTCCATGATGAGCTCCACCACAGGCCTTTAAATAACCAGGAAGTATCACATTAGCCGGACTCCCCTGGTGGCTTTGCAGTGGAGAATCCTGCCAGTGCAGGAGATGTGGGATTGATCCCGGGGCTGAGAAGATCCCTGGAGGGCACGGCAGCCCACTCCAGTATTCTAGCCTGGAGAATCCCGTGGACAGAGGAGCCTGGCAGGCTACAGTCCACGGGGTCGCGGAGAGACGGACACGACTGAGCCGAATAGCCCGTCATCACTGTCACATTATATAAAAACACCGTAATTTATCGGCCCCAGCCCTTGATTTGACTGTTTTTACTGTAACAAAGGCCATTCAAATAGCCTGAGGACCCACTCCAGTGGAGCGAGCCAGAAGTGAGTCAGCAGGTGCCCCCACGTGACCGTGAGCATGTGTGTGACGGTGTGTGCGAGATGGTGTGCGTGTGTGTGATGGTGTGTGTGGATGTGTGTGTGTGTGTGAAAATTGCCCTGCTTCCTTCCAGGACAATCAATAGAAGAGTGGAGCGCCTTTTCCCTCCATCTTATTAGTGTTAGGTGTTAACAAAACAGCCACGCCGATTCGGGAGGGTAAGGAGATGTCTTTTTAGTGTTGGCACTGTGTAAACTTAAACAGTTGGAAATGCTTGTTGGCTGTAGGTGGATAGGTATTCAGGTCCTGTGCCCATGTTTCCCTGATGGGATAACTGTCTTCCCTTTTTTCTTTCAATTTTTTAAAATGAACTGGAGTGTGAATTTTGGTTTTGTAGTTTCTTATTTTGGCCGCACCGGGAGGCGTGTGGGATCTTAGTTCCCTGACCAGGGACTGAACCTCTGCATTGGAAGCGCAGAGTCTTGACCACTGGACCGCCAGGGACGTCCCTAGGACCTCTTCTGTGCTAATAATAGAGATTCCCTTCCGGCTGTACATGCAGCAAGTATTTCTCCAGTTTTTTTCCTTTTGTCCTTTGCGTTTGTCTGTAGCTTGTCTTTTGCATTTGAGCGTCGATGTTTCTGGACCCACTCAAGGGGCTCTCTCCTCTGTACTGGTTGCTGGGGGCTTTCAGCGAGTGGGAGGACGCCCCCGTGTCATCCAGCTCTTCCTGGAAGTGCATTTCGTGGTGGGACAGTCTGGGGTCATCCCTCTTGGCTCACGTCAACCTAAACAGGACATTCTGTGCAGTAACGGAGATTACACTTTGTTTGTTTGTGGGAAAATCAGAGATAATGTGAAAGAGTGTGTGCGTGCAAGCCTGTGTAGGGAAATGCAGCAAGACTTACCCAATTAGCAAGTTTTTTAAAATGCCCTTTGACCAGCTTTAAAAATACACTTCCTTTTTCAGCAGAGAGCCATGGCACGGCTGGCTCTTCCTTGAGCCTGAGCCCTCCCGAGTCATGGGGGCGCCCCTGGAGGGGGAGGCAGCCAGCCAGGGGAGGGTTGACTGAGCACAGCACATGGGCGTCGAAGGCATCCAGGCTTCCCCCAGCACCCGGGGGCTCCCCAAAGGCAGGCGAGGACAGAAGTCTTTGCGCCCTTTCCAGCACATTGCATCAAGTGGGGCAGAGGTCGCATTTGCTCCAGACAAAGCCGATCCTGGCCAACAGGCTTCCCAGCGCAGTGCTCTGGGTGGTGGCCACTGCCTGGGTTTCTCTTCACGCCCACTTCACAGATGGGAAAGCTGAGACCTGGGGATGACTGTTTAGGAGGCAGACAGCCTCTTGCTGCTCAGCTGTGGTTTTGCCTCCGGGAGATACGGGGTAGATGCCTCCAGGCTAGGCCTTGTTCACAAAGGTCCCATCAGAGGTGAGAACAGAGCGGCTGGCATACAGTGGGTGCTGGTGATGGCGGAGGAGGGCGTTGAGCGCGCTCTCCACTCTGGCTGTTTCCATGCGAGCGATGCCCTCGAGGCCCCGGTCTGGGCAGGAAGGGATGAAGTCATGGTCTCGAGATGGGCCTGCTGGGACACATACCCTGCCTCCCGAACAAACTTTCACCCGGGAAGGTCAGATGGCCGACCTCCCCGGGAGGCCCCGGAGTGGGCCCACCTGGCGTGTCCCCACGGTTTCCCTGGGTGATGAGGAGGCCCTCATGGCCCTGGACTCCTAGGGACCAGCGGCCTCAGAACAGAGCCCGGGCCCTGGGGTCCTGAGAACACTTTTCGGTCCTGGCACGCCTTCTCCAGCCTCAGTCTCCTCTTCTGTAAGATGGGTCTGAGTCCCTCCCCGTCAGTGAGAGGCAGGCAGACTCGGTGTCTGTATCAGCCCTACAGACGCAGAGTGTCCGGTCACTTCCCTGCACATCCCACCTGCCACTTCCTGGTTCTCCTGGGCCCCAGAGGTCAACTGATGCTTCTGGAACATCAGAGGGCCTGGGCCTTGGATCGCTGGACCCAGAAGGTACGCCTTCCGGATTTATGGCCGGCCATCTCAAATGGGCGCAGACTGGCTCTGAGACCCGAGTGCCTGCCTCATTCCTTCCAGCCCAGACAGCAGATGGGCAGCTCCAGGCCAGCCCAGAGGCTTTCTGGTGAGGGGTGCTGAGTGGAGGTCCTGTTGGCACCAGCTATGGCGTGGCGGCCTGGACCTCCGGCGGGGGCCAGACCTAGCCAGGCGGGCAGTGGAGGGGGCAGAGATGTGCTCCGGTCCAGCCTTCCCAGGCAGGGAGGCGTCACCCCAGAGCCCTCCAGGGAGTCAGGAGTCCTGGCCCCCAGCTGGTGCTGGAGGCAGTGAGAGGGGCCCCGAGCCCAGGCCCCCCAGATGCTGCTCAGGCTGGGCAGGGATGGGACAGGACCCCGCCTGTCTCCAAAGCCCTCAGGCGCTTGGAGTACTCGAATCCCGACCCCCCGCCCCCCCCCCCCCACCCCCCGGCTTGGAGGCCAATTAATCAATAGAAGAATTCTCTGCTGTCGCACCTCTCCGAGCCCCGCAGGCTCCTACAAGATTGATTAACACAAACATCAATTTCTCGGGCTGCACGCCTCCGAAAACACGGCACTTTTTCAGATTGAATTGCTACTGTGTGCCCGGAGTAAACAGAGGAGAGGGCGTAGAGTGGGGGGATTTGTGGCTGCCCTCTCGGGTGGCTGTTACTGCAGGTTGGAGGGGGTGCGGGGGAAGAGGAGAGAAGGGGGGAGGGAAGGAAGGGGGAGGGGTGCTCAGGAGCCGGCAAACGCCAGGAGGTGCTTCAGGGTCGTGCGCTGGGGTCGGGTCGGGTTGGGCGGGAAGTGCCGTTTGTTGGCTTCCAGCAGTCTGCCCTGCGGGGGTGGCAGCCCCAAGGGGCGCTCTGGCCTTGTGGCCACTGGTGGGGTGGCCTGGACCCTGGCACCGGGCTCCGCGCCCCTCCCTGCTTCCGGCACCCCCCGCAGAGCAGGCCTTTGGAACCATGGGCTGGGCCCCAGGGGCACAGGGCCCTAAGGCCTGGCCAGGCTTAGCCTGAGCCTCAGGAGCCAGGAGGCTTCCCTCGCAGCAGGGAGCCTGGCAGCGGGGCCCTGCCCCTCGGGCGCTGAGGCTGAAGACCCAGAGCCTGGGAAGCTGCTTCCCACTGTTTGATGCCCGCCCTCAGGCGTGCCGCTCCAGGCTCCCAGTCTGCCCGAGCCTCTGGGCTCCTTGTCCCTGCAGTGGAGACTCCTCGGGGCCCAGCATGGGGCCGCAAGCGCGATTTTAGATTTCCAGCACTTGCATGAGAAACAAAAATAAGAGCTGGCGACACTGGCTTCGGTAATATGCTTTACGTGACCTAGGGTGCCTCACACTTCCCAGGCGGCAGAGTGGGTGGGGGGCTGGAGGCCCCAGGGATGGACGCCCAGGAGCGGCGTGGCCGAGACCATGCGGAGGAGGAGGCAGGAGGAGGGCAAGCTGGCGGAATCAGAGGCGGGGGCCGGCCACAAGGGGGCCGGCAGGAAGGGGCCGGTGCTTCCTGCCCCTTGTGTGCCCTGTGGGTCCGAGGGAAAACCCTGTCTCTCTTTCCTCTTGTC
Source organism: Nanger dama (assembly GCA_917880005.1). Classification (NCBI taxonomy): domain Eukaryota; kingdom Metazoa; phylum Chordata; class Mammalia; order Artiodactyla; family Bovidae; genus Nanger; species Nanger dama. The sequence goes on along the minus strand of CAKJTW010000018.1, from coordinate 2,118,291 downwards.
CCGAGGCACCTTGAGGCCCCCCGCCGCCCCCCCACTCTGCTCTTAGCTGAAGAGAAGGGCCAGGGACCAAGAGGATTTGAGTCCTGGGCGCCCGCCCCGGGGCCCCGGGCGGCTCCTGCTGTTGGGTCAGCGGGCTCTTGGGAGTCCCCAGCGGGAGGCCTGCCCAGAACCGCGGGTGGTGCACCTTTGCTTTCTGGGGCTTCCTGGAATCAGGGGGTCTGGGGCCCGAGAACCTGAGGGCCCCTGTTGCGTCCCCTTGGCCCTGAGGGGCTGCCTGGGCAGAGAATGCTTCCCGTGTTTTTCCAAATTTTTGGTTGTGCTGGGTCTTTGCTGCTGCGTGCGCTTCCCCCTAGCTGCGGTGAGCAGGGGCTACTTTTCGTTGTGGTGTGCGGGCTTCTCATTGTGGAAGATTCTCTTGGAATCTTCCGGGACCGGGATCAAACTTGTGTCCCCCACATTGGCGGGAGGATTCTAATCCGCTGCACCACCAGGGAAGTCCTCCCTTGGCTTAATAAGCAAAGAGCACGCTCACAGCGGTGAAGAGCTGCCCGAGAGGGGAGGGGAGGCCCCTTCCTGAGCTGGCGCCCACCTCCCCTGGCCCCCTGGCCCTGCCTGCCCGCGCCTGTCCCCGGGGCTTTCTGGGTCCTGGAGGCGCGGAGCTTCCTGCTGGAGCAGCCCCTCCGAGTCCCTGGCATCCCACAGTGGGAACGACCCAAGGTGACCCAGGGTGTACCTGTTTCCAGCCCCCTATGAGCCAACAGTTCTAAACCTGCCTCCTTGAGGCCCTCGGACACAAGTCCCTGCCCGGGGAATGGAAATCGAACGAAGAGAAATGTTTATTCGTTCCTGTAGGGACGGATTTTTGTCCAGTGGGCACAAATGCTAAGCTCTGTGAGACTTTCATGTTTTCTACTATAATTTTTCAAACAGATTTTAGAAAAAGCCTGTCTGAGCCATCTCCACTGTGCCAGGTAGGAAGGCAGGGACGCTCCGGACTAGCCCCCCTTGGCTGAGAACTCGGCCCCTGTCCCCGCCCGGCTGTCCTTACCGCCAGTGAGAATCGGGGTGGACAGGTGACGAGCAGCAGACTCAGAGAAGCTGGAGTCGCGGGTGGGAGGGAGACCAGACCTGGGCTCTGGACGTGTGGTCCAGTGCTCTCTGACCCAGTGTTCTGGGTCTCCGGTCCCCTTCCCGGGAGGCGCCCTGGTGCCCAGGGCATGCAGAGCCCTCTCAGCCCGCCCACGTCTATTCCTTCATTCAGTGATTCAGCAAACACCCAGACCCCGGATGGTGCCAGGCCCCGTGCCGCCTCCGTTAGGACGCAGCGACTCCTCAGTAGCCAGCGGTGTGGGGATTACGGGCCCCTATGGTAGAAGAGGAAGCTGAAGCTGAGAGGGCAAGGGCCTTGCTCCTGGACAAACAGCCAGCGGGGTGGGGGAGGGGAACCGAGCTGGGGCAGGGCTTCTCCCAAACCCCCCAGTCTGGTGCCTTAAACATCCACCCTCTCTCTCTGGCTTGGCCCCAAGCAGCAAGGCTCCTGCCACTAGCTCAGTGCCGTCGGGGTGCGGAGGGCAGCTGTGCAGGAGGAGGGGGCCGCTGGCCAGGCTGGCAGGGCTCTCGCTGCGAGGGGGCTGGGAGACGGCGGGCAGGGGGCCTCCGGGCTGCTGTGGCGCGTCTGTGCTCCAGAGGTCTGGTTTGCCCCAAACCCCGGCTTCATGGAGCAGGAGCGGGCCCAGGAGGGGGACGCGTGCTGCCCCCATTCACACAGCAGCTCAGCTGGCCCGGGCCTGGTTGTCTCGAGTGTGGGTGGGGGCGAGGGCCACCGCTGCTCGTGAACTTGCAGGGGCGCAGGGGGGTGACTCAGGCCTGCCGCGGGTGCGGCGTGTGGGCAGGCAGGCGGGCGAGCGGTAGGCGGGCACTTGAGTTAAGTATGGCTAATTTGGTTCAAGAACACGGACGCTGCTTGTGGTCTCTGCTTCTTGGAGAAGCAGGGAACGTGAGGGCTGCTCAGGCACAGCAGGAAGTGGGCAGCGGCGTGGAGGGGCTGCGCAGTGGGAGGCCTGCTCCTCGAGCCTCCTGGGTGCCGCGCTGGTGGGCGGAGCGCCCAGGCCCCCCGAGCCACGTGCCCCCCGGGGCGCTGGGCCGGGGCGCCTGCAGCCGGTGCGAGAGGCAGCATCCGCCCGCGGCCTCGCGCCCGGGGCAGGTCCTGCGCGCTCGCGCTCTGCTTCTCTCTCCCACTCTCCCCCTGAGGGTCCGGGGACCCTTTGCTGCAGCGCTTGCGCCCGTGCGCCCGGAAAAACATCTCCTCCAGCAACAGGATACAAAGAAACTACAAGGAACTAAGAATAACTGCGTGCAGGCACAGTTGGAGCAAATTGCAGACAGCAAATACAAACAGACCCAGTGCCTGGTGCCCACTTCTGAACACCCAGGAGCTGAAGCAGGGAGCGGCACCCCCCTCAACCACAACCCCAGAGCCAGCGCACCTCCCGCTGACTGCTGGACCCACCCTCAGCCTCACCCCGCATGAGGAGCCCCCTCCTTCTCCTCCTATCTTTTGTTCTTAGCCCTCTCCCCACCCCCCGGTTGCAGCAGGGACCCCAGGAAAGCCTCGCCTGAATTTCTTGTCTGACCTCTAGTCAACTTCTGTAGGTTAGGGGAGGCCAGAGCCCTGTATGCTAACACCTGCCTTGCACGAGGAGCAACCTTGGGGCCCTGGAGCTGAGCCCGGCGTGTGACTGCCCCACCCCCCGGAGGGGCTGCCCCGAGGCGGGCGTCTGCGCCTGTGTTCAGGCCCCAGCTGGCTGCAGGGTGAAGCTGCCCATTCAGGCCTTGGCCTTTCTGCTCAAAAACGTCCATGCCCTTGAATCCAACTTCAACACCCACCGAGGTTCTAGACTGGAAGGAAAGAAATAGGGTGCCGGCGGGCAGGGTGCTTCTGAGCCGGCTGGTCTCGGGAGATCTCCATGAGCCGCACAGGCTACACCCACGGCTGTGCTCCAGCCCAGGGCCCTGCTGGCCTGGAGGCCACAAGGATTGTGGAGTAGAAGGAACTGCAGGTGCTCTACCTTGAAAGGAGCACTGCAGACTCAGGGGTGGCCAGCCCGCCGTCCTGGGGTAAAGGGAGGGCTTCTTGGCTGCTGGCGCTGTGTTTGCCCGAGCTGGTGGATGAGGAGCCGCAGAGGTGAGACATCCTCCTGGAGCACGGGTCAAGCGGCCCTTGGGTGCCACATGCTGCAAGCGCATCGGGAAGGCTGAGGCCATAATGCGCACGGACGGGGGTGCCTGAGAAGGGAAGCGCAGAAGCCGAGTGTCCGAGATGGCCGAGGAATCTGACTCAGTTTCTCCCCAATGAACCGCACTTTGGGGATGGGCCTGGGGCAGTGTAGAGTCTTAGCCTGGACACTGGACATGGGATCCCAGAGTCCCAGACGGGGCTACTGTGCTTAGGTGTCACCCCCACACACACCCCAAACTCCTGGTCATCCCATCAGCCCAGGGCCACACAGCCAGTCCGGGAGGGGTGGTTACAGGGCTAGGGGAAGGACCAATCATTTTGGATCAAATGAAAATGAAAACCCAATATAGCAGCTTTGTGTGATGTGGGCAAAATGATATTTAAGGGAAAAATTTACAGCTTGAGTTTAAGGAAAATTTAGATAAAACAAACCTTCTTAAAGGAAATTTTAGAGCTAAATGCTTACATTGGAAAACAAACAAACCAACCAGTGATCTAAGCTTTCACCCTAAGAAACTAGAAGAGGCAGAGTCAAAGCAAACGGAAGGCAACGATGATGAGCAGAAAGCAGGAAGAAGAAATCAAATGGACAGAAGACAGGAAATGGGAGAAACAGCTCATGAAACCAAAGTTGCGTCTCCAAAAAGGATTATGCAGAAGTGAGAAACCTCCAGTCAGAGAGACAGGCTGAGAGAGAGAAGGCACAAGTGAGCAATGTCAGGCATAGGAGAAGGGGCATCACTACAGCCCCTACAGACACTAAGGGGCAGTGAAGAGCACCGCAAGCAATTTTATGCCCTACATTCTGCAGCTTAGAGTAGACACATTCCCTGAAAGACATGGGCGATCAGAGCTCACACAAGAAAAAGGCTCATGCAGATGAGCGCCTGCCAAGGCGTTTCAGTCACACTCGACTCTTTGCAGCCCTATGGACTGTAGCCCACTAGGCTCCTCTGCCCAAGGGCTTCCTCAGTCAGCAACACTGGAGTGGGTTGTCATTTCCTCCCCCAGGGCATCTTCCAGACCCAAGGACTGAACCAGCATCTCTACCTCTCCTGCACTGACAGGTGGGTTCTCTACCCCTGAAGCCACCTGGGAAGCGTATATATATATATGTGTGTGTGTGTGTATGTGTGTGTGTATATGTGTGTGTGTATATGTGTGTATGTGTGTGTGTGTGTATATATGTGTGTGTGTGTGTATATGTGTGTGTGCATATATATATATGTGTGTGTGTGTGTGTGTGTGTGTGTGTATAAAGTCCCATATATACTAAAGAGTTAGGTGTTAAAAACCTCCAACAACAACAACCACCTCTAGAGTTAGAGGACTTTTCTGGCAAAGTCTAACAAACACTTAAGACAAATAAGACCAATAACATTTTCTCTTCCAGAAAATAGAAAAGGAAGAAACAATGATCAACTCTTTCTATGAGGTCAGCATTACCCTGATACCAAAACTTGACAAAAACATTACAAGAAAACTATAAAACAGGCCCATATCCCTCATGAACTTGGACATAAAAACTCTAGTGAAATATTAGCAAATTAAATCCAGCAGTATCCCAAAGGGAAAATCCACCCTGACCAATGACATGGGTCCTAGGAATGCAAGCCTGTTTCAACATTCAAACCATTAATCGATATAACTCATCATATCAACAGATTAAAGAAGAAAACCATATCACTTCCACAGACACAATAAAACACATTTGCTAAATTCAGCATCTATTCATGAAGAAAACTTTCAGCAAATCTGAAAGAGAAGGGAATTTTCTCAATCTCATAAAAGGTGTCTACAAAAACCTATAGTTAATGTCATAATTAGTGGTAAATACTGAAGAGTTATTAAAGAAATGGTCATGAAGAAAGTTAGTGAAGTTAATGGTCCCCTAAGATCAGGACTGGGCTTTCCAGGTGGCTCAGTGGTAAAGAATCTGCCTGCAATGCTGGAGTCACAGGAGACCTGGGTTTGATCTCTGGGTTGAGAAGGTCCCCTGGAAGAGGGCATGGCGACCCACTCCAGTATGTTTGCCTGGAGGATCCCATGGACAGAGGAGCCTGGCGGGCTACAGTCCATAGGGTCACAAAGAGTCAGACATGAATGAAGTGACTTGGCATGCCTGCATGCAAGATCAGGACCAAAGTCAGGACATGCGGTGAGATTAATCCTCTCAGTACTGTTCTAAGTGGACTGAGGCAAATGGAGAAAGATGGGCAAGAAGCCATAAAACTGCTTCTTTTTACATTCAACATGACCTCAGTTTCTCTTTTTAGGAAGATTTTTTTTTTGTTGTTTTTACTGATTAAATCCATGTAATTGTTATAGGTGCAGGAGCGGCCGAGAGGAGACACCTCACGTCCAAGGTAAGAGAAGCCCAAGTAAGACAGTAGATGCTGAAAGAGGGCATCAGAGGGCAGACAGACTGAATCCACAGTCACAGAAAACCAGCCAATCTGATCACACGGACCACAGCCTGGTCTAACTCGATGAAACTAAGCCATGCCCGCGGGGCAACCCAAGACGGACAGGTCAAGGTGGAGAGGTCTGACAGAATGTGGTCCACCGGAGAAGGGAATGGCAAAACCACTTCAGTATTCTTGCCTTGAGAGCCCCATGAACAGTATGAAAAGGCAAAAAGATAGGACACTGAAAGAGGAACTCCCCAGGTCAGTAGGTGCCCAATATGCTACTAGAGATCAGTGGAGAAATAACTCCAGAAAGAATGAAGAGACGGACCCAAAGCAAAAACAACACCCAGCTGTGGAGGTGACTGGTGATAGAAGCAAGATCCAATGCTGTAAAGAGCAATATTGCATAGGAACCTGGAATGTCAGGTCCATGAATCAAGGCAAATTGGAAGTGGTCAAACAGGAGAGGGCAAGAGTGAATGTCGACATTCTAGGAATCAGCGAACTAAAATGGACTGGAATGGGTGAATTTAATTCAGATGACCATTATATCTACTACTGCGGGCAGGAATCCCTCAGAAGACATGGAATAGCCATCACGGTCAACAAAAGAGTCCAAAATGCAGTACTTGGATGCAATCTCAAACACGACAGAATGATCTCTGTTCGTTTCCAAGGCAAACCATTCAATATCACAGTAATCCAAGTCTATGCCCCAACCAGTAATGCTGAAGAAGCTGAAGTTGAATGGTTCTATGAAGACCTATAAGACCTTTCAGAACTAACACCCCCAAAGATGTCCTTTTCATTATAGGGGACTGGAATGCAAAAGTAGGAAGTCAAAAAAACACCTGGAGTAACAGGCAAATTTGGCCTTGGAATGCGGAATGAAACAGGGCAAAGACTAATAGAGTTTTGCCAAGAGAATGCACTGCTCATAGCAAACACCCTCTTCCAGCAACACAAGAGAAGACTCTACACATGGACATCACCAGATGGTCAACACCGAAATCAGATTGAAAATATTCTTTGCAGCCGAAGATGGAGAAGCTCTATACAGTCAGCAAAAACAAGACCAGGAGCTGACTGTGGCTCAGATCATGAACTCCTTATTGCCAAATTCAGACTTAAATTGAAGGAAGTGGGGAAAGCCACTAGACCATTCAGGTATGACCTAAATCAAACCTTTGATGATTACACAGTGGAGGTGAGAAATAGATTTAAGGGACTAGATCTGATAAATAGAGTGCCTGATGAACTGTGGATAGAGGTTTGTGACACTGTACAGGAGACAGAGAGCAAGACCATCCTCAAGAAAAAGAAATGGAAAAAAGCAAAATGGCTGTCTATGCAGGCCTTACAAACAGCTGTGAAAAGAAGAGAAGCGAAAAGCAAAGGAGAAAAGGAAAGATATAAGCATCTGAATGTAGAGTTCCAGAGAATAGCAAGAAGAGATAAGAAAGCCTTCTTCAGCAATCAATGCAAAGAAATAGAGGAAAAGAACAGAATGGGAAAGACTAGAGATCTCTTCAAGAAAATTAGAGATACCAAGGGAATATTCAATGCAAAGATGGGCACAATAAAGGACGGAAATGGTCTGGACCTAACAGAAGCAGAAGATATTAAGAAGAGGTGGTGAGAATACACGGAAGGACTGTACAAAAAGATCTTCATGACCCAGATAATCATGATGATGTGATCACTCACCTAGAACCAGACATCCTGGAATGTGAAGTCAAGTGGGCCTTAGGAAGCATGACTACGAACAAGGTAGTGGAGGTGATGGAATTCCAGTTGAGCTGTTTCAAATCCTGAAAGACGATGCTGTGAAAGTGCTGCACTCGATATGCCAGCAAAATTTGGAAAACTCAGCAGTGGCCACAGGACTGGAAAAGGTCAGTTTTCATTCCAATCTCAAAGAAAGGCCATGCCAAAGAATGCTCAAACTACTGCACAATTGCACTCATCTCACAGGCTAGTAAAGTCATGCTCAAAATTCTCCAAGCCAGGCTTCAGCAATATGTGAACTGTGAACTTCCTGATGTTCAAGCTGGATTTAGAAAAGGCAGAGGAACCAGAGATCAATTGTCAACATCCGCTGGATCATGGAAAAAGCAAGAGAGTTCCAGAAAAACATCTACTTCTGCTTTATTGACTATGCCAAAGCCTTTGACTGTGTGGATCACCATCAACTGTGGAACATTCTGAAAGAGATGGGAATACCAGACCACCTGACCTGCCTCCTGAGAAATCTGTATGCAGGTCAGGAAGCAACAGTTAGAATTGGACATGGAACAACAGACTGATTCCAAATAGGAAAAGGAGTACGTCAAGGCTGTATATTGTCACTCTGCTTATTTAACTTCTATGCAGAGTACATCATGAGAAACGCTGGGCTGGATGAACCACAAGCTGGAATCAAGATTGGCAGAAGAAATATCAATAACCTCAGACATGCAGATGATACCACCCTTATGGCAGAAAGTGAAGAGGAACTAAAGAGCCTCTTGATGAAAGTGAAAGAGGAAAGCGAAAAAGTTGGCTTAAAGCTCAACATTCAGAAAACGAAGATCATGGCATCTGGTCCCATCACTTCATGGGAAATAGATGGGGAAACAGTGGAAACAGTGTCTGACTTTATTTGGGGGGCTCCAAAATCACTGGAGATGGTGACCGTAGCCATGAAATTAAAAGACGCTTACTCCTTGGAAGGAAAGTTATGACCAACCTAGACAGCATATTAAAAGCAGAGACATTACTTTGCCAACAAAGGTCCATCTAGTCAAGGCTGTGGTTTTTCCAGTGGTGGATGTGAGAGTTGGACTATAAAGAAAGCTGAGCACCAAAGAATTGATGCTTTTGAACTGTGGTGTTGGAGAAGACTCTTGAGAGTCCCTTGGACTGCAAGGAGATCCAACCAGTCCATCCTAAAGATCAGTCCTGAGTGTTCATTGGAAGGAATGATGCTGAAGCTGAAACTCCAGTCGTTTGGCCACCTGATGTGAAGAGATGACTCACTGGAAAAGACCCTGATGCCAGGAAAGATCGAGGGTGGGAGAGGGGGATGACAGCGGATGAGATGGTTGGATGGCATCACCGACTCAATGGACATGAGCTTGCGTAAAGTCCGGGAGTTGGTGATGGACGGGGAGGCCTGGCGTGCTGCGGTCCATGGGGTCGCAAAGAGTCAGACACGACTGAGGACTGAACTGACTGAACAGCCCATGCCCCTAGTCCAGAGCCAGGGCTTGAGGTTCTGTCCATGGATGCTGGGGATGAAGCAGACCCAGTCCTGGAGGCAGCAGGCAGCTTGGCTCCTGGCTTCGCCACCTGGCGTCAGCCTTCCTCTGCCGCTCTGTCCCCACCTCCATGGGGTGCCGCCCCTCTGAAGACCCTCGGTGTGGGGGCTGCGGTGCTCTGTTCTTGTCTCCTTTTATGGGCCTGTGCCCCACCTGGATCAGGTACCTGTTCCCCACAGCAAGCGCTAGGGGTCCAGGCTCCCCAGCACCCGCCCCTTCTATTCCTCATGGCTGGAGGTTCCCGCATTTTGGGCGCCAGATCAGCCCTGGGATTTCTTCGAAGGAATGATGCTAAAGCTGAAACTCCAGTACTTTGGCCATCTCATGCGAAGAGCTGACTCATTGGAAAAGACTCTGATGCTGGGAGGGATTGGGGGCAGGAGGAGAAGGGGACGACCGAGGATGAAATGGCTGGATGGCATCACTGACTCGATGGACGTGAGTCTGAGTGAACTCCGGGAGTTGGTGATGGACAGGGAGGCCTGGCGTGCTGAGATTCACGGGGTCGCAAAGAGTCGGACATGACTGAGTGACTGAACTGAACTGAACTGATGCCTGTTGGGTTCATCACGTGGCTTTTATCACTGGAGCAGCGAATGGGAGAAGGGTCCTCCTGAGATCTGGGTGTGCCCTTGTTCTGGGATGCAGCCGGCTCCGTGTCTGTCTTGGTTTCTGCAAGCTGGAGTAGAGGAGGTGGTCTTGCCCCATGGGGCGAATCGGCCCCCACCACCCGAGGATGCAGACGTGGCCGTGGGCTCTGAACTCATGTTTTCCTTCCCTCTTTGTGTGTCTTCGCTGACGGGTTCTGCACGGGTGACGGACGTGTGGAGGCAGTGATAAGATCGGGGGCCTCTTTCAGCTTCGCTCAGACTCAGGGCCTCCTGGCCCCTCTCTGACCGCAGCCTTCCTCTCCCCGTCCTCCATCCGCATGCAGCCCCTCGCCCTCCCAGTTTCAGCTCAGACATTGCTCCTGAGAGCCCTCCCCCACCCCGCAGATTGGCGCCTTCATACTCCTACCCTCCATGCTCCCCCCTTGGTGCCAGCTTGCCCTTGATGGCATTTGGGGGCCTTGCGGGCTCTGGGTCAACCTGCAGGGAGGTGGCGCTTGTCCGGAAGGCTGGCCCCTGCCCGTCCTGCTGCAGGGCCACAGCGCATCTCTCCGGCAGGAGTCTGGACAGTCCAGGTCCGGGCTCCCCCGCCGCCTCGACGTCCTCGGGCGCTGCCTCTGTGGGCGAGAACCTTCTGGGACCGCTGATTTGGATCCTTGTAGCCTCGACCAGGCCTCTGGCTGCGCAGACTCCTTCTCCGGGGACCGCTCACAGGCCTGCCCTCCCTGCCCCTCGGAGTGGAGGCTGAGGCTGCTCCACTCTGGTGCACGCCCGTGAGGGCTCTTTCAGGGGTCCAGGGTGACTTCCTGTTTGAAGATCTGCAGAGTTTACAGAATTTGAGAAACGCTCTGTTAATAAAGGCAGAAGCAACCTTTGACCCCCCTCCTCCCCTCACATCCTGTAACAGGAAGCCAGTGATTCTGCCCCACCTACCAGAGGGCAAGAACACATCCCTGGGAGGAAGGCTGTTGCCTTTTCACCCCATCCTCTATCTGGAAAGTTCTGTGCTCTCTCCCCCGGGCGGGTGGGGGGTGGCAGCGGGGAGCGGGGTGAGTAACACAGCTGCGAGAGGCCTTAGGACTTTTTAAATAAGGGCCAGAGCCCTGCAGAGCCAGGGGGCTGGGGCTACCCCTCTCTGGGTGGGGTGGGGGTGCCCTTTAGGAGGCGGGGAACTGGTGGGTCGGCAGAGGGCGCCCAGGAATACCTGTCTGGAAGGAAGCTCAGTCCTCTGCCCAGGGTGGGGGGCGGGAGAGGCCATCAGTCTGAGAGTTTTATTTACCTTGAACTACTCAGGCAAGCAGACACATTATTTAGGGACTAGAATAAAAGCCACTCACTTTACTTCAATTGACCATTTAGTTCAATCTGTGTGTTACTGCAGGTAATTACTCCAGTAATAACGCGCCGTAATCCCCGCTGATTGGGAGCTGGCCCTGGCTCCCTGTTAACGCCGCGTGCAGTATACACTAATTACCCGTGTGTTGCCATGGTTATTTGCGTGGACGCCGTGTTAATGACACCCTGGAAACATAAAGCAATAGAGAGTTTTGAATTAAATCTTTGTGTTCTCTTAGAGCTAAAAGTGCATCTCGCATCAAATAATCATGAATAAAATGAGATCATCTTGGTGGAGTTGCCAGGAAGCTGATTAACTGAATGCAGAAATGTGACTTTACTCTGTTCGAGAATTAGCGCCTCCCAAATGTTGTCCGTTGCTAGGCAACCTCCACGATGACATCACTCACGCAGCCACGCTGCCTGCGATGTCATCTCTGCATATTTATGGCGTCTCTGTGGAGAGGCTGTGCCTTATAGAGATGACATTATTTTTCTCCTGGATGATGGGTATGAATGGGGGCGGGCTTCGGAGGGCCGCGCAGGAAGAGAATTTGGGAACACCTGTGTGTGAGCCTCTTTCTCTGGGCAGTAGGTGCTTTATGTCCAGCGGTTTACAATGAGGGGTCCAAGTGAAGAGATGTGTGTCACTGCGCGTGTCTGAGAGCTCAGGCAATGGTGGGCCCACCTCCTGCCCGTGAACAGGCAGCTAGACGTGCGCCCAGCCTGGGGGTGCAGGGAGAGATGGAGTCCCCCAGCGGGGGTGTGCGCCCCACCCCTGGCCCTGCACCCCACCCCTGGCCCTGCTGGCCCTGGTTCCCTGCGCTAGCATAGAGCCAACACCAGGAGGGAATAACCAGAGCAGGGACACGGTGCCGTGTGTGGCGCTGAGCACCCTGTCATGGGGGCATCCAAGGGGAAGCTGGACAGTGGAGAGGCAGAGAGGTTAGGGGAGTGCGGTCGGCCCAGCTGGCCCCAGCAGTCTCTCCCAGCTGTACTGTGCTCTGGTTCTGTGGCAGCGTCTCCACCCTCACTTCCAGCCAGGCTGGCCACATGGTCGAGGCTTCTGGGAGCTTGAGGTCTGGCTTGGGGCAGAGGTGAGTGGACCCCAGTGAGGCGTGAGCCTGACCTACTCCCTCCCAGTGGGAAGGGGCGAGCTTCCTGGAGGAGCTTTAGGAGGTCACGGCCAGAGTGCGGGTCTCCCAGGGCAGGCGGGCGGGCTCTGGACCTCACCTGAGGGCAGCGGGGAGCCACAGCGGCTTTAGCAGGGGAGGGCCACGTCTCCATCCAACCCGAAAATCGGCTTGCTCCAGGGGTGGCGGTGTGAAGCTCGCTGCAGGTAGCTCTGGGCACCGAAGTACACCTGGTCTCAAGATCTGGGTCCTGGACAGGGCATCCCTGGTGGCTCAGGTGGTAAAGAATCCACCTGCGATGCAGGAGACCCCAGTTTGATTCCTGGGTTGGGAAGATCCCCTGGAGAAGGGGAAGGCTACCCACTCCAGTTCACTGGAAGGACTGATGTTGAAGCTGAAACTCCAATACTTTGGCCACCTGATGTGAAGAGCTGACTCACTGGAAAAGACCCCGATGCTGGGAGGGATTGATGGAGAAAGCAATGGCCCACTCCAGTGCTCTGGCCTGGAAAATCCCATGGACGGGGGAGTCTGGTAAGCTGCAGTCCATGGGGTCACACAGAGTCGGACATGACTAAGCGACTTCAGTTTCACTTTTCACTTTCATGCACTGGAGAAGGAAATGGCAACTCACTCCAGTGTTCTTGCCTGGAGAATCCCAGGGGCTAGGGAGCCTGGTGGGCTGCTGTCTCTGGGGTCGCACAGAATCAGATACAACTGAAGCGACTTAGCAGCAGCAGCTGAAGGTGGGAGGAGAAGGGGACGACAGAGGATGAGATGGTTGGATGGCATCACCGACTCCATGGGCACGAGTTTGAATAAACTCCGGGAGTTGGCGATGGACAGGGAGGCCTGGCGGGCTGCAGTCCATGATTCGAGAAGAGTCAGACACGACTGAGCGACTCTGCCTTTCACAGCTCCAGAGCCACCTTGTTCTTGCCTGGCCATCAGCTGCCCTCCCTGTGGGCTCAGAACAGACTGCAGCCCTGCCCTCATCCCCCCATGTCTTCAGACTCCCCCTGCTCGCTCCTGCCAACCAGCCCCTCAACCAACCATCCTCCTCCCTCTGGGTGGGGCCTTGCCTGTGCGGTCCTTCTGGCTCTTTCCTCCTGGGAGCACCGGGCTCAGCCCCATCGCGCCCCTCCCCCGCCCCTTTAAATGCCATCCACGTGGAGAAGGCTCCCGGGCTCCAGTCCACCCTGTGATCCAACCACCCACTCCGCTCCCCGACAGTGTCAGCCTCTCACAGCGTTGACTGTGAGACTGCGTAGCAGCCTGTCCAAACCGAAGCCTGCTGTCTTCCCCACGTCCATCTGTTTCTTAAACGCCGCTGTCCTCCTCCATCCGGCCCAGCTGACGCTGCTGCCCTGGAGGACACCCTCAGACGCTGTTCTCCGTGCTCCCTCGGCCTCGCCTCATCCCTCCACCCCACGCCAGGGCCTTTGCACCTGCCGTGCCTCACGGGAGCCCCTCACGGGTGTTCTCATGGCTCCTTCCCTCCCTCCCTGGCTCGTCTGTTGTGAAATGCCCACCACACTCACAAGAAACATTATTTTTTCTCGAAGCCACCCGTCTCCCTCCCGAGGGTGGCACCTCTGCTCTGCTCATGCCACAGTAGGAGCTGGTGTGCTGGTGGTGGCAAGTGAGACACCAGGACTCTCAGCCCAGGCTGCACGCCAGGGCCGGGATCCCTGGGCTCCCAGAACAAGGCATGGACGGCCATCTGGGGTCCTACAGCGGCTCGCTTCTCCCGTCACGGACAGAAGACCCTTAAACAAGCAGAACAAACACCCAGCTTCCAGCTGCCGTCACCATGAGTCCATGACACAGAGGCCACCTCTCCCCACACAGAGGGACAGTGGCGGGAGCTCAGAGCGGAGGACGGCCCGCCACGCGTCCTGCTCTTGCCTGTCGCTGATGGCAGAAGGTGCTGGTGCCGCTGAAGCCATGTCTGGGCACCGGGGCTCATGAGGCCCTGGGTCTAACCTGGCCTCGCGGAGGTCCTGGCATCGGGGGACAGCCGGCGCCCCAGGACGGCTGCCACGGGGGGGGTCCCGACGCCGACGCTGACGAAGCCCGCGGTCCCGGCGCCGCCGCAGAGCTTGGTCCCAAGGCCTTCGGCAGTGAGGTGGGTGTTCCCGGTGGATCTGGAGCCTGAGCCCGGACACCATCCCCTGTGTCATCACCACATCACCAGTGCGCAAGGCCAGGCTGACCTTCAGGCCCCTGAAGTGCTCTCCAGGGCGAGAACAAGCCTGAGAATGCTGCCTGCCCCCTCTCTCTGTCTTCTTTAGCGGCAGCTCCACTTCTCTCGGCCAACCCTCTCCCAAAAACCTCTGTGGCTGCTCACCTAGCAAGGGAAACTGGGCCCGCACTGCTGTACAATCAGGGCAGAGACCCCTGTAGGCCCCGCCGTGAGGTCTGCGGTTCCTCGGGCCTGGCCTCGGGCACACTCCATGTGGGGCCTCTCCCTCCAGGACCTCTTGGGTCCCCCCTCGTCACGTCTGAGCCAAGTTGTCCTGCTCACGGGAGATGTCCCTCCACCCCCAGCCCCTTGTCTCCGCTGCCTCAAGCAGCCCCAGCCGCTTGGGCAAGCCGAGGCCGCCCTCGCTGGATGCTGCTGGGGCTGGACCAGGCGTGGTCCAAGGGTGGAGAGGAGTCAAGACCAGCTTGGTGGATGGAGGCCTTAGAGGGTTTGCAGCAGAAGCTGGGTTTGGGGTCTAACTCAGGAGCTGGGCCAGAGAGTGGTCCCTGAGAGAGGGCGCCAGAGGTGCCCATGGAGGCACGTGGAGAGGACGGGGGGTCCTCAGAGGGGTGCAGGTGACCCAGGGTGGGGATGTGGGCTGCCACTCATGGGGCTCTGGATTGGGGAGAGGGCTCTGAAACGGAGGGGCGGAGACACCCCATGCCCCCTGCTTCCGCCCAGCTCGGGGGGCACAGTCCTTGCCTTCCTCCGAGAGGCTCGGCCCAGGGGCTCCGCACCTGAGTCCGCTTGGCCAGGAGGTGGCAGAGGGCCAGTGCTGCCCCCGTGCGCGGCGGTGCCGTCCCCCAACTGGTCCAGAGACAGCCCCGCCTGGCCAGGCGAGGGCGTGCCCCCTGGCAAACTGGGGACTCCACTCTGTTGGCTGCTGTGGGCCCCCGACAGGAAGCGTCGCGGGCAAGTCCTTCTGGACCAAACATGCAGCATGATGTGTCTGTGTGCTCACTCGGGCGCGTCCGACTCTGCCACCCCATGGACTGCAGCCCGCCAGACTCCTCTGCCCACGGGGATTCTCCAGGCGGGAATGCTGGGGTGGGTTTCTGTGCCCTCCTCCAGGGGATCTTCCCGACCCAGGGATCGAACCCGAGTCTCCTACGGCTCCAGCATTGCAGGCGGATTCTTTACCACGGAGCTGCTGGGGAAGCCCTATAGCCTGGCAGAGGCGCCAAAACCTTGCATTCATCAACCGAACGGAGGTGAGGGTGTCCAAGACCTACTTCATAAATCACATCTGCCCTCTGTGCAGGGGACAGTAACAGCCCCGGGGCTCCGGACCTGGCTGAATGGGGCCGGGGCGGCTGGTACCCTTGCCACCTGGCCTCAGACTTGTCCCCTGGGGCAGGCGCCAGCCGTGTTTGCCAAGGGGCTCTCTGTCCTCTGCTGCTTGTCAACAACCTGCCACCTGTTGGGCCTCTGGGGCTGGGGCAGCATGGTGTAGAGAGCCAAGTAAGAATTTTCCTCTTGCAGGCTGCAGACTCTGCTCAAGCAGTTTCCCGAGTAGAGCCTCATTTTCCTGACCTCTCACTGGGAGGCCCTCTGCCTCCGAGCTGCCACTGGGCTGCTGAAGGCTGTGCAGGGACGGAGAGCGAGCGGCTGGCTCGGCCAGGCCGTGGGGGACCCCCGGTGAGTGATGGCTCCCTCCCCTCCCCCAGCCCCGCTTCTGGGGCCCCGGGAACGTGTGGGTGCCTGGTCTCCGGCTCCCCTATAAGGGGCAGTCTCTCTGTGACTTCGGAAGTTATCCAGTCGGTCAGCATTTTTGAGTACCTACCGTAGGCAGTTTTCCAGGAGAGAGAAAGAGACCACAAAGATGTGGGTTCCAGGGACGTATCACCTTGGGGGGAGGGTGGACCCTCCGAGCCTTTCTTGTGGGAGTGAGAGCACGGGCTGTGTGGGTGGGGGGGCCCCAGGGATATTCCATGCCCCGGAGTCTGAGTAGCGTGGCTCCAGAAGGCTCCCTCCAGGCGGCAGGCCGCCAAGGGAGCCCTTCATGCCTCAGTGTTCCCATCAGGGAAATGGCACTAGAGTCGCGTGCGTGGTTCACAAGGACTGGGAAAACACGGGGGGAAAGGAAGGTGGAAGGGGCTTACCCTCATGGCCTGTGTGATGGTGGCCAAGGGCGTGGGTTCTGGAACTGGCCCCACGCCCCGCGAGACGGGCGACCTTGGGCTAAGGTGCTTTATCTCTTTGTGCCTCTGTGCTCTGGTTTGAAAACCAGGGCTGATGATAAGCCCTGCATCCTGGGGTTGCTGTGCGGGTCACGGTGTCCACAGACCTCTGGCCCTTAGGGAGTCCAGGCCCCCAGGGAGGACCCGGACCTGTCGGCCATCATCACTGGGCGTTCTGCGTCAGCTACAAACTGGCACTTAGCAAGAGCACCGTCCTGAGTGAACAGCAAAGGCCTCTGCCGTCTGCCTCTGCGGAGACCGGACTCCGGGCTGCCGTAGCTGTTGACCTTCAGCGACTCCGAGGGAGCTCAGGGTGGAGGGAGGCACTCTGCGCTCCAGGAGATCTGGTAGGACAGGTCTTTAGATAGCTGGATGTCTTTAGGAACAGATTTTGTGGTCTCAGTCCTGGCATCTCCTCATCTCGAGAGCACTAAATCCCTTCATGGTGACATCAGATCCTCACGACTAACAAGAAACTTTTGTAAAATGAGTGCTTCATGGCATTCAACTCCCCCTTGACCAAAACCTCGTATTTCGGCCTTCCCTCACTGCCGCTTGGGGGCAGCTCTCAGAGCCCTGCCTCCCGGGCTGCAGTCCTCATTCTGCCCCAAATAAAACTTGGCTCACAACGCTCAAGTTGCGCCTCGTTTTTAGCCAACACTTGTCTCCTCTCTGCTCTCAGGGTGGGACCGGCTGTCCCCAAGGAAGACGCTCAGGTGTATGCACGCTCAGGGGCGCGGGGGTCACTTGGAGTGACGAGAAGGCAGCAAGCCGTCAGGACCGTGGCCCTTCTGGGTCGCGCTTGGAGCAGCTGAATCTGAGCGCTCCCTCTTTCCCGAATCCCAGGAGAAGTCAAGAAGGGTGAGTGCAGCACAAAGACGCAGCGGGAGGGGGCCGAGCCAAGGCCGGTGGCTTCTTGCGGAGGCTGGCCTGGTCCATCATCGCCGTCCATCAGCCCAGGAGGGTGGGAGGGGCGCGCTGGCTGAGAGGGTTCAGCCTAGGGCAGCTGCCGTCCTAGGTCTGGTGGGGGGGGGTCTGAAAGCCCTCCCCCGTCTCTCCTCGCCTCCCCTGATGTGAGTGAAGGGCCTCCTTTCCCTCATTGCGCTGGTGATGCTGCCTGCCTTCGAGGATGCTCTGGGGAGGGGCGTAGAGGGGGAGGAAGGTTCCCCAGCCCAGCCCAGCCAGGAGAGTGGGCACGGGCCCACCTGCTGGGGACCCTCTCCTGCTCTAGGTCTGTACCAGCTCCCAGCCAGCCAGTGGCCACGGCTGGAGGCCCCCGCCCTGCCTGAGGTTGGACTGGGCGCCCCCCTGGGCCACACCAGGGGCAGCCCGGATCCCTGTGCTTTTCCTGTGCTTGTCGGGGTGTGGCTGCCCGGGGCTGGGAGAGGGGCTGCTGTGAGGGGAAGGGGGCCCAGGGAAGATGACGGGCTCTGCCCTTGGCCTGGACTCTCCGTGGGCCCAGAGGTGGGTGCAGACACAGCAGGGCTGGGCAGAGCCCCCTCCTGCCCGGGGCAGCTGCTGGCCTGGAGGGACTGGTTCAGAGATGGGTGGCGAGAGGGTGGGGCCTGGTGCTGAGCCTGAGCTCCCAGGGGAGAGCTTGGGGCATGAGCGGGCTGCCCGCCCCGGCCCAGGCAGAGGGTCTGCACCCCGGAACAGTGCCCGCCTTTGTGGTACGATCTGGTGGGGGGGCCCCTCTAGTTTCCTCATCTGAAAATGGGCTTTCGACGGCCTGGGGTCATGGGCTGCTGAGGGGACAGTGGGCACACATGGTGGGTCTTCACTGAAGCTGATGGTTCTTCTTGGGGGAGCCAAGGAGGCCGAACTATTCAAGATGGTGAAACCGAGGCTGGGAGTGGGTGGCCAGTGGGCACCTTGGCCCAGACTGGACTGGACAGAGTGCCCTGGCGCACCGAAGATAACCCTGTGGGGCTCCCTGACACCCCAATGTAACTGCCATTCTCAACCTCCCTCACTACTCCTGCTCCACCGAGGTCCCCAAACATGTCCCCAGCTCCTCATCACAGCTTGGACCCAAGGTCCCTGGCCATGGGGATCTCTGTCCCTTCAGGGGTCCCTGGCCCCATCACGAGGGCGCCAGCGTGGCTGGCTGGGGTCCCTGGCCCCATCACGAGGGCGCCAGCGTGGCTGGCTGGGGTCCCTGGCCCCATCACGAGGGCGCCAGCGTGGCTGGCTGGCCCGAGGTGGGCGGGCGGCCTGCAGCTGGCGCGGCGGGTGGACGGAGGGCCACCGCACAGGGCGCTCCCCTCTCTCCCCCTGCAAGCCACAGCCATTCCCCACCTCCTTGCTTTTTCATTAAAACAGCCACCAGCTCCGAGCTGCCAAGGTCATGGGGCTGCCAAGGGAGCTGAGTGCGGGCCATTCCGCTGGCCGCTAACGTCCCTGAGGCAGCAGCTGCTGGTGTGATCAGGCACCGGCACACTCCAATCTCCGCCTGTCCAGCAGCGATGATATCGGGGCCTGAGTGAGCTCCCGGCGGGCAGCCGTCCCTGGGGAGCAAAGGGATGCTCGTGGGCTGCTGGTTGGCCCGAGGGGCTATGAAAGGGGCCTCTCCCGCTGTCATCCTCCCATCACCCAGCCGAGTTCACGCTCAGTTCATTGGCTGCTGGGAAACATCATTCATTCCATCCTCTTCTGGCTGGAAGGCCTGGGCCAGGGCAGGCACAACCCCTGCGTGCTGCCCACCTGAGGTGGTGGGGGGGTGGGGGGCACCAAGGGGGCAGCAGCCCCCCAGGCCTCCTCAGGACCCGGGGTCCCATCACCTCATTTACAGAAGGGCTGGGATTCTAGGTGGTCCTGTCGTCACTGCATCCTGCCAAGTAAAGGGGCGTGCAGGGGCAGGAGTCCTACGGCCCCCCCAGCTGGAGACTCGGGGTCCCCACCTTGCAGCCCACCCCAGGGGTTCCCATGGTGGCCCACGTGTCAGCACACAGCGGTGCATGTGCAAGGGGCTGGAGCCGAGGGCCTGAAACCTGTTCTGGGCTGAGAAACCACTGTAGATCTTGGCTAAGCAAGAGCCAGCAACAGCCGGAATGCCCGTGTCTGGGGAACGGGTCGCCGGAGGCCAGGCCAGTGGGGAGTGCCTCTGAGCAGCGAAGAGGCTGCAGGGCCGGGCCCAGCCTCTGGTGCCCGCTGGGCCCCGAGGACCACGTTCTGTCCAGTTCCAGTCACGGGGCCGCCCGCCGGGCACAGAGGGTGGTGACCTGCCGCCAGCAGCTGGGGGTGGGGCGGCCTGACCGTAAAGGGCACGGCGGGGCGTGCGGGTGCTGGCTGGGGCTAGATCTGGACACTTACACAGCCGCACGAACACGTCCCGGATCTCAGAAGCGTGCACGGAAAAGGGCGCATTTCTTTGCATGTAAATTATACCCAAACTGAATGACGAGAAAGCTCCCTTCCCCTGTTCCAGACACAGTCGGCACCGGGGTGGGTTCAGGCGGGACACCCTGCTCAGAAACCAGCCGCACCGGAGCAGGGTCTGTGGTGTTCGCCCTCGGGTCCCCACTTGGGGCCTGGAGCCGCTGCTCCTTGTGAGGCTGGGAGGGCTCCTGGGCCGAAGGTGGCCTGGCTGCCAGGGTGGCGGGAATGGGCCTCAGTGGCCCTCCTCCCAGTTTCTGGTTCCACCCCAGTCTGGGAGAGAGGGGTCTCCTGGAGACAGAAGGCGGGGCTCTTCTGGGGACGTGCTTTCCTCCTGCAAAAGCAGCACCCTGGAGTTTCACCAAACAGGCAGACAGACCACCCCAGAGGAGTCCAGGTGTGGGGAGGGGGTGGGCAGAGCTGGGATGGGGTCGCAAATCCACTCAGCTGCTGGATTTTCTTTCCGATCAGATGGTGGGGAAGGTAACAGGGTGACGAAGCCTCAGGAGCTCTCTTGGGGGGTGGCCCCCTCTGCTCCTGCTTAATTGACCCTTCTCAGCTTTTTGGCTAAGATCAAATGTATGGGGGCTTCCCAGGTGGCTCGGCTGGTAAGGAGGACCCATCTGCCAGTGCAGGAGACGCCAGAGATGCAGGTTCGATCCCTGGGTCGGGACAATTCCCTGGAGAAGGAAATGGCAACCACTGCAGTCTTCTTGCCTGGGGAATCCCATGGACAGAGGAGCCTGGTGGGCCACAGCGCATGGGGTCGCACAAAATCAGACGCATGAGCACGCAGCGGGGAGGGGTTGTCGCTCTCCCTGTCTCCTTCTCAGGCAAGGCCAAGGCCTCTCCCTCTCTCCCCTTCCCTGACAGCCCCCACAGGGCATTCTGTGCTGTAGAAATAGCTCCTGGGAGTGGGTCTCCCTCCCACCCTGCCTGGGAGTCATGAAGCTTCTCCGGGGTTGGGTAACACAGCTGCTTACATGGGGCCCGGCATCTGTGATATTGTGTTATCCCATCAGTCAGGTCAGATCCTGATGCTGGGAAAGACTGAAGGCAGGAGAAGGGGACGACAGAGGATGAGACGGCTGGATGGGGTCACCGACTCAACGCACATGAGTTTCAGTAAAGTCCAGGAGTTGGTGATGGATAGGGAGGCCTGGTGTGCTGCGGTGCATGGGTCGCAAAGACACGACTGAGCGCCTGAGCTGCACTGATCAGCCAGGTAAGCCTGGCCGCTGGTTCCTGAGTTACTGCTGCCGAAGGGGACGGGGAGCCCCCAGCAGCCCCTCTGAGGGCAGGGAGGCTCTCACCTCCCGTGGCTCATCTCGTGGCAGCTCACGGTGTGAGCCCGTGTGCAGGCTCCATGCGGAGGGGCCCAGGCCAGGGGAGCGATGAGTCTGTACACAGATGTGGCGTGCTGTCCGCGGGACGTGAGGAGGGAAGGGACTGCCATGTCCCCAAGTCCTTGTGCTCGGCTGTGTGTCTGGGATATTCTCATTTCAGACGAGGAAGCTGAGGCTGGAGGAGCACAGGGAACTCACCCAAGCTGGCACTGGGCGCTTCTCAGGCGCTCCTCTTGCCCCCCGCCTCCCAGACCAGCTGTGCCAGCTTCCCCGCCCGGGGCCTGGGCACCAGCATGCTATCAACCCCCTGGCAGTTTGCTGAGCAGCTGGAACTCTGTGTTGACCTGTTCTCCCTCATCAGACCCGTCCCTGTACTGTTTGATATGAAAATCATAGGAGATACAACTCAGCTCATATATAATTTTGAAAATGAAAGCAATATAATGTCCCGTGTCTGCCTCCAATGCGGGTGACCTGGGTTCGATCCCTGGGTCGGGAAGATCCCCTGGAGAAGGAAATGGCAACCCACTCCAGTATTCTTGCCTGGAGAATCCCATGGACTGAGGAGCCTGGTGGGCTACAGTCCACAGGGTCGCAAAGAGTCGGACACGACTGAGTGACTTTACTTACTTACTATGATATAAAGCAGGAACTGACTTTAAAAGTGAAAGTCGATCAGTGGTGTCCGACTCTTGGCGACCCCGTGGACCATCCAGTCCTTGAAATTCTTCAGGCCAGAATACTGGAGTGGATGGCCTTTCCCTTCGCCAGGGGATCTTCCCAACTTAGCATTAAAAAGCCAAGATCATGGCATCCAGTCCCATCACTTCGTGGCAAATAGAAGGGAAAAGGTGGAAAAAGTGACAGATTTTATTTTCTTGAGCTCCAAAATCACTGTGGACAGTACTGCAGTCATGAAATTAGAAGACGCTTGCTCCTTGGAAGGAAAATTATGACAAACTTTGACAGTGTGTTAAAAAACAGAGAGATCACTTTGCTGATAAAGGTCTGTATGGTCAAAGCTATAGTTTTTCCAGTTGTTGTTTACGAATGTGAGAGCTGGACCATAAAGAAGGCTGAAAATTTGGTGCCAATTGTGGTGCTGGAGTACTGGAGTTTCAGCTTCAGCATCATTCCCTCCAAAGAAATCCCAGGGCTGATCTCCTTTAGGATGGACTGGTTGGATCTCCTTGCAGTCCAAGGGACTCTCAAGAGTCTTCTCCAACACCACAGTTCAAAAGCATCAGTTCTTCAGCACTCAGCCTTCTTCGCAGTCCAACTCTCATATCCATACATGACCACTGGAAAAACTGTAGCCTTGACTAGACGGACCTTTGTTGGCAAAGTAATGTCTCTGCTTTTCAATATGCTGTCTAGGTTGGTCATAACTTTTCTTCCAAAGAGTAAGCGTCTTTTAATTTCATGGCTGCAGCCACCATCTCCAGTGATTTTGGAGCACCAAAAAATAGTCTGACACTGTTTCGCTGTTTTCCCATCTATTTCCCATGAAATGATGGGACCAGATGCCATGATCTTCATTTTCTGAATGTTGTGGACAGGGGGCCTGGCGTGCTGTGATTCATGGGGTCGCAAAGAGTCAGACACGGCTGAGCGACTGAACTAAACTGAACTGAGCTGTGGTGCTGGAGAAAACTCTTGAGAATCCCTTGAACTGGACGGAGATCAAGCCAGTCCATCCTAAAGGAGATCAATCCTGAATAGTCATTGGAAGCTCCAATACTTTGACCACCTGATGCGAAAAGCTGACTCACTGGAAAAGACTCTGATGCTGGGAAAGACTGAGGGCAGGAGGAGAAGGGGGACGACAGAGGATGAGATGGCTGGGTGGCATCACTGGCCCCATGGACGTGAGTCTGAGCAAACTCTGGGAGGTGGTGGAGGACAGGGAGGCCTGGCGTGCTGCAGGCCCCGGGGTCGCGCAGACTCAGGCCCGGCAGGGATGGAACAGCAGCAACAACTATGGAAAAGAGTCTGAAAAAGAACAGATGTTTGAGTGTGTGAGTGGGTGACTGTGAGTGTGTGTGAGAGAGTGAGTGTGTTCTGTGTGTGTGCACACGCATGTGTGTGTGTCTGTGTGAATGCGTGTGTGTGTCTCTGTGTGTGCACGTGCACACGCACACGTGTGTGTCTGTGCGCGCGTCTCTGTGTGTGTGTATGTGTGTGCGCATGTGTGTCTGTGTGCGTGTCTGTGTGCGTGTCTGTGTGTATATGAGTGTGTGAGAGTGTGTGTGTCTGTGTGAGTGCATGTGTGTGTGAGTGTATGTGTGTGTGTGAGTGTGTGTGTGAGTGTGTGTGAGTGTGCATGTGTGCGTGTGTGTCTGTGTGTGTGAGTGCATGTGTGAGTGCATGTGTGTGTGTGTCTGTGTGCATGTGTATCTGTGTGTGAGTGCGTGTGTGTGTGGAGTGTGTGTGTGTGAGTGCGTGTGTGTGTGTCTGTGCATGTGTATCTGTGTGTGTGTGTGAGTGTGTGTGAGTGTGCATGTGTGCGTCTGTGTATGTGTGTGAGTGCATGTGTGTCTGTGTGTCTGTGTGCATGTGTATCTGTGTGTGAGTGTGTGTGAGTGAGTGTGTGTGAGTGTGTGTGTGTAACTGAATCCCTCTGCTGTGTGCCTGAAATGAGCGCAACACTGTCGAGCAGCTGTGCTTCAGTTCGAAGAAGAGTTCGCAGTCCCCAGCCCCCCGAATGCCGTGGCCGCCTGTGCGGTCCGCGGTTGGAGTCCTGTCCCCCAGGCTGAGCGGGACTGTGCCTGGTCGGTGCACCTCCGACCAGAGGACGCACTGGCGTCTTGGCGTCCTCACCTGGGCTGGAACTCTGCAGGTGTGCGTGTTCTTGGAGTCCAGACTGGCAGCCAAGGGGTGGAGGAGCACAGCCCCGTGCCAGGCAGTCCCAGCCAGAGCTGGGGTCCCTCCCTGCCCTGCCGGGGCCCCTCGGCCCTCGGGGCGAGCCCTCTCTGTGCTCCTGCGCTGTCTCTGGGAGCCGGGTGGGCAGCCTCTCCCTGCGCCGCCCACGTGACCTGTCTGGCTGGCCTGCGCCCTGTCCTCCCCACGGTGATTGCATTGCGCGCCGACTGGCTCCGAGTCCCTGGGTTATTGGCTCATTTTTCATTTCGCATCTGTGGTGACCAGACTTGGAAATAAAAAGCAGGGCAAGGCCTAAGCCTGATGGGGAAGGGCCGCGTGGACGCCTGCAGATGGGGTGGGGGCTTTCCGGTGGTGGTGCTGGGGAGGCGGCCGGCTCCCGCCCAGGCCCACCTGGGGTCTGGCCCTGGCCCCGCCTCACTGCCGGGCCCACATGGCCGGGGTTTTCCCGGCTGCAAAGTGAGAGAGTAAGACCCACCGTGAGAGATTCACGGCGCACAGTAGGTGTTCAATAACTGCAGTTGTTATGATGATGGCTATAGGACGCTTCGACATTATGTTAGAAGTCATGAAAGAATAGAAGTGTTTCACTGGGGGCGTTTTTAGAAAACATAGATACAAGAATGAGCTGCGGGGCGGCTGGCCTGAGACCAGCTTCCTCTCTGATGCCGGATCACCCTCCCCGCACCCCGCAACCCCGCTCCTCCTGTGATTTGATTACTTTGGTGCCCACAAGGCACTCCTGTCGACATGTCGGAGGAGTTAGCTACAGCTCTTCTCTTCGGGGTGGGGCTGGTCTCCAGACCCCCTAAAAAAATCCTTTCGTTCTTGAGATTTGCAGCAGGCCGAGTGATGGTCCGTGCATCTTGCTGTCCATTTTATGGACAAGAAGGACGACATGACCAGCTCAACCAAGGCGGCTACATGGCAGCCGGGCTGGGGTTCAAACTCAGGCGTCTGCATCTCAAGTGTTTGCTGTTTCGGGATCCAGCCCCCATTCAGCATTTACCTCTCTCGGGGCTCGGCACTTGGCAGACACAGTGGGGAAGGCGTCAGGCCCCACAGAGGCTGGGGCAGGGAACACACGCGGATCGAGCACGAACGGAGCGACTGGAGAGCTGCTGGGGGCTCTGACGGCGGGCCTCGGGGGGACGCCCCTGTGGCCGGGGTCAGGGGGCTTCTTCAGGTGGGACCATCTCAAGGAGGTGACCCAGGGATGGGACGGAGCCTGCAGGCTCTGGACCCGAGGGGCAGAGTGGCCAGCGGGCTGCTGGTGCTGCTGGAGCTGTGCGTAAGGTCACCGCGGGCCCGACCGGTGGGGTTCGTCCTGGCGCTTGCGCCAGGCACCGGGACTAGGGGAAGGGGGCAGCGGCGCGTGGTGCCCAAGCTGGGCCATCCAGCTCCGTGCTTCAGCAGCCTGGCCTCAGGGCCTTGGGCATCTGGGTCTGATGGAACCCACTTCTTGGAGAAAATGGCAAGCCCACCCCAAGAAAAGCCAGGCGCTCAGCAAATCTCTCTCCTCCTCCTGTGCGGGTTATTACGGGCCGGGAGGGATCATGAGCACTTTTCCATGACGCTTGCTTGCTTTGCGGGGTCAGGGACCTGTCAGAGCATTTGTGAATTTGAAGATTTGTAGGTTCCTCGGTAGGTATGTGTATTGCTGGTCAAGTGATAGTGCAGATCCTGGGGACTCCCAGCCTGGTCTGGGCAGACCTGGGCACCGGCGACTCACTGCCTCCCTGAGCCCTGGGGTCCCACTGGGCAGTGCAGTTAGTCAGGCCGCGCCTCCCCGGCTAGTGCCCACGTGGTCCTTGGGCACCTGCATTCTGAGTGGCTCATTGCCCCTCCTCCACGTGGACGCTCCCCTGTGCCAGGAGGCACACAGCCTCTTTTCATCCTTTACGCTTGTGGCCAGAAGCCCAGGAGGCGGCCCGGGAGTGGGCCTCTGGGGGAAGCCCGGCACCGCCTCGTGTCAGCCGCCGTGGCCCGTGCTTCCTCCGCGGGTGCCGCGGGGCCACCTTCTCCCCAGGCAGGTGGGTTCATCACACCGTGTCCAGGGTACCTGCGGGCTGGTGGGGGGTGGTCACAGCACAGAGACGCCCAGCCAGCTCCCTGTCCCCTCTCAGTGGGGTTGGGACAGGAGATCTAGCGGGATCCACAGGAGCCAGGATCGGGGCTTGACTGGGGGGTGGGCAGAGGCGCAGCGCGCCCCCAGGGGCTGGGGCAGGGGAGGCGGGGGATTCCCACTGCCCGTGGCCCCAGGAACAGGGGCTGCCCGGGAGGGGCAGCGAGTGTGCCTGAAAGCGAGTGCTTCTCTCTCTCTAATGATACCCATAAACCACACCTTTCATGTACAGTAGCCCTCCAGCAGTCCCGGCGCAGGCCTCTCCAGCGCCCTCCCTGGGGCAGCCGACGGGCAGCCTCCCCACTGCCTGCTGAGTCCAGGCTCTGCCGGGCACTGCCGGCTGGGCGGCAAGTTCCCAGGGCCGGAGCGGGGGTGGTGGGGGAGTCACGGCAGCTCCGCCTTCACAGGCTGAAGGAGCATGTCTTCCCCAGGGGGCAGCGTGTCTGGGGTCCGGCCTGGCTATCTTTCCACACGTCGTGTTTGTCAACACACATTCCTTAAGAGTGATTTCTGTCGAGGTGATGAGCCACTGACAAGTGGGCTGTCCGGCGGTGTTCGGCCCATTCACAGGGTTGCGCTCCCAGCCCTCTGTCTGGTTCCAGAACCTTGTCATCACCCCAGAGGAAACCGCCCCCTCCAGCCCTGGCAACCCCCAGTTGGGTTTCTGTCTCGAGGGGTCCCTTATGCCAGACACTTCCCGGCCACACGTGGCTGTCCACGCCTGCCCTCTCTCACCTGGGAGCTGGTCTTTGAGGATCGTCCATGTTGCTTTCCCCGAACTTCCTTCTTGCTGGTGATGCGTCTGAAGCCCCAGTTCTGGCTGCATCCCACACTTTACCTGATACCCTAACACTGACCCTGAGAGGCAGGTGTCAACACTGTGTGATTCCCACTTGAAAGACAAGGAAGCTGAGGCTCCCTGAGGTTGGGCCACGCTGCCCAGGGCTGCATCTGGGGCTTCAGGCTCTCCTGTCCTTCGGACCCTGCTTCTGGCTCCTGCTCGTCCCTGGAGCCCCGGTCCCACCTCCGCCGCCTCCCAGAAGTCTTGGGCAGGGCCGCCTGGGTGCAGAACCCGTGTAGAGTTTAACCTGCTGGAGGGAAGCTCCTGGCAGGCAGTGAACTCTTGGCCTTGGCCTTTGTGGGCCCCCTGGACCTGTGCACGGTGGGCGCTTTATCAATTAGTAGGTAGTGCCTCTTAATGGGCTCCCGGGTTGGGACCCTGGGACACGGCCGTGGCCTGGATAGACTTCTGGTGCCCCACGGCCGTCCGGGGGTCCCTGTGCCTGCAGGGGCGTTCCTTCTGTGAACCGCGGGTCAGCTGGTTTCTTGAACCTCTTTTTGACTTAAAGGAAAATCGTGTGTTTGGAACATAGGATGCTGCCAGGAGGGCCCGAACCTCTCACCTCCCTTCTAGAAAAACAGATCGTTATTTCCCTTCCCTTTTCTTTCCGCCCATAGTGGAGCAGATGTTAGCTTTCCAATAAACAGGGGAAAAAATAGATGAGAGACGTTTAGCAAACTATCGCTGTGCAGGCCAGAGTTATCACTCTGATTTCAACTGGGACCATAAAATTTTATGAGCTATTAAATTGTCCTAAAGCTCCTTTAACATACAAACTTGAGTGTCTGAGATTACCCATTAAGAAAAAGTGGGTTACATCAGGAGAACTTTCACTGCTAACCCTCAATTGTGTTCAATCAATAAAACTTTTAACTAGCCATGTTGCTCTGGGCAGATTACACGGGTCCCGCCGGGATGGGCCAGCCGGTGGTCCTAGACCCATCCTTGAGCATGGCCTTGGCTGGGGAGCGGGACTCTCAGCCAGGCCCGTCACCTCTGAGCATTCCAGAAGTTTCTGCTTCCTGCCTGGGCGTCTGTGATCAAGCGGTAGCTTGAGCTGGGAGGTGGGCTCGGAGGCCAGCATGTCCTGGGGGTTCCCACCAAGAACCCGGCAGGGAGCCCAAGCACCAGGCCCCACTGTGGGTGGGAGCTACGCCTCTCAACGGTGGGGAACTGGGGGCTCCTTGGCTGTGGAGGCGCCTCCTCTGGGGTTGACTCTTCAGCCAGAGGGCTGTGTGAGAGGGGCCGCTGCTACCTGGCCAGTGCCCCTGGATCCAGGCGGGACCCTGACCTCAACAGGGACGAGGGCAGGAGGTGCCGTCGCTGCGGGGCTCCCGGCCCTCGGTCCTCCAGCAGGGCTGTGGGCCTGCATCCAGTTTGCTCTGCCTGGGGCTGGGCCACCTGGGCTGGGCTGCTCAGAGGAGGTACGAGGCCCGAGGGGTGGCCCTGCTGGGCCGATGGGCAGGGCGCCGCTGGGAAGGAGGAGGAGGGAGGAGGAAGGGCTTGAACCGGGGGCTCTGTGGTCCTGGCTGGACCCTTCCCCGCTTCCTCACCCGTAGGGTGGGGCGGGAACCTCTGCTTCCTGGCCTCGCACCTATTGTAAAGTGCTCGGACACCGTGGCTGGACCAAAAGAAGAAAGTAGATTCGGAATTCCTGTAGAGGAATGGGGTTGCTTTGCCCCCTGCCCGGGGAGGTGGGGCAGGGCCGGGTGGATGGGGGCCAGGCTGCCCCATGTGACAGGCAGGTGAGGCCGGGCGCGTGGCCTCCGGAGCTCTCATGAGCCCAGAGGGCCCTCCCAAGGCCGGACAGCATGTGCTGGGGCAAGTGTAAGACCGCTTCTGTGGGCAGCGGGGCCATCTGCCTCCACCCCTGCCCCAGGCTCCACATGACGGAAGACAGCAGGCTGTAGAGGGCGGGACTGGGTTGGGGAGCCCTACTGGGCCAGGGCTGTGGTGCTGCAGCCAGGGCCCATGGTCGTCAGGCGTGGGCCTGGGTCTTCTGTGTTTTCTGGGGGCAAGTGGGGGGCCTGCTGGACTGTCCTGGGGTGAGAATGGTCAGCCCTGAGCTGCTGCTGCCCCAGAGGCCTGAATCCTGCCCATCACCCCAGCCACAGACTGCAGGGCGTGGGGCCCAGGGGCGCTGGCCTTTCCCCCGTGCTGGGCAGCCGCTGCCCCGCACCCGTGGTGCTCGGGGCAGCCGGGAGGCCCTGCCCTGGCGGCCGTCTGCAGGGCTGGCCCTGGAATCCTAGCCCCTTGCAACAGTCCAGTTGGGCAATTCCCGAGGGAGAGCTCTGCCCGGAGCCGGGCTTCCCATCCCCGCATCTGGGTCAGCGCAGACGAATCCTATCAGTGTTTACGAGCCACCTCTAATCTCCCCTGCACGCCTCCGGAGCCCGCCTCTGTCTCCAGCTGGCTTCGCTGCAATGCTCTGGCCCCGAGGTCAGGAGACACATCTCCCAGGCCCGCAGCCCAGCCGCTGTGGTGCCTGCCGGCTGGGAGAGGGCCCGGTCAGGAGGCTTCCTGGGGCGGCCCAGGCAGTCGGGTCTGGGGGGCTGTCGGGGTGGGGGGGTGTGGTCAGCGTGCAGACCTGGCAGGAAAGCAGGCTGGGGTCGAGGCGTGTGCTCTGCCAGACATCAATTAGCCTGGAATTCAGGGCCTGTGGCCTCCCCCGCCTGCCTGGTGGTGGGGCCTGAAATCCACTCCCCACCAGACCCTTCCTGTGGGACCCCTCTCTGGTTCCTGGAGTCCCACCACCCAGGGGCACATCCGGGATCAGAGGGCCCTAAGCCTTGGGGTGGAAATGGCGAGGGGGAGGGTGTCTGGAGTGCAAGCCAGACCCCTGCCAGCCTGATCAGCCCTGCTGCCAGCTCCAGGAGGGGCGCAGCGAGGCGCTGGCCACTGTGAGCCTTGGAAATGAGGGGGGCAGAAGAGTGCCCCCAACTTGAAACCCAAACTTCCGGGCCTTTGGCTCAAGGGTGACTTCTAGGAGATCTAGATAAACAGTAGTGTGTTTCCAGAGCAAATTCACCCAGAAGCCACTTTTAGGTCATCCCACTCTAGTATGAATGAGCTTTCCAGACCAGCTTGAACGCGGAGCTGGGAGGGGCCGGGCGCTGTGCTCCGGCCTCTGCAAAGAGGGGAGTGGGGCAGACCAGAAGGTGCCTCCTGGCAACACTGGACATCCCAAGGGCCCCCGGGAGGAAGGACCAGGAGGAGGAGGAGGAGGTGTGACCTCAGTGTGGGGAACTGAGCTGGGAAGGAGAGTCCGGCACTGGGAGTGATGTGAACGTTCGTGTGGGGTAATGGGGAGCCAAGGAGGGTTGTGTGGTGAGGGGAGTGGGCCGCCAGCAGCATATTCTTGGGAGGTGATGCCAGAAAGTAGCGTGAGGCTGCAGGTGGGAGGGAGGGAGGTGGGACCCTGGGCTCTCCAATGCCCGATTAACCCAGTGAGAAATGCCCAGCAGGGAGAGTGAGGGTGAGGACTTGGGCTCTCCCTGCCCTTTAAGTGGCTGTTTGACTTGGTGGCTTTGTCTTATGAAGTTGCCCCCAAACCCTCAAGGACCTCCTGCCCCAGAAGATGAAGCTCTGTGTCCTCTTGGGGGCAGGGAACACGCCCGCTGCCCCAAGGCTTCCGGAAGCTGTTCCAGGAACACGGGCTCCGTGACGTGTTAATGGGGTCCCCGGGAAAGGCAGGGCACGGAGGTCTGGGGCATCCAGGTCAGTCCAGGGACTCAGTCGTGTCCGACTCTCTGCGACCCCATGGACCACAGCACGCCAGGCCTCCCTGTCCATCACCAACTCCCGGAGTCCACCGAAACCCATGCCCATCGAGTTGGTGGTGCCACCTGGGTTCAGGTCAAACCCTACATCCACTGCGGGTTGTCCAGCCCCAGTCAGCACCTCCCGGGCCCCCGAGTCCTGTGCTGGGCAGGCCCTGCTCCTCAAATGTGTGCACGGCAGGGCCCCGCCGAGCCCCCCTGGTGAGCGCTGACATGCCCTTCTGGACCCCGGGGGGGAGGGGCACGTGTGCCAGGTGTTGGCCGGGAGGGAAGGCGTGGAGTTGCTGGCTGGGGGGTACCCATGCCCCTCCCCTGGGCAGAGTGACTGGCCACTCCAGTGGGGTGATCGCGGCCCCGACTGCCCGGCCTGTGACCCAGCCATTCACTCCTTGGGGGCAGGGGCAGACCTGGGCCCGCATCCCTCTGTCCAGCCGCTGACCGCGTGGCCTTGGACGCATTAGATGGCTTTCCACAGCCTCCTCGGGGGACGTGAGGCTGCCCCCCACCCAGTGTCTGTGGCCTTCAGGACAGAGACATCAGGTCCCATATGGACCCTCTCGGAGACCCACCCTGGCCCCTGGGGGAGCGGTCAGCCCGGGAGGAAGGCTGCAGCGGTCTGGGGCATGGTCCCTGAGAGGCAGCCTGGCCACAGCACGGCTCCTCCCTCACACTGGCTTTGCCCTGGCCCTCCGGCTGGGACGACACCTCGTGGCTTCATCCTTTTCCTGACACGTGGGGTGCGCACAGGGCGTCAGCAGGCCGCTCATGCTGGGGCCAGCACAGGACCTACAGAGGGTCCTGGACATGTGGCCCA
The DNA here is from genome assembly GCA_917880005.1 of Nanger dama. Taxonomy (NCBI): domain Eukaryota; kingdom Metazoa; phylum Chordata; class Mammalia; order Artiodactyla; family Bovidae; genus Nanger; species Nanger dama. The sequence continues at coordinate 2,086,682 of CAKJTW010000018.1, read as the reverse complement.
TCGCACGTGCACCCCAGGGCCGAGCGCTGGGGGCAGCTCAGGGTGTGCCCCCTGCCCCCACGCCCTCTGCTGCCCCAGCTCTCCCGGGCCGGGCGGGGGAGCAGAACGCCGATGTCCCCCTCTCTCTCCCAGGCACTTGAGAAAGTGGCTTCATTTGGCTTGCTGTTGCAGAGCGGCTTGGCTCACAGGTGCCCGGAGGCCCAGCCGGCCAAGGAGTCCCCCGCCAGCCGAGGGGTGGAGGGTCTGGCGGCGCTGGCATTGGCTGGCAGTCCCCACGGCCCCCTCCCTGCTGCCTGGCTCCCAGATGGGCCTCCTGGCCGGGACTCCCCCCGCTGCAGCCAGGCTGGAGGACACTCCCTGGACCCCGGGGCCGCCCCGGGGGTGCGGGCAGGAATTCAGGGCCTTGGCTGCTCCCGTGCTGCCTGGCCGCCGTGGCGAGGACAGAGAGGCTGCTGGCAGGGAGCCTGTGCCTTGGGAGGGCTATCGCAACCCTCTGAGACACACAAGCGGGTGGCAGGGGGACCCTCTCACCGGGCACTGAACCTGGGAGCCCCAGTCTCTTGGGCAAGGAGGAGTCTCGGGCAAGGAGGGACTGAGCTAGGGGCCAGGTGCACAGGCCCCACGACTTAGAGGGACCTGCGTGCCGGGGGTTTCTGCTCCCTCCCACCTCACATGGTGCACTCAGCCAGCCAGCAGGCATTCACTGAGCACCTACTGTGCTCTGCCTGCAGCTCCAGCCCGTTCTCCGGGTCTACCTGCTTTCCCCCTGGCTCCCCCTACCCGCTCCCTGGTCCTCAGGCTTCCAGAAGCCTCGCTGTCCTCCCCAAGGCCCCAGCCTGGCCCCAAGGCCACTGAGCCGCCCTGGCCCTGCAGTACACCCATTGCTCTGGTGTGTGCTTGTCTGGGGCCAGCCAGCCCGAGTGGGATGCCGTCCCTCCAGGGCCCAGTCCTGAGTTGGGCCAACAGCCAGCCCTCGAGGCTCTTGAGCAGGGAGGATGGTGGACTTGGTGGTGTGTGGGGTGATTCCTCCCCAGGGTGAGGCTGGTGGTCCCAGGGAACTCCAAGGCCAGGGCCCCACCTGGCTGCCTTCCTCCCAATCTCAGTGCAGAGGTGGGAGAGGGCAGGGGTGGGGGAGGGGGGGGGGCAGGTTTCTCTGCTGCGGGCACCTCGCCCCTACATGGGCTCTCGTCTCTGCCTTGGGATGGAGGTGGTGTTCTGCCCATACCACTGATGAGAAGACTGAGCCCCAGGTGGATCGAGCAGGGAGGGGCTGAGCTGGGCAGGGTCCTGCTCTTCTCCAGGAAAGTCAGCCTTTGGCGTCGGAGGCCACGCATCCCCAGCACCCGGGGGCACCCCTTGGGAGCTTCTAGGCCCTCAGCACCATCATTACTGCGTAAAACGCTCCCGGAGGAGCCGAGAGACCAGCGGGTGAGTAGGTCCAGGCCCCGGAGCATGCCTTCCCGCCAGGCTCGCCTCCCGCCCGTGTCTCACCTTCAGACGCCATGTCTCCCTTAATTAGCTGCCCGGGGAGCCGGGCTCCCTGCCTCCTTCCCAGGGTGGCGCTAACCTGGGTCTGCTCCAGCTGGGTTCCTCGGGAAGGGGGTGGGTGAGCCGAGAGCTGCTGTGTGCCGCAGGCAAGCTACACGCACAGACACGGGGGCACGCCCACGGGCACAGAACACCCACAGGCGTTGGCACGCTCTGTGTTCCTTCCCAGAGCTGTGTATAGACACGCATCCTCCGGGTGAGGCCTCCACGCGGCCCCCGCATCTGCACACACAGGCCGTGGCCCGGAGCACGGGCTCGCGCCCTGAGCCGAGGCGGGCTGCGTGGAGGCCTCACCCGCCCACGCTCCCCTGCCCCCACCCCCCCAGCAGCTGGCTCTTCTGCAATTCTTGCTTTTACTTCACAGCCCTTTGTGTCGGCAGAGGCTTTCAGAACACTTCAGGCTTGTTTACTGAGCTGTGCAAGAACATTTTGTCTCCTTTCCAACTCAGCCTTCCAGAAGGACCAGGAACGTGCCCGTCTCTGGCGGGGCCAGCTGTGCGCTGTGCCAGGAGCAGCCCCCTCTTCTTAAAGGGCCAGCTGGGCTCCCCCTCCACGCCAGACGGTGCCCACTCAGACCCCGGGGCTGGTGAAACAGGGTGTTAAAACCCTGGGACTGGGAACCAGCACAGGGGACGGGGATCTGCTCCTGACAGAACAGCCCCAGTTCCTTACCTTTACATTGTAACCGAATTCGGTTCCGCCCCTGCCTGGGAGGGGGCGTTCTTGAAGAATCTGCCTGCAATGTGGGAATGCGGGAGACCCAGGTTCAGTCCCTGGGGTGGGAAGATCCCCTGGAGGAGGGCATGCAACCCACTCCAGTCTTCTTGCCTGGAGAATCCCATGGACAGAGGACCCTGGCCGGCCACAGTCCATGGGGTTGCAAAGAGTCGGACGCAACTGAGCAACTAACATTTCATGCTTTTTTCCTGCTTGGCTGCTCCCTGAAACAAGGTTGTGACAATGGGGGCAGCAAGACTCTCTTCTCTGTTCCCCTCTGGGGGCTGAGGCCAGCTGTTGCCCCCACGGTGGCCTGGGGCCAGGCACTGTCCCCAGGACCCGCCCTCCAGATGGCTGCAGAGGAGGCTCTGGAACCCACGGGGCTGGGGGGCCCGGATGCTGGGGGTCCTGGATGCTGGGGGTCCTAGTTGGAAAGAAAAGCAGAGCCGTCCTGTAGAGGGTGGGGGTGCCCTGGGGACCAGCTCCCCACTGCCCATCCCCCACTTGGCTTTTGGTAATTGAAAGGCGGTCCTTTGTCTTTGTTTTCTCACCAGACCTCTTTGACATGCAACACCCAGACCGGCTTTCCCAGGACCCATGCCCGTCTGAGCTCCTGTGGGGCCCTTTTAGACATCAGCCTCCCTGGTGGACATAGCTCCTTTGTGTGCACATTTAAACAAATGAAGCCTGAGTCCACCTTCCTCTTCTAAGGGCTGAGGAGGTATGCCAGGGACACACACGTGCCAGGGAAAACAGGCAGGACAGGGGAAGGCCAAGCTGGCCCTGGAGGGCAGGGTCCAGAGGCAGCAAGCAGCATGACTGGGTGCTTGGCCGGGACTACAGTGCTGAGCTTCCTGGCAGCCAGGGCGAAAGGGAACCAGGACGGAAGACAGCCCTCCTGATCGAGAGAGAAGACGTTTAACTATGATACTCTTAAAGGGAATGCATAAGAGAGTATAATTTGACCTGGCAGGGAGGCAAGAAAGGAAGCAAGGGGGAGAGAAAGACGACACAGGTCACAAAAACAATAAGCATAACATACAAAATTCTTCCATGATTATTTTATATTCTCTGCAGCCAAAGATGGAGAAGTTCTCTACAGTCAGTAAAAACAAGACCAGGAGCTGACTGTGGCTCAGATCATGAATTCCTTATTGCCAAATTCAGACTGAAATTGAAGAAAGTAGAGAAAAACCACTAGACCATTCAGGTATGACCTGAATCAAATCCCTTACAATTATACAGTGAAAGTGACGCTAGATTGAAGGGATTAGATCTGACAGACAGAGTGCCTGAAGAGCTATGGATGGAAGTTCTTGACACTGTACAGCAGGCAGTGATCAAGACCATCCCCAAGAAAAAGAAATGCAAAAAGGCAAAATGGCTGTCTGACGAGGCATTACAAATAGCTGAGAAAAGAAGAGAAGCTAAAAGCAAAGGAGAAAAGGAAAGATATATGCCCATCTGAATGCTCAGAATAGCAAGGAGAGATAAGAAAGCCTCCGTCAGTGATCAATGCAAAGAAATAGAGGAAAACAATAGAATGGGAAAGACAGAGATTTCTTCAAGAAAACTAGAGACACCAAGGGAACATTTCATGCAAAGATGGGCTCAATAAAGGACAGAAATGGTATGGACCTAACAGAAGCAGAAGATATTAAGAAGAGGTGGCAAGAATACACGGAAGAACTGTACGAAAAAGATTTTCACGACCTGGATGATCACGATGGTGTGATCACCCACCTAGAGCCAGACATCTTGGAATGTGAAGTCAAGTGGGCCTTAGAAAGCATCACTATGAACAAAGCTAGTGGAGGTGATGGAATTCCAGTGGAGCTATTTCAAATCTTAAAAGATGATGTTGTGAAAGTGCTGCACTCAATATGCCAGCAAATTTGGGAAACTCAGCAGTGGCCACAGGACTGGAAAAGGTCAGTGTTCATTCCAATCCCAAAGAAAGGCAATGCCAAAGAATGCTCAAACTACCGCACAATTGCACTCATCTCACACGCTAGTAAAGTAATGCTCAAAATTCTCCAAGCCAGGCATCAGCAATACGTGAACTTCCAGATGTTCAAGCTGGATTTAGAAAAGGCAGAGGAACCAGAGATCAAATTGCCAACATCCGTTGGATCATGGAAAAAGCAAGAGAGTTCCAGAAAAACATCTATTTCTGCTTAATTGACTATGCCAAAGCCATTGACTGTTTGGATCACAACAAACTGTGGAAAATTGTGAAAGAGATGAGAATACCAGGCCACCTGACCTGCCTCCTGAGAAATCTGTATGCAGGTCAGGAAGCAACAGTTAGAACTGGACATGGAACAACAGACTGGTTCCAAATAGGGAAAGGAGTACGTCAAGGCTGTATATTGTCACCCTGCTTATTTAATTTATATGCAGAGTACATCATGAGAAACGCTGAGCTGGAAGAAGTGGAAGCTTGAATCAAGACTGCTGGGAGAAATTATCAATAACCTCAGATATGCAGATGACACCACCCTTATGGCAGAAAGTGAAGAGGAACTAAAGATCTTCTTGATGAAAGTGAAAGAGGAGAGTGAAAAAGCTGGCTTAAAAGTCAACATTCAGAAAACTAAGATCATGGCATTCTGTCCCATCACTTCATGGGAAATAGATGGAGAAACAGTGGAAACAGTGACAGAGTTTATTTTCTTGGGCTCCAAAATCACTGCAGATGGTGACTGCAGCCATAAAATTAAAAGACATTTGCTCCTTGGAAGAAAATCTGTGATCAACCTAGACTGCTTTTTAAAAAGCAGAGACATTACCTTGCCAACAAAGGTCCATCTAGTTAAAGCTATGGTTTTTCCAGTAGAGAGTTGGACTGTGAAGAAAGCCGAGTCCTAAAGAATCGATGCTTTTGAACTGTGGTGTTGGAGGAGACTCTTGAGAGTCCCTTGGACTGCAAGGAGATCCAACCAGTCCATTCTAAAGGAGATCAGTCCTGGGTGTGCATTGGGAGGACTGATGCTGAGGCTGAAATGCCAATACTTTGGTCACCTGATGGGAAGAGCTGACTCACTGGAAAAGACCCTGATGCTGGGAGACTGAAGGCAGGAGAAGGGGACGACAGAGGATGAGATGGATGGATGGTATCACAGACTCATTGGTCGTGAGTTTTGGTAAACTCCGGGAGTTGGTGATGGACAGGGAGGCCTGGCGTGCTGCTGTCCATGGGGTCACAAAGAGTTGGACACAACCGAGCGACTGAACTGAACTAAAACGATAAAAAAAGTTGAATTAGTCTTATCAGAATTTAAACTTTTGCTCATTAGGTATCGAGGCAATAGTTATAAAAGGTAGATCTGACAGAGAATTACTATCCAGGATCTAGGAAGATGCCCTATAATTCCATAATAAAAATACCCAAAACATCATGCAACAAAATGGCAAAAAGTCTGAGCAGACACCTCACAAAGAAGATACACAAGCTACCAAAAAGAAAAAAACAAGAAAAACGTGTTCAGTATAATAAAAAAGAGAGAAGGAAGCTTTTTAAGACTGTGTGTGCAGAAGGGCCTTCCGTCTAGGCCTGGAGGGAAAGGTGGTCTGGGACAAGAAGTGGGAACTTTCCTTCTGGGGCTCTGCTCCCAGCGGCTGAGAGGGGCTGTGGCCCAGGGCCCTGTTTTTGAGTCTGTGTTTCAGCAGGGAGCAGCCTGGGAGTCCAGCCTCAGCCTCAGCGCAGTGTGCAGCTCCAAGTCAGAAGGGTCAGGGCCTAATGCAGTTGGAGCAGAAGGTCATTGGGGCCCCGAATCCTCAGAGCCTGGGTGTGCCGAGGCCCTGCCCGAGGAGGGGCCCCGGGCCTGCAGACGGTCCCCGTGCCGTGTAGCTCTGGCCCACCGAGGGGTGCCGCAGGGGCCGCCGGACCACAGGCGACCAGGAGGCCATGTCCGCCCCATGGCCACGGGCAGGCAGGCTTCTGGCCCCGCCCGGGAGGCTCGCTTACCGCGAGGCCTCCGACGATGTCCGCCCGTCTGGGCATCTGCGTCCCTTGCTCTGGTCCACCCTGCCTCATGCCTGGGGACCCAGGGCTCTGCCTGCCCAGATGGCCTCCTTCTGCCTCTTCACTCACCTCTGCCTCCTCCTTTCCCAGGGCCCCCGCCCCGTGCAGGTGGGAAGGGACAGGTTCTTCCAGGGCTACTTACACAAGAGGGCACCCAGCCTCATGCAGCATGCCCTTAGCTCCTTAGCCCACACCGTGAGGCCAGGCGCATGAGGCCCAGACGCCCGCCAGGCCACCTTCTCCATGCCCTGCCCCGGCTCCGGGCCCTCACGCTGCTCTCCACGGTTCACAGGAAGGTTTTCTCTTTAAAAATTGCCCCATGGCTTCCCGGAAAGGCAGCGGCTTCAGTGGGTGCCAGGCAGGGGCCAGAGGGTCTGGGGCCACTCCCAGCACCCCCTGCCCCCGGGATGGGCGCCGAGGCTCTGCTCTCTTCTGCCGGACAGCCCGGCTGTCCAGGCGCCCCCTGCCCTGTCCCCCGGAGTGTGGTGTGGCTCCGGGACGGGAGCTGGGAGCTGGCCTGCCCAGCTCCAGGGGCCCTGGTCAGTGTCAGTCCTAGAGGGAGGGCAGGACCTCTGAGCGAGGGGCCGATGTCTGTGGAAGGCCGGCACCCACCCGATCCCACTGGACGCTCCAAGCTGGGGTGTGGGGCCTGCAGGGTGCCAATGTGGGGAGCCCGGGCCTCGGGGCTGGGATGTGGGGCCAGAGGGGGCTGCCTCCTGCACCTCGGTTTCCTCCCTGGAGGAGCAGCGGCTGCCAGTGGGACCCAGGGTAGGGGCAGGCACTCAGAGGAGGCTCGGCTGAAGACTCCAGCGACGCCTCGCTGGCGAGGCCGGGCGGGCTTCCTCCTCGGAGGTAGAGGACACGGGAGAGCATAGCCCACCCCCAGGCAGCAGGCCGCAGCGCCCGTGTCTGGGGCTCCTGGAGCAGCAGTTCTGAAGCAGGCGTCCTTCCCGGCCAGAGGCAGCCCCCGGGGTCAGGGCTGCCCTCCCCCAGGCCCCCCGCACCCAGCACGCGGATCACTTGGGGCCTGTAGAGAACTGGAAAAGCAGGACCCCTGGGGACCCTTCCCCACCCCAGGGGCCTCTCAGGGAGCGGAGGTCCCATCCAGGGCAGGAGGGCTCCATCTGCCCAGTGATTCTGGTGACCCCCAAAACGAGTGTCAAGGAAGAAGGGTCCCCTGAAGGCCGACCGCTCGGCCTCCTCAGCTCTGCCCCGAGGACCCGGCAGCTCTAGCGGTCACTCGCCTTTGGCCGTCCCTTCCTGTCCTTCCCACTGCAGCCTGCAGATCGGACCTCAGGGCCTCCATTTCTGGCCCCCGCCCTCTGAGGACGCGCAAAGGCCCCCGGGACCTGGCTGGGCCACAGCCCCCACCCTCTTTAGCACCTCGGTGCCCTGAGGCCCACTGCCTACACCTCTGCCCTGGGTGTGACCCCCGAGGGGGCGTCTGCCTCCCCCGCCCAGCAGACTGTGTATCCCCCCTCCTCGCCCGGCTCGGTGGGCTCCTGCCCAAGCGCCCGTCCTGAGAGGCCCCGCCCCCGTCCCAGCTGCTGCTCACCTCTAGGGGGCCCGGCCGGGGCTCACTCCCAGCCCCCCGTTTACTCCGGGACCCCACACTGCAGCCCGGTCTCTCTGGGTGTGGCCCTTGGCGGGGCACAGAGGCAGGTCGAGGGGCTCAGGCCAAGGTTGTGGGGGACCTGGGGCTCAGCACACCCCAGAGGAGCCCTGGGATGTGAAGTGGAGCTGGAGTCTGGGCCTGAGGGGGCCCTGAGGCGTCCAGGGCTGAGGTTGGGCAGCGCTTAGCGAGCCACGTGCTGGGTCCACACAGGTGAACGCCACCTTGACCCGGCCTCCAGAGGCCCCGGGATGGCGGGAAATCCTCCAGAGGCCCGGCGTTCCGGGGCCTGGGGCCTGCACGAGGCCCACTGAGGCCTCTGGCTGCCGTTCCCATCAGTCTTAGAGGTGGGGCTGAGAACTGGCCGGGCCCTGCGGGGCACTGAGGCCCTGCCCCTGCATGAGGGCCTCCCAGGCCCCGGAGACTGGCAGGGCCCTCAGTGATGGTCACTCTCGGGCCAGGGTAGACACTCTTTCCCCAGCACCTGGGATCCACTTGTCACTGGTCTTGGTGGGCTCTTCACAGCCTGCTCTCCATGTCTGTCCGTCCCTGTCCCTGTGGCGGGTCCTGGGACGTTCTGGGAGGGCCTGGGCACCCCGTGCCTGGGGTGTCACTCTCCTCTGCCATGCTCTCCTTGGCACTGGGGGCCCGGGGCCTGGGCTGGGGTCGGGGCTGTGCCCGAGGCCCCGAGGGATGGGGCTGTGGCTCTGGGCCAGACTGTCTCTGCTCTTGGTGTCTTGGCCCTGTTTTCTTGGCTGCACAGCCCCCTAGACCTGCTCCCGGCTCTCACCCCGACTCCCCAGCACCCTCTGCCCTCCCCCCTCTCTGTACTCCCCTCCGTCTCGCCACCTGCCTGGTACCCCAGACGCGCCGCCGCCCCAGGCCGTGGGCGGCTGTGGGACCAGTGACTTGAAGAGGGGGCCTGTCTCAGCCGGGCCGGGGGCGTGCGTTTTCCACCAGCCTTGCGCTCGCCCTGCTGGTCACTGCAGGAAGAGGCGTGAGGGCCAGGCGCCCAGAAGGGTCGAGGGGCGTCCCCTCTTGGCGGTGCTGACACAGGCAGCCGCAGCGGCGGGGTTTCCGAGTCGCTGACTCACCCCGACGACGGAGGGATGGGCTCCTGGCCCGTCCACGGGGCCGAGCGCTGCAGTGGCCGACCTGCCGGAGGGTCAGTGGTACGGGGCGGGGCACCCACACTCCCGAGGCTGGCCTCCTGTGCCGCCGGGGCTGTTCCAGCAACTGCTGGTGCTCCCAGTAGACAGTCAGGCAAGCCGAGGCCCGGCGCTCTCCCAGGAGAGGGTGTGGGCTGCCGCTGCCCCAGCCTGGCCCGGGCCTCGAGCGCCTGCGTGGCCCCTACGGTGACTCACGCCACAGGCACCTTGGGCCTCGCTGGCGCACAGCCTCCTGCCCTGGACTCCGCCTGCAGGCTGCTGAGTCCCCAGAGTGAGTTCCGGCTGCGGGGTCCCCGGGGAGCTTTGTTCTGGAACCAGAGTCGGCCCTGGTTTGTCTTGCTCTTCACATATTTCTCCCAAATGTCTGTGCCCTGGCGTCGTGGCGAAATTGTGGGGGTATTTCCTCCGCCTGCTTCTGGTTTATTCACATGAAGCTCCTCCGAGCTGGCTCTGCCACTGCGCAGATGGGCCTCTCAGAGGCTTTTATTTCGGAAACAGGAAGCTGTGAGTTTTGCCAGAAGAAAATGAAGGAAGGCACCTCGGGCCCTGACCCGCGACGCTGGCCTTGGGCTCACACGGCCTTGAGATCTGAAAGGCACCTCAAGCCCTGACCCTCGACGCTGGCCTCAGGGCTCACGCGGCCTTGAGATCAGAAAGGCGCCTCGGGCCCTGACCCGTGACGCTGGCCTCGGGGTTCACACGGCCTCGATTTCAGAAAGGCACCTCGGGCCCTGATCCGCGACGCTGGCCTCGGGGTTCACGCGGCCTTGAGACCAGACTTGGGGCCTCTGCTTCCCCAGCTCCCCAGAGGTGGGGGTCAGGGAGCAGGGGTGTGCCCAGGGCAGGTGGGAGCCCGGGCTGGGAGGAGGCCAGGCTTCTCCCGGCTGGAGCCCTCGCTGGGCCTCGGTTTCCCCATCCGCACGAGGCGAGGGGGATGGGGTCACCAGGCCCCAAGCAGGACGAAGCCTGGGGCCTCGCCCGCTCGGCAGGCCGTGCCCCTTGGTGCTGGGGCCGTGTCCCTCCATCTGCTGGTTCACTGGGTGTTGCCACGTGCACCCCAGGGCAGGGCCTCAAGGGGAGCCGGGGGTGGGGGTCCTTGGGCCTCAGCCCGCCGGTGCGGAGCCGGAGCCGGGAGCAGAAACGAGTGCTGTCTGCAAGTGGCAGGCGGGGGGACAGAAGTCGGGGCGGCGAGGTGGCCTGAATCAGGCTCTGGCGCCAGCCCATGCTCGTCCCGCAGGACTGCCCCTCCCAGGACAGGGGGCCGAGTGTCGGAGGGGCTCCCGGGGGCTGGGGACGTCCCCGAGGGGGCAGGGCCTGGGCTGCCCTTGGTGGGGGACCAGGAGGGGTGCGTGCTGTCCTGACCTTACTTCCTGCCCCCACTCCCCCCCGCGACTCACGGCCACTCTGCCCCAGGGGGCCGCACCCTGGACTTGGGACTAAAATCCCACTGGAATTCTCTGCCAGAGCCCATGGACTGGCTGTCTGCTGCTGCCCTTCTGCGAAAGGACGTGGGCTCAGAGAGGCTGGAGGTCTGGCTCCGGGCCCCCGCAGCCCATGGTGGGGGTGGGCTTACCCTGGCCAGAGCCCTGCTGGCCCCCTCTTCTCCCACCTTGCCCCCTCAGGCCCAGAATCCTCGACTGACAGCATCCATGAGACCCTCTGCGGCCCATGGGCGTCCAGGAGAGACACAGGCCGCAGTGTGACTGGGACCCTGAGGGTCAGTGAGGGGCTGTGGTTCTGGGGGTGCCCTCCCCCACCCCATCCCTCTGGGCAGCCTGCCCCTCCCTGTGCCCTCCTAGAGGGAGCCGCTCAGGCAGGCCCCCTCGGAGCCGGGCTCCGGGCTGTCAGCCACGGGGTGCAGCCGGTCCGGATGGTCCTCGGGCGCGGGGCTCCGCTTCTGCACGCTGCTGGAGTCACCTCCTCCTCCCGGGGGACAGAACCCAGGGTCACTCTGGGCTCGGCTCAGGGCTGCACAGATGTGGACAGCTCACCAGCTGGGTTCTCTCTCTGCCTCAGTTTCCCCTGTAACATGGGGGTCGCCGTCTGAGCTGCCTTCAGTCGCCGCCCAGTCCAGTGAGCGCCTGCCCGTGAGCCTGCAGTGGGCCGCGGCCATGGCCGGCCTCAGCCATCAGCACTGCCCCTGCTTTGGAAGAACATGTCTTTAAAACTCACAGTGACCGTGATGGTCACGGTGGGCAAGATGTAGGAGTAGGACCTGTGGAGCCCCCCAGTGCGGTGGAGAGTTAGGGGTGCCTGCGGCAGTGACTGGAGCCCCCCTGCGGGGTGGCCCTGCAGGAGCCACTGCAGGTGTGACGGAGTGGAGGCAGCGTCACCCCAGGTGGGGTCGTCAGGGGCCCCTGGGCAGCCCTCGTGAACTTGCTGGGCTGTGTAAGCATCTCCAGGGGCCCTAGGGCGCCATTGAAGGTGAAGGCAGGCAGCACCGGGGTATTGTCAGCACCCCTCTTTGCCCCTCTCCTTCTGTGGGTGAGGCTGGCTGGTGTCCCCTGAACTGTGCCCTCAAAGAGACCCCACCTGCAGATCGTGAAATAAGAGAGTTTAACGAGACCCTCCCCCCCCGCAAGCAGAGCCCCAGCCCTACCCCGGCCTGGATGAGTGGGGGCTTCTGTCCGAACCACCGGAGGGAGGCCCCTCCCATGTTGCTTAGGGCAAGCCCATCCCTGTTCTCTGAGCAGTAAAGAACCCGCTTGTGACGCAGGAGATGCGGGCTTGATCGCTGGGTCGGGAAGATCCCTGGAGAAGCAAATAGCAACCCACTCCAGCATTCCTACCCAGAAAACCCCACGGACGGAGGAGCCTGGAGGGCTACAGTCCCTGGGGCCGCAAATAAGTTGGATACAGATGCTAAGCAATGACCCCCGCCCCCACTGCCTGGACCTGCCCCACACGTTTGCCCAGCTCACCAGGACTGGCAAAGCCCCTGGCTTCTGCTTGGTCATGAAAACGAGGGGGTTCCCCACTCGATGGGCGGGGCCAGCGTACCCCTGCGCAGGTGGGGCCTGGCACAGGCCCTGCCCCTCTCTGAACCTCTGTGGCCACTGGGGAGGGGGTTGGTGTGTGACTGGGGCTCACCGCAGGCTCACAGGCTGCACTGATGGTCCTCTGTGGACCCCAGGCCACGGAGAAGAGAGCCAGCCGGAGCAGGGCGGGTGCTAGGAGCTCCAGAGTCCAGGGCCCGGGGCTGCGGGGGGTGGAGCGGGGGCGGCCCTGGCCGCGCTCCGCGCTGGTTCACCGGTCCTGCAGATCTTTGTGCCCGTGCAGCTTTGAGGTTTATGTAGGGTTAAGAACAGGGCGTCTGTGGGCGAGCCGGATGCCCCTCAGCTGGGGGCGTGCTTCTCCTGGGTGGGCAGAGGGGGACTTTGGGAGCTCCCCAAGTCGTGGGCAAGCTGAGCCAAAGAGACAGGCTCAAGGGAGCAGCTGAGCCTAATTAGACCGAAAGCCGAGAGGAACTCCAATCAAGGATCAAGGGAAAACCTCATTCCTAATGAGGCCAACAGCGTGGGTTTCATCTCCCCGCGCCATTCAGTCCAGAGACGGTCAATTAGGCACCTACTGTGTGCCAGGCTCGAATGGGCTTGGCGCTGCCGAAGCGCACAGTTCCATATGGGCGGCCCCAGGATGGGGGCCCGGGTCAAAGTGCAGGACGGAGGGGAGAGGACCCTATGGGGGGAGGCGTGGCCTCTGCCCGGGGCCTAGGTCACGAGTCCCAGCGACAGCAGGAGCTGCTGGAGGACAGCTGAAATAGGCACCGCTCCCCTGCAGTCTTCCTCCCCAAGCCCACCACCCACCCCAGTCTCACCACGAGATACCCCAGTTAAGGGACATTCAACCAAAGCCTGAGCAGCACCCCCCAAAAACTGCTAAATTCACGAAAACGAGGCAAGTCCGAGAAGTTATCCCGGCCCAGAGGAGCCCAGGGAGGTGTGATGGCCCTGTGGGGTCCCTGCTGGGGTCCTGGGGCAGAGACGGGGGTCGGGGGAAAGAGGAAGCTGAACAAAGACTGATTCTAGTTAACATGGTAGCCAACGCCCCACACAGAGGTAAGAGGCTAATAATTAGGAAAACTGGGGGCAGGGAGATGGGAGCCCCATGGACATCTCAGCTTTGCTGCAAATCTTCGGCACAGTTCAGCGCTCAGTCGTGTCTGACTCTGTGACCCCATGAACAGCAGCACGCCAGGCCTCCCTGTCCATCACCAACTCCCGGAGTTCACTCAAACCCATGTCCATTGAGTCGCTGATGTCATCCAACCATCTCATCCTCTGTCGTCCCCTTCTCCTTCTGCCTTCAATATCTCCCAGCATCAGGGTCTTTTCCAGTGAGTCAGCTCTTCCCATCAGGTGGCCAAAGTATTGGAGTTTCAGCTTCAACATCAGTTCTTCCAATGAACACTCAGGACTGATCTCCTTCAGGATGGACTGGTTGGATCTCCTTGCAGTCCAAGGGACTCTCAAGAGTCTTCTCCAACACCACAGTTCAAAAGCATCAATTCTTCGGTGCTCAGCTTTCTTTATAGTTCAAGTCTCACATCCATACATTCCACTGGAAAAACCATAGTCTTGACTAGATGGATCTTTGTTGGCAAAGTAATGTCTCTGCTTTTGAATATGCTATCTAGGTTGGTCATAACTTTTCTTCCAAAGAGTAAGTGTCCTTTAATTTCATGATTGTGACTGCAGTCACCATCTGCAGTGATTTTGGAGCCCAAAAATAAAGTCTGACACTGTTTCCACTGTTTCCCCATCCATTTGCCATGAAGTGATGGGACCAGATGCCATGATCTAAGTTTTCTGAATGCTGAGTTTTAAGCCAACTTTTTCACTCTCCACTTTCACTTTCATCAAGAGGCTTTTAGTTCCTCTTCCCTTTCTGCCATAAGGGTGGTGTCATCTGCATATCTGAGGTTATTGATATTTCTCCCGGCAATCTTGATTCCAGCTTGTGCTTCTTCCAGCCCCGCATTTCTCATGATGTACTCTGCATATAAGTTAAATAAGCAGGGTGACAATATACAGCCTTGACGTACTCCTTTTCCTATTTGGAACCAGCCTGTTGTTCCTTGTCAGTTCTAACTGTTGCTTCCTGAACTGCATACAGGTTTCTCAAGAGGCAGGTCAGGTGGTCTGGTATTCCCATCTCCTGATGAATTTCCCACAGTTTGTGGTGACCCACACAGTCAGATCTTAAACTGCTCTAAAAAAGGCGGATCCAGACTGAGCACAAAGGCATGGGGGCGAGGTGCTGAGGCCCGGCGGGGCTCTGTGGGGAAGGCCCAGTTTCACTTTTCCCGACCCCCCCAGTCCCACCAGCATTTGCCTTCCCCTTGGAACGCCTACCCCACGCGGGGCCTCTGTACCAACAGATAGCCAGTTCTCTGAGCCCTGACCTGTGAGGAGTCCTAGACCGGGCTCTGGAGCCTCATGATCGGCGGGGCCCCTCCCCAGGCCCAAAGCTTGCCAGGTGGGCAGAAGGACGAGCTGCCCCCTCAGATGCCAGCCCTGCCCCTCGACTCTCTCCTCTGCACTCCTGGGCACGACAGACAAAGGTGGTGTCAGGATGGAGGGTTTTAGACTTGTGCTGGAATCTCAGAAGAGACCTTGGCACATGCCGAGCTCTCTGTTTAGCATTTTAGCTGCATCAGGGACATCACCAGATGGTCAACATTGAAATCAGATTGATTACATTCTTTGTAGCCAAAGATGGAGAAGCTGTATACAGTCAGCAAAAACAAGACCAGGAGCTGACTGTGGCTCAGATCATGAACTCCTTACTGCCAATTCAGACTTAAATTGAAGAAAGTAGGGAAAACCGCTAGACCATTCAGGTATGACCTAAATCAAATCCCTTATGTTTATACAGTGGAAGTGAGAAACAGATTTAGGGGCCTAGATCTGATAGAGTGCCTGATGAACTATGGACTGAGGTTCCTGACATTGTACGGGAGACAGGGATCAAGACCATACCCATGAAAAAGAAATGCAAAAAAGCAAAATGGCTGTCTGGGGAGGCCTTGCAAATAGCTGTGAAAAGAAGAGAGGTGAAAAGCAAAGGAGAAAAGGAAGGAAAGATATAAGCATCTGAATGCAGAGTTCCAAGGAATAGCAAGAAGAGATAAGAAAGCCTTCTTCAGCGATCAATGCAAAGAAATAGAGGAAAACAACAGAATGAGAAAGACTAGAGATCTCTTCAAGAAAATTAGAGATACCAAGGGAACATTTCATGCAAAGATGGGCTCGATAAAGGACAGAAATGGTATGGACCTAACAGAAGCAGAAGATATTAAGAAGAGGTGGCGAGAATACACAGAAGAACTATACAAAAAGATCTTCATGACGCAGATAATCCTGATGATGTGATCACTCACCTAGAGCCAGACATCCTGAACTGTGAAGTCAAGTGGGCCTTAGAAAGCATGACTACGAACAAAGCTAGTGGAGGTGATGGAATTCCAGTTGAGCTGTTTCAAATCCTGAAAGATGATGCTGTGAAAGTGCTGCACTCGATATGCCAGCAAAATTTGGAAAACTCAGCAGTGGCCACAGGACTGGAAAAGGTCAGTTTTCATTCCAATCTCAAAGAAAGGCCATGCCAAAGAATGCTCAAACTACCGTACAATTGCACTCATCTCACAGGCTAGTAAAGTCATGCTCAAAATTCTCCAAGCCAGGCTTCAGCAATATGTGAACTGTGAACTTCCTGATGTTCAAGCTGGATTTAGAAAAGGCAGAGGAACCAGAGATCAAATTGCCAACATCCGTTGGATCATGGAAAAAGCAAGAGAGTTCCAGAAAAACATCTATTTCTGCTTTATTGACTATGCCAAAGCCTTTGACTGTGTGGATCACAATAGACTGTGGAAAATTCTGAAAGAGATGGGAATACCAGACCACCTAACCTGCCTCTTGAGAAATCTGTATGCAGGTCAAGAAGCAACAGTTAGAACTGGACATGGAACAACAGACTGGTTCCAAATAGGAAAAGGAGTACGTCAAGGCTGTATATTGTCACCCTGCTTATTTAACTTCTATGCAGAGTACATCATGAGAAATGCTGGACTGGAAGAAACACAAGCTGGAATCAAGACTGCCGGGAGAAATATCAATAACCTCAGACATGCAGATGACACCACCCTTATGGCAGAAAGTGAAGAGGAGCTAAAGGGCCTCTTGATGAAGGTGAAAGAGGAGAGTGAAAAAGTTGGCTTAAAGCTCAACATTCAGAAAAAGAAGATCATGGCATCCTGTCCCATCACTTCATGGGAAACAGATGGGGAAACAGTGGAAACAGTGTCAGGCTTTATTTTTCTGGGCTCCAAAATCACTGCAGATGGTGCCTGCAGCCATGAAATTAAAAGACGCTTACTCCTTGGAAGAAAAGTTATGACCAACCTAGATAGTATATTCAAAAGCAGAGACATTACTTTGCCGACTAAGATCCATCTAGTCAAGGCTATGGTTTTTCCTGTGGTCATGTATGGATGTGAGAGTTGGACTGTGAAGAAGGCTGAGCGCCGAAGAATTGATGCTTTTGAACTGTGGTGTTGGAGAAGACTCTTGAGAGTCCCTTGGACTGCACGGAGATCCAACCAGTCCATTCTGAAGGAGATCAACCCTGGGATTTCTTGGGAAGGAATGATGCTAAAGCTGAAAGTCCAGTACTTTGGCCACCTCATGGAAAGAGTTGACTCATTGGAAAAGACTCTGATGCTGGGAGGGATTGGGGACAGGAGAAGAAGGGGACGACCGAGGATGAGATGGGTGGATGGCATCACGGACTCGGTGGACGTGAGTCTGGAGTGAACTCCAAGAGATGGTAATAAACAGGGAGGCCTGGTGTGCTGCGATTCATGGGGTCGCAAAGAGTCTGACACGACTGAGCAACTGAACTGAACTGAATACATTGAGTGAAATTGAAAGATGCTTGCTCCTTGGGAGAAAAGCCATGGCAAATCTAGACAGCATATTAAAAAGCAGAGACATCACTTTGCCCACAAAATTCTGTCTAGTCAAAGCTATGGTTTTTCTAGTAGTCATGTGTGGATGTGAGAAGTGGACTACAAAGAAGGCTGAGGGTCAAAGAATTGATGCTTTCGAACTATGGTGTTAGAGAAGACTCTTAAGAGTCCCTTCGACTGTAAGGAGATCAAACCCATCAATCTTAAAGGAAATCAACCCTGAATATTCATCGGAAGGACCGATCATGAAGCTGAAACTCCTATACTTTGGCCGCCTGATGGGAACAGCTGTCACACTGGAAAAGACCTTGGTTCTGGGAAAGATTGAAGGTGGGAGGAGAAGGGGATGACAGAGGGTGAGATGGCTGGATGGCATCGTTGATGCAGTGACCACGAGTTTGAGTAAACTCTGGGAGATACTGAAGGAAAGGGAAGACGCGAGCGTCAGTCCATGGGGTTGCAAAGAGCTGGATGTGATTTTGCAGCCAAACAACAATAACACTTTGCGTTCTCATGCCCTAGCCAGGCTGGTGTAACTGTCTTCACCTTACAGGTGTGCAGAGCTACGGAGGTGGTGGCAGGCCTGGGAGTCCCAGGCGGGTCCCTCCGACCCGAAAGCCTGGGCTCCTACTCAGCTCTTCCCGCCCCCTTGGCACCAACAGGCGGCTGAGAAACTGCATCTTTCCAGGCTCAGTGGAAACCTTGGTGGCCACATGCCCATGTGTTAACTGGATCCTCTCCAGAGCTTGGGGCTTGGTGGGGCAGTGACGCTCTGTAATTCACACACTATGACTTGCTCAAACTCATTTGTTTATATTTTCACAGTGAGCATGTATTTCCTTCATCATGTGAAGAAGCCTTCCACTGAGGGAAGGACGTTTGAGTCGGCCCAGGGCAGTGGCGAGAGAGCGAGGGAGGGGGCCTCTTTCCATCTCCCTCCCTGCAGGAGGGCTTCAGAAGTCCGCCCCCTGGAATTTCTGTCCTTTGGGGGAAGCTTGAAACCCAACAAGGGCATCTTTGTCCCTCCAGGCTGGCCGCCAGCACAGCCTCTCTGGGGCACGGGGCAGCGTGTGTGATTCCCACACACCCATCCAAGAGGGATAAAGAAGAATAAAGCCACCTCGCCATCAGGCGTCAGCTCCTCTCTGCACAGCGCTCTTGACTGTCCAAGGGTTTAAATTTGGTGTCTCCAGGCCATCAGATGCCCCAGTGGCACATGGAGGTCTGCGCTGGGGACCTTCCTCAGGGGCCGAGGAAGCCAGGACGAGGCAAGAGAGCCCCCAGGCTGGGGGCATGAGGCCTGGGTTCTAATCTCATCCTGCTGTAAACTTGCAGGGTGACGCTGCATAAACATATCTGTGTTGACGAGGGACTTAGCAGTGGGCTTAGCTGTGGCCTGGTAACGGGCAGGGCCCATGTCAGGATGGCTCAGTCAGCACACAGAGTTTAGAATGGGGAACAAGTCCCAAGCGGGCTGGATGGGCAGAGAGCCCAGACAGGAGGGGGAAGCAGTGCAGAGAATAGCTCCGGTAGGGGCCGAGGGTGTTCCCGGGCTTCCCCAGGGCCCCTGTGGAAGCAGGGGCCGCCTGGCCCCAGCTGAACCGCAGGAGTGGGTGCTCTGATGCACGTCCAGACCTGCAGCTCAGAAGGAGGTCCTGTTCTGCTCGCTGCTGGCAGCGGTGCCTGCTGGTGGTTTGCAGCTAAATGGCAACCCACTCCAGTACTCTTGCCAGGAAAATCCCATGGACAGCAGAGCCTGGTGGGCTGCACCCCATGGGGTCGCAAACAGTCGGACACAACTGAGCGACGTCACTTTCACTTTCATGTCTCCAGAACTGCCTCGCCTGAAGCAGGCTGCCTCGCCCCAGTTTAGGTCTGCATCCAAGCCTGGTGGGCATCGGAGCACGGAGTCCCAGCCTCTTGCCTGGACATCTCTAAAGGGGCTGTCCGCACCCCAGAGCCTCCCACGAGGTCAGCTTGCTCTCTGCCCCGCCCCTGCGTCCCTCACAGGCCTTCTCCCCTGCATGCAAACCTCCACTTCAGAGTCTGTCTCCTGGAGAACCCAACTGAAGGCCATTGGTACTGAGAATGGCACTGGGGAGAAACTTCTAAAATGGGATTTTGGAGCCGGGTAGCAGGTGCAGGGTGAAGACCCTGGCAGGCGACTCTGGTGTGACTGTCAAAACGTCAGCCAGTGGGGCGCTGGGCTGGGGCGCTGGGCTGGGGGCGCTGGGCTAGGGCCTGCAGCGTCGCAAGCGGGCGCCATCCGGGGGGAGAGCCAGTGTAAGGGCCAGGGAACCGGGTGCTGCTGCTGGCTGTGGTCCGCGGATGGGGGAGAGACTCACAGCCTGATTGCTCATAGTTTAAGGTGAAGTGTGGGGTGACGGTAGCGAAAGTCGTGGCTGAGGAGCTCTAAATTCTGTGAAGCAAGTAAAAGGGGCAAAAATTGCTAACGTCTACCTTTTCCTCCCCCAAGACCTCTGGAAATTAACCAAAGGCTTACAGCAGTTGAGGGATTTACTTAAGAAAAATAGCTGATTCTCAGTGAGATCAGTTAATTTGACAGTCTCTGCCCACCTCTGCTTCAGCCCAGCGGCAGCTCGCGTTGCAGAGCTGGTGAAAGCGGAGCAGAGCTCATTCCCAGAGAATCGTGATTAGCTGTCTGTTCTGACTTGCCCTGTGTTCTCTGGAAGGCCAGCCCAAAGGTTCGTTTGTGTTTCATCTAACTCAGAGTTGGCCCAGCGCTCAAGCAGCACACAGGGTGTGTGCTGAAAGCATTAGCCGACTGCTGTGAGAGGTGGGAGCAGCTGGGAAGCAATAGGCTAATCACAAAGTTTGGGAGGAAAGGTGAGAAATGAGATGTCTGTGCTGTCCAGACGCTAAGCTGTGTCCCCCTCCTTGTGACCACGGGCTGCAGCACGCCTGGTTCCCCGTCCTTCACCATCTCCCGGAGCTGGTGCAAACTGGCGTCCACTGAGCCTTCCAACCATCTCACCCTCTGCCACCCTTCTCCTCCTGCCCTCAGTCTTTCACAGCTTCAGGGGCTTTCCCAGTGAGACATCCCTAGGGCTCTGGAAAGCTTTGAAGTGTCCCCACGAGTCTAAAGGGCTGAGTGCACATCATCCCGAGAGACTGAGCAGGCCCTGAGCCCTCATTCCTGACGCTGCCTGGGCGGCAGCAGGAAGCGAAAGCTAAGGCAGAGCGGGGAGCTGGCGGGCTCGGCACTGAAGGCGTGGCCCTAACACAGAGCCCTTTGGCAAAGACTGGGATATTGTTTTGCTGTTCCAGTCCTTCAGGGAAATCTCTGTCCAATCAATGCCTGATCAGAAGCCAACAAAACAGAGATTTCAGGGTCTACACATGACAAAAAATATAGACTCTACAGAAAAGTCACTTAAAAAGATCCCAACTACAAGAAGGAACAGCAACAATAAACCCTGGGGGAGGGAGAGAATCTGGTTCCCAGAGTTGCCACGTGATAACACTCAGAATGTCCAGCTTTCAGCTAAAAACTAGAAGGCCTGCAAAGAAAAAAAGAAAGTATGGCTCACACACAGAAAAAAATGACATCACCATACTCTGTCGCTGAGGAATTCTAGATATTAGACTTTTAGACAAAAACTCTATACCAGCAATTTAAATATGTTTGATCAGCTAAAGGAGACTGTGTCTAAAGAACAGAGGACAGGGACGTCCCTGGTGGCCCAGCGGTAAAGAATCTGCCTTGCACTGAAGCGGGTGTGGGTTCAGTCCCTGGTCGGGAACTAAGGTCCCACAGATTCTGCAGCAACTAAGCCCGTGCGGCTGCCGCTGAGCGTGAGTGCTCCAGAGCCCATGTCCCACAGCCAGAGGGCCCGTGGTATCGCTAAGTTGTGTCTGACTCTTTGCAATCCCACGGTCTGCAACATGTCAGGCCTCCCTGTCTTCCACTATCTCCCAGCGTTTGCTCTTTCTCACGTCTGTTGAGTTGGTGACGCCATCCGACCATCTCATCCTCTGTCGTCCCCTTCTCCTCCTGCCTCCAGTCTTTCTGAGCATCAGGGTCTTTTCCAATGAGTCAGCTCTTTGCATCGGGTGGCCAAAGTATTAGAGCTTCAGCTTCAGCATCAGTCCTTCCAGTGAATATTCAGGGCTGATTTCCTCTAGGATGGACTGGTTGGATCTCCTTGCAGAAATGAGGGACTCTCAAGAGTCTTCTCCAACACCACAGTTCAAAAGCATCAGTTCTTCAGCACTCAGCTTTCTTTACAGCCAAACTCTCACATCCATACTTGACCACTGGAAAAACCATAACTTTGACTAGACGGACCTTTGATAGAGGCAAAGAAGAGCAACTTTAGTATACTGTCGAAAATAAATTGTTATTAATCCAAACCGATGTGTTATAAATTAACATACTGATTGTAATCCCCAGGGCAACCACAAGAAAATAACTCAAAAATAAAGTAGAAGAGATTACACTGGCATTAAAACAATACTTTAGAAAATATTTGACATAAAAGTAAGCCGAACAGAGCCCGAGGAACAAAAAAGAGGCAGAGAAAAAAGTCGCAAGACGGCAGAAGTTAGTTCTTCCTTATAAGTGATGATTAAATGTCAACAGATTTAAACTCTTCAATTAAAAGGCAGGGATTAGCAAACTGGATAAAATAACATGGCCAATGAGATGCTGTCTCTGAGAGCCTCGTTTTCTTTCTTTCTTTAAGGTGGAGAAGCAGAGAATAGCTTTATTGTTTTACCAGGCCAAAGGGGCCGCAGCAGGCTGATGCCCTCAGAGGTCTGTGTCTCAGCCTAGAGAGAGTGGCGCGAAGTTTTACAGTCATTGTTTTAAGAGGCTGTTTGTAGTTCCTGGACATGCTTCTGGTGGGTTGGTGGTGAAGTAAGTGGGAGTTGAAGGTGCAAGTGAAAGTCGCTCAGTTGTGTCCAGCTCTCTGCGACTCCATAGACTATACAGTCCATGGAATCCTCCAGGCCAGGATACTGGGGTGGGTAGCCTTTCCCTTCTCCACGGGATCTTCCCAACCCAGGGATCAAACCTAGGTCTCCTGCATTGCAGGCAGATTCTTTACCAGCTGAGCCACAGGGGAAGCCCAAGAACACTGGAGTCGGTAGCCTATCCCTTCTCCAGTGGATCCTCCCGACCCAGGAATCGAACCGGGGTCTCCCACATTGCAGGCGGATTCTTTACCAGCTGGGCTATCAGGGAGTTACCATCATTAATCTTCAGGTTCCAACCAGTCTGGGGTCTACATGCTTGTGGGCAGCAAGCAGTTAACTTCCCCAGCCTAGTGGGGAGTCTCAGTGAGCAGACTCACTTTAGAATCAGACACACACAGGCTGAAACAGAAGGAGGGAGACAGGCAGTTCACGCAAGCGGTATTCAGAAGCGGGTCGGAGCGGCTGCCCCAGCGTCGGGCGAAAGGGACGTTATTAAAGACGAGGAAGGAGATCAGACGGCAAGAGGGTCAACCCGTGAAGAGAGTCAACAATTGCAGATACATATGCACCTGGAAACAGAGCCCCGAAAACATGAAGCAAAAGAAAAACAAAAAGACCGAATTGAGAGAAGCAGAGAATTCAACTATAATAGTTGGAAACTTCAGTACTCCACTTTCAAGAATGGACATAACAGTTAGACAGAAAATTAGCAAGGAAATTAAAAACTTCAAGAAAACTGTCTACTAAAGTAGCCGAACAGACATCTATAGAACACTCCGCCCAATAGCCGCAGAATACACATTCTTCTCAAGGGCATACGGAACGTTCTCCAGGACAGACCATATCTTACAGCCTACATATGTCTCAGTCCATTTAAGAAGATTGAAATCAAACAAAATATGTGCTCTGACCACAATGGAATGAAATTAGAAATTAATATATAACAGAAGGAAATTTGGAAAAGTCACAGATTTGTGGGCATTAAATAAAACACTCTTAAATAGCCAATGGATCATAGAAGGACAAGGGAAATTAGAAAATGCTTTGAGGAGAATGGAGGCGAAAACACAGCAGAGCAGAACCATAAGGGATGTAATCAAAGCAACACCAGCGGACAGCTGCCAAAGTCTGCCTTAAAAAGGGCCGCAAACCGACAACCTCGCCTTCCACCTTAAGAAACCAGGAAAAGAAGAACGAATTTTATGAAGAAGCAGGTCTGGTGGCTGATGGCCGGGTGCGAGACGGGATAGCCTTGCGAAGGCACAGCTGGTCCTGGCCTGGGGGTGCCACCTGTGAGGATGAGCGGTGTCTTCTTGGCTGATCCTGGGCCCCTGCCAGGCAGCCCTGGGTCTGGGATCCCCATCACTCCCACTGACCGACCTGGGAAATTTGTGTTCCCCATCCCCACCATCCCAGGAGTCCTGCCTCCCAGAGGGAACGCTTCCACTGGGGGACAGCATAAAAATCTCGTTAAACATGAGCTCATGCCTGCCAGTCAGTCCCTCCAGGCTCCTTGTTTGCCAAGAGACTCTCCCGACAGGGGCGGCTGACCTGGAGCAGCCGGAGGCAGTGGGGCCGTGACACCCTTGTTGCTGTGCAGCTGCTCAGTCATGTCCGACTCTTTGCCACCTCGTGGACCGCAGCACACCAGGCCTCCCTGCCCGTCACCGTCTCCCGGAGCTTGCTCAGACTCACGTCCATCGAGTCAGTGATGCCATCCAGCCATCTCATCCTCTGTCGCCCCCTTCTCCTCCTGCCCTCAGTCTTTCCTAGCATCAGGGTCTTTTCCAGCATCAGAATCTTTTCCAGTGAGTTGGCTCTTAGCATCAGGTGGCCAAAGTACAGGAGTTTCAGCTTTCAGCTTCAGCATCAGTCCTTCCATGAATATTCAGGCTTGATTTCCTTTAGGATTGACAGGAAAAATACCTTTAGCACTGGAGTCATCTCTTTGTATTTCTCTGCCTAATTCTGACAGCAAGTAGACAAATCCAGCAGTCACAGAAGAAGGAGGACACGGCTTCTAGGAGCTCAAAGCAACCAGGAGCTCAGAGCGCTCGGGGGTGTTCCAGAGAGGCTGGGTCAGCAGAGGAGCCAGCCAGGGGTGCACGAACCTGAAGGGTGCAGAAGGTGAGCCTCACCATGTGGCTTTGAGACCAGCCTTTGGACAGGGGCTAGCGGGAAACAGCGATAGAATAGATTCTTTTAGAATGGAGAATCCTGTTCATCAAAAGACATAACTGGGCGATGAAAAGGCAAGCAGCAGGGTTGCAGAACGAATCTGCCAGATATTCATCCAACTTACGCTCCGTATCCAGGACACTCCTAGAATCAATAAGATAAAGACAACCAGTGGAAAAGGGGGGCAGAATTCTTGAACAGGCCTTGTTTAAAATAGGATTTCCAAGTAGCCCCTAAGCAGATGAAAAGCTCCTCATGATTCTTATGGGAAATGCAAATAAAACTCCGGCCGGGTACTATGTGACTCCCACCAGCATGGCTAAAATTTAGGACCTGGGAATCGCGCGTGCTGGCGAGGATGTGAAGGGACTGGAGCGCTCTCCATGCTGGTGGGCGTGTGCTCACCCGCCGTGGTTTCATCCCCAAAGCTGGGGACCCTGTTCCCTGCTTCTGTGCTCAGCTGCTCAGTCTTGTCGACTCTTTGCGACCCCAGGGCCTGTAGCCTCCAGGCTCCTCCGGTCATTGAATTTTCAAGGCAAGAATACTAGAGTGGGTTGCCATTTCCTTCTTCAGGGCATCTTCCCGACCCATGGATCCAACCATTGTCTCCTGCGTTTCTGGCATCGGCAGGGAGATTCTTTACCGCTGAGCTACCTGGGAAGCGCACACCTGTTCCACAGACCCCAGCAATTCCACCACCGAGCGTCTGAACCACCCAGAGACACACACAAGAGTGGTCCGCTTTGCTCTGTCTGAACGAGCTGAAAAGCTATCACCCGCCCGAACGTCCGCTGTAGGTGGGATGGGTAAGCCCACCGTGCGGGTCCACGCCACATCTAGAGTCCTGCTGGTATTACTAACAGACCGTAAACTACAGGCCACAGTGTGGGCGCCTCTCAGGGTGCTGAGCCCAAGAAGCCAGACAAGAAAGAGCACATTCCATTCCCATGGATTTCACAACAAGCAACCCTAACCCGTGGCTCTGGAAGTCGGGGCTGTATTTACCAGGTGGCGGCGTGGTGGGGGAGGGGTTAGTGACTGGAGGGCTGTGGGGGCTTGGTGCCTGGGGGCTTGATCGGTGTTGGATCTCCCTGCAGGACCCCACGGAGGCGTGCACTTTGGGGCCTCACTGCTCTGCGCGGGAAGGGGTGGTCAGGGTTGTCTGGTTAGTGGTTAGTGATCTGCACTTGGTCATCCGGTTCTGTCCGGCCCCCGGTCACCCACCCATCTGTAATCCATCCACGTGGTCCTGGGTCCAGCTGGTCTGGTTGGGCCTAAGGTGTGCGTTCTGGCTTCTGGTCGGGGGTTTCCTGGCCTCAGAGTCTTGTGATGAAGAACTCTGGAGGTCGAGATGCCTCACCTCCCGTTCAGCAGCGTCTTCCCTCATGCTCTGGGGCTGGACTGTGTCCCCTAAATCCACACACTGTAGTCCTGGGCAGCCCCCAAGTGATCATATTTGGAGATACAGCCTTTAGGGGGTATCAGGTTAGAGAGGTGTAAGGGTGGGGCCCTGGTCTGATGGATCATTGTCCCTACAGGAAGAGAGAGACGCCCCAGTGCTCTCGGTCCCCACAGATGCGAGGCCATGTGGGGATGGGGACCGAAGGCGAGAGCTCTCTTACCAGCACCTACCCCCATTGGACGGCACCTTGATCTTGGAGCTCTGGCCTTCAAAGCTGAGAAAATACATTTCTATTGTTTAAGCCACCTGGGCGCTGTGGTCTGTTACGGACACCCGAGCCGACTGAGGCACCACCACTCCCCTGCCCCAGAGGGCTGGGTGGACGCCCTCTGCTCCCTCTTTGGCCTGGGGTAAGCAGCCTCTGCCCCTCAAGGGCGGCGCGCAGCGGGTACCAGGTGAGACTGAAGGTGCTGGGCTTGAAGCCTGGCTCCCCCACTTGCTGGCCTTGCTACTCAGCCTCCTGGAGCCCCAGTCTTCCCTTCCGGATGGAGGTGAGGATCTGCCCCCAGAGAGCACCAAGGACGTGGGAAAGCCTCAGCAAGGGCACACAGCAGTCCGAGCCCTCTGCAGAGGCCCCAGGAGGGGTGGGCATCGGTCTGGAGGACCTCATCATAAGATCTGAGCAGTGGTCAGCTTCTGCAGAGGCGAGGGCAGTCAGGAAATCTGCCTGCTTGGGGCGAGAGAGCAAAAGCTGTCCCGGGCGGAGCTACCGTGGCGCTGGGCAGACCCTTTCCACCTCTCCTTCGTTCTGAAAGGGAGCATTGGCCGCACTGTTGTGTTTAATCAGGGCAGCAGTTGGAGCACGATGGAGGATCCCTCTCCCTGGGGCGAGGGTGGTGCTCTCTGTCCCGGCAGGCCCCCAGGCCACCAGCTCAGCATCCACCGTCTGCACACCGCCCTTCCTGGTGAGGAGTCCTCCCCGTCCCGGACTCCCGTCTCCCCCTTGCTGCCACCTCTCCTGGTCCTGACCCCGCAGGGCCCGTGCCTCCGTCCTTGCCCTCTGACCCCGGTCCCACAAACACTCCCCTGTTTCTCTTCTCTGCAGGTTGCTGGGAAGCATCTGAATTTTCAGGCTTGGAAACCACAAATCTGGGTTCGGGGGAGCTGCGGCACAGACCCTGTTCTGGGCCTTTTCTGCCTCTGTGTTTGAAGCCCAGACCACGATGGGCTACCAGCTCCGTATCTTCCAACAGCAAATAAATACATTGATTAGAGTCACAACTCTCGGGGAAGTTGACACAGATTATATTTGTGCACTGGGTGGAAGAGGTTCTCGAAATTTAATTATAACTTAAGTGTAAAATATGCCTCTTCTGTGGGAGTTTCGAGCCTCGCGCGTAATTACCTCCCTGCTCTCTCCCAATCACCCTCTTACGACGCCTCTGTGTGCTGTGAGCAATTAATTTATAGGCTGGTAATAGGCTAAAACAATATTTAAAGTCATTTTGCCCAATGTAGCTTTTAAGGAGGGATTGAGATAATAATTACTTAAAGGCCCGTTTTATCACCCTGGAGCTGTTACCGCGGTGCTCCTCTCCGGCCCTCGCAGCCTCCTCCCGCCCCGGGACCGTGTGCTCCT
Organism: Nanger dama; assembly: GCA_917880005.1. Lineage (NCBI taxonomy): Eukaryota > Metazoa > Chordata > Mammalia > Artiodactyla > Bovidae > Nanger > Nanger dama. The sequence goes on along the minus strand of CAKJTW010000018.1, from coordinate 2,059,480 downwards.
TGGCAGGTGTGCGGGCCCCCGGCCTCAGCCCTCGCCTGGCAGTGATCACACCAAATAACACGTGGGCCCCAGCTGGGAGTTGGGGCGACCCCAGAAGATGGAAGCCGGGCTACACCGGCTTCTCGTTAGCAAAGTCGGGCAGAACTTATCAGCCACTCAGAAGGCCAGGACTCTGTGGCCCAGGTGGCGGGAGAAGATGCACTGGTGCCCACTCTAAGGGTCTGTGTGTGTCGGGGGGGCGGCAGTGGGCACTAGACAGAAGGCGGAGGGCTGGGCTTGGGACAAGCCCGTGCTGATATGGCTCAGCCGTGGAGGGGAGAGAATGGTCCCCATCTTCTCAGGGAATCCATGCACGACTGCACAAAGCCATCCCACCATGGGCAGAGGGGCGGGCACCTGAGGCACAGAGACAGCTCAAGGAAGGGGCTCTGAAGGAGGGGGGTGTCAGGGGAACAGCTTTATCTGGTGAGCAATCGCATTGCTTCCTAGGGAGCTCCTTCACTGCCCTGGCCCCTGCCCAGGCTGTCTGTGGGTGCCTGGCGGGGGGCGCGGGCAGCCCCCCAGGGGCAGGACCTGGACTTTGGGGTTGGATGGAGCTGGGGCTGGATTCCAGCTTTGACTCTCACCAGGGTGGCTTGGAGGGTATCAGGAGACCCCAGGGTGCTGTGCCCGGGGTGGGAAGCCGGGCTCCACCTGCAGCTAGGGCAGCCCGGGGCATGCTCGGTGGGCCCTGTGGGGTGCTCGGCCCCTAACACCACCCATGCCGCTGAAGGGCACCCGTGACTTCGCCGGGTTCTCAGAGAAGCGAGGGCACCGTGCGACGTGGGGCCGGGTCAGGGTGGACTGGGAGCACCCAGCCCCCAGGGAGTCGGGTGAGGGCCTCGCCCTCTGGGGAGCCTCTGGAGGCCGCACTGCCCGCCCCCCACCCCCCAGTGGCCGTGGGCTCTGGATTCGCCGCTGGGGAGCGCTGGCCCGCTCTATGCCTCTTAAGGGCCCAGATGCTCATGGCCTTAGGATCATTATGGAATGCCTGGGCCTGCCGCATCTAGTCTTCTGGCCCTTTTTGGTGCCTCTGGTGCCATGTTTGATGGATTCTTCAAATAGCCTATGAACGGTTAAGGGAAGGAATGAATGAATTCCCAGCATTAAGTCATTTGCAAGAAAATGTCCTCTGGAGACAAAGGGAAAGCTGAACTCTAGCCTTTTCTAGAATCTGAAGCAGTGGGTGCTGGAGGTGGGGGAGGGGGGCCACCCCGCCCCTGTCAGGAGGCCAGCCTGGGGGGCGGGCTCGGAGGCAGGCAGGGGCAGCAGTTTCAAGCCTGCGGGTGAGGGGATCCCACGGAAAGATGTCCCGGGATGCCACTGGCAGGACATGTGGCCCGCCCAGAGAGCAGCAGCGGGAGCAAGGGGCCCTGGGAAAGTCACCTCCCTCCCCGGGCCTCAGTGTCCCCATCGGTACGGGGGGCTGAGATTGCCCCTACCTCGTCTCTGGGTTGCCAGGCTGTCCTCCAGCGCTGCCGCTCCAGGACCCTATGATGGGCACATCGTAGGTGAGCAGAAACGCTTGTGTCAGCCATGCACTCGACAAGCCTGTGTGTGTGCAAACGCCAGGCTTGGAGCTCAGTGTGAGAACCCGGCTTCTCTGCCTGTCCCATCGGTGGGCACACCCCGGGCTGCGGTGGGTAGGAGCCCAGAGCAGGGTCTCACCGACCCTGGGAGTTCTGAAAGAAATGAGGGTGGGGGAGTCGGGGCTCCATGTGGGCAGGTGAGGGGGCTGGGGTTGGGGAGAGCCCAACAGGCTCGTGCGGCAGGGCCCTGGGGCGGGCTAGGAGGACTAGAGTGAGGAGGTGGGTGTGGGGGTCATGGAGGAAAAGCAGGCCTCTTAGGGCCTGTGCTCCCTGGATGAACAAGGGTCGCCCTGCCCCGTCGTTGGCCCTGAGCGGGGGGGCAGAGTGGAAGCACTCCCACCCCAGGGCCGTCCCACCCCACCCCTATCCTTTCTTCCTCACCCCGTCTTCCCTGTTGTCCCCTGTGGTTTTTGCAGGCCTGGCCCAGGGAGGGGGCCGGTCCCCAGAAAGTGGTGGGCCACGTCCATGCGTCTTCTGCAAAGAGCCTCATAAAAGGGGCCCAGAGTGGAAATCAATTCTCTAAAGCTGAAATCAATAACAATAACTAATATTAATACTGATTATCCTTCCTTTATTGCACGTTGAAGTTGGGCTGGGAATGGATTGTGTTTGGGGACTGGGGAGGGGGCAGGGGGCAGGCGTGTTGGGTCCGGGGAAGTGAAGAGCCAGCCAGGGCCAGGTGTGGGGTGGTGGGTTGTGCCGCGGAAGCCTTGGCTCCTGCCTCTTGGGTTGAACTTGTCCCAGGCCTGGTTTCCTCATCACATTCCCCACGTGACTGGGCTTATCAGGTGCCCAGATTTGGGGAGGGCAGCCCACCCCCACACTTGGGACACCTGAGTCTGGAGGAGAGTCGGGGGAAGTGCATTGCGCAGGAAGTGGTCAGCAAGGCTCCTGGAAGTGCCCAGAACTGGGCTGGTTTTTTGTGTGGTTTCTCTCTGGGGTCAGCCCAGGGCTTTGGTCAGAGTCTAGAGAGAGGGGGCCCAGGAGGAGTGTGCCTCCCTGGAAGGGGGGTCAGGCACAGCGCTTGGGGTCTGGGCGGTGAGTGCCCCCTCCCCTTGGAGAGGAGTGGCCACTAACTCCCGTGTTCCAGCTGTGTGACTGCGGGCTGGCAGGGGCCCCCAAGTCCCCCCTTTCATGGGGGTAAAGCAGGATCCAGGCCCAGGGCTCCTGCTTGCCAAGCCCCTCCCCACACCCAGCAGGATGCCGTGGGTGCTGAAAGCAGGGTAACAGGGTGAGTGTAACGCATGCGTCTTTAGAGACACAGTGGATCCAGAAGAGGGGGCTCCGAGGACTCTGACGACTGCGCGCATGTACGTCTGCATGTGCATGTCCATGTGTATGCACATCCCTGTGTGCACGTTCGTGTGTGTGCATGTCCGTGTGTGTGCACGTCCATGTGCATGTGCACGTCCATGTGCGTGCACATCTCTCTGTGTGCACATCCGTGTGCATGTGCACGTCTGTGTGTGTGTGTGCGCACATCTGTGCATGTGCACATCTGTGTGTGCACATCCCTGTGTGTGCACATCCCTGTGTGTGCATGTCTCTCTGTGTGCACATTTGTGTGCACGTCTGTGTGTGTGCATGTCTATGTGCATGTCTGTGTGTGCACATCCCTGTGTGTGTACGTCTGTGTGTGTGCACATGTGTGTGTGCACGTCCCTGTGTGTGCACATCCTTGTGTGTGTACGTCTGTGTGTTCATGTCCGTGTGCATGTGCAAGTCCCTGTGTGCACGCACAACTGTGTGTGTGCACGTCTGTGTGTGCATGTCCGTGTGCGTGTGCAGATCCGTGTGCGTGTGCACCTCTGTGTGCGCGTGCCGGTGTTCTAAGGACGCAGTTGGAAATCATCTATTCTGCAATGTTAAGTCGCTGGGCATATACACGTGATTATGCATTCTGTGTATTCGTTGGGAATCTTCTGCAAAAACACACGCTGAAGCTAGAATTTAAACACAGAAATGGAAGGAAAAGGCCAGGAATACTCCAGAGGGGGAGAGGAAAGAAAACTGTGTCTCAGGAACCAGAGAGATGGTCACTGATCAGGCGACATGAACCTGCGCTTCCTGGCAGCCACAGCAAGGAAAGAAAGAAGATGGGTCTGCCCTTCTGGCCAACGGGAGGAAGTGTTTCCCCAGGGGGTGGCTAGAGTCCAACCCTGGTTTATCAGGAAGTTTCCTTATGAAAGGGGAAGATGGTAGTCCACGTCTTCAAAAGGCTTTTTCTGGACTTGCCAGATGGCCCAGTAGTTCAGGTCCTGAGCTTCTGCTGCAGGGGCATGGGTTTGATCCTGGCCAGGGAAGTTCCATGTGCTGTGCAGTGTGGCCATGAAAACGGCCTTCCCTCCTACAGCCCCTCAGCAGAGGCCGAGAGGGTCCATGAGCTCTGGGATCCACGTGGGTTTGGACAGAAAGTAGCCCCCACTCCAGACAGGACCAGCTTGGTGGCCACACCAGCTTAACAGCTGTCAGGTGGAGGAAAGGGCTCGCTTAGTCCCGCAGGGGTGGTGGGGTCCTGGGCTAAGGGGGCTAGGGGGAGCCAGGAGTGCGGCTGGGGCTCTTCAGGCAGGTCTGTAACTCGCTGGGCTGGGTTTCTGCTCAACTGTGACCCTGGTGGGGGCAGCCCTGGAGGAGGGGGCGGGTTCTTCCCTGCAGCTGGCTCGGCCCCAGGCCTGTCCCTCGCTTCCCCTCGCTGCCCCGCTGCCTCTCGGCGGGTCAGCCTGCTGGGGCCGTGTTTACCTGCCGTCCATCGCCTTGATGTGGGCAAACAGGACAGACGGGAGGGACAGGAGATAAGGCTGGGCCTCTGGATCAAAGGTGGTGGTGCTCGCCTTACTCGACCTGTGCGTTTATTTACTGTCCCTGAGCTTTTACCTGCCCGCCACGGGGTGCAGAGACCGAACCCTGGGGTGCTTCAGAGGGCCCCGGGCTCGCTCTGGGGCCCTGTGCGGTCAACGGGCTACGGGAGGAGTGCACGCTGAAGACTGCACAAGTGAAAATGTGTGAGCCTCCCCTCAGGTGGGCCTCTCAGCAAACTGGGGTCGTTGTCATCCCCAGTTCACAGATGAACTAACTGAGGCTCAGAGAGGCCACATCGCCCATCCCTGGGGCCCTCTTAGTCAAACATCGGGATTGTTTTTTTCTCTTTTAAAAAGATTTTTGATGTGGACCATTTTAACAGTCTTTATTGAATTTGTTACAATATTGCTTCTGCTTTATGTTTTCCTTTTTTTTTTTGCCCAGGCAAGCTCCACCTTAGCTTCCCAACCAAAGACCCAACCAACCACTGGAGGTGAAGTCTTAGCTCCTGGACTGCCAGGAAGGCAGGACCAGGGTTTTAACTCACATGGCTCTGACTCTTTAGTGGGAGCCCTGTGCTGTTTCTGAGTCTAGAGGGAGTCAGGGGCTGCAGATGGCAGTGCCCTGCCAGCAGAGGTGAGATGAGGGGATAGCCCCCGGGGCCTCATCCACACCCCGCAGGGCTCGTCCATACCTTCAGCAAAGCACCCACTGTGTGCCGGCCTATCGAGGGTGCTGACGCGGAGCCGAGAGAGAGGCCCTGCCGGGTGGGCCCTCATCAAGTACAGGAAGCAATCCTCGGAGGCAGGAGGAGTGGGGCGCAGCCGACAGGTGGCTTGTTCCAGGCTCTGGGGCCCGTTCTTGGTCTGCTTTTCTCCCTGCACATCACACACATCCGGCTTGAGTCCACTCTCTTGACCCCACCCACGAGGCAGAAACCAGGCCGGACCTGAGGCTCCACTGTGGGGTACCACCTCTGGCCCTTCTTCCTTCCAGAGCTGCAGCAGGGAGGATGGGCTCAGGAAACAGGGTTTCAGACCCTTCCGAGAGCATCCGCTGTGGTTGACACCTGGAAGAAGCTCCCGGTAGGAGAGAGGGTCTATCTGGAGCTGTCCCCTGACTGCCAGAGGGAAAAGAAGCCCCAGACTGCAGAGGACTCGGGACCGACTTCACCGCCAGCTCTGGAAGCCCTCCCGTTCTGGAGCAGAGATGGAGCTCGGCCTTGGCCCACAGTCCATCTGCTCATCACACCCCCGCCACAGAGGGCCCACCATCAGGGGACTAAGAGGCTCTCGCAGGGTCCTGCTGACTCTGCCCACTCCTGAGCATCTCTGTGACTGACCCTGCCAGGAGGCCTCTTCTGAAACACTTCTCCCTGGCTAAATTTGGTCCTGGTTTGGGCACTCCCTCCTCCAGGCAGTCCTCCGTGGTTTCCTGGGCCATTTCTATGTTTTTATCTGTGTAAGCCGCAGCGTCTGGATTGCTTACTCCCCGGAGACTCCCAGCACACGCACACTCTGCGTCCCTCCCCAGGGCAGCCCCTGAGTGCTCAGGGGTGCTTCTTGCAGGAGGCCAGTGTGCCGGTGATCAGCTGTGTCCGACTCTGCAGCCCCATGGACTGCAGCCTGCCAGGCTCCTCTGTTCATGGAATTTTCCAGGCAAGAATACTGGAGGGGGGTTGCCATTCCTTAATCCACGGGGTCGTTCTGACCCAGGCATCACGCCCTGAATTGGCATGTGGGTTCTTTACTGCTAGAGCCATCAGGGAGTTGAGTTCAGTTCAGTCGCTCAGTCCTGTCCGACTCTTTGCGACCCCAAGAGGGGCTCAGAGGAGGGAGTCTGGGAGAGGCCTGTTGGAGTCAGGATCGGGGTCTGCACTTGCACTGCCCTCTCCCGGACCAGGAAGGCCTGGAGTCTTCCCCTCTGCGGCATCCTCTGGTCTGGCTGGCGTAGTGGGTGCCCAGTAAAGCTCGATGGGCTGACATCAAGATTCTTGGCTGACATGCACCGTGCCCCCACCAGCCCCACGGATCATAGCTCTGAACCGGGAGGGCCAGAGCCTAACCTCCGCACCCCGGCTTGGGCATGCCCACGCTTCTGTTGGGGGCTGGCTGACCGATTTCTGGGGCTTTTACAAATGCAGGGCCAGTTGACACCGGGGTTTTTGGAGACAGGAGGTGGATGCCACTCCAGAAATGATCCCCGGGCCGTGGAGCTGGGAAGGGGAGCAGAGGGCTGGTCTCCCTTTGCACACTGTCCTCCGCTTGAAGCAGTGCACAGAGGGGTCAACCCCAGGATGGCTTTGGGGAGCGTTTCCTTCTCAGGACTCCCCAGCCAAGCCTGGTGGGTGGGGGTGGGAAAGAGGAGAGGGCCTGGGCCTCGCAGCCTGGGCTGAGGCTCCCCGCTCGCCACTGGCAGCATCTTCACTGACCCCAGTGGAGTTTCTCATGAGCCAGGGATGTTACTTTCCGTCTAGTGGAGGCTCTCGAGGGACTCCACTGGAGGCCCAGTGCTTAAGGCTCTGCACTCCCAATGTGCTGGGCTCGAGCTTGATCCCTGGTCAGGGTACTAGATCCTGCATGCTGCAACTGAAAAGAAAAATAGAGGGAGGGATCCCGCACGAGGCATCAAAGACCAAAGATGCCGTGTGCCGCCGCTTAGGCCCGGGAGGAGCCGAAGAAAACAGACTTCAGAGAGTCTGGTGAGCCCAGCTGTGCGCAGGAATGTCCTCTGAGCTTCCATGCGGGCCTGTGATGGCATTTGTCAGCCCCACACCCTCTCCGTCCATCTCGGTGGAGAGATGGAGGGATTCCACACTGGCTGAGGGACCGTGGCGCCGGGAGGCAGACCGGCTGTGCAGCGACCTTCTGGGACACAGCCCGGGGAAGGCGGCCTCCTTGACCGCTTCCCACCTCCGAGCTCCGGGGCCCTCGCGCTGCCGGAGACTCAGGGCACACTGTGCAGCCAGCGGTCATAAGGAGTCCAGCGCTCCCACCGCTGGCGCTGCCCCTGGGCGAGGCCCCGTGCCGTCTGGGCCCCGGCTCCTAGTCTCCAAGACGGGGTGGCCACCTAGCAGGGCCATCCCCCACCGTCAGGGCTAACCCAGCAGCCGAGGGGAGCGAGGCACAGCATCTGGCCTGCAGTGGGCGGCAGCCAGGGGCCGACCCGCGCCCCTGACCGACGCCCTGCCTTCCTGTGGTTGCAGGCGAGCCCCGAGGGAGGTGCTGGGGAGTTAAGGTCCCAGGAGTGACCTTCAAGTGGGCTGCTGGTGGGTGCTGTCGCTCAGAAGGGGAAAATTCTGGGGTGCTCTCCATATCCTCATAGAGGCTCCCAGGGGCCTGAGCGCCACTGCCTGCCGCAGACCCCCACCCCCGAGAAAGCAACTGTCTTCTTTCCCCGCTCCCTGCCGTGCTTCCAGGAACCCCTGCCTGCACACACAGTCCTGTCTCCCGTCTGCTTCAAGTAGGGACCCTGCTAGGAAAGAGGGATGCTGGCTTATCACCCTGATCGGCAGGCAAGTGGAGACCAGCTCGGTAAGTGTGATTCTGGTGGGAGAGTGGTGGGCTTCCCTGGGGAAGCACCCTTCGAGCAGAACCTAGAAACGACGGCGATGGGGAAGCCAGAGCTCTGCGTCCCTGAGGTGCCTCCCCACACCCGCGCCCCCCGATGACCCCAGCCGCTGGCTGCCCAGCCACGGCCCCTGCAGCCAGAGGGGATGCGGCGGCCGGCCAACGCTCGACGGGCTCCAGGTCGGCTCCTCTGAACCCTCCTGTTTGTACCGAGTTAATGTCCTGTCATTAGTGGTTAGAAAGCTTGCGGGAGTTAAACATTAAGCGGTGTGTGTGCTGGGAAAGACGGTGTCTTGTGCCTGGGGTTGATGGTCAAGGACGGGGCCCTTGCTCTTGCTTTGGAGTTCTCCGACACACAGGCTTTCCAAGTTGTTGAAAGAGGCTAACGCAGGAGTCCTAACTCCCAGGGTCTCCGTGGGCCCAGAGATGGGCCAGTTCTTCCAGGAACCTCCCAAGTGCCGTGGTGGACTGGGACCTCTGGGGTGGGAACTGCCAGGGGCTGGGACCTCTCCCCCAGGGCCTAGGAGAACAGTCCTCAAGGCATGTGCCAGGCCCCCCCACGAGGGTCCCCGGAGGGGGTGGGAAGGCAGCCCCAAGGCCCAGAGGGACAAGCCGCCTGAAGACTCTGGGTGGGGGGCAGGTCACAAAGGAGGAGTTGGGCCATTCCTCCCTTGCCCCTGCCCCCTGCCCCTCCATCTCTCCCCCAACTTCCCTCCTTTCCTCCACCAACTCGTCTCAGAAGCATCAGCTCTGGGCCCGATGCAGCCTGCACAAAGGCCGGTCTCTGCCCCTCCAGGGAGCCCTCGTCTCAGGGGCAGGCTGGATGCAGTGTTAGCGCTAAGAGAGGAGCACACGGGAGGCCCTGCCTCTGAGCTGGGCCTTGAGCGCAGGGAGGGTGGGGTGTTGAGACGAGGCACAGGGTGTGGCCTCTGGAGCATGCAAAGGTCAGGGAGTGGGGAGCGGCAAAGTGGGCTATGAGGGTCTCAGCGGGACGCCTCTGGGAGAAGGGACAGGGCCAGCACACTGCATGGGTCTGTGAGCTGAGCTCCGTCCGTGGGCAGCGCCTGCACCCCTGACGTGTCTCAGAAGCACCTGTTTTGGGGTCTGTCTGCCCCAGAGGCAGGCACCAGTCGGCGTATGTGGACCCCCTGGGACTAGTGGACAGGAAGACCAGTGGGGGGAACTGAGTGAATTCTGAATAAGCAGATGGACAGCTGAGGGGCAGGTGGATGGGTGAGCTGGTGGGCGGTGGGGGTGGTGGGGCGGGCGGAAGGATGGGTGGGTGGTGGCCCCAAGGATTGATGGGTGTGTAGATAGTAGTGGAGGTGGGTGGATGGCCATCTTATCTTCCGTTTCCGTTCCAATCAGCACTTGCAGGCTTCCCACAAGGAGCCCCCCAAACCCACCTAGCGGGCCACCCACCTCTGCTGGCCCGGTCAGTTAACAAATTCTCTGCCTTGAGCAGAGCTGCACAGCACTGATCTCCAGCCACTGTTGAGAGTCTAGGGTCTCTGCCAGAGTCCAGGGTCGGCCTCACCGTGTGGGGAGGAGCCCTCTCCTTGGGGGTAATGAAGTCAGGAGGGGGTGGGCGGGAGCTCTCCTTCCCTGAGAGGTGCAGGGACTGGACAGCTCCTCGACACCCCCACCCCACCCCCACTCACAGCCCGCAGTCTAGCCGGAAGCTTTGTAATCCCTCAGGCTTCAGATCCTGCAGGCTGGGGGTTTCCCTGGCCCATTAGGAATCAGAGACACGTCTGTGCTCTTGCCAGTGGGACCTCCTGGAACCTCAGGAGAGGGGGCCCCCTTCAGGAGGTGGAGACCCCAGAGCTGGGCGCCCCGGGGAGGAGGAGGCCCTGCAGGCGTGTGAGCCAGCCTGGGGCTGCGCTTCCAGGCCCGGAGGGATGGCTGGGGGCCTCTCTCCAGAAACAGCCTCCTCGCCCCGGGATGGGAGGGAGCTCAGTCCTTCCACCAGGGCCAGCCACCCCTCAGGCCCCTCTGTCCTGCTCTCTCACATGTGGCAGAGCCAGGGGTCGGAAGCGAGCCCGACTCAGGCCCACCAGCTGAGGCTGGGCGCTGGGGGGCAGGCAGAGGGGCATGAAGAGGGGCTTCGGGTCCTTTGGGGAGAACAGGGTCTCGGGGAGCACAGGCTTGGCGTCCTGGATTTGCCTCGAGCACGAGAGCTGGTCTGGGGGCCCCATGGCCCCACCTGTGGGAGGGAGGAGCCCCTGCCCCCTGGGACGGGGTCAGCGGGAGAGCGCCCGGCCTGGCTAGTGGGGCCCAGCACGGGAGCTGCCATCATCAGCACTTCAGCAGGATCGCCAGCCGGGGGTCAAGGTCAGCTGGCCGGTCGTGACCTCAGCGACCAGCTCGCCCTGCGTACCTGAGCTTGTGAGACTGATCCTCTCGGGGACAATGTAAACGGGAGGCCGCAGAGAGTCCTCAGCTCTGGGGCCAGGCAGGCCCGCTGTCTCCGCCCCCACCCTGGGCGGCCCAGCCCCTTGGGAGGCCTGTCACCTCCCAGTCCCGGTCGGATGGTGGACGTCCGGGCTGGGAGAGCTGAGGGTGACGGCGCACATGGGGCGCACGTGAGATGAGAGGGGCCGGGGCTGTGGCCTCGTGGGACTGTTAATAAACACATGGAAACACTGTCTTCAAAGCTCACGTTGCTTCTTGCAAACTTGAAAGGTCCCAGATGTCAATTTCGAGATGCCGGCAGGCAGCATCAGCCGTCTTGGAGCTGCTTGGGTAGCACCCACCCCGCCCAGGGAATCCCGGGTGTCGAGGGCATGGGGCCCGGCCATGGGAGGGCTTCGAAGGGAGATGGCGGGAAGCTAAGGCAGGTGTCCCTGCTGCCGTCGGGAAGCTCAGATCAGCAGTGCTCCTGCGCACGGGGGCCCCTCTGGGCCCCTCAGGCCTGGGTGGTCCCTGCGCTGTCCCCTGCGCAGCTGAGGGTGCAGTGACCCCCAGTGGCACCTGGGCCGGCAGCTCGGCCTCGGCTGAGGGCCCCACGGGTGGCACGGGTGAGCCAGCCCGGTTTGGGCTCTCTCTGGCATGGAGCAGCAGGCAGAGGAGAACGCTCTCGAGACCCCTTCCCCCGAACGGAGCCTCAGCACGGTGGCCTGGGGGCTCAGTTTCAAGACAGATTCACAATTCAATTGTGAAATGGGATGAAATTAGGCATCCCCCCTTTGGGCATCTCAAGTTTTCCTCTTTAAAAGTTCTGTTCCTCTCAGCAAATGTATTTACTTCTGGATTAACTTTACGTTGTGTTGACAGGTGGGAGGGCAGAGTGCGGGATGTCTGCCAAGTGCTTTTCCTTCCTGCTCCCGGAGAAGCTCCAGTGAGGACCCAGCGACCACAGGAGCCGGCTCTGGGTGGGGAGGCTGTCCGGGTTGACTCCCAGCTTCGCTGCTCACGAGCGGTGTGTTTCTCAGCGACTCTGAGCCTGCTTCCCTCGAGTTGTAGCGGGAATTCCAAGCACAGCAGGCGGGCTGGGGAAGAGAGGTGTCAGGACAGGCTGAGGCCAGGGTTCAAGGCCGGAAGCAGGCATGTGCACGCCAGCATGGTGGCCCTGTGTCCTGGCGAGCACGTGTGTGCATGTGCGTGTGTGTGTGTGAGTGTGGAGTGGGATCCAGGACACACGAGTGGGGGAGTGTGGACTTGCTTCCAGGAAGAAAGCCATCCATGCTTTAGGGAAGACAGGTGGCCAGCACATGGACAGACAGGGCTAGAGAGCCTGGTCTGGGGAGAGGCGGCCTGGCTGCGGCTGTGCTGGGGGAGGAGGAGGCGGAGACTGCAGACCCTCGGAAAGACGCGTGGAGCAGAGGAGTGGGGCAGGCAGGGGCCAGCTGGCCTGGCCCTCCAGACGAGCTCTGGAAGGCTTCCTGGAGAAGGAAGACGCTGGATGGGTCAGCAGGTTGTCGCCACGCCTCCCACCGGCCTAAGCGGATGCCATCCAGAAGGGGGGTAGATGTCCAGGGAAGCCCCCCGGCAGGGCACCCTCATGTCTTGAGGGGGAAATCCAGCCCCCTGCCCCAGCCCCCTGCTTCTGCTCCCTACTTCCAGGCCTCTGGCTAGGTTTGAGGTCCAGAGCAACACTGCCTTTGCCTGGAGGGAGGTTAGGAGAGGGTCCCCAGTTTCCTCCAACACATTTCCTTCCAGATGGATCTTCCATAAACCCGGTCCCACCTTGGTGGGGTCAAGGTGCCTGGTGAAACGCTTTCCACTGGGTTCAGTTCGGGTCCAGTGGAAGACGCTTCCCAGTGGTGCTAGTGGAGAGGAATCTGCCGGCCGTCCAGGAGACGGGAGAGGCCCAGATTCGATCCCTGGGTCGGGAAGGTCCCCTGGAAAAGGAAATGGCAGCCCCACTCTGTTCTTGCCTGGAAACTCCCACGGACAGAGGAGTCTGGCAGGCTACAGTCTGTAGGGTCGCAGAGTTGGACACGACTGAAGGGACTTGGTATGCACACCACACACAGTGGAGGGGGCGATGGCATGTGGGCGTGGGGGCCGGGAGGACCCCTTGGCACCCGTGCCCATCCTTGGGCTGCAGACCCCCAGGACAACTCAGCTGTGCTTCAGTCCAGCCTCGTCCAGGGTCCTGGCCCTGATTCACCGAGAGTCAGCACGCCCTGGCTGGTGGTGCCTCTGGGGCCCGGAACATCTCGGCACCCACAGCCGCAGACAGGTTGGCACGGCCTCCAGACGCCAGGCATCTCCGCCAGTGTGCGCCGGCGCCCGGCCCTCCTGGGGGTCTGGGGCGAGGCCCGCCCTGAAGCTGGCTTACATTTCCTTCACTCCTTTGCTGCTCCAGCTCCCTGCATCCGTTTGCCGGCTCGTCCCCTCTCCCGGGCCCTCACAGGCCTGGACTCAGATCCCCGCTCCCTGGGGGCTGTGGGGGCACAACTGGCATCGAGAGAGCTCAGCCCCAGGCCTGGCGCAGAGGGGCGCCGCGGGCCCTCGGGACAGAGTCCACACTCCTCACCTAGGACACTCCCTGAGCTCTTCTGGCTCTGCCCACGCTGGGCACCGTCAGGCCTGAGGACAGGGCCTCCCTCTTTCTGCCTGTGCCCAGTACTCCCTCCCTTGCTCCCCCGCCTCATTTGGACAGCTCCTCCCTTCTTCACAGTCTTAGCTTGGATGGGACTTCTTCCAGGAAGCCCTCCCTGGTTTCCCCCATCTGGATTGAGCCTCCAAACGAGTACACTCTGAGCTGGGCCTGCCCAGGACCCTGCACACAGAGTTAAGCTGCCTGCTGAGGGCCTGGGGCGAGGGCCCATTCACGTGCCCCGAGGCCCCGCTGAGTCCAGAGAGGCCTGTGTCAAATGCTCACGGAGTCAGTGCAGGACAGAGGGAACCAGGCGGGCTGACCCGTGGCCGCAGCGCTTCTTTCTGGACGCTGCTGAGCTGCCCTGCCTGCGAGTCGGGGGTGGTCGCCCCAGTGCCTGTGTGGCCTCTGGGCTGGAGAGGGACAGCGGGCACTTGGAGAGGTCCTGGCGCCCTGGGGAGAGGCTCATGAAGGAGGCTGGGATGTCCACCCTGACCGAGGGCTGCTCAGGGGCCTCGCGCGGCCTTTGGGGCTCTCACTGCAGCCTGGTCTGAGGTCATCAGACGGCCCTGGCGCCCACCAGCAGGGCCAGGCCATCTGCAACACACTGGTGTCTAGATGGGCACTTCTAGGACAGACAAGGGGGCTCCCTAGACAAGGCACCCCTCAACCCTCCTCAGCAGAGACCCCCTGACATGCACCCCGGGTGGGGCTGTTGCTTTGACCCCATGAGGCTGGGTCTAGCTCGGGACCGGAGCCTGACCTAGCTCACCGTGTGACCTTGTTCAAGTCCCCTCTCTGGCCTCCGCCTCCCTGTCTGCGAGGGGCCCCCAGGGCTCCCACTACTCCCTTAAAGGAAGCTTGTCCTGAGTGGAGGCAGGAACCCAGGCTCAGGACGCGGGCCGGCCTGGGCTCCCGTCCTGTCTTGACTGCCTCCTGCTATGTGAGCCTGGGCGGCTGGTGCAGCCTCTCTGAGCCCACGCTCTGTGTCTGGGGGTGAGGGCTGTTGAATGATCAGTGTGGGGCCTGGGCCACGTGGCTTCTGGCCCTGCGGCCTTTAGTGACCACACCCCAGGCTCCTTGGCTGGGCGAGAGGGCCCCGAGAGGGGAGCCTCTGCAGAGCCCGCAGGTTGCAGTGCTGCTCAGCCCTGGGCAGCCGGTGCTGGCTGCTCCACGAAGAAACTCGCTCATCTTGAAAGTAAGACAAGCCCACACAGGGTGAGAATCGGGGCAGAAGCGTGGCGGATGTGTGTCTGAGGGGCGTCCTGGGCCACCTGGGAGGGGACACGGGGTTTGCACGTCCAGGAGTTACTGTGGAGGGCCCTGGACACTGGACACCCACAGCAGGGCAGTGGAGGGGCTGCCTGGCCCCGGGCCCCTCGCCTCCTCGCTGGGGCCACACAGTAACCCTCATGCTGTGCAGGGGCTTCTGACCCGGCAAGAGGGGGCTGAGCACCCCTCATGCTCAGCAGCTGCTTTCAAGGAGAAGGAGCTGCCAGTCTGGCAGAGGGAAAAGGCAAGCCCACCAGGCCACAACCCCTCCCTCCCTGGAGGGGGCCCAGCAGCGAGACCTACAGTGGAGCTGGGCACTCGAGCCCTTTCAACATCTAAGGCCAAAGCTTGCCTGAAATAAAACCACGTGGGCACAATGCATTTCCCTTTCCCTGCCCTCCCCACGGCCAAGGGGCCTCCCGTGACCTCTCAGGGGTTCCTGGCTTCCCGGGGGTCACGTGCGCTCCCCAGCCCCTCCACGGGGAATGCTCTGTGCCCCACGGACAGAGGGGTGGAGCTATGGGGCGGTGCTGGAGGAAGACTTGAGCAGCATCGGAAACAGAGCCATCCCAATACGGACCGGCCATGACAGGTAGCGAGCTCCCGGCCAGGAGCGGTAACCAAGCCGAGATTAGAAGGCTCTGTCTCAGGGGTGTCACGTCAGAGTCAAGGAGGCCACAGGATGACCTGGGGACCCACAGCTCTGGCCCTGGGGAAGGCGGGCAGGCCCGCCTGTACACCCAGCTGCCTCCTCGCCTCCTCCACTCTAGGGAAACCTGACCCTCTGGTTGCTTGAAAGATGAGAGGAACTTGGGTTTGATGTTTTGAAGAAGTGGCTTTTTATCAGAAAGTCCTCTGGGAGTCTGGGCCGCAACCAGTGAAATCATATCTGTTGTTTCAAGGAGGGGAGAAAACTTGGGCTGATGGTTATTGAGATTTATAGCTTCCCCTGAGCCTAATTGCCTCAGAATCTTTTTAACAGTTGTTCTAAGTGGTACTCAGACCGGACAACAGAGCAGGCGGCAGCTCGCCCCCGCCCCCACCTCCCGCCCCTCCCCCTCTTGCCTCTCTGCGCTCGTCCTCCCCCTGCCCTCCCTCCCCGATCCCGTTCACACTGGGAGCTCCCTGGACGCACCACTAGGCAGGTGGTCGGGACCTCACGGCTCATCTCAGGAGAGAGCAGACGTGAAAAGCCGCTGGAGTTCAGGCCTCCGGATGAGCTTTGCTCCTCTTGCCCCTGCGTGGGGGCCCCGGAGGGGAGAGAGGGGCTCATGGGAGGTGGCGGGTCTGGCAGCCAGCCAGGCAGTGCCCCGTGCCTCTGCCCCTCAGAGTCTCCCCGGGCTGGTGATGGCGTCTGCGCTGTGGGCCGTGCCAGCCAGGGTGGCACTGCAGCCAGCCGGTGCTCAGTACATGCTGAAGATCCAGAGGCAGAAGCGGGGCCCTGGAGCACAGCTCAGATCAAATGTGGAAGAGCTCTCAGCGTGGCCTCAGTGGGGGGCGAGGCGCCCGTCTCTGGGGGTGTGTAAGGGGAGCTGTGTGACTCTGGGCCAGGATGCCGGAGGGAGTCTTCTGCATCGAGGTGAGGCTGATCCAGGCTGACCCCCTTGACTGGGCACGGGGTCTCTCTCCTCCTGCGAGGCTGCTGCGCCCCTGCCTCCCTCCCCTGCTCACCCCGCAGGCAGGCTGAAAGGGCAGGGCCTATTCCCCTGGCTGCCTCTGGGGCTGCCACCCCCGGGACCCCAGCTGGGGGTCTAGAGCATTTAGAGGAGGGGGCACGGATGACTGAGGCTGTTGGGTAGCGACCCGGGGCATTGAGGCAGGAACACCCTCCTCCTGGAAGCTGGTTTGAGTTCAAGGTCACTACTCCAGAGGTGAAGGCTGGCAGGGCTGGGGGGCTGCACAGACCCCTGGACAGTAGAGAGTCCCCCTTGGGCCGGGGCCACTGGGCTGCCTGCCAGTCAGGGGCTCTCCTGCCGGGAGGGTGGGGTCTCAGGCCCCAGAGGGTGTCAGACCACCTTCCTAGCCCCACGGGCATGTGGAAGAGCCAGCCATGTCCTTTGGGCAGGGCGGGCTGGGGTCTGCTCCTCAGCCAAGGCCACAGAGCCTCTGTGTTCAGAAGATGGTGTGGATGCACACAGCCTGCCTCTCTGCTTCTCCCAACGCCCAGGGATGAGGGTGGGGCCTGGACGGGGCAGCCAGTCCCTCACGCCCTCTAATGGGATTAGGGCCCCGCCCAGGCCTCCCTGGAGGCAGAGGAACTTCGCTACTCACAGCAGCTGGGCTGGGCCTGGGCCTGGGTCCCACCGATGGCGTGCTGGTGGAGGTGAGCAGGGCCCCAGGTCAATGGCGTGCTGGTGGAGGTGAATGGGGGCCCCCTCTGTGTGCTTGGCCTGCCTGCTCTCTTGTGCTCTGGGGATCCGCCAGGCCAGGAGCCAGCCTGCTGGTTCAGAGAACACAGCCTGCAGCCTGCCCGCCCGCCAGAGCCAACCGGCCCGCTGAGCCACAGGCAAGGAAATCACTGTTGGCTGTGGTGACTGAATTCTGGGTGGTTTGTTACACAGCATGAGCTGACTCATACACATAAACACTAGTATTATCTTCTGATGCCACCGATGAAGAAGCTGAGGCTCAGAGAGGGTGGGTCACTCGCTTGAGGTCACGCAGCTTGAGGAGGCGATGGAGAGTCAAGTCCAACTACCTTTTAGGCCTGGAGGGCAGCGTCAGGCAGGTGAGGGGGCTTGGCAGCTCTCAGGGTGCTGGGCTCAGGCCCTGGGTCTGGGGGCCACGACCATCTCCTGCCCCTTCTCTTGGCTTGCGGGTGTTCTGGCCAGACGCCAGGATCCAGCACATTCATCTGCTGGACGCCTCGCAGATGGACCTGGCCAAGACTCCTCCATGCGTCCGGGCGCCCCTGTGGTGGCCTCCAGCTGGTAGCTCGGCCGCTTCGAGCTCCACCCAGCAGCCGGAGGGCTAAGCCTCAGTCACCCACCTGACCCTACTACGCTCCGTGGCTCCCTGCCTGCCTGCAGGGTGAAGAGGGAGGGAGGCAGGGTGCAGCAGCCTCGCAGGAGGAGGGAGACCCTGTGCCCAGTCAAGGGGGTCAGCCTGGATCAGCCTCACCTCGATGCAGCACCCTGAGGGTCGAGTCCCAATTCCTTATCACCTTATTTGATGCTTTTGAACTGTGGTGTTGGAGAAGACTCTTGAGAGTCCCTTGGACTGCAAGGAGATCCAACCAGTCCATTTTGAAGGAGATCAGCCCTGGGATTTCTTTAGAAGGAATGATGCTAAAGCTGAAACTCCAGTACTTTGGTCACCTCATGCGAAGAGTTGACTCATTGGAAAAGACTCTGATGCTGGGAGGGATTGAGGGCAGGAGGAGAAGGGGACGACAGAGGATGAGATGGCTGGATGGCATCACGGATTCGATGGACGTGAGTCTGAGTGAACTCCGGGAGTTGGTGATGGACAGGGAGGCCTGGCGTGCTGCGATTCATGGGGTCACAGAGAGTCGGACACGACTGAGCAACTGAACTGAAGGCCCGAGAGGGCCTGGTGACCCGCCCTGTGTGCAGCAGACCTGACTCACACTTACCACACACCCCACACTTTCACAACACTCTTGCACACTCACGTTCATCCTCACCAACCTGCTCATCCACATATGGTCAGCCTCACTCGCACACACTCATCCACACACACCCACACTCGTATCCACACTCACACACACACTCAGTCTCCGGCTTCCTGGCCTCTGTGCCTGCTCTTCCTCTGCCAAGAACGCGTCTCCCTGGCTCCCCTCACCAGCTCGGCCATATAGCCTCCTCCAGGAAGCCCTCCCTGCCTGTGCTTGGCCAGCCCCATCTTCCTGGGTTGCAGAGCATGTCCCGCGCACTTTCATTGGTGACAGATCCCACGCGGGCTCGGAGCAGGGGCTCATTCAGCATTTACCTGCCACCACTTACCGCAGGGGAGGGTGCGAGGGCCCTCCCAGCCCTGGGAGTGAGGGGTGACCTCTCTGAGGGCGTGGGGGTCTCCCCAGGCCCAGCATCCTAGTCTTCCCGGGATGCTCTAGGCTTCTGGGCCCAGGGACTCACTGTGACCCGGCCCCGGGCTGTGACTGTGTGGGGTCTGACCTCGGCATCTCTGGTCCCACCAGCCCTGTTTGTGCCCCCTCCCCACGAGATCCTGAAACTGGTGAGTGGACGGAGCCAGGAGACCCTGGCCATTGCCCTGCGGCCAGCTGTGAACCCGATAAGCTAACAGTCAGCTTGGCTGCTGAGAGCCCAGGTCTGTGCGATGGGGGACCAGGGCTGTTCCCATGGAGGCCGCAGAACACGAGATGCTGTCCATGAAGTACCTGTCTAGGGCTAGTTAAACCTTCCGTGCAAGGATCCAACCCTCTTCTTCCCGGAGACATTGTCTAGGCCTGGCCCCCCACCCCCAGCACTGAGCTGCTCCCAGGAAGCCCCATGGACACCCCCACCCAACAAGGAGGCGCCGAGCCACATTAGTTCCCTGGCCCCCACCTGCTGCAAGGTGGAGCGGGGCACGGAGAGCCCCAGGGACGGGCGGGCTGCCTTTCCTCGAAGCCTGAGTCACCAGTCTCGGAATCCTGGCCTGACCTTGGGTGCCGGGGTCAAGCCTGCTTGTTTGGGGGCCCCGCCCTCCCAGCCGGAGAACCTGCAGGGCCCTCCAGGGGCCATCTTCGTGAGGACGCTAGCCTGCTGGGGCGGGCGGTGATGTGCACTCTGGATGGATGGTAGCGGAGCCAGGTGCAGGGGAGCCGAGCTCCCAGGGACTTGGGGTTCCCGCGTGTTGTGTGGATCCTGCAAATCTACCCTCTCCCCAAGTGTGTGCTGACCCAGTGCTGATGGTGAAACCAAGAGGGACCCTGTGGGGCCCCCAGCTGTGAAAGTCTTTCCGTGCCCCCCGTCTCTTGTCTGTAGGGAGCAGACTCCAACTCCCGGGACCTCCCCTGAGCCCCAAAGGGCAGATTCAGACGGTTGTTGATCAGGGGGTAGAGAGCAAAGAGACAAGAGGGCCCACCTGCTTCCAGATCAGAGGCGTGCAGGCCTGGTGCCCCCTGATTCCACTAGCAAACACGCCCCTGAGCCAAGGCTATGAAATCGAAGTGAAAAGTGAAGCTGCTCAGTCGTGTCCGACTCTGTGACCCCGTGGACTGCAGCCCACTGGGCTCCTCTGTCCATGGAATTTTCCAGGCAAGAGTACTGGAGTCGGTTGCCATTTCCTGCTCCAGGGGATCTTCCCGACCCAGGGATCGAACCTGAGTCTCCCACATTGCCAGCAGATGCTTTACCGTCTGAGCCGCTCCTCACGGAATCCTGTGCGTCCCTGTTGGGGCTCACATGTTTTCACTGTGCCCCTCTTTGGCAAAGCAGCAACGCTCCTCTCTCTGTGCACCCAGAACTCAGTCTCCGAGATTCTATTTGGCACTGGCGCATGTAGGCCGAGTTGTCAGCACCAGCGGAGGGGCAGGGAGACACGACTTCTCACCAAACACACGTGTACCTGGTCTGAGACACTAGGGCCTCACTCTGAGCGGAGGCCCCGAGGAGGGCAGGCTCCTGGGGTGAGAGAGAGAGAGTTTCCGGGCGGAGCTGCAGGGCTGAGGATGGGGTGGCGCCTCACCCTTAAGACGCAGGGTGCCCCCAGCCGCTGTGTGGCCTGGGTGTGACCACGGTTGTGCTGGGGCCGGCACTCCCTGCCAGGGGGGCCGCTGCACCGTGCCCAGCCTCGCGCAAGGTGCAGGGGAGACGGGTGAGCAGGTGGTGAGAGGGGCCGGGCCAGCGGCAGGCCCAGAGGCACCTTCCAGAAAGCACAGCTGGGATGTGGCCCAGGGGAACGGACCGCAGGAGGGGACCAGGCGTCCTTGTGCCCATGGTCACAGAATGAGCCAGCCGCCCCTGCCCACATGCAGCCGGTCTCATCGGAAGCAAGTGACAGCCGCTGGATCCAAACCAGCAGAGGAGCCCATGGCCAAAAGCCCAGCCGGCCGAGAGAGCCAGGGGCTAGAGTCACACCGGCCGAGAGAGCCAGGGGCTAGGAGTCACGCTGGTGCGCCGGTGGTTCTTTCGGGGCCGAGGGCGGTGCGTGGGGGGCGTGCTAGGGGTTTGGGCCGCTTCCGGCCGGGGAGGCTCTGGGCCTCTCTGGGCTGGCGGCCGTGCGGGGCAGCACTCTGCAATGAGTCATCGTCACGTGTGTACTCTCTGTAAGTTTGTCACCCTTTTCTTTTAGCGGGCGGCACAGCTTGCTGGGATCCCAGCTCCCTCCCAGAGACTGAATCTGGACCCTCACTGGAGAAGCTTGTTACACTTTAAGAACATCCAGGAGTTACATTTTAAGGGAGGGTGATCCCCCAGGGGAGCTCCTCATTACCCCCAAGGCCCTCAGGGGCTTTGGAAGGCTGGAAACTTCACTCTCAGTCACGGAGCCACCGGCTTGTCACTCTGGAGACTGGGGTCAGGGGTCTCACCAGGCTGGTCCAGGCCTCCATCATCCCCAGGCGGGGTCCAGGAGGTTCCAGGTGGGCTCAGGAGGCATGGGGGAGGACACGCTCTCTGTGGGAGCGACCAGATGGGGGAAGGGCCCTGATATAGCAGGAGGCGTCCTGGGGTGGGGGGTCGCTGCTCAGCCTCTCACTGGCTGCCCCCACCTGCTGCCCGCGGCCCCTCCAGGATGGGAGCCAGGCTCTAAGGCTATTCGTGCCCTAGTTACCATGGCAAACACCAGGGAAAAAGAAAAATCCACCCGAATCGTCCTGGTGCTGGACACGCAAGCCCACTGTTCAGGTGAGGCTGGGCACCCGCACCCGCGTGTGCGTGTGGACACGTGTGTGTGCACGTGTGGACACGGGTGCTTCCGTGCACGGTTTGCACAATGCACACAATATTCTCTAAAGAAACAGGCAGCTTCTTTAGAAAGAGGACGGTTTTTTGAATTTCAATTGGCTGTCTCAACAATGTCCGTTTAATTAGCATGTTTTGAAGGAGAAATGAAAGAAAATTATAATTCATCCGAGAAAATGGTTGTACGTGCTCAGCTCTTCTGGTGGGTTCCGGAGGAGCGCTCCAGGTCTGCAGAGCCTGAGCCCAGAGTGTCCAGGCCGGGAGGAGGGAGGGATGAGCCCACGCGGCCGGGGCGGGTGCCTCTGAGAGCCGGTCAGGCGAGCACAGGGAACCAGGAGGTGGACGGGGGGGCGCAGGCTGAGGGTCCTCGCTGTGCACTTTGTCATCCAGGAGCCACGGGTGTGGGGCTGTGGCTGCAGTTTAGCCGCTAAGTTGGGTCCGACTCTGTGGCCCCATGAACTGCCGCAGGCCAGGCTCCTCTGTCCTCCGCTGTCTCCTGGAACTGGCTCAATCGCAAGTCCATTGAGTCAGTGATGTTATCTAACCTACCTCATCCTCTGCCACCCTTTCTCCTTTTGCCCTCAATCTTTCCCAGCATCAGGGTCTTTGCCAATGAGTCAGTTCTTCTCATCAGGTGGCCAAAGTGTTCAGCTTCAGCATCAGTCCTTCCAGTGAATATTCAGGGTTGATTTCCTTTATGATGGACTGGTTAGATCTTCTTGCAGTCCAAGGGACTCTCAAGAGTCTTCAGCACTGTAGTTAGAAAGCATCAATTCTTCGGGGCTCAGCCTTCTTTATGGTCCAGCTCTCACATCCGTACATGACACTGGAAAATGATAGTTTTGACCACATGGATCTTTGTTGGCAAAGTGATGTCTCTGCTTTTAAAACACTCTGTAGCTGGTCACACACAGCTCTTCTTCCAAGGTGCAAGCGTCTTCTAATTTCACGGCTGCAGTCACCGTCTACAGTGATTTTGGAGAAGAAAGAGGATAAAACCTATTGCTGCTTCTTGGGCTTAAATTCTCACTTTGCCAGAATTCACCCAAACTGGGCTCCCCTATTTGTGACATTTGCCAAAGGGTGATGACCGTGGAGCAAATAAAATGATGATCAAAAAAGGCCTCCATAAATTGCTGAACCCTGATACTTCCTGACGGGCCCTGGGACAGCTCGCTGTCCCACACGAGGGCCAGGTCCTCGTCAAGCTTCTCTCCAAATGGGAGCACCTTCCAGTGGCCTGGGCTTGGTGGTACAGGGGACCAAGGCCTCACTCTGTGGGTGCTCCCGGGCACCTCTGGATGGCTCCAGGCTGGGACCCTCGAAGGGGTCTCACCGCCCCACCAAGGCTCCTGCTCTGCACAAGGGCCCCTGCCCCTGCCACAGAGGGGCTGGGGCCTGAGCTGGGGCGGCAGCCCTGGGCTGCCCTCTGCTCCGTGGGTGCCAGCCTGCACCAGTGTGCCATAGCTCTGCGGGCAAGTCTTACCCAAGATCCTAGGAGATCAGCTGTGTCACAGAGGGGACCTGGGTGAAAGGTGTGGCCCCATTTCCAGAAGAGCGGGGCCCCTTCAACAGGAGGTGCCAGGCAGCCTGCATTTCTGGGGTCTGCGAGGAACCCATCCCTGAATGCGCAGCTGCCAGGCGGGAGCCAGGCCCCGTCGTCCTCTGGCTGAACCGGGGACTGTTGCCACCTCGCTGTAAGGTGAGGGGGTAGAGGCGCCCGGCCTGCACGGGCCCGCTAGTGACTACCAGCTGCCTCTCGTCCCTGACTGGGCTCCAAAGCAGAGCCGTGGGGCGAGGAGACCCCACGCGTCTGCCTGCGCCCTCTGCAAACTGACCTCAGGCAGCAGGACGTGGCGGCCGCTGTGCCCATTCGCCGGTCCTGCCCATCCCCAGCCTCCGCGTCACGTCCAGCACGTCACGTGTGCATGAACTCACAAGGCGAGGACCAGCGTCCCATTTCAGAGGCGAAACCGAGGCCGAGAGTGTCTACACGCACGTGGGGATGGTCAGAGGGAGTTGAGTTCGACCTGAGCTGCTCTGGCTGGAGGCCAGCGCTCCCTCCAAGGAGCCCCTCTGCACACCATGTCCAGGTGTCGCCCTGGGGTCCACTCCATGCCCCTCGTGCATCCTGTGCCCCCGGAAATGCAGTGGCCGCGCCAGCCTGTGCCTCCCCCAGGCCCACCCCCAGTGCCTTTCCCTCCGCAGGCCTCAGCTGGAGTTGGACAGAGGGAAAGGCAAGTGGCAGGCATGCAGGGGGCCCTGTCACAGAAGCCGTGGGCTCTGCCTTAGCACAGAGAGGCACGCAAGGCCGTGCCCGAGGTGGGGAAAGCCCGGCCCCCACACGCGGGCCGTGCTTTGCAGGGCGCAGGGCCGCGCCGGGATGGAACCTCGCCTCTGGGAAGGACGTGAACCTAGGTGCCCCCCACCAGGCCCCTCTCCGGTGCCCAGGCAGGCATGACTGATCGAGCAGCGCCCCTTCTCCCGCAGAACCTGGCTCCCAGCCCTCCCTCTGCAGCCAAAAGCAGCTGATTGCAGCTGGCACCAGAGGCCATCCTAGCACACCAGCTGTAAGTTACTATTAAAGCTGACTGGAGCCTGAATCTGCCGGCGTCCCAGCCTGCGGGCACTGCAGAGCACCTGGGGGAGGGCAGCTCAGACTTGCTCTCTGCTGGCCTTTCGATACCGCCCAGCCAGCATCAGCCAGGGGTGCCCAGAGCCGGCTGCCCCAAGAGCTCTGCGGGTCCACTCCAAAGGCTCCAGGCTGGAGTCGAGGCCTAGCCCTGCCCAGTCGCTGCCCTCTGGGACCAGGAAGAACCCCCCGGGCCTCAGCAACCCTCGGTTCCGGGTCCCGGGCCCAGTGGTGGGTGTGCGTGGGTCTCGGCCAGGCTTCAGCAACACTGGCCCTAGGCCCAGTGACGGGCGTCCGTGGTCTCGGCCGGGCCTCAGTGACCCTCGATTCCGGGTCCCAGGCCCGGTGGCGGGCGTGCATGGGTCTCGGGGGCAGACTGGGAAGCTGCACTTTCCACAGGCAGGGGCAGGGCTCCGGGACCGCAGCAGAGGGCACTGCGTGGTCCCTTCTCTGTGGACGGCTGGGCGCTGATGCCCCTGGGACAGCCATCTCCTGAGAGAGGTGCAGGCTGCCCGCGTGCCCCGGGCTGGGCTCCCCACCCTAGCCGTCACCGCGCCCTCTTGCGGTTCTCAAGGCCGTCCCCGGGTTGCGCGGGTGGCCTCACATGCTTTCGCTCCGCTTCTTGCTCAGTGGGGCCAGGCTGGTCCTCTCCAGAACCTTCCTCTCGCCACCTGCCCAGCTCCAGGCCGGCCTGAGCAGACTGCTGGCCTGCTGGGCCTGAGTGGCCTCCTGGAGCCCTCGGTCACAGAGCCTCCTCTGCTCCGCCTGGGCCCCAGCATCTGTCACCCATTTCCCAGCAGCCTTGCCGGTGATGGGCCCAGACTCCCTACTGGTGTCCCCAGGACCCTGGGCTCCTGGGTCCCTCTGGATGACGGTCCTCAGCGCTTGAGCAACTGGCCCGGAGCTTCCGCCTGGAGCGGGGGTCCCGGCTCCGGCCCTGGAGTTGCGTTACTTTGGAGGCTCCTCAGCCTCCCTGGGCATTGTGCACCTGCCCCCGGGCCATGCAGGAGTCGTGGGGGAAGGGAAGAGAACAGGCCCTATATGGTGACCCTTTGCCCTGCGGGGACCGTGCCGTCCGAGGAGAGAGGGTCTGATGTAATGAGATGGGGTGTGCGGTGCCCGGCATGGCACGGTGGGTGCTGCTAAGGGTGGTGCCCCCACGCTCCTCGGTGGGGGGACAGCTGCCCGCGGGCTGCGGGGCCGGGAGCCACCCGACCTCCACACAGACACACAGGGAGCCCTCTGTGCTCAGAGCCACCGCCCACCGCCTGCCTGCCCGCTCCGGGCTGCCAGCCACAGGCGGCCCTGGGCCGCCCCCTCCACCCCACTGAAAGTCAACAGACCCGTTTTAGCAAACGTGGAATCCACAGAAAAACAGAGAGGTGTAAACAAAGTCCCAGAGGCGCCCTCCCCAGCCCGGCCTCCGGAGTCGAGACCTTCTGGATTATTCCTGCCCGGTTCTCCTCCTCACACCCTGATGAAGCTCTGAGCCGTCCCCCTGCGGCGGGTGCCGTGTTCGGGCGTCGGTGCTCAGCACACCCACAGTGTGGGCCCTCCTGATGCTCAGCGTTCAGACGGGGAGACTGGGTGGCCTGGGGATGTGTGTGGCCGCAGGGGGCCTGGGGGCCGTGGCTCCTATGTGTGGACCCTGGTCCTCCGGGTCCCCGGTCAGGCGCTGGTCACCACGGGACTGAACCTCGAGTGAGCACAAACAGCAGATGGAGGGAAACATCCGCGCCTCCCAGAGGCTGGTGGGGCCAGTGGGCCGGCCAGGCTGGGCTTCTCAGGGTCAGGGGCCACGCTGACCCCGGGGGCCTTTCTAGGGGCGGCTGGACAGCTCCTGGACCCAGGGGGCCATAGCTGGAGCTCTGGCCACCGCCCTCCCTGGAGGCCAGGTGGGCTTGGCTGTCTGTTCCTGAGGTTTTTTCCTCTCCGGCTCCGTGTCCGCGTCCGGCCTGGGCAGAAGCAGAGGCAGCGGGTTGGCTCCCAGGAGCGCGCACAGCAGTCACCCCCACTATGACGGCGGCAGCTCCTGGTGTGCCCAGTCCCCCTCCCCGGCCCTTCTGGCCTGCCCTCCCCCGGGCTCGCCTTCCAGCTCGGTTAGCTGGCCCGTGGACAGGGCTGTCTCCCAGGTGAGCACGCCTTAGAAAAATGACTTCATTATCACCTTCGGCAGCTTGGAGCTGGGGGACGGATGTGTGTGGCCGAGAGGGGGCAGGCGGTGTGGACGCCCCCCTGCCGCTCCTCGGGCAGCTGGGCCCTGGGTGGCAGGAGGGCCTGGGGACCCCCGCTGGAGCAGGCCTGCGTGAGATGGATCTGTGGGCCCGGGGGCGGGAGGGAAATATTGCATTATGATAACAAATCACTCCGCTGATTGGAACTTAATTACGTCTCTTTTATCTTGGTGACAGTTACGCACCTGGGCTCAAGGCTGGCCTGGGGGTGGTGGGGGTGCTCATCCCCCAGGGATTAATGAAACCACGCCGAACTCCACGGCCCAGAGGAAGCCAGGGCGGGCCCCTCCTCCTCCTGGGCAGGCCAGACAAAGCGGGTTTCTCCTGCAGCAGAACAAGAGTCACAGGGTCTTAGCAGGGGGTGTGGGGGGTGGGGGGCTGGGGGTGGGCAGTGGGTCTGCCCAGTCCTGCCCAGCCAACCAAGGAAAACAAATTGGCCTTAGCCGCGCTCCGGGTCCAAGAGGCCCTGCCAGAGCCTGAGCCCCTAAGTGCACAACGATAGTGTCCCAGCCCCTGCGGCCGCGGCCACAGTGTGGCCCTGGACGAAGGGGGTCCTACTCCAGGGGCCTCTGGGCCGGCGGGGGGGCTCGCAGGGCCTCTGTGCACCCCAGCATGCTCTCAGCACTGCGAGGTGAGCCGGCCCCGGAGGGGGGGCTGCCGGGCCTCCAGGCTGATGTGGGAGTTCTGTTCAGAGAGTGAAATCCAACTGTGCGTCCCCTTTCTGAGGGTAAATGTATCCTGTGCGGGTTTTTCTGGAATGGTTTTGGTTTGAGAAACTCTGTCCCAGGAACTAACCAAATCCTGGTGCTGTGGGGTTTCCGCGGCTGTCCTGCGGCGGCTCTTCCCGGCCCGGGCGAGTTCGGATCCTGGGAGGTGAGCGTGAAGCCCAGTGGCCTCGCTTGGCTCCTTGATGCGTGGCCTCGATGGGTCCCAGGCTCCCCGCCTGGAGAGGGGGGAGGCCCCCGGGCGCCCGGGCCTAGGATGAGCTGGAGCTCTCACACCGCCCGGGGCCACCGCTCGCCAGTACTGGCTGCCAGGCCTCCAGGGACCCTTCCGGGGCCCACAGTGGGTCCCAGGGCACAAAGGTGGGGGCGGAGGCACAGAGCCGGGCCGTCACCTGGCCAGGGCCCCGCGGCTGCTGGGTGGCAGAGGCAGGACTCGAGCTGGGAGCTGGGCCCCAGGGTCTGCTCTTGGGGAGAGGTCTCCTGTCTGGCCACGGGCAGGCTGTTATCATGTACACAACGGTTCACTATCAAACAGTAAATATTCTCTACACTTGGCAAGGCACGTGGGGCAAATCGCGTGGTATTTGGGTGGGAGAACGTGGTTCCCAAGCCAAGCCTGGGGCAGGGGGCTGATGGCTCCAGCATGCCTCAGACCCTGGGGGCTCTCCTGACCCTCTCTGGGCCCTACTTGGGCCAGGGCTGCTCTGAGGCTCTTTTGCACATGCGCCCACCCGGTTATAGAAGCTGGGGCTTGGGGGAGCATCACCTGGGGGGCTGTCTAGGGTCCTTGGTGGGAGTTTCTGATGCTCCTCCAGGTGATGGCGTCTGGGTGGGTCCCTGCCTGCTGCTTATCCTGGAGGCTGCGAGCGGCCACACCAGTCTGCCTTCTGATGGAGACAGCAGGGGCAACCCCGCAGAGTTACCGCAGTTTCATAGACTGGCTGATGGCCGCTGAGTCATCGCACGGGGCGATCCATCACCCAGGCTGCTGACGGCAGGAGCCGGGCGCATTGTCGTTGCTCTGGGGATGCGGGGTGAGAGCGGGGCAGGCCTTGGTCTTCTCCCCGCTGCCTGACAGGGGCCGACCATCGCTGCGTCACCGGGTGGGGAGGGAGCGGGCGGCCGTGGCTCGGAAGTGGATGTACTCGTGGTGCATGTGGGAGTCTACGGGTGCGCCCTGCGGGTGCGAGCCTGCTCGGGGCTGCATACAGCCCTGGGGGTTCACACACGAACCATCCAGAGCAGACACTGGGGACCGGCTCCCCGCCTGGAATCCCTTTACAGCCTGTGTCCGCGGATGCTGTTCAGACGTGCCCTTTAGGGTGTCTGAAGCACGACTCGGAGCTGGACAGGAGCCCCACACCCGTGTGTCACTCACCCCCAGGCGCGCCCCAGCCTCAGACCTCTCGTCTGGAGACGGTGACGATGGCGGAGGCGACGTGACACAGTGACACGGTGCTGACAGTGTGTGTGCGTGCGTGTTTCTGTGCCTGTGCATGTGTGCGTGCACGTGTGTGTGCATGTGTGGGTGCACGTGTCTGCGTGTGTGCCTCTCTCTATGTGTGTGCATGTGCATGTGTGTGCGTGTATGTGTCTCTCTGTGTGTCTCTGTGTGCGTGTGCACGCATGCATGTGTGTCTGCATGTGTGTGCGTGCGTGTGTCTGTGGGGTGTGTGTATCTGTGTGTGTGAGTGCGTGCGTGTGTGTGTGCATGTGTCTGCGTGTGTGTCTCTATGTGTGTGCGTGTGTGTCTCATGTGTGTGCGTGTGTGTGTCTGTGGGGTGTGTGTGCGTGTGTGTCTGTGTGTGTGACTGCGTGCGTGCGTGTGTGTCTCTCTATGTGTGTGCGTGTGCATGTGTGTGTGCACATGCGTTTGTGTCTCTGTGTGTGGGTGGGTGTAAGCGTGCAGAGATTTATCTTAGGGAATTGGCTCACGAGACCCCGAAGGTGGAGTGGTCCCACCGTCTCCCGTCTGGGTTCCGATGGTGTCAGTGCCAGGCTGAGTCTGAGGGCCTGAGAACCCAGAGCTGGTGTCGTGAGCTGCTGCCCGGCGGCCGCGGTGGGCCGCTGCCCCACCTCCAGTGCCGGCAGAGAGCACACGCTCCCTGTCTCTGCCTTTCTGTTCTATTCAGGCCCCTGGCAGACGGGAGTTGACGAGGCCATCCACGCTGGGGATGGCAGTTCACGCTACAGCCTCCACTGGTGCTCACGCTAATCCCGCATGGAGACAGCCTCACAGATGCGCCCAGAGTCGCGTCCAACCAGCTGCCTGGACACTGTGTGGTCCAGCCCGTGGACCCGTCATATTAACCCTCACAGGTGGGCTGGTGTGCGGGCATACGGCCACCGGTGCCAGCTCTTGTGGGTTTGTTGGGTGTGCATGTGCAGACGCGTGCGAGGGCACGGATTTCCCGGGTGTGCTTGCGTGTGGGCTTGCTGCAGTGTGTTGAGGGGTGGGATGGGGTCCCTGGGCCTCCAGGGCTGTGGGAGGAGCACAGGCCACCGGGAC
Organism: Nanger dama; assembly: GCA_917880005.1. Taxonomy (NCBI): domain Eukaryota; kingdom Metazoa; phylum Chordata; class Mammalia; order Artiodactyla; family Bovidae; genus Nanger; species Nanger dama. Next base: position 2,030,196 of record CAKJTW010000018.1, on the reverse strand, counting down.
CCCAAATCTGGCTCCACCAGGGACGCGGGTGGAAGGAGCCCGGCCAAGACCCACACCAGGAGCCGCATCCCTCAGACCCTCTGGCTTGGACGACACCCTAGTCCCCCAGCCCGAAAGGGAACAGATGTGTTTGTTTCAGTTCAGTTTGCTCCCTCAGTCGTGTCCGACTCTGCGACCCCATAGACTGCAGCAGGCCAGGCCTCCCTGTCCATCATCATCTCCCAGAGTTTACTCAAATTCGTGTCCGTTGAGTTGGTGATGCCATCCAACCATCTCATCCTCTGTCGTCCTCTTCTGCTCCTGCCTTCAGTCTTTCCCAGCATCAGTCTTTTCCAGTGAGTCAACTCTTTGCATGAGGTGGCCAAAGTATTGGAGTTTTAGCTTCAGCATCAGTCTTTCCAATGAACACCCAGGACTGATTTCCTTTAGGATGGACTGGTTGGATCTCCTTGCAGTCCAAGGGACTCTCAAGAGTCTTCTCCAACACCACAGTTCAAAAGCATCAACTCTTCGGCACTCAGCCTTCTTCACAGTCCAACTCTCACATCCATACATGACCACTGGAAAAACCATAGCTTTGACTAGACAGACCTTTGTTGGCAAAGTAACGTCTCTGCTTTTTAATATGCTATCTAGGTTGGTCATAACTTTTCTTCCAAGGAGCAAGTGTCTTTTAATTTCATGGCTGCAGCCACCATCTGCAGTGATTTTGGAGCCCCCAAAATAAAGTCTGTCACTGTTTCCCCATCTATTTGCCATGAAGTGATGGGATCGGATGCCATGATCTTCGTTTTCTGAATGTTGAGCTTTAAGCCAACTTTTTCACTCTCTTCTTTCATTTTCTTCAAGAGGCTCTTTAGTTCTTCTTTGCTTTCTGCCATAAGGGTGGTGTCATCTGCATTTCTGAGGTTACTGATATTTGTCCCGGCAATCTTGATTCCAGCTTGTGCTTCATCCAGCCCAGCATTTTTCATGATGCAGTCTGCATATAAATTAAATAAGCAGGGTGACAATATATAGCTTTGATGTACTCCTCTCCTGATTTGGAACCAGTCTGTTGTTCCATGTCCAGTTCTAACTGTTGCTTCTTGAGCTGTATACAGATTTCTCAAGGAGCAGGTCAGGTGTTCTGATATTCCCATCTCTTTCAGAATTTTCCACAGTTTATTGTGATCCACACAGTCAAAGGCTTTGGCATAGTCAATAAAGCAGAAGTAGGTATAGTGTTTGTTTATACACCCAAAGACTCGGGTGTCCCGAGCCACCTTCATGTCCTAATCCCTGTTTCTGTGGAGAAACATACAAACAGCAGTAAGAGTCTGGAGGCGCGTTTCCAGGTGAGCAGTTTGCACTTCAGAGCGTCGTGGAGCTCGGCTGCTGACTTCTGGCCGGTCGCTGTTGGCCGGCAGGTCGCTGTCGGCCGCTCCTTGGCTGGCATGTGGGAGGTTGGCGCAGCCTTGAGCCACCCTGGTCTGTCCCTTTGCAGGATGCAGGCTGTCTCAGGTATGGGGTCCAGCAGGTCACCCTGATGTTCACATCAGCTTTGCTCCACGCAGCGAGTCCATTCAGGGCTGGTGGAAGAGATCGGCTTCGTGCAGCCCCTGCGTCCCAGAAAGCTGATGGGAGAGTCGTGCAGGCCCAGAGAGTGACAAGGCCCACGTGGATGCTGCCCCGGCCCAGGTTTCACCTCCCGGCCGGCTGTTACCTGCCATATGGCAAGTGTGTGGCAGAAGGGCAGGTGCACAGAGCCCGCACAGACCCTCTGGCCACCCGCTCCTGCAGGCCCAGGTCCGCCACAGGCGCGATGGGACCCTTCCGGAAGGGAGGGCCGTAGAGTGGGCTCTCCCCTCTTGGTGCCCTCGCTGTCTCTCGCCTCTGTTCCCTCAGCCCTGAGTGCAGGGGACCGGGGACAGAGGGAGCCGCATGCACGGGAGACTCCCCCAAGCATGCCCAGGCTCCCGGAGGCGGTGGTCTCGGAGGAGTCCGTTTGATCTGCCTGGTTCCTGGCAGGCTCGGGGCGGCCTCTGCAGTCCCAGCCATGGCTGGGAGCGGTGCCTCCGGATGGTTCTTGGGGACGGTTCTCACAGACGCCTGACCACTGAGAGCCTGACCCCGCGAGACGGAGGTCCCGCTCATCTGGCTCGCTCAGTGACCGCCGCCAGGAAGGGACGTGTCCGCGCCCTGAGCCGCCCATACCCAAGTTGGCAGTTTAAGCTTCCGGCCTGAACCTCCCAATGACTCTCGTGCAGAAGGCCTACTGATGGAATGGGGACCATGGCTGCCTGCCTGAGCCGCGTGGGGAGGTGAGGCTCGCAGGCCAGACTCAGCTGCCCCCGGGGCCTTCCGTGGAGCCCTAGACCTTGCGGGCGGACTTGGCTGGCGGGCAGGCAGAGGGGCCACGAGGCCCGAGCCTGCAGGGTGCGCATGCGATGCTCCCGCTCAGGGTCTGCACCCAGCCACCTGAGAGGTACTCTTCCCAGGAACGGCGGCCCTGATGGAAGTCTGAGTGTCGGCTGGGAGGAGGTGGGCCCGGGGCGGGGGCACGGGGCGGAGTCTGGGTGCACGCAGGGGGTGTTGGGGGTGCGAGCACCGTGGGGGGCTGGGGGGCTGGGCCTGAGACAGGGGCGCGCCTCCCCAGCCTCTCCGCTTCCCGCAGAGCGGCTGCATTGAGCCTGGTGCCCCCAGCCCCCGAGAACAAAGCCCCAGGCCCCCTTTCATCTTCTCTGCTCAGGGTCCCGGGGGAGGGACGAACAAAAGCCTGACGCAGCATCCCTTCCCCGCCCCGTCACCCTCTGGCCCACCCTTTTCTTCCCTTTATAATGTGTTTTAATCGGGTCAGACCAAGATGGATGGCTCTGAGCTCTGGGCGGAGGGGCTGCCCACCCGCCAGCCCCGGGGCCCTGGTGTAGCCGGGACTGACTGCCAAGAGGTGTCCCCACTGAGGGCTGCAGGCAGGGTGCCCTCTGTCTCCTGGGGGACCCAGTCTGGGCCTCTTGGGGTGCTGGGCCCTCCGCCTCAATCTTGGCTCTAGTCTTCTCCCAATCCACCCCCACGCCCCTGGAGGTCAGCCAGGCCATGTGTGGGCCCAGGGGTCCAGTCCTGTGCTCAGCTCTGGTGTAGGATGGCAGGGGGAGACCCTGAGTCACTGCCCCTGCTGGAAAGGGCCCCAGCCATTACCCCTGTGTGAGCCTTGCCTCTTGCCGTCGTCTTCTGGATTGCTGCTCACAGCTGACGGGCTCCTCACTCACTGCTTGTCCTCTTCAGCCCGCTTGTTGCTGTTCAGTCGCTCAGTCGTGCCCAACTCTTCGCAACCCCATGGACCGCAGCACGTGACGCTTGTCTCCTGTCTCCTGGAGTCTGCTCAAATTCAGGACACTGAGTCGGTGATGCCATCCATCCATCTCATCCTCTGTTATCCCCCCTCTGCTCTCGCCTTCAATCTTTCCCAGCATCAGGGTCTTTTCCAGTGAGTCGGCTCTTCCCATCAGGTAGCCAAAGTATTGGAGTTTCAGCTTTAGCATCAGTCCTTCTAATGAATATTTAGGACTGATTTCCTTTAGGGTGGGCTGGTTGATCTCCTTGTAGTCCATGGGACTCTCAAGAGGCTTCTCCAACATCACAGTTCAGAAGCGTCAATTCTTTGGCACTCAGCCTTCTTTATGGTCCAGCTCTCACATCCGTACCTGACCACTGGAAAAACCACAGCTTTGAGTATATGGATCTTTGTTGGCAAAGTGATGTCTCTGCTTTTTAATATGCTGTCTAGGTTTGTCAAAGCTGTCCTTCTAAGGAGCAAACATCTTCTAATTTCATGGCTGCAGTTGCCGTCTGCAGTGATTTTGGAGCCCAAAAATAAAGTCAGCCACTGTTTCCACTTTTTTCCCCTTCTATTTGCCATGAAGTGATGGGACCGGATGCCATGATCTTCGTTTTCTGAATGTTGAGCTTTAAGCCAACTTTTTCACTCTCCTCCTTCATCCTTATCAAGAGGCTCTTTAGTTCTTCTTCACTTTCTGCCATAAGGGTGGTGTCATCTGCATTTCTGAGGTTATTGATATTTCTCCCGACAATCTTGATTCCAGCTTGTGCTTCTTCCAGCCCAGCGTTTCTCATGATGTACTCTGCTATAAGTTAAATAAGCAGGGAGACAATATACAGCCCTGAATTACTCCTTTTCTGATTTGGAACCAGCCTGCTGTTCCATGTCCCATTCTAACTGTTGCTTCCTGACCTGCATACAGGTTTCTCAAGAGGCAGGTCAGGTGGTCTGGTATGCCCCTCTCTTTCAGAATTTTCCACAGTTTGTGGTGATCCACACAGCCACCATACTTCTTCGGAGAAGGCAATGGCAACCCACTCCAGTACTCTTGCCTGGAAAATCCAATGGACGGAGGAGCCTGGTGGGCTGCAGTCCATGGGGTGGCTAAGAGTTGGACACAACTGAGCAACTTCACTTTCACTCTTCACTTTCGTTAATTGGAGAAGGAAATGGCAACCCACTCCAGTATTCTTGCCTGGAGGATCCCAGGGACAGAAGAGCCTGGTGGGCTGCCGTCTATGGGGTCGCACAGAGTCAGACACAACTGAAGTGACTTAGCAGCAGCACACAGTCAAAGGCTTTGGCATAGTCATTGAAGGAGAAGTTAATATTTTTCTGGAACGCTCTTGGTTTTTCTATGATCCAAAGAACGTTGGCAGTTTTGTTCCTCTGCTTTTTCTAAACCCAGCTTGTATGTTCACATCCTGCTGAAGCCTAGCCTGAAGGAATTTGAGCATTGCCTCGCTTGTGTGTGAAATGAGCACAATTGTACAGTAGTTTGAGCATTCTTTGGCATTGCCCTTCTTTGGAATCAAAACGAACACTAACCTCTCCTAGTCCTGTGGCCATTGCTGCATTTTCCAGATTTGCTGGCATGTTGAGTGCAGCACTTTCATGGCATCATCTTTCAGGATTTGAAGTGGCTCAGCTGGAATTCCATCCCCTCCACTAGCTTTGTTCGTAGTGATGCTTCCTAAGGCCCATCTGACTTCTCACTCCAGGACGTCTGGCTCTGGGTGAGTGACGTGCCAGCGTGGTCATCTGGGTCTGAAGACCTTCTTTGTACAGCTCTGTGCATCCCTGCTGCCTCTTCTTAGTACCTTCTGCTTCTGTTAGCTCTGCACCATTTCTGTCCCTTTCCATTCCCAGGCTTGCGTGAAGTCGTCCCTTGGCGTCTCCGGTGTTCTTGAAGAGATCTCTAGTCTTCCCTACTCTGTTGTTTTCCTCCATTTCTTTGCATTGTTCACTTAAGAAGTCTTTCTTATCTCTCCTTGTTATTCTTTGGAACTCTGCATTCAGTTGGGTATATCTTTCCTTTTCTCTCTTGCCTTTTATTTCTCTTGTTTTCTCATTTATTTGTAAAATCCAAAATTCTCTAAGCCAGGCTTCAACAGTACGTGAACCGTGAACTTCCAGATGTTCAAGCTGGTTTTAGAAAAGGCAGAGGAAGCAGAGATCAAATTGCCAACATCTGTTGGATTATCAAAAAAACAGAGTTCCAGAAAAACATTCTATTTCTGCTTTATTGACTATGTCAAAGCCTTTGACTGTGTGGATCACCACAAACTGTGGAATATTCTGAAAGAGATGGGAATACCAAATCACCTGACCTGCCTCCTGAGAAATCTGTATGCAGGTCAAAATGCAACAGTTAGAACTGGACATGGAACAACAGACTGGTTCCAAATAGGAAAAGGAGTCTGTCAAGGCTGTATATTGTCACCCTGCTTATTTAACTTCTATGTAGAGTACATCATGAGAAACGCTGGGCTGGATGAAGCACGAGCTGGAATCAAGATTGCCGGGACAAATATCAGTAACCTCAGAAATGCAGATGACACCACCCTTATGGCAGAAAGCAAAGAATAACTAAAGAATCTTGAAGAAAGTGAAAGAAGAGAGTGAAAAAGTTGGCTTAAAGCTCAACATTCAGAAAATGAAGATCATGGCATCCGGTCCCATCACTTCACAGCAAATAGATGGGGAAATAGTGGAAACAGTGGCTGACTTTATTTTGAGGGGCTCCAAAATCACTGAAGATGGTGACTGCAGCCATGAAATTAAAAGACGCTTACTATGACCAACATAGACAGCATATTAAAAAGCAGAGACATTACTTTGCCAACAAAGGTCCGTTTAGTCAAGGCTATGGTTTTTCCAGTGGTCATGTATGGATGTGAGAGTTGGACTATAAAGAAAGCTGAGCGCTGAAGAGTTGATGCTTTTGAACTGTGGTGTTGGAGAAGACTCTTGAGAGTCCCTTGGACTGTAAGGAGATCCAACCAGTCCATCCTAAAGGAAATCAGTCCTGGGTGTTCATTGGAAGGACTGATGTTGAAGCTGAAACTCCAATAGTTTGGCCACCTGATGCGAAGAACTGACTTATTGGAAGAGACCCTGATGCTGGGAAAAATTGAAAGCAGTAGGAGATGGGGATGACAGAGGATGAGATTGTTGGATGGCATCACAGACTCAATAGACTTGAGTTTGAGTAAACTCTGGGAGTTGGAGATGGACAGGGATGTCTGACATGCTGCAGTCCATGGGGTTGCAAAGAGTTGGACATGACTGAGTGACTGAACTGAACTGTAAAGCCTCCTCAGACAACCACTTTTGCCTTCTTGCATTTTTTTTTCCTTTGGGATGGTTTTGGTGACTGCTTCCTGTACAGTGCTACAAACCGCCATCCATAGTTCTTCAGGCACTCTTTTACCAGCTTTTATCCTTGAATCTATTTGTCACTTCTACTATATAATCATGAAAGATTTGGTTTAAGTAGTACCTGAAATAGTCTAGTGGTTTTTACTTTCTTCAATTTAAGTTTGAATTTTGCAATAAGAAGTTCATGATCTGAGCCACAGTCAGCTCCCAGTCTTGTTTTTGCTGACTGTATAGAGCTTTTTTATCTTCAGCTGAAAATAATATAATCAATCTGATTTCAGTATTGACCATCTGGTGACGTCCATGTGTAGAATCTTCTCTTGTTTTGTTGGAAGAGGGTGTTTGCTATGAGCAGTGCGTTCTCTTGGCAAGACTCTGTTAGCCTTTGCCCTGCTTCATTCTGTACTCCAAGGCCAAATTTGCCTATTACTCCAGGTATCTCTTGATTTTCTAATTTTCCATTCCAGTCCCCTATGATGAAAAGGACATCTTTTTTGGGTGGTATTTCTAGAAGGTCTTGTAGGTCATCATAGAACCATTCAGCTTCAGCTTCTTCGGCCTTGGTGGTGGGGCATAGACTTGCATTACCGTGATATTGAATGGTTTGCCTGGGAAACAAGCTGAGATCATTTTGTCGTTTTTGAGGCTGCACCAAGTTCTGCATTTCGGACTCTTTTGTTGACTCTGAGCGCTGCTCCATATGTTCTAAGGGATTCCTGCTTGCAGTGGTATATGTAATGGTCATCTGAATTTTAAATTCCCCCTTTCCAGACCATCTTAGTTCACCGATTCCTAAAATGTTGATGTTCACTCTTGCCATCTCCTGCTTGACCACCTTCAATTTACCTTGATTCATAGACCTAACTCCAGGTTCCGATGCAACACTGTTCTTTGCAGCATCAGACTTTGCTTTCATTGCCAGACTCATCTACAGCCGAGCTTCGTTTCTGCGTAGGCCCAGTCTCTTCACTCTTTCTGGGCTTTTTCTCCACTGTTCCCATCTCCTCGCTTCTCTCTGTGAATCCCCTTGAAAGTGGTCATCTGCACGCCAGCCCGGCCTCTGGCCTCCCCTGGTCCTAGCAGGTGGATGGCGGGGTCCCTGCTTCACAGATGAGGAGCCTGGGCCTCTGGGCACAGTGGTCACGGCTGAGCAACAAGGTCAGGAGCAACCTTGTCCTGGTGAGGGCCTCCCTGCCCCGTGAGTTCATGGGGAGACTGAGGCCCAGGCTCAGCCTTTGAGCATCAGGGAAATAGGACTTGGAACTGGGGGCTCGGGTGCTGGGCAGGCCCGTCTCTGCTCAGGTAAAGAAGGCGCACAGTCACCCTCCCAGAGATCGAGTCACAGATTGAACTTGCACAGTAGATGGAGAGGTTGGTGTTTCCCTTAACAAGATGCTTGGCCAGCTTTTTTGACTGGCCTCTCCTTCCTGGGAGTGGCGGCACCTCTACCCATGGCAGCCAAGAGACGGAAACAGCCCACGCGCCCGTCAGTGGGTGGATGGACGACCACACACCCATCCATGCAGTGGGATGCTACTCAGCCTCAAAAAGGGAGTTCTGACACACACCGCAGTGTGAATGAGCGTTAGGAACGTCACACTCCGCACGGAAGAGGCCAGACGCAAAGTGTCCCGTGTCTATATCCCCACTTAGCGCAGAATAGGCGAATCCATAGAGATAGCAAATTAGTGCTCGCCAGAGGCTGGGGGAGGGCTGGCGATAGCTGGATAGGGCAGGGTTTCTCCCTTAAGGTGATGGAAATATGGAATTAGTGATGATGAATGTGCAACACTATGAAAATAGCAAAAATCACTGAGCTGTACGCTTCAAAAGGATGACTTTTATGGTTTGTGACACATCTCAGCTTTAAAAACACACACACTCCCAAAGCCACACAGGCGAGCTCTGCGTGGCCAGGGGCAACGCCCTCCTCTCTGGCCAGACGAGTTGCAGAGTGGGGCCTGTTTCTGGTGCTTGGGAATTGGGGCACAGGTACAGCCCAGGCTCTGCTCAAGGAAGGGAGGCCGGGGTCAGGACTGGGGGTGGGGTCTCATGCTGACCGCAGAGTCTCAGGGCGTCTGGGCCTCTCTGCCCAGCTCCCGCGTTAGACGGATGGGCGCCGAGGCTCAGAGAGGGACCCTGGCTCCGCGGGGAGCACTGTCTCGGGCTCTCTTCCCTGAGGTCTGCTCCAGAAGCCCTCGTGTCGTCGGGGGGCTTCCCAGGGGTCGCCTGCAGACCCGGAGCTGGGACTCCTCCCTTTGGTCTCTGGCTGTCCCCTGGGTCTGCAGGGAACTCCTGGGCTTGGGTCTAGCCGTCTAAGAAATGACGCTGCACGCAGCAGTGTCCGCGGTGATAACCGTCTGTGCTCACGTGCAGTTTCTGTGCTTTTGGGAGCAGCTTTGCTGGGCAGGTCTGGTTTGGAGTCTCTTGAGAGGTTGCCATCAAGATGCCAGGGGGCTGAAGTGACTTGCTTGGGCTGAAAGGTCCACTTCCAAGGGCCTGGCACACATCACTGGCAAGTCGGTGCCCGCGGTGGCCGGGAGGCCTCAGCTCCTCCCCACGTGGGTGCTCCGCAGGGCATCCTCACAGCACGGTGGCAGAGCTGGTGGTCTGAGAGCAAGCCAGGCAGAAGCCAGGGGTCTTAGGACTGGCCTCAGAAGCCACTCCTCATCAGGGTCACACGATGCCCTCCTCTGCTCCCCATGGGAGAGGACCACCTGCAGGCTAGAGGCAGGCTCACCGGGGCCGACGAGGGGACTGATTGCCTGAACTTGCGAAGTTCACACTTCAGAACCTTTCTGGAGCTGGTGCGTGCAGCCGCTTCAGCCCTTTGATCTTGCTGTTTTCAGTCCTTCCAAATAAATTGACGCTAATTCACTCTGATTGCCCCTGCTGCCTGGAGCCCTGGCACCATCTCTCGGCTGAGGTGATATTTTTAAAGCTGCCTGACATGGTCTCTTTAGCAGACAGGAAGACCGGCAGACCTGAGCCCTGATGGTGAAAACACCCCCAGGCGTGTCCCGTCCCGTGCGCAGCGGCCAACGCTGGGCAGGGACGACAGAGCTGACTGTGCCATGGGAGCTCTGTGCTGGGGGAAGGGCCCAACAGTGCAAGATCAGCAGGGCCCACACATCAGTGAGAAATGCCAGGACTTCCCTGCAGCCCCGTGGACTCTGCGCTTCCACTGCTGGGACCCTGGTTCCATCCCTGGTCGGGGAACGAACCCCACAGCCAAAAAAAATTAATCAATAAAAGTGAAAAGGGCTTCCCAGGTGGTGCAGTGGTATGGAACCCACCTGTAAACGCAGGAGACGCAGGAGACGTGGGCTGGCTCCCCGGGTCCAGAAGATCCCCTGGAGCAGGAAGTGGCAGCCCACTCCAGTATTCTTGCCTGGGAAATCCTATGGACAGTGGAGCCTGGTGGGCTACAGTCTATGGGGTCCCGGAGAGTCAGACACGACTAAGGCCACTGAGCAGCAACAGCAATAATTAAAAGAAGAGGGAAACGCTGCTCCCGGGAGCCCTCTCCTTCTATTTCCAAGCAGCTCTGTGTTCTCAGAGGCTGACCTTACTGATGGGACCCAGGCCTCCCCCTCCTCCAGCTTTAGACGGTGGTGGCTGTCACCAAGCTGTGTCCAGCTCTTGTGACCCCACGGACTGAGGTGCTCCAGGCTCCTCTATCCATGGAATTCTCCAGGCAACAATCCCGGAGTGGGTTGCCATTCCCTTCTCCAGGGGATCTTCCCGACCCAGGGATCGAACCCGTCTCCTGCACTGCAGGCAGAGTCTTCACTACCTCAGCGTCCAGGGTAAATCAGCTGCAGAGGGGTGTAGCAATTCTGGTCAGGGTATTGATTTCTCTCCAGGAGGCCAGTGCCTGCCAGGTGCCCCCATCCCAAGCCCTCTCTGCCTCTGGGTTCAGGTCACCACCCCCGACCATCCCCCTTGCTTTTCCAAGCCTAGGGTGGGGACAGTCCCAGCTTCCAGCCCCGGCCCTTGGGGCCAGCCTCTTGCAATGTCTCTCACCTTTGCAAACTCTCTGGTTTGTAAGCAGTCCTCAAATTACTCTGCCTGAGAGCAGCAGCAAGAGGCCCCCAGCTGACGGGCCTCTGAAGGGGAGAATGGGCAGAGGCCAGCCAACAAGCTCCTCCCGCTCTCCTGGGAAAGCCCATCTCTTCGCAAGAGGAGGCAGAGCTCCCGTCAGTATTGCTGAGGTTCCGTCACTCGGTCACGTCTGGCTGACTGTGGCCCCGTGGACTGCAGCGTGGCAGGCTTCCCTGTCCTTCGCCATCTCCTGGGGCTGCTCACACTCATGTCCACTGAGCTGGTGCTCAGTGCTGTGGATGATGAGGCCAGGAGGCAGTGTTCACATGCCTTTCATGAAAACTCCAAGAAGACACAAAAAATTTTCTAAGAGCATAGTATAGGCGGGCGCTGGTCCCTGCCCGGCTTACCAGGCTGTGCGGGCACAGCTGGGCCAGGGGCCAGGGCTGGATCCATGGCCACTGGGCGGCAGGTGTCCAGTCTGGCACTGAGTGCTCCTCCAGGGGGCGGGGAGCTGGAAATAACTGGAGATATCGAGAAGATCCCCTGGAGGAGGGCACGGCCACCCCCTCCAGTCTTCTTGCCTGGAAGATCCCATGGTCAGGGAGCCTGGCAGGCTACAGTCCATGGGATCACACAGAGTCGGACACAACTGAGCAACTGAACTGAACTGATTCACAGAGAAACAAAAAGACTAGTGGGAAAAGCCAGAGTATTAATGATGATTATTTCTTCATGCTGGGATTATTGGAGTTTTAATTTTGTCTCTTATCTTTTAGCTTTCTACATTCTCCAGACTTTCCCAAAGGAATTACCTTTTCATTTGTTTGTTTAGAAAGAGTTATGTGAGTCGCTCAGTCATGTCCAACTCTTTTGCAACCCCATGGACTGTAGCCCACCAGGCTCCCCTGTCCAGGGAATCCTCCAGGCAAGAAGACTGGAGTGCGCAGGCTGTTCCCTTCTCCAGGGGATCTTCCCAGCCCAGGCATCGAAACCCAGTCTCCTGCACTGCAGGCAGATTCTTTACCACCTGAGTCACCAAGGGAATGACTTAAAAATGCACACTTAGAAGGACCAGTACAGACAGAAGTCACGTGGTGCAGACGGCATCACGCCCGATCACGTGTGCACCGCTCTCTACAGTTTCCAGAGGGCTCTCCCTGCATCATCACTGGGGCGGCTTGGGGAGCTGTGGTCACAGCCGGCTCCAACCCATCTCTCTGTCAGTTATCTGTCCCCCTGAGACTGGTTGGGAATGCACCCCCTGCACCCACACCAGCCTGATTCCTCTCAAATGCTCTTCTTGTAAGCTCTGTGGCTCTGCAAGACGCCGTCGAGGTCTGCTCAAGACAAGCAAGTCACACTTCAGGGTCCTGAGTCCTGAGCTGAGCTGCTATTGGCTGGGGAGCTGATGGGGACACCGGGCGGAGCCGCAAGTCTCCAGGAAACGTACACTCACTCGCACCTGAAGCCGTGGAAGATGGACTTTCCTGGTGGCTCAGTGGTTAGGACTCCACGCCTTCACTGCCGAGGGCACGGGTTCCCTGGTCAGGAAGCTGAGATCCTGCAAGCCACATGGCGCGGACTAAAAGCCTCAAAAGACAGACCCCAAACCCCAGAAAAAAACAGCAACTAAAGCTCCAAAAAGTCACCGAGAGCCGAATCAAAATGACGGCATCGGGAGATGGATGGGCAGCAAAGGGTGGCCAGAGGGTCCTGATAAGGTCAGGGCCAGCCAAGTCTGGTGACTGCAGTCAAGAGGGCTATAGGATGGTCGGAAAGGAAACAGGTTCTTAAAAGAAATCATGGGGGAACTGAAGGCATATCGATGCCAGGAGAGTGGCAGGGGGCTGAGGGTGCCCGGCTGTCACGGCAGCCGGGGGCTGAGGAAGCCCGGCCGTCACGGCTGCAGGGTCCACTCCCGAGGCCCTGTACCTGGTTCTGTGTTTGTTTTCTTCAAGAGGCCTGTGATCTGCGCCCGCTGCCTGCCGTGGAGAGCCTGGCTCTGCCTTGACACGGATGCCTGTCTGAGCCCCCGTGGAGGGTTCCTGGCTCAGAGAGGGCAGAGGCGGCTCCTGGGCGTGACCCCTCTGGCCCGAGGCTCACCCCCTCTTACCTCGAGTGGGACCGGAGGAGTCTGGTGCGTTCTTCGGCCTCCCTGGCCCCCTCTCCCGGCTGCTTCAGCCGGAAACGCGCTTCCTCTGAGGCTTACGTTGCACCCCCACCTTGGGAGCCCCCTGTAGCCCCCTGGGCGGATTTAGGCCCGGGTGGTGCCCCACCCCCGGTCCATCGCTCCCCTGCCCTTGCCTAAGGCTCTCATCTCTCCCTGTATCACCAGGCCAGAACCCCGTGGACAGGCTCTGCCCTGGTCACCCCTGGATCTCCAGCGCCGGGCTGGGTGCCCACTGCTCAGGAGATACTCAACACCTTCTCCCTCAATGAATACCAGAGTCGAGGAAGGACTGGAAGCAGGTCCTGGCCAGGCTGCGTGGCCCTGACGGGCACCTGGCGCGGGTCTCTGCAGCGCACATGGGGTCCTGAGCGGGCGGTGTCCTTCCTGCCAGAGGAACCCTCATCCCAGTCTTCTGGGCCCTTCTGTGCCAAGCAGCGTGGCCCGAGTGGGGTGTGGACTCTGCAGGAAGCCTGCGACTTTCCCAGGTCCGCCTCCAGCAGAGAGGGGTTCCTCCTGCTCACCCAGCGGGCCCCACCTCTCGGCCCGTTCGGGGACCTCCAGATAAAGCCCCCTCAAAGGCCGCCGCCACCCCAGGCTTGGCAGAGGGCTGTGAGATGTGTGCATGCCCCGTGGCCCCCGGCTCCTGGCCTCAGAGCCCGCGTGCCCGGCACAGCCGCGCCCTGCGGCCGGCAGGCCTGCCCGTCTCCTCCGGCCCTGGTGTCGTCGGTGGCACCTTGCTAAAAACTGAGCATGCATTTTCCTCCTGCCAATGTTTCTCCTTTTCATTTAGCAAACATTGATTCCCTCCTGCAGATGGAATGGAGTGAAATCACACACGCCTCTGGGGCGACTTAGCTGTCAGAGCCAGAGGCGCTGGGCAGACGGGGGGCTTCTCTTGCCACCGCATCCACGGTTGGCTTCATGACCTCAGACAGTCATTTAGCCTTTCTTGTCTGCCAGTTCCTGCCCCCAGCCCCAGCGGCTGGAGAAGGAGCCCCCAGCGCCCCTGGCCTGCAGAGCAGAAGGCTTTATTCACCAGCCAGTGGGGCCTCCCAGAGCGGCTCCGAAGAAACCTTCTGTAAAAAGCCAAGTTCAAGGTTGTGTCAACACCAAACACCATGAAGTGGCAATTATCCAATTAACTTGATTAGTGTAGACAGAACCGCCAATGTCTGCTCGGCATACCCGCTTCCGCCCATTTCCTGCGCTTAGGCAGCTGCGGCAGAAGAGAGAGGGTGCTGGGGCAGGAGACCGGGCCCCTCTGCGCTCCGGCCGCCCTGACTCTAGCCTGGGGGTGACGGAGCTTCCCCACAAGTCTGCGGTGAGGCCGTGTGGGCTGACCTTGCCGAGAGCTCCGGGTAGATGGGGGAGCTGGCTTTAAAGGCAGCACGTGTGGGCGGGGGTGGTGCAGACCCACTTGCATCCTGGGGGGCTGCCTTCTTTTCACCCTCCATGACTTCAGGCGCTTGAAAAGTGCGTATTTCGTGGGGACTCCCTTCTACCGGGGTCAGCTTGGGCAAGGAGCCCTGAGCCTGAGTTTCTCCATCTGTTCCACGGGAACCCTAACAGCCTGGGCCTTAGAGAGGCATGAGCACAGGTCTGCAGAGTGATGACTGGGTGAAGATGGTAAAGGGGGAGGTGGTGGTGATGCTGATGGTGGTGATGAAGGTGGTGGTGATGGTGGTGGTGGTGATGGTGGTGATGGTGGTGGTGATGGTGTTGATGATGGTGGTGATGGTGATGGTGGTGATGGTGGTGATGATGGTGATGGTGGTGATGGTGGTGATGATGATGGTGATGGTGTTGGTGATGATGGTGATGGTGATGGTGGTGATGGTGGTGATGGTGGTGATGATGGTGATGGTGGTGATGGTGGTGATGGTGGTGGTGGTGGTGATGGTGGTGGTGGTGGTGATGTTGATGGTGGTGGTGATGGTGGTGATGGTGATGGTGGTGATGGTGGTGGTGATGGTGGTGGTGATGATGATGGTGATGGTGGTGGTGATGGTGATGGTGGTGATGATGGTGATGGTGTTGGTGATGATGGTGATGGTGATGGTGGTGATGGTGGTGGTGATGGTGATGGTGGTGATGGTGGTGATGGTGATGGTGGTGGTGATGGTGATGGTGATGGTGGTGATGGTGGTGATGGTGGTGGTGATGGTGGTGGTGGTGATGGTGATGGTGGTGGTGATGGCGGTGGTGATGGTGGTGGTGGTGATGGTGTTGGTGATGATGGTGGTGATGGTGGTGATGATGGTGGTGATGGTGGTGATGGTGATGGTGGTGGTGATGATGGTGGAATGGAGATAATAAAACACCATTCTTATGGGCTGACTACACAGTGAACCAAGGAAACATTCTTAACCACAGAGTCCTTTCAAAGTAATCCCTCCCCCACAGGAAGGTGGAGTCAAATCCTCTCCTCTTGAATCTGGACCTCGCAGCTTGCTTAACCAAGAGAGCTCTGGGGAAACGACGCCGTGTGACTTCCAAGTCTAGGTCAGACGACATTTTGCAGCCCTGCTGCCCCGCAGACCTGCTGGGACATTCCGGGAGCCCCTGGCCATGCGCAAGCACACTGCCCTGCCAGCACCCCCTGGAAAGCTGGACTGGGCGATAATCCCCCAAGCCCAGCCCTCCAGTCAGGCAGTGTGGGGCCAGACTGCGAATAAAGCCGCGCGGACCGGCCAGGCTGCCAGCTGAAGGCCACTGCACGATCCTGAGGCTGTTCCCTGGAGCAGGAGAGCTGCCCGGCTGACTCCCATAGGGGTTCTTGACCCACACAGTCTTCAAACCGAACAAAGTGAGTCACGAGCTGCTCCGTGTGGGGGCAGCGTGTAAGGCGGCAGCCGCCTGGGACTGGCTGCTTCTCACCCTCTTCCTGGGTGAACATGTGTCCGCAGGTGGCTGCTTGGCTTGGCGCCACACATCTGAGTCCCTGCTGGGGACCTCGCCCTGCGAGGGGTCCACTTTAGACAAAGAAAGGTCAGCTCTGGGCTAACTTCTCGGCAAGGGGGAAGGCCGGAGTATTTTGAAGCTAGTGCTTACAGAGTTGTAAAAAGCCCCAGACGGAAGGGCCTGGGCGGGCCTGGAAAGAGCCTGGCACAGTGTAAGCCGAGAGTTCCCTGGTGGGGTCCCACCTGCGGCCCCAAGCCTGTCCATCAAGGGCAGGACGGCCCTGAAGGATGAGACTGAGTGGAGGGGCCACCCAGGCAGCCCCCCGGTGGTCCCCTGCTGACCACAGCCAGGCCCTGCTTCTGGGGGACTCACTGGGGGTCCTGGCCCGTTGACAGGCTGCCCTGAGGGAGAGAGGCGCAGGGAGGGGGCGGGGGAGGGGGTCAGGGCTGCCAGCAGGGGGGCTGCCCTGGCCCACCCTGGCCCGCCCCCCAAGCTGGAGGGCAAGGGGTGCCAGTGTCCCGAAGCTCCGACTCTGGTTAATTGTCAGCTTCTATCAGAAACCAGTGAAATTTTGACTGGGATTGTGTCAAACCATCACAGGGAAATATATCTCATCCAGTATTCAGCCTTACAATCCATGAACATGGTACACCCGTCTATTTATTTAGACCTTTATTTTCTTCCCTCAGCTCTGTTTTGTGATTTTTTAATGTAAAAATCTTGGACAAATATTGCTAGATTCATTCCTGAGCACTTTAATTTTTTTGTGCTATCCTAAAGCGGAATTTTAAAGACCTTATTTTCCCATTGTCTGCTCCTAACGTGAGTATGCTGGAAGCTTTTATATTACCTTTGTGTCCTGTGACTTCACTAAAGTCACTTATTGCTTCTCATCGTTGTTTTGTACATTTCTGGGAGTCTTCTATGTAAATAATCATGTCGTCTCCAAACAGGCGCGGTTTCGCTTCTTTTCTGAGCTTTGTCTTTCCTTTCTTCCATCCTTGGCGTATAGCAGCGTCTAGGACTCCCAGCGCCAGGTTGAACAGGGGCATCAAGAGGACACCTTTGTTCCCAATCCTGGGGAAACAAGCCAGCTTTTCACTGCTGAGGGTGATGTTGGCTACAAGCGTTTTTTACTAGATTCCCTCCATCAGTTTGAGGAAGTGTCCTACTATGCCCAGTTTACTGAGAGTTTTTATAATGAACGAGTAGTGAATTTTGTCAAGAGCTTTTTCTGAATCTTTTGAAGTAATCATATTTTCTTTTGAAATAAGATGATTTTCCTCCATTAGCCTGTTAATATCATGAATTCTATTGTTTTCCAAATGTTGAACCAACAATGGATTTCTGAGATAAGTCTCAGGGATGGAGCTATTACCTCAGTGAGGTAGTATCCCTTTTAAATGTGGCTGGATCTAATTTGTTAACGTTTCGCTATTTTGTTAAATCTTTGAAAAATATCTTTATTAAACGTTTGATGTAAGATTTGAGTAAATTGCTAGGATTCATCAATGAAGCCCATCTGGGCCTGGAGTTTTGGGGTTATTTCTGATCAGCTGAATTCCTTTAATGGCTGGAGGGTTGGTCAGACTTTCTGTCCCTTCTGTCAGCTGTGGTATGCTGTTGTTCTAAGAAATATGCCCATTTCACCTACACTGCCATATTTTGGGGTATCAAATTGTATGTACAAAGCTCTCTTTTATTTTATCAACATCTGCAGGACCTGTGGTAGTGACTCCCCTTTCGCTCGGATACGGCCGATCTCGCCAGCGCTGGGTGTCTGTGCGCGCCCTGTGTTCTCGGTCCTTCCGGGTGGGGCGTGTCCGCTCGTGGATGTGTCCAAAGACCCAGGCTTCAGCTCTGCCAGTTTCCTCTGCGCTTTGTTTCTATTTTGTGGTTTTCTGTTGATGCCTTTCTATGTCCCTCATTCTATTCACCTTGGATTTAGTCTATCATCCTAAGGGGAAGTCTTGGTCGCTGATTTCAAGTCTTCCTTCTTTTCTAATATAATTATTGAAAGTCATGAATTCCTCTAAGAATTGCTTTAGCTGCATGCCACGAACGTTGATACGTGGGGTCATCATTAGGCCGCACTTTGTTCCGATATTTGAAGAGAACGGGATGGATCCAGGAGTCAGACCTATAATTTCATTTCTGGGCAGGAGGACAGAAACTGGTCCATGAGGCAGCAGACTCCGTGGCCTGTTGTGGCAAGGGCGGTGGCTGCCTGGACCCTCCCGAGGGCTCCGCCGCCCGCCCGTTCGCTGCTCTGCCTCTCCCAGCCACCCCGCCCACCTCTGCCCGGGGCCGTCTGTCCAGTCCTGCTCTGGCCGTGGCCGCCTGCCTTGTGTTCCCCTTGTGCCATGGCTCCAGGTCCAGGTCAAACTGGCATCCGTTCATCTCTCTGGACCTCCGTCTTCACGCTTGGCCCTCGTGGTTGCCAATAGTCCCTGCTTCCATGAGCTTAGGAATCTGTCTCGCTCCTCGTCTAGGTGGCGGGTCACTGCTTGAAGCCTGATGACCATGGCCACAGCCCAGCTTGCCATGCTCCCGTCTCCTCACCGCCATCCCAGCGCAGAGACTGTCGCCCCATTAAGCATGGAAAGGAGGTCCAGGCGTGCTGGAATCTCATCCAGGCTCCAGTCACGGGGCTGATCTTGGGAGGGGCAGGAGATCCGACCCGGGTCCCCGTGCTGCCCAGAGGGGTGGCGGCGCCTGGCTGGCTGCACGTGCTCCGGGCCGGCCGTAGTGCTGTGCCCTTGCGTTCCGGCTGGCTGTGCTGGCAGGGGTGGGGGCCCGACCCCCTGCTTCAGTGGGGCCACCTCCTCTTGCAAAGACCCCAGCAAAGATGGCAGGCCAGCCAGATGGCGGAGGTGTTGCTCAGAAGCATGGGCACACTGCCTATGGGAGAAGAACCAGCCTCTTTCCCCAGCCACGAGGATGATTTGGGGGCGCCTCTGGGAGCCTCCTTTCCTTCCTCCCACAGTCAAGTTTTATTTATTTACTTTTAAAGCAAATGTATTCACTGTGTGCTCTGCCCATTCTTTGACCCCAAGACCCCCGAGGGGGTGGGGTTGGTGCTATTACTGTTTCCCATTTTACAGCTGAGGAAACTGAGGCTCAGAGAACACAGTCAGAGCCCAGGTCTGCCAGGTCGCACAGGACGTGCCACAAGTCTTCCCACCCCGCCCTGGAGCGTCCCTGGAGAACGCAGGGGACTGCGACCCTAAGGTCGCTCCTTCCGGTTCCGTGAAGGAGGGCTGAAGCCATCAGCACCCTGAAGGGCGTCCCCTGGGCTGGTCGAGGCCAGCGCGGCCTTGTAGGCCATGCAGATGCCGCCCCAGACAGACATCCGAGGCTCTTCTGGAGGCAGTTCCGGTGAGCGCCTTGCCTCATGGGACCCAGCAATCCCAGTGTCCACTGGGGGACCCACTAGAAAGAGACTCAGCTAACTAGCATCCTTGGTAGGCATCACGGGCCCAGGCACCGCAGGACACTGAGCAGATGCCGCCCGCCTGCCACGGGCTAACGCTCAGCAGGCTGCATCTCTGACTCTTTGAGGGCCCTCTAGGAAGGTTCTGGGCCCTTAGCTTAGTGGGGACGAAACAGGGACAGAACAGCCCGGGTGCTGGGCCCCAAAGGCGTGTGAGACGTGGATCCAGCTGCGGGGCGGCTTAGAAGGCCCAGTCCTCTCTGCACGCCCACCCCACAGGCTCCCAGCAGCCGGGCAGAGGGCGGCCTGGCTCACAGGAGGGCTGTCTGTCTGTCCAGGGAGCTGGGCCCACGGGGCCTGAAATCCAGCTTAGCTCTGAGCTTGACTGGAAGATGTGGACGCACCGGGAGCTGCTCAGGGCTGGCGGTCTGGGCGGAGGGAGGGGAGTCAACACTAATTCGTCTTCAGATGGCCGAAGGGGGTAATCGCTGGAGTGACAGGGCTGAGAAATCCTGTTAGTCCTCCGTCAGCTCCGGCTGTCACGCCGGCGTCCAGACAAAGCCACTCCTGGGGGCTGCGGGCGTGATGAAGAGCTCACATTCAGGGAGGGCAGGCGGCAGGGACCCCAGAGAGGGCTGGTCCCTGAGGCATGCTGGAGGGGAGGGCCGAGCCCCCGCAGCCCCGGGGCCTGCTGGAAGCCTCTCAGGGCCCAAGCCCTGGCAGCCGGCCTTGGCCGAGCCCCCTCCCTTCTTCTGGGCCCCAGGGTCCCTTGTGTAAAATTGCGGGAGGGGGGAGAAGACCTCCCAGGGATCAGGTGGTCTGGGGGCTTCCTGAATCCTGCCTGGCACACTTGACTTGCCAGTCCTCTGCAGGTGGTCGGGGTGGGTGAGGCCATGGGCTGTTTTGCCACCAGCGCAGTGGGGGCCCTGCAGCTGGGTTGACCCAGGGCAGACTGGGGGGTGGGCAGGGAGCCCGGGGTGGGGTGGGGGGTGGGGGGTGGGGTTGTGGGGGGACCTGGGGTAGACTGGGGGGGACCTGGGGTGGGGTGGGGGTGGGGGGACCCGGGGTGAGGAGGGGGCAGGGGGGGTACCTGGGGTGGGGTGGGGGCAGGGCGCACCTGGGGTAGACTGGGGGACCTGGAGTGGGGTGGGGGTGGGGGGACCCGGGGTGGGGGTGGGGTGGGGCCCGGGGTGAGGTGGGGGGTGGGAAGGGAGCCTGGGTGGGGATGGGGGTGGAGGTGGGGGTGTTGGGGGACCCGGGGTAGACTGGGAGGGACCCGGGGGTGGGGTGGGGGACCTGAGGTAGGTGGGGTGGGAGCGTGCAACCTGCTCCACCAGCCAGGCTGATAAGCTTTTCCCTCCTGGAATCAGGTTCCAGCTGCAGACCAGCCTGGGCTGCGGCTGGGCAGTTCCCCTGGGGAGCCGTAATGGAGAGCAAGTCACCATCCCGACCTGGCTCCCCTGCAGAACAGGGCCCACGGTGGCATTTGTCTCCTCGTGAGAATGGGCGTGCTCCTGGAGAAGCTCACAATCAGGAGGGCGGTCCCCCAGGCCCAGAGCCCCCTCCCCGGGCTCCCACCCCCTCTGCCCACAGAGATGGAGGCTCTTTCAAACCCGACTTGCTGGGGCAGAATTACCGCTCCCCGCCGAGCGTGCTGAGCCCCATCCACCAGCCCCCTGCAGTTGCCCTCTTGCCACCCGGACCTCCCCAACAGGAGGCTCTGCCCTCTCCTGTCCCCCTGGAGCGGCCCCACATGCAGGCCTCTGTGCACCCCGAGCCCTGACGCCTGGGCAGAGGGCCCGGGAGCCCTGCTGGCTCTCTAAGCCTCATCTGCATTCCTCCTGGGCTTCCTCTTGCGCCCCCTCTCTGGTCTGAGTGTCTGGCCCACCTGGGCGGGTGTCACCCCACGGTGCCACCTGCAGATGGAGGGAAAGGGGCCCTGGACCACCGGCTGTTCCCTTCCTTGCTGCTGGTCCCCTTTGACCCTTGACTGCTGACTCCCGGGAGGCGCCGCTAAGCGGAGGTGCCTCTTGTGGGGTGCCGGGGCCCAGGGTGCCGTCCTGCAGCTCAGGACGTCTTGGATGAAGCCAGCCATTCAGCTGTGTTGGCAACAGACAGCCAGGAACAAAAGCCAAGTGGCTTCTGCGTCAGCCTTTCAAACCACTGAAACGGTCTCACTTGTCACTCTGTGGCCCAAATGCTTTGCCCACTTGCACGCCGCTTCTGTGCTTGTGAAATTAAGTGTGCTATTGCTCTCACCTGGCCCGGTGACAAGGCGGCAGATCAGACAAACAACCTCGCAGCCGATCAGGCAAGCGGGAGCGTGTCCTTATCGGCACAACGTGGACATGGCTACTTCCGGCTGGATGTGGGTGGAGGAGGGGCCTCCTGGGGTGGGGGGTGGGTGGGCCTGGTGGTGGGGGTTGGGGGATCCCCCACAGTGAGGAGGGTGGGAGGCAGGTGAGCTTAGGGGAGGAGATGAGGCCCCTGGCTTCTGGGGCTCAGGAGGCTGTCTCGGGTGGGGGGCGGCGCAGGGCCGGGGGTGGGGGGCACGGGGCTGGGGGAGGCGGGCTGAGCTGGAGACTGGACCTGGACTAGTGTTGCTTCAGCACCAGGAATCAAGCTTCAGACACATTCAGACAGGCTTTTGTTAACTCTATTTCTTTTTCTTTCTGATTTTAAATGTGATAAAGACTCATAGAAAAATGAAGAAAATTACGAAGGAGGGCGGGCAAGCTCCTGGCTCCCCACCAGGAGCAAGCGAGCTGAGGGGTTTCTTTCCGAGTTTTGTGGATGGGTTTATAGTCGGGGTCTTTCCCACCGCCAGCACTCCCGTTTCCAGCACGTGTGCGTGTTTGGTCGGGGCTGATCCTGTGTCATTTAAGAGGCGGTCACTGGTGTCTGTCACCGTGCCCACCTTCTAGGCGGCCTCACTCCATCTCCTCTGAGTTTTGTTTCCTTAGGATGGAGCGCAGCCAGCTCAGCTCCGGGCACCACAGAGGTGCTGGCAGCTGGGGCATGCCCAGGGCAGGGCTTGGGGAATCACTCACCAGTGGGTTGCGGGAGGCAGGCTTACGTTACAGCGGAGGAGGCCGAGGCTGGGGAGAGGACGGCCAGCCGGCAGGGAGGATGAGCCGTCAGGGGCACCCCTGAGTCTGAACCCCGGTGAGTGACCCCGGTCAGGCTATCAGGGTGACGGTGTCCCTGGGCGGCTAAAGTTTCTCTGAGCCTGGTGAGCCGAGAGGGCCAGTGGGCGGGCTGCTGCGTGCCAGGTACTCACGGGGCCAGCCCGGCCGGCCGGCTCTTGCAGACAGCCCGACACAGGCCTGGGCGGCGCTGTGTGGGGACCGTGGCTTCCCCAGGCACCGTGACTCACTTTTTCTGCCCAGGGTGGCGGGTGTGCAGCTGGCAAGGTGCGAACTCGCCTTTGCTGGTGTCCCTGTGGCCGGCGGCCCCTCTGCCCTGCCTCCCGAGTGCTTAAGTCCTGAGACCCAGGGGCCGAGCCAGCAGGGCATAGCTCGTGGGGACGGGCCCTCACCCAGCTCAGCTCCAGGGGCCCAGCCGTGGCCAACTCCCCAGCCGTGGGCACGGTGTGGGCAGACTGGGCTGAAACAGGCCTGGCCCCGCCGAGAGCCCCAGTCCCCTGCGACAACGGAGACCCGCACATAAACACTGGGATGACCTGGAAACGTCTGCCTACGAGGCTTAAACCGGCTGATGCTGGGACCTCGCCTGGGCGGAGCCCCCTGGAGGGACCTGGGGTGTGAGATGACCCTGGCGGTGGCCCTGGAGGCTGGGCCGGGTGGGGCTTGATGACCAGGTCACCCCAGCGGATTCCTTGCGGCTCGCCCAGGGCGGGTGATCTGCAACTTGACTCCTCAGACCACCCTGGGCGCCCAGGATCAGCCCTGTCTTCCCCCCTGCTGCGGGTTCCCTCCTGACTCAGGGGTCTGTGGCTCGGCAGAGTCCGTCTGGCCTCTCAGGGGAGGGGGCTGAACCAGCACGTGGCCCCGCTCCTGTGTTGCCCCCTGCCCTCCACAGCAAAGGCTTTGCAGGAAAGGGCCTTGCCGCTAAGCCCGCTTGCAGCTCCTGGACCTGGGTAGCTGTCCAGGCCGTGCGGGGGGCCTGTGACCGCCGGGTTTCCACCCCCATCCTGTGTCTCCTTCGCCCCAGGAAAGGTGGGAACTCCACGCTCACGTCCCAGGGCGAGGTGAGGGCAGCCCATGCATGCGGGGTCTGGGCGCTCTGGGGGCGAGGTGGGGCAGCCCGGGACAAAGCGGAGACCCCTGTCCTGGGAATGTGCTGGTGGAGGTACCTGGCAGGTCCCACGTGCGGCCAGTACCGCCTGGAAGCAGGAGGCGAGGAAAGCGGCCAACAGGGCTCAGGAGGAGCAGGTGTCCCCGGTGCGGGTGGAGTGGCGCGCCGTCCCTGACTCCTCGACAGTGCGTGGCCTGGGGCTCGCTTCCCGTCCTACCTATGAGGGTGATGCTGCGTGTCCTGGGGAGGCACGATGCTGAGGCTGGCCCCCTGGAGGCAGGTAAGTCTGACTTTCCTCCTGGGCGACCGCCTTTCCAGGGCAGCCCCTTTTCTCCGGGCAGTTTTTTTTTTTTTTTTAAAGCTCAGACGTGGCTCCTCTGGGGAGCGTGGATCCTTGTCAGTGGGAGAAACAAATGCCAACAGTCATCGACCTGAGGATGGGGGTGCCCTGAAGAGGGCTCTGGGGCTGATGGTGGAACCAGGAAGGATGGGGCAAGCTGGTAGTGACGGAGGAGGGAGTGGTTTTCCCCAAAGCAAACCCTAAAAGGCTTTCTCAGAGAACATACCTGACTCAGGGACTGGAGACCCATTGTACTGATGGGCAAACTGAGGCCCCGAAAAGGAAAGGGTGTTTTTGTAGGTACAAAAGTTCTGAGATGTAAATAGGGACCCTGAGAGCCCACCTCCAGGCTCAGAGAGGAAGCCAGCCCCGTGAAAACAGCACCATACTTCCTTCCTTGCTCCCCCTCCATGAGTATCTTGAGCTCCCACGATGTCCCAGCTAGGACAGTGGGAAGTTGGTGGTCCCAAGCCCAGGTCACCAGCCTCGACGGGCTCTCAGGCCGGTGGGAACATCCAGGAAACCAGACTCCCGCAAGCACCGGGAGGGTGCGGGCTATCAGTGGGGTAGAGGAGGCTCAGCCGGGCTTTGGGGCGTGTGTGTCGGGAGCGGTCAGCCAGCTGCCCACAGGGGCCACGGTTGGGCAAGGCCTTTGGTGGAATGTGGAGTGGCCGGTGTGGACCAGCGGTCCCGAGCTGCCGTCTGCCCGGGATCCGGGCGGCTTTGTGGGCAGGGCTGGGTGCCGGCAGGAGGGAGATGACTCAGGGCAGGAAGGGAGGGCCTGGCCGGTTTTCTTAAGAGTTTGGACTTTATCCCGAGGGCAATGGGGAGCAGGAAAGCGTTCTTAACTTGCCGGGCGGTGGGGGCAGGGCTCTGCCCTCCACTGGGTGGCCGCTGCCTTGGGCCCTGAGCTGCAGCCGGGCCCTCCTGGGATGGCGCTGGCCGAGGGCAGCTGTGGCCCAGCTGGCGGGTGGTCTGGGGGTAAGCCGGGTGTGGGGCAATGTTTCCTGGGACAGCTTCTCTAGACATGGGCACGAGGCGCCCCGGGCGAACTCCGTCGCCACGCTCCCGTCCCGCAGCGCACCGCGACTCCCTTCACGGCTGTCATCAATAACCGCCCCCTTCTCCTAGGTGCTGCAGCGGCCACATATATAATATTTAAACCACATTGGTGGGTGACAGAGACGTACGGATATTTTTAATCCCAACAGGCTATTACGGTTCATATCATGTCTGTCAAATAAATATTATGAATCATTTCCCGTTATCTTTATGGGGGCAAGCTGACTACACCAGGGAGATTGCACGCGGCAGCTCAGCCCTGCGTGTTTGTCCGCCTCTTATGTATATGTATGTGTATAGAGGGAGATTTATGGAGCAATTGTCGATAATAAATGCTCCCGGTAAAACACATTATCTTCTTGCTCGGTGGGCGGCGTCTGGAGAGGGAATGAGGAAGAGGAGTCGGGGAGGGGCGTGCCATCTTCAGAGCCAGGCCTGGGACGGGGTCGGCATCCCAGGCTGCGCCTCTCGGCCTGAGCCCTTCTCCTCTGCTCCTGGGATCCGTCAACACGGATTGCCCTGTCGATGTTCTCATGTCTCATATTAAAAATAAAAAAGTCTCTATGATTAGCTGGCTCTTTTCTTCCATCTTAAAGAAGAGGCTGAGGTTCAGAGAGGGCCACGGGAGAGGTGCTGGCTGAGCCAGGCACAGCCTCCCACTCCCGGTACCCAGCCTAGCACCCAGGTTTCCGAGTCTGCTGCCTGGCCCTTCTCTCTGCACCTGGTCTCAGCATCTGCACATGGGGAGGAGCAGGGAGATGGGGCAGCTCGCTGGAGGCCCCAGTGAGCGGTTGTCCCTAAGCGGGGGGTGGTGACCTTACTCTGACTCTGTTGGCCTTGGTGCTGGGGCTGCTGCGTGGCCTGGAGCCAGTCGCTGCTCCCCTGAGTTTTTGTATCGTCTCTGGTGAACCGGGGGAGCAGGAATCTGTCTTTGGGGCTGGAGTTGGCAGATGGGGTGGCTGGGACTTCGTGACCCCAGGAAACAGTGGCATCCTCCTTTGCTAACTCGGAACTCTCTGGACCCCTGCGAGCTGCCCCTCACTCCTTCTGCCCCCCGCCCCGGCATCTATGACTCCTTCCAAGTGCCCTTGGGGTTCGGAGGGACCATCTCTTTGGAGACCTCTGGAAGGATCCCGGGGGTTCCCAGGTGGCGCTAGCGGTAAAGAACCCACCCACAAATGCAGGCGACGTAGGAGACATGGTTTTGATCCCCGGATCAGGAAGATCCCCTGGAGGAGGGCATGGCAACCCACTCCAGTCTTCTTGCCTGGGGAATCCCACAGAGAGGAGCCTGTTGGGCTACAGTCCCTGGGGTCGCAGAGTTGGACACGATGGAAGTGACCTAGCACAGAAGGATCCTGCCGGCCCTTGTGGGGAGCGACCCCAAAACCCCAGTCTTTCTCCACGAAGTTAGCCGCGTCCCCTTAGGCCTGTCTCACACAGACTGGTTTGGCCAAACTGCCTTTCAGCTCCCAGAGGTTTGGGACGGGCTCCCACACGATGGAGGGGAGCGGCCTGCCTTCAGAGCATCTGATGGGGACGAAGCCTAACCTCTCTCTGGCCGCGTTTGTCTGGCTGTGCAGGGCTGGCCACTGCTGTGGACGGGGAGTGGTCAAGAGCCTGCAGGACGACAGAGGCTTCACAGAAGGCGTCTCCTCCTGCACTGTGCCCCCAACCTGGTCCGCTCGCTTCTCCCCACTAAGCAGGACAGGCTGAGTGCAGACCAGCGGCTTTCCTGAGCTCCCCCACTAGATGGAGAGACAGGGCGGACCTCGGAACAGCTCTGTCTGCCTTGTTGGGCGAGCTTGGGTGCCCCTCTGGGCTTCCTCCTCACCTGCCAGCTTGAGTCAGCTATCACCAGCGACAGAGAGGGTCGTCCCCACAGGAGGTGAGAGAGTGCCCTCCAGGCTGGGGGATTTGAGAACAGGCTGGGGTGCCTGAGCCCCTGCCCTGTTTATGGGGGTCAGGGACCCACCCCGTCTGTGAGATCCTGCTGGTCATCAGCTCAGGATCACACGGGCCCTCCTTGGAGGAAAGGACCCACAAGCAGCCAAGGTGCGCCCGGTGCCCTAGGAACTGTCGGGAGCCGTCCACGCAGACGCCAGGCTCCAGGGCCCCGCCTGGCAGACAGTGGCCTTTAAAAATACTATTCACCAAGTGATTCCGGAGACTGTTTACAAGCCTGAGCTGAGACAGGCACAGGGAATAGGCCAAAGCACCTTAAAAAGCATCCTTCAGGGAGAAAAAAAAAAACCCAAACAAAAAACAAAACCCTCTCAGATCCCAGGTTGTAAATAGATGGATATTACTATAAAAATACTTTTGGCTGCAGAAACACATGGCAGGAAGGCTGGGGGTGGTTTTTCCATGGTTAGCTGGGACCTGGAGACTCCAAATGGGGCAGCCACCGTCCCAGGCGGGGCCCTGTGGGATCGTTTGCACCAAAGAGCCCCCGCTCAAGGGGGGAGCGAGAACCAGAAATAACAAGGGCAAGCACATTTTCCATCAAGGAGGCTGGGTGTTTGCCTCTCTCTGCAGCCTGCTCCCCTCCCCTCCCGAGCCAGCCAGCTCCTGCAGCACCCCTGCAGCCCGCCACTCCCAGCCCCCTGCCAAGGGCAAGATGAGGCTGAGAGCAGTGCGGCACCTGTGGGCACCGGAGCCGGGCCTGCGGGGCTCGGGACACGTGCACACTCTGCTGCCCCTGCGGCCTCCCGGGGCCCTGGCTGAGGCTGGGGTTTGGAGACACTGTCGGAGGTCTCTCCTGGGAGCAGCGGCCCCGAGGAACCCACGCGGCAGTTCGCCTCTGCCTGTCTCCCTGGCTCCAGGCGCTAACAGTTCCAAACGGAGTCTCTGGGTTTTCTGGGGCAACGGGCTCGGGGAGGAAGGACTGGGCAGCCCAGGGCTTGAGTCTGCTGTCACAGGCAGGCGACTCAGGTGCTCCCACTCAGGCTGCGAGGCCTCTAGGACCAGCTTGCCTGCGAGCGCCCGGCGCGTTCCGACCTGCCTGCCAAGGCTGTTCCTTTAAAAGGCTGGCCACCTCCTCGCCCTGGGCGAGAGCTTGTGCTGGTCCTTCTGCCTGGAGTGCCCTCAGCCCTGTCTGGATCCGATGAAAACCTTCCTTCTTCAAACCCAGCCCAAGAAACAGCTGTGCCCAGAAGCTGTGGGCCCCTGGCCTGACGCGTCCTGGCCCCTCGGTCACTGTCCTAACACTTCCAGCCTGTCCACCACTTCCCACCCCCCTTGTGGGTGCCTCTTAGGTCCCCACTGGGCTGGGCTCCCAGAGTGCCCACTTCATCATCTCATAATCATATCGATAACTGAAGTGGCAGGAACTCTCCGGACTGAGCTCCTCCTCCTGGGGCCAGACTCTCCCTCAGTTCAGTTCCGTCGCTCCGTCGCATCCGACTCTTTGGGACCGCAGCACGCCAGGCCTCCCTGTCCATCACCAACTCCCGGAGCTTGCTCAAACTCATGTCCATCGAGTCCGTGATGCCATCCAACCATCTCATCCTCTGTTCGTGGGGTTCTTAAGGCAAGAATACTGAAGCGGTTTGCCATTCCCTTCTCCAGTGGACCACATTTTGTCAGAACTCTCCACCACGACCCATCCATCTTGGGTGGCCCTACACGGCATGGCTCATAGTTTCTTTGAGTTAGACAAGGCTGTGGTCCATGTGATCACTTGACTCTCCCTGCCTCAGCTCGTTCAGTCTTCTCCGTGACTCAGTGGCACAGGGTAACCATGCCCACTCTACAGATGAGGAAACTGAGGCACAGGGAAGGAGGGACCTGGCTAGGTCACGCGGCTGGGAATAGAAGAACTGGGAGCCAGCCCATGCCTAATCACCTGGGACCACCCTCCACCTGACGACCTACACTGGGCACATGGTCTGGCCCCTTGGCAAGGGCTGAAGAGACGTCTGTTGAATGAACGGCCGACCCTCGGCAATGGACGTGGGAGCCATTCACGTTTCTTTGGCGCCCCGCCCCCCCGCTCAGCAGAGCACGGCTGGCTGTCGCACAGGGTGTGGCGGGAAGGCTGTGGGGCCCGGGGGCCTGTGCGGGTCCACACCCTCGCTGGCCCAGACGCTCCCAGGACAGGGCTCGGGTTCAAACGCTGGTTCCATCCTCACCGCAGAGTGATGGTGCTCCCCGCTGTCATCTCCCGGGCCTTGGCTGTCCTCCTCAGTCAGGTGGGCTAGCCGTGCCCACTGCCCAGTTGTTGGGGGTGACCAGCCAAGAAGTGAGCGCCATGGTACTGGGTGGCCTCCTCTCCCAAGTGGCGAGGGCCTCTTCACCTCCAGTGGCAGTGGCGAGGTCGGACTCAGGTCAGGAGGACAGGCTGGGAGGACGGAGTTCAGACGGGCCACTGATGGTGCACGGGGAAGGCCGTGCCAGGAGCAATAGAGGCAGGCCCGAAGACGGGGGGCTGGCACGCGGCGCGCACCCCAGACGTGTCAGCACCCGTGTTTGCTCCTGCTCATCCTGCATGCTTGCCCGCCCCCAGCCCTGGCGGAAGGAAACAGGCTTTAGAAGTGGGTGGTTGGCGGGCGAAGTGGGGAGTGGGCCTGCTGGGACGACAGTGATGAGGACCAGTCTTACACCGGCCATGGCTGGAGGCAAGGGCAGATGGGCAGGGGCCCAGGAGCCAGAAAAACAGACTTTCTCAAATAGGGGAGGAGGGCAGGCAGGGATCAGGCAGGAGCCCGGGGAAAGGGCAAGCCTGGGCCACCGCCTGTGGTTGTGCCGGGGGAGGGAGGGCTCCCCAGCCAGCACTTACCCAACTCCCCCAGCCCATGATGTGCCCAGTGGCCCGAGGGCCTCTCTGCAGCAGGACAGGTCTCAGTGGCCTTGTGGGATCTAGCCCCCTGGCTGTCCATGGGGAGGCGGTCCTGTTGTGTGCCCATTCCACAGAGGGGGAGAGTGAAGCCCAGAAAGGGGCTGGGGAGGCAGGCTGGAGGTCACGTAGGTGGTAATGGTGCCCAAGGCAGGAGGGCCCCCCTCTAGTCCAGGCTGCGTCTGTCCCTGAGCTGCCAGCTGGGCTCTTCCATCAGCGCCCCTGGCCCAGGGGCCACGTGTGCGGACCGGGTGACCTGGGGACTCGCGGGGAAGCGCCTCAGGGAGTGGACCTGCAGGGCTGAGAGCGCAGGGGTTGGGGGGGCGTGGTCAGGAGGCCCAGGTCCACAGGTAACTCACGCAGGAGCCCCAACTCCAGCTGCCCCGAGCTGTCAGGACGGGCATCCGTCCTTTCGCTTTTAAACAAACACGTCATGAATTTAAAAGTCAGGGCAGAGAACTGTCCAAGGCGTAAAAATAGCCACCTGGCCACAGAGTCAGCACCCAGCTCGCTGCGCCTGGTCTCCAGCCTGGTGCTCCCAGAAGCCGGGGCGCCTCCTCCCTACCCAGCCCCCCTTCCCGGGGAGGGGGAGTCCTAGCTGGCCGTCCGTGGGGGCGGGGCTGGGGGCGCCCGCAGTGTGGGAGTGGGGGCCGGATGGGGGCTCCAGAAAAGGAAACCCCACACTAGACGCCGGGGTCGAGCCTGCCCCGCCCGGGGCCTCAGTTTCCCCAGGCGCCGGGCTGGCTCTGCGCGCCGCGCGGCCAGCCGCTTTGTGTGTCCGCCCAGACAATGGCCCGGCCGCTGTCCGCCTGCTCCGCCCGGTGGTTTGTTTTTTTGGGGGGGTGGCAGGCCGGGAGGGAATTCTGCTCCCGCCCCGCCCGCGCCCCTCGCCCCCGCGCCGCCGCCCCCGAGCGACTCCCGGGAACCCCCTGGCGGAGGAAAACTTGCAGGTTTGCACCGCGCTCGCTCGCCTGCAACTCGGCGGCGGGGCGGGCAGCGCGGGGGAAAGGGGGCGCGCTCCGGACGCCGGGGAGGGGGGCGCGGAGGGGGTGCGCTCCTGGCGGGCGGGGCTGGGCGCGCGCCAGGGGGGCGGGGGCCGCGCTCCGGCCAGCGGGGAGGCGCAGGGGGCTGCGCTCCGGCAGGGCGAGGGGGCGCGGGGGGGCGGGGGGCCGGCGGGGGCGCGCTCCGGGCGGGCGGGGCTGGGCGCGCGCGCAGGCCGGGCGGGCGGGTGGCGGCGCTGCGCCGAGTCCGCGCCCGTCGCGGGCCCCCGCCGCCCCCCGCCGGCGCCGCCGCGGTCGGAGCGGGGCGCGGGCGCGCGCGGCGGGGGCGCGGGCGGGCGGGGCGCGCGCGGGCGGGGGCGCGCGGCACAAGTAGTTTACATTGTTGGGCGACTTTTGCAACAACTCGCCGCGCCGCGGCCTCCGCGCGCCGCCGCCGCCGCCGCCGCCGCCGGCTCCCGCCGCCCGGGCCCGGCCGGCCGCGCCGGGGGCCGCCGCGAGGTCGCCGCAGACATGGACACCAAACATTTCCTGCCGCTCGGTGAGTGATCGCGGGCGGCGGCGGGGGCGCGTCCCCGGCGCGCGCGGGGGCCCCGGCCCCGCCCCGCCCGGCCCCGCGCCCCCGGCCGGCCCGCGCGGAGTTGGGGCGCGGGGCCGCGAGCGGGTGGGCCGGGCAACTTTTCCCCGGGCCGGCTGGGCGCGGAGCGGGCGAGGGCGGCGGGCAGCTCGCGGGCCGCGGCGGGCCGCCGACTTGGAGCGGGCAGGGGCGGGCAGCGGGGCCGGAGGGGCGGCCGGCCGGCCGGACCGGGGCCGGGGCGGGGGACTCCCGGCCCCGCCCGGCGGCAGCTGGCGCCCCCCGCCCGGGCGCCCAGCTCCAGCGGGGCGGCGCAACTTGTGCGCTCCCAGCCTCCGGCCGCCCTGGCATCGGGACGGCCTCTGCGCCGCCGCCCGGGCTGCGGAGTCCAGCAGGCCGCCGGCCCTGGAACGCTCGGGACCCCTCCTCCCCCAGAGCCGCCCGGGCGCCAGTGGGCACGGTAGCCGAAGAGCCTTGAGACCGGGACCATCAAACCCGGGAGGCCCCTTCCAGAAACGGGGACCCTCACTCTGGCACACGCGAGTGTTCTCCTGGCGTTCCCTGGAGCTGGCCCTGCACTTCTGGGGTGGACACCCTGGAGGGTCGGAGGGCCGGCTTTCCCGTCCTCCCCGCTGCCATCGCGCCCAGGGGCTCCCTTGCCCTGCACCGCTCTCCAGCTCCAGGTCTGGCCCCACAGAGGAGGCGGGGGCATGGCCAGGTGCCCCCAGCCTGCTGTCCTCCGCGGGTTTGGGAACCAGTGAGAGGCAGGGGGTGGGGTGGGGAGACTTTATAAACGAGCCCGGGAAGGATATTAATTTGGCGGTGGGGCCGCAGCCGGGCTGTCAGGCTGGGTGAAGGATTTGTGCTGAATGGAAATTAAAGCAGCTGATTATGAATGAAACCCGTGGTCTGCTGCCGCCCCCGCCTGCCCACCCCCCTGCAGCCTGGGGTGCAGTTTGGCCACCCGCTTGGCCGCCAGAACGCGGCGCAGCTGCGGGGACGTGTGTTGAGATGGGGAGGTGGAGGGGAGCTGCGTGGAGCCAGCCGGGCTTCCCGGGATGGCTGGGTGAGGGTCACTGCTCTGGCAGGCGCGCTGAGGGGCGTGTGACATGACCGGGGTGGGCTTCCCACATTTGCCAGGTCCAAGAAGCCTCCTTCCGTGACCCTGCACGGTCCAGACCTCCGCAGGCGCCAGGCTGGGCGCTCTCCTTCCTCCTCAGAGCCTCCAGGGCGGGCACGCACGTCCATTTTGCAGATGAAAAACTGGTTGAGGCCAACGGCTACAAAGCTATGGTTTGGGGTTTGAAGCCCCAGCCCATGGTGGTGCCCGTGTGTATGGACTGAAAGCTGAGTTGATTGTGACTCGCTGCTGCTGGGCCTGGCTGAAGGGGGGTGGGGGGCCCCCTGTGTAGGCCAACAACCTCTCCTGTCGCCTATTAAAGTCTTACACATATGTGTATACAGACACAGAGGTGCCCCCTGGGACAGGAGCGCTCAGCCCTGTCTTTGCTCTTCTCCCGGGCCCCCAATGAGGCAGGGCCCTGCCTGGGTGCGTGGAGCCGGATGGGTCCCCGTCCCTGACATGCTGGCAGGGTCCTAGGAGTAGGCCCGTGGAGGGCCCCGGCCGCAAGCTGGCTGTGCTGGAGACCCCACAGGGAGGAAAAGTTGTGTCCCAGGAACCTGGGTGGGTGTCATGTTCCCCCAGCCCTCCCCGCCGCGGCAAGGAGGCTGGGGGGGCTTCTCTCTGACCCGGCCTGAGGCCTCCCAGGCAGCCCATGCCCCAGGCCTGAGCAGACAGCCCTGGACTCTGATTACACTTTATTTTTTTCTAAGCTTGTGACCAGCTCTGAAGTCCAGTGGAGTTAAGGTCCATTTAAGCGGCTACTTGGCTAAGCCCTTTTGTCAACACGGCCTAATCCCTCATGGGGGGTGAGTGTCGGAAGGCCTGGCCTGTCCAGGCGTGGCTGGCTGCCCAGGGCAGACCTGGAGCAGTTGGGCAGGCCGCATTGCCCCTTAACGGTTGTCCGTCCACTTTCGGGGCCTCAGGCAGAGGGCCTGGTCCTTCCAGCACCCACTGCCTGGGGCGTGGCGGGCCTGGGTCCTTGCTCTTACCTGCCCGGGAGTCTCCCAGCTGCCGAGCCTCCCCGTGAGGGCAGGGCAGGGACAAGCCCGAGGTACGGATCTGGGCCCAAGCACTTGTCCACGGCAGCCCCTGCTGCCCACGCCTGGCCAGCGCCTGTGCCAGTTGAAGGAAGGCCTGTGCTTCCACCAGTCCGGCCGGTGGAGCTGCAAGGCTGAGTCTGCGGTCTCGAGGTCTCAGACCCTGGGCCCCTGGCTGCCTGCGGCCCACCTGCCTGGGGATGGGTGGGGGGCAGTAACAGGAGGGCAAGCCCACTGGTTGCCCTCCGGGCAGCTCTTCGGGACCTGGGAGAGCTTGGAGCCCGGATGAGGGGCATCTGGTAACATCAGAGCCCTCGGGACCCAAAATAGAGCACATTCTCGGGCCTCCCGAAATAACAGGGTCACGTGACTCTGCGGAGGCTGGGCTTGGAGGGCGGCCTGCCGAGGCAGTCCCGTCTTGGCCTGGGCCCTAGGACTGTTGGGGCGTTTGTTTTGGTAAACTCTGGAGGGGGCCCTGTGTGTTTTGGGGGAAGTGTCAGGGTGAGGAAGAACAGCCCTCGGACGGGCTTGGCCGTGGCTGTTGCCTTGCCGGCCTGGACTTGGATGCCCGTCCGCTGCACCTGGCCCAGTGCGTAGCCCTGACCCACTCTGCCTGGACGCGGTGGGACATGCTGGGCACCCTCAGGAAGGGGCATGGGGGGCGGGCCGCGCAGCTCTGAGCTCGGGCTTGGCAGAGCTGAACGGGCAGCCGTGCGCACACAGAGCGACCTCCGGGGCCAGCTCCAGCTCTACCAGCTCATCCAGCTGTGCCTGTCCTTCCAGGGCCTGCGGGGTTTGCGCCTCCTCCAGGAGGCCCTCCGTCCGCCCTCCCTGGCCTCCCCTCACTCTGGCCCCCGCCCCCGTGTGGCTCTGGGGGCGGGTTTCCGGTGGTGGTCTTGTCTGTCGTCCTGGGAGAGGAGGCCCCGGGGGCTGGTTGTGGAATTATTGTGCGTGCAGAATGGGGTGGGTGTGTGTGGCATCCAGCATCAGGACGGGGCCCTTGGTGAGTTGGGGTGGGGCAGACTTGGGGGGTGGTGTGTGTGTGTGGGGGGGGCGAAGGCCCCAAAGGCCTGCCCAGAGCCTGAGGAAGCCATCTGCAGCGTTCCACCTTCCCGGCCCTCCTGGGCTCTTTCCACAGTTGGCCTGTTTCCGCAGCGAGTGGTGGTCTTGAGCTTGGTGCGTCCCGTAGGAGCAGAGGGCTCCCCGGCTTGACTCAACCGCCATGCACAGGACAGGGCAGAGGCCTGTGAGCTGGCCCAGGACCAGACCTGACCCTCCTTCCCTCTTCCGCCCGCTCCTGGTTTTGTCAGAGTTCATGGCAGCTGGCCCTGGTGGCCAGGGGCTTGAGGTGTCCGGCCCATTGGTCTGTTCCCACGGGGAGCCGGCTACCGGCAGGGTCAGGTACGGGCAGGGGTCTGGACCCTCTCGAGGGCCCCGGTGGCTGGTGGGGCTAGTGTCCACCGGTGGGTGCCCTTCGAGCCCTTTGCCCTGGTGTGTGCCTTGCAGGTCTGTGTCCTGGATGCTGTGGAAGGTCAGGGGGCAGGGCCAGGCCCTCCCCTCCCCCGCCTGCCCTGCCCGCGCCGGGACAGCTCCGTATTCGCGCTCTCGTCCTCGTCTCCTCCGCAGGCCCCTCTGTCCCTTGCTCCCCCACCTGCACCCTCTCGAGTGGCCTGGTGTATCCTGGGGACCCTGGAGCTGCCCCTTCCTGGGGGCTGGTGGCCAGGCCTTTGGGGACCGGGTCCCCCGTCCTTGCTGCCCGTGTGTGTGTGTCCTGCCCGCCGGCCTATCAGAGCCTCAATTGTTCATCTGTAAAATGGACGCACGCACCGGTCCTTGCTGGGTGCAGGGGAAGGCAGTCGATTGTGTCTCCTGATGGCCTCCTTCAGAGGTGCAGCCTGTGGTCGAGCCTCCCTGTGTCCCCTGTCTGGGTCTGTGGGGGGGGTGGGGGCGTACCGGGTGTCCAGCGATGGAGCAAAACAGGACCATGGAGCAGAGGCGTAGCTGCTGCTATGGCGGCCGCGCGGCGGACGTGGGAAAGGGGCGGCCCCGCCCCGTCCTCCACGCTCGGGTCACCGGAGGCGCCTGGTCTGGGCTCCCACAGCCTGGCTGGGGCCCCGCTCCCCAGCCCCTGGGAGGGGAGTAGGCGAGGGCCTGACTTGCACGCCCACCGAGAGCCTGGTGCGGGATGTTCAAGCAGTCGTGCCCCAGCGCCTCACAGACTGGGAAATTGCACCCTAGAGTTACAGAGCAATTGTCTAGCTCAGCAGCAGAATGAGCGTGAAATGGAGCAGAAAGCAGCTAAATAAAATTGGCCCGGGCCGACGCAGGGGAGAGTGGGGACACATGCGCGCGCCGTGCACTGTGTGCCGCGCTCCGGCCGCCCAGCCGGCCCGCCTGCCGCTGGCTGTCCCGCGTCCCTCCATCTCTGTGTCCCTGCGTCCCCGAGACCCGCGTCCCGAGCTAGCGGGGCAGGTGAGCCTGGCGCTCGCGCAGGGCCCCCTTTCATCCGTAGCCCCCGTCTGTCCCGTGTCTCTGAAT
The DNA here is from genome assembly GCA_917880005.1 of Nanger dama. Taxonomy (NCBI): domain Eukaryota; kingdom Metazoa; phylum Chordata; class Mammalia; order Artiodactyla; family Bovidae; genus Nanger; species Nanger dama. The sequence goes on along the minus strand of CAKJTW010000018.1, from coordinate 1,994,179 downwards.
GCCTCCTATGACACCTCCAGGGCCCTGTGCTGCCCGCCCGAGACACAGTGGTGCCATTCCCTGGGTGCCTGGTTTGTCCCTGGGCCTGGGTTTCCTAGCCCTGTGAGCGTCCTCGCAGGGATGGGCCCGTGGAGCTGTGGGGGCTGCCGGGCTGGACTCGCCTCTGGGCGGTTCTGCCTGCCTTTTCTCAGCTCCGATCGGGCCCCGTGTCCTCGGACGGGCCCCGACCGCCCTGATCCTCAGGGGGCATCTTCAGAAGCCACCTGCCTGGCAGGCCCTGCGTCTGTGCCCTGTCTTGCCTCCGCGGGGAGCCCTGTTAGGTGTCCCGGGCCCTCGGGTGAGCGTTCTCTTCTGGGAGACCTGATGGGGCTTGAAGCTTCACTACCCTCGTTCTCTCCTGTTCACCCTTAAGGTCCTCCTCCCGGGTCGTCCCTCGCTGGGGGCAGGGCCAGAGCCGAGGGTGGAGAGCCACGGGCTGGTCAGAGCTTGAGGTGCAGCCTCAGGACTCCTGTGGCCTGGGGTCCCCGCCCTCACCCCCAGGGCGGAGCTGTCCTTGGCAAATCCCTCAGGGCCCCGGTGGGTGCTGGGGGTGGGCAGCCACAGCTGGTCCCCAGGGCAGGGGCGGGCCCCGCTTATCGCCGTGTTCCCCACCCCCAACACACGCACACACAAGCTCGTGACTGCATGCCCCACCGCGCGCGTGCACACGTCCACATATACGAACAGCTGCACGCATGTGTGCACACGCGCACACTCTGCTGCAAGGGTGTGCACGCACACACACCCAGGCCCGGCCTTCCCGCCCGGTCCCAGCACAGTCCCCACGAGGTCTTCCTTAGAAGGACTCGGGCCTGCTGGCTGGCTCCGGTCCACTCAGTGCCCGGGGAGCACCTGCCCAGTGCTGGCCGGGCCCCGGCGACCCGCAGAGCTGGGCGTGAGCGGTGGAGGTGGCCAGGCTTCCTGCTGGAGCTGGTTCTGGTGCGGACTCTGGCAGAGAGGCGGGCTTGCAACAGGTGTGGGGGAGGGCCCTCCGGAGCAGGGTCAGCTGAGACCAGCGCCCAGAGGCCTGGCCCCTGGGCCTGCGAGGCCTAAGCTGGGAGAGGCACTGCTGTGTGAGAGGCAGCTGGTTGACACTGGGACAGGGAGGGGCCCTGGGGCCATGGGGGATCGGGGTTAGGCCGCCAGCTTTGTGCAGAGGGTGAGCTGGCGGCAGGCAGGGGCTGGAGGAGAGGGTCCTAGGTGGGCTTGGAGCCCGACGTGGCCAGTGCCCCTGTGAGTGGGCCCAAGCCTGGGCCAGGGGACCCCACGTGGCTTCCTGGGGGGCTCAGGCTGGGCCCCTGGGCTGGAGTTAGCTGTGCCTTCCTTGCACACGGGGCCGGGAGAGGACGCAGCTCCTCGTGCGGGCTCACCCGGGCTGCATGGTGTCTGGCCAGGCCTTAGTTTCCCTGGTGGGGTGCGGGGCGAGGCGCGGGGCGCGGGGCTGTTGTGACGGGTCCTCATGGAGGCTGCGGCTGTCCTGAGTCTGGAGCCCCTGGCGCAGAGGGGGAGGGGATGGAGAGGGGAGAGAGCTGGGCCTGGGCCAGCCGCGTGTAAATCCTGCAGCGGCCACGGATCCGCCCCGCGGAGTTCAAAGCTGGCCCCGGGTGTGGCTGTGGGCTGTAATGAGGTTACTGATTCAGCCGGCTTCCTGGTGCTGCCTTGCAGAGCGGAGGAGGCCGGGAGCTCCGGGACGGGTCTAAGTGGCCCGTAATTGACCAATTTAGCTTAAGTGTCTGCGCTGGCCCCGGGCAGAGGTCAGGTGCTGGCAGCCCAGGTGGCCGGAGTCGCTGCGCTCGTGGGCCCCTGACGGACGGCTGCCTTCTGCCCCGCCCTTGGGAGCGGACACCAGTTGGACAGCTGGCCCCAAGCCCCCACCGGGGGCCTCTGCCGCAGTCCTGTCTGTGCCCGTCTGCGGGCCCGTGTCCTCCAGAAGCCGCGTGCTATCCCTGGCCAGCTCGTGTGTGTGCAGGATGCGGGGCAGTGGGTGCTGGGACAGGGTGCTGGGCTTGGATGTGGGGTGACAGCATTGCCTTGGAGAAACAGTGAAGGGCCAGCCGGGGAGCACGCACGGCTCTGCGCCCGTCCAGAAATGTGCCAGGGATTGAGGAGTGGGGCGGAGGTCACCAGCAGCTGCGGCCGTGGCAGCTCACCCCGTACCGTGGAGGGGTGCGCCCAGGGCCTTGTCCAGGGGCTGGTGGGCCAGCCTGGGCCCCGCTCTCTGGAGAATCTCGGCCTCTTGTCCAGAGCACCCACCTTGCCGGCCGTTTGGCCCTGAGAGGCCAGGCCAGGTGTTGGGGGCACCGGGCAGTGGTGGACGGTGGTGACCTGACTGAACCGTCCCCCTCAAGTGGACAGGCCCCGTGGCCCACGTTTTGGGGATGGGGCTTTCAGACTCGGGGAGCTTGAGGGATGTGCCCAAGGTGTCCTGGCTGATGAGGGCCCGGGAGAAGGTCAGTGCTAGGACCCGAGCGGTGGTGGGCCTCCTTCATGGGGACACGCCTGCTGTGCGCCCCTGTGGCCCAGCTCGTCTGAAGCAGCTTCGGGGTGCCCTCAGCAGAGGCTGTCGCGTTCTGGAGATGCCTGTTTGAGCTCTTGGGCATCCCCTGAGCCCCACTGTGGTTGCCCCACCTGGGCGGGCAGGTGGTCGCCCCCACCCCACCTCGTGGGTCAGGAGAGCTCGTGTTCTGCAGGGCTGCAGCCCAGCCCAGTTTGCTCTCTGGCCAGCTCGCTGCCTGTCCGGGCAGATCCCGTCTCCCCTACCGTGGTCTCCCTGGGGGCCTCTGGCTGCTGGAAGTGTTGGTCTCTTGCCCTCCTTCCCCTGAGCTGGGGACCGCTGCTCAGGAAATGGCCCCCTGTCCTCTCCCTGCTGAGGGGCAGGCCCGGGGCTGTGGGAGCTGGGAAGTCGGCTGAGGCTTGGCCAGACGGTCGGTCCCCGTGGGCCCAGCTGCCCAGCTCTGGTTCTCACCTGGGGTGTTCTGGTGAGACGGTTTGGGGGTGAGCAGCGTGAGGGTTCTTGAGCGTTGCAGATGGAGGTTGGGCGGGGCCTGTGGGTGCTGTTGTGCCTGCCACACCCCGAGGCCAGTTTGTGCCCTGTCCCCTGGGATTCTCCGTGGGTCCCCCCGTTGCCCTGGTGCGGCCCTCAGGCCTCTGCTCAGGCTCCTGTGGCCCTTACCCCCTTCCCCTGCACTCAGTGCTGCTCACTCTGCTTTCTGGCTTTCTCGTGTTTGGAGCTGGTCAGTGAGAACAGGTGTCAGCTCTGAGCGGGGAGGCCGTGGGTTCCTGGGCCGGCCAGTCACCTTTCCGGGTCTCAGTTGCCTCACCTCTCACTGCCTGGGGAAGTCAGGGAGGCTGCAAAGAGGAGGTGATGTTGTTAGGCCTTAAGAGGTAAGCTAGAGTTTGCCGGGTGGGCGGTGGGTCAGGACCCACCCAGGCAGGTTTCAGAAGGGACCAACGGCACAGCCAGGCCTCTGGCTGGGTGGCCCGTCTGCTGGCGAGGCGCCAAGTCAGCATGGAGGTGTGGTCAGCTGCTCTAGGAATAATTAACCTTGGGAGGAGGGGAGGCCGGGGAGTGGGCCTGGCCGGCACCTGGCGGCAGGCAGCCCCTCTGGGCCTGTTCTGCTGACCTGGCGTCCCCTCTGCTGCCTGGGCCTGGGACGTGCTGGTCTGGAACATGACCACGCTGGCCCTTCTCATGAGCTCACACCAGCTCCGGCTCCTGGGGAAGGGGCGGCCGGGCCTGGCCCCCTCCACGTGGAGCAGCTTGGGGTCCTTTCCTCTGTCGCCTGTCTGTCCCCGCATCCCTGGCCCATCGCCAAGGTGCCCCCGCCCCCGCCAAGGAGCCTCCTACAGGAGCGCTGGTCTGCCCTGATGGCTCCTCACTTACCCCCTCCTCGCCTGGATCAAGGAAAAACAGCTCTGATTGGGGCCAGAGTCCACGGGAGGCGGCAGAGCCGCCCCTGCCCCACCCCCTGCTCCCGGACTTTCTGCCTAGGATCAAGGTCGGCGGGGGGGCGGCAGGAAGGCAGGAGGTGGGGGCCTTGGACGCCGAGTGCCAGGCCACTCTGGGCTCAGACGGATGTTGGGTGGGCCACGACCTTCCAGGGTCCAGCTGGAGGGTCTCAGACGTGGGGAGGGGAGCCAGGGCCTCCCCGCTTCCCTTGTCTGTCTCCCTGGACACAAGGTGGGTGCCAGCGACGGCCAGGGGCCTGCTCAGAGCTCCCTGGCCTGCCCGCCCCGGCCCTGCCGCGTGAACTTTGTGACTTGGAGCGTGTTACTTCCTCCCTGTTTATCTCGGTTTCCTCATTCGTGAAATGGAAGGAAGGATGTTGGGCCGCGTCGGAGCTGGAAGTGCTGCTCCCTGCCGGGACCCCTGGCCGACACCACCTGTTGGGCGGGCTCTTGCTCCTGGGGCAGGGGGACCCCGAGACCTTGTTAGGCTTGGCTGGAGGCCTCGTTTGCTGCTAAAGGCAGAGCGGCAAGCGCTGCTGCGGCCTCGGAAAGTGTCTGTGGGCTGAGTTAGTGTTTTCCGAAAACCCATCTGTCTGCTCCCTCCACTTGAGACTCAGAGTGCTGTCATTGAATGCCCCCGTCCTTCCGGACTCCCAGGGGAGGGGAGTCCTGCTGTGTGTGTCCGTCTACCCCGGGGGCCGATTCCTGGACGTGGAGCAGCCCTCGAGGAGCCTGAGGCCAGGGCCGGGCGGTGTGTGTTCCTGTCCCCCCACGTCCCCTCTGAGTGCCGCAGAGGCCGCCGCCTCCCACTGCTGGACAGAACCCGGGTTTCCCTTGGACCCAGTGCCCGGATGCAGGGGGCCTCAGCCCCAGGCAATGCCCTGTTGAGACCTGGTTCCTCCCTCTGCAGCTGAGGCTGTCTTGTTGAAACCTGGCTGATGGGGCGAGAGGTTCAGAGCTAACCTCTCTCCTGCCTGCCGTCGTCTGTCTGTCCCTCCGTGTGTCTGGCTGGCTGGCTGTCTGCAGACACTTGGCTCCTGCTGGCCGTGGGTGTGGCGGGGCTGTGTGAGCCCAGCCCCGGGCTGGTGAGTGGTGCTCCGGGGTCCGAGGGGCTGGGGGACCCCAGCACCATCATCTATGTCTGCAGACCAGAGTCTTCACCCCACTCGGGGCCTTCTCCGTAAAGTGGGGCTGATAAAGCGTGGCAGGACAGGTCACTCGTGGTCGACAGGCGGGGTCGTGCCTGCCTCTGCTGTCAGGGAGGGGATGGCGTGAGTGGGGTGTGGGAGGACCGCAGGGGGCGGAGGGGCCACAGGAGAAGCGTCGCTGGCTGGCCCTGGTGTTGCTGGGCCGGGATCTCTAGGTTGGGTCGTGAAGGATGCATAGGAGTTTGCCTGGGAGAAGTCACCTTCTGCATCCCCAGATGTGTGTGCGTGCTCTGGAACCAACGTGGCTGAGGCCTCCCACCCAGAGCTTGCATCTCCTGCGTGGCTGGAGCTGAACCAGCGAGGGAGAAGGGTAGAGATGGAATCAGAGAGCCCAGAGAAGCCTCTGGAACTTTTGTCCCAGGAGGTGGAGCCGTTGGAGGGTCCTGGGCCAGGGCGGGTGGCGTCTGGCTTGTGTGTGAGGCGGGGCCGGTGGGCAGGGCAGGGGCCCTGATGACCTAGACAGAAGCAGTCCGGGGCTTTGGCCCGCGCGGAGGAGGGCCTGGGGCTGCGCCTTTTACCCAGTGAGGAGATCATAGCGGGGGTGGGTTTGGGGCGTCAGGACTTCGGTGTAGGAGCAGCCTGGCACCTGGACCCGGCAGCTGGGCGGGCTGGAGCTCACGCTGTGGGCCACCCGGTGCAGATGGGCGCCCGGGGGGATGGCAGATACCGCAGGCCAAGTGTACCGCAGAGCCCGGGGTGTCCGGGAGGCGTCCGAGGCCTCACTGGCTGGAAGGGTGGGCAGGTGTGCAGGCACGGTCCCCAGCCTGAGCGGGGCTCCCACGGGGTGTTTGGTGCCTGCCGACATCCTCCCGACTCTGTGACTAGCTTGGGGCGCGGGCCTCCCCTCTGCTCAGGCGCGGTCTGGGTGCTGGACCGCGGGCAGTTCTGGTTCTTGACTGGCCGGCCCCCAGTCCAGGTGCCGCCCCTCTGACCCCGGCTGGCACCCTTCCTGCCCGCAGTCCCAGGGTCACGGGGCAAGGTCGCACCTGCCAGACCCTCCCTGGCTGTGGTCCTTGGGAGGCAGGCCGGCTCCTGCGTGTGTCTCCCTGTCGCCCTGCCCGAAGCTCAGTGCTGCGAGCTACCTGTTTCTGGACAGTCCCCGTGTCTCCCCTTCGGGCAGCGGGCCACTCTCGCGGCCGGCTGGCGGGGGATGGAATGGCTCTCGTGCCCACGCTGGTCCTGGAAGGGGCTGATAGGCTACGGAGTCATTATCGCAGGTGCAGCCAGGGACAGGGGGCAGGCAGAGCGTGGCCTTGGAGGGGGGTGAGTGGGCCTCATAGGGAGACCCTCCGGGGGTTCTGGAGGGGGCCTGCCTGGGCCCCCCTCCCGCTGACCCTTGGCCCCTCCTGGTGCAGGCCCCTCCCTGCTGTCACTGCCGTCGCGCCCCAGCCGTCTGGACGCCCTGCTCCGAGCCTGGTACCCCTCGGCTCACATGCCCGTGTTAGGTGGGTCCCTGCTGGCCGTGTGTCCCTTGGACTTGGCCCTCAGGGCCTAGAAGCCAGGGGCCCCCAGGGTCTGCCCTGTCATCCTCTGTTCCCACCCACGGGACCTGCGCCTCACGTGCTCCGCCTGTGAGCCAGAGGCTGCTGGACAGAAAGGCCAGGACTGCGAGTGGCGTGTGTTTGGGCCCCCCTGTCCTCAGAGATTCCCATCCTGCCCAGACCCTCCTTGGGGACTTGGAGCCCAGGACCCCATGGGGGCGCAGAGACGGGGTCGGGTCACCCCTCCCGGGGCCAGAGCGCACGTGTGAACCTCTGTGTGCCTGAGTGGGTCGCGTGCACCCACACGGGCATGTCCGGCCTGGAGATGCACCCACAGTCCTTGCAGGCCCTCAGGGCTGGGAGCCGGGCTGAGCGGCAGGCGTGGGCAGTGCCCGGGGTGTGTGCGGCAAGACCCAGCTGGTCCGAGGGTCAGGGCCCCGAGGGACAAGTGCGCCGTGCAGGATACTGGGGTTTCTCCTGGGGGCTGGGGGGTGGGGAGGCCTTGGGGATGGGGATCCGCGGGCAGATGTATGCTGGAGGAAGACCATGGGGCTGTGCGGAGGGGGCTCTGGGGCCAGAGGGTCCTGGGTCAGACCGCCAGTGTCACCCCCAGTCGCCCCGGCCAGCCCCCTGGAGCTCCCTCTGGTTCCAGGCCTGGGGCAGGGGTCAGTGAAGGTTAGACCCAGGGGTGGGGGCGGAAGGGACCCAGGAGGGACGAGGATGCTCTGAAAAGGCCTACAGTGGGCGGGGGCTCCTCCTCGGCCCCTGTCCCGCTGCCCCGGGCCTGCGCTGTGGCCACCACACTCCAGGGTCAGCAGCGCTCACCCGCCCCTTTCAGCGGGCGCCCTGGGCAGGCTCAGATGGTCGACAAGCACTGACCCAGCACGGGGAGGGGCCTCCCTGGACCAGGCAGGTGGTGGAGGGTCCCCGCCCTGCCAGAGTTGGGGTGCCCTCTGGCTGGGCTGTCTTCCCTTCCGAGCGATCCTGCATACTGGGAGCACGGGCTGGTCTTGAAGCCAGGGCCAGTCCCGCACGCGTTAGTGCGAGTGAGCCTGGCGCCAACCCTGCAGGCGCCGCTGGGCAGGGGAGCGTGGGAGGCTTCCTCGCGTCGTGCGCACGAGGGCGCGGGTCTGGGCCGCTCGGAGAGCCAGGCTCGCTCCTCACGGTGGTCTGGTTCCCTCGGGTCCTGCCTGCCCGCCTTGGACGGAGCGCTCTGCTGATGGTGAGGGTCTCGAGCGGGGGAGTCCTGGCAGAGGGACGCGGTGGGCTGGAGCCGTGGGCGGGGCGGGGATCTGCGTCCGAGGCCCACAGGGCCTCAGGCCCTCGCCCAGCGTCGCCTGGCTGGTCAGCGGCAGTGCTGAGATCTGAATCTGGCTCTTGGGACTCCTCTCGGGCCTTTCCTGCGCAGGGCGCAGAGCTGGCCTCCTGGGGGGCTGGAGGCCGGGTTGGGGAGGCGCTTCTCGTCCGGGAGGGGCGCAGCGTGGAGCCGGCCCTGGCGGCTGGGAGATGCCCTGTTTCCTACACAAACAGCCAGCAATTTTATTTTTATTTCCTATTTTTACTTCCCCGTTGGCCCTTTTTAGCAGCTCTGGTTAGATAGGACCCCGCCCTCCAGTCTCCACCCGGCTTCCTGGCGCAGTCCTGGGGCCGCGGGAAGCTGAGTGCGTGTGCGCGAGGCCCTGGTTCGGCTGCGTGGTTTGCACGCGCCGGTTGGTGGGGAGCTTGTTTCTCCCCAGGTCGTCCTGTGAGGTGGCCTCTTCCTGTCCCTGGGGGCCCGCCGTGGGGAGTGGGCGGTGGCTGTGGGTGTGTCCCTGGCTCGAGAGCCCGTGTCTTGACGCCCTGCCCTGGTTCTCTGCTGGAAGTTGAGGTTGGGGGGTGGCCGTGACGGAGGAGGAAGAGTGATCAGCGTGGGCGCGTCTGCTGGGCGGAGTGGGCTGGGGACACGCAGGTGAACAGTGTGTGTGCCTTGGGCCTGGCTGGGCAGGGCGTGCCGAGGGCAGGCCTGGACGTGGCTTCCTGCAGACCGCGACTGCTGGGCCCAGGCCTGACTGACCGAGGGAGCAGCCTGCCGCGGGGTGGCAGGGGCGACGTTGCAGGGTCTGGCCAGCCGAGGTTTTCCGTGATGGGTGTGGGGACGTGGGAACCTCTGGGTGGGGGCTCACCACCTAGCCTGGGGCGAGGGGTCCACGCCTGCCTGCGTGGGTGCAGCTGGGTCTTGCGCTGGCATCTGGCATTCGGTGGTGGGTCCTGGCCTCCCGGGTCAGGCCTGAGTGGGCCTGGGGCTCAGGTGGAGAGCTGGTGGGCTGCAGTCCAGCCCCTGGCTTGCTGCTGGCCTGTACCCAGCCTGCTGCACCCCCTGTCTGCGGGTGCGGGTGGGCTCGGGAGGACCCTTGAGGCCTCTGGGGTTGCGGGTGTGGGGCCATCAGTCCCGAGCGTTCTGCACACCAAGAGACCAAGGTGCCCGGGCTGGGCACCCTGCGTCATGCTGTCTGCCCCAGGCCTTCCGTGTGGAGGGGAGGGGCGGGACAGGCCACGGTGGCAGGGTTTATCCAGGGCTCACTGTGGGACTAGCAGGGGCCCGTGGGGGTCAGAAGGCCTGTGTGGTCCTGGCGTTGGGGAGCCGCTGGCCGGGATGGGGACACAGAGGCACGTCCATCTCTCCAGCCCCCAGTGTCCACGGTAGAGATGGACCAGCAAGTCTGGACGACACCCCAGTATACTGCGGGCGCCTGAGGACACAGGGCGGTGTGGTCAGGAAGGGCTGTGAGTGGAATGGACGGAGGACACTCGGGCCTAGCCCCGTCCTGCTCTGTGCCCAGGGGTCCCTCTCCATGCCCGCCGCTCCATCTGTTGGCAGTAACGCAGGTGCCAAGCAGCTGGTTGAGCCTGGGTTCACTCCTGCTGAGCCCACTCGTGCCCAGGACCCTCTGCCACCCGTAGGGTGGGCCTCCTGGCTGGGCTTGGGCAGCAGTGCCCAGTGCCCACCTGGTGGGTCTGGGATTCCTGACCCACGGGGCCCGTGGACGGTCCCCAGGGAGGAGCCGGCCGGGCCTTGCTCCCGCCCGCCGTGCGCTGGCCGGCTTGGCTGGCCTCCGTGGTGGCTACTGCCCTGTACGAGGTGGCCTTCCTCCCAGGCTGAGGGATGTGGCTGTGGCTGGCCCTGTCCAGGAGGTGCCCGCTGCTGCTGGCACGTGGCTGCCGAGACCGCGGGGAGTCCCTTCGTCAGAGGCCGGAACGCTGAACCCTGTGGCTGAGGCGGGTGGAGGACACCTCCTCCTTGGAGACGACGAGATTTCTATGCACCCCACCCTGCAGAGGCGCCGTGGGCGGAGGCTGGCGGGGCTGCCTTGTCACTGCTGGGAGGAAGGACCCCTCCCAAGAGCCAGGGGAGCCACGTGCGGGCTGGGTGGCCCAGCGGGGGGCAGCCCTCCTGAGCCTCGTCTGGGCGCCCACTCGGCCCCTGCTGCTGAGTGACCTGGGGCAGCGTGTCCGTCTGAGCCTGGGCTTTGTCCTCTGTGGAGGGGGCTGGTGACACTTCCGGGGTGGGTGTGGGGGTTAACCTGCAGTTCTGGGGGCCGCTCTGACCCTCGGAGTCCTCGTCTGCAGGTTGGGAAGAGGAGTCCTCACTGTGGTGCCCCGGGGGGCCTGTGGAGGCCTGCCCCGCAGCGCCTGCGGCACCCAGCAGCAGGCCGGGCTGTAGGAGGAGATGTGGGAATTGGCCCCGGGTTTCCCTGGAAGGGGGCGGTTGCAGACCCTTCTGGGGCCCAGGAATCCCCTAGGCCCAGGAAGGGAGCCCCTTGCCGGGTGCCGCCTGACTCGGTCGTGGGGGAGATGGCGCTAAGCGCCTTGTCCTGTCCTCACTGGCCTCGCCCCCTTGTGGCCTGGGCAGGGGCGTGTGTTCTGGTGGGCGGCTCCCTGGTGGCCGGGCTCTGGGGACCTGCCGTGCCCCTCCACCCCCAGCGAGCACGGCCCCAGGCCATGGAATGGTGTGATTCTGGGCGCCTCTCTTCCTTCAAGCAAAGAGGATCTTTCGAAACTGTGGGAAAGAGCATTTCCTCCCCAAACGCTGGCGGGGGGGCGGGGAGCTCGGTCAGCAGATGTGACGTCCCTGGCGCCCTCTCGCCCTTCTGTAGTCCTGCCGTGACACTCAGGGGCCCGTGGCCAGAGGGCTGGGCGGGTGGTCAGGGCTGCAGGAGCCCCCCGCAGAGCGGGAGCCCCCCGCAGATCTCGGCCCCGAGGGGTCCCTGCTGGCCGTGTGTGCTGTGCCTTTGCAGCTCTGAGCCTTCGCTCTCGCTGTTCCCGCTGCCAGGTGGGCCTGCCCTGCCCTCCCCCGGTTCTTCGTCCCAGCAGCCTGATTCCCGCACCCCTCCATCTCAAAACTGTCCCCCGGCCTGAGCCAACATCTGCTCTGTGCCTGAGGGAGGGAATCTGGCCAAGCACGCTCGCACCGGCCTGTCCTGCCCCAGGCCGCGATGTCCCCAGCCCCAAGTGGGTCCCTTCCTGTGCTGACGGGCAGAGAGGATGCTGTGGTCCCGTGGCGGGGGTGCTGGTCCCGCGGGGCCGGCCGGGCTGGGCCGGGACCGTGGGGCGGGAGCTGGGCTTCAGCGATCTTGCTTCCTGCCCACGCTGCTGCTGGAAGGGGCTGTGATTTGGTCCCCCCCACCCCGTTCCCTGCCCCTGGCTCCTGACTCAGCAGCCACAGGGTCGGGTTCAGCGGGGAGACCGGATTTCTCGACCAAAAAACCCAGCCTGGGGCACCCATGGCCCAGATTTCTTTTTGCAAAGGTGGGAAGTCGAGCCCCGGGTTCCTGTCTGGGTTCCCAGCAGGAGGATGGGGTGGGGCTGGAGTCGGGTCTGGGCCCTGGGGCCGCGAGCTGCCCCCCTCCCCTGCACAGCCAGACTGCCCCTTCCCCCGGGCACCACCCTCTGTGGCTCCCCAGTGCCCACAGGACATGGCTCTTGCTGCTGCCTGGCCCTGCTCTCCTGTGACCCCCCTCGCCCCTGCCCCATGTCCCTTGGTCCTCAGGAGCCATGCCTGCCCCGTCCTCCGGGTCCTGCCTACCTTCCCGCTCCGTCAGCCATCTGCAGGGGTGTGTCCTCCTCCAGGAAGCCCCCTGGGTTAGGCCCCCTCCCCTCACTGTCACGGTGTCAGCGTCGCCTCTTCTGGAAGGAGTGGCGGACGTGGCCTCGGAGCTCTCCCCCAGCACCAGCGACCGTTGCCGCTGATGGTCAGACAGCGAGTGCGGGGTCGGGACCACCTCCCGGGGCCCTGGGCCGAGCAGAAGGCCGGAGTCTGGTGTTCACAGAGCCTGTTGCTTCTGCTGCTTGAACGGGAGGTCCCTTTGCTCGGTGGTGTTCGGGGCCCCCTCTGCCTGGAAAGCGGGAGTGAGTGGCCCCAGGGCCCATCGTGAGTGCCCAGGTTCAGGGCCTCGGGCGGCGTCTCCGTGCCTGTCGGGGCACAGCCACTCCCCCTGGGGTGTCTCAGAGCCGATGTCGGCGCGACGTGAGCGGGTGCCCTGGGGAGGGGCCAGGTCTGTGGGGGGGAGGCTTCGTGTCCCCTGGGCCAGCAGTGGTGGGGGCACCTGGTAGGCTCGGGGCCCTTCCTGCCCAGCCCTGGGGCCAGAGTGGACGCGGCCCTTTGGGTGGGTTGGCTCCTGGGGTTGGGCAGCCGCAGTCCTGGCCTCAGCACCCTCCAGCAGCAGGGGCCGCGGCCACAGGCTTGGGTCCGACATTGCGTTCTGGGCCCGGCCCGTCCTGGAGGTCTTAATCCAGAGTCTAACAGCAGCCCCGTTGTCCCCCACCCCGACGGTGCCGCCAGCAGCCGTCTGCTTGGCCTCTGGAGGTGTTGGAGAAGCATCAGCTGGGAGGGGCTCTGCCCCTGGGGGAGCGAGGCGGCAGGAACAGCTGAAACTGAGGTTAATTGCTGGGCCTGCTCCCCTCTGCTCCTGCTCCGCTGCCGCCTCTGTGCACGGCCGGGAGTGGAGAGGCGTTGGAGGCTCACCCCCAGCCTGATCGTTCGTGACTAGATCTGGGTCGCCTCCTGGCGCAGCGGCGGGCTGTCCACGTCGCTGCTGCACCTGCTTTGCAGGAGGCGCCCGGACGCCCCTCCTGCGGAAGCCCCTAGATGACCCCCGAGAGGGCCCCTCCACACCCACAGCCCTCGCCTTGTGCATCTGGTGTGTCTTCCCCTCGCCTGCCGCGTAGGGACCCTGTGGGGAGCAGAGGGTGGCGGCAGGTGGGCGAGGGTCGCGGGGCTGATGCGTGCTTGCGGCGCTCGCTCGCCCGTCCCGGCAGGCCGGACCGGGTCGTGCTGTCCTGCGGTCCCTTTCGTGCCGCGCCGTGGTCCTGGGGGCGAAGCTGCTCCCACGGGACCAGCCTTCTCGCTCTGCTTCCTGCTGCTGGAACATTCGAGCACGTGCTGTGCCTGCCCTGAAACCTCCCTGAGGGCTCTGCATCCGCACGTGGTTCGCTGGAGGAGCCCCCGTCCTGACCCCTGACTGGGGCCCGAGTTCTGCGTCTGCGGGGGTCCCAGGGGCTGTGCCCCCCCACCCCTGCAGGTCTTCACACAGGGAGTGCAGGAGGAATGTGGCTGAGGGCGGGGGTGGGGGCTTCTGGGAGCTGCCATCCACCTCCCCCGCATCCTCCCGGGGGACCTTGCAGAGCTGGGGTGGTGGGAGCTCTGGGGGCCTCCCACATGGGCACGGGGCGGGGGCGGTGACAGCTGGGCCTGGCCCAGACCCCGGGTCACAGGACGGGAGGACTGGGCCTGGGGGAGGTGCTGTGCCCGACGCAGTGCCGGGGGGCAGGGGAGACGCTGCCCCTTGGCTGCACCGGCCAGAACCGGGGCCCTGTGAGAGCACCTTGGCTGTGGGGAGGCCCTGTGCTTGGGGGACCCCCACAGGCTGGGGGGACCGGGGCAGGCACTGGGAGGCGACGGGCAGGTGGAGCTAGGGGTGGGGGCTGGGGCGTCCCCTGGCATGGACTGTGCTGCGGCAGGGAGCAGAGAGAGTTAAGGGCCGAGGGAAACAATAATGTTTCTAATTTTCCGTGTAATTTGATAAAAATGTAGATCACTGGGCGGAGGATGCCCGGCCGGCCGTGGTGTTGACCGAGGTGAACTGTGGGCTTGGGGCAGCCAGCCTACCTTAGCCGGTGCCCCCTGCACAGAGCCCGGTGCGTCCGCCCCGATGGACGGGCGCTGGGGGGGCGGGGCGGCCCTCACGGTGTCGGGGTGTCCACCGAACGTGGGTCCCCCAGGGGGCGGCTCAGAGCTGGGCTCCCCTCTGACCGCCCCACCCCCACGTCCAGAGGAGTGCGGGGCCTGTGGTGACGACAGTCGCGTCCTGGGTACGTGGGGTGATGCTGGAGACGCGCTGTCGGACGAGACAGGCAGCCAGGCGGCGCTGTGGGGGCTCGGGGCAGCCTGTCCAGGGGCCCCAGGGTGGGGGTGAGGCTGGCCCCAGGGGAGGGCGTGTCAGCGCAGGGCCCGGGTTGATGGCAGTGCAGTGGCGGGGGCGGGGGGGCAGCCATGGGAAGCCGGGCAGCTGCAGAGAGCGGGCCCAGGACCAGGGCGGGGTCCCGAGCCCCTGAGGGCTGGTGGCCTTAGGGGTGGGGGGGGCGCGGTGGGGCTGGGCTGTGGTTAGAGCCATATCCCACAGGCTAGGACTGGGGGCGCTGGGAATCAGGGGTGCACTCTGAGAATCGGGGGTGCCTTGAGGTTTGCGTCTGAGAGGTGGTGCTGTTTGTGGGGTCGTGGTTGGGGGAGGCTGGAGTTGCGGGCGGCCGGTTGGGCCGCGCGGGGTTTCATGGAGGCAGGAGGGCCTGGGAACACAGGTGCCCGAGCCGGGGAAGGAGCCTGGGAACCTGGGGCCTGTGCTCAGAGCCTGGGTGTCCTCAGGGTGGCGTTTGGTCAGCACGACCCCAGGGCTCGAGAGTGGGGGGCCGGCGGCGGGGCATCAGCGCGGCCTTGGCCGATGCGGGGAGCACAGCATCAGCCAGGGGTCGGGGGTGTTCGCTGAGGACAGGGCACTCGAGGGGCCCCTGCCGCAGGTCAGTGGGTCAAGGGCTGGGGGAGCCCGGCGATGCTAGCTGGCCCTGTCTTGGCTGTGGGCCTGCCTTCCTGCGAGGGGGCCGCTCTACACGTCTGTACCCCTGCCCTGTACCGCGGTCCATCCCTGGGAGGCGTCCCCACTTGGCCTGGACGCTTGACGGCTGGGCTGGGGGCAGCCGGGACCTGGGTGGGAGAACGGAATCCCGAGAGTGGCCCCCGAAACGCCAGCCGACCGCGACCTCAGCGACTTCAGCCCGGCTTTGCCCCGGACTCTGGCTCCACCAGCGTCCCGGGAGCTGCCGTGTTGGCCAGTGGGCAGAGCGTCTCCGGGCAGGGGCCGGCGTGTCCGAGACCCAGTTCTCTCACGAGCGGTGTGGGTAGGGCCGCGCTGAGGGGCTGCTGATGAGTGGGTTCATGTCGGCCCTGGGCTCACGGTGGGGATGGGGGTCCCCTGAGCCCTGCTCCGGCCCCAGAGGCCCGCATGGAGTCTCTCCCAGGAGAGGGGCCTGGGCCTGGGGCCGCCCCCGCCGACGCTGCTGTGCCTGCACACCTGGGCAGGGCGGCTCTGGGCGGGGGCGACTCTGCCTGGAGGAGGGCTCGCTGGGCTTGGGGCAGGTGCACGACTGGTGGAGGAGGAGCCAGCGGACAGGGAGGCATGGCCTTCTGGGGGCTCTGGGGAGGAGGGCGCTGAGGCTGGCTCGGTGGGTCAGGTGGGGACTCAGGCCAGCATCCTGCTGGGAACGCTTCCCCCTCCTGCCCTGCGGGACCCCGCCGCCCTCCCCGGGCACATGCCTCTGCCCAGGGTGCGCGCAGGCCCGGGGTCAGGAGGAGTGGGTGTCCAGATGGCCAGGTGGGTGTGCCTGCCCAGTGATACCAGGAGAGGCAGTGCTGATTGCGGGCTGTGATTAAACGACCTGTCCGGGCCGGCTGGGCAGCTGGTCAGTGTCAGCTCGCACGGCAGGATGTGTGGACGCTGTCCGCTATGGCGGGGGTGGGGTGGTGGACGGTGGGGGAGAGCACGGGCTGCCGGGAGCCTCGGGGGGCGGGTGCTGTGGGGTGGAGAGTCAGACACGCGGCTGGGGTTAGAGACCCCGGCCTGCCCCACCTGCCCGCCCTGGCCCTGGCCCCTGGCCCCTCTGGGCCTCAGGCTCCTCGTCTGTGGAGGCGTCTGGCTGTCACGCCCTGGCATCTGGGTGGAGCAGAGGCCCCTGGCGGCTGGAGGTGGCCTGGGCCCCCGGGGGGCGCCTGCCATGGGCTCCTGCTCCTTGGAGGCCGGCAGTTTCCATGCGGGGTCTTCCTCCTTGAAGGCCCAGAGGGCACCGCGGCCGATGGACACTCCTAGACTTGCAACCGAGGTCGCCATGTGGACGCCTGTCCCTCCCACCCCGGGTGGCGGCTCACCCCGGATGTTTTCCTCCTGGGTCAGGAGGCAGGCGGGAGGGAGGTGGGCCAGGCTCCTCGCCTGCCCCACAGCACCTGGGGCCACGTTGCAGGGGGCTGAGGGTCCCGGGTCCCCTCTGTCCTCATCTGTGTTCTCAGCTGGCCTTTCCCTGCTCCCGGGTCAGGGAGGGCAGACACCCTGCGAGGGCCGGCAGGGCCTCCCGCCTCAGCGTCCCCGCCTGTGAAGCGGGAGCAGCCGACGCAGCGGTCGGGAGGAGCGTCTGTACCGAGAGGCCCGCCTGCCGGCTCGCGGGCGATGCTGGCGGCGGAGGCCGCTCTCTGTGGTCCCCTTAGGAAGCGATGGCTCCGGGGACGGTGCTGACTTTCCTGTGGGCGGGCCGGCCGTGGAGGTCCAGACAAGGCAGGGCCGGAGGCAGGAGGCCGGGGAAGCTGCTGGAGGCCTCGGGTCCCTTGCTCCCCTCCGGGGGGCTCACCCCTGTCGGGGTCTGTGGGCCCGGGGCAGGGAGCCGGGCAGGGAGGCATGTGTGGCCCGGCGATGGGATGGAGCTGCATGTGCACGGACGGGTGTCCAGCCCGGCCCTGACCTGACTGTGTCACCCCAGACCCGGGGCCCTCCCCGCACAGGAGCCCCCAGCCGGGCAGGGATCTGACGCCCGGGAAACGCGATCCCCTCCCTGGCCTGTGAATATTTCATCAGTGGATTAAAAATTGAAGCGGAACCATCGTGCCCCACCCGGGAGGGTGGGGAGGGGCGCTGGCACCGTCTCAGGCCCGTTTGAGTCTTTCTCTCGATAATGGAGCCTTGTCAGTTAGAAAGCGACATTGCTGTTTAAAATGCCGCTGTGTGGCCCTCTTTAATTAAGGCCGAGATGTAATAACCAATCTGCTGTCGTGAATGAATTTTTAACCATCCGAATGAGGGGTGACCGGTGCCCAGCGGGGTTTGTCAGGGTGGGTGTTCTGGGGGCCTCAGGGATTCATGGGAGCTGTGGCGCTGGCTGGGCAGGGGCATCTGGCCTGTGTTGGTGATGGCGTATGTGTGTTTGGCGTGTGTTGGTGGTGGGGTGTGTGTGTTTGGCGTGTGATGGCGTGTGTGTGTGTGTGTGTCTGGTGTGTGATGTCGTGTGTGTGTGTGTGTGTGTGTGTCTGGCGTGTGTTGGGGCGTTTGTGTGTGTGTGTCTGGCGTATGTTGGTGTGTGTGTGTGTGTGTGGTATATGTTGCTGAGGGGTGTATGTCTGGCACGTGTTGGGGTGTGTGTGGCGTGTGTTGGTGTGTGTGTGTGTGGTGTGTGTTGTGGGTATGTGTGTCTGGCACGTGTTGGTGGGGGTTGTGTGTTTGGCGTATGTTGTGTGTGTGTGTGTGTGTGTGTTGTGGGTGTGTGTGTCTGGCACGTGTTGGTGGGGGTGTGTGTGTTTGGCGTGTGTTGGTGTGTGTGTGTGGTGTGTTGTGGGTGTGTATATCTGGCACGTGTTGGTGGGGGTGTGTGTCTGGCGTGTGTTGGTGGGGCGTGTGTGTGTGTGTGTCTGGCACGTGTTGGTGGGGGTGTGTGTGTTTGGCGTGTGTTGGTGTGTGTGTGTGGTGTGTTGTGGGTGTGTATATCTGGCACGTGTTGGTGGGGGTGTGTGTCTGGTGTGTGTTGGTGGGGGATGTGTGTGTTTGTTGTGTATTGGTGGGGAGTGTTGGTAGGGGGTGTGTGTCTGGCGTGTGTTGGTTGGGGGTGTGTGTCTGGCGTGTGTTGGTGGGGCGTGTGTGTGTTTGTTGTGTATTGGTGGGAAGTGTTGGTAGGGGGTGTGTGTCTGGCATGTGCTGGCGGGGTAGTCCTGGTCTCTGTGTGGGGCTGGGGCTGCAGACTCTGGCTCTGTGTGTTTGCGGGTCAGGATGGGCACGCCTGGGGGCTGAGGTCAGGTCTGGACGTGGGGCTGGGGGTGCAGACTCTGATCTCTGTGTGGGGCTGGGGTGCAGACCCTGCTCTCTGTGTGGGGCTGGGGTGCAGACCCTGCTCTCTGTGTGGGGCTGGGGCTGCAGACCCTGGCTCCGTGTGTTTGTGGGTCCACATGGGCGTGCCTGGGGGCTGAGATCAGGCCTGGCGTGGGGCTGGGGGTGCAGACTCTGGTCTCTGTGTGGAGCTGGGGGTGCAGACTCTGGTCTGGCATGGGGCTGGGGGTGCAGACCCTGGCTCCGTGTGTTTGCGGGTCCGCATGGGCGTGCCTGGGGGGCTAAGGTCAGGCCTGGCATGGGGCTGGGAGTGCAGACTCTGGTCTCTGTGTGGGGCTGGGGGTGCAGACTCTGGTCTGTGTGTGGGGCTGGGGGGTGCAGACCCTGGCTCCGTGTGTTTGCGGGTGCGCATGGGCGCGCCTGGGGGCTGAGGTCAGGTCTGACCTTGGGCTGGGGAGCCCGGCCGTTCTGAGGGTCCGGTGAGTGACATGAGGGGCTTGGGCGCGGCGGGGACAGCTCTGGGCTTAGGCCTGGCCAGGCGTGTGCTGGGTGCTTGGCGAGCTGGGACGGTTGAGCTCCCAGGCCTCTCGGGCCGTTGGGGAGCCTGGCGTGGGTGGGCAGTGCCGCTCCTGGTGGGCCTGGGCTGGGCTGGGGGTCCGGCCAGGTGGTCGCTCGCCGGGGCCTGTGGGTGTGCCTCTGGCCCCAGGGTGGCAGCAGGGTTCCCCTCCAGGCCTGCGGACGGAGGCCCGGCACTGGGCAGAGCTGCCCGGCTCCTCCCCATGGCACCCGCCCACTGACGGGCAGAGGTGGCCGCCTGCCAGGAGCAGCCGGTGTGGGGCGGCGCGTCTGGACCACCCAGCCTCCAGCCTCCCTCTGCCGAGCCTCCGTGTTTTCCTTTGGCGGGGCCGGCGCTGATCCCCGGCTGCCGGCGGGCGCTGGGCGCCGCGTGCCCTGGCCGTGTCGGCGGCTCCTGCCCGGCTCGGCGGTGGCTGCCCCAGCGAGGCAGAGTCGGGGTGCGGGTGTCGTGGGGTCGTCGGAAGGGCTGGGGGGCGGCTCGGGGCGGCTCCGTGTCGGTCCTCAGCCTCGCCTGCACGCTGTGGGGGTGGACAGGGCCCTTGCATCAGGCACGGTCCTCCTGGACCGGGTGCCCGCCGCCTTGGGGGATATCTCTTTGGGGGGTCAGTGGGCTGCACCTGGAGTTTTGGGCCCCAGGAAGCACGCTCAGCTGGGGAGGAGCCGTGTCTATTTTCTTAGATGATTTAAAGGCTGCTGGAACGCTGCTCGCGAATGTCCCCACAAGGTGGGATCTCTGATGGCCCTGGGGTGGGAGGCCTGGGCTGGGCGGACCGAGCTGGAGGGGCCTGGTGGCCTGGGTCGCGCGTGCACACGCGTGTGCACGTGCGTGTGCCTCTGAGCACGCACGGGGCTGTCAGGCTGGCGTCCATTCACGTGGCTGCCGGGGGCATTGCACGCCCTCAGCAAACCTTCCCCTGCGTGCCGGAGGGTTCTGATGGCCGGTCCGTTTGCTGGTCCTCCTGAAAGCATGGGCTGGATACCGTTCGCCTCCTCCAGACCAGAGGGTCGTCTGCCCTGTCCCCCTGCCTCTCCCCAGGGTGGGTGGGTTGAGGTGCCCTCTGTCCGGCAGTGACGCCTGGCCTCAGGCAGGGAAGGGCCTTCTGTCCCGGAAGCCTCCTGGTGCCTTCGGAGGGCGGTTGGTGTCCAGAGCTGGGTGAGCCAAGCCGTGTGTGACCTGGGCTTCCTGACCCTTCCCTGACAGCGCTGGCAGGACTAAAGGGCAGTGCTAGACGCCGCTCCAATCCTCACCAGGGGCGCCCTGAGAAAGCCGCACGTGCAGCGGGCGGATGGTCCCGAAGGGCCACGGCTTGGCGGGCTAGGGCCTGCCATTCCGGGGAGCAGAGATCTCGAGGCTCCGGAGCAGGGACTCAGGCCAGCCCGGCCCGCAGGCCCTCCTGGTCGGCCGGCCGTGGGGGCCTCGGGCCTCGGGAAGCCGTGGCCGTGGGGGGTGGAGGCGTGTGCCGGGCCGATCTGACCCGGGCTCTGCCGTTGTCCGCAACCTGTGGAACTGAGCGCTGTCTCCAGGAGCGGCGTGGCGAGGCCTGCAGGGCTTGCAGCCAGGAGCCTCCATGGGTCACTGGGTCTGCCCTCCTGAGCTGTCGGCCCGGCGTGAGAAGGCCTGTGAGCTTGGTTAGCTATAGCTGTGACCCAGTTAGGGTGTCCCCCGGGCTGCCTGCCTTTGAAAGAGGGGAGCTTTCAGAACCGCGGCATCCGGACCATGGCCCAGGCCAACGAGGTCGGCAGCCTCGACGCTGGGCTCCCCCTGCGGCCCCAGGTGACGCTGATGTGCAGTTGGGCCAGGACCTGCCGGTGCCCTTCCTGTAGCCGTGTGTGTGTGTGCGTGCGTGTGTGCGTGGGTGTGTATGTGCATGAGCATGTGTGCCTGCATGTGTGTGGTGGTGGGGGGGTATGTGTGGTTCCCAGGAGATCTGACTCTGGGAGCTCTGCTGTTGCTGAAAGTCTCAGATCTGGGTCAGGCCACGCCCTGCGCCTCGGGCCCTCCTTGCTCCTCGGGCGATGCTTATCTGAGTCCCTGATCTTGGCTCTCGTCCCTGGGCCTGTGCACTCCAGCTCCCCTGCCAGGGCCGTAGGCCTTCCAGGCTGGTGATGAGCACAGGCCTGCCCCAGCGCTGCGGGGTGTCTGGACGAAGGGGACTCCCGGGGCTGGCTCCCCCTGCCCGCAGGGAGCTCAAGAGCTGGGTCTGTGTTCCAGAAGCGCTGGGACCTGTGATGGCAGGAGGGGTGTGTGTCCTTTCTTGGCCTCTGGGTTTCAGGGGGGCTGGGGCTGCGCTCCCTGCAGGCATGACCCCCACACCATGCCTGGCTCCCCCTTGCCTGTCTCTGCCCCGAGGCTCTTCCTCACCTGGGCAACTGCAGGCCCAGGTCCCCAGGGGCCTGTGGGTCCCCAGGGTCTGTGGGAGCAGTGGTCAGGGGGGCTGGGCCAGGCGGGTGTTGGGAACCAAAGGACGGACGATGAAAGCAAGTGGGACTCTCACTGTGGGTCAGGCGACGTTGGGCACCCCCACCCGTCTCCTGATCTGGCCTTGGGGGGCGGGGGAAGGCGAGGGGCTCTCACGGTCAGCCAGCCGTGGGCCCTGCTGCGTGTCCGTTTAGGTTCTGAGCTCCGCTTGTCTGGGCTTCACTTCTCCAGTGGGGTGGGGAGGGGAGGCCCAGAGTTGGGGGCCAGCAGAGCCTGAGAGAGAAGGGACGGGTGGCGGCTGCCCGGGGAAGTTTGCACAGGGTCCTCCGTGGCCGGGGCGAGTGCCCGAGGTCGGGGGAGGCCTGGACCCCGCCCACTGCCCGGGGGGCGGTGCTGCCTCCGCCTCGCCCTGCTCCCCAGCCTGAAGGGCAGCGGGTCCTTGCAACACAGCGGAGGCAGGTAGGGGCCTGGCCCGTTGTGCAACCGGCAGCTGTGTGGGGAATTCCTCCCCGCGCCCTGCCTCTGCTCTGCCCCGGAGTTTGCATTTTTGGAAAGCTTGGCTGCAATCTAGTCCCAGAGGAGCAGAGGCTGGGCTGCTCCCAGGTGGCAGATAAGCCCTTGGCGGGGGCGGGGCGGGGGGGGCCGAGGTCTGGGATGGCTGCTGGGCTTTCACGTCCCTGAGGAGGGGCATGGTCGTGTGTTACGGGGAGCCAGCGCGGGGTCCCCTGGAGCTGTCACTGGCTCAGGCCAAGTCTCCTTCCCCTGCTGACCAGAAGCATGGACCTTGCTGGCTTTTGCACCGTCCCTGGCCTCTCCCGGAGGGCTGGGGCCTTCTCAGGAGGGGGCCTGTCTTCACTCAGCTTCTCCATCCCAGCTCTGTGGGGCTGGCTAGGCTTGTCCCGAGCTGGGGGCAGTGTCAGGCTTCTGTGGGTCAGCCCACTCGGGAGCAGGGCCCTGTGGGCAAGCTCCTGACCCATGTCCTGCCCGAGCCTCAGCGCGGGCTCCCGGACCTGGTCTTGGGCTGGACTCACGGTGCTGGGTATGAGCAGGCTCCCTGGAGGTCGGTCCAAAGGGAGGCGAGGGTGCTGGGCACACAGCCCTGCTGAGGAGGGCGGCCCCTATGCAGAGTGGGGGCCTGCGGGGCGGGGTTGGGGCCTCCCTGCCCCCGAGTGCCCGGCGCAGGGGCACACGCTCCTGCTCACTGGTTCTTGGACCAGACACCGCGGGGCTTCAGACGGGAAGGGTGGAGTCTATCAGGGTCCTGGTGGGGTGCGGTCACAGCTTGGGTGGCCCGGCCGCACCTGTGCCCACGCGGCTGGGAAAGGCCTCCCCTCACCTGCCTCCCTCCCTGCCCTGCAGGTGGCCCCGAACCTCAGGAAGCCCCAGGGAGGGTTGGGGAGCGGAGAGGGTGCAGCAGGGGCAGAAACAAGACACGACAAAGCAAAGCCAAAGTCTGCCCCCAGCCCTCGGCCCGCACCCCCACGCCTCCTTATCTGGTCCCCGGGCCGCCTGTCGCAATGCAATTGCTGGCTCGGGGCTGGGTTGAGAAATGCGATTGAGAGATAGTCGTCTGGGGGCGGTCTGACGGGTTTGGATCCTGCCCCCGGTGGAGGGCCTGCTTCCCCCACTCTGAGGGAGAAGCTGGCCTGCACCCTACCGCTTGCATCCCGGCCTTGTTCTGGGGACTGGGGTTCTGGGGGCCAGGAGGGGAGCCTGCATGGGGAGGACCTCCCCTCCACCCTCATCTCGCAGCTGTCTGACGTCAGGAACCCCCCCACCCTCCCCAGCCTCAATTTCCTCCTTGGCCCCTGGGGTGGGGTTGGAAGGGGGGCCTCTGTGTGCAGGGGTTTTGCAGGCCTGGAGTGGTGCCAGCCAGGCCCCTGCAAGCGGTGCTGCGGGGGACGCAGCCCTGAGCAGGGTGGAGGGAAGGAGTGCCTCTCCCCAGAAGAAGTCGAGTTTCTGTTAGCTGGGACCTTCCGGGACGCAGACATGTGCCAGAAATAAGCAGTGAGGGCCGTGCTCGGGCGGAGCACGCGTTCCTAGAAAATGGACCGAAAACTGTGCTTTCTTCAGACGATGATCAGTTTTGGCCCCGCAGCCCGTAACCTGAGTTATCAGAGGATGAGGGCGTGGGGCAGCTTGGGGCAGGGAGCGGTCAGTGGGAGAAGTGCCGGCCAAGGGGGGAGCCCGGGGTAGCCACAGGCATCCATGACACTGGGGAACACGGGGAGGGGGGCTGGGGTGTGGGGGCGTGAGATCCTTTGGGCGTGTGGACGGGAGGGGAGGTGTGACCCCCACGTGTGTTTCTATGGACAGACTCTGGTCGTCTGCCCTCTGGTCGCCTGCCCACCCAAGGATCGAGTCCTTCAGAGGGGTCCCCATGGGAGGCCATGTGTCACTTATAAGAGTGGCCCCAGCCGAGGAAGGAGCCCGCTGTAACCCCGTTCCCGGGTCAGAGCCCAGGCCGCTGGGTTCTGTCCGGCCCAGCCTGCGTGTCCTCGCCTGTGAGTGTTCTGGCCTGCTGGGCTCTGGGCTGGGCAGGAGGCTTGTCATGCTGTCAGAGGCCGCTTTCAAGCAGGAGGTTGGTGAAGGCTCAGGGCTGACTTGGGGGCGAGGGGGCAGGACGTGGGCAGCTGCTGTCCAGGGTGAAAGGGCCTCCATCCGCCTGGGCTGGGGTGGAGCTTGGGGGAAGCCTTCCTGGAGGAGGCAGCAACCTGCAGTCTAGATAAGGGAGCGGGTGGGGGCCAGGGGATAGCAAGCACAGAGGCCGAGACCTGAGGGCGAGGGGGGTCGAGGCGGGCCCCAGGGGGCTTTGTGGGGTCTGGACTCGAGCTCCTGGGCGCCCCGGCCATGTCACCTGCAGCCGCTGTCTGCTGCTGTGGCCCCGAGTCTCCCTGTCCCCCAACGCCGTCTGCGGGATGGGGCGGGGGGGCCGGGGCTGGCCTTGGGCCTGTCGGCAGGTCTGAGCTTGGTCTTCGTGTGTGTGCTGTGCACGTGGGCAGAAGACCAGGAGTCCCACAGCTCACTGTTTACTGCCGTGGGCTCAGAAAGTGGCCCCAGGATCCTTTGGAGCCCAGGAAGCCACAAGGAAATAAAGGGTGCAGGGGGAGCCCCCCAGGGCCACGCTGGAATGGCCGGGAGGCTCACACTTCAGCAGGTGGGGGCTTGGGCGCAGAGGGCGAGTGAGCAGCTCCTGGTAAAGAGAGGCTCCAGGCGAGGCAAGGAGGCTTCGGGGCCAGCAGCGGAGACCGGGGGGCTGGGCGGGGGAGCCCCGTCTGTCCTCAGGACAGGGAGGGAGGTCCCGGCGATGCTGTTGGGTCCCGGCTGGGGGTTCCCAGCCCTCCAGAGCGAGGGTGTCGTGGAACCAAACTTGGAAGCCGCCGTTCCCATTATGCCCGTGCGGAAACTGAGGCCTGGTGGTGGGTGCCTGAGGCTGTTCAGAGCCTGGGAGGGCTGCGGGGCCCCGGCGGCTTTGGTGATCTCTGTGTCGGGGGTGCCCATGGGCTCCGTGCAGGGAGGGCACCTGTGGTCAATTCTCACCAACATCCAGCTGCTGAGCCAAGGGACAGCTGGCCGCCCCAGCCCCCCAGCCCCTGGCCCCGGTCCCCTAGTCCCCGGCCCCACAGCCCCTGGCCCCCCAGTCCTCGGCCCCCAGCACCTGGCCCCCGGCCCCCAGCCCCCCAGCCTCCAGCCCCCCGGCCCCCAGACCCCAGCACCCAGTCCCTGGCCCCCAGCACCCGGCCCCCAGCCCCCTGCCTCCAGCCCCCGGCCCCCAGCACCCAGCCCCAAGCCCCACAGCCCCTGGCCCCCAGCCCCCAGCCCCCAGCCCCCAGCCCCAAACCCCCAGCACCCAGCCCTCCGGCCCTCCGGCCCCGGCCCCCAGCGCCCAGCCCGTGGAAAGTGGCTTCCGTGAGTCTGCATCCTCGGCCTGCTCCCAGCTCCGCGCCTGCTGGGGATGCAGTGCAGCTGTGTCTGGGGAGCCGGGCTGGAGAGGGCGGTCCCCTTCCCTGGCCCTCCCACCCCCATCAGTGGGCCTGGGTTTGAGTTTTCCTGAGGACTCCTTGCTCCTTCTGCTATAGATAATAATAATCAACAGCATTTGTGGCTGGATTCCCACGGGGGGCAGGTACATGTGGCCGGGGGTTGGACGGGCCACGGTGGGGCCCTCGTGGGGGCGGGAGGCAGGTGGCCCCTCCTCTGTGTCCAGCGGTCCAAACACACGGCCGAGGCTCGGGAGGCCCTGCGCCCTGTCCGTTTCCCTCGTGGGCTGCGTCTGGCTGGATGTCTGGCTGAGCAGGGCAGCCTGGGCGCTCTGGTGGACCTGGCCTGCGAAGGGAAGGGGCTCACGCTCTGAGACGCCTTGTTGCCCCCACTGGGGGACAGGCGGGAAGGTCTGGGGACCCTGGGATCCCTGGCTGGAGGGGGCCGTGGAGGTGGAGCTGGGGAGGGGCGGGCGCCTGGCGGGGCAGGGTGCTGTGTCCCTCAGCCCCCGCCATCTGGGCTGGAGCCCCCGGCTCTGGCCCAAAGCCCCTGCTTTCGTTGTCTTGCCTGGCGGGGGGTGGTGCAGGGTTGCGGGCCGGGCTGACAGCCGCTTGCCACCCTCAGTGGCCTTGCCAGGCTGTGGGGCGCGGGGTCGGCATCCGGCCGCTGCCTGAGCCGCTGACAGCCTGCAGACTCCCTGTCGTCGGGCTGGGGGTGGAGTTGGCAGGAAGCAGCTGCTCCTTCCCCTCCGTGCCCGCTGCTCACGGGACCGCGCTGTGGCCGTGAGCCCGGCTCAGCCCTGTGGCCTTGCAGAAGCCTCAAGTTCAAGTCTGCCTCCTTGCGTCTACTTCCTTCCCTAGGGGCCTGCCAGCGGGGCTGCGTGGTGCAGCGCCCTCCCCGGCCCTGGTGTGAGCCGCTCTCAAGCCCGCTGAGAGCCCTCTCTCTGCCCTGCAGGCAGAGGCATTTCAGCCACAGGGCTGCCTTTTCTGGGGGCAGTCTGGGATCTGGGACCACCCGGGCGGGGGGGAATTCTGACCAGCACCTCCTGGAAGGAATAACCCCATCCAAGGCCTGGGAACCCTGGGTGTGGGGGCTGCCCCCGGCCTGGCCAAGAGCTGGGACCTGGGCCTTGGGGGACGGTGGTCACACGGCACTGAGGTGGATGCTGAGCTGTGCTCTGGGGCGGCTGGGGACGGGGTCCTGGGCTGGGAGTCCGGCCCCGTCTCCAGGGGCTGTCAGAGCCCCAGGGGCGCCCCATGCTGGCCCTGGTCTGGGGTCGGGGAGACACCTCGGGGAGTCTGGGAAGGCCTGGCTCCCTCTGAGCTCGCCGTGGCTTGTACCTCTTGCCTGGGCTCTCCTGGGGCTTCACCTGATGGGAGCCAGTGGCCTTGAGGTGTTGGACTTGGCTTTCCCACACGCCTTGCCGTCTGACTCATCAGGGTAACGCAGTGGCCGCGCTGCTAATTCGTTCGACTGATTATTTCTGGAGCTTTCTCTGGGCCTGGAACCTGGTCTCGGAGCCAGGAGGGAACTTGGAGAGCTCAGTAACACGCTAGGGAAGATGCAGGCCTCCCTCGAGGCCGGGCGGCTGCCCCCGGGCCCGTGACGCACTGGGCACAGGCTCCTGTGTGCCGAGGCCCGTTTCAGGGCCTGGCCTGCGGCGTCCGTCCCTGGGCTCTCTCCTGGCACGGCCATTCACTGCCCCTCGCTCTCCCCACCCTGAGTCCGCCCTGGTGGGGCTGGGACAGCCGCGGCCTCCTGGCCACGGGGCCGAGATGCTTCTGGCGTGCGCGGTGCACCGGGAGCCCGGGAGCTGCCGGGTCGGCCTCCATCTGCCGGCGATGAGCTTTCGGTACTGTCACGCCCTGCCCGGCGTGCTGCGGTCCCTGGGGTCGCAAGAGCCAGACACGACGGGGCGACTGAATTGCTGAGCAAGCGCCTGCCGGGTCTGATTGGAACCTGGGGCCCGGTGGAGGTTCCTGGTCTGGGAGCCCATAGGCTCTTAGGGTTGACCCACCGACTGCCCACGTGGCCAGGTGGAGGCGGAAGGTTTCAGAATGAGCTTCCAGCCTGAGTGCCTTGGGCTTCCTCCTGGTGTGATGCGTGCAGGGGCCTCTCCGCCTCCCCCAGCCCTGCCCGGCTGGGCTTGCGAGGGTGGCCGTGGAGCTGGCCGTGTCCCCAGGGTGTGCTCAGCGCCAGCTGGAGCTGGCCTCCGTGGGTGTGCTGACTGAGAGCCACCTTCATCCCTGGGGTGGAGGGTGGGAGGTGGCGCCCTACACCAGCCTGGGTGTGGGGCTGAGCCTGGGGTCACGTGAGTCGTCCCCAAGCAGGATAGATGGGAGGTCCCCAAGGGTGAGCCTCAGGGTCTGTGTTGAGCCCCTTGTCTCCGGTGTGGCTGTGGTTGGCTCCTGGGTTCCGAGTGGGAGGTGGGGGTGGGAGGTCTCCTCCACCAGCAGCCCTGGCCCCCGCCGTGGCCTGGCTCTCCCACACCCGTGTTCGGGGGGCCCGAGGTGTCCATGGCTCGGAGCTGTCTTTAGAGGAGGAGGGGCAGCTGCAGAGCTGGCACCCCCACCCCCTTCCCTGTGGCAGGTTGGGGACGGACGGTCAGCCCCCCGGGTGCTGGCTGGCACCCCACCCCTTCCCCCGTGGCGGGTCGGGGACGGACGGTCAGCCCCCGGGTGCTGGGCGCTTGACTCCTGCAGGGCCCTGTCTGCAGGCCAGGAGCCTCCCGGGGTGATGGATGTTCTGAGTCGTGGCTGTGGGCCAGTGCACAGCAGGACCTTGCTGCCCCCTGCCCCTGCACAGCCGAGGGGTGGCAGGGCGTCCGCAGAGGGGCCCCTCCCCCCGAGAGACACGCGGCGGGCCCAGGAGACTCCCGGCCTCATCTGCCCACCCTCCTCCCTGCCAGAGGGGAGAGGTGGAAGGTGTCCACTTAGGCGATCAGCCAATTTCACAGCTCACCGGTTTCCCATCTAAGCGCCGGCCCCGGTGGGCCTGGGGGTGGGCTCCAGGGCTCCTCTGCTGGGTGCTTGTCGGCCGGCTCCGCGCTCCCCGCCCTGCGAGGGCGCCTGTGGCCGCCCGTCTGCTGTCTGTGACTCGCGGGCACTGTGTCCAGGAAGATGCGATGGTGTGCGTGGACAGAGGGTCGTGTGGCGAGGCTGCGGGAGCATACCTCTGGGAGCCCGTGTCCTGGGCCGCGCCAGGCACGGTTCTGCTCGGCCAGGCACATTCCCTGGAGGCTCAGCAGAAGAGAGCCTGCCTGCAACGCAGGAGGCGCAGGTTCGATCCCTGGATTAGGAAGACACCTGGAGAAGAGAGTGGCAACCTGTCCCAGGGTCCCTGCCCGGGAAATCCCCTGGACAGAGGAGCCTGGCGGGCTGCAGTCCACGGGGCCGCAGAGAGGAGGACACGACTGTTCGACCGAACAGCGATGACGCCCGGCTGACTCGTCCACCTCGGCCCAGCCCTCGGAGGCATGAGGACACCGGGTCCTGGGGGGCCCCTGGCCGCCTGGTCCCAGGGGCGGCGCCCACTGCCAGCAGATTCGGGGGCGAGTGGGGCCCCGCTTCCGGGCAGACGCAGGTGGTGTGCGTTCTGGGTAAACACAGTCATGCTGCCCTTAGCGGAAACCTCGGGCGACGATGCCCGTCACTTCCACTCACTTCAGCAGTGTGGGGAGAAGCCTTTCCTGAGGAGAGAACGGCATACCCCCCGGAAAGCAGGCAGCCGGCGCGGGGCGGGGGGGTGGGGGGCCGCAGCGGGCACAGCGGGCACAGCGGGCCTTCTCCGCTCCTCCTCCCACTCTCTAGATTCTTCTGCCAGGATGGCATGGCAGGTCTTTCCCCAAATCTCGAGCTGAGCTGAGTTTCCAAGGCACACGGGTGTCTTGCCCACTCGTCCCAGACCCTGGCACGGATGCTGTGGGGCGGGCACCCGTGTGTCCTGGCGGGGACGTCCGCTCCAGGCTCGCCGCCCCGGTTTGTGGGCGTTACAGATGAGGCTGTCCGATACCTTCTCCCCTTCCGCCCCCCTTCCCTTACACAGGAGGGGGCTGAGACTGGAGAGGGCTGTGCCTGTCCGCGGTCACCCTATGGGGGGCGGGCCGCCCTCAGCATCGGCAGGCACTTCCTGCGGCAAAGGCTGTGAGCGTCGGGTGGGCCGTGTAGCCAGACTCGGGGTGCAGAGACGGAGGAGGCGGGGTGGCCCCCATGACAGCCAGTGCACGCAGGCCGCAGGAAAGTCCCCCACCGCGCCTGTCATCTCCCAGGGTCCTTTCAGGGACCCCTGCTGTAAAGATGGGGCGGGGACTCCAGGGTCACACACGGGAGCCTGCTTGTTGGCTGTCCCTGGCCGACAGCCCCCAGGGCAGGGGGCACCTGGGCGGTGACGGGCACGTGGGTCCCCCACTCTGGGTGCGCTCAGGGCGTGGGCAGACCAGGTCTCCGAGGATGGGCTTTGGCTGGTGTGTCAGCCCCAGGGGGAGGCTGGGCATCCTGGCCCCCTCTTCGGGCCTCACGCTGGCCCCAGTGTGGACGGAGGGCCCGGTACTGAGCGTAGCTGGGCCTCTGCGGGGTGGGGCATGTGAGCTGGTTTCACATCTGCTCTTCCTGCTCCCTGGGTGGGGATCCGAGGGGCTAGGGGCGGGCTTGGGGAGGGGGCAGCAGGCTCCTTCCTGCTCCCTGGGTGGGGATCCGAGGGGCTAGGGTGGGCTTGGGGTGGGGGCAGCAGGCTCCTTCCTGCTCCCTGGGTGGGGGATCCGAGGGGCTAGGGCGGGCTTGGGGTGGGGGCAGCAGGCTCCGTGGACAGAAGGGAAGGTGCTTAGGGCAGGACTCACTGCTCCGTCCACAGCTCCTCCCACCCATCCTGCCTGGGTCAGGCCCACGCTGAGGAGGGGTCCCATGTCGGGGTGGGTGGGGGAACTTGCCTGGAAATGCCCAGCCTGATGAAGCTGGACCCTCTGCGTGAGCCTGAGGGGTGGCCTGGAGGTGGCGGGTCAGGGGTCAGGTGAGTGACCTCTAGGAGCCTGGTCTGAGTCTTCACGTCTGGGGTTTTGTCTGGTCCATCTGGTGCCTGCTTCTGGCACCCCTTCCGCTCCGGCAGGACCGGTGGGCTGGCACTGGGTCACCGACTCTTGGGCCGGGCCTCAGGGGCCGTGTGGTGCCCGGTCCAACAGGGAGACTGAGGCTGCGAGGCGCCAGGCCCCGGGCGGGGGAGGCGGCCAGGGAGGGTCCGTGGTCCTGCGGGGGGTCTCTGGAGCCGGCACCGCCTGGGTGGTCCCCAGCACACAGCCACATGCGCGGGGTGGGGGTGGGCTCTCTGCAGGGCTGGCCGCCCCCCGCGTGCAGGGGCTTGGCTGGGGCTCAGAAACTCGCCTTATCTCGGACTGTCGGGCTTCCTCAGCAGGCTGCCCTCGCCCCCGCCCCCCGGCCCATCTGGAGCTCGTTACTCCTGGTGTCAGCGGCAGAGCGGTCCCTGTGGTGGGCTCTCGGGATGCGGATGCAGACCCTCCTCCAGCCTGAGCCCCCGTGGGCAGCATGAGGCCTCTGGCCTGCCTGGGGTCAGCGCGGAAGGGCCTGCTGTTGGGGGGCCGTCGAGTGTCCACGGACGGGCTGGTCTTCCTGCTCCAGAGTCAGCGCCTGGGAGGAGATGTCATCTCAGGGTTTGGAGGGCAGGGGGTCCCTGCGTGGACGTGGGGGCGGCTGAGGCTGGAGCAGAGGATCGCTTGCCCGGACCCGGGACCAAGGGCTGCCCCCTGCCTTGGTGCCCTGAGGGGTGGCTGGATGGTGGTCTCGGGCGTCTGGGGCGGGGGGGCTCAGAGCAGCCGCGTGTGGGCAGTTTGAGCTTCTGCCCAGCTGTGGGCCACCAGGGGGCTGGGTGCGTGGGCCTCCCATGGCGGGCCTTGGACTTGAGCTTGCCTGAGGGCGGCCTCCCAGGCCTCGGGTGCCTGCCTGCGTGGTGAGCCCGTGGGAGCCCGTGTGCCGCCTCTGGGCTCCTCTCCCTTGCCAGGTGTTGCCCGGAGACTGGGCTCCGGCAGCCACTCCGGCTCCGGACCCCGCTCAGCCAGCCCTGCTGATCTGCAGGAGCTGCTGGTTGCGCTGAGGGTGCTGCAGCTCCCCGACATCAGCCGCGGGCCCACCCCGCTGGGCGCCTCTGCGCCCGAGCCTCCCCGCCGCCGGGCGTCTTCTGTCGGTCGCCAGCCCGGCTCGCTCTCGCCGCCGAGGTACCAGCCTGTGTGCTGGGCTCCAGGCCCCTGCTGCCCGAGCGCAGCTGCAGCGGGCGTGAGCCGGGGTCTCCGCCGCCCTCTCGGGACTCTTCTTGCCGTCTGAGGGGCGGTGGGAGGACCTTCGCTGGCCTGAGTCCCGGGTTCGCGGTTGCAGGAAGCGCAGGCTTTCAGCCTGGCAGCAGCCGCCGTCTCTCACCTGGTTCTCAGCCCTTCAGTCACGGGGGTGCCTTCTCCCTTACACGACGTGGGGGTGGGAGAGGCCTGAAATCGAAACCCCCTCCCCTGCGGTGCCTCCAGGAGCTCCGTCCCCACGGCGGCTGCCTCCCCGTGGAGGACGACCCTGCCCAGGCTGGGCTCTTGATTCCCAGTGTCTGGTGCCCCCCAGGCTCAGAAGACGGTTGGCGGGGGGCTTAACAGAGGCACGAGCAGGCTCCCGGAGGAGGCGAGGCCCCTTTGGGGACGGGGGGCCCAGCTGTCACTGTGTCCCAGGGCTCTGACGGGTTTGCCCGCAAGGTCCAGAGGCTCCCCCCACCCCGAGGCCAGTTGGCGGTGCTGGGGTGTGCGAGATGTGCTCTTCCCGGCCTCAGGGCCTGGCAGCAGGGCGTGCGGAGGGCTACTTGTCTCACTGAGTGAGACAGGGCTCCATCCCGTGGGTGGTGCACACGCCGTGTGGGCGCCTGAGAAGCCGTGGTGTCTGGGGCCCCGTTGCCCCATCCCTGTGAGGTCCCCGCTCCTGCTGCCGAGCACCCCCTGGCCCCTCAGGGGCTGCAGAGGTTTCAGGGCTCCGGGCCTGGCTCAGAGGTCCAGCCGGGGGTGGCTGAGTGCCCTCGGGAAGTCCCGTCCCCTCTCGTGCTGGGCGGGCCGGTCCCCTGCAGCCTCGCGGTTCAGAGGTGGGGTGGAGGCGGGGGCAAGGCGCGAGGCCCGTTTAGCCTGGAGGCTCGCCCCTGCCTCTTGTGACAGTCTGGCGTGCATGCAGGCCCATGCAGACAGCTACGTCTGCCCGTGCGACGAGTGCAGTGTGACAGCGCTGTGTCCTGCCAAGGGTGGTGCGTCCCTCGTCCCTCTTGGTGTCCGGATCCTGCTGGTCTGAAGACCTAGCGGGGTGCTGGGTGGGGGCTCCTGGGCACCTGGGGAGGGCATCCCGGTCATCTCGCCTGGGGACAGGGAGGGAATGTCTGCAGGGGGCTTCCGAGGGGCACGTGGGGTGATGTCCATCCTCTGCGGGCCCTGGGTGAGCCTCAGGCCTGAGTGAGCCCTGTCCGGCCCTGCGCTCCCCCGCAGGAGAGCCCACTGGCTGGCGTTCCCACTGCTCAGGGCGTGGGGCCTCCTCCAGGCCTTGCCCGCCACTGCGTCCAGGCTGGGCGCCCCTTGATTGCCGTGCTCATTTCTGTGTGGGTTCGCGCTCCATCCCCCAGTGGGCGATTGGCCAAGTCCCTGGACCTAGAGCAGCACCCCGTGTTGAGCAGGCGCCTGGGCCCCTCCTGATGAGGGGCGCAGCGCTGGAAATTCTGTGTCTCTGTGGGTGCTGCCGGCCACGTCGAGCCTTCCCGGGCCTTCAGAGCTGTCACCCTTCCTGGTTGCCCCTGAGCTGGCTCTGAGAGCCGGCTGGGCGTCATGCTGGCTGCTGATGGGGGCACCTGGGTAGATGTGCTGGCCCGTGGAGCCCCCCGTGAGGCGAGCCTGCAAGGGTGGGCACAGTTGAGAACCCGGAGGGCGTGCTGTGCAGAGGGAGCCTGGCGGCTGCAGGGCCACCTGTGCTGAGAGGCGATGCTTCCCGGGGGCACTGCCAGGCCGGGTGAGGGTGCCTTCACTGTGGGGGAGTGCTGCTGTGTCCCCCGCCGACTGGTCCCGGATGAGTCCCGAGGGCCCAGGGCGAGGCCGTGCCAGGCCTGCACCGTGGGCGGCTGTGCTGGGACCCTTGGTCCCTGGTGCTGGAGGGCGGGCAGGCTCCTGGGGTCTGCAGGGGCTGGGGCCTTGGACATGTGGGCAGAGTGCCTGCTCAGCCCCGGGGCACAGGGCACAGGGAGAGGGATTTCTCCCCAAGGCTGACCCCCCACCCCAACGCACAGCCTCCCCTCCCGCCAGCCAGGCCTTGGGCCCGCGGGGGCTCCCTGCCGCTGCTCTGTCGGGTGCAGCCTGGCTCCCTCGCCCTCGCTGGGGGGCTCGGTGTCCCCTGAGGTGGGCTCAGCAGGTCCCTTCTGGGCAGCAGGGGGTGCCCTTGGGTGGCAGCTGCTGTCCTGGGCTTCTCTCGTTTTCCTTCGACGTTCAGCCAAGGGACATGGGCTGCACGCAGGCTCGGCCGGACCCCGTGCTGACTGAGGCCTGGATGGGCTGGGCCGCGTCCTCCCAACTCGGCTCTGCGCCCTGGGACTGATGGGGGTACGGTTGCTCTCCAGGACATGCTCTCCCCGAGCACCACGTTCGACGGGGTTGTGTGAAGCTCGGGGCGGAGCGGGCCTGCGGGGGCCTGTGGCGGCCCAGGGCTGGAGCGGCGGCCTCTGTGCCTTCACGATGGCCCAGCCAGTCTATGCGCCCCGAGGACGAGCAGGCCGAGGCCTCCCGGGCGCCGCTGCGTGTTGAAACCGGCCGCTGACGTGGCCGCGGTGTCGAAACAAGTGCTTGTGGGTTTCCCAACATCCTGCCGCCGTCACAGGACCGAGCGTCAGGAGCCGGGTTCCAAGCCCGGCCGGGGCCCTTCTCTTGGGGTGCCCGGCCGCCCCGTTCTCCCCCGGGAGACTGGGAGAGACTGCCGCTTCCCACCTCCACCCGGGGCAGGGCAGAGGGAGCGACTTCAGGGCCGGGTCATCTTGCTCTGGCCTCTTGTCACCCCTGGTGATCTGCCTGTTGTACAGAAGTCAGGAGGCGCTGGAGTGCAGGGCAGGATTCGAACCCAGAACTCGAGTCTGCACTGAGGCTGTTTGCTGGGCAGGAGGTGGGGGCGGGCATCTGCCCTCCTGGGAGGCACACGCCCGTCTGGTGGCAGTGGGTGGTGGCCAGGGGCCCAAGCCCCCATGTCCCCTGAGAGACTGCCCCGGGTGGGGCTGTGAGCCCTTCGCTGTGCCCACCTCTGGGAGTGGGCAGGAGAGGGGAGCCTTAGGCTGGGCCAGGTGGCCCCCCTTTTCTGCTGCTGACCTCAGGCTTGAGTCCGGGGCTGCCCTGTGTGGGGCAGACAGTGACCACGAGGACCGCAGATTGATTGCCCAGCCACTGTGGAGGCAGGCACTCGGCTTCCGGGAGCCGCAGAGCCCTGCCTGTGACCTCCCCAGGGGGCTTGCTTATGCTCACTGCTTATGGAGGAAGCTGGGGCCCAGAGAGGCCAAGTGACTTGCTGGGGGGCACACAGCAGTGGGCAGGGAGCTGGTGTCCAGGCTGCCCAGTTTTTCTAGGATTCTGGTGGGTCCGTCTAGGAGATGGTACTGTGGGAAAGTCCACCCCCAGCCCAGTGGCGGGTCCAGGCCCTGCTGTGCTGAGCTGTGCAGCCGCGGGCACACAGCCCAGACTCTCTGATCCCCCGAGGGGACCCTGCGGGCTCTGGGTGAAGGGGAGGAGGAGAGGGTCTCGGGCTCGCCTTTCCACAGACCCCAGCCCTGTCCCCTGCGGGGTGGGGCCTGGGGCTCTGGGAACCTGTGGTCAGGCCTCTCCCTGGCTGTGGTGCTGGCCTGTTGCCTGCCAGCAGGGGAGGGGCCCTGTAGACACGTCTCTTTTGGATGAGGAAGTGGACGTTCAAGAGAGGGTGAGGGGCCGAGCTGGGGCCACACAGCGAGACGGGTGCTGAGCCAGGAGCCTGGGAGAAGGGTCATCAGGAGACCCATGCCTGAGACCTTTCCTGGTAAGGTGGGCGTTCCAGAGAGGGTGGGAAGGACCCTGTGGGCTCTGGCCCGGGGCACTCAGCGCTTTCTCTGGGGCTGGGAGTGACAGTGATGGAGGTGTGGGGACCCCCAAGAGGACCCCTGGTTACCCAGTGCCCGCTGTGTCCCGGAACTGTGGCTGACGCCCGCTCCGTGTACCAGCACGGCATCAGTGTCTCCAGACAGCCCTGTCCGGACAGGTCATTAGCCCATTTTGCAGATGAGAACATTGGAGCCCAGAGTGACCACGCGGTTTGCTGTGGCGCTCGGTCAGGAGGTGGGGTGGACTTGGCCCCTGGCTGCACACCTGGCGCTGGGGGTCCTCTGCGTGACTCTGTAGCCCTCCCTGGGACTCTGGCTGGGCTGGCAGTCCTCAGGGCGGGCGTGCATGCAGGTCGGTCCCGTCCTCCCAGCTGTACGTGGGGAGCCCAGGGCTTGGTGTGGGTTGGGAGGGTGGGAGCCTACTGTAAGTTGTAGCTGGAGGGAGGCAGGTGGTACCTCCCCATAGGAAGCCCTCCTTGATGCCTGTGCCCAGACAGCGCCCTCCCTCCCACCACGTCCCTGACCGGCTGGGCCCTCTGGGCTCCTGGAAAGGCCTCTGACTGTGGCCTGGCTGTCCCTTGCAGGGCCTGGCCTGGATTATCCACCTGTTTCCAGCACAGTGGAGTCCGTGGGGGGGTAGGCCGCCCACTTGGGAGGGCTCTGTGATACATACCCAGAGGGCCCCTTTCTGAGGACGAGGATGCTTAGACCCAGCGGGGCTGGGCCAGCCGTGGGTCGTGCAGGCAGGCCTCGAGCCCAGGTCCGCAGGTCACGTGCTCACCTGCGCTCACTTCGTCACCTTGGGGATGGCCAGGGACAGGCCAGCCTCGTGGTCACGGCCTCCTGGCCGCTTTCTTATGTGGTGTCTCTTGGTAGAAGAGGAGATACGGGTCGGAGCGGCTGTTCAGCCTGCCCAGGTTTGCGTGGCTTGGTAGCACCTTAGGGTCTTTGAACGTTAGTCCTCTTTGAAACGTGGTCCTCACTCAGCTGGTTCTTAAGGACGGTGGTGAATCCCACAGCTTGTATCAGCCCCTTCCCAGCTCGTTCACCCCTATTCTGCTTATCCGTTTTAGTCTTTGTGCCGGCTGTATACCAGGGTAGGGCCAGGCCCCAGGGCTGCTTGATGAGCTGGATGTGGCTCCTACCCTCGGACCTCCCAGACGTTGGCAGCCTCAGACACGTGGGCTGGGCCACCCTGTGGTGGGGTGAGTGCCCTGTTGAGGGTATGTCGTAGAAGCCACCACTACCCTCACTGGGCGAAATCAGGAGGGCTTTCTGGAGGCGGTTTTTATTTAAACTGATTGGAGTGAGCTGAGAGGTGCAGGCGGAGTTTCGGGCCCAGGGAACAGCATGTCCTCGAGGCAAGAAAGCTGATGTGTTGCTGGAAATGACCTGGTTCCCACGCCTGGGGGCAGACCCAGATTGGGGTGGGCAAGGATCAGGGCAAGAGGTGGGTGCTGGGCGCCCAGGAGAGCGTCCTTCTCCCGGATCACGGTGGCAGCCGGGGCTCACCTGGCTCAGTCCTGATCTGGGAGGTGGCAGGCTTCTTAACGGGAGGCCGAGGGGTCCCCAGGCTCCCCAGGCAGCTCAGCGGTGAGGAATCCGCCCTCCAGTACCGGGGCCCCAGGGGTCTTGGGTTCCGTCCCTGAGTCGGGAAAATCCCCTGAAGGGAATGGCAACCCCTTGCAGTGTTCTTGCCTGGGAAATCCCACAGAGAGAGGAGCCTGGCAGGCTACAGTCCACGGGGTCACGCAAGAGCCGGACACGACCGAGCGACCAGTGTGAAGGGTCCGTGCGTGGGCCTCGGCCCCTTCTGGAGCCCTGGGGCTGGGGTGCTGAGGCGAGCTGACTCGAGGCTGCTGGGGCCCCTCAGGAAGGCTCCCGGCCCAGAGGAAAGCCCGGCTCATCTTGGGGTCAGCCTGGGGGCCACCGGACGGGCTGGCATCAGGGCTTGGGCCTGAGCGAGGTGGGTCGGCCGTCTCATCTTTCGGCTCAGGACACGCTGGGACGGCGAGTGGGTGTGGGGCTGCGGCTGCGCAGGAGCCCCCTGCCCTCCCGGGCCCCTTCCAGCCCACGAGCAGGAGCCTTTGAAGGGCTCAGGGGCAGGCGGGGGTTGAGAGAAAATGGAACCTGCGTTTGGCTTGGAGCGCTTTTGGTGGGAGAGTTTGTGCACGTGTCTGACGAAGGGAACTGCTGAGATTCTGTAAAGCACCCCCCACCCCGTCCCCGCCCCACCAAAGAGGACAAACTCTAGCTGCCCTGCAACTCTGTTACCAAAGCCAAGCAGACAGAGTGGAAACCAGCCACACAATCCGGCTCGCCCAAGGTTAGCACGCTGGCCGCCTTCGCCCTGCCCCTGCAGGCAGATAACGGCCTATCCTGGCGTTTATTATTTTCTAAGTAAAAACGGAATACAGATTTTCAACAGGCCCCTGGTGACAAGAAGGAGGAGGAGGAGGCCTCTGGGGGAGGCCGGCCCTCCCACGACTGGTGGAGGAGAGAACAGTTTCTAGGAGATTCTGGGGCTCTGCACCAGGCAAGGCACCCGGCGCCCGCCCCCCCCCGCCCTGCCCCAGCTGTGCTGACTGCCCTGAGTGCATTGCTGGGCATCGGAGGGTGTTCGGGGGCTTCTGGGCCCCCAGCAGGGCGTGTGCCGGGCAAGTGTGCACACGCCTTGACGTGCGTATGTGCTGACGCCCGTCTCCGTGTCTCCATCCCCTGTGGGATGGAGGATCCCACCTTCGCCCCTTGACCATCCCCCTGCTGACTGGCTCCGCTCGCCTCCCTCACCCCTGTGCCGTGTGCCCGAGAGGCCTCAGGCCCCCGTTGCCCCTGCACTGACCAGAGGGTGGCCGAGGGAAGGTCGAGCTTGGTGTCCAAGCCTCACTTCCTTCCCCTTCTGCGAGAAGACAGCAGCGCCTGTAGGCTTCTGAGCGCGTGGGATGAGCCGCACGTCCCGGGCTCAGGGTGCTCAGGAAACTGGTCGTGCCCCTGCCTGGCTGGCGTGCGCATGTGGGCCGTGGGGGCCAGACAGCTTGCGGGGGTCCCGGGCTCCCTGTGCTTGAGACCAGTGAGGGTTTGGGCGCTGAGCACCCAGGGGTCCTGATGGGGGCGGGCGGGATGCTCCCACCCCCCTGAGGCTGGCTGCTGGGTGGAGAGCTGTGTGGGTCTCTGAATTCAGGGCGCCTCGCGTCCCCCGTCCACCCTAGGAAGGCCCTCTGCTGCTGTTCCCAACGTGAACCGTGGGGTCCTTGTGGCGGCCCCGCAGCCCCTGGCCTAGGATGAGCCTTGCAAGCATCAGGGGCCCGGCCTGACTTGACCTGGTTGAGGACAGAAGCCCAGACTGGCTACTCCTGAGCTGCTGGAGCAGGGAGTCCTGCCCTGTTCCCTGGGGCCCGAAGCAGGGTCGGCACTCAGCTCTCCGCTGGCCTGGGAGGTCAGCCGCTAGGCCCCTGATGGGCTAACTGGCTGCCCTCCCTGTGTTCCCCAGAGTCGGGGTCACGGCCTGTCATGGGGACGCCCGGCCAGTGAGCAGGTGAGAATGGGGGTAGCCTGACCCCTCCGCCTGCAGGGCCATCAGTGGAGGCCCAGAGCGGGGGCTGGGTCCCTGCCTGGGCGAGCCCCTCCGTGGGGCAGGCAGGCCCCGCTTGGAGCTTGCCGGAGCTCTGGGGTCCGTGCGCTCTCAGTGAGACACACACATTGCCCTTGTTCAGAGGCCCAGAGTGAGAGCTTACCGACCTGTGCTGGATTTAGGGGTGTGAGGAGCACCCCGTCCTCCTGAAATTTAAAATGTTCACCCCGGAGTCTGAGTCCCTCCTTTCTCTGACCCTCCACGTGTGTGTGTCTTCAGGGTCATGGGCCCCGATTCCCAGACCACCCGTGTCCCAGCCCCTTGGATGGGGGCGGTGTGTTGGGAGAGCGCTGTGCGGCTGGGCTGCCTTGGGGTTGCAGGGGCCCGGCCACCCGGGGCTTGAGGCCCGAGGCCCTCCCCACACGCTTTCCTCGGCCTTCCTGCCGGCGACCCTCGCAGCTGCCCTGGGTGCCGAGCAGGCCTTACACTAACTGCGGGTTCGAAGCCTCTGGCAGGAAGTTGGCAGCCGCCACGCCTTCTGAGCGAGGCAGGGAGGGGCCGAGGGTGTGGGCGAGCAAGGCCCTGAGTTTGGGGGCCGGCGGGGTGAGGGCCCCCCAGGGCTGCTTCAGGGGTGCCTTCTGCATGGGGAGGGCCTGGGGTCGCAGGGGCTGGGGAGCCAGACCACCCGGAGCTTGGCTGTGTGTTGGGTGACAGTTCTAGCCCCTGAGCAGTCTCTCTTGCCTCCTGAGGGGCTGCCCACTCCTGCCTCCAGAAGGTGGGTGAGGGAGAGGGGGGTACTCCTTGGGGCCGTGGCCTGGGGGTCTGTGGCTGAGGGGGACCATGGCCTGAGGGGATTATCATGGCCTGGGGGACTGTGGTCGGGGGTCCTGTGGCCCTTGTGGGGAACCGTGGCCTGGGGGTCCTATGGCCCTGGGGGACTGTGGCCTGGGGGACCGTGGCCGGGTGGGGACTGTGCCCAGGAGCGGACACGTGAGGAGCTTTCCGGGGAGGGCAGTCCGTGCCCTGCAGACCGGGGGCAAGCGGGGCAGTGTGGCTCTCCCTGTCTTCCCTGCGGGCTCAGCCGTGGTCCACGGGCCCGTGGGAGCTGGGCTGCACCCGGAGGTGGGGCACCCTGAACCCCTCGTGCATGCCCCACTCCGCTCGCGGGGAGGCCTGGAACCGGCTTCGCTGAGGGAGGCAGGTTCCGGCATAGCCAGGGCTCTGGACCCCGCGGGACCGCAGCCTGACCGTGCGTCAGCCCGCAGGCATCCGTGCGGGCCCAGCCACGCCCGCCCTGGTGCCTCCTGGGGCGAGTG
Source organism: Nanger dama (assembly GCA_917880005.1). Lineage (NCBI taxonomy): Eukaryota > Metazoa > Chordata > Mammalia > Artiodactyla > Bovidae > Nanger > Nanger dama. Next base: position 1,954,140 of record CAKJTW010000018.1, on the reverse strand, counting down.
CAGGGTGAGAGCCGTGCCTCCCCTGCCCGTGACTGTGCCTGTTCCCTCGAGTCAGGCTGCCCAGCGCCATCCTGTGCCCGGCAGCGGGGTCTGCCTCTGCTGTGGGTCGGGCTGCGCCTTCCCGCTGGCAGGGCCCGTGCTGACATCGCCTGTGCGAAGTCGGTGAGTGAACGCGGGCAGTGCCGGCCACTGTCCCGCCACCAGAGCTCCAGGACCGGGTCCCAGGCCTCCCGCCGGCCCCCAAGCAGGGCCCCCTTCGCACCGTCCTGAGGGCCCTGTCTTAGTCTCCCCTGCAGACCCCACCCCGCTCACCTGCACTGGCCGGGCCCTGGGCCTCGGTGCTTCCCGCCTCTTGTGCAGGAGTGCTGACCCTTTGCCTGGGGGCCAGGGGGCAGAGCCTACCTCAAGGTGGGCGCGTGGCCTGGTGGGCTCCTGGGGACCCGTGGGGGTGCAGCAGGGAAGGCCGAGGGCCCTGCTGAGGTGGTGGATGGACGTGGGTGGACACTGCCCTTTGCGTCGGAGGCCTGCTCAGGCCCCTGCAGCTGCTGTGTGGCTGCCCCCTTGGAGGCCTTTGCCGAGCTCCCCTGACAGCTGGCAAGGCCTTGGCTCCCTGCTGTCAGGACGCCTTCTTGGCCCCTCTGGTTTCTGGGAGGGTACAGGATAGCTCTGATAGGCGTCTGAGACCTCGGGCCTGGCCTGAGCAGAAGTAAGGCCCATGGATGTGAGAGTTGGACCACAAAGAAGGCTGAGTGCTGAAGAACTGACGCTTGCGAACTGGTGTTAGAAGACTCTTGAGAGTCCCTTGGACTGCAAGGAGATCCAACCAGTCCATCCTAAAGGAAATCAGTCTTGAATATTCATTGGAAAGACTGTTTGGAGCTCAAGCTGAAAGTAATACTTTGGCCACCTGATGCGAAGAGCTGATTCATTGGAAAAGACCCTGATGCTCGGAAAGATTGAAGGCAGGAGGAGAAGGGGGACGACAGAGGATGAGATGGTTGGATGGCATCACCGACTTGATGGACAAGTTTGAGCAAGCTCTGGGAGTTGGTGATGGACAGGGAGGGCTGGGATGCTGCGGTCCAGAGAGTCGGACACGACTGAGCGGCTGAACTGAAGCCACCCTTGCGGTGGGCTTCCCCAGGTGCCGCCTGCCAGCGCCTGAGATCCGTGCTGGTCGGGGCCCATTGGCCTGCCCGGCCTCCAGGGCGATGCTTGGCCTCACAGAGGGAGGGTGGTGGTCCGCGCCTAGATTTGCAGGGCTTGGCACTCTCCCCGGCCGGTTGGTTGGCATGCTGGCGTCTGAGGTGGGCGGGGTTGCAGCTCCCAGGCCCTTCCCCAAACCGCTCCCTTGGGCCCCTGGAGTCTCTGGGGCCGGGCAGCAGTTCCTGGCTGCCGGCCTGAGGGCAGCCTTCCTGGGCCCCTCCCGGGGGCCACTCGTGGCCCAGGAGCCCGGCCCCACCCGCAGTTCCCAGGCCCCTCTGCCGGCCTGCGGCATCAAGTCTGGACAGGTGTGTGTGTGTGTTCAGGGCGGCCGCCCGCGGTGGGGGGCTGAGGGCGGCATGCCAGCCCCGTGAATCAGCCTGATCCTGGGCGCGGGGGGTGGCGGGGGGCCGGGCTGCGGGCTGGCGTGACGGGGCACGCTGCCGGCCGGGCCTGGGAACCGGCCGCGGCCCTGGGGGCGGTGGGGGGCTGGGGGTTGTGTGTGGCCTCCCAGAGGAGCCAGGACAGGCCCAGGCCGGGGTGCGGGGTCTCTGAGTGCCTGGGGGCAGCGCTGTCCTGCCTGTGGACCAGGCCGTGCCTCACAGGGACCCTGTGCCCCCACCCCGCCCTGTGCCCACCTTCCGCATGGGCCGAGAACCTTCTGGGGGAGGGTAGGTGGGGAGGCAGACCGACACGATGTCCAGGCCCGGGGTCCAGGGGTTCCGTGTCCAGAGCACCTCCAGGCCAGGCCCCGGTCCTCTGTGCCGGGGATGTTCCATCCTGTCTGGCGGGGGTGGTTGTGTCCCGCTGAGCGCCTGCAGCCCCTCTGGCTCCCGGGTCTTGGGGGTCAGAGGTCAGAGGAGGGGCCTTGCAGTGCTTTAGTTGGGGCGGGGGGACACTTGGAGCCACTGGGCTTCCCACCCTCCTGAGGGTCAGCACCCCTCCTGTCTGCTTGGCGGCAGAGCCAGCAGAGCCCCAGAGGAGTGAGAGTCGGGGCCCCCACGGTGGGCTGGGGGGCAGGCTGCAGGAGCCGGGTCTGGGCCTGGAGAGGTCCTGCCTTCTAGCGCCAGTGTGGGGCGCCGTGAGGGGCGGCTGGCGGGCTGGGCTGGTCTCCCAGGTCTTAGGGGTGGTGGGGCGTGGGCTGGAGCAGGGCAGAGGTGGCAGGGTCCTGAGCCTGGGGCAGGACCCTGCCCGTCCTCCGGGGCGGGGGGCCTAGACCTGAGCTGGCATCCACAGGGCCGGGCGCCTGTCCTGAGCTTGCTACACTGGCGCGAGGAGGGCTTCCAGGAGCGGGTGTCCCTGGCAGGAAGACGCGAGGGGAATGAATGATTGTTTCTCCTCCGAGGGCCAGAGCTGGGACTGGGGGCCGGAGGGCCACACCCGGCCTGTGTGGGGCAGGCTGGGTCTGTGGGAGGGAGGTGGGGCTGGGCTTGCTGGCACTGGCGGGTGGAGACCTTTGGCGAATCTGTTCCAAGATAACGGTCAGCAGAGGGCTGGGGGCCCTGGTCTGGGCTGTGGGCTGGCTTCCCTGCGCACCAAGCCCCGGACTTCCGTGGTGTCCTGCGGTGCTTCCTGGGAGTGGGGACAGAAAGAGTCCAGAGCTGGGGTGTGGGGGCGCTGCAGGTGGAGAACCCAGCTTGTGTGCCTGCCGCTGGGTGTGGCCCCCTCAGGCTGGCCCCGGGGGCCTTGGTCTCTGCGCTGCACCCCTGGGTGCCCTGCCCCCGCCAGGATGTGAGCGAGAGGGAGGGGCTGTGGGCCGAGCCCGGGCAGCTGGGGGCTCCGCGTGGCCCTGGAGCGGCCGCCTCCACCCACCCCGGCCGTCGCCTGCTGTTCTCACCGCTGGCCGTGCGGGGAGGAAGGAAGCTGAGGGCTGGGTGGTGTGTGTGTGTGTTCTCGCCTGGGCTCCGGGGGCCCTGGGCAGGGCCCGTCCTCTGGCTGCCAGCTCCTTGACTGCCAGGGTGAGAGGCCTGCAAGAGGCAGGGGGTCTGCAGTGCGGCCAGGGCCCTCCTGGAGGCCGGGAGGTGGGCACCGAGGCAGGTCTAGGACAGCTGGTGGGAGCGAAACCACCGCACCAAGGTCCTCACTGTTGCTGGACCAGCCGGGCGGCCCAGAAGCGAGGTCAGGACTGGGCCCCAGTGCTTGGAAGGAACAGTAGGTCTCTGGGGGGCGAGGGTGCTGGGGGCGAGGGGAGGAACCTTTCAGGCCCCCTGCTGACCCCCTCCAGCTACACCTGGGGAACACCGAGGCTGAGCAGGGGTCAGCCTGGGGCTCGGGGCTGGGGGCCTGCGGTCTCGGGGGGCAGACTCTCGCACTGTGGCCAGCCTAGGCCACAGATGCGATGTTGATGAGTGGGCTGGGGAAGACACGTGAGCGCCGTGGGCTGCTCCTGGCTGGTTCAGCCTCTGTGGGTCCAGCTCCCTGGGGCCCCTCCTTTCTGCCCACCCAGAGGCGCTGCAGCTCGAGGTGGGGCTCAGCCCCGGCACACTCTGGGTGCCTTTGGCCGGGCCTGCCCAGGGGCAAGGCCTGGTTGGTGGGACCCTCAGGGCCCGCTCGGACTTGCAGGCCAAGGGGACCCACAGATGTGGCTCGTGTGTGTGCACGGAGGTGAGGTGGCCAGAGTCGAGCCCTCTGAACACCCAGTCCTGCGAGAGCTCCCGGGGCGTCTGCACAGGTGGGTCACGTGGGCAGAGTGCTTCGCCACCGAGGCCACCAGCCAGTGGGGCAGGCCCAGCACCTGGCCAGCTCCGCCTGCTCTGAGGGTGCAGAGGGGGGGTGCACTAGGTTGGGGCAGGCCAGGAGCAGGGACTGTCCACACGCAGGCTGATGCTGGGGTCTGGGGCTGAGGGGGCGTGGCGGGTGGGGCCAGCTGCCAGCCAGGCGGTGCCCTGGGCCTGGCACTGGAGCTGTTCACTGGGAGTGAGTCTCTGGTGAGGCGGCCCCGCCTGCCACCTGTGGGGCTGAGCACGAGCGGGCCTGGGGGTGGTGGCTGGAGGCAGCGTTCACGTGACAGGGCTTGTCGGCTACAAACGAACTGAGTCAGTGGGGCGAGGGCTCTGTGGACGTCACGGGCGCCTCCTGGCCGTGTCCTGGGCATCCCGGACCCCGGCTGCCTGGCCAGGCCCCCAGGCAGCTGGGGAGGAGCCGGGCGTCACGGTTGGCCACCAGCCGCAGCTGAGCTGCCCGTAGACTGGGCCTGGCTGGGATCCTCACTGTGGGCAGGCAGGCCCCCGCCACACCCCCCGTCCACCTGGCGAGTTTAGCCCGGCGCTCCCGGGCTCAGAACCGGAGGAGCAGGGAGCCTCCGAGGGAGGGAGCAAAGCGGGGAATCCCGGCCCAGGCGGAGGGGGGCAGCCGCAGCCTCGGGCCTGGCAGGCCAGGATCCTGCTAGAACCAGGCCTCCTCAGAGGCTGTGTCCTTACTGTGAAAACTGTACCGTGTGCGCTCGGCAGACAGCCGAGCCAGGCGAGGTGGGAAGGGCGCGCCCCTCCCACCCCAGAGCCGAGCGTCCTGGAGGCGCCACTCGCCCACGTGGCCCCGGGATTCTCCTCTTCCTCGCCGAGCCCCCACCTGGGTGGGTTTTTGCGAGCGTGGACCTTTTCAGGCAGGGTGGGGTGGGGTGGGGATGGACCCCTCACCTCCCTCCCGGTCCCACAGTAGGTTGGGTTTCAGGTGGAGGCCGACATGTGCCCGAGGGTGTGGGGTGTGTGGGAGACGCAGGCAGGGGGCTGCTGCTGGGTCTGTCTACTGGGTCAGCCTGGGCAGGGGTACCCCTGCCCTTCCGGGAGGAGTGTTGGGAGAGGAGGGAGGCTGCCTGGGCCCACGTGGGCAGTGGGGTTTCCATGTGCCCAAGGGCAGGCAGGGCTGCCAGTGTGCCCGCCAGCCGCCGTGGAGCAGGCAGTGTGCACGCAGTGTGTGCGGCCAGAGCCGCCGGGGCAGCTGGCCTGTGGGGCCGGATGTGTACAGCTGGCTGGACCTCAGGCCTCCGGGGGCGGGGGCCCGGGACTGAGGACCCTGCACTCGCCTGTGCGGGAGCAGCAGGGGCCCCTGTGACGCAGCCCCCGTGCCCCCCACCACTGCCGGCCCCGGGGCTGGGCTGCTGGCCGCTGGCCTACAAAAGGCATTCTGTGCCCCGGAAGAATGACCCCGTTGTGTGGCGGGAGGGTGGCCGGGAGCCCCTACGGCTTCCTTCCCTCCCGACTTCCTGCTCGCCCCCTCCTGGGGGCAGAGTCCCCCACCTGGGGCCCAGCTGCTCCTGCCAGGCCCTGCTCTCCTGGCCGGGGGCGCCTCGTGGCCCCCCACCCGCCTCCCGCAGTCAGAGCCCTGCTGTCCACCCGCCGCCCTCGCTAGGCCCGCTGGCCCGTCCTGGGCTCAGCCTGGGCCTCCGCTGCCCCTCCTGCACGGCCTTTGCTGCCGGCGAGCAGCGGGGCCAGGTGGAGACCTGGGGGTCGGTGGCCGGGGGTCTTTGGCCCCCAGGAAGGCTGCGTCGGCTTGCTCCAGCACGCTGGCTGGGTCAGCGCCCTGGGGGGTGGAGTGTCCTCCATGCCAGCCTGCAGCTGGGGTGCTGGGCTCAGCCAGCCCGCTTGGCCGGCCCGCACCCCGGCAGCTGGCGGCCGTGAGTGGGTTTGAACTGCGGTCCGGGCCTTGTCCTCAGCCTCAGCTGGCCCCCCGGCTGGGCCTGGGTCCCATGCACGGCGCCGTCTGCAGGCCGAGGCCGAGCTCAGATTGAGGAAACGAGGCTGGGGTCCCCGTCCTCCTCTGAGCAGTCTGTGCTTCGGCCAATGGGAGCGGCCTGTGGTCACAGGTGTCTGGGCGAGGGTGGGGGGCCGGGCGGTCCTGGGAAAGGGGAACTCGGCCACTCTGGCGAGTTCCCAGCTGCCTGGTGGAGACGCTGGCCTCCTGGGCCCCTTCCCAGGCTTCCGCGGCCGACTCGCCCGCCACGCTGCAGCGCCAGGGCCGCGGGACCCCGGGCCGGTTGGCCGGGGGACTGGTGCGGCCACCCCTGTGGTGGGACCTCTCGCCCGCCCTGGCTATGAGGCTGCAGTTGCTGGCCTCTCTTTCGGGAGGCGGCCTGGCCTGGCGGGCGGGGGGACCGCAGGTGGCTGGCAGGTAGGACCAGGCTGGGGTGGGAGGGGGCCGCTGGGGGCCTGGGAGGGCCCAGGGTCTCCCCTGAGGGGGTGTGGCGTTCCTGGTCGGTATCTGGGCCAGGCAGGGGCAGGTGAGGACAGCTGGGTGGGGGCCAGGTGTGTCCCCGTAGCCCGTGACCTTCCCGGGCCCTGACGTGGTCGTCCAGCACGTGCCCAGAGCCTGGCGTGCTCAGGTCGTCTCTTTGGGGTCCTGAGTCTTCCCCTGGTGTCTGCACAGCAGATGTTGGGTGGGAGGGAGGAAGACTGCCTCTTGGTTTCCTCGCCCGAGGCTCCCTGGAGGAGGGCCTCTTGAGGTCTGGCTTGCCCCTTCTTCACACGAGGAAACTGAGGCTCTGGCGGGCAGAGCTTGTCTAGCTGCAGGAAGCCTGGACCCGCTGAGGAAGCTCCGAGAGGCTGGAGCTGCCCGGGGCCGGCCCGGGGAGGACTGCTGGCCCCGGCCCTGGCTTGGCCCTGGGTCTCGGCTCCCTCGGCTCCCGCGGGCGGCCAGGGGAGCCCTGGAGGAGGCTGGAATCCCAGGGGGTCCCAACCCCTGCGTCGTGCGGGGGGCCCGCGCCTGGCCTGCCTCACGGCCACCTGCCTTGTCTTGGTTGCAAGGCGCTCTGTCCCGTCATGTTCGCCCTGTGCCAGGGCCCACGAGGGTCACTCGCCACGCTTTGCCAGTGCTCCTGTGAGGACATGCTCCGCTGTGCCCAGTTTTGAGGGGATGCTGAGATCCAGAGACACGATGTGATGAGCCCAGAGCCATACCTCGATTCAGGGAAGGGACTTGGCGGCACTTTGCCCGTCCAGGCCCCCGAGTCCCTGCTGTCGTGATCGGTCAGGGTCCTGCCCCCACGTCTAGGGTGCCTCACCGGCCTGGCCCGGCTTTTCTCCCGCCGCGTGGATGGTGGTGGGCGCCAGGCGAGGCTGCTCCAGGCTGCCTCCGGGACCTGAAATGAGAGCTTGCTGGAGAGTGGGGCGCCGGGCTGCCTGCCCCCTGCCCTTTACAAGCCTTGCCTGTGTTCTGGAGTCAGGATTTCAGGGGCGGGCACCCAGGCTTGCTGGTGCCACGCACACGTCCCAGGGCTGGTGTCCCCCACCCTTGCCAAGTGACCTCAAAGGCTGGCTCCAGGTCCAAGTCTCTGAGCCCAAGCTTTCTCGAAGGCCCAAAGTTCCTCGAAGGCTGCGTCTTGCAGCCGAGAGCCCTGCACAGCGGGGGCTCTGCCTTCCTGATCTGGAGGCGTTGGTCACAGAAGCTGTGAGTGTGTGTGTGTGTGTGTGTGGTGGGCACTTTGGTTGTTGTGTTTGGTGGCTGGGCCAGACATTCTGAGTGTCTTGCAGGCATGCTGCTCGTCTCCTTGGAGGGGACCCTTGTTCAGGCCACACATAGGAGATGCGTGCAGGGTTTGGGGATCTGTCGACGTAGAACGTGCCTTTGGCTGCTAGGTACTTGGTTGATTTTTCCCCCATTGTCTCCTGCCTGGCCTCTCTTGGTACTGCCTCCAGCTTTCTCCATTGTCTGGGAAGTCCTCCAAAGCGGTGTGTTAGCGTTGCGGGCAGCATGGAGTCACTAGGCCCCAAGCAAAGATGGCGCCCTGAGTTGATCGTGTGCTTGTCTGAGCGTCTGCAGTTGGTGACTGCCGTCCTGAGCACGCCAGGCCTTCCCGCTCTTCTCGGGGCCTTCCCGCACCTGCGTCTGCAGCCCACTTGGCTCCGGGCAGGTGCGGGCTCTGCACTCAAGGCCTCTGACGGAGAGGCTGTCCTTTGCTGTCTTTCTGAAGGTGCAGGCGGCAGCTGACCGCCTGCGGGGCCAGGTGGCAAGGGTCCTCGGAGGTCCAGCGGGCCGCGGCTCCCCGGGAGGGGTTGCGCCCTGCTGCCTGCCTGGCTCTGTGGACAGCGTGTGGGTTTGGGGAATCGGGGTGGGTTTGGAGCCTCGAGGGCATGGTTCTGGGTCCCCGTTACTCTGTGTCATGTGCCGGGGGGTCCGTGAGAGCTGGACACCCCTGCCTGCCTGGCTCGCGTCCCCCAGCCTTGGTGTGACCCCGCCCCCGAAGCTGGGCCTCCTGGAGTCCAGCTGCCCTGGGCCAGGGTCTGGTCACTGCGGCCCCTCGGCGTGGTGTTGCCCTGGGGTGCGTGCCAGCCATCGGGCTGGACGGCGATGGGCAGCCCGGCCCCCACCTCCCGTCCAGAGCTGCCCAGGGCTCGCAGCTCACAGAGGCTATCTGCCCATGTCCCAAGGGCAGGCGCCAGCGGTGGAAACGTGCAGTCCCTAAGTCCCCCTCCCCGCACCGTCGACCCTGGTCTTGGCCCCTCTTGGAGGCTGTTTGTGGTTGTTGGTGAGGCCGAGAAGGTCAGGAAGGGGCACTGAAGCAGGGGGTGCTGGGGGAGGCGAGGAGGGGCTGGGCTTTGGGATTGAGGGCTGTGATGGGGGTCATGGGAAGCTCTGGTGGTGGCTGAGGCCACGGGGTCCTACTGCCGAGTGACCAGTGCGGGGCTGCCACGGGCGGGGAGGGCACGCTAAGCCAGCCGCTGTGGCTTGGCCGCGGCCAGATCCGAGCGTGGCCTCTTGAGGTCCGTCTGTACAGAGGGGCTGATGGGGCCCTCACGGAGGTCACAGAGGTCATGGTCATCCAGGCCCGGGAGGCTTTCCAGCTGCCGTCCGGCCTGTCCGCTCCTGCCTGAGGCCCGTGGGCTGGGTGGCCGGGCTGGATGCTGCCACGGGAAGTTGCAGAGTCCCTGCGCGGGTTCTCTGGGCTTGTGGGGTGTGGATGTGGCCTGTCCCTGCGTGCCCTCATGCGGGGGTTTCCGCCAGCTTCTCCCCTCTGCTGCCGTGGCAGCCCCTGAAAAGTGCCCGCTGGGAGTTGCAGAGGGTCTCAGCCTCCTGGCCGCTGGCCCTCGAGGAATGAGGCCATAGGTCAGGGCCCTGGGACCATGCTTCGATGCTCTGTGAGGACAGGTTGAGGTTCCAGGGCCTCCCGGGCCTCGGTTCCCCGGTGCAGAGTGGGGACCCCCCGTCCTGTCCCTGTCCTTGCTGGGGGCCTAGGGCGGGGACTGGAGAAAGCGGCCTGGCACGCAGCAGGTCCCCAAGGGGTGGCCGGAGTGGGGGTCAGATCTCAGCTTGGGGACAGTTCTGCTAGCTCGTGAGCCCCTAGGTGGGCCGGCTCAGTGGGACGTAGCCCGAAGGGGTGCCGAGGTGCAGTCTGTGCGGGCCCCCCACCAGGCTTTTAGCAGGGGTGAGTGGGGGTGATAAGCTGGACTGTGTGGGGCTACTGTGCTGGCCCAGGCGGGAGGCGCCCCCGCCGTGGCGGGGACGGGGAAGCCCCGCTCCAGTTCTCAGTCTGTCTTACGAGGCAGCCCTGCCTCCGTCTGCAGAGGCCCGGCCGCCCGCGCCTCCGCTCATGACAGGCACCGGCCTGGTGACTCCGGCTGAGTCAGTGTAGGGGGTAGGGGTGAGCCTCTGCCCCGGGGGACACCGAGGGGCCAGGCTCGCAGCACACTGTGGCGGCGGGGTCTCCAGAAGCCCCCCAGGAGCCCCTTGGGTGCCGGGCTGGCTCTCTGCACCGCCAGGTCTCAAGCTTGGCCCTGCCGCACCCCTCACGTGGCTCTGGAGGGGCCGAGCGTCCATGCCCACATCCGAGAAATGGCGATGCTTGAAGGTGGTGGGAGGGCTGGGGATGTCCCGGTAGAGGCCAGCCCACGTCAGGCCCCAAGGAGCCGCCCTGCTCCCTGGCCGCCCGGCATCCTGGGACAGGAGGGCCCCCGGGACGGCTGCCCTCGTCTCCAGCACAGGAAGCCTGAGTATCTGCTGGGTGTCCCCGATGCCGCAGGGGTGCGGGAAATACAGAGCTTCAGACAGGTCGGGGGTGGAGGCAGCTGTGTTCCACGACAGAGCTGGGCGGCGGCCCCTGAGCCTGCGGAGCAGCGTGGCTCAGAATGAAACGAGCATCACTTCTTTTCCTGTTGAAGAGAAACCGCCTCAGCCAGCCCGCAGGCTCAGGGGCCCCCTTGCCCCCCAGACGGCCGTGGGGCGGGCGGGGTTTCATCAGGAATTCCCCCACTCCCTGTGTCCCCTCCTCCGCCGCCTGGGCTGACGCCCCGGAGTTGCTGGGGGGAAGGTTCAGGGGCACTGCCTGGACGGGAGGCCGTGGTGCCCGGGAGCCCCTGCCGGGCCCTGGAGAGGTGAGCATGCTCCCGGATGCCGGCGCTCGTCGTCCCCACGGCGGGAGGTCCCCGCTGGCAGCAGGTCGGGCTGGAACTCGGGGCCGGCCTCCCGGGCTGGCCCGGGGTCTCTGCGTGAGCGTGAGGAGTGCTGGGCGTCTGGTGGAGAGCAGCTCTGGAGCTGGGGGCGGGAGCACCCGGGCCTCCCAGCCCCTTCTTCACCCGCAGGTGGGACAAAGGGCTGCTCGAGTCCCCAGGCTCCCAGAGGGCAGGGCGGCCACCGGGGCTGTTTCCCAGACTCGAGCTTTGCCTTGAGGTTGCTCTGATTTCAGGCGGGGGGGTGCACAGGCCACCGGCCACCAGCAGGCCCTGCATTTGGGGGTCTCCGCTTTGCAGAGGCCGCGGCGGTGATGTCGTTGCGCACAGGCTCAATGCTGCTTGCGGTACAGAGTACACCTGCCGGTGCCGGAGACGCAGGTTTGGCTCCTGCATCAGTAAGATCCCCTGGAGAAGGGAATGCCAGCCCACTCCAGGACTGTGGCCCGGGAATCCCCGTGGACAGAGGAGCCTGGCGGCTACAGTCCTCGGGGTCGCCAAGAGTCGGACAGACCGAGGGGGGCTGAGCACAGGCTCAGCTGCCCTGTGGCCCCTCCCTATTGGCCCCGCCCCCTGCCTCCTCCCGGGGATTCCGGCAGGCCTGGGGGTTCGGGTTTGGCCCCTCCCTGGCCTCCCCCGGGGCAGCTCCGGCCTGGCCGCTGAGCAGGAGGAATGACCCCTGGGGTGGGTGGAGGGGCCCTGTCACTGAGGTCGCCTGAGTCCTCATCGTCCCCAGCCGTCTCCGGGCCAGGCCCCAGCTGGCGGCTCTGTGGCCTGCGCCGTGGGGTGGGTACCTTGCTGGGCGGGTGGAGAAACGGTGCCCAGGTAGGAGCCTGGCCCTGGGGTGGGTCTCCGAATGCCATGGCCGCTGTCCGGTCATTGCCAGTCCTGACCCCAAACGTCCCCAGCCCCCAACTTTCCCCAGGCCTCTGGGGACAGGCCCGCCTGCTGGGCTGACCTAAGGATTGGTCCGTCTGGGGTCACCTGGCTGAAAAACCGGCCGAGCCCTGAGGTCCAGGAGGCCCTGGAGTCATGGGGGTGGGGGGAACGGGAGGGTGGCGAGCTGGCATTTTGGGAGCCAGCCTTCAGGGCACCTGCTGTGTGCAGGAGGGCCAGGAGGTGGTATCCGTGCAGCAGGCCCCGTTATCTGGAGGCTCTGAGCGGCCTGTATGGTGGTCTCAGCACCAGGCGCACCCTGGGTGTCCTGGCGGAGGGCCGTCTCGCAGCCAGGGGCCGGGGCCAGAGCTGCAGGGCTCCGCCGTGGTCTGGCCCCAGCGTCCCGGGGGCTGGCCAGGTATGTCCCTGCACCGGCGAGCCTGGCTCCCCGAGTCGTGGAGAGTTGGGGTGAATGGGGCTCTGGGACTCGGCCAGGGCAGTGCCCCTCCAGCTTCAGCGTGCCGCTCAGCCCCTAGGGTGCCCCCAGGAGTGCCCTCCATGGGTGCCTATCCGGGTGCCGCCAGCCCAGTGGGTCGTGGAGGCTCCGCTGCAGGAGCTGAGGGAAGCTGGCGCAGACACTCCGGGTTGGCACTCTTGCTTGGCCTGGCATGCAGGCTGGACCCCAGGCCCCTGGGACTGTGAGCTTCTGGGGGGTGGGCCTGGGGGGCAGCCTCCTGCGAAGACCCCGGCCTGAGCGCCCCACCCAGGACCTTGGCACCATTGCACCTGAGCTCTCTCGTGGACCTGCAGGTCCAGGCGCTGGCCAGCTGCCCCGGGAGCCCCGTCTGCCCCACTCCTGCCTCCGGCTTGCGCTCCCCACTTCCAGCATGGCGGCTGGGCTCCAGCCACACTTGCCACCATAGGTCCCAACCGCAGTGCCCCCAGAGTGTGCCAGCATGCCAGCAAGGGCGGCCCCACCACTTCCCTTCCTCCCCCCCGCCCCCCGCCAGCCCCGGCCGGCTCAGGACAGCCATCAGAACCCGAAGCACGTCCCTTTGTCACTCGTGGCAGAAGCCACGCAGGGTCACCATCCGCTGCCTCGGGGCGGGGCACATGGTGATGCTGGTGGAGCTTGCGCCCACCGAGTCTGCAGCCCCTGGTTCCTCTGGGTCCTGGTGGAGCCCTGACGCCGGTGGGGCGGGCTGTCGGCTCCTCACTCAGCAGCGTCCAGTCTGCCCGCCCTCTCCTCCCCCCCCCCAGGTGTCACGGAGGCTGGGCAGGGCAGTGCCAGGAAGCAGCAGTTGGCAGCTGCCTGCCTTCCACGCGGCCTGCTAGGGTGGAGCCCTGCCAGGTGTCGGGGGTGTCTGGGGGGTGGGCGAGGGGTGACGGAGACACCTGTCTTGGATCACTGTCCCCCGCTCCTGTCTCCTCCAGGGTCTGGAGGGTCAGGGCCGCCCTGGACTCTGGTGTGGGCCCTGACGTCGATGGCCTCCTGGGCCTGGGACCCTTCTGTCTGGTGGGGAGGCCCCGAGGTGGAGGCCGAGCTGACCCTTGTCCTCCTCGCTGGGGCAGAGGTTTTGGGGGATTGTTGGGGAAAGGGCCATGTTACCCCAGAGGAGCCGCAGTCCAGGCTGCCTGAGCCCCCAGGGAGAGGCCGTGGGCCGGCTGTGCTCCTGGCCCACCCTCTGCGGGCCCCCGGCTCGGGCTGGGACCCCACTCTGCAGGGGCTCTCTGCACAGCAGGTGCGCCCACTTACAGAAGGGGTGCTGCCCCCGCTCCTGAGGGTCCCCCTCCCCGTGGGGCCTGTGGACCTGCCTGCCTCCCCGGCCCCCATGCCCCGCCTCCCCCAAACCCCGGCGCGCCGTGGTCCCGCCGCAGGCCCCACGGCTGCCACTTCTGCCTCCTGTGGGTGCCAGGGGAAGCAGTCCTTCCGGAAGGCGGGGGGCTGGGGTTGGGTGTCCCAGGAAGCTCCCCGCCGAGGGGTTTCGGTTCCGGGGGGCCGGGGGGAGGGTGGTCCTCGGGCAGGGGTGGGGGAGCAGATGCCTGTGCTAGAGCCTGGCTGGGTCCTGGTCGGGCCGGGGGCTGGCTCCCTGGGGCTCTTCTTGCCGCCCCCGCCCCCCGTGCCCGTCTGTGCCTGCCCCTGCCCAGCTCCTGCCCGGGGCCCCCTCCCCACACTCCCTTGCATCTGCCGGGCTTCCTGCTTGCCCGGGCCTGGTGCCCTCCTGGCCCCCAGGACGTGCAGCCTGGGCCCTGGACCCCAGCTTGGGGCCTGCTCGGACCCCGCCCTGCTGGGCCCTGCAGGTTCAGGAGAGCAGTGGAGCCTTCCAGCTCTGCTTTCTGAGGGGCGGGGGTCCCCTGGCCGCGAGCCCGTGAGGCTTGCCTTGGGCTGGCATTTCCTGTTGCCTCCCCCGCCTTCCCTGGCAGAGGCCGGAAGGGAGTTGGTGGGGGTTCCCAGCTTCCTTCTGGGGGACCCGGGCGGGGAGGGAGGCAGGAGGGTCCTGGAGGGCTTTCTGGAGGAGGGAGCCTGTGCAGTTGGGGGCTGTTGGCTGGGGGAATGCCCCCGCCCCCAGAGGAGCCCAGGGTCTCCTGCTTGGCCATGCTTGAGCTTGCATACAGCTCTCACGGGGAACTCACCACCTCAATAAGTGGTCTGTGCCTGTGCCGTGGGAGCAGTCTCTGGTTTTGCTGAGGGTGACCTCTCACCCCTGCCCCGGGGCCCTGCAGTCACTGCTGTGCTCTGGGTGCTGAGCCTTCCAGGCATTTCGTCTCTGCCCCACGGCATCCGTTTCTGGCCTCCAGGTGTTTGCGTTTAGCATCAGTTTTATGGCCTGAAACGCTTTCTGTGCCAAGAGAGGTCTGTCCCTCACTCTGCCAGGCAGCCCTTCTGTCCCTTTGCCCGGGTCGGGGCTGTCTGCCTCTTCTTGGGGGTCCCTGTGCACTCCCAGGCCACGGCCTCCTTCTGAGGCCAGGTCTCACGGACTGCTGCTGGCCCCGGGGCCGGGAGGGTGTCAGCGGACGGTGGTCCTGGGCCCGGCCCAGGTTTTGGGCAGGGAGATTCGGGAGTTGGGCTTTGCCCCTTCCCTGGAGTGCCCTGGGTCCTCGTGGGTGGGGAGGGTTGGCTGTTAGCAGCTCCCAGGGTGGGGTCTGGGCCTGAGCCTGGAGCCCTGCAGCCCAGGATCAGATAAGCTTGTAGTGACCGCTGGTGGCGAGTCCCCTGCAGGTCCAAAGTATGGCTTCAAGAGCAGCGCCTTATCGTGGCCACTGCTGATCAGAGGATGAGGACACATGCTGGCCCGGAAGGAGCGGGGCCTACGGACACGTGGAGCAGGGGCTGTTTAGGCACTTTTTCCCCTAATGTTCCCTCCCCGGCCAGACCCTAGAAGACTCCAGAAAACACACCCAGGGATTGTCACCCGGGCTCCGGGAAGGTGTCTCCTGTGGGCGTGTGTGTCAACAGGAAGGGCCCCTAAGTGGGAGTCTGGGGGCTTTGGGGTCGCTGAGGTGGGTATGGGCTGGGGTGGCCCCTCCCCGGGGCCTGTAGCCCCCTGGTCTGGAGTGGTTGGTGTTCACGTGAGCCTGGGGGCTGGCCTGGGGAACCAGGCCCTCCCTTCGCATCTGGGGGGTGGGCTGTACCCAGGACCGCTGGCCCCCATCTCTTCTTTCTCCCAGTACCCCCTTCCTTGTGCCAGGCTCTCCTGTCCAGTTTCCCAGTGCCTGGCTCCCCCTCCTCATGGTTCTCATACTTGGGGTGCCGCCTGGCAGCTGGCAGCCAGCAGCCAAACAGGCCACTTCCCTCCTTCCTTCCGGCCAGAGCTTTCTCCTGCCTCTCCCGCCCCTTCCTGCCAAGGAGCAGCAAGCAAACAAACAAGCCGGCGGCTCAGGCCCAGCAGGCCCAGCTCAGACCCGCGAGCGTCCGCAGCTGTGGGAGTGGGCAGCTCTGCGGCCCCTGCCGGTGGGCGCGAGCGGCCAGCAGCGGGGGCCGCGGCCCTGGCGTCTGCACTCCGCCCCCTTACGGGCAGCCGCCTCCAAGAAGCCCCTTTGTCTTCTCCTCCAATCTGAAACTCTCCAGTGCCCCAGGCTGGCCACGTGGAGGTGGGGAAGCGCAGGAACACCGGGGAGACGTCTCTCTCTTGGCTTCAGACCCCCATCTCGTTTCTAGAGGAGAATGTTGGGCGGCTCCCCTCAGGAGGCTGGGCCCTTGGGCTTCTGGATGCAGAGGTTGGAACGCTCACGTGATCTGTGACCCCAGCGGTGGGGGCTATGCTCTCTGGGGACGATGCCTGCAAAACGCATGTTGTAATGTCCATCTCGCTCCCCGCCCCTGTCCCCCGGAGGTCAGAAAGGGGCTTCCTGGGACTCAGTGACGGGGAGGGGCCGGTGCTAGCCTGCACCGTGCAGCGTGGGCTGAGGCAGGGTTCCTCATGCAGGGAGGGGCAGCGAGGGCCGGCGCAGTGGGCGTCCCGGGGGCCGTGGGGGAAGGAGCAGTGACCGTGGGCTTGGGGGCAGCTGCAGGTTTGGGGCAGCGGGCCTGCTGCGCATTTCCTTGTCCGTGGGTGGACAAGGTCATGGGCCCTCACTGAGGTCAAGGGCGTGCAGCCAGACCTCGTGTCTGCTTCCCTTCCTGCAGCCTGCCTGCTCTCACCAACCCCTGGGGAAGACCTCTGGGCACACAGGTTGTAGGCATCCTCTTGTGGGTCATGTGTGAAAGTTGCTCTGTCATGCCCGACTCTTTGTGACCCCATGGACTGTAGACCATGGGATTCTCCAGGCCAGGATACTGGTGTGGGTAGCCTATTCCTTATCCAGGGGATCTTCCTGACCTCGAAATCGAACCCAAGTCTCCTGCATTGTGGGGAGATTCTTTACAGCTGAGCCACAAGGGAAGCCCAGGAATACTGGAGTGGGTAGCCTTTCCCTTCTCCAGGGATCTTCCCGACCCAGGAATGGGAGCGGGATCTCCCGCATGGCGGGTGGATTCTTCGCCAGCTGAGCTGCTGGAGAAGCCCCTGAGGTGGACGCCGGAAGCTCAATGGCTCGTAGGGCGGGATTGCAGTTCCCCTCTGTGCCAGTAGGTGCCGCCATCCGGACCCGGACTCCAAAAGCTCTTACTTTCAGGGAAACGATTTATGCTCTTTTCTGTGAATGGCGAGGGCTTTCCATGAGGCAGTCTTGCTGGCGCAGTGGCAGATGGGCCCCTACTCCTTGGCGTGGAATTCAAGGCCCCCTTGCCATGCCCCTCCTCCCTCAGAGGGCAAGTGAGGGACAGGATGCCCAGCAAGCTGGGGGCTGCAGGAAGGAAATGGGGAAGAGCTCCCAGAGAAGGGGGTCCCCAGGGTTGGCAGAGCCTCCTGTGTGCCTGGCGGGGGCTCCCCACTCTGTGGGCTGCCCAGCAGCTCCATGGACAAGTTCAGAAGGCCCTGGGTGAGAGCTCGGCTCCGGCCAAAGTTGGGCCTGCCTGGCCGTGCCTGGGGGTGGCAGTGTCCTTCAGCGTGTCCCCAGGACTGTTGGTACCTGTGGCTGATGTTGGGGGAGGACTTGGGGGTGATGCCCAGACAAGGCTTCTTCTTGCTCTGAGCCTGGGCACGGCTGCTCTTAGGTTCGGGCATGTGAAATCCTCCTGGGGCTGTTGGGTGGCCCAGGCAGGGTGTCCCCCAACCTGGGGGTGGCTGGAGAGGGCCACAGCAGTGCACCCCCTGGCCCACTCGACTTGTCAGAAGCTTGTGTGATCACTGCAGGCCTGGCCGGAAGGCCCAGAGACCATTTTTCAGATGGGAAGGCTGAGGCCCGGGCAGGGTGGGGGGGTGGGGTCCTAGTGTGCTCAGGGCGCCCTGCCAGACAGAGGCAGGGCTTGCTGTGGCCTGCAGCTCTGGCTCCAGCTGCCTTGTTTGGGCCTCTTTGAGTTCCCGTGGTCTGCTCAGGCCCTCGGGCGGCAGTTTCACCCCGGAGAGCCTCCCTCCTGTGGAAGCTTCTCGCTGAGCCCTCGGGGGTGGGGAAGGGAGGCCCAATTAATGCTTGACGGGACTTGGAAAACCCTGGGATGAAAGACTGGTGTGTGGGAGGTCCGGGCCTCTCACCGCAGCCTCTGTAGGCTGCTGTCTCCAGACCTGGCGCACACCCGGGCCCCCTCCACCAGGGCCACTGGGAAGCTCCCCGCCCCCAAGCCACAGGCCACCAGGCCCGGGGCACACAGGAAGCCGTACCTCTCCAGGGCCCCATGTGTTAGAGGGCCCGGGGGTGTGGTGTCTCGGCCACCGCTGCCTGGGTCCCTGAGCAGGCCCGTGCAGTGTGCTGGGCCCACCGTGCCATGGGTAGTTGGAAGGACGCAGGGCCTCAGTTCCCCGTCTGTAAAATGGGATAAGGGGACCTGCCGTTTACCTCCCAGCTTCGCTCACCCATCCACCCTGAGGACATGGACTGTGTCTGCTGCCCGGTGGGTGTGGTCGAAACATCAGCCTTCAGGTTTTTTATTATCCCCAGACTTTCACCTTGACCCTCTGAGTAGATGGGCAGAGAGGCTGGCAACTCCGGGCCACTGGCATTCCAGGTGGATGGGCCTGGGGTGCTGCGGGTTCAAGGGGCAGCCATCTGGCCTCCCTGCTCGGGCACCCCTGCCCCTTCCTGCATCTGCCTCGGGCCCAGCCTGAACCTCAGAGTTGGGCCAGGTGGGGGCTGGTGCCTGGAGGGGCCGCTCTCGGCGTGCCGGGCTGTTGGAGCCCTGCCCAGGGTAGCCCCTTGCCATTCTAGGCGTGGCGTGGTTGCTGTGGACCGGGGAAGCGGGTCGCCGGTGCGGGCTCCTGACCGGCCTCCTGTGGCTTCTTGTCTTGCAGACTTCTCCACGCAGGTGAACTCCTCCTCCCTCAGCTCCCCACGGCGCGCAGCTCCATGGCGGCCCCCCGCTGCACCCCCTCCCTGGGGCCCACCATCGGCTCCTCGCTCGGCTCCCCGGGACAGCTGCACTCCCCCATCAGCACCCTCAGCTCGCCCATCAACGGCATGGGCCCGCCCTTCTCGGTCATCAGTTCCCCCATGGGCCCGCACTCCATGTCGGTGCCCACCACACCCACCCTGGGCTTCGGCACCGGCAGCCCCCAGGTAAGTGTGGGGCGGGGCCCGGCCAGGGGGCGGGGCCTGAACCAGGGGTGGGGCTCGGGCCAGGGGGCGGGACCTGACGGGAGGCCGGGGGCGGACCAGTGGCGAGGGGCCTGGGCCAGGGGGCGGGGCCCGGGCCGGGGGCGGGGCCTGACTAGGGGGTGGGGCCCGGGCCGGGGGCGGGGCCTGACTAGGGGTGGGACCTGACGGGGAGTGGGGTGGGGGCGGACCAGTGGCCAGGGGCCTGGACCAGGGGGCGGGGCTTGACTTTACCTGCACCTGCTATGTTGGCTCAGATAGTAAAAGCGTCTGTCTACAATGCGGGGAGACCTGGGTTCAATCCCTGGGTCGGGACGATTTCCTGGAGAAGGAAATGGCAACCCACTGTAGTACTCTTGCCTAGAAAATCCCATGGACGGAGGGACCTGGTGCAGGCTACTGTCCATGGGGTCGCAAAGAGTAGGACACGACTGAGCAACTCCACTTTCACTTTTATGGCCCCTGGGAAGCAGGCGCCGTCACTTCCACCTTCTGTCTCTGGAAGCAGTCTCAGAGAAATGACCTCCTGGGCTTGGTGGTCTCCATGGCTGAGTTAGCTCAGATGCTTTTCGAACAGTCTGTCTTTCGGGGCCGTGTCTGGATCAGGAGGCAGCTCGCGCCTGGCAGAGCCAGCTGCTGTCGGGGGGCCCCGAGGCCTGGCCCACCACCCACCCCGCCAACCCGCCCAGTGCAGGCGCTTCTTGTCTGAGCCCCCGACAGAGCTGCCGGGGTGCCCAGGGCCCCAGCTGCTCATCTCCTCCCCCAGCTCTGATGGTCTCCTGCTGGGATGTTTTGCTGAATGCCTGGGAGATCTGCTTGAATCCCAAGGGTTCTCCTTGTTTCTGGGGCTCAAACTGTCCTTCCTGACAGAGCTGGGCTCCCCCTTTGCTGAGGGCCATTCATGTCTGGGATCAGCAGTCATCTTTGTGGAGGAAGGTCCCAATAGAGAAAGGCCAGCCCCACAGAGGGAGGCCCCCCATAAAGGAAGGCACCCCCACCCCCAGTAGAGGAGGTCCCCCATAGAGGGGAGGCCTCCATAGAGAAAGCACCCCGCCCCCATAGAGGGAGGTCCCTGTAGAGGAGGGCCCACCAGTAGAGGAAGGCACCCCCCATCCCAGGAGAGGAGGCCCCCCATAGAGGAAGGCCTGTCCATCAAGGAGGCCCCAGGAGAGGAGGGCCCTGTGACAGGAGCTCTGGGAACTGTCTCCCTGGGGGGGTGGGGGGCAGGACAGCCGTCTGGAGAGGGACTCCAGCACAGGGCCCCCTGCCAGAGAAGTGTGGCTGATGGTGTCCAGCGTGCCCAGCGGGCTCCCTGCCGCCCGGGAACCGCCCTGCCCCAGGACTCCCCACTCCTGGCACAGGAGGGCAGGATGCCTTCGAGGTCTGCAGCCCGCCCCCTGCCTCTCGGCTGGGCCTGTCCGGAGCTGGTCTCGGGACAGCTGGTCCTGGGCTCCTCGTCAGCCCCTTTGTTCCTGGGGGGCCCATGCTCCATTGTGTCCCCTGGCCTTTCAGAAGCAGACAGAAGGCTGGAGGTTGGCACGAGGGTCTCAGCCGCCTTCCTGGGACTGACTGTTCTTCGTAGCGTAGCCACCACGCCCTGATCCCCGCTGGCTGCGGAGTGCCTGCCGCTCGGCGAGAGGCAGACGGGGCCTGGCTTGCACCTGTCCCCTGGGAACCGGGCCAGACGCAGCACCTGCTGGTTCTCAGGCCTGCGAAGCTCCTTGCTGGCCCCTGGCCTGGTGCCTGCCCTGCACGCCCCAGGGCTCATGTGCGGAGAAGCCTGGGAGTGAGTCTGGAGTAGGGGCTCTGCGGGGCAGGGCCCGAGGGTGGCGATGATGCCCTCAAGCCTGGGGTTAGCTTGTCTGGGGGGAGGGGTGGGGGCGGTGCTGGGGGGAGGGGTTTTGGGGACTCGTCTGTCCTGGTAGGTTGCTTCCGGCACACAGCGAGGCTCCCGGCACGCGATGGGTGCTTGTTGAGTGCAGGTGCTTGTGAGCAAGCAGCCGCAGGTCCCAAGCCTGATGCCAGGGCTCAGGGAGTGGAGGGGGTGCCAGTGTGTCCCCCGACGTGCAGCGCCCGACCCGCTGCTCAGCTGTCCGCCTGTCCTTCTGCAGCTTAGTCTGGCCGCAGGTAGCTTAGCTGCGATCTGAGCCCTGGGCTCAGCCTCTGGCCGCCATTCCTGGGGAGGCCTCAGTCCCCACCACCCTGCCCCCCCGTAACTCCTTCCCTGGGAGCCGAGTTCAGCTTCTAGGCTTCAGCAGTTTGTCTTAGAAACTTGGGGTTCCCCATATTCATGGAAGTGTGGGTGGAGTTCGGGGGCATCCCCCACCTCCGCCTCAAAACCACAACCGCGAATTCTTGGGGCCGGAACCAGTGAGGCGGTCTGACTCCTGCTGCTGGTGGGGGTGGCCCCCGCCTCGACCGCGCCCTGCAGGGAAGTGCATGCAGGTGGCGCTGGGAGCTCTGGGCAGGACCCAGCCGGGCTGCGGGCCTGTGGCCTGAGCCGCCCCTCCTCTCCCCTGGTTCAGGGGCTCCATCAACCCAGGGGCGTTCCCCACCTCGGCCCAGAGCTCGCCTGCAGTGCCGGGCACATGTGGGCACCTTGGTGCCCTGGCCTCGCCACCCTGACAAGCCTCCTTGGGCAGGACCTGCATGGGCCCCTACCTGTCCTCGCTGTGGGCACTGCGGCCGTGAAGCTGCGTCCACCAGGCCACGTGTACGAGTTTGCCCTTGGCCTCGACGGGCAGACACAGGCCATGCTGATGGGGATGATCGGCCTCACCAGCGAGGGCTGGAAAGGAAGGGTGCGGTGGGCGTGGACGAGGGCGGCGAGAGACAGATCTGGGGCCCCGATGAGCCAGGTGGTTATCTCAGCGAGTCCTGAAGGCTCTGCGGGAACTGAGGTGAATGCCAAGGACTCGAAAGGGGAAATGGGACGGGCCCCCACCCTGGGGACGCCACGGAGCCACCACTCACACTGACCGTTCCTGAGGGCCCGCCTCAGGTTATGGAGGGCGGACGCCGGTCCCGAGGGCCTGCCTGTGGGGGGCCAGGGGACAGGACAGGTGGTTTGGGCAGCCACAGAGGAAGTGCCCAAGTTCCTCTCCCGGGGTGCCGCCCAGCGGATCCAGCTGCTCAGGGTTGCAACCGGGCTCCCACAGCCCGAGGGAGGCCTTGGGCCCAGCCTCCGGCCCACACCGCTGTCCTTGGGGCCCCTGGGGGCCTCCCCTGGCCTCTGCTGCTGACTGGCCACCCCGGCCAACGAGGTGTCCTTTCCTTTGGTGTGCCCTCCTCCAAGCATGTGCTTGGTGGCTCCCTCTGGCTGGGTGCTGCCTTCCCGTCGTCCTCGGCCCGGCCGGCCTGGGGGTGGCCCCCGGAGGGCCCTGGTGCTCTGCTTGCTGTGCCCTGAGCGGGGCTCATGAGCTCTGCTGTCAGCGTGACCCCCCAACCTCCCGGCGAGCCCCACGGGCTGGGCAGGGGGTGTTCTCCGTGGCCGTGGGTGCCTGCTGGGTGCTCGGGTGGACGGTCCCGCGGCTCTGGGCTGGCCTGTTCCTGGGGCCCTGGACACCCTTTCTGCAGCGTGCAGAAAGTCCCTCAGAGCTGTGGCTCCCAGAGGCCTGAGCTCACACCTCGTCACCCTTTAAAGCTGTGTGCCCCTGGCTGGCCGCGGCATCCACTCTGGAATGGGGCAGGCGGCTCTCCCCACTCTCTCGGGGCTCCCACAGGGCACAGCCCAGCGCAATGGCACTCGGCAAATGGCCGGAGCCCCCGCTGAGCTGACCGTCTTCTGGGAGATGCTCCGGAGCCTGCAGACCATGCTGGGGGGTGGGGGGTATTCTTGGAGGCAGTGGGGTCCTCTGCACCCGTCGCCCCCTCCCCTTGTGTCCTGACAGCCCCACATGGCCAGAGCTGGCCTCCCGGCCTCCCTGCAGCCCCCTGAGTCCTGTGGGCTTCCAGTGTGCTCACGGAACCAGGTGGCCACCTGGGCAGGCGAGCCCAGACGTCCAGGGCTGGAAGAGCCCCTGCAGGGGCTTGGCGAGTGCTCTGGCACGTTGAGCACCAGCTCCTCCTGTCCTGGGAGGAGGGGATGGGAGTCGGGGCCCACAGGGAGGGAAGGGGGTGAGGCTCCCCGTGTGCAGAAGGAGCCCAGCCCGAGGCGACCCAGGGGGCAGTCCAGAGGCGCTGCAGGACAGACCCAGTCCGTCCAGAGGCGCTGCAGGACCTGACTTCCGCCTCGGTCAGGGGTTTGCAGAAGTGAGGGCATTGGGGGGCTGCCGGCTGGCGCCCTGGCGCCTGTGGGGGCGCGGCTGGCGTGCAGGGTGCGGTGGGAAGCACCCCTGGGCCCTGGGCGCTGACGGGAGAGTCGGGGTGGGCGCAGCGGAACCAAAACTGCTGCGTCACCGCCGCGGCAGCTGTTGCCACGGTGACCGGTGAGTTTCCCACGCTTCCTCCTGGCGCAGCGTCAGGATGGCGGGAGGGGCGGAGGGGGTGTGTGTGTGGGTGAGGCTGTGTGTGTGTGTGTGCGCGTGTGATGGCAGGAGAGGCGGAGGATGTGTGTGTGTGTGTAGGGGTGCTGTCTCCTCCCTCTCTCCTTGGGTTGCATGATCCGAGACCCCCACCATGCCGTGCGTCTGTGTGTGTGTGTGTCTGTGTGTGTGTGTATAGGGGTGCTGTCTCCTCCCTCTCCCCTCCCTCCTCTCTGGGGTCAGGGCTTCGGTGCCCATCCGTGGGTTGGGGTCCCTAAAGCGCCGGCCACACCAGCGGGTCCCAGAGCTCTGGCTGGCCGCTGGGGACAGTACCCAGGGGTGGCAGGCAGTTCTCACTTAGGCGGACGAGGGGCAGGGGTGGGAACCGGGGCCTCCTGGGTCCTTCTTCGAGCCTGGGGTTCTGTGGGAGCTGGGGCCCAGGGGACAGGACGGCCTCCTCCCGCCTGGCCAAGCCGACGGGGCGGATATCCTGCCGGGCTCCGTGGGGCTGGGCCTGCCAGGCCACATGGCTGGGTGGGCGAGGCCCTGTCCGAGCACCCCCAGCCCCCGTTTCTCTCTCCGTGGAGGGGGGGCGTGGCAGCGCTTTCCTTGCCCCGCGGACGCCCCCGCAGCGCCTGCCAGGGCCAACCCCGCTTTCCCTCCGCAGCTCAGCTCGCCCATGAACCCCGTGAGCAGCAGCGAGGACATCAAGCCCCCACTGGGCCTCAATGGTGTCCTCAAAGTGCCGGCCCACCCTCAGGGAACATGGCATCCTTCACCAAGCACATCTGTGCCATCTGCGGCGACCGCTCCTCAGGTGGGCCGCCCGGACCCCGGGGCGGGGAGGGGGCGGGGAAGGGCGAGGCTGCAGGATCCCGGGGCGGGGCGGGGCGGGGCTGCAGGACCCCGTGCGTGCGGGGGTGCGGGGGGTGCGGGGGTGCGGGGGTGCGGGCAGCAGGAGCCCGGCCCTGCCAGCGAGGGTCTGCGGGAGCTCCGAGCCGCTCACCCTGGACCTCTTAGTGCTTCCAAGTCCAGGAGATGGTGGGCGGCGGGGCGGGTGGCTCCACAGGGGGCAGCTGGGCTGTGCCCAGGGCCAAGGGCCCCTGCACGCCGCCCCCCGCCCCCGAGCCCAGCAGCCCCGCTGGCAGGCCGGCTGAGCCCTTCTGGGGCGCCGGCCCGGACCTGGAGAGGACGAGGGCCCTGTATCCGAGTCCGCGCGCCCCTCATCCCAGGCCGCGCGCAGCGCCACCGGCCGCCCCGCCCGCAGGCAAGCACTACGGAGTGTACAGCTGCGAGGGCTGCAAGGGCTTCTTCAAGCGGACGGTGCGCAAGGACCTGACCTACACCTGCCGGGACAACAAGGACTGCCTGATTGACAAGCGGCAGCGGAACCGCTGCCAGTACTGCCGCTACCAGAAGTGCCTGGCCATGGGCATGAAGCGCGAAGGTAGGCCTGCCGGCGCGGCCCTCCCCCTGCGCGCGGCTCCTTTGCATGCGTCGGATGACGGGGCTCTCACTCCCTCCAGAGGCCTCCGCTGCTGCTGCTGCGTTGGCACACATCCCTGGGGGCCGAGGTCTCTCACTCACTGACTTGCCTGAGCACCAGCTTCGCTCCACGCTCTGGGGTTACAGGAGGGACACCCTTGGTCCTGCCTGCCGGCGGCTCCCAGCCCCACTGGGGACAGGCATACATCAGAACCTCTCCAAGGTCCTGGTGGGCCCTGCTGAGTGCGTGGGCTCTGGGGCGGGCTGCAGTGGGAGGTGGAGGCTCCATCTGGAATGAACCCCAGAGAGCGTACAGGCCGGTCCTGGGGCCTGCTTGTCGCCGCTCGGTAGGACGGTCCAGGAGACCCGGGGCTGGGGGGCGGGCAGGGAGCTCGAGACCATCAGGACGGCTGGAGCATGCTGGGCACCGGGCTGTCCAGGGCACTGCTTCCTCTGGCAGATGGGGCGGGGGTGCCTCGCGCCCCAGATCCGCACAGTAGAGAGACTTGGGCTGCAGGCCTCTCGGTCTCGGGGCTGGGGCCGGGCTTTCTGACAGCAGGTGTGTGCCAGGCGGTGGGGCAGGGAACGTGGGAGGCTGCTCCCCGGGGTCACTGAAACTGTCCTGCTGTCCCTCCGGCCAAGGCCTGGGCCTGGGGCGGGCTCCTCCCGGCCCCTTGCCGTCTGTGGGCCTCGGTTTCCCTGGCCCAGGCTTGGGGGCTCCTGGCGGGGAGGCGCTGTCTGGGCTGAGGGTCTGTGTGTCCCTCCTGCACTGTCTGCTCCACGGCCCCCACAGGCTGGTGGTGTGTGTGCCTTCCCCCCACCATCCCATGGGGAGCCGGGCGGCTGTCTGGTTGCCCCGTGTCCTGTGGGGGAGCTGGGCAGCTGTCTCTTCACTGGACACTGCCCTCTTGTGGAGGCTTCAATCTCCGTCTCATTCGTTTATCTCCTGGGCTCCAGGCCCTCTTGCTGACAACCCGAGACCTTAGCTGGGCCAGTGGTCCTGCAGGATCTGTGCCTTGAGGCCGAGAGGCAGTGATGGGCTGGGAGTCTCGGTGCTGGCGTGGGGCAGTGTGCCCATGGACCCTGCAGAGTGGCACCTCCTGGGCTCCAGCGTGAGCTGGCGGCCAACCTGGGCCTTGGTCTGTCCACCCAGCCTTCCTGATGAGGGCGCATGTTCCACAGAGACAGTGGCCCACCCTTCTGTGTGCAGGTGGAGAACTGAGGCCCAGAGGGTCTGGGGCTCGGCCTCAGTCACATGTTGGGCTGGAACCGGGCCCTGGCTTCCAGTGCTGACCTTCTTCCTCAAGGCCAGCAGGAGGGCAGAGGAAGTATGTGCCTGGTGTGGGAGGCCTGTGTCTGGCCCCAGTTCCTGTGGCTGCCCCATGTAGTCAGGGTGGGCTTCCTGGAGGTGGTGAGTGCAGTGTTGTTCCTGAAGGATGGAAACTTGGGCAGGGGTCAAGCACGTGGTGGGCAGATCATCTGCACCTCGGTGTGGGTCAGCGAGGCATGGCCATCTGTCCATTAAGAGTGACCATCACACAGCCAGGAAGGGCCCTCTGGGAGTGGTCAGTTCTGCCTTCGGGAAGCCTGAGGCCTGTAGGAGGCCCTGGCCCTGCTGTGGGCATTGGGCAGCACTTGGTGGGCAGGTGTCCAGCTGACCCCTGAAGAGTGGAGGGGTGGGCGGCAGACCTCATGTCTGGATGGGAGGGGACAGCAGGTGCAGAGGAGACCCCCAGCGGATGTGGCTCCTCTGGGCCCCACAGAGCGACTGGACACAGGTCCCCAGGGCTGCCCAGTCCAGTAAATGCTGACCCTCTCCTAAGGCCCTCTCAAGCTTTCCACTTGTGGGCCTGGGGGACACCCCGCTGATCTGTCCCCAAGGGCTGGGCAAGTGGAGGCAGCATCTCCCGCTCCAGTGGAGCTGCAGTCTCAGGTGTGGGCGGTCAGAGCAGCTGACCCCCCTGCCCTTGCCCATGGTGGCTGTTGGGGCGCCTCTTGTGCCCGGAGCCTCTCTGGGGACCCTGCCTGGTCACATACACCCACTCACCCATGGTGACTGTCTGCTTACCCCCCAGGGACGGGAAGAGGCCTCAGGGCAGGGAGGGGCCCTGGGGGCCAGGGAGGGGGCCTCGGGGGCCAGGGAGGGGGTCTCGGGGGGCCAGGGAGGGGGTCTGGGGGCCAGGGAGGGGGCCTCTGGGGCAGGGAGGGGCCCTGGGGGCTAGAGATGGGGCCTTGGGGGCAGGGAGGGGGCCTGGGGGCCTCTCCTGCAGGGCCGTATGCGGCGCTCTCCATCTGATGCATGAGTCTGGAGCGCTGGGCGTCGTCCTGCAGCACCTCGGCCCTAGAGGCCTGATTTATGGGCCATTAGATAAATACCTGATTCCATCAGGACCCACCTCCCTCGCCTCCTGCTGGATTTATGTCACGAGCAGGCAGTAAAAACCCTCCTACGTGGCCCCCTCATCCTCCCAACATGACGTTAAACTCTGCTGGCCTGAGAGCCACGGGGCGGTGGGAGGCGGCTCCGTCCCCCTGGGTGCAGCGCCATCTGGCCCCCACTGCTGTGGGGGCAGCCCCACCGCCTTGCCCTCTGGAGGGGTGAGTGGTGGGCACCCGTGGCCACGGTGCCAGCCCTGCAGAGGGCCCTGAGGCCAGCGAGGTCCATGCCAGGCTCCTTCCTCTGCCCCCGCCCTGCCAGGAGGGCTCCCCAGCAGGGGCAGGGCTTTGGTGGCATGACTTGGGGGGCAGTGCAGTGCCTGGCAGTGGGGGCCCAGCGTGCCACCTCAGCCCTGTCCAGCAGCGTGCAGGCTGTAGGCCCCCAGGGCCAGCTGGCGCCTCCTAGCTGCAGCCCCGTGGCGGGCAGCCACGCCCGCTGGCACTGCACAACAGGCCCCCTGTGCGAGGCTTCCGGTCACTTCTGGTGTGGCGGGACGCAGGCTCAGGGCTGGCACCCCAACTGGCTGCAGGACCCGAGGGGCAGGAAGGATGGCAGCAGGGAGGGGCAGAGAGCCCGCAGGGAGGGCTGGCTGACAAGGGACGGCAGGTGATGGCTCCATGTCGGCCTGCGGGGCCGGGGCCCCGGGTGGGCAGTGCCCGTGGGCCGGGCCTGTCCGCTGGCCGTGTGCTGCACCCGGGCCTGTCGGCGCTCCTGTCTGAAGAGCACAGGCCGGTGTGCAGGGCTTCGCGACCTCAGCGGGGGGGACCTGGCCCCCCGTCTGGGGTGAGAGCACCGGGCTGCAGGGGCCGCCCCACTGCCCCGCCTCGCTGCTCGCCCTCCTCCCTCAGGAAGGCCTCTCCCCTTTCCTTCCTGTGTCTGTCTGCTAGCTCTGAGCAGCGGGTGTGGAGACGGTGCCTGGTGTGTGTGTGTGCACGTGCGTGTGCAGGTGGGTGTGGCACCACGTTCCACTGCAGAGAGCCCCAGCCGGGCCCCCACCTCCCGTCCACCCGGGGCCTTGCTCCTCTCTGCCTGTGCATGGGGGTGTTGGCAAGCTTCCCCAAAGGGAGGAATGTGGCAGGGGTCGTGGGGGAGGCGAGAGACTGGTGGCCACAAGATGGGTATGTGTGTGTGCGTCTGTGTGTGTGCCTGTGCATGTGTGGGTGTGTGTGAATGTACGTGTGTCTGTGTGAGTGCTGGTATACGCGTGTGGGTGCAAGCCTCTGTGCACGTGTGTGTGTGCACGTGTGTGTGCTGGTGTGCATGGGAGCCTGTGTGCATATGTGGGTGTGTCTGAGTGTGCATGTGAGTCTGTGTGGGTGCTGCTATGGGTGCGTGGGTGTGTGCGTGTGTGTGTGCATCTGTGTGTGCACGGGTGGGTGTGTCTGAGCGTGTGGGTGCATGGGTGTAGGCCTGTGTGCGTGTGTGTGTGCATCTGTGTGTGCACGGGTGGGTGTGTCTGAGCGTGTGGGTGTGTGGGTACCTGTGTGTGTGTGCATGTGTATGTGTGCACGTGCGTCTGTGGGAGTGCTGGTGTGCACATGTGGGTGTGAGCCTGTGTGCGTGTGTGATTGTGTGTACATAACCATTCTCGTGTGCAGACTGAGGGGAAGGAGGGCCGGGTCCTCTGAGCTGGAGGCACCTAACTTGCCCTGTGGCCTCTGGCAGGGATGCCCCCTCAGCCCTTGAGAAGGGGCAGCCGGGCCAGAGCCACGGGTGAAATCCTGTCCTTTCTGCCCCTCGGGTCCTGCAAAGGACAGGGGAAGTGCCCAAAGCAAAGGAGGCAGCAGGCCTGGGTTCCCCCACCCAGATGCCCCCTCCCAGCTCTCGGCTCCCCAGGGGGCTGGCAGCAAGCACCGTGGCAGAGAGGGGTTCCACGCTGGAGTCTGCTGACTGCGGGGACCCTGGCTGTGTTGGGGTGTTAAAGACGCCCCAGGCGCTGGCTCGGCTGCTGGGGAGCGTCGGCCCCAGGGGTTTTATCCCAGCGAGGGGTCCGAGAGCTCTGCCTTCATGGCAACGTCCCCCCTCCGCCCCGTGCAGCCCCCCGCCCCCACTGTGGGCTGGGAGGAGAACAAGGCCCTGTCTTGGCTGCCCCTCCTGCCTAAGGCCTCCCGCCGGCTGGATGTTGGTCACACACTACCACGTGTAAACGACTGCTGACCTGGTCCAGCAAGAATCCGAGCCACCCCCCCCTGCCGCCATCTATAATAAAAACGTAATGCTTAGACTGAGGGTGCTCAACAGAGCTCCTCTAGTTAATTCTACCTCCCCCAAGGGGGCATCTCGAGTGCTGGGTCACGGCATGGGGGGCGTGGGGCGGGAGTCGCGAGCAGATGGAGGACAGTGCCTGTGGACCCCGGGGCCAGGTGCCATCAGTCTCACTGCGGAGGGCGGTGGTGCTGGGGCCCAGAGAGGCTTGGGGCTCACCCAGGGCAGAGCAGGTCTGACTCCTGAGCCGCCTGCTCTCCTTAGGGCTCAGCCATGAGGGGTGCTCTGGGCCTCAGTTTCCCAGCTTGGTAAAATGGGCCTCCCAGCTCTGTCCAGTCAGGGTCTTGGGGTCACTGCTCGCCAGGGTTCTGAGCTCCCATCACCTGGCTGTGGTCTAGATGGGCCCGCGTGGTTGCCTCGCGCTGGGTCCACCCTTCTGGCCTGTGACCCAGTCCCCTGCACAGATGGTGATCTGAGGCAGTGCCCGGCCCAGCCCAGCATCCACTGTGGTGGGGGTGGTGGGGGCTGGGCCAGCCAGCTTGAGCTTCCCACCAGCTGTCAGACCTTGCAAAAGCGCCAGGCTTGCAAAAGCTCTGGCCCGAGGCCTTCTGCCCAGCTCCGTGGCCCAGCTGGTCTGGTCTGCAGTGTCGGCCTGGCCCTGTCTGGAGTCCGGCTGCACCAACGGAAAGTCCCTCGCTTGAGTCAGCATTCGGGCTTGGAGAGTGAAGCCCCTGGCAGGGGGCAGCTGTGAGCAGCCGTTTGTGGAGGCAGGAAGGTTGGGCTGGCCTTAGGATGCCCCACGGCCCAGAGAAGGGCATCGCTGGGTTCCGGCGTCTCCGAACGGTCCTTGGTGGGGCCGGCGTGGTGGAGAGGGATCGACATGGGCTGTTATGGAGCTGTGTGGGGCCCAGGGACCCCCAGGGAGCCCCAGAGCGGAGCCCTTACCCCCCAGGTTCAGAGAGCGGAGGCTCCCCTAGCCCCTGGGGGTGAGGGGCTTCGAGCAGGCCCTTCCACACAGTGCGGTGGCCGTGTGTGCCCGAGAGTGGGCTTGCACAAGCTCCTGCTCTGTGCTGGGGCCCCCAGGGGCCCGCAAAGCCCTGTCTGAGGTGGGCACTGAGGGCACCTGGGGTGTCGAGGGGATGCCTCAGCCCGCTCTGGCTCAGCAGGGCAGGACCATGGGAGGGTGGGCTTGGGGGCTTGGCGGGCGGCGGGGGGACCGCCCAGTCCTGGTGCTGCTGCTGTTGCTCAGGGGTGTCTGGCTGTCCATGGGGCTCTGCCCGATATGCCCGGGGCTCCGCTGTGAGGGTTCTGGGCTCTGCGGCAGCCCCTCTGGCCTTGGACTAGGCTTCTCTCTGCTGCAGACTCCCCCGACTGCTCTGGACCCGGGGTCCTTGCTGTCCCCAGCAGAGGCGGGGCGCTGGGGTCAGCCCGGGCTGCTGCAGGAGCCCCTCGGGGCTTTACGGGGCTCTGGGTGGGGTCCACAGCTGGGCTGTGGCTCAGTGACCCATTGGCCTGCAGGGTGACCTCCCAGGGAGGTCTCAGCCTCTGTTAGGAGAGGGCGTCCTGAGCTAGACGGGCTCTGAGATCGAGGGTCTGTGAACCCCCAGAGTGGGGTGCCTGGTCCCCTCAGCCTTCCTCCGTGTGTGTCTCCTCGGGCGTGTTGAAATAAACCCTTCCCTCTCTCCCTGGTTCCCAGAGACTAGGCTGCCCCCATCTGCCCAGTCCTCCAGCCTCATGCTGGACAACCCCTCGGTCTTAGTGCGCTCCCTGCCCCCGCCTGGGCTGCCGTCCCTGCCTTTCTGTCCCTTCAACTGCATTGCCACTTCTTCTGGGAAGCCATCCTGGCTGTGCCTGCGTCCATAACCCATGAAAGCCCAAGAAAGTGCTTCTCACTCCACCTTGGGATCCCTGCTGAGCCGTTCACTTCCTGAGAGCGGGGCCCTGTCCTCCCTGGCCTTGGGTGGTCCTGGTGTGAACCGGGGTTGAATGAATTAGCGAGAGGCGGCGCGCTGTGTTCTCAGAGCGCATAGCCCCCCGGGAGCGGGAGGCCAGGCTTGGGGCAGAGACGGGGCTGCGGTCTGGCCGCCCCGAGCAGCCTCGCTGTCCCTGGCCCTGGCCGGCTGGCAGGCGCGCTGCTTGGGCCCCGGGGGCGGAGGCTGCCGCGGGAGCTGCGGGCTGACCGTGACCCCCCACCCCGCCTCAGCTGTGCAGGAGGAGCGTCAGCGGGGCAAGGACCGGGGTGAGAGCGAGGTGGAGTCGACCAGCAGCGCCAACGAGGACATGCCGGTGGAGAAGATCCTGGAGGCTGAGCTGGCCGTCGAGCCCAAGACCGAGGCCTACGTGGAGGCGAACGTGGGGTTGAGCCCCAGCTCGGTGAGCGCCCACCCGCGCCCGCCTGCTCTGCTCTGGGGACGGGGCCCCGGGAGCGCGCCTGGGAGGGGGGTCCCCGCCATCACAGCCCCTCCTGGGAGCACGCCTGGAGGACCCTCTCATCACCCCCCTACCTGGGAGCACGCCTGGGAGGGGGTCCCCGCCATCACAGCCCCACCTGCAGGGGGACCCTGTCATCACCCCCCCTGCCTGGATGGGGACCCCATCACCCCTCCCCTGGGAGCATACCTGGGAGGGGGACCCCTTCATCTCCCTCCTGCCTGGAGGGGGACCCCATCATCACCCCCCTGCCTGGGAGTGCGCCTGGGAGGGGGTCCCCGTCATCATACTCCACCTGGGAACATGCCTGGGAGGGGGGTCCTCGTCGTCACACCCCCACCTGGAGGGGGACCCCATCATCACCCCCCTGCTTGGGAGTGCGCCTGGGAGGGGGGTCCCCGTCGTCACACCCCCCGCCTGGAGGGGACGCCATCATCACCCCCTGCCTGGGAGTGCGCCTGGGAGGGGGTCCCCGTCATCATACCCCACCTGGGAACATGCCTGGGAGGGGGTCCTCGTCGTCACACCCCTGCCTGGAGGGGGACCCCATCATCACCTCCCCTGCCTGGGAGGGGGTCCCCGCCATCACAGCCCCGCCTGGAGGAGGACGCCGTCATCACCCCCTGCTTGGGAGCGTGCCTGGGAGGGGCTCCCCGTCATCACACCCCCGCCTGGAGGGGGACCCCATCATCACCTCCTCTGCCTGGGAGGGGATCCCCGCCATCACAGCCCCGCCTGGAGGGGGACGCAGTCATCACCCCCTCTGTCTGGGAGCGCGCCTGGGAGGGGGTCCCCGTTGTCACACCCCCCGCCTGGAGGGGGACCCCATCACCACCCCCCCATGCCCCTGCACCTCCATGAGGCTCTCCTGCCAGTCAGGTGGGCGAGATTTCGGTTGTTGGGTTCACAGCCCAGGACTTCACGGCTCCCTTCCAGCTTCCTGTTGCCTCTGGCCCATCGTGAGGCCAGGCCTGTGGGCAGCACTGGGCCTCAGCGCCGTCTGTGTCTCCGTGTGGGTTCAGGGTGGCCCTGGGGTCCCCCTGGCCTCTCCCCTCCGTTCTGTCCCTGCCTCACGTGGCCCGGACGCCCTGCCCACCCCCGCCCCAGGGCCCTTGCTCATGCGGTTTCCACTGTTCTCCTTCAGCTTCAGCCTTGGAAAGAGTCCCTTCCTTGGGGAGCCCTTTCCCTCTCGACCACCTTGTGCCCCCATCATGGGGGCTCGGCGTCCTGACGCTTGGGGGTCACGGCGCGGCGAATGTGGTGGTTCGCTCTCCATCCTTGCCGTTGGACTGTCCCCTGTGCCCAGCTGCGGTCAGGGACAGGGCCCTGCCGTGCCCATAGCTGCTTGATCACGACCCCCAGTCTCAGAGCGTGGGGGTCCTGTCTTGCCTGCAGTCTCAGGACACCCTGCTTCCTTGTCCCCCTGCGATGGGACGCCCCAGGCTGCAGCCTCTCTCAGACCCCCACGCTGGCTGCCCCACCGTGTTGCCTCTTGTGTGCAGTGACCCCCACCCCCGGTTTGACCCTCAACAGTCCCTCTGGTCTGTGGCCCGACCTCACCTGATGGCCTCTCCAGTCCCAATGGGGAGCCAGGGTGGTGGCAAGGGCCTCACGATTGAGCAGAAACCCTGAAGGAAACATCAGGGGTCGACAGCGGTCTGCCAGGTTTTACTCTTGTCCAGTGAGGACACTGTCTGGGAGGAAACAAGTCTGCCTTCTGCGCACTCCGGGAATGCAGAACAGGCGGGCAATTTTGGGGACAGGCCTGTGGACTGGCCGGCAGGGCTCTGCCCTCCTGTGGCCACTCCTGGTGGATTGGCCTGGGTCCCCCTCTGGGGCTGGCTTGTTGGGCCCCTTCCCTCAGACCAGGGACACCTATCTGCTCTGGCGGAGCCTCAGGTCCCAGCCTGGGGCCCCCGTGGTCCCCTCCTAGGACAGGGAAGGCTCCGCCCTCTCTGGCAAGGGGCCGGAGCTCATGAAACTGCTGCTGAATGAGGCCTGTTTTGTCTTTTTGTGGGAATAAGGCTCAGAGAATTTAAGTACCTGCCAGAGGGGGATGGAGCGGCTGGAGTTCAAGCTCCTCCCCCAGGGACCCCCTCCCTCCAGGCCTAGCCTCGCACTCTGGTGCAGGTAACCTTTGCCCCCAGCTTATTAGGTATGACCCGGCACCTGCCTCCGAGGCCCTGGCCGCCTCCGCCGGGCCTGCTCTGGGCCCCTTGGGGGCTCAGGGGGCTCCCACTAGTGACCAGAGAAAGCCCGACCTCTGGGGCTTCAGCCCAGGACTGGCCGTCTTCCCCATGCCTTCTGCCCTGCTCATTGCAGCTCCCCGGACCCCCCGCCCTTAAGCTTGGCCTCCCACCCGTGGGCTGGAAGGCAAGGAGCAGCGTCCCTGAGGACTGGAGCTGGCCCCGGGCTCTGGCTCGCTTGCTGCTGGGTGTATCGCTTGGGTGAGCGGTCCCCGGTACAGGCTCGCTCTACTCGTGGCTGCGGTCATACGGTGGATGAGATGGGTGTGCGATGTCCAGAGGGTGTGCTGGGCTTGGGCATGGGGCGTCTGGGCGACCCGAGTGCTGGGCTTCTGGTCGGTCCTCCCGGGTGGAGGCGGGAATGCTGCGTGGGCTGGCCCCCTGGTGCTTCGGTGTGCCGGTGACTTTGGGGGCTTCTGGGTGCTGGTGCCTTCCACCCCTTTCCCCTGACTGGCCGTGTGCCCTGGAAGCCGCTTCTCCCGCGGCCACAGGTCCTTCTTCTGCGCGCCGGCCCTGTCTGCCCCGCCGGCCTCGGTGCCCCTCTGTCACAGGCCTCCTGAGAGAACCCTCAGCAGGCCCTTCACGGCCGGACTGTTTGGACTGTTTAGACTGCGCGCCGCGGGAGGGCACATGGTTTCTATCAGGGTGGCCCCTCCAGCCTCCCCACCCCGTTGGGGGGTGCCTGGCCCACATGGTTCCTGGAATGAGGCGCTTCCGCTTCCGCTGCCTGGGCCCCACCCCCAGGGCCTGCTGGGTTCTCCATCAGAGCCCATGGGCTGGAGCCTGGAGCCGCTGAGGCTGCCCGGGAGCCCCTGTTTGTGAGGATGACCGCTGTCCCCTTTTGGTGAGGGGCTTCCCATGAATCTGCTGCACTGCAGAAGACACGGGCTCGATCCCTGGGCCAGAAAGATGCCCTGGAGGAGGAAATGGCAACCCACTCCAGTGTTCCTGCCTGGAGAATCCCACAGACGGAAGAGCCGGGTGGGCTACAGCCCATGGGGTTGCAAGAGTCAGACAGGACTAAATGACTGGGCACGCACGCACACGCCTTCTGACCAGAACTCTCTGGAAGGGCTTCGGATGCACCCTTGTGTGTGTGCCACGTCCAAATTTGGGAAGAAGCACCACCACCAGAGGGGCTGGCACCGTCCACCCCCTCCCCACGCGTGGTCTTCGACACGAGGTCACCTGGCATCGGCCCAAGGGCCGCGGTGGGTCATGACCTGGTGACCTTTCTGTGGCTGCTGGACAAGTGGCAGCAAGCCGAGTGCCTAAAACAAGGCAGATTTTACTGCCTTACACTTCTCGAGGCCCAAAGCCTGAGATCTGTGTCCCTGGGCCAAGTCAGGGCATCTGCAGGGCTGGCCCTCTGGGGGCTGGGGCTGGGGGCCACGCCCGGCCTCTCCAACTCTGTAGGCGCCCGGCCCGGCTCCGGCCCTTCTTCCACGTTGGGGCAGCAGCTGTTCCCTCCTCGACCTTGGCCTCGGCCCTCACGTCCTCCCCTGCCCTGACCTTCCCCCAGCAGGGGCTCTGTGACATCCCCGGGCCCACCCACACGTTCCAGGGTCACCTCCCCTCAGAACCCTTCACTCAGCCGTGCTCGCCGAGTCCTTTGTGCTGGGGTTCGGGGGCTGAGGTCGTGGGGGGTCGTGGGGGCGTGGGTCAGCCCCCACCGGCAGGTTAGGTGTGTAGGGGCCTGATCAGGGCCCCTGTTCAAGGCATGGTGCTTACCACGGCGCCCCTCCCCAGCCCAACGACCCCGTCACCAACATCTGCCAAGCCGCTGACAAGCAGCTCTTCACGCTGGTGGAGTGGGCCAAGCGGATCCCGCACTTCTCTGAGCTGCCCCTGGACGACCAGGTCATCCTGCTGCGGGCAGGTGAGCGGTGGGCCTGGTGGGGGCGGGGCGGGGGGCGGAGCCTGATAGGGCGGGCGAGGGGGGGGGGGCGAGGGAGCGGGGCGGGGAGCAGGGGCGGGGGCGGGGCCTGATGGGGCGGGGGGCGGGGCGAGGGGGCGGGGCCCTGATCCTGCTCAGTGGGGTCCTGGAGGCACGGGGGGATGAGGCATAGAGAGGGAGTGGGGGTCGCTGCTGGGGGAGAAGGCCTGGGGACACAGGGCTGGGGAAGGGGGCCTCAGAGGGGGCAGTCTTGCTGGGGCCCGGTTCTGCCCCTTGACGAGGTCTCCTCAGCCTCCTGAGCCCTGGTGTTTGGTCAGCGGGTGTCCATTCACGATGGGCCCAGGGGTGGGGGAGACGGTCCCTGGAAGAGCTTTCACTCTGACCGGGGCACAGACCCCAGCCCCAGAGCAGACGGGAAGAGATGCTACCTGCGGGGTGGGGGGCGGGGCCCTGGGTCCTCGTGCTGAGCGGGCAGCCTCTGTCTCCCGGGCTCTGTGGGGGCCAATACTAGCTTCGTGGGGTTGAGTCGTGACTGAACAGGATCACCCGTGTGCCCCGGGCACAGCCACCAGCCCGGAGCCTTTGGGGCAGCGGTCACGGTCACAGCCACCACTGCCGAGTGCTCCGCGGGCTCCGGGCTGGGGTCGAGACGGCTCGCGCGTCGGGTTTGCAGGAGCGCACGCGCACGGGGTCTCGTCTCTGCCCTCCCCCAACCCCTGCGCCCACGCCGCGTGTGCCGGGGACTCGGGGAGAGGGCGGCGGCCCCCCCTTGGCTTCGGCTCTCCTGGGCTCCATCATTTACTGTTTCGTGGCACCCCCCCAAACGCCAGCTCGGGGAGTTTGCGGTGGGGGCTGCCTCGCGCTCCGTGGCAGCAGCGTCTGGCACGTACAGAGAGGGGACTTCCGGGCCCCTGAGTGTGGAGGGCCTGGGTTAAGCAGCTGCGGGGGCTGCTCTGTGGGGGACTTAAGGGTCAGTGCTCGGGAACCGCCCTTCTGTGGAAGGGTCACGGGCTCGGGTTCCACGGGAGGCCCTGCCTCGAGAGGGTTCGAGCTGCCTCCCGGGTGCCCGGTGGGGGCGGGGCGGGGCCCCGGAGCCCTGCGGGGGACGAGTCCCTGCTCCTGCTCAGTGGCGGTGGGGGGGTGGTCCTAGAGGCGAGGGGCGGGGCCTGGAGACCACGGTGACCCTGTGCGCCCCCCACCCCCGCAGGCTGGAACGAGCTGCTCATCGCCTCCTTCTCCCACCGCTCCATCGCCGTGAAGGATGGCATCCTCCTGGCCACCGGGCTGCACGTGCACCGTAACAGCGCCCACAGCGCGGGCGTGGGCGCCATCTTCGATAGGTGGGACCCCTGCGCGGCCTCTGTGCCGTGCATAGAGGTTACACTCGGGAGACAAAGTCCAGGTGGCTCAGGGAAACATCTGCTCGCAGCGTGGGAGACCCAGTTTCGATCCCTGGGTGGGTTAGGAAGATCCCCTGGAGAAGGGAATGGCAACCCATTGCAGTATTCTTGCCTGGAGAATCCCATGGACGGAGGAGCCTGGTGGGCTACAGGTCCATGGGGTCCCTAAGAGTCGGACACCACTGAGCAACTTCCCTAAGATTAAAATCCCGGGGTCGCCCACGTACCCCAGCTACCGCTGCAGTGTCCTTCCCTCCACATTCGCGTGTGGGAAGGAAAGCGGCCCCATCTTTAAAGCAGAGATACATGGTGGTGCTGTCCCAGGGGAGCCGGCAAGGACTCCGCTGACGTGTCGTGGTTCCGTGAGCCTGCGTGCGGTCTGGCCCTGGGCGCACAGCCGCATCCCAGCACCACTCCGGGCCTGTCCCCGGTGGGGACGCTGCTCTTTGCTCCCGCCCCTCTCGGCACACACCCAGGTGGCCGGTGCTGGGCGATGGTCAGGCGACCCTGTTCTCAGGCTCCGAGAACGTCTGTCTCCACCGGCGGGG
Organism: Nanger dama; assembly: GCA_917880005.1. Taxonomy (NCBI): domain Eukaryota; kingdom Metazoa; phylum Chordata; class Mammalia; order Artiodactyla; family Bovidae; genus Nanger; species Nanger dama. Next base: position 1,916,445 of record CAKJTW010000018.1, on the reverse strand, counting down.
TCACTGGGATGCCTGTTCCTGTCTGTGGCTGGCTTTGCCTGTGAGCCCAAAGCACTGGGGCGTCAGCTCAGCCTGCCAGAGCTGGAGGGGCTGGGGAGGGCCGTCGGGGGGTCCCTGGGGCAGGGGAGCTGCAGCACAGGGTGAGTGGACCCCCTGGGCTGGGAGGGCAATGGGCGGGGTCCCAGGTGAGCCCCTGAGTGAAGAGAGTCGGCTCAATCGTGTCTGACTCTTTGAGGCTCTGTGGACTATACAGTCTATGGAATTCTCCAGGCCAGAATACTGGAGTGGGTAACCTTCTTCTCCAGGGATCTTCCCAGCCCAGGGATCGGACCCAGATCTCCCACATTGCAGGCGGATTCTCTTCCAACTGAGCCACCAGGGAAGCCCGAGCCCCTGAGTACAAGAGCCTCACAGTGCGGGGTGGGGGGCAGCAGAGACCCCTACTGTAGCCCCCTGGGGATAAATGCGAGCGCCTGCTGCCACATGGGACAGCTGAGGAAGAACGGGGGGAGGGGGCTCCTGACTGCTCCACCCCCACCCGCCTGCACCAGGCACCCTGGGCAGGCCCTGATGTAGACAGTGTAGGGCGTGTCTTTGCCACAGGACATTTCAGGGCCTTCAACAAACTCGAAGAGGGGGCTGTGGGGTGCTGGGTTTATCACTTACATGCTTAGTCGCTCAGCTGTGTCCGACTCTGTGCGACCCCGTGGACTGAGGCCTGCCAGGCTCCCCTGTCCGTGGGATTCTCCAGGCAAGAATACTGGAGTGGGCTGCCGTTTCCTTCTCCAGAGGATCGTATTGCTCACAGATGGCTTTAGCAAGCCCGTCCCTCCAAGGGCACGTTTAGAAATGCCTCCCCGGCTGTGCGCCCAGCTGACAGCTCTGGGGGCCCAGGTTCTCGGGAGGTGCCTGGTAATGGGAAGGGGCACAGAGCCCCCTCTGGCTGCGAGCCAGGAGCAGGGAAGCCAGGAGTAGGGGAGGTGCCTCCCGCACACGTAGGGAGCGGCAGGGATGCACGTCGGGCCTTGGCCTGGTCTGCAGCCAGGCGAGGACGTGTGCCGGTGGACTTCGCCCCGACGTCCAGGACCCTGGCTCACCCCGCTGTCACATGGTCCCCCTCTAGTCTCCCTGTTCCTAGAATAAAATCCCACAACGCTGAGCTCCTGTAGCTGGAGGAGAGAAGCCCCCTTCCCCGCCCCGGGGCCAGAGGGGACCAGCTGGGCCCAGGGACTGTCCTACCCTGTCTGAATCGCCCTACCCTTCTCAGTTGCCATCCAGGCCTGCACAGGGTCCTTCGGGGTGTTTCTGGGGGCCCCCAGGAAGGGCACGGTCTGGCTTGGATGTTGATGTTTGCCCCTCTCCCCACACACAGGGTGCTGACGGAGCTGGTGTCCAAGATGCGAGACATGCAGATGGACAAGACGGAGCTGGGCTGCCTGCGCGCCATCGTCCTCTTCAACCCTGGTACTGCCTGCCACCCAGGCCTGGTGCCCACCCCCTCAGGGGGCCACGGCAGCGGGCGCTGTCGGCCCCCGGCCCCTCCTCTGGGCCTGCCTCTCTCTCGCGAGGGGCTCCGCTGCCAGAGATCTGGAGCCTGGCTGGTCCGGTGGCTCTGGGGGAGCACCGGGGCAGGGGGCGGGCTCTGAGGGCTTCTCGGGGAAGTGCTGGTGGTGGGAGGGCGGGGCAGCAGCAGGCCTCCTGAGTCCTTACCCTCCGTCGGTTCCAAAGCTGAGGGTCAGGCTGGGGTGAAGATGGGGTCCCCTAGTGGGGGCAGTCCGTTTCCAGGGGCATTTGTCCCCAGGCCTGTGCGTGAACCCACGACCCTGCCAACACAGCCCTGCTCAGTGGGGTCCCCCTTGAAGTCGGGCGTGACTTAGTTGCTGGCACTGCTTTACCTGCTGGGGTCCAGACTTGAGGTTGCCGGGGCAGAAGGGAGGTGGCCGGAGCTGGCACAGGCCCAAGTGTAGGGAGACCAGGGGCCCAGCTGCAGAGGAGTCTGCATTTCCCGAGGTGCCCAGGACCCCCAGGCACTGTGGCACTGATGCTGGGCACAGTGCCCCTGCTGGGGTGTCAGACAGCTGGGGCAGGGCTGGTGTGGGGGCCCCTGGCCTAGGGCTCAGAGGCCACCCAAGAGCAGGCCTGTCCCCAGAGCTACACTGGCTTCAGCTGGGCAGCAGGGGGGCTCCAGAGGGCCCCTAAGCCATCAGGGTGGACCATGCCTGTCTGGGGCCTCACTCAGGGTGGGGCCACGAATCCCAGTGCCCAGAGGGGGCTGCTGTTGGGGGTCAGTGGGGAGAGGCTTGTCGGGTGTCAGTTTGTGGGTGACCTCGGAAACGAAGGAGCAGAGAGGGGTTTAGCTTTGCCCAACCGGGGAACTCTCACTGCCTCAGGGAGGCCTGTGACTGCTGCTCAGATGGCCCAGGGTGGCCCGCGCGCCTGGGGTTGTGGTGGCCCTGGTCCCAGGCATCTCTGTCCGCGGGCAGAGCCCCTTCCAGACCAGGCTTCTGCTGCTGGGGTCCCAGGGCTCAGGGTGGCTTCGGCCCCCACAGCGTGGATGTGGCTGTTTCAGACAGAGGGAGGTTTGGAGCCTACATTGGCTCAGAGGGGTTGAGACCCAGTGCACTGAGGCCTCTGGAGATAACCAGGGGTGGTGGAAGCAGGCCTGTCCCACCTTCCCGATGGGGTAGTGGGGTGGCGGGAGGTTAGGGGACAGGCCCAAGGTCGAGTGGCCAGCACGCAGCAGGCAGGGTGCGTGCGCTGGGCCGCCTCGTCTGGGTGGGGCCTCTGGGTCCCCGCTTCCCGGGGCTAGGCTCTGACCCGTGGCCCCTTCTCCCTTGCAGACTCCAAGGGGCTCTCAAACCCAGCCGAGGTGGAGGCGCTCGCGAGAAGGTCTCACGCGTCCCTGGAGGCGTACTGCAAACACAAGTACCCCGAGCAGCCAGGAAGGTGAGCCCTGGCTGAGCCTCCACCCGGACGGGCCTCGGGGGGCTGGGGCAGGCCCGCCCCAGCCCTTCAGACGCTCCTGTGGGTTAGAAGGCAGCTGCCCTCCCCCACCCAGGGCAGCAGGCGACCCAGGCACTCTTCGGCCCCAGCAGACATGTGCTCACTGTTCCTGCAGCCCCACCACACAGGGATCCTGTGCTGGCGCACAGTAGGCATGCGTGGCACGTAAACCAAGGCGGTGCTTTCCTCTGCCGGCAGAGGAAACCGCTTGAGGCAGGGCCCTGGCGGGACGAAAGCCAGCACATAGTAGGTGTTTTACAAATATTTGCGGAGCAGATGGCTGTGGTCTGAGCACAGAGTCTGCCTGCCTTTCTTCCTGCCGACCGTGGGCCCAGGAGGGCTGGCCTTGTCTCCTTGCAGGGTCCCCCGAGCCGGGCGCACAGTGGGTTTCTGGGAGAAGGTGCCTGTAGACTGGCTGTCCAGGTTCCTGCCTTCTCTTCCTGGACCAGCCTCTGTCTGCCGGGAGGGGGTAGGGCCCCAGGCTCCAGGCCTGGATCTGCCCTCACCCGCCCCGCCAGCCAGAACACACACGGTTAAGTGTCCGACCAGCCTCATCTGGTTTAAAGTGAAACTTCTGGAGGAGGGGTGGCAGGCCCGCCTGTTTTTCCTGGCTCCCCGCCCCGGCCCATCTCGCCAGCTCAGCAGAAAACAGCGCGTTCTCTGGCCCCGCTCCAGCCTCCGAGCTGCGTTTTTGCCTTTAAAATGTGGATTTTGTTGCAGCCAAACCCGGGGCTTTCCCCCTGAAATAAGACATTGTTAATAATTAGTGAGGTCCCAGGGTCCCCGGAGGGTCGTGTGGAGAAGGCCTGGAAGCACTCGGGTGGGGACTGGGGTCCGGGGAGGGGTAGATGTGGACATCTGGGGTGGGGCATTGGGCCCTGTCCCCACACGGCAGCTGTCCTTGGCACAGAGCGCAGGAGCCTGGCGTCCCTTCTCCAAGCGACCCCCAAAGTCTCCCCTGCCCCTCTGCTGCCCACTGTCCTCCCCAGAGACTCTGCAGTGGGGCAGGCACAGCCCGAGGAGCCCCTCCCCACACCCACCCTGTTCGACGTCGGGCTGCCGTGCTGCAGCTCTTTCTGGGTGAGGTGGGTGCTGGCGTGAGCCCCCCGGAGGCTTCTTGGAGCTCAGACCTGCCCCCCAGCTCAGGAGTGGCTTCATCCCCAGAGGGGGCCCCCGGTGGCCAGGGGCTTTGCTGTTGCTGAGATCTGCCATCAGAGCCCTTCTTCCCGCGTAAAATCCTGCTGTGACTCCTGCTGCCCTTGGAGAAAGCCTGCCGCCCCTTTTAACTTACCCCACGAAGCCCTTATCAGCCCGCCCCCAGCCCGGCCACCGGCCCTTCATCCTGAATCTCTGCCCTGAGGGTGACCTCTTGGGGTCTTCTGCCCCTGGGCCCTGGCCCCTCTCTGCGTCCATCCTCTGCCTGAGAGACCCCTCCCCCTTCAAGGCCCCCCGGCTCAGGCAGGTCCTTGCCGCGGCAGCCTTGGGGGGGCTGGGGCGGTGGAGACGCTGTCAGGCCACCGGGCGGCGGGCGTGGGGCAGGCGCTCACGCGGCTCCCTCCGCAGGTTCGCCAAGCTGCTGCTGCGCCTGCCCGCCCTGCGCTCCATTGGCCTCAAGTGCTTGGAGCACCTCTTCTTCTTCAAGCTCATCGGGGACACGCCCATCGACACCTTCCTCATGGAGATGCTGGAGGCCCCGCACCAGATGACTTAGGCACGCTGGTCCCGGCCCGCCCCGCGCTCTGCCCGCCTGGACCTGGGGGCGTGGCCCGCCGCTGCCCAGCCTGTGCCGCTGGCGCCCCTCCTCGTTTACCACACGACTCGTCTGGACCCAGCAGCAGGCATCCCGGGGCGGCCGCCGGGGCGGCAGGAGCGGGTGTGAGCCCCCGGGGTTGGGGGACCCAGACGGGCTCACGGGGTACACGCGCTGCCCCCGAGCCGCAGCGTTCAGAGGGTGGCTGGGCTCCGTCACGCTCTGTGGTCTCTGGGTTTGGAAATCTCCCGTGGGAGGTCCTCTGTTTGCAAGGATCCCTCTGCCTCCTGTGTTGGCTGGCGCCCTGCCCGCCCAGCTTCACCCGCGATTGGGAGGAGGGGACAGGTGGGGGTGCTGCCAAAGACCCCCACCCGCCTCCCAGGAGGACGGGAGGAGCTCTGGTCCCTCAGAGTGAAGGATGAGCAACCCCTTTTTCCAAAGATGACTTTCAGCCTGCTCCCCAAGCCGGTCAGATTGGGGGCTGGCCTCTGCTGGGTTTGGGGGCCGCCTAAGGCTGCAGCAGGGGCGCCCGTGTGCCCCATCCCATCTGCGCGCTCTCTGCATTGTCCTGGTTTCAGCTCCTGGGCCCATGTGGTCCTGTCCAGGCCGCCCCCAAACCTTCCAGCTTGTGCAGAGGCCTGAGGCTGGCCCCCGATCTCTAGTGGACTGGAGGTCTGCTGCCCACCCGGGAGGCCCACCGGGACGGGAGGGGAGGAGGGTCCTTGGTCAGCTGCGCACGCTGAGGGGAGGCCAGCAGGGCCCAGAGCTGGAGGGGCCTGTGGGCACGCTGCTGCGTGGAGCGGACAGCTGGCCGGGGCCTGCCGCGCTGTCGGCAGCGCTGTGGGCTGGCTGGCGTCTTGGGGGCCCCTGGGGTGGGGAACGGCCGAGCGCCAGCACCCTGGGGTCGGGTGGGGCTCCCAGAGACAGGCTGTCGTCTTGTGTCCGTCCGCACCCGCTCTGGTTGGGGGCCCGGCCGGCCGACAGGTCCAGCGTCCTGGGCCGGCTCTCAGGGTGAAGGCCTCTTCGCACCGTTGCGCGCTCCCTCCAGTTCATTTCTCTGTCTCACACCCCGAAACCCAGTGTTTGTCGGCTGGGGGCCGGAACTGCCAGCGGCCCCGGAGCATGAGTGGGGGTCAGCGTTGTGGGTGCTCCCCAAGCCTGTCTACCCGGGGGGTGCAGGGGTGCCCCCGAGGCTGGGTGAAGACAGGCCAGCCTCCCGGCCTGCGTGGGGAAGAGGGTGTCCATTCTTTGCCCTCCAGGGTCCAGCCCAGGCTGAGTGTGAGGCGCCTGGGCCAACCATGTGGAGGACGCCACAGACATCTCCTTGCTCTGGGGGCCCCATTCCCGCCCCCAGGAGACGCGTCCCTGGCCGCCCTGGCACCCGCCCCACCCGCCGTCTGCGGCAGAGGTGGGGCGAGCCGGGCCTGCCCAGGGCCCCCAGAGGTCTCAGCCGCCTTGGGGGCGTGGTGGTATCAGCAGAGTGATGCAGGCACCCGGTGGTCCTCCCCTGGGGTCACCCCGGTGGTGGGTTTGTAAGGCTGCCCCGACCCCGCACCCAGTGCCTTCTGCAGCTGGACACACCCTGCCCACACCGCACCCGCCCCACTGCCCAGGACCACTCTGGAGCCCAGGAGAGGGGCCCTGCGGGGGCTGGCCTGGGGCCCCCCGGCCGCCCTGCCCCAAGCCCGTAGCCCCCGGCACCCCCTCCCTGGGCCTCCTGCCTCCCCCACACCAGGCCCCCTGTGTCCTGGGGCCAAGTCCCGCTGTCTTCTCCTCGGACACTGTCATCGTCCTTGCTGTGTTTGAAAAGGTGAAGGTGGGAAAATGGCATGTTATTCAGCAGACAGACATTTTCTTAAACCAGAGCTTCAGTAGACCAACCTGGTTCAATTAAGGTGATTTTCATTTTGGGGGACAGTCTTTAATTTTCTGAAGATAGCACTGACGTCAGCTCGTTGGCCATCCTGTGCCATCCCCACTCGCCGGATGCTTCCGGCACGTGCCCCCTAGCATCACCTCCCGCTCGGTCATCAGGCGGGGCTCCCGTGGCCTAGGAGTGAAGACCACCAGGTTCGGAAGGTATTGGCCAGGCCAGCCTCTGGCTTGTCCCCCACTGGACGTTTCCTTGGAAGCTGGCCCACCCGGGACGTCCGTGCAGAGGGCACCCGCGTCAGCCGCTGGCCCTCATCCCCCGGGGAGGACGGCCCCCCACCCTGGACGTCCCAGGAGGGTTTGGGCTGGCAGAACCCCCTGGGACAGTGCTGGAGACCACGCCGTGCTCACTGCTCTGCGGAGGCCCTGGTTGGGCCCAGCTGGAATGTCCAGCCGGAGCGTGACGGGCTGATGTTGCTCCCGCCCTGGGATTTGGTCCCTGCCCACGCAGGTGTGTGTGGGCAACACCCGTGCTGTAGAGACCCCGCGTGCACAGACCTGCTCGCCGTCCACAGACACACAGACCAGTTACCAGCGTTTTCTGTTTATTTTTAATCAAGACAGCCCGACCCCATTTTCCTATAAATTTGCTTGTTGTGAGCAAGTATGTAAGGACCCCTTCTTTGGTGAAATCCGGGTTCGAATGAATACCTTGAGGCAAGGAGACGCATCTATTTTAAGATGCTTTAGAGCAAACAGCTTTAGCCATTGCCAGTCCTTAGCAATGCCTTAGCCGGGACGTGTAGCTCACAGAGAGGATGACATACAGAGAAAAAGAGGAGACGTCTAAAGCATCGGGAAAGGTAGAAAAAAAAATCTATTTTTGTACAAATGTAATTTTATCCCTCACGTATAACTTGGAGGGCGTGGCGGGGTGGGGGGCTTGTTTTGTTTCTGCTTCTAGAGGTGAAGGCTCTCTGAGTCGACGTCGGGACGCCGGACGAGCGCGCAGGCCTTGGCGACGCTGCTGGGGGCGAGAAGGTGGGCCTGGAACTCTCGAGGGGGTTCCTTCCCTTCCGAGTAACGTCGACGCCTCGCTCTGCGCTCTCCCTGGCCAGCTGGCCTTCCCGGGACTGACAGTGAAATTACTTCCCCCACGTGACTGTTCTCGAAAACGCCGCGGCCGCAGGTGCCGGGCGAACAATGGTGTCAGAATTGTGGAAAAGAGACTGGGAGCGAAACGTGAGGAGAAGCGAAACACGAGCGTTTGAAAACACCCCCTGAGCTTGCCTTTGTTCGGGGGCTTTCCTGTCCGGGGCTGGAAGCCGGCCGCGCGGGGGGCTCCGGCTGCCCTGGAGGTGGGGGCCTGCCGCCTTCACCTCGCCCCGAGGGCTGCAGCGGGCGTCCCAGCTGCCCTCCGCCGGTGGTGGCGGCCAGTCCCTGGCGGCGAGACCCTGACCTGGGGCTCCTGGGCCCTTCCTCCTCCCGGGTCTGCTCTGCATCTCAGGGCTCTCGGGTGACCGACCCCCTCCGTGCCTGGGCCCCGTCCAGAAGCCCCCGAAGAGGGGGTGCCCTCAGCCCTCTCGGGGGCTGATCTTGGGCCGAGTTCGGCCCTCGCGTCCACATCAGCCCAGACAGGCGGGAGGTTGGCACGGCCCCAGGATGAGTGATGTCATCCGGCTGCCCCATTAACGAGTGAGTGGTGGCGCCCACCTGCCCCCACTTGTCTCCACGCCGTCTGGGGGCTGGACGGTGCCCGGCTGCAGCGTGCCTGCGGTGCCCAAACCCTCTCCTGCACCTCCGTCCAGCCAGCACCGTCTAGGGACCCAGGGCATCCTGGGGCTGGAAGCCCTGAGGCCCACAGCTCCACCCGGTGGCACCAGACACTTCGTACTGAGGGCCGAAGTGGCTCCCAGGGGAGGGCGTGAACCTGATGATGAGTCCTGAGGCCCGAGAGCCAGGACCCCGCCGAGGACTCGCTGTACGTGGACGTACAGTACGCACAGGGCTTTGCATGTTTACATACAAACGTGCCCCTGCGTGTGTGACAGGCCCAGCCTCACCGGAGCTCAGCTGTCCCAGCCCTGGCTGGCTGCAGGCGTTGCCCGGGCTGCTGATGCCAGGCCCCCACGGCCCGCTGCCCGCAATAGCCTGCCGGGAGTCAGGCGTGGCCTTGCCCACCAAGCTCAGCCTGTACCTCCTGGAAGGGTGGGCACAGGAGACAGACCTCCATGAGCCTCTGCGACCAGCCGGTTCTGGTTTCCTGTCATAAAAATTCAAATATAACCATTGTGGGGACCCCTTCCTGGCCTAGGAAGTGTAGTCGGCGCCGGGGGCCTGGAGAACCGGAGGGGTGCCTCACCACTGAGGGACCCTGGCCCAGGGTCTCCCTGGCCGTTGACCCCGGCCTCAGCAGGCCCTGGCCCAGCTCTGGACACAGTCTCCACGGGCAGACCCTGCAGGGGCGTCTGGCAGGTGTAAGTGGACCCCGAGGAAGGCTGCCTCTGATGGCTGCAGGGCCTGAGGGGTCGTTGGAGTCTCTAGGGAAGACCAGGGCAGGGCCGTGGCCGAGACAACCTCCCCAGGCTGAGGATCCCCCCGTGTTGTCCAGGATGCAGGCTTGAGGGAGCACCCCTAGGCTGGAGTGCCGATCCTGGAAGAGCAAAGCAGGGGAGCGGCCAGAGAGGAGGAGTCCGGGCGCAGGGCTCACTCCCAACCTCTTGCCAAGTGCCGTGCCCGTGGAGGCCCCCACTCACGTGGAGACCTTGGGCTGCCCACGGCCACTGCCAGGCAATCTGGCTCCTGGCCTCCCTGCTGCCTTCAGTTGCCATGGCGACCCTGGCCCAGGGCAGTCCCCCTGGACCACAGTTGCTGGGCTTGATAAGTTTATCTGCCTCAGGATCCGGTGATGACGGGCTGAGCGAGCAGGGCTGGGGAAGCTCAGAGGCGAGGTTGGGGCATTTGGACGGGACTGTGCCAGGCATCCCCGTATGGCAGGTTCCAAGCTGGATGCTGGAGCCCTGTGACAAGAGAGCGGGCCTGTGTGGGCAATGGAGGGAATCCTAGGAAGAGGGGGTGGAGCCCTTGGGGGACCCTGACACCCAGCAGGGGACGCAGAGGACAGAAGAGGCGGGGAGTCATCACGGGCCTGAGCGCGGCAGCAGCAAGTGGTGAGAACTGAGCAGAGGCGGCCGGTGGGGCTGAGACACCAGGCAGGAAGGGGCCGGAGCGTGGAGGGCGTCAGGAGACGGAACACAGGGCAGTTCTCATCCTCTGCCCCCTAATACCCACACGGTCTCCTCTGCCTCCGCACTTGGGGCTCCCCTGCAGTGCTGAGGGCTGACATGCAGCTGAAACACAGGCTGCTGCTGCCCGCCAGCCTGGCTGGGCACGGATTTCCCATCCCTCCTGTCCCTGGGCAGGGGCGATCTCGAGGGCTCAGAGAGAGTGGCCTGGCCATTTCACCCAGCTTCCCTCCAGCCTCAGAGGCCATCTGTGGATGCGGGAGACCCCAGAGGAGCTGGGAGGGTCTGCATCCCCGGGGAGGAGTCCTGAGATGGGTGGACGGCAGGGCCAGCCCAGCCCCTGACCACTGTTTGGAGAAGCTCGGAGAACTGATGCGACCTTGCCAGGTGGCCCCAGTGCGAGGCAGCACTGCCCCCTGCTGGACGCGCAGGGCAGAGGCTGCGCGGGGCCTTCCCGTCTGGCAGGAATCGCCGGGAGCCTCGGAACTCCGCGGTACAGGCCACGCTCCTGTCGGATTATGTCAGAGGGTCGAGGGTGGGGGCAGAGGGGGCCACCCCGCTGGGCAGTGGAGCCCACTGTGCGCTCAGCCCGGACTGGGAGTGGGCGGGTGCTCTCCCCTCTGGACCTCAGTTTCCCCCGTCCCCCAGCGGAGACAGACACCTCCACCTCCCAGGGCTGTTGTGCCGAGGTGGGCGAGACCTCAGTCATCCAGAAAAACCCCGAGGTCACCACATCCTGGGTCATTTTCCTGGAACGTGGCCGTCCCCGGGCACAGGCACCTCTGGTCGGGCTGCATCTGGAGGAGGTTGGTTCCAGGCCGGGGGACCAGGAGGGTCGACGTTGTCAGGCCCTTGACAGTGAAAGCCCCGGGAGGTCAGAGCCGCCAGAGGGGGTGGGGATCCCGGGCTGTGGGGGCCTTGGTTCCTCATTCATTCATGCACTCGCGGACCACACTTACAGGCCAGGCTCCACCCCGAGGGGCTCTCTATCCCACCAGGGCCCCTGGGCCCTGACCTAACCTGGGGGCTGGCGCTCAGCGCCCAGCGATCGAGGCTGGAAGAAACCCAGTCCCGCCAGAAGAGGGCTGTTGGTTCTCAGGCTTCTGAGATAGGGGTGGGTCAGGAGCGTCCTGGGGATCCAGGCCCACGGCCCCGAGGGGCTCGTGGCAGAGGTGGGGGCAGGATCACCGGCTCAGCTCTGCTGGCTGCCCTGCCCCCAGGTCAGGGCCCGTTCAGCTTCGGAAGCCCGCTCTGCCTGGGGGCCTGAGGCCTCTGAGCCGCCCCCACGGTTCAGGCCTCTGTACTCCTGCTCCTCTTCCGCTGCAGTGGCTGCCGGGCCCTCCAGGAGGCCCGAGGCTCGGGGGCCAGGCCTGGGGCCCGCCCCCCGCTGGACGTGGGTGGACAGAGCCTTTCCCTCCTGGGCGTCAGCCTCCCCTCTGCGGACGGGGGGGCAGCCACATTCAGTATGGGTTGTGCAGGCGCGGAGCAGAGCCGTGGTCACTGACGAGGAGCACCCCGTTGTTCGGGGAGGAAACAGGCCAGGGGAAGGGGGTGGCCGCCTTCAGCTCCAGCAGTGGGACCCAGGCCCCCGAGGACCGGGCGGCGCCCCTGCCTGAGCTGGCCTGGGTGCCTGCTGGGGAGGGCCAGGTGTGAGCCCGCCTGGCCACCTGCCTGGATTCCAGGCTGCCCGATAGGACAGGTGGGGCCCCAGGGGCTGGCGGGGACTGGTGGAGGTGCCTGTGGACTTCCCTTCTGTCCGCTGCCAAGCCCTCAGGAGTTGGGGTTAGGGCCCGGGCTGGGTGAGGAGCCCACTCTCTTCTCTTAGCCACCGAGGCCCTTGGAGAGTGCAGAATGGGGAGAGGCTGCCGTGGCAGGGCTGTCGAGATGGGGGGGCCTCCCTTGCACCCCTGAGAGTGGAGGTTGCCTGCTCTGGGAAGCAGTTTCTTATAAAATTCAGCATCGTCTGGTGACCGCAGCCATAGGTGTTGATACAACCAATTTGAAAACGCATATCTGCCCCCAACCTGGCACACGGACCTTCATAGCGGCTTTATTCATAACTGCTGACAACGGGAAGCAACCAAGACGTCCTTCAGTACCGGAACGGATAAGAAGACTGAGGTTCCTCCAGACAGTGGAACACTCTAAGCAATAAAAAGAAATGAGCTATCAGCCACCAAAAGACACGGATGAATCATAAAGGCATATTGCTAAGTGAAAGAGAAACTACACAATCCCACTTACGCAACATTCTGGAAAAGGCGTCGCCGGAGATGGTAACAGATCAGTGGTTCCGGTGGGGGGCGAGTAGGGGAGACGCAGGGTTTTCAGGGCAGCGAAACTCTTCTGGCGTTCAGCTGAAACTGTACTTGTCCAAACCACCAGACTTTTCTGCACAAACACTGAGCCTTACTGCATGCAAAGAGCGTTACTTGGGAGGTCGGGAGACTCCCAGGATGGCGTGCAGACTGTGGCCGGGCAACCGTCCTGCAGGAGGGGAGGCCACAGCGGCTGGGCTGGTGCCTTGGGGTCCGTGAAGCCGGCCGTGAGGGGTGCTGCCGCGGGCGCCTGTTCTGGGGGCGATGGCGCTGTTTCTGGGGCTGCAGCTGGCGGCGCCGACCTCCGGTGCGGCTCTCTTGTCTTCGCTGAGACTGGACCACGCAGCCGGGTTGGGGGCCCCGGCATGTCACTGCTGGGGTGCGAGGGACCCACGTGGGGGTGCACGAGAGCTGGAGGCCCAGTGTGCACTCAGGTTTAGCTCCCTATAGACGGCTGCGCGGCCACACCTGAGATTACATGTGACAGCCCAGTGTAGCATGCGCAGTTGCCTTGCTCTCTCAGCTGCGAGACACTGCGAGTGACGGATTGCTCCCTGAGCACCCCGGCACCCAGATCTTGGTTTCTAACGCCGTTCTCCAAGGCAAGGGCCAGGGAGACCATGCCAGGGCTGGGCAGAAACGGCTGGAATGAGCCAGGAGCATCTTGTGCTAGATAGTGAAAGTGAAGGCACACAGGAACCACAGACGCACGACAGCAGGTCGTCAGGGCGACTCCGGATGTGACCGGCACGGTCCCTGCGGACGAGGCTGGGACACCCGGGGCTGGGACAGACAAACAAGCTCGGACTGGATTATGACTCAAAGGACAACATGCATACCCGTGACCTGTTCTCGTGTAAACACACGGCCGAATAAATAAACGCGTGGAGGAGGAGAGACGATTCTCCCTGCAGAAGAGTCCCAGAGGGTTTGTGTGCGTGGTCCCCTCCACGAGCTGGAACCCGAGCCCTCATCCTCGAATGCGAGCTGTGCCCAGTGACCGCCTTGCAGAGAAGCTGCCGGGGAGGGAGACAGAGAGGGACGTTCCAGGGGAGGGTGCGGAGCCCCGCAAACCCGACCTCGGCCAGAGCTCAAGGCCGACGCCAGCGGCGATGCGTCCTGGTGCCGGCCTGCACCCCTGCACAGTGGCATGAATAGAGTACCTCCCTCAGGGTCTTCCTCCCCCCATCAAGGCCCACCACGAGAAAACCACCAGAGAAATCCCAGCCGAGGGACCTTCCACAGAATCCCTGAGCAATCCTCCTCAGAACTGCCAAGGTCATCAAAGTACAGAAAGTCTGAGGAACTGCGGCCCAGAGGAGCCCAAGGAGGCGTGGCCACTCAGGGCCGGGTGGCCCCCGGGTCAGGGAGGACGTGGGGGGAAAGCAAGATGAGGGGAATAAGCCAGGCTTCCCTGGAGGCTCCATGGCAGACACTGCCTGCTGGGCGGGAGACCCGGGCTCGATCCCAGCGTCAGGAAGACCGCCTGGAGGAGGAGACTCAACCCGCTCCAGTGCTCTTGCCAGAATCCCACGGACAGAAGAGCCTGGCGGGCTATAGTCCCGGGGGTTGCGAAGAGTCTCGCCCAAGTGATTGACACTTTCACGTCGCAGACACAAATGGGCAGAGCTCGTTTATTGTGCTTCTCACAAACTGCAGGTCAGCGGCGACCCCAGTCCAGCAGGCCTCGGGGTGCCTGTTCCCCAACAGCGTTTGCTCACTCCTGTCTCGGTGCCACATTTTGGGAATTTTCCCAGTGTTTCAGACATCTTCATTCTTGTTAGATCCGTTAGGGTGACCTGTGACCTTCGGCGTTGCTCTTATCTGAGAAGCCGTGAGCTGCACCCGCGTGAGACAGCGCACTGCACTGACAGGCGTGTGTGTTCCGAGAGCTCCGCCAGCGGCCGCCCCGCCTCCCCCTCCCATCCGGCCTCCCTTTACCCCGAGGCGCGCCAGCAGAGGCCTTGGGTCGGACGGAGAACCCGCCATGACCTCCGAGTGTTTAAGGGAAAGGAAGAGTCGCTCGTCTCTCGCTTTAAATCAAAGCTAGACATGATGGGGCTCAGTGGGGAAGGCGTGTCGGAGCTGAGACAGGCCTGGAGCGAGGCCTCCTGCACCAAACACTCACCCAAGGTGTGAGGGCAAAGAGAGCTCTTGCAGGCAATCGAGAGTGCCGCTGCAGGGATCACACGAGTGATAAGAAAGAGAGGCAGCCTTCCTGCTGGTGCGGAGGACGTTCCGGTGGTCTAGACAGAGGATCAGACCGGCCCAACACTCCCTTAAGCCAAAGCCTCACCCAGAGGAGGACCCCAGTCTCCTCAATTCTGTGAAGGCTGAGCGGGGTGAGGAGGCTGCAGGAGAAAACTCGGAACCTGGCAGGGTTGGCTCGTGAGGGTTCGGGAGAAGCCGCCTCCTCACGTGCAAGGGCAGGAGAGGCAGCGCTGACGTGGGAGCCGCAGCAAGTCATCGAGAAGACCCAGCTCAGCCCGTCCACGGGGAGGCTGCCCTGGACAGCAGGCGCTCAGTGGAGAGGAAACCGCCTCCGCCAGCAGAGAGATGGCGTCTTCCCAGTGCCTCGGTTGCGGTTCGCATGTTTCCGCAGTGGGATATTTTAAATTGAGATTCGCGCGTCGTTTCCTTGGATGGAACGCTACCGTAGGCACCAGGGAGCCCGGATAGCCACAGCGGTGTGAACATAACCGTTGCCGCCCTGGGAACCGCAGCTCCCCTGCGACTGGCTCCCCAGGGAGGCGCAGGGCCGTGCCCGGGACCAGGTGGCGGTGCCTCTGAACTGTTGCCTTTAGTGATGACGTTTGATGCTGGTTCCTCAGTCACGACACACGTACCCGATGAACGTAAGATGTTAGCACTGGGAAGAGCTGGGTGAGGGTCTGTGGGAACTCCCTGTGCTATCTCTGCAAATCTAATACAATTCTGAAATAAAAGAGTTTATGGAGAAAATTAAAACAGCATGGACATGTAAAAAAAAAAAAAAAGTCACAAGCTGTGGCCTGAACACTGACTTTCGGAGACCAGTGTGTTTACTGAAGGCCTCTTGTGAGATGGCCCAGCTGTGGTGAATAGGACTCTTTTCTAAAGAGATTCCCTATGCAGCCTGTCTTTAACATCCCGTTTTCAGGAGAGATGGAGGGAGCGATGGGGGGGGGAGGGGAGGGGAGCGTGGCCGGCGCGGTGGGTCGGGCAGGCTGAAGGCCTGGCCTGCAGGCTGACTGTCTCTCCCACCTCTCCCCCGGCCCGCCCGCCGAGGTCTCTCTCTAGGCCCTTGTTGCATTGCCTGAGCCCCTTGCCCAGGAATGAGAGCCCTCCGGGACGGGCCTGACCCCAGGTACAGAGCTCAGCTTTTGTATTTTGATTAGAAAGTCCCCAAACCCAGCCGACAGAGGAGCAGCCTGGGTGCCTGGGGTGAGGCTGGGCCACGGGGAGGCCAGTCTCGTCTTGCGGCCGGTGCTTGTGGACACACGGGGGATGGCGGGGGGCTCAGCTTGGCACCTCCAGGCCCCACCGTGTGTTACCTCTTGTGGGCTGAGCTCTGGGTGTCCAGTAGATCACCCCCACCCCTTCCCGGCAAGTTCTGGGTCAGCAGGACCCAGGCTGGAGGTCTCAGGACCGGGGACTTTCCCAATAGGGAGGCGAGGTTTCCTGATATGTCTGGGGCTGGATGCGGCTGGGTGTGAGAGGGGAGCTTGGAGCACCCTTATGGAACCCGTAGTGGGGTCTTCAGAGCCTTTATTAGCGTCTCAGCGTGGGGCCAGGGGCCAGGAGAAGCTCCCTGCTGCGGCCTTATTCCCCCACCCCACCCCTGGGAATGCAAGTGTGGGCCCTGGAGTCACAGGTATCAGCTCCCCTACCCCGCCCCCGAGAGGAACATCCTGAGGGGCATGGACGGTGGGCCCCGGGCTGCAGGTAGCCGTCCAGGGAGTGGAAGTCCAGGACATCGGGCTCTGGAGGAGCCTGAGGTCTTGGAGGGCCTTGGGTAGGACAGGTTGAAAGGAAAGATCTAGGGACTTGCCAGTGAGCACAAACTCGGTGACCTTTGGGTGCAAGAAATAAGTGACACTTTGATTAAAAGAAAAACTGATATAAAAAGCCAAGACAAAAGTGAAAATGGGCTCAGAACAGACAGAGTGTTGATGGAGGGTCTGTGCTGAGCGGGTCCTCTCCGGGGCCAGCTGTGTGCCCACGGCAGCCAACAGTGGGCGCTGCCTGGGGCGTGTGCTGAGGACTCAGAGGCCCGAAGCGCCGATTCTGCCGCGGCTTTAGCGGCCTGGAGCCTGTACAGCCAGCCTGATGGAACCGCCTCTGTGCAGCTGCATCAGTGGGTCAGTGGAGCATGCGTGAGTGGGGCTGGCTGGCTGCTCTTGCTCTCCCTCCGACTTTGGTGGTTTCTTTCTGTTGGACCCACCAGGACCTCTTTCAGTTCAGTTCAGTTCAGTTGCTCAGTCATGTCCAGCTCTTTGCGACCCCACGCCAGGCCTCCCTGTCCATCACCAACTCCTGGAGTTCACTCAGACTCACGTCCATTGAGTCGGTGATGCCATCCAGCCGTCTCATCCTCGGTCATCCCCTGCTCCTCCTGCCCTCATCCCTCCCAGCATCGGAGTCTTCTCCAGTGCATCAGCTCTTGGGGCTCTAGAAATCCCACAAATCCCTGGACACCCTCTCCTACTCTAGCCACTCCCCGCCAAACCCCTGGCCCTTCTGTTGGCAGAGTTACAACAGCTTGTAAAGCTGGGTTGCAGTTCTCTGGGTCAACAGGGAGTGGCGCTCTCTAATTATTGCAGGTGGTTGCTGTTCAGTTGCTAAGCTGTGTCTGACTCTGCGACCCCATGGATTACAGCACGCCAGGCTTCCCTGTCCTTCCCTTTCTCCTGGAGCTTGCTCAAACTCATGTCCATGGAGTCGGTGATGCCATCCAGTCATCTCATCCTCTGCCACCCCCTTCTCCTCCTGCCTTCAATCTTTCCCAGCATCAGATCTTTTCCAATGGGTCGGCTCTTGGCATCAGGTGGCCAAAGTATCGGAGTTTTAGCTTCAGCATCAGTCCCTCCAATGAATATTCAGGACTGATTTCCTTTAGGATTGACTGGTTTGATCTCTTTGCAGTCCAAGGAACTCCCAAGAGTCTTCTCCAGCACCACATCAATTCTTCGGTGCTCAGATTTCTTTACAGCCCAACTCTCACATCCATGCGTGACTACTGGGAAAACCATGGCTTTGACTATGTGGGTCTTTGTTGGCAAAATGATGTCTCCGCTTTTCAGTGTGCTGTCTAGGCTTGTCACAGCTTCCTTTCCAAGGAGCTGCTGCTGCTGAGTCGCTTCAGTCGTGTCCGACTCTGTGCGACCCCTTAGACGGCAGCCCACCAGGCTCCGCCACCCCTGAGATTCTCCGGGCAAGAACACTGGAGTGGGTTGCCATTTCCTTCTCCAATGCGTGAAAGTGAAAAGTGAAAGTGAAGTCACTGAGTCGTGTCCAACTCTCAGCGACCCCATGGACTGCAGCCCACCAGGCTCCTCTGTCCATGGGATTTTCCCGGCAAGAGCACTGGAGTGGGTGCTGTTGCCTTCTCTGTTCCAAGGAGCAGGCATCTTTTAGTTTCATGGCTGCAGTCACCGTCTGCAGCAATTTTGGGAAATTCCTCGATTCTGCAACTTGAGCATTTATCAAACCAAAATGACTTACTCATTGATCAAGTTCAATAAAGCCTTTCTTCGTGCACAGAACTCTGTGGACTGTAACTCTGAAGTAAGTCGGAATCAAGGAAAGATGTGTTTCGTGATCTGTTACCTGCCAGTAGCTTTCCTTGGCTTGTGGGGCATAAGTGAGGCTGACTCCAATGAAAGGTAACCTCCTTGAAGCATAGGATGGCTGTGAAACTCGTCACAACTGGGGGCATTCGGCCCCCTGCCCCAGAGAAGCGCATGCCTGCCTGAGTACCTGGAGTTTCATGTACCTGGAATGAAGGGGAAACATCACCGGTGCCTCCAGCTGGCTTGACGGCAGAGACGGGGCCATCAGCTCCCCCTCCACCACCAGAGGGCAGCATTGCCCCACCGAGCGCCCTTCGCCGCCAAGCCTGTTGGCGGGGCTGATTGACTAAGCCCTGCCGTCTCCCTGGCAACCGTCTCCAGCCCGGCCTCTTCCGGCGCCCATCCTGCCAGCGCTGCTCTGTGATGGACAGGGGCTGCCCCTCTGCTCTCTGTCCGTGCCTGGGCCAGCGGAGCTGCCCGAGTAAGGGCCCCGTAAGAGCACCTCTGATTTCCTCTTGGCTGAGGGGCCCTCCTTTCCCCAAATGCTTGCCTTCCCCACCTCCTGTTCTGGAAAGGGAGAGGGAACTTTCAGAGCCAGCTGCAAAGGCAGCGATCCCCTCACAACCCATGGTGGGGAGTGGGCTGGGGAGGGGCACCGGCTGCCGAGGAGTCAGGGCGCAGAGTGCAGGGACCACGGGTGTTTGGGACCCCAGCTGCTTCTGGATCTTGTCCACTGGGAGCCCCTCTGTGGCCAGACTCGGCAGCGGGAAGTGATGATGGATTTTGACCACCCTGGACCCCAACATGAGACCCCAGGCTCGTCCCTGAGGCCTGCAGAAAGGCTCAGGTGAGCACCTTCCCAGTTCAGAGTGAGTCGGGGGAGAAGGGGGAGTCAGGGACACGCAAGAGCCACAGAAGGGGTCGAGCAGCTGCACTGGCTGAGGGCTCAGGACCATCGGTCTCTGCCGGCTCTGAGGAGTCAGCGTGAGGGCCAGCTGGGGAGCCTCTCTGGACGGCGCGGTCAGGGTGGACCTCGGTGAGAAGTCGGGAAGGACAGCCCGGCCTCCCGCTTCCTAGCCCAGCTTGGCCTCGCCGACACTCACTCTGAGCGGGAGGCAGGCGCCCAGCCTCCCTGTGCCTGCGCCCGCCTGCTGCGCTTCCTGTGAGGATGGCCGAGGGCGAGCTTGCAGGCCTCAGATGGGCCTTGCTCCCTGGGGCTCCCCCCTTGTCCGCCCGGGGTGCCCTAGGACCCCAGCACAGGGCCAGGCGCCCAGCAGGGGCTGATCGTGTGACACGGGGTTGGGTGCCGACTCCAGAGAGGGGAGCTGTGATTCAGGAACCTTCTCATGGCGCCTGTATTTCGACAGGACGGTCATGGGTCATGCTGGACGCGTCTGAGACTCCAGGGCAAAGGCAATGACGGTTAGCCCCGGGTACCCATCCATCTGCTCACTTGCTCAGCAGTTGCTGCCCTGGGCTGGCTTGGGGAGAGCAGCATCTGCCCCATACAGTGTAACACGTGGCTGGAAATTTTTAGTAGCCACATTAAGAACTATGTGAATTTTATTAATATATTTTTATTTAACCCAATATGTCAACCCGTTATCTCAACATGCGGGCCGTCTAAAACTCATTAATGAGCTATCTTACACTCATTTACTACCCAGGCTGAGGTTTGGTGGGTGTGTCACACTTTCAGCACTTCCCGACTTGTGTAAGTCAGAGTTCAAGCTCTCAAAAGCCACAGGCGGCCAGGGCTGGCATGCTGGAGAGTGGACGTCCAGAACACGGCCTTGGGGATGCATGCAGGCAGCCAGCATGGGCCGATCTGTGCCAGGAGGGGGTCACAGGACTATGGGATTTCAGAGGGAGGAACAGCCAATGGGGAGGGGATTGGAGGACTCCCAGGAGGAGGAGGCATTGGGGCTGGGCATAGAAGGGTAAAGAGGAGTTCTTGGGGTACAAAGGGGGGACAGACAATCTTATAATTTTGTTCCTGGTTCCCAAGATAGGGTCTGAAGAAATCAAGCACTTTCACTGACTTCCCACCAGGTTCTCCTGAAGGAGCCACTGATTTAAGTCTTCTTAATTCCAGGACTTCCCTGGCAGCCCAGTGGTTAAGCCCATGTTCCCAGTGCAGGGCGTCAGGTTCAGTCCCTCATCAGGGAGCTAAGACCCTGCATGGAGCAACTAAGACCCCAATAAACGAACACTTAAAAAACCCGCTTCTTTCTGCCCCTTCAGTTCGGTTCAGTTCAGTCACTCAGTCATGTCCGACTCTTTGCGACCCCATGAATCGCAGCACGCCAGGCCTCCCTGTTCATCACCATCTCCCGGAGTTCACTCAGACTCACATCCATCGAGTCAGTGATGCCATCCAGCCATCTCATCCTCGGTCATCCCCTTCTCTTCCTGCCCCCAATCCCTCTCAGCATCAGAGTCTTTTCCAATGAGTCAACTCTTCGCATGAGGTGGCCAAAGTACTGGAGTTTCAGCTTCAGCATCATTCCTTCCAAAGAAATCCCAGGGTTGATCTTCAGAATGGACTGGTTGGATCTCCTTGCAGTCCAAGGGACTCTCAAGAGTCTTCTCCAACACCACAGTTCAAAAGCATCAATTCTTCGGCGCTCAGCCTTCTTCACAGTCCAACTCTCACATCCATACATGACCACAGGAAAAACCATAGCCTTGACTAGACGGACCTTAGTCGGCAAAGTAATGTCTCTGCTTTTGAATATGCTGTCTAGGTTGGTCATAGCTTTTCTTCCAAGGAGTTAGCCAGTGCTAATATTTTTCCATATTCTAGTAACAAACCCTGAGGCCTAGAGGTTCAGCTACTAGGAGGCTTCTGGGCTCAGCCGTGTCTGGCCCTTTCCAACCCCAGGGCCTGCAGCTTCCCGGCTCCTCTGCCCACGGAATTCTCCAGGCAAGAAGACGAGTGGGTGGCCATTTCCTCCTCCAGGGGATCTTCCCCACCCAGGGATCGAACCGAGTCTCCTGCACTGACAGGCAGGCTCTTCACTACTGCATCACCTGGGAAGACTGGGTGGGTAGTAGGCCTTAGCTGGGTCTTAGAGCAGTGGCCGCAGGGACGGCATCGCCTGGCCCTCCCTCCACTTTATGAAGCCATGTGCACGTGCCTGTTGCATCACACAGGGAAGGGGGTGCAGGTGGGGATTCTTGAAACCTGTCTGGAACCGGGTGCCATCCCTGGGTCCCACTCAGGAAGTCTTCCTTAGGTCTAACTGGAATCTCTCTTGCTGCTGCTGGAGTCCTAGGCGAGGCTGCTTTGCAGAACTGCTCTGATGCCGCCTCTCCCACAGCTATCCCCAGGGACCAGCCTGGAGAGCTGCTGTGCTCGTGGAAACCTTTAGAAGTGAACCTTCCAGACGTGTCTGCAAAGAGTCAAAAGACTGAGCCCTCATGGGGCATCTCTGGAGAGGTGGCCGGTGTGGGGGCAGCTCTGTGGGAGCAGAGCCACGTTGCCCCTGCTCTCCTTCCTCTAGGGAGGGGGTGCCCTGGGGTGACGCTCTGTTGCCCCACTTGATGGGGCAGCAGGAAGGCCCCCTGCTTCCTGAAGCCTCCCTCCCGTGTTGTCTGGAATTGAGCTTCTGGCTTCGTTCTGGGGCATTTGAGTATCACCCTCCGCCCTCACAGATGCTCCCTGCGTGTTCTGGCACTGAATCGGCCCCTGTCATTCTCCTCGAGGGTCCCGGGGCGGCTGGGGCAGGGACCACAGCGAAGGGTGCTCGTGGCGTGGGGAGCTGAGGGAAGAGCCTGTGGGTGATCAGCCCTGGCCTGGTCCCCCGAGGCCTGGGCCTGGGTCCTCTGCTGAGAGGTGGGCTGTGTGGGAGCCTGCACAGCCTCTGTCCTTTCACCTCAGTGGCTCAGCCGGTAAAGCGTCTGCCGGCAATGTGGGAGGCCTGGGTTCGTTTCTGGGGTTGGGAAGATGCCCTGGAGAAGGAAATGGCAGCCCACTGCAGTGCTCTTGCCTGGAAAATTCCGTGGGCGGAGGAGCCTGGTGGGCCACAGCCCATGGAGTCACGGAGTCGGACACGACTGAGCGGCTTCCCGGCCCCTTGTCACCCGAGAGGTGGAGGTTTCAGCAGCACAGCCTCGCTCTCACACCTGCCACGTGTCTGGCGGGTTTCTTCCCTTTCCGCCCCCTCAGCTGGGGCTCGTTTGGGCACACTGCCTCCCCGGGTGGTGCGTAGTGGGTCAGGGTCGCTGTGCAGTAAAGAGCTGGCTCAGCAGACTCGGGTTGCCCACACCCTGCATGCCCAGGGGAGGCCAGGCCCTGGCTCAGCTCCTGGGAGGGACCTCTGGACCCTCGGGACATCCTGTTGATAAAAGCATTTTTGTCTACCTGCTCCAGGTCACGCCAGGGAGTCTATGAAATGATGGGGTTTGTGGGGGTGCTTCAGGGTCCCCGATATCAACCAGCCTTCTGCAGGGGCTGGAAGCTAAAGTCACCTACGTGGGCAGCCAGGCTTGTCTTCATGACCCACCTCCAGGGCACCAAAGCTCAGTGGTCTCCCTGGCTGGCACCCCTCCCATGACATCACACATCCTCTGGGAGGGGCTGGTGCCTGGTGTCCCTGGCACCTGCCCCCATGCAGACCCTCCCAGGGCTGGTTTTTCTCTGTCCGTTTGGGCTCATAAACCTTAACCGTGAGTGCGGCTGCCTGGCTGAGTTCTGCGAGTCCCTCCAGCAGCTCCTGGAGCCTAGGGTAGTCTGGAGCCCTGGGGGGCAGGGTCAGCTGCCCTGTTGACTGGCCCTGAGGCTGGGTGGGGGGCGCCCTGTCCCGTCTCTGTCACGCGGGCAGTCTGTGTCCAGAGGCCCCTGCAGGATGTCTTCAGACGCTGGGGCCCTTCGACCTTTGACCTTGACTCCTCTCCTGTCTGTGCTCTCAGCTCTGGCCTCCACGTGGCATCCTGCATTCCCGGGGAGAACCGAACTGTTTCTAGAGGCGGGGGATCCTCCCTGAGTGGGGCTCCTGCCGACAAGGGTGGGGGCACAGCCTTGGCCCCCCATTCTGAACCTGGAAGCACCTAGGACAAAGGGGGCCCCTGGGAAGACGGGGCTCCGTGTGTGCGGGTGTGTGTGTGTGTGTGTGTGTGTGTGTGCGCGCGCACGCGTGTGTGGGTTCTGCCTTGTCTGGGGCAGGGTCTGGGCTGGGCTGCAGCACCTCTGGGAGCGCCCCTCCCCCCAGCTCAGGGGAAGCTCCGAGCGGCCTGTGCTAAGCCTTTGGTGGCGTCCAGGAGATCGGGGAGGCCTGACCTTCCCTCTGGGGGCCCCCGTGTGCCAGTTCCCCCAGTCGTGCCTCGGGCCCCGACGCTGGGTCTGTCCAGGCTGCTGCTCCCATGCTGTTCGGCCTCTGCCTCCATCTGGGACGGACACTGGCCCTCCTGCCAGGCCCTGCCACCTGCCCCCGGGGCCCTGTGCGCCTGTGTTCAGGTAAGCTGGTCTAGGTGCGGCTGACCCTGATGCCAGCCCTGGGGGAGGCTGCTGGGCACGAAGGGCCCTGGACGCCACCGAGACAGGAGCTGGGAGCTCCCCGGGGCCGGCCTGTGCTTGGAGCCTGGTCTTAGCGCCCTGCTCTTTCCCAGGCCGTGGCCTGCACTCTGGCCCCCTGCCCTGGCCTAGGCCCCGCGTTCTGGGATGGGCGCTGTCCACAGTGCCCTGTGGGTTGGGACCCAGGGCCTGGCTGGAGACCGACGCCTCCCCCGGCCTGCAGCCTGGCCGCCGCCCCCGCCCTGCCACGTCGCCGCTTCCACCCCAGCAGCAGGAAGCCGCGAGCAGGCTCTTTCTGTAACGTTTTGGAGGGCTGCTGTTGCAGGAAACATCTGGCCGCCGTCCAAGGAACATAATAAGAGAGAGGGCGAGAGGGAGTCGGGGAGGAGGCAGGGGCTGGGGAGGTTTGGAAAAACCATCTGATTCCACTTTGCAAAGACAACTGCAGTGATGTCTCTGAGGGTTTCGAAGTCACTTCGGATTCAAACCATGCCGGGTGACGTCAGTGGGAAAAAATGAAGCTCGCCCTGGTTCTGGGACACACACCATATGAAGTTGGTCCCAGCAAGCTCCCGGCCCACGAGCCAGGACAGCAGATGGCCCACGGGGGTCTTTGCAGAAAGGCAGGAGCCGCGGGGGCAGGGGGCCGAGGTCCACCGCCCTGGGCGTCCCGGGCTGTCCGGCCTCAGCTCCGTGGCCTGACCCGGGGGGACGGGAAGGAAGCAGGAGGAGTGGAGGGTGAGACTGTGGATGGGAGAGAGGTCAAGGTCAAAGGGAGCCCTGTGCAGTGTCCCGCATCTGAAGACGTCCAGGGGCCTCTGGACCAAGCACTGCCCACGTGACACAGCCCTGGGCCCCTTCGGAACAGTTCAGTGTGTCCCATCCCCTGCCGAGAGTGGAGGACTGGCCCTGGCATGGAGAGAATCCTGGCGTTGCTGGGCCTCCAGCCTCAACGTCGGGAGGGTCCCCCGGGCTGTGGGGGTGTCCCGGGCCTCAGCACCCCCACCACGAGCACGCTCAGGCCCCCACACTTTGCAAAGTCAGCCTTGCAGCTTGGTGCCGAAGTCTGGGACCCTCATGGTGTCTGTCCGCTGCTCTTAGCTACCATGGGCACTAGAGGGGGAGTGAGGAGGACCCACCCCGTCCCTCCTGCTTGGGGATGCTCTGGTGAGGACTCTGCTCCTCCGGATGGGGGCTCCAGGGGTCCTGGAATACGGCAGGAGCTGACGTGGCCCTGGCTCCACAGGACAGGGCACGAGGACCCTTCTCCAGAATTCCAGGGGCTCCGTGGACACTCCTCAACCCTGACAGAGCCTGGGCCTCGGGACAAGGTCACCTCAGCCTCAGAGCCCTCAGTCCTTAGAGGGAGGGCCCCCCCAGGGGAGGAAGGGCCTCCTGCCATTTGCAGAGCCCCCAGGGGCACACGCCCTGGCCCCCCGCGGAGTCCGCCGGGGTCTGAACGGTGGCCTGGCCTAGATGTTGTCTCCACATTTGCTCTCCCAAGTGCGTTTTGAAAGAAACTCTGCAGAGAAGCCTGGTGACGGTGAGGCTGGGTGGACACTGGCTGGAGGAAGGCAGATTCCAATCGACCCGCGTTTGCTGGCAGCCGATGGTGCCAGGCCCGAGGGCAAGTGCCCAGGGCCCGCGGCCAGCCTCCAGGTCGCCCCTGAGCAACCCCGCTCCGAGGTGCCCACTTTGTGGGGAGGAGGTGGGCCTCCTAGGGTGCGGGGGACTTGCACGGGGCACCGGGACTGGGCGAGCTGGAGGCCCAGGGGCCGCAGTGCCTGGGGGTGGGGCTCAGCCTGGAGGGGCCGTGCTGTGACTGGAGGGGGGCAAAGCCTGGCTCAGGATGGGGTGGGGGGCGGGGCGGGCCGCCTGTCTGGGACGCGGTTCAGCCGTGGTGCAGCAGAGCCTTGACTCATGGGCTGGGGCCTCCTGGCCTCTGGGGGTCTGGAAGACATTTTTTCCATGGAAAGTAGCTGCTGGCGCTCCGATGAGCAGGGAGCTCTCTGCCCCCTCCCGCCGCCGGCCGGGCCTTTGGCAGTGGGCTGTCCGCTCGTCGGGCCGAGCCTCCCTGCCGGACTTTCCGTGGCCTGGGCTGGGGTGGGAGCACCGGGCAGGGGTCAGCCGGGTGGTCCTGCTGCTGGTCAGTCCCCAGGAGGCGCTGCCCTGTGCGACCTCAGGTCTGGGGCAGGGGTGGGGATGAGATAACGAACGTCAAGGTCTGGCTGCAGGGCGACAGACCTACTCCTTCGTTAGCTCTTTGGGGGAAGCTGGGGGTGGTAAGGAGGCACAGGGAGTGGACTGTCCTCTTGGTGGGGGGCAGCTGAAGTGGCAGATGCTGGAGTATTTACTGAAGCTCCTGATCTTGGGAGCGGGTACCCCGAAACCTCTCCACGGCACTGGTGGTGAGGCTTCTCTCTGCCTGGGTGGGCACCAGGGCTGGCTTGCCCCTGGGAGACACAGGACGCCAACTGGCTAACAGAAACCCTCCTCGAACCCCCTGAAGGACTCATCCCCCACGGGAAACACAGGCACCCTGGGAGCCCAAGAACCATGCACCAACAGAGGGGCCCCACCATGGGCCAGGGGGTCCTCCAGGATGGTGAAGTCTCAGTGTGCCTGGCCTGAGGTGGGACTTGGGACGCAGCTCTGTCCCCAGCTCTGCAGGAGGGGCAGGGCCATCTGGGGGTGGCCTGCATGGGGGCCTCCTGGCTGGATGTGAGTGCAGCCTGGGGTAGACCCCGACTGCATTATCCACAAGGGGCCTCAGCAACGTGGGCCAGGGGCTTCCACAGGGAACACTCTGAGGCCATTTCCCGGCCCTACCCTCTCCTCCAGGAAGCCCTCCTGAGCTTCTTGCTCCTTTGGATTCTGCTGGGTTCGGCACATAGACCCCGCAGTCTGACCTTAGTGTCTTCCGCCATTTTACAAACAGAAGTCTTGTCTCTTGGGAGAGCCAGGGGCAGGGCCCAGGCCCAAGGCTTGGCCGGAGCAGGGCGCTGCGTCCCGATGCCTGCGTGGACAGGTGCATGCCCGTGGGGGAAGAGCCTTCTCACCCTCCAGAAGGTCCTGGGGTCTGACACGCTGCACAGCCGTCCTGGGCGTCCAGTGCCCGCTGCCTGCCTCCTCGTGGGCCCCCTGCACTCTGCCTGGTGGCTGTTTGGGGTATTCTTGGTGGGGACCCTGCTGGCCAACACTGCAAGCACCCTGGGCCTCCTGGACCTCTCTCAGAAGTGCGGGGGCCGTGGGCCAGAGCGTCCCCTCACATCCTCATGTTGACAGGACTCAGACAGCATCTCAGTCGCCTGAGGGTCAAGTGCTGGCATCCGAGTCCTGCTGGGGAGACGCGGGCAGCTGGCTTCTCAGCACGTGTGGCCATGGCCGGGGTCATGCACCCACTCCATGGTGTCCTCCTGGTCCCCGGGCCCCGAGGGTTCAGGCACTCACTCCACGGGGTCCTCTGGGCCCCCGAGGGGTCACACACTCACTCCACGGTGTCCTCCTGGTCCCCGGGCCCTTGAGAGGTCATAGGTCATACACTCACTCTTCAGGGGCTCCTGGTCACTGGGCCCTCGAGTGGCCCCTCGGCTCAGCCAGGTCCTAGCCCTGGCCCTTTTCCTCGAGGGCCCTTGGGGCACCATCCTGAGGCCACTTTCCTCAGGCACCTGGCTCTTCTCCTTGAGGGGAGCCCGTGTCTGATCGCAGGACGGGTTCTGTTTGTGTCTGAGTTGAGCTGGGACCCAGGTCTCCCTGTCTGCCTTCTGTCCTGAGCTAAATGGGCCCTGGGGGCCTGTGCGGGCTGTTTCTGTTCAGAGAGAGGGGCATGCGTTTTGCCTCTGGCTGCCTGACCTCAGGCATGTCCCCGGGTTTCCTGGCCTCAGTGTCCTTGTCCGTCAAATGGGAATAAAAGAGGAGCCCCTCCTCTGGCATAGAGGTTTCAGCTTACTTAGCATGTGGCCACGAGCCAGGGTGAGGGGCTGACCCAGCAGCGGTGTCCTCGGAGCCGGGCTGAGCACCGCGTCCTTCCACCAGGCGTCCACCTCTGGAGGGCTCTGCTGGGCTGGGCCCGCTGGTGGAGCGGGGTGGAGGCTGCACGGAGGCTGCGGTCAGTGGCTACGGCCGGGGGGAAGCTGGGGAAGAGACGGGCCTGCACTCACATGCCAGGGTACCCTGGGCTTTGCTGGAGGAGAGTCAGCATCTGGCTTTGAGGGAGGGGGCGGTGGGGGGGAACACGGTGACCCTCTGAAAAGGTGTGGTGCTGGGCGGAGAGGAGAGGCCTCAGTCCCAAAGTAAGTGTTAGTCTCTCAGTCGTGTCCAACTCTTAG
The DNA here is from genome assembly GCA_917880005.1 of Nanger dama. Taxonomy (NCBI): domain Eukaryota; kingdom Metazoa; phylum Chordata; class Mammalia; order Artiodactyla; family Bovidae; genus Nanger; species Nanger dama. The sequence continues at coordinate 1,888,643 of CAKJTW010000018.1, read as the reverse complement.
TGAGCCCATGGACGGTAGCCTGCCGGGCTCCTCTGTCCGTGGGATTCTCCAGGCAAGAATACTGGAGTGGGTGGCCTTTCCCTCCTCCAGGGGTTCTTCCCGACCCAGGGATCGAACCCAGGCCTCCGGCACTGCAGGCAGACTCTCACCGTCTGAGCCGCCAGGGAAGCCGGCACACGCTCCAGGAGCGCGCAGCTGCTGTTTCCCACGTCCGCCTGCCTGTTGTCGCAGCTGAGCTCCTGTGGCTTCTCTGGGAGGCAAACAGGCAGCCGCCGAGCCACCCCCGCCCCCCGCCCCCAGACGCAGCTCTCCGCCTGAAGCCCGTCTGGAGGGCGAGACCATCAATTTTGCAGGAGCAAGGAGGAAAAGAAACCTTTACAACAACTCAGCAATAAAAACCCCAGCCAACCAAACGGCGGCTGGGCCGCAGGCTGGAGGCTGAGACGGCGGCCCTGCTGTCGCGGCCGTCTGGTGCCCGCCCACGGGTGTGTGGCCCTGGCCCCACCCCAGGCTCCAGAAGGTCCCCTGTTCGTGCAGGTCACTGGCCTGGAGACCGTCCCAAACTTCCCCGTAACAGCAGCTTCCGTGGCCTGTTACTCAGCACTCCTCTTCATTTAAATTAAAAACATTTTCAAAGGAGGGCCAAAGGATCACGCTCTAAGCCTGTTCTGCGCCCAGCCTCCACTTCCACAGGCAAGAGAGCGAGGCGATCTCTGCCTTGGGCTGTCCAGGCTCCCTCGGGGAGTGGGCCTCGGGGGCCGCCGCTGTCCTGCCCATCTGTCTCCACACCTACAGCCACCTGCACACAAGGCCGGCTCCCAACCCAGCAGTGGCAGGGTGCGGGTCAGCCCCTCCTGCCAGAGGCCCGTCTGTCCTCTGTCTTCACCCCAATCTGACCATCTCTCCTCTCCGCCGAGGATGCACGAGGTAAAGCTCAGCGTCCAAACGCAAAGGCTGCTCTACAGCTGAGGATCAGGCTAGACCTCGCCTCCCGGCCCCCTCTCCCCCGCAGCCCCCTCCCCCCCTGCAGCCCCCTCCCCCTGCAGCCCCCTCCCCCGAAGCTCCCCTGCCCCCTGCAGCCCCTTCCCCCCTGAAGCCCCCCCCCCCCGCAAGCTCCGCTGCCCTCTCCTCACCCAGTCCTCTCGTCCTGTTCCTTCAGCACAAGCCCGAGGCCCTGGAGGCACCCGCTTGGGTTGGAGGCCGTCCTCTGGGCCCCGTCTCCTGCTGCCCCCAGCGGCTCAGAGCTGCCTCCACTTCCATCCCTGGGCCGTGGCCTCTTTGAGGCTCCCGGGGGAGCCCCGGGTCAGCAGCCCCAGGTGTGACAAGTGCAGGTGTCCAGGGGACGCAGCTCAGATGCGTCCCTTCCGTGAAGGTGGAGGCGAGCGTCGGGGTGGGTGTAGCGGCCCCGGGGCCTGTGAGCCAGCAGCACGGGCAGGGGCCCTGGATCGGATGAAGCCCCGTCTTCCTTGCTCTCGGCCCAGCCAGCCTGGGGCCTGGGCGCCCAGCTGGTTCTAGGCTAGCCGCCTCAGCCCTGGCAATCCCACTGGAGACGGAGCTCCGGTTTCGTGTTGGAAACTTGAGTGCTTGTTTGGGGAACCCAGAGTGAGACTGAGGTTGGATCGTGAGGCTCTGTGGTGTCTGGGGAGGGGGCTCACGGCAGGTGTGTGTGGGGCCTGAGACATGGGGGACAGGGAGGTTCACAGCTCTGCCTTGAGCTGCTGGGAACGGGCAGCCCCCAGGGCCAGCCTGTGTGGAGGGCATCCGTGTCTGGGCCCCGGCGGGCCATCCTGGGCCTTATAGGCAGGCAGGTGACCGGCCAGACCCTCGGGGTGGAGCTGCAGGACTGAGCCGCTGCCTCTCCAGAGTCCCCACTCTGCCCCACTCACCGGCTGGCCTCTGCGTGCCCAGCGCTGACTGTGTCCCCCGGCTCTGGTATCACCGGGCCCAGTGGCCTTGGCTCATGTACTCGTCTGCAGGTGGTCCCCGAGGCCCACTTCCTGAGGGGGCCTGGACGGCCTGGGGCAAGACCCCTTCCCTGCTTCCCCTGGGGTCACCTGGGCTCTGCAAGATGGCTGGACTGGGCCCAGACAGTGGAGGTGGGCCCCAGGTGGCCTGCAGGTAGACGGGGCCCTTCCGGTCCCCGCCCCCCACCTGCGTGTAGAGTCCTGATGGAGCCAGGCGTGACCTATGCAGGCGGGGAGTGGTGGGGGTGCACAGCATTCCCAGACGTTGTGAGGACTAGACCCCCTGGACACAGGGCCCTTTGGGGACACTCCCAGGCAGCTCTGTCGGGATTGACCAGCACGGTGGCTCAGCCACCCCTGAGGCCCCCTGCCCAAGGTGCCCCCATTTCTGCACCAAGCAGCCCTGCCCACAGCGGAGAGGCCACTCTCACCCGCAAGTGGCCTTCAGGAAGGAGGTGACCTAAGGAAGCTTGAGCCTCTGTGGGCCCCATCTTCGGTAAACGCCGCGTGCTAGGTGGAGGGCCTGGGGAGGGCTGTGGAGTGTCCCTGATAGGCCTGTGCAGCAGAGAAGCTGTGCTGACTGAAGGCGTTTGAGTTCCCGAATCTCTTACCTGCCTGAAAGCAGAGACTCCCCCGAGATCTCTGAAGAATCCGGTTCTCATAGATCCCTTCCTTGGATCACCAGGGAAGACCGTCTCCATGGGGGCTCGGGGCTGCACCCTGCCCCCGAGCAGACAGCGCTTACAGCCCTGCCTCTTCCCCAGAGCCCGGGAGGCCTTTCTCCAGCCAGGGCCCTTCCCCTTCCCCTCCCTCGTCATGCCCCCTAAGGCAGCACCCCATATTCTAATTCCTCCTCTGAGTCACAGTTTTCTGTGAAGTCCCAAGCATATGTGCACAGGAATAAAGGTCTGCACTTTCTCTCCACAATGTCTCTTGCTGGCCTCCAAAACTGAACCTAAGAGGATGGGAGGAGTCACCTCCCCGACAGAAGACGTGTCTAGGGCCTCTGGTGTGTCGTGGGGAGCTGGGATGAAGGGGGCAGGTGGGCCTGCTCCCCCAGCGTGGCGTCCACCGACCTCCTTCCTGCTGTGCACCACGTGGTCAGGCTCTCTGCCTCTGCTTGGCCAGCCTCGTGAACTCCTATTCACCCGTCCAAGCCCTGACAGGCACACTCTCCTTTCTGGAATGTCAGTTTCTGCTGCCCTCTGTGAATCAGGTTCTGTAGCAGGAGGCTCAGGTGGAATGAGGTCCTTAATGTTCGGGACCACGCACGGGTGGGAAGGTGGGGCTTCACGGCCCCCAGGGCTGGTGCTTCTGCTGTTCTCCCCAGGCGGGCCCCTCCCAGGACACCCCCTGAACCGGCTGGAGGGGCCAGCTCCTGCCCCCAGTTTGGCCATTTGCTCTGAGGTCTGGGCCAACTCTGCTGCCTCTCTGGGCCTTGGTCTCTCCCCTGCACCATGAGAGGTCTTTACCGGTAGACCTGGGCCCCTTTTGGCCCAGACAGTCCATGCACAGTACAAAACTGTCCACACGGACACGGCGTTGCTATTTAGCAACTGGAGAAACAAACTCTCCATGAGTTGTATCTTGGCCTGCAAAAGAGGCCTTTGGAAGCTGGCAGGCTGGCCTCTCCCGCCCTGCGTGTCCAGCAGCTGGGAGCCGGCGCTGGGAAGCGGGTCAGGCTTGTTTCATGTCAGGCTGTCTCGGGCCGCAGAGCAGCCTCCACGTTGCCAAAACAATGTTTCCAACATCTCGGAAAATGTGCGGCCACTTCTTTCCACGGGACTCAGGCTGAGGCCTCCTCCCGGTTCCACTGGTGAGGGTGGGGGCTGAGCGAGGGTGGAGGGGAGTGGCCGGCTACAGAAGAGAGAGAGAGAGAGAGAGAGAGAAAGAGAGAGAGGGAGAGAGAGAGAGGGAAGGAGAAGGGGGGAGAGGGAGAGAGAGAGAGAGGGGAGGGAGGGAGGGAGGGAGAGAGAGAGAGACAGAGACAGAGAGAGAGGAGGAGAGAGAGAAGGAGGGAGAGAGACAGAAAGAGAGAGAGGAGAGAGACGGGGAAACAGAGAGAGAGGGAGAGAGAGGGGAGGAGAGACAGAGAGAGAGGGAGAGACAGAGAGAGAGGGAGAGAAGGAGGGAGAGAGAGAGAAGGAGGGAGAGAGAGAGAAGGAGAGAGAGAGACAGAGAGGAGAGAGTCGGGGAAACAGAGAAGGAGAGAGAGGGAGAGACAGAGCGAGGCAGAGAGGGAGGGGGCTGGGAGACCGGCAGCTTCACCCCCACGGTGCCCCTCCCGCTCCCTGTGCCCCCCCACCCCTCTCTCCCAGCCCCCCTCCTCTGTCCCCCCTCCCCCAGCCTCCTGGCATCTCTTGCCACCTGCCCAAGAGCTCCAGAGCTCTGTCCCCCAGGCCACCCTGGGAACTGGGCATAAACCCATTTCACGGATGAGCAGCTGAGGCCGGGAGGGGGGCGTGGCGTGACAGCTGGGAGCAGGCCCAGCAGCAGAGCTCACGGGTCCTGGTGCAGAGTGAGAGCGTGGGGCTCCTCCTTCGAGAAAGCCTGGGAGCCTCAAGAGGGCAAGCGCAGAGCACGCGCCCGAGCACAGCCCGCCGGGGTCTGTCCCCAGCCTGTGCTCTCCCCTGCGTGGCCGCGGGAGCAGGGGCCGTGGGGTGGCGGCCCCTTCACAGGCCTGCTGCCCCATTGACCCCGCTGGGCCCTGCGGCTTTGGACACTAGGGGGCAGAGGGAGCCCACTGAGCGGGGCCTGGCGCCGGCAGTGGGGGGCCGCAGGGACGTCTGGGGGCTCCTTCCTCAGTGCCGCTCTAGGCTCCGAGTCTGCAGGGACCGTCGGAGGCTCAGCGCCCAGCCTCCGGGCTCTGGGAGCTGGAGGGCCAGCCGACCTCACGCGGGGGCCTCGGGCCGAGCGGGTCACCCGGGCAGGCCACCCGGCCCCTCCCCGGTTCCCAGCAGCCATGTGGGGGCCCCGGCCCCGACCCCAGGGATGGTGGTCTGTGGGTCATTGCCTTCCCGCGCGGCCATTCGCACACCAGGGCCAGGCCCGTGCCTCCCTGTCCTAGGGCGGCATGGAGTCCAGTGGGCCCCTGAGCTGTCCCGTCTCTGGGGGTCTGGGGGCCTCCAGGGGTCTCTTCACCTCCACCTGCCAGGTCCCCCTTGGGAGCTGGGGCCCTCAGGCCCAGCCTGGCCCCATGGTCAGCTTTTCCCGGGAGAAGCCTGGGGGCTGAGTGGGGAGCTTCTCGGCCTTGAGAGCACAGACGGCATCTGAGGGCGGCCAGGCCTCCGCAGGGATCTGGACCCGAGGAGCCGTGGCCTGCCCTCCCGTGGCCCCGGGCTGGGCTGGAGGGCCGTCAGGCCTTCCCTGCTTGTGGCCCCTCCGGGGGAAGCAAGGAGAGCCCCCAACATCCCCCCAGTCCCCCGCTCCGCACGGCTCACCGCACCGTGCTGGGTCTCTGCTTGGGAGGGGAGGGGTGCTGGCCTGCACTGACTTTTGCAGGGAGGAAAGCCTCTTCTGACGTGAGCCCGCTTCATTTTGGAAAATTGGGGGCTCTGAGGGGACTCTGTCTCAGCCCCGGCGCTGAGCTCTGCTGAGCATCGGGGCTCAGCTCCGCGGTCCTAACCTGGGCTGAGCCCGGCTCCTGCACCCAGGAGCCACCTGGGCATCTGTCCATGTTGGGGGTGGCGTCCTCCCCACCTGGGCTGTTGGGAGACCACATGCATTCTGAGCCTGGGACCCAGCCGCCCGCCGTCAGCACAGCCCTTCCGGCTTCTGCCTTTCGTTCTGGGGGTCTGCAAGGAGGTGGGTGGCGAGGGCTTGAGGGGGTGCAGGCAGGGGCTGAGTAGGCTCACATTTCTTCCTGTGAGTCCTTGGGCTCCAAGCGCCCACCGGCAGCCCCCACTGCCCTCTGGATGAGGCCAGGCCCTGCCGACCACCCTCCCGCGGACCCCTGGGAGCTGCCCAAACCCCAACCTCATGGGCCCTTGCAGACCCCTCAGGATGGGGGATGTACTGGGCAAACACTCAGAACCTTCCAGAACTGCCTCCTGGTGGCCTGTCATGGCAGGCTTCCCCCGGAGGGCTGCAAGCTGCGGGATCTGGAGGGGAGCCCGCCTGCTTCCACCTGCCCCTGGTGAGGCTTTCCTTCCGCACTGCCTTGGACAAGGGCGGGACTCCCCGGGGAGGATTCCGCATGGCCTGGAGAGGGCGCCCAAAGTCCAGCTGGGGGACCCTCGAGGCACCCACACGTTGGGGCTTGGTGCGGTTTCAGGGTGAGGCTGGCGGTCTGCTGGGGACTCCCGCTTTCCTCCCCCAGGCATCGGGTGTCTGCCCACGGGGGCAGAGGCAGCCCGTCGGACTCTAGGGCGCTGCTTGGGCCTGCTCTGCCCACCCCCCCGTGGCGGCCTCCTGGCCGACCCTCCCACCCCAGGGCCTTTGCCCTTGCTGTGCCCCTCCCCAGAGCCCTCTCTCTGGGCCTCGGCCTCTCTCTGCCTCCCCGTCCTCTCTCGAGGGGTCCGCTTCTGCAGGTCTGTTGGGGCGCCTCGCCCCCTCCCTGCTCTCCACCCCGTCCCCGCCTCTCCTGTCTGCAGGCCAGGAGGCGGCCTCTGGGCTGGTGCGTTTGTTCTCCCCAGGGGACCCAGAGTAGAGACTCGCGTCTTGTCCTGGGCTGTGACCCCATGCTCGGGACTGACCTCGCACACGGAGGCTTGGTTCCGGCCCTGAGGAAAAGCCTGGTCCTGGCCTTGGGGGCCGGGGGAGCCTAACTCCTGCTGGCGGGAGACCCCTGCATGCCCCCACACCCTGCTGGCTCCTGGGCCCTGCCCCTGCCGGCCTGGGTTGGGGGCGAGGCAGAGCCGGCTCTGCAGGGCAGGGAGGGCTGAGTGTGAGAAGGGCAGGAGGGGCTGGGCTGCGAGGGGCCGGCAGGGTCCCCTCCCTAGCCCCCGGGAGCCGCCGAGGCCGGCTGCGGGGCCCGCGGGTGCTTGGGGCCGCCACGTGGACGCAGCCTGCACTTTTCCCTTTTTGCACGCATGTTCAGGAAATGAGCTTTTTTCTCCTCCTCTTCTGGACAGCTTCCCGGGAGGACAGGCCTGTGGGAGGGGAGGCGGCCTGGGGCCCAGGACCTCTCCCGGCAAGCGCCAAGCCACACCCCAACTCTACCCACGCCCCCAGGGCCCAGAAGCCTGGGGTGTGGGGTGTGGGTTTGCTGGGAGGAAGCCAGAGTCAGCTGTGCCCCCAGCCCTGACTCAGTACAGAGTGGTGGTGGGGGGGCAGTTGCCCTGGAAGCTTTCACAGCTCCTGAAGGGTCTCAGCACAAGTCAGTGAGCACACTTGGGACCCCGCGTGCACCGCCAGCCAGCCGTGGCCGTGGCTTGCTCCCCAGTGGGCCTGGCTCTGCCCACGTGTGCTGGCCTGAGGGCGGTGAGGTGTGTGTGGCCCGACGGGGCTCGTGCACAGGGTGGTCCCTGCTGGCTCAGCTCTACAGCCTGGAGAGTGGGGCATCCGCTACCTGGGCCTTAGCTTCCCTGCCTCTGAAACGATGTTTTGCAAATGCTCAGCCAGGGGGAAGCATTGTGGCCCCCGGGGCCTCTGCTCCGGCCTCCAGAGCTGGCAGACGGCCTTGCAGGACCATGGGGGCCAGAGCCGTGGGAAGGAGGCGGGTGTGGGGGCCAGGCGCAGGGGGCCCTGCTCTGGTGTCAGCCCCGAGACGGGCCCGCTCCCCAGCCCTGCCATCAGCAAGTCTGAGACTGTGTGGCCGGGACGCCACCACTGTTTCTCTGCCACGACTGACTCAGCCTGTGGGGCACCCGGGGGAGGGGGCTGGGGAAGGGCCTGGGGCTGCTGAAGGGCCCCCCTCCCGGCAAGACTCCAGCCGAGTCCCAGAGCCGGCCCGGGCGGGGGCTCGCTAATGAGATCAGATCAGCGGCCCGCAGCTTTCGGCCCCTGAGCTTAGACTCAGGCTGCACCCCTGCCCTGCGCCCTCTGCCTGGAGCCTCTCACCCGCCCCTGTGCCTGCTCTCCAGTGTGCTTTGGAACAGGAAGGGATTTTGGGTCTTTGTGAAGTTTTATTTGGGAAATACAGAAACCAGGTGGACAAAATTAGCTGCATGGAGGTTCCATAACACTTGTGTGCGTCTGTGGAGAGTGTTTCACGTGCAGTTTCTGATGATCCTTTCAAGGGAAGTGGAAAAGGGGGTTTGAATTCAGTATTTGAGGAAAAGTTGAATCCCTCGGCATGTAGTTCTAAGCGAGCTTTTATTTCTTCTCCTAAAATTTCAGGAGGAGCTGCTGTGAGCGTGAGGGCGGCCTACCTCCTGCCTGTGCTGGGGAAAGGCCCGGGCGGGCCCAGAGGCGGTCGGGGTGGCTAGGGCCTGCTCCCTGGGGCTGTGCGGCTGAGCAGGGCAGGCTCAGGGTTGCCACCCAAACCCCGCGGCCCCCTCCGTGGCCCAGCTTGGGGCTTTCTCCTCCTCCATTCGCGGGACAGGGCCCCAGACCCCCGAGGCGCAAGCTGAGCGGTTGAGCAGTTGCTGAGCAGCACCAGGGATGGCTCCAGGGCACGTGACCCTGCTGTGGAGGGCCCAGGGTCCCTCGATCAGGCCCTCGGGCCCTGGGAGGCCCCTTTCAGGAGGCAAGTGGGTCTCTGCTGCTGACGGCTGGCCTCTGCAGCCCAGGCCTCTCTGTTTCTCCCTCTGAGCCTCGTCGGCTTCCCCGGCCGGGGGACCAGGCTCCTTCCCTGATGACTCCACGGCCTGGCTGCTGCTCCGGCGCTCTCAGGCGGAGTTGCGTGTCCGGGCCCCATCCTTCCACTGCTGGGGAGCTGCCCCCAGCCCCCCGTCCCTAATCAGGCCCCAATTATGGGCCCGTGTTACCCACCAGCCAGGGTGGTTGGCCTCCTTAATCGATACAAGTTGACAAGAGGCCAGATGAGAAATTCAGCCAAGGCTTTCCCGGGGCCCCTGAGGCGGCAGTGGGGATGAGAACAGCCCCCAGGGCCCCTTGCTCGCACTCTGGCTGGGGGGCGGGGCGAGTGGTTCCTCAGAAGGGGGCGGCTGGCTTAGGTGGCTGGCCCACGCTCAGGTGAGTGCAGGGGGCATGCGCAGTGCCCGCCCCCGCTCTTGCTCCTGGCTGCTCAGAAGTGGCGACTGGGCTCTTGGTCTGTATGTCTTGGCATAGTTCACCCCAGCCGAGCACGCACTCTTCTTTTCAGTCCCTTTTAGTTTCTTGGGCTTCCCCGGTTCCTCAGCTGGTAAAGAATCCTCCTGCAACGTGGGAGGCCTGGGCTCGATTCCTGGCTTGGAGACTCCCATGGACCGTACAGTCCGTGGGGTCGCAGAGTCGGACGCGCCTGAACGACTTCCACTCCAGTTTCCTTGTGTTGCCCACGTGCAAGTGGTGATGCTGCGGGTCCCAGCCTGTCTCGTGGGGCAGGGGCCTCCCTTGCGTGGGCTCCATCTGCATTCAGAAGGCTCCGAGGACCCAGGGGGCGTAGCTTCAGATACTTCATCCCACGTGTTGTGGGTCCAGCTTTCCTCAACCAGGCCCTTGGCCCAGCAGGCCCACCAGCTGGACATCTGGCTTTCTGTGGCGTCCAGCCACTCTGACCATCCTGGCCCTCTGGGCTCTCCTGGATATTCTCAGCCACCCGCTCCCTGCAGGCCCCCTGGCTTTCACCCCTGGGCTCTGATGGCCTGCCCCGCTCCCAGGGTCCCTTGTTTTCTCTCGGGCATTGGGGGTTTGGCAGTGACCATCCAGTCCTTGGTTCTTGGTTCTTGCATCTGGTCTTGCCAGCAGCAACACTGACTCGGTGCCTCCTGGCTGCGGTGTGACACCCAGACGCCACCCCGCTTGAGCTTCCTGCCAGCAGGACAGGGCCTGCCTTCTCGGGCTGCTCCGGACCTGCTGCCTCGGGCTGCGTGTTCTGGAAGCAGAGGCTGTGCCTGGGTTTGGGGTATGAGTGCTCCACACTGGGCAAGGCAGAGGGAGCTGGACGGGGGGAAACGTGACCGCTGGAGCTAGAGGCGTGTGAGGCATTGTCCAGCCCCGGGGTGCCCCGAGCAACTGCCCCAACAGCGTCCAGCGTTAGGCTGAGAGGCTGGACCTCTGGGCCCTCTCGCCGACCCCGAATGTGGGGTGCAGGGAGGAGCCCACCCTGAGGGAGGAGACAGCTGGAGGCTGAGCTGACTGCTCCCCAGGCCAGGCAGTGGGACCCTGGTGGAGAAGCTGTGCCAACCCCTGGTCCTGCGGGGGACATCAGAGCTCAGCCGCACTTGACAGGCCTGCTGCCCTCCCCGGTCTGGCAGCGATGCCAGGAGAGGGCTGGCGCAGCCCGGGAGTGGGGTGCAGCTGTGGAGGTGGAGGAGCTCCGCCTCCAGAGCCCTGGTCGCCTCTGGTCTCTACCATCCGTCTTCCTGGTGGGCCGATGGCTCTGAGGGGCAGGCGTGGGGGGCTGTGCTTTGCTGCTGCAGGCACCTGGGCGTGGCTCAGCTCCATCTGTTTTGAGCACCAACCATGTGCCAGGCTCTGCTCCTTTCCCAGCGGAGCGCTGGTGCCCTGGGGTGCCTCTTCCGGGGCCCCCGCCTTGTCAGGACCCAGGGCTTCCATCCTGCTCCTTCTGTGCTCCACCCTTATCCGTGGCCTTCCCAGGCGGCGCTAGTGGTAAAGAGCTCTCCTGCCAGCGCAGGAGAGAGAAGAAGCCTAGCTTTGGTCCCTGGGTCGGGAAGATGCCCTGGAGGAGGGCATGGCAGTCTACTCCAGTGTTCTTGCCCGGAGAATCCCACGGACAGAGGAACCTGGTGCGTTTCAGTCCATAGGGTCACAAAGAGTCAGACACGACTGAAGTGACTTGGCACGCACGCACGCACGCACTCCATCAGCACTGTGGTTAAGGGTCCCTCCCTGGGCGCTGCCTGGGGTGATGAGTCTGAGCCTGGAGTAGCTAGCTGGCAGGACTTGATGCTCTTTCAATCATTCGAAGGAAGGAAAAGGGAGGGAAAGCTTCTTGTTTTAGTTTGTTCGTGGGTTGGCAGAGAAGTGACCTTTCAAGCAGCTTATAAGGCAGCAGCAAACCATGACGGAGGTAGGAACTGGGTCAGTACGTGCCAGCGCGTGGGTGGGAGCCGGTGGTCCGGCCCTGACCCTGGCTCCTTTGGGGCTCATCTGTCTGCTGGATCAGGCGGGTCTCCTCCGTGGGCTCTGACTCACCTTGGGGGTGCGGTGACTGGATTCACAGACCAGACTCAGAAGGGTGGGTGGCCACGTGGCGTCTGGACCGGAGGCTCTGCTGCTCCCTGTCCACCCGAGGAGACCCGTCACCCCTGTCCCAGAGGCCTGTCGCCCCGCTGTGACCCTGCCACTTCTAACCTGCTTCCCTGCGGAATCGCTTTGTTCACAAAGCACCTGCTGCTCGTGCATGCACACGGGGGTTTGACGGAAAACATTTTGGGAAGTTTTGTTTGGCAGGTCTCTTCATTGTCAGAGGAAGTGAGAGAAGGTCCTAGGGAGACACTCTTGTCTGTGGCTGGGGAAGAGACAAAGGAGCTGCTCTTTGCAGGCGGTTGTGGGGGGCCCTATGGACTGAAAGTGCCGTCCCCTCAGCCAACCCCCAAGTACAGTGTGGCTGTCTTGGCAGATGGGGCCGTGATGGAGGTAATTAAGGGCAAATGAGGTCATAGGGGTGGGGCCCTGACCCTGTGTGATTAGTGTCCTTATAAGGAGGGATGAGCTCGCCTGTCCCAGTTTCTCTCCTGGCATTTGAGGACAGCAGGAAGGGGCCCTCACTCGAGACCAAACGGTTGCAGCCTTGACCTTGGACGTCTCATCCTCGAGAGCTGTGAGGAACGCCGTGTGGCTCAAGCCCCGTCTCTGGCATTTTGTATGGCCGCCTGAGAGGACTAAGCCAGGGTCCAAACGCGCAGACGGTCCGCAGGGCCAAGGCACCAGCAGCTGCGGCTTTGGTTGAGCAAACCAGCAGGGACGCCCACAGGGTGCAGCCGGGAGCGCGGGGCACGGCTGGGAGCTTGGCAGGAGCGTGGGGCACAGCTAGGAGCGTGGCAGGAGTGTGGGGGTGCAGCTGGGAGCGTGGGGCGCAGCCGAGAGCATGAGGAAGAGTGTGGGGTGCAGCCAGGAGCGTGGGGCGCAGCTGGGAGCATGGGCTTGAGGATCCTTTGGTGACCTGGAGACCCGGGAAGGAAAGGGGTGACAGGGCCCACCTGAGCGGAGGCAGGGATCCCAAATCACAGATGGTTTACAAACCTGGAGCATGAGTTGACACTTTTGAGTCCGACCTTCTTTCTGTTTAAGGGGTTTGGGGAGCTGGAGTGCTTGCCAACAACTGAATATTACTTTGCGCATTTTCGCACGAATGTTGAAGTTAGAGAGATGATTTCATGTAAAACCCTCTGCAGAGTTCTGTGCGGTGTGGTCACCACTTCGAGCATCTCAAGGCCACTACCAGCAGGAGGCAACACACCTTGGCCGTCCCACAGTCGAGGGGCAGGAGGCTGGGCTGTGTCTGAAGGCTCAGCTGTGGAGGGAGCAACTTCCTCTGATGGTGTGGAAGATCCAGGCCCTTGCAGGTCGTCACATGAGGGCCTCCATTTCCCGCAGGTCATCTCTGGGAAGCTGTCCTCAGCTCCTCTCTGGCTGTGGGGATGGTCTCTGGCAGCAACGACAGCCAGGCCCTCTGGGATGCTTCAGCAAGGGGAGCGGCCTGCCCAGCGTGGGGGACTTGGCCTCTGCATGGAACATCGTCCTCGGGACTGTCGGGCGTGGAGCTGTGCATCCTGAATTTAAATCGAGTCCCTTTTACACATGAGCCAGGGACACGGCTCCGAGAGCTTCCACCTCCTCCGAGGGCCCTCCTGAGGCCCTGCTGGCTCTGCTTGGTCTGGTCCTGGGCTCGTGGGGAACGCAGGCCCCGCCCTCCAGTGCAGGGGACCCAGCCAGCTCCCGACCTTGAGGGCCTGATCGTGGGTTTGCCAGGATAGATGCCCAGGCACGTCCGTGTCCTCTCAGAGCCCGGCCTGGTCAGGGAGGGTCAATGGGAAATGGCCAGCGTCCAGATCCGCCCGGGCGAGACCCGTAGGCCGCACTGGGAGGCGATGGCGTCGAGGGGGAGAGTGGTGTCTTAAGGGACACACCCCTGCAGGTGGGGGCTTCCTAGGGCCCTGGCCCCTCGTGCCTCCCTGGGGGAGGTGGGCAGCAAGACAGCCTCGCTGGGCACGCTTGGCCTTGTCGACTGAAGCCCAGCCCGCCGCACGCTCTGACTCCAGGCTCTTCCGCTCAGGAAATGCACACACGGGCCCTGAGAGATGTGTACAAACAGGCTTATGACAGTGCCACGTGCCAGCCAAACGCGAGAGACGGCCCAACTGTCCCTCCACGGGAAACGGGTAAATAAACCGCGGTGTGTCTAGACAAACAGCACCCAGCCTGGAAAACAGAGGCTCTCGTGATGTCGATGCGTGGTGAACGTCACTTAACATGCAGAAGAGGCTGCGACTCAGGAGAAGCCGAGCGGCAAGATGCCACCGACCTGAAGCTGGAAAGCAGGCAGGCAGCGCTGGGCTCTGGGAACAAAGAGGCGGGGGAATGGGAGGAAACGGGGCGGGGGCCGAGCAAGGCTGGCCCTGGGGAGACGAGTATACGGGGCTGGGTCCAGACGACAGCAGAGTCTTCCCTCTCCATCCGGGTGGCGGGCATAGCAGGGAAATTGCACTTTTATCGTCCGTAAAATAAAATATCCATGTTATAACCTCCCTCTGTCTGACACCTGGGACAATACAGGTGGCTTCCCAGGGGCCACCACGGCCTTTGCACATATCATCCCCACTTAATCCTCTCCATCTGTATGGAACCACCGCCCCTGCTGCCCCCATGAAACACAGTCCCTTGGGTGGCCGCTGGGGGACCAGGCTCCGGGTCAGTGACGACATTCCCCTACACCCCTGTTGCACTTGGGTAGAGCCGAGTGGTCAAGGTCAGGCCAGTGGAACGTGGGGCCCATAAGCCCCCCACACCCCGCAGGCCCTTCCTGTGCCGTCTGGGTGGACACTGAGGCCCAGAAACCCCCTGGGAAGAGCCGGTGTCACAGCTGTGTGAGCCTGGGTCCCTGCACGGCTCCCTGGCCTGGAAAACCAGCCCCGCCCCCCCCGCCCCCACGATCGTTAGACGTTACTGAACAAGAGCAGGGAGTGAATCTCATCGTCTTGAGCCCTTGAGGCCTGGCCTTCGTGTGTGGCAGCCGGGGTCAGCAGAGCCCCCCAGAGCCCCCAGAGCCTCGTCTGTTCCTCATGTGGACTTGAGCTGAGAATGGCTTCTCCGCGTGAGGCTGGGGGTGACTCCCAACCTGCCTGAGCAGGGCCGGCCTCCTGTCTCTGCACTCCTCCTGGTTCTGGGATTAGCTGCTTAGTTTATGGTCCTGTGGGCCGGACAGCGCACCCGGGGTAATAGCCATGGGCTCGTGAAGTCATGGGCTCCTGGGGCTGGGTGGGGCCGCAGAGGCCTCGCTCCATCGCCTTACTGGACACAGGGAAAGACTGGCCCAGGGTGAGCTGCGTGGGCCAGTCTCAAAGCGACTTCATGACAGGAGGTCTGGAAGCTGAGCCCTGGCATCCTCTGGAGGCCCGGCCACCTCTCTCCACTCTGGGCTGTGGCGCTGGGCCCTGCCCTGGATCCAGGAGGTTGGCTGGAGGGTGGGAGGCCTCCAGACTTGGTTTGCAGGTCAAGCAGGTCAAGGGCCCCCGCCTGCTCTGCTGGGGCTCTGTGTCCTCCGCGTCAGATGGTGTGGAACAGAAGCCCAGGTCAGAGGAAGCCACGCCCACTGGCCCTCGGCTCTCTGAACTGGTGTGTCCCTTCCTCTGCCCGGGAGGGTGAGGGGCAGGCCTGGCTGCAGGCATCCGTGGACGCCCCGCGACAGCCGCCCCCCCACGAACAAGCTTTCTGTGGCCCTGGGCACGCCGAGCCCTCTTCCTGTTTTCTGTGGGAGACGCTGATGGGATTCCCCCTTGTTTTGCTGATGCGAGGATGTCTCCATGAACTTCCTGATCTGTCTCTCTATCTTCCCTGGTGAAGACTGATAACGACAAGCGAAAACCTCTTCTGATACTGACTTCTTGACAAATTAACCCCTGGAAAAATGACCCAGCCTTCAGCTTTCCATCTGGTGGCCAGGGCTGTCCATCCCGGCACGCCTGGACGCCGGACTTTGTTTTCCTCGTTTTGTTGGACGGGGGAGGCCTGCTCCGCTCGCTCAGATGCTGTGCTCCTTACTCAGTCCTGCAGGCAATGCTGGTGGTCGGGGGTGCATCCCCAAACCACGGCGCCCGCTCAGTAGACCAGACTACCCACGAATGGTTCCTCAGCCTCCACACAGAGCTCCTAGAATCCTGTGCAGAGAGAACGTGGCTCCATGCATGCCTGTGAACTCTTTGACCTGGAAATGCTTTGTGTCACTTCCTCTTCCCTCCCTCTGGTGAGAACTGATCTTGTGGATCCACACAGTGGCCAGGGAGGCTGGGCACCATCTCTGGGTGGGCATCGGCTCCCGGCATGACTCTGTGTGGAACTGCCTCTCCTGAAGGTGGATCTGCAATACCACTGGGGTCACGGAGACAGAAGGTGGGTGCATGCAGTCCTCTTTCTGGCTGAAGCGGGAGGCTTCCACGAGAAGCAACAGGTTCCTAGCATCTCTGCCACCGTCGTTGGTCACTGAGCCCAGAAGCCTCAGCATCCTTCTTAGTATAGTGTCTTAAGGGAAAATAAATAAGGGCCAAAGAAATGAGAAAAGCAAAGACTATTTGTTCGGGACTTCCCTGGTGGCTCAGACGGCAAAGCGTCTGCCTACAATGCGGGAGACCTGGGTTCAATCCCTGAGTCGCGAAGATCTCTTGGAGAAGGAAATGGCAACCCACTCCAGTATTCTTGCCTGGAAAATCCCATGGATGGAGGAGCCTGGTAGGCTACAGTTCATGGGGTCGCAAAGAGTCAGACACGACTTAGCGACTTCACTCGCTCACTATTACAGCAAGGGAGTCAGGGATCACAGCTTTCCTTTTGTCAGAGACTCAGAGGCAAGCAGAGTGGGTGAGTATCATAGTGGGAAAAAGGGAAGAGATATGCCCTGATCGGGAGGCCACTGGCCTGGGAAGCTATAGAGGGCTAACCAGAAGCAGACAACCCGTGTGAGAGGTTAGGGTGCAGAGAGTGGGTGCTGCGCTCAGTTCTTTCCTCCCGATGTCTCGCTTTCCTCTGGAGGCATCGGCAGCTTGGCTGGAGCAGAGAAGCAGGGTCTGCTCCCTACAGACAGACACTGATGCCTGATGCTTCCCAGAAGGAAGCATGTTTTTCTCCTTTGGGATTTTGAGGGGCAAAGAAAGCTGCAAATGGCTGAGCCCACACTTTTGGGAGGACACGCTGAAGTCAACTCAGTCATGGGTCCGTCCAACATCTAGAGGGAGGCAGGCGGTGGACACCTGATGTGAAACGTCCAGCTCCTCCCTGAAGAGTTTAGGGCTTCACCCACCAGTACTGTGGGGAACAGGCCTCTGCTCTGGTCTGGTTCCCGCTCTTCTGGGTGGGTGGCTCTGAGAGAGCAGTTTGGGGCCCAGTGGCCTGTGTTCACGCTCTTGCTTCACCATGTGGGATCCTGGGCAAGGTAATGACCGTTCAGAACCTCCCCATGGTGAAATGGGGGTGATTCCGGTGCCTGCCAGGTGGGGCTGTGGGGCAGCAGTGAGATGAACGAGGAGGAGCGCTTCGCCTGGGACCTAGCCAAGCAATCTCTCTGCAGAGACAGCCAGGGTGCAGCCCCCGCATCTCCCACCAGCCCTCACTGCCCCGCCTGGTCTGTGTGCAGGGGGCTGCTGCCCCCTCTTCCCCGGGAGGCACCGCCGGCAGAGCCTTTGTGTCCCGCTGGTGCTGCTGTTCAGCTGCTAAGTTGTGTTCGAGACTCTGCGACCCCATGGGCTACAGCACACCAGTATCCTCTGTCTTCCATTATCTCCCAGAGTTTGCTCAAATTTGTGTCCATCGAGTCGGTGATGCCATCTGACCGCCTCATCCTCTGCCGCCTCCTTCTCCTTTTCCCGTCAGTCTTCCCCAGCATCAGGGTCTTTCCTGATGAGCAGAAAGCATTGTCTGTTTCTAGGCGGGCTCTGCTCGCCCTCTGTGGCTGCACGATTCTCCCGTCGTCTTCTCTGACTTGCGCGCTTATCACCCCGGGTCTGTGTTCTCTCTGTAGTTGAAGAAGGGGCTTTGTTATAATCAGAGCCCCAGGCAGGATCCTCCTGTAGCCAGAAACGCAGTCCCAGGCCTGTGATCACACGGGTAGCCTCACTGAGCCTGCGTCCCGGGATACGGTAGTTACGTAACAAAGTCATTCACAAGCACCAGGTGCCTCGTACGTGCCAAGTGCGATTTACGTGCTTGCTGCTTCCAGGGAAGAAGAATGGATTTGTCCCCTTATTTAGGGAAAAGACTCTGGGGTGAGTGACTGGGCGTGGGCCTTGCCCGGGCCGAGGGCCATGATCCGAAGGCCCTTCCAGCTCCAGGGTTGCCCAGGTAGCTGCTCCCGCAGCCTGACCTCGTCTGTGGCTATGGTTTTGCTGCTCTCCGCGCCTCGCCCACTGGCCTCCCAGCCCCTCCGGCTGCAGCTCAGTAAGTGTGGGTGGACACTTGCCGAGCGATGGAGCTGGAACACAGACCTTTGCTGACTTGTATAAGATCCTGTACATGCCCTTGGGACTGGGGAAATGGGTGTCAGGGAAGGTTTTGGAGAAGATGGAACCTGGAGTTTATCCAAAGCTGGTAATGGTGCCCGTCAGGCCACGCCCGCTCCCAGAAGGGCTGTGGCGAGCCTCCCGCAGGTGGCCTGTGTCTCTGGAGGTCTTCAGCACCAGCATGAAGACGCAGCCCGTGGGTTTCAGAAGAGCCTGCTCAGCCCCCGCCCAGCATCTGCTAGAGATTGCGGAGTCGCCCCCCACCCCCATCTAGTGTTCCCGGTGTGCGTGCTCTCTGGACAGACAGGGAGGATTGAAGTGAGCTCCAGGGTTTCGTGCGATCTTTGACGATACGGCGTCCAGCTGGGGTTTGGAGCAGAATTCTCTGTGCTGCCAAGGCATTCCCGAGAGTCCAGAGGCACAGAGAGGCCCAGCTTGCGGTGGGGGCTGCGGCCCGGGGGTCCAGGGTGGATGGTGTTTCATTCACACATTCATTCATCCCCGCCCCCCCCGCCCCCCCAGCAAAGAGGTGCTGGATCCCTCCTCGGGGCTGGGGTCTTGTCCAGGACTGAGAATACAGTGGTGAGAGAGGAAGGAAGGAAAAAAATAATCCAAACAAAATCCAAGCTTGTTTCTGCTCCAGAGCAGCCAGCCAGCCCTGTAGGGGAAAGAGATTTAACCAAGTGTCTGAGAACCGAGTGCAAGTACCTGGGTGAGAGGTGCGAGGAGGGCCGGGCCACGGAAGAAGCGAGAGGACCAGCACTCATCTCAGGGGCCAGAGGAGGGGCTTCCTGGAGGAAGCGGCATTTGAGTCAGATTTTAATGAAAGCTTCCCTTCCCTGGTGGCTCAGGAGGCCCAGGATTCTGCCTGCCGTGCAGGAGACCCGGGTTCGATCCCTGGGTGGGGAAGATCCCTTGGAGGAGAGCATGGCAACCCGCTCCAGTGTTCTTGCCTGGAGAACTCCATGGACAGAGGAGCCTAGTGGGCTACAGTTCAGGGGGCCGCAGAGTCAGACACGCCTGAGGGGCTGACACACTTGGCGGGCAAGGAGGAGCTCGGGAGTGGGGGACAGCCTGTGCCCCATGGCTCGAGAGTGGCTGGTCCCAGGGCCCCAAGGAGTGAGTGAGTGAAGCAAAGGAATGGAGGGTGATGGGCAGCAGGCGGGGCCGGGGGACTGGAGCGAGGTCTGGGAGTGGGCTGCTTCGTTTCTGAGCGATCCCGGCCATTGGGACGGCGAGGGGAGTGTGGCAATCCATGAAGCCGGGTTCCAGAGTTCTCTTTCTCTGCTTTCGGCTCAGCCGCCAAGAGGAACTGAGAACCAGGTGGCAACTGTCATGTCAGAGTCACAGGGACCCCGTGGCCTTCCCGGGAGGGGGCCCAGGACCACTCATCCTACAGAGGGGGAGGTGTGGAGTCAGGAAGCGCAGATTCCCCGGGTGGACAAATCGGCAGCATTGGGGGTCTATCCAGCTCTCAAACGCTGTTAACCCCCCGGGAGGACACCCCACACCCCTGAGATGATCCCCTCCACCCAGAAGGACACCCCACACCCCCGAGAGGATCCCCTTCCCCCAGAAGGACACTCCGAACCCCTGAGAGGATCCCCTCCCCCAGAAGTACACCCCGCACCCCTGAGAGGATCCCCTCCACCCCTGAAGGACACCCCGCACCCCTGAGATGATCCCCGCATCCCTGAGATGATCCCCTCCCCCAGAAGGACACCCTGCACCCCTGAGAGGATCCCCTCCACCCCTGAAGGACACCCCACACCCCCTGAGATGATCCTCTCCCCCTGAAGGACACCCCACACCCCCGAGAGGATCCCCTCCCCCAGAAGGACACCCTGCACCCCTGAGAGGATCCCCTCCCCCCTGAAGGACACCCCACACCCCCGAGAGGGTCCCCTCCCCCAGAAGGACACCCTGCACCCCTGAGAGGATCCCCTCCCCCCTGAAGGACACCCTGCACCCCTGAGAGGATCCCCCCGCCCTCCTGTCTCCTGGCCCCCTGCTTCCTGTCCCTGCGGGCCTGCCTGTTCCGGGTGTTTCATGTGCGTGGGATCCAGTGACACGCAGTCTTCACGCCTAAGGCTGGGTGCTTCACGCCTTCACTGCGTGCGCCGTTTTCTCGGCTCATCCGCTGGTCGTCTCCTGGAGCAGTACTTCGTCCCTTTTCGTGACTGAATAGTATTCCACTGCACAGCTAGACGTTTATTTATCCATTTTTCTGCTTCTGTCAAAGCCCATCAGACCTTCTGCCCTGGGGGCAGCTTGACTTCCTGCCGTGATCCGTGTTCCAGGAGTGGGTTCGCCTTTGCCACCCACACGGCCTCCGCCAGCCTTACACGGCCCCTTGCACGGCCTCTCGGGTGCCCGCACAGGACACACGGGCTGCCTCTAGCCTCTGGCTCTCGTGCACTGAGTCTCGACGCCTCCGCAGGGATCCTTGTCAGCCTGCCGGAGTAGCTAAGCTGTTAAGGAGTCTTTTCGTGTTCTATTTGTTTGCTTTTAGCTGCGCTGGGTCTGCGCTGCCCTGCGGCCTTTCTCTAGTCGCAGCGAGCCGGGGCTGCTCTCCAGTTAACGGAGCGCTGGCTTTTCGTTTCAGCAGACTAGCGCAAGCAGCTTCAGTACCTGCGGGGCTCAGGCTTGGGCGTGTGGAGTCTTCCCGAGCCTGGGATGAAACCCGTGTCCCCTGCATTGGCAGGCGGATGCTTAACCACTGGACCGGCAGGGAGTCCCAGGGGCTTTTGTATATTCCAGCAGCCTGGCAGGTTCTGGGCGACAGGAAGGAAGATGGGACCCCGGGGGCCGTGGGGTCGTGGCCCCATCGGCCTGCTGCCTGGCCCCGGGAACATCCTGCTGGACCCTGTGTTGGTGAGTGAGATGCCCTCTGAGGTCTTGGCGAGTGCTGTTGGCAGAGGCCGTGTGGGCGGGAGAGGTGAGCCCGCTCCTGGAACGCGGATCAAAGCAGGAAGGCATGCTGCCTCCGGGGCGGAAGGTCGGAGGGGTTGTGACGTACTCGCCTTGACACAGGGGTGCTGGGCGGTTGCACGCCCTCAGTGGCACACTCAGCAGTAGTGTCAGAGGCTACAGCCGCGTGGGGGGCGGAGCCGCGGGTGGGTGGGCGGAGCCGAGGGTGGGTGGGCAGGTGCAGAGTCTAACCCGTGAGCACGTTGCCCTTGCTGTTCGAGCAGAGTGGTGGGCAGAGAGGCTGGCTGACCGCCCACGGGCGAGCATCCTGACCACCCCCCACCCAGCTGTGCTCACACCAGTGCCCCCCAGAGGCCATTGACTGCAGACCAGCCCACCCGCTTCTCCCCATAACCTCCGGGTCTCTGACCTTCCAGCCCTCTCCTAACACGCTGCTTGCCCCGTGCCCCGGAAGCACCATAGACTCGAATCTCCTGCCGCTTCTCAGCCACGCAAAGTTGATGACAAACACTCTGTTTGAAGCTCTATCGGGGGACCCCCTCCCAAGTGGAGGCGGGGCTGGATCACGGCGCTGTGGTCCTGGCACGCGAGAGTCACAGCCAGCCAGTGGATGGGGTGGGTGGAAACTGCGCCTCTAGGAAACCGTGACGAGCGCGCCGAGAAGGAAGGCTGAGAGACCGTGCCCTGGAGGAGTGGCGGGATTAGCTCCCCCACTGCGATCTCATCATGTACTGAATGGTGCAAATCCGCAGCTATTTTTTATTGTTTAGTAATACTTTTAAAATTTTGCAACAAACCCACTCAGCGGGCAACCAGCGGATACATAAAAATCACGCTTGACAAAACGATGAATTTTGATTTCCTTTTCTCAAGACAGTGGAGCATTTAACTTGGATGAAATAGGTGTGGATATCGAACTCCGGGTGGGGCAGTGGCTAGAGCACTGAGTGGGCAGGAAGCAGAGGGCATGACCATGGGCATGGTGCCAGCTGGTCGTCAGTGAGTGGTCATCTGTGGGCAGTCTCCAGGGGGCAGTCTCCAGGGGGTGGGCAACAGGGGGCGGGCACCAGGGCGGGGGTCCCCTGGGGGCTGAAGGTAACAGCATAGGCGCATCTGTGGCCCAGGGACACGCGGCTCCGAAGCCTGTCATTTTCTTCAGAGAGGACATCTGTTCTTCAAATTTAATTTTGCTGTGTTTTTCCATCCTGAGTCTTGTGCGCATCCTCAGCAGAAATCTCCAAGCCATCGAGTGGCGCCTGTTCAGATTGGCTCCATCAGTCATCTGAGGCAAGAAATCGGTTAAATTAATTCCAAAATGTTTTGATTTTCTTAAATCCAGTGGATAGACTTTAGGTGAAGCATATGGAAGTCCATTGGAACAAATGTGGAGCATCTGATGTCCTGCCAATCCTGGTGCAAATTCAGTGAAAACAAAACAGACTCTTCAACACTGAAGTTTTGTTCGTTTTGAAAGTGATTACAAGGAGATGAAGTTGGGAGGATCATAGCACTCTGCTAAGAACATGCAATATTTTGACTAAATTAAGCCAAAACTATGGTTTTTCCAGTAGACATGTACGGATGTGAGAGCTGGACCATAAAGAAAATTGAGACCCCTCCCCCAAAATGATGCTTTTCAATTTTGGAAAAGACTCTTGAGAGTCCCTTGGACTGCAAGGAGATCAAACCAGTCCATCCTAAACGAAATCAACCCTGAATATATGCATTGGAAGGACTGATGCTGAAGCTGAATCTCCAGTACTCTGGCCACTTGATGTGAAGAGCCGACTCATTGGAAAAGACCCCGATGCTGGGAAAGACTGAAGGAGGAGGGAGAAGGGGGCGACAGAGGATGAGATGGTTGGGTGGCATCATCAACTCAATTGATATGAATCTGAGCAGACTCCAGGAGAGAGCGAATAACAGGGAAGCCTGGTGAGCTGTGCTGCAGTCCATGGGGTCACAGAGTCAGACACGACTCAGCAAGTGAAAGGCAAGAACAAAGAAGCCGATGATAACCGGGGACTGGGTGTGGTTTGCCCAAAGTTCCTCACTGCAGTTAAGCCAGCTTGATGTGCAGCCAGTGAATATGGAAGGTGGAGTCCTTCAAATATAGAGGCATTTACATATTTTTATATCTTCGCACAAATATGCAGACTTATATACACACACAAACACACAGAATAAAGTGGCCCGTAGCGTCTGCTTCAAAGGCGACGTGCAGTTAAAGGGAAATCCTGCAGAAGGCCAGTGTGTCCTTTTGCAGTCTGCTGCTTCTAATCTGAGTTCAGGAAGGCTGGGGCCCTTGAAGAGCTATCTGGGATGGTGTCGGATGTTTTGGAAAAGGAGTCTTCTGCGACTGATTGAAATTTGTTTGGACAGCTTTAAACAAAGGATTTGACAAACGGAGCCAAGGCATGTGAGCTTTTGAATCTTTCAAGAATTGTGATGATTGAAAACAAAGTTTGCAGAGTTGAGGCTGCTGATCCTGGTTGCTGTGAAAGCAAAAGGCGGCAACAGACACTTTTAACTCGAGGGCTCAGACAGCGCGTGAGATCTAATTTCAGATTGTACAATTGTGCTTCGGAAAATCGTACTTGTGGGAAGAATGTTTTGAGGGTGCTTTTAGGTTTAATTGGATAAATTCATATCCTGAAGCTAAGTGGGACAGAATGGAGAGAGCTGTTCAAAAGAGTCATATGTGGAGACAACCCACTTGAATTTGCCCATAAATACATCTGCTGAGAAAAGGCATTCTGAACAGAGACGCACCTAGGAGAATATCTGGGCAGAAAATGTGCACATTTCAGCAAAACAAAATCAAACAAATCAAACAAATAAAGCCTGAGATTGCGGAGAGCCTCCATCCCGCAGGAGCGGCACTGAGCTACCCGGTATCTCAGCATTCCTCAAGGATGCATTTTCTCAAATAAAAACGCTAGGGCTCACCTGTTGGCTCAGATGGTAAAGAACCTGCCTGCAAGGCTGGAGACCTGGGTTTGATTCCTGGGTTGGGAAGATCCCTTGGAGTAAGGGAATGGCCTCACAATCCAGCATTCCTGCCTGGAGAATCCCATGGACAGAGGAGCCTGGCGGCTACGTACAGGCCATGGGGCCACAAACCGTCAAATACTGCTGAGCAACTAACACTCTCGCTTTCTTTTTTCCACAGAGAAAGGGCTAGTGAAGGCCTTGAGGAGCTCAAATTGATTCACATACATTTGAATGATTTGCCAGAAATTTTAAACATAAAAAATAAGAGCAAATTGGAATAAACATCAGTAATGCACGTTAGAACGTGTTGCCGAGAAGGGCGATGGACCAAGGATTAGAAACACACGCACTTTATTTCACTCTAACCTGCTCGGGTATGTTTTCCTATGTTTAGAAAGCATTTTAGTTTTGGAAATAGCTGCGGGATCAGACAGTTTTGCAGCGCCTCCACTACAATACGGCTAGCTTGCAGGTGAGCGCGCACAGCCAGCCTGGGCAGCTTTGGTTCCCTGCTGCGGTGGTGTCCGTGTTTATAATCCCTGGTTCAGGGTCAGGAGCTCAGCTCAGCTCCTCAGCCGTGCGGATCTCTAACACCGGTGTTTATTTTAACTTGATCTTAAAAAGAATGTTTTTTTCATGAAATTGCTGCCAAACATTCAAGTTTACCGGGAATGAACTCCACTTTCCTGAGGCCGCCTCTAGCCCTTTCTCTGTGAGTCATCGTGGTTTCATTCCAGGCACAGCCTCTTGATGAGGCTTCCCGGGTAAAGGGCCCGCCTGTGCAGGAGATGCACGTTCTGTCCCTGGGTCAGGAAGATCCCCTGGAGGAGGAAATGTCAACGCACTCCAGGATTCTTGCCTGGAGAGTGCCCCGGACAGAGGAGCCTGGCAGGCTACAATCTGCGGGGTTGCAGTGACTCAAGTGGCTGAGCACATGCTCTTGAGAGAGGCTGGGGGCCGATCCTCGTCCCCACGGCCAGGCTCAGGGAGAGAGGTGGTGTTGGCCTCACCACCCTCTGCATCGTATGGGGAGCATCTCCATGTAAGCTCCGTCTCTGCACTGTGACCCCAGGGAGCAGGCCCCTTCGGGTCAGATAAGCCTCTCCACGTGTCCCTGTAGCCAGGACCCCATGGCCTCCAGACACACTTGAATGAACAAATGAATGAATGATTAGCCTCCTGCCTCAAGGGCTCTTGCTGACGCCCTCCCCCCTCCTCTATCCCTTGACTCAACCCCAACATACCCACCCCCCAGACCTCTGCAGGGGCTCCTCGTCTGGGGGCCAAGTGGGCTTCCATCCAGGCTGCTGGAGACCTCCACCCCCAGGAAGACAGCTCCATGAGGGGTCCCCTGATGCTCCCTCCAGGTGCAGACCCTGACACCCTCCAGAGTAGGTTCCCATCTCCCCCCTCCCAGAGGCCTCTGTCTGCAGGGGGTGCCACAGGTCCCGCACAGAGCCTGCACACCTGGGGAGGTCCCTGTGGCCTCTGCTTTCTGGACTCTGGCCTGACTCAGCCTCTGCTCTGTTGCCTCCTTCTTCTTGCAAGGAGTAGGCTCTGGCCCTTTCCTCTGCGCCCAAGTGCATGGGAGAGGGTGGCCACCAACCTCAGGTTCGGGGGGAACAGAGGGCTATGGTGCTGGAGAAGACTCTTGAGAGTCCCTTGGACTGCAAGGAGATCCAACCAGTCCATCCTAAAGGAGATCAGTCCTGGGTGTTCATTGGAAGAACTGATGTTGAAGCTGAAACTCCAATACTTTAGCCACCTGACAGGAAGACCTGACTCATTTGAAAAGACCCTGATGCTGGGAAAGATTGAGGGTGGGAGAAGAGGGGGATGACAGAGGATGGCATCACCAACTCAGTGGACATGAGTTTGGGTAAACTCCGGGAGTTGGTGATGGACAGGGAGGCCTGGTATGCTGCGGTTCATGTGGTCGCAAAGAGTTGGATACAACTGAGCTACTGAACTGAACTGAACTGAGGGCTGGCTGCTCCGGGCCAGCTGCCTGACCTGCTCTGACCTTCTGGTGATAGAGGATGGAGCCGGCCTCAGGACAAAGGAGCTTCAGGGTGGGAGGGGTTCCAGAGGGAGGGCGGGCGGGCCTGGATTTCGGATGGGGGGCTGGGGAGGACCGCACTCCTCAGTGTGGGCCCCTGCGAGGATGGAGCAGGCAGGTGCTCAGCTGGTGTGGCTGTGGGGCCTGGACCCAGCCTGGCTCTTTCCTGCTCTCAGAGCCCAGAGCTCACCCAGGCTCCGGCTTCGGCAGCAGAGGGCAGGGCCTGAGCTGGGGAGACCATCTCTGGGAGGTGGAGGGCGGAGGTGGGGACGTGGCGTCTACAGCTCTTGCCGGCCGGCCTGCTGGTCTGTGGGAGGCCTGGCGGGGTGACTCATCGGAGCTGAGCGGAATGGAGCCCAGCTGTTCCCAGAGCTGCCGGGAGGTCCCTGTGTTGCAAGCTGAGCGAGGAGGGGCAGGCGGGCACTCCCACCTGCTGACCTCCCTGGGAAAGACCAGGGGTCCAGCCTGCAGTGCTCGGCCCTGAGGACCTGAGCCTCCGGGTGCCGGATCCAGAAGATCCTGGGTGCACAGCATGGCTGCACCCCTGGTCTGGTCTGCAGAGCTGGACCATGCTGGCTGTCCCTCCTTATATGGGGGCCTGCGATGAGGAAACCCAGGCACCTAGAAAATCAAGTAACAGGCCCAAGGCCCCGAGGTCCCTGGGGCTGGAGCCCAGAGCTTTCTGAGAACTCACCAGTGCTGTCTGCCCTGGGAGCTGTGGTCCAACCCAGATGGCAAATGCTGGGGGAGGGGCCGGTGCCCCCTCAAGACACAGCAGGAGGCAGCCTCTGGGAGCTTCTGTCCCGAGCCCCTGGCAGATCTCCCCATGATCAGAATCAATGGGTCTTGTGATGTCTCCTGCCCCTGAGGGCTCCAGGAGCCCACACCCCATCGTGAGCCATGAATGCCCAGGCTGGACAGTGGATCCCAGATGTTCCTGTCCGCACCAGAGTCACACTTGGGAGCCGTTCCCCACCAATCCCAGGTCCACCCCGACCCTGCCCTTGCCTTCTCGCCTCCCCTGTGAAGTCCCCAGTGATGCCGGGCTTGCAGCCGCCTTGCTCGAACCTCCACCTCCGCGGCCCCGTGGCTTCTCCCCTGTGTCCACGTCTCCTCTTACGAGGATGCCGGTTATCGGGCTGAGGCCCAGCCTGACCCAGGAGGAGCGTGTCTCCAGCTTTCACTTTATGTCTGCACAGACTCTGTTTTCCCGGAGCCACAGTCTGAGCTTCTGGGTGGTCGCACATTTGAGGGGATGTTAGTCTACCTGCTGCTGCTGCTGCTGCTAAGTCGCTTCAGTCGTGAACCACTCTGTGCGACCCCATAGAGGGCAGCCCACCAGGCTCCCCGTCCCTGGGATTCTCCAGGCAAGAACACTGGAGTGGGCTGCCTCTTCCTTCTCTTATCTTCTTACAAAGAAGCAGAGTTAATGAGAGGACCCAGGAAGCAAGGCTCCCTCGGCTCCCTGCTTGCGGGACCCTTGTCGACAGGTGTGTTAATATTACGTGGCTGAATCCTCGGGACACACGAGGCATCACTGTTTGCATACATTCAGGGCCCACTGAGACTTTCCACGTGTTTCCACCCAGCTGTCTACGCGCGCCATCTCTGCTTACAAACATCCTTCCCCTGGAACCACGTCGGGCACACCTGGAATCCACCCTTTAGGATTTCCTGCAGAGACAGTCTGATGCTGGTAACTTTCTCCACTTTCATGGTCCTGAAAATGTGTTTATTTGGTCCTCATTCTTGGAAAGCATTTTCACTGGGTATTTTTTTTTCAGGTCATGGAGGTGGCCTTTCACGGGCTTCTGGTTTTCATTCCTGCTGAACAAGTCAACCGTCAGCGTTACAAACCAGAAAGCAATCTGGCTCCTTCTTTGGCTGCTTTTCAAATACGTTTGACCTTTGAACACCACAGGGGTTAGTGGTACCGACCTCCGCACCGTTGAAAATTCACGTAACTTTTGACCTCCCCAAAGCTTGACTACTAATAGCTTACTGTTGGCAGAATTATGTGATACCTTAGTCAGTTACGTGTATTTTGTATATCATATGTACTGTATATGGTATTTTTTTAAATAAAGTAAGCTAGGAAAAGAAAATATCATTCAGAAACTTGTAAGGAAAAGAAAATACATTTAGAGTACTGGACTGTGTTTATCCATACTGTAAGGCTATATCGTCTGTTTACAGGATGAGTCATCTGCCAGGACTGACATCAACGCTGTCTTATATGATGCAAAGCGCAGTGCCTGTCGTATGGGTTACTAGAACTGGACATCGGAAATGAAAAGAGCATGTGAAAAAGTCGTATTTTTTAATAAGTGCAATGACTCACGCGTGGATGACAAAGAAGCAACAATGCGCCTGTGTTCTGCCACCTTGTAGCATCAACACGACTGCTTCACACAACCCAACCTCACACTCATGGATTTTTTTTTGCTTGTTTTTGTTTAGTTGCTAACTTGTGTCCAACTCTTTTGCCATCCCAGGGACCGTAGCCTGCCAGGCTGCTCTCTCTGTCTGTGGCATTTCCCAGGCAAGGATAGTGGAGCGCTTGCCATTTTCTTCTCCAGGGGAACTTGCCGATCCAGGGATCAAACCCCCGTCTCCTGCACTGGCAGGCGGGTTCTTTACCATCTCACCCATCAGGGAAGCCCCAGCACTAAGGGACGAATCATATGAGATGTTTACGACATGCAGGGGATTACCTCGGGTCCAACGGTTAGGACTCGGTGTTCTCACTGCTGTGGCCTGGGTCCTGTTTCTGGTTGGGGAGCTAAGATCCTTCAAGCCGTACAGTGTCCTTGCCCCACAAAATGTTTATGACATACAGTTCAGTTCAGTTCATTTCAGTTGCTCAGTTGTGTACGACTCTTTGCCACCCCATGGACTGCAGCACGCCAGGCCTCCCTGACCATCAGCAACTCCCGGAGCTTACTCAAACTCACGTCCATCGAGTCGGTGATGCCATCCAACCATCTCATCCTCTGTGGTTCCCTTCTCCTCCTGCCTTCAGTCTTTCCCAGCATCAGGGTTTTTCCAATGAGCCAGTTCTTCGCATCAGGTGGCCAAAGTATTGGAGTTTTAGCTTCAGCATCAGTCCTTTCAATGAACATCCAGGACTGGTTTTCTTTAGGATGGACTGGTTGGACCTCCTTGCAGTCCAAGGGACTCTCAAGAATCTTCTCCAGCACCACAGTTCAAAAGCATCAATTCTTCAGCACTTAGCTTTCTTTATAGTCCAACTCACATCTATACATGACCATTGGAAAAACCACAGCTTTGACTACATGGATCATTGTTTGCAAAGTAATGTCTCTGCTTTTTAATATGCTGTCTAGGTTGGTCATAGCTTTTCTTCCAAGGACCAAGTGTCCTTTAATTTCGTGGCTGCAGTCACCATCTGCAGTGATTTTGGAGCCCCCCAAAAAAAAAATAGTCTGTCACTGTTTCCACTGTTTCCTCATCTATTTGCCATGAAGTGATGGGACCAAATGCCATGATTTTAGTGTTCTGAATGTTGAATTTTAAGCCAACTTTTTTACTTTTCTCTTTACTTTCATCAAGAGGCTCTTTAGTTCTTTGCTTTCTGCCGTAAGGGTGGTGTCATCTGCGTATCTGAGGTTATTGATATTTCTCCCGGCAATCTTGATTCCAGCTTGTGCTTCATCCAGCCCGGCGTTTCTCATAATGTACTCTGCATAGAAGTTAAATAAGCTGATGACAATATACAGCCTTGACGTACTCCTTTCCTGATTTGGAACCAGTCTGTTTTTCCATGTCCAGTTCTAACTGTTGCTTCTTGACCTGCATAGAGATTTCTCAGGAACTAAGATCCTATAAGCTGTATGGTGTATCCCCCCCAAAATGTTTATGACATACAATATTACAGTCATATTTATAATACAATATTGGAAATACTGTTACATTAAAAAACACGCCCCTGATGGTAGGTTGACTGTTTCTGGGGCACCTCCGATGAGGAGAGAGAGAGGGAGAGAGAGGTACACTGTGCTGTAATGTGAACTTTTTGGAAGCAAAGTTATAAAACAGTAAGAAATCAAACACGCTATCTATCTGATATTAACTGTCACTGACTTATGCCTCGGTAAGGCTGGACTAGCATCCATGTAGGTTTTATGCATTTATGACATGCGTAACTTTTTCTTAAATTTTTTGCTATTTCTAGGCTATGCAGTTTGTCTGTGAGTTTTTTCATATTGTCCCGAATCCATGTATCCATCCATCCACCCATCCATCCATCGACACATCCACCCATCCATCCATCTTCCCAGCCATCTAACTATCAACCGCCCACCCATCCAGGTATCCACCCATCCATCCCTCCATCCACCCACTCATCCATTAGAATTGCTGGAACATGTTTAAGCTCTATTTTTAATTGTTTGAGGCCCGCTAAACTATTTTCTATAGTGACAGTGGTAATTTCCATTGCTAACAGCAAAGAGTTCCCTTTCCCCAAAGTCCTTGCCAATGCTATTTCTTATCTTTTGGGCAATAATCATTCTAGCAGGTGTGAGCTGGCATTTCACTGTGGCTTTGATTTGCATTTCTCTGATGATTTGTGATACTGAACATCTCTACATGTACGTGTTGGTTATTTGTATACGTCTTCTTTGGGAACATGTCTATTCAGTTACTCTGCCAATTTTTAAACCAAATTATTGATTTCTGCTACTGCGCCGCCTGCGTTCCTGGTGAGATTTGGCTGTTAGCCCTGTCCCAGGGACACGCTTCGCAGCGCTCGTCCCTGCCCTGCGCGCCGCCGTCTGGCCTTGCCGTCCGCGCGGCTGTCCGCTTTGCCGGCGCCGCCCTCTGCTGTGCAGGAGGCTCGTCTGACGCGGCTCTGCTTGCTCATTGCGGCTTTCGTTGCTTTCAGTGTCAAATCCAAAATCTTTCTGCAGCTTCTTCCAAAGTCCTGTTAATGTTGATATTTTGACATCTTACCAGGAATTATGAATGTTTTCCATGGCATCTGGAAGGGTGAATCCTTTCCAGAATATTTTTAGTTAACTTGGCTCAGAGCCATCAAAGGAACCACTACGTGCAGCAGTCACAGCCCTATAAAATTTATTTCTTAAATAATGAGACTTGAGGTGGCTCTGATTCGTGGGCTACAGAACAGATGTGGTGTTCCCAGCCGTGGAAGCAACAGTGACCTCACTGTGCGTTGTCAGCCCCGTCAGAGCTCTTGGGTGACCAGGATCATTGTCAAAGAGCAGTCCTATTTTGAAAGGAATCCTTGTGTTTTTTTTTTTTCTGAGTAGTCGTTCCCAACGATGGGATTAAAATGTTCCACAAGCCACACTGTAAACAGGTGTGATGTCATCCAGGCTTTCTTGTTCCAGGAGCAGAACACAGGCAGAGTAGAGCCAGCGTCACTCTCAAGGGCCCGGGGTCTCCGCTGGCGTGTGAGCGCCGGCTTCGGCATCAGGCCCCCAGCGCTAACCCCAGCAGGAGAGTCAGCCTGCCCTCTGAAGCTTAGGAGCCAGGCATCGACTTCTCTGCTCTGGCTGGACAGGCCTGGCTGGCGTCTTCTTCCAGGGAAGGCGGTTTCCTCTCCACTGAGCGCCTGCTGTCCAGGGCAGCCTCCCCGTGGACGGGCTGAGCTGGGTCTTCTCGATGACTTGCTGCGGCTCCCACGTCAGCGCTGCCTCTCCTGCCCTTGCACGTGAGGAGGCGGCTTCTCCCGAACCCTCACGAGCCAACCCTGCCAGGTTCCGAGTTTTCTCCTGCAGCCTCCTCACCCCGCTCAGCCTTCACAGAATTGAGGAGACTGGGGTCCTCCTCTGGGTGAGGCTTTGGCTTAAGGGAGTGTTGGGCCGGTCTGATCCTCTGTCTAGACCACCGGAACGTCCTCCGCACCAGCAGGAAGGCTGCCTCTCTTTCTTATCACTCGTGTGATCCCTGCAGCGGCACTCTCGATTGCCTGCAAGAGCTCTCTTTGCCCTCACACCTTGGGTGAGTGTTTGGTGCAGGAGGCCTCGCTCCAGGCCTGTCTCAGCTCCGACACGCCTTCCCCACTGAGCCCCATCATGTCTAGCTTTGATTTAAAGCGAGAGACGAGCGACTCTTCCTTTCCCTTAAACACTCGGAGGTCATGGCGGGTTCTCCGTCGACCCAAGGCCTCTGCTGGCGCGCCTCGGGGTAAAGGGAGGCCGGATGGGAGGGGGAGGCGGGGCGGGCCGCTGGCGGAGCTCTCGGAACACACACGCCTGTCAGTGCAGTGCGCTGTCTCACGCGGTGCAGCTCACGGCTTCTCAGATAAGAGCAACGCCGAAGGTCACAGGTCACCCTAACGGATCTAACAAGAATGAAGATGTCTGAAACACTGGGAAAATTCCCAAAATGTGGCACCGAGACAGGAGTGAGCAAACGCTGTTGGAAAAATGGAACCAATAGACTTGCCTGACAGAAAACTTTAATTTGTAAAAAAAATGAAATATCTGTGATGCACAATAAATTGAGCTTTGTCTGTATTGAAAGACTGCTGTCTCTGTTGTATGTTTTTGGCTCCTTGGTGTTTAGTGAATAGGTCACATCCATAGAGGTCTATTTGGGATTCTCAGCTCTCGTCCCTTGGTTCGTGTGTCTGGTTTTTATGCCAGTACCGTACTGTTTTGACTACTATAGTTCTGGCCGCGTAATTTGAAAGCAGGCTGTGTGGCTCCTCCAGCTTTCTTTCTTTCTCAGGATTGCTCTGGGGACTTGCTCGGTAGTCCAGTGGCTGAGAATCTGCTGCCAGAGCAGAGGACACAGGTTCAATCCCTGGTCCAGGAAGATTTCACATGCAGAGGGGCAGCCCAGCCACGACTGCCGGGCCCACGTGCTGGCACTACAGACGCCCACCAGCCCTGGCGCCAGGCACCATGGCAAGAGAGGGGATGCCAGGACAAGGTGCTCGTGCACCCACCAAAGAGGAGGCCCCTCTTGCTACAGGCAGAGGACGCCCAGGCACAGCAACAGACCCAGCACAGCTGAAAAAGACAAACTGCTTTGGTTATTTGGTTTCATAAAAATCAGGGTTGCTATTTTATTTTATTTTTGAGCTGTGCCACTAGGCCTGTGGGATGTTGCCTGACCCGGGACTGAATCTGGGCCAGGGAGTGGAAGCCTGGAACCCTAACCACTAGTCTACCAGGGAGCTTCCCTGGTGTTTGTGTGTGTTTTTGAAAATGATTGCTGTTTTATTTTATTCTGAAAAGTAGCATTTACTTCAATATTTTTAGATCATGGTGCACGGCATTCGGGGTCTTAGGTCCCTGACTGGGGACGGGGCCCGTGGCCCATGCAGGGGCGGCGCAGTCTTAACCACTGGGCCCGGGCAGTCCCTGCTGGTTCTATTTCTATGGAAAATGCCACTGCAATTGTATCGAATCTGCAGATTGCTTTGGGAGGCATGGACATTTTAACCACATGAATCCTTCCAACCCAGGAGTGTGGAATATCTTTCCATTTCTTTGTATCTTCTTTAATGTCAAGGAAAATTATTTAAAGGTTAAAAAAAAGGTATCCTTTTTAAGTAATCTTGGGGCATTATTCAAAGGCATGCAAGGAGTGTTCTTACCTGGGGATCGTGCCTGTGAACTTTGCTCTGTACTGTAATTAAGAGTCCGGACTTCATGACGTTATGTTAACCCGGAGGTTTACGTGTGGCAGAAGGTGACCCCTGGGGTCATAGTTCTCTTGCCCGTGGGACCCTGGTCTGTGTCACCTCTAACTCACTCGTCCTGATCCTCAGACTGCTTCACCCTCTCTGCTTCCTGTGTTAATGAGCTCATAAATCGCTGATACAAATTCATTTTATGTTCGTGTGACAGCCTGGCTTCCGGTCTGAAAGTCAGGCTTGGATAGCCTCAAAGAACGCTGAGGCACTGCAGCGTGTCCTGTGTGCAGGCCACAGGCTGGTGTCGGGGGTCTCCAGCCAGACCAGAGCCCCCAGTCTGCGGCTCCCCTGCAGCCAGCTCCCCTGTCCCGCGGGGGCCCCTTACCCCACTGGGCTAGGGTTCTCCTAAGGACCAGATGGGACCCACTAAGCTCTGGAGGAACGATTGTAATAACCAGACTAGGAGTAAACCCAGGTCTCTGTGGCCTCCACAGACAACAGGGAGGGCTTCACTCAAGACTGGGGGAGGGGATCAAAGAGACACCCCGCCCCCGCCCCCCCGACTCCGTGGACCCTGATGTGTGGATGCTCCTCAGAGCTGAGCTCCCAGACCATGGCCCTGGGCCTCTGGCTTATCAGGAACTGACTGGCGCGCTGAGTGCTGCTGAAACGGCTTTATGAGCTGGAACTCGCACGCCGCTCGAGGCTCCCCCCCTGAAGGGGTCTGTCACGGCAGGAATGTGATCACTGACGTCACCACGCTTGGCTTTAGGCCAGCTTCTTCATCTGGAAGAGAACTCGCACTTCTCAGCGGGGACCCTCTAATCCCCCACGCCCATCTGCTTTCTGTCTTGATGGACTCGCCTCTCCTGGACATTCTGCGTGGATGCGGTCATCTAATCTAGGGGCTTTGCTGGCTGCCGGGAGCAGGGAGGCTGCGAACAGCGCTCAGGGAGGCCCCTGGTGACCCTGCCGGGGGGCGGGGACCTCAGACTCCCAGCAACGGCTCCGGGACAGCCACACGCTCCATCCTGCACCCCGTGGGTGTTTCCTGAGCACCAGCCCTGGGCTTGGCTCCAGGCCGGGATTGGGAGATGCCCGTGAACGAGTGACACGTGTGCCCACCTGCCCTCGGAGGCCCAGCCTGGTGGGGAAGCAGTGACCGTTTGCTGGGGGTAGGGGCTGTGGCGGGGCGGCGGTCCTTCACCTCCAGTCACTGTGGGCATAGATGGCTGCTCTTGAGGTGCCCCCTGAGGTGGACCCTGGCCTGCATGGGGCACCGTCTGTTTGCACTCAGCCACCGCCCGGCCAGGGTGACGTCACCCGAGCTCTTGGCCTGGTGGGCACTGGCCCACCCCCTGGGACAGCTCAGGCCGGGCCCCGCTGGGGGGTGGGGGGACCGGGGCCTGGCCTCGCGGGCAGGGGAGAAGGCTGCACACCCTCCCGCAGCCCCGCGGTGCCTGCCTGCTGCTCAAGGACTGTTAGCGCACCAGGCTGGCCGGGCTCTAGCGTGGGCCCAGCCGTGTGGGGAGGCCGCCCCGTTCCTCAGGGACTTACCCCATCCTGCTGCTGGTGACCACAGAGCAGGGCGGGGCCCCTGGGCCGCGGGCTGAGAGTCTGGACCTCGAGGGGCTCGGGCCAGGCCCCACCGCCTCCTGAGATCCCCAGTTCCAGCCCCGACGCTGGGGTTTGGACAGTTACTAACCGCCCCCATCCCCACCCTGTGCCAGCCCAGGAAGCAGCTGGTCACCTTTAACCCTCCCAGCGTTCCCGTCCCCACCGTCCAGGTGAGGAAACTGGCTCAGAGGCCTCAGGAGGACTGGAGGCTGAGATGCGTCCTGCCACCCTGAAGACTGTGCTCTTGGCTCTGCCCATGGGCCGGCGGCTACTGCCTCAGGTCAAGGGGCCTGGACACAGGTCCTGAGCCTGTGGCCTGTCTGCACGGGAGGCCTGGGGCCCAGCAGCTTCGAGCTGCCGTCTCTTCTCCTTGCAGAGTGTGTGCGTGTTGGGGGAAGCCTGACACTCCCTGGCGGCTCGCTGGAGGGCCGGGTGAGATGACAGGCGTCCTGGGGCCTGGATTTGAAGGGCGGGGTGAGGACAGTGGGGAAAAGCTGGGCCCCCGCGGGTCACGGTGTCTCCAGGTGAGCGCCAGGGCTGGGGTGGTGGTCGAAGGCAGCCAGGGCCTGGCTGGTGGGGGGCACGAAGTCGGGCCGGGTGGGTGCATGGAGCCCACCTCCCAGGCCTGCTGCGCCTCCCACTGGTGCCTCCTCCTGACTGGCCGCACGCTAACAGGCGTGTCTGCCCAAGGTAGGGGCATCTCCCCGGCGCCCAGAGGAATTCTGAGGGCCTTCTGGGGAGAACGCCTTACAGCGTGGTGGCACCGGAGGTGGGGTCCTGGGGACCCAGGGCCGGTGCCGCCTTTCCTGCCTGCTTCTTGGGTTCTGAGTGCCTGGAGCCAGGCCCCGGCGTCCCTGCCACATGCCCACTGTGGGCTCTTTCCACTGACGAATATTTTCATTCCTACAATCTTGGTGCTGCTCCTGCTCAGAGGCCTTTCTGTGTGCGTCACCAGGGATGAGGGTTCGTGCCTGACACGCTGTCCTCGCTGTTCTGGCAGCCTGCAAGGCAGCCCCCAGGCTGGTTAGATATCCTCAGGCTGATGCAGGGACAGATATACTTGAGATTCTTTTTTTTTTTTTTAATATTTATTTAGCTGCACCGAGTCTTAGTCACAGTACGCGGGATCCTGGTCTTTGTTGCAAAAACCCATCTAGATCCTGGCTCGTCCCTTCCCTCTTAAGAGCAGACTCTCAGAGCCGAAGTCTGAGGGGCTCCTTCCTGGGCTTGACTCCCGTGCGTCGTCCACTGAATAAAGCCCATCTCACAACTTTCAGAGTGTGCATTATTTTAGGTGACGGCTTCAAGTGTAGTGAGTTGAGTAGTTCAGTTCAGTTCAGTCGCTCAGTCGAGTCTGACTCTTTGCGACCCCACGGACTGCAGCACGCCAGGCCTCCCCTGTCCATCACCAACTCCCGAAGTTTACCCAAACTCATGTCCATCGAGTTGGTGATGCCATCCAACCATCTCATCCTCTGTCATCCCCTTCTCGTCCTGCCCTCAATCTTTCCCAGCATCAGGGTCTTTTCCAATGGGTCGGCTCTTCGCATCAGGTGGCCAAAGTACTGGAGTGTCAGCTTCAGCATCAGTCCTTCCACTGAACACCCAGGACTGATCTCCTTTAGGATGGACTGGTTGGATCTCCTTGTGGTCCAAGGGCCTCTCAAGAGGCTTCTCCAACACCACAGTTCAGAAGCATCAATTCTTTGGCTCTCAGCTTTCTTTATGGTCCAACTCTCACATCCATACATGGGGTTGAGTAGGGTCTCCCCAAAGATGTGCTCCCCACCCCTCGAATGTCAGATGGGACCTTATGTAGGAATAGGGTCTTGGCAGGTGTGACTAGTTACGGCTCTGGAGGTGAGATGGCCCTGGGTTTAGGGTGAGTCCTATGGAAGAGGAGAGGCTCATGGAGGCATAAAACGGAGGGTCACGTGAGGATGCACGAAGCCCAGGGTGGCGCGGCCACAAGGCAGGGCCTCCTGGGGCCGTCCAGGGCTGGAGGGGGCAGGAAGGCCACTCTCCGGAGCCTCCGGAAGGAGCACACTCCTGTGACACTTGGCTCTCAGGCTTCTGGCGTCCGAGCTGGGAGAGACGATGCTCTGTTGAATGAGCGTCTTTGCTTCCAGCCCTGCACGTGTGGCCACTTGTTACAGCAGGCCCAGGACCCTCAAAGGCCATGCCAATCACCTCGTGGGGGAAACGGGTTGCTCTAAATGCCCTCCCTGCGGCTTCCCATGAGTCTGAGTGGACGCCGGGAGTTGGTGACGGACAGGGAGGCCGGCGTGCTGCAGCCCATGGGGTCGCAAAGAGTCGGACACGCCTGAGGGACTGAGCTGAGCTGGGGCTCCCCGGGGGTCCAGTGGCTAAGACGCTGCCTGCCAGTGCAGGGGGTGCAGTTCAAGCCCTGGGCAGAGAGCTACGATCCCCCACACGCTGCACGGCCCAGGAAGCAAGACACGAAACAGAAGCGATAGTGCAGCAAATTCAGTATAAACGCTTTGAAAATGTTGCGGTCGTTTGATTTTTTTTTTTAATGAAATTCCCTCAGTTGTATCTGACTCTTTGTGACCCCATGGACTATACAGTCCATAGAATTCTCCAGGCCAGAATACTGGAGTGGGTAGCCTTTCCCTTCTCCAGGGGATCTTTCTGACCCAGGGATTGAACCCAGCTCTCCTGTGTTGCAGGGAGATTCTTTACCCTCTGAGCCACAAGGGAAGCCCAAGCATACTGGAGTGGGCAGCCTATCCTTTCTCCAGCAGATCTTCCCGACCCAGGGATCGAACTGGCGTTTCCACTGTTGCTGCTGTGGTTCAGGTGCTAGGTGGTGTTGGACTCTCTGGCCCCGTGGACTACAGCAGGCCAGCCTCCTCTGTCCTCCACCAACCCCTGGAATTTGCTCAGACTCATGTCCATCGAGTCGGTGATGCCATCCAGCCATCTCATCCTCTGTTGCCCCCTTCTCCTCCTGCCCTCAATCTTTCCCAGCATCAGGGTCTTTTCCAGTGAGTTGGCTCTTCACACTAGGTGGCCAAAGGCTTGGAGCTTCAGCTTCAGCATCAGTCCTTCCGATGAATATGCAGGACTGATTTCCTTTAGGATGGACTGGTTGAATCTCCTTGCTGTCCAAGGGACTCTCAAGAGTCTTCTTCAGAACCACAGTTTGAAAGCATCCGTTCTTTGGTGCTCAGACTTCTATATGGTCCAGGTTTCACATCCATACATGACTCCTGGAAAAACCATAGCTTTGACTAGACGGACGTTTGTTGGCAACGTAATGTCTGTGCTTTTAATATGCTGTCTAGGTTTGTCATAAAGTGGGCCACATCAAAAAATCTTTACAAAATAGGTTCAAGCCTCCCCACCAGCTGCTCCCCAGGTTTATAAAATAGGTTCAAGCCTCCCCGCCAGCTGCTCCCCAGGGTCCCTGGCCGTGGGTGTTCTCAGGGAGCCCTTCACGGAGCAGCAGACAGGCTCAGAGATGCTGGGAAGAGGATGCTGAGTCCCAGCCCACGTGTGTTTGGCCTCAGGCGATGTGTCCCGCCTGTTTTGCCCATGGATTTCACAGGGGCTCAGGGGTGGATGGTGTGGGTCCCTCTGGTCTCCAGCCTCTGCTGTCTCTCTGCATTCACAGGGTCCCTCCCGGTGCCTCCGCTGGCGGGTCCCTTGCCCCCACCCCTGCCCCAGGACCTGGTTGGGTGAGGTGTCGTCTCTTCTCTGTGCTGGAGATGGCACCAGTCCTGGCGCTAAGCAACCAAGACACAGACCTCAGCTGTGGCCCCTGCAGTGGGCTGGGCTGCAGGGGCCTGCCCGGGAGGACGGCCTGCCCGGGAGGAGGGCCTGCCAGGGAGGAGGGCTTGCCTGGGAGGGAGGGGCCTTGGGGGCCTGGATCGGCCTGTTCTGGTCTTTTGTGATGGCCCCAGGGCTGGCCCAGATCTCCAGGGACCCCGTCTCAGCAGATCTGGGGGCTTCCCAAGCTCCTCTGGGTGCAGCTGGTCTGGGTCCTGGCAGTGTCTGCATCTCCGTCAGGATCCAAAGCCCTCCACACCCAAGTAACCCCAAATCGAGGCAGCGCTAACCCTAAATAAGTGTGAGCATGTCTAATGGAGTTTGGTTTTGCCCTAAATGTTGTTTATTCCCCTAGAAACTCCGGTTACTCACATTTTGCCCATCGGTTCTGAGGGGTCCAGGCAGGTGCCTGCTCTGCCTCCCAGGAGCGGAGGCCTTGTCTGCCTGAGCTGACTGCCCGCCTGCCACCCTTTGCCCAGTCCCAGGCCCATGGGCTCCCCTGAGGTGGATGGAATGAGCTGCCGGCTCCCTTCTCTGCCTGCAGATGGGCTTTTGGCACCCTTCCCCCGGGGGCTGTGTCTGCCCTCTTCTCTCTGCTTCTGTCTTCTCCTCCCCACTGCTCAGTTTTTATTGCTATGAGAGTTTTCAAACATTCATCATTTCAAACGAAAAGGGAAAGAAAGGAGACCTATGTGGAGAAGGCAATGGCACCCCACTCCATTACTCTTGCCTGGAAAATCCCATGGACAGAGGAGCCTGGTAGGCTGTCCATGGGGTCGCTGAGAGTTGGACACGACTCAGTGACTTCACTTTCACTTTTTACTTTCATGCATTGGAGAAGGAAATGGCAACCCACTCCAGTGTTCTTGCCTGGAGAATCCCGGGATGGCGGAGCCTGGTGCGCTGCCGTCTCTGAGGTCGCACAGAGTCAGACACGACTGAAGCGACTTAGCAGCAGCAGCAGCATGCCAGCCCACGCGGCCTCCACCTGGACTCGGCAGTGGCCCTCCCGCCTTGTGTGGGGGACGGGCCCCTCCGGCACCCCATTCTCTGTTATGGGGTTAACGTTTTCCGCCAGCCCTTTCTTCCCAGTCTGCCCCTCCCCGCTTGGACATCTGAAGCCAGTCCCTGTGCCCGAGGACCCCCCAGCTGCGTGCTCGCCTGTCCAGACCCCGGTGCACAGACGGACAGACGGCCTGCAGCCTCCTGTGCCTGACCCCCCTTCCCTCTCCTCCTTCCTTTCCTCCTCCACTTCCTCTTCCTCCTCTCTGGCCTAATAACCTTGGGAAAGAGAATGGCAGACGCCCTGACGCTTCCCCTTCAAACCTTGGCCCGCCTCTCCTGAAAGCAAGGCCAGGCTCCAGGGTGAGCCCAAAGCCGTCCTGGCGCCTGAGAGCCCAGCCATCTCCGCACTCCATCAGCCCTCGGGTCTGCGTGTCATTTCTGCCACTGTGCCAAGAGGCGCCTTATGGCTTTGGGGTTGGGGTTGGGGACTGTGATTTCACGTCTCCCGTGTGGCTCCGCCTCTGGCCTGTTTCACTGGAGGACACGCCCCACCCCTTTATGTTTTCCCAGGACACTGACTCACGGGCGCTTTGGAGAGCAAGCTGGCTGCCTTGCAGACCATCCCAGTCTGGAGATCCTCGGATGTCATTTTCCGTGGTTCCCATCACCTGTACTTCAGCTGCAAAGGCTGGACGAGGGACAAGTGGACGTGTTGATAACCGCAGTTGCTGACTGACTGGCACCGCATCCCAGGCCCTTTTAAAGCCGGCGGATCCCTTCAGGGGACCCTCACCAGGCCCCTCTGCTGTGCCAGGAGCATCAGGACCCGGCTTATGCCTCCCTGCTGCAGGGTGGGCCCGGGGGGCTGCCCCGTCTCAGCCCACCTGCCCCAGGGCCTAGGCCCGGGACCCCAGCCCCCAGGGCCCCTGGCGCTGCTCCGTGCTGGGCTCCTGAGCCTCCCCTGATTCTCCTCCGCCATCCAGCTGCTTCCAGCCCACTGGACCTTCCGCAGAGAGAGGCTGGACCAGGTGTGGGTGCGGTGGGCTCGGGGCTCCTGCTCTGCTTCCTGCTTCCCGCGGCCCTGTGGGCTCTCTCTGAGGGACGGCATGCAGCGGAATGATGGCGAGCATCAGGAGCCGTCGCCACTCCACGGCCTCCCCTCTGCCCTCTCCTCCAGGGAGCCAGCCTGGGTTCAGACGTGCTGCAGGAGAATGCAGGGTTGGGGCCCCTCGCCCGTGCTCTTGCCGCCAAGCTGCAGAGATGCACAGCCTGATGTGCGCTGACTCCCTGGCAGCCCTGAGCCCTGTGCGGATCCAGGCCGGGAAACACAGCCAGAACCCCCAGATGTTTCCACTCAGCGCTTGGCACAGATGCCCCAGCAGGGAACAGCGGCCCGGGCGTCAACTCAGGAAAGACCGCTGCCCTCTGGGCGTTTGCAGTTAGGCCTCCCGGGGCTGCTCCTCCGATGGTACAGCAGGGAGGGGGTGCAGGCAGAGGGCAGCCCTCCAACCCTCCAAGATGCCAGCTCTGGCTGTCCCCTCTGGCGTTGTGCACATGTTGTACACAGAGCCACCGGCAGCGCCAAGGGGACAAAACTTTTGTGTGTAACCCAGGGAGATGGAGGCTCCATGGCCTGGGCAGCTCTAGGGTGTTGGCCGCCAGCGAGGGGCCCTGGAGACCAGGAGCTGGGCATTGGTGGTGCCGTGGAAAGAGGCGCTTGGTTGCCAAAACCCAGAAAGAGCTGGAAGACCTGAGCCTGCCGCTCTCTGCCATCAGCTGTGTGTTCTCAGGACTCTGTGGAGCTTAAAAGAGCCCACACTTCATCCTTCCAGCTCAGGTACTAATGGAAATCTCACCTCATTCCCCGAGCATTCCAGACGGCTCTCAGGAAATATGCAGCGTGAAGTGTTACAGTGCGGACGCAGGAGGACAACCCGGGGTCCAAGGTCGGGAACCAGAGGAGGTGACGGTTGCACAACACTGAGAGCCTTCTAAACGCTCTTAAAGTTTCCTCTTCAAAGCCGTGACAGTGGTGAATTTTATGTTCTGTGTATTTTCCCACAATTAAAAAAAAAATCTTACAACAAAACAAAAATCGGGGCCAGGGAGGATTGCAAGTGGAATGGGGAGGAGCGGAGGAGGGCTTTCCGCCGCAAGGCCATCCCAGCTGAGGGGGCAGAGCGGGGTTTGCCCTCGGCTCTTCCGTCGGCAGCCAAAGCGCAGAGAAAACACACTCAGGTCATCAGGAAAACAGAGGGTGAGCCCCTGCGCTTTTTGGCCTGCATGGGGGACACATGGCTGATAATGACAGGATGAAAATATTCCAGTCCTGGGGGCCCCACAGCGGTAGGAGGCCCCTTAAAGAGCTGCCTCTCGTCGTCGGGACGGCCACGTGAGTTCCATGGCAGGGGAGTCTTGTGGACTCTCCAAGAAACCTTGCCCAGCCTCCTGTGGGGGAACAGAGAGCTTTCAGATCATCTAAGGCCCACAAGAACCAGTACCACGAGAGAGACAAGGAAAGAGATGCTGAGAATCTGTGGACCAGACAGGAAACCCGAGTGGAAGGAATGCTGGACTCCTGACCCAGTGGTTCATGCCCTGAAAGCGACAGGCCAGGGCTTCCCCGGAGGTCCAGGGGCTGAGGCGCGGCCCGTACAGTGCAGGGGACACGAGTTCAATGCCTGGTCAGGGACGATCCCTCGTGCCCTATGCTGCGGCCGAGCTAAAGTAAAAGTGACAGGCCTGGAAGAGGGCCGGGTGCCCAGGGAAGGGAGACCAAGGGCTGCTGGTGTTCCAGGACCTTCCTGGAGGCGGAGGCTCGGGGCCGAGGCAGGGAGGTCTGTGTGAGTAGGGGGCTCCGCTCTGCACTGGGGCAGTGAGGGCTCAGAGAGGCGCAGTGGCTTGTTGAGGGGGCAGAGCCGTCTGAAGCACAGCCTTTGCTCCCGCACGTTCCTCGGGAAGTCTTGGTGGACATGGCTGGTA
Organism: Nanger dama; assembly: GCA_917880005.1. NCBI lineage: Eukaryota > Metazoa > Chordata > Mammalia > Artiodactyla > Bovidae > Nanger > Nanger dama. Next base: position 1,845,950 of record CAKJTW010000018.1, on the reverse strand, counting down.
GATACCAGCCCGAGACCTGGCTCTTTACCCCACAGGACATTTGAATCCCTCCCCACTTCAGAAGACTCAGAAGCTTTGGAGACACTGTAAGAAACATCCCTTGGAAGGCATGAAGGAACGCAGGAAAAATGAAGGAAAAGTGGAACACGTCCTTGAGTGGGGTGGGGGAGGCACTGCTGGTGTGGCTGAGTCTGATCCAGGGTCCTGGAGGTCCTGGAGGGGGGAGTGATGGGGCCTCCATGCCCCCACCTCGCCGCCCAGGTCTCGCTGGGGGGCTGCCTGGGTGTCCCCACAGGGCAGGGGGTGTGGTGGCGCATCCCCCAGAGAGCCTCGGGAGGCTGCAGTGACCTTTGAGACCCAGTCTCAGAAGTAATGCAGGCCAGCCCTGCTTCTGGGTGGGAGGGGATCACCATCCCCAGGGCAGGAGGAGGGCTGGAGAACACGGACGATCCGGGAGCTCACGGCCGAGAAGGGAGCTCACGGCTTTGAGTTGGGCAGCAGGGGGACTGGAAGCAAGCCGCCCCAGACTCAGGCTGGGACCTGGGGGGCTCAGGGCCGAGAGAGGGTCCTGAAGGACCCATTCCTCATCAGAGACATCCGTGCTGACAGCAGGTTCTCAAAGGACAGCAGCGGGAAGCCGAGAGGAGCAGAAAATATTTCACTGTGCTCCACGAGCGACTCCCCGTCCACCCACCGAGTGCCCGTGAAATGCCGTTTAAAAGTGGATGAAGGCATGTCAGACAAGCAAGACGCGAGCTGGAGCAACCCCACAGGCCCTCAGGAAAAGAGCTCAGAAGGAACATGATGCAGGCGGAGAGGGCGGCCCAGAAGGAGAAGGAGGGGCCGGAAGCAAGGGTGTGCCAGGCCTTGTTTAGAGACTCTTGCATGCTTACCAAACACAGGGTGAGGCCGTGCTGGGAGGTCGGGGTGCGGGGGCGCCCGGGGCAGCCCTTGTCCCCTGCAGGCCGAGGGGCCTCCACTGTCTCTGGGGCACTCCTGCAGGCCTGCAGAGGCACACGCGTGTGCACTCACACGCACACGCACACATACATCAGTCTGGTGCTGCTGCTGGAAGAAATGGGAGAAGAGACCCAGCCAACACCAGCCGCGTCCACTGCGACCGCAGAGAACAACTCTCCCGGGAAGGATACGAGAGCAGAGCTCAAACGCCAGCCAAGACAGTAAGAAAGCCCCAGGATAGGGTTATAGGGGTGCAAGGACTATAGATTTCTCTTCTGGTTTCAGAGAAAGGTAGAGACATCCATGTTCCGCTTAGGTAGGCCCGTCAAACCTATAAAGTGACGTGAAAGCGTTAGCCATTCGATTATGTCTGACTCTTTGCAACCCTACAGACCGTAGCCTGCCAGACTCCTCCGTCCATGGGATTCTCCAGGCAAGAGTACTGGAGTGGGTTGCTATTCCCTTCTCCAGGGGATCTTTCTGACCCAGGGTTCAAACCCAGGTCTCCTGCAATATAGGTAGGTTCTTAAACATCTGAGCCATCTTTAAAAACAAAATGGAAACAGCAGCAGAGGGGAAAATTGGAATCGAAGACAAGCTCTGTCCATGGAAAGACAGGACAGGGCCTCTGAGATCTTGGATGGGTCAGAGGGAAGAGCAAGCACAGAGTGATTCCAGATAGACCTGTGAGTCACGTGAAGTCGCTCACTCGTGTCCGACTCTCTGCAACCCCACGGACTGGAGCCCACCCGGCTCCTCTGTCCATGGGATTTTCCAGGCAGGAGTACTGGAGTGGGGTGCCTTGCCTTCTCCAGGGGACAGTCCTGACCCAGGGGTTGAACCCGGCTCTCCCACATTGTAGGCAGACACTTTTACCGTCTGAGCCACCATACCTGTAAACTTACCAGTTAAAAGACATTGACGGGTTGGAAAAATATAATAAACCCAGGCTGTGCTGTTTACGTAAGAAATCCCTCCTAAGGGAAGAGGACAAACAGGGCCACCGAGGGCCTGGCTCTTTGGCGAGCGATGTCTGGAGGTCATCCCACCAGCAGAGGTCACGCAGAGGTCAAGGGGCAGTGGACCGTGAGGTGGAGGAAAGGCCGGCCTTGCTCCTGCCCGCCGCCGCTCTCCACCGTCCGGGGAGCGAGTCCTGCAATCACGCCTGCGGTGAAGTGGCAGCTCCTGGAGCAGCGCCTGTCCTCCGCGCCGGGACGTGAGTTTTCTACCAGAGGGCGCATGGGACTGGATGCGTCCGAAGCGCAGAGGTGGGATGTGTCTGATTTTTTGTTTTCTAAAGAAAACAGCTTTATTGAGATGTAATTCGCATGCCAAGCATCCCCCCATTTCGATGCGCGAATCAGCGGCGTTGATTCCCTTGTGAGTGCCGGCGTCACCGCTCTGTTTTCATCACCTCGACAGAGACCCTGCTAAGGGACCCCCATCGCCCCCGGGCCCCGGACGCCTCCCACCTGGTCCCCTCTCTGTGGCGGTGCCTGTCTCCACAATGCACGCGCAGAGTCTGTGCTCACATCTGGCTTCTCTCTTCAGCATCGCGCGTCCTGTGGTCGCGTGAATCGGCGCTTCACGTCTTCTCGTGGCTGAGCAGCGTTCACGGCAGGGCTGGGCCGTGTCCTATGGGCCCTTGGTCTGCTGGTGGACGCACGGTCTGCGCTTTAGCTGCTGTGGAGGTGCTGCTGTGAGCCCCTGTGTCCCTGCTTCCGGGTCCTGGGGTGTGCACCCAGAGGTGGAATCCCTGGGTCACCTGGAAACCCTACACGGAGCCTGAAGATCCCGTGGCAGCTGCGCCCTTTACATCAGTTGGTGCTTCTCTTGCCCCTCTGCGCCCACAGTCTGTCTCTCTCCCCTCTACTCTCTGCGCGGAGGATGGTCCTGGGGACCCCTCTGATTTCCCGGTGGGCTCAGCTACTGGGTGATGGGGGAGAAGAGGAGGGTGGGGAGGATGTGGGCTGAGGGACACCCCCTGCCCATGAGGTCGTCTCGGCGGACTGCGTCTCCTCTCAAGCTGGCGTCTCCACGTGGGGTCTGGAAAATGCTTCCCTTCCTCCCTGGGGGCTTGGATGGCAGCCCCCAGGCGCCCGTGCTATCCTGAGCGGGCCTGCTGCAGTCGCTGCTTTGAATCTGAGCACTGCCCTTCCCACCCCGGCCTCCAGCTCTGCTTCTGGAGAAACCAGACTGCGCAGAAGCCCCACGACCGTTGGGATCTGTGGCATCTGGGTCGTGTTCTCCGAGCCCGTGCTGTCCCTCGAGGCTCATCCCGCAGCCCCCAGGCTGGGCGGATGGTGGTCGTGCATCCAGTGGTCCAGGCCCATGTGCCTGTCCAGAGGCGGCCAACCTGCCCGGGCAGGGGTCGGCCGCCCTCCCCCACCACCACCCTTGCGGCCCCATCACAGAGAGGGGCCGCTGGACGGCGCTGCTCTGTACTTGGCGAGGTGTTTGAAATATTTTGCACCTAAAACTGTAAATCTTTTCATGTAAAAATAAGCCATGTTTGGGGCCTAAGGGAGCAGGTGACGGGGGGTGGGGGTGCAGAGCCTGCCTGTAGGGCTGGTGCCCTGGGGCAGCTGCCCAGGGAGGCTGGGCCTTGGCCTTGAAGCCTGGAAGAGGGCTCCGTGAGCCAGGCAGGTCTGGTGACCTGGGTGGGCCACCCTAGGGTGGGGTGCTTCTTCAGCGCCCTGATTTTTGGAGCAGGGACCCCTTCTGAGGTCCAAAGCCAGGACCTGTGGGCCAGAACGTACCTGGGCTGTTGGGGAGGTGGCACAGATGTCTGTGTAGTGATCACCCCTGCGGGGCTGCCCGGGTAGGGAGAGCAGGCACCGTGACCTGGGGAGCAGACCCAGGCCCTCAAGGTCCCTCCCAGAGCCTCTGGTTCAAGGCCACGGCCACCCACCCGCTGGGCCCCGGGCTCCGACTCCTCGGCTCCTCATCTGGAAGACCAGGTCCCCTGGCCTTCCAGGACATCCTCCTTCTCCTAGGTCTGGCCTCCTCTCTTTCGCATTTTCTTAATTTAACCAGCACTTCTGAAGAACTTGCCACCTGCCTTGACTGTCTTTAAACATCCTGCAAACTTTAGCTCACTGAGTATGTGAAAGCCCCATCAGACAGGTGCCTTTACGAATTCCGTTTTGTGAACAAGGAACCCGTGGCAGTCAGAGCGCGTGCACGAACCAACCCTGAACTCGGTCAGGCGGCTGAGTCTGGCTCAGGGTCCCCGGCCTTCTGACCGGGCTGCAGGCACCGTCTTCTCGTGACACTCTAAACTGTCCCGGAGTGAGAGATGGGGGTCCTGGGCTGCTGTAGCTGGCCCCCTGCGCTGGGGCTGCACGGAGGCGCTTCCAGCCAGTGAAGGCCCTGGCAGCTGCAACCTGCTGGCTGGGAGGCCGCGGGCTCGGCCTCTCCGCTCCGGTGGGGCTGGCCCGGGCAGCTCCTCCATGTCCGGGGTCCCAGCAGCCCAGCGCATGAGCTCATCCCGCCCGCGCCCTGGCCTCTCACCAAGCGTGGCCCCTGTGTCCTGTCTTGTGTGAGCGATTTCAGGGGAGCCTCAAGGAAGCAGAGCACCCCGAGCGCTTGCAGCTGGGCTGGACTCGTGTCCACCCAGCCAGGCGCCTCTGCTGCGTGTTCTGAGTCTGCTTTCCCGGGCCTCCTGGGCTGCACTAGTCCCCTCCCTGGAACGGATGTTTGGGGACTGCTCAAAGAACATTCTAGAGGAGTGACGTGACACCCATCCATCAGAGGGGCCTCGCAGGGTCTCAACACTCCCCCTTGAGCTGCTTGCAAGTTCAAGTTTCTTGGGGGATTCTCCCTCAACCTTCCTCCTGCCCCCTGGCTTCCCTAGGAGCCGGAGCGTTGGACCCAGACTGCAGATGATCAAACGCACGATGCGGGAATACAGCGCAGACAAGGGTGCCAGAGACCACGGAGGCCAGCTCTGCGCTGGGTCCTCCTTCCCGGGGTCTCCCAAGACCGGTCATGTGGAAATTAAAGCTCCATCTTCCAGGAAATTAATGAAAACCGCATTTACGAGCAGCTGTTCTCGGGTGTGATCTCTGTTAAGGGGCCGGTGGGTCTGGGAGTGAACTGTGGAGGCCTTGTCCATCCTGCGTTTGTAAAGGGGCCTGGGGAAAGCAGCGCTGGGTGGGGTTGGCGGGGGGACGGGGGGCTCCTCGCTCAGGGCAGATGCAGGCACGTGGCGAGACACCCGAGAAGCTGGTCTTCCTTCAATGCATTTGGGGCGCTAAGTGCTGGTGGAGGAGTGGGGTTTACTCCGGGGCTCAGTGCACACCCCTAATGCGTCAGCAGCCACCGGGGTGCCCGGCAGCTGTCACTCTAATTAGCAACCCGAGCATGTTTCTGTTCCCTGAAGGGCTGGCTGAAATTTCTAAGATTCCATATTCTGGCTGCTCTTTTGCTGCAGCCCGATCAGTGTGCTGAGCATTTTACAAGCATCACTCAATTCTCTGCTTGCAACCAGCTGTGAAGAGGGCTCCCTTTCACATCCCCTTTACAGAGGGGAAAGCAAGGACCAGAGAGAGGAGGCCACCTCCCCAGGGTCGCTCAGCTGGGAAGTGGCTCCCCACGTCTGCCGTGGGAGGGGTCTTAGGGAGGTGTGCCCCAACTCTGGGCCAGGTGGGGCTGAAACACCAACTCAGACGCCGACTCCCTGCTTCCCTTACCCTTGTGGTGCCACCTGCCAGCCGCAGACTCCCTGCTTCCTTACCCTTGTGGTGCCACCTGCCAGCCGCAGTGCAGGGAAGGGGTGATTCCCTGGGTTTATCCTGGTCCAGACGAAGGCGGGGTGCTCTGCGAAAAGCTTGCCCTCTAGCTGCTCACCTCACTTACCATTTCAACTCCCAGGCTGCCTTGTTGGATCGAGGGAAAAAGGTCTTTTCCGTGTTGTGTTAGAGTCATCTGCATGGGAGCCTCACAGATGATGGAAATAAAATATTTACCATTTGGAGCAAAAAGTCCTGGGAGCAAAGGGGGTGCGATGGGCGGAGGAGGGCTCAGCCGCGAACAGCTGCTGCCCAGCTGTGGCCGTGGGGCGGGCACTGCGCCTGGAGGCTGGGCCACGGCCGCTCTGCCCCTCTGGCCGTTCGGGGCTCCCTGGGGCACACCTGGGGCGCGACTGCCCACCCCTTCAGGCCCAGGCCTTCTTCCCGGCGCTGCGAGCCTCAGGCCTGCAAAGCACGTCCTTGGACGCCGCCCGAGCCCCTTCCACCGTGCCCCACTCTCCGCCCACCCCCAGTCTCCCGGGCCCACCAGCTCCCCTCCCCAGCTTCCTCACTGACCAGCTGTGGGGTTGGTGAGGCCAACCAACCGTGACCAGCCTCACTCCCCCGTCCCTGTGGGCCCTGAAACCCCATGGAGATGCCCAGGGAGGCCCTGGGGGACCAGGGGGTGAGTCCTGCTGAACGGGCCTGTGAGCAGTCTCATCCAGGGCGCCTCTCACTCAGGGAAACTGAGGGCCAGGCGGGAAAGGGGCTGTCCAGACTGCTGGCTCCTGGAGCGCAAGGCTGTGTCCACCCCCTCCCCAGCCCAAGCTGCGTGTCCCCACCCCGCCATCACTGCCACCCTTGGCTCTGGGCTTTGAAGGAACGCCAGTCACAGAACGCACAGGGACGCGAGCGGCCACTTGAGCTGCATCGGACCCTCGAGACCCATGGACCGAGGCCCGACTCCCGTGACCCCGTGGACCGTGGCCCGACTCCCGTGACCCTGTGGACCATGATCTGACTCCCGTGACCCCATGGACCCTGACCTGACTCCCGTGACCCCGTGGACCGTGGCCCGACTCCCGTGACCCCATGGACCACAGCCCGACTCCCGTGGCCCGACTCCTGTGGACCATGACCCTGTGGACTGTGGCCCAACTCCCGAGACCCCGTGGACCATGACCTGACTCCCGTGACCCCGTTCGACCCCGTGGACCGTGACCCCGTGGACTGTGACCCTGTGGACCGTGGCCCGACTCCCGTGACCCCGGGACCATGACCCGACTCCCGAGACCCCGTGGACCATGACCCTGTGGACCGTGGCCCGACTCCCGAGACCCCATGGACTGTGACCCTGTGGGCCGTGACCCTGTGGACCGTGGCCCGACTCTCGTGACCCTGTGGCCCCCAGAAATGAGGCTGAGGCTGGAGAATTCCTCCCTTATTAATGGAGTGCACACTCTAACCTGCTCTCGGTTCCCAGCTGGGCAGGACGGGGACTCAAGCGCGGTGGGAAGGCTAGCCTGTTGTCTGGACGGTGAGCCCTGAGCTCCTTGCCATCGGGCCAGGATGCTTCTTCTAGGGCCCCTAAAGCAGCCCTGGCATGCCCACCCTCGTGAGGACCCAGGGAGGGTCTGGCGGTGCCTTCGGGAGACAGGTCCTAGAGCCTTCCTGGGTGAGAGGACCCAGAACGTGGCGGGAGACCCATGTGAATGGCCCCCAGGCCCTGACCCGGAGTGACCTCCACACTGGCCTGTGGTGACCCAGGGACCCACCCCTCGTGTGCAAGACAAGGGCCCTGTTGAATCTCAGGTTCAGCCGGGAAGAGTCCTCCCAGCATGTGGGGAGGGCTCTGGAGCCAGAGGGGAGGGCTCCTCGAAGCTTTCACGGCCGGCTTCAGATGACCTCCTGGAGTCGGCCGAGTGCGGACGCGCTGCCCCTCAGCCTCGCTGGCGAGCAGCACTCCGTGCAGGGGAGGGGCTGCTCAGCCAGCCTGGCTGGGCGCCAGCAGGCTGGAGGGGCCACAGCTCTGCCTGGGGTGGCAGGGCCCCTCGCCCAGCACCTGCTGAGCCCGTGGCACCCCGGCTCCCTCCCGGGACGGCGGCGCCTCCCCGCGCTCTGCAGGATGGGGCGGTCCGCTCAGGGCACGGCAGAGTCACCACGTCTTCCGCTTTGCAGTCTGGTCCACTCTGCAGTTTGCTGTTAGTCAGAGTGCTTAGGTAAGCGGGATCAGCCTCAACCGTTTTGCAAGAGTGATACAGATTGTTTCGAGGAACGAACCGTTAGCCAGAGTCCAGCCCCGCTCCCCCGGCCCCTGCCCACCCCTGATAAGAACGGCACCGGCTGCCAAGGAGTGGTTTACGCCACGTGCCAGGCCCACCTGCTGGGCGACCTTGGGCAGCGACCCAGCCTCTCTGTGTCTGTTTCTTGTCCACATTGTGGGGATGGTGAGGGTGCCCATGTCCCAGGGAAGCATCTGGAGCGGCACCCACAGCTGGCCTCTCGGTGCCGGGGCGACAGCTCCGTGGCCTGCGGTGTTCTTGCCTTTACAAGCGGTGGGGCCGTGAACACTCTCCTGCATGTATCTTGGCCTCCTTCCTTAAAAGTAAGTGAATTCGTGCTGTGGAGTTGCCAACAGAGAGGCCGAAGGTGCATTTTAAGCGTGGATCGGGAGGAGCAGAGTGTCCTGCCAACAAGAACACGACCCAGCATCGCACCGTGGCCTCAGGCCTGCTTCTCTCCCAAACCCTCGCCAATACCAGGTATGGAAAACCTTCACATTTCTGCCAGTGTAAGAGCTCAAAAAAATTTGAGTCGGGTTTCATATCTTTTCATATAATTGCAGACTTCTTGATTTGTGTAAGCTCTTGGTTTATGAGCTATTTCAAATCCTAAAAGGTAATGCTGTGAAAGTGCTGCACTCAATATGCCAGCAAATTTGGAAAACTCAGCAGTGGCCACAGGACTGGAAAAGGTCAGTTTTCATTCCAGTCCCAAAGAAAGGCAATGCCAAAGAATGCTCAGACTATCACACAATTGCACTCATCTCACACGCTAGTAAAATAATGCTCAAAATTCTCCAAGCCAGGCTTCAGCAATACGTGAACCGTGAACTTCCAGATGTTCAAACTGGTTTTAGAAAAGGCAGAGGAACCAGAGATCAAATTGTCAACGTCACTTGGATCATGGAAAAGCAAGAGAGTTCCAGAAAAACATCTATTTCTGCTTTATTGACTATGCCAAAGCCTTTGACTGTGTGGATCACAAGAAACTGTGGGAAATTCTTAAAAAGACGGGAATACCAGACCACCTGACCTGCCTCCTGAGAAATCTGTATACAGGTCAGGAAGCAACAATTAGAACTGGACATGGAGCAACAGACTGTTTCCAAATAGGAAAAGAAGGACGTCAAGGCTGTATATTGTCACCCTGCTTATTTAACTTCTATGCAGAGTACATCATGAGAAATGCTGGACTGGAAGAAACACAAGCTGGAATCAAGATTGCTGGGAGAGATAGCAATAACCTCAGATATGCAGATGACACCACCCTTATGGCAGAAAGTGAAGAGGAACTGAGGAGCCTCTTGATGAAAGTGAAAGTGGAGAGTGAAAAAGCTGGCTTAAAACTCAACATTCAAAAATCAGAGATCCTGGTATCCGGTCCCATCAGTTCATGGCAAATAGATGGGGAAACAGTGGCAACAGTGTCAGACTTTATTTTTTGGGCTCCAAAACCACCGCAGACGGTGACTGCAGCCATGAAATTAAAAGATGCTTGCTCCTTGGAAAAAAGCTATAACAAACTTAGACAACATATTAAAAAACAGAGAAATTACTTTGTGGACAGAGGTCCATCTAGTCAAAGCAATGGTTTTTCCTGTGGTCATGTATGGATGTGAGAGCCGGACTATAAAGAAAGCTGAGTGCTGAAGAACTGATGCTTCTGAACTGTGGTGTTAGAGAAGACTCTTAAGAGTCCCTTGGACAGCAATGAGATCAGTCCAGTCAATCCTAAAGGAAATCAGCCCAGAATATTCATTAGAAGGACTGATGCTGAAGATGAAACTCATACATTTGCCACCTGATGAGAACTGACTCATGGGAAATGACCCTGATGCTGGGAAAGACTGAAGGAGGGGAGAGAGGGGGGCAACAGAGGATGAAATGGCTGGATGGCATCATTGACTCCATGGACATGAGTTTGAGCAAGCTCCAGGAGTTGGTGATGGACAGGAAGGCCTGGCGTGCTGCAGGCCATGGGGTCATAGAATCGGATGGGACTGAGAGACTGAACTTAACTGAACTGATCTGTGCAAGCTTTTGGTTTATGAAGGGACTGAACCTTGGTCTAGCCTGTAGCCAGTTTTTGTTTTTTTGCTGGGTTATCTTTGAATTTGGATATGTACGTGAGACAGTTAATCCCTGTGTGTACGTCTACATACACACGGTACACACACCTTCATCTGTGCGTGACAACGTCTGTACGATACACAGATGTATATATGCATGAGTGTACATGCGTATGCTTTGCAGAAGCCTCACATTTTATGCATGCAAATCACTCAGTGTTTTGGGGGCAGTACGGTCTGGAATGGTCTTTTCCACGCCAGGACTGTATTACAAATCCATATGTGGCTTCTTTCCTGACTTTTCACCATTTTATTTTTCATGTTTACAACTCTGTCCTTGTGGAATTTGTTTTGGTGGAAGGACAGAGTAGGAATTCAGGTCTTCGTTAAGCTTTTTCCTCCAAATGACTAGTCATTTGCTCGACCATAATTCACAGGGCATCCCATCTCCTCCCTCCAGTTTATCGTCTCCTGTGATCCCACGTGTCTTCCTGGGCTATTTCTGGATTTGCTCACTTCCTCTGGTGGCCTGAGGCCTCCAGCTCCCAGCTGTTTCAAACGTGCAGGCTTTAAAGTTAGGGAGGGCTGCTTTGGCGACTTAAGTGTCAAAGCAGAAAGTTCTGGTCTGTCCTCATGGAGTCATCGTCTTATTTAAACTAACAAAAAAATTTCTTAAATTCCTTGCAGTACCACCATGGTGTCGTAACGAGGATTCGGTTCCCACGAATAGATGATCTGGGGAGGAAGTGGCGTCCTTGTATTGAATATGCCTCCCGTGCTCGGAGAGGGCTCTCTCCTTTTTCATCTGATTTTATAGAACTTAGGTTTAATGCTTTCTTCCTGTGGATCCCACACATTTTTTGTCTCGTAGTCTTATTATTTTGGAAATAATTGGAAAGTTATTTTGGAAAGTTTCAGTTTTTGTAAGCTGGCATTGTTTTTTTGTAAATTTTTAAGAAAGATTTCTCGATGTGGAGCACTTTTAAAGTCTTTATTGAATTTGTTGCAATACTGCTTCTGTCTTATGCTTTTTTTTTTGTTTTGTGGGCTGCCAGGCGCATGCAATCTTAGCTCCCTGAGCAGAGAGTGAATCTGGGTCCCCTGCACCGAGAGGTGGGCTCTTGCGCACTGGACCCCGGGGCATCCCCTCTTCTCTCGCTCTGAGGTCTCTCTCTTTATAGGAAAGCGGCCGGTGCTGTCCACAGAGTCAGCGGCCAGGCCCTGGTGGCTCAGATGGTGATGAATCTGCCTGCACTTCCGGGAGACCGGGGCTCGATCCCTGAGTCAGGAAGATCCCCTGGAGGAGGGCATGCAGCCCAGTCCAGTCTCCTTGCCTGGAGAACCCCATGGACGGAGGAGACTGCTGGGCTGCAGTCCACGGGGTCACAAGAGTCTGACACGACCAGCGAGTGACGCCCGTCACAGTTTACCGTCTCTGGGCAGGGGGCACGCCAAGGCTGAGGGCTCTTGGGCACTGTCTCTGCAGAGGACAGGGCTTGGGGGTGGTGCGTCCACGCTCCAGAGGAAGAGAGGGCATTTGGAACTGGAGGACAGCTCCTCTTTTGAACCCTAGACCAGTTCTCTGCCTCCCATCATCAAAAAATGTAGGAAGTGGGGGCAGGGAAAGAGGGTTACCCACGCTGGACCATCTGCTGGGAGGCGCTTGTAATTAGCACAGCCTTTAATAGTTGGGATTCCTTCTCCAGCTCGCTGGAGGCAGCCTGCAAATACCAGCTGCCTGAGTCACACTCGGGTGCCATCGGTGGAGGATGGGCGGGAGAGCCAGAGGGGTCACTGTCCCCCAGGGGGCTGCCCCAGGCTGGTCCTCCCTCCCAGAGCTCCTCCCCGCCACCCCGGGCTGGCTTCCCCTTCAAGCAGCAAGCCAACTTTCTTTTCTTCTAAATAAAGACCTCAAAGGGGTTACACAGCCGAGGAAACAGGAGTGTCCCCAGCCACACAGATGGCTCTCACTTAAGGAGGCCTTAGAGGCGGCGGGGGCCGCTCTGGGGTCGGGTGAGGGGACATAGGCAGGAGGGTCTCCGAGCTCCCAGTGAGAAGGTTGGCTCGTAGCAGCCACCACCTGGCGTCGCACCTGGCACCACCCCGTGATCATTCATTAAGCCACACTTTGGCAATTTCGGCATTTTTCCGTCACGCTCATCCCATTAAAAAGAAAGTTCCAGAGAAGTTCCAGGGGGCATTTTACTAAAATCCGTTGTTCTGAGCAGTGAAGTCTAAACCGGGGAACATCTGGATTTCCAGGTCGCAGGAAATTACAGGCCATGTTTGGAATACCAACGACACAGCAGCCACGTCCTTCAGAGACGGGGCAGAGAGCGGAGACCTCTCCCCGCGGAGGCCCAAGAGCGGGCTGATTCGTTTCCTCGAAAAGTCCCTGAGGATTTTTTTCTTAGCATCTGAAACTCATCTTTCCCTCCTCAATTTGAACTTCGTGTGGCGAGGAAGCGAGCGTGTGTGCCTCCCAGAGCGTGAGGGCTCGCTGAAGACACGGAGCCGCGTCTGGGGCCTCAGCCAGCGGGAAGCCAGACCCTCGTGCTTCAGCGGGTTGAAATTTCATTCTGACAAACCAGTGCCTTGGAGGTTTGGCCCAGTTACAGGCTCCAGACCCTCGGCTGGCACAGTGCACAGCCCCTTCTGGCTCTGGGAGCTTTTCAGGTGGGGAGCCCCCGTGCTTTGACCTGTGGGGGACCCTCCTCCAGGTGGTGGATCTGAAGCCGGGCAGTCTGCACCTTCTCAGGTTGCAGCCCGAATGGTGGAACCCCATCCGTCATATTCCCCAAGGCCCAGGAAGAGGTTTGGTTGACTGGGAAAGTGCAACGTGAGCTCCTTCTGGTGGGTTCTGCATTCTTTCCTAGTGAAGTATTGTGCATGGAAAACCAGAATATACGGTCAGCATTCTTCCTATAAACAGAGCGATTGTACATTGTGGAGGAATTACTTAGCGATGACTGGGGGGTGTTGCCATGGCCACCCTCCCCCCGCCCACGGGGCCCTGGCGGCCGCCTGCGTGGCAGCCGCCACTGCAGTACCCAGCTGGCACTCGGCCACCGAGGCTGTCTTGCCTCCCCGTTTCTGCCAGGACCCCGGGAGAGCAGGCAGTCGCTCTGGGCCAGCACGTTTCTGAGTTTCCTTGGCGTCTGTCACAGGAAGTCCCGAGAAAGCCCAGAAGGTGAAACGGACTAAAGTGGAATGCTCTCGTCGACGCCCAGGGAAGCAGCCCCCTTCACCCCTCTGGGTAGCCTCTTCCACCCCTGTGGACCCCTGGGGCTCCTCAAAACACCATCTGAAAACTACCGGTTTCTCCAGTGTCTGCCCAGAGGTCCTGCTTCTCAGCCCCGTCTACGCTGCCCTTGAGAAAGTCTGTGGTCCGTCTGTATAGACGCAGGCGGGCCTGAGATCTTTCCAGCTTGAGGCTGCCTGGTGTGGACATAGAACGCTTTCCTCGCTGTTTTTCAGTACAATCTCAGATGTTTTCCTAGAGGAATGCAAGCCTGCTCCCGCCCGTGTGCTGCAAACCCCGGTCGAGAACTGCACGTGCTCTCGCAGCAGAGGCAGGGCTCTCTCCCACGCCTGCGCGCAGCATTTCTTCCAGCAGCCCCTAGAAGGGCAGTCAGTGGACACTCAGTCCCCACGGCTTTCTCGTACAGCTAATCAAAAGCACACTTGCCCCGGGACGAGGCTCCTGGTACTGTCCTGCACCCTGCCCGCTGGAGGGAGCCTCTGGGGACCGTCAGGGACGCTGCCTCTCAAGCCCCCAGCCCCCTTCCCCTCCTCCCCCCGCACTCCCCCTACCCCATGCAGGGTGCGGCCCCAGCCCCCACCTCTACACCTGGTCTGGCATCACAGGGCTGGGGAGATAGATTCTCTGGAGGGCTTGAAAATGCAAAGTGGTTGGGGGGTGGGGGCGATCCTCCGGGCACCAGGGCCTGAGAGAGTGAGGGCCCCTGGCCTGGGTGGGGGAGAACCGGGCTGACCAGCCCTGAGGCCAGGGCCGCAGCACACCAGTGGGGAGGCTGCAGCGGACGGTGGTCAGGGAAAGGGGGTGGGACTCTGTGCCCAGCCTCAATGAGTCGCTGGAGGTGCTGGCCCATGGAGGGGAGAGCTTGAGCAGCGGGGCTCCTCTGGTCCAGAGCAGGCGCCCGAGAGACAGAGCCTCCAGTGGGCCGAGCGCCCGGCGTCCCTCCTGCTGTGGGGTCCTGGTCCAGTCACCAGGTACCTCCCGGCACCCCCCAGCCTGAAGAAACAGCTCCTCCCGGGGCTGCGGTTGAGCCGTTTCCGGGGGACCCTTCACAGAACAGGCAGGGGGGAGCACAGCGTGCCTCCCCGCTGGCCCCAGGGGAAGCCAGGGCGGGGTCTGCAGGGAGCTGGGCCCCTGGCCCCGAGGGCTTATGTGCTAGGGGTGTGCATGGAGCTGGCCCCCGATCCCTCCCGCCCCGCCACGCGGCTGTGCACACCCGCACCCAGCAAGGTCGCACCACCAGGAGGCCGTGGTGGGGCTGGCTGGCGGGCCCTGACAGCCTCTGGTAGAAGCGCTTCTCCCTGGGGTTATGTGGACAGATGGGCAGGACAGACCGGCTCTCACTTAACTGCCAGCAGCGCTGGCAAGCAGGCCCACCCCCGCTCCCTCCCCGGGCTCTTAGACCCCTCCCTGCGTTGGCCCTCTTGGGGGCAGCCGTGGGTTTAAGGTGGGCGCCGTGTCCTGGAGGGGCCCCAGCCTCATGCTCTTAGGGTGTCATCTCTGAGCTGGTCTCAGCTGCCTCTTCAGAGGCCTGGCCATGGCCCCCTCACCCCTGGGGGGGCAGTGTCCTAACTGGGGCGGCCGGATCCGACTGGCTGTGCCTCTCCTCCGCTCTGGGTCAGACAGCACGATGGGAGCGTGGAGCCCGGCCAGGTGGGAATACTGATGCCATGGAGAACGGCAAGTGGTTCTGATACCCACCAGGGCGCTTGGCCTCCTTAATCACTAGAAGCTGACTTCAGGCCTGCAGGTGCCAGAGGTGTAAGGGACGTGGGTTTGAAACCGGGCTGGGAGATCCCCCGGAGGGAGGCAATGGCAAGCCACTCCAATATTCTTGCCTGGAGAATCCTGTAGGCAGAGGGGCCTGATGGGCTCCAGTCCCTGGGATTGCAAAGAGTTGGACACAGTAACTGAGGCCAGATGAGAAACTGAGGCGAGGCTTTATTGGGGCGCCTGCTGCGCAGGGGGAGTGAGATCCGTGCTGGCTCCCCTGCCTGCCTGCCCCCTGACAGGCCAGAGGGGCTGCCCTGCTCCAGCCCTGGAGCTGCTGGTTGCGCTTCCCGGCATGCAACCGGAGGGCCCGTGGCCCCGCCTCCCTACCAGCAGCGTGTGCACGCGTGCGTGCCTCTGTGTATCACAGGCCAGATGGCACTTCCCTCACCCTCACGGCCAGCCCGAAGGCACAGGCATCGTCTCCACTTCCCTGATGGGCAAGTTGGTGCAGAGGCGTCAGACAGCTTCCCAGATTCACACACTGAGCCCGGGCGCGCCCGACTCCAGACCCCAGTGGCTCTTGTGTGGGGTGTCCTGGGTGGCACTGCGGGCACAGAACCCACCTGCCCGCGAGGGAGACACGGGAGGTGCAGGATGGATCCGGGAACGGCACCCCCACTCCAGCAGTCAAGCCTGGGAAACTCCATGGACAGAGGAGCCCGGCGAGCTGCAGTCCAGAGGGTCACAGGAAAGTCGGACACATGAGTGTGAGCGTGAGCCCCCTGAAAGTGTCTGGCTGTGTTTCCCTTCTGGCTGAGACTCAGCTTGTTGCTGGCGTGCGGACCACTTCCGCCCACAGAGCTCAGCAGCGCACTTCTTCCCTAAGACCCTCCTGGTCTGAACAATGACTTCAGCTGCTTGGAGGGCGAGTGGCTGGGCAAAGCAGAGTGTCAGAGCGTCTCAGGCTCTTGCTGGCTTGCCCTGAATCTGTGGAATCCCTGTGTGTCCCAGGCCAGCCTCATTAGGAGGGAGCCCTGCAGGTGACCGAGCGTTTTGTCTGGCAGTTTCGCCGGCCCAGCTGGACCGTGTGCCAGCCTGGGGCAGGGGGCGGGGGGCGGGGGGGGGGTTTCTGTAGCCTGGGGCGGGGGTGTCTGTAGCCAGGGTGGGGGGGTCTGTAGACGGGGGGTTGGTGTAGGGGGTGCCATACGGGGGACAGGACGCTGGTCCCTGGGGGAGTTGAGCGACCCGGCCTACCTTTGCCCCCAGAGTATTGGGTGTGGTTTATGGAAAAACCAGAAAAAGAAAGCCAGACTTTCCAGCGCCACATGGGGCTGAAAGCAAGTGAAATTCGTAGTACGAAAGTAAGGGTTTCATGAGGCTTCTTTCCCCTTATTTTAGGGTTGTTTTACACGATTGTTTTTGGTTTGAAACTGCGTCCCAGGGGGTGGAGGTGGGTGGGCACCAGCCTTGGCCACCTGGGGGCCTCTGAAGGCTGTCCCTGGCCTTGGGGGCCTCCCTGAGCCACTGGAGCTGGGGGGCCTGCTCCAGCTCTCCCTGGGGAGCCCTGGGGGCCTCCCTGAGCTGACCGAGAGGTTCTCGGCACTCTGCCTCTGGGACCTTTCAGTCCCTTCAGTCCTCAGTCGTGTCTGACTCTCTGCGACCCCATGGACCGCAGCACTCTAGGCCTCCCTGTCCATCGCCAGTTTACTCTAACCGTGTCCATTGAGTTGGTGGTGCCATCCAACCATCTCATCCTCTGTCACGTCCTTCTCCTCCTGCCCCCAATCCTTCCCAGCATCAGGGTCTATTCAAATGAGTCAGGTCTTCGTATCAGGTCCTCAAAGGATTGAGTTTCCGCTTCAGCATCAGTAGAGTGTTCATTTAAAGTGTCTGGGTCAAGTTCATACTCTTTCTCCACCATTAGAAAAAGAATTTCTGTCTAATGGCAATGCCAACTTTCTCTGCCCCTCGTCTCTGGTTGGTTCGGACCCTGCTCCAGGGCAGGTCCCGGCGGCCTGAGACGGCCCCCTCGCTGCTTCCCGGCTTCTAATCCCTGATGGCGTCCCGGGTCCGCCCGGCCTCAGGAGCCCATCGTCGGCATCGCGTGTTCAGCAAGCATCACCCAGCAGCTCCCCGTCGCCTGGCTCAGGGGTGGCCCACCGGGGTGGGGCTCAGCCCTGGGAGCCGGGCGGACCCGTGGGCAGACCCGAGGGAGGGGAGGATGCGGGCCGCAGCTGTTGCCCGCGGGAGATCCTCACTCCCAGGCCCTGGGGAGCCTTCTGTGCCCTTCCCCCACCAGCTGAGGTTCCACTAAGACAGGGGACACGGGGCACGCCCCAGGACCTGAGCTCATGTATCACCACCCAAGCTGGCTGTCTCCTCTGCAGCAGTGCGGGCCGCTGGCCTGACCGCTCCAGCCCTGGGACCCCGAGGCCCAGCCTCCTCTGTGCTCATCCATCCCTCCTCCCGGGACCAGGGGCATCTCTGTGCCCAGAGCAGCTTGACTGGTGAGGGGGGAACGTGCGGGGGTGGGGACAGCCCCTGGTGATGGGCCGGGCGCCGCACCCGAGCATCCTCGACCTCCCGCTGCCCATCAGGTTCTGCTCCGCTCGGCCCCCTCCTTGCTCCTGCCCCCCAGAACCTGCCCTCCGCCTCCTCTCCTCCCGGCCGTCCTGGACGACCGTGGCTCGGGGTCCCCTCCAGTGCCGACTCTGAGGGCCTGGGCGGGGCCTCGCTCCTCTGCCTTTCGCTGCCTTCCATCTCCGTGGAGGGCAGCTTTCTCCACCGAGCACCCCGATCAGGTACCAGAGGTGGCCTCGGGCCATGCGGGGGATTCCAAGGTGCCCCGGGAGAGCCGTGGGACAAGCCACGTCTGCTGTGGGACAGAGAAACAAGGGGGGCCCAGGTTGCTGGGCACTCGGGACAGACGAGGGCCTGTCGTTTGCTGTCCTGGGGCGGCAGCTGCACCCCTCCGGCTGCCTCTGTGAGTGCGACGCACGGTGACTCCGCTTCTGGAGCTGGTGGATCCAAGGCTGCAGATGCTGCGTCCCCAGGCACACAGCCAGGGGCCCCACCCGCTGTCAGCTTTGGTGCCAAGGTGGACCTGAGGCTCTGTCGCCCCGGAAGATGAAAAAGCAGGCTCACCGAGCTCTCTGGTCTCGGCTCCCCACCAAGTGGAGGTCCGGGGAGCTGCCCTGTAGGGGCCCCCCACGGCCAGAGGACGCCCTGGCCCGGTGAGGGAGGGAGACTCGGCAGGGGAGGAGAGGGACTGCCAGGCTCCCGACCGGCTCGGTTGCATCAGCCTCCCTGGCCCCGCTCGAGGCTGCCGAGTGGTGGTCGCCATGTAGGGGGGTGATGCCGGGCGGCCCCGAGGCCGGAACAGCCTGGCCTGACGAGGCCGGTCCCCTGCAGCCCCTGCGCTGCAGGCTCAGAGGGGACACGGCCACCATGGTTTAGTTGTTTAGATCTGGAACGTTCTTCTTCCCACAGGCTGTCTGCTGTGCATAAGAGGCTTGTCTTATTTCATCTCACCATACCCAAGGACTTGGCACAGGCTGGGGATGCAGAGAAGCCATTTGCGCCACTGACTTATGTCCCCTCCCAGAGAAACTGGGGTCACTGTGATAACAAGCTGGTGTCAGAGCTGATGGAGGCTCTGCCCGAGCCTTCCCTGGGGAACGCACCTCCTCATGGAGATGGGCCAGGAGGTCTGTATATCCTTCTCTGACCAGTCCCCCCACCGTTGCCACACCACTGGTCGCTGGTTTGGGGGCCCCGGCCCCCCTGCCTCCACTCGAGCCACTTTGAAAACCCCTCCTGACGACTCAGCCTTAGCACAGGAGAACTGTAAATCAGCCTTTCTTCTGGGATGATTAAAAAAATCACTCTATGAGCAGCTGACTCACAGCCTAAAAATGTGCTTCATGGCACGTCTGCGGCCACCGCGCACGGTTTGGTGGGATGAGCCCCGAGCCGTGCTCTGCGGCCCTTCGGCGGGGAACTGCCCTTTCCCAGCGAGCGCCCGCCTGCCTGCCCACCGCCGCCCTCTACGGGGCCCTCCCCACCCCAGCCCTGGGGTTTGGCCCGAGACCCTGGTGAAGGGAGACGGGGAGGAAGCCATCTGGGGAGGAATCAGTGCTCAGACAAGAGAGGAAATTGCCCTGAGATGATTGAAATGGCAAACAGAGGGGGGGCCTGGACGGCTGAGTGGGTGAGGGGGTGAGGGGAGGGGCTGGTGGCAGGGCCTGAATGGGTGTCTCTTGGGCAGCAGGCTGGGCAGGCAGGGGCAGGAGAGGCAGAGGGTCTTTCAGGAGCTGAGGGGAGGGAGGTCGAGGAGAATGCCCCCAGGGTGTTCTCCCTGGGAACCTGCTTGCCGTGACGGGGGACATCCGCGTGGCCACAAAGGGCCCACCAGCTGCCGGCCTTCCACACAGCTCCCCGGGCCTGCGGGCCCTGCCCTTACTGTCCTGTAAGCAGGCAAGAAAACAGACGTTTGACCCACCCCCTCCGGGTTCCTGTAGCCAGGCTTCCCGGACCGCGCCCGTCCAGAGAGGCAGGGCTGCGTGTTTGGGGGCCTTGCCTCAGGCTCCCAGTGAATGTCCTGAAGGAGAAACTCAGAGCTCAAGCAGCAGCGAGGGTCAGGTCCGGGGTCTGCCGAGGCTGCTGAGCAAACGCAGGGCCCTCGTCCGGGCCAGCCTGTGTGGCTTCCTTGCAGGAAACCGGAGAGTGACTGGGCAGGGGCTAGAGGGACCCAATGCCACCACCAAGCCTGACGGCTTCTGCCAGCGGGGACGGTGGCCAGACTGACTGAGGTCAGCGGCCCGGCCATCGGTGGCTTCCTGGCCCCAGAAGAGTCTGGGGGCGGGACGGCAGTGGGGTTCAGGACACGGGTCCCCGGGCGCCTCCTCTGGCTCCTGGGGCTTCGCTGCAGCTCACAAGCACCGACGGGCAGACGACACAGCAGGGCTCCGCCCGAGGACACCCCGGGGGGCCTCCCCTGCCATGGCTCTCACCCCAGGCCTTCTGAATGCAAAACAGACTCTTCTAGAGTGCCCACTGCGTGCCAGGCACAGGGCCGGCCAGGCAGACCAGCGAGCGTGGGCCAGGCCCCGTCCGGGTTAGGTCTGGAGACGGGAGGCAAGGACTGTGGTTTCTCTCTGCACTTCCTGTTCTCCTGGTTCCCTGCTTCCTGGGCGCCGGGCACAGGGAAGGGGCTGGCCGAGGCAGGGCCTCGCATCACAACCTTGCTCTCAGATCTCCTGTGAGGCCCCTGGGCACTGGGCTGTGATGATGCAGGGAGTTGCTCCCAGCCCCCGGGACTCGATGGACTCACTGAGGGGTTTCGGCAGTGTGGGCTTCTCACCTCCCGCTCTGGGCTCCTCCTCCCCGGTAGCCTCTGGAACCCAGCTCCCCCAGCTTCACTGCCAGAGCCTCAGGGAGCGTCCCAGCAAGCCGGTCGTCTCTAGGCCCCCTCCATCTTCACAGAAAAGCGTGGGAGCTCCCCTGGGGCGGCGTCGTCTCGCTGTCTCTGACACCCCCGATGAGCCCCCAGGCAGAGGGGATGGGAGTTGGGGGGGTGGGGGAGGTCAGGGAGGGGCGTTTCATTTTCCCGTGAATACACAGAGTGCTGTGGCCACAGAGGACATCCACCCGCTCGGAGGATCTTGAGGGGCACGTAGGGTGAGCTGGGTCCATGGCCTGGGGAGGGCTGGGACACTTCAGTGTCCCGTCTGCGTAGACCTGGGCGTCTGCCCTGGGCAGAGGCTTCTCACTGTGAGTGAGGAGCCCACCCACGCATCAGGAGCAGTGGCAAACTCCAGGAGCTCAGGGGGGCACCTGGGAGGCACAGGTGAGCCCGCCTCCATCAAGGCAGGACGGCCATCACTGATCCGTCCCGCTCTCGCCTGTCCTGTGGGAGGGGCTGCGCCCTGCTGTCCTGTGGGCCCCTTGGGGTCCCGCAGCAGCACAAAGGTGAGGTCCGTGGGCTGCCCTGGCTGGGGGTCCAGCATGGTCCCTGGGAGGGGCTGGCAGAGAGCAACCATACATGGTGTGTGACCTTTGTCTTCTGAGGACACACCGTGGAATGTGTGCTCGAGGCAGGGATCAGAGCGGCCTGGGATGGGGCATCTGGAGCACAGACGTGCAGGCTGAGCTCATTCTCGTGCTGGGCCAGCGGCTCCCAAGGGGCTGCACAAGCTTGGGGGACACGGCATGGTCCAGGGGGCCTGGGCTGGGGGACACACGGGTTCCAGGGGGCCTGGGCTGGGAGGGGACATGGTGGGGTCCAGGGACCGGGGCTGGGGGGACATAGCGGGGTAC
Source organism: Nanger dama (assembly GCA_917880005.1). Classification (NCBI taxonomy): domain Eukaryota; kingdom Metazoa; phylum Chordata; class Mammalia; order Artiodactyla; family Bovidae; genus Nanger; species Nanger dama. The sequence goes on along the minus strand of CAKJTW010000018.1, from coordinate 1,824,616 downwards.
GTGTGCCTTGGACTGGGGGATACAGTGGGTTCCTGGGGGGCCTGGACTCGGGGGACACAGTGGGGTCCAGGGGGCCCAGGCTGGGGGACATGGTGGGGTCCAGTTTTCCAGGGAAGCCTGGAGACTCAGGGGTCCCCAAGTGATAAACCATCACGGGAATGTCCAGTGGCCATAGAGATTTTCAGATGGTCTGGCTTGAGAAAACTGCATCTTTGGGAGGGTGCCTGAGGGGTGTGATGTGGAGAGGGCACCTTGGGCCTGGCACCCACCTCTCGCCCACGGCCCACTGCTGGCTGGGGCAGGTGGTGCGCCCTCTCTGGGCCGCTGCTTCCCGGTCGGATCTGCCATGTCCCTCGGTCATCGCGTTGCGGGCGCTGCTGTCTAGGCCGACAGCTGCTGAGACTGCAACAGAGGAAGGGATGTGGGGGAGTGTGGGACCCCGATGTGGCAATGCCTTGGAACGTATTGAACAGCACGGCTGAAGGTCACAGGAATTTTCTCTTGACCACAGAGCTGGTCAGGGTAGGAGGACATTTTGAAGCCTCTGATACATTGCTAACCACGTTCTGGCAGGGAGGCACTGGGGCCAGCTGGGAAGGCAGATGAAACCAACCCCTCGGTTTTCAGAGGGCCAAGTGAGGCGCAGAGCAGGCGGGGCCTTCCCTGGGACCCCCAGCTGCTCCCGGCGGGGCAGCTCCGACTGCGGAGCAGCAGGGGTCAGAGGTCTCTCCGGCCGAGCTGCGGTCTTGTTGGGTGTTTCCGGAAGGGGCTCCTTCCTTGGAGAGCTTCGGGTATCACGAGGCAAAACCCGACATCTAGTTGAGCAGCACCGGTGAGCTGGGGGGCGTCTGGGGGCAACTGCTGAGAGTGGCTCCTGAGGACATCACAGCGCCAGGTGCCAGGGGCGGGGGCCGGGGCGTCAGCAGGGGACCGGGCGGCATCACCAGCGGCAGGGTCACTGTGTACTCCCGGCAGGCTGGGCAGAGCCGAGCGCCCGCTTTACACGCGGAAACACAGGGCCGATGGCCTCTGCCCGGGACTGGGCGGCGAGTGAGGGGGCAGCAGGGTTGAGTCCAGGCTCGCCTGAGGCCGCAGCCCCTCTTCAGCACTGGGCTCCGTGCCCGCGCGGATCCCTGCCAAGCTTTCCGGAATGCCTTGGGGCGGGAGCTGGGAGCGAGCGGTCTCTCCCCTACAGGGGCTGGATGATGCCTCATGGAGAGCAAGCGCCAGCCTGGCCAGGGGGTGGGGCCGCCCTGACCACGTCAGCCCCGCGCCGGCCGAGCCTCTGGCCCAGATGGCCTGGCTGCTCCTATACGTTCTGTGTCTGCCTGCAATGTGCCGTCTGCAGAGAAACAGATTGACGCCAGAATGCTGGGGGCGCAGGAATCCCCCAGGGGGAAATGTTCTAATCGGCAGGAAGTGAGCTGGAGCTGGGCTGCGCTCCTCACGCACCGTGATTCAGAGCCCCTGCCCGGGCAATCGGCTTCCTGGGGCAGCCACTTGGCCGGCAGATGTGTGGGGACGGGGCCCACGTGTGAGAGCGAGGAGTCTGTCAGGGGGCTGCGTCATCTCCCGCTTCGAATCCCCAAAGCCCACCTGCTCCCCGCGGTCACAGGGCCGGTCTCCACCTGCTGTGTGCCATCAGGTCCCCACACGTGTCTATCTGTGCAGCTCTCCTGGGGCAGGAGGATGACTTCAAGGCCTGTGGACAATTAGAGGAACATGTTGGAAAAGACGAAGGGTCAGAAAGGTTTGCAGTGTCCCCTGTAACGCGGTTCCTCCGTCCTCCTCAACTTGCTTCCCCAGCCAAGGTCTTCCCATGAAGAGCTGTCCCCTGGGTGTTGATGAGTAAGAAAGCCACAGAGGGTGGGGTAAGGCCCCAGCGATGGCATCGGGCCCCTTGGGTACAAATCCTCACTCACCGCTAGAACTGTGCCACCCTGGCGGCCACAGGGCCTTTGAACTTAGACTCCCTGGTCAAGACAACACAGTAATGCTGCCTGCAGGCGGAGTCCACCTTCACGGGATGTCCCACCTCTGCCCAGATCCCAGCACGGCCTCAGAAGGATCCAGGCACTGGGTTGCAGCTTTGGGTCAAGTCCTACAGGGGACTCCTGAGTGGAGACGGATCGCTGAGACCCAGGGACAGAGCCCACCCAAAACACGGAAGGACCCTGGAGACCCTGGGGAGGCCCCTTGCACGGAGGGCCGGGCTGTGGGGGCAGGAGCCTCCAGGGTGGATGGAGTTGCTGTGACCCACAGTAGCGCAGAAGACAGCCAGCTTCAGTCTGCAGGAGGGCGTTGTTGCAGGGCATCACGGTTAGCTCCTGGACTCCTCATGGCAACCTACCCGGCAGCTGTGTTATTATTATTTTTAATATTTATCTACTTAGCCGCTGGGGTGCGTGGGCTTGGTTGCTCAGCAGCATGTGGGATCTTGGTTCCCTGACCAGGGATTGAGCCCTCACCCCCTACCTGGCAGGGCAGACTCTTCACCGCTGGAGCAACGGGATGTCTGGCAGCTGTGTTATAATCCTCACTTTGCATCTGGGAAACCTGAGACACGGAGGCACGGAAGCCACTCAGCCGTCTCACGTCTAGGAAATGGCAGAGCTTGGATTCAAACGCTAGCCACTGGCTCCTGTGCCAGCTGGGCCCCTGGCAGCGGAGGCCGAGGGGAGAGCTGGTTTGTGCACAGTCTGGCCCTCCTCACTTTGTCTCGTTTAGCCAGAGGTGCGTGTGGAAGATTCTGGTATGGGTGGCCAGTGGTTACAGCAACGATTGTTCAAAAACTCTATTGCGTTGTCTTTTCATTATTCTCAGGGATCAGTTGTGCAGCGCCAGAGAACAATGAATTCCATAGGCATAAGCTTAATAAAATATGTGTAGGCTCTACACACGGAAAAGTAAGATTATTGTTGGGAAAAAAACAAGCTCTGACTATCTGGAGAGAAGACAAACCACAGACGGCGATAAATATTTGCAAATCTTCTATCAATAAAGGATCTGTGTTTAGAATATGTTAAGAACCCTTCAGGCTCAATGATAAGAAAACAACCCAATGAAAACCTGAATAAACACTCCGCCAAAGCAAGTGTGTGGCAAACCAGCACAGTGAGGTTGCGGGGGCAGCAGGGCGCTCCTCTGTGGGGCGGGAGATGGTCCAGCCGCTTGGGAAGGTGGTTCGGCAGTTTCTCCTGGAGTTAAACAAAGACCTACCTCGGGGTTTATAATCACCCTCCCATGCGGTTTCCCACGCGAGTAGAAAACTCATGCTCACAGATGCTACGCCTTTGTCAGAATGCATGCTCACGGAAAAGCCTCCTAACATTTAATCAGCGTGATTCAGAATAACCTCAAACTGGAGATAACCATGACATCCTTCAACAGGCGAATAAGCAAACGGCGGTGTGTGTGGAGGATGGCGCGCCATCGGCAAAGGAAAGGAAGGTGCTGCTAATTCCCGCAGCATCTCGTGAAGCTTAAATGCATTCCGCTAAGTGAGAGAAGCCAGACCAGAGAGCCTGCATATGGTGGGATTCCACTGACATGACGTTCTGGAAAAGGCAGGACTGTAAAGATAGGCAGCAGATCGGCGGTGGCCAGGGGCTGGGTGTGGGGAGAGACACAGGAATTTCGGGGTGGAGTCACTCTGCGTGGCACTGGCTGGAGAACACAGGATGCTACGCGTTTGTCAGAAAGCATACAGCTTGCTGGCACAAGGCATGAACTTTAATGCATAAGACTTTGCAAAATCAGCCAGGAGGTGAGGGGACCCCAGGTTAGAAGGCAGACTGTGCCACACGTGGGGTGCAGCATCTGTAAAGGGACGTGGAGAAGAAGCTGACCCTAAGTGACTGGGGAAAACAGCGTTTTGATCAGAAACTGGGAGAGATGAAGGGGCTGGTGCCGTAATGCCTGCCCTCCTACTTGGGTCTTACTGCTCCTTGCAGGGCCCTGGGTTAACAGCTCTGAAGGGGCTGCTGTGCAGCCTCACGGGGAGGAAGAAATAAGTGAACCTCAGGGAGCAGTGGAACCTCAGTCTCTCACTGCGGGAGGGGGGAGGTTACACCCGAGCAGAGGCGGAGAGCTCGCAAGGCTGTACGGTACTGGACTGAAGTCGGGGACGTGAGAATGGGCTCAGGTCAGCCTAACGTAGATAGAGGTGGAACCACAGCTGTGCGTGTCTGCAGGTGAGTGCACACACATGGGTTCCCCAGCTCTGTCAGCTGAGTGAGCGAAAGCAGTGGTGCCCAGTAGCAGTGAGCACACCCAGTGCCCGGATCTTGGTTTCTAACACCGTCCTTCCATGAAAGGAAGAAGGACCCCTCGGGAGAAGCAGCTGAATCTAAGGCTGGGGCAGGAGGGACACACGATGAGCCCGGAACATCCTGCGGGGAGAGAAGGTACGAATGTGTCCAGAAAACAAGCAGGCACGGTAGTCAGCCAGAAAGCGCTGCTGAAGTTGGACGACTGGAGCAACAGAAACAGCAGAAAGGCACATGGGATTAAAAAATTATGACATGAATACCCACAGCTCCACACAGATACAAATGAATGACTGAATCAGGAGTAGAGGCGGGAGAAGAGGCTCATCCCCTCCCAGAACTCCAAATGATTCCTGCAGGCTCTCCTTTCCTCCTCGCCAGCCCTGGGAAGGGGCTGCACTCTGTGAGTTCCTTGCCAAGAGGGCAGCGTGGAAGAGAAACGAGGAGCCTCACGGGGGAGAAGCCAGGCACACATGACCTCAGCCAGGGCTCAAGGTCAGCTTCAAGAGGGATGAGTCAGGTGGATGACCTTCTCCTCTGAGAGGACGCGGTGAGGAAGGCACCTCACTGTGGGGTCTCCTCTCCCCCAAAACCAGCACCTTCATGAGAAAAACCCCAAACAAATCTCAACCGAACAGCAGCCCCCCCCAAATTACCTGCCCAGTCCTCCTCAAAACTGCCAAGTTCATCAAAAACAAGGAAAGTCTGAGAAACTGTCACAGCCCAGAGGAAGTTAAGGAGACATGACTAAATGCAACTGATGTCCTGGATGAGATCCTGGAACAAAAAGGACATTAGGGAAAATTTGGTGGACTCTGAATAGGATGGAGTTTCGCTGCAGAGTCCAGAAGTGCAGTCACAGATGTCCCAGTGCTGCTTGAATGTCCTAACAAAGTGAGGCAAGATGCTGACAGTGGGGACACGGGACTGGGGACACGGGGCTGGGGACACGGGGCTGGGGACACGGGGCTGGGGGACATGGGGCTGGGGACACGGGGCTGGGGGACACGGGGCTGGGGGACACGGGTGCTGGGGACACGGGGCTGGGGACACGGGGCTGGGGGACACGGGTGCTGGGGGACACGGGGCTGGGGGACACGGGGCTGGGGACACGGGTGCTGGGGACACGGAGCTGGGGGACACGGGTGCTGGGGACACGGGGCTGGGGGACACGGGTGCTGGGGACAGCCGAGTGGGAACTCTGTCTTAGTGCTGCAACTTTTCTGTAAATTCAAACTATTCTAAAAGTTTTTTTCTAAAAAATTCTCATTTAATCAATTTACAGGATCTTTAAAATAAATATATCTTGAACAAAGCTAAAGCTTCGGTCTCTGTGTTAATATTTTTTGCAAATATATTAGTTCAAATGACAATTTCTAATTTCTGGGTATAGTTTTTTTGCATCTTATTTAACATTGCTCCATTTAGTTATTAGCCTTTTTCTCCTTTTCCTTTTGCACAAAGCAGTCAGGGATATTTGTGCCTCTCCTTCTGGCCTTCGGTCTTGCTCCCTGGATCCCTGTGTCCTGCCTTTCTTCTATCACGAGGCTTGTGGCTCTGGAGCGTGTCTTCAAACTGGGCAGCATGCATCCTTCCGGGGGTGGGGACTGGGGTTGTTTCTGGGCACCCTGAGCCGAGGGTGGGCGGAAGGGCATAGGCCAGGGCTTCTGTGTGCCCAGGATACACAGAGAACTCGGGCGTGATCCCAGCTCCACCGTGCTTGCTGTGTGACCTTGTGGAACTCACTGGACCTCTGTGCCGATTTCTCCGACTCCAAAACAAGCGTGCTGCCCCTCGCACCGTGCTGCCCAAGGGCGCAGTGCGCTCACACGAGGTGGACGCTGAGGACGCGTCTCTGTGGGGCAGGGGTCCGGTGGGAAGGATTCGATTGCCTGGGTATCCACTTCAGAGACGTGCAGGCCCAGCAGACACCTTCTTGGCTGTGCAACTGGACAACCAGCTGAGCTGCCCACTCGTGATGTTCTAGGAAATCCAGGGTGACCTGCATATCTGACCTTTGACTGACCCTGCCTATCCGTTCCTGAACCTTAATTCCTGCACTTAGATTTAAAATTCGCCAATAAAAACTCACTGGGAAAGACCCTGATGCTGGGAAAGATTGAAGGCAGGAGGAGAAGAAGACAACAGAGGATGAGATGGTTGGATGGCATCACTGACTCGATGGGCATGAGTTTGAGCAAGCTCCGGGACATGGGGAAGGACGGGGAAGCCTGGTGTGCTGCAGTCCGTGGGGTCACAAAGAGTCAGACACGACCGCGTGACTGAACAACAAATAAAGGGTGACCGTGCTCCCCAAAAGGCAGAGCCCCAGTCTGTGCTCTCTCTCTACCTGGGCCCTTGCTGCGGCCCCCGGCCTGCTGCAGACCCTCCGGGACTCGTGAGTTACACCCCCGACTCCCGGGTCCCCTGGAGCATGCTACTGAGACGTGTGCTACCGTCAGGAGAACGCCAAGGGCAGCCCCAGGTTGGCTCCGGGGGAAGGTGTGGGGGGGGGCTGGGTGCAGATGGGAGGGTCCGCACGAGCATCTGCAGGCTGGCTGGTCTCTCCTTTCCAGCATCACTGTGGAGAGGCGGAGACACACACAGAGCAGCCAGCGGGCAATGCGGCCAGTCAGCCTTGTCTGACTGGCATAAAGGTGGATTGAAGGGCTGAGCGAACATAGGGCCGTATCTAACCCCTGCTTCATCAGAGCCACTTGCCAAAGCCTCGGCTATCGAACGGAGACCTGGGCGAAGGGTCAGGTTGCCAGCCTGGCACATGGGACCCCAGACATAGCTCCCGTCCCCGCCTGCATCGTGGGTGGTGTGGCCTGCCCACCCTGCTCAGCCCGTGGGACTGTGGGAGGCAGCGGGCAGGGGGGCACACCTTAGGGCTGCAACTGGCTGGTCCTGGGGATGCCTGCGGCCTCCCCGGCTCTGCAACCTCATCATCCAAGACAGCAGCTGCTGCTGTGCCTCAGCTTTGCTGCGATTGTTGCGGTAAAAATACGAATGAAAACAGAACGCGGTGGAGAGGAGCCCTGGGGCGCCCTGTGCTTCTAGACGCGAGGGGCGGCGCCTTCGTCACTCTTTAGTCCTGTCGCTCATCCACAGTGCTGTGGGCTTTACAAAGCTGCGGAGTATGGACCACAGCGAGGCGTCTCAGGTCCCGACAGACAGAGGGAAATGAGAATACCAACTCTGTCAATATCAGGCGTTGGCAAGAGTGCAAAGCTCCGGGAAGCGCTACCTGTGCCCGTGGGAGTGGAGAGGGAGAGCAGCTGGGTGTGGCCTGGCAGGCCTGGAGGGGTGCCCGCCCTTGAGCCAGGGGTTCCGTCCTTGGCAAAGCATCTCGACGGAGCCCAGGCTCGTTGTGCACAAACACTCATCAAGAGAGAAACGGGAACGTGTGGCGTCTTCATGCAGGGAAATCGCGTGCAGCACGGGGAAGCCAGGGAAAACAAAACCCGGGACCCACAAAACCCACACACATCCACACACGCGCAAGCTGAGCTCCACGAAACAACACGGTCAACCGGAAAACATAATTCTGAGGGAGGAAAACCCAGACATGAAAGAATACTCAGTGTACGGTTCCATTTATATAACGTTAAAACACAGAGAAAACTCAACTATGTTGTTAGGGCGGCATAATTAGACAGTAGAATGAAGAAGAAAAAGAAGGGAGCCGCTGCCGTGAAAGTCAGGCTGGCGGTGTCTCCGAAGAGCCCGCGGGTGGGCCGCTCAGGAAGGCCATGGGGGAGGCAGCTGGCTGGCGGCAGTGCCCCTGTCTTGACCTGGGTGCTGGATACATCGCTGTTTGCTTTATAATAATGTCTGTCCTCGTTTCTATCTTTCGAAATTAGAATAATGTAAGATATTAAAGTCTATGGGAGAGCGGACGAAATTCGAATGGCCTTAGAAAATCATCCTGGAAAACAATTAAAGGGAGCCCCTGGTGGCTTCCCCACAGAGCTTCCTGGTTTTGTAGAAAGAGTAAGATCTTGAGAACAAGATGGAAGAAGGTTTGAACCCGGTGCTGCTACTCATTAGATATAAGGAACCTCAGTTTACCATTCCATGATATGGGAACAAAATATGTACCTGGAAGAGTAGGTGCCCAACGCCAGGTGCAGTCAGCCCCGGCAACGCCCTCCGTTCCGGGTGACACTGACGTTGCCGCCAGGGTCTGGGGTGGCCACCATCCCTTTCTTTGGCCCGTTGATGTGACTCCTCTGTCAAGAGGTGGCGCTCCTTTCCCCGCCCCTCAGTCCAGGCTGGCCCCGTGAGCATGCTGACGGATGGAACATGGCAGAGATGGTACCCGAGAACTTCTGTGTCCTGGCTGAAGGTCAGGCTGGTGGGAGAAGCTTCTTGGGGGGTAGGCTATCCCTGAGGCACGAAGCCAGCTTCCAGGGGAGGGTTCTCCCTGGTTAATGGGTGTTGGGTATCCTCAGGCACCTCTGGGAGGTGGGAGAAGGCACACACAGGACGTAGTCAGGGTGCAGCCTGCTAACAGGAGCAGAGACGTCTCTGCCAAGTGGCACAGAGATGGAATGCTCGTCACAGCAGAAGCTGCCCGCGACCTAATCACTTTCCACGTGTTTCCTGGTCCTGGGCACGGCCGTAGCCCTGAGGATGCAGTGTGAATGGTCCACCCACGGACCCTCTCAGATGAGCTCTGCAGACTCTGGCTCTGCGGAGAGGCTGAAGGAGGAGACCCCCCAGAAGCCTCTGAGCCCCAGTCAGTGAGACGAGCAGAGGGGCCACAGAGCGTGGGGTCTTGCTGCTGCTATGGATGCATGGCAGGGCACCTCCACCTTTGCCAGCCTGCAAACGGGGTCAGAACGAGCTTAATCCCACGGCCCTCAACCCGCCACACACCCATGAGGACTGATCCCTCCCCATCGAAACGGGTGCAGCCTTTCCAGAAGGAGACCTGGTGTCCACCCTGATGCCGGGAGCCCCTGCATGGCCTGGCCAGCCCACCTCCAGGATACGTCCCAGCCCTGCCCTCTCACGCTGATTCCAAGAGGCACGCCTGGAACCTCTCACAGCGGCATTGTTTACAGTAGAAAACCCTGAACCCCAGCTGAGCACTCATCGGGGACGGATTGCTTAAATAACTTTTGGTGCAGCCCCAGATGAAGTTCTGGGAAAACAGCTGGGAAAAGGGACCGAGGCAGTGACCCAGGCTCCCGGGCGGGATCTGCAGTGTCCTCCAGATGCCATTCGTCCTCCTTCATGCTTTGACTCCTTGGAATGCCTGTGCAGTCTCAACAAGGCCCGAGCGCATTTGTTTTAATGACATTTGATAAGCTGGCTCTGCCATGGGCATTGCTGAGTAAGGACCAGAGTTGAAATATAACCAAGCGAGTCTGAAGAAGGAGGTGATGTTACTTGCATTTTCAACTGGGGAGTCTTATAAAGTGACAAGTAGATAAGGGAGACTGGGGCCAGTGGGACGGAGCCGGAAAGCCCAAGCCAGGTCCGCTCCCCCAGGGAGGCTCCCCCAGTGGCAGAGGGGTGGGTGGTCTTCAAGGGAACCCAGACAACAAGTGGGGCTGAGAGAACTGTTACTGGGGAGGAAAAGAGAGAGAGCGGGATTGTGACATCACGTTGCTCACAGATGATATATCCCAGTGTGGAATCTAGACAGAACGGTGGAGAGGAACTCGTTTACAAGCAGAGCGGAGAGGCGAGCCTCAGAACAGCTGAAGGTGTTTCCATCAGACACGCAATAATGAATGCACAAATGATATCCATGCGTCCACAGGTCAGTGGGGCTGAGACCCCTTCCTTACAAAAGCAGGGACATCGGCAGACTACGTGGCCAACAGATTCGCAGCAGAGGAAGCCACTGTGGCGAAACGCGAAACGAGCAAACTCATTCTGAGAAAGGGAGCTCCATCTCCCCGGGAGGCCGAACCCTTTGAGGCGACGAGTTCAATAGGCCAGTGCAGCTGCGCGCGGGGGCTTTCCCACGGCTCTGTCCTGGGAGCCAGGGAATCTGGGAAGCCAGCTCAGCTGGTCGAGAATCCGCCTGCAATGCAGGAGACTGGTTCGATTCCTGGGTCGGGAAGACCCGCTGGAGAAGGGAAAGGGCACCCACTCCAGTATTCTGGCCTGGAGAACTCCATGGATTCTATAGTCCGTGGAGTCGCAAAGAGTCAGACACGGCTGAGTGACTTTCACTTTCAAGTCCAGTAACTGCCTTAGTAAGTGGCCACTGCCCCCCCGCCGACCTCACGTGGAGGTCAGAGTTCACCCTTGTGATGCCCCCTTCGTGGTGTGGCTGATCCTTTCTCCCTCTGCCCTGTCAGCCGGGCTGACCTTGCGGTGCTGCTGCGACCTTGTGAACAATTTGGGGTTTCTAGTGGACAAAGCTCGTGGAGGTGACGGCATTCCAGTAGAGCTGTTTCAAATCCTGAAAGACAATGCTGTGAAAGTGCTGCACTCAATATGCCAGCAAATTTGAAAACTCAGCAGTGGCCACAGGACTGGAAAAGGTCAGTGTTCATTCCAATCCCAAAGAGAGGCAATGCCAAAGAATGCTCAGACTACTGCACAATTGCACTCATCTCACATGCTAGTAAATTAATGCTCAAAATTCTCCAAGCCAGGCTTCAGCAATATGTGAACCATGAACTTCCAGATGTTCAAGCTGGTTTTAGAAAAGGCAGAGGAACCAGAGATCAAATTGCCAGCATCTGCTGGATCATGGAAAAGCGAGAGAGTTCCAGAAAAACATCTACTTCTGCTTTATTGACTATGCCAAAGCCTTTGACTGTGTGAATCACAATAAACTGTGGAAAATCCTGAAAAAGATGAGAATACCAGACCACCTAACCTGCCTCTTGAGAAATCTGTATGCAGGCCAGGAAGCAACAGTTAGAACTGGACATGGAACAATAGACTGGTTCCAAATAGGAAAAGGAGTCCGTCAAGGCTGTATATTGTCACCCTGCTTATTTAACTTATATGCAGAGTACCTCATGAGAAATGCTGGACTGGTAGAAACACAAGCTGGAATCAAGATTGCCGGGAGAAATATCAATAACCTCAGCTATGCAGATGACACCACCCTTATGGCAGAAAGTGAAGAGGAACTAAAGAGCCTGTTGAAAACGAAAGAAGAGAGTGAAAAAAATTGACTTAAAAATCAACATTTAGAAAACTAAGATCATGGCATCCAGTCCCATCATTTCATGGGAAAGAGATGGGGAAAGAATGGAAACAGTGTCAGACTTAATTTTTTTGGGCTCCAAAATCACTGCAGATGGTGACTGCAGCCATGAAATTAAAAGATGTTTGCTCCTTGGAAGGAAAGTTATGACCAACCTAGACAGCATATTCAAAAGCAGAGACATTACTTTGCCGACTAAGGTCCGTCTAGTGAAGGCTGTGGTTTTTCCTGTGGTCATGTGTGGATGTGAGAGTTGGACTGTGAAGAAGGCTGAGGGCTGAAGAATTGATGCTTTTGAAGTGTGGTGTTGGAGAAGACTCTTGAGAGTCCCTTGGACTGCAAGGAGATCCAACCAGTCCATTCTGAAGGAGATCAGCCCTGGGATTTCTTTGGAAGGAATGATGCTAAAGCTAAAACTCCAGTACTTTGGCCACCTCATGCGAAGAGTTGACTCATTGGAAAAGACTCTGATGCAGGGAGGGAGTAGGGGCAGGAGGAGAAGGGGACGACAGAGGATGAGATGGCTGGATGGCATCACTGACTGGATGGACGTGAGTCTGAGTGAACTCCGGGAGTTGGTGATGGACAGGGAAGCCTGGCGTGCTGCGATTTATGGGGTCACAAAGAGTCAGACACGACTGAGTGACTGAACTGAACTGAAGTGGACTTAAAGAAGCAGATATCCAGTTCTCCTTTACTTCTGAGAGGAGGTGAAATGGGGCAGCTGCTCTGGGAAATGGTCTGGTGGCCTCTCAGTTAAACCCAGAGCTCATGAGACCCAGCAGCCCCACTCTTGATGTGTAGCCTTGGCTCCGCGCAAACACTGGCTGAGCTCTCAATTACCCGTAACGCTGGATCGTGGGACCAGCCCCAGCATCCATCAGCTGATGAACGCCTGAATCAAACGTGCTGTTTCCATACGATGGAATATTACGCGGCCGGAGAAAGAAATGGAGAGACAGCCGCGCCCTGCAGCCTGGGTGAGCCTGGAAAACAAGCTGACGAGAGCAGCCGGTCGGAGACTGCGCGATTCCGTTTTAAGGCCGTCCAGAGTGGGGAAACCCATGGGGACAGAGAGCAGGTTAGCAGCCGCTCGGGGGCAGGGGCCTGGGCGGAATTACTGAGGCCTCTTTCTGGGGGTTGAGCACAGCATAAGATTGCCTAGGGTGATGGGTGCGCACATCTGTGACTGCACTAAAAACCACTGAGCCGAACGTTTTGAATGAGTGATTCGTGCGGTATGTGGATTATACCTCAATGAAGATTTAAGGAAAAAAACCAACAGGCTGCAGGCACATCACCAGGAAAACAGGCGAGTGAATGACTGTGGACTCCACTCAGTGGGGAAGCCCCGGGTGGCGACATTCAGCGAGTAAAGAGTTCCAGGCATTGAAAAAATGCAACATAGTAATACACTCATGGCAAAGACTTCCGACAAAGTAGGTACTGAGGGAACAGGCTGCTGCTGAGTCACTGAGTGGTGCTGGGCTCTGTGACTCCCACCAGGCTCCCCTGTGGACCTTCCCAGGCAAGAGCACCGGAGGGCTGCCGCGCCCTCCTCCAGGGGATCTTCCCGACCCAGGAACCAACCCGCGCCTTCTACGCCTCCTGCACTGCAGCAGCTTCTTTCCCACCGAGCCCCCTGGGAAGCCCTGAGGCAATAAAAGGCAAGCACACATGCCCTTTGCCCTTCCTCTCTCCCTCCCTCTCTTTAAGAGAAAGTGAAAGCTGCTCAGTTGTGTCTGACTCTTTGTGACCCACGGACTATACAGTCCATGGAATTCTCCAGGCCAGAATGTTGGAGTGGGTAGCCTTTCCCTTCTCCAGGGGATCTTCCCAACCCAGAGACAGAACCCAGGTCTCCCACACTGCAGACGGATTCTTTAGCAGCTGAGTCACCAGGAAAGCCGCATCTTTCTACAGTGATATGTCATTTTTCCATTTCACCTCCCCCCGTCTCCTCCATCAAAAGATTAAAAGAGATTTTCAGGAGCCTCCTGTTGGATTCTGTGAAGAGACATCAAAGGACACACTTGCGCAACTTTTAAAATCAGGGCTCTGCAGTCATGATGCCGCTGGGTTCTGGCTGAAGCTGCCTGAACTGCGGCCTCCTTCCGGGTCCCAGTCCTCGCAGCTCTGGACTGACCCGATGGGGTCCTGGATGACGGGGGAGCTTCAGGAGCCCCTCATCCTCCCCCTTTCTCTCCATGGGCAGGTTTTGCCCTGGTTTCCCTCCCTCCACACCTGTCTTCCCACCACCCTCTTGTCCCTGTGGGGGTTTCTAGCCTGGAATGGGGCTTCAGACGCTGTTCCAGCAATTGTCCACCTCCCTCCAGGCAGGGCAGCTCTGAGCATCCCTTGAGTCAAAAGCCTGTTGTGCAGAGGAGAGAGCTCTGGGTGGGGGAAGGCAGGGTGCCAGGGGCCAGCCAGGCTGGGCGACCTGACCGTCAGCAGTGGCCCCAGGCAGAGCCTGCTCCTGGGCCCCGTGTCCTGAGGCTCAGGGAGGATCTGGCCGGAGGATCTCGGGGTCTGCACTGAAAGCCCCCACAGTCCGTGGCTGAGCTCTTCGGAGCCACGTGGTGCCCCTGATAGCTCCCTTGGCCCCAGAGACAACCCTTCCTCTGTCTACCCCCAGGTATCTGGGGGCCTGGGGTGCAGGACCCTTGTCCTGGGTTTGATGTAAGGTGGGCGCCAACCCACCTCCACATCACTCCAAGGAACGGAGTGAGGATGGGACAAGTGCCAGGGTCCTGGCGGCCCTGGACAGCCTGTCTCCAAAACGCAGCGCTTTCCTGCGTCCTGTGACGCTAGTGCTCCAGAGCAGCTGGGGGCCCACGGGGATCACCCGGCCAACCCAAAGCCCAAGGGGTGTGTCTAGGCTGTTTGACTGAACTCTAAATAAAAACTCCCTCTCGCTCCAACAGTCTTATTTGCGACTGCTGAGTCCAGATACTTAATCTATGGGTACGTTTCCTTTGTGGTCCTTCTGTTCAGTTGGTAAGTCCTTGTGACTGTCCATTGAGTTGGTGACGCTATCTGACCATCTCATTCTCTGCCACCCTCTTCTCCTTTTGCCTTCAATCTTTCTCAGCATCAGGGAAAGATATTTCTTCTGTAGAACCCTAAATAAAGATCAACTTTAGAAGCCAAAGGTGATCAGTTGAGGTTGATATTTTAAACGTCTACTCTAAGACACAGAGTCGATGGGCCCCAGGTTAATTTTCTCTACTGCATTCACTGATTCCGAGCCTGATTTTAACACAGATGCATGGGTCGGAGACTATTTGGAGGCTTCATAAAGAACCGCATGCTTTTTAAGAAAAAAAGGGTTTGAGATGTTAGGATGTAGGAAACTCATAAAGCATTTTGGCAAAAGACAAAACAAAATGAACAAACAGGCATCGGGAGGCTTTATTCTCGCAAAGGGAGCCAGGAGGAGAGGCGAACAGGACGGAGAGACAAAAGCGGCCCGGGATGACTGTAGGCGAGGAGGACGGAGAGACAGACGTGGTCCAGGGATGACTGTAGGCGAGGAGGACGGAGAGACAAAAGCGGCCCCGGGATGACTGTAGGCGAGGAGGACGGAGAGACAGAAGTGGCCTCGGGATGACTGTAGGCGAGGAGGACGGAGAACAGAAGCGGCCCCGGGATGACTGTAGGCGAGGAGGACGGAGAACAGAAGCGGCCCCGGGATGACTGTAGGCGAGGAGGACGGAGAACAGAAGCGGCCTCGGGATGACTGTAAGCGAGAGGACGGAGAGACAGAAGCGCCCGGGATGACTGTAGGCGAGGAGGACGGAGAACAGAAGCGGCCTCGGGATGACTGTAAGCGAGGAGGACGGAGAGACAGAAGCGCCCGGGATGACTGTAGGCGAGGAGGATGGAGAACAGAAGTGGCCTCGGGATGACTGTAGGCGAGAGGACGGAGAGACAGACGTGGTCCAGGGATGACTGTAGGCGAGGAGGACGGAGAACAGAAGCGGCCTCGGGATGACTGTAGGCGAGGAGGACGGAGAGACAGAAGTGGCCTCGGGATGACTGTAGGCGAGGAGGACGGAGAACAGAAGCGGCCCGGGATGACTGTAAGCAAGGAGGACGGAGAGACAGAAGCGGCCCTGGGATGACTGTAGGCGAGGAGGACGGAGAACAGAAGCGGCCTTGGGATGACTGTAAGCGAGGAGGACGGAGAGACAGAAGCGCCCGGGATGACTGTAGGCGAGGAGGATGGAGAACAGAAGCGGCCTCGGGATGACTGTAAGCGAGGAGGACGGAGAGACAGAAGCGCCCGGGATGACTGTAGGCGAGGAGGATGGAGAGACAGAAGCGGCCCCGGGTGACTGTAGGCGAGGAGGATGGAGAACAGAAGTGGCCTCGGGATGACTGTAGGCGAGGAGGACGGAGAGACAGAAGCGGCCCCGGGATGACTGTAGGCGAGGAGGACGGAGAGACAGACGTGGTCCAGGGATGACTGTAGGCGAGGAGGACGGAGAGACAGACGTGGTCCAGGGATGACTGTAAGCGAGGAGGTTGGAGAGACAGAAGCGGCCCCGGGATGACTGTAGGCGAGGAGGACGGAGAACAGAAGCGGCCTTGGGATGACTGTAGGCGAGGAGGTTGGAGAGACAGAAGCGGCCTTGGGATGACTGTAGGCGAGAGGACGGAGAGACAGAAGCGCCCGGGATGACTGTAGGCGAGGAGGACGGAGAGACAGAAGTGCCCCCGGGATGACTGTAGGCGAGGAGGACGGAGAGACAGAAGCGGCCCCGGGTTGGCTGTCACAGTGCCATCGTCTGGGTACAACACCCGAGACAACCGTGCTCTTAGGCTAAAAAGGTGAGTCTGGAAGGTGGCAATGCTGGCGCTCCAATACTTGGCCACCTGGTGCCAAGAGCTGACTCGCTGCACAAGGCCCTGGTGCCTGGGAAGACCCGAAGGAAACAGAGAAGGTGCGCAGAGGCTGAGATGGCTGGGCGGCGGCGCCGACACAATGGACATGAGTTTGGCCAGACTCTGGGGACGGTGGAGGACAGGGAGCCGGGCTATGCAGGCGTGGGGTTGCAGAGAGCCAGACACGGTCTAGCGACCAACACCAACAGGAAGGAGGGAGGTAAAAGGTCACCAAAGGCGAGATGTGAGAGAGAGTCCACAAAAACGGCCTCACTGGAAGCGACAGCCCGCATCTTCCGAAAGACAATCAGGAAGAACTAGGCCGTCCCTAAAAGAGGAGGCAGGACCAGGGCCCCTTCAGCCAGGCGGGTCCCAGGGGCACTCTGCACGTGCCCTGGCACACGGGCATTCATCCAACAAGCCGCCACCAGCAGGGAGGAGGGATGCTCGGGGCGAGGGTGCACACGGGGTCCTCCAGAGCTTCTGCGAGGCAAGGAGATGCCGAGGACACCTGTCGGGGCCGCCGCCTGGCCTGGGTTTCCTCCGACTTAGAGCCTCGGAGCCGGCAGGCGTCTGCAGCCACTGAGTCCCTGTGTCCCAAATGCGGGTGACGTTTCCCAGGTCAGGGCAGCAAGCTGAATGAGGCCAGCATGCCCAGGTTTTCATGAAGCTCATTCACCCTGTGCTCAGCAGTGTCCTTTATTCTGTGGGCATGAGACAGAGGCGACATTAACTCATGTTTAAAAGTGGGCAACAGCTGGGTTCTGAATGTGTTAAGATGTTACCGACTGATGACATTCCCACAGCTGGCAGGCCCTAGGCTGAGCATGAGCTCCAGCGAGGCTGGAGAAGTGGGGGTGCTCTGGGGACAGGAGGATGCTGAGGCAGAGCCGGGATGCTGGCGTCTCTGGGCAGAGCCGGGACGCTGAGGTCTCTGGGCACAGCCCTGACTCCTCCTTGGCTCCTCATTCTCCCCGAGGAGTGGGCCCCAGGAGCCCCGGAAGGAGTTAGGGCTCCAGCTGTGCCACGTACCCCTTGGGGGCAGTCAGCACAGCTAACAGGCCAGGGCCCCTGAGAGGAGCCCCAGGCCAACCCTCCTCATGCTCTGGCTTCTCCTTCGCAGCTTCCACTGCTGAGGGCAAGCTCTGCGGCCGTGGGCTCCGCAGCACTTAGGATGGAGGCCAGTTGTTTAAGAGGCTGGCCGGAGAGGTGGCCGGCGGTGGACAGATGGGTGCCTCTCCCTCGAATTAATGAGATGGGCCGGTCTGGCTGTGGGAGACGTCTGAATCAACAGGCCGGTGTCGGAGCGGCTTTCTGGCCTGGGATGAAGGCTGGGGGTTTTGGAAAGGTGTGTGCTGGTTATTGCGAGTCGTCTCCTGGAGATCCTTAAAGGACCAGGCAAACCAAACAGGGTGGACTCACTTCCTGCTTCTGTGCAAACAGTCAAGAGAGGTTTTGAGAGAGTGTCAATGTTTTCTCCAGACTCGCCAAGGGCTGCTTGGCAGCGGTGCTGCTGACTTGAGTTGCCCGTGAGGAAGCGGTTTGTTCAGAAAAGGTCCCAGGTTTGCAAAGCCGAATCAGTGCCACCCCCAAGAAG
This sequence comes from Nanger dama, assembly GCA_917880005.1. Lineage (NCBI taxonomy): Eukaryota > Metazoa > Chordata > Mammalia > Artiodactyla > Bovidae > Nanger > Nanger dama. Next base: position 1,806,678 of record CAKJTW010000018.1, on the reverse strand, counting down.
GAGTCTTTGTGGTTTGGTTTTAGTTGAAAGATAGAGGCTCTAGGTTAATTAGGCTTCAAATTTATCTTTCTTCTGAGTGTAAGAATTTAGGTCATACCTTTCTCTCAGAGCGTCACTGCATTACAAAGACTGTTATACAAAAATTTTCATTGTTGTTAGTCGTACTCAGAGCTCGGCCATGTCTGACTCCTGTGACCCCGTGGACCGCAGCCCACCAGGCTCCTCGGGCCATGGGGTTTCCCAGGCAAGAATCCCAGGGTGGGTGCCGTTTTCTACTCCAGGGGGATCTTCTGGACCCAGGGTTGGAGCCAGCATCTCCTGTGTCTCCTGCAATGGCAGGAGGGTTCTTTACCACTGTGCCACCACCGGGTACTATCTATTTAGCATTTTAAAAATTTTTATTGGAGTATAGTTGCTTTAGAATGCTATCTTATTTTCTTAATGTAGGTACTGTAATATTTTATTTGACTCAAGATGTTTGCACGTTTATAATTTTTCAGTTGTAGAGATATTTTTATTTATCTTCTCATTTTGATTAAAAACTAAATTGCTTGTCTTGTAGCTCTCATTGCAAGTCTCTGTGTGAATTCAATGGTGATTTCTTTTGTTATATCCTCCAACTCATTTCTTTTTCTTCCGGCATGATTTAGTTATCAAATCAATCCTTCAGCAAAAAAAAAAAAAAAAAGGATAAAGGCTGTAGATGATTAGACTCACAGGAGAGCATCAGGGTTACAGGCAATGGCTTTGAAACGAGAACCAGGTCCTTGGGAGGGAGGGACGGGGAGTCTGGGGTTAAGAGATGGAACTAGGGTACACAGCATGGATACGCGACCGGGTGCTCCTGAGTAGCACCGGGGGCCTGCTCGACACGCTGCGAGAAGCCACGGCGGAACCTGGAGAGGAACACACACGTGAGCCCAGTCAGTCAGCAGCGCAGCGGCAATGAACGCACCGCTGTCGAGCAGCGATGCTCCGATGAAATGATGATAAAGAAACACACCCACTGGGGGCGGGGCTCGCCTGGGAGGCGGAGCAGCAGGCCATCGAGGGGGCGTTGCTAGGAGCCCCCACGAGGCTCATGATGGAACCTGGGGCCCACGAGTGGGAACGGTGGCATTTCATTAAATACCCGAGTTCTTGGGCCTCTGTTCACTTAGATTCCAAAGCCCGAGATGAGGCGGTGGGGGAATGAATTTAGACATCAGGCTACTTGGAATCATGGCCAAAGAATCCCGAGAGTCCAGATGAAAGCATCTCTTCGGCTGCTTGCCCCAGCGGGTTCGCTCGCTTGTGTTGGGGGAGCGGGGAGTCTGTTAAGAGCGCCTCCTGCATCCAGCGCTGAAATCTACACCCGCACTCCTGAGCATCTTCCCTGCTGCCCCTCAGCTCCCATCCGTGCCCCTCCCTGCCTCCCCCTGAGGCTGCTGTAACAGTTGACAAGTGGAGGGGCTGTAAATAACACGCATTTACCCTTTCATGGTCCTGGAGGCCCAGAGTCGAAAATCGCCTGAGCTAAGATCCAGATGGCCCAGAGGGACTGGCTCCTTCTGGAGGCTCTGGGGATGACCGCTTCCTTGCTTTTCCACCTTCCTTGGCTCGTGGTCCCTCCTGCATCTTTAAACCCCTCCCTCCAACCTCTGCTCCTGGACTGAATCTCCCTCTCTGATCTCCTGCCTCCTTCTTATAAGGAATTCTTGTGATGACACTGGGCCCGCCTGGACCATCCTAGTGACCTCACAGTCCTGGTCAGATCTGTACCATCAGGCGACCTTCACAGGCTCTAGGCATGTAAGGACGTGAGCGCTGGACCATGAAGAAGGCTGAGCCCCAAAGAATTGATGCTTCTGAACTGTGGTGTGGGAGAAGACTCTTGAGAGTCCCTTGGACTGCAAGGAGATCCAACCAGTCCATCCTAAAGGAGATCAACCCTGAATGTTCATTGGAAGGACTGATGCTGAAGCTGAAACTACAATACTTTGGCCACCTGACGTGGGGGAGGTTGAAGGAGGAGGAGAAGGGGACGACAGAGGATGAGATGGCTGGGTGGCATCACCGACTCAGTGGACGTGAGCTTGAGCAGCTCCGGGCGGTGATGGGGACAGAGGGGCCGGGAGTGCTGCAGTCCACGGGCTGGAAAAGAGTCGGACACGACTGAGCCGCTGAACAACAATGACTGATACACGGGCCCGCGTGGGTGAATCTGAGAAACATTACATTAGTGAAAGAAGCCAGGAGCCAGAACCCACCCACTGTGTGATGCTGCTTCTACGAACTCTCGAGAAAGATAAACTACAAGGACAGGACGCAGATGGGTGAGTGCTGGGGTGAAGAGAGGGTGGGCTTACTAGGTGAGAATTTACTTGGGAGCAGTGGAGACGTCTGGGAACCACAGGTGGTATCTGCACAGCTCTGTGGACGGACTAGCTGCCCTGGAATTGTTCACTGTGAAATGCCTAATTTTATGATGTGTGCATTTCACACCAAAATGGCTCAAAACCGGCAAACCACGTGCTGATGAAACATGGAGCTACTGGAATGCTCACACATGAAAACACACAAACGAGCGATTTAGCGACTCTGCTCCTCGGCACCTGCCCTGTGGAAATGTGCACACAGGCACGGGTGCACACACCCGTGTAAGCGTGTCTGTCCTAGCTGCTTTGTGGCAGCTCCAAGCTGGGCAGCCCACATCCGTCAGGAACAGGACAGGGCCATGCGCGGCCGTGCTCCCCCAGAGGGTGCCGTGCAGCCACGCGGGCCCGTCTAGCTGAAACTCTGGAGTAGAATGCAGAGGGAAAGAACTTGAGGCAGAGATGAAAACAAGTATGGGCTTCTCTGGCGGCTGAGTGGCGAAGACTCTGCTTGCCAAGCAGGAGACCCGGGTTTGCTCTGTGGGTCGGGAAGCTCCCCTGAAGGGAATGGCAACTCACTCCAGTGTTCTCGCCTGGAGAATCCCATGGACAGAGGGAGCCTGGTGGGCTACAGCCCACGGGATTGCAAAGAGTCAAACACGACTTAGTGACTAAACAGTAACAACGGTAAACACACACACGTGTATCATGATTCCACTCGTCTGCAGCTTGAAGCAGGCACAGTTTATCCTATTGCATTTTAAGCTTAACAGTGGGGCCCCATGGGTGGGGGTGAGGCACGATTTTAGGGGGCTGGGGGAGGGTGCTGAGACCCTCATGATGCCTTTCGCGGTACGACCAGTAGAAGCAAGAAGGCAATTACAGAGCAACCTTCAATGAGAGCAGAAGCAAGGCGAGAACTGGGAGCTCGGAGCAGAATCAGCTGCTGTCCATGCGGCTCATTCACTGGCTCAGCAAACACCCTCAGCAGGTACCCGGGAAAGACGCATGAATCCGTGCGACCCTGAGCTCCTGAAGCCGCTTGACTGGAGGGCAAGTATCCGGGCAAGCGGCGACAGCACGTGTGATGGCCATCTTGAAGCAAACGGTGCGAGAGCACAGCCAGCGTAGAAAGCACCGGGCCTTTCCTAAGCTCCCACTGGCCGGGTGTTTCGCAGGATCTTTCAGCCCCACGATTGCCCTCTGCGGTGGTGTCCTGGCACCCCCCGACCAGGAGAGGGCACGGGGGCGGACACGCCTCTCTGGAGGGGGGTGGGGCCTGGCCAGCTGAGCTCAGGGGCTCCTCCATGCTTCAAGCCCAAGGCCACGCTGAGGCTCCTGCTTGTGGGCCCCCAGTTCCTCTCGGGTCCTCCCTTCCTTTGCTGGGGACGTACGCTGGCCTCGTCCTGGGCAGTGAGGTCAGGCAGAATCCAGGCCAGCTGGAATCTTGCCTGGTGTTGCCCCGGGGAGGGGGCTCCAACAGCTGCCTCTGGCCCGTAGCCATGCTTGGCCCCAGGGGCACCACCCGCCTCCAACCTGTCTTCCTGACCTCTAGGAGGACAGTGATGGGGCTGGCATGGGTGGGCTGTCAGCTGAGCGGGGCCGTGGGTGAGGGGGGCAGAGGGGGGCAGCCCTGCCCGGCCCTGCGTGAGTGCCATCATCCAGCACCAGAGGACCGGGCCCCGGTCACCATCAGGGAGCCGGCGCTGGGGGCCTGCTGTGGAAGGGCTGTCTGACTGGAGCTCAGATGTGGGCACCTTATCGCCCCAGGAGCCCGAGAGGCACTGCGTGGCCACTTCCGACGGGCTGTGGCCTTGCTTCCCGTGTGGCCTCCCGGCACATGCAGCTCCCTGGGAGGTGAGGGGTCAGGGGCCCACCTGAACGGCGTGGCCCAGGAGGTGGGGGGACACGACCCTGCCTCCCAGCTCACCGGCCAGCTCTCCTCCACACCAGACTCTAGTTTCCTCCACCCCTTGCTTAAGAGCCGCCTGGGGTCGCAGTCCCGAGGGATGAGGGGCTCAGGCCCCCAGCTGGTGCCTCCTGCCTCCTTTCTGCACACTCTCACTGGGAGTCCCCAGGCTCCCGGCAGAGCCCCCACGTGCCCCTCTCTAGCCCGCCTGTCCTGCTCACACTCCAGGCGCCAGGCCCCTCCCGAGACGCCCGGGCTGTCCCCCGCTGCCCTGAGCGGGCCTTGCCCTCTGCTCTGCTCTGCTGTGGCTGCCTTGAGAACGTCCCCAGTTCCTATACAAGGGCCCCGCAGCAGTGATTTGCACTGGACCCCGTGGGTTCCACAGCCAGCCCTGTGGGGCAGACAGCTTTCCTCCTGACCTGGACACCCGCCGCATCACAGGGCACAGAGGACGCCTGCTGATGGTGTCACCTCACCCGAGACCCAGGACAACGCCTGTGTCCAAGGGCAGGGGCGGGCCAGCCCCCAGAACAGATGCTGTGTCCTTCGGGGCTTCTCCTGTGGCCGCCCCCCCACCCCCGAGGGGCCTGTGCTGTGCACACACCGGGGGTCTGTCTGCAGGACTCCGGTGGTGCTGCAGGACCCTTGAGCCGATTCCTCACCCCACCCCGTCCCCTGGCTAGATGCTGGGCTTCCGGGGACGTTAATGGATGTACACAGTAGGTGTGCGATCAACGTCCCTCTGCTTGGTCACGGCCCTTCCCTAACTGGAAGCCCCAGTGAGGGCACTGGCCAGCCCTCTGACCTCTGACCCTAGATGTTCCTCTGGCCACGCTGACCTTGCTGCCTCACCCGGGGCCTTGCTGGGCCGAGCAGTGGGGTCAAGACTACAGCCAACTGGGCTCTGAGGACCAAGCCCCAGGCCTGGCCCCTCCACCACATGGCCTCCTCTTTCTGGACCCCAGTTTCCCCCCTGAAGAACGGGGGGCTCAGACAGAGTGCTCTCTCTGACAGCTGTCTTTCCCAGGAAAAGAGAGCTGAGCTGCCCGGGAGCCTTCCTGGTAAGAGCCCCGGCCCTGGACGGGCCCGGAGGCCTTGGAGGCGCCTGTGGTCTTCTTGTCTCCTCCACTAGATGCTCTTTGCCCATTTTGGGGGTGCCAGACACTCCCTAGGTTTCCTGGGCATCTAGGCTGGGAGAGAGACAAGCAGACACAATGGTCAACACAGGAGGGGAGCTGGGGGGGACGGGCAGGGCAGGAGGGGGGCTGGGGGAGGATGGGCAGGGCAGGAGGGGGGCTGGGGGGGATGGGCAGGGAAGGAGGGGGGCTGGGGGGGACGGGCAGGGCTGGAGGGGGCTTGGGGGGACGGGCAGGGCTGGAGGGGGCTGGGGGAATGGGAAGAGCAGGAGGGGACCTGGGGAGGATGGGCAGGGCAGGAGGGGGGCTTGGGGGGATGGGCAGGGCAGGAGGGGGGCTGGGGAGGATGGGCAGGGCAGGAGGGGGCTTGGGGGGACGGGCAGGGCAGGAGGGGGGCTTGGGGGGACGGGCAGGGCAGGAGGGGACCTGGGGAGGATGGGCAGGGCAGGAGGGGGCTTGGGGGACAGGCAGGGCAGGAGGGGGGCTGGGGGGACTGGCAGGGCAGGAGGGGGCTGGGGGGTGGGAGGGGAGCAGTGGGGTGGGGTAGGAGCCCGGCCCGAGGAGGCTGGGCTGTGGGGCCCAGAGGGCTGTCCCCTGCGAGGCCCTGGAGGTCAGAAAAGGCAAGAAGAACCACGGGAGCCTGGAGAGGCTCTGCGCGTTGGGAAGGGGGGCGTGGGCAGGGCTGAGGGCCGGGTTGGCCAGGCTGGAGTGCGGCTGGGCTCCTGGGAGCAGGGTGCGTCAGGGCACACATCTGTGGGGTCTGGGTCTGGGGCCAGGCCAGCACAGGGCCTGGGGGGCGAGGATGAAGGAGACACGCGCTCTCTGAGTGGTGCGGGGGCCTTGGATTCGGGTAGGGGCTCGAGAGGGCGGCTCAGGTGCTGGCTAGAGGGAGGGCTGGGGCAGTCAGCCTGGAGCCGGGAGGCAGGCGGGCTGGAAACCAGAATCCAGGACTGACGCTGTTGTGAGAGGGCAGCTGGGGGCCGTGGAGGCATCTGGGCATGGTGTGGACGGGGGTGGTGGGGATGGGCTGACCCTGAGGGTTGGGTGATAAAGAAGACAGAGGGTGGTTCACAGAGACGGAGCCCGTGGGGGGAAGAGATCTGGGAGCTGGACAAGGCCAGGGATGCGGGGGGCAGGTGGAGCGGTGGGGCAGGGCTCAGGAGACGGGCTGGAGGCAAGCAAGCGGAGGTGGGCACCCATCCCCTGTGCTGCCCTCGGGAGGTCAGACCAGCAGACCACCCAGGACCGGCCCCTGAGTGTGTCCTGGGAGACTCCAGGAGCAGAAGGCTCCCGAACTCCAGGGGAGGCCCTGCCAAGGCCTGGGAGTAGCCAGCTGTGTTGAGTGCTCTGGAAAAGACCACAAACCCCTGACCAGAGATGCGTCCATCTGTCTGTATCAAGCACGTGCAAAAGTCTCTGCATCCTATGATGCTTTGGCATCTTGGGGGCCTTGCTGGCTTGGGAGAGACGGTCTGTCCCTCGGCCCCTGAGTGTGTCCTGGGAGACTCCAGGAGCAGAAGGCTCCCGAACTCCAGGGGAGGCCCTGCCAAGGCCTGGGAGTAGCCAGCTGTGTTGAGTGCTCTGGAAAAGACCACAAACCCCTGACCAGAGATGCGTCCATCTGTCTGTATCAAGCACGTGCAAAAGTCTCTGCATCCTATGATGCTTTGGCATCTTAGGGGGCCTTGCTGGCTTGGGAGAGACGGTCTGTCCCTCCCCAAAAGGAAGCATACTCTTAGAGGCAGCAAACAAGTCCTACACTCAGGCCTTTCACATCCAGACCAACAGTCCAGAGCCCACCCTCAACGACCACCTGCTTCTTCAACCCTCACACAGGCCAGGGTCCCCAGGCCCTAAGTCCCCAGCCAGATAACTCGACGACCAGGGGTACCTGGGTTCCAGAGCCCACTGGAATTGCTCCAACCTGCTAGAGCTGAGCCTGCCTCACCAGATCCCTGCTCAGAAACCCCAGTGGAGCTTCCGGGCCAAGCTCTCCCCTCCCTCCTGGATGCTGGCCAACCCTGGGGCTTCACCGTGTAGTCCTGCGTGGCTCCTGCCCTTGAAAACTGCTCGGCATGAAGGTTTCTTCGATGCCTTTGATCACCTGCCTTCTCACTCGGTCACCTCTATGAATGAAGTCTGGGTGCCAGGGTGAAACTCAGCCCGCTTCACCCCCTCCCGTCCCGCCTGCGTTCTCATGGATGCCCAGCCCAGCATGTCCAGCCGGGTGAGCACTTTAAGGAACGGGATGACATCCTTGGTGGGAACACGCTGTCTCTCCAACCTCCCTCTGTCTCCCGCCTCCACCCCTGCGGGGGCCAGACACTTACTGCATCTTTTCTGGTTTTTCCTTAGTCTTTTGGCCAGAATATGCCCCAGGATAATGAAAAATCTATGTACAGTAGCCGTATTCAGTCTGGTGGCTTCTGGAATGAATTAGCCACAGGATAATTTCTGAGTGTTTTTTTTTCCTGGTGTAGGGCGAGCCGCGGGCAGGACTGGAGGACACTGAGCGGTCCATGAGCCCACCCCCACCGTGCGAGCGGCCACGGGGTAGTCAGCCCCGCAGAGCCGCTGTGACCCCGGGCGGCAGGGAGCCGGCCCAGGGCGCCACGCTCCTGTCCCTGTAGCTGTGTCCGTTCGCCCGCTGAGGAACCCGGGACCTGGGAGCGCGGCATTTATATCTGTGCCTCAGTCAGGCGCCGCAAGACGCCGGGCAGGTGGTGGCCCCGGTCGCTAATCTGTGGATGCTTGTTTGAAAAGACCTGGGTTCTTAGAACACAAAGGAACTTCCTTCATTTCAGATGCTCCCTACTTTAAGCTGGCCCCCCGCCCTGGCCGCGCATCCCGCCTTTGTCTGTGGCCGCCTCCCCGCCCCCACCCGGGGCCCCTTTGGCGGGAGGAGCCGCGGCTTTGGCCGCAGTGAGCCAGGCTCCGGCCTGCTTGGACCCGGGTGTGATGAGAGGCCACAGCTGCTCTGACTCACCGTGCAAACATCCTCTGCCTGCAGCCTGCCGGCCCCTCCCGCCGGCCACGGGCCCCTCGGGCTCCCAGGCCCGGACTCAGGGTCTCCCGACGGTGGGCCATCAACCACCCTGCGGACCATGCTGGGCCCCCCGGCTCTGGAGTGGAAGCCCCTCCTGGACAGCCTGAGGCCCGCCCGGGGAGAACGCCTCTGCCAGGCGTTCTCGGGAAAGACACGGGTCGGTTCTGTCTGCTCTCAGGGCCCGGAGAGGCCTGGCGGGAGTGGGCGTCCACGTTCAAGTGAAGTTGCCTCTGCTTCCTGCTCCACTCATGCCCTGGGGCTGTGCCCCCCCCTCCCCCAGGCTGGCCCCTGCTTGGGGCACCACCACCGAGACCCCCACCCTGCAGCCCTGCTTCCCCTCCACGCCGACCCGCGCCAGCGCCGTGACCCCTGCCTGCCTTCCCTGAGCTCAGGCCCCACCCTCCACCCACGCCGGGAGCACTGCGGGCCCCGGTCACCCCGTCAGACCGACTGTGCTCACCCGCTGGCATCCCCGCAACCCCACCTCCTCCGCCCCGCGCAAGGGGAGGGGGCGTCCTGGGCAGGGACCCTCCCTCTCTCCCTCCTCCCCTCTCCCCTTCAGTCCTGCCTTCCCTCCTCTGTCTGACCACCTCTCTCTTCTTGCGCCGGTTTCCCGGGGCTCAGCATCACGGCTGACACACAGAGCAGACTCCATCAGCACGTGGAAACGCCCACACGAGTGGAGGGGCCTTGCCGGAGCCCCTGCAGGGACTCAGTCCTGCCTTCAGCAGATAGACAAGCATCTCCGGAGTGCCAGGCACACCAGGGGGGTGCTGGAGCCCACGCAGGGGGCGCCCTGTCCAGGCTGCCCGGGCATCCCTGGCTCTGTCCCGGGAGGGCCGGTCAGGGAGGGGGGCCCACGCAGACCCTCACAGCCAGTCTGGCCTGTGAACGGCTCCCCAGGGCCAAGCGTGGACTGCAGCTCCTTCTGTGCTCAGGGCAGGAGCTGGGCATGAGGGCTCTGGAGCCGGGGCATCCTTTGCTGCTGGGAGCCAGGGCAGGAACTGAGTGGGGGGGCTGCAGTGCCCGGAGGCTGTGCCCACCCCAAACACTGCAGAAGGGTGCTCCCCACACAGCGCTGGGCACAGAGGGACGTCCCCGCCACACGAGGCTTGGAAGGGGTTGTCCAGCCAGGTGTTGGCCACAGAGACCTCATCGCTGGCACCACGAGGAGTTCCTACAAGGGCTGGAAGGACATCGGGGCGCAGAGGAGCCGGGGGAGGTCCAGGCCTGGCTTCCACCCTCCAGTTGCCCGGCGAGGCCATCCGCAGTCACAGGGACGCCTGCCGTGGACGCAGGACGGGCAAGGCCTGTCTCAGCTGGTGCTCCATGCAGGCCTCCAGCACCCATCACCCCCTGCCTCCCTGTGAGGGCCCTGCCGGCCCCCAGAAACACCTACTTCAGCCGACGCACCCAGGAAGGTCGAGTCTCGTGGATCAGTTCACTGAGGCCCTGCCCCCGGCCACCAAACACTGCGTGTGCCCAGGACACTCCCCTGAGCCCCCATTGCCCCCCGACCCAGCCACGGACACTCTCGGAAGGGGAGGCGCTTTCCTGCCAGAACACTGCGGCCTCTGGGGCGAGCTCCCAGCTCTCCTCCCCGGGGAGCCCGCTTACGCTCTCATCATCCGTGCTGCTTTCCAAGAAGCCTTTCCTCAGCCCCGCCAGGGGGTCCCCCTTGTCGCACACCCCGGGGCACCTCCCGTCCGGGAGCCCACGAGGCGCCTGGCACGGAGGGCCCTGAGGACCGCCTTGGTGTGGAGGGACAACCTGTCGAGGTGTCTGTCCCCGCAGAGGGGACTCCTGGGGCCTGACCCTAAGTGAGGCCGCCAGGGGCCTGCAGTGGAGGTGGAGCAGCGGGGATGGAGCCCACTCCCTGCCATGGCTACAGGCCGGCCCTGTGACCCTGACCGAGTGGCAGGTCCTCTCTGGGGCTCGTGCCTCCCCTCATCAGCAGGGGGACATCAGGACCGCCAGTCGTGGGTCTACTTGAGGAGGTGCCGGGGCCCAGCGATCAGTCACACGGTGACCTCATTGTTTAGTTGAGGTGATGACGGTTCAGAATCGGTTGACTCTGGTGAGGACTAGCGTCCTTGATGATCCAGGAGGGAAGGGCCTAACTCACCAGGGCAGAGCAGAGGCTCCCTTGAGGGGCAGAGACCCTGCCCCTGAGCGTCCAGCCCTACCGTGCCCCCCACCCCTGGCAGTCTGCCTGGTGGGCTTCCCACCTGCCCAGCCAGTCCTCAAAGCCCACGGGCCAAAGCTTGCAGGTGAGTCCATTCCCACCTCCCGCTAGTCTGAGTCTCTGTTGACGCTGACCAATATGAGTTTTAAGGAGCCCACAGGTCTAAGCGTCCAGCTCCGACTCTGAGTGTGGAGGCGCTGGCTGAGGGCCGGGCCTGGGACCCGTTGGGTCTGCATCACAGGAGGCTGGTGGCAGGGAGCTCAGGGTCGCGAGCAGTGACGCTGGCCCCCTGAGGCCCCCGGGGGCCCTTCGCTTCACTGTGAAGTGGCCTCGCTCTCCTGGCACCTCAGGCCCCAGCTCTCAGCCCTCAGCGGCTGCAGAGCCCAGGGGCCCGTCTCTGGCCTTGGAGCCAGAAACGCCCGGGGTTCTGAGTTTGAGGGTCTGACCGCGGTCTGGCCTCACAGTCCCAGCGCTGCCCACCTGCACTTGAGGACAGCAGAGGCTGCTGATGGCCTCGCAGAGAGGGCGAGATCAGATCCTGACCCAAGCACGGGCAGAGTCACTCCAGGCCCCTGTCCCGGCGGCAGGCGGGGCTTCTCCAGGGCTGCTGGGCTCCTGCCGTCTTCACGGCTTTCACATTGTCCTGCATCACCTGTTTGTTAAAGGAGGCCCCACCAGCAGGGGGAGCGCCCCAAATGCAGGGCTCAGAGTGCCCGGTGGGCGCGAGGCTCAGGCTCACCACGGATGGCTGGGCAGGTTACACACTGCACAGCCTCAGCGCTCTGTCCACCACCAGGATGTGACCTGCGCCCCCGGGGATTGCGCGGTGGCGGTCTGCGCCGCCGACGCCATTTCCACCCGGGGCACCAGGTATCACGGGTTGAACATTTGTGTCCCTCCGATTCCACAGGCCGAAGCCCTACCCCCCACCCCATGGACATGGTATTGGGTGTGGGTCTTTGGGAAGTGATGAGACTTAGCTGAGGTCCTGGGGGAGGGGCCCCAGGCTGAGATTGGTGTCCTCACTAGAAGAGGAGGAGAGACCAGAGCTGACCCTCTGCGTCGTCTGAGCAGTAAGCGACCCAGGGAGATGGCGGCCGTCCACGAGCCAGGAGCAGAGTCTTCACCAGGAGACACGTCTGCGGGCATCTCGATCGCAGACGCCCAGCTCCAGGCGCAGGGGAGACAGATGTCTGTTGCTGGGACGGCCCAGGCTGCGGTTTCGTTCCAGCAGCCGAGCTGGCTACCGGGATGGCCACGAGCAGCCCCGTCCCGCCTCCGCGTCTCTGTCGCCGAGGCTGGAAGGCGCTGCACGCGGAGTCGTGGCCTTGCCCTTCCCCAGGTGGCTGAGATCTGAAGGGGATGTTGCAGACGAAGGATGGGGAGACGGGGCGGCCGGGGCTGCATGCCGGTCACGCCCACGCATGCCTTGGTTTCCCCTGGAGAGCCAACATGGCGGGGGGGTGCTGGGAGATAGCCTCCAGCTGGCACTTGGCGTGGCTCCTGCTGCTCTGGGACTTCCCGGGCATCCCGGGCCCTCCGCCTCTCGGCTGGTCTCGCTCAGGGGTGGGGTGGGGCAGACCCCAGACACACTCCCTCCGCCCACCCACCGCGAGGACCCAGGCTGGCCTCGGAGCCCCGAGACTTCTTCCCCTTTCTCTTCCTTTTCCTGTCTCACCTGAAATCCCTTCGTGCCTCTGTCAAGATGAAAACCTGGAGTCGTTTCCCCTCCCTTCTTTCTTCCATCTTCAGACTTCTCTGCCTTGAAACCTATTCACACAAAACAAGACTGAAAGCAATAGATACTCTTCTAGCCTCTGATGCTGTCTGAGCCCGGCCTCCTGTGCCCGCCCTCCTGTAACGAGCAAACGCCGCACACGCCTCTCAGCCCCCAAGCGCTGGGGGTTCCCAAAGGCCCCGTGGGGCTCTGACGAGTCGCTGGTTAGAGAAGCCGCGTCCAGGGCTAGACGCTGCACTCACACTGCCTAAGGACACGTACGTAGGCTCTCTGCTGCTCCCTGCCAAAGGCGCTCCCTGCGGACAGGAGCGCCAGTGCGCGTTCGCGGGTCCAGCACCGCCGCTCCGAGTCACGGCCCCACGCGGGAGGTGAGCCACCGTGTGTCCCCACCAGGCCCACCCGGAGCGCAGCGCTTGAACACGGAGGCCTGGAAGGGGGAAGGTGGCTCCAGCCGCCGGTGCCAGGTCGGCCGCTGAGCCGGGCCTGTGATTGTCATTAGAGGCTGTCGCCAGCAGCCACAGCCAGCTTGTTAGCAGGGCTGCTGGAGGGGAGAGACTGGCTGTCCCGGAGTGAGGAGGGCGCGGGGCTCCCGGGGGTGCACATCCCCAGCTGGTCCTAGCGGGGTCTGGGGGCTCTGCCTCATGGGGAGCGGGACCCACAAGTGTGACTCATCCTGTCCTGTTCCCATGAGAAAGAGGGGGTGATTCTTCTCTAAATCACCTAAAACATGTAGATTGTTCAGCTGCAACAAGCTGGCTGCTTAGGATCCAAGTTACATCATCTGTGGTTGTCTGGCTTGAGACAGAGGAGGAGACAGAGGGACACAGAGAGAGATAGATGGAGGGAGACACAGAGATAGACGCAGAGACAGAGAGAGACACAGAGACGCAGAGGTACAGAAAGGCTTAGATACCGTGAGGCCCAGAGGTGCAGACAAGGAGTCGCAGACAGAGACGCAGAGTCAGAGGCAGAAGCAGGGAGCCCAGCAGAGACGCCGCGGGAACAGGAGCCGCAGGGCTGGCAGCCCCGCCAGGCTGGCCGAGACGCACATTCCTTCCTGGGGTTTTCACTGGAAACCAAGCTCTCCAACAGGAGCTCTGTCACATCTTAAGCTTCAGCTAAAAACAAGTTGATTCTGAATGATCAAGCGGAACCAGGGCTTTAGAAAATTAGACAACTCCATCTTTGCCAGGTTAGAAAAGGCTTCCTTTCCAAGCGGGCCTGCTGGAGATTGCCGCACGGAGCAGCATCTCTGACCCACAGGCTGCAGGGAGGCTGAGGATGGAGCTCGGGGGTCGGGCCGTAACTAAGAGCCACCATGGTACTGGCCCAGCCTCACCATCCAGGTCCTACCTGCTCAGGCTGCCCTCAAGCCCACCTGCCCCAGATGCCCTGCCCCTCTCCTCCTGACCTCCAGGGAGAGGAAGCCCCACCACATCACCAGGCTTTTCCAGGTTCCAACCAGTGTTAACCAGGGCAGATTCTGCCTGGGCATCTGGCCTTGCTCACCATCTCTAGACAGACACAGCAGGTATTTCAGTATTCACAGGCCTCGGTAGCGGGAAGGCTGGCCATTTCTCCAAGGAACAGGTAATGGGCTGGTGCCTGGGCTGCTGAATGCGAGTGTTAAGAGGTACATGTTGCTGGAGGGAGAAACACTCCCTTGCTCTTTTAAACCGTGGAGATAGTGGGAGATGTTTGTCACTCAGCATAACCGAGCCCGTGCTAACACACACAGGAAGGAAATATTCCCTCCTCACTGAAAAGGACTGAGGTGTCCTTGGAGAGGTGACATGACTGCCCAAGATCACGGGCCCAACTAGTGGCAGGACCAAGTCAAGGCCCAGGTCTGGCCTTTGACCCAAAGCAGGGAGCCTGGGGGCTGAGAGGAGGGGGGCATCTGGGCTGACTTGCCTCTCATTTCTCCTGGGAATTACTCAAGGTCCCTTGTTACGATTCTGCCCCCACAGGATGAGGAAAAAGGTTCATGCAAAAGCAGCAGAGGCCAACATGGCCTTTAGTTTTCTCTGCAGCAGAAAGGCCGGCCGAGCCACCGGCCTAGTGAGCTTGAAAGCCACTGGACTTCACGCCCAGCCGCTGCAACCCTGTGTGGGAGCACCAGGAAGGCGCCCTCCTGTGGGCAGCAGGCCCTTCTTGGAGGTCTTCCTGAGGGTGCCCTCCAGCTGTGCACGGGGCCCAGATGTGGAGCCCACTGAGAGGAGGCCATGAGGTGGGCGGGCAGCGAAAACCTCCTTCCACACAGACCCTCGCACGCTTGCTTATAAAGCTGAAAAATGCCTGCCTGAGTCTGGAAGGCCGCTGAGGAACACACCGAGGAGAGTGCATTGCCAGGGTGGCTGTGCGCGCCGTGTGACGCCCGGGGCCTGCGGGGAGGGGGGGCGGGCGGGGAGTCTGTTCCTTTGTTTGGGCCTCGGTTTTCTGTTTCTAGAAGAAAAGCATAAAATTCATCTCTCGAGGGCTACCTTAGTCCACAGCTAGATTATTGGACACAGCTGATGGTTTGGTAAGGAGACTCTCCTCCCTTCCCCATTCTGGTCTCTCACCAACATTCCAAAAGTTTTGGGTGATAATTCACTGCGGGGTTTTTGTGTGATTGCTTAAGGAACGTCCTTATCCATGGAGTTCCAGGACACTCTGAGACGTCATTTGAGGCTCCTCAGAGAATCGTAGGACCCGGGGTCAACAGCCATGCTTGTGATCTGAGATAGTGAAAGGGCTGAATCCAGTTTCTGGGAAGGCTGATCTGTGACTACTGCCTGTCTAGAGCTTACCATCCCCCGTCGCCACCCCCGGATGGAGCAGAAAGTGACTTGGCCCAGGAGCCTCCGGAACAGCCCCCCACAGCCCGCCCCCACGGTGGGCTAGCCCCGAGCCTCCGTCGGTTTTGCTTCTGAGGCTTTTTCCAAACCCAAGGCATGATTCATGTCCCAGAGCAACTCGTGGGACTTCTGAGAGCGGAGTGCTGCGGAGTCTGTGCTTCCGAGAGGCTCCCCTGCTCCCACCTTAGCAGCGGCTGGAGAAGGAAGCTAGGAAAACACGCACCGCATTCTTCCTGCATGAAGCACCGTCCCCATTGGGGGAGGATGCGATGGCTGAGAGCCTGGCTGACTCCCGGCGTCTCCGCTGGCGCTTTGTAAATTCACTCAGGCTGATTTTCTTTGACAAGCCCAGTAGTTATCTGAACCCACAGGACAGCTCACAGTCCGTAACGCTGCCATTTGCTGGCAAAGCCCGTGGGTTATCTCTTCTTCCCGTTGCTGTTTTCTTCTCAGAGCAAGAGGATGCCGGCCGGAGCGGAGGTGGGCGGTCCGTCCCCTGTCCTAACTGAGGACCACGGTCATCCCCCAGCCAGGCGCCTCCCGGGAGGACCCTTGGCGCTCCCGCACAGCGGAGGGTACTGCAGAGCTGGCAGTAAACCTGTTTAATTAATCGCTGTTTGATTTCCCCATGCCAATGAGAACAGGCTGTTTTCTGCTGAGCTTTTATCTGGAGTGGGTCTCACTCCTGCCCCGGAGCAGAGCGATGAAACATAAAAGCCCCAGAGGAGCAGCAGTTTCTGTGGGCCTTTGAGCCTTCGGGGAGTGACAAGGCCACCTTTGTGCTGCCCACAAAGGGTCGCGGGAGAAGGACCTGCCAGAGGAGGGGGGTAGCCCACGGGAACTCTTGCAGACCTGGGGTCTGCCATGTGGGACACGCTCGGGATGTGTGGGCACTTTCCTACACCTAAATAGTCCCTTGGGCTTCCCAGGCGGCTCGGTGGTAAAGAATCCGCCTGCCGGTGCAGGAGACTCAGGAGACGCCAGTTCCATCTCTGGGTCGGGAAGATTCCTTGGAGAAGGAAATGGCAACCCACTCCTGTGTTCTTGCCTAGGAACTCCCACGGACAGAGGAGCCTGGCGGGCCACAGTCCACGGGGTCGCCAAGGGCTACCCGATTGGCCCCCGACTCTGATGTTTTCTGTTCATTTGTTCATTTCTAGGCTTTATTTTTTACTCTGGAAAAATGTCCACTCAGGCGTCTGCACCAGGCCTTCCTCAGCACTTGGGACCTCCCATCTTCCCCTGCGGCCAGAGGGGTCTCTGTTTGTGCCTCGAGAACTCTCAGTGCAGGATGCGGGCTCCAGCTCCCCTGACCAGGGAGGGAAGCCAGGCCTTCTCCACCGGGAGCACGGCGTCTCAGCCCCCCGGGCCACCAGCAAGCCCTAAGCTTTATGTTTAGACGCGGCTTTGGGTTCACCGCAGTTAAGTCGGGAGTGCAGAGGACTCTCATATACCCCCTCTTTCCCCCACACACTCCAGTCACAGCCCTGCCCACCCCTCCCCACCTCCCGCCAGAGCTGTGACGACGAGGGGCCCGCCTGGCGTGTCAGTATCCCCGGGAGTCCCTAGCTGCCGCTGAAGTCACTCCTGCTGTTGGGTGCCCATGGGCTTGGGCAAATAGACACAGACACGTGTTCATCCTCATGGTTTCATACAGAGTAATTTCACTGAATGAATTTACGCTGAGAATCCTGACAATCCTCTGGGCTCTATCCCTTCTTCACCCCAATTTTTTTTTTACTGTGTCCGTAGTTTTGCCTTTTCCAGAATGTCATGTAGTTGGGATCACCCAGTGTGTAGCCTTTTCAGATTGATCTTCTTTCGCTAGTAATGTGCACTTAAGTTTCCTGCTTGTCTTTTTATGACTTGAGAGCTCATTCCTTTTAGTATTCCACTGTCTGTATGGACCACTGTTGACTATCCATTCACCTTCTGAAGAACATCTTGGTTGCTCTTAAGTTTCCATAATTATGAATAAAGCTGCTGTGTGGTGTTGGAGAAGACTCTTGAGAGTCCCTTGGACTGCAAGGAGATCCAACCAGTCCATTCTGAAGATCAGCCCTGGGATTTCTTTGGAAGGAATGATGCTAAAGCTAAAACTCCAGTACTTTGGCCACCTCATGCGAAGAGTTGACTCACTGGAAATGACTTTGATGCTGGGAGGGACTGGGGGCAGGAGGAGAAGGGGACGACAGAGGGTGAGATGGCTGGATGGCATCAGTGACTCGATGGATGTGAGTCTGGAGTGAACTCCAGGAGTTGGTGATGGACAGGGAGGCCTGGCGTGCTGCAATCCATGGGGTCACAAAGTCAGACATGACTGAGTGACTGGACTGAACTGAAAGGTCTGTAAAATCAAAGCTATGGTTTTCCCAGAACCATAAAGAAGGCTGAGCATCGAAGAATTGATACTTTCGAGGTGTGGTGCTGGAGAAGACTCTTGAGACTCCCTTGGACTGCAGGGAGATCAAATAAGTCCATCCTAAGGAAATCAACCCTGAATATTCGTTGGAAGGACTGATGCTGAAGCTGAAACTCCAATACTTTGGCCACCTGACTTGAAGAGTTGACTCATTGGAAAAGACCCTGATGCCAGGAAAGATTAAAGGCAAAAGGAGAAGGGGACAACAGAGGGTGAGATGGTTAGATGGCACCATTGACTCAATGGGTGTGAATTTTGGAGCAAAATCACGGAGACAGTGGAGGACAGAGGAGCCTGGCCTGCTGCAGCCCATGGAGTGGCAAAGAGTTGGACATGACTGAGCGACTGAACAGCAAAAACCGCTGTAAACACCCACGTGCAGTTTCCAGGGTGGATATGTTTCCAGTCCATTTGGGTAAATATCAGGGAGCATGATTGCCGGATGATATGGTGAGAGTGTGTTTTCCACGAGGCCGTGCCTTTTCGCCTTCCCTCCAGCCGTGAGTGAGCTCCCGCTGCCCCAGATCCTCCCAGCGTGTCCTGGGGTCTGTGTTCTTAACCTTTCCTGTGCTAACAGGTGTGTGGTGGAGCCTCGGCTTACAAGTGCTTTAACTTGCATTTCCCTAACGACATGTGGTCAAGAAGCAAGTTAGAACCGTGTATGGAACAACTTCTTGGTTCCAGATTGAGAAAGGAGCCCGACAGGGCTGCCTGCTGTCAACTTGTTTGATTAACCTCTGCGCTGAGCACATCATGAGAAATGCTGGGGTGCATGAGTTACAAGCTGGCATCAAGACAGGCAGGAGGAACATCAGCTACCTCAGACATGCAGATGATACCACTCTGATGGCAGAAAGCGAAGAGGAACTAAAGAGCCTCTTGATGAGGATGAGGGGAGGAGAGTGAAAAAGCCGGCTTAAAACTAAATATTAAAAAACACTGAGATCATCATGGCTTCTGGTTCAGTTCAGTTGCTCAGTCGTGTCCGACTCTCTGCGACCCCACGAATCACAGCACGCGAGGCCTTCCTGTCCATCACGAACTGGAGTTCACTCAAACTCATGTCCATCGAGTTGGTGATGCCATCCAGCCATCTCATCCTTGGTCGTCCCCCTTCTCCTCCTGCCCCCAATCCCTCCCAGCATCAGAGTCTTTTCCAATGAGTCAGCTCTTTGCATGAGGTGGTCAAAGTACTGGAGTCTCAGCTTTAGCATCAGTCCTTCCAGTTGAACACCCAGGACTGATCTCCTTTAGGATGGACTGTTTTACTCTCCTTGCAGTCCAAGGGACACTTGAGTCTTCTCTAACACCACAGTTCAAAAGCATCGATTCTTCTGTGCTCAGCTCTCTTCACAGTCCAACTCTCACATCCATACATGACCACTGGAAAAACCATAGCCTTGACTAGATGGACATTTGTTGGCAGAGTAATGCCTCTGCTTTTTAATATGCTATCTAGGTTGGTCATAACTTTCCTTCCAAGGAATAAGCGTCTTTTAATTTCATGATCTTAGTTTTCTGAATGTTGAATTTTAAGTAAACTTTTTCACTCTCCTCTTTCACTTTCATCAAGAGGCTTTTTAGCTCCTTTTCACTTTCTGCCGTAAGGGTGGTGTCATCTGCATATCTGAGGTTATTGATGTTTCTCCCGGAAATCTTGATTCCAGCTTGCGTTTCTTCCAGTCCAGCGTTTCTCATGATGTACTCTGCATAGAAGTTAAATAAACAGGGTGACAATATACAGCCTTGACGGACTCCTTTTCCTATTTGGAACCAGTCTGTTGTTCCACACCCAGTTTTAACTGTTGCTTCCTGACCTGCATATAGATTTCTCAAGAGGCAGGTCAGGTGGTCTGGTATTCCCATCTCTTGAAGAATTTCCCACAGTTTATTGTGATACACACAGTCAAAGGCTTTGGCATAGTCAATAAAACAGAAATAGATGTTTTTCTGGAACTCTCTTGCTTTTTCCATGATCCAGCAGATGTTGGCAATTTGATCTCTGGTTCCTCTGCCTTTTCTAAAACCAGCTTGAACATCTGGAAGCTCACAGTTCATGTATTGCTGAAGCCTGGCTTGGAGAATTTTGAGCATTACTTTACTAGCATGTGAGATGAGTGCAATTGTGCGGTAGTTTGAACATTCTTTGGTATTGCTTTTCTTTGAGATTGGAGTGAAAACTGACTTTTTCCTGTCCTGTGGCCACTGCTGAGTTTTCCAAATTTGCTGGCATATAGAGTACAGCACTTTCACAGCATCATCTTTCAGGATTTGAAACAGCTCAACTGGAATTCCATCACCTCCACTAGTTTTGTTCGTAGTGATGCATTCTAAGGCCCACTTGACTTCACATTCCAAGATGTCTGGCTCTAGGTGAGTGATCACACCATCGTGATTATCTTGGTCATGAAGATCTTTTTGTAAAGTTCTTCTGTGTATTCTTGCCACCTCTTCTTAATATCTTTTGCTTCTGTTAGGTCCATACCATTTCTGTTCTTTATCGAGCCCATCTTTGCATGAAATGTTCCCTTGGTATCTACAATTTTCTTGAAGAGATCTCTAGTCTTTCCCATTCTGTTCTTTTCCTCTATTTCTTTGCATTGATCGCTGAGGAAGGCTTTCTTATCTCTCCTTGCCGTTCTTTGAAACTCTGCATTCAGATGCTTATATCTTTCCTTTTCTCCTTTGCTTTTCACTTCTCTTCTTTTCACAGCTATTTGTAAGGCCTCCCCAGACAGCCATTTTGCTATTTTGCATTTCTTTTCCATGAGGATGGTCTTGATCCCTGTCTCCTGTACAATGTCACGAACCTCATTCCATAGTTCATCAGGCACTCTATCTATCAAATCTATCATATATCAGATCTATCAGATCTTAAATCTATTTCTCACTTCCACTGTATAATCATAAGTGATTTGATTTAGGTCATACCTGAATGACCTATATCTGATAGGATCTGATAGGATTCTGAAAGAGGAGCTCCCCAGGTCGGTAGGTGTCCAGTATGCTACTGGAGATCAGTGGAGAAATAACTCCAGAAAGAATGAAGGGATGGAGCCAAAGCAAAAACAATACCGAGTTGTGGATGTGACTGGTGATAGAAGCAAGATCCGATGCTGTAAAGAGCAATATTGCATAGGAACCTGGAATGTCAGGTCCATGAATCAAGGCAAATTGGAAGTGGTCAAACAAGAGATGGCAAGGGTGAACGTCGACATTCTAAGAATCAGCGAACTAAAATGGACTGGAATGGGCGGATTTAACTCAGATGACCATTATATCTACTACTGCGGGCAGGAATCCCTCAGAAGAAATGGAGTAGCCATCATGGTCAACAAAAGAGTCCGAAATGCAGTACTTGGATGCAATCTCAGAAACGACAGAATGATCTCTGTTTGTTTCCAAGGCAAACCATTCAGTATCACAGTTGTCCAAGTCTATGCCCCAACCAGTAACGCTGCAGAAGCTGAAGCTGAACGGTTCTGGCCCCGTTGCTTCGTGGAAAATAGAAGGGAAAAGGTGGAAGTAGTGACAGATTTCCTCTTCTTGTCTCTAAAGTCACGGCGGATGGCGACTGCAGCCATGAAATCAGAAGATTGCTACGTGACAAGAAAGCGATGGCAAACCTAGACAGCGTCCTGAAAAGCAGAGACGTGACTCTGCCCACAAAGGTCCACGTAGTCGAGGCTGTGGTCTTCCGGGGGTCACATACGGCTGTGAGAGCTGGATGGTCAAGAAAGCAGAATGCCGAAGAATCGATGCCTTCAAACTGCAGTGCTGGAGAAGACCCCTGAAAGTTCCCTTGGACAGCAAGGAGATCAAACCAGCCAGTCTTAAGGGAAATCAACCCTGAACACTTGTTGGAAGGACTAATGCTGAAGCTGAAGCTCCAATTCTTTGGCCATCTGATGCGAACAGCTGACCCATGAGAAAACTCCCCGATGCTGGGTAAGATTGAGGGCGTCACAGGATGAGATGGCTGGATGGCATCACCAATGCAATGGACGTGAACTTGGGCCAACTCCGGAGACGGCGAGGGACAGGGAGGCCTGGTGCCCTGCAGTGCACAGGGTCGCAGGGTCAGACACGACGGGACGACTGAACAATAGCAGAGAATATGAGACTGAGCGTCTTTTCACGCACTTACTTTCATCAGATGTGTTTTTGCAAGTGTTTTCTCCAAGTCTGTGACTTGTCTTCTTGTTCTTCATATTCCTTTTGGCAGAGCAGGTTTTTAATTTTAATCAAGTCCAGCTTGTCAATTCTTCCTTGTATCGATTATGATTTGGCATTGCATCTAAAATGTCAGAGGAGGCTGGGCGTGCTGCTGCTCATGGAATCACAAAGGTTCAGGCAGGGACCAGCGACTCAGCAGCAGCAGCGACAGTTAGTCATCACCAGGGTCGTCTAGGCTTTCTCCTACGGGCGCTCCCCTGGGTTTTGTAATTTTGCATCTTACATTTAAGCCTGCAATCCGCTTGAGCTCATTTTTGGGAAGGTCTGCATTTATACTCTTTTTCTTCTTTTGTGCGTGTCTGTCGAGTTACTCCAGCACCATTTACTGAAAGGCTATCTCTGTCTACTCTGTTGCTTTGTGTCTTAAAGCCTTGTTTTTAATATTTGACTCATCATGTGTCGTCTTCCTTGGACCTGCCGTAATGTACTTGTCCAGTTTCTCTTTGGATATCGATTTTCGCTAGTAACTGTCACTGCATCATGCGCTTAAGCCAGGGTCTCTGCTAAGTCAGTCTTGGAGGACTTTGTAGCCCTTGATACAGTGTCCTCAGAAATCTCAATCCAATTCGCCGTCAAGACAGGCAAGGCTCATGCACCCTAAACTTGCCAGCACTGAGGATTATCCCCGGAAAAGCCTGGATGAGTTGGGAGCTCTACTGTTTCAATGTGTCCTCCTTTGGTTGCTAGTTAACTTGAATATTTAGTTCCAAAGTTTGTTGGGCATTTTTGTGTTAATTTTCTGCTCGTGTCATGAATTTGTAACAGGTTTCCAAAGGCAAGGACTTCCCTGGTGGCTCAGATGGCAAAGAGACCCGGGTTCCACCCCTGGGTCGGGAGCTCCCCGGAGAAGGAAGCGGCACCCACTCCCGTGCTGTGGCCCGGAAAATCCCAGGGACAGAGGAGCCTGGTGGGCTCAGTCCGAGGGGTCGCAAAGGGCCGGACAGGACTGAGCGGCTTCCCTGTCCTTTTCTTTGCTTTCACAGGCCAGGAGCATGAGTCTTCGTCTCATGTGTTTCCACGTATCTCTCCAGTTTGCCTTGGCCTTTACTGTGATTCGTCATGTTTCTTTGCTTTTTCACTAGTGAAGGTTTAAATATATTTTTAATGTTTTTTTCCTTTGCTTTTACGCTTACCTATGTCTTTCCTACCTGCAATTTGGATAAATATTGTCCTTTGCTTTTAACGTTGTTTTGTGTTTTCACTTTTTACATTTGACTCTGATTCATTTGGACTCTGTTTTGGCATAAGACGGAACTCTAGCTGACTGTTTTTCTAAATGATTAATCGATTATCCAACCCTTGGCTCGGCCTTAGATTTTATTTTGCTCATTTATTTCTGGCTGTTCTGGGTCTCTGCTGCGGCGCTCGAGTTTGTCAGGTGGTGGGTCCGCCGCCGTGGCGTGCAGGCTCCAGGGCGCCTGGGCTTCGGGAGCTGGGACTCGCAGGCTCCGTAACTGAGACTTGGGGGCTTCGGGAGCTGCGGCTCGCGGGCTTTGGGACCTGGGGCTCGCGGGCTTTGGGACCTGGGACTCGCGGGCTTCGGGAGCTGGGACTCGAGGCTCTCAAGCCTGGGCTCGGCAGTCGCAGTTCACAGGCGTACCTGCTCCCCAGCACGTGGGCTCTTCAGGACCAAGGACTGAACCCGTGTCTCCTGCTTTGGCCGGGAGGATTCTTTACCGCTGAGCTACTGGGGGCAGCCCTTGACTAATTTTTAGCATTTATTTACTCAGCTTCGGCTGCACAGGGTCTTAGTCCCATCGTGTGGGATCTTTCCCTGCAGTGTGTGGCCTTTCTCGTTGTGGTGTGTGGACTCGACAGCTGCTGGTCCAGTGGTTGAGGACACACCTTCCAGGGCAGGGGACACGGGTTCCATCCCTGGATGGGGACTAAGATCCTACCTACACTTGGAAGTTCCACGTGGGCTTGATTGCCACGTGGCATGTGGGGTGAGCCTGCCTCCCTGCATTGGGAGGTGGGTTCTCAACCACTGGACAGGAGGGAAGCTCCTCAACTCTTGGGTGTTTGGTGAAGAACCTTTCATAGCTCCACTTATTCGAAAATCTACTTTTACACTGTCTGCTTCCAGACTTTTTGTTCATTCTTACTGATTCTTACTATTGTAAATGAGCTGGTGCTGCACACTTATAATGACTCAGGATCTATGTGTGTACACACACACGCACACACACACACACACAACTTCGTTATAGTAATTGGTTCACATGATACAGAGGATGAGGTTTCAGGACTTGCCTTCAAGCTGGAGAACCAGGAAAGCTGACGGTGTGATTCAGTCTGAGTCCAAGGCCTGAGACCTGGGTGCGGAAGGGTCTGGAATGCTGACGCCTGAGGACTGAAGACTGACCTCCCAACTCAAGCAGAGGGCAAGTTCTCTCTTTCCCCACTTTTTGTTCTATTCAGGCCTTGGATGGATTGGATGAGGCCTCCTGCATGGGGGAGGCCATCTTCTTTTTCAGTCTACCAGTTTAAATGCTAATCTCTTTCAGAAACACCAGACATACCCATAAATAACATTTTAATAGCTATCTAAGCTTCCCTTAGACACCTATAATTATCAGGTTGGCACATTCAATTAACCATCAAAATATGGGACAGTATACGTCATGACTCGGTATTATTTTTCCCCAAAGGCCTTGGCTAGTATTCTCATTCATTTATTTGAGATTAATTTTAGGCTCGCTTTGTCAAAATGCTCTCCTGGCAAGAACAAAGGGGTTCTTTGAGGCAAAATGACTCAGCACGGGTGGGCACTGACGCCCAGAATGGGCCTTCACCATAACGGTCTTAGGTGAGCGCCGGCTTCTGTGTTCATGGCCTTCCAGGGGCCAGTTCAGTTCACTCGCTCAGGCATGTCTGACTCTGTGACCTCATGGACTGCAGCACGCCAGGCCTCCCTGTCCACCACCAGCTCCCAGAGTTCACTCAAACTCATGTCCATCGAGTCGGTGATGCCATCCGACCACCTAATCAAGTTGTCCCCTCTCCTGCCTTTAATCCTTCCCAGCATCAGAGTCTTTTCCAGTGAGTCAGTTCTTCTCATCAGGTGGCCAATATTGAACTTTCAGCTTCAGCATCAGTCCTTCCAATGAACATTCTGGACTGATCTTTAGAATGGACTGGTTGGATCTCCTTGCAGTCCAAGAGACTCTCAAGAGTCTTCTCAACACCACAGCTCAAAAGCATCAATTCTTCTGTGCTCAGCTCTCTTCACAGTCCAACTCTCACATCCATACATGACCACAGGAAAACCCATAGCCTTGACTAGATGGACCTTTATTGGCAAAGTAATGCCTTTGCTTTTGAATATGCTATCTAGGTTAGTCATAACTTTTCTTCCAAGAAGTAATCATCTTTTAATTTCATGGCTGCAGCCACCATTTGCAGTGATTTTGGAGCCCCCAAAAATAAAGTCTGACACTATTTCCCCATCTATTTCCCATGAAGTGATGAGACCGGATGCCATGATCTTCGTTTTCTGAATGTTGAGCTTTAAGCCAACTTTTCCACTCTCCTCTTTCACTTTCATCAAAAGGCTGTTTAGTTCCTCTTCACTTTCTGCCATAAGGGTGGTGTCATCTGCATATCTGAGGTTATTGATATTTCTCCCAGCAATCTTGACTCCAGCTTGTGTTTCTTCCAGTCCAGCGTTTCTCATGATGTACTCTGCATAGAAGTTAAATAAGCAGGGTGACAATATACAGCCCTGATGGACTCCTTTTCCTATTTGGAACCAGTCTGTTGTTCCATGTCCAGTTCTAACTGTTGCTTCCTGACCTGCATACAGATTTCTCAAGAGGCAGGTCAGATGGTCTGGTATTCCCATCTCTTGAAGAATTTCCCACAGTTTTTTGATCCACACAATCAAAGGCTTTGGCATAGTCAATAAAGCCGAAATAGATATTTTTCTGGAACTCTCTTGCTTTTTCCATAATCCAGCAGATGTTGGCAATTTGATCTCTGGTTCCTCTGCTTTTTCCAAAACCAGCTTGGACATCTGGAAGTTCATGGTTCACTTACTGTTGAAGCCTGGCTTGAAGAATTTTGAGCATTAATTTACTAGTGTGTGAGATGAGTGCAATTGTGCGGTAGTTTGAGAATTTTTTGGCATTGCCTTTCTTTGAGATTGGGATGAAAACTGACCTTTTCCAGTCCTGTGGCCACTGCTGAATTTTCCAAATTTTCTGGCAGATTGAGTGCAGCACTTTCACAGCATCATCTTTCAGGATTTGAAATAGCTCAACTGGAATTCCATCACCTCCACTAGCTTTGCTCGTTAGTGATGCTTCCTAAGGCCCACTTGACTTCACATTCCAAGATGTCTGGCTCTAGGTGAGTGATCACACCATTGTGATTATCTGGGTTGTGAAGATATTTTTGTACAGGTCTTCTGTGTATTCTTGCCCCCTGTTCTTAATATCTTCTGCTTCTGTAAGGTCCTGTTGTTTCCAGGGGCCAGGGCACAGCAAAAGACCAGAGTGCGTCTAAGATTCTGATAGAGCCTATCGCTGCAGCTCCAGAGGACTCGCAGGTGTTTGTTAAATATGCCTGTAATGTCCCCCTGGGGACGCCAGGAAAGTGGTAGAAAGAATTTGGTGTTAAATGGGGAAAAATTTCTCCCTGAGAATTTATGAGCACAAAAAGCCCACACATGGTTTGCAGCCCAAATTCACGCGACCTGGATGATCCAGAGTCGCCACTGAACATTCCGGTTGGAGTGCTTACAGTGTGAGTGGCCATGGGTGGGCAGCGCTGTGATGTTCTTGACGGAAGGGAATATGAGCCTTGTCTGGGGAAGCTCACCTTTAACTCAGGCCTCGAGGACTCCCCAAGTCAAGCTCATTTCAGGAGTGCTGCATTTATGACAAAGTCACAGTGCACACAGGGAGGCAGGGCCCCGTGCACAAGGCTTAAACGAAAACAAAAAGCCAGAGACAGCCACAGGCAGAATCAGACATACATGCTGAACCTCCCATATTGGAAGTGTTGAAACGAATATAGGAATGTCTAACGTGCTTAAAGAAATAAAGAGGAGACTGAAATAAGGGCAAGGAGCAAGAGCGTATTTAAAGAAACAATCAAGGAGCTATGAGAAAGAGCCAAGTGCAACCACTGAAATGAAAAGAATTTCAACCAAAATTAAAAACTCAACAGATGGGCTTAACCACAGATGAGACAGCACTAAAGAGAGAGTCACTGAACTGGGAGGCAGAGTGTTAGGAATTACCCTGAAACTAGCACTGAGAGCAGAGGATGTACGAATTGGCGGGAACAAAGCGAGAGGACTCCATGCAGTGCAGTCAGAGGAGCAGAGACAAGATTCGGTGAAATAATGACCCCGAATTCCAAGAGCTGATCAGGAGACCCCAGTCTTCATGCTCTTCAATCCCATCAAATCCAAGCAGGACATATAAAAAGTGATCTCAGAGACATATCTACCAAAGTGCAGAGCCCTAAAGTATCACAGAGCAGATTAAAATGCCAAAGGGAAAAAGGCAAATTTTCCACAAAAGACTGGCGGCTGGACTGACATCTACTTGATCAGTATAAACAGTGGACACAAGAAGAAAATGGAAGCATTCTTACACGGCAAAAATACGATTATTTCCCCTGAATATACATACCCAAAGGGAGGATCTTCCAAGAATACAGGAAAAATAAAACTGTCTCTATTGAGAAATCTTCCCTGGAAGAAACTCTGCAGGATGTGCGTCCGACAGAAAGAAGGCAATCTCAGGTGGGTGACTTGATGCAAGGAGAAGCGGTGACCCAATTATCTAGGCGGGAAAGGTAAGTAGACATTGACAATGAGAAGCAATAGAGATATTTTATCGAGTTTAAAAAATACCATCAGAGAAGTCAGGGGGCTTCCCCCGGCGGCGGCGAAGACAGGAGCCTGTCTCTCAGTGCAGGAGTCACGGGCTCGGTCCTGGATAGGAGACGATTCCGCAGGCTGTGCAGCGACCAAGCCCAAGCTCCACAGCCACAGGCCCTGCGCTCTGCAGCCAGGGAGCTGCAGCTGCGGAAGCCCGCGCACGCCAGAGGCTGCGCTCAGCAGCAAGGGAAGCCCGTGCACCCCCGGATAGAGAGCGCCCTGCTCTGCGCAGCCGGAGACAGCCCTCATGCAGCAGCGAAGGCCCCGCGCAGCCCTGCAGGAGGACGTGGCAGCCCCTCCGGTGTTCCTGCTGGAGAAGCCCGGGGACAGAGGAGCCCGGTGGACAGCCACCGATGGGTCGCACAGAGTCGGGCACGACGGAGGCGACTTAGCAGCAGCATACACGTACGTGCTTAAGTCAGGAAGGAATGTCTGAGCCGAAGTGCTTTAAACATTTCTAGTTTGGGAGTAGGGCAAAATAGCTGTTGACTGAATTCTGATAAATTCAACATGTATGTTAAAAAGCCTAAGGCGGCCATTTACAATATAAAGAGGGTGTCTAACTATATAAAGGGAAAATTGGAATCAAAGTTTCAATCAAATAAAAGAGAAAAGAAAAACAAAGAAGGCATGGTAAATATGTATAAAATAAATGTTGCAAATAAATCCACATACCATCGATTAAAATGAATGTAAACAGACTAAAAACTCCCTTGCAGATAAAAAGAACACCCAAACTCCTAACGCAGATAGTGTCACTGATGGATTTTAAGATTATTCCGAGTGAAAGAAGTCAGTTGCAAAAGAATAAATACTGTATAGTCTTGTTTATTGGAAATTCACAAAAAGCAAGGCTAATCCTCAGTGACCAAAATGATAACATGGTTACCTCTGGAGGTGGGTGTGGACCAGAAAATCAGGACAGAAACTTCCTGTTCTGGAAGGAAGAGGAAATGATGGGAAAGTCCAATATCTGATCAGGTTAGGGGTCATATGGGTGTAGACATGTGCAGTTCATTGAGATGTACACTAAAGATGTTTTGTATTTTACCCTGTTTAACTATATGTTAATAAAATACTGTTAAAATTTGCCATTAATGATAATAAAATTTGAACTAGAAAATACTTGGAAATGAATCTAATAAAGTGTGTGCAATACTTTTGGGGACGGAAACTAAAAATTGCTTTAAAAGACGTGGACAAATTTAAATAACTGGAAAGCCATTATGTCTGGGAATGACAGAGTATCGTGTCGATCCTTCCCAAAGTCGCCTGCTGATAATGTGACTCCAACAAAACTCCCAATGGATGACTCTGTGTGTGTGTGGCGTGTGTGCATGTATTTATCAGTACATGACTTGAAAAAATTAATATTTGAACATAAAGAATTTGAATAGAAGATCAAGGAATCATAAGTAATAGAGATGCTCCTGAAAAGGAACAACACTATGGGAGAGTTTGGCCTTCCAGATCCCAAGGATTGTTGCAGAGCTGGAGTAGTTAGACCTCGGAATGTTGCAGGGATCCATGGATGACCGACGGCGCCAGAGGGCTCATGGAGAGATCTCAGAGCAGCGCCGCAGAACCAGGAGAGGGAAGGAGGGGCCTCGCAACTGGTCGATAAAGGGAGGCTGGCTGTCCGTGTGAGACTAACCAAAAAGATGAATGGACCCCAGACATCTCACAATGTTTTGAAAAATTAATTGAGGTTGATTAAAGATCTTCACTAAAAAGCAAAATGGTGCAACTCTTAGAAGAAAATGTATGGTGATATATTTATGACTTCTGCATAGGAAAAGATTTCCTAAGCCTTACCACAGCAAATACCGTAAACATAAGGCTGGATTTCACTGCCTGCATTAAAGTTCAGAACTTTTGTTCATTAAACAGAACTTGGGTGAAGAAACTACTTGCTGTAATCCTTCTAACCAAAAAAAGTGCTAGTGATTAAACTTTAAAAAGACTTTCTGCAAATCAAAATGTAGAAGCTCGGTCAAAAGACTGCAAATATGCGCTTTCAAAGCGGGACACTTGAATGATCAATAAGCAGAAAAAGATATTCAATATGATCAATAACGGGGCAATGCAAATTGAATCCAAAATGTTGTGCACTTGCATATATACCATATTAGTAAAAATTAAAAATTATAAAAATAACATGCTTGGCAGGATATGAAATAGTAAGTGTTCTTATTATTGTTTCTTGGAATAGAAACTGCTCTTCTAAGTGCTTGGGTACAAAATTAAGCATTGTCAGGGCAGGCCGAATAGGCGCCACCGTGCGGCCCACCGTGCGGCCCACCGTGCGGCCCACCGTGCGGCCCACCCTGCGGCCCCACCGTGCGTGGCCCACCGTGCGGCCCACCGTGTGGCCTGTGCTGGGTATGCCCTGAAGGATGGGCTGGCAGCCCTGTTTCAGGATGCTGTGTGCTCTTGGAATGATGTTTATCATGATTAATAACAAAAAAATCCCCTCAGTCCTCACTGACAGTGGGTAGAATACAGAGATGGTATCACACTCCTAGAGTGGAATAAACAAGAGCCGAGAGGCACAGAGAACCGAGGTCGCACTTGACGGAAGAGATGAATCTCAGAGATAAACTGTTGGCAAAAAGCACAGGAGGGAGAGACACACAGGCTGAGTCCATTGATATCAATGCCACAAGCACGCACGCGGAAACACTCAGCGACAGAAGAACACAGGCAGAGCTCCGCGGGAGCCACAGGGTGGACACGGGACGCTGAGGAGGGGCGTCCCCTCGGCTGGGAGCCCGAGGCGGGAGGCGGGGACCACGCGGGATGCCCGGGCCACGGCGGCCTGGCTCCGGGTCCACAGAGAGCGGCCCCTCGGTGGTGACTGGGCCAGCCAGCAGGGGCGGCCCGGAGGCTCTCTGGGGGTGTCTGAGCCCTGCCCTACACCGTGACCCTGTCCACAGCACCAGCGAGGGGTCTCGTCCTTGCTTTCAGCACAGCCCAGAGATCCTGCTGTCTAGAAAAGGCAGTGGGAAGGGCAGGAGGGATTCTGAGGGTGGAGGCGTGGTCCTGGGAGAAAGTCAGCTCTCAGGGCAGTTCCCAGAGAGGCTGGTGGTGCGTGAAGATGCCTGGGGCTGCAGGGGCCACGGAGGCAGCCGGCCGCTGGTGCTCCTTCTCATGCGACCTCCGGGCAGAGCCGCCAGCGCCCTCTACCCTGACGGTTCACTCCTCAACCCCTTCGCTCAGGCCCCGTCACCGGCCAGCATGTCCAGCCTCCCTGGCCCCAGAGAACTCATCGCTAGTTCACAGCACTAGATTTTGCGAGATGCAGCAGAGGACCGACCCTGCCCTCTGGCCCTGTGGCCCCCAGAGTCCCCAGACGCGGCGCTCTGGGGAAGGCGGGCTGCAGCTGGCCGCAAAGCCCCCTTTCCATCACCCGCACGTCGCTCCCCCCTTCTGGCTTAGAACCGGCGGCTTCGGTGAGCTTCCCGCAGGCCCGCACACTCGGGTTTCCTCGCCTGGAACACCAGGGGCTGGCGCCCCCACGCTTAGACCATCTGCTCCGGGCCGGTGGCAGGGCCGGGCGCTTCTTGGCGGCTCAGCCCGCCTCTTGGCTCTCCTGCCAGAGAGCGGGTTTGATGTTTCCCATTTCCTCCTGTGCACCAGCACTCGTCTGTCCTGAGGCTCCTTCGCTTCCCCTGCTTGGGACGCGCAGACGTGCCGAGCCTGCCTGGCCTCCCCGGGGACCAGGGTGGACATGGAGGCCCCGTGACTCCCACGCGGGGCCCAAGCGCCTCCGCGCCTGGCCCCGCGTGGCGGCTCGGGCCCATCCCAGCAGCTCCAGGAACCTGCAGGGCCCGGGATCCTTTGCAGAGGGAAGAGGGTGTCCGTCAGGCTGTGGGGAGGGTTCTGGGTCCCGGAAGGATGGCCCAGCTTTGCAGAGAAGAGTGTGGGAAGGAAATCCTCAAGAGACGCTGAGGAGGAGGCCGGGCCGGCGCGGGGCGGCTCTGCTCTGCGCTGCTCCACCGGCGCCCACACGCGCCGCTCTTGCTCCGTCCTCAGTCACGTCCGACTCTTTCCAGCCTCACAGACCGGCAGCACGCCAGGCTTTCCTGTCCTCCACTGTCTCCAGGAGTTTGCCCAGACTCATGTCCACAGATGATGCCATCCAACCATCTCATCCTCTGTCGCCCCCTTCTCTTCCTACTTTTAATCTTCCCCAGCATCAGGGTCTTTTCCAGTGAGTCAGCTCTTCGCATCAGGTGGCCAAAGTATTGGGGCTTCGGCTTCAGCAACAGTCCTTCCAGTGAATATTCAGGACTGATCTCCTTTAGGATGGACTGGGTGGATCTCCTTGCAGTCCAAGGGACTCTCAAGAGTCTCCTCCAACACCACAGTTCAAGAGCCTCGGTGCTCAGCCTTCTTTACGGTCCAGCTCCCACATCCATACCTGACTATGGAAAACCCTCAGCCCTGACCAGACGGTGAGTGTTGTCCTTTCGCCGGCCCGGGTGCGACGCGCTCTCCGGGCAGGCTGCTGCGCTCCAGCCCCGTCCTGTGAGCTGCCGCCCTCCTGTCGCGTTCAAGGATGTGGGGACAGGTCTTGGCGGTCGGTCCTCAGTCTGGCAGAGTCAGGCCTCACCCGGGTCTCCAGGGGGCCCCACGGCCCCTCCCACCTTCCCACAGCAGACGCTAATGACCTGTCTCCATGTCTGGGTCTTCAGCGTGGACGGGGGGCTGTACTCTGCCCCCTGGGGACCCCAGGAGCTCGGGAACTGCCCTGGAGACAGAGCTGAGTCAGGATGGGAGAGGGACATGAGCACCAGGGTTCATCCTGCAGGGCGGGCCCCGGGCCAGGGGCCCCGAGGTGCCAGTGTTTGTGGCAAGCTGTCTCCAGCAGCTGCGGATCCCCTGCACCTCCGTCTCAGCTCCGCCTCCATTTCTGACGCGTAACATTGGGAGCGTCTTGTCTGGCTACACGTCTTCCTGGGGGTTTTGGACAGGATGCCACAGCTGTGCGGGGTCTCAGGGGTTCCCTCCATATGCCCTGGACGCGGGGCCGCTCGGGGAGCCCAGCAGCCTCCTGGCTGCGCTTCTGCTGGGTGCGGGGGAAGGGAAGGGCTGTCTGTAACAATGCACTATCTGTGGGCCGCCCCCCGACCTTGTCAAGAACCCCCCTTGACACTTGGGAGATTAGGAAAAGCTTCGCAAAGACCAGGCTGGGACTGAGCTTCCTGGGGGTGGGGGGCAGAGGGCTGGGGCCAGCTCAGGGTGACCGTGAGCCCGGGTTCACCCTTGAGCGCAGGCTCAGGAGAAGGCAGAGTCTGACCCCGCGGCCACGCTGCAGCTGAGCCTCAGACCATGCACTCCAACCCCCTCTGCTCTGGGCAAAAGAAAGTGCCCAAGGGGCCCGGCCAGCTGGTGCCTGGACAGCGCCAGGCCTGACGCTGGTGCCCCTCATGTGTGCTCCCACGGCCCGGGCTCCAGCGAGACGGGCACCCCGGTGAGTTGCTGGTGTCCTTGGGACCCGTCCCGCGCTTCAACCCATATGCGGAGTCTCAGCAGGACCTGGAGGATCCCGCCTGTGGAGCATCTACCGTTGGCACACGGACACCGGGAGCTGAGAGTGGGGCCCTGGTGGACCCTGTCGGGTGGGGTTGCTCTGGGCACCTCTGTGTCCTGCCGGGGCCACAGCCTGCAGCTCGCCCAGCAGGGCACACACCCCGGGGCTCGGCGAGGGTGCCCCAGGTCCCTGAGACCCACGCCTCCCGCCCCCGCCCGGGTTTTGACGGTCAGAGCTCACCCATGGCTGCCCAGGCATTCTCGCTGAGGCCGGTCGCCCACACGACCTCCCGGGCTCCACCCTCACCCACAGCCGACGTGTCCTGCCCTCAGACGAGGCCCAGCCGCCCCCGCCTGGCAGCCGCCCCCGTCCCCAGCTGGGGAGGCTGGCAATTGTGGTTCCCGGCCCTCCCTCTGCTGACCTTCAAGTACCGGTTTGGTGTGGAGATTTATGGACTGGTGTGAAATTGCCGTCTTGAGAAGGCCCAGAAAGCTTTAAATAGGTCAGCCTGTCCCTGGAGGCTAGACTCCTTTTGGGGTGGGGGGTTTCAGACCAGTGCTGCAGGGGGCCAAGCGGCACAGTTGTTGAGATGGGCCCCAGTGGCTGCTCTCACCCCGGTGACGGAGTGGTCCTTCCTCCGGCCAGACCTGAGGAGAAGTCCCGGCTTCCAAGAAACCAAGTACTCCTGACCCTGAGTTGACTTTCCTCACGGGTGGGATCAGGCCAGGACTCAGATTAACCCACCCTCTCCTGGTAAGGTCAATCCCTTCCCTCTCACCACAGGACATGTCCTTTTTTTTCAGGAAGAAGACCGCATCTCCAGCTTCAAGGGTGTCTGGGGAGACAAGGCCAACTGGCCTGAGCCTCCTCTTGGGATCAGGCGTATGAACCAAAGGCCACCTTGCAGGATCAGAGACTCCCCAGGGCTTCAAGACTGGACATCTGGGCTTGTACTTCACAAGGGCTAATGGCGGTTTTTCTGTTTTTAAACGGTTGGTATGAAAATGCACCAAAGAATTGGTGCTTTTGAACTGTGGTGCTGGAGAAGGCTCTTGAAGCCTTGGACTGCAAGGAGATCAAACCAGTCAATCTCAAAGGAAATCAACCCTGAATATTCATTGGAAGGACTGATGCTGAAGCCCCAATACTTTGGCCACCTGATGCAAACTGCTGTGCTGACTCATTGGAAAAGACATTGATGCTGGGAAAGATTGAACACAAGAGAAGTGGGCAATAGAGCATGAGATGGTTGGATAGTACCATCAGCTCAGTGGACATGAGTTTGAGCAGACTCCAGGCGATGGTGAAGGACAGGAAGGTCTGGCATGCTGCATTCCATGGGGTTGCAGAGTCAAACACAACTTAGCGACTAAATAATAAATTTTTAAAAAGGGAAAAGATTGTTTTATGACATGAAGAAAGTATAGGAAATTTGAACTTCAGGGCCCATAAGTAAATTTTCGCTGGAAACAGCTACACCCATCATTAATTCAGTTCAGTTCAGCTCAGTCCCTCAGTCATGTCCGACTCTTTGCGAACCCATGGACTGCAGCACATCAGGCCTCCCTGTCCATCCCCAACTCCCAGCGCTTGCTCAGACTCATGCCCATTGAGTCAGGGATGCCATTAATTATGAATTATTAATTATTGTCTACTAATGCTTTCACTCTGTAACCACCAGCTGAGGAGCTGCAACAAATGCCCTTTGGCTGACAAAGCTGCAAGCATTCACCGTCTAACCCTTTGCAGGAGACTTCCTGGTGCTCTACACCACGAAGGGCTGTGGGTCCTGCGAGCGTCTGCTCAGCTCAGTTCAGTTCAGTTCAGTCGCTCAGTCGTGTCCAACTCTTTGCGACCCCATGAATCGCAGCACGCCAGGCCTCCCTGTCCATCCTCAACTCCTGGAGTTCACTCAGACTCATGTCCATCGAGGCAGTGATGCCATCCAGCCATCTCATCCTCTGTCGTCCCCTTCTCCTCCTGCCCCCAATCCCTCCCAGCATCAGAGTCTTTTTAATGAGTCAACGCTTCGCATGAGGTGGCCAAAGTACTGGAGTTTCAGCTTCAGCATCATTCCTTCCAAAGAAATCCCAGGGCTGATCTCCTTCAGAATGGACTTGTTGGATCTCCTTGCAGTCCAAGGGACTCTCAAGAGCCTTCTCCAACACCACAGTTCAAAAGCATCGATTCTTCTGCACTCAGCTTTCTTTATAGTCCAACTCTTACATCCATACATGATCACAGGAAAAACCATAGCCTTGACTAGACAGACCGTTATTGGCAAAGTAATATCTCTGCTTTTGAATATACTATCTAGGTTGGTCATAACTTTCCTTCCAAGGAATAAGCGTCTTTTAATTTCATGGCTGCAGCCACCATCTGCAGTGATTTTGGAGCCCGCAAAAATAAAGTCAGCCACCTTTTTCACTGTGTCCCCATCTATTTCCCATGAAGTGATGGGACCGGATGTGATGATCTTCGTTTTCTGAATGTTGAGCTTTAAGCCAACTTTTTCACTGCCCACTTTCACTTTCATCAAGAGGCCTTTTAGTTCCTCTTCACTTTCTGCAATAAGGGTGGTGTCATCTGCATATCTGAGGTTATTGATGTTTCTCCCGGAAATCTTGATTCCAGCTTGTGCTTCTTCCAGCCTGGCGTTTCTCATGATGTACTCTGCATAGAAGTTAAATAAGCAGGGTGACAATATACAGCCTTGACGTACTCCTTTTCCTATTTGGAACCAGTCTGTTGTTCCATGTCCAGTTCTAACTGTTGCTTTCTGACCTGCATACTGGTTTCTCAAGAGGCAGGTCAGGTGGTCTGGTATTCCCATCTCTTGAGGAATTTCCCACAGTTTCTTGTGATCCACACAGTCAAAGGCTTTGCATAGTCAATAAAGCAGAAGTAGATGTTTTTCTGGAACTCTCTTGCTTTTTCCATGATCCAGCGGATGTTGGCAATTTGATCTCTGGTTCCTCTGCCTTTTCTAAAACCAGTTTGAACATCTGGAAGTTCGCGGTTCACGTATTGCTGAAGCCTGGCTTGGAGAATTTTGAGCATTACTTTACTAGCATGTGAGATGAGTGCGATTGTGTGGTAGTCTGAGCATTCCTTGGCATTGCCTTTCTTTGGGATTGGAATGAACACTGACCTTTTCCAGTCCTGTGGCCACTGCTGAGTTTTCCAATTTGCTGGCATATTGAGTGCAGCACTTTCACAGCATCATCTTTCAGGATGTGAAACAGCTCCACTGGAATTCCATCACCTCCACTAGCTTTGTTCGTAGTGATGCCTTCTAAGGCCCACTTGACTTCAGGTTCCAGGAGTCTGGTTCTAGGTGAGTGAGTACACCACCGTGATTACCTTGGTCATGAAGATATTTTTTGTACAGTTCTTCCATGTATTCTTGCCACCTCTTCTTAGTATCTTCTGCTTCTGTTAGGTCTCTACCATTTCTGTCCTTTATTGAGCCCATCTTTGCATGAAATGTTCCCTTGGTATCTCTAATTTTCTTGAAGAGATCTCTAGTCTTTCCCATTCTGTTCCTTGCCTCTATTTCTTTGCATTGATCGCTGAAGAAGGCTTTCTTGTCTCTTCTTGCTATTCTTTGGAACTCTGCATTCAGATGCTTATATCTTTCCTTTTCTCCTTGGCTTTTTGCCTCTCTTCTTTTCACAGCTATTTGTAGGGTCTCCCCCAGACAGCCATTTTGCTATTTTGCATTTCTTTTCCATGGGGATGGTCTTGATCCCTGTCTCCCATACAATGTCACGAACCTCATTCCATAGTTCATCAGGCACTCTGTCAGATCTAGGCCCTTAAATCTATTTCTCACTTCCACTGTATAATCATAAGGGATTTGATTTAGGTCATACCTGAATGGTCTAGCGGTTTTCCCTACTTTCTTCAATTTGAGTCTGAATTTAGCAATAAGGAGTTCATGATCTGAGCCACAGTCAGCTCCTGGTCTTATTTTTGCTGACTGTATAGAGCTTCTCCATCTTTGGCTGCATAGAATATAATCAATCTGATTTTGGTGTTGACCATCTGGTGATGTCCATGTGTAGAGTCTTCTCTTGTGTTGTTGGAAGAGGGTATTTGCTATGAGCAGTGCGTTTTCTTGGCAAAACTCTATTAGTCTT
The DNA here is from genome assembly GCA_917880005.1 of Nanger dama. Classification (NCBI taxonomy): domain Eukaryota; kingdom Metazoa; phylum Chordata; class Mammalia; order Artiodactyla; family Bovidae; genus Nanger; species Nanger dama. The sequence goes on along the minus strand of CAKJTW010000018.1, from coordinate 1,769,241 downwards.
TGCCCTGCTTCATTCCATACTCCAAGGCCAAATTTGCCTGTTACTCTAGGTGTTTCTTGACTTCCTACTTTTGCATTCCAGTCCCCTATAATGAAAAGGACATTTTTGGGGGTGTTAGTTCTAAAAGGTCTTGTAGGTCTTCATAGAACAATTCAACTTCAGCTTCTTCAGTGTTACTGGTTGGGGCATAGACTTGGATAACTGTGATACTGAATGGTTTGCCTTGGAAACAGAGATCATTCTGTTGTTTTTGAGATTGCATATAAGTACTGCATTTCGGACTCTTTTGTTGACCATGATGGCTACTCCATTTCTTCTGAGGGATTCCTGCCTGCAGTAGTAGATATAACGGCCATCTGAGGTAAATTCATTCATTCCAGCCATTTCAGTTCACTGATTCCTAGAATGTCGACGTTCACTCTTGCCATCTCTTGTTTGACCACTTCCAATTTGCCTTGATTCATGGGCCTGACATTCCAGGCTCCTATGCAATATTGCTCTTTACAGCTTCAGACCTTGCTTCTGTCACCAGTCACATCCATAGCTGGGTGTTGTTTTTGCTTTGGCTCCATCCCTTCATTCTTTCTGGAGTTATTTCTCCACTGATCTCCAGTAGCATATTGGGCACCTACCGACCTGGGGAGTTCCTCTTTCAGTGTCCTATCATTTTGCCTTTTCATACTGTTCATGGGGCTCTCAAGGCAAGAATACTGAAGTGGCTTGCCATTCCCTTCTCTGGTGGACCACGTTCTGTCAGCATCTGTGAGCATCTGCTAACAGTAATGATTACTCTCCCCCAGGTGCATAAGAGACACCTGTGCACACAGCTCAAGGCAGGATAAAGCGGCCAAGGACATCAGGTCCCTAGGTATCAGTGGTTCTCAGCCGGGACTGCTTCGCCCCCTGGGGACATGTGCCAAGGCCTCTAGATGCTCGTTTTTCTGTAAATAGGGGGAGGCCACTGGCATTTGTGAGTCCAGGGCCAGGATGCTGCCAAACCTCCTAGAGTGCACAGGACTGCTATGCCAGAGAATTATCTGGTCCCAAATGTCGGTGGGGCTGAGACTGTAAAGAAACCTGATTCCAGTGTGGGTCATCAGGCCAGGCCAGCATCAGTGTGAGTACTCATGACGGAGCTGGGAGGCAGACCCGCTAGCTGGATTGGGAGCACCGAGGCTGGGGTATGACAACCTGCTCCCTGCCTCTGGGAGTGCTGCCTGGTCGGACAGCCCCACGCCCTCTGTGGTGCCAGCTCCACGCTCACCCTGAGGAGCAGGGCTCACAAGGAAGCTGGTGTGTGATTTTGGTTCATTTTAGTGAAGCTGGGGGAGAGAAGGTGAAACAGGAGTGGAAGGAGAAGGACACGACCTAAAAGGGCAACGTGGCCATCGGACCTGGAAGGGCAGCGGCTCCGCGTCTCGCCTGGGGATCCCATGGGCAGAGGAGCCTGGCGGGCTGCAGTCCACGGGGTTGCAAAGAGTCGGACACGACTGAGCGACTAAGCTTCAACAAATAACGAAGCCATAGGACGGGACAGAAACTGGTTAGAACCTACTAGGCCCAAGATGGAAGATCCGACTTCCAGGGGACCTTGAGCCTCAGTGCATGCTCGACGGGACACGTCAGAGAAAGCCACGCGGCACGTCAGAGAAAGCCACGCGGCACGCCAGAGAAAGCCACGCGGCACGTCAGAGAAAGCCACGGGACACGTCAGAGAAAGCCACGGGACACGTCAGAGAAAGCCACGCGGCACGTCGGAGAAAGCCACGGGACACGTCGGAGAAAGCCACGCGGCACATCGGAGAAAGCCACGCGGCACGTCGGAGAAAGCCACGCGGCACGCCGGAGAAAGCCACGGGACACGTCGGAGAAAGCCACGCGGCACGTCGGAGAAAGCCACGCGGCACGTCGGAGAAAGCCACGGGACACGTCGGAGAAAGCCACGCGGCACGTCGGAGAAAGCCACGCGGCACGCCGGAGAAAGCCACGCGGCACGTCGGAGAAAGCCACGGGACACGTCGGAGAAAGCCACGCGGCACGTCGGAGAAAGCCACGCGGCACGTCGGAGAAAGCCACGCGGCACACCGGAGAAAGCCACGCGGCACGCCGGAGAAAGCCACGCGGCACGTCCGTGGGTGCCGCACTCGTTCTGAGGCTGACCGTCAAAGACCAGCGGGTGGTGGCTCGATTCCTGGAAGTCCTGGCCGCTCCCAAAAGAGCTGGAATAACCCTCACCCTCGTTAGCCCGTGGACCCATCCAGCCCGTGTCTCAGGACCGCTCGCCGTCTGCGGGGCCCACACTCTGTCTGTGGAGCGTGTTTCTCTAAATAAGTCCACCTCTCACTCACCACGTTGTCTCTCGTTGAATTCTCTCTGCGGTGAGACATCAAGAGCCTGGGCTTCTTTAAGTCCTGAGACCAAATGTGTGAGTCTCAGTTTAAAGACCATGAGTCCAAGTCCCAGACGGAGCTGCGCGGCCTCAGAACTGAGTAACGCGTGGCAGACCAGGCCCTCTGTGCCCCCATCACCCGCCCGGCCCCCAGCCCCATCCTGGGAGCTGTCTGTGCCTTGCCTACAACTGGTCCTCCTGCTTCTGAGAGCTGCCCTGCCCTCCCTCTCTCCTCCTCTTCCTGGAGTTAGTCTCAGTCCCCTCCCGAGCTGACACACCGCTTGGGAGAAGCTTCCAGCAAGGAGCTTGTGGGGTGCAGCACAGGGAGCTGCCAGCTGAGCCCCTGAAGGCAGGGCCCATGCTTTGTAGCAGAGCAAGACCTCGTGCCAAACCCGGCCCAGGCCACCGAGCCTCGGCTCCCCGATGACGGAATGGGGGCCCAGAGCCATCTGACATCACGTGGAATCAGCATGAGCTCACATGAGAGAGGCTGGCTTTGGACGGGAGGCTGCTGGGGGCTCCAGGTAACGGAGGACAGGTTCTCAGGGATGCCTGGCCGGAGGTGGAGGGCTGGCACTGCAACTCGGAGCCCTCCTCTGGGTCCTGCTAATGGATTTCCCAGAACTCAAGTGAATCCAGGGCAGGTTTTACAGACTCTGAATGGATACGAGTCAGCATCAGCCGTGCGGAGACAGGGCCGGGCTCGGGCCAGCAACACATGAGTCATTTTCAAGAAACTAGTTTGTGGCTCCCTGGCTGATTCTCCGTCCTTTGGAAAGCTGTTTCCATTAAAACATTCTGGAGGGCTGAGGACATTTTCCAGTGGATTGGGCTCACACACGGGCTCTCTGACAATTACAGGGTTTTTGAGCCACTGGTTTTAACATCGAGATGAGCAGTCGTATTGCTCTTTACCCGGAGCGCAGCAGACCGCAATTTGGAGAGGCCGAGGGAGCCCAGGGTGTGTATCCCTTCCACCTGGCAGACAAGGAGGCCTCAGAGATGCAGGTGGAGAATGGGTTGAGCCTTTGGGGCCAGCTGGGCTGCTCAGCGGATGATGGACGCAAGCGAGAGCCCCGGAGCAGAGCCCCCTGCCTGCACGGGGAGCCGCTTCAGCAGCTGCGGGGTTCTGCCAGGATGCCGGGCCTCAGTGACCTCAGGGGCTTGAGGTGCGGTGTCCGCTGGCTTCCGTCTGTGTCCGACTCTGTGACCCCAGGGACTGTGGCCCGCCAGGCTCCTCTGTCCAGGGGATGTTTTCAGGGAGGAATACTGGGATGGGCTGCCGCTTCCTCCTCTAGGGGATCTTCATTGCCCAGAAACCGAGGCCGTTCTCCTGCGCCTCCTACCTTGCCGGCAGGCGCTCTAGCCGCTGAGCCTGCGGGGAAGCCCTGGAGCTCATCAGAGTCACTCAGCCGCTGCTCACACGCGCAAAGCCCAGTCCCGCTGGTCAGCATCTCCGGGCGAGGAGCACACATATCTGTGTTTTGAACCCATGTCCTGTCTGACTGTGGGCCTGTGGAGGCTCTTGGACCAATGCTGTCTAAAGTCCAAAAGAACTCAGCGCACTGACGGGAACATTCTATATCTGCCGTTTGTGGCCAAAGGTTACCTGTGGCCATCGGACACATGCATTGTGTCTAGTGGAACAAAAGAGCTGAATTTTACATTTTATTTCCTTTTGATGAATTTAAAATTGATATTTAAGTGGCCACGTTCTGGCCAGTTAATGGCACAGCACAGTTCTGAAACGGCCGAGCTGGTCAGGTATGAACTTTACAGCCGAGACTTGCAGAGTGTGTGTGCTGTGCTCGCAGAGGAGGAGCTCACAGTGTGTGTTATCGCATTTCATCACCAGAACCCAGGAGGCAGAAGCTCAGGTTCAGAGGGATCAGTGAATTGCTCAGGGTCGTGACACCAGCCAGCATTTCCAGGCAGGAGTTTGTCAGTCTGTCTGTCAGACTATGCAAAGATGTTTACTGAGGTGTAGGAATAAAAAAGTCAGCTATTTTATGTCTGGGTCTTCAAACTCTCTCAGAGAGAGTCTTCAGAACTGAAAAAAGAAGCCTCCAAAACCCCTGAGGAAGAATGGAATCAAAGAATTGTCTGGCCGTCTGGTCTACCTCCTGCAGCAGGCACAAAGCACTGTGTACTTTCCAGAAGCCTGCATGGCATTTCGGAAGCCCCGTTCCGTCCACTGTGTGGCCTCAGGAAGAACCACACCAAGCTTCCTTTCTGGCATTCTGCTCACCTGACTCTGTATCCTGTGCCTGTGTGTGCTGGTCACTCAGCCATGTCCAACTCTTTGTGACCCCAGGGACTGCAGGCCACAAGTCTCCTCTGTCTTTGGAACCCTCCAGGCACGAATCTTGGGTGGCCATCCCCTTCTCCGGGGGATCTTCCCAGCCCAGGTCTCCTGCATTGCAGGTGGATTCTTTCCACTGAGCCTCCAGCGCAGTCCTGTCTGTGTGTCCTGCATAACTCCAAACACACCTCTCCTGGCTCTGGGTCCACCTACCTTAAAATCAGCATGACTCTGAGCTCCTTACTCACTAGCTGGTCTGCCAGTAGGGCTGGAGTATAAGATGTATCTAGGGATGTTGACTGAAAACTGTGTCTCTGCAGAGGACAGAAGCTGTCTTGATGTCTCCACCACCCACCTCCCAGCCCCCCTCCCCAGCACAGCAGGTCATCATTTAGGGTGAATGAGGCTTTCCTGCCTGTTGACTCACTCAGCCTGGGGGCTGAGGTGGGGGTGCGCGGGCCTGGGTTATGCAGAGTCTTTGTGGAGCAGCGAGTCTCATCTCAAAGAAGGGAACCAAGAGAAGGCCAGGCAGTGGTTGAGCCCACAGAGCCTCCTGCCTTGAAAGTGGACACTTTTCGAACAGATCCAGCAGCCTCTCAAATTCACACCCCTGTGGGTGTCTGCGCACAAGCCTACATCTCCCTTCGGATCAAGGAACACAGGTTCCCTCCCAATAGGTGGTCTCGGCAGAGAAGGGAAGCAGCAGGGGCTTAAGCAGCGAGGGCATTCGGGTGTGAAGATGGGGGCCTGGAAGCACAGGGTGGGCCTGGGAAGACTTGGCCCAAAGTCCAGCCTGGACGTCCCCTTCCCTTCCCTAAGCCTTAGGTTTCCTCTCCAAAGCAGAGGCAACAGCATCCGTGCTTCAGGATTTGTTGTAAAAATAAAATAGAAATTTATGTCTCAAGTACTCCCAGCAGTGCCTGGCAGGTACCAGACCCTCTGTTCTCGGGACCTATTCCTTAGACCACATCATCATTTTTGTATCTTGGCGTAGCCATTTCCCATGGAAACAAAAACTGAACCGGCGGCTGGGGGAGCAGAGCCCTCACCTGGACTTTGTTATACACGTGCTATGACCTGGGACAAGACTTGGCTTCCGAGGTCGCCTTTATTCTTTGTGAGTTTCTCACGGGGACGAAGGAAAGCATGTGTTTGAAAGCATGGTCTGAACTGCAAACAACAAGCGAATAGAAGGAAATAGTCATTATTCAGGGGATCGTCTCCATCTTTTCCCCAAGACACTAACTTAGGACTGATGTGAACAAGAGCAGTTGCTGCCCCTGCCCGGAGACCGTCCAGTCAACACAGCTGTCAACCCACAGTGGGCACTTTAATTTGTTTAAAGAGGAAACCAAGTAGGGCAGGGCACCTGTATCTGGGGCGTCCAGCTGATGGTCTGAAAGAAAGCCAATCACTCGGTTGCTGGGAAATGGAACCCAGGCCCCCTCTCCCCGAGGGCAGGGGCTGGGAGACCAGGAGCCTACTCGTCCAGGGAGCCCTCTTTGGGTGGGGCTTGGGGTGGGGACAGGGATCTCCTCCACAGGTCAGTGCAGTGGGCGCTGAGCGTCAGCTCAGGGCGCGCTGAGTGACAGCCCTGGCACAAAGCCCGCCTCCAGGAGCCTGTTCAGCTGTGAAGCTCTGTGGTTTGATGCAGAGCGGGGCTCTCTTGGTCACCAGGCATTGAATTCTCGGTACAGGGTTCAGTTCAGTTTGGTCACTCAGTCGTGTCTGACTCTTTGCGACCCCATGAGTCGCAGCACGCCAGGCCTCCCTGTCCATCACCAACTCCCTGAGTTCACTCAGACTCACGTCCATCGAGTCAGTGATGCCATCCAGCCATCTCATCCTCGGTCGTCCCCTTCTCCTCCTGCCCCCAATCCCTCCCAGCATCAGAGTCTTTTCCAGTGAGTCAGCTCTTCGCATGAGGTGGCCAAAGGACTGGAGTTTCAGCTTCTGCTACAGGGTAGGCCCATGCAAAGTGCAGTGTGTGTGTCCCCTGCTCTTGGGAGGACATCTGGGTGATTAAAGAGGGAGGCGCTGGACACGCCGAGTAAGTGGGCTCAGGAAGGACTCACTCACATGACAGTGAGCTGAATTTTGAGGGCTTCCCAGGTGGTGCCGCTGGTAAAGAGCCCGCCTCCCCATGCAGGAGGCATAATGCGACCCGGGTTCGGTCCCTGGGTCAGGAAGATCCCCTGGAGGAGGGCATGGCACCCCATTCCAGCATTCTTGCCTGGAGAGTCCCAGGGATGGAGGAGATGGTGGCCTACAGTCCATAGGGTTGCAGAGAGTGGGTCACGACTGAAGTGACTTGGCACGCATGCACGCATGCAGACAAGAGAAGCCCTGGGAAGGCGCCCGTGGCTCTAAGGCATCTCTGGAGGGACAGGAAAAGCTCCTCCCCTGCATCTATCCAGTGGCGTTTCTGTTCTCCTCAGGGCCCATATGGAATGGCTCCTTTTCCACATGACAGCCCTTCAAATATCTGAGGACAGCTGTTTAGAAAAGACCGCTTCTTCAGAAAGCAGATGGCCGCTCCACAGGAAATCTGAGCTTTTAAAATGGATAAGGGAAAGATCTGCTCCCCCAGCCCCCTGAATGCCTGAGACATCACTGAAAGCTTCCGGGAAGATGCCAGCCACCACCCAGGCCTCGGGGACGTAGGCAAAGGGCAGAGAGCCACTTGGGGGAAACCGTTCAGACGGTGCTCAATGTCTAATGACTGAATATGAGGGGAAAGCCTAGCTTCATAGCGTTTGCCAGTTTCTGTGGTGTAAAGGGGCTTCCACGGTGGCTCAGTGGTAAAGAATTCGGTGCCAATGCAAGAGACGCAGGTTCGATCTCTGGGTCGGGAAGATGTCCTGGAGAAGCAATGGCAACCCGCCCCAGTGTTCTCCCCTGGGAAATCCCATGGACGGAGGAGGCTGGTGGGCTACAGTCCATGGGGTCACAAAGAGTTGGACACGACTGAGCGACTAGAAAACCACCGCAACAGAGGAGTAAATCCTCCCACCGAGGCTGGTTTCAAGAAGCACGTGACTGGCTGTTGCAAGCTGGCACAAGCCAGCTCCAGCCCACCTCTGCCCTCTGCTTACACCTGGCAAGAAGACAAGCCTTGGGGAAACAGTCAGGGTGGAGGTTAGGTCCTTCAGGGTCTGCAGAGGCAACGACGAGGTGGCCCGGTGGCCTGGTCCTCGGACAGTGGGGCAGGGGCTCTAGCAGCCCGAGGACTGCTCCTGGGTCTAGAGCTCTGAGTGTCCGAGGTTTGCATTTTGGCCCATTTAAGAGCAAACGTGCCCCCAAGGGCCCACCTTCGGGCTCTCCTCGATCCAGACCAAAGTCTGAGGGACAGCGGCGGGCACGGGCCAGGCATCCTGCCTCCAGGCCAGCCGGTTGTTCTCTTCCGTCGAATCTTCAGGAAAGCCCCTGAGGCGCCCATGGTACAGATGGGCAAACTGAGGCTCAGAGAGGCCGAGTAGCTCGACCCAGGTGTGCAGTCCCCCACCCCACCCAGGAGCAGAGCCGTGTGCGGTGCCTCCCTGTCTCACGAGTCAGGGACAAGCATCAGCGTCTGTCCCCGGGGTCAGTGCAGGGAAGGGGCAGCCCAAGGGGTGGCTCTGGGAGCCCCCGGCAGGGAGAGAGGGATGGAGCCGACCAGGGAACCTTCTCCCCAGGTCCCCCCGCGGCACAGCCCCTGCCCACAGAACTCCCAGGTGTCCTGCCGGGGGTGGGGAGCTGGGCCCCTGCTGCTGAGGCCCGCAGGGGTGGGAAAACTGCAGCCCCGCTGCTGGTTCCCATTAAGGCAAATCTCCTTGTTGACAAAAATAAAGAGAACCCAGTCGACGCCAGTCTTTGCCGTCGGCCCGCTGCTTTCATTCTCCCACAAGGAGCCAGGCCCTGTGCTCCAAACTGGCTCAGGCCCACGGGCTTCAAAGGGGAAATTCCGAAGCGGGCAGGGGCCTTGGCGGGGTGCCCCCGAGAGTGGAAGTGCCCCCTGCGGGGAGCGGCCCGGAGCTGCCTGAGCCCGGGGTCTCATTAGCTCCCTACACATTCTGCCTCATTTTCCTTGGCACAGAGGCTGCGTTTTCCTAGGCTGGGAGAGGGGATGTGCGTGCAGGATGGATGGTCCTGGCATGCTGGGCTGCAGAGCCAGCATTTTCTGACCCAAGCAGGTTGGCAAGGCCGAGGTGTCACCGATGGGCCGGGCAGTGGGCAGGTGGGTCCCACGTTAACCCGGGTCTGGTGGGAGTCAGCTGGTCTCCCACCTCTTTGAGTTTTGGGTCTCTGATGGGGGCATGAGGAGCCTAACTTGCCTGATTTATTCATTTCTAGCAGAGACATCACATTGCCGACAAAAGTCCGTGTGGTCACAGCTATGGTCACAGCTATGGTTTTTCCAGTGTTCACGTATGGATTTGAGAGTTGGATCGTAAAGAAGGCTGAGTGCCGAAGAATTGATACTTTTGAACTGTGATGTTGTAGAAGACTCTTGAGAGTCTCTTGGACTGCAAGGAGATCCAACCAGTCCATTCTGAAGGAGATCAATCCTAAATATTCTTCGGAAGGACTGATGCTGAAGCTGAAGCTCCAATACTTTGGCCACCTGATGAAAAGTTGACTTGTTGGAAAAGACCCTGATACTGGGAAAGACTGAGGGCAGGAGGAGAAGGGGACGACAGAGGATGAGATGGTTGGACGGCATCACTGACTCAAGGGGCATGAGTTTGAGTGAGCAGTGGAGGACAGGGAGGCCTGGCGTGCACCGACTGAGCAACAGAACAGCTGCTGTGAGAAGCGCCAGCGGCCGGGGAGGCGGGGAGCTCCCGGTTCTGGAGGCCGAGTCTAAACCGAGGTGTCACAGGGCCCCGCAGCAGCTGCGGGCAGCTCCAGGCATCCACGGGCTTGGGGCTGCATCGGTCCGGTCTCCACCTCTGTGGTCTCTCATAAGGACGCCCATCACTGGAATGAGGCCCTCTCCCAGCCCTGCCTCCCAGAGCCCAGCCTGGTGTGGCAGCGCCCCCCCCCTCCCCCAGGGCCCTCTACCAGACCCACCCCTTTGGCCCAGCGACGGGACAAGCGCCACCGGGCCAGGTCAGCTGAGGGGCCTGGCCTCGAGCCACACATGCCTCCCGGTCTGCCCCCTCCCCTCGAGCCGGCTCCAGGTGCCCACACTCTGGGCCTGCCCATCTGGGCCTCAGCAGACCGGGGCCTCAGAGTCCAGTGGTTGTCATAGCAAACGGCCACAAGCCACGTGGCGAAACCACGGAGGCTGCCACTCCCCTGGTTCTGAAGGCCAGAAGCGCAGGGTCGAGGGGCCTGCAGGCTGAGCTCCTTCCGGAGGCCCCGAGGGAGGGACCTGTGTCCCTTCCGCTGAGCCCAGATGCTCCTCGGCCGGTGGCTGCGTCACTCCAGCCCCGCCCCGCCTTCCTATCGCGTCTCTGTGCATCTGTTTCCAATCTTCCTCTGTCTTCCTCTCCTAAGGACGCGTGATGGACTTCAGGGCTAAACCAAGAGATCTCCTTATCTCAGGGGCCTTAACTAGAGAGCATCTGCACAGACGTTTTTCCCAAATAAGGTCACAGTCCAGGTTCTGGGCATCAGAGGATGGGCGTGCCTTTGGGGGCCTATGCCAGCGCCACACAGCCAGACCCGCCCGGGGCCCCCAGAGGCAGCTCAGCACCCCCTCCCTTCCCAGCCCTGAGGGTCTGTGTGGGTCTGTGGGCATGATTTCTGCTGGGGCACAGCAGGGAGGAGGCACGTGTCCTGGGGTGGATGGTGGATCCTGGCTCCTCCACTCAGGGGCTTGTCGGCCCTGGGGTCCATTTCTAAATGCTCTGAGCCTGAAAGCCCTCCTGTGAATTGGGGGTGCCCAGCGTGAGTGAGTGACAGTTAAAGAAGGGGATGCAGCTGCTGGGTCAGTTCCCTCCAACATCGTCTACAGCACCCCTCGCTGGAACCCCAAGTCACCTGAAGCCTCCCAACTGCTCAGTTCAGAGACTTGAGCTCAAAGATTTGGAGGAGCAAATGAATTCAGTGTCTGCGTTGAACTCCGCTTTGGGACACTCACTCTAAATTCTATATTCCCTTACATTTCCTCTTATGGAAGAGAATCTTATCTGGGAGCTATTTCCATTAAAAATATTGATTTCATGGTAAAAATGAACCAAACTAGGACCCACTAGAAAAAACAACAGTGCTGCCAAGGCGGCGCTGGGCACCCCTGGGCAACGTGCCCCACGCCAGGGCTCCACCCGCGTCTGTCCGCTGCTGGCTGCCTTATCCCCGCCGAGGCTCCTGCCAGAGGGGACCTTGCTCTCGAGACATGAAAAACACAGCGGGTTCTCCGTGCCTGCTCCACTGACCCCGGGCTCTATGCACTGACCCCGGAGCCTTCTCGGCCTCCCAGGCACGGAGGCCTATTTCTGTGTCCAGGACTGCAGAGGCTGGAGGGGGGCCCTGGGCATACGACCGTGGTTGCCAAAGACTTTGCAGATGTCAGGCAGTTGGGAATCAAGAGGAGAAGGCCATTCTGGACTATCCAGGGAGGATCCTTATGAGAGAGGGGGTGGAGAAGGCTCCAAGAGCAGACACACGGGAGCAGCCACGTCAAGATGGCAGCAAAGCGTGCAGGGATGAGGCCGCCAGCCAGGGCGCCCGAGATGCTGGCAGAGGCGGGGAACAGACCCTGAGGGCCTCCAGAGAGAGGGGCGGCGCTGCTGACCTGGACTTCAGAAACACAGGGCACTCTCGCTTCAGTCACCTGGGTGGTGGGCGTTATTACGGCAGCCCCGGGACACAGCTGCAAGGACCAGGGTGAGGCTGAGGACCTCAGGACATTAACAGGGCTATTTCGAGGAATGGGTAGGGTGTGTGTGTCCTGCCTGGACCCTGTCCCACCCAGGTCAGCGTCACTGGCCTGAGAGGTGAAGAAACATGACCCCAAGGGTTTGCCCGGAGTCAGCATCTAGTTTGGAAAAGACCCTGATGCCGAGAATTGAAGGCAAAGGAAGAGGGTGACAGAGGATGGGATGGCTGGGTGGCATCACCAACTCAATGGATGCGCCTTTGAGCAAGTTCAGGGAGATAGTGAAGGACAGGGAGGCCTGGCAGGCTGAGGTCCACGGGGTCCCAAAGAGTCGGACACGACTTAGCAACTGAACACCAACCAGATCTAGTTTACTTCTCAGGAGCACCCGCCCGGCGCCAACAAGCGTGAAGAGAGGCCTCCCGCCTCCCGCCACAGAGCCGGCGCTCACGGGGGGCCCGCCTCCTCCGTCCACTGCTCCAAGCTCTTCTTTGTTTACTTTTAAGAGATTAATTAATGTGTTTACTCACATGGCTAAGGCGCATTCCCTACCATTAGAGACAGACTTTTGCTTCACCTTATGAATTCTTCTGTGACTTCCTTTTTAAAGCCGAAATACAGTTGATTTTCTTTCAGTTAAAACAAAGCAGCCACCCAAGAGCTCGCGAACCTCATCTGCCCGCTTGCCTGTTCTTCAGGTGGCAGAGGCGCGGCCCTTGGGCGCAGCTGTCCTGGGGCCGCGTGGAGAGGGGCTCGGCTGCTCAGGCCCCAGTCCCCTTGCCCCACCTCCTCCTGGCCTGCACCTGCGGCAGAGGCGGAGGAGGGGGCCCTGTGGGCGAGCCCCGGGGCCGGGAAGTTAAAGAGCAGGCAGCCCTGCTCCTGGGAAGGAGAGAGCATTGCGGGGAGCCCTGTGGGCGGAGACCAGGGAGGCAGAAGGCACGGGTCTGTGGTCCCCTCTCGGGCGTGGCGCCCTCACCTGTGAAACGGGGCGGTGGCCTGTGGGTCCTCACCAGACACAGCAGATGAAGAGACAGAGGCCAGGTGAGCGGGGCCCTGGAGGTGGCCGTGGAGGGGCGCAGGAGAAGCGGATGTTTTCGTGGGGAACAAAGTATGGCCCAGCCTCTGTGGGTTGAGGACCCCTGTGCTGGGGAACTTCACCCTCGCATCGGTGGGTGGGCAGGTGCTGGGGTGCGGGGGCCCCTTCGGGGTGGGGGCCCTGCACACTTTCTGCAGCAGGCAGAGTCCACAGCCAGGGCACCTGCTGCCTTCTTGGGTGGGCCCGGGCTCCTAGCAAGTCCAGGTGAAGCCCAGTCCCCGCCTCCCCTCCCTCCGGCTTCCAGCTTGATTCGGTTCTTGCCTCTCTGAGCAGTCCTCCACCCTGCAGTCAGGGATCTTTCCAGAACATGACTCTGATGTAGCCTTCTCCTCCTGAAACCCCTACTTGGCCCTTTCTCCTTGGGGAGAGTCCAGACTCCCAGCGGGCCCCGGGCCCTGCACTCTCCGCCCCAGCCCCGCCCCAGCAGCGCAGCCCCACAAGCCTTCCTCTGGGCCCGAGCTCCTGCGTTCCCTCCGCTGGCGGGACCTTCCAGGCAGGGCATCCTGGAGAGGTGGCTGAGCAGGCCCTGAACGACTTCTCCGGGACCCTGGGGTCTGAGCTTCCGTGAGCGCTCCTTACAGAGCCCCCACCCCAGATGTGGGAGTCCTCAGATGCTGGACCCTAGTCACCTCTGCTCAACGCATCCACTCATGGGCCAGGGCCTTATCCCCTCTGAGATTCTGTCCCTGAAGGTGAGCACGTGTTCTGTGCCCAGAACAGACCCTGCCTCACCCACAAAAGCAATCACACAGGTTTCTGTGAAGGAGTCTCTCTGACCCATTTTCCAGATGGGAAGCTGGGGTCTGAGGCAGCGCTACACGCCTGGGGCACTTGGCTCCGAGATCCAGGGACACCTCTGCCTTTGACCTCCCGAGGAGGGGTCCCATTCAGGCTGGCGGGGAAAGAAATATGAGATCCCCAGATTCAGCAGACACCACCCCAGGCAGCCTACATGCCCTTTGCCCCTGAGCAATGGTGTGCTGGCTTCACTTACACAGAGCTCTTTACGAGGGTCAACAGGGATTTTTCCAACTGACATTCTTCTAGGCTGCAAACTCAACCTCTGCCTGTAAAACGTCTCCAGGAGGGTAGCCTGTCCACCCAGTCTGAGGCCAAGAAGGGTGGATCCACATCCCATTGTCTGAATAATTGCAAACTTGCCCTCAGTGTCCAAAGCCCAGGCTCTCTGTCACAGGCTGTTTTGCCTGAAATCCGGCTATTTTGTCAAGTTCGCTTGGCCCTGGATAGGAACAGAGTGGGCATGACATGGAAACAGCTGTGCCGCAGTGAGCAGGGGCAGGCCACGCCACGAGGGGCTGCCAGGCCTGACTCGCCCACCCCATGCCAGCCGGTCCAGGAGGCCTCTGCTGCGGGCACCCTTGATGTCAGGCTGCCCGCCCCTGCCCCTGCCTCCTATGGAGGGCAGCTCCCCTGACCGCCGAGAACCTTGCATCCTGGCCCTGGGTCGACACTCTGCAGTCGCGAAGAGCTCCAGCCTCGGGCAGACCGGAGTGCTGGGTCTGAACCATGCCAGCGGCTGAGTCCTGGCTGGTCTGCAGGTGCAGGGCTGCGAGTCGTGGTTGGGTACTCTGGGAGGGAACAGCCCCTGCCTTCTGCTGGATTCCAAGCTGGCTGGCGGGAGAGGCCTTCACTTCTCTGGCATAGAGGAGAGGGGCCTCACGGGGAAACCTGTGGAGAAAGCCCGTGGGATTCTAGGAGGATCCTGCAGCCCTGGAAAGCAGGGTGACCGGCAGGACAGGTTACTGGCAGGACGGGTCCCCGGCTTCTGGTTCCCTGTGCTGCCTCTTGCCCTGGTCTCGGGTTCACCCGGCACACTCTGTGGAGCACAGGTTGGGGCCTGGACTGGCCTGGGATGCTGGGGCCAGGCCCCCTGGGAGGAGATGCAGGAAGAAGCACGTTTGGAGGCCCAGCTCCCCCCATGGTGCAGGCTGCACCCGCCATGCCCACGCTCATCACAGAGACCTCAGTGCATCTGCCTGCAGCCTGGGGCTTCTGCTCAGGAAGAGTGAGGTGTGTGAGTGTGAGGGAGAGAAGCGGTGGGAGGGAGCCTGTGTGGGGCCGGGGCAGCTGCGTCTCAGGTCGTCGCTATCGTCCAGGCGTGCCCTCGGCTCCTGTCCACCCCCTCCGCTCCCGCCTGGTGTGGGCATATCGCAGCCCAGGCAGGAGGAGCGAGGCTGTCCGCCAGCCGGGCTGGAGGGCAGGCACGGAGCCGCCACTCAGGCTCCTCCCGCCGGACAGGGTCCTGCCCACCCCCCTGCCCCCCCGCCCCCCGCCCCTACTGTTCTGGAGAACAGACAGCCCCCACCCGGGCTCCCTCAAAGGCCTGCAGACCGCGACTGCGAGGTGTCCTGGGTGACTGATGCCCCCACGCAGGTTCACACGCTGAACCTTGACCCCAGCACTTCTGGATGTGGCTGTCTTTGGTGAAAGGGCCTTTAAAGAAGAGACAAAGTCACCTTCATTTTCGGGCGAACTCAGCTAACGTGAGTCGTCCTTCTAGGAAGAGATCAGGACACAGCCTGCAAGGACAGATGTGGGGGAAGAAGGCCGTCATCCAGCTCAGGAGCCGCCTCTGGGCACCAGCCCTGCCCATACCCTGAGCTGGACATCCCGCCTCCGGGGTCATTGTTGTTTGGTCGCTGAGTCGTGTCCGGTCTTTGCCACCCCGTGGACTGCAGTTCTTCAGGCCTCCCTGCCCTTCACTATCTCTCAGAGCTTGTTCACACTCATGTCCATTGAGTGAGTGATGCCATCCAGCCATCTCATCCTCTGTCATCCCCTTCTCCTGCCCTTCAGTCTTTCCCAGCACCAGGATCTTTTTTTCAGTGAGTCAGCTCTTCGCATCAAGTGGTCAAAGTATTGGAGCTTCAGCTTCAGCATCAGTCCTTCCAAAGAATATTCAGGGTTGATCTCCTTTAGGATGGACTGGCTAGATCTCCTCGTAGTCCAAGGGACTCTCAAAAGTTCTTCGGCGCTCAGCCTTCTTTATGGTCCAGCTCTCACGTTTGTACAGCTCACAGCCTCCAGGGTGAGAAAGCACATTCCTGGGGTTTAAGCTGCCCGGTCTCAGGTACTTTGTTATAGGCACCCAAGCAAACCCGTGCCCCTGGAAGCCTGCCATCCCGGGAGCAGCCCTCGGCCCCTGCCCTGCCTGGGTTCCCTTCCACCTCCTCCACCGGCTCAAAGAGAAGGTGGGGAAGGACACCCCGTCGACCTTTCCCAGCCAGCCAAGGACCTCAGGAGTCTGGGTGGCCCCTTTGGGTGGCAGGGGAAATGAGAGAGCCCACAAGCGAGCCGCGCTTAGGGCCTGTCGTGGACACTGAGACAATGATCTGTTGCTTAAAAAAAATCGGTGAGCAGACCTCACAGCAGAAGAAGGGAAGGGTGGGCGCTGGATCCCAGGTGCACAGCTGGGGCACACCTGGCCTGCCCTATGCTCTGCCAGGCACCCTGGGAGACATTAGGCCACAGATGGCCAGGGGCGCTCAGAACCCCGGATGCTGGCGAGTCCCTGCCAGGGTGGAGTGCCGGCAGTTGAGGCCAACGCGGGGAGGGACTGAGTGGGGCCCTGGAGGCGATTACAGGAGAGGAGGGAGCTCACAGATGCTGCTTTGCTACCGGAGCTGGAGCCACCGTGTGGCATTTCAGGCCCAGGGGAGGCGACGGGGTGAGGCAGGGCTGGGCACGAGCACCTCAGTGGCTACAGGCGTCCTGGAGCCCAGAGGGAAATCAACAATTTCCAAAGGACTCTTCATTTTAATCGGTTGTGGGAGGGTCAGGGGATGCTGCTGGGGTCAACCACCATGAGGCATTGTTTGCAAGGATCTGGGCAAGGTGATCCCCCTTTTTCCTTCCTGAAGGCAAATCTGGGCTCAAATTCGGGCTTGGCCGCAGATGGATGCGCTGGCACTTTGACTAAAAGTCCCTCGCTCTCTCTGATCCCCACCTTCCTTATCTGTAAGGGGCAGAAATGGCTGTGTTCTTTAGCGCTGTGTGTGACCTGGCGCAAGAGTGGCTCTGAAGCGGCCATCACGCAGGTCTGGCTGGTGCTCCTGCTGTCTCCACTGGACTCTCAGCTGTGGCCAGCGTCACGGTCACCCTCCCACCGTCCTGGGAGGACAGGACAGGGTGCTCAGATTAGGGACTGTTCTCTGAGTTTCTCAGTGGGCTAGAAACTGACCTCCCCACCCAAGTCCAGGCACTGATGAGCCCACTTTGGTCTCAAGCCTTCTTGTTACTGTGAGGTCAGCTCTCCGGGGCACAGTGTCCCTTGACTACCAGCTCTTGGGGGACCAGATGCCCGTCCTGAGTTCCAGGTGTCGGGAGACCTGGCGAGCCGGGCACAGAGGCATCTGCGGTCCCCGGAAAAGCTCTCTGCGTCGCTGGGGAAACGGAGCCCGGAGGCAGCATTGTCTTCTGACAACCAGACCACTGGCCCACGGTAGCACCCCACGTCTTCAGGAGAAGCTGGCCTTCCCCTAGTGGTAGTGGTGGGGGGGTGCGTTCCAGGGGCCAGGTGGGGCTGGGGGCTCAGGGAGCGTCTGGTGCAATTTCTCTCTCATGAAGGTTCACCAAGGACCAGCTCCAGCTGACCGGCACATGAATCACAGACCTACATACCTGCTCACACAGCGCACACCCACCCAGATCACATGCGATTTACACAGGCTGCAGAACAGCAAGCAAGAGCTGTCCAGACCAGAGGGGACACTCCACTCTGCGCGTCTCTTCTTTACCTGAGCCGTGCTGAATACCTCCGAGAGCACATTGGCAGACGTGCGCCACCGGGGTAGCCCCGGTGCGCGAGAGGTGGCACGTGGCCGTGCCGGGAGACCCAACCTCTCCCCTCCTCCTCTCCCTCCCTGTTGGAACTGAAGGGTGTTTGTGGAATTTCACCTTCAGTCTGGGGGCCGGGGGCGGGGGTCCCAACACTGCTTCAGCATCAGTGGCTGAACTGTCTGTTCAAAGCGGAGGGGATGGCTTGGGTTCTGAAAAGCCCCCTGACTCATCTCCCCTCCACTTTAAAAACCAGCACAGTTGCTCTTCTGGGAAGGGGGTTTGAGGGAGGCTTCAGCAGACTTTTGAGGGGGCAGGGTGGATATTTCTGGGCTGGGGGAACCAAATGGAAGGGGCTGCAGCCCACCACCCCAGCCTGGAGGCTCCAGGAGACCTCTCCGAGGCTTAAAGGCGTGGAGGAAGAGAGGCAGTGCCCCACGGAGGTCCGGGGCAGCAGGGCCTCTAGCCCTCATCCTCTGCGGCTGTCACCTCGCAGACACGTCTCTCCTTGGCTTCCCTTTTTGCGGGCAGAGGGGTCTCCACGCAGGAGGAGAGAGGGGGGAGGGGTGCAGCGACCTCCGCCTGATTCATATCCCAGATGTGTGACTCCAAGCCCCCCATCCCCACCCCCCGCCCCGAGGACTTCTCTGGAGTGCAGACCCTCTGGAGTGCAGACCTCAGCGTGGGCACGGATGCCCAGCCTGCCATGCGGGAAGGTGGAGAGCAGGTCGTGGGTCGGGGTGGACGCGCCTGCTACAGTCTTGGGCGCCCCGATCTGGCTGGGATTGGAAGTCCAGCCTCCACCCAGCGGAGGAGCTCTCAACTCCAAGTACGTGAAAAAGTTAGGCGGGGTGAGCTGCAACTTTAACTCCACACGCTCGAACTCAGGGCGCCTCCACTCTGGTTCTCGGGCTCGGCCAGGTGTGGGCACCTGGGGCGGGAAAAGTGGGGGTCCAGGGTCGGCCTCGGGGGCTCCGTCCGCGCGCGCACGCCGGCAGAGCCGGCGCCGTGCCCGCTCGGTCCCCGCCCGGCCCGGGCCAGCCCCTTCCTCGCCGCCACTCGCCCGCTGGCCCCACCTCCCCGCCCGCGGCGCCCAGTGGGAAGCGGGGGCCGGCCCGGCCGAGCCCAGCGGCCGCTCTGATTTGCTGCGGGCGCCGGGGAGCCCCGGCCTCCGCGGGTGCCTTCCAGGAGCGAGGGCGGGAGGGGAAGGGGGAAAAGTGCTCGGCGCCCGAGGCGAGGTCGCACTCCTCCTTCGTCCCCGCGGCCGGCGCCGGACCGCACTCGAGCGCAGCGCCCAGGGGAGCGAGTCGCGGGGCGGCGGCGGCGAGGAGGAGGCCAGAAGGAACCGGAGGGGTCGAGGAGGCCGGGGCCAGCGAGCCGAGCGGGGTCCCGGCGCCCCGCGGACCGAGGTCGAGCCCTCCCGGCCGTGGGCGAGCGCGCCAGCCGACGCTCCCGCGGGCCACGGCCACAAAGAGAACGGGCCGGCGGCTGCTCCCATGACTTCCTAAGGTCGTGCCGGCCCCGCTGAGTCCGCTGCCCGGGCCGTGTCCCGCGCCCCGTGCGTCCCCGCGCGCCCGCCCCGCGCCCCGCGCCCCGCGCCGCGCGCCGCTCCGGCATGGACGTCCACACCCGCTGGAAAGCGCGCAGCCCGCTCCGCCCGGGCGCCCCGCTGCTGTCCCCGCCGCTGCTGCTGCTGCTGCTGCTGCTGTGGGCGCCGCCTCCGAGCCGCGCAGGTAAGGGCGCGGGGCGCCGGGGCTCTGGGGGCCGGGGGCCACCGGGGCCGGCACGGCTGTCATCCCCGGGCGCCCGGCCTCTTCTGCGCCTGCACGACCTTCCCCGCTTGGCTGTGGAATGCGCGGCCCGAGACTCCGAATGCCATTAGCTGGGGGCCCCGGAGAGGGGGCGCGCCGGCACAGCCCTCCCCCGCGCCAGACGGGCCCACCGCCGGGGCTGTCGGGGACCCGAGGCTGGGGCTCCGTGTAGAATGCGCCGGAGGGGCTGTCCACCAGGCAGGCAGACTTTTGTCCCGAAACTTTACCTTCTGTGTCCCACATCGCAGGCGCGCAGCTCAACTTCCTTTCCTGAAAGCCGGGAAGGGTCGCCCCCTAGAGTCACAGCGGGTCAGTTCTGGCCGTGCCTCCTGGGAATGGGGGACGCGAGGGTGGAGGGCGGGGGACGGGAATCCCAGAAACGGAGCCCCCCAATCCTCCGACTTCTCCTGGGAAGCAGGTTTTCTAGGGTTTGCTGCCCAAAGACGGGATTCTAGGCGCAAGGCGGGGAGATGTTGCCGGGTCTGGGCTGCCAGGGGTTTACATGGTGCGCGGACGGGACTTCTGCCAGAGGTCTGCCCTTAGAAGGAGCGTCCCCTGCGGGCGGCGACCAGCGGCTGGCACCCACAGGGCGCCTGCCTGGATGCCTGCCGCCCCCACTGCCTCCCACACACTGTCCTGATGTCCGCGGTGTTCCAAGCATCACTTCTGCGGTTGCCTATCCCGTGGGGTAGGTCTTCCAACACCTTAGTCCTCAGAGAGTTCGTGGCCCTCAAAGTCTCCCATCAGCTGATGGGAGAGGGACTCAGAGCAGGCTCAGGGAAGGGACAGTGGCCCAGGGGCCAGCTGGGCCAGCCAGGCCCCCCCACCCAGAGAAAGCACCACTTCAGAGCCCGCACTCTGCTCTGCTTTGCACTTTGAAGACACACAGGAAGAATCACTTCCACCTTCCACTTACCAATCAAGATATTCTGTCCCTTTTTGCTGGCACGTGAGTGCTGCTGGGCCAGACAGAGTGAACAGGAATCACGGTGTTCAGCTGGTCAGGGGCTGGGGAAGGCGTGGGGAGCCTGGCCTGGCTCTGAGGGTTTCGGATCTCAGCCCTGGACTGCCACCCGCGTTTCCTGGATCCTGAGCTCAGCTCACAGGCTTTGGGTTTGTCCTGGGGTCACTGGAGGTGGGGGACAGCAGCGGCCTTCAGGGAGGTGGTGTGGAGCGGGCCGGGGGATGTGGCCAGGGCAGCCGTGCTGGGCATCCGTCAGAGACGAAGCCACATGACCCTGCCCTTGCTCCTCTGCTGGGCTTTCCCCCAGGAGGTCAAGCGGGAATCCTTCAGGGGAGTCCACACCCGCAGAGCTGGGGCTGGGGAGCACACAGAGCATTTGTTCGTCTGAGTTTGGAGCGGGCTCTTCGCCGTCTCTGCCCCTGCCTCCTCTTTCCCGTGCTGACTGAGGCGGGCACGGGGTCAGCGCCTGGGCCATGGCTGTGGACTTAAGACATTTGGCTCCTGCCGAGCAGACGTTGAGAGCCTGCAAAGCAGCCACCTCTCTGGGTGGGTTTCACAGACCTCCCTTCCCAGGGTGGGACCCTGTTGGAAGGCACCGTCAGTCCGCGGGAGCGGCTGTCCACTGAGATCCAGGGCGGGGGTGGGGGGGTGCAGCTCGTCTCCTCTCCATTTTGAGATTCACCAGATGTTTTCTGAGCTCTCTCCGAACATGGCTCTTTTTCCTACCTTCTTCTTGGCCAAGTGTGTGAAGGCATGAAAAGTCAGATTGCGTTTGGGGCCGTTTAACATTGTAACGGGCAAGGGAGAGTAAGTGAAATGAAACATGACCCCAATATTTGGAAATTGAGGTCATCTCCTCGGCACGACATTGGTTGACACCGGTCACATGGTCGCTTTGGGCAATTATTTGGTCGAAAGAGTTGTCCAAGTTTTGTGGGACTTGACAGTCACCAAATGGTTAAATTTCCTCTGACTCAATCCAGTTGGCTGGAAAGACAGCCTTTTCCATCTTTTTCCTCCCCTCCCCCTCCTCCCCATAAAAGAACAGTCAGTGGGAGGGGTTCAGAAGGCAGGCTGGTTCCCCAAGCCTCCCTCTCCTCTGATGCAGGTTTCCATGGCCAGAGGGCTTGGAGCTGGGGTCTCTGCCACCCGGCAGTGGCCTCGGGCAGGAGTCCCCTCCCTGGGGTGGAAGCACAAAGGCCCTTCTCCCCAGTGCTGCTCCGGGGCTGTTCCTGGGGTGCCGGCCAGAGCCTGCCCCACGACCCCACCCTGCAGATCTTTCTGGACTCTCACCGCGGCCACGCCCTTCGCTGAGCACTGCCCGCCTGCCCGCCCTGCCTTCTGGCTGTCTGGCCCTGTCTCCCATCCCTGCCTCCGCCCCAGGTCACAGATAGGGTCGGATGGCACAAAGGGGTGTGGGGAACAGACCCCCACCACGGCCTCCCGCCCCTCACTTAGTAACAGTGAGCCCCCGAGGGTCGAGGATGAGTCAGGCACCCCAAGGCCCCGTCGCTGCGCCCTCACTGGAGCCCCGGCTGTGCCACGAGGCGCAGGGCGGGGCCCCCGGCCCCTGGGAGACCAGCGCGTGGTGACATTTGTGAGGAGGCCCTGGCGCTGGCCTGGTGCACTGTAGGTCTGTGCCCACGTCGTCGTCCTGGACTCGCACCCTGGCCTGTGGGGCTGTGAGGGGCGCTGGTGTTCGGAGAGGCCCGGGGCGGGGGGCTGAGGCCCGGACTCTGGGGCTGTCTGCTCTCTCTGCCTGGGGAGGCCTGGGGCTCACCGGGGCTGGGGGGTTCCCGTCTGGCCAGTCGAGTGTTTGGCTCTCTCCCTCCTTTCTCTCCCTCCTCCTCCTCCTGCCCCCTCCCTGCTCTTCACCCCAAGGCCATCGAGGGGCACTGTGGCCTGCAGGCCTGCAGCCTCCACTCCCCTTTCACCAGGCCCTTCACTCACCCGGGTGAGCTGCTGACTCCAGGAGCCCTTGCCTTGGCTGGGCCTGGCTGTGGGGAAGGCAGAGGTGACGGAGGGCCCACAGGCTGGGGGAGGCCCACCTGTGGACGCTCGTCATTGCACTGTTTGTTTTTTTAGCCGAGCATCGTTGAAAACAGGGTGGAGGGTCGGCCCCCTTGGGGAGATCTGGGGCGGCTTCCCGGAGGAGGAGATGCTAACTCAATCTTTCCTTTCTTCTTCCCCTTCCTTTTGTTGCCAAGGGGCCTGCTTAGCAGGTGCCCGCCTCCCCCTCTGGCTGTTGTCTCATCTGTCCTCCTTGCTGGCAGGACCTTCCCAGCCCCACCGCTTTGCTATCCTCCCGGGGCTGCTCCCCTTGGCTGGAAAGTACCTCATTAACTCGGTTGGCGGGGCGCCCCCAGGGCTGCCTGCCCTGGGATGCTATGCCAGCAGGAGTGGCCGCTGTGAGAAGAGGGGGTCTCAGAAGGGACAGGAGGGCAGCTGGGCCGTCCCTAACCCTCTCTGGGCACCACACCAAGACTACCTGAGGGGTGCCGCCTGCCCTGGCCTGGGGGTCTTGGGCCCTGGTTGCGGGACAGTCCTTGGCTATCAGGTCACTGAGCCCAGGGCTGCGGGGAGGGTTCCTCTGCCTCTAAGGCCTCATCTGGGCGGGGGCCAGCCCTGTGCTCAGCTTTCTCCTCTGAGAAATGGGAGGACACGGCATCCTTGCTCTGAGAGTAGTTGTGTAGACGGATCCGGGTGATCCCTGGAGTGTGGAGTGTGGGGGCGCCTTCTCTAATGGCCGAGGGTCTTTTGTGGCTGCTGTTTGGGGTGGAGATTTTGCGGAAGGAAGAAGCACAGTGTTGACCCTGCCCTCTCTAGCTGTGAGTATCCAGTGGGAGGCTCTGGGCCCGGTGAGACCCTTGGGGCTCTGCCGTCCGCAAGTGGCTCGGCCCGGGCCCTCCCGCACCCTCTTCAGCCCCCCACGTGCTTGGGAGGGGGTCTGTTTCCCACGTCTGTCACCTCACAGGATGGCAGGAAGGTTGCCCTAGGCCACATATGTGAGAGGGCTTCACGAGCCCAGCAGAGGACTGTGTACGTGTGTGTGTGCGTGTGTTTGTGCGTGCATGTGTGTGTGTGGTGTGTTTGGATGCGTGTGTCTGTGTGTGTGAGACATGTGTGGGTGGGTGCATACACGTACGCCGGTGTGCAGGCCCGCATCCACGCACAGGCCGCTGTGTTTTCAGGGTCTGCCCAGGCAAGGCCTGGTGTGTTTGAGGTGCCCGCGGCCAGGCCACGTCCTCCCTGTGCCCCGTCCCTGCTGGGGAGATGGGAGGCGGCTGGTGCCATGGAGCCCGCCGGGCAGCCACGAGGCTGCGGGTCCGGCCCAGGACAAGCTGGCCCAGCTGGGTCTGATAATCTGAGGACTCTTTTTTGCTCACAGGAGGGCGATGTTAGATTATAGCTTCTGCTTTTCCCTCTGTTTATTTCTCCCCTGTAATCGACCCATCTGGCCAGCACTTGGCCAAATATGCCCTACGCTTTCTGGCCCGGCTCCTGGGGACACATAGGTCCTGCAGGCAGAGCCTGGGCGGAGCTGCCCTCCACACCCGCAGCGTGGAGGCCCGGTATGCGTGATGCCTCGGGGGTGGGCCGCCTGCAACTGGGTCAGCATCCTGCCCACCCCCACAGGTTCCCATCTGAGGAAAGGGTGATGATGGTGGCTCCTGCGGGATTTTTTAAAATGAGATATTACTTATTTTTGGCTGTGCTGGCCTTCGGGCTGTCTCTAGTTGCAGAGAGCGGGGGCTGGTCTCCGGTGCGACGCACAGGCTCCTCTCTGCGGTGGCGTCTCTCGGGCACCACGGGCTCTTGGCGCCCGGGCTCGGTAATTGCGGCCCCCGGGCTGTAGAGCACAGGCCCAGTGGTTGTGGTGTGTGGGCTCCGTTGCTCCGGGGCATGTGGGACCCTCACAGAGAGGGATCTCACCTGTGTTCTTCGCCGCTGAGCTACTGGGGAAGCCCCTCCGCAGGATTCATGGCAGGGTCAGGCGTGTGTATCCCCAGCACCGCTGTAATGGGCCCCCAGGTGGCAGGGGCAGCGGGTCTGGGGCAAGTTCCCCGCGCTGCTCGTGGCTGGCCTTGCGAGGCACTCCCTCCGTCTTGTGAATGAGAAGCGGTTCTCATTCAGAGAGCCCCTCCTTCCCACCATGAATTCATAGCTCTGTCTGCAGATCATTCGGCCTGGAGGTGGCGGAGGTCGTGGGCGGTCCGCGTCCAGCACCCCGCTCCTCAGGCCACCCCACTTTACCAGCGGGGATTGGGGCCCAGTGGAACGGACCTGCCCATGTCCCATTTCAAGGACTCTGGCTCCTGAGACGTGACCATGGGTGATGGCTGATGGTCTGCCAGGGCATCTGGATGGGGGCGGCGGGGGCGGGGCCTTGCTAACTTAGCCGCCGTTTGTGCATCCCCGTGGCCGGAGCAGCCGGAGCAAAGTGGATGGAAAGAGAGGATGGATGAATGCTCCACCGGGTGTGTGGGGATTCGTGGTGGGGTGGTGGTGGGGTCGCTCTGTGTGATACCTGTCATACTGTCTGAGCCGTCATCCCATCAGCTTCGATTCACTCTGTAATTTTTCTGGCAAATTCCCAACCTACATCATAACCCACAGTTGGAGTAAATGTCTCCACTCTTGGGTGACTCAGGCCTAAGAAATGGAACCACAATCTGACCCAATTTGTCCATGTTTCATTACACAGAGCCCCAGGGGCCGATTTCTTGTGACGTCTCTGTACGTGAAATGGGGGGTGGGGGGGTGGATTCTTTTATTTTCTGTTTCCTAGGCCTGTATTCTTTCAGGCGAAATTCAGTCTTCTGTCCTGTTCTTTCCTGCCAGCACCTTGGCAACAGGGACTTTATTAGCCTCTTTAGTTTTTAAAAAATAAATGTATGAAATGACATCAAAATGCGTGTATGTAACTGGAGTGATTTAACTGTAAAAACTGTTGCGTTAAAAGCAACTGTTTTCCGCTCTGCCTGCGGGGGTAACCAGAGGGCAGGGCGAGGCCCTTTCTGTGTCGGTGCAGATGGGGCGCAGGAAGGCTGGTCTGGTGTGGAAGACTCAGGCGGGACAGTGGCTCTGCCTGAAGCGCTTGCAGACCTCAAATGCGAGCCAGACCAGTGCCGGGCACCGGGAGCAGGTGCACAGGTGAGTGGGAGGTGAACACCTCAGCCCTGCAGGAGCTTCCGGTGCAGTGAGGGAATCGGACCTGCAAACAGGCTGCAGTGTCCAGCCAAGTGCAAAGTGGGAGGCAGTGAGACATCACCAGCTAGTGAAATGATGCCACCAGCCAATCAGGGAGGCACCCGCCAGCCCCTGGGGCTCTGGCCAATCAGAGGGCCGTAGCTGACAGCCCCAGGGGCTCTGGCCAATCAGAGGGTGGTAGCTGACAGCCCCTGGGGCTCTGGCCAATCAGAGGGAAGCACCCGCCAGCCTCTGGGCCACTGGCCAATCAGAAGGCTGTATCTGACAGCGCCTAAGTCAGCAGAAATCTAGGGAAGGTATCTGCCAATGGGCCACTGGCCAATCAGAGGGTGGTACCAGAGAGCCTATGGGGCTGTGGCCAATCAGAGGCCAGCTTGCTTTGCCAGGGCCTATGGCTTTTGGAGCCCCACCCTCCTGTGAGTTTGAATGGAGGTGTCCCTCAGAAGGGCTTTCTCCTTTGGTTCAGTGGTAAGGACCCCGCCTGCAACGCAGGAGCCATAGGAAACACGTGTTCAGTCCCTGGGTCGGGAAGGTTCTCTGGAGGAGGGGATGGCAACCCACTCTGGTGCCCTTGTCTGGAGAATCCCATGGACAGAGGAGCCTGGTGGGCTGCAGTTCCTGGGGTCGGAGAGCTGGACACTACTGAAGTAGCTTAGAACGCACACCGCTAGTGACAGTGTCCGTGTGCTTCCGAGAGAGGCCCGTGGCCTCAACTGTGGGCAGCTTCTGCACCTCGGCCTCAACGCTTTCTTCTTCATTTTTGATGCATGAAACTAGGAGTGCGTGTAGTCTCGTCTTGCTCCTTGTCCAGGGTGCCTTTGAGGGTAGGAGAAGCTGTGTGCCTGTAGAACTGGGGCCCTGGCCCGTGGCGGGCAGCTAGGGGACCCTGTTATGTGGCAGGTAAGGGGAAAGCTGACTGGGGACTGGGGCCTGAGCCCTGCCCAAGCAGAGGAGGAAAGATGGGCCTGTCCATCACCAACTCCTGGAGTTTACTCAAACTCATGTCGTTTGAGTCAGTGATGCCATCCAACCATCTCATCCTCTGTCGTCCCCTTCTCCTCCTGCTTTCAATCTTTCCCAGCATCAGGGTCTTTTCAAATGAGTCAGCTGTTCACATCAGGTGGCCAAAATATTGGAGTTTCAGCTTCAACATCAGTCCTTCCAATGAACACCCAGGACTGATCTCCTTTAGGATGGACAGGTTGGATCTCCTTGCAGTCCAACGGACTCTCAAGAGTCTTCTCCAACACCACAGTTCAAAAGCATCGATTCTTCTGTGCTCAGCTTTCTTTATAGTCCAACTCTCAATGTTACTTAAGTTCATGGTTTTGGTCGGAAAGCACAGCTTGGGCAACAGCTACGTGTCAGTGGACCCTGGCACCCTGAGGAGCATCCAGGGGTGCTTTGTGGTGGGCCCGGTGCTCGGGATGGGCTGGGGTGAGGCTGTGAGGCTCACACCTGGGCAGGGGACGTAGGAGAGCGGCCGGTGTTCAGACCCTCCTCCCTCATCTGAGACAGAGGCCTGCAGGTGTCAGCACAGATGCTGGGGGCATGTCAGGGGGCTGCCAGGTGGGAGACAGGAAGAGACAAGTCCTCCCCGCGCTGCGTGCCCTCCCCGCTTTCTAGAAGGAGCAGTGATGTTTCGCTTTCTTCCCTGCCAGGAGGTGAGCGCTCCTTTCTAAGAGAAGGCTCTTTCATTCTGTGAGAAAGGCGACCAGGGCGGCTGGGAGGTGGGGGAGCCAGCCCAGGAGGAAGGGTTGACTGGGGCTTGCCTCTAGGAGTGCTGCTGTTATTGTTGTTTTTCGGGTACAGATCAAACACAGCGCAACAGACCCTCAGGTCCTCGTGGATTTGATGAGGGTCAGCCCAAGGCCACTCTCACATGGTCCAGCCCCCTCCCACTCCCCCAGCACCCTGTCACCCCCTTCAGCACTCGCCCCCACCCCCTCCACTTGTCTGATCTGAGGCTCATCCCTGATGTCAGGTCTCACGTGGCTGTTCCTCGGTGTTTACTGCACATCAAGCATGTGCACTGCCGTCTCAGTAGGGGAGGGACACCAAGAAGGAGCTCAGCCAGGTCCAGTGAGAAGGAGGGTGGGCCACTGCCAGCCCCAAGATCTCAGCGCCCTGGTGAGCCGAGAGGGCAGGGCCCTTGCCTCCTACCTGTCCCTACGTGTCTGGGCTCGGCACAGATGCTGAGGCACCTAGAAGTACTTCTCTGAGCCTCAGTCCCCCATCTGTGAAATGGGTATAAACTAATGATACCTGTCCCAGAGGTCTGCTGGGAGGACCAAAGGCTCTTGTCATTTGTTTTGCCATGTGTTAAAGCCCCGACATCTGTATTTGGAGCCCCCAGATTGTCCCAGTGGAGGGCTGGGCCCCAAACTCAGCTTTGCTGGCATGTTTTTAGAGGGTGGAGTCCTCCAGGTCTGGGGCCCTGGCCCAGGGTTGCCTGGGAACAAGAAAGTCTGGCGAGCAGATCCAGTTTCCTACCAGGAGGGCTTTGATGGGGACCCTGTGAGACCAGAGCTTCAGCCACTGCAGGCCCTGCCTCTCAGATCTGGGATCCATGGGTCTGGGGTGGAGCTGGGGCCTGCCCCTAGAAATCTGAGGCCAGTGACCAGCTGAGGGCACTTTGGGAAACACTGGGCGTTCTGGACAGGAGTTCTGAACCTTCTTCCGACCCCCCTCCCCTCCACAGTGTGGGGCCAGCCTCCATGGCCAGCTCCCAGTCAGTCATTCCTGTGACTTTCAGAAGGAGACTTAGGGGATGAAGCCCAAAGCAGTGATGCTTCAGCGCACCGAGACTGGGACCCTGGCTTCGGAGGCCAAGAGCAGGGTTTGGACTCCCAGCCATGTGACCTCTAATGCCGTAACCTCCTGGTCCGGCGTGGCTCATCTCCACACATGAAGATGAAAGGTGGAAGGTGACCTGCGTGTGGACATGGGGCCCTGGTCGGGGTGTCCTGCACCCCACCTTCAGTGCAGGAGAGCAGACGCTAGAATCACACTGGGAACAGTAACCGCCACTGTTACCTACGCCACGCAGTCATTACTGTTCAACATTAGTAACGATTATTCCGTATCACTGTTGCTCTTTTGTATTGTTATCATATCTGGCAGAGCAGGGAGGCAGTAACTTGTATAAAGTTTCTATACTGCTTCTGCTGCTGAGTCGCTTCAGTCGTGTCCGACTCTGTGGACCCCATAGACGGAAGCCCACCAGGCTCCGCCGTCCCTAGGATTCTCCAGGCAAGAACACTGGAGTGGGTTGCCATTTCCTTCTCCAATGCATGAAAGTGAAAAGTGAAAGTGAAGTCTCTCAGTCATGTCCGACTTCGCTACCCCATGGACTGCAGCCCACCAGGCTCCTCCGTCCATGGGATTCTCCAGGCAAGAGCACTGGAGTGGGTGCCATCGCCTTCTCCGAAAGTTTCTGAAGATGCTGGCAAGTAGGAATAGAGCAATCACTTCCGGTTTCGCCTACAGCTGGGCCTCAGAGAAGGCCGAACAGTCAATGCAAAGGACCCAGCTAGAGCCTGAGGGGGCGAGTCAGCAAGGGGTAGGGGGTGCATTCTGCAGCTATATTTTGCGGGGGGGGTGTGCCATGGACTCTTCTTCCTCATTTAATGTGGAAGCTGTTTCAGGCTTGCTTTTTCACCCCAGGAGTGCGAGGCCCTGATGGTGGGCAGGCCCAGCCCCCAGGAAGGAGTTGGATGTTTTACTGGGAGGGCTCACGGAGTCAGTGGTCTGTCTGGCCTCCCGCCTTCAGGCCTAGAGGACGAGGCGGTCTCCAGGGTCACAGGCTGCTGAGAGCAGAGGGGCAGGGGACCAGACCCCAGCGTGCGGCCGTCACCCATTGGTGGGCTCTGCCTGGTGTCCTGAGGCTGGGGGAACTGGGTGGTCTTAGGGCTCCACCATCCAAAGAGGGCATCTGAGCCTCACAGGATTGTTCTGAGACTCCGGGGCTGGAGGGGAGCTCAGGTCTCCCGTCTCAGGGGTCCTCTGTCTAGGATGGGTGTGATGACCATTGTTTGCGGGTCACCCCCGTCGGGATCTCACCTGGTGCAGGCAGGCAGCACCTGGAGGGAACTTGCCGGGACCCGGCCTCCAGAGCCCAGGGTTTTAACCTTGATATCCCTAAACTTGGGGCTTCTGAACGTCTTCAAGCTTCCTGTTTGCAGAACCGAAGGAAAGCTGCTGCCACTGGGAACGCTCTGTCTTCTTCCCTTTTCACGCCCTGGTGTCCCTGGCTGGAGGGCGCCTGTCCTCCGACACCCTGCATCGCCTGCCTGGGGCCTCTGCACGGACAGGCTCCAACCTCCCCCTCCTGGACAGGGCCTGTCTGATTACAAACGGCTGCCTGGCCGTGAGCAGGATTTGCAAACACTGGGGAGGGCTGTTGTCGAGGGCTGGGCGGCTCAAGGTGGGGGGTTTCTGCTCCCTGCCTCCCTCCCTCCCTCCCTCCCTCTCTCTCTACCTTACTCTAAGGGCTTTCATACATTGTTTTATCCTGACGACATCTTTTCTAGGCAAGAGGTAGCCCCACTCTACAGGCAAGGAAACAGACTCCCAGAAGCCCCACAGCTAGTGAGTGGCAGAGCCTTTAAAACAGCATTTGTGTTGTGGAAACTGAGTTTCACCCAGCCTCCCGGGGACAGGGCCTTCCAAGAGCAGACATCACTGTGAGGTGGAGTTTCAGCCCCATCTTTTTCCCTGGGGCCTTCATCCCCAGGGATGAGGGGCAGGGCGGCTGCTGAAATCTGGTGGCCACCCCCAACCTGTCCTCTGGGGCCCAGGCTGGAGGTGGGCGCCTGTGCAGAGTCAGGGGGAAGCGGTGCATATTCGGCTGCCCTTCCAAAGCCCCTGAGTCCCAGGCCCCTCCGATCCTCCTCCCGCTGCTCGAGTCAGATGAAGCTGGGGCAGCCCAGCCTTTAGCTGTTTGTGTTTGGGGATGAGCTGTCTGGCTGAGTCATTTTTTCCATTTTAGCAGGAAGGAAGGAGCGATAGGGGAGGATTGTAGCCAGGTGGGTCCTGCCTGTTTGACATCGGTTCACACACGACTGGAGAGACACTCGGGGCTCGTGCCAGGGAGCCAAACGTTGCCAGCGACGAGGCAGCGCGCGCCAGGCCCCCCCACTCTGAGGGCCAGGTGCAGGCCGAGCAGCCCCTCAGATGTTCCCAGAGTAAAGCTGGGGGCAGCAGAGCCACCACCTCTTCCGGGTCAGAGAAGCTGGGCCGGGGAAGAATCCACATCTTTAAACTATCAGCATTTCAAAAAAGAAAAATAAGAAACCCTGAGAGAGAAGCAGTGCCCAGGGGCCTGGTTTCTGAACCCTCCCTTTGTCTCAGGAGGTCAATGGGCTTGCCAAGGGCCAGGCTCAAGAGCTCTGCTCCTGCTTTTCCCTTAGCGGGGGTCATGAGTCCTAGAGAGTTGTCAGAGTCCTCCAGAAAGTTTGCTCGTTGGGTGGCCCACCTACCCCACTGACCGGGCCAGGCAGATGCCACTGGGAAGTTAGGGAGTTTTAGCTCCTTTGAAACCAAGGGAACAGCGCATATCCCGCACAGTGGTCCTGGGCATTTCCAGCTGGAGCTCCGGTCGGTGGGCAGCAGTCACGGCGGACAGTGGGTGGATGAAGCCCGAGTCCGCTGTCACAGCGTCCAAGCCTCACGTTTCAGGCCCAGGTGGAGGCGCGCTCACCTCGAGGCCAAAGGAGGCATGCAGCCCGGCTCTAGCTGCCAGAAACCCCTGGCATGGCCGGGGGGCTAGGACTGCTGTGGTCCTGAGCTGCAACCTCCAAAACGTCCTTTCTTCATGTGCAAAACAGAGCTGAGCATGTCTTCCTCTTAGCTCTGGGTGAGACTTTAGGAGGAGCAGTTTGGATCTCCACGCACACAGGGTCTCTGTGGACCTGTCCCTTCCCACCGTGCCCGCAGCGTGCGGGAGGCATCAAGGAAGAGCTGTGGGATGGAGCCAGAGGTGCCCCTGGTGAGTGTGGAGGGTCTTGGCTGACACTTAGAACCAGCTTGATGGAACAGGGTAGGCTTGAGGGGCTCGGTAATGAATCCACCTGCTAGGGCAGGAGATGTAGGTTCAGTCCCTTGGCAAGATCCCCTGGAGAAGGAAATGGCAACCCAGTTTGGTATCCTCACCTGGAAAATCCCATGGACAGAAGAGCGTGGGGTCGCAAAAGAGTCAGATACGACTCAGTGACTAAATAACAGAACTCACCGAAGCTAACAGGGATGAATGATTTTCCGTCCTCGTGAAGGTGTGGGCCCTGAGCTGTTCTGGGAGAGGTTGCGGGCCCCTCACTGTCTGGGGGAGGTGGGTATTCTGGCTTGATGCCCCCGCAGAGGCCAGAGGAGAGAAGAGGAGGGGGCTCTGCCGGGGTCCCTCTGGAGTCTGGTCTGGCGGTCATGGACGAGCAGCCCGGGGGTGTACCGGCTGGAGCCTGGGGCTCAGGGCTGTGCGGATGGTCCATGCTGACGCTGCTTTCACCTCCACAGAGCAGTCAGAACTGCCGGACAGACCTCCCAGGGGATCCCCAAGCCCGTGACCCGTTTGCAGAGGGTGCGTGTGTGCGTGTGTGCATGCGTTTGTGCACTTGTGTGTGTGTGCGTGCACGCGTGTGTGCGTGTGCGTGCTGTGCTGCATGTTTCCCTCTGGTGCCTCGTAGCTCTCTCACGTTGCGGCACGGATTCTTCCTTCCACTCTGATGGCGCCGGGCAGCGGCGAGGGTGCTGTCACCGGGCCAGGCAGGCAGGTCCGGGCGCCGCTGGCTGCCCCCACTCCCCAGGGGCGAGGGCCGGGGAAGCCTGGCCGGGGGGCTTCCGGGGCTCAGGGCCCCCCACCCCGCGTCCTGTCCCCGGCCTTGCGGGGCGGGGGCCGAGGGCGGCCAGCCTGGGTGGAGGGAGATGGCTTGCGAGGCACGCTCGCTTGGCCGCCCGGAGCCCTGCCGTCTGCGCCGAGTCTGTAACCGGAAAGTCAGCTGCTGCCCGAGGGCACGTACCCCGGAGCGTGTGCCCTGGGCCGCCCTGAGGCGGGGAGGCGGGAGGCGCTCCCGAAGCGCTGCTTCTGAATGGAACCCGCCGCTGTCTTGCAGGGCTTTGCCGGGGTGGTTGACGAGACCGCCTTCCTAAACGCAGTTCAGCATCTACTGGGCACCGACTGCCTGCTGCTTCTGTGCTGGGGCCGTCAGGGGCAGCCCCGTGGGAAGGGCTCGCCTGGCCCTGGGGGCGGTACGGCTGGGTGGGGGCTGACCTAACACAGGCGGCCCTGAGGCCTGGGGGGTCCTAGAGTCGGACCTGGCTTCCCCGTCCGCACGTGTCCCTTTCCTGGTTCTGCCCCGCTCGCTGTGACACCTCGTGGGAGAATGAGCTGTGCCCTTGGAGTGTGGGACCCTGCGGGTCAGAGGGTAGGCAGAGCCCGCGGGGACGGCCTGGGGGGCCGGGCCCCCGACTGCCCGGCTGGGTCCCTCTCCCTGAGGGTTGTCCCCGCTTCTCTTTCCTCTCTAGTTTTACTTGCACACACCATTTTCCAGCTAAAGATGATACATGTTCATTATAGGCATTTTGGAAAATGAGAAAAAATATAAAGAAAGTAAAAATCCCCCACAGCTCCCAGACTGGACCCCCACTGAGTCTGAGCACAAAGGAAAAGGAACGCAAGAAGGCAGCTCACCGCGCTGATCTGGAAATTCTAGGGCACAGGCAGTCCCGGCCCCGGGCCGTGTCCCCTGCCAGACCCGCTCCCTAAGAGGAAGGCCACGCCCAGCGCAGCTGGTTTGGGCTTTTTCATTTTGCTTAATCAGGAGGGCATGCTGTTTACATCCGTGATGGCCCTGATTTTCTTGAAGAGTCTCCCAGTGTTGGATGTCGAGTCTTGCCTCAGATCTCTGATGTTGTCTGCGCATCAGTGGAGCACGCTGACTCGGGGTTTCCCTAGTTCTTCCCTCCGTGGGTGCTCAGCCCTCCCCTCTGGGGCCCACCTGGGGAGAGGGTGTCCTGGGGGTCTGGGTGAGCCGCAGGACTCCTTTCTGTGTGGGACGAGAAGGGGGCGCATAGCCATTGCTCTGCTGTTTTTAAGGCCTGGCAGCCGTGGAAATTTACACTTTGATAAAGGTAGCATTTCATGTTGGCTAGGAAAGGAAGGCTTAGTCATTGGATTGGGCTGGGATAAGGAGCAAGCCTCTGGGAAAAAGAACTTGAACCCAACTCGGTCTCACACCAAAACGCATTCCAGATGGCCCAATGATGTGACCTCGAAAAATGAAACCATAAAGCTACGAGAAGAAAATACAGGAAAGTGAGGCTCATGGTCTCAGATGAGAACTCAAGCCTCCCTCAGTAGGACATAAATCCTAGAAGTTATAAAAAGAGAAGCTGACTCGATAAAAAGCCAACATCTTCTCTCTGGTCAACTCCCCACCCCCCGCTCCAAACAACCCATCACTGTGAGAAAGCAATATGAAAATATGCATATCAGAGAAAAAGCATTGATATTCTAATAGTCAAAGAACTCCTACAGGTCAATAAGAAAGGACCAGGAGCCAAACCAAACCAAACCAAAAAACTAAAAATAATAATGGACAGAAGATATGATCACTTCTTGAAAAGAAAATACTGGCAGCTCTTAAGCATGTGGGGGAGGTGTTTGACTTTACTCACAGGAAGAGGATGCAGGTGAAAGCCGGGGAGACCCAGCTTCTCCAGCTGGCCAGGCGGCCAAAGAACGCGTGCCGAGAGCAGGCGCTGCTGGCTCCGGTGAGGGAGCGGGTGCCCGCGGGCGGTCCCTTCTAGGAAAGGCTTTGCAGTCTTTGTGCTGTCTCTTCAGTCGTGCCCGACTCTTTGCGGCCCCGCGGACGGTAGCCCACCAGGCTCCTCTGTCCATGGTCCAGGCAAGAATATGGGCAAGGGCTGCCATGCCCTCGTCCAGGGGGTCTTCCTGACCCAGGGATCGCACCACGTCTGGTTATGCAGGCGGGCTCCTTGCCCCTGCGGCCACCTGGGAGGCCTCGCAGCGTCTGCTGAGACACTGGAACGCACGCGCTGTGAGCCCTGGCGGCGCTGCTTCTCGGAACGTCTCCTGTGGACACAGGCGGCCGTGTGTGCAGACTCGTCTGTTGCAGCTGCAGCAGGCCTGCGTGCTTCTGCAGGTGAGGGCGGGACCACCAGATGCCCGTCAGGAGAGCCATTTGAGCCGTCAGGTGAGCCGCTGAGCGGCTCCCGGGAGGGCCCCTTCCAGCTGCAGGAGTGGGGTCTCCGTGTCTTTGTACTTCCTGAAATGGATCAGTCTCCAACATTCGGAAGGAAAGAAAGCTCCTCTTAGAATGACTCCGTCTCTAGTGAGGACCCACAGAAAGCTACACTCACGTATTTGTAGACAAGGAAGGAGGCACAAACGCAGGGACCCGTGGTTTTCTCTGGAAGGGACAGCTGGGTGCACAGACGTGCAGTTCTCTCTGGCATCTTTTGAACTGGCTGAACGTGTTGCTCAGACAGGTGGGCTGGTTGGAAGGTGGGCAGGTGTGTAGGGAACAGAGACTCGGGATGGAAGCGTGGGCTGGCTGTCCTGGGAGCTGCGAGGCTTCTTGCTGGCGGGCACACGCTTTCGGCTGGAATGACTCTGTCAATTATAAGAGCCCATGGTCCAAAACAGAAGAAGACCGGTGCAGGAGGAAACTGACTACATTGATCACGTGTCATTCAACAACCGCGGGTGAGCATGGGAGACGGAGAGCCGCGGGCGTGGCTGCTGTTCTCTGGGGCAGCTTCTGTGCTGAGTGGCTGGGTAGCACACAGTGGGCGTGCCCCGAGACCTCCGACCCCACGAGCACCATCCTGGCCCCGTGACCACCCGTGACCCTGCATCCTGGCCCCATGCTCCTCGCCTGCCATCATGGGACTCGTTCCTTTCCACGGTTCCGAGTCACAGGGTCCTTCCAGTCTCCTCCACTGGCTGAGAGGCGCCTTCCCGCCCAGAAAGCCAGCTCAGAGGAGAGACCCGAGGGTCCCACACCTGGAGGACCTCGGGTGTGGACAATCAGGGAGGGGGCCTTGTGGGTCACGGGACAATGGAGACTTCTTTCCCTGAGGTCCCTGCGGGGATGAGGACTTTCCCAGCTTCAGTCGCTGTTATTCCCACCAGACTGCTGCTCTGTCCTGTCGGAGCAGAGCTGGGGGCTGGGGAGGAGGGGAGGAGCTGAGACCCCTTTGTCCACCTGTTCATCTGATGGAGTTATGGGTGTGCCAGGCGAATTGTGTT
Organism: Nanger dama; assembly: GCA_917880005.1. NCBI lineage: Eukaryota > Metazoa > Chordata > Mammalia > Artiodactyla > Bovidae > Nanger > Nanger dama. The sequence goes on along the minus strand of CAKJTW010000018.1, from coordinate 1,733,599 downwards.
GATCATGACCCCCATGCTGGAAACTAAAGGCTGGACAGGCTCCTGCCCTCAACTCCCATGTCCTGGTAGGATTCTATAGCCTTAGAGTGGAGATGAGTCTGTTTGGTTGAATCGTGTGAAATTACCATTTTGTGGGCCAAAATAATCAGAGGGTCGCCTCACGTAGTTCAGCCTCATTCTGTAAGAGTGGGCAGTGGAGGACCACCCATCCAGCAGGGAGGCTGGGGAAGTCCTTCCCAGAGGCAGCAGTGCCTGCGCTGAGGTCTGCATGCAGCAGGCGTGCAGGGCGGGTGAACAGGAGTCCAAATGCAGGGAACTAAATGTGCAGAGGCCTGGACACGGTGTGGTCTCGGGCTCCGAATGCAGGGTTTAAGTTGGCTAGAGTGTGGTGTGAGTGAGATGGTGGCTGAGGCTGGGGCTTTATCAGAGATGAGACTTTGGGTACCAAAATTCAGTTTAAACTCATGAAGGTCTTTATCCACCATCCATCATCCATCCATCCATCCAGTAAGACACACATATCACATTGGACTTCACCTCTGGCCCAGAAGGCAGAGTGAGGCCACCGGTGGGCAGACTGTCAAGTAAAGGGATGGTATCTAAAATCTCTGAGAAGTTAATCAACTGAGTCTTCTAGACGATGACCTTCCTTCCTTTGCTCACTCACTCATTCTCCATTTATCCTTTTAACCATTTGCAAAGTCACATTTCATCCATCCTTCCTTTCTGTCATCTCTCCATGAATCATCTACCCTTCTATCCCTTCCCATCTGTCGATCCATCCATCCATCCATCCAACTATCCATCTATCCATCCAACCATCCGTCCAACTATCCATCCATCCATCCATCCATCCATCCAACTATCCATCCATCCAACCATCCGTCCAACTATCCATCCATCCATCCATCCATCTATCCATCCATCCAACTATCCATCCATCCATCCAACCAAACATCCATCCATACCTCCACCCACCCACCCATCTATGATCCACACTTTAAGCCCACCCATTGATCCAGCTCATAATCTGCTTACCCACCCACCAGTTCACCCATTCTTCCATCACAGATACGGGCTTCCCCCTCCACCAAGCCGCTCTTCCTGTTTGCATCAGGGTGTGTATGACCACCCCAGGCTCCCACCTTCTACCCAGGGCTCCTCGAGGGCCAGGAATGGCTGATTGGCTTCAGCTTCTGCAGTGCCTAGCATAGTAGCTGGCACACTGAAATCTTCCTAGAGTCTGCTGGCCTGGACTGAGTGAGAGACGGGGTGCATAGACTTGCAGCGGCAGGAGGCAGGGGTAACAGGGAGGGTGCTAGACGCTGTTTAGGCTTTTAAGAGAGAAGGGGAGCCTGTGCCTCTGGCGTAGCTGGCGAGTGGAAGTCCACTGGGGCTCTTGGCAGAGGTGGGGCATGGAAGCCTGCCAGTTGGCAGTGGCGTGTGTAAGATGAACCCCCATCTTGGGAGCCGGGAGGTGGAGAGCCCACAGTTATTGATTCAGAGATTCTACTAATTCTCCAAAGACCACTGTTACCTTTTGTTGACTGTAAAAATAAAGCGCACTTGTTAGAATAAGTTTGGGAAATATGAAAGTACAAGAACTCCTTCTTCTTGCCTTTCTGTCTTTAGGCTGCTAGAGTGAAACACCACAGCCTGGGTGGCTTGCAGACAGAAGACGTTTTTTTCTCATCTTCCTAGCGGGTGGGAAGCCCAAGGTCAAGGTGCGGCCGGGTGGGGAGGACCCTCTTCCGGTTCCCGGCCGCCGTGGCCTCCCTGCGCCCTCGTGCGGCGCTGGGGGTGAGGAGCCCTCCGCAGCCATCGTCTCTGCGGGGCAGGATCTCACCCTGTGGACTCCGGTGGGGACACAGGCCTGCCTCGCCTTTCCCTTCTTCCTTGCTGAGCCTGTGTAGAAACTGCTGTGTGCCTTCCCTGTGGGCACTTCCTGCGTCCTGCATTACCAACTCTCTGTAAGTGTCTTCACGGCTGCTGGGCCTCTATCAGAGGCTTGCGTGGACCCTCGCCTACCTGCTCCTCTCGTGCTGGATCTGACTTATTTCCAGTCGTCTGTGTTCTGAATGACACTTGGATGAGCATCTTTTGGTGAATCCTCTTTGCCTCTACCCCCTTAGGGTGGATTCCTAGACACTGACTCACGTGGCCAAGCACCGCAGCATTGCAAAGCCCTGTTACTGCAGAATCGCACTCCAGCTGGCGGTGGGCGTTTCCCCGCTCCAGCTCCTGTGCCCTGGGCAGTGCTGCTGAACCGAGGTGCACCCCGTGTGCGAGAACTGGGGTTACCCGCTCTGCCCAAAGCCAGGCACTGCCCACCTTCCTGCTCTTGGAGGCAGCAGGGAGCTGTCACTTAATGCTTCGGACCTGGTGTGACTGTGGCTGGGCCGGCGATTCGTCCCAGGTCCCCTGGGCCTTCAGGGCACTGCAGTCCATCGTCTGGCTCCTCCTACCCCACGGGGTCACTGGCTGAAGCTGGATCCCTAATAACAGTTACGATGCCTAGCTGTAGACATCTCCTCTCGTGTCGTCAGAAGAACTAGAGCATCTTCCAGAGACGAAGACAGCCAGCAGACGCTAACTGCGTCTTCTCCACCCCCCTCCGTTTCCTGGGCCAGCTGCCCACTGGCTGAGTGCTCGCCATGGCCGGTTGGGTGGACACTGGTATCAGGGTCCAGCTTGGTAGGACCTCCTCCCCGCCAGGGAGGTCACACGGACCGAATGTGCTGGGTGTCTACGCTGGAGGACCAAGGGAGAGGGCTGGGTGAGGCTCACGTCTGGGGGTGCTATAGAGGTGGGTGGCTGCCCTGGGCTGCAGTGGGGGCGGGCGTGTGGGTGAGAGGGCAGTGGCCCGTTGTTGCCCGCGGGGCTCCGGTAGAGATGGCCCTGCATACCGCTGGCCTCCACCTGCTTCTGGAGGGTGGCCAGAGCTTTCTGAACCAGAGGCCGTGACCCTGGGAGGGCCCGCAGCTGTCCCCCTGGGGAGTGGGGACCCTGAAGCTTGGTGTCATCACCTCACTGGGGGTGCCACTCGGGAAAACTCAGCCCGACGGGTGATGTGGACTTGGGGTGATGACTGGAAGTCAGTTCTGGGCTTGCCACCCAGAGGGGCTTCTGCCGGGGCATCGATGGAGTCCATGTAAAGCCCTGTGCTCGCTTTGTGTCCACGTGGCTGGTTTTGGGTCCTGGTTAGGGTGGTGTGGGGCTCTCCTGGCTCCGGTGGTTGGAGGACGCCTGCTGGTCTGAGGGGGAAGTGCTGTGGCGTGCCATTGCAAAGGCCGGAGCCACCCAGCGCGATGCTCTTTCCCTTGAATCACGTCATTGAGTGAAGTCATTTCAGTGCCAAACGCGTAGAACCACCTAGACCCCAGGATGATTCCGAGGCCTGGGCTCTGAAAGCAGCTGCATCTGGGGCTGTGTGAAGGCGCTGATGGTCCAGACAGTGGCTTTAATCTGGAACAGGAAATATTCCTTTAACTTCCTCCGTGACCTTGTTTGCTGTGTGACATTTAATGGGTGTTAAAACCATCTTGTGTTTCTAAAGCTGTCTTCTCTAATGAGAGTTTCAGGGTAAATCCCAGCTGATGCCAGTGTTAGAAAAACGAAGGAGCCAGCAGACACGCTTGCCTGCATCCACATGTCAGTACGAAGGGGCAGGGTCGAGCCTGGCCAGGCCTGATCACAGGGCCCTGTGCGGACTCCTGGGGTGGGGGTGACCCACTTCAAATGTCAGACTCAGGAGGTGTCGACATTCCAGAGAAGCGCAATTGCAGTCTTCCCTTATAAAGATCGGCTAAATGTTCCCCCACTATCAGGGCAGAGACCAAGAGATGGCAGATGTGGAGAGGAAAGTCATTTAATCATGTAATGCCATTTCCTGCTGGACACAAGTTGCATTTGTCATGCCATTGATTGTTATGAAAGCGTCTACGCGCCCATCACAGAAGTGTCAACATGAAGATCCCTCACAGCCTTGCGCTCGCTTAAGCCATGGTGCTGGTGAGGCTGATTCTGTGACGGGCAGCCAAATAAATTAGTAACTGAGCATTTTGATCTATTTATTTTCCAGTATTTTTTCTAGCCTGCTTTTATAAAACTGGGATTACATACTCCTTTGTAATAGTTTTAAGTGAAAAATATGATGAGTAAATTTCTGTAAATGGGGAGTAAAAAGGAACTTCAATCTGATAAGGGATATCCATGTAAAACCCACTATTGAGTACTTTCTCCCTCAAGATCAGGGAAAGAAGCAAGGACGCCTTCTCTTATTATATGGGAACCCTAGCCAGTGTAATAAGGAAAGAAGAGGAAATGAAAGGCGCATAAAGTGGAAAGGAAAATGAAACTACCTTTACTCGAAGACCATGGGATTCTCTATGTTAAAAATTCTAAGGAATTTACACAAAAGCCTCTCGAACTAATAAGTAAGTTTGGTATAGACACAGGAATCAAAATCAATACACCAAAATCAGTCCTATGTCTAGACAGTAGAAATGAGCAGTTAGAAATAGGGACTTAAACATTCTTTACAGCAGCATCAGAAATATGAAATATTTCGAGATATATCTGATGAAATACAAGAGAATTATAAATCATCACTTAGAGATTTTTAAAAAATACTTTATTCTACTTTACAGTACTGTATTGGTTATGCAATACATTGACATGAATCAGCCACAGGTGTACACGATCTCCCAATGCCGAAGCCCCCTCCCACCTCCCACCCCACACCATCTCCCCGGATCATCCCATGCAAAAGCATCCTGTATCCTGTATTGAACATAGACTGGCGCTTCGTTCTTACATGATAGTATACATGTTTCAATGCCATTCTCCCAAATCATCCCACCCTCTTCCTCTCCCTCAGAGTCCAAAAGTCCGTTCTATACCTCTGAGTCTCTTTTGTTGTCTCACATACAGGGTCATCATTATTATCTTCTAAATTCCATATATATGTGCCAGTATACTGCATTGGTGTTTTTCTTTCTGGCTTACTTCACTCTGTATAATCAGCTCCAGTTTCATCCATCTCATTAGAACTGATTCAAATGTATTCTTTTTAAGGGCTGAGTAGTACTCCATTGTGTATATGTATCACAGCTTTCTTATCCATCATCTGCTGATGGACATCTAGGTTGTTTCCATGTCCTGGCTATTATAAACAGTGCTGCAATGAACATTGGGGTACATGTGTCTCTTTCAGTTCTGGTTTCCTCGGTGTGTATGCCCAGCAGTGGGATTGCTGGGTCATAAGGCAGTTCTATTTGCAATTTTTTAAGGAATCTCCACACTGTTTTCCATAATGGCTGTACTAGTTTGCATTCCCACCAGCAGTGTAAGAGGGTTCCCTTTTCTCCACACCCTCTCCAGCATTTATTGCTTGTAGACTTTTGGATCCCAGCCATTCTGACTGGTGTGAAATGGTACCTCATTGTGGTCTTGATTTGCATTTCTCTGATAATGAGTGATGTTGAGCATCTTTTCATGTGTTTGTTAGCCATCCGTATGTCTTCTTTGGAGAAATGCCTATTTAGTTCTTTGGCCCATTTTTTATTGGTTCGTTTATTTTTCTGGAATTGAGCTGCAGGAGTTGCTTGTATATTTTTGAGATTAGTTGTTTGTCAGTTGCTTCATTTGCTATTGTTTTCTCCCATTCAGAAGGCTGTCTTTTCACCTTGCTTATAGTTTCCTTTGTTGTGCAGAAGCTTTTAATTTTAATTAGATCCCATTTGTTTATTTTTGCTTTTATTTCCAGTATACTGGGAGGTGGATCATAGAGGATCCTGCTGTGATTTATGTCGGAGAGTGTTTTTCCTATGTTCTCTAGGAGTTTTATAGTTTCTGGTCTTACGTTTAGATCTTTAATCCATTTTGAGTTTATTTTTGTGTGTGGTATTAGAAAGTGATCTAGTTTCATTCTTTTACAAGTGGTTGACCAGTTTTCCTAGCACCACCTGTTAAAGAGACTGTCTTTACTCCATCGTATATTCTTGCCTCCTTTGTCGAAGACAAGATGTCCATAGGTGTGTGGATTTATCTCAGGGCTTTCTATTTTGTTCCATTGATCTATATTTCTGTCTTTGTGCCAGTACCATACTGTCTTGATGACTGTGGCTTTGTAGTAGAGCCTGAAGTCAGGCAAGTTGATTCCTCCAGTTCCATTCTTCTTTCTCAAGATTGCTTTTTGCTATTTGAGGTTTTTTGTATTTCCATACAAATCTTGAGATTGTTTGTTCTAGTTCTGTGAAAAGTACTGCTGGTAGCTTGATAGGGATTGCATTGAATCTGTAGATTGCTTTGGGTAGTATACTCATTTTCACTATATTGACTCTGCCAATCCATGAACATGGTATATTTCTCCATCTCTTAGTGTCCTCTTTGATTTCTTTCATCAGTGTTTTATAGTTTTCAATATATAGGTCTTTAGGTAGGAATATTCCTAAGTATTTTATTCTTTTCGTTGCAATGGTGAATGGAATTGTTTCCTTAACTTCTTTTTCTACTTTCTCATTGTTAGTGTATAGGAATGCAAGGGATTTCTGAGTGTTGATTTTATATCCTGCAACTTTACTATATTCATTGATTAGCTCTAGTAGTTTTCTGGTCAAGTCTTTAGGATTTTCTGTTTGTCATCTGCAAACAGTGAGAGTTTTACTTCTTCTTTTCCAATTTGGATTCCTTTTATTTCTTTTTCTGCTCTGATTGCTGTGACCAAAACTTCCAGAACTATATTGAATAGTAGTGGTGAAAGTGGGCACCCTTGTCTTGTTCCTGACTTTAGGGGAAATGCTTTCAATTTTTCACCATTGAGGATAATGTTTGCTGTGGGTTTGTCATATATAGCTTTTATTATGTTGAGGTACGTTCCTTCTGTTCCTGCTTTCTGGAGAGTTTTTTTTTTTATCATAAATGGATGTTGAATTTTGTCAAAGGTCTTCTCTGCATCTATTGAGATAATCATATGATTTTTATTTTTCAATTTGTTAATGTGGTGAATTACATTGATTGATATCTATAGGACATTTCACCCCAAAACAATGAATTTCACCTTTTTCTCAAGTGCACATGGAACCTTTTCCAGGATAGATCACATCCTGGGCCATAAATCTAACCTTGATAAATTCAAAAAAATCGAAATTATTCCAAGCATTTTCTCTGACCATAATGCACTAAGGTTAGATCTCAACCACAGGAGAAAAACTACTAAAAATTTCAACATTTGGAGGCTGAACAACACTCTTCTGAATAATCAACAAATCACAGAAGAAATCAAAAAGAAATCAAAATATGCATAGAAATGAATGAGAATGAAAACACAACTACACAGAACCTTGGGACACTATAAAAGCAGTCCTAAGAGGAAAGTTCATAGCAATACAGGCATACCTCAAGAAACAAGAAAAAGTCAAATAAATAACCTAACTCTACACCTAAAGCAACTAGAAAAGGAAGAAATAGAGAACCCCAGAGTTAGTAGAAGGAAAGAAATCCTAAAAATTAGGGCAGAAATAAATGCAAAAGAAACAAAAGAGACCATAGCAAAAATCAACAAAGCAGAAAGCTGGTTCTTTGAAAGGATAAATAAAATTGACAAACCATTAGCCAGACTCATCAAGAAACAAAGAGAAAAAATCAAATCAATAAAATTAGAAATGAAAATGGAGACATCCCTTAGAGATGTTATACAAGAAAAGAAGAATTGGATAGATATACCATTCTCATGGACAAAACACTTACTGTTAAGATACCGTTTTCCCCTGTAATTGATTCAGAGTTAGTGCAATACGGATTAAAATCCCAGCTGGCCTTTTTAAAATGGATGTTGACAAAATGATTCTGCAGTTTATATGGAAATGCAAAGAACCTCAAATAACCCCGGCAATCTTGAAAAAGAAGAATAAGGGAGGACTCAAGCTATGCGGTTTTAGAAACTTGCATCCATTATTGGTGGGAACAAAAATCGAGGCAGCCACTTTGGGAAACAGTGTGGCAGGCTTTGATAAAGTCAGTCCTACACTTGCCAGAGGACCCAGCAATTCCACTCCTAGATGTTTACCCGAGAGAGATGGAAACACACGTCTATGTGGAGACACGTATGTGAAATATGCCATTTATCATCCCGAACTGCGAATAACCCGCGTGTCCACCCACTGGCAGGTGGATGAACGGGTCGTGGCACAGCCATACAGCGGAATACCCCTGAGCAGTGAGACACCTGAGCACATGCAGCTATGGGGGTGCAAAGCGCCGCGTTACGTCAGAGAGGCGGACGCAGAAGGCGGCACAGGGCGTGACCCTGCTCACATGCCATTTGAGAGAGAAGGCAAAACTACAGAAACAGGAAGGAAAACGGTGGTTGCTGGAGACCAGTGGGGAGAAGAAAGGTGCAAGTTTTGACAAGCATTCAGTCCTGTAGTGACCTCCGCAGGAGGATACAGGGCATTGCCAGCAGCGCAGAGAGCGCCCCGTGCCCCTCTCCCCTCCCCGGCCACGCGTGCATCCCACTTACGTTCCTGTTAGCCTCTCCCTCTCTACTGCCTGCTGTTGTGTGGTTATCTAGTCCCACATAACAGCCACCCCAAACCTCGTGTCTATAGACGAAAGCCGTCTTTCGCTTTGCAACCCTAGTTTGCTTGTGGGTCTGCGCCTGGGCCGTGGCCCGGCGAGGAGGGTTTGTCTGCTCCTGTGACATCAGGCTGATGTCTCGGCTGGGGCTGGAGGGCCCGTTCCGAGGTGATTTTCCTGCGCGGCTGGCAAGTCGGTCCTGGTTGTTGGCTGGGGCTGTTGGCCAGGGGTGTGGGCTCCTTTTCCCACGGGATCCTCCGAGAAGCTGCTTGGGCTTCCTGGCAGCGTGGCGTCTGGTTCTAAAGAAGAGGATTGCAGACACAGGATGTAGAGCCCGCCGGTTTATGAAGCCTGGATCTGCACGCCAGCACGGGTAAATTCACCACGTTCTTTGGGTGCTGTGGTCATGGAGCACCCCTGATTAAAAGAAGGGGGCGTGGACGCCACCTCTCCGTGGACACTCGTGCTAAAGAACCTGCTGCCGCACCTAGAACTTAGGGTTGTTTCTTTGTTGTTGCCATTGTTGGTAAGATGATGTGCCTTTTAGGTGGATATACACTTACCACATGTTTTGGGAGGAGAGGTACACAGAGGTGAGGCAGGCCTCCTGTCTGCCCTTCTTCCAGTCCTCAACCCCTCCCAGGTGTACCCCCTTGGCCGTTTGACTGGTGGTGTTCTGGGCGTTTTGGGGGCTCGTTTATCTGGCATGCTTTCGGGCTAGAGACATCTCTTCGCTTCATGCCATGCCTCAGCCGTCTTTCTGTGTCGGACCATCCAGATCACCCCTTCCTGCAGCTTCTGCAGAGCATTGCACAGACGAGCGGTGTTCATTCAACCAGCTCCTGACTGATGGGCATTCGCCTTATTTCCAGGTCTCTTACAAGCGGCCCTGCCGTGGACATCCTTACACGCATACAGGCCTTTGTGCAGGATTTACCCCCAAAGCAGAGATGCCAGGTCCATCCTTGTGCACATCTTAATTGGAATGCCTTCTCCCAAAAGGTCTCTCTCCCACTGGGGTTTCCTTTGAGTCCCCAGAAGGCATGTTCCCTTTGCACATTGGGTGGTTTTGCTCAGTGGCTGGTTGGCTGGTTGTTCTTCATTCACCATCCTGAATGTCTGCCCTGGGCTGAACTCTCCTCCCCTGTGACGAAGGCTCAGTTCAGTTTAGTCGCTCAGTCGTGTCCAACTCTTTGCCACCCCATGGACTGCAGCACGCCAGGCCTCCCTGTCCATCACCAACTCCCAGAGTTTACCCAAACTCATGTCCATCGAGTTGGTGATGCCATCCAACCATCTCATCCTCTGTCGTCCCCTTCTCCTCCTGCCTTCTATCTTTCCCAGCATCAGGGTCTTTTCAATGAGTCAGCTCTTCGCCATCAGGTGGCCAAAGTATTGGAGTTTCAGCTTCAGGATCAGTCCCTCCAGTGAATATTCGGGACCGATTTCGCTTTAGGATGGACTGGTTTGGTGATGAAGGCTACCGCTGCCCCTTCTCAGGGACCTCACAGTGGGGCCATGGCAGGACCACCAGGACCACCCCCTGCCATTCAGTGCAGGCTGGGGGAGCTGGGGTGGTGCGCAGGGGCACAGGCCCGCCCTGCTGTGCAGTGGGCCTCTTCTCCTGGGGCTTCATTAGAGAAGGGATCTCCGGGGGGCACCACCTTGACTTGGCATCGTAACTGGGAGGAGGGAAGCAGCTTGGAAATCCAGCGTTTCCAGTGCTGCTAACGCTGGGTGATGCTCACAGCTTCCCAGGAGAGGTGGGAGGCCCGGGTGACGGCGCCGCTGCTGGGCGGGGTGCGCTGCCGGTCCCGTCGTGGGCGTCAGTCTCTGGTCCTGGGTCCTGAGGACTCCAGCGACAAGGCCAGGAACCCCAGGCTCTCCCCAGGGACCCGCCAGCAGCAAACGTGGCAGGCGCGCGCACCAGCGCCCGGCCCGGCCTCTGCACTGATGGCGCGGGGAGTCGAGAAGGCCTGGGCCTTCCCCTGGCCGAGGCGCAGCAGGCCCCCTAGGGCGTCGCTGGGCGAAGGAAGCCGGCGTGGCAGGTCCGGCCGGCCTCAGGGATGGGTCCTGCTGCTGCCCCCACAGGACGCCGTCCGCCAGTCTGGTCCACAGCCGGGGCGGGCCTGTGACTCGCCCGTGCACTGCCCACCTCCCTCCTTAGCACAGCTTCCCAGGTGCCAGGCCTGGGCGAGGCCATGGGTGCACAGGGTCCCTCTCTGAACGTGTGCACAGGGTGGGCGTTGCCTCCCCACTGTGGCCGCCTCCCTGGCAACGCTGTGTCTATAGCCAGAGCGGTATCTGTTCCAGCTGACATTTCACCGTGAACGCTCCCGACGCTCTGTCAGAAGCTTCTCAGGGCTCTTGACTTTTCGGCCAAGAGGGAGAGCCACAGGCTGGGAGACGGCACGGGGTGGGATTGCTCTCCAGCCCTAGCTCTGGCACACTATGCCAGGCCCTTCTTGATGGTGAGGCTGGACTGTAAGTCCTCTGAGGTCCATCCGACTCGCTGGAGGACCTGAAACGCTGCGCGGACTCCACACGTGAGCCCCAGGGAGGCCCTTCTCAAGGACCCTGAGCCAGGGTGCAGCTTGCCTCTGCTTGAGGAGGAGTTTGCAGGGACTAAGACGCTCATCACACGGGACTCTGGCCCAGAGGGAGAGTGAGGCCACCAGGGCAGGGAGAGCGGCGGGTGAAGGATTAGTGTCTGCAGTCTTCAAGAGGTGTATCAACTGACTCTTCAAGATGCTGGCCTTCCTACCTCACTCGCTCACTCATCCATTTATCCCTTCAACATTCACAGTCTCGCTTCATCCGTCCTTTTTTGTCATCAGTCCCTCAGTCATCTGTCCTTCTATCCCTTCTCCCACCCACCCACTCACCTATCCTCCCATCCATCATCCATCCATCCATCTCTGTGTTCTCCCATTCACTTCATCCCTGTCCCATACATCCACCCTTCAGTGAGGATTTACGACATGGTACCTTGAACAGACATAGTGAAGAGGAGAGGGCTGTATCTCTGGATTCTTTCTCCACTGGTGCTCAGGCCAGTAATTTAATGTTGTAGAGACTAAGAGAGGCGGGGCATCCTCTGGTCTGTCATCCCTCTGTTCGCCTGGGGCTTTGGGCTTCTCCTCGGCCCCTCGGTTCAGAGTTTGAGGGCCTTCTCTCCACCAGCGTCTCCCTGAGGCCCTGGACCTCTAGAATGAGCAGGTCCTGTCTGCCCTGGAGTGACCTTGACCTCCTGGGCTCTGCTCTGGGCTCTTTGCTGGTCACTGCCTGGAAGGAGAGTGAGCTTGGCAGCAGTTTCTCTGGAGGTGTCTTGGGGGCACCCTGCCCCCCGTCTCCTCCTCGTGGTGTCTGGGGACGAGGGCATTTTGCGGCCAGCTCAAGTCCTCATCTGCAGAGGCAGGTGCCTCCTCGGTGAGCCATCTGGGTGGCTGAGGGGGCGGAGGCTGTGGGTGGAGAGCCCAGGGTGTGTGGGTACTGGGGTGCTTGGGGCCCAGCTGGGCCTCCCAAGCTGGGTGCAGGTGAACCAAGGTCTCTGCCAGCCTTGCCCAGACTCCTGTGGCCGCCGCCCGGTGTGGCCTCCCCACGGACTGTCCCTCCCCTGTCACCTTTCTGGGTGGAAGCCATGTTGCCCAGGGCCATCAGGGTCTCATCCATGGCGCTCTAAGTCCTGGCGCCCCTGTGTCACCCCAGGGATGCAGGGATGGCTGAGCTGGGTCTGCACAGATGGTGACAGGCAGTGGCGCAGTCCCCTTCAGTGAAAATCCCTTGGAATCTCTGCTGGTGGGTCCTCAGCCCTTCTTCAGAAATAGGAAAACAAATCGCAGGCAGGTGACAAGCACAACTGCTGCCAAGCCCTGCGGGCTGAGCTGGGCTCATTGGTGGCCTTTCCTCGTCCCCATGAAGTGACAGAGACTGACAGGCGGTCAGAGATGGTGCGAGGCAGGCGGGGGTGAGCCGAGCGCAGGGGACCCCTCCCGGGCAGGCCCCTCGTGTCCTCTCCTCCTGGAGACCCCAGCGCAGGGCTTGCGTCCAGCCCTGCCCACTTCCAGTCCTCCCTGAGAGGCGGCCAGGTGGGCCCGGGTCTGAGCAGGGCAGGTACACTGGGCACCAACCTCCACCCCCGGAGATGCTGCTGCCCAGCTGGGGGTGAAGGTGGGCCTGGTGCCAGGCCAAGCCATGGGAGGTTGTAGGCTGCAGACCCAGGCGTGAGCGGGAAGGAAGGTGTGGGAGCTCCAGAGCCCATGGCCTCGCCCAGGTTCCCCCGCGCCCGGGCCCAGGCCTCTGCCCCGTGATGTCCCGGGTGAGCAGCTGCTGGAGACCATCTTGAAGGTGAAGGCTGCCAGCGTCCTGCCAGCCCTGCCCCGGCCCTGCCCTCTGCTTTGTTCCCAGGGTTGGGTCTCTGAAGCAGCATTTCGGTCGGAGCCTCTGAAGTGGCCTGCTTGTTTTCCAGCCTGCTGTGCTGACCTCCCGATGGGGCCGCGTGCCCTGTGCTGGGGCCTCAGGGGAGGGCTGGGGGCACTCGGCCTGGGACAAGGGGCCCCTGCGTGCCACCCACCCCCCTCCCGGCCGGGAGAGCCATGGCTCTTTTGCTTCTGGAAGTGGAAGCTGGGAGGTAGCAGGGACGGTGGGAAGGGCAGATGTGTCTCCTGGGTGACCTACCCGGAGCCCTGCAGACTCAGAGCAGGTGCTCCCTTCAGCGGCAGTTCCCGTGAGAGCTGGCTGGGTGCCAGGGGCCCAGTGGGACCCGCCAGGCTGGGCCCTGCCCGCCTGAGGCCTGTGGCCCAGGAAGCAGACCTTGCTCAAGGAATTAGATGTCTTTACACTTAGGGGTGTGAGAGTTGGACCATAAAGAAAGCTGAGCAGCAAAGAACGGATGCTTTTGAACTGTGGTGTTGGAGAAAACTTTTGAGAGTCCCTTGGACTGCAAGGAGATACAACCAGGTCCATCTTAAAGGAAATCAACTCTGAATATTCATTGGAAGGACTGATGCTGAAGCTGAGGCTCCAATACTTTGGCCACATGATGTGAAGAGCTGACTCACTGGAAAAGACCCTGATGCTGGGAAAGATTGAGGGCAAGAGGAGAAGGGGACAGCAGAGGATGAGACGGTTGGACGGCATCACCGGCTCAGTGGACGGGGTGTGAGCAGGCTCTGGTGATGGTGAAGGACAGGGAGACCTGTGTGCTGCACTCCTGTGCTGTGCTGTCTACGCTAAGTCGCTCAGTGTGTCCAGCTCTTGTGACCCCATGGACTGTAGCCCACCAGGCTCCTCTGTCCATGGGATTCCCAGACAAGAATACTGGGGTGGGGCTGCCATTTCCTTCTCCAGGGGATCTTCCTGATCTAGGGATCAAACCTGGGTCTCTTACACCTCCTGCATTGGCAGGCAGCAGACTTTAGGGGTGATTGTGGAAATGCCTTTTAGGAAAGGCAGAGAGGTCATCTTCGTGTTATTGGTGGAGACACTGCCATTGGCAGCTGAAATGTTTGACTCCTTAGTGGGCCAGTTGTAAAATCTGTCTCCAGGACATCTACCTCCTGATTTCTGCCATTCACATATATATTGCTTGTTCATCCATACATCTGTCTGTCCGTCCATCTAACCATCTGTTCATCCATCTATCCGCCCATCCATCCATTCATCCACCCACCCACCCATCCATCCATCCATCCATCCATCCATCCATCCATCCATCTATCCACCCACCCACCCATCCATCTGCCCACCCATCCATCCATACATCCATCCATCTATCCAATCATCCACCCATCCATCTGTCCATCCATCCATCCGTCCATCCATCCATCTATCCACCCATCCACCCACCCATCCATCCATCCATCCATTCATCCAACTCTCCACCCACCCATCCATCCATCTGTCCATCCATCCATCTGTCCATCCATCTATTCACCCATCCATCCATCCATCCGTCCATCTGTCCATCCATCCATCCACCCACCCATCCATCCATCCATCTGTCCATCCATCCACCCACCCACCCACCCACCCATCCATCTGTCCATCCATCCATCCATCCGTCTATTCATCCATCTATCCACCCATCCATCCATCCATCGTCCATCCGTCCGTCCATCCTGCGTGCACACACACACATGCACACACACACACACAGCTGATGTGCGCTGTGTGCAGCTGCGTGTCTGTATTTGAGCTCCTCCTTTGTGCCACTGCTTTTCAGGGCTTTCATGCTGCCTTTCTGGCCTAGGGCAAGTGGAACTCAACTCTGCTTCCAAATGCTTTCTCAGGTTCCACCTTTCTGCCTTAAAACTGGCCTCTCCCACTTCCATTCCTGGACAGCTCTGGGGCTGGAATGCCTGGCTGTGTGCGTGTGGTCTCAGGCGGGCTCAGTGCACAGGCAGGAAGCGGGCAGGCTGTCGTAGAGGAGAGAGGCTCAGCCAGGAGTCGGAGGCTCACACAGCCACTAGCAGGGCTGGAGTGGGGGCGTCCCCAGGCCCCCAGGCCCCCAGGCACAGTCAGACCCCCAGAGTGGAGCCCAGACGCCACGAAGTCACTGCGCCAACGTCAGCGGTCCCCACGACCTAGCACGCAGGCCCAGACTCTGCAAGAAAGAAGGTTTCTCACATGCCAGCTCCCCTCTGAGTGCCGAACTAATCTGCATCCTGAGCCCTTCCCCAGAGGGGTCTGGGAAATGTAGTTTTTAGCCCCAGGCCCCACAGAGCAGGAGCACATCAGAAACGGCCGGGGTGACGAGGAAGCTGCCCAGCTCTGCCTCCCCAGTGTCGTGGAGCCGCCCCGTTGGCATCACTCCTGCTTCTCAGGCGTGGAGGGTCCCTGGTCAGGCCACACAGCCAGTTCCTTTTCTGTCTTTCCTGACCCATCAGACGTACGGTGATATCAGCCTCGGGACGTTCTCTGCTCAGAGGTGGGAGCCGGGAGGAGGGCGCCCAGGTCGCGGAATGGGGCTGGGCTCCTTGCTGCTATCTCTTTCCTCATTGGCCTCAAGAGAGGCAGTGGCTCCGAGATCACCTCCCTAGTGGGTGATGCTGGACTTGAGCCCATGCCCATCTGTCCCCAGAGGTGGCACCGCCTCCCAGCGGAACTCTCGCCCTGATGGGGATGCTGAGGCTGCCGGGCAGAGAGGGGGCTTTGGCCTCAGTGGGGGAGAACAGTGCAGGGGGGACGGTCCTACTGGAGTCTCTCGGGCCTCGCCACACCTTTGAGACAGTGAAAAACTGCTTGCTGAGCTCTGGCACAAGCCGGAGGGGCGGCTTCTTCAGCATGTTGCAACAGAGGTCCAAAACACGGCCCGGAAGGCTTCTGGAAAACCGTTTTCCCCGCCGGCTGTGAAAGAGGCAGGTTCGAGAGCCCGTGCATCTGGGAAGACCATCATCGCGGCTCTCGGGGTGTGAGTCCCGGCACCATCCTGGGTCTGCGATGCCTCCTGGCTGCGGCCGACCTTGGAGCCGAGACTCAGAGATGAGCCAGGGCTCAGCTGCATCTCGGGGCAGGTGAGCCAGCAGCTGGCACGGCTGTCTCTTCCCACGGGCCGAGGCCAGGATGGGGCTGTGCCGGGCATCCAAGCCTGGCCAGCCTGGCTCTGCGTCTGGGGTCAGGCGGACAGGTGCTGGGGAGCCCCGTGGGGGCCGACTCCCCATGTGGGGTAGACGCCTGGGTAGGCACACTCTCTTCACCATGGATGCCCGCCTGGACCAGGGTGCCTTGGGGTCCCCACCATGTTTCTCCCTCTGCAGGGGTGGGGAATCTCATCCGCCCGGTCTCTGGTCCCCTGATTAAAGGGACAGAGGTCTGTGGCAAAGCTGAGCTGTAGAGATGCCACTGCTGGGGCAGGGGCCCTCAGATCTGCGGAACTGGGGTAGCGTGGCGCCTTGCAGGGCACGGCGGACGGGTTGGGGTGGTGTACTTAGTGATGGGAACCTCCCAGCCTGCCACCTCCCGACCCCCGGTGCCTCACGGCAGGTGGTCTGCAGGCGTCGTCTGTACCTGCCTCTGGGCACCGTCCACCACACCTGCCCTGAATGCCCTGCCCGGCTCCTGCTCCCCTTGTAAGCTCCATCTGGGCGGTTCTCTGTAGGGGACTTGCCCGGACCAGCAGCGAGGCTGCCTGGAGCCCCTGCCCCCGCCCCGTCCCCAACGGCTGTGCTGGGCTCCACATGTAGCAGCTAGCGGCAGGCTGGCTCAGAACTCAGTGTGGGGAAACCAGCCTTGACGGTCCTTTCTCCCCTCCACAGCTTCCTCCCTTTTAAAAAAAGGGGAAACTTGCCCCTTGAGCGAGTCTCAGGCAGGTAAGGACCCTCTGGGGAGGAGAGCCAGTGAGCCGGGGAGGCCCAGAGACCTCAGGGGCATGTTTGTGGCAGCCCTGCTGTTGCATCCAGAAGTGAGTGTGGCCTTTAGCAGCAAGTGGCAGCGTCCAACCCAGGCTGGCACACACGTGATGACAACTTATTGGTTTGTGTAGACAAGTCCCCTTCAGGTACAGCTTGATCCAGGAGCCCCAGCTGCACGGCAGAAATCTGTCTGTCCACATCCGTAGGCAGGCCCTCCTCCCACGCCCAGGGGAAGGCCACCTGGGGCTGCAGGCTCATCACCCAAGAGTGAAGCCCGCAGAGCAGAGAGGAGGCGGCCCAGGATAGAGCCTCCTCGGCCTGGGCCAGTCACACCCGGGACAGGGTGGTGCTGCGCTCTGATTGGCCAGGGAGACCCAGGTGTCCCGGAGGAGGGGGCGTGGCAGCCCCGCCCACACCCACGAGGACCACGTGGCTGCTGGACACCGGGCTCCTCGGAAGCCCAGGGCGGCGCCCCGGCCGCACGCCGTGACCAGTCGCGCTGACGCTGAACTTGAGTTCACGTCCACTGCCTGGACTCCCAGGGCCTCTTGTCCGGAGTAACACGAGCTGCGCTGTCCATCCATGGCCTCGTTTGGGGCAGGGGCCGTGTGACCGCAAGCCCGAGGCCCTTGCCGCCGGGAGGTCTGGGGTCTCTGTGGCGTGGTCGCCGTGCGCAGGCCCGGAGCCATCCTTGGCGTCTGCGGGGGACGGTCGAGCTCACCGGGAGCGCTCCACCGTCCTAGGGGCCGCTCTCTCCTGTGCAGCCGGGAGGAAGGTCGCGAACTTTCCGGAAGGGGGTGCAGGGGCCCGCCCTCCGTTGCTCTTAGTTGGGTGCTGTCTCGCCCTGTAGGCGGGGGTCTTCTGGGAGCAATGGAGACTGACTTTGTGCAAACGGTTATGGGAAAACTGCATTTCAGCCGGGTAACGATGGGGGATGAGACGTGCCAGGAGCCTGCCGCGGTCCTCAGTGGCACCCGGGGGCGGGGCGCACGCTCAGCAGTTGCGTAAGGGACGTCACGGGCCGTCAGTCACTCCCACGTCGTAAGACCACCCTGGGTGAAGCCGCTTGCGCCAGCCGTGGGCGCTAACGCCGCCTTTCAGCTTCTGCTTGGGGTGGGTTTCCTGTGGCACTAGTGAGAAGAGGGGTCTGGGAGCCCGGGGCTGGTGCGGTAGCTGGGGGGCAAGAGCAACGTGAGTGCTGAGTAAGAGGGTTTGGACCTGGGGGTTGACTGCCTGCAGGGACCAGGGTGGGAGCTGGCCACAGCATTTCTGCAAAGTGGGGCATCCTGCCCCCGATAGCGCCTGACTTCTGAGCTGATCCCTCAGCCTCTTCTGAGGGTCAGAGGTGGTCCTGGAGCGGGCAGAAGGAGGGGCCGAGGACTGGTTTCCAGCCCATCTGCACGCTCGGGTGCTCCCTTCCTGCCCGTGGCTAGCTCGTCACCTCCCCTTTGTCCTTTCAGCTCAGCCAGCAGATCTCCTGAAGGTTCTAGATTTTCACAACCTGCCTGATGGAATAACCAAGACCACAGGCTTCTGTGCAGCGCGGCGATCTTCCAAAGGCCCGGACATCGCCTACAGAGTCACGAAAGATGCCCAGCTCAGCGCCCCACCAAGCAGCTGTACCCTGGTAAGAGACGGCATGTGTGCCTAGCAGGAGTGTGGCTCCGCTTCCCACCCCCAGCCAGGCAGCAGAACCAGGAGCCCGGAGCCGGAGTGGCGGGGAGGCGTGGAGGAACGCCTGATGGAGGGAGAAGCGTGCTTGGTTTTCTGGGAGGGAGCCCGATTTGATGTCAGGATAGTGAAAGCACACGTCTAGCACGGGTCACCATCCGCACCCACAGATGGGAGGCGGGGCCTGTCTGTTTGCACTGCTTCTCTGAGCAGGTGTCTCTCCAGCAGGGGGCGGGATGCCCGGGACTCCGAAGGCAGGGGCGGGGTTAAGAAACCCCAGGGTCACGGGAAAGGAACGGCTTCCAGACTGAAGCTTAATTGGGGGTGAGGACATTAAGAGACACACATCAAACATCAGAGCTCCCAGCAAGAGAGTGCAGGCTTTTAATGAGAATCAATTGCCAAGTGTCACATCGCTGCTTTTAATTAGGAGCCCAGAGCGGGAGCAGTGGTTGCTGGTAGGCTCCCCCGCTGGCCTCCGGGCCGTCTGGACTGGCTGACCAGGCCCGTGACTGATAACCTCTCCCCTCACTTCAGTGGCGCTCTTCTTCCCGGTTGAGATCAGAGAGGGCCCGGGGACCCTGGGCGGATGCACTCACCCCGGAGATGTTCCGTAATCCTCAGAAGCTTGGGCTAACCCTTCCCGGTCACGGCCTGCCTGGATCGTTGCCCTCCGGTCGGGCAGTCCTTCGGCCAGCAGTGGGGTTTGTCAGCCACGTGCCCACAGGGTTCCAGAAGGCTGTGCCCTTTCTGGGCTGCATTTTCTTCCTCTGGCCCTTTCACTCGTGACCCTCTGCTTCACGCCCGTGTTTTCTCAGCCTCTCTTTAAATCCACAGGGACTCTTAAGAGTTTGTCTCTGTGAGAGAGGCTGGGTCTGCTCTTTCCAGAAATGGCATTCGGGCCAGTGAGCTCCTTCAGGGGCCCCAAGGCCCTTCACTGTGTCTTATGGAGCCCCCCTTGACCACCTTGGGGTGCCAGACGGCCCCCATCTAGAGTGTCTGATCATCACTGCAGACGGGGCTCACCAGGGCCCACGGGTCACTCGCTACAAAGAAGCTCAGGGATGCCACTCTGCTGCACGTGCAGAGAGCCTTTCTTATCCTTTGGGGCCAGCGTGTTCTGAATCACCCAGAAGCTGCCTGCTGTCGTGCCCCAAGTCCCCAGTTTGAGCTTGCCTGCTGGGGGGCTGAGGGGCTGGGGGGCGAGGGTGTCTTGGGAGCGCTGCTGGCCCTGCACCCTCATGCCTGGGCTTTGGGACAGACACCACTGCGCAGCGTGTGCGTGGCGTGGCCATCTCCACGGGGTGTCCTGCGCTGAGGCTGTCTGTAGTCGCTTTGCTGGCAGGTAGTTTAATCTGACCCCTGCCACCCAATTCAGGGTCACAGCCAGCTCACCGGGGCCGGTGTCCTTTATCCAAGCCCCCTCCATGTTATCTAGTGGCGAGGCTCAGGGTCACAGCCAGCTCACCGGTGTCCTTTATCCAAGCCCCCCTCCATGTTATCTTGTGGCAAGTGACATCAGAGGGTCTCAGAATATGGGCCGGTTGCTGGAGATCTGGTATGAACTCCGGAACAGCCAGACAGGGAATTTCTTTTAGGCCCACATTTTCCCCAGGCTCCCAAACTGGCTCTTCATTAGATGCTGAAAGAGTTTAAAGGGCTGTTACAGGGCCTCTGAGCCATAGTTCGCTCATGGAGTCGAATGGGTCCATATGTAATGATCGCTTCCTTAATGCCAGGTGGAACTGGCCGATCCTCTGGGATGGTTTAAGCGGATGTTTCCTGGGGTCTTTTCTGGGCGTGATGACCACGCCCAGCCTCCCCTGTCCTTCCTTCTCTCACAGCCTCTCTCGGATGAGGCGCGGGGCCTCTGTGGGGCCCTGTCCCCCCTCCCCAGCCCCGATGCCAGGTGCCCCCAGAGCCGCCCACACCAGCCTTGCCCACTCACCTGTCCTCCAGCGCTGCACCCCAGCCTGCGTCCAGGCCGTCTCCTGGAACGTCGGGGCCACGGGCCGGCTTCTTCAGAGGCCCAGCCCCCTTCCCAGGGGTGAAGAGCCCCAGCGTGGTGTCCCCTGCTCTTGCCGGAGAAGAGGGCGCTGGCGCTCCTCCCTGATCTGAAGAGGGTTTCTAGTCTTGCTTGCAGCCTGTAGTCTGGGTTCTGAATCACCTGTGCGAGGTGGTGCTGGGTCTCCTGACCCCGTCTGGACGGAGCCACAGGGACTGAATCAGACCTGAGGGCGGTGGTCTCTGTGGGGAGTGGGTACCACCAACCTACCAGAGGGCTGCCCAGCGTGCCGGGCGGCGGGCTGGGGGTTCCTGGGGCTTGTTGCCCCCGCCACCTGCAGTGGGCGGCAGAGGGACATCATGTCAAGCTAAGGCCGGCCTGAGGCCCTGCCAGAAGCTGTCACGGGCCTCCTGGGGTGCAGCGGGCAGCTGTGTCCCAGGAGCTGTCTGGCCACTGGCGGGCGCCCTTGCGTCCCCTGAGCCACTGGCCAGCTGCCTTCACCCAGGTCCAGCCGCCTCCTCTGAAGACATGCAGATAGGGGCAGCCTGCCCATGGTCGTGCCGAGTGTGGGGACCACTCCCCGTTTCGGCCTCCCTCCTGGCCACCTCGGGGACCCCGAGACTCTCTCCCTGCCTGGGATCTGAGCAGGGGGCTGGGCATAATGATGTCCCCTCCCCCACTGCCACCGTCGTGACAGGCTGGGGCTCCAGGATCAGCCTGTGTCCACCACCCCCTCCCCCACTGCCACCGTCGTGACGGGCTGGGGCTGTTGGCCCAGCCACTGTTGGCCTAGTAGGGTTCAGTTTAACGGCATGTGCATTTATTGAGCGCCCACGGTCTACCCAGACTGTTCCGGTGCCTTTGGGCGTCCGCCTGCATGAACAGGAGATGGTCTAAGGGAGTCAGGGGCCTCTCACCAAGACTGCTGCTCAGTTTTGGCTCTTCCCTGAGGATAAAACATGAAGCGCTGGGCAGAAGGCAAGCTTCTCCCTGACAGTGTAGATCACGAAGCAGGCCAGCGTCCTGCTCACACAGAGATGAGAATGGACCGTCTCTGAAGTGACGATACACCCATTGTTATTTTGCCAAGAGAGGGATGAATATTAGATGTAATTCATCCTTTCCGGTTATCTGAGCTGAGGACACGTGTGATGGAAGTGATTTCAGCATCGGTAGCCAGTATCTTAATGAGCTGGGAATGAGGGCGTCCGTGGTCCTGGGCTGCGTGCCCTGATGATGGAGGAGTCCTCCCGTTTCCGGTCTTCTCTCTACCTGAGGCAAGAGGGTGATGTCAGTGGTGTGGGGTCACCACGGGGTGGACACAGGAGGCAGGCCGACCTTTGAGATGAGAGCAGGGGTCACGGAGTCCGAGGGTGACTGTTGTCCGTCCTGGATGTGAGCAGGGACCTCTGAGATGCTTGGGGTCAGATGCTACCCCGGGCCCTTCAGTGTCCGCTCGCGCCCGGGGACCAAAGGGCCTGCCGAGGTCCTGGCTGGGGTCTCGCCCAGGGCCTGCGTGCAGCCGCTGCACCCCGCCATGGCGGTTCATGCAGGCCGGGTCTCTGGCCCCCAGCACGTCTCACGTTCAGAGGGGAGATGCTGGTGACGGTAGTGGCCTCCACAAAGCTCTTTTCAAACGGCTTCTCGTGCACACAGGGGCAGCCTGAGTCTGCGGCTTAATGAAGCCTGCCTTCCCCCGGGTGACCGTGCTGACCACACCCCTCCCGTCGGACCTGGCGCCCCTGGCTGGGTGTGGTGGTGCCCAGATGTTCCCGCATACCTGCCCCTTCATCAGACCCTTCCTGAAGCCTTTCTCTACACCACCGGCCAAACCCAGCCCCTCTCTCCCTGCCTGGGGGTGGGTGGGGCCGTGGCACTGAGCACAGGAGACAGACCCTGACTGGCAGCTTCTCGGCAGCGGGACCTGGTCCTGGGCTGCGAGCTGCACGCCTTCCTGCGTCCTCACCTTACTCTGAGCTTTGGGGCCCATGGGATGGCTGCTCCCACCTGCCTCCATCACGGCCTTGAGAGCTCACACAGCTCTCTTGGCCTTTGGGGTTTGGTTTCTGTGCCCGAGGCTGCCACCACCCTTCTTATCCAACCCCTAGAGAGACCCCCTCCACCCTTGGTGCTCCGGGGGCCGTGAGGGCGGGGATCCCCTTGGCAGCCCCCCCCCCCAGCGGGGCATTGGCTGGGTTCCCCCACAGGGCCCGAAGCAGAGGCCAGCTGCCCGGCTGTGTGGCAGAGGGCGCCCACAGACAGCTTCCTCCCTGGAGATGGACATGCCAGTTGCTCAGTCCTTTCTGACTCTTTGCAACACCCTGGACTGTAGCCCACCAGGCTCCTCCGTCCATGGGATTCTCCAGGCAACAATGCTGGTTTGGGTTGCCATGCCCTCCTCCAGGGGATCTTCCCAATCCAAGGATTAAACCTGCGTCTCCCAAGTTGCAGGCAGATTCTTTCCATCTGAGCCACCGGGGAGGCCCTCCTCACTGATCCCAGCTCAGGCGCCAGGGCCATCTGGTTGACCTTGTGATAGTTCTAGACGAGGGGAGGGTCAGTGAGGGGCTCTGTCCTTACCCAGGACTGGGGCCGGCTCCAGCCCTCCCGCCGTGTGCTGGGCGGGAGGTGGTGTCAGGCTCAGGGCCTTGTCCTTCCCAGGCCAGAGTCCCTGCTGACACGCCTCTGGACCCACTCCGTCCCTTGGTTCTGAGACGCACGCTGACTTGCGCTGAGCCTTCCTGGCCGTGCATCGATTGGCCCAGCCCCAGGCCCTTGCTCTCAGGGGAACCGCAGAGCATGCAGAGAGAGTGCCTCTGACCCCGCTGCCAGGACGGATGGGAGGAGGGGCCCAGGTCCCTGTCCCGCCCACGATGCAGGGCACGAAGGGGGCGTGTGTGCGCACAGGATGCTGGAGCCTGTGGGGCAGGGCCAGCCAGGGTCTGGCCTGTGCTGTAAGGAAGTCTCCTCCCGTCAGCATACCAGGGCTGGGGTTTTATCTTCTGATTTATTTTATCTTTTCTCTGATTCACGTATCAACCAGGAAATGTCTGCCATTCGAGTGGTAATCCCCAGCCTCCTGCCTTCCTTCCCTTCTTGTCTCTTCTCCCACCCTCCAAAGGGTGTGGAATGAGACACACTCTGCCAGGTTCAGCCTTAGGCCCTGCAGAGAGTCAGAGGTGCATCTGGAACAGCACCTGCCCAGAGGAAGCTCACAATCTAGAAAGTTCTAAAGATTTAGACATAGATGTATTGAGGTTTGGGAAGTGAAAAGGTAGGACTGAAGGCTCACAGTTGGAAGGAGCAGTCAGGCTTCTTTTTGGACTGAGCCTCGAAAGGGGTGGGTTTGGCCATGTGGTGTTCAGGAAGGGTTGCAGGAACAGTTTGATCCAGGGGCAGATGTGCCGCGAATGTCTGTGCACCACCATCCACAGCAGAGGCCTCCAGGCCCCTGAGCTGGTTTGTTTGCAGAGAGCTGTGGCTGGGTGGGGTTGAGGGCTTCCCAGCTGCCTCCTAACCTCTGTCCTCTGCTCCAGCATCTGCGTTTCCCGAGGACTTCTCCATCCTAACCACTGTGAAAGCCAAGAAGGGCAGCCAGGCCTTCCTGGTCTCCATCTACAATGAGCAGGGCATCCAGCAGATCGGCCTGGAGATGGGGCGCTCTCCGGTCTTCCTCTACGAGGACCACACGGGAAGCCGGGGCCGGAGGACTACCCCCTCTTCCGAGGCATCAACCTGTCGGACGGCAAGTGAGTGGCACCGCCCAGCCACGCCTCCCTCCCCTGCTGGCGGGTCAGGTGGGCCACCTAAAGCCCCGGGGAGCTAGAGGCCTAGCAGCAGGATGTGATTTAGAGCAGGATGGAGTCAGCACGCCCACAGGTCAGAGAGAGCGCCAGGCTTGGAATCCGGGGCTGGTCTCCATCTGGGCTCGTCCTTTGTGGCTCTGGGAGACCTTTCCTCTCCCTGGGCCTGCATGGCCCCTGTAAAGCGCACTAAACAATACCAGATGCTAGCCTGTGAGTGTCTGCAGGGACACGGGAGACTGTGTGGGTATACCCAGCCTCTTCCAGAGAGGATTCGCGACATCCTTAGGGATGCAGACCCGAGGAGGGCACAGCACCCTGCTCCAGGACCCATGCCTGGAGAGTGCCACGGACAGAGGAGTCTGGCAGGGCACAGTCGATAGGGTGCAAAGAGTTGGACACGACTGAAGCGACTTAGCGTGCACGCTGGGATGCAGAAACGGATGTGAGAGTGAGTGACTGAAAAAGGAGAAGTCAGGTTTTCCAGAACTCTCTGTTGGGTACCTCCCTAAACCCTGGTAGTTTGAGATCACTCATTTTGTGGCCCACACGTCTGAGGCTGCATGCCGCGATCCTTCAGAAACTTAGGATGTGAGTGCTGCGTTTTTCACTGACTGCCGCAAGTAGGTGTCCATCCATTCCCCCATCTCCCGACAGACTCGGTTTCCCCACAGCCTGCATTTGCGTTTGGGGCTTGGGCTGCTACACAGGGGAGCACTTCCCTGCCCTTGACAGGAGCCAGGTTTCAGGGCTGCGCTCCGGGCCAGGCAGCTGACCTCATCCTAGAGACGAGAGGCCTGACTTGAGTGCAGGGGATCTCCCGTGGTGTGCGGTGTGGGCCCGTGCCCACGCCTGTCTGGCCGAAGCAGCTCGGCTCTGAGCGACTCTGCAGAGAGGGATCTCCTCCCATGTCTCGGGGACTTTCGGCGTGGACGCTCGGCATGGCACTTGGCGACACCTGGCCTCCCCCCGTGGGCCTCCCCCCCGTCACCTGCTCGGGCTGGCTGTCTCTTTGCAGGTGGCACAGGATCGCTCTCAGCATCCACAAGAAGAATGTCACCTTGATCCTGGACTGTAAAAGAAGACGACCAAGTTCCTGGACCGCAGCGAGCACCCCGTGATAGACGTCAACGGCATCGTTGTGTTCGGCACCCGGATTCTGGATGAGGAAGTGTTTGAGGTCAGCGGGGGGCCGGGCCGTCCCACGCCCCTAGGGCACTAGCCGCTGTGGCCGGTATCCCGTGCTCCGCTGCAG
This sequence comes from Nanger dama, assembly GCA_917880005.1. Lineage (NCBI taxonomy): Eukaryota > Metazoa > Chordata > Mammalia > Artiodactyla > Bovidae > Nanger > Nanger dama. The sequence goes on along the minus strand of CAKJTW010000018.1, from coordinate 1,707,937 downwards.
AGGGGAGCGTGTGCTGACCGTCCCACTTCTGTTAAGGGGGGAGATGGGCTGGCGGTTGGATGAGCCCTTGGGCTTTGAGCTCGTGGCGAGGATGCAGTTCTGGTCTCGTCTCTCTGCAGGCTCCTGCTGGGGCCGCGTGCACAGCTACGAGAGGGTCGTGGGGGCTGGGCACGGCGCAGGCCCGAGGGGGCGGGACTTCCGGCCTTGGGCAGGTCGCTGTGGTGTTTGGCCTCAGTGTCTCCACCTGTGGAGTGGGTTTGTGCGTGCAGCTTCTCCACAGGCTGTGGAAAACCTTACGGCAGGGTTGAATGCGGTGAAGCACCACTGCCTGCTCCCAGCTAGCGCTTGACACACGTCGGTCTTGATCGCCGCCTGGCGTCAGAGCAGGTGGAAGGGTGGACAGAGCACAGTTGATCGGATGTGGGTCAGCAAGGAAAATCAGAAGAGCTTCCTCCGTGGCAGCGGGGGGTGGGGAGGGCCAGCGTAGGAAGGCAGGTCTGCACGTCCTGCTGAACTTGGCTGCTTTTCTGCAGAGCAGCTGTCCAGGGCGGCCGCAGCCTGTGGGACACAGGGTGGGCTGGGCTCCTGGGTCTGGCTGGCGCTGCCAGATTTGGGGTGTAATGAGGATACACCCTCTGAGCGTGACTCTGCTCTGACCACACTTGCCTGGAGACCCGGGATGAACTGCAGGACGGCCGGGCTGACCCAGGCCTGAGCGGCTCCGGGGCTCCCGGGGCCTGGTGTCCAAGGCTTGGGGATCTCACAGACTGGGACTGAGTGTTCAGCTGGTGTAGACTCCTGCTGGTGAGAGGATCTGGGGAGCTTCAGGACTCCTTTGTAACACGTGGGTGCTGGCAGCCTTGCCTTCGCGGTGGCTCACAGGGGCTCCCCTGTGAAGCACTTGGCTCGGGCCCTGCCCAGCGGCTGGGAGCCTGGGTGCCTGCTGCTGCCCTCGCTCCTCCCGATGGAAGTCTGAACGCAGAGGAGGGTCTGTGAGCAGACGGGGGTTTGAACTCACAGGCCGTGCAGTAGCTTGTCTGTGCAAGGCCTGATCTGGATCTCTCTGATTTCTGGTTCCTTTTGTGTGCCGCTAGTGGGTCTTTCATTGTAAAGATTCAGGGGAAAGCTTTACCTATCTTAAAAGGATCCTACGCCAAATTCTTCTTCCCTGATTTTCCGAGACAGAAGAGTTGTTTTCCCACGAGCACAAGCCTGTCGAGACTCCAGGGCTGTAGGGGGCCCTGGGGAGGTCAGGGCGGGCCCAAGTCCCAGCCACTCTGTTTATGAGCCACGAGGCCTCCCCGCTGCCCTGAGATGCTCGCGCAGGGGAGGGGTGGCTAAGGACCAACGCTGCTCCTACCGCTGTTACCCAGGTTTATGGTTAGAGAGGGAAAACAGTTTATGATTGTCAAAAGAAGCAGATCTGAACTCGGATAGCCCAGGTTTTCCTCCTCTGCTTAGCCTTCCGACCGCTGGGGCAGGTCTTGCTCAGTAAGCAGGCAGGCTTTTGAGTGCAGCTCAGAAATAGGTTTGGGATTCCAGGAGCCCTTCTTCCTGGTCGTGGCTTTTGATCTGAGGCTGAGGGGCTGCCAGGCGCTTCTGTTGACCGTGGACCCCTCACGCTGTGAGGGAGCCGTCCTGAAGCCTCGGCCTCTCCGGGCTGCTGGGCCTGTCCATGTCTGAAAATGTGGCCCGTCCCATCCTTCCTGCTGAAGACCGGGAGCTGGAGGCGGGGTGCCCTTGGGACCCGAGCACCTTTGCTTTTCTTCCTTCACAGATAAAGTTGGGTGGGTTGTCCTCAGGTCCCCATCCAACCTTGGTCTTATGGCGAGGAAACAGAATCTTTATTTTTATGTTTGGAAATAAAAATGACTTGACTTTTCAGCAGATCCCAAATAGCTGCACTTGCCATTTTAACCGTTTTGGCTCCTAGAGGCGTCTCCTTAGAAGGAGGAGCCAGCGCCGTTGAAACCGTTTCCCAGCAGCCACACTCTTCCCCGGGGAGGGTGACTTCCCCTCATTAAAGCCGGTTTGCCCTGCAGCTCTGCCAGCTGCAGGGGCAGCCGGAAGGTTCTGGTGTTTGGTGGACAGCCAGGTGGCCTCTGGCGCCGGCTGGGCTTCTCGATTCGCACTGTTTCCACATGGGGACTTGCTGAACTCCAGAGCATCTGTGGGGGCCCCAGGCTTTCCGGGGTGCGTGTGGCCCCACGGAGGCCTCTTTATCCAGAGAGAGAGGGTGGGGTGGAGGCCAAAGGACCAAGGCAGATGGCGCTTCCTGGCTCTCAGCCGGCCCGCACCTGCCGGGGCCTCCCTGGGGCCGCCGCTGGCCTGGGTGTGCGGCTGGGCAGGGGCAGTCGCCCCCGCTCCTGGGCCCCCTCCGCACCCCTGGCCCTGGTGTGAGCCTGCCTCTGACAGGGCCGCCCTGCAGTCGGGGGACAGAGCGCCCCCCCACCCTCCCGAAGCCCCCGGGAGGAGTGACTGCACAGCGCGGCCCCTCAGGCCTTCAGGCACTTCCTGTCCGGCCGATGGCCTGGAGCCCCCCCTCAGGCCTGGGGTCCTCACCTGCAGAAGGGGCACGGCAGGGGCAATGCTGGGTGCCCCGGGTGCCCCGTGACGTGTGTAAGACGCCTGCACCATGGGACCGCAGTGAACCACACCGGCTGGCGCCCTGCCAGAGCGGGTGGCCTGTCGTCAGCTCTCATCGGGGTCCTAACCCGTCAGCCGTGGTGGCGGCCGTGACCGAGGTCCTCCCCTGCCGGGGCGTGGGGTCACACGCTGTCCTGTGTCCCACCTTGAGACTTCATTGCTGGCCACGTGCCTTGGAGGCGAGGGCCCCACGCCATGCAGGGCTGGGCCGCTTGGGCTCACAGGCTCCCCGACCTGGGCCCAGAGATCTGTAGGGAGGGGTGGCACTGCATGGCACCTCCCCAGCCAGGGTGTGTCCTGGGCAAGGTCCCATGGGGCCGCCCCTCCAGGTGCCCTGGCGGCTCAGGAGGGGGCTCAGGCTATCTCCTGGTCGCTGCTCTCCCACCTCGCTGACCCGCCCGAGCCTCCACCCTTGCCCCCTGTTCCCAGGTGGAGTGCGAGCCTGAGGGCTGCCCAGGGAGCTGCCTGCTGGTGCCCGCAGTGACATTCCCAGGAGCTCCGTGCCCTGTGTCCTGTCCCTTCTCCTGGGGAGGGCCTGCGCCCTGGGACCCAAGAGCCGTGGGGGGCTCCCCAGGCTTTGTCCCGCCCCCCTGGGGCCTGCTGTCCAGGGAGGTCGGGGGTCCTTCTTCAGACCCCCACCAAGAGCGGTCCTGCAGGGCCCCCTGTGCAGGAAGACGTCTTGTTTTCACCCCGGGCTTAGGAACAAGCTTTGTATTTTTAGAAACAGACAAGTCTGCCAGGGGAGAGGGTGCATCTGGCAGGCTGTGGGAAGCGGCTGGTTTTCTTCGGGGGCAAGCCCAGGTGGGAAGCTCGCAGGGCCCCGTGCCTGCTCACCGCCTGTGTGCTCTGCCCTCCCCGCGCTGGGTCACCCGGGGCCAGAGAGGTTGAGTAACTCACCAGAGGTCGCCCAGAGACTGCCGTGCAGTGGTGTCGGTGCCCAGAGCTGTGGTTGCCCAGGGCCCACGGCCTGTTCCGTCGTGACGGGGCAGGCACACAGTCCCAGCGCCCGGTGTCTCTACCGTCCATCGCGGGAAACGGGCCATCGCGAGCCAGGGCGCCTCCGTGGTGGTCCCAGCCGTGCTGGTGGGTCGTCTGGCACGAGCCCCAAGCGCACCGGCATCCCCCTGCACCCTGCTGGGCTCCCCTGTGTGCCTGGAGCTGGCCGATGCTCCAGACAGAGGGGTCTGCAGGATGGGATGGGGGGGGCACGTCAGGGCCCAGTGGTGCTCTGGGCTCCTTGAGGGAAGGACCTCCTCTAGGGTGAGCCTCGAAGGGGAGGGGGATGTGGAGAAGGGAAGCCTTCCCTGGGGGACAGGGAGCCAGTGAGTTGTGGGCCAGGAGCCAGATCCTCAGGTGAGGGTCTGCTCTGGGCTCCTTGGGGAAGGACCCTCCCCTTGGGTGAGCCTTGAAGGGGAGGGGGGATGTGGAGAAGGAAGCCTTCCCCAGGGGGACAGGGAGCCAGTGAGTTCTGGGCCAGGAGCCAGATCCTCTTTGAAGGTGTTGAAAACTTTGAGGGCAACAAGACCAAACAGACTGTAAACGGGAGGTTTTCTCTGCAAACGCTGTGGGTGCCAGCGGGGAGGAGCGGCTTCACGCCCTAGGAAGGGTCCTGCCGTCTGTCTGCCATCCTCCAGCCTCTTGGGCGGCCCCAGGGGTTTACCTGATCCCCGAAGCCCTTCTTCCGGGAGCCTGTCTTTCCCGCTGACACCGTCTTTCCTGGAATTCAGGTCTCCCGGGGTAGGAGCAGGGGCCACAGCCCGTGAGGTGCTTCCCAGCGGTTATCAGAGGCAGCCTGGGATCTCTCTCTTGGGAGGCGGCTCGCACTCCTCGACGTGAAGGGCGCCTGGCATCGGGGCCTCGGAGCAGAGAAGGCGGTCGGCGGGTGTCCGAGGCCGAGGCTGTGAGCCATGACCCTGACCCCCTCTGGGGACATCCTGTCCTGACCACCTGGCCAGGCCGCCGGGTGCAGGACACTGGCTGGTCTGGTGGCTCAGGAGACGGGGGAAGAGATGGCTCGGCGGGTGGGGCAGTGGGCGGCTCCTGGGTCCCTCAGGCCAGGGCGGCCTGCTGGGCGCGTTCCTCCCGCGGGCTGGCCGGGCCTGGCCCCGCGGCTCTGCTGGTGACCCCATTTGCGCTTCTCTGCGCCCCTTTCTGCCCACCATCCCTGGCTTTGTCAGCTTCACCCTAAGGGCTGGGGAAGGGGCCGTGTCACTTCCGTGGGAGGTGGTGCGGGGGGTGGGGCTGGCGGGGGCCAGTCTGGGTTCACCTTCTGGTCCGCTCAGAGGTCAGGCAGCTGGACGTCGGTGAGGCAGGAGGGCGTCTTGAGGGTGTTGAGCGGCTCCGCGGGCTTTTCGGGGGCTGTCTCTGGGCTCCCAGCCCCACTAGTCGAGGGTGTTCACAGGCCAGGTGCCATTCCCCACCCCAGGCACACGAGTGTTTCTCCAGTTGGGGTTTCCAGGTAGGCCCGTCCTGGGAACGCGAGGAGCTGGGCTCTGGTGCCAGGCCAGGTGGGAACTGCGCCTTCATCTGCACACAGGCCAGGGCGTTCAGGGTTGATGCTGGGGTCCACTGCACACTCAGCCGCCAAGACTCAGAGCGAAGTGTCCAGGACCCCCTGCAAGCGCTCTGCCTGGCCGTCTGCAGCCGCCTTACGGCCGAGTTCCCACCGGACCGGCAGCACAGAGGTGGGCCTGCAGGTGGCTCCTCGTGCCGGGCCCACGTCTTTGTCCCACCCAGGCTGGTGTGGCCGCATGTGCCCCCTGGCGACTCCCAGGGAGGCCCTGGCGCTCAGAGGCGCTCAGCAGGGCCCAGCGTCTGCATGGCAAGGGTCGCGGTCTATGTGTGTGCCTGGACCTTAGATGGGGTGAGGGGCGGAGGCTCCCAGGGCTGCACTTGGGTTCGCAACAACCAGAAGGCAGGTGTGGGAAAGCACGAGGTGGGCGTGGGGTGTCCACGTGGAGGGACACGGGAGTCCGGCAGCCCACTAGCGGCCATGGTGTGATGTGTCATCACAGTGACACCTTGGAAACTGAGGGCGGGATGATGGAAGAGCTGAACTAAGACCTGGAGTCTGAGCCGGAGCAGGGGCCTGGGGTGGAGTGTCTCATCCAGGCAGAGGTGAGGTGCTGACAGAGTGAGAACCACGAACAGGACTTTCACCATGAACCTTCACCATCCACCTCCTCCACCAGGGCCCGGGCCTGAGGCCACCACCTGTGAGATGGCCTCCTTGCCTTTCCCGGGCAGAGTTCTTGCTTCGTCACCTGGGCACCTCCTGAGGAATCAATGAGAGCTTGAGATTTGAGGTCAGAGACATGATTTACTCGTGTTTGTGTCCATAGGCTCATTATAGACTTGCTAAAAGTCTTAGTTGGAAGGGCGAAAGAATGAATAATCAGAAGACTGCTTTCAGAGGGAGAGGCTGGCGAGCCTTTGACAGAGACCCAGGACTGGCGGTGGTGCTGGTGGGGGTGGTGGGGATGGTGGCGGTGGGGATGGTGGGGGTGGTGGGGGTGGTGGGGATGGTGGGGGTGGGGATGGGGTGGTGGGATGGTGGTGGTGGTGGTGGGGATGGTGGGGGTGTTGCTGGTGGGGATGGTGGTGGTGGGGATGGTGGTGACCATGGTGATGATTGCCGGGGTCCAGCCCTGGTGGATCCAGGGTGATTCGAAGGTGGAGACAGAGTCGGCATCCTTGGAAAAAATACATATTTAGTTACAGATATATAGAGAGATTAGAAATGGATAGTGTAGTAGGAAAATTAGTGGAGAAAAAGAGGCTGAATAACTGGTTTAAGTGGAATACCAATCACCACCTACGTAGGCCACAGGCGTCTTTCGGTTCTCCCGAAGGAGAGGAGGCACTGAGGCCTCCCGGTCCGATCTTAGAAGCCCTGGCAAAAACGGGGAGCAAGAAAGAAACGACACGGGGGAATCAGTCTTTCCAGAAACTGATCAGATTTCTTTATTTTTCAGGTTTGTTTATATACCTTTTGTTACACATAGGGATGAATACAGAGTCACGCGGGGTCAGCAGACCTGACCTTGTCACAGTCAGGTGCTTCATATAAAATTATACAAAGGTCTTATGGGTTTTGCATCATCTTCTGGCCATGAGGTCTGCTGACATTTTATGGCCCTTCTTGATAATGGTCAGTTAACCAGAAAACTTATTTTTCCAGGGGTGATTTTTTTCTTAAACCAGGCACCACCCTCCAAATAAAGTTGCATTCCTATAGGGTGAGGGTGTAGTGAGTTACAATCAAGAAAGAAATTTACTTAACCTAAGGTTTAACATGATTAATCTTAAAGGTTAATACTTATTTCTCCTACAGGTTAGTTATATTCATTATAAGGGCAAGGAATATGGAGATTTAGCAGCAGACATCAGCCCAACAAATGAAAACCCTTCACCGATTTTCCCTTAAGATCTATTTAGTCTTAAGATAGTGATAAAGTTACATTTTTGCATAGCAAGGACACAGTGATTTATAACAAACTACAGTGATCTATTACAAAAGAGAAAATTCATTAACTCAAAAAGTCTAGTATTGCTAACATCAAAAACTACTAGTTTTCCTTTTCTATATTCCAAATACATTGATTAATATATTCCCAGGTGCCTAAGGATATGGAGGCCTGCGGCAATCAAATGAGAAAAGTTCTATGGTAATACTCCAAACTCTCTGTGCTGTTTATGGTTGAGAGGTTGTCACACAAGCTAGTCTGTCAGCAGAGAGGTTTGACCTGAGACACCCTTGTCACGCCCAGGGCAGGGAATTAGCAGTAATTATTGGCATGACAAATGAAAAAACCCTTCACCAATATAACTCTTAATCAACCCACTGATACTATACTAATAACATTTTAACTTCTCAAAAGAGTCTGTATTTAGAAAGTTTTAAAGCATCCCATGCCTCTCACAGCTGGGAGGCTGTAAGCAATCACATGAGGCCAGACAAACCTGATCAGGTAGGCCAGAGAACCTTCAGAGTTTGTAAGTTGAAACACTCTTGTCACGCCCAGGAATTTTTATTAACTGGAGCCGCACGTTTACTCCTTCTCTGAGAGATACGGTCATGGGAGAGAGCCCCGTAAAGTACTCTGGTTTTGAGGGTAGATGCTCGGGAACAGGGGGTTTCCTGAGGCTTGATCACGCCTCTGCGTATACCAAGCTTCCTTCCTCATGACCTTTGCCATGGGCGGAGTTCCTCACACTGGCTCCCAGCAGATGATGATGATGGTGATGGTGGTGGTGGTGGTGATGATGATGATGGTGGTGATGTTGATTGTGATGTTGGTGATATAGTGATTGTGGTGGTGATGGTGATGATGATGCTGGTGATGGTGGTGATGGTGGTGGCGGTGGTGGTGGTGATGGTGATGATGGTGTTGATGGTGGTGGTGATGATGGTGATGGTGATGGTGGTGGTGGTGGTGATGTTGGTGGTGATGGTGATGGTGGTGATGGTGATGTTGGTGATGGTGGTGATGATGGTGATGATGGTGGTGGTGGTGATGGTGGTGATGGTGATATTGATGGTGATGGTGGTGATGGTGGTGATGGTCGTGGTGGTGCTGGTGATGTTGATGGTGATGGTGGTGATGGTGATGATGGTGGTGGTGATGATGGTGGTGATGATGGTGGTGATGGTGGTGATGATGGTGGTGATGGTGGTGGTGGTGGTGGTGATGGTGGTGGTGATGATAGTGATGGTGGTGGTGGTGATGATGGTGATGATGATGGTGGTGATGTTGATGGTGGTAGTGATGGTGGTGATGATGGTGGTGATGGTTGTGATGATGGTGGTGGTGATGTTGATGGTGGTGGTGATGGTGGTGATGGTGATGATGTTGGTGGTGATGGTGATGGTGGTGATGGTGGTGTTGGTGATGGTGGTGGTGATGGTGGTGTTGGTGGTGGTGATGATGGTGGTGGTGATGGTGGTGGTGATGGTGGTGATGGTGATTGTGGTGATGATGGTGATGGTGGTGATGATGATGATGGTGGTGATGGTGGTGATGGTGATGGTGGTGATGGTGGTGATGGTGATGGTGGTGATGATGGTGATGGTGGTGATGATGATGATGGTGGTGATGGTGGTGATGGTGATGGTGGTGATGATGGTGATGGTGATGGTGGTGATGATGGTGGTGATGGTGGTGATGATGGTGATGGTGGTGATGATGTTGATGGTGGTGGTGATGGTGGTGATGGTGATGGTGGTGGTGATGGTGGTGGTGATGGTGGTGGTGATGGTGGTGGTGGTGATGATGTTGATGGTGATGTTGATGGTGGTGGTGATGGTGGTGATGGTGGTGGTGATGGTGGTGGTGATGGTGGTGGTGATGCTGATGGTGGTGGTGATGGTGATGATGGTGGTGGTGATGGTGATGGTGGTGTTGGTGATGGTGGTGATGGTGGTGTTGGTGGTGGTGATGGTGGTGGTGATGATGGTGGTGGTGGTGCTGATGATGGTGGTGATGATGGTGCTGATGATGGTGGTGATGGAGGTGATGGTGATGGTGGTGCTGATGGTGGTGGTGATGATGGTGATGGTGGTGGTGATGTTGATGTTGGTGGTGATGATGATGGTGGTGATGATGATGATGGTGGTGGTGGTGGTGATGTTGGTGGTGGTGATGGTGATGGTGATGAAGGTGATGATGGTGATGGTGGTGGTGATGATGATGGTGATGGTGGTGGTCATGATGATGGTGGTAGTGGTGGTGGTGGTGGTGGTGGTGGTGGTGGTGATGATGATGATGGTGGTGGTGATGGTGGTGATGATGATGATGGTGGTGATGGTGGTAGTGGTGATGATGATGGTGATGGTGGTGGTGATGTTGATGGTGGTGGTGATGGTGGTGGTGGTGGTGATGTTGATGTTGGTGGTGATGATGGTGATGATGGTGGTGGTGATGGTGATGATGGTGGTGGTGATGGTGATGGTGGTGGTGATGGTGATGATGGTGGTGGTGGTGATGGTGGTGGTGATGATGTTGGTGATGGTAGTGATGGTGATGATGGTGTGATGGTGGTGACGATGGTGATGGTGGTGATGATGATGATGGTGGTGATGGTGGTGATGGTGATGGTGATGATGATGATGGTGGTGGTGATGGTGATGGTGGTGATGATGATGGTGGTGATGGTGGTGATGATGATGGTGGTGGTGGTGGTGATGTTGGTGGTGGTGATGGTGATGGTGGTGATGAAGGTGATGATGGTGATGGTGGTGATGATGATGGTGGTAATGGTGATGGTGGCGGTGGTGGTGGTGATGGTGGTGGTGATGATGATGATGGTGGTGGTGATGGTGGTGATGATGATGATGGTGGTGATGGTGGTGGTGGTGGTGGTGGTGATGATGATGGTGATGGTGGTGGTGATGTTGGTGGTGATGATGATGGTGATGGTAGTGGTGATGATGGTGGTGGTGATGGTGATGGTGGTGGTGATGGTGATGGTAGTGGTGATGTTGATGGTGGTGGTGATGTTTGTGATGATGGTGGTGGTGATGATGATGGTGATGGAGGTGGTGATGTTGATGATGGTGGTGGTGATGGTGATGGTGATGGTCGTGATGGTGATTGTGGTGATGATGGTGATGGTGGTGGTGGTGATGGTTTTGACTGTGATGGTGATGTCGCAGTGGTGGCCGTGATGAAGGTGATGGCGGTCACACTGTGTCTAGGCCTCATCAGGGGCCAGTCCTGCTGGGTGTCCTGCCTGCTCCACCGTTCTTGCTCTCCAGGACACTGATGTGAGGTGGACCTTATTACCCGCTTTGCAGATGCAGCTGGGGTGGCCTGCGGAGACTCAGTGACGTGCTTACGGGCACCCAGCTGGTGAGGAGGGGCCCCCACGTGCAGGCCACCTGTGGTCGCGGCCTCGCCCTCCGTGCCTGGGGCCCAGGCTCATGCTTCTTTCCTGTGGAGGTTGTCGTGACTCATGTGTCCCCCCGTGTGGTCAGCCCAGCGCCCACAGGCTTGCTGCCTGAGGGTCCAGAGAAGGAGGCCGGGCCAGGTTTCCTCGTGTGCCAGCCAGGCTGGGCTGCTCACCTGGTGTAGCTGGCGGGGAGAGGATGTGAGCCCCTGCCTTTACGGAGGCGGGTGGGCCCGTGAGCCAGCCCGGCCCCCGCCTTGGCTCTGCTGCCCTGCCCCTGGCCTGGGGTGACGTGGTCCACCCTCTGAGTTCACAGAGCTGACCCTTTAGTCACTTCAGCCAGTGTCAGGGCTCGCGGAGGCTGGGTCTTGGCCGTTCCCCCCCGCCCCTGCCCCCAGCTGCTTTGTGGAGACTCAGGTGAGGCACCCAGGCCTGCGTCGGCACAGGCGTGAGGAGACCCAGGGGCGGGGGGGGCACAGGGGAGAACTGGAGTGGTGGCCGTGCGGTGGAGGCAGGGGTCACAGGCCTGGACCAGCGAGGGCCCTGGGGGCAGCAGGAATCCAACCACGTGGAAATATCTCTTCATCACTCACTCACCTGCATGGCGTCCAGGTCTCTCTCTCACTCCAAGGGTGCTGCGAATACCGTGGAAAGAATTATTGAGAGCCCCTCTGGCTTGGGGCCCTTCTTTTTCCATTGTGGCCCAGGATGAAAACTCTCCCAGCAGGGTGTAAAGTGTGACTTGCTGGGGCTAGGAGAGCTTGAGCAGGAGGAGGGCACTCGGGATGCCTTTCAGGGCGTCAAGGGGGTGACTTGCCGAAGCCCCCTGCCTGCCCTGTGTCAGACAGAGCAGGCTCCCCTGAGGAGGCGCACTCTGCGGGGCGGGCAGGGACCCCGTGCGCACGCGCCTGCCTGCCATACCTCTCTCGCTTGGAAGTGGACTCGGACTGGGCTGCCCTCGCTCGGGCCAGACTTGTGGCTGGAACTGCTGGCCGGTGCTTCTCCTTGCTATCGCTCTGTGGGCAGCTCAGCCCTCCTGCAGCCTCGGACAGGAGGCGTCCGTCCTCTCAAGTGATCGCGTGTCTCCATTTATGTGTGAGAAGCGCTCCGGCTGAAATCAGCTGCAAGAGCCACAGGAGAAGCCAGGTGCATGGCGGGAGCCCCGGCACCCGTCTCGTTTGGCTGAGAAGGGCTCCTGGTGCCTGGCGGTCCCGCGGGCAGCGCAGCTTTAATGGAAGGAGGGGGTGCAGGATGAGACGGCAGGCAGGGAGGGAGGGAGGGGAGGGGAGGGAGCTGAGAACGAGCAGGGACGTGTGGAACGGGCCTCCCCTGTCTCTGCCGAGATGCTTCCCCCACTCCAGCGCCCTCGGGGTTGTAGCGCTCTCCAACGGAAACTCTGCAATTTCCTCAGCTCACAGCAGGGATGCAGTTTGGATCAAATCTCATTATGGGAAAAGGCAGAACTGATCCCCTCAGCAAAAATGCTCAGCCAAGGACGTTCACACCTGTGTGTGCCGGTGGCCCGCCCACGGAGGCCGGGAGAGGGACGGGCCCGGGCGTTGGGGCTGCCGGGGGTGTGGGACAGCCATGATGGCCTCCCGGGCCAGGGCCTCTGCAGGGCCTCACTGACCTAGCAGGGCAGAAACACGGTGCGTGGAAGGAGAAAGCCCTGCATGTCATCGGCGCGAGAAAGCTGTGGCGGCCGCGGCTCCCCTGCCTCCCTGGGCAGGTGGCTTGCCCAGCACGGGGCACGGCATTCCGAGCTAGACAGAGAGGTTAAAGGGTGGGCCTGGCATCGGAGATGTGGACGCTGGCGTCACCCGTGTCCGTGAGGTGGGCGGGGCGGGCACCTGCCCCGTGGAGGGCTGCCTGGAAGGGGGCGGCAGTGTTGTTCGCAGGCACTGGAAACCCATGTTGGCACAGCTGTGGGACTTGCCACTTGGCTGCAAGGAGGCCAGGCTGCTCTGAGTGGGCACTGCCGGGCAGTGGCTCAGGAGCCGCTGCTGGTGCCTCGGGGAGTGACTGCCCCGGGCCTCAGTGCGTGCACCTGTGACACGGGGCTGGAAGAGAAAGGAGAGCCAGCTTCCTCAGGGGAGGCTGTGGGCGCTGGGCTGGGGATGGGAGGGGCAACAGCTCCCTGTGGGCACTGGGTGGCGGGTCAGGACGTGGTGGGAGGTCCATGCTGCAGCCTGGGCTGGGCTGTTGCTGATGGAGGAGATGGAGTTGGAGCCTCGCTCCCCGACGCCCCCGGAGGTCAGCCACCTGCTCTGGGCTGGGCTGCACTGACCTCTTGGGTCCCGAGGTCTGTGGGAACCAGGGGGCCCCATCAGGGGTGCAGCGGGGCCCGTGCCCCTGTGAGTCCCAGGGGAAATGCTGCCGTCGGGGGCTCACGGGCTGAAGGGGGAGGCGGGCGGGCGGGATTCGGTCAGTAGCTCGCTGTGCAGGGCGCGCACTGTTGCCCCGGACTCTGCAGGACGGCTGCGGCTGGGGGAGGGGCAGGGAGAAGGGAGTGCAGGGAGGGGGTAGATAGTGTGAGTAAGTGAACCCCGCCCCCTGTCACTGCGGGGACTTCAGGGGCAGAGGTGGCCCAGCGGGGACCCCTGGTGAGTGCCAGGCACAGGTGCACCCCATCACGGGGCCAGCGTTCCCCGAATTTGGGGCTCTTGGGCTGATCGGCTGTGGAGGCCGAGGGACCCATCCCCACTGACGTCAGATTCTGTCTGAAATGAGACAGGTTTACTTCGTTGGGGACTTCGACTTTCTCGGAAAACTCTGTAAACTCTTTCTCAACTCACATCTTTAGGGGCAGCCCAATGTTGAAACCTGCTAAAGATCCCTGGCCCCTCCGTGGAGAGGCCGAGAGGGGCGGGGGGACACTGGAGGCCAGTGGAGGGGCTCTCCTGCTGACACTCTCAAGGCCCCGAGGGGCTGTGGCCCCCGGCATCTCCCACCAGAGCTGCCGTGAAGACCCCAAGGGGCAGATGGTGGACTCCCACCCTCTGAGGGACACATCCACAGAACAAGCTGATGTGAAAACCCATTCAAAGACTTGGCGAGGGAAACGATTTTTCAACACGTACGGGCGTTTGCAGGGGAGGCTGGGTGCTGGAAATGAAGGGGGCTTTGCGCTGCGGAGTGGGGCTCGGCTGGTAATATGATCACTGCCGCCACCCGGGAGGGAGTGGGCAAGGTGGGAACATGCCTGCCCGAGAGCCAGGTCAGCAGGAGCATCCCAGGGCCTGGGGTGCACGGAGGCATTTCTGTTGGGCTGGGCCTGTGTGTGGGTGTGGACGGCTGAGCCCCTGGCCTCCTCACCCCCTGGTGCGGGGCCTGTGAGCCCGGGTGCTGGGCTGGGAGCCTTGGGACACAGAGACACTCCGGCCACATCCGCAGCCCCGGGACCGGGGGCTTTCCAGGGAGTCAGGAACTGTGCCAAGTGTGCCGGTCGCTCTGTCAAGGGGTGCACCCCCTGCCCAGGGTCATGGCTGCCCCACACAGGCCCTGAGCCTTTGTTTTCCCAGCAGCTTCATTTGGAGAGTGTGTACCCCTAGGTGGGGCTGGTGTTAAAGGACACGCCTTCCGGAAGCAGGAGACGTGAGAGCCTCGGGTTCCTTCCCTGGGTGGGAAGGCGCCCTGGGGGAGGGCATGGCAGTGCACTCCAGAATTCTTGCCCAGACAGGGAAGCCGGGGGCTGCTGTCCGTGGGGCCACAGAGTCAGACACGACTGAAGCGACTTAGTGCACACGCGTTCGGATGTCAAGCTGCCAGTTGCAGGGAGAAAATATTTTCTTTGAATTGGGTGAGATTTGAAATAGGAGTCATATTGTTTAATAGAAACGTGTGGGTTTGACTCACCGCTCTGACTTAATGGTTCTCGTCTGCTGGAGCGTTTAAAGTGAGGGCCTGGACCCTCTGACACCCAAACAGGGAGAGGGCCGGGGAGGGGAGGGCTGTGCCGGCCGAGGGAGAGTGGGTGTGCAGAGGGCAGGCTCTGGCCTGGGTGCTGGGCAGGTCGTGCTGAGCCACGGGTGGGTGGGGCCCCTCGCCAGCTTTGCCTCCACGATGCTTCCACTTGCTCTTATGGGCTGGGGCTGGGACAGCAGCAGGCGTCTCAACCCGAACGCCCGCCCTCCGCAGTGGCCAGTGGCGGGAAGGCAGAGTGGGTGGGACCGAGTCCTGGGTGCTGTAGCCAGGCTGTGGTCAGTGACGCTAACGGGGGAGTCCTCTATGCACATTGGCAGAGACAGAGGTGGACATCGGGCGGGGGGCGTGGGTGCAACGGGCACCTGATGAGGCCTGTGATGAGTGAATGAACGGGCCAGTGGGCGGGTAGTGGCTTGGGTGGGTGGGTGGATAGATGAGTGGATGGGTGGGTGGATGGGTGTTTGGGTGGGTGGTTGGATGGGTGGGTGTTTGGGTGGGTTGATGGGTGGTTGGATGGGTGGGTGTTTGGGTGGGTGGTTGGATGGGTGGGTGGATGGGTTGATAGGTGGGTGGGTGGGTGGCTTGGATGAGGCAGCTCCCCACAGGAGGTCTGGCCCTGAGGACCAGCTCTCAGGTGCCAGGCAGTTCTCCTGGGTGCCCAGCGGGCCCCCTCTGTGCCACTTGCTCAGAGCTTCTCTCCTCTCCCAGGGGACATCCAGCAGCTGCTCCTCGTCTCGGACCACCGGGCGGCTTACGATTACTGTGAGGATTACAGCCCAGACTGTGACACGGCCGTCCCGACAAACCCCAGTCTCAGGACCCCAACCCAGACGAATATGTGAGTCCTGGTGGGGGCTGCGGCCAGGCCTTGGGAGGGGGTGGGGATGGAGGGACACGGGGGCCATGGGACCCCCATTTCGAGTACCCGCTGTGTGAGACAACAGTCGGTCCTGGGGACGAGGTGGATCCCTGACTCGTTTTACGAAGCGCTCTGTGCTCCAAAGTGACTGAGTCACGGAGGACGCTGGTCAGGAGCATTTCATGCAATTTCTGGGTCAGGAGAGCCAGGGGCGGGCTCAGCACCGGGGCGGGCTCTGCGTGAGCGGGGACGCTGCAGGTGCCCTCAGGGACCGTCTAGAGCTTGCGGGACAGGAGGGGCTCCGTGCTGTCCCAGCACGGCTGCTCTGACTCCCAGAGCAGCAGGGACGCGAGAGCCAACCTGTCCCGAGCTCCCGGCTCGTGTCTGATGCTGCCACTGCCTACCGGGAGGGGGGTGTCCGGGGCCGGCCCGCCCACCCACCCGCCCCCACAGCCCAGCAGCACCCCAGCTGGTCTGAGTGTCAGTTCCTGGCACCGTTTTCAGATCTTCTCTCCTCCCTGCTCAGGTTTGACTCCTGTTTCCTTTAAGTAAAATTCGGGCCTGCCATTTGCTTCTCCGCTGAGTACCCCTTTCATGGGCAGTCAGGAGACAAGGGGGCGCTCCGTGAAGCTCCGGGGTCTTGGCTCAGACATGTCTTGGATTCAGTCAATAAGCCGGGTCTGACTTTTCCCACCCTCTGGACGAGAGCCTGCCAGGTTTCTCTCACCCTGAGGTTTTCCCAGGCGAGAGCACTGGAGCGGGTTGCCGTTTCCTCCTCAGGAGGTCTCCCACATCCCGAGAAGGAGGTGGACAGTGCTCCCCGCTGGGTCCCTGCAGCCAAGGCCTCCCGGCCACCCCCAGGCTCCCGCCCATGCAGAGGGCAGCACCCTCTGGGTGCTCCTCCGGGAAGTCCCTCCCGTGTGGTCTGGGCCTTCTGTGGGGGGTCAGGGGCCCGGGCGGCAGCAGCATGCAGAGGGCGGCACCCTCTGTGTGCTCCTCCGGGAAGCGCCTCCCGTGTGATCTGGGCCTTCTGTGGGGGTCAGGGCCCCGGGCGGCAGCGGCATGGCCAGCAGGGCCCTCGGGCGCTCAGAGTCAGACCATCCCGGACCTTTCAGAGGGCAAGGGGCCTATTTCCTCCCGGGACCCCCCGAGGGGCTGACCCTGCTCCCCGGGAGCTGGGGGTGCGGTCTGTCAGGCCCACAGCGTTGGTGCCTAGGGCAGGGCACAGCTTGTGGGGTCCGCTCTTACTGTCTGAGCCCGCAGGGGAGACCCAGGCTGGCATCCCGGTGGGGCGGGGGGCTCCAGCCCTCCTCACGCGACCCTGTTTGCTCTCAGTACCCAGATGGAGACAGTGAAGGAGACACCTATTACTACGAGTACCCCTACTATGAGGACACGGACGACACGGGCAGGACCCCGTCCCCACCAGGACGCCCGTGGGAAGCTGCTCGGGAGACCACGGCGGTGGCCGAGGTCCGGTCCCCAGGGCCGTGGGGGCGGGGTGGGGGTGTCCCCGGGGCCGTGGGGCGGGCTGGGGGGTGTCGCCAGGGGCTGTGGTGCTGGGTGGAGGGGGGTGGCCGAGGTCCGGTCCCCCGGAGCCGTGGTGGGGAGTGGTCCCGGGGCCGTGGTGCCGGGCGGGGGGTGGGGGGTGGTCCCCAGGGACTGTGGTGCAGGGTCGGGGAGTTGTCCCTGGGGACTGTGGTGTAGGGTGGAGGGGTGTCCCTGGGGGCCGTGGTGCAGGGGTGGGGGGTGGTCCCTAGGGGCTGTGGTGCTGGGTGGAGGGGGTGGCCGAGGTCTGGCTTCTGGGTCGGGGGAGGGGATAAGGAGGCCTCGGCAAGAATGGGGGGCCGTGTGGTGATGTGTAGAGACCAGGCGTGGTGTGGGTAGGAGCTTGGCAGGAAAGTGAGGGACCAGGGACCATATGCGCTTTGTCCACGGGGAGTGTGGGGCAGAGGGCTTCCCACAGTGTGCGGGACGTGGAGGGGACGTGGATATGATGGAACATGGCCCCCTCCCCATGGAGAGCCCGGGACACTGGCCTGTGTGGCTCTCAGAGTCCGGAAGCTTCTCTTCCTCTTATTTTTGGCTGCCACACGACTTGCGGGATATTAGCTCCCCTCCCAGGGGTTGAACCCAGGCTCTCGGCAGTAAGAGCATGGCGGCTTAACCACTGGAACGCCAGGGAATTCCCTGTTATCTTGCTCCTTAAGGAATCGTGAGAGTTCACCCTGTCCGGCTGTGTGATCCCAGTTTAGTCATGCACAGCACGGCCCGGGGCTGGGCTGCCTCCCGGACCGAGGGTCCCCTGCGCCCCAGTCCATGGGGTCCAGCTGGCCGAGGGTCTGCCTCCCTTTTCAGCCTCGGAGGAAACCCCAGACCTGGTCCCACCGCGCTGGCTGCCCCCTAACCCTGCATGTCTGTGCCCGGCTCTCAGGAGCTGACCCAGCCCCCCGGCGGAAGCCCCTTCGGCGCCCAGCACCACCGAGGGCCCCGGGAAGGAGGAGGATCCTGGCATTGGTGACTACGACTATGTGCCCAGCGAGGACTACTACACGCCACCCCCTTACGAGGACTTTGGTTACGGCGAAGGCATCGAGAACCCGGATGAGAACCCCGACCAGCCCCCAGACCAGGGCGCCCGGGCCGAGGTTCCCACCAGCACGGTCCTCACCTCCAACGGCTCCAACGTAATTGCTTCCCTGGGAGGCGGGCTGGTCCCGGGGCGGGGGCAGGACCCCTGGGCTACTCCTCCTCGGCCCCTCACTGTGCGGTCCCAGGGGCGGCGGCCCTGCCCCCTCCCCACCCCGCCTGGCGCTGGGCAGTCGGGCATGTTGGACACTCCCGGGGCCCCACGAGTTTAGAATCACCGACTGGCTGGGTGGATCTCTGCATCTCAGTGCTGTCAGGGTCTGAATCGGCAGGATGGGTGAGGACGAACCCCGGCCTCCAGGGTTCAGGTGGCGATGGCTGAGGTCACACGTGTTTGCAACTGTGCTCTTGTCCGTGGCCTGGGAGGGGGACAGGCCCATGAGCTGGAGGTCAGGCAAGCAGATGAGACACGACCCGACTTGAAATCTCCACCGGTGACTGACCTTGGATGGTGATGTCCCCGCCTCAAAGAAGCCAGTGGTCTCACTCACAGCCTGGTGCCCATGAGGCCCGCCCCCCAAGGTCGTTTCCACGTTTCCAGGTTGAAGAGGGGTTTGGCGCGGCCAGGGCACGTAGCGGATGCTTGGAAAGAGCCACTGTGTGATGCTGAGTTCTGGATGGCCAGAGGGCACGTACACGGGGCTGTGACGGGCTCAGACCCCTCTGCCAGCAGGCACGGGGTTACGGACACATTACCCCAAGGCCCTGGGCCTGAGGCGGAGGCCCTGCTGGCCGCGGCTCCCCAGGAGCACAGGACAGTCTGGCGTGGCGTGGCTGCCGTCTGCAGCTCTGGTTTGCCACGGTGTCGTAGGGGTTTGGGGCGAGTTTCCCCCCATGAGAGGGAGGCAGTGCCTCCCAGCAAGTGAGCCCCCAGTCCTTCGCGCTCCTGGCCTGCATCTCCTGCCTGTTACCTGGCATCCTTCCGGTGACCCCCTCTGCCCTCCCCCCAGCCGGCCCCGCCTCCCGGAGGAGGGATGGACGACCTGGAGGGAGAGTTCACGGAAGAAACCATCAAGAACCTGGACCGAGAGCTACTACGACCCGTACTACGACCCCACCGTCTCCCCGTCGGAGATCGGGCCAGGCATGCCTGCCAACCAGGACACCATCTACGAAGGGGTGAGCGGGCGAGGAGGGCGCCTCCCTGGGCCTCGGCTGGGGACCCCGTGCCTCGTCAGCCGTGCGGATCTGGTATAACCTGAGCCTTTTTCCTCCTCCTCCTCCCCCTCTCTCTGCATCTCATGAACCCCAGATCGGAGGGCCTCGGGCGAGAAAGGCCAAAAGGAGAACCCGCCATCATCGAACCGGTAAGACACTTTCTTATTCTGTCTTTGGAACCGGCAGGGTCAAGGGTCAAGGGTCGCATCTTGGGGGCTTGTGGCGGATTAGGTAGGATGGGGACCCTACTCTGCTCCCAGGGGACCCCTGAACCTCTGTGCCCCGGGCCACTGTGAGGAGCCATGTGACCTCGCAGATACCGCACGCTGCTTTGAAAATCCCCGGGCAGAAGGGTCTGCACCTCGACTGGAGGGGGTGTCTGCCAAGATTCAAATGGGTCAGGACCCTTGGTGCCGCATGCCCAAGATCCAGGCACATCACCGTGCCTCCAGTCCAGCTCGAGAAGGAGACTTGGCTTTGAGAGAGAGGGAGCCCCCACGCAGGAGGGAGCCCCTGACCCGGGAGGGCAGCTCAAGAAGGAGACTCGGCTCTGGGAGGGAGGGAGCCCCCCCAGGGAGGGCAGAGGGGTTAGCAGGTCGAGTGGGGACCTGGAGTTGCTGGTCCAGGGCGGGGAAGACCCGTTCTCTCTCCAGCTGGTGGAACAGGTGAGCTTGATTTTCAGCCCCCTCTAGGGGATTTAATAAAACAGCTCCACGCCCAAATTCCCATCGATAAAACTGCCCTGTGCCCACGTCCTCTGCTCTCAGGGAGCCTGGCTGGGAGCACCAGGGCCCACCCCGTAACCTGAGGCCCTGGCCCTGACCCGGGGGCGGGCAAGGAGCCAGGCGATCAGTGGGAGGAAGAGGGGCGCCCTGCAGCCGCATGTGGGGGCCACGGCCTTGGGGGCCGGCAGGCTGCTCTGGACACTGGAGCAGGGAGGGCCTGGCTGCCAGGGTGCAGTCCTGACATGTGTTCCAAAAGTGGAGAGTCACCAGCCTGAGGCTCGGGGCTCGGGCTTCCTCTGGCTCCACCGGGGCCCCTGGCGTGGGAACTGAGGCAGTGCCCGTCCTTCCGTGGAACCGGGAAGGTTCTTTTGGAGCGTCGTCCCCCTTAGAGGCACCGGGAGCCCGTGGCTGGGGCGCCCGGGACGAGGGGCTGGGCCTGTCCCAGCTCCCGTGGGGCTGCAACCACTGGGCACATACAGCCTGTTCTCAGGCTCAGGACACCCCCTTTCTGGTGCTCCCCGAGGGTGAGGGATGGGGGTGCAGGGGAAGGGGGCAGGGTGCCAGGGTAGGGGCCCAAGGCCAGGTAGCCCCTCGCTCGGCGACATGAAGCATCCTGACACCAGGACGTCCAACTCTGGGAGGGCCTGCCCGGCTCAGTCTGGAGGAGCATCCTGTTCACCCCGTCCCCCCCGCCTGGGCTGCCCCTGTTCCAGGGCCGTAGCATCCAGGTCTGGATGGAGGCTGGTGAGCAGGGCGCGGGGTGTCCAGCTGCCAGGCTCCACCGCAGAGGGTGGGCGGAGACGCAGGCTGAGAACAGAGAAGCAGCCCAACCCAGTGCGACTGCAAGACGCCTGGTCCAGCCTCGGCCAGGGGGCCATCTGGATGCGCTCTGGCCCCACCATTCCCTCTAGCCCAGCCCCTAATCTGTTCAGAGTACCCATGGGGCGAGGCCAGTCCCTCTGGGGACACCATGTAAGCAGTTGGAACATCTCAACCTGGAGCATCGCCAGAGGGCCGAGCCCTGGGAGACGGCGGATGTGGTCTTGACACGTCCCGGCCCGTGGAGGTCGGGGGGCTGCTTGCTCTCTCCCACCTACCCCAGCGACCTCCCTCTGGGGCATGTGACTCGCTGTCCACGGAGCTCTTGGAACCAGCTCCTCTGTCTATCCATCCATCTCAGGGGCGTTTCCCGCCGGAGCTGTTTCCCACTGAGAACCAGTGCCCACTGTCATGGGTCAGCACTGCCAGGGGCTCCTTGAAAGGACAGGACTCCCCCAGGGTGGGGGTACTCAGTTCACTGAGACCTGGTGCTCCAGGCTGCGCTGGGGCCTCAGGGACCCAGCGTCTCCCCTTCCAGTGGGCTGAGTCACCTGGTGAAGGCCCGTCACAGGCACGTCCAGCCTCTTCCGTGGTTTAAGGAAGGTTTTCTGGTCCCCGCTGCTTAGCAGATGGACAGAGTTGCGTGGAGAGTTGTGTGGAGCTCGGCTAAGGCTGAGACTCCTGCCCTGGCGGGTGTGGACTGGGACCTCTGCCTGAAGACCCCCTCTTTGTGTTTCGGGAGCTCTCCTTGGTGGGGTGGTGGCCGCGGGTCCCTTCCCCGCTCCTGGGAAAGTGCAGGTGCCCCTCCGCCGGGCCCACCCATCCCACGTACCCCAGCACTCCCCAGGCCTGTGACCCCCGCCCCGTGAGGACTGGCTTCCTGAGTACAGAGGTGGTGTGTCCGTGGCACGGCAGCCAGGGCTGTCTCTCTCGGTCCCGGCTCAATTCTGAGCCCGCTCCGCTGCCGTGGTCAGAGGAGCCAGGGAAGCCGAGAGTGAGGAAGCGTCTGGAGGAACTCCATGTGCGCGCCTCGTGGGCACACAGCTCTGAGCGCACATCCGTGTGACACTGGGTGCATCCCCCAGTGTCTGGGCACCCCAGTGGGGAGGGCGAGGCTTGGTCTGCAGGAGCCTGGTGTCCGACAGTGAGACTGGGGGCGGAGGCCGCGTGGACCTGGGCTCGGCCGGGGGCGGGGCTGGAGGAGGGAGGGGCCAGTGCGGCCTGTCTGAGGGGCTCAGCCTGCAGCCCCTCCTCCTCTTGTTCCCCTGAGCCCCCAGGCTGCCGTCTCCGCCCTCACTCGGCCCTCGGCCTGGAGTCACTGCCCCCTGGGCTGCCATCGCCGAGGCCTGCCTGGGTGCTGTCCCGGGGACAGGAGGCCAGCAGTCGGGCCGGGGGCTGGCCCTCTCTGTCCTCTGGCTGGAGGAGCTCAGAGCTCGGTCACTGCAGCCCCCGTCACAGCCCCACAGCGGAGGCTGCTGCTCCAGACCCGTGCCTGGGCAGGGGGTGCGGACCCGGAGGCCTGGGCCTCGGTCCTGTGGGCCGGCCAGCCTGGAAGCCGTCCTCGGGGCTGGGGCTGGGGCTGGGGGGCCAGGCCTGCGTTTCGGGATGGGGAGGCCGCCCTAGGGGCTCAGACACTCTCCCTGTCTCTTCCAGGGTATGCTCCTGGAGGGCCCGCCCGGCCCCGAAGGCCCTGCGGTGAGTGTCCTGTTTCATTTCCCGTGACTTGTGGGGGGTCCTCGGGGGTGCAGGGAGGCCCTTTAACGCTCCTGGATGGAAATCAGGGGCAGATGCCCTGGGCTGGGCGCTTGCCTGGCTCCCATGCCCACCCCCCACCCTCTCCTGGCAGGCGGGCACCGCCCGGTGGCTGCATCTTTAACTACCTGATTTCGTGTTTAATTCTAGGGCCTCCCAGGACCTCCAGGAACGATGGGCCCCACAGGCCAAGTGGGTGACCCTGGAGAAAGGGTAAGCACAGCCCCTGGGATCCCAGGCCCTGTGGCCTCATCCGGACGGCCCCTCGTGTGGCGGCCGACCTTGTCCTCACACGTGCACCAACGTCCTTCCCCAAACTGCCCCGACCTGGTTGCGTCTCGCGCCACCCCCTTACCACGCCCGCTCTCTTCTGACGTTTAGGGGCAGACCGTTGCCTGGCCCTGAGCTGGGCACAGCGACACCGGCAGGGAGCTGGGCCGTGAACCCCTGGGGACTCCGGGGGGAGGGCGGTGTACGTTGCTGGTCCGGCGGCCATGCGTTAGTGGGGCTCACACTCGGGTGCCTGGGGCTCCCGGGCCCGCGGTGCCCTCCCCCTCACTCCAGCTTCCTTGTTAGAAATCAACTGACAGACGCTGGAGAACTTCCTCTGGGTCTAAGGGACCGCCCCGGCAGCCCTGGGCGGCTCAGGGGAGACGCGGGCTGAGCCCTGGATGCTGAGATTTCGCGCTGACACCTCGTGGGGGTTGGGGGTACTGCAGCCCTGTGGTTTCTCGTCCACCTTGACTTTTTCCTTCTCGCTTTTCCTGCTGGTCTAATGAATGCGGATGTGAGCGCGGCCAGACTCAGCGCTGATAACCAGGTGCAGCTGTAGATTAGAGGCCCTGGGAGTGTGTCTGCACCTGAGAGACGCCGGGCACGCGGCCCGGGGCAAAGCAGGGACTTAGGTTTCGTGGGGGATGTGGCTGGAGTCTGCTTCCGAGGGCGTGTCTGGCTTTGGGACGATGCTCCCGGCGGCGGCGTGAGGTGCCGCCTGCAGACGGAGCAGGGGGGCGCCTGGCCTGAGAGGGCAGCCAGGTCGGACTGGGCACCAGACGCGCTCTCGCCGTGTTGCTTCCCTGAGCCCGTGGCTTGGGCGCCAGAGTAGGGGGCCCTGGCTCTGTGGTGGCCTGAGTCTCGCCTGGCTTCCCACGCGTCCATGCCGCTTCCTCCTCGGCTACAGCTGCATAAGTGAGACAAGCAAGCGAGGAGCCCGTCCTCCCCACCCAGGACCCGGGACTGCTGTCTCTAACCCAGCTCGCTCCACAGGTCTGTGTGAGATGAGGTGGCAGCCGTGTCCCCTCACAGAGCATCCTCGGATGGACCCAGGGGTGGGGGCTAGGTTCAGGCGTCAGCGAGAGCAGACGCGTCTCTCTTGGATGTGGGATGGGGCGCCGTCAACCGGGGCCACAGGTAGCACAGACCACGCCTCCCGTCAGCCTCGGCCTTGCTTTGAGAGTTGGCCTGTCCACCTGCCATGTTCTCCAAGTTCCACGGTGCTGGGCCCTGGTCTGGCGCTGAGGATCTGAATGCTCCTGACACACCTGGGGGCCGGAGGCCCCTGGCGGTGAAGCTGAGCCTTTCAGAGCTGAGCTCTCTGGCGTTCAAGGCAGGGTCCAGGAGGCGGGGACCAGGGCGGGGTAGGCAGAGAGATCAGCTGCTCTACAGCTTGCTGTTGGAGCTGGAAGGAAGCCGCAGCCCCCAGCCCTCCCGGGCCCCTTCCCAGGGGGACGGGCTGATTCCCAGGAGCTGAGCACTGCCCACCCTCGGGGCCCAGTTCTCTTCCAAGGGTTGTCCCTGCTCATAGCTGAGCATCCTCTCAAGCCTGGATCTCCTGGTTGTCTGCTCGTGAGCTGGAAAGAGCTAAAAAGAGCAGGGTCAGGACGCTGCGCTGCCTCCTGCCAGCAGGGCGACCTCGGGATCCCTGTGGAGGAGAGGAGAAGCTTTACCCTCTTAGGTTTCCTCCGTGGGACCTGCAAACTAAACTGAACAAAGCCCTTAAGAGGATAAAAGATAAATCATCTCATTAATGTTTCTAATTTCACACGCACAGAGGGCTTCATATAGAAGTAAAAGCCTGATAAGTCGTTAGACTTGGGAACTTATCTACCAGTTTAACAAAAACCAACACACACGGAGAAGTGATTACAAAACGCATGGTGGGGGGCGGAAGCTCATGGAAGGTAAGGGCGGCTTCAGGAAGGTCTTCATGCAGACTCCCCTGCGTGCCCACTGTCCGTCTCGAGTGAGAGGGTGGCCCCCCTTTCCCGTCATCCTGGTTCGGGGCGTGGTGCTGGAGAATTCCTACCACCTTTGGGCTTCCCCTGTGGCGCAGAGGTTAAAGCATCTGCCTGGAATGCGGGAGACCCGGCTTTGATCCCTGGGTCAGAAGATCCCCTGGAGAAGGAAATGGCAACCCACTCCAGTGCTCTTCCCTGGAGAATCCCATGGAGGGAGGAGCCTGGTAGGCTACTAGTCCACGGGGTCGCAAAGAGTCGGACACGACTGAGCGACTCCACTTTCACTTTCCAAAGGGAAGCGTGTGTTCTGCTTTTAGGCTGCCCGGGGAGGGCAGGGGCCTTCCCCGCATCTGGGAGTTCTCAGCTGAAGGGCATGTGTGGGGGTGGCGTGTTCTGACCGCCATCATCTGCTCGGCCTCATGTGCCCGTCTGCACGTGAGAGCCGCTCGCTGGAGAGTCTGGAAGATTTCGCCCTGCCTGCCCCGATCCTGGGACTCCACAGCTCTTCTCTTTTTAAAAACAATGTGACTTATTAGTTCACCCATTTTTGACTGCTGGGCATTCCTGGCAGTGCAGGCCTTTCTCTCACTGTGGGGAGTGGGCTCGCCTCTATAGCTGAGGTAGCTTCTCTGTTACAGAGTGTGGGCTCTGGGCACGCTGGCTAGATTTACGCTCAGGTCTGAAGACTGGGCACAGCCTGGGTCCCTGCCACGTGGTCAAGATGCAGTGTTCACTGAGGCCCGTGGGAAGCCTTCAGCTCTGCAAAGGCCGTGGCAGGTGACCGCGGCCACCCTCAGGGCAGGGTGTTGCACCGTCCTCCCCCTGCTGGGGGGCTGGGTGTGGGGCCTGGACCCCAGTGCCCCTGTGTGCCTGGGACGTCGTTCATGGAGCTGTCCAACCCGGGACACCTGGTCAGTCATCTGCTCTGCACAGCCGGGTGTCTCTGTGAGCTCCCGGCCACGAGCCGTGGTGATGCGGGCCTTCCCTGGGGAGGTAGGGCCGTCCTGTCTGTGACCTGCTCGCCCCGATCTGTGCTGTCATGAGGTGTTACTAGCATGGAGCTGGGGCCCCCTGAATCTCCTTGTTTACCCTGAACCCCCTGGAGGCCGGAAAGACCCTTTTACATATTAGGGAGCACACGGGATGGGAGTCCTCCTGAGAGGGGCGGGCTGGAAGCAGAATCCCCCAGTGTCTCCCTCCAGGCCTGTCTGGCCCCCTGGGCTCAGAAGATGTCAGTGAGCTCGTCTGGGACCTCCTGGCCCCCTCCTGATACAGGGCGTGACCCCGGCGGGTGGTGGGTGGGGGTCCTTGGGGAGGGGGTGCGGCTTCCCCCAGGCTCTGGCCCTGGCCGCAGAGGTAGCCAGTGTTCAGATCTAGATCGGGGAGGGACCGCTGTGAACGCCTCTGGCCTTCCCCAAACTCGACTGCACAGGAGTGGACCTGAGCAAACCACCCCAATGCTGAGGGTCTGAGGGCTTCTCTGAAGTGCGAAAGCAGAGTATCCCAGTGTGAAGACCCGCCTGGTCTCTGGCGCTGCTCGCCCAGCCCCGCTGCCTCTCTTTGCTGTGGGCTGCGGCGGGCTCCGCAGTGGACAGGAGCCCTGACCCGCCTGCTGCTGAGCCCCGGGCTCCGGGTCAGCGGGTCTGGAGCCGGCCGCCACTTTCAGTGCCTGAGCTCTGTGTTCTCTCTTGTCTGCACCTGTGCGGTGCCAGGACAGCCTCGGGAGAGCCCTCTGTTGACCTAGAGAGGCCCTGGTATCTGTGCCTGTTCCACGTGCGACCTGCCCCCGGCACGACTGCTCTACAGCGGCTGCCTGGCCGGCGCAGGCGTTGATCAAAAGACACACGAAGGCGGGGCGGCTCTTTCTACGTCGCCCAGAGCCTGGTGGCTGGGCCGTGCCCTGCGTCTGCCAGAGGCTGTGGGCAGGGCGGCGCTGTCCTCAGCTCGAGTCCAGTGGAGGGTGGCCGGGCGGCTGGGGTGCAGACCCCTGTTTTGGCTTGAGGGGTACAGTCTTTGAGACACAGACCCCAGGGCCTGGCAGAGTTTTTCTGGCGGCTTTTTCGAGCAGCGGTGGATACAGAGAGCACAGGTGCGGTGTTGCATGGGACTCACATCAGATTTTAAGATGTCAGGAGGATCCCTTAAAACGGGGGTGTTTTCTCCCACAGGCAAACCTTCTCTCTCACAGGGTTACCAGACTTTTGACTGTCTACCAACATGCTCTTGGGAATTGTTTTCAGTGTAGCTGATAATGTCAGCACAAGGGTGAAGTAGCTTTGGGGCCCCGAGGTTGAATTTTCGCCTCCACGGCTTAGAAAAAGCAGGAGGGAGTCTTAATGGGAGAGGGGCTGCCCCAATGTGCTTCCTGGTTTCCAGCACACACACACGCACACACACACGCACACGCACGCGCACACACACACACACACGCGCACACACACACACACACACACACACACGAGCCCGCATGACATGGGCGTGGACACTACATGGACGGCCTGTCATCCCTGGGGCACACGGACTCTAAGCTCTGAGTTGGGGGTTTGCTCTGGGATCAACTCAGAGGCAGAAAGCTCAGCGGTGAGCAGCTATCAGTAGAATTTCCAAGAGGAAGTCTGGCTGGCAAAACACATCCTGGGTTTTTCTTTAAGTAAATTTTATCCTCTGGGAATTTTTTTTCTTTTGAAACTGGCAAGCAAGGACCATTTAGCTGTGCCTATGAGCAGTAAAAAGTCGTGGTGAGGGGACTGCAGAGACCCTCTGGCCCGGCGGTTCTGCTTCTCAGCACTTGCCTGAGAAAGACAATCTCCCCTGGCGGTCCAGCGCTGGGGGTCCACGCTCCCCTTCTGGGCTCAGGTTCCATCCCTGGGTGTGGATAAGGTCCACGAGCTGTGTGTCTCAGCCAAAAAAAAAAAAAAGAGGGAAGAAAGACGCCCGAAGCTTCATCCCAGCAGGCTGTGCCCTAATGAAGACTGGACCCAAACACGCGTCAGAGGAGGACGGATTCGCTCAGTGGCGAGCCCGTGAGGGCAGGGACCTCGGAGGCCACGGGAAGGGAGTGAGGCCAAGCCCGCACACAGGCCTCCACGTGCGGCAGAGGGGGCGCAGGCTGGCGGACACGCGTGCAAGCCTGTCTCCCTAAAGGAGAGCGGCCGCCTGCGCTCGGCCGGTGGACTCGCAGGCGAGATTCGTCTTGCGTGTTCGGGGTGTGTGTTTCCGGCCTCCCGGGGCAGCTCCGGGCTTTTATCCTTGGCTACTCCTGGAGGAACAAGAGGGAGCCTCCGCGTCCCGCTTCGCAGGCATCCGTGTTCTGCCACATTTCACAAGAGGAGGGATCGGCCCTGAAGTAAAGCAACAGCCAAGGAGCAGACGGGCGGGTGGGGGCCTGGCCTCCCAGCCCATCGGGGGTGGGTCCCCGTGCTTGGTCCTCTGGGCCGGGCTCGGAGTCGGTTGCGTCTGCCCCGGGAGGCGTCGCGCGGCAGTCGTGAGCACGTGCTGCGGGCCGCGCTCCACCGGCACCCCCGCCGCGGGCCAGCGGCCGTCCCGTTCACTGAGCGGGGAGAGCTGCACTTGTCTGCACGCAGACCTCGCCCACGGCAAGCTGCTTGGGCGTCTGTCTGCCTCCTTGAAAAGCTGAACGATAAAAACACTTTCTTGACAAGAAGCCGTGTTATTCACGTTGCAGGGGTCTTTCAGGTGGCGCTGCTGGTAAAGAACCCATCGGCCAGTGCAGGAGATGTCAGAGACGAGGTCCGATCCCGGGTCGGGAAGCTCCCCTGGAGAAGGAAATGGCATCCCACTCTAGTATTCTCGCCTGGGGAACCCCACGGACAGAGGAGTCTGGTGGGCTACACACACTCCGTGGGGTCGCAGAGAGTCGGACGCGACCAAAGTGACTAGGCGCACACGCATCCGCGCCGTGTTCACCTAGGCCTGACTGGGGCCAGAATCAATCAGAGGGTCTGCCGGGGGCTGGGGTGTCAGGGACCAGCCAGGTGAGCGCTGAGGGGGAGTCTGCAGAGGTGGGGCCTCAGAGTGCTCAGGAGGCCTCGTGTCCCTGTCCGTCCCCCCTTGTGTCCGTCCAAATGAGCGGACACGGCCCGTGTGGCATCTGCTCCACCCGCAGAGCCGAGGGGCTGGGGGATGAGCTGCCCTCTCAGCCGCCAGCACCGGGCCCTCAGGCTGCCCAGCCCAGGGGGACACCCGGCAGGGACGCTCCTGGGACCTGGATGCCTTGCCCTGCCTGCCTCCCGCAGGGTGGCCTCTGCCGCTCCGGATCGCAGACCGGGCTTTCTGCCTCTCCGCTCAGCTCTGCTCGGGTCCGGGGTCTCCTCAGCCTCAGCCCGCAGTGAAGCCCCCTCCTCCGGGCTCAGGATCTGCCCAGCCTGTGCCCGGGTCCCGCGTTGCTCCACTCGCAGTGCGCGTCCCGGGGGCCCTGGCCCCACCCCCTCACGTCGCCGCAGTCCAGCCCCCTCCCGGGCCCTGACCACTCTCCTGCCCTCTGTCCACAGGGTCCCCCTGGGCGCCCAGGCCTTCCTGGCGCTGACGGGCTGCCCGGCCCTCCTGGAACCATGCTTATGCTGCCTGTGAGTGTACCTGTGGGGGCGGGCGCTGGGGTGGGCGGGCTCGGGGCTCAGAGTTGGGGGGTTCCCTGGGCTGCTTCCAGGGGGTCAATCCCCTGACCCCAGATGGGCTCTAGCCTGGGCCAGCTGTCCTGTGGAGACAGCTCCTGGGAGTGTCCTGCCGGCCCGGCAGGGTGGGCGCCAAGGTCGGGGTCTCCACCTCTGACGGTGTCCAGGGTGGGAGCAGAGCCCAGCTCTGAGAGAAGCCGTTTGGCGTCCGCCTCCGTCACTGCACGCCTGCCCGCTCCCTTGGACCCCTGAGCCAGCACCTCCCTCCTTGCGTGTGACCTGCTCCTGACCTTAGGGGCCTGCAGAGGACCAGGCTGCTTCCCTCTCAGGGAGCCCAGGCCGGGAGGGCGAGTGTGGAGGGGTGATCTGGACGGATGTCCGTTTCTCTCTGAGCCCGTGTGCCCCTCAGCATGGGCGTTGGCACGGGTCTCTGGGGTCTCAGGAGAGATGCCGTGGGTGCCGTGGTAGGGGGTGAAATCCCCAGGGCTGGAATTACCGGGCAGAGATGGGGTAGCTCTGTGTGGGCAGTCGGGTGGCATAATAAGCAGGGGCAGGCCTGGGGCTGGAAGCTGCCAGCCTTCCCTCCCGATGCTTTGCTGTCACCTGAGAGGCCACTGGACACCCTCAGCCCTGGGGTCCAGAGTGGACACCCACGTCCGTGCACCCCCTGCTGACCCCAGTCTTACATCTGCAGTTCCGGTTTGGAGGGGGCGGTGACGCGGGCTCCAAAGGACCCATGGTCTCCGCGCAGGAGTCCCAGGCTCAAGCCATCCTGCAGCAGGCCCGGGTGAGTGGTGCTGGGGCGTGGGGGGCTCGGAGCCCAGCTTGCAGGGTTGCTGACTTGGGGTGCTCACCCGGGACTCAGGAGCCCGGGGGGATCCAGTCATCCCTGTGCATTTGGGGGCCCTGGTGAGCACCAGGAGAGGTGGGGGAGGCTTCTCAGGGGTCCCTTGTCCACAGCGAGGGTCCAGGTTCCCAGATACGGACACGGCTGCTGAGCCCCTCTGGCTTCTGCTGACCCCGTCTTCTTCAGCCACCTACTGCCTCCCCCAGCTCTGGGATGGACAGACCCCACGTCCTCCTGGGGGCCCGTTGTGATGGGGCTGGGCCGAGCCTGAACCTCGGGCTGGGGGAGCTGGTGGGCTCTGAAGCCCCTCGCTCAGCCTGAGGGTCCCCAAGGAGCCTCGTTATTACTCTGCTCCCAGCGAACGAGCTGATGAGTGAATTGCGTTTTAATTGACGAGGCTCCAGATTGCTGATTGCTGTTGACAAGAGCAAATGCCACCCGGTGGGGTGGGCCCTCCTCCCTTGGAGTGCCCGTAATGGGGCGTCGCAAGGAGCTACTGAGGAGTCCCTCGTTTGGCGATATTTATGTGGCTCTGTCGCTGCGGATGGATGCTGATGATCAGCGCGCGTGGATAATGAATTACAGGGCAGCGAGTGCTGAGCTGTTGCCGTGGAGTGAATTGCCGTGTGATGCAGTCAGCAGGCGACAGGCCCCGTCCCCTGCCACTGGGCTTATTGGCGGGCCGGCCTGGCTGGCCTTGAATCTGTGGGTGTGTTGATTGAAGCCAAATGGGTGACGGGCTCCTAAGATTCTGGAACAGAATCTTCCAGCACTGAAGTGGCATCACGCAGGGAACAGTTGCATGATGGGTGTGGAAGAGGCGCGTTGAGAAAGCAGGTGGGAGGGAACCTCAGCAGCGGGCAGGCAGCGGGCACCCGGGCCGGGGTGCAGGGTGGCGCCCGTGGCTGGGGCGAGGACTTCATTCACCCCTGGAGGTCCCCGATGTAACGCCCGGGTGCTGGAGGTGCCTCTCGGGGAATGTGTGATTCAGCTCGTGCGCAACACACACCCAGCCAGCCCCCCAGGGCAGCCGCGTTGCACGCTCCCTGTGAGGGTGCGGGACTGACGGGGCGGTGCGGGTGGGGAGAAGGAAGGGTCAGCTTGAGGCTCCGGGCACCCATTCCCAAAGTGGTGGGTGGGCACCTACCTGGCCCTGTTGGTGCTTGTTGCTGGGAGCCCAGAGGATGGGGAGGAGGTGGGTCCAGGGCCCCTGTGACCTCCCCCACAGCGGCCCCTGTCCCTGGCCTCTCGCACCGGCCCCTTCGCACCTGTCAGGACAGGTAAACCATCTGTTCCTCAGCATGTCCCATTTGCCTTGCAGCTCGCGTTGAGGGGGGCCTGCTGGCCCGATGGGTCTCACTGGGAGACCGGGTCCCATGGTAAGTCATCTTGGGGCTGTGGGGGTTTGGGGCTGGGTGCCGCTCTCTGGCCCCTGCCCATCAGGCTCCCAGCTCACCGGGTCAAAGCGTCTCGTGGTGGGGGAGGTGTGCCCTGGGCACCAGAGGCCTGGGCTGCCCTCAAGAGAGGGACGCCGTTGCCCTTACACTGACCTGGACTCCGCCTCACCTCTCGGGGGGCTCCAGGCCTCTTTCTTTTGAGGCTCCTTACCATCCAGGCCAGTTCAGCATGAGGCAGACCCTGATTCCTGCCCGACTCCTTGGGCAGCGTGCCCGGGAGAGGGGTCTCCGGGCGGGTGTGGCCCTGCAGTTGCAAGGAGCCAGGGCACCAAGGCGCACGGGTCCTCTCTCTGTTCCCTGGGAGGGGCGGGCTTGGCCCCTGGCCCTGGGGTGTATTTCGCGCCCTCCCGGCATCTGGCGATCTTGCCCTGGAGTGGACAAGGATGTCCACACGCGGCCCTGCCCTGCGGCTGTGACGGGCAGTGGGCAGGTCCGTCCTGGAGAGAAGCGAGCACGTGCTGAGCTCAGGGGTCCCCGCGCCCCCGTCCAGGGTTTCCCTCCAACCCAGGATGAGATGCAAACCAGGAAAATGACTGCTTGTGCCTCGGGGTGTGTCCGAGGTGGCAGGCGGGCTCTGTGGGGGCCCTGCCCAGGGGCAGCCCGGATCCCTCCCCTGCCCCGTCCTCCCCAGCCACCCCCTACAGCCTGTGTGCCTATGCCGGGCGCCCCCTAACCAGGCGTGTCTCCCCAGGGCCCTCCTGGGAGCGGAGGTCTGAAGGGCGAGCCAGGAGACATGGGGCCTCAGGTATGTACCCAGGGGCCGACTTCTCTCCGGGAAGATGGAGCCCTGTCGCTGCCTCTGGTCAGGGAAGTGGGCGGAGCTGCCCCCTCTGATGCCAAGCTGGAGGCGGAGCGGCCGTGGGGTCCGGAGGCGGGACCGCGGGCTGCTTCCCCGTCCCACCCTGGCTCAGGGCCGCGGACCCTGCGCCTGTCCGCGTGATGCCGCGTGCAGGCAGCTGGGCGGCGGGGGGGATGAGCATGGGGGCCAGGCTTGGCTTTGTCCTCCGAGAGGCGGACACACCACTGACCTTTGCCCTCTGATCCCGGACAGGGTCCGCGGGGTGTGCAGGGCCCGCCTGGCCCGGCAGGGAAGCCTGGGAGAAGGGTGAGTGTCTTTCGGCAGAGTCGGCGCTGCATCTCGCTGGCCGGGCTCCCCCGCCTTCAGGGGGGGCACGTCTGTGTCCAGGGCTGGGCGGGTCCCATCCCACGGCAGCGAGCTCCCCTGCCCCTAGCGTCTGTCCGGAGCATCTGAACAGTTTAGCGTGCTCTTTAATTCGGGCGTGGCTGCTTTGCACTGTTGTGTCACTCTGCTGTGCAAAGGTGAGAGTCGGCTGCGAGCACACCCGCAGCCCCTCCGTCCTGAGTCGCTCTCCCAGCCCCCCGGCACAACCCCTAGGTCATCACAGAGCCCCGAGCTGAGCTCCCTGTTAACCCACATTTTGAACTAAAGCAGTTTCCCAGGTTCTTTGGGAGCAAGCAAAATGAGCAGTGGTCCTTCCTTCTCGGGGCAGCCTCATTTCTCCAGAAATGGCTTTGGTTTTGTTGGGGGAAATAGCCGGGTGGCTTCTCAGGCTCCCGCCGCACCGCCCCCTATCCCCAGCCTCCGAGACTCTCCGTCCAGGCTGGCACGTTAGTGGAAGGAACGGCTCTGCCTCCGGGTGGCTGTCCTGACTGACAGAGGGTGCGTGCCTTTCTAACCCGACGTAAATTAATGAACAGCGTCCATGCCAGCCTGGGAAATCCTAATTAACCCACATCAAACTCTCACTAGCAGATCTTTCCATCAGCTGAGTGCTTCTGCTGAGTGAAAGGAATACTTGTCTCTTGTGTTGATGAACCTCTGCAAGGAACGTTGACCCCTGGTCTTCCAGTTCCTGCTCTAGAGGCAAAGCACTCGAGGCCAGAAAGAGTCCTTCCCTGGGGGTCCGGGGGCCTCCGTCCCGGGGGTTACTCGTAGCTAGAAGGAGAGTTACAGCGTGAACGGCTCTCAAGCACGGCCGCCTCGAGTTGGCCCCCTCAGGGCCTCGGTCCACAGGCAGGGGGGTGCCCGGCCACTTCTGAGGGCCCCCGTTAGACTCCTGACCTCTGCTGGGACCCGGCGGCCCGGGGCTGACACTTAGGTGGTTTACTGTGCTGTGCCTGCTCTGAGGTTTGGGACGGTCAGGCTCTGGAAGACCAGAACCTGTGAACAGCAGCCGGGACTCCTGGTCTGGATCCTCTGGGCCAGCCCTCTGGGGGGCTGTGTGGCCCTCTGACGTCACAGGAGCCCCTCCTCAGGGCCCTCCACACGCTGGCCGCTGCTTTGTGCTGACACCTTGCCCCGCTCTGTTCCAGGGCCGAGCTGGCAGTGACGGAGCGAGAGGGATGCCTGGGCAGACTGGCCCCAAGGTAGGTGCTGGTCACTGGCCCCTGGTGCCCGTGCGGTCAGCTTTGCCCCTGCCGTATGGTGCTGATGGGGTGCGTGCACTCGTCCGGGGCAGGAAGGGTCAGTGTGGATCAGCCCCTCCGGCACGCGCACAGGAAGACGGCTTGGCAGGTGACTTCCATGGGTCACTCAAGTCCGAGGGCAGAGAGTCCTCTTGCCCAGGTCGGGAGTCAAGCTCCTCGGGTTGCAGGGAGCAAGTAGGCATTGCACCTGGGGAGCTCAGGTGTGTTTGAGGGCAGACTCTGCCCTGGGCAAGGAGGCTACAGCCCAGGGCAGCCCATGGCCCCTGGCCGCCATGGTGCGGTGGGCCCGTCCCCGAATGTGGGCTGGACCGGCCCTGTTCTTGGTACCCTTCCTTCTCACCCTGCAAGAGTTTGTCCAGGGCCATACAAGGAGCCCACAGTGGGAATGGCAGCTGTTCTCAGGGGGCGCTGCCCCTGCCCAATCCAGAGCTGACGTGGGTCGGCCCCTGGGTGCCTCTTGTGAGTCCTGAGCGAACCTGGAGCCCTCCTGGTCTCAGGGAGCTTTGGTGACAAAAGAGGAGAAGCTTCCTGAGTCTGTCCCAGTAGGTTACCGTCTTGTTTCAACAGCAAAAAGCATTCCGGGCTGAACCGGCCTTCCCTTGTGTGGCTTGCAGCACACACGAGGCTGGCAGCTGGGCCCCAGGAGGCCCCTGGGCGGCGGGAGGCCGGCTGGCCGGAGAGCTGGGGGCCCAAGGGCGGCGCCGAGCCGTCCACCGCACGAGAAGGTGCTCCTCCGGGCTGGGCGCCACTCTGGGCCCTGGCGTGTCACGGCGAGAGGTGCAGGCAGACGGCAGGCGCGCAACCGCCCGTGCACGCACACTCGCGGACGTTGCCGCCTCGGCGTCTCAGGTCTCCGCGTCTCCGTGGACAGGTCGCGCCGTCCGTGGCTCTGGGACAGAAGCCATTTGTGTCTGCGTGGCCGTGGTTGGGGTTTTGGGGAAAGAGAGCGGGAACGTGGACCCAGGGCTGTGGCTGGTGTGCTGGGGGAGCCAGTGGGGCCCCGGGTGTGCAGATGCTCTGTGGCTGCGGCCCGGGGCCTGCAGAGGGGCCGCGGGGCCTGCGCTGAGCCGCCCTCTGTCCTCCCTGCAGGGTGACCGCGGCCGACGGCCTGGCGGGGCTGCCAGGGGAGAAAGGCCACCGGGTGAGTGCGTGCTATCCGGGGGCCGCGGGCAGAGGGCCTGCTGGGGCCCTTCGGCAGCCTTAGGCTTCCTGGGGGGCGGGCCCTCAACCCCAGGGTGGTCGCTAGATGAGCCTCGTGGGGGCTGGGGCCGGACGTGGGCGTCCTGGGACAGGAGTTCAGCCCACGGAGGGCCCGACTCTCCCCGCCGCTGACGGTGAAAGGGCCTCCGGGGTCCGCCCCTCAAGGGGCCAGGCAGCGGGAGGCCCCCTCTGCTCAGGGGGCCCGTACACCGTCGGGAAACCTGACAGCTGCCTTGCGGTGGCCAACCAGAACTCCCCGCGCCACTAAGGGGCACCTCTGGGACACGGGCCAGCCCCATGTGGCCTCCCCACGGGGCGGGGGCTGCGGCCGGGCTCGCCTGACGCGACTCAGGCGTCCAGGCCCGATGCGCCCAGCAGCTCCGTGGACGGTTCCTCCCTCACCTGTTTTCTCTGATGCTGTTGATTCTTCTTTGATGTTTTGGCATATCCTGGACACACAGGCACATGCATGTGTGTACGGCACACACGTGTGCACGCGCCCACACACGTGCTGTCACACGGGTCACCCATCACGCCGGTGCTGCCTTGGGGGCGGCTGTAGTCAGAGCTGCTGCGCCCATGCCCCCTCACCCCCACCCCGGGGGCCCGATCAGGCCGGGCGAGCAGGCGCTGAGCACCGACAGTGTGCAGGGCCTGAGGCGGCAGGTGCTGGCGGGCGGCGTTGACCCTCACCTTTCGAGGGCAGCATGGGGCTGGGGTGCAGCCCACTTCACAGGGAGAGGTTGGCCAGGTGCCGCTCGGACCCTGCCGTGGGTCCTGGGGTGCCCGCGGGACCTCAGTGCCACCCTAGCTGACCCGCCTCCAGGACTTTGAGCCCGGGAGGCATCCCACCGGCTAGCCATGCCTCCCGACAAGCCAGGAGGCACCGTGTTTTCCGAACGGTCCTCTGTGACTCTGTGAAAGGCCCGGGAACAGGGTGGGATTTTCAGCCTCAGAAGCAGATGAAATGGGGTCTTTGAGACAGCCGTGCGCATCCTCCTGGGCGGCTGGCGCTGACCCTGCCTGCCTTCCTAGGGCGACCCTGGCCCGTCCGGCCCGCCCGGGACCTCCAGGGGAAGACGGAGAAAGGGTACGTACCCGCTGCGTGTCGGGCGCTTTGGCTGCCCGTCTCGTTTGAAGACGTGTGGGGGGCGTCAGTGGGCTGCCCCGACTTCCTTCCGGGAGACACGGCTCTTGGACCTTGACGCTGACAGATGTGGGCGTCCCGAGCCCTCTGACTGGTTGCCCCAGGGTGTGATCTCTGGAAAACCATCGTGGGGAGCTGATGAGCAGAGCATCCGAGTGAGGGGCGGAATGTGGGGCTGGGGAGGGAGGGAGGCGGAGAGAGCCCCGAAAGTGACTGTCATTGCCTTGGAGGTGGGGCAGACCGATGGGCGCGTGTGGCCCCGGCAGGGAGGGACGCTGGGGGTCTGGGCTTTCCGTCCATCGATCCATCCATCCGTCTATCCGTCTATCTGTTACCTGTTTACCTCTGGAGAAGGAAATGGCAGCCCACTCCAGTACTCTTGCCAGGAGAAGCTCATGGATGGAGGAGCCCGGTGGGCTACATCTATTCACCTCTCTAAATTT
This sequence comes from Nanger dama, assembly GCA_917880005.1. NCBI lineage: Eukaryota > Metazoa > Chordata > Mammalia > Artiodactyla > Bovidae > Nanger > Nanger dama. The sequence continues at coordinate 1,671,108 of CAKJTW010000018.1, read as the reverse complement.
TCTGTCATCTGTCTCCGTATCCGTGTATGTATCTCTGCATCTGTCGTCTGTTAATCACCTGTATCTCATGGGTTTATCTTTCATCCGTCCATCTGTCTGCCTATCTTTAAATCTGTACCTATCATCCATTCTCTTTCTGCCAGGCGGTTTATCTTCCGCCTCTCTCTGGTAACCAGGGATGTTTTCTGCCCGGCTTTCCCTCCCTGGGGCTGTGGTCTGCGAGCCCTGACCTCACCTTTCGCCTCCGGGAGGAGGACAGCAGGGCCTCTCCTGCTGCCGCAAGCACTATTAGTATCTCTGGCGTTTGCCGAAACAGCCCCGGGCCCGAGGCTCCCGCAGAGCTGGAAGGACGGCGTTTCTCGGGCCCGGCTGCACGGCTTGCCCCTGACCTCTGCCTCTCTCCCGCCACAGGGTGACGATGGAGAAGTCGGGCCCAGAGGGCTGCCTGGGGAGCCCGTAAGTCCGCGGACCGGGTGGGATTCTGTGTCTCTCGTTGATGTTCTGGGATTGACTCAGGGCCTAGATTAGAGGGCGCAGCCTTGAGACAGACGAACCTGGGGACTCCGGGGAACGGAATGGGGGCACACGGGGGAGGTGAGCAGGGCAACGCTGAGGAGTCGGTCTGAGCCTGAGTCAGGGAGAGAACTGCAGGGACCGGGGTCTGCGATGGAGGGCCCCCGGGGTCAGCGTGTGCCCGCTCGCTGGGACTGAATCACCCCCAGGGGTCTGCTTAGCCTCCAGGGAGGCTCCTCCACACGGCTCTCCTCTAAGCCGGGCCTAGGCGATGCCTCTGGGTTATCCACTCCTGAAAACGTTGATGTGAGTGGGTATTAAAGCTGTGAAGAACATTTAAATGGCAGTGAACGTGGAGAGAGTTGTCTCTTGTGCGGCGTCTGAGAAGGTTCCGTCAGAGCGAAGGGCCCTTGAAATCAAGCGCCGGCCGGTGTGGGTGGGGAGCAGCCTCGACGGCAGGCTGTGCCCCCCCGGGAGGGCGTGACCCTCTCGAGGGCGCGGGCCAGCGCCCACCTGGCCGGGACGGCGACTGAGTCCCAACCAGTCCTGGGCCCCAGGGCCGAGGCCGAGAGCTGGGGTGGGGGTGAGCAGAGGGAGCGGGCAGGGAGGGGGTGTCGGCCACGCGCCCGGGGCAGCGGAGACACCGGGAGTTGGGGGGCTGTGAGGGGAGCAGGGCAGGGAGCCGGGGTTCCGAGCCGAGTCTGACCCTCTTTGCTCTTCCCTTCTGCAGGGACCGCGAGGTCTGCTGGGGCCGAAGGGGCCCCCAGGGCCCCCTGGACCTCCCGTAAGTCCCCTGCATGTCTGCCCCATCCCTGCCCCATCCCTGCCCCCCGGCTGTGCCCATGCAGTCCCTGCGGGCAGTTCCCCACACTGACTGCTGTGCGCCCGGCCCAGTGCCTGTGTGAGGCGTGGGGGATGGCCCTGCGGGTGGAGGCGTGGAGGCGGGCTGGGCTCACAGCAAGTCCCCGGGACACCCACTTCCTCCCCTGCGTGTGCTGGCCGGGACCCTCTCAGACAGTCCTCGAGGGAGAAGCAGCCCGTGGTGGGGCAGGCCTCTGTCTGGGGGCGGCTTCCCAGGGCCAGGCCCCCCGCCCAGCTGTCCGAGAAAGCAGGGTGCCCCCTGCAGTGAACCCGGCAGCCCCATTAACCTGCAGCCAATCTCAGCATTTACCTGGGCTCAAGCCTTTCCCCTCCCACGAAGGACGAGCCGTCCTCTGACCTCATGGGCAGGGACCAAGCCGCGCTCACTGGGCTTTGCCTGTTGAGCCTTGCTGATTCTTTTCTGTTTCAATGCCACCCAGGGTGTGACGGGAATGGACGGTCAACCAGGCCCGAAAGGCAACGTGGTAAGTCCGGGGGTCCCGCCCCACCACAGCCTCACTGAAGTTGCAGCCACGCAGGGCGTGGAAGGGGACTCAGCCCACCCCGACAGAGGGGGCTGGGACCGGAGGCGCGGGCCTCGCGCAGGAGAGGACGGGCTGAGGCCCTGCCCCGTCCGAGCCCGGGAGACACGGGATCCTCATCCCCCGGCCGAGCTGGTTGAGGGCAGGGGCCGTGACAGCACCCTGCGAGACGCGGCCCGTGGGTCTCCCGTGATAGAAGGGGTGGGCTGAATAGAGCCTTTCTCCTGGTGGCTCCCGTCTCATGTGCCTCCTGGGTGGCCGCACCCTCGCCCACGCCGGCTGGGGGGCCCCGGGTCTGGCTTCCCGCCTGGGCTTGAGAGCTCCGCAGCCCCCTCAGTGCCTGCTTGTGTTTCCTGTAGGGTCCCCAGGGAGAGCCTGGCCCCCCGGGGCAGCAGGGCAACCCAGGTGCCCAGGTGAGTGGCGCGGGCCTGTGGGTAGCGGGAGCTGGGGGGCAAGAGCCCGGGGCCTGCATGGCCGCTGAGCGCCGCCCTGTGCTGCCGGTCGGCCAGCAAAGCCTGCGGCCAGGGCACGGACTGGGACGGGGCTGGGGGATGACGGGCGGACGTTGGGTAGGGGTTCTGGGTCAAGAAATCCCCGACCTTTCCTGCTCGCTCTTTCCCTGCCAGGGTCTTCCGGGCCCCAGGGCGCAATTGGGCCTCCAGGAGAAAAGGTAGGTAGGCTGCGCTGGGCGCGGGTGAGCCCTCCCAGCCTGGGGGCACGGCGCCTGCCAGCACCCCGCCAGCTCTGCTGTGGCCCTGTCCCTCCCTCCCGCCTCCCTGCTTTAGTTACGCGTTGATGTAAGGTTGCCAGATTCAGGAAGAAAGACAGATACAGGATACCCAGTGAAATGTGAACTCTGTTGTCTGGAAATCGTTTAACTGGGCATCTCACTGTGGTGCTAGTGGTAAGGAACCCGCCTAATGCAGGAGGCAGAAGAGACCCGGGTTCGATCCCTGGGTCGGGAAGATCCCCTGGAGGAGGGCGTGGCAGCCCACTCCAGTGTTCTTGCCTGAGAATCCCACGGACAGAGGAGCCTGGCGGGCTGCAGCCCACGGGGTCGCCCGGAGTCGGGCACGACCAGCCTGACTGAGCACACAGCCACTTGTCTTTTTGCTGTTGGCCTTGTTTCCTTTTTGCTAAATTTGCCAACTCTGAGCACATCCTGGGCGCCCGAGCCCACGTGCTGGGCTGACAGCCTGGGCCCTGGCCTGGCTGTGGCTCAGCCCCAGGTGTCCAGTAAACCCAACACCGGGCTGGCACCAGCCAGGACGTCCTCTGGGGGCCAGTTCTCAGGGCATCACAGCCCCAACTCCTGTCTCCACTGGGTGGTTGTCTTGTTCCAGTAGCCAAACCCGAAGGCCCTGGACCTAGCAGAGAGTCCAACGTCTTCGGGCAAAGCCCACAGGAGCGGCGCCTCTGAGCCGCCTTTTAAGCAAATGCTTTTGGAGCAGATATGTTGAAGAGTGAATTTGGGGGTGGGTAGAGAGGGTGGGCAGCCAAGGGCACACCGGGGCATCGGCTTATCAAGTCTCTGGTTTGTTCTAGGGTCCCCTGGGCAAACCCGGCCTCCCAGGAATGCCTGGTGCTGACGGACCCCCGGTGAGTCCCCTGGCCCCCTCAACCTCCACACCCCCTGCCTGTGTCCCCCAGGGTGGGTGCCGGGAACCCAGGCAGATGGCCCCTCCCCCAGCTCTGGGGCTGGCTGTGTGCCTGTCCCACGTCGCCTCTTCCAGCTCCTTCGATGAAGACCCCTCTGATGGCTCAGGAATTACTGGGTTTCAGCCCTGCTTTCCATCACGCTCTGGTAGCTGCAGGCGTCGGAGCCTCTGCGGCCCACGCCACCCCGCACTTTCAGCTGTGACGGGGGCGGCTGGGCTCCGGGCCCGCGTGTGTCGCCCGCGCCCGTGTATTTTCAGCGATCACGCACTGGGAAGTGGGGTGTGCACACGCAGCTGTGGAGCTGAGCGGATGCCTCCTGGAAGCAGGGAGTGAGGGACAAACCCGTCCGCAGCCAAGCTGCGAGGGCGGGGGGCGGGACAGTGACAAACGCCGGCCTGTCCGCACCCACCAGCCTCCGCGTGAGCTGCCAATGGGTTTTCTGCTTCTCGGTTATTTTTAGCGCGTCTAATTGATGCCAAGTAGAGAGCCTGCTTTAGAGAATGATTAGCGAAATTAATTGTTTCAGACACAGTTATTTTGCTCTGTTAATAGCGCCATTAGAAGTGAGCTGAGAAGCTCAGCCCAGCAACCGTCGATTGGGTTGGCTGGCTCGGGGCAGGGCCTGTTTCTCTGTTTTCTCTCTGAAAATCCTTTGGTCCAGTGAGTCACCCACCACAGGCTTTATCTAGACCAGCAGGATCACAGTCTCTTTCCTGCCTGAGCTGCTTCGGGGCGGGGGGAGCTCAGTCTCTGACCTGAATTTGGTGCAGAGAGATGAAAACTTTGCAGCGTGGCTTTTATGGGCTTTCACATACATCAACACCTAAATGCTTTCTGATGATAAAATACCTGCTTCTGGAAAATTAGTAAAAGAAGTAACATGGCAACGTAACAGCCACCCGACCCCCTGTCCTCGGGGGTCGGGCCCGAGCGAAGGTGGGCCTGCCTCCTCCCGGCTGCTGCTTCCCTTGGCTGCAGTGGCGGGCGTCCGTGGGCGTTTCTCACGTGCACCATGTCAGAGGGCTCCCCAGGCGGCTCAGTGTCCGCTTGCCAGTGCCGCAGACGTGAGAGGCACGGGCTCAGTCCCTGGGCTGGGAAGATCCCCTCGAGGAGGGCACGGCAGCCCACTCCAGTCTTCTTGCCTGGAGAATCCCGTGGACAGAGGAGCCTGGCAGCTACATCCCCGGGGTCACAAGAGTTAGACAGGACTTAGCGCGAGGCATGTTGGGAGGCGGGGGGGCTGCATGGCCCCGTTCCCCTGACCTTACTGGAATTCCCCTCCTGAATCGAAACTCCAACCGCTAGAGTCCCTGAAGGCCACCGGTTTCCTTTTGGGTGCTGTGGGGCAAGAAAGGCTTATAAGGGGGACCCAGCACAGGGGGTCAGGAGGCCACCTCTCACAGGTCCTCCATTTCTCCTCCCCCATCAGTGGCCACACTGTAAATATAGTGTGCTGAGGATGCGAGGCGGGGTGGTTGTGCCAGGTCAACTGTGATGACGCGCAAAGCGAAAGATAAAAGGGAAACATCGGCGCTGCAGGCGGAGGGACACGCAGCCCCTGTCGCAGGTGAATGCGGAGGAGACAGAGAGTCTGAAGCCTCTCCTTACGGAGGCGTCGCGTGGTAGCAGCCTTAAAGAGGAGACTTGTCCCTGTCCCACTTTGTGTTGGTTTGGTGTGGTTTAAGAACAAAAGGAAGATAGATTTCAGAGCCTCTGAGAAGTGTGAGAGCTTTAAGGGCAGATGCTGCTCTGGACTCGTCGAGAAGTCATTCCAGGCACACACGACAGAGTTCGGATAATGAATCACAGGCTCACGGGAGCATTACAGAGCCAAGCAAAATCAAATTCCAGCAAGTACTCAGTGACAGGAGGAGATGCTCATGATATAACACTAAATTAAAAATGTGTCCTCTGATGCCAATTTTGCATGCAAACGCGCAGAGCAAACGGATTAGCCGCGGCGCATCGCCCCCTTGGCCGCCGTCACTGTGCGCGGTGAGGTTATGGAGGGGCTTAATTTTCTCTTCCACTTGCCTGATTATCTGCAATAAACATATATTACTTTTTTAATCAGAAAAATATCAAATACAAATAAGCTTTATTATTTTTCCATTTGTCTACAGTGAACATATATTAACTTTTAAATCAGACAACATCAAATATATATAATTTAAGCTTTATTACTTTTCCATTGTAAGATCCTGCTGGTTACAGGATTCTGGCATCAGGTCCCATCACTTCATGGGAAATAGATGGGGAAACAGTGGAAACAGTGTCAGACTTTATTTTTGGGCTCCAAAATCACTGCAGATGGTGACTGCAGCCATGAAATTAAAAGACGCTTACTCCTTGGAAGGAAAGTAATGACCAACCTAGATAGTATATTCAAAAGCAGAGACATTACTTTGCTGACTAACGTCCGTCTAGTCAAGGCTATGGTTTTTTCTGTGGTCATGTATGGATGTGAGAGTTGGACTGTGAAGAAGGCTGAGGGCTGTAGAATTGATGCTTTTGAACTGTGGTGTTGGAGAAGACTCTTGAGAGTCTCTTGGACTGCAAGGAGATCCAACCAGTCCATTCTGAAGGAGATCAACCCTGGGATTTCTTTGGAAGGAATGATGCTGAAGCTGAAACTCCAGTACTTTGGCCACCTCATGAGAAGAGTTGACTCATTGGAAAAGACTCTGATGCTGGGAGGGATTGGGGGCAGGAGGAGAAGGGGACGACAGAAGATGAGATGGCTGGATGGCATCACGGACTCGATGGACGTGAGTCTGAGTGAACTCCGAGAGATGGTAATGAACAGGGAGGCCTGGCATGCTGCGATTCATGGGGTCGCAAAGAGTCGGACACGACTTAACTGAACTGAACTGAACAGGATTCTGGGGAGAGGTCAGCCGGGCGGAAAGAGGGTGGAGACGGCAGCCTTTCACGGCAGGAAGTCGGCCCCTCTGACTTGGATGGATTTCCTTTGCAAACGCTCAAAATACATGAGGGTGGTGCTCCCCCCAGAAAGCAGCTCTCATCCTGGGAACGCGGCTCCATTCCAACAGCAGTAATCACGGTGGGGACTTCCCTGGTGCTTTAGGGCTCAGGACTTAGTAGGAACCCTGCAGGAACATGGGCTCAGTCTCTAGTTGGGGAACTAAGATCCTGAAAGCTGATCCTGAAAGCCATTCGGCATACCCCCAAAAGCCCAGTACTCCCCAAAATACAGTGGTCAGGTCAGCTGTGACACTCAGGCTGAGTTGCCCCCAGACGTGTAGGATCTTAGTTCCCTGACCAGGTGTTGAACCCGAGTCCCCTGAATTGCAAGGCAGATTCTTAACCCCTGGAGCACTCGGCAAGTCCCCAGGTCTGTCCTTAGGACCACCGTGTAAGTAAGGTCATCGCCAGGTGGAGGGTCGGCTCGCTCCCCAGATGTGGGGTCTGTGCTCGTTTCTGTCCGGGGCCTGGCCTTCACCACCGACTGCCCGTGACCTCAGTCCCTTCACGGAGAAACTCTAGGTTTGGTGGGAAACAGTACGGAAAGCCCAGGAGGAGCCCGTGTGGCGGGGAGGAAGCCTCCGCTTTCCAGCGGCCCCAGAGCAGGACGTCGTCCGGGGCACGTCTAGGTGCAGCCCTGCTGGCCTGGGGCTCGGGAAGGTGGCGGGCCGCGCGTCCCCTCTGGGCCCGGCAGCAGGCGTGGCCCGACCAGCGCCTGATTGTGCTCCCGGCTCCCGGGGCCCCACCCCCCGCAGCAGAGGAGCTTCCACCTTCTCCCTCTGGTGTGGCCGCCGCCTCAGGCTGTCTGCGGTGGCATCAAATGCAGTTCACGGTGATTGCAAATGAAAGAACACAGACAAATCGTGTGTTCAAATGGGTGAGACCCGAGTCCCCACAAGCAGAGCCCTGGAACTTGGGAAGGATCGAGCTGAGAGCAGTCAGGCCACTCTCTCGTTATACACCCTCGGGAGAGGACGCCCAGCGAGGGCAAGCGACTCACCTAAGGTCACACCGCGGCTTGGGGGGTCCCAGGATTGGAGTCAGGCTGCCCTGCCCTGCCAGCGTCCTCACCCCACGCCTCGTGCCTTCTCTTTACTGGCGCCCTTGGGGGCAGGACCCTGTTTCTCGACAGTGAACACTCAGGTTCTGTTTTTATCGTCCGTGTTTGGCTCCTGAGCTCGGAGGCACTGAACCTAGTGACCAGCTTGGGTCTGAAAATCAGAGAAGGTGAAGTTCCTGAGAATGGCTTGACGGCACCCGGGCAGAGGGAGCCGTGAGCAGCTCCTGGGGCACCCGCTTTGCATCTCTGGGGGATTCTCCCCTTGCCCCCAGCTTCCCTCCCCATCTGTGTCACCTGGGGTGACGTCTGAAGACCTGGGTTGCCTGGGAACCTGGGAGGTCTGGTCACCCTTTCTCGTCCTTGCTTGGCCACCAGTGTGATCTTGCTGGTTGACCTTGAACACATGGCCTTGCTGTCACTGACCCCGCCCACCACAGGCTGGGCACCAGCGGGGTCGGGGCCCCGGCACACCGTGAGGCTGGGGCCCATCTGTGGGCTTGGAAGCGCGTCCCCTGCCGTTGCCACGCCCGGGATCGCTCCCGCGTATACAGATGAAGCCACCGAGGGTCGGGCCAAAGGGCGGGGGACCGAGGTGCTGTGGGGAGGAACAGGAGGGAGCCGGGCTCTGACCCTCACACTGGAGACCGCTGTGGGCAAAGCCTGTGTTCCCCGTGGCCAGTGACTAACGCCAGCCTTCTCTTTCCCAACAGGGGCACCCTGGCAAAGAAGGCCCTCCAGGAGAGAAGGGAGGGCAGGTGGGTACCGGCTGCACCCCTGGCCCCTCCAGCATCTCCTGCAGGATGGGTGGGCCTGGGCCCCCTCGGATCTGGGACCCCCTGCCCTGCTCGCATCCATCCCGAGAAGCCCCCCTGTGGGCCCCCCTTCCCTGTGGAGCTGGGTGGTGCCCACGTGCCTCCTCCTTCAGGCCCGGCCTGAGACGCCCATCTGCTCTGCTCGCAGCAAGAAGGCAGTGTGCTGGGGGAGGGCTGCTTTCCGGCTTGTGCTGGAGGCACCCAGGGTGGCTTGGAGTGAACCCATGTCATCCACCCAAGATGGGGCTAACACACTTTCCCGTCTGGCTTCAGGGTCCGCCCGGCCCCCAGGGTCCAATCGGCTACCCAGGTCCTCGCGGAGTCAAGGTGAGCGTCTCAGCCCGGGGTTTTCTGGAGGTCGGGGTCAGGGCTGCGGGGCGAGGCTGGACCTGTGTTAGGGATCCTGTGCTTTAACCCCCTGCCCGCCCGTGCGGGGGGCAGCCCAGGTCTGGGTGATCGGCTCCTGGCATGTGAGCCCAAGCGGGTGATGGAGGGGCCCGGGAGGGCCCCCACGGAACAGGGCACGCCCCTGGCGTCTGGGGCAGCGCGGGGGCTCGGTGGCGGCCTTCTCCAAGACGTGGGGCACCTTCGCCCGTGCTCTTTACGGTCCCTGTTGAGGGGCCTGTTGGTCTTGGAGTCCCTCGGGGCAGCTGTCCTGAGCCCAAGCACTGAGCTGGGGCCTCTTTCCTGGGAACTTCAGGACGTCTTCTGGGCCGTTCGCATGTTGAGACAGAGAGACTGTCCCCATCAGTAACGTCTGGGCAGACCTTGCTGTTGGGGGTGTGTCCGTGGGAGACTCCATCTATTCACACCCTGTCGAAAGGCTCCTAGAACCTCATTAAATGGGTGGGGAGCCCCAGTGCCCCAGACACACGGCTGTCAGTTTGCCCCGAGCCAAGCTTGCGCTTTGTGCTGTACAATGCTGCTCCTGAACACACACCTGCAGACAGGCGCCCCGGCCTGAGCACCGACAGCCCTTCCTTCTCGGGCGCGGTTGCTGCCCGGCCTTCAGTCGCAGGCTTCCCACCCACAGGAGAGCTAAGGGTGGCTCTTTCCTTCAGAGCAACTGCCATTTGATGTGAAGGATCATGTGTGTGCGCATGTATAAAACATCTTATCTTGGAGGGCTTGTGCGAACACACCCATAAGCTCTGGAGTCCCCAACGTGTTGTTCACGCTCCTTTATGCTTTCAAGCATCAGAGTGCACACCTGATGGAGGAAGGAGAACGCAAGATTTCATTTTTAGGGACCTCCCTGCAACTCCCCTCAAATCCACGCGGGACTCATCCTAGACTCGCTTATCCCTAGTCAAGTGCCCCATCCTGACCCCAAGGGGCCCCAGCTTCCATTTCCCGGAGTCGAGGTGTTCCAAGGTCAAGGGCAGAGAGATGCCTCAGGTTGGGAACCTTGGACGGCTGCGTCTCTCTCTGAAGCAGGCCCTGGGCCCGCGCTGCCTGATGAGTTTACAAGAGCAGCAACCTAGCAGCCCTGCTGATTGTGTGAGCTCAGAGCATGTTTATCTTACAAATTCCGGTTGCACAAAGAGCCTGTGCCAGCCACCGTCCACAGCCAAGCGCAGGCGCTGCTGCTGTGAGCTGGAAGGTGTCTGCTCCGAGATGCTCGTGGAGCGCGCTCGCATCTCGTCAGCCTGATTAGAATTCATCCGAGATACAGCCGTCCCGCTAGACGGGCGAGCGGAGGGTGGGAGGGAGAGCAAGGCCGGATGCTGTTTTCTCGGATTAGTGGGTCCTCATGCCCGTGTGCTTGAACACCCGCGGAGCCCCTGGTGTGACGAGGCCCGGAGGGCAGTGGCCGTGGAGGTGCAGGCCGGCCCAAGTGTGCCGTTGCCGTGGGAGACCGTAGCCCTCTGCTTTCCTCCCCCGAGTCCTGCCTCCCTCCCTAGAAAGGGGCCCCTGAGCTCTTTGACCTCACTGACCTTTACTCCTTCCCTGCTCACCTCCAGACTTAGCCATTTCTCAGGGGTCTGTTGAGCTTGACTGTGAGGTCACACAGCCCCTCTCTGAGCCCCCTGTGGGGCTGGGGGTGCTGGCGGAAGCCCCCACTCGAATCCACTCCAGGCCTGGGAAGCCCCGTCACCTCCGTGCCCTCACAGACGGAGACCCAGAGGGCCCTGCCCCCCACTGTGCGCGGCCTTGGCGCTCCCTCCCCAAACGCTGTCCCCCAAGGCCGCGGTGGGTGTCCTGGTCCAGGGCTCTCACTCGGGGCAGAGCCTCCCCCTGGGGACACCTGGAGACGTTTCTGAGCGCCACGGCTTGGAGGGGCTACTGAGGGGCAGCGGTCTGCGAGGCTGCTCCACCCCCCTACGTGCCCGGGCAGCCTCGCAACAAAGAACCATCCAGACCCCAAGGTGCCAGCGCTCAGGCCGGGAAGCCCTGGTCTTCTGTTCCCTGGCCTCGGACGGGCCGTGAGGCTGTAGAACTTCAGATCTGGCAGGGATCCACCCGATTCTGTCTCCGCATCTTCTTTCTGGATGGGCGTGGGGTGGCCTGCTGGGCAAGGTGCTGGAGAGCAGGTGCCAGAGCCCCCCGAAATGGAGGTTTCAGGGCCCCTGGCCTCCCCTCTGTCCGGGAGCAGACCGCGGCCTGGGTGGCTCCCAGGGCGCAGGCTGAGCCCGCTCTGCACTCTCTGTGTCTGTCTGAGCCGGCTCTCCGGGCGCCGCAGCTCTTCTCAGCCCGCCAGAGCCTCTGCACGCAGGCTCAGAGCTGCTGGTTCTGAGTGGAGTTCTTGCCACAAGAGGGCAGCCGGCAACACGAGGGTCCGGCTACAGTCCCAGCTGGACCCCAGCGGGGGGCCGGCCTCTCCGGGGCCCCGCAGGCGGGAGGCCTGAGGCCGCCTGTGCGGTCAGCGGGGCTGGTTCTGCACCGACTGGCAGGCGGGCTGCAGCCGCCAAGTCTGTCCCCGGGATGGAGCCGTCTCAGCTGGTCTGGCAGGCTCGGACTGGTCCTGCCTGACGATTCTCGCTCAGTGTGAGAATGAGCCGCTTCCTCAGCCGACACACGGAGTGACGGGGTGGCTGGTGCTACCAGCTGGTAATTACTGCTGTTAGATGCTGTTATAGTGACCGCGTATTAACAGCGATAGAGAATGGAGACCGTCAGGTGGAACACAGCTCTGCTCACTGGACATCTCCGGTGTGCCAGGCACAGACCCCGGGGCTTCCCAGCAGGCGTGGGGTGAGGCCTGCCATCACCCTGACTTTCCAAGTAAACAGAAGTCCGGGGCCTTGTCAGAGGCTACAGAGGAGAGCCTGAACCCGTCTGCCTGACTCTGGAGCCCAAGCTCAGGGCTCAGGTCCCCCTGCCCCTGAAGCCAGAGAGAGAGGGGTGTTTCCGGAAGAGAGGCAGGCTGTGGGTGAAGGGGCGCCTGCCCAGGCCGTTCTCTGCCCTGAGACCGGGATGCTGAGGGCTGCCTGCGGGGCGCTCAGCCTCTCGAGTGCCGGGGGCCAGGCCCGCGCTCAGCCTGGGCCCTGACTGCTCGCCCTCTCTGTCCGCACAGGGGGCGGATGGCATCCGAGGTCTGAAGGGCACCAAGGGCGAGAAGGTGAGTGTCCCCGCCTCCCTGCGGGGCCTGGCCGGGAGCTGGGAGGGCCGCCCTGGGGGCCAGCATGAGCACGGGCCGCTGACGTGGGAGCCCCCCGGTTCCCTGACAGCAGAGGTGCGCGCAGCTCCCCCGTGAGCCAGGGGCCCGGTGACCGAGGCGCCGCTGGCCGCCTGCCCCTCCGCAGCCCGGCCTGGCCGAGAGCGCCTCCTGGCCGTCCTGCGAGCCCATCAGGAGCGGCCCCGGCCCTCTTGGGGGTCTTCTGTTGGTCTCCCCCCTCAAATCCCCCTGTCACCCGCCACGGGCCTTTGGTCGTGCATACACGAGGCAGGGACCCTGAGAAAGGGGTGCCGATAGAGCCCCTGGGACTGCAGCCGGCCTGCTGCGACCGGCCGGAACCGCGGAAGGCAAAGGGTGAACAGGGCCGCAGCTCCCGAGGGCCGGGCCGGCTCTCAGAGTCCTGAGCCGGCGCGTCGGCTGTGGGGCGGGGCCCGGAGGCTCCGGGGCGGGGGGGAGCGGGCGGGGGTCCTCGCCCCCACGCTGAGGCTCTCTCTGGCCCCCACAGGGTGAAGATGGCTTCCCGGGCTTCAAAGGAGACATGGGCATCAAGGGCGATCGGGTGAGTGTCGGGGGGCAGGGAGGGGCCACAGGGCAGCCAGAGCTGAGGCCTCCGTGGGGGTTGGGCTGGCGGGCCAGCTGCCTGCGGCTGTGGGGACACTCTGGAGACCCTCTAGTAAGTCCAGAAGGAGCGGAGCCCTGCACCCCTGGAGGGCCCGTCGAGGCGGCAGCTGCATCCACACCTGGACGGACGCCGTCAGCAGGAATGAGGCTGCCATGTGTCAGCCGCCCGGATTGTCCCCCACAGAGTGGGCCCGCGGGTGCCGTTCCAGAACCTGCCAGAACCAGAGGGCCTGTGGCTCGGCGCTTTGTCCCGCGCTGGACAGGCAGATGGGATCTGGGCCTCCATCAGAAGGAGGGGAAGAAAAGAGAGGTGTTCATATCTCAGTCCTGTCCCAGTGATGTTACGGCCAAAGACAGCCCTTCTAGAATTTTTTCTACGGTGATGGCTCCCCACATCTGAGGGGCCTCTCGCTGTCTGGCTGGTGAAAGCCCCCTTTATCTTCTTTTCCAGCAACGTGAGGCACACATTTTCCCAAGCCATCCCCCAGTCACACTACGTGCCCTGGGCTTGCCTCTGGCTGAGGATGGACGGGGGCTGAGAGGGGGGCCTCTTCCATCGTAATTTCTCCTAGAGAGGCATTTCTGCCGACGCTTGGCATTTCCTAATTTCCTGAGGGCTCAGTAAACATGGGAAGGATTCTCGGGTTGAGTGAGCAAAGTGCTTCTTAGGGACAGAGCGTCCTCGTCCTGCAGAGCTTGGAGCTGAGGAACGAGGAGCTGTTAGCTGGCTTTATTCCCGCAACACACGTTTCTAAGGGGGGTTTGCACAGCTGTCCCGCAGCTGCTTCTGGACATTGGGGATCAGAGGAGGGCCCATGCAGATGGCGAGGCCAGGCGGGCACTCTGTGGCCCAGCCCAGCCCCCCGCTGCCGCCCTTGCTCGGCACCCAAGGCCCGCTTCCTGGGGGCTCAGGCCTCCCCCGCCTGTACCTGGCGGAGCCGGTGAGGTGGCATTTCGCCCTTCAGTTTCTGGACACAGCCTGTGGGTCTCCCGTGGGCGCTGACCCTCAGGCTGCAGTCCGGCCGGGCTCCTGGGCCGTTCCTAGGACTTCCCTTGGCTTCGGGAGGAGAAGGCGGCTGGCCCTGCCACCTGCCCCCTGCCCGGTGGGGAAATAGCAGATCAGAGCTCCTAGTTCAGCCAGGAGGTGCCTGACCGAAGGCCACTGGGAAGACGGGGCTGTGGGCCCGAGAGTGGGTGCTGACCTCTCCCGGGGCCGGGGGCAGGGCTGGGTCTGCTTGAGCCAGGCCAGCGACTCTTGCTACGCCCCCTTGCTCCCGACGGTGGGGGGATGCCTGCAGATTGCAGTCTGTGGGCGACACCCTCACCTCCTCCTTCTTACCTGCAGGGCGAGATCGGCCCTCCTGGTCCCAGAGGGGAGGACGGTCCTGAAGGTCCCAAGGGGCGAGGCGGTCCGAACGGCGACCCCGGTCCTCTGGGACCCCCTGGGGAGAAGGTACGTGACGCGTCCAGGCGGTGGGTTGGGCAGGCAGAGCCCCAGTGGGGCCGGTGTGCACCCTGGATGTGGTGCCGGCTGCTGGGCCACCGCACCTGCTCCTGGGGGCGCTCCCCAAGCTTGGGGCTGGGAACGGGGGCTCCTGATAACTGCTCTTAAACCTGAGGGGAGCCGCGCCCCTCATCTCGCTCCCCAGCCTCTGCACAGGAACCGGCTCACCAGCAGCCCAAACACCGCGCCCTGTCCGGCCCCAAGGCTGGGACGCTTCGACAGAAGGGTTGAGCAAAACCCCACAGACAGAGAGCGCTTTTCCCGTACATGGGGCATCAGCCTCCACCCATTGACTTCAGCAGGGGTGTCCATTCCTGCTCGAGGGGCCTTGTTCCAAACCAGGGAGGGATGCTGGGGGAGGCGCCATCCCAGGAGCACAGGCAGGCTCTCTCTGAAGGCCGTGGAGTCCACACCCTGCTCCAGTTGCCCTGCCGATGCACGCTGGCCTCCTCTCTGTTCCAAGCAGGGCCGGCCGGCTCGTGACGCACCTCTGTCTCCACAGGGCAAACTCGGAGTCCCAGGACTGCCAGGCTACCCAGGAAGACAGGGGCCAAAGGTAACGTAAAACCTGGTGAGGTCTGACCGCTGGCGTCTCCCCAGCCTGCATGTTGTCACCCACCTGCCCCGCCCCTGCCTAGCTGCTGTGACAGGGCAGGTCACGGTGGCCGTGTCCCGGGTCTGCCCCACGCACGCCTTCTGCAGGGACTCGCCCGAGTCAGAGGAGGGCCCGGGAGAATCAGGTGCGCCTTTCAGAGAGGCAGGTCTTGGGCTGCGCCTCCGAGTCCTCAGCCCTCTGGCCTCTCAGAGACTTTGTGTACTGGTTTTTCCACACCCAGAGCTGTGTACCTCCCGCAGAGTTAATTCTCCCTGGAAATTCAGAGGTTATTTGCTCATAACTGAGCGTAAAAGGAAGACGAACACTTTCTTAGAGGAAATCATGCTTTATGTTATGTGAAACAGCTCCTTGAGGCTTTGCAAATCACTTAAACCATTTTTTCTGTCTCACCTTTTATTATTCATGGTTCTTCCTTAAAAATTGCCAGCTGCCTGCACTAGAGATGTAATTAACAGCAGAAGATAACTCACGGATCTGTCGGGGTTGTGTCTGCGTCCTGCCCTCCTCTGGCTTCAAGCCTCCGGACGCCCTCCTTGTTAGCAGAGGCAGGGCCCGCGGGCTGGGCTGCAGCCCTAGGTGTTCCCACACAGTGGATGGCAGCGTCCACGGCAGTCCTCCCTGGGGAAGGGCAGCCTTCCCCTCTCGGTGGATGAGCCCACAGCCGCCCCTCGGGGGGGTCGCCTGTCGTGAATAGTTCAGCTTCACGTCTGTTAGCGACGCGCCCGCCGACCACAGTGCTATCCCCTATACTTGTGTGCAGAGACCCTGATGGGCACGTCTTCTCTCCTGAAATGCGTGTCCATTTGGTGGGGGTGAAGGGAGAGAGAGGAGGAGTTTGGGGGAGACGAGGTGGGGGCATAGATCAAATTCAGGCAGCTTTTCGTAAAGGCAGAGGGAGAACCTTGAAGCTGCTTGGGCAGTCTGGACAGTCCTGGGGCAGTGACCTCGCTCCTGAGCTGAGCCGTGAAGCCAGCATCCCTGGTTTTGTAGGCGGGCACACTGGTGGGTTGGCCAAGCTGAGCCCCTTGGCAGAGATAGCATCAGTAAACTTGTCCTGGGCTAAGCGCACATTCAGGTCAGGATTTTAAGTCCGGTGGAGAGTACAGACGGACTCAGCAAATGTTTTAGACAGTGTCCCTGGGAGCTCACATAGTAGGTGTTTGGACATTTATTCAATCAAAGCTCCTAAGTGCTTACCTGCCTATGTGCACCTTGCGAGGTTCCAGAATTGACAGAGCCGTGCGATGCCAGGGTTGGTGCATAGATCTGCGTTCATTTTTCACTTTATAAGCTGCCGTGCTTTATTTAGAGATGTTGTGAGAAGATAAAACATGGCAACAAGGCGCAAAAACAAAAGGCGCAGATGCGAGGCTCACACGTCACCCCCGGCTCGTCTTGGTGCCACATGCTCTTTCCTTCCCAAACACCGGTGTTTTGCAGACATGGGTGTGTGAGAGGAGGGCGTGGAGAGTGGGAGGAAGGGGGAAGCATGGTTAAGATTCAGCTCTGATTTTTATATTTGGAGTCTGAGATGCTCAGGAAATACTGAGTAGGTGGGTGGTGGGTGGGTAGGTGGGTGCGTGGCTGGTTTGCTGGATGGATGGATGGATGGATGGATGGTGGCTGGGTGCATAGATGGGCGGATGGATGGTGGGTGGGTAGGTGGTATATGGGCGAATGGTGGCTGGATGGATGGGTGGATGGATGGATGGAGGGTGAGGGGGGTGGATGGATGGATGGAGGGTGAGGGGGTGGATGGATGGATGGATGGTGGGTGGATGGTAGATGGATGGATGGGTGGATGGATGGTGGATAGATAGATGGTGGGTGGATGGATGGTGGCTGGGTGCATAGATGGGTGGATGGATGGTGGGTGGATGGTGGGTGGGTAGATGGGTGGATGATGGGTGGATGGATGGTGGGTAGATGGGTGGATGGATGGATGGATAGATAGTGGGTGGGTGGGTAGGTGGGTGGATGGATGGATGATGGATGGATGGGGGTGGACGGTGGGGGGTGGATGGGGGGATGGGGGTTGGTAGATGGATGGATGGATGGTGGGTAGGTAGGTGGTATATGGGTGAATGGTGGATAGATGGGTGGGTGGATGGATGGATGGGGGTCGAGGGGTGGATGGATGGATGGACGGTGGGTGGATGGGGTGGGGTAGGTGGTATATGGGTGAATGGTGGATGGATGGATGGGAGAGTGGATGGATGGATAGATGTTGGGTGGATGGATGGATGGTGGATGGATGGTGGGTGGATGGTGGGTGGGTAGGTGGTATATGGGTGAATGGTGGATAAATGGATGGGTGGATGGATGGATGGATGGGGGGTGGATGATGGGTGGATGGATGGATGGGGGTGTGGGGGGTGGGTGGATGGACGGTGGGTGGATGGACGGTGAGTGGATGGGGCCGTGGTGGACAGTGGGTGGCTGGGTGGAGAGTTGGGGGTTGGTGGAGAGTCTAACCTGGGGCTGAGGACTCCGGCAGGCTCGTCCTCCAGCTGGCCCAGCACACAGCTCATCCTTGGCCAGTCTCTGACGCTTCTTCCCTCATGAACTCTCTTCCAGGGTTCTATCGGATTTCCTGGATTTCCTGGCGCCAACGGAGAAAAGGGCGGCAGGGTAAGGATCGCCTGGCCTCTGCCCAGGCCATCTGTCCGCTGCCTCGGTGTCAGCGAGTCTGCTCTCCAGCACACCCTGTTTGTTTCTCACCCGCTTCGCTGCCAGAGCTGCGTTCCGGAACTGCTGACCTTAAGTCTCCACGCTGCGCGCTGGGGGGCTCTGGGAACGCGGGGCCGGGCGGGAGTGGGGCAGCGCAGGCGGCCGGCCAGAGCGGGAGGAGTGAGGACAGTGCCTCCTCGCACGCGCCGCGATCGCAGCAGCCCTGGGGTCACTGGCGAAGCCCAGACTCTCCTCTTGCAGCCCAAGTGACTCGCTTTAAAAGGCGACAGAGGCCCTTGCTCTGTGCTGAGGTCTCAGTGAGCCCCTCGTCCAGAGTCCAGGCGCGCCCCCTCTTCTTCCCAGGCTGCCGCTGTCACTGGACACCCTCCGGGGGCAGCGGGCCTGGCTTCCCTCCGTTGTCATGGAGTGTGAAGGTGATCCGAGGGCCCAGACTGCGGGGCCGTCCCCCCAGCCTCCCGGCCCAGGCCCTCCGGCGGGAACTGCCCTGAAATCTGCTTAGCGGCGTCATGCGAGGCAGCCTGAGCACTGCTTCCCGGCTGAACGGGGTCAAAAGGGCCGCTTGGGCCCTCAGACTCTGAGCTGCTTGACCACAGGCGTGTGGGGGGTGCAGAGCAGGCCTGGGCGGGTCCTCCCTGCCCGGACGGACGGGCTGCCCCCTAAGTGCTCACTCCAACCACCGTCACTGTCTCTGAGCTGAGACAGTGCGATGTCTGGAAAGCACGGGGGAAGACCTAAAGCCCTCCACAATCCACGCAAATGGCCATGTTTGCCAGATTCAGGAAGAGAAAACGGGGCAAGCTGACCGCGCGACACAGAGGCCAGGGTCTGTTTGGGTGAATCGGTGTCTAGACACCGTCTGCACGTCTGTCTGTATCTGCGTGTTTGTACCGCGTCTGTATTGTGTCCTTGTTACGCCCCTGGGTATTTCTGTCTATGTCATGTCCGTGTCTGTATCTGTACTTACGTTTGTCCATGTGTCTATACGCACCTGCCTACCTATCTGTCTCATTCTTCCTGGTGGGGACAGTCTGACCAGCGTCTTGGGGAAAGGCGATCACTCGTGGAAGGTAGTAGTCCAGGGTCTGAACCTCGGAGCCACAGAGCGGGCAGCTCCGGTGCTGGAGAGCAGGGCCTTCCACACCACGTTCCCGAGAGAATCCCCAGGAGGGGCCATGACGGCTACCGGGGCCTGTGATGTGACTGCCACCCCGACCCCTTTGCATGGAGGAGCCAGGCTGGGGACGCCGCGGAGGCCTGGCTGTAGCCCCCGGGACAGGCACTCCGCTCCAAGCCCTGCTCCCCTCTCCCGCCCTTCAGCCACTCCACCCCTGAGCTGAGAAGGCCAGGCAGGTGCCTGGATGCCCCCAGCTCCCACAGGCCGTTGTTCCAGGGCATCGGCATGCGGCTCACCGCGGTCATCACTGCGAATGGGTGGTTGGAAAGCAGAGAGGCCTGGGACCGGGAACTCGCTCCTGGTCTGAGAGTCCGACTTGGTTCCCAGGACCTGAAGCCTGGACGCCTCGAGGAAACCGTCTACTTTGGGACTTACGCAAATGCGTCTGAGGGCTGGGATACTGGACGTGACAGGTGGCGTGTGTGCTGACACGCCTGTGCCCCGTGTGTGGGCTGCCTGAGAGCCGGCAGGTCTTCCGTCCACCTCGTCCTGGCCTCTCTGGAGGGGGCTGGCTGGGCCGGCGGACCGCTGGGCGGGAGGTCCGCGTACAGCTGCCTGTCACGTGACCGTTGATGGCTTGTCCCTGTCACTGGCCTGCACCCGGGCCAAGGCAGGGTCCCTGCCAGGCCGGCTTGGGAGGAGCCAGCCCCGTAGCAGTACCACCAGCAACCCGAAGCTTCCATCGCCAGCTTAGGGTGTCTCGACTCTAGCGAGGCCGGTCCTGGAAGGGCCCTGCCTCTCTTGCAAGGCCACGCGGACAGGCGCTCATGGGAGATTTGCTGAGGAGGCCGTGGGTGGGGCATCTTCTGTCCAGGGGCCTCCGTCACCAGGAAGCAGACTCTGGCTCCATTTACGAGCAAACCTGGGAAGGCTGGTTCCGCCTGGGAGGCTGACGGGATCTGAGGCTGAGGCTGGCAGTTTGTCTAGGTTGGAACCGAGAGCTGGTCAGGCTGCAGGATCAGAACTGTGACCCAGGTCGTGCTGTTGGGTGGAGGCTTGGCATGAGCCAACACGCCAGCTGGCCTCACCCACAGACGCCAGGGAGGCCACCCGGGGTGGACCACGGTGTCTCGCTGGCGGGGAGCCCATCAGTTGAAGAAAGCAGATGTTTCATTAATTCTCGTCAGCAAATATTTATTTGAAGCCAAGAGATACTGCCGCCTAATGAAAGCAGCGAGACCAGCGTGCATTGTTTAAAAGCTTCATAATTACCTCATCATCATAAACGGTTTTATTAAATTCCTTTCAAAACCGAAGGCTCTGGAAAGCAGTTTTGACTCTGGCAGCAAATGAGTGAAAGATGGTGAGAGGAAATGTATTAGGTGGTCCTTAGCAATGCAGATCCATCTTGGGCTTTGTCGTTAGAAACCGGGAAAAAAATAATAATTCCGGAAAATGAATGGAGAGGCAGTGGAGATGCAGGGCCTTGATCAGTCCATTACTCGGGCGCGCCGTAGGTAAACTGCACTCACCGCCGTTACGCCTTGCTTTGGGGAAAAAAATTGCGGTTCATTTGTTTTCCGTGGTTTGGAAAAATGCAGAGCAACAGGAGAAGGAGTCTAAATTCTATTAGAAGAGAAGCAAATGACTCTTGGATATATGACTTATGTATTAAATTGCAAGTTTATTTGTTTGCAGAGCCTGTTGAAAATTTAATGGCTAATATCCTTAACTGTAGCGGAAGTAAATTATGTATGAAAGGGGTTGACTTTCTTCTCTTGTAATAATGATTCCTCCCCACCTCCACTGCTGTGAGAGATGAAGAGGAAAGGTTGGGTGGGGGAGGGAAGGGGCGGGGAATGGATGCTTTGAGGGGAGGGAACCAGAGGAGGGCGGTGAATGTCCCTGGGCGGCAGAGGGAGCTGGGTTTCAGAAGGCCCCAGACGTGCGAGGCTGGGTGCATTGCTCGAGGGCTGCGTCCTGCCACCCTGAGGTCTCCCTTTAAAGCCGAGGTGAGGGGGGCAGGCCTTTCCAGCTTGACTTCCAGTGGTCTCTGCATCACCCATCCAGTGGCAGGCGTGCTGCGTGACTGACCGACACCCTTCTCTGATTGCAGGGCACCCCTGGGAAGCCGGGACCACGGGGGGCAGCGAGGCCCGACGGTAACCGTGGGCGGCCTGCAGACTGGGCACGGGTGGTGGGGCGCCTGCCTGGTGGGAGCGGGGATGAAGGCATCGCGCACACAGGGTTGGGGCCCACCTGTCTTCTCTTCCCCTTGTCCAGGGCCCACGAGGTGAAAGAGGCCCACGGGGCATCACCGGGAAGCCTGGCCCCAAGGTGCGTGTGCGGTCTCCTCTGCGGCCTCGGCCTGACCCCCAGTTCTTGGTGCTGTCCATCCCCACAGAGGGGCCCCCACGGCCTTCTCCACTGCAAAAAATAAAAGAATGACAGATTTCTTGGGGGTATTTAAGAAGGAGCTGGTTGAGTTAGGTGAGGTCGAATCACAGAGGCCACCTGGGCCCCCGCAGTGTGGAGGTCAGGCCCAGCCGGGCTTTGGGCCATTGTCCCCCAGCTCTGATGGGGAGGCCTCATTTCTTTTCTTCGAGAGGGCTTTGGAAGAGACATCTTGCCGGGTTTCTAAAGAAAGTTCTTTCCGCCCTGCGAGAGTCCAGGCCCACCTCTAAGGCCTCTTCTCCCACCCTGGGGCCTTGACACCAACTCCTCCAGTCGGCGTGGAAGCAGACGTCAGCCAGGCAACAGGCCCAGCCCGTCCTGCCCTGTGCAGGGCGTGATTCCAGAGCCCTTTGCAGCTAAGGAGATGGGCCCGCGGCTGGTGGAGGTGGCAAGCCAGGCGGGGGCAGAGCGGGCCCGGGGGCTGCCCGAGCCCCTCCGTGACGGGCTCTGGGCCCAGTCGCGCCCGGGAGGCTGGCTGCACACCCAGCTGCTGCGGGCTCCTGGGCGGGCTTTGGGGGCGCAGCTTGCGTCCCTGTCTTCTCTTGCGCTTTGGCCCCGGGTGGGAGCCTGGCCTTTGTCCCAGAGCAGCAGCACACTCTCCTGGGAGTGTCTCCGCCCGGCGAGGCCAGCTCAGGGCCAGGTGTGTGCAGAGGCGAGGACGCCCGGAGGCTAGCATGGTCTGCTCAGTACAGAGGTGGGGTGACTCCGGAGGGGCACAGGGGCGCTAGGCGATTCTGCGCCCGTGATGACGTCATGGGCCAGAGTCTTTCACCAAAAATAGTAATGACAGAAATAGCAATAATAAGCTTTTCTTGCTCTTTCCCTGCCTTCCCAGGGCAACTCTGGAGGCGACGGTCCGGCTGGCCCTCCAGGTGAACGGGTAAGCACCTGGGTGTGTCCAGGAACACCCCCAGGAGCATCTGCAGGAAAGCTGCCTTCCTCAGCGGCCCCCCAGCGTTTCTTCCTGGGGGGGGGGCAGAGCACAGCCAGCCTTCGACTCTGGTGAAGGAAGGTGGTTCCTAAAATCCAGAGGTGGCTCGGGGGGGCCTTCCACGGGAGTAAAGTCTCTGCTGTTGGTTGGAGGTGACGACCCCATCTGCTTGGCCCTGGCCTTGGGGCTTGGGGTGGGGGGTGGTGGCTGAGATGTCAGGAAATCGAGTCCTGGGTCCCACACTGCCCCGAGGGCCTTCTTGTGTGATGGGACTTTCTTTTCACATTGGCAAGGGCAGGGCTGCAAAGAGCTTCTCGAAAGTCGTCGGGAGCAGGGTTGACTGTGCCTGTGCTCAGAGATGGTGGGGGTTGCTGGGCCCACGTGCTGGGGAGATGCCTGTCCTCATACCGGCTCTTGTCTGTCCCCAGGGACCCAACGGACCCCAAGGACCCACGGGGTTCCCTGGACCAAAGGGGCCCGCCGGTGAGTACCACGTTTTCCCTGTGGGCCCGGCCCAGGGTGTCCCGGAGACGCTGGTCCTGCCCCACGGCTCCAGCTTCCAGGCAGCAGGCTCGGGGAGGGGGGGCCGGCCCAGGAGCTCTGGCTGGGGGGCCGGTTTGGGGCGCACGGACCCCTCTGACATCAGACCATCATGACTGCCCAGTTGGCCCTGAGTCAGGGTGGTAGGGCTCTCACGACAAACGGCCACAAGCCCAGCCCCTTAAAGCCACAGAAACGTGTTCACTCCCGGGCCGGGGCCCGATTTCTCCCGGGAGGCCTCTTCCAGCCCCCCAGCCCGCCTGGGCTCGTGGACCCTCAGCCCCACTCTGCCTGCTTCTTCACCTGGCCGCCTCCTCTCTCCTCCTCTGTCTCACATTCTCTGTCTCGCCCCTGGATGAGGGCCCAGCCTAGCCCAGCCAGACCTCACCTTGACCTGATCCCGTCTGCAGAGACCCTGTTCCCAGATGAGGCCAGGGTCACAGCTTCAGGGGGCTAGGACCTCAGCCCGTTTTCCTGGTGGTGTTGGGGAGAGGCACAGCTCAGCTCGCAGCAAATAACAGTGCATTTCCCCTGAGAAGGAAAAGCCCCTTGTCACAGGAGCTGCTGCCTATCGGGACGTGCGTGGGCACAGGGGCTAGGAAGGAGCTCGACCTCTGCCCCGCAGGGACCTGGGCCCAGAGCTTCCTGTGGCCGGGCGTCGGGGGGCTGCTCGGCTTCTCCCCGTGGGAGGCGGCAGTGGCCCTCAGGCTGGATGTAAGGGGTTCGAGGGGGCTGCGCCCAGACCCAGGCTCCCAGCAGTGCTTGTCGCTGCGACTTTGCCGTTAGCACCTTGGGAATGAAATGGTAGCTTTTGTCCTCTGGGGTGGCACAAAGTCCTGCAGGTGTGTGTGTCTCGGAACAAGATGCAGCTTCCCCTCCTTTGCTTTCTGCAGGGCCCCCAGGCAAGGACGGGCTCCCGGGACACCCTGGACAGCGAGGCGAGACGGTGAGTGTGGGCAGCGCCGGGGGATGCAGGCGCCGCGCCCGACCTTCCCTGCCGGTCGGCTTGGGCAGCGCTGAGGCTCAGCCTCGGGAAGCCCCCGAGGGCCGGCCAGCTCCTGTGGCCGCGGGATGCGCCCTGTCTGGAGGGAGCTCCACGGCCTCCGAGCAGCCCCTTGGCCTCTCTGTGTGAGGGCAAGTATCGGCTTCAAGCCATCCTGGCCAGCCTGGCCCAGGGTCCCAGGTGCAACCATCAAGACGCCAACGAAAGCTAGAGGAGCGGCCCCCGCCTCCCCCAAAAGGGTCGGAGCGCAGCCCAGCGCACACCACGTGCATCCAGACTGGACACGCCTTGGGATGGTCTTCTGTTTCCAGCTTGTCCAGCTTTATGCCGCCCCAGCCCTGTCTGTCCCGGCCCTTCTGGCCTCGGGGGGATGGCAGGGAGCCAGAAGGCTTCCCCCAAGTCCCCCTTTTCAGGAAGGGGGACAGGTGGCCGGCAGGTTGGAGTCTGGGCCCTTGGCTGTGCTCAGGGCCAGCGTCTCCCGCTGTCACAGGCTCAGCTTTGCCTTGCCCTGGCCTGTAGCTGTGCTTGCGACAGTCTTCAACAGTCTTCAGCGCTTTTAGTTCTAGAGAAAGCACTGGGGTCACTTCCTGGTCCCAGGAGCCACAGGGTGTTCAACCGAGCTTCATGCTCTGCCCCCAGGCCTCTCCCTGGGAAAGGGATGGGCACGCCTGTGGCCTTGGGGCTCCCCACTCTGGTCAGCTGGGGTCCGCAGCACCTGGTGGCCTGCTGGCCGCTGTAGCGGTGGGAGGCTGGCCCATGGGAAGGGCCCCTTGTGTCTGCGTCCGGCATCTGTGTGGTCAGGAGATCTCTGCCGGACTCTCCCCGGAGGAGCGGTGCCCTCCAGAAGTGTGATCCTTAACAGCATGCTTAATGTGTTCTTGGTGCTGCTTAAAAACATCCCCTGACCCCTTTTTGGTCCGTGGTGATAAAGAGTCCCCTGCATTTGCCGCCTGGTGCTCAGCAGTCGATAAACAGCGTTCACGTTGCTCTTCTGTTTATGGAGAAAAATTAAAACGCCCACAGCTTTGCAAGTTTTCCTCTGATGCTTTCCTGAGCACCAGATGGAGGCTTCTCACCTCACTGTGTACGCTTTCCCCTCTGCCTTGCTCTGGGAAGAGGCTGCAGAGTGGTTAGACCGCTTCTTTGCTGGCAGAGTAGGACAGGCTCTTCCTGCCCCCCACCATGCCTGGCTGCCCCCAGAGACTCAGGGGCACCCCCTACCTGGGCCCGCCTGGGGTGGCGCGTCCTCTGGGGTCAGTCCCGACACCCTGCAGAGAGGTCCCCTCAAGGTGATGACCTGTGCTTTCGTTAGAGAGCTGGAAACACAAAAGGTTGTGGCACCTCCTAAACGCAAGCCCAGAGCCCGCTTGTCACAAGGGTCTGGGTGACGGACCCCGGCCTCAGCCGGCATGGGTGTCCCCCAGCGGACCACGTGGCAGGCCTTCCTTGCCTCCATGTGGGCACTGCTGCCCAGCCCCCCGAGCAGGGACGTTGCCTTCGATCTGTCCAGCATGCCTTGTTCTGATCGGCACAGGCTGCTGGCCTTGCGGCTAAGGTCGGGTGTGGTTTGGGGGCTCCACAGCTGGCTCGGGTAAAGAATCCGCCTGCCGAGGCAGGACGCACAAGAGTGCAGGTTCGATCCCTGGGTTGGGAAGATCCCCCAGAGTCGGAAATGGCTACCTACTCCAGTACTGTTTCTGGAAAATTCCATGGGCAGAGGAGACTGGTGGGCTATAGTCCACGGGGTCACCAAGAGTTGGACACGACTAGGCACACAAAGGTCGCCTGCAGGGAATGCAGCCTCGGCCGCGGCCGTGTCGGTCCGGTGAGTGCAGCTCAGCTGGGCCTGAAGAGGGCCCCCTCCCCCCGGCTCCGCCATGAAGCTGTCTCTGCTCTGGGTCTGCACAGTCACGCGGCTGAGCATCAGGTGTCCCTCAGCTGCGCGCTCACGGGTCATCGTGTCCTGGGTCAGAGGTCCTTGCCCGTCAGCCCCATGGGCAGCTGGCCCCGCGGCTCTCGCTGCGGCCTTAACGAGCCACTTCCCTCTCCGGATGCTGTAGAGTTTCCACTGAAAGCCTCCCGGGCGTAGCATCTGCACGTCTCCCCGGCGTCACATGGCACCTGCAGATGGTATCTTGTCCGCACGTGCTGAGCTCCCTGGATGTGCCGAAAATGAAACCCCGCAGTGCTCTGCCACCAGCTTCGCCTCTTGGGGAGAGTGTGTGCAGAGCAGACAGGCGGCCGGGTCTGTGCCAGCGAGCAGAGCAGAAACAAGCGATTCCTGTTGAGTCGAGCTAAGAATACCTCCCAGCTGCCGCACTGTAGAAGTGGCAGGTTCCCCGCAGCGTCCGGATTTCAATCCGTGCCGTATAAAACCGCCTTCCTGCCCCAGGGGCCTTGGCGACACCAGCAGGACAGTCCCCGCAAAGTCGCTAATGAGCTGCAGCCCAGAGGTGGCTCCTGAGTTTAGTTTCCAGTGGCTGTGACACCAAGTCTGCTCAGAAAGTGGATGCTCAGTGACTTGAGGAAGATGAACGGTTATAGAGTATATTTCTCAGTGCAGGGCGGGATGATGGAAGCAGCTAGTGAAACAAACCTGCCTGGTTTCCTGACCTCCCTAAATTCATGCAAAGTGGAACAAGAGAAATGGCCCCTTTAAATGAGGTCTCGGACGTCCACTGTTTTGGGGTGGGGTGGGGGCTGGGGGTGACCTTCTGTCGGCCGCTTCAGCCGTCTCAGCAGGCTGACTCTCTCTTTGCAGGGTTTCCAAGGCAAGACTGGCCCCCCAGGCCCCCCGGGTGTGGTCGGCCCTCAGGTGAGACACAGCCCCCACTGGCATCTCTGGTCATCCCGGGTCCCCGCCCACTCGAGAGACACGGTCACGCTCGGGGCGGAAGATCCCCTGCATCCTCCGGGAGCGGGTGCAGCCAGGGGGCGTCCTAAGGCCTAGAACGCTTGTTCAGAGGTGCTGTCTATGCAGCAGAGCAGGTGCAGAGACGGGGAGTCCTGTGACGTGAACCGAGCAGGCAGAGCCGGCTGCCAACCCTGTGGGCAGGCTGGGGGGCCAGCCTCCACCCTCCCGGGCAGCCCAGCCCTTGGGGTCCACGCAGTCTGACTCCCCGCCTTGGATCCCGAGCCCGGGGCTGCTGTTCCAACCTTGGATCTGTGCAAGAATGGGCTCGCAGGCTCGGCTGCAAAACGGGGCACAGTCACCTTGCTTCCCAGAAAGTCCACGCCTAGCATGGCGGTAAATAAGATACTGACCCAGGAAACGAGGGTGCGCCCCCCCGCCCCTCCCTGCACGGGGGTTCCCCCAAGGCTCAGGGAAACGCAGGCCCCGCCGGCTTCATCGGAGATGACACGCAGGACCAGTGGGGGGCCGGGCAGTGGCTGGTGAACAGCACCCCCAGCGTGCTTTGCTCTTTCTGGGTTTTCACCAGGAGACCTTCAGAGGAAGGCGACGGCCTGGTGGCTCACAGTGGCCTTCGCCTTGCGAACAGGCTGTCCTTAGACTGAGGCAGAGAAGGTTGCTTCTTGTGTGTCCCTGGAACATGTTTACTGGCTGACACGGTTTTTCCCCGCAGGGTCCCACTGGGGAAACTGGCCCCATGGGCGAGCGTGGCCACCCTGGGCCCCCAGGCCCCCCGGTGAACAGGGGCTCCCAGGCCTGGCCGGGAAGGAAGGGACGAAGGTGAGTGGCTGGGACCTCTGTCCCGGGCGGACTTTCCTGGGGACGGTTTTGGCCCTTGGTCTCTGTCTTTCTGTTGCTTTTCTCTGATGAATGGGTGGTTCTCAAGCAGCTGCTCTTCATGCCTGTGCATCCGCTCTCAGCCCGGGACTCAGCTCCTCTCTGCTCACTTTGAAGGAGGGCCTGAGCGGATCAGCTGCCTGGACAGAGATGATGGGGGCTGTGGACCACCCCTTCCCCAGGGCACCCAGAGGGGCCACCCACCCATTCCCAGAAATGGACAGAACTCTGACACTTCATGTGTCTAAGCTGAAGTTAGTGGAAAGTGACCCTTTAAAAAATTCTCCACTTTAAGACGTGGAAGTTGTCGTTCAATCACTGAGTCGTGTCTGACCACTCACAACTCCAGGGACTGCAGCACGCCAGGCTTCCCTGTCCACCACTACCTCTCGAAATTTTCTCAAATTCATGTCCATGGAGTTGGTGATGCTATCTAACCATCTCATCCTCTGCCACCCCCTTCTCCTAGTGCCTTCAATCTTTCCCAGCATCAGAGTCTTTTCCAATGAGTCAGTTCTTTGCATCAGGCCAAAGTATTGGAGTCTTAGCTTCAGCATCAGTCCTTCCAATGAATATTCAGAGTTGATTTCCTTTAGGATGGACTCGTTTGGTCTCCTTGCAGTCCAAGAGACTCTCAAAAGAGTCCTCTCCAGCACCACAATTCGGAAGCATCACTGAAAGAGTAAATAGTTAAAAAAAAAAAAAAGCCCATCCCCAGACTGGGTGCCCCAAGCTGGTGGCCGTAACTTCCTGTGTTTTTGCATAAAAACGAACGACCCTCTGCTTTCAGCTTTTCAGTGAGGGACTCGGGAGAGATAAGTTCTCCAGCCCTCTGCATGACCACTTACAGGAAAGTAAACTCGAAGAGTATTCAAAGGGTGAGAAGGTCACACACACATGTACGTGTGCAGGCGTACATGATGGGGTACATACGTACACGCCTCTGTGTGTGTGTGTGTGTGTGTGTGTGCATATAACATAGAGACAGCCATTCAGCCATAAAGAGAGCTGGCTGAGTTTGGAAAGGACGCCCTACTCTCCCATGTGGGACCCCAGAGAAAGTCCTAGAAGACGTCACAGCCTTAGTGAATTTCAGGGAAGGTACGTGGTCAGAGAATCCTTTCAGAAAATATGGTTCAGGCTCGAGATGAATATCTTGAGCGATGAGTCCATTTCGGGCAAAGCTTCCAGTGCTTTGGCCACGGAGTTCTTCACCTGAGCCAGTTTTACGAGGATCCCCAGGTTCACGGGAAGGACAGGCGTGAGGGCCATCAGCCCCTACTCGGGCCTCCGTGGCCCTGAAGGATGTGGCGGGGAGCAGGACCCCACGGATCATGATTGGAGTCCCAGACAGAGTCAGTTCCTACGCAGGGCCAGCTGGCCACATAGGCTCCCAGGTGTGAGCTTGGGCCATACTCCAGAGGCCAGACCTGTCAACCAGTGAAGCAAGTCAAGACCCAGAGGTTCCTTTTAAAGCTGTGAGCCCTGGGAAGCCCCCCTCCAGCCCAGGTCCCAAGTGGATCGAGAAGACCAGGCCCCACCCACTCCCCGTCCCCTGGGCCGTGGGTGTCACCCGAAGCTGACCTGTGCCCCTGATTCCAGGGTGACCCAGGCCCCGCCGGCCTTCCTGGGAAAGACGGTCCGCCCGGGCTGCGAGGCTTCCCCTGGAGACCGAGGACTTCCCGGTCCAGTGGTGAGTGAGGGGTCCGCCGGGGGATGGGTTGGGCGTCTCCCCTGGGGAGGCTCCTCCCCGCGGCCCCCTCTCACACCTCGTTGTCTTGCAGGGGGCGCTTGGACTGAAAGGCAGTGAAGGCCCCCCCGGCCCGCCAGGCCCCGCGGTGAGTGTGCTGGCCCCCCACAAAGCCTCTCCCACCCTCTCCCTCCAAGCCTGCTCTGCCGGGAGGGCAGGTGTCCTGAGGGCTGGGGAGCACGCTCACCGGTTCTGACGGTCCCCCGGGGGTCCTGGGAAGGCTGCGGTGGAGGAGGTGGACTCGGCATGGATGTGGCCAGCATGCCTGAGCTGCCAGCCAGTGAGGAAGGCCTGCGGAGGGGCCGTGCTGAGTGAGGGAACTTGGAGGGCTGGGAGTGTGGACGAGGCCCGAGTGGGCCCCCCAGCCCCATGGAGGTGCTCAGCGGGGGGTCCAGGCCTGCCGCAGCCTGCACGGGCACACACAGCTCCAGGGCCTCGAGCCAGGCCGTCCCACACGCCCGAGGCTGCTCAAGGCAGGAGTGAGCCAGCACAGGCGGGAGGCCCGGCCGCAGAGCTGTGCTGTCTGGTTTTTAGGTGGGTCCCTCCTGACTGTGAGATTCAGCTACACGAGGCCTGAAGATTCAGACCTTCGAGACCCCGGGCTCTGGTCTGGGGGACTCAGGGCCCACGGGAACCTCTTGTCTGACTGTATGGGAAAGTGACATCTGCTTCACTTCCCCCTTAAAACAGGGCTTATCCGAGAGCCCCCACTCATCTGCTCAGGTGGGGGCTTCAGGAGCAGCCCCAGGCCCGGCTGGGGTTGAGGGGGACTGTGAAACAACTCCCCCTTCCCCCAAGTTAGGGGCCGTTTGAGAGAGATGATGATGGGAAGTCGAGTGGAAGTGAGGTGAAAAGTCTTCTTCCTTCTGATAAAGGTTGGGAACAGGGTGCCTCCCGGGAACCGGGGTCCTCAGTGCTGACCCCTAGAATTAGTCCAGGCGCCCACCTGTCAGTCCTGGCCCGGGGCCAGAGCCTCCCCATGGGGCGGACAGCGTGGAGGAGCCGGGCGGCCATGCGCACCCGGGGGCAGGTGGAGCCCACAGGGCCGAGCAGGTGCCAGGGTCCCAGAAGAGGTCCCTCTGGGCCGGGACTTAGGGAGGAGGTGTTCTCAGACACTTTGTGGGGTCTTGGAATCATGGGAGGGGCTCAGAAACAGCCTCGAGCGCTAGACCCGGTAGTCTGCGCTCACTCGGGCCCTGGGGAGCTATGCCGCCCGAGTGGGGAGCTATGCCGCCCGAGTGAGGGCGCATGGTATGGCGGGGCGGGGCTTCCGGGAGTCGCACCCACACGGGTGGAGAGCCTTTGAAATAAACCACTTTCTTGCCTTGCCCAGGGATCTCCAGGGGAGAGAGGTCCTGCCGGTGCCGCCGGGCCCATTGGGATTCCAGGGAGACCCGGGCCCCAGGGCCCCTGGGCCGGCTGGGGAGAAAGGCGCTCCTGTAGGGTACCGCCCGGGAGGAGCTTGGTCCCTGCTGTGTGCTGTGTCCCGGGCGTCTCCCTGGGGTCTGTGGGAGGGGGTGGGTGGGGAAGTTTGCGATGGTGCCCGGCTGTCACAGTTGAGGTCCAAGGGCGGCCAGATGCTTCCCCAGAGTGGTCTGAGCTGGAGGGCTGCTCAGGGGGTATCCAGGCCAGGCTCCCGGTCAGGCCTGTGCGTCTGTGTCCTGGGACGTGCAGGCCAGGGCCGGGGGTAGGGGGCGCGTGGAGACTCTGTCCAAACGTGGCCTTGGGCCCGGTCCAGGCTTTGGGGCCGCCACCCCCAGCCTGGGCCCATGGCTGGTCAGTGTAGCGGAAAGGTGGATATTTGGGATGGCGCTTGCTGTGTTGGTCTGGGGGCAGGTGTGGAAAAGAAAAGGGACAGGGCCACCTGATGGGAAGAGAAACAGCCTCTTCCCAGACGCCCGGCAGCCGCCGCTCCGCACCTGGCGCACCCCGCCCGGGAGGCTTTGTGGAGAGCTCATGTGGGGGCTGGTAGGAGTCTCTGCTTCCATGAAGGGGGTTAGAGACCCTTCGTATCTAGTCAGACGTGCCCTGGGAAGCTGACCGCCAGCCTCTCTCCCCCAGTGTCTCCCCAAATGCCCCTTCCTGCCCAAATGAACCCTCCCCCTAGCCACATTTGACGTGTGCTCCATGATTGTGCAACGCCCACCTGCCCTCACATTCACTCAGCCATGGAGACAGATTCCAGCTCAGAGCTCCTCTCCAAATTGCAAATGTCACAGAAGTCTGAGTTCCAGGGGGACGGGTACCTGGATGATGTCCCATTGAGTCAAGACACCTGTGAGGATTGATTTATGTTAGAGACGGTGGTTTTCCTCATGGGTTTCCCACGGCTCAGGGGGTAGAAAGAGGGCCCTGGTTGCCTTCCCCGGCGAGAAGTCCACATGGGAACCACGCTGAACACGTGGGCTCCTGGCCAGTCTGTCCAGCGTGCCATCAGCAGTTCTGAAGCATCCAGTCCGTCCCCGGGCCTGCAGGATACAGATCCCCCTGGGCTCTGCCCGAGCCCCCCTCCTCTGGGTGCTCAGTGTGGATGGACTCCACGTAGCACACGGAGCCGGGTGGACATGGCTTGGGCTCACTGTTTCAAGAGTCGGGGCTTGAGCAGAAACTTCCCAGGGTGGCACCATCTGCCAAAAGCTCCTCACAGTCCCAGCACAGCTGCCTGAAGAGAAAAGGCAGAGAAAGGTCAGGTGTCGTGGTCGGCAGGAAGATTCCACCCACGCCACGGGCTGCCTGGGCATGTTCTGGCTTAACTGAGGAAGAGCCTTTCTGGGGGATCTCAGTCGAAGAGCAGGGCGTGAACGTGTGGCAGGACAGGGAAGGGGGTGCAGGAGAGGGGTGGGCGCGGTGAGGCCTGCAGCGACCATGAGGCCGCTCACTTTCCCGTCTGCGTCCCCTCCTGCTTCCATTCCTGGCTCTATCGGGGGACAGGGATCCCGGTTTGGGTGAGAAGGTGCTGGCCGCTCATGGGCTGGCACATGGCTGGCAAAACAGAGCAAGAACTCAGTAAGAATCATTTGGGATAACCAAGGGGCAATGGAAAGTGAACCAAAACTGTGAGGAAAGGAAGATGGGTGTGTGTGTGTGCACGTGTGTGTGTGCTTGTGCATGCGTGCATGTGTGTGAGCCTGTGTGTATGCATGTGTGTGTGCCTGTGTATGTGTATGTGCATTGTGCGTGCATGCGTTAATGTGCCTGTGCATGTGTGAATGTGCCTGTGTACGTGTGTGTACCTGTGTGTGCATGTGCATACATGTGTGCCCACATGCACATGTGTGTGCGTGCACATGTGCATGTATGTGCGTGTGCATGTGTGTGCATGCATACGTGTGTGCCTGTGTGTGCATGTGCCTGTGTATGTGCATGTGCGTCTTTGTACGTGTGTGCATTGTGTGTGCGTGTACAGGTGTGCGTGCGTGTGTGTGTGCATACATGTGTACACACATGCACATGTGTGTACGTGTGTGCGTGTGTGCACATGTGTGTGTGTGCAAGTGTGTGCAGGTGTTTGTGCTCCTGCTTGGGGGGCATGGGGGTGGTATTAGTAGAAAATCAGGGAGTGAGCAAGTTGGCCAGAGCCGGAGCTCAGACACCCTGGCCGCTGACGTGGGCGATTGTGTGCACAGGCCCAGGAGTTGGGTTGCCCTGGTTTGGATCCAGCTCCACTGGACTAACGAGCGTCCGTTTCCCATCTGGGAGAGAGTAGACCTTGCCAGGATGGGCGAGGGTCAACCTCGGAGGTGCACGGGGAACGGTGACACAGGACTGGGCTCGGGGCCGCCCGGTGCGTCTGGCAGATCCATGAGGACCTGGGGGATGGTCCCTCCCCGGGAACCGCCTGCCTCCCGCCTGTGGGCCACTGGCCGGGGGACGAGCTGCTGGCAGGATGCCCCCGCGATGGGGCTGCCTTTGAGCAGTCGTCCCCTCTCCTCTCTAGGGCGAGAAGGGTCCACAAGGCCCAGCCCGGCCGAGACGGTCTCCAGGGCCCCGTGGGGCTCCCTGGTCCCGCTGGCCCTGTGGGCCCCCCTGGAGAAGATGGAGACAAGGTAAGAATTTGGAGAAGCCCCTGCCCCATCTCAGAGCCCTGCATGGCCCAGCCTGGCCCACGCCTGCAGGTTGGAGCCAGACAGGGGTCCTTTCAAACCAAGGGACGCTGGCATTGTAGGGCTCTGGTGACAGGGACCCCGTGCTGTGCGGCCGGTGTTCTTGGCGTTAGCGGATGATTTTGGAATAGCTCCCAGACAGCGGTAATGAGTGAGATCTCTGACGCACTTGAGGGGACTCAGACAGTGCTTCCTTCTCATGTAGTTTTGATGTTATCAAAGACATCTGCTGTAGCAGCCAGAGCAAGGAGAAGTATGCTAAATCATTTCGGATTCCGAATCTGTGGAGCCGAGTTGAATGAGGTTTTACCCAGCATCTATTTTTAAATGCCTCCACTTGAATCGTCAAGGCCCCCTTTTGTCAGGAATACGCTTTATAATCTGATGCTGTTACTGTAGCATCATATCTTCCATTGAATGAAACAGAGGAATTCAGCTCTCTGGTTCAGCTTCCCATCTGTGAGAACTCTGTGACACTTCCGACTATCGCCTCTGCAGTGTGGGTGCCTGGCCTCTCGGGGTGGGAGACGGCCCGGCACAGCAGAAACATGAAGGGGTTTTAATAATTCTTCAGACATAGTAATTGAGTTGTCTTTATTACACTGTCCTGTCATCCGATTTGACGAAGTAAATATTTCCATTATGATTTTTTGCCACACTTTCAAATCTACTACAGTCCTGCAAAGCGTAAAATCAAGGTCTTATCTCTTCCAGCTCTCTTATTAAAGAGGAAATCAAATTAATATATGGAAATGTTTCATCTTAGGAAAGTTAGAGGTCCCCTGGAGAGGAGATGGTTCTTACACTCTAAGAAAAATTAATTACGGGAGCAGAGAACGTGCAAGCAGCCACTGGACTGTCTGACGGGTCTTTCCCGTTTTCCCACAGGGAGAGATTGGGGAGCCAGGACAGAAGGGGAGCAAGGGAGACAAAGGCGAGCAGGTAAGGGGCCCCCGGCGCAGTCACGGCTCAGGGCCACGTGCTCGGCTCAGTGCAACCACGCTTGCAAGGCACCCGGGCTTCCCTGGCGACTCAGTGGCGAAGAATCTGATGTGATCCAGGATGGGCAGCAGGAGCCACAGGTTTGATCCCTGGATCGGGAAGACCCCCTGGAGGAGGGAACAGGCACCCACTACAGTCGTCTTGCCTGGAGAATGCCATAGACAGAGGAGCCTGGTGGGCTACAGTCCGTGTGGTTGCAAAGAGTCAGGCATGACCGAGCAACTCAGCACCAACAACGAGATACCAGCACTCACACCTGTAACTGGTGGGAACCGGGTGATGGGCTTTCCGCTCCCCCCCCGCCGCCCGTTGAAATCTTGTGTGCGTGCCTGTGCACATGTGTGTGTGTGTGTGTGGCAGAGGTATGTGTTAGACGTGTAAGTGACACACATCTGTAAGTGAATCCCGTATTACCCGATGAACAGGAAGCCCTCAAAGGTTTTGTGAAATAAGCAAACAGAGCAGGTTTGCCCTCGAGGATTTCAGTCCTATGAACGTAGTCACCCCCCTGCGTTGAGGGCTGCGGGACATTCCAGCAGCGGCAGCATCCTGACCAAATGCCTCTTAATTTTCCCTAAAAAAACTTTGCTAAGAAATACTAGTGCCTTCTTGCACATGCGCTGTCACGGGCTGCAGCTCCTCCCGGGTCGGGAAGGAGGCCTGCAGTGCGGGCTTCTTCGCCAGCGTGTGTCCAGGCGGGCAGGGACCCGTGTGCTCCCAGTGCTGGCCTGGGCTGGCTCAGGCTCCCCGCGCAGTGCAGCCTCTCCCCCACGCTCCCTGGGCCGTCCGTGGAACATGCTTCGGGGCACGCGGGGTGGCAGTGGGTGCCAGGTGTGGCCTTCAGAGTCAGGCCCTCGCTCAGCCGTGCAGGAGCCCCCCGACCTCAGGTCTCATTTCTGAACGGGGTCTCCGCGGCCCGTGTCCTGGGTGTGTGATGGGGCTGAGGTGGTGCACAGGGCCCTCTGGCCACCCCCCGACCGCACACGCTCAGGGCTGGACCCCGGGCCTGTCGCCTTCCAGAGCCGCAGCCTGGCCGGGGTGGGCCCCGTGTGGGCAGGGCCCGGGTGAGCTGGGCCGCCAGCCCTCACGCCAAGTGGCCTCAGCAACGACTCTGGAACCACCACCTCTGTCTCTTCCCCACAGGGTCCACCAGGGCCTACGGGACCTCAAGGCCCCATCGGACAGCCAGGCCCCTCTGTGAGTATCCGCGGCTAATGGCCCTCGGAGACGCCCGACCCCTCGCGCTGCCGTGGTCCACTTCTGGTCCTCAGCACGCTCCTCTGTTTCCCCGCAGGGAGCTGACGGCGAGCCGGGACCTCGCGGCCAGCAGGGTCTCTTTGGGCAGAAAGGCGACGAGGGTCCAAGAGGCTTCCCGGGCCCCGGGCCCCGTGGGGCTGCAGGTAACAGTGGAACTGGCACACACAGCTGGGTCGATTCCCCACGTCTGTGCTGTGGCCCCCCGCCCTCACACCCCTGCCCTCCCCCCTGCCCTCACACCCCTGCCCTCCCCCCTGCCCTCACACCCCTGCCCTCCCCCTGCCCTCACACCCCCTGCCCTCCCTCCCGCCATCTGTGCTGTGCCCCCCCTTCCCACCATCTGTGCTGTGCCCCCCTCGGCCCTCACACCCCTGCCCTCCCCCTGCCCTCCCCCCGCCCTCCCCCCTGCCCCTCCCTCCCGCCATCTGTGCTGTGCCCCCCTCGGCCCCCCACACCTCTGCCCTCCCCCGCTGCCCTCACACCTCTGCCCTCCCCCTGCCCTGACACCCCTGCCCTCCCTCCCGCCATCTGTGCTGTGCCCCCAGCCCTCACAGCCCTGCCCTCCCCTCCTGCCCCTCCCTCCTTGACGTATATCCCCATCCACGCTGTGTGTAAGATGGGCAACTAACGAGAGCCTAGTGCATAGCTCGGGGAACCCTGCTCAAAGCTTCCCCTAAAGGGGAAGTAAGTCAAAGCAAGAGGGGCTGCGTGTGCACAGAGCTGACTTGCCTTGTGTACGGTCGACTCCAACGTGCCGTTGAAAAGCAACTATAGTCCAATAAAAATTTTTTAAGAATGGGGCTACTGAGGAGAGCCGCAGGGCCTCCACACACCTGAAGAGCTTTGGATTCGCAGAAATCCAGACACTCCCAGCTTCGCTTCTTGTACCCCGTGACATTTGTTTTCCTGCTCGTTGTAGAAAATGTTGGAAACCACTGATAGATAATCAGAAACCGAAGCCAGACTGGCTGCTGAGTGCATGGGCGTGCACACCTTCTGCACGTCCGTGTGCAAAACACACACACACAAGCACGTGCATCCTTCTATTCGGTTTTCACAAAATCTGAGTCATGCTGCATGTATAGAACATTCGGACCAGGCTTTCTGGCTTCCTGTTATAGTACGAGTCACGTCAGATGCCATTACATATTCTCTGAACATGTCACCTTTTATTTATTTTCGAAAACACGACTCTTAGTCACTGCCTTGTGTCCCAGCATATGGTGGTGGCATAATTGGTTCCGGCAGCTCCCTGCTGGTGGCTCATTCGGCTTCATTGTTTTATGGGACACTCGCAATAAGCACCTTGTCCATAAATCCTTTCCCACTTCTCCAGTTCTCTCCTCGGGCTAGTTCTGAGATGGGATCTCGGAGCTGTCCTCATGCATAGCTGAGATGCGCATCCCCGAGGCTTTTAGGGTGCTCAGCTGGGAAGCAGCGGAGGTTGGGGGCCGCTGGAGCCGTGTCTACCAGCCGAGTGTCTGACGACCTCCTATTCTCAGGGTCTGCCGGGACCTCCTGGAGAGAAGGGCGAGACGGGTGACGTGGGTCAGATGGTGAGTGGGGCCGCTCGTGGGGCATGGGCCGTGGCAGAGCTGGCGTTTGGGGGAGGCCTGCCTTTGCTCTGGACTCAATGGCTCCCCTTCTCCAGGGCCCGCCAGGTCCCCCGGCCCCCGAGGACCCTCTGAGCTCCAGGTGCGGACGGGCCACAAGGACCCCCGGCGGAATAGGCAACCCTGGAGCTGTGGGAGAGAAGGTGACGCACGCCCCATGACTGTCTGGCACGTGAGCGTGCATGTGTGTGCGTGAGCGTGCGTGCATGTGTGTGTGGGAGACACGCAGATGCACTACTGGGCTGTTCTGCCACGCGCATCTCGAAACCTGGAAGACGGGGCGGTGGGCCTGGGAGCCCCGCCCCCCGCCCAGGGCAGCCTGTGCGGGATTTCACACAGCGCGACCCCTGGCAAAGGCCGCCGCCCCCGCTCTGGGATCCGCCCCAACAGCCGTAGTCGTCTGTCCTTGACGTGTGTAGTTGCTCCCATCTCAGCTCCCATTTCCCCCAAGTCCTGTCATCTCACAGCCCCGGGTCCTTGTCGCCTGATCTGGTTCATGCCAGGGCCTGGGCCCTGGAGATGTCTGAGCACACTGGGTGTATGTGCGTGCACACACAGGTACATACCTTACACACGTGCATGTGGCAGGCCCTGGAGATGACTCCCGAGCACATTGCAGGTGTGTACGTGCACACGTGTACATGGTTTACACATGGGTGTGTATGTGTGTGTGGCGGGCCCTGGAGATGACACCTGAGCTCACTGGGTATATGTGCGTGCACACACATGTATATATGCCTTACACGTGGGAGTGTGTGTGTGGCAGGCCCTGGAGATGACACCTGAGCTCACTGGGTGTGTGTGCGTGCACACACGTGTGTATATACCTTACACATGGGGGATATGTGTGTGGCGGGCCTTGGAGATGACGCCTGAGCCCGTTGGGTATATGTGCATGCACACACATGTGTATATACCTTACACGTGGGGGGTGCACCGGGCAGGATGGCGCCAGAGTCTGACTCCACCTGGGCCCAGGAGTTCGCACTATTCAGAGCACTGATCCCAGCTTCTTGGGATAAAAGGAAGGAGGTGGACGCATGCCCTTCCGTTTGCATTCCCTGCACACCTTCCAGAACTTTCTGCTGAAGTCTGGCCATTCAGCTGAAACCAGTGTCCCATTGCTGCTCCCTTTTATGATAGGAGGGTCTCAGGGGAGTACGCCCGCTGAGCCCACCCGTGGCGGCAGGCAGCCTCTGCTGGGGGGCCGTGTCCTCCCCCCACTCGCCGCAGGGTGCCCCCTCCTGCGACACCCCGCACCAGCTCTGCCCCTAAGCTGGCAGACCCAGGGCGCTGGGCTGTTCTCCACCCACCTCCGCCCGCTGTCCCCGCGCACCTGGCCTCTCCCGGTCGCCCTCCGGAACGCCTGGGAGCATCCCTTCCTGGGGGAGCCATCCCTGAGAGCCCGCGTCCCTCCACGCGTGTTACACGCTGGCCACCGTCACCACTGTGTCCCTGGACTCCTCGCCTGTGCCTCCTCCAGTCCTGGGCACCCTGAGAGGCCAGCGACCGCTGTCTCGCCCCCGTGCCCGCACCCCGAGGCCGCGCCAGGGCGGTCTGTGGGCGCCTGGCGCTGGGCCTCTGCTCCCATCGCTGCTGTGATCACTTTGCGTTGCTTCCTCAGGGTGAGCCTGGCGGAGCGGGAGAGCCTGGCCTTCCCGGTGAAGGGGCCCCCGGTGAGTGAGTGGGCTCTGGGGAGGGGTGGGGCATCGCATGGACAGCTGCCGGGTGGGAGGGTCCCACTCCACCTCAGCTTTCCCATCCATGAAATGGGAGTCGTGTCTCCTCCTGTGCCTCCATCACGGGACTCCTGGAAAAAAGAGGGAGTGTGGTGGAGAGTGAGTGGCTCTGTGTGTGAGAGAGTGCCTGTGTGTGCATGAGTGTGCATGTGTGTGTGAGCATGCATGTGTACGTGTGTGTGAGAGAATGTCTCTGTGTGTGTGAGTGCCTGTGTGTGAGCATGCATGTGTGTGTCAGTGTGCATGTGTGTGTGCATGTGTGAGCAAGCATGCATGTGTACATGTGTGTGAGAGTGCCTCTGTGTGCATGTGTCTGCATGTGTGTGTGCATGTGTGTGTGAGCATGCATGTGTACATGTTGTGAGAGAGTGTCTCTGTGTGTGTGAGTGCATGTGTGAGTGTGCATGTGTGTGAGCATGCATGTGTCGACGTGCATGTGTGTGTGAGCAAGCATGCATGTGTACATGTGTGTGAGTACCTCTGTGTGTGCATGTGAGTGTGCATGTGTATGCATTGCATGTGTGCATGTGTGTGAGCATGCATATGTACATGTGTGAAAG
Organism: Nanger dama; assembly: GCA_917880005.1. Lineage (NCBI taxonomy): Eukaryota > Metazoa > Chordata > Mammalia > Artiodactyla > Bovidae > Nanger > Nanger dama. The sequence goes on along the minus strand of CAKJTW010000018.1, from coordinate 1,631,811 downwards.
AGTGCCTCTGCGTATGTGTACATGTGTGTGCATGTGAGTGTGCATGTGTGTGTGAGTGTGCATGTGTGTGAGCATGCATGTGTACATGTGTGTGAGAGTGCCCCTGTGCGTGTGTGAGCATGCATGTGTGTGCACATGAGTGTGCACATGTGTGAGCATGCATGTGTAGATGTGTGAGAGTGCCTCTGCATATGTGTGTGCATGTGAGTGTGCATGTGTGAGCATGCATGTGTGCATGTGTGCCTAGGTGTGGCACACATGTATGTGAGTGTGCATGTGTGTGAGCATGCACGTGTACATGTGTGAGAGAGAGTGCCTGTGTGAGTGCGCATGTGTGTGTGTGTGTGAGTGTGCCTGTATGTGTGTGAGAGTGCTTGTGTGAGTGTGTGTGTGCGCGCGCTGATGTTAGTGATGAACGCCCAGGACAGCCAGGCGTGAGCTGCTCCTCTGTCCGTGGTGTTCGTGGGGCCCACTGTTGTCAACTGTGAGCGCAGGTCTGGGACGTTCCCTCGCAGGTCAGATTCGTGGTCTCTGGAGGCCCGGCCGGGGGCTGCTCTCTGGCCCAGGGAGCGGCTGGTGGGTGGAGGTGTGCTGGGCTCCCTCCTCCTGAGGGGCCCCAGTGCAGGGGGCCGCCTGGGTCCCTGTAGCCCCTGGGGTCCACGCCACTTGCTGTCTCATCAGGAGGCAGCCCTGCCCTAGTCACCTAGAAGCCGAGCCTCAGCCTCAGGCCCCAGGACACCAGTGGCCCCAAACCCCTCGCGGTGCCCGCGGGGCCGGGCTCATGGGGATTTGCCGGGGCGGGGTCTTTGGAGGTAGCTGACCCCCAGGGACCTGTGGCCTGGCCTGGGTCAGGGTGCTTCCACTCCACGAGGGCCCACGAGGGGCGGGCTGCAGGCTGGCTCTGGGAACATGCTCCCCGCCTTTCCCACAGGGACCCAAAGGCGAAAGGGGGGAGAAGGGCGAGTCGGGCCCCTCCGGTGCCGCCGGACCCCGGGGCCCAAGGGCCCTCCCGAGACGACGGTCCCAAAGGCAGCCCTGTGAGTACCAGGGGATGCTGGGCTCTCAGCAGCGTCCTCTCACTCCTGGGCCTGGGGGCCGCGGAAACTGGCCTGACCCCGCTGGGTCTGGGATGACCCCGGGTCCTGAACTGGAACAGTGGAGAAGGGAGGAGGAGAGACGGGCCGGGAGGGGGGCACAGCTCTGAGGCCATGTGCGTGGACTCGGCAGCTTCCCCGGACAGAACGGGCTCTGTGCGCGCTCTACCCCACCCTCTGCCCTGCCCTCCACCCCCGCCACGGTCTGCCTCGCTTTGCGTCAGGAGGGTCTGCAGAGCATCAAGTCCTAGAGTTCAGGGTCCAGGCTCAGGGTCAGCCACGGCCCCAGGAGCAGACATGACCCACCTCCCAGCAGGAGGCTGTCCTGCAAGGCCTCCGGGAGGCGAGCAGCGGCCCCGCCTGGCCCGCTGTACAAGGAATGATGCCCTGGGGGAGCCCCTGCTCTGGGGGCCCTGAGAATGATGTCTGGGGAGCCCCTGCTCTGGGGGCCCCGAGGTGCCAAGCTGGCGGGAGGCGTGGGCCGGCCGTGTGGACGCAGCCCCGTGAATCTGGCACGCTCTGGGAGGGTGGCTGATGCTTCTCGCTCCATTTCAGGGCCCCGTCGGATTTCCCGGAGATCCCGGTCCCCCCGGGAGAACCTGGCCCCGCGGTAGGTGCCCAAGGGTGCAGAGCTGGGGGTCCTCACGGCCCATGACCCACCTCCAGGCTCATCTTTTCCCTTCCGGTTGCTTCTATTCTGCCTCTGCTCGGGGCATGGTGCTCAACCCCGTTCCTGACAAACACGCGAGGAAAGGCATTTCCCCTCCAAGCACCTGGGTGGGCACCCTGGGGTGGAGCTGGGTTTTGGGGTCGGGACTAGGGACCATTGGGTCCTGGTGCCTGAACTTGGGTGTACCAAGGACACAGAAGGAACCTGCTTTTGGTCCCACAGGGTCAAGACGGTCCTCCTGGCGACAAAGGAGATGACGGTGAACCCGGGCAAACGGTGAGTCCACCCGGGACCTCTGGGGCCCGACGCAGCTTCCCAGGGAGGTGTCAGGCCTTGCAGCTTGCTCTGTTCATTTCACTGAGTTGCCTTTACAGTAGTGACCCGGGACCCCTGCAAGCTGGGGACCCTCCTCCCAGAAGGGGAAATGCACCCCAGGCCCGACGGTGGCTCTGCACACGAAGCCAGTGTCCACGACACCCCCCGGGAGGCCCCCCAGCATCATCAGGATCCCTGTTTCTGCCGGGTGGGGTTGGACGTGGTCCTCAAAGGTTCTTCCCATGTGAGCCTCTGGAGCTGAGCTCACACTGGACGTGTCTCTCATCGCGTCGGGTTTCCGAAACGCTGTTTGGATCCTGCTTAGGGACACCAGCTTAGGGCCCCGAAGAGATGTCTGCCCTTCTACCCTTCCTGGCTGGTGACCCAGGGTCCACCTCTGCAAAAGGGGTGCCGGGCCGGCTTGCGAAAAACCTTCCCTAGACGCAGCAGAGCTGCAGGTGGGGTGGGTCCCCCCACTGCTGCCGCCCGAGGGCAGGGCAGGGCAGTCCGGGACCAGCCCCGCTCAGGGCTGATTCTGCCTAAGACGAGCCGGGCAGTTTCGGGGCTGGCCGAGGACGGACTGAAAGCTCTGTGTGTTCTTAGCCTCGGATCCCCCCAGCCCCCGCCGAGTCTTAGCTAACACCTTCAACTCAAACGCTCTGCTTTCTCCCACCCCAGGGATCACCAGGCCCTACGGGTGAGCCAGGCCCATCTGGGCCTCCAGGAAAAAGGGTACGTGACGCTGCTGGGCACCCCTGTACGAAGCCTGCCCCTCCCTGCCCTGCACGGACCCTGGGGCCCTGGGTAGCCCCAGGGAGGAGGAACGGGCTTCTCTTTGAAGCTCGCTTCCTGCTCGGCGAGCTGCCATGGCATCGCATCTCAGAGCCGCCGGGTCGATGCGCCGCTCCTTTCAGGATGAGCTGACTGCGCAGACCTTCAGTGACGGCTGTCGTGGGAGAATAAACACGCCCACGAAACTGAAAGAGCCCTGGTCAGACCTTAGGGAATGTCAAAGCGAGCAGACTGAGTCGTCCAGCAAATGGAACCATCCGTTGCTGGGGCTGCAGTGACCGTGGCTGCTCTGAGTATGTGGGAGGCCAGGCCGCCAGAGTGCCCACCCCTCAGCCCAGACCGCTGGCCCTTTCTGGGACCAGAGGCCCCGGGCCTTGTTCTGAAGGCCTGGGAGCAGCCCCCTCCCTGACAGGCCTGTGCCCCACCGCGCCCAGCTGCCCTCTCGGCTTCTGGGAACCCACTCGTCACGCTTTGCCCTCTTTCTCCCTCCAGGGTCCGCCCGGCCCCGCAGGCCCCGAAGGCAGGCAGGGGGAGAAAGGAGCCAAGGTGGGTGGCTTTCCAGCCCGGCCGTGGCCGTGGCCATGCGTCGGCCTTCCAGGGCGTGCTGAGGGCGTGGTGGCCGCTTGGGGTCTGGGCGTGAGAGGGACTGGACGCCGAACACACGGAGTGGGGCTGGCGGGGTTCAGAGGGGCCGGCTCCACGCAGACCTGGGCAGGAGAGCCCGTCCTCTGCAGGGGGAGGTGGGCTGTGCCTCCGGCCGGGGGTCCCTGACCGCGCACTACTGTTCATGTGCCGCGCCAGCCTGGGGGAGGGGAGGCCCGTGCCTCGGGGCCTGGCGTCGACCTGGCCGCGCCTGGCTGCCTCTCCTGCAAAGCAGAGACAGTGACGGCTCCCACCACGGGGCAGAGCAGAGGGTGGGGCGCCCTGCGGTGACGTTAGGGTGCAGCCCGGCACCCAGAGCCCTCGCGGCCGCTCTCCCCAGGAGCTCTGGGTGGGGCCTGGGTGCCTCCTCCTGGGAGGGAGGGGCCCTGGTGTCCACTGGAGATGGGGGGAGCTGGTCCAGCCCCCCGTCTGCTCGGGACACGTGGCCATGTCCACCGTGAGCTCCGAGCCGGCCGTAACCACCGTGGTGGCTGGAGCCCGGGTGACTGAGGTCTTCAGTGGGTGGAGGATGGGGCTGGGTGGCCTCTATAGGCAGGAAAGTTGGGGGCAGCCTCTGGGTGTCAGGGTATGTGGGGTTCTCGCCAGGGCTCCTCGGGTTTCTGGGCAGTGGTTCTGGGTGGGGGTGACCACAGCCTCCAGCATCGGGACCCCACTCCATCCTCCTTGCAGGGAGAAGCCGGCTTGGAAGGCCCTCCTGGGAAGACTGGCCCCATTGGCCCCCAGGGGGCCCCCGGGAAGCCGGGGCCCGATGGCCTTCGAGGGATCCCCGGCCCAGTGGTGAGTGGCCCCAGGGTGGGGGGCCGGGGGGGTGGAGCGGGCGGCTGCTGAGGCCGGGGCTCACGGGCATGGTCGACTGTATTTCAGGGTGAACAAGGTCTCCCGGAGCCCCGGGCCCTGATGGCCCCCAGGACCCATGGTGAGTCAGGACGTGCCCCAGGGGCCCCCGGCAGAGACGGCAGAGGGCAGGGTTGGGGACGAGAACTCTGAGCCCCCCCGCCTCCCCCGCAGGGCCCCCCAGGACTCCCCTGGCCTCAAAGGGGACTCTGGACCCAAAGGAGAAAAGGTGAGTGGCCTGCAGACGCCCGTGAGGTTGGAAGCGCAGGCCCTTTGAGAGCCGGGTGCCTCGGACCCAGCGAGGTCTGGCTCGTCCCCACCTGCGTCACCTGCTCAGGGTGGGGGACACAGGGAACGGATCCGTGTGGCTTGGAGACCCGGCCACTGACCGCTGTTGAGGCCAGCCTGGGGCACATTTCCACTGCAGGAGCTGCGGGCAGGCCGGAAGGCGGCGCTGCCACTTCTGGCTGGCCCACGAGGCGGGACGCGAGGCGTTGCCCCCGCAAATGCCCCTTTCATTCCCACAGGGTCACCCAGGCTTGATCGGCCTCATCGGACCTCCGGGCGAACAGGGAGAAAAGGGTGAACGCGGAGTCCCCGGCCCCCAGGGCTCCTCGGGCCCTAAGGGAGAACAGGTACGTGGAACAGGCTGTGTCCAAAGGCTCGAGGCTCGTTCAAGCTGGAAGGATGTCCCCAGCCACGAGGTCAGGGCAGGAGCAGCCGCGGGGCCGGGCTCGCCCGGGTGCACAGGGCCCAGGGGCGGAACTGGAGCCCAGCCCAGGCCCTGAGCAGCCCTCATGGTCCTGCTGGCCTCCGCAGTGAAGGTCATCACCCCCACCACACTTGGAAAGGCTCTCTGTCCCAGCTGAGCGTCCAGAGGTCATCAGCGACGCTCAGCTGCATCCTGGCTCCCCCTTGACCCCGTATATGTGCGCCTGACCTCGGCCTTCCCTGGGAAGCAGCCCCTGGGAAACCACAGCCGGGAAAACAGCCTGCAAGGCTGGTCTGCCCTGCACCTGGGAGGTTCTGGCAGTGGATTCTTTGGCCGGGGAATGGGATGGTGTGCATCGGGGGTTGAGACCTGGCAGGCCCACCTTTTCCATCCCCATAGCAAGGCCACGGGCCTCACTGCAGCCTGTGAACCCCCACTGCCCAAGCCAGGTGTGATGGCTCACATGGGCCCCTGAGCCGTGCCCACCTTGGCTGGCATCCGACCCGGGAGAGGGCAGGGTGCCTGAGGCAGAGCTGGAGGGAGGAGCCCCGGGGGAGGAGACATCCCCTGCCTCACCTCACCCCTGTGTCTCCCCGTGGCACCTAGACCAGGAGAGAGGGTCAGTCAGAGAATGCGAGCTCCACTGTGGGGAAGCCCCTGGGAGGCTGGATGGACAGGCGGAAGAGACAGGGCCCCAGGACGCTCGCTTCCCCCTGCCTGGGGCTCGTGCTCGGGTGGACCCCCAGCAGGAGCAGAAAGTAGCCAGAGTGGACCTGGCCAGGCTGGTGCACACGGGACGTTAGAGGGGGTCACACTCAGGCTCCTGGGGCCCTTCCAGGCCGGCTGGGCAGTGGCCCCCAGGGTGCCAGGCCTCCCAGCAGGCGTTCAGGCCCCACCAGGCCCCGAAGGGAGTGAGGGCTCTGCTCACACGTGTCCAAGTCAGGAGAGGAGGCCAGTGAGGGCCGGGGGCCGAGGCTGCAGGACAGGCTTCCCCTTGATCCGGGCAATGACGACCACGTTTCTGCTCCTTTCAGGGTATCACCGGTCCTTCTGGCCCGATTGGCCCCCCGGGTCCCCCGGCCTGCCGGTACGTATCTGGAGGGGCACATGGTTCCCTGGGTTGTTCTGGGGGATCGGGGTGGGAGTGGCCACGGGAAGCTGTGGGGCCCCAGGGTGGGGTCTGGGGCCCCCGGGTTTCTCTGCTTATCATCTCTGATCTGAGCTCTGAGCAATGGAAACCAGGAAGTGGGTCACTGGGCCCTGATTTCACGTGCAGGAGATGGGGGCGAGCCTCTTTCTCCAGGCTTTTAGGGCATGTGGACAGTCCTCTGAAGGCATTCTGGGGACAGTGAGGATAGCGGCTGGTCCCTCTTGGCCCTCGCCATCTGCACAAGCAGGGCCAGCCTGGCCCAGACGTGAGGACCTGGGGTCCTGGCTTCCAGGCACCAGCCTGGGGCCTCCCCTTGCAGCTGGGAGACCCAGGACACGTCCCCGAGCCCTGAATTGCTTCCCTCCCAAACCAGTCAGCCTCTGAGCCCCACCTGGACCTGGGTCCACGTGGCCAAAGGTGGCAGGCTGTCGGGAGGGGCTAGGGGCTCCACATCAGGGCCTCTGGGGCCTCCATGCCCCTGTTGCTTCTCACTCTGGCTGCTTGAACTGCGATTTCCCTGCTGGGGAGAGTGGGGGGCTGGGCTGGGGCCCTCAGGACCCCCAGCCTCCGTGTGAGTGAGCGGCCCCCACCTGCCTCCCTGTGAAGCAGGTGCAAGCTCAGACTCCTGGGAGGGGCCATGGGCGGAGGAGGAGGGCCTAAGGGAGGCAGGGCTGTGGGGGTGCGGGTCACAGCTGGGGGCCTGAGGGGAAGGGGCCACCTCCCGCTGACGCCCTGCCCCTCTCCACAGGGCCCCCTGGTCCAAAAAGGTGCTAAGGGCTCCTCGGTAAGTGGCATCACCCTGACCAGCCCCTGGGCCTGGGGTTGGATGGGGTACAGTTGTGGGCTGAGAACCTCCCAGGGTCCCCGTCCCCCTTGCCTCTCGAGGCTGGTGGTTGACGCCCCTCCTCTGGAGCCGGCCTGCCCTGCACCCGCCTCCAGGCTGAGTCACCTCAGACCACGGCTCCCTGCGCCCAAGGAAGGGCTCTGCCCCCCAGGCTTCCGCTCGGGTGTCTGGTTCTCACATCTGCAGCTGGGGGTGCCCCTCTGCCCTCTCCAAGTGCTCCCGGGATCGTTCTCGACCTCCGGGTGGACAGGTCCCATCAGGCCTCAGTGACCACGGCTGATTCTCTCTCTCTTTCTCCCCAGGGTCCAACTGGCCCGAAGGGTGAGGCAGGCCAGCCAGGACCCCCTGGACCACCAGTGAGTAGCCCTTGAGGACTCGGGAGTTGGGGGGTCCCCTAATGCCAAGAGAATTGTGGAAAGAATGTTTGTGTGGTTCGATCCCAAAACATTCTGAACAGTGTGTGATGTGTGGTGGGCCGGGGCCTGGCCCTGGACACAGGTCAGCCCAGGCGCCTCGGCCTGGGAAGTCTGGCTGGGGAGAGATGAAGGGTGAGCACACACGTGTGTGTGTGTGTGTGCACACCCACCTACCTCTGTGTGAACAGGTGTGTATGCACGCATATGTATGTATGTGTGTGCAGGCATGTGTGTGTTGGGCAGGGGTCAGGCCACACCAGGCAAGGCCCCGTGGGGTCATGTGGAATGTTCCAGAGACATAGGAAGGGGAAGAAGACTGTGCTGAGATGGACAGGCGCCTGCAGCTGCGGCCCTGCCCGTGGGCCCTGCCCTGCCCCACCCACCGCTGCCCTCTTTCACACCCAGGGCCCCCCGGGCGAGGTCATCCAGCCCCTGCCGATCCAGGCGTCCAGGACCCGGCGGAACATCGACGCCAGCCAGCTGATGGACGACGCGGAGGGCGAGCAGTACATGGACTATGCAGACGGCATGGAGGGAGATCTTCGGCTCGCTCAACTCCCTGAAGCTGGAGATTGAGCAGATGAAGCGGCCGCTAGGCACGCCGCAGAACCCCGCGCACCTGCAAAGACCTCCAGCTCTGCCACCCCGACTTCCCCCGACGGTAGGTGGCCGCGGGCCTGGGCACACCCGGAGCAGGCGGTGGCAGGGACCCACGCCTGGGCGGGCACGCACCCGCCTCAGGCCCCTTCCATGGGGGGATGGGGGGTACAGGGGCCTCTGCCCCATCACCTGGCGAGGCATTGCAGGAGAATGGGAAGCCATCCTGGGAGCCAGGAAAGAGGTCGAGGCGTGGGGCCGCACAAGCAGAGTCTAGTCTAAGCTCAGTGTTGTTGGGCAGGCCGCGTGCTCTGCCCGGAGCCGGTGCCCCACATCTGTAAATGGGGGTAAAGCGCGTCCCCGTCAGGACGTGCCCGCAGCTGCGGTGCCCCGGCTGCAGCTGTGTCTGTGCTAGGGAGCCTTCGTGCTGGTGTTTGCTGTTGCACCTGGGGAAGCACCGCTTAGACTCCAGAATACCATGAAAACACAGACCAGCCCCCCGTGCTGCTGACTCTGATCCCACATGCGTGAACTTCCGGGACCATTCCCAGAGCTCCGCTGGGCTCCCAGCCACCCACAGGCCCAGCGGGGAGAGCCACCCTCCTGGGCGCCCAGAGCCGGGCCCTGTGGGCCTCATGCCCTGGCTGTGCTCCTGGGACCAGCCTGTCCCCGTGGCTCCATGGGCCCAGCAGGGACAGCGGGAGGCCCTTAGGTCGCCCAGAGGGGGCCGTGCCCTGACTGCTGGACCACCCCGTGGCAGCTGCTTCTGTACCATCAAGGGGCAGCTCTCACAGTCTGCCTCCTCGACCCCGACCCCTGACCCCCCGCCCCACCCCCCACCCCAACCCCAACCCCGATCTGGACCCAGACCCCGACCTGGACCCTGACCCCGACCCCCGACCCTAACCCCGACCCCGACCCCAACCCCAACCCGGACCCGGACCCCAACCCTCACCTAGACCCCAACCCCTGACCCTGACCTCAACCCCTAACCCCTACCTGGACCCTGACCTGGACCCTCGACCCCAACCCCAACCCTAACCCCCAACTCCTGACCCCAACCCCCAACCCTGATCTGACCCGGACCCCAACCCTGACCTGGACCCTGACCCCGACCCCAACCCTAACCCTGACCTGGATCTTGACCCCAACCCCAACCCTAACCCCCGACCCAGACCCTGACCCCAACCCCAACCCCTGACCTGGACCCAGACCCTGACCCCAACCCCAACCCCCGATCTGGACCTGGACCCCCAACCCCTGACCTGGACCCTGACCCTGACCCCAACCCTAACCCCGACCTGGACCCTGACCCCGACCCCAACCCTAACCCCGACCCGGACCCTGACCCCAACCCCAACCTGGACCCCAACCCTCACCTAGACCCCCGACCCCAATCCTAACCCTGACCTTGACCCTGTGATGCAGGTGAATACTGGGTGGATCCGAACCAAGGCTGCTCCCGGGACTCCTTTAAGGTCTACTGCAACTTCACGGCTGGGGGTCAACGTGCGTCTTCCCCGACAAGAAGTCTGAGGGGGTGAGTGCCCGCCCGCAGCGCCTCCTCTCCCGGGGGGCTGGCCCGGGGATCCTGCTGCGCCACATGTGCAGTTTCAGGAATGAAATCCAGAAGCTGAAACCAGGAAATGAAAACCGGCTCTAAAATTAAGCTTTCTCCTCCAGAAATAGACTTGAATGTTCTTTGAGAAGAAACTGCTAGTGATGGGACGGGCTTGGTGTGGTCTCGTGTGTGGAAGGCTGAGGGAGGGCCTGGCTCACGAGTACCTTCCCCCAACTACCCCTGAGGCTAGGATTTCCACCACTGGTTGGTCAGATCCTTCCCAAAATTCCCGTGTAGTCCTGACTTCAGACCGGCCTGAGGCCCGTGGCAGGACTGAAGGGCCAAGTAGCCCACGTGCACCTTGTAGAAGGTGGCGCTTGCTGGGTCTCTTAGTGCCAGCTTCTAGGTGTTTGCTCCTGATTTATAGTCTGTTTAGTGAGGTTCTGACCCGTGGGGATTTTGAAAGGTGTCAATCTGAGACACCCGTGGTCTTTTAGAGGCCCCGCCTCTGTGGTGGCGTCTGTGTGTGTGGACAGGTGTAAACCAGTGTGTGTGCATGGTGAGTGGATGGCGTGTGGGTGGCATGTCGATGGCACATGGGTGGCATGGGGGTGGTGTGTGGATGGCGTGTGGATAGCATGTGAGTGGCACGTGGGTGGTGTGTGGATGGCCTGTGGGTGATGTGAGTGACACATGGATGTGGGTGGCACGTGGGTGGCGTGGTGGATGGCGTGAGTGGCATGTTGATGGCATGTGAGTGGCGTGTGGGTGGCATGTGGATGGCAGTGGATGATGTGTGGGTGACGTGTGGCATGTGGGTGGCTTGTGGATGGCATGAGTGGCATGTTGATGGCATGTGGGTGGTGTGTGGATGGCGTGTGAGTGGCATGTGGGTGGCATGTATATGGCACATGGGTGGCATGTGGGTGGCATGTGGGAGGTGTGTGGGTGGCATGTGGGAGGCGTGTGGATGGTACGTGGGTGACATGTGGATGGCACGCGGGTGGTGTGTGGGTGATGTGTGGATGGCATGTGGGTGGTGTGTGGGTGGCATGCAGATGGTGCGTGGGTGGCATGTGGATGGCACGTGGGTGGCATGTGGGTGGCGTGTGGATGGCACACGGGTGGTGTGTGGGTGGCATGTGGGAGGCATGTGGATGGCACTTGGGTGGTGTGTGGGTGGCACGTGGGTGGCGTGGTGGGTGGCATGTGGCTGGCACACAGGTGGTGTGTGGATGGCAGGTGGGTGGCATGTGGGTGGCGTGTGGCTGGCACGCGGGTTGTGTGTGGATGGCACGTGAGTGGCGTGTGGCTGGCACATGGGTGGCGTGTGGCTGACATGCATGTGGATGGCGTGTGAGTGGCACTGGGTGGCATGCAGATGGTACATGGGTGGCGTATGGCTGGCGTGCAGGGACAAGCGTGTGTGTGGCTGGCACATGGGTGGCGTGGTGGCTGGCACACGGGTGGCGTGTGGCTGGCACGTTGGTGGCGTGGTGGCTGGCACGCGGGTGGCGTGTGGGTGGCGTGCAGGGACAAGCGTGTGTGGCTGGCGCGTGGTGCCTTCTCACGTGTTGGAAGCCGGGCTCTCCTTGGCCCAGGACAGCTGAGGAAGGAGGGCAAGGTCTCTAGCTGGGAAGACGGTGCAGTCTTGGGCCGTGGTGCCCTCTGCACGTCCTGGACACTCTCCTCCATGACGTCGTGCCCTGACAGCTCCCCGTCCCTGCCGCAAACTGAGGGCGGCGGGTTCCTGGAGCCGTGCGGGCCCAGGGTCACGCCCGGCAGGAGTTGGGCACCCTTGCCTCGACTTCCCAGCGGCCTCAGCGCCCAGAGCCGCTTCCCTCGAGGGGAGCCACCGTGGTGCCAGTCCCTGAGGGTCACGACCCCCACGGGGAGTGCCAGCGCCCAGGGGGCCGCAGGAGCAGGTCCTGTGTTGACCGGGGCACTGCGGGGACCCTGGCTTGCACTCACTCTCCCCCGACTGGGATTTTAAATCCTGGGGAAATGCACTCCTGACAGCGAGATCCCTGTGGGTCACGAGGAAACCCAGCCCCCGCCCCTGCCTCTGATGGAGGCCCCGGGGAATGCAGGTGGAAAAAAGCTGCTCCGTGTCCTTGTGTCGCTGTCTGTCCTTTGCAGACGGCCTCACTGCCGGGGAGCCAGGAGAACCCCCAGGAGCCTTCCCGGTGGTGGAGCCGGGCGGACGGGGGCCCTGGGGCGCGGAGTGAGCCCCGTGGCTCTTTGCTGCTCCTCTGCTTGTGTGCTGGCCTCCACAGGCCCACGGGGCTGGGAGCCTTGGGCGGGTGGAGACGTGCCCAGTCGCCCAGGCTACAGGCTCCCCTTGGCAGCAGGAGAGGTCTGGGTGAGGCCCGCCCCTGCCTGCAGCCCCGCTCCTTCTCCGGGAGGATGCGGTCCTCGCAGTAGCCGAGCGCAGCACCAAGAGCAGAGGTTCGAACCCGGGGCAGGTCCTGCGGGACGGAAAGCGGGCTGGATGCGCTGGCCCTCCCTGGGGCGACTGCTCAGGCTCTCCTGCAGGAGCCCAGTTCAGGAGAGGAGCCGGGATGGGTCCCAGGACCCGCGGCACAGGCAGAGGGCCAGAGGGACGGCCGGGAACAGGCTGGACTCACGGCAGTCTCCCCGGAGAGGACACCCCGCCGCCCAGTCGGCACACACACCACACGTGCCGCCAGTTCACACATCACAGGCGGGAAGCACGTGTGCGCCTCACCCGGCCTGACCCTAGGAGGGGCTCCTGCCCGCTCTGTTCCCAGGGAGAGGCCTTGGAGACGAAGCCACGCTCCCAGGTCGCCCCTAGATTGGAGGCTCAGACGGGGAGGATGCCCACCGGGCGCCCTTGGCGCGTTAGCAGTAACTGGCCCTGTTGTCTCTCCTGTCCTCACCCGGGTGCGATGCGGGGGCAGCCGTGCGCCCACCCCTTCATTCATCCACTCCAGGAGCGTGTCTCTGCAGTCGCCAAGCGCAAGGCTCTATACTCGGTGCTGGACACATGGAAGCGATCAGATGCAAACTCTGATCCTGCCCGTGGAGCCAGTGCTGACCCTTGGAAAGCTCAGGGCCAGTGGTCACAGGCCTGTCCCGGGCGAGTGCCAGCTCCAGGGGGAGATGGGGCGCCGGAAGGGCCGGCTGGCCGTCGCAGCTGCTCCGCTTGGTGGCGGGAAGACGAGCACCTGCGTCTCTCGAGGAGGCAGAAGTAACGCCTCGTTCTCTCTGTTTCTCTCCCTCCCGCCTCCCCCTCGATGTTTAGGCCAGAATCACTTCTTGGCCCAAAGAAAACCCCGGTTCCTGGTTCAGTGAGTTCAAGCGTGGCAAACTGGTAAGACGGCCCCCACCGAGCTGCGGTGTGGTTCAGACCCGCCCGTTTCGTGTCTTGCAGAGTAAGATGGCCCGCTGGCCTAAAGAGCAGCCCTCCACCTGGTACAGTCAGTACAAGCGGGGGTCGCTGGTAAGTGGCCCCAGGGCTGCCTGCTCGCGGCCCGGCCTGGCTCGGCTCTGCATGGACGGGACCCCGCGCCCTCACCTGCTCTCACCCTTCGGGCCAAACTGCTCCGCCGTGACTGCCAGGCTCAGGCTGGCCCCTCCTGCCGTGCCAACGGGGTCCACCCTAGCCGAGGGCAGCCGGATGGCTATCTGATCAGGTGGAGGGCGTGAGGCTGGCTTTCAGAGCTCCCGGCTGGATGCTGCCGGGAACCGAGACCACAGACCCCAGGAGTGGAGGGTTTATTTAGGTCAGTCCCAGTGGGCAGCTTGGATGGCATGGGCCCTGGCCCGTTTAGCCATCCAGCCCCTGCGGGACTCGTGCCCCATGCCCCGCCCCTTGCTGCAGCCAGGGCCACGGGGCCACGGGCTCCTCCGTTGTGTCCCACACGGCCGTGCTGGTCCCCGTGCTAACTTCTGGGGACCCAGTCTTAAATGGTCTATCTGGAGGTGCAGGCAGCTGGCATCCCTCGAAAGGACTGGACTTGGTGGGTCTCCAGGGGTCAAGAGACTGAGGCCCGTCGCACCCGATCCCCTGGGAGAGTGACTGCTTCCACCCGGGAGGGCGTTTCCCCAGAACGTTCTGGGCCTTTGACTCGGGCCTGTTTCTGGGGCCCAGTGCAGTTCTGTGCCCCTTCCCGATGAGCTCAAGGCCGAGGTCCGGACACGGCCACACTGCAGGCGCCACCAGAGCCCCTCGCCTCCTGCGTCCCCTCCTCCGCTAGGGTCTGCCTGGCCGCCCTGGAAGGACGGGCTCGCCTCTCAGAAGCAGCTCTCGGGTCCACGGCGTGGGCCTGACCCTCTGCCCTCGGTCGGCTCCCCTAGGGGCCCAGGGCCACTCTCCCCCGGGACTCAGAGCGGGGCCTCCCAGCGGTCCACCCTGGGGACCCTGATCCAGACCCCAAGGTGCTGCGTGCTCGGCTGACAGCTCACGCCCGTGTCCTCGAGCCCCGGTCACCAAAGCTCTTTCTAGACACAGTCTGCGCTCGCCTCGCCTCGCCGGGGCTTCCTCTGTCTGTGCGGACACCCAGGCACCCTCTCCGCCTCCCTCCTGCTGACTCTCCTCCCCGCGCCGCCTTGGGGCTGTCCTCAGGACAGAGCCTCTGGCACGCAGAAGGACCTGAAGTGGGTGCCCCCTTGAGAGGGCAGTGCCCGGGGCTCTTGAGCCCGGCAGATGCTGGTGGGCGGGCGCAGGACTCAGGAGGAGGGGCTGGGGCCAGGTCCCTTCCGCAGCCGTGCTGGTGGGCTTCTCCAGACAGGGGCCCTCACCCCCACGCTCACTACCTGATTCCAGACAAGGGCGCAGAGCTCCCGCTCTCAGCCACCGGCCCGAGCCCACCTCATCCTTGCATCCTGCTTCGCAGACAGTTGACCAAGGCCGGGAGTGGGACGGTTCCGGGACGGCCGCGCATCTCCTCCATGTTCCGGCCGCGTCGTTTCTAGCTGCCTGTGACCGTCACGGTGGGCATCATAGGGCGAGGTGCAGGTCCCCCCTTAAAGTAGCAGGCGCTTTCCGGGCCAGCTGCCCTGGGCGTCATGAAGGGGGCGCTGCTCAGCCCCTTTCCCCAAGGGGAGGGGCTCACCCAGGGCTCTGAGATGCCAGCGTGGGGCTCAGGGTGGGCAGAGCCTGGGCCTCACCCCTGCCCAGCTCCAGAGCTTCAGGTCCTTCTGCGTCCAGCATTGCCCCCCCGCCTCTCTCTGCGCATGCGGCCCTGCCTCCCTCCAGTCAGTCACCTTCCCTCCAGGAGGAGCGCCCGACGGCCTGGACCGCGGTTGGTATCCCCTTTTTCTCCTCAAGGTCTAGCTGGAAGCCGGCGGCCACGTGGGGAGCTGGCTGGCCCTCTGCGCTCTTCCCGCTCAGGTGGGGAGGAGCAGGAGGCCGGGCCTGGCTCGCCGCCATCAGCCGTCCTCACACAGAGATCTCTAAACACACGCACAGTAGTGACTTCAAGTCCCCCTCGTGTGATCAGCACGGGTGTTTGGGCCCTTCCTGGATTTCCACGTAGAATAGACCGTGTGTAATCCCTTCTGGCTCTTCCTGGTTCCTGAGCATTTATGCCTGGCTCCAGCCCTCTGTTGAACAGAGCGGCCAGGGTGTGTGTCGGAGCTGGGCACAGGCGTCCCCAACCGGGGGCAGCATCCTGGCAGCAAGCTGCCTCTGTGTGCCCGGGGGCAGCCAGTGCACCTGCCTGGCTGAGCCGGGCGGCAGGGTCTGAGGCAGAGTGGAGGCGAAGCAGCGGTGTGTGGGGAGGACCTGGGCTGTCAGGCCCTGGCGTTCGCCCGCCCGTCTGATGGGGACCAGGACGGGCCGAGCTCGCTCTGCTGGGTCTGAGAGGAGGGCCTTCAGGGGAGGAGAAACCTGCCTCATCCCAGGGGTTTGGGAGCCCCTGCCCTGCTGGGCGCAGCAGCTCACAGAGCCACCACTGAGAAGGTGCAGACGCTGACCTGTCCCTCGGGCGCCCGGCACCGGCCTGTGACGCCGAGGAGTCACTTGGGAACCAGCCTGCCCTCTCTCCCGGTGTCTCGCCCGACTTCAGGCTGCCCGCTCACGTGGGCAAGGCTGACGCCCTGACTCCTAGGCCTCCACACCCGCTATGCTCTCCCCTGGGTCCACACCTGGGAGGGGGCAGCAGAGGCCTCTCCCTGTGCTCAGGGAAGTGCCCAGTCCTTCCAGGCCTCTGGCTCTTGGCCATATGGCCTGTGACCCTCTCATAGGCCGGTTTTCCTATCTGCCGGCCAAGCACCCCATACCTCATGCCCAGTGGGCCCGTCCCTCCCCGAGGCCTCCTGCCCTTTCTGTGTACAGTTCTCATGGCCCCAGTCAGGTCTTTGTGCGTCACGGTGGCCAGCCAGTGGCCAGCATCATCTAATGAGCACGCTCCTTATGCTGAGCTCACGGCACAGAGACAGGGATGTGCACGCCGAGCTCCTGTGCTTAGGGCACTCTCGGTCCAAGGAGGGCCAGAGACCAGGACCCAGGGACCCCAACACAGGACTCCAGTGCTGGCGTGAGGGCCCTACAGCCAGTAGGAAAGATGGACACTGAGCCAGGCCATGCTGGGCGAGGAACCCAGGCAGGCTTCCTGGAATAGGAGGCATATGAGTTGGGCCCTGGAGGCAGAAAAGGGACCAGCCAGGCAAGAAGGAGGGGGTAGGTTACTTGGGTCCTTGAAGGAAGCGAGGCAGGGTTCCCTGTGTTCGAGGGAACCCCCCAGAGAGCCAGCGAGTGCTGGCCCGGGGACCCGGTGTGTGGCTCGCTTCCAGGTGGGGCCCTGGCGTGGCCCGGACTCCAGAGGAGACAGCCCGGGGCTGAAGCTCCCAAGCCCGCCCGTGTGGACGAGGGTCCTTGCGCGGCCGCGTGTCCCCGCCCTGCTGAGCCCCCCCGTCCTGTTGCCCTGCAGCTCTCCTACGTGGACGCCGAGGGCAACCCCGTGGGCGTGGTCCAGATGACCTTCCTGCGGCTGCTCAGTGCCTCCGCCCACCAGAACATCACCTACAGCTGCTACCAGTCAGTGGCCTGGGCAGGACGCCGCCACGGGCAGCTACGACAAGGCCATGCGCTTCCTGGGCTCCAACGACGAGGAGATGTCATACGACAACAGCCCTTACATCCGCGCCCTGGTGGACGGCTGCGCCGTGAGTGTCGCCTGCATCGGGCGGGGTGGGGCGGGCCGGACGCCTCTCGTGCCGTGCGGTCGCTTGCGAGACAGGAACTTCCTGGGGGCCTGCCATGTGCTGGGCGCTGGGCGCAGTGAGGGCTGGCCGTGGCTGGTGGACGGGGATTCCGTGAGCCCACAGCCGGGCCTTCCCGAGGTGCTGGGGGTGGAGAGGCCGAGCCCGGGTCCCTGACCAAGAGCCTGGGGTGCCGTGAAGTGCTCTTGGTCCACCCGGACATTGAGACGCCCCCACTTTGGGGAATGGCCAGAGCTGAGGCTGAGCCCGAGAACGTGGCCATCCTGGGAGGTGTCTGCAGACAGCAGGCGGTGGGGCTGCCCACTCGTGACATCCCCGGCCCACACTGGGCCCGCCCCGGGCCCTGCGCCGCCTCTGGGAAGGCTGCTCTGCTCAGGCCCAAGCGGCCGGCCAGGGCTGGGCTGCTTCCACTCCCTGGACCTTGCGCTTGGCCCCCAGCACCCCTGCTTGTGCCCCCCAGAGTGAGGGTCAGCCCCTGGAGCTGAGCTGGTGCTTGCGTCCTGGGATCCTGGGAGATGTCTAGCGCAGCCGTGCACAGGGCCCAGTCCTGGTAAACCCTCGGATGGGTCTCCCGTGGGCCTGTCCAAGGCTGGAGGCCAGGCGCTCGCCAGGAACCACTGTCCTGCCTGTCTTATGCCACCGCTGATCTCTCACCACCCGCTTCCAGAGACCCTGCCCGAGGCCCCTGCCCAGCCTAGCTCCCTCGGGGACGTGGCTAGTGTAGGCTCTGCCCTGCTGGGTGTCCAGGGCCCACTGCGTGGTGCCGGCCTCTGTGGACACCCTCCTCTGGAAGGCGCCAGCGTCCCACCTTATGGTCGGGAAGCCCTTCCCTCCATCCCAGGGGCCCAGTCCCAGTCGGGGCCCTTCCCATGGATTATCACATGGAGTAAACCATCTGCAGTCCCTTCTGGTTCTTCTTGGTTCTTTCCTTCTGGTTCTTCTTGGTTCTGGAGGTTTTACACTTGCCTCCAACCTTCTTGTTGAACAAAGCGGCCAGGGCGTGTGTCAGAGCTGGTCACAAGCGTCCCCAGCCGGGGGCAGGCATCCCAGGCACCAAGCTGCCTCTGTGTGCTTGTGAGCAGCCAGTGCTCCTGCCTTTGTATCCATGTCCCATGCTGTCGGGGCGTGTGGGATCTGGAGGGTTCTCCCTAAGGTCCATTGAGGTGGTCTGGCCACCTGGCCAGCCTGGGGCGTCTGGGATGAGCCCAGTGGGCCAGCAGGAAGGCAGGTGCTGACCCACTGCTAAGAGCAGGACTCATGTGGAACCAGACTCACATCTTGCCTCCTCTCCTGGCTGCTCTGCTGGGACCAGCCTGGGCCTTTCGGCTGTGGGAGCTCTGGTCCTTCTTCCCCAAAACGATCTAGTTATAACCTCCAGGGTTCCTTGAGGATTAGAGGTGAGTGTGCGCAGGGCAGGCATGGGGCCAGGGTGCCCCACGGGCAGCCTCCCTCCCCCAGATGCCCTGGCCCCTGGCTCCTGGTGTGGGTCAGTCCTTCGGATCTGACCGTGGCCTGTGCAGAGTGGGTCCCTCCCTGAGGTCAGGGGATGCAGAGTACCCCGGGGGAAAAGGACCCAAAGCTCTGGAAGCTCCTGGTCGTTCAGCATCTGCTCCCATTCCTGACGCAAACCTCAAGCTGCTTCCAGAGGTCATGAGGCGCCAACTAAAATCCTGGCTTGTGTCTGCCTCCTACAAAAAGAACACAAGAATAGCACTGATTCACGGGGCTGCTCCGGGAGGAACGTGCCGGAGGAGCGCTTAGCCGCCGTGAGCCCAGAATCATTGCCCTTCCTATTTTTGGGGCAGCTCAGGCTCCCGAGCGTGAGGCAGGCAGGTGGAGGAGGAGGAGAAATGAGGACGTGGGGAAGGAGGGTCAGCCCTGGGGCAGAGGCTGCAGCGAGGCTGAGCTCCCTGGCTCCCCTGGCAGAAAGGGGAGACACTCTGGCTGGTCCATACATGTCACCTGGTAGAGGGCAGAGTGTGGTTTTCCAGAAGAGGGGCCGTTCCCTGAAAATGCCAGGAAAACGTATCTGGGGTGAAGGGGCAGGTGGCATTACCACGCGCACCTCTGGGATCAAGAGTGCCCGGCAGAGGTCACCATCCTTCAGGATGGACAGCCACAGGTTCGGAGTCTCAGAGAAGGTCAGAAGGATCCGGCTCCTTGTCTCCACCCACCGAAACCAGCCCTACCGCCCAGGCACCCCGACCCTGAGACCCATGTGAGATCCAGGCCCTGAGCTGCGCCTTGAGAGAAACACAGATCCAGTTGGCTGCTGTGACTCCAGGAACCCTGGCAATCATTGGCACGCTCCAAGCCGGTCCTCTGGGCACCTCCGGGCGCAGAAGCAAGACTTGGCCTCGTGGAAATATCTGCATTCGGCACTTGACGTTTTTACTCCTGCAAAGAGTCTGTCTTGGAGAAGGTGGAGAGTAACCCAGCTGATGGGGAAAACGGGCTCAGCGGACAGGCAGGAGAGGGGACGCGGGGAGGCCCAGGCCGGGCGGAGCACGGAGCTGGGGGTGCCGGGCGCTTCTGGAGGACGGCCTGCAGCGGCCGTGCTCTGCTCACCCCGTGCCATGCCACGGCCCGCCGGAAGTGCAGCCACGACTTGAAAGGTCACACCCCTCACAGGCGCTCGTGCCGGAGGCTCGAGGGACGCAGGCTTGAGGCAGAGAGGCCTGCCTCCCTGGAGGCCCGTTCGGTCCACATTGTGGTAAGGACTGGACACTGGCATTTGGACTCTGGTGTGGTGCGGCTGTGCAGCCTGATGGGTAGGCCCTTGAGTGCAGAGGCTCGAATCACTGGACAGGAGGCCCCAGGAGCCCTGCCACATAAATCCTGCGGTTTATGCAGCTCCGTGCACCCCGGGGGCCACTGCCAGCCCGGTGATGGTTATTTATGCCTCAGGAGTAATGGGGTGGTGGAGCCCAGTGCTCACGGAGGCCCCTCTGAGCGCTCTGATAACCTCAGCGCTGGGGCCCCATCCGTCCAGGAGGAAGGTCCTGCCAGCTTGGCACACGCTGCCATCCCTGGTGGGAGGAGGTGGGGCGCTGGTGCTGCCAAGGTTGCCGCTTTGTGGAGGAGGGGCAAGCCGGGCTGCCCAGCTCCCCGTGATAGCAGAGGCCCATCGGAGGCCAGGGCGGCCGTCCAGCCGAGCCCCCTGCTGGGTGGTGGTCGGACCAGGGCCAGAGCTGGGCCAGAGGGGTGGGTGGACTCTGAATCGTGCTCGCTGGACTAGCCAAGGGCGGGAAAGGGCTCAGCTTCTTCCCAGGGCTCCCTGCCTGAAGAGGCGAGGATGGCATCCCCCTGGGGGCCGAGTCCAGCCCCGCTGCCCCCAGTCCCTCCAGCACCCACAAGGCTGTGTCCTTAGCCCCTTCCCTGGCAGTGGAGGGCTGGCTATTCCTCCCAGGCCGGGCCTCGGCCCGTCTGCCGGAAGCCCACGGCATCTGTGCCCTTGAGTTCCTGGCTGCTGGACGGGTCCTTCAGACAGTGTTGCTCAGAGGATGCCCGTGACCCACGTGTCAGAACTGCCCGAGATGCCTCTAAACCATGGAGGTGCCGCATCCCGCTCTCGGCCTCCTGAATTCTGCCTCTGGGACGGGCTGAAGCCAGCAGTACTAACAAGCTCCCAGGAGGACACTTGACTCCGAAGTGTTGAGCCTGGCATTGAAGCAGCCGCAGCCCGGCCTGCTGAGCGCGGATTGTGGAGATTCTGAAGGAAGCAGAGTAGGTCGCTCCAGGCTCAGTCCACAGGCCCCTTCATGGAGGCCGGGCCGGGAACCGCGTTCCATGAGGCTCCGCCCATCCTCTCCACATCCACGGGGCACGAGTACCCATCCTCCAGTGGAGAAAACAGCCGCAGCGAGTATGGCAGTCATCCATTGCTCGTAACAAGTCACCCTCCAGATGTAGCACCTAAAATAGCAGAGATCAGTCACCTGATTTAGCTTCTCGGAGGGTGACGAACGTGGGGGTAGCTCAGCGGGCTGGCTCTGGCCCAGCACCTGTCCTGGTCTATTTGAGCTGCTGGTCAGATCCCTGCTGACCAGGGGCTTATCCGCAGCACACAGTCGTCCTTGTAATGCTGGAGGCTCATGTCTGGGCGAGTAGGGGCCCTCCCCAGGCTGCACACACCTGCCCCACCTCCCCTTGTCCTCACACAGGGTTAAGAGCTGGCATTCCACTGCTTCCTAAAAGGGCACCAATCCCATTCATGTGACCTAATGACCTCCCAGCACAGCCACCCAGGGGGCAAGGCTTCCCCGTTGGGTCTGGGGCCACACACGGTCAGTCCCCCGAAGGAGCCTGGAGGTTGCTGAGCCACTGACACGTGACGCTCCCTCCTGAGGCTGTCCTCACCAGGCGGGCGCCCTGAGGAGTGATCCCCAGGGAGTCGGGCCGGGGCTGTCCTGCAGCCTGCCACCCAGAGAGTGGAGGCCACCTCCTACAGCTGGACTCACTGACCGCCTGCCAGGGCCACATGGGGCTCTGAGGGCTTTTCGTGGTCCCCCAGGTGATGGCTGTGGCCTCCCTGAGAGGGTCGTGCCCACGCCATCCTGCTGGAGGGGGTCAAGGCCCCGGGAGGTGCTGCCTTCTCCTGGACTAGTCACCCGTCGTGGGGGATTGGGTGGTGGAGGGACAGCCTCCCTGGGACCAGATCCATCTGAGGCCGCACCCGTTCTCAGGCAAGGCAGAGAAGAACACTGGTCCAGAAGAGGCCGGCAGGCGGCGTCTGCGATGACCCCGGATCTTGGGGGGCGGGGCCGGGGGGCGGGGCCGGTGCACCCCAGACAGGTGTCCTGGTGCTCAGGGTCGGGTGTGGGTGGCTCTCCGTCCAGCGTGGACTTGCACCTTCACCCCCTGCATTCTGGGGACGTGGGCCGGTGGGGGAGGGGAGCCAGCACGCCGGGGGCACTTCTATACCCCATGGGGTTCACTCTCCCACCCAGAAGGTGGGTCCCCCAGGGTGGTGCTGGGCGGGAACCCAGATGCTCTCGGGAGTGATGCAGGTGGCTGGAGCTGGGGAGGGCATCCCGGCGGACTGCCCTGGGGCAGATCCCTGTGGCTCAATGGGGGTCCCAGCTGGCGGGGATGGAAGCGTGGGTCCCCAGGGGCTGAGGAACCTCAGCGCAGCCTCCCCGCTGCGTCCTGCTCCCAAGTGTCGGGGCTGGATGATGTCCTGGCGGGAGCTGCCTGCCCCGGGCGGTCACCCTGCTGGGGGTGGGTTTCGGAGCTAGGGAGGGCGTGGCGGACGTGGACCGCCCCTTGCAGACGCGTCCCGCTCTCCCCACCCCCCGCAGACGAAGAAAGGGTATCAGAAGACGGTTCTGGAGATCGACACACCCAAGGTGGAGCAGGTGCCCATCGTCGACATCATGTTCAACGACTTCGGTGAAGCGTCACAGAAATTCGGATTTGAAGTGGGGCCGGCTTGCTTCCTGGGCTAGGAGCCGCGAGCCCGGCCCCCAAGAGCAACCTCGTGACCTCAGCGCGCCGCCTGCGGGCGTCCGGACAGTGAGGGCCCCTCGCCCCGCGCCCGCGCGCCGCCGCCCCGCACGAGAGCAAAGGGAAAGAGCCGCGCCGCCCCCACCCCGGAGCCGAATCACATGACCTAGACGCCCCGCAGCCGCCGCTTCCAACAGCCCGTCCCCGCCGCGCGCTCCCTGCCGAGGGAGCTGCGCCCACGGGCCTTGCCCCCAGCCCGTGGATGGTCTTCCCGGAGAGGGGTAGGGCTGCCGTATTTGGAGATCACTCCTTAAAAAAAAAATCAACTTGAAGATGTGTATTTTCCCCTGACCTTCAAACCTTGTTCCGAGGCCAGCCTTGTAAAGGTCACCCCCACCCTCCAGAGCCTTCGTTTTTAACAAGATCCATTCACAGGCCAAATGCCATCCTGTGTGTGCCTTTGCGATGGATTAAAGGTGCTTCTGTTTTTGTGAGTTTTAAGTAAATATTTGTATTGTATTGTCATACATGTTCAGTGTCCCTGACTTTCAATCATGCCTGTGAACCCCGCTGCAGTCCCACTGGGAGAGTTGGGAAAGCGGCCGGGTGTGCGTGCTGGGAGGCAGTCCACACCCCCGCCTCTCCAGGACGCGTGATGAATTGGGAATTTGCCAAAGGCAGCGAGCTCGCTCTACTGTTCGCAAAGCAGGTGCCAGTGCCCCTTTCAGACAAGCCTTTGATTAGCTCGATTTTTTTTTTAACGGGGAGAAAAAGAAAAAGGATTTTATACTCTGTCTTCCACATGCACTTAGATGAAAACGCAGGCTTAAATTAATTTTAATTGCTTCTTTTCTCCATGTTTCTTCCTGCAGAGCCTGATGGGAGAATGTCCAGGGCAGGGAAACCACATTTTCTGTCGATGATAATTCAGTGAAAATTGGTGCTTATGTTTACACTCCTCTTCTGTGGTGCTATGTGTTAAGATCTCCTTGAAGGTGGCCCTGGGGCTGCCTGCTGGGCCTCGTTGCCCATCTCTCTCCCTCCTGGCTCTCGCGCCACGATCTAGGTTTTTGCCACCTGCCCTCCGGTAGCCCTGCCCTCGTCCCAGACAGCAGCGACGCCGCTCCAGGCGGGGACCACTCCTAGGCTGTGCGTCTGTGAGCGGAAGACACACAATAGGCGGACGCCTCCCGCGTGATACACGGTGTAACGATGGCAGATTGTATTCAGTTGCCGAATGTTTGTGGTGCTAATTTCTGCATTTTTTTGTTGTTGCAAGAACTGAATTGAGGCAGCACGTGGCCTTCAGCGGGGCTGCCCTCCATGTGGCCTCGGCAGACAGACAAATGTGCAATGAACTCAGTGAGTCCTGCCGGGCTCGCCAGCTGTGCCTTATCCCCATGGAAGCAATTTGGATTTCCGTCTGCAAAAGTGTTGGGCATGGGTCTCAGCTGCTTGGGTGCTTGGGCCAGCCAGGCTCCGTCCGGTCCTGGTCCTCCTCACCTCGCGAGGGCGAGGACTTGCTGGGCTGGCAGGAAAGGTGATTCCTTTACTGTGAAAAGCTGCCCTTGTGCAATGCCCTTTCCTGCCAGGATGGGAGAAGCGAGACGGGCCCTGGGGCCCTGTGCAGCCCCCTCAGGAGGAGTTGTGACAGGTCCCGGCCCTGGTGCTGTTCGCCCACCCTGCCCTATTGGACCATGGTTCCAGCTTAGGAAACCACAGCAGAGCAACCCAGGAGTAACAACAGCCCCCCACCACGAGGACTTCCCGAATCCCCTGAAATTGAGTCTTGCTCTTGCCAAAGAAAGGTCTGGCTTTGAGATTCTTCCGAACCCAGGATGCCAGCGTCTGCCAATGACCCCGTCCTTCCTCTCCTCAAAAGAAAAGCCATATCGGATCGTTGCCACAGGGCGCCCTGTGGGTCTTGTCTAGGTCATGTGATTCCATTTTGATTTCTCATCCTACCAAGTTCTCCTTTTATTCTGTCAGTCTTTCCTCCATTGGTCCCTTCAAAGCTGTTGTAATTTGTACTGAGTCAAAACATGTCCCGCTCTCCCCAGACCACTTAGCTATGATATATTGCAATAAAATTACTTCTTATATTTGCAGAAATCCTTTTGGTGTAATTTTATTTTTTTCCCCTCATCTATATAATTGGACAGATGTTGACGAAGAGAAAAGGAAAATGGTCAAAAGAAAATGATGGTAAATATTCGAGGACATTAGGCCCTTTAAAATAGAATGTCTACTGTACGTTTCCCAAACACCCAATAGACGTGTTCATACATTTCCACTGTAATGCCCAGGAAAGGGGATTTTAAAATATTTTAAACCTGTGTAACAGAGGAATAATTGTGATAGTTTTTCAATAAATCAAGATGACTGTTTCCACCGTAAATAGATGTGATCGGCTGTCTTCTTAAGTGTGACCAGGGCCTTCCCCTGCATTAAACCGATGTGTGACCCCAATCTCAGGACAGTGGAAACTCTCAAAACCCTGGTCGTGGGTCGCAGAAAGTGGAAGGAAGGCATGGGCCAGACCATCCGCCAAAGGAGCTCTTCCTCAGAGGAAGTGGCAGGGGCATTGCGAAGACAGAGCTGTGCCCTGAGAGGCCTCGGGCTGTGGCCGGAGCTGAGCCTCCCGCCTCGGGGGAGTCTGCGCAGTCCTCGGTCCTTCAGGCCCTGACTGCCCTGCAGGGGTGCCAGGCCCCCGGGCTCCCGCTTCTGCTGACCAGCTAACAGAGAAGGACAGCACTGCCTGGCCCCCTGGCTCGTGATGGCCTGAGGGAGCAGCACGGCTCCTGCACTCCTGGTGGGTCCCTCTGGCATCTCAGCAGCCGTGTTCCTGGGCTGACTGTGTCTCCCGCGAGCATGTTCCCCGGAGGGAGTCCCCAGCCAGGCCACCAGGAACTTGCAGCACGAGCAAGAAACGCGCAACTGCTGGTCTCAGCCGTGGATGTCGGAGAGTGTGGTCACTGTCAAAGCCACTGGGTCCGTGGGCCATCGGCAAGAGCATCAGCCCCTTGGTAGGGATGCAGATTCCCGGCCCCGCGGCAGACCTGCTGAACCGAACAACCTGGGGGAGGTCCCATCATCTGTGTTTTGACCAGGTCGGTAGGGGAGTCCTGGTGCTTGCTTGGGTTTGAGATCCACCAGCCTGGACGATCCCGGGAGCAGAGGGGAACGTGACGCTGAAGTGGGCGCCTCCTAACCGCCAGCATGAGGTGGCGGGTCCCGCTGCGGGCGGAGGAGTCAGCAACTGCCGCCGGCGGGTGGAAGGTGCCCCATACTCCGGGGGCAGAATATGTGGTCAAGTTGCTCTCTGTGACCTGTGACCTGTGAGAGCTTGCAGGCCACTCACAAGCGTGTGACTTGAGAAAAGGTCAGAACCACGGCGGTGACCCAGAGCACTTGCTCTCAGCCCCACTTGGCATGAAAGGAAACAACAGTCTGCAGATTTGAGGGTTTCCAGGGCCCGAAAAGGCAACCATTTCTCAGCGTCCACGGTTAAAGGTGAAACTGAGAGGGCTTCCCTGGTGGCTCGGTGGCAAAGAGTCCACCTGCCAACACAGGAGACGCGGGTTCAATCCCGATCCGGGAAGAGCTCCCGTGCCACGGAGTCGCTGAGCCCGCGCTCTGCAACCACAGAGCCCAGGCGCCCCAGAGCCGCCGTCTGCAGCAGGAGAGGCTCCGGCTCACTGGATCTAGGGACAGCCTGTGCGCAGCCTCGGAGGCAGAACACGGCCAGAAAGTGATCAGTTACGTAAAATATTTTAAAAGCCGGTAGCGTCCCAAGTGAGACCTTTCTGGGGCAAAGCCCTGCAGAGTCCCCCCACCTGTCTCTGCCTCTTCTCTCCCCCGGAGAGCTGACTCACGGAAGCGCCTGCTGCAGGCTGGGCCGGGAGGACAAGAGCCCACAGGTGTGGCCGGGGCCCGAGCCCAGCAAGCACCGTGTGTCTTCACGGATGGGAGCAGGGAAGCCGGACTCCCTGGTGCACCGCTCCCCAGTGCCGGGGCTCCCCCACTGCAGCCACCGACGCCCGGACTGGGTCTTTCGAAGATCTGAGTGGAGGCAGCTCACCAGGACTTTGCTCCCGCCTTGGGAGAGGTGAGATCTGTGGACACGATGGGCTCCGGGGTCAAGGGAAGAAAGGGTTGTCATGGGACGGGCGGGGTGCTGAGCTTCCTTGCCCAGGAAAGCCCGTGCAGTCAGAGGTCAGGGCCTGGACGCCCCTGGGCAGTGCTGGCCCAAGCCTGTACCTGGGTCAGCTGGAAGGTTTGTTAAAGCAGGTTCCTCTCCCCCACGTGACAGCAGCTCTGGAAGCTGCCAAAGACCTGCCATTCCGAAAATCCCCAGGGGTCCTGCTGCTACCTGGAACACACAGGAATTAGCATTGGTAGATTATATAGTCTCGTCCCCCACACAGCCTGGCTACCGGAAAGGCAGGTGCCTGCTGCATACTGGAATCTGCTGGATTTTACAAAGGCTGAAGCACATACCCAGATCCCCTCCACCCCCAGTTCCCGATGCTAAGATTCCCCTGCAGAGAAATGTGGTCCTTCTGTATAAAATGCATCGCTTTAAAATGCAAGTCTTTAAGCCTTCAGAGGTGTTTCTTCTCATTAGAGATCCTTTGGCAGAAATCAGCTTGACACCTTGAGTCTGGAGTGGCATTTGGTGCAGAAAGACAGAGCCTGCGGAGGCAGGAACATGGGCAGGGCCCCTCTGGTGGGCGGAGGTGACAAGGGTGGTGTCCTGGCGAAGTCACCTCTTTGACCACTTGTCAAGGGAGGAGGGGTCTTCCTCTCCCACCTGCAGCCCCAGCAGGATGGCCACAGATGGGAGGGGTGTCCTAAGTCACACACCGTGTTTGTTTCACATTCCCTCTGAGATGATGTGACGGGGGCTCAGGAGGAAGAGAGTGAGATGCCCCAGTGAGCAGAGGTCTGCAGGCGCCCAGCTCACGGCCGCTGTGAGCAGCGTCGCACCTGCCACGTGTGGTGACGAGAGCATCCCCACGTTGGCCAGAAGAATAACAAAGACAATGGCAATGTGGGCCTGACAGTAGGGAGAGCAGTAGGAACGTTCCTTAAAAAGCTAGAGATAGAGCCACCAGATGATCTGGCAATCCCGCTCCTGGGCATGCATCTGGAGAAAACGACAATCCAAAAAGATGTGTGCAGCCCAGACCCCACTGCAGCAGTTTACAGCAGCCAGGAGAGAGCAGCAGCTCAGATGCCCATCGACAGGCGATGGATAAAGAAAATGTGGCGCGCGTATCAGCGGACTGCCCCTCAGCCATGAAAAAGAATGGAGAATGCCATTTGCTGCAACGAGGACGGACCCGGAGACCACCACTCAAAATACGTAGGCCAGAAAGAGACGAGTCTGATGTCCCGTGTGGGTGAAATCGAAAAATGATACAAATGGACTTGTTTACTCGCGGGTACAGAGGAGAAACATGGCTCCCAAAGGGAAATGGGGGCGTAAGCCGGCAGCTGGGGGCCAGCAGAGGCAAGCTGCCATGCGTGAAAGAGACGGGCAACAGGGTCCGGCTGAAACCACAGGGAGCCACACCAACGTCTTATAATAACCTACGAGGGAAAAAGACTATGGAAAACTGAATCACCATGCTGTACCCAGAAACCAACACAAGACTGTAAATCAATAAACTTTACAAACGATTATTAAAACAAGCAGAAACCTTATTTGTTGCCAAGCAGAACGCGTAAGCAGGAACATGGAGGGAGGCTCTTCGGGCCGTCTCCTTGGTGGCGCGCGGCTGCCATGCTGTATCAGAGCTCGCCTTGAGTTTGCATTGTGTAGCTGTCTGTCTACTTAGCTTCTCGGTCTCCACTAACAGTGCACGCTCCCAGTGTGCAGGGGCCTTCTCTGCTTCCCTCTGTGTCATGGGGCCCAGACCTGGCACCCAGCAGGCATTCACCAAACACCCCTTTCTCTCCTGATGGCTGTTGTTCAGGCGTGTCTGACTCTTTGTGACCCCACAGACTGCAGCACACCAGGCCTCCCTGTCCATCAACTGCCGGAGCCTGCTCAAACTCATGCCCATCGAGTCGGTGATGCCATCCAACCAGCTCATCCTCTGTCATCCCCTTCTCCTCCTGCCCTCAGTCTTTCCCAGCATCACGGTCTTTGCCAGTGAGTAGTCAAAGGCTTGGAGCTTCGGCATCAGTGCGTCCTCTCGCTGGAGAGGCCAGTCAAACAGGAAGTGGAATCCCAGTGTGCTCGCCCAGAGCGTGCTTACGGAGCAGCGGCGGCGAGTTCTGGAAATTCGGGAGCAGGACTCGCCCACGTGCAAGGCGGCCAGTGGCAGGACTTCCCTTTCTGACCATCGTCCTGGGTTGGTCCTTCGCCTGTGGCCTGAGCGGCCCCGTCAGCTCCGGGGGGGAACCTCGCAGGACTGCGGGCTGTCCAGGTCCTGTGCGGGGACCGTTAGAGATGAGGGCTGAGCAGGCAAGCGCCCTGCCGCAGGCGCCCGAGCACGGGTTTGCAGACCCTCACTGTAGGGGCGGGGCTGTGTACCCGGAAGCCGGAGGGCGGGGTGGGAGAGCCAGCATCCCACCCACCTCGCGGGAGCAGAGCTCTAGTCCTGGGTCCCCACCAGCAGGCTGTGAACCCCAGGTAGTGTCTTTCCTTCTCTGCATCTCCATTTTCCATCCTTTCCGAGAGATGCTCTCCAAGGCAACCCAGCGGAGCCAGGCCTGATCCTCACCCTGTGGGTCTCTCTCCTCTGAGGTATCATGGCTGACTCTTGTTCCCTTTCTGGCACAGAGAAAATGACTCCGTGTGGTGACTGTCTTTTAAATTAATTCAAATGCAATTTGTCCACTTTACTAAAATTATAATTTTAAAGTCCAGCAATTCCTTCAGCTTTTAAATTGGATGTAGCAACCTCATTCTACATGTAAAAAGGCACATTTGAATTTCTTCCTTTACGGGACCTGTGAGTGATTCCTGTTCCACTGACTGACTCAGTTAACAGCTTTCAACGTTTTAATTGCATTTTCAAAATGAACCAATTCACATCTGTGCTCTCACGTTTCAGCTGTCTGCCTTTAACGAAACCTTCTGAGTAGAAGCTAATTTTTAGGGATCTACTAATGTATAGATACCAATGTGATGAATTTAGGGGCCTCTTAACTCTCAGCTACAAACAATGAACAAAATAGCAATATTTCCCCATAAAATCACTGACTCATTCTGTTACTCAAGTTCACATTTTCAGCTGGATTATCAGGTTGTTATTTTAACAGGTCAGATTCTCTTAACTAAAGCTGGTACTTCCCTGCTGGGCTTCCCTCCTAGCTGAGTTGGTAAAGAATCTGCCGCAGTGCAGGAGACCTGGGTTCAATCTCTGGGTTGGGAAGACCCCTGGAGAAGGGAAAGGCTACCCACTCCAGTACTCTGGCCTGGAGAACTCCATGGACTGTATAGTCCCTGAGGTCGCAAAGAGTCAGACACGACTGAGCGACTTTCACAAAGCTGGTACTCCAAACATCAAATGGGGCAGGAATTTCTTTCTTTTAAAGGCTTATTTTTTTTTACGTATACTTTGGGCTGAGCTGGGTCTTCGTTGTCGTGGTGACTTTCTCCAGTTGCAGCGGCGGCGATTCCTCTCTAGTTGCAGTGCGCAGGCTCCCCGTGCGGCGGCCTCCTTGGTTATGGAGCGCGGGCTCCGGGTGCGCAAGCTCCTCCCGGTGCTGCAGCCTCTCTGGTTATGGAGGGTGGGCTCTGGGTGCGCAAGCTTCTCGTGCGCGGCCTCTCTGGTTATGGAGCGCGGGCTCCGGGTGCGCGGGCTCCTCCCGGTGCGGCGGCCTCTCTGGTTATGGAGCGTGGGCTCCGGGTGCAGCAGCCTCTCTGGTTATGGAGCGTGGGCTCCGGGTACGCGCTTCAGCAGTTGTGGCGCGTGGCCTCAGCTGTGCCACAGCCGGCGGGATCTTCCTGGTCCAAGGATCAAACAGGTGTCCCCTGCGTTAGCGGGCAGATTCTTAACCACTGAGGCACCAGGAAAGCCCAGTGCCAGTTTCTTTACGCTAAAATGTTATCACTGAACAGCAGCCCTTTGCCCCGTCTGTGCCCGGTGAAAAGATCAGTGCAGCCTGAGAGCCATGCCCGCCCACACAGCGCGGGTGACGAGGGCCCAGCTTCCAGTGCCAAGGGGCCTCCTCTGGCCCCAGCTCAGCAGCTCTCTCCCTCCTGCTCTGTCTGCACATCCCCAGGGAGGCCGCCTCCCCCGAGCCGCCCCCACGATGGAGTTTGGCGTCTCCTGCTCTTGAAAGTTTACGTCCCAGCAGCAGCCCACACCCCCACGACCAGCCATGTTGCTGGGTTGATTGTTCTGAGCGGTGGGTGCTTCCGGTTGCTGTCTCACTTGCGCCTGGTGCTTTGTGACCCCACGGACTGCAGCGGGCCAGGCCCCTCTGTCCTCCCGGAGCTTGCTCAAACTCATGTCCCTTGAGTCGGTGATCCCATCCAACCATCTCATCCTCTGCCGTCCCCTTCTCCTGCCCTCAGTCTTTCCCAGCATGAGGGTCTCTTCCAATGGGTCAGATTTCCACCTCAGGCGGCCAAAGTATTGGAACTTCAGCTGCAGCATCCGTCTTTCCAATGAAAATTCAGGGTTGATTTCCTTCAGAGTTGACTGGTTTGATCTCCTTGCAGTCCAAGGGACTCCCAAGAGGCACTTGAAATACAGGGGCGGCGTCCTCTGAACTCCCTCCAGGAAGAACTCCGTTTTCAGCCTCTCCTGCTGGGAGTGGGTTCCATCAACAAGGAAGACTGACTCTCGACTCATCCCCGCAGAGACCAGAGGTCAGCACACGCCCGGAGTGTGCAGTGGGCCCTCTTGGCTCAGGCAGCCCGCTGGTGGGCCCTCGGGCCCAGGGTGAGCCTTCCCCAGCACTCTGTACTCTCTGCAGAGGTGAAGCTGGCGGTCTGCAGGGCTCCGACGAGCTCTCTCTTCTCCGAGGTGCCCAGGGCTCCTGGAGCCGCAGGGCCCAGGAGAGAGAGGCACAGGCTGGTCCCGGGAGCCCCGGTGGAGGGCAGTGTGGGTG
Source organism: Nanger dama (assembly GCA_917880005.1). NCBI lineage: Eukaryota > Metazoa > Chordata > Mammalia > Artiodactyla > Bovidae > Nanger > Nanger dama. The sequence goes on along the minus strand of CAKJTW010000018.1, from coordinate 1,600,455 downwards.
AGAGTCCGCACAGGGCTCTGCGGCAGCCGGGGCTTCAGCTCGGGCCCAGGAAGCAGAGACCGTGCCAAGGTCCCGGCTCTGCGTCTTCCGCGTGACGTTGGTGGGGACTTAACCTCACCCGTCTCTTCATGCATACAGTAGCGTAACACCACGAACACCTGGGCGTGCCCACAAGGCTGGTGTGACCCAGCACAAGGTCCAGTAAGCTGTGCTTTTTATCAACTACTCTTGTTGGTGAAAATGGGGAAGGATGACAGTTCAGCCCCGTTTCCCGAAGGTTCCGTTCCTGTTATTATTGGAGCTCTCTCTTGAGGAATGAGAGTTCTTGGGCGGTGAGGGCCACACTCCCCCAAGTGAGAGGATGCCTGTTAGCTGGGAGGAGCAGACCGGACGAGGGAATGCCAGGACCACTGCGTCTGCAGAGGGCGCTCCCTGGGGCCACGTGCTGCCCCCCTTGGCGCTGGGTGGCGCCCGACATGCACAGCCGGACAGGCAGCCCTGACCAGGACCAGCATCCGGGACCGCCTAATCCCAGGCGCCAGTCGGGTACTTCTCCTTCTGAGCAGGTGGTTCCCCGACTCACGACAATAGCACCTCCTCTGCCAAAGACGAGACAGCAGCAGAAGTCTGGAGACCGGTGCGGGGTGGTGCGGGGTGTGGGGGCCTGGTGGCATGACGACCACCCATTGGACCTGAATGGGAGCTACCTGGGGGCCCACGAGAGCTCTGCAAACAACGTCAGCTGGTGGTGGGGAAAGCGTGCAACGACAGCGCCATGGTGCCGGAGTTGAGGGTGCGGGGCACCAAGGGCAGTGCCCGTCGGCCAGGGCCCCTGGGAGCAGCTCCCTCCACACTCACCGCTGGGGGCGGCTCGTCCAGAGCCCTCTCCCGGAAGGGGGATGCGGGGCTCCGCCACTGTCCTCACGGGAGCGGGAGAGCCGCTTCCTGTCTGCTGGGCCGGAGCCTCGTGCTTTGTGCCACCAGCGACTTCCCGCCCTCCTGACCCCCGGGCGAGGCCGAGAGTACCTGCCACCCCCAGGTCTCACCAGGCACGTGTTCTCGATGAAGACACGTGCTTCCCCGATGGCAGGCAGACCTGGCCGCCTTCCTCCCCTCCCTGCTCTGACCACCAGCCCCCCGGCCCGCGTCTGACCAGGTGTCCCCTGGGCTGAGGGTGTTTCCGGGGCTCTGAGAGCAGAGTCCGGAGCAGGGCCCCGTGGGGACGCGAGCCGGTCCAGTCTCACTGCCCCCCGCTGGCCGCTGCCTCCAGGCAGTTCCCCGCTCAGGCCCGACGCGGGGCTGGAGGCCAGGTCAGACAACCACATGCCCTAGTCTTCACACTCAGGCCTTTGAGAGCGTGTCCTCCCGATCCGGGCCCAGCCCCCCGGCCCAGCTGCCCCTGCAGGTACACACCACCTCCACCCCCGAAAAGGCCTCGGCGGCCTCTAGTGTTCCCAGGCAGAGTCCACACCCAACAGGGACTGCCCTCCTGCCCAGAAGCTAAGGAGCCAGGTCTTCAAGGAAAGACGGAGGCGATGGGGGGATGCTGTTGTGGGGCAGAACTCCCGATGCCATGTGGAATCGCTGTGTTTCACAGTGGGCCAGTTTCTGTCTTGGGGGCCAGTCAGGCCTGTGGGTGTGGGCTGTCCTCAGGCCCGGGGGAAGGAGGGCCGCCCCACCCTGGCCTGGCCTGCCCTGGCGCTGGCCGGCTCGTAACTCTTGCCTGGCCATCTGTGTCCCCATCAGCCCTCCTGTGTCTGTTCTGGCTGCGTCCTCTACTTAGAATCCAAAAAGGTCCCAGGTGGTTACTACCCCCCTTGCTCCCCGAAGTCCCTTAGACGGCTGCTAGCCGGTCTAAGAACTGCACAGAACCTTGGAGAGCACAGCACGTCTGGAGGAGCCGTGTCCTGACATCTGAGCCACTGCTCCCGGAACCCATGCCTGCTCGTGCATCTCCTTGTGCTGCCCAAGGGCCTGAGATCAGCCAGAGCAGGACGGAGGGGGCCCAGACTGGGGGCAGCCCAGGGGGTGGGGGTGGCCCTCCTTTCCCCGGGCCTAAGGACAGCCCATACCCACAGGCCTGAATGGTCCCCAAGACAGAAACTGGCAAAGTGTGAAACGCAGTGATTCCACATGGCATCGGGAGTTCTGCCCTCAGAACAGCATCCCCCATTGCCTCTGTCTTTCCTTGAAGACCTGGCTCCTTGGCGTCCAGGCAGGAGGGAAGTCCCTGTTGGGTGCGAACTCTGCCTGGGAACACAGAACACAGCTCTTCACTCGCCAGCCGGCCTCGCCTGCACCCCCGGGAGCCACAGTCAGGACCAGGATCCAGGGCTGGGCACCCTCCACCCTGACGGGCCTGTAGCATCTGTGGAAGACCCTGAGCCCACTGACTCAGCTGGAAAAGGCAGGGCTGGGAGTCTGCCCCTGTGTCTCGGCCTCTCAGGCTTCCCGGGAGGCTCAGTGGTAAAGAATCCACCTGGCAGTGCAGAAGACGTGGGAGACCCGGGCTCAGTCCCTGGGTCGGGAAGATGCCCGGGAGAAAGGGACGGCACTCACTCCCGTGCTCTCGTCTGGAGAACTCCATGGACAGAGGAGCCTGGCGGGCTACAGTCGTCCACGGGATCGTAAGAGTTAGACACAGCTTAACGACCAAGCATGCACTTGGCCTCTCAGCCTGGAACTAAGATTCTCCTGGAAAGGACCCTCCTTTATAGATGTCACAATTAATATTGTGAAACTGAATATTGAGCAATTTTCTTGAGAGAAAAATGATTTCCTAAGTGTCATGTCATTGCCGTGGAAGGCAGAAATGCAAGCGCTAAACGGAAGCACCCTCTGCCCGACAAGCCGGGAGCTTGGAGCATTAGGGTAGAAGCTGCTCGACCGAAAGATGGGCTGAGAGCTGAAAGAATGATTTTCATAAATGACATGAGCCTTGCTATACTTTATTTATATGTACTCTTTGCTTTGTGGACTTGCGAAGACTTTATTTTTTAAAGTACTTGTGAAAATGAGGTCAAAGGTATTTGGGCGAGCAAGGGGGCTTGGGAACTAACTTCACATAAAGAATTCACGTGCATTATATGCGCACCTGCCTTGCATACACGTGCGTGTCCGTCCATGAGGGGCCGTGGAAAGGTGTAACAGCTGGAGGGCGTCTGAAGAGCCAGGGGTCCCCAGGGGGGGAAGACCCGGGTCCTGTTTCCCCCAGGCCACCAGGGCTTCCTTCCAGGAGCAGGGCTTTGGGGCTGGCTGGGAGCCCAAACCCGGCCCAGGCAGGTCCCTCGACAGGCCCTGCCCTCCTCTCCTGCTCCTCCAAGGGGCGGGATCTGTGCTGGGGGTGAGGCAGAGGTCTAGGTGGGGCGGAGGCGTGTACTGTGCACAGGCCCAGGTTCTTCACTGCGGCCGTGACCTCTGCAGCGGGGCGGGCACAGGTCCAGCCTGGCGGGGACTGGCTTGGTGGCCGTGTCCCACGACGACCCCTAGAGAGATGAGCTCCATTTAGACACCTCTTGTCTGGACGGTCCTGGCAGCCCGGCCGGATGTCCAGCCGCAGGAGGAGGGCGGGCCTCCCAATCCAGGCAAGCGAGGCTGAGCCCCCACCCTGAGATGAACTGAGAGCGCCTCCGGGGGACAGGACGCACCCCTCCCCTGAGTCTCCATTCAGGGCCCCAGAGAGGGCAGCTGAGCGCAAACGCAGCTAAGTTTCTGTTTCAGCCAGTGACAGGCAAGTGTTCGGCGCCCACGCAGCCCTGGGCTCCCTGGGCTCTGCCAGGCTCAGGCGGTGTAACCTGGGGCAAGTCACTTGATCTCTCTGAGTCTCCTTTGTCATGTGACTCGTGGAGCCCTGGATTAAGGATAATAAGGGGGGAAACATGGGGTCAATGGGGCTTCCCAGCTGGCTCAGTGGTCGACAGTTTGCCTGCCAGTGAGGGAGAGGCAAGAGACGCCAGTCAGATTCAAGGATTGGGAAGACCTCTTAGAAGAAACAGTGGCAACCCACTCCAGTATTCTTGCCTGGAAAATGGACAGAGGAGCCCCGTGGGCTGCAGTCCACGGGGTCGCCCAGAGCCAGACACGACTGAGCGCCGGCGCGCGGCGGTGACCGCGAGCATGCCATCACCCAGCCTCCCCGCTGGCCCGACCTCCCAGCAGCCTCCTCCTGCTTCCACGGCCGCCCTCTATAGCCCGGCCACCTGCCCGCCTCCTCTTGTACCAGCCTCTGTTCCCGGTGGGAGGTGGGAGCTTCACAACCTGGGAGGAGGAGCCTGCTGGCTGGGGTCTGTCGTAACCCCCTCCCCATCCCAGCCTCCATCCCTGCCCCCCCGCCTCTCGGGTGCCCCGTCAGGGGTGTGTCCTGGAACCCTGCTCTGCTGGGCACACCAGCCAGAACAGGGACTGGTGGGCGGCCCTCTGTCCCTCCATGGCCTGCCGCTCCCAGGCGCCCAGGGTGTGAGGTCAGCCCTGCAGCCAGCCTATCCGCCTTCTCCGCCATCAGAGCCCACTGGGGTAACTGGCTTCCCCGTCTCTCTCCTGGCCTGAGGACCATCACCCCTCCCTCCAGTAATGCTGAACTTTGGAGCTGGGACTCGCCCCAAAGCCTGAAACCAGGCTCGCCGGGGCCCCCCTTCCCATTCCCTTCACCATGAAGTTAAGCTTTTCCAACGATTCCACGCCTTAAGAACAGCTGACGAGAAACGGACTTGGAGAGGCCGTCTGGTCAGTCTCAGGCTTGGCTGGCCCAGGTGGAGCACAGCTCTGCCCACCGGAAGCGGGGGGGCTGCCCAGGCTGCATGATGGTGTGGGGTGCAGGACCAGGGCGGGAGCCGTGCTCCTCTTCACACACCTGTGCCTGGAGGCGGAGGGAGGCATCACTAGGATGGGAGTGACGGGCTGGGAGCCAGACTCTCAGGGGCAAGGAGACGGCCTGGGGCAGCATGCCACCCCCAGGGGAGGAGCACTGCCCTGGGGTGCACAGGCCCCTCTCCCCACTGCCCTGCACCAGTTATGCCCTAGGCGCCCGTCCTCTCCCCCGGAGACTCTGGTCAGGAAGAGCGGGGTGGCCGCCTTGCCCAGGCCTCCCTGGGTCCTCCCAGCTTCAGCAGTGAACAGCCCACACCCTGGCGAACCCCTCAGAGCTGGACAAACCAGGAGGGCTGGTCACCATGAGGGGAGGCTCCGTGGACATTCAGACCACAGCGCACACGACTCCCTGGCGGTGCAGCGATTAAGCCTTCGCCTCCAGAGCAGGGAGTCCGGGAGCCAGGATCTCACATGCCTCACATGGGGCCAAAAACCCAAAACATAAGACAGAGACAATGTTGTGACAAATTCAAGAGATTTTTTAATGGCCCACGACAAAGAATTGTAAAACAAGCAAGCAAGTGCATCCCAGTGCTTAGCAACAGAGGAGCACCCCGAGCCTGGCCCCTCCGCAAGGCCTCGGTGGCCTCCTCTTCTCCTCACTATGTCTGGTCCGTCACCGAGTCAGGTCTGACTCTTTGTGACCCCGTGGACTGCAGCTCGCCAGACTCCTCCGCCCATGGGATGTCCCAGGCAAGAATCCTGGAGTGGGTTTCCATTCCCTCCTCCAGGGGATCTTCCCGTCCCAGGAATCAAACCCATGTCTTCTCCATTGCAGGCAGATACTCTCCCATCTGAGCCACCTGGGAAGCCCGTTTTCTTCACTGGAACGGCTCTACTAGCTTAGCTAACAGAGACAAAAAGCAAGCCCTCCCTCGCTCCATCCTGCAGCAGGCATCTGCAAAGCCCTCTTTGGTGGGTGGGTGAGTCTATGCTCCCTCAGAAGGAGCGCCTGGTCTAGTAGGGGGCACCCACAAGTGTGGTAAAGACTCACGTGGGGGTGACACGCAGAGGGGGCCCAGCCTGACTCCCTGAGTCCATCCCGCCTCACTGCCTGCCCGGCCTGGCTGGACTCCCACGTTCATCAAGCTACCTGCACGTGGACTGTCAAGGGAAGCCGTACAGTCTCCAGCCCGACAGGCCCCTGAGAGCCCCTGGTCTCCCCGCGGGAAGCCCCGCCCCTCAGCGCACCTGTGTGCCAGCCTGCTTGTCAGAGCGGCTGTCACCACGGACGTCTCAGACAGCAGTCACATCAGAAGAGGGGCGGCCAGAGAGAGGGGGTGGGGGAGGAAGGTGGAAATGGGCTCAACGTGAGCGCTGCTTCTGATCTGACTCGGAAGGCGGTTCCACTGAGGGGCTCCTGGGCTCCAAGGAAAGACCGAGCAGATCCGGAATGTGCGTGCTTCTCTGCCTCGCCCGGTCTGAGAAGGCGTTACAGAGAAGAAAGAGAAGGGCTTAGGGGAGAATCGAGCCATTTGCCAGCAGGAAAAATAAAATGAAGAGTCCAGCAAGCTGAGGTCTTACCAAGTCGGAAAATACCTAAGCATCGCTAGACCCCCAAAGGAAGGGATGGAACTTTTTCAAAGCTCTTGAGTCCCAAAGAGCAGTGAAGTGTGTTTTTTTTTTTTTATTTTTGGAATAGGGTGACTCAGCCTTGGGTGTAAGATCTTTCCTGCCCAAGCCTGGGAGCTCAGAGCAACCTCACGTTAAGATGGCAGATCCAAGGAGGCGTGGAGGCAAAGGAGCAAGGACGGGACCGGACGTGTCTCAGGACGGAGGAGCCGGGCTCCGGGGAGGGGGTGAGAGGGCTGGGATCACGCAGGGTTCAGCAGCCCCAGGCCCTGTGGGACCACGACAAGTGTGGATGGCATCAAGGGCCTGAGATCTGAAACTGTGCATAAGCAGACAGCTGTCACTCACCTTTACAAAGAGGTAGCCCGGGGGAGGGGCAGAGCAGGGAGGCGAGAGGGGTGACCCTAGCCTCGCCCTTGTGCTAAATCCGGGTCTGGGCTCCGCGCCCACCTTCCTTGGGCGGTTTTCTGCCGTTCCTTCTGCCACCCCGGGGCTGCTCAGCGTGGCCGTCACTGTCACAGTGACTAATCAGCCATATGGGTGGGGGGCAATTATCAGATTCCTGGAGCCTCGCAGGAGGCTGCAAGCCCTCCCCCGCCGCCCGCCCCTGCCACCTCCTCCCCACTCCAGTATGTGGCACACGTTCCAGCCAGGAAGGTGGGAGAGCCGGAACCATCTGGAAACGTCCATCTGTCCCAAGGGAGTGAGCTCAGCCCTCCCAGAGTCCTGTGCCTGCAAGAGAGGTGTCCTACATTTTAATTGGGGTTGAAATAGAAATCGTCAGATTTCGGGGGCGGAAGCGAGGCGCGGCTGCTCCAGCCCATGCTTTTGGGCGGAGCAACGACCAGCACCCCTGCAGCCCCGCATGGACACCCGCTGCCTCCCGCCTCAGCGCCCTGTGGGCGGGGAGCCCTGCCGCCCCCTGGGCCGCTTGGCAGCGAGGCCGGACGGGCTGTCTGACCTCAGGGGTACCCCTGTCTGTGCGTTTGGCCCCTGCTTCTTGGGAGAGCTCTTCCACCAGGCGGCTGGGTGCCTGGGGCTCAGGATGTCCACCCTTGGACAGGCCCCATCAACCGGTGGCCTCGACAGAGGAGCTGAGGACATCTTTGGAAAATGAAACAGAAGACCGTGCTCAGCCGGCAGGCTGTGAGGCTCTCGGGGCGGTGGCCACAAAACTGAGCAGGGCTTTCTGGGTCTGACAAGCCCAGTGTCGTGAGCAGCCAGGGTGACGCCTGGTTGCGCGGCTGAGAACTCGTGTGACTTAGACAGAAACGTCCTCCCTGAGTCAGCTCTGCAGTGCCCCCTGCAGCGCCACTGTCTCCTTGCACACAAGCTCTGCTCTGACGGGCCAGAGGCCCGGGGCTTTCATTCGCTTGCCCTGAAATCACCCACAAGTGCATTGAGCCCTGAAGATAGCATATTAGTGGGTTCCAAGCCCAGCTGTTCCTCAGAGCCATCTGGGGAGGCGCTTAAAATGCAGATTCAGACGCAAAAACAAGCTACATGCCAGTGAGCAGATGGATGGGCCAGAAGCAGTGGGCCCAGCCGCTCAGTCAGGTCCGACTCTGCGACGCCACGAACCGCAGCACACCAGGCCTCCCTGTCCATCGCCAGCTCCCGGAGCCTGCTCGAACTCATGTCCTTCAAGCCAGTGACGCCATCCAGCCATCTTATCTTCTGTCATCCCCTTCTCCTCCTGTCCTCAACCTTTCCAGCATCAGGATCTTTTCAAATGAGTCAGCTCTTCGCATCAGGTGGCCGAAGTATTGGAGTTTAGCTTCAACATCAGTCCTTCCAATGAACACTCAGCACTGATCTCCTTTAGGATGGACTAGTTGGATCTCCTTGCAGTCCAAGGGACCCTTAAGAGTCTTCTCCAACACCACAGGTCAAAAGAATAAATTCTTAGGCACTCAGCTTTCTTTATGGTCCAACTCTCACATCCAAACACATCCATTAGACAGCTAACTGCGAGGAGGGGACGACAGAGGATGAGATGGCTGGATGGCATCACCGACTCAAGGGACAGGAGCTTGAGTAAAGTCCAGGAGTTGGTGATGGACAGGGAGGCCTGGCGCGCTGCAGCCCACGGGGTCTCAGTAAGTCAGGCACAACTGATGCCCCAGTGCTCTGCAGGGAAGGTCACCCGGGCTCAGGGCACTCGCCCGCTGCGGCCCCCTTGCCTGCCAAAGCACTTAGAGCTCCTCCCCTTCACCTCACCCAGACTCTGTGTCCACGTTTCTGTTTGGCACCAGTGAAGAGAGGCTGAGTTTCGGCAACAACATGCCAAGAGGGATAAAGGCTACGCAACTGCATAATAGCAGCTTCTGGACGGGTGTTGAATAAAGACACAAAGTGTGTGCAGGGCAAGGGGGCGCTGAAGCCACAGGGCAGTGAGCTTACAGGGGCCGAAAGACCCTCCTGGTCAGTGGTAGAGGGCAGCGGTGGACGGGGTCCTCAGACGAGCACCCCAAGAGTAGGAAAGCGTCCCCAGCACAAGCTGGAAGAGGGGGAAATCGGGCAATAAAAATCTTCGCTAATAAGAGAGAGGTGATGAGAACAAGCCTGGGAGAGCGACTCCGCCCACTGAAACCTTGAGGTGTGGCCTTGCCCCCTCTACCGGCTGCTGGGAACAGACCTGGGGGTGGCTTAGATACACACCCTCTGCCTCCCACGCCAGTGCCATCACTGAGTTTTGAGGATTTGAGTCTGACAGGCACTTGTGTTTAGGAAAGACTCTGCTTTTCTAAAATACATTTGGTTTCTGAAAGCTACATATTCACAAACTTTGCCTAATCTTTCACATTCGACATACGCATCTCATTTTTCCATTTGTAAGACTTGCAAATCTTAATAGTCACTTTTAAGGGTCTTTGAATACTACAAATCTAGTTCATTAAACCTTCAAAACTTTGAACTGTGATAATAAGGCTAATATATTCAATTTCTTCTTAGGCGTTTCAATTGCCTAGCGACAAAACCTTCTTAGTACTAATTAATTTTTAGAAATCTAATGATTTCAGTTACAAATGCAATGAGCCCAGAGTTTCTTACATATTCCAGTACAGTGAATAAACGTACTAAGATTTCTAGATAACATTACAAGGCTAAGTCAACTGGATAATTACATATTTAACTCTGGATTTATGAGGCTTTCTTTACAATAGGCCAGGTTCTTTAAACCTTAAGGGACCATGAGATTCCAAAGCTATCCAGATTTCTTAATATGAAAGTCAGAATTGTATGCTTTTGGTATATTAATCACTTTTAGACTTACAAGTCTTATTGGGTTTATAAGATGCTTACCTATTAAGGAAGAAAAGTGCAGTTTTAACTAGCAGGCTTTACTTCTGATGAGAGGTGGCGATCAGCACCTTGTGGGGTCCCGCCAGGCCTGGGTGGGCTGCAGGGAGCCCTCCTCAGCTACTGAGTCAGTCAGCGTGGCCGTCAGAAAAAGACGCGCAGGTTGCCAGCTCTGCTAGATCTGAGGTGTGCACTTTCTTTGCAAATAGTTAGAAAACTGTGAAGTGTGTACACGGAAGTCCCTAAGAGGAAACGTGAGGCCTGGCTGCTTTTGTTACTGTGCGGCCCACAGGCTGGTCATCGCCTCTCAGAATCCCAAAGGCCTGCGGGGTCCCTGTCGCCCCCATCCCACCCAAGTACAAACAGCCTCTTGTCCTCCTGATATACGTTTACCAGCTAAGCTGCTACTGTTGTTCAATCACTCAGTCATTTTGGACTCTTTGCAACCCCACGGACTGCAGCACGCCAGGCCTCCCCTGTCCATCACCAACTCCCAGAGACTGTTCAAGCCCATGTCCATTGAGTCAGTGATGCCATCCAACCATCTCATCCTCTGTCACCCCCTTCTCCTCCTGCCTTCAATCTTTCCCAGATCAGGGTCTTTTCAGATAAGTCAGTTCTTCACATCAGGTGGCCAATGTATTGAATTTCAGCTTCAACATCAATCCTTTCAATGAATATTCAGGACTGATTTCCTTTAAGATGGACTGATTGGATCTTCTTACAGTCCAACGGACTCTCAAGAGTCTTCTCCAGTACCACAGTTCAAAAGCATCAATTCTTCGGCGCTCAGCCCTTTACGGTCCAGCTCTCATGTCGGGGCAGGTGGTTGTCTCAAAGACTGCAGGTCTCTTTAACTTGGAAACCAGCCTCGCGGGCGCAGGGGCCAGCAGCATGCCTGCGCCTCAGCCCAGTGTCGCCCCAGCCGCCGTCGTGCGTCTCCATCCTGGGTGTGGTCACAGCAGTCCAGCCCCACCGCTGTGTGGCATCGCACACAGCTGTCTTTCCGTGACTGTCCGCCCCTCTTCCGGGGGCCTCGGGTGGTTGCCAGCCTGGGGCTGCTGTGAAGAGTTTGGCCATAGATTCTCCTGGCCGTGGTCCCTGAGGCACACGACGGTCATTTCCACGTCAGGAGTGGACTTGCCAGGTGTGGGCCTGTGTGTCTTCTGCTCTAATGATTAACACCAAACTCTTTCCCAAGTTGGTGGCGTCCATTCACACTGCCACTCGCAGTATACGTAACCCCCCAACCCTGCCACCTCACTGACACTTGGTGTGCTCAGGTTTCCAAATCCTATCAGTCCTGATGAGTGTGGAATAGCATCTTATTTTGGTTATAGTTTGCAACAAAATAAAGAAGCTTTTTATAAGTGTATTGGTCCTGTGGGTATCATTTTTTATCAAGTGTCTATTCAAATCTCTTAACCCTTTTTATTAAGCGATTAAAATTCTGTTAATTGGTAGGAGTTCTTTGGACTTCCCTGGTGACTCAGCAGTAAAGAATCTGCCTGCAGGGCAGGAGGCATGGGTTCAGTCCCTGGATGGAGAAGATCCCCTGGAGAAGAGAACGGTTACCCATTCTGGTATTCTTGCCTGGAGAATTCCATGGATAGAGGAGCTTGGCAGGCTGCAGTCCATGAGCTTGCGAAGAATCAGACATGACTTAGCAACTAAGAAACAGGAAGGAGTTCTTTAAATACTCTGGGTGTGAGATCATGCTGGTTTTTTTAAATGGGTCGTGGTAGACAGAATATGCTCCCCCGGCTAAAGAGCTCCTGCCTGAGCCTCAGGACTGGAAGTGTGTCGCCTTACACGGCGACAGTGGCTTGGCAGAGGCGCTTAAATGAAGGATCTGGAGGCAGAGAGAGGGCCTGAGACGCTCGGATGGGCCCAGCCGGATGCCAGAGTCCCTCAGAGCAGAGGGGCCCTCCCAGCCGCACCCAGAGGGCTGAGCTCCTGCTGCCCTGAGGACAGGGAGGGCACTGAGCCAAGCAGGGCCAGGAGCTCCGGAAGCTGGAACCGGGGAGAAAACACGCTCCCTGGAGCCTAGAGAAGGAACCCGGGCTCGAGTCAACTTGCTTCTAGTCCTGCCACACCCACAGACTTCTAGCCTACACAGCCCTGTGACAACACATTTCCCTCGTGCCCTAAGCCCCTGAGGGGTTGGTAATGAGTTGAGGAAGCAGTAGAAAGCTAGCAACCTACGTGTGAGAAAGGGCGTCCCTGGGAGCCAGCGGCAAAGGACCTGCCTGCCAGTGCTGGAGCTGCAGGAGGCCCGGGTTCGCTCCCTGGGTCGGGAATATCCCCGGGAGGAGAGCACGGCAACCCGCTCCAGTGTCCTTGCCCGGGAACCCCACGGACAGAGGAGCCTGAAGGGCTACAGTCCCTGGGGTCGCAGAGAGCTGGGCACTCCAGCACGCACACACACCTGTCACAAGCGGTTTCTGTCCCCGGGCAGGCTTCCTCCTGCTTCCTATGCAGCCCTTGAGAAACAGAGGGTCTTGAGTGAACGCGGCTGAACCTGTCAACCTTTCCCTTCCCACCGGCCCCTCTCCAGTCTCCGTTAAGAGGTGACTCCCTGGCCTCAGAGACAGAGAACCCTCCTCCGTCTCCCATCAGGCTGTTGAGCTTCGCACCCTGAGGTCTGCAATCGTCCAGGGACCAGGGCTTGTGCGGAGCGAGGCTCCTGCCCTTGGGGTTTAGCACGTGGGTGCCCAGCTGCCCTCCCTCTGCTGGGCAGATGCAGCCCCTGTCCCGTGTGGACCTGTGTTTGGCATTTCAGCAGCTCTCAGGGAGGCTGGTCCAGAGCATGCACTGCACCAACTGGAAGCAGAAAGCCCCTATTTATAGCAAACGCCCCTCCTTTTAACGAGAGTGTTCTCGTCTCACAGTGACCTGTTTAAAAGCATGTGATGTTGGGAGTGAGGCGGGAGGAGGCAGGAGCTTTTAAGGGAGGGAGAGGACCGCCCCATCTATTAACGGCGGGAGCTTAAGGCTGCAGCTGATGCTTGGGGGACATTGGGGATTGCATGTGCTACGGGGGCGGGGAGGGAGCCCAAACTGTCCCTGGCTCGGCCAGGCCAGAAGCCCCTGCAGCAGATCGGTTGTGGGAGAAATGCTCAGAAAAGCTCAAGTTCAAAGACGCAAATGAAAACCTGCAGGAAAAAGTATGTCAGAAAGCAAACTCTTTAAAACCATGATTCTTCTGGTGAGGCTGTGGTGCTCGGAATTCAGATGCTGACAGGAGGGACTAGACCCGTGGGCCTTACAAGCGGAGGGAGAGGGCAGCGGGGGGCCACTCGGGGCCTGGCCGTCACCGGGGACGGAGCAAAGCTCGTGGAGGCTGCGGGCGGCTAGGTGGGCCGCAGCTTCATCTCCGACTCCTTGTAGCTGTAGTTGTACCGGCCCCAGGACTTCCAGTTGATGCCGTTGGCATAGCTCGTGTGTGGCCCCTTGAGGTAACGGCCATTCAGGTTGGAGGAGTGGCAACTGTGATACCACCAGGCCCCCTGGAACTGCGCGGCACAGTTAGAGGCGCTCTTGTCGTTGTCGCGGTCTTTGGTGGAGAAGGAGTGATTTCTGTGGTCCGTCAGGGAATCACCTGCTCGGAGATGGGAGCGGGCGGAGTGGGGTGTCACTGGTCCTAGAGGGAGCCGCCATCGGGGGCCCTGCCGCCCACCCAGCGCACCTCCCTCTAGAGACTCCCAGGGAGCTGAGAGCCCACCTTGGCCATGGGGCAGAGGGCGCCTCCTGGTCCTGGAACTCTGCACCAGGGCATGAGACTCCCTCCAGCCTCCCCTATTTCCTCCTGGCTCCCCAGGGACCCCCAGGACTTTGAGTCCCTCTCTTTCCCAAGCCTGCACCTCTCTCCTGGGCCCTGGCCCCTCCCACTGGCTTGCCCTGGTCATCCCAGGGGCCCAGCACCACCTCACCAGGGGCCCTGGCTCCAGCTTCAGTCCCGGGCATGCATGTCCCCTCTGGCCCCCACGGTATCCACGCCCCCATGCCTGCCTGGCCCTCACCTACACCATGGGTCAAGTGTCCTTGCCCTGTTCCTTCCTTGGCGGCTCAGAGGGGGGCCACGTGTGTCAAACAGGTGCTTGAAGGCTCCCGTTTGCCATCCCCTCCGGCATCCCAAAGGGGCCTTGCTCTCTGGAACCCTGCTTCAACACAGCCCAGCAGGTGCCTGGCACCATTCCTGAACACGAGTGCACCCTGGAAGCCCCAGGATGAGCCACAGGAATTGCCTTCCCACAGTCTGTGACCAGGGGGTCTTTCTGGCAGACAACATCCCACAGGGTTGGAGTTTTGTGGAGCCACTTGGAAACAGGGTTCCAAGGCCTCCTGTGAGATGACTGTCCTCTTCCAGGTGTTAGTGAGCTGGGGTCAGTGACCCCAGAGCATTGCGGGCCCCCCCACCATTACACAGAAACACGGGCACCTTCTTGTCTGCAATCACAGATGGGGAAGCCGGACCCCAAGAGTGGAGCCCTGAGCCCAGGGTCTCTCGGGGAGACAGAGCCAGGACCCCCAGCAGCTTCTCTGCTTCCTCCACCCCGAGCTGAAGCCCCAGCCCCCGCAGTGCCCCGTGCAGATTCTGACCTGCGCTGCCCTCCACAAAGGCTCCCAGGACCAGCTTGTACTTCTCAGCTTCATCCCCTATCCTGAACGACTGGTACTTGGCAAATCGGTGGTTGCCTTCAAAGTCCATGAGGTCTACCCGGAGCTCACTGGTTCCTGTTGAAGGAAGGTGTTCGGGTCTCCGCAGAAGGGACCCTCTGCCTCCATGCAAAGGAGGTGGGAATTTGGGTAAATTCTGGAGGGGTGTCTGAACTTGGCAACCAGGGATAATTCAGCGGGGAAGGTGTGAGAGGCTGGTGGATGTGAGGCTCCAGGGAGGGCTCCTTGACTTCCAACGGCTCCCCTTCTGTTCCACCAGCCTCGCCCCCAAACCCCACGGTTGGTGCTCCTTGAATGGAATGAAGCCTTGCGTTGCGGGAACCCTAAACTCCCCTGCAAACCGCTGTGGATGCCAGCACAGGAGTGTATTTGTATTCGTCTCTTTCGCAAGAGTTTCAGGCCCATGAGCAGACACCTTCAAGGTTGCCCTGAGGTAGTGGAATAATTTAAAATAGGGTTCACAGGTTTACAGTTGAACTCAGGACCACCCCTGAGGCTGATCCTATGAGACAGAGCAGTGGGCTGAGGGGGCCTGTGTGGGGACCCCCACGTGCTGTGAGTGGGGGAGGAGGGAAGGGGCTCCGTGGGCCTCAGAGTCCAGTTTCAAGGCAGGCCTGGCAGCTGGAAGAGAGAGGAGGGCCACTCCAGTCCAGATGGCCTCCTGCCCACTTCCTCCTCTCCGGTTCTAAGGTCTGATTGGTCCTGAGACCAAAAGACATCTTCCTCCAATAACCCCCCTTCTCCCCATTCTGACCCTCAGAGAGTCTGAGAAGCGCGCCCCAGCTGGCACAGCATAGCCTTCCTGCTGTCAGAGGGGAGGACGCAGGGGGCGAGGCCTTCTGCTCCACACAGCCCAGGAGCAGGGTCAGGAGCTGCGGGCTGCAGCCGCCCACACACAGAGCCCGCACCGTGGCCCTACCCTGGGCGGTCAGCGCATGGATGTTGTCGTTCCCCAGCCAGAACTCGCCCAGCTGACTGCCAAAGCCCTGCTTGTACGCGGTCCAGGTCCGGAAGAAGTCCACAGAGCCATCCGTCCTTCGCTGGAAAACCTGTGCATGGAGGGGGAGCTGGGAGACAGGCCCCTGCTGCCGTCCCCGCGGGGCACCCCGCCACCCATGAGCACGGCACCGGTAGCTCACAGCGCTCCACAGGCTGGGGCCCCGGATGAGGGTCTCATCAGAGACCCCGGGGACCGTCAGAGGAGCACCTACATGTGGCCAGGCAGAACATGGAGATTCAGAGAGGGCAGGCGACAAGCCCAAAGCCACACGCCTGGAGAGGAGCGGGCGCTTCCGGGCCTCAGCCCACTCCCAGGGCTACGGGCCTCCTTGCCCCTGCCCCGACACCTCTGCTCCTCCCGACCTCAGGGACAGGACACGATCAGCCTGAGCCTGGGGCTAGACAGCCTCACACAGGCCTCTAAAGACTGCTCTCCCACCAGAGGAGCCTCCTGGACATGCCCGCCACTGCCCACGGGCCACGCGGCCGTCTCTGGGGCCCCGGCCAGCTCACGGTCCACCCCCCGCCGTCCGTGACCATGTCACACAGCACGGTCAGGGGCCGGCAGTCGGGCAAGTAGATGGTGTGCCAGCCGCTCAGAAAGTGCCCCCTGGTGAGCAGCTCCTTGCAGGTCCGAGGTCCTGGGAAGGGAAATGGGGGGTGGATGCCAGGTCAGGAGCCTGGGCAAGGCAGAGCAGCGAGGGGGTGGAGGAGGGGACGCCTGCCTGGGGGGAGCGGCACCGAGGCCTGGGACAGGCGGAGGGCACCCCACCTCCCGGAGCTGTCCCCACTGTGGTCTGGGCACCCCGCCTTCCCGGGAAAGTTATAAGCCCCCCAGGAGGACCGCTGTGGAAGACACACGTCACTCGGGCAATAGCTGTCTGTGACTGGGGAGTGAGAGATGAGCAGGGAGCGTTTCGTCTCTGGATGCTGGAACCAGAGTCTGTGCAGCTGGCCTTCCGGGCAACCGCCCCCACGGGAGCAGGCACTGGCTGAGGCCCAGGGGCCAGGGTGGGCGTGTGTGCATACCTGCGGCACAGGAATGAAGCTGCCCCGGCTCTCCTGTTGTGAGAGAGAGGACACGCGTGTCACACGCCTGGAAGCGGCCCCGTGCCCCTCACCCCCTCTGCTCCATGAACACAGCACTGATGGTGGAAACCGCGCCCAGCTCTTCCTGGACGGCAGCCCCCGGGCCTGGGCGGCGGCACCGAGGCTCAGCGTGGGGCCCGCAGGGCCAGTGGCCAGCACAGTCGCTTGGGGAACTGGCTGGGCCACCATACCGGCTGCCTCTCCTGGGCTTTGAGGCTCCCGGCACTGAGGGTCAGCTCCTCCGGGCCCAGAACTTTCCACCACCAGTGTCTCCATCAGAGCCTCTGGTCATGGAAAGTTCTGGGGGTATGTATGCTTGGCCCCAATCAGCGCACTCTGTATTTGTCGTCAAAGCATGTGACTGTGTCGTGAGCACTCAGTCGTGTCCAACTCTGTGACCCACGGACTGTAGCCCGCCAGGGTCCTCTGTCCACGGGGATTCTCCAGGCAAGAATACCGGAGTGGGTCGCCATGCCTTCCTCTGGGAGAATCGTCCCAACCCCGGGATCGAACCCACGTCTCTTGCATCCCCTGCACTGGCAGGCTGGGCTTTGCCGCCAGCGCCGCCTGGAAGCCTGACTGTGTCTTGGTGTTTTACCTTTTCTTACTTTTAGAAATTTTTAAATCAGAAAAAAAAAAAAAGGCGAGATGCCCACAGTCACACACTAACTCAGTGCTGCCAGCCTCCCAGGGGCAAGACGCACCTGCAGCCGCCGCCCACCAGGACCGCCCCTCTGCCCCACCCAAGGGCTGGATGGGCGGGGCAGGGGTGTGGTCTGAGCTCCTCACCCAGACATTCTCCTGGGCCCCGGGCACCTCCTGTGGCCCAGGCCACCTCCTGTGACCCAGACCTCGGGGACCACCACCCCAGCCCCTTGCAAAGCCTGCCGGGTGCCCTTGGGGAGGGGGAGGGACTCACCTTTCTCTCCACGTGCACCCTTCTCCCCTTGGGCTCCTGGGGAGAGATAGGGGGCACAGAGAATGCCTGTTGGTGGACAGCAACCGTCCACCTTGGGAGCCACCCCAGGCTCAGCTCCTCAGGGGGGTGGGGGTGGGCATGAGGCTGAGCCACACGCAAGCTCTGCGGCTCATACGGCTTTCAGATGCCTGGGTCTTGGTGGAGCAAGTGGGTGGCTGGGGACTTGAGGCCCAGGATCCCTCCCTGGGTCACAGCAGGCTGCTGGGGACCGAGGACCCTGGGCCGGTTCGCGCGCAGCCTCGAGGCTCTCAGGATGCGGGCAGTAAGACAGGCGCGTGTCCGTCTCCTGCCACCCTCCCGCGTTGTCTCGCTCCCGTCTCTCTCCTCCTCTCTGCCCCTCTGTCGACTCTCTGTCTCTGCAGACAGGCCCCGGGGTCCTACCGGGGGTCACAGCTCTTCATCACCTGTGCCGCCCTTGGGTCCGGCCGGCCCTGCCTTCCCAGGGACTCCAGGCAAACCTCGTTCTCCTGTAAATCCCAAAGACACACCACTGAGGGAAAGGCCATCTGAGGCACCCTGCTTGAGCTCTGTCTGCCCTGAGAAATAAAGTCCTGACACTCCCGTCCCGGCTCTGGTATCCTCAGGGTCGCTGCCACCAGGACCCAGCCGGAGGCTGACAGCTGAGACAGAGAGGACAAAGCGCCCGCGGCCCCGGGTGCCGACAGCCGGCACCCCAGCGTGCTGCTGGCTCCCAGCTCCTGCAGACCTCTGTGTAGCAGGCCCAGGTCCACGCCGCCGCACAGAGCTCTGCCGTCTAATCGGGGGCTGGGGCCAGGAACACGTCTCACAGACCCTATCATGCAGGGGGCACCTGGAGACGCGCGCCTCGGGCCCAGCTCTCTGTGCTCTACCCTGGATGCAGGGGAGAACATTAGCAGCTCAGTCATGCCGACTCTTTGGAACCCCATGGACTGCAGCCCACCAGGCTCTTTGTCCATGGAATTCTCCAGAATACTGAAGTGGGTTGCCCTTCCAGGGGTCAATCCCAGGGGTCTCATGGATAGCAGGCAGACTCCTTACTGTCTGAACCACCAGCGAAACTCAGATGAGGGGAAGTCAGATACAATTACGTATCCCTCCAGGGAGGTTCCGACTCCACCTCCAGAGGGGAAGGGTCAGCAGCCTGAAGCCCCAGTTCAGTTCAGTTCAGTTGCTCGGTCGTGTCCTTTTTGTGACCTGATGGACCGCAGCACACCAGGCCTCCCTGTCCATCACCAACTCCCGGGGCTTGCCATCTCATCCTCTGTCGTCCCCTTCTCCTCCTGCCTTCAACCTTTCCCAGCATCAAGGTCTTCTCCAGTGAGTCAGCTCTTCGCATGAGGTGGCCACAGTACTGGAGCTTCAGCTTCAGCATCAGTCCTTCCAATGAACATTCGGGACTGATTTCCTTTAGGATGGACTGGTTTGACTCTTCACAGTCCAAGGGACTCTCAAGAGTCTTCTCCAGCACCACAGTTCAAAAGCATCAGTTCTTGAGGGCTCACCTTTCCTTATGGTCCAGCTCTCACATCCATACGTGACTACTGAGAAAACCACAGCTTTGACTAGACAGGTCTTTGTCAGCAAAGTGATGTCTCTGCTTTTTAATATGCTGTCTAGGTTTGTCATAGTTTTTCTTCCAAGGAGCAAGTGTCTTTTAATTTCATGGCCACAGTCACCATCTGCAGTGATTGTGGAGCCCAAGAAATAACGAAGCCCAGGTCTGTGTGCATTATTAACACGGGAGGCTAGAGCCACCCAAGGCCCCTTCCCCTCCTCCCAGGACTGATGGGAGGGTCAGGGGAGGCTGCCCCAGGCTCAGCAAAGGGAAGGGCAGGGGGCTACCGACAGGCTCACCGCCCTGGGGAGTGGAGTGTGGGGGGTGGGACAGAGGGGCAGAGGTGCTTCCACTTGGGGCCAAGTAAACACACCCCCTGGCGGGCAGCAGACCAGACGTGCCCGCCTCCCAGGGTCCCCCAGCAGAACCCTGTCTCGGAGCCTGTCATAGGGCTGCACACCTTGTAAGGGGGTCGTCACGTGGACAGCTGCGTGGAGTTCTGGGGCCCTCACACTGGGTGGAGACTCAGCTCCTCCCTCCCTGGGGATGCTTGGCTGCTCGGAGCCCCAGGTTTCTCCTCTGAGGAGCAGGGAGGGAAACCTGGGGCCCTGGTTTCCAGGTGAACACACCGGGCACTTGAGGTGCAGAGCGGCTGCCAACGGTCACGGTAAAGCCAGTTATGATCAAGGGCCTGGAAGTGCGTGCTCCATGAGAAGACACCCAGACATAAGCTGAGAAGAGCTGAGACCAGCCCCCTCCTCCAGGGGCGGCAGTGCCAGGGGCACCGGGGTCACCTCTGGGCAGAACCCATGACCTAAACTTCCCAACTGAGATGCCCCAGGGGGCACGGCCCTGCTCAGGCTCCAGTCTGAGAAGAGCTGGTGATTGGCGGCCCTGTCCTCGCCTGGAGTTCATGCCCTTCAGTCCACCGGCCCCATCCCCGCCCAGGGCACGCACCCTTCAATCCACCAGCCCCGTCCTGCCGGGGGCACATACCCTTCAGTCCACTGGCGCCCGCCTCTCCCTTGGGCCCTGGGGCTCCAGGCAGCCCTGGGCAGCCTCGGAGGATGGACAGCTTGTCGGAGCCCTCCAGACCCACCAGCTTCACCTCTGCAGAGAAACATGGAGTTCGGGTCAGGGAGCTCGTCGCAGGGCCGACGACAGGCCACCCAAGCCGAGAGTGTCTGCCGCAAGGCGACCTGGCCCCTCGGCTCCGGCCAGCGTTGCTGGTCTCAGATGAAGGGTCAGCCTGGCAGCGAGCTCCCTGCCTTCGGCGGGCACTGGTCAGGTGGGGAGGCTGTGCCTGGGCATGGAATCCACCCTGCCCAATTCCCAGCCCCCACCTCCACTCAGTCCTCTGAGTTCTGGGCATCCAAATGGGGGCAAAAATGAGGCTGTGGGGAGGATCAGATCAGATAGTGCAGATTCCGAGACTCTCAGTGTGCTCCACGGCATTTTAAAGGAGCTCCGTAAACGGTGGATGCTTCCACTACATGATAACAATAAATGTTTAGAAGACTTGGGGAGCTGGGGACAGCATAACATTCTCAACCCCAGGCCTCGGACTTGTGGCCACAGCGCTCCTGAATTGGACGGGGTCCCTGTAGGTCCCCCGGAGAGAAGATGCGTTTGAACTAAGAACACAGAGCAAATTCCAGTAGAACAGGGACCAGGGGTCATTTCCTTCTCGGCAAAAAAAGAAAAATTAGTTTTGTTGATTTCAAAACTAAAACATCCTCACGAGAGACAACTTGGAGTGTGTGGGAGTCAGCCAGGCGCAGAGACACTGCAGGCGCGGGAGGTGCTGCTCGGGGGTCTGTCTCCACCAGAGATGCTCTCAGGGGGCGAGTTTATGCTTCCCCACAAACACACCCTCAACTCACGGCGAGGCTGGTCTGTCCTCGAGGAAACCTCTTTCCGGGTGTGGGTCCGGCCCCCTGCACGGATTGGAAGGGAGGCCACCCACCCTTACACCTCGAATCTGCCGATTCACACTCTGGTGTGAAAGCTGAAAATCTGCAGTAACAAACCCCAAGGGAGTGTGGGAGCCCTGGGATTAGAGAACCTTTCTGAAAAGTCCGGGAGAAGACAGGAAGCAGGGGACATTGTCCTTCTTGGCTGCAGAACCAAGACCCGACTGGACGCTCCGTGGAGCGAATCCGAGGCTTGAGAGGGGGACAGACCCGGATTAAATTCCCACTCCTCCCACATGGCCTTGGGCCGCTCGTTGTCTCCTAGTCTGAGGATGGAGCTGAGCTGCAGCTGAGCTGCTGAGTCTTCAGAAGGTACAGAGAAGAGGGTTTCGCCCTGGATGCTACCTGAGATCAGTGAGTAGGGAGCTCCAGGGTTCAGGGCCCGGAAACAGGTCCATCTCACCTGGACAGGTGTCTGCAGCCTGGGCAGCGAGGGTCTCGAAGCACAGGCACGCGAGGAGCAGGCCAGCAGGCCCCAGGGCCCCAGCCGCTCTTCCCGGTTCCATGTCCTGCGGTCCGTGCCCGGGCTCTTGTGGGAAATGGAAGCCAGCCCTTGCTTGGGCCGGTGGTTTCTCCACTCCAGTTGGACACCCACTTCCTTCCGCCTCTTTGCTTATACCCACAAGAGGTGCCAGAGGATGGGGAAGGGCGTTTCCTTCCCTCTGGGCCCCACCAGGCTGCCCACGGAATTGGGCTCACTTCTGCTGGCAGGATACCCTGTTCCCGGTTGGGAGAGCCCCCAGGACCCCTGCACTGGAAGGGGTCTGCCTTCTTTGTGGCTTAAGGAAAGTTCCATCCCAGACCCCCTCCTTATCACCCAGCTCCGCCCAGGCAACACACCGAGGCTTTGACTGGGATATGGGGAGGGGTAAGACCCCTCCCTCCCTCACCTGATTTCCAGAATGTTCTAGTGACTGAGCACCTAACACAGGGGAAGAGAAAAAAAAAACCCTGAGCGCTTCTTAGGCGCCAAATGCTACTCACGCCAGCCCCACTGGGAAGATGCTACTCACGCCAGCCCCACTGGGAAGATGCTACTCACGCCAGCCCCACTGGGAGGGTGCTACTCACTCCAGCCCCGCTGGGAGGGTGCTACTCACTCCAGCCCCGCTGGGAAGATGCTACTCACTCCAGCCCCGCTGGGAAGATGCTACTCACTCCAGCCCCACTGGGAAGATGCTACTCACGCCAGCCCCGCTGGGAAGATGCTACTCACTCCAGCCCCACTGGGAGGGTGCTACTCACTCCAGCCCCACTGGGAAGATGCTACTCACTCCAGCCCCGCTGGGAGGGTGCTACTCACTCCAGCCCCACTGGGAGGGTGCTACTCACTCCAGCCCCGCTGGGAGGGTGCTACTCACTCCAGCCCCACTGGGAGGGTGCTACTCACTCCAGCCCCACTGGGAAGATGCTACTCACGCCAGCCCCGCTGGGAAGATGCTACTCACTCCAGCCCCACTGGGAGGGTGCTACTCACTCCAGCCCCACTGGGAAGATGCTACTCACTCCAGCCCCACTGGGAGGGTGCTACTCACTCCAGCCCCACTGGGAAGATGCTACTCACTCCAGCCCCACTGGGAGGGTGCTACTCACTCCAGCCCCACTGGGAAGATGCTACTCACTCCAGCCCCACTGGGAGGGTGCTACTCACTCCAGCCCCACTGGGAAGATGCTACTCACTCCAGCCCCACTGGGAGGGTGCTACTCACTCCAGCCCCACTGGGAAGATGCTACTCACTCCAGCCCCACTGGGAGGGTGCTACTCACTCCAGCCCCGCTGGGAAGATGCTACTCACTCCAGCCCCACTGGGAGGGTGCTACTCACTCCAGCCCCGCTGGGAGGGTGCTACTCACTCCAGCCCCACTGGGAAGATGCTACTCACTCCAGCCCCACTGGGAGGGTGCTACTCACTCCAGCCCCGCTGGGAAGATGCTACTCACTCCAGCCCCACTGGGAGGGTGCTACTCACTCCAGCCCCACTGGGAAGATGCTACTCACTCCAGCCCCACTGGGAGGGTGCTACTCACTCCAGCCCCGCTGGGAAGATGCTACTCACTCCAGCCCCACTGGGAGGGTGCTACTCACTCCAGCCCCGCTGGGAGGGTGCTACTCACTCCAGCCCCACTGGGAAGATGCTACTCACTCCAGCCCCACTGGGAGGGTGCTACTCACTCCAGCCCCACTGGGAAGATGCTACTCACTCCAGCCCCACTGGGAGGGTGCTACTCACTCCAGCCCCACTGGGAAGATGCTACTCACTCCAGCCCCACTGGGAGGGTGCTACTCACTCCAGCCCCACTGGGAAGATGCTACTCACTCCAGCCCCACTGGGAGGGTGCTACTCACTCCAGCCCCACTGGGAGGGTGCTACTCACGCCAGCCCCGCTGGGAAGATGCTACTCACGCCAGCCCCGCTGGGAAGATGCTACTCACGCCAGCCCCACTGGGAAGACACTGTGATCTGAATTTCACAGTGCGGGAACTGAAGCTGCTCTGCTCATGGGAGCCAGACATCTCCCCGAGTCTGTCCGAGGCTCTGAGGACCACTGGGTCTGGTCTTGGCACCTGAAGGTGAGGCTGTGTCTTGCCCCCCAGATCCCAGAGGCTGTCCTCAACACCTGTACTATGATCACCCCGAACCAGGACAGGCGGTGGGCGTTCCAGGAAGGGCTTCTGCAGATGTGTGGGGTCCCTAAGGAGAGCAGGATGGTGCTGGAGGGGAGGAGCTGTGGATTCACGTTTCTCTAGTCAGCATGCGTGAGCTGGCATCCTAACTGCACTTACTGTCTAACTAGGAAAGAAGCATGGGATGGCCAAACCCGAGGTTTGCGGCAGGCTCACAGGACCCAGCGGCCGTCTCTGTGGGCTCGGGGGTAACACCAGACTTGGCACAGGGCTGTGCGACGGCTCCAGTCCCTGAGACAGAGGGAGAAAAGTCGCCTTGCCTCGGTCATCTCTCAGCTCACAGCCAGCTGAGGATCTGAGCTTCGTCTGCTGGAGAGGAGCTAGTTCAGGGTCGGGGAGAGAGGTGGCCGGCGTCAGTCCCGCTGCCCCATCTGCGAGAAGCCCCTCCCCATACCCGGGTGCGTCCTCTTCTTCTCGCTGTCGATAAGGTGACTGTAGGTGGGACGTTGACGCACAGTCAGGTGTCACTTTAACATCCCTAAAGTACGTGGGCCTAAGAAGATGCCAGAACACGAGGCGCTGCCAAGTCCAGATGTCCTGAAGTGGGCCAGCCAAGGTCGTCTGACTCTTCCTGGCAACAGCAGCTGAGGCATTTGGCGCCTCTGTCCTCAGAAAGACAAACAGAAGTGGAAATGCCGCCCCTCAGTTGTGTCTGGTGCTTTGTGACCCCGTGGACTGCAGCCTCCCAGGCTCCTCTCTCCATGGAATTCTCCAGGCAGGAGTGGGTGGCCTGGAGTGGACTGGGTAGCCATTCCCTTCTCCAGGGGATCTTCCCAACCCGGAGGCTGGAACCCATTTCTCCCATGGCTCCTGCACTGGGGCACAGATTCTTCACCACTGAGCCCCCTGGGGTTTGAAACTCTAGCGAGGTCTTTCTATATCAAAGACCTTGCCTGCTTGCTCCAAGCTGAAACCAACACAGATCTTCTCAGAAGAATCCTGTCACCCCAAGACTGAGATGATTTCTGCAAATAGACTTATCTTTCAAGTTAAATCTTAGAATGCAGTAGAAGATAACCAGGCCCATGAGGACAAAGGACGACACAGACAGGAACAAACAGAGACAGCAGAGCGTGGAGACAGACCTCCAGACGCCACGGTGGCCAAAGCGACCCCACAGGTAGTGGCGAAAATCGAACGGTGTCTCCAGAGATTGAAAACAAACCAGGCTGCTCATACATCACCACTTCTGGTCACACGCTCAGTGTTACTATCAGAGCAGTAAGGGAGAAAAAGACAAATCAGATGTATATGAGTTGGAAAGGCAAGTACCAGGCTGCTATTACTTTTGTAGAAAATTCAGGGGAATCTTAAATGTTTAGAATAAATGAGCTTCAGTTTAGTTCAGTCACTCAGTCGTGTCCAACTCTTTGCGACCCCATGAATCGCAGCACGCCAGGCCTCCCTGTCCATCACCATGTTCCGGAGTTCACTCAGACTCATGTCCATTGAGTTGGTGATGCCATCCAGCCATCTCATCCTCTGCTGTCCCCTTTTTCTCCTGCCTCCAATCCCTCCCAGCATCAGAGTCTTTTCCAATGAGTCAACTCTTCGCATCAGGTGGCCAAAGTACTGGAGTTTCAGCTTTAGCATCAGTCCTTCCACAGAAATCCCAGGGTTGATCTCCTTCAGAATGGACTGGTTGGATCTCCTTGCAGTCCAAGGGACTCTCAAGAGTCTTCTCCAACACCACAGTTCAAAAGCATCAATTCTTCAGTGCTCAGCCTTCTTCACAGTCCAACTCTCACATCCATACATGACCACAGGAAAAAACCATAGATGGATCTTAGTCGGCAAAGTAATATCTCTGCTTTTGAATATACTATCTAGATTGGTCATAACTTTCCTTCCAAGGAGTAAGCGTCTTTTAATTTCATGGCTGCAGTCACCATCTGCAGTGATTTTGGAGCCCAGAAAAATAAAGTCTGACACTGTTTCCATTGTTTCTCCATCTATTTACCATGAAGTGATGGGATCAGATGCCATGATCTTCGTTTTCTGAATGTTGAGCTTTAAGCCAACTTTTTCACTCTCCTCTTTCACCTTCATCAGGAGGCCCTTTAGCCCCTCTTCACTTTCTGCCATAAGGGTGGTGTCATCTGCATATCTGAGGTTACTGATATTTCTCCTGGCAATCTTGATTCCAGCTTGTGTTTCTTCCAGCCCAGCGTTTCTCATGATGTACTCTGCATGTAAGTTAAATAAGCAGGGTGACAATATACAGCCTTGATGTACTCCTTTTCCTACTTGGAACCAGTCTGTTGTTCCATGTCCAGTTCTAACTGTTGCTTCCTGACCTGCATACAGATTTCTCAAGAGGCAGGTCAGGGGGTCTGGTATTCCCATCTCTCAGAATTTTCCACAGTTTATTGTGATCCACACAGTCAAAGGCTTTGGCATAGTCAAGAAAGCAGAAATAGATGTTTTTTGGAACTCTCTTGCTTTTTCCATGATCCAGTGGATTTTGGCAATTTGATCTCTGGTTCCTCTGCCTTTTCTAAAACCAGCTCGAACATCAGGAGTTCACGGTTCACGTATTGCTGAAGCCTGGCTTGGAGAATTTGGGGCATTACTTTACTAGCATGTGAGATGAGTGCAATTGTGCGGTAGTTTGAGCATTCTTTGGCATTGCCTTTCATTGTAATTGGAATGAAAACTGACCTTTTCCAGTCCTGTGGCCACTGCTGAGTTTTCCAAATTTTCTGGCATATTGAGCACAGCACTTTCACAGCATCATCTTTCAGGATTTGAAACAGCTCCACTGGAATTCCATCACCTCCACTTGCTTTGTTTGTAGTGATGCTTTCTAAGGCCCACTTGACTTCACATTCCAGAATGTTTGGCTCTAGATTAGTGATCACACCATTGTGATTATCTGAGTCGTGAAGATCTTTTTGTACAGTTCTTCTGTGTATTCTTGCCACCTCTTCTTAATATCTTCTGCTTCTGTTAGGTCCAGACCATTTCTGTCCTTTATCGAGCCCATCTTTGCATGAAATGGTCCCTTGGTATCTCTAATTTTCTTGAAGAGATCTCTAGTCTTTCCCATTCTGTTGTTTTCTTCTATTTCTTTGCATTGATTGCTGAAGAAGGCTTTCTTATCTCTTCTTGCTATTCTTTGGAACTCTGCATTCAGATGCTTATATCTTTCCTTTTCTCCTTGGCTTTTTGCCTCTCTTCTTTTCACAGCTATTTGTGAGGCCTCCCCAGACAGCCATTTTGCTTTTTGCATTTCTTTTTCTTGGGGATGGTCTTGCTCCCTGTCTCCTGTACAATGTCACAAACCTCATTCCATAGTCCATCAGGCACTCTATCTATCAGATCTAGACCCTTAAATCTATTTCTCACTTTCACTGTGTAATCATAAGGGATTTAATTTAGGTCATACCTGAATGGTCTAGCGGTTTTCCTACTTTTCTTCAATTTAAGTCTGAATTTGACAATAAGGAGCTCATGATCTGAGCCACAGTCAGCTCCTGGTCTTGTTTTTCCTGACTGTATCGAGCTTCTCCATCTTTGGCTGCATAGAATATAATCAATCTAATTTCAGTGTTGACCATCTGGTGATGTCCATGTGTAGAGTCTTCTCTTGTGTTGTTGGAAGAGGGTGTTTGCTATGACCAGTGCGTTCTCTTGGCAAAACTCTATTAGCCTTTGCCCTGCTTCATTCTGCATTCCAAGGCCAAATTTGCTTGTTACTCCAGGTGTTTCTTGACTTCCTACTTTAGCATTCCAGTCCCCTGTAATGAAAAGAACATCTTTTGGGGTGTTAGTTCTAAAAGGTCTTGTAGGTCTTCATAAAACCATTCAACTTCAGCTTCTTCAGCGTTACTGGTTGGGGCATAGACTTGGATAACTGTGATATTGAATGGTTTGCCTTGGAAACGAACAGAGATCATTCTGTCATGTTTGAGATTGCATCCAAGTACTGCATTTCGGACTCTTTTGTTGACCATGATGGCTACTCCATTTCTTTTGAGGGACTCCTGACCACAGGAGTAGATATAATGGTCATCTGAGTTACATTCACCCATTCCAGCCCATTTCAGTTCGCTGATTCCTAGAATGTCAACGTTCACCCTTGCCATCTCCTGTTTGTCCACTTCCAATTTGCCTTGATTCATGGACCTGACATTCCAGGCCCCTGTGCAATATTGCTCTTTGCAGCATCAGACCTTGCTTCTGTCACCAGTCACATCCACAGCTGGGTGTTGTTTTTGCTTTGGCTCCATCCCTTCATTCTTTCTGGAGTTATTTCTCCACTGATCTCCAGTAGCATATTGGGCTCCTACCGACCTGCGGAGTTCCCCTTTCAATCTCCTATCCTATCATGAACGAGCTTAGCAAAATTCAGTTATGTTCCTAAAAGTTAAACAGTGAATCACAAAAAGAAATCTTAAACATTTGCAATAGTGGCACCAAACTCGAGTAGCTGAACAGTTCTGGGAAGATGCACGCTCCTCCTGCTGGTAGAAACACCAGACGCGACTGAGAGCTGTTTAAAGAGAGCAAGTAAGAGAGTGCTCTCTGTCCGTGGAGTCAAACGCTCAGCATTATAAAAATACTCGTTTCTCTCTCGTTGGTCCATAGATTCACCGCGTTATCAGTTAAATACCCCTTTCCTTGGGAAACTTGGCAAGGCAAATTTGAAATTTGTCTTAAAGGTTAAAGGCCAATACTTAGGATGTCTGGAGCTGGAACAAAGAAGGGTGGCTTGCTCTAGTTGATGCCAGTAATTGTCCTGAAAATAAAGTCACTGAGACAGTGTGGCACCAGTGCCAGGATCCAGACCAAACCATCAGAACCGAATAAAGGATCTAGAAACCAATCCAGGCTTATGCAGAAACTTGACACATGACGGGGGCAACTCCGCAGAGCCAGCAGGGAAAAGGCGAACTTTTTTTAAAATTAGAGAATAGTTGATGTAAATTACAATGTGGTGTTAATTTCTGCCATACTGCAAAGTGATTTGGTTTTATTCACACACGCGTATATATTCTTTTTAATATTCTTTCATTATGGCTTATCACAGGGTAGTGAATGTAGTTCTCTGCACTACACAGTAGGGCCTTGGTTATCCATCCTACATCTAATAGCTTGGGCTTCCCAGGTGTAAGGAACCCACCTGCCAATGCAAGAGATGTAAGAGTCGCAGGTTTGATCCCTGGATGGGGAAGCTCCCCTGCAGGAAGGCAAGGCAACCCACTGCAGTGTTCTTACCTGGAGAAGCTCATGCACAGGGGAGCCTGGCGGGCTACAGTCCGTAGGGTCACAAAGGGTCGAACATGAGTGAAGTGACTTAGCACGCACACAAGCATCTAAAAGCTTACATCTGCTAACGCCAGCCTCCCACACAGAACAGTGTCCCGCTCCAAACCACAGCGACCAAGGGTCCATCCAGAGCAGGGCCGATCCCTGGCCTCACAGCTGTTCAAACCCATCCGCCGCGTGTCACGCCGACGAGTTCCTGCTTCCTACAAAACCACCATGGAAATTCACAAACACAGCATCTCAGGGGAAGTGGCATCAGAAAGGAGACCTTGTTTGGTTGCATTTGTATGTAAAATTCAAAAGCAGGCCACTGCACAGAGCCACGTTGGGATGAGGTGTGCTGAGCGGACTGTGGAGAGGACGGCCAGGCGCCTCCAGCCAGGGTGGCATCCGCCTCAGGAGGGGGCCTCCGGGGGCTGGCCCTGTCCTCCAGCTTCTTCTGACACGCTTTGTTTCTGCACTCTGGTGAGGAAGTGTTCTCGTCCACTTCAAAAGGACGTTTAAGTGCAATGAAATGGAGCCTGCAGCGGCCAGAGCGCTCTCTGTCACTTCCTGCGGCGGCGCGCGCGGCCCCAGCAAGCAGGGAGGCTCGCAGGGGCCCCACGTCCTGCCTGGCTCCCAGGGGGCTGGCTGTCACACACAGTGCTGTTCCACTGCCTCTGAGGGGGGCTGGTCCAGGGCCGGGGCCTCCGCACATCTCCCTCTACCCCAGTCCCAGGGGCTGCGCATCAGGGCTCTCCTGGGGCCTTTGCACATGGATTAAGGAGAGATGTGAGCCCACCCAGTACTGCCCAAGCTCCGAATCCCCCGCCTCGGTCCTGGCTCAGGGTGAGGACCACAGCGTCCGCCCAGCTTCAGAGCTCCGGAGCAGCACAGGTGGGCCCGACTGACTGAGATTTTGAAGTCTGGATAGGGTGGGTCTTCCGGTGGGGTGCAGGGCAGGGGCACCAAGTCATTGTTTGAGACTGGTAGACACAGCACAGTGAGGCTTTTTACTCGACAGGATTCCGCTCAAATTATTGATTTCTGTTGATGAGTTGATGGGTCTTTGGGGGAAATGCTTCAGTGAGTAACATGGCATTTTCAGCCTTCAACTTTCTTAGGGAGTCTGTAGACAGCGTATTAAAAAGCAGAGACATTGCTTTGCCAACAAAGGTCTGTATAATCAAAGATATGGTTTTTCCAGTAGTCATGTATGGATGTGAGAGTTGGGCCATGAGGAAGGCTGAGCACCAAAGAATTGATGCATTTGAACTGTGGTGTTGGAAAAGACTCTTGAGAGTCCCTTGGACTGCAAGGAGAGCAAACCAGTCAATCCTAAAGGAAATCAACCCAGAATATTCATTGGAAGGACTGATGCTGAAGCCAAAACTCCAGTACTTTGGCCACTTGATCCGAAGCATTGACTCACTGGAAAAGACTCTGATCCTGGGAAGACAGAGGGCAGGAGGAGGGGACCACAGAGGATGAGATGGCTGGATGGCATCATTGACTCAATGGATGAGGCAACTCCAGGAGATAGTGAAGGACGGGGGTGGATAGTATAGTCCATGAGGTTGTAAAGAGTCAGACACGACTGAGCGGCAGAACAACAACCCCAGGAACATCAGGGCCCTTGGGAGCGTAGGTGCAGACCCTCCCGCACTCATGGAGAGCTGGCTGCTCCAGGCCCCAGTCCCAGCCTCCTCCTCCCAGGAGCAGGGAGTGTCCCCCAGGGCAGGACGCCCCCTGTCCCTCCGCTGGCTCCCTTCTTGCTCCTGCAAGGACTCGTGTTTGGAGGGCCTCAGAAAAGGGGCCGCATGCTGGCTGGCCTGGCGGGGTCCCCCTGATATCCTCCAGAGGTGCCCTAGGCTGTGAAGACCGTCTATGTCCAGAGTCTCTCAGCAGGGGAGAGGCTGCCTGCCAAGTCCAGTCCAGCCTGGAGCCCAGGGAAGGGGCCCTCGCCAGCTGTCCTGGCTTTCTGTCTGGGGAGAAGGAGCACGTGGGGCTGGCCCTGAAGGGGTCCCAGGCCGCACCCCCAGGCCTGGGTCCTCCTGACCCAGGCAATGCCACCTTGAGCTTGTCACTTGACCTCTCTGAGTCTTCTTTGTCACCAAACTTGGGATGACAGGGTGGATTTGAGGACCCCGTGGAGTGAGGATAGTAAGTTGGAACCATGGGGTCAGTGACTGTGGGGAGGTCAGCGCCTACCCTTCCCCCGGCCCTGACCTCCTCCCCGCAGCTTCTCTGCTGGCTTCCCGGGCCGCCCTCCAGGCCTGGCCACCTGCCCCACAGCCACCCCCCAGCCACCCCGGCCTGTGCAAGCCTCTGTTTCCGGTGGGGGTTTCACAACCTGGGAGGAGGAGCCCTCTGGCTGGTGGTGGAATAACCTCCTCCGCACCCCAACCTCCCTCCCTGCCCCTGTCTCTGGCTGGTGGTGCTGTAACCTCCTCCTCACCCCAGCCTCCCTCCTGAGAGCCCCTGCCTCTGGCTGGTGGTGTTATAATATCCTCCCCACCCCAGCCTCCCTCCCTGCCCCTGCCTCTCAGCAGCTGGGCTGGGTCCTGGCCGCCCGTCGCGCGTGCTGGGAGCCGTGTCCCGGGGACCCCTGTCTGCCGTGGGCACTGACCAGACCTGCACCAGAAGGCAGCCCCCTCGGGGAGTAGGGCTCTGCAGGCGTGTGGCCCCCACTGCTCCAAGAGTGCCTTCACTCCCTGGGAACTTCTGTGCGTGCATGCTCAGTTGCTCAGTCGAGTTCAACTCATTATGACCCCACGGACTGTAGCCCACCAGGCTCCTCTGTCCATTGGATTCTCCAGGCAAGAATACTGGAGTGGGTTGCCATGCCCTCCTCCAGGAGATCTTCCCCACCCAGGGATTGGACCTGCGTCTTTCATGGCTCCTGCATTGCAGGAGGATTCTTTACCACTAAGCTACCAGGGAAGCCCGTGACAGATGTTTGGGGGTCCACAAAAATGTTCCTGATGTCTTTTAAAATCAGAGGAAGGAAGCAGATAAATATGGCCAAGGTTATATTCAACTTTGAACCTCCATCATTGTAAAATACAATTTTTAATGATTTTCTGTGGAGGAAGGGGCCCAGTGAGGTGGAAGTCCCTGGGGTCCCCAAAGGAGAGACCCCCTCGCCAGGGGCCCTCCTTGAAAAGCTGGGGTGGGGGCAGGAGGTGGCACTGTGCCAGGCTGTCAACTGCCAGAAGGAAGCTTTCTCTTCCCCACCCCTCATCGGCCTGAAATGTCCCTTCTCCCGCCATAAACCCCTCCCCCACGGCAGGCTCGCTCAGCCCTGGCGCTACTGACATTCCGGCCCAGAGGCTCTCGCCAGGGGCCACCCAGTGCCCGCCGGACCCCAGCAGCGCCCGTGCCCCACGCCATGCCAACCGGACATGTCGACAGACATTTCTGCCGAACGGCCCCTGCAGCTCCGGAGAGTCGCCCGGGCCCCGCCGTGGTGGAATCCCCACCTCTTCACTGTCAAAAACCTTAAAGATGACCTGATTTCTAGGCCAGCCCCCCAGCATCGGACCTGTCCCAGGCCCCCTCCCTCGCCGCCTCTCCTCAGCTATCAATCAGCAGGGACATCTGACTTGAACGATGTTCCCGGAAAGTGTTCTCGTGTGGGCCTGTCTTTCCGCATAGGTAAGTGGCACCTGTTGGAGCTCATTCTGAATTCTGCTTTCTCCACTCGGCCGTGTGGGCCTCGCGTGTGTGTGCATGTGTGGGGGCCCATGACTTTCAGGGGCGTGAATCTTGGCACATGTATCCACACTCAGCCTGCTGCTTTCAACCACCAAGTCCACATCTTGGACCTGTCCGTGTTTCCTGGGCGGTCTCCCGGGCGATCAAAGCCCACCCTCCTCTGCCACCAATGCCCTGCGGTCTCCCAGGGCACAGTGTTCACACCAAGTGGGTTTCCAGGCCCTGCGGCCTGCGGAGCCTAAATTCGGCTACCTGAAGGGACTGTCCTTCAGAATGGACGTGTCCCCGTGGGGCCCCCTTCCCCTGCACTCCTCAGCTTTCTGATGGTCGCCTGGGCCCTCAACAGCTTGCCCACGCTGTAGCTCCAAGGTTTCCTCTTACATAACCGGCTCTCCGTCGCCCTGAGGTCGCTGCCTTCTCGTTGTGCTTTCCAGACGTGAGTCTCGGGTTTGAGACAGTACAGGCATCTGCTCCCTTCCCACTGGCTCCCCCTTAGCTTTGCCCTTGGAGTCTTTTGCACTTACCGTTTTTGCTTCTAAAGTTTTATTTATGAAGTCTTTCCCTCCCCCCGAAGTCCCAAAGATAATCTCCTGCATTTCATTTTCTAACTTTATTCTTCTTCTTCTCCCATCTGGCTCTTCATTCCCTGTGGTCTTCCTAGTTTCTAGGTAACCCCCCCGCCCACACACACACGGGATTCATTATTATGCTCCATAGGATGGGCAAGTTTCTGGAACTGTCTGGAGCTCTGTCCTCTCCCACTGGATCTGTGGGGCCACGTTGTGATGAATGAAGATCCCACAGGCGGTGGGTGGTCTCTGCCCCGAACTTTGGAATCCAGTCCCTCAGTGTCAAGACTGCATGGTATTCATTGCTTTGTTTTTGCAGGATGTCTTACATCTCACAGGACAGTCCACACTCCACTCTTCTTTTATAAAGCTGGTGAAGCTCTTTGTGGACCTTAATCAGTTCAGTCGCTCAGTCGTGTCCGACTCTTTGTGACCCCATGAATCACAGCACGCCAGGCCTCCCTGTCCATCACCAACTCCTGGAGTTTACCCAAACTCATCCAGCCATCTCATCCTCTGTTGTTCCCTTCTTCTCCTACCCCCAGTCCCTCCCAGCATCAGGGTCTTTTCCAATGAGTCAACTCTTTGCATGAGGTGGCCAAAGTATTGTAGTTTCAGCTTTAGCATCAGTCCTTCCAATGAACACCCTCCACATAAATCTTAGATCACGTCTGAGTTCTGCAAGAAATTTTTTGATTGGGATTGCATTGGATTTATGAGTTAATTTGAAGAGAGCTGGCATCTTTATAACATTAGGTCTTCCTATCAGAGGCCTGGAGCCTTTCTATGTATTCAGGTTGTATTAAAGCCTCCCATTCGGGTTAGTTCCTAGATTCCATATGGTTTCTTTTCCTGCCCCGTGGATGACCCCTTTGGAAAAAAGCATATTTTCTAATTGATCATTGCTGGTGAAAATAGATGTTATTTGTGTCAGTTCAAAATGTCTGTTCAATATGTGCAATAGACATACCCAATACACCTGCTGAATGTATTGGCTTTTTTCTAGAGAGATGATTTGATGAGGAAAAACTATGATGATTCACTAAATATGGAGCTGAGAAAAACCAGTTCCCTTTTATTCTAGAATGAGAACTCATTCTCTCTCTCTCTCTCTCACACACACACTTCCATACACACAAGCAGGTGTGCACACACAGCTGCTCATATACACCCATGCACACACATGTATGCACATGCACATATACACCGATGCACACGCATCACACACATGTACCCATTACACAGACATGTGCATGCCTGCAAAAGAGCCTATCTCTCTTCTCCCCCAGAGTGCCGTGGGCCCTGCTGGGCACCGGGGCACATACTCTGTCAGCTCCGTGTGCCGGGACACGGGTGGGGGGCTCCTGCCCCACGGGAGCTCAGCTCTGGCTCAGGAAATGCAGCACGTGCTCAGAGACTCAGGGTAGCAGAGGGATAAACCCTGCCTGGCCATCATCCAGCAGCCTCAGTGGCCGTCACCTCCTTTCTCTTCCTGGGGCGGCAAGGGTGGAGGCCTACCCAGTATGGAAGGTAAGACCCTGAATGCACACAAATCCAGAAGACGGTTGGCTGCCCTCTGGTAGATGAACCTGCCTGCTCCAGTCCCGCCGCGGCATCCCCAAGGCAGCCGGAGCTGGGAAAGGACGGGAGGAAGCAGTTCCCTCCGGGGCTTCAGGCTGGTCTGCAGCTCTCTCAGAGCCTCAGTTTCCCCGTTTTCCAGGGGGCGTTTGGACTGGACGTGTTTTCTGACCCTTCTCTGCTGAAGCCAGAACCTGCCCTCCTGCCCCCACCCCTGGCCAGCTGCAGCCTGAAGCCAGTTTCCCTGGGCCCTGGCAGAGCCCGGCCCTGCTCCCAGTTGCACTTTCACGGCTTGAAGCTCAGGGAGCAGGCAAAAGTCCCCCAGCTCTTGTATCTGGACTCTGCTCAGGGAGGGCAGGGTCGGGGAGGCGGTGAAAGATCCTAAATTCTGCGGGAACTGGGACCAGCCTGCAAGGGCGTGTCTCCACAGGGGCGTAAAGCGACGTGGAGCAAGGTTGCTCAGGAGGCCAGGGCAGAAAGCGGGACAGTCTCTGGGAAGCTCCCAGGACTCAGAGCCGCCTCCCCTCCGGTGCGCCCCCGGGAGGCAACGACGGACATCCGCACGAGAGCATGGCCCTCCTGTCCACAGCAGCCCACTCAGTGTGGCCAGAAGGTGGTCACAGCCCAAATGCCCACTGGCTGAGGCATAAAGAAGTAAACCATGGCCTAGGAGCCTGGTAGGCTACAGGTCATGGGGTCACACAGAGTCAGACACAACTGAAGCGACCTAGCACGCACGTGCAGGCGGCTGTCCGTACAACAGAGTGTTATCAGAGCAGAAGCACCGAGGAGGCGCTGACGGAGCCTTCGGAAGACACTGGTGGAGAAGCCGGTCACGAAACCACACGCTGCCCCCTGTGCTGATACGAAATGTCCAGGGAGGAGAGTCCATGCAGACAGGCCAGGGGTTGCCGGGGCAGGGGAGGGGTGCCGGGGCTGGAAGAAAAGTGATATGAGCTTTCTTTGGAGATGGTAAAATTATTCTAGAATGTTCTTGAATATAGAATATTCACTGCCCTCTAAAGCTAAAATGCACTGAAAGCTCACAGCTCTGCAGATACACAGAAAGCACTGAACGTGCAGTTAAAAAGGGTACATTTATGCATGTGATTTAGCTCTCAATAAAGCTGTTAAAGAAAGAGAGAGAGTTCTGTGGGGAAAGTGGGGGTGGACCAGGGACGCTGGCACATGGTTCCTTAGAGTGGCGGGCCCACCCTGAAGACCTAGATGAGGAGTCCAAGATGGGGGAGCTGACCCTGGAGACCTCTCCCCACAGAGGGACCCTTCTGCCCAGTGGGGCCATCAGGAGAGAGACCCTGGCCTTCTGTTCCACACAGGGGCCTATTCCCCCCTCCGCCCCCGCCAGGGTTTCTACACGGCTCCTCCTCCAGTGACCCAGGAGCTCTGCTGCCCACTCCCAGGCCCAGAGGTTGGCGCAGGGGAGGCAGGACACCCTGGCTCCAGCAGGAAGTAATCCTCACCCTCAGGCCATTTTAATTTCAGGAGATAATAACACCAGCCAGAGCATCCCCTGGGTACCTGAAGACGGATGACCAGTGTTCGCAGGGTAATCGTTTGTGTCAGAGTAAATTGGAATTTATATCTCAGGAGGCAGATCATTCCCATGGCGCCTTCGGCATCCTGGGATTGGCGGCGCTTGCACCAGGCTAAGGACACCAGCAGAGGCAGCTCCCCGGGAGAGCCGGCTCGCCCGTGTGCTGTTTAATATCTTAATCGAGTCTGCAGGCCCGAGGACACTGTGGGGAAACAGATCTCACAGCGTCCTCCTCCCAATTTGCAAGGGATGGAGGTCATTTTCACCTTCTAGAAACCCAGAGAAAACCAGCCCAGAAGCAGGAGTGATATTGTTTTGTTT
Source organism: Nanger dama (assembly GCA_917880005.1). Lineage (NCBI taxonomy): Eukaryota > Metazoa > Chordata > Mammalia > Artiodactyla > Bovidae > Nanger > Nanger dama. Next base: position 1,563,781 of record CAKJTW010000018.1, on the reverse strand, counting down.
GTGGCTGTTGCTTACTTCTGGCATGCATTTTTAAAGCTTGTGAACAGACGAAAAAAAGCCCAGGAATCAGTTCTCATCCAAGTTAAACTAATTCTCAAAATCCTAAATCCTTGCCTGGCTCCTTGTTTCCGGGGACCAGAGCACAATCTGCTTTGCTCTTGACTTGAAGGCTGGCGAGCTGGATGGGGACCGTCATATATAATGCATGAAACGAGCAGAGAGATGAAGCCCATTGAACACACACGCCACCCGTCCTGGAGCTCTGTTCCCAGAGCCGCTGTGCAAACATATTTACTCTGCATAAAAGAATAGGCTGAGGCTGCCCACGACATTTGTTCATTGCAGTGGATTTAATTTTTAAACCTGCATTAGGACAGGATTAACCTTGTTGAAGGGTATCGAGATGTGGGTGGAATGGATAAAATTAATCCCAGACACACAGTGCCACGAGAAGCGCTGGGAGCAACTCAACATTTATTGCATGTAAATACCTTCTTCTCGGCTCCTTCTTCCCGAGCAGTCACCTCAGGTAGCAAGTTCTCTGCCCAGTGGAGTGGAACACAGGGCCCAGCCTCAGGCCTGGACACACCACGTTTCCTTCCACCCTCCAGCACCCCTTATCCCAGCCCTCTCAGTGACAAGTGGTGGCCGAGGGCAGGTGGGTGGACTTTCAGACTCCCAGGAGCACACATGCACCCATGTCTCTGCCCAGGTCTCTGCCTGGGCTCTTTCCTTCTCCAAAGACAGAGAGAATGTGGGCTCAGTTGCAGATAAGTCCCCATTATCTTGGTCTGTGAGCTGGAGGCAAGAGAGAGCATGACCCAGCAACTACAAATGAAGAATCCCAGGGAAGCTTCTGATTGGCTGGCCACTGGCCAATCAACATGATGGAGCTTCTGGGCACAGACAGCCACCATAGGGGGCCTTCACCAACCGGCTCCATCTGCCTAGGACTGTCCTCACCTCAGCAGTGAAACTTCCATGTCCCAGAAGACGTTTGGGCCTGGGCAAGCCAGACGGCAGGTCTCTCCAAGCTCAGGAGTCCACCCCGAAATCTCCAAACTCAATCAGCGAGTTCCGTGAGCGAGTCGCAACCTGTTTTGCAAGCACTTCATTTGGGCAATTTCCCCACACATTGTTTTGAAAGGGATGACAAAGAAGAACTGAAACCAGGTCAGGGTGCATCTTGTGATTTTTTCCTTTGGCAGCTTGTCAGGCCCTGGGGCACCTCTTGGTTAAGCCAAAACCACAGCTTGGGGACCTCCACTGATCCCCAGCCTCCCATATTCGTTTGTCAAGAGTTGCCAGCCTGGAGCTGCTCAGGAAACACTTGGGGTCGGTCAGCCTTGGTATCAGACGCTGCAGTCTCCCCACTTCCTACTACAAGCCCCTCTGAAGAAAAATCAGTGACGTTGTCACATTCATAACAACCCCGATGGAGGGAGTCCTGAGTTGCAGGGCAGCCCAGACATCTAGATATTTTAAGTTTCCTTCAAGCAAGAGGACCAAGGCCTGAGCAGCCCTCCAGTCACTCCATTACCTGCACAGACAGGAGGAGAGGACGTGAGTGCCACCCTGGACCGTGTGAGCTCGCTGATGACAGGAGGGGCCTGGGGCCTCGGGTCGCCTGGTCTCGCAGCTGGCGCAGCACCGAGCTGCAGAACGCATGGCCCGCAGCATGCAGCAGCAGCCACGGGCAAACTTCAGCCCTCCTCGATGTAAAGGAGGAGAGCGAATCAAAGCTATGGTTTTCCAGTGGTCATGTATGGATGTGGGAGTGGGACTTAAAGAAAGCTGAGCACCGAAGAACAGGACTTTGGTGTTGGAGAAGACTCTTGAGAGTCCCTTGGACTGCAAGGAGATCCAACCAGTCCATCCTAAAAGAAATCAGCCTTAAATATTCATGGGAAGGGCTGATGCTGAAGCTGAAACTCCAGTACTTTGGCCATGTGATGGGAAGAATTGGTTCATTGGAAAAGAACCTGATGCTGGGAAATATTGAGGGAAGGAGAAGAAGGGGATGACAGAGGATGAGATGGTTGGATGGCTTCACCGACTCAATGGACATGAGTTTGAGCAAGCTCCAGGAGTTGGTGATGGACAGGGAGGCCTGGCATGCTGCAGTCCCTAGAGTCGCAAAGAGTTGGACACGACTGAGCGACTGAACTGAACTGGACTTAAGTAAAGAAAATCCACAATGGCATCAGCCGCAGGTGGCAGCCATCCTGTGCTGCGGGGCTCCGATGACTATGGCTGCTGTCCATCTTTGTAACCTGGCGGCTTGGGGCTTTATTCTGCATGTGACATTTGGGGAGCCGGATGCAACCTGGTGGCTGTCACGGAGCGAGCCGAGGTGGAGAGCACAGGTGCTGGCCGGCAGTGAACTGTGGCTTTGCGAGGAGGATGAGGAGACAGAGTCTTGCCTTTTCCAGGACACAGCTGCTGTCCCCTGATGCCCGGCTGTCACTAGCATCCTTCAGGGGCCCTCCCCCGTGACCCTCAGATTTCAAGTTAGTTCTGCTTCCTCTAATCAAATCTCTGGTTTAGTTCAACTGGAAGGACCCTCAAAATTATCTGATTAAAATTATTTACATGGTCTTATAAAGACTGATCAGCAGAACCTTCCTGAGTTTTTGCCCCCCTACTTCCTTTTGAACATGCATCAACCGCAACTAGACGGTTGACCTGGGGAGGTGACTGATTACATCTCTGCCTCCTCCAGCCCCTTTGGCTTCCAGGTGGCATTAGTGGTAAAGAACCCATCTGCCAGTGCAGGAAACGCAACAGACGTGGATTCAGTCCTTGGGTCAGGAGGCTCTCCTGGAGGAGGGCCTGGCCACCCACTCCAGGATTCTCACCTGGAGAGTCCCATGGACAGAGGAGCCTGGCAGGCTACAGTCCACAGGGTCGCAGAGTCAGACACGGCTGGAGGAGAGCACTCCGCAGGGCACACTGGGGTTCTGGAGCACCGTCAGACCCTCCTCTGAAGACAGCGGGTTTGGGGCACGAGTGGTCCCTCTGTGCTTGCGCACTTTGCTGGGGTGGGCTGCTGTCGGTGGCAGGGGGTTGCCCTGTGCTCCCCTGGAGCTGACAGTGACGGATGCGGTCAGATTTGGAACCAGACAGGGACGAGCAGAGGTTTTCATCCTGGTCCTCGCAGTCTGCCCCGGTCCTGCTCCCCGGCAGCAGATCCAGACGTTGGGCTCCTCCAGCTATCAGAAGTCTGTCTTCACAGACTCAGGGAGGTCCTAGCAGCGTCCCAGGGTGAGGGGCCTCGTCCTGCTCCCAGAGGGTGGGGGCTGGGTGTTGGGCTTTGTCATGGGCAGGGGAGGAGGCGATAGGGACCCTTGGAAGCTCCCTGAGGAGGGCCTTGCTCACCTCCCAGGAGGGCCCTGCTCACCTCTCAGCCCCACTTTCCAGGTGGCAAAACTGAGGCTCTGTCAGCAGAGGGTGTTTGCCCATTTCCGCCAGAAATGAGGTTGGCCAGGTTATGTGCTCTGCCTTTGAGGGGCCTCTTGCCTCCCTGGGTCTCACGTTCTCAAGTCCCATGTGATCTGACGAGTTCAAATGCCCCTTTGCAATAAGCTAGATGGCAGCAGATCCAGACGTTGGGCGGCGTCTGCTCACTCACGAGCAACACTTCACTGTTTAAAAGGCTCCTCTTGCCTCTCCCCACAAAAAGCCCCCAGAAAGGAGAGAGCGGGTGCCCAGTGGTTATGGCCTCAGGTGGGGTGACCAGAGCCAGCGTCCTGCCCCCAAGCCTCTCCAGTGACGAGGGTCTGGCCTCTAACCTCCAGCTGGAGGCCCACACTGAGCCCGCCCCCAGTCTGGGACAGGTGCTCTGAGGGGCAGGACACTCAGCCAGCTCGAGCAATGCCAGTTCAACCCCGTTTCCATCACACATGAGGAGCCATTCCTTCCTGTCGCCCGCACCTTCGAGGCTGCATCGTCTGAGAAGCCTCCTGGAGCTTCTGTGCGGCTGCAGAGAGTGCTTTGATTCTCTGCTGAGCGGCTGTTCCGCAGGCCCCGCAGTGGGAGCCATCCCTCTGGAGAGGAGCGGGAGGAAAACCATTTTGTCGACTCCAGGTAATTAAGTCGCCGTGCAGTCACAGAACACGCATTATACGATGATTAATCCCCAGGATGGTGAGAGTATTTTTCATCTTCAAAGCGCTCCTCTGCTGTTCATTAATCATCTCAGCCCCGGGGAGAGAAATGCTGATTCTCGTCCCAGGAGCTGGGAAACTGAGTCTGCCATGCCCACGCCAGCCCCCGGGTGCCCAGTAGACGCAGCCCCCACGGGTGCATCTGCTCGCCTCTCTAGCCTCGCCAGGGCAGGCCTGCGGGGATCAATGCCCACGCTGCTTCACAAAAAAGGAGACGCCCAGCTCCCCGCTCCGCCACACGCAGCTGTCATCAAAGGCCTTTTACGCGTGACTTTGTTCTTATTTTTCCTCTGGTACCTGCATTTCCAGCTCGCATGCAGCCTCCCTCAGAATGGTGACAGCCTGGCCGTTTTCGAGGCGAGCAGTTTAAAAGAAAGTGCTGTTTTGCTCTCAAATACTTTCCTCTCCAATTGGGGCGCGCTGCTATAAATAGAGCACATCCTCCTTGGCATTCAAATTGCTGGGAAGTGGAGGCTGTGGATAAAATTCTCCTGCTGCTCAAGACGGTGTTGCTATTATTTTGCCCCCAGGTCTGGGAACGAGGGGTAAATGAAACCCCTCTTGTGCGCCCCACCCCCTGACATGGACTGTGGGGCGGGCTCTGCTCCAGCCCTGAAGGGTGAAGGTGGCCGGGGACAGGAGCCAGACCAGAGCCAGGGCTGGGTCGAGTGAGGGGCGTCCTGAGTGTGCGGGGGCGGCGGAGGGGGGGGTCCTTCTGACCAGAGCTCCTCAATGATGCTTTCTCTGGGCAGTCTTCCAGGAGGAGAGCTTATCCTTAGAGCTCAGAGGTCGTGTGGTCCAAGCTGGTCCTTTGACACAGGGGAGAACTGAGGCAGAAAAGAAATTCCTGGAGTCGGTTCTCCAAAAACAGTTTGTGACCACAGTCCACCCAGGATCAGACCCAACAGCCCCCTTGGCCTCTCCCAGATCCTGGGAAGCAGTGTTTCTTCCTAGGGCTGCTGCGCGGCTCGTGGAGGGGGGAGCACCACCGTTTCTGGAGGAAGCAGAGGCCACGAGTGTCTTGGGTAGAAAGAACTCAGTGGCCAGGTTCGCATCTCAATATGGGATCTTGAGTGACTTGCCCCTGACTCTGACCCTGTGTGGGAGCCCCACCCTCCACCCCAGCTCCAGAGTCCTCGGCCTTGGGACCCTTCAGTCTGCACTAACCCACCAGACCCTTGACTGTGTGCTGCTTTACGGGGAACGAGACAGGGCAGGTGGGCATTGGTCAGTGATGAAAGCTGACCTGTTTTCTGGGCCACGTTTTCACCTCTGCTGGGTGTGCCTCCAGGAGTGGACTTGTGGGGTCCTGGGGTACTGCTCTGCGGAGTTGACTGGCATGTTCCCAGCAGCGCATAACACTGAGTTTCTTTTTATGTGTTTATTGGCTGTTTGTATATGTTACTTAGAGAAATGTCCTTTGCTCTGAAAAAAATTTGGATTATTTCTTTTTACTACTATTAAGAAGTAAGAATTATTTATATATTCTAGATACAAGCCCCTTGTCAGAGATATGATTTGCAAATATGTTCTCCAGTTCTGTCAGTTGTCTTTTCACTTTCTCACGTTCTTTGATGTGCACAAGTTTTCAATTTGAAGTCCAAATTATGTCCTTTCCTTCTGTTCCTTGTGCTTTTGATGTCATTTCAAAGAGACCCTGGCCTGGTCTGAGCTGACAAAGATGCGCGCCTGTTTTCTCACAAGACTTCTGTAGACATTTAGGTCCCAGCACATCTTGAGATAGTTTTTAACGTGTAGATACTTTCTCTGCGTGCGTGTAGCTACCCAGGACCATTTGTTGCAAAGACTATTCGTCCCCACCGAGCTGCCTTGGAGCCCTATGACAGGTGGCCACAGACGCGAGGGCTTGCCTCCAGAGCCTCGGTGCCGCTCCGCTGGTCTCCCTGTCCGTCCTGACCACACTGTCTTTACTGTAGGTTTGTAGCAGGTTTCCAGACTAGAACGGTGGAGTCCTAGAACTTGGCTCTTCTTTGTGAGGATTGTTTTGGCTACTCTGGATTAGCTGCATTTCATGTGAGTCTTAGGATCACATTATCTGCTTTCACACACACAAGGCCAGTGAAGATCCAACAGAAACTACACCGAATCCATAGACTAACTCGAGCGTGTTGCCGCTGGAGCAACAGTAAGCCTTTTATGTGAAGACCTTGGAACGTCTTTCCATTTATTCAATTTTAGCTTCTGTCAACGGTGTTTTGTAGTTTTCAACGTACGAGTCATGCACTTCATCTCCTAAATTTGTTGCTGTTCAGTCACTCAGTCATGTCTAACTATTTGCAAATCCATGCAAGCCAGGTTTCCCTGTCCTTCACCATCTCCTGGAACTTGCTCAAACTCACGCCCATTGAATGGGTGATGCCATTCAACCATCTTATTCTCTATCATCTCCTTCTCCTCCTGCCCTCTATCTTTCCCAATATCAGGTTCTTTTCCAATGAGTTGACTCTGCATCAGGTGGCCAAAGGATTGGAGTTTCAGCTTCAGCATCAGCCCTTCCAGTGAATATTCAGGACTGATTTCCTTTAGGATGGACTGGTTGGATCTCCTTGCAGTCCAAGGAATTCTGAAGTCTTCTCCAACACCACAGTTCAAAAACATCAGTTCTTTGGAGCTCAGCTTTCTTTATGGTCCAACTCTCACATCTGTATATGACTGCTGGAAACACCACAGCTTTGACTATACAGACATTTGTTGGAAAGCAGTGTCTCTGCTTTTTAATACGCTGTCCAGGTTGGTCACAGCTTTTCTTCCAAGGAGCAAGTGCTTTTGATCTTGTGGCTGCAGTCACCATCTGCAGTGATTCTGGAGCCCAAGAAAATAAAGTCTTTCATTCTTTTCATTGTTTCCCCATGTATTTGCCATGAAATTATTTACCCCTAGACATCCTAAATTTATCCCTATATATTTTATTCCTTTTACTACTATCATAAATGGAATTATTTTCTTATTTTCACTTCTGGCTGTTCATTACAAGTATATGGAAATATATTGATTTCTGTATGTTGATCTTATATTCTGCAACATTTCTGAGCTCTTTATTAGGTCTATGAGTCTTTTTCGCCATGGGCTACTTGAGATTGTCCATGTGCAAAATCATATCATCTGCAAAAAGAGATAGGTTACTTTTCCCTTTTCTTTCTGATTGCTTTTTCTTTCTTTATTTCTGTTACCTAATTGCTTTGGCTAGAAGTGTCAGTACAGCACTGGATAGAAGTGGTGAGAGTGGACATCCTTGTCTTGTTCTTTACTTTAGGGGAAAAGCATCCTATTCTTCCGCCTTAAATATCATGTTCTCAGTGGGCACTGTGCTTATTTTTGCATGCCAAGTCACTTCAATCACGTTCAACTCTTTGGGACCCCATGGACCATAGCCCACCAGGCTCCTCTGTCCTTGGGATTCTCCAGGCAAGAATACTGGAGTGGGTTGCCGCGGATCTTCCTGACCCAGGGATGAAACCCGCATCTCTTCCCCCTCCTGCATCAGCAGTCTGGTTCTTCACCACTCGTGCTGCCTGGGAAGCCCGTGGCTGCTTTCAAATGGGGCCAAACAGAGTCTTCTTTCGCTCTGTCAACAACTCTTTCAGCACAAGTTTCCAGAACCCCTCCTCCTTCCTCTGCTTCCTCACGCTCACCCACCACTCGCCCCTGTCCTGACTCCCTCAAGATTTCAAGCAAAAACCCTCCAGCTGCTTCGGATGCTGCTCTCAGTCCTCCAGCTGAAGTTGGAACCTCAGGACCAACCTGAGTGCACGGTGCCCAGGCCCTCAAGGTGAGAGCGCCTCCAGTCTGCCAACTGGGCTTCTCCTTGGGGGATCCAAGGGCCACCACGGAGAAGCTGGCAGCAGGCCCTCCGGCGCCCGCTCTGTTTGGCCCTGCAGCTCTCACAGACCCTTTAGGAGTGTGCTGTTGGATGGGTGGTGTTCAGACCTGACAGAAGCCACGACAGGCTTCAAGGACTAAAGCGGCCAGAGCTACAGTCACAGAAAAAGCTGGGTCACTGCCCAGAAGGAGCTGAGAGCATCATCCCCCCGACCCTGAGACTCAGCCCGTCAGCATACTCCCCATGGCCTGGTTAGAGCTAGCCCAGATAACACGAAAAGTCCCTTAAGCGAGCCCGCATGCACAAAATTTAGCCAATTAATAGATGCCAAGAACCCCTTGCAACCAATCCGCCCTTGCCAACTCCCTGTCTTTGTTCTAAGTCTATAAATACTGCTGTAACTCAGGGCTCGGGGCCCTCTTGCCTCACTCCACTGTGTTGGATGTGGCAGAGTGCCCTAACTCGAGTTAGCAATAAACTCCCTTCTTGCCTTTGCATTGCAGTGGTGGACCTGTTCTCTCAGTCTATTCAGAGACTTGGACTCGGAACATAACGGGTGGCACAAAAGGTGGGGTGTGCGTTCCGACTGAACCGCTGTTGAGTGTCAGGAGGAGGGCAGAATCCAGGAGCAGCACTGACTCAGGGAGACTTCCCATTAGACTCGAGCCGGCTCATCTGCTCAGTGAGTGTCTGTTGCACTCCAGCCACACGCCAGGTGCGTGTGGTCCCCCAGGATGAGGCAGACGGACGGAAGTGCCCCCATGCTTAAGCCTCGGGGGTTCAGGAGGCCTGCATCCGGCATCCCCCTCTCTGGACTCAGCACTTGCGCCTCTAGTCATCTGGGTCGGGCAGGGCTGGCTGCCTCCAGCTGCGTGAGGCTGGCCAGGGGACTTGCTTCACTAGGGGCCTGCCATGTCCACGCCTTAGCCTGCCCCAGACACCGACCTCGGGAAGAGCAGCTGACAGGGCAAGAAAGGCAGGAGGAGCCACGCTGGCTTGCCCACACTCGGATGTGACCCTTGGCCTGAGGCTGGGGTGGGATCTTCGCTGGAGCAAAGGCTGATGGACACCAGCGCTGAGGGCTGAGGGCCATGGGTCCAAGCTCTGACCTCTGTAACCCAGAAGAGACGCTGTCAGAAGAAGACAGGGAGTAAGCATGGTTGCCTAAGCACGGTGTTGCTCAATCGCTCAGCCGTGGCCCACTCTGTGACCCCATGGATGGCAATATGCCAGGCCTTCCTGTCCTCCACTTTCTCCCAGAGCTTGCTCTAACCCATGTCCACCCAGTCGGCGATGCCATCCAACCATCTCATCCTCGGTCGTCCCCTCCTCCTCCTACCCTCAGTCTTTCCCAGCATCGGGGTCTTTCCCAGTGAGCCGGCTCTTCTCCTCAGGTGGCATAAACAGGCATTTTCCTCCGTCCAGCCGGTCTTTCATCAAGCCTCTGGTTTCACGCCTCATGATTCCTTATAGGGTTTCAGCGGAGCATAATATTGAAGGCGCGCACACACTGATAAACGATGAACGGACGCTGCCCCTGGGCGCTGGCTGGGCTTTCTGGGCCCACGAGGGAGGCCGGCTGATGAGGAGAGCGGCCCTGCAGAATGACCCCCGCCACCCCGGGCGTTCCGGACCCTGGCTGTGTGCTCTCCCCACAGGTTTGGCCACAGTGCGGCACTGCAGCCTCCCTGTCCTCTGGGCCAGCCCCTCATCCCCACGTGGCCGGTACCGTGGAAGGAGCTGCCGGGATGGAGTGACGGCCTGAGCCAGCGACATCTGTATCTCCACGTGCAGAGCATCCATCCGGCCCCTGGGCAGGAAGCTGGGAGGCAGTGGAGGCAACCCAGGTGGGCCCCCAGGAGGTGTTGCTCACACTGTGAGCCCCCGAGGAAAGACCCGCGCCCACAAAGGTTCACGCCGCAGCCTGTGGCGCATGCTGCCCGACACAGACCTTCACCGTTTCAGGCTCACCTTCACTGCCAATAGCAACGAGAAATCATATTTTCTGAGACAGTTTTCTCCTTCTAAAGTCTCAAAAAAGTCAACAATAATGTCGAATCCACTAGGATCCCTTTGAGGTGCCATTTTTCCTGGCCTTTGTTTAAAACGTAAAATGGGGCTGAAGTGAGCTTTTGTATCTTTATGTGCGGGGCATGTGTGTCAGGCTGTGTGTGTCTGTGTCTCTGTACGTGTGCCTCTGTGTGTGTGTGTGCCTGCACACGTGTGTGCTCTCGTCACCAAGCCAAGTCCTTGCCATCTTGATTTGATGAACAGAGCAACCACAGAGTGCCGGTGCCCTGGCTCAGGGATTATTCTAAAGGGCAGGAGCGATGTCTGTGAATTTCATATGCTGTCCCTGTGTGATTCTTTCAGTGGAAAGTCTGGCTGGCTTCAGACATTGTCACCATCTTCCTGGTGACAGTCAACACATCGCAGAGAGGGCCTTTCTTCTCCTTTAGTGCTGGGGGACAGGGCCTCGCTGTTTAGGAATGAGGTCAGGATGAGGCTTTGATCAGAGAGGCAGGACCACCGGGAGATACAGTTAAAGGGCTTATTACAGGACTCTGCCCTGATGCAACTGTGGGAGCTGACAACACAGTCAACAGGAGGCTCTGTTTCTGCATCTGCCAGCAGCGCCTGAGGTCAGCTGGCAGCCTGCCAGGGGCAGAGGGGGATGTCCAGTGGGGAAGCAGGACACCGGGAAACCACTGGGATACATGGACCCTCAAGGGTAGCCTCACCACCACAGCCTCCAGCCTCAGGGCCAGGTGCCCTGGGAAGATCCTGGAGACCTTTGATTAAGAGACGAGCACACACGTGGCCCAGGAGCCAGAACCCAAGAGGAATCAGCAGGTGCTGGCCACGGAGAAGAAGCAGGCTGTGCCTGGCACTGCCCCGTCTTCCTCCCAAAGCCGCGACTGCCCTCGGGGACCAGACCAGCCCAGGGCTGTGCAGGAGAGTGCAGTGAGCAAGGCAGGTGGCACGCCAGGAGCCCACCACAGCCACACTGTCAGCCCCTTACCCCCTACCAAGCTCATCTGGACAGTCTCAGTGCCCGAGAAAGAGCAGGATCCAGCCTGACACCTGACGAGCTGCTAACGACCTCCATAAAACCGAAAACACGCTAAGCCTTCCCAGAGGGAACACAGAGCCCTCTCCTCACCCCGGGGCTGTTCCCCCACCTCCCGCTGAGTCACACTCACCTTCGGCCCCCTGTGACTTCAGTACTGAAAGCGTTATTTGTCTATCACGTGGGGGCTGTGGGACACATTTCCCGAAACTTGGAGGCTTCACCGATACCGCTGAGGACAGGAATCTGGGGTGTCTTAGCCAGGGGCCTCTATGCAAAGTCACCTAGAGCTGCAGTCGGGGGCCTGCAAGTGCTGGTCTGGAGCCTGGACTGGGGAGGGCCTCCAGCAGGCTGTGGTGACAGAGGGGCAGCCTTCCCCATCCAGGTAAGGCGAGGCGGTGGCTCATGCTCTGAACCCCGACTCCCCAGAAGGTTCCAGCAGGGTCTCTTTAAAGGCTGTGTGCGGCACAGGGCCCCAGGCTGTCTGGCCGGCTCCTGCACATTCTCCATTATTGACGGGGAGGTAACAGGGCGTGTCTCAGGGGCTCACATCTTCAGTCCTCAGGCACCAGTATGTCTGGCGGCTGTGTGCTCATGGCCATCAGGTCGTTAAGTCCTTCCATTCTGCGGTGGCTCCAGCACCTGTAGAGCAGCGCAGAAGCGTGCGCCAGATGCTGTGAGCTGGGCACTGCAGAGGAGCCGCAGCAGACGCTGGGAGAGAGGCGTCTGTCCCGGAGAGCTCCAGAGGGCCCTGCTCGGCCGCACTCACGCTCACCCTCGCGGCTGCCAGCTGACTGGCCAGGCTCTCGACACACGAGCTTCTCCGAAGGGCAGTTTCCATCCCTTGGAAAGGGATCGAACCCAAGTCTCCTGCATTGCAGGCAGATTCTTCACTGTCTGAGCCACCAGGGAAGCCCAAGAAGGTGGAGTCCGTGTCTTCTCATAAGTGGCATCTCAGACGTGATGGCCTAGCTCTTGTGCCAGAGTTTATCCATTCATTAGCAGTGAGTCCCTGGAGAGCCTGTACTCGAGAAGGGGGTTTATGTAAAGCTGTGAATACAGGGCAGCTTAGAGGCTGCGCCCCGGCCCCCATTTAACAGACAGACACGTAACTGCTTCCAACACGACTTGGGTCAGCAGTGGGGACACGGAGCCGGGAGGCAGAGCCCCTTCGGTGACTGTGAACAACACGTGCGTGTCTGGATGAGCCAGGCCTGGTCACGCAGCCAAGGGAGTGTTCCTACCTGCCTCCCCACCCTGGGCCCAGCCTCCGCCCTCCTCGCTGTTGAGGCTCCTGGCCTGATGGTGGCCCAAGCCTCCACTCCCGAAGCGTCTGAGCTGTCAGCGTGGCCTTGGGCGGGACTGTGGCTGTTTTTCCACTTTAGCTGTGCTTTGAGCATCTCAAGAAGGCGGACGCCTTAGAGCTGGGTAACTGCTTTTCTAGAGGCCTGCTGCTGCCCTGGGGCCTTCCAGATGGATGGAGCCTGAGCTCCAGCCTCAGGCTCCCTGGGGACCTGTGGCTGGGTTTGCAAAATAGATCTGACCCACAGCCCCTGCCTTCCAGCTCCGCTTGGCAGGGGTCTTTTCAGGAAGTCTCCCCCGTGGTGGCAGCTCCGGCTCCGGGTGGAGGCTGTGCCCACTTACCCTGCCCCAGTGCAGCACCGGCCGCCCCTCTGGCTTCCACTCGCTGCCAGGAATCCGGCCAGGGCTCCCTGCATCTTTTATCCTTTCCTTGAGTCGTTACAGATCTGGCGCTAAGATGGCGAATGCCAACTGTGAGCAAGACAGGCAGGGCAGCTGCCACATGGAGTCAAGTCCACAGGGAGGATGAAGCCCCCTGACTCATTAGGGCATAAGTCCACTTCACAGGCAGCAAAGAGGTCGACACAGCCCAGAGGGCAAGGCTTCATGGGAGGGAGGGCTCCTTTGATGGGTGTCAGCAAGCTGGTCCCCAAGGCAGGGGCCAGAGGGCCTGAAGGCGGGCATCTGTCACCCCCGGCCCGCACACTGGCAGCTGGAGGGGACATGGAGAGGTGGAGAGGGCCAGGAAGGCCAGACTGCTGCAGGCCTGGAACCATCCTGTCTACTGAAAAAGAAAAATACAGGCAACCTGAAGGCTGAGAGTTCCATTGTATCCAGTGGTAACTTTTAGGGCTTAAGCCCAGGAGACAGCCTCTCAAGCATCCCTGAGAGAACTGCTCAGAGGAGGGGAGCGGAGGAGCCAGGAAGTTTTGCAACAAACGACAGGCAGTCTGAACATCAAAAAAGTATTGTTAGTTAAAGGAAGCCAGGTATTTCCAGTTGGGAACTTGGCACTCTTCTCTGCCTGGGAAGAGGCAGGAGTCTGGGCTCACGAGGTCTGTTCCTCTCCCGCGTCTCAGCTAAGGGGCCAGCCTCCTGCGCTTTCCCATTCCTTGAGCTTCTTGGGCTCGCCGTTGGGAGTGGCTGCAAGCCGATACCTGCCAGATCACAGGTATTCCCCCTCCCTCCTGAGCGCCCCTAGGGCTCACGTTGGAGGACTGCAATCACTGATGGCCGTGACACCCTTGCTTACTGATTCAGCAGGAAACACTCCACCTCTCGAGCCTGATGGTGGGGACACGGTGCGGGAAGAGCGTGCCGCCCTCTCTCCAGCTGACCCAGGAGGGAGTGTGCCTCCTTCACTGCTACACCAGAGCCTGTAAAAGCCCCTTTTCTGATCCTCTGACACATTCATTCTCTGAGGATGACTGCAAGGGGTCTGGTGACCAGCTATGCGACCGGCAAGGGCAATTCTGAGGCAGACGGCCCAAGGACACCGGCAGAGGGGGGATACCCAGGCAAAGACAACGGGGCCCTGGGAAGGAGCATGCCCCCCTGCAGCCAGGCCCGAGCCAGGCAGTCCAGTCACAGCCGCTTCCTCTGGAATAAGTGAGCAGCACACGGGAGGAAGAGGCCCCAATGCCCGGTTCTGGACGTGGCCCAGGGAGAGGGCAGGAAAATCTCCCAGGGTTTTCTGGCATCTCTGGGAGCCCAAGGAGAGGGACCGCTCGGGCTGAGCACATGAAGCCAATTAAGAGCCAACGACTGTCCCCTCCGAGGCCCTGCTCTCCGGGACGTGCAGGGAGAGGCGTAATTAAGGCCTGTGCAGCTGCAGGACCAGGGCTCCAACCCGGCTTTTAATGAGTAATTAGGCCCTTTCTGCAGAGCCGTGCTGAACAGACAAGGGCGCCGTGACCTTCGTCCCCAGGGGATGGTGACGCAGCCCAGCTTCTGCAGACACAGCGATGGCTTCTGTCAAAGCTGCTTGCATGAAAGGACATGGGCGAGCGGCTCGGCCGGGAGGACGGTGCAGGCCTCTGCTCCTGGGCACCGGGCACGGCACACACGGTTCCCCGAATCTGCCCCGGGCCTGGGACGGCAGGTGTCATGGATTTTCTGGGGCCCACACACAGCAGCACAGGGGCAAGCTGCCTGGAAGGTGCTTGGAGCGTCCCGAGGGCCTCCCTGGCCCCCAGGAGCAGAGAGCTGCAGACAGCCAGCCAGCAGCCCCCTGGCCAGCCCCAGGGAAAGGGGTGGTCCCTGGGCCATCAGCCCGCACGTCACCCCAAGCTCCCAGGATCTCCCAGTTGGGCCACCCTGTTCTGTCTAAATAACCCTGTGCCACCAAACCACAGAGCCGTCCAGGTGGCTCACCTGGAGACTAGCCTCCCCCACTTCTGGCTCCCACAGAGGGCAGCTGAGGCCAAGGGCAGCTGAGGCCAAGGGCAGCTGTGACCAGAGTCTGGAGGCTGGGCTGGGACCGGGGCCTGGGCCTCCCGGTTCTCTGAGCTCTCCCTGAAGCTCGTGTAAGATGCTCGCAGTCATGAGCACTTATCAACAAAGACGCGGACCAAGCTTCTCAGAGAGGACTCCTGGGGCTTTGAAGAAGCCCGAGTCCCGGTGCCCTGGGACCCCATGTGGTCTCCTGGGCCACAGCCCCCAAATCTCCACCCCAGAGGCTCACCTCTCAGCCCCTGCTGGGCCCACAGACCCCCAGCAACCCCCACTACACACACACACACACACAGGCTGCCCGGCCTTCGCTGTCTCACGTCCCTCCACCTCGGCACCAGCAAGTGGACACACACAGCGAGTGATTAAGGCCGTGCTCGGGACCCTGACCTTCCCGGCCAGGCTGTCGGCACCCGAGGGCAGGGACAGGGTTGGGTCTGCTCCGTGCCCCAGGGGCTCAGCTCACAGGAGGGGCTCCGTCAGCCCTCGCCCACCCCACAGCAGCTGTGCTCCTGCCGGAGCCAGTGGAAGTGGAGGTCCGTGGGCGCAGTCTCTCTGGGTGCAACGTGAGTTCTAGGGCTTTGCTTCCAAGACGACACCAACCCCCCAAGAGGGAACCACGCCCTTTAGAATAGGTGCAAAGGACGGACCTCAGGCTGTGTTCTTACAAGGGGAACAGAAGGACACCAGGAAGCTTTGGGAGGTGACGGTGCGGTTAGCACCGGGTTGTGAAGGTACCATGAGTGTGTGCCCGCATCCAAACTCAACAAGATGTCATTAAGATACACCCACGGCTACATAGAAGAGACACCACCATAAAGTCGTGGCTGGAGCGGTCCAGAGGAGGGCTTCTCCCCTCTCTGATCCTCCGGCCTGGGGACCTGCTGACTGTCAGGCTCCCTGGGAGGGGCTCTGTGCCAGGGGAGCCCCGCGGACGAGACCTCACAGCAAACCCGTCCGTGTTTGCTAACCAGCAAGGGCCTGCTGTGTAGCAAGGGAGCTCTGCTCAGTGTTCTGTGATAACCTGGACGCGAACAGCCCCTGAAAAGGAATGGGTGTGTGTACACGCATACCTGAGTCTGTAAGCTATGCGCCTGAAACTAACACAGCATTGTAAATCAACCACAGTCCAATAAAATCTAAAGAAAAAAATTTTAATGGCACAGGGGGAAAAAAGATACATGCATTGAAGCGTGCCTGTGTTGGGGTATCAGTTGCACCTCGATAAAGCTCAGATTGTTCCGGGAAGCAGAAAGAGGCCTACGATGCTCCCAGCAGTGCTGATGGACGCACTCTCAGGACGGGGAGGTGAATGGAACTCTTTCCAGGCTTCGTCACAAGAGCACCCCGGCCGCTCTGGGGGCCTGAGGCCTGGGTCCTGTTCAAGTGGTCAGCAGCACAGGTGTCCCCGCATCTCCGCCCCTGAGGGCCCTCACCCGGCCCCTGCCCGTCTCAACCCCCATCCCCACAGGGCGGGCTCGACCCCAGGAGGTGGGAGCGCGCAGGGCGCACCCGCTGCCGCTGTGGCCTCACAGAACACAGACGGGTTTGCTGCGAGGTCTTGTCCGCGGGGCTCCCCGGCACAGAGCCCCTCCCAGAGGCCTGGCAATCAGCGGGTCCCAGGTGCCCCTCCTCTTGACCCCTCCAGCCATGACTTTATGATAAATGGGAGGTCCACCCTCCCAGCCAGAGACATAAACTTTAATCCTGCTTTTTAAAGGCCACAGAGGCAAATAAATGCCCTTAAAGAAAGTCTTCTTCAACTTGCTCAGAGCATAAGGGAGGCTGCTAGCTGTGGTTATCTGAAGGCCGGGAAGAAAGCGC
This sequence comes from Nanger dama, assembly GCA_917880005.1. Taxonomy (NCBI): domain Eukaryota; kingdom Metazoa; phylum Chordata; class Mammalia; order Artiodactyla; family Bovidae; genus Nanger; species Nanger dama. Next base: position 1,547,127 of record CAKJTW010000018.1, on the reverse strand, counting down.
CTCCCACGCAAATGTGTATTTCGATTAGGCGCCTGGCTTTGGGGCAGCGCTTACCAGCTAGGCACCTCTAGCCCCTGAGGCAGAGGGCGTGTCCTGCCTGCCCTGCAAGGAAGCATGTTTGCAATCAGAAGCCCGCATCTGAGTCCCAGCTAGGCACGCACCCCCCGGTGTTTCTGAGCATCACTTCTCTCCTCTGTATAGTGGGTTCATCAGCTGCACATCTTCCACCAGCCTCATGGGCTTGTCGGGGGAACAAGCCTGCCGGGGCTGGCTGATCACGACTGTACTGCTGGGCCTCTGGCTCCCGGGCCCTGTGCCACCACTCTCTGCTCCTGAGACGTGGGCCCCGTGATCCCCCGTGCGTGGAGGGGAAACCGAGGCCCGGGGAAGCGAGGGCACTGGCGCTCTGTCCTGCAGAGGCGTCCGGCTCAGCTTCAGGCCCCAGTCTGCGGTCCTTAGCTCCAAAGTGTGACGGTAACTGACAGTGAATAGGAGAGCAGCCCTGAGCACAGGGGCACACTCACACACTCACGCTCACACCCGCTCGCCCTCTCCCCAATAACTCATCAAGGGGCATAACTGCTATCTGAGTTGCCTGAAATAAAATGAAGAACTTTCCATGCGAGGTTCTTTGTGCTGAAGAGAACGGTTCTAAATAGGGAATAATTGGCCATCCAAGACCTAGTTCCTGCCATGGAAATGAAATGTGCTGACAAGCCAGAGTGGAAACAGAACCACCAGCAGTGAGACCCGGAGCAGGTAATGAGGCCAAAGCAGCAGGTTTCAGAGACGAGCTGGGGATGGCGGGCCTGGAGCTGCAGCGGGGAGGCCGCACGGCATGACGGCGCTGAGCGTGGCGGGGGGTGGCCCGGAGGCGCATTTGCTGGGACGGGAGACAGACAGCTCCTCAGACCTTGGGGACACCCGGCCCCAACCTGCCTGGAGGGCTAGGCCCCCCTTCAGCCAGGCTGCCAGCCAGCACTTTCCACAAAGCCCCCATGTCGGCTTGCTCAGCCACTGTGCGTAGACTAGGCAGCTCAGAGTGCACCCTCTGCAGGCGGGGTGTCCAAGATCGGAGTGTCTGCAGGCCCGGCTCCCTCTGAGGCTGCCCTCTCCCCGTGCCCTGCCCTCACGCGAATGCCTCTGTGCCTGTCTGTGTCCACATGTCCCCGTTTTGTAAGCACACCGGTCATGCTGAAAAATCCTGTGGACAGAGGAGCTCGGTGGGCTAGAGTCCCCGCAATTGCTAAAGAGTCGGACACAGCTTACTGACTAAATAGCAACATATTGGGTTAGGCCCCACCCTAATGGCCTCACAGTAACGTGAGCTCCTCTGCAAAGACCATGTCTCCTGACACGGCCACTCTCTGAGGCCCTGGCTTAGGGCTGCGACACACCAGCTCCAGGGCAGCCACTCGGGCCCTCACATTGCCCTCGGCCCCTCACATTGCCCTCAGCCCCTCACATTGCCCTCAGCCCTTCTGGTTTTCACTCATTCACATGATGAACTCACCGGCGCCTACTGTGTGCTCGGCTAGGCCAAGAGAGAAGCTGCCCTCAGGAGCTCAGCATCCACGGAGCAGCAGCGTGGAGCGAGGGGCACCCACCGCAGCAAGGCCAGAGCCAGGCCGGGCCCACCTGCTCTGCAACACCCCGCACCCCCCTCCAGGACGCACACAGGTGGGCTCTTTGAATACTCGTTTCCTTAAAACCACCTTCCTGGACGGATGCCGGGCTGAGCCAGTCTGTCCACTCGGGCACTCCACCGGCCATGACAGAGGGGGTGAGACCTGAGAGCAGGGTAAGTCCCAAGCCCTGGTGAACACCCCTGGTGGCCACCCGGCCTCGTGATGGAGCTGGCGGGACTGGCAGCCAGGCCCCAAAGAGGCCCTAGGAGGGTGAGTGCCACTCGTGGCGGGCAGCGATGCCACGTATCAGCATTTAAAATGCCCGTGTCCTTTGACCCAGCCCCCAGACCCCTGGAGGACATCTCCAGACGTCCCTGGACAAGGTCACAAGGCTGTGATGGGCTCCACCGGTCAGCCCCCAAATTCCAGGGCCTTCTCCCAACAGAAAACCCACGCAGTCACTCGAGGATCCAGGGCCCCCGCCTTTCAAGTAGAGAGAAGGAGAGAGAGGGCTGCATGCGTGCTTCCCCACCCACCCTCACCCCCCGTCCCACGAGGTGACCCCTGAACCTGGTCACCCCCAACCCCAGGACACCTTGAGAATGAGGCTGCGGGTACCCTGGAGAAGAGAGCCAAGGGAGAGCGCCAGCCGTCTCTGACGCCATATCCACCCAAAGTCTGTCTAAAGTAGTTAAACTTGGACTGAAACGTGACTGCCCAGTGAACCATGAGCTAAACACATTTAATGGTGGCTCCAGGCATTCGGGCAACATCCATTATCCCATAAACACTTACCTTGACGACACGCTGTGCAGCCCAGAAAAACAGTGACTCGCATTGAGAGTCACAGATGTCGGTTGAATGACAAGGCCAGGATTCAATACAGATGCATCCAAATGTATCCAATTCATCCAGATCCTGACAGTTCAAGTTTTTATACCCTTCAGTACACATAATCATAGAGAAATACGGAAAGATTTTCACGAAAGTTGACAAAGATGTCTACAACTCCTTTGGCAAGTGTGCCTTCAAGAGACAGGGCTTGTTTCGCCTCCCCGGGCTGTGGGCGGGTCTCAGTGGCTGCTTCTAAGGAGTGTGGAGGACACGACTGGGAGTGACTCCTGAGACCCACTTGGAAGGGGAGCCGACCCTCCTCCCGGCTTCCTCTCCTGGACCGTCTGCCGGGAGAAGGCGCTGGCCCTGCAGTGAGTCACCTAAAGAGCCCTCAGAGGAGCCCACGCCGTATGGTATGCCATCTTGCAGGGACCTTCTGCAGCCCTGCTCTGGCCTTCCTGTGGGGCTGCCCCACCAACACCTTGACGGCAGACTCGAGAGAAACGGGGGCAGAAGCTCTCATCCGGGTGGCTCTTGAATTCCTGCCCACTGACACCGTGAGATGAGATGTCTGTCAATTAAGCTTCTCCGCTTGGGGGTAATTCGTTACCCGACTAACACACCATCTTTGCAAAACAAAGGGCTAAGTCTCCGAGCCTGCCTTCTGCTATCGCCCTTCTGCATCCACTCAGAGCTGAGTCTGGCAGCCCCCTGGCTGGACTCGGGAAGTCAGCTGAGGCCAGGGGGCCCTGACTGCAGTAACTCACCACCTGGGTGTGAACCCCAACCACGGTTTCTCAGGGCCTCTTGAGGCAGAAAGGTGGCCCAGACCTGCCTCTCTGTCCTCCCCCAGGGAGCCCCCCGTGCTCCAGCCGTCCTCCTCCAAGGCCCTCAGTCTGGACAAAGCCAGCAGAAACATCACAACCATTGATTCTCGGAACGCTGGGACACGTCTGCTCCAAGCCCCCTGAGAGCCCGCACACATCTTTGCGGGATGCGCAGAGAAAAGTCTGTAGGGTTAATTTGTGCGACCTTTGAAACTGGGGGAGTAAAGTACGTAAGACTTCTCAGATGGTGCAGGGGTGAAGAATCCGTCTGCCAATGCGGGAGGCATGGATTTGATCCCTGGGTGGGGAAGATCCCTTGGAGAAGGAAATGGCACTCCACTCGAGTACTCTTGCCTGGAGAATCCCATGGACAGAGGAACCTGGTGGGCTACAGCTCACTGGGCCACAAAGAGCCAGACACAACTGAGCACTCGCACGAAGTATCTGAGCAAGTGTTGGTGCAAGACCCCACATGAGCAGGGAGAGAAGCGGTGGCGCGACAGCTCCGCGTGCAGGCTCCCGGGCCGCCCTCTGAGGTGCCGGGCAGCCTCCCCAGCCTCGGGCTCTGCCCACACCGCCCCCTCCTCCTAGCCTCCCCCGCCGACTCCTGGGGTGCAGACGGTTTCCCTGGGTCTATAGTGGGCAGAAACGGCCTCCCTGGTTGATGGGAAGAGCTAGTGCAAATGGACTGGGGACTTTGAAAACACAGTTAACAGAGCTGGACGGGGCGTCCGCCCCAGCCCTGGAGAGTCCCCACCTGCTAATGGGCCTTCCTGGAAAGACCTCTCAGGGCTGGGCCCTGCTCCGTGATGGGCTGAGCAGGCGCTTAGTGGTCTAAGGCCACAGCGGGGGTAAGAGCCGCGTTCCCAGACTCATTCCCCTTGCGGGCCTTCCATGCGTGAGGGTGGCCAGGCCTCGCCTGACTAACGGCCCTGCTCTGGGGTCAGTTGGAGGGAGGAGGAGGCAGAGAGATGCACCAGATGGACTCCTGTGGCTTGGAGCCTGCTCAGCCTGCCCTGCACTTAACCATCCTGGCCCTGAGGGCTCAGAACTAGGCGGGCAGCGCTGCTGGGGTCTGGGCCAGTCTCGGCCCGGGGTACCGGGCCATCCTTTCACATCCGGATCCATCTTGTCCTCTGTGGTGGGAAGCTTCAGGCAGATCCATGGGATCTGAAGATGCCCTGTGGGGGAGGGCCCGGGGATGGCTAGGGAGCCAGACACACCGGCAGGAAGGCAGCAAAGATGCCCCCAGGTGCTGCCCAGCCCTGGATGGGGAGGAAAGGGGTCACAATGAAGGACAGCTCAGCCCAGGGAGACCAGTCACCTTGGGAGGAAGATACAGTCACGCAGCCCCGTGAGCAAGCCTCCCGGGGTAGGGGAGGCACCGGGCAGCTGGATGGACGTCCTGAGACTCAGGACCCTCGACTCGCAGACTGTGACCGGCACGGCCTGCCTCGGAGCTGCCTGGGGACAGGAGGGAGGGAAGGCGACACAGCAGAGCCGCCCAGCTCGGAGCCAGCGGAGCACGGGGCTCCCAGCCACCCCCAGGCAGCTCCAGAGGCCCTCTTCACATTAGGGCCTGCACCAGCATCAGTTTTAAAAGGGGCTAAAGTGCTCCTCAGCTTTGCCGACTCTGCCCCTGACCTTGAATGAGCGACCTGGCCCTGTGCGTCTCTACCAGCTCATCCCTGCTGGGGAAACACGCTTGCCTCCAGGCGCCTGCGTGCCTCTCAGGATTCCGCCCCCAGCAGGAGAAAGAGAACAGCTCCTTCTGTTTATAGAAAGCGTATCCGTGGGCAGGAGGCGGCCTGGCGTGGGCAGCTGCTGACAGCTCGCAGGACGTGGACTGGAGTGGGGGCGCGGCCCGCCGCCTGGACACACTCTCACCACCCTTGGCTCAGCCTCAGCACATCCAGGCAGCTCAGGTCCTCCCATCACTTGGTCAGTCAAGGGAGGAAAGGCTGCTGAGAAGATAAAATCATTTTTTCTCATTTCTGCCTTCTCAATATTTTAATTTATCATAGTGCTAAATTCTGCTTCCTTCACCACAAAAAAGAGAGGGAAAGAGAGACACAATTGGGACAATCCTCTGTTCTATATCTTCACTCTTATTCAGTCTCAGAAGTGAACTTCCAAAGGAGCAGGTTGTTTTGGGGGCAAGAATTCAGTGGTTAGAAGCTGGAAATGAGGCCTGAATTTCAGCAAAACACAGGGGCCAGACTTGTCCCCACATTTGCCGGTGTCCCCAGAGCAGAGGAGTGATGTGGTTCTAACTGCAGAGCAGCGCCTGCCCTGTGTGGAGGCCCCAGCACCCCCGCCCCCGCCCAGCCCCCCACCCCAGCTCAGAGGCAAGGCCCCCTGGAGCTCACTGCTGTGCCTGCTGATGCTGCACGGGACCAGCAGGACTCCTGCTGGCCTAATGGGCGTCTACCTGTCAATTGTAACAAATCAGACCCTCGCCTTCTGCACAGAAGGCGAATGAAGACTCTGCAGTGGGCTGGAGGGCAAGGCCCCCGGGAGGCTGCCTGGGACTCCGGGGCCTCCTGGGCTTGGAGCACGTCCTTCCAACATTTACAGTCCCCGACATCCCTGGCTGGAGTTTCCCACTCCCTCTGACAGCTCAGGGTCTGGAACTCTGGGAGCCTGAATCCTCCCCTGCCTGCTGGCTTCCCCCACCCCCCAGCTTTCCTGCAAACCCCCTCCTGAGGGCCTCCCCAGCCCCTTGGAGTTGCCACCCCTAGGACTGACGACCTTCTCTCCTGCCCGCTTCCTGCTGACCTCCATCTAAAGACTCTCACCCTCAAGGAGGCAGGGGTGGGGGGAGGGAGGGGGAGGGCGCCGCCTTCCGCATAAACACGTCTGCTGAACACCCTGGGTTCCAGAGCAAGGTCTGCCCCACGCCCGCCCACTGCTCACGGTACCTGGGCTCTCCATGCGTGGCTGTTCCCAGTTCACCGTCCTCCTTTCCTCGTGATCGACAGCCAGGGAGGGGGCAGGCTGTGTGTGCTCCCCACTCCCATCCACTGGCTGCCTGTGAGCGATGAGTGAACGGATGGGTGGATGCGCGAGTGAACTCCTCGACAGCCCGGGCGCTGATCGATGCTAACAAGCGGACCCCCGGGTCACCGCACCTGGTAGCACTGCCTCGTGCCCTCAGCGTCCACCAGTCTGCTTCTAATGACGAAGTGCCATTAGCCCACACACAGTACCTGTCTTATTAAATTGAAAGTACGTTCCTTATGGAGACAGTTAAGGTCGGCTGAGTTCTTGGCAGCCGTGGGTGCGCGCCCATGGATGAGGCTGGAAACGTCCACCCCGGCGACTTTGACCCCCAAGCTGGCCTCACATGTAGCCTGAGCACCGGGCGCCCTTCTGCGACTCTCATGACCCGCGGGTGGAGGAGAAAGGCTGGCGGCACTTCTCGGAGTAGCTCTGGTATTGACCCAGAGGAGCAAGGGTGGAATCGTTTATCACCCAATTAACAGCGTCAGCAGAGTCATCACTCTAAGGGCCAGCCGCAGGTGGAATCCATCCTTAACGAAGCAATAATTGCGTTTCCCGGTCGATGAGCAGCAGCCTCTCCAAAAGCCTTGGCGTGACTAGTAAGTAGTTGTGAGCTCTGCCAGGGCCAATGACACTGGGTGGGCCCACTTCAAGGAACTTTGGTTCAGAAATGTCACAGGTGACAGGGAAGGAAGAGCTCGTGCGGGCAGCACCTGCTGCCCAGTTCAGGGTGGCCATCGGAACGGGCTGCCTCGCCAGGCAGAGGCCCAGCCTCAGGGCCGCGCGGATGCGCCGAGAGCTGGCGGAGCGCAGCGTGCGGATAAAGCTGCCCACGACGCCGGGTGTCTGCCGGGCCACGTTTCACACAGCTCACACTCTCCACACTGCTCACACTCTCCACACTCTCCACACTCTCCACACTACTCACACTCTCCACACTGCTCACACTCTCCACACTCTCCACACTGCTCACACTCCCCACACTCTCCACACTCCCCACACTCCCCACACTCTCCACACTCCCCACACTCCGCACACTCTCCACACTCTCCACACTCCCCACACTCCCCACATTCTCCAAACTCTCCACACTGCCCAACTCTTCACACTCTCGACACTGCTCACGCTGCCCACACTTTCCACATTCTCCACACTCTCCACACTCTCCACACAGTCCACACTCTCCACACACTCCACACTCCCCACATTCTCCACACTCCCCACACTGTCCACACTCTCCACACTCTCCACTCTCTCCACACTGCCCATACTCTCCACACTCTCTACACTCTGCACACTCTCCACTCTCTCCACACTGCCCACACTCTCCACACTATCCACACTGCCCACACTCTTCACACTCTCCACACTCCCACACTTCCCACACTCTCCACACTCCCACACTCTCCACACTCTCCACACTCTCCATACTCTTCACACTGCCCACACTCTCCACAATCTCCACACTCACCACACTCTCCACACTCCCACACTGTCCACACTCTCCACATTTTCCACACTCTCCACACTCTTCACACGGCTCACACTCTCCACAATCTCCACACTCACCACACTCTCCACACTCTCCACAGTCTCCACACTGCCCCAAAATCTCCACACTCCCCACACTCCCCACACTCTCCACAATTCCCACACTCTCCACACTCCCCACACTCTACACTCTCTCCACACTCTTCACACTCTTCACAATGCCCACACTCTCCACAATATCCACACTCACCACAATCTCCACACTCACCACACTCTCCACACTCCCCACACTCTCCACACTCTCCACACTCTCCATACTCCCCACAGTCTCCACAGTCACCACACTCTCTACACTCCCCACACTTTCCTCACTCTCCACACTTTCGACACTTTCCACACTGCCCACACTCTCCACACTTCCCACACTCTCCACACTCCCCACACTCTCCACCCTTTCCACACTCTCCACACTCTCGACACTGCTCACACTGCCCACACTCTCCACAGTCTCCACACTCACCACACTCTCCACACTAACCCCACTGCCCCACACTCTCCACACTCCCCACACTCCCCACATTCTCCACACTCCCCACAGTGTCCACACTCTCCACACTGCCCACACTCTCCACATTGCTCACATTCACCACACTCTCCACACTCCCCAAACTCCCCACACTCTCCATTCTCTCCACACTCTCCACACTGCCCACACTCTCCACACTCTCCACACTGCCCACACTCTCCACACTGCCCACACTCTCCAAAATCTCCACACTCTCCACACTGCCCACACTTTCCACACTCTTCACACTCTCCCCAGTCTCCACACTCCCCACACTCCCCACACTCCCCCACAATCTCCATACTCGCCACACTTCCCACACTCTCCACACTCTCCACACTCTTCACACTGCCCACACTCTCCACACTCCCCAAACTCCCCACACTCTCCACATTCTCCAGACTGCCCACACTCTCCACACTCCAAACAGTCTCCACACTCCCCACAGTCTCCACACTTCCCACACCCTCCACACTCTCCACACTGCCCACACTCTCCACACTCTTCACACTGTCCACACTCTCCATACTGCCCACACTCTCCACACTGCCCACACTCTCCACATTCCCCACATCTCCACACTTTCCACACTCTCCACATTCCCTACACTCTCCACACTCTCCACACTCTCCTCACTGCCCACACTCTCCACATTCCGCACACTCTCCAAACTCCCCACACTCCCCAAACTCCCCACACTCCCCACACTCCCGACACTTTCCACACTCACCACACTCTTCATACTCTCCACACTCCCCACACTCTCCACACTCTCCACACTCCTCACACTCCCGACACTCTCCACACTCCCCACACTCTCCACACTCTCCACATTCTCCACACTCTCCACACTCCCCACACTCTCCACACTCTCCACACTCTCCACACTCTCCACACTCCCCACACTCTCCACAGTCTCCACAGTCTCCACACTCCCCACACTCTTCACACTCTCCACACTTTCCACACTCTCCACACTGCTCACACTCTCCACACTCTCCACATTCTTCACACTGCCGACACTCTCCACACTCTCCACCCTCCCACACTCTCCACACTCTCTACACTGCCCACAATCTCCACACTCTCCATACTGCTCACACTTCTCACACTCTCCACACTCTCCACATTCTCCACACTGCCCACAAGCTCCACACTCTCCATACTGCTCACACTGCTAACACTCTCCACACTCTCCAAACACTCCACACTGCTGACACTGCCCACACTCTCCACAGTCTCCACACTCTCCATATTCCCACACTCTCCACACTCCAAACACTCTCCACACTCTCCACACTCTCCTCACTGCCCACACTCTCTACACTCTCCACACTCTCCACATTCCGCACACTCTCCACACTCCCCACACTCCCAAACTCCCCACACTCCCCATACTCCCCACACTTTCCACACTCACCTCACTCTTCACACTCTCCACACTCCCCACACTCTCCACACTCTCCACACTCTCCACACTCTCCACACTCTCCACATTCTCCACACTCTCCACACTCTCCACACTCTCCACACTCTCCACACCCCTCACACTCCCCACACTCTCCACACTCTCCACATTCTCCACACTCTCCACACTCTCCACATTCTCCACACTCTCCACACTCTCCACACTCCCCACACTCCCCACACTCTCCACACTCTCCACATTCTTCACACTGCCGACACTCTCCACACTCTCCACATTCTCCACACTCTCCACACTGTCCACACTTTCCACAATTTCCACACTGCTCACACTTTCCACGCTCTCCACAATCTCCAAACTCACCACACTGCTGACACTGCCCACACTCTCCACAGTCTCCACACTCTCCACACTCCCACACTCTCCACACTGTCCACACTCTCCACAATCACCACACTCTCTACACTCTCCATACTCTCCACACTCTCCACCCTCTCCACACTCCCCACACTTTCCACACTCGCCACACTCCCCACACTCTCCACACCCTCCATACTCCCCACACTCTCCAGACTCCCCACGATCTCCAAACTCTCCACACTCCCCACACTCTTCACACTTCCCACACTCTCCACACTCTCCACACTCTCCACATTCTCCACACTCTCCACACTGCCCACACTGCCCACACTCTCGACACTCTCCACACTGCCCACACTATCCACACTCTCCACACTCTCCACACTCCCCACACTCTCCACAGTGTCCACACTCTCCACACTCTCCACACTCTCCACACTCCCCACACTCTCCACACTCTCCATACTGTCCACACTCTCCACACTCTCCCCAATCCTCACACTCCCCACCCTCTCCACACTATCTACACTCTCCACACTGCTCACACTCTCCACACTGCTCACACTGCTCACACTCTCGACATTCTCCACACTCTCCACACTCTCCACAGTCTCCACACTCTCCACAGTGTCCACACTCTCCACACTCTCCACACTCTCCACACTCTCCACAGTGTCCACACTCTCCACACTCTCCACACTCCCCACACTCTCCACAGTGTCCACACTCTCCACACTCTCCACACTCTCCACACTCTCCACACTCTCCACACTCTCCACACTCTCCACACTCTCCACACTTCCCACACTCTCCACACTCTCCACACTCCCCACACTCCTCACACTCCCCACACTCCCCACACTCCCCACACTCCCCACACTGCCCACACTCCACACTCTCCACACTGCCCACACTCTCCACACTCTCCGCACTGCTCACACTCTACACACTGCTCACACTCTCCACACTCTCCACACTCTCCACACTGCCCACACTGCCCACACTCTCCACACTCTCCACACTCTCCACACTGCCCACACTCTCCACACTCTCCACACTGCTCACACTCTCCACACTCTCCGCACTGCTCACACTCTACACACTGCTCACACTCTCCACACTCCCACACTGTCCACACTCTCCACATTTTCCACACTCTCCACACTCTTCACACGGCTCACACTCTCCACAATCTCCACACTCACCACACTCTCCACACTCTCCACAGTCTCCACACTGCCCCAAAATCTCTACACTCCCACACTCCCCACACTCTCCACAATTCCCACACTCTCCACACTCCCCACACTCTACACTCTCTCCACACTCTTCACACTCTTCACAATGCCCACACTCTCCACAATATCCACACTCACCACAATCTCCACACTCACCACACTCTCCACACTCCCCACACTCTCCACACTCTCCACACTCTCCATACTCCCCACAGTCTCCACAGTCACCACACTCTCTACACTCCCACACTTTCCTCACTCTCCACACTTTCGACACTTTCCACACTGCCCACACTCTCCACACTTCCCACACTCTCCACACTCCCCACACTCTCCACCCTTTCCACACTCTCCACACTCTCGACACTGCTCACACTGCCCACACTCTCCACAGTCTCCACACTCACCACACTCTCCACACTAACCCCACTGCCCCACACTCTCCACACTCCCCACACTCCCCACATTCTCCACACTCCCCACAGTGTCCACACTCTCCACACTGCCCACACTCTCCACATTGCTCACATTCACCACACTCTCCACACTCCCCAAACTCCCACACTCTCCATTCTCTCCACACTCTCCACACTGCCCACACTCTCCACACTCTCCACACTCCCCACAGTGTCCACACTCTCCACACTGCCCACACTCTCCACACTGCCCACACTCTCCAAAATCTCCACACTCTCCACACTGCCCACACTTTCCACACTCTTCACACTCTCCCCAGTCTCCACACTCCCCACACTCCCCACACTCCCCACAATCTCCATACTCGCCACACTTCCCACACTCTCCACACTCTCCACACTCTTCACACTGCCCACACTCTCCACACTCCCCAAACTCCCCACACTCTCCACATTCTCCAGACTGCCCACACTCTCCACACTCCAAACAGTCTCCACACTCCCCACAGTCTCCACACTTCCCACACCCTCCACACTCTCCACACTGCCCACACTCTCCACACTCTTCACACTGTCCACACTCTCCATACTGCCCACACTCTCCACACTGCCCACACTCTCCACATTCCCCACATCTCCACACTTTCCACACTCTCCACATTCCCTACACTCTCCACACTCTCCACACTCTCCTCACTGCCCACACTCTCCACATTCCGCACACTCTCCAAACTCCCCACACTCCCCAAACTCCCCACACTCCCCACACTCCCGACACTTTCCACACTCACCACACTCTTCATACTCTCCACACTCCCCACACTCTCCACACTCTCCACACTCCTCACACTCCCGACACTCTCCACACTCCCCACACTCTCCACACTCTCCACATTCTCCACACTCTCCACACTCCCCACACTCTCCACACTCTCCACACTCTCCACACTCTCCACACTCCCCACACTCTCCACAGTCTCCACAGTCTCCACACTCCCCACACTCTTCACACTCTCCACACTTTCCACACTCTCCACACTGCTCACACTCTCCACACTCTCCACATTCTTCACACTGCCGACACTCTCCACACTCTCCACCCTCCCACACTCTCCACACTCTCTACACTGCCCACAATCTCCACACTCTCCATACTGCTCACACTTCTCACACTCTCCACACTCTCCACATTCTCCACACTGCCCACAAGCTCCACACTCTCCATACTGCTCACACTGCTAACACTCTCCACACTCTCCAAACACTCCACACTGCTGACACTGCCCACACTCTCCACAGTCTCCACACTCTCCATATTCCCACACTCTCCACACTCCAAACACTCTCCACACTCTCCACACTCTCCTCACTGCCCACACTCTCTACACTCTCCACACTCTCCACATTCCGCACACTCTCCACACTCCCCACACTCCCAAACTCCCCACACTCCCCATACTCCCCACACTTTCCACACTCACCTCACTCTTCACACTCTCCACACTCCCCACACTCTCCACACTCTCCACACTCTCCACACTCTCCACACTCTCCACATTCTCCACACTCTCCACACTCTCCACACTCTCCACACTCTCCACACTCCTCACACTCCCCACACTCTCCACACTCTCCACATTCTCCACACTCTCCACACTCTCCACATTCTCCACACTCTCCACACTCTCCACATTCTCCACACTCTCCACACTCTCCACACTCCCCACACTCCCCACACTCTCCACACTCTCCACATTCTCCACACTCTCCACACTGTCCACACTTTCCACAATTTCCACACTGCTCACACTTTCCACGCTCTCCACAATCTCCAAACTCACCACACTGCTGACACTGCCCACACTCTCCACAGTCTCCACACTCTCCACACTCCCACACTCTCCACACTGTCCACACTCTCCACAATCACCACACTCTCTACACTCTCCATACTCTCCACACTCTCCACCCTCTCCACACTCCCCACACTTTCCACACTCGCCACACTCCCCACACTCTCCACACCCTCCATACTCCCCACACTCTCCAGACTCCCACGATCTCCAAACTCTCCACACTCCCCACACTCTTCACACTTCCCACACTCTCCACACTCTCCACACTCTCCACATTCTCCACACTCTCCACACTGCCCACACTGCCCACACTCTCGACACTCTCCACACTGCCCACACTATCCACACTCTCCACACTCTCCACACTCCCCACACTCTCCACAGTGTCCACACTCTCCACACTCTCCACACTCTCCACACTCCCCACACTCTCCACACTCTCCATACTGTCCACACTCTCCACACTCTCCCCAATCCTCACACTCCCCACCCTCTCCACACTATCTACACTCTCCACACTGCTCACACTCTCCACACTGCTCACACTGCTCACACTCTCGACATTCTCCACACTCTCCACACTCTCCACAGTCTCCACACTCTCCACAGTGTCCACACTCTCCACACTCTCCACACTCTCCACACTCTCCACAGTGTCCACACTCTCCACACTCTCCACACTCCCCACACTCTCCACAGTGTCCACACTCTCCACACTCTCCACACTCTCCACACTCTCCACACTCTCCACACTCTCCACACTCTCCACACTTCCCACACTCTCCACACTCTCCACACTCCCCACACTCCTCACACTCCCCACACTCCCCACACTCCCCACACTCCCCACACTGCCCACACTCCACACTCTCCACACTGCCCACACTCTCCACACTCTCCGCACTGCTCACACTCTACACACTGCTCACACTCTCCACACTCTCCACACTCTCCACACTGCCCACACTGCCCACACTCTCCACACTCTCCACACTCTCCACACTGCCCACACTCTCCACACTCTCCACACTGCTCACACTCTCCACACTCTCCGCACTGCTCACACTCTACACACTGCTCACACTCTCCACACTCTCCACAGTGCCCACACTCTCCACACTCTCCACACTCTCGACACTGCCCACACTGCTCTCTGAACCCAGGAAAGGCAATGCTCTAACTAAAAGGCTAGAAGAAAACTCAAGGAGTAGCAGGAACCCATACACATTTATTCTCTCCTGATGGACATGGCTCTCATGGCACAGCCTCTCTCTCGGCTGATGGGCAGCCATAACAGAGCCATAATGTAGCCATAAGACAACCTAACGTCTACGTGACCGTGATGCCAGCACAGTGTGGCCCCAGCACAGCAGCAAAGCCTCCCCGTGGCTCACACAGGTAGCCACAGCGAAGCGAGGGCCGCAAGGCGTGCGTGCACAGCGCTGCGTGCGGTTCAGCCGCTGCGCACACTCGCAAGCCATCGCTCACAGAGCACAGGGCGAGAGGGCATGAGAGGACTGGCGAGGGAGCCTGACTGGCGTCACCTTGCCGGCTTCCCCGACACGGGAACCATGGTCAGGGGATCTGGCTGTGGAAGGCCAGCCCTCAACACGTCTTTGCCTTCTTATGTTGCCATAGCGCCACCTGAAGCTCTCGACCCCCTGCTTCTGGCCGTATCTCGTCTGGAAGGTCAGGATGAAGAAGGCGAGGCCGCAGGACTGACCTGTCTCTGGCTGAGCCTCTGGGCTCTGTAGCAGGGCTGGAAGGACACAGACGTCCTGACTGCCTGTGTGCGCTGAAGCGTCTTCATGCTCTGGTGCCCTCCCTGGACCCCAGCAGCCCCGATGCAAAGCCAGCTGGCAGTTTGGCACAGCAGAAACGGTCTTCTCCCTGCAAGGTCCTGGGCCCTCCTGACGGATGGCACTCAGCTCCTGGGAGATGGTGGGCCCGACAGACCCCAGCGGTGGAAGGTCTGGAGGCCTGCTTCCTGTTCCTCAGGAGGGAGTGCTGCCCCCTCCCTCCTCCCCCCATGGTGCCCACCCTCCTGTCCTGCACTGGCTGGAGTGCCCCTCCACCCTCTGTCTCACTCCTCCCTGTAACCACACCCCCCCAACGCACACAGTCTGATGTGGCCTCCTCCCCCACTTCCTTGCAGTTTCCGGATTAGCACTTTCATGCTTTCCCTCCCCCATGAAAGAACCAAGCTGCTGTCTTTGTTCTTTAACCCTCAGCCCCTCACACCAGCTGGGCACCTGGGAGCTGAGTGACCTCTGCTGCTGTCTGACAGCAGAAACAAGAGGCTGTAGAGATGAGCTGCAAGAAGACGGGCTCTCCCTGGGGCACAGGTGCGGGAGCAACGGCTGTTCTGGAGGCCCCTCCTCCCTCCCTCTCCCCACACCCCTCTAGCTAAGACTCCCTCACTTCCCACCTGGTAAATCTAGTGGCCATTTGGACCCACTTCTGCTCTAAGTCTGCAGGGGAAATTAATCATCACTCATTATCTAAAGACGTACGTCTCATGAACGATCACATTGACTTGATCACATCTGCTTGGACACTGTCAGCTTGTATAACCCTTGGGGCTCACAGCTATATAATTAAATAGCTAATTGTGAGACTCACTTGGTGTCTCTCTACTTCTGAGGGCAGCCATCCTGCTGGCTTACTGCTTCATCTCCCCCGTGTGATCCTCTGCCCAGCACACCTACACTCAGTGCATAAGTGCGCGGTGAATGAATGTGTCGAGCAAAACCTTCTCTTGGCAGGAGCAATATTAAAAATCAACACAGCTTCCAGCCAAGATAAGCCAGCAGAAACCAAACTATTCCCCCTCTTGAAAGAGCAACAACGAAAGAAACCCAAACTGAAAACAGAAACAACACTGGGCAAAACATATCAAACAATAGTTCCAAAGATTTGGGGCATCAGACGAAGCAAAGCAAAAACACAGCCTGAAAGGTGTGAGACAAAGGAAGGGAGTCCTGCGACTGCTCCTGCTGCTGCCCGTGGAGAACGTCCAGGATGTAGGCAAGAAGGGAAACCGGGAGGTGCCAAGGTCACTCACAGTGGAGGAGCTGGGGCTCAGCGCTCAGGGAGGCCAGGGTGGCTGGAGTCTTCAGGGGACAGAGCTGCAGAGAACCCTAGACATCGGCAGGGGGACCCACACGTGTTCAGCAAATCAGCGCAAGTAAGTGTGGGGAATACTTGAGGCTGGAGGGGAAAGCACTCAGAAGGATTGTGGGGAACAGTCTGGGAACTCATCCAGGACTACGAAGAGTGTCTGTTTTCACAACCAGAGTGTGAGACATCGTAAGTTACAGGGCGTCAAGTGGCACACTCCAAAGTGTATTGAGGAAAATAGCACTCGACTAAGCGTTGCCCCTCCGATACCTTGGCCTCCTGATATGAAGAACTGACTCATTAGAAAAGACCCTGGTGCCGGGAAAGATTGGAGGCAGGAGGAGAAGGGGACGACAGGGGATGAGATGGCTGGATGGCATCACCAACTCAGACGTGCGTCTGAGTGAACTCCTGGAGTTGGTGATGGACAGGGAGGCCTGGCGTGCCGCAGTTCATGGGGTCGCAGAGTTGGACACGAATGAGTGACTGAACTGAACTGAACTGAAGATGACTTATACATTAAATAGAATAAATGACAGAGTTGATATTGAAGAATGAAGAGTAAACAGTTAGTGAAATTTCAGACAGAGCAATAGAAACTTCACGAGATAAAGCAGAGGTTTAAAAAAATGACTGAGAAAAATAACAGCATGATGAACATGGAGCTGAAGCTCTTAACGGAGAGAAAGGAGTTCAAGCTGGTTCAAAACTCAGTATTCACACAACTGAGATCACGGCATCCAGTCCCATTAATTTACGGCAAATCAGTTCAGGTCAGCCACTCTGTCATATCCAACTCTGCGACCCCACGGACTGCACCAGGCCTCCCTCTCCATCACCAACGCCCAGAGCTTGCTCAGACTCATGTCTATATTGTTGGCGATGCCATCCACGCATCTCATCCTCTGCTGTCCCCCTTCTCCTCCTGCCTTCAATCTTCCTCAGCATCAGGGTCTTTTCCAATGAATCAGTTCTTCACACCCAGTGCCCAAAGTATTACAGCTTCAGCTTCAGCATCAGTCCTTCTAATGAATATTCAGGACTGATTTCCTTTAGGATGGACTGGTTGGATCTCCTTTCAGTTCAAGGACTCTCAAGAGTCTTCTCCAGCACCACATTTGGAGAACGCAGTTCTCCAGCATTAACATCATGGCAAATAGATGGGTAAAAAATGGAAACAGTGGCAGATTTTATTTTCTTGGGGTCCCAAATCACTGTGGATGGTGATTGCAGCCATGAAATTAAAAGACACTTCCTCCTTGGAAGAAAAGCTATGACAAACCTAAGTTCAGTTCAGTTCAGTTGCTCAGTCGTGTCCGACTCTTTGTGACCCCATGAATCGCAGCACACCAGGCCTCCCTGGTCATTACCATCTTTTGGAGTTCACTCAGACTCATGTCCACCGAGTCCGTGATGCCATCCAGCCATCTCATCCTCGGTCATCCCCTTCTTCTCCTGTCCCCAATCCCTCCCAGCATCAGAGTCTTTTCCAATGAGTCAACTCTTCGCATGAGGTGGCCAAAGTACTGGAGTTTCAGCTTTAGCATCAGTCCTTCCAAAGAACACCCAGGGTTGATCTCCTTCAGAATGGACTGGTTGGATCTCCTTGCAGTCCAAGGGACTCTCAAGAGTCTTCTCCAACACCACAGTTCAAAAGCATCAATTCTTTGGTGCTCAGCGTTCTTCACAGTCCAACTCTCACATCCATACAAGACCACTGGAAAAACCATAGCCTTGACTAGATGGACCTTTGTTGGCAAAGTACTATCTCTGTTTTTCAATATGGCCATAACTTTCCTTCCAAGGAGTAAGCATCTTCTAATTTCATGGCTGCAGTCACCATCTGCAGTGATTTTGGAGCCCCCAAAATAAAGTCTGACACTGTTTCCACTGTTTCCCCATCTATTTCCCATGAAGTGATGGGACCAGATGCCATGATCTTCGTTTTCTGAATGTTGAGCTTTAAGCCAACTTTTTCACTCTCCTCTTTCACTTTCATCAAGAGGCTCTTTAGTTCCTCTTCACTTTCTGCCATAAGGGTGGTGTTATCTGCCTATCTGAGGTTATTGATATTTCTCCCGGCAATCTTGATTCCAGCTTGTGCTTCTTCCAACTGTTTAAAAAGCAGAGATGACATTTTGCTGACTGAGGTGCACACAGTCACAGCTATAGATTTTCCAGTAGTCACGTGTGGATGCGAGAGCTGGGCCACAAAGAAGGCTGAGTGTCAGAGAACTGATGCTTTGGAACTGCTGTGCTAGAGAAGACTCTGGGGAGTCCCGTGGGCAATAAGGAAATCAAACCAGTCAGTCCTAAAGGAAATCAACTCGGAATATTTATTGGAAGGACTGATGCTGAAGCTAAAGCTCCAATACTTTGGCCACCTGATTCATAAAGCCTACTCATTGGAAAAGACCCTGATGCTGGGAAAGACTGAGAGCAGGAGGAGAAGGGGGTGACAGAGGATGAGGTGGTTGGATGACATCACTGACTCAATGAACATGAGTTTGAGCAAACTCCAGGAGAAAATGAAAGACACGGAAGCCTGGCGTGCTGCGGTCCACGGGGTCACAGAGAGTGGGACAGGACTTCTCTGCTGAACAACGAGACACTGACAAGCTTAATACATGTACTGTAAATACCAAAATAATCAATAAAATAAGAGTTTATAGCTAATTTGCCAACACAGGAGTTCAATAAAATTTTCTTTAAAATCACAACTGATTCTTTAAAAACTTAAAAAGAGGACAAAAAATAGAGGCATAAGATGAAAAAATATCAAGATGGTAGACTGAAAACCAATCTATTGATAATTACATTAAATGTGAAAGATCCAAAACCCACCAATTAAAAGGCAATTACTAACTGATTAGGTAAATAAGCGAGACCTAGGTATAATCTGAATTATAAGAAATCCATACTACTATAAGGCAGAAGGAGGCTAAAAGAAAACAATTCAGGAAAGATACAGTATGCAAACACTGATCAATCAAAGCTGGTTTGGCTATAAGACAAAGAATATTTCAGAGCAAAGATATCACCAGGATGAAGAAAGTCTTTCCATAATGATAATGGTGTCAATTCATAAGGGGCATAAAAACCTTAAACATTTGTGTGCCAGTAACAGTTTCCAAAACATTAGCAAAGCAAAAGCTGATAGAACTGCGAGGGAGCTGATAGCTGGAGACTATGTGCTGACCTCTCCCCAAAGCCGGGCAGCCAGGTCATCTTGGAGGGGGGCCTAGCTGGTGCATCTCTGTGTCCACCACTGGATCCTGAAGTCCTTGGAGTCTGCCTTGATTGGGAACAGAAGGGCCTCTGGCTGTTTGTCCTGGGATTGAGCAAGGACAAGATGGAATGGGGGAGTAATAAGGCTGGGCAACCTTGCTACATGTGATTTTGCTCCAAGCTTTAAATGTGTTCACCCAGATCTGCTCAAGTTTAGACCCTTGAAAGCTCTCTCCTCAGGGGATGAGGACTGTACAAGAAAGGGTTACCTGTTGGAACATCACAGGTTGGAGAAGGAGCCCTTGACAGGGTGTATGACAAGAAGATAATAATAAAGGCATTGAAAGATGTCGTGATGGGCCAAGAAAATCACCCACATAGAATGCCCCATAAGCGGCAGGGTGCTCGCGTGAGTGCCAGTAGGACCTTACTTTCTTTCCTCCTCTCGTTCATTCCCTCCACAAATGTTATGCTGGAGACAGGTAGGCATGCAGGTCCTTCCATTCTGAATCAGACATCAGACAGCCCTTCACGAGCTCACAGACTGCTCATGCCCTTTGGCACCGACTAATGACCCCCTCGATGTGACCTGGGTGCCATGTGCTCCCCACTCAAACTCTCCCAGGACCATCAGGTGTCAGCCAGCAATTTCACTAGGACCCTCAACTCACTGCCCTGAGACGGCACGTAACGGAGCCCAGGCTCAGAGGGGAGGGAGGCCCAGCCGACGGTGAGCCCAACCAGCCAGCGTGTGGGGAGGCCGTCTGGAACCACGCAGGACCACCAGCCGCCAGATGTCTGCAGCTCAGGAATCACCCAGATGAGGCCAGTCCAGACTGCTGGCCCACAGAACCTTGGGCAAGTAAAACTGGCTGATTCAGAGTCCGGTATGAAACCACTCCTCCTGAGAAAGTCCTGTCACCCACCCCTCCACACACTCACGCACCTCCTTCTCTACACGTCTCTGCCTCCTAAAAGCAGCACTGTTTGCCAGCTAACTCCTCTTCATCTGTGCTGTCTCTGTTGTTAACGGCCACATGCTTTATCTCCATAATCAGACCATGAGTAACCCAGGACAGAGAATTTATGCACAGCTGGAACTCAACCAGTAGCTGTCTGCTCTCACTTACCTTTCTTATGAGCAACACAGAGACCCCAGCTGTGAACCGGGAGAGTTGGACACGTTTTTGTTATAGGCGTTCAGGGGTCATCATCCGCAGTGGTGCAGCACAGCTAACCGCAGTGCCTTTGCACATGAGGTCAGCGTGCAAGGATCTGACTGTGCTGTGGGAAGAAGGCAGAAGGTCTGCTTTGCTTCTAGCTTCCTGGGTGCGAGGGGCCCCAGCTCGTGTTTCTACCCGCTGTCCATATGGATTATTCTGGAGTTTGCTTCTGCAATGGTGTTTTAACATCTTAATCAAATTATGCCTGAAGAGCTTCAGTGAACATAGCCCCTCGCTGGCAGAGCAATTGAAAAATGTTAGGAAAGAAATGATCGAGTGAGGCTATCGTTTCACAGATCAGAGGAAGAACAAGATGGTCCTGGGCAGAGAGGCCCCTGGCTGGGAAACAGGGGAGTCTCTGGAGGGTCCCAGTTCTCTCACCAGGAGAGAGGGGCCCCCTTGGTGCAGTGAGCCCCACACTAGAAAGGTCGCTGGAGAACAGAGGTGGGGTGACAGGTGCACAGTGGGGCTGCAGGGAGAGAGCCTGAGGTCCACTTGTCTCTTCCTCCCCCGCTGCCTGGGAGGCCCACGCAGCCTGGCCAGTACTGATCTGGCCCTTGACCGCAAGAGTCCATCAGCTGTTGCGGAAGCCGCCTCAGCTCTCTCCACCCTGCTCCCGCCAAAGCCCAGAATGCTGAATGTCAGTGTCGACCGAGGATGGTGCTCCCTGCGGGCCTCATGGTGTCTGGGCCGACTGCACACAGCATCAAGACAGTTTTTCAACGTGGAAATTTAGGTTTTCTGTGATTTGGCTCCAGTCTCTGGTTTCAGCTAAAGAGTCATGGGCTGGCTGAGATGGGACTGAGCCCTATGCCCCTGAGAGGGTCTACACCTGACCCCGACTTCCCTGGAACTGGTGGCCCCTCATCTCCCCAGCAGGAGGGGCTGTACCCCCAGGACCCTGGCCTCCAGAAGCCTGGGCAGCTGGCTTTTCCAGCCTCTGCTGCAGATCCCCGGGGACCCACTCAGGTGCCCTGACCACCTGCTCGGAGCCTGGGGAGCAGTGGGGCCAGCTCCTCCCTGGGAGCTTGGTGCCGAGCTGCTGGAGGCTGGGACTCAGCCTCTCTGCCCTCTGCCCACAGTGCCAGCTGGCACGACGGTGCCCCTGGCCCCTGCAGCGGTCATCAGCGGGCTGGGCACTTTCAGAGCTGGGAACAGAGGTTATATACCGAGCAGAGCTAGGGAACGAGCAATTACTCATCATTTCCAGTAATGTTTTCTAAGATTTTTTTTTAATGTGGACCATTTTAAAGTCTTTATTGGACATATCACAGTAAGTGCTTCTATTGCTTATGTTCTGGATTTCTTGGCGTGAAGCATATGAGATAGTAGCTTCTCCATCCGGGACTGAACCCACCCTCCCTGCATTGGAAGGCCAAGTGTTAACCCCTGGCCCTCCCAGGAAGTCCCTCCAGCAGGGTTTTGATCTAGCAAAGCAGACCTGGTCAGGGAAGTCAGAGCAGGCTCCAGGCTGGAGAAGCAGACTGGTCCTGGCACAACTGTGGGAAGCAGACGAAGGCGCTGCCTGGCCTGGATCGGACCTGAGGGCTCAACTGTGCGGCCTTACTGTACGGCCCTGAGTTTCTCCTGCACCGGGCGGGTAAGAGGGCCTGCCGCGCAAAGCCGTGGGGCAGCCCTGGGGTGTGGCCAGTGCCCTCCCACTGCGAGCAGCAGGGCTCTTCTGGTTGAGGCCCACAGGCTGGCGCAGCGCCCGGGCTGTCAGCGCCACGAGGTCCACACAGAGGAGCCAGGGGAGGTGGAGGGCGGCTCCCACCAGCCAGCCCAAGGACTCGGCTGCCGCCCTCATTTACACTTGTTCAAAGGGATGTATGGATCTCACTGTAATTTAATTTTGAGACTTACAGCTTAATTAAGTAGGCTTATTAAGCCCCAGCAGCGTGTTTCTGCTTTCAGCACATAAACAGCCTTGAATGTTACAAAGGATTCTCGCCCTTGAGCTTGGTGATGAGACGTCCAGGCAGAGCAGGGGCGGCCTCCGCTCCTCTCCAGCCCCCCCCCCCCTCCCTCGCATCCCCTCCCCCTACCCCGTGACCCTTCCCCTGGCAGAGAGCCTCGGGACATTTTTTTCTTGACACTGGTGCCCCCACTTCCTAACACCTGCCTGAGGGCTGAAAACGAAGGATCTTGCTCTTCAAGGCGACTCGCTCACGGATGTCTGGGAGAAAGCCAAGGCCCCTGTGACCTGGAACTGAAGAACCAGGGGACTAGGAGGCAAGAGCCAGCCTCCGCCTCTAGGGTGAAACTGGGAAGGCTGACGCGCCCAGGGCCACTGTGGGCGGGGCCAGAGCACGGCGGGCGGGGCTCGGGGCACGGTGGGCGGGGCTATGGTCACGGTGGGTGGGTCCCGGGGCACGGTGGGCGGGTCCCGGGGCACGGTGGGCGGGCCCCAGGGCACGGTGGGCGGGGCCTGGTGCGCAGTGGACCGACAGGTTCAGCTTCGCAGTCCGTGTTCTTCACCTGGGGCAGCCAGGCGGAAGCAGAGCCCCAGGTGCGCGTGCATCACTCAGCAGTTGCCGCCGGTCCTGCCGGGCACGAGGGGCCTCTGACGGGTGGCTCTGCTCTGGAATGTCGGAGTGTTGAGCTGGGGAAGGGATCCTCGGAAAAAGCCTTTCTCCCGGGGCCATCGCTTGCACTTCATGCGAGAGCACCGTTAGGAGGGACCGCCCTCTGCCCAAAGCACCTGCTGAAGAGCCTGGAACGTCCTCTGTCCTCGGGACCCACACACTATCTATTGTTATCAACGTTCTGATTTCTAAAAATGTCCCTACCCTGTGGCCTGGCAGCCGGGATTTGGAATTGAACTCAGTGGTGCGTGCACGCTGCACCTCCTGGGCTTCAGGCTCCAGGGACACACACGGGTTCCAGATCGCCCTGTGCAGAGCCTGGGCTCCAATGACGAGAGAGACGAGGTAGTCACCGCCCCCCGGTGGGGAGGGGGCAGTGTCCGCCTCTGGGCCGGGGCTGCGGGCATCCGAGGGGAGCAACTACCGTCTGCCTGCAGTGTAGGAGAACAGCTTCAGTCCCTGGGTTGGGAAGATCCCCTGGAGAAGGGCATGGCTACCCACGCCAGCATTCCTGCTTGGAGAATCCACTGGACAGAGAGGCCTGGTAGGCTACAGGCCAGGAGGTTGAAAACAGTCAGCAGGACTGAGTGACTCACTTTACCGTGTGTCAGACCATCTTTTTATGTGATTTCACCCTCAAGACGCCCTGGTTTCACTGACAAGACAGCTGGGGCACAGAGGAGCTGTCACTGGCCCAAGGGTGTACTCTGTGGGTGGCAGGCCCCCACTACCTTGCCAAGCATGCTGCGAAAGGGCCAGGGCCTCCTGAGAGCCCAGCGTCCTCGGAGCTTCTTGCTGTGAATACCTGACCCCCAGCTCCGCCTGGTACCCAACCCAGCTGTCTCTGGAGCACAGGTGAGCATTTCCAGGTGGCCCGCCCACCCTGCTGCCTCTAAGGATGAAACAGTGGCATCCAGGAGTGCGGACCACCAGGCTGTCCATCTGTGAATCAGGCAGGATGCCTGCCTGCCTGCCGCCCACCCTCACCCCCACCGCCTGAGCCCTAAAGCCGAGGAGAAGATGAGAAAAGGCGCAGGTTAAATCCCCTTTGCAGCAAAGATTGGCTTTAACTGTCCCTTTGCCGTTTTAGCTAAAGTTTTGAAGACTCTGGACACCGAGACCCTAGGCCTGGGGGACGTGGTCCTCAGCTCTAGGAATGACCTGGGCACCTTCAGAGCTCATTACTCGCTTTTCTGCATGAACATCTTCAGAAATCCCAGAAGGTAAAGAGGGCCTGCTGCCCATGTCGCCAACACCCAGCTGTCCTTACCTCTGCACAGCAATGTGATTCTTCTTGCTGGAAAGCTGAGCTCTGGGCCATTTGTCGGGCAGGCGGTGTGTTTCGGGAGCAGCGAGGTTTGCCTAGTGTCTCGGTCTCTGCCGTGTGGCCCCGTGTTGTTGTGCTAGCTGCTCAGCTTGTGTCCAACTCTTTGAGACCCCGTGCACTGCAGCCCGCCGGGCTCCTTCGTCCATGGGATTCTCCAGGCAGGAGTACCGGCGTGGGCTGCCATGCCTCTTCTCCTGGGGATTTTAATCTTCCCGACCCAGGGATCTAACCCAGGTCTCCTGCATTGACAGGCAGATTCTTTACCATCTGAGCCACCAGGGGAGCCCTGGGCAGGTGGATTCACCTCTCTGCACATTGGTCTTCTCATGGCACAATCGCCATGACAAGGCCTCACCCACGGCATAGCTGGATGAAACCAGCTCTTCTAACTCTCTCTGCTCGGCAGTTGGCACACACACACCAAGCGCTCAACAAACAGTGGCTTTTTCTTTTTTCTTTTCTTTTATGAGAGAACAGATATGACAGAGCTTTGAAAACTGCATCGGTGCCTGGGAAGGATTTGCCTGGTGGATTATTGGAAAGCTGAGTTGCCTGCGCCTGATCGCAGGCTGTGATCAGCTTGGAAGGAGGCGTTATCCGTTTTCCAGCAAGGCACAGCAGATGCCCCTAGTCCTGGCAGACACACACTGGTGGGGGGGTCTCATCCCCACCTTAGATTCAGTTCCTGTTTCCCTTGCTCACCTCCCTGGCTTGTTAGAGGAGAACCTGAATCTCCAGCTTGTATCAGGGAGCACGTGTGTGCGCGCTCAGCCGCTCAGGCGTGTCCGACTCTTTGCGACCCCAGCGACCCCATAGACTGTAGCCTGCCAGGCTCCTCTGTCCATGGGACACTCAGGGCAAGAATACTGGCATGGGATGCCATGCCCTCCTCCAGGGAATCTTCCTGACCCAGGGATCGAACTCTGCTCCATGCTGCCCCCCACAACCCAGACCCTCCCTGGCTCGGGGGCAGCAAGAGGGCTGGGCGCAGCCCAGCTCACCCAGGGGAAGGTGGTGGGGGGCGGCGTGTCTGGGAGTCTGGGCTGCAGGCCTGCCCTGGGAAGGAGGCGTTTCAGCCTCAGGGCACCCTCTCATCCGGGCAGACTCATGCAGGGGTGGCGTTCTTCACCAAGGACCACGAGGGCTGGAGGGGATTGAGAGGCTGCGGGAGAAGGTGTGATCCGCTCCGGAGCCCGGCCCTTAAAGGCCTCCTGTCAGGGCTTGCAGTGCGGCTTCGGAGGAAAGGCTGCTCGTCACCGCGTGATGCCTTGGCTGCTCCTGGGAGCCAGGCGAGGCCCGAGGTTTGCAGCTCCGGTGCCCTCGGTGGGGCTGAGCGGGCTGGTGCAGCCCGCCCTCCCCGCCTCCTTCTCCTGCAGCAAGGCTCGCTGCGCAGCCGTCAGGCGTCGAGGGAGGGCCGGGCTCTGGCAGCTGGGACCTGGGGCCCTTTGCCGCAGTGCTTGCACGTGGACACACGTCTCCTCCAGAAACAAAACGGAGAGACGGTAAGGGACTAAGGCAGCAGCAGCACGCTCGCGCGCAGTGTGCGCAGCTCGCGGACAGGCTGCGGAGAGGCCAGAGGCGCGCGGCCGCTTCTCGACAGCCAGCAGCCAGAGAAGCAGGGCCTACTGCGCACGCCCGCATTCAGCACCACCGGCCGCGGGCAAGCCTCCTAACCACGCCTCTGGGCCGAACCCTGGACACAGCCCTGCTCGCCCCGTGTAAGGAACCAGCCCACCGCCCTCAGCGAGCAGGCAAGGGGGGCTGCTGTTCCTGCCTCCCTCCGCTGCAGCAGGGGCCCCATCAAGCCTTGCCTGAATTCCTTGTCTGGCCTCTGATCAATGTCTATCGATTGGAGAAGGCCGAGAACCCTGGTGGGTACCAGACTCAATCCTTGACGTCACCCTGTGAATAAATCTTCTGGTTCATTTATTTCACAGGTGCCCCCTGAGTCCCGGACACTGTGCCAAGGGACAGGGGTCCTGCCCTCCGGGGGCACGAGGCCAACAGCAAGGACGCAGCCAGCCACGAGTACACATCCAGCCAAGGCCCTGTCTGGTGTCGGTCAGAGCCGAGCAGAAGGCCAAGCGTGAGCAAGCTGCAAGGGCCCTGTCAGCCCAGAGACGGCCGATGCCCAGCCCCGCAGTGCTTTGGAACCAGCCCTGGAGGAGGGGTGGGCACCCCACCTGGCCACTCACCAGGGTGGACCCTGGACCCTCTCGCCTATCCCCAGCTCACAGGTGGGAGGGGACGCTGCCAGGGTCCCAGGATTTGCCGAGTGAAATCCAGGCCAAGAGGACCCCGTGCCAGGCTCACGAGTCGCCCACAGGTGCTGAACGGCCCTGACCAGGCCCAGTGTCCCCGGCGGCCATCAAGGTGGTGTTTCCCTGGAGGCCTGACGGGGGCAAGCCGCACCCCAGGACAATCCCTCGAGGCCGCCTGGGTCTGCGTAACTCACCAGGGGCCAGGCTCTCCGCAGGGTCTCTCCAGGGCTCTGGCTGGGCCGCGTCTCTGTCTTCACTGCAGTGACTTTGGAGAGACAAAAAATGGAGCTGCTAACATTCGCAGCAATCGTTTCTAACAGCATCAGACGTTGCTGATTGACATGACTCATGCTGCTTCACACTGAGTCAAATCAATCATTCTTTAGCAAATCAAAGGCCGTTCTTCCCTCAGCAGCTTTGGGGAGCAGATGAGCAGTGGGGCGAGAGGAGAGTGCCCAAGCGTCTTCTCCGCGGGGCCGGGGCATGCGGCCAGAGCGGAGCTCCTCCAGGCGGATGGACGTCCTAAGCCTGGGCTCAGAGGGTCTCCCAGAGGCCTTGTCCGGGGACACTCACCACTCTGCCTCTCAGCTCTGTCTTTTCCTAACTGACTCTGAGGTACAGTGTGTATTGACTGCATCCCCCACTTTGTGCCCAGTGGGAGAGACTGTGGCAAATGAACAGGATGCTTTGGGCGATGGGATGGGAAAGGTGGGGGGGGCGGGAGGGTGGAAGTGGGAGCGGTGGGCCAGGAAAGAGACAATGGCAGAGGATAAAGCAGTGTTCAGAGTCCGGGAGACGACGTGTCGGGCTGACATGGAAACGGGGCTGGCTGGAGGGTGACTGTGGGTGGCGGGGGCCCTGGAGAGGGGGTGGGAGTGGGGGCTTTGTGCCATCAGAGGAGGGTGTAGTCAGGAGCAGGCGTGCAGTGGCCTGGGAACTTCCAGAGCTCCACCTGCCATTCTCTGGGTCTGGGCGGGGGAGCACAGCTCTTCCTCATGGTCCAGGCAAGAGTGCTGGCAGCCAGAGAGAGGAGGATCATGGTGGGATGTGTCCCAGAGGTGGGCCAAAAGATTAGGAGATGCGCAGATGTGGCTGGGGAGGAGACGACTGGACAGGGCAGGCAGTGGGGCCGTCTCCGGGTGGAGGCCTCTCGGGAGTGGGCTGCAGAGAACAGCTGAGACGGAGCGCCTCGGCAAGGTCCGGAACCGACACGCAGGAGGAAAGAGCGACCCCTCCAGTATTCTTGCCTGGAAAATCCCATGGACAGAGAAGCCTGGTGGGCTACAGTCCATGGGGTCTCAGAGAGTCAGACATGACAACACACACACACACACACACACACACACACACACACACACACACGGAGTCACCAGTCTACGGATGGTGTCCAGAAGCTGGAGGCTGCTTTTGGTCACCTGCGGCCAGAAGGTCAAGAGGGGAGGGGAGTGGGGGAAGCCACATCGAGGCAACGAGGGGGAGCCTGCACGGTAAAAGTGAAACCTAGAGCCTGCTTCAGGAAGGGGCTGATCCAGAAAGCGGAGGCACACACCTGTGACTGGGGCGGTCACGGGGTGGTCCTGAGGGACTTGTCAAGGTCAGTGTGAAGAGTGGAGGAGATGGAAACCGAGTTGCAGCCATCAGTGGATCTGAACAGCACGCTTAAGGCGGGTGCGGGCTCCGCAGCCAGTGAGAGCCCCGCCTGGCTGGGCGCATGCTGCCTCTGCCTCTCAGAGCCCTGAGCTCGACTCCCAGATGCTCAGAGTGGGGAGCTGCGAGATGCAGTGGAGGGGACAAACCCCATCTACTAGAGCCTGGGAAGGCTTCCCAGGGAGGTGATGTCAGTGGAGGCGTGGAGTCTGCGGGCGCTTTCCAGGTCAAGAACAGGGAGGGTGGGAGGCAGGAGCAGCCGTGCAGCGGCCTGGGCTCTGCTTCCATAGCTCTGCCTGCACTTCTGCTGGGCTGAGCTTTGGCGGCTGGGCGGGGGGGGTGGAGGGGGGTGGGGGGCGGGGGCACAGCTCTTCCTGGTGGTCCCGGCAAGAGTGCTGGCAGGAGGAGAGAGGAGGATCAAGGTGGGATGTGTCCCAGAGGTGGGCTGAAGGATTAGGAGATGCAAAAATTAGGAGAGCAAGGCAGAGAAGGTTCTGGAGAGATGGGGGATGAGCGCTCCTGGAGCTGAAGTGGAAGCGTGAGCTGGACTAGGGGACTTTGGATGCCCTGCTAAGCACTTTTAACTGTAAATAAGTACACAAGCCCAGCACCGCTAGGGCCTCACCAGGTCTGCTATACAACACGCATTAAATATTTTTGTGCGTTTTAAGATAATATGTATTCATTATGGGAAAATCAGAAAATACGCTGGTGGACTGAATAATGGCCCCGAAGATGTCAGTGTCCTAATCCTCCAAACCTGTGAATCCCAGAACCTGTGAATCCTGGCAAAAGCTGGAAAAAGAAAAGAAACAGATCCTCTTCAGCCTCCCCAAGGAACCAGCCCTGCTGATGCCTTGATTTTAGACTTCTGACCTCCAGACATTGAAAGAATGGATCTGCATCGGTTTAAGCCACTGTACTTACAATGCAGCAATAGGAAATAACACAAACACCAGAAAGTAGCAGGAATGAGGATGGAAAGCATGCTGGCCACCGCTTACTTTCCAGCCAGAAAGAGGCTGAGTGCCGAAGAGTTGGTGCTTTCAAACTGTGGTGCTGGAAAAGATTCTTGAGAGTCCCTTGGACTGCAAGGAGATCAAACCAGTCAATCCCAAAGGAGATCAACCCTGAATATTCATTGGAAGGACTGGTGCTGAAGCTGAAGCTCCAACACTTTAGCAACCTGGTGTGAAGAGCTGACTCACTGGAAGGACCCTGATGCTGGGAAAGATTGAAGGCAGGAGGAGAAAGGGACGACAGAGGATGGGATGGTTGGATGGCATCACTGACTCAATGGACAAGAGTTTGAGCAAGCTCCAGGAGACAGTGGAGGACAAGGAGGCCTGGCGTGCTGCAGCCCATGGAGTTGCAGAGTCAGACACAACTGAGCAACATGCCTCCCGCCTAGTCTTCTGCCTCGGAGTTCTTTTATACAGAATTCTTTTATTCTTTCAAGGTATCTTGCATCCTTCACTGAACTTCACAGTGGGCATGTCTGCCACGCCATTAATGTTGTTTTTCTAATGGATTCTCAGCATTACTAGATTTTTAAAGCAAAAGAACAACATGATCTGTGAAAATTAATAAAGGGAAATCTCACTAAAATGGAGCTCTCGTGCATCTACCACTCAGTATAGATACAGATACCAACAGGACAGAGGAACCTGGTGGGCTGCAGTCCATGGGGTCGCTAAGAGTTGGGCACGACTGAGCGACTTCACCTTCACTTTTCACTTTCATGAACTGGAGAAAGAAATGGCAGCCCACTCCAGTATTCTTGGCCTGGAGAATCCCAGGGACAGGGAGCCCGATGGGCTGCCGTCTATGGGGTCACACAGAGTCGGACACAACTGAGGCAACTTAGCAGCAGCAGCCGCAGCAGAGACCTACCTTGAGTCTCCAACAGGAAGAAAGTTACTACTTAGCTACCCTGCAGGGAAAGGAAGACTTTCTCCCGACCTGGCAACAGCTCAGCCAATGAGAGACCAGCACAGCACAGCCAATGAAAAGCCACCACACTTCCAACTCCCGATTTCCTCCAATGGACTCTTTGTTTAGAACAGCCCTCCCACTTCCTTTTCTCTTCTAAGAGTTTACTTTCGTTTGCCAAGCTTGCACGTGGTTTGCTGTAGATTGCATGTCCCGAATTGAAATTCTTTGCCTGTCCTGAATAATTCTTTTTTGCTGATAAAATAACTGGCCTTTTATTGTTTTACATTAACAATTCAAACTACCTTTTGGAAGGAAATCTCTGGCACCCAGCTTGAGCAACTCTTAATAGACGTTCAGGGCTGGCATGGGATCCCTGACAAGAGTGTTAGTTCCAGTATGATACCCAAGCCCCACATGTGTTTATTTCCCACTCACAGGAAGCCCCCCCGCAGCTGCCTGTTGGGAGGCAGCCTTCTCTGGGCGGAGACTCAGGGGCATATGTACCTCCCTCGTGTCCCTCTACCCATGGCTTCCAAAGTCAACATGCTGGAAGGGGATACAGAAACGGAGGGTGAACTGAGCCAGGGAGGTGCTGGGGAAGGAATCAAGTCAAGAAAGAAAAGAAGAACAGTTAGTCACTCCGTCATTGTGACCCCATGGACTGTCATGCGCCAGGCTCCTCCGTCCATGAAATTCTCCAGACAAGAATACTGGAGTGGGTTGCCATTTCCTCCTCCAGGGGATCTTCTCCACCCAGGGATCAGACCCGGGTCTCCCACACTGCAGGTGGATTCTTTACCATCTGAGCCTCCAGGGAGCCCCTAATGAAGTTAGAGAGGCTCAGACTGGGGGAATTTTATGGCGCTACGTGGGGAAGCTCACCAGCACTGCAAACTTCCAATCCCGTGGCCTCTCCTGAGGCTACAGGGCCTGGGAGGCAGTGCTGGCCAGTGAACCCGGAGCCGAGAAGGCACCTGCCTAAAGTCCAGGGATGCTCCTTGGGGCATGTTGGAGCACCCACATGTAGGCAGAATGTGGTGGGGGAAGGAGCTGATGTCCAGCAGGGGACAGGGTGCAACACTTGAGACCCTGGGAACCGAGGAGGGAAAGACCTCAACAAAGCCTTTGATCTGGAGCAGGGCCCTCTGTTGGAGGGGAAGGTGTCCCGGGATGAATGGTGCCTTCCTGGGACCTGTGAATGAAACCTTATAGGTGAGAGTCCTGGGATTTTCATAGAGGTCACTAAATTAAGAG
This sequence comes from Nanger dama, assembly GCA_917880005.1. Classification (NCBI taxonomy): domain Eukaryota; kingdom Metazoa; phylum Chordata; class Mammalia; order Artiodactyla; family Bovidae; genus Nanger; species Nanger dama. Next base: position 1,514,903 of record CAKJTW010000018.1, on the reverse strand, counting down.
CCTCGAAATGAAATCACCCAGGATTACCCCAGTGGGCCTTAAACCCAAAGGCGAATGTCTTTATAAGTGACGTAGGGGGAGACTCAGCGGGGAGAGGAGAGGAGAGGACGGAGCAGAGGCAGGAGTGATGCGCCTGCAGCCAAGGAGGCCTGGGCCTTCAGGAGCTGAGGGCGGTGGGAGACCCTCCCCTGCTTTCAGATGTCTGGCCTCCAGGACTGGGAGAGGAAAGAAGTCCGCTGCCCTAAGTCACCCGTTGTGGCCTCTGTCAGGGCAGCCACAGGCCACTACTGCGGGGTGGGGAGCGGAGCAAGCTGATGCTGGCGGCAGTGGGCGTCTCCCAAAGGCTCTAGAAACTCTCCTGGAAAGAGGAGCAGCACGGTTTCTTTCTGCATTCACTACCCTGCCTGGCCCCAGGGAGCTCTGCTGTGGGCTCCGGTGAATGCGGCGGGGTGGGTGGGCGTGTCCAAAGCTCCCTGGAGAGGTGTCTGTGGGCGTTAGGGCACAGGGCTGGCCCGGAGGGTGTCTTGGTCTGAGAGCCAGGCCGAGGCTCAGAGGGAAACAATCAGCCCCTCTCTTTCCAGAGACCCTCCAGGGGTGAAACTAGAGCCCTTTGGGTTGTGCCAGCCCCCCAGTGCAGCGGATTTGCTTTCAAACTCTGGTAATGTTACAACCAAGGAAATGATTTCCCAGGAGAAGCTTCCGGTCTGGCAACATACTAAATATTGTTGTTTTGAGACTTCTGCAAGATTTACTTGATTAAAAACCATCAACTATAGTTTTGAATCCACACACTCGAGGAACATTCTTGAAGATTCCAGCTTGTTAAGATGGAGAAGTGGAGTTTACAGAGCATCTCGGATGACACCTCCACCCCCGCCCAACGTTCAGTGAGCCACATGGCTCAACTCAGAACGGCCGTGTGGACAGACCTGAGATTAATTTTTCATGGAGTGCTGGACTGTAAATGATTTTCCTATTTACTTATGTAACCCGTACGTAAAAGATGACGGCATTTAATCAAATACAGACCAACTGCAAATTATGCTGGATAAACAGTGTGAACAAATTCAATATGCTATTGACCATTTATATATACATGCACACATATATATTATTGATATATATTTAAGAGTAGCAATCTACCTCACACTGTTAACCCTGCCTGAACAGTTTTACACTTTCCAGGCCTTTGCTTGTGGTTTCGAGAGTCTCAGATGCCATTGCCATCGAGGGGTTGCTGTAGCAGGCTTGCTTTCCATCCTGTCCCCACCAACATCTGCGCCACCGAGGTTCTGGGAAGACCCCGAGCTCCTTTAAAAGATGCACGTTTTTACTCTTTGCCTCTCTAGCCTCTAACGCAGAGCATCTCAACTGGGGCAACTTTGGCCCCGAGAGATGTCGGGCAGTGTTTGGAGGTATTTATGGCTGTCACAGTTTCTGCAGGCATCCAGTGGGTAGAGGCCAGGGATGTAGCTAAGCAGAGAACTGACTTGTCCAAAGATGTCAGTAGCACTAGAGAAGCCCAGGTCTGAGGCTGCAGCAAACTCGGTCCGTGGGCGGGGAATGGCGCATGCGGCTCCGCGTCTGCTCTGCTGCTCCCTGGAGCACCTCCCGGCTTCTTTCTTAGCAAACACCCTGGTCTCCTGGAAGACAAGCCTCAGGATCACTTTCAGGACAAGGCCTCCCCTGCGCCAGGGCGCCCAGGGCATCCACAAGCCCCAGATTAGAGCACTGGCCCTAGAACGCGGGCTAGCTTCTCCGTGGGTCATGAAGCCCACTGCACACATCACCTCCATCTTGCTCTCTGTTTCCCAGCAGCCGCACAAGGCCCCAGGGCCTAGTTTGCTCTGAATAAATGTTTGCTGGTTAGCTGGCTGGCTGGCTGGCTAACTGAGTGGATAGTGGATGGATATGAGGGTAAATGGATGGATGGGTAGAAGGGTGGGTGGTTGGGCAGTGGGGTGTTGGGAAGATGAATGGATGGATGGATAAATGAATGGAGGGAAGGATGGATGGGGATGAGTGGGGGATGGATAGATGGACGGGGGATGGAGGAGTGAATGGACAGGCAGGAGGCCTGGCTGCAGGCCTCTGTCTGCCACCAGCCGGTTGTTTGCCTCTTGAAAGGTCAGAAGTCTTCTCACTGAACAGCTCTGAACAGCCTGCGTAGCCTGTCTAGAAAGGGCAGCGCTTTCTTTCCCAGGAGTGCTGGGAGGTCCTGAGAACCGCATGGAGGTGGCCTCTGGGATGTGCTGGGAACACGCTGGACACCTGAGGGAAGTGTTCAAAGAGATAGAATACAGGATTCCTCGTTTACTTGGATCATTTTGATCCGATAAATAACTTTGCCTTTGCAGTGTAAGCTATCCTAGATGTCGTGGGACACACTCATGCAAAGTGGCGCTCACTGCCTGTCTGAGACTCACGCTTAACTGGGCTTCCTGTATTTTTGTTTGTGCTTCCTTATGGGGACCCTGCCCGGGAGGGAAGTTGTGTGTGTTTTTCTCCTTCACAAACTCTGTGAGGTTCTGGTGCAAAGTCTGAACACTGCTGGCAGAAAAAGCCTTAAGGACCCTCGTGGAAGCCCCCGGGGTTTCTGGGGGGCTGGCAGAGGGGCTGCCACCTCCCGCGCGTCCCTCGGGCCCCCGTCAGCCCGGGCAGGACACACGGCAACAGGGAAACTGCGCTCCCGGCCGGCCCGCCCGCGCTGCGCTGTCCTGCTTTCACAGTCAGGCCAGCCTTCCAGCCCTCCAGCCCTCCTTGGTCTGGCCTTTTGGGGATGATTCCAGGGCCCCTTCCCTGTGGTCGGCCCGGCTCTGCTTTGAGATGACAGATAAAGTCATTAGCTGCAAAGCAAACAGCAAGAAGCCATCGAAACTCAGGGGTAGGCTGGAGCATGACTCAGCCTGAGGGCGTCAGGGGCTTCCCCTGGGAGGGGGCTTCTATGTTGAGTCCTGAAAAGCATCTGAGTGGCAGCGAGAGGGAGGTCTAAGAGTCTCAGTGGTACCCGCTCGTGGGGGGCCAGGAGAAGGCCCAGTCTCAGGGTGGACAAGCAGGCTCTGCCCTATGGGGGTGGAGGCCCAGCGGGGCCCAACCCCTGCTTTCTGTCCTGCGGGCCAGGTGCAGGGCGCCATTCCCTGGATCACAGGAGTGTGGGAGGGCGGCGCTCAGGAGAAATGCTCTGGACATGGCAGGTCTGAGATACCAGTGGAGCAGCCAGAGGGACCGTCCGGGACTGTGGGATGCCACCCCACCACGCCCGGCTTCGGGTCCCAGCCCCCGGTCATGCTTCTTGGCGACCGCATGCTCCAGGGCTTCCAGTGTGAGGCCAGGGCGGGGAGCACAGATGCACGGCTGAGGCTGGCCCACAGTGACCGTGGCCACACGGACGCCCGCAGACCGCCCAGCCCTTCCTCCCGGGGGTCGCGGAGAGACGGTGCGGGCGTGAGTCTCCCTGGGCCTCCTGATGGCTGTGGGCTTGTGCCAGCCAAGGTGACCCTCCCTCCGGGCCGCCCAAACCCAGATGCATGCCCTCACTGTGGGGATCCGGCCCTGCGATGCCCCCTTCCTGGCCTGGCTGCCGCGCTCTCCCTGGGCAGCGGTCCGGCACTCAGGGTGATGGCAGCTGGCATCCTCGGCGTGGGCTTGACTCCACCTCTGACTCCAGGACTTCCTGGTCCTTCTCTGCCGAGGCGCGTGAAGCTGACACTGATGATCCACTTGCCCTAAATAGAAAAATCAGCCCCGGAATCTTGCTGGGTTTGCGCTCTGCAGGTGGAAACACACATCACTTCTCGCAGCTGATAGTGTGGGAGGAACAGCCTGAAAGGTTCCCTAGGAATAGCCTTCGTGACAGTGCAGCCTGCGGTCATCGCTTTTCTCTGAGGTCTTAAGATCCCTTCTCCCGAAGATTTTTTTCTCTTGGCTGAAAATATCCTCCGGTGCACAGAGAGCCTGAGCCTCGTGGCTTTGACGGGCCGTGTCGTGCCAGGACAGGGACAAAGGCAGGCTGCCATGGCGGGGGTTGAGGTGGCTGCTCGGAGGCTGAGGGGTCCGGGGTGGGGGGTGGCACGGACCAGCGAGCAGGGCAGGGTCCACGGCGGCCGTTCCCCTCCCCCAGCCCAGAGGTAAGCCAGAACCACAGAACCGGGGTGCTAACAAAGGAGATTAGAATCCAGCCTGTGCCGGGCTGCCAAGAGGAAGGAGAAGAAAAGAGATGAATTGGATTTGATAAACTGCTGGTAGGTATTTCAGCAGGAGAGAAATTCAAAGCCGACCCCACCCCCCAGCATTGTGAGGAATTGTATCCTCACCCCCAAATTCTCGTGTGGAGCCCCGTGCCCAGCACCTCAGAGCCCAGCCTTACTTGCAAGCAGGCTCCTTAGAGGTGGAATTAGCTACAGCAGCCCACTCTGCAGCAGGGGGCCCTGATCCAACGTGACTGGTGTCCTTGTAGGAAGAGGGGACCCAGGAGGAGGCCTGGGGACGAGAAGAGGCCCGCGGAGGCCGGCCGGCCAGGTGATGCCTGAGCAGGCACTGGAGCAACGCGCCCACAGCTGGGCGCTGGCAGAGGCAGGGGGCAGCCCCGGAGCCTCCGGGAAAGCCCGCCCTCACTGACCCCTTGGCTTAGGCTGCCGCTCTCCAGACTGCGAGAGGAGAGCGAGAGGAGAGCGAGAGGAGAGCGAGAGGAGAGCGAGAGGAGAGGGTGCTGTCGCGTTAGGCCCCCAGCTTGCAGCCATTCATCTCCAGCAGCCGCGGGGCGTGGGCAGGCTCCTCTGGGCAGTCTTGACTGTGGTCCCTCCTCTGGGGTCCGTGACTGCAGACGCAGCTCTTCCAGGTGAAGGTCCCCCGCTTCGGAGTCTGCTCAGCGTGGAGAGGTAGCCAAGAGCTCAGCGAGCATCTGGAGGACTGGGCTCTGAAGGAGACGCCCAGCTTCCACCTGCAGCCTTTCAGCTGGCAGGTCCCACCCCCTGGCCCCCTTGCTCCCTCTGTGCAGGGGGTGTGGTGGGGGGTCTGTGCACACAAGGCCTGAAGGGAACGGCGTGGGGGGCGGCCCGGGCCTGCGAGAGCCCCAAGGCAGGTGGCACTTCAGGCAGACTCGTTAGCAGTAGTGCTAGCCAGGGTCCCCAGGACCCAGATGCCCTGCTGGTAACTGGTGCATCTGAAGTTTGGCAGATTTGGACGACTGGGAGAGGGGACCGCAGCAAGCTCCCCTGGAGGGCCGAGGGCAGGGCTGCGGGTGGTGGTCTCTCCGGGGCAGGGGACTCTGGCATCTCTCCAGGGCAAGGCGCACATCCATCCAACCTGGCCAAAGCCCTGCCCGCCTCGTGCAGGCAGCGACGGTCCTGAGGCTAGAGGGGCCAGTGGGGTGGGGGTCGGGGGGGAGGTGGCTGGACGTGGGAGCGAGATGCCCAGCTAAAGCACCGATACTGGACACAAGCACCCCCAGCATCAGACTGGGCTGAAACCCACGTGGCTGGTACGCACAGCTTGGTGTCGACCAGTGTGAGGATACCTCGGGAGCCCCTAAACGTGCAGACTCCTGGGCCTCAGACTCCGGCTCAGAAGGACTGGGTGGCCCCAGCAGCTGCTTGTTTGCTGTGTGGTCTTGGGTCTTCATTCCCTCCCACCTCTCTGGCAGCTGAGGACCTGGCTTCTCCCATTCATTCCGTGTGGCCTCTCCAGCTGCAGGTCTTGGCCTCAAGGTAAACCCATGCACAGGTGGGGCTCCACGGCTCCCCTGGGGCAGGCCCATTAGCCGCCTTTAGCTCCCTGGGGCTGGGAACTGCAGCACCTGTCGTTAAAGGGGCCCGATAAACACCCCCAAAGCCACTGACATGGCGGCGCAGCTGGCGTCTGAGGGAGTCATTGCTCATCCCCAGTGTTTTCCTGTGTTTAGAGGGCAGGCTCCACTTTCTGGCAGTGATCTGCCCCTGCGTGGTTAGTCGATTGCACATGTGGGTCCTCCGCCGTTCCCTCCAGGCCTCTCGGTGACCCTGTGTGGGCACAGCCCCTCCCCGGATGGAAACAGCAGGGCCTGCCTCAGGGCATCCCTGTGGAAATCAGACGAGCCCACGCAGAGGGCGTGCAGCAGCTCAGAGACCATGCCTGCACTCACCTGGCCGACCAGGGTCCTGCGCGGGCAACTGACAAACAGCCAGGCTGTGACGAGGAGCAGATCGCTGCCGGAAAGTGAGGCCGGCCCTCAGAAACCGGGAAGGCCCTGGGGTGATAAATGACACCCTCAGACGCCAGCTGCAGAGCTTACATCAGTGGCTCTGGGAGCGTTTATCAGCTCCCTTTACCCATGGAGGACGATGAGGAGTGCCCAGCAGGTGCCCAGCAGTGGGGCTGCTGGATCATGAGGGCGCTCCTTTTGAATTTTCTCTGGAGCCTCCTTTTTCACACAGTGGCTGCAGCAGTTCACAGCCTCACCAGTAGCTCTGCAGCGGCTCCCCCTCCTCCACGTCCTCACCCATGCTCATTGTTCACGATCTTTCGGGCGAGGGGCCGCCCTGACAGGCTCGGCTGTGATTTGCACCTCCATGATGATTAGCCATGTTGAGCATCTTTTCATAAGCCATGAAATTAGAAGACCCTTGCTCCTTGGAAAGAAAGTTATGACCAACCTAGATAGCATATTCAAAAGCAGAGACATTACTTTGCCGACTAAGGTCCGTCTAGTCAAGGCTATGATTTTTCCTGTGGTCATGTGTGGATGTGAGAGTTGGACTGTGAAGAAGGCTGAGTGCTGAAGAATTGATGCTTTTGAACTGTGGTGTTGGAGAAGACTCTTGAGAGTCCCTTGGACTGCAAGGAGATCCAGCCAGTCCATCCTAAAGGAGATCAGTCCTGGGATTTCTTTGGAAGGAATGATGCTAAAGCTGAAACTCCAGTACTTTGGCCACCTGATGCGAAGAGTTGACTCACTGGAAAAGACTCTGATGCTGGGAGGGATTGGGGGCAGGAGGAGAAGGGGACGACCGAGGATGAGATGGCTGGATGACATCACAGACTGGATGGACATGAGTCTGAGTGAACTCCGGGAGATGGTGATGGACAGGGAGGCCTGGCGTGCTGCGATTCATGGGGTTGCAGAGAGTCGGACATGACTCAGTGAACGGAACAACAGCAAATAACAGAAAGGAAACAGACTTGGAAACAAAGGAGCCAGTGGTTAGAGTGGGGAGAGGGAAGGCGGGGGGAACACAAGGGGAGAGGGCTCAGTGCTACAGACTCATATGGACGAGCTGCTGCGAGACACAGGGCACAGTGCGAGGAATGCAGCCAGTGCTGGCTAATAACTACGGGGAGTCCAGCCTCTGAAGACCGCGAACCGCTGTGCCGGCGCCCGCAGCTTATGCTGTGCTCTGCTCAGCCGCGTCCAGCTCTGCGCAGCCCTGTGGACTGCAGCCCGCAGGCTCCTCTGTCCGTGGGGATTCTCCAGGCAAGAACACCGGAGTGGGCTGCCGTGCCCTTCTCCAGGGGATCTCCCCGACCCAGGGATCTAACCCGGGTCTCTTACATCTCCTGCATTGAAAAGCGGGTCCTTTACCACCTGGGAGGCCCAACTCATATAATATTGTGCATCAGCTATACTTCAGTCAATCAATAAAAAAAGATGATGAGCCATCGGTTGTGGCTGGGAGAGCTGTTTCCTCCACAGAGCCATCCCTAACTAGACTTCAGACTTGACTCAGGTCTCACCAGTGTCTCCCCAATGTCCTCCTCTGTCCCAGGACCCCGAGGGACCCACGGGGCTGATAGCTCTCGCGCCTCCTTGGGCTTCTCTGGGCTGGCGCGTTTCCTCAGACTTTCGCTGCCTTTAGGCATAACCTTGGGGCGTTCAGGAGGGCTGGGCGGGAGTTTTGTAGACCGCCCTTCAGCTGGGACTGGTCAGATATTTCCACGTCAGTGGCTCTGGGGCAGAGTTCCTCGGGTCACCGGTCCAGCTTCCTCCGTCTCCAGTTTGCACTTGGGTAGTGGGTTTGGGGAGAAAGGCCACAGAGGTGAGGTTCCCCATCTTATCAAGGGTGCCTGCTGTCAGCACAACTCACCGCCTTCATCTCTGCTGACCCTGACCTTGACCACCTGGCTGAGCTGTGCCTCGTCAGTTCCCACCACTGACGGCTTTTATTTTTCCGAGAGGGACCTACCTCACTATCAGTGCTCCCTGCAGCCTCGCCAGGCAAGGGCCTCTCCCGGGCTCAGCCTCTCCTGAAATGCCCCGTGCAGTGCACTCAGCACCTGCCATCTCTCATGAGACTCCGGTGTGCACTTGTGGGCCACCCCTTCAGTGCCCCCAAAGAAGGGCTTATGACCCTCTCCCAAAGGGAAATAACAATTAAAAACCCAGGCATCAGAGCCGGAGGGCCCAAGGCCTGCTTCTGGTGGCGCCTCCAACCGGCAGCCAGCCCCGCTTCCCCCAGGGGCCCTCGCTGCCCAGCCTGCCCTCCGCACCCCGGGGTGCTGACCTCCGTGGGAGCCTCGGCCGGGCGCCTCCACGGCGGGATTCTGCGGAGCGAGGGCTTCAGACAAACGGGAGCCAGAATCCATGCTAATGAGGCCAAGGCAGGCAATTTCACAGCTCCTCTGCCCTTTTCAAATATTTATTTCTCAGCCCTGCCGTTCCTCACTCTCAAGCGGCCCGTATCCTAAAACGGCATTTGATTTAGTGCTAACGATGGCAGCCGTCTAAGCCACGGTAGCCCTAACCTTAATTAAGATGACAGAGAAGGGGCTGGGGCTGAATAACAGGGGAGCCTTCTGTTCCCCTACAGCCTTAATTAGAGAAGAGGGGCTGGGCTGCCCTTGTTACAGTCTTGATTTAGAACCGGGGGCCCAAACAGCTGCCTTGCCAGGGTGCCTGGAGCCAGGTCCGCAGCTGGGAGGCAGGCCGGCCGCCCTTCCTCTCGGGAACCCCGAGGCCTGGCTCACCCATGTCCACCCTTATGGGCTGCCGTCCTGCCTTCCTTCCTCCCCAGTCTCTCTCTCCATCTTCCTCAGGGGCATAAATGGGTCTTCACCAGAGTCCTCTCCCTTCCAGAAAAGCAGCCCATCCCCAGGGAGACGCCCAGCAGCACTTCCAGGTTCGGTTCATGCCCAGGATGAACTGAGGGGGCATGGAGTCCACTCCAGCATGCTTGCCTGGAGACTCCCTTGGACAGAGGAGCCTCGTGGGGCCGCAGAGTCGGGCACGACTGAAGTGACTTAGCACATAGGCACAGGACAGTGTGTCCCCAAGATTCCCGTATTGAGGTCCTAACCCCAGGATCTCAGTGTGTAACTGGGCTCAGAGATAAAGTCGAAAGAGGTGGCTAAGTTAGAAATGAGGTTTTTAGGGCAGGCTGAACCCAGCTGACCGGTGTCCTTATGAGAAGAGAGGTGGACACAGAGAGAGAGACCAGAAAGGTGTGGAGACAGATGGAGGCGGAGTGGGAGGTGGGCAGGGAGGTGCATCTGCGGGCCCCGCGCGGAGGGAGCAGGTGGGAGGAGCCAGCCCTGCCCGCGCCTGCCTGGACGCCCAGCCTCTGGACAGGTGGAGTGTTCAGGCTTCGCTGCTGCTGAAGCCTGTCTGGGGAGCTGTGTGCTGGCTGCCCGGGGCAGACCCCCTCGATGAAGGCGCCTGAGAAACTTGTCCTGTTTCTACTCATCCGGCCTCACTGGGGCTGAGGGCCCAGGGTGGGCATCTGAAAGCATGTTTCCCCTCCTGTTTGCAAGCTTTGCCTGGGTCCTCCAGGGTCCCTGGGACCCCAGGGCCGGGCCACCTGGCCCAGAGTTGACGCAGGTGGTGGCAGGGGCCACCAGATGACCTGTGTGCAGCCTGGCAGCCCGGGACCCAGAGCCGTGACCTGTGGTCCCTGGTGTTGGCCTCTTTCCACTCCTGGGGGATGAGAACCCTAACCCTAACCCTCAGTGAGGTGGAAGGGGTCGTCCCCGCCCCACCATAAGCCACGCACATGGGCAGGGCCAGAGCTGCCAGATAAGACACAGGGCATTCTGTGATAGCAGGATTCCAGCCCTAGGACCCAGAAATTCCACTCCTACACAACTACCTAAGAAAAACGGGAACACCTGTCCACGCCAAACCCTGCACGGACCCTAGAGCAGCAGGTGGGAACACGGCCCAGAGCGGGGCAGACCGGACGTCTGCTGGCAAAGGACATCTGCTCCAGCACGTGTCAGAAACAGCAGGGCAGGCCGGACTCGAGTCACTGCGGCAGGTGAGAGAGACTGTGGGGCAGACGCGAGCTCAGCGCTGCGCACAGCAAGACGGCCGGGGATGGACTCCCAGGGTCGGGGGAGACAGGAGGTGGGGTCAGTGGGCAGAGGTCACAAAGAGGAACTGATTGGGTAGCCAGGTGGGGAAGTCTGCTCACCGGGCCTGTCAGGGTTCCTACTAAAGGCCAACATCAAGAATGGAGCGGGAGCGGGAGCGGGTGCCAGTGTTGGGGGAGGGGAGGATGCTCTTTGGTTTTCATGAGTTCTTTGCTAAACCTGGGCTGGCCGTGCCAAGGGCAGGCAGCAGGCTGAGGTCGAGGAGACAGCCCTTGCCACCACCTCCGATGGCTGGATAAACGGATGCGGTTCATCCACACGAAGGGTTTTATCAGCATGACAAGGTGTGAGGCCCTGGCAGCGTGGATGAACCTGGAAAGCACGGGCAGCGAAGAGGCCCGCTCTGCACCATGCCTCCTCACAGGATTCCACTCCTGCGAGACGCCCCGGAGACGGAATCCCACTGGGACCCGAAGCCGAGTGACGGTTGCTAAGGATGGAGGGGGCGGGGCCGGTGCGTGACAGTCAGTGGAACAGGGCTCCTTTCTGAGTTGATAAACGTTCCTAAAAATGACCGTAGTGACGGTGTGTTCATCTGCAAATATACTAAAAACTGTGGAATTGCACACTCGAAATGGACTCATTGTGAGTCTGTGAATGCACGCCAATAAAGATGTTTTAAAAGAAAACAGGTGGATTAGATGTCCACCCAGCACACGCAACACACAAGTCGCCCAGCTGCCAGCTGCTTCCCCTGAGTGGTGTCAACATTATCCCCCCAAAATTAAATTTCAGGTAAACAAAAATCTAAGCATGACAAAGTACCACAGGGTACTGGTTGTTCAGCTGAAGGTCACAGGGGCAGGCATTCCGGATGTCCACCCGCCTGTCCGGGCCTGGCCCTGGCTGCCCGGGAGGTTCAGGAACCTCTCCTCCAGCCCATCCTAGTCTTGGAGGAGTCGCACTCCGCTCTCCTGGCGCCAGAAAGCAGCCCCTCGTTTGATGGGATGGACCAGTGATAACAGTGACCGTAATAAGAAATCACAGCCGATGAAACAGTACCTAAGACAACGGATTTGCTGCTGTTCAGTCTCTAAATCATATCTGACTCTGCGACCCCACGGACTACAGCATGCCAAGCCTCCCTGTCCCTCACCGTCTCCTAGAGTTTGCCCAAGCTCAGGTCCACTGAATCAGCGATGCCATCCAACTGTCTCATTCTCTGCAGCTGTCTCCCCCTTTTGCCCTCAACCTTTCCCAGCATCAGGGTCTTTTCCAATGAGTCAGCGGTTCCCTTCAGGTGGCCAAAGTATTGGAGCTTCAGCTTCAGCATCAGTCCTTGCAATGAATATTCAAGTGGTCCAGTGGAGAAGGGAATGGCAAACCACTCCAGTATTCTTGCAGCAAGAACACCAACTGATACTGGCTGCCATTTTTTGAGATTTCACCTCGGGCTCTGCATCTGGTTAAATGTCCCAGGTGGGGTGTCTCCTTGAACACCAATCAGACTCCCATGAAGCATGAAAACAAAGCTGAGGGCAGCTGCGGAAATGGACTCGATCCTTACGTGGTGGGTGAGATCACACCAGCTCAGGGACCCTACAGAGGAAAGGAGTCAGAGATGCCGGCCGATCGCGGCCCTGGCTCTGCCAGTGAGTGTCTGTGAGGTTGTGCTAGCCGCCCGACAGGTGTGAGGACCCCTCCTCCTCGGCCTCCCGGGACCAGAGTTGGATTCCAGGTCCTGGGATCCTGGTGGGACTCGGGGGCGGAGGTGGGCAGGCAGGGCACACAGGGGGCCTGGGTCCGGGCAGCAGGTGTAAAGGCGGCCCTGGGGGCAGCGCTGGGCCCAGGAGTGTGGAGCTGCGTCCTTGTCCAGAGCCCCGGGTCCTCCAAGGCTCCACAGCGCAAACGCCCCACAGATAAGAGGCGAAGCTTTCAGGAAGCGCGGCCTGACCTCCTCGAAGAGAAAGGGAAGTGAAACGCCAGGTGCTTCCCTGAAAAGCACCTCTACAGGAAGGAGAGAAATGTGCTCCGCTGACAGCCGAGACCTGACCCCCAGCTCCTCTGTGCTTGCAGAAACCCCGCCCTGGAGAGGCCCTCTGGGCTACAGTGCCCCCGCCGGGCCCTCCCTCTCTGACACCTGCCCAGGTGGTGGGGTTGACCCGGTGCGGGGGGTCTGCTCCAGTGTGGGGGGTCTGCCCCAGTGTGGGGGTGTCTGCACCAGTGTGGGGGTTCTGCCACAGTGTGGGGGTGTCTGCCTTGGTTGGGGTCCACCCTGGTGGGGGCTGTGCCGCACACCGTTGCTGGGGAGGGGGCTGCCTCCGGGCCCACAGACTGGAGAGGGACGGAAGCACGGCTGACAGCAGGCTCACGGCTGCCTCCTCCCGCAGCTATACAGTGAACAGGTGTCCAGAGAGGCAAGGACTCTGGAGACGGCCGCAGAGGCGACAGCCCGCATCCAGACCAGGCACCTCGCTCCCAGCTGAGCGCTCCTGACACTGTGTTACCAAGGTGACAAAGTCCTCAGAAACAACGAGACCTGTTTTCTCTGCGGCCCTGTGCTCACCAAGACGAGATCCGGCTGACGGCAGCCACTGCCGCCGCCGCCGCCGCCCCTGACCAAGCCCCGCCCTACAGGGGCCTGGACCCTGTCCATGGGGACCCACCCTGCCCGGGGCCTGGACCCTGTCCACGGGGCCCCACACTGCTGTGGGCCCGGACCCTGTTCACGGGGACCCACCCTGCAGGGGCCTGGACCCTGTCCAAGGGGCCCCCCGTGCCATGGGCCGGGCCCTTCAACGCTTTGGATTATCATCAGACACACATTTGAGGTCACCGGGGAGCCTGGCCAGGGCATCCCGCTTGCCTTTACTCCTGTGAGTCACCCAGACAGCATTTCCAGACCCACCTGCAGCCTCTCCCTGAGCCTCGGAAACATCTGCTGTCCAGAGGGTCCTGGGCCCAGGCCGGACGCACCGTCACCCCCACTCAGGAGGGGGTGGACAAGGGCCAGGCTGCCCAGCCTTTCTGCCCAGCCCCCGCCACGGGCCAGCCCACACTCTTGGGGCAGAGGAAGGGTGGAGGTGCTTCTAGCCCCCTTCCAGCCACCATTCACCTGGGTAGGTGCTTTCAGCCCCTTAGGGGTGAAGCTACATGCTCCCAGAGGCAGATCTCCACCAGGCCCCACCCCGAGCTGAAATCCCACGACCTCTCTCTGTTGCGTGAAGGCACAGGGGAGTAAGGATTCCCCTGAGAAGACCCAGAGGTTGGGCACCTCAGAGGACGAGGGGCGGTGCCTACACCAGGCCTGGGGCTGGAGCCCCATGCTTGCGGCCAGCAGCAGTGCCCGTCTGCTGCCCAGACATACAGGCCCGTCACAGGGAGGACAGCCACCCTGGCTGCCCACGGGCGAGAGTGCCAGGTGCCAGCACACGGCACCCTCTGCTCCCGGAAGGATGCTCAGAAGGACGTGTCCAGAGAGGGCCGTCTCTTTGGGTCCTGGCCGCCTGTGTCTGGGCTGGAGGTGGACGTTTGCGGGTTGGCGTCTCAGCTGCAAAGCCAGCCCGGGGCTTGGAGGGGTGGCCCCTCCATGGCTAGGTGGCGGGGTGACCTGAGCACTGGAGTCATTCGCCCATTCCAGGGGCCGGGCCGAGACGACAGATGTGTGCAGACGAGCCCCGGCTCCAGAGCTGGCATGCTCTGCACGGATGGGAGGTGTTATTAAACCCATCTATTTCCTGGGACGTCCCTCCCAGCCAAATCCATTTCAAGCCAATTAAACTGAAAAATGGCTGCAGAGCAGGGCACGTTGAGAGTCTGTGACTTTGCCAGCCTTGGGTTCCAGGGCCCAGCTTTGTGGGGCTCCTGCTGGGTCTGCTCAGCCTGCTTGTGGCCCCTGAAGATAACGGGTCCCAACCCCGGATCCTGTAAACGTGAAGTTACATGGAAGCAGGATGTTCGCAGACGTAACAGAGGATGCTAAAGGTGGGAGGGAGACCCTGGGTTATCGAGGGGACCAATGTTGTCACAAGGGCCCTTGAACGAGGGGCCCAGACGGACATCTGACTCAGGTGGAAGAGAAGCCAGGTAAAGACGGAGGCAGACACTAACTGCGGTGACTCAGCCACAAGCCCGGGGACGCCTGAAGCCTCCAGGGGCTGGAAGGGGCCAGAAAGTTCCTCCCCTGGGGCCCCGGGGGGGACGAGGTCCTGCCAGCACCTTGATGAGGGGACCTGGGAGAGAATGAATCCCGCCCACCTGTGGTCCTTTGCGGCGGCAGCCAGGGCACCACCCTGCAGGAAGGAGCCTCGTGGGGTCTGGGTGGAAGTCTCTCCTGCTCTGAGGGCCTGGGGCCTCCCAGCTGCAGGTGAGGATGCTGGAAGGGACTCCTCCGGGCCACACTGGTCCTGCCTGCCTGCTTGGGAATGGTGAGACCTCAGCAGAGCCTCGTTCCGGGATATGTGAGAAGAGGATGTCACGCACACCTGATTAGGAGGCCAGCTCCTCCAATAAGACCCAGAAAGGTCTTGGGAAGCCAGCCGCCTGCACGCCCAGCCCTGGGGCAGTGTCTGCCGTCCAGAGGGGTCTGGGCAAAGCTCTGCTCCCTGTCCTGGGGTCCAGGCGCCCCGCCGGCCAGCAACTCTGAGTTGATGACTTCAGTGGGGTTGGTGGAAGCTCGCTGAGCCTCCTGATGGGGTCTCGGGAGGCCCTGCATCCTGCCCTCGCCAGTCACTGGGCCCCAGGCCTCGGGTCACCTGCCACGCGGCAGGAAGGAGTTCCCACTTCCCCGGAGGCCTGGAGGAGCTGAGCACTGCCGGTGCAGCGGGCCACAAGGGCGGAGAGCAGAGCCCAGCCCCAGGAACTGGAGCCGCGCCGGTGGCCTAAGGGGCCAAGGAGCTTTGGAGGCTGAGGTGGGCAATGAGCGTGCTGCCTGATTCTGGCAACAGGCTCTGCTCGCCCAGCTCCCTGCAGGGGGAGACGCTGAGGACTAGCTCCTGCTGGAGGATTTCTTATGGCCCAGACCACCGTCCGAGGACACACAGCCAGCTTCCCACGGGCGCCTTGGCTCATTCGCTCACTAGAGCCAGCAGCTCGCCCTGCAGGGGCGGCAGGCAGGGTCAGTGAGCGGGCGCCCGGGGCTCAGCCTCCCAGCCGGGCCCTGCCGCCCCCAGCAGGAACTGCGGGCACCTTCTCCAACCTCTGCAATCGCTGCCCTGGGTTCCAGGCACCCGCAGTCACAGGGCCAGGGGGCCACTGAGCTGCGTGGGAGCTGGGCTGGGAAGGACATTGAATTCAACTTCCCTCTTCTAAGCTCCTGGCTGTTGGTGGGAGAGGGAGGGGTGCTCACTGGCTGCCTGCTGAACCAGAACTTCCGGAAGGCCTCTTCCCGGTTGGAGTCTGTACTTTTCATCTCCTAAGCCCCAGAGCTGGTGAACGCAGCCAGGGATGGGGGGAAATCTCGACTTAATTTTTCGTGGGTGACTTTTCTGAATGAAGTCAGGTCTTATGTGTGTAGACTCAAATGCAATAATAATCAAATGCCTTTGGTTCTAAGCCTCTTTCCTCCTTGGATTTCAAAACGTTTTCGCCCTGAAATATGAGAGTTTCTTGGCAGACTGGACTCCCCCGGCAGGCTGTCCATCATCCTTGTGCACTTGGAATAACAATAATCACAGCAATGACAGTATGAGCGTGCGTTGCAGGCGCTTTATGGCAGACAGAGGCCCGTCCCGCCCGTCATCCTCCCCTCAACCTAGAGAGAGCTGGAGATGGCGGGGAGGCGGCAGGGCCTCCATCGCAGAGGAGGCAGGCCAGGCCTTCGCCGCACCCCAACTGTGGCCCTGGATTTGGGTCCCTTGCTGGGATGATCTGCTCGGCAGCGGGGCCCAGGCCTGCACCCTCCGCCACCCCCAGAGCCCTGATCAGCAGCTCTGTTGGGGTCCACGGCCAGCCCCCCCATCTCTAGCTGCTGCTGCTCAGCCTCTGTTTCATGATCCGCCCCCACCACTTCCCCGCAGCACCCCAAAGAAGGAGGCGAAGCTGAAGCCCCAACACTTTGGCCACCTGATGCAAACAGCTGACTCACTGGAAAGGACCCTGATGCTGGGAAAGACTGAGGGCAGGAGGAGAAGGGGACGACGGAGGATGAGATGGTTGGATGGCATCACTGATTGGATGGACATGAGTGTGAGCAAGCTCCAGGAGATGGTGATGGACGGGGAGGCCTGGCGACTGCAGTCTGTGGAATCGCAGAGTCAGACACGACTGAGCAGCTGAGCGGCAACAGCAAGAGGGCTGAAGGCGGGGGTCTCGGTGGCCCAGGCCCCTGGAGCCCTCCTTTTCTGGTGGTGTTTCTTAGACAGCCTCTTGGAAGCCAGCCTCTTGGAAGCCAGCGTCTTGGAAAGCAGCTTGCCCGTTTTCAGGCTTGAGAGAACCGAGGGGCAGGGAGACAGAACCACAGATGCTCTGACCTCCCTTCTGGCTCCCAGTCCCCTCCAGGCCTTGGGCTCCCCAGGGCTCTGAGAGCCGGGCCTTCAGGGTGTTGTTGCTTGAAGACTCCTTCTTTCTGGGGGCACAGCCTCCCTGCCCCCTCCCAGGGCTGAGGCGTCCGAGGGCTGCCTGGGGCAGAGGTGGTCTTGGCATCTGCCTCCTCTCCCTCCCCACCACCCTCGCTGCCCCAGGAGAAGCCAGGCTGTGGTTGGACGCCCCCAACCTTCCACCCAGGGCACAGCTCCAGGGCACAGCCAGGAGCCCACTCTCTCTACCTGGCAAGCCCGGTGCTGGAGAGACGCTCTCAGTTCCTGGAGATGGCTGCAACCTTCATTGTGGACCGCTGATCTGGGGAGGACTACGTGTCCCTCCTGGAGGCCCTCAGAGATGTGCCTCTCTGGCAGCTGAGAAGATGCAGCTTCAGAACCCGAAGGCTCACCCGGATTTCTCTCACTCCTGGGGCCCCGGCCGGGACGCCCTGACGAGCGTTTCCCAAAGCTGTTCCCTGGCACCCGAGGCCCAAGAGGATTCCCAGGACACAGCTAGTCTCATCTTCCCACCACTGACCCACCGTGAGCCCCGTGGGCAGCTGTCCCTGTGCAGGAGGAGGGCCAAGGGTCTTAGAGGAAGTGGGGTCACGTGAGCACTGGAGTCCAGGCAGGAAGAAGCGGCCTACCCCTCATCAGCTGCTCTGGAGGGGGACAACTGAGCAGCATGTTTGGGGAGGATGCGTGGATGTCAGGGGTGTCGTGCGACAAAAGATATAAGTGCCACGAGCTCAGCTCATCCAGACACACATCCAGACACACACACACACATCCAGATGCACACACACACACACACACACACACATCCAAACACACACACACACACATCCACACACACACACATCCACACACACACACACATACACAAATACATCCACATACACACACACATGCATACTCATGCACATGCATGCATGCGCATATACACACCCACACACACACACACACGGTAGAACAAGCCTGGGACAGAGCTCTGAAGGCAGCCGCCCCGGGAGGCGGAGGGAGGCAGGCGGGGTGCAGGGCTGTGATCGCAGGCTGTAGCACGGCCCCCACGGGGCACTGATGCCCACCCTGCAGCTCTCAGTGGCACCAGTCGCAGGCTTAAGGAAACTTGCGCAGTCTAGGGAGGGCCAGCCGACGGCGCCCGCCTCGGCCCGCGGCAGCCCCCGGGACACTCTCTGCCAGGCAGGGTGGCCGGCCTCTGCTTCGTCCGTCCACTGGGCCTGCGTTTCCTCAGCACACAACTTTCATATCATGAGGATGCTGCGCAGCTTGGGGCCTGCAGCCCCACCTGGCGTGGTGACTGGGGGAGTCCGAGAGCCCAGGACCAGGCTGCCCCTACCCTCTGGCCCACCCCCCACCCCGCGGCCCATCAGGGTGGGCCCCCCAACCCCCTCCTGGGCCAGAGCAGGAGCAGCCTCCTGGCGCCCTGGCTAATGGGGCCCGTTGTCCATGATGCGAAGGGGAAGCCCTCCCCTCTCTGGCCGTCGGGGCCTGGGGTCTGTGGGCCACACGCCTCACGCAAGAGCAGGCAGGCTGATGGCTGCAGCCTTGGCATGGAAACAGGGACCTACACGCTGCAGGAAGCAAGGAGAGGGCTTTGCAGCCGCCTCCCCACTAGGGCCGGGCCTGCGCCATTTAAAGGCCCATGAAGGGCACTTGCTCCAGAACATCTGACAGACTGCCGGTCTCATCTTTGCACGCGCTGCCTTGGCCGAGGGTCCCAGAAAGGTCGGTGCACGAGGTGGGGCCAGGCTATGGCAGGCCCTGGGGGGAGGGGCAGGCTCAAGGGTGAAGCGGGACAAGCGCTCCCGGAAGGGGCCCCTGGGAGGCTCGGGTGCCGGGTGGCCTCTGCTCAGAGCAGAAGGAGAACCCCCAGTCTCGGCAGCAAAGGCAGGAAGCAGGTGGACCTGCGGATTCTGGGACGAATGCCCAGACGCCACAGGAACCAGGCTGCGGGCCTGGAGGTGAGGCAGGGCGTCAGTCCTGGGGTCTCTGGCGGGACAGTGCGTCTGTGCCCTGGGCCCCTCCCACATGGCTCAGCAAAGACACTCAGTGTGACCCTCAAACCCCAAGACTGTGTAAATTCAGCCTGCTGGCTTTGAAGCTCCTCTTCCAGAGGTTCTCGTTTGGAGACCCTGACGGGGCCTGGGAACCTGCAGTCCACAGGCAGATGGTGACGCTGGCGTCCCCAGGTCACACGCTGAGAAGCACCAGCTCGGGGGTCAGATCCCTGCTGGGTGCTCTGCCTGTGGTGAGCAGGGGTCTGTTCTGCAGCCAGCCAAGTGCTGGGAGCTGCAGGGACCCAGAGGTCACTGTCCACAGGAGTCCTTTTCATGCAAAATGATTTGTATAATTAATTTGATGCAAAATTCTGCAAAAGGCAAAATTACAGGGATGAGAAGAGATTAGAGGTGGTCAGTCAGCTCAGTTCAGTTCAGTTCAGTTCAGTCACTCAGTCATGTCCAACTCTTTGCGACCCATGGACTGCAGCACACCAGGCTTCCCTGTCCATCACCAATTCCCAGAGTCCACTCAAACTCATGTCCATTGAGTTGGTGATGCCATCCAACCATCTCATCCTCTGTCATCCCCTTCTCCTCCTGTCTTCAATTTTTCCCAGCGTCAGGGTCTTTTCAAATGAGTCAGTTCTTCATATCAGATGGCCAAAATATTGGAGTTTCAGCTTCAGCATCAGTCCTTCCAATGAATACTCACAGTCCTTCCAATGAATATTCAGGACTGATTTCCTTTAGGATGAACTGGTTGATCTTCTTGCAGTCCAAAAGACTCTGAAGAGTCTTCTCCAATACCACAGTTCAAAAGCATCAGCTCCTCGGTGACAGGTGACAGCCGAGGGAACCTCGTACCTGCGCCTCTGTCCTAGTGGATACCTGGGCCGGGGGCCATGTGGCCTCCACAGCTTTTGGGACAGGGTGCCACGTGGGGGGCACAGGGAGGGCTGAGGGAGGTGGGAGGCTAGGCCTGCCTGACCCCCTCCCTGGGCCACCTCCCACCAAGGACCGTCTCGGGACAGGGAAGGAGGCTTCCTGCCTCGCTGCCCTCCTTCAGCAGAAAGGATCCTGGGGAGAGAGGTGCTGAGCTGGCCCCCGAGGAGCCCTGGCCACCCCCGAAGTGCTGCCCCTGGCCCGGCAGTTCACCTGGGTGTGCCCCACACCCGGCACACAGCCTCGCAGCATCCACGCAGCAGCAAAAAGGCTGAAATGTCCTGGGTGCCCATGATGAGGGCTGTGGGCCCCACAGCCCCAAGAGCAGCCTCCCGCAGACCTACATGGAGCCCCTGGGGCATGTGCGTCCACAAAACGGGCCTCGATCCACCCCCAGAGGGCTGCCCGACGACTCGGAGCAGGTGGGGCGTTCTAGAACCTTCTCACCCCTCCTCCTGGGCTTCTGCGGCACCTGGGGGTGGGGTTGAGCCTGAGACTTGAGGCTGATCAAGCCTCAGATTCAACTCTGCTGCTCCTGACCTCAAATCAACGACCCCCAGCCACACGCTGCCGCCCCTCGCCCACGGGCGTGTGTGTGTGTGTGTGTGTGTGTGTGTGTGTGTGTGTGTGTGCACGTGTGTTCATGCCTATGGGTGGATGTGGGCACATTTCCATGTGCACAGACACTTAATCTGCCAAGTCTGACCCCCGCAGGTGACCACCTTTGCCCCCACGTGCCCTCGGGACCCACCAGGGGCGGGACGCTGAGCCAGCCTCCACCCCAGGGAGCTGGCGGGAGGCGCTCCAGGCCCCCGCATCCCTCGTGCTCCCACATCTCCCCGCCTTGCTGTGCTGTTATTCCAGAGACTGGTGCCTGTCACTCCGTGGGGGCCCTGGAGCCAGCTTCCTCCCTGTGCTGAGAGCCAGGCTCACCTCTCATTACTTTCACTGCCCTTCCAGAAGCTTCTAGAAGACTGCGTCCCTGACTCCCTTCCGTGAAACCCTCCTGCCAGGAGTGGACTCCTGAGAGGTGACAGCCCTTTGGAAATGGCACGAAAGGCCTGCGGCGGTCTGGAGAGCATGACCCGCATCCCACAGACCCCACAGCGGGGAGGACGCCTCTCAGGACCAGGCGGGGGGGAAGGCGCAGGGGGTTGAGGGTCAACCTGCCCAGGGCAGCCTCCCCGTGCGGCTTGGAGGGTCTTCCCCCATCCTCAGACCCCCTGGGCCCAGCTGGGCACGTGGCAGGCAGGCTGGGGTTGCTGAGCTGTTAAGAAGGAAGACGAGGGCAGTGGGCCATTTTGGGGGTGAGATCTGGCCGGAAAAGAGCAAGATCCTTGTGAAAAGGATAGTTTACTTGGGAACTGGGTTGTTACTGCGTTAGAATCTTCATTTGTGTAAAACGAAGGTGCCGATAAACAGGTGTTTCCTTCTCCGAGTGGTTTCGGCAGGGATGCAAGATGCTCCTCCAAGGATGAGGTCCTGCGGGCTCATGTGTGCTCACCTTGCTCCTGGCAGCCGGCCCGGGCCGCCCGCTGGGCTGATCCCCTTCCTTCTTGCCAGCGAGAACGTTCGGAGATCTTACTCGCTGAGATCACCCTCCACCAGACCGCCTGCCCTCTGACTGTCATAAACGGTACCTAACGAACGTGAGCCCGCCATCGTAACCGCGTTTACGCGCACAGCTCGGGCACCAAGCCCATTCAGCCACCACCACCGTCGTCTCCAGAGCGGCCTCCCGTCCTCGCACTGACACTCTGTCCTTCGAAACACTAACCCCGTCCCCTCCCCCAGCTCCCCGCCCCCACCTACTTCCTGTCTCTGTGGATCTGCCTCTTCTGGGCTCTTCATAGCTGTGGACCCTACAGTCTTTGTTTTTATGAGGCTGAATTATTTCATGCAGCACGATGGCCCCGGGGCTCATCCACACTCTGATCTGGCTCGCGGTTTCCTTTCCTTTTTCGTCCGAATGTATCCCAGCATACGGATGGACCACGTCTCATTCACCCGCTCATTCCTTGACGGACCCTTGGGTTGCTTCCACTTTTTAGCGGTTGTGAATAAGGCTGCTGTAGACACAGGTGTGCAAATATTCGCTCAAGACCCTGCTGCAACTCAGAAGCGAGCTTCCAGGATTGCGCAGTGGTTTGATTCCTGGTTTTCTGAGGAAGCCCCATGCTTTCCCCGCAGCAGCTGCACCATCGCATCTGCGCAGGGCACCAGCGACCTCGTTTCTCCACGTGCTGACTGACACGCGTTGTTTGCTGCCTTTTTGGATAATAGTTACCCACATGTCTGTGTTAGCATTTTAGGCATTATCACACTGATTCTTTCACTCCTCAAAAATGGGAAAATAATAACTTTCTATTTTGCGAGTATTCCCATGTAAGGATGAGGAAATTTGGGGCAGAAGGGCTGTTTTGTACTCAATGTCTTGTGGCTGGTGTGCCCAAGCCAGGGCCCACTCTGGTCTGGAGGGGACACCTCATTTCTCACCACGGACGCCTTCAATCTTGTCAAACACATCTGTGAGTAAGTGAACGAATGATGGATGGGTGAACGGGGAATGAATGAATGAGAGGCAGCATGTGTGGGGACTAACCAGTGGTCACCGTGGGGCATGGCTGGTAATTCCTCCTGAGGGAGGCTTGGTTGTTAAAAGGGGTCCTGGGAGGACCCCCAAGAGCACTGGGAAGGAGGGGTGCAGAGAGCAGAAGCTCTGCTTTGCAAGAAAGGGAGCAAACCCACCCTGGGGCTTTGGGCGGCCGGAGCCAGACCATCACAGAGCCAGCCTAGAGCTTCAGGGCCAGAGGCTGGGGGAGCCCACCCAGGAGGGCAGGGCCCACTGGCAGAGTGGATCTCACTTTCCTCCGTGGGGCCCTGAGCTGACTTTTTAGGACAAGGTGGGAGAGGCTCTTTGGTGGGAGGAAAAGCAAGAGACAGCTCTTTGATCAGTAAATGAATTGGTCGACCCTGATTTGCAAACCTCCCAGCTTCCGTTTGCCTGGCGGACATTAATCAGCTCTGCTGGCCGCCTGGCCCCACTCAGGCTGGGTAGGCGCAGGGAGACATACCCTCGTGAGGGAAGACGAGACGCTTCCTGCCTCTAGAGTGGGTTGTGCCCAAAGCCCCGAGCACCCCATCCCCCGGGCGTGGGCAAGTTTGCCTTTGGCATGAGCTCTAGGGCACCTGCCTCGGGCGGCCTGGCCCTCGGCCTGGGTGCCATCACAGGCTTCCTCAGCCAGCGGGCTTCCCGGGGCCCCCTCCCTGCCCAAGAGTGGCGTGTTCAGCCCATGCTTTGAGTGCCACCGGGGAGCCTGTCCCACCGAGCACAGGGCAAGGACGGGGTAAGAGGGCCAGGGCAGCGCCAGCGGACCCAGCGTGGGGAGCCGGCGCCGCGGAGAAGCAAGGGGCTGTGGCTGTACTGCCCTCTCCCCCTGGGAGATGCGCACACGCACACGCTCATGCACACACTCAGGCATGCCATGCTCATACACACGCACAGCTGTGTGATACCCCACAGACCAGGCGTGTGCTCATGCCCACACATGTGCACACACGGGCCTGTACACACACGCGTGCACACACGGTGCCCTGAGTCATCTGGCTGCACCTCAGGGCATGTCTGGTCTTCTCACATCCCAGGACTTAGACTCCCGCGCCCTTCAGAGCCGGCCAGTTTCTGCGGCCCTGAGTGTAGGCTTCAGGCTTGGACAAGGACGCCCTCCAACTTCCACCTCGGGTCCCTTGTGGACCCTGGGGCCATGCAAGGCTGTGCCCCCTCGCCAGGAAGGCCTTCTGGGGTCGGGAAGGACGCTGCAGTGGGATGCTAGCCGGGGGTGGGGGTTGGAGGAGGGGTCTGGTGGCCCTGGGAGCCTGGCCGGCTCTCAAGATTCTGAGATTCTAATCTAAACATGGGCCTCAAGCCCATTCACGTAAATCTCAAAGGTTCCATCGCACCCTAGACCACACTGAGCAGATGGCACCAGGCAGCTGGTCTGGGAAGGCAAGGAGTCAGAGGGGGGATGGCAACCAGGGCTACACACACATGAATATGCACATGCACACACGTGTGTGTGCACACACACATGCGCGTGCACAAGCACACATATGCACAACACATGTGTGCACACATGCATGCTCACATGCACACGTGTACATATGCACACGTACACATGCATGCACACACACGTGCACACCCTCACATGCACTCTCGTGTGGTCTCTGTGAGGTCTCAGTGGTTAATCTTCCTGAGCACCCACTCTGTACCAGGCACATCTCCAGGCACTTCCTAAGCTTTAACTCACCAAGCAGTTCTGAGCGACCAGGAGGCATCGTGGCTCAAGGTCAAGAAACAGTCTGTGGGTGGGACGTGAACTCAGCCCGCCCACCCGAGTCAGAGCCGCTGGAGAGAGGAGGGCTGGAGTTCTCTGCCAGCCTCAGGGGAGGGGGGCAGGGGCGGGGAGGGCGCTGGCCTCTGGGTGCTCTGCTCAGGGTCGGTGTCAGATCCCGTCTGGGGCATGGGTCACGGTGCGGGGGGATGCCAGACTCCGACCCGGGGCCAGGCTGAGCAGAGGAAGAAACGTGAGAAGCCAATAAGGTCATTCATTCAAGACTCATATTTATTCATTCCAAATTTTAATGAAAGAAGACTCTCATTATGAAATTTTTCAAACATGTCAAATAGAAAGAGTCTGATGAACGTCCATGGGCCCGTGGCCTGGCGCAGCAGCTCTCAGCACACGGCCAGTCTCACTTTATGCAAAGCCCTGCTCCTGGGGAGTGGGCACCCCACCACACTGGAAGGCGGGAGGCACACACAAGGCCTCAGTGTCCCTTCTCAGAGGGCCTCACCTGTCCTTGCAGATCCTCTCAACGGTCCCAGCCGAGCTGACCAGTGGGGCCTCTGTCCCTGTGCCAATTCATGGGGGTTCATGCAGGGCCTGCCCTCACCCCTGCGCTGAGGTTCTGAGCCGGAGGACTGTCCCCCAAGGAAGGAAGCGCTTCCCACCAAGAGGCCTCCACGGGGAGGGGAAGAGGGGCGCTTGACCATCCCTGGGATTCATCCTGAGTCCTCCCCGGCCCCCAGAATGGGTTTTCTCAGCCGAAGCTGAGCTCCTGAAGTTCCAGCACACATTATTAATGTGTTTCTGTCTGCTGCACTCGTCACTTTTATGCCCAGACTGTCCCATCATTGACTCAGTGGGGCCTCTACACCCAGTGTCCTTTAAAAATGCTTTGCTTTCAAAACAACTTCATCCATCTCTCAGGAATCAGTTTTCAGTTTGCACATTGCTGACCTCCAACGGGCACCTGTGGGTCCCACTTCCCACACGCCCTACACCTGATCTGAATGTCTTGGGCTCTTGGTCCTCCTTCTCCGTGGCCTCTGCCAATGACACAGTCTTCACCGTGTTCTCAACGGTGAACCCGAGAAGGTCCGACCCGAGCTGCCCCAGAACCAGCTCCGTGGCCCCTTGGATGTGGCCCCTGGGAAATGCACGAGGAGCGGACTCAGCCCCTGTGCAAGCTGAGGGCCCTGGCCTGGCCCACGTGCACCCCCTGCAGGGCCTGGTGATTAGTAGGCCAGACCTTCCACGAATGACTTCCATGTGTAGGTAGAAGGATCACCGTTTTGATCCTAGAGTTTTACTCTCAGAAACAGAGCGGCATGGTCCCTGGGGCTCGCAGGAGATTCCAGGGTGCCGTCCAGTCGCCCCCCTCCCTCCTCTCTGTGGACTCCTCCACAGGCGACTGTGGTCAGACGGCAGCATCTGTGGCTTTCTCAGAATAAGTCTCCAGAGGCTGCTCTTCTCACCCTCTCCCGGGGCCGCTGGGGAAAGTGGGGACACACGCAGATGGAGCCGCCAGTGCCACCAACAGGCCACAGCCCAGGAGCACCCCACCTGCAGGCTCGGACCCTATGGAGAACAGCAGCAGCTCCCCGAGACTCACAAGCCAGAGCCAAGGTCGGAAGTTTCCAGGAAGGTCCTCGAGGGTGTGAGAGCTCCCTGACCACCTCCCCCGGCCCCGAGTCCATTCCGCGGCTCAGCCTCCCCAGGTGGCAGCTGGCAGCTGTGCACGCCCACAAGTGAGCAGCAGAGGAGCGTGCGGCGCTGGTGAGCATCCTCTCCCTAAAGCTGGAAAGCGCTGGAAGCCGTTGCCTTTCATTTCTGCCACAGCCCCTCCCCTTAAGTGTAATGAAAAATGCATCCACCAGGAAGCTTCGGATACACATGCCTTTAAAAGTCTGTAGCTACTTCAACAAACAGGCTGGGAAAAGAGGACAGACTAAAAGATATTTTCATCGCGTAAAACTGGAAAAGTCGGCATTCATTATTCATAAGCAGTTCCTTCGAAAACTCTGCCCGCGCTGTGCAGCCGCAGAAACACGTGGGTCCCTTTCTTGCAGCCTGTACACCACTGAGCTGAGACAGCGTGTTCGCACTGATGCCCGTGGGTCCCACCGCTTTCCTCTGGAAGCTTTTTCCAGCCCCCCAGGATGGGTTCTGCTGGCTGAGATGCTTCTCCCCAGCTCGCAGGAAAGCTCCACTGAATGTTTCTCACTGCCGGGCCAGCATCTCTGTCCCAGACGCCTTCCCAAGGGCCGCAGCTTCAGTCCCTGCCCAGGGTCGCCCCCAGAGGCAAGGCGGCGCAGCCCTGGAGGGTGGGTGGACAAACGAGCCTCCTGCAGAGAGTTTGCAAAGAAAGGACAGCTGTAGCTAAAAATGGCCTTTTTCTCCAGTGTGCTTCAGGCCCTTTGAGCAGAAGCCCAGCTGTCTTGACGCATCACTTGCTGCGGCCTCACGAGAGCCTCGGGGACAGCTCGGACGGTTCTGGCCCCCACACAGGACCAGCCCAAAGAACCCGAGTCCTACTGGAGGGAACATGGTCCGCACGGATCACAGCTGCGTGCAAGACGTGGCCATTGTCTCCAGGCCTCTTCACTCCCACGCACGAGAAAACACACCGCGACGTCTCCAGTTTTATGTGATTATTTCATGGACTGTGGTTTTTTTCTCTTGCATTGATTGTCTTCATCTTAATTGCTTGTCCCACTATGAGTGTGTGCTTCTGCGACACACGCATCTAATATTTTCAGAATAACAACATCAATATTCTCACAGCAGAGAAGCCAGGAGTTTGATCGCTCTGCCTTTTGTTCATCAGAAGGACACAGAAGATACAGCTCGCGAGGTGCACACAGAGTTCCAAAGTTTCCTGAAATAACTCACGGAGGGCGCACGCAGGGACGACCAGCTCCCTCCACCAGCCTCTCCTGTTCCAACCCCCCCTTTGCAGGAAACAACCATTTAAAACTCACCCGTGCACGTTACACAATGTAAGGAACGGGGATGGTAAGTGTGTGTATTTGCATACATTATCTGCATTCACAGCCCCTTTGCTTGGGTTAAAGGCAGCCTCCACACACCTTTTTCCCTACACCTGTCTTCTTTGCTTCCGACATGTCCCAGTTACCCTGCCGGGTGAAGGGACACCTGGATTCCTTTTTAACAGCATGTTCTACATTTCATTCCCTTCCCTTAACTGGCAATTCCGTGCCGACAGCATTTTATATTCTTGCCAGTGGACTTTTATTGCATCTCGCCAGATTTCCCTCCACAGGATTATATTGTTTTGCGCTCTTTCCTGGGGCGGCCGTAAGAAAGTGCCACAAACCGGGCAGCTTAAGACAACAGCGGCATCTTCTCCTGCAATTCTGTACAATGACGCCATGAAGGTGTGGGCAGGGCCCTACACTCTCTGAAATGCGTGGGGGAGAGTCTTGCCTTATCTCTTCCAGATTCTGGCATTGCCAGTGGCCCTTGGCGCTCCTTTGCTTGTAGACATGAGACTCCAGTCTCTGCCTCCACCATCGCCTGGCAACTCCTTCCTGGGGTCTCTCTCCTGTTCTTAAAAGAACAACAGTCACGCAGGGCTGTGGCTGCCCTAGGGATCTCATCCTGACCACCTCTGTGAAGGCCCACTGGGGACACATCCCCAGGGATCAAGACTCAGGGCTGCAGTCTCTGTTTGGGGGACCCCATTAAAGCCCGAGCGTATTCCTGCCAGCAACCAGTGCAGATGCCAGCTCGCCCGCGGTCCCACTAGGAGGGCAGGCGGTCCACTGTCAGAGCAGTCCAACCCAGCGGCTGGGAGAGGGTGTCTCCTTGCCATCGTCGTTGGCGTCTCTCGCTCGGACGGTGAAGGTGGCTGAGCATCTCTGCATGTGTTTAAGGGACCTTTGCATTTCTCCTCAGAATGACAGAAAGTTTTCTTGAGTCCTAACCAAGAGCCGGGCCTTCTAGCCACCAGGCACATAATCAGGAGCAAGACAGAAAGGAGCTCCCGTCTGTACTGAGCTTGCTCTGCCGCGGAGAAAAGAGGGTAAACAGACAGACAGTGACATACACGGCCTGCCAGCTTCCTGCAGCAACAATCACCGCTCCGTAGGCGGCCTGTAAGCACACACCGTTGTTCTCTTACGGCCCTAGGGGGCAGAAGTCTGCGGTGCGTCTCATCAGGCTAAGGCCCAGGTGTGGGCAGGGCTGGGTCTCTGCGGAGGCTCCAGGGAGAGTCGCTCCCAGCCTTTTCAGGGTCCGGTGCAGCCCCCCAATGTCCAGCACCCTTTGACATCAACACCATCTCCCATCTCAAGATCCTTCCTGCATCCGCAAAGTCCTTTTGCCATAAGAGGCGGCACTCACTGCTCCAGAGACTCGGGCGTGGGCAGCTCGGGGGCCGTTTTCCAGCCCAGCAGGCGCGCCAGATCGGCACTGATGCGGTGACCGATGCCAGGTGGGAAGTCAGGGGCCGCTGGGAGACAGGCGCACTCTTAAGAGAGCGTCATTGAGGAGGGGACGTTCGAAGGGAGCACAGGGGTGGGGAGGGGCTTCCCGGCGGCTCAGGCGTAATGAGCCTGCCCACAGTGCAGGAGGCCCAGGCTCCATCCCTGGGTCGGGAAGGTACCCTGGAGAAGACAGTGGCTGCCTGCCCCAGTACGCTCGCCTGGAAAACCCCACGGACGGGGAGCCCGTGGGCTGCAGTCCATGGGGTCACGAGGAACAGACACCACTGAGCGACTGGCGCTTTTACTTTCGGGAGCAGAGCCTGGGGCCGCCCAGCACTTTCCTCAGCGGCAGGAGAAGGAGGGGACGGGCTGGGCAGACAGGACCACTCTGCCACCGCACGGGGCCCGGACGGGGCAGGGCCAGGCGGCAGGAGGCCCTGAGTGAGCCCAGAAGGAGGAGGTCCCATCTCTGCAGGCATGTGGGTGCACCTGCCTTGCTTAGAGGACCCAGGGCCACTGAAAACGCAGGGAGGGACCCTCAAAACCATGCAGAACCCCCAAACTGCAGCAACAGAGCAGCGAGCCGAGTGCAAGGCCCTGGAGGCTGCCTGGGCCCCCAACACCCGCCTCCCCGACCCCTCGCAGAGCCGTCCGTCCACACGGCCACGTGGGCCGTGGGAGACACAGAGCCGTGGATCTCAATACTTCACGATGGCAGAGCCACTGGGTGTGGTGCCAGGCTGGATGTGGGAAGAGACACAGCGAGAGCAAGGCCCCGATGTGAGGCTGAATCGCTGGGGGACGGAGCACGGCCCCCTGAGAGGGGCCAGGCCAGGAGGTGGAGCTGAACGGGCCATCCGGGGACACAAGCCCGGGATGGTGCTCATGACCTTGTGGTGTCGAAGGCCTGGAGACGAGGCAAAGACTCAGAGAAACGCTTGGGCAGAGGGCAGGAAGGCAGAGAGAGAGAAACAGAAAAGGCAGGGGAACCGTCTGGAGAGCCCGGGAGGCAGAGAAGACAGGACATTCAGAGGGGCAGCAGTTCCACTCAGCTCAGTTCAGTCGCTCAGTTGGGTCCGACTCTGCGACCCCATGGACCGCAGCACACCAGGCTTCTGACCATCACCAACTCCCGGAGCTTACTCAAACTCATGTCCATCGAGTCGGTGATGCCATCCAACCACCTTTCCCAGCATCAAGGTCTTTTCCAGTGAGTCAGTTCTGTGCATCAGGTGGCCGTGGGCAGTTCTAAATGCCACCAAATGGAGTAAGATGCCAGCGGGAACTGACCGTAGGGGTGGGGCCTGCTGGGTGCAGGCGGGGGAGGCAGGGAGGGAGCTGGAGTTGGACGCTCTTTGGAATCGGTTGAGGGTAAAACGGGCAGAGGAACGCAGTGGGGTCAGCAGGGCCCGGGGACTAGACAGTGTCCGCTTTGGCTTCTCACTGTTAGAGCGTGTACACACGGCAGAGACACAGGCTTCGCCGGGTGTGGTGGGGGAGCAGGTGGCACCGGGGTCAGGCCTGCAGGCATGGAGGCTGCCCAGGCCCCAGGCCCTGAGGAAGGTGGGTGAGAGGGGACGCAGGGCCTGGGGCTGTATGCTGCTGGCTGCCACCTGCCCGCTGAGCCGAGAGCCAAGGATACAGGCGCCATTCAGCATCTGTCAGCTGTCATCCAGGGCTGCCACAATGAGCTGAATGCCCTGTGCTGTGTAAACACAGAGCTGCTTTTTGAACTCGGGGTCCCTGGGCTTTCCCAGAGCTTCTGCTGGGCTGGGCTTTCGCCACCAGCATCCTGGGGTCACGGTTGCCTGGACCACGGGGGAAGGGGTGGTGTGGAGGGACCATCCCTATTGCTTCTCAGGTGAGACCCACCCCCCTGTGCACTGGGCTGGCCAGAGGGACGAGCGGGAGTGGGAGACAGGGGTGCACCCGCCCAAAGAGCTTCCCCTGCCTCTGGCTTCAGAGGAGGCTTCAGAGGTCAGGGGAGAAGGGCGGGCACTGAGCTTCCCTGCCCCGAGGGTCCCTGGGCTCCCTGGCCGGCGGGCTCCTGCGTGACCCTGGAGGCCAGTTCCCCTTGCAGCCTGCCTGCCCCACCCCAGGCCCCATGTGGCCTGGAAGCTCCGTGAAAGGCACCGCAGGCTCTTCCTGGGCCAGGAGCGCCTCTGGGCCTGGAGGGAGGTCGCTCCGCCCTGCTGTCTGAACGCCTGGTCCCAGATCCAGAGGCAGGTCCACCCTAAGAGACGCAGTCGCCAA
The DNA here is from genome assembly GCA_917880005.1 of Nanger dama. Lineage (NCBI taxonomy): Eukaryota > Metazoa > Chordata > Mammalia > Artiodactyla > Bovidae > Nanger > Nanger dama. Next base: position 1,484,097 of record CAKJTW010000018.1, on the reverse strand, counting down.
CGAGCCAGCCTGAGCCTGCTCCACCGCTTCTGTGCTCCTACCGAGGACCGGCTGTCTCGCGTCTCCACAGTCCAGGACCCCGTGCTGAGCCCTGAAAACCAGCTGCACCAGAACTAGACTAAGTATGGGACGTTCCTGTCTCGCCTCTTGTCACGTTCCCCAGTTTGCCTGGATGCGTAGTTAATGGGCCTGTTTTCCTCTGCTGCTTGGAGGGCCGGAGGCTGCTGGAGGAGAACGGTGCCCCAGGAAAGGACGGGGAGAGGAGCCCACTGACCTCGAAATGCAGGACGCCCGTGTCTCCTCCAGCAGCCCCTGGCCGGCGGGGAGGGCCCCGAGCAGAGTGCTGTCTGTTTAAAGAATAAATCCTCCCTGTTCAGCAAATGCGGACCAATGGCCCAGCCCCTGCTGAGAGAATCGAGTGGTTCAATCGATCCTTTTCCTCTGCAACAGAACAGTGTGTTACACAAACCCACTGCTCCACCCGGAATAAGGCCTTGGACCCTGCGTGCTGGGGAGGCGTGCGTCCGAACGCCTGTCGGCAGCACTGTCTGCAGACGGGAGATCTGTGCCTCCCCCAGCCCCATCCCCACCTCTGTCTCCATATCCATCTTGGTGCAGCTCACCCTCCCCTTGTGAGGGGTCACGGGGGATGTTGTGCTCATTCATTCATTTCCAGGAGCTTCAGTTCTGTCCAAAAATGTCTCCTCCGCATGCTGTCCATGACAGCCCAGCGGGAAGAAGAATCCTCCTGGGGGCCCCGTGGCCTGTGGCGGGCACTGCCAGCCCTGGAGGCATGCCCCCCACGCTGCCCCACCACCCACGACCACCTTTACTGCTGGTCTGTGGGCCAGGGTGAGACAACCAGGTGAAAACCGCCTGTGAGCAGGAAGCCGGAAACCCGTAGAGCTGGGCAGGACACGGGCAAGGTCTGCCAGGCGGGGGCGCCCAGCCCCCAGAGGCCAATGCTCGTAGAGGACAGGGCCACCTTCCGTTCCTTCCAAGGCAGGAGACTCAGGGGCTGGGGGCTGGACGTGGAGGCTGACCCTTGACTCACAGTGGACGTGCGAAGAGCTGGGCTCTGTCGTTCTGAACCACAGCAGAGTCCAGAGCTGGAGGGACTCCACGGATAGTCAGCCCAGTGACCGCCCAGAGCCCTGGCTCTGCTGCCCTCTGACCCCTGCTTGCCTGTCCTGTGCCCCCTCGCCTCTGGGGCGGTCCTGGCCCCCTGACACTTCTTCCCCAGCACCAGCTCCCCCTGTAATGTGGGGACCCCATCATGCCCAGGGTCTGCAGATCACCCAGGGGCACAGTCATCAGGTGGTGAGGAAGGAGGAGCTGGAGGGCCAGACCGCAACGGGAGAAATGAGCATCCCAGCCCACAGGGTTCCCTCTCACCTGGGCACAATCTTCAGGCCTTATCCTGGGACGCGTGCTCGTCTTTGTCAGAAACAAGTGGCAGATGGGAGACTAGATGGGTTAACATCCACAAAACCCTTGAGAGGGCCTGGCACGTGATCATTACTACGTAAACCCTGTTTTATAGCATAACAATGGCTATTATTGCTACTTACCGACCGGGAACCTTAAACGGTTCCCAACACAATGCAGCCAGCAGGAACAGGTGCTTAGGAAATTAACAGTTTCATCTATTCAGAGCCCTTAAGAGCAGAAGACGGAGTCGCCTCTTCTTCACCAGACACTCCTCGCAGCAAGCTGCATTTTCCCAGACGCAGCTGGTCCTCGGCATCCGTCTCCCACGCTCTTTCCACACCGTGATGGCGGCCCTCCCTCTCATCTCGCGGCCAAGCTCGTGTCCCCTCTCCTTGAACCCGGGCCCACTTCGCGGCGCCTCCAGCAACAGAGGAAGTGATGCCCGGCCACAGAGAGGCCACACACTTCCTTCCACACTGTCCTCACGCACGGCCTCCTTCGGCCCAACCGCCGTGTTGGGAGGAGGCTGGACAGCCCCTGGGCCGGCCACGTGCCGACGCCGGCCAGCAGCCCCGCTGTGGCCCCAGCTGACAGCCAGCGGCAAGGCTGCAGGTGAGTCCAGCCCGCAGCACTCAGGCCACCTCCAGCCCTCGAGCCACCGGAGCTGAGGCTGTCCAGAGCAGAAGAGAGCTGTCCCTTCTGAGCCCTGTGGAAAGGGCAGACTTGTGAGCAAAGCAAATAACTGCCGCTGCTGAAGCACTGGGTTTGGAGAGAATTATGAAGCGTGAGAGGCAGTGGGGTGGTGGAGCAGAGGCAGCAGGGGCGGGGGGGCCTCCATGACCAAAACCCAGAGCATGTGCCGCTGGCTTAGACTCCAGGTGGCAAGAAGCTAGACAATCTTGGAGGAGACTTTTGGTCAAGATGAAAGGTACGTGGCAGCATTAGCGGGCATCTAAAGGGCCGGGAGGAGGCTGACAGTGAGAATTTTGGGAAAGTCAGTGACTGCCCTCGGGGGCTTGGAGCCTTGTTACGCTGGACAGGAAGCTTGGCACCTCTGTCGCCCAGAAAATCAGAATTAAGCTTACTGCTCTCAGTGAGTTACCTGAGGCGTCTCCAGACAGAATATTCAAAGCACCACCGGGCTTCTTCTGGAGGCCCGCAATAAAATCCCAGAGGAGAGAGAAGGTAAAGTTTGGCCTAGTAGCTGTAAAGGGACCAGCTGCATTTGGAAATAAAACAGGCTCTCTGTCTTTGGTTTTCTGGTTGGTAAATGATTCTAAAAGTAAGAAATGACTTCCAGGGTTTCATTTCCAGGAGAGAGACGCTCTTGATAAACCAGGCCTCTAGCAAAAAGCAACTATAAATGGTGGACAAAATAGAAAACAATTCTCTGAAAGCGCTGAGGAACGGACATAAGCAGGAAAACATAAGATGGGGCTAGAAATAAGAGCGGGAGGCAGAGAGCGCAGCGGGCGAGTCCTGGGTTTCTGCAGCTGTGACCACAGGGCAAGGCCAAGCAACTGGCGCTCTGATGGGAAAACCTCTGTCCTCCTGGGAGGAACCTCAGGGAGGAGCCCAGGCAACAGAGAGTAACCCAGAAACGAACATCCAGGAAGGGGAGCCCATATCCTCGGCAAAGGCTCAACCTGGGACCCTGACTGGACCCTGAAACACACACCCACGGAGCAGAAAAGAGCGGGTGAACTGGAATCTAGGTTAGTCATCCACAGGCGTGACAGAGCTCACAGTTTGGGTCTAACCAAGTAAATTGCCTTAAAAATACCACCCCTTCAGAGCCACACAACAGAACCCAAAGTCTCAGAACAAAGCAATAGTAGTTTCCAGCGGCATTCAGCGATGAAAAATCAGGAAAATTTGATATATTTACAAGGAGAAGATCCAGAGATGGACCAAACGTGGCATCAGTGGGCAAGGGCAATCATTTTTAACTATGTCCATGGGGGAAGGGAAACGCCATCACAAGAAACAGAGAGAGAACGCGGACGGAGAAACAGACGGTGCAAACACATCCAAGCGGAAAGTTCAGAGCTGAAAAATGAAGCATCAGACTTAAAATTCTTCCAGATGGGCTTAATTAACAGCTTGGAGGTAACAGAAGAAAGAATCAGCAAATTTGAATATGGAAAGATAGAAACCCTCCAACACCAAGGAGAGAGAGGAGAACCACTAAGAAAATGAATGGCATCGTAGAAGGCGTCTTTAAAGAAAACCTTCCCAGCCAGGATGTTCACATTCGACCAGAGCGGCCGCAACAGTGAAGAAAGACTCCTTAAAGAAAACCTTCCCAGCCAGGATGTTCACATCCGACCAGAGCGGCCGCAACAGTGAAGAAAGACTTGGTTTGTTACCAGACAACGAAGAACACCCTTCTCCCGATGCTAAACCACAAGGAATGCTGAAGGGAGTTCCTCAGGCAGACCGTAATGACACCGGGTGGAAATGCGAACCTTTGGGAACGGATGACGCCTGTCAGAAAAGGCAAGTATCAGGCCAGTCAGCGGAAAGGGACGGCTGCTGCCCAGCTGCCAGGTCACGTCCAGCTCTTTGTGACGCCATGGACTGTAGCACGTCAGGCCTCCCTGCCCCTCTCCATCTCCCAGAGTTTGCCCAAGTTCACGTCCATTGTGTGGGTGATGCCATCCAGCCACATCATCCTCTGATGCCCCCATCTGCTTCTGCCCTCAATCTTTCCCAGCATCAGAGACTTTTCCAACGAGTTGGCTATTTGCATCAGATGACCAAAATACTGGAGCTTCAGCATCAGTCCTTCCAATGAGTATTAAGGGCTGATTTCCTTTGAGATTGACTGGTTTGATCTCCTTACTGTCTAAGGGACTCTCAAGAGTCTTCTCCAACACCACAATTCGAAGGCATCAACTCTTTAGTGCTCTGCCTTCTTTATGGTCCAGCTCTCACAAGTGACTATTTTCCCCTTAATTTCTTTAAAATACACGTGACTGGTTAAAGGAAAAATAGACACTGTCTTTGGGGTTTATAGAGACTATGAAGCAATACTCTTGACAGAAATGCCACAAAGGCTGAGAATGTGGATGGATCTCGAGTGTTATAAAGTGGCACAATGTTAACCCACATAGACAGTGAGACATTAGGGCGTTTATATCACAATCCCTAAACAATCACTAAAATAACAATGCAAAGATGTGCAACTCAGAAGCCCAAAGGTTAATTATAATGGAATTATTTTTTAAATACTCAAATAATCCAAAAGAAAGTAAGAAAGGAGCAATAATAAGAAACAAACAAGAGGAAAAACAGGAAAATGTAAAACAATACACATGAATATGAATAGAATAAGTACTCTAATTAGAAGTATCAGACTGGGTATTTTTGAAAAACAAGACCCACCCAACTCTATATTGTTGACAAGAGAAGTACTTTAAAAACAAAAAGACGGGTTGAAAGTAAATGGACGAAACATATATCCTGCATAGAAGACGGCAGGTTCATTAACATCAGCTAAAACAGACACCAAGACAAAGAGTGCTGGCACAAGGGAAAGACGGATGTCTTTATCAGGAAGATAAAAGGGCCAGCTCATCAGCAAGGCAAACCAGTCATGCATGCGCGTCCCCAAGAGCAGCCTCGAAGTACGTGAAACCAGCACCTGTAGAACTGAAGGAAAGTGCCAGCCCACGACTGTAGTAAAATGTTTTAATGCTCCTCTGCCAACAACTGATAGAAGAGCTGGAGGGAAAAAAATCAATAAAAACTTGGATGACCTGAACAACACTCTCTCTCACCGTGGCACAGTGGATGCGTATCAAACACTCTGCCCAACAAAGAAAAATACACGTTTCTTTCCTAAGGGCACATGGTCTGCATACCAAGACAGGCAATATCCTGAGCCACACAGCGAGCAGATCAACTGTCAGAGAATCGATGCCAGTCGGAGCACCGATGCCAGTCGGAGCATGTTTCCTGACCATCGTTGTTGTTGTTTAGTCACGAAGTCATGTCTGACTCTTTTGCGACCCCCATGGATTGTACCCACCAGGCTCCTCTGTCCATGGCATCTCCCAGGCAAGAACACTGGAGAGGATTTCCATTTCCTTCTCCAGGGAATCTTTCCAACCCAGGGATCAAAACCATGTCTCCTGCACTGGCAGGCAGATTCTTTACCATTTAGTCACCAGGGAGTCCCTTCCTGATCATTGCTGAACTGAATTAGAAATCAAGAAATAGTGAGATATCTAAGAAACTCCCAAACATACGGATATGAACAACGTCTAAGTAACCCAGGCTCAGGGAAGAAATCACAATGAGAAGTGGAAAATGCTTCACACTGAGCGATGATGAAAGGACAGCTTCTGACAGCTTATGGGCTGCAGTCCAAGCAGTGCTTTGAGGAGAGCGCGCGCCTTTAAAGGTCTTGTAACAGAGGTGAACTGAGACTACAGGCAGTGCCCTAAGGGTCTACCTCAAACTAAAGGAAGAGCAGAACCAACCCGGAGTAAACCAAAGGGAGAAAAAGGCAAAGACACGGAAAGAAAGCAGAGAAGCAAGAACCCAACAAAAATAGGGGCAGTTAACGTAACCAAAAGCGGATTCTCCAAGATCAAACAACTGACAGGACTCTATAAGACTAACCCCTTAAAATGAGAATGAAAGTGCAAATCGTCAATATCAGGATTAAAAGAATAGGTGCTATTTCAGATCTTAAAAAAGATAAGACGACAGGATGAGTAACTTTATGCTAATAAATTAAATACCATTAAAAATTAATGAAAGCATATCATGGGATTCCCCTGGCGGTCCGGGGGGCCAACACTCCACACCCCCAGTCCTGGGGGCCCAGGTTTGGTCCCTGTCGGGGGCTAGACCCTGCGTGCCCCCCGAGGGCCACACACGCTGAGAGCTCACACACTGCAGTGGCGCGACGGAGCCCCGCACTCCCAGGGCAGGTGCAGCCAAATAAACGAACAGAACGAATGAAGGCTGAAAACAAGGGGATGTCAGGAGGGAATTTATGCTGGCGAATCCAACAGCTTTAGTTAAAAGGACAAATTCCTCCAGAAATACTGCTTACCCAGATTCGTACTCGACCAAGGGGAGAATGTGACTATTGCTATAGTTATCTTTAGTTTTTTTAAATAAAAGCAAACAAACCTTCCCACCAGGAAAATTCCAGGCCCAGAAGGTTTCCCTGGTGAATTCTATCAAACTTTCAGAAAGATGTAACAGCAGATTTACAGTAATCCTTTCAGACCACACAAGAAGGGGGAAAACCTTTCCACTTGCTTTATGAGGCCAGCATAATTCTGAAATAAAGACAGACAATGGCATTGCAAAAAAACAACTGTGAACGAATATTTCTCATGATTGTGGACAAGAAAGTCCTTAACAAAATCTGAGCAACTCGGAAAACCTAGCAACATTTAAAAGGACAACACATTACAGTTAAGTAGGGCTTATCTCAAAATACAGGACGGTCTAGCGCTCAAAAATCAGTCAGCATAAATTACCATATTAACAGAATAAAGAACAACACCCACAGGATCACTGTAATAGATACAGGAAAAAGCATTTGGCAAAACTGAAGATCCAATCATAACAGAACTCTCAGAGACCTCAGACAGAGCAATACAGGGTGGGTATGTGAGCTCTAAGCTGACGTGGTACTCAGTGGTGGTGAAGGTTTCCCCTAAGCTGGGAATGAGGCGCGGATTCCTGCTCTCAAGGCCGTGCTGCACCATTTCCCCGGAGGCTCCAGTCGCTGCAGATGCAAACAGCGATGTCAGCGCCTGCAGACCTGGAAAGAAGCGACCCAGTCTCTGCTTGGGGGTGAGACAGTCCCTTGCACTGTCCGCACAGGAGCGTGGACCAGGGACCCTGGCCTTGGGGCTCAGGGTGTGCACCCTGTCCCCCACTTCTCCAAGTCTGTGCCCTCCACGCAAGCCCAGGAGGAAAGGCAATGCTGGTGCCGTGGACCCGTCACTCAGGAGACAGACGGCCCCTGGGAGCCCCGATGAGCTCCGTGCTGGGGCCAGCACCTCGCAAGCCCCGAAAGCACCCCCGCTTCTGTCTCAGTTCCCTCCACGACTTCTGGCGGCCCTGCTTTCTTAGGAGAAACCAAGGCTTTTGGAAGCGGTCCCAGAGGTCAAGCAGTTAGTTGCCCGCTTGGTCTCCAGGCATCGCCGCGGCCCAGAAGTTCCCCTGGGGACATCTTCCCTAAACAGCAGGTCGAGTACTGGATTTCAGGCTGTCTCCAGTGTGGCTGCCGTTGCTGACAAGTGGCTCGTGGGAGAGCCCGCGGGAGCGGACGTGCCTTATCTCGCTTTGCCTCTTCTCTAAACCACAAGCGTCTCTGGCCTGCTTGCTTCCTTTGCTCTTTGTTCTCAGATTGCACCCGGGGAGCCAGACAATCAGGTGAAGCTGCAGACTCGAGAGTGTGTCTCTACAGACGCGGTTGCGGGGCAGCCGGCCGGGGCAAACTGGATCCTGAGGGTGCTGGCTTCGAGGCAGCGGCCCCCGTTTCCTGCCTCAGTCTCCCCACGTGTGAAATGAGGCCACAGCAGCAGACAAACACAGCGTGTCGCCCGGGCCGGCCTGGGCTCGCTGCTCAGCAGCGGCAGCTCTCTGGCCTCCTGGCGTCCAGATGGCTCCCGGACGCAAGGGCGGGGTTGGGGAAGGAGCTCGCCAGAGCTCGGACGGGGTGCAGGAAGGTGCTGACCGGATCCCAGCAGGGCAGTGTGCGGGGGACGAGGGGGTCAGGAGGCCGAGCTGCACTGGGCAGCTCTGCAGGCACCCGGGGCCACGCTGGGCGTCTGCAGACTTGGTTTCCTCCCACTGAAAAGGTGGAAGGAGCGTGGCTTAAATGTCAGGTCAGCTCAGTCACTTGCTCAGTCGGGTCTAACTCTTTTTCGACCCCATGGACCGCAGCACACCAGGCCTCCCTGTTCATCATCAACTCCTGGAGTTCACCCAAACTCGTGTGCACCGAGTCGGTGACGCCATCCAGCCATCTCATCCCCGGTCGTCCCCTTCTCCTCCCACCTTCAATCCTTCCCAGCATCAGAGTCTTTTCCAATGAGTCAGCTCTTCGCATGAGGTGGCCAAAGCACTGGAGTTTCAGCTTTAACATCATTCCTTCCAAACAAATCCCAGGGCTGATCTCCTTCAGAATGAACTGGTTGGACCTCCTTGCAGTCCAAGGGACTCTCAAGAGTCTTCTCCAACACCAGAGTTCAAAAGCATCAATGCTTCGGTGCTCAGCCTTCTTCACAGTCCAACTCTCACGTCCATATGTGACCACAGGAAAAACCATAGCCTTGACCAGACGGACCTTAGTCGGCAAAGTAATGTCTCTGCTTTTGGATATGCTATCTAGGTTGGTCATAGCTTTCCTTCTAAGGAGTGAGCGTCTTCTAATTTCCTGGCTGCATCCCCACCTGCAGTGATTTTGGAGCCCCTCCCCCCAGATAAAGTCTGCCACTGTCTCCACTGTCTCCCCACCAGCACCAGTCCTTCCAGTGAATATTCAGGACTGATACAGACACAGTGAAAACACACTCCAGTGCACGCGGCCCCAGGGCGGTGAAGCACAGCGGCCTTGCCAGCTGCACCGTCCCCTGCTCTTCTCTGACCAGGAGGAAAGCTGGGAGCTGGGTGGGCTACCAGGGCGGGACCCCCTCCATGGGAGCCAGCCAGGCCCTGGCTGGGGGCCCGGGCAGGACGGTCAGGTGAGAAGCAGGGGCGCTGAGCTGGACACAACCCCACAGCAGCAGCACAGCATGCCCTGGCCTCGGGGAGGAGGCCGCCCATCTGGCTTCACCCCGGTTCCCTCTGCCTGTCCTGGCAGCCCTGTCTCCTCTGCCCATCGGGCCCCGGGGCAGCCCACCCCAGCCTCCGACTCAACGCGACCCACACCCAGCATCTCCTCCCCAGGCCTGTCACCCAGAGCCCCTGTCTCCGCTACCTGCTATCTCCGCATCTCCCCTGCAGGGAAAGCCCACTTGCCACCCAGAGCCCCAGGCCAGCTTCTAAACCACCCTTGGCTCCCCAGCCCCACACCCAGTGGTCAGCCGGTCCTATCCATCCATGCCTCCATCCATGCCTTACGTGTCCCCTTCAGTCAAGCCCAGTCATCAGCAGACGATCCTTTAGCCAGCCCAGGGCAACAGCCTTGGGGATCCCGCTCGACCCTCACCCACCTCCCTTCTCCACAGGGAGGCAGAACTCTCCAAATGCACCCAGACCCGGTCAACTCCCGGCCCCCAAGCATGGCTGCCCCGTCACGAGAACAGACGCTAAAAGCACCTCCGTGGCAGGCACGGTCCTGCCAGCTTCTGCCCCTGCAGCCCATCTCCAGTCCCCGCTCCTTCTGCCCGTGCCCAGCGTCTCTACCCACCCACCACCGGATGCTGTCTCCCACCCAACGAGCCCCTCAAGGGGCTTGCCTGCCTGCCTCCTCCCAAAGGCCCTCCCCAGAGCATCCTGGCCTGCTGGGGTCCAGCCCCGGTGGATCCAGGGTAATCCGGAGAAGAGATGGAATCAGAGTCCTAGGAAAAAACTTATTTAATTACAGATATAAAGAGAGATTAGAAAAAGATAGTGTAGTAGGAAAATTAGTGGAGAGAAAGATGCTGAATAACTTGGTTTATGTGGAATACCAATAAAACTCCAAGACAAGGAGTTTGCACCACCTACGTAGGCCACAGGCGTCTTCCCGTTCTCCCGAAGAAGAGGAGGCACAGAGGCCTCCCTGGTCCGATCTTAGAGCCCAGGCAAAATCAGCAGGCTTGGCGAGTACCCACGCTCCAGATGGGAATCCAGCCAGAAGGGGAAAGAAAGAACAACTCAGGGGAATCAGTCTTTCCAGAAACTGATCCGATTTCTTTATTTTTCAAGTTTGCTTATATACTTTTTGTTATACATAGGGATGAATACAGAGTCATGCGGGGTCAGCAGACCTGACCCTTGTCACAATCAGGTGCTTCATATAAAATTATACAAAGGTCTTATGGGTTTTACATCATCTTCTGGCCATTAGGCCTGCTGACATTTTATTGCCCTTTCTGATAACGGTCTGTTCAATTCAGTTCAGCCGCTCAGTCGTGTCCGACTCTCTGCGACCCCATGAATCGCAGCATGCCAGGCCTCCCTGTCCACCACCATCTCCTGAGTTCACTCAGACTCACGTCCATCGAGTCCATGATGCCATCCAGCCATCTCATCCTCAGTCATCCCCTACTCCTGTCCCCAATCCCTCCCAGCATCAGAGTCTTTTCTAATGAGTCAGCTCTTCTCATGAGGTGGCCAAAGTACTGGAGTTTCAGCTTTAACATCATTCCTTCCAAAGAAATAACAGGGTTGATCTCCTTCAGAATGGACTGGTTGGATCTCCTTACAGTCCAAGGGACTCTCAAGAGTCTTCTCCAACACCACAGTTCAAAAGCATCGGTTCTTCGGCACTCAGCCTTCTTCACAGTCCAACTCTCACATTCATACATGACCACAGGAAAAACCATAGCGTTGACTAGACGGACCTTAGTCAGCAAAGTAATGTCTCTGCTTTTGAATATGCTATCTAGGTTGGTCATAACTTTCCTTCCAAGGAGTAAGCGTCTTTTAATTTCATGGCTGCAGTCACCATCTGCAGTGATTTTGGAGCCCCCAAAATAAAGTCTGACACTGTTTCCACTGTTTCTCCATCTATTTCCCATGAAGTGATGGGACCGGATGCCATGATCTTCGTTTTCTGAACGTTGAGCTTTAGGCCAACTTTTTCACTCTCCTCTTTCACTTTCATCAAGAGGCTTTTAGTTCCTCTTCACTTTCTGCCATAAGGATGGTGTTATCTGCCTATCTGAGGTTATTGATATTTCTCCCGGCAATCTTGATTCCAGCTTGTGTTTCTTCCAGCCCAGCGTTTCTCATGATGCACTCTGCACAAAAGTTAAATAAGCAGAGTGACAATATACAGCCTTGATGTACTCCTTTTCCTATTTGGAACCAGTCTGTTGTTCCATGTCCAGTTCCAACTGTTGCTTCCTGACCTGCATACAGGTTTCTCAAGAGGCAGGTCAGGTGGTCTGGTATTCCCATCTCTTTCAGAATTTTCCACAGTTTATTGTGATCCACACAGTCAAAGGCTTTGGCATAGTCAAGAAAGCAGAAATAGATGTTTTTCTGGAACTCTCTTGCATTTTCCATGATCCAGCGGATGTTGGCAATTTGATCTCTGATTCTTCTGCCTTTTCTAAAACCATCTTGAACATCTTGAAGTTCACGGTTCACGTATTGCTGAAGCCTGGCTTGGAGAATTTTAAGCATTACTTTACTAGCATGTGAGATGAGTGCAATTGTGCAGCAGTTTGAGCATTCTTTGGCATTGCCTTTCTTTCGGATTGGAATAAAACTGACCTTTTCCAGTCCGGTGGCCACTGCTGGGTTTTGCAAATTTGCTGGCATATTGAGCACAGCACTTTCACAGCATCATCTTTAAGGATTTGAAACAGCTCAACTGGAATTCCATCACCTCCACTAGCTTTGTTCATAGTGATGCTTTCTAAGGCCCACCAGAAAACTTATTTTTTCTAGGGGTGATTTTTTTTTTTAAACCGAGCTCCACCCTCCAGATAAAGTTGCATTCCTATAGGGTGAGGGTGTGGTGGGTTACCATCAAGAAAGGAATTTACTTAGCCTAAAGTTAACATGATTGATCTTAAAGGTTAATACTTATTTCTCCCATATGCTAGATATAGTCATTATAAGGGCAGGGAATATGGAGATTTAGCAGCGAATATTGGCTCAACAAATGAAAAAACCCTTCACCAATATAATTTCTAATCACCCACTATACTATACTAATAATTTTCTAACTTCTCAAAAGAGTCTGTATTTAGAAAGTTTTAAAGCATCTCGTGCCTCTCACGGTTGGGAGCTGTAAACAATCACATGTGGCCGGACGAACCTGTTCAGGAGGCTAGAGAAAATTCAGAGGAGTTTATAAGTTGAAACACTCTTGTCACGCCCAGGAATTTTTATTAACTGGAGCTGCAAGTTAACTCCTTCTCCAAGAGGAATGGTGATGGGGAGAGCCCCCCATAAAGTCAGAGGCGTAGGTGAGAACATAAGTAGGCAGACTCTGGTTTTGGGGGTAGATGCTCGGGAACAGGGGGTTTCCTGAGGCTCGATCCCACCTTTGTGTATGCCAAGCCTCCTCCCCCATGACCTTTGCCATGGGCGGAGTTCCTCACGCTGGCTCCTGGCACTGGCCCTTACCCCCCACCCCCAGCACCCACCACAGGCAATATTTGCCCAGCTTTTCATTCACTTATTTTCTGTCCCTGCTCTAGGCTAAACAACAACAGTCCAAAAGACATCCACGCCCTAACCGTCCCTGCCAACGTTACTTCATACGGAAAAGGTGTCTTTGGAACTGGGATCAAGGTAAGGATCTTGCCGTGGGGAGACCATTCTGGACTATCCAGGAGGCCCTTGATGCAATCTCAAGTGTCCCTGAAGGAGGGACCCAGGGGAGATTCGCAGCCACAGAGGGGAAGGGGAGGCGAAGACAGAGCAGAGAGCATGAGGATGCGGGCCTTGGAGACGATGCGGCTATAAGCCAAGGAGCTCAGGCAACCGACTGCCAGCAGCTGAAAGCCAGCAAGGACCCTGGAGCCCCCGGGAGGAGGCCGGCCTCGCTCCTGGCGAGTTAGTCTGAGCGGCGGGAAGCGGGCACGGCTGCTGCTCCCGGGAACAGGAGACTGTGGGATGGGATGCTCAGGGCCCCAGAGCTGTGTCACGGCCGCCCTCACTAAGCAGCTGGGGCGCTGCCAGGCTGGGAGCCGGCTCCCAGTCCCAGGTTCAGGGAGGAGTCTGAGGACATCCCAGACATGTGGTTGCTGCTGTGGCCTGGAGCAAGCACCTGGCGCAGACCTTCGGGAGGCAGGAAGACGGGGAGGACCACAGAGGGCCCAGTGAGGGCCACGAGGAGTGGGTGGTGGGTCCGGGAGGGGAGGGTGGGCTCCAGGGGAGGGGGGCACCAACCACCGTGGGGTGCCACTGACGTCTCCACGTGAGAGGAAGGCTCTCGTTCAGCAGCTGGGTTTGGTGGCCTGAGCTGGGAGCCAGGAGAGACCAGGAGGGCTGTGGACACGGGAAGTGAACAGCCTGTTTCTGTGAAGGGAACCGAGAGGGGGACGAGAGGGAGAAGAAAGGGAAAGGGGGTCCTCAATAAGTGGGACCACACAGCCGCCCTTCGGTGCCTGTGGGAATGGTGGGGGAAGGGCGGGGCTGGAGGCAGACCATCCCGGGACAGAGCAGGCCTCACCCCGGACGTGGACCTCCAGGTGGGAGCCCCAAGTGCAGTGCAGGCCGTGTGAGGAGGGAACCACGCCGGTGAGAGCAGCTGGGAGAGTCTGAGCTGGAGAGGGGCCGAGGCAGGACCCCTGGGAGCGCTGGGCACCCTTGGGGGAGGTTACGACTTCACAAGAACCGTCCGAACGGTCCCGGGAACCGTCCCGGAGCAGGCAGGGTGGGGACAGCCGGGGGCTGAGGGCCGAGAGTGGCTCCAAGGATGGTTCCCGGAAGCCCAGCTGGGCAGAGGGGAGGGAGGCAGGGGCGGGGGCATAGCTGGGGCTGCAGCCAAGGGGGTGGGGGTCTCAGTGCTGCCGGCTCCTGGATGATCAGCGGCCGAGTGACTGTCACTCTCACAAGGCCTGGGGCTTCCTGAGAAGCTGTATGAGCCCGAGGACAGCTGGGCACACTGCAGGGATGAGAAAGGGGTCATCTGCGTGCTCCCCCGCTTCTGCCCCGACACTGCCCCGCATCCAGGACCGGCCACCTCTTCTGCCCAGACAACTTCCCAAGATTAGAAGCCGGCCACCCGGTCCAAGTGCTGACCAGTGAGTGCCCGCTGGTGCCTGCGGCCGGGAGACAAACCCTGTCTGTCCAGGCCTGTCACATAGCAGGTCTCGGTCAATACCTGCCATTCATGAGGGTCAGTTCAGCAAGGACAGTGGGCACCAGGGGGCTGAGAAGGGAGGGTGGAGGCCTGGTGGGGGACGAATGGGCAGCAGGCAGCCCACAGCTCTGAGCACGGAGGCCGGACAGCTCGCGTGGGCTGGGCCCCACTTGCTAGGAAATTTTCAGGGAGGAGAGGGGAGAGGGGCAGTGCCGTTGCCTAGGCAACCGCTCTGTCACCTTCTAAGGAGCCTGGTAGAGGGAGGAGGAGGCCTGTCTTAAAGGAGCACAAGCCCCATTGATTTGGCGGCGCTCCTGAGGCGTCTCGGCAGGAAGTCGGTTCCTTCCTAGCTCAGGTCCGAGTTCCAGACGGACGGACGGCAGGAGAGGGGGTGCCCGGGACCTGCTACACCAGCTGAAGGGGCTCGGGGCTGGCACAAGGGGGCAAGAGGCTGCTCCGGCTGCCAGACACACAGACAGAGCCCCCAGCCTGATTCTACCTGCAGCCGCTGCTCTGGGGGCTTCACGGTCTGCCAGGCGGGAAAGCCGCTGGGCAAGGGGACTGGAGTCTGAACTGGTCAGCAGAGATGCATGGCCACCTCGCACCCCAGCTTTGGCCAGCCCCAAAGCAGTGGTCGGGAGCAGAGAGCAGAGGGGGGCTGCTGGGGGCGCCGGGGTGGGCACTGGGGCAGAACAAGGCCCGGCTATAAGGGGACTCCCGGTTTGCAGAAGGAAATAAGAATATACACCCTGATGACGCAAACCAAGCCCTGAAATGCAGAGACCCTTCCTTCCTCCACATCACAGGGTTCTTCCAGGAGAGCCTAGCTTGTGCTGCGAAGACAAACGAGCTTTCAATCAGCAGCATTTCAGTCTGACTTCGTCTTCCCAGCCTCTGTCAGGTTCAAGGACAAGCTAGGATTTCCAAGTTGCAAAGTGCGTGGGAGTGACATCAGCTCTGCTCACCTGTCCTCTGCCTTGGGTCTGTGGGCCTGGCACATCCTGAGCGCTTCCTGAGGCCGCGGCTCCCTCCCTGTTGACAGCTGGCAGGTAGGGGCCGCGTCGTCATTGACACCGCAGAACACGTGGGCACGGAAGGGTGGCCCCTATGGCCAGAAGTCAGATCTGGTTTTAGGGGACAAGACCCAACACTTCTTCCCAGTACTACGTCTGCACGCATAGGAAACGTCGCATCACCCCCACCCGGCCCCAGCACCGCCTGTCCTGGGCAGTGGTATGTTAACTTTTCAAGCAATAAAAATAATGAGTCTGTGTAACTGTTTAAAACAACTTTCTTAAGACATAATTCACAAACCACACAATTCACCCACTTAGAGTATACAATCCGATGGTTTTGGTATATCACATTATCATTTTACCTGTAAAAATTGAATATAGTAAAATATATATTTCCACTCCAGTATTCTTGCTTAGGAGAATTCCACAGACAGAGGAGCCTGGTGGGCTACAGTCCGTGGAGTCACAGAGTCAGACATAAGTGAAGCAACTTAGCATGCACGGAGGCCTTGGTTTGCAGCATCACCTTGCCGACAGAGGTCCGTGTAGTCAAAGCTGTGGTTTTTCCAGGAGTTGGGTACAGATGTGAGAGTTGGACCATAAAGAGGGCTGAGCACCAAAGAATGGATACTTTCAAATTGTGGTGCCGGAGAAGACTCTTAAAGAGTCCCGTGGACTGCAAGATCAAACCAGTCAGTCCTAAAGGAAATCAACACTGAACACTCATTGGAAGGACTGATGCTGAAATTCAAGCTCCAATACTTTGGCCACTTGATGTGAAGAGTCAGCTCATTGGAGAAGACCTTGATGCTGGCAAAGACTGAAGGCAAAAGGAGAAGGGGCGACAGAGGAAGAGCTGTTAGACAGCATCACTGACTCGATGGACGTGAGTTTGACCCAACTGGAGAGACAGTGAAGGAGAGGGAAGCCTGTTGTTGCAGCAAAGAGAAGGGCACGACTGAGCGGTCGAAGAGCAGCGACAGCTTCGCTCTGGGACTTCTCGCTCTGGTGACCCCACGTGAGTCACACCCCCGGGCTCCAGCTTCCCCGCCTGTGATGTAAGAGGCCCGGACCACTCCACCGGCTGACGCTCCGTTCTGTGATTGTCAGCTGTTAGACATTTCCTTCCCGGAGTCTACTTTCCGAAGACTAACACTGAGGAAGAGATACGAGGGAGGTTTCTAGTACCTACTACCAGTCTAGCTTCTCAGAAAACAGCGGTGCTTTGGGATTTCCCCCTCGAATGGGGCATACGATGGAGACTGTGGGGTCTAAGACTCGGATCTGGGCTGGGGGTGCATGGGAAAGGGAGCATGGGGCAAGGAAGAAAGGCGTCTCCTCACAGCTGGAGGGTGGAGTCCACGCCTGCGGGTAAGACAGCAGGCCAGGCTCGGGGTCTGGAGGCCGACTGAACTCTCCTAGGCTCCCGGTTCAGCAAAGGCATCCTGGGTGGGCAGAGCTGGGTCTGTTTCCATCTGAACACACGTGCACACACCCAGTGCAGCCGCACACGCCTGTGCGCGCCCGCCCCCATGTATGCATGTGAACCACGAACACAAGGACAGACCCTCAGCCAAGAGGCCCCCTGGGGCAGAAGCCCCTGCAGGCGACATCTGTTCCCTCTTTGCTCCCTTGCTAGGCACCCCGGAAGGACAGGAAGGAGG
Organism: Nanger dama; assembly: GCA_917880005.1. Taxonomy (NCBI): domain Eukaryota; kingdom Metazoa; phylum Chordata; class Mammalia; order Artiodactyla; family Bovidae; genus Nanger; species Nanger dama. The sequence goes on along the minus strand of CAKJTW010000018.1, from coordinate 1,467,037 downwards.
CCTGTGAGGAGTACCGGAGCTCTCAAGCTCTGAGTCCATCCCCCTTCAACTCTCCCCCATCGCCGCTCCGGCTCCTCAGCTTATCTCACCGAGGCGTGGCCTCCAAGGACACCTCCGGGAGATGGCCAGCCTTTCCCTCCTCGGCCTGCGCCCCTCCCTGCTCTGCGTCCACTCTTTGCGTCCAGGGGGCCCGGATCCCAGAGGCCAGGGGCCTGGAGCCCCGCCGTCCGGCCAGCCAGGGTGGAGTTTTCCCTCCCAGTTAAATTTCCCCCGCCTGCTTGATGTCACATCCTGTCCCGGCTTCCCCGCCGCCGCCCTCCCCACCCCCGCTCGTGAGCGTGGCGCGCGGGCCCCCTGCGCCTCCCCGCCCCCCGCCCCTTCCCCGCAAACTTTGGCACCCGGGCCGCCCAGCCGCGCGCCCGAGCCGCGGGCGCGCGGGGCCGTCGGGAGGAGGGGCCGAGGAGGGGCGGAGGGGCGGCCCGCCCCGCCCGCGACCGCGGAGCCGCTCGGCTGCCGGAGATGCAGAGCGGAGGCTCCGCGCAGCAGACCCCGCGCGCCGCCTGCTCCGGGTGCTGAAGGCGCGGGGACAGGGCCGGGCGCCGCCGCGGAGCCCGCAGACCGGGAGCGCGTCCGCGTCCACGCAGCCGCCGGCCGCCGAGCACCCAGGGCTCCCCGCACGCCAGGACGTCGGAGGCGGCCGCGAGACATGCAACCGGCCCGGAAGCTCCTCAGCCTCCTGTTCCTCATCCTGATGGGCACCGAACTCACCCAAGTACGTGCATCCAACGCCATTTTCCTCCCTGCGTGCGAGGCGCCCGCCCGGCCCGGGGCCGGCAAAGTCGGGGAGCCGCTCCGCACAGCCCGGCGCCCCGCACCCCCGCCCTGGCCCGGGCGCGGCCGCGGGGTTGGGGAGGGGACCAGCTGCACCTGGGATGCAGGAAGGGGTGCAGGCTGACCCCAGACTGCTGCTGTGTCCCCCAGGACCCTCAGCCCTGACCCCTTCCTCCTGGACGCCCCGGCTGCCCACTCCCTGCTGAGAAGTTCAGAGGGCAGTGGAGGGGGCCTTTTGGCGGCTATTGTCATCGGGGAGAAGACCGAGCAGGCGGTCTGAGCCGCTGGCGCGCTCGGAGGTGGATGTGACCCAACTCCCGCCCCTGCATCCCTGTCCCTGGCTACAGTTGCTGCCCTTGGGGCTCCGGAGCTGGCGGTGGGCATGGTGCCAGGAGACCGGACCGGGGAGGGCGAGCCGCCGTGTCTGAGGCTTGGGTGCATTGTGGGCTCCATGTGGAGGTTTGGGAGGCGGTTGTGGCCACATGCGTGGCATGAAGTGAGTGGCGAGCGTGTGTGGGGACCGCTGGGCATTTTAAGTGGAATAGCCATCCCTGAGCAATGTATCAATAGAGAGCCTGTCTCTGGCTGGCATTCTCCATTTTCAAATGCATCTGAGAGCTGGCGGGTCTGGGGTGCCGGGCGGGGTGTCGCTTTGGCAGCTGGCGGGTCTAGGGCGCCGGGCTGGGTGTTGCTTGACACCAGGGTGTTGGCAAGAGGCTGCCAGCTGCGGGAGCCAGGCTGGTCAGAGTGACATTAAAATGCCCTTTCCACGGTGCCACTGTGCCACGATCTGAGCCGGGAGATGCCCTTTGCAGCTGCGAGTCCGGGAGGTGCAGGGGGTGCTGCCAGGAGCTTGGCCCCAGGCGGCAGCTGCCTCAACCCTCCTCTCTTCCCTCCTGCCTCTGCACCTCCCGGCCTCCCAGAATAAAAAGAGGAAACAAAAGAGAGAAGAGAGGGCGCGAGGTGGATCACAGGAGAGAAGGCTCTGGAATAAGCGGCCCTTGTTTTCACCGGGAAGCGCTTGCCGGTTCCCTGGCTCAGTGCGGGAAGTGCATGCGGCCCCAGCCCCAGCCCCAGCCGAGGGAGGGTCTGTCTTGCTCGGAGAAGCGGGAAATCAGCCAGGGCCCCTGGAGAGGGTCCGCTCCGTCTCCGGGAGAGTTTTCTTGGCTGTGGGGAAGGCCTGGCCGAGGGGCAGACTCGGGCTCTGTGAGTGGACACTGTGTGAATGCACGTGCCCACGCTCACACACGCTCCCACGCCACGCACACGAGCACACGCGACAGAAGGCAGCCAGGAGGCATGTGCCTACTTTAGACATCGCGGGAGGAGACGGCTGGTCTGGGTGCCCTGGAAGTGACCACCCTCAGGCCCTCCGAGCCCTACTGGCCTCCTCACCTCCAGGCTCCCTGAGTCTCCATTCCCAGCCCTCCTCCAGAGGCTCACTTTCAGTCTTTTTGAAGGTCCCCTGCTCCTGGAAGAAGCTTTTGGTCCAGCTTGGGTTGGGAGCTCTGTCTGGCTGGCGAGAGCCCTTGCCCGTCCACACTGTCGGCGCTGAGCATCCGAGTGTGGCCAGCCCCTGCACACACGCCTGCAGCCACACCGTCCCTTCAGGACCCTGGCCAGCTCCCCGAGGCCGCTGGGCCAGGAAGGGAAATGATGGTTTCTTTGGAAGCTTCCTGTTTGCGAAGCGGAGCTATAGGACCCCTCAAGGGAACACCTCCCTCAACACAGCCGAGGGGCAGGGCCCTACCCTCCTGGCCTGCCTCTGAGTCTGTGCTGTGAGAATCTTCCGTCAGAAGCCTAGTATCCCCAGTGGTAATGGGATTTTAGAGCCGAGGCCCAGCTGGCAGATATTGCTCTAACCAGTCCACGTCTGTGAAGCGGTCAGAGGGCGGCTGGCTTGGCCACCATCTCCAGAGACCCCGGCCGCCCTGGTCCCACCCAGGTGGGCTTCTTTGGGGTCAGGCCAGGCGCCTCTCTCCTTTGTCAGACCTCTAAGGCGGGGACTGGGTTTGGGGGTGGGGTGTAGGTACAGGGCTGCTGTGAATCTGAGAGCCCCTTGGGGACACCCTTACCCAAGACCCTTGCTTTCTTGATCCTAAAGGGATCTGACTCTGGGAAGCCACACGGCCTGGCGTCAGGAGCGACGGTCCCTCCACGTGTGGTGGGTAAATCCCCTCTGGGCTTCGGGACAGGGAGGGCAGGGCAGTGTTGACCGGCCTGGGTGGCCTCTGTCGGCCCCCACCCTCTTCCTCTCCCCCCTTCAAGTAAGCTGCCCCCACGGCCGCACCCTCTGTCTCAGGGCCCTTCCGAAGAATGTGGACACGAGGTTCCAGGGCCGCTGTGTTTGTGGATTAGGGCCCGTCCGAATGCGAACAAGTCGGAGCCGCGTGGGTGTCACCTGCGCTGCTTGAAGGATTCAGGCAGACGGGCGAGGGGGGTGGAGCGCACATGGCCGGGCCATCTGTTCTCCCAACAGCGAGCTTACGATGAGCCACTCAGTCAAACGCCAGCTAGTGATCGATGGCCTACTACGTGCCAGGCTCGTGGGCCCAGATGAACCCTGTCCTCAGACGGAAAGAGGCCTGACTGGGCCTCGTGCTGTAGTTTTTAGGAAGAGGCTGGCGTTCCAGCTCCTTGAGAGGCTCCACCGGAGCTTCCCGGCAGAATGCAGAGCTGGATCCTCGTCTTGGCGGAGGCACCCTGCCCACCCCAGCCCAGCTCACCTTCCCTTGCGAGAAGCACATGGCCCCCCATGTGAGATGGCCCGGAATGAGAGGGCAGCTCTTGACAGTGACCCTGGGCCCAGCTGCCCCTCCCCTCCTGGCCCCGCCAGCCACTCTCTGGTGATCTTGAGAAGGGCTCTGAGCTTCAGCCTGAACGTCCACCCTTTTGAAAGAAGAGCACGGAGCCTGGTGAGGCCCGAAGATGCCTCCCCCTGCGACCCCGCTCCAGTCCCGCCCTCCTTCCTGCCAGTGCAGCTCTCTGATACCAGCTGGTCAGGCTTGACTCCGGCACGCCTGGGCTGGCGATGCTGAGTCTGGGCCTGGCCGTCTGGCACACAGGCCATGGTGCTTAGTCGGGGGACTGAGACGCTGCCAAGCCAGCTTGTTCGAGAGGCCAGAGGACTCTGGGATTGGAGTGGAGGGAGCTGAGCGTGCTCTGGAGAAGAGGTGCCATTTGCACCTGCCGAGCCCGGGCAGGGAGATGGGGAGGAACAGGTGGGCAGGGCTGCTGCACACAGAGGCCGCAGCAGGCAGACGGGCCCAGAGCCTCGGCGCACAGCAAAGGAGCGTTGAGGGGTTAGCTTTATTTCAGGGGTGAAGTGGAGCCCTTCCTATTAGTCCCCAGGCCGGGCGTGGCCTTTCGGACCCCTTGGGGTGGGGGTTCCATCTGTGAAGGCGCACAGGGTGCCTCGGAGCATCAGCTGTCCCCGGGCCCTCGGGGCCCCCAGGCTTTATGGAGTGACTGGTGACGCTTGTCTGGAGCTTGGGGAGCTGTGTGCAGGTATCAGCATCCGAGAAGAGGTGTGAGTGGGGTGGGGGTGGGTTCTGTGAACCGACAGGCAGGCGTACAGCGGGGCTGGCGTGGAGCTATCAGGACCCTCTCTTCAAACCTGTTCCCACCTCCTCACATCCAGCCAGAGTGAAGACCCCAGCCCAGCGCCCGAACAAAGCAACAAGAATAAAGCTGTCCGTTCAGAGGCGTGAGTTCTGCCACCTGCTTGAATGGGAGCTGGGGCGCGTCCTGTCCGTCTGCCCCAGGCCCCTCGCGTCCCCAGCTCTTCGGTGCACTTGTGCTGGGGTGGGGGTGTTAGTGGCCCAGGGAGTGGGGGTTCGGGACGGCTGGGCTCTGTTCCTTCTACCAGGCAGTTCAGAATGCGTGGAGATGACTCCCTCTCTGCAGTGACCTTGGCCACTGCCTCGGGGGCTGGCCAGAGGCTGCCCAGGAGGTGCCCGCGTTTCTGGGCAGGGAAGGCCCCAGGACACCCTCTGTGACACCCGGGGGGGGGGCTGTAAATCTCTGTTGTGAGGCAGCTGCTTCCTCTCTGAAAGCAGTGTGTCCCTCGCCCCACCGACTCCAGCCTTCCCCAGAGGAAAGAAAGGTGATGCTCTGCCTTGGGTTGTATTTATTACCAGAGTTACCGGGCCCTGTAATCAGTATTAACACCCGGTGTAAAGTCGTGCAAAACTAATTCCTGGCTAAACCGAGTTAGATGCATGCCGCTGTGGGTGGGCACGCCGCTGCGGGCGGGGCAGTGGGGACAGGGGCTGTTCTCGGCTCTGGGGGCCCCCCACGGACACTCTTCACCCGCGGACACTCTTCAGCCCTGGGCAGCAGCCTGAGGTCCCTCCCACGGTGGCTCAGATAAGGGGGGAGAAACTGCAGAGAGACTATTACACGTCAGAAACTTGGCCAGGAGCTGAAGGCACTGGGGGAAGCCAGTCATGAGGGTTAATTTCCCTGCGTGTCGCTGAGCATCGGCCCCGCCCCGCCCCGCCGCGGGAGCCCAAGCCTCAGCACCCTGGGCTACTGTCCTGTCCCCAGACAAGGAGGCCGAGGTGCGGGTGGCGGGTGCTGAGTCACCTGCCCCGTGGCCCAGCGAGTAGGTAACAGACCCCCGGATGCAGCCCAGGTCTGCCGGACACCCGAGTTTGTGTTCTCGTTATGAAAGAGAGAGAAACACAAAGAGCAGAGAAATGGCATCACTGAGAACCAGTGAGGAAGGCACACTGTCACGCCGGCTCGCGTGGCCTTTGGAAGAGGGTTTGAAAGCCGGGTCTCTAACTGTGTGGCCCAGCGCTCAGCCCGCTCTGGACCTGGAGCTTTGTGAAGGGGGGCCCTCGGGGGTCAGCTGCTTCCCCGCCCCTGAGCTGGAGAGAGCCGCAAGCCCTTCATCCCGGGAGGGGCAGGGCGCCTTCATCACCTCAGCTGTCCCCGCCTAACGGGAGGCTTCACGCGGGAGCTGCGCACGGCCCGGCTCTGGGAAGTGAGAAGCTGGACACGGCCCTTCTTGGTCCATGTCCCTCTGAATCTCCGAGCCGCCCCACCACCCGGGCGCACTGTTGCGTTCGGTTTGATCTGTGATTCGGGGGAGGATGGCATGCCCTGGCGGCTCAGCTGGTAGCGAATCCGCCTGCGATGTGGGAGACGTGGGTTCGATCCCTCGGTTGGGAAGATCCCTGGAGAAGGGAAAGGCTACCCACTCCAGTATTCTGGCCTGGAGAATTCCATGGACTGTGTGGTCCATGGGGTTGCAAAGAGTCGGACACGGCTGAGTGACCTTCACTTTTAACTTTCCCAGCACAGCTGCAGGAAGGGGGTTCCTCCTTACTAGCAGGGGACCCCCTCTCCTGCACCCAGTTAAACCCCAGGACAGCTGACAGTGGGCAATGGCGACATTTAGGAGACGTGGGCTTCCCCATCTCCTTGCCCAGGTCTCAGCAGTGGGGGCTTGGCCTGCGTGTTCCTGACGTCCAGGCCACAGCATTTAAAAGCAGACCGTCAGTAACAGGGGGTGAGTAAGAAGCGTCTCAACCGAGGAGACCAGGGCAGAGGAGGGAAGATGCCAACGCCCCAGGCTCTGTCTCTGGGGAACTCCCACCTTGGCGATGCTCCTCTAGGGTGTTCAGTGCATGCAACATGGAGAGCATGCCTTCGGGGAGCTTAAACCTCCCAGCCCAGGCGTCCCTGGTGCACCCGGCCCTCACAGGGGGCTCTGGCTTCACAGGATGCTTTGAGGGACTGAAGGTCAAAGAAAGAACAGAGGTGTGTCCATAACTATTATCGATGACTTTGCTCTTCACTCGTGCGCTGGTTATAAATCTGGCAGTGCGGCGGGACCCCGAGATAAGGTTGTGAATGCTTCCGCTCTGTGACGGGTGGGCGTGCGCCCGAGTCCAGGCTCCACAGGCAGGGGCTGTGGTCGGGCTGAGATGCTGGTGAGGGGTACAGAGCAGAGCGTGTGCTCCCCGGACTGGCCGCGCGCGGAAGCCTCTAGAATCCGCCTGCGGGAGGCCTCTGCTCCAAGCGAGTGTTACATCCTGGGGTGTTTCCTGCATTCCCAGGCGGACCCCAGAGTTGCCTCTTAGACGTCCTCACAACGACATCACCCTCTAATTCAGGCCAGAGTCAGTTACTTACTCAGCAGAAGCCAGGCTGCCCTCCGCTAGGTGTGACGGGGCCCTGCCTGGGAAGGGGGACAGGGAGGCATCCGCGGCCCCGGAGTCCAGCCCCGACCCCGGCACCCTCTGAGCCCCCCGCCCCTCACGGGCCTCTCCCAGGACTGGGCCCCACTTCTGCTGGGGGCCCTCAGACGAGGTGGGGCCGTGGCTTCCGTCCCCATCTGGCCCAATGGCCTGAGGCGACGGGTCTGTAAGGAGCATGGGACTTTCCCGAACAGGAGCAGAGGGTGTGGGCGGCCGGCTCTTCGGGCAGTGACAGCCCCGCTCGCCCTTGGGGAGGCGGCCCCGGCTTGGGGTCTGAAGGCTGTGTGTCCTGACAGTAGAGCGGGAACGCGGGCTTGAGCAGGCGGTAGAGGAAGGACGGTCCCTGGCGGTCCCCTGCAGTGGCCCCCTCGCGGCCGCTGGGAGGGCGGCCTCCTCCAGCAGCGGAAGGCCAGGTCCTGCCACCCCAGGGCCCCCAGGAGAGCAGGAGGAAGGCAGGGTGGACGGAGCAGAGAGGCTCTGCGCCCCCACTGTCCCCTGCCTCCCCTCCCCTTCTCTCTCTCTCCCCCTCCTTCTCCACTCCCCCACCCCTAGCCACACGCAAATAGCTGAGGGAAACACGGATGTTCTTCAACAGCAGAAAGGCCTCCACACTGTCCTCTGGGGTCTGCCCTGGAGCAGGCTGGCCCCTGGCCCTGTAAGTCCCCTCGAGCCCCATGGACCTGTTTCCTGTCCACGGAAGGGAGGTGATCAGAGATGCCTGCCCGACTCGCTCCCCTCGCCCTGCGGCCGTCGGGGGGGCAGGGGACTCTGTCTGCAACCCGGACCCCACCTGCCTAACACCTGCCGTAAGGAGGACAGGCTAGAGGCGGGAGGGTGCGTCCAGGGTTACGTAACGCCGGTCCCCGCCTGCAGAGCCGGGAGGCCCGGGGATCCTTGCTGCCCATCTGCTGGTGCCTTTGCACAGAGCCCCCCGAAGGTCAAGGCTGGGACAGGCGTGAGGACAGATGACCCAGCCTGCAGGCCTCGCAGGGATGGGGCGCGGGCAGAGCACCCCGCCCACCCCCGGGCTTAGCTGACCGGAGCCCAGCCATGCTCTGGCAGGAGGGGCGGGCCATTGTGCCCGCGGAACGGTGCACTTGGCAGGTGTCTGTGGCCACGAAGACACGGTGCTCCTGCACCTCGAGAGCTCTCACGTAGCTCGGGCCACGGTCTGAATGCCTGTGTCCCCCGCCCCCCACCGCCCACCGAATTGCATATGTTGATATCCTCACCCCCAGAAGTGATGGCACAAGGAGATGGGGACTTCAGGAGTTGCTCTGCCCTCCTGAATGGGATCGGCCCCTCCTGACAAAGCTCGAGAGCCCCTCACCCTTCCCGCCACGTGAGGACGCAGGGAGGCGGGCCCGCACTGGGCCGTGGCCGCATAGCACTTTGATTTCGGACACCTGGCTCCAGAACTGTAAGCAGGAAGTGTCCGCTGTTCATCAGCGGCCCAGCTGCTGGTCTCGGACGGCCCCAAACACCGTGACATCTGAGGGGTGGAGGTGGACCGTGTCTTTGAACCTGACCCTGGGAGAGGGGCTCCTCATGTGACCTTTGGGCAGGGCTTGTCATCTTCCTAAGCCCCAGACGCCTTCTCTGTAGAGCCAAGCCACCTTGGCACCATCGCGAGGGCGTCTGTGAGGATTCTATGAGTCACTTGCTTCGTGTAAGGGTGTCTGGGGCGCGGTACCCGCTCCATTAGTCCAAAGATGGCTATTCAGGGCTGCGAATGTAAGTGAGCCCTGGCTGAAGGAGGGCTGTGTAGGAACTGGGGTTCCGGCTCCTTATAAGGAGCCCTCAGTGTTGGCCAGTGCCACGGAGCCTTTAATCCATATGCTTCCATCCTTCAGCAAGCCATAGTGTGCTTTTGGAAATGCTGTGTAGCTTGTAAATCAAATTACACTTGCTGAGGCTTCTCACGTGACCCTTTCCAAATGCATTAAAAGCAGTCATCTCTCCTACTGAATCACAGATCCCGGACACTGGAGAGGACCCAGGTGGGGGTTAGATGGGAGTGACCTGCCTTGACCCTCCCAGTGGTGAGAGCCACACATTGTTCCAGAAGCACAGGTGTGGCTCAGAGCAGCAGGGGTCCAGGGTCCCTGTGGGGGGGACCGGCTGCGTCCACCGCACAGCCCAGTGCCGTCCACACACTCTGGGAGGGGAGGCGGGAGCAGTGTGTCTATCCGATTCTCTGTAGTGAGCTGACCTGTGATGAGATGATGGCTAGGATTTAAGAGTGTCCGGTGGGTGTGAGTCAGCTTTCCTCTCGTCCCTCTCAATGTTCTGAGCTCCAGGGGATCAGCTTAGTTCCCAGGAGCTGTAGGAATTCCAAGGTGCAGCCGCATTTGAGAAGCAGGTATGAGTAACCCAAAGCTTTTTAAAGGGCGCTTGTCAGCCATGTCTTATGGGGATGCCATGAACGCCTTCAGGCTCCCCTTCAGGACTGCAGGCTCAGGAGAAACGTGATAAGGGGGTTTCAAGTCTCCAGGCTGGCCCTACCTGACTGCCCTCTGGAGCATCTGGGAGAGCCCAGTGCCAGGGGAGCAGGGGTGGGCTGGCCCCTCAACCTTGGCGGGGATTGGGGGGTCTAGTCCCAGCAGGTCTTGGGAGCAGGACTTGCCTCCATTGGTGCAAATGACCTGGATTTCATTTCCTCCACTGAGCAGCCCAGCCAGGCTGGCTCTCTTCTAATTTAGAGTACCCATTGTAAATCCCCTGGGACACTACTGCCATGAGCTCAGATCAGAAGTTCTTCAAGATCAGAAGAGGGTTTTTTTCTTTTTCATTCTCTGTGTCTGCACGTTTGGCGCTCACCTTCCTAGAACGGCTCTGGGTGTTGGGAGTTGTCTCCACTTCCAGCAGCACTTCCTCCGTATTCGTATGTCTGTACCAATGGCATCTCTTGTGGGTGGTCTTTAGCAAAAAGCAGCTCTTAGGAGAGGTGGCGGGGGTGTCTGGGGGTGTCAAATCCCAGCTCGGTCCCAGGTCCCATGCCCACGCGTCAGTTGCCCCACTGAGGGTCCCCTCCAAGCGCTGGGTCTTCTGCAAAGCGGACGTGATGAGGGCGGGCACCCCTCCCAGCCGCCATGTCTGCTCTTGCGCTGACTCACTGAAGCCTCGCACACCCTGCTGTTATGCCCTTTACAGATGGGGAAACTGAGGCACAGGAGGGCTAATTACCTTGGCTGAGGTCTCACAACCAGGCAGGGGCAGAGAACCCAGGCTGCCCACACCCAGGCTGTCTGGCTGCAGAATCTGAACACGAGCAACCACTCTGAGCCGCCTGTCTCTGTCGATTGGCTGGTTGTTGGGAGGTTTTGTTCCTGCACGGTGCTGGAAGTCTGCTCCGCCGCGCTGGTGGTGTTTCTGAGCTGGGAGTTACAGCGGCTGCGCCGTGTCTCCCGGCTCTGATCGGGGTCTGCACACAGGAGGTGATAAGAGCCTACTGCTTTCCGACCCTCAGGGTTTTGCAGACACCAGCCTCAGGTGGGATCTGCAGGGTCCCAACAAAGCGGGGGTGCGTGTCCTTCTGCAACGGGAAGAGGGGGGTGAATGATTTGGGTCGGCGCAGCTCGCAGCCCTAAATCGGTGTTGAAGAACGTTCACTGAAGGAGAAAGGAGGCGGGAGTGGAGGACAGCCGCCCCCTCACCTGGTGGCCTGGGGCCTGGACGCCTGCGGAACCTGCAGTACCCGCCGTCACTGGGAGATGGCGCCCTTCCCCAACTCTTGAAATTCTCTGCCTGCCACCGGAAGGCGGCCTCAGATCCCTGCTTTAAGCAGAAAAACAAGCCCAAGGCGCCCCTTCAGCTGGTGGGTCTCGCAGCGCGCTCAGGCCGCGGCCGCCCTGGCTGAGTCCTCTGTCCCTGGAACAGAGAGTGGAGCCCAGGAAGGCAGTGTCCCTCGGTGGCCCGGGAAGCCAGCCCCTTCCCGCCTCTGCCCGCCCGTCTGGCCCGCCCGGAAGGGAGATCGGTTTCCACGCAGAGAGTGGCGCGGGGCGCTGTCCTCCCCACACAGCACGGAGGCTTAGCTGGGGGCCTGGAGGAGCGCCTTCTCCGTCAGAAGCCGCCTGCAAGCTCTAAAGCTCTGTTAAGATGTATGACCCAGTCACGCTTGTGCTTCAGAGGGGACTTCACATGTCCTGGCACGGATGCTGCCAAGGGCTGGGGAGTTGTGCCAGCCTGCCCTGCCCCCTGCCCCTCTGCCTGGGCACCAGCTGCCCCGACCCCACAACCCTGGGGAGGAACCAGTGAGAAAACGTGCCCCTGGCCCCCAGGCCTTTGACCACCAGGTCCCCACTCACCCCGGGTGGGGCCGCGGTAGCAACCTGCTCGGGGGCCTGAGCCCCTAACCCACGCCCAGCTCCTGCCCTGCCGCCGCATGCCCACACCCCTCACGACCTGGCCCGGGAGCCCGCCCTGGGCAGCGCCGGGGCTGCCAGCAAAGGCCTGCGGAGTCCCAGCGGGGGGGCCCAGCTGCCCTGGACTCCCGGAGGGCCTCTCTGCTTCCCTCGGCCCCTCTGCCAGCACCAGACCTGGAGGCCCCCCACCACGAGCTGCGTTTGGAGCCGAGCGTCTGGCTGTCTGGGTTTCTGCTGGGCTTCGGGGGGCTGCGGGGCTGGAGGGGGCCTGGAGCCACCACCTAGCAGGTCTCCAGGAGCCGGGCTAAGAGAGACCTGGCTGGACGGGGTGGGCTCTCAGAGCGGTGCCCAGGCCTAGCTGGCCGGCGGCCTTGAGGGTGGAAGAGCGGAGGCCTGCCCAGCCCGTGCGCCAAGGCCGCCGTCTTTGAGGGCGGATTTTGATGACTTGCGGGGCGGTGGTCTGTCTTTCCTCGCGGTCGACGGGGCTCTGCAGACCTCGCTGCCAGCAGCCAGGGGGCGGCGGGGAGCCGGAGTGGAGAGGAAAAATCCACCCATTTCCTGGGCAGATTGCGTCGGCCGCCGCCCGGCCGAGTCCCCGCCTCCTGGCCGCGGCCCCCGCGCGCAGCCCGCGCGGCACTCAGAGCCGGAGCCGGAGCCCGAGCCGGCGGCCCTTCCCGGCGGCGGGCGGCGGCAGCGAACGGCGGGCGGCGGCGAGGCGGCCACTCTCCCGGGCGCCCGGAGCGGCGCGGCCATGGCCGGGGCGCGCGGGGCGGCGGCGGCGGCGGCGGCGGCGGGCGGGCGGCGGCGGGCGGAGGGGGCGCGGGGACACGGCCGGGCGCCCCCTGCCCGCCGCGGTGCCCGCCGCCTGAAGGCTGCCCAGGGCGCGGAGCCGGCGCCAGCGCGGCGCGGGCGCAGGAGGCGTTCCCGGCGCGATGTCGGTGCCGCTGCTCAAGATCGGGGTTGTGCTCAGCACCATGGCCATGATCACCAACTGGATGTCCCAGACGCTGCCCTCCCTGGTGGGCCTCAACACCACCAAGCTCTCGGCGGCCAGCGGCGGGACGCTCGATCGCAGCACCGGCGTAAGTGCGCCCGCCGCCCGCCCCGCCGGGCCTCCTCCCCGCTCCCTCCCGCTCCCCAGCCCCGGGCGAGCGGGCGCCGCGCGGGAGCAGGGCGCAGGGGCAAGGGCACGCGCGGCTCCCCGCGCCCGCAGCCTCGGCCACTCCGCCGGTCGCGGGCCCCTCTTGTGAGGCGCTTCACCCCTCGGTCCGGTCCCCTCGCGGGGGCCTCCCGAAAGCCTGCCAGGGACTCAAGAGGCTGGGAGTCCACATTCAACTAATGCGTCCCTTGTTGACAGGGTTTGGAAACTGAGACGGGGTCTTGAGGACTTGTCCAAGGTCACTCAGCAAGTCAGGGGAGACGCGGTGGCCCCGGTCCGGCCGGGTCCAGTCTGGGCTCCGAGCTGAGCCCGCCCCACTTGGCAAAAGCCGGACTGGACCGGCGGAGTGGGGCCCGGGCGGGCGGGCGGGCTAGGAGCTCCAGCCCTCGGAGTCCCGAGGCGCCTTTCTCCCCGGCCCAGGCGGAGGTTCCCGGGTCCCCGCGGCGGAGGGGGGCGAAGGGGCCGGCCGGGGCCCGGGCGTGCGGGTGCGCGGCCGCGGGACTCGCGCCTCGCCCTCCGCGCCGCCTCCCGCCCGGCCTCCGCAGGCGCTTCTCGTCCCTTCTCGGTGCCCTGGGGGAGGGGGCGAGCGGCGCGTGGGCTCGGCGGACTCGGGTGGCGGCGGGAGCGGGGCGGGCGGAGGAGGGGGGCGCGCCCCAGGCCGGTCCCTCCCGGCGGAAAGGAGAGGTGAAGGACACGCGCTCCGCTCCCGCTCCGTTCCTCCGGCTGTGAAGGGCGCCGGCTCTGAGGGGGCTCCGGTGACCCCTTCTGTCGCCGGCACCCGTTCACCTCACCTGCCCTTCTGAGGCCTGTGTGCAGCCCTCTCCTTCTTGATGACTTTGTTCCTGCCCTGGAGCCCTGTGCCCCTGGGGCTGGAAATGAATGGAGTGCGGTGTCTGTACCCTGGACTCCGGCCACTCAACTTCTCCCCATCCCCACGCTAAAAATAGCAGGGAGGTGACCTGCACCCGGCAGGCTGCAGGATCTGTGCTCAGGGGTGAGTTTTCAGACGGTAGTGTCCGCCCCGGGAGCCTGGCAGTCGGGACCACCTGAGCTGGGCTGCAAGGGGACGCCAGCCATGTCTGCGTGTCCGCATCCGCGCGCAGCTCAGGGGTTGTGAGGGTGCTGGGCGCACCTCGGGGGCTGAGGCTGGGTGTGACCCCTGCACAGCGGGTCACCAGCAACTTGGCGACATCTGCCTGTCGTGGGCCGCAGCCTGCGTGGGTGGAAGCCCAGCATCCCCTCGGGGGCCTTTGCCAGCGGGCGTCGGCCGCGGCCAGGGCCTGGGGTCCTCCCAGCTCCGGGCTAACAGGCGGCTGGATCCTGGCTGTGCCTCTCCAGCTTCGGGGAGCAGTGGAGCGCAACTGCACCAGCCGCCCCTGCTGGCCTTACGAGAGGAGATTTGATTTCTGAATTACGTGCGGCTGTGACTCAACCAGCCGCTTGCTTCCCTTGCTTCCCTGCCTCGCTCCTCACCCAGCTCGCAGCCTCTGCTCACCCCTCCCTTCCACCAAACCTGTCAGCTGGGTCAGACGCCAAAACTCTAAGCATCCCCTAAGTTTAAAAATCCCTTGAGTTAAAAAATGTGCTTGAAAGAGCCGTGCCTGTTAGACTCCCTTCCAGCCCTGGGGATCCTGATGGAAGACGGTCTGGGCTGCTCCCCCGTGTGCCCCCCACCCCGCGGTCAACAGCTGTCTTTGGAGCGCTTTTTCTTCTGCACTTTCCCGGGGGCTGGGCGTGGACGGTCATGCCCATTGCGGTGTTCTGTGGTCTCACTTTCTCTCCCTCCCTCTCCCTCACCCCCTGCCCCCCAGGTGCTGCCCACCAACCCTGAGGAGAGCTGGCAGGTCTACAGCTCTGCCCAGGACAGTGAGGGCAGGTGTATTTGCACAGTGGTCGCCCCCCAGCAGACCATGTGCTCACGGGACGCCCGCACGAAACAGCTGAGGCAGCTACTGGAGAAGGTGAGTCTGCAGGGCGCATGGCTCTGTGTGTGTCTGTGTCTGCATGTGCCCCCGCGCTGGCAGCAAGGCGTGGCAAGCCTGCAGGGTGCCTCCCAGCTCCCGGACCTGGCTCCCCCCTCCCCCCACGCAAGGCCCACTGGGAATATTGGTGAATGGATGAAATGGAGGGAGGGAGGGACGGAGGAGACTCCCCTGGGCTGCCCCCAGTCGGGGAGTATCTCCGCCCCGAGCCACAGGGGTGGAGCCAGGGGGCGTGTGGGCCTCTCTCCCACACCACCGTCTGGGGCTCACACCCACAGCCTGGGGTCCAGAGGGCCAGAGCTGTCCCTGAGCCACACCTGGAGCACTCCCCTGCTCCCAGGAGCAGGGCCGCTGTAGGGGCTTTTCCCTGCTTCTGGGTGGTCGGGCTGAGAGATGGCCAGGAGGCGATCACTCCTGTGGACACCTTCCTGCTGCAAAAGCTGATTAAGTCATCACCTTTGTGACCCACCTGGGAACAGCACGTGCTGTCTAATCTGCTCTTTCAGTTGCTCCTCACAAGAGCCGGGTGAAGCTGGTGAGATTTTCACCCCATTTCAAGACGTGGAATCTGGGTCCAGGGTGGTGGGCTGACTATCCCAAGGTAGACAGCCAGCAAGCAGGGCGCCCGCTCTGAGCCCAGCCAGCACCTCCGGCCCCGGCGCCCCCTGCCCCCACGAAGGCTGGTGCCCTGGATCACAGACATCCCACCTCCTGGGACAGTCCACACGGGAGCCCTGAGGTCTTAGAACCTGAGCACCAGGTTTCCTGGGAGCCCCTGGGGGCGGGGGGCAGAGGGCAGCCCTTCTGCTCCATCACCACTCTCCCCAGGGAGACAGCGTGTGGCGCCTCAGGAGCCCTTGCTCACCACACGCATACAGCACAGATATACATATGTGTACAACTGCACACACAGACACCACATGCAGCTGCACACACATACACACGGACACCACACGCAGCTGCACACACACACACCACATGCAGCTGCACAGACACCGCATGCAGCTGCACACACAGAGATACCACACGCAGCTGCACACACACACACCACATGCAGCTGCACACACACACAGACACCACACACAGCTGCACACACACACACACACACACATAGATACCACACGCAGCTGCACACAGATATACACACGGACACCACACGCAGCTGCACACACACACACCACATGCAGCTGCACACACACACACCGCATGCAGTTGCACACACACAGAGATACCACACGCAGCTGCACACACACACACACCATGCAGCTGCACACACACACAGACACCACACACAGCTGCACACACACACACACACACACACATAGATACCACACGCAGCTGCACACAGATATACACACGGACACCACACGCAGCTGCACACACACACACAGATGCCACATGTAGCTGCACACACACACACAGACACCACACAGCTGCACACACACACACACATAGATACCACACGTAGCTGCACACACACACACACACACACACGGACACCACACGCACCTGCACACACACACACACAGATACCACACACAGCTGCACACACACACACACACGGACACCACACGCACCTGCACACACACACACACAGATACCACACACAGCTGCACACACACACACAGACACCACACGCAGCTGCACACACACACACAGATGCCACATGTAGCTGCACACACACACACAGACGGACACCACACGCACCTGCACACACACACACACACAGATCCCACACACAGCTGCACACACACACACACACACGGATACCACACGCACCTGCACACACACACAGATCCCACACACAGCTGCACACACACACACACCGGACACCACACGCACCTGAACACACACACACACACAGATACCACATGCAGCTGCACACACACACACACACACGGACACCACACGCAGCTGCACACACACACACACACGGACACCACATGCAGCTGCATACACACACACACGGACACCACACGCACCTGAACACACACACACACAGATACCACATGCAGCTGCAGATACAAACACACTCATATACACATACCACACACACATACACACATACATATACACATGGTCACATGCACACCTCACAAGGACACACACTTACACATCACATATAAATGCACACACATGCACTGCACAGACATACATGTATACACACATCACATACGAGTGCTCACTTCTACACACACATACACCAGACGCTCCAGGGAAGTGGTGACTCTCCCATCAGCTGAGCAGCACAAGCTGTGGAGGAGGGGTGTGGGGGCCTGCCCTGGGGGTGTGGGGGCCTGCCTTGGGGGACGTGGGGGCCTGCCCTGGGGATGGGCCTTCTTTGGGGGATGGGCCGTCCTTGGGGGCACTGGGGGCCTGGCAGCCCGCCTGGTCTGTCCAGTTCAGTGCAGGCCCAGCGCATCTGCAGCCCCTTACAGGTTCTGGCAAAGCAGGCCCTCTCTGGAAATCAGGAGGGCAGGGTGGGGGCTTCT
This sequence comes from Nanger dama, assembly GCA_917880005.1. Classification (NCBI taxonomy): domain Eukaryota; kingdom Metazoa; phylum Chordata; class Mammalia; order Artiodactyla; family Bovidae; genus Nanger; species Nanger dama. The sequence continues at coordinate 1,450,000 of CAKJTW010000018.1, read as the reverse complement.
GGAGCTCTGCCCTCTGGAAGGGGGCTAAGGAGGGCCTTGGCGCCCCGCCCCAGTGCAGGAGGGTGGCTGCCCTCCAGGACCCCATGCACTTTGCTCCATCTTCAGCCACCCCAGTAAATCACTGTAAAAGAATTAAAGAAAAATGCGTGTAACAGGTTCCACACACATTTATTACCAGCAAACTAGCCCAGAGCCTAATTGGGCCTTTAATTATTCATGATTGTGGAAGAGGGAGTGGAGCTCAGAGGGGCCTTCGGGGTTGGCGGGCGGCCCCTTGAGCCCTGCTAGGAACCCTGGCCTCGGAGGCGCCTCCTGCCCGTGTCCGCCCAGCACAACTGCTGAAAAATTCAGAGCCTGATTGTACAGTGTCCTGGCGGGCACTGTGTTCTGAGGCAGAGCCGTCCTCAGTGTGTGGGGGGCCTCCCTTCCCTCCTCCTCTTTCCTTCTGAGCGTCTATTCTCTCCCTGGGGCTGGGGTCCTGCTAAAACCCACCCCAGGAGCTTCCGAAAGGGGAGCCTTACTGCTGCTTTGCTGAGGCCTGCAGTCTCGGAGGAGCCTGGCCCCAATGTCCCCTGATCATCGCAGCCCCTTGCCCCCCACCCCACCCCCACGTTAGAGCCTCAGGTTCTGTTGTCTGTGAAGAAGCTCAAGGCCCAGAATTTGAAAGAGTGGGCTCTGGAGCGGTCCAGGCCTTGCCTGGTGTCTGTCTGCTATGCGACAGTTGCCAAGTCACTTAACTTCTCTGAGCCTTGTTCTCCTCTGTAATGAGACTTGAAATAGCACCTGCCTCCCAGGGTTTTGTAAAGATCAGATAAGATCCGAGCCCGGTGCCTGAAACCAAGAAACGTCCCATAAACACTAGTGGGCGGGGTCCCCTCCAGGCCAGGGGTGTCTGCCCCTCGGGTTGCTGCCGCCCTGCCCGTCTCAGCATCTGTGGCCGCCGTAGGCAGGGTGGGGAAGGGGTGGCCTGTGCCGATGGCAGCTGTGTGACCCTGAGCTCCTCAGCTGGCTTCTGGGACACATCCTACAAGGGGGGATGGGCACGCTCAGCGGAGGGCCTCCAAACTGCGGGTCTGAGGCCCAGGGGCCTGACTGCCACCTGGGGCTTGGTTATCTGCTCTGATTGGAGCGAAAGGGAGGCGCCGCCCAGCCTGGGAAGGACTGGCAGAGGGCGGGGGGGCCTCTATAGGGCAGATGAGTAGCTTTGGCATCTTTAAAATGTGTTTCCTAAATTTAAAATTTGATTTAAAACCATTTAAATTCATTAAAACAGGACTTCCCTGTAGCTCCAACAGTAAAGAATCTGCCTGTGAGTCAGGAGACCCAGGTTCGATCCTTGGGTTGGGAAGTTCCTCTGGAGAAGGGAATGGCAATCCACTCCAGTGTTCTTGCCTGGGGAATTCCATGGACAGAGGAGCCTGGCAGGCTGCAGTCCGTGGGGTCGCGACGAGTCAGACACGACTGGCCGACTAACACACACAGCTCTTCACACTGAGAAGCCTCGGGGTCTTTTATTTGGTGGGGGCATCTCTTCTTTAACTGACCAGGCAAAGCTGAGCCTCACACCCAAAACGATCTTGTTCCGAAAAGGGAGGGTATCTGCAAATTCAGGGGAAAAAAGAAAATCAGAAATGAAGATTTGCGATTATGGAGTTATCTTCCCGCTAGTGATTGGATTCAATTCTGAGAAAGTGACCTAGACAGCAACTGTGGACCTCTTTCCTCCTCCCCACCACCCTGAATGCACGGGCACAGAAGGGCAAGCCAGTTTCCTGAAAATAGAATGCACTGGCAGGTAGCTTTTCTTTTATGCTCTCTGGAGCCCTGTTGAATATTAAAGTTTCATCTTGAGGCTAGACTCAGTTCAGATCTGCCTGTAAAGATGGAGAGCAGCGACTCCTCCTTTGCTGAGTGATTGATTCCTGACTCTGTGTTCTGAGTGTGCATGTTTGCAGAGCAGTCATCTGCCTATGATGCCGTGGGGCGTGATGGATGGTGTGTGGGATGCGGGAGCAGGGAGCCCGTCCCCTGTTCCCCGAGCACTGCACTGTGCCCTCAGCCCTCTCAGCGGGACACCCAGTGGGGTTCAGGGGAGAGAGCTGTGCCCGGAGGCAGAGGAGCCCTGCCTGCGGTTCATGTTTGTTGGCGTTTGTGCCTGATGGATTTCATCCCGCAGAATAGACGCAATCGCCTGTCCCCCAAAGGAAAAAAAGCCACCCAAAGCCATAAGCCTGGAGCTTTGACCAACAGGGAGCCAGAGGTCCGTGCACCCTGGTTGTAAGAACACATCCTGGAAGATGGCAGAGGAAATGTTGACCAAACTCTTTGCTCTGTTCAGAGGTTCTTGCTCATGACAGCCCGATACTGCTGATAGACGAATTAAGTCAGGCCCAGGCCGCCTCTGGCTCCGGCGCTGTCTCTGTTGGGAGGCAAATGCAATCTCGGGCACCCGCCGCATGCTCCTTCCTTGAACCTGTTTGTTGCCTTTTGGCAGGTGCAGAACATGTCGCAGTCCATAGAGGTCCTGGACCGGCGGACCCAGAGGGACTTGCAGTACGTGGAGAAGATGGAGAACCAGATGAAAGGGCTGGAGTCCAAGTTCAGACAGGTGGAGGAGAGCCACAAGCAGCACCTGGCCAGGCAGTTCAAGGTACGCGTGCGGCTCCCTCCCCCTCCCTCCCTCCCCTCCCTCCCCCTCCCCTCCTCCTCCCTCCTCTCCCCCCTCCCCTCTCTTCCACCCCTTCCTCCTCCCCTATTCCTCCCCCTCCCCCTTTCTCCCTCCCTCCTCTCTCCTCCCCCCTTTCTCTCCTCTCCCTCCTTTCTCCCCTCCCTCCATCTCTCCCCTCCTCCATCTCTCCCCTCCCCCATCTCTCCCCTCCCCCTTTCTCCCCTCCCCATCTCTCCCCTCCCCCCATCTCTCCCCTCCCCATCTCTCCCCTCCCCCATCTCTCCCCCTCCCTCTCCTTTCTCCCCTCCCCCCCCTCTCCCCTCCCCATCTCTCCCCTCCCCCCTCCCTCCCCCTTTCTCTCCTCCCCCCATCTCTCTCCTCCCCCCATCTCTCCCCTCCCCATCTCTCCCCTCCCCATCTCTCCCCCCCCCCCCCCTCCCCACCTCTCCCCTCCCCATCTCTCCCCTCCCCCTCCCCTCCCCCTTTCTCTCCTCCCCCATCTCTCCCCTCCCCCATCTCTCCCCCCTCCCTCTCCTTTCTCCCCTCCCCATCTCTCCCCTCCCCATCTCTCCCCCTCCCCTTTCTCTCCTCCCCCCTTTCTCCCCTCCCCTCTCTCCCTCCCCCCACCTCTCCCCTCCCCATCTCTCCCCTCCCCCATCTCTCCCCTCCCCCCTCCCTCCCCCTTTCTCCCCCTCCCCCTTTCTCCCCTCCCCCTTTCTCCCCTCCCCCACCTCTCCCCTCCCCATCTCTTCCCTCCCCCCTCCCTCCCCCCCCTCCCCCTCCCCTCTCTCCCCCTCCCCCTCCCTCCCCCATCTCTCCCCTCCCCTCTCTCCCCTCCCCTTCTCCTTCCCCCTCCCCTCCTCTGAGACTGTGATTCCCACTCCTGCTCCCACTTTCCCTCCAGAATAGCACTTTGAAGCCAGGGAGGACTCCAGCAAGGATTGCTCTTTTTCTTGCCAATGGCAGCCTTCCTTGGAAGTAGAGAGGCCACCTGCCCTTGCCCTGGTTTGGTGGAAATTCACCTTGAAAGGGGCAGAGTTGAGATGCGGTTTTCACACCTATTAGCTTCCCAGGCCAGGACCCCAGGCCCCAGCTTCTCCAGCCAAGTCACGGACTAGCTGGGAAGGGACATGATTGGTCCTTCCCAACCCACAGCTGCTGCAGGTGAATCACATTAGCCAAGGATTAGCTTAATTGATTAGAGCCATTTCTGAGCAGGGATTGCTCAGGGCAGTTCTTCACATCTGACCTAATTTAGCGGCAACAAGGCTCGCTGTAGATTCGCAGGGAAGGCAGAGAGACACCAGCATCTTTCTCACCTCCCAGTTACCCTTTGTTTTCTCCACATAACTCCACTGTTAGAGCCAGAGTTGGTTTGACCTAAAATTATATATACATATGTACAAATATGTATATATACACCTAGAGTTTACTCATCTTCAAAATCATTAAATTGACAAATGATATGCACCTTAATTAAGGCATACATGCATGTTAATTAGAAACCAAGCCCAGATGTAAATGAACGGGTCAAATTACACAGCCCCGCTGGACTGCAAACTGCTGATGCTCTGGGTCTTCCTGCCTTTTTATGCTAATGTTTTCCTTTGATGCTCTCCCTGCGTGCAGCAAGAACTAATTCGCTTGTAAAAGCCATACATTATATAGACGAAATGGCAAGCTAATGAAGTTATAAATCTATATGATAAATAAAATAATAGCAGCTTGATCCTGTTGAGGAGAAATGAGCCAGTCTTTCTTGCTGGACTCAGGTAGTCCTATCCTTGCTTCTGACATGTCACCATGAATTATCTCAGAAAGAGGTTTTGACCTGCCTGACCCAAAAGAGCTTGTGTCTCTCCTCATCAGGCGAGCACTCTCTTCCCGAGGGTAGACTCAGATTGCTCTAGGGATGTCCCAGCATCCATGGGCTAGCTCCTCTTTACAAGCATGCTCTCCTAATCCCCAGATCTTGAATGCTGTGGCTCTGGAGGGGGAAGACAGGCTACCCTTGCTTCTGACCACACTTTAATTGCCTTGAACACGTGCAGCAGCAGTTGCTGTGAGGGCACCTAAATGACTGAGAAAGCAGTTTGTCTGGACTGACTCTAGCCTTGAAGCGTGATTTTTTTTTAAGTGATGGTGAAGATATTTGTCTGTTAATGGCTATCTGTTTCAGGCAGGCTAGTAAGCTAGTTGTTCAACAGTGTTCATTTTCTTGCTTGCAGGGCTAACTTAAAAGAGTTTTTCAATGCTGCGACTGAAGAAGCAGTCCACTCCCCATGTAACCATGCCAGAGGGCCAGAGAGCTTTTTGCACCCTGCATTTTTACTATTATTCCCCGTTACTTAGCGCCATACCCCTAAGGAACCTTGAACACAACCAGGATCTCTTTTTGCATGTGACTGTAGATGCATTTCATGAATAGTTTGAACCCTTGTCAATGCATTTTTTGAAAAAACAAAAACAAACAAAAAAAGAGATACTTTGTGTATGTAACTTAAAGCATGTAACCTTAAGATGTTGCATTCTAAACTGACAATAAAGACCTTTCCCAAATATGTTGGTGTTCTGAAGACTGTTTAATATACTCTCCTAACTCCTGTGGACCAGAATAAATCAATCTGTAAAGAAAGCGAGAGTGTGGACCTTTTCCCTCACCTAGGGAGAAGCCAGGCCAAGGCAGGGTGTTAGAAGTTTTTGCACGCATCGCACTGAACCCAGCTTATTTTAACCTTGCAGGCGATAAAAGCGAAAATGGATGAACTTAGGCCTTTGATACCTGTGTTGGAGGAGTACAAGGCCGATGCCAAATTGGTATTGCAGTTTAAGGAGGAGGTCCAGAATCTGACGGCAGTGCTTAACGAGCTGCAAGAGGAGATTGGCGCCTATGACTACGATGAACTGCAGAGCAGAGTGTCCAATCTTGAAGAAAGGCTCCGTGCATGCATGCAAAAACTAGGTAGGCCCAGAACCCTGCGGGCGGGGCACTGCACGCCCGCCTGCCTGCCGCTGACCCGCTCAGGCTCAGGGAGCGGTGCTGAACTGGACAGCGCCCGCCTGGCTTTTCCAGTGGTGCTGAACTGGACAGCGCCCGCCTGGCTTCCCCAGCGACGGCTGGGTTAGGGCGCCTGGGTAGGTTGCCCGGCCAGGTAGCTGAGGAGTGTAGGCCACGCCTGTCCTAGGGCCTTGTCCAATCCCGTGCAGAGGCCAGCTCACAGACCCACTGAACTGCACATCTGGAAAATTGACGTTAGATGTTACATAGCATCTGAAGAGAGAGAGAGAGAGAGAGAGAGAGAGAGAGAGGTGTGTGTGTGTGTGTGTGTGTGTGTGTGTGTGTGCACGCATGCGTGTGCGCTTGTGTCCCTGTGTGTCGAGTGGCTTTTAGGACATGAGTTTCATAGAGCTGGAAGCACATCTCATGCCCTCCAGCTTTCAGGAGAGGGCTGACAAAGCTCCCTGAGAAACCGAACCATGCAGAAAATTCCGTCACGTCAAGGCGGAAGGCTTGCCATTCACAACAAGCAAGGGAATCCCTCTGGCACCGGGAGGGGGCGGGGCTGGGAGCCGGTGGCCCCTGTGCTCCTTCTGAGTCTTGTTTGTGGTGGATACCCATCACCTTATCAACTTTCTGGTTAATTTAGCAAATCTTAACATGTCCACATCGGAGTCCATTTTGAAATAGCACATTTTAAATCCCAATTCCATTTTTAGGTTTTCTTAGGAAAGATTGGTTGGCCCTTCTCACTCACTGTTTTCTAATGCAAAGGTTGTTCATTTTCTTATTGTTTACTTTTTAGAGTAACAGCGTAACTCTGCTTTATGCACAAGTTTACTTTAGGTTTTATCTGGCGCTTTCTCTTGATTCTCTCTTCATCCCCTACCCCCGCACACTACAAATGCCTTATTTTAAACTTAAAACATCCCAAAAGAACAAGTACTTAAAAAAAAAAAAAAACCCAGTGCAATTAGGGTGGGGAGACAGAAAACGTTCAAAGGGCAAGGAGACAGAGTCAGCCAACCTTTTGTGTGAACAGGTTCCCGTGTCTGTGTTATTTTTAACGCTGTTCTAGGTGCCCTAGTAAGTCCCCCAGGCCCAGAAAGGGTGGTGAGCGATGTTGGAGGCTTAGAAGGACCCTGTCGCAGTGTGCACACCTGTCTGCGCCATGTGAGGGATTCTGTGCTATGGTTTTTCACGTGTGCCTGGTGCCCAAGTCCTGGTGTGTCCAGGGCCAGGTGACCTGGGACAGTTTCAGGATGGGTCTGGGCTGGACGGTCTCCACCCGCCCTTCCCATATCAGCATCCAGGAGTCAGCAGGAAGGTTTGAAGTGTTGCTGGGTGTTGGGCTTATCAGTGGTTACGGGCTGTGTGATGACTTCTGGCGGACACTGTCTTTGGTTCCTACCGGTAAAGGCACTATGCTCCTGTCCCGCTCTCCAGACCCTCCAGACGCTCCCCCGAGGGCTCTCTCTTGTTACTCATTTCCACGCAGCACTGCTTTTATTCCCTGGTAGACAGACCATGTAGACCAGTGAGAAACCAAGATTAAACCTCCACATTTTCTGATTAGCAGATCAAGCAGTAAGGTGGAAGTTCAGAGAGAGAAGTTAGCGCTGATGAGATGCTAGGGCGCCTTTCCAGGAGAAGGCTGCCTGTCCCAGGCGGGCGGCCTTCCCCTCCAAACTCGGCCTATTTTTAGAAGCCGGCTGAATTCATTTCTCAGGCTAGCGATCTTGGGGCTTTCACGTGGCTGCCCTCGGGCCGCTGAAATGGCCCTCTCGGGAGTGAGGAGAGAGGACAGAGAGGCCCCCGGAGCCTTGCTCTCCACCGTGGAGTGCAGCCGCTCCTGCGCTTAACTCCTTCTTCAGGAGACGGACCTGCTGAGGCGCTGGGGCCGGGGGTGGGGATCTGCCTCTGACCTGCGCTTGGCAGGCGATTCAGGAGCGCAGCAACCACGGACCCCACCTGTTGGCGTCCTGAGGCAGGAAGTGCCACTCGGTGGCCGTGAGGCTCAGCCAGGGTGCTGAGCGCGCCCGGTTCCAGCTCCCCTCCTTCTATACAGTGGAGGCGGAGGAGTCCCGGTGCCCTGGGGTCGCTGTGTGAGTTCACCTCACGGACTGTGCAGCGAGCCCGGCACGGAGGAGGTGGTGGAAGCACGCCAGGGCAGGTGAGGAGGTCGGCAGGGATGATGTGGTCGGCAGGTAGACAGACCACGAGACAGATAACAGGCAGGGAGGCAGGCGGGGGCAGACCACAGGCCGTGGGTTCAGTGGCAGCCTCGCCCACACCCTGGGCTCTCACACAGGCTCGGCAGCTTAAGCCCCAACTCCCATCCTGTGGCCGCTTCATCTAGTCCTAGGCACCCGCTTAGCAGGCTGTTTGCCTGTGAGCTTAGCACAGTAAGCCAGCTGCCCACGCAGTGCCGCCCTGGGCGGGCAGGACTCCTGGAGACACAGCGTCTCGGGGCCAGCAGTTCTTCCCCGGCCCCTGCTCACCCCACACCCCGCCCCCCTCCACCTCGCCCTTTGGTCCCCAGTCTCATTCTGTCTGCAGATCCCTGCTGCTCTAGTGAAGAGCATCTCGGTGACCCTCCTGCTGTGAGGCTGGGGACGAGGGTCTCCGTGCAGTTTCCCCAAAGTCCTCTTAATTAGGTCTCTCCTCTTCACATCAACGTTGCTGACAATTCCTGAGCCCAGAACATGCACAGGGGAGGAAAAACAACAGCAACAAGGGCTGCTGGTTCCACTGGTTTTCTGTTTCCATTTCTAAATCCTTCTCTCAGTGGGATTGTGTGTTTTTCTAATGGCCCAGCCAGAACTTGAATCTGAAACTCTGATTTCGGGAACTGGACCCTGGGCTTGGCGTCTCTCAGGAGTCACTTGATTCCCAGGCGGGACTGCCCGGCAGCCCTGCCCCCGAGCTTACTGCTTGCCTGCCCACCCCTTTGCCCCGGCCCCAGACGGCCTGCAGTCAGACGCCCAGCGGCTAAAGCAGCTGCAGCCAGAGACTCGAGATCCCGCGCGGAACGCCGCTCGCCCCCACTCCCGTTAGCGCCAGGATTTTCCCGTCCGTAGGATAAGAGGTGTGTGTGTGCTCTCAGTCATGTCCAGCTGTCTGTGACCCCTTGGGCTGTAGCCCGCCAGGCTCCTCTGTCCATGAGGACTCTCCAGGCAAGAATACTGGAGTGGGTTGCCCTGCCCTTCTCCAGGGGATCTTCCTGACCCAGGGATCGAACCTGAGTTTCTTACTCTCCTGCACTGGCGGGCGGGCTCCCTACCACTAGCGCCACCTGGGAAGCCCAAAGTAAGAGAGGAACCAGCTGATTTCAGGGCTCCCTGAGTCAGACCATCTGTCCTGTCAAAGGTCAAGGAGACAGAGAGTGGAGCCCTTACCTCCTCCCCAGGGGCCTGGACAGAGCCAGGGATCCTGGATAAATGAGTACACGAGGACTTACATGCAGCTTTGAGAGGGGAGTTCCAGGTGTCTCACTGTGCAGGGGACTGACTAGAATGGCGAGGACGGAGGGAACCCAAGTTCAAGTGCTGCTCAGGGCAGTGACCTCAGTGGGGTCCATGCAGGCCGGTTCCCCCTCCCTGCACTGGGTTCCTTCTGGGGAGCTCAGGATTCCCTGTGGTGAGAGGTCTCCTTGGCCCCCCGGCCCTGATGGGTGCAAAGGAGAAACGGGCGGCCCCTCAGGGCTCGTGTGTGGGGAAGTGGCCCCGCCCAGGTGGTCTGTCCGCAGGGACCTGTCTGTCTGAGGGCCCAGCATGGCCAGCTCGGCCAGCTCTTCCAGCTCCACTCTTCCCAGCCTGGACGGGATAAAAGCTGGGACTGGGGGAGACGGACCCGATGGGTGGTCTGGGGACCTGTCCGCCTGCCGCTCGGCCATCAGCCCCTCAGTCTGGCCTCTGGCCCAATTCCTGGGTGGGCAGGTGCCCCTCGGAGACCGCGTGCATGTTCAGAAGTGACCTCCTTCTAGGAAGAGCAGGCGCCCGAGGGTTTCAGCAGAGGGCTGCTGGGGCCAGGCACCGCCCCCCCGCCCGAGACCGTCCTGGCTCTCAGGGGCCCCAGCTGGCGATGCTGTGCCCCCTGCACCGGCCTCCTCTGAGACACAGCTGCTGACCCTGCCTGGCTTTCCAAGCCTGCCCCCTTCCCAACCCCCCACCCCCTGCCCGAAGCCCGAGCGCTCCTGACAGGTGAGGGACACCTCCGTGAATTGAATGTGCCAAGACTCGGCCTCGCGGCTCTGCCGTAGGGCTTTTTTAGATCCTGTCAGTTCCCCAGGTCTTGGCAGAACCAGTCTGGATGGAGAACCAAAAATAACTCCGTGACTCAAGCAGGGCAGGCGGCCTGCAGCCCTGGAGGAGAGCAAAGCCAGCCTGTAACCAGGAGCTGGGCAAGAAGGCCCTCCAGCCAGCGGGGCCCTGCTCCGCCCATCCTCCCTCGTGACTGTAAGACTCCCTCCGAGGGGCCTGGGGAGACCTCGCCCAGGGTGGGGCAGGGCTTGTGCCGCCTCGAACGCCCCCCACCACCAGCTCCCCCTCTCTGCAGCCACAGGGGCCCAGACCGGCAGGACCGCCCAGGGCAGCCCCGCCTGGACTCGGCCGCCGTCTCAGTGTGAGCCTGTGCCCATGGCCTTCCCTGGCACATGACTCGTGATGGCTGGTTCCTGGGCTCATCCCACGCCCGCCTCTGAGGAGAGTGTCCTCCTGACAGATACGGAGGGCACACTCAGAAGTGGCCCACCTTTACGGTCCCTCCGCCGGGTCACGAGGCAAAGCAGGGGAGGAGGGGGCTCTGGCAGGCGCGCAGTTTTCCTCTCAGCTCCTGGAGGGGGCGAGTCAGTCGTTCATCCATCCATTCAGTTTGGACAGCTCCATGCTGAGCCTTGTGGGGGACGGGCATCCCGGGGTGTCCTGTTGGGCCGGGGAGACCCAGATGCCCAGGTCTACGTCCAGGGCTGTGCGGGCCCCACCTGGGTCGGGAGGCAGGGTGGGCTCAGTCCAGAAGGGGCGGGCCCTGCAGTGGGTCAGAGCAGGTGGCCACAGAGGAAGGGGGGTGGACGGCTGTCCTGCTGGGGCTCGGCCCAGGCACAGTCACGGGGAGCGGAGAACTGGGCCAGCAACGGGCTGTGCTGGGAGTCCACGCGCCGTGCTCACCCTCTGTGCTGTAGAGGACGGCTGTCTGTCCCCTTCGGGGAGTCTGTCCCCCTTCTGGGGAGTGCGCCCCTTTGGGGGAGCGCGTCCCAGGCCAGGTGTGGCCACTGAAGGTGGGGCAGAGCATTGGTGAGAGGGACATCTCGCTGGGGGAGGCGTGATGAGTGCCAGCAGGCATCCCCCGGGGCAGAACCGTGGCGCCCTGGGGCTGGTCATGGTGCCTGTGACTTCTCCTTCCAGGGGGCGATGGGAGCACCATCCCGGCTCAGCAGTGGGGAGGATTCCAGACCTTTGCAGCTCTTGGGGAAGAGCACGCTCTCTCTCGAGACTTTCAAGGACCCACTTATTCTCTCCTCACTTCTGGGCGCTGTAGACGCGGGCTAACCTGGATGTAACGTCTGTCTGTCCTCCACAGATGGGAATGTGGACAGGGCTGGGCCGACTTGCTCTCTGCAGTGACCTCGGCCTGTCTGCAGACTCACCTCCCTGCCAGGCCAGCAAGGGCCGGGGCCCTGAGGGGACAGTATTTAAAACGCAAATTCAGAATTACTCCTGAAAAGGGAACAGGCAAAATAGATCCTGAGAAGATAGACAAGTAAAAATAGTTGAGTTCCTTTCTCAAATCTGGGCCAGAGGCAGCAGCCTGGGGAGCGGGGCAGCGTGGCTTGACGGAATTTGGGGGTAAAGCCACATTGCTTCTGCTTGCAGTTGGCCCCTGATCCCTGCCTCTGCAGCGTCCGGATGCAAGCTGTCAGGACACCGAGACGGGATGTTGGCGGTTGGGGGTGGGGGAGCACCTCTCCAGTCTTGTTCAGTGATGTTTATGGATGTACTCACCCCACTTTATTTTGGGGAGAAAGTGGGAGGCGCCCCAGACACTGCAGCAATGGGCGTGGGCCTCTCCCTGGGACCAGCTCCCGAGGCTGGGCCTACCTCTCCTGGTGGGATGACCCCTGGCTACACCACAGTCCCCTGGGTTAAGTCACAGGCGATCTTCTGAAAACACGCGGGTGTTCTCTGAGCTTGGCAGACCGACCTGTGCATCTGCTGATACGGCAGCAGTGTAGCAGAGTGGGCAGAGCCAGGGGACACATGCAGGCCAGGCCTGGAGGAAAAGGAGGCCACTGTGGATGGCAAGGAACCCACGTGCCTGCGCCCAGGGGCCCCGGGCTTCTGTCCTTTTGAGGCCAGCTGAGTTCACTTTTTCCTAAAGACTTCAGGGCCATGTGCGCGGGTTGGCGTCCAGGTGGCAGGAGGGGGATTTCTGCTGGACGCCTGGGAGTGCGGGCTTTCAACTCAGCCCTGCCCAAGCGGCAGGGTGGCCCCGAGTTCATCCCAGCCGCCAGCCTCTATCTGTGTGAGGGAGGGCGCCGGGGCACGCCCAGGGTGCAGGCACCCCCGAGTGTCTTGTCAGCGCCTTCACACTCCAGCCCCCTGGCCCCGGGCGCCTCCTCCAGGCAGTAAGGAGCCGTCGCCCTGCGGGAAGCTCAGAGGCCCTCCAGCGGGAAGGGGCAGCCTTCTCCCGGTCTGGTTCTGATTGTCTGGCACCTTTGTTTTGGCACCCAGGCTCAGGTAGACTTGCTTCAACAGCCTTGGGAGGTGCGGCTGCTGCTGCCCCCGCTTCCTGGAGGAGAAGACGGCGCCTGAGCAAGGCCAGCCCCCCACCCCCACCGCAGAGATGTAGTTCTGGCATCCCACCCCTGCCCGAAGCCTGGAGGGCTGCGCCCCCTCTCCCCCACCCGCCCCGGCCTCAGTTGCTCTCTGCCTTAGGGAGGGGACAGCCTCTCTGCCCTTCGGGGCTGGGGTTGTCCTGGGAAGAGCAGGGCCGGAGCACCTGGTCGCAGCCGAGGGCGGGGTGGCGTGGGGGCCGGGCGAGGCACTCACCCTCCCGCACCGGGCTCTCTTTCCAGCGTGTGGCAAGCTGACCGGCATAAGCGAGCCTGTGACCATCAAGACCTCCGGCTCCAGGTTTGGGTCCTGGATGACTGACCCTCTGGCCCCAGAAGGTGACAATAGGGTGAGTGACTCTTCCGTCGGGCCTGGGTCTGTGGAGTCTGGATGAGCGAAGTTTGGTGCCCCTTAGTAAGGGGCGGGGGTTCCGGGGGCTTGGGGAGGCGGTCCGGGTCCCTTGCTGAGGGCCCTTGCTAATCCCAAGTCAGAGGCTGCAGGGCGGGTCCTAGGTGAGGATGACCGTGGCAGGGACGGTGTGGGGCGGGGAGGCCTGCGGCCCCCCCCTAGGCGCGGCTCTGCCTCTGGGAGCCGAGGGCCCCTCTGGGCTGAAACCTCCCGCAGTCTCAGCCCTGCCCCCACTCCCCCTCGAGAAGAGAGTGGTCAGGCCTTCTTGCTTTAATGACTCCTCATTTGTGTTTCATTTGCCATTCCTTTCATGGCTGATAGAAACTCATGTTCTCTTTGATTTAGGAAAAAAGCCGTGCTCTTTTTTTCTAGACTCTTCCCCCTGGGTATAAACCTCATAAAGGAGAGAGGCGAGCAAGCGCCACATTCGTCTTGATGGGGAGGCGGGGGTGCGGGGAGGGGCAGCCGAGTTCTGTGTTTGGGGTCCCTTGGGGTGTGGGGGAGCAGAGGGCTGGCTCAGCCCGGATGGCGACCCTGGCCGCAGCGTGTGGGCGCCTCCCCCGCAGGGAGCTCGCGCGCCCAGGGCGCTGGCCCTCCCGGGCAGCGGAGGCGCCGTGGTCCCCCTGTCCTTTGGTGGACCAGCCTGACCGCTGACACCCAGAGGGGACCGTCCAACAACCCGCGGCCTTTCGTATCTGCCCCTTGCCTGAAAGACATTTAGAAAAGAAGCGCTTACACCCAAGTCTTCGCAGGCAGACTGAGAAAGGAAGCTGGAAGTGTGAGCTCCTCTGAGCCCGGTCTGGAGGATTTTTAAAGGGAAGCCATCTTGAGACTTGGTCTTTGCACCTCCCGGCCCCGCCCCTTAGACGCTGCACCTCCCGGCCCCGCCCTCTTAGACGCTGCACCTCCCAGGCCCCGCCCCTTTAGACGCTGCACCTCCCGGCCCCGCCCTCTTAGACGCTACACCTCCCAGGCCCCGCCCCTTTGGACGCTGCACCTCCCGGCCCCGCCCCCCATAGATACTCTACCTCCCGGCCCCGCCCCTTTAGACGCTCCACTTCCCCGGCCCCGCCCCCTTTAGACGCTGCACCTCCCGGCCCCGCCCCCTTTGACGCTCCACTTCCCCCGGCCCCGCCCCTTTAGACGCTGCACCTCCCGGCCCCGCCCCTTTGAGACGCTGCACCTCCCGGCCCCCGCCCCCTTTAGACGCTGCACCTCCCGGCCCCGCCCTCTTAGACGCTACACCTCCCAGGCCCCGCCCCTTTAGATGCTGCACCTCCTGGCCCCGCCCCTTTAGGACGCTGCACCTCCCGGCCCCGCCCCCTTAGGCGCTACACCTCCCCGGCCCCGCCCCCCTTAGACGCTGCACCTCCCGGCCCCGCCCCCTTAGACGCTACACCTCCCGGCCCCTGCCCCCTTTAGACGCTGCACCTCCCGGCCCCGCCCCCTTAGACGCCTTACCTCCCGGCCCCGCCCCCTTAGACGCTGCACCTCCCAGGCCCCGCCCCTCTAGACGCTGCACCTCCCGGCCCCGCCCTTTAGACGCTGCACCTCCCGGCCCCGCCCCCTTTAGACGCTGCACCTCCCGGCCCCGCCCCCTTTAGACGCTGCACCTCCCGGCCCCGCCCCCTTTAGACGCTGCACCTCCCAGGCCCCGCCCCTTTAGACGCTGCACCTCCCGGCCCCGCCCCTTTAGACGCTGCACCTCCCGGCCCCGCCCCTTTAGACGCTGCACCTCCCGGCCCCCGCCTCCTTTAGACGCTGCACCTCCCAGGCCCCCGCCCCTTTAGACGCTGCACCTCCCGGCCCCGCCCCCCATAGACACTCTACCTCCCAGGCCCCGCCCTTTAGAGGGCGTGATGGCTTCTGGTTCAGTCCAGAATCTGCACGGTGCCTTGGCACAGTACTTTGGGGGAGACGCCTGAGGGACCATTTCCCGCTTCCTAGTGGCCTGTGAATCTTCTTTATGGAACAATTTCTACCGTGCCCACCACCTCCTCAGCAGCCCCTGCCCACACCTCATCCCTGGGGGCAAAGGCGCTGGGCTCTGGGGCGGGGCCGGCTACAGGCTGCAAACCCGGAGTCGGGGATTCTGGGGGTGATGTTCGTTTTCATTTTATTTTCTGAGTCGTGACAGGGAGCTGGTGCTTGGACGTTTTCTAACAGCTTAATTGGCCAATGAATTACCAGTTAATTACCAGTGAACGATTTAATTGGCCGAATGTTACCCTATTCTTCAATTTCATCCTCTTCCCTCCCCCACCTCCCCGAAAATGCCACTTTGGTTCTGAATTCGGTTAGGAGTGTGCTCTTGTCACAGATGTGGGTGGAAATATCAGTAATGCCGACATGAAAACAAGGCGATGGCGGCGGACCCCGAGGGCAGGTCCTGTGTGCCAGGGGCCGGCAGAGCACACCGTGTGCGCATGTCGGAATGCGGGAGGGAGCGGTGGTTTCCAGACACAGCGACGGCTCTGCCCCGCCTGCAGCTGCGCCCGCGCGCCTGGCCTCGCTGAGTCCCGCAGCTGCCCTCCAGTCAGAGATCATTTGTCTCCCCTTTGCTGATGCGAAAACCAGGGCCAGAAGCCTCACGTGAGTTGCCCAAGGTCTCAGGAAAGGCTGGTTAGTGGTTTTGTTAACCATTTATTAACCTCTGAGGTTCAGACTGTCTCCCAACTCACCCTCCTCCAGTGCCCTCTCCCCACCTCCTGCTGGGTCACACACGCCCTGTGACCAGCAGACCTGTTGGGATCCGCGAGCCAGAACCAATGACCTTGGTGCTGCAGGGGACGAACCCCCAGCCTGGAGGATTCCACCCCAGCTGATACCACAGACGCTGTTCCTCTTGGTCCCCAGGTCAATGTCAGTTTCATTTTGTGTGGTGGTGGTCAGTCGCTCAGTTGTGTCCGACCCTTTCGACCCCATGGACTACAGCATGCCAGGCTCCTCTGTCCTCCACTGTCTCCCGCAGTTTGTTCAAATTCATGTCCATTGAGTCAGTGATGCCATCCAACCATCTCATCCTCTGTCATCCCCTTCTCCTCCTGCCTTCAGTCTTTGCCAGAAATCAAGATCTTTTCCTATAAGTCGGCTTTTTTGTAGTGAGCACTTGTCAAATTATCTTGTCTCAGGTACCAAGTATCCGGGCTTCTAGAAGCTGCCTTATCATGAATACATCGGTTCGCTAAGCCATCAGTGTGGTGAGGGAGGCTTTTGGAAATTAGATATCTCTCTTTTCTGCTTGATGAGTTTGATTACCCTCCAGGAAGGGGGCCCCTGGCAATGGACGGAGGGCAGTCGGGAAGGTGGGAAGAGGCCTTGGTGGGAGCTGGCTCCTTGGGGAGGGTACCATCTCCTGGCAGGGCACGCTGGCGCCCCTCCATGACCTGGGCAGTTGGTAGCCCTGCCTCAAGCCGTAAGCTCAGCACAGCCGCCAGCTCACGGGGACGCGTCCCCAGGTCTGGCCATTGATCCGGAGGAAACTGTTGTGTTGTGTTTTAATCTTTTCCTTCTCTGTCTGATTTTGATCACACACATACACACACACAAACACACACACAGGAGACCAATAACTCGCTCCGAAAAATAAACCAACGTCAGCTTCAGTGCAGGCCACAGGGGTGAGATAAGAGAGACTGCGGCTAACAGTGGGGGTGGGGAATTGCCTCGGGACCCCTGTCTAGGAGCCCTCGAGGGGGCTTTCCTGTCCCCCTGCCTTTGTGCTGAGCTGTTAGAAGCAGGTTAGCTCATGTACTAAGTGCCAGTCAGATGCTGGGCTCCCGTGGCCCTCCACCCAGCCCAGAAGCAGCCATTCTCTCAGCAGTGGCCGGCCCATATACTTCTTTTTATTTTTTCAGCTATGGTCACAGCCAGCAAGTTTCATGACCTTTCATTTTTTGTGGTTCTAAATGTAAAGAAAAATGCAGACAGGTTAGTATCATCCTATAAACTTCTCATGCGATCTCTTACCTTCCATCTGAATACTACCTTTATACATTTTAGGAATATTTAAGTCATCAATTAGTCAATTTGTTAATCAGAATCAGTGAAACTGAAAGAAAATAGACATCACTCTTGATCTCAAAATATTTAAAATTAAGATATGGAAACAAAACAATTACTTGAAAAGTTAATGTTACAGAAACAATTCAAAACAGTTTAACATGTCAAAAGATGTTCTGCTTATCATTAATTACCAAAACAATTACACACCAACCGGCCTGACGGGAATTAAATACCAAAACTAAAACAGTTGTTGTTCAGCCGCTGCAGCTCTCTGTGACCCCATGGACTGCAGCACGCCAGGCTTCCCTGTCTTCACTAGCTCCTGGAGCTTGCTCAAATTCATGTCCATTGAGTCGGTGATGCCATCCAACCATCTCGTCCTCTGTCACCTCCTTCTCCTCCCGCCTTCAGTCTTTCCCAGGATCAGACTCTTTTCCAGTGAGTCAGCTCTTCCCATCAGGCGGCCAGAGTATTTGGGGCGTCTCTTTTCAGCATCAGCCCTTCCAATGAACACTCAATGTTGATCTCCTTTAGGATGGACTGGTTTGCTCTCCTTGCAGAACCAAGGGACTCTCAAGAGTCTTCTCTAGAACTACAGTTCAAAAGCATCAATTCTTCAGTGTTCAACTTTCTTTATGGCCCAACTCACATCCGTACATGACTACTGGAAAAGCCAGAGCTTTGATTAGAGGGAAAGTGATGACTCTGCTTTTTAATGTGCTGTCTAGGTTGGTCATAGCTTTCCTTCCGAGGAGTAAGCGTCTTTTAGTGGGCTGGTTGCCACCTCCACTCTAGGTGTGGCATCTCTGCCCTAGGCGTGGTGTTTACCAGGGAATAATCCACAGGTTGCTTTGTTTTTTCTGATGAGAAGACCCTCATGGAAGGGGGCACTTCTGGGCGGGGGCATGCTGGCCTCAGACCTGCAGGGGGCTCCTCCCCCGACTCGCCCGGGCCTCTTCTGCTGGCAGTCCCGCCGTGGGTGCCCCCTGCCTGGGGTTGCCCTGGCTGCTCACCCCCGTGTGCCCTCAGCTCTCGCCTCCTCAGCCCGGGCCCCACCGTCCTTCCCGCAGCACACCTCGCACAGGGAGCTTCTGCCTGTGTGGAGCTGAGGTCACCAGCGCCTGGAGAACCGGAGGCTCTCGGCCCCCAGGCCCTCCTGAGCTGTCCTGCTGGGGGAGGGTGGGGGTGTGGTGGTGGTTCACCCTGCAGGCGTTGTGGTCACACCCGGGAGCGAGCTGGTGGAAGGTCGCTGTCTACCCCCCTCGGAGACTGCAAACGGGACCTGATTTGTGGGGTCGCGTGGGCATGTCAGAGGGTGGCCTCTGGGGTCTGGGAGGAAGTGGCCCAGCGAAGGCGGGCAGTGGGTGTGGTGGACTGATCTCTGACCCTGGGTGAGACCCTCCCCTCTGGGCCTCTCCAAACTGGGCGTTTGGGAGGGGTGGTCTCGGGGACCCTGCCAAATGTTAGAATCACCTGGAGGCTGTACCCAGCCCGTGCCCGGCTCCACCCCCAAGGTCTGTGTGGTCATTCTGGCTGTGAAAGCTCCCAGGGGCCACAGCCAGGTGGAGGACGCTGGTTCCAGGCCTCAGCGGTTCTGGGCAGCGTCCCTGAGGGGACGGGGCGGAGAAGGACAAGGCATCTGAGGTGAGACCGCAGTGAACGCAGAGGACTGGAGGGGGGGCGCCTGCTGCCATCAGGGCCTTTGGGGGCTGTGATGAGCTTCTCCTTCTGCACCGAGGGGCTCACTGTGGCTTCGGCCTCCAGGCCGAGAGCTGGCTGGCAAACGTCTGGCGCCTGCGCTAACTTACCCTCCCGCCCTCCACTGCCTCCGCCCAGTGCTGGCTCCGTGTCCAGTGAGCCAGCTGATCGGAGGAAAGGGCCGTTCAGTCAGTTCAGTCCTCAGTCGTGTCCGACTCTTTGAGACCCCATGGACTGCAGCATGCCAGGCCTCCCTGTCCATCACCATCTCCTGGAGTTCACTCATACTCATGTCTATTGAGTCAGTGATACCATCCAACCATCTCATCCTCTGTCGTCCCCTTCTTCCGCCCTCAATCTTTCCCAGCATCAGGGTCTTTTCAAACGAGTCAGTTCTTCTCATCAGGTAGCCAAAGTATTGATTGGAGTTTCACCTTCAGGACCAGTCCTTCCAATGAACACCCAGGACTGATCTCCTTTAGGATGGACCAGTTGGATCTCCTTGCAGTCCAAGGGACTCTCAAGAGTCTTCTCCAGCACCACAACTCAAAAGCATCAATTCTTTGGCACTCAGCTTTCTTTATAGTTTAAAAGTCCTTAAAACTTGGATGCTGACTTTACCCAGCTCTGCCCACAGGACGGAGGTCCAGGGATGCATGAACCCCACCAGGTCCTGCACCATTCATGGGGCCAGTGGAGAGGGGAGCATATTCAAAGAGCTGTGAAGGGGCTCAGGAGAAGGTGCCGAGGGCCTGTCACTTGAGCTCAGCCTTGAGAGAAGTGGTAAGCTCCCCGCCCGAGAGGCAACCAAGAGGAGGCGTGGTGTGAGAGGAGTGCCCGCCCATCACATGTGCACTACTGGCGCCCTCCCTGACTCCCACCCAACCCTGCGCCCCCTAACACACACCCCACAGCGCTGACCCCCACCCAACCCTGTGCCCCCTAACACACACCCCACAGCGCTGACCCCCACCCAACCCCCGTGCCCCCTAACACACACCCCACAGCGCTGACCCCCACCCAACCCCGTGCCCCCTAACACACACCCCACAGCGCTGACCCCCACCCAACCCCGTGCCCCCTCTAACCCCCCAGCACTGACCCCAACCCAACCCCCATACCCCCCTAACACACACCCCACAGTGCTGACCCCCACCCAACCCCATGCCCTCCTAATACACACCCCACAGCGCTGACCCCCACCCAACCCCATGCCCCCTAACACACCACAGTGCTGACCCCCACCCAACCCCGTGCCCCCTCTAACCCAAAGTCCCCAGCGCTGACCCCCACCCAACCCCGTGCCCCCTAACACACACCCCACAGCGCTGACCCCCACCCAACCCCGTGCCCCCTCTAACCCTCAGCCCTGACCCCACCCAGCCCTGTGCTCCCTCTAACCCACACCCCACAGCACTGACCCCACCCAGCCCCACACCCCCTCTAACCCGCAGCACTGACCCCACCAGCCCCGCGCCCCCTAGCCCACAGCACTGAGGGCTCCTCCTACAGACCAAAGACAATGAAGAGGCTCAGACGAGAGCCGGCTCGTGGTCTCTTTGAGCCTTGTAAAGGCAGCCGGCGCCTCCGTCTCTGGGCACTGAACGGGCGTCTCAGGAGCAGGGGCGCATTTTTTTGTTGTTTTTAATTTTTAATGCGTGTGTAAAACCACGCCTGAAAGCTCCCACACCCTTAATCTCTCCTGCAGGCAGCGGAGCCCTTGACGGATAAAGCAGCTGTCTTATTGCCAGACAGATGCACCGGGAATGGCATTAGCCTGGCAGATTTTCCTCTAACTAACTGCATCGCTTTCTAATTTGCTCCCAGATTGGTTGAAAATGACTAAAGCGTTTTGTACAAAGTCTAGACAGTTTTCGAGTCAACTGGCGTTTAAGCAATCATGGGAGAGCTCTTCCTCTGTAACCCCTAACTTGGGCCTCGTTGGGCTTGCTGTCGTGGTTGGATTGCGCTCAGAGCCCGGGGAAGCCCGGATTCCTCAGGAGAGGCACTGGCCTGGGACTGGGCGTGACTATACACACAGCATCCCTTCTGCCAAATTAATGACATCCCCCAACGGGCCAGTGAGTCAGTCCGGCCCGCTGTGAGGGCTGGCACGGAAGGAGAGGCCTGACGCACGTGCCCCCAGGGTGCCCAGCATCGCCCTTCCTGGTGACCTTGAGAGTGGTCAGCCTCACCGACTGGCTGGTGCTGCGGGCACGCGTCCTCGTGCGGGCCCAGGCGGCCGTGCCCTCGGCCCAGCATCCTGTGGAGGGCGAGGTCCTGTGCTGATGGGGGCCAGCCTTCCCAGAGGAGACAGACCACCTGCGTGCGCCCTCGCCCGGGAGCGCAGGGAGCAAGCAGATGGCCCGCTGGCCCACAGCCCAGGGGCTCCCAGACAGACGCTCTTGGGGGCCGTAGTGGGTTCTGCCGCATCCCGCCTGCGGGAACAGCAGAGGGCGCCTGCCGGCCATGCCCACAGCCGGGCCGTGGGTCCCGCGCCCGTGCACATGGTGTCCTTCCCAGACTGGACGCTGCCAGAGGGAGAGGTGGCCCCTGCGGAAGGGCCCCGTGGGTATGGAGGAGGGATGTGACCTCGTTTAGTCTGCTCTCTCCCTGGGCGCCGAGTCTCCAGATCCCCAGTCCGGGGTGGGGGGCTCCCCCTCCTTCAGCACCACTGACGGGCCTGCTGTCCCCGCAGGTCTGGTACATGGACGGCTACCACAACAACCGCTTCGTCCGCGAGTACAAATCCATGCTGGACTTCATGACCACGGACAATTTCACGTCCCACCGCCTCCCACACCCCCTGGTCCGGCACAGGGCAGGTGGTCTACAACGGCTCCATCTACTTCAACAAGTTCCAGAGTCACATCATCATCCGGTTCGACCTGAAGACGGAGACCATCCTCAAGACGCGCAGCCTGGACTACGCGGGCTACAACAACATGTACCACTACGCCTGGGGCGGCCACTCGGACATCGACCTCATGGTGGACGAGAACGGGCTGTGGGCCGTCTACGCCACCAACCAGAACGCGGGCAACATCGTCATCAGCAGGCTGGACCCGGTGTCGCTGCAGGTGCTGCAGACCTGGAACACCAGCTACCCGAGCGCAGCGCCGGCGAGGCCTTCATCATCTGCGGCACGCTCTACGTCACCAACGGCTACTCGGGCGGCACCAAGGTCCACTACGCCTACCAGACCAACGCCTCCGCCTACGAGTACGTCGACATCCCCTTCCAGAACAAGTACTCACACATCTCCATGCTGGACTACAACCCCAAGGGCCGCGCCCTGTACGCCTGGAACAACGGCCACCAGGTCCTCTACAACGTCACCCTCTTCCACGTCATCCGCTCCGACGAGCTGTAGTCCCCGGCCCGGCCCCCGGGGGCCGAGGCTCCCGTCCTCACCCGCCTGGAAACTCCTGTGGAACAGCTGCCGGGGTAACGTGGGGGAGACAGCAAGGCTCGTTTGAAAACTCATCAGCAACGTGGACTCCGGCGTCTCGGGGCGGGGGCGGAGGCGGGGGCTGGGAGGTGTTGCCCCACGTTTCTGCAGCTCCAGCCGGAGGGCGCCTAAGAAGCCCCCGTATTGACGGCTGGAGCCACAGCCCCGGGCTCCCCGGTTCCCCCCCGCCCCCTTGCTGGTCAATATACTCAAGACATGAGGCGATGACTGTTGCCAGCTCTCACCGAGAAAAACCTGCTGTTAGGATCGCATGGACCTGTCCGTAGATCGTGGTCAGCTCGATGGACGTGAGTGTCGTGTCTCATTGAAGCGCCCCCTGCACCCCCCGCCCGGGCTGTGCTCGGCGACGGAGGGGCGACGTAGGCTCTGTAGCTGCATCTCATCACCACCGCCGTCCTCAACCGTGTGTCGTGTCTTAGATGAACCGTGCCGAGACTCCGAGACGCCCGTGGGCCCCGTCTGTGCCCCAGAGCGGAGGCCGGCGTGCGTGGGCAGGCGCAGGGCCCCGCCGTCCGGACCCCGGACCCCGTAGCTCCACTGTGCAGTGTCCGTCCGTTGCTCCCTGAGGTGGCGGCCTATCTCTTTAGTTGATGCCATGACTGTTGTAAGTGCAGTGCCGTAGTTTGGATTAATAAGTGGATGGTTTTTGTTTCTCAAAAGAAAAAAACACGCATCAGTGTTCACCCTAGTAGAGATGATCAAGGTTGATAATCATTAAAGGAAATACCCTCTTCTTGTTAAATTATCTTAAATAGTGTAACCACGGAGAAGGGCTCCTCTCGGGAAACTCTGGTCCCAAAGGGAAAAAAGTGCTCCTGTGGACAGCAGTGCGCGGAAAGTACATGTTTTAAGTAAAAAGAGGGAAACTTTGTGCTATCCGATTAAGGAACAATAAAAGTATCAGGAGATCTTTTTGCTTCATTTGTCATTTCGAAAGGTTTTGAGAATGACCGAGGCTCCCCGGATCCTTCAGGCCGGGTTCCAGTGTGAGTGTCCCTCTTGGGGGAGGAGGTCAGGGCGTGGTTGGGACACAAGGCCCACAGGGTCCCTCGGCATCCAACCCCCCACAAAGGTCGGCATTCGAGAATCGCCCTGGAGGTGCCTACCCCTAGGGTGAGTCTCAGTCCCAGGACAGCCCCACTGGGAGTCCCGCCCGCTCCATCCAGACAGGCTCTTCCACGTCGCCACTAGAAGGAGCTTGGGAGAAGCACCCACTTCCAGCATGGCGGGGGGGCGTCTGCAAAGCCCCCACTGAGAAGCGGGCGGAGGTGAAGCCAGGGCACCCACTTCCAGCATGGCGGGGGGGCGTCTGCAGAGCCCCCCGCTGAGAAGCAGGTGGAGGTGAAGCCAGGGCACCCACTTCCAGCGTGGCGGGGGTCATCTGCAGAGCCCCGCTGAGAAGCGGGCGAAGGTGAAGCCAGGCCCTCTCCAGCCAGCTGGCTCACTAGGAAGACGGGAGTCCAGGAGGCGAGCGGCCCCCCCACCCGAGCTCCCTTGAGACAGAGAGCCTCACGCGTTGGGGGAGCCCAGGTCTGTAGCTGTCAAGTCAGGCCCTGTTTCTGAGGGGACCCTGAGGTCTGCACAGCACAGGGCTGTTCTGCAGTGCCCTGGGGATTCGCGTGGCCAGAGGAGGCACGTGCTGCGTGCGTGCCAAGCTGCTTCAGGCGTGTCTGACTCTGTGTGACCCCACGGACTGTAGTTCCTCCGACTTGGGATGCTCCAGGCCGAAACACTGGCAGGGGTTGCCGTGCCTCCTCCAGGGGATCTTCCCAACCCAGAGACTGACCCAGGTCTCTCATGCCTCCTGCACTGCAGGCGGGTCCTTGACAACCAGCACCACCTGAAGGGCCCACAGAAGACACGTGTCAAGGAGCTCCCCTTTCACAAGATGGAGTTCAGGGCTGGCCTGAGCGCTAGAGGCCAAGGCAGGCGTGGCCTTCCATCCCGGCCCCTGCCCTCTGCTCTGCTCCAGGCCGCTGGCCTCCATGGCAGGGTGGATGGCAGGCCAGTGGTGCGGGCCTGGGAAAGAGCCGGTGCCCCCGCCGAGCTGGGCCCAGCTGGCACCGCACCCGAAGCAGAGAGCGGAAGAGCTGACATGCCCTCGGAGTCGGCACGAGGGCATCCAGGAGCGTCCAGCTCCGTCCGCAGGGCCCTCAGAGTCTGGAGCCACCCAGATGAAACGGGAAGCCAGTTGGGCAAGGAGATCGCGGGGGTGTGGGGCCAGTTGCTGCCAGTCACAGCGATGCCCCTGGGCTCTGGCCCGTGGTCAGTAGAGTGTGGGATGAGACGGAGGACAGAAGCACACTGCTCGAGCCCTGAGCCCGCTGGTGAGGGACACGCCGAGGAGGAAAGGCGTGACCCCCGGGCAGGGCTCACCTGCTGGCGGGGTCTCCTGGGCATTTTCCTGGATCGTGGTCAGCGCCCCCATGAGAAATCAGTGGGCCCTGGACCACAGGGAGGGGAGAGACGGAGTGAGAGGACCCAGGAGAAGTGCGGGGAGGGGGGTGCTGGCCAGCAGGGCAGCCCGGGGAGGGGTGGGAGCCTTGAATGGTCGGGGGGCCGCTTCACCCTCCCAACCCTGGGACCAGGTCTCCCTGCGCCCTGGGCCCTTGGCTCCCGACCACACACTGGAGGTGACAGGCCTCCTCCTCTTGGCTCAGGCGCCCCCTGAGCCCAGCGCCCGCAGCCTCCCCCTCTGCCCACCCGTGAGACCCACGCAGCAGGCCACCTCCAGGCTAACCTCAACACCCTCGCCTGCGCCCCCACATCCATCCTCCCCTCCCCAGCTCAGGGTTCCGCCTTCCAGAAGCTTCTCACTCCCCATCCCCAGTCGGGATATTGCTTCTCTGTGTCCTTTGCATCCTTCCTTCATCCCGGGCTCCGACTGCCCTTTCTCCCAGTCTTGAGTCTCTTGCACCTAACACATTCTGGGAGGCTTGTCGTTTAGTTATGAAGTCACATCTGACTCCCCACAACCTCATGGGCTGAAGACCCCATGGACCCCACACGCCAGGCCTCCCTGCCTTTCACTATCTCCTGGAGCTCACTCAAACTCATGTCCATTGAGTCAGTGATCCCATCCAACCATCTCATCCTCTGTCGTCCCCTTCTCCTCCCGCCTTCAATCTTTCCCAGCATCAGGGTCTTTTCCAATGAGTCAGCTCTTCGCATCAAGTAGCCAAAGTATTGGAGCTTCAGCTTCAGCATCAGGCCTTCCAATGAATATTCAGGACTGATCTCCTTTGGGAGGGACTGGTTGGATCTCCTTGCAGTCCAAGGGACTCTCAAGAGTTTTCTCCAGCCCCACAGTTCAGAAGCATCAATTCTTGGGCACACAGCCTTCCTTATGGTCCAACTCTCACATTCGTACATGATACTGGAAAAACCATAGCCTTGACTACACGGACCTTTGCTGGCAAAATCAAGTCTCTGCATTTTTTAATATGCTGTCTAGTTTTGTCATATCTTTTCTTCCAAGGAGCAAGTGTCTTTTAATTTTGTGGCTGCAGTCTGTCTGCATTGATTTTGGAGCCCAGGAAAATGAAATCTGACGTTTGTGAGATTTGGGCGTTTTTATTCATCAAGCCCAAAACAAAATAGTCCAAAAACTCTTCCTTGCTTTCTCGTTGTTGTGACTGGGTTTCCTTCACCAGACGCCCTGACCCCTGACAGGTGGGGTGGGCAGGAAATGCCTAAGCTTAATTAGAGCCTCATTGGCTGGAAGTCCTCCACCACCGCAGGACAAGCTGCAGTTCAAACGTTTAGAAGTGGGAGGCCCTTCTCCATTCCTGTTTGCAAGTTATCTCTGGGGGAGCCATGCAGAGTCCTCTGCCAGAGAGCCTGGGGCTGGCTCGTCATAGAAAAATCTCAACTGCAGTGAGACAGCCTAAGAGGCCGCCGACTTCATTCCTCCGTGGGAGTCTGCGCGGGGACAATCAGGCGGCATTGTCAGGTGATCACAGCTGCAATTACAGGCCGATCTCATCCTAATTTCTCCTTAATGACGCGGAGACAACAAATGTACAGACGCCTGCTCCAAGTCACCAGGAGGCCGAATAACGACCCACGGCTTCAGAATGGATCTGCTGTCTCCCTCTGAGTGCTTGCCGGGGAAAGTGCTCCTCCAGGATATTAAATACGCAAGAAAAATGGTTTTATCCAGAGAGCAAATAAAACAACCGGCTTGCCACTAAATCTCCCAGGTTCCAATAACTGAATATATTGGCTGATGGCAGAACAGCTGTAGATGAATTTTCTTTATTAAAAGTTTGGCCCAGAATAAAAACCCAGCAGTTCCTCAGGAGGGACCGGAGGCCAGAGCGTGAGATGCCCAGTCCTGGGTGTAGCTGGAGGGGCCTGGAATATTCCTGGTTTCCGCAGAGTTCTTCCTGAAGGAGGCCTGTGATGGCTGACCCCACACAGCTGCCCGTGGAATTCACCTCTGGCTCCCGGAGTTACGCTGCCCGTGCAGTTTCCAGGGGGCGAGAGATGAGGGTGACCAAGCTCTCACAAGAGACCAGGAAGGAGGCATCTCATGGTTTTGGGGGAAGCTCGGGGTCTCCAGACAGAGGCCAAGCTCCACCCGGGAGAAGGGGAAAGAAGGGGAAGCTGCTTCAGGTAGCTGAACATGCCAGGGCTAGGGGGTAGTGACTGTCTTTAATTGGAACCTCTGACCCAATCCTGTTTCCAGATTAAGTGGTAAAGGTTGAGCCCCGACGCCGCTCAGAAGCCGATGTTGACGCTGGCTCCCCGCACTTCTTGGCCTCTGTCCTCAAAAGAAGACGCACAGCGTGGGAGTGGACACTCAGGTTCATTGGGGGCAACACGGGGGCTGCAGCCCAGGGGACGCGAGCTCGGAGAGCTCTGAGAGACTGCTCCGCAGAGACCGTGGGGCGGCCAACGGATAATATTTGGGTGACAAGGGAGTTCCACACAGTCGAGCGCTTATTTTACAAAAACTTTTCTGTTCATCACGAGGAGCTGGTGTCACCAGGAAGAGGTTTAGCACTTCTCTAGATATGAGGAGAAGACGATGGCACCCCACTCCAGTGCTCTCGGCTGGAGAATCCCAAGGATGGAGGAGCCTGGTGGGCTGCAGTCTATGGGGTCACTAAGAGTCGGACACGACTGAGCGACTTCACTTTCACTTTTCACTTTCGTGCATTGCAGAAGGAAATGGCAACGCACTCCAGTGTTCTTGCCTGGAGCATCCCAGGGACGGAGGAGCCTGGTGGGCCGCCGTCTGTGGGGTCACACAGAGTTGAGACAACTGAAGCGACTCAGCAGCAGCAGACGGAGGAGATGTGAAGACTGGGGTCATGAAATCACTTCCTGAAAATATCCAGCCACCTACAGACCTGTTCCGCCAGTGTCCCTGGGGCACAGTGTGCCCCTGCCGCCCTGAACTCCCTTCAGGGAGGTGTCGAAGGTCAGCAGCTGTAGCAGCCCGGGCAGATGCCCAATGCCCCGTCGGTCAGTCGCTGACAATGCTCCTGGCAGGTGCCAGTTTGCAGTTGACACCTGATGCCAGGTGTGGGAGAGACGCCAGGTTCCCCATCCTCAGAAACAAAGTTGCTCAGGACTGAGCTTCCGACCCAGGAAGGGCACCCACAGCCACAGCTCAGCCCAGGCCAACACGGGACACATCAGGAGGACCTGGGGGTCCCTGGAGAAGGTGGGTGGTGGTTGGGTCACTGCTGGGCCCAGCCCGTGGGCTGCGAGCGGTTTCTCCAGGCTCAAGGGGAAGGGGGCTGCCCCTGCACCCCGCAGCAGGCCCGAGAGGCTGGAATGGGAGGGAGGGGGACTGGGGTCCAGTCCTCATCCAAACACGTGTGCGGGTGTGGCCTTTCCCCTGAGAGAAGCGTGATCTGGGGGCTGCCGGCCTGGGAGAAGCAAGACGGCGTCCCCGGCTCAGGAGCTCAAACCGGCCCTGTGTCAGCAGGCCCAGGCCGAGCAGCACCGAGCAGGTGTGAAGGAGGCGGTCTGCTCACCGGCAGGTAAGCTGCCCCTTCCTCGGTGGCCCAGGTCTGCGGTTTGGAGGAGCGGCTCTCATGGGCAGCATCGCCATTTCATTTCCTGCGGGTGAACTATTTCGAAAGGGTCTCCTGTTAGCAGGGTTTGGCATTAATAAATCCACTGTTAGAGAGTATTTTCACAGACTGTAAGAATGAGACATAGAGTCCTTTGAGCCCAACAGCCAACAGAGGCAAGTGCTGGTGCGCAAGCCCCGCTGGTGTACGGCTCCGCCTCTCGCTCTCGTCACATACTTCCCCTGGAGGCGACATCAGAGACGTGGACTCTTCTTCACCGACGTGTGTATCCCATCATGCAGACGCCGCGAGGTGTGTGTCTCGGCACCCCACGGTGGGTATGTGGGTTGTTTTCAGAGTCTGTTCTTAAGAACCATTCGCCACAAATGACCTTGTGTAAAACCACATCGCATATTGTACGTGCTGTCTTTGGAATAAAGGATCTGAGGGGAAACGCTTCTGTTATTCTGCCCGAAGTTGGTGAATTCCCTTCCCGGAGGCCTCGCCACTTTGCCTTCCTCCTAGCCAAGCACGAGAGCGCAGGCTTCCCCTTGAGGTGCTTGGGAAACGTTTCGGAGACTTTCAGCCTGGGAGGTAAGACTCGAGCACTGAATTCTCGCTTCTCTCATGAGGAGTCAGGGTGTCTCAAGGCCACTGGCAGCATTTGCCTGGGGGTCCAGGGGCCAAGGCTCCCCGCTCTCAGTGCAGGGGGCCCGGGTTCCGTCCCTCTTGGGGAGCTGGATCCCACATGCCGCAAGTGAGACCTGGCACAGCCGAATAAATAAATAAATATTTTTAATTTGTCTGGGGACTCTCAGTTCATATCTTTTGCCCACTGTTTTTCTACTCAGCTGGTAAGAATATTTCCCTACACAAATGTTGGGAGCTCCTTATCTGTGCGGGAAGTCAGCCTTTGTGTTTCAGGGGGTTGCAAATATCGCGTGGTCTGTCAGCCTTGATTTGGGTTACGGTGGGCTTTTGTAAACGTAGTTGGAGTAATCACTTTCCCTTCTGAAGCCTTTGTCTCTGAGTCACAGTGAGGCTGCCGTAACGAGTGGACCCGCTTTCCTCTGCTGCACGTACCTCCGGGGTTTGTGTGAAGGCAGGTCCAGTTTTGAAAAATGAAGTCGAAGTGTTCAGCCACTCAGTTGTGTCTGACTCTTTGCAACCCCACAGACAGTAACCCACCAGCCTTCTCTGTCCACGGGATCCTCCAGGCAAGAGTACTGGAGGGGCGGCCATTCTCTTCTCCAGGAGCTCTTCCCGACCCAGGGATCTAACCTGGGTCTCTTGCGTTGCAGGCGGATTCTTTACCATCTGAGCCGCCAGGGAGCCCCCTGCCCCAGGTCCCCCATGGACAGCAACATGCCAGGCTCCTCTTCCTCCACCATGTCACTTTGCTCAAATTCACGCCCACTGAATCAGTGAGGCCGTCCAACCACCTCACCCTTTGCCTCCCCTTCTCCCGCTTTCAGTCTTTCCCAGCATCAGGGTCTTTTCCAGTGAGGGGCTCTTTGCATCAGGCGGCCCAAGTATTGGAGCTTCAGCATCAGTCCTTCCAATGAATATTCAGGGTTTACTTCCTTTAGAATGGACTGCTTTGATCTCCTTGCAGTCAGAGCGACTCTCAAGAGTCTTCTGGAGCACCACAGTTCAAAAGCATCAGTTCTTCAGCACTCGGCTTTCTTTATGATCCAACTCTCACATCCGCACTTTTACCATTTCCAAAAGCCTTCCCAGCTGTCCCAGCACAAGTTATTAAATAGCCCAACTTCCCCCCACCCCCAGCTGAACCCTAGGCTGAGGGCCCCGTGTGCTTAGGCCCCATTTCTTGGCTTTTCTCCTTCTGTGTTTGATCCTGTCACTGAAAATTTGACTGTTTACATAAATTTCCATAAATTTGCCTATAGGTGAATGTTAATGGGCTTTATGACGTGGACACTTATTCCCTTGCCTTTTAAAGTGCTTTTCCGAAGGTGTGTGTACAAGGATGTCTAATCTCCATGCTTGCGAAGGCTCGCCCCAGGGACGACTGCCCAATCTGAGCGGGATTTTTAGCCTTTACTGATTTTGTCAGATAAGCAAAGATTAAAGCGGTTCGGGAGGCTGCATCTCTATGAAGCTCTTTTTTGTTGTTCTAAACAGCACATCTCTATCTGGAGACGCTGCCGGGACGTGGGCACAAGGTGAGGTCCGGCCCTCCGGAGGGACCCTGGGAAACCCTCGCCCCACGTGGCACCTCTGCTCAGCCGTCTGGCTGCCCACCCCAGGGGCTAACCGGAGGTGGGGCTGGGGTGCGGGTCCCGCCCCTTCTCTCCCTGCCCTCGCTGGCCGTCGGCACACACGGCCCGTCCTCCAGCTGGTAAGTCACTAGATGATGCTTATTCGTCACACAGCAGGCAGCGAAAGGTGCCAGAGCTGTGCACCAGCAAGGACCCGGGCTCGCCCGCAGCCCAGCCCCGGGGCTGGAGAATCAGTGCAGCAGGCACCAGCAAGGCAGCAGAGGCAGGCGGGGCCCCGGCCATGGAAGGCAGAGGCTGGCATCATCTCTGCTCCTCCTCGCTATGGGAGGCTGGGGTGGGGGTGCCAGACCTTTCCTCAGTGTGCCCTGCATCCCACTGCCGCCCACCTGCACACACCTGCACATATCTACACACACCTGCACACATCTACACACACCTGCACACACCTGCACGCACCCCCACACACATGCACACACCTGCATGCACCTGCACACACCTACATGCACCTGCACACACCTACATGCACCAGCACACACCTGCACATCAGCACACACCTGCAAACACCCGCACACACCTACACACACCAGCACTCACCTGCACTCACCTGCACGCACCAGCACACACCAGCACACACCTGAACTCTCCAGCACACACCAGCATGCACCTGCACTCTCCGGCTGGTTCCCAGCAGCCCCAGGGCAGCCGCAGGTCAGCAGGCCGGCCTGCAAACCCCCTTGGCGACTCCTTCAAGGCTTCACCTCCACTTTGGTGACTCAGAGGGTAAAGAATCTGCCTGCAACACAGGAGACCTGAGTTCGATGCCTGGGTTGGGAACCCCTGGAGAAGGGCATGGCACCCACTCCAGCACTCTTGCCTGGAGAGGCCCTTGCACAGAGGAGCCTGGAGGGCTGCAGCCCATGGGGTTGTGTGCTGGGGTCCAGCCCTGGTGGATCCAGGCTGATTAGAAGGTGGGGGACGGAGTAGGCATCCTAGAAAAAAAGCTATTTAATTATAGATATAGAGGGAGATTAGAAGCGGACAGTGTAGTGGGGAAATTAGTGGAGAAAAAGAGGCTGAATAACTGGTTTACATGGAATACTAATCACCACCTACGCAGGCCACAGGTGTCTTTCGGTTCTCCAGAAGGAGAGGAGGCACTGAGGCCTCCCCGGTCTGATCTTAGAAGCCCAGGCAGAGTTAGCAGGCTTGATGCATACCCCCATTCCAGATGGGAATTCAGCCAGGAAAACGGGGGAGCAAGAAAGAAATGACACGGAGGAATCAGTCTTTCCAGAAACTGATCCCATTTCTTTATTTTTCAGGTTTGTTTATATACCTTTTGTTACACATAGGGATGAATACAGAGTCACGCGGGGGTCAGCAGACCTGACCCTTGTCACAATCAGGTGCTTCATATAAAATTATACAAAGGTCTTATGGGTTTTTACATCATCTTCTGGCTATGAGGTCTGCTGACATTTTATGGCCCTTTCTGATACCAGTCAGTTAACCAGAAAATTTATTTTTCCAGGAGTGATTTTTCTTAAATCTGGCGCCACCCTCCAAATAAAGTTACATTCCTATAGGGTGAGGGTGTAGTGAGTTACAATCAAGAAAGGAATTTACTTAACTGAAGGTTAGCATGATTAATCTTAAAGGTTAATACTTATTTCTCCTATATGCTAGTTATATTCATTATAAGGGCAGGGAATATGGAGATTTAGCAGCAAACATCAGCCCAACAAATGAAAATCCTTTCACCAATGTTCCCCTTAAGATCTATTTAGTCTTAAGATAGTGATAAAGTTACATTTTTGCATAGCAAGGACACAGTGATTTATAACAAAGTACAGTGGTCTATAACAAAAGAGAAAATTCATTAACTCAAAAAGTCTAGTATTGCTAACATCAAAAACTACTATATTTCCTTTTCTATATTCCAAATACATTGATTAATATATTCCCAGGTGCCTAAGGATATGGAGGCCTGGCGGCAATCATTGACTCAACAATGAGAAAAGCCCTGTGCTAATACTCGAAACTCTCTGTGCTGTTTATGGTTGAGAGGTTGTCACACAAGCTAGTCTGTCAGCAGAGAGGTTTGACCTGAGACACCCTTGTCACACCCAGGGCAGGGAATTAGCAGTAATTATTGACAAATGAAAAAATCCTTCACCAATATAATTCCTAATCAACCCACTAATACTATACTAATAATCATCTAACTTCTCAAAAGAGTCTGTATTTAGAAAGTTTTAAAGCATCCCATGACTCTCACAGCTGGGAGGCTGTAAACAATCACATGCGGCTGGACAACCTGATCAGGCAGGCCAGAGAACCTTCAGAGTTTGTAAGTTGAAACACTCTTGTCACGCCCAGGAATTTTTATTAACTGGAGCCGCACGTTTACTCCTTCTCCAAGAGAAATGGTGATGGGAGAGAGCCCCCCGTAAAGTACTCTGGTTTGGGGGTAGATGCTCGGGAACAGGGGGTTTCCTGAGGCTTGATCATGCCTTTGCATATTCCAAGCTTCCTTCCTCATGACCTTCGCCATGGGCGGAGTTCCTCTCGCTGGCTCCCGGCAGTCACAAAGAGTCAGACGCTCACTGCACTTTCACGTTACTGCCTCCGTGGGAGACAGCGCCCCACCTGCCCTGTCCAGGCCTCCCAGCCCGGATGGAGGGCACAGCTGGGCAGTGACGTCACAGGACCTGGGCCGCAGTCGGGGCGGGGCAGGCGGGTGTGGAGGGAGCACCTCCCGACTCCCGAGCCGGCGGCCCCATGTCTGTGACGCTGCACTGAGGCCGGCGGAAGCAGCAGGGTTCCCGTGGGGAAGACCAGGGGCTCCTGCCTTGAGGGAAACAGCCTGTAGCCCTCTCCAACCCCACCCCCGCTCTGCAGGAAACCGACATCCTCATCAGACAGCCCCTCAGCCCTTTGCTCCTGCTGAAGGCACCGCGCTCACGCAGACCAGTGAACGCCTAGACAGGTGAGCTCGGCTCAGTGGCTGACCTGCGAGCGCATCAGGACCCGGGCTCCTGCCGAACGGAGAGCCGTATCTGGCAAGGTCAGTGGGATGGCACGCGTTCTCTGCTAATGGGCCCGAGGCCCCAGGGCTGCTGGGGGCAAGCTGCCCCCTTACCCCGAGCTGGTCCTTATTTCCACAGTCCGGCCCCAGGGAGGGAGGGGCCGTGAGAGCGGAGGCGGCTCCAGCGGCACCTCCGAGGAAGCAGTGATCTCGCTGCCTATCTCTTCCTCCCTGGTATGGGCTGGAAAATAAGGTTGCCCAGATGATGTTACTGGGCGCGTCCTTCTCTGTTTCATTTTTGCTTACTGAGCCTCAGGCTATTCCTGGAGGACCTCCCCTGACCCCACCCCAGCCTCCCCCATCCCCAGCACCTTCTCCCATCAGCGGCCCTCGAGGACCTCCTCAACAGCACGGCCTTTGCCAGCAGCAGCCCCAGCCCACCACCGGGCCGCCCCAGGACCAGGGACTGGGAAGGTGCCCACCCTCCCGCTGCGTCACCACCCAGTTTGGCTCCAGGGTCCCACCACTGCCCCCTGCAAACAGCAGGACAGGCTCGCCTCTCGGGGCTCATCTCACCTACAGGGGCGCGGGGTTGCCACTGTGTTGGCAGCAGCAGGTCCTGATAAAGAAGACGTTGGGACACTGAGAGGAGCCGACAGCCTCAGGAAGAGCCGATAAAGGAGATGCTCCTTCCAAGCCTTCCTGCAGCTCAGCGGCTCCGAGTCAAGGAGCTTCAGACGTGACCCCAGAGGAGGAGCTGCTTGGTGCTCGCTCCCAGGAGGCCGCCGCCCATCGGCACCAGCTAGTCCCGGAAGGCTGGCATGGGCGCCCTGGGGGATGGCCCCTTAATTCAGTTGCCACTGGAGCTCCTTGCAGACGCCCAGCCCTCAAGGCATTCTGGGTCCAGCAGAGGTGAGATGGAGACAGCTCCGGAAGGTGTCAGGAGGCTCCGAATCTTGGACACTGGGTCCACCCCTGGCAATGCAATAACAGGCAGACTCAAGCAGACTCTCCCAGCCCTGGTGGTTCTACAATTGCAGGACTGAAGTCACCTGAAAGGCGGCTTGCTGGGTGAGAACCGTCCCGCCTCCTAGGCCCCAGCTCTCCCACTCTCCCGCCGGCATAAGCTCTCTCGCGGGAGCCATCTGTACAAAGGAACCAAACAATCACCACACCAGTGAAGAAGCCGGGGACAGCGAACAGGCGGTAGATGCTGGAGGCCGTGCGGCCCAGTCAAATCCCTGCTGCAGCACAGGGCCGGGCCACACCCCCCGGCCCCACAGGACCCACCCTTGCGTCATCCCAAGGGACCTCTGAGCTGCCAGGCCTATGGACGGCAGGCAGGGCCCCGGACATGGAGGCTGGGGCCGGAGCCAGGACCAGGGGGCAGGGGGCAGGGGGGGCTGGGGCCAGGGCCGGGACCAGGGGGCAGGGGGGCAGGGAGCAGGTGGCAGGGGGGGCTGGGCCCGGGACTGGGGCCATGCAGTGGGGGACCAGGGGCAGGGCACTGGGGCAGCTGGCCCAGCCACCTCTCCTTGGAGTCCAAGGTGCAGGGCTCCAGGCCGGCCCTGGAGTTCGTGACCTGAGCTGGGCCTCACCCCAGTCCCCGTGGCCCAGGCTGGGTGGCTCGGGTGGAGCGGTGTAGACCCCGCTGTGCTCATGGACCGAGCACAGGTTCCAGCGGACACCTGCCTGCGGTGGCCTGCTGAAGCCTCACGCCCTCCCGCTGGCTATCCCCTCCACCTGGACACTGGCCCCGATGTTACACGGCCAAGGGCTTCTCCACCTGCCGGTCAGCCCGCTGCTGGAGTGTATCTGTCAAACGCCGGCTGTGGTGTCTGTCCTGCCTGCACAGATGAGAGCGTGGGATGTCCCCCTGCATGCGTCCTCAGGGCCGAGCTCTGAGGCTGCACACAGTAGGTGCTGAGTGATCTGTGTGCTCTGAGGACACATGAGGATCTGGGAGAGGACAATGTTGCTCACCTCAGCAATGGGCTTCCCAAACGCAAGTCAAGATCTGGGCGGAATCGTTCCTCCACTCCAACAGAGCCAATCCTTCCAGACCTCCAGGGGTGTGCCCTGAGTGCTGAACCCCTGGGAATGAGGAGAGGGGTGCATGCCCCTCGGGGCACGTCCATCCAGTTGAGCAGGGGATTGCGGAGCAGGGGACGTCCATCTGCAGATGATTCTTCGAGACTCTCAGACAGGGGTCTCTGCACATCCCTTTTCTGCTTCTCAGATCTCCAAGCTGGACTCCAACACGGAGAGATATAGACAGACCCAGGATGGCCCCCTGGCTCAGAGGTTAAAGCGTCTGCCTCCAATGTGGGAGACCCGGCTTTGATCCCTGTGTTGGTAAGATCCCCTGGAGAAGGAAATGGCAATCCACTCCAGTATCCTTGCCTGGAGAATCCCACGGACTGAGAAGCCTAGTAGGTTATAGCCCACAGGGTCGCAAAGAGTCGGACACGACTGAGCGACTTCACCTCACCTCACCTCAGGATGCCCCCACAACACGGGAAGGAAGAGACGGACCCAGGACACCCTGAGTTCCACCAGGGGCTGCAGAGGCGTATCATGTCCCACGGAGAGATATAGACGGACCCAGGACGCCCCCACAACACGGGAAGGAAGAGACGGACCCAGGACGCCCTGAGCTCCTCCAGGGGCTGCGGAGGCATGTCACATCCCACAGAGAGATATAGACGGACCCAGGATGCCCCGCACAACATGGGAAGGAAGAGACAGACCGAGAACGCCCTGAGTTCCTCCAGGCACTGCAGCGGCGTGTCATGTTCCATGGAGAGATAGGGACGGACCCAGGACGCCCTGAGCTCAGCCAGGGGCTGCGGAGGTCACGTCCCCTCCAGTCCTGCTCGGGTCGGTAAATGCTGAGAGCCCCAGGGACCTCAAGAGGAGGCGGGGGCCCCATCCCACTCTCCACCTCCCCTCACCCCCCACCCACTGCAGCCGTCCAGCAGTCAGAGCCAGAAGCAGTTTGGAGGGTGTGACTTATTCGGAGCCTCAGAATGAATGAAGAACCAACCGAGGCAACGTGTACAGATAGAGAAGCAGAAAATAGATCCTGACTTGGAAAGATTCTGAAGGTTGGTCCTGAGACCAAGTCAGTGGTGACTTGTCACTTAGCCACTCAGTCCTGTCCGACTCTCTTTTGACCCCACGATTTGTGTTGGCCAGACTCCTCTGTCCATGGGATTCTCCAGGCAAGAATACTGGAGAGGGTCGCCATTTCCTTCTCCAGGGATCTTCCCGACCCAGGGGTTGAACCCACGTCTCCTGCATTGCAGGAGGATTCCCCACTGCTGTGCCGCTTAGGGAAGCCCCCAGCAGTGAGCTGGGGGAACACGATTTGATTAGAAGCAACTGGTTGTCTGGAAAACAAGTCTCATAAGCTGCTTCCTCAGGTTCAGCCTGTGCTGCTCTGCAGGCTGGCGCCCGCCTCCCAAGCCCCCCATTTGGCCTCCGCGAGGACAAAGGCTCTTTGGACACTCCCACCACCCCGTCTCTGGGCCTCGCTTCAGGGCCGGCACGTCACAGGTGCCCAGACCAGCTTGGAATGGATCCAGTTAGATTTCCAGTTTGCTCTCCTGAGCCCCCAGACACATACCCACCCTGACCCCAAACTGTGTCTCTGACCCCTCACCGCACCCCCATGAGGCCTAGGGTCCTGACCTCACCCACGTGCCTCTGGACAAATCGCCCTGGCAGCGGGACGGAGGCCTTGGAACACGTGACCCTCGTCACTGCACAGCCACCCCGACCCACAGCTCGCTCCAGCTCAGCTGCTACGGCTCCTGTGTGCCTCGAGACGGGGCACCGCCTGTGGGAACCGACAGCAGGGCTGTGGGCGGGCACTGAGGCCCCGGGCAGTGGAGGCAGCCCTGTGCCCGGGGCCCGGAGCTGACAGTCGGGTCACCCCCAGCCCAGGCAGGGTCGCTGGGCCCAGGCCAGGCCATGGCTCTCTCAGCCTCACTCCCTTTCTGAGCTCCAAGATGGCAGGCCCTTCCACTCTGACGTCCGGGGCTCCATCCGTGGGCACCAGCTCTGTGCACCCAGGGCTGCAGCCGGCCGGCCCTGGGTTCAAGCCTTCACTGCAGGATCGTGGAGACCAGGGAGGGTTCCGGTGGGGGAAAAGGTCGCATCCGGGTGTGTGGAAGGGGACCGAGGCCCAGAGCTAGGACAGGGAGAGGAGAGAGGGTGTGGACCTGAAGGAGGCAGCTGAGAAACACAGCAGACAGGCCCAGGGACTCGGGCGGGGCCAGGCTGGCCGCCTCCAGCCTCAGGACCCTCCTTCCTTCTGAGTGTGGAAGGACTCTTAAGGCTTCAGCGGTGGAGCCACCAGGGGCGGCTCAGCGAGGGGTTCGGGCGTGTGTGCAGCTGGTGTCAGAGGAGCTTTCCCAGTGCGAGCTTCCCGGCGCTGGCGGTATGCAAGCAGAGGCCAGGTGTCAGGGAGACGTGTAAAGGCGATGAGCTCGCCTCCTCCCAGCCCCCAAGGGTGTAAATATGAGTCTCCAGCAGCCTCACCCGCTCGGCTCGTTAAGGGGGCCTGCAGGCTGCGGCGCCCGCCTGGGTGGTGCTGGTTCCCTGGCACTGGGCCTCCTCCGAGGGGCTCGGCCGCACCCTGGGACCATCCGCCATAGTACAGGGCCAGACCGTTTTTCCACAACATCAGCATCGCAGCTCCAGGCGGCCCCGCCCGGCTCCTCGCGGCCAGAGCGCACATCCCAACATGACCTTTCAGCCTGGTTTCAAAGTCAGCGGAATCAAGTTGGGTTGTATCGACTGAGAGGCTGGGCTTGCTGATTTGCGACGCGGGAAGAAGTACGCACTTTCCCGTCTCTGCTTCAGTCATAAAATGGATTGCGCGTATAAAAGGGCGACATAAAGCACTGGCCGGCGGGCTCCGCGAATCGCTGACTTTATAAATCAGGGCGATGAGTGCCCTGGAGCCTGGTCTCCTTTCGGGATGTAAATGGTTGAGCTCTAAATGGGGAGGGAAATCGACCCAGATGTCCCCGGAGGCTGCCAGAGGGCAGTGCTTAGGGAGGGGAGGTGGGTTTTCCAAAGGGCACCTGCCTACCTGGGGTCTTTCAAAGGCAGAGGAGACAGCCCCCTGTGGCTGAGCCCCGGGGACCGGGAAGCATTGGCGTTTCTTCTGGATGATTATTTCCAGGAAAGGGACCCCTCGTGTGAAGCAGCCGAGCCTCCGACCCGAGGACAGACTGATGTGTCCCTGTGGACTCTGCACGACCCTGTGGACTATAGCCCACCCGGCTCCTCTGTCCATGGGATCCCCTTTCCTCCTCCGAGCATCTTCCCGACCTACGGACTGTACTGTTCTTTCTGACACTTTACGAGGAAGGGCAGTGGCCGATGGGCCCAGGCTTCCCGCCCTCTCTCCCTTCCTCCACAGGGAGCCAGGATCACGTCCCTCCCTTCCCGAGCCTCAGGGTCTTCTCAGGAGGGGAAGGCACGCCCATGCCCTGTGGCTGACCCTGACCTCGCTCAGCTGGAGGCCCCAGCCCCAGCGCAGGGGATGCTGGGCCATGTAGCTTCCTGGGTTCTGGGGAAGCAGGAAACAGGGGTGATGGGGACCTGCCACGGCTGCTGAAATAAAGTCGGATCTGGGACCACACTTGGGAGACGCTGCTCTGGCTTCAGAAAGTCTCTGAGCCTCTGTCTGCACCGCCAGGGTGGAGAGGCCCACCCGGGCTGGCAGGGCCGTGAGGGTCGGGACCCCCAACTCTGGCCAGAGCCAGGCTCGGCCACCGTGTGCACACGTGTGCGTGTGCGCGCGTGTGCGTGTGTGCGTGTGTGTGCCGCTAGGGCATTCCATCTTCACGCACGTCACAAACCCCCATGGACAGCTTCAGCAGACCACCCACCCCCACCTTCATCCCTAAAGCGGGACCAGGAGTGACTGGCTCCAAGGCAGCACTCACACGCTGGGTAAGCGGTCAAAGGCGGCCCCTCCAGAGAGGACTCGGCTTTCTTAAGGACACCAGGCAGCTGGCCTGGGGCAGAGCATCGGGGGTGGGGGAAGAGCACAGTGTCCTCGGCCCCTGGCTGTGGGCCTCCCTCGGCCACGCCCTCCACCCCCCAGCCAGGCGCCTCCGTGCCCCCGGGTGCAGGTGAGCAGGCTGGCGTGCTCCAGGCTCCCATCTGAAGGTATCCCCCTGCCAAGGGCTGGACCTCCTGCGGGCAGGG
Organism: Nanger dama; assembly: GCA_917880005.1. Lineage (NCBI taxonomy): Eukaryota > Metazoa > Chordata > Mammalia > Artiodactyla > Bovidae > Nanger > Nanger dama. Next base: position 1,410,393 of record CAKJTW010000018.1, on the reverse strand, counting down.
ACTGGGCCACACCCGGTCCTCAAGGAGGCCGCTCCAGGGCCCACGGGCGAGGCTGTGAAGCAGGCAGCCTGAGACCACCGCCCTGTTTCCACTGCGGAAAATGGAAGGTCAGCAGCTCCTGAAATCCCAACAAAGGGAGGTCCGGCGGGAGCCAGGGGCCTGGGGCACCCCCGCCCGGCCTGGCAGACAAGCTGGGGAGGGGCTCCCCCTGTAGCAGGAGCACAGGCCAGCGGACCCCGGCCGTTTCTCCAGGAACCCAGACCAGGGAAAAGAGGAAGCAGCTGGAGCGGGCCCAGAGCCCAGGCCTGGAAGGCGGCAGGAAGCCAGGCCCTGCTGGGAGGCCGCAGCCCCCGGGAAGAGCCGGACAGCCAACTGGCCAGGCCTGGGGGGTGATGGGCCCAGGGCCTGCTCCAGGGGGAGAAGCACCCCCTGCCTCGCTCGCCTCCGCCTGCCGCCGTCGCCAGCCTGTCTCCCGTCTCCGAGCATCTGGCCTTATTATCTAGCTGCTTAACGATGGCAGAAGCGGGGACTCATCTCCATGTTAACACGTAATTTATTCCACATCCATAATTAGGTTTTGCAGCTGGTAATGAAGGAGCCCCCATGCCTCCAGCTTATCGGCGCTGGTGGTCGGCCTCGTCAGGCCCTAATGAGGATCAGGCCCCACTGAGCCTCTGCCAGGGGTTGTTCAGGCCCAGGGGGTGCCTTTCCCAGGCCAAGCCGGAGCTGGGGTGACGGGGGGGTCAAGTGGTGACTCTCTGGGGGACAGAATGACAGCCCTCCCCCAACAGAGACCCACGTCCTGATGCCCAGAGCCTGTGACTAGGGAACCCACATAGAGACGGGGGCTCTGCAGACGGGGCCGAGGGCAGGGTTTTGAGATGGAGGGGATACTGGATGATGCTCGTGGGCCTAGTGCCACCACCAGGGTTCCTGCTGGAGGCGGGAGGAGGTCAGGGGCGGAGAGAAGGCGTGAGGTCAGGAGGCCAAGGTCAAAGAAGGAACATGCCACCAGCCCAGAGATGGAGAAAGGGCCGGAGCCGAGAAGCGCAGGTGCCTCCAGAGGTGGGGGGCTCGGGCAGCACTCCGGCACGCAGGCTCACGCGTCCTGCGACTGAAGCACTGAGTCCGTGCGGATTGTTTCGGCGGCTCCGGCAAGCTGGTGCAGCCCTCTTCAGCCCGTCCCCGCTGCCCACGCAGGTCCAGGGGCTGTTGCAGAGAGAGAGAGACCGTGGGGGGTGGAGGGAGGGAAGGGGGGCTCTGTCCAGAGGCACAGAAATGCCCGGCTCGGACACCGCCTCTGACTGCTCCCCAGAAGGGACGCCCAGGCTGTGCCTGCCAGAGCCACAGCTGCTCCCGCACCTGGTGGGGAGCAGGCGCTTCCAGGGAGAAAGGGGTGAGCCCTGGGGAGGGCGAGGAGGGCAGGCAAGGAGGGGCCCCTGGGGGTCTGGGTACTGGGGTCCCGTGTCCTCCTAACAGACCCTGTGCTGGGTCGCCCCTGTGCTGCTGGGACGCCAGCGTGAGGAGCGCCCCTTGAGGACCCCCAGTGCAGGGGTTGGGGGTGGGGAGGGAGGGCCCAGCCCCTCTCACGGGCCCAGAGCCCCTCCCCCACCCGCCCCGCGGGCAGCTGGTTTCTCCACGCCCTCTGCTGAGGTCCGCAAGGGCTGGAGCCACAGCCACCCCCCACGGCGGTGTCCCCTGGCCCAGGACAGGCCTGGCACAGATGGAGAAACAGGGGTGTTTGTGAGGGGGGTGGAGACGGGGCGGGGGGGAGGGGCAGGGTTGAGGGAAGAGGAGACAATGAGGAGGAGAAAGAGCTGGGGGAGGAACGGTGCCCTGGCCCCCTAGCCCGCGCGGCTGCAGAGAAGGCGGCCCTTGACACTCCACCGGCCCCCAAGGAACCTCAGGAAAGCCCCAACAGCCTTTCAGTCCTGAGACTTCGAGGACGGATCTGCAGAGCTGGTGGCCTTGTTCTTGAACTCCAGCAACTGCTGGGGCCTAAGCTCCTGAGAGGGAAGCAGCCTCGGGCATCTGTGGGCCCCACCCCAGCTGGAGCCAGCCAGCAGACAGGTCGGACCCAGTCGTGGGGACCAGGAAGCCAGAAGCCCTGGAAGTCACCCACTAATCCCTGTTCTGAACCCGCGATCTAATTTCCCGCAGGACTGGGCTAAAAGACACCTGGGGGTTAGCGACAAATTTAGACCACCCCCTCCCCATGCGAAAGTGCTGAGTCACGCTTGCTGTTTGGAAAACAGAGAGAGCTAATTAAGTTACTGCCAGGGAGGAAGAGGCCGCCACAGAGGAGTGGAAAAAACCTGCCGTAACCAGCAGCGAGCGGCTCCCTGAGGACCGTGAATCAGCCCGGGTGGTGTGACCCCCATGGCTGGCACCCACCCCACCCCAGGCCTGGCCCCTCCTCCCAGAGCCCCCGTCCAGTGTGGGGACCTGGAGCAGACACGCGGCAGACAGGATGAGATGGTGACTCTGGGTCTCTGCTCCCTCGATCCATCCAGAGCCCCGCCTCCAGCCCAGGTCCCACAGGTCCTGTCTACCAAGCCTCCTCATCACGAGAGGAGATGCCCTCCACTACCTCCCTGGGAGGGCCTGGCAAGCCACAGCATCAGGGGACCTGAGAGCCCCTCTGTGCCGGGAAAGTGGTCCCCACACAGCCCGGCTAGCAGGGACAGATATCAGGAGGGGTGCACTTCATATAATCCCTGAGGGGTACCCGGGAGCCCAGGATTCTGCCCAGACCTTGCGCCTGGGGCTCCCCTAGCCCTGCCAGTGATGGGGCTCAGGCAGAAAGACACCCCACCTCAAAGACTTCACCTTGCTGGTGTCTGGAGCCCTTCCCCAGGGGACAGACCCTCTCCTTCAGCTTGGGGTGATCATCACAGGACTTCTGCTGACTTCACAGACAGGTGCAGATGACCAGCATGGAATCCCCTCCTGAGGACTGGTGCTTTTGCAGAGAGGAGGCAGGAGGGACCCCCAACCCCTGCTGCCTGTCCCTGCCCTCCTCCCAGCCTCAGCCCCTCACACTCTCCCTCCCAACGCCCCAGCCACTCTCCCCCTGGTGTCTGGGCCTTTGTTCTGGCAACTACAAGGAGAGTCTCTTCATTAGGACTATGCTTGGGCAACCCAGGATGGTTAGGCAGCTCTGCCTCAAGGACTTAGACCTTACCAGCATCCAGTCTGCCTTCCCTGGGGTGTGGCCTCTGTCTCCATGGCCCAAAATGGCAGCCTGAGCTCAAGCCATCACATCTCTGTTCCAGTCAACAGGATGGAGGATGGGACAAAGGCGTCACAAAGAGAAGAGTCACAGGGCACTTACCAACCCACCTTTTAGGAGCTGCTTCTAGAGGTGACATGGGGCACATGCGTTTGTCCCAGTGGTGGGTACTCAGTCACAGGACTGTCTGTCATGCGAGGGAGGCCGGGAAATGTTTTCCCCCTGAAGACTGGGGTGCTTGGTCTTCCAGGCTTTGCCATCAAGGCTCCTGCAGGCAGAGGAGGACGCAGCCTGAAGTGGCCAGACCCGGTCCAGTAGCGCTTGAAGTCTCATTATCTCCAGATGACAGGGTACTGTAAATTCTATTCCATAATAGATCTGTGTCGGTTGTGTTAGTAAAGCAATGTTTCCACCCCTTCCCTGCAGATCCCTGAGTGAAATGGACTTTGTGGGATGATAAACGATGTTCACCTGCTCACACAGGCCCAGCACCGTGGGATCAGGGCCCAGTCTGGCGAGTGCAGCTTGGGCCACTGGTAAGGGCCCTTCTGGCTCTGGAGGCAAAGAGGGGACTGAAAGGTGGGGCGGTAAGGACGAAATGCAGTGTGTGTGTGCGTGTGCGTGTGCGTGCATGTGTGTGTGCGTGTGTGCGTAAGCGTGTGTTTGTGTGCACGTGTGTGCACGTGTGTACGTGTGTGTCTTCCTAGATTCTCTTAACAATGGCCACACCATGTATTTTATATTTGAGTGTAGTATCTCATTTTGAGCTTCCCACGTGGCACAGTTGGTAAAGAATCTGCCTTCCAACGCGGGAGACACAAGAGACGTGGGTTTGATCCCTGGGTTGGGAAGATGCCCTGGAGGAGGGTCTGGCCACCCTTTCTATTACTCTTGCTTGGAGAATCCCATGGACAGAGGAACCTGGCGGGCTACAGTCCATGGGTTGTAAAGAGTTGGACACAACTGAACACACACACACACACACACCTCATTTTGTAGCTGAGTTTTCACTCTCATCGGTGTGTTAGACTCCATCATCTCCTAGAGGAAAGGGAGTCTTCTGCGGAAGAGAAAACGGAGGCCCAGAGGCCCAGTGTCTTGCTTGCCGTCCCTCAGCTGGTCCTTGGCGACGTCACGTTTAGGTCCCAGGCCTCGTCTGGGCACAGCGTCTCATCACCAGGAGCTCTGGGGCCCGTGCTGTCCTGCAGACACCTTCTCCGAGTCTGTAAAGCTGCGCTCCGCTGAGACCAGAGTCCGGCCTCAGCCAAGGCCCCACACACAGAGCCCAGAATCTGGAGGGGAAGAAGGGAGACGCCACAGGCGGTTACGGCTGCAAAGACCCTGCTTCCAGATGAGGCCACGTCTGGTCCTGGGGTGAGGACGCCACAGAGGGAGCTGGGAGACTTGACCCAACCACTGCCAAGCTGCCTCCTGTCCTGACTCCCACATCACACTCATGCCTCCTGCTCCGTCCATCCCAAACCACCCTCCAGCTACCCCGTGGACACGAAGGTGCTCAGGGTCCATCTCACCCCTCAGCACCCACCCCCTGTCTGGAATAGCCTTGGGCGCCCAGAGGGCATCAGATGAAGCTCATGAATGGACCGGCAAGTGCTGGGGCATTTTTCACTCCACCAGATCCAGCCCGAGCTCTTACAAAAGCCTCTTTAGTCCAGCCAAGGGGAAGACCATGCCTGGTGATCAGGGAATCCAGGGAGGCCCACAACTCGAGGTGGGGGGTGATAGCCCGTGTCTCCCACTGCCAGGCAGGCCCAGTGAGCCGGCCTGGAGGCGTGCTGACAGCAGACAGTTCACCCTAGACTGGGTCTCTCAGGAGCCCCCCAGCCCTGCCTGCACAGAGGAAGCCCCGAGATTAGGTGTGCTGGGCGTCTCCCTGGAAACAAACTCACTTGTGTTTCCGGAAGGCTCTCCAGCCCACATTGCCACATCAGCCCCGGGGCTCCCCAATGTCACTCACAGGGAATCAGATCTTCCTGCTACCAAGCTGGGAGGCAGCCAGCAGCAAAAACATGCCGGCAGGAGGCAGCGTGCTGGGGCCTCTGGAGCAAGGGCAGACGTGAGCTGGACCCCAGGCTGATGCAATTTCCTGTCCCAGGGGTGGGCGGTTGCCAGGGCCCCGGAGGGCTGGCAGTGTGGCTCATCCATGGCAGGTCCCCAGGCTCCAACCGGGGCCCAGAGGGCGGTCCCAGGGAAGCCAGGTGGGGGCCTCTGCCTCCCGCTGGCCCCCCCGTGACCAGCCAGCCGTCCCTGAGCCACAGGCTGGCCCAGAGGCCTCTGTCCTCTCCGGAGCCTCCCCAGTTCCAGGCTGACCATTGCCCTCTGCCTGCCTCCCCTCCTGCTACACCCCCTCAAGCTGCTGGGAGTCAGGAGGCAGACTGGCTGAGGTCTGCTGGGCGCCCACCGTGAGCCAGACGGGACCCACTCACCCCGTCCAGCCCAGTTTTCCCCCTCACTGCAGGCCCTCACCTCAGCTGCCCGCTGATGTCTGTGGCTTCAAGGGTCTCCATCCCCAGAGACCCCCCGCACTTGCCCCACTGCTCGGGCCACCGTCCCGGGAGGTGCTAGGTGGAGACTCCTCTTCCCATCGTTGATTCCAGCCAACGTGAAGTGGTGTCCACTCAGCTCTCAAGCAGTCTCCAAATCCATGCAGGTCCCCCCCCAATTCCACCTTCACTCCTGGACCTCAGCCAATGGGGCCGGGGGTCCCCACTGCCTCCCTCTGCTTCCTGCCCTCCACCCCTGACACCAGGCTGCACCCGCCCCCATCTTCCTTAGCACACCCGATGCCCCTCGGCCCTGCCTGGCACCCCGATGCACCCCGGCCCTGCCCGGCGCCCTCCTGCCTGCCAGTTTTGTCCATCTGAGCGCCCCCTGGGGGCGGTAGGGGGACTCCCTCCTCATGGAACACCCCCACCTTGGGGGATCTCCGTCCCTGGATTCAGAGGGGCCGGCTCCTGTCATCAGATCCCGGCCTGACGTCCCCTCCTTGGAGGCCGCCTGCCTCCCACCCTCCACCCCATGCACTCTCACCATCTGCCTCTCCACCGGTGGCTCCCAGCATGGTCTTTCCCGATTCTTCACCTGCCTATTCACCCCCAACCCCACACATGCTTTACACAGGAGCAGGTGGGGGTCTCGCTCACTGCCTCCCCCAGGCCCCCAGCCACCCCGGGTTGTCACTGAGTGTCGCCCGGGACCCTGGGAGAGGGCCGAGCCTGGGCTTCCCTGGGGCCTCCTGCTGCAGCCTCCGCATGCCTAGGGCCCCCGGCCGGCAGGCTGAGCCCTCGCCTGCCCCCTGGATTCACGCTCTGCATCCATCTCCTGACTCGCAGGCTGGCACTTTCCTCCCACAAGGGTCAGAGATGCTGGAAACGCACAAAAGAGAGGTTTAATGGCCTGCATCCCACGTCCTGGCCCCCAGCTCTGGACAGCCCCTTCCTGACCCACTGAGATGCCCCCGGCCATCAGCCCAGCTCTTGGGAGGCACACCCTATGAGTGTCGGGGCGGGTGACTGTCCTGGGCTGCCACGACCCGTCCCCACAGCGGGCGGTTGAAGACCTCTGTGCTGTGTTCTCTCCCCGCCTGGGGCCCACTAGTCCAGGACGAAGGCGTGGCAGGGCCATGCTTCCCTGGGGGCTCCCCAGAAGGATCCTTCCAGCCGCGAGTGCCCTGGGTCCCCTGGCTGGAGGCTCGCTCCTCGCACAGCCTCCTGTCCCCTGGCCTCCTCTTCCAAGGGCATCTGTCACGGGGTTTGGTCCCAGCTGATGGCGGGACCTCAGCTGGAGGCCCTTCACTCACTCCGGCTGCAGCCCCTACAAGTGAGGCCGCAGGCAGGCCCGGGCGGGCAGGGCTCGCTGCGGGGCTGCCGCCCCCTCCACAGCGCACTCTTCCTCCCCCATTTTTAGCACCTCCGCTGGCCCCGTGCCCCGCCCCGGCGTTCCTGCATCCTCTGGGTCTGGCGCAGGCAGGCATTCTGTGAACAGCGGTGCGGTGCTGCGGGCCACCCCAGGCAGGGTGTGACGACAGAGCAGGGGACCCTTCTGGGCCCCCCGCAGGCTGGCGAAAACTCAGCATGGATGCTTACAGGCGGGACGCGCCTCCCACTGCAGCGCCCACTCATCGCAAGGCAGCCCCGCAGGCCGCTCGGGCGGCTGGGCGCTGTCTCCCTGGGCCCTCCCGGGACGCGGGCGGGCAGGGACCGAGGGAAGCAGCCGGGGGCGAGTTCACAGCCGCGAGCGGGGTGCACGCTTGGATCGGATTTATCTTTATTTCACAGAAGTTCACAGATGAGGAGGAGTGCACGTGTGGCCCACTTCTGCGGCTGATGGGCTCAGCGCTGGCAGAAAGGCTATGACAGCCAGGCGCACGGGGGTTGACTGCATCAGCCCAGGGCGCTCACGAAGCTCACGGGGAGCAGGCACCTTCACCGCCGCCTCCGTCGGGGAGGAGGAGAAGCCGGCTCTGCGGGTGAGAGTAGCTCGGTCCACACCCGCCCTCCAGGCCAGCTGCGCCTCCAGGCCTGAGACCTGCCCGGGGCCTGGGACCGACGGGGCCATGAATCAGAGCTGTGAGCTCCCCCGCTTCCCGGGGCCCCACGCCAGCTGGTCCTCTGGCCGCGTGACAGCCACCTGGGCGGCTGGGCTGGCCTTGCGTCTCCCTGTGTACCGGCCACCCGGGCCCAGACCGGGCGCTGAGCAGCTCTGCCAGCTGGGGGGAGGGGGCACCCGGCGTCCGGAGCAGGATTGGGAGGGGCACGTGGAAGGGGGGACAGGGTCGGGGAGAACCCGCATCTCAGGAGTCACCAGCATCAGCAAACGCCCATGGGCAGGCAGAGAAGGTGGGGGGACCCCCCAGACCCCTGCCTTCAACACTCTCCCTCTCCCTCAGGTGGCAGGTTTGGGGTTCCCAAAGCCATCCTCCAGGACTTCTGCAACCGACAGTGTCACGAGGGGCCACGGGTCGGTGCCTCAGGCACCTGGATTAGCCAGGAGAGCCAGACAGAGTCTCTGTCGCTGAATAAAGCAAGATGTAGGGCCCGAGTGCTTGCGTGGCCATGCGGTCAGCCCCAGGCTCTGGCCACACACGAGGCAGGCTGGCCAAGCCGCCGGCTGGGGACAGGCTGGCCCCGGAGCGTCTTGCTCCGGAAACTGAGTGCCCAGCCTGGAAGCGCCACACCCCATCCCGCTCGGAGTCCACTGGTCAGAAGCTGTCACGCAGCCCCACCACCCACAGAGACCCAGGAGGTGCCAACCGTGGAGCCAGGGGAGTGGAGACGGGGGACCCTCGGTGATGACACCACGGTGGCCAGCGGAAACGTCCCCACGACCGCCTGTGCCCCCCGCCCCTGGCCTGCAGCCCCGGAGCCAGGACCCTGAGGGCAGGGACCTGTCCCCTCTGAGCACCAGGCAGGGGGCTAAGTGTTCACTTAGCTAATCCGTCCATGTGTGGCTCCAGCAAGACGCAGCCCCGGGGAAGCTCCGCCCGTGGGTCTGGGGGGCAGCCCCCGAGGTGTGGTCACACCCATTCGGGATGACAGGACCACCAGCACCTCCACACTCAGGCCGTGGTTCCCCTCGGGGCAGGTCCCTCTTCTGGCTAATTCCCACCCGTCCCTGGGGGAGCAGGGGCCGGGACCCCGCCAGCCTCCATGCCTTCCTGCTGTCCCCAGCTGGGCGGCCATGGGGAGGTGTCTCCAGGTGCGGCTGGGGGTCGTGCACACCCCTATCGGGCGGCAGCAGGCCAGACGGCCGTCTCCAGGGTCCTCAGCCCGCCCCCAGCTGCCGGCCCTGCTGCTCGCCCTCTCCTGTCCCTGGTCCTCCACTCCTCTCGGTGGCCTCAAGAAACAGCCTTGGGGGCAGGGCAACACGGCGGCCCAGGCACAGCCCCAGTGCGAATCCAGGCTCAGGCTGGGGTGCGCCGGACTTCTGTCTGGGGTGGGGGCAGCATCTGCGTAAAACGCAGTCCGAGAAACCCAGGCCTGTCCCCCCCACGCTGGGCTCCGCTGCGCCCGGCCGTGAGCCCCGGGCAGCTCGCTGAGCAAGGGGCCAGTGAGAGTGCCCCCGGGGTATGGGGGGATGTCAGGAGACCCCCGGCTGAATCCCAGCCACTCCACCCACCAGCTGGGAGGAGACAGCCCCTCCCCTCCCCCGCCCCAGCCCGAGCCTCTTCTCAGCCTCTGAAGGCGTGACAGCGAGGCCCTGCCTCCCAGAGCTGTTGAGCGGCTCCTGAGACACGAGGGATGTGACGTTTCCGGCTCCCGGCTAAACACCTGGAAGAGAAGCAGTGACTGTTCAGGGAGTGACTGCTGACCGCCCAGGAACTGTGTCCTGAATCGACTTCACATCTAGCAGGCTGCTTAGGTGCAGAGGCTGGGGAAGGCTGGGGTGGGGGGCTCTCGTACACGTGTGCGAGTGCGCACACACACACGTGCACATGCCATGAGGAGGCCCGGGAGGGGGCCGGTGTGCTGGCTCGCACAGACACAGACGTGCTCTCACAGCGCGGAGGGCACGGGAGCAGGGCCTCGAGTGAGGCCCGGGCCCGGCGGCAGTGGACGGCTGCGTGGACTGCGGCCGGCTGGGGGAGGAGAGATGGACGGCTGCGAGCTGCAGCGGCCGCACTTCCGTGCCGTGAACGACAGCTTCTTCCAGGCCGAGCTTGCACTTTCCTTGATGGCTGGAGAAATCTCGAGACAGCAGACGCCCTGGGCTGGGAGAGCTCCTGCCCACGGAGGGGAGGCTCAGAGGGACCCCGGAGCAGTGTTTCCCAAATGAGTGAAGAGGTGGGACCAGCTCAAGGACTCTAACTCTGCGGAGGGGCGAGGACTCAGCTGGGGCGGGAGAGGCTTGTTCTAAAAGCAGGTGCCTCCTCCCCCTCCTGCAGGCCCCAGGGGTCCCTACTAGGAGAGTCTGGGGGCCCAGGACCCCAACAGCCTCCCCAGGTGATCATGATGCAGGCAGCTCCCAGCTGAACATACAGAGATTTTTTTTCCGTTTCCAGGCCAAACATCGAATCTGCTGTTTCCATGAAGGGGACTGGGTTCCCCGCAGGCTATTCTGAACTCCACGGCCCAGAGCTAAACTGGCGGTCTCATCCTTCATCTACAACAAGAACCGACCCAAGTAACTGGCAGGGGAACAGTTCAATCAGTTCATTTCCCGAGGCTTCATCACACACAGACCAAGAACGTTTGCTTCAGGAGACTCCTTCACTAAAGGAGCAGTGAGGCGGGGACCAGGCTGAGCTGACCCTGAGCTGCCTCGGCAGAAGCTTGGCTGCAGCGACTTATCCAGAGGCGGGTCCTTGTCCCTCCCGCAGCTGTGTGTGCAGTCGCTCAGGCGTGTCCGAGTTTTTGCAGCCCATAGACTGCAGCCCGCTAGGCTCTCACGTGCATGGGATTTTCCAGGCGAGAATGCTGGAGTGGGGTGCCGTTTCCTCCTCCAGGGAATAGTCCCGACCCAGGGATCGAACCCCGTCTCCTGCGTCTCCTAGGTTGCAGGAAGGCTCTTTCCCACTAGCGCCCGAGGTCTGCCGCCTGTGCCCCACAGTGACCTCAGGGACACACTCAGCCTCTTGGTCCCCAAATGACTGCCGCAGCCCCAGGCCTCACTCACATCTTAGGCTGGAGGAAAGGAGACGGGGTGAAGGGCAAAAGGGACGTGTCTGAATCAGCCTCCTACGATCAAGAAAGCAGTGAGTTTTCCAGGCGCCCCACCTGCCAGACTTGAGTTTACATAGGTGGCAGGTCTCAAGGGCCACCCTGGCCTCTGGGGTGCATGGCTGGGAATATCTACAGCTACGCATGTGCTGTGCCAAGCAAACGGTTTCTAAGGAGAGAGGCAGGGAGGGGAGGGTGCTGAGGAGGCAAGCCGCAGGGCTGGCTCCATCCTCATGAGACAGAACTGGACACGGACCAGGAGGGCTGTGGGGCGGCGTCTAACCTGGGGAAGTGGTTCGGGGCACGGAGCACGCACTGTTGAGTTGTTAAGGAACCCCGACTCTGGGCAGCTCCTTCCCTTGTTGGCTGGCGTAGGAGGTCCTGGAGGTCTCCGGACAGGCCCTCGGGGGCAGGGTCCTGCACGCAGGTCCCCGGGTGCAGAGCCTGCACACAGCCCTGGAGGGCTGTGGCTGCAGCGTCCTGCCCACATCACGCTTCTTTGCCTGTTGGCCAAGGCCCCACAAGACCCCATGCGTCTCCCACCCCCTCCCCGTACGGGGCTTTCCCTGCTGTCTGGGAAAGTACCAGTCTCTTCATCCCTTGAAAATTACCGAGTGCCAGCAGCCGCCTGGGAGGAGGGGGGAGCTGGCTTTAAGAGTGAGGCAGGAGCCCTAAGAACAGTGGGGTGTGTCCATCTCAGGTCCCGGGCGCACTGGAGGACCCAGCATCTTTCCCGCCCCACCTGCCTCCACGACTCCCTCTGACAGTCACTGGAGCGGCTGCCACAGCCCCCACACCCGGGACACAGCCTGTAATTTGCCTCCTGGGGCAGCAGCGGCACAGAGGCGCCTGAGGCCTCTCGGAGCAAGCGCTAGAAGCTCCTGGGGGCTTGATCTCAGCTCCCCCATTCAGGGATGCAGCCTTCAGGACATGACTCTGAGAGGACTGGAGCTCGGATCCTGCTCAAAGCCCATTCTAGGATTTGAGACAGAGAGTAGGGGCTTGGCTCTTCCTTGCATGCATGCCCAGTCGTGTCTGACTCTTTGAGACCCCTTGGACTGTAGCCCACCAGGCTCCTCTGTCTGTGGGGGGTCTCCAGGCAGGATACTGGAGCGGATAGCCATTTCCCCTGCAGGGCACTCCCCGACCCAGGGGTGGGACCTCGAGTCTCCTGCACCTCCTGCACCGGCAGGCGGCTCTCCGCCACGGCACCACCAAGCTGGGGATATGGTAGCGCCCTCCCACCACCCCCGTTCCCTCCCTTCCCTCTTTCTCTCTTTGTCTAACAAGATGCCTCATGAAAATAACACAAGTAACAGCTGCTTCACAAACCCAGGCCAGGGCCGTGCTGAACGCCTCCGTGCTTCATCCCACGTAGTTGTCACAACTACCCTAAGTCACTGCTAGCACATCCCCATTCCACAGGTCAGAAGGCTGAGGCTCAGGAAGCATGAGCCCCAGCTCCAGGCTGCAGAGCCAGGAGGCAGACACGGAGCTCAGCCGGTGCAGGCTGGTCGTGCCTGTCTCGCTATAGTGGGCTCAGCAGTTTCTGCTTTGTTTTCCAAGGTGGTGATCAGAAACTGTGAGAAAAAAAAAAAACAACCCAAACCAACCAGGCTCTTTCATACACACACACACACCTCACAACTCAACTAGAAGTGTGATTCTCCCAACAGTGCTCTGGTGCGTCTGGAGCACAGCTTGGCGGGCAGGGCAGGCTGGTGGGGCAGAAGAGGCCGCCTGGGGCCACAGCACCGGGACACAGCGCCGGGCACACAGCACGGGACACACAGCGCCGGACACACAGCACGGGACACACAGCGCCGGGCACACCACATCGGGCACACAGCACCGGGCACACAGCGCCAGGCACACAGCATAGGACACACAGTGCCGGACACACAGCGCCGGGCAGCTTGCTGCTGGCCGCCTGCCAAGCCTGTGGGGGAGGGGGCGTGGCCATCACTTCTGACTCTGAAACCCAGGCTGGCATGTGGAATGGGGAAATGGTCCCCCCTCAAGAGGAGGGTGTCCCTGAGCTGGGCGATATGATGGAGGTCTGAGACCTGCCTCTGTGGAAGCGGGGGACAGGAGTGGGGAAACTGGAGGCTAAGAGGACTCTCTGGCCCCAGGCCACGCGTGCACAGAGCTGTGTAGGAAGCAGGTGTGAGGAGGGGGTGGAGCCTCCTGAGCTCTGGGAACGCCAGCTCCTGCTGTTCATTCAGCCCAGGAGGCTGGCTGTGTCCTGGCCTCAGACAGGGCTCCTCCCAGAGCGCTGGGCCTTGGGCCTGCGAGAGGACTTGGGAGGGGCTCCCCTGGTGGCCCAGTGGCTGAGACTCTGCCCTCCCAATGCCGAGGGCCTGGGTTCGATCCCTGGTCAGGGAGCTAGGTCCCACACGCTACAACCAAGACCCAGCACAGCCCAACAAACGCTTTTTAAAAACAGAAAGACTGAGAAAGGGGTCCAGGCCCGGGAACTTTCTCCAGATGTCTGCCAAGGAGCTCATCCTTACATCCTCGTGATGAAGGGGGGTCTCTCTCAGCCCAGAAGCCCACTTGCCATCGAGATGGCGCAGAGAGATCCGCCAGACTCTGAGAGACTCCTCGAGAGCTCTCCGGGCAGGGACAGGCACCCAGGCAGCCTGTGCTGCAGGCTCCTCGGGAGAGGCTGCGGGACTCAGCAGTGCCCCTCCCACCAGAGCCGGGTGCCAGCTGTGTGCCGCCTGCCTCGCCAGCACCGTCCTGGCGAGGGCTTTACTCTGTGGCCTGGAGGCCTGGCGAGAGCCCTCCCAGGGTCAGCATTGCGGCTGCTGCAGCTGGGATGGGAGCTGAGGGTCCGGGGTGGGGGTGGGAAGTGGCAGAGTGGTCCTGCGTCCACGCCCTGGCCCTGCCCACCCCAACTCACACCTCGCACAGACCCACCTCTCCTAGCAGGACCATGCTGGTGAACCAGGTGATGCTAACGTCCCGGGAGAGAAAGGATGGTTTGAAGTGCAAACACTGGGCTTGGCTGGAGCGGGACAGGCTAGGGAGAGGCAGCCAGACCCCGACCTGGGGCTGCTGTGCCTTCTGGACACCTCTCTGCCATGGGGGAGCTGGGAGGAGGTGCGTGCCTGTGGGACGCTCAGCGGGTGTGGGGCAGCGAGGCCAGGTTAGGGGAGCGAGGCGCCTGGGTTGCTGGCCCCCGGCTCAGAGCAGCCAGGGCACAGCTGCCCTCCTCCATCTGGGGGCCTCCCCAGGGGGTCCGGCTGGCGTCCCCCCGGGCGCCGCAGAGCCTGAGCCCCTGCAGAGCCCAAGGAAGAGGCCAGGTTCCGGAATTTGTGCCTCAGTCCCTAAGGCTCCTGGGGCCTGTGAGCAGCCTGGCAGGGTGAGAAGGGGGCAGAGGGCAGCTCCCAGGCATCACTGGGAGCCATGTGGACTGACTTCCCACCTACTTTGTACGTGCGGAGGCTGTGGCCACCTTGAGAAGCGCTTCCACCATCCTCCTCCTCAGCCCCAGGCTCCCAGCCAGAAAGTGGGGGTTCGGGGGCCCGAGGCTCAGGCTACCACCTCCCGTGAGCACTCCCATCGTCTTCACCTGGCTCGCCCAGGGCCTCTGAGCCTGCGGCGGGTGGTCAGGCCAGCACGGTTGCTAAGAAACCACAGATGGGGCTGGGGAAGCTGGGCCAGACCCGGCGGGCTTGGACGTGGGGAGTGCTGCCGTCTTTCCAGGCCTGCCTGGGACTCCACTGCCGTGGCTTTGGATTCCACACCCGGGGCATTTGTCTGCAACGCGGGAGCCCGTGTTTATCGGTGCTAACGGATGTTCCGGGGAGGGGGTGTGTCACAGCGGTCTATAAATTTAGGTGTGTGCCCCTAGATGGAGACGGATTCGTGTGTTGAGAGCTTGGCGGCCGCCCGGCTGGGAGAGAGACAGATCTCCCTCGGGCCGCCAAGAGGCAGCTCATTTGTTCGGGGGAGAAGTGGGGGTGGGGGCCCACGCTTCTCATTTGTCTGGCGACGCCTCGGAAGCTTCCTGCCTGCCTCAGCTCCTGGGGCTGGGCTACCTCCGTCTCTGGCTCTGAGGCCTGTGGGAACAGCTGGTGAGGGGCTGGAAGGACCATGGGCAGGTGGGCACAGGCTGAGTGGGAAGTCAGGGAGGCAGCCGTGGAGAAGCCCGGGCTGAGGCCCCAGCTCTGAGCTGTAGGCCCTGGAGTCAGACTCAGAGCTTGAAGGGATGGTGCACAGAGGTGGTGCAGGGCCCCATCGGGGGTCTGCACACATGCCCCGGCCCCCAGCCTCGGACAGAGGAGCTCCTTCCCCGGGCGCCGTGGTGCACTTGGCCCAAGAGGCCACCGGCCAGGGCCGGACACAGGCCCCCAGAGGCCTCAGAGGTGCCCACGCATCTGTCCTCAGGTACGTAGCCCCACACCCCTCGCCAGCCCTGCCCATCCGCCCGGCCGAGGGGCCCCGGAGCCAGCCCACAGGTGGGGGCCGGAGCAGAGGCATGAGTGGGGCTGCAGGGGCCAGGAGCGGCGGCGTGGGCTGTGTGCAGACTCAGGCAGAAGGAGAAAAGGGGGCCACCCAGGCCGCCCCTTCCATAGCACACGAGCTGGCCTGGCTCCCCCCGCCCCGGCCCCCCGAAGGCCCCAGAGCCCCAGGCTGCTGGGCCGGAACCCCACCCCCAACCCTGCCCCGGCCCGGGAAGGCCCCTGAGCCTCAGGCTGCTGGGCCGGAACCTGAGACGGTGCCCGCTGCCAGGAGCAGCGTCTGAGAAGCTGCTGCACGTGCCGGGTCAGCGCCCGGCCAGGCTGCCTCTCCTCCCGCGGGTGCCGTCTGAGCCCCTGGCCCCAGCCCAGCCAGGCACACCGCCTTAGCACACCGCTGTCGCAGGGGCCCCGGGCCTTGGACGTCCATTCTTGTCGGATCCTCAGACGTGGATGTGATGCGCGTGGCAGCTGCTGTTTTGCAGGCGAGCGGACTGAGGCCTGAGAGGCACCCTCGGTCCTGCGAGCCCGTGGACAAGCAGAACGGCGTTTAACACCCGGGCATCTGCGTACACGGTGAAGCTTGCAAGCACCGGCTCGAGGCAGACTGGGCTTCCGCTGGCGCGGTCTCAGGTGGCGATGGCCATGTTCCTGGTGCCCCCGAGCCCAGCGCTCTGATGTCTTGCTAGGTGGCTCTCAAACGCCCACCGAGGGACAGACAGAGCCTGCAGTCTCTCCCCCTCTGCTGGCTGGGGAGCCCCTCCATCATGCTCACCCCTCACCCCTCCCCCAGCAAGACCAGCCCAGCCCAGCAAGAACAGCCCCCAAGCACTGACCAGGGGGTGGGCGGGGCCAGACGCCCCCAGGGCCCTGCACCGCAGCCCCTGTTTCCACAGGGCCACTGTCCCTTGAATCCCGCCCACCGCCTGGGCGGGTGATGGAATTCAAGGATTAACAGTTTTGACAAGCTGAACTCTCTCTGACAGGCTAATTATGTTTTCCCGCGGCTGCTGGTGGCCCTTCAGGATTGTCACAACACAGCTTTCCTGGAGAGGCAGGTGCTCAGCCCTTCCCAGGAACCCGCATGGTGGCAGCGGCCAGGCCCGCGGGGCCCTGTGTGGCCCCTGGAACTGGGTGACTGCCCCCGTTGGGAGCCCCCTGGCAGCGCGGGTCCGCTGGGCCCCAGAAACCGCAGTATCGTCACTCAGCGCTTTAGAAACACACAAGGGGGAAGTCAGACTCCAAGGCCTGAGGGAAGGGGGGCTGTTTTAGCAAAATCACATCTCTGGAAAATCTCGTGCTTTCCGGAAGGTGTCCCTGGTCGGTGAGTGAGCGAGGCTCTGCTTGGAGAGGCGGCTGAGATGTCGGCCCACGCGGCCCTTTGCTGTCCCCACACGGGACCTGGAGCAAAGCAGCTCAGACAGGCACCCGTGGGAGGAGAGGCAGCCTGTCCGGGTGCCTGCCGGGGGGCTCCCCTTAGGGACAGCCACCCCCTTGGGGAGGGAGTCCACGTCTAGACTGCCGTCACCAGCCAGGAGCCCACTCTGTGTGGTCGGTGGGCCGGGCGGGGAAAGGCCCCCCGCCTTCTCCAGCCCTCACAGGACTGGACGGGGCCCCAGAGTCTGTCCCGGGGCCGCCGCCCGTCTCCGAGGCTGAGCCTCTCCGCCCGGCCACCACTGAGGGGGGACATCGGGGTTGGAGTGCGGGGATGTTCCCTGTGAGTCACAGTATCTCGGGTCCTGCCACCTGCCCCAGCCCGGCCGGGGGAGACCTTCGCCAGCTTGTCAGAAGCATGGGTCCTAAGTCAGCCCAGAAGAACGGCATGCAGGAGAAAGGGGTTCCTAAGAAACAAAGAAACGCCCAGCTGGAGTGCCCATCAGCTTCTCTCCTGCAGAACAGGGCGAGGTTTGGGAAGCCTTGCTGAGCAGCGCCGGAGCGTGGAGGACACTCACAGAGCCTGCGGCCCCGGGGCTGGCAGACGTGGGCGCAGACCCTGGGCAGGCGTCAGGAGGCTCTGCCCACCAGCCTCGGACTCCAAGTGCAGTGAATGTCGTGTCTTAACGCCAAGCAGAGCTGGGAGAAACACAGGTTTCACTCTTACTGTTACCCCCATAACAGGAAACCCGAGTCCAGAGCAAAGCAAGAGAGAGCCGAGGACACGAGGCTGTCCCTGGGCACTGTGGACACCGGAGAGAGGGACAGGAGCGAGGTGCAGACTCGCCCCGATGTGAAGAAGCTGCCTGTGATGTGGGAGGCCCGGGCTCGATCCCTGGGTGGGGAAGATCCCCTGGAGGAGGGCACGGCAACCCACTCCAGTATTCTTGTAGTGGAGACTCCCATGGACACAGGAGCCCAGCGGGCTACGATCCATGGGGTCACAAGGGGTCAGATATGACTAAGCGACTAACACACTTTAATCTGCAAAGCAGGAGAAGAATCGTCGGTAGCCTGTTGCAAGGGCCTCAGCAGCCAAGAGACTGAGGAGGCCGGAGCCCTCGGTCACACCTGAGGCTGCCGGCTCCCACCAGGCCGAGGCCACAGGTTCAGCCCCTGGGCGCAGACCAGCAAGAGAAGGGGAGCCGGTGTAGCCAGGATCGTGGTGCTGATGCCCTCAGCTGTGGCGGGCGTGCTGTCGAGAGCCCGCCAACTGAGGGCTAAACGCCAAGGGCCTCAGTAACTGCTTCTCCTCCTCCCCGTCAGACAGCAGGCTGGCCGCCCACAAGGACACGAGGGGCCCAACGGTGTGGGGCAGGCGCAGCCCCCGCCCCCCTCGATGCGGGGCTGGCCCATCACAGCGAGCCTCAGAGCTCACACTCCTCCACCGGAGGAAGCGACGTGCTCTCAGTCTTCCTAGGTGAGAAGAGGGATGTAAGGACAAGGGGCGGCTCCTGGCAGCTACGCAGTGACCGTGAGGACAGCCTGCCCAAGGTCAGAGCCAACACGTGGAAAAGGCAGAGGCGAAACGCAGAGGATCAAGGCGCCCTTGCACCGTGGCTGGGCCCCTCCGTCAGGAGACAAAATAGGCCCCTGCATCTGCTCAGCGTGCTCATGACCTGGGACCTATCTGCCATTTCACAGGTGAGGGGGAGGCTCGGGGATCTTAGCTGTGTGCCAGTGATCACGGAGGGGACGGGGGACATGGGTCTGCTTGGAGCCAGTCTTCTGGCCCAACGCACACACTGCTCTGTCGCATTTGGGCACCAGAGCCATCCTTGGGAGGGCAGGCAGACGAGGGGCTGCCAGCGGTCACCGGCCAGGCAGCTCCCCGGCTTCTCAGCGGGGAAATGGGGGAGGAGGCCAGCAGAGAGCCAGGCTCCCAGCGCTGCCCAGAGATCGCCCGTGCCCGGCCAGCAGATCATGTGGCTGAGGGGAGCGTCTGTGGCGTGGGCACACGGCGGAACTGGGGCTTGGGCGCCTTCCACTGACCGGGCAGGGATGGGGCCGCGAGGCGCGGCTGAGAAACGTGCCCATCCCCCGTCCTCCCCACAGAAACGCCCAAACCAGCACCTCTGGGGGACGGAGCCGCTGCCGGCACGGCGTGGAGGGGGGGCAGGTGGAGGGGGCGCCCGTGGGCCGCTGCTCCTCCGTGCTGCCTCGTGGAAGGGATTCATGGAGGAAACAGGCGGTGTTTAGGAAGAATCTGGGGGAAGTGCAAGAAATACCTGTTCCCCCGTTCCACTTCCCAGAACCTCTTCTGAAGTCCCAGACGCTGTGAGGGTGCTGGGTGGCTATGACCCCAGAAGCCCCACTTCCGTGGCTGGAAACGCTGCTTCGACGCCTGGGAGGACCCGAGAGCAGCCTCCTAGTCCTTGACCTCAGAGGGGCCCCCGCTGCTCTGGGAAGGCCCCGCCTCATGCACGCAGACCCCTCGGGACCCGCGGCCTCCCCGCCCCACCCCGCAGCAGGTGTGCGACAGAACCGGGGTTCCCTGCCAATGCCAGCGAGGCCGAGGGGAGCCCGGCGGGCGGGCGGCAGGGTGGACGTCGGCCCCTCTCTGGGGCAGAGGGTGTGAGAGGCCAGGGGCCTGGAAGGGGGCCTGGGGGCTTCGCCTCCTGTCAAAGGCAGAGGAAGAGAGCTCCAGCTTCCACGGCAGTCGGTGGGGCCCGGTGTTGGGGGAAATTGTACCTTGCTTCGCCTCGAATCTCCTCACGCTGTGTGTGACCGCGGACCAGGGTGTGTCAGGCTGGAAGCAGCCCTGTAGAGGTGGGGGGTGGTGGGGGGTCTCTTGGCCCCGTTTTAAAGATGACTTAGCTCAGGTCCCAAGCGGGAGGCAGCAGGAAATCACAACCCGATGGGTGAGCAGATGCAACGAGCAGCAGCCAGTCCATCCGCAGAGAGGAGCCAGGGCGCGCGCTCTTCTCACGGACTTTAAACTGAGCCCCCAACAACGCGAGTGGGGGTCGGGGCTGGCCAGCCACACCTCAGGGCACACCCTGACTCTTGCAGGAGCCCAGCACTCCTGAGCTCACTCGGGGGCGACTGGGCTGTGGGTCTGCAGCTATATGACATGCCTCGGTCCAGGTCATCGTGGTCCCTGAAAACCCTGCAGGGAGGGTTTCATGGGACAGGTTTCCACGCAGCAGGTGGCTTAGCGAGATGGTGGGAGCGGATGCAGGAGAGTGGATGGTGGCATGAGGGAGCCCTCTGCGGTTCACGGCCAATGTGAGGGTGCTGGGAAGGGAGGCCTGTGGGGAGGCGGGTGGCCCCGGCGGGAAGAGGCCCTGGCCTGTGAGGCTCAGCCCTGGGCAGGGGAGGTGCCTGGGTCTAGGGTCCCAGAAACACAGGCTCAGGTGTGTCCCTCCCAGGCTGTGGACTGGAGGCCCCTGAGCCCTGAGCCCCGACTCACACGGGGATGCCTGTGGGCCCTGGGGAGCAGGCCTGCATCTGGGGCCTGACACACAGTGTGGCTGCAGAGAAGTGACACCCTCTCCTCAACTCCAGACAGGTGGGCGCGCGTGACACCATGCCTGCTGGGGATCCTGGGTCACCCCTCACCGACCCAGCATTTCATCTTCACAGTCGGGAACACACAAGCTCTTCTGAATTGATGGGGGAAGGCAGGACCTCAGCTGCAGCCCTAGCTCCCTGGGTTTGGCCCCAAAGAGCCAAGCTGAAAATGTTAGTTGCTCAGGCGTGTCCGATTCTTCGCAGCCCTAAGGACCGTAGCCCACCAGGCTCCCCTGTCCATGGGATTCTCCAGGCAAGAATACTGGAGTGGGTTGCCATGCCCTCCTCCAGGGGATCTTCCCCACCCAGGGGATGGAACCTGGGTCTCCTGCACTGCAGGCAGATTCTTTACCTCTGAGCCACCAGGGAAGCCAAAAGAGCCGAGCAGGAGACGGATCCGCATTTTCATTTTATGGCAGAAACTCATTTTCCACTTCTTGTCAAATGGGACTGCCTCTGTGGATGGAAATTTACCAGATTCCTGAAGCCATGGATGACTTTTAATATTATGGGAGTTCTCCATTTTCCACTAATTTAATTTCTGGGGCTATTAAAGGTAGCCGGAAGAAACACCATCTGTTGAGCCGATGATAGACTGGAGAAGGAATTTCAGCAGCAAGACTGTAAATTTCCACTTTATTGGGGATCTTGGTTTCTAAAATCAATTTGGGACGGCATTGAAACGCTTATCAGGAGACTTTCTCGAGCGGGGGCCTCTTCCTGCGCCATTTTTCGTGTTGATCAATCAGCTCCTGACATTCTCCATCTCAAGAAGGGCCTTGACGCCGTGTCCAGGTGCCGCCATCAGAAGGTAAAACACTGAAGGAATTTTACCATTTGTATCAAAATTCCAGCAGTCTTGAATCTGCTTTGTTTCAAAACAATTGGAAGTGTTTCCATCAGAAGAGCCTCTTTTCCACGGAGTGGGAGGAGACCCAGGCCGCAGAAGCCGGTCCCCTCACGCCGCGGGGCTGCCCTGGCAGAGCGTCCTCCCTCGTGGAGGTGGGCTGGGAGACCCTGCGTCAGGAAGCCGCTCCCCGGGGCCTCTGGCTGCCCGGGTTCACTTTAACTCTGTCAGTAACTGCGGGCCAGGCACCGAGCCACGGGGCCACACGCAGCCCCGTCATCCCGGAATTAGCAGCGTGGGGCAGGTGGACGAGAAATGGCCCCTGGAGGCCTCCAGGGCCGGACTGCAGAGCTGAGAAGGGCGACGGAGCAAGCAGGCCCGGGCTTGCGGGCAGACAGGCCGTGCCTCCCGAGAGGGACGGCGGCGCTGAAATGCACGGGGGCTGGAGGCGGGGGAAGGGCGCGCCTTGGGGCAGCAGCGAGCGTGTGGAGGGTCAGTAGACAGTGTCCCTGGGGGCCGTGAAGCGTGTCTGTCACCGCCGACCCGCCTGTGGAAGACCCCCCGTCCACAGCAGCGCCGGGGAGCAGGCCGGGCTTCTGATGGACTGCTGTCTTCATCCAGAGCTGAGGCCCTGGCAGCTGCTCAGGTCCACTGCCAGCATCCTCATCGGGGCCCCACACCCCTCCCGACGGCCCCGCGGCCAGGCAGCAGACCACCAGGGACCGCCCTGGGCCCCAGAGCCTGGAGACCACGCTAAGCAGCCCGCCCACAGAGCCGCGAGGCCCACAGAGCCGGCCCACCGAGCTGTGAGGCCCACTGGCCCCACGCTGCTTGCCTCGCAGGGCCGGTCCCACAGCACAGCCGTGCACATAACGGTCACACGGGCCCCCAGGACGCCCGGCCGCTGGTGGCGGGTGAGCACCCGGGTCAGCGGGGCCGCCCCAGGACTGCAGGCCTGGCTGGCTCTAAAGCAGATGGTTGTTTTCCAGGCGTCCTTGCAGGAGAGGGAGGCGCCTGGGAAGGCCACGCAGTCACCTGCTCTAACAGCCGACTCCTCTACCGGGGGCGTGTCCGCCGAGGGGGGCGGCAAGGCCCCGGGAGGAGGCAGGCGGGGCACTGATGGAGAGAGCGGCGGACCAGCCCTGGCGGCCATGGAAACCCCACGTGAACCCAGGGAGGCCCTTAGAAGTGGGACTCCGGGCGCCCGTGTGCGGCAGGCGAGCAAACCACTCCCACGGGCAGGACGCGGCCGTGGAGACCCCTCACGGGGCTATGACCTCAGTGCAGTGGGGGACCCCTGGGCCCAGCCATCGTAGCAGAAAGCCGCGCCAGGCGAACAAACGGGCGGGGCCCATTTCCACAAACAGGCCAGCTCTGGTCTCGGGCTTGCTGGCCCCGGACTATGCTGGACCATCCCTGGAGGTGCCTGTGACACCCATCTTGTTGCTAGGCAACCAGAGGTGGGAAGGACCCACTGGAGTGAGGGCAGGGGCCGCTCCTGCCTCAGGCGGGCTCACTGCCCCTCCTCTGCCCAAGGGCCCCCTGACCCCACCATCTCCTTCCAGTGAGTCAGGGAAGAGACTGACCCAAGATGAACTCGCATAAAGAGACCTGTCGTAAGAAGTGGCTCACATGGCTGCAGGGGCTGAGGAGCCCCAACACCTGCGGTCAGACCAGGGGCGCCGAGGGCGTCAGCTCAGGGCCAGCTCAAAGGCAGGTGGGGGCACCCCAGCGCAGGGGTCGGGCAGGGCGCCCTTGGCCCTTCCTCCACCTGTGATCGGCAGTGGGGGGTCTTCAGCGGGTGGGTGAGGCCACCCACGTTGGGGAGGGCCCCGACTTCACTAAGTCTATCAGCTCAAATGCTCATCCAGAAACACCCTCACGGACCGCCCAGGACGGTGCTGAAGCAGGCCTCGGGGTCCCATGGCCCGTCTCGAGGACACAGCAGCCTAGCCGGCAGGCTCCTGCGAGGGACACCACCGTCTCTCAGATCAGTGTTGCTGTTGCTCTTAATTATTCCATCTGCGGATGCAGAACGACTCTCAGGGGTCAGGCAGCTGGCCCGAGGCCCTGGGGGCTCACAGACACACCGCCTGCGTCTCCGCAGCCCTGGGAGGCCAGCGCTCCTGGTGGGGGGAGGGGTGCACACGCAGCGGCCCCCATCAGGCCCCCAGGACTGTGCTCTGAGCCCCATGCAGCCCCTCTCCGGCAGGCACCAGCCCTGGGCCTCCTTTTCTCGCTCACGTCTCTGTTCCCAGCCCAGATCAGGCACCCAGCGGCCTTCCCCATCCTCAGCTCACATGAGACGGTCCCCTAAAGCCCCTCCGTGTCTCCTCACCCTGCCTGGAGCCAAGCTCCACGGCTGCCCCTGAGGAAGGCAGGAGCTGGGAGGGGGCAAGGGCGGGGCCAGGCTTGGCACTGATCATCCAAAGCAGAGGAAGTAAAGCATGTCTGTGGAACGCTGGCCGTTTTCCAGCAGGCTGTCTTCAAGGCCGGGGGTGCAGCTGGGTCTCATGTACACATGATACACGTGTAACGATGTCCCGGGTCCCCGAGGATGAAGGCCCACAACCAGGAGGCTTAAACAGCAAAGGTGCCCTCTCTCCCAGGGCTGGAGGCTGGCAGTCTGGACTCTTCGTCGGCAGCCGGCCTCCCTCTGGGTCTCCTTGGCCTCTGTCCGGGCCCCCCACCCCGCCTGTCACCGGCAGGCCTCGGGCCTCCTGGCTGGCAGCCCCGCCCTCCCCTTCTCTGAGTCAGGCCTTCGCGCGGCCTCCTCTGCTCCGTGTGTCTGTCTGTGGGCAGCAGACACACCGGGTGAACGCATGAGTGAAAGTCACTCAGTCGTGTCCGCCTTTGTGACCCCAGGCACTGTGCAGTCCATGGGGCTCTCCAGGCCAGAAGACTGGAGTGGGTAGCCTTCCCCTCCTCCAGGGGATCTTCCCAACCCAGGGATCGAACACAGGCCTCCCACGTTTCGAGCCGATTCTTCACCAGCTCAGCTACCAGGGAGGCCCACGTGAAGGGCTCGCCCTAATCCAGCCTCACGGCCCCTTAACTTATGTCTTAATTGTTTCCACAAAGAGCTTGTCCCAAGTTCACGGGCACAGGGCTCAGGGCTTGAGCACCCCTTTGGGGGCACACGCGCCCACTGCAGGTGGACACACGGATTTCCTGAGCCCGGGGAACACCAGCTTCCAGGAGGCACCACGGGTGAGGGGTGACCCCGTGACCCGGGCAGTGGCAGCAGCTGCGGCCCGCCCGGTCCCGAGGGGCAGGGCCACGTGCAGGTGGGCCGGGGGAGCCCATCCTGACCTGAGAGGCGCCCTCTTCAGTCCAGTACCCGGGTGGCTGCCCCTCACGGAGCTCCTGACCCCGGGAGGCAACCCCGGCACCTGGCACCCACACGTCATGGGCCCACGTGCAGCACAGCGGGCGGGGCTGCACGGGCGCAGAGTCAAGGGCCGCCGTGTCCCAGGAGGACCACACCTGGAGGCCTGGGCGGGCACAGCGCCTGAGCAGGACCTCAGACCGGAGCCTCGCCCGGGCGGGAAGACACCTGGGCAGAGAGCTGGACGTGTGGGTGTACCCAGCTCGACCTGGGAAGACACCCCAGTCCCTCCCAGCGAGCAGGGGTGCAGGCACTGGAGTCTCCCAAGAGCCTTGCACAGGTGAGAGAGGAAGGGCAACGAGGTGCTCCCCTGCCTCCCGTTACACCTTCAAGAGCATGACGTGGACACTTCTGTCCTGCATGCTCATCGGGGCCCGATTCCCACCCGCCTCCCACCCTCTCCAGTTCATTTCAGTTCAGTTCAGTTCAGATCAGTTCAGTCGCTCAGTCATGTCCAACTCTTTGCGACCCCATGAATTGCAGCACTCCAGGCCTCCCTGTCCATCACCATCTCCCGGAGTTCACTCAGACTCACGTTCATTGAGTCAGTGATGCCATTCAGCCATCTCATCCTCTGTCGTCCCCTTCTCCTCCTGCCCCCAATCCCTCCCAGCATCACAGTCTTTTCCAGTGAGTCAGCTCTTCGCATGAGGTGGCCAAAGTACTGGAGTTTCAGCTTTAGCATCATTCCTTCCAAAGAAATCCTAGGGCTGATCTCCTTCAGAATGGACTGGTTGGATCTCCTTGCAGTCCAAGGGACTCTTAAGAGTCTTCTCCAACACCACAGTTCAAAAGCATCAATTCTTTGGTGCTCAGCCTTCTTCACAGTCCAAGTCTCACATCCATACATGACCACAGGAAAAACCATAGCCTTGACTAGATGGACCTTAGTCGGCAAAGTAATGTCTGCTTTTGAATATACTATCTAGGTTGGTCATAACTTTTCTTCCAAGGAGTAAGCGTCTTTTAATTTCATGGCTGCAGTCACCATCTGCAGTGATTTTGGAGCCCAGAAAAATAAAGTCTGACAGTTTCCACTATTTCTCCATCTATTTTCCATGAAGTGATGGGACCAGATGCCATGATCTTTGTTTTCTGAATGTTGAGCTTTAAACCAACTTTTTCACTCTCCCCTCTTTCACCTTCATTAAGAGGCTTTTTAGCTCCTCTTCACTTTCTGCCATAAGGGTGGTGTCATCTGCATATCTGAGGTTATTGATATTTCTCCTGGCATCTTGATTCCAGCTTGTGTTTCTTCTAGTCCAGCGTTTCTCATGATGTCCTCTGCTGCTGCTGCTACTAAGTCACTTCAGTCGTGTCCGACTCGGTGCGACCTCACAGACGGCGTCCCATTGGGCTCCGCCATCCCTGGGATTCTCCAGGCAAGAACACTGGAGTGGGTTGCCATTTCCTTCTCCAATGCATGAAAATGAAAAGTGAAAGTGAAGTCGCTCAGTCGTGTCTGACTCAGCGACCCCATGGACTGCAGCCTACCAGGCTCCTCCGTCCATGGGAGTTTCCAGGCAAGAGTACTGGAGTGGGGTGCCATCGCCTTCTCCGTGATGTTAAGTTAAATAAACAGGTGATAATATACAGCCTTGATGGACTCCTTTTCCTATTTGGAACCAGTCCGTTGTTCCATGTCCAGTTCTAACTGTTGCTTCCTGACCTGCATACAGGTTTCTCAAAAGGCAGGTCAGGTGGTCTGGTATTCCCATCTCTTTCAGAATTTTCCACAGTGTATTGTGGTCCACATAGTCAAAGGCTTTGGCATAGTCAGTAAAGCAGAAGTAGATGTTTTGCTGGAACTCTCTTGCTTTTTCCATGATCCAGCGGATGTTGGCAATTTGACCTCTGGTTCCTCTGCCTTTTCTAAAACCAGCTTGAACATCAGGGAGTTCACGGTTGTCACCAGGGCTCGGGGCGCCGTGAGCTCAGCGGAGACGGCGCTCCCATGCGCGACGGGCGCGGCCCGCGTCTGGGCTCCCGGGGCTGGTCCCCACAGCGTGCAGAGCGCGGCTGCTTTCTCACGCTCTTTTCACGGTCTGCGGTCACTCAGGCCCTGGCCAGCACTCGCGTTTTCCCGGCATGCACAGGATCTCCACTGGCCCTCACTGGCTGAGAGCAGCTACAGGCTTCCCTGTGCCCCCGGCTTGGTGCCCACCTGAGTCTGGGGCGGGCACTCCTCCCCGAGCCCCCGGGGCCCAGGGACTCTCAGTCCGGGGGCATTGAGACTCTGCTCACAGCAGCTTCCAGTTCGGCAGAAACCACTACAACTGCCTCAAGCGTGGTGGTCGTCTAAGCCTGGTCTTCCCTGGCCTCAGAGGATGAAGGCTCAGAAGTGAGCCTGAGGCCCCGTTCAAGTCCCAGAAAGATCTGTGAGTTTCCATCGGATGCTTCCAAAGCATGTCCTCCTCCAGCTCTTGACTCCAGGCACACATGGCCGTGCTCCTTCCCGAGTCTAGCAGAGGTGGGGACCCCCGACGGCCCACGGGAGGGTGTCTCCGGGGCCGGCTAGCCAGGGCAGGCTCCCCTCAGCTGGAGAGACCTGGGAAGGGCTGTGAGGCCCTGGTTGCCTGCGGCCTGGGCCTCCCTGCCCTGGGGGCACCAGAATGTCTGCACTCCTTGTGAAGCGCCAGCGTTTGTAGTAGCGGGGTCCCTCTGGGAGGGGGAAGGGCTGCGTGCCCCTGTGGGGTCGGGCGCCTCGGTCACAGGTGGCCAAGGGCCTCTGAGGCCTGGAGACAGTGCCCACGAACCTTCTCACCCAGGGCTTTGGGTTTCTTTGTTGGAAAGACTGTTACTCAGGGAACAGCCCACGCTAGGGCCTCCCTTAAGCCTAGGTGAGTGCCTGGAGGGGCCACCAGGAGCTCCCCAGGGACGGGCATGATGAAGGAGCCTGGCTTCCTGGCCCAAGGCACCTCGTACAGGGCCCCAAGGACCCTCCAGCCCCCGGCGCCCGGAGCCACAGCCCTGCTTGGACCCCGCAGCCTCCGCGGCGCCCGTGCGCTCTCAGATGGCGCCCGTTTTAGCACCCAGGCGCCTCCCCTGCACCTGTGCTCATTCCCAGGGTCCCCAGCCTCCTCCATGTCACACGCACTCAGGAAACGATAACAGGTGTGCAGCACGCTGGAACAGTGGTGAGGCTGGGGGCGTGCGGTAGCGGGTGGGGGGCTCTGCCCCCTGCCTCGCCCCACATTGGCACGTGGGGTGCTCTGGGGCCCGCCCACACTGGCCTTCTTTCAGCTGTGGGGACACACCGAGCCCTTTATGACACTGGAGTTTCCATGGATGCTATTCCTCTACCGAGAACGTGGTTCTGCTCACTGCATGTGCATACGTGCACGTGTGTGCACAGAGCACGCACACCCTTCAGATTTCAGCGCCGCTCAGGGAGCACCACCTGGCCCTCCAGCTTGCCTGCATCTTGTCAGCAGCCTGCTCTCTCTCCTTTGCGGCACAGACCACAGCTGAAGCTCACACTCAGTGAGCGGGGGCCTCCTTCTCTGGCCGTGACGGCATCATCGAGCCGTCTTCTGCCAACAGCTGCAAGACTGGATGAAGCAGGGCAGTGAAGTGCCCCTGACCGGACACCAGTGGGACCGGAGCCCCGAGAGGCGGCGAGTGCGCCAGCCCACAGCCCCCGGCTTCCTGGCTGGGGCGCGTTCTGGACCCTGTTCTGCCCGGGCTCTGTCCATGGAGTCCTCCCTCCTGAGGTGATGTGGGGTGACTGCTCAGCCAGATAACAATGCTTTGCTGAGCTGGGGGTGCAGGGATTGGAATTTGAGACTGGCAAGGCAGCTAGAATTAGGAGCAGAGAGGTGGTCCAAGTAGGAGCTTCTGAAATCCACGTGGGGCCCCCTGATATCTTCTGAATGCTCTGCTGCACATTCAGGGAGACGATCCCACAGCCAGCAGGAACAGAGAAAGTCTGCTGAAATTCCCAGGCGTTCAACGAGACAACCTGGAAAGGTGATGCCTTAGGAGAAGGACTAACCCAACCCTAGAGGAAGACTCTGTTCAGTTCAGTTCAGACTCTTGGTGACCCCATGGCCTGCAGCACGCCAGGCCTCCCTGTCCATCACCAGCTCCTGGAGTTTACCCAAACCCCTGTTCACCGGGTCGGTGATGCCATCCGACCACCTCATCCTCTGTCGTCCCCTTCTCCCCCACCTTCAATCTTTCCCAGATTCTTTCTGGAAAGAATCTCTGTTAGCCCGTCTAATAAAACTCAAAAGCAAGTCTGAGAATCAGCTCACCCACCAGTACATGAGCTGCTTGTCAGAACAAAACTCGACTCTCTCTCTAGAAAGACAACAATACCCAGACTTTCAAAGCATCAACAAAGTCAAGCACGCAGCGAAAATGACGAGATGTGAATAAGCCAGGCAATGCGGCCTATAAACAGGGGAGGGGAACAGTTCAGGGACATCGACTTTGAAAGACCCCGGTGTTATAAATAGCAGACAAAAAGTTAAAGCACCTTCTATAAATATATTTGAGTACTAAAAAGGGTACAGTGCAGGTGTACTGTAAAATGAATAGGGGGAAAATCTCAATAAACAAAAGGAAAGTATAAAAGAGTAAAGAGAAAGTTCTAGGACTAAAGAACTTAATGTGTTGAACTGTGACGCTTGCTGGCTGGAGTTAATAACAGATGGAAAATGGCAGGAGAAGGGCCAGTGCACTGAAGTGTGGAGCCATGGAAACTCCTCTCTGGTGAAGAGACAGAAAAAGTACTGAAAACAATGAGCAGAGCCTCCACAGCCCGTGGGAGATGCGACATGCTCCTCTTTACGAGAAGGGGCCAGAAGCAGGAGACTTGGAGGACTGACGATCAAACTTCCCCTGATTTTGTGAAGAACAGAAAACTTACAGGTTCAAGCATCTGAGCCATCTCCAAGTGGAAGAGGTAGGAAAGAAAATGACTCCTGGGCACAGCAGGATTAGATTGCTGAACACCAAAGACTAAGAAAGAACTCTTCAAAGCAGATCTACTGTCTGCAGGGAAGCAAAAGTGCTTCCTAGAAGTGGTGGGGCAGAACGCGTGGGACTGCGGACGTGTCAATCCAGAATCGTTCATCCAGTGACAATATCCCCAAAATGAAAGCGGAAAAAAGATATTTACAGGCAAACGGGGGATTCACCACCTGCACTGTAAGACACTGAGGGAAGCTCTTGGGGAGGAAGGAATTGATCCACACGGAGAGTCTGTCTGGAGGGAGTAGAGGAGACTTCTGTCACTCAGCCGTGTCTGACTGTTTGCGACCCCATGGACTGCAGCACGCCAGGCCTCCCTGTCCATCACCAACTCCCAGAGCCTGCTCAAACCCATGTCCATTGAGTCGATGATGCCATCCCACCACCTCATCCTCTGTCGTCCCCTTCTCCTCCCACCTTCAATCCTTCCCAGCATCAGGGTCTTTTCCAGTGAGTCAGTTCTTCGCATCAGGTGGCCAAAGTACTGGAGTTTCAGCTTCAGCACCAATCCTTCCAATGAATATTCAGGACTGATTTCCTTCAGGATGGACTAGTTGGATCTCCTTGCAGTCCAAGGGACTCTGGGTGTGATAAATATGGAGGCAGCCATCAAGGAAGTTTTTTGTTGTTTTGTTTTGGTTTTGGTTAATTTCTTGAAAAGGAGGCATCTGCCTCCTAGGATTCACTGAGAAAGGTGCAACCCCACTTGTGGGTGGGCCTCTGGCCTCTAGCCAGACTTGAATCAGGCCTGTGCCTCATTCAGAAGCACCTCGTGACTGTGATCACTGCACTGTGCGGGTGTGAGAGCTGTGCTCCTCAGCGCTGGTACAGTGGGGCAGGGGGACTTCCCTGGCGGTCCGGCGATTAGGACCCTGAGCTCCCAGCTCACGTCCCCTGGTCAGGGAGCTAAGGTCCTGACAGCTGCGCTGCGCAGACAGAAGACAGACACACAGAAAGCACTGAATGCAAAGGGTCAGCCCCAAGCGGCTCCAAGTTACTGTCAGACAGTTCAGAGAAGCGTGGTATAGATGCGCGTGCGTGTGCGTGTGTGTGAGTGTGTGTGTTCGAGCGTGCGTGTGCATGCGTGTGTTTGTATGCATGTGTGTCCGTGTGTGCATGTGTGTGCATGTGTGTGTGTCCACATGTGTGTGAGCACATGCACATGCACATGTGTGCACATTGTGGGTGTGTGCAAGTGCGTGTGTGTGAATGCATGTGGGGGGGCATGTGCATGTCTGTGTGTGCATGTGTGTACATATGTGTGCACGTTTGTGTGTCTATGTGTGCACATGTGTGTGCAGTGTGTGTGTGCCTCTGTGTGTGTGCCTGCGTGTGTGTGTGTGGCACGTTTGTGTGTCTATGTGTGCACATGTGTGTGCAGTGTGTGTGTGCCTCTGTGTGTGTGTGTGCATGTGTGTGTGCGGTGTGCGTGTGTGTGTACATGTGTGTGTGCCTGCGTGTGTGCGTGTGTATGTGCACGTGTGTGTGCGGTGTGCGTGTGTGCCTATGTGTGTGTGTGCCTGCGTGTGTGTGCATGTGTGTGTGCGGTGTGCGTGTGTCTGGTGATGGAGAGAGGACACACTGTTTGTGAGTGCACCTTGTACTCTTTGTGCAATGTTTCTGTAACTCTGCTGCTGCTGCTGTTGCTGCTGCTGCTGAGTCGCTTCAGTCGTGTCCGTCTCTGTGCGACCCCATAGACGTCCACCCACCAGGCTCCCCCGTCCCTGGGATTCCCTAGGCGAGAACAGTGGAGTGGGCTGCCATTTCCTTCTCCAATTCATGAAAGTGAAAAGTGAAAGGGAAGTCGCTCAATCTTGTTTGACTCTTAGCAACCCCATGGACTGCAGCCCACCAGGCACCTCCGTTCATAGGATTCTCCAGGCAAGAGTACTGGAGTGGGGTGCTATTGTCTTCTCCATCTGTAACTATAAAGAGATGTAAAAAAGAAAATATTTTTTTAAATGATCATTTCAGTAACAGCGAATTGTACGGTAGGTGTTTGATATGTTTCTCCCGCTAAAGCGTGAGCTCTGGGAAGCAGGGGCCCTCTCCAGCGTGCTCTGGCCTGCTGTGGGGTGCGTCCACGTGGACATGGGAACCTGGAGGCCTGCTCCCAGCTCAACTGTGCAGCATCTGAGAGACCCTGGCCCCTCACTGCCCTCCCGGGGTGGCAAGGTGGATACATGCCCCCCTCTGCGACTCTGCGTCTGCATCTCTCTGTATCAGTCTCTGTCTCTCTGTATCTGTCTCTGTCTCTCTGCATCTCTGTCTCTCGGTGTCTGTCTGTCTCTCTCTGTGTCTGTCTGTCTCTCTCTGTATCTGTCTGTCTGTCTGTCTGTCTCTCTGCGTCTGCAGTCTCTCTCTGTCTCCTCTCTTTCTAGAACGACAAGCTGCCCTCTACAATCCCAGACGAGTGGACAGCTGTTGTCATGCCCTTTCATGGAGGACTATCAAAGCAAAGCATAAGTGAGCCATCCACAGACTCCCGGCCCCAAAGCTCTGACCAGGGACGGCTTTTGTCCTCAGGACGCTGTGTGATCAAGGGGCATCACTGTGCGGGGACCTGCGCTGGCTGCCCCTGCGTCCCGAGTGCCGGGCACTGCTTGCGAATCACCGCGTGCTGCTGACTCACCTGTGCGCCAGGTGCCTCCAGGTGGGTGAGAAGCCCCCAGGGACAAAGACCCTGTCTCCTGAGTCCTTCTCAGCCTCCTCGATCCCGGGCACAGGGCAGGGCTCGGTGAGTACACAGGGCCGTTGGGCTGGAATGACCAGACCCGGAGTGGCATCTCTTGACAGAGGGTCTGGGCCTCAGCACACAGCCCCTGCCCCGAGCCTGGCACCAAGGGGACGTCTCAGCCTGGGGAAGCCCCGAATGCCCTGTCAGATGGTCTCAGCGGCTCCTGGGCCAGACCCTTCTTCACTCCTGATCCCTCCTCTGCTCGCGCCCCGCTGACGGCGGTGGCCCAAACACTGTTTCCTTTTTCCCCAGGCTCATGTCCTGCAGGAGTGCCTCAGGCTCCTGGCTGCAGGGCATTGCTCTCCCAGGAGCAGAAGAGGGGTCTCTGTGGCAGGTGAGTGATGACAGGTGCCCGTCGACCCTGACTCCAGCCCCACCAAGCCCGACCGGGGACCATCTGCCAACCCATGTGCCTGGACGAGCACGCACCACCCCCCCGACCCTCCATTCCCGAAGCCACCAAGCTTCACGTGGCCACAGGGGAGGAGGCGCGTCAGAGCCCACGTGGTGGCTGGGGCCCCAGGCTGCACTGCCTGCGCAAGCCCACCAAAGAAAGGAGGCTGCCATTTTTTCAGCAAAAGACACAAAAGTCTTGACGCCATTCTGCACAAGGAGGGCGGACCAGTGCCCTCAGCGGGGGCTCCTCCGGCTGCGTCCCCGACCTGTCCCCGTCACGGCACCTGTCCTGGCCAGCAGGGGGCCTCGGGGTCAGCGGAACTCAGGAGCACATTCTCACCTGTCTCCCCACCAACATCCTTATTCCTGGGAGCAGAGCAAGAGTGTCCTTGGACAGCCCGCCTCCAGGCCATCTGGCCCAGACAGAGCCTGGGGCTGAGAAGCAGCTGGCCCTGGGCTGAGGTGCTCCCACGGGCTCCGGTACCGACTTCCAGGGCCAGGCTTCCCGGACTCCACGATGCTGATGACTCTGGAGCTGGCTGAGCCCAAGGGGCTGCAGACCGTCCAACCCCCAACACAATGAGGGGTTCAACTCGGGAGCAGTGCTCTTGAGATGGGCCAGGGGAGAAGGCTCCGAGAGCAGCTGGGGCGGTGTGTCTGGGTCAGGGCCACGAGTCCTGCCAGAAGGAAGGTCTCCCTAAGGACCCAGCCCTCCTGTCTAGGAAGAAGGGTTGGCTGGGGGCCAGCATCACTGTCTGAAGAAGGGTCTCAGGGTCACGCCTCCCCTCCCCAACCTTGCAACCAGCAGTGGGCATGGCGGGCGTGGGCAGAGACGCCCCTCGGTCTCCACCCCCCACAGCCTCACACTGATCCCCCCACCCCAGAAGCCGCCCAGCTGTGCACCTCAGCAGGCACCTGGGAAGGTCACGGGCCAGGCTCGAGGTCACCACACCTGCCCCTCCCTCGGAGGGCAGAGAGACCGGGCACAGACTGGACCCACAGACTGGACCCTTCCAGCTGCAGGACCCATAGGGGGTGGCGTGTTGGGGGACAGCCCTCTGGAGGTCGAGCCTTAAGTGGCACAAACGGTAACCTCCCTGCTGGTTTCTTCTCAGGATTCAAGACTGGGATTCAGGGCCCGTAAAGCGCATGTGATAAGTAACAGCTACGACTGTTGTCTAGTTTATAAAAGCAAATGCCAGGAAACAGCATGGCCCCCGGACACAGCAGGGTAAGGCTGGGCCATCCCAGGGCACAACGTCGCTGCTGCGTCCGGTCGGAGTGGAGAGCTCCTCAGGCCAGTGAGAGCAGCCGGGGCCAGGCAGCATTTGGCTGGTGCGGGGGGGCATGTCAGAGGCTGGCGGCAAGGAGGGCAGGGGGAGGGCGCAGCTCCAGGGGTCTGGCTGCGGGTGGCCGGATGGGCTCGCTCCAGATGCAGGGTGTGTGTGTGGGGGTGGGCTGACCCCGCCTTCCCCGGGGTCTCTCCGAGGGCTGGGTGGAAGGGCCACGGACCACTCAGCCAGCTTGTGGGCCCAGGGCTGCGGTCGCAGGGGCTCTCGACCGACTGGCCGTGACCGAGCGTGTCATCACTTGACCTGCTGCAGGGAGGCGCTGGGTGGGTCTGGGTGGCTGCGCGGAAGGAACACCGTGTCACACGTGGAGACGCTGTCTGCACACTGGCCGCTTCACGTGGCTGTGAAGAGCTGCCCTGCGCTGGGCGAAGACGCCAGCCTGGGAAGCACCCTTACCGCTGGGCGCAAGGCTCCTCCCGGAAGCCCGGGGGTGGCACAGAGGGTGATGTGCAGTGAACACCGACGATCGGACCTGGGCTTCCCTTGACTCCACTGAGTCCACGCCAGACCCGAGAGGGGCGGGGATGGGCAAGGCCAGGTCCCCACCCCGAGGTGCCACCGTCACGTGGGGCCCGAGAGTGGGGCAGGTGCGGTCAGGCGGCCAGCGGCCCCAGCACCGGGCAGGCTCTGGGCTCTGTTCACGGTGGGTGGCAGGCGGCCCTGCTCAGCATTCCCCTCAACTCAGGAAGGCACCAGGCCAGGGGCTGACTGGTCATCGACTCAGGCGGCACAGACGACCTGATGGGCCGGAGCCGGCACTATTTCTCCAGGCGGGACCCAGAGTTCTTTCATCGTGATTAGCTGGCTGGGACAAAAAGCACAGCGAGCAAACTCCCGGGAGCCACGAGACCCCTGTGAGAACCGTGCGTTCACAGGGTCCGCCACTTGGTCTGCAGGCCCCACTGGGGTCAGCCTCGCACTCGCCTGGCAGGTGGGGCCCGAGGGAGGGGAGGCTGGGGCTCCTGAGTCCCACCAAGCACCCCTTCCCGAGCCTAGAAAACGGGCCGAGCTGGACTCCAGTCTCCAGGAAACTGGACGCAGCCTGGCTGCTTAGGACGGGCCACGTGTCCAGTAGAGGCAGGGGCCTCCGATTGCTGTGCCCCCTCTGACCAGCCCTTTCCACCTTGTGCCTCGTGGCCTGTGTGCAAATGCTGGCCCCGGGTCAGGCTCTCTAAAAGCAACATCAGCTTCCTGAACATTCTCCATGTTGGAAGGAAGAGGGACCCCGGGACCTGGCAGCTCCTCTTTCAGGCAATTGCCTTAGTGCCAAATCAGCCCGGCAAGCAAGGACCCGACCCTGGGGCCGGCTGCTGCTGAGTTCACGGGGGAGAGAATTGAAAGGGCCCGTCAGCCCTCGGCCCGATCGTCCCAGGAGCCACAGCACGCAGATGGCAGGACGGGGGTGCCCAGAGGCGCTGCGAGGTCTGGGCCAGACCCCGTGCATAACGAGCACCCGTCTCTCTGAGGCCAGCCATGCTCGGAGGTGGGGGTGTTATCAGCCCAGCTTCCTTAACGAGGACCAGAGGCTGGGAGGTTTCCTGCAGCACCCAAGGTCCCACCAGCCAGACTGGAAACTGGGTCAGCAGTGAGTCGCTGCAGGCGGGAAAGTGCCACGTGGCTCGGCACCCGTGGACAAGGACCACGTCCCCAGAACCCAGAAGCGGGAGCTGCACGGCTCCAACAGTGCGAGCACACAGCCGTGGCGTGTTTACATGTGTGTGCTCTTTCTGCCGAGAAACGGGGCGCCCACTAGTCAGCAGGGTGACCGCCACTCCCTTCTTCAACTTTCTGAATTTTCTGAAAAAAATTTTTTTTTGCAATAACAATGGACTCACAGGGTGGTTGCTGGTGGGAGGGGCGGCGACAGTCTCCATCAGCTTTCTAAATTTTCTGAGCTATTTTTTTGCAATAACGATGGATTCGTTTTATAATAAGAAAACAAAAAAGCTATTTTTAAAGGCAGGCAATTGACACCTCCGAGAAGGGGAACGTGGCAGGCTGGGATGAATCATCCGGCCATCAAATTTGCTGGCACCCCCTCTGAGGGAGCCGGCAGGACCTTAGAGGCCAAGGACACCCCTGCCCGGGACGGAGCAAGCCCTCGGGGGAGGGGCCCGAGGCAGAAGGTGACGGGGGGCCGGGGGGGTGGGAGGGGGTTGGGGGGGTAGGAGGCACCGGCCTCCAGCAGCGATGAGACAGATTCGTCACTAACATATGGGACTTCCTTCTGCTGCCCCGGCTGCTTCTCGACCAACCAGCTGCCCACGCTCCAGAACACACACACACACATACCAAAATACACACACACACCAAAACACACACACACCAACACACACACACACATACCAAAATACACACACCCCAAAACACACACACACCAAAACACACACACACACCAAAACACACACACACCAAAACACACACACCAAAAAAACACACACACACCAAAACACACACACACAAACTCGGCACCTCCTCGAGGGTTCAGGGGCTGCAGAGTCAAACAGTGCCCCCTTCTTAGGAACAGCAGCATGAGGGAGGTCCTGCCGTGGTGCCTCAGCCAG
The DNA here is from genome assembly GCA_917880005.1 of Nanger dama. Classification (NCBI taxonomy): domain Eukaryota; kingdom Metazoa; phylum Chordata; class Mammalia; order Artiodactyla; family Bovidae; genus Nanger; species Nanger dama. Next base: position 1,373,808 of record CAKJTW010000018.1, on the reverse strand, counting down.
CAGCTCCAGGCAGCGCCCCCGCTGAGCTGTGTGTCCAGCAACAGGGAGGATCTGCACGCACCATCCACACCCCTAATTATAAATCAGCACACGCGTCTCAGCTCCTCCTAAAACATCAACCAGCCCAGCCCATCTAACCAGCCCTTTTGGTTTTGCCAATCTCCCATCTTGCTTCTGAGAAGGGCAGTCCTCCCCACCCCCTGCCCCCCTCCCCCCAGCTCAAGGTCCTCCAGCAGTGAAATGAGGAGCACGTTTGGCCTCATGCGTGCTTGATGGATGGACAGAGCTTGGGGAAATGACGCAGGCGCCGGCCGCAGAGTGGCAGGTGATGGTGGGAAATTGAACCAGCCTGCTTGGGTCATCCATCACTAAAGCCCTCACTCCTGGCCCCCTGCCCGGGGGTCAGCCGCGCTCTTGGAGAACGATCCATCAGCTGGCGGTCGGCAGCCTCCTCCCTGAGGCAGGGACCAGCCGGACACCCAGCACCCAGTGCTGGCTCGAGGCCTCAGAAATGCCTTTCAAAAGCTGTCCTCAGCGAGAGTGTAACTGAGTGTGATAAGGCATCTAACACGTGTTGAAAGGACACCCTCTTGGAACTAAGCATCAACAAGCATCCACTCTGCCTTCCCGGCCGTGGCCCCACCCCACCGACAGCTGCCCACCCAGCTTCCAGCAAGCTCACAGGTGTTTGCTCATCTACAAGGAAGCTAAGAGGCAGAGACGGCCCTTCTTGCTCACCAGCTCCCATACCACAGGCCTCCTTCTGGGAGGTGGGGCGGGAGGTGGGCTCACGTGGCCGGTTCCCGCCAGTGAGACGCGAGCAGCCCGCCGGCTGGAGGTGGAGACCTTCTGTCTCTCTCCTCCCCGCCTTGGGCTGTGGGCTGGGGACTGCTGCCCTGGGGAGTGGCCGGGCCTGGGCAGCGTCTGTGGGAAGGGGGCCAGCGCGTGGGGGCTAGCACCAAGCTTGTAGGTCCCCACCCCCATAAGCGCCCGCTCGGGGCCCTGCTGCTCGCTGGGCGGGGACTCTGGGCAGAGGCCAGGGGTCTCACCTCTGGGACTGGCGGCCCCAGAGAAGCTGCAGAGCCCCTCCGGCTGTCCCAGTTCAGGAGCGAGGGGCTGGATTCTGAGGAAGGAAGGGCGTCCCCAGCCAGGCTGCAGCGGAGCCCCGCGCCGCCCGCTAGGCCCACCCAGGCTCTAGCGTCGCCCTGGGCAGGCTGTTTGCTCTGGCCGCTCTGGAGTCTCACGGTGGGCTGCGGGAGCTCCAGGCAGCTCTGGGGACTCAGACAGAGCTACTGGGGCCACCGGGCCAGCTGAGGGCGGAAGCGAGACGTCCCCGCCCCCTGCCCAGCCAGCTGGTTATTCTCTGTCACTTCTTTCTCCCAGGGCACCGGGACTGGAGCCGAGCCCCCGGGTCACAAGCTCGGTCTGGGGCGTCATTCTGCACAGATGCCCCGGCTTGGCGAGGGCGGTGGGGGAGGGGGCACACAGATCACGCTTATCTAAACGGAAAGCTCACCAGGCTTTGCCAACAGTGGGGAGTCTCTCAACAAGCACCTGAACAGCCTGCTGTATGCACAGGTCTCAGCACCCTTGAGATGCCCTTGAACCCTGAGGCTGTTCTGAAGACTGGGCTGAAAGGTGTGAGGTCAGGGGAAACTGAGTTCAGGTTTCGGTTATCCAGTGCTTCTCATCTTTCCGGGGTTTCCAGGGCTGGCAGGGAGCTTGAGGGCTCTGAGGTCAGACGCCTCCCGCATCGGCCCCGCCAGCCCCTCTGAGGCTCAGATTCCCTGCACTGTTCATCCAGGAGGACCAGCGCTGGCTCTCAGGGCACCTCTGGGGACACCTGCCCACACCACTCGTCAGCGGCCTGAGCCACCTTGGGCTTCCGGAGCAGGGGTCGACGTCTGGGAGTCAGGTGGTCCGGGGTGCCTTGACTGGGGTGCGACCCCCACGAGGGCCAGCGGTGCCTCTGGAGCTGGCGTCAGGGCCTTGCTAGGGCTCCACGGGAAGCCAGGGAAGGAGTCGGCCGTGGACACTGCCGGGTGCCTGCTCTCAGGCCACGGTGGCCCCTCACTTGTGTTCCTGAAGAAACAGCGTCTCTGAGACTTGGTAGCACCACGCCCCACCGTCTCCCCCACCCAGAGTCCAGAGCTGGGGCAGCCATCACCCCCTCACCTGCCCCAGGACCCCAAACAGCCCCAGAGGGCATCCCCCCCCAGTGCCCCCTCGCACGTCAGAGCCGCAGGACCGAGCTCCACACCTGCCCCGAGGCCCTGCCGCAGCTCCCAGAGCCCTCCTCTGGGGGTCCTTTCAAAATGCATCTTCCCCTCTCCTCCAATAAGCACCCCCACCCGAACTTCCACGCTGTTAAGGAGGCTTTACGCTTCCTCAGATGTACCATTTTGTCAGTTTTCAATGTGAAAAATCTTTTTAATTACAAGGGTGTTGACAGGCTGGTTAAAAATACTCTCATTTCTTAAAAGGTGAAAACTTGGTGACAAATGCAGGGGGCCCTGGCGTTGGTGGGGGGAGTGCATGGATGCCTCTGTCCCGCCCACCCACCAGCCTGGGAAAGCCAGCCCCACCTGGACTCCAGGAGTCAGACATCCTGACCCTCCAGCCCACTGGTCTCCAAGCCTGGTGTCAGCCAAACCAGGTGGGAGGCCAAACTTTGATCTTATTATCTGACATATCAGCTATTGATTCAAGGAATGCGACTTCCCAAACAAATCAGCTTTTATTTGGTTCAGTTCAGTTCAGTCGCTCAGTCGTGTCCGACTCTCTGCGACCCCATGAATCACAGCACACCAGGCCTCCCTGTCCATCACCAACTCCCGGAGTTCACTCAGACTCACGTCCATCGAGTCCGTGATGCCATCCAGCCATCTCATCCTCTGTCGTCCCCCTTCTCCTCCTGCCCCCAATCCCTCCCATCATCAGTCATTTCCAATGAGTCAACTCTTCGCATGAGGTGGCCAAAGTACTGGAGTTTCAGCTTTAGCTTCATTCCTTCCAAAGAAATCCCAGAGCTGATCTCCTTCAGAATAGATTGGATGGATCTCCTTGCAGTCCAAGGGACTCTCAAGAGTCTTCTCCAACACCACACTTCAAAAGCATCAATTCTTCATCACTCAGCCTTCACAGTCCAACTCTCACATCCATACATGGCCACTGTAAAAACCATAGCCTTGACTAGATGGACCTTTGTTGGCAAAGTAATGTCTCTGCTTTTCAATATGCTATCTAGGTTGGTCATAACGTTCTTCCAAGGACTAAGCATCTTTTAATTTCATGGCTGCAGTCACCGTCTGCAGTGATTTTGGAGCCCAGAAAAATAAAGTCTGACACTGTTTCCCCATCAATTTCCCATGAAGTGATGGGGCCAGATGCCATGATCTTCGTTTTCTGAATGCTGAGCTTTAAGCCAACTTTTTTCACTCTCCTCTTTCACTTTCATCAAGAGGCTTTTTAGTTCCTCTTCACTTTCTGCCATAAGGGTGGTGTCATCTGTATATCTGAGGTTATTGGTATTTCTCCCAGCAATCTTGATTCCAGCTTGTGCTTCTTCCAGCCTAGCGTTTCTCATGATGTACTCTGCATATAAGTTAAATAAGCAGGGTGACAATATACAGCCTTGACAGACTCCTTTTCCTATTTGGAACCAGTCTGTTGTTCCATGTCCAGTTCTAACTGTTGCTTCCTGACCTGCATACAGGTTTCTCAAGAAGCAGGTCAGGTGGTCTGATATTCCCATCTCTTTCAAAATTTTCCCCAGTTTATTTTGATCCACACAGTCAAAGGCTTTGGCATAGTCAATAAAGCAGAAATAGATGTTTTTCTGGAATTCTCCTGCTTTTTGATGATCCAGCGGATATTGGCAATTTGATCTCTGGTTCCTCTGCCTTTCCTAAAACCAGTTTGAACATCTATTTGATAACATTTATTTGGTAGTATCACTTAAAAAAAAAAAGCACGCATTCCCAATCTGTGCCCTGCCCTGAGGCGGACTCTGTGGCCGGTGCCTCACAAGCCCCTTCTTCTTAGAAGAAGCTCTGTGGTCTTTCATGCCCACGTCATCAGCAGCCAAGTGCTCCCGAGCTGGGTCCCGGGACCACAGTCCTTGTTCAGGAAGGGGCCACCTGACAGGGGCCTGAACTGCAGAAGCAAGGGTGGCCAGCAGTCTGGAGGCCTGGGAGCCTCGAGGAGCCACAGGCGGGGATGGAGGTGGGAGAGGAGATGGCTGGTGAGTGGGCACAGGGGGCTGCGGGCAGTGCCGGGCCCGCACTGTCTCCCGCGGGTCACGCTTCCCTCCCCTCCTGCTCCACCCACAGCCCACGCCACTGCCAGAGCCCACTCAGGCCCTCAGGCCCTGCCTGGGACCCCCTGCCTGTCTGTATCACCTGTGAGCCCCTGAGGGCCCCCTTCTGCAGCCCCACGCCCCCACCCATCTGTGTACTCCTGCCCAAAAGGGGGTGTTCATCTCGTGCCTGCCTGCCACCCGCTCCTGGGAAAAGCCGTCCTCCTCCTCTGAGACCCATGCGCGCTTCCGTCCTGGGGAACCTGCCTGACCCTGGCCTCGCTCCCCCGGCTGCACGCAGAGCGGGCCTCCTGCCACACACGCACCCGCTGCCACGGGCGGCTGCTCGTCGCCTTTCCCCGTTAAGATGCACCTTCTTGGGGCACGGAAAGGACCGCCTACGCCTGTCAACCCACTCAGAGCCTCTGAGCATGATGCATCAATACTGCCTCGATTCAATCTTTCCTCAGTTCAGTTCAGTCCCTCAGTCATGTCTGACTCCTTGAGACCCCACAGACTGCCGCACGCCAGGCCTCCCTGTCCATCACCAACTCCCAGAGCTTACTCAAACTCATGTCCATCAAGTCAGTGATGCCATCCAACCATCTCATCCTATCGTCTCCTTCTCCTCCTGTCTTCAAACTTCCCAGCATCAGGGTCTTTTCAAATGAGTTCTTCGCATCAGGTGGCCAAAGTATTGGAATTTCAGCTTCAGCATCAGTCCTTCCAATGAATATTCAGGACTGATTTCCTTTAGGATTGACTGGTTTGATCTCCTTGCAGTCCAAGGAACTCTCAAGAGTCTTCTCCAACACCACACTTCAAAAGCATCAATTCTTCATCACTCAGCCTTCACAGTCCAACTCTCACATCCATACATGACCACTGGAAAAACCATAGCCTTGACTAGGTGGACCTTTCTTGTCAAAGTAATGTCTCTGCCTTTGAATATGCTATCTTAGGTTGGTCATAACGTTCTTCCAAGGACTAAGCATCTTTTAAATTCATGGCTGCAGTCACCATCTGCAGTCATTTTGGAGCCCAAAAATAAAGTTTGCCACTGTTTCCCCATCTATTTGCCATGAAGTGATGTGACCAGATGCCATGATCTAAGTTTTCTGAATGCTGAGCTTTAAGCCAACCTTTTCACTCTTCTCTTTCACTTTCATCAAGAGGCTCTTTAGTTCCTCTTCACTTTCTGCCATAAGGGTGGTGTCATCTGCATATCTGAGGTTATTGGTATTTCTCCCAGCAATCTTGATTCCAGCTTGTGCTGCATCCAGCCTGGCATTTATCATGATGTATTCTGCATATAAGTTAAATAAGCAGGGTGACAATATACAGCCTTGATGTACTCCTTTCCCAATTTAGAACCAGTCTGTTGTTCCATGTCCAGTTATAACTGTAGCTTCTTGACCTGCATGCAGATTTCTCAGGAGGCAGGTCAGGTGGTCTGGTTGGCATTCCCATCTCTTGAAGAATTTTCCGCAGTTTGTTGTGATCCACACAGTCAAAAGTTTTGGTGTAGTCAGTAAAGCAGGAGTAGATATTTCTCTGGAATTCTCTTGCTTTTTCTATGATCCAACCGATGTTGGCAATTTGATCTCTGGTTCCTCTGCCTTTTCTAAATCCAGCTTGAACATCTGCAAGTTCTCAGTTCTCATACTGTTGAAGCCTCGCTTGGAGAATTTTGAGCATTACTTTGCAGTGTGTGAAATGAGTGCAGTCATGCGGTAATTTGAACATTCTTTGGCATTGCCTTTCTTTGGGATTGGAATGAAAACTGACCTTTTCCAGTCCTGTGGCCACTGCTGAGTTTTCCAAATTTGCTGACATATTGAACGAAGGACTTTAACAGCATCCTCTTAGGGTGTGAAATAGTTTAACTGGGATTCCATCACCTCCACTAGCTGTGTTCGTAGTCATGCTTCCTAAGGCCCACTTGACTTCTCACTCTAGGATGTCTGTATGTAGATGAGTGATCACACCATCATGGTTATCTGAGTCATGAAGATCTTTTCTGTACAGTTCTTCTGTGTATTCTTGCCACCTCTTCTTAATATCTTCTGCTTCTGTTAGGTCCAGACCATTCCTGTCCTTTATCGAGCCCATCTTTGCATGAAATGTTCCCGTGGTATCTCTAGTTTTCTTGAAGAGATGTCTAGTCTTTCCCATTCTGTTCTTTTCCTCTATTTCTCTGCACTGATCACTGAGGAAGGCTTTCTTATCTCTCCTTGCTATTCTTTGGAACTCTGCATTCAGATGTGTATTTCCTTCCTTTTCTCCTTTGCCTGTAGCTTCTCTACTTTTCTCAACTATTTGTAAGGCCTCCTCAGACAACTATTTTGCCTTTTTGCATTTCTTTTTCTTGGGGATGGTCTTGATCACTGCCTCCTGTACAGTGTCACAAACCTCCATCCATAGTTCTTCAGGCACTCTGTCTATCAGATCTAATCCCTTGAACCTATTTGTCACTTCCGCTGTATAATCATAAGAGATTTGATTTAGGTCATACCTGAGTAGTCTAGTGGTTTTCCCTGCTTTCTTCCATTTTTTCTGAATTTTGCAACAAGGAGTTCATGATCTGAACCACAGTCAGCTCCCTGTCTTGTTTTTGCTGAGTGTATAGAGATTTTCCATCTTCAGCTGCAAAGAATATAATCAGTCTGATTTCTGTATTGACTATCTGGTGATGTCCATGTGTAGAGTCATCTCGCGTTGTTGGAGGAGGGTGTTTGCTATGACTAGTGCATTCTCTTGGCAAAACTCTGTTAGCCTTTGTCCTGCTTCATTCTATATTCCAAGGCCAAACTTGCCTGTTACTCCAGGTATCTCTTTGTTGGGGGCCAGTGTGAGGAACTCCGCCCTTGGCAAAGGTCATGAAGAAGGGGGCTTCGGCATACGCAAAGGCGTGACCAAGTCTCAGGAAATTCACCTGCTCCCGAGCATCTAACCCCAAAACCAGAGCCTATCTTGTACTCTCACCTACGGGGAGCCTCTCCCTCATAACCGTTTCTCTCTGAGAAGGAGTAAACGTGCAGCTCCAAGGCAGTAAAAATTCCTGGCCGTGACTAGAGTGTTTCAACTTACGGGACTCCTCTGAAGGTTATCTAGCCTGCCTGTATAGGTTCCTCCGGCCACAACAGCCCTCCAACCTTGAGAGGCATGAGATGTTTTGACTTACTAAAGGCAAATTCTTGTGGGAAGTTAGAAATTATTAGTGTAGTGGGTTGGTTGGGAATTATATTGATAAAGAGTTTCTTCATTTCTTGTGTCAATAATTGCTGCTAATTCCCTGCCCTGGGTGGGACAAGGGCGTCTCAGGTTAAGCCTCTCTGTGGACACATGAGTGTTTACTACCTCTTAACCATAAACAGCACAGAGAGTTTTGGAGTATTTCGAGAGTCTTAATTAACATAGGACTTTTTCTTGTTGTTGAGTCAATGATTGCCGCCAGGCCTCCATATCCTTTAGGTACCTGGGAATATATTAATCAATGTATTCGGAATATAGAAAAGGAAATATAGTAGTTTTTGATGTTAGAGAAATAAGTATTAACCTCAATATTAGAGTTTTTGAGTTAATGAATTTTCTCTCTTGTAATAGATCACTGTACTTTGTTATAAATCACTGTGTCCTTGCTATGTAAAAATGTAACTTTGTCACTATCTTAAGACTAAGTAGATCTTAAGAGGAACATTGGTGAAAGGATTTTCATTTGTGGGACTGATGTTTGCTGCTAAAATCTCCATATTCCCTGCCCTTATAATGAATATAACTAGCATATAGGAGAAATAAGTATTAATCCATAGGAGAAATAAGTATTAGCCTTTAAGCATATAGGAGAAATAAGTATTAACCTTTAAGATTAATCATGTTAACCTTGGGTTAAATAAATTCCTTTCTTGATTGTAACTCATTACACTTTCACCCTATAGGAATGCAAGGGTGGTGCTTGGTTTAAGGAAAAACACCCTTGGAAAAAATAAGTTTTCTGGTTATCAGAAAGAAAGGGTTGTAAATGTCAGCAGGCAGAAATGGCTTGAAGATGATGTAAAACCCCTAAGATTTTTTTTATGTAAAGCACCTGATTTTGATAAGGTCAGGACTGCTGACCCCCGCGTGACTCTGTATTCATCCCTATATGTAACAAAAGGTATATAAGCAAACCCAAAAATAAAGAAATCGGATCAGTTCCAGAAAGACTGATTCCCTCATGTCGTTCCTTCCTGCTCCCCAATTTTCTGGCTGAATTCCCATCTGGAGGTGGGTGCCCACCATACAGATGGTGCAAATTCCTTGTCCGGAATTTTATTGGTACCCCACGTAAGCCAAGTTATTCAGCCCCTTTCTCTCTCTCCTGCTATTTTCTGGCCAAATTCCCATCTGGTGCATAGGACCCACCAAGCCTACTAACTTTGCCTGGGCTTCTAAGATAGGACCGGGGTGGGGGGAGGGGGGCGGCGCTCAGTGCCTCCTCTCCTTCAGGAGAATGGGAAGATGCCTGCGGCCTTCGTACGTGGTGATTGGTACCCTGTGTTAACCAAGTTATTTGGCCTCTTTTTCTCTGCTAAATTCCTAGTCCCTCTCTATCTGTAATTCAATAAGTTTTTCCTAGGCCGCCTACTCCGTCCCACCTTCGAATCACCCTGGATCCACCGGGGCTGGACCCCGGCGTCTCTTGACTTCCTACTTGTGCATTCCAGTCCCCTGTGATGAAAAGGACGTCTTTTATGGGTGTTAGTTTAGAAGCTCTTGTAGGTCTTCATAGAACCGTTCAGCTTCAGCTTCTTCAGCGTTACTGGCTGGGGCAGAGGCTCGGATGACTCTGGTATTGACGGTTTGCCTTGGAAACGCACAGAGATCATTCTGTCTTTTTGAGATTGCACCAAGTACTGCATTTGGGACTCTTTTGTTGACTATGAGACCTACTCCATTTCCTCTAAGGGATTCTTGCCCCAGTAGTAGATGTAATGGTCATCTGAATTAAATTTACCCATTCCAGTCCATTTTAGGAGAAGGTGATGGCACCCCCACTCCAGTGCTCTTGCCTGGAGAATCCCAGGGACGGGGAGCCTGGTGGGCTGCCGTCTATGGGGTCGCACAGAGTCGGACAAGACTGAAGCGACTTAGCAGCAGTAGCGGCAGTCCATTTTAGTTCGCTGATTCCTAAAATGTCGACGTTCACCCTTGCCATCTCCTGTTTGACCACTTTCAATTTGCCTTGATTCATGGACCTGACATTCCAGGTTCCTATGCAATATTGCTCTTTACAGCATTGGACCTTGCTTCTATCATCAGTCACATCCACAGTGGGTATTGATTTTGCTTTGGCTCCGTCCCTTCATTCTTTCTGGAGTGATTTCTCCACTGATCTCCAGTAGCATACTGGGCACCTACAGACCTGGGGAGTTCCTCTTTCAGTCCTATCTTTTTGCCTTTTCATGCTGTTCATGGGGTTCTCAAGGCAAGAATACTGAAGGGGTTTGCCATTCCCCTCTCCAGTGGACCACGTTCTGTCAGAACTCTCCACCGTGCCCGCCCGTCTTGGGTGGCCCCACAGGGCATGGCTCATAGTTCCACTGAGTTAGACAAGGCTGCGGTCCAGTCTCTTCAGACTCTGGCTAAGACCTGCAGCCGCCACCACGCCCGCTGGGACCACTCTCCTGGTCAAGTGGCCGCAGAGCTCCATCCTCTGTGTGAGTCAAGGGCTCTCCCCGCAGCCCAGCCGCCCCCAGACCCGCTCTTCTCTGTCCACCTGGGCCCCTCCGTCCTTCTCAAGCAGCCTACAGAGGACAGCTGAGACGCTGCCGCCCGGAAAGGACACCGCGCCCTGCCGACCTGGCCTCCCACAAACGCCGCCCACACCACGCCCACCACCCCGCCACGCCCACGCCACATCCATACCCCATGCGTCACGCCCACGCTTCTGCCACCACCCCGCCACGCCCACGTGACGCCCACACCTTGCTGTGTCCACCAAGCCACGCCCACATCATGCCCCCACCCTTGTGTCACTCCCATGCCCTGCCCACACCCTTGCGTCACGCCCACACCTGTGCATCACGTCCATACCTCCCCCCACCCTTTCGTCACGCCTGCACCTTGCTGCACCCACCGAGCCACACCCCACGAGCCCCCGGCACAGGGCTCTCCCGGCTCAGGCCCCAGCTGCCACTCCGTCCACCCAGCGGGTCCTGCCTCCTCCAACCTTGGTCCACGCCGCTCTCTCCCTGGACGGAGGCAGGAGCCCTTTGCTGGTCGGCGTCCCCCTTTGGTAGTGGCCCGGCTCTGGGTGGAGGACACTGGCCTTTCCTTTATCAGTCGTTATAAATAATCATAGTGAGCGTTTCTTGAGCCCTCACAGGGGTGAGAGGAAAGGTAGATAAAAATAAAGGTTAAAGTTTCACTAGAGCCTTAGGGAAACAGGCCCTCCTGTTAATCTTAAGACAAACCTTTATCTCAAGAATGTGTAAGGGGCTCATATCTAAGGCATGCAGCCTCCGGGGGATGTTTATCTCAAAAACCATTCCAGGAAATTATTTTCCAGAGAACGGGTTAACAGTAAACATGCAGCTCGTCCAGCCATGTTGACCTGATAACAAATAAACCTATCCCTGAAAATGTCAAGACCTGTACACCAATCAGGTTGCTTCACCCTAGCTGTACCCGTTTGTGGCTTTTGTGCTTAAAAACTGCTCTGTAACAAATGTTCAGGGTTCGTTCTCCCCTGGTGGTGATTGAACCCCAGCGCGCCGGCCTAATAAATCCTCTTGCGGTTTGCATCGAGTCCGAGTCCTGGAGATTATTTGGGTGACGGTTCCCTGAAAGAGGCTGAGAGGTCTAACAGGGGCCGGGCCCTGGGCTGAGAGCTGCCTTGCTGTTGCCGCAGCCGCAGGAGGCTAGGAAGGAGGCCCGCCCACAGTTTGCGGAGTGAATCCTGAGCTTTTGAGCAATAGCTCTGACCAGAGTGCTTCAGCTCTGGGGGCAGGGGTCCCAGGACTCCCGGACAAGGCAGTGAATATCGCCTGCGCATGGCCACAGAGATCTGCCCGGTTTAAAGTGCACACGTGGGCCCCGCCACCCATTCCGGATCTGCCCTCCAGGCTCCGGTTTCTGCCACCCGCTCTCCTCAGCCCCCCACAGCCCTGCAGCCCTCCTCCCCACCTGCTGGAGGGGACACCCTAGAGAGGGCATCAGGCTGGCAAGGAGCCTGGACATGATCCCAGAATGTGCACTTGAGCTCCACTTAGCTGCCAGCTGTTTAGAAATGGAAGGAAGAGATTAAAAATGAGCAAGCGAAATGGCCCTGAGTAAAACCATCAGCAGCAGAGATGTGCAGACTAATTCAATTTCCGCCTCCTCCTGCTCTGAAGGGAGCAGACTCAAGGGCTGAGTTTCTCCAGAGGCAGAAGGAGAGGAGTGCGCACAGACACAGAGCACCCGCCTCCACCAGCCGCCACTTGTAAATCCCCCCAGCTTTCTCCAAGCACAAGCCTCCCAGCTATGGCTCCTAATAAAACCTCACTGTGCTCCGGTAATCACCCACATTCCCGAGCTGCACTGGAGGAGAGAGGGAAGGGCTAGCTTTGGTCAAACGAGCGGGAGGCTCCTTAGGTCCCTGGGTGGTAAGGGGTTAGCAAGTGTGATGAGGGCAGGGAGGAAGCAGCAGTCGGGTGGGGGCACTGGGCCGGCTGGGAGCTAGGCATCCACATACCTCCATGTAATCCCTAGGCCGCCCCACCCGGTGGGTGGGCGTTACTGCAAGGGGGGGAGACAAGTGGCCGCCATGCCTCGGGTGCAGGAGACAAAAGCACGTGTTATTTCAATCTCTGCCGCCTACAGGGCAGCCTCAGGTAGGAGCAGGAGCCCCGGGGTGAAGGGGGGGCAGTCAGGTTGACAGCTGGCCCTGCCTCGTCTGAAGGCGTGCGTGGGGCTGGAGGAGCCTCTTCCAGGCTCACGCACGAGACTGTTGGCGAGAGGCCCCAGTTCTCCAGCAAGACTGCTGATGGCTGTAGGGCAGCTGGCCTGCCCCGCCTTCTGAGAGGGAAGGAGCACAGCCATCTGAGCCTTCATACCCTAATCTCAGACGAGGTAGCGCCCATTCTGCAGACTGCTGTTGGTTACACAGACCCAGCTTGGTCCAGCAAGGGAAGGGCTGCTGAGGAGGGAAACCAGGAGGTGGGGTCACTGGGGCCATCTTGGAGGCTGGTTTTACATCACCTCCCCATTTTACAGGTGAGAAAACTGAGGCTCAGGCTACATAGGCCACTGCCTGAGCTCACCCAGCCCATGGGGCAGAGCTTGGATGGGATGTCAGCCTGTTTGAGTCTGGGGTCCCAGGAATCTCATGGATCATGGGGGCAACTTGTAGCCCTGGCATGGCAGCTCACGCTGACGTGTGACTTTCACAGGGTCACTTGGGGACCTGGGCCTCGGTTTCTCCATCTCTCCAAAAGAGCCGATGATGGTTATACAAAGATGGCCCTAGTCCAGAGAGTAACCTGGGCAGCAGGCGGGGGAGCTTGGCTCTGTGCCACGTCTGAGTCGGCCGGCGGCCAGCTGGGGTGTGTGGATCCAGCCTGGAGCCAGAGCATGTCACCCATGGCCTGCAGGCAGGCAGGACAATGGGGCCGGAAGGGAGACCCCGTCGGGGTGGGGGCTGGGGGTCAGAGCACAAGGCCTTGTGTCGCAGAGCTCTCGACTGCAGGATCTGTCTTCCTGGGTGGAGAGCGTGAGTTAGGACCAGTGACAAGGGCACCAGGGGAGGCCCCTTCTGGGCCACCTGGACTTCACCCCCCCACCCCTCACGGCCACTTCCTGAGGCAGGCGCTCTCCTTACCCCACAGATGTAAGAGCCCGCAAAGGCATGTGACCTCCCCAGAGTCTGCACCCTTACAGGTTCCGCTCAGAGGCGATCACTCGGGCACCCCGAGAGGCCCTGGGTGCACATCCTGTAAGGAGCAGGTGTTAGCCAGTGGGCAGCTGCCGTAACCAGCATCCCCACATCTCGGAGGCTGGAGACAAACTCCACTCCCACTCACACACTGGCTCGCGTGGGAGGCCTCAGCCACAGCCCAGGTGGCGGCTCCGGTCTCCCGGCTGACCTGCCTGACCCCTCCGAATCCCGGGACCCAGCCCTGATGGAGGGACGCTGGTGACGGGCCCCGCGCAGGGCTCCCGTGAGCTAAGTCACTTCTGCCCACAGGCCTCCGGTCAGAGGACAAGCACGGGGCCCGTCCTGCGTGAAGGGCCGCGTGGTCCAGCTGTGTGTCCAGGACGGAAAAGAACGTGGTCTGACGGACTCGCGTCCTCGCACCGGGCAATCTCATCTGTGCTGTCTCCCCACCGAGCTGTGGCTCTCTCCAAATCCCCAGTCCTGGAGCAGCGACTCAGGGGCCAGACCTGGCCTCCACGGCCCACGAGGACTTCAGGTGGGACGATGCGCGATCTGGGGGGTGTTTGTGCGTCAACTTTGGGTTGAGTTTCTCCTAGTGGCAGGGGCTGGGCTTCTCCACCAGACTCCCCTACCTTGCTGGGGATGAGGTCGAGGTGGCCTGCCCTCCCTGAGCGCTCCACCCAGACGTCCAAAAACCCTCCTCGTCACAGAGCAGGAAGCTGAAGCCCTGTGAGGGACGTCCTCACGCAGGCTGACAAGCTCCCTATGATCTTGGAGCTTGTGCGGTCTCTCTACTGACCTGGCCTTTCTCTCCATGACTGTGGCTCAGCCCGGTCTCCAAGGAGCCGGGGAGCTTCTAAGCCACGAGTCAGGTCACTTCCCAACACGAGACCCCCTTCTCACCAGGAGTCTGGCCAAAGTCCTGGCCCCTGAGGCCCTGAGACCTGCCCCGCTGGCGCTCCTGGGCCTTCTTGCCATCCCCCCTCCCCCCGACACGCCTGGCCTCTTGATGCCCCTGAGCTTGCCGGGCTGCTCTCACCGCAGGCCCTTTGCACGCCCTGTTCCCTCTGCGGATGCTCTTCCGGCCGACGCCAGCATGCCCCTTCCTCCCTCCACAAGCCCCTGCTCAAATGCTCCCACCTGCGGGGCCTGCCCTGAGCCCAGCTTTAGATTAGACTCCCTCCTCACCCTTGGCGTGCGCGCCTCCTTTTCAGCTTACACACCATGTTCTGCATGTTAGCACATACTTGTGACTGGTTTCTGTTAGTGCCTCAGCTCTTGAGCGTGTGAATCCCCAGCGGGAGGCCCATTGCCTGCCCTGGTGACCCCTCTGTCCCAGCACCTGTCACAGAGGGTGAGCCCATCAACTGTTTGTTTCAGCCTGAACGTGCGTGTACAAAGCTGTCTCCTCCTGTCACCGCCTCTGTGCGGCCCACCTGGACTGACCACAGCAGGCTGGCTGAAGGCTCCCCACACCAAAAGGAAGAAGAGAGTTGTCCTGCCCTGTCCCTCTGCCCTGCCCTTCCCCCACGGTGCACCCCCAGAGGCTGAGCCGCCATCTGGCCTCATGCACCCTTGAGGAGAGCTGTTGAGACCCGCTGCCTGCATCCTCAAGCCCCAGCCAGCGGCCTTGGGAGGCTGCCCAGCTGTCAGCGTCTCCTCCTTAAGGAGCTGGTCTTGACAGCCGTTCCCGAAGCAGCTGGCAGCAGGCTTCACCTGAGCCTCCTCCCACACCAGGCGACTTTGCAGAAGGGCCAGGCTGGGCCATCACATGACTCTGGCCCCCTGGGCAGCTCAGCGTGTCACTGTTCTTGTTCAAGGGACAATGTTTTCCAGTGAGGAGGTGCAGGTGGAGAGCCGGCCCGGCTCTGGGCTTGAAGGGAGACCAGGCTCGATGGGGGCTGGACTATCCGAGGCCACTCTGACTCAGGCTGGTCAGGGCGGCCAGACCCCCAGTTCAAGCAGCCGGGCCCCCAGACGCTGAGCGAGCTTCCGCCCGGCCCCAGCCTCTTCCTGTTGTCACGGGAGGGCGCTCATGATGAGAGCTCAGTGCCTAGCCCCGGGGCTTGCGCTCGGCCCCCTGCCCTGCCTGGGCTGAGCTGTGGCCCTTCTTGTCTTCCTGTCCCTGAGCGGCCTGACCCGCCCTCCATTCCCAGAGGCTGCTCCGAGAGAGCCTCTGGGGTGCCGGGGAACTCCCTCTGACCCCGCCCTTGGTGGCCTAGTGGAGGCAGGGGATGGGAGTGGAGGCTGCTCTCCCCCGGGCCTCTGCAGACACAGGTGGGCACCTTGCCAGCTGCTGGCCTGAGCAGCAGAGGCTCTCAGCGCCCCCGGTCATCACCCAGCTGGTCGTCACAGCTCTCGGTCCTGCTGCATCAGATAAATGGCACATCCAGCATGAACCACACTCAGATGCACAGCTCACAGATGGCCCCTTCACTGCCTGGGCTGTGAGATTTGTGCAAACGCGGCCCCTAGGGGAGGCTGCATCCTCTCAGCACCTCACGACACAGAGACGCCTCAGCCCCATTTCCCAGTGCCCAGCAGCCACTCCTGGTGAGAGGAAAGGTGGATAAAAATAAAGGTTAAAGTTTCACTAGAGCCTTAGGGAAACAGGCCCTCCTGTTAATCTTAAGACAAACCTTTATCTCAAGAATGTGTAAGGGGCTCATATCTAAGGCATGCAGCCTCCGGGGGATGTTTATCTCAAAAACCATTCCAGGAAATTATTTTCCAGAGAACGGGTTAACAGTAAACATGCAGCTCGTCCAGCCATGTTGACCTGATAACAAATAAACCTATTCCTGAAAATGTCAAGACCTGTACACCAATCAGGTCGCTTCACCCTAGCTGTACCCGTTTGTGGCTTTTGTGCTTAAAAACTGCTCTGTAACAAATGTTCAGGGTTCGTTCTCCCCTGGTGGTGATTGAACCCCGGCGCGCCAGCCTAATAAATCCTCTTGCGGTTTGCATCGAGTCCAAGTCCTGGAGATTATTTGGGTGACGGTTCCCTGAAAGAGGCCGAGAGGTCTAACACTGGAGGCTGTTAGAGGGCTCTGTGCCCCGTGATGAGGGCCACGCAGCCCCTGGCAGGGCCAGGCCTAGCAGGAAGGTCATCTCAGGACCAGCAGGGCTGGGGGTCCATCAGGGTCCTATGAGCTGGGGCCCTCGCAGAGTGTCCCCCAGACCTGTGGGGGCCCTGTGAGGACAGGTCCCAGGCCAGACATGAGTTAGTCTATTTGTGGAGAACAGCTGACCCCAGAGGGAATCGGGGCACAAGCAGGGGCCGGGGAGGTGGCCAGTGCCGTCTGCGGCTCCCCCATCCTCCCTTCCCGCACCCCCGGGTGGTCAGTATCTCCCAGTGGCAGCTCACCCACCACCCGGCCAGCCACGTCTGGGGCCCAGGGGAGCCGCTTAGTAGGGAGTTTCCCCAGAGCCTATGGACGGAGTCCCTCCTCCCGCCCTGCTGACCCCGGCCTCTCGGCTCAGCCTGGCGAGGGTCAGGACAGCTTCATTTTCCTCTGGACGATGACTCACGGTCATCTTTATCACCCAGACAGCCCTGGAGTGGAATCCGAAACCAGGCCCCACCCAGCTCCTGACTTGCAGAAAGGGAACCGTCAGAAGACCAGGAACAGCCTGGAGCGACAGCCTCAGGGGACAGGGCCCTGCCAGGCCGTGGGAAGGATGCACGGTGTCGCCATGGTGACCCCAGGCAAGCCCCTTCTCCTCTGTGACCCTACTTGCTGTCTGTAAGGTGGCCGTGGCCACGGGCATCTCCCGGCGGGGGGTGGGGGTGGGGGTCCAGGGCGATGACCTGTGGGCAGTGGGCTCAGGGCTTCCCAGAGCACACCCAGCACTCAAGGAATGTGGAAACCCCTCCTCTAGACTCTCGCCTACTCTGTCGAGACCCTAAGAAACCCTCCTCTCCTACTGGGCTTCATGTAACCCAGTGTCGCCCAGGGCTTGTAACCAGAAGCGTCTGAAGGCATCACATTGTATCCGTCAGGCTAGTGGGGGCTCTGCCGCAGTAACAAGGAGAGCTTTCATCCGACAGCCCTGCTGCAAGCCAGCAGCAGATGAGATTCACCCACTCCACCCGGAAGAGACTAACGGATATGCGGGCCCTTCAGGGGTCTTTCCAGAACTGACACGCTTTTCCTCTGCCCATCTCATTGGCTAGAGTAAGGCACCTAGCCACGCCCACCCAAGGTGGAGCCTCTTCCCTGAGCCCGGAAAGCAGGTTAGGGCAAACAGCTACCGAGCCCCGCAGCTGTTATCAGACTCCAATGCTGGTTGGTTCACTCCTGAGCCCAAAGCGGGAGAAATGTCCTCAGCCAGAATTAAAACCCAGCCTTTCAGAGAAACACCCTCACCCTGCTGCTGCTGCTGCTAAGTTGCTTCAGTCGTGTGCGACTCCGTGTGACCCCACGGACTGCAGCCCCCCAGGCTCCCCCGTCCCTGGGATTCTCCAGGCAAGAGCACTGGAGCGGCTGCCTTTCGGCTGCCTTTCACCCTCCCATCCTCTCACCCTACAGGAGAGTAAACAGCGTTGCTTTTCTAGGTCTCCTCAGCACAGATTCCTTTTCACTCTTCTTGCGGGTGCTGCGGATTCTCATATTTATTCATATGAAACTGTTTCCCAGCCAAGTGTGACATTTGGATACTGAGTCATTGTTTCAGCCCCGCAAGAGATGGAAAACACCCCCAAAATATTGTGGACACAGCCTTGCTTGTTTGTTGCCTGGAAGCAGTTCTTTAGTTAGTGACTAACATGAGACCAAAAACATAGGATGCAGGGGTCCTCTCTCTCCAGTGTGCAGTCCAGGGAGCCGGGACCCGGAGCCAGGCCAGCAGAGCCGCTGCCCCGGCCGCCTCCCGCAGGAGGCTGGGGACGGCCTCGCCCTGGCCCTGGCGACCGGCCCTCTGAGCCGTGAGTCCGTCGGGGGATCCTCGGGGTTTACCGGGCAGTCCCGCCCTGCCTCAGCCCCTGTGTGTGAAGTGGGCACAGCAGTGCGCGTCCCGGCCTCCCGCCCTCCCTGCGGGTCAAGAGGCTTCCTACCCACCGCCCACCCCGTCCCTGTGAAGATGCCCTCACCACCCGGGGCTTTCTACTCCTTTCGACTCAGTTTGATGTCTCGCCACTCGGGAAGTGGGGGAGGCGATGGCCAGGGTCCCAGTTAAGGACATCCCATCCCTGAGAGTTAGAGCCGTCCCCTCTTGGTGTGTGGGCTGCGGTGACCCCGAGAGGAGCCCCCAGAGGAGCCGTCCTTCCTAGAGACGAGGAGCCCACCTCGCTTGTGCTCAGCAAACCCTTGCTGGTCCCTGGGGCCACTGGCCTCGAGCAGCTGTGCACCCTCCTTCTGGGAAAGTTTCCTCTTCCTTCCTTCCTTCACCACCTCTTCATTTTCCAAAGGTCCCCACAGCATCGGGAGGCCTCCTTGGCCCACTCAGCCAACTTACGGACTAAGGAGAGCCAGGAGCCGGCGAGCGGGCACAGAGGTTCAGGGCCCAGCCCCTCTCCCTCGTGGTCTCGCCTGTGGGCAGGCCACCTCTCCTCCCCGAGCCCCCCGTCTCCTCATGGGTAAATGGGGGAATGCAGGCACCACCCCCTCCTGGGCCTGGAAGCCCCGGTCATGTCCTTCAGGACATCAGCCAGCGCCCCATAACCCACTCCCACCACCTCCCAAGGGAGTCAGAGTCCGGCTCTTCCCCACACCCTGCTAGGCATCACCGCAAGCCTGGCACAGACAGACAGTAGCTGCTGAGGGCTGGCTGGGTCACTGGGTGGCCTTGTGCCAGTCCACTTTGGCTCAGAACCCCCTGGGCCCTTGGTCTGCACCACCGGAGACATCGTCATGATAAAAGGAACTCAGAGGCCTTGCAGCACCAGGAGAGGAGTGAGGCAGGGCTCGGAGGCACTGCAGTCCATAACTCACGAGCCGCTAAATTAATTACTGTGGCAGAAGTATGGAGAGCGAGGCCCGTCTCCTGGAAACCACCGCCAGTTATACGGCACTTGGATTTGTTAAAATATTGAACCTGTTAGGAGAAAAATGAAAAAAACCAGACGAGACACTCTTCCGTCTGGCTGCGGGGCATGTCAGGGAGGGCAGATGCAATCTGCTGGCTCGTCCGGCCTGAGATTGATGACACGAGGTCTGGAAAGGCCCAGGCTCCAGCCGCTGGCCTGCGGTAAAACCAGTGAAATACAGTATTCTGTAATCTGTGTACTTGCCATGTAAATTAGTGCTCTTAAAGGGCCTTACACGTGTCTTGGCTTCGGTGCAGAAAGCCCAGGTGCCCCACCAGAAGGAGACATTCATCATCCCAAGGAATGGGCTCCCGTGCAGCCGGAGTCACCACCGCGGTCTTCAAGGGCAAAGGCGGGCGCTCTTCTGTGCTGGCTGGGTGAGCGGGGCTGCTTAGGAATGAGCAAGGAGAGCTGGCCTTGCAGGGCCCAGCTGCAGCGCCAGGGAGGGCAGCCTTCCCCCAAGCCTCACCCCAGAACCACCGGCCCTCCCCTCCAGTGCTGGGCGAGCTGAGAGAAAGGAGTGACCCAGAGAGCCCTGGGCTGTCTGGGAATTAGTGCGGGAGCATTCATCTTCCCGCCTGTCCTGTTGACAAGGTCCGGAAGGCTGATTGTCGAGCACTACTTGGATACAGGCATAGATGAGCCGTCAGGAAAGACATTCAGCAGACTAGCCGTGAATTATAAAGACAGGCATTGCAGCTGGCCTCCTTAAAGGGCGCACTTGTCTCCTAGGAAGGCCACAGGGTCTGGAGTGAAGAGGGAAGGGTGGTGGTCAGAACCAAGCTTGTGATACTGGACCCTGGGGCCGTCTCTCCCCATGCTGGGCGCAGGGCAGACATCGCCAAGTGGTCTCTGCTCCGTCCTGCTGAGCCCAGCAAGGACAGCAGAGCCTTCATCGGCACAGCCCTTCGGATGCCAGCAGCAGAAACTGACGCTGACGAGCGTGAGCCCCACGCCCTAAACAGCAGCAACAGACGGCAGCGGGCACGCTTGCAGTGCCTGGGCAGTTCGCAGCTTCCAGGTCAGCACTCGGGAGCTGGGCTCTGGAAGGGCAGGAGCGGGGGCAGCTCCAAGGGTCTCAAGAGCAGGAGCTGCGCTTCGGACTCTCTGGGGAGGGGCCACCACCAGGGACATCCTCTCCAGCCGCTGCTGGTCCCCAGCTCCAGAGAGGGGTCTGTGGTCAGCCCAGCTTGGTCAGGCAGGCGTGACTGACTGTCCGAACAGTGTGGGTTCCAGATTGGATGAGCAGGCAGCCCCTCTGTGTCTGGTCCAGACAGTCCAGTCTGGGGCTGTGACCCTGCACGTGGGCACATCTCACTTCTGCACACACCAGAGGATCACTGAGAGCAAGGACCATGCCTCCCTCTCCCCAGGTCCTCACAGATCTCAGTCCAGCCCTGCCCAGTCTAGTGATTTACAGGCAGCCACCTCTTCCTATAATCAGGTGAGATGCTCTGTGGTGAAAATAACAAAGACCATATGCATGGTTAATGGAAAGATTAAAAACTGAGTTATAAACTGTGACTACACCAAAACCAACACATGAAGCAGTCTGCAGTTGCAAGCTAAGAGTAACTCTGAGCTCCCCAACAGCCAAGGAAAAGAGAGCAAAAGGAAAACAAAGATGCGTGATCTATCTTCAGATGTTCGACCAAAGAGAGCAAGGCTCTGCAGGGAACAGGATTCTGTCCTGACCCGAGTCTCACCACGCCTGGTGCCTACAAGAAGCTGTCCGCCTGCTTGGCACCCCGGCTGCCCCACAGTCTTCCGTGGGATACCTCCAGCCCCAGCCCGCCGTGAGTCTGCCAGGATCGGGGCTGTGTGGACCCCGCCCCTCGTGCCTGGATCCAGGGACTCGACGGTGGACGGCGCATGCCGGGGCTCTTGGCAGAGCCCGCCCCTTAGGAGGCAGTAGAGCTGGGTGAGCGTGTGTGCCCAGTCTCTCAGTCGCGCCCAGCTCTGTGTGATCACGTGGACTGTCTGTAGCCCGCCAGGCTCCTCTGTCCATGGGATTCTCCAGGCAAGAACTCTGGAGTGGGTCGCCCATGCCCTCCTACAGGGGATCTTCCTGATCGAGGAATCAAACCTGCTTCTCCAGCATTAGCAGGAGAATTCTTTACCACTGAGCCATCTGGGAAGCCCAGTAATGGTGGGTACATGTCATTACGTATTTGTCCATGGAGTGTCCGACACCAAGAGTGGACCCTAATGTCAGCTGTGGACTCTGGGGGATGACGGCGTGTGTCAGTCACGGACAGATGGGGACCTCCCTGGTGGCCCAGTGGTTAACATCTGCTTTGTAATGCAAGGGACGCAGGTTCCACGCCTGGTCAGGGAACTAAGATCCCACGGGCCACGGAACTAAGGCCGCACACGGCAGCTTGACCGTCCGGGTGCCGTAAGGAAAGATCCGCGTGATGCAGCAAAGATGCCGGTGCTGCGGCCAAGCCCCGACACAGCCAGACCAGTCAACACTGAAGACAGTAATGGGTGGCTGTTGGCACTGGGGGAAGCTGTGGGCGAGGGGTACGGGAGAGACCTCTCTACCTCCTGCCCAGTTTTGCTGTGAATCTAAAACTGCTCTGAAAGCTAAAGCTTAATCTTAAAAAGTTCCAGCAAAGCAAGTGTGTTAGTCGTTCAGTCGTGCCTGACTCTTTGTGACCCCATGGACTGTAGCCCGCCAGTCTCCTCCACCCACGGGATTTTCCAGCCAAGAGCACTTCGGTGGGTACCACTTTCTGCTCCATCCAGCAAAGCAAAAGTAAACACGGTAGTAAAATGAGCGGAATATTGTGGGTGCAGGAGGGTATCTGGGGCCTCTGTCCTCTGCACTATCTGCTCAGTCCTTCTGTAAACCTAAACCTGATCTAAAAAAAAAATAAATAAACCTATTAATGAAAAAAAAGATAGAGAGAATGGGGAAAAAAAGAGTTACAGCCAACATTCCCAGCCCGGGTTACTTTTGTCTCCTGAACAGCTTGGAGGCAGGGTCTGACAGGTGCTCTGTGAAAACTGCAGGCTTGGTGATTAAACCTTAAACGACTCTGATACTGGATTTTTGCTTAATTTAAATTGGGGAGGGACTCTCACCCCACGGATATAACTGTGACCCAGAATTTGGTGCCAGGCCTGCCAAGGTGTTTCTCCACAATGCTCCTGCAGGAGATTGCATCTGTCCGCAGGGTAGAAATTTGTGCATTTGAAAACTGTAGAAATCTATGAAGCACAGACAGACTCACAAATACAGAGAACAGACCTGCGGTTGCCAAGGGGGCGGAGGAATGGGGGAGGGAGGCAGGGACTGGGTGTTCAGGACCAAACACAGACAGAAAGGGGCTGCACGGCGCCGTGTGTGTTCCGCTCTGACTTCATTTAGTTCCTCAGTAACAGCTTTGCAAATTCTTCTGTGTGCACAAGGACATTTCCAGGTCGGGTTGGAATACTGCTGCATCGTATTCCAGCGTATAAACATGGTGCCCTGACGTAGCCATCTTCCCATGAACGAAGAAACGTGAGGAAAGGGGAAACTCAGCCAAGGAGCTGGGACAGGAGGCCCTCTGCTCCCGAGCTCACGGACGCGTGTGTGCGGCCCTGCGTCCACACGCACGTGACGACTGGGAGGAAGCCAGGCTGGCTTTGAGCAGAAGAGCTCCTGGCAGCTGGTGTCTGACCAGAAGGCACCCTCAGCCACAGCACCCGCCGCGACGGATCCTCGAGCCTAACGTCGTCAACGTACAATGTAGGCTGGGAGGCTTCTTTAAATCTTTGACAGGCTTATAAAATGTGCAGCCACGGGGGAAGCAGAGTGCTAAACACACACACACATTCACACACACACTTGCACACACACACACTTGCACACACACACGTACATGCGCATTCACGCACACATACATGCACATGCTTGCATGCACAGACATGCGCACGCACATGCACACATGCGTACATGCACGCATGCACAGAGAGACACACGTGTGCACATACACACACATGGACATGCACACATGCACCTACGCACACACACACATGCACACCCATGCATGCATGCACGCACGCACAGAGACACACACGCATGCACAGACACGTGCACGCACATGCACGCATGCACAGAGACACACATGTGTGCACCTACACACACATGCACATGCGCCCGCACACAGAGAGATACACACGCATGCACAGACACGTGCACGCACATGCACGCATGCACAGAGACACACATGTGTGCACCTACACACACATGCACATGCACGCACGCACAGAGAGACATGCATGCACCTACACACACATGCACATACACGCGCATGCACATACACAAAGACACTTGCGCGGGTGTGGACACACAGACGCGGTCCCCCAGCAGCATCTGGTCGCTGAGCACTGGGGTGGGCTGCTCAGCTCTGGCCACAGGCACAGTGCTCATCCCCCAGGACCCCCTCCACTGAGCACCCAGCAGTGGGAGCCAAGGGGAGGTGGAGAGTCCATGCCCTGGGGGAGGGGTGAGTCCTGGGACACTGGCCCCGTAACCATAGCAACAATGGGAATTTTAACCCCGGGGTGCCCCCGCCTTTAGGAGCCCCACCAACAGCCTGTGATCCCGAGGCAGGCATCCTTGACCCCCTTTACAGGCGGGGGCTCTGTCACTGCCCAAGGACACACGCGGGGTGAGCTTGGGAGCTGAGCCCGCTCTGGTCGGGACCGGTGCTCTGGCCTGAGCCCCACTCGGCTTATTAAGGGGATGCGTCCTGGGTGCTGGCCGCCCACCCGAGTCAGGGGCAGGCTCTGAATGCAGCAGGGCAGAGCTGCTGGGGCCTCTGGGGCCTCAGCCCTGGGGGTCACCTCTGCTTCCTCCACCCTCCCGAGCCCGCCCTGCCCACTCTGCAGGTCTGTCTCTCCACCTCCCCGCCTGGAGGCGCATCCCGTAAGGGGGCCCACCAGGCCCACTCCCATTGCCCGTGGGATCTGCTTGGCACGTAAGTCCAGCTAACCAGAGCCCCCCACCCGGGCCCTCCCTGGGCTCCTGGGCAGACGGCAGGTTTACTGCCAGGGACCTTGGCCGCACAGGCTACTCAGGGCTGAGTAGAAAGACTCTGGGACAGCAGACAGGAGGGCCCCTCTCTGTCCTCCCCAGCCCTAGACCCTGAGAGGGCACAGGGCAGCCCCTGGCCCCCACACCTCTAGGAAGGGCCCTCTTCAAGCAGGACCAGGTCATCTGGAGCTGGAGGTCCTAGTGCTGGGCGTCTGTTGGCCCTGGGCAGGGGCTTTCCTAGCCCTCTGGCTCTCTTTCCATAGGGGAGCTCCTCTGGGCAGCGCCTCGGGGAAGCTGGGGTCACACACGTGTACCCCCTGGGCCTCACTGGAGGGCAGTCTGGGATGAGCCTGGGCCGCCATCCTGGCAGAGGTGTGGGGTGGCTGGCCCCAGGACCACACCTGGAGGAGTGGAGTGCCAGTGGGCCCCCTTCTGAGAGCTGACGGCTGGTGCCCTCTGCCTCAGGGATGTGGGGAGGTGGACAGAGGTGGGGTGCAGAGGCCCAGAATCCCAGCAGCCGGTGAGGGTGTGGACAGGAGGGAGACGGGCTGCAACGGAGCCGGGGGCTTCGGGCTCAGCGACTCGGCTGGGGGCCAGCTGTGTGCCCTGGGGCTTCTCACCCAGTTTGCTCACCCGTGACCACACTCTGGCCGGGCGGTCACAACAGTCAGAGGAGAGAGTCAGGGAAGAAGGGCTCCAGCCCGGAGCCCAGGGGTTGCTCAGAGGCCAGGTAAGAAGAGGGCCCGGCCCGGCCAGAGGGATGACGACCTGATTCTGCGGAGGCAGAGACCCCAGCCCAGCCCCCAGGCCCCCGAGGGCTCAGCGCACTGCCTCGCCTGGCGTGTGCCCCGGCCGCCAGCCCAGGGCCTGCTCGGGGCCGCGGTGTCCCCCGCTTCCCTCCGCGTGGCCCCCTTCCTCCCACCCGCCAGTCTCCTTCTTGGATGCCCCACAGCCCGTCCCTCCTCCCAAATCTGCGGGTGCTCTTGCTCAGTCCTTTGGGATGGGTTTGGGGCACAGGGCCCCTCCAGTGTCACTGGGGAGGCCCTGATGATGAGATGAGAGCGGCCCGTGTGAGCTGAGGAACATTCCACCGCTGAGAGCTTTATGTGAAATCACATATGCACCAGCTTAATGCACTAATGTCAGAGCAAATAAATATACATGGAAACAACCACCCCGCCTCCCCCTGCCGGCTCGGCTCCGGCCCAGAGTCTATACTCCCGGGCTCCCCACATCTTTAATCTTCCTGATTCATTATCCTGCCTTCCATGTGGCATATTAATGTTAGGTCAGAAAGTATTTCATCAGTTATTCTGAAGGTCTTATTTCATTTTTATTCAAAAATGTGTAATCCTGAGAAAAAATAATTACATATGAGACCAGCAGGGTAGCTCTGACCTGAATTCACAGAACATGAAATCTCAAAACTACGAGGGGGATTAGCACCAACCCTCTCGTTTCACAGACAGGAAACCGAGGCCCCAGAAGGAGGGAGGGCCTGGCCTGCCCGACACGCCCAGAGCCTGAGCTGAAGCCAGGCCGGCCCCCTGCCCTCCCGACGCCCGCCCCAGAGCCCTCGTGTGCCGTGGGGGCAGGAGGCTTTACTTCGGCCGTCTTGTGAGAGATCGAGCTTCCTGAGCGCGGAAGTGACTGCACCAGACAACCGCCGCTCAGAGGTGCCGTGGGGGCCACGACCAGGGCTGCCCGCTGAGCTTCCCCAGGGCCCCGTGCTGAGCGTTCCACATGCGTCGCCACACTGAATCCTCAGTTGCTGTGCTTGTCCCCATTTTACAGATGGGGAAACTGAGGTGCAGAGCCTTTGGGAAGCTCACCCAGGCCACCTAGAGAGTGAGTGAGGTAATCAGGACCTGCACTCAGGTTCATCTTGTTGTTAGCCAGCGTGCCGCCTTGCCACAGGGGCAACTACTGCCCATAGGCAGTCTCAGTATAGCTTATAAGGCCCCATTAAGTTCCAAGAATCCATAAAATACCTAAAAATATTGCTAGGTCACAGAGAACGATGGGTCGTGCTATCATCGCTGCCAAAATACAAATCAGCACCTCATAAAATCAGAAATGTATCACCCACCGTTCCAGAGGTCAGAAATCCAGTGGGCCTGCTTGGTCCCCCTGGAAAGTTCTCCCAAGGCCAGAAATCAAGGAGTGGGCAGGTCTCCACAGGTTGCCCGAGGCTCCAGGGAAGAATCCACCTCTGTGCCTATGTGGGATCCAAAGGACAGGTCCTGCTTCCTGTTGATGTCAGGAGGGCCATTAAAAGACACTTACTCCTTGGAAGAGAAGCTGTTACAAACCTGGGCAGCATATTAAAAAACAGACACATCACTTTGCCAACAAAGGTCCAGAGAGTCCAAGCTATGGTCTCTCCAGTAGTCGCGTAGATGTGAGAGTTGGACCATAAAGAAGGCTGAGCACTGAACTGATGCTTTCAAATTGTGGTACTGGAGAAGACTCTTGAGAGTCCCTTGCACAGCAAGGCTATCAAACCAGTCCACCATAAAGGAAATCAACCCTGAATATTCATTGGAAGGACTGATGCTGAAGCTGAATCTCCAATACTCTGGCCAACTGACTCGTTTGAAAAGACCCTGATGCTGGGAAAGATTGAAGGCAAGAGGAGAAGGGGACGACAGAGGATGAGATGGTTGGATGGATCACCGACTGGACCGATATGAGTCTGAGCAAGCTCCGGGAGGTGGTGATGGACAGGGAAGCCTGGCGTGCTGCAGTCCGTGGGGTTGCAAAGAGTTGGACATGACTGAGCGACTAAACTGAAGCATTTGCTGGGGGAATGGTGGGTCAATGGGCCTGGGAGGAAGGTAGTGGCTGGACCCACACCCCCCCACACACTCCCCCAGGACTGCACACCAGGCCTCATAGGCATCTGCCCCGTGCACTCCAGCCGGAGGGGACGGTTACACCCGGGCTGCCCCATGTGGCAGGGGAAGCAGCCGGCCCAGCCCAGCAAAGTCCCCAAGGGCTGCGAGACCAGGATGCAGTTGCCACAGAAAGTCAGCTGTTCGTCCAGGGGCTGGAGCAGCAGATTTGCACCAGGATGCTGTCCCACTAAACTGCCCCCCACGGGACCTCATCACAGTAGGGGAGGCGAGGTCCACTGCTGACCAGCAGGGCTGGCCCACAGCTTGTGGAACAAGGGCTCAGGCCAGTTCCATGTCCCTGAAGGATGAGCAGCCAGTCGGTGCTTTGGAAGCCCCCAGACAACGGATTTCTGAGCCCTGCCAGGAGTGGCCGGTGGTTAGTGAAGGCACATGGGTCAGTTTGTCCCTGACAAATGGGGTCAGAGGCGTGGACTGCGGCATGCTGCCTTCCCGGGGTACGTTTGGATCCTGGCAGCATCTGGGAGTAGTGGAGCAAGCGAGGCCAGGGCTGCTGGGCACATGGCCTCTCTGGAGAGCCAAATGTCTCCTGTGGGGAAGGAAATGGGCTTCGACGGCTGGAGGAGACGCAGCTGGGGCAGAGGAAATGAGGGTCTTCGGGTGTGGCCCCTCCCTTCCCCTCACCTGGGGTGGGATCACAGGCAGTTCTGGGGGCTCCGGGATCTTCAGATTCCTCTGTTCCCACCCCAAAATGGCTCACTCTCCCGCTAACACCAACCTTCATCTTCCCGGCGTCTGTCCCATGAGCGAGACATCACAGCATTCCTTCACTCATCCACTCTGTCCGCGAAGCACCGGATTCCGTGTCCTGAACTGTGAGGTCCAGATTCGCGGTCTCTGCCTTGTGAAGCTTGCTGTCCTATGTCCGGAAGTCGGACGCCAGCCATAGCCTGGCCAGAGTGCCCTCCTCCCAGCCTGCTACAATGCAGCTCGGCCTTCAGGAGCGGTGCTGGGAGAATGGCCTGTCGTTTCCATCACCTGCAGAATCCCATCGGGGCTTCTCTTCCCCACCATATGGAAGTGGAAACTGAGGCTCTGGGAGGTTCCACACTGTCCTGCTGGTGGCCGAGAAGGCCAGAAAGGGGCCCTGACTGTGTCCACGCCCCAGTCCCAGAGCGGACAGCCAACCGCTTTCCTGGGCTGCTAATCCGCGGACCTCAGAGCAGGGCAGTGCTCAGAGCTGCCCAGAAGGCCCTGGCATTGCAGCGCACTCAGGCGGGCAGAGGAGGCGAAGGCGCCAGAGCACACAGCCCGAGAGGGGCTTCCCGGCCCTGCGGCTTGGAGGGACCCCCAGCCCAGGAATCCGGCCACAGGGGACCAGAACCTCTCCCCAAGCCTCGGAGCAATCCCCGTCCAACCTTGATTTCAGCCCAGCAAGGCCCATTTTGACTTTCTGACCCTCAGAGCTGTAACAGCAAATGGGCCTTTGTGAGGACGCTGCATCCGGGGTCGCTTGTAACGGCGGCCACAGGGAGCCCGCCAAATCTCAGAGGCTCTGAGTCTGAAGCTCGGGCTCCCGGGGAAGCAGGACGGGGCAGGGAAGAGAAGGGGACGTGCGGGTGAGCCCCAGGCCAGGGCAGCTCCCACCCAGGCAGGCACCTTGGGCCCGCTGCCCCCAGGCCTGTGGTCTGCTCACCCCCTCCCCCAGTCTCTCTGGCCTCCTTCCCTCGCCACCACAGTGGCGGTGTTGGGCCTGCCTGTCCCCGTGGGCACCAGCCTCAGGTCGCGGACAGGCCCACCAGGACGACCTCCCCAGGACCACAGGGCTTCGGGGATCGGTGGCCAGGGGCAGCCCGAGGGAGCAGGGCAGCAGCTCGGGGGAGCTCGGGCCACGGGCCCCTTTCCACACGTCGCCCGCGCCCCCTGCTGCTCCCCTCTCGAGACTTCCAGGGCTGGTCGAGGCTGGTCCTTGGGTCCCTGGAGCACCCAGGCTCCTCCCCGCTTCCGGGGTGCCTGTCCTGGAGGCCCGTTTCCAGGCTTGGGCCAGGGATGTGGCTGCCCGGTGGGTGGGCCCAGGAGGCGGCGGGTGTGATCAGCCCCAGTGCTTGTGTGGGTGGGTGTGGGCTGAGAGTGAGGCTGGCAATACACAGCACCCTGTGAAACCCGAGTGTCAGACAGACAGCCAGCAGCTCTGTGAGCCGTGTCCCGGACGCCGCCTGGCTGCACTTGGGCCGCAAAGCCCCTTGCTGTTGCTTCTCTGAGATTCGGGTTTTCTGGGCAGCCTACTTGGTCTGCTCGGTAGCTGAGCCTGGCAGTCCTCACCGGCGGGAGTTGATGTCTAAACCCTGGGCCTGCTAACGGAGCTCAACCAAGATAAAAGGCAGAAAACGCTGGATCGCCTTTCCAGTAATGGGAGGCAGCTCCCCCAGTGTACCGATTCTGAAGGGCTAAGCGTACGCTCCAGGGCTGCCTGCTCTTGGCTGAACCTCAGGCTTCTGTAGAAACACTCGATTCTGCTACCGTCTGTTCTCCAGAGATGTAGTCCTGAATCCCCAGCTTGTAAAGCATCATTCACGGGTGTTGTCAGCTACCAGCAGAAATTGCTCCCTTCCTGATACAGCCAGGCAACGCTGATGCGCACGTTGCTGTGAACCCTTGTAAACCTGCCATCGCCTCAAAAACAAATTCAGAAACATTGCAGTCGAACCTGAGAAGTTTACAGTGAAATCCTGTCTATAGCCCTCAGCCATCCAACCCCACGCCAGACGCGTATTACCCCACGGCCGTGTGAAAAGCTGGGATGCCTGGCAGAGGTCTGAAAAAGACCTTCTCCTTGGCAGAAAAAGGCTCTGCCGGGGAGGTTTTCATGTTTTGACACTTTTCTGACTGTTTTAGATTAAAGCTTTGAAAACTCAAGCGCAGATCTAGCTTTCTGGCACGTCCCCACTCACGTCCTCTATTCCGGCTTCTGTCTTCATCTCTGCCTCCTCTTTCTCTGTCTTCACAGTCCTAGCTCCCAGGACCATAGCAGACCTACTGCTCGGGTGTGGGGGATGGCCCTGTATCAGATCTAGTTGTTCAGGGGGGCTGTGAGTTCTGACTGGTCTGGAGGAAGCTTGACGTGGTGGCCAGTGGATCCACCTAAAGGACTGGAGTTGGCACCACTGACTGTGGGCGGGGGAACCCAGGGGGCTGCCCTGCCGAAGGGGCTGAAGGGCAGCTCAGCGCCAGCCACCCCCACCCCGCCCCTGAGTGTCTCCTGGCCCTCAGCTTGCATGACCAGCCCTTCCTCTAAGATCCAGGGCAGCTCGGATCCAGGTGGGAAACCTGCCTCCCAGGGATCCAGAGCAGCCATGCTTTCAAGCTGCGGAGCTCTGGTCCCTGTCCCCCGTGCCCTAGGGGAAACCCAGGGTCGTGGGGTCAGTCCAGCCTCCGTCCCCAGCTGAGAAGACAGTGCCGGAGTGGAGATTAACCTGCTTTGAAAAGGCAAAGGCGCACCAAGCCCCCACCCCTCCTGGGGAGTGCCCACTTACACTAACAGGCGCGACACGGCGCGGTCTGGAAGGGAGAAGCACGTTTGATTTGCCTCTGGTGTTCCCACGCGGGCGACCCCACGCCATTACAGGGGCTGGCTGACAGGGCACGTTGGAACACGTGTGACGCGACATGACGTGTGATCCGCTGTGACTCTCAACACGGGACGACCCAACGGCGAGACCGCCCAGCCACACCGCAGGCCTGCAGGGACGGGCGGCCCCCGGACGCCTGGGCGGGCGGCACTGCCCTTGGCCACAGGACACAGCTGGGCAGGGCCAGCAGCCCAGCCACGGGCTGGTGAATATCCCCCAAATGTCGATTGTGCCTCCGAGCTTTGGAACGCAAGGAAAGTAAAGCGCGCTGGCCCCAGGAGCCACTCTGGTTTTAGAGGGAAGTTTAAGGCAAGATCCACGTGGCCTGGTTTACCTGTCGTCGCGCCGTGACCCAGAGAAGCCAGCTGCTTGGCTTCACTCTGGGACTGGGTGGACGGCTTGCAGGCCTCACTCCCTCACCCAGGCCCCCAGCGACACCTGAGCGATGGTCCACAGTCTGCCTGGACAGGCCCCCAGCTTGGAACGATCCGCAGCTGGGCTCGCATCTCAGCTCTAAGTCACGCCTCCGACAACTGTCCCCTTCCCGCCAGGCCATCAAACTGTCTTGCCCCTGTCTGTCTGCCCCGCAGACCTGGGGCCTCCGCTTAGGCAGAGCCCGTCCAGCGCCTACTCCGCGCTCCTGCCATGACTCCTGGTGTGTCCTCGGGGGTCATCACAACAAGTCCTCGGTCACATCAGCAAGTGGACAAACACACAAAGCTCCCGGCCCCGAGATTGTGAATAAGAAAGCGTACAGCCTGGCCTCAGGCTCACAGAACCCAGCCGTGTCTCAGAGAGAAAAGCCAGAGAGACGGCCCGTCTGACGCTCCTGAGCCCCCACGTGCTTTGCCCCCTCTGGGGTCATGGGGGGGCGGCCAGCCTGCCGCTCCCGGGCTGCAGCCTCAGGCCGGCCACCGGGTCCGAAGGCTGCCCCTGGTCCGTGCCAGGCCCAGCTGGGGACTTGGCTCGTCACGGAGCCATGCGTGAATGCCCCCCACAGGCTGGCCTCTGCCTGAGTAAACTGTTAGTTCCCGTGTCCATGCCACAGGCCTGTGGTCCCCGCCTTGGCACCAGGAAGCCCAGGGTCCCAGATGGGAGCCCAGAGCCCCACTCGGGAGGCTAGGTGATGGCAGAGGTGACCCGCCGGCCCCGGGTCCCCAGCGGCGGGTGCCCACGCTGTCCCAGCCCCCACCCCCACACAGAGGCCCAGCACCTGCACCCTTCAGGGCCTCCATCTGGAGGACCAGCCTAGGCCAAGGGTGGGCTCCCTTCACTGCCGCCCCCCAGCACTTCAAGGACAAAGCCAGCCGCACGCTGCCCATGTTGGCATCTGCAGAACAGGAACCGCGGGCCACCATTATCCCGCTGTGAGCATGGGGGAGGGGCGGGTGGGCACAGCCATCCAGCCCCCAAGTCTGCGCACACAGGCTGAGCCAGGCGGGGCAGACAGAGGTGGCAGATCCCCCGGCCCGGCCCCGCTCGGCCCCTTGGGCAGCCGGCCAGGTTCTGGTCCGATGGCTGGAAATCGGTCGTGATGGACGCTTTCCTAATGGTTCGCTCATCCTCCCTGTCTCCCGGGGACACTGAGACCTCCCAACAGCCCAGGTCACAGGTGGATCATGCCCACCAGCCCCGTCGCCAGCCGACCCTCCCTCCACTGCTGAGCCAGGCCTGGGCAGAGCCCCCAGCGCCAGGTCTGTGACCGGCACTGTCAGACGTGGGACCAACGGGCCATCTTAGGGCCTCCCCAGTGCCAGGCGGTAGCCCTCGAGGACAGGCCCCAGCCTGCCAGCACTGCCGTATGCAGCCCCCACCCTGCTTCACAGCCCTTCTCTTCAACGCTGACCCCACGATGGTTGGTGCAGAGCTCATGGTCTCCAATGGGCACGTCATTCATTCACTCTTTCCTGACAGTAGACGGCCCAGCCACAGAGCTGAGCCCCCGAGGGCTGCTGGGTCCTGGCGCCTGGCCTGAGGGCTCCCGAGGGAAATCACTGACTCCAGGCCACGGGGAGGCCTGGCCCAGGGAGCGGCTTTTGGGGTGGCTCAGCCCGGGCACCATCACACCTCTGCAGCTGCTGGAGAATCTGCATCTCTTAAGGCCTCCAGGAGAAGATGAGGGAATGTCAGGGCCCCAGAAATGTGGCCTTGAGCCCCAAAACCGAGGCTCCCTCCCCTGGAACAGGAAGGAGCAGCAGAGCTGAAGCACAGGCTTCATGAGGAGCCCCTCATCTTAATGGATGGGAGGCATTTTTGTAGCAATAAAAATAGATTTAATAACCAGACAGCAAAATTACTTTTTTTTTCTTTTGGAAAAAAAAGCAAGGTAGTAAATATTCACTGATGCTCCTATGAGCTCACTGGGGTTTTGGAAACAGATTAGAACTCGCTCATAAGTGCATACATGAGCACACACGTGCACGCACATACATGCACACACGCATGCACACGCATGCACGCACACGCATGCACACACACACGCAACAGCACCACTCAGCGGCTTCTCAGCCGTCCAGAGGCAACACGGCCCTCTTCTCGTTGGAAGCAAGAGCGGGGCTCCCTCCCCCAGGGCCTTCCCTGACAGACTCTTCATTGAGTCCCATCAGTGTAACAAACACAAGCGCCCACCCCCACACCCGGCAAAGCTCAGAGCCTCCAATTCCAGGTGGGAGGCCACCTGGCTATGGGTCCTGAGGCTGCTGCCCCGAGCTCCACCCAGAGGGGGCCGTCCCAGGAGCAGGCCCGGCACTCGACTCCCTTAGGCAGACTCTTTGTCCTAAACTGCAGGATAATCCCGTCCAGACCTCACGGCCTGCGACGCTGGTCTCTCATCTCCCGGGAGGCCACGGGGCTGATCTGCTTTTCCTTCCATCCAGCAGGGCTGCTCCCAGCGCCCGCACCGCGAGGGCAAGCCTGGGGGACGGGTACCCCCGGGGGTGGAGCCCAGGGCCTGCACAGAACTGTGGGCCTGCTCAGTGTCACTCCAGGCCACAGGGACCCAGGAGGCCAGGCCCTGGCGCCCAGACACAGCCCTGAGGGGCGGCAGGACCTCCGGGAACGGGACCCAGGGTGGTCCCTGAAGACCACAAGGGGCCACGGAAGCTGCTGGAGCAGAGGACGGACCAGGATGGATGCGCCTCGGGAGCGTGATTCCCATGGCTCCGTGGAGAAGCTCTGGGGGACCGGAGCTAGGAGACCGATGGCAAGGCGAGTGTGCCAACCCACGTAAGAAGGAAAGCAGGAGATAGCAGGGCGGGGCAGGGACCCTGCAGAAGGCGCCTCCAGGGCAGCTGCGTCCCCTGCCCCCCCACCGCCCGGGTCTCTCAGCCCCTGCGTCAGTCAGGGGCAAACCTCAGGCTGGCACCTGGTGCTTTTGTTTTGGGACCAACAAGCACCGGGGCTCCTCTGGAAGCGCTGAGTGCACTTCCCTTTATAGGCACGGGCTCTGCCGCCACAGCCTCTCTCCCTCATTACTCCTGCGTGAGCTGCCGTAGGATGGGCCCCAAGCGGCCGCGCGCCTTTGCTCACGGACGGGGTGGGCACCCGCTCCGCCTCCAGGCAGGCCTCCACGCTCCCCCATGGGGGCCGCCCGCCTGCAGGAGGTCGTGCGCCCACCTCGCCCGCGGGAAAGGGCAGGGCCGGAGCAGCTGGAGAAGGGGCGCGACGGGCCGCTCCTTCGCTGCCAGATGAGCCCTCCTGCTCCTGACTTTGCCCCAGTTTCCCGCACTCTCCCCCACACAGACACACACGCACACACTCGCACACATACAGAAGCACACACATGCATGCACACACTCACGCACATGCACACACGCACGTGTGCACACACACACACCCACACCTCCACCTAACCTCTCACCCGCCTTTCCCAGAGAACCTTGCCCTCCATGGGAGGGATGATCAGGGGCCCCTCTGAAGCCCGCCGGTCCCCTTCCGCTGACCTTTCCCGTTCCACTGACCTTGGCCTCGGGCCACACACAGCCCACCCTCCATGCCGCCGCCTGCCAGGCCCCTGGCAGCCCCACCTGCCCCCAGCCGACCACCCACCCAGTCTTGGCACATGTGCCCCCACTCCCTGTGTCTGCTCTGAACACTCACACCCACACACACATTCGGAGAATTCTCGGATGCCTACTCACACGCACACACTCGCTCTTGTGTGTACACACTCACACCCACACACACACACTCACAAACTCACCCGGACATACCACCTTCTTTCCCCCTCTTCCTCCCTTAGAGCCCGGGGAAAGGGCTTCATCGGGGAGGCCATCCTGGGAAAGGGCGTCCCACCCTGGGGGAGAGATCTCATCCGCCCTTGAAGCCTAAGGGCTCCAGACACCGCGGCCACAGAGCCCCTTCTGAAAAGACGATTCCCACGAAGAAGCCCAAAAGTCAGACCTGCATGAGCCCCAAAGCCTTGCCTATCAGCCCCTGTTCCCGGGCACCCACAATTCCGTGGAGCCCCTCTCACATGAAGCCCCCTGGAGGCAGCGGAGAGGCTTGTCCAGTGTCACAGACTCATGTGAGGCCATCAGGAAGGCTGAGCGCCGGAGAATGGACGCCTGTGTTCTGCGGTGCTAGAGAAGACTCCTGAGAGCCCTTGGCCTGGAGGTCCAGCCAGTCCATCCCAAAGGAGATCAGCCCTGAGTGTTCACTGGAAGGACTGATGCTGAAGCTGAAACTCCAACACTATGGACACCTGATGCAAAGAACTGACTCACTGGAAAAGACCCTGATGCTGGGAAAGACTGAGGGCAGGAGGAGCAGGGGATGACAGAGGATGAGATGGCTGGATGGCATCACCAACTCTATGGATATGGGTTTGAGTGAACTCCGGGAGTTGGTGATGGACAGGGAGGCCTGGTGTGCTGCATTTCATGGGGTTGGAAAGAGTCAGACACGACTGAGCGACTGAACAACAACAAAAGGTGAGGACCCCACAGGTGAGGATCCCCACAGGTGAGGACCCCAAAGATGAGGCACCCACAGGACCCTACAGGTGAGGTCCCCCACAGGTAAGGATCCCCACAAGTGAGGACCCTCTGTACAGGTGAGGACCCCCACAGGTGAAGAACCTCTGTACAGGCGAGGACCTTCTCTACAGGTGAAGACCCTCTGTACAGGTGAGGACCCCCACAGGTGAGGATTCCCACAAGTGAGGACCGTCTGTACAGGTGAGGACCCCCACAGGTGAGGATTCCCACAAGTGAGGGGCCCTCTGTACAGGTGAGGACCCCCTACAGATGAGGACCCTCTGTACAGGTGAGGACCCCCACAGGTGAAGCCCAGGTCCTGATCCTGGAGACACACGCTTCACTCTGGCCCCTGTGTAGCATCACTTCTTCAAGCTTCACTCTGGACCCTGCGTAGCATCACTTCTTCAAGTTACGGCCACAAAGAGATTGGTTTAGCTCTTTCTAACTGGATAATTGCTTCAGAGAAGGGTGAGACGTCAGTCAAGAGCTGCTGGAGTCCAGCCCTGGTGGATCCAGGGAATTCGAAGGGTGGACGGAGTCGGCGAAGAGAGATTTATTTAATTAGAAATGTAAGATTAGATTAGGAAAGAATAGTGTAGTAGGAAAAATAGTGGAGGAAAGATGCTGAATAACTTGGTTTGCGTGGAGAACTAATAAAACCTCGAGACAAGAGGTTTGCACCATCTACGTTAGGCTACCGGCGCCCATCTGAGTAGTGGAAGGTGCCCTGCCTTGGGCTCCCTTTCTCGTGGGTCTTAGAAGCCAGGGCACGTAAGTAGACATGGCGAGCCTCCACGCCCCAGATGGGAATTCAGCCAGAAAATAAAGACACGGGGAGACCAAGCTGCTTTGGTGAGCAAGGCCCCAATAACTTTATTTTTTAATGGGACTTTCATACCTTTCCCACAAATGATGCTGTGTACATTATCTTCTGGCCTTGGAGGCCTGTGAAACATTTTAAGACCCTCTTTGGATAAAGGCTGCTCAACCAGAAAACTTATTTTCCCTTGAAGTGTATTTTCTTTATATTTCTAATCTATGTCAGCCTCAGAAAGTATCAAACAAAGTTACATTTTCATGAAGCAAAGGTGCAGTGAGTTACAACAAAGAAAGAACCAATTAGCTCAGAAGTCTGATGTGGTCCGTTTCAAGGCCACACTTGTTTTTCTTACATTCTATGTTAACGAATGTGCTCCCAGGTGCACAGGGGATAAGAGATATGGGAACGTAGCAACAAGCATTGACCCAATAATGAAATCCTACACCAGCGTTACTCTAGTAACATTTAACTCTTTGAAAGGCTTTATGTTTTAGGCTTCTCTTGCCTCTCACAGTTGGGGGGGCTGTATACAATCACATGCGTGGTTGTAAAAGTCTGGGTAAGGCAAGTTAGAGAGCCATCAGAGGGGTTTGAGCTGAAACACTCCTTTCAAATGCAGAAGACTGAAGCCTAAGGTAACTTTTTCCAGAGAGTGTCAGAAGAGTGGAAAAGGGTAGTACAATAAGATCAGGCTGACTGTTTTTCTGGAGGTAGATGTTCAGGAAAACTCAGGAGGAGCCCCTGAAGCCAGATCACGCCTTTGCGTTTTGTCAAGCTTCCTTCCTCACGACCTTTGCCATGGGCGGGATTCCACACACTGGCTCCCGGCAGAGAACCGCAAACACATGGACGTCCCTGGGACCCAGGACAGCGTTGCACCCGGGCGTGCGGAGCTGTGGGAGGCCCGCCCCGCCCGGACCCCGTGTTCACCTCTGGAGACGCTCCTGGCCGATCCACACGCTTGGAGCTTGCGTTCTAGACAGAAATGAGCAGTTTTCAGCAGACTGTAAATCTGCCATCGGGGGCTGCTGAGGGGGCTGCTGAGGGGGCTGCTGAGGGGGACGGGAGGCGAGGAAGGCCTCCCTGAGGGGACAGGTACACACAGACTCGAGAGAGAGACCATGGAGATGCCGGGAGATGACGAGCCAGACTCAAGAACGACCTGTGCAAAGGCCCTGTGGCAGAGGGGGCACTGGGAGCTTGGTTAGGAGGGCAGGGGGCGATGGCATGAGAAGAGGCCACTGGGGGTACCCAGGTCCGCCCCCGGCCCTGAGGGCACAGCCTGCAGTCACACGTGACGCTCAGCTGGCACTCACGGCCGCCGGGAGGCCGTCAGCCCCACTGGTGTGAGTGCCAGGGTGGGTGTCTGCGGCCCCCGCCTGTGCTGGGCCTCTTCTGCCCGTCCCAGAGGGCTCTGCCCCCGCGTGGGTGGCCGAGGGTGGAGGAAGAGCCAGGCTGGACTCAGTGACGGAGCTGGGGCAGTGGCAAGCAGCTCTCTCTCGTCTGTTCTGGGAGAGCAGCTTCCCATCTCCTGGGGTAGCCAAGGGCCCCCAGCCCTCACCCGCAGGGGCACGCTGTCAGTACAGGATGCCGGGGAGGCAAGGGTGACGCCGCAGCTCCAGGCAGGGTGGACGGCTGGGGGACGGGCTGAGTGGAGGCGAGGGCCCCCGCAGCCAGGGAGGGGGCTGGGCAGGGGCACACAGCGCCTCACGCCCCAGGTGAAGACGAGCCCCCTCCCGGTACCTCGGAGCTTCCTGCGCGACAAGTCGCAGAGAGTGAGGCCCCCACGGTGATAATCTTGAACCTGCTCTAAGTAAAAATTCCAAGGTTTTATTTGAAGTGATGTACTGAGCAAATGAATTGACTCCCGCCCCTCCAACTCCGTTCAAGAGAAAGCTACTTTGAAAGAAGTCTCAGCTGTCTTTCTCTCCCCACTGGGGTAGAAGGGCTCAGGCTAACAGATCCTCCTGCCTCAGGCCGCTAGAACAACCAGGAAAAGTACACCAGGCGATGGTTTTCAGACAAGGCCTAACTAGCGGCCCGACACGAGGCCCCAGAAAGAAGGGAGGCGATGCAGGGGAACCTACACACGCCGGCCTGATGCTGGCCGCCCAGAGCAGAGGGTGGGACTCAGATGTGAGCAGCCTGCCGATGGCTTCACCGCTGATGTCTACGGAGGAGTCCAGGAAGCAGGCCCACCAGCCCCACACCAACTCGTCCAGGAGGGAGAAGAGGAGTGAGCATTTCCCAGCTAACTCTCCAAAGCCAGCACCCCCTGATTCCAAAGCCAGGCCAGGACATTACAGGAGAAAAAAAAAAAGAAAATGACAGCCCAGTTGGTTGTACAAACAGTCACGCAAATCTTCAACAAGTGTGAGCAAACAGAACCCCACAGCGTATTAAAAAGATAGCACGCCATAACCAGGTGAGTTTTGCCCGGGAGCCCAGAGCTGGTTTCACATCTGCTGACCCATCGATGCAGCTGAGAACGTTGGCATAGGTGCACAGGTAGGCACCCACATACATGCGCCAGAGCCATTTGACTAAACCGAGCACCCACCTTGATTAAAAACCCCGGCCAGCTGAAAATGGAGGAGAACTTCCTTAACCAGAGACAGGCCATCCACGGGAAACGCAGCGCTGAAAGTCATGCTGAACGGTGAGGACTGGATGCCTTTGCCCTGTGACCGGGAGTGAAGCGAGTGTCGGCTCTCCTTGCTTCTGCTCCACATTGTACTGAAGGTCACGGTCAGAGCAGCGAGAAACAGCAGCAAGACCCACCCAGATCAGAAAGGCAACAGTCAGTGGCATCTGCTCACCAAGGACGAGATAGTCTACGCAGAAAAACAAGGGAATCGACAAGAAGCGACCAGATCTGATCGAGTTTACAAGACAGGGGAAATAGAATCTATGCCAACAATAATCAATCAGAAATTAACATTTCTTTTAAAATACTCAGGGGAAATGCATTAATGAAATACTTGGAGACAAATCTAAGATGTTATGTCATCCAAGACCTGTATACTGAAAATGATTAAAAAGAAATGTTGCTGAAAGAGCTTAAAGAAATTCTAAATAATGGAGAGAGAAACCACAGTTATGAATCGGAAGAGTCTATATTGTTATCAATTTTCCAGCTGGATCTATAGCTTTAGCTCAATCCAGATCCAAATCCCAACAGGCTTTCTTTTTTGTTCTACAGAAATTGACAAGCTCTTTCTAAAGTTTTGCATGGAAAAGCAAAGGTCCTGGAACAGCCAAAATAATTTTTACTAAAAAAAAAAAATTCAAAGAGGACTTCAGTAGTCTAGCTTTAAAATTGATTGATTATTAAATTATAATAATCAGGACAAAGAGGTACTGATGTAGAAACATGCAGAGTAATGGGACAGAATAGAAATTCTAAGCTTAGTCCCAAGCACATGAACGGTCACTGGTTTCAAAAAGATGTGGGAAAACAGTGAGGGAGAGACAGCCTTTTCAACGAGAGGCGCTCACGCCGTCAGCCGCTTCCAGGGAGGGAGCATGGGTCCCGACCCCACAGCAGCCGCAGAGACTCAGGAGAACGGGGGGTGCGAACATCTTCCCAGGCTACAGAAATTTCAGAAGAAAATAGAGAACAGTTTCTGCCAGGCTCCAGCCCCAGAGAATCCAGGGAATTCGAAGCGGGGACGGAGTCGGTGTCCTAGGAAAACACTTATTTAATTACAGATATATAAAGAGATTAGAAACGGATAGTGTAGTAGGAAATATTGGTGGAGAAAAGATGCTGAATAACTTGGTTTACAGGGAAAACTAATAAAACCTCGAGACAAGAGGTTTGCACCATCTATGTTAGGCCACCGGTGCCCACTTGAATAGCGGAGGGTGCTCCCTCTCCCGTGGATCTTAGAAGCCAGGGCAAGTAGGTAGACTTCGTGAGCCTCCGAGTTCCAGATGGAAATTCAGCTGGAAAAGGGGAGAAAAGAACGACATGGGGGAGTCCAGCGTTGGTGCAAAACTCTAGACTTTATTTTCAAAGGCAGCTTATATACCCAAGTTGTACATATAGAAATAATGGAATATGCAGAGTTATGCAGGGGCAGCAGTCCTGACCCTCACTGAGACCAGGCTTGCCTCTTGCTCACCTTCCCGCATACAAAAGGTCTCAGGTGGTTTACAGTATCTTCTGGCCAGGGGGCCTGTTAACATTTTTATGGCTCTTTTCCTAGATAAATGTCTATCAACCAGAAAACTCTTTTTCCTTAGAAGTGTTTTTTCTTTAGTCTGCATCACCCTCAAAGTACTAAATAAAAGTTACATTCCTGTAGAACAAAGGTGGAGAGCATAACACAGTAAAGCAGGCAGACTCTGGTTTTGGGGGTGGATGCTCAGGAAATTCCAGGGGGAACCCCTGAAGCCTGACCACGCCCTTGCGTCTTGTCAGGCTTTCTTCCTCATGAACTTTGCCACCGGTGGGATTCCTCACGCTGGCTCCTGGCAAGTTTCATATTTGGGGGAAAGAAAATGTGTGAAGTAAAACATGAAACCTGGAGCCCGTGAAGATGAAGATTGGCATATTCTACTCTTAAAACCTTTTCACAGCTTCCATTCAGCCAAAGACACTATTTCAAAAACTCCAAAGAGAAGTAACAGCCTGCGGGAACATATTTACAACCCCTGAACTAAATAAAGGATGACTAGTTAGAGAACACAAAGAGCCCTTACAAGTAAATAAGAAAATTATGACAAACCCAACAGAACAATAAGCAAAGATTGTAAGAAGGCAGCTCAGAGGGGAAACGCCATTACCAGCATTCACAGAATTCACATTTAAGCAGCAAGACAGTCTTTCGTCTCTAAATTGACAGAAATCGAAAACACTGAAGTGGCCGGCACTGGTTCCAGTGTGGGAGGGAGCAGTCAGCACACCGACAACTTCGTGTGAACATGTAAAATCTAATTACGGGCGATTCTGCGATGTGAGCAAAAAGTGACAATGAGCAGACTCCCTGACGGCGCAAATGCCTCCCCAGGAATCTAGCCTGCAGAAGGGCAGGCATGTTCGCAAAGACGGATGACTGTGGCCTGGACTTCAGAAACCCGAAGGGCAGTCTGGTTTTCTGACGTGTCCCCGTATTCTCTTTCCCCTGCGTGGAGACCTCTTCCCCACTCACTGCCTAGAGAACTCCTACCCTCCCACAGAGACTCAGCTAGTTCACCCTTCTCTGACCAACCAAACAAAATCAGGGTGCCTGGGCACGTGCAACTTTTCTCTCCCTCTCTCTCTCTGACTCCCTGTCTGTCCCTAACTGACGGTCAGTATCACCAGCCTCTCCCTCCGGGAGTCAACACCCTTGCATTCACTGGCGTGTGGCACTTGCCTGCAGCGTGCCTGGCATTTGGCAGAGAGCCTGGCTCAGGGCAGGGCCCAGTGTACCTTCAGAAGCATCTTCTCGAGTGCCCAGGGCTCCCCAGGGCACAGAGAGGCGTCTGCAGGGCCTTTCTGGGGAGCCTGAGCCCCCGAGAGCCTCCTGCGCGTACCTGCTCCTCAGTGGGCGGCTGGCTGACGTCGGCGTGGGCTCTGACCAGCTAGCTTCTTTTCCAAGTCAGGAGCAGAAAGCCATCCTCCGATCAGAGAGACTGCGGGCACCAGGAAGCAGGTGGAGGTGGTGTTTTGGGG
This sequence comes from Nanger dama, assembly GCA_917880005.1. Classification (NCBI taxonomy): domain Eukaryota; kingdom Metazoa; phylum Chordata; class Mammalia; order Artiodactyla; family Bovidae; genus Nanger; species Nanger dama. The sequence continues at coordinate 1,331,607 of CAKJTW010000018.1, read as the reverse complement.
TTTGGGAGGGCCCCAGCGCCTGTGATATCACAGATCGGGGGCCACCTGCCTACCAAAATATAAAGGCTGCCAGAGCTTTCTCCCAGCTGAGCCAGCCCCACCCAGGGGAGCTTGGCCCCCTGCGGAGCCTCGAAGACCACCTGGGGGGCTTGGCCCCCAGCTGAGCCACCCCCACCCAGGGGGCTTGGCCCCCAGCTGAGCCAGCCCACCCAGGGGGCTTGGCCCCCTGCGGAGCCTTGCAGACACCCGGCCTCTGCTGGAAGCCGCCCTGCTTCCAGATTTGACCCCCCGAGGAGGCGTGGCTGCTTGGAGAGCTGATGGTGCGTTCCGAGACGGGGAAGAAGCCCGTGAAGGGAGCCCACCCGCAGCCACGTCTCTGACACCATTCCGAGTGAGCCTCGGGGCCCAGATCGGTCCTCCCGCCCCAGGGTTTACCGGGCTCTCCCCTTCACTTCAGGGCCTCAGGGACGGCCATAAGCTCCACCCGTGCAGAGAAGGGGGCAGAGAAGCCATAATCGAGGGCCTGGGCCCCAGACGAGCCCGTCTTTCCCTAACTCGAGGCAAGGGGCCGACGGCCTGACCTCTGCGTCCCTCCTGCTACCGCAAGGGGGTCACTCCCGCGCCGAGGAGTGGCCGCAGCGGGAACCACCGCCTGGCATACGGGAGGCGCCCGTCCACTCCAGCAGGAAGGGCCGCCTTCGTGAACACTTCCAGCATGGTGCCGTTCCGGACCAGTTTGCTTGGAAGCCTGACAAATCAGAGCTGACTCTGCCTTTTAGCTCCGTCCAAAAGGGGCTCCTGTCTCAGGTGGCCCTCTGCGTCCAGACGTTTGGATGCCCCAGTGAAGGTGGGCCAAGAGTGCCACCAGGCCACACAGCCCGGTCAGGAGGGAAGAAGGGGGAGGGCAGTCCTCTCGGCCCTGGTGGTTCTTCCCACAAACGGGAAAACGGCAGGGTGCGAATCCCCCGAGAAATCAGGAGACCCTGCTGTGTTTGTTACACCAAACCAGCCCCCAGACCCAGAGTCCCCCAGGGCTGGGGAAAAGGGATGCCCCTGACTTCCCCATCGGCATGCCCCGAGGCCCCCCTGCTCCTGACGTTTGAGCCAGTGGAAGACAGATCATCCCCAGCAGGGGAGGACTCTCAAGGACAAATCTAATTTCCTTCTGTTTCCCGCCGCGCAAACAGCCTGTCACTCTCTGCAGAAAGCAAACTCGCTGTCGTCTGCGCCTCCGCCTGGAGGAGCGACACAGGGTCACGAGCCTTCGTGCCAGGCCTGCCTCTCTGCCCGCTCCTCCTGCAGCTGGAGGGGCTGGCGCGCCCCTGCAGTCCCCCTGCACACACACCCACTGGGAACCGCCTCGGGGACACATGCCTGGCAGGGCTGCCCGGTGGCGTGTGCCCGTCGGGGAGCTCAGGGGAGGCCAGGGGGAAGGGGCGCCTCCACACTGTGGGGTTCTTCGCCAGAGGAACCTGGTGCTGCAACAAGGGGCGCCTTGGAAACCCCCTGATGGTGGGCGGCCGAGCTCTCCTTGCCTCACTGCCCTGGCGTCCGGGTGGGTCCGCCCTGCTCTCCCAGGGTCCTCGGCCTCCCGTTAACCCTCCTCTCGTGAGTCAGGGAGCCCCTAGGTTGCGCTCCCACAGGCTGGCTCTGGCCCCACGACCCCCCCGTCCCGCTTCCCAGTGGCCTTCGTCCATCTCCTCTTCCTGGGTGAGCCTCTGAGCCCACCTGCCTGGAGAGCGGCGGCTCAGATGTGCTCCTGCGTCCTCAGGGACTCCTCCGTCCCCACAGTTGCTCCCCGCCCCGTCTCTGCCTGCCTCTGCCCCCTCGTTGCTCACACCACCCCCTCGCCCCTCCTTCCCTCCCTCGCCCCGGAGTTCACTGCTGCCAGCTCCGTGAGTACCCGGGGCACCCTCCCCATCGCCCCATGCCCTCTCGCCTCATCCTCCCAGCCTCCCGCCACCCCTGCTGACACCCCTGCCCGACCCCCTGGTGTCCGCGGAGGCAGCTGTCGGTAGTGTGGGGAGCTGAGCAGTGCCCTCCCCTCTCTGAGCCTCCTTTCTTTCTGGGGAGCTCCCGGGGGTGGGGAAGGGCTGAGGGGGCAGAACAGGGGGCCCGGCTCACCCAGGGCACCCAGGGGGCCTCTGGCGGCAGGGATGGTACTCCAGCCGTTGTCAGGGGCACAGTCCACACCCACAAATGCCAGCCTCCTGAGGGATGAGCCTGGGCTCTGCGGAGACCCCAGCACATCGCTCACGGTCAGCATTGCAGCCCGTCCCCTGAGAGGACGACCCAGGCTGGCCCAGCAGCCCCCAGCCTCTCCTGACTGGTACATACTCCCTCCCAAGGCAGCCAGTGGGTCCTTCCAGGGGACCTACTGCAGCCACACCCCAGAGTGAGTGTCCATGGCCCGCCCTGTGGGTCCCCCCCACCCTGTGTACCCAGTACTAACCCCACATCGGCTCTTTGGGGAACGCGCCTGTGGCTCCCCAGGGGTCAGGCCCCAGTGCTCTGGGACTGACTCCAACCCAGGTGACCTGCCCTGCCGCCCCGGGTCATGCCCGGCTTCGGCTCCAGTGGGCTGCGGCTCTGTGTCCAGGAGGCTGGGCCCCGCGTGTCCAAGCAGCTGCGTGTTCCCTACAGACCTGCCAGCACTCGCCAACACCCAGCAGTGAGGGGTTCCTTCTTTGGTGATGGGGCTCCCCTGCAGGGTGGGGGAGGCTGCTAGAATCCAGCCCAAGGGCCCCATCACTTCCCATTTTATTGTTATTGTTAAGGCGCTCAGTCGTGTCCGACTCTTTGTGGCCCCACGGACTGCAGCACGCCAGGCCTCCCTGTCCATCACCAACTCCCAGAGCTTGCTCAAACCCATGTCCATTGAGTCGGTGATGCCATCCAACTCATCTCATCCTCTGTCGTCCCCTTCTCCTCCTGCCTTCAATCTTTCCCAGCATCAGGGTCTTTTCAAATGAGTCAGCTCTTCGCATCAGGTGGCCAAAGTGTTGGAGCTTCAGCTTCAAATCAGTCCTTCCAATGAACACCCAGGACTGATCTCCTTTAGGATGGACTGGTTGAATCTCCTTGCAGTCCAAGGGACTCTCAAGAGTCTTCTCCAACACCACAGTTCAAAAGCATCAGTTCTTCTGCGCTCAGCCTTCTTCGTGGCCCAACTCTCACATCTGTGCGTCACTTCTCATAGGCTAGAACTTAAGGGAAACCTTCTGGTTTCAGAGACTCATGAGCTTTTCAGAATCCATCTTCTTCTTGATTCCAGGCTCTCTGCACTGATGCTGCTGACTTGGACCCTGCTCTGTCTGCCTGAGACCCGTGGGGCTGGCACCACGCCCGGGCATGAGCCATCACTCCCGGCTCTGTGGTCTCCTGGTGGCAAGATGGTGACGGAGGTTCACCCAGAGCATCAGAGGAAGCCTGGTCCCAGGAGGAGCAGGCCAGATGCCCACTGCCCCTGCTCACCAGCGATGCCCATGAAGGGGTCCCACTCCCCTGCTGGGACTGAAATGAGAAACCCAAGACCCAGGGCCACGCTCCCTCCAGAGGCTCCGAGGAGGGTCCTTCCCGCCTCCTCCAGCTCCCCGGTGGCCCCAGGCAGCCCTCACTGTGGCCGCATCCCCCTGGCCTCTGCTTGTCTTCCCGTGACCCTGTTCTCAGTGTCCCTGTGAGTCCCACCCCTCCCATGAGCACCCCAACTATTGGACATAGGGCCCACCCTAAACCCAGGGTGATCACATCTCATCTCCAGGTCCTTAATGGAGTATTACATCTGCAAAGACCTTCTCACCAAATCAGGTCACATTCTGAGGCTCTGGGTGGACACACATTTGGGGGACTCCACTGGGCCCACCCCAGTGGTAAAGAGCCCTCCTGCAATGCCGGAGACCGGGTTCAGTCTCTGGGTTGGGGAAATGCTCTCGAGTGGGAAATGCCTACCCACTCCAATATTCTTTCCTGGGAAATCCCTACCCACTCCAATATTCTTTCCTGGGAAATCCCATGGTCAGAGGAGCCTGGGGGTCTACAGTCCACGGGCTTGAAAAGAGTCAAACTCGATTGAGCTGACGCCTGGGATCCCTGCAGGGCCGGGAATCATCAGAGCCAGGCTCCGTTGGCCCCAGCCTTGACTGTCATCAGGGGAAACTGAGGGCTGGGATGGGGTGGGGCGCTGTCCTGGGACCCCGGCGGGGCTGTGCAGGGTCTGCGGACGCCGGGCTGAGCGTCTGTCCTCACAGATCTGTGCTGGTGGCTGGGAGGAGGAGTCCAGATGCTCCCCGGAGGCCGGCCCATCTTCCCAGCTAAATAAAAAGCAGATAAACAAACACGCCTCGGGTGAGGTGACCATGAGCTGCAGTGACATCCCAGACAGGCTGCAGTGTGTGCCCGGGGGTTCTGCCTTCCCAAGCAAATCGCCTGGCCATCTGGAGACACAGGCGCTGCAGGGGCGGGCATCACACAGAGAGCTCGGAGTGACAGGTGGCGAGGCTGGGGCTCCGGGAGCCCACCACGCTGGCCTGGGGGGTGGGCACCGACAGGTGTGGACACGGGTGCTTGGATCCCGAGGGTCCTCCCCGGAGGCGGGGGTCTGGGTTTCCCTCCTTCCCTTCTGCTCGTTTCCCCCATCCCTCCTTAGACAGATGGCAAGGCCAGGATGGGCCCACAGGAGGTGGAGCAGCGGCTCCCAGAGCTGAGGCCCCGCACCCCGGAGCCCTAGCGACCCCTCCCCACAGCCGCCCTCCTGTGCCCAGGCGCCCACCCGCCAGGCCTAGCCCTGCCCCAGCTGCCCTCCCAGCTCCTGCTGTTGTTTCTCGTTTCTCCTTTTCTGAAACAGACTTGGCAGAACGGGAGGAACGTTAATGAGGGTAGGATCAGGGTGCAGGACCGGGGAGAAGTTACTGGTTTGTTGGATTTCAGGGAGTCCTGGACACAGAGCACCCAGGCTGTGGGGGGGCGTGGTGGGAAGCCAAGGGCACCAGGAGGCTGAGGCCTGGGGGCCCCTCCCTGCCGGTGGGCGCAAGTCCAGATGAGGAGCTCAGGATCTGAAGCGTCCGCTGCCCGCTGGACTAGGTTTCCTGGGGGAGCCTCGGAGGCTGGGCCCCCAGGGCCCCTCGGCCGCTCCCTGTGAGCTCCTGGGGATGAAGCCGCGTGCATGGCTGCTATGTAGACTCAGCAGCACCAGCCCAGGGGCCTGGTGGGCACCGTCCATCACAGCTACCAGGTCAGTGGAGTCCAGGAAGGGCAGCGTCCCAGCCCAGTGCCTCCTGGGGACTGCACCGGGGTCAGCCCTGCGAGTTCAGGGTTGACATGGACACAAAGGACATCTTTGCTCAGCTCACACGTCCTGAAAATCCAGAATTAACTTCCCAGAGAGTCAGATGGAGCTGAGGGAAGGGGGAGAGAATGAAAGGCCGGAGGCGTGACAGCTCGTCAGAGGCCGTCCCCAAACCCAGACCCTGTGAAAACAGACGCGAGCAGATCAGTCGCTCTGCCTCCTTTAAACTTCTCCTTTGCTCTGCGCGGGGCTGGCCTCCTGGAAATTTATCAAACTGGGCTTTTAGGCATGCATCTGATCTGACTCTTTGGGAATTAACCCGCAGGACGCAGGACGCTCACAGCCGCTCATTAGCACTAATAGACGGCCCGGAGGCCCGGCCTGGCGCCCTCGGCTGCTGTGCACTTGATTCCTGTCCTGCGTGGCCGCATCCCACCCCTGCCACCCCCGCCCCCACATCCCGACATCCTAGGATGGAGTTCACACTCACCAACTCAGGACAAAAGCCTGTTGTTCCCACCTGGGACTGGGGGTCCTCGAACAGGGGCTGGGTGGGGCAGGGGACAAAAGTGTCTTTTTGTTGGATTTCAGCTCCCCAGAGCCCCTGTGGTTCCCTCCACCGCCACGTGTGTGCATGCTAAGTTGCTCGGTCGTGTCCGACTCTTTTCGTGACCCCATAGACTGTAGCCAGGCTCCTCTGTCCATAAGATTTCCCAGGCAGGAATAGTGGAGTGGGCACCTTCTCCATGAGATCTTCCCAACCCAGCGGCTGAACCCCCTGTCTCTCAGGGCTCCTGCCTTCGCAGGCGGGTTCTTTACCACGAGCAACACCTGGAAAGCCACGTGCTCTGCCCTCCCCGCCTTCCCTCCGTGGGAGAAGGGTCGAGCAGGCTGCCTCCAGGAAGTGACGACCCGCCCGGCATCAAGAGGGCCAAAGTGGCGCAAAGGTGCTTGGTGGGCACGTCTGGAGTGGAGTCAGCGGGAGGAAGTTCTGTGACGCTGGACAGAGTCCTCTGCGTCCCGGGATGGGTCCTGACCCACTGGGCGCACCACAGTGACCTACTCGGCACTCAGTAGCTTCAGCACAAACCAAGCTTCCAGGAGACAAGCTGCCCACAGCCTCCATGCCCTTCGCCTGCGTCCCGGCATCCAGCGCTGCGGTCCCTGCTGCCCGAGACCCAACAGGACCCTGCCTGGGCAAAGTGCCAGGCACCGTGGAGTCGCTACCTCAGACAAGGGCTAAAGGTCACCGTGGAGACCTCCTGACCCCCTACGGCAGGAGTGTCCTGAGGGCACTCACCCTTCATCTCCATGGCGGCCCGTGGAGAGGGGGGCTGTCATCACCCCTACTCTGCAGACGCCGGAACAGAGGCTCAGGGAGGCGCAGGCCTTCCTCCAGGTCATGTGACCGGGAGCGGCGACCCTGGAGCCCGGTTTGGGACAGCCAATGCCCCCACAAAGGTGCCAGGCCCCTCAGGACACAGTCCAGGCGAGGACACCACCGCCAGGTCCCGGCCCTGCCGCAGCCTCGGCCAGCTCCAGGGCCCCGCGGAGACCGGCGTTTCTCAGATGACGACCACTGCCTCGGGGGGCACAGCCAGCTCTCCTGGCAAGTGTGTGACGCGCCCTCCCCGACAGGCTGGCCCCACCCCCTCCTCAGACGGGCCTCTTTTCCAGGAAACACTTTTCCAGTTCTCACACAGAGCAAACGGCCCTGTAATCGTCTCAGAGCGCTGAGCCGAAGATTCAGGGTGCTGAGCCCAGCCTCGGCCAGAGGATCTCGGGCTGTGGGGGCAGGACCGGCCTCCACGGGGGTCCTGGGGGCCCGCCCTCTCGTGAAGTGAGGGTCACAGCTGCTCCCAGGATGCTCGAACAGACACAGAGGCAGCACACACGCACACACAACCCACACGCATTCACGTGTGCACACATCTGGACACGGACGCGGGCCCGCCCAGGGGTCCTCGCTGAAACATGCATGCGTGCCCTCACGTGTGCACGTACACGCCTGTGTGCTCACGACACACACGCATGCTCTCCACACACTCCTTCCTGAAACCCAGGGCCGGCTCTGGCCTCCACGAGACCGAAGGCTCTCAGCCCTGAGGCTGGTTTCAGTGGAAAACTGAGAAGACCTGCCCTCCCACGGCTGTTTTGAAGTCCAGGAAACGCTGGCGGGCCCCGGGGACACTGACTGATGCCTTCTGCCGCTGGGCCTGGCCCTGGAAGAGCCGGCCCTTTGTTCCCGGGCCCGACCATCTGGCCTCAGCAAGCGGAGGGGCTGTCTGATCTGCCTTTGATCAGCTGGTGTCCGGCAGGCCGGGTGGGGTCTTCAGGAGGTCTGATCGGGGGAGCCTAACCTACATAGCCTGTGATCAAAGAAGGGGCGCCTCGTGGCTGTCAGCTCCCAGCCAGGCCCGCCTGCCCTGCAGCCAGGACGGCGCAGGCCCACAGCCGCCCTCAGAAGCCCTCCTGGCACAGAGCCGCTGTGGCCTTCATGGCGCCGGGCCACCCTCCTGGGGACGCTCGGCCCTGCCTGGCAGCCGCAGCCCATACCTGCACCGTCCACACACGGGCCAGCGGCACTGCTTGGACCCGGCACCCGTCAGCCCCGCCATGCCCGCCCCCCGCCCCCACACGGCCCCAGCCTCCCCTGGAGACCTCCTCTCTAGCTCACCACCTGCACGTGGCCACCTCCAGCGGGGCTGCCTGCAACCCTGCGGGGACACGTCCGACTTTTCTCTGCTGGGCCCCCAGCCCCACAGGGCCCGTAACTGAGGCATGGATGTGGAGCTGGCCAGTGGGGGTCGCTGAACCGCTCGCCGCTGACCACCTAGTGTGAGAAGAGTGTTTACACATGTCTGAGCCTGCGTCTCCAGAGAAACAGTGCCAGGGGTGTGTGCACATGTGCAGAGAGAGCTTTACTATGCGGAACTGCTCACCCTGGTGGTTATGAGAGCTGACAAGTCCCAAGATTGCAGCCGGCAAGCTGGGCCGGGACCCGGGCAGGTGGGGGTGCCGCTCCAGCTATCAGCTCACTGAGCCCACAGAGCGCTGGGGTCTCAGCTGGAGCCAAAGACAGGGAGAAAGCGGTCACAAGTCAGGCAGAAACTCCCCCTGTGTCCGGGGAGGGTCATCCTTCAGGTCTATTCAGGTCACCAGCTGACTGGACAGGACCCGCCCACACTGGGGAGGGCCGCCTGCATCACTCAGTCGCCCGGATCAAATGTTACCCTCCCAAGGCGCCCCACAGACACGCCCAGGTGTTGTTTAAGCAGACATCTGCTCCCAGCCCCCGGGGCCCGCAATGCTGACAAAAAGTCACACCAGGTGAGGACCAGTGTGTGTGTTACTGAGTGGCAGACACTGGCAGAGGATGATGAAACATTAAACAGCTCTAAGTCCCCGGGGCCCACCTCTGAGGGAAGCTCTCGTCCAGTTACACGCTGCTGAGACCAACCAGCCCATCACTTCCCCCGGGAGCCTGGGAGGACCAGGCTCTGAAAGCAGCTGCTTCCTTTCCGGCTCTCAAACACTCACAAACATGCTAAATTATTAAATGACTGGGCCTCCTCAGGTCTCACCCATCAATTACAGGCCAGCTCTGATGTGAGGTCCGGCAGACGGGCCTCACCCGGACTTGGACGGAGGCTTGGGGGCTGTCTCCCTGGGGCTTCAGCTCCTCACCTGCAGGGAGAGGCAGTTGTCCCTCCTGAGGACACTCGTCCACTCGTCCAACATCAGACAGCTTCTCCCACCCCCCTCTGGCCCAGGCGTCCAAAGCGTGTGTGGACAGACACGGCCCCGGCCCCAGGGACCACGTGTGGCCTGGGACCAGGAGGAAGCACGTGTGCACAGACATGCCCGCGTGCACAAGCGTGCCCACCTCCCACTCCCGTGATCCACAGGAGGGGTGGGCCCAGGAGGCAGCAATTCCTGGCTGCTGGGGAGCAGGCTTTGTTTCCTGGTGAGGCTGGGCCTTCAGCACAGGCTGGAGAAGAGCTCCCATGCCAGGCGGCATCCAGGCGGAGCGGGGGTCTGGCCATGAGTTGGAGCAGGAGCCAGTCACGGCCCGCGGGTTCCCGTCACCTCGTGGGGAGGCTCGGGTCTCCTCTCCTTCTGCAGGGCCCTTCTGCCCCTTTAATCCTCCCTGTGTCTTTCGCCATCTGGGCTGCCTTCTCCGGGAAGCCTCTCTGGATTGCAATCTCTCTTCCTCCCTGAAGCTCGCTTGGCCCTCCACCCAGGTGCCGGAGCCCTGTCCACCGTGAACCGCGGTGCATAGCCTCTGGTCAGCTTCAGAGCGTGAGGAGCTCAGCGCCCTGCCCGGCCCCCACCCTGGCACAGCGCCCACACACAGCCCAGCGTGAGAAAGGCTTGTTGCATGAACCACCCTGGGAGGAATCAACCCCTCGGACTGGACACAGTCCATGCGCTCCTGCTGAGCAGGAAGGAAATAGGCCAAGGGTGAAGATCGCAGGGGCTCCTTGGAAACCCAGCCTGCTCCCTGCCAGGCGGGCGTGCTTGGGAGAGGCTTCCTCCCGAGGTGACCGTGACCTTGGAAGCTGCAGGCTCCGCAATGCCTCTGGGCGGCCCTGTTCACTGTCCCAGCCGCGCCCCCCACCCCAACCCCCAGGGCCACAGGAGCCTCTGGACCCACTTGGAGGCCTTGGCAGGTCAACGAGCCACCCCACCCCCACCCCCACCCCACCCCCGCCGGGAAGGGTGGCCCAGACACCCAGCTCCTGTTCCGCTGCCCCGCTGGCTTCCGCCACCCTCGGACACCAGGCCCTGACCTTTCCCTCCGCGTTTCAGCTCTCCAGCTCAGCCCCGTGCCTGGCATGCGGGGGCCCCCGACTCTGCAAAATGGCTTTCATAACAGAATGGTCAGCTGTTCAGAGCTGCGCAGAGAGGAAACAAGCCTGGGGCTGCCCGAGACAGCTTAGCTCCAGGAGCCGTGCCCGCCTGTGGCGGCGGCCTGTGGATTACTCAGGTGGTCGCTGCTGGTGGAGCTCCACTCCCGGCCTCAGGACTGGCCGGTCCCTCCCTCACTGCCCCCCCACCCCGGTCCTCCGGGATGCAGTGATGGTTAATTAGAGCACAGTTGGCGCGGCGCCCTTGGAGCACCAGCGATGATAACCGTGCAAGGAGATGCTGGCCTAATCGGCGCTCCGGTCTAATTCAAGAAAATGGATTTGACTTTGGGTGACAGCACGCCAGTTCCAAGAGGGTTTCAAGCTCCACAGATGTCTCTTCTGCGTGCGGCCCAGCCACAGCCCACACGCCTCCAGTTTCCCCGCTGGAGTTTTCTGAGCCGGACAGAGTCAGGGCTGAGTGGTCAGACTCAGGGGATTCGCACCCTGAGTCACTGATGGACAGGGCCGCACCCCCAGACCAGCCTTCCCCAGGACAACGTCTCAGAGCTGGAGCCCATGCCTGCTGAGCGCTGAAGGGGACCCTCGTCCTGTCTCAGATCCCCTGGGGGTCCCGTCAGTCTAGCATCCTCAGACGACGTCATGGGAACAGAAGTTTCCCGTCCACTCCTGTTCCCTGGAAGCGTCTGTTCCCTGAGGAGCTCAGCTGCCTCACCCCAGAAAGAGAATTTCCCCAGAGGTGGTTTTCCAGCTGGCAGCCCCGGGTGCGGCTGGCCTGGGGCCCCTGACCTCTGCAGCCTCAGATGAGCCTCCCAGCGGGGAAGGACTGAGTCTTTTCCAACAAAGCAGTGTTTGTTTTTAATCATTGAATTAACTGCCGCCTACTGGCGCCCCACCCTGAGCTCCGGGGCATGGTGGGTGCTCAGCCTGCTTTCGGTGAGCATCTGGCCTGGCCGTGGCCCAGCCTCACCTGAAGCCAAGGAGACCAGGGCTGCCCACGGAGTGCAGGGCTCCACACCTGCTGCCTGGAGGCTGCAGCCGAGGGGCAGTCTGCTCTGAGCTCCCTGGAGCCGGCGGGTCAGGGTGGGGGTTCTTGGGGCCCCAGGGGAGCCAGGCTCTCTTCAGCGCAATGGAAGCAGGCCGGGAATCTTGAGCACACAACCAGAGGTGCGAGGAACCTCCAGCCTGGACGGACGCAGACACTTGCACTCCTAACCCTGCGCCAGCCGTGGTTGTGCTGGGGGGCTTGTATTCTTGTCTTTACTTTGAACCAGCCGGGCCAGGACAGGCTTGTTAAGACTGTCTCCCCTGCAGCATCCAGCCCTGAGCCAGCTCCACCTGGGGACACAGTGTCCAGAGGTGGGCCTGTCTCCCTCCCCTACGCAGGCTGCCGGCAGCCAGCTCACCTCCCCTGACCCTTGGAATTTTCCTGGAGGAGGAGTGTATTGTCCAATGGAGGACCTGGCTGGTGGGTCCCTGGCTGCCCTGCAGGGGAGACAAGCCCCTGCTCCATCCAGAGGCGGTTGACTGTGTTCGCCGTGAAATAGGGGGCGCAGATCTAAACAGTGAGACAGGCCTTATGGGCTAGGCAGACTGCCTGGAGGAGGAAGCCAGGCCTTGTGGGCTGAGGCAGACTGCCTGGAGGAGGAAGCCAGGCCTTGTGGGCTAGACAGACTGCCTGGAGGAGGAAGCCAGGCCTTGTGGGCTAGGCAGACTGCCTGGAGGAGGAAGCCAGGCCTTGTGGGCTGGACAGACTGTCTGGAGGAGGAAGCCAGGCCTTGTGGGCTAGACAGACTGCCTGGAGGAGGAAGCCAGGACAGGGGCAGTGCCCAGCAGGACTCACCCCAGGGCTCAGCAGGGACCATCAGAGCAGGTGGGCAGCTGCTGGTGGTCACAGGGTCCCCAAAGGGCAGCCTCCCCAGGGGAGCCGAGGATCCAAGTGGAAAGCAGAGGAGGTCTTGATGGGGGCTTCAGAGGAGGGACCAGGGACACCACGAACCCGGCCTTCAAGCTAAGTCAGAGGGCGAAGCAAGCCAGGCTGCCTCTAAGGACGGGTGGATCTCTGTCACTAACTCGTGTCCGACTCTTTGTGACCCCATGGACTGTAGCCCGCCAGGCTCCTCTGCCCATGGGATTCTCCAGGCAAGAATCCTGGGTGGGTAGCCATTTCCTTCTCCAGGGGACCTTCCAGGCCCAGGGATTGAACCCGGGTCTCCTATGTCTCCTGCACTCCAGGCAGATTCTTTACCCACTGAGCAATCAGGAAGGACAAGCAAGACTGGGACAGAAACTGGCCTCTGGGGGATGGGGGTGGGGCTGGGGGTGGGGCTCCATCGTCCCAGACAAGTGTTTCCCCCAACTGTCCAAAGCCCCAGCAGCCTGACTGGCCCACAGATCACTCACAACCTCAAAGGAAGCACAGAGCTGGGCCCTCCGTCTACAGTGTGTCCCTGGCCAGCTACGACAGACCCGAGGGGGCCCAGGGGCTGTGGCCCGAGGCTGCGAAGGATGAATGTCCAGACCCAGGGTTACAGCCAGGGCAGACTCGAGCCCCAGAGGAGCCTTGGCACCGATGGAGCAGTTGGGTCCAACATCTGGGGGAAGGTGTTCCTGACACCTCGTGGGGGGCAAGCATGCTCTAGACACCCCGCAAAGCCCGGGAAGCTCCAACGACAGAGTCATCTGACCCCAAACGTCACACGTGCAGGGCTCAGCAGCGAAGGGCCCGTGATGCCCAGGAGGCTCCCACCAAGGCACAGCCCCACCAGCGGGCAGCCCTGTGCCAGGGGCTAGACCAACAGTCCCACCAGCAGGCAGCCCTGTGCCAGGGGCTAGACCAACAGTCCCACCAGTGGGCAGCCCTGTGCCAGGGGGCTAGACCAACAGCCCCACCAGCGGGCAGCCCTGTGCCAGGGGCTAGACCAACAGCCCCACCAGCGGGGCAGCCCTGTGCCAGGGGCTAGACCAACAGCCCCAGCCTTTCAGGCACCGGAGACCAATTTTGGGGAAATGAATTTTTCCACAGACCAGGGGTGGGGGTGGGGTGGGGATGGCTCAAGCCTGTGACATTTATCCTGCATTTCATTTGTTATTATCACACGAGCCCCACCTCAGACCGCCAGGCGTTACATCCCGGAGGCGGGCCCCCTGGCCTAGACAGTCTCTACAGCTCTGCTGGGATTCCTGTCTTGCATGCGTCTCCCGTGTGGAGATTGAGGCCCACGGAGGAATGGAAGGGGGCCGCCGGCCCAGGGGGCCGTCTGGAGGACGCCCTCACAGGGCTCCCGTGGGGCTGGGCCCTCAGACACGCCCGGAAAGTCAGGGGCATCCTCCGTTAGGTCAAGCACCACCCTGTCCGCCATGAGACACCACACACAGGCCCACGTGCGCACGTGCAAAGCACACACGTCCACGCACCCAAGCAGCTTCCCTGAAAGATTTGCTCCTGCTTCCTGCCAGCCCACCCGCCGCCAGCTCGTGCAGCCTCCAGGAGAGAAGCGAGCGGGAGTAAGGCGCCCTGATGGGCTCTGAGCGGCCGCCCCGCGCCCGTGCCTGGCCCTGAGCTCCGGGCACCTCAGTACTCCGCGCACTCTGCTGCCCGCTTGCCCCAGTCCCACAGCCTCGAATTGCCTGCTTTTCATCCCCAGCATCACTGCCCACATCCTCGCCGAGCTGCCGAGGCAGCCGCAGCCCGCCCGAGGCTGGAGCTCCTCAGGTGCAGACGTGAAGGACAGAGCGGGGTCTAAGCCCAGACCTGAGGCGGCCCCCGGCCCCTGGGGCTTTCATCACTGCGGGAAAGCCTCCCGCCGCGCTGATTCTGCTTGATCTCAGGTAGTAATTTTGTTCAAAGCCTCCTTTCTTATCCTGTTTGCTCTTCAGGCATCTTCTCCCAACGTGACCACTTCAGAGCCACGGACCCAGGACCTGCTGGGGTGTACACGGCCCATCCCTCTGCCACAGAGCGGCCTCGGGCAGAGCAGCGGCCAGGGCGGGCCCGGCGCACAGGGCCACGGGTCCTGCCCCGACCTCTCCCCCGAGAGCCAGCAGGGCCTCCTGAGTCTGACCGGGTTTCTCCTGCGCTAGGTCTGTCCTTTTCACCTTCTGCTGAGAACCATGACACTGGCCAGGTCTGGTCTGTCTGCTCACGCAGGGGCCAGCCTGCAGCTGTTCGGTCGCTCGGTCATGTCTGACTCTTCGCGACCCCAGGGACTGCAGCACGCCAGGCTTCCCTGTCCTTCACCATCTCCTAAAGTTTGCTCAAATTCATGTCCATTGACTTGGTGAGGCCATCCAACCATCTCATCCTCTGTTGCCCCCTTCCCCTCCTGCCCTCAACCTTCCCCAGCATCAGGGTCTTTCCCATTGAGTCAGCTCTTCGCATCAGGCGGCCAGAGTACTGGACCTTCAGATGCAGCATCGGTCCCTTCCAGGGAATATCCAGGGATTGTCTCCTCTGGGACCCAGGCTGAAAGCAGCTGAAGTTTTAGGAGGAGGAGCACAGCAGGAACACCTGTGGGCCCCGGAGTTCAGCTTCTAAGGGACCGAGCCCAGGGCCCTGAGCGTTCGGCTCCCCAGGAGGCACCACCACCCGGTCAGCGCCCTGCCCCCGCTCCCGGCAACATCAGCACGCAGCCTTCACTCCAGGCTCGCTTGTTCCTCCTGGCTCTGAGCTCAGAAGGGAAAAAAGCTTCCAAATATGAATTATGTATTGAAAACCCAGGCAGAGCAATCACGGGCAATAAATAATTCCGAGCTACAGACACATTAGTTAGCTGTACGATCCACTTACAGGCTCAAGCAGCCATCTCATTAATAACAGGCAGAAGCAGAGGCTCAGCTAGCACGGAACTTGGGCAGGGCTGGCGGGTCGCTGGCCGGACCGCTGCTGTGCCTGGTGCCTGGGGTGCCAGCTGGTCAGGACCTCTGGCTCAGGGCAAGAGGCCAGGAGGCACTCTGCAGTGTCCAGATGCAGGAGGAAGGAGGATAACAGAAACTCTGCTCCACTGAACAGCAAGGCCATCGGGTTTCTGAAACTGGGCTTGCCTCATGTCATCTGATGAGCAGTCTTATGGGTCGCAGGGGACTCTATGCAGCTCTAGAACTGCCTTTATGAGCAGATCAGAGCACTATTGAAATCAGCAGTCAAGTGATTTACGGTTCAGCGGACATCTTTTTGCGTCATTTTCCAAATTCTGTCCTTTTTAAATTGAGGTGTGGACATGAACTTGGGCAAACTCCGGGAGGCAGCGAGGGACAGGGAGGCCTGGCGTGCTGCAGTCCATGGGTCGCAGGGACGGACACGGCTGAGCGACTGAACAACAGTCGGCTTACAGTGTTGCGTAATTTCTGCTGCACAGAAAAATGATTCGGTCACATACATACAGATGTAATCTTTTCACGTTCTTTTCCATCACGGCTTAATCACAGGAGGTTGGACACAGCTCCCTGGGCTATACAGTGAAAGAAAGAAAGTGAAGCCGCTCAGTCGTGTCCGACTCTTTGTGACCCCATGGACTGCAGCCCACCAGGCTCCTCTGTCCACGGGATTTTCCAGGCAAGGGCACTGGGATGGGTTGCCATTTCAGTAGGACCTCGTTTTTTATCCAGCCTATAGCTAATAGTTCGAATCTGCTGGACTCAGCCTCCCTGACCGTGCTCCCCGACCCCTCCCCGCTGGGCGACCACCCGTCTCTCCTCTGCGTCTGCGAGTCTGTCTCTGCTTTGCAGGTAAATTCACTTGGGTCCTGCTCTAGAGCTCCACTTGGAAGTGATGTTATGTGATTCTTGCAGTTGCAGTGAAGAGCATCTGACATATTCTTAAGTGCATCTCAGGCTGTTCTGCTTTCTAAGCTATCCTTGCTATTATCTCGGTAAACTTGTACTCACACAGACTTTGCAATGTCTTGAAAAATTATCTGCTAAGCAGAGGTCCACCTTCACCCAGAACCTAAAAGAATTCCAGATCAGCAGGCATGTCCTTGCTGGTGATGAACATTGGCTGGTGGCTATGAGCGGCCTGGCTCCTTGCTGTGGCTCAAGGCTGGCTGGGTAGCAGGGGGTGGACACCCACCGCAGCCGGCCGTGCTGTTTCCCGGGTGCCTGTGCGTCCTCGTTCCTGCCGCTTTCCCCGTGTTGGCCCTGGGCTGTTCCACACACGTTCTCTCACTGGGTCTCAGTTGTCACGTGACTGTGAAACGAGCAGGCTTGGGGTCCCAGGGCTGGTGAGAGGAAGCTGACCCCAGTCTGCCTGGCCTTCAGCCTTAACTGCTCCGTGTCCCATCACGCAGCAGTGAGCCAGCAGGGTGGGCATCGACCCCCCACCCAGCGTCCAGGTGTGGAAACCCAGCTGCAGGGAGGATGGCATCATCCGTCCTCTGGTGGGTCCCAGTGAACCGCGGGCGGGGGTGGGGCGTGGTCCTTACCCTGAGCCGGCAGCGGTCCACATCCCCACCGGGCGTCCCCTGAGAAGACAGGCCGGGTTGGAGCCTTTCTCAGAGCCACGCTCGCTCCTGCAGGAAGCGCCTCCATCTCCCTCGCCTCCCCTGCCCAGACCCCAGTGAGAACAAGGACAAAGAGCCCTGGTCACGACGCCTCAGCAGCCCGTGCAAACCCCGGCTCTCTCCCTCCCAGTTCCGGGATTCATCTGGCTGCCCATCCAGCCCTGAGGGCGCAGGCTGCCCTGCACTTGCCCGCAAAGGAGCCCAGCCCTGGTGCCCTCAGCTCCACCCCCAATGGTCTGGGGGACCACGCCCAGGTCAACCAGCATCTTTCCCCCTTAAGTGAAATTCACACTGGGCCTGTCCAAGCTCTTCTCGGCATTTTAATGCTCTAAAAGCTTCAGCTTGCTCTCTGGGTCAATTTCCTTCCAACAAAATATTAAAATGAAGCTCTGAAAGCCTGCACCGTGGTCTGAGTGCCAGACCGGGCATTCGGAGCCCAGTGATGCATCACGCAGGTGTAAATATTTAAAGAGGCACCAGGGAGCAGAGTCCCCTGGGGAAGGGGCGGGCCTGGGGCTGGGGCGGCCGGGAGTGCTGGGAAGGACGTCTGCGGGCCTGCCTGACGGGAGCACCTGCCTGGGAGCTGCTGACCCTCGGGTCGCTCCTGGCAACAGCGCCGAGGTCCAGCGACGGGGCCGACTGCCATGCCCGTCCTGCCGGCACCCTGCCAGTACTCTCAGGCCCGGGAGGAGGCGCCGTGATGGGCCCAACTTTGCAGGAGGTGCGGGGCAACAGGCACACAGAGCCACCTGCCCGCGTGCAGTCCGACATCAACCAGGACACCCTGATCTCGCTTTTCCTTCTGTGCTTTGTTCTCAGTCTCAGAACACAGACCCGTCGGTCCAAACTCCTCAAGTCCCTGGAAGGCAGCTGGGGCCCAGGCTTGTCCAGAGAGGCAGGGCAGCAGGGGAAAAAGCCCGCCTTAGTCCCTCAGGCGCTCGTTCATTCGCACAATTGTCCATTTCACAGATGTGCACGCTCAGAGTGGACGCCCAAATCCACGAGTGAGTGGATGAACTCTGCTCGGTGCCGAGCGCGGTGCTGGACACGGGGGCCTGGGGCGGGGGGAGTCATGGGTCCCCATCCAAAGAGTGGACTGGGGGACACAGGTTCCCAGGAACCGGCTAGGGGCAGGCGCGGGGCGGGCGCCGGGCGGGCGCCGGAGCGTGACCTCGGGGTTGCTGTCCACCTCTGAGCACAGCCGGCCGGGGGAGGATCGGGGATGGAGCCCCTGGGACGGTCATCAGGCCGGTGATCCACACCCAAACGTCCGAGAGGGGCTTGGGAACACGTGCAGGAGCCCCAGGCTCCCCGGGAAGACACACTCCGTGTTGTCGAGCACCCCACTTCTGTGGACGAATGTTCGGGCTGGCGGGGGCTGTCCCCCACTCTGCCCCTCACATTCCCACCTGCATCCCTTTGCTGGGGAGCAGGCTGGCTCTGTGAAGAGATGGAACCAGGAGCCCTGGGCCTGATCTTGGCCGAAGATTCCTTCCTCTGATTTCTGTCTCCTCATCTGCACCGTGGGGACAGTAGCAAAGACTCCCCCTCCGGCCCATGCCTGACTCACGGTGAAGCCAGGCAGGTATGTCTCTGCTCTGCTGGAGGCCGGGGCCCCCACCCTCTGACACGGGCAACCTGATGAAAGGACGACCAAGGAACAGAAGGGCCCCGAAGCCCGGGCAGAAGAGCAAGCTGGGTTCAGAAGGGCCCTCGGGGTGCTCTCTGGGAGGGGCCTCCAGGGCAATCGTTCCGTGGGGGTCGCACTTGGTGAGGGGCGAGGCTGCTCCAGTCTCCCAGCCAGGCTGGGCGAGGGGCGGAAGCCCCCTTCTGCGTCCCCGGCCCATGAAGGCAGGCCAGGCTGTCCTGCCCGCTCCAGGCTCAGCACCGCAGCAGCAGGCGCTCCAGGACGTCCCCGAGTGAACTCCACGCAGGATCTTACATCCGAGAGGAAAGTGCCCAGGGAAGTGGGCGTCGGTGGCTAGAGTACGCAGGCTATTTGTCTTGTGATCAATTTCTTGACATCTTGAAACGTCCTCACCTTCTGTGAGCCTGCGGCAAGGAATCCAGGGGTTTAACCAACTGGGGAGGAGCTCTCGGCAGCAGCGGGGTTTCAGCAGAGACTTGGGGTGTCTGCAGAGAGGTCATCTGGAGTGGGGTTGGGGTGTCGCACGGGGAGGGCTTCTCACCGCAGGTGTATAAACCAGCTACGTGGGCTCACTGCCCAGATGAGCAAAAAGCATGAGGTCTGTTGGCTCCAAATCCTGGACTTCTGCAGATCTTGAAAACTGTCACTGCTCCCCAACTTCACCCCCGCCACGCCCCACCCCCGCCTCCTGGCTGCACTCTGTCCGCTGAAAGCGTGTCTCAATGCGGCTGCTCCCCAGCCATCCCCCACCTCACCCCCACACTATTCTTCTGCAAAATCAGACTCACGCAGCAGCTTAGGACGCTGATTCCTAGAATCACAGCCCTCTGGAGCAGGGGGCAAGCACAGCGGGACCTGCTGCCCTGACCCACGTTTCAGGGTCAGCGGAGGTCACTGTCCCACCCCGATTAGCGTATGAAGTGCTAGTCACCAGCCTCATAAAGCGTCTTCATCAACAACCCAAGATTCGCTGGAAATGAGCCAAAAGCCTGGAGCCCTCTGGGAGACGGGGCCTCATACAGCCCAGGTGGCCTCAAGGGGCCAGCGTGTAGGACATCGTCAACAAGGCCGCCATCCAGCCTGGCGCAAGCGGCCCTTTCCCTGGTTTCCCGAGTGTGTTCTGGTGCCTAGGGAGCTTGGACCCAGGAGGGCCAGGACAAGCCCGGGCCCACCTACCAGGACCCTGACAGCGATGCTGAGGCCAAAGCCATCAGCACGCCCACTTTACAGATGAGGGAGCCAAGACTCAGAGAGATCCAGAGACTAGCCCGCAGTCACACCTAGAAGGCAAGATGGGGCCAGACCCGCCCCAAGAGCCCTGTGTCTCTAAGTGCAGCCTCCCGGACTTGGTCCTCTCCTGAGTCTATCGATGTGTGACCACCCTCTAACAGAACTTTCTAGACTTAACCCCCTAGACGGATGCCCTGAGCAGGACCCCGGCCCTGCTGGAAATGGTCTGGACCTCCGCCAGTCCACACGCTGGCTCCCGTGGCTGTTCAGCCTTGAAATGCTGTGGTGTGAGCAGGAGCTGAATTTCCAAATGCGGTGAATTCTGCTTCATTTGGCTGCGAGGAGACGCGTGAGGCTGCCGTGGACAGCTCCGCTCTGGACGACACCCTGCAGGTTACCCTCAGATTCCTCCGAGGCCAAAGCCATGGCCCCAGGTCCCCCAGGGAGGCCCCTGAAGAAGCTGCCAGGTCCCTTGGCTCCTGGAAAGTCCCACGCTAAGTCCGGCTGCAACTGGCCCGTCCGCCACCCCCGGGAGGCGGTGCCAGCAGCCAGCTCTGGCCAGTGTCCCGGGGTGCCGCTTGGCCTCCCTCACACGTCCCCAGGGCTCAGCATCACCCCAAGGGGCAGCTGCTCACTCCAGAAATCAGAACAGCCCCAGCAGCAATGACGACTCTCTGAAAGCCTGGCACACGGGCGGCAGCGGGCAGGCCCGGGCAGGCCGCGCCACCGAACGGCCCCCATTTCCTGCTAAACAGCCCTCTGGAGCAGGGAGACTTCCAGGAAGATTAAGCTGAAAACTGGCTTTTCTGGAGTCGGCAGCCGGAGGAGAGGAGGTTGCCATGGAAACAGCATCTGGCCCATTTGGGTGAGTTTCAGAAGCCAGGAAGCAAACAAGGGAAGCCCAGCAAAGCCCCCAGCGTCAGCCTCCTGCGCTCCCTGGACGTGCGTGCTCGGCTCAAGGAACGGGAGGGAATGCTTTCAAACAAGCCGCTTAGGATTGCTCTTCGGCCCCGGTGCACCGAGCCCGGCTCTGGCCGTGTTGTCGCCAAAAGGCAACACCAGGTGTTTGCGCCTGGATGGCGAGTGGGGAGCGGAGACCGACCCTTCTGTGGCTGCCGCTTCCCGCGAATCCAGCGCCATAGCCTCCGGCCAGGACGGGGTGCGGGGTGCTCTCAGCCCCCAGCCCACTACAGCCTCGAGAAAGGAGTCACACAGGTGCCCACTCGCCCAACAGAGCACCCGGGCAGGAGGACACACAGAGAGTTGCCTCGTGTCTGTCACAAATGTGCGTGGACACATTCAAAGCAGAATATTCATCTATTCAGTACGTGGGGGCACATGTCTTCACACACGCACATGAGCTATTATTTACTCAAAAAGTGGGGACCAAGCCCTGCAGTTGGGGGAGGTGCAGCCTGTGTGAGCTCGGAAGAGACCTCACGAGGTCCACGGCAGGAGGAAAGATGCCAGGGAGACTTCCTGGAGGCGGCGGCACCCAAGCCAAGTTGTGCAGAATGGCTCACCGTGGGGGAGAAGGAGCAGGTGGAGAGGCAGACAACCCAAGGGCCGCTGAGCGAGGGCCTGAGTGGTGTGCAGCCTGGCCTGAGCAGGTGATGGGGACAACACGGCCGAAGGCTGGGCAGGGCTGTCCTCGGGACCCCCCGAGCAGGCGGGAGTTTGGGGTCCAGCTCTTCCCAGCCAGAGCCCCGTGGTCCCCAAGAAGGTGCTCAGGCATGAGAACCATCCCCAAGGGCTGGGATGGAGCCGAGACGGAGATGGATGCGAGGCCGGGTCTTCAGACGGCCTCTGAGGGAGGCAGGGTTGGGGTGCTGGCCTCGGCCAATGAAAGCCAGAGAGCTGGAGGCTGGAGGCCCATGGGGGACCCAGGGGAGCCAGAGGCTGGGTGCGCACCCGGAAAAGGTCAGAGATAGCCTGACACACAGACACGAGGAGACGGAACGGCGGCCCCAGGCCTCTGGGAGGTGGGGCTGGCGGGGAGCTGAGGGCCGGGTCCCTGAGGAGCCCTGGAGGAAGAACCAGTGCCTTGCAAGGCTCTTCCAGCTGCACAGCCCTTGTTTCCAAGCAAATGCAGACTTTCAGAACGGCCTTTATTTCCAAATCGAACTTCGCTAAGTCAGAGATACGTTGCAGGAAGGGAGACCCCTTCCAGGGCCCAAGAGGGGGCTCTCGTCTAACACTCAGAAATGAGTTGTCCTAGAAAACACGCGTGATGACATGCAAGGGGCGCCCGGCCGAGAGCAGCAGGGTGAGGGGCCGGGAGGACGGCTCTGGCGCGGGGCTCGAGGCGCGGGCTTCCTGGTGGCGGGGTCGGCTTCCCGGCTGTCTCAGGCTCCCTCCTGGTGGCGTGGGCGCCACTCGGCCGACATGGACTCTGGGAGGACGTGTGAACTCGCGCCTCCTGTCTCCTTTGGGCCTTTCCCGAGTTCTTCACTTGGTCCCTTACTCCCTTACCAGGACCTCCTGCTGTGAGATGACTCGGCCAGTGGTTACCGCGGTGCCTGGCCAGGGAGGGCAGGTTCAGGCAGTATTGCCCTGACAGATACCCATCTCAGAACGCCACGGGAACAACTGGAAAACCCCAGAAGTACCAACGCCCAGAGCCCCCTCCTCGGGAGGGAGGGACAGGCCGTGCCTGTGCGCCGGCCTTTCCAGCTGTCCCCACCCTGGCTCAGCGCCGGCTGTCTGCAGGGGCCCTCAGAAAGGCAGTCCACCGCCTGGGCCCCTGCCAGGCCCCCTCGCCACCGTCGGGATGCGCAGGCAGAGGAAGGTGCCTCTTCTCCTCAGGGAGGCCTCTCCTGCATCTGGCCTGCATTCCGGGGCGAGGACGCTGCTCTCAGGCTCACTGTCTCAGGCGTTGCCCCGTGGAGTCCTACGGTCACATCTCTTGTCTCAGACGATCAGGTCAAAGGACAGCCACTCCTTCAGCGTTCTCGGCACATAGGGACGCGCTCATCGAATGGTTGTCCCCAAGGCACTCAGTTCCTACGACACTCAGTTCAGTTTATTCAGATGCTCAGTCGTATCCAACTCTTTGCGACCCCATGGACTGCAGCACACCAGGCCTCCCTGTCCATCACCATCTCCCAGAGCTTGCTCAAACTCATGTCCATTGAGTCGGTGATGCCATCCAACCATCTCATCCTCTGTCGTCCCCTTCTCCTCCCACCTTCAATCTTTCCCAGCATCATGCTCTTTTCAAATGAGTCATTTCTTCGCATCAGGTGGCCAAAGTATTGGAGTTTCAGCTTTAGCATCAGTCCTTCCAATCAATATTCAGAACTGATTTCCTTTAGGATGGACTGGTTGGATCTCCTTGCAGTCCAAGGGACTCTCAAGAGTCTTCTCCAACACCACAGTTCAAAAGCATCAGTTCTTTGGAGCTCAGCTCTCTTTATGGTCCAACTCTCACATCCATACATGACCACTGGAAAACATAGTCAAGGCTATGTCGGCACAGCAATGTCTCTGCTTTTGAATATGCTATCTAGGTTGGTCATAACTTTTCTTCCAAGGAGTAAGCATCTTTTCATTTCATGGCTGCAGTTAACATCTGCAGTGATTTTGGAGCCCCCAAAATGAAGTCTGCCACTGTTTCCACTGTTTCCCCATCTATTTCCCATGAAGTGATGGGACTGGATGCCATGATCTTCGTTTTCTGAATGTTGAGCTTTAGGCCAACTTTTTCACTCTCCTCTTTCACTTTCATCAAGAAGCTCTTTAGTTCCTCTTCACTTTCTGCCATAACGGTAGTGTCATCTGCACATCTGAGGTTATTGATATTTCTCCCGGCAGTCTTGATTCCAGCTTGTGCTTCATCCAGCCCAGCGTTTCTCATGATGTACTCTGCATATAAGTTAAATAAGCAGGGTGACAATATACAGCCTTGACAAACTCCTTTTCCTATTTGGAACCAGTCTGTTGTTCCATGTCCAGTTCTAACTGTTGCTTCCTGACCTGCATACAGGTTTCTCAAGAGGCAGGTCAGGTGGTCTGGTATTTCTATCTCTTTCAGAATTTTCCATAGTTTGTGGTGCTCCACACAGTCAAAGGCTTTGGCACAGTCAATAAAGCAGAAATAGATGTGTTTCTGGAACTCTCTTTTTCCATGATCCAGTGGATGTTGGCAATTTGATCTCTGGTTCCTCTGCCTTTTCTAAAACCAGCTTGAACCTCTGGAAGTTCACGGTTCACGTATTGCTGAAGACCGACTTAGAGAATTTTGAGCATTACTTTACTAGCGTGTGAAAGTGAAAAGTGAAAGTGAAGTCACTCAGTTGTGTCCGACTCTTTGTGACCCCATGGACTATAGCCTACCAAGCTCCTCTGTCCATGGGATTCTCTATGCAAGAATACTGGAGTGGGTTGCCATTTCCTTCTCCAGGGGATCTTCCCTACCCAGGGATGAACCTGGGTTTCCCACATTGGAGACAGATGCTTTAACCTCTGAGGATGAGTGCAACTGTGCGGTAGCTTGAGCATTCTTTGGCATTACCTTTCTTTGGGATTGGGCTTCCTGGTGGCTCAGGAGGTTAAAGCGTCTGTCTCCAGTGTGGGAAACCCAGGTTCGATCCCTGGGTCAGGAAGATCCCCTGGAGAAGGAAATGGCAACCCACTCCAGTATTCTTGCATAGAGAATCCCATGGACAGAGGAGCTTGGTAGGCTACAGTCCACGGGGTCACAAAGAGTGGGACACGACTGAGTGACTTCACTTTCACTTTCACTTTTCTTTGGGACTGGAATGAAAACTGACCTGTTCCAGTCCTGTGGCCACTGCTGAGTTTCCAAATTTGCTGGCATATTGAGTGCAGCACTTTCACAGCATCATCTTTCAGGATTTGAAATAGCTCAGCTGGAATTCCGTTACCTCCAGTAGCTTTGTTCGTAGTGATGCTTCCTAAGGCCCACTTGACTTAACACTCCAGGATGTCTGGCTCTAGGTGAGTGATCACACTGTCATGGTTATCCGGCCGATTTGCTTTCTGGAAGAAATGTGTTCTCTATCACTGAACCTGTGTCCCCGACTTTTCTGTGGCTAAGACTGGCTGTCACTTCCTCTAATCCACGTGGACCAAGACCAATAAGATGAAGTGAAAAAAATCATGTTGAAAACCCGTAAACTCTAAGCTCCAGCATTTCATTATCAGCTTCAGCAGACAAATGGCCCTGCCAGACGGCTCTGGGTTTCCCAGTTCGTGGCCACGCCTCCTGGCAGCTCATGGGCCCCCTGGGTGGGCGGGCTGCCCATGCCGATGGCCTATGCTCAAAAGCAACAACTTCCCCTGCATTTCCGTCCCTCGAGGTCGGCAGGGAGGAGCGTGGCACTCACGTTTGTTCCGTTCTGTTTTGGCCACACTGTGCAACCTACAGGGTCTCAGGTCCCCAGCCAGGGACTGAACCCACACTCTCTGCAATGCAAGCAGAGTCTTAGCCACTGGCCCACTGGGGAACGCCGGGCATTCCATTCCAAAGAGGAGAGAATCGAGGTAGCTCATCTGGTAAAGAATCTGCCTGCAAAGCAGGAGACCCCAGTTTGATTCCTAGGTCAGGACGATCCCCTGGAGAAGGGATAGCCTACCCAGTCCAGTCTTCTTGGTCTTCCCTGGTGGCTCAGCTGGTAAAGAATCCACCTGCAGTGCAGGGGCCTGGGTTCAATCCCTGGGTTGGGAAGGTCCCCTAGAGAAGAGAACAGCTGCCCACTCCAGTATTCTGGCCTGGAGAATTCCATGGACTGTTTAGTCCCTGGGGTCACAAAGAGTCAGACACGACTGAGCGCCTTTCACTCTCACTTTCAAATTGAGGTCAGTCTGGGACTGTGGGCAGGTCAGGAGGTCCGAGCGCAGATCTGGGCTTGAGCTCCCATCCGTCACTCTATCGCCAGGACCCTGAATGTAGGAGGCTATCGATGAATACTAGCTATTCTTATTATTTCTATTATAACTAGAGAAGGGCGTGGCAACCCACTCCATTATTCTTGCCTGGAGAATCCCACAGACTGAGGAGCCTGGCAGGCTAGTTTAGAGGATCCCAAAGAATCAGACACAATTGAAGCAGCTGAGCACATAAAAACTGTGGAGAGAGTGAGGGGCAGGGAATCCTGGAGCGCTGTAGTTCATGGGCTCACAGAGCTGGACACGACTCAGTGGCTGACCAGCAGCTGCGAAGTGGAGGGACCTGCCTCTTGTCCAGGGCGATGAGGCTTCCTGACAATCGTCCAGCTGGGCAGTGACTCTCACTTTTGTTTCCCATGGGCTTTCTGGGCCAGAACCACCTGGACAGAACTAGGCAGGGGCTCAGATGGAGCAACCAGCTTGGCAGCGGGTGCCTCCCATCCAGAGCTGGAGGCACTGCCGGAGGCTCCTCCTGGGTCCCAGGATGTGCCCCCCACGCCAGCTACCTCCCCACCAGCTGTGTACCCACAGCAGGGCCGGTGTGAAGGGGGCCCCTTTGTGAGAAGGAAGCAGGCAGTGCCCCTGGACTGAAACCAGGCAGACAGACGGCACAGGGCAGCAGGTGGCTGCCCGCCCACCACATCCAGGGCCAGGCACACAGGCACACACAGCCTGGCAGGCAGCTCACGTTCCCAGCTGCTGGGGGGCCCACTGGGAGACGCCAGGGCCCCCCACCGGAGTATCCGGAGTTAAAGCCCGTCCTCACCGAACCCTCTCACAGCTCGCTCGTGTATGTGACGGGTGCAGGCACCTGGGGAAAGAGCTGGAGGCTTCTTGTTAAGTTAAACCCAGTCACCACATGACCTAGCAATTCCACTCCCAAGTATTGGCCCTGGAGAGACATACACACAACCACACAGAAGACCAAAGGACCACGTTCCATACAGGTTCACTGACTACAGCAGAAAGCTGGAAAGAAGACAGAAGCCCGGCAGGAGGACCCCGCAGACCAGAGGCTGCACCCAGCGCCCCCGAAGAAGGGCTGGTTCAAGAGGCCCCAGGGGCTTCTCCCATTGCGCCTTCACGCCCCCACCTCCCACACCCACCCAGCAATGGCTGCGAAATGTGGGCGAGCCAGTCAGTGCCAGGGAAGAGCCTGGACCCGAGCTCAGAGCTTCCTCGGGGAGGCCCCCTCCCCAGGCTCTCCTTGCCCCAGGTCCCCCAGGGAGACCGTGGGCCTCTCCAGGGACCTCTGGCTATGCCCGGAGCCCTCCTGGGCCTGCACCCAGGAAATACTCAAGCCTTCAAGAAAGACTCCTTGGAAAATGAACTCAAGGTTGCCGGAGGGAAGGGACAGTTAGGGACTCTGGGAAGGTCCTGTACAGGCTGCTATGTTTAAAATGGATAACCAACAAAAACATATTGTACAGCGCAGGGAACTCCGCCCAGTGTTATGCGCCTGGATGGGAGGGGAGTCGGGGGAGAATGGATACGTGTGTGTGTTGGGCTGAGTCCCTCCGCTGTTCACCTGAAACTATCCAAGCGTGGATAAGTGGCTATACCCCACTGCAACATGTTTCTGGTGTAAAAAAAAAAAGGAAAGAAAGCAGCACCCTCCCCTTGGTCAGGCCCCTGGAGCGCCCCCTCTAGGCCCTGCCTCTGCACATCTGCATTCATCCTCACTCTGCTTGAAGGCGCACGAAGGAACGTGAGTTTGCTTTTCCCGTTACTCCATTTGGACAGTTCGGTTCTTAGGTCCAACCGCGCATCCAGGAGGGCATAAAGAGCTCTGTTTCTGCGACAGGGATTGTCCTCAGTGAGACCCAGCTGCCCCACGCCGAGGGCAGCACAGATTTGGGGGACGGGGAGGGGCTGCCGGAGGAGCATGGAGCCGGCGCGCACCTGCAGCATCCTCGGTGTGGACAGGTCCCTGAGCTCGGCCCCCGGCAGGGGCAGGTCCAGGCCTGCCCGGGGGTGGAGGCGCTGGGATTCTGTCTCTGCTCCTTTCTCCTCTCTCTCCAGGCATCGCTTCCCCGGGGGACCAGGTCTGGGCTCTGAGCGAGGTCACAGAGGCCGTGGGGGCTGCACGCACCCTCACCCCACGTGAGAGCAAAGATCAGGCGACAGGTCTTCCTCAGAGTGAAATGGGGAGGCGAACCTGGGCTCAGGAAAAGAATCATCTGGAGCATAAAGGTCCTCCAACTAAGTTTGCCAAGGGGAAGGGTGGGCTGAGGAATGAGGTGGACAAGGCACACAGCCTTGAGCAGACTGCTCACAGGCCGGAGGAAGAATTCTGGCCCCCTGGCCTTGCAGAGGGGGCCACCAGCCCCCAGGGGCTCAGGGCAGGTCTCCAGAGAAGCCACCTCGAGGGTCAGCAGGCCCAGCATGAAAGAGCTCTCCACCCCACGGAGGGGCAGGACCTGCAGCCTCATTGCTGGCCAGTCCCGGCCCGTCCCTTCCCCTCCCCATCAGACTCCGGTTCTTCTCAAATCTTGACAAGCCTCCGGGTCATTCCCACCAGCAGAGAAGAGCTGTTCTCAGTCTTGGCGTTTAATTACCTTCTCTCTGCTTCCCGCCGATGGGCAGGCTCTGCCCTGGGACTTCACATTGGCAGGCCACCAGGCCACAGGTGAAGGGACGGACCACAGGCAGTGGGCAGGCGGCCCCTGGCCAGGCTGCTGGACCCCCGTGGGCCTGCCCTGGAGCATGCGCCTGGGGCTCCCTGGATCCAGTCCTTTCCAGAACGGGGCTGGCCCTGAAGCTGGGAGCCCACGAGAACCACCTTTCTGGAGGCAGCCAGGCTGGAGGATCAAACGCTGTAAACATGAAACCTTCACTGGGTACTCACACATCAGGAAGACACGGCACAAGGAGCTAATTAGGGACCTGGGGACGCTCATCTCAGGAGCGTCGAAAGCAAAAACCCGAAAACTCCTTCTGCGTGGGAGGTGACCTCGCCCATAACAACAGAACACGAAAGAGAAAAGGAAAGCTATGGTCCTGGGTGCTTGGGGGTCACCAGCTCTTCTCTGCCCGAAACTCCAGCTTCCCTCCCACGCCCCTATTGGGATCCATGTGCTCAGAAGCTCGCGGTCCACCCTGCGTCAGCCTAAAGAAGCAGAAAACAGGAGCTGATTATACCGGCGCCCGCAACTTGCACACAAAAGAAATGCGGTGATTTACAGATGCCAATTACTAATAACGCTCTGAGTGCGTACACTTCGCCATTCAGTCGTGTCTGACTGTTTCCAACCCTTTGGACTGTAGCTCTCCAGCCTCCTCTGTCCATGGGATTCTCCAGGCAAGAATATTGGAGTGGGTTGCGTATTCCTACTCCAGGGGATTGTCTCGAGCCGGGGACTGAACCCACGTCCGCTGTGATACAGGCAGAGTTTTAACCCTTGAGCCATGAGGGAAGCCCCCTTAAGTCCCTGGGCCCCCAGCTAATCCATGCGGTGATGAGGGCTGGGACCCGGGGGTCACAGCTCACCCTCCCTCCGCAGCCTCCGCCCCCCACACCTGCGCCTGCCTCCCTCAATATTCTCCACATCTGTTGTGTTTTCCTGTACGTGTTGAAGACAGATTGAAAGCGTAACGGAGTAATCAGAAGAAATGGAGTCGGTGGCCACTGAGGATCTGGTCTCAAACGCGTCCCTGTGTCACTGAGAACTTGAGCTCTCTGCGAACTACAGTGAGTCAAGGACACTGGCCAGGTCTCCGGGAAGTTCCCGCGGCAACTATGCAACCACTCCCGGACCCAGCCAGCCCTCACCCAACAAGCACCACCACTGTTCAGAGCTCCCGCTACGTCAAGTGTCTGTCGCTCAGCCGTGTCCAGTTCTATGCGACCCCATGGACTGTAGGCGCCTCCATCCATGGGATTCTCCAGGCAAGAATGCTGGAGTGGGTTGCCATTTCCTTCTCCAGGGGGTCTTCCCAGCCCAGGCGTAGAACCTGGACCTCCTGCATTGCAGGCAGATTCCTCGGCATCTGAGCCACTGGAAGCATTTATTCCTTGAGAAACAGCTCAGGCAACCAAGGCCTTGTGGCTCGACCGTTATAGGCTCTGTCCACCTTGTGGTCTAGCAGGGCACAGCTTAGCTGGCTCTGGAACCCGTCTCCTGGACTGCAGCCTGAGAGCCCAGGTGAGCTCCTCTTCATTGCAATCGTGCCTTAACTCTGAAATTTTGCTTAACAATGAAGACCCCCGGGCACATACACATATACACCTCCAAACTCTGAAGACAACAGAGTTGCTTCCTATACATCCTTGTATGTAATTGGCACAGTTGGATATTCAGATGGGTGGATGGGTGGGTAGATGGATGGATGGATGGTTGATGGAAGGATGGATGGGTGGTTGATTGAAGGATGGAAGGATGGATGGATGATGGATTGATGGATGGATGGATGATGGGTGGATGGATGATGGGTGGTGTAGTGGATGGGTGGGTGGATGAATGCATTGGTGTGTGGGTGGGTGTGTGCAGGTGTATGGATGGGTAGATAGGTGGGTGTGTGGGTGGATGGATGATTGGATGATGAATGGATGATGGATGGATGGGTGGGTCGATCTATGAATGGATGGTTGATTGAAGGATGGATGGGTGGTTGATTGAAGGAAGGAAGGATGGATGGATGATGAATGGATAGATGATGAATGAATGATGGATGGATGATTGGATGCTGGATGGATGATGATGAGTGGATGGGTGTGTAGGTGGCTGGATGGATGAATGAATGAGTGAATGGGTGGATGGTGAGTGGGTGGATGGATGGGTGGATGGATAGTTGATGGATGGATGGATGGTTGGATGGATGGATGGATGGATGGATAGATGGATGGCTGATGGAAGGATGGAAGGATGGATGGATCATGGATGGATAGATGATGGACAGATGGATGGATGATTGGGTGATAGAGTGGATGGGTGGGTGGATGGATGGATAGATGGATGGTTGATGGAAGGATGGATGGATAGATGGATGAATGATGGGTGGATGAATGATGGATAGATGGTTGGATGATGGATGGATAGATGATAGATGGATGCGTGGGTGGATGGATGGATAGATGGATGATTGATGGAAGGATGGATAGATGGATGGATGAATGATGGGTGGTGTAGTGGATGGGTGGGTGGATGAATGCATTGGTGGGTGGGTGGGTGTGTGCAGGTGTATGGATGGGTAGATAGGTGGGTGTGTGGGTGGATGGATGGTTGGATGATGAATGGATGATGGATGGATGGGTGGGTCGATCTATGAATGGATGGTTGATTGAAGGATGGATGGGTGGTTGATTGAAGGAAGGAAGGATGGATGGATGATGAATGGATAGATGATGAATGAATGATGGATGGATGATTGGATGCTGGATGGATGATGATGAGTGGATGGGTGTGTAGGTGGCTGGATGGATGAATGAATGAGTGAATGGGTGGATGGTGAGTGGGTGGATGGATGGGTGGATGGATAGTTGATGGATGGATGGATGGTTGGATGGATGGATGGATGGATGGATAGATGGATGGCTGATGGAAGGATGGAAGGATGGATGGATCATGGATGGATAGATGATGGACAGATGGATGGATGATTGGGTGACAGAGTGGATGGGTGGGTGGATGGATGGACAGATGGATGGTTGATGGAAGGATGGATGGATAGATGGATGAATGATGGGTGGATGAATGATGGATAGATGGTTGGATGATGGATGGATAGATGATAGATGGATGCGTGGGTGGATGGATGGATAGATGGATGATTGATGGAAGGATGGATAGATGGATGGATGGATGATGGGTGGATGGATGATGGGTGGTGTAGTGGATGGGTGGGTGGATGAATGCATTGGTGCGTGGGTGGGTGGGTGTGTGCAGGTGTATGGATGGGTAGATAGGTGGGTGTGCAGGTGTATGGATGGGTAGATAGGTGGGTGTGTGGGTGGATGGATGATTGGATGATGAACAGATGATGGGCAGATGGGTGTGTAGGTGGATGGATGGATGAATGAATGAGTGAATGAGTGGATGGTGAGTGGGTGGGTGGATGGGTGGATGGGTGGGTATGTGGGCACATGGACGGGTGTGTAGGTAGGAGTGTGGATGGATGAGAGGACGGGCCTTCTCCCCACATGCTTGTCTCATGACCAGGTCTCCTCTTTAATAAGAACCCCAGTCCTACTGGAATAGGACTTCCCTAGCGACTTCACCTGAACTAATCACATCGACAATGACCCTATCTCCAAATAAGGCTGCATTCTGAGGCCCCCAGGATCAGGGCCTCAGCCCGTGGATCTAGGAGGGCACAGTGCAGCCCCTGGCCCTCTCTCACACTTGCGTTCATTTGCATCAGTGTGAACTTGCTGCTCTCAGCTTATTCTCTGGTTCACACCCTGTTACTTTCGTTATTTGTTTTCATGCTGAAGAGCTTGGAAATCCCTGCGTGCTGACTCCTAGGTCCTCTTGACACGCCCCCCTTTCTCTGAGCACGTCTTTACTTTCTGGTAGAAAACACGCCTGAGGGTCACTCTGTCCTTCCCACCCCTTGTCCTGAAACCTGCCATCTCTCCAGGCAGCTCCGCTTCCTCCTGGAAGGAAGACACTAAAAACCAGGATCTGTGCGTGATGGGCTGCTGGCCTCACAGGGACAGCACGGGGGTCCTCACAGGAATGTCTTCCCCAGATGATCCATCCAGCCCCGCGGGCT
Source organism: Nanger dama (assembly GCA_917880005.1). Classification (NCBI taxonomy): domain Eukaryota; kingdom Metazoa; phylum Chordata; class Mammalia; order Artiodactyla; family Bovidae; genus Nanger; species Nanger dama. The sequence goes on along the minus strand of CAKJTW010000018.1, from coordinate 1,299,450 downwards.
CACCCAATGCCTCCACCCTGGACACACGACCCACGCCCGCAGCATCACCCTCACACAACAGTCCTGGCTCCGTCCTGGGAGACACAGAGCGCAGCTTCAAATTCCCGCCCCCGGCACCGGGAAAGCAAGCTGCCGACAGGAGGTTTCGGACTCGGGGTGTGCGGTCAGCGCTGTGCTGAGACTGACCGGAGTCATTTCCCCCGCCTTAATGTGCTTCTGCCATTCATCTGAAAAAGTCAGACCCCTCGGTCTGTCTGCTTTCCATCCTTCCTAGTTTGTGGCTGTGTGTGTGTAAACACTGAGGTGAAAGTGAAACTCACTCAGGCACGTCCGACTCTTTGTGACCCCATGGACCATACAGTCCCCAGAATTCTCCAGGCCAGAACACTGGAGTGGGCGGCCTTTCCCTTCTCCAGGGGATCGTCCCAACCCAGGGATCTAACCCAGGTCTCCTGCATTGCGGGCGGAATCTTTACCAACTGAGCTATGAAGGAAGCCCTGATATAAATACTGGCAGGATTCAAAAGCCAAGGCTGTCCCCCCAAAAACTGTCCCCTGAAGCGTCCTCAGAAGGGGGTTGCCCCCAGCCCACTCCCTCCTCCCCTCCCGCAGACACCCACACGCCTTAGTTCCTGATTTATTCTGCCCGCGTGCTCCTCCGCCTCCTCCGAGAATAAGCAGGTCCACGCGGATGTGTTTTCTTAGTTCTCTTATTACAACTCAATCTAAGCAGCCTGCACACACGCACACGCGCTCCTGCACTTCACCCTCCCAGCGGTTCACAGCTCGCTCCCTGCGTCTGCTCCAAGCTGCAAGGCGTGCTCACCCACGTGCGCGGTTGATTCAAGCACGCTCCCACTCCTACACAGAGCGCGCAGGCTGTCTCCAGCACGCAGACCCCGTGGCCGGGAGTGGCCCCGTGCACGAGGGCATCTGTGCTGTTGCAGGTGTGGGTTGCTGTTGTTCAGTCGCTCCGTTGTGTCCGACTCTTTGCGACCCCCTGGACTGCAGCACGCCAGGCTTGCAGGTGTGACCTGAGGGCACACTCGCAGGCGTGGGACTGCCAGGTCAGGTGAGCACCTGTGCGGGCACCCTGGCAGATACTGACCGGTCACCCCTGCAAGGACAGGACCAGCTTCCCTCCCACTCGCGCCTGCTGCTGACTTTGCAAGATTTGCTAGACAAAGAGGTGATCACGGTGCCCCCAAACTTTAATTTACATGTCATAGAAGTCTTTGGGGTGTCTTCTTATTTCATTCATCCTTTCAGGGAGGTAGCGTGGCCTCCAATGGGGATTTCACGGCAACCTTTCTGGAGCCCATCAACTTTCCTGATGGCTGGGAGGTTGCCGGGCGCTGTGCTAAGAACTTTGCAGACACATCTCACCTGCCTGTCCAGGTCACCCCATTTTACAGACAAGAACACTGAGACTCAGAGCCAAGAGGCTGCTTCTGGCACCCGGTGACTCAGGGGCAGGATGTCTGACTCTGACTCCCGCCCTGCTTCTCTGCCTACACCCTCCCGGGATGTACTGGGACCCTCCTGGGGATACAGAGGAGGAGACACACCTGGGCATGCGAGCCCAGCCTCAAGGGGTCCTCAGTGCAGCCCACATGGATCAAAGACGCTGGAACGCGGCTGCCTGCCCCGTGGGCCCGTCCCTCTGCTCTCCTTACAAAGCCTCCACAAAATGCCGATTATGAAATACTGCAGATCCTCAAGAATCAACATGAAAAACACCCATGTACCCACCACCCAGATCTACCCACCACCCAGATCTGCCCACCACCCAGATTTAACAGGTGTGAACATTTCGCCATACTCTTGCCTGGCAAATTCCATGGGCGGAGGAGCCTGGTGGGCTGCAGTCCATGGGGTCACTAGAAGTCGGACACGGCTGAGCGACTTCCCTTTCCCTTTTCACCTTCATGCATTGGAGAGGAAATGGCAACCCACTCCAGTGTTCTTGTCTGGAGAATCCCAGGGACGGGGGAGCCTGGTGGGCTGCCGTCTATGGGGTTGCAGAGTCGGACACGACGGAAGCGACTCAGCAGTCGCAGCAGCAACATTGCGCCATATGCTCCGGACCCGTCTTTCTTGATGGAAATCAAGCTTCCGAGAGCTCGCGTGGCCCCGCCCGCTCCCCGAGGCGCACCAGTAGGAAGCCGGTGTGAAGAGGGGGAGCCGAGGGCCGAGGGCCGTTAGGTGCTGCGGGCAGAGCTGGGGAGGCCAGCAGGGAGGGGTGCGGAGCCCAGGCTGGAGGGCGTGGAGCCTGCCGGGGGAGGGGTCTCAAAGGAGGGCTGAGGTCTCCTGTGTCCCCTAGCAGGAAGGAGCCCCGCCGCCCCGTCTCGATGACCTGCAGAGCCTCCCAGTGGTCAGTCTGCCCCCGAAACCCGAGGGCACAGGAGCCCGAAAGGAGTGATTCCTATGACCAGCACCCACGGGACATGGACAGAAGGAGGGGGCTGGAGGGGGGCAGAAGGGAAGGCAGGCCAGCAACATCCACCCTCGGTCCGTCCCGGGCGGCGGGGTTAGGCTGGGAGTCTGGGGTGCAGGGGGGACTGCCCGCCTCACTTACGTGCCAGCTGTGGCCTTGGGCTTGAACTTTCTGAGCCTCAGCTTCCTCATCTCTGAGTTGAGAAAACAACAGAGCCTCCTGCCGGGCTGTGGGGTGAGAGGAGACAGTGGGGTGAGGGGAAGACAGTGGGGTGAGGGGTGTGAAGCCCCCACACAGAGCCTGGCAGCCCAGCAAGCCTGGGGAAAGTGCCCGGGACCCAGGCCAGGAGTCCTCCTCTGGGACAGCCAGAGGCAGCCAAGGAGGTTGCGGCAGGGCCAGACCAAACAGCCCCCCAGCAACAAGCACCGAAAGGAAACCGTCCTCGCAGACGACCCAGCTGCCGTCGATGCGTGGGCAGACACAGAGGCGGCGCATGGACGCAATGGAGGATCACTCAGCCATAAAAAGGGAGCACCCTCGAGTCCGTTCTAAGGAAGTGATGAAAGCGAAAGCACAAGTGGAGTCGCTCAGTCGTGTCCGACTCTTCGCGGCCCCGTGGACTGTAGCCTATCAGGCTCCTCCGTCCACGGGATTCTCCAGGCAAGAGTGCTGGAGTGGATTGCCACTTCCTTCTCCAGGGGATCTTCCCCACCCAGGAATCGAACCCGGGTCTCCCGCACTGCAGGCAGACGCTTTACCGTCTGCGCCACCGGGAAGCCACAGCCTAATCGGCGGAGTGAAGAAAGCAGGAAGGAGGAAGACAAGCGCTGCGTGCTGACGCCTGTGTGCAGAGCCCAGAACGATGGCACCGACGGGTCTATCTGTGGGGTTCGGGTTTGTAGGCCGCCAATAGGGACGAGGGACAGTGACGCACAGGGGAGCTGCGGGCCGTAGTCCACGGGGGCACGAGGAGGCGGACGCGACTTAGCAGCTGGACAGCAACAGTGGAGACGCAGACACAGGGGGACAGAGAGGGCGGGACGAACTGAAAGGCGGCGTGGAAGCAACGGCACCCACTCCAGTGCTCTTGCCTGGAGAATCCCATGGACGGAGGAGCCTGGTAGGCTGCAGTCCATGGGGTCGCTAAGAGTCAGACACAACTGAGTGACTTCTCTTTCACTTTTCACTTTCATGCATTGGAGAAGGAAATGGCACCCCACTCCAGTGTTCTTGCCTGGAGAGTCCCAGGGACGGGGGAGCCTGGTGGGCTTCCGTCTATGGGGTCTCGCAGAGTCGGACACGCCTGAAGCGGCTCAGCAGCAGCAGCAGCAGCAGCAGCAGGAAACATACACGTTACCAAGTATAAAATAGGCCAGCCGGTGGGAATTTGCTGTTTGACGGAGGAAGCTCAAACCCAGTGCTCTGTAAGGACAACCTAGAGGGGTGGGATGGGGCGGGAGGTGGGAGGGAGGGGACATGTGTGTACCAGTGGCTGATGCACATTGACGTATGGCAGCAACCAGCCCAATACTGTAAAGCAATCATCTTCCAGTTAAAAATAATTAAAAAAAAAAAAACAGAAGAATTAGAAAAGACTCTACTCAGAGCAAAACGTTGATTTCACCAAGATGCTGTGACAGTTCTCAGTGTGTACGCTGCTCCAATCCAAGAAGAGAAACCCGCCAGCCCCCCAAGAGAAACGGACGAAAGCCCGGGCCGGTAGACGGGGCTCACACCCCTCTCTTGTAGCTGACGGATCGAGCACATCTGAACGTCGGTGGGGACACGGCAGATTTTAATAATCCACTTAACACGCACAAGTCAACAGAAAGTTCAACCTAGCACCCTGAAACTTCAGACTACACATTTTTTTTCCAGCATAGAAGGAAGTGTTTTTAAAATTTGATGACATACTGGGATGAAAACAAGTCTCAACAGATACAAAAGCTTTAGAAACGAGAACACATTCTCTGAACACAAAGCAATTAGGTCAGCAATCAGTGACAAAAGGAAAACCTGAAACACTCTATACGAGGAAATCAAGAAAAACAGTCCTCAGTAACTCATGGTGCAAAGAAGGCATCAAAATAGAAGCTGGAATATATTTAGTGTTGAAAGGTAATAGAAACACTGTACATCAAAACTTAAGAAATGAAGCTACAACAGTGTTTACAAGGAATTTTCTAGTGTTAAACGACGATTTTAAAAAGAAAATCTGAAAATATGTAAACTAAGTGTCTGTCTAAAATGTTAGCAAAAGATCAAGAGACCTAAACAAAGTACCAGAAGTGAAATAATAAAAGAGAAAAAATACACCAGAGAGAGTCGGAAAAAAACAAACCAATTTACAGGGGAGAAAATGGATAAACGAGAAAAATATCGGAAATATTGATCAAAAGCAAAGGAGAAAAGGGAAGACAGGAGCATCTGAATGCAGGGCTCCAAAGAACAGCATGGAGAGATAAGAAAGCCTTCCTCAATGATCAATGCAAAGAAATAGAGGAAAACAATAGAATGGGAAAGACTATAGAGATCTCTTCAAGAAAATTAGCGATACCGAAGGATCATTTCATGCAAAGACGGGCTCAATAAAGGACAGAAATGGTATGGCCCTAACAGAAGCAACAGATATTAAGAAGAGGTGGCAAGAATGCACAGAAGAACTATACAAAAAGATTTTCACAACTGAGATAATCACGATGGTGTGATCACTCACCTAGAGCCAGACATCCTGAAGAGCAAAGTCAAGCAGGCCTTAGGAAGCATCACTATCAACAAAGCTAGTGGAGGTGATGGAATTCCAGCTGAGCTATTTCAGATCCTGAAAGATGATTCTGTGAAAGTGCTGTACTCACTATGCCAGCAAATTTGGAAAACTCAGCAGTGGCCACAGGACTGGGAAAGGTCAGTTTTCATACCAATCCAAAAGAAGGGCAATGTCAGAGATGCTCACACTACCACACAGTTCTCCTCATCTCACACACTAACAAGGTTATGCTCAAACTTCTCCAAGCCAGGCCTCAACAGACTGTGAGCCGAGAACTCCCTGATGTCCAAGCTGGACTTAGAAAAGGCAGAGGAGCCAGAGGTCAGATTGCCAACATCCATCGGATCACAGAAAAAGCAAGAGAGTTCTAGAAAACCAGAGACGGGGGAGACTTCCCAGGTGGTTCAGTGGTTAGGGGTCTGCCTTCCAATGTGGGGGCTGCGGAGGACACAGGTTCCGTCTCTGATCAGAGAGCTGAGACCCCGTGTGCCCAGGGGCCGCTGGGCCCACACACCCCGACTGCTGAGCCCACCTGCTCTGGAGGCCCAGCGCCGCAACTAGAGAGAGGCCTACACCCCCGGAGAGGGTCCCAGGAGATCTGACCCAGCCAAAATTAAAGAAATTAAAAAATTTTAAATAAAATCCTTAGGAATGAAAATAATTAAATGCGTCACGTGATTAAATAGCTGACAGGACATTTTATCAATAAACAGAAGCTATGTGCCAACATATTTGAAAGCTTGGATGAGACTGACAAATTCCTAGATAAAATACGCCTTTCAAAGCTGACTGACTCCACGAGAAATAGAAAACCTAAACAGCTGTGAGAAGCACAGTTTCCGTGGACCTGCAGAAATGGATTTTAGAAGAAGGGGAGTTTTCCATACAGAGCCCGCTACAGTTCACTAGACACAATGAAGGAAAAAGCCAAACACACCAGCTCTTCCTTTATGCCACTAAAAATCCAAGGAGATCAAAGAGGTTGTGTAGAGATGCAATAAAAGGACGTGAAGAAAATACGGGAGAATTACAAGACGGAAGCATATTCACACAGGAGAAAGAAGTCTGAGTTCTAAACAGAAGAGAGAAGATGCAGCTGCGAGAATCCAGAGGGATCTCTCTGGGACAGGAAGGGGAGGGGTGGGAAGGAATGGAACCAAGACTGATAATATTTTGACGTTTTAGACAATTAAACACAAGTAAAGTTAATTCAAGAGAAAAATATTAAAGACAGGATTGGGGATGGCCAGGACCGTGGCTGTGCCCGGTCGCCTCCGGCCCTGCAGCCAAAGGAAGCAGGAGAGCCCCAGGCCCGCCCGCCCGCCCGCCGGCCTCGCTCCGCGGCCTCCGTGCTCTCATCACGCCGACAGGCTGGGCGCGCTCGCCAAGGGCCCGAGACGGCCTCAGCGCTGGGCCGGGACGGGCCCCGGGCGCCTGGGGGGCGGGCAGGGAGGGGTGTGCGGCGCCTGGGTCCACAGAGGGTCTCGTTTACCCATCGGCTGAGAGCCGCCCGAGGGGCAGGGGGGTGCGTGGAAGCCGCGAGCAGTGTGCGGTCTGTCGGTGGGGCTGCTGATATAAATTTGCTCGGCTGTGACACACACAGGGTTGTTCTGGCTGAGAGAGAAAAGAAACGCCGGCCTGGCATTTTCTTGCCAACAGAGCTAAAAGCTCTCCCGGGCCTGCCGCAGGCAACAGGCAGCGGCGGCCTCCTCCAGGAAGATCAGCTCTCCGTCCGGCTCCACCGTTCCCCAGCCTCGGGGCCCTGGACGTGGCCCACTCTGGGAGCAGACAGGACCCCTGAACATCGGGGCTGGGCGCTGCAGTCCAAGGAAGAAGGGCTGGAGGGGCAGGTGTGGCTGGAGGCTGTGGCTGGAGCCGGGGGCCTGGACACAGGGCAGGTGGGCAGGGTCTGGAAGGAGGGGGTCTTAGAGCTGAGAAGCCAGGGGAGGGGCCGGCGGGCGGCAGGGACGGTGTCCAGGAGGGAGCTGGCGCCAGACACGGCAGGATGGAGTCGGCAGATGGGAGCGCAGCACCCGCTGGAGCTCAGGACGCTCCTGGAGGATGCGGGGCTCGGTGGGGAGCCCTCTCTTGCCTGCGTGATTTTACAAGGCAGGTGTCTGGTCAGGGACTTGCATCCTGCATTCCATTAAAACAACAACTTGAAGAGCTCAACAGTAAAAAGACATGCAACCCAACTTTAAAATGGGCGGAGGACTAGTGTTTCTCCAGAGAAGGGACTTAAGCGGCCAGCGGGCGCAGGGAAGGAGCCAAACGGGGGCCAGCAGGAGGGTGCTGGCCAAAGTGACCGGTGATGACACGTGCTGGCAGGGACGTGGAGAAGCTGCAGGCCCGCACGTGGCTGGCGGGGGTGGGAAACACCGCGGCCGCTGTGGAAAACAGTCCGGCAGTTCTTCAGTTAAACCCAGAAATCCAGTGTGCCCCAGCAATTCTACTGCGAGCTATCTACCCAAGAGAAGCGAGAGCACACATCTGCACAAAACCTGTACCGAACACCCGCGGCAGCTGTACTCACAGTAGGCAGGAGGTGGACTCAGCGCAGAGGCCTCTCAGTGGGCGGGCAGGTAAACCGCGCGCGGCCCATCCACACCGCGGAGTCGCGCTGCTGCTGTGCGGTCCCTCAGGCAAGCCCGACACTCTGCAGCCCCGTAGACTGCAGCACACCAGGCTCCCCTCTCCTCCACTGTCTCTCAGAACTCGCTCACATTCGTGTCCATCGAGTCGGTGATGCCAGCCAGCCATCTCATCCTCTGCCACCCCTTCTCCTTTTGCTTCAGTCTTTCCCAGCATCGAGGTCTTTTCCAGTGAGTCAGCGCTTCTCATCAGGTGGCCTAAGTATTGAGCTTTAGCATCAGTCTTCCCAACGGACATTCAGGGCTGATTTCTTTCAGGATTCACTGGCTCGATCTCCTTGCTGTCCTAGGGACTCTCGAGAGTCTTCTCCACCACAGCTCAAAAGCACCAGTTCTTCAGCACTCAGCCTTCTTTACGGTCCACCTCTCACTTTCATACATTAACTGCTGGAAAAACCATAGCGTTGACTCTGTGGACCTTTGTCAGCAAAGCGATGTCTCTGCTTTTTAATGCACCATCTAGGTTTGCCACAGCTTTCCTTCTGAGGAGCAAACGTCCTCTAATCTCATGGCTGCAGTCACCGTTCACAGTAATTTGGGAGCCCAAGGAAATAAGATCTGTCACTGCTTCCAGTGGAATATTTTTCAGCCGTTAAAAAGACTGGAGTGTTCATACCTGCAGCGGTGTCAGACACGTCATGCTGAGTCAGAGACACCAAGCACAGGAGGCCACGTGTTGTCTGACTTCCTTTCTATGAAATGTCCGGAGCAGCGAATCCACACAGACAGAGCATTCGGCGGTTATTCAGGGCCAGGAGGAGGGAATTAGGGGGCACCTGCCGAAGAGCGGGGGGCTCCTTGCTGAGGTCATGCAGGTCCCCTAAACTGATAGTGCAGATGGTTGCACAATACTGTGAATATACTAAAATCGCTGAATTGTGCACTTCCCATGGATGCATCGTGAGCAATGTGGTTATAGCTCTAAAAAGCTGTCACAGAAAAGAGCACTCCACAGTTCACCCTGTATTTGTTATCGTTACTTTGGTGTTACAGAATTTCATCAAAAACTACATGCAAAAAGTATGCATTGGGATGTGAATGAATGTTTAAATCAATTCCTAGTTCATTTTTCAAAGGAAGGTAGGTCATCCCCATCTCCTCCAGGTGCACTGAAGAGGACTCGGGTCTCCTGGGTTTCGTCACAGCCCGGACACTGACTTCAGGGGCCGGTGGGTGAGGTGCCGCCCCGCTAAGCCCCGCCCCGCCTCCGCGTCCTCAGCTGAGGGCGGCTCCCAAACCTTCCAGGCTGCCAGGGGGATGAGCAGCAATATGGTATGACCCCCAAACCAAGATGCTTCCTGGAGGCTGCCCACAGCTCAGCCCCATCAGTACCACATGTGGGGGCCACACGGGTTTTCTGGAATGGGAGCGGGGGGTGGGTAAGGGCCCCACCCGTCCCCATGAATTCCTGTGGCTAACACGGGTAGGCGAAGTGGGGTCCCCCCTGGATAAGCTGAGCCTCAGGGGCTCCCTGCCCGGCCCCACCATCTCCCAGGGACAGCAGTCATGGCCCCTCTGCCCTGCACGGGGCAGCAGGTCATGGGCACACAAAGGATGCTGGGAGAGTCTTGGATCAAGAGCACGGTGACGGCTGAGCTCTCCCTCAGCCTTCTCTCGAGTCCCCGCTCAGACACCTAGAAAGGGACAAGGGGCAGGCTGGCGCGACCGCGACGCTAAGGACAGCCTTTGGAAAAACAGCAATACCAGCAGCAAGCAATAATAGCAACAGTCTGCTGAGGGTGCCGACCAGAGCAGGCGCCGGCTCCACCCTCTCCCCAGCAGGACCCTCCGTCCCTGACTCACCCCCTCAGGCCCACACCAGCTCCCGCAAGGCTCCTCTCACGGGTCCTCTTTCCCTGGCACCTGCATGCCCTCCACCACATCTGCCTCCTCCGAGAAGCCCCTCCTGATAAGCCCTGCCTCTGGCTGTCCTTGCCTTGCCTTTTCTGGGGCAATCAGCTCTGCACGGGCACTCTGCGGGGCCTTACCCCAACCAGAGACCCAGGGCAGGGGACCTCTTCAGGGACCTCACAGCCCTGAGCGGGGACAGGGCTGCAGGCAAGCCCGGGAAAGGCACGGAACCGGGAGGATCCTGGGCAGATGCTGCTGGCCCTGGACAGGTCTTAGTGGACAGGTGGACAGCGGAGGGGTCGGAAGGACAGAGGAGGGGAGGACGGGGTAGGGGCGGATCCTGGGGAGAGGGGAGCCCCAACGGCGAGCCTAAAGGAGCCGCCAGCTCCAGGAGCTGCAGCGGCACAGGGCACTGGGGGAACGGCGCGGACCACTGGACGTGCCCAGGACTTGAAACCTGCCCTGGAGGCCTGGGAGCCCCCGGCCTACGTGCCCGGCCCCCAAGCCCCCCATCAGAGGTCGGGCATCTGTGTGCAGGGAGCCCAGCCCTGCCTCTGGCCCTCGCGTGGCAAGGCGGGGCCCCCGCAGCCCTGGCGGGGACGCCTCAGGCCAGCCCACCTGCCTTGGGGTCAGGAGGCCGCCAGCCGTCAGCGCCGGAGTCACGGGCCCCAGGGGCCTCCCCGCCGCTTCTGACGTGCCAGGGCGGACAAAGCTTATTTATGTTTGTTTCTCCCTTTCCGGTGGTTTCTGTCAGCACCGCTGATAGATGGGCACGTGTTGATGGATTTTTCAATCTGCTGCCCATAAAAAGATTGTATTTTGACTACTTTACGGCTTTGTTGTGGTGTGTGCGATTCTGGTGTGATAATTACTGGAGGCCTGCAGCGGGGCGGGGTGGGGAGGGGACGGGACACCAGGGGACCCGCTTCCCACGGAGCCTGGGGCTCTGCCCCCACCCCTGCCTGTTTCCAGGCTTTCCCGCCCTGGGATGAGAAGCTTCCTGAGCTCGAGCTTGGAGACCCTCCAGGGGCCCTCAGACTTTCACCAGCCAGGAGGGAGGCCCTGCCTCTCGACACAGGGAGGCATGACCAGAGACGGTGCACAGAACCCACACACACTCACACACACAGTCACACTCTCACACACTCATGCACAAACACACATGCACACATTCTCACATGCACACACTCTCACACACATTCACTCTCACACACTTATTCACTCTCACACACTTATGCACACACATGCACACACACATTCTTGCATGCACGCACACATTTGCACATTCACACACACTCACAAACACACACTCGTGCACACATTCCCACACACTCTCACACACACACAGACATACCCACTCACACACACTCACTCATGCACGCACACACTCACACTCACACAACCCTGGTGGCCTCCTCAGGCCAGCCCTGGATGCTGGCGGATCTCACACACTGGCCAGGTCTGGGTTGGGAGCTGAGGATTTTGGGCCACACCAAGGACACTCTCGGGCTCAGAGGGCGGCTGCCTAAGGACGTTCCGGAGCCGTGGACCCTGAGGGACCAGACGCGGAAGAGCTCATCTTGGCAGGAAGGCCAGGCCAAGGGAGCCCTGAGCGCAGGGAGCTGGGCTGGGGGATGGGGCACACCTGGGACCCCCGCATGTGGCTGGACCAACGGGACCTCGGAGCAGAGGCCTGCACTGGCCTCGGGCCTCCCGCACCTCACTCCTCAGACGCGGTTCCCCCACCTGGAAATGTGGCTCCGCCAGGTCCACAGGAGAATGGTGATTTTGAGGAGACCAGCCCTCCGTCGCTGACTCCGTGCCTGGCCCTGGCTGAGCGTGTTACACATATCATGCTTTTTAACCTTTGCAAAAACCCCAAGAGGTTGGCAGGCCTTCTAACCATCTCCATTCTACAGATGAGAAGACTGAGGCCCAGGGAGGTCAGGGGCTGAGCCCCTGAGTGCTGGTCCAGGGTTCAAACCCAGGCATCAGATCCAGTCCCTTCACAGGTTGAAGAAGTGAAGTAGAATCACTGTCATGTCTAAAGACTTTGCAGTCCCATGGACTGTAGCCTACCAGGCTCCTACGTCCACAGAATTTTCCAGGCAAGAGGACTGGAGTGGGTTGCCATTTCCTCTTTCACAGATTGGATCCAGTAAATCTGCACACACTTCCAGGAGAGCTTCGCAGACACTACACTGCCATCCAGAGGCAGAGGCTCCTCTCCAAGCCCAGGGTGGCCCCTGAGGCCAGATTCCTACACGCTTCCCTCTGGGCATCGCTTCCCACCTAACCTCTGGGGAAAGCCCAGATGACTCCCAACTCCAGATCCTTTTCAGCTCCTGGAAGCGCCCCGGGGCACTGGGCCATGGGCCCAGCCCAGCTGGGAACCCCACCCCAACCCCTCCAGGTCCTTATAGCCCACAGTAAAGGGCCCAGCACCTCCACTCTGCGGGCCCCCACCCCACCACACCCCGGGTTCCGGTGCCCTGCTGGTGAGCATCATTCACCCGCGAGCAGGCGGAGGGCACGTGAACGCCTGCAGGCCCGGGCCGGTGAGCACCCACGCCTGTGTCTGTCTTTCAGCCTGTAAACCGTTCCCCTGACCCGGCCCGGGATGGACCACCCTCCACAGAGGCGGCCGCGCTGCCCACAGCCCACCGCCCGCACAAGCAGCGAGCTGCAGGGCTGCAGGCTCCGTCCGCCATGATTCTGAGCAGGTGTTCATGTCTGTAACGCAAAGGAAGAACGAGACCCATTTCTAAATGTCCCAGAGTGCCAGCCCGAGTTCGGACGTCCCAGAGACGTGGGTCTGCAGGCTCTCCAGCCGCAGCGCCGGGAGCAGGCAGCCCGAGGCTCCACAGGCCGCTCCTCACTCCTGGCACCAAGCCCTAACAGTGACCCCTGGGCTCCCACCAGGAGCCCGGCGCTCACACCACAGGTATGAACTCCGCCGTGCTCCCCGAGACACGTGTAGGAGGTGAGGCCATCACACCCCCTCCCCACCCCAAGTGCGGCCAGGAGCAGGGATGTGACCCCAGCTCCACCAATCACAGCTCCTGTGGCCTGGGGCCCATGAGCCTCTCTCATGGTGCCTCGGTTTCCACATCTATGAAATGAGGAGAATGATCCAACGCGAAGGCTGTGATGAGGAGGGGCTTCCCTGGGGCTCAGCTGGTAAAGAGTCCGCCTGCCATGCGGAAGACCTGGGTTCGAGCCCTGGGTCGGGAAGATCCCCTGGGGAAGGGAAAGGCCGCCCGCTCCAGTCCTGAGAAGTCAGTGCGCAGACAGGGCGCTGTGGACAGTGGGGTCGCGTGCGTCTCACACGAGTTTGCCGTGGTTCCTGGTGTCGCTCGAGTTCATCCAACTGCTTCCCACAACAGGACAGACACACTCAGTCTTCTTAGAGTGAAAATCGCAGTTTTTCCCTCCGCCACGCGGAAGGGTGAGATGGGTTGCTTGGGCACTGGGCTGCAGGTGACTCCGGGAGGGCTGGCGGGAGTCTGCAAACCCTAGTGAGCCTCCTCACCAGCGGGCAGCCCTCACTCCCGTGGCGTTTAGGACATGGAAACCCCATCGGGCAGTGTGGTTGGCACAGCCCAGCCCCGCAGCAGAGGGTGGGCCCTGAGGAGCCTCATGGGTCCTGGGATGAGGACGTCCCTGGGGGGCAATGAGGACGAAACCCGAGCTTGAAGCCCCAACCCAAGGCTTCTGCCCACAGTGGGAGATCTGTTTCTTTATCCCTAACACTCCCCAAAGGGGCAGAAATTGCATGTTTTTTTAAACCCAAGCCTCCCGGGACGGGGAGAGCAGGACAGGGGCAGAGTGCCTGCAGACGGTGAGACCTTCCCGGCCTCCTGGGCCCTGGCTCCTCTGCGCGAAGCCCAGCCCAGAGCAGGGAGGCGGCAGAGCCGGGCACCCGCCCCAGCCAGCGCGGGCTTTTGCTGAGGACGCTTGCGAGCGATCGGCCGGGTCTCCTTCTCGGCTGCTGTGGTCAGCGCTGGGGCCGGGCTCCAGAAGGAGGGGGTTCTCCTGGGGAGCGGCCTGGGACCATCTCAGGGGACTCGCCGTCTTCCCCTGGGGGGCGGGGGGCTGGGAGCCTCCCACGGGCGCCGGAAGGCTGGGACACCCCGCGGCACACGCCCGTACCCGGCCCGGGCGCGGCCCGCTGTGCTCGCTCACTCAGCCGTGTCTGCCTCTGCTGACCCCGTGGACCGTGGCTGCCAGGCTCCTCTGTCCATGGGATTCTCCAGGCAAGAACCCTGAATGGGTTGCCGCGCCCTCCGCCAGGGGGTCTTCCCGACCCAGGGACTGAACCCGCATCTCTTACGTCTCCTGCACTGGCAGGGGGTCCCAGGAGGGCCGCCTGGGAAGCCCGCAGGGTGCATAGCAGGCACTCCAGTGAGCTTCCTGGGGCGGCTTAGACGACAGAGTGGAGCCTCGCAGTCAGGCCAGAAGCGCAAGCCCAGGGTGACCTCCCGAGGCCTCCGCCCTCGGCTCCCCCGCGGCCGTCTTCGCCCACTGACCTCCCACGGCCCTCCCTCTGTGCGTCTGTAGCTGACCCCCTGTCGTTCCAAGCACACCAGTCAGATGGGACCCTCGTGCTCTCACTTGAGCTCAGGTAGCTCTTCAAATGCCCCTTCTCTGAAGACAGCCACATCCTGAGGGCCCAGGGGTCAGGACACACGTATTTTGGAGGGGACATAGCTCAGCCCATCAGCGCTCCACACCTGTCTGCTGGGCAGGCGGCAGCGACAAGACGAGAAGCAGCCCCCGAGTGGGTGCTCAGCGTGTGCCCGGCCCCCTGCCCGGGCTCCTCAGACACCCCCTCATTACCTCCTCGAGCCCTGAAGAGGTGTCACCAACCCTCTTTCCAGGTGAGCAAGCAAAGCTCAAAGAGGGTCAAGAATTTACCAAAGGCCACTCCCCGGAAGCAGAGCCCTGACAGAGCCAAGCTCCTCTGGCTGCGGCCCGGGCTGCTCTCCACCACGCTGGAACGCCAGACACGCTGGGGTACCCGCCAGCCTAACGGCCCAGCTGGAATCGGCCCACCACCACAGCCCAGCACTGCCTCAGGTCTCTCATTTCCTTCACGGCATTTAGTGTGATCTTATAACAATTGTGTGAGATGGGATCTGTGTTCCTTTTTCACCAGTGAGAGAATTAAAGGCCCCGGAGATGAAATCAGTTGGCTAACTGCCTGGAAGACAGATGGAAGGATGGTGGATGTGTGGGTGGGTGGGTGGCTGGATAGATGGATTATTGGAGGATAGATGGATTATTGGCTAATAGACGGATGACTGGGTGGCTGGTGGACGGATAGACAGTGGATTGATGGATGGGTGGATGGTGGCTGGATGGTGACTGGCGGTTGGACGGGTGGTGGCTGGATGGGTAACGGATGGATGGTGGATGGGTGGCGAATGGTGGGCTCTTGAATGGATGGGTGAATGAGTGGACGGGTGGTGGATGGATGGGTGGATATGTGCCCCATCAGGTTCGGACCCCAGGCCTCCACGGATGGCAGGGCAGATGCACTGAGAGGAGGCTGACACACCCCCGACTAGCCTGGGCCAGTGCTCCTGGTTCAGCAAGTCTTGGACACGGCACCACAGTGACGCAGCTCTAACACAGCCCAGCCATCTCAACGTGTGTAAATACCCAGATAAGGGCCACGCTACAGATTAGGCTCCCTGGAAGAAAACAGCTCTTACGTGTTCACGGGGGGTCCAGCTCATGGGGCACACAAACTGCAGCAATGTGCCCCGGCCACATTCACCCACCCAGGCACCAGGGACGGCCACTCGCTGCGGCTGAGTCAGAGGGCTGCTCCTGAAGAAGGGGGACCCCACCCCCAACCTGCCTTGTGTCTGCTGAAGGAGGCCTCTGACTGGGCTGAATGAGAGAAACGTCCACGAGACTGCAAGGCTGCTGGTGTGATGACGGCAGGAGGCAGACGAGCTGCGTCCCCACGACGTCCCAGCAGCAAGAGCGTCTGCAGAAAGACAGAGGGAGGCAGCGACCAGCTCGCTCCCCTGCGCCCCGGACCCACCCCCACCCGTGGCCCTGTCTCGGGCACCCCCATTCTCTGCAGGGTGGGCGCCACACAGGGCATCTCCTTCAGCCCCATGGGGACGGGGACAGCAAAGACGGGTCTCACACCCCCGCTCTAAGTGGTGATACAGCTTCCCAGACCCTTGAGGGGGATGAACCGGACCCCGCGCCTGGTCCTACACCAGGCTCCGGAAACGCACGTGCGGCCAGTGAGGAACGTGGATCGCGGCTGCAGCCCGGGCGACCTCATCAGAGACGAGGAGCCACAGGGGGAAGAAAGCCACGTCTGCGGCATCTCGGGCCCCCCTTCTCGAACTTGCCGTGTCTTCAGGGACACGAGCGCCTGTGCGACCCCGCCTCAGGCCTCCCCACGCCAGCTGCCCGGCCCAGAAGCGCCCTTGGCTTGGCTCCTCCCTGACTCTCTCCCCAGCCGCTGGCCCAGAACCCAGCACTAAATAAACGTGTGAGGTTCAGCGAGTAGCTCGCGAAGGCACAGGATGAATTTTGTGAAATTTATCACCAGCCTATAAGGCCTCAAGGGCAAAAACTAGGCATTTTCCTTCTCGAAATCACCACAGTTTGATGTAGTGCTGAAGCTTGACACTCCATAAATGTTTAGATTCTGAATTTAATTTAAATTTAACTGACCGGCCTCGTAAAGGAAGAAAGGAGATATTACTCATAACGGAAAAAGATTAGAAAAAAAAAATTTAAACAAAAACTCGAGAGCCCCTGGCTAAGCAGCTGAGAGGGGACATCTGGAGGGGAGGGTTTTCATAAATCATTTCTTAAAAAGCCAGGGTCGTCATCTCCTCCATGTCCTCATGTTTAATTAAATGGTGAAGGATTAGCATCTACTCACAGAGGCGGGCCTGGCCACTTGGCTCTGGGAAACAGGGGCCGCTCGGCCAGAGGCTCCAAGAAGCCCCAGCACCCGCCAGAAATGGGACGGGGCCGAGGAGGACCTCAGGCTGGGGGCAGGGAAAACGGGCGGCTTTCTAAGTGGATCCGTGAGGAGCGAGGGCCGGGCCTCCCAGGGCGGACACCGCGGAGGCCCCCAGCCTCACTGTGCCTGCCTGGCGGGGCCGCGTGTGCGCATGGGCACAGATGCCCACGTGGGCTTCCCAGGCGGCTCAGTGGGAGGAGACGGGGGATGCCGGTTCATCCCTGGTGGGGAGGATCCCCTGGAGGAGGAAACGGCAGCCGTCTCCAGGATTCCTGCCTGGAGGGTCCCATGGATAGAGGAACCCGGCGGGGTACAGTCCACAGTGTCGCAGTCGGACACGACTGAGCGTGCATGCACAGGTGTGTATGTAGGCGTGTCTAAGCATGTGCACCTCTGTGTGCACATCTGGGCAAGGCCGTGGAGTGTGCACGTGTGTACAGAGCCAGCGCTGAGCTTCTCAGCCACGTCGAGCCGACAGTGCTGTGGGGCCCCTCTACCAGGGAGGGCTTCATCCAGAGAAGCGGCCGAAACGTGGGATGGACAGACTTCAAAGGGACAGTCGGAGGAGGGAGGCAGGAGCCCCTTTCACAGCCCTGCTTTCTGCAAACACGCAAGTTGCAGTGGAAAAGCCACCGAGACCAAGCTCAGCAGTGTCTCTCTGCTCGGCCCGTCGCCAGACGACTGGGCGCTGGGACTCCAGCGGCTTGCCTCGCCCTCTTGGCTCACCCGCGTTCCTCTGCTTCTGCAACGAGTGTGGTTGCTCCAGTTGCCTGCTAAGGCTCCAGGGGTCGCCACTCGCTGGACGACCCATCCAGGAAGGTCTCAGGCTCACAGGCCGTGGCGGGGCCAGGGGTCGGGGGGCCGGGACACCGGTGTTTGCTGAGTGCCTACTCGAGCGGAGCCACGGCAGCCTTTCCTGCACAAGCCTCCCCGGGACCCAGCACGGGGAGGTCAGAGCAGACGCGTGGGCAGCCGCGACCCCCCAAGACCATGGCGGGTGGACGGGTCAAGAGCCGGACTCAGGCGGGTCTGCCTCCCAGCCTGGACCCTCGGCAGGGCCCCGGGAGGCTCTGGGGGTCAGCCCCGGGGTCGAGGCGTTAAGCAGGGGCGTGGGGGTAACAACGATCCTACATGCCAGGCAGCAACGGGGACTCTGATGCGAAGAAGACTCTGGACTCTGCGGGAGACGGCGGGGGTGGGATGAAGGGAGAGAACGGCCTTGAAACACGGCACTACCACAGGTGGCACAGACGGCCCGTGCAGGGGGGTGACGGAGCGGGGCGCCCACAGGCGCACGCAAAGCCCGCCGCAGCGGAGTCACCGCCTGCCGATGAGAGCGGCTCAACCTGAAAGCAATTAATGGGCAAGAAGGAGGGAGGGGGCCCAGGCCCACCGGCGGCTCCTCCGCGCCAGCGCCCAGACCCCCGACAGGCGCCCGCCCGCCTGCACGGCTGCTCAGGGCAGGCAGTGGGCCGGGCCAGGGGCCCCGAGAGGGACACGGGCCTTGAACTTCTCCCAGAAGAGCCCCGACATCCTCTCTCACAGACGCCCGGGGCCCCCAGGTGCGGACCGGCTGCCAGACGCCGCGAGAGAAGAGGGAAACGGGGTGAGAGGGCAGAGCGCCTGGGGCTGCTCGGGGTGCCCCAAGGCCGCGGGGCTCAGTCGCACCGCCTCCCACCACACACCCCCCGCCTCCTCCTCGGCCGACCTTCCCTGAGGCCCCACCTCGCTGACCCGACAGGGCCTGGCTGTGACATCTGATGAAAATGTCATGGGTGGCGTAGGGGCCTCGGAGCATCAGAGCGGCAGAAACCTCTGTCTCCATCGAGTCAGAAAATAAAAAACAAACAGGCTGCTCCTGGCGGCTCTGCAATCCAAACACCGTAAATTCCACAGACCACAGAGGCCCATGCGGGGGGCCCTCCCTGCCTGCCTAACAACTCTGGTTCCATCTCGCGTTTGCAGCTGGCGAATCAAACGCTCAGACCGCGCACGCTGGCCGGCCCACAGCCACACTGCCCCCAGACAGGAAGGCAGGAAGACAAAGGGATCAAAGTGAAATAAACGCCAGATAAATGCAGACATGTCACTTTAAAATTCATAGACACCAATCCTCTCTGCAGTTTATGTGGGTTGAACCAGTGAACAGACCGTCTAACTTCCTGAGAGACGGCACCAAAGTGTGAATTTGTGAGAAACCTCATTTCCTGGTTTCCCAGTGTGTGAGGTTCCTGGGGGTGGGGGGACCCCAAGCCAGCGCCAGGACCCAGCAGTCTCGCTCAAGCCTGAGCTCTGTCCTGCCCCCCACCCCCCCACGAGGCTCTGGACATCAGCTCTGCCAGGCACCCCCTGGGCCGCCCTGTGAGCATTCCAGGCCTGTTTCTCCATCTGTGTCGTGGGGGATCGTGGAGGACTTGACCACAGCCGTACAAGTGGGGGGTGTCACAACAGTGTGGCCACCCCTGGGTGGGGCTGAGGGTGGAGCATGAGCCAAACAGGGTGGGGTCGGGGCTTCGGTTCTGGGAATGCCTTCCTAATTTGCAAAAAACAGAGCCAAGTGGGGGCCCCAGAGGGAACAACGCCGGACCTCAATATCCTCCAGCCAGCATCACGGTGGAAGGTGGGGGTTCGGCCTGGGGGTGCTGGGGCAGGCACCGTGCAAGCAGCGACGTCTGGGGGAGCCGGAGCCTGTTCCCGGACACGCAGCCCCTATGGGCCAACGCCATCCCCTGCGTACGCTGGGAGGCCTGCGTGTGCTGGACGCCAGGGCCAGAGAGGCGTTTACAGCACCTAATGCGGAGTGGAAGGATCAGTCTCTGCACAACATGTGGGGGCTGCTGCTGGCTACTGGCAGGTGGAGAGGGTACCCAGTGGGCCCAGGGGCCACACAGAGGCCCAGGACCCCCAGAGCGACCGCACTTATGGGGCCAGGGGTAGGCAGCCGGCCAGGGCCTGGTCAAGCTGGACCCCAGGATGCCTGGCAGGTCGGGAGGTGTGCAGGGCCTGGGGGCTGCAGCAGTGGTCTGTCGTGAAGCCCCTCGGCCCCTCTGGACTCATCTGTCCACAGTGTTTCCGCAGAGCCAGGCTCCACCTTCGGGAAAGACGTGTGACGAGCAGAGCGAGACCGGCTGCTCACCTAGCAGGTGGGCGGTGCCCCCCTGCTCGGAGCAGCTGGTGGGGGCCCTCCGAGAAGTGCCGGTCATGCTCTGCCCCCAGGTGCCCCTGTTTATCTTCTATAAGATGGATAATCATGGCCCCCAAGAGCTGCCTGCTGGCTCCGTGGACACCAGCCTGGCCAGCTGCTTAGCGACAGGATCACCAGTTCCCGTGTACACACACCTCCTCCCCACCACCCCGTGAGCTTGGAGCCCGGGCGGGATCCACACTGCCCCGCACCCCTGAGGGGTCTTCGGTCCACAGAAGGGGAGAGCCCTGCATCCAGGGGAGCTGAGGATGGTGTGTGTGGGACTCGGGTCCCTGTGGTCCAGCTGGAGAAGCGGCCCCTCTCCACCCTCCCTGGGAAGTCCGCACCACCCCCACCAGCCCCCACAGGGCCGCTGGGCAGATGGGGCACCTGGGCTCCCCCCGCTCCCCAGAGTCAGCCCAAGACCGTCGTGGGCCCAGCACGGTCCCCGCCAACAACTGTGTCCTGTGCCTGACGAGGATGTCCACTCTGGCTCCGATCCAGCTGCTCAGGAGGCCAGAGGACGGAGCCCCACAGCCTGGGCCAGGCCCGCTCTCTCACGGCCTTGCAGACGTCCTGGCTGCTGGGTCTGCTCCAAGCGGAGGGGGGATCCAGCTCATCTTGTGGCAAAATGCGTGCCCCTGATCGCAGCCCCTCCCAGAAACACAGGGCCTGGCGTCGCCCTCGCCCAGCCCGGCCCCTGAGGACACGAGCCTGACCACAGGCGGAGCCACCTGTCAACTGCCGGGTCTGGCTCCGTGTTTCCTCCAAGAAGCGGCTCCAGGTCTCTGGGGGGCGTTGCGGAGGTTGGGGGCTGGAGAACTCGGGGGAGCCGGCAGTCACCCCACCACGAGGGGGGCTCCGCCGCGGGGTCCCCGTGTTTGGGCCACGACGCAGCGACCACTGGACAGATGTGCAATGTCGCGGCAACAGGCTCTGCCCAGCCGGGCGGGTCCAGCCGTGCTGGAGTCTGCCCAGCAACAGCAACGCCCGGCCCGGGGGCCCTGGAGGTCCCATCGCGCCCGGCTTCCTCCAGCTCCTGAGGGTTCCCCGCTGCGGGTGTGCAAAGGCTCTGGGCCCGAGGCTGCCGCCCGGGTGGGGACCAGGGTGGAGGCCCTGCAGGCCAGCGCCAGCCTGGGTCACCGTCCTCCTGGCCCTGGGCGGCTGGCAGCTCCCCCACTGACCCCCGTGTGCCTCTCCCCTTCCCGTCCCCCGGGCGGGGACGCAGGGCGGCTGGGTGCTGACCTGAGGCGCCCACCCCCGCCTGTCTCTGTCCATGGGCTGGGGGCAGGCACGCCTCCCGGCAGCAGCCCCCCGCGGCCCTGAGGCTGGCAAGGGCAGGCGTCCTTCCCCCTGCTGCTGCCGCCAGGGGCGCGAGCCCACTGCCATGTCGTCACGCTGCAGTGCACAGAGAGGGCTCCGCCACCCCCAGGGACTCAACGGGGCCTCCCCTCGCCCTGGAGGCAGGTTGGGGGTGTCCAGGACACTTCTGTGTTACTGACAGGTGACCCGAGGCTCAGAGAGGGCAGAGAGCACGGCCAGGGCAGGGCCTGGCCATCTCAGAGCCCAGCACCCCCCACGGGGCCTGGCCTCCCTCCCCGACACGCATAGGCACACGTGTGCACACAGGGGCACGCGCATGCACACAGACGCATGCTCACAGATACACACTCAAGCACACACCCCAGCTCCGCTGGGATGGGTTTCCTGCTCAGAAACGAGTCCCCCTGGTGTGAGTGGACGAAACATACACCGCATGTTTCCAGAACCCAGGGATGAGGGGGCTCCAAGGCCCCTGGGGGACGGGGCCTCTGTCCATCTCTGAGCTGAGGGTTTGCCCGTCCTGGTACCCGGGCAGCCAGACGGGGGTGTGAGGCAGTGCCATCTAGTGGGCACAGCGGGTACTGCACAGGTGCGTGTCTTGCGGGGCAGGCCACGAGGTGAAACCACAGACCCACTGTCGCCCAGGACAGAGGGCATCCAGCGTCCCCCTCTGTGGCAGGGGCTTCACCCCGAGGACAGAGCAGCCGCGCACAAGGCCCTGAGGAGCGCCGTGGTCCAGCAGCTGGCACGAGCCTCAAAAACCAAAGGACGCGCGGCCCGAGTTCTGTGGAGCCGTGCGAGTGGCCACCCGAGCTCACACCCACGACTGCTCCTCGGTGAGAGCACGGCCTGCACCCCGGCGGCTTCATCTCGGCTCAGCGGCTGCGGGGCCACGGGCTGCCGGAGCCTCTGACCAGCCACGTGGGGAAGGCGTCCACCTTCACTGCAAGACGCCAGCGCCTTTCCAGGCCCCCTCACCGTGACGACAGCCCAGAGTGGGGTCTCACACACGCCAGCACAGGGGCTGCCCGCGCCGGGGTCCGGGATGCCCCACCCGCTCAGGCCCTCCTTCTCTGTGTGAACACAGGTTCGCCTTTCAGACGCCATGGCCGGATCATAATACACAGCTCAGCACTTGCAGGGACCTCAGCCGTGGGGCAGGCCAGCATCTCGTGAGCACCAGTGGGCTCAGAATGAAAGCCGTGCAGGGGCAGGCTAGTCATCATTGCCGTCAGACGCTAAAAGCCACCTGTCACACTGGTGGAGACAGAGATGCGACCCCAGCAGACCCTGGAGACAGCCGTCCGCCTGGCCCAGACCCCCCGCGGTCTGACACCCGGTCTCATGACTGGGCAGGGCACGGAGACTTTCAGGGGAGAAAGTGGAGAGCTGCTTTCTTCATGCACCCCATCTCCTGAGGGCCTGCACACGTGTGTGCCTGAGTGCGCATGCACGTGTGTGCACTCTGAGCATGTGTGCACACGCGCCCATGTGACGTATGCATGTGCTCATGGGTGCACGTGCCTGTGTGTGCTGTGCTCATTGCATAGCTGTGTGTGTCTGTGTGTGTCCACGGACACGGGAATGTCTGGGCAGCTGTAGGTGGAGGCCCACACTGCCTGCGGGCTTGAGCCTGTGGGGGCCAGTGGGCTCTCACTCCGTCCTCTCAGCCGCAGCCCAGCCCGACTCTCAGCCCAGCAGGACGGGGGGCCCCACGTGAACCTCCCACCCTCGCCCCTGCAGGCACCCCCCAGCCCTGGCCCCGCCTGACTCAGGAGGGCCAGCTGTTTGAGGGCTGCAGGCAGCGTGGGCGTCCGGCAGTGAGGGCTGAGGATCTGCTTGCCCACCTTCTCCAGAGACCTTCCCCTTCACCACCTGCACCGCCCTCCCCACAGGGGCCCTTCCTCGCGGTCGCCGTGGAGCAAGCCCCACCCCCACACGTGCCTGCCACCCCGTGGCCCCGCAGACGCCCGCTGTCTGTGGGCAGCGCTTCCTGCCCCGTGGGCTCCTGAGCTTCTCCTGGGCGACGGCCCGGGGGTCCAGCACGCCACGCCCCCACGCTGACCCCGCAGCAGAGCGCCCCAGAGCCGCCAGCCTGGACCCGGCCCCCGCTGCCGGGGCCCCCAGAGGTGGACTCTGCCACCCGCGTCCCCACCAGGCCCTCGCCCTCTCTTTCCCCACGGCTGGCTTCCGACATGAACGATAGGTTTGAAGAGGAAAGAAGCTCGTTTTCTAGGACATGCCCTGCCCAACTGTGTAAATAAAACCACAGAGTCACAAAAATCAGAAGAATTGGCGGCACCCACTGTCTCATTTCTCACCTCCCCTCGCTCCACGCCCACTCCCATCTGGCCTCCAGATTCCAAGGAGCTTCCGCCCCCAGCGGCTCCCCCGCACCCCTCCCCAGGACCTCCCTGCCTGGGGACAGGCAGCCCAGGGGAGCACTGGCCACCCCCTCCCCAGGAGCCACCCCTGGGCTCCCGCGGCCTCCTGGCGTCTCCAGGAGCCGGGCCTCTCCAGCCCTTCACCCTCTTCGGCCCCATTGCCCTCTGTTGCCCGTCACACCTGGGGCCCCACCTGTGCCGTCAGCTCGGGCCCCTGCTGCAGACTCTCCAGCGGTCCAGACGCCACCTCCCGTCACCTCCACCCTCCAGCAGGGCCACGAGCCACCCCTGGCCCCCATCAGTCCAGGCTGCGCCGCCTCTCCCGGCTCCTCTGTGCCCCCGCTGCCTACCTGCCCCCTCCAAACCACCCACAAAACTCTCGGGGCTCCCTCCTCTTAAGACACAGCCTGTCCCCCACCCGCATGCAGGAGACACAGGGGACTGCGCTCGATCCCTGGGTCGGGAAGACCCCCTGAAGGAGGGCACGGCAGCCAGCTCCAGTACTCCTGCCTGAGAATCCCAGGGACAGAGGAGCCTGGCGGGCTGCAGTCCACGGGGCCCCGAAGAGTTGGACACGACTGAGCGTCTGAGCACAGCCCCTGCCAGACCCCCAGGGCCCGACCCTGCTCTCAGCACCTCGGCACCCTGGTGGGGCCTCAGTCCCCCTGACCACACTCGCCGCCATCAGACTCTGATCACGACGTCCCCTCCGCCGGGAACCCTTCACCCTCCGCCCACATTTGACGTGTCTCATCCTTCAAACGTCAGAGGCAGTTACCCCCAAGGAGGTGCTCTGCCTCCCGGAAACGGTGGGCACTGCTGGGACGTGGGCTGTGACTGTGAGGGGTGGCATCCAGTGTCTGGGGCCTGCAGGGCCCTTAGGAGGACCAGCTGCACCTGGGGTCTTCCTGCGGGGTCCCAGCCCCACCAGCAACCAGCACAGCTGTGCTATGCAGACCCCTTCCAGCCTGCAAGCGGACGGCCCTCCCAGCAGACAAATCCGCCGGGACTCACGGGGCCTTCATCTCGCTATCGGGCAGGGATGGCTGGGAGACTATTTGAGGATAGGCAATTCAGAACGTAGGACGGGACCGCTGAGCCCCCGCACCGTGCCAGGAGTGTGCGGACAGCCTCGGTTCATCTCCTGAGAGCTCCGATCAGGACTCCACCAGTGCTCAGCCATCAGCAAACTCTCGGCACGGTTCCTAGGATCTGGGCCCCTGACTCATCCTACAGAAAGGAGGCGGGACGGGGCCGGATGAACCTCCCTGACTCCCCTCTGCCAGTCGCCTCCCCTCCCAGCCTCAACCTCTGCAGCCACCCGGTCTCACTCAGACACGACCCTTGGTAAAGGCACCCAGGACTCCACACTAGGAAGGAGGGACCCTGCAAACTCACCCAGGTTTATTTTCTTGCCCATCACGGCCCCAAAGCATCCCTTCCTTTAGGCCAGTGGCTGGCTCCCTGCTGCTGCCACCCCCGCAGAGCTGTCTACTCCAGGCTGGCAAGCATTTTGGGTCCTGCACCCCTTGGCACTCCATACATGCTTGTTGAAGGACTAAAGGAAAGACTTCCCAGCCTGCGGACTGTGGCAGCCTCAGGATACCCCTCCCTTGGGCTTGCCCGCGAGTGTCAGGCGCTGGAGCTCCCCTGGGCCCCCCTCCTGGACCTGCTGGGCTGCCAGGAACCCCCATAGGGGGGTTGCAAAGTGCTTTCCCCCACGCGATCCCGCTCAGCCAGTAGCACCACCCCATGAGGGCGCAGAGTCTGAGCGCCCGACTAAATCAGAGAGAAACTGCAGGGATTTAGGAGACTCAGCAAGGTCGCCCGAGCGAGCAGAGGTCAACCTCGCGGCCTGGAGCCCAGGGTGGGCTCCTCGGGGCTCGCCGCCTGCACGGTCAGGGTGCCGATCTGTGCTGGAGAAGGTGTTGGGAGTGCTGTTTCCATTCCCCCACCCCCGAACGTGGGCAGGTGCTCCTCCGGCCGCAGAGATGAGCCGCCTTGAACCACAGTTCACTCAGAGCTGCGTCTTCTGCACAGCAGGCCAGCCCGGGGTCGGGGTGGCTTCTGTTGCATCCACCCGCCTCCTAAGCAAAAGCGTGGCTTCAGAAAGGAAGCAACGCTGGCCAGGTTGCGGCTGAGTCTGGGCCGGGGTCGGGGCTGGGTCTGGGGGAAGGATGAGGCTCAGTGATAGCCCCGCAGCTGAGAGACCAGAGTCGGGATTTCTTCCCGAACAGCCAGAGCCACGTGATCCTCCGCGGTGCTGGGAGCCGCGAGGTACCGGCGGCAGCTGCCCGACGCGGTCCCCCATAAAGCCATAAAACAGAGACTGACTTTGAAATGGCCCTTTCTCCGCCTGTATCCTCGGACATAAATTTAAATAAAACGGCAATTTAAATGCCTGCGACACTGAGGAGGCGGCGTGGGGCTGTCTCTCCGGGCTGCGTGGGAGACAAAATGCCGCCCGAAAGCCATCCTGCTGAGCCACGCGGGTGAAGGTCGGCGCGGGGGCAGCGGGGAGGGGGCACCGCGGGCACAGCACGCACCGGGACTGGCGCCCGCCCCCGCCGGCCCGCTCTGCTCCCGGGTGGGAGGGCATGCTGGGCCCCCGAGGGAAGGGCTGCGCCTCTGTCCCCCTGGAAAGTGGGGACACAAGCCTCATCTGTCTGTTTGCTCTTGGGATGCAGAGCCCTGAGCTGTCTCCCACCCACAGTGAGCGCTTGGGAATACCCGCGGGGCTGGTACAACCTGTGCGGGGCGCCCTTCTCAAACCTGCGAATGCGGAAGAAGCCCCAGAGTACCTGCTCCACCCGGGGTTCTGAGCCTGCAGGCCCAGGAGGGGCCTGGGAACATGCATCTCTGACCCCCTCCCAGGTGACGCTGCCGGTGCGGGACCCACGTGTGAGAGCCGCGGTGCAGGAGAAAGCTCACCCACGCCGTGGGAGGGAGGGCAGGGGGCTCTTGAGCAGCGAGCAGGAGTGAAGCAGGACAAGGGGAAGGGTCTCCCTTGGTCCAAGCCGGAGACCACTCCACCTGGGTGGGAGCAAAGACCGGAGGGGCTGCCACACCTCAATCCTGCTGGGCCCGCAGCCCCGCCCCAGCCCTGCCCACAGAGCCCTCCTCGGGCATGGTGCCCTGTGCACACAGCTCCTGCCCGTGTGCACCTCCCCTCACGACCGCAGCCTGGACACAGCCCCACTTGGGTGTGGGCGCACAAGGCTCCGAGGACCAAGACCCGGCGCGTCCTCCCAGCTGGCAAGCAGCAGCTGCTGGCCACACCGGGAGTCTGAGTTTCCTTCCCAAGCCCCTTGCCCGCCCTTCTCCCTGCAGACACAGAGCCTGAACTTCAGCCGGGTCCCAAGGCCAAGGCCCAGTGTTTGCAGGGGTGTGCCAGACCCACGGCACCCTGCATCTGGTCCTGACAGGACTGGAGGCTCCCACAGCCTCCCCCTCTGGGTGGCCAGTCCCGGGCAGCCCAGAGCAGGAGAGCCGCCAGGACACTCGCTGTGGGCACAGCTGGGCTTCTAAGAGCGGCCTTTGCCCAGGTCCGCAGCCTGGAGCAAACAGGCCGAGGCGGCTCACCAGCATGGGCAAGCTGGCTACAGTGATGAAGGGGAGCTCTAAGGGGTGGTCTGGTGACGTGGGTGGGAGGTGAGGGCAGGAGCCAGCTGTCAGGAGGGGCTACGGGCTGGCACAGGACAGGCACGACCCAGGAACCTAACATGCCAGCAAGGATCAAGACGGCACAGAGCCCCTCCTGGAGCAGGGATGTGTGCGCACAGGTGTGTGCTCAGGTGTGTGCACTCAGATGTATGATCACAGGTGTGTGTGTGCAGGTGTGTGCTCAGGTGTGTGCGCTCAGGTGTGTGTGCTCAGGGATGTGCACTCAGATGTATGATCACAGGTGTGTGCTCACAGGTGTGTGCACTCACAGGTGTGTGTTCACAGGTGTGTGTGCTCAGGGAATTGCACACAGATGATCACAGGTGTGTGTGCTCAGGTGTGTGTGCTCACAGGTGTGTGCACTCACACGTGTGTGTTCACAGGTGTGTATGCTCAGAGATGTGCATGCAGATGTATGATCACAGGCATGTGCTCACAGGTGTGTGTGCTCATAGGTGTGTGTTCACAGGTGTGTGTGCTCAGGGATGTGCATGCAGATGTATGATCACAGGCGTGTGCTCACAGGTGTGTGCACTCACAAGTGTGTGTTCACAGGTGTGTGTGCTCAGGGATGTGCATGCAGATGTATGATCACAGGCATGTGCTCACAGGTGTGTGCACTCACAAGTGTGTGTTCACAGGTGTGTGTGCTCAGGGATGTGCGTGCAGATGTATGATCACAGGCGTGTGCTAACAGGTGTGTGCACTCAGGTGTGTGTTCACAGGTGTGTGTGCTCAGGGATGTGCATGCAGATGTATGATCACAGGCATGTGCTCACAGGTGTGTGCACTCAGATGTGTGTGCTCAGGTACATAAGGAAAGGGCTCAGGGGCTCTGCCTGGATCAGGGAGCAGTGGCCAGCTGGCAGCCTTGTTGGTCCAGCCTGAGTCAAGGTCATTCCCGAGGCTGGGTGCAGAGCTCTCCATCGCTGGAGTCCAGCGGGGAGCACAGGTCAGGCAGGGCCAGAGCTGAGGCCAGCGCGAGGCCGAGGAGCCAGCAGGACTCAGCAGGGAGCACAGGCTCGGGGCCCACGTGGTGGACGTGGGATGCAGATGGTGCTCACAGGCAGGGGTGCACACCGGGTCCTCCTCCTTCTTAGCCAGGCCCCTTGTCTACAGTCTGGACGCCATCACTCAGAGCCCTCCCAGACAAAGGTCAGTCCAGGGACCAGGCAGTGGGCCGGGCTTCTCTGGTCCCGCTTCCTGCTTCCACCAGCCCCCACCAGCCTCCAGCAGACCCAGGGGCCCCAACTGGCCCCCACTGATCACCCATTAGCCGAGATGAGTCCCCGTCTAGATCCATCCTACATCACCACCGGCCCTGACCTGCTTCGTTCTCTCCACGCCCTTCTGCCAGCCCAAGTGAGGGACCCCAACCCTGCAACACACGCCCCTGCTCCAGGCTGAGACAGATGGTGGGCGTTTCAATGGTGACTCCAGGTCACCACAGGAGCGGGGGAGTGGTGCCACTGGAAGCTGCAACGCAGAAGATGCGAAGCTGGCACCTGCCCTCCTCCTCTAGGCTCTCCTTGATCGCCTTGGAGGAGAGGCTGTCCCAGGGTGGGAGCAGGGCGAGCGCCAGCTGAGCCTGGAGCGCCCGCGATGTCCGTGATGTCCGGAAGTGAAGGGGCGGGGGCGTGAGCAGGGGGCGGAGCCAAACGCGGTCCCGCCTGGGGCAGGAAGGTAAACACGGGGTTGCATTCACCTGTAACACAGCAAATGTCCACAAGTTCACACCAGCATCAAAAATAACGGGGAAAATAATCAAGTGGGAGGGACACATCTTCCCTTGAGAAGAATTCTAATTAACACATGCGGAAGGAACGAAGGAAATTGAATATCCCCTGAGCATGCCATGCCAGCAAGACCCACGGATGGCTGCTCAAAATCATGAACCAGAGTCCAAGGATAAGCAGCGAGCTGTGAAGGCTCCAATTTCCTCCCTGAAGCTACTCACTAGTTAGGAAGAGAAGGTTTGTAACTTTCCAGGAAGTTTTTAAAAATAGTAATTAAGGGCTTTCCCTGGAGGCCCAGGGTTGAAATTCCACTCTTCCACTGCAGGAGCTGCGGATCAGACCCTTGGTCGGGGAACTAAGATCCTGCAGGCCACGTGGGGCAGCCAAAAAGTCAAACAACAAACAAAGAAAGATTGAAAACAGCAGTTTTGCACAGAGAAGCACAGCAGACAGCAGGTGGGTGGAAGGATCGGGGGAAACAGCACCGAGACCTGCGGACATCAGGTAGCTCGTCGTGGAAGAAATACTGGACAAACACAAACTGGGGCGCCTTCTGAAAACTACCCAACCAGCCCTCTCCCAAAGGCAGAGACGCGAGCAGGAAGAGGAGACAGCTCGGACAAGAGGGCACGGGAGGGCCGACCACAAAACCAAGGTGGCGTCTGGGGGCGGGGTCCACATCGGACCCTAAAGTGGGAGAAGGGCTCCTGTGGAACACTGGGGAGCCGCCGGCGAGGTCTGGGGTGCAGGGGCAGCCTCGCGCCCCTCGGCGATCACCGCCTCTTGCTGACTGCCCTACAGTCGTGTAGGGGAGCCTGAGTGGCGAGCAGTCTACAGAGAGCGCCATCCTAGCGTGCAGCTTCTTGTTTTGAAATGATTTCAAGTGCAGAGAGCATCTCCTCAACCACTTCTGCATGCCTGGCCCCTGGCCTGGCCCCAAGCAGCTCGGAGTCCCCTCCGGTCTTCCCCCGCCTTCCTCAACCCCCACGCCCCAGCCTCCTCTGGGCAGAGCGCTCCCTCTCCAAGCAGCTCATTAGGCGTGTTCCCAGTGAAGTTTCCTCCCCAAGAAGGAGCACAGACCCCTGAATGTTGCCAAGCAGCCCTCGAGGGACCCTCACAGCCCCTGCCTCCCAGGGGACCAGCTCCTGGCTCTGGGTGCCATGCCCTCTAAAGATGTCCCCTGCAGCGGCAGGCATCGCTGCGGCACCGGGCCAACTCCTAGCCGCCAGCAAGTCTGTCGGTGGCTGCCTTGGAGTCAGACGTCCACCTGTGTCCAGGAGGCAGGGCACACGACGCAGGCCACGGCAGCCTTTGCATTAAAAATCCTTGTTTAAGATCCTGCCCAGCTGATTCTACTGTCTCCCGTCTCTCTTTTCACCTAACCCCATCTCAAATTTCCCACCTAGCAATTTTTCTAGGGAATTTCCCAGGCCTCCTCCAGGCCCTTTGGGGAATCGCAGGACAGCCCCAACAGGTGGAGGCAGAAAAGAGAAAACCCAGCCACCACCTGGGGCCCCAAGTCCCCATGCTCCACCCAGAAGGGCCCCCTTTGTCTCCAGGAACATGGAGAAACACCCCAGAACTGGGAGCCTCTCGCCCCAGCGCACTCCCCCACCCCCAGTGCTCCGAGAACTGCAGGGCCAGACTCATTTCCATCCAATCAAGGCTGCAGCAGGAGGTATCTGTGAATCATGCTGTCTGACCTCACAGTGGGAAATAGATTAATAAGCCATTATGATAAGCAAGCTGCTTATTAGCTCGAGAATGAGGCTGTGCAGCTAATTGAAGCCATCCAGCAAAATGTCAGCGCCTTCTCGGGTATGAAATATTCATCGCACCCCAGCCCCGACCCAGGAGCAGGGGTTTGTACTCACCTTTTTTGTATGGCCAGCATCAGACAGACTCCTTCCCCTGGGCCAAGCTCAGGGCACAGCGCAGGGCCCCCACCCACGAGGACAGAGACCTTCAGAGGGGCACGGGGCTCCGTGACAGGTGTGGCCTCTTCTTGACCCACTTTAAGAAAAGAGAGGGGTTTCTGTGAGCATAGGGAGCTTATGCAATCTCACTGCGCGGAGGCCATCTGTCCCTGGGAGGGGGGGTCCAGGGGTCCCCGCTTTTGTATTTCAGCTATGTTCTCCGAAGGGCCTGCCGCATCCATTCCGCAGCCTGGAGCAGGGCCTTTCTTGATCAGAAATAGCCCTCAGCCGTCTGACCCTTCCCTCCACGCTGCTTGGCCAGCAGCTCAGAGCCCTCTCCTCCAGCCGGGGGTCCTCAACCAGCTCCCATCACGGTGGGCATGCAAGACAGGCTGGCCCCCTGTGATGCCCCATCTCCACCAAGCTGAGAGCCCCCAGAGGCCAGGAGCCCGTCCTTCTTAGGGCAAGGGTGCTCCAGGCGGGGTGCTCCAGGTGGTGTGCTCCAGGTGGGCTGGCTCCAGGCGGGGTGACTCCAGGCGCGGTGACTCCAGGCGGGGTGACTCCAGGCAGGGTGCTCCAGGCAGGGCGACTCCAGGTTGGGTGCTCCAGGCGGGGTGTCTCCAGGTGATACTCCAGGTGCGAGCCAAGTTCTAGAGCAGGAAGGCACTTCCCCATGTCCTTTCTCAGGGCCTTGCTTCCCACCTGTGAGCAGGTGGACCCGCTGTGCAAGGGAGGACGTGGGATGCAGCACCCACGAAGTCGAGGTGTTACCACGCACGTCCCAGCCCAGCCTACGGGGAGCGCCGTGGCAGGAGCCGCGACCCCTGAGGCAGGGTGGCAAGGCCAGCCAGAGAGAGGGCAGTGCTTGACGGGGGGTGTGGGCTGGAGCGGGACCCAGCCAGTGGGGAGCGTCACTGTGGGCCTGGGGGGCAGGCCCAGTTCCCCCACACCTCCGGGAAGGACCACCCCAAAGGGACGGGGAGCTTCTCGGTCCCCCACAATGTGGAAAATATGAATGGCCTCTTATGGTAGTCATAGCAACCACATTTGCCTTCTACTGTATGTTAGACATATGTTAGACTTCTACTGTATGTATGTTAGACATCAGTTTTTCCAACACCAACCCAAAGGAAAGGAAGGAAAAGCTGCTCTACACCATGGCATTTTTAATTAATGTAAATTAAAATTCCTCTAGTTTGAAGATGTTTAAAGGCTGCTGTGACAGCCTGGAGATCATTACTGCCCCCTTGGGGCTCCAGCTGACCCCGGCTGAAACAGTGTCTGCAATCTGCCCACCCGCTGAGACCCCAGTGCACGCCCCCAACCAGGCGCGGGGACAAGGAGGAGTCCCAGCCCCACGACGGCTGTGGTCGGGAGGATCCAGCCTTGGGGGCGCGCCAGGCACAGTGCTTATGAAAAGCCAGAAAATGTACTTGCCCCCCGGGGGTGTCGTCAGGCAACTGCAAGGATCATCTCGCACATGAATGACCTCACAAGCGGTGTGCCAGGCACCCTCCCCTCGCATGGGTGACCCCAGACACAGAAGAGGTCACACCAGCAGCAGAGCAGCCGGGGCGGGGGTGGGGCTGAGGCCCGGCAGGCACAGGGCCCCCTCAGGGGACTGAACGTCCCCCGCTGGCTGGTGGCGCTGGGACGGCCCTGTGAATGTGCTAAAATCGCCGAGCTGTGTGGCACGTCAATGACATCTCAATAAAACTTTATAAAATAGCTACACAATGAAGATACATTATTCTGAAAATAAATAAACGTGCACACACCTATACCCTCCGACCGAGTAATCTCCACTCCCAGGAATGTTTCCTAAGGAAACAGGGATGTGCACGTAGATACAAAGATGTCTTCATACTTTAAAAAGGCGTTTGCATGTCCGGTGAGAGGGCTGTGGATGCATTCCGGCGCACGCGTCACTAGAGCACTGCGCGTGCGGTGACTGACAGCAATGTGGCGGGAGCGCGTTTATTGACACACGTGTGTTCGTGATAAATTGTGCGAATTAACAGGTTGCAGACAGTCAGTGTGGAGACTGTAAAGTGACAGGCCTCGCGCACACGGAAGAGCTGCCGCTGAATTATGCAAGCCCTCGAGCTGAGGGGTTTGGGAGGACCTTTTCCCCTCCTATTTTCAGTCTTCAGGATCATCCACCTTTTCTGTGCTGACCTGTGTTGCTGCAGCAATGACCCGATCGGGTTCTTTGGGGGGATGCTCAGAGCGAGGGCACGTCAGGAGCCAGGGGCCCAGAAGGTCGGTGTGGTTCGAGACCGAGGCCTTTAGGAGGGGCAGCCTCCCGGGCAGAGAGGACTCTTGGAGTCGAGGACTGGGCACCTGAACAACAGCCGCCCCTCTGACCCGCACTCCGGGCATAAAATCCACGACAAATCCCCCCCTGGGGTCCTGCTCCCATGCTGAGCCCCTGAGGCCCTGAGGCCGCCGCCCAGGAAGCGGCAGCCGTGGGTGCAGGAAGCCCCTCCTCACCCAGGCCGAGCTCGGGCCGGGCCGGCGGGCAGGCACTGGGCTGCTCCCAGCGTTACCTCACGCTGACCACATCGCCCGATCTCCGGCCCGAGAGAGGCCAGGCTGGGCCCCGCAAGCCGCTGGGTGGAGCTCCTCCCGGTTCCAGCGCTCCGCTGGGTCTGGGTAGCCTGGGCCTGAGCGGAGCTGACCGTGCCCTCTGCCACCACCCCCAGGGTGAGGGAAGCCTGGAGCACTCACAGCAACACCCAAGGTCTGCCTGACGTGCCCCCATGCGCCCCGGGCCCCCACCCCCTCCATGGCCCTGCCCAGGTGCGGCAGGACCACCCCGGGCACCAGCCCGTGGGCTCGGGGGCCGGGCGCTCCGTCGGGACAGGGGCAGGGCTGTTGCAGGGGGACAGCACGGCCCGGTCGTGCCCACAACACTGGGTGAGCACGCGCTGGGCGAGCCCACACTACTTCAGGCTCTGATGGGCTCCCACACCAGAGAATAAGCCCTATGGGTCATTGCCGCAGCAACACGGGTCAACACAGAAAAGCTGGACGATCCTGAAAACTGAAAAAAGGAGGGGAAACGGTCCTCCCAAACCCCTCAGCTCGAGGGCTTGCATAATTCAGTGGCAGCTCTTCCATGTGCGTGAGGCCTGTCACTTTACAGCCTCCACACTGACTGTTTGCAACCTGTTAATTTCGCACAATTTATCATGAGCACACGTGTGTCAACAAACGCGCTCTCGCCACGCTGCTGTCAGTCACCATATGCACAGTGCTCTAGTGAACGCGTGCGCTGGAATGCATCCACAGCCCTCTCACTGGACATGCAAAGGCCTTTTTAAAATTTGAAGACATCTTTGTATCTACATGCACATCCCTGTTTGCTTAGGAAACATTCCTCACAGCAGCCAGGCACCCGCCCTTACAGAGGAGGAGATCGGGGCTAGGAAGGCCGTAGCCCAGCCAGTAATCAGGCGGGGCCCGGAGTGCATTCTCCCGGGAGTCGGGAAGTGTGCCCCAGGCTTGCTGCTGCGGGTCTAGGGATGCCAGGGTCAGGCTACCCACTGAGCACCCACAGGCCTCCAGGCTGGGGCGGCGGGGGAGGGCTCTGTCCCCTGGGGAGGCAGGGAAGAGGCTCCGTCTGGACGGTCGATGCAGCAGGCAGGCAGGACCCAGTGGCCACGCCCAGGGCAGCGTGGGGTCTCCAGGAGCCCCTTAATGGATGGGCCTGTGCCCTCGGGGGAGAAGGCGCAGGGGTGGCCTGCCGCCAGGGGACGGCCTGGCCCAGCCCTGCTTCCCAGGAGACGCTGCTGGAGCCGGCCCGAGGCCTTCTGTGAGGAGGCATGCGGGGACGGGGTTCTGCAGTGAAGGTCTCGGGGGCCAGGCCAGCTGCTCGGAGCTGCCCCGACCCGAGGCAGGAGGGACGGGCTTCCACGCCCCCTGCGTCTGCTCATCTTTGGCACAGGCCCTGGGGGCCCATGAGGCCCAGCGCGGAAGGCGGCTGCCGTGAGCAGGTCCGGGAAGGCGGCTGGCCCACCGGGCCGGAAGAGCGGGCCTCGAGGGCACAGGGCACAGTCAGGAGTCAGGGCAGCCCCATCTGCCAGAGAGGGCTGCGGTCAAAGCCAGACCTCCTCGGCTCCTGCCTGCCATGGGCCAGGCACGAGCCCCCCGGGTTCCAAGCCGAGTCCACTGCAGGGGCCACCCCTGGGCTGCGGCTGCTGCGCCCCAAGGTCTGGCGGGCTCGGGTGGCTCCCTTTCCAGTTACAGATGTCAAGCCTCAGGGCACCCCGGGGTCCCTTTTCAGAGGGAGCCGACGGGGGGCAGGGGAGGGCCCGGGACCCCTTCCTCCCCAGACCCCCAGCAGGACCTTCCCAGGCGCAGCGCCTCCCGGAGATCGCTGCGCTCACAAAAGCAGTGCTTTTCTCTCCACGAGATGTCGGGGCTTGTGGGTGCTAGACTGTGCCGAGTCGCCCAGTCGTGTCCAACTCTGCGGCCCCATGGACTGTGGCCCTCCAGGCTCCTCTGTCCATGGGATTCTCCAGACAAGAATACTGGAGTGGGCTGCCATTTCCTCCTCCAGGGGGTCTTCCCCACCCAGGGATGGAGCCCACGTCTCTCGCATCGCAGGCAGGTGCTTTACCGTCTGGGCCACCAGGGGATGCTGACCTCCCAGCAGAGCACGGAGAAGGGGTCTCCTCAAAGCTCCACCCAGTTCAAACCTGCCGCGCTCCCTGGCTCCGCCGTCGCATTTACAGACAGAGATTCCAGAAGTCCAGACTGGCCTCCGTGCTCCCAGGGTCTGTGTGTTTCACCAGACAGTGTGGAGCCTGTGATGTCCAGCACAGGAGGGCTTACAACCTCTCCAGCTACACGTGTCAAACCTCAGGGCACCCCTGGGCGCTGGGGCCTCTGTGTGTGGGGTCAGCCCCTCACAGTGCAGGAGGACCCAGACAGGTGGGCATGGGGGCCTCTGTGCGTGGGGTCACCCGCCCCCGCCAGTGAGAGTGCAGGAGGACCTGGAGAGGAGGGGCCAGGGCCGAGCCTACAGGAGCCCGAGTGAGTGCAGGGAGCCCCCAGGCCTCGGTGTCCTGGCCCGGGAGGCGGGCTCTGTCAGCACAGCTGCAACTATGACAGGTAAGCGGGAAAGCTCTCAGGGCTGACGGGACGGCAGCGGGGGAATTGGAGCTGAGGCGGCAGAGGCGGCCTAGCTGCAGTAACTTCGTGCTCAATCAATAGCCATTTCCCGGCTCCAAATTACTTTCTTTTCCCCCTGAAACCATCAGGAGGCCGCAGCTGCCGATCAGCTGTGACACTTTAAAGAAATGCTACTGGAAGTTCCAGGCCCAAGAGGGTTCTCCGGACCCTGGGTTTGCTCAGCCGCCCCCAGCAGTGTCACCGAGAGGACAGGCGCGGAGAGAGCCGATGGGCTGGGCTGAGCAGCTGGGCTGCAGCCCCGGGCAGCCAGGTCCTGCTCGGGGCTCGGGGTCCCCAGAGCAGCCTGGGGGGCCTCCAGGCAGGGGCAAAGTGGGGCCAGACTTCAGCACCGACCCCGTCCCTCCCTGGCGGACCTGACCTTTACGTTGCCCATCCTGTCCAGGGGGACTTGTCCTGCTCTGCAGGAGCAGGGGGATGGGAGGCCACACAGAAGTCACTGTTCTGGGAGCGAACATAACCCAGCTGGGTCCGGGTGCTCACTGTACGGGGAGGCCATCTGGGGACCCTGGGCACCCAGGCCGGACTAAAGGGGCCTTCAGCTGACTCTTCCTGTGGGGGAGCACGACTTGTCTCCGCTGTCTAACTCTGTGACCAGATGGACTGTAGGCCACTAGGCTCCTCTGTCCACGGGGTTTTCCGGGCAAGAATGCCGCGGTGGGTTTCCAGGCCTTTCTCCCAGGGATCTTCCCGACCCAGGGCTTGCACCTGCGTCTCTGCTTCTTCTGCACTGCAGGCAGATTCTTCACTGCTGAGTCACCGGAGAAGCTAGGAACACATCTCAGCTGCTCCCAACTGCAGTGGATTGAACGGGGTTTCTCAAAGGTTTCTTCATGTCCTCACCCCTGGAACCTAGGAACGTGACCTTGGTGGGGAAAGGTCTTTGCAGATGCAATTAAGCTTAAGATCTTGAGGTTAGAAGGTCATCCTCAATCAGACAGTTCAGGTCAGTCGCTCAGTCGTATCCAACTCTGTGACCTCGTGGACCTCAGCACGCCAGCCCTCCCTGTCCATCACCAGCTTCCGGAGCTTGCTCAAACTCATGTCCATCGAGTCGGTGATGCCATCCAACCATCTCTTCCTCTGTCATCCCCTTCTGCTCCTGCCTTCAATCTTTCCCAGCATCAGGGTCTTTTCCAATGAGTCAGTTCTTTGCATCAGGTGGCCAAAGTATTGGTGTTTCAGCTTCAACATCAGTCCTTCCAATGAATATTCAGGGCTGATTTCCTTTAGGATGGACTGGTTGGCTCTCCTTGCAGTCCAAGGGACTCTCAAGAGTCTTCTCCAACACCATAGTTCAAAAGCATCAGTTCTTTGGCGCCCAGCTTTCTTTATGGTCCAGCTCTCACATCCATACACAACAACTGAGAAAACCATAGCTTTGCCTAGATGGACATTGCTCGGTAATGTCTCTGCTTTCTAATAGCTGTGTAGGTTGGTCACAGTTTTTCTGGCTGCAGTCACCATCTGCAGTGATTTTTGAGCCCCCAGAAATGAAATCTGTCACTGTTTCCATTGTTTCCTCATCTATTTCCCATGAAGTGATGAGACTGGATGCCATGATCTTAGTTTTTTGAATGTTGGGTTTTAAGCCAGCTTTTCCACTCTCCTCTTTCACTTTCATCATGAGGCTCTTCAGTTCCTCTTCTCTTCAGGATACCTGAGGTTATTGATATTTCTCCTGGCGATCTTGATTCCAGTTGGTGCTTCCTCCAGCCCAGCGTTTCTCATGGTGTCCTCTGCATGTGAGTTAAGCAAGCTGGTGACACATGCTTAATGTCCTTCTTTCCCAATCTGGAACCTGTCCGTTGCTCCATGTCTGGTTCTAACTGTTGCTTCTTGACCTGCATACAGATTTCTCAGGAGGCAGGTAAGGTGGTCTGGTATTCCCATCTCTTGACTAATTTTCCACATTCTGTTGTGACCCACACAGTCAAAGGCTTTGTTTGGCATAGTCAACGAAACAGAAGTAGATGTCTTTCTGGAATTCTCCTGCTTTTCTATGATCCAGTAGATGTCAGCAATTTGATCTCTGGTTCCTCTGCCTTTCTAAATCCAGCTTCAACATCTGGAAGTTCTCAGTTCACGTACTACTGAAGCCTGGCTTAGAGAATTTTGAGCATGACTTTGCTAGCGTGTGAGATGAGTGCAATTGTGCGGTAGTTTGAGCATTCCTTGGCATTGCCCTTCTTTGGGATTGGAATGAAAACTGACCTTTTCCAGTCCTGTGGCCACTGCTGAGTTTTCCAAATTTGAGGACACATTGAGTGCAGACAACCTGGAGTCTGAAGTTAAGTGGGCCTTAGGAAGCATCACTATGAACAAAGCTAGTGGAGGTGATGGAATTCCAGCTTAGCTATCTCAAGTCTGAACAGATGATGCTGTTAAAGTGCTGCACTCAATGCCAGCAAATTTGGAGGTATTTGCTGTGACCAGTGCATTCTCTTGGCAAAACTCTGTTAGGCTTTGCCTGTTTCATTTTGTACTCCAAGGCCAAACTTGCCTGTTGCTCCAGGTATCTCTTGACTGCCTATTTTTGCATTCCAGTCCCCTATGATGAAAAGGATACCTCTTCTGGATGTTAATTCTAGAAGGTCTTGTAGGTCTTCATTGAAATGTTCGACTTCAGCTCCTTTAGCATTATAGTAGGGGCACAGACATGGATATTGAATGGTTTGCTTTGGAAAAGAACAGAAATCACTTTGTCCTTTCTGAAATTGCACCAAGTACTACATTTCAGACTCTTTTGTTGACTATGAGACCTACTCCATTTCTTCTAAGGGATTCTTGCCCCGGTAGTAGATGTAATGGTCGTCTGAATTAAATTAGCCCGTTCCAGTCTGTTTTAGTTCACTGTTCCCTAAAATGTCATTGTTCACTCTTGCCATCTCCTGTTTGACCACTTCCAATTTGCCTTGATTCGTGGACCTGACATTCCAGATTCCTAGGCAATACTGCTCTTTACAGCATCAGACTTTACTCCCATCGCCAGTCACATCCGCAATTGGGTGTTGTTTTTGCTTTGGCTCCGCCTCTTCGTTCCTTCTGGGACTGTCTCTCCGCTCTTCTCCGCAGCATGTCGGGCACCTACTGACCTGGGGAGTTCATCTTCAGTGCCATTTCATGGTGTTCGTGGGGCTCTCAAGGCAAGAATGCTGGAGCGGTTTGCGTTCCCTTCTCCAGTGGGTCACTTTTCGTCGGGGCGCTCCACCGTGACCCGCCCGCCGTGGGTGGCCCCACAGGCACGGCTCGTGGTCACATGGTTCATGGTTTTGATTGACCGGGGGGTCCTAAATGCAACGACAAGGAGCCTTACTAGGGACACAGCCAAGAGAAGGCAGAGCAGAAACTGGAAGGACCCGGCCACAAGCCAGGAACACCTGGGCCGCCACGAGCTGGAAAAGGCAGGAAGGCGCCTCCCCCAGAGCCTCTCGAGGGACAGAGCCCTGCCGACACGGCGATTTCAGACCTCGGGCCTCCGGAACTGGGAGACAGTCAACGCCCGTGGCTTCAGCCCCTGGTGCGTCTGGACAGCTCCGGGACACTCGGAGAGCAAGCCGGGAAGCAGGGAGCCCCGCGGGAAGGGCGTGCTTCAGGCGGGAGACCGGCCACCAGCTGCGTCACTGGGCAAGTGACGCGGCCTCTCCGAGCTTCAGGCTCTACATGTCTGAGTAGGAACAGTGCTAGAACCTTCCAGAAGATTGGGAGTGACTATGTGAAGTGACGTCTAGCACCACTCCCAGGCGCCCCCAAGGCCCCACTCTTGCCCCATCACGTCGCCTCTCCCCAAGTTCACCAAGGCCCGGGGACTCGCATAGGCGAGTCTGGGGGTTTTAGGGGCAAGCCCGGCTCCTGTCACACCCACAGCAGAAGGAACCGAGAGCCGCTCCACCCAGGGCGCACCCACTCCGGGACCTCACGTCTGCAAGCCGCCCTTCTCAGCGCCTGAAGCAACACGCCACAGCGGCGGTCGCAGCAGCAGGAGAGCACGCGGCAGGCGCCCACCCGGGAACACGCCGCCCGCGAAGGAGCCAGCGCCCCAGGAGGCGCGCGGCGCGAGGCCAGCCCGTGCCTGCTCCCCGTGGACAGGAGACGCGCGGCGCGAGGCCAGCCTGTGGCTGCTCCCCGTGGACAGGCGGGGAGGTGGAAGCACAGAGGAGCTTTAACTCGCTCAGACAGCCGCCCGGCCCCCTGAGCCTGTGTCCTACGGATGCTTGCCAGCGTGAACATTGCAGCTGTGTTTACACGAGGGCCCAAGACATGCCTCCCACCCGGGAGACCCCAAGCAGGGCCCGGTGTGGCTGTGCTAGCTGCCCTTCTCCGGGCGCATGGTAACCGCTCCATTAGCTGTTGAGGAGCAGAGCAGGAGGCGATGGACAGTGAATGAGTGGTGGGGGATGGGCGGATAGCGAACAGTGACAGGCGACGGGGGATACTGGGTGGGTGGATGGGTGGATAATGGATGGATGACAGGTGACGGGCGGATAGTGGGTGGGGGGATGGATAATGAATCGGTGATAGAGGGTGGATGGATAATGGATAGATGGGTGGGTGGACATTGGAGGGATGGAGCGATAATGAGTGAGTGACAGGTGACGGGCGGATAGTGGGTGGGGGGATGGATAATGAATCGGTGATAGAGGGTGGATGGATATTGGATGGATGGGTGGCTGGGAATCAGATGGATAAATGAATGGATGAACAGGGGGTTAGATGATGGAAGGATGGATGGAAGGATGGATGCCTTTCAGCAGAGGTGCTGGCCTCTCAGGGCACACTAACAGGAGGAGTGGAGAGAGTCAGCTTTGGAGTCTGAAGCCCTGGCATCAGTCCAGCCCTGCCCACCTTGTGGGAGTGGGTTGTGGGCACTCTTGTGGTCCCTCTGGGCTCCAAGATCAAGCGTGAGAGTCAGAGCTGTGGGTCCTGGGCTCTTTCTTCATACACACCAGCATGTGCAGAGCAGTTTCCAAAGCATGTGGTGTGTGCTCTCTCACGTGTGCCCCCGAGATCCAGTCCCGGCCTATATCCTCTTGGGGGTCACCAGCACGGCTCTCAGGAGAGGGGGCTTCCTTGCCCAAGGCCCCGGAGCCAGCAGACGGTGGGCAAGGACTCCCCGCTCCCAGCACGGGCCTCCTCCACCAACTGCACAGTGCTTCCAGGAGGACCCAGGCTTAGGGGCCACACAAACAGGCCCTTGCCAACCACAAGCAGGGTGATGTTGGGTATCAACAGCGATGCCCGCTTTGGGAAAGACGAGTGTCCATGCCCAGGAAGCACCCAGCACATGCTGGGTTCTGAACAGGGACCCGCACGGTTACAGGATCCTGTGAGCCTGGTCCATACACCACACTGTCCACAAAAGCCAGGGCTCTTTCTAGTAAGAACCACCCCCTGGTGCACTCCTGCAGCTTGGAGTTCAGATCTCAGTTTGCAAACAGGACCTGCAGGACAGCTCAGTCACCAAAAGGTGCCCAGCCATAAGGCCTGTGCCTCAAGTTCCCCCAAAGTGCCTGGATGCACCCCCTCCCGGGGGGCAGCTGTGTCCCAAGCAGCAGAGATGGTGCAGCGCCCCATTCCCCCAGGTTCAAGGCCACGGGCTCTCTCCTTTTCTTCCATGTGACTGCTCTTCCCCAGGAGCAAGGGTCACTCGCTTGCTCTTTTGCGGCCACGGCCGTCTCCCAAATGTAATCATCAGAAGGAATAGCGTAATGGCCTTCTAACTGCTGGGGGCTCTTGAGGGCAACGCCTGCTCGTTCCTGCTAACTGGAGGGAACGGCTGCCAGACGCAGGCAGGCAGGCTGCTTCCCACAGGCTCACCGGCAGCCCCCGTCCCTCGCCTCCCCTCACCTCCAGCAGAACTTTGGAGGGGACAGACAAGTTCCCTCTAGGGCTCCCTAAAAGGTTAAATGGGCACTGGGGATTCTGGGTGAACGAGGTGCCCCAGTCGTCCTAGTTCAGACTCAGATGGAGCATGAGCTGTTTCTAGGATGCAGCATGATGTGAAAAGACAGCCCTGAGCACCAAGCCCTCGAGTCCGGCCTCAGTGTTCTCATCTGTAAAGTGGTCTGAGCTATTTTCAATCACCTGACCTCCATGCAAGGCCGTGGGAGGGCTGAGAGTCCTGGAGACGAGAGGGTCCTGAGGGCCACTGCCCAGGTTTCTGAGGACCTCTGCACACGTCTCGTGCCTTCGTTCATTCACTCACTCACTCCTTCAAAGCGTTGGTGGCATGGTGCCCAGCGTGCTCAGCAAGCCAGGCCTTCATTGCTCACGATTCACAGACTCACTCGTGCGTTTAGTCACTTTCTTTGTTTAAGAAGAAAGCCGTTTCCAAACTCCACCAGCCCCCGCAGAACAGCTGGCCACCTCGGTCAGAGTTGTCAGGGTTAATGAGGCATCTCAGATTCTCATTATCAGGAAACCACTTCAGAAACGCTGTCCAGGGCACTGTGGGCAAGGGCGCCTCATGGCAGGCGGGCACTCCTTTCCAAGATGAGCAGCGAGAAGGTCAGTTAAGCCAGGAGCCCCCAAAGGCTGAGCGCTGATGAACTGATGCTTTTGAACGGTGGTGCTGGAGAAGACCCTTGAGAGTCACTTGGACAGCAAGGAGATCCGACCAGTCCATTCTGAAGGAGAGCAGTCCTGAATATTCATTGGAAGGACTAATGCTGAAGCCAAAACTCCAGTACTTTGGCCACCTGATGGGAAGAACTGACTCACTGGAAAAGACGCTGATGCTGGGAAAGATTGAAGGCGGGAGAAGGGGACGACAGAGGATGAGATGGTTGGATGGCATCACTGGCGCAATGGACAGGAGTTTGAGCAAGCTCCAGGAGATAATGAAGGACAGGGAAGCCTGGCGTGTGGGGTCCATGGGGTCACAAAGCGTCGGACACGACTGAGTGACTAAACAACAGTCCCAATGGGGAGGCCCCCAGGTCTCCCTGGGTGCAGGGAACTGGCCCCTGGAAACGAAGTAGGAGCCCGAGTGCCAGGCGGGGGTGGGGGAGTGGCAGCCCGGAGGGCCACTGGCCTGGGCCACCAGCTTGCATCCAGGCCTCAGGGCGTGTGAGCTGGTGATCACTGTTACAACAGCCACACAGCCAGGTCTCACCGGGTGTGTTAATGGACTCATCCACATTCGCACACGCGCTC
Organism: Nanger dama; assembly: GCA_917880005.1. Taxonomy (NCBI): domain Eukaryota; kingdom Metazoa; phylum Chordata; class Mammalia; order Artiodactyla; family Bovidae; genus Nanger; species Nanger dama. Next base: position 1,256,184 of record CAKJTW010000018.1, on the reverse strand, counting down.
ATTCAGCCACCTGGCCATTTTCAAGCGTTTCATGAGCATCTAGTGTGTGCCAAGTACCTTCCTAAGGAGCACATGCATTTATTTATGAACCAACATGTCCACAGACTCCAGGCAGGCAGGCAGGCACTCAGCCCTAGGGTCCGTGTGGCGTTTGCAGGTGGCGAGTCGGGGCCCCAGGAGAGCAGGGGAGGAGGCCTCCACACTCCCGGTGCGGAAGACGTGGAGTTGCGGTAAGTTGCGTGGATGGCCACACAGCAGCAGGGAAACCCCAGGCAGAGACAACAGTAAGCCCTCCCGGTGGCAGAGGTCTCGCCACCATCCCAGGAGTCTGCTGGCTTGCGGCAGGCTTCTCGGTTTCTGAGGCCACACTGTGTGGCTGTGGGCCCCCTCTGGCCCCGCGAGTCCTCAGGCCCCACCTGGCCTGACCCACCACAGTGCCCAGCGAGGGGCACACCAAAGCCCACACAGCAGTTCACGATGCAGCCCTCATCGCTGCTGGCAAAGCCCTGAAATACGGCGTGGAGGAGGCAGAGCGAGGCATCCAGCATTTAACAGCTGTGTTAACAGCTCCGTCTGGAAGTGAATTCAAGCCGACGGCACCCCAGCCCGTGAGTGTCAGGGCCCAGCCAACCTGTCCTGCGGCCATAGGCGATGGCTCATTCCCGCGAGGTCCAGGAGACGGCTCGCCAACAGGAGACACACCTGGGTCGGGTGCGGATTCAGCTTGAGGTCATAGCCAACGGTCCTCCACTTAAGGGGAGCCATGAAATTGTAATGACATGCTGAGGTTTGCCAAAAGCATCCTTTTAAGTGAAGAGCGAGAAATGCCCCTGCATGGAGCCCCGGGAAGCAGCGGCTAAGATGAGCGGACTCCTCCCAACCAGCCCCGCATCTCCTGTCAGAGAGCCCCGAGGCAGGCACGCCCACTGGGTCCCTGCAACCCCAGTTCAGCCCTTGCCTCTGGCTTCGGCTCCCTGTAAGCTCTTCCCCAGGGCAAAGGCTGCCCTTGTCCCAAGGACCAGTGTCCCTCTGGAAAGCGCTGCCTCAGGCCCACATGCCCCTCTGAGCTGCTTTCTGGAAGTAATTTCCATCTAATGAGAACACAGGGAAGCCTCATTATCTGAGACACTGCTAATTAGGGGTTTGTGATCAGCCCGTCTTGGGCTGGCAGAAAGTGACATTTGCACAGACAGTGCAAATGAACAGGCAGACAAGATCGCAGGGACTCTTGGAAAGCCAGAAGCAGCTCCTGGCCAGCAGCTGTCAGCCGTCAGGAGCAGGTCTACCGGGAGCTGCTAATTACAGGTCTTCTCTCCTGGTCAGCGAGAAGGCCTCAAAGGGCGGCCCAGGCATGACGGCCTCCAGCCTTGGGGGTGCAGGACGCCCCAGAGCAGCCCTGGAAGGGCCACGCCAGCATTATTCCCATTTCACAGAGGAGGAAACCGAGGCTCTCACCGGGAGGACCCTGCCGAGACCACCTGGCCCTACTGTGTGGGGTCCAGCCACTGCCCCGGGGGTGGTCTGTGGAGAGAACCAGGCTCGCTTCTCCGGCTTTGCCAAATCCCACTCAGTCTGGCTGACTAGGATAGGGGCAAATGGACCTTCTCCTTTATAAACTGAGATCCCAGGCGGTCAGCAGACAGGGGCGGCTGGTCCAGAAGGGTCGTGTGAGCAAAGGTGTGGAGATCCGAGTTGCTGGAAGGCGGTGTGTCCGAGGGCGCACAAAGGGGCCCCAGTGGGAGCCATGGACCGTTCGGGGACAGGAGCCCCTGTGGGCAGCTGGAGCCTGGCCATGCAGGGGAGGACACCCCCACCCCACCCAGCAGAGAAGGGAAGGAGGCCAAGGAGGAAGGGGTGGAATTGGGGCACGTTTCCTGATAATTCCAGCTTCCCCAGGTCGTCTCCCTATCAGAGGTCACCCCCTGACATGGAAAGTGGGGACCCCCAACCGACACTCAGTCAGGTTCTTACCAGCCATCTGCTGCTGCTGGTGGAAGGGGGAGCCCCTGTGACCCCACAGCCACTCCTGGGGCGTGGCACCCCTGGGTGTGCGGGCACCTCTCCTTTCCCCTGGCGTCCTCAGCTAAGGAGCTATGCCAGGGAGGAGGAGGCTGGGGGCAGGAGGCCTGGGAAAGTGGCGTCTGTGCTGAGGGGCTGCGGGGTCCTGGCAGAATCTCCACTCCAACACCCCGACGTCCTCCCCATGCACACACCCCGCCCTCCTGCAGGCGCGGAGGCGGTTCCGCGGAGACCCAGTGGGGTCAGCACGGTAGCGGCCACGGAAGGGCCGGCCTACTCCACGGCCTCTCCTGTGCCCCCAGAGGCAAGACCCTCCCCTGCCCTCAGCGCACATGGAGGGAACGGACGCCCGCTGCTCGCCGTCTCCTCCGAGTCCGAGTCGCCTAGCCTAGAAGCCCGAGGGGCTGGGCGGGTGGGAGGGGCAGCGGGCGGGGCTCTGGTGATGATGGACGGGGTGGGGAGGGGCTGTGGGCGGGGCTCTGGTGATGATGGATGGGGTGGGGAGGGGCTGTGGGCGGGGCTATGGTGATGATGGATGGGGTGGGGAGGGCTGTGGGCGGGGCTCTAATATGTGGTGTGGGCGGGGCTATGGTTATAGTGGGAGGGGCTGTGGTTAGTGGGTGGGGTTGCGGACGGGGCTGTAATGTGGCAGAGGGTGGGCGGGGCTATGGTGATAGTGGGGGGATGGGAGGGGCCGTGGAGTAGTGGGTGGGGCTGTGGACGAGGCTCTGGCGTAATGGGCGGGGCTATAATATAGGGGTGTGGCGGGGGCTATGGTGATAGTGGGTGGCTGTGGTTAGTGGGTGGGGATGTGGGCGGGGCTCTGGCTTGGTGGGCGGGGCTGGACTTCAAGGGGGCAGGGCGAGGCAAGCGGTGCCCTAAGAGATGAAGGCCTTCAGGAGTCATCCATTCACTCCTCATCAGATACTTGCTGGACACCCTGTGCGGCCCAGTCCCTGTCCAGCCCTGACATACAGTCAAGCACTGGTTTTCACTGGACACACCAGCAGTGTGGTTCTACAGGAACCAGGTAGAGAAGGGGCTTAACCAGGGTTGGGCTTTTGCCAGGACAGGGATCCGAAGGTACTGAGGGAGGGCCGGAGCGGGGTAGCGTGCAGCAGCGTGGAGAGGGCGGCCCGGACTCCGAGCCTGAACAGGAAGGAGGCGGCCAGGAGGCCGGGGCAGAGGCGGGGTGGGCACTTCGTGAGCAGGAGCTGGGATGGGGAGGGCTTCAGGCACAGGCCTAGGGCATGAGGAAATCAGGGCCCCGCTCAGAAAAGCAGGCAAGCAGGGTCCTCAAAGGCTCTCAGATCCAAAGCCTTGTCCTTGCCTCCCCGAGACGTTTCTCTCTTGCTGCTAGTTAGTGTCGTTCTAAGTGAAGAAAAATTTTAAATGTAGATTATTAGCATGAATTTTACCGCTTATCTCGGTTTCTTCTCAGATTATTTTATCAGAGCATCTAAGTCGTATGTGGAATCACTGAAATTGTTCAGTTTGTATTTCACACTTGCTCCCGAGGCATGTCTGGACGGAGCCGAAGGTCAAGCCCAGCCAGACTCGGGGTTGGGGAGGAAGGGGGAGGCCCTCCAGGCGGGACCTGCCCCCACGGAGCCTCTCAGATGCTCACACAGAGCATGGACCTGCCGCCCCCACCCCGGTGCACCTGCTCGGCCCCTCCCGCTGGGCTCTCCTCCTGCTGGGCTCCCCTCCCGCCAGCCACCGAGGGATGCTCACAGCGGAGCAACCCCCCACCAGCCCACTCAGTCAGGTGACCCGGGGCTTGCCTTGCGCCCCAGGACACATTAGGCAGTAGACAGGGATGGGGCAAAGGCTCCAGCGTGGGGTGGGCCGCTCACACCTCTGTGCTTTCAGAAATAGCCCAGAGAATGGGGCCACGGCCCAGCTGATGCCCCCGCATCCCGGGGAAGGCGGTTTCTCGAGGATTCGGGAGCATGCAGAGCAGGCCCACGCTCACCCTGGGCACCGGGGCTCTGGCCCCAGTGCTGCCCCTCCTCTGCCATCCTGCCTAGCTCAGGACCTGTCTGTGCATCTGGACACTCACTCAGACGCCCCCCAGCTTGTCCTGCCCACAACCTCCCCAACTTACTCCTCAGGTGAATTTCCTCACATCTGCTGGTCGAGCCCCAGGTGACCTCAGACCTCGTGTCTGGCAAGCAGTGAGCATGCGAGTCTGCGTGTGTGCGCACATACACCAATGCATTCACGCACGTGCACACGCGTGCACACACATGCGCACATACCACAGGGTCTGATCTGCACACCATCCAGCCTTTCACAAGTGGGAGTCTGGTCCTTCCAGGGTCTCAGTCTCTCTCTGTGTCTCTCTGCACCCCCTCATGTCCTTCTCTACACCTGGAAGTTTTCACATGGGGTGTGAGGCTCCAGAGCTTAGGGACTACCCTCCTGTGAATGGTAGCCGTCTCTGGCAGCAGCTAATCAAGTCTGGATGGGCATCTGGTTCTGGGCTCATCCTCAGTGCCAGGAAACCCTCAGCCTATAGACCCCACCCTGTCCCAAGTCACAGAGACGGTGAGCAGACCCTCTTGTGCCTCTGGTGGCCAAGGCCAGATCTCAGATGGCCGAGGCTGCTGGGGGCCACAGTGGCCTGTCACCTCCTGACTCCCTGGGGAAAGGGCCTGGCTGGCAGAGCTCCCAGGGGTGCAGTGCGCTGCTCACCCTTGGGCCCTCCCCGGGCATCTGACCCTGCATGCCCAGCCCTCCACCTCTTCCTGAGAGCCAGCTTTGCCTGCCTCTCCAAGCCACGTGGGGCTGTGGGGCTCGTCTCTGTGTGTGTCTCTCAGCCTGTAAACCACGACAGCCAGGAGCGGGACTGGCCTTTCTTGTTCTGCAGAGATTTGATTTGACACTTCAGACACTTACCTGCTAGTAGGGTAGGGGAGGAAACAGAAGGAGGAAAGGGAGGAGAGGAGAGGGGAGCTGGTGGGAGGGGGCTAGGCAGGCAGCCTCAGGACCAGACAGAGTGGGGCAGTGACCTCAGCAGGTCTTCCCAACAGACAGAAGTGGTGGACCCTGGATGCCCAGGCCACCGCGTGTTTGCCTGGAGTGGCAGAGCCAGGCAGAGCCCCCGTCTCCGTGGCCCTCAGCATCCCAGAACGAGAGAACCCCTTTCCCCGGGAACCAGGGGTCCTCAGCCATTCCCATTTCTCTTGTTTCAATAATTCTTGCAGCCACTGTTGTGTAAATAAAATTATTCTTCCCCAAAAACCATTAGCAGGGCCTGGCATTCATTCCCCTGCAAGCCCTGCAATTAACTGCGTGTGACACAGGGCATTAAAGGATCCGCTCGCTAATCACCACTCCTCTGCTCCAGGCGCCTAATTAAATCCCTTCCTGTTTATCCATTTACAGGATCCGGCACAAGATACAGGCCACCGAGAAAGCCGCGCTCATAAATCAGCTCTTGGTAACTGTCAGAGGGCGCAAGCCCACCTCGCGTGCTTGCCTGTCACCGCCCCCTCGCCTAGGGCCCACCCCGGCAGTCCCCTCCCTGCCAGACTCCTGACTCCCCAAGTGGAAGGCGCAGGAAAGAGCACCGCAGGGCTCCAGGGAGCACCTTACCCGCGGCACCCCTCCCCCGGGTCACACCTTTGTGAGAATTCTGTGCCCCCCGCGCTTGCCCCTTAGACCGTCTCTGGGGCCACCCCGTCCATCCTCGCCTCCTGCTTGTCCCCTGAGCAGCGGCAGCTGGGGCAGCAGGCGTGGTTTTGTCCCGCACCAGGGTCCCCAGCCAGCTGGCTCTTTGGAAAAGGGGCCTCAGGAGGTGAGTTCTGAGTCCTGGCACCTCCCAGCCCTAGTGACCTTAGACAGGCACGTGACCTCCCAAGCTCCTGTCTGCTGGATTATCAAAGGGGACACCAACTCTGTTGGCCAGGTCAGTCGGGGGGTGGGGGTGGGGGTGGGTAAGCAATCAAGGGAAGTGGCCAGGCTCCCCAGGACCCCCCCACCCCACACCCCCACACCCCCACACCCCACACTGGCCGATGAGCGTCGGCAACTTGCTGTCTGCCAGCCCACACATCACCCGGCCCTGGGACAGGCATGCTCGGGGCTTGCCCGGTGCCCGATGGCTGCCCACAGAGGCCCGTACAAAGCCAGGCCTGAGCAAGCCTGTGAGCAGGGCCAGGCGGGGTGTGGAGCGCCGGCGGGTGGGGACCAGGCTTCTTTGAGGGCGAGAGCTGCTCAGCTCTGTGAACACACGGAAAGCCCCCAGTCACACTCTGTGAACAGATGACCTTCACGGTGTGAGGCTTCATCACGGTGGAGCGTCACCAGCATAGCCTGCTCTGGGCAAAGCCCACCCGCAGGCCCTGTCACTCCCTGCCCTCCGGATCCTGCGGGACTGCGGTCCAGCCTGGGCCGAGCAGGTTTCCAGTTCAGAGCAGCAGCTTGTGACAAAGAGAAAGCAGACGGATCACACCCAGAGGGAACGGGGCCCCAGCCCATCCCTGCTGCCAGCTGCCCCCGCCCGGGCCCTGGCCCGGGGGAAGAGGCCCCACTTCAGCGCCCTTCCCGTGGGCTCTGCTCTGCTCCACCCCAGGCAGCCTTCAAGGCCCTGCCACCCCTCTCCGAAAGCTTCCGGAACCTGCCCACCCCCGAGGCAAGGGGCCCGCCACGGCCACTCCACGCAAGGTCTCAGGGCTGGCAGCACCTGCCCGGCCAGGAGCTCATCAGAAATGGAGATGGGCAGGTCCCACCCTACATGACCTGGGATCAGCTGAACTACAGCCCCACAGGTACTCACGTCCTAATATCCGGAACTCCTAAAGGTGACCTTATATGAAAAAAAACAAGCCTTTGCAGGTGTAGCCGGGTGTAGCCCTTAAGGGCCCTGCCCGCCACCACGAGCGTCCTGACGAGCAGGAGATGTGACACCACAGAGAAGCTCTGAGAGGACAGAGGCAGAGGCCGGGAGGAGACAGGAGGGCCCTGGGCCCCCAGAGGGAGCTCAGCCCTGCATCCTGGAGCCCAGGCTCGCCTCCAGAACCCTTGCTTCCAGGCACCCGGGTGGCGCTGACTTGTCTCAGCAGCAGCAGGGAGGTCACACTTCTTCTGGACCTTACCAGACCCCCAGGACATCCCGGGCACAGTACCATCTGGGATGCACGGTCTCCGGGTGCCTGGAGCCCAGGCTGTCTCTGGGCTGAGCAAGGCTCGGGTCTGAACCCAATCCTAATGACAGTTCCCCGCTCACAGGGGGAAACTGAGGCAGAAAGTGAAGTATTGTGCCAAGCCTCGCCGCAGGGCCCTTGCACACGCTGCTGTGAGGGTGAGGAAGACCCCAGGCCCAGCATCAGCCTGGTCCACCCAGATCCCAGGAGGCGGGCGGGAAAGTGGAAACCAGGCGGCCAGACTGAGTTAGTCGGAAGAGATCCGAATTCAGTCTGAGAGCAACAGGTGCCTGCAGCAGGCCTTCCACCCTCCTCTGTGATCACGGCGGGGGTGGGGGGGTGGCTCAGGGCAACGTGAGCACCCAGGAAGCCCGGGGGCGCTGTGGCCTCCCGCACGCCCTTCGGTCTCTGCATCCCTGTTGCCTCCCGCAGCTGTCCCAAGACCCAGAATGCTGGCCACCTGCCAAGACCCAGGACGCCTCGATTCCTCTGGCGGGTGGGTTCTCTGGACACTGTCGCTGAGATGGAGATGGGGGTGTGGGGGCTGCTCTGGGAGCCCTCCCAGGGGAAGCGTCTTACAGGGGCTCAGGTCCGTCCCAGATCTGGATGAGCGACCAAGCCCTTCCGGCCCCACATCGAGCTGTCTGGGAGGCTGGCCGCCCTCAGAGGAAGGCGCGGGCCGGAGCCGGGCTGCTGCCTTCAGCCGGGAGCGAGCCTGTCTGTAGGGAGCCACCTGCTCCCTCGGGGGCACCCACAGGGGCAGGGAACGCGGGCGCCGTGGCCCCCCCCCCTCATCAGTCCCAGTGCCAGCCCTGCACGCCCCTGCCTCCCAGCTCTCCCGTCCGAGTCCCCACACCCCACCCCCACCCAGAAATGTGGAGGCACCACGAAGGGGCTGCAGGGCAGAGCTCGGGGTCAGAGCCCTCACCCACCGTACTCGGGTGCTGGGGCACCAGTCACCCTGTTTGTGCGCACTGGAGCGAGCAGCCCCCAGGCCCGACTCCGGCAAGTTCCTCTCGTTAATAACGCTTCCGTGTGCCCCGAGCCACACGTCTGTCACAAGCAGCCCCCTTCTGGCCCGTATCTTCAACCTCTAATTACGATCAGATGCGGAATATGGAGCACTCTGACGCCTTTCAGGCTTCTGCCGAGATTTCTTTCTAGTAATGCAGTCATATGGTTCTCGTGGTTCGTAACTGTGGGTCGTTTCTGAAATACAGGTTCTTTGCAGCCCTGGAGCCTCCCCGACAGAGCCTGGCTCTCACCTGCAAAGAACTGGGTGGGGATCGCGTGCCTCCCTGGTGGTCCTGGGGACAGAAATGAACTATAATGAATAAAAACACGTTCACAACGGGGGACACACAGAGGCGGCTGCACAGTGAAGTTCACACTCTTCATCATTTCACCAAGTCCTCCCGAACAGAGGCCCGAGCCAGGCCCGTCGTGTCAGGAGCTCTTCCTGGGAAGGAGTAGCTGGAGGGATAAAAATCACCAGAATTTGGAGAAGCGCCTGGGAAACCCCTGGGTCCCCCACCTCTTCTCAGCACAGCCCTGGGGTTTCACAAGCGCACTGACCTGGAGCTGGAGAGACAATGTCGGAGCTTCAGGCACGGCTGTCCCTGAGCCGCTGGGTCCCGATCCAGGGGTGCGGACGCCACTGCCGTCACCCGGCAAGGCCTGTGCAAGCGACGCCAAGGTGGACCTGCGCCCGGAAGGGCAGGGGCAGGGCACCCAGGGAGGGCAGCTCCTCTGGGACCCCGGGGCCTCCTCCCCAAGAGAGGCGTGGGAGGGTGCTGGGGGACAGACCAGCCCCCGCACTGTGGCTGGTCCTCGGGCATCCCCTCCCCTCTGCTGGAGGTGTGGCCCGAGCCCAGTGGACACGTGGACCTCCGCCCACTCGGCCTTCTTGGCTGTAGGAGCAGCTCCAGCCTCTCCACCCCGGCTGAGCTCCTGACGCTCACCTTGTTCACCTGACCCCATCAACGTGTCACCCGTTCTGTGGATCGGTGGGATGCTCTGCGAGGCGTCCCGGGGGCCCAGGTAGTTGACATACGTGCAGAGGGCAGCGTCAGCGCAGCCTCAGAGAAGGTGTGGGTGCGCACTGTTGCTGCTCCTCGTAAGAGGGATCTCGCCCCTGACCCTGGAGGGGGTGGCCAGAAGCGGGGGCTCCGCTGGGCACCCCTCCTCTGGGAGTCGCGTGGTCCCGACAGCAGCGCAGTCAGCCTTCTTGCCCAGCGGCTCTGGCCACAGGGTTAGGTTCCAAGAGGCCCAGATGGAGCCCAGCCTCCACCCGAGCCCCGGAAGGCCCAGCCCCAGTCCTGCAAGTCCATCAGCCCACAAGGGCCCTCTCAGCTTCAAGGAGGTGGGGGCCAGGACTCTGGCCCTCAACAGCAAGGAGAGGAACTGGCCCAAGCAGCGCGGGCAGGCCAGGGCTCCCCGCCCGCCAGGGGAGCCCCGAGCACAGGAGGCTCCCTGGACCCCGGGCCTGCAGGCGCTCAGTGCTGGCTTCCCAGGGCCGAGGACACAGCGCTTTCCCCTCCCACCCGCCCGCCTGACCACCTACCTCTCTGGATCTGTGGAGCAGCCCATCTGTGGGGGGATCCCCAGGGTGAAGGCTTTGGGCTTCACCTCTGCTCCCCCAGGGAAAGAGGGCCTCCAGCCCCCTCTGTGGAGACCACAGTGATTCCCCCGCCTCACCCCCACGCTGCTCAGCACATCCCTGCAGGGGGCATAGACATCGCCGCCCAGAGCCCGGCTCCCACATCCACCTGGGTGAGCTAGACACTGACAGTTCTAAATTTGACCCTGCCTGACGGCTCTTTCCTTGCAGAACACCAGTCGGGCTCTCCGAGGAGCCCAACTTCCCTTCTGCAGACCCCTCGTGACCTCTGCTATGCCCAGCACGGGGTGGATGCAGTGCCTCCTTCCCGAAGCAGGGCTGGCGGCAGGAGGCAGCAGCAGTCACGCTGTGGCCGGCCGAGGCTCTCACGCGCAGCTGCCTCCCGACAGCTCCTCCACGCCGGGGTCCAGCGCACTGTCCTCGGGCCCGTGTCCCCGGATCCGCTGACCCTGGCGGCATCTTCAGCCACTTGGCTGGACCTTTGCTGCCTGAGACACTCGCGTGGGCTGCTCTCCCTTCCTAGTGACCCTCTGGCCCCCGAGCACTACCGCTCTTCGGCGAGGCGCTCCTCGAGGCAGGAGGGTGCCCATGGCCCCCTTCGCAGCTGGTGCCCGCTCTGTGCGGCTGCCAGCTGCACCGCACGCCTGGGGATGAGCGCCACCGCCTGAGCGCCCGTCTGCGACCTGCAACCTGCGCATCCGAGGGCCAGACCCCGGGGTAGGGGCCCGCCTGGAGGCTGGGGGGCCCCGCTAGCACCCAGCCCTTCCGACCCTGAAAGGGGTTGTGGAGAGTCCACGAGAAGCTGGAGAAGCGGGACGGGCACTTCCGCAAAGAAACCACGGCCCCATGCTGTCTTCTGCCCCCCCACGGCAGGAGGGTGAGGGATCCTCTCATCGCTGCAGGTCAAGCGAGGGGACGAGGGCTGGGCCCCTGGCCGTCCAGGCGAGGGGCTGTGCCTGAGGCGTCCTGGGGACAGACGGGGAGCTGGGCCACGTGTGTCGCGGCCGTGGGGCAAGGGCTCTGGTGGGCTTCTCTCCAGGAGGGCAGCCGGGCTCCGGTCATCTCGAAAGAGACCCCTCCTAGAAAGACCACTTGGCGTGGGCAAATGGCCCCAGGAGAGGGGACAGCGATGGCCGGCCGGCCGGCAGACTCCCTCCTCCGAGGGGCCTTCAGAGGCGAGGGCTCCAGACCCACACGAGGACTGCGGGGGAGCCTGTCGTGGCCGGGCGGCCCCGGCAGCAGTTACGAGGCACTGTCCAGGGCACTCCTCTGCCTCTGGCCCCTCTGGACTCAGCTGGAGCCAGGTGGGTGGGGGGGAGACCAGGCGGGGCTCAGACAGTCAGCTGGCACCCCCTCCTCTCTCAGGCGGCTCACCCACGAAGACAAGGCTCGACGTCAGAGAAGGGTCTGGATGGACCGCTCGTTCCCGTCAATCCCTCACGGGTGATGAGAAGCAGGGCAGGAGAGGGGTGCCCATGGACCGAGTCCAGCCAGGAGGAGAAGGGGCAGAATGCCATCTGCTCCCCGGCCCGGCCCGGCTCCTCCCACAAGCCCGTGCCAGGCTCCGGCGACGGATGGCAGATGAATGCAGAAGCTAGGCGTGGCCCGTCCGTGGCAGGAACGTTATTCAGCCTTAAAGAATAAAATTCCGACCCAGGGACACCGCAGGTGAGCCGTGCCGACACTGTGTTCAGTGAGATGAGCCAGCCACAGGAGGGCCAGCCCTGCGGGCCCCACCCACGCGTGGTCCGAGAGGGGCCGGACCCACAGAGAGGGAAGCGGGCGCGGCGGGGAGTGTCCAGTGGGCGCGGCGCAGGTTCGGGAGGAAGAGGCAAGCCCTGCGGACACGGCGGCCCCGAGCTCCGCACGCAGAGGCGCTGGAGCCAGCGTCAGGGCGTCGCGTCTGTCGGGCAGGCCTCCCGTGCTTTCAGGGACCTTCACGGGGGTTCAGCCACGGTTCGACAGAATCCGGATGTGTATAAACGCTTGTGCCCTGCTGCGCTCTGTCACTCAGTCGCGTCCGACTCTGTGCGACCCCACGGACTGCAGCGCGCCAGGCCCCTCTGTCCATGGGATTCTCCAGGCAAGAACACTGGAGTGGGCTGCATGCCCTCCTCCAGAGGATCTTCCCGACTCAGGGGTCAAACCCACGTTTTTTTCATCTCCTACACTGGCAGGAGGGTTCTTTCTCTCTGGCGCCACTCGGGAAGCCCATGAATGCCCTGATTATTGTCCAGTGCAGCAGAGAAGGTGCTCACGCCACCGAACAAGTGAGTACAAGTCCAGGATGAACGCTGGCTGATACTTTCGCTTGTTGAGGAGTAAGACAAAGAGAGAAACTCCAAAGACGTGTATGAGAACTTCGTCCGTTCCTTGGGGACAGATTTCTTCGCTGAATCAGGTAGTGGGTTTGAGTGCTGGAAGAGCGCGTCCTCAGCTTTCTGCACTCACCACAATGCAACAGCTGTGAATGCAGCATGGCTTCAAATCCAGCTCAGTCCCGTCGCTCAGTCGAGTCCAGCTCTTTGCGACCCGTGGGCGGCAGCGCCCAGGCCCCCCTGTCCATCACTGACTCCCAGAGCTTCCCCAAGCTCATGTCCGTCGAGTCGGCGATGACATCCAGCCATCTCATCCTCTGTCATCCCCTTCTCCTCTCGCCTTCATACTGTCCCAGCATCTGGGTCTTTTCCAAAATTGAATCTGTATTATTAACGTTTTCTCCATCACTTTCTCACGCCTATGTGCTCAACAGTTCCCATGGTATAAACCCTCCCACCACGGCTGATTTCAGTCTACCAGTGCTAAGTCACTGAATGTGAAGCTGGGAAGGGATGCAAGACAGCAAAGCATTACATATAATATTTCCACCAAACAGACACAATAGACATGCTTAGCCTCAAGAGCATAGATGATAGCAAAATGTAGTAAATAATTAGGAAGTGATGAGTTTTGAGTACATATTGCCTTTGTTTTTCTATAATTTGTTCCAGTATCGGTCAAGAAAATTTTTAAAACATTTTCGGCCATGCAGCATGGTCCTCAGGATCTTAGTCCCCCGACCAGGGATCAAACCCATGCCCCCTGCAGCTTATTTTACCAGTTTTAAATTTTTTAATAAGCCTATTACATATGTATTTATTTTTATCAAAACTTCTCTGGAAGGCCGGACACCCAGCCCATCTCTGGCCAAGATGCTGACAAGTAGCCATTCTTATTTCATCTCAAGCACTTGTTTCCAAGTTTTTGTGGAAAAAGGTACGTGGAGCCATCAACTCGGTGGATTGGGTAGGGGGTACAGAAAGCCGACTGTCTGGTGGGATTCAGAAATGGAAGCTGGGGCACTGACCACACTCAACCCACAGGTTGGGGTCGAGTTTGTTCTGAGTGATTCCAGGTGTGACTCAGCACTTGCAGAAGCGGGAAAGGTGGTTTCTGGTGTCAGAGAGCATGGTGAGGGGCAAGCAGCCAGGCCAGAGGGCAGCACCCCCCATTGCCCTGTTACCCCGCCCCCAAACCCCGAGTCAAAGCAAGAGTGCCTGTGCAGAGCCCACCACTCAGCAAGCCCACCAGTGGGAACAGGATCAGCAGACCATTGCCAGCTATTTGAGCAAGTGGGTTTTCAGGCTATCAATAAATGATGAGTGGTTGCTACGGCGACAGCCCTGTCATATTTCATCTCCTGCAGACTCAGAAAAGCTCCATCAGTGCTGCAAAGAGCTGGGCTGGGAGGGGAGGGGCTTCAGCCCCCAGCCTGCCGCTGGCCAGACCCCAGGGCACTGAGCTGGGGGCAGGGTCGGAGACGCTGCGTGGATGAGGCGGGGGGTTGGAAGGAATAGGAAGGAAGGGTTTAAGGCAAGAAGAGTAGTGAGCCACCGAGCGTAGGGGGTGAAAGGAGCCGAGTTCAGCTCCAGGTGGACTCTTGGTCTTTGCTGTGTCGTCCAGGTCATGTGACCTCTCCAAGCCTCAGTTTCCTGATCTGCAAAATGGAGACGAAAAATGGAACGTGGTGCAATATGTGGAGGGCTGGTTGCAAATAAGTATTCAGTAAAAGGCATCTAACATCATTATCACAGGCAAATAGATGTAGACTGTGTTTACATGCGGAATTACCACTGTGGGGGCCTTTGTTCCTCTGTGTGAATCCATAACTCCGTTTTGCATCTCTTATCCCTGAAAAACAGCCTTCAGTGTTCCTTGTCGTGTGGATGGTTGGCGATACATTTTAGAAACTCTTTTATTTCACCTTCGTTTTTGTGGGAAATGCTTCTGTAGGGCATAGAACTCTAGACTGATGCTGCTTTATTTCAGCACTTTAAAGCTCTACCCCATGTCTTGCTGATCCAATGAGAAACCCACTGCTCCTTTCGCCACTTTTCCTGAGTGTAACCTGTCCTTTTTCTTCGGCTGCTTCCCCACAGGTGTTGAGTGACTTTATTAAAACGTGCTTTCCTGTCATTTTCTTCATGCAGTTTGTGCTCAGGGTTCATTGAGCACCCGGACTCTGCAGGTTTACAGCTTTATTTAAATTTGGACGTTTATGAGCCGTCATTTCTTCCAGTGTCTCTCCACCCTCCTTCTCTCCCTCAAGGCTCCACAGGCTCACGTGTGGGCTGCTGAAATTTGACCCGTGGCCCTCTGTGCACTCTTCGTTCTCGTGAAGCTTTCTCCTCGGTGTGTCTCACTCTTGACATCGTGTGATGCTGTGTCTTCAGGTTCACATTTTTTCTGCACTGTTTAACCCCACCCAGTGTGTCCTCATCTCAGACACTGCAGTTTGTCGTTTTCACGTCTAGTAGTTTGATCTGGGTCTCTTTTGCAGCTCCCATAAAGGAGATCAGCCCTGGGTGTTCTTTGGAAGGAATGATGCTAAAGCTGAAACTCCAGTACTTTGGCCACCTCATGCGAAGAGTCATCTCATTGGAAAAGACCTTGATGCTGGGAGGGATTGGGGGCAGGAGGAAAAGGGGACGACTGAGGATGAGATGGCTGGATGGCATCACAGACTCGATGGACGTGAGTCTGAGTGAACTCCGGGAGTTGGTGATGGACAGGGAGGCCTGGCGTGCTGCGATTCATGGGGTCGCAGAGTCAGACACGACTGAGCGACTGAACTGAACTGAACTGAACCGTGTCTACGAATATGTGCAGTTGGTGTGTGTGCATTTTGAACACAGTTATGGCAACTGTTTTAACATCCTCATCTGCCAGTTCTAGCATCTGTGCTAGTTCTGAGCTGGCGTCAATTAACTGGCTTTTCTCCTCCTTGAGGGTCATATTTTCCTGCTTGTTGTGTTCCGGGTAATTTTCTGCCAAGCATCCAGCCTTGTGATGTTCACTTTGTTCGGCGCTGAGTCTTTCTTACTCAGGTGAGTAGTCTTGACCTTTGGCTGATGTTTTGTCTTTCAGACACTTAGCCGTGTCCGACTCCTTGCAGCCCCATGGACCGCAGCACACCAGGATCCCCTGTCCACCACCAACTCCCAGAGCTTGCTCACACTCATGTCCATCAAGTCAGTGAGCCATCCAACCATCTCATCCTCTGTCGTCCCCTTCTCCTCCTGCCTTCAATCTTTCCCATCATTGGCATCTTGCCAGCGAGTCAACTCTTTGCATCAGGTGGCCAAAGTATTGGAGCTTTAGCTTCAGCATCAGTCCTTCCAGTGACAGAGTTCCAAAGTTCACAGTCGATTTCCTTTAAGACTGACTGGTTGGATCTCCTTGCTGTCCAAGGGACTCTCAAGAGTCTTCTCCAGCACCACAGTTCGAAAGCATCAGTTCTTCAGAGCTTTGTTTGTGGATGAGTTTATTTTGAACAGTTTTAACCTCCGGGTCTTGCTTTTAAGCTTCATTATGCAGGACCAGACAGTGGCTAACCTCGTCTTAGTTGCCCCTCGTAACTGAGGCCAGACCCTGCTGAGCGCCCCCTGGACCCGCGAATCATGGTTTCACCTCTGGTTGGTGGGAAGGACACCTCCTCCCAGCTCCGTCAGCCTGAGGACTGTTTCCTCTCATCATTTTGGGTGGCTGGTCCTCTCCTAAACTTCAGGAGCCCTCCTCACTTGTGACACGAATACGTGGGGGTCGAAATCTCCACCAGCCCTCTCCTCCGAGGCTCTGCCCGGTGACTAAATGCCTTGGTCTCCCTGGGCTCTTGGGTTCCTGAACCCAGGGCCTCCGGGATCCTCCTGCGGGCCCCTCCTGGCCACAAGCTAGGAGCAGCTGTGGGGATCGCCCCGCTCAGCTCCACCTCTCAGCGATCCTGCCCTCCTTGGCCTTGTGTGCAGGCTCCCGGAAACTGTGGTTTCTTGGGTTGTGTCTAGATCTGGGGAGCAGCAGAGGGGAACGCTAAGGCTTTGAGCAGACGTCTGCTGGGACCTCAAGTGGGCCCTGAGCCCGAAGCAGGGGCGCTGAGCTGGGCCCGCGTCTCGGTGGGAGTGCCAGCATCGTCTTCGTCATTCCTGTGTTTAAGGGGGAGACAAGAAACGGGAGGGCGCCATGCCCACTGGGCCTCACCTTCCAGCCTCGAGTCTCCACTCGTCAGTAGGGAAAGGCCGCCTTTACCCTTGGTGAAAGGCTGTTTGCAGATGGCAGGCCCACCCAGGCTTCTCTGAGACTGGTCGGGGCGGGGCCAGCACGCTGGGAGCACAGAGGGTACGAGCCCACTGGAAGGACAGAGCCCCACGGAGAGCTGGGCATCCCCCTGCGCCCCTGGGGTCGCCAGCTCTGGGCTGGATCAGGAGCCAGGGAGAGTCTGGAGGCCCAGAGCGAAGGGAGTGGCTCCGCCGGGCTGTCAGGAATGCTATTCATCATCGTCAGCATCTTTACCTGAGTGCACAGCCACTATCACAAAAGGGCCTGCCTGACCTCCCCTCCGACTCCCGGCCCGGTCCCCACCTCTGCCTGGTCCGCAGGGTCGGGTCCCAGAGGCGGCTGTCTCGGGACAAAGGGTCCCCTGGCTCTCCCTGGCTTCTCTGGGTCCCAGGAGAGACAAACCCAGCCAAGTCACTGACCTCCAGCCAATGGGTCTCTCTCATAAACATTTACCACCAGACCATGAAACATTTAAACACCATATTTCACTACTAAAAAGGGAGGCAGAAGCCAGCACCTTCTGAGCCAGGATTTTACTGGGTACAGACGGGCATTTTACAGACCGAAGTGATAAGATAATAAGCCTGTCTAGCTGTGAGGACAGGAGCTCTGCCCAGGGGAGAGCCCAGGAGGTCAGCCCCCTTGTGGGGGGACAGGCTCCCAGCACGCCCTGGCTCAGAGCGGGACCCTTCAGGTCTCCAGTGCCCAGAGGAAAAGCCTAAGGTCCTAGAGGCCCCCTGACTTGCCTGGGCCCCAGGGCCCTGTGGTAAAGACAGGTTTGAGCCTGTGTGAACCCCAAACCTGCCCCCCTCTTCATGAGCCCCACACCACCTGCACCCAGAAGGCGCATCCACTTTGCACACACAGGGAAGGCAGGGGGTGGGGGTAGAGACTCGGCGACCCCTGGAGAGACACAGCGGCTTGTGGCCTGGGGACGGGGGGTGCTGGGCAGGCCCCTCCCTGCTCTGCAGGAAGGAGGAAGCCCTGAGGCTCTGTGGCTTCCACACAAGCAGGAGCCTGCAGTGGGTTCTCCCAGCCTCCCCCACCCAGTGGACCCCCTAAGGTCTTCCCCAGCCCCCTGCCCTGGATGCCCCAACCTCAGGACTGCCCCAGCCTGCCTCAACCTGCTGAGCTGGGCAGGGTGGGGGAGGATCAAGAACCAGACTCACCCACCCAGGGCATCGCCAGGCCGGACGCAGCAGAAGGGGCCAGTCTGAGGGGCCGGTCGTCCACCCCTCCCGTCTGTGCACAGCCGTGCCCTATACCTACTGTGCCCCGGGGCACATGCTGGGCACAGGGATGTCCGGGGGCATCTGCAGGCAGTGGGCCCAGCCGTGCCCTAACGCACAGACCGGTGAGGGGCCGCATGGCCAGTGGCCACCGTGGACAGTCTCAGCCTTCGATGAAGCAGGTGCCTTTGTACAAGGAGGACCCCGGGGTGAGAATGGCGACTGACGAGGCCTGTGCCTTAGACAGTGAGCCCTCTGAGCCTGGGAGACTTGGGGTTAGGTTCACGGGGCTAGGCCCAGAGCGGTGGGGACCCAGACGTGGGGGCTCCTGGCCCCTCCAAGGGCCACATCAACCTGGCTGACACAAGCCGCTGGGGTTGAACGCAGCCTCAGCTCCTGGGGACCCCCATCCCTCCCAAACCCAGGAGACACCCACTCCTGCCAAAGGCTCGCCTGCACACTTTTGTACCAGCATTTTCTGCTCCAAGTGGCTTCTCAGAGCCGCTCCTAAAGCAGGTGGTCCCTCCCAAGGGCGCTGCTTGCCCTCTGCTCTGTGTCCTTTACGAAACCCTAGAGCACCCCGATCAGTGAACTAAAGTGGACTGGAATGGGTGAAATTAACTCAGAGGGCCATTATATCTACTACTGCGGGCAGGAATCCCTCAGAAGAAATGGAGTAGCCATCATAGTCAATGAAAGAGTCCGAAATGCAGTACTTGGATGCAGTTTCAAAAACGACAAAATGATCGCTGTTCGTTTCCAAGGCAAACCATTCAATATCACAGTTATCCAAGTCTATGCCCCAACAAGTAACGCTCAAGAAGCTGAAGTTGAACAGTTCTATGAAGACCTACAAGACCTTTTAGAACTAACACCCAAAAAAAGATGGCTTTTTCATTATAGGGACTGGAATGCAAAAGTAGGAAGTCAAGAAACACCTGGAGTAACAGGCAAATTTGGCCTTGGAATGCGGAATGAAGCAGGGCAAAGACTAATAGAGTTTTGCCAAGAGAACGCACTGGTCATAGCAAACACCCTCTTCCAACAACACAAGAGAAGACTCTACACATGGACATCACCAGATGGTCAACACCAAAATCAGATTGATTATATTCTTTGCAGCCAAAGAAGGAGAAGCTCTATACAGTCAGCAAAAACAAGACCAGGAGCTGACTGTGGCTCAGATCATGAGCTCCTTATTGTCAAATTCAGACCTAAATTGAAGAAAGTAGGGAAAACCACTAGACCATTCATGTATGACCTAAATCAAACCCCTGATGATTATACAGTGGAAGTGAGAAATCGATTTAAGGGCCTAGATCTGATAGATAGAGTGCCTGATGAACTGTGGAATGAGGTTCCTGACATTGTACAGGAGACAGGGATCAAGACCATCCCCATGGAAAAGAAATGCAAAAAAAGCAAAATGGCTGTCTGGGGAGGCCTTACAAATAGCTGTGAAAAGAAGAGAGGTGAAAAGCAAAGGAGAAAAGGAAAGATATAAGTATCTAAATGCAGAGTTCCAAAGAATAGCAAGAAGAGATAAGAAAGCCTTCTTCAGCGATCAATGCAAAGAAATAGAGGAAAACAACAGAATGGGAAAGACTAGAAATCTCTTCAAGAAAATTAGAGATACCAAGGGAACATTTCATGCAAAGATGGGCTCAATAAAGGACAGGAATGGTCTGGACCTAACAGAAGCAGAAGATATTAAGAAGAGGTGGCAAGAATACACAGAATAACTGTACAAAAAGATCTTCACAACCAAGATAATCACGATGGTGTGCTCACTCACTTAGAACCAGATATCCTGGAATGTGAAGTCAAGTTGGCCTTAGAAAGCGTCACTACAAACAAAGCCAGTGGAGATGATGGAATTCCAGTGGAGCTGTTTCAAATCCTGAAAGATGATGCTGTGAAAGTGCTATACTCTATATGCCAGCAAATTTGGAAAACTCAGCAGTGGCCACAGGACAGGAAAAGGTCAGTTTTCATTCCAATCCCAAAGAAAGGCAATGCCAAGGAATGCTCAGACTACCGCACAATTGCAGTCATCTCACATGCTAGTAAAGTCATGCTCAAAATTCTCCAAGCCAGGCTTCAGCAATACGTGAACCGTGAACTCCCTGATGTTCAAGCTGGTTTTAGAAAAGGCAGAGGAACCAGAGATCAAATTGCCAACATCCACTGGATCATGGACAAAGCAAGAGAGTTCCAGAAAAACATCTATTTCTGCTTTATTGACTATGCCAAAGCCTTTGTGTGGATCACAAGAAACTGGGGAAAATTCTGAAAGAGATGGGAATACCAGACCACCTGACCTGCCTCTTGAGAAATCTGTATGCAGGTCAGGAAGCAACAGTTAGAACTGAACATGGAACAACAGACTGGTTCCAAATAGGAAAAGGAGTCTGTCAAGGCTGTATATTGTCACCTTGCTTATTTAACTTATATGCAGAGTACGTCATGAGAAACGCTGGACTGGAAGAAACACAAGCTGGAATCAAGATTGCCGGGAGAAATATCAATTACCTCAGATATGCAGATGACACCACCCTTATGACAGAAAGGGAAGAGAAAAAGCCTCTTGATGAAAGTGAAAGAGGAAAGCGAAAAAGTTGGCTTAACACTCAACGTTCAGAAAACGAAGATCATGGCATCTGGTCCCATCACTTCATGGGAAATAGATGGAGAAACAGTGGAAACAGTGTCAAAGTTTATTTTGGGGGGCTCCAAAATCACTGCAGATGGTGACTGCAGCCATGAAATTAAAAGACGGTTACTCTTTGGAAGGGAAGTTTTGACCAACCTAGATAGCATATTGAAAAGCAGAGACATTACTTTGCCGACTAAGGTCTGTCTAGTCAAGGCTATGGTTTTTCCTGTGGTCATGTATGGATGTGAGAGTTGGACTGTGAAGAAGGCTGAGCGCCAAAGAATTGATGCTTTTGAACTGTGGTGTTGGAGAAGACTCTTGAGAGTCCCTTGGACTGCAAGGAGATCCAACCAGTCCATTCTGAAGGAGGTCAGCCCTGGATGTTCTTTGGAAGGAATGATGCTAAAGCTGAAACTCCAGTACTTTGGCCACCTCATGAGAAGAGTTGACTCATTGGAAAAGATTCTGATGCTGGGAGGGATTGGGGGCAGGAGGAGAAGGGGGACGACCGAGGATGAGATGGCTGGATGGCATCACAGACTCGATGGACGTGAGTCTGAGTGAACTCCGGGAGTTGGTGATGGACAGGGAGGCCTGGCGTGCTGCGATTCATGGGGTCGCAGAGAGTTGAACACGACTCAGCAACTGAACTGAACTGAACTGAGAGCACCCTAGGGTCCCCACAAGCCCGACCTGGCCATGGTAAAATTCAGCGATGAAGAGTCCAGTGGGCAGAGTCAGTCAGTAAAGGAAACCCGGCCTTTGTTTCTGCTTCTGAGAAGACAGAGCTGACCCGAATCAGAGCACAGCGACGCCTCACGGAGCCCTTCACTTCCTTCCTTTTCTGCCACAGCCCCCAGATGCTCCCGAAGCTCCCAGAATGCCTGTCTCTGAGCGAGGCCCACCGCCCTCCTCTCCTGGGTCCCTCGGCGACCCCTGTGTCCTTCTCTGTCCCCTCAAAGACTTTCAGCTCCATGAAGGTGGCGGGGCTCTGCTTTGTCCCCTGCTGTGGACGAAAGGCCCCCAGGGGACACTCAGCGAGGCTGGAGACCCTTGCTTGTGATGCTGCTGGGGCGCTCCTGGTGGGCCACACTCCACGGAGGACAGGGCTTGGCCCTCCCAGGGGCTGTGTGCCCTGGGGTGGAGCGCCGCCTCCCTTGAGCCTCCGTCTCCAGCAGTGACCACCGCCTGGCCGTCCTCCAGGATGGGCCTGACAAAGGGATGGAGCACTGGACCCGGGAGCACCATGCAGTGAAGCGCCGGGCCCAAGAGGGCCATCCCTCCCACCCCGTGGGCTCTCCAGGCCCAGCGCCTTCTCCTCCAGGGCGCGGCACCCCTGGGCGTTTGTGTGGCTGGACTTTCAAAGCCCACATGTGCAGCTAGCAACCATGCGGGAGCCAGGCAGCCCACGGGCTCCAGCACGTCACTTGGAGAAGGCAGGAGCCGGCAGATGGCTCGTGGGCAGGCAGGGCCCCGTCCGTGTGGGCAGGCAACGCGGACGTCTGTGAGCTGCCTCCCCCACTCCTATCAGGAAACAGGTGGGGAGAACCGGTCGGCCCGGGAGACAGGCCTCCAGGATCTCAGCCGGGCTGCCTGTCCTCCAGGAAGCCTTCCTTGATCACCCCTGCTCCCAACAGGCAAGCTCTGGGGTGGTCTGAGCAGCTGAGCCCCTCACCCCGCCCACTCCACTCCAAGGAGGCAGAGGGTTTACGCATCACCACCCTCTGGCTCCATGAGAGCAGAAACTGGTTTTCCCCTTTGGATCTCTCCCTGCCTGCCTGCTCCCAGCTTTAAACTGACTGTGTGACTTGCTCAAGGAGAGTACTTACAGAACGAGGGGATGGATGGATGGATGGATGGATGGATGGATGGATGGTTGGCTGGATGAGTGGGCATATGCCTAGACAATGAACACACCCCACACAAGTGGAGGCCTAACCTGAGATGCAAAAAGCAGGCATACAGAGGCCAGGAGCCGAGGCAGGAGGCCCTGGGACAGCGGGCCTGGGGGAGCAGGTCTGTTTACTGGGCAGAGCCAGGAGCCAGGCATGGGTAAGACCCGGAGCCCAGCAGCCCCGCCATCCTAAGGGTGTTGATCGAGGATGCCCATGGGGGAGTCTGAGGTCTGCACGGCTCCCAGCCCCCACCCCGACCTTGGGGTCTCCCCAAGGTCCCAGGGTCACAAGCCCACCGAGAGTCTTCAGGAGACAAGAGCGCCTTGAGCCTGCAGACCCTGCTGAGGACTATTCCACCGACACTTTGGGGCCCCACTTGCCCCTCCCTCCACCAAGGAAAATTCAAGGACCCAAAAGCCGAGGGCTTTAAGCTTCGCCCAGCTCAGGCTGCCCACAAGCACTCTAGAAGCCTCGGCCCTCACCCACGGCCCAGCACCCCGTTTCTCCTTCCAGTCCGATCAGCTCGCCCTTCACATGCCCATTCGCCCGAGCCCACACAAGGCTGTTTGTTCAGCCTCTGCCTCTCAGTGCCCAGAAGGGAGACTGAGACTCCGAGGGGGTGGGGTGACCTGCCCTGGCTCAGAGGGCAGAGGCTGGAGATGACCCCAGCTGTGCCGTGGGCCGCTGAGCAAGCAACATCCCTGCCTCCAACACACTGCCGTTGTGGAGGATTGCCCGTCACCCGCTGATGAATCTGGATAATCCTTTAGCCGAGGAGGCGGGAAGGAGGCTCAGGGACCCTCCAGAGCCAATGGCGCGGCCCCAGAAGCCAGGGGGCACCGGGAACACGTGGTCTCCCTAACACTGGCACATCTGAGACTGGTGCGGTCACCCCGGGACACGCCCATCCTGCCCACAGGGAGGCAGCCCAGCCCAGAGAGGTCTCAGCACCTGGCAGGGGAGGCTCAGCTCCAGCACCCCGAGGGGTCTCCACAAGCCCTCCGACTCTGCACCCCACCATCATCTCCCCAAGAGACAGGACTGGAGACGACCCCCTCCTGAGGGCGGAGAGCTGCGTTCCTGGGCTGCCCTGCAGCTCCCTGAGGCCCGGCCGTCTCTGGAGCCGCCCTGAGCCCCGCAGGGACCGTCGGCTAACAAGAACAGGGCCCTCGTGCAGGAAGGCCGGGGAGCTGGAGTCGGCCCAGCACGCCTTTGCTGGCGACCCAGTTTCTCGAGGTGGGGGTGGGGATTCCATGCCAAGTGGGAACAAATTAAAACACATTCGTCGTCCGTGCGGAAGGCGTCCAGCCGGCAGGGAAGCCAGGTGCCGTCTTACTCCGGGTTGCCTGGAGCCGCGTCAGCTGCAGGAGCCGCGCTTCTGGGGCACAGCTGTGGCGGATGGTGGGGGCTCCCGCACCCCAAACGGAGCCCTGGCCCCTGCCACGTGGGAGCCTGGTCCACACTCGGCCCTCAGCCAGGATGACCGCTTTGGGAGGACCCCTGCCCGCTGCCTGGAGGCGCCTCCTGCCAAGGGGGCGAGAGCCAGCGAGGCCTGCAGGGGCTCAGCCCTGGTAGCCTGGGCGGCAGGCAGCGGGCAGCAGTCAGGTGGCGTGGGGGCAACTCTGAGGCCCTGAGTGGGGGCCGCATCCAGCCTTCTTCCCCAAAACTCGTGCACCTTCAGAGCAAGCCCATCCCCATCGGCATCCACCGAGGGGGCCCTGCTGCTCTGCCCCCTCAGGGTGGTGACCACGTCACCCTCGAGGCCACAGGGACACAAGTGCTGGGCCCTAAGCCCCGGAAGCGGCTCTGAGGCCAGGACTTAGAGACCAGCCTGCAGGGCTGCAGAGGCGGGAGGGCTGGGGCCGCCGAGACAGCCGACCGGGGGCAGGACAAATGGCGGGGGGCCCTCAGGGTAAGCCGGGGTCCTGGTGCAGGGAGCCAGTGGAGGGACTGGCTCATCATCTCCGAGGACAGGCGTGCCCCCGGGGCCCTCCCCATGCCCCTCAGCTGGAGAACACCCCAGCCCAGAAGCCCCCAGGCCGTACCCCCGGCGGGCACCTGTGGTCACTGCTGCACGTGGGAGGGCCCTGAGCCCCCCAGGGCAGACCCCAGACCCGTCCCGAGGGTGAGCCCGCACCCCAGGCCGACTCCCAGTGTGGCTCCACCCAGCCTCCTCCACCCGATTCCCAAGGGCCCGCCACCCCTCACCCCCAAGTTCACTCCATCTCACACCCACAGGCCCAGCGCCCCTGCCGGCCTCCAGCCCCCAACCCCCCGCTCCCTCAGGGTCCGGCTTCCCTTCCTCCTAGGGAGCTTGGTCTCAGCCCTGGAAAGATGCCCAGGTCTGCCCCTCACCTCTCTGACCTACCCACCCCCACGCCCTCCCAGCCCGTGTGCCCCTGGGCAGTCCTTGGCCACCCCAGCCCTCCCCCGCCAGCTGGCCGCCCTGGCCCACCACCCTCCTGCTGCAGAAGCCCCTCTACCCCCCCTCACCCAGGCCCTGCCGTCTGTGTAGACAAGGGCACGCCTGCACTTGAGGCCCTGATGCCCCCCAGGTCACCCAGCCCGCTTACAGCCATGTAGATGCTCACAGCTGGGCCTCAGCTTCCTGCCCCCTCCTCCTGACCCCTCCCCAGGCCACCAACCACCTGGGAGGTCCCTGTGCCCCCGGGACAGTCGCGGGCTGGCCGACATCCCCTATCCCAGGCAGAAGGCAGAGGTAGGGACCCCTCCCTTCCCTCCACAGGCAACTGGGATGCAAAGACTCTGGCCTCAGGAGGGCAGATGGAGGTCCGCAAGGGGACACCGCCCCCCGAGAGAGCCCACCCTGCGGTGAGCTGCCCAACAGAGGCAGAAGCACGTCACAGGATGAAAGGTTAGGACCCCACTGAGGGGCGAACCCAGAGGTCCTCATCCAGGAGCAGCCGCTCTTCTGACCCATTAGGCCCCAGGGGCTGCGTCCATGCCTAACCCACGTTTCACTGAGCACCGCCGTGTGCAGAGACCCCACCAGGGCCCGGCTCGGGGGCCCGGCTCACGGAGCGTCCACGTGGGGGTGCTCGCTAGTGACAGTGCGCCCGGGGTCACCCATGGAAGGATGTGCATGGGGCCCCCCGGCCTGAAGAGGGAGTGCCCCGGGGCCATGGGCAGGGCAGGGGGCAGCAGGCTGGGCAGGCTGCACAGTCTGGGAGAGGGCGGCAGGGGCCACTCTGGGCAGGCCTGGGCACAGCAGCTGAGGCGCTCTGAGCAGAGGGCAAACGTGGTCAGGCTGGCGAGGTTGGAGGACCCTGCCCAGGAGGGGGCTGTCCCGGGGTCCAGGGCAGGGTGGAGGCTGGCCGCCTGGGCCGCAGGAGGGGCAGGAGCAGACAGCCGAGCAGAGGCCGCGAGGGCAGGCCCGGTGCAGAGGACACGGGGTGAGGGGCAGCGGGGGCCCCAGGCTGGCGTGGGGGCCCCAGGAGCAGAGATTTCTAAAGGAAGATTTCTAGGGGATCAGGGACTGTTTGGGGGCTCTGCAGTTTCATCGGGGCTGGCGTCAGCTGCCAGTGGGTGTGGGGGGTAGGCACACCGGACATGGCCAGAGGGGCCCCGGAGTGACCTGGGGGCCTCAGGGCCTCAGCCACCTCCGCCTCATTACTGTGGGGTCACCCCTCTCTGCTGAGCGCCCCAGGGTGAGGCCGGGCTGCGCCTGCTCTGGGGCCATTTGCTGAAGGAAAGAGCGAGCTAAGAGAAGGCGTGGGAAAGTCGTGAGATCCCTTCTCCCACAAAAGCAATGCTGTCGCTTCTGGTCGCTTCACTTCAGCAAAGACAGAGCCCCCTTGCCTTCAGGCTCTGGAAGCGTTTCCAGATTTTACAAAGGGACCCCAGGATGGGTGTGAAAGGCCCTGTCCCTTCCCCACCCCCTCACTCACCTGTCCTCAGACTCTCTTTTCTCTGTTCAGAGACAGGAAATCAACTGACGAAGCCTCGTAGAGCCGTGTCCACGAGTGGGTCAGAACCAGACGCTCGCAAAATGGATTTTCCAGAAAGACAGAAGTTGGCAGTCTTCCCTCCAGCTTGCATCGGGCGGGAAGAGCTGTGAGCAATTTCAGTAATGCCCGGAGAGGAAGCTCACCAGCACCACGGCTCCCCCCCCGAGGCTGAACAAGGCCAAGCAACCCCAGGGAGACATCGCTGCCTCTCCACCCAGCGCCTCCCTCTGCGCCCAGGAACTCACCGCCGTCTTGTAAAGCGAGCGCAGAAGCAGCCTGGGAGGGCCAGGCAGGCAACCCCCGTGTGGTCTCAGGCCCCTGCCCATGGACACCGAGCTGGACTCCGGAAACTGGGAAAGAAACGCACAGCAGGGTGGTGCGGGCGCGGCCTGGGTGACCTTGCTGGGAGTTTTAACGCTAAGCGGGCGCTCGCTTTGTGGGGCGGGGGGGCACTTGTGTCCATTCACCGTCTGGACTCGGCCTCAGAGCGGATGGGACACACGCATGACGCGTCCCCGGGGGCCCCTCTACTGTACCTACAGACCTCAGCCACAGGAGTGCTGAGAATACAGGGGGCACCAGGCCCGGGACCTCTCAGGCTCCACCCCCTCCCTCCGCACCTGCCTTCCCACCTCTCAGGCTCCACCCCCTCCCTCCGCCTGCCTCCCCACCCAGGGGCAACCACCAGCCTGAACCAGTGCTTGCTGCCTTTGCTGCTGCTGGACAGGGCCGTCCGCCCGGACGTGTGCGGAGCCCCTCCGACACCCAGCCTGCCGCCGTGTGGGTGACATGCCCGGGCCCCTCTGCCGTCCCAGCGCCACGGCCGGCCCGACTCTGCCCAGGTGCTCAGCAGCACCTCGCACGCCATGCTCCTGTGCATGTGGCCTGCCATGGGACACATCAATGCCCGGCCTTACAGCATGAGCCAAACTCTCCCAAAGTGATTGCCCACATCTTTCCTGGTGGCTCAGACAGTGAAGAATCTGCCCGCAACGCAGGAGACCCAGGCTCGATCCCTCATCGGAAGATCTCCTAGAGAAGGGAATGGCAACCCACTCCAGGATTCTTGCCTGGGAAATCCCACGGACAGAGGAGCCTGGCGGGCTACAGTCCAAGGGGGTCGCAGAGTCGGACACGACTGAGCGACTAACGCTTTCCCTTTCGTCCTCCCACCAGTGAGAGAAGGTCCTACAGGCCCACCCCATCCCCGTCCGGCAGGCTCCAGACTGACCCACCCCATCCCCGTCCAGCAGGCTCCAGACTGACCCACCCCATTCCCGTCCGGCAGGCTCCAGACTGACCCACCCCATTCCCCGTCCGGCGGGCCCCAGACTGACCCACCCCATTCCCGTCCAACGGGCCCCAGACTGACCCACCCCATTCCCGTCCAGCGGGCCCCAGACTGACCCACCCCATTCCCGTCCGGCAGGCTCCAGACTGACCCACCCCATCCCCGTCCAGCGGGCCCCAGACTGACCCACCCCATCCCCGTCCGGCGGGCCCCAGACTGACCCACCCCATCCCCGTCCGGCAGGCCCCAGACTGACCCACCCCATTCCCCCGTCCGGCAGGCTCCAGACTGACCCACCCCATTCCCGTCCAGCGGGCCCCAGACTGACCCACCCCATCCCCGTCCGGCAGGCCCCAGACTGACCCACCCCATTCCCGTCCGGCAGGCTCCAGACTGACCCACCCCATTCCCGTCCGGCAGGCTCCAGACTGCATGTAAGACAGAGTCACAGGCGCTCCTCGCCTGGGCTGGCAGCTGTCTCCCCACGTCTCAGCTATGCCTGCCCATGGCTTCGGCACGTCTTGCCACTGAGGCGTGCATCCTTTTCTTCTTGGTTGGTCAGGACTGTTTACACATGCTGAGTCCCCATCCTTTGTCCATTATTTGCAGTGAGAATCTCTTCACTCACCAGCTTGCTCTTTGTCACAATTAATTTATTGGCTGTGCGGGTCTTAGCAGCACGCAGGCTTTCCGGCCTTTGCTGCAGCGCGGGGATGTTTAGTTGCCGCATGTAGGGTCCAGTTCCCTGACCGGGGATCGAACCAGGGACCCTGCTTTAGGAGCTCAGAGGCTCAGCCACTGGACCACGAAACCCCATAGACAGGATTCTTAACTCTGACGTCTTTCAGTCGGTCCAGCTTTTCTTTAATGGCTAGTGACTGCAGTGTCTTGCCCACGAAATCCATCCCCCTCCTCCCACCCCAGCAGGCTGGGAGAGCTTGGGCTCTGAGAGGGAAGAGAGAGAATCCTACGGATGGGGTAGTCTAGCAGGCAGGAAGCTGGGGGGGACCCTGAGACCCCCAGGGTGACGGGAGGGCTCTGAGCCCAGGGGGCCTTGGGCCTGGCTCTGGGCCGGGAGGGAGCAGGGTGACCCGGTAGACCCGCACACCTGGGCACTGGGGCCTCCATCCTCTCGGGGCAAAGCAGGCTGTGCCCACAGCTGGAGGGGGGAGCAAAGGGCTCACGCCCCGGCAGATGGGGGCGGACTGCAACTGGGGACTGCCTGTGCCACGGCTGAGGCTGGCTGACCCCAACACCCCAGAACGCCGCCCCCAAGAGAGGCTGAAGGGCAAGGGGAAGAATCAGCCTCAACGTCTCCCACCTCCCATCTCGCGAGGAAAAGCCGCCAGGAAAGGGCACGATTAGCTCCCCAGCCCAGGCAGGCATAGGCACTCCAGAGCCCAGCGCACTTCTGGGGCACACTGAGGTCCAGGCTTTACGGCTGAAGCATCTGCCCTGCGTCCGGCCTTGGCCCCTGGAAGGGCCCCCAGCGGGTCTGCAGGCCAACGTGCTGGGCTTGCCCAGGGGCTGGTTTTCTGTGCTGACTCAGGGCGCCTGCAGCAGGAAGAGACCGGCCAAGGGGTCGCGGCCCACGCCTCTCGTGTGCAGAGGGCCCAGCGTGGCATTGGTGCTGCAAGGCCGGCGGCCAGGCCCCCACGGCCCCGGCAGGCTCCTGGCATTGAACCCTGCAGCCAGGCCAGGAGGCTGAGGTCTCCTCCGGGCACACCGTCCCACAGCCACGCAGCTCCACCCCAGCTGCGGGCACAAGCCTCCCGTGCCCCCAGACTGACAGGGGGCTGCAGGGCAAGGTGCCTGCCCAAGGAGTGGAACAGAGCTGTGCTTGAAAAGGGAAAGAGAAACAGGTGACAATTCCCATCAGATATCTCACTTAGCCAAACCTATCAACTGTCAATTTCAATGTGTAACCAACATAAAAACTATGAATGAGCTCTTTGCATGTTTTCCTACTAAGCTGTCAGCATCGGGTACGTCGGTCACTCTTAATCCGGAGGGCCGCACGGGGCTCGGAGGGGCTGCGTGGGACTTAAAGGCAGAGAGGGCGGGTGGGCAGTGGGTGAGAGAAAGGAAACCGCAGATGCACGTTTCAGAAACGAGAGGCTGACGGTCAGGGCTGGGGGTGAGCAGCAGAGGCCTCCCACTCAGCTTCTAGGGGGCCTGGCGCGGCCCCGGCTCCCCAGGGTGGGCTGAGGGCTGAGGGCTGATTCCCGGCGTCTCGGTGCTGCCAACCTGCGGACGCGGCTGCCCCCTGCTGGGCACGCTGACCCCTGCACCCGTCTCTCCTGTGGGGGAGTCCTGACACCCAGTGGGCCCAGCCGGCATTTCTGCACCAGGGGCCTCCCTGCGGCCAGCAGGCTGGGCCTCGGAGGACAGGGAGTGCTGGTGAAGGGAGTCCGAGGGTGCGCACTTCCAGCTGCAAACTGACATGGCGCGCAGCACGGTGAGCGCTGGATAGCACTATATCATCCCTGTGAAAGTTGCCAAGAGAATCCACCTTAAAAGTGCTCATCACAAGAAAATTAAAGTATCGTAGCTATGTGTGCTGATGGGTGATAACTAGACTTACTGTAGTCAGTAAGTCTGGTTTTTCCGGTGGTCATGTATGGATGTGAGAGTTGGACTCGAAAGAAAGCTGAGGCCCGAAGAATTGATGCTTTTGAACTGTGGTGTTGGAGAAGACTCTTGAGAGTGCCTTGGACTGCAAGGAGATCCAACCTGTCCATCCTAAAGGAAATCAGCCCTGATATTCAATGGAAGAACTGATGCTAAAGCTGAAACTCCAATCTTTTGGCCACCTGATGCAAAGAGCAGACTCATTGGAAGAGACCCTGAAGATGGGAAAGATTGGGGGCAGGAGGAGAAAGGGACGACAGAGGATGAGATGGCTGGATGGCATCACCAACTCAATGGACATGAGCTTGAGCAAACTCTGGGAGTTGGCGATGGACAGGGAGGCCTGGCGTGCGGCAATCCATGGGGCCACAAAGAGTCGGACACGACTGGGTGGCTGACCTGAACTGACCTATCATCACTTTACAATATATAGAAACACTGAATCACTATGCTGTACAGCTGAAACTAATATACCATTCTACGCCAATTATTGTGTAAAGATGGGCACAAAGAAGGACAGAAATGGCAAGGGCCTCACAGAAGCGGAAGAGAGTCAGAAGCAGTACAAGAACAGAGAGAGAGCTGTGCAAGAAAGGTCATAAGGACCCAGATAACCACGATGGCGTGGCCGCTCACCGAGAGCCAGACGTCCTGGAATGTGAAGTCAAGGGGGCCTTAGGAGGTGTTACCATGAACAAAACCAGGGGAGGTGACTGAGCTCCAACTGAGCAACTTCAACTCCTGAAAGATGATGCTGTGAAACTGCTGCACTCAATATGCCAGCAAACTGGGAAAACTCAGCAGTGGCCACAGGACTGGAAAAGGTCGGTGTTCGTACCAATCCCAAAGAAGGGCAATGCCAAAGAATGCTCAAATTACCATCTAATTGTGCTCATTTCACACTCTAGCAAGGTACTACCCAAAATCCTTCAAGCCAGGCTTCAGTAGTGTGTGAACCGAGAACTTCATATTTTCAAGCTGGATTTAGAAAAGGCAGGGGAACCAGACATCAAATTGCCAACATCCGCTGGATCATAGAAGAGGCAAAGGAATTCCAGAAAAACATCTACTTCTGCTCCACTGACTGCTGGTTAGAGTTGGCCTTTGACTGTATGGCTCACAGCAAACTGTGGAAAATTCTTCAAGAGATGGCGATACCAGACCACCTGGCCTATCTCCTGAGAAACCTGTATGCAGGTCAAGAAGCAACCGAACCAGACATGGAACAAGTGACTGATTCAAAACTGGAAAGGGAGCGCGTCAAGGAAGATTTTGCTAGACGACCTAGACTTCTTTTCACACAAAAGTGGGCTGGTCGCAGCGAAGGAGGGTCTGGCTCACAGCTTTCCCGCTAAGAGGCACAGCCAGAGATGGGCTTGGGGAGCTGCCCAGAAACGAAACAGCCCCCTTCCCGACCATTCCCTGCACTGACCATCGGCTCCTCTCTCAGCGCTTGCTTTCCAAAAAGAATTGGAAACTCATTCGAACAAAAATGTCTATGCGAAAGTTCACAGCAGCCCTATTCACAGCAGCCAAGATGTGGAGACAACCCCAATGCCCCTCGAGTGACGAATAAAGAAAACACGGTCCGCACACACTGGTCCGTGCACAGCCTTTAAAGAATGGCGCTCTTCTGCAAGGATGAACCTCGAAAACACAGAAGAGCGCATATCACATGATTCCTCCTGGCGAGAAACCCACAGCACGCAAATCCAGGGAGGCAGAAAGCAGAGGAGTGGTTGGGGTGGAGGGGGCCGGGAGTCCCTGCCCCAGGGACACAGGGTTTCCACTTACAGTGATGGAAATGCTGTGAACGGTGAATGCCGCCTAATCAAGTGCTTTAAGACGGTGCGTTTCATGTTACATGAATTTCACCTCAATTTTTTTGAAGTGCTTGAATCCCTGCAGGGCGCTCTGAGCCCAGCTATGGAGCCTGGGGTAATTAAGAATGTGGGGAGCTCCAGATTTGGGGGATAAAACAGTTATACCGTGCACCCACCGTGCCCGCAGACAGCAAGGCCAGAAGGTGCCTTCATCAGAGCTCGCACGTGAGCCTGTACCCCGGCCTCGAAGAGGTCGTAGGGACTCTGATGGCCGCTGTAAAACGTGGCCCCCGGGCCGCGGACCCTCTCTCCCCTAAGAGGCAGGGTCTCTGTCGCCTCCTTCAAGCTGGACGAGGGCCCCTCCAACAGAGGAAGGCGGTAAGAGGATGTCTGCTCAGAGACCTGTCCGCGGCTGCCCGACCGGCTCCCTGACCTTCCCAGGCAGAGACTCCCGCTCCGAACCCGGCCACCCTGGAGGAGCCCAGGCCGCAGGGACCAGCCGCGGGCAGCGCGACCTCGGAGCCGTCAGGACCCGAGGCTCGGCGCCGGCACCGGCCCTGCCCCGCTCGGGCCCTGCCCCCGCGCCCCGCGGGCGCCACGAAAGCGGGGCGTCTTCCCCACAGTTAGGCGAGGCGGCGTGTCTCACAGAGAGAGAACCAGAGTATCAAGAGAGCTTTGAGGGACGGCTGCCCCCAGCTTCCAATCTGAACCACCTCAAACTGGTATCTTTTGTATCTAAAAACTCACGTTTTGCAGACATCAGAGCTCGCCCATGTAAAGCCTGGTGAACGGCGGTATTGCGGAAAGGCCGAGCCCCGCCGCAAAGCTCTGCTGCTCAGAGCCTTCCAGCACGTGGAGCAGAGCCACGGCCCGGCCACTGAGCCCAGGAGGGCGGGGCCCGGCGCGGCGGGTCAGCCTCAGGCCGGTCCGCGGGCCACGGGGAGGTCGTGGGCGCCTCCATGCCTCTTGGTCCCGCAGCCTCTGAGGGCTTCTTTCCCTTCTGAACCTTCCCCGTGAGGCCAGGAAAGGGCAGACGTGGCCGCAGAGCCCCAGGTGGACAGCGTCCCACGTCAGCAACCCGGAAAGAAGCTGTTCAGCGTGTCACCCATGCAGACTCACACACACACGTGCACACGCGTGCACACACGGGAAGGACTCAGCTGTGAGACTGGGGCTCATCACTTCCATTTCCTCAGAAGCTGCAAACACTCTCATGAACACACACCCAGACGCACAGGGTGAGTGTGCACACGCACACTCACGTGTACACACTCACTGGGTCTTCCGACCTCCCACACTCACGCCGGGGCACCTGCCCCGGCCCAGCTCTGCCGTGGCCACCGGGGTTTTTCCAAGACCAGGCGGATGGTGGAACG
Source organism: Nanger dama (assembly GCA_917880005.1). NCBI lineage: Eukaryota > Metazoa > Chordata > Mammalia > Artiodactyla > Bovidae > Nanger > Nanger dama. The sequence goes on along the minus strand of CAKJTW010000018.1, from coordinate 1,222,935 downwards.
TGTGCTTCCTATCTTTTGCGCGAGGAAGGCGAACAGACCTTTTAACAGACATCTAACAGAGGGAAATGCTTGTGCTGAAATGTAGATTGCTCTTCCAAAGAGCATTTTTAATTACCTCTTTGAAGCTGGAAAGTGTCTTGGGAGGATGCAGAACCCCAAGGCTTGTTTTCTCACTTTCCCCCTGCGTCAGCCTCCTTGGGAGGGGCCCTGGAGGCTGGCCTCCCATCCTGGGCCCGCAAGCTGACCCCCAGGCTTCCTGGCGGCGCCCTGCCCGGCGGCCGCGCAAGGCCTCCCACCTGGAAGCCTCGGCCAGCGGGGTGAGGACGGAGGGGCTGCTGCCAGCCCAGCCAGCCGCCCCCTCCTTTATTTATTCTACAAATATTGACCGAGCGGCTTCATGCCAGACATGTGCATCCGCCAGCTGAGGCCCGCCCTCCGGTTGGAACATTTAGACCCGTCTGTTCTCCTGTGGCCCCAGATCACCCAGACAGGCCTGGCCGGGAACGGCCGAGGCGCAGGCCGCTCCAGCAGGGCGGAAAGTGGGCAGCAGGCTCTGGCCTTTCTAAGAGAGATTTTTACACAAACTCTGAAACCTCCTGTTATTTGCTCCAAAATGCAGACTCCCACTTCCCTTCTCCAGAGAGCTTCGTCTGAAGCAGGGCCGCGGCTCTGGCGGGGCTGTCGTGGGTCGCTCCCGTCGCGGGGTCGCTCCCTGTCACTCCCCGTCGCGGGTCGCTCCCCGTCGCGGGGCCACCAGGGGTGCCCGCGGTGCCGCCTGCCAGCCCCGTCACAGCGACGGCCGGGGCGCCCCAGACCATCATGTGTCCCTCCTGTCCAGCGCCACTGACCCAGAGGAAACACTCCTGGACCCGAGTCTTTCTAAGCCTCATTAGAGAAGATGCCAGCTTCCTGCACGTGCGGGGGCCGCCTCTGGCCGAGAACACCCTCTCGAGGAAACAGGCCCGGTGAGCGGGACGCCTTCCCGAGCTGACCCTCGGACGGTGGCTGGGCCTTCTGCCCGCGCTCTGCTTCTGACTGATTTGTCTCTCCTGATACATCTCGACAGCCTCCCCCCGACTGAACACGGTTTGAATGAATTTCCTGTGAGGGAAATGTTAACCCGGAGCCTTTCATCTTGAATATAAACAGCCAAGGAGCCTCCCTACCAGAGAGACAGTCGCTGAAACGCTCAGAGCATAATTGCTTCAAAGGAGGCAGGGGGAGCTGGGGGAGCTGGGGGAGCCGGGGGGAGCCGGGGGGGAGCTGGGGGAGCTGGGGGAGCCAGGGGCCGCGGCTGCTTTTGTTCTCACTGTTTTGGCCTCATGGAGTGGCCCGCAGGCTTCAGTCCCGACCGGCCGCGTCCCCCTGCCCCTGCGCTGGGAGACGGAGTCTTGGCTGCACCAGGGGAGCCCCCGGGGTCACTTCTGAGGGCACAGCCCCCACTGCAGGCGGATGAGCTTCCGAGCTCACATCCCTGGGGGCTGGCACCCCTCTGTCCCCACCTCCCTTCCTCATTTGGGGGTGGGGTGGGAACTTTCCTACTTCTAACTCCGTGAGCTGCTGGGAGCATCCAGAACATTCCCGTACAAGGCTCAGATTCTCCTGCCAGGGCGAGGTGACCCCTGCACTTCTTACTCGGACAAGTATTGTCAAATGTTGTAGCCACGCGTTCCGGGAAACAAAGTCTCTCAAGAGGACAGTGCAGAGAGTGGAGTGCAGCTGGTGACACCGGCCGGCCCGCCACAGAGTCTCCTCTTAGCCCAGGACCCCGGCCAGTTTTTATTTATATACCTTAAGCGAATGTGCCCAAACCCACCTCCCAAAATTCCCTGAAACTAGTCTGAACAAAGGAAAAAGAAAGATACAATCAGAGTGAACCTGTGATTTATACGCTTTAAACCTAGGTAGTTAAGTGTGGACAATCATCAGCAGGCTTGTGGTCATTCCCCGATGAGCGTAATAGAATGTAAGATTCTGTTTGCTTACACAGATAATTAGGCGCTGGGGCTCTTCCTTCCAGGGGCCTGGTTTCCCAGTTGGTTGTCGTTTCCAAAGATACTGGGCATATAGCTCAAAGTCCACAGTCTGGCCCAAGATGGAGTCCTGCTTTCAAGATGGAGCCTGTTTTGTTTTCTCCTTCATTATCAGAAAGGAAAACTCATTATTCCCCTCCAAGGCTTTCATACAAACAAGCAAAATTCTAAGCAAGGAAGAGAGAAAGGGATGTGCCCGGTTATTTTTAATATTTTAAATAAAATCCAGCGAAAGTTGTCCCCTTCCTACATTTTGGTTCTACCAGAAGGGTTTGCTTAAATTATTGAAACTTAGTCATAAAATGTGTTTGTTTCAAGCTAAAGTGCTGCAAAAGATATTCCTAAAGCCAAGACGACTTCAAAAATTTCTTTCGGGAAAAATGAGTGCTGCCTAAAAAACAAGCCAGAATATGGGACTTGCCTGAAAGCCCAGTGGCTAAGACTCTGTGCTCCCAATGCAGGGTCCAAGTTCAGCCCATGGTCAGGGAATAAGATTCTACACGCCACGGGGAAGACTGAAAACACCACATGCCCACAACTATGACCTGGGGCAGCCAAATAAATAAAACAAAAAAAGAAAGTTTACTTGAAAAGCATGAGTTTGATCGTTTTACTATGAGGATGGCTATGTAAGCCAGAAATTATGCCTTTGTCTACCCAGATATCACGTTAAAACAACATCTTTTTCAAAACTTCATTTTTCAGGAAAACTAGGAGCGAAGTGTAAAGCAGACTCTGAAAATACACATGGGGAGGGTAGCTAAACTGGGCAGGGCGCCAAGGGAAAGCGCCAGCAAAGGAAACCATCCACAGATGAGAAGGCAACCTCTGGACGGGGAAGGAAGACGTGTAAACCCTAAGAAGGGGTTAATATCCAACACAGACAAGGGACTCATACACAGTAGCACAAGACTATCCAAATTCTGAAAGGGCAGAGGAGGGGAACTGAATTTTTTCCAAAGAAGATGTTCAGATGGAAGAGCTCCGTGGCAGGGAGCCCCACATCACTAACCACCAGGAAAACGCAAATCAAAACCACGGTGAGCGCCAGCGCACCCTCCCAGGACGGCCGCCGTCAGAGCGACCAGAGAAAAAGGGAGCCTCGCGCACTGCTGGGGGCAAGGCACACTGGAGCCGCCACTGTGGAAAACTGTATGGAGGGTCCTCAGAAATCCAAACACAGGGCTACCAGTGACTCAGCAGCCCCCGAGGCAACGAAAACAGGATCGAGAGGAGACACATGCCCCGCCGTGTTCCGCTCAGCATCGCTCACAGGAGCAGGACATGCGAACAGCCCACGTGCCCATCACCAGACGACTAGGTAAGGAGGGCGTGGGGCACGTTTGCAACGGAGTACCGTTCATCCAGGAGAAAGCAGCACGGCCCCCTTGACAACAAGGCTGGTCCCTGGGGGCATCGTGCCGAGTGAAGGCACACACTCAGACAGAGACAAACGCCCTAAGACGCCACTCACACGTGAAATCTGGAGCAGCCACGCTAACAGAGCACAAACTGGGAGAGGCCTTTGAAGAACACTCACCATATCATTAGACATAAATGGATTCAACCTGCTTTTAAGCAGATTTTCAGGTTGTACCTCAAAGCAAACCCAGTTTTATGCTGCTCACAGAAATACGTCTAAAATTACCGTCAAGTCTGAAAATAAAAGGTTGCCAATGGCATGTCAGGAAATGGAAAAAGCAACTGCAACTGTGTGTTAGAGGATTATATATTACATACTGTCTACAGAAAATGAGGAATAAAGTTTAATATCTACAGTTATAATAATAAAGGGAACCTAACACAAAAGTTCAAGCCTTTCTAAGGATCAAGGCCACTCAGATGGAGGAGGAAGAGGTGAAGAAAAATGAAAATGATAAATATGCAAGTAAATGTAAATGAACGTTAAATGTATAAAACAAAAGGATCGGAAAATACGGAAGGGTGGGAGAGGCACAGTGGATGCAGACAGAAACACACATTTCGCCAGGACCCCAGCAGAGGAGGGAGACAGGATGAGAAGGAACAGTCACAGAAGTGATAGCTGAGGATTTTTGCAAAACTGATGAAAGACATCAGTCTATAGATTCAAGAAACCTTGTGAGTCCCAAGGAGAATCCATCACTTCCGTTCAGTCATTCAGTTGTGTCTGACTGTTTGCGACCCCATGGACTGCAGCACGCCAGGCCTCCCTGTCCATCACCACCTCCCAGAGTTTGTTCAAACTCAAGTCCATTGAGTCAGTGATGCCATCCAACCATCTCAACTTCTGTCGTCCCCTTCTCCTCCTGCCTTCAATCTTTCCCAGCTACAGGGTCTTTTCAGATGAGTCGGTTCTTCACATCAGGTGGCCAAATTATTGTAGTCTCAGCTTCAGCATCAGTCCTTCCAATGAATATTCAGAACTGATTTCCTCTAGGATGGACTGGTTGGATCTCCTTGCAGTCCAAGGGACTCTCAAGAGTCTTCTCCAACACCACAGTTCAAAACCATCAGTTCTTAAGTGCTCAGCTTTATAGTACAAATCTCACATCCATACATGACTACTGGAAAAACCACAGCTTTGACTAGATGGACCTTTGTTGGCAAAGTAATGTCTCTGCTTTTTAATATGCTGTCTAGTTTGGTCATAGCTTTTCTTCCGAGTAGCAAGCATCTTTTAATTTCATGGCTGCAGCCACCATCTGCAGTGATTTGGGAGCCCCCAAAAATGAAGTCTGACACTGTTTCCACTGTTTCCCCATCTATTTCCCATGAAGTGATGGGACCAGATGCCATGATCTTCGTTTTCTGAATGTTGAGTTTTAAACCAACTTTTTCACTCTCCTCTTTCACTTTTATCAAGAGGCTCTTTAGTTCTTCTTTGCTTTCTGCCATAAGGATGGTATCATCAGCATAACTGAGGTTATTGATATTTCTCCCTGCAATCTTGATTCCAGGTTGTGCTTCTTCCAGCTCAGCGTTTCTCGTGAGTACTCTGCACATAAGTTAAATAAACGGGGACAATATACAGCCTTGACGGACTCCTTTCCCTATTTGGAACCAAAATCAGATTGATTATATTCTTTGCAGCCAAAGATGGAGAAGCTCTATACAGTCAGTAAAAACAAGACTGGGAGCTGACTGTGGCTCAGAACATCAACTCCTTATAGCCAAATTCAGACTGAAATTAAAGAAAGTAGGGAAAACCAAGAAGAATAAATCAGAATAAATATACAACTAGACATTCACAGTATACACATCTTTAAAAACCTGCAATAAAGAGAAAATCATAAGAAGCCACCAGAAATAAGGAAGGTTGTTGGGTTTTCACACAAAAAACAATGAAATGGTGCCTTTGAAGTGCTAAAAATAATAATAGGAACAGTCTACTAGAATTTTCATATAGATGAGGCGGGGTGTTAGGAAACTGTATACTCTTACAAGAAATGCACCTAAAACATAAATGTACTTAAAAGTTGAAAGTAAAGAATAGATAAACATGGCATAAAATGCTAATTGAAGCAAAGCTTGGGCAGCTATATTAATATCAGAAAAATCAACTTTAAAGCAAAAAGCATTACTAAGCATAAAAGAAACACTTCCTATTGATAAAGTAACCAATATATCAGGAATAATAATAATTCTAAATTTTGATGTACTTAATAAGTACAAAATCAGCCTCAAAATACATAAAGCAAACACTTCCAAATAAACGAAGAAAAGTAGGCAATTACACATCATGGGAGATCCTGATATACTCTCTCTGGGTAATTAAAGAGAACAGCCACCTGAAAGTCAGTCTGGATATATAGAAAATTTTATCAACATGGCCAACAAAACTGAGAGTTGGTTGCTTCTTACAGCTCCACACATTCTCCCCAAACGCACTGAGTATTTATAAAAATTAACCACGTACTGAGCCAGAAAGGAGCTCTCAAAAATGTGAGAGGGCTATCATGAAGCGTGCAGTCTCTGACATTGTGGAGCAGACTGTATTATTATTCCATCTCAGGATCGTCCAGAAGCTTGGCACCCCGCCCACCTGTGAAGAGATGGAGTCGCTCCCCCTCACTTGGCACCTGGCAGGTCTTGGCCTTCAAGGACCAGACCTGGCGGCACTGGTGCCGAGAGGCCCGGGCTGGGCTGCCCGGGCTGGCGCTGAGCTGGCTCCTTCCCAGGCCGCCTTGCCCTTAGGGCGCAGCCTCGGTGTGTGAGGCCGACGGACGCACAGCCAGGCCCTGAGGCGGCATCCGGCCCGGCGCCAGCCCCGACTGGCACCTTAAGCCCCAGCTGTGTGAGTGGGCGAGGCTTCAGACAACCCGGGCTTTCCGTGCAGGCTCAGTTGTAAAGAATCCTCCTGCCCAAGCAGGAGCCAAGGGTTTGATCCCTCAGTCCGGAAGATCCCCTGGAGAACACGTGTGCTGAGTCACTTCAGTCGTGTCCAGCTCTTCACCACCCGGTGGACTGTAGCCCTCCAGGCTCCCCTGCCCGTGGGACTTCCCAGCAAGAATACTGGAGTGGCTGACCACTTCCTTCTCGGGGATCTTCCCAGCCCAAGAATCGAACCCGCGTCTTTTCTGTCTCTTGCCTTGGCAGGCGAGTTCTTTACCACCAGCACCCCTGGGGAAGGAAGCGGCAACTCACTCCAGTATTCTTGCCTGGGAAATCCCACAGGGACTGGACAGAGGAGCCTGGTGGGCCACAGTCCTTGGGGTCGCAAAGATAAGCGCACGACCCAGGGACTGAGCACGCCAGACAGTTCCCGCCCCCAGCCTGGAAAAGCCCCCCAGAGCCCGACCTGAACTTCAGTTCACCAGCGGAACGACACCGCGGGCGCTGCCATTCTAACTCTCTGTGTTTGGGGAGGTTTCTCACAGAGCAATATGTAACTGAGCCAACTTTAGTTAGAAATCAATAGCCAGAAAAATTAGGGAGCTTTCATGCATGGAAATTACCATTAAATTATTAGAGTATTTTAAAATAACAATCGAATTACAAATTAATATATCATAACTTGTGCATCTTATGGCTTAGAAACAGCCTCAAAAGGTATGCAAAATTAATAAGAAATGCTAAAAATTAATAGCTAAGCATCCATCTTAAAAAAAAAAAAAAAACAGAGAAAGAATAGTTAAGTAAATCCAAAGAAAATGGAAGGAATAATACAGATAGAAACCGTCTGCCAAATGAGCAGCGTCCTTCCAAGAGAGCCCCTTGTAAGTCGTAAGTTTGCTTGAATAATGCTGCTTCGGTCCAGGCGCTCTCAACTTCTCTTTCAGAAATGACTGCAGGAGCAGTTCATAAGCTGCGCCTCGTCGGTGGCCCAGCGTGGCAGTGACCCGCTCAGCCCCTCCATGCCCTTCACTGGACTTGGCTTTAAAGCACTCCTAGCTATTTCCAAAATTTGAATCCGAAATCTCAGAAACGTAAGGATATATGACTACGGAACTTGGCAAAATGTATCCAAGGCACAGAGGCCAATTCCAAGAGTTTCAAAAATTACAGCTGTGTCACTGTGATAAGTGAATGACACTCTGTATATGAAAAAAGAAAGTGTGCAGTTCAGTGACTTTCAGTGAAGGCGCCGCTGGGCGGCCGCCACCACGGCTGACTTTAGGACGCGCTCATCAGCGCAGCAACCCGGGCCCCTCCGCTGCCATCCTGCCCCGTCCCCCAGCTCCCCACCTCGGCCCGGCAGCCACCTGGGTCACTGTGGAGTCCCAGCCACCTGGGTCACTGTGGAGTCCCCATAGGTGACTGGCTGCTTGGCTATTTTCATCTGCTTTCTGAATGAGTGCCATCGCTCTGCCAGGCTGCCCTGGGTCTCCCAGGTAGAGGCGGAGGACATGCCCTCTGAGCCTGGACGTCCCTTCCACGTGGCCATGCTCACACCAGGAGGTTTGCCTTCCAGATTCTCGCTGACAGAGGGGGAGCCCACACCCCCAGGTGTGTCTTCCAGAGAGTCCCAACTGTTGGTCATCAACCCGCCCTGGGAAGTCAGCATGGGGCAGCGTCAGTAAAGAAGCGGCTGGAGTGAGCTACTCCAGCCTGGCCCCAGAGGTCAGTCACCTGACCAGACACAGGCCTCCTGGCCAGGTCACGGCTGCTACCTGCGGTAGCCGGGGCGTCTGAGGCCAAGTCCAGGCTGGGAGGAATCAGCAGAGAAGGCCTGGTCACCCACGCTCCTAGCATTAGAGTGTTCAGACCCAGCACGGAAGAGTGTTCCCCATAAGGGGCTCTCGCTCTTTAGATGTCAGATCTTGACTTTTTCTCTACTTTGACAGCTTTACAGGAAACCCAATTATTCCCTTACTCTTTGCAACCCTATGGACTGCAGCCTGCCAGGCTCCTCTGTCCATGGAATTCTCCAGGCAAGAATACTGGAGTGGGCTGCCATGCCTCCTCCAGGGGATCTTCCCAACCCAGGGATCGAATCCAGATCTCCTGGACTGCAGGCAGATTCTTTATCATCTGAGCCACCAGGGCAGGAGGAGAAGGGGGTGACAGAGGATGAGATGGTTGGATGGCATCATCGACTCAATGGATATGAGTCTGCACAAACTTCGAGAGAGACTGAAGAACAGGGAAGCCTGGAGTCCACGGGGTTGCAAAGAGTCAGACACGATGGAGAGACTGGGCGACGACAGCAAAGGAGCAGACAAGAGGGAACGAGGGAGCGTGGATGCAGAAGGCGTGTGCAGAGCCGCAGAGGGGACACGTCTGGTTTCGGCTCAGCACCCAACGTGTGGAGCGCCAGGAGGCCATCCGCCACCCTCAGGACGAGGAGAGCTGCACACGCAAAGCAGCAGCTCCTCTTCCACCCCTGGAGAGCTGAGGTTCGGGTCAAACGGCCACCTCAAAACCTGCAGAGACGGGAATTCAGAATGTCAAGGCCCAGACACCCAGATGAGAAGGGGGCCTCAGCCACAACTGGCGGGGGCGGGGTGCCGGGATGGGGACACAGGGGGCTGTGGTCAGAGGAGCGTGGGGTCCTGAGTGAAGAACTCCCGGGGGGCCACAGGCGGGGGGCACATTTTCAAGGGCTCTCGCTCTAGGACCCCACCAGGTGCTCCCAGGGAAGAGCTGGCGACCCCTGGAGTCTTCAGGGTGGGGGAGGAGGGACATGCCAGAGCCTGCTCCCAAGCTGCCCTCTTCTCGCAGCCGATGGGGAGACTGATTGCCCGGCCAGGCTCTCCGCGCGCTGGGGTGCTGCCGGCCGCCTCCTCCCTGCGCTCAGTCAGCCCGCCCCCATCCAACGAGCGGATGCCTGCAAGGTGGAAGCCTCCATCCCCTCAGCCAGCCTGGGGCACAGAAGGTCTGGACATCCCCTCTTAGGGACCAGTGGCTGCCATTCCCGTTAACTCCTGGGAACTGCAAAATGGTGATATGTTAATTCTGCATCCCTCTTTCCTTTGTTAATCCGAATGCTTTAATTAAAAAAGACTCCCTCGTACACTGTTGGCTCCCCAGGGGCAGAGCTCACTCGGGAAAGGCAGGGAACACGCTGAGTTTCTCCTCTTCACACCCTCAACGCATGCAGCTGATTCCTCTTCTCCAAAGGTGGAGATTTGGGCTATCTAGAAATCTTAGAGGGAACTCATGGGCTTTGACTTATTTCCAAGTTCTACTGAGCTGTTTCCTTTTTGTGTGACCAGCAGGAGGGCTCCCGCAGCTGTCCCGCCAGTGAAGGAAGACGGCAGGTCCGTGTCCCTCAAGGTAGAGAGCCAAGAGGGCAAGCCCCCGGCGCCAGCTCCTGTGAGGGGACACGGAGTCCAGACCCAGAGCAGACGCTCCCTTTAAAACTGACCCCTACTCCCAGGTCAAGGTCTCAGGTTCAAAGGTTAATGTTATTCTGTCCACTTGAGGTCTCCAATTAATTCTTGACACCAGTGGTGGGGAAAACAAGATGGGACTGTCAAGGTTGAAGCTGCAATACATTTACTAAAATTTTAGCATATTTACCAAGATGGATGAGTCTGGGTGTTAGATGAAGTTCACTCTGCCTCTGGCCCCCGGGCTGGGCAGCCCCAGAAGCAGCCCTGTCTTGAATCAGGACCTCCAGCAAAGAGTCGGGGTCTGCCCTCGAACCCTTTTCTGGAAGTGACCTCCAGCACCAAGCCGCCCAGTCAGCTCTGGATTCTTCAGGAAAACGACCCCCATAGCGGCTCTCTCCTTTTCCGGTCACACATGTTCCAGCCTCAGTTCCCTGGTCTTCGAGGCCCAAAGCAGGGGTCCCCAGCCCACACGGCAGGACACTGTCCCCAACCACGGCCGCCACCCTCCACCCCGACGGCAAGGGCAGCGTTGGGCGTGCTGGGAAGATCCAGCCTGCTCACAGCAGAGACCTCTCTCCTCCAGGTCTCGGTGCAAAACCAAGATCCACCCTTTTCCCCCAAAGTTCAGCCAAAGGCACAAGAGACAACTCAGAGCAGAAACCAGTTGTCAAACGCGCCTTCTCTCCTGGGCGTCAGCTTTAAACGCCTGGGCTCTTCTTTTAGGTTTTAGGTCGAGTCCCTTCTCCAGTCGGCCTGGCATCCAGGGTGGCTGACAGAGCAGGGCTGTCACCGTGGAGCCCACGGCAGCCCCTCGGCCCGGAGACCTCAGGCTGTGGCTGCATGCTCCATTCCAGGCTCCCAGAGCACAGCGTGGTGGCTCCTTAGGCAGAGGGTTTGCACAGCGCTCTGGGCCCAGAGCTCTGAGCCCTTTCTGTACCTGGGGACGGAGGCTGCAGAGACGGGCAGTGCTGGGGACCCCCTGGGGCCTGACTACCCCTCCCCGCCCCAGACAATCCGCTCTGAGCCTGCCTCCAGTGGTCCGACTCTCTTTCCCTGAATGCCTTTAAAAGATGCTGGGCTAAACCGAACACACACACGTCTCCACCATGTCTGTGTGCATTAAGGATGAAGCTAACCCACAGTGTGTGCTCGGTCAAGTCCAACTCTCTGCGACCCCATGGACCTGCCAGGTGCCACTGTCCGTGGAATTTTCCAGGCAAGAATTAGAGTGGAGCTTCCCGACCCAAGGATCAAAGCCGTGTCTCTTGCGCCTCCTGCACTGGCAGGCGGATTCTTGATCTCTGGGAAGCCCAACGCACTGCGTCCTTAGGCTACAAGCAGGCGGACTGCCAAGGGTGACCCAAAAGGTCACCTCTGCCCGTGTCATTCCCGTAACTAGCCAGCCTGTCCTCCAGCGAGTCTCTGGCATCAAACCTCAGTGGTGCTGGGTGGCCCAGGTTAAAGCTACCTTCTCCCTGGCTCCCACTCTAAGAATTAGGATACGTTTTACATCTTTCTTACTGGTCAACCTCCTTCTGCCTCCTAGCAGAGGAAACCCTTGTTTGTTGTAGCTGGAGACTGTGGTTTCTGCACGTAGGGTAAAGTGCACCAGCTGCTTTTCATAAAGGGGCTCATCCTGCTTTATAACCAGAGAGGAACAGGCTGAGGGTCCTCCTCTGCACACTCGCCATGGTGCTCACCAGCTCCCCCACACATGCCATCTCTGTGGGGGCGGGGAGTCTGCTCACCTGGCCTGCCTGCTGCCTGGGTGCTGCGTGGCCTACGGTGAGCTCACCGCACCCCCTCAAGGCAGGACAGACACACTCAGTGGCCCCCAGGGCAGTGAAACATCCACTCGGAAACAAAAAGTGGACCCAGGCTCCTGGGAAGCTGAGTCCGATGCTCCGATTTCAGGGAGGAGAGAACCCTGCACTGGCCCCAGCTCCGTGCTCAGCCCAAGAGCCAGCCAACTGGAGCCACCCTCTCATGGAGCTGCTGTTCACTCAGGGGCACTGACCTTGCCCGGGCCCCTCCCAGCGGGTCTCCACCCACCAGCAGACAACTCTCGTCCTTTCCCTGGTCGCAAATTCCTAATGTTTTCCCCAACCATGTCTATCGCTCTATATACCCCCAAGGTGGACCACACAGGGTGTCGTGGAGGGGATGTTTCTGAAAGTGGCTTTAGTGTGGAATTAGACGGTACCTCCTGGAAGGGGGTGGGGGTGCAAGGGAATGCCCGACTGTCCTCTAATGGCACCAAACTACCTGGGGCGGAGCAACCAGGACACCAGGATCCTTCCTCAGCCTGAGGACACGCATCCCCCTCCCACGTCCTAGGAAGGGAAGACGTGATTCAGGACAGAAGGAGATTTCTGTACCAAAAAGGTCGAGTTTTCCACATTGCCTTTCCCAAACTCAGAGAACGTGCAGTAGCTTCCTCTTCTTTCTGCCAAAAGAAAGCTGAAATAGAAGCATCTTTGCAGACTTGGGGAGATTGTTGGGACTGAAGTGTGAGCTCTTCTGCTTCCCTCTGTGCCAAGTCACCTCCCAGAAGCACAGAGGCGTCCTCGGGACAAGCTCCGCCGGAACCAGCTTCCTCTGCGACATCTGCCATCCTGCTCATCCTGACGTTTAACACTCCAGTTCAGATTTTCACGCCCCAGTCTTACCACCTGGTCACCGCTTGACCAATTTGGAGCAGCCTCCTCCACTGAACAGAGCTGGAATAAAACTCCTATAAGATGTAACAAGTTAACTGAACCCTGGCCGGAAACAGGGCCAGGCAGTGACGTTTCTGATGTATGGGGTTCAAGGAGTTGCTTGTGGCAGACACGGAGCCGTTGTCCAGACCCCCTTCAGGGCGGAGGCACTGGGAGGGGCCCGCGCTGGCCATGCTCCTGACCGAGGTGCCCCCTCCCAGGGCCCCCCGTGTAAGGGGTGTAGAGGCCCGGCTGCTTCCTCAGTGGGCAGCCTGAGGGGTCCTCTTGCCCTCGGCCTCCCTGTACCCACGTCACCACCAGCTCCCCTCACCCAGGCCTGTGTCCAAGGACACTGTGGCCTGACGCCTCCTCACCTCTGAGCAGACCATCCTCAGGGGTCTCCGGCCCAGAGCACGGCTGGATTAGAATGTCCAGCTCCTGCCAGCCTCCGTTGCTCTGCCTTTGCCCAGAATGTTTTCCTGCTTTTAAAGGCATCTCCCCACTTTAATCCGGCCTGAGCCCCCATCTAGCCACCTCCAAGCACCATCCTGGTGCCCCTAGGCCCCAAGGAGAGGCGAGCGCGAGCTTCCCAGAGTTGTGGGATGACGGCCTTCATCCAACTTATTTTCTGCAAAGAATCAGAGAGAAAATCTTTTTCTCTCAAACCTGGGGTTGGAAAATACCCCGCTCTTCTGAGAATAAATTGGAGGTAACATGTCTTCATTCCATTTGGGACAAACACTGCCCTCAAGGGGCTCATTCTGCCTAGTTCAGCTGCCTTATAAACGGACAGTCTTAAAGTCAAGTTGGTCACTAACATGGTAAATAATAAACTGGGTGAAAATCACACCGGGAAAACTAAAAAATCTGGCACTCGAGAAACAAACTGAATAGAAGTCGTTTCTGAGGCAAGAGACTATTAACTTTTATTGGAGTTAAGCTGCTTTACAATACGCACGAATTTCTGCCATGCAGCGCAGTGAGTCAGCTGTGCGTGTGCTGCTGAGTCGCGTCAGTCGTGTCTGACTCTGTGCGACCCCACAGACGGCAGCCCACCAGGCTCCCCGGCCCTGGGATTCTCCAGGCAAGGACTCTGGAGTGGGCTGCCATTGCCTTCTCTGCGTGTGCATGGGTCCGCTCTTTTCCGGATTCCCTTCCCACTGAGTCACAGCACAGTGAGCTCCCCGAGCGGCACAGCAGGTGCCCGCTGCTTGCCTACTTTATACGCGGTAGTGTATATGTGTCAGCCCGGACTCTTGAGGTGAGTGATTTTGAATCAGTTTTACAGAAATCGACTTTCCAAGGCTGAACTGAGTGGGACCTGGTCTGGGTGGTGTGTATGTGTGGTTGCGCTTACACACATGAACTTTCACACAGCTCCCTTCTGTATGTTACGAGCTGGTCTCTGTTTGTACGAAAGCAATGCTCACGATCAAAGCTGGAGCAGCAGGAAGAGGCCAGCGCCTGCGCGGGCCGCTCCACAGAGGAGGCCCCGCAGCTAAGCGTGGCTGGCGCGGCCCGGGGGAGACGGCGCTCCGTGGGCTCTTCCGCTGGCAGGCCGCCCCTCGGCCACGGGGAGAGCCCGCCTGGGCTCCACGCGGCCCCCCGTCCTCTCCAGCAGAGACTCCAGGCACAGCGCCGTCAGCACTCCCCCCTTCCAACAGCCAGAAGGGGGTGCTCTGCTAAATGAAGGCTTGTCTTTGCAGCGATTCACCCGCACGGACTGTGACCGCAACCTCGGGAAAGAGTCCTGGAGTGGGATCAGCGGGCCTCCTCACACCAGCTGCCTAGAGCGCTGCATCCCAGGGGCTGTCAGAGCTCCTGGTGCGGGGCGGGGGCCTGCGCCTCCTTTCATCTGAGCTTCTCTCATCGTGAAGGCGCTCTTCACTCTTTTAGGGAAAACAGACAAGTAAGGGGGCGTCTGGCTTCTGCCACTCGCACTGACTCTGGCCCCGGGACCCCAGCTGCCTCCCTGGAGGTCACCTCCGTGCGGAGAATGACAGAGACAGTCTCAAAGAACTCCCTGCTCCCCTTGACAGGAGGACAAGGGCAGGGCCAGAGGCCAGCAGTGGCCACCCCGAGGGCCCCGGAGCCCGACCAGAAGCCCAGCCACCGCCCCAGCCCCTGCTCCCCGACTCACCCACCTGCGGGACAGGAGAGCCACCGGCTGGCCTTCTAGAAGCGTCGGGCTGGGCTGAGCAGAGATGCGTGGGGGACCTCTGCCCTGGGGAAGGGAGCCCACTTCACGGTGCCAGGTGGGTCCATTGCAGGAACCAGGGGAAGGTGGCCTGGGGGCTGATCCCAGGAGACCTGAATCCTCACAGTGAGGAGCCTGACTGGGGACCTAAACGCCAAGGTCGGCACCTCTTACAACAGGAGAATTTCGATGAAACCAGCACCCTTCCTCCAGTGATGACCGAACACCACACAGGAGACAGAGCTGCCTAGAAGTTACAGTGTGAACACGCGCACGTGTGCACTGTACGTCGACAGGCGCGTGCCTGTGCCTGTGCCTGTGCCTGTGTGTGTGTGTGTGTGTGTGTGCGCGCACACACAAGCCCGCGTGTATACCCAGATATCTGAAGGTTGGTGGCTTCAAACAAGAAGAAAGCCTCTCCCTTTCCAGAATTCGTTCATTGCCCGTCACATCTTGGGCTCCTGCTGACCATAGGAGTCTGTAATTCACACCCCTCCGGGTCTTCAGCAGTTCTTATTGGTAAGTTTAGCCATTAAATTGGCAAACGGGTTTGGAAACCTCAGCGTGGTAATAGCCGCCCTGGAAACCATAAAAGCAACTTGACAGGTTTGGCTACACAAATTGAAAACTCAAGCGTCACCAACAAAACAAGCCAGATGCTAAACCCAAAGTTCAAAGAAAAATGACAAACTGCAAAATAAATGTGTATTTGATGGAGATGGGCTCAATCCTTAATGAGGAGAGCTCTGAGCAAGAAAAAGACACGTGCCCCAACAGAAAAATATTTTAAAATGCACACAGAACACATACAGGCAATTTTCCAAACAGCCAATAGTAAAATAAAAAGATGTTCTATACCCCCAGGAGGTAAAGAGATTAAGCTCCAAGCGGAAAGGCTTGTTCTACCTGTGAGATTGGCAGAGTCGAACGGAGGACATGAGCCAGCCCCAGAGGGCAGACGGTGCTCAGCCGGGCCTTTCCAGAGAGCATTTTGGCCAAAATACATCCCAGTCCTTGGCCCAGCAGTGTCTCTTCTAGGAATTTACCCTTGGGAAAACTGAGCCAGCTTCCAGGGACAATCAGCAAAGATGTTCATCACGCAGTCGTTAAACCTGTGAGAACCCAAGCCCAATTATGTGGCGTCCCTAGTGCTGGCTCATTAGAAACTTTTCCCAAATTTTCGGTGATAAAGAAGTGTTACTCTCCTAATGGGGAGACAGTCTTTATTAAACAATTTACTGAAGGATTAACTCAGTGTTCTCATGGGTTTCTTGAAACTTGGCCCCAAATTCCCCAGGCAGATAAGAAACAGCCCCCTTCTCATCCATGTAGGAATAAAGCCTCTGATTTATTTTCTCCTGTCCAATTTCTGGCACTTTCTAGACAGGAGACAAAACCCCAGTTCACCCTGAGAGACGTCTAGGTCGGGGCCACGGAGGCTGGCACGGGGAGCACAGAAGCACGGTGTTTGCTTTCCCTTCGATGTGCCCCTCGCACGGGTCAGAGTCCACCCCACCGGCCCCAGGACCCTGAGGGGCACTGGGACACCCCAGCTCTGAGCTGTCAGAAAACCACACAAACCGGGAGAGAACTTCAGGGCCACACGGTCAGCGAGGACTCGAGGCCACCTGCCTCGCTGCTTGGGGTGGGGGGTCCTAGAACACAGTGCTCCCTCCCCCACCCCCAACTGGCCAACGTCAGGTGTGTCTTAACACACTTCCTCCTACAGGGACGCCCATGCAGCCAGGCCCGGGGTACCCCAGCCTCCACCCGGCCTCCCCAAGGCCAGCCTGGCCCTGGCTCAGGTGCTCAGAGACCCTGGGTGACAGGTGGGCCCCGCCCTGCCCGCCCTCTGCTGCTCTGGCCCTGGGCTTCCACTGCACAGCAGGCCTGACCCCCGCCCCCCAGCTTCCCTGCAGCAGCACTCTCGCCCCTGGGGGCTGCTTATCCACCCGCGGCCCCTGTTCCTTCTCCCCAAGGTGGAGGTGAAGCAGGAAGCACAGAGAAAGCGGCATTTGGCAAGGGCAGCTGGAGGCCTGGGCGGCTTTCCTAGAGAGAAGGCTGCGCAGCCCAGCCCGGAGCGCGGGGTACTGGCAGGGGAGCGGGGGGCGGGTGAGGGGACGCACAGGGCCCGGCGGCTTCCCGGGGGCCAGACTGGAGCTCTGTGCAGACTCAAGGAACCCTCTCCGCCAGCCCGGAGGAGGGGGGGCACGGTGCTAGGCGCGCGGTGGCGCCGGGCCGGGCAGGAGTTTCCGGTTACGACCACGGGAACAGCACCAGCCCCCAAGCAGCCCGCCTGCGCGCCTGGGGGGCCCACACCCTCCCGGCCTGGACTGCCCACCGGGGACCGCGGAGGCAGGGCAGCGTCTGCCGACCCGGCCGCCGACTCCAGCGCCCCGCAGCCGGGGGCCCCGGGGAGAGGGGCGCCGCAGCGCCGGAGGGCCCGCCTCTGGCCGGGAGCGGACGGGGGTCAGACCTCAAACCGACTACTCACTCCGAGCGCCCCGGCGCCCTTCGGGGGCCGGCCGGAGACGGGAGGGCTGGGGCGTCTCCCGAGGCTCGGGCCGCCTCCAGGCGGGGCCGGCGCGCGGGGCGCGGGGCCCGGGCGCGGGCGCCGGGCGGGCGCGGGGGCGGCGCGCGGCTCCTGCGGCTCCTCCGCGGCGCGGCCGGCAGGTGGGCGCGCGCTCGCCGGGCGGGGGTCCGGCCGGGCCGCGCGCCTCCCCGGAACTCGGCCGTGCCATTCCCATGATGCCCAGCCACCGGGCACGGCTTCCGGAGCGCGGCCGCCGCCGCCCCGCCGCCGCCGGTAGGTCCGGGGATGGGGCTCCGGGGCCGCCCCGCCCTGCGCGCGCCCCGCCCTCCCGCGCGCCCCCGGCGCCCGCAGCCCGCCCCTCGGTCCGGGACCCGCCGCCTCCCCGGGACCGACGCGGGCGAGGGCTGGGGGCCGGCGCAGGGCCGAGTGGGCGGCGGGGGGCCGGGCCGGAGGGCGGGCGCGCAGGCCGCACCGCGGCGCCAGGCCGCCGGGGAAGGGGCCGCCGCGCGCGGCGTGGACTCGGCCAGGCGCCGGCTAGTCACCGCGGCCCCAGAGGCAGCTCCTGGCCCGGGCCCCCGTCAGCGCGCGCCCGCGTTCCTCGAAGCCGGCCGGGCGCGGGGCCCAGGTGAGGCCAGGTGAGGGCCAACGGCGGGGGGCGGCCCGCGCTCAGCCCTCCCGCAGAGATCGCGCCCCGCGTCCCGCCCCACGCAGCTTCGGGAGGGTCCCCCGCCCCCCGGCTTCCCGGCCAGCCCCTCGCCCCCAAACTACGGAGCCAGAATATAAAGCCGGGGCGCAGCCCAACCCCTCCTTGCTGGAGGACCGGGTCGCTGCTCCGGTTGCAGGGATGCCTCCTGGCAGAGGCCGCGCTGGGGGTGAGCGCCCCTAGGCCGGGAGCAAAGGGCGGGCAGGGCCAGCCGAGGGTCTCACCTTGCCCGCGGCCCTCCAGGCACAGACAGCGGCCCTGCAGCTTTGCTGGGAGCCGTCCTTGCTGTGTTGTCGAGCCTCGCCTTCTGGCAAGCCAGGCCGAAATTCCAGCCCACGCCCACTTCAGGCGGGCAATCCGGAGAGGCCCTCTGGGCTTTGTACGCTGACCCTCAGCTCCCTACCCCAGAGGGCCAGCCAGGGGTGCTCAGCATTGTGGGGAACCCAGAGCTGTCCTGGGCATCCGTGCAGGGAACCAGGCTTGTCCAGGGAACCAGGCTTGTCCGGGGATAAGCATTAGTGAGGTTCTGCCCTCCTGGAGTGGAGATGGAAATGGCAACCCACTGCAGTGTTCTTGCCTGGAGAATCCCAGGGACGGCAGAGCCTGGTGGGCTGCCGTCTCTGGGGTTGCAGAGTCGGACACGACTGAAGCGACTTAGCAGCAGCAGCAGCAGCAGCAACAGCCCTCCTAGAGACAGAAGGTGTCTGTCTAGAGAGAGGCCCTAGGGCCCCCAGCACGGTTCAGACTCTGGCACCACGCGGCTCTGGGGCCCCACAGTCACCCTCCAGACCTGGTTCCAGGGCTCTTGGGGTGCAGGCTAGCGGTCTAACAAAAGTGGGAGCACCCTGGCTTCAGCCCGCAGTCCCTGGAAGTACAGCTGAGGGGAGTTTTCCAGAATGATTTAGCTTATGCAGACCATTGTTTTAAAGCCACAGCCAAGTTGTCGCTGGAGACACCCTCTGAATTTTTAGCCTCATTCTTGGGCTAGATAATCTGACAGTTCAGAAAACCACTCCCTGGGAGTCCGAGCTCGAGACAGCATTTAGGGGCGGTGACCACGGTCAAGGTGAGGAGCAGAGAGGAGCGTTCTTCCCTCCCGCGCTCTCTCTTGCCTGGAGTAGAGGTCACTGGGATCCCCCCGCCGGGCTGCTTCTTCAGATGGCACTGCTGTTCAGCAAGCTAACATTCCTGACCTAGACTCTTGAGAAGGCCTATGGGGATGTCTTGTATGCTGTGTTATTTCCCCAGGGCAGCTTGAATAATGGCCATAGGGAGGTGGGCACAGCCCAGTGGAAGAGCCCTCCCCCTCGGCGTTGTTGGCTCCCACTGTCCTTAGCAGGGGGGCTCCTTGGAGGGTGGTGTTGCGGGAAAGACCACCTGCTGTCGTGGGGGCTCCATCCGAGGACTCTGAAGTGGCTTCTCACGTCCCCAGCTATGCATGTCCTGGTACATCAGACCAGTGGCTCAGGGGAGTTGGAACTATTGTGGTTAACTGTATTTGGCCTCGGGGTAAGTTCTTCCAAAATTGAATTTCGAGCCCTTAAATTAATGCACTTTCTTTCCCCCAAAACATTTACCAGCGATAGTTTCAGCCTCTGAATTAAGTCTCTGATTCTCTTTAATCCTGACAGTCAAAAGTCTTTTTTAAAAAGTGGGCCCAAGACGCTACAGAGTACACGTAGGGAGATGAAGACCCAGTCCTTGAGCCGTTCTGCCAACGTTACACTGAACCTGGACTTGAAGAGAGTCACAGGTAATTGCAGCCAGTTCTTTGACCTTGAAGTTTCACTTTTGAGCATAAATGTCCATAGCAAAGGACTTCCTTCTGAATCGGCCACACCCTCTGGTTAATTGCTGGTCACACCTGTTTGGGCACTCTGTGCCTAGGTGGCCGGGCCAGGCTTTCTTGGAAAGGACTGTGGTGTGTAAACACAGGATTCTGTGCTGGTCAGGAAGGAAGTTCCTCCAGAAGGATCTGCAGGGAAGCAAAGCAAACACCCAGGCCACTTCCGGCCACCCCCACCCCGGGCTCCCAAGCAGCAACAGCCTTGCCTGGCACGTTTGGGGTGGGAACTCAATTTCCCTGCTTCCAGGAGTGCTGTCAGGCTCCCCTCTCAACTCTCGGTCACTTTGCGTCCCAGTTTGGCAGGGGGAGCTCAGGAGAGGTCAGAGAGGCATGTTCAGAACTGATGGTTAATGGTGTATTTTGCGTCTTTCTGATCCTCTGTCCAACCTGCACTACATCCCCTCCACGGCGGTGGTTCCAGACCTCCAGGGTAAAGGCCTCTGGGAGCGAGTCCTCACTGCGCTCCCAAGGGCAGCCCAGCGGTTCTGCCAGCCCAGCCACATTTGGACTGAGATGTAGAAAGCGGAGAAGCCACACAGCATGAGGAAGGGCACGTGACTGTTTGGGGCAGTGTCTGTGCTAATTACATGCAGATAGTCATAGGTCCCCTGAGATCATCTGGCAAATACACATTCAAGCTTCACCAATAAAAAGGCTTTTGTGTCACTAATTCTCCAGAGGTGTTTAGGTGCTCACGTCACGTAGCTTCTCTTTTCAGGACCTGCTGGTTTGTGTCAAGAGCCAGCCAACCCGTGATGAGTCGCTAAGCCCGACTCCCACTGGTGGACAGTTCACCTGCCCAGAAGCTTTGCGCCTTCGTCCCGTCGACCCCTCTTGACGACTTCGGCAGGTAAACCCCGCCTCTGCTCGTTCGCTGGAGAAAATGGTCGGAGGGATGATGGAAGGACACCCGCATCAGCTTCCACAAGCTCGGCCCAGGCGGCTTGGAAGCATTTTCTCATGAGTCTCCTCGGCCACCCGCCCCGTACAGCCGAGGAGCTGAGGCCCAGGGGCCCACGGCCGGCCGGACCTTCGCCAGGCCCGTGGCTCCCATGCGACCTGACCCGGGCGCCCGCCCGGCGTGCGCCCCGCAGGATGTGAAGCGGGCAGAGAAGCAAAGCCCCACCTCTGCGCACCGCCTGCTAGGATGTTTCTCATGAACGCACCTCCCGTGCTGGCCCTGCGGTCCGCGTGGGAGGCCTTCGGCCCCGCCTGGGAGCTGTAGGTTTCCCCGATGCTTCTCGGAGCCCAGAGAGGGCGTCTTGAGAGCAGCGGCAAGCGCCCAGGTGCAGATGGCCATCAGCAGGCTTCAGGGTGACGGGGCAGCCCTGGGCATGAGTGGCGAGCATGCCCGGCCGGAAAGCCAGAGGGCAGAGAGGGGCCGGGCGCCCTACTGGCCGCCAGCCCCGCCTTTGTGGCCTGTGGCCTTGCCGCAGGTCTTGACCCCCAGCGGAAGGAGGAGGCCTCCAACCTCGGGCCCCCGGTGCCAGATTCGGACAGCGACGACTCGGTGGACCGTGACATCGAGGAGGCTATCCAGGAGTACCTGAGGGCCAAGAGTGGGGCCGCCCCGCCGCCTGCAGCCAGGGACGCAGCCCGCCGAGGCAGACCAGAGCCACCTCTGAGCAGCGCCCCAGCCGCCCCGTGTCCCCCAAGCCCTGCAGCTGCCCCCAGCCTCGTCCGGGGCTCCGCCTCCCCGCTCAGCGTGAGCAGCGATGACTCCTTCGAACAGAGCATCCAGGCGGAGATCGAACAGTTCCTGAGCGAGAAGAGGCTGCATGAGACCCAAAAAGGTGGCCTCCCTGCTGACAGAAAGGTGGACCCCGGGGACAGCCTGGCCAGAGCCACCTGCAGGCCTGGCGGAGAGCCGCCACTGAGGGCACCGCAGCAGGACCTGCCGGGCGCTGGCAAGGAGTTTGTCTTCCGGAAGCCGCCCAGGTCCACGAAGGCCAGCGCACTGCCCAGAGGCCTCAGGTGCAAGGTCGCCACCGAGCCGGCTGCTGCTGCCACCGCGGGCCCCCTGCAGAGGCCACGCCAGGTAAAGCTGGTGTCCGCAGGGTCGTGGGCTCCGCCCGGAAGGGCCGGGCGGCCAAGGAGCGCAGCCCTGGTGCACGAGGAGCCCGACTCGAGCAGCGACGACGGCATCGAGGAGGCCATCCGGCTGTACCAGCGGGAGCAGCGAAGGGAGGCCCGGGGCCGGCAGGGGCCCCTGCCCACGGAGGAGAAGGCGCCCCACAGCCCGGGGCGGGCCCGGCCCGAGGCCCACAGCAGGACCCCCCGGCAAGAGGAAGCCGGCAGCCCCCAGGGCCACGGACCTCGGCCCGGCTGGCCCGGGATCCTGAGCCCCCGCCCAGGCCCCCAGGGAGACCCACGGCTCCCGTGCCTCTGGGGAGCGCGGCTGCCGAGAGCCTGGGCGTGGACAGGTCCCCACGCCGGGCAGACACGTCTGCCGAGCTGATGTGCGCCGAGGCCATCCTGGACATCTCCAAGACCATCCTGCCAGCGCCCTTGGGCAGCGGGGCAAGGCCCCGCCCCCCAGCCCGCTGCGCCGGGGCCCCGACGGAGACAGCAGCGCCGTGGATAGCGACGACAGCATCGAGCGGGAGATCCGGGCGTTCCTGGCGCTGAGGGCGCGGCCGGGGGCCCGCCACCCCGCTCGGGGGCCTGCGCCCTGCCCGCCCGCAGCCCGCCGCTGCCGCCCGGCCTCAGCGCCCCGGCCCCCGACACCCCAGGCCCGCCCCCCGGGCTGCAGGAGGGGGCGTAGCAGGCTGCCCTGCATGCCCCGGCGGCCCAGGGACACGGCCGAGACGCAGGACGCCCAGGACGCTGAGCGCGGCCCGGGCCGGGTGCAGCCTGGCCAGGGGCGAGCCCCCGAGGCCCCCGGAAGGGAGAGCGAGAGCCGCAGCCAGCCTCTTCCCTCCAAGACGGGCGGGCCGGGTGATGAGCTCGGGGCCCCGGACCCACTGGGAGCCGCACCACCAGGCCCCGGGCAGACGGCCGAGGGGAGGCGCGGGGACACGCAGGCGAGCTCCGAGGAGAAGAGCAGCTCGCTGGACAGCGACGAGGACCTGGACACGGCCATCAGGGACCTGCTGCGCTCCAAGCGGCGGCTCCGCAAGCGGTGCAGGGACCCCCGGGCCGGCTGCAAGAAGAGAGTCCGCTTTAGCACCACGGAGACGCAGTTCCTGGACAAACTGGGGGGCTTCCAGAAAGACTGGAGAGACCGAAGCCCCCATCTGCTGAAAAGCTGTCTCTCCAAGTCCAGAAGCGACAGCAGGGAGAGCCCGGGAGACCCCCACAGGTCCCCTGCTGGGAAACAGCAAGGGTGAAGGCGGAGGGCTCAGGGCCGGGAGGACGCGCCCTCGGGCCCCTCAGCATCCTGGGCCCAGGGCAGGGCTGCGCCCGGAGGCCCGTTCTCCAGGGAGTCGGCCGCCCGCGAGCCTCCCAGTGCCGCCCGGCAGCCCCAGCTCCCTGTCTGACGAGAGCAGCTCCATAGACAGCGACGACAGCATCGAGCTGGAGATCAGGAAGTTTTGGCCGAAAAGGCCAAGGAGTCCGTAAGCGGATCGGAAATTCCGGGGGCGAGCCCAGCTGCCCTGGGAGCGCCGACCGGGGCCAGGCCAGAGCTCCCGGGCAGGAAAGCGCCGCCCCCGGCCCTGCTGCCCAGCCTGGCATGTGCACGCGGAGCCAGAGGGTCAGGGGGGCCCGCTGCTGGGCGCCGAGGGGCCCCGGGGGCCGGGAAGAGCCCTCACTCCGGGCGGGGGGAGCAGCCTGCACCCTGAGCAGCCCTGCCCCCAGCCCCCCTCGGCCCGGGGCGAGTTGGCACCGCCCAGAAGCACCAGTGGGCCTGCCTCTGCCAAAGGGGCGCCGGCTCCAAGGAGAAACATCGGTGTCCCCAGGAGACCCGGGCCCCAGGGGGCCCGAGGGGGTGCGGGGGAGGGCACGTTCAGCCAGCTCCCGAACCGCGCAGAGGCTGGTGCCCGGGCAGAGGGCCACGGCTCACTGGCACGGACCCCGGGCTCCGAGCGGGACGGGGCCTCCCGGGCCGGCCTCGCCCTGCCCTGGCCTGACCTCACCCCCCAGAGCCGGCTTCAGAGCACCTGGGTACTGGGCCCGGAAGGCAGGGACGTGGCTGCGTGGAGAGGGGGCCTCGGTGGCCAGAAGGGAGAAGGGGCCGGGGGCCCAGGCTCGGGGCTTGCCCAGCCTCACCACGGACCCCCGGAGGGGCCTGCCCCTTTGCCGGCTTCTCGCCGCTGCTCTCCACGCAGCTGTTCCATTTCGGGAAGAGCGTGCCTTGGGGCGCCAAGCAGACCCGGCCTCTTCAGCCCGGGCCTGGGTCTGCCACTGCAGGGCCCGTCCTTCTCGGCCTTCCGGGAGGCCCAGGCCACCCGCGGCCCAGTGTTTGGCAGCCCGCGCCTGCTGGTGAAGGAAGGCGGCCTCTGGCCTCGCAGGAAGCCCCGGGCAGGGCTCGGCCTGCCCGACAGGAGGGGCTCGGGGCCGGAAGAGGGTGTCCTGGACCTGCGGTTTGGGCGCAGGGGGCTGGACAGAGACGAGGAGGAGCCGGAGGCCTTGGGCAGCGACGCCAGTGAGCTCAGCGACACGTCGGTGGAGGAGCCCGCGGCCCCGGGCCCAGTGCTGCAGCTGTGAGTGCCACTGCGCGCGTGCAGGCGTGCGTGCCCGCGTGCCCTGCAGCCACGCTCCTGATGGATCGGGGCGCTGGAGACCCCTGTGCAGCCTGCACATTTGTGTGCTAGCGTGAAGCCGTGTTTTTATTTGACAGAGGTGTCCTGGTAAATATGAGTTTTGTAGCCTTTTTTGTAGATTATTTAAAGTGCTGTAGAAACTGCTTTTGGTGCGCGCCGCTGTTGGAGCCTGCGGGCGTTCCTCGCAGCGGTTTTCCGTGGTCTCCGCACAAGTCTTGGATCAGCAGACGTTCAGTTCCGCGCATGCCCGCGCTCAGGGCCGACTGCTGGTGGGCACGGCCTGCCGCAACCACGGTGCCAGCCTCGGGAAGGCAGCAGCCGGCGCCCTGCCCGAGACTCACCGGACGCCCGGCGGTCCCCGTCAGGGGCGCTGCCGCCCGGGCAGCACTTCTCACGTGAAAGAGCCCCCACCTCCCCCGCAGAGGCCCGACGGGGTCCTCAAGCAGAAAAGCGTTCAAAGCACAAAGGCCGGCGAGCAAACCAGCCACCGGGGGCCCACACCGAGACCCCCAGGGAGACCGCCCGGCCAGCCGCACACACCTGGAGCCTCCTCGGTTCTGACACGAGTCCACCAGCTCAGTAAGCCCCTTTTACGCGGAAGCTGCCGTCCTTCGCGTCTAAGCACAGCTCCAGGTGGTCTCAGCCAGCCCGAGTGTTTCCGCTGTCCTCGTCCTCATCGGTGCCCACAGAGCGGCTGGTGCCCGGAGTCCTGAGGGCCGAGCCCCAAGCCCGCCGGGGGCTGGGCGGGTTGGGGTGGGCTCCGGCCTCGGCCGGGCGCGCCCGCCCTCCCTGTGTTCTCGGTGCCTGACGGCGCCGCGCACAGCTGGGGCCAGCCCGGTTCCCTGTGCCTTCTGCTTCACAGCTGCCGCGGGGCCCACGGCCGAGCACGGCCGCTCACACACCGTTGTCCAGCGAGCGCCCACCGGCCACCCCGGGTGTCACAGCTCGTCAGCGCAGCTGCGGCGGGCCTGGGGTGAGGTTAAGTTGCAGCTGAAGGTGGGCATTACTCTAACGTGCGAGTGAATTTTCGCAGGTCGCACCCGCGCCCTGGGTTTTGGCGGGAATACCCGCTGGGGCGTGTGGTGGCACCTGCGGTGTCTGGGGTCAGACTCCATGGTGGGCAGCCCTGAGAATCCCATGACCCCTGGTGCCCGCATGGTGCGCATCTGATGTTTCCGTTGGCAAACACTCATTCACTGAAGTGCTTCCCAGGAAATCAACTCGTTAATCCATGCTTTAAATTGTATTTAATTTTAAAGGAGTGCTTTTAACACTTGACAAAAAAAAATCAGCTTGTTTTGTATATATGAACTGGGTTTTTTAATGCTAATAAATCAAGCACTGCTCACACCTCAGCTGATGTGGTCTGTCCTGTGCGGAGAGGCCTTTGCAGGATGTTGGCATGAGGACCCAGCGTCCGGGACCTGCCAGGCTTCCACCCCCGCCGTCGAGGACTGAGCCGTGGGCGCCTCTCTGCCCCTGGCCCCATCGCCGCCCCCCAGACCCTTCCCGCCTTCCTCCCCTCAGCCTCCCCACCCCTGTTCTGCCTGCTTCCTGGGCACTGCAGGCATGCCTGGTTTTCACGAACTGGAAGTAACTGTGATAGCGTGGGCCCATCCCGGGATTGCCCACAAGCCAGGCTGCATAAAAGCTTTTGTTTTCCCACCCGCCGGCCCCCTCAACTCTGGCGCACCCTGGGGCCAAGGTGGGAGGCCCCTGCAGCCTGTCTGCAAAGGGGACTGGAGTGGCACTTGCCTGGGGGAAGCCACCTGCCAGCGCAGGGGGACACGGGCTTGAGCCCGCATGCCTGGATCCTGTGCCTCCTGTCCAGAGAAACCCCAGAAGCGGGGAAGCCCTCAGGTCTCAACTAGAGAAAGCCGGCACAGAGCAAGACGGGCCCAGCACAGCCGAAACCAGTCAGCTTCTTTCAAGAGGGGAGCTGCAGCGGGGGCGGCGGGAGCACGGCTGAGGAGTGACGGCTCCATCCGCAGCCCCAGTCCAGCTCCTCCGCTGCTCCTGGCCTCACCTCGTGTCCAAGGGTCACAGCGCTCCGGGTGGCCGATGCACCCCCACCCGTAGGAAGAGGCTGGGGAGGGCGTGCGGCCAGAGCAAGCCGCAAGTCCCGAGCCCTGCAGAGGAGGGCCTGCCAGTGTGGGGGACATGGGTCCACTCCCTGGTCTGGGGGATCCCGCCTGTCACGAAGCAACTAAGCCCGGACTCCATGGCTACTGAGCCTGAGCTCTGGGGCCCGGGAACCGCAACGACTGAAGCCCAAGCGCCCTGGAGCCGGTGCTCAGCACCAGGAGCCGCACACGGCAAGGAGAGGGCAGCCCCCGCGCTGCAGCTGGAGAAGAGCCTGCACAGCCAGAGAGAAATGATGAAATAAAGGGGGACCTACAGATAAGTCCGGCCCAGAGGGCCCCTCTGGCTGCCCAGTGAAGGGAGGCCGCTGCTTGCTGGGGCCACAGGTTCACCCCCTTAACGCAAAGAAGGGGGAGAGATCCCACTCCGTCAGAAGCCCTAACAGCAGGAATGGGTGGGAGGAGGGGAGAACCCCGGGTGAGCATCTGACCTTCACCACCCACGTGTCCACACAGAGGAGGGGCTGTTCAAGAGAGAAGTCGCTTCTGACATTGTTGCTCAGAATCTGAGTTGTAGCAGGTTTACCCAGGCGCTGAGTTTAGCTCTTCTTTCTAATCACGGTTGTTATCTCGGCTCTGCCGGGCCTCCCTTGCTGGTGGCAGCGAGCGGGGTCTCCCCTTGGCCGCAGAGCTCGGGGTCCTCTCTGCGGTGGCCTCCCCGGCCGTGGAGCCAGGCTCCAGGCGTGCACTGCAGCTCCCGGGCTCACATGCGCTGTGGCGTGTGGGATCCTCCTGAACCAGGGATCCAACCCTTGTGCCCTGCACTGGCAGGAAGATTCTTAACCATGAGACCGCCGGGGACGCCCCAGATACTCAAGCTTAAATACCAGCGCTTTGCTCATATAAAAGCTCTGCCACCTCGATCCCACCCCTTCCTCAAAATCAACTTTAGGGCCGGTGTCGACGCGGAGAAACAGCAACAAATCCCACCCTCGCTGTCTGCAGACCACCTCCAGGTCAGTACGAGGCAAGGCTGCCGGGGAGGGAAATTCATTATTTCTGTTTTGAATCTTTGAGATCTCTGGTGTTTTGTGTGCTGGACAGAGGGATTTGTCTTCCCAACATGAACATATTTTACTATTTATTTGAAACCATTTATTCTAATCAACTGTAAATAAAATATGAAATATCACTGAAGAAAAATAGGGAAACAAATGAAAATACACTTCTGGAGTAAGAAGTTCCTAGTTTTAGGCCGACTCAGCAGCTAAATTAAGCGATGAGAAAAGTGCTGTGAAACTGTCAACGTTTCATTTAAGAGTGGAGCAGAGAAGCCGGATACAGCATCTCGTGAGTGGAGACAGGGTTTCTCTATGGCCGTGCAGTTAACGTAATAATCAGTGGAAACTGGTGTTTGTTACCCTAAGTGTTTTGATCGCCTTTCCCGTAATTGCTCTGATTGGATTTAAGGTTTTGAAAGATCTCAGCACGGCAGTCAGAAGACTGATGGGTGTGATTTTCTCCCGGTTTTCAACCAGCCGTTCTGTGTGCTGTTACCCTGGGCAGAAGGCACAGTCTTGTGCTGAAAGATCAGCCTGTTGATCCAAACTCTTTTCCCTCCCCCAGCACATAGAGATTGCGGTACGGTCCGCGGTCGCGGAGTCGGACACGACTGAGTGACTGAAAGGATAAACTTCATGATAATCACTGGAGCTCCTGCGTGATGCAAGCAAACACGAGGAAGTCAGGGCCGGTCTATGGGTCCGACGCTGATGACCCTGTCCCTCCAGGACCCTCCCCTCCACCACCAAAGCGGGGGCCCAGGGCCTGCGACAGGGCAGCCCCTCTGGACCCTAATTCCCCATCCACAGAGGGAGGTGGAGTAAGACCTGCTGCAGGCACGAGCGTTGGACGAGACGCCGTCGAAGCCCTTTGAAGACCGTGAGACAGCAGACGGGTGGGCACGCGTGGCCGACGGGTGACCGCAGGGGCCCGGCTCACGGAGGGCGTGGGGACTGGGAGCCTGCGCCGGAGGCGGTGCGTGTGTGATACAGAAGGTATTTCTGTCGTCCACCTTTCCAGACATTTATTCAACGTACAAGAGTCTAACTTCCCATTAACTCATTAGCAACTGGCACAGAAACACTGGTGACCCGCTATGAAGGGTACTGAAAGCACTTCACGGCCTGATTCTGATGCCGGAATTGCTCGCTGAAGCTCACCCGCGCACTCAGCACCTGCTGTGTTTGTGGGTCAGCTCGACTTACCGGCCCAGCCTGGGCCCTGACCGAGGCACGCTGTCCCGCCCCGAGTGCACTGCTCAGAGTCAAGGCTGCGGGGCCGCGGCCGCCCTGAGGACTCCGCGCTGCTGGCCAGCACAGAGGCGGCGGCGCTTCTCTTCTGTTGAGTTTCAGAACTGGGCTGATGATGCGTCCTGCTTTATCCCCCCTTTCGTATTTCAGCAGAGGTAGAATGCAGAAGCATTCTGCGTATTTTGGTATTTTTAGTGACAAGCTGTGAAAAACGCATTTTCAGTTTGATGCCTGGAGCCTGTGCTGGTTTTCCAGAAAAGGAAAAGGATTTGACATATCAGCAGATCCTGGCTCCAGCCTCAGCTTTGTATCACTTCTGTTAAAGGGACTGGTTTTCTCTAGAAACCATTTCCGTCACAAACGGAACCTTAAGGATGTCGCTGAAATGTTTACTTTTGCTTCACAGTGTTTAATGAAGAGATAACCGGCCATGGTATTCATTTCCTCCCAAATTAATACGTGAGCAAAAACTCTCTTTGGATAAAAACCCCAGTAAACAAGCAGCGTTGACAGGC
The DNA here is from genome assembly GCA_917880005.1 of Nanger dama. Classification (NCBI taxonomy): domain Eukaryota; kingdom Metazoa; phylum Chordata; class Mammalia; order Artiodactyla; family Bovidae; genus Nanger; species Nanger dama. Next base: position 1,193,556 of record CAKJTW010000018.1, on the reverse strand, counting down.
TCTAACCGTCTCGTCTCTCCGGTCCCAACACCTCCCAGGCTTCCTGCACTGGGTGGTCATAAGGGGAGTGGGATCAATGTCTGGAACACACATCCTGTTGGAGAAAATTCTTTTAATGTTCAGTTATGCGGCTGCTTCAGGTCTTGGTTCTGGCGGGGTTGTTCACAGAGCCTGATTCTGGTGCGTGGGCTCCAGGTTGGGGCACACCGGACAGAACCCGAGTCCCATGCACTGCAAGGCGGACTCTTAACCAGTGGACCGCCAGGGAAGGCCCCGGAAACGCTGAGGACGGTCTGAATCATAGTGAGTGTTGGCTGAGAAGTAACTACAGAGAGTCAGGGGCCCATCACGCAGCTGCTGCTCAGAGGCTCAGTCGTGCCCCACTCCGCAGCCCCATGGGCCACAGCCAGCCAGGCTCCCCTGTCCGTGGGCTTTCTCAAGCAAGAACCCTTTTTCTCCTCCTGCAGATCTTCCCGATGCAGGGATCAAACCTGCGTCTCTCACACCTCCCGCTTTGGCAGGATTTTTTTACCACAGAGCCCCACCTGGGAAACCCTATGTGGTCATCACCCCCAACGGCCTTCCTCGATGAACACGAGCAGGAAGCCCCCTCGCACACAACGCCCCTCAGCAACACTCGCCAGCCTTCTTTCTGCCTCCACCTGGGCCTCGTCTGTGGCCAGGGAGTGCTCAGGGGCCAGGGAGTGCTCAGGGGCCAGGGAGTGCTCAGGGTCAGGGAGTGCTCAGGGGCCAGGGAATGCTCAGGGGCCAGGGAGTGCTCAGGGACCAGGGAGTGCTCAGGGGCCAGGGAGTGCTCAGGGGCCAGGGAGTGCTCAGGGACCAGGATGTGCTCAGGGTCAGGGAGTGCTTAGAGTCCAGGGAGTGCTCAGGGGCCAGGGAGTGCTCAGGGGCCAGGGAGTGCTCAGGGTCAGGGAGTGCTCAGGGTCCAGGGCATGCTCAGGGTCAGGGAGTGCTCAGGGGCCAGGGAGTGCTCAGGGTGCAGGGAGTGCTCAGGGGCCAGGGAGTGCTCAGGGGCCAGGGAGTGCTCAGGGACAGGGAGTGCTCAGTGATCAGGGAGTGCTCAGGGCCAGGGTGTGCTCAGGGGCCAGGGAGTGCTCAGAGTCCAGGGAGTGCTCAGGGGCCAGGGAGTGCTCAGAGCCAGGGCGTGCTCAGGGGCCAGGGCGTGCTCAGGGGCCAGGGAGTGCTCAGAGTCCAGGGAGTGCTCAGGGGCCAGGGAGTGCTCAGGGGCCAGGGAGTGCTCAGGAGCCAGGGAGTTCTCAGGGCCAGGGAGTGCTCAGGGTCAGGGAGTGCTCAGGGTGCAGGGAGTGCTCAGGGTGCAGAGTGCTCAGGGTCAAAGAGTGCTCAGGGCCACTGCGTGCTCAGAGGCCAGGGAGTGCTCAGGGGCCAGGGAATGCTCAGGGGGCAGGGAGTGTTCAGAGTCCAGGGAGTGCTCGGTGATCAGGGAGTGCTCAAGGGCCAGGGAGTCCCAGGGGCCAGGTAGTGCTCAGGGCCAGTGCGTGCTCAGGGGCCAGGGAGTGCTCAGGGGCCAGGGAATGCTCAGGGGGCAAAGAGTGTTCAGAGTCCAGGGAGTGCTCAGTGATCAGGGAGTGCTCAGGGTGCAGGGAGTGCTCAGGGGCCAGGGAGTTCTCAGGATGCAGGGAGTGCTCAGGGCACAGGGAATGCTCAGGGGCCAGGGCGTGCTCAGGGTCAGGAGTGCTCAGGGGCCAGGGCGTGCTCAGGGTCAGGGAGTGCTCAGGGTGCAGGGAGTGCTCACGGTCAGGGAGTGGTCATGGTCAGGGAGTGGTCAGGGGCCAGGGAGTGCTCAGGGTCAGGGAGTGCTCCGGGGCCAGGGAGTTCTCAAGATGTAGGGAGTGCTCAGGGGCCAAGGAGTGCTCAGGGTCAGGGAATGCTCAGGGTCAGGGAGTGCTCAGGGTGCAGGGAGTGCTCACGATGCAGGGAGTGCTCAGGATGCAGGGAGTGCTCAGGGACAGAGAGTGCTCAGGGTCCAGGGAGTGCTCAGGGTGCAGGGAGTGCTCATGGGCCAGGGAGTGCTCAGGGTCAGGGAGTGCTCAGGGGCCAGAGAGTGCTCAAGGTCACTCCGAGCCTGGCCTGGGCTCTCCTGGTCCTGCCTGGAGCCTTCCCCACTCCGGGGCACCCCTGATCCCTCACCGGCTCTTGTCCATACCCCAGGTAGGGGATCCAACCCTCCCCCCGCGGCCCAGCTGGCTACTTGAGAACAGAAAACCGCCACAATCTGTCATGAGGCTAAAAACAAAGAGGCATCCAGATTAAGGCAGAGCGCTGCTGGCCTTCCCAGCATCCAGCCCGAGCTCGGGGTCTCGGAACACCCCAGTGCCCTGCGCCTGCCTGGATTACAGATGAGTCTGGGACTGACGTGGTGGCAAGAGTTTTAATGGAAAGTCAAGCCATCTTTTTCATCTCAGGTGTAAAACAGAAAGCAGAGCATCGCTGCCCCCTTTAGCCTGCTTATCTAGAGAGGAAAAGTGTTTTCAGGAAAAGTGGCAAAATGCGTCCCTTTACGCCTGGGCAAGCCATCAAGAACTAGGCAGACAGCGGCCAGAGGAGCCGGGAGGCCCCTCAGTCACAGATGGACGGCCTGCAGACCCTGTAGCTGGGGTGGAAGTTGAGCCGGTCGTAGGAGGTGATGTAGTTGTCAGGACCCGTCACGATGCTCTTCTCCATGTAGACGTTGAGAGTGTTGCTCTGGAACATTCCACCCACTGCAACTTGTCTAGAAAACTTATACGAATTTGGATAAAACACCTTCTGGAAGTGAGAAGGGGACACTGGGGTTAGTTACATGTGAAAACACTCGAACAATCGGTCATCAGGCACCTTTGGAAGAAAAATGAGGATCTGTGAGAAGATGCTGTTCCTAAAACCAGAAAACAGAGAGGCCAAGGGGCGGGGGTGCAGAACGGCCTCGTTTGCCCTCGGACTTCCCTGGTGACTCAGTCAGTAAAGAATCTGCCTGCGATGAAGGAGACGCAGGCTCGAGCCCTGGGTGGGGAGGATCCCCTGGAGGAGGAAATGGCGACTCACTCCAGTGTTCTTGCCTCGCGGGCTGTAGTCCATGGGGTCACAAGAGTCGGACACGACTGAGCAACTAAACCACCAGCACCGCCCCGGTTTATGCCTAATGCCCGGGAGTCATGACGAACGGTGTCTCCCTCCACGGCCATGTGGGCTCTGACAGCCGGGCGAGGCAGTGCCAACCCGGGTCTGGTTGCAGAGGTCAGGCCGAAGCCGTTCCCAGCTCTGCTTCTGCCGACCGTGCGACTATGGCAAGTCCCGGGCCTCTCTGAACCTGAGCTTTCTGTGGAAAAGAAGCGGCGTGAAGAGGTTTCGGCCTTGACAGGGAATCAGAGTCTTTTGCAGAACCTTAGAACCATTCTGAGGGCCCCACCCCACCCGCCGCCGGGGCTCGGGAGGGGCTGCCCTCGCGGGGCGGGGTTGCCGTGAGGACAGGGGCGGGGGAGGGGGCCGCCGGTGTGTGCCTGCACCCAGGGGTGGCGGTCATTTCAGCAACCCAGCGTCGCCAGGTGACTGGGCGTCTCTACGGAAGGGGCCTGGGCCACCGTGGGACAGGTGACCTATTCCAGAGACCCCTGTGTCAAGAAGGCCACCTGATATCTGTCTCCTCGACCGGAAGCAAGTACAAAGAAAAATGGCCTTCGGTGTATTCTGGAGGGTTCTACCGATGTTTTGTCTGTTGTGTGTGTGTGTGTCTGTTTTTGGTGCTTTGCGTTTTGTTCTGCTTGCTGGTTTTGGAGGTTTATGGGCCATGCCGTGCAGCTTGCCAGATCTTAGTTCCCTGACCAGGGATCGAACTTTTGACGCCTGCAACGGAAGCATGGACTCCTAACCACCAGGCCTCCAGGGCGTTCCCAGCGCACTCATTTTCAGAGCAGCATTCCCACTCGCCCCCTGCAGCACACACACAGCTGCCGTGGTGTGTGTGTGTGTCTCACGGCGCAGCGCCTGCAGGATGACCGAGCCAGTGTGGGCGGGTTCTCATTAACCGAGTCAGCAGCACACACTCAGGTCCACTTTCCGAGCTGTGCATTCCAGGTTGTAACAAATGGATAAGGAGTGACACGCATCCACCATTACAGTGTCAGGAAGAATCGTTTCCTCCAGTATATGTTTTAAAGCGCAAAACACGCATTTTTATTGTCTGTTCCCACACGGGAAGGAAACAGTCCTGCTCGATGAGTCCAGCAGCCACACTCGGGCCAGAAACTGGAAACCAGGCTCCTGATAGAGCAGGTCGACAATGAGCAGGAAAACCTCCTTCTAAACCTGCCTCCTGAGAACCCCATGCTTCACGTCCCACTGCCTTTGCACCAAAGCAAAACATCTGGGCCCGTGTTAGTGAGCACGGCGGTCTTTTGCGTGGAAATACCCGATCCCTTGGCTTTGGGAGCATGATCTTTAGTCCTCTGGAAACTTTCTAGATAAACAATCTCCCTTACGCAAAACAAGTAAAGAAGCGATTGTCCAGCTCTTTTTAAATGAGGAATATCTGGGGGCTCAGTGGTAGAGAATCCGCCTGCCAGTGCAGGAGACGTGGGTTCTCTCTCTGGTCCAGAAAGACCCCACACGACTCAGAGCAACTGAGCCCATGATCCACAACTACTCAGCCGTGCCTAGAGCCCGTGCTCCGCCTCGAGAGGGGCCGCCGCCGTGAGCAGCCCCGGCTCGCCGCAGCCAGAGGGAAAGCCCGTGCAGCAACAAGGGTCCAGCAGAGTTTAAGTCAAATACATAACCCACGATTCGTTTTAAAAAAATGAGGGATATTTTGGAAGAAAACCAACGTGGCCCCCCAAGCAGGTGGTCCACCGACTGGGGTCGCCATGGGTGGCTCACACCGGCCCACCGGCCCTTCTCCTGGACGCAGCAGGGCAGTTGGAGGACTCGAGGAGGGCCCCTGCCGTGTGAAGTCGATCAAAAAGGACTCAGCTTCCCCAAAGGCGCACAGACCCCAGTCCTTTTGGAACCTGAGCTTTCACCACCCAGTGCTGCCTCTTAGGGTCACAGGTTAACATCTCATAAAATAAGGTATTACTCCACAATGAAAGCAGTCCTTCATTTATTTGCCTTCAAACCTACCGACTACAAGAGCTGGCTCGTTGTCGTGCAGTGAATGGGGCCAGGCCTTTGGGATGTCGTAAACCAGTCTACAGGCTTCCCCACCAATGCAGGAGACACAAGACTCGGGTTGGATCTCTGGGTTGGAAAGATCCCCTGGAGGAGGAAATGACAACCCGCTCCAGGATATTCTTGCAAGCAAAATTCCGAGGACAGAAGAGCCTGGCAGGCTACAGCCAATGGGGTCCCAAAGAGTTGGGCAGAACCGAGCAAGCAAATACACGCAAGCAAGCCTGCCACGCCCCTTTCCCAACCTTTAAAAGCTGTTTGCTACCTTCATGTCCTGTTCCAAAAAGATGTGAGGTGACCCCTTTCCATTTGTGATGTTGGAACTCCGGACACACACACCCCGTACACACCCAAGCACCCCCCTCCAGAGCCTTTCCCTGCTTCCTCCTTACCGGCATCTCGTGCACAGTGGGGGCCCTGCCACCATAGACTTGGTTACTGGTCCTGTACACTGAGGGGGGGCTCCTTGGTCCTGGCAGATGAAAAAAACACTTTATTTTCCACTCACTTGTTCTAAGTCTACCCAAGCCACAGCTTTACCGTATTAGGTTGGCAGAGCTTTGCAGGCGTGCGATGCAGCAGTGATCCTGGGCTCCTGTGGGGTGCAAGCAGGTTCATTCAGCCTCCCTTGACCCCTCTGCTGACCTCTGCCAAAGCCATAAAGAACCCCCAGGTGGAAAGTGCTGGCCCTCAGCCCCAGCAAGACCTGGTCCCATGCTGTCATTTCCTAGGGTGGTGGGGGGGCTAAGTTGGGATCTGTGACTCAGCCTCCAGACCTAGGGGGCGGGGAGTGCTGCGCCCCTCCACTTCTGAGCCTCCAGGAGAAAATGTTCCTGCTGTCTCCAGCCCTGATACCAGCTAGTGTAACCGAGGGGCTGTGGGCTCCGACACCCCAGCTCTGCCTCATACTAACTATGGGCAAGAGTGTATCTTTCTACCTCCCACTCTCATTTCCCAACTAAGCCGATCCCGATCCCGGGCGCTTGCAGAGGGACTAAGTGGGGGTCAGGAAAGGCACGCAGCCTGCGTCTTAGAGCCCGCAGGGCGCGCGCCCCTCGGCAGCCGGGTGATGGGCGCGTCGTCCGCGCGTCTCCAGCAGACCGGCCCCCTTCTCTGGGACAGGACAGCAGGCTGGCTCGCCCTACGGGCGCGGCCACGATCCCCCGGGCACGCCCCGGGCACGCCCCGCCCACCGCCCGGGCGGGGGCCCGCTGCCTCCACCCGCACCTCCCCGCTCCTGTGACGGGGAACCGCTGACCCGGCTTTTGACTCGGGGGTCAGGCTGGGGCCTGTGGGCTGAGCCGAGCGCAGGGCCCAGCTGGGCACCCGGCTGCCGCCGGACCAGGAGCACCGGTCTTTCCTCCTTGCACGCAAGGCAGACCCTGAGCGGACTCCCGGGCGCTCACCTGTAGCCCCGAAACCAGGCCGGGTTGTTGAACCTGGCCGGCAGGTCCTCGCTCACGCGGTAGCAGTCGCTGGTTTTCTCCGGCGGGGGCCCGGCCCTGGGCTCCTCTGGCTCCGCGCACGCTTGAGGGTCCTCCGCCGACATCCCGCCTCGGTCGCCCCGAGCTCTGGGGGCGCAAGAGCGGGCGGCGGCGCGGCGTCCTGTTACTAAGCGACGGCCCGCCCCCCAACCCCCACCCCGATGCGCGGGCGGGGTCCTTAAAGGCGCCGCGACCCCCGGGCGGGAGCCACCGCCCACCCCGCCCCCGCCGGCGGGTTGGGCAGAAGTCCGAGTTCTAGAAGTTTCCTTGGCAACCCCCGAGACCCTGGACTGGCTGCGAGAATAAGGGATCACTTACTGGGGCCGCAGCGCGGAGGACCCTGTGCTCTGAAGCCACCGGTGCGAACGCACACCACGTTTCCCCAAACGCGGGGCGGGTCTCGGGGCACCGAAGACCCCGGCGCGGGTTCATCAGTGGGGCTCGGTGCTCCGAGGCCGCTCTGCTGCGGGGACCCGGCGCTCACCGCGCGGCAGGGCTGCGCCGTGACCTCCCCACTCCGCCTGCAGACTCGCCGGTACCCTGGGTCTGAGGCTGGACCGCACACTGGGCTAAGCCGATGGAGCCCTTCTAAGCCACATATTCCTGTAAGAACTGGCCGGACGGGGAGCGCGGGCCCCCTGCCCGGCGGGTACCCCGGGCAGCGTGGGGCTCCTCGGCCGCCCGGCCCCGTGCAGGAGGGGGCGAGGACGCCGGGACGGGGGACGGGGCGGGGAGGCGGGCCCCCAGGCCCCGCGCCCGACCGGACCACGGTCCCTGGCCGCCACGCCCTCCCTGCGGCTCCGCCCGGGCGGGCCTGGGGTACGGCTCCCCGGGGACCGCGCGCTCGGACTCGGGGCGGCCGGTGGGGGCGCGCCGGGCTTCCGCAAGAGGCGGCGGCGGCGGCGGCGCAGTGGCACCTCCGGGCCTGCGGGCGGCGCTGCGGCGGGGGCGGCGCGGGCCCCGGCGGGAGGAGGAGCCGCTCTTGCGGCCGCGCCGCCGGGCCCGTCGTGCGCGCGTGCGCGCGTGCGTGCGTCCCTCCGTCTGCCCGCCCCCGAGTCCGTCCGCCCGGATCCGCGCCATGGCGCCTGGCGCGGTGCTGCCGCGGCTGCTCGGAGCGGGGCGGGGGCCGCGCCCTGAGTCCGCTGTCCGCGCAGGTGTCCGGGCGGCGCCCCGAGGCCGGGCCGCGCCGAGAGGCAGGACGCTGGGGACGCTGGCCGCCCGCGAGCCCGAGCGCGACAGCGGTAAGGGGTCCTCGGCCCAGAGGGTCGGGCGCCCTGGGTCTTCGTGCGGCCCCGGGGGCGCGGGTCCCGGGAGTGGGGGGTGCGGGCCCGGGAGGGAGAGCCCCACGCGCCGCGCGCCGCCGAGGCCTCCGAGTCCCCGGCCGGCCCCGAGCTGCTGCCCTGAGCGAGTTTCTGCGGGCGGCCGGCGGGACCACGGGGGCCGCAGACACAGACATCAGCCGGCTTCCTCTTCGCCGAGTGGGGACCTGGCCGGGTTTACCCGCGAGCGAAGCCACGGTCAGATCCGGTCTCCCGCCCCGAGCCTCCGCAGAAGGCCCCGGGGCCCCCAGCGGCCGCCGCCGCCCTCCGCAGGCCCCAGGCTCTGGGGCAGCTGGGACCCGGGGCCTGCATGCTCTCCACCTCCCCGCCCAGATCTCAGCGCCCGGATCCTGAGCGAGCCCCTCAAGCATGCCGACTTCTTTAACGTCAAGGAGCTGTTTTCCGTGCGAAGTCTCTTCCACGCCCGCGTGCACCTGGGCCACAAGGCCGGCTGTCGGCACAGGTGAGCGTGGGCCTGGCGGCTGTGGCCCGTCCAGGGCGCTCGGGCCCTGCCTTGAGGTCCAGGCCCCCCTCTTCAGCTTGTTTCCAGAGAGAGGTACCCCCTTTTCCTCCGCGTGGGATCGTGGAGTCCCCGGGAGGGATGGGTGCTTATTCTCAGAATCAGGTTGCTCCTCTCCCCCCAGAGCCTCCCCGAGGGGCTCATGGTCCTCGGCTGGGGCGGCCAGCTGGTCCTGGAGGCCCTGTAAGCCGGCGATGGCCGGGGGGCTGGCAAGGCCACCCCCTTGGAGGGACGTCCCAAGGGCAGGCTGAGGAGCGGTGACTGGCGGTCCTTTCAGGTGGCCGTTGTGAGGGCCTGGTTGAGAGTGGGCTGAGGGGGCGGGTTTGGGTGGGGGGCGGTTGGCTGCTTGGGCAGCGCTGCAGCAGTGGCTGAGCCTGGGGTGATGCGGGGGTGGAGAGCCGGAGCTGGGCAAAGCGGGTGTCTGCGTTCTTCACATTGGAAACTGAGGTCCCGAGCGGGTGACGCTTTGGCCACCTCAGGGCAGTGTCTCACAGGTGCCCTTGGAGGGAGCAGCCTGGACCAGAGGTGCCACACCAGGGCCTTCAGAGGGCGTGTGGGGCAGAAGGGCGGGGGCATCCTGGAGTCTGGGGAAGGGGGAGGGACCGGGAAGTGAGAGGGTGTGCTGCTGGGGTTCCTCCCAGAAATCTCCCGCGCTGAGGGCACTGGGCCTGTGGGGGGACAGAATCCAGACGGCAGTGAGCAGGAAGGAGAACGGGGTGGGAGGACTCAGACCACACGGGCACGCCCCGGCACCCGGCCCCTCCGCTAGGCCCGCAGGTCTGGCCCGCAGGGTTCCCCTCGAGGCCTGGCTGGTTCCTGCTCCAGCCGGCGCCCCTGCCCTACTGGTCCCCCGGCCCTGGGGCGTCTCCGTGGTAAAGCCGTAATAACAAGGGTGGCTGCCTAACCCTAACCCTGGGCAGGACACTGGGTGTCACCTGTGAGCATCCAGACATCCCTGTGGGGTCCCTTCTGTTTGGGTCGCCATGTGCCGAGGTGCGGGTTCAGAGGATGGAGTCCTCTGGCCCGAGACGTGGGCCTGCAGCCCAGCCTGCCGTGTTGGTCCAGCCCCCTGACTGCCCCTGGTGGTCACTCCTGGGGCGGGGTCCTTGCTGTGTCATCCTGGGGAAGGCTGCAGATGGTACCAGCCCCCAGGGCAGTGGGGTGTGGGGAGCAGGACAAGCGAGGGTGGTAGGAGGTGGCCGCAGGCGGCTCACGCCCGGCCATGCGTCCGGGTCTGGTAGGTTCATGGAGCCGTACATCTTCGGGAGCCGCCTGGGCCAGGACATCATTGACCTGGAGCAGACAGCCACACACCTGCAGCTCGCCCTGAACTTCACGGCCCACGTGGCCTTCCGCGGGGGCATCATCCTGTTCGTGAGCCGCGCCCGACAGTTCTCACACCTGATCGAGAGCACGGCCCAGAGCTGCGGTGAGTACGCCCACACACGCTACTTCAAGGGTGGCCTGCTGACCAACGCGCCCCTCCTGCTGGGCCCCCAGGTCCGCCTGCCGGACCTCGTCATCTTCCTGCACACGCTCAACAACGTCTTTGAGCCCCATGTGGCCGTGAGGGACGCAGCCAAGATGAACATCCCCACCGTGGGCATCGTAGACACCAACTGCAACCCCTGCCTCATCACCTACCCCCGTCCCTGGCAACGACGACTCGCCCCCCGGCTGTGCAGCTCTTCTGCCGGCTCTTCCAGACGGCGGTCACCCGGGCCAAGGAGAAGCGCCGGCAGCTCGAGGCCCTGCACCGGCTGCAGGGCACCCCGGGCCCCCACCCAGCCGACCCCGCTGCCCCAGGAGCACCTTCACCGGGAGCGCAGGCCGAGCTGGGCCCAGAGCTGGGCGTGGGCCGTTCCCCTGACCCGCCCACGGGGGGCGGGAAGGAGCAGCCTGTCCTGAGCTGGGAACGCCTCCAGACCTTCCAGGCTTCCGGCCCCTGCTGCTGGGAACTGCGCTCAGCAGCGGCCCGCCTGGGGGGCTCACCCGGCAAGGGACCTGTCCTCAAAGGACCCCTCAGAAAACACCGTGTCCCCAGAGCGTGAAGCCCTTGGGTCCACCCTGAGACGAGCCCGTGTGTTAGGCGCGTCTGCACGGCGAACCGACTCTTCTCATGGCCCGGGTTGGGCTGCTGTGCGGCCTCTTGGTTTCAGGGGCTGGTTTATAACGTGAGGCTGCGGGGTGAGCACTTCAGAGGATCCCATCTGGGCTGGGCCAGGCTGAGCGAAGCAGACAGCATGGTTGCCGCAGAAATAAAGCTTGGATCTGGGCAGCGTGGGCCCGGGCCCCTGGTCCTGCAGTCTCTTCTGTGTGGTCTCTCCATCAGCGTCCACAGGGCACGCGAGGACCCCCGCCGCCCCTGGGTCTCTGAGCTTTGGTGGACCGGCGGCTTGTGGCCGTGGGCTCAGCAGGGCATAGAGGCCTGGTGACCCCCCACTCCCTGGACAGGCCTCCACGTGGGCGGGGTGGGGCCCCCTGTTCACAGGGACCTCTCATGCTCCTCATCACGGGACCCCCCTGGGCAGCACTTGTGTTCCCAGACAGGGTGTGGGCCTCCCAGGACGCCGCCTCAGGGCTCCCGGGATACCTGATGCCCCAGGAACCACAGCAGTGCTCGGGGCCAGCGGGACGCCCCAGGGCCGCCGCTGTCTTTGAGGTGGGGGTGCACAGTGGAGGTCCCAGTGTTTTCTGGAAGGGTCTCCCGTTCGGGAGGTGAGGGAGTTGCATGGTAGCCTGAGCAGCTGCTGGCAGGCGCTGCTTTAATTCGGGAGCACGGGATGGAGATGTTCAGAGGCTGGCAGACTGAGGCCCCCCGACGGGCTCTCCCACCACAGAGCGCCTCCCTCAGAGTGCAGGTGCACGCGCCCGAGCTCGGTGGTGGAGCTCTGCACCCGGGGGTGCCAGCGTGCGCAGCCGAGGCCCTTGGGGCCGGTGCAGTATGAGGCGGCTCACCGGCCATAGACGGGCCTCCCCAGGGCAGAGGGTCCCCACACCCTTCAGAAGCAGGCCGTCCAGGGAAGGTGACCGGGAGCAGGGGGACGGAGGACACTTGGGGTCACGGGCAGCTGAGATGCGGGGCTGGGCCGAGGGGAGCAGCCCTACCACCCCCATTTCCTGGCAGCCCACACGGCCCCAGGCGCCTCTCCCCTGAGAATCCCCTGGAACCTTTGCCGGACACAGGCCAGCGGGGACAGCGGGAGTGTTTGGGTAGCAGGCTGTGCCACCTGCCCTGGGGCGCTGGGAGCCCCGGGCACAGGTGGTCACCCTGAGCGGGGCACTTGCCAGCCGGGCAGACACGGGTGAGCTGGACAGCCTAAGGGCACAGGCCCAGCAGGGAGGTGTGGAGCCGGGCTGAGGGCCGGCCCGGGCCCTCCCGGGGGACATGGTGCAGGCGCCCATCATGGTTGGGGGTCGGCGTCCCACCAGGGGGCACAGCTGGCGGTACCTGTGCCTCCTCACAGCTGTCTCTGTTTACAGAGGCATCCGCCCAGCAGGACGGACCCCGGAGGGGCCACCTGGAGACAGACCCCGAGAGTCAGGAGCTTCGAGGCTGGCGGTGAAGGCCTCCCCTACCGCTGCCCATCGGACCTGCCCTGGCCGGCTGGTGTCCTGGGGCCCAGGAGAACCGGGTCCGGGGGACCTGGGGCCAGAGCGGGTGAGGCAGGCGCAGCGCGCCACCACCTGGGCCACAAAGGCTCGGGTGGGCGTGGACGGCGCTCCAGGCCCCTCTCCCGCGGCCAGCATCTTCACCTCCAGGCCCAACCCAAGGAGCTGGGCTCCTCCTTCACCACCCCACCACCCCCCGCCCCCACCGGCGCCATCCACGCCTGGCCCTGGTCGTGTGCCAAGGCAATTCTTTGCATTTCAGAATGTGAGCCCGAGCATTCTCTCTGTTTGCATTTTGAACTGTCCCGCTTTGTCTGAAAATGAGCCCTGTGTGTAAATGGATCCTCCCCGAGGCTGGATGAGCCCCTCGGGGTGGGGATGGGCACAGCCGACCCCCTGGAGGAGCCGCTGGAGCACTTGGTGCCCGCCTTCCGGGTCAGCGACCCCGCGTGCCGCACCAGCTCCCCGTGAGCCTACGAGCCTTCCCCCTGCCCAGCCCGTCCTGGGCCTGCCTTCACCCACCCCTGCAGGTCCTGGGCCCACCCTGCAGGTCCTGGACCCGCCTTCCCCCAACCAGCAGGTCCTGGGTCCTGGGTCCTGGACCTGCCTTCGCCCCCATCCCCACCCCGCCCAGCAGGTCCTGGACCCGCAGTTCAAGAGGCGAGCGCCCCCGGCCCAGCGGCCCAGCGACCGGCTGTGTGGCTTGGGAAAGTCTCTTTGCCTCTCTGAGCCGCTCCATAGGCGTGGACGGTGCGGCCTCGTGCCTCGCCCTGTGGAAAGGGCTCCCGAGGGACGGGGCTGTTTTCGTTGAGCTTTTCCTCCCCTGTGAAGAAGCTCTCTGCCTCCAGCCCTTGGGCAGAGCCGTCTTCCCATTTGTAAAAGAAGTTCAGGATCCTATCTTGGGGTCCCCTCCAGGGAGCAGCAGGAGCAGGGATCGCTGGGGGCTGGCAGAGAGCCCCAGGGCCCCTCAGGTGTCTGTGAGGTGATGGTTGGGGCTCATTCATTCAGCAAATCCGTGTGCAGCGCAGCCAGGCCGAAGCAATGAACAGCAGGCACGGCCCTCCCTGCTCCTGCCGCTCCCTTTCCAGGTGGGGGGCAGAGTGGGGCGGGGGCAGACAGGAGTGAGTCGGGCTCCCCCAGGAAGGGAGAGGTGGTCACCGTGGACAGAGGGCTCCCTCCAGCCGAGACTGCCCGCCCTGCCTGCTGACCAGGCCCTGGCGTCCAGATGGGCAGGGCGAGCCCAGAAGACCGGCCCCCAGGGGGTGCCAGGGGAGGCCCAAAAGGAAGGAGCGACCAGGCCCTGACTCTGCCGCCTGCCCGCCCGCCCCCAGTGCCGTCTCCTCCGCCCAGGGCACCCCGCTGGGCCAGCACTGGGGGGCTTCTGTCAGCCCCCCGACCTCCCCTGCCTCAGGCAGCTGCCACTCGCCGGGCGCCTTCTTCCAGCGCAGCTGGAGTCCGCGGACCTCGGTGAGGCAGAGCCGGAGGGGGAGGCGGGCGGGGGGACAGGGGAGAGCAGAGACTGGCCTCAGACAGCCCGTGTGGGTCCACCGTCGGGGACCGCGGTCTGGCGCTTCTGGCAGAGGCGGCGGGATGTTCCCCGCCTCTGGAAGGCAGGCTCGGGGACCTCCTGCAGCTTCACCGCATCTCAGGATGTGGAACCGCCCCAGCAGCAGCCCTGGCACAACCCGCAGGCCTCGATCTGGCGGCAGAAGCAGCAGCAGATGAAGCCGCTCCCGGAGCCGGAGGCGCCCCGTCAGCGTCTGGAGGGACCGCCGAGCGGGAGCACCCAGGGGCTGCACCGCGGCGGCACCCAGTCCTGAGGAGACGCTGACCGCCTGGACCCACCGCCCCGCCCGGAGACCATCTACCCGGTGCCCGCACCCCAGACTTCCTCTCCCTTCCCTGTCGTCGTCTCTGTTTTTAATCTTCTTATTTCATTTCCTATCATCATGGTGTCTTTTGTTTTTCTTTTATCTATCTTAATCGGAGAATGATTACAACACTGTGATGGGTTTCGCCATGCATCAGCGTGAGCTGGCCACGGGCACACGTGTGTCCCCTGTCCTGAACCTGCCCCCGCCTCCCTCCCCACCCCTCCTGCCGGGTTGTCCCAGAGCCCCGGCGTGGCTGCCCCGCTTCGTGCATCCAGCTCGCACTGCCCGTCGACTTCACGTGGGGCAGTGTGCCTCTTCCAGTGCCACCCTCGCAGACCATCCCGCCCTCGTCTGCCCCCCGAGCCCAGAGGCTGTTCTCTCCGTCCGTGTCTCCGCTGCCGCCCTGCATGCGGAGCTGGCGTCGCCGTCTGTCTCAGTTCCATCTGTGAGCATCACCGTTCAGTGTTCCGTCTTCACAGAAGCGAGTCTTTTTGCTTTGAGTTGAGTGCTTCTGGGGTCTACAGGCCTCCCTAAGGCCTCGGCCGACAGGTTTCCTCCCTAGGAGGGAACGCAAAGCGCTCACTGCCCCCTCCCCCAGCCCGCACCTGCTTCGAGTCCCCGCTCTTTCCCTGTTCTGGATGTTTCCTGTGAACAGAATCATACAAGGTCGCTTTTGTATCAGCCACATATTTTAAGAGGGGAGTAGTTAACTTTTGTTTTCTTTTTAATTGGAAGTAGCATTTTTGTTATATGAAAGGGAAATTTCAGCTGAGTTAAAGATAAGATATACAAATTGAAGTCGTTTTTGTGAATACATGTACAGTCTCAAGGTGCAGACCCCTGCTCTAAGCGTGGCCCCAGAGCCAGAAGACAGAGGGAAGCGCCTGGCTCCTCCCGCGGCCAGACATGCCGAGAGCTGGGAGGACAGACCACGAGCCGGGACGACGCCCCTCACGTCCCAGGGCCAGAGAGCGGTTTGACACCCCTGTGGTCCCCAGATCTTGAAAGTCAGTGTTCCGAAAAGGGACAGAGGACAGATAAGGGCACGTCTAACAGGAGGCGATGCCCGTGGTTGGTGCTCGTGAGAGACGCTCGGCCTCCTGGCCACACGAGAACGTAAACACTGGCAGGTTTCCAGGCTGGTGACGACCAGCGCTGGGGACAACGTGAGGAGAGGCCAGCAGAGCCCCAGCAGGGAAGTGTGGAGGACACACCTCTCTGGGAGAACCATGCATGGGACCCCAGGGCTCCAGAGGCGCATCCCTTGACCTGCAGAGCGACCCCTGGGAGCTCACCCATGGGGCTCCTCGCGTATTGTGTGGCCTGTGCACTCGGGGTGTCGGGGGGGACCCCAGGGGTGTGTACCTGCAGAGTGACTCCTGGGAGCTCACTAGGAGTCCTCACAGTTTTTCACAGCTGCATTGTCAAGAATCTCCATCACGGCCCCGGTTGAGATAGCAGGGGTCCCGGAAACACTCGTGTCTGTGGAGGGGGACGAGATCCACCAGGCGTGGTCCGCGTAGATGAGTGAATGCCCCACAGCTGCTAAAGTGGGTGGCAGCAGAGAGACTCCAGGGTGGTCTTACCTGAAACACGTGGCCCAGCCCTCTGCATCCAGGATCCTGGCTGTGAGACCATGGATGGGATGTCAGCAGGGAGACATGCAGAGGCGTGCATGGACCTGCCTGTGAGAGACAGAGAGAGAAGGAGAGAGGCAGCGCAGAGGCCTCCGGGGGACGTCCACACCACACCTGCCCTGGGTGGCACTTAAATCTGTTGTAAACTGTGTGTGTGTGCACGCGCGTCTTTCTGTGTGTGCACGTGCGTCTTTCTGTGTGTGCACGTGTGTCTTTCTGTGTGTGCACAGGCACACATAATTTTGTCTTGTGCAGACACGTGCTACATGGCTGTGTGATGTGTGAGTGTATGTGTGTGCACATGTGTAAACACGTGTGTTAGTGTGCTGATGTGTGTCTCCTGTGCACGCTCACATGTGTACATACGTCTGTCTGTGTGCATGTGTGTGTCTGTGAGTGTGCGTGTCTGCCTGTGCACAGGTAGGGAAAGGCTCCAGACTGTTCCCATACTGCACAGCTCTTAATTCCAGTGGTGGGTGGTCCCATCCCCCCAGACCCCAGAACCTTCTATGACCCCCTCCCCCTGACCATGCAGCTGCCTTGCTGGGGGCACATCACCCTGAGGTCATAAGAGGCCGGGGCTCCCCCTCCTGGGAGGTCCCCCGCTGCTCCCGAGGGGCTCAGCCCTTCTATGTGTCCCCCGCTTGTGGCTCCTCACACACAGTGGCCCCTCCTCGCTGTTGGATGGCAGGAAGGAATGTCTGCTCCATGCAGTCAGCCTGGCGTGGGCACTGCCCCTGAGAGGCCCCAGAACCGTCCCTCTCGCTGGTCCTGGCAGCGCCACCTGTGTGCCCTTCCTGGCCAGGCGACGCCCAGGTGAGGCTCATGGTGAAGACCTGAAGGTGTGGCTGGACCAGGGGGCCAGGCAGCTCAGCATGAGACAGAGTTGATCCTGGTGATCCAGGGCCCAGTGCCATCACCCCTGATATGAGGAGGGTGGGGTGGGAGGGGCTGGGCAGCTCAGCGTGAGACAGAGACGATCCTGGTGATCCAGGGCCCAGTGCCATCACCCCTGATACGGGGAGGGGGTGGGAGGGGCCGAGTAGGGGAGGGTGTGGGGGTGGGCAGTCAAAAACCCTGGCACAGGGCCTCCACGGGACGCCCCCACACTGGTGAGGGGCTTGCACTCGGGGAACCCCCTGTCTGGTATCTCCTTGTCAGGAGGAACCCAGAGTGCCTGGGGCCCCCCGTCTGCCTGGGGTCCTGCTGTGTCCAGGAGGCCCTGGCGAGCTGGCCACCCCACTGGGGAATCTCTGAGCCTGTGTGGAGGGGACCCGTTGCCCCCAGTCTCCAGGGAGGCTGGGCTGGGATCCTCCTCCCACCACGAGAAAGGAGACCCTGGTCGCCATCAGCTGGGTGTCAGGGGGCATGTTGCCAGGCCCCAGGGGGATCTGGGGAAATGGCAGGGTCAGCGTAAGAAGAGGCCAAAGGTCCCTGCTGACACGGTCCCCTCCCCAGGGGCAGCGCCTGTGTGCAGCCAGGCCTGGGTGAGGGAAACAGCAGAGTCGTCCAGGCCTGGGGCCCAGTGTCAGGCCGCCCCTTGTCCTGTGCGTCTGGGCCAGCCTGGCCCCCCTCACTCCCACCTCAGCCTCCAGCTTGTGGGGGCCCGGGGGCCGGGTGATCCCCACTTGCACACGTGTCCCCACCTGGGCCTGGGGCTGACCCTGCCACCCTCACCCTTCCCCCAACCACGGGACGATCCAAAGCCTCTGCTCCTGGGCATCAGACCCCTCCCCCAACTACGGGACCACCCAAAGCCTCTGCTCCTGGGCATCAGACCCCTCCTTCCAACCACACAACCACCCAAACCTGGGCTCGTAGGTATCACAGCCCTCCCCCTAACCACGGGACCACCCAAACCTGCACTCGTGGGTGTCAGATCCCTCCCCACAACCACACAACCACCCAAACCTGCGCTACTGGGCATCACATCCCTCTCTCATCCTCATGACCACCCCAAACCTGCGCTAGTGGGCATCACGTCCCTCTCCCATCCTCATGACCACCCAAACCTGAGCTTGTGGGCATCAGACCTGCAGAGACCCCCCGGGGCCTCGGGCAGAGCTGCCAGCACCTGCTTCTCCCCGGACCCCCAGGCCCATCGGACAGAGACACACACCGCGGGGACCCAGGTCACGAGCAGGTCCTCTGGTCCTTCCTGCGAGGCTTCCACCTCCCTGTCCTCCCCTCTCACCCCCCGAGGGGCCCCACAGACAAGCAGAGCCCCCAGGGACGCTGAAGTCTTTTATTTGAAGCCAGGAGAAGGGAGGGAAGGCTGGGCGAGAAAGCGGGGCGGGGGAGCAGGGGGTGGGGAGGCCCAGGTCCCAGGGGCTCCTCTGCGTCCCGCAGGAGGGCGGGTCCTGATGGCGCTGCCGGGGCTGCCATGGGGCCTGGTGCCCCCTGCCCTGGAGAGGAGGGATGGTCATGGAGGAAGGGGGCAGACGAGGCTCTCCCTGCCCCCAGGGCTGCAGCGTGGGGGCGGAATGCACCTTCCACCGGGGGCACAGCTGGGCGGGCACAGATGTCCTGAGTTACCCAACAGTGAGCCCTGAGCACAGAGGGCGCCTGCGTGCAGAGTGCAGCCCAGGATCAGACCCTGCCGGGCGGGCCCGGCCGGAGGGGCCCTCAGAGCAGAGACGCCGCCCCCTGGCCAGGCGGGGCCCCTCCTGCCTGCCCTGGTGAGCCCGGTGGACCCTGATGCCCCACTGAACCGACCCTCGATTGCCTCAAGGGCCACTCACCCTAGTCTCTGTCAGGCTTGCAGCTTTCTGTAGAGACCAAGACAAAGCCAGGAGTGAGGAGACGCCCACACAAGCCCAGACCCCTCACCGCCCGCAGCCTGGACGAGGGTCACGGAGACCCAGAGCGGGGCCCCCGGGGCTCCCTGTGACCCGGCACAGCGCTGATGTCTCCCCACGGAGGGGCCGGGGAGAGGCGGGAGGGGGTGGAGGGAGGGACCCGGGGCGTGAAGAGGACGCAGAGGGGACCCGGGGGTGCCGCAGGGCCGGCCCCTCACCCGTCTGCTCAGGTGTGAAGATGTCCTCCGGGGACAAGCCCTTGCGCTGTGCGAATTTCTTAAAAGCCTCCAGAGCCTCTGGGTTCACGTCGGGATTCCTACCTGCAGGCCAGGCGCCTGGTGAGTCAGGCCTCAGGGGACACCCGGAAGCAGGGTCCGTCCCAGCTCCCGGGAGGTCGCAGGGCAGGAGGGCTCAGCCTGGGGTGGATGCTGAGCAGGTGCGGAGGAGACAGGCCCCTCCCAGCTGGCAGGTCCCGGGGAAGAGGGGGGGAAGCCCTGGGTGAAACCCAAGTTCCTGGGGGCCTGGGGGACACCCCAGGCCAGATCCCAGAGCCACCTGCAGGGTCAGGCCCCTGACCTGGAAGGGCTCCCCTCCCAGAGGAGCTGTGCTGCCCTCTGACCATAGAACCCTGGCCTTCACCCCATGAGGCTCCCTGCCCCTCCGTCAGCGCCTCCTGCCTCCCGGTCGGAATGTGCCTCTGGAGCGGTCTGTCGGGCCAGAGGGCGCTGTCTGCCTGCATGCGCCCCTGGGTACTCCAGGGCCAGCACGTGGGCCTGTGTGTGTCGTGCCCCCAAGCGCTGCCCCTTCAGAGGCGCAGAAGCCCTGGGCAGAGAAGGGCTGCTGCCGGGCGGGCAGGGCCCCCGGAGCAGAGACAGGGCCAGGCTGGGAGAGGGCACTCACTCAAGAGCTTGGCTGCTCTGAACCTTCCCGCTTCGAACGGCCCTTCACAGTAAAACATGAGATGGTCCTTCGCGGGCTGCTCCTCCACTTCCACGTGGGTCTTGCCCCTTGCTGTGGAGGGCCACGGGCCGGGCGTGTTAGCAGCGAGTCCTGGCGCCTGGCTTGGTGGCGGCTAGGGGCCCCCTGGATCTAGTCACCTGTCCCCTGGTGCCCCCGCCTGCCCTGAGCCCCAGCAGGGGGCTCCCCATCCTGACGGCCCCTCTCGGCCGCAGGGCCCGGCCTGGGGCTCCCCGCTCCGGGGCGCCACCCCACCGTCCCCGGCTCACAGGCAGCGTAAGTGCCGGGCCTGCCGGTCTTCTCCAGGACGACGTCCACATCGTAGCAGAAGCCCCGGGCCCTGGAGGAAACAGCCCCGTGCACAGGGGCCTGAGGCCCTCTCCACCCTGGCGGTGCTCGGGGCCCCACCCTGCCCCTGGAGCAGCGCAGGGGACCCCAACTCCGAGTGGAGCCTTCTGCTCCTCCACCCCCATCCCGGCAGAGCCCCGGCCCCTTCAGAGTTCAGCGGGCGTTCAGCCTCCCCACGCCTACAGGATGGCGGGAGGACCCTGAAGGGGGTGGGCTCGCGGCCGCTGCCCAGCCCGGCCTGATGAAGGGCCTCGGGCCCGGGAAAGCAGGGCCAGCGGGCCGCCAAGAGCAACCCAAACACTGACCTGTGTGTCGTGGAGGCCCACACGTGGGTGTCGCTCAGGACGGAGAACGTGATGGGGAACACCCTGTCCCCTGTGAAGCCCTCGGTCTCCACGATGGCCGTGATGAACCACTTCCCCGAAACCTGAAACACGTGTGAGCCTGGCGGCCGCCCCCCCCCACCTCTCTAGCCACCCCGCCCACGGGCAGCTCCCTCGACCCTGACGCCCCCTGGAGCCGCTCGGACACCCCCAGGCTGCTCCCCCGGCACACTGAGGCCCCCTCCTCCCAGCGCTTTCCTGGGATGGGTGCTGTGTGGGGCTGAGCACACGGGGCGGAGGCCCCCTGGCCCCCAGTCTCCTAGCCCTGGCAGTCACTGTCTGTGGGGAGGGCCAGGGCTGAGCCCTAGGGGCTCCACCTAGTCACTGGCGGGCAGGGCCCCTGGAGCAGAGAAGAGGCCAGACCGGGAGAGGGAGGCCTCACTCACTCACGTCTCCCTCCTGACCCCGAGATGCTGGCCTCCGTGGATAGGGGAGGACTCAGCCCAGGACCCCCGACCCCCACCCTCCCCTGGAGCCTCACATCCGGCCCCTGGAAGGACAGGTTGTCCTGAGCCTGCAGGGCTGAGGTCAGGCCAAGGGCGACGGTCAGAGTCAGGGCCAGGGTCCTCATCTCAGGGGCTCTGGGCTCACGCCGCCGGCAGGTCCTTCCGCTGAGGCTCCGAGAGGCTCTGTGGGCCCTCCCTCAGCCGCCCTTTGTACCCCCAGCCCAGGGTCCCAGGGAGCTTGGCACAGACCCCCCGCGCTCTGCGGCCAGCTGGCAAGGGAACCTGTCATTTCCACCCACGGCTCATTAGGCTGCAGGCCCCACGCAGTCTGTGAGGGGCGGAGGGCCGTCCTGCAGCTGGGGCAACGGGAGGGGGCCTCTGACCTCACCCTCAGCCTGCTCCCCTCTCTGAGCACACCTCCCCCCCCCTGCAGGCTCTTCCTCTAGCCCGAGGTCTGACCCGCAGGCGAACAGGGCGGGTAAGGAATGGGAGGCGGGCGTCCAGCTCGGTCCTGGCCTTGCTGCCTGCGGCCTTCCGCACCATTCGAGGATTCAGGGCTCAGCTTCCACATGGCCTCCTCGGGGAGTCCTCCCAGGTGCCCCTCAACCGTGTCACATTCCCTGTGGATTGTCTGTGGAGAACAGTTTTCATGTCCTGGGCCTCTGACATGAAGGAGGCTGAGAACGGTAGAAACGTATTCCCTCCCAGTGCTGAGGCCCCAAGTCTGAGATCCAGGTGCCTGTAGGACCGGCCCCCTGCAGTCTCTGGAGGGGGTGCCTCCTGCCTCCTGCAGCTCCCGCCGGCCCCTGGCTTGTGGCCACACACCCCGACCCTCCACTCCATCCCCCCACACCTCCTACGTGTCTGTCTGGACACCAGCCCTGGGCTGCAGGGCGATCTCGCCTCACCATCGGTGACCTAGTCCCACCTCACAGGCCCACTTTCATCAGCTCCCAGGCCCGGATGGGGTGTCTGGGGGACCGCCCACCCACTGCCCTGGACTCCTGCCTGAGTGACCCCACCGGTGTCTGTCCACCTGTCAGCCCTGGGTGGGGAGCCTGCCCGCTTGTCCACAACTGCATGTCCAGGGCACAAGGGGACCCCGCCCTCAGAGGGGGCCATCCGGCCTGCTCCCTCGTGGCAGCCCCTCGCCGTGTCTGACCGCTCTCTGCGGTGTCCAGCTGACTGCATTTCACAGCAGCCAGCTCAGGGGCACTGGGCCAGGTTGGGGCCCCCTTCTCTCCCCAGGGACGGAGGAGGTTCTGGTCTTGGCCTGCTCCCTGGGACTTGGGGCTGACCGAGAAGGCGGCCAGGGCCACAGGTGGACCCTGGGGCCCCCACAAAGGCTCATTTGTGCCCCATGGGGCAGAGCTTGCCCCCCTCCCACCACCACACACTCGCATGACCCTACCCCCTGGGGGGCAGAACTGAATGTTCAGCTGCACCCAGTAATTACCACAATTGCCATCCAAGGTGCCACTGAGAAGAGGCTTGCCCTCCCCAGGTGATCAGGGGGCAGGCCCAGTGCCCTTTCAGGACATAAGGAGGCAGGTCCGGCCACAGGGAGAGGCGCCCGTGTTCCTGGTCTGTGTGACCCTCTCCTGGGGCCTGGCAGGACGGTACCCCCTGCCACGTCCTGGAGAGACAGGGTGTCCCTGGACCTGGGATACTCTGGCTTCTGCAGAGGCCTCTCTGCCCGGCCCATTGTCACAAGACACCTGGACAGCCGGGCACCGGGCGCCCAAGAGGCAGGGTTGGTCCACGGCCCAGCTGAGGTTCGCTGGGGAAATGGACAGAGGCTGGCAGGCCAAGCAGGCTCTGAGCCGCCACCCTGAGGCAGATAAGAAGCCATTCAGCCCGTGTTTATAGACGCAGGTCCGTCTGAGTGATGGACAGGCAAGCACGCATGTTAGCAGGAGGCCCACGGGTTTTTGGACAGAGGTGTAACGGCAGTTCTAGGAGAAAGGACGACCTTCTCAACGGGCTGTGCTGGAGCCGCTGAGCCGCTGACACCCGCCTGCACGTGGTGCAGTTCCGCGTCCGCCACCCCTCAGCCTCCTTTTCCGAATTATCTCTGCCTTGACCACAGCCTAATCTGCACTGGAAGCAAACAGATGATGAAGTCAACAGATGCACCTGTAATTGACGAGGCCGGCACCGAACCCACACTCGGCTGCTCGAAAGGCTGATCCTCAAGCGCCGAGAGCTGGTGGAGGGGAAAAGTTGCTTCACTCAGGAGGCCGGCAGCCTGGGAGAGACGGCGGGCAGGGGCCCAGCCCGTCCCGAGCTGCTGTTCGGAGACAGGATTCAAATGCCACATGGGGAGGGGGGGCCGCAAAGGTGTGAGCAGCTTGTGCTCGACACTCCAGATGGTTTCAGAGGTCTGGGGTCTCCGTGCTTCTGGTCAGCAGTTTCCTTCTGGTGGGGGTCCGCTGCCTGTAAAAACACCTTTAAAGCATGTGTCAGGCCTAAACTGGCCCCAGTTTCCTGGCCCACCATTTGTTCTTGGTTTCTCCTCCTCACTTCCTAATCACCATGTCCCAAGCCAACCCTTTGAGAACCAGAGGAGGCCCAGGAGGCAAAAGCTAGGGACTCAGGAGCTGGTTTGGGGTCTCAATCCCCCTTTTCTTTTGTACTCGACCATCTTGAGGGGGACTGGTTCAGGAAAAGACAGAGAAGAAAGTTTCGCATAGAGCTTAACTAGAGACGATGAAGGGACTCGGTTTCAAACCGAGTGCTCAGATCAGTGCTTAAATCATCACAGAGCAAACCCAGAACAGAGAGAGGAGGGGTCTAACACGAAGAAGCCAAATCCTGCAAAGGAGACGTGAGAAAGCACCAGACAAGGCTGTGGTCCTAGTGTGATTAGATTGACCAGTTTTCTGTGAGCATGGTTTCAGTGTGTCTGCCCTCTGATGCCCTCTTGCAACACCTACCATCCTACTTGGGTTTCTCTTAAGGGCATCAGAGGGCAGACACACTGAAACCATACTCACAGAAAACTAGTCAATCTAATCACAGTAGGACCACAGCCTTGTCTAACTCAGTGAAACCAAGCCATGCCCGCGGGGCAACCCAAGATGGGCAGGTCATGGTGGAGAGGTCTGACAGAACGTGGTCCACTGGAGAAGGGAATGGCAAACAACTTCAGTATTCTTGCCTTGAGAACCCCATGAACAGTATGAAGAGGCAAAATGATAGGATACCAAAAGAGGAACTCCCCAGGTCAGTAGGTGCCCAATATGCTACTGGAGATCAGTGGAGAAATAACACCAGAAAAAAACAAAGGGATGGAGCCAAAGCAAAAACAGTACCCAGTTGTGCATGTGACTGGTGACAGAAGCAAGGTCCGATGCTGTAAAGAGCAATATTGCATAGGAACCTGGAATGTCAGGTCCATGAATCAAGGCAAATTGGAAGTGGTCAAACAAGAGATGGCAAGAGTGAACGTCGACATTCTGGGAATCAGCGAACTAAAATGGACTGGAATGGGTGAATTTAACTCAGATGGCCATTATATCTACTACTGCAGGCAGGAATCCCTCAGAAGAAATGGAGTAGCCATCATGGTCAACAAAAGAGTCCGAAATGCAGTACTTGGATGAAATCTCAAAAACGACAGAATGATCTCTGTTCATCTCCAAGGCAAACCATTCAATATCACGGTAATCCAAGTCTATGCCCCAACCAGTAATGCTGAAGAAGTGAAGGTGAATGGTTTTATGAAGACCTACGAGACCTTTTAGAAGTAACACTCAAAAAAGATGTCCTTTTCATTATAGGGGACTGGAATGCTAAAGTAGGAAGTCAAGAAACACCTGGAGTAACAGGCAAATGTGGCCTTGGAATGCGGAATGAAGCAGGGCAAAGACTAATAGAGTTTTGCCAAGAGAATGCACTGCTCATAGCAAACACCCTCTTCCAACAACACAAGAGAAGACTCTACACATGGACATCACCAGATGGTCAACACCGAAATCAGATGGATTATATTCTATGCAGCCAAAGAAGGAGAAGCTCTATACAGTCAGCAAAAACAAGACCAGGAGCTGACTGTGGCTCAGATCATGAACTCCTTATTGTCAAATTCAGACTCAAATTGAAGAAAGTAGGGAAAACCGCTAGACCATTCAGGTATGACCTAAATCAAACCCCTGATGATTATACAGTGGAAGTGAGAAATAGATTTAAGGGGCTAGATCTGATAGATAGAGTGCCTGATGAACTATGAAATGAGGTTCATGACATTGTACAGGAGACAGGGATCAAACCATCCCCATGGAAAAGAAATGCAAAAAAGCAAAATGGCTGTCTGGGGAGGCCTCACAAATAGCTGTGAAAAGAAGAGAAGTGAAAAGCAAAGGAGAAAAGGAAAGATATAAGCATCTGAATGCAGAGTTCCAAAGAATAGCAAGAAGAGATAAGAAAACCTTCCTCAGCAATCAATGCAAAGAAATAGAGGAAAACAACAGAATGGGAAAGACTAGGGATCTCTTCAAGAAAATTAGAGATACCAAGGGAACATTTCATGCAAAGATGGGCTCGATAAAGGACAGAAATGGTCTGGACCTAACAGAAGCAGAAGATATTAAGAAGAGGCGGCAAGAATACACAGAAGAACTGTACAAAAAGATCTCAAGACCAAGATAATCGCGATGGTGTGATCACTCACCTAGGGCCAGACATCATGGAATGTGAAGTCAAGTGGGCCTTAGAAAGCATCACTACGAACAAAGCTAGTGGAGGTGATGGAATTCCAATTGAGCTGTTTCAAATCCTGAAAGATGATGCTGTGAAAGTGCTGCACTCAATATGCCAGCAAATTTGGAAAACTCAGCAGTGGTCACAGGACTGGAAAAGGTCAGTTTTCATTCCAATCCCAAAGAAAGGCAACGCCAAAGAATGCTCAAACTACCGCACAATTGTACTCATGTCATACGCTAGTAAAGTAATGCTCAAAATTCTGCAAGCCAGGCTTCAGCAATACTTGAACCATGAACTCCCTGATGTTCAAGCTGGTTTTAGAAAAGGCAGAGGAACCAGAGATCAAATGGCCAACATCCACTGGATCATGGAAAAAGCAAGAAAGTTCCAGAAAAACATCTACTTCTGCTTTATTGACTATGCCAAAGCCTTTGACTGTGTGGATCGCAATAAACTGGGGAAAATTCTGAAAGAGATGGGAATACCAGACCACCTGACCTGCCTCTTGAGAAATCTGTATGCAAGTCAAGAAGCAACAGTTAGAACTGGACATGGAACAACAGACTGGCTCCAAATAGGAAAAGGAGTATGTCAAGGCTGTGTATTGTCACCCTGCTTATTTAACTTCTGTGCAGAGTACATCATGAGAAACGCTGGACTGGAAGAAACACAAGCTGGAATCAAGGTTGCCGGGAGAAATATTGTTGAGACCTGACAGAAGCCACGACAAGCTTCCAGGACTAAAGCAGCCGGAGCTACAGTCACAGGAAGAGCTGGGTCACTGCCCAGAAGGAGCTGAGACCATCACCCCCCGACCCTGAGACTCAGCCCGTCAGCATACTCCCCATGGCCTGGTTAGAGCTAGCCCAGATAACATGAAAAGTCCCTTAAGCGAGCCCGCGTGCGCAAAATTTAGCCAATTAATAGATGTCAAGAACCCCTTGCAACCAATCCGCCCTTGCCAATTCCCTGTCTTTGTTCTAAGTCTACAAATACTGCTGTAACTCAGGGCTCGGGGCCCTTGCACCACTCCACTGCGCTGGAGGTGGCAGGGGTCCTAGCTCGAGCTAGTAACAAAACCCTTTTTGCTTCTGCATCGCCATGGAGGTCTTGTTTTCTCAGCTTTGGGGACTCGGACTACGGGCATAACGATATCAATAACCGCAGATATGCAGATGACACCATCCTTATGGCAGAGAGTGAAGCAGAACTAAAGAGCTTCTTAATAAAAGTGAAAGAGGAAAGCGAAAAAGTTGGTTTAAAGCTCAACATTCAGAAAACGAAGATCATGGCATCCGGTCCCATCACTTCATGGGAAATAGATGAAGAAACAGTGGAAACAGTATCAGACTTTATTTTTGGGGGCTCCAAAATCACTGCAGATGGTGACTGCAGCCATGAAATTAGAAGACGCTTATTCCTTGGAAGAAACGTTATGACCAACCTAGATAGCATATTCAAAAGCAGAGACATTGCTTTGCCGACTAAGGTCCGTCTAGTCAAGGCTATGGTTTTTCCTGTGGTCATGTGTGGATGTGAGAGTTGGACTGTGAAGAAGGCTGAGTGCTGAAGAATGGATGCTTTTGAACTGTAGTGTTGGAGAAGACTCTTGAGAGTCCCTTGGACTGCAAGGAGATCCAACCAGTCCATTCTGAAGGAGATAGGCCCTGGGATTTCTTTGGAAGGAATGATGCTGAAGCTGAAACTCCAGTACTTTGGCCACCTCATGAGAAGAGTTGACTCATTGGAAAAGACTCTGATGGTGGGAAGGATTGGGGGCAGGAGGAGAAGGGGACGACCGAGGATGAGATGGCTGGATGGCATCACAGACTCGATGGACGTGAGTCTGAGTGAACTCCGGGAGATGGTGATGGACAGGGAGGCCTGGCATGCTGCAATTCATGGGGTTGCGAAGAGTCAGACACGACTGAGCGACTGAACTGAGCTGAACTGAAAGCCAAGCTGGGCTTCCCCGGTGCCCAGTGGATGAGAATCCGCCTGCCAGTGCCCAGGCACCCACTACATCCCCGACCCAGGAAAAGCCCACGTGCCCAGGGACCACGTAGCCCCCCGTGCTCTGCAATGAGAAGCCCACCCACTGTAACTAGAGACCAGCCCCCACTCTATGCAACCAGGGCCTGCCTTTACACAGCAACAAAGACCCGGGGCAGCCCAGAAATAAGTTAACAAGTAAACAGACGTTAAAAATAGTAAGTAAATAAGGCCAACGCTGGTTTTCCAGAAGGACTGATAGACGAGATCAAGGAAGAGGCAAACCCAAGAGGTACTTGTGAACAGAGGCAAAGCAGAAGGTAAACCTTCAGATCCAGAGAGCAGAGAATCCAGAAGAACCGAGGCCTGGGGTCCCCGCAGGCGGCCTCCTGCCCCCACCCCACGATGCAGCTTTTAGGTGGGTGGCTGCTGGGACCACTGGTGGGTAAGACCTGGAGCCCAGAGCAATGCAGGACCAGGCAGGAGGTCCTTCGCACCTTCTTGGAGGGAGCACGACCCCCAGAGACCCCCAGGCTCTGTGCAGAAGGGGTGCCGCCCCACAAGCCCCGTGTGCGTCGCCTGGAGCAGGCAGAGCTTTCTTCAGTTTAAGTCTGAATTTGGCAACAAGGAGTTCATAATCTGAGCCACAGTCAACTCCCGGTCTTGTTTTTGCTGAGTGTATAGAGTTTCTCCATCTTTGGCTGCAAAGAATATAGTCAATCTGATTTGAGTATTGACCATCTGGTGATGTCCATGTGTAGAGTCTTCTCTTGTGTTGTTGGAAGAGGGTGTTTGCTATGACCAGTGCATTCTCTTGGCAAAACTCTGTTAGCCTTTGTCCTGCTTCATTCTGTGCTCCAAGGCCACATTTGCCTGTAACTCCAAGTATCTCTTGACTTTCTACTTTTGCATTCCAGTCCCCTATGATGAACCATCTCTCTGGTGGCTCAGACAGTAAAGTGTCTGCCTGCAATGTGGGAGGCCAGGGTTCGATCCCTGGGTTAGGAAGATCCCCTGGACAAGGAAATGGCAACCCACTCCAGTACTCTCGCCTGGAGAATCCCATGGACAGCGGAGCCTGGTAGGCTCTAGTCCATGGGGTTGCAAAGAGTTGGACACAACTGAGTGACTCCACTCTCCTTTTCCTCTCCCCTAGGATGATAAAAACATTTTTGGGGGTGTTAGTTCTAGAAGGTCTTGTACATCTTCATAGAAGCATTCAACTTCAGCTTCTTCAGCGTTAGTGGCTGGGGCAGAGACTTGGATCACTGTGATATTGATGGTTTGCCTTGGAAACAGATCATTCTGTCGTTTTACTTCCACCTAAGAAAAGACACTTACTCCTTGGAAGGAAAGTTATGAGCAACCTAGATAGCATATTCAAAAGCAGAGACATTACTTTGCCAACTAAGGTCCGTCTAGTCAAGGCTATGGTTTTTCCAGTGGTCATGTATGGATGTGAGAGTTGGACTGTGAAGAAGGCTGAGCACCGAAGAATTGATGCTTTTGAGCTGTGGTGTTGGAGAAGACTCTTGAGAGTCCCTTGGACTGCAAGGAGATCCAACCAGTCCATTCTGAAGGAGAGCAGCCCTGGGATTTCTTTGGAAGGACTGATGCTAAGCTGAAACTCCAGTACTTTGGCCACCTCATGCGAAGGGTTGACTCATTGGAAAAGACTCTGATGCTGAGAGGGATTGGGGGCAGGAGGAGAAGGGGATGACAGAGGATGAGATGGCTGGATGGCCCTCTGAACTCCAGTCTGAACTCCGGGAGATGGTGACGGACAGGGAGCCTCGCGTGCTGTGATTCATGGGGTCGCAGAGAGTCGGACACGACTGAGCGACTGAACTGAATTGAAGAAGAGCTGTGTCCACACCGTGGGGGGTGACTAGGTTATCTGAGCCGTCGTGTCAGGGCCCCCAGGACCTCCAGTCCCTCCTGGCGCAGAGGCAGCCCTGACCACAGGGGACTCCTTGCCCCCGGCCTTCCTCGGGGGCAGGAGCTCGCTGGGAGCAGCGCGGAGGCAGCCAGGCTGGTCCTCAGCCGACCGCGCCCTACACTGGGGAGGGGGAAGCAGCTGAGTGAGCCCCGTGCAGGGTCTGGCTCTAGGGAAAGCCCACCTAAGACGCCACCCTGCTTTCTCCTCGCCGCGCCTCTGTGTACAAAGCCGGGTGAACATCGCGGGTCAGCAGCGCCACGCCGCGCTCGCCGCCTGTCAGTGCGCCCTCTTCTGTCGGGATTGTGAAGTGCGACTCCTTTAGTAAACGCTGAGCCGCTTCCAGAGGATGAGGTGGTTGGAGGGCATTACCGACTCAAAGGACATGAGTCTGAGTCAACTCTGGGAGTTGGTGATGGACAGGGAGGCCTGGAGTACCGCAGCCCATGGGTCGCAGAGTTGGACACGACTGAGCGACTGAATTGAACTGAACTGAGCCACTTCCAGCCTGGCCAAGCAGCTCCCAGGGCTCCACACCTCCTCCAAGGAGCAATCATGAACTCTGGACAAAATGTGAGAACACCCATTCAAGGTGTTGGAGAGCCACCAGAGGCAGACCAGTGGGCCAGCGCTGCAGATCAGCCCCTGCAGGGAGGCAGCCAAGGGCCCTGGACCTGACACCTGGGCTCCCTGCGGCTCACCTGAGGCCAGCTCTGTGTCCGGCGCCAGGGGCAGGCAGATCCGATAGGGGCCCTGAGCCCTGGCGGCTTGAAGAACCTGCTGCTGAGCTCCTGGGCTCCACCCTGGGGTGATGCCACGGGCCACGGACAAGAGGTGCCGGCAGACCCCGAGGGGAAGGGGCTGCAGTGCGATCCCTCTGGGCCCCTCCCGAGATGAGCCATCTGGGAACCCCATGCCCGCAGGCTGCCCTTTGGAGCTGAGCGGGCACCTGGGAGCCCCGAGTGTGGCCAAGCCGAGTGACTGTGCCCAAGGCGCACCCACACCCGCCGCAGATGACCTCGGGGCTGGCGCTGCGTCCCCAGCTGGGCATCCGGAGGGCCTGCCGCGTGGAGACCTTCAGACGCTGGGTAAGACCCTGGCTCCCTTCTGAGACCAGGGAGCCAGGCCCAGGTGTGGTGGGCTGGCTCAGCGCCGTCCTGACCACTGGGAGCCGCAGCCGGGTGCAGGCAGTTCCGCTTCCCGAGCGGCTGGTCACGCCCGCACTTCACACCTGCCCGTCGGGCCCTCCCGCCCAGGGCCCCACGACTCCAGCCCTGGCCACCTGGCCCCAGCGCAGCCCCGACGTGCCCTGCCAGCAGCCTCTGTGCTCAGGGCCGCCAGAGCCTGCCTGTCATCTCCAAAGCTCAGTGCCTCGTGGACGCCATCAGAGTCTCTAAATCTTACAGAAAACACCAAAAATCCCCCAAAGGTGTCTGAACAAGTTGACGTGTGGTGATTCACCTCCAGTGTTGTAACTCACCTTCCCAGACCTGCCCAGGCACTGACCTGGGGTCCTCCCTCCTGACAGGCCGGGGGCCCCACCCTGGCCCCCCACCCCTCCCCTGCCTCAGCCCCCTCCGAGGGACCCCATAGACAGGCAGAATCACCGGGGATGCTGAAACTCTTTATTTGAAGCCAGGAGAGGGGTGGGGAGCTGGGAGGGAGGGGGTGCAGCGGCCCATGTCCCAGGAGCAGGGCTCCTTCCTCGTCCTGCAGGGCGGACGCTCCTGAAGGCGCTGCCCAGGGGCTGCCATGGCGCTTCGGCCCTGCAGAGGAGGGGGGCGGGTCATGATGCCAGGACGGGGAGGGGGAGCGTGCTCTGAGGGCTGCAGCGGGGGGCATGGGGCCCTCAGGGAGCTCTGGGCAAGCAAAGAAGGACCCTCCACTTGGCAGCCTTCAGGCTCCAAGCCCACGTGTGAAGGTGTGACAAGTGACTTCAAGCCAGTGAGGGCAAAGGAGGAGCGTGACAACGGTCTGGACTCTGACTCTGCTCATACCTGGGCAGGTAACCTTGGGCACACTGCTGAAACTCCACCCTCCCAAGGGACCCGCCGGTGAGGGACCCGGGGGTCGCAGCTTTCTGCGTGGGGTGCCCCAGCTCCGAGCCTTCTGAGCAGCTCACTGGGAAACAGTCACGGTGACGCATGGGGATGAGGAGGGACTCCACACCTGCCGGCAAGCACACGGGGGCCTGCGGCACCAGGAAGCAGATGGCCTCCCCCTGCAAAGGGGTTTCCCCACTGCCCAGGACTGACACTCTGAGCCCGTATGAAGGCACTGCCAGGGGCCGGGTGAGCCCAGGAGCAGACGCCCCCACTGCCTGGCCCAGGGAGGGTCTCCTGCCAGGTGGGAGCAGGCCTGGGGGTCGACCACATGGTCTCCTAAAGCCCCAGGGGCCCCAAGACCCCGAGTGTGCTCTACAGCTGTTCACTCACCCTAGTTTCCTCTGGGAGAGCAAGTTTCTGTAGAAAAAGGGGAAGCACATTTCAGAAGACCCCAGGGAATCCCTTAGCGCAGGGCCCCTCCATCAGCCAGCATGGCACGTGACCCAAGCAAGGACGGAGCCCCAGCCGCTGCAGCCTGTGCTCGTCAGCTCAGCAGCAGGTGCGGGTGGGCTTCTCACCGCTCTGCAGGGGCCTGAAGATCTCCAGGTTCAACCTTTTGGCTTTTGCGAACTCCGTGAATTCCTCCCAGGCCTCCGGGCTGTTCTCCGGGTTTCTTCCTGTCGGTGAAACCAGGAGACGGACGGGAGGGTGAAGGGCAGAACTAGGGAGTGGCTGGCTCGCTCCCGGCCTGGGGGGTGAGCGGCCTCCTCGGCGGGGGCTGGACCCACGGGCCCTGGACCGGGCAGAGAGCCAGGCTGGAGAAGCAGGCCTGCCCAGGAGTCTCGGGGGCATGGGGCACCTACGCGGCCGGCCTCGGCGGGGTAGGCAGTGCCCTCGGCAAACGCCCCGAGGATGGAAGGTCTGCCCGGGAGGGAGTCCATGCCAGCCCCTGGGCTGACGCCCACTCTGCTCCTGGCCACAGGGACCCTCTGTGACCCGTGGGACATCCTGTCCACGGGCAGGAAGGTCCTGACGCTTAATGCCTGCCTGGGCCTCATCCCCATAATGAAGCCCCAGGAGCTGGAATTTCCTTCCCACTCGGGCTCCATGCAGACACCGCTCTCCCCCGAAGGCATCCCCCGAGGAGTGGAGCCAAGTGCGATGCCGCAAGGAGTTGGCTGGTGAGGCGGCAAGGCCGGCCCCGACACTGATGTTGGCATCTTGCACCCACCGCGTCCCCCACGGACACTGAGCCGTAACGTGGGACCTGCTGCCCCCTTTGGGGGCTTCTCCTGAGCAGAAGGCTTGGGAAAGGGGGCAGGAGGGGCTTCGCGGGGCTGGGATGCAGGACCCTCACCCAGAAGCCTCGCCACCCGGATCTGCCGTCCGTCCAGCTCGCCTTCGCAGTACAGGATGAAGTGGTCTTGCGCCCGCAGCGGCAAGATGAACACCTCGCGCTTGCCCCCGTCTGTGGAGGGTGGCACACGGTCCTGCAAACCAGGCCCCTCCAGGACAGCCTGCCCAGGGTCTCCACCCCGGCCAGACCCCCAGGCCCTGGGCCCCAGCTCCCAGGAGAGGCCCCGCCTTGGAGGTGGTCACCCAGGGGGCGGATCCCAGGGGCTTCAGGGGTCCAAAGAGGCTAGAGCCGGGGAGTTCAGCTCTGCCCCAGCCAGAGCTCGGACCGGCCAGCCCCTCTGCACGAGTCCGTCACACCTGTACGTGGCGTCAGCTATTCTCACCTCTCAGGCAGACTGACTGGTGGGAGGAGTCCCCGGGCACTTAAGGGGATCAGAAAGGAGGGGGCTTCTCTGGCTGAAAGCTGACCCTCAGAAACGTGCTGGGATCCACCTCCCCACCCCCCAACCTGGGGCTCCAGGACTCACAGGCCGTGTATCTGCCGGGATAGTTGGTCTGCTCCAGGACCAGGCTCGTCTCCTGGCACTGACCGTCAACCCTAGGACACGGAAGCCATGCTCTGCTGATGCCTGGGGCGCGGCCACCTTGGAAACCCAGCCCAGCCCGGGCACCGCGTGCCCCACTCCACCACAGCTGCCGGCAGGCCCGGGCCCGAGGCAGCCCCGGGAGCATGGCGCTTCTCCTGCCGAGTCCAGGCACCAGCGGGGCCTTCAGCATCTCACGCGGCAGCTGCTCGGGTCTCCCAGCCCTGCCCCGCCACTCACCCATCTGGGACCTGCCCTTGCACGGGGTCCCCAGTAAGGCAGTGGCCCCTCAGAGCTGTCCAGGGCTGAGCGTCATTCGAGGGGTAGGGACGGACCCCAGTGTGGGCTGCCCACCCCCCGACGCTGCTCTCCTGCTGTGGGGAGGGGTCCGCAGGGAGGCGGGAGGCGTCTCACCTCAGCGTGACTTTGGCCTCCAGGTCGCCCCCCTTCCAGGATGCTGAAGGTCATGGCCGTCACCGACTCCTGACTCTTCCCGGGAATGTCCTGGTCTGTGGTTGCAGCCTTCAGATACCACTTTCCTGACACCTGGAGAGAGCTGCCTGCCGTCAGGGCTCAGGCTGAGCACCCCTGCCCCGCTCAGCAGCCCCGGACTCTGCCCACCCCTGGGCTGGAGCACCGTGCGTCTCCCGCCTCCTGCCCTCAGCAGATGCCCAGCACCCTCACCAGGCCCACCTCAGGTGGGCTCCAGCCACACGAGGCCCCCAGGACTGTGGGCACCCTGGGCCCATTTGTCTCAGCCCCCGTCGCTCAGTTTCACCCCAGCCTCGGGGGCAAGTGTTGGTGCCTCTCCCAGGGGCCCCTCCAGCTGCCCCAGCTCCATCCGAGCCTCACATCCTCAGTCCAGCTGTCCGAGACCGGAGCGTCCTGGGCCTGCAGGGAGGCGACGAGGCCGAGGGTCAAGAGCAGGGCCCTCATCTCCTGGGGTCTGCACGCACGGCCGCCGACAGGTCACTCGCTGGGCGCGGAGAGGCTGTACTGGCCACACAGGCAGCGGCCTTTTATGCCCCACGGCCCAGGGTCCCCACGGAACTTGGCAGAGACTGCCAACCAATCCCTTCCTGGCCTAAACTGTGGCCAATTCTGTGGTGGAGCAGATAAAGGTCACTACTGTTGATGTTGCTGAACAACCCTCGCTCAGCCCCGCGAGTCATCACCAGCTGCTCGGGCTGGAGGCTGGGCTTTGCAGGTCCGTCCATGGGGAGGGGGCTAGGTGAGGGGGCCTTGCGATGCCAGTGCCAGGGTGACATGCTCGCTGCCAGGGAGGACGTGGCTCGCGTCAGAGGATGTCCCTGAGCGGCTTCTTAACCTCAGATTCAGCACCAGCCACTGCGCGCACAACCATACATCGAAGGGGGTGCGTGCACTCCTCACAAGACACGCTGTGGGAGGGCGCCTCGATGTCCCCTCTCTGCTCCACACAGATCAGCGGCGGGCCAGACGCGAGGAGGGGGGACCAAGACAGACACACGCATGGACACATCCACACACATGTGTGCACTCACACACTCACTCAGACACTTTCAGTCACACGGAACCGATTCAGACACAGACTCATTCAGACACACACACCAACACACAGTCACTCAGATAAAGACCTCACTCAGAAACTCACACACAGTCACTCAGACACACACAACAGAGGCACACACTCATCCGCACACATGTAGACACACACACACACACATACACACACTCACTGAGACACACAGACCCACACACGGACACGGCCACTCAGACACGCACTTACACAGCAAGGGACACACGCTGATTCACACACAGGCAGACATGGAGGCACACTCCCATTCAGTCAGATGCACACATTCAGACACGCAGCCTGACACACACACTCTCAGACACACACACACTCTCAGACTCCCTCACGCAGACACACGCACTCAGACATGCACGCACTCAGACAGATAAAAGTGAAAGCGTGAGTCCCTCAGTCGTGTCTGACTCTTTGCAACCCCGTGGACTGCAGCCCGCCAGGCTCCTCTGCCCATGGGATTCTCCAGGCAAGAAAACTGGAGTGGGTTGCTGAGCCTTCCTCCAGGGGATCTTCCTGACCCAGGGACCAAACCCAGGTCTCCCACACTGCAGGCGGATTCTTTACCATCTGAGCCACCTGGGAAGCCCCAGACAGATACACACACTCGGTGGAGAGTGGGACTGCAGCCACGAAGTTAAAAGATGCTCCTTGGAAGAATCGCTATGTCAAACCTAGATGGTGTGTTAAAAAGCAGAGACCTCACTTTGCCGACAAAAGTACATACCATCAAAGCTATGGTTTTTCTAGTGGTCATGCCTGGACGTGAGAGCTGGACCATAAAGAAGGCTGAGTGCTGAAGAATTGACACTTTCAAACTGTGGTGCTGGAGAAGACTCTTGAGAGTCCCTTGAACTGCAAGGAGATCAAACCAACCAGTCTTAAAGGAAATCAACACTGAATATTCTTTGAAAGGACAGATGCTGAAGCTGAAGCTCCAATACTTTGACCACCTGATGTGAAGAGCTGACTCACTGGAAAAGACCCTGATGCTGGGAAAGACTGACGACAGGAGGAGAAGGGGACGGCAGAGGATGAGATGGTTGGATGGTATCACTGACTCAGTGGACATGAATTTGAGCACCTCCAGGAGATCATGAAGGACAGGGAAGCCTGGTGGGCTGCAGTCTTTGAGGTTGCAGAGAGTCAGACACAATTTTGCAACTGAACAAGCAGAGTACAGGTGGTGACAATATCTGTCAGGAGAACGCTGAATACGTGGAGCTGGCTGTCCAACGGAGAAGACGTGTGAGTGTGGCTCCCTGCCTCACACCACACACAGCCGAGTCCTGGTACATTCCTCGGCGTCAAGGCGAAACGTGGACCTGTACAAATCTACGGAAGAAAGGAATGGCAAGGCCTCTGTGCTGCAGAGGAGGGTCCCTTAGGCGTGCAGGACACAGATGGAGGAAGGGCAGCCCCCAGACGCTTACCGCCAAGTACCCCCGCAGAGTCCACAGACAGCCCTGCAAACAAGCTAGAAAAAGACAGCCAGCCGGACACACACAGAGGAAAGAACCAGACAGGATGATGGCGAGGGTGTGAAGAGATGGAGACAGCAGGGAGCCCGGGTCCCGGCGTCTCCCCTGGGCATCGGGGGCTGCCAGGGTGGATGACCCAGGCCCTCGCCCAAGGCGGCCGGGTGACGGTGCTCCCTGTGCTGGCACTACCTCGGACCCATGGTGCTCCCACGGGCTGCTCCTCGCCCCAGCAGGGCTCCGGGTGGCAGGGCTCTGTGTTAGCAGGAGCTGCCCGCCACGGGCTGGGGGGGTGGGCAGTGTGGGGTTCGTGGGGCACGTTAGGCCAGAGTCGCTTCACTGTGGGGCTGAGCTCAGCCGACTCCTCCCACCCTCTGTGCGGGAGCACCGGCTGCCTACTCCAGTGACCCCGGCCAAGGGCGCAGCGTGTGAAGGTGAGCAGGGGGAGTGGAGGACAGGTGGGTTTGGTCCTGCCTGAGGCCGGAAGTGAGTCTGGGATCAAGTGGTCCACATCCCTAGCGTGAAAAGTTGTTGAAGTCCAGTCTAAATGCTGCCCCTCACTGTCCAGAGTTTCTTCATAGGGGGACCTGCGTAAACTCACCACGGCAGTTTCATGCTTTTTTTAAAATTAGAGTTGTTTTCAAATTGAAACATAGTTGGTTTGCAGCGCTGTATTAGCTTCAGGTGTACAGCAAAGGGGGTTGCTACATATATATATTCTTTTCAGATTCTTCTCCACTCTAGGCTATTGCAACATATTGGATATAGTTCCCTGTGCTGTGCGGTCAGGCCTGCTGTTTATTTCATATGTAGCGGCGTGTATACTGCAGTCCCGAACCCCTGGCTCACCCCGAGCCCGCTCTCCCGTGTGGCAGCCAGGAGCTCCTTTCTGTGTCTCTGAGTCTGTGCGTGTTTTGTAAATAAGTTCATTTGCGCGTTCACCTTGGATTCCGCATTTGTGACTCCGCACATCGTGTTTTCCCGTCTGACCGACTTCACTTAGTGTGGTCATCTCTCCGTCCGTCCCTGTTGCTGCAGACGGCACCATTCCGTGCTTTCTGTGGCCGTGCAATGCTTGGTGCGTGCACGGCCCTCTTCCTCGTCCACTCATCTGTCAACAGACACAGCTTGCTTCCTTGTCTTGGCCATTGTAAAAGTGCTGCACTGAACGCTGGGGCCCATGTATCCTTTTGAATCATAGTTTTCTCCGGATACACGCCAGCTTTATGCTGTTTTGATGGTGACCACATCGTCGATCAGAATCCGTGTCTTAAAGCAGAACCACAATACACAACGAGTCTGTCTCACAGGAAGCGGCATTGGAGCAGTGGCTCAACGAGCAAGAGAAGTCTGACGAAAGTGCGCCATGGGGCAATTCGTCACACTTCATGGCTTTTCTTGAAGTTGGCACTTACCAGCTTTTTTAACGTGTAAGTTTTGTGGGTTACTTCTTCCTCCGATGAATGTTTATTCTGTCCAACCTGGACTCATAACTCTTATTATTTTTGCTCTCCATCCACGGCGTCCATCTGTCCCTGCTGGCAGCCTCCCCGAGGGCTCCAGGCTTGACGCCACCCCTGCCCGCCTGAGCCTGGGCCTGTCCTCGCCCCGCTGCTGGCCTGCAGGGGAGGGATCCGGAGGTTCAGGTGGCTGCCTCCCCATCCCGGGTTCCCTGGCTCCCCCAGGGCTGGACCCCCACAGGCCCCGTGCCCACAGCCCGCCCCGGCTGAGCAGGTCCAGCTGGTGGCTGGGCTGGTCTGCACACTTGGCCTCGGGCAGCCTCCAGGAAAGGTCATGCATGTTTGCATTCTCCTCCTCGGGCTCCAGTGAGGCCCCCGGCGTGTCTGAACAGCGGGCAGCTTTGTCCACCGATGAGCCGTGTGTCAGGGTGAACAGACAGAAGTGCCTGGAGGCCTCCTGGACCCACATCCTCCCGTCTCCTCTGCCAGGTCCAAGACAGCAAATGTGGTTCCTGGGAGGTTTGCGAGCCTCCCCTCCGCACCCCAAGCCCGGGGAGCCGCCTCGGCTCCTCACACCCACGTCCCAGAGCAGATCCAGGAAAGGGGGCTTCTGGAGGCGGGCCTCTCTGGGTCGTTGGCACCCAGGGGTCATATTGGATCCTCTGGTGCAGTCAGCTTGGGGGTCTCAGCTCTGCGAGGAGCTGCCCCTCCGTGGGTGCCCTGTCAGCCACCCCCACCCCCACACTGCCCACAGCACAGCCCTCGCCCCTGGCTCACCAGGGACTCACCCAGGTGCCCAGCAACTCGGTCTCATTTCTTCCCTTCGGTTTGGCAAGCCCTTGGTTGGAACTGCCCGTGGGATGGCCCACCACATACCAAGTACCAACAGAAAAGCTGCCCTCTGGACAAAAAGAAGATTTTTCAAAAGAAGATTTTTTTAACCCTTACCTTTGAGTTTTCAGCATTTTCTGATTTTCGTGTCATCAGAATTTTAAAAAAGGCTGCTCACATTAAGAGGAAGCCAGTTGCTTAACTGCAGCTGTATGTTGTTTAAGGAAAAGGTGGAAATTGCCTAGAACCTCTCCCCCACGTGTCCCCCGGGGCTGTCGTCAGGCGCACGTTTAATCTGGGCTGATCAAGTCACTGGGGCGGCTGGGCGTTTTCTGTCGGTGATGAACACGGCTCTTCTGGGTTCCCCTGCGCACTGGAGTGGCCAGTGAGACAGCGTCCTCGGGCCGCTGCACGTGGTGCGGGGCGGGCGACCGTGTTGGTGCCGGGAGTCAGGGCCCCACTGGGGTGCCGGTAGCAGACTCAGGCCCACCCCCCCACCCCGGGGTGCTGACCGCCCCACCCCCATCTCCAGGGTGAGCCTGATGGGTCTACAGTAACCCCTCCCGGGCTGTGTCATCGTTCGGGACCCTGGAGAGAGACAGGGAAAGCGCCCAGGTGCCTAGGGGCATCACGGAAGGCTTCCCAGGGCTTAGAGCCCAGCCATGCAAGCTGGCACGCTCCTGGTGGATTCAGCGGGGTGAGACAAGGCATGATGATGGCTCAGACGCTGAGCATTCGGGGCATCCCACACCGTGGACCAAGGGTGGTGTGGGGGTGACACAGGGTGGGCACCAAGGGTGATGGGGCTGCCAGGCAGCCAGGGTCGGGCGGGCAGGGCTCCGTACAGGTCAGCCAGGGCCGGGTGGGCAGGGCTCCGCACAGTCAGCCAGGGCAACACCACTCTTGGTTTCCAGCCACAAGGAAGTGGCCCGAGAACAAAGCAACAGGAAGTGCCTCTGCAGCAAGTGACCTTTGCAACCGCAGAGGGGCAGCGACTTCTCTCCCAGCGTCGCCGCCTTCCCTCCAGCTGCAGCTCGCCGCATCCGTGTGCAGCGCCAGCCGGCGGCCATCCTGGGTGAGCTGGAGTGGGGAGCTGACCTGCAGCCCCGCACTGACCCCCAGAGTGGGCCAGGTGGACCACTGGCTTCCCAGGGCCAGTTCAGCGACCACCACCTTTCCATCCTAAGAAAGCCAGAGCTCTCTCTGCAGCCCAAGTTTCAGGGTTCCGTCTCCTGTGCTTGGGGGAACGGGGGGATGTTGTAGGTCGTGGTTGAAACCACCCCAGACAGAGTGAGACGGGTGCAGTCTGGTGATGCACCTCAGCGTGAAACCTGCTCCAGCCGCCAGCAGTGGGGGCACGCTTGTAAAAACCACTGGTTCGGTTCTGGAGACACGAGTAAGTCCTCTGTCCTTCCTTTGCCTCCGACAAGGGCTAGAACCACTCCGTGGCCAAGTCTGATTTCCTTGTTACTTGTACTTTAACAATAGCTTTCCACATACACTTTACACGTCACGATGTTTATTCATGCCATGATACTGTTCATCCACGTGAACAAGTCAGAGATTTTTAGTACATTTCAGGTGCTGTGCAGTGCAGCTCAGTTCAGTTCAGTCACTCAGTTGTGTCCGACGCTTTGCAACCCCATGCACTGCAGCTCGCCAGGCCTCCCTGTCCATCAGCAACTCCTGGAGTCCACCCAAACCCATATCCATCGAGTTGGTGATGCCATCCAGCCATCTCATCCTCTGTCATCCTCTTTTCCTCCTGCCCTCAATCCCTCCCAGCATCAGGATCTTTTCAAATGAGTCAGCTCTTCGCATCAGGTGGCCAAAGTACTGGAGTTTCAGCTTTAAGATCAGTCCTTCCAATGAATACTCAGGACTGATCTCCTTTAGGATGGACTGGTTGGATCTCCTTGCAGTCCAAGGGAATCTCAAGAGTCTTCTCCAACACCACAGTTCAAAAGCATCAATTCTTCGGTGCTCAGCCTTCTTCACAGTCCAACTCTCACAACCATACACGACCACAGGAAAAACCAGAGCCTTGACTAGACGGACCTTTGTTGGCAAAGTAATGTCTCTGCTATTTAACATGCTTTCTAGGTTGGTCATAACTTTCCTTCCAAGGAGTAAGCGTCTTTTAATTTCATGGCTGCAGTCACCATCTGCAGTGGTTTTGGAGCCCCACAAAATAAATTCTGTCACTGTTTCCATTGTTTCCCCATCTATTTGCCATGAAGTGATGGGACCAGATGCCATGACCTTCGTTTTCTGAATGTTGAGGTTTAAGCCAGCTTTTTCACTCTCCTCTTTCACTTTCATCAAGAGGCTCTTTAGTTCTTCACTTTCTGCCATAAGGATGGTGTCATCTGCATATTGAGGTTATTGATATTTATCCCAGCAATCTTGATCCCAGCTTGTGTTTCTTCCAGTCCAGCGTTTCTCATGATGTACTCTGCATATAAGTTAAATAAGCAGGGTGACAATATACAGCCTTGACGTACTCCTTTGTCTATTTGGAACCAGTCCATTGTTCCATGTCCAGTTCTAACTGTTGCTTTCTGACCTGCATATAGGTTTCTCAAAAGGCAGGTCAAGTGGTCTGGTATTCCCATCTCTTTCAGAATTTTCCACAGTTTATTGTGATCCATACAATCAAAAGCTTTGGCATAGTCAATAAAGCACAAATAGATGTTTTTCTGGAACTCTCTTGCTTTTTCCATGATCCAGCAGATGTTGGCAATTTGATCTCTGGTTCCTCTGCCTTTTCTAAAACCAGCTTGAACATCTGGAAGTTCACAGTTCACATATTGCTGAAGCCTTGCTTGGAGAATTTTGAGCATGACTTTACTAGCGTGTGAGATGAGTGCAATTGTGCGGTAGTTTGAGCATTCTTTGGTATTGCCTTTCTTTGGGATTGGAATGAAAATTGACCTTTTCCAGTCCTGTGGCCACTGCTGAATTTTCCATATTTGCTGGCATATTGAGTGCAGCACTTTCACAGCATCATTTTTCAGGATTTGAAACAGCTCCACTGGAACTCCATCACCTCCACTAGCTTTGTAGTGATGCTTTCTAAGGCCCCCTTGACTTCACATTCCAGGATGTCTGGCTCTAGGTGAGTGATCACATCATCATGATTATCTGGGTCATGAAGATATTTTTTGTACAGTTCTTCCGTGTATTCTTGCCACCTCTTCTTAACATCTTCTGCTTCTGTTAGGTCCAGACCATTTCTGTCCTTTATTGAGCCCATCTTTGCATGAAATGGTCCCTTGGTATCTCTAATTTTCTTGAAGAGATCTCTAGTCTTTCCCATTCTGTTCTTTTCCTCTATTTCTTTGCACTGATCTCTGAGGAAGGCTTTCTTATCTCTCCTTGATATTCTTTGGAACTCTGCATTCAAATGGGTGTATCTTTCCTTTTCTCTTTTGCTTTTTGCTTCCCGTCTTTTCACAGCTATTTATAAGGCTTCCTCAGACAGCCATTTTGCTTTTGCATTTCTTTTTCTTGGGGATGGTCTTGCTCCCTGTCTCCTGTACAATGTCATGAACCTCATTCCATAGTTCATCAGGCACTCTGTCTATCAGATCTAGCCCTTAAATCTATTTCTCACTTCCGCTGTATAGTCATAAGGGATTTGATTTAGGTCATACCTGGATGGTGTAGCGGTTTTCTCCAGTTTCTTCTATTT
The DNA here is from genome assembly GCA_917880005.1 of Nanger dama. Lineage (NCBI taxonomy): Eukaryota > Metazoa > Chordata > Mammalia > Artiodactyla > Bovidae > Nanger > Nanger dama. Next base: position 1,151,350 of record CAKJTW010000018.1, on the reverse strand, counting down.
GAGTCTGAATTTGGCGATAAAGAGCTCATGGTCTGAGCCACAGCCAGGTCCCGGTCTTATTTTTGCTGACTGTTAGAGCGTCTCCATCTTCGGCTGCAAAGAAGAGAGTCAGTCTGATTCTGGTGTTGGCCCTCCGGCTGTGCGACCTTCAGCAAAACCTACTTTGAGGACATTCCCGTCATCCCAAAAAGGCTCCCCTTGCCCACCAAGCACCAAGCGTCCTTCTGGGTCCCACGCCGGCCCCAGGACCAGCCGTTGGCTCTCCGGCGCCAAGGATTCTTATTGGGGACATTTCAGAGAAAGGGCCTGGCACGCCATGCGGCCTCTCACAGGCACGGACCACGGGGTTGCCTCTCGGAACTGTGTTCTTTGTGTCTTTTCGAAACAGTCTGAGGACCACAGAGACGCACTCGCTCAGTCATGTCTGCAGTCATGTCTGACTCCGCGGCCCCGCGTACTGCAGCCCGCCAGGCTCGTCTGTCCGTGGGATTCTCCAGGCGAGAACACTGGGGTGGGCTGCCGTGCCCTCCTCCAGGGGATCTTACCGACCCAGGGTCGAACCCACGTCCACCTCAGGGATGTCACATCTTTCTCTGGCCCTGGGATGTGAGGGATGGGGTTCCAGTTTTCGGTCTGTCTTTCCCACTGCTACATTTTTCCCATTTTCATTTTGGCCAAGGCAAAAACCAGAACTTCTGTCCCTGGTGTGACACTGAGGACAGAGGGCCAGCCCGGAGGCCACAAACCAGAACTTCTGTCCCTGGTGTGAGGCTGAGGACAGGAGGGCCAGCCCGGAGGCCACGCACATTCACTAGGACTCATTCTGTACATCTCATCTTTAATCCATCTGGGATTTCCTTTTCAAATAACAGAAATGCTATTTCAAATTAAAAAAGAAAACAAAAATCAACCACTCCCCTCCTAAAAATGTGGCTGACACAAAAAGCGACCTTGTATGAGTCCATTCATAGGAAACGTCCAGAACAGTAAAGACGGGCAGAAAGTACCAGGGGCTGGGGGGAGAGGCCGGGAACCAGGCGCTCTGGGTCGGGGTCTCCCTTTGCGGACTGAAGTCTGCACATAATCGGGAATGGACTTGACGCTCATCCACGGCTCAGTTTAAGTGATGCAAGGTGATATTTTAATAGTTTGAATTTAGAGCCTAAAATATGAAACACTATACAAAATGCGAGAGAATAACATTTTTTTTCTAAAGTGGGGGAAGGGAAGGAAAGTTCTGGGGCCAGGGAGCAGGTAGATGGTGGGGGTGAGGCCAGCACTGAGGGTGATTCCGGAGCCCATTCTCCCTGCAGGGGTGGCACATCCCAGCCACTCAGACACCAAGACTCCATCCGTCCGTCCAGACCCGGGGCTGCCGTCCCCCTCCTCCCACCTGCTCTCCTCCCAGCTCTCTCCAGCCACCCCAGCTCCCGCCTCACCTGCCCTCTGGCCGAAGTCTCTTCCTCCTCCAGTTCTCTGCCAGGCCCCCTATCCCTTGCTCCCGGCTCCCAGCGAGCAGGGCTGGCCACACCTCTGCCCCCAGCTCACTGCTCCGAGCATGCAGGGCTGGCCGCGCCTCTGCCCCCAGTTCACTGCTCCGAGCATGCAGGGCTGGCCGCGCCTCTGCCCCCAGCTCACTGCTCCCAGCCTGCAGGGCTGGCCGCGCCTCTGGCCCCAGCTCACTGTTCCGAGCGTGCGGGGCTGGCTGCCCCTGTCCTTCTGGTCACGGCACCGGTGTCCCGTGGGGCCTTGTAGACCCCCAGGGCTCCCGGCCCTCCCCAGGACCCTGACCCAGTTCCCTGGAGTGCGTGCTCTTCTCTCACGTGGACTTGCTCGCCTGCTCTCGTCCACCTGCCCCTCCAGGCCGCGAGCTCCTGCAGCGCAGGAACCATCTGTCATGTCAGCTCCACCCCAGACCTGACATGGCCCCTGTTCTTCGTGCAGGGGAGGCAGAAGCTGAACCATCAACAGAGGGTCTCAGAGCCCCCTCCCGCCTCTGAGCAGCTGACACTGTGGGCCTGGAGGCTAACAATAAAAGGTGCCTGTTGAGTCAGAAGCAGGGGGACGCCCAGAATGACCCTGGGCTATCCTCCACGGAGCAGAGTGGGCACTGCCCGCCCCCTCGTGGTCATCTCCAGCACTGCAGCCCCAGGCAGGAAAAGCAGAGACCAAATCCCTTCTTTGGGGTCCAGGTTCCCCGACTGCTCAGCGGGTAAAGAATCTGCTTGCGATGCAGGACACACACTGGGAAGATCCCCTACAGAAGGGAAAAGGCAGCCCCCTCAATACTCTTACCCGAAAGGCCCCATGGACAGAGGAGGCTGGCGGGGCAGGACGGCAACTCAGCAAGGCAGTGGTTCCACCACGGCCCACACCCGAAGGAGCAGAGCCTGCCCGCTCCTGGGCGAGAGGGACCTCACACCTCCCTCGCCGCCTCCCCCTCCACTGTCCCCATGCCCAGGTCACTCCGGAGGCCTCCTTACCCCAACCAGGGGGTCCAAATGAGGACCCTCAGGAGCCAACAAGGAGGGTCTTGTCCCTGGTCCCCGATGGGTGGTCCAGTCCCTGCCCCCTTCTGCACCCCCCGGGTCCCCAGTCCCCCATGTCCACGTCCCCAGGCTGCCCCGTGCTCAGAAGGACCTCAGGGAGCAGAAAGCTTTTTCCAAGGACTCGGAGCACAGTGGGTCACGGATCGGGGAGCAAGGCCAACACTCTCCTGCCATCCTATGGGGCCTCCGGGACCACCTCCTCTAAGCACCGCCCCGTCTAAGCACCGCCCCGTCTAAGCAAGCTGAGGCCTCCTCTCCTGTAGCCCTCCAAGCTGGGGAGGGGCCTCATCCTAGTTCCTGGTGCCCAGAGTGGTGGACACAGGTCGCCAGACCCTGTCTTCCCCAGGCCTCTCTAGGGATGGCCCAGGGGGCACCCTGGCGACCCCCTTCCCCTGCTATGGGCCAGGCATGTTGCTGGGGGGTCATTTTCTCTGTCCCCAACCTCCTCCTCCTCGCTGCTGTCCCCTTCCCCCCATGTGCACACCCCTCTGACCCCCAGCAGGACAGTCAGTGAGTGGGAGCGTGTGTGCGCCTGCACGCACCTGTGCCTTCGTGGGTACGCCCAGAGGAATTGGTGCCCTCGTGGGCAGGGATCCTCCAGGACCTGAGGAGCTCTCAACCCAGAAGAACCGCCTGGGGAGGGGGTGAGGCCGGCTGGGGATCAAATCTAGGAGGAGGCTGTTAAATGCAGGGAACAGAACCCAATCCTGGTGCCACAGCGAGACCCAGCCTCAGGGTGCAGAGCAGACCAAGATCCTGCATTGTTGTTGCTGGTCCGCGGGAAGTGCTAAGGCTCTGGGGAGGTCTGTGAGGTTCACATAAGGGCCTCTCGGATGTTTGCGGCTGCTGCTGAGTCGCTTCAGTCGTGTCCGACTCTGTGCGACCCCATAGACGGCAGCCCACCAGGCTCCCCCGTCCCTGGGATTCTCCAGGAAAGAACACTGGCATGGGTTGCCATTTCCTTCTCCAATGCATGAAAGTGAAAAGCGCTGGGGGCCAGCGTGAGGAACTCCGCCCGTGGCAAAGGTCATGAGGAAGGAAGCTTGGCACACGCAAAGGCGTGATCAAGCCTCAGGAAACCCCCTGTTCCCGAGCATCTACCCCCAAACCAGAGTACTTTACGGGGGCTCTCCCCCATCACCATTTCTCTCAGAGAAGGAGTTAACTTGCAGCTCCAAATCAATAAAAATTCCTGGGCATGACAAGAGTGTTTCAGCTTACAAACTCTGAAGGTTCTCTGGCCTGCCTGATCAGGTTCATCCGGCCTCATGTGATTGTTTACAGCCTCCCAGCTGTGAGAGGCATGGGATGCTTTAAAACTTTCTAAATACAGACTCTTTTGAGAAGTTAGAAGATCATTAGTATAGTATTAGTGGGTTGATTAGGAATTATATTGGTGAAGGGTTTCTTCATTTGTCGTGCCAAAATTACTGCTAATTCCCTGCCCTGGGTGTGACAAATGTGTCTCAGGTCAAACCTCTCTGCTGACAGACTAGCTTGTGTGACAACCTCTCAACCATAAACAGCACAGAGAGTGTGGAGTATTAGCACAGGGCTCTTCTCATTTGATTGCCGCCAGGCCTCCATATCCTTAGGCACCTGGGAATATATTAATCAATGTATTTGGAATATAGAAAAGGAAATATAGTAGTTTTTGATGTTAGCAATACTAGACTCTGAGTTAATGAATTTTCTCTTTTGTTATAGATCACTGTACTTTGTTATAAATCACTATGTCCTTGCTATGCAAAAATGTAGCCGTATCACTATCTTTAGACTAAATAGATCATAAAGGGAACATTGGTGAAAGGTTTTCATTTGTTGGGCTGATGTTTGCTGCTAAATCTCCATATTCCCTGCCCTTATAATGAATATAACTAGCATATAGGAGAAATAAGTATTAACCTTTAAGATTAATCATGTTAACCTTGGGTTAAGTAAATTCCTTTCCTAGTTGTAACTCACTACACCCTCACCTTTTAGGAATGTAACTTTATTTGGAGGGTGGCGCCTGATTTAAGAAAAAATCACCCCTGGAAAAATAAGTTTTCTGGTTAACTGACTGGTATCAGAAAGGGCCATAAAATGTCAGCAGACCTCATGGCCAGAAGATGATGTAAAAACCCATAAGACCTTTGTATAATTTTATATGAAGCACCTGATTGTGACAAGGGTCAGGTCTGCTGACCCCCGCGTGACTCTGTATTCATCCCTATGTGTAACAAAAGGTATATAAACAAACCTGAAAAATAAAGAAATGGGATCAGTTACTGGAAAGACTGATTTCCCCCGTGTCGTTTCTTTCTTGCTCCCCGTTTTCCTGGCTGAATTCCCATCTGGTATGGGGGTACGCACCAAGCCTGCTAACTCTGCCTGGGCTTCTAAGATCAGACTGGGGAGGCCTCAGTGCCTCCTCTCCTTCGGGAGAACGGAAAGACGCCTGTGGCCTGCGTAGGTGGTGATTAGTATTCCACATAGACCAGTTATTCAGCCTCTTCTTCTCCACTAATTTTCCTACTACACTATCCGTTTCTAATCTCCCTCTATATCTGTAATTAAATAGCTTTTTTCTAGGATGCCTACTCCGTCCCCACCTTCTAATCACCCTGGATCCACCGGGGCTGGACCCCGGCAGAAAAGTGAAAGTGAAGTCGCTTAGTCATGTCTGACTCTTAGGGACCCCATGGACTGCAGCCTGCCAGGCTCCTCCGTCCATGGGGTTTTCCAGGCAAGAGTTCTGGAGTGGGGTGTCATTGCTGACTGAGCGCTCCCAAATTCTAACCATCAAACCTAGAGAAAGACAGGTTTCCTGAGGAACCATGGGTGTGGCCCTGGGCACCTAGGGTACGCTGGAGGCAAACGCACAGAAAACCCTCCAAGCCTCCCAAGCGCCTCGCGACTGAACCTGGCGCGGGGCGGCCTTGAGCCGACCCTCCAGGCTGGAGATGGGCTGAGGGCTGTGCCCACCTGGCGGGTGTCCCCACGCCTCCTTCAGAGGTAGCCGAGCATGTGAAAAAGAAGCATCTTCGAGGACAAGGCATGGAGCCTCAGAACCAACGCTCTGGGGACCCCCCACCCCCAGAGGGGCCACCCTTCCTCCTTCTAGGACAGGCGCACCCAGGCGGCCTCCCACCTCTCTGTCCACCAGGGAGGCCGAGTACTGGGCCAGGAGGTGCGTGGAGTGGAAGAGGCCTGCAGGGCTCAAGCCACGCGGGCGCGATGGGAGCCCCGGAGTGGAGAGGCAGGTGGAGGGAAGCCCCCGACAGGAGCTGCTGCGGTGGAGAGTGGGGCCAGGCGGCGACTCAGAGGACAGAGGCGAGCAACTCCCGGGCAGGCCTGTGCCTTCAGAGGACCCCTGTTCGCTCCCCATCCCATGTGCCCTCGTGGCGGCCACGAGACAGGCACCCTGTGGTTAGCCCAGCAGCTGGAGGGCGAGGGCCCCCAAGCCCCCGGGGCCGAGCCGGCCCAAATCAGACCATCTCCCGCCCCCGGAGCCAGCAGAGCACACCCAGCCGAGTTCCACTGCTCGGCCCACCTGCACCCTCCCCGACCTGCCACGGTTTGCACCTGGCACCTCTGGACACAGTCCTCAGGACCGTGACCCCTCCTCCCCCGACCTGCCACGGTTTGCACTTGGCACCTCTGGACACAGTCCTCAGGGCCGTGACCCCTCCTCCACGACCTGCCACGGTTCACGCTTGGCACCTCTGGACACAGTCCTCAGGGCCCACGACTGAACCCGGGTGACTGTGTTGGTGTCTGCCTCTTTGCCCCGGCTCTCTCCCGGCTTCCTGGGAAGTGTCGGATGTCGAGGAACGTGGAGGGCGGTGGCGGGGGAAGCACACGGCTGTCACTGGGCTGGTCCCGTCTATTTCCCACAGACGAGGGTGGGCAGCAGCTGCCTGCTGCTCCATCCAAAGGACCCAGCCCCGGGCACCCACCCCCAGTCAGCATGTACCCCACCCCCACCCGGGGGACCCTAAAAGGGCCCTGCTGGGCCCACGCCCGCCCAAGCTCCACACCATCAGTGGCCTAGCGTCTCCAGACCCGTCTCAACAAGCAGCGGGGTGTGAAGCCTGCAATCTGGAACTCGCTCCCAGGATCTGGGAGGACCACAAGCCAAGGCTCACGGGGAGGAGCAGGTGGGCGGCCGGCTCACGGCAGGATGGTGTTCGCGCAGGAGGCTGCAGGGGAAGGAGAGCCCACGTCTGCCAGGCACACATGGCAGCTCCCTTGGGGCCTCAGGCCCTGGCCCCCAGCCACCCCACAGGGACCTGGCCCTGGCCACTGGTGTTCTCGGGGGGCCCTGGAGAGACAGGAGGGCACGTGCACGCGGCCGTGACTTTCTTTAAAGGTTCCCCTGTCGCCCTCTGCCCCTCCATCCCGAACGGGGGCCGGCTCCCCGGCGGCTCGGGGTGGTCCCGGGGCAGAGCCGCCCACACCTCACCGTCTTTCGGGAGCACGGCCACACGGCTGGCGAGCCCCAGGGCCTCACTCGCGGTGATGAACTTCTTCATGCTCAGGAAGCTGCACGTGGGCTGTCTGCCTGCAGGGGGTGGGGGCGGGTGCGGACCAGAGCCGCAGCGTCAGAGCCCCCCGGTCGAGGGGTGCCTGGCCCCCGGCACCGCCCCTCCCCAGAACGCCCCGGGCTCCGGGTCAGGGAACCGCAGCTGCTGGTGGGGGACGGGAAGCATCAGCCGGGAGTGGGGGGTCCCCAGACAGGTTCGCGGTGGGGGGGGCCGCCCTGCAGGGCCCGGGGCTGCGGCCCCTGACTCACTGAAGAGCAGCAGGGTCCTGGTGGTCCGGCCGGCCCGGCCCAGGCGCAGGTAGACCACGCTGGCGCTGTAGTCAGGGACCATCACGCGAAAGCCCTCCACGCCCCTCACTGGAAGGAAGGAAGCCCAGAGCCCCCGCTCACCCCCGAGCACTGCGGTCCTTCCACAGGCCCCCGGGCCCCACCACCCGCACCGAGGGGCCTCTGGAAGGGCAGCAAAGCCCCCCACCCCGGGCCTGGGCTCCTGGGCACAAGCTGGCCGAGCCAGCTCTGGGCCACTGTGGGCTGACTGCGCATCCCGGCGTCTGTCCCCACCGGCGCATGCTCTCCGGGGGAGGACTGCTGGGGGCCGTGCGGTCAGGGGTCCCGTCCAGGGTCCTGGGGGCTCAGGCAGCCCTGGACGGCCCTCCCCCAGCCCCCCGTGACCCAGTGGGTACGCACAGGTGTTCCTGAACACCGGCTTCTTCCTGTCTCTCCGCAGGATTAGCGAGTGTGTCTGGCACCCCTGGGACCTGGGTGGGGGAGCAGGCTGTGAGCTGGGGACCTGGGAGACCTCTCGAGGCTCTGCCATCTTGGGACATTCCAGCTAGGACCCGGGCCGGTCCCACCGCTCAGGGGAGATGCTCTACCACCCCTGCCCCCAGCCCCCATGGGCTGTGGGGACTTCTCAGAAAAGCAGCCACTTGAGTTTGACAGCACGAAGTGATGGGGGTTTGGGGACAGTCCTCGTGGGATTTCCAGACTGACTCTGGGCCTGGTCCCCCCACTGCCGCCTCCCCTTCCCTGGGCTCAGGGCCCCCACCCTGGCCCCCCCACCGGTTGCCTCCCCTTCCCTGGGCTCAGGGCCCCCACCCTGGCCCACGCACCGATTCAAGGCGAGCACCACCTTCAGCTGGCCCACTTCCTGAGCCTGCACTACGGACGCGCCCAGCTTTCTCTGGCCTCGGTGCGGCAGTATCCCCTGGGCATCGGAGGCGACGGCAAGGACATACCAGAAGCCTGAGAACTGCAGAGAGGGCTTAGGGCCACACTGGTCCCACCAAACCCAGGTCTCCAAGGACCCCCAGGACCGGGTGAGCCCCGCCCGCGGCCCAGCCCATGTCCAGAACCAGCCTGGGTGCCCCGCTACCTCCCAGACCGTGGAGGCGGACGCCCAGCTGGTCTGGGACCTGAGGCGGCGCAGCGCAGGGCCCTGGGTGCAGGGTCAGAGCGTCCAGCCCACAGGGACCTCGGGGCCTTCTCCTCCAGCTGGCCCCCATCCCACCGGCGCCCCCATGTCTGCTCAGCCTGTGCCCGGGGCCGCGGCCACCAGGACCTTCCGCCTGCTGCGGTCTTGTTACTACAGGGCTCGCCTGCTCACCCCACCTCCACCCACGGGCTCCTGCAGGTGACTCGGCAGTACCCGTCTCAGAACTCCAGGCTTGTGGCCCACAGTCAGCAGTTGAGTTCTGAAGCCCCAGCCTGTCCCCAGAAGAGGCCCTCAGGACCGGCAGACTGGTGCCCAATCCCCCACCAGCCCATCCCGGGCTTCAGGGGCCGTCTGCCCGCTGCCCCCCAACCCCCGGCCCCGGCGCCCAGTGAGGGTGCCACGAGGCTCACCTTGCGCCAGTTGAGGTTGTGGGACTCTTGGGGAGCTGCTCCTGGGCCCGGGGGCCCCCACCCAGCCCCAGCAGCAGGGCCAGCAGGGCCGGCCACCAGCCCAGCCCCATCCTCGCCACCTCAGCTGCCTGCCTGGACGGTGCGCTTAAATGCCCAACCTGCCAGTCCTGCCGTGGGCGGCAGCCAACCACAGCTGTGAGCCAGCCTCGGGGGGCCAACAGGGAGGGGTCTTGGGCCCTCCCCCGCAGGCAGGGCCAGCCCCGCCCTTGGCCCTCGGAGCCAACCTGGGACAACCCAGAAGACAGAGGCCTCGATAACCCCGAGGTCACCTCCTGGGCCTTGGGTCACCGAGTGTCCCTGGAGCCATGGCACCCGGCAGGGAGGTTGTTGGTGCTCTTGTCCTAACCCCACCCCCACCCCCCGGGAGGAACAAGGGCTGGACGAGGCAGAGTCACTCCACGGGGCGTGCACACAGGAAGTGGGGTCTCTGAGGACGGGGCTCGGACCGTGCTGGTGCTGACGCTGGGGCCGCCTGCGTGTTACCTTTGGCAGGTCTTGACATGTGTGCACACGTGTGTGTGTACACGCGTGTGTGCATGTGTGTGTGCGTGTTTGTCTGTGCTCACATATGTCTGTGTGTGTACACCCAATACCAGCAGAGTGAGAGGTGACCCCCGCCCCCCGGCGGCCTCTGCCCCCCGGCAGCCTCTGCCCCCTGGCGGCCTCTGCCCCCTGCCAGGACTTCAGGACACAGGCAGACAGACTCCGGCTCTCTGGTGTCCCTGCCCACCCCCCCGCCCTGCCCCAGGGCCCCAGGAAAAGCCAAGCTCTCATGCCCTGAGCCCCAGCACAGCGCCCTGCCCACACATCACCCAGACCACAGGGTCTAGCTCCAGCTCAGGCGGACGGGCCTCCTGTCGGCCCAGGGCCCAGGGGTGACCCCTGGGAGGAGCAGCAGTCTCCGGCCCAGGGCCCTGCTTGGACACACGCGAGAGACCCGGGAGAGTTTGTGGAACTGCTTTATTTGAATCGGCAGCAAGAGCCCCTGGGAGCAGGTGCCCGCCCACCCAGCCCCTGGGCAGCTGGGCGAGGAGGGCAGCATCTGGCCAGCCTCCTCTGGGCCCCTCGGGGCTGCGGCGTTCACTGGAAAGCAAGAGGAGCACGGACACCCTGGACTTGCCCGCAGAAGCATCGGCTCCCCGGGGCCCCCAGCCCTGCCCACGGTGGAGCCTCCCGGAAGAGAGGGGCCCAGGGCACCCTGGACTCACCCGCAGAGGCATCGGCTCCCGGGGCCCCCAGCCCTGCCCACGGTGGAGCCTCCGGAAAAGAGGGGCCCAGGGCACCCTGGACTCACCCGCAGAGGCATCGGCTCCCGGGGCCCCCAGCCCTGCCCACGGTGGAGCCTCCGGAAAAGAGGGGCCCGGGACCCCCAGGCGCCTCCTTCCACACAGAGGGGAAGGGTGCTCGGGGAGGCCGCTTACCGGGAAGACCTTGTGTGCGCAGGTGACTGGGGAGGAAAGGGGCCACGGTGAGGATGGCTGGCCCCTCGCCCACCAGCGCCCAGGCCCCGCTGCCTGCCCCGTCCACCCCGCAGGCCTGACGCTGGGCAGGGAGCAGGGACCCCTCGAAGCCCCCTGAGCCCAGCCTGGCTCCCCCAAGGCCAGGAGCCCGAAGGTCCTCGAGCCCGCGAGCGCCCCCAGCGTCCGGCGCCACTCACAGTCCCTCTGGAGCTCGGCCTGCTGCTGCGACAGGAAGCCCAGGCTCCGGCTCCACCTGGCGAAGCGGCCCAGGGCCTCCTGGCTGGCCAGGGCCGTCCGGCCTGCGGGGGAGGCGGGGAGCCGCGCGGGGTGGGGGGCGGGGAGGGGCCCAGGACGCCCCGCCCTCTGAGCCCCGGGCTCTTCGCCACGTGCAGCCCCGCCCGGCCCCTCCAAGGGCCGCCCGCCCGGGAGGCGGCGCAGGGCCGGGCGTGGGACGAGGTTGGCGGGAGGGCCGCGCCCCGCGCACTCACTGTACAGCTCCACGGTGCCGAAGGCCTCCTCCTGGGCCTCCAGCTGCGTGAACACGATGGCGTAGTCCCTGAAGTTGGTGCCCAGCACCCGGTACTCCAGCACGCCCAGGGCTAGAGACAGGTGCCCCCGGGGGGGCGGGGGGCAGGGGGGGCGTCAGGCCTCAGTGGACCGAGAGCCCCCAGGCTCGGTCCGCTCGCCCCGCCCCGACCCAGCCCCCCCGCACACAGGGTCTCCAGGTGGTCGGGGGATGGCAGGTGAGCCCCAGCTCCTCCCGGGTCACCCTCCTCAGATCCGGTCCTCATGGGGGCAGAGGACACCCCATCCGCGCCCACCTCCCCAGACACCATAGCTGGAGGGCCAGGGTCCCGCTGAGCTGCTGGCCGAGGACTGGCCCCAGGCACCTCCCAGTTCCTGGAGAATCGCCCCTGGAGCTGGGGGTGGAGCTGGCCCTCCCCATCGCGAGGGGCTGACCCTGCACACCGGGGCCTGGGGACACAGCTGAGGTGGAAGGCCCGAGGCCCCTGGGGGCAGAAGGCAGCCGACCGCGGTCAGGGGGCTGGAGGAGTCCCCACACTGGCCGGAAGGACCGCAGTGGCCGTCATCCTTACCAGGATTCCCAAAGACCCATCCGGAATTTTGTCTCCCGCAGCTCCACAGCCTGCAGGTGGCATCTCTCCAGCCTGGAGCACAGACGGGTCTGGTGTCAGCCAGATCCAGGGGCAGGACCGCCTGGGCCCGGCCAACGTGGCTGCAGGGGCTCCCCCTCTGGGGCCGCAGCCACCCAGAAACCCTGGTATCAACCACAAGTGACCTGTCGGGGCCACAGGCTGGCTGGGGACCTGCAGAATTGGTGTCACCTCCCGAGGGACCTGCTTTGTCAGATCCACATGGAGAGAACTCGGGAGCGCTGCGGAGGGCATGAAAGGGGCCTGAGACAAATGGGCTCTGCAGTTTGGGGTAACGCGTCTCCACGTCTGAAGAGGCCAGTGTCCCTAAGCCGTCAACCCGTAAAATGAGAAGACGGCCTTCTGTGAGCACAGCAAGACGAGCTCACAGCCAAGTTCCCTGCAAGACCCAGGAGTCACGAGGAAAAGCCCGAAAGCAGCATCACCGGCAAGAACTAGCTGATCCCTAAAAATGCGCACTGTGGAGCCACGAGGGGGCAAGCACCCGGACTCACTGGCGCAGAAGCAGACTGATCGAAGGAGCAGAGCAGAGAGTCCAGAAGTGAAGCAAAGTGCCCGAGAGGTTAGCACGCCACGAAGCAAGCATCTCCGGCCAGCGGAGGATGAGGGACCCTGGGCAACGGTACAGGGCAGCTGGGCGTCCATCAGTGGTCACACCTCGCAGGCCCCCAGGGCGTAGCCCCAAGCAGCTCAGAGATCAGAGGCCTCTCAGCTCCAGGGAGGTGGAAAGACCTCCTAACAACTACATCACAAGATCCAGAGCCCCTAAAAAGAAGCCGGAGTTAACATCTACACAAACACAGAAGAACTCTTCCTACCAAAAACTGCTCGAAGGTGTAAGAATGACCGACTGGGAAATAAATTCGCAACCAACCTTATTACAGACAGTAGCCAAAATCACCAATACCTAAGCGTTCTTCCATGTCAATGAAAACCTGCCCCAGGGAAAAACATGCAAAAATATGAACAGACGCTGGGCTGAGGAGGAGCCCCAGAAGGACAGGCTTCCCAGATGCCCCCTCTGTTGTGATCAGAGGAGGCAGTAAAAACAACCGTGGGGCCATCGGTCACCCATCAGACAGCCACCCAGTCTCATACCAGCTCGGGGCACCCGCCTCGTGTGACACGGTAAAAGGACAGACGCACTTCAGCTCCAGGGGTTTGTTCCTCCCAGGCCAGTGCACCAACGTCCACACCCCTAGGTGTGTTTCCAGTTGCAAAAGACTAGAGACCACTGTCTGCCCGTCAGCAGAGCCCTAGAAGGCAGCCCAGGGGAGTATTACTCGGCTGTGAAAAAGTTTCTCAGAAAAAAGTCACATAGAGTCAGCAGATGACCCAATAATCCCACAATCTGGGTGTGTCTCCAAACGAATTGAAAACAGGGTCTCAAAAAGATTTGCACACCTGTGTCTACAAGGCCCAAAAGCCGGAAGCAATCCAGACATCCATCAATGGATGAAAGGGAGCTAGATGTGGTCCAACCCTGCGGTGGGGTATTACTCAGCCTTCAAGAAGGAAATCCCGACACAGGCCGAAACGTAGGTGAACCTGGAGGATGCTGTGTTCTGTGAGATAAACCAGACATAAGACAGACGCAGGGGGCTTCCCACCCCATCCTACCTCAGTGGTAAAGAATCTGCCTGCCAAGCCGGAGACCAGGGCTCGGTCCCTGGCCTGGGGGATCCCGCATGCGGCAGAGCCCGTGTTCCAACACAGGAGGAGAGGCCTGTGCAACTGAGAGTGGCCGCCACCCTCCACCCCCAGAGAGAGCCCGCACAGCACCAGAGACCCAGCAGGGCCAGAGTGAGCATAAGGACATCGAAAACAGTTTTCCTTCGAAAAAGACTAATGCAGGGTCCACTCACATGAGACCCTAGAGGAGTCAAACCCACAGAGACGGAAGCAGGCGGTGCAGCCAGGGGCTGCGGGAGGCGGACGGGGAGTGTGTCTGCTGGGGACAGGGGGTCAGTTTGAGAAGATGAGAAAGTTCCGGAGATGCAGGTGAGGCTTGCACAAGGTGAACGTGTTTGATGCCCTTGAACTATGCACTTAAAATGGTCAAGATGGTGAATTTTCTTATGTTTATCTTACCACAGCTTTTAAAACTTTGAGAAAGGCAAAAGAGAATAAAATCTTAAATGTTTCAAAAGAGGGCAGAGAACCCTGGGGGCTGACACCAAACTGTGGCTTGCCCGAATACTTAAGAGAATTGCGTGCTCCTAAACATCTCCAAGGAGCCATCACAGACAAAACCAGGGGCTGCCTGTTGGGAGGGGCCGCCACCTGAGGAGGGGAGGAAAGGCCCCTCTGTCCACCTCCCCGTTTCTTTTTTTTTTTTTTTTGCCTGCACGGCACAGTTTGAGGTCTCTTAGTTCCCTGGCCAGGGATCGAACTGGGGCCCTTGGCAGTGAGAGCACAGCGTCCTCACCCTTTGACCCCTAGGGGACTCTGACCTTCGAACCAGGTAAGGGTGTTTCCTATTCGAAGACCGACACGTGAAACTCACTTTAAATCACAAAACAAAGCACCCTCTTGCCCGTCCTCGGGCCCAGCTGTCAGGGTGCGCCCTGCAGCCAGGCCTGGGCCCTGCCCCTTCCGCCCGGTGTGGCCCAGGTCCTCAGACACATGCGCCTCCACGCAGCGGGGAGCAAGGCCGCTGACCAACGGCACCCGCAAGTGGACACCAGAAAGGGCTGGGAGGCCCCTGACCCTGCAAGCGCCCTCGTCCCCTCGCCATCCACGGCTGTCCCACGGGGCCTGGCCGTCCGGATGCCAAGCTTCTGTGTTTGGATGGCTTTTTCAGCCTTGTTAGGACTCTCTGAGCCACGATGCGTGTGAGCCTGTGATCACCCAGCACAGCAGGGCCCCCCACCCCAAACCCCGTGTCCTCTGTCCTGGCTTGTCCACAGCCAGGCCACTCCCGCTGGGAGGCGGCTGCAGAAGGCTCGGCTGCAGGAGGAAGCAGGGCAGACGGCCTCCTCTCGGGCTGCCGGCCACTCAGGCTGCGTGATGATGCCAGGGCCGGGGTGGTGCCCACCAGCCATCCTGAGTGGCAGGCGGGGACTTGGACACTTCAGTGACACAGGTCCCTCATGGTCTCTGGGCTCCCTCAGGGCCCCCCCGGACCGTGTGGGCTCGATGCACGGACCCACCTTGAGCAGCCACTCAGGAGGGCCTTGAGCAAAGAAGCGGCCTCTCCTGCTGACCGGAGGTGCTGCCAAGCTGCCCAAGGGCCGGGCGGAGGGGGCGGTCAGAGGCTGTGCTGGCCTCGCTGGAGAAGGCATTAGTCCCACCCAGGGTGCCCCCGGCCGGAGCCCAGGACGCAGACCTCGGAGACCCAGCGGAGGGTGGAGCTCACAGCAGAGCCCGGTGCTGAGGGAGGGGAGGAAAGGCCAGCCACCCAGCCGTGCCCCCCGGCCCCACCCACCTGTGCCGGGAAGCCCGCATCTTCAGGGTGTTCTGGGATGTCAGCATCACCTCGACCCCCTCGACGCTCTTCGTGGCCTTCTCCAGCGCGAAGTCCTTCTCCCCCGAGGCCACGGCGAGGACGTACCAGGACCCCATGAGCTGAGGGAGGGGGCGCAGGTGAGGGGCTGTCCCTCCAGCCCCAGCCCGGCCTCCTGCAGCCCCTGTGGTCCAGGGGGTCCCAAGGGAGCCCGGAGACCACAAAGGCCCGAGGACCCGTGTGGCCCCAGGCCTGCGCCAGCACGGGGAGCCGCCACCTGCTGAGGGTCCAGCCTCCCCAGCCACACGGCCCGGGCACTGGGCGCCGAGACCGCAGCCAGCAGGGCGGCGAGCAGCGCCGCAGGCATTCTCGCGAGGCCCGCCCTCCAGCGGCCTGCCCGCGCCCGGCTGAGCAGCCTTCTCGCCTCTGGGCGCCCGTTTATGTGGCTCTGGACGCAGTGCCGTGGGCGGCTGCTCACCGCCAGGCTCCCTCCTGCCTCTCTCTTCACCCTCCAGCCGCTCCGGGGAGCAAGGAGGGGCTGGACCGTGTGCGGGGCCCCTTCCACACGGGCACCTTCATGCCACCCGGCTTCTCCAGCGGCCCTCCACTAGAAGTTTCCAGAATGAGCATCCTGCCCTCAGCGGCACCATCCCCTCCCTTCCAGGGAGCCAAGCTCTGTCGCTCAGTCTCGGAGGGTCAGAGACCCTGCTCTTGAACCCAGGCCAAGGTCACTTCTGAGAAGAGAGGGAAGAACAAACAGTTCCTCCAGAAGCTGTGGTTTTGGGTATCTTTTGTTTTAGGTGTTAAAAATACAAAATGTTCCCCCCCGCCATTTTTCGAAAGCTCCCACACACTCCTGGCCCACCCCTCTTCCTGCCCGACTGGCCCTTGTCTCCTGCCCCGCCACGGCCAGCACCCAGCTGGAGCGCCCTGTGCCACCCGCCGCCCACCCGCCATCCGGACCTGCCCACTCTCTGGGCAGCCTCACTGTGATGCCCCCCGCCTCTGCTCACCATGAGCCTGGCCAGGCCCCAACGGCCACATGAGCGCTTTCCCTGGACCTGGGCTGCCCACTCTGGGCCACTGGAGACCCAGCCTGAGAGCAGAGGTCAGAGGGGTTGGCAGGATCTGTCTGAGGCCCCAAAACCCAAGCGGAAGTACCTGGGAGGATGCCCTCGAGGGGAGGGGTCCCCTGCAAACCACAGCTCCCAGCCTCCTCTGCTGGCTGGCTTCCAGGATGCTGTGGACACAGGACAGACAGCTTGGAAGGTGATGAAAGATGAAGCTGTCTGTCCTGCGGGCCCTCACAGGAAGGACCTCAGATAAGCCGGTGCCCCACCCCTGCCTTGGAGAAGGCAACGGCACCCCCACTCCAGTACTCTTGCCTGGAAAATCCCATGGATGGAGGAGCCTGGTGGGCTGCATGCAGTCCATGGGGTCGCTAAGAGTTGGACACAACTGAGTGACTTCACTTTCACTTTTCACTTTCATGCACTGGAGAAGGACATGGCAACCCACTCCAGTGTTCTTGCCTGGAGAATCCCAGGGATGGGGGAGCCGGGTGGGCTGCCGTCTGTGGGGTCGCACAGAGTTGGACACGACTGAAGCAACTTAGCAGCAGCAGCCAGCCCTGCTTGGGGACAGGACGCGCCTGCAGAAAAGGGGGCCAAAGAGAGCCCGTCACACAGACCTGCAGCAAAGCGTCGCCCTGCCCCCAGGCCTGGAGGACCCCAGGGCCAGGGTGTATGGCACAAACAGCCACCACGGGCAGGGGTGGCTCCCCATGGCTCCACAGAGGAGGCCCGGGGGCACTGGACGGGGCAGCGGGCAGGGCCTGAAGGACCCCAGCCCAGGAGGCCCAGCCAGAGCTCCTCCCGGCGCTCTTTACCAGGAGGCTGGATGGGTGGGGTGGACGCCAGCCCAGGAGGGGCCCTCAGGGCAGGAGCGGCACGCAGGGCGCTGGCCACAGGCAGCCGTTGGCAGCGGGGCCCAGCTGGGATTTCCCCGGCCGCCCTGTGCCTCCCCCGCCAACCCCCTCCCCAACTCCACCCCCCGCCCCCAACTCTGCTCCCCAGGAGCAGGCAGCCTGCTGTGCAGACTGGTGGACACTAGGGGGCGACCCTGGGCGCTGAGCCTGGAGGAAGCAGATGGGGATGGTGGCATGGCCTCCGACGCAGCGCTGCCCTGGACTTCCCGCTGGCTCCTGCTCAGCACATAGAGCAGCCTCTGGGAGCCCTGAAACCCTCCCTGTGACCCCCCGGCTGCCTTTGTCCTGGGCCCCCAGCTGGGCCGTGTCCACTTCCGTGTGCCAGCCCATGGCCAGATGTCAGCTTCCTGGCATGACTCGCTGCCCCCCGGTATTTCTCCCCAGAGGGAGACCCCATGCGCATCCAGTGGTCCCCCAGCTCAGCACCTGGTAACCACTAATCTCCCTTCCGTCTCTGCGGACCTGCTACTATGCACATCCCACAGGGGGCTCCTACACCACGCGCCTTCGGAGTCTGGCCTCTCGCCCAGCACCCTGTCCTCAAGGTTCGTCGTGTCCTTATATGCACAATCTTCCGATGTGTGGATAGACCACACTTGTTTATCCATTCGTTGGTGGCAGTTTTGGAGCTTGGCAACCCTTCAGCAGAATGCACAGGTGCTAACTCACTTCAGTCGTGCCCGACTCTGTGCGACCCCACAGACTGTAGCCCGCCAGGCTCCTCAGTCCATGGGGATTCCCCAGGCAGGAATACTGGAGTGGATTGCCTTGCCCTCCTCCAGGGGATCTTCCAGACGCAGGGATCAAACCTGAGTCTTTCACGCCTCCTCACCGGCAGGTGTGTTCTTTGCCATTGGTGCCACCCGGGAAGCCAGCACTTCAGCAGACCTCACCTCAGTGTAAGGCGGCTTTCCTTCTAGGGGACCCCTCCCCAGCTCAGTGAACCGCAGGCCCCATCTAAGCTCTCCCACCAGCCCTGCGAGCAACGTCTCTTTGCTACCGCTCTGTGGCCACTTCTGGGACTGCACCTTCTTGGGTCCAGGGCCTCGCCAGCTCTGGTCTGCCCACCGCCCACCAAGACACATCTCTTGCCGGTGCCCCCCGTCCTCGTCCTGAGCTGCCACAAACCCCCTCTGCACACAGCAGAGCGTGTGCTGGCCTCCTCCAGGGTGCTGAGGCCGCAACGGAGGCCCTGGCCCCCACCGAGCCGCTGCTGTCTGGGCCTAGGGTGCCAGGCACTCAGGGCCACCTCAGGCCGGATGTGGCCACACAGACCCTGCCCGCAGGCAAGTGCGTGCTGTGAGGTTTCCAGCTGGCAGACCTGGGGTCACAGCGACTTGGGTCTGACCCTTGTTCACTCACAAGTGTCAGTGGGCAGCGCCCACCGCCAGGCCCCACGCTCCAGGCTTGGGAAACAGAGGCCGACGGGCGGCCTGCAGGCTGGGGCAGTTTCTGTCGTCTCAGGGCTCACGGGAGAGCAGAGAACAAATAAACACAGGAGAGAACTGGGATGGTACCCAGCCCCCAGGACACAGACGGGCGGTGGGCTGGGTTTGAGGAAGGCCGCTGACTAGACAGAGGGTGAGAAGTAACCTGAGTAGCGGGGACTCTGGTGAGGGGCTGGACGGGGACCAGAGGACCCCTGGGCCGGAGGATATGAGCAGGAGGCCCTGGGCAGGGCGGGGGCGAGCTGGGCTGACTGTTGGGGAGCTGGGCGGCACTGGGCTGGGCTGGGCGCGGGTTTGCGCTTGGCGAGTCTGCACTCGGGGCGGGTTTGGGCTCTGCACACAGTGACTCAGGAGCGTCTCCAGCAGGGATGCATCAGACTGACGCTCTACAAGCTTTGCTCAGGCCGCTGTGTGCAGAGTAGACTTCGGAGATGAGGGGGCTGGGGAGGCAGGAGGTAAGCGGGCATCGAGAGCTCGTGACTGCGTCTCCAGACCCCGGCAGGGAACATGCTGGTGGCGGGAGCGTTCTCTGTGGCCTCGGAAGCTGCCCACACCTGAGGCTCAAGGGGGTCCGTGGGGTCTGCAGGCCGCAGCGACCTGCGCCTTGATCCCTGCTTGCTCTCACCCCACAGTTCAGTGGTGAGAGGTCAGACCTCTGCCTGCCACACTCGGATCTTACCTGGGGGCTTCGGAAACGTTTTCTCCCTGCCCCTCAACCCAAGAGCTGGCATCTGGAGCAGAATCCATGCAGCCTACCTGCCTACATCCACACTCAGTTCAGCCCAGGCGCTCAGCTCAGCTCAGCCCAGGCGCTCAGCTCAGCTCAGCTCAGCCCAGGTGCTCAGTTCAGCTCAGTCCAGGCATTCAGGCGTGCCTGACTCTCTGCGACCCCATGGACCGCAGCACGCCAGCCTCCTTGTCCATCACCAGCTCCCGGAGGCCACTCAAACCCATGTCCATCGAGTCCGTGATGCCATCCAGCCATCTCATCTTCTGTCGTCTCCTTCTCCTCCTGCCCCCAATCCTTCCCAGCATCAGAGTCTTTTCCAATGAGTCAACTCTTCGCATGAGGTGGCCAAAGTACTGGAGTTTCAGCTTTAGCATCATTCCTTCCAAAGTACACCCAGGGCTGGTGTCCTTCAGAATGGACTGGTTGGATCTCCTTGCAGTCCAAGGGACTCTCAAGAGTCTTCTCCAACACTACAGTTCAAAAGCATCCATTCTTCAGCGCTCAGCCTTCTTCACAGTGCAACTCTCACATCCATACATGACCACAGGAAAAACCATAGCCTTGACTAGACGGACCTTAGTTGGCAAAGTAATATCTCTGCTTTTGAATATGCTGTCTAGGTTGGTCATAACTTTTCTTCCAAGGAGTAAGCGTCTTCTAATTTCATGGTTGCAGTCACCATCTGCAGTGATTTGGGAGCCCCCAAAAAACAAAGTCTGACACTGTTTCCACTGTTTCTCCATCTATTTCCCAAGAAGTGATGGGACCGGATGCCATGATCTTCGTTTTCTGAATGTTGAGCTTTAAGTCAGCTTTTTCACTCTCCTCTTTCACCTTCATCAAGAGGCATTTTAGCTCCTCTTCACTTTCTGCCATAAAGGTGGTGTCATCTGCATATCTGAGGTTATTGGTATTTCTCCCGGCAATCTTGATTCCAGCTTGTGTTTCTTCCAGTCCAGCATTTCTCATGATGTACTCTGCATATTGGAAACAGTGGCTGACTCTGTGAGTGTGAATCCATGCTCCGATCTGCACTGTGGGAGTGTGAATCCATGCTCTGGTCTGCACTGTGTGAGTGTGAATCCATGCTGCGATCTACACTGTATGAGTATCAATACATGCTGAGGTCTACACTGTGTGAGTGTGAACACATGCTCTGGTCTACACTGTGTGAGTATGAATCCATTATCTGGTCTACACTGTGTGAGTCTGAATCCATGCTGTGGTCTACACTGTGTGAGTGTGAACACATGCTCTGGTCTACACTGTGTGAGTGTGAATCCATGCTGTGGTCTACACTATCTGAGTGTGAATCCATGCTCCGGTCTACAATGTGTGAGTGTGAATCCATGCTGCGGTCTGCACTGTGTGAGTGTGAACACATGCTCCCGTCTGCACTGTCTGAGTGTGAATCCATGCTCCGGTCTGCACTGTGTGAGTGTGAATCCATGCTGCGGTCTACACAGTGTGAGTGTGAATCCATGCTCTGGTCTACACTGGCTGAGTATGAATCCATTATCTGGTCTACACTGTGTGAGTGTGAACACATGCTGCAGTCTGCACTGTCTGAGTGTGAATCCATGCTGCGGTCTATGCTGTGTGAGTGTGAATCCATGCTGTGATCTACACTGTGTGAGTATGAATGTATGCTGCAGTCTGCACTGTGTGAGTGTGAATCCATGCTGCGGTCTGCACTGTGTGAGTGTGAACACATGCTGCAGTCTGCACTGAGTGTGAATCCATGCTGCGGTCTGCACTGTGTCAGTGTGAATCCATGCTGCGGTCTATGCTGTGTGAGTGTGAATCCATGCTGCGGTCTGCACTGTGTCAGTGTGAATCCATGCTGCGGTCTGCACTGTGTGTCTCTGAATCCATGCTGCGGTCTACACGGTGTGAGTGTGAATCCATGCTGCGGTCTGCACTGTGTGAGTGTGAACACATGCTGCGGTCTGCACTGAGTGTGAATCCATGCTGCGGTCTACACTGTGTGAGTGTGAATCCATGCTGCAGTGTGCACTGTCTGAGTGTGAATCCATGCTGCGGTCTACACTGTGTGAGTGTGAATCCATGCTGCGGTCTCCAGGTAGAAGTTCATAGCTCGGCTGCACCGGGTCTTGCCTGTGGTGCTCAGGACCTTTAGTTGCGGCGCGTGGGAAGTAGTTCCCTGACCGGGAATCGAACCTGGACCCCTGCATTGGGAGCACGGAGCCTTAGCCACTCGACCCCCAGGGAAGTTTGCTTACACTTTTAAAAGTTGAGGTATAGCTTACACGCTACGGAATTCACCCTCTTTGGCTCTGTAAGTTTAGACAGATGCACCACAGCCCATCACCCCAGCATCTCCGCCAGCCGCTCTGTCGTCGGCCAGGCCCGTCCGTCGCTGAGGATTCCCGTGTTCCGCAGCCACAGTCTGTGCCCCTCCAGACCGGCTTGGTGGAGGCTTCTGTCGCTCAGCGCAGGGCATCTGGGCTGGCCCTGGGTCCGCGTGTCTGGGGAGGCCTCGCGCCCAGAGCGTTGTGCGTCACGCCCCTGAATGGCATTTGCTCGTTTCTGTTTTTCAGGGCTTGTCAGTAAGATCTCGTGACCAGCCACCAGCAGGTTTTGGCTAAAGTGTGTCTCACTTTTCTTGGGTAAGTATCTAGGCTTGTGATTGTCGCATTTCGTGGTATTTGCCTGTCTCCCTTCATAGGATCCACTGAGCCGTCCCCAGGGTGTCCACGCGCTTGGTTTCCCGCCCTGGCGGTCACCGCCCAGTGTCTCTGGTCTGGAGGCAGAGCGGCCAGCCTGCGGGTCTGCGGGGGTGTCTCCTTGCAGTGAACGAATTCCCGTGAGCCTCTCTGCATGGCTTTACTTGCTGATTTGGAATCTTTTCAAGTATTTTGCCTGTTTTTCTTAATTTTTTTCTTTTGAGTTGAGAGTTCTCTATAGATTCAGGATTTAAGTCCTTTATCAGACGGATGCTTTGTAAATATTTGCACAGGAAGGCTTTCACTGCCTTCTGTCTCAGGACACTGGGATCTGGCTGAGACCTGGCGCCTCCTGGACCCAGTGGAGGCGGTGAGCCGGAGCCCTCGGCCCTGACCCCCGCTCCTCCCACCCCACTGGCCGATGAGGGTCCTTCCCTGACCCTAAACGCACTTCCACTGGGAGCACAGTGCTGGCCTTCCCTGGGGACGCCTGCCTCTGAAGGACTCCGGGTGCCCCAGGCCACGCGCTGCCCCTCAAATGGCACCCCTGGGGTCCCCTGAGAGGACAGAAGAGGCCACCTGGAGAGAGGCCTGGCCAGCGTGAGGCGCCTCCCCGGCGACACTGCGGTCCACACGCTTATGCAACCAGTGATAAGGTGGCCGTGACCCCATAATCCACCCCAGGTGATGGCCCAGCCCCGCCCTCCACACGGGCTTGCTGGAGGCCCAGCCAGGGATTTTGAGGCAGGGCTGCTCGGGCCTCTGACGTCACCTCTGTCCCCTGAGACGAGGTCCCCAGGCCCGGCTGATGTGACTCCGCTCCTGTGCAGGGAAGTGAGGGGGTGAGGACTCTGGGGGACCTGGGCCCCAAGAGGGAGCCTCCTGGCTGGAGCAACCTGACCGTGGGTGCTTCCCAGTGGCGCCCCCATGGGCCCTGGGCTCCAGCCGTGATGCCCACAGGTGGGCAAGGCCCAGAGTCAAGTGAGAGCCCTCTGGAGCCCTCCCGGAAATGACCCCTGGAGCCAGTGGGGACACTCCAGGCAATTGTGCCAAACAATGAACAAAGAGGGGCTGGCATTTCCGGGCCGAGACGCCGTCCGCTGCCCAGGTGACTCGCTGGCCTTGCCCCACTGCAGGCAGGGCTATAAAGCTGCCCACAGAGGGGGCAGTGGACCAGTGCCGGGGCCAGGGGGCGCGGACGGGGATGGGGGCCATGCTGCTGAGCTGTGTCCTGCTGCTGCTCTGGCCTCCCGCAGCTCAGGCTGACGTCCTGGTGCAGCCAGAGTTTGATGCCAACAAGGTACGACAGGCCCCCGTGGGGTGCCACACGGGTGGGGGTCCGGGCTGAGCTGCCCCTGGAAACAGGAGAGACCGTGTCCTCGTGGAGCCTGCCGCCTCCGTGGGACGCTTGCTTGGTGTCCTGGGCCTGTACACCCTTTAAAGTCCCTCCCGTTTAACCCTGAAACAACCCTGCTTGTGGTTAGTTACTGACCCACTTCACAACTCGGAGGACTGAGGCTCCCAGTAGCCAGGAGCCCTGCCGCAGGTGAGTGACAGCACAGGGGCTCGCACACTCCAGAGACCCCCGGCCGAGTGGCCTCAGAGCTGTGGGCCTTGTGGCCCGCGGTCCGGGTGCCGGGAGGGTCCGCCCTGGGCCACTGAGTGGTCTTGCAGTTCTCAGGCCTCTGGTACGTGGTCTCCATGGTGTCTGACTGCAAGGTGTTCTTGGGCAAGAAGGACCACCTGATGATGTCCACCAGGGACATCAAGGCCTCGGCGGGGGGGCAACCTCAGCGTCCACATGGAGTTCCCCAGGTGAGCGGGCGCGGGGTGAGCGCGCGCAGCCGGGTGGACGGGGCCGAGAGTGAGCGGGCCATGCACCCCCAGGGCGGACGGCTGTAACCAAGCGGAGGCGGAGTACCTGCTAGTGGGTGCCCAGGGGCACTTCCGAGTCCCAGGTGGGTGACCCTCCCCCTGTCCCTCCCCTCCCCTCGCGGGGCCCTCTCCTGCCTCTGCCTGGGCCCCGCCCCCTTTCCCGTGTGGGTGGATGCTCGTTGTCCAGAGCCGGCCCTCTCCTCTGCAGCCTTGGGCTACCTGGACGTGCGCGTGGTGGACACGGACTACAGCTCCTTCGCCGTGGTCTACATCTACAAGGAACTGGAGGGTGTGCTCAGCACCATGGTGCAGCTCTACAGTGAGGGCTCCCCGCGCCTCCGCCCCCGCCCCCGCCCCCGCCCGCCCGGGCACCTCTTCAGGCCCCGCCCACCCCATCACACACTCCCAGGTCTGGACCAGGTCCAGGTGGGGGCTGGCGGAACCCCCCAGCGCTGCCAATGGCTGAACTGAAGGGCCTCTGAAGGCTGGGCACTCAGGCCAAAGCTCAGGCCTGTCTCTGGCTGGAGACCCCGCCTCCCCTGCTTGGGACACCCTGAGCAGGGGCTGCGGTACTATTCTGCTTTAATTTCTCGTGGGCCTGGCAGAGTGAACCAGGAGCGTTCCCCATGGGGAGAGGCCAGGGTGAAGGCGGGAAGCTGGCTTTGGGAGCTGCACGTAAACAGTCTGAAGGGGTAGGGCTCTGGGACGCAGAGTCTGGCCCCTCAAGCCCCCAGGTGCCCTGTGTGAATTGGGAAAGGCCGCCCCTCTGGGCAGTTTCCAGTCCCCACTGGCCCCTCAGCCAGGCAGGCCTTTCATCGGTGCACAACCTGCCCAACCTCAGGCGGCAGACCTACCGTCAGCCTTCAGGAAAGGGCGGTGAGGCCAGGGGCCCCCATCTGCCCATCTCTCTCACCTCTGTGACCCACAAAGGTTCACAGAGGTTCACAGGGGCCCCTGCTCTGCCCCAGGCAGGACCCGAGAAGCGAGTCCCCAGGCCCTGGGGGCCTTCCAGGACTTCTACCCGACGGTGGGGCTGCCAGCGGACATGGTGGCCATGCTCCCCAAGTCAGGTACCCCTGCGAGCCCAGCCCCTGCCAAAGCCCGGCCCCCGCAAAAGCCCCGCCCTGCCAAAGCCCCGCTCCACCCCCATGCCGGAGTCCTGGGAGGTGCCGGCAGGAAATAGCCCTGTCTTCCAAGGGTGTGTTTGCCGGGCCAGGGATGGTGGGGGCGGGTGGCGGGGTGTGGAGCCGCCCCCAGCGGGTCCCTTGGCACAGGGAGGGGCTGCAGGAGGCAGGGCACAGTCCCAGCCAGCCCAGCCTCTCGAGACCCTCTGTCTTTTTACAGATGTGTGCTCCGGGGGAGACAGGCACACACCCTGAGGGCTCAGGAGGCCCAGTTTGGCCCTTCCCAGGTAGGGGCCAGGGTAGCGCCTCCCGCCCGCTCTCCGGGCCTGCGCCTGGACCTCTGCCCTCTCGCCTGCTGAGGTCTGCACGTGCAGGTCCCCAGCACCCCTCGCTCTCCCTGGACACTCACTCCTGTGCCTGCATCTCCACTGGCATGCCGCCTCTTCCCGGGGAGCCTCCCTGATCACCTAGGGCTGCGTGACAAACTGCCACAAACTGGGTAGCTTGAAACAGCAGGGCCTCACTCTCTCAGCCTAGAGGCCAGAGGCGCGGAGTCCAGGACGGGGCAGGGCTGTTCCTCCCGGAGGCTCTGGGAGAACCCCTGCCTCTTCCAGCGGCTGTTGGTGCTGGCGATCCTTGGCCTGTCAACCCACCACTCCCATCTCTGCCTTCGTATAAGGATACCCTAAATCAAGGGTGATCCCCTCTCAGGATCTTTAACAATTACATCTGCAGAGACCTTATTTCCTCATAAGGGCGTTTTCAGAGTTCCAAGTGGACGTGGATTTTGAGGGACATGGTCCAGCCAAGTGCGTCCTGTGTCCCCATAGCCCCTGGCTTGCCCAGAGCATAGGCCGCTGCCTTGAGATTCTCGAGTGCTCATCCTCTCCCAAGGGCCCCACGAGGTGGGGACCGCAACCTCGTGGTTTGCTGCCGCCACAGGGCTGAGTCCCCGGGACCCCCTTGGGACGTGGATGCAGGTGGGCTCTTGGAGACACCTTCTCCCAAAGTGGACAGGGCACCATCGGGCCCCTCACCCCCCTTCCCCGTGAAGAACTTGGGAACCTACCTGAGCAGTAAGCCTCGGGCAGGATGTGACAGTCGCCGCGTCGGGAGGCACCCCTGCGGCCTCTCCTGGCGCGGTTAGGTTAGGTGAGGACTTTCAGAGTGGCCTGTGGGCAGCAGCCCTCTGGCCTTCACTTCATTCTGCTCCCCCGCCAGGCCGAGTTTGCCCAGGGCTGCACTGGGGGCATCGGGCAGCTGCAGCTTTCAGTGGGTCTCAACGACGTGGCCCAGGGTCCCGGGTCCGTCCCTGTTTCAGCCACGTTAGGGATCGGGTCACGTGCCGTCAGGAAGGTTCTAGCTGCAGAGAGCATGAGCCTGTCTGCCTGCTCTGTGCCCCACCCTCAGGATTATGTTAGAGAAAGCACATTTTAGGGTAAAGTGCATACCTACATGGACCCCCTCTCCAGGGCTGCGTCTGTAGGTTCCTTGGGGTTACGTGGCTGTTCTGCCAACCAGGGAGGTGGTGAGGCCCTGGGCACAGTGGCTGGGTCCCTGGGGAACCCAGGAAGGGCCAACACTGGGGCTGTGGCCTCGGGGGAGGGGCCACCTTGGGGGAGCGTTTCCATGGTTGCAGAAGCTTCGGGGGCAGACTCTGCTCACCCTGCCCTTTTGAGGGATGAGTAGATGGGGCACGCCGCTGTGTGAAGCGCCACTCGGGGGTCCTAGGAGTGACCCAACCTTTGCTGTCTGTGCAGGGCGAGCTGGAGCAGCGCCGAGTCGTCCTGGCCCACAGCCCTCCGGCCCTGCGCCTCCCCGTCCCCCACCCTCCGCGGGCATCTCCTGGGGTCTCCCCCTTCTGCTCAATAAACAGATCTGCAGTTTTGAGGCCCCTGGATTCTTTGGAGAGGTCGTCAGGGAGGGCCCTGGGGCCCCGCCGTGATCCGGGCTCCTGGAGCCACTGAGGCCAGGAGGCTCAGGGCTGAGGATGGGCACTCTGGTTCAGAGGGAAGAGGCGCCGGCCAAGGGTGGCCCTCTGTGAGGGCTACACCCACAAGCAGCATCTGGGTCTCCCAGCCCGGCCCCTGTGGGCTCAGGGCCCCTGTGGGGATGCTGAGGCTCCCTGGGCAGCTGGCCTTGCAGCTGGGCCTCCGTCAGGGGCAGAACCCACAGAGGCAGCGCAGCCGCAGGGGAGCTTAGGGGTGCAGCTTGTCAGCGTTCCCTTCCTGCTGTTGCTGTGACCTTGACGTTGGGCGCTTCGGAATGGGTCACGGTCATGGCCAGAGCACCCTGAGCCCCTCCCTGCAGCCCAGCCTGAGCGCCCCTGGATGGACCCTCAGGCCGGAGCGGAGAGCCTGCTGGGTGCCTTGTCTGCTCACAAGGAAACCGAGGCACAGAGAGGCCGGCAACTTGCGCAGCCAGTGGCTCGGCGGGGGTCCTGCAGCCAGGCCAGGGCCTGAGCTCCCTGCTGCGCCTCAGTGAGGTGGGGGGGCCGGAGCGCACCTCGCCCAGGGCCCGCTGCAGCTCCTGCCCCGACACCGCCCCCGCGGAGCTTGCAGCATCCAGCTCTGCCCGACACACACACTTCAAAGGGCTGGACCTGTGGCGGGGCAGGAAGGCGCTGGACGCCCTGCTGCACTGCTCGTGGGTGTCCTGCAGCCCTGGAAGGGTGGGGCAGGAAGCTGTTAGCTCTGAGCGCGCCCGTCCTGGCCTCGGGCTGGTCACCCCAAGACAGGGGGTGGCCCTGGGCTTCCTGTCCTCTCTCCTCTACCCGCTCAAGCCCCTGGGGGCCTGCCTCCCCCGTGCACCCCGCCCCACTCCTTCCCTTTGGACCGGCCCCCTGGGTCTCGGGGCTGCCCGGCCCTTGTGTGACCCACAGTTTTGCTGCAGGGTCAAGGTGGCAATCCCCCTGCCTCAGGTGAGAGGCCTCCCCGTTTAGCTGGCCAGGCCTGTGTGAGCCTCTATGGCCTTGGAGGTGGAGAGGCCGCCCTGCATCGACCAGAGGCCAGGGCTGTGGCCTGGGTTGCGGCTGCCTTGGTTCCCTGGGACCCTCCTGGGCTCTGCTCGCTGTCCTGATGGGTGGGGAGCCTGAGGAAAGTGACTTCCTCGGGCAATGCAGCTGGAGGCCCTTGTGCCCAGGTAGCCTGGCTCTGCCTTTACCCTGACCTGCTTGCCATGCGGTCCCGGGCTTGGGGGCCTGGGCACGGTGGGAAGGGGTGGGCACCGGCAGCCCACAGCTCACGGAGCGTAAGCAGGACAGGGGTCCCCGAGGCTGGCCCCGCCTGGCCAGCAGGGTGTCTGTCAGGGCGTGAACGGTCCCATCTGGTGGAGGAGCTGCGCGCACAGGAAACGGGTGGGTTGCCGGCCACGGCCTGGTGTCTGTGGAGGGGCAGGGGCCCAGGCAACCCCAGCGCCGCCTCCCGCGGAGCATTTGTCTCTCTCCCGCGGCCCCCTCTGCAGGCAACAACCTCTCCCACCCACACCTCACAGCCCCTCCAACACTCCTACCCAGAAGCGGCCCTCAACTGCCTCTGTGGTCCAGGCCTGTGGGGCGTTCACCCACTTGTCCCAAGACCCATCAGAAAGAGCTTGAAGGTGGGAGGGGGTTCAGGGTTGGGAACTTATGTACACCTGTGGTGGATTCATATCAATGTATGGCAAAACCAATACAGTACTGTAAAGTAAAAAAAAATAAAAATAAAATTGAAACAAAAAAAAAGAAAGAGCTTGAAGACTGCTGTGAGCGCTGGGACGGGAGTCTGGCTGTGTGTGCAGGCCTGGGCTTGGCAAATCCGTCCTAGCAGCCCCTCCTCGGGTGGGGGAGACGTGGTCCTGGCAGCCCTGCTTGTGGGTGGGGGTGTCTGTCCTGCTCTCAGGCCCCCAGGCAGGCCCTAGACCGGGAGGGGGGTGGCACAGGCTGCTCTGGTCCAGGTCACCTCGCCCCAGGGCTGTGGGCGTTCTGGGGCCCGGATGCACCCCCTGAGTGGCTGGAGGCCAAGTTCACTGCGGTCCTCTGCGGGGGGGGGGGGGGTGCAACCCCACCCACCCTCCATCCTGCTATAACCCTGCCCAGGGCTCAGGGCTTGGAGCAGATGCTCAATGGGGGCCGGACTGCTGAGCGCCCTCCTGGGCCTCGCGGTGGCCCAGGTGCAGATGACCCCGCAGGGCCTGGACCTGCAGAAGGTGCTGGTCTTCCTCAGGGCGGCAGTGCTGGCCCGGGAGGGCCCTGAGGGGCCAGCTCCTCCAGCTCTCCTCCCCACGGCTGAGCTGGGGCAGGCACATGGGGGCCCCAGGACCCCCTGGGGGTGAGCTCAGCCCGGCCTGGGGTCCCTGCTCCTGGCTGGTGGGGATACAGCAAGTACCCAGGGCCAGCAGGGGCAGCCCCCTCCCCCGAGGCCTCCTCTGGGTTACCATATCCTCAGCCTGGCTGGCCACTCCCCTGAGGGGGTCTCCAGGGTGTGGGCCTCAGGGTGGCCGTCTCCTCCTCCTGGGTTGGTGGGCTTCCTGCTCTGATCTCTGACCCCACAGGCAGGGGGAGCAGAGGAGGAGGCCTTCCCGGGGCAGGGACCTTGGCAGGGGCGTTTGGTCTCCATTTGGAGGCTTCTTTGTCTGAGCTGCTTCTTTGCCCGGCCTGGGCCAGCAGGCTCAGAAACAGCCAGTGTCGGACACAGGTTTGCTTCTCTTGCAAAAAAATGATCAGTTTTTAAAAGCTTCAGAGGGTGGAGAAGGAAATGGCAACCCACTCCAGTATCCTTGCCTGGAAAAGTCCATGGACAGAGGAGCCTGGCGGGCTGCAGTCCATGGGGTCACTCACATGACTGAGCGTGTGTGCATGAGGGTGGAGGGTGATGGGTTGGTAGCAATAAACTGGTAGAACTGAAAAAAATAAAAAGCTTCAGAGGGAAGGTCCGGGCCCCAGGCGGCTGCTCAGTCCTCCAGCATGGCCGTGCAAAGCCAGGCTTCCCCCACGGGGCAGGGCTGCTGGCCACCCTCCTCGGGAGCCTTCACACCCAGCTGGACCGCTCCCTGCCCCGTCTCTCAGGCTCTGGCCACGGCTGCCTCTGCTCGGGGCAGGCATCATAAGGCCAGGTCTCCTTGGAGACAGGGCACCAGCCCTGTGGCAGATGCAGACAGGCCCGTGTGGGGACCCAGGGCCCCACGGGGACCCTGCGGAAGGCCCGCCGCCTGCTGCTTCCCTGACCTTTCACAGTCCGCCGACTCCCTGCCTGGGAGGTCTAGGGAGAGGGTCTGCGTCCCCGGGTCCGGTTCGGCTGCCCGAATGGGCTTGGCTCCGGTCCTTTCTCTAGATGGCAGGATTCTGGTGGGAAGCTGGTGTGGCCTCCAGAGAAAACTTGGCACTGAAGACCCCGAGGAGGCTGGAGGCCTTGTTCCTGACCTTGAGTGGGGAGACGCTGACCGTGACGGCCGCCTACAACAAGTAAGCGGGTCAGGTGTGTGTGTCGCGGGCTGCAGCCGTGGCCGCGGGCGTGGACACCACTGTCCCCTGGGTGCACCAGTCCTCCCGGGGTCCTCCCCTGAGACGGGACCCCAGGCCCCAAAGCTGTGTCCTCTCCCAGATGGGGCCCCGGGGGTTTAGGAGGGCGGGAGGAGGACTTGCCGGTGGGTGGCTCTCGGAAGGGCACGGGGCCCCTGCCCCAGGCGCTCCTGGGGACAGCACGCCTGCCCCCTTGCCGGGAGTGGGCCCCAGGAAGGCACACAGTGGGCATTTTCTTAGTGACCACTCTGCTGCCTTTCAGCTCAGGAAGTTGTCAGACTGAAGAAATAGTGAGCTCAGAAATGAATGTTTTGGGGAAATTTGTGTTTCCTGGTAAGAACTGCTTCCTTGGGCCCACCCGCCAGTTCTTCTGGGCCTGGCTGTTCCTCATGCTGTTCCCTGCGCTCCTCCTCACGCCCCAGGCTCTGTGCTCCCCTAGTGGACCGGTCATCCTACCAGGGCCACTCTAGTCCCCCGAGAGGGTCCCAGCGTCCAGAGAGGGTCCGGCTAGGTAGGGGAGAATGGAGAGTCAGGCCCTGTCGACACTGACCTCCCAGGCCAACCCGCCCCGAGGGGTGCCCGTGCACCCAGGCCTGCCCCTCCCGCTTGTCCACGCAGGCCACCGGGAGATCCACGTGATGGACACGGACTATGAGCAGTATGCCATCCTGCGCGTGTCCCTCCAGTGGCAGAACAATGAGTTTTACGTGTTCAAGTATTTCAGTAAGCCACCCTGGGGTGGGGGGCTGGACTGCCGCCGTCCCTGGGGAACCCCTGGCTCAGGCCCCGTTCTCCCACAGCTCGGAACCTGGGCGGTGAGTGTGAGCCCGGGTTCCTGAAGTTCCGGGAGCTGACCACAGACATGGGGCTGTACCTGGTGGGCCGGGCACGGTGAGCTCCAGGCCTTGGGGGTGGGCTCTGGGCGAGGGGGCCCGCAATGGCGGGGGGGCGGGGGCTGGGCATGCATCCCATGTGCAGCCCCTCACGCTCTCCTGTCCCGCAGGGAGGTGCGCCAGGCTCCTGAAGGGGGTGAGTCTTGGCCCCCAGCTGAGTCCCAGCCTGACGGGAGTCCCAGCTCACTCTAGATCCCAGGGCCTCCAGGGTGCTGACCCCAGGTTGCCCAGAGGGGGCCCTGGAGGCTGGGGCGGGTGGGGCGGGGGCAGGGCAGGGGAGGCTGGGGCAGGGGAGGCGCGGGGGGCAGGCGAGGCGGGGGGCAGGGCAGGCGAGGCTGGCCTTGTCCGGGTTTCCATCTGCTGGGGGTCACAGGCCCTGTGGACCCTGTCTCGGGCTCCCGGGTCCCCCACGGTGCTAACCCTTCAGCTGCACGGCCCTCTCTGTCTCAACAGCTCTGAGAGACAGGACTGTGAGCTCACTTTGCAGGCAGAGAAGCCGAGGCCCAGGCCACTCAGCTAGGACACACACTCCTGGCTGGGGCCCGCGGGTTCGGACGGCGCCCGAGGCCTTGCCCTTCTCTGTCGAAGCAGCTGACCTGGGGAGCCCCCCGCCCCATGGGGATGCTTGGAGCCCCGCCCACCCGGCCTCCCTGGGCCACCGGCCCTGGGGGCCACCTGCAGCTGTGCCAGAATAAACTCGACAGCCAAACCCACGGCCCTGTCTTTCCTGGGGGCTGGGGGCGGGGCTGGTGGGGTCGACAAACATTCAGCAGCTGCCCTGGGGCCTGTGCCGTGAGTGGCAGGCTAAGCTGAGACCCGAGGTGTCTGCGGGGACCAGGCACTCTGCTCCGCGGGGCGCTGGGACCCCACGTCCCTCTGGCACTCCGCGGGCGTCTCCCCGCTGCCCTCTCCCTGCCCTCGTCTTCTGCCTCCTTTCCCCTTTGTCCCTGCTGCTCCCCCAACCCTCCAGCTTGACTGCTGTCAGCCACCACCGGCGGGAAGACCGCCGACACTTGGAGGTGGGGTGCAATCAAGGGCCGTGAGGGCAGCTGGGGTGACGGGGCAGCTCCCCACCTGCCGGGTGGACCTGGACAGGTGCCCTCCACCCCTGCTTGTGAAGCTCTTCACCCGTGAGGTGGAGAGACGCTGTCCCTCCTTGGGGAACAGTTCCATGGGACAGAGAGACGCTGTCCCCGCCACGGGGAACGGTTCCGTGGGTGAAGGGTCAGGGGAGCCGCCTCGGGGCTGCTGGTCGGCCTGCAGGGCTGGTGGGGTCGGGACGTCCCGGCTCACGCCTTGCTGCCCACGGCCAGTGGGCTACAAAGCCAGCGTCGCCTGGGTGCCCGTGTCCTTGGTCTTGCCTCGTTGACCCGGGCCTCTGCCTACGCAGCTGGTAGGCCCTCGAGGGCACGCACCCACGTCCGGAGGTCGCCTGGGGCTCCCAGGCGGGCCAGGTGCCAGGGCCTCGGACCGCCCTGGGTGCTGCTGAGGGCTCCTGCTGGAGCCTCGTGGACAGCGGTTGAGTCCCGGTGCCGTGAGGGGCCCTGACCGCCATCCGCCCCCGCACACACGTCCCCGAAGTGCAGGACATGCCACCTCCTGCCCTGCCCCCTCACCATGGAGCCCCACGCTGCCCTCCAGCCTCCCGCGGGTGGTGTGGGGGGCTCTGGGCACTGCCCCCCGGCACCTGGGGCCCAGCCTACAGGGCAGCTGACTGGCCAGCAGAGTGGCCGGGCAACATCAAGGTCCAGGGGAGGAGGCCCCTCAGGCCTGGTCCGGCCGATGGGCAGGCGGTCTGCTTAATGAAGCCAGCCTGTGCCTTTGCCAACACCCACGGGGAGGGTATAAGCCCAGGCTGGGCCCAAGGAGCGTGTCCTGTGGCTTTGGGGAGCTGGCCCCAGCCCCTGCCGGGCAGACATGAGGGGCAACTTGCTTGCAGCCCTGCTGGGGCTCCTCGTGATGCTGGTGGCTGGCAAGGAGGAATTGGGCCTCCAGAGCTTCAACTTGACCCAGGTAGCTGCGTCAGGGTGCCCGCCGTGGTGGCTGGGCCAGCCGGAGGGAGCCTGGAGGCCCCTGGGGACATGCTCCCTCTAGCGCCTCTGCCAGCTCCAGGCGTTCGGGGCCGGGAATTCCCCAGACCACCCTCCTGCTGGGCTGGGGGAGGCCCTGATCCCAGTGGCGGACATCCCCCCAAGGCAATCCCCCTCCAGCTTGCTGTTCCCCCAGTTTTCAGGTATGTGGTACGAGATTGCGTTGGCCTCCAACCTGGAGCACCAGAGCTCGTCCCCAGGGGCGGAAGGTGGGGGCCGTGATAGTGGAACAGGACGGGCCCCACCTTGGCCTGACCTCCGTGTCTGACCAGTGAGTGGCGCTGGCCTTAAGGATGTCACGAGGCCCCCTGGCGGGACGAAGATGGGGTAGGGGGAGGAGGGTGCAGGGGCTCCCAGGCCAGGGCGGAGGCACAGAGCTTCCATCCTCTAAGGCAGCTTCCTGAGCTGGTGCCTGGACGTGGAGCTGAGCAGGGACCCGCTGGTCGGGGGCTCCCTGGTGGTCTCAGAGCTGCCCCTTGTCCAGAGCAAGGCGCGGTGGCGATGGGTGACCATGGGCTGAGAGCATCTGCCCTCTCCAGCATGAACCTGTGCATAAAGGAGAAGAACCATGCCGTGAAGGGGGACGCCCCCGGGAAGTTCAAGCTCCCTTTAGACTCTGGTGAGGAATGCGGCCCGCGATCGCCCCCTTACTCCCTGACCCGATGCCTGCTCAGCCTGGAGTCCTCAGCCCCGCCCTCCTCACGGCTGGGAGCTGGTGGGGAGGCTTGGTCCCACTGCACTGGCCCTTGCTCAGTCACCCTGGCCCTGAGGGTCTTCCCGTGGGGACGTGGTGGCCCAGAGCCCTCGGCCTGAGCTCACTGCGCAGCCCCCGGCCTGGGCCGCCCGCCCCTCCTCTCTGCAGCCTCTGATGAGACAGAGGTGGCCTCTGTCCTGGCCGGCGGGGCTCCCTGCCCGCCCTCTCCAGGAAGCCCCCCGGGAGCCCAGAAGGCCTGCTGTGGCCCCGCGTGTGTGCAGCACCTGCGCGTGTGCTTTCCGAGGTGGGGGTATGGCCCCTGGGAGGCGTCTCCCCCGCCACAGCCTGGGAGTCCTGTGCTTGGTTTGTCCCAAGGAGGCAAAGAGGTCATCATAGTGGCCACGGACTACAAGACCTACGCCATCATGAACGTCGTCCGGCACAGAGGCGAGAAGCCCAGCAGCGTGCTGAAGCTCTACAGTGAGCCCACAGCCTCCCGCTCCAGCCCTGGCCCAGCCCTCGGGGAAGGGGCAGGAGAAGCCAAGGGCGCAGACGGGTGGGGGCCTGGGGCGGGCGGGGCGGGGCAGGGACTGGCTGGGCAGGGAGGGCGTCCCGGGGGCCCAGCCAGCCGCACCCCCCTTCCTCGCAGGCCGGAGCTTGGAGCACAATGAGAAGGCCACAGAAAAGTTCGTGGAGAAGGCCCTGGAGCAGGGGCTGTCGGTCTCAGATGTGCAGCTGTTCACCAAGGACTGTGAGTGTCGGGCTGGGGGCCGGGGGCCTCCTTCCTGGGAACTGTCTCCCCACTTCCCCACCGTCTCTTCTCCACAGTGACCTGTGTGAACCTGCTGTCCTAGGTGGTGAGTCCCCTTCCCTGCCCCGAGGCTGAGGCTGGGTGCCCAGGCCTCCCCGTTACAGCTGGAAGAGGAGTCTGGGGTCCCAGGGACGGGGGCGCTGACTCCTGGGCAGGTGGAGCGGGGGGCTTCCCAAGGGTCAGGGCCTACCCGGGCATGGATGCTGTGAGCGTCTCCTGTCCTGGGCCAGCCCCTCCTGTGGCTGCAGAGCTTGGGCTGAGAGGGGGCCGGGCGCCTGTCCCTCGCGCAGCCCCGCACGCTGTCCTGGCCCGCGGGAGGTGCACCAGGCTCCTGAAGGAGGCAAGTCTTCACCGGTGCTGAGCCCTGGCCTGACAGGAGTCCACGCTCACTCTAGCTCCCGGGGCCTCCAGGGTGCTGACGCCAGGAGTGGGCCCTGGAGGTGGGGGGCAGGTTGGCCTTGTCTGGGTTTCCACCCAACAGGGTCCTGCCTTAGGGTCACAGGCCCTGTGGACCCCGTATTGGGCTCCCGGGTCCCCCACTGTGCTAACCCTTCAGCTGCACAGCCCCCTCTGTCTCAACAGCTCTGAGAGACAGGACTGTGACCCCACTTTACAGGTAGAGAAACTGAGGCTCAGGCCACTGAGCTAGGACACTGACTCCTGGCTGGGGCCCCTCGGATAAGGGCAGCATCCTGAGGCCCTGCCCTTCCGTGTCGTAGGATCTGACCTAGGGGAGCCCCTGCCCCCCACTGGAGTGCTTGCAGCCCCGCCCACCTGGCTTACCTGGGCCGCCAGCCCTGGGGCCCACCTGCAGCTACTCCGCCCGAATAAACACTACAGCTGAACCCATGGTCCCGTCTTTCCTGGGGACCGAGGGGGTGGTGGGCGGGCTGGTGGGGTGTGTGTCCCGTGACTGCCCTCCGCACAGCAGCAGACCTGACTCTCAGGAGGTCTGGGTTCACTGAGACCTTGGGGGACACCCGCCCCTGGGTGGGCTCCTCCCGCGGGCAGGCCGCTCCCGCTCTTCCCTATCCCTTCTGCCAACCCCTGCTGCTCAGCGCCTGCAGGCCGGGCTGCCCCGGGCCCTCCTGGTCTCTCCTCTGGTCCCCGAGAGCTGGCGGCAGCCCCGGGCCAGCCCGAGCCGAGCTCCTCCCAAGTGGAAGGTGGCCACAGCTGCCGCCTGTCTATCTTCGCCTGGCTCCCTGCTGCCGGGAGGGCATTGGGTCCAAGGCCCTCGGGCCACAGCTGCCCTGACCCCGCCCCCTGCTGGCTCCATCCCCATCAGCCTGGTCCGCCTCAGTGTCTGGAGGCACCCCCACAGTGACCACACCCTCCTTCCGGCTGGGGCAGGGCAGAGATTGTGGGTGGGCGTCCGCCCCCTGCCCACATGCAGAGCAGGGTCACGGGGCTTCTGAGCACAGCTGAGGGGGCTGGTGGGGCCCATCTGGCCAGAGAGGAGGGACGCTGCTGACGCCGGTGGGCCAGCAGGAAGCCCCCAGGAGTGAGGACCACCCTCGAGGGCAGGGCCTGCCTGGGACAGCGGGTCCAGAAAGGCGCGCAGGGGGACGCGCGGAGGCTGCACTCTGACACGTGCAAGGTTCCGGGGGCGCACCTGGCCTTTCCCCAGATCTGTCTGGCCAGAGCTTGGGGGAGCAGGGCCGTCTGCCTCAGCTGGACCTCCCGATAGAAGGTTCTAGGATGTCTGCTTGGGCTGCTGTAACACAGAACCTGCTGAATGTCATACAGAAGCCACAGGGGTTTCCTCCCTGGAGGCTGGAAGTCTGAGGTCAGGGTGCTGAGAGCCTGGCGTCTGGTGAGGGCCCCCGTGACGGCTTGTGGACGGCAGCTTTCCCATCACACCCTCTTCTCTGCACGCGTGGGGACAGGTCTCTGGTGCCCTTCCCTCTTCTAAGGGGCCCAGCCCTACGACCCCACTTCACTCTCACCCCCTGGAAGGCCCCAAAGGCGTTGGCCAAATAGGTCATATCCAGTAGGAGGGCTTCAGCATGGGAAGGGGGGCCGGGGACAATTCAGAGGGCGGGGACGGAGACCAGGGCCCCCACCGGGTGTCTGCAGCGCTATTCAGCACAGAAGTTACTGCACGGACAGAGAGACGGGAGAATGCAATCTACGGTCGAAAACAAGGAGTTAATAAAAACCGGGGCTTCCCTGGTGGCTCAGACAGGAGAGAATCTGCTGCCGTACAGGAGACCCAGGTTCGGTCCCTGGGTCGGGACGATCTCCCCGAGAAGATCCCACAACCCACTGCAGTATTCTTGCCTGGAGAATTCCATGGATAGAGGAGCCTGGCCGGCTATAGTCCATGGGTCGCAAAGAGTCGGACGTGACTGAGTGACTAGTTCAAAGTGACGCTGCGGAGAGCCAGGGCTGGGTTTGGAAGAGGAAGGTCTGAAGCCGGCTTCGCACTCTGAGCTTCCCCTCTGTGCCCGCATGGGTACCGTTTCCACCATCCGCCAGCCTAGTCCTTTCTCATAGCCTCTCTTTATCAAACAGCCGATTGTGCTCCTTGTCACCCTGTCCGTTCCTCAGTCTATCTGTAAATTATCGTCTATTATATCTATCACAGATATTTCTTTCTGGGTATGCATGCTCAGTTGCTTAGTCGTGTCTGACTCTTTGTGACCCCATGGACCGTAGCCCGCCAGGCTCCTCTGTCCATGGGGATTCTCTAGGTAAGAATACTGGAGCGGATTGCCATGCCTTCCTCCAGGGGATCTTCCCAACCCAGGGATCGAACCCTCATCTCCTGCTCTGGCAGGAAGATTCTTTACTGCTGAGCCAGCGAGGAAGCCCGTCTTCCTTTCTACTAGGGTAAATTCAGGCAAACTGAATTCTACAAATCCATCTGGTTGAGTACTTTGAAGTTATTTTCTTAGACGCCAGCAAAGCACTTTCTGTTGATGAAACGTTTTTTTATCTTTTTGTCCCAAGGGTTATTTTCCCCACCCTTTCGTCATTTCTTCATGCATTTATGGTCTCTCCATTTTTTCTTATGTTAGTTAATTGTATTATTTTTAAAAATAATACTAATGATTCTGTTAATAATCCTGTAAATTAATGGGAAAATTCTGTTTATCTCAAGGATGAAGACTTTTTTTTAATTTCGGGCTCCCAGGCGCGGGGTCCTCGCTGCCCCGAGGACGGATGCAGGGGTCGGGCACACTGCGCGGACCCGAGGGGCGGGCTGGGCGGCCCCCTCTGCCCGCACTTCTCCCTTCCGCGACCAGAACCCGCGCATGCCCAGTCCTGCTGGCCACGCCCCTGGCCGAGGACCTGGATCCATTAGTTACATCCGCTGTCCTCTGGTTCCTAGTTGCTATTTCCTTCTCTGTGAAGCCCTGTGGTTTCCGTTGTTGTCCTTTTTAATTTTTAATTTTATTTTTTCGCTCAGTCTTGTCCGACTCTTTGCGAACCAGGCCAGAATACTGGAGTGGGTGGCCTTTCCCTGCTCCAGATGTTCCCAACCCAGGGATCAAACCCAGGTCTCCCACATTGCAGGTGGGTTCTTCACCAGCTGAGCCACCAGGGAAGGCCCTGTCGTCCTTTTGAAAGCACTGCTTTATGTGTGTGTCTGGCTGCTGACCCCGCCGCAGGGGGCTCTTCCTCGCGGTGCGCCGGCTGCCGCGCTCTGCAGCTCGGTGGCCGAGGCTGAGGGCTTGGTTGCTCCACTGTCTGTGTGCTCAGGCGTGTCCAGCGCTTCGTGACCCCGTGGACCGTAGCCCGCCAGGCTTCTCTGTCCATGGGGCTCTCCAGGCAAGGACACTGGAGTGGGTTGCCCTGTCATCCTCCAGGGGATCTTCCCGACCCAGGGATCGAACCCGCGTCTCCAGCACCTCCTGCATTCCCAGGCGGGTTCTTTACTGAGCCGCCTGGGAAGCTGTTCCACTGCAGGCGGGATCTCAGTCCTCTGACCAGGGATGGAAGCCACATCCCCGCATCGGAAGGTGGATTCTCAACCCCTGGAGCACAGGGAACCCCCAGTCCAGCTCTTGGAATTGGGAATCTAACACATCACTTTCATTCTTTTATTTTTAATGCTGTGTTTTAAGGTTTCAACATCTCCTCTGACCCTGTTTCATATTTTAATAATATTTATTATAAATAAATTCTGTGATTTCACTTTGCATTTTTCTTTCATCCAAGAGTATTTTTAAAAATAGAGAATTTTTTTAATCCTTGTTTTACTGTCATTTGGTCAGATACGTTTGCAACGTTTCCACTTTGTGGAGCTCACCGTTGCTATCCTTGTGGCTAGACAGTCAGCTCTGTGCGTGCTTTGCGCTGTGTTATCAAGACGTACAATTCTATGTGCATCTGGGCAATTCGCCTCAGTTGTGTCTGACTCTTTGTGACCCTGTGGACTGTAGCCCACCAGGCTCGTCTGTCCAGGGGGTTCTCCAGGCAAGAATACTGAGTGGGCTGCCACGCCCACCTTCAGGAGATCTTCCCCACTCAGGGATCGAGCCCATGCCTCTCACATCTCCTGCACCGGCAGCTGGGCTCCTCAGCACTACTGGCCCCTGGGAAGCCTGTACAGTTGATGCACGAGCCCGCATGACCTGCCTCAGACATCTCAGGGCTTCTTGACCCATACCAGGGGCTTCCCTGCTGGCTCAGAAGGTGAGGAATCTGCCTGCAGTTGATGGCTGATGATTTTGAACTGCGTGTTTTGACCCAGGTTCAATGGGGCTGCAAAGAGTCACACGAGTGAGTGATTCACGCTTTCATTTCACTGTCACCCACAGGGAGTCCTTAGGCCCGCCTTTACTGAGAGAGTGTCTGCATCTCTCTTGCTACAGGTGTATTTCTGTTTGACTTGACTTGTCTTTTGCCTTTGGAAGTGTGATGCCAGCTTGCTCTCACCCTTGAAAGTAATTTGAGCATTTGCCTGGAGACCCTGAAGAATTTTCACTTTATTGGTAAAGTCTGAGAGTGAATTTCTTTCCTGAGAACAATTAGCTGTTACTGAATTCTTTCCTGTTTTTGTTCATTTCTGCTCTTAGTTAATTAAAAGAAAATTTCAAGATGTTCTTCTAACGTCCTTCAATCTTTGGCATATTTAGTTTGGAGTTTCATGTTATAGTGATTGCTTTCCACATACCCTCCTCTCCCGTGGCAGGATTTCCATTAGAAGAAACGCTTGCATTTTTTTTCTTGATTTCTTCTTCTAAGAGCAAAGTATAAAGACTCCTCAAGTCTACTCATTTCCTGAATGGGATTGGCAGTCTGGGTGACTTTCAAGATCCCTAATTCACATGCATCCATA
The DNA here is from genome assembly GCA_917880005.1 of Nanger dama. NCBI lineage: Eukaryota > Metazoa > Chordata > Mammalia > Artiodactyla > Bovidae > Nanger > Nanger dama. Next base: position 1,111,165 of record CAKJTW010000018.1, on the reverse strand, counting down.
TGCGGAGGACTCGCTTTCAGTTCAGTTCAGTTAGTTCAGTTGCTCAGCTGTGTCTGGCTCTTTGTGACCCCATGGACTGCAGCACGCCAGGCCTCCCTGTCCATCACAAATTCCCAGAGCTTGCTCAAGCTCTTGTCCATCGAGTCAGTGATGCCATCCAACCGTCTCATCCTCTGTCGTCCCCTTCTCCTCCTGCCTTCAGTCTTTCCCAGAATCAGGGTCTTTTCCAGTGAGTCAGTTCTTTACATTAGGTGGCCGAAGTATAGGAGCTTCAACTTTAGCATCAGTCTTTCCAATGAATATTCAGGATTGATTTCCATTAGGATCGACTGGTTTGATCTCCTTGTTGTCCAAGGGACTCTCAAGAGTCTTTTCCAACACCACAGTTCAAAATCATCAGTTCTTCGGTGCTCAGCTTTCTTTATGGTCCAACTCTCACATCCATACATGACCACTGGAAAAATCATAGCTCTGACTAGATGGACCTTTGTTGGCAAAGCAATGTCTCTGCTTTTTAATATGCTGTCTACGTTGGTCATAGTTTCTCTTCCAAGGAGCAAGTGTCTTTTAATTTTATGGCTGCAGACACCATCTGCAGTGATTCTGGAGCCCCCAAAATAAAGTATCTCACTATTTCCACTGTTTCCCCATCTATTTGCCATGAAGTGATGGGACTGGATGCCATGATCTTCATTTTTGAATGTTGAGTTTTAAACCAGCTTTTTCACTTTCCTCTTTCACTTTGATCAAGAGGCTCTTTAGTTCCTCTTCACTTTCTGCCACAAGGGTGGTGTCATCTGCATATCTGTGGTTATTGATATTTCTCTTGGCAATCATGATTCCAGCTTTTGCTTCACTGAGCCCAGCATTTTGCATGATGTACTCCGCATATAAGTTAAATAAGCAGGGTGACAATATACAGCCTTGACGTATTCCTTTCCCAATTTGGAACCAGTCTGTTGATCCATATCCGACTCTAACTGTTGCTTCTTGACCTGCATACAGATTTCTCAGGAAGCAGGTAAGGTGGTCTGGTATCCCCATCTCTTGAAGAATTTTGAACAGTTTGTGTAAGAAAACGCCGCGGGAAGAAAAAGCCACCTCTAGGACCCATTAGTAAAAAGAAAGGCCTTTATTAGGGCGGTTGCTCTCGGGCAGAACTCCCAAGGACAGGCAAGCGAGGGAAGCGAGGGAGTCTGCGAGGTGGGGAGGGGTGCGGGAAGGTTTTATAGTGAGGGCTGGCAGACAGGCCAAGTTTTTCCCATGTAAGGCAACAGGTGCGGACCACAGCAGGGGTTGGTTGCCCATGGTCTTTCTGGCATTTCCCGATTGGATCGGGGCTCCAAGGCCGGCCCGGGGGTCGGGTCCGTTCCCTGGTTCCGGTTTGGTCATCAGCCGCCCCTGGTGCTGACCGGATGCCCCCTTTCTGGCCACGTTTCAGGCAGCTCGCCCTTTCATCCCGGCCTTTTTGATATAGGATAAGGGGCGCCCGAATCTCTCTGGCTACTTCCTGCTGAACAGGGGCGATGAGGGGGGGTGGCCGAGATGCTCTAGGGCAGCTGTCAGGCTTGTCTGAGGACGCTCGGAGGGGAGTCTCGGTATTGTTGTCACAATACCATTAGCTGGAGTGCGTGGGGTTTTGGCCTCAGTTGGCACATGTTTAGGGGTATGTTTGACAGACAATTAAGAATACACGGCCCAAAGAGGAGGAGAGCTAATATAACCAGGATAAATATAAAAATAGGTTTCCACCAGCCAAATTTAAACCAGGAGGCAATTTTGGTCAGAAGGGAAGGTGAACTTTTTTCCAGTCGGGAGATGCTGTCCCGCACCTCACTAAGGGCATTGGTAACATTCTGCGAAAGATCTGGAATATATATACAGCACTCTGTTTTTATAATGGCACAGGTTTTCCCTTGGGCGGCTGTGAGGATGTCGAGGGCCATCCTGTTTTGCAACACGGCCTTGTGCATTTGCTTTTGTTTTTCATTTAGGGCTTTGAGAGCTTTAGTGGTTTTTAACAAAGACTGTTTGGTGAAATTTGTGAGGGAGTCGACACGGGTCATGATGTCTAAATTTTTAACCGAAGGCACAAATGCAGCGGCCAGGTAGTTGTACCAGTGAAAGAGTGACCTGGCCCATCTGGCTCTGACAAGGGGCAAGTTTGCTGGTGTGGGCATCTTTCCCGTGTGAATTTGTCTGGGGGCGAAGACAAATCTTAAAGTGCATTTGCCTACCCACCCAACAGGAAGCCATGGCCACACATTATTACCACATATCCACTTAGTGTCGTTGGGCGCCACCCAACGAATACCCGGGTTGTTTGTCTAATCAGATCCTGGCCATACATTGGCCTTATCTACATTAAAAGTCACATCAAAAACCGTTTTACATAGAGTTTGGGACAGTATCCCCACATGTTTTAACAAATTGCTTGGTAAATCTGTCTGTCCATATCGAGGTTGGTGCTCTCTCTGTTTTCAGCATAGATCAGCCGATCTGATGAGCTGCCCCGCTTCCGGTGTCATCCAGAAGTACTCGTCCCAGATCTGATAGTAGTCTCCGAGGAAACGCGATGATTTTTGAGCTCGGTCTTTGTTTTGGGAGTTGTTGGCATAACCTGTGAATGCAGAAACTATGACCTGGTGACTGACGGTAACGTTGAAACGGATATTGGAACTGGAGGTAGTATTTCTGCACCAAGGAAAGTTAGAATATTTATACGTAAGGCCCGAGTAAAATCGCTTTTGCTGTTTCAAGAAGCCACATAGAGACTTTATAGCATCATCGCCTATTGGCATGGCCCACCACGGCAGCCCGCTCTGGACCGAAAGGGGCATGGCAGTGCAGACCCAGCATGTGGAGGTATTATAGTAATTAGCATAGTAGTGTGCCCAAGAGATAAAAACATCAGCCTGAGCCCGAGGAGAGTCAGGACTTAGGCCGAGCATGACACCTGTCAGGCAGAATGCCCACAACTTGGGGGCCTGCCATGATGACAAGCCCAGTCTGTGAGATGAGAAACGTGTTGAATCTTTTATTTGGGCGGCGGCCTTGTAGCAGACCCAATTTGGGGAACGTGTAACAGGTTGTCTCTTCCTGGGCTGGCCGGTAAGTTTTTGTGAATCTAATCTGCACTGCTCCTTTAGCCAGGGTCCTGTAGCGACCTGTGGACCCTGGACAGAGTCAATGGAAAAAGAGCACCGCCCAATTTGGGCTCTTCATGGGAATAGAACCTTAGAGGTAAGGAACAGCAATTTTAGTAAATGACAGGAGGCAATGTCTTTGGTTATTTTGGAATTGGGGGAAGAGGAGTCCGGGTGATAGTTAGCTTAGTTGGTCCAGTAAGGACAGAGTGGTAGGATCTTTTTTTCTTTAAGGTCAGGGTCAGGAAAACCTGGGGGTGTGAGCTTAAGTCGGGTCAGGTGGTACCAGGGCTCGTGTCTCAGGAGTTTGGCTGCCGTAGGAGTGGTGAGGATTACCGTATGGGGTCTCGTCCAGCGGGGTTGCAGCAGGTGGGGGTTAAGAACTTTTAGCAGTACCTGATCTCCTGGGGCCAGAGGCCGGATCGGCTCGTTGTTGTCTGCCGGTCGTGGCAAAGCACGGTCAGCGTGTTTTTTCAGCAAGGACCGTAGGAGGGAAAAGAGAGGGAGGTACCCCACGAGTGGGGAGTCTCTCTCTCCGGGGAGATAGGTTAGGAGATAAGGCTTTCTGTAAAGCAGCTTGAAGGGGGTTAAACCTGTCTTTGTGTGAGGCGTGGTGCGCACACGGGTGAGCGCCAGAGGAAGGAGGTCGACCCAGGACAATCGCACTTTTGAAGCAAGTTTGGTCAGGTGTGTCTTGATGATGCCGTTTACTCGCTCTTTGAGGGATGTGGAGATGCCAGGCGATGTCTAAGGCTGCAGCCACCTGCTGGGAAATCTTGGTGGGGGAAGACAGCGGCCCTGTGGGAGTTTTTTAGCTGCAGCATACAGAGGCTTGGCCAGGGTGGTGTAATTTGGGACCCAGTGTCGGAAAAATCCGGTCAGTCCTAGGAAAGATAGTATCTGATCTCCGTTAGTTGGAGGGTTAAGGGACCTGAGGAGGCTACACCGGTCTGCTGTCAGAGCCTTAGTTGTGGGAGTAATTTGAAGGCCTAAATAGACCACAGAGGTTTGAGTCAATTGAGCCTTGGACTGTGAGGCTCGATAGCCCTGAGAACCAAGGAAATTAAGAAGAGTCGCAGTGTGTTGTCTAGAAGTCTCTTCTGAGGGGCTGCAAAGGAGTAAGTCGTCTACGTATTGGAGGAGAGTGCTAGGATGAAGTGAACATCTGGCCAGGTCTCGAGATAGGGCTTGCCCAAAGTAATGGGGGCTGTCTCTAAATCCCCTGCGGGAGGACGGTCCAGGTTAGCTGAGTGGTCAGGTGGGTGTCAGGATCTGTCCAGGTGAAAGCGAAGAGAAACTGACAATTGGGATGAAGTGGGATGGTAAAAAAGGCATTTTTGAGATCAATAACAGTAAAATGAGAGGTTTGAGGAGGAATGGAGGAGAGAAGGGTGTAAGGGTTAGGGACAAGCGGATGGGCGGGGACCACCGCCGCGTTAATCAGGCGGAGATCCTGCACCAGCCGGTAGTCTCCGGAAGCCTTCCGGACAGGAAGGATGGGCGTGTTACAGGGGGAGGTCGTGGGGATCAGGAGACCCTGTCCCACGAGGCGGTCGATGATGGGCTTTAGCCCCCTTAAGGCTACGGATCGACAAGGGGAATTGGGGTCGAGCTGGAAAAGAGGTGGGATCTCTTAGCCGAATGAGGACTGGAGGGTGGTGCCGAGCCACCACCGGAACTCGGGTGTCCCAGACCTCAGGACTAACAGAGGAGTCAGGGGGTCTGCGAGTAGCATCAGGAAGGCCCCTGATGTGGGAGCCGATCCGGGAGTCAGGTGGAGGGTGGCCTTTAGCTTAGCGAGTATGTCCCTCCCCAGGAGTGGGGTAGGGCAGGAGGGTATGACTAAAAAGGAGTGTGTGAACATGGATGAATCCAGCTGACAAGACGGAGGTTGTGTCTGGAGAGGACATGAAGGTCGGCCGTCAATTCCCATAACCGAAATCTGAGAAGGATGTAAAATGCCCCCAAAGGAAGGAAGAACCGAATAGGTAGCCCCCGTATCAACCAGGAAGTTGATAAACTTACCCGCTACTTGGAGCGTTACCCTGGGCTCGGCTTGGGTGATCGGGGTCCCCGAGTCTGGGCGGCATCAGTCTTCGTCGAAGCTCAGCAGCTCCAAAGCCGGAGTAGGGCAGGAAGTCTCCCTGGGGCGCTCTGGTCCCCGGCCCCTAGAGGTCGGAGCCCGAGAGGCCTGGGGACAGTCGCTGGCCCAATGTCCCCGCTGTTTACATAGTGGACACGGCTTGGATGGAGGTCGCGGGTTGGGGCATGTCCTGGCCCAATGCCCTTCTTGGCCACATTTGAAGCATGCCCCCGGAGGGGGTTTTGGGGCCCCGAGCCCGCTGCCGGCCGCAGAGCCGCTACCAAGGCCTGGGTCTGCTGATTTAGGAGGCTTGCCTGGAATTTGGTCTTTTGTTTAAGCCTTGCCTTACGGCTGGCCTCAACAGTCTCCTCACGGGCATTGTAAACCTTGAATGCCATTTTTATCAGATCTCGGATAGGGGTCTGAGGACCATCCTCGGCCTTGGCCAGCTTTTTCCGGATATCAGGAGCTGACTGAGAGATAAAACGACTGGCCAAGGTGGCTGCCCCTACAGGGGATTCAGGGGACAGCCTAGTGTATTGAATGAGGGCCTCAGTAAGCCGATTGAGGAACATAGCTGGATTTTTATCAGGCCCCTGAGTCACCTCGTCCAGCTTAAGGAAATTTACAACTTTGTGAGAGGACACCTCTATCCCATCAAGAAGGCACTCTATCATATAGCCTACTCGCTGCTGGCCACCACCCCCCTCCTGGTAGTTTTAATCAGGGTCAACGTCAGGGACCGCCTGAGCCCCCCGGGGGCGCTCGGGAGAGGGATTGGCAATGTGCCTCTGATCGGCCTGAGCTTTGGCTGCCGTCCAGATGGCCTGCCTCTCTTCTGGGGTGGTGGAGGACCCCAGAATAACAGATGTCTTGCCAGGTTAAAGCATAGGCACGGGTCAGGCCCGTGAACTGTTTGATATAGTGAGTGGGGTTGGAAGAGAAAGATCCCAGCTTGGCCTCAATCTGGGCTAGGTCCTGGAGAGAAAAGGGGACATGGACCTGGGCTAGGCCCTCAGCTCCAGCCACCTGCTGCAAGGGAAAGAGCGAGGCTGGGACAGAAGAAGGGGGAGGGGTAGAAGAAGGAGGTTGTTGCGGACTGCTGTGAGAGCGAGTGTGGGAGCTAACCGGAGAAGGTGGAGGGGAGGGGGGGCCACCGATGGAGGGAAGAGGAGGATACAAGATAGGGTTTAGGGCCAGAGGATCCAGGGTCGGCAGCGGAGTCTCAGGGGTGGGAACGGAGGTAGGAGGGGCTAGAGTGGAGGGGGAGGGTGAGGGTAGAGAACCAGGGTCGGAGGAGGAGAAAGAATAGGGTTAACTGCCGGCTGGTTGGGGGTCGAGGGCGAGGCTGGGGCCGAGGTGGAAGGGGAGGGAGCCGTGGGAGAGGTATAGGGAGGAGGAGCCACCAGGTCTTCTGGAGGAACAGAGAAAGCAGAGGACTCAGAGACGGGAGGAGTTGGCTTAGCCAGGGAAGCTGGAGTAGGATTTGGCTGGGAGCCACGTGGTGCATGGGGGGGGTGGCGAGAGCACAACGCCCAAAAAGCCTGTACATAGGGGACCTCAGACCATTTTCCCGTTCTCCGGCAGTAATTATCTAAATCACGGAGGACGTCAAAGTCTAATGTCCCTGTGGCTGGCCAGTGAGCCGTTATCTAGAGAATATTGAGGCCAGGCCTGTGAGCAAAAAAAAAAGTAAGCTGTTTGGCGCGGACATGTCTCTTTAGTCTTAAGGTCTGCAAAGTAGCCAATAAGCATTTTAAAGGTGTTAAATCTTGGAGTTTGGGTTCGGGTTTGGAGACTGTCAATCCCATAGCGACCACCAACAGCGTAGGCAGACCCCGGTATCCAAACGTCTTTGGACACGCTGGGGGAAGCCGGAGGTCCAGGCAGCCGATCAGGACGTCTCCTTCACGGTCTGCGGGACCGGAATAGGCCGAAGCCGGAATAGGCCGAAGCCGGAGGTCCACACAGTCGATCAGGACGTCTCCTTCACGAACTGGGGACCTGGGGAGGGTGGGGCCGAAGCCGGAGGCCGAGCCGGAGGCCGAAGCCGGAGGTCGATCAGCCCGATCAGGACGTCTCCTTCACGAACTGATGACCGGGAGGGCCCAGTAAGTGCGCACCCGTTACAGGGCCCTAGGAAGTGGTCGCCAGGGAGTACAGACCCCAAAGCCGAAGGGACTTACCCCGTTTCCTGCCGTCCGGGAGGTTGGTCAGCCGCCTGGGTCTGGGGCTACCGCGGCGGTGGAGCTCGAGGGGACCTCAACGGCAAGAGCCGGAGGCCCTCACCTCGAGCCCCATATTGGGCGCCAGATGTAAGAAAACGCCGCGGGAAGAAAAAGCCACCTCTAGGACCCGTTAGTAAAAAGAAAGGCCTTTATTAGGGCGGTTGCTCTCGGGCAGAACTCCCAAGGACAGGCAAGCGAGGGAAGCGAGGGAGTCTGTGAGGTGGGGAGGGGTGCGGGAAGGTTTTATAGTGAGGGCTGGCAGACAGGCCAAGTTTTTCCCATGTAAGGCAACAGGTGCGGACCACAGCAGGGGTTGGTTGCCCATGGTCTTTCTGGCATTTCCCGATTGGATCGGGGCTCCAAGGCCGGCCCCGGGGGTCGGGTCCGTTCCCTGGTTCCGGTTTGGTCATCAGCCGCCCCTGGTGCTGACCGGATGCCCCCCTTTCTGGCCACGTTTCAGGCAGCTCGCCCTTTCAGTTTGTCGTGATCCACAGTCAAAGGCTTTGGTGTAGTCAATAAAGCAGAAGTAGATGCTTTTCTGGAATTCTCTTGCTTTTTCTGTGATCCAATAGATGCTGGCAAGTTGATCTCTGATTCCTCGGCCTTTTCTAAATTCAGCTTGAACATCTGAAAGTTCTCATTTCACATACTGTTGAAGGCTAGCTTGGAGAATTGTGAGCATTACTTTGCTAGTGTGCGAGATGAGTGCAATTGTGCGGTAGTTTGAATATTCTTTGGCCTTGTCTTTCTTTGGGATTGGAATGAAAACTGACCTTTCCATTCCTGTGGCCACGGAAAGTTTTCCAACTTTGCTGGCATATAGAGTGCAGCACTTTCACAGCATCATCTTGCAGGATTTGAACTAGCTCCACTGGAATTCCATCACCTCCACTAGCTTTGTTCATAATGATGTTTCCTAAGGCCCACTTGACTTCACATTCCAGGATATCTGGCTCTAGGTGAGTGATCACACCATTGTGGTTATCTAGGTCATTAAGATATTTTTGTATAGTTCTTCCGTGTATTCTTGCCACCTCTTCTTAATATCTTCTGCTTCTGTTAGGTCCATACCATTTCTGTCCTTTATTGAGCCCAGCTTTGCATGAAATGTTCCTTTGGTATCTCCAATTTTCTTGAAGAGATCTCTAGTCTTTCCCATTCTATTGTTTTCCTCTATTTCTTTGCATTGATCACTGAGGAAGGCTTCTTATCTCTCCTTGCTATTCTTAGGAGCTCTGCATTCAGATGCTTATATCTTTCCTTTTCTGCTTTGCCTTTAGCTTCTCTTCTTTTCCCAGCTATTTGTAAGGCCTTCTCAGAAAACCATTTTGCCTTTTTCATTTGTTTATCTTGGGGATGATCCTGACACTGCCTCTTGTACAATGTCATGAACTTTCATCCATAGTTCTTCAGACATTCTGTCTATGAGATTTAATCCCTTGAATCTATTTGTCATTTCCACTGTAAGGGATTCGACTTAGGTCATACCTGAATGGTATAGTGGTTTTCCCTAGTTTCTTCAATTTGTCTGAATTTTGCAATTAGGCGTTCATGATCTGAGCTACAGTCAGCTCCCAGTCTTGTTTTTGCTGAATGTATAGAACGTCTCCTTAACAGATTCTCTTTACTGGGTGGCATTTGGGTACTGGTGTGTGTGTAAAGTTTGGCTCTCTTTTGTCTTGAAAGAGCCTACATTTACAGATGTTTATTTTACTCCACTACCGAGTGTGGAAAGGCACCCTTGCCCTTCCTAATGCTCTTCCTTCCCAAAAGCGATGCGTTTCTGAAGTCGCTGCTGAGCCTCGAGCTACCCTGTGGTCCTGTCCTGGCAGCTGGTCTGCGTCCGTTGTTGGGAGTTCTGGACTGATTTCAGCTCAGTCTTAGGGCCCTTGTCCATCTCCTCTCTTCTCCACAGTCCTTCTTAGTTCTCCAGGAAGTCTTAGTTCTCCAGGAGGTTTGAGAGAGATCCTTGGTGGATTCTGGGGTCTTTTACTCACAAGAAATGTGAGGTTTCTATTTTTCATGATTTGTGTGGTTGCATTTTTTTTTGTAGGACTGTACAGAGATTTAGTTCTAATAATGGTCACTATCTTGTGTTACACAGATGTTCTTTAACTGCCTTTTTTATAGTTTCATCTTTAGAGTGTATAATGTTTGTGAAAATGTAATACAGTTTCAAATATGGTTCTCACGCCATTAAACAGAGTTCAGTTCAGTCACTCAGGCGTGTCTGACTCTTTGCGATCCCATGAACCACAGCATGCCAGGCCTCCCTGTCCATCACCAACTCCCGGAGTCCACCCAAACCCATGTCCATTGAGTCAGTGATGCCATCCAACCATTTCATCCTCTGTTGTCCCCTTCTCCTGCCCTCAATCTTTCCCAGCATCAGGGTCTTTTCAAATGAGTCTGCTCTTCACATCAGGTGGCCAAAGTATTGGAGTTTCAGCTTCAACATCAGTCCTTCCAATGAACACCCAGGACTGATCTCCTTTAGGATGGACTGGTTGGATCTTCTTGCAGTCCAAGGGATTCTCAAAAGTCTTCTCCAACACCACAGTTCAAAACTTCGGTGCTTAGCTTTCTTTATAGTCCAACTCTCACATCCATATGTGACCACTGGAAAAACCATAGCCTTGACTAGACGGACCTTAGTCAGCAAAGCAATTTCTCTGCTTTTTAATATGCTGTCTAGGTTGGTCATAACTTTCCTTCCAAGGAGTATGTGTCTTTTAATTTCATGGCTGCAGTCACCATCAGCAGTGGTTTTGGAGCCCAAAAAATAAACTCAGCCACTGTTTCCACGTTTCCCCATCTATTTCCCATGAAGTGATAGGACTGGATGCCATGATCTTACTTTTCTGAATGTTGAGGTTTAAGCCAACTTTTTCACTCTCCTCTTTCACTTTCATCAAGAGGCTCTTTAGTTCTTCACTTTCTGCCATAAGGGTGGTGTCATCTGCATATCTGAGGTTATTGATATTTCTCCCGGCAATCTTGATTCCAGCTTGTGCTTCTTCCAGCCCAGCATTTCTCATGATATACTCTGTATATAAGTTAAATAAGCAGGGTGACAATATACAGCCTTGATGTACTCCTTTTCCTATTTGGAACCAGTCTGTTGTTCCATGTCCAGTTCCAACTGATGCTTCTTGACCTGCATATAGCTTTTTCAAGAGGTAAGTCCGGTGGTCTGGTATTCCCATCTCTTTCAGAATTTTCCACAGTTTATTGTGATCCACAGAGTCAAAGGCTTTGGCATAGTCAATAAAGCAGAAATAGATGTTTTCTGGAACTCTCCTGCCTTTTCGATGATCCAGCAGATGTTGGCAATTTGATCTCTGGTTCCTCTGCCTTTTCTAAAACCAGCTTGAATCTCTGAAAGTTCATGGTTCATGTATTGCTGAAGCCTTGCTTGGAGAATTTTCAGCATTACTTTCCTAGCATGTGAGATGAGTGAAACTGTGAGGTAGTTTGAGCATTCCTTGGCATTGCCTTTCTTTGGGATTGGAATGAACACTGACCTTTTCCAGTCCTGTGGCCACTGCTGAGTTTTCCAACTTTGCTGGCATATTGAGTGCAGCACTTTCACAGCATCGTCTTTCAGGATTTGAAACAGCTCCACTGGAATTCCATCACCTCCACTAGCTTTGTTTGTAGTGATGCTTTCTAAGGCCCACTTGACTTCACATTCCAGGATGTCTGGCTCTAGGTGAGTGATCACATCATCATGATTATCTGGGTCGTGAAGATCTTTTTGTACAGTCCTTCCATGTATTCTTGCCACCTCTTCTTAATATCTTCTGTTTCTGTTAGGTCCAGACCATTTCTGTCCTTTATTGAGCCCATCTTTGCATGAAATGGTCCCTTGGTATCTCTAATTTTCTTGAAGAGATCCCTAGTCTTTCCCATTCTGTTCTTTTCCTCTGTTTCTTTGCACTGATTGCTGAGGAAGGCTTTCTTATCTCTCCTTGATATTCTCTGGAACTCTGCATTCAAATGGGTATATCTTTCCTTTTCTCCTTTGCTTTTCGCTTTCCTTCTTTTCCCAGCTATTTGTATGGCCTCCTCAGACAGCCATTTTGTTTTTTTGCATTTGTTTTCCATGGAGATGGTCTTGATCCCTGTCTCCTGTACAATGTCATGAACCTCCGTCCATAGTTCATCAGGCACTCTGTCTGTCAGATCTAATTCCTTAAATCTGCTTCTCACTTCCACTGTATAATCATAAGGGATTTGATTTAGGTCATACCTAAATGGTCTAGTGGTTTTCTCCAGTTTCTTCAATTTCAGTCTGAATTTGGCAATAAGGAGTTCATGATCTGAGCCACAGTCAGCTCTCGTTCTTGTTTTTGCTGACTGTATAGAGCTTCTCCATCTTTGGCTGCAAAGAATATAATCAGTCTGATTTCAGTGTTGACCATCTGGTGGTCAGATGTAAGAAGAGTAATCTAGCTGTTTCCACAGCCTATGCTGCAGTCTGAGTGTCTGAGTATCCACTCCCACAACTATAGTCATCTGCCATCAATAACCAACAAGGTCCTGTTGTGCAGCAGAGGGAACTCTGTTCCGTATCATGTGGCCCCTGGATGAGGCGGGGTTTGGGGGGCATGGTACATGTGTGTGTAGGGCTGAGTCCCCTGTTCACCTGAAACCATCACAACATTGTTAACTGGCTATACCCCAATAGAAAATTTAAAGTTTAAATTGAAATAAAGAGAGTGTATATATGGCAACCCACTCCAGTGTTCTTGCCGGGAGAGTCCCAGGGACAGGGGAGCCTGGTGAGCTACCATCTATGGGGTCGCACAGAGTCAGACACAACTGAAGTGACTTAGCAGCAGCAGCAGCATATGCTCTAATTCTTTGGCTACCTGATGTGAAGAACTGACTCACTCATTAGAAAAGACCCTGATGCTGGGAAAGATTGAAGTCGAGAGGAGAAGGGGACAACTGATGGCTGGATGGCATCACAGACTCAATGGACAGGAGTCTGAGTAAGCTCTGGGAATTGGTGATGGATAGGGATGCCTGGTGTTCTGCAGTCCATGGGGTCGCAAAGAGTCGGACACGACTGAGCAACTGAACTGAACTGATGCACACACACAAACATATAAAACTGAATCACTTTTTGTATAGCAGTAATTAACACTGTAAATCAACTATACTTCAGTAAAATCATTAAAATAAAAGTAAAAAGTCATAAAGTGGAATTAACTTTTTCCTGCCCAACTCTCTGAGACCCAGCGGACTATACAGTCCATGGACTCCTCCAGGCCAGATTACTGGAGTGGGTTCTACCCCCCTTCTCCAGGGGATCTTCCTGATTCAGAGATCCAACCCGGGTCTCCTGCATTGTAGGCAGAGTCTGTACCGTCACCAGGGTAGTCATTGGACCTATACATCTGAAAGGCACTCACTCATGCCTGACTCTGTGATCCAGAGTTGGTATAGTCCATGGGATTCTCCAGGCCAGAATACTGGAGTGGGTAGTTGTTCCCTTTTCTAGGGGATCTTCCCGACCCAGGGATCGAACCCAGGTCTCCCGCATTGCAGCTGACACCCTGATGTGATGGGACTGAGGGGTGGGACCTTTGGGAGGTGATTAGGTCGTGAGGGTGGAGCCTCATGATGGGGATGGTGGTTTGGTGGTTTAGTTGCTAAGTCAAGTCGGACTCTCTGACCCCATGGACCTTAGCCCGCCAGGCTCCTCTCCCCTTGGGATTTTCCAGACAAGAATCCTGGGGTGGGTTGCTATTTCCTTCTTCAGGGGATCTCGCCAACACAGGGCTTGAACCTGGGTCTCCTGCACTGCAGGCGGTCTCTTTACTGACTGAGCCACCAGGGAAGCCCAATGGGTCTGCTTCTAGCATCTGCTTTTTTCTGCTGTCTCACTCACTAGTCTTCATTTCCCAGGTGTTTTTTCAGGAAATCCTGCTTGAAAAATTAATGAACAAGGTTAATGTGAAGGCTGTCTTTCACCGTCATTTTCTCCCATCAGGCGTCTGGGAGGCTGGTGGTCAGGTGGGGACCCTGACCACCACCAGTTCTACCTGTTGCTTCCTGACCTGCATACAGGTTTCTCAAGAGGCAGGTCAGGTGGTTTGGGATTCCCATCTCTTTCAGAATTTTCCACAGTTTATTGTGATCCACACTGTCAAAGGCTTTGGCATAATCAATAAAGCAGAAATAGATGTTTTTCTGGAATTCTCTTGTCAAGAGTGTATCTCTATTACCCTTTAATAAAACTTTGCTACACTAAAAGCTCTGAGTAGTCAAGCCTTGTCTCTGGCCCTGAATCGAAATTCTCTCCTCTGGAGGTCACAGATCCTGGCGCAGCACACAGCTCAGCACCGCAACCTTTCACTGGCACCACCAACCCAGTGCCAAAGCCTACCAGAGCAGCCTCCAAATGCAGCCCACAGCACCGCTGCCTGTTCCGTCACTGAAACACCCTCTAAACCTCAGCAGACGCTCTCCTGGAAGGCCAGCTCCCAACCAAGCAGGAAGGCCGCGTGTCCACCGCGCCGATATCCTTGCCCGGGCCCTCCCAGTGCAATCAGAAGAACTGAAGCTCCCGCCAGGCTTCACGGCACAGAAGGCTGTGGCCGGAGACCCTAACTTACAGCCCAACCCTTGCCTGACCCTCAGATCCAGCCACTTGGGCCTCCTGAAGCTTATCAAACAGGCCAGGGCTCAGCCCCACGTGGTTGACGGGCCTCTGCTCGACCCTCTCCATCCCCGCCATTTTTTCTTCCTGCCCTCCCCCGGGTCTGTTTACCCGTCTGCTCTGCCAGGGGCAGGGGACTCTGACTCCTCCGTGGGACCGCCAGCTCCGAACACAGGTCCAGCACCGAGTATGCGCTCACAGTGTTTGGGGAGTTAACTCACTAAGCCGTTTTTAGATACGCCGCCTCATATTCCGTGGTCGTCTTCAGTACAGGGACTCCTTAAGCAAAGCCCACCCCAACAAATTAGTAACAGTAATCAGGTCTCTAAGAGCTTGGAGACAATGCAGGCGACCCAGGCCAGCCTGCGTCCCCCGCGGAGCGCGGCGCCAGGAGCGCGCGCGCGCAGGCCCCGCCCCCTCCGCGCTGGCCCCGCCCCCGCCCCGCCCGGGCTGGCCCCGCCCCCTCCAGCCGGCCCTCCCTCTGCCCGGCCCCGCCCCCCGTTCCGGCCCGCACCGACCCCGCCCAGCGCCCCGCCCCTTCCCACCCGGCCCCGCCCTCCGCCGGCCTGGTGTAGGTCAGCCCGCCGGCTCCCCGCGCCGAGCCAGCCATGGTGAACCTGGGCCTGTCCCGGGTGGACGACGCCGTGGCCAGTAAGCACCCGGTGAGAAGGCCGGCCTGGACGCGGGCCCCGACCTCAGAAGCTGACCTGAGCGGGGCGGGGGCCTCGGTGGGAGTGCCCTCATCAGGGAAGCGAAGAGGGACAGAGGTGTGGGACCCTCTTGCGGTTGCGGTGGACGCCTCCTGCCTGGGTGGGCACGGGGGCCGGCGGGGTGTGTCTGGGCCCCCAGAGCCTCACGATGAGTGGTCCCCTCCCCCGGGGCCGGAGTGCGCCCTAGGGAGGGGCGGGAGGGGCAAGGAACTGAGCCTTCAACCCCTTCCCCCTCCCAGGGACTAGGCGAGTACGCCGCGTGCCAGTCGAACGCTCTCGTGAAGGGCGTCTCCGCCTTTGTTACAGGTAGGCTGGGTCTAGGGTGTAAGAGGATCGCACCCTGACTCCCCAGCAAGTGGCGCCAGGTCACCAGCCTGCAGTGCTGGGAGGCTGGCCGGTGCTGCGGGCACGTGGGCTCTGCCGCGGTGGCCCCCTGGCCGGCCGGGAGGACAAGCTGGCTGATGGGGACCGTGGCTCCTGGCAGGCACCGGCGCGACCTTCGGCCTGCAGATGCTGGTTCAGAGGAAGCTTCCATACCCCTTTCAGTGGAAGGTGCTGCTGGCTGTGGGTGGGTACTCCAGCCTGGGACCCCTGAAATGCACCCCAGTTGCCGCTGGCTCTGCAGCAGAAGTGGGTTCCCACTGGGGGTGGGTGGCTGTGGTTCCGGGCATGCCCATCCCCCTGACCCCTGACCCTTGCTCCCCAGTTGCAGGCTCAGTGGCCAGCTACTGGGTGACGCGTGTGGAGTCGCAGAAGTGCAGCGACCTCTGGCTCTTCCTGGAGACAGGACAGGTCCCCAAAGACATGGGCACAGGTGAGAGCCTCAGGGCAGCAGGAGGCAGAACCGAGGCTGCAGTGCCCAGAGTTGGAGGCAGCACGCCCGGGCCCGAGGTGTGGGCTGCACAGGCCTGTCCCTGTGACATGCACATGAGGGGCGGGGCGGGAAGGAGAGGGCCCGTGTGCAGGAGGAAGACGCGGGAGGGGCTGGGTGGCGCTGGGGGAGTGAGTGCAGAGGGAGGGGGGGCAGACACCCCAGGAAGAGCGGCTGGATGGAGAGGCCCTGCGTCGGACACCAGGCTGGCTGATCTCAGGTCTGGCCTCCACTGCCTGCACCCCTCCTGTTCCAAGCCTCAGTTTTTGCCTCCAGAAAATGGGCACAGGGACTGGAAACAGCTTTGGGGTGTGCTTCTAGCTGTCTTCTCTGCCTCCTACAGATCAGCGCAGCTAGGAGAGCTCCAGCTGGCACAGAAGACCTGGGGCCAGACAACTCCAGAGCACAGCCCTCAGCACCTCTGCACCCCAGGCTGGCCCTCCCCACGCCCGTGGCCCCGCACACGGGCGTGGCCAGGTCTTTTGGGCCTGTGCAGACTGCTCCTGCCCAGCCTGGCCGCCCGGGGAGTTCAAGCCACGAGCCTGCTCCTGGGGTGGCTGGCCTGCAGGTGGGCACAGCGCCAGAGGGGACCAGCCTGCCTCCTGCACCTTTGGGGGCAGCCCTGGAGCATGGAGCGTGCTTCTGCACTCCGCTGCTGACACTCCCTTTCTGGGCCTGCGGCCCCCACCCACCCGAGATGACAGTTCCCCTGGGGGCTGGGGGACTAATAAACACCTTGCCGTCCCCACCAAAGTTCTGAAGCAGTCAGGGAACAAGTCAGAGCAGTAAGAAGAGAGAAACGTCTCCTTGGAACCACACCGCGGAGGGGAGGAGGTACCAGGGCAGTTCTGAATCTGAACCCCAGAATTAGACATCTGGCGGGCTCCCCGTGCTATCCAGGCGGGCTGGGGGTGGGGGGAGGCACAGAGCAGATGTGTGCAGCCAAACAGCACCTGCTCTCAGGAGAGGAGGGCCGGAAGTGACCACGCCCACCCACCTACCATTCCAACCCACCTATCAGATTAAGTCACTTCTCTCTGGGGGAGGAGGAAGTGAGGGCGCAGGGGACCAGAGCCAGCTGACTGGAGCTCTGACCACATGGAGGAAGGCTCCTGAGTGGGCAGGACTGTCCAGCTCAGCACAGCCCACAGAGGGAGAGGGAGTGGACGACGTGACCCGACACCCGGGCAGAGCCATCGTCCTTTCCAGCAGGCTCCTCCGGAACACTGAGGGTGCACCTCCCAGGGCCTCGCTGCTCCAGGCCCAGCCCCGCCCTGCTGGCCTGGCCCATCACTCAAAAGAGCATGCACTGCACACTCATGTGCACCAAGGAGCCTGTGTGCAGGGAGGCAAAATGGTGACCATGGCATAAGTCAGCTGGAGTTGGCGTTTTCTTTCATGTAGAGTCCAAGTGCGTGGCCTGGGGCCAACAAGGAGTCAGGAACCCAGGCTCCTGTTACTGTGCTCTATGCTGTAAGGGCCTCCCTTCCAAATCTACCTCATGGTGCCAGGCAGCTGTACCAGCTCCAGCCATCATGTCTTCATCCCTGTGAAGAGGAAGGAGCAAGGGAGAGGAGGAGACCCGTGCACTCACCCTGCTGCCTTCACTCCACTGGCTAGCACTAAGTCAGGAGGGACGCCTAGTGCACAGGCGCCTGGGAGGGGTGGCCTGCTCCGGGCAGCCATGTGTCCCCACGATGGCTACCTGAGGAGGGGAGGGCCAGCGCCGGGGAGCCGGCTCTCCGTCACACCTGGGGGAAGAGGGGCACGGGGAGCAGGCGTGCCCTGGCAGATCCTGCCTGAGGGTAAGACCTGGGCTCTGAGGGAGGGCAGAGGACGGACTCGGAGTTTCGGATGGGACTGCAAACCAAGAGTGAGCGGTCACAGAAGAAGGTGTGAGCTGTAACAGCACATGGGTGCAGGCCATTGCCATGGCTGGATTGTCTCCCCCAAGTTCACGGTGTGCAGCCCTAACCCCAGGACCTCAGGCTGTGACTGCATCTAGAGGCAGGGCCTTGGGAGGGGCGGTTGTTGGCCAGTCACTCAGGCATGTCCGACTCTTTGCGGCACCATGGGCTGTAGCACGCCAGGCCCCATCTCCCGGAGCTTGCTCAAACTCATGTTCAGTGAGTCGGTGATGCCATCCACCCATCTCATCCTCTGTCACCCCCTTTTCCTCTTGCCCTCAACCTTTCCCAGCATCGGGGTCTTTTCTAATGAGTCAGTTCTTCGCATCAGGTGGCCAAGGTACTGGAGCTTCAGCTTCAGCATCAGTCCCTCCAGTGAATATTCAGGGTTGATCTCCTTTAGGAGGGACTGGTTTGATCTCCAAGGGACTCTCAAGAGTTTTCTCCAGCACCACAGTTCGAAAGATTTCTTTGGTGCTCAGCCTTCTTTAAAGGGGTAACTAAATTAAACAGGGATGGGCCCTCATCCCGTCAGACTGGTGTGCTTATCAGAGCAGATTAGGACCCAGAGAGTCCCGGGTAAGGACCCATGAGGACACAGCAGGAAGGCGGCATCTGCCAGCCTGGGGGAGAGGGCCTCAGCAGAATCCAGCCCTGCGACATCTTGATCTCAGACTGCCAGCCTCCAGGTTGCACGACAGTAAATCGCTGTGTTTTAGCTGCTGGGACTGTGGTGCTTTGTTTCAGCAGCCCTGGCAAACTCATGCAGGTTGGGAAAAGTACCCCAGCTGGTGTGCACCCCCTAGAAGCCCAGACTTGAGCCACGTGGCTGTAAGGCAGGCTTGGACTGGGGTGCAGAGGGAGGGCACTGGCCCCTCCTGCAGTCAGTTGAAGTTGTTGAAACTCACTGTTACGTCCAACTCTTTGCTACCCCACAGAGTGTAGCCCACCAGGCTCCTCTATCCATGGGGATTCTCCAGGCAAGAATACTGGTGTGAGTTGCCATCCCTCCTCCAGGGGATCAGCCCCACCCAGGGATCGAACCCAGGTCTCCCGCACTGCAGGCTGATTTTTACCGTCTGAGCCACCTGGGAGGCTAAATTTATTCCTGGAGTAAGTGAGAGCTAAAGCCAGATCCAGGACATCGCCAGAGAAGTGGGGGTTGAGCAGGGAAGGTTACTGAGAGATGAGGGGTAGTGAGGGCTGAGGTTGGGGTCTCACGAGCCTGGTCCCCAGGGTGTGCTTTGAACTTGGGGAGGGGCGAGGGAATGGAGACCCTGTAGGCAGTGAGAGGTGGTCCGTGGGGGTGTGGGGAGGACGGGGAGGGTGCAGTGTGAAACCACCACAAGTCACCCTGCGGAAGACTGCGACACTGGCCAGGGCAGCACCCCTGGGCAGAGAGCAGCAGGGAGACGCGTGTCTGGGGAGCAGCCCTGAGGCTGGCTGGGGGCAGAGGGTGGGGTCCCCAGGGAGGGCCGGGAATCCCTGGGTTCCCTGGGCATTGAGAACCTCGGTCCCTGTCACAATGGGCCAGGATTCCAGGGACATCTAAACTGAGGTTCTGCGGAGCAGGCTCAGCACAGAGAGGGCGGGAGGCGCAGAGGGGTCCTGGAGGACCCCCAGACCGCCATGAAGATCCGCAACGAGGCGGAGATGGAGGAGCAGACCCAGGAGCTGAAGACCATCACTCGGCTCCAGGGTGCGCCTGCCACTGGGTGACTCGGGGCTCCAGGTGCAGGACTGTTGGTCCTTACACAGAGGCGGCCCAGGGCAAACTGGCTAGGGGCCAGGCCGCTGCTCAACAGCAAGCAGAGCTGGGAGAGTGGGTGGGAAGGGTCTGCCATGGGGAGGGGCTGGAGAAGCTGCGAGCTTCAGAGAGATTTGTGAGTATAGTGGGCCCAAAGCCAGAGGGGGCAGGAGCGTCCGGGAGTGATGACTGGCCTGCCCATCCTGGCTTCCACCTGCCCACCCCCCATCCCACCACCCAGCAACACTGTCCCCTGAACGCTGTCCAGATGAGCACCGCTGGACAGCAAAGCGGGCCCCCATGCAGGCTGGGAGGAAGCTGCCTGGGCTTAGAGGCAGCAGACTCATGAACCCACTCCGGGCCTCCTGGGAATCCAGGCCCGGCCCTCGGCCCATATCTCACTGCCCTGCCCCTCCCCCGCCCACAGAGCAATGTCGGGCGCTACAGATCCAGTCGGTCAAGGAGAAGACAGTCAAGAACAAGGCCACGCTGGCTCTCCTGCGCAGCAACATCCGCCGCAGGTCCCAGGAGTGGGCTTTGGCCAAGAAGGTGAACTCGGGGCCCCTCCTGCTACCTGATGGCTGGGGGCGGGGGACGCGCTCTGTAATAGCCTCTCACCCCAACACAAGTGGACAGCCGGCCCCTGCTTTCCCCACGCTGACCCCACCACCCACCTCAGGGGTGGGGCCAGGACCCAACTCGGGGCCCTTTCTGGGGCTACCCATACGGCAGCCACTGAGAGGACACGGAACCCTCCTCTCTGGACCCCATCACATCGAGCGGGATGGCCCGATGCCGCCGGCAGCGCTCTGCCCCTTGTAGCCCCAGGAGCTGGGGTCTTGCTGCGCAAAAGGGGCCGGCGGCCGGGTGAGCGCAGAGGGGCCGGGTCCCCAGCTCAGCTGCCGCCGCTCCGCAGTACGACCAGTGGACCATCTCCAGGGCCTGTGGGAAGGACGTGCCCATGAGGATGGCGCACAGCCGCTGCACCATGGAGGTAGGTGGCGGGACGGCCCCTCCGCCCCGCCCAGCTGGTGCACCCCAACCACACTAGGAGGTGGAGCCGGTGGGCAGGGAGCGAGCGCCCAGCTCCAGGGTCCCTGTGGGGCTCCCATGGGCTCCGTGGCCCCCGCGCACCCACTCGCGGGTCGTGCCCTCCCCGACGCAGGTGGCGCGGGAGAAGCTGCGCAAGTATGTTTTCGACCGCGTGAACGTGCACAACGTGCTGATCCACTTGGTGCGGCGGCGCGGGCGGAAGCTGGAGAGTATGCAGCTGGAGCTGGCCGGCCTGAAGAGCCAGCCGGACGCCACCAGGGAGGAGCTGCGCCTGCAGCAGGTGGGGTCGAGGGGCGGGGCGGAGCAGCGGGCGGGGCCCTGGGGAGGCGGGGCTCATGTGCCGGCGGCGCGGGGCTGCGTGGGGGCGGGGCTAGGTGAGACCCCTCCCCTTGGAAGAGAGGCCAGCCCCGCCCCCGTGAGCCTCTCGGCGCCCAAGTGGCCTGTCCCCAAGGCACTCTCAATGTGCCCTCCACCTCCCAACCCCAGGTCATCCGTCAGCTGGAGAACAACATAGAAAAGACGATGATCAAGATCACCACAAGCCAAAATATCCACTTCCTGTACATGGACCTGCTGGAACACCTGAGAAAGGTGAGCCCCTCGCGCCGCATCCCAACACCTGCTGCCGCATCCTGGGTCCAGGGAGCCTAACCGGGCTCGAAGGGGCGGGAATCTCAGGCCCCAGGCTGTGTGCAGGGCTGAG
This sequence comes from Nanger dama, assembly GCA_917880005.1. NCBI lineage: Eukaryota > Metazoa > Chordata > Mammalia > Artiodactyla > Bovidae > Nanger > Nanger dama. Next base: position 1,090,047 of record CAKJTW010000018.1, on the reverse strand, counting down.
ATCTCCGTGGGGGCGGGATCCTCCAGGGCAGGGCACCACCCCCGCACAGCCTTACACCTCTCCTCGAGCCTGACCGACCCCTAGAAAGAGTGGGCCTTGCTCTGGGCGTCAGCGGAGCAGTGGCACCTTGTAGGTGGGAAAGAATTTATTTTCTGCTCCGAAAAGGCGTGTCATGTACTATGTCAGAATTTTTACTTTGCCCCATCATTTTTCATGGCCCAGCTTCTGGGGGCAAGAGACGAATCCAGCACCCGCAGGAAGTCCCCTCGCCTCATCCAGGGCTAGACGCCTCTGCACAGGCCAGTAGCCTGGGCTTGCTGCCCACTTCTTCCAAGCCAGCCCCCCAGGCTCCCTGCCGAGGAGACGGGGGAAGCCCCGAGGGCCTTGAGCCCTCCTAAGAGGCAGCCCCCTTCCCTGTAGGCCCCCAGGGCCCCATAGAGCAGAGCCCAGGCACCTGCCACAGGCCAGACGGCCAGAAGAGGTGAGGAGGATAGGGCCCCTCTGCCATCTGGATGCACTCTCTCCTCCCAGCGGCCCCTTCTTGCCTTTTTAGAACATATGCATTAAAAACAATAACTCCCGTGGTCATCTGCATTTTTTGCTGGTTGCGCGGCACAGCATTTGCGTTCTTCGTTCCTTGACTAGGGAACAAACCCGTGCCTACTCCAGTGGAAGCCTGGAGTGTCAACCACTGGACCACCAGGGTAGTCCCCACATCCATTAAAATAAAAGACCAACTTTCTGGGAGTCCAGCGGTTAAGACTCCATGCTCCCAACGCAGGGACACCTGTTCGATCCCTGGCCAGGGAACTAAGATCCCACATGCCACGTGACACAACCCCCCCAAAAAAGTAGACATTAAAAACACTATATATTCTTTAAAAATAAATTTTTTAAAACAGTAGAGAGTCTACATAGTAGTTATCAACAACAAAATACATAAAGCTAAGATGTCTTGGACATTTGTGGACCCGACCCCGTGTTTAATAATACAACATTCTACCGCCTCAATCCATCCTGACAGCAACCCCTTGAAACAGCCATTATTACCTTGTTACACACGGGGAAACTCAGGCTAAGTGGCTTTCCTACGGTCCCGCACTAGTGGATCAGGTTAGCCTTGGCCCTGAGTCCTGAGTCTGACCCCACACCATCTACTTCACTTCAGTGAGCAGTCAGCCTCCCAAGGCTCCAGGGGTGCCTCTCAGGCAGCCGACTCCCTATCACAGCTTCTTAGGAAGTGAAGTGTCTCTGGGTTCTCCCCTGGGCAGGGAGAGAAGTCCACCAGCAGGAGGCAGTTTTCCCTCTCAAAACCTTCCTTTAACCTGCTTTGGGATTGGCTGGGGCCAAAGGCCAGGCCCTGCCAGGGGGAGGCAACCTGGGACAGGCCCGCGGCTCCTGGGCCGTCAGGCGCTCTGCCCCCTGCCCTTGCCCTTGTGCTGCAGAAACTGGCAGGATACCCCACAGAGCTGGACAAGCTGCAGAATCTCGTGAGCAACTACTGCTTGGAGCTGTCAGACATGACAGTCATGTCCCAGGACGCCATGATGATCACAGATGAGGTCAAGGTCAGCTCCCAGGCTGGGGCCCTGCAGGGCTGTGTGGAGGCCTGTCTGGCCCAGGGTCCCCCTGGACAGCCCTGCCCACACCTTGCCATCAGTGGAGGGAGTCCAGTGGCTGCCCTGCCAGCCTGCTCTCCTTGTCCCCCATGAGTCTGGGCAGATGGGTCCCCACCAGACACAGAATCCAGGAAGCAGACAGAGGAGGCCGAGATTTGGCCTGGCCAGGGCAGGGGTCATGCCTTCACCCCGTCTGTGCTGAGGCCCCTGAAAGGCCTGTGTACCCCTCTTCATGAAGCAGGGCTGCCCTAGGGTGCGGACCTGATTGGGTGGGCAGTGCACAAGTGGGTTCTGGGGCTGGAGATTGGACGGCACAGTCTTGGGGGTATAACAGGGCCAAAAGGAGCCGTGGGGGCTGGAGCCCCTATATGGGGCAGCAGGCGGCCCCCGGGGAACCTGGCGCCCTGGCAGGAGATGGAGGCGACAAAGGGTCAGATTCGTGTTCCCAAACGAGCACACTCTGCCTGCAGAGATCAGAGGACCAGGGTCAAGACGCTAGTCACATGGGCCAGACTCCACGTGGTGGAGATGAACTCAAGGCCTTTAAGAAGTCGCCCTGATGAGGGGTAGAGTGAGTTAGATGTGCAAGCCAAGGGAGAGTGCAGTGTCCGGGACGTGTGAGCAGGCGGGGATGGAAGGACAGTAGATTTAGCTACCAAAGCCGGACGTGCTGGGAGAGAGGCGGTTTGGGGAAAGATGATGAGCTTTTGTTTAGACACATGGAATCCACTTTAGTGAGTTCTAAGGGGAGCTGGCAAGGTCTACAAGATGGCAGAGTAGAAGGATGTGAGCCAAAGGTCTGTCTGGTCAAAGCTATGGTTTTTCCAGTAGTCATGTATGGATGTGAGAGTTGGACTATAAAGAAAGCTGATCAGTTCTAATGAGATGGATGAAATTGGAACCGATTATACAGAGTGAAGTAAGCCAGAAAGAAAAACACCAATACAGTATACTGACACATATATATGGAATTTAGAAGACAGTAATGATGACCCTCTATGTGAGACAACAAAGAGACACAGAGGTATAGAGTGGACTTTTGGACTCTGAGGGAGAGGGAAAGGGTGGGATGGTTTGGGAGAATGGCAATGAAACATGTATATTTTCTTGTAAGAAACGAAGTGCCAATCTATGTTCAATGTAGGATGCAGGATGCATGGGGCTGATGCACAGGATGATTCAAGTAGAGGATGTGGGGTGGGAGGTGGGAGGGGGCTTCGGCATTGGGAGATTGTGTTCACCTATGGCTGATTCGTGTCAATGTATGGCAAAACAAATACAGTATTGTAATTTAAAAAAATAAATAAATTTAATAATAAAAAAAAGAACGCTGAGTACAGAAGAATTGATGCTTACGAACTGTGGTGTTGGAGAAGACTCTTGAGAGTCCCTTGGACTGTGAGGAGATCACACCAATCAATCCTAAAGGAAATCAATCCTGAACATTCATTGGAAGGACTGATGCTGAGGCTGAAACTCCAATACTCTGGCCACCTGATGCAAAGAACTGACTCACTGGAAAAGACCCTGATGCTAGGAAAGGCTGAAGGCGGGAGGAGGAGGGGGTGACAGAGGATGAGATGGTTGGATGACATCACCGACTGAGTGGACATGAGTTTGAGCAAGCTCCGGGAGTTGATGATGGACAGGGAGGCCTGGCGTGCTACAGTCCATGGAGTCACAGAGAGTCAGACACGGCTGAGGACTGAGCTGACCTGAAGGGGAGCTGGCAGAGGCGGCAGAGAGATCCCAGGCGGAGGAGTGTAACATGAGGGAGGGCTCAGAGGCCAGGAGGGGACACAGGTGGAGCCTCTCACATCAGGGAGACACTGGCTCAGCAGCCTGCAGGCCTTGGTGGGACAGGCCCCGCCCCCTTCCCCGTGTCCCCAGATGAGCATGAGGCACGGGGAAGCCACCTTCCTCGAGGAGCGCCGGGCACGGGAGAACCGGCTGAGCCAGCAGAAGAAGCTGATCGACAAGATCCACACCACAGAGGCCAGCGAGAAGTACCGCTGGGTGAGCCGGGCCGCCCGGGCGCCGCCCTCCGGGGCCCCCGCTCCTCAGCCCCGCTGAGAACGCCCTCACCACCCACCTCCTCCCTGTCTCCAGGGCCGGCGGGACTTGGACTTCCCCTCCAACCTGATGGGTCTGGAAACTCTGAAAGGTAAGCGCTCAGCTCCCACCGCCCCAGCCAAGGTCTGGAGAGGTCGGTCACCATGAGGCTGGGCATCACCTGCAGTGGCCAGGGTGAGGGAGACCGATAACCCCGACCCCTCCCTGGCGGGACCCGCACAGGCACACACCAACTGCCACAGCACTCGCTTCAAGCGCTGCTACCGGCTCTGGGCTCTCGGCCAGGTGTGGCTAACCCCACCCCGCACCCCGCCTCTCAGCAGTAAAATGCACTCAGCAATGCCCCCCCCACCCCCCTGGAACCCAAGCCCCTCTGAGAAGCTCCACTAAGCCCCGCTGCGCCAGCCGCTTCTGGTTCTCCTCTGGATGGAGCCGCTCAAGGGCTGGCTGAGGAGGGAGCCAGTTAAAACAGAGGCGACCCTGAAGGGTACCTAGCTCTTGAGTGGCCTCCTCTGAGGATGTGGGGGCATCTGACGGCCCGCACCCTCCCTGCACGCTGGCTATCCCTCCCCTCTGCTGCGCCCAGTGAGGAAGAGAGAGGCCTCCAAGGCTGACGTCGAATACCAGGCGAATGTGACTGCTCTGGTGGAGAAGGTCAAGACCGCCGCGCAGTGCTCCCACCTCTGGGTACTGCCCACTGACTCCTGGGTGTGGGCAGAGGGGCAGGGGGAGGGGCCCATCCCCAGCCCAAGGCCTGGCTGAGCCCAGCCAGGCCCTGTGGACACCTGCACGTGAATGGACACACAAAGCAGCCACCCGCAGATCAGAGTGGAGGGCCTCCTGGGATGCAGCCAGCAAACCTGAGCTGTGGTCCAGGGTCGCACAGAGCCCATGGAAGTTGAGGATTAAACCCTGAGGGGGTGGCCTCCACCTCCGACTCCTTCCCCCTTCCCAAACCAACAGCAGCTGCCTCTCCACCTAACCCCCCTTTTACTTTAATCCGCTCTGGGATTACTATTAGTAAACCTTGAGCTCCTGTCCGTGGTCCTGACATAAGCTTGTCCACCCTCGGACAAGCGACTCGGAGGCACTCGGTCTCTTGGCGGTGGTCTCTCTGGCTCTTCGTTGGGGTCGTCTGCCCGCTCTGCCTGTCGTGAGGGTGGCATGCAAGAACACACACCGAGGGCCTCGTGGGCCCTCAACACACCACCGTGGTCGATGCTACTGACCACTGGGGGTCGGAAGAACCAGCTGCCTCCTGGCCCACAGCTGCTGCTCACCCCACTGGCCCTGCCAGGATATTGCCGGCCGGTTCCTGGCTCAGAAGGGCACGGAGGAGGACCTGGAGCTGCAGAAGGAGGACTGTGAGGAGAGGCGGGCGCAGCTGGAAGCCTTGATGAAGAAGCTGGAGATAGAGGAGGCCACGCTCAAGTTTCGCCAGACGCCCAGCTCCATCAGGTACGCGGGCAGTCCCGCCTCTCTCTGTACTGATAGCTTGGTGGCTGGCACCAGGCCTGGAGCTGAGCAGGCCTGCTGCCTCAGGGCCTGGCAGGGGTGCCCCCACGCCCACGTCTTAGCTCTTGAGCCCGAATGAGGACAGCAGTCGCTCAGGACCCCGCCGCTGCGCCTCGGTCTGCCACCTCCCACCCTCACCCTCAACAGCTTTAAGTCTGTTGAGAAGAAAATGAACGATATGCTGAAGGAGGAGGAAGAGCGGCTGCAGCTGGCTCACAGCAAGATGACCAGGAGTCAGCAGCTGCTGCTGACCATCCAGACCGGCATCGACAACCTCTACATCCGCCTGATTGGCATCCCCTGCCCACAGGCCAGGTACTAGCGGGGTCAGGAGGAGCCCCCAGCACAGAGGGCCGCCGGGAGGGGCCAGGGCGAGACAACGGGTTCCTCCCCGCTACAGAAGGAAGCAGCGCCCTCGACCGCCCCTGGACATGTACAGCAAGCTGGCGTACTGCGAGGGGAGGCTGCTGTACCTGGCTGACCGAGTGCAGACGCTGGCCGGGATGGAGGAGGTATCCCTGGGCCAGGGGTGCCTGCACACCCCACCTGCCCCAAGGCTCACCAGCCCCGTGCCCTGCAGGTCAACACCAAGGTGAGGGATGTGCTGGAGTCCTCCACCCTGAAGGAGAAGCAGAACACCAGGATCAGCTTTGAGGAGACGGAGGAGGACGTCATAGGTACAGGAGTCCCAGCAGCTGGAGGGGAGGCGGGGGCAGGTGGCCGGCCTGAGCTGTGCGGAGGCAGGCGCTAGGGGTGGCACTTGCTGCATCTGACCAGGGTGGCCTGGAGGGACAGTGGGGGCTAAAGCAATGGGGAGGCCACGTCAGCTGCACCCACGGGATTTTAACCGATGGAGGTGATGGCAAGGCACCAGTGCCAGGAGGCAGGCAGGGGGGCCTAGGCCAGGGCCCCTACGCCGATCTGTGTGGGAAGGGCAGGGCAGGGTACAGAGCTGAAGACCCTCCCATTCTAATAATTCTGGCGCGTTTGGGGCCTCGGGGCTGTCTCCCTCTTGTCTGGCACCTGGCCCTGAAGGATTCAGGCTTGGCGTATAGGGTAGATATTAGCGGTCGAGTGTGGGCTCTGGAAGCACTGGGGGAACCGTGGGCTGTCTCTCTCCCCGGGTGTGTGAGACCACAAACGCCAGACAGAGAGTAAGAAATACACGTCGTTGGTGCAACGGGCCCTGCCGTGAAAGGGCGCTGGAGGACAGCCCAGGACCTGGGGACGCAGGCGGGGCAGAGGGGCTACGGGCGCAGCTGCCCTCCCCCTCCTTCCTTGCAGAGACCTTCCAGTTCGCCGACGTGGACCACAGTTACGTGCCCTCGCGGGCCGAGATCAAGAGGCAGGGTCAGCGGCTGATCGAGGAGAAGCTCAAGGTGGCCAAGAAGAAGAAGAAGTGAGGGGAGGAGGAGGCCGCCCTGCCCCGCACCCCGCCCCCGCGCTTGCGTTGGTTACACAAATAAACATTTTTCCAGGACTTCGAGGCGCCGAGGGGACTCGAGTGCGGGGGCATCACGTGGGGAAGTGTGCGGGGAAGTGGGATGTTCGGTGTGGGTCTGGGCTCTGGGGTTCAGGGGCGAGGGTGAGTAGGGGGTCCAGGCCGGGGCGCGGACGGGGATCCGGACTGAGCTGAAATCCGGGAACAAACTCGTAAGGCGGGACTGCAGAGTCTGAGGCCCTAGGCCCTTTGCGTGCGCCGCACCGCCCTTCCGTGACCCTCGCGGTGCCCGGTACCCGCGCGCCCCGAGCCCGCAGCATTCTGCGCATCCGCACCTCGCGCGCCGCACTCCCGTGGCCCTCGCGGCGCCCCGTAGCCGCGCACCTCGCGCGCCGCACTCCCGTGACCCTCGCGGCGCCCCGTAGCCGCGCGCCCCGCTGAGCCGGCGCCAAGATGGCGGCGCTGACGAGCGCAGAGCGGCCGCGCCGGGGGCCGTGGGGGCCGGAGCGGGGCCTCCGCAGCTGAGCCCCCGAGCCGCCCTGCAGGCCGGCGTCCGCCCGCCGGAACCCGGGACATGGTGCGACCAGCGCCGCGCCGCCGCCGCCGCTGAGCTCGCGGGCCGTACCGGGCTCGGACGTGGGAGCAGGAAGATGTTCTCCGCGCTCAAGAAGCTGGTGGGGTCGGAGCAGGCGCCGGGCCGCGACAGGAACATCCCGGCCGGGCTGCAGTCCATGAACCAGGCGCTGCAGAGGCGCTTCGCCAAGGGGGTGCAGTACAACAGTGAGTGCGGCGCGGCGCGGGCGCCTGCGGGGCGGGCGGGGCCCGGCCGCGCGCCCGGGGCTCGCAGAATCCGGGCCGCGTCCGGCCCGGGAAGCGCCCCGAGGGCCTTGCGCTCTGCGTGCCGGCGAGCTGAGCCCGTGCCGGCGCCTGCCCGGATGGCGGGAGCCCGGGGCGCTCCCTTGGGGTCGGGAGGTGGTGCGGCCCGCCGAGGAGGGCCCGGAGCGCCACAGGACCGGGCCCGGGCGCCTCGGCCCGCGGCTCTCCCGTCTGGCCTGTGGGTCACTCCCCGGGAAGCTGGCCCGGGGGCGGCCGGCGTGCGCCCCGTGTGCCCGGTGCGGTTGGTCCCGGCGGCCCCGGGCGCGTCTGTGGCACCCAGACTGGCCCAGTGGCCCCGCGTGAGAGGGGTTCTTACGCGACGCGGGCGAGTCTGTGGCCCGGGACCGGGTCTTAAAGGGTGGCGGGCTCTCCACCCGCGAGCCGTGTGGCCACCGCAGGAGGACGGAGCGGGGGATTCCTCTGGCCTGCTAGTTTGACCTACGGGGTTTTTCTCTGTAGACTTGGTATTCAGTTTGAAGAGAGAATGTCAGCTGCGCCGCTCGTTCTTGCTCCCCTTTTTTAAAAAAGAAGCATTTGTAAGAGATATATTTAGAAGAGCTCCAGAAGGAACAGACTCTTGTTACTGCAGAGACTTCTCTTCTCCTGTGGGAAGGAGTGAGTTACCCGATGCCCTGAAAGCCCAGATCTTTCCAGTCCTCAGCTATAAATTATGTAAAATTGTTTAGCTCCTAGACGCTGACTGCCCTCTTGACCTCTTTAAAGTTTTTCCATCTTGCTGGCTTTTCGGTAGCTGTATTTGAAGTTGTTTGTTTGTTTTAATGGTGTTCTCTGCTTCTGAATCTTCCCCTCTTAAGTATTTCTGTATATTGCTACAAGATATCGGACATTCCCCCATTTCCGACTTTCAGAGGAGCCTGCCAGTCTCTGTGATGACCCCTATTTCAATGTGCCATATTAAGAAACTGACTGGAAAGACTTTGAATTTAAAAGAGGAATCGTTTTGCACGTATTCTTCTGCCCACTTTTGTGTGTGATTCTCTCACATTCCCAGAAGAGAACAGTGAATCAGAATACTCATGTTGAGGGGCTTCCCTGGTGGTTCGGTGGATCAAGCTTCACCTTCCAGTGCAGGGGACACAGGTTCGACCCGTGGTCGGGGAACTCAGATCCCACACTCCCAGGAGCAGCTAAGCCCATGGCCACCACCAGTGCGCCCGCACATCCCAGCCAGAGAGAGGCTTGTGCCGCAAAGACAGCCTGTGGGCCACAGTTAGGACCGGCACAGCCAAAAGTAAACAAATATTTTTAAAAAAACCCTCATTTTCACACGTCTTATAATTCACATTTTGTTCCTGTTATTTAATTTTATTCAGTTCAGTTCAGTCCCTCAGTCGTGTCCGACTCTTTGCAACCCCATGGACTCCCGCATGCCGAGCCTCCCTGTCCATCACCAACTCCTGTAGTTTACTCAGACTCATGTCCATTGAGTCAGTGATGGCATCCAACCATCTCATCCTCTGTCATCCCCTTCTCCTCCCACCTTCAATCTTTCCCAGCATCAGGGTCTTTTCAAATAAGTCATCTCTTCGCATCAGGTGGCCAAAGTATTGGAGCTTCAGCTTCAACATCAGTCCTTCCAATGAATACTCAGGACTGATCTCCTTTAGAATGGACTGGTTGGATCTCCTTGCAGTCCAAGGCACTCTCAAGAGTCTTCTCCGACACCACAGTTCAAAAGCATCAGTTCTTCGGCTCTCAGCTTTCTTTATAGTCCAACTCTCACATCCATACATGACCACTGGAAAAAACCATAGCCTTGACTAGACGGACCTTTATTGACAAAGTAATGTCTCTGCTTCATTTTATTAGTTATGGTATTATTTGTTAAAACAATCTTACACATTTGGAAACTGGCCTGGAAAATGTTCACCTTCTGAAAAGCCCTCCCTGGTGGACATGCCCCCGGTTGGGGTTGGGGGGTAGGTCAGAAGCAGAAAGGGCACTGGAGTCCTTCCAGAGAAGAGCCCCCACGTCAGGTATTGGGGTGTGCGTGGCAGCAGATTCTGATGTGGAACAAAATTAGTGAAATGTGGAGCAGTTGAGAGAAACTGAGCCCTGTGCCCGTGTGACATTTCTGGCTGATGCTGCCCCTGTCGTGGGCTAATACACACTTTTCAGACTTTTTATTTTCTTTATTAGTCAGCAGAAAAGAACATTTCTAGTATTTATTTTCCAAAACATCTTACTTAAGGAAGCACACCAGCTGTATGATAATTATGGGCTCAGGATTTTTATGGGTAAAGAGCTCTTATAGAACTTGGTTCTCCTGCAGCAGATAAGTCATCTTTATGCAAATTGCTGTGGTGGTGAGAAGTGACTCCCATGCACAGTCCCAGCATACACATCACATTTAGAATCGAAACCCAGGTGAGACACGGGACCGTATCTGTGGGTCAGAGCCATTCACCTGTAAGGCAGCAGGGTGCTCCCCGAGCTGTCTGCCCTTTCTGCCCCTGGTGGGCCCGGGCGGTCAGCTGTGTTTGGTGGGCTGAGGACGCACTGGTCTTGTGGATCCTGTGCCCTCGCTCGGGGCTGCATTCAGAGTCCTGGCCAGTCAGATTTCAGTGCCAGAACTCAAGAAAGCCTTGACAGGTTGGTCACTGGAAAAGAGAGCGTTTCCTTTCGGAAATAAACAGCTGTGTCTGGCAGACTGTGGCCTGCCCCAGCAGGGCTGACGCGCAGATCCCCGAGTGCTTGCTGCCTGTGGCGTGCGCCACGTTTTCTTTCATAGGTTTTCCTTCCCTGGCATTCATCTGCTTAGCAGATATTTACCGCGCGTTCGTCAGTGAAAACCCAGCCTGCAGTCTCTGCGTTTGGGGGCTGACGTTCCCAGCGGGAGTGGAAGGCAGGCAGCGGGCGTAAGCACGGGGCCTGAGCGCTGAGGCTGGGACTGCTGGGCGGAAGGTTAGCGCGAGCCCCACGGAGGAGCGCCGAGGCTGGGTCGCAGTGCAGTGAGGTCAGGAGAGAAGCGTGGGGCCGAAGAAGAGAGGGTGACGCGGCCTTAGGCCCTCAAGGCCCTCGCGCCATCCCCCACCCCAGGGGCTCCGCGGAGAGAGACCCTGGAGGCTGCGTTGGGAGGCGCTGCCGGAAGGAGGGGCCAGCTGTCCAGCGACCCCTGCTGGTGGCACCGCCAAAGGGCATCGTTGGGTTTCAGCCCTGCCTCCTGCAGAGGCATCATTGCCATCCAGGATTAACCGGAAGCTTTCTTCTATATTTTGGAAAAAAGGTTCCCTGTTTCGCTTGCGGTGTGTGGCAGTCTGAGTGAATTACTATAGAATCAGGGAGTAAAGGAGATTGTGCGGCCCTCAGCCGACCCTGTGTCTGCAGCGTTCTGTCCTTAGAATGAAAGGCACAGGATAGAAACGCAGCTGTTCTGTTCAGGAGAACGTCCACACACGCTCAGGTAAGGGCTTCTTGCCGCTTCTTGGGTGAATCTTAATTAAAGGTTTTTCACTGAATCACTTAGTTTATTTGAGTGATGTCTAAGTTTCTAAGATTGATTTGACTTTTTTACTTACAAGTAGAGATCAGTTACTTTTTTTTAACCAGATGAAACCAGGTCTTTTTGTTTACTTCTGGTATTACACACTTTCTTCTAATTACGTTTTTGAAGAATAGATTTTAAATTTTAAAAGGATTTCAGTTGGAGAGAAAATTAAGACTTTTCATTCTCAAAACAGAATAGAAAACAAATATATGTTAAAGTTATTCAGTTCAGTTGCTCAGTTGTGTCCGACTCTTTCCGACCCCATGGACTACAGCACGCCAGGCCTCCCCTGTCCATCACCAACTCCTGGAGTTCACCCAAACTCATGTCTGTTGAGTCAGTGATGCCATCCAACCATCTCATCCTCCATTGTCCCCTTCTCCTCCTGCCTTCAGTCTTTCCCAGCATCAGGGTCTTTTCCAGTGAGTCCGTTCTTCGCATCAGGTGGCCAAAGTATTGGAGCTTCAGCATCACTCCTTCCAGTGAATATTCAGGACTGACTTCTTTAGGACGGACTGGTTGCATCTCCTTGCAGTCCAAGGGACTCTCAAGAGTCTTCTCCAACACCACAGTTCAAAAGCTTCAGTTCCTCAGCTCTCAGCCTTCTTCTAGTCCAACTCTCACATCCATACATGACTACTGGAAAAACCATAGCTTTGACTAGCAGACCTTTGTCAGCAAAGTAATGTCTCTGCATTTTAATGCGCTGTCTAGGTTGGTCATAGTTTTTCTTCCAAGGAGCAAGCATCTTTTAATTTCATGGCTGCAGTCGCTATCTGCAGTGATTCTGAAGCCCCTCAAAATAAACTCTGTCACTGTTTCCACTGTTTGCCATGAAGTGATGCAACCGGAGACATATCAAAGAAGGAAACGGTTGTAAAATTATATCAAGAATCAGAACAGAAAGGTTGTGTTTGAAAAAGAACCAAAGAGACCCTCCAGAAACGAAAAAGCACGGTCAGTAAAACAAGAAGCCGGCCGACAGGTGACGCAATGTAATAGTCCAGCTGAAGATGGAGCTTGCACTGACAGGGAGATGCAGGCTCAGAATGGAGCCAGACCTGCACACATGCGATTGGAGTCTCAGAAAGAGAGCAGGATGGAGAGGCGGCCACTGGAGAAATGCAGGCCAGGCTCTCCTAGAGCTCACAAAGCACACGGAACGCTGAGAAGCCTGACGCTGGGGCATTCACACCCCCAGAGCTGGACGCGTCGTGGAAATCTCAGGACAGCGAAAGTGAAGAGGGAGAGAGCAAACAGAATACCTCCAGAGAGACAGCTGAGAGCCTGACCACACGCTGGCAGTGGCGGCGCTGAGGGGAAGCCCCGTCGGCCTAGGAATGCGCCCGATCAGCCCTCCTGTCCAAGATGAGTCCTGGGCTGTGCGCTCCAGGCGGCGAGCACGGGAGACGCAGGAGGCCTGCAGGGCACAGAGATGGTGAACAGGCCCCACGGCTGCCGTGGGGCCACCGGAGGAGAGGCCAGAACGCTCACAGCCAGCACACAACCCCGAGCTGACCAGAGGCGAGTGACATCTGAGTGGGAGCCAAGGACACTAGCTTCAGACTTGCTGTGGCAAAGGTATGTGTCAGAAATTGAAGAACAGAAATAAATTGCGAATCTTCCAAGTAAATACCAGGCAAAAACAGAAATTTACAAACCTTGCCCATCATGAGAAGGCAGAAAAAGGGGAGAGAGCCTCTGCAGGGACTGGAGACTGTCAGCCACCAGGGAAGGTGGGCGTGCAGACTTGGTAGGAAGGAAGACGGGCTTGCTTTCCTTCCGGCGTGTGACGCGCAAGAGAGATGGCCCAGTCACGGCCGTACAGAGGGGCCGGAGGAGGGGACGTGGGACCCAGTGCGGAGGCGGGGACGTGGGACCCAGCAGTGTGACGCGCAAGAGATGCCCAGCTCACGGTGGCACAGAGAGGCCGGAAGCGGGGATGTGGGACCCAGCATTGGGTAGCATCGGCCACAGGGAAGCTGAGCCGTGGGCGCTGAGACTGGGTGCAGGGCCCACGACCGGCCTGGTGGGTGGAAGACCCGGTGGCGCAGCAGGCGCCTGCACCCAGACCCTCAAATGCAGGCGCATCCCTAACCCTGGCGGTCCCCACAGACAGCTGGGAGTGTGTGCCATAAAGACCACGTCTGTGGCCACAGTGAACAGAACTAGTTAGGAACAACAACAAGCACAGCTCTGAGCGGAAATGTGACAACATCTCTAAGTAATTTACGGGTTGAAGAAGTATTTGTAATTCCCTGATAACAAATGTCCCACATACTTGGGGTGGTCATCAACCTGAGAATACAACTTGAAAACCCAGGAAAAAGAGCAGGATAAACCTCAAGTAAAAGGAAGTAAGTGACAAGGGAAAAACAAAAGCAAGAGATTTTTAAGAAGAATCAACAGAGGCGTCCAGCCAGCCAAACAGGCTGTGTGCCCATGACTGGCCAAGTTGTTGAGCCCCTGGCAAGATTAATTAAAAGACAAAACCAGTATCATGAAGGATAGAGTACACAGCTGCAGCCACGCAGTCCTGGAACAAAACATGTTACGGTGACTTCACGTCCCTCTGTTGGAAACTTAGAAGACGGCCCCCTAGAGAATGGGCGAGAAACACGGCATCTGTGTCTGCAGGCCCAGCCCTGCCAGGTGCTCGCAGCTATAGCCAGGGAGACGCTGCCCCAGCCCGGCCTGTGGTCTCCAGAGCACCTCCCTGCAGGCTGCCCAGCTTCCCCCGCCAGAGGCCCAGCCGCCCGCCCCCCAAGCCATCAGCTCCACCCCAACCGGACCCGCTGGTTCTGCCGAGCTCCCCAGCTGTCTGGAACACTCTTCGGCCGAGCCCCTGCCTTCTCTGCAGGCGGCAGGAAGCCCACTCCTCTGCAGCACCTTGGGACCTTGCCCCCTCCCCCCTTGTCGCCAGCCCGCCCTGTCCTCCTGGGCATGTGCATGAGCACGCCTCTCCTAAATAGTGGCTGGGCAGCAAAGTGGAATCCAGGCTTCCTGCCATCACCCCACGTGTGGTCGTGAGGAGCCCTGGGTCCTGCGCCCAGCCAGGGCTGCGGGGAAGCAGGTTAAGGGCAGCCCGGGGACACACAGGGCTGCGGAGGTGCGCGCGGCCCTGCCTGTTCCGGGAGGCTGCCTTCCTGAGTGCAGGCTCCCGGGCGTCAGTCCGCTTCCCTGGGGCCTGGCGGGGAGCAGGGCTGCCCGCCTTCCAGCCTGTGCCTGCTGGGCACATGGGCGTTGCACAGCAGTGTGTGTGTGGATGCTTGTGGGGGCGCGAGTCTGCCTTGCTCTGACTGTCTGCCTGGCCTGTGCTCTCTCCCAGTGAAGATCGTGATCCGCGGGGACAGGAACACGGGCAAGACGGCGCTGTGGCTCCGCCTGCAGGGCAAGAGGTTCGTGGAGGAGTACATCCCCACGCAGGAGATCCAGGTCACCAGCATCCACTGGAGCTACAAAGGTGGGGGGGCGCGGCCTGCGGGCTCCCCTGGGCCCCCAGCCTGGGGCCAGGTGGGCGTGGCCTGCAGGGGAAGGGGGCTCTCCTCCTGTGGCCCCCAGCCTGGGGTCAGGTGGGCGTGGCCTGCAGGGGAGGGGGCTCTCCTCCTGTGGCCCCCAGCCTGGGGTTGGGCAGGCGCAACCTTCGGGGAGTGGGGGGCTCTCCCGTCCCCCAGCCTGGGGTTGGGCAGGTGCAGGCAGCCTGCAGGGAGTGGGGGCTCCCCGTCCCCCAGACTGGGGTTGGGCAGGCAAGGCCTGCGGGGAGTGGGGGCTGTCCTCCTGTGGCCCCCAACCTGGGGTTGGGCGGGCGCAGCCTGCGGGGAGTGGGGCTCTCCCGCCCCCCAGCCTGGGGTCAGCCCTGGGACACCACACATGGTGCTTTGGGGTCACCCTGAAGTCCCCGCTCCCGAGGGAGACTCCTCCACCTGGGGATTGGTGCCAGGGGCTGGACTCTGGCCTTCGGGGCAGACCGACCGGGCCGGTTCCAGCCGCAGCTTGCACTGGCCTCAGCAGGCAGGCTCCGGTCCTTCCTTGTGAAGCCCCACCCCTCGCAGGGTCCCGGGAGGGGTTTGCTGGGAGGATCACCTGGTGGGCAGAGCACCCCTTGTGGGCACCTGGGCATGACCAGGATGGCGGGCCCCCCCTCGTGGGGTCAGTGACTACTGGGACCCTGTGGGGAGGCAGGGGAGCTGCTCTGCGTGCTCAGGAATCATGACAGTGAAAGGCCTTGGAGCCGTTTTAGACGTTTCCTGTCATCGAAAAAACAGGTCCCATGAGCCGGCAACAGGACACCCAGGCCTTGGCAGGCCTTCCGCCTCCCCTCCCGGCGCCTGCCAGGCACCGTCTGGGCAGCCTTGCGGGCTCGGTGTCACCCTGCCCTGGCTGCACCAGACCCCACCCCCAGGGTGCCCCTTCTCAGTTCGGGGTGAAGCTCTGTCCCTCCTCTGGGTGGCACGCATGTCTCTCCCCTTTCCCCACAGGATCCTGGGGAGGTGGGTAGCCCCCAACCACCTGGGGCTGTGCCCCAGACCTCACCCCAGACTGGTGACCCCTGGACACCGCTGCCAGGGAGCAGCTGTGGAGTCACTGGGGCCAGGCCCTCCCGCAGCAGCCGGGGGTGCAGGGCACTGGCTGGGCGCAAGCCTGCCCCAGGGGCGCCCTTAGGACCCGGGGTCCTGTCACCTGAGCAGGCGTCCAGATTGCTGCCCGCCTTCCAGGGAGGAGCATCCTGGACGCTGCGCCTGCCGCCCGTGCAGGAGCCCTGAGGGCGGCGCCCAGGGGGACTGTGGCGTCTGCACGGCCTGGAGGCCTGTCTTTAGAGCCGCAGGTTGACACTGGGTGCTGACCCTGCTGTTCTCCTGTTTCAGCCACTGATGACATTGTGAAAGTTGAAGTCTGGGATGTGGTTGACAAAGGTGAGTCGTGTCCGTCGTGAGCCTGCTTTTTTCTCTCCCGGGCTCTCTTCACCCTGCAGCTGTCTGAGCGGCTCCTCTGCTGCCCCCTTGACCCAGCTCCCGGGCGGGCTCGCTGTTGGCTCCAGGAGCAGGCTGGCTGGCCGGAGGCCGGGCTCCTGGCTGTGATGTCGGGTGCGGTGACCTCTGCTGCCCCGTGGGCGCGGGCCCCTGCTGGGGGCGGGGCACAGGGAGAGGCCACCCCACTCATGCCGTCCTCAGGCAAAGCGCCTCTACCCGTGACTATGTCTGTCTGTCCTTAAGGAAAATGCAAGAAGCGAGGTGACGGCCTGAAGGTGGAGAACGACCCCCAGGAGGTGAGCTGGTCCCTTCCGCGCGGCCCCGACTCCACAGGGGCGGTCGTGAGCAGGCATCTGCGCTTCAGCCCCTCTGCCCGCCTGGCCCGGCCCTCCCGAGGACTGCATCTGCTGGCGCTGGAGGGATGCAGCGGCCACTCCCGTGCAGCCTGGGGTCACATGGGGTGGCAAACTGACCCCAGCTGCTGCTCACGTCCGTGGCCCCTGTCGCGCCCCACCTGGGGCTGCGGTGGCCTCGGAGATGTTCAGGTGGAGAGCTCACGCTCCTCTCACGGTCCGCTCACGCTCCTCTCACACACTCCGCTCCTGGCACAGAGGCCTGGGCCCGTGAGGCGCAGGCGCGCGGCGGGTGTGGCCGGGCGCATGTGGGCCGCCTGTGGCCCCACGAGGCCCCACGACTGGCAATGCCCCTGACCTGGGACAGCCTCTGCTAGCTTCGAGGGCCTTCTGTTCACGGCCTCCTGTCCGGCAACGGGCTGGAAGGTCCCGTCAGCTCCAGCCCAGGTCCCTGACCGTCACGGGCACATTGCGCTGCCCCAGCACCACGAGCTCCCCGGGTGTGAGCTGTGGAGGGCTCTCTGGGTCTGCGTCCTCGGGTCTGGGATGCACTTCAGCTCGCTAGTCCCCGCGGCGGCACCTTGAGCCCGGCGCACGGACGCTCCCAGCAGGCAGCGCACACACCCTTGTCTGAGGGCAGGCTCCATGTGCCTGCGCCTGTTAGCCTTGTGTTGACTTTTTTCCCCAAAAAAAAAAAAAACAGCTGATGTCTTTTCAGTTTAAAAGACATATTCAGCCCCTCGCAAGGAGGTGAGCACTCACGTGTGGGTCATGGCCCGTCTCTGAGATTTGGTTCCCCGTCTGCAGGCGGAGTCCGAGATGGCCCTGGACGCGGAGTTCCTGGACGTGTACAAGAACTGCAACGGGGTGGTCATGATGTTCGACATCACCAAGCAGTGGTGAGGACGCTGGCCTGCGAGGGCACTGTGGCGCCCAGCGCCGCTCCAGGGCCAGCCTCGGGCTGGGAGCGCCACCGGCCTGGGGGCCTCGGCACTCAAGTCTGGAAGTAGGCCAGGTGGGGTGCTCATGTCTGCACCGGACGGCAGGCCGGGGTCGGGAGGCACACGTCCGCCCCTCAGCTGTGCGGCCCTTGCTGAAGACACCGTCTCAGACGCACAGCCTCGAGTGGTCGTTTGTGTTGGGGTCCCCAGATCCCACGTTCCCGGGCTTGCTAGGGGGCCATACCACTGTGGCTCATCACAGCCGAGGCTCCGGAGCAAGATGAGCAAAGAAGGAGGTGTGGGGGCACCCTCCGCCGGCCCCGAGGGTCGTGTCCGTGTGGGCTCTCATAGGAGGGGCCTTGCCCCTCGGCTCTGAGCTGTGACAGCACCACCCGTGGGGGGCGGCCCAGCGCCAGGCCTTCCTGAAGCCTGGGACCCCGGCCCTGGGGGGAAGCTGGAGTGTCCTCCCCACGTGACTCGGGCCAGCCTTGCCAGAGGCCTTTCCAGGCTGGTGGCCTTGAGTCTGCGCGCTACCCGGAGAGGAGGCGAGGGGGGCTGCGGTGGCTGCCCAGCTGGGGACACTCGGAGCAGCCCAGCCTTCCCGCAGACGCCGCCGAGGCCTGCCAGGACGCGGCCCCTCCCAGTGTGGGCGCTCCTTTACCGTGGGCCGCCCGCATCTTGGCTGGACAGTCTCCCAGGCTTCACCCACTCACCCCCGTGTGCCTGTCAGTGACTTGGGTGCCTGGGGTCCAACACACTCCAGCCTCAGCCAGTGCTCTCGGGACATGCCCTCCCCCCTGCAGGGACAGACGGCTCAGTGCCCGCAGAGGACGGGGCACCAGGCCATGTGTGAGCAGCCTCCAGCGGCGGCAGGGCGCTCAGCAGAAGGGGGAACTGCATGCCTGGAGCTCGAGGCCCGACCCCGTGCAGGAGTAGCAGCCCCACCTCCAGGCACAGGGGCTGCGGGGCCCGCCCCGGGGCCAGGGTGCCATCCCTTCCTGGGAGCAGCACGGCCGCTGGCTCAGCCCCGCGGGCCTCATGTGCCCCGTCATTGGTGCTGAAGTGCCTGGCTGCAGCTGGATGAGCTGTGACCGGAGGCCAGGAGGGCCCCGTGGGGAGCTGGGCAGCGGGCGGGACGGACACCCCCTGCACCTCAGGCTGCCGGCCGGGGTGGGGGGCGGCAGGGAGGCTGAGCCCACCCAGGAGACCCGGTGCAGGTTGGGGGGTTCACAGACCCAGAGCGCCAGGAGCATGGCTCTGCTTGGGTCCCGTGGCGCCGGGCGCTGTCCCCGTCCCCAGGAGGGGGCACTGGGGCATGCCAGTGCTTCCAGTCAGGTGGCTCTGCACAGAGCATGCACGCAGCGGCCAGAGGCAGCGGGCTCCTGGTCAGTGCGCCCTGGATCTGGGCGGGGCGCACGTCCTTGCTCACCACTCAGGAGACAGGAGTGTGGACTCCATGCCAGGACAGCCAGGGCCCCACCCCACCAAAAGCAGCCCGGGCACGTGGTGCCAGCAGGGGCTGTGGACAGGTCTGGGGACACGGTACAGGGCACCCCTTGGGGTGGCTTGCGGGGTATGTGGTGTGCACCCTGGGGGTCCTCTGATGCCGTGCCCACACCCTTGGGTGGAGGCTCAGGCAGGCATCTCCCCATGTGCCCCCGAGGACCTTCAACTGCCATCCTGCGGGAGCTGCCCAAAGTGCCGACGCACGTGCCCGTGTGCGTGCTGGGGAACTACCGTGACATGGGCGAGCACCGCGTCATCCTGCCCGACGACGTGCGCGACGTCCTCGACCGCCTGGACAGGTGGGCCCACGCCTGCCCCCAGACACGCCCATGCCCCCCCACCAGGATGCTCCTGTCCCCCTGGATAGGCCTGCTGCACCGCCCCTGCCTGAGCCCTGGCCACCCCCCAGCTGCAGGGCCCCCGGCCCTCCTGGAGCCTGACTTGGGCAGGGTCAGGACCAAGCAGCCCCAGCGTGTGGCGGGAATGTCACCCCCATCCCTGGGGCCAGCAACGGTGGGATGTACAGAGAGGCCCTGCAGGGCCAGACAGCCCCAGCGGCCTGGTCTGGGCGGCCACCAGAGGGCGCCCTGCCGAGCGGAGCCGTCTGAACCTCAGGTCTCCACCTGGGAAGGTGGGCCCATCACCTGCTGGCCAACCCAGCGCCCCAGGGCACTGACTCCAGGACGGCCTGGCCCGGGTGCGTCCTCGGCCCAGAGGGCTTGCGCCTCGCTGCCCCGCCGCCTCGGGCCCTCCATCTCGGCTCTCCTGCACACAGGCCTCCGGGGTCCTCTTACTTCCGCTACGCTGAGTCCTCCATGAAGAACAGCTTCGGCCTCAAGTACCTGCACAGGTTCTTCAACATCCCCTTCCTGCAGCTCCAGGTGAGTGCCGCCCGCAGGGCCGGGGCGGGCCGTCCGAGGGTCGCCCCGCTGGCTAGGGGGCTGGGCCCTCCCGTGTCTGCCCGGGTCCTGCTTGGTGCCGTGGCCTGCGGCAGCGGCCAGCCCTCATGGGCGCCCGCTGTCCCCACCATGGGCCTGGGCACTCTGCCGACAGCTGCAGGGGCCGAGAAGCCCCCGCCCTCCCCCACCTGGCTGGCCGCCCTCCCTGGAGTCTCGCTCTGCCTTTTGTTGGGGGATGCGCTTAGATTTACAGAAAAGGCAGAGGCTTTCTGTGCCCTGGCTCAGCTCGCCCCCGCTCCGCCCCGCCCCGCCCCAACGGCAGCCCCACACGTCGCGGTCACAGCTCTGCGGGCTGCAGTGGCCCTTGAGGCGTGTCTGCCTCAGTGTCTGACCTTAGACAAGCGATCGGCTTTAGAGGCGAGACCCGGGAGGTGACCGCCCTGCGCATCACTGAGCGCAGACACACAGCACCCCATGGGCCGTCCCTGGGGGGCTGGCCTGTGGCTCTCGCCGCCGCAGAGGCCTCTCCCTTCCTCTGAAAGGGCGCAGGGCTCACCAGCGAGAGCAGCCGTCTTTCCTCCCCTCTCGCCTTCTGAAGAGACAAGGCCTCTGAAGGCCAGGATGCGGGCACTTGCCCTTCACCTGCCCTTTCCCTGGGGCCCCTGGGGGTTGATCTGCGTCACCCTTAGGGGTGCCTTGAGCTTCCTGTCAGAGCGCAGCCTGCACGGAGTTGCAGGGAAACACCCCCAGCGCGGACTGAAGGGCGGGCGGGCCGATTGGAAGGTTGGGAGCCGCCCTGCCGCGGAGCACCGGGCTGGCAGGAAGCGCGTGTCTCAGCAAGTGCTGGAGCTTCTCGAACCTCAGGGCACCTGTGTGAATGGGGCGCTGTCTCGAGTGCTTCGCGCACGTCGCGACCTCTGCCCCTAGAGCCTCACGGAGCCACCGAGGCATCTCACCGGCCCCTGGGTGCGGCCCTGCGGGCTCCCGGCTCTGCGGCGGCCTTGTCCATCGGGGGCCGCCAGACCGAGGGGCAATCGAACACCCCGGGACGGCCCCAGCTCAGCCTCCTGCTTCCTGTCTGCAGAGGGAGACGCTGCTGCGGCAGCTGGAGACAAACCAGCTGGACATAGACGCAACGCTGGAGGAGCTGTCTGTGCAGCAGGAGACGGAGGACCAGAACTACGGCATGTGCGTGCAGCCGGCCGCGCTCGCGCTCGGGCCCGCAGCGCGCTCTGCAGGGGGCGGGCGCGTGCCCGGTCAGGCCGCCCCAGCCCGGCTCTGCGCCTGGCGGGCGGCATGTGCGCGCCTCCTGCCTTGTAGCCGTGTCTGCACGAGGAGCTGCGGCTCAGAGAAACCGAGTCACGTCAGCTTTGAGTTGGCGCAGGCCCTGGGCCTTGCTGCAGTCAGGCCTCAGCCCTTCCTGGGAAGCAGACAAGACAACGGCTCTTTCCCAGCCTCCCTGGGGTGGGAGGTGGGGCGCACGGGCTCTGCCGCCCCGCCCGCTGAGCACTTCTGGCTGGGCCTGCCTCGCTAGGTGTGATGGGCGCATGGAGTGGCCGCCTGTCTCGGGGCCGAGGGCGGGGCTGTTCAGGCCCAGTGCGGCTGCGGGCACCGGCTGCCTGGCCCCCACTGCCTCTGTCCAGACTGGCCGAGCTGCTGGCCACCTAGTGTGCAGCCCGAGGTGTCGCTGACCGGCCCCATGTCCACCCCCGGCCCCTGCACGCCCGGCGGCCGTTTGCCAGCCGAGGGCAAAGGGTGTTCCTGGGTGACACCCGTGGAGACAGCTCCTTGCCCCTGGAAGGGCGCAGGAGGGGAACCCAAGCCTCCTGGCCCCTGATAGCAGAGGGAGGGGGTGTTGTCCGAGCAAGTCCAGTGGGATGGGTGACCCGTGGGGAGCAGGCCTAGCGGGCACTCCTCTGACCAGCAACAGGGTGGGTCGTGGGTGCCCAGAGCAGCCCCGTTTGCCTGAGGATCAGGTTAACTCCTGGGGTGGGTACATCTCTTTGGGGAAGTCCTGGCCCCAAATTCCCCTAAACCGTGTCCTGTGCTCTGTTGGGTGTTCTGAGAGTGGGGCAGCTGCTGTCCCTCAGGCGGGACCCTCAACTCCTTGCCCCTCCAGGGCCTCAGAGAGGGACTTTGGGGCCTGCCTGGAGGCAGATCCAGCCACTGGTTCTGACACAGTGAGAGGGGGGGGGCAGGGGTCATCAGGGTGGGGGTGTTTTCACCCACCCTGTCAGGCTGGCCTTGCTGCAGACGCCCACCCCGCCCCCCAAAGGTCCCCAACCGAACGTGGGCACCAGGTTCCCTGGGGAGGTGGCAGCTGGAGCCCCTCCATGGTGCCCACCCCCCGCCAGCCCCCTCGACGGTCCCTGGAGAAGGCGGCACCCTGAGGACTCAGCAGTGGTGTCTCTGCGACTTGCCCTGAGCCGCTAGGGGACCGCCAAGGTCGGGGGCGGACCCCACCCCAGCCCCTGCCAAGACCTGTCTCCACGTGCCAGCCTGGAGGCGAGGACGCCGGCTCTCCATTGCACACCTTCTGTTTGAAAGTTTGACCCCCCAGAGGAAGGCCCTGCTCAGGCTTCTGTGCCGCTGGCGTCCTCAGTCAGGGGGAAGTGGTGCCCAGGACCCCGTGTCCCCGCATGGGGCGGGCGGAGCACTCAAACACGGGGAGGTCCATGTCAGGGCAGGCAGTGCGCACACCCGGGGGGGGCGGCGCTCACATGGCCCGTTCCCGCAGCTTTCTGGAGATGATGGAGGCGCGCAGCCGTGGCCACGTGTCCCCGCTGACCACCAGCGGGCAGAGCCCGTCCTCCGGCTCCCAGTCCCCCGTGGTGCCTCTGAGCACAGTGTCCACCGGGAGCTCCAGCCCCAGCACGCCCCAGCCGGCGCCCCCTGCCCCCGCTGAAGCCCCGCCCCCGCCAGCCGCACCTCCCCGACGCAGCATCATCGCTCGGCTGTTCGGGGCCTCGCCCGCCACAGAGGTGGCCCCCCGCCCCCAGGTAGGCCCCACCTTCACGGACAACCCCAACCCCAGGGAGGACCTCACCCTAGGGGGCCCTGGAGGCAGGCCCAGAGTTCCCGAGGGGGAGCAGCCCTGGGAGGAACAAGGTGGCCCCACAGCCCAGCCACACCACCGCACTCGGCCCAGCGCGTGGAGGGAGTCACTGAGCGCAAGCTGGCCCCCGCTGTCCCCAGAGCCGGCCCCAGCTGCAGAGGCCTCCGCAAAAGCCCAGAACGTGGAGGACTTCGTTCCTGAAGACAGCCTGGACCGCAGCTTTCTGGAGGACCTGGCCCCTGCCAAGGACGAAAAGAGACTGGGAGCCAGGGCCCCCTGGACAGCGACAGGTGAGGGCAGGCCCGGAGTCAACGGGCGGCTGGGGTCGTCCTCAGCCTGGCCCTCTGCCCATCAGGCGTGGACTCGGAACACCCGTCCACATCTGGGTGCTGCGACAGCAGAGGTGCTCAGAGGAGGAAGAGGGAGCAGCTTCAGGCCACAGCCTGACTCCTTGTCGTCCCGACTCAGCAGGCGGCCCCCTTGCCTGACCCTGGGCTGCTGCCACTTGAGAGCACAGGCTGGGCCTGGTGGACGGAACCTGGGGCCAAAGAGCCACTGTGCGCTTCTCCCCGGGGGCAGGGCAGGTGCGCAGGGGAGGTTCGGGTTTGTGGCCACCTGCAGCCCCTCCGTGCACTCTTCCCAGCACCCCGTCCCCTTCAGACCCACCCCCTACCCCTGTCTTTCTCACACGTGCCCCCCCTCCCCCTTACAGGGCCGCCTCCAGGCCCCCCTGGCAGCCAGTGCCCCTCAGCCATGCCCACACAGGGCGGAGCACGCCCAGGCCTGGAGGGCAGAGTGGGCGCTCTGGGCCCTCCTCATGACCTCTAACTGCCCCGCCCTCCCTGCAGCGATGGGGAGACCCCGGCAGGGAACCCAATGGTGGCAGGCTTCCAGGATGACGTGGACCTTGAAGATAAGCCTCTCAGCAGGCCCCTGCCACCCATGGGCCCCATCCCCAGTAAGGACATCACTCTGTCCAGCGAGGAGGAGGCAGAGGAGGGGGCAGGGCACCTCAAGGCCGAGGTCCTGGCCCCCCAGAAGTGCCCTGAGTCAGAGACCAAGAGGTGTGTTGGTGGAAGAGAAGAGGTGCGGGGCCCGGGCGGAGGGAAGGCAGAAGGTGGCCTCAGCTCCCTGACGCTCCTTGGTGTCCCCAGATCTTCCACAAAGGCCTCAGGGCCGCCCCGGGACACGGCTCCCAGGGAGCAAGAGCCCTGCCAGCCAGGCAGCACCAAGCCCCGCCCCGAGGGCCCCTCTGGCAGGCTGGAGGAGGGCACGGACAAGCCAGTGTCGTCAGAGAGCGACACCGAGGGGCCCATCGCTGCCCAGATGCTGTCCTTCGTCATGGACGACCCAGACTTTGAGAGCGACTCAGATGCTCAGCGGAGAGCGGTGAGGACCAGCCTGGCGCCCCTGCTGCCTTTGAGCCCAGGGCAGCTGGGGGGGGGCGTGCAGTGGACGTGCCACATGAGAAGTGGGGGCTCCCAGGGCACGGTCAGGCCTGTGGGGACTGCAGGGTTGCCCCACAGGGCACCGTGTACAACAGGCTCGGCTGACCCCGCTCTGGGGACGGCTGGGGGACTGCCACGTCATAGCTGCCACACACAGGCTGTCGTCACTGGGGGCCCCTGGCCCGGGGGGTTAACAGGAGCCCCTGGGGGCCACATGACAGCCAGGGGGTGTGGGGGTTCTGCGGCTGACCCGCCTGCTCCCTGTCCAGGGCGAGTTCCCTGTGCGAGAGGACCTCTCGGACCTGACTGATGAGGACTCTGGCCCCATGCAGCCCCCCCGCACCCCCCAAGCCCCTGGTCCCCTCCTTCAGATTGAAGGACGATGCCGACCTCTTCGGGCTGGGGCTGGAAGAGGCGGGTCGCGGAGACAGCAGTGAGCAAGGTAGCCGTGCTGGACCCGCCCCCTCCTGCCAGGCGCCAGCTGACCTTGCCCCCACTCTGAACCCAGGGGCAAGGGGGCCGCAGCAGGCCCTCACGGGGCCCCAGCCGCGCTATGCGTGGCCCCACCGTTCTCTGACCGCCTCCCAGCTCCTCAGGCACCTGACCTGCGGCCATATGTGAGGCCTTTGCAGGCGAGGGCAGTGGGCTGGAGCGCTTAGGGGCCCCGGTCCCGCCCTGCCTTCCTGGCCTTCCACAGAGAGAGGGCCTGGTCTCTGGGCCGTGGGGACCCACTGTCTCTTGCTGCCGCTTGGCGGCGTCCCAGTCTCTGGGCCCCTGGAGCCTAGAAACCCACCTGGGGGCCTCCCTCGTCCCCAGAGCAGAGAGGAAAGGACATCTGTTTGCAAGAGCGGCCAGGGCAGAGGCCGCAGGGCTGGAGTGCTGGCTCTCGGCTGTGCTCACGCTGAGGACCCAGGGACCCCGGCTCAGACGGGACCTGCCCACCCCCATCTTAACCCGGGCTGCCGTCCCGTGCCTGGCCCAGGGTGGGCCTGGCCTCGGGCCGGGACACTGACGCCCGCCTCTCCTCTGCAGATAAGGAGGGCAGGCCCCCGCGAAGGAGAAGAAAAAGAAGAAGAAAAAGAGCAGAGAGGTACCTGAGCCCCCCGTGCGCCCTGGGGCGGCCCCGCTCGCCTAGCCGCCCCTGACACCGCGGTGTGCCCCTGCAGGAGGAAGACAAGGCGGCAAAGAAGAGGAGCAAGCATAAGAAGAGCCGGGAGGCGGGCGGACGACAAGGGCA
Organism: Nanger dama; assembly: GCA_917880005.1. Classification (NCBI taxonomy): domain Eukaryota; kingdom Metazoa; phylum Chordata; class Mammalia; order Artiodactyla; family Bovidae; genus Nanger; species Nanger dama. Next base: position 1,064,606 of record CAKJTW010000018.1, on the reverse strand, counting down.
GGGACGAAGCGGCGGCGGCGGCCCCGGGCCCGCAGAGGACAGCCCTGGACGAGCTGGAGGCCTTCCTGGGCGGCGGCGCGCCCGGCGGCCCCCTCCCGCGGCGGCGGCGACTACGAGGCGCTCTAGGCCCCGCCCCGCGGAACGAGGGCGCCCAGTGCACGGGGTGGGGGGGCTGGGCCTGCCCTGCAGGGGAGGGGGCGGCGGGCAGCCGGCCCCCAGCGCTTCTCAGGGATGGGACAGGCCGAGGAGGCCCGTGAGGCTGTTTACAGTGGGGGTGCGTCCCTGCCGGCCCCTGCTCGCCCGGGCCCGCCGCACGCACTTACCTAGCCTGCTGCATGCGGGCCGTCCCCGCTTCCCGCTGCAGCTGCGGCTTGGCCGGCGCTGCAGAACTCCGACCCGGGACCCCGGGACCCCTGCGTGCCAAGGCCCAGCAGTGCTGGCGCCCCTGCGGGGGCTGCTCTTTCCAGGCACGGCGTCTGGCTTTGCACCTGAGCTCGGGCATGCGCGGGCTGAGCAGGAGGCCCTCAACACTCGTGTCCCTCACTGTCCTTCCGCACCACTTGGACCATAAAGCTCTCCTGTTTTACTGCGTCTGTGTGTGCTGCTGCTGCCAGGGGCCCTGCCCAGGTCAGCGTGGGTGGGCAGGAAGGGCCCGCACTCCCTGCCTACAGGCCATGGGGCCGTTCTCCCCGTGAGGTGACTGTTCTCGGGGTAGGAAACCTCAGGCAGGCCCAGCCCCACTTGCACTGTGCCCCGTCCAGGCTGCCCTCTGCAGTCCTGGTCCCACCCCTGAGGGTGACCGTGCACCCCTACTCCCACCTGGCACTGACCTCAGCCCTGCAGGCTCTGGCCGTCAGCAGGGCCCTGAGCCACCCACAGTGGCCCGAGACCTGCCCCTTCCAAAGGCGTACAGAGCACCGTCTGAGGCCGAAGAGGGGCTGAGGGGGGCAGGCCGCCCTCTCCCCAATTCAGGTGCCTAGAGTGCCACACCCAGGACGCGGATGGCCAGCCATGACTAGGTGGGGGCTGGGCACCACACTGACCCATAAGGGCTACCTGTAACCCTTGTGAGGCTGGCTATCCTTGTAGTGCCCACTAGCATAAGAACCAGACTGACCTGGAAATGGCCCAAGGGCCCCTCAGCTGTCAGGCCTGGAACATGGCCGACCTTGCCCTTGGGAGCCACAGGCACCAGCGCCCTGCCCATCTGCCAGCCCGGGCTGTTCCCTGGTTCAGCTTCCTGTGAGGGGCTGGGGGTGGTCACAACGCAGTTCTGGGGTGCGCACACCTTACCAGGGCAGTGGGGCCTCCTGCCTGGACGCTGGACGTCACAGGGGCAGAGGACCCTGTCTTCCTGGGGAGACTGCACAGCATCGGGGGGGGCAGGGCCCTTGGGGGTGCCCACGTGCCTGGGGAGGTCTTGGCGAAGACAGGCCTGGAGCAAAGAGGCCAGCAGGGCGTGGGACTGCCCATCTGCTCCTGCCTAGGCCGGCCGCAGGCGTGAATCCTGGGAGCTGTCCACATTGCGGCCAGGACTTGGGCCGCCTCCAAGGCCGGCCAGGCTGCCAGCTGCCCTCCAGCAGGTGTCCGGGAGGTGGGGGGCGGGCAGGATTGGCCAGGTGCTCCTCGGCCCGAGGTCTTCTCGCTGGACCCCAGGCCTGTACCGTGAGGGCGCAAAGAGCCCTCACTGCGCACCCAGCTCGGCCCCAAGCAGGAGCCAGCGCGCCACGCAGGTCCCCGGCCCATCGCGCGGTCCCTTTAAGTGCAGTCCCGCCGGCCGCCATTGGGGGCAGCACCGAGCGGCCCGGCAGCCTCACGCCGCTGCCTCGAAGCTTCTGCCGGTGCCGGGGCCGCGGCGGCGCGGGGGACGGCGGAGCGCGCGCGGGCCTGCGCAGATCGCCGGGTGCGGTGCGGGAGCACCGCCCAGGTAGGGGTCCAGGCCGCTGCCCCGCGGATCTTCCGTGAGTGCGACGCCCACGAGGACCGGGACGCTGCGCCTTGGAGGACGGCGGTCCCCACCCCCGGGGGCTCGGGGCAGGGCCGGGCTGTGAGCCGGGGAGGGCCACCCGCCGGGCTCCTTAGGCCTGGGACCCCGGCGGGGGCGGACCGTCCCATCCCCAAGGGAAGGGGGTGTTGCCCAGTCTGGCTCCTCGGGGCCGCGGCAGCGCCAAGGCCAGACTGTCACCTCCCTGGGGCGGAGCCTCATACCCTGTCATCCAGCCCCCAGTCCTGGCCTGGCTTCAGGATGGGAGGGGGATGGGCCTGCAAACCAGGGACAGGTGGGGGGGGGTGAGATGGGGACAAGCACTGAGCCTGGTGGCCCTGACCCCCAGGCGGGCAGCTCTGCTGGCAGGAAAGCCCTGGCACACCAGGGACACAGGGTCAGCCAGACCAGAGGTCCTGCCAGGTGAGCATCCAGCTCCCTGCTTCTCCAGGCTCACCTTGGAGCATGCTCCCCCAGCCTGTGAGAAGGTGGAGACCCTGTACCACTGTCTGAGCCACCTCCCCTCCACCCCTAGCCTCTCCAGACTGGGCACCCAGAGAGGCCGCTGGCCCAAGTCTGAACGTGGGCCTGGTACAGAGGGGTGGACCCCAGCTCAGCCTGCATGCGGGGGGCATGGAGCCTCAGGTTTCCATGGAGCTCTCCCGTGATGCTGTGGGGAGGGCCTGCCTGAGACCTGTGGGTGGCAGGGGCTTGATCCGCCCACCGCCCTGCCTCCGCTGCTGGCGGCCTCCAGCCCTGCTGCGCCGCTCAGGGGCCTGGAGGCCGCCTTGAGCTCCTTGAGCTCACACACCCGCACGTGGCCCGGCAGCCAGGGCCTGGTTTCTGCTGCTGCGCGCTCGCTGCAGAGATGGAGGGGTCACTCTCCCGGCCTGTCATGACAGCCCCAAAGAGCTTGGTGGGGTTCAACCACTCCAAAAAGGGGGAGAGTCAGAGGCAGTTCCTGCAAAGCACGGGGAGCTTTGGGGCCCAGGTGTGAGCCCCAGAAGCATGGCCGTGGCCAGGGCCACATGGAGACTGGGAGGGCAGGGCAGCAAGCCCGTGAGCCTCCGTGCCACGCCTGGGCCTGATGGGGCCACCTCAGGGCCCGCAGGGGGCCTCTGCGCGGGGCCTTGACACAGCGCTGGAGGACCGCTGCATGTCCAGCCGCGCCAGTTGGGGTGGGCGGGGGGTGCAGGAGGCTGGTTACGGTTGCTTAAGGCTGGGGGCAGGGGCTTCAGAGTGCAGCATGGGGGATTGCTCTGCACCAGGCATTAGGAGGGGGCTTCATCACCTGCTTTATGGGAGCCAGCACCTTACAGAAGTCTGTGAAGGCCCCCAGTGAGCACACAGTTATCCCACCTGTGGGCACCAGTCGGGTGGTCCGGGGGCACTCTCTTCCAACCCCACTGCTGGCCTGTCCCTGAAAAGGGGGTCTACCCCAACCTGCCAGTGGTCACTAGTGAGCACAGGAGCTCAGGGACCGCTGCAATGGCCCCTTTCTGGTCACCCACCTCCTCCCAGCAGAAAGTGGCCGGAAAGGATGGTGTGGAGGAGGCAGCAGGACCCGAGTGGCTGGACAGCTGGGCGCCCCCCTGCAGGCGCCTGGGACGCCGGCATGGAACACAGGCCTGTGGCCGCAGGCCTTGGCTGCCTCCCGGGCCGTGCCCCAGGTAAGCCGGGCCAGCGCAGGGGGTTAGCGGGGCCTGGGCTGCAGAGGGGCCGCCCTGACCCGCGTCTCCCCTCAGGGCGAAAGCCCCGAAAGGCCGAGTGAGCTGACGCCTGGAGACTTCTTTTAAGATGACCCGCACCGACCCGCCGGATCTGCTGGTGTCGACCGTGTACCAGGACATCAAGGTGGCGGCCCCGGGGCCCGTGTCGAGGCCCCCGCCATGTGAGCGCCCCATGGCCCGGCCTGCAGCGCCCGCGCTTTTCAATAAGCGCCACTGTCGAAGCTTCGATTTCCTGGAGGCGCTGGACGGGGTGGCCATGGAGGCCCGCCCGGAGGCGGCCCCCCGGAGCCCGCCGCGCCGCGCGCCCGATCCGGCGACGGCGAGACCCGGCGCCGCGCCCGCTCCAAGAGCGCCCCGCGCGCGCCCCCGAGCCTGGCGCCCGCGCCCGCCTCACCACCCGTGCTGCCGCGCCGAGGCCGAGAAACGCAGCGAACCGCGCGGGCCGACGCGTCGCCCCGCAGGGAGCCCGCGTACCCGCGCTGCGCGCGCTCGCCAACGAGCTGCACCCCATCAAGCTGCAGCCACAGCGGGGCGGCCCTGGCCGCATCGCGCCCCTCTGTGCTGCAGCCAACCGCTGCGCGCCAGCCGAGCCACCCGCGGGGCCCGCCCCCCACGTCCGCTGCCGCCTGGACATCAAGCCGGACGAAGCGGTGCTGCAGCACGCCGCCCGGGGCTCGCGGCCCTGCGGGCCCCCTGAGACCGCGCCCTGGCCCCGCGCCGCCCCGCAGCTCCACGGCCTCACGGTGCCCGGGCCTCGCCACGTGGACCTCTCGCACCCCCACCCCCAGTGACTCGTACTGCACCGACCCCCGGGCGCTGCACTGCGACGGGCCGCTCCCTGGGCCCCGGGACTATGCGGAGCGCCGGAGTGTGCCCTTCACCACCCCGCCGGGGCCCACCCAGTTCTTCTACACGGAGGAACCCGAGGGCCACCCTGGGGGCTTCATGGCCAGCCCTGGCCCGCCCTTCGACGGCTACTATCCCAGGTCCTTTCTGCCGGAAGAGCCCCCGGGGCCCAGTCCAAGAAGCGGGAGGCGGCTACTACGCGGGGGAAGTTCGCACCTTCCCAGTCCAGGAACCGCCCTCCCGCTCCTACTACGGGAGGCCCCCGCGCCTACGGCCCGCCCTGCGGCCCGCGTTATGCCCCCGAGGAGCCTCGAGCCCGCCCCGCCGCCCGCGTGTTTTACACTGAGGACTTCGGGCGGTACCGCAATCGAGAAGCCCTGACGCGGACTTACCCACACCCGCGAGGCAGCCCGGCCTGGGGCGACTGGGGCCCGCGGCCTTACCGCACCCTGCAGGTGGCGCCCCCGCCGGGCCCCGGCCCGCTGCCCGCTTCCTGGCACGGCGGCACGGGCACCAGTCCACCCCGGCTAGCGACCGACAGCCGCCACTACTCGCGCTCCTGGGACAACATCCTGGCACCAGGGCCGCGCCGCGAAGACCCCCTTGGGCCGTGGCCGTAGCTACGAGAACCTGCTGGGCCACGAGGCGCGGGAGCCGCGGGGCACGTCCCCGAAGGCCGGCGCCCGCCCGTCGTCGTGAACCTGTCCACCTCGCCCCGACGCTACGCGGCGCTGTCCTTGTCCGAGACGTCTTTGTCCGAGAAGGGCCGTGTGGGAGAGGGTCCCGGCCGAAACTGGTACGTCACGCCGGAGATCACCATCACCGACAACGACCTGCGCGCCGCCGAGCGTCCGGCCGCCAGGAGCTGGGAGATGCCGGGGAGCCGACCCCGCCAGGCTCAGCCTGCAGCCCCCGACGGCCCCGCCTCTGGCCGCCAGCGCAGCCTCGAACAGCTGGACGAGCTCATCACTGACCTGGTCATCGACTCGCGGTCCCCAGCCGGCCAGGCGCTCGAGCCCGCGTCTGACGGCCTGGGCCGCCAGCTGCGGCGCCTGCTCGACTCGCGGCCCTCGGGGCCCGGGGCCCCGGCGCTGGCGCCGCGCTCGCCACCTGCTTCCGCAGGTGGCGCCGAAGAGCCCGCGGGCCAGGGGCAGGCGGCCGACGCCTCCCGGAGCCAAGCGCCGACGAGGACGACCTGATGACGTGCTCCAACGCGCTGCGGGCGCACCGAGACCATGTTCAACGCCTGCCTCTACTTCAAGTCCTGCCACAGCTGCTACACCTACTACTGCTCGCGCCTGTGCCGCCGCGAGGACTGGGACGCGCACAAGGCGCGCTGCGTGTACGGCCGCGTGGGCAGCGTGTGCCGCCACGTGCTGCAGTTTTGCCGCGAGAGCGGCCCGGTGCACCGCGCCTTCTCGCGCATCGCGCGCGTCGGCTTCCTGTCCCGCGGCCGCGGCGTGCTCTTCCTGGGCTTCCCGAGCCCCGGCTCCGCGGACAACTTCCTGCGCTTCGGCCTCGAGGGGCTGCTGCTGTCGCCCACCTACCTGTCGCTGCGCGAGCTGGCCACGCACGCGGCCCCACTGGGCAGCTATGCTAGGGAGCTGGCGGCCGCTGGGCGCCTCTACGAACCAGCCGAGTGCTTCCTGCTCAGCGTGTCGGTGGCTGTGGGCCCCGGGGCCACCCCGCCCGGCGCCCCTGCCAGGCCAGCGCCCGCGCCTCGCAGCCCGGGACCCACGGTGCGCAAGTTCGCCAAAGTGGCGCTGGCGGCCGGCAGCCCAGCACGGCCACCCCCGCGCGGAGCCGCGAACCCGACATGGAGACGTTGATCCTGACGCCGCCGCCCGGTACTGCAGGCCTAGACCAGGACGGCGAGGCGGGCCGGCGAGCGCGCGAGGTGGCCTTCATTCACATCCAGCGAGAGCTGCGGCTGCGCGGCGTCTTCCTGCGCCATGAGTTCCCGCGCGTCTACGAGCAACTCTGCGAGTTTGTCGAAGCCAACCGGCGCTTCACGCCCACCACCATCTACCCCACGGACCGGCGCACCGGCCGCCCCTTCATGTGCATGATCATGGCTGCGTCCGAGCCGCGCGCGCTCGACTGGGTGGCCAGTGCGAACCTCTTGGATGACATCATGTGAGCGGCGGGGGAGCGCCCGGCCCCGCCCAGTCCACCCAGGGCCCACCCTGAACCCCATCAGGTCCACCAAGCCCCCGCACAGTCCACCCAGGGCCCACCCTGAACCCCATCAGGTCCACCCAAGCCCCTCCCGGTCCACCAGGCCCCGCCCACATGTCCGCAAGCCCCGCCCCGTCGCCGTCCCCGAAGCGCCGCCTTCCCCCCCCTTTCCGGTCACAACCCTCCCAGTCCCGCTGGTCTCCCTCTCCCTCAGTTCGCCCTCGGGGCTCCCTAGAGGCAGGTCCGCGGCCGCTTGGTGCTCCCCGCTGGGAGGCGGGGTGGGTCTGAGGACCAGCCCGCCCCTGCCTTTGCGCGGAGGGGTCACTACTGCAGACCCGACCGCGCGTATGCGACTCATGCGTCTGCTGCCCATCTGCAGGGCCTCCCTGGAGCCTCTCCAACCGCGGCTCGCCGTGGTCCAGAAGCTCGAGTAGACCAAAGCCTAGTCTTGTCCCTTTAAACACCCCCACACACACACACCCGCTTCCAGTGGTCCGGGATGCACCCTGCTCAGAGGCTTTTCCTCTCTGGAGGACAGACACGCTGATTGGTCTCGGTGTGTCCGCATCCCGAGCACTTCCTGGCCTGGTGGGCAGGCAGGGCCGCCGGGGACCTGCGTGGGGCCCTTGCCCCTACTGGGTCGGACCTCGGTACACTGACGGCGCTGCCCGCCCTGCCTCAGGGGTTGGGGCAAGCAGCAGTGAAAGGGTACTAGGGGTGGGGGTGGGGAGATCCTCAACCAAGGCACAAGACACCCAGCCAGAGGGGAGGAGGTCCTGGGCCGGGAAAAGCAGAAAGGAGGAGCGCTGGCCAGAGCTCAGACCCGGCAGGCAGGGTTGGGCTGCCTGCTCCCACCTGGTCAATGGCCCCAGGCGTGCGCAGAGCAGGTGCAGAGGCTGGGTGAGCGCGAGCGGCCCAGGAGGCTCTCCAGCTGGGACCCTATCAGTAGCCCTAGTGAGGACCGAGGAGGAGGTTCGTCCCCAGTCTGGAGCAGGGGCGGGAGCGAGCTACTTCCACAGGGCGGCGGTCCGTCAGAGGCGTGAAGGGCGCAATTGCGCAAACGCCCGCGCTCTAGCTCGCTCTGGCCCGGCCTTGTAGTGCGGGCTGGACGCTCGAAGCTGGAGTGCACGCTCCAGTCCGTTATACCCGCTCTCGTCGGTGGGTGCCCGCTGGCCCTGGCCCGAGACGGCGAGGCCCGGCCCCCGGAAGGGCCCTCCCGAAGCCCCAGGCCCCCGTCAGGGCCAGGTGGTGGGAGGCATCGATTCAATTAAATTGTGGGGCCCCACCTGCCACCTCCGATCGCTGCCCTCACCCCCCGCCCGCGCACCTGCGCCCATCTCCTCTCGTCCCTTCTCCACCTGCCTGCGCGCCTGCCTCGGCTCCGCGCATTCGCACCGGCCACGCGCCCCGCTTAGCCCCTCCCGCCTTCGCGGCCTCATAAACTGGCTGCCGCGCCCCCTGCCCAGGGGCCTCCGCCTTCGGCCCTACGCGCCGCCCAGGAAAGACCCTGGACTGGGGTTACTTCCAGAGGGGGAGCGCTTTCGAACCAAGGAAAATATAACTCGAATGTAGCCACTACTGCCTCGTTTTTTGTTCAGAGTAGGTGCGACGTTGAAGATTTTTCGGAGCCTTGGGGGCGGGCCTTCAGAAACAGGGGTGGGAAACTACTGAACAATGTGGAGTGGGAGGTAGGAGAGAGGCGGGCTCGGACTCGGTGGGGACGCGGGCCTGGAGACCGTGGGACTCGGTGGGGGCGGGGCAGGGAGACCGTGGGACTCGGCGCGGACGAGGGGACGGGAGGCCGTGGGACTCGGCGCAGACGGGGCCAGGAGGCCGCGGGACAGCATGGAGAGTACCCGGGCGGGAGGCCCTCAGATACACTGCGGGGACCTGGGAGGAAGCCGAGGGCAGCGCGCGTGGTCTGCGGAGGGAGTCAGGGCCAGCGCGCGCCCCCTGCGCCTCGTGAGCCGCCCAGCCCCCCAGAGGGTCCCGTCAGCCGCCTCCGACCCCCAGGCAGGGGCTTCTCCGTGGGCTGAAAGGAATCCACACCCACTCCCGGCTCCTTGTTCCCCTTTAAGGGGAGCTGGCGCGGTCACCACGCTGCAAGGAGCTGGGCCGCGATTGGCTCGTCTGTGCCGCCGGTCGGCCGCACGGTTGGCTGAGGCGCTGGGCCCGGGCAGCATGCCCCCGCGGGATTGGCCAGCGGCCTCCAGGCCCCGCCCCCCGCGCGGTCCGCAGCCGGGTCGCGTGGGGGCAGGGCCGCGGGCCGCAGGGCGAGCGCACTCCGGGAACATGGCGGCGGCGGGCCTCGCCCAGATCCCCGACGTGGACATCGACTCCGACGGCGTCTTCAAGTATGTGCTGATTCGAGTCTATGCGACGCCGCCCTCCGGGGACCCGGCCAGGGAGACCAAAGAGATCGTGCGCGGCTACAAGTGGGCCGAGTACCACGGTGAGGGCGGGGCGGCGGGCCGGGGCGGGGCCTCGGGCGCTGTGGGCGGGGCCATCGCGGCTGGAGCGGGGCCGAGGGCGGGGCGGGGGTAGACCCTGTGCCGGGTCTCCTCGCCGCCCGGCTTGGGTGGCAGGGAGGCATCCAGACCGTCCTGGAGGCGAGGGGCTGCCATGGCCCGACCCCCACTCCTAGTCCAGGGCCCCTGCCCAGGCGCACCCTCTCCTCCATTTCTCCCGTCCAGAGGGTCTCCTCTCCTGGGGGTGGGGGGCTGCTTAGAGCTAGGGGGCCGGGGTGGGGGTGCGGGGGGGAGGGCCTCAGACGCTCTCAGCCCTGGCTGGTGCTGAGCTCCCCTCCCATTCCAGCCGACATCTACGACAAGGTATCAGGCGAGATACAGAAGAAGGGTTATGACTGCGAGTGCCTGGGGGGCGGGCGCATTTCCCACCAGAGCCAGGACAGGAAGATCCACGTGTACGGCTACTCCATGGTGAGCCCGGGGCTGGGGCCCCACTCCTGGCTGGGGAACACCCGGCCCTTCCCGCCGACAGAACCCTGCCTCCAGGGCCCGCAGCCTCCCAGTTTCCACACGGCATGACCCAGGAAACATAGAGGGTGGGAGGGAGCCGCTGCTTGCCCTAGGTGGGCTGTGTGCTATTCCTGACCCGAAGGCCTGGCCGGGCCGCTGTCCTCCAGCGCTTGGAGGCTGCCAGCGCTGCGTTGGAGCTCGGATGCCTGCCTCTCCCTTCACCACTCTACCTGCAGATCACAGGGCACCCAGAGCCGGTCGGCCTCTAGCTGGAGGGCCCTCCCTCCAGGTTGGCTCACTCTGGAAGCTACACTTCCCCAGGAGAGTGGTGTGGGTGGCTAGGGGATGACAGCCTCCCCAGCTGGCTCCTGGTGTCCCTGCTGCCTAGGGACCCCCGGAGCCAGGACCCAATGTGTGAGAGCCACCTCCTTCCCTCAGGGTTACGGTCGTGCTCAGCACTCTGTCTCCACTGAGAAGATCAAAGCCAAGTATCCGGACTACGAAGTCACGTGGGCTGACGACGGCTACTGAGGCCCACTTGAGGCCCGCTCCGTGCAGCAGCCCACTCAGAACTCTGCCCTGAAGACCCCTCCCAAGGAGCCGGACTGCACCCCCTGGCACTTTGCCACCCTGGCCAGGCCTCGGTGCCTGGGGCTTCCTCTCGGGAGAATTAAAAGCATCGTCAGCTCTGCTGCTCCCTGAGCGCTGTGTCTTGGAGTCTGTGCTCTCAGCTCACCTCGCTGTACTTCCAGCTGGTGTGGGTGGGTGGCCGAGAGCTGGAGGCTGCCTCTCACCCAGCCTGCCCTGGGGGCCCAGGGAGAGGCAGTGCACACTCAGCCCTTTGGGGTCTGATAAGGGGGCCCTGGCCGCAGCCCCCGTTTATGGCCTGATTGCTTCTCCATGCCCCTGCTGCCCCCACGGTCATCTGGGAAGAGGCCTGAGCCTGATAAGCCCTTACGCAAGGAGCTAGGGCCAAGTCCCTCCAGCCTGCGGAGGCGGGGGCCCTCCCGGGCACCAGCAACCCCCATCTTGGCCACTGCTGACTGACGTCACGAGTAGGGTGGCCTATGGCCCCTCGACTCCAGAATCGGGGCCACTGCCTCAGGCTCCTGCTTCATGTAAACCGGGTGTCAGGTGTGGAGGCCCTCTCCCCTCTTCTGGCGCTGTGGGGAGCAGAGGCCTCCATCACGCTGCACCTTCCTCCTCTGGGCTCCAGGGCCCTCGCAGGAGCCTCTCCACACAGGCGCCATCGTTACGCTTTTAAAGATGAGGAAACAGGTTCAGGTTAGACAAGCTCCCAAGGCCAGACGGTGATAAACTGGGCAGCGCCTGGCTCCAGATCCTCCGCTGGGGCCAGCACCACGAGGCCCAAGCCCCTCGCCGCCTCTGGACCCTGTGCTTGGCTGCGCCCAGCCCACCCCACACGGCTCGGACACTCGTTGACGAGAAAAGAGCCATCATCTCTAAGCGAGCAAGTGAAGAGGAGCCCACAGGCTGAGTTACGGGGAGGGGTGACGCCCTGGTTGCCAGGTTGCCCCCTCCCCGTGCAGGGAACTCTAGCCAGGTGCACAGTTTGCACAAGCTGGGTTCCTGCCCGGCTGAGTTGAACTCTGTGGGACCAGAGGCCCCAGGAGGAGCAACTGAGGCCTGTGCCACTCGGCGCTGTCTCCAGCAGGGCCTCCACCAGACTGCTGGGCAGCAGCGGGCACCAAGGCTGAGGCCCGACCTTCGGCCAAAAGGAGGCCCAGGCAGGTGGGAGCCCCCGGGCTGGGGCCTCTCCTCCTGGGTGCACTTACAGCCAGGTGATCGTCCTCATCAGCATGGGGCGGGGCCAGCAGTGCAGATACAGTGGCTGAGCCGGGCCGCTGCAGATGCAGAAAGGGCTGAGCCGGGCCCGCAGTCAGAGCAGAGTCAGCCTGTTGGGCCTCGGGCTGACAGCCAGGCAGAGTCCCCACCCGGGCTGGCCAGGGCGCACAGCGCCCAGGCCTCCCTGCCTTGGGCCTGACCATGCCGCTGTGCGGCCACCTCCTGCCCGCGGTGGTCATACTCCTGGGTGAGTCGCCGTGCCCGGCTCCTGAAGCAGGAACGTCCGGGGGCCCGGCTACTGGGTCTGCAGGGAAGGAGGAACGTGGGCCCAGGACGGCCTGCAGTGGGGATGCTGAGTGAGCCCTTGGGGTCCTGGGGACGGCCTCGCTGGGGTATGGATCCGAGTCCAGCCCGAGCTGGGTGCAGGCTGGGGGGCCTGGGCCACAGCCCCTCCAGAGTCGCGCTGGGCTCCGGTCCTCCCCGGGGAGGGACCCGCGTCGGGGATGCTTGGCCCCTCGAACACTCAGGCACCCCCATCCTGACAGCCATTCTCTCCATGGCCAGACATGGCCTCCTGGGCCCTGACGGGGACCTCCGGGGGCAGTTCTCCGTGGGTTTCTGGCCCCTCCCTGCACAGCCTCTTGGCCCGGTGCCCAAATGCCCCAGGATGCCCGACTCTTTGGGGCCTCTGGGCTGAGGAACAGCAGGGCCTCCCTACCCCAGGCCACTGGCTGTCTCTGCTGGCAGCAGGGTCCCCCAGCTGGGCCGGGGTCCCCAACCACTGCAGGACCCCCTCGAGGCCGTGTGCAACTTTGTGTGCGACTGCAGGGGCTGCCCCGACGAGGCGCAGTGCGGTGAGCCAGGGCCGGGGGCAGCAGCGGGGCCCGCCCTCGCGGCCGCCCCGCCTGACCCCCCTGCCCCCCAGGTTACCGCGGGGCTTCACCCAGCCCGGGCGCCCCCTTCACCTGCGACTTCGAGCAGGACTCCTGCGGCTGGCAGGACATCAGCACCGCGGGCTACCGCTGGCTCCGAGACCGCGCAGGCACCTCGCCACAGGGGCCGGGGCTGCGCGCAGACCACACTCTGGGCACCGACCTCGGTGAGGCCTGGGTGGGGCTCCACGCTGCCCCCGCCCTCTGTGCCTCCTCCCCCCTCTCCTGACCTCTCCGCTGGCCAGGCTGGTACGTGGCAGTCGGCACACACCGCGGGAGGGAGATGGCCACCGCGGCCCCTGCGCTCCCCTGTCCTGCACGAGGCCGCCCCCACCTGCGAGCTGAGGCTCTGGTACCACGCGGCCTCAGGAGGTGCGTGCCCCGTACCGCGTGACCCGAGCCAGGTGGCCCGAGACGAGGGGCGCTGAGACGGGAAGGCGCCCCTAGGGTGGGCAGGGCTCCTGGAGTGGGCACAGCCACGGGCCTGGGGGAGGCCTGGGGCCTGAGCTGCCCCCGGGCCCCTCACTGCAGATGTGGCCGAGCTGCGGCTGGAGCTGACCCATGGCGCAGAGACGCTGACCCTGTGGCGGAGCGCAGGGCCCTGGGGCCCAGACTGGCGGGAGCTGGTGGTGCCCACTGGCCGCATCCGGGGCGCCTTCAGGGTGAGGCGGGCACTTTGGACGGGGGCATCGGGGCACCTTCAGGGTGAGGCGAGCACTCCGGACGGGGGCATCCGGGGCACCTTCAGGGTGAGGCGGGCACTCCGGACGGGGGGCATCCGGGGCGCCTTCAGGGTGAGGCGGGCACTCTGGACGGCGGGGATGGAGGGGAGGGTCTGGGCCCTGACTTAGGGACCTCACTCTCTCCAGGTGACCTTCTCTGCCACACGAAATGCCACCCACAGGGGCACCGTGGCCTTGGACGACGTGGCCTTCTGGCGCTGCGGGCTGCCCAGTAAGGTCCCCCGGCTGTGGGCCCACTCCTGGAGCGGGGAGGGGGTCAGCAGGAGGCCCTGGTCAGTGGCCCCGCCCAGGGACTTGGGGGCGGGTGATGGGTTAACCCTGCCCCCAGCCCCCCAGGCGCACTGCCCCCTGGGGCACCACCGTTGCCTGAATGAGGCTTGCGTGGAGCACTCCCAGCTGTGCGATGGAGAGGACAACTGTGGGGACCGCTCGGATGAGGACGCGGCCCTCTGCAGTGAGTGGGGCCGGGGGGCTGGCCTTTGGCACCGTCCCCTGGGGGCTGAGACAGCTGATGTCCGCCAGAGCTGGGTCCGTGAGCACAGGCCTGGGCGGCGGGGGCGCCAGGCAGGAGGCCCCGCTTGAGCCAGAGCCCGCTCGCCCCCAGGACACCACACAGCCACCGATTTTGAGATGGGCCTTGGCCTGTGGAACCACTCGGAGGGCTGGACCCGGAACCGCAGTGCCAGCAGCCCCGGGCTCCCCGCAGGGCCACGCGGTGACCACACGTGGAACAGCGCGCAGGGTGAGGCCCCGGGACCCCCTGCCCTGCCAGCCGCCCCGCCCGGGACCCCTGGCTCTCGACCCCCCGCCCCGCCCCGGGACCCCCACCCCGCCCGGGGACCCCCCGCCCGCCAGCCGCCCCAGCCCACCCCTGCCATCTCCCCAGGCTCCTTCCTCGCGTCCGTGGCCGATCCCAGTGCCCCGGCGGTCCTCTCCAGCCCCAAGTTCCAAGCCTCGGCCCCCACAACTGCTCGGTGAGCAGGGGTGGAGGAGTCGCAGGGCGCGGCCCTGCCTGCCTCGGCCCTGCGGCGTCCCGCTGACTGTGCTCGGCCCTCCCAGCTCGTCTTTTATCACTACCTGCACGGGTCAGAGGCCGGCTGCCTCCAAGTGTTTCTGCAGACGGCGAGCCCTGCGGCCCCCCAGGCCCCCGTCCTGCTGCGCAGGCGCCACGGGGAGCTGGGGGCCGCCTGGGTCCCGAGACCGAGTTGACATCCAGAGCGAGCACCCCTTTCGGGTGAGGCTGGCGAGGGCAGCGTGGTGTGGGGAGGCCCAGGGTCCCTCAGGGAGTCCCATGGGGGCCCCTCCACCGTCTCAGGGGAGGGCAGGCCAGAGGACGGGAGGGGCTCCCTGCAGAGACGCCCCCTGAAGGGCTGGGTGTCCAGCAAGAGCCAAGGATGAGGTGTGGACTCTGGGGAGAGGATTCGGGGGCAGACGGGCCTGGGGATCACAGCAGGGTGCTGGGCGCCCCTGACCCCGTCCGTCCCCAGATCCTCCTGGCTGGGCAGACGGGCCCGGGGGGCGTCGTGGGCCTGGACGACCTCATCCTGTCCAACCACTGCAGGCCAGTCCCAGGTGAGCCTGCTGGGCACCCCCGACGCCCCACCCCGGGTGAAGGACAGCCCCCGCCAGCCCACCTGAGCCCCACGCCGGCCCACAGAGCTGGCCGGTCCACCTCCAGGGTGCTGGGCCCCAGGCCCCTGGCCCCAGCCATCCAGCCTGCGGCCTCGGAGCTTCTGCGAGCCGGGACACTTCTTCTGTGGGGACCTGTGTGTGCCCCCGGAGCAGCTGTGTGACTTCCAGCAGCAGTGCCCGGGGGCGAGGACGAGCAGGCCTGCGGTGAGCGGGCCGGGGCCACCCCCCCTCCCCCCAGCCTCCCCTCTGGCAGTGGCTGGTGAGGTGCCAGGCCCACCCATGCCCCCGCCCTTGCAGGCACCACGGACTTCGAGTCACCCTCAGGCGGGGGGCTGGGAGGACGCCAGTGTGGGGCGGCTGCAGTGGGTGCGCCTCCCGGCCCCGGACAGAGGGGTGCCCGGCCCAGATGCCCGCGGGGCTGCTGGTGAGGCTCCGCCTGGGATGGCCTGAGGCCTGCCTTCCAGCTGCCCCCTCTCCCTAGGGAGGGCACTGGGTAGGGGTCCCTGGGAGGAACCGGCTCTGAGGCCCGCTCTCCCCAGGGCACTTCCTGGCCGTGCAGAGGGCCTGGGGGCAGCTGGCCGAGGAGGCCCGGGTGCTCACACCCGCCCTCGGCCCCTCGGGTCCCCGCTGCGAGCTCCGCCTGGTTTACTATCTTCAGAGTCACCCCCAAGGTACCACCGTCCCTTCGCACCCTCTGCCCCGTCCTGGGGTGGGGAGTCAGAGCCCCCGGCGAGGGACGGGGGCAGGACAGGCCACCCACAGCGACCCCTCGCCAGGCTTCCTGGAGCTGGTTGTGGTGGAGGGCAGCCGCCGGGAGCTGGTGTGGCAGGCCCTGGGCAGCACCGCCGGGGGCTGGAAGGTGGACAGGGTCCTTCTCGGGGCTCGCCGCCCGGCCTTTCCGGGTGAGGAGAGCGGCCTGGGGCAGAGAGGGGCCCCCGCGGGGCCGGCCCTGGCTGACCGCATCCTCCCTCGTGCCCCGTGAAGCTGGAGTTGGTCGGGCTGGTGGACATGGACGGCCCCGGGCAGCAGGGCGCAGGGGTGGACGACGTGACCCTAACGGGCTGCAGCCCCGCAGCAGCCACTGAGGAAGACTCAGGTGCCCCCCGGGTGCTAGGCCCCCCACCCAGGCCTCCTCAGGGCCCCCAGGAGCCCCCCTCCAGGAGCCAGTCTCCCCACCCTCTCCGCACTCGGGAGGCGGTGTCCGGGTGCTGACCTGCCTCTGCCCGCCCCCAGAGGTCTCCTGTAACTTTGAGCGGGGGTCCTGCGGCTGGCACACCGGCCACCTCACAGATGCCCACTGGCACCGGGTCGAGAGCCGTGGCCCGAGGTACGACCACACCACGGGCCAAGGTAAGGCGGGGTGCCCGGGGTGGCTGCTAGACCCCGACTCCCGGGGCAGAGAGGAGTAAGCGCTGAGCCCTTGCAGCCTGGGGCCGCAGCCCAGCCCCTTGTGCCCCCGCAGGCCACTTCATGCTCCTGGACCCCACGGACCCCCCAGCCCGGGGCCCTGCTGCCCACCTGCTCACCCAGCCCCGGGTGCCCTCAGCCCCTCAGGAGTGCCTCTCTTTCTGGTTCCACCTCTTCGGGCCCCAAATCGGTGAGGCCCGCAGCTGGGCAGGGCCTCAGGGGAGCCTCACAGGGGCCCCGAGTCCTGCCTCTTGCTCCCTCGGGGGCCCGGGAGTGGATGAGAGGCAGGGGTTAAGGACTCGTCCCCTCCCAACCCCCTGCCTCTAGGGACCCTCCGCCTGGCTATGAGGCGAGAGGGGGAGGCAGAGACGCGCTTGTGGTCGCGGTCTGGCACGCATGGCAACCGCTGGCACGAAGCCTGGGCCACCCTCCACCACCAGCCGGACACGGGCGCCAAGTACCAGGTGAGGCCCAGGGCGCGGGCGCGGTGGGCGAGGCAAGGCCAGCCACTGACCCCTGTCTGCCCCCAGCTGCTGTTTGAGGGCCTCCGGGACGGCTACCACGGAAGCATGGCGCTGGACGACGTGGCCCTGCGCCCCGGGCCCTGCTGGGCCCCCGGGCGCTGCTCCTTTGAGGACTCGGCCTGCGGCTTCTCCGTGGGGGGCCGGGGCCTCTGGACACGCCAGGCCAACGCCTCGTGGGGCCCCCACGCTGACCACACCACAGAGACAGCCCAGGGTGCCCGCTGGGGTGGGGCAGTGGGCAGACAGGTGGGGCGGGGAGCGCCGGGTGGCGGCTGGCGGGCTGACCCTGCCACCCTCCAGGGCACTACATGGTCGTCAACACGAGCCCGCAGGCCCTGCCCCGGGGCCACGCGGCCTTGCTGACCTCGGAGGAGCAGCGGCCCCTGGTGCAGCCCACCTGCCTGACCTTCTGGTACCACCTGAGCCTCAGCAACCCAGGTGAGGGGGTTGCTGGGAGCCGGGGCCGGGGGTCCCCTAGGGAGTCCCCCACTGCAGGGGCCCGAGCTGGCAGCCCCCACAGTGCTGACGGGGCTGGCTGCTCGGCGGCAGGCACTCTGAGGGTCCACGTGGAGGAGGCCGGCAGGCAGCAAGTACTCAGCGTCAGCTCCCATGGAGGGGCCACCTGGCGCCTGGGTAGCGTGGACCTGCAGGCCGGGCAGGCCTGGAGGGTAAGCGGAGGCAGGGCGGGGGCCCTCCTCACCCCAGGGGGCTGTCCAGGGCACAGCAGGCACGACCTCTGCCCGGTGCCCCCAGGTGGTGTTCGAGGCGGTGGCCGCTGGCGTGGAGCACTCCTACATGGCTTTGGACGACCTGCTCCTCCAGGACGGGCCCTGCCCCCTCCCAGGTGGGCTCCATGGCCTGGCTCCTGGTGGTCCTGGCTCCCTGCCACCCTACGATGCCCGGCCTGACCTCCACGCCCCACGGCAGTGGTGCCCCAGGGGTGTAGGGCACAGGGCAGCACCCTCACGGCCAGCCCCTTGCAGCTTCCTGTGACTTCGAGGCTGGTCTGTGTGGCTGGAACCACGTGCCCCGGCCCGGCCTGGGCGGGTACAGCTGGGACTGGAGCAGTGGAGCCTCGCCCTCCCGCTACCCGCAGCCCCCCCGTGGACCACACCTTGGGCACAGAGGCAGGTGGGTCCGAGGCGGAAAGGAGCCCCAGAGCCATGCACGCCTCACCCCAGCCTGGCCCGCCTGGCACCCAGCGGGGTCTGAGGCCGCAGGTCAGGGTGCCACCTCCATACGGTCTGCCGGGCACCCCCCTTCTCGTTCCCAGGCCACTTCGCCCTCTTTGAGACCAGCGTGCTGGGCCCGGGGGGCCGAGCAGCCGGGCTCATCAGCCAGCCTCTGCCCCCCACCTCGGCCTCTTGCCTGCGGTTCTGGTACCGCATGGACTTCCCCGAGCACTTCTGTGAGTGGGCCAGAGCCCTGGGGCGGGGCGGGGGCATGGGGGCCGCCCCCTCTGCCTGACCATCCTGACCCCCTGCTCCCAGACCAGGGCGAGCTGAGGGTCCTCCTGAGCAGCGCGCAGGGGCAGCTGGCCGTGTGGGGTGCGGGGGGCGCCACCGGCAGCAGTGGCTGGAGGGCCAGGTGGACGTGGCCAGCACCGCGGAGTTCCAGGTGAGGCGGGCGCGCCGACCTGGGAGCCTTCGGGCGGCTCTGGCCCCCTCCCCAGCCCACGCAGCCTCCTCCCCCTCCCGTCAGATTGTGTTTGAAGCCACGCTGGGCGGCCAGCCAGCCTTGGGGCCCATCACCCTGGACGACGTTGAGTATCTGGCCGGGCAGCGGTGCCAGCTGCCCACACCCAGCCAGGGTAAGCCCTGCCCAGCGGGCTGGCTCTGCTCCAGGGCAGGGCCTCTGCCGGCCCCAGGGGCGGGATATGGGGGTCACGCCCTCGCCTGAGGGCCACAGGTTGGCTGCCCTCACTGCCGGGCCCCAGCCCGGGGCCCTGAACCCCAGGAGCGGGGACCCCCCCGCCTCAGCCCACTGTGCTCCAGCTCCCAGTCAGGCCAGAGACTGTGGCCGCCCTCCTGCTGAAGCACTCGCCGGTGGCTGACTTCACAATAAAGGGGGCATCCAGCCTGGGGCCGTGACCCCTGGGTCTGCAGCCCCCTGCCCTCCAGGGCCCAGCCTCAGCCCGTGACCAGTGACTTCAGAGAGGACCGGGAAACCCAGGCCATGGGGACAGCCATGCCGGGCCCCCTCCTCGAGCCTGGGTGGGGCTGAGACGGGACTGGGACCCCAGGTCACGTGCCCTGCGGCCCACAGGGGACGGGGCGGCAGCTGCAGCGGTGCCGGCCGCGGTCGGCGGTGCCCTCCTCCTCCTCCTCATGCTGCTGCTGCTGCTGGGCGTCACAGGCCGGCGCTGGCTGCACAAGGGGGCTGCCCCTCCTGGGGCGAGGTGGACGCTGGGGCCCCCGGCCGATAACATTCTCTTCAGTGCGGTAGGAGCCCTGGGTGGGGGTGGAGGGCGGGAGCCAGGGGTCGCTGTGTGCTGAGCCTGATGGTGCACGGGGACCCAGTGATCACTAGGCTCCTCCCCTTCCCCCTAGGACCGTGTCACCCTGCCAGCATCAGTCACCAACGACCAGTAGACGACCCAGAGAAGATCTCAGCTCCTCACATGAGCTCACCCGCCACCGGGACCCTGGCCCAGGGACCAACACCCACTTCCCCCAAATACACTGAGCCCCTGCGTCCGTCAGCCTCACAGGGGCTGTGCCCACAGACCCAAGTGTGGTCCTTACTGCAGCAATAAATGCCCCAGGCCACAAGGGACACCACCCTGCCAGCCGGGGTCTGCCCGTCAGCAGGAAGGGCAGTTCCCTAGACCCGATCCAATCAAGCCGAGAGGACATGCCTGGGGGGCCCCCTGTGGGCCTCAGTGGCTCAGGAGATGGCCATGGGCTCGAGGCACCTGGAGGCAGGTGCAGTGGGCCCCAAGAAGCCACAGCCCCAGCCCAGGCCAGAGGGACTCCCGCAGGGCCCCACCTCACTGGGCGATTCCGTATCTGATAAAAGATGGAAACCCCCACAGGTTCAGGCAACAGACTGTAGCAGACACTCGCCGGGCCCGCGGTAGCACGGAGCTGGACTGGCAGGGGAGTGCTCTAATCTGTCCAGAGTCCCAAAGGAAGGCCCTGTGCCCGCCCCGCCAGGGTCAAGGTCCCCCATGCCCGCCTCGCCAGGGTCAAGGCCCCGTGCCCGGCCGCCAGGGTCAAGGTCCCCAAGTCCACCCTTCCCCGGTCAAAATCCCTACCCACAAGCCACCCTCACGTAATAAAATGGAGTAGAGTCTTTCTAACCCAGGGACGGTCCCGGTTCTGATCTTACACACAGGAGATTCAGACACTACCCACCCAAGTCTGCGGAGGCCCCCAGGCTTGGCTGTCCTGGAGGGCGTGACAGCCACCCCCTCAACAGCCAGGTGCCCTGTCCAGCCCAGGCGGCGCCACCTTGCCACCCAAGCCCACCAGGGTCCACAGACGAGGACGTGACTGGGGAGCTGGCACCGGGGGCACCAAGGTCTGATGCCCAGAGAGCTGTCCCAGCAGAGGTGACAAGAAGCAGCTTGCAGAGGGACCGCCCCAGCCCCTCAGGTTCCCTCGCGGCGCCTCAAGAACACAGCCCTTTGCCGCACTGGGGGCCGGAGGGAGGGGCACTGCAGGCAGGACAGCGGAGGGGGGGCGAGGACCCACCACCAGCAGGAAGGGCACAAACTTTATTAGCTTCTCCACGAGGCAGGCTGGACATACAGCTCCTCTCCCAGACAGTGACCACCCACCCCCCCGCCAGCTCCCCGGAGCCGTCCCCGCAGCGGGGTGGACCCCAGGGGAGAGGAAGGCAGTCTTCGCACCCCACTGAGGTGGGGGCAGGGAGGAAAACATCAGAAGCAAACACTTTGCAAGGTTTTGTTTGTTAGTTAGACAGCAGGTACGAGGAGAGGGGTTCCCGGGTGGGGCTCCCGCCGTGTTCCGCTCGGCCGCACAGGGGAGCGCCGTGCTAGCGCCGGGCGGTGGAGGGGGCCAGGCGGTCGAGGGGGCCAGCCTGGCGAGGTCAGCCGGGACGCGCCGATTTCGAGGCTTTGTGTTCATTTCGCCCTTGGCCCCTTCTCGATCGGCTTCCCAATGTCCTTCCCCCCGGAGTTTCAGGCCTGAAAGAGCCAGGGGCCGCCACTGACCACTGCAGCTCCCACTCTGGACTTCAAGGCCCAGGCGGCTCCGCAGCCTCCGCACCCACCACCTCGCAGGGGCAGCGCCCACTGGCCCCGGGGCACTGGCTCCCCTTCCTCTGGAGGGAGCAGGGAGGCGCCAGCCCGGCCCTGGGCTCTCACCCACCCCAGGCCTAGTTCTCACGTCTGATTCTAAAGAGCGTGTGCCTGCCCCTCCTCGAGGGGGAGAGGACGGCCCCGCCCAGGACCAGGCTTCCACTCGGAGCCACGCTGCTGCCAGCGCCGGGTGGCCCCGGCATCCCTCAGGGCCCTCCTGCGCCCTCCTCACCAACCGCAGCCAGGAGGGGCGGCCACCCTGCGCCTGGCCGGGCGGCAGCAGTCAGCAGGACACTTACCAATGGCTCTCTCAATCTTGCCCAGAACCTGGTTGTTGGGAATGGCCCGGCCACTCTCGTAGTCCGCAATGACTTGCGGCTTCTCGTTGATTTTCTAGGGAGAACGTGTGTTTGCCCATCAGCTCCAGGCGGTGGTAGGAGACAGACACAGCCAGGGAGGGCCTCAGGCTCCGCGCGGCTGCGTGCGGACCCAGGGCTGGAGCAGACGCAGCTCGGCAAGTAACAGCTGACTCGTACGGCCCCTCGGAGGTCTTGGGGCTCCCGGGGCCGGAGCGAACCGAAGCCCCGAGTTGCTGGGCGAGCAGGGCCCGCACCCCGCCTGCCCGGCCGTGGCCTGGGGGGCCCTGTGTGCTCACCGTGGCCAGGTCCTTCTGTGTGAGCCCTTTGCTCTGCCGGCCCTGCTGGATCACCTTGCCGACCTCCAGGGTCACCCGGTCGTGGTGCAGCTCCTCGGTCTCCCGGTCCAGCTTAGCTGTGTTCTTGGTGATCGAATGCTGCTTGTTCTGGCCGGCGGCCCCTGGACCGTGCAAGGCAAGAGCAAAGGAGAGGATTGGCAACAATCCCACAGGGGAGCCGGTCTGGAATGGAACCCGGCCCCACAGGCGCCCTGAGCCTGGAAGACAGGCTCAGCCAGGCCACCCAAAGTGGGGACACAGACCCCACAGACCCAGGAGCACTGAACCCCGGACTCCCTCCCAGCGACAGGAAGTGGGTGGGAGGAATCCCCCGACTCGTGCCAACCACCGCTGCTCCGACAGGACCCTCACACCCCCAGCTCTGCAGCCACCCTAACGCCCAGGGAACCCAGACACTACCCAGTCCCCCAAGTGGACGTATGAGCACCTACATTTCTTAGACGTCTCCACGTCTTCTCCTCGTCTCTGAGCTGCTAAGATGGCCTAGAAAATTAGAAAGTATTTTTTGGCCAAAATAAGCTTTCCGGTATCTGGCCAACCACAGTTTAGGCTGCTGCTGCTGCTGCTAAGTTGCTTCAGTTGTGTCCGACTCTGTGCAACCCCATAGACGGCAGCCCACCAGGCTCCCCTGTCCCTGGGATTCTCCAGGAAAGAACACTGGAGTGGGTTGCCATTTCCCTCTCCAATGCATGAAAATGAAAGTGAAGTTGCTCAGTCGTGTCTGACTCTTAGCAACCCCATGGACTGCAGCCCACCAGGCTCCTCCATCCATGGGATTCTCCAGGCAAGAGCACTGGAGTGGGTGCCGTGGCCTTCCCTGCACTTTAGGCTGCTGGCAGCCCTGATGATGCCGCATGTTTCCAGGCCCTGGCAGCCAGGCTCTGAACTCCCCGCCCTGAAGCGCCCTGCTACACGCCTAGTACCTGATGTTTTTTCAAGGACCGACAAGCAAATGCTGGGTTTAAGCCAAAGCTTGTCACGCAAATCCCTCTATGTCCAACTGTCCAGGCAACTCTCAATAAACTTCTGCTCAAGAAAACAGAAAGAGCTCATGACTTTGCTATTGAAACAGACGGCCAAGTGGGTCCTCTTAGAAACCCACACTTGAAACAGACTTCTCTACGAGACTCTCCTGGAAAAGCCAGAAGGAAGGTCAAATGAGGGCCTGGTTTGGCCTTCCTCAGCCAAACTGGCTCCTAATAAAATACAGCACATCACACCAAGTCTGTAGCCCTCGTCCCAAACGCTGGCAAAGACAGCGCTACCCCTTGATCCACAGGGCAGAACAGGAATGTAACATGTTTCTTAAGGCCTCTGACACCTTGGAGGCGCGGCTGTGGGCATTCTAAGTGTGACATGCTCACAAACGTTTTCTAGAGCTGCTCACGTGATTCCCAGCTTGTGGCTATTAAGGTTCCTTTGGAAAAAAATAAGAGAGAGAGTGAACTTGGTTTCGACCAACTGAAAGGTCCTGGGCAGGCCGATGAAGGCTAGTCAGCAGGGCCAAAGCCAGCCGTGGCCCAGACCTGGCACCGTGTGTCTAAGGCCAGCCCAAGGTTGCTCAGCGTAGAACCCAGCGGGGCTGGAGACTGACCTGCCCTTCCCCCTTCCCTTACAGCGACTCACAGGGGAACCCGACGGATTCGCGGGAGAACCGTCCGCCCCAGGTGCCCCTCGGGGCATGCCGGCTACTCTGGCAAGGTGGGGACACCAGGGCCACCAGCATGCTGAGTCCTAGGCCACTCAGCCCGGGGCCAGGGACTCCCTTCGGCCGGCAGTGGGCTCCGCGGGGGCCGCGGACTGGCCGGGCACCGGGCCGCCGGCGGACGGGGAAGGGGCTCGCCGGGGCGGTGGTGCCCGCCAACCCTGCCGCGTCCGATCGCTTCCCAGGGCCCGCCACTGGCCGTCCTCGCTGACAGCCTCGGTCCGCGCCCCACCTCCGCCCGGGCCCCGCAGTCCTCGTCCCGCGGGCCTGTGTCACTGCCCGAAACCGCCTCGACGCCCCGGCCCGCGCCCCTCTCCGTGCCCACCCGGTGCCCGATCCGGGCCGGGCCCACCGCCCGCCCCCGGCCGCCCTTGGGCCCCGAGGCCCGCGCCGCGCCCGCACCTGCTTGGACTTGGCCTGGGCGGCCGTGGGGCCCTTTTTGCGCAGCACCGTCACCGTGTCCCAGTCGCTCTCAGCCATGGCGGGGCGCGCAGGGAAGGCGGTCAGTCCGGCGGCTCCGCAGCAGCTGCTCGAGACCCGGCGACGCGACGTCCCCTCGCCGCTGGGCCGCTTCCGGCGCCCGCTGCGGGCCCGCCCCTCCTCCCATTGGCCGGCGACTTGGGGGCGGGCACTTCCCTCGGCTCGGAGCCAATCCGCGCCCGGCTCGTCTAAGCAAGCCCCCGCTGTGCGCGACGTGGGGCGGGAGACGGCGCGGCCCGGACGCGTGGCCGCTGGGGGGCGCTGCAGAGGCCAGGGGAGCCGCTGGGGCGCGGAGTGGCGCAGGGGCCGCGGGCGCGGAGGCGGCAGCAGGCGGGGTGGGGCGACGGGGACCCCCGCTCGGGGAGGCGGTGCAGGATGGCCCTGCACCAGGTGGGGGCCGGGAGCAGAGGAGGAGCACTGGGCGGGGGAGCGGAAAGGCGAGTGGGGGCTTCTGTGCGAGGAGCGGGGAGCCAGCTCCGGGCTTCTTGCGCCCGGTTGGCGGGGACGCGGCCTGGCCCCTCGCGGGCAGGGTGCGCGCTCGAACTTGCTGCAGGGGAAAGGTGGCCTCGTCGATCTCTCTGTCGTTGATGTCAGTTTCTCTTTCCTGCCTTCTTTGGTCACCTTGCACGCCAACTGAAGTTCTGTTTCTCTGGAGTTACTATCAAGCGATACAGAGATGGCTGGGGCCAGGGTGGATGCAGGTTAGGTGGGGCCTGGAGCGAATATATTTTGTGGGAGGATGCAAGGGAATATGTGAACTTACAAAACGAATTAGTCACACAATGTGTTTTGTGTAACGTAGATTTTGGATCATGTATACATGGTTTTACAGTATAATATGAATGTATACATGATGTGATGAATGCTGTTTTATGATAACGAATACATTTATTTTATGGTAACCTTGGATCATGAGAAAATAAGTCAAAAATTGACAAATGCCTCGAGCATCACAAAATTCAGAAAAATAACCTTTGTATGAGTTAATGAATGCATCTTCAATGCTTTTGCTTGCATTTTCGGCTGTATTCTCATTGAGTGCCACATCACGACTTTGCAGAATTGTTTTCTGGAAAGAACAGTTCAGACGTTTCTTTAACCTGCTGGATTAAAGTTAATGTTGACCTTGGTTTGGGTAGCACTCCTTGTTTTGCATAGACGTGCTCTGTTTGAAGCGTTCCTGTAGGTTTATGCTCCAAAACAGAGGAATTCTAATACATGTGTAGACTCCACTGTGGCAGACCACAGGCAGATGGAGAGCATGGGAGGAACCCACTTTCATGGGGAAAAGGGGCAGTCGGGGGCGCCGGGGGTCCAGTGGAGGCTCCCCATTGGCGGGACTGCTGCAGTCTCTGACAGACTGAGCTGTGCGTGGGGTGGGGGCTGACGGAAGTCTCCTCCCCCCCATGGGGAGCAGAGGCGCCTCCCCAGTGGGAGGTGTAGACAGAGATCTCTTCCTATTTAGAGGAGCTGCCGCACCTGGTGGGGGTGAGCGCTTCCCCCAGCCTGGAGCAGCCTTCAGGTGCGGTTTCTGTGATTAATTCCACGTTTCCCCCTTTCACGAAGATCTTTTGTCAAAGTATCAGTGATCGAGAGTTGGGATCTCGGGACTTCTCTGATCATCCAGTGCCTAAGACTCCGAGTTACCAGTACCAAGTCCCCAGGTTGGGTCCCTGGTGAGGGAAGTAGATCCCACAAGCCTCAACTAAGACCCAGCACAGCCGGAGAAACTGAAAACAGGTGAGAGGACCTCCCTGGCGGCCCAGTGGCTAAGACGCCGTTCTAATGCAGGGAGCTCGGGTTCCATCCCTGGTCGGGCAGCTGGATGCCACGCGCCACAGCTAAGAGTTCTCACGCTGTAGCTAACACCCGGTGTAGTCAAATAAAGACACATTAAACAATGAAAGAAGAGGCCCTCTGTACAGTGTTTCCTCCCTCAGTGCAAAGCACCTTCCCTGGCCGCCACGTCCCTCCCATATTGGTGGTGGCTGAGTCACTCAGTTGTGTCTGACTTTCACGACCCCATGGACTGTCCCCTGCCAGGCTCCTCTGTCTGTGGGATTCTCCAGGCAAGAATACTGGAGTGGGTTGCCATTTCCTTCTCCAGGGGAATCTCCCGACCCAGGGACTGAAGCCGGATCTCCTGTATTTCAGGCAGCCTCCCGCATTGCAGGTGGGTTAAGGAACCCCACACCACTTCCCGTCTTGGAGGGAAAGTAACCAAATGAGGTAGACGGCATTTGCGTAGGGAAGAGTACAGCAGCGAGAGCTCTCAGCGCTCCTTTCACCAGCCCATGCTTAGTCAAGGTTATGAGCACTAGGAATTATCTCGGGGTGCTGAGCTAGCATCATCTTCTTGAAAGTGAAAGTCACTCAGTTGTGTCTGACTCTTTGCGACCCTATGGACTGTCCATGGAATTTTCGAGGTCAGAATGCTGGAGTGGGTAGCCTTTCCCTTCTCCAGGGGATCTTCCTAACTCAGGAATCAAACCCAGGTCTCCCCCATTGCAGGCGGATTCTTTACCAGCTGAGCCACAGGGGAAGCCCAAGAATGCTGGAGTGGGTAGCCTTTCCCTTCTCCAGCGGATCTTCCCAACCCAGGAATCAAACTGTGGTCTCCTGCATTGCAGGTGAATTCTTTACCAACTGAGCTATCAGGGAAGCCACCGTCTTGTTAGAAGTGTCATTTTTAATAAAGTTTCAACAAACAATAGATGCAGAACTTAAGTATATTGAGCAGAATTTAAAACCGCATAATAGGGACATCCGTGGTGGCACAGTGGATGAGAGTCTGCCTGCCAGGGCAGGGAACACGGGTTCCATCCCTGGTCTGGGAAGATTTCCACGTGCCGCAGAGCCCTAAAGCCCGCGCACCGCAACTCCTGCGCCCTCGGGCCTGTGCTCAGCAGCGAGACGAGCCACCGCGGTGAGAAGCCCGGGCACCCCAACCAGGAGCAGCCCTGTTCACAGCAACTAGAGAAACCCCGCGCTCAGCAGCAGAGACCCAGCACCACCACACAGAGACAAATTGTTTTTTAAAGAAGCATACAATAAACCCAGTTTGCAAGACGGTTCCAAGTCAGGAGCCCAGAACTGCAGGTGTCCAGCCAAATAAGCGAACAGGCGGCTGGTTATCAGGTGACGGTGCTGGCGCCAGTGTGCTCGCCCTTTAATTTTCTGTCGCTGGGCCTCACTGGAGGAAGACGAGCTTGCTGGTGCAGACGCCTGCTTGCTCAGCGGGTGGTGATCGCAGGCTCGCTGCGCTCTCTCCCTCCCGTGGGAGGAAGGCTCTTCCTACAGAGGCAAAGCCGGAGACTCAACGCCTCCTGCAAAATTCTCCCTTAAGGCCGTTACAGAGGTTCAGTGGGCCGGTCCACGCGAGGCTTCTCCTCAGTTCCGCAGGGAGAACAGGACAGTGGAGGCAGCAGGGCACACTGTCCTGTCTTCTCCGACCACCAAGACGGGAGGCTGCCCGAGCGTAGCAGCCGCCCCCCAAGCTCCCACCTGTGGAGGAGCACGCGGGGCACACGGATGGAAAGCTCCCACACGAGGGCTGGAATCTGTGACTTCGTCCACTGGCTCAGAGGCACTGACGTTACTCAGCCAAGTTTCAAACGGCTGTCGCTGTCCACGTTAGTAATTATGTTATCAGCAGAGGAGAGTCTGTGTGGGGAAGCCGAGGAGTTGCAATTCAGGGTGTCAGAAGTGTGACTGGCCACAGGCAAATCCAGAGAATAACGAGGGGAGCCTGCTTTTATAGGGAAGGGAGGGAGGTGGCAGGGGCTCCAGTGGAGGCTGCCCGTTGGCCGGGCTGTGGGGGTGCTTGAGGGTGCCTAGGACAGTCTCCTTCCTCTTGCCTGATGGAAAGTAGAGGCACCTTCCTGTCCGAGACGTAGGCGGAGGCCTCTTCCCTTTGGGGTCACTGGCATCCGTGACAGGCACAGGCCTTCTCCTGCAGCCCAGTCCCCACTCCAGCTTTCTTGGCTGGCAGCGGCGGCGATGGCTTTGTTGCCGTCATGTCTGACTCTTGTGACCCCATGGACTGCAGCCTGGCAGGCTCCTCTGTCCGTGGGGTTCTCCAGGCAAAAATACTGGAGAAGTGAAAGAAAATTACCATAAGTCTGTTACGGTTCATAAAGGGCATTCGCTGGTCACCTCTGAGTGAAAATAGATGGACAAATGTGGCCGGATTGTCTATTGAACATGACAATCAACAATCGAACAAGACGAGAAAGGTTGATTGTGACGAAAACATTGTCAAATTTGCAGATACTAAGACTCGAAAACAGAAACTGGTCTATGATGTTATTTATTACTGTGAAAAATGGACGTGTTGGAATGTGCATTCCCCTCTTTTTGAGAAAACATGTTAATATAAAGAAAGTTTCGATCCATCACTTTCCCCTTTTCGGTACTGTTTATTGCATGTACTTTTCACTTTTCACATGACCGTGAACATGAAGCTCGGCAAGACAGCGCTCCTACCACCAGCCCTCCTTCCCAGGCCTCTGTCATCACTGAACACTCGGGTCCTCCAGAGAGGGGAGCTGAAAGGCCCCTTGACATCCCCAGTAAGGACTGCAAAGGCCAGATGTGTGGGAGGAGAGGGTGGGCTGTGGTCTCTGGGGGCGAGTGGCTGGACCAGGAGTGGAGGAGGCCACCAGCTTCTCCAGAGCACTGGCGGCCGCCTCTTTCAGCTGCAGAAGCTAGCCCCAATTAGCCTGAGGCAGGCACAGGGACTCTGCAGGTGGTCTGGGGAGGGAAAGGGCCAGCAGGAGAGGGTGGGGCTGCCAGGGATGGGCCTGGGGCCTGTGGAAGCTAGGAGGGGTGGTGGACAGCTGGCAGAACCAGGGTCTCAGGTCCCAGCTGGGCTGTAGACTGCTGGGTCCTGGACAGGAGGGAGCCCCATGGAGGAGGGTGGCTGTGGAGGGGTGGGAAATGTCTGCTGCGGAGGGGTCCTGGGAGATCCCGAGGGCCAGCCCCAGCCTCTCCGACAAGGAGCTGGTGGGTCTGAGCGTGAGCAGAGCCATCTTAGGGTTTCTGGGTTCGAACTGAGGCAGTGGAGCCAGCTCCCCGCAGGTAGCAAGCAAGTGTGGGTCCTAGGCGGGAGGTTCCGCCGGCGTCAAGGGGCCAGGGCCGCAGTTCCGGATGAGGCCGGCAGAGGGCGCGCGCGGACCGACCGCTGCTCCCCAGTGAGACCGAAGGGGCCTCTGCCCTCCAAGGACCCACATCAGCGGGAGAACAGGAGCACACGCGGCTAGTCCCACCAGGCGTCGGGGAGAGGCCCACTTAACACAGGGCAAGCGGGAGAGAGACCTTCTCTATCTTGAGGCGCTAGAGGGCCCAGGCTGAGTCCAGCACCTGGGGGAAGGTAGCTCCTCCCAGCCACCTGGCCCTGGGGCCAGATTGGCCTGCTGGCGGAGGCCGGGATGCGCAGGGCAGCCCAGCACCTGCGATTCTGCACGTGAGCTTGTCTCCCAGGTCTGTGGTTCTGCATGTGGGGTGAGGTCCATGTTCTAAGAGTCTGGGCAGAGCTCGTCTCTAATTGGGGGAATTGGGGGTGATCTTTTCTTTCTTGGCAATTTTACGTGTTTTCCAGAGCTTCCAAAATGATCTTCTGTTGTTTTAAACCAAATGTTTATGAGTAGGTGGTACCATGAAGTGGTTTAAAAACAGTAGGTGCTCAGAGAAATTGGCCCCTCCCCGCCTCCCACCATGTCAATTACTTCCTCCTGCATCCTTCCCAAGTCTACAGAGAATACAAAATACAGACGGACATGGAGACCCTTCCCTCCCACCGTGGCTTACGGAGGACGCTGCACACTGTCACCTCCTCGCTCTCTGCCCCTCGTCTGCACCTGGGCATGGGTAGGAGGGACCGGCTGCTGTGAAGTCAGCTGCCGGCCCTCACCACCCTCTTCTTTCTCCTTTTCTGGAGGAGGGACAGCGTGGGCAGTGTGCTTCCAGGCGGGGAGCGGGGAGCCCCTTGTGGCTGGCGCTGGGGCAGGGGAATTCTGGGCAGGACTGGAGGCTGGCCTTTCTGGAACCCCCTCCATCAGGTGACTACACAGTGAGAGTGAAACTGGCTCCTTTCAGAAGCTGCAGCCCCGGGGTGACCTTCAGGGCTGAACTCTCAGGACAGAGAGTGGGTTGTGTCAGGAGGCTGGCTTTACCAGCTCCAGCCTCTGCTCCAGGGACAGCTTCAGGCACAGGGGGCAGCCCACATCCAGGGTACCAAGTAGGGGCCCATGTTGACCCTCCTGCCACAGGGCTGAGTGCTGTTCTCCCAGAAGCCTGGGCGTAAAGGACAGGAGGTGAGATGTCCAAGGGGACTGGCCGTGCCAGTGAGGAGTGGAGGTGCCCCGGGCACTAGGAAGTGTCCTGGGGCGCCGATGAGGGCCTGGGAGAGGAGACCCCAGGCGGCTGAGCAGGCGCCAGGGGCCGGGTAGGGGGCCTCAGGCAGAGTAGGGAGGCAGCGGTTGCACCGTCCCCTGGCATCTGCAGGCCCAGTGAACAGCAGATGGGGCCTGTCCTGCCTGCTTGGGAGAGCTGAGAAAAGCCAGGAGCCACAGCAGCATCGACCTGGGTCTGTAGCCGGGCCCACACCTCTCTGGGGGGCAGCAAGGTGGGGGATAGAGGCCCCAGGCCCCACAGCCCTCAGGGAGCAGGCAGATGACGCAGGCCCCGGCAGGGTTCACTGGGGCTGTCCCAGTCACCTCCTGGATGGCTGCCTCGGAGACTGAGTTTTGCTTTCTTTTTGGCAGGAAGGAACCTGCATGGGAATCCCCTGCATTGCCCGACGAGCAGAGTGAGTCATCCCTTCCCAACCTGCCAGGACCGAGGTGTCACCTTCTGAGCTGGTGGTGGGTGTGGGCTGGCCACTTCTCCGTCAGCAGCCCCTCCCTGCTGAGGCTCCATCTTCAGGCCTCTCCAGGGCCTGCTGCCAGAACCACACACGCACACACGCATGCACTCTATGCATTGATCACCATATGCAGGGAGACCCTCTGAACTGGCAGTCTGAAAGATATGAAAGCATTCTCATGCTGGAAGCCTCTCTAGGACCTTCAAGGTTAGCTCAGCTCTGTCAGTGTCAAGGGCTGCAGGCAGCTGCCTTCTGGGGAAGCAGGACTTTCATCCAAGAAATCTCCTCGGGAGGCAGGGTGGGCTGACGGGGCCCTGAGCCCAGCACCTTTGTGCTGTCCCAATGCTGGAAGGGTGAGTGAGGTCTGAGCCTCCCTGGGGACTTACTGCAGAGGCAGGTGAACGACTTCCAGATTTTACCCTGAAGAAAGAGGGGGTGCTGCTGTGGGGAACCTCCTCCCTTCGCTGCCCATGGGTTCGCGTGACAACCTCGGCCCCCAGACCCTAGGAGAAGGAGAGCTCTCCTTACCCCTGAGAGCTCCATGAGTTATGAGCCCATAAGAGGGGACAGGGTGGGGGATGGGGGCGCTTGAGGGAAGTGTTAGCTGCTCGGTGCCCTCCGACTCTCTGCAGCCCCAGGACTGTAGTCCGCCAAGCTCCTCTGTCCGTGGGATTCTCCAGGCAAGAAAACTGGCGTGGGTTGTTATGCCCTCTTCCAGGGGACCTACCCGACCCGGGATTGAACCCAGGTCCCCCCCGCATTGCGGGTAGATTCTTTACTGAGTCTGAGCCACCAGGGAGTGGCAGACAGCCTCGAGGTTCACAGAACTCGTGCTGGACGCAGGGTGCCCCGCTGCTGCGTGCAGGGCTGTGGTGTTTGGGACTGGGGAATTCCGACTCCCAGCTGTGATTTATGCAGTGTGATCAGAGTACTTCTGGATGCTGACTGGATCGTTTACATTACGTGGCTTCACAGCCTGCCTGCTTTCGTTCACTCCGTCCTTGAGCACTTTACTTGGCTTCCGATGCTCCCCTGGAGCAGGGGTGCCCAGTCTGTGCGACCTGCCAAAGGAATCTTGCCTGTCCCTTCTGGCAAGATGGGGAGAGTCATCCCTTTCCCCCGTGCTGGTGTCAGAGGAGACTGTTCTCAGGTATTTAGAAAGCTCCGTCCCACGGGAGAGAATCCGAATAGTCCCCACCCTCCTTCAGCAGATAAGAAACGCTTGTCCTGGGGTCCCACACTCAGAGGTAGTGCCCTGCCCCTCCCGGCGCGGTCCTTTTGTTCTGGTCAAGACTGCGGCCTCCTTTCTAAATGTTTCCACTTGTGTATTTGTATGCCAATGGTATGTATATTTGGTTTCTTTGGTGGTAAAATTCACAGCATAAAATTCACCACTTTCAAGCTTACATTTCAGCGTCATCTGTACTTCTGCAAGGTCTGGCAACCGTCGCCGCTACGGCGACATTTCACTGCTCGGAAAGGAGACCTCCCTTTAGGTCTTCCTACCCTGTAGACAGGAAGGAGGAGGAGGGCATGGCAACGCACTCCAATATTCTTGCCTGGAGAATCCCCACGGACAGAGGAGCCTTGTGGGCGTCACTCCATGGGGTCGCAGAGTCGGACACGACTGAGCGACTCAGCACAAGCACCCTTTAGATAGGCGGGGTCCGTTCGTACTTTTTCTCATGAAGTAACCCATTCTCGGGCCCAGCTCTGCGCCGGCACCCTGGGCCTGGAGTTGACCCTCCGTGGGCGAACAGACACCACCGGCATAAGGAGCCGGGGAGTCCTTCCAGGAGAGAGCCCACGGGAGACTTAAGTACCCAAGGCGCGGCAGCCCCGCCCAATCGGCACCCGCTGAGACTCCCTGCGCGCTTCTGGTAGGCTCCAGTGTCAGTCCGTCAGGAGGTGGGAGGGGCGGGGACAGGACCGGCCAATCGGGCCCCCGTGGCTCTCTGCAGGCCCTTGGTAGGCTTTTGTGTCAGTCCGTCAGGTGGGCGGGCCCCGATTAGGGGGCGGGGATAAATATAGCCAATCGGTGCTCGCTATGGCTTCCTGGGCGCCTCTGGTAGGCCCCCACAGCAGTCCGTCAGGCGAGCTCGGGGGCGGGTCGGCGGCAGCCGCGGTGGCCGGCTGGCAGGCAGTTCCGGGCGCGAGGCGGCCGTTGGTGAGTCCTGACGTCGGGGTCGGGGTCGCGGTGGGGTCGGGGGTCGAGGTCTAGGGGCGGGGACGCGGGGCGGCGGGGCGCGCGGACCCGGGAGGCCCGGCGGGAGGCGCGGACGCCGCGGCGCGCGCGCCTGAGGGGATTTCTCGGGGCCGGAAACCGAAAGTCGGAGCGGGCCCCAGGCAGGAAGGTTCGCGAACGGCGGGGCGTCCGCGGGGGCGGGCCCGGGTCCGGTGGGCCCCCCCGCGCCTCGCGCCGCCCGCGAGCTTCGGCCGCGGCCCCCACCCCTTCCTGCCCCGCTTGGGGTGCGGACGGGCTCCCCGGCCCCGGGGGCCGCCGCGGGCCCCTCCGCCGGCCCCGGCCCCGCTGCGCTTTGGCCTTGCCCGACGGTGACCCGGGCCCCGGGGCGGGCGCGGGGGTCCGGAGCGGAGGCAGCTGCCGGGGCGGGCGGAGCCCGGGGGCCCTGCTCTGCCGTGTGTGCGGGGCCCCAGGCTCCGGGGACTCCGAGCGGGCTCCCCGGTGGACCCGGCGGTGGGGACAGCGAGAGCCGGGGACGGCTGCGCCCGCGACGGCCGCCGCTCGGCCGATCCAGCCTGGCAGGGCAGGGGGCGTGCCGGGCCTCGCGCCTGGCCCTGCGGGACTCAGGGGCCACATGTCCCCGGCGGCGGGGCCGGCGACAGCCTTCAGCAGCTCAGTCACTGGCTTTAGGTGGAGGCCCCAGCCGGCCCCAAAGTGTGGCTTGAGTTGTTTCTGCATTTTTTAACAGCTTTATTGCGGTGTACTTTGCATACCGTAAAACTCGTTATTGCTTGAATTTCAAAGAAACTCCTTTAAGAAGTGCTTTTTTAAAGCCTTTGCTGAGGGGCAGCAGCCTCTTCACAAGTTTGGGCGTCTGGCTCTCCGATTCCAGCCCCCTAGCCTGGCCCAGCTCCCACCTCAGCCCGCCCTCCGGGGACCGAAGCCCCGCCCCGCTGAGGCTGCAGCCCGCAACGGCCGGCGCTGGGAGCGGAGCTTCCGTGCGCTCCGGTCCTGTTGCGGGGGACAGCTGCGTGTGCACCTCCTGAGACACCCAGGCTGCGCCCCGGACCCTTCGGGCATCCCTCTGCGTCCCGGACCCCTGCTGTCCCAGGCTGCGTTGTGCCCTGTGGCCCCGGTCTGTCGGCTGCACCGGTGGTGGTGGTGGTGCCCCTCAAGGTGCCCAGCGCCCTACGCACTCACGGCAGGATGAGGTGAAGGTTGTGTGTGAGCATCGCTGACTCGTCCCTCTGGGGACTGAAGGAATAGGCTGTTTCAACAGTGCTGTGACCTGGGGCTGGAGCGGAGAAGTTATAGCCATCTCTAGGTGCAGGGGGATGTTTTTTGGGGAAGAATAGACCTTTTGACTTGAGTCAGGTGTGGGCCCCTCTCAGCAGTGGGAAAGGCCAGCCTACCTGCCAACACGGTCAGCGCACCAGTGTGGACTGGGAACAGCCTGGCAGCTGGGTTTCCATGGCAGGAGGGCACACACGGCAAGGGGAGGAAGGTCAAGAGAAGAAAACCCAGAGAAAATGGCCTGCAGGCTGCACGGATCGCGCCAGGAACGGGGTGCACACACTCCGTCCGCCCTCGAGCCCAGGCTCGGGCTCAGCGCCCCGTCCTCGAGGAGTGCTAGCTAGGACTGCTTCTTCCTGGAGAGGGCGAGGACCACTCCCTAAAGGTCTCTGTGTGTCCAGGGGAGGGACCGAAGCAGGCCTCGCGGAAGCCCTCCCCTGGCTCTGAGCAGCAGGGCAGGCCCGCAGGTGGTGGCGAGGCGTTCGGGGCAGGTGTCCTTGTGGACTGGCTGTGGTTTAGGGAGGTGCATACACAGCAGCGGTGGGTGTAGGAGGTGAGCAGCAGGGGTGACGCGGTGCGGGTTGCAGGATTGGGGTGCCCTGCTTTGGAACAGGGTAGGTCATGGCTGGGCTAGTGTGGAGGTGGGGGGCAGCAGAGAGGAAGGGCCGGACCCAGGCGTGGGAGTTGGTGGCTAGTGGGAGCCTGGGGAGCAGGGAGGGCAGTCAGAACTCTGCACATGCCCAGGCCCCTCCTCCCTGCCTCCAGGCCCGCGAGGCCCCTGCGCCAAGGAGAGCAGGTGCGGGCTCTCTGGGACTCCGAGAGCCTGCTTGGGCAGCCGGGGGGGTCTGAGGGAGGAGCCACGTCCCCATCATGTGTCTAAGGGCCTGGGGAGGCCCTGTGGTAAGTCACATCGCGGTGGACAGTGGCCTGGCCTAGCAGTAGCAGTGTGGCCAGGTTCTGTATGCTGGGGTTCTTTTGGGGGAGGGGTTGTTGGGTCTTCTTTTCTGCAAGTGGGCTTTCTCCAGGTGCGGCCAGCAGGGCTGCTCGAGCTGTGGGCTCCTGTGTGTGGGCTTCTGAATGCGGTGGCTCCTCTACTAGCCCTAGGCTCAGTGGTTGTGGCTCACGGGCTCAGCTGAAGCCGTGTCCCCTGCACTGACAGGTGGACCCTGAACCGCTGGACACCAGGGAAGGCCCGCTTCTGGATGTGGGTAGCAGTCTGACCCATTGGAGACGAGGCTGAGGCCCCGAGGGGGCAGAGTTGCTGCATCGTCGTTAGCATCTCCCTGTCGATGGCCCCGGTTTTTACTGAGGTTCTGGTGTGTATCAGCACGAGTAGCTGTGAGCGGGTGCTGTGAGAAGGGCGGCGCAGCGCTTGCCCCTGAGCTCTCGTGCCAGCAGTCGCCGGGTGCTGCGTGGGTCCCCGATCACTTGGTATCGCGTTGTGCTTGAAGGAAGGTGGCCGTCGTGTGAACGGCACTGCTCGCTTGGGGCTCTGGTCCTGGGGGCCACACGCGCACCGTGTGCAGATGCCGCTCCTTGACTGTGGCCTTGGGAGGTTTGCTGTGCAGCCAGCTTAGACCTGGGGGTGGAATCCCAAGCGTTGCAAGCAGCAGGGGCGGCTGTCGGTGGGAGCGTGGATTTAGGGGAGTTCAGTCCCTGCATCGGGGCATCCCAGAGGGAGGCTTTTGAGTCGAACCCGTGTGTCTGCTGGTGACAGGTGGCCCCCCCGCAGCCGCCTGTTCAACTCTTGATGTGACGTTGGTTTGGGCAGCAGCTCACCCTTCTGAGATGACTCACTGACACCCATGCAGTGGGTGAGGACGGTGGGGCCCAGCTGCCCAGTGGCCTTGGGCTCAGTCTCTGGGGTCTGTGTGATCTCCTGCAGGGATGGCCCTTTCCACAGGTCCTCCCGCTCTGCGCACAGGTGGGACCTGGGCTTGCGAAGGAGGCCTGCAGTGAAGGAAATGGCAAGAAGTGGTAGGTGCCAGGCACCCCCACCCTGCTGGGGGCTGCAGCCCACCTGGGGGCTTCTTTTGTGTTTAAACCCATTTCTAAGGTTGCCCTGCCATCGTTAACGTTATGAAACAGGGTTGTTCTGGATAAATGTGCATGAGTGTACCATAATTAGGGATTTTACCATCTTTCTTGGATTCTCTGGGAATACAAGCTCCGTCTCTATTTTTAAAATGAAATATTTGTACAGCAAAGTGTACAAGTCCTGAGTGTACAGCCAAACACACCTGTGTCCACGCACACAGCCGTGCTCGCCTTCTGGAAGTCCTCCCTCCCGTAGCACTGACCCTCCTGCATGGAAAACTCTGTTCCACTACTCACAAGGTTTCTAAGTCCAGATGTGTGGGTTTTTCCACACCAAGCAATTCTCCATTCCTTTCTCTTTTTAGTGAATTCATTTCTCTTTGGCTCTGCTGGCTCTTTGTTGCTGTGGGGGTCCAGCTGCGGAGGGCGGGGGGCCGCTCTCTCGTGGCTCCCGGGCGTGCAAGCTTAGTGGTGTGGCTCAGGCTTTGCTGCCCCACGGCATGTTGGGCTCTTCGCGAACCAGGGATTGAATCTGGGTCTCCTGCATTGACAGGCCGGCTCTTCACCACCGAGCCACCGGCGAGCGCTCCGTTCTTGGTGGACACCGACCGGTGTCCTGGCCACCTGGAGTCGGCACAGGCCCCTCACACTCAGGGCTTGGCCCCACATGGCTGCCCCCACCCCGCCTCCCAGGGCAGTAGGTGGGCCAGGCCTCCCGTACTTCAGACCCCCTGACTGTAAATTGAGATTTTTCATGACCCCTCCATGGGGTCAATGATTTGCTAGCAGAGCTCTGAACACTCAGAGAATCTCAAGTGTCAGCCCGCTGGGAGAGACACCCAGGGCCAGGTACGGGGGGTGGGGGAGGGTGGCCGGACCTTGTCGGTGCACTGCCCATGTCCAGCTAGAAGCTCTCCAAACCCCCTGGTTTAGAGTTTTCTAGAGGGCTGCACTGTGAAGGCGCGCTTGATAAATCGTCAGTAAGTCGTCTCTAGCTCCCCTCACCCCCAGGAGATGGGCGTGGTGGTGAAGGGAAGATCTGGCCTCCTCTCTCAGGAAGCCCTGGGGGTCTGGGTGCTGCCAGCAGGGAGAAGCCCCAGCGCCCGCTGCCTCAGAATTGCCCCAGGGCAGCCGCCTCCCAGCTCCTTGACTCCTGTTAGCTTTGCCTGTCCTCCAACTCTCTGTAACTGGAGTTATTCTATAAGGAATTTTTTTGTCTAGTAGAAATGTCATTTAACAGAATGTCACTGTGTTGTGTAAAGTCGGTGCATGCCCGTCTGGAGCGGACTTTGGGGTGTGAGTTGCGTGTGACAGACTCTCACTGTGTTGTGTAAAGTCGGTGCGCTCCCGTCTGGAGCGGACTTTGGGGTGTGAGTACGTGCGAGGCCAGGGCTGGGCACACGGAGTGCTCCTTGGCTTTCACCACCTTGCTCAAGAGAAGTGAGGATTTGGGAGATAAACTGGAAGCTTGGGAGGCCCGGGAGGGGTTTGGCTCCCGGTTGGAGGCTCCTGACACTCGCCCTCTCATGTCTGTCACCCTGAGTACAGAGGCGGCCGGCCACCCGCCTGCCCGCGCGGGGGTGCGGTGCAGGCTGGGTTGGGTGGGCGGCAGCGCGCGGTTCGGGGGCTCTGGGCATGAGCTTAGAGCCTCTGTGGTGCCCCGCTGCGGTCCTTGTATTTTTCAGCTCTACCAGTTTGTGGCTTCCCACCCATGTCCCCCGCCACGCGGGCTCAGTCAGGTGACCCACGGACTGCGGCCCGCCAGGCCACGCTGTGGATTTTTCCGGGCAAGAATACTGGAGTGGGTTGCTATTTTGTTCTTCACTCTGTTACGATTAAGGGTTAAAGTGCATTTATAGATGTGGCTGGAACAAAATGTTTGAGGCTTTAAGCGCTGAGACATCCCCGGGCGCCCTCGCTCTGGGCCCGGGAGCTGTGGCTGCTGAGGGGGAGGTCGAGGCCTGCAGTGTGTTGGGGCGTTTTCCCTCTTTATTGCTCAAAAAAGAGACTGTTTTTGTGATTCTGTAACGTCCTGTCTATGGGGTCACACAGAGTCAGACACGACTGAAATGACTTAGCAGCAGCAGCGGCCAGCAGGAGTGAAAATCCATGGATTAACGGAATGGGCTCAATCTGCCACAGGGGGTGGGGTCAGCCAGCCGCATTTGGGTGGAAAGCTGCCGTGGGGAGACCGGCTGTCTTGAGGCTGGGGTCCGCGTGGCTGGCCCCCTGGGCTGCCGGGGGACCTCCTGCAGGCGGGTCTATGAGAACCGCTTGGTGTTTCTCGAGCACTCTTCACGATCGCCGCCTTGAGGAGATGCCAGGGTTGAGGGCTGGAGTCTCAGTCGGACGCGGGCTGGGCCGGCTGGCCTGGGAGGGGGCCCACCCCGCAGCAGGGGGTGCCTGCTGCCTCAGCCTCGTCCCCTGGTGGCCGCGCATCCCCGGGCCCACCCTGACATGCTGTGCTCTCCCTTAGGGCGCGGGCTTGGGGCTGCGGCGCTCATGGCTGCAGCCAGCGTGACCCCTCCTGGCTCCCTGGACCTGCTGCAGCCCGGCTTCTCCAAGAGCCTCCTGGGGACCAAGCTAGAGGACAAATACCTGTGCTCGGCCTGCAAGCACGTGCTGCGCAGGCCCTTCCAGGCCCAGTGCGGCCACCGCTACTGCTGCTCCTGCCTGAGCAGCATCCTGAGGTGCGGCTGTGGTGGGGTGAGGTGGCCATCTCCTGGGCCAGCCTTCCCGCTCCTCCTCTCGTTAGTGGGAACCGCACAGTCTGGCGGAGCCGCAGGCTCACAGCCCCTTTGCACTGGGTGCCCGCGTCCCCGAGGGGGCTGGGAGGCGGGGCACCGCCGCCTGTGGGGTGCACTGGCACACACTGCCCTGTGCCTGCTGACCGCCCCACTTGGTGGCGGTGAGTGCGCCAGGGCCGTGGGGGCGGGCCCCGGGGCTGCCACCCCTGCAGCGGGCTCACAGGGCCACTCCCCGCCCCCAGCTCCGGGCCCCAGAGCTGTGCTGCCTGCGTGCACGAGGGCATCTACGAGGAGGGCGTCTCGCTTCTGGAGAGCAGCTCGGTGAGTGGCGGGAGGGGCCCTGGGGGCGGCCGCTGTGCGGGAGAGGCGGCCCCTACCCGAGCCTCGGCCCGGGCCTGCGGCGGGAGCTGGGGGGCTCACCCGAGGGCCACTGTCTCCCCAGGCATTCCCGGACAATGCTGCCCGCAGGGAGGTGGAGAGCCTGCCGGCCATCTGCCCCAGCGAGGGCTGCTCCTGGAAGGGCACCCTGAAGGACTACGAGGTAGGGGCCTCCACGGAGGAGAGCAGCCGCCGCTGGGGTGGCCGCACGGAGCTGCGCGCCTGGGGGCTGGGGAGCTCGCCATCTGTGCCCGCTCCTGGGTTGGCCGGGCGACGGGGAGCAGCAGCCTGTGCGGGGCCCGGGTCCGGCACGAGCGCCACACGGGAGAGAAGTCAGCTTTCTCGCTGTGGGGTCGTGCTGTCTCCTCGCTGAGCATGTTCACGCTGGAGGATGCAGGAGTGGCCCGCTTGTCAGTCCTGCGGTCACAGGAAGGCGTGTTGACAAGGCGCCGGCGACAAGGGGAGTGCCCGGGTGTATCTCTTGTGGGCCCATCTGGCAGGTTGGGGCACCTGTGTGCCAGCCGCCCTCTGGCAGCCGGGCTTGCCGCCCTGCCGCCTCCTCGGGAGCTGGGCCGGTGCTCTTCCTGGGGCTCGAGTGCCGCTGGAGGCTCTCCTTTTCCGGGACGCCCTCACGAGCCGTGCCCGCAGCACTTCCCGGCAGCTGGGTGCTCCCCGTGGAGGACGGGGTGCCCACTCCGTGGTGGGTCATGCCCCGGGCTAGGCCTAGTCTTGAGAAGGGAGCCCGCCCCAGGCTGCATGGGGAGGGGCCTTGGGCTGACACGCCAAAGCCACTCAGCCATGGGGTCTGTGACGCGGGGTCTGGGGGAGGAGAGTGTGACAGGGCAGAGTGGCCGGGCCCAGCCCGAGGGGCCAGGGCGTGTGTGTGTCTGTGTGTGTGTGTGTGTGTGTGTGTGTGTGTGTCCCTGGCGAGGCTGCAGGGCTGTCTGCAGGGCACCTGTTCTCTGCCCAGGGCTGCCCAGGCCACAGAGCAGCCTCCCATCCGGGGGGGCGAGTGCGAGCTGTCCTGAGTTTCCGCCTGAGGGTGGGGCCCATCAGCTCTAGAGTTGGGACCCTGAATCCCTGCGGCTCCTCTCTTGCTGCCCCCGGCCCTGGGCCCTGTCCAGTGGTGTTCCCTGTTCTCTTGTCTGACTCAGCGTTGTGGGCTTCAGGCTCTCGGGATCTGCATTTTGCCAGAACAGGTTGTCCACGGCTGTGGAGGAGCCTGGGGGCAGGTGGACAGCATGCATGCTCTGCTCGGATCGGGCGCCGGGCCTGGACGCACAGGCCTCTCTGCGCCCCTTCCGGGAGCGGGACTCCAGTCCATGGGCCTCCGTGGGGCAGGGGCACGGATGGGTCCCACCTGTGGACGGGCCTGCACTGCTGCTGCCCGGGGCTGTCCAGAGAGGAGGCCTTGGGGCAGGGTCTCCCTGGGAGGGGTGGGGGTGCTGTGATGCTTTTTGAGGGGACCAAAGGTCCCTGGGGTCAGGTGGAGTAACCCAGCCCCGAATCCTCGGGGCTCTCTTCTGCGTCCGGCTGGCAGTGCGGGGGCAGCTTCCAGGGCCTCTGGCCGAGAGCCTGGGACCACAGCCAGCCGTGGGCCCGCCAGCTCTGCAGGCACGCGGGCTGGAAAGTCCCCTGGCTGGGCCTGGGAGCTCAGGAAAGTCCCCGAGGGGGGTGGTCATGTGGGAGGCGGGCCTGCCTGGTCTCTGACTGCAACCTTTGGTGCAGGCTTAACCTGTCACTGGCCTGAGAGGCCACAGCGGGTGAGGCCTGCCTCGGTGTGCGGGCAGCCACTTTGCTGCGTGGCGGTCCTGCCCTCAGCCCTGCACCAAGGCATCTGCCCTCTGGGTTGCTCAGAACTGGGGCCGTGCTGGGAAATGCTGGGGCTGCAGCTGAGCTCCGGACAGTGTGGAAAGATGGGGAAAATCCTGTGTAGCCTTTGAATAAGCTTTTCCCTCACAGTGATGTCTAGCATTTTCTAAGAATCCGGTGAGATAATGTTTCAGTTCAGTCAGAAGGTGGTAGAGCGCGTGCCAAATGCAGGTGGGGGCGGTTAGGGGCTGCTTCCTGGAAGGGAGAGGCAGGGAATGGTGGAGGGAACAGCAGGGAGAAAGGACCTTGGGCTTCAGAGGAGGGTACTGGCGGACCTGGGGGCCCAGGCTATGGGGCTGTCACAGCTGAAAGGGGCGCAGAGCAGGGCTGCTGGGCCCTGCCCGGGCGTCCAGAGTCGAAACGCCTGAGCATTTGGTTTGAACTTTGGCTGCCGTCTGAGAGGAGTGGGAGCTGACGGAGCTGGCCCGGCCCCTGAGTGGGCCCCTGCTCTCGGCCGGGACCCTGAGCCTGGGGACGGCCGCTGTGGAGTGGGGCCGGGCTCGACCAGAACAGGCCTTCCTCTCCAGGCTTGGCCAAGCTGCCCCGTGCCCAGCCTCCAGCATTTCTTTTGCTTTGATCAAACCCAGGTGCCCCTTGTTTGTGCTTCGGGAGCCATAGGCGTCTTGGGCTCCCCTCGGGCTCCCCTCGGCCTCCGTGTGGTGTTTTGTCCTGTGCCCAGTGCGGTCAGACCAGAGCTGTCTGGGGGTTCGGGCGTGCCCGCCGGGCGTACCTGCAGGGCAGTCTTTGAGGCGCTCCCCACAGAGCGGCAGCCCCTGGGGCAGGGGTCCCTCCGCTCTGCTCCCTGCACCCCATATCGTCCTGCCCACCCACCACACGGCCCGTCTGTGTCCTGGGGCCCGGCCTCCGCAGCAGCGTCCCTGACGCCTCCCCCTGGCCACGTGGGGCTGCCTGGGGGCTGCATCCCATCTGATATGCACCCCTGGGGCGGCGTGGAGCTGGGGTCCTTGCGGCTCCCCGGCTGCCTGGAGGGCCCCCCATGCTGAGCCTCCGGGGTGCTCCTGGGGTTCAGCTTTCCCCGCAGCCAAGCCTGCCGAGCGAGGTGGAGGCCGTGTGTGCACACAGCCTCGGACTGTGGGCACGTGGAGACGGCCCAAGGCAGGCTCCTCCTCCTTCGGGGTCACTGTGGCTGACCTCTGGGGCCCTGCAGCCCCAAGCGCCCCCCGCCTGGCGGGGGCCCAGCCTGCATCTCCATGGAGGCTCTGGCCCCGCAGTGTGCT
This sequence comes from Nanger dama, assembly GCA_917880005.1. Classification (NCBI taxonomy): domain Eukaryota; kingdom Metazoa; phylum Chordata; class Mammalia; order Artiodactyla; family Bovidae; genus Nanger; species Nanger dama. The sequence goes on along the minus strand of CAKJTW010000018.1, from coordinate 1,022,070 downwards.
GTGCTTGTCACCCAGCTGTGCTCCTGTGAGAGGTCATGTTCACATGATGTGGATTCGACTGCAGTTTTTATAAAACAGCTGCACACAGCATCCTGTCCCGCTTTCTGCTTGCTGCCGCCTCCTGCACCGCTCTAGCCAGGTTTCCTGGCGGCTCTCCCGGTCTCTGCCTGGGTCCTGCGCCCGCCACCCCGCCCATTTCCCGTCTCCAGCCGCCCCCGCCTCCTCGCTCACCCCGAGGCCACCCCAGTGCCCGGCCAGGCCTGGCTCTCAGGCCGCAGCACAGCCCCCTGTGTCGTCGCCTTTCCTGGGACAGCTTGGGCCTGGCTGGTCGTTGGGAGACCCGGGCTGGGACGGCGCATCCCTGGCCGCATCATCCGTGGCCTCGGCTCCAGGAGGGCGAGGTGAGGGCCTCTGGCTGGCTGTCCTTTGGGCCGCGGAGGCTCTCCTCTGCCTTTTGGCCTCTAAGAGCCTGTCTCTCTGCCTCCGTGAGCCCCTCACCGTCCCCTCTGTGTCCAGAAGGTGGGGTTCCACCAGCTGAACGTGGGTCCTGATCTCTGCCCTGGAGCAGGGGTGCGGGAGTGAGCATGGGGCTCCCGTGGCCTGGATGCGGCCAGAATCCCGCCACTGCCCTGCCGACACCCGCTCCCTTGATTGCCAGAGCTGCCATGAAGGACACTGCCCGTTCATGCTGACCGAGTGCCCGGCGTGCAGAGGCCTCGTGCGCCTGGGAGAGAAGGAGCACCACCTGGAGCACCAGTGCCCGGAACGGAGCCTCAGCTGCCGGCACTGCAGGGCACCCTGCTGCCCGGCCGACATGAAGGTGAGCGTGCCAGGGCAGCACGTGGGGCTGTGTCTCCTCCCCTTGGCCTCCTGGCGTCTAGACGGGCCCGGCCCCGAGCCTGTGGACACCCCCTGCACGTGGGTGACGGCCGCCATGCCCCTTGCAGGCACACCACCAGATCTGCCCCAAGTTCCCCCTGACGTGCGACGGCTGCGGCAAGAAGAAGATCGCCCGTGAGAAGGTGGGCGCTCTGGGCCCAGGGTGGGCTCCATGTCTCTCCTGCCCCCCTACCCCCACAGCACTGCCCGGTATCTGTGCCCTGGGCCTGCGGGGGCGGGGACCTGGTGCTGGGGTGCCCGCGCTGTCGGGGGCTCCCTGTGCCCTGGGGGCTCTGTCTCTGAGGGCGGGCAGGGCGGGGTGGGGTGGGCAGCGGCTCTCGTCTGCTCCTGCAGCGCGTGGTCTCACAGGCCCCTCTCACGTCCCTCCTGGCTGTGCGGGAGCTGACCTGTGTGGCCAGCTGTCTCTGCAGCCCTCAGCTCTGGGAGGATGAGAGCCCTGTGGCCTGTTTTCGGGGAGGCAGCTGTGGTGCATCTGACGGAGCCCATCTGTCTTTTCCTTAGAGCGTCTGGGGTCGCTCTGTAGAGAGAACAGTTCGTAGCTGTGTTGAGCCGTCATGGTGCTCCAGGGCGAGGACTGGGCGGTGGGTGCTTCCGGGCACATGGGGGCTCGAGTCCCTCTCAGGCCAGGAGGGTTCCCGTGCTGACCCTCCCTGCCAGCCTTGGTCCCTCAGGCCTGGCCGCACAGGGGTGAGGACTGCATCCCTGCTGGTTTCAGGCGGCGGTGCTCGGGTTGTGAACGTGGCCAAGAGCCTTTCTGCCCTGAGTTTCACCAGCATCCCCCGCTTTTTTTACATTGGAGTGTAGTTTGATCGCTGGAGGAAGGCATGGTAGCCCACTCCAGTATTCTTGCCTGGAGAATCTCATGGACGGGAGCCTGGCAGGCTACAGTCCATGGGGTCGCAAAGGGTCAGACACCAGTAAGCAACCCCTGCTAGCTCACCGCCGGCCTTAGAGCCGCGGGACCATAAATGGGCTGTAGAGGGGAGGACAGCGGGGCTGCTTTCTGGGACTCGGAGGCCTGCGTGGGGAATAGAGGCTCCGTGGATGATTAGAGATGTCCTCAGCCTGTGCTGGCTTCAAGCACACACATGGCCGAGTTTGCACGTGTGCGTGTGAGCGTGAGCGTGTGTGTGCGCGAGTGTGCACTGCGGCTTTGGGAGCACCTTGCTGGGCCTTGTCTGGCCTGAGTGTGCAGAAGCCGGTGGGGTGGGTCCGGGGACCTTTGCTCGGACTCTGACCTGGTCGAGGCTGCAGGGGTGAGTGGCCGGAGCAGAGGTGGAGCGGTGTTGACTCCAGGCCCATCAGTTTCAGGACCACGTCCGGGCATGTGGCAGATGCCGAGTCCCGTGCAGATTCCACGCTGTCGGCTGCCCCGAGACGGTGAGTCCAGCTCTGCAGTTGGCTCGACTCCTCGCTCCCAGCAGAGGCCCTTCTGGACACGCCTCCACTCTCGCTCCAGCCTGGCCCGCGCGTGCCTGGCTCTGTCCATTGTCCTCCCAGTGACCCCAGGGCCCAGCCCTGGCCACCCAGGGGAAAGGATGCCCAGTGTGTTGCACCCCAGAGGCCTGGCCACACCCCCTGCCCATCCGCTCACCTCGCTTCACCTGGCTGTTCCGGGCAAAAGCCCGTGGTCACCCTGGACCTGCTCCTGTCTCTCGTCACGTCCAATCTCCGGATGAGCATCCGCTCCTCCCAGGCGGCCCCTAGCCCTCCCCGCCTCGCTTCTGTGGCCTGCGTGGCCCGCTGTGAGATCTCGCTCCAGCCACTGGCCCAGCTGCCTTCCAGCGCCCCGACTTTCCCTGGACCATGAACCTGCCTCCTCTCTCCAGCCGCACCTGCCAGCTTCTCTGCGGCTCCCCTCGGGCCTGGGCAGCTCCCTGTGCGCGTGGCCCTGGCCCTCCTCTCTCACCAGTTCCGTGTCCCCGAGGGCTGGGCGTGTACAGGCTGGCCCCGAGAGATGGGCAGCCCAGCCCTCTGCGCTCAGCGGGGGCGGCCTGCTGGCGGCCCCGGGCCTCAGCGCCTGCCTTGCTTCTCTGAGGTCGAATGGGGCTGGGGCCTGCTCCACCCCCTGGGTCTGTGTGTGCCCTCCTGCTTCTGGGCAGTGCAGTGCTGGCTATTTCCCATGTGGGCCCGAGGGCTGTTCGCGGCCAGTGGAGGGGCCCAGGGTGTGAAGGGCCTCTTCTTGGCCTATGGAGGGTCCCGTCCTGTTGACCTCGTGGCTCGAGCAGCAGCCTCGGCACAGCCTCCATGTCAGGCACCCCAGGTTCCCGGGCACAAGGCCTCCCGTGTAGCTTCACCCCTTTATCTGTGCTTTAGACTTTCTTAGCCCTTCTGACTCTCCACACTCGCTGTGGAGCTTTGCAAGGGCCGTGGCTGCAAAGTCACATCTGTGCGGGGGCAGGGGATACCTGAAGGTGCCCCTTACCCCCACCCCTGTCGTGTGGCCGCGGCTTTGATGGCTCCTCCGGCCCAGCTCACGCGCGAGGGCGGCTGCGGGGAGGTCTGTGCCCTGAGGATGGGAGGTGGGTGGCACCGTGCTGGCAGCTCGGTGTCGAGACTCGCCTTCCCGCCGCCCTGCACTCGGGCGCCAGCGCCTGCTGAGGTCTGCGGCCTGGGCCCTGGCAGGGCTGACGCTGTCTTCCCGGCAGGTGGAGAGTGAGCAGCAGCAGGAGCACGAGGCGCAGCGGCTCCGGGAGCACCTGGCCCTGCTGCTGGGCGCCCTGCTGGGCGCTGCGCGGCCCCCGGGGACGGCCGCCCGCTCCTTGGCCAGGCCGAGGGCGCCTGGGAGGCCAGCACACCCTCCAGGATCGCGGAGCTGCTGCAGAGGTGCGAGGCCCTGGAGCGGAAGACGGCCACCTTCGAGAACATCGTCTGTGTGCTGAACCGGGAGGTGGAGCGGGTGGCCGTGACGGCCGAGGCATGCGGCCGGCAGCACCGGCTGGACCAAGACAGGATCGAGGCCCTGAGCAACAAGGTCTGTGCTGGGGGCGGGGTGTGGCCCGCAGTGCCCAGGCTTCCTCAGACAGGGCCTGGGGGCCACGAGGTGTCTGAGCCAGCGCCGAGGGTGGCGCCTGGGTGTCCGGGAGGCTCCCTGCTCCCCAGTGCCTGCGCAGAGCTCCCCTGGGCCCCTCGCGCGACGGGGCAGAGCTCTGCCGGGGTCCAGCCGCAGCAGGATCCAGGGGTACCCTCAGGATGGGTGGCATTGGAGAGAGAGAGATGGGGAGACCAGGCTTCGGTGAGCAAGGCCTGTAACTTTATTTTCAAAAGGGGCTTTTATACCCTGACTTGTACATAGAGGGAAATGAAAGATGCAAGGGCATGCAGAGTCAGCCCAATACTCCAGCAGCTTTGCCCTCATCAAAACCAGGATTTTTTCTGTATGCCTTTCCATAAACAAAGGTCTTATGTACATTATCTTCTGGCCTGGAGGCCTGTTGACATTTTATGACCCTTTTTTGATAAAGGCTGATCAACCAGAAAACTTGATTTCCTTGAAGTGTTTTTTTCTTTATATTTCTAATCTGTGTCAGCCTCAGAAAGTACTAAACAGAGTTACATTCTCACTGAGCAAAGGTGCAGTGGGTCACAACAAGAAAAGGACTTATTAGCTCAAAGGTCTGATGTGGTTGCTTCCAAGGCTACTCCTTGTTTCCATGCTAACTGATGCGCTCCCCAGCGCACAGTGGGTAAGGGATATGGAGGCTTGGCAGCAAGCACTGGCCCAGTAATGGAGCCCTTTACCAGTACTGTCCTGATAATCTTTCACGCCTTAAAGGCTCCAGGCCCATTAGGACGTTTAGAATGTTTAGGCTTCCTGTGCCTTTCACGGTTGGGGAGTCTGAGCAATCATATGCGTCAGTTGCAAGAGTGAGGAAAACCCTGCCAAGAAAGCTAGAATGCTAACGGGGGTTTGGATTGAAATACTCCCTTCATGCCCAGGAGACTCATCAACTTAGAGCCCTACGTTGCTTTGCTCCAGAGAAAGGTGGCGGGGATAGACCCCTGCTAACGTCAGAAGAGTTGATGAGAGGAGTGCTACAGCAAGCAGCAGGCAGACAGATTCTGGTTTGGGGGAGATGCTCGAGCAGGTCCAGGGGGCCCTCGAGTCCTGATCCGCCTTGCCTGTCAGGTCTCCTCCGCATGACCTCGTCATGGGTGGGATCTCCCGTGCGGGCTCCTGGCATCGCTCCTCTGGGCCCCTCACGCAACGGGGCAGAGGTAGCCACAGGGGCTGTGCCTGCTGCCCGTGTGGATCCACATGCGTTTCCTCCTGGGTGGGGGTCTCGGGGCACGGAACCCACCTGCGGCATTTGAGCCCAGGAAGGCTGAGGTGCTGGGCGAGGGGCCCTCCTCCTGGAGATGGGGACAGCCATGGAGGTCTGCCACAAGCTCGTGCGTGCCAGACAGAAGCTGGTCTCCGAGGGCCTGGTGGAGGCCCGTCCTCACAGTCCCGCACCCCAGGTGCAGCAGCTGGAGAGGAGCATCGGCCTGAAGGACCTGGCCTTGGCCGACCTGGAGCAGAAGGTCCTCGAGATGGAGGCATCCACCTTCGACGGCGTGTTCATCTGGAAGATCTCAGACTTCTCCAGGAAGCGCCAGGAAGCCGTGGCCGGCCGCACGCCCGCCATCTTCTCCCCAGGTGCTTTTCTGGGCCTTCCCGCCCCCACCCCCAGGCTGGGGTCTGCTGCAGGCCTGCTCCCTGCTCCTCACCCTCCTCACTCTTACATGTCCGTTCCTGCTGCGTCCAGTGCTCAGCCCTCTGCTCCTCGCTGGACGGGGAGGCTCATCCAGACCAGGGGTGGCTGACCTTGGCCCTCTGCCCAGAGCCCTGTGAGCTGCACGTTGACCCAGCCCAAGCCCCCCGGCCAGCTTCAGGCCCAGCGGGGCTCATGCTCAGGCCCATTACTGAGCGCTCTGTCTGCGCCGGCAGCTGACCCCTCCTCCAGCCCGGGCTGAGTGGCAGGCGCTGTGGGGAGGCTGCGCAGCTGGCCCAGCTCACCCCCCCGCCCCGCCCCGCAGCCTTCTACACCAGCAGGTACGGCTACAAGATGTGCCTGCGCGCCTACCTCAACGGGGACGGCACGGGGCGCGGCACACATCTGTCTCTCTTCTTCGTGCTGATGCGCGGCCCGCACGACGCCCTCCTGCGCTGGCCCTTCAACCAGAAGGTGCGTGGAGGGCTGCCTCAGAGAGCTTGTGTGCCAGGGCAGCGGGCAGCCGGGCTGAGCCAGGGACCCAGGTCTGGGTCTAGGTCAGGATGGAAGTGAGGGGACGCACAGCCCCGTGTCCCTCGCGGGAGGATGTGGCGTCCCCCAAGCGCGGGGCGGAGTTAAGCTTCTCCCGGGAGCGCTGCTCCTGGGCTGGGGCAGCTGGGAGCTCCTGCTGAGAAAACGCCCGTGAGCCAGGTGTTCTCAGAGAGAAGCCCCACGGCCCGCAGGCCACGCGCCAGCCTTGGGCCTCTGTCAGTGGACGGGCCGGGACGGGCACAGATGGACAAGCCCAGCCGACCGTGGAGCCGTGACTCCCTGTCACCCCCTGGGCGCTCTCCTCCCAGGTGACCCTGATGCTGCTGGACCAGAACAACCGGGAGCACGTGATCGACGCCTTCAGGCCCGACGTGACCTCGTCCCTCCTTCCAGAGGCCGGTCAGCGACATGAACATTGCCAGCGGCTGCCCACTCTTCTGCCCTGTCTCCAAGATGGAGGCCAAGAACTCCTACGTGCGTGACGACGCCATCTTCATCAAGGCCATCGTGGACCTGACCGGGCTCTAGCCACCTCTCGCGCAGCGTGTCCCTGCGCTGGCTGCGCGCCTGCTGAGCTCGGTCCTGAAGGGCCCATCCTGAGCAGGGCCGGGATGCAGGCTGCGGGCTGTGGGCTGTGTGTCCCTGGCAGGTGGCCCCGCAGGCCTGGAGCCCTCAGCCCGCAGCAGGGCGGCTGCGGCAAGGAGCCCAGAGAGGAGGGTCGGCCTCGGGCCTGGCTGCCGCTCGGAGGAGAGCCCTGCTGGGCCAGCCTAACAGGCTGCACGCGGGAAGTGCCCCGGGTGTGGGGGGGCCCAGCCCTGCCGAGAGACATGTCAATGTCCCCATCTAGGGGGTGTTAGCAGACCCTCAGTTTTCTGTGCTGAGTGCCATCCTGCCCTGGCCCTGGCCCCGGGGCAGTGAGCGTGGCTGTCTCCCTGAGTGTCCCGTGGCTCTGGACGCCATGGACCTAGGGAAGTCGGCTGTTCTCCTGGGAGACTTCGTGCTGGGCAGCTTCCCTCCCTCAGGTCTCGCCAGGGGCTGCACGGAGAGCAGGGCCCCAGGCCTGAAAAGTGCCGGTGGCTTTGTCTTCAGTGGGGGCCTGATGTGGAGTTGCCCCAGGAGCAGCCTTGCCTGCCCTGGGGGTCCCCAGTGGCCAAGCCTAGGCTGCTGAGCACGGGGTGCAGCTGGTGGGCCCTGTCGGGGCCTCGGCCCTGGGGCCCCTGGCCGGGCGCAGGTCCTGGCCGCTGGCTGTCCACACCTGGTTGTGCTCGTGACCGCAACTGGGAGACTTGAGGGCCAGGTCCTCAGAGACCCCGTGACATGCAGGATGGGGAGGCTCCCTCAGCGCCCGCCGCGCTCGCTGCTCTGGTTTGAGATGTTAAACAGCAGCAAAGCACGGAGAGTTACCAACTCCGTGCCTGAGTTAAACATGTACATGTTTTGAATTCCATATTTTAATTAAAAAGAGGCGTTGCAGAAAAGTGGAGTCCTGCTTCCCCCGCCTCACGCTGCCTCAGCGGGCCGTGGCGCTGCCCTCACCGGATTCGGGCCCTCTGCTGGGCGTGTGATTTCTGTCTCTGTGTGTGGTCACCCACATGTGAGCCATGTCCCCCACGGGGCCTCGCCCTCTGCCCCAGGGTGGAGAGCCTGGTGTGCTGAGCACGGCAGGGTGTGGACGCCAGCCCCTATCTGTCGCCTCCCTACTCTGCCCCCACAGACACACACCTGCCCGCGCCCGTCCCCGGGGCTTGCGGGGCGTCCCTGCCGCCCTGCGTCCCGCCCAGCCCTGTGCATAGGCTTGCAGCTCCGACAGGTCCCTCCCAGCTGGAGGAAGTGCCTGGAGGCCCGTGCCTGCTTGTGCTGCTGCAGTCGGTGAGGGGCGCGTCCTGTATGTGCCAGATTCGTGGCTGATGGTCATCATGGGTTGAATTGTGTTCTCCCAAAGCTACGAAGTGCTGTTTCTCAGTACTTCTTAGAACATGACCTCATTTGGAACGACAGCCTTTACAGAGAGAAGTTAAAGGGAGGTGCTAGGCTGAGCGCAGCCCGGCATGCCTGGAGCCTGTGAACACACAGAGGCGAGGGGCGCGTTGCGCCTGGAACCCCGGAGACAACGGGCCGGGCGCGCCCAGGAAGAGCCCTGGAGGGCGCATTCCCAGGAGCGGCCCACCAGCCCCGGGAGCTCCGACCTGCGCCTCCAGGACTCGGAGAGGATCAGTCCTCCGCGTTAAACTTCCCGGGCCGCGACTCCCAGCCGGGCCGCATAGGAAGCCGCCGGGAGGGCTCCGCTGTGGCTCTGTGGCCTCTGTAGACTGGCTTCAGCCCTCGCTGAGAGAGGAGCACTGGCCTCTCCGGCAGCCACTTCTGCGCGTCCCTTTCTGCCGCGTGTGCTTAGAGGCTCAGCTGTTTCGCTGCGCACCCGTGTGGGACGGCTCTGTCTGCCTGATGGGCCGGCTGCCTCGCCCGGCGGTGGCGCTGGCCTCTCCCTGGTCGGTCGCCACATGCTTGGAGAACTCAGGAGAGGGTTTTCTGTTGCTGTTGCTGCCGCTGCCGCCGCCTGCTCACGTCATGCCCTTCCTGTCGGGAGCGCCCCCACCAGGCCCGACAGCAGGGCCTTCGCACTGCAGACCTAGTTCCGGGCTGTCCGCAGTTGCCCAGCACTCGAAAGATTGGCTGCATCTGGGCCTCCCTGGCAGGCCAGCGGCTAGGGCTCCAGGCTTTCACCACCACGGCCCAAGTTCAATCCCCCGGTTGGAAGTGGAGGTCCCGCAAGCCAAGGCGTGCCCACCCAGAGTGCATGCCGCCCCCGGAGTGAGCTGCGCCTCCTCTCTGCCATCAGCGTCCGTCTTCAGCCTCGCCTCTGATTACTCATGTCTGGGTGTGCGTGCTGTCCCCAAGTCCTGCTCCACCAAATCTGCGGACGCTGTCAGCCGCTACTTACTTGGACCGCTTCCTTCTGCCCACAGCCCTGAGACCTGCACTCGCCCTCACCTGCTCTCCCTGCCCTCCGTCCTCAGTCGTGTTTGCCGGCTCTCCTCTGACTTCATCTTGCTGTTGAGTCTGTCTAGTGAGTTTGTTTCTTTGCTAAGACGTATCTGCCCTAACGTCTGTGGCACAGCACGTGAAGCTCGCTTAAGCATCTCAGCCACCACAGCCCCATCTGCTCACGCGGACATGCTTGGCACCTCCGGGCGTCTCTCTGCCCCGTTCTAGGTGGCTGGCACCTCCGGGCGTCTCTCTGCCCCGTTCTAGGTGGCTGGCACCTCCGGGCGTCTCTCCCCCTGTTCTAGGTGGCTGGCACCTCCGGGCGTCTCTTTCCCCCGTTCTAGGTGGCTGGCACCTCCGGGCGTCTCTTTGCCCTGTTCTAGGTGGCTGACGCCTCCGGGCGTCTCTCCCCCCCGTTCTAGGTGGCTGGCTGTGCATTGGACTCGACGTGGACTTCATCTGGTCTGGGTCTGGTTGGGCTCAGGCTCATGGCCCCACTGCAGCCTGTGGGCTGGACCCCACATCTGCTGCCCCCCCAAGGCCTCCTCTCTGGACGGGCCACGTGTGCATCTCCAGCCCTGGGCGGGGATGCAGACCCCCCTCTCTGGATGGGCCCCCTGTGTGTGCACCCCCAGCCCTGGGTGGGGACAGATGCTCCTCTAGACGGGGCCCCTATGTGCAGCCCCAGCCCTGGGTGGGGACAGACGCTCCTCTCTCTCTACGGCCTGCGTGTGCACCCCCAGGCCTGGGTACAGACAGACGCTCCTCTCTGGATGGCCCGCGTGTGCACCCCCAGGTCTGGGTACAGACAGACGCTCCTCTCTGGATGGCCCGCGTGTGCACCCCCAGGCCTGGGTACAGACAGACGCTCCTCTCTGGATGGCCCGCGTGTGCACCCCCAGGCCTGGGTACAGACAGATGCTCCTCTCTGGATGGCCTGTGTGTGCACCCCCAGCCCTGGGTGGGGGCAGATGCTCCCTCTCTGGATGGGCCCCCTGTGTGTGCACCCCCAGCCCTGGGTGGGGACAGACCCTCCTCTCTGGATGGCCCGCGTGTGCACCCCTAGCCCTGGGTGGGGACAGATGCTCCTCTGGATGGAACCGTGTGCACCCCAGGCCTGGGTGGGGACAGACGCTCCTCTGGATGGAACCGTGTGCACCCCAGGCCTGGGTGGGGACAGACGCTCCTCTCTGGATGGCCCGTGTGTGAACCTCCAGCCCTGGGTGGGGACAGACCCTCCTCTCTGGACAGCCCATGTGTGCACCCCCAGCCCTGGGCGGGGATGCAGACCCTCCTCTCTGGATGGCCCGAGTGTGCAACCCCAGCCCTGGGTGGGGACAGATGCTCCTCTCTGGACAGCCCCATGTGTGTGCACCCCCAGCACTGGGCAGGCGCAGGCGCTGCTCTGTGAGCTCACCAGGCCTCGGGTCAGACCCTCGGGAGCAGCCCCACAGTCGAGGGGCTCCTGGGCCTCGCAAGCCCTGCCCGGGCTGATTCCTCAAGCCACTCCCTCTGGCCTGGTTGCCGGCTCCGCGTCTGTTCCCCGGCCTGAAACCTGGCGCCTGTGGCCTGGCCGTCAGGCCTCCCCTCAGGCACCACACCTGGGGCCACAGAGCCCTCAGGGGTCGCCCCCCCTCTCAGCACTCAGTCTGCTTCCTGAGTCCCCTTTCCCGCCCCCTCGGTGGGCTGCTGGCCATGCTGCAGGCCCGGTAACCGAAGGTGGGCGCTGGGGAGAGGTGCGGTCCTAGGGCCCTGCTGCCCTGGTCCCCTCTGCAGAGCCTTGGGCGGTGGGCCCACCGTGCTCTGCCCGGGAGGGTGGGGCCTCGAGCTGCCCCCTGCTGAGCGTGGAGGCTCAAGCGGGGCTCCTGCCCTCTGTCAGACCTCTGCTAGCACCCTGGGGACAGTCTTCTGCAGAGCCACCTCCCAGGGGCACCCCCCCCGCCCTGTTCTGGCAGGTTTCTGCTTCTCAGCTTTCTGTTGATTCCGCAGCAGCTGGGCCAGGCCCAGCCTCCTTTCCCCTTGCGAAGCAGTTAGCCCAGTCGCTGTGCCTCTTCCCTGTCAGCTCCCTTTTCAACGTCAGTTTTTGTCTGTTCTCAATTCCTGCTCTGCTGCTTCTGCTTTACAGGTTTTGTATTTCCTTGATGGCTTTCAATTAAACATATCCCCGGTCTTTTCCAGAAACTTTCATCTTGCAGCTCCTCCGGACCAGTAGCGTCCATGGGGTCTTGCTGGCTCCTGCCTGTGGCTGAGCATAGGATCCGGCCTGCAGCTCCAGGGCAGTGCACCCGGCTCCGCTGCTGTTGGGCCTCTCCCCTGTTCTCACCGGTCCAGCGGTTTGCAGACAAATCGAGGGGTCTCTGTCCCTGGGGAGCTGCGTGCTGCTGGCTGGCTCCTCCAGGCACGTTGCCCTTTGGTCTGAAGTCCTCCCAGGCTAGCTTATCTGTGCGCCTGGCCCTGCCTGCCCATCTCCCTTTGGCCAGCTGGACTGTGGCCCCGCAGGCGACTGGGCCAGCCCCTGCTCACCGCTGCCTCTGGCTGGAAGGATGAGGGCCCCTAGGGGCCTGTCCACAGCTTTCTTGACCACTGTTGAGGTGCCGTGTGTGGGGGCGGTGCCGTGTGTGGGGCCGACTGCAGTCCAGCACCACCACTCTCCGCCCGGGCTGCTCAGCAGGCCTGCCACCACGCCAGAGCCCCCACCCCCAGCACCCCCAGACGACACAAGGGCCGGGCGAGCCCTGGGAGGGGCCGGCCACCCCTGCCCCTCTGCTGTGTCCAGTCACGTGCCAGGCGCCACAGGGCTCTGCCGCTGCCCCAGCCAAGGCCCCCTTGAGGACTCCAAGCCCTGAGCCAGTGGCTCCACGGGCACCCAGGCAGGCAGAGCTCTGGTTCCCCAACCGGCTGGCCCGCCCGCCTGCCGTCAGACTCCTGTGCCCCCTGCTGGCAGGGAGCGGGCACACAGTGGACCTGTTCAGGAGTCGGTTCCGGGGGCCTTGTTTAGACACGGTGGGGGCTACAGCTGGGGACGCGAACTTGAGTCCTCGCTGGCCGGCTCAGGGCAGCTCCAGCGTGTGGCCTGGGGCCCCCACCCCGTCCAGCAAGCACACCAAGGGCCCGAGTACGTGCCACGCCCCTCCCTGCACAGAGACAGTCAGTGCTGTGCTCTGCCAACTGTTTATTCAGACCCTGAACAGGTGGCCAGTGACATGCAGGCCCCCTGGGCTCGTGACAGCCGGGCCTGCCTTGCAGCCCTGATGCTGGGCAGCTCCCAGAGGAGGGAGCCCCGGCTCCCTGGGCAAGGCTGGGCCACAAACAGTGCCAGGCCCCACAGGGCTGCCAGGGGACACGTGGTGCTGACGGGCCCAGGGCCCAGGGGAAAGGGGTGGGTGAGGAGCTGGGGGGCAGGGGACCCAGTGTCCTGTGCACCCCGGGCCAGCCAGAGGTGACCCTGGCTGCCCGGTGCCGAGCGGCACAGCTGTGGGAGGTGGTGTGTGTGCGCGTGCGAGCGTGGTCGGGGCCAGGCTGCGCTTCCTGCGGCCTCCCGGCCCCCTTCCTAAGGCATTCCTGTGGCGAGCTGCTCCGCCCCCGTGCGGTCTAAGCTGTGCTCAGCCCTGGGAAAGGGCCCCGGGCGTGCTCGCGGGCCGGGCTGGCGCCTCAGCGCTTCTGGCTGGCGAACCAGGAGAAGAAGGGGCGCGGGCGCGGGCGCGGGGCCTGGAGGGCGCGCGCGGCGCGCGGTGAGCGCCAGGCCTTGATGGTGGCATCGTCGCTGGCCGTCAGCAGGAGCTCTTGCTCCTGGGGGCTGAAGACAACCGAGTTGACCACATCCTCGTGCCGCAGCTTGGCCAGGCAGATGTTGTAGTGGCGGTCCCAGATGTAGCCGTGGCGGTCCTCGGCCCCACTGGCGAAGGGACAGTGCGGTGAGCCCCGCCCCGCCCCGCCCCGCCCCGCCCCGCCCCGGCCTCGCCCGCCACCTGGCCACGAAATCCCTGCTGACGTCCAGGAAGATGAAGAAGCACTCGTCGTTGGGCGTGTAGGCGCGGTGCGCGCGCAGAGCCCGCTTCACCTCCCGCATGGTCTTGAGGTCGAAAACCAGCAGGTCGATCTCCTCTGCGATGGGGGCGGCTGCATGGGGTCAGCCACCACCGAGCCGCTGGGCCAGGCGCGGCTGTTCACGTACAGGTACCTGCGCCGGCACGCGGCTCAGTGCGCGCCCGCGGAGCGCCACGCGCCACCCGCCCCCGGCGCCCGCGGAGGCTCCACCTGTTGTCAGGGGACAGGCCCATGCCGATGATGTGCCCGTGCACGTCGATGACGTGGTCCAGCGCATCGAAGAAGGCGTCGGAGCCCGGCCCTCGCCCAGCACGGGCCCGGCTGTGGTCATCTGGTGCGGCAGGATCTGCTTGATGCCTGCAGGAGGGCGGGGGTGGGGGGCGGCGCCTCGGTGCCTGGCAGTTCCCAGACGGCTGGGGTGCTGCCCACCCCGCACCCCCAGATCTGAACGTGTGCCTGCCCAGGGGTGAGTGCCCCCTACTCCCACCCCCCGACAAGCGGAGGAGCAGACTTTGCCTACAGACAAACCCGCCCCAGGCGCCTCACCGATCTGGTGCGGCGAGTAGGTGAGGCAGCCGGTGGTGAAGATGAGGAGCTTGCTCCCGGCGGCGGCCCTGCCCTGCTCGGGGGGCTTGGTGTGGCCCTGGGCCAGCAGCTCGGCCACCTTGGCCTCCAGCTTGCTCTCCGGCAGCGGCGGCTGTGCCCGGCCCTCAAGGAGCCCCGTCCAGGAGGCGCCGCAGGCCCTTGGGGCGGGCCGGGCCCGGGTCGGTCTCCTCGTCCTCGCCGTCGCTGCCCAGGTCGAAGACACGGCTGGAGTCTGTGCCGGGGGTGCCGGTGTCCAGCAGGAGGTCGGGGCTGTCGAAGCGGCTGCAGTCGGCCACCATGACTGTGCGGATGGTGCTGGCGTTGAGGTTCTGGATCTTGAAGAGCCGCTTCACCACGTTCACGTTCTCCGACTCCACGTCCTGGGGGCGGGAGTGCGGAGGTCGGCGCGGGCTGCCGGAGGCCGCGCCGGCCGCTGGGCCCCCGCGCGCACCTGGAAGGCGTTGTTGAGCCAGAGCACCGAGCAGGACGTGATGTCCCCGATGCGGTGCAGGTTTCCCGAGATCAAGCTGGTGTCCGTGAGCCAGCAGCCGAACACGTCGTAGGGCTTGTTTCGAACCCGGGATAGCAGGGCGAAGGTGTCTGCGGGGAGCAGCAGGAAGGGGCGGGCGGGGGGCTGGAGGGGGCGGGGCACAGGTGTCTGGGCGGAGGGCGGGGCGTTAGGTGCGGGGGCGGGGCGTTAGGGGCGGGGCGGGCGGGGCTGGGCGTTGGGGTGGGCGGGGCGTTAGGGGGCGGGGCGACCGGGCCGCCCGCCCCCAGCCCTCTCTCACCCAGGCTGATGACCGCGATCTCTCCTGAGGAGGAGCTGTGGGGCCCCAGGAACACCCCCGGACGCCAGCAGCAGCGAGTCATCCTGGTTAAACTGGGAGAACTGGGCGTAGCTCCAATTGTAGGGCCGCATGTCCGCGCTGTGCAGCAGCGAGATGGTCAGGTCGTTGTTCCAAATCTGCGCGGGGGCGCCCAGCAGGCACGCCTGGTGAGCCCGCTCTGAGCGGGGGCCCTCGGGGCCTCTCCTGGCCGGGCGCCCGGAGACCGCCGTCGGGTGGGCTCCCTCGTCTCTGGCCTTCAGACCACCCGAGGCCTCTGAGTGCGTGGAGCTGCGGCCTGCTCTGGCGCAGCTGCGCACAGGGCCCTCTGCTGACCTGCAGGCAGTTAGGGCCGCCCAGCCCCGGCCTCCCAGCCCGCGTGGCAGTCCAGGTTCCGACCCTCTCCGGGGGCCACTGTCAGCCCTGACCTCCCCCGGGGCCACCGCCCTCACCTTCACCGTGCAGTCCTTGGAGCAGGAAGCAAACTGGTAGCCTGAGTGGGAGAAGCTGAGGTGCAGGACCTGGTCGGTGTGCTCCCGGAGCGTCTGCACCTCCACACAGGGCACCGCGTCATAGAGGCGACGAAACTCCTCGAGCCAGGACGTGGCCGCTGTAAGGGGAGGGTAGTGCTGGGGCCGCGGCCTCGGAGCCTGGGCCCTGGCGGCTGGGGCCGCCCTGCCCACCCTCCGGCCCCGCTCCCAGGCCCAGCCCGGCCGTCCCCAGCCAGCTGAGGGCCGGTGCTGACCTGGGTGCCGGGGCACATCTCGGGCCACCTGGAAGTAGCGGTAGAACTGCTCCCTCCACAGGAACTCGTCCCTGGACACGGCCTGCCACTGGCGGCACACCAGCCCAGCGGCCAGCACGTCGGCCGGGCCCAGGCTCAGGAAGATCTGGTAAACCAGGCTGTCTGGAAGCAGGGCGCGCCCCCTCGTCCATCGTGACATTCTGCCCAGGCGGCCCTGAAACGCACGCACAGCCCCCCTTAGCTGCCAGTGGGACCAGGGAAGACACTGGCCCCCAGGCCCAAGGAGAGGCACAGGAGCCCGGGGCTGAGCGGAGCCGAGCCAGCCCAGCGGGTGCTCCTCCTGCCCCACCAACTGCCCTGCTGGGCATTCCACTGGACTGAGCATGTGCGGAGGGCCGGCTGGCACTGCCTGCACAGCCAAGGAGCCAAGAGCTTCCCCAAGCCCCCTAGACAGCCGTGCTCCTCGGACCCTGCACTCCTGAGGTCCCGCAAGGCCCTGTGATTCCCTGAACACGCAGCTTCCCGGCCTGGTCCAGCTGGAGCTGGAGTTGCCGTGGGCTCGGGGGACCGTCACCCCAAAAGTTTCTCTCCTCAGGAGGACAGGCTTTCTGGGTGGGGCCCTCTGACTTCCCCCTCATAGGGGCCTGGGGAGACATCTGGTTGCCAGAGCTGGTGACCGCTCCGAGGCCCAGAAGGGAAGGGTCGGTGAGCCCTGCGCACCATCTCTGACCTTGCTGCCCCAGGCTTCGGAGCGGTCAGCATGGGATAGAGGTCCTTCCCAGGAGAGACTCTGGGCCGGCGGGACGAGGGCCGGCCCGGCCGCCCGTCCCAGACGCTGCCAGGAACACCAACCGGCCCTGACCTCTGCCCTCTGGCCCGGGGGAGCCCTGCCAGGTCGGCCGCAGGCCAGCGCGGACGCAGCCGGGAGAGCCGGGGGCGGGGCGGGGGCGGGGCCGCCCAGCGCCCCCCACCCTCCCGCTGAGGGGCTGCCGGGGGGCGGGGCCGCGGCTCGGCCCCCAACCCCGGTCCCGGCGGCCCGGGCGATTCATTCATTGGCCAAGGACGCGTCCGGGGAGTTGCGGGGCCGGGCCAGGGGTCGAGGCGGGGTGACGCCGCTCTCCGGGCTAGGCCGTGAGGGCCCGGGCCGGGTCCGGACGCCGCCGTGACGACGTTCCCCGGGCCGGCGCACTCACCGCGGCCGCCTCCGCCCGGATGCGCGGCCCCCGCCCCGGCGCCCGGCCTCAGCCCACGGACCCTCTTCCGCCCTCCGTCGACGCTCCGGCCGCCGCGTCTCTATGATGGAGGCCGCCAGGCTGATGCCACGAGCCCCGAGGCATCGATGACCGTCGACGGCCGAGCGGCAGCCCGCGTCGGCCGCTACTGCGCCTGCGCGTTAGGCCCGCGGCCCGGCCGCGCTTCCTCGCGCCTGTGCGCGCCCGGCCTCCCTGGAACGTCGCCCCTGGCGGCGGGGGAGGGGCGGCGGCCGTGGGCAGGGCTGCGGGCGAGGCGCAGGGACGCGGGTTCGAGACCGAGCTGCGGCGTTCCGCGGCCTCACAGGCCCTTCCTTGCTCCGCCGTGGGGAGATGAACGTACAAAGGGGTGAGCACCTGCCGCAGTGGAAATCACCGGGTTTGTGGACAAGAGAAAGAGAGGGAAGGTCGCTCAGTCGTGTGCGACTCTGTGCAACCCCATGAACTGCAGCCCACCAGGCTCCTCTGTCCGTTCATGGAGTGTACAGTTCATGGGAGTCTCCAGGCAAGAATCCTGGGTCGCGTTTTCCTCCTCCAGGGGATCTTCCCGACCTAGGGTTCGAATCCGGTTCTCCCGCGTTGCAGGTGGACTCAGAGCCACCCAGTGGACAAAGACCAGAGGTCAACTTGGACTTTGGACACCGGACAAGGCAACGGGCCCCTGCCGGGAAGCGCAGGAGCGAGGTCAGATGTCCGGGCTGAGGCTGAGTTCACCAGGAGGCTGAGTAGGGGGTTGTCTGGGCCAGCGCAGGGGATTTTGGCTGCGGAGCGTGGGCAGACTTCCTGGGCGGGGCTGCTGGGCAGCAGCGGACAGTGGACTCCCGACCCAGGACGTGGCCGTCCTGCCCTGTTGGTGCCATCGCCATGCTGACCCCCAGGATTGCAGCCCTCTTGACTCTGCTCCTGGCCAGCAGCTCCCTGGGTCAGCGGGCGCGGAGACCCCCGCGGCCCCCATCCCCTATCAGCACCATCCAGCCCAAGGCCAACTTTGACACCCAGCAGGTAGAGCCGGGACGAGGTGGGGCAGGGGCCCGCCCAGCTCTGACGCCCCATCCCTGCATGCCCTCACACGGCCTGCTCCCCAGTTCGCAGGGACCTGGCTCCTGGTGGCCGTGGCCTCCCCGTGTCGCTACCTGCAGGAGCAGGGTCATCGGGCCGAGGCCACCGCTCTGCACGTGGCTCCTCAGGGCTCAGCCGTGGCTGTCAGCACCTTCCGAAAGCTGTGAGTGCCAGCGAGGACCCCTGAGCCCACCCCAGCTGCGGCCTCCCCAGGTCGGGGTGCCCCAGCCTGCTGGGCATCCTCCCACGCAGGCCGTGCCCCCAGGGATGGAATCTGCTGGGCAGTGCGGCAGCTGTACCGAGACACGGGACGCCCGGGGCGCTTCCTGCTCCAAGGTGAGGTGGTGGCTGCTGGGGGTGGGCACGGCGCTGACGGTGGGGCTGACACACCGGCTCCCCGCAGCCCGGGCGCCTGCGGACCGGTGGACGTGGTCGTCGGGGACACGGACTACCGTGGCTTCGCCGTCTTGTACTTGGAGCGGGCGCGGCAACTGTCCGTGAAGCTGTATGGTACGTCCGGGGGCCTGAGTCTGCCCGCTTGTAGGGCTGTCGGGTGGGCTGGGTGGGCCCTCTCCTCCCCTGCCCCTGCCCTTCGGCCCAAAACGGGACCGGGCAGTGGGGGAGCAGGGCCGGATCGCAGCCCCCAGAGCGCCCTGCAGGCCCCACCCCCTGGGTGCCCAGGAGCCCGTGTGTCCCGCACGCAGTCCGCTCGCTGCCCGTGAGCGATTCCCTTCCTGAGTGCGTTTGAGCAGCGGGTCCAGGGGGCCAACCTGACCGAGGACCACACCCTGTTTTTCCCCAAGTACGGTGAGTGTCGCTCCCTGCCTGTGTCCCCCGGCTCGCCGCCCCGCCCCCACCCCCGGCCGCCCCTGACCCCTGGCCCGGCCCCCAGGTTTCTGCGAGGCCGCGGACCAGTTCCACACCCTGGACGGTGAGCGGGCAGCTCCAGCGGGCAGCGTGGGGGGAAGGTGCCCAGGGCCCCCTCCCGGCTGAGACGCGTCTGTGCTGCAGAAGTGTGGAGATGAGGCGGGCGCTGCCCTGCGCCAGGAAGGAGCTGGCCTGGAGCTGGACCCGCGGCCCCTCGTCCACCAGCCCCGGAAGCCGCCCCCCGGGAGCCCCGTGGGCCTCATTAAACGCTGCGGCCTCAGCTGCCGCCTCTTCCTTCCCACCAGGGAGCCTGCCGGGGCGTCTGCCCACCTGTTCTGCTTCCCTGATGGGCGGAGCCACCTCCTCGGCCACCTGCCGAGCCCTCCCCAGGGCGGTGGGAGTGGGGAACAGCTCCTGGCCACGGCCTAGGGCACCTGGCACCCTGCCCTCGGACCCCAGTGTCCCCTGCTCCTGGCCCCCCGAGCTGTGTTGGCGCCTGTCTCTCCTGCTCCCTGGCTCTGAGCAGGCCTGCCCCGTGACCCCACTGGGCCATCCTGCTGGTCAGACACCCTGGCCTTCTCCGGAGCCCTCCTCGCAGGTCTCCCTTGCCTCCTCCTGAGACCCTTCCTGGGAGGCAGGGCCCAGAGTCCCAGGGACCCATGGCCAAGACAGAAAGGGCCCCTGGGGAAGAGCACGTGGCTTCAGGGGAGCAGGCAGGGAAACCTCCCCCACGTCCTGGGTCTGGGGCCCGTCTGGGGCCCATCTGGGGCAGTTGGGAGGCTCTGTGGCCCTCACGGCCACTCTGTGGGCGGACAGGACCAGCAGGGCACAGGACTGGCCCCCAGGGTGAGTCTGCGCGTGGCGTGGCGGCGAGCAGCAGGAACCCCTGGGGGATGCCACGTGGGTGGGCCAGCGGGGGGGGGGCGGCCAGAGTGCCCCAGGGAGGGGTCCAGGACAGACGGCGTGGCCCCCAGGAGCCCACATCCAGGGTCTGCCCAAGGTCACCAGCCACGAGGGACCATGAGATGACCTCTGGCCTGTAGAGGAGAACTTTCTGAAAGGTGGAAGCCCCGAGGTCTGGGGACAGATGGGGGCTGTTGTCCCGCCCCCAGTCTCTGCCTGGAGGGGCTCCTCTGCACGACTGCAGGCTGTTGGCAGAAGGTCAAGTGTGGGGACGGGGCCTCTCCTGGCACCCTCCACACATGTGGGTCCCGGCCAAGCTTCCTGGGACCCTCACCCGTGTCCCTGACAACAGCGAGGACGCCAAAGAAAAAGCCTGCGGTGCAGACACCCGAGAAGCAGAGACGAAGGGCAGGAGCTCCGATGGGGCCTTTGCAGTGGCGGGGCGCCCAGCTCCGGGCCCATCCTGTGACGCCGCGGAGGACGTGGGCCAGTCCCGGGAGTGGGGAAAGAACCTGCGGCTCAGGCCTGGGGTGGGGGAGGATCCCCTGGAGCAGCGCAGGGCGACACACCCAGCACTCTTGCCCGGAGAGTCTTACCAGAAAGAGAAACCTTGAAGAGCTTAGGGAACCTTGACTGGCAGTCTCGGTCAGGGAAGCTGGAAGGGCCACGCACGCCTGAGCTGCACTGACTCAGACCCCCCAGCCCCACAGGGATGAGGCTGCCGCGTCCCGGCCTCCAGCGCCGCGTTCCCACAGAGGCTGCAACACCAGCGGGCGCTCTGCGATTTCTGGCCGCGCAGCTGGCGGGAGTTCCCAGACCAAACCCCGTCCGTGGCAGTGAGAGCCGGGGATTCTAACCACTGGGCCACCAGGGCGCGGCCTGTGCTCGGTGCTTCCTGGTGGGCACCTGCTGCCCCGGCCCCTGCAGGAACTCCGGTGGACGGGGGGCCAGGCCCCTGCGTGTGGGGAGAGGGCCACATGTCCCCACCGCAGAGGGGCCTCCACGTCCCCCAGCTTGTGAGAGGGCTTCACGGGGGGCTCACTCACCCCTTCCCCCTCCCCTGCAGCAATGATCCTACTCTGCTGGGTCCAGACGTGGAGGGGGGCTGCCCTGCCTGCAGGGGGAACAGGGCGTGCGGGGTGGACAGAGACTGGGGAGCGCAGGGCCTGGAGGGGAGGGGACAGAGACTGGGGAGGGCAGGGCCTGCGGGGGGTGGACAGGGCCTGGAGGGGACAGAGACTGGGGAGGGCAGGGCCTGGAGGGGACAGAGACTGGGGAGGGCAGGGCCTGGAGGGGACAGAGACTGGGGAGGGCAGGGCCTGCGGGGGGGTGGACAGGGCCTGGAGGGGACAGAGACTGGGGAGGGCAGGGCCTGGAGGGGACAGAGACTGGGGAGGGCAGGGCCTGCGGGGGGTGGACAGAGACTGGGGAGGGCAGGGCCTGCGGGGGGGACAGGGCCTGGAGGGGAGGGGACAGAGACTGGGGAGGGCAGGGCCTGCAGGGGGGACAGGGCCTGTCGGGGGCACATGGCCTGGGTTGGGGTCAGGGCCTGCAGTAGGGTTAGAGCCTGCGGTGGGGGGACAGGGCCCGGGGGCGGTGGGAGCCTTGGGCATGGGGCTCCGCTTCAGTCATGGGTGGGGGTGGAGGCCCCGCCTGGCCTCCACCGCTGCAGGAGCTGACCACGGAAGGCCCGATGGTCACACGGCCCTGGTGGGATGGCGGCACTTGAGGGGCGGGCTGTCCCATTCTGACACGCTGCTGACTGCTGCCCACAGTCCCCGGAGGGCCCTGTTCGGGCGGTGGTGGCAGGAGGGCCGGGCCAGGCGCGGCAGAGTGCCCATAGCCCGAGGGGCCAGGTGCCACCTTGGCCGGGTTTAGGATCAGGTGGGGTCAGGGGAGTAGGATAGGAGCTTTCAGAGGGGCAGGGGCTGCCCCCCAGCTTAGGCGGAGTGTGATGGGTCCTTCGGGAGGTTAACCACCAGGTCGCTGAGGCCAGAGTCTCTGAGCAGAAGACCAGTGCTAACCGGCCAGCCCAGAGAGGTCAAGGCAGGGCCCCCCAGATCCCCCCACCCCACCCCCATCTAGCTGGGAGGAAGGACCCAACCAGGGCCAGGCCCTTCCCAGAGGAGAGGAGGCAGCCTGGGACTGAGCCGCGGCCTGAAGCCTCGGGCCCAGAGGCCAAGGGTGGGAGGAGGTGGCCCAGGGCAAGCTCGGGGGGTCGAGTACAGGTCCTTCCCTTGTCTAACGGAGCCCAGCACCCAGAGCCCGGCTGGAGTGGAGAGGACTCTGTCCTCCCCCAGGGGTGTCTGAGGCCACCCAGACCTCCAAGCTGTCCTCCAGCCCCCAGGATCAGCGTGTGGCCTTCCCTGCCCCTCCTCCCCTGCCCGCCTCCCGGGCGGTGACTCAGGTCCCCCAGCCCTGTTTTGGCCCCAGTTCGGTCTCAGGGCTGTGGAGCCGCCTGTGAGCTGGCTGCCCCGCCTGTTCCAGAGTGAGAACACCCTGGCCTTGACCCCCGACCCCTGGGCTCCCGCGTGGAACAGAGCATTCTGTCCTCTTCCTGGTGCAGCTAGGCCAGCGTGGGGAGGCGCCCGGAGGGGGCAACGGGCGGCTGAGCCCGGGAGGCTGGCTCAGGGCCTCCCTGGGAGGTTGGACCCAGTGGGCACCCCACCTGCCCCACTGGCTTCCCATGCTGCCCAAGCTGTGGCCCAGATGCCCCCATCTCTGGTGGGCAGGACCTGATTGGGCCCCCGCCCCTGGAGTCCACCCCCAGCCTGGTCCTGAGGAGGACGTTGTGGGGTCACACCCCTAGGGAGGGGCGCCTGCCCAGCCGGCGATAAGAGCGGGGCGAGCCTGGGGTCAGCAGCACCAGCGGCGCGTCCCACCCCGTCCCTGCTGGGATGGGCCCGTGGTTGGCCCTGTGCGTGCTGCTCTACCTGCCGACAGCCCTCCAGGGCCAGAACCCACACACCCGGGCAGCCCCCCAGCTCCGTTCTGCAGAGTTTCGAGGACAGCAAGGTCAGGGCTGGGGAGGGACGGGAGGTGCCCGCCAGGCCCGGGTGTGGGGAGTCAGCCAGGCCAGCTCTCTGGGCACCCCTGCCATGGAGACCCCTGGCTCCAGCAGCAGAGACCCCTAGACTCCCCCGTAGTCCCCACCTCTCCCTGCGGAGTTGGGGGAACGTCTCAGTCCCTCAGCACAGAGAGCCCCCCGGGCCAGCGTCAGTCTCCGCAGGGCCCGGGCTCTCCCGGCTCCTGCCGGCATGAACGAACACCGGGAGCCGTTGCCAAGTGCAGCAGGGGTCCCGGCCCACCCGGCCCCTGCCTACCCCAGCCCCTTGCAGTTCCAGGGGGAGTGGTTTGTCCTCGGCCTGGCAGGCAACACCCACACGGTAGCAGACAGGTCCCTGCTGAGCCCTTTCACAGCAACTTTCACGCTGAATAAAGACAACCACTTGGCAGTGGCATACGCCATGTTCCGGTGAGTGAGAGGCTGGGGCCCAGACCCTCAGATGCCAGTGCCTCCGCGGGGCTCCAGCCACACTCTCCCGGGGACTTCCTCCTAACTTGATGTCCAGCACGAGCTGCTAACAACCTCACCTGGGCCTGGGGGCTGTCTTCAAAAGAGGGGAGGCACGGACGAGATCACAGACTCAGGAGAGCCCCAGGGCTGGTGAATGCCAGGTTCCACGGGATCCAGCATCTCAGACACTGACCAGAGGCTACTCACCCACCTCCCTCTGCTCCTCTCAGCTCCTCCTGCCCTAGACTTCCGTTCAGGCAGGTTCTCCGCTCACAGGGATAAGATGGTGGCTTACACTGACGTCCTCAGGACCAAACTTCCAGAACAGAAGAAGCACCCAGGCCGGCCTGGCCATGGTGTCTGATCGGCTCTCCTCGAGTCCTGCACTCCCTGGACCTGCTGCTGTCTTGTCCAGGGCGACAGGCGGACCAGCCGGGATGACTGGCTGGGGAGAAGTGGGGAGGCTTGGTGGACAGCTCTGGGGCCCCCTGGGGGTGCACAGCCCCCTGGGGATGGGGAAGCCACGAGGGCCTCCTTACCCGGGCAGCTCCTCCAGCAGGCCCCGTGGCCTTCCTCGCCCACCCACCCAGAGGTCTCTCTCGCTTGGGGCTCTTGGATCCCAGCATGAGACGGGGAAGTCCAGAGGCCAGCAGCGGGGCACACAGCAGCCCCCTGGCCCAGCTCTGTGCAGGCTCAGCGACGCCAGACCCCAGCGGGGAGTCTCCAAATCCTTACCCGCTCCCGACCCCTCCGGGGCTGGGACCCAGTGCAAACGCCACGTCCAGAAGCCTCCGCTATTGCTGTCAGCCGAGTGCATTTGCCTGGCAGGGTCAGGGCACCAGGTCCTGCCTCCTGGCTCAAGTCCAGGGCCCACCCAGAGCTCTCCCAGGCACGTCACGGCCCAGAAACACTGTCCCTCAAGCATGTGCCTTGGGTGCATTTTGGATCTGGTTCCAGGCCAAGGAATGGTCAGCAGGTGGACCAGACAGAGGCCACAGATGAGTGGGCCACACAGCGTCAGAACTCCCAGGGGCTGAGGTCCCCCTCCACGGGGCAAAGTCCAGGTCTGCGTGGGGCTCGTGAGTGGGCCCTCCCGGTGGGTCCACCTGGGGGCAGCCCCTGGGAAAGGCCCGGCCAGGTTCTGGAACCTTCTTCCTGCCTGCCCCCCTCCCCAGAGGCCAGCGCTGTATCACTTGGTCTTACGAGCTTATTTCTCAGTCCCAGCCTGGGGTGTTCTCGGTGGATCACAGTGGAGGTGAGGGGGGCGGGGGGCGGGGGGAGGAGGGGGCAGCCTGTGGGTGCTGTCGGGGAGGCCTGACGAGTCTGCACCCCCAGAGCCCGGGGTGGACCCCGAGGAGATCCAAGTGTACGACACGGACTATGCATCCTTCGCCCTCCTGATCTCCAGGAAGCAGTCGGACCTGCAGTTGATCCTCAGGGTCAGCCTGCTGTGTGAGCCCCTCGCCCCAGCGCGGTCGGTCAGGGTGGGTGGGGGCGGGGAAGCCAGTCTATGCTCCCTCACCCCATGGCTGAAACCAGGCCATGCTCCTCGGCCCCCAGGCAGAATGTGGGCTATTCAGACTCAGATGCTGGACAAGTTCATCTGCCTGGTCCGAGCTCAGGGCCTCTCGGACGACAGCATCATCTTCCCGGACCTGACAGGTGGGCTCCTGCACCGGCTGAGGTCTGCCCGGGGCTTCGGAGCCCTGTGGGGGCCCAAAGGGTAGGGTCTCAGCTACCCCAGGGTTCTCCGAGCCTGAGTGTGTGCTGGGGGTCTCACTGCTCCTTGGTCTCCTCCCCACCTGGGTCCTCTTCCCCGGGCCACCCCCTCCCCCAGGTCACCCCCTCTCACCTGGATCCCCCTTCCCCTCGTCTTCCCTCCCACCCAGGTCACCCCCCTCCCCACCTGGGTCACCCCTCCCCACCCGGGTTACCCCTCCCCACCTGGGTCCCCTTCCCTGGGTCACCCCCTCCCCTGGGTCACCCCTCCCCCCAGGTCACCCCTCCCCACCCGGGTCACCCCCTCTCACCTGGGTCACCCCCTCTCACCTGGATCCCCCTTCCCTGGGTCACCCCTCCCACCCAGGTCACCCCCTCGCCACCTGGGTCCCCCTTCCCTGGGTCTCCCCTCTCACCCGGGTCACCCCCTCCCCACCTGGGTCACCCCCTCCCCACCTGGGTCACCCCCTCTCACCTGGATCCCCCTTCCCTGGGTCACCCCTCCCACCCAGGTCACCCCCTCCCCACCTGGGTCACCCCCTCCCACCTGGGTCCCCCTTCCCCGGGTCTCCCCCTCCTGCCCGGGTCCCACTCCCCCGGACGCCCCCCTCCCCAGCCAGGTGCCCCTCCTGTCACCCCTGAGTTTCCTGCCTCTGCCCTCACACGTGATAGCCACATGCACACACAGACCGGCAGCGCTCACGCTTGAATGTATACCACTTACACACGCATGCATACACACGTGCACAGGGAGGATGCCCTCGGGTACACACTCTCATAAGCATGTGCACACCCGTCACGCCTGGCTTCCGGGGTCTGCAGTGAGCCTGGCCCGTGGGCACCTCCCCCAGGAGGTCAGGCTGGCGGCAGGGTAGCCCCTCGGAGGTGCCTTGGCCCCCACCCCAGCCCCTGCCCCCCCCACCTGCCTCCTCCCCTTTCCCTCCTGAAAGTGACTGTGAGCACATGTGTGCGTGTGCATGCGTGCATTCTGAGGCTCTGTCTCGCCATCAGACTGGTCAGTCCTGCCTGAGAAATGCTGAAAGATGAAGTCACCTCACTGCCCCGCTCTCCCCGCCTCCACGCCCAGCATGAAATAAACGCGCTGTGCTGGGACAGGGGTGTGAGCGACCGTGACCTTGGGGCAGGTGGGGAGGCACCCGTGCCCAGCCCCTGCCCACCAGGGGCATGAGAGCGTGAGTGTGTCTGTATGTCCTTGTGGGTGGTACTGGGTGGTTCCCAGGAAAAGGCCCCTCATCCTCCCAGCTCCTTGCTGGGGGACCTCAAAGGCCCCTCTCTGCCCCTAGAAGGCCCGGAGGAGCGGACACAGAGGCCCCAGGATGGGGAAGGGGAGCTGGGCCTCCTGCCACTGAGGGTGCGGGGACAGGGACCTGCAGGGCAGAGACCTGCCAGCCGGGACACCAACCCCAGTCTGAGCACCTGGCCACCACCCCTTCCTGAGTCTCCTCCCGGAGATACCTCCCGTAGGTACCCCCCGGACCTACCCGCCAGGGAGGTGTAGTGTGTGCCCAGGGCCGGTGTGGAACTGGCCCCAGGGAGAGGGTAACAGGCATCCAGAGAGACCCCCTGCTGTGCCTGACCTTGGCCTCCAGGCGCATCTACCCTCAGGAAAACTCTGGGTGGGGCTGGTTTAAAATTCCTCTGAAGGCAGCCCTTCCAGCATCCCTGGGCAGTGGAGCCTGGTCCCACAGACATGTCCACCGAGCAGGGTGTCGCAGAAACCAGGCGGGTTCTGGGACGGAAGTCCTCCTTGATGACCCAGATCGCCCCCCACAGTAGACCCCAGGGGCACAGCATGTGACAGCCCCCTGTGGCCACGGTTTGGTGTCCCTCTGTGCATCTGACTGCAACAGCTCAGGCTGTCCAGGCACAAGCCTGCTCTGCCTGCCGCTGCGTCCCAGACCCTGGAAGGCAGTGGCCACAGAGGAGGGGGTGAAGACCTGCCTGCTGGGGGCAGGGGCGGGCCCTGAGCGGAAGGACCGATGGAGGGAGGGGGTCGGCAGAGGGCTCAAGGTGTGCAGGTGGGTGGCTGGTGGGAGGACGAGTGGAAAAGGTGGGCATGAGCGTGGCTGTGTTTCTGACTGAGGGCTTGTGGTTGTGGGGTGCATCCTTCCTGAGTGAGTGAGGATGGGCCTCTCCTCTGTGGACAGGCTACCGGGTGGTGGTTCACAGGCTGGACCCTCCGCCGTGGTCTCTCTCTGCCCCACTGTGTTCCTTCCTCTGTCCTTCCCCTGCTGACCCATGGTGTTCTCCGTGGACAGGGGCCATCCTCAGAGGCAGGTCTAAGCCCTCGCCGGCCTGGGGCGCGGGCCAGGCAGGGGACAGCAGCTGGGTGGGGTCCGGACCCCGGGCGCAGGCAGAGAGGAGGGGCACCGCTCGGGCCCCAGCCTTCTTCTTAACCCTGCACAGCCCTGCGAGGGGTGGAGGGTGCACTTTGGTGCCTCTGCACAGATGGGGAAACTGAGGTTCGAGGATACTGCCCAACCCCTTGGCGGTCACCAGGCCTCTGGCCACCCACACGCCCTCCGCTCTGGCCAGTGGGGTGGGCCTGAGGCTCACCGTCAGCTGGGCTGGAAGCACTGCGAGGGTTGGGGGTGGATAGGCGCTGGTCCTGAAGGGACCGAGCCGGGGATTAGGCAGAGACGGACGCTGGAAGGATGTGGTCTGGCCTGCGGCTGCCCTGCTGATCTCCGTGGGAAGACAGAAAAAAATAAAATAAGTCACTTCAGTCGTGTCTGACTCTGGGTGACCCTATAGACGGCAGCCCACCAGGCTCCACCGTCCCTGGGATTCTCCAGGCAAGACATTGGAGTGGGTTGCCGTTTCCTTCTCCAATGCATGAAAGTGAAAAGTGAAGTGAAGTCGCTCAGTTGTGTCTGACTCTTTGCGACCCCATGGACTGCAGCCCACCAGGCTCCTCCATCCATGGGATTTTCCAGGCAAGAGTACTGGAGTGGGGTGCCATCACCTTCTCTGATATTTGAAGTCTGTTGCTGCTGCTGCTGCTAAGTCACTTCAGTCGTGTCCGACTCTGTGCGACCCCAGAGACGGCAGCCCACCTGGCTCCCTCGTCCCTGGGATTGTCTTGGCAAGTACACTGGAGTGGGTTGCCATTTCCTTCTCTGTGGGAAGACAGAAGGGCCTGTTCAACCGTCAGCCGACCAGTTTCTGACTCTGAGCTGCCAGGCCCCGCCCACCAGCGGCCCGCAGCTCCCTGCAGGCCCGCCCTCCGGCCTGCCCCCTCCCCAGCCTGGCCCCGCCCTCAATGCCACGCCCATCAGTGACCGGCAGCGCGGAGAGCCTGCAGGGTGTCCCTCCAGCCCCGCCCTCCCTGGCCCCGCCCTCCGGCCTGGCCTCCTCCAGGCTGGGTCTCTGCCTAGAGTCCCAGGTCCTCTGCCTGGGAGAGTGTGGGGCAACGGCCCCGCCTGGCAGGCCCAGATGGCTTGCTTCCGGCTAAAGTCAACGCGTAGCTGCGCAGGGTCACTGCAGCCGCCCAGCCCCTACCCCTGCTGGCCCGAGTGTTCCCACGGCTGTCCTGCTGGCTGGCTGTCCAAGTCACGCCCTCAGCCCATGCCACCTGCCGCCTCTCGGAGGCTGGCTGGACGTCCCTCCCTACACTCTGGGTGGCTTGGTTACCAGCCTGTCCCCAGGACGGGTCGGTGTCACCTGGAACCCCACCTCTGCCCTCTGACAAGCAGAAACCCTGTAAAGTCGAAAGTGGGGGCCTGGGACCAGGGTCATGGGTGGGTCCAGCCAGTTCCTGGACACAGACTCACTGGCACCTGAGCCTTTAGAGGCATGAAGACGTCAGAAGACCCCAGCCCCCCTGGGGGGGGCTCAGCCCTGCGGTTCTCTCAACCAAGGCCCCCCTGCAGACAGGGCAGTGTGGCGCCCGCCTGCCAGCAGGGGCCAGACATGGGCGAGAGCCCGGACCAGGCCCCATTCCCGGCCATGGGTTTCTAATCCCGCTGGCTGGGCGGGACGAGCTGAGCCGAGCTGTGCCGAGACGTTGGTGGGGATGTTGAGTCCAGGAACCCCAGAGTCAGCGCAGTTCTCTTCCCTCCCAGGTCTCTGGGGCCCCTGAGGGTGGTGACTGACTGGGAGGATGGAGCTGGATCTGGGTGGCCGCAGTGACTGCCCCGGCGCAGGAGAGACCGCCTGGGCCCCGGGGGACCATTTCAGGGAGAGCAACCCCCACCAGGGAGAGGGGCCCTTGAGGTCTCAGGACCCTTTGAGGCCCCACGTCTGCGACTGGGCTTGCTGGGGTCTGGCCGTGTGATGGGGGACAGGCAGGGCAGCTAGAGGGGCAGCTGCATGCCCGCGGGGCTGGGAGGGCGCCGGGGCCACTGCAGGGCCGCGGGGTGTGGCGCGGGCGGGCCCACGGGCGGCTGAGCCCCATCCCCTTCCCTGGGGAGGAAGCCAGTTCCCCGCTGTGGTGGGGAGGGCTGGGGCGATGCTGAAACGGCCTCCACCTCGGCCGTGCCCAGGCCTCCCGCACGCGCGCCACACGCAGCACACACAGGTGCACACATGCGCCCTGCACACGTGCCCGCACGGCTCTTGTTCCTGGTAACTTGGGGGCACCAGCTGTGAGGTCTGAGGCCCGCGGCAGCCCCACACAGGGCCAGCCCAGCGCCCGCCACCCAGGAAGGGGCCACACAAGCCCCAGCCTTGGAAATGCCGGAGGAGGTCCGGGGAGGAGGCACCGCCGCTGAGCGGGCCGTCGCGGCTCTGGCCTCCTGCCCTGGGGTGCGCGCTCTGCCCTCCACGCCCACACGCTTCCGGACGCGGCCTAGACAGAGCGGCGGGTGGTTGGGCCACCGGGCGTCACCCCGCCGGTGCGCGGCCAGGCCCAGGCGAGCCTTCGGATTCGGTGGTGGGTGTGGAGAGCAGCTCGTCTTTGCGGCCCAAGACACACCTCGTGAGGACGGTCCCGCGCTCGTGAAAGCTGCCAACCTGGATGGCCCTCCCTGCCCACGTTCGGGGCCAGGTCCAGCTTCAGCGGGAGAGCTCCAGGGGCTGTGAACGTTCAGCCACAAAAAGGAAGAAGAGTCTGACTCGCCTGCACCGGCGTGAACCCCGAGGACACTGAGTAAAAAGGGCAGACACAGAAGGACTCGGAGCGTGTGGTTCCGTTTACATGAAGCGCCCAGAACAAGCAGAGCCGCAGAGGGACGCGGAGCGGCGGTTGCTGGCGGCTGGGGCGGAGGGTTAGGAAACCCTAAGTAGCTTCAGAGTGGGGGCTGGAATCCAGGAAGACCAAGGCGTGGCTCGGGCGGGGGAGCTTCTGGCCCCACCCGGACCTCCGGGGCACGTCACTAACAGCCAATCATTTAATGACCTGCATGAGGCAGCCTCCCCAGACCCCACCTGAGAGGTCCGGAGAGGTCCGCTCGGAGAATGCGCAGAGGTGCCGGGAAGGCCGTGCACCCCTGCCGTCGGCCGATTCCACCCTGTACCTTCAGGACACATTTCAAATAGCAGGTGAACTGTGGGCCTGCTTGTCTGGGCTGCCCCAGCTAGTGCTGAGCCGAGGAAGGGGTCACGGGAGCCCCTGATGATAGCTGGTGAGCTGCTGGCATCCGATGTGAGGGGACAGCCCTGTGGGGCGGAGCCCTTGGTCTGTGGGGTCTGCACATTCGCCAGAGAGTCAGTGTCAGAATCATACTGTGGGGCCCCCAGCTGGTGCCGAGAACCAGAGAATCGGCTGGGGTGGCCGCGCATGCTGTAGGAGTGCTGTCTGTGAAAATAGCTCAGAGCTGCGAGCTCAGAACGAGGCTGCTGGGTCATAGGAAGCCCATGTCTGGAGTTACTAGACACCGCCCACAAACACCTCCGTGTATGCACACACACATATACATACGCGTACAAACAGGCAAACCTCCACATGTGTGCACACGACTCCACCCACACACACACACACACACACACACACACACACACATATTGCTGTTTAGTGCCTTGACTCTTTGTGACCCCATGGAAAGAACAAGTGGGAAAGATAAAGCACAAAGTGAGAAAGTTCATTTAAATCCCAATATAAGTCATTACACATTAAACACAGTTAGCGAAATATGTCTTCAAAGGCTCATCAGATAAACTTTTTAAACTGACCGATTCATTTCTGGCTGCGCCGAGCCTGTCACTGCCCAGGCTCTCCCCGGCCGCGGGGAGCAGGCGCTGCTCCTCCGGCGGTGCCCCGCTTCTCGCTGAGCTGGCTGCTCTTGTTGGGAGCACGGGCTCTGCAGCGCGAGGGCCCGGGAGCTTTGCCGCATGAGCCCAGCTGCTCCACGGGCCAGGGACCGAGCTCAGGTCTCCTGCACTGGCAGGTGGACTCTTTGCAGGGGGGCTCCCAGACAAGGGTTTTTTAAGAATGCATCATAGGCTGTTTTATGAGAGAAACATTTAAAAACAGTAAATAAGTGTCAGGAGGGAAAAAAAAGAAAAAGAAAAACAACAACAACAAAATGTTAGGAGGTAAAGGAAAAAGATTCCCTAGGTTAATACTAGTCCAGTGAAAGCTACAATAATACCAGACAAAGAAGACTTTAGGACATAAGAGTTACTAGTGACTAAAGAGCTATTTCATAATGGCAGTTGAGTCGGGAGCACACAGGAACTTTCCATTTGTGTGAAGTTAATAATATGGCCTCAAAATAACACAAGCAAAAAACAAAGCAGAGCCACAGGAGACACAAACCCACAATCCTTGTGGGAAGGCTTTCCAGACCTCCCTCCGCAGATGACAGCACTGGCTCGGGGTCCGTTAAGGACCTGCTGCTGCTGCTGCTGAGTCGCTTCAGTCGTGTTTGACCCTGTGCGACCCCATAGACGGCAGCCCACCAGGCTCCCCCGTCCCTGGGATTCTCCAGGCAAGAACACTGGAGTGGGTTGCCATTTCCTTCTCCAATGCGTGAAAGTGAAAAGTGAAAGTACTGTAGCCCACCAGGCTCCTCCGTCCATGGGATTCTCCAGGCAAGAGTACTGGAGTGGGGGTGCCATCGCCTTCTCCGGTTAAGGACATGAGGTCGGAATAACGCGGGTGTGGACAGGGCACTGCACTCACCAGCCGCACGCCATACCTCCTCCCCAAGGACACAAGGAGGCCTTCCCGACAGCTTCACTGAGGTGGACCTGACATGCACTAACTGAGCACGTTTCGGGAGAGATGCTGATGAGTTTGGAAACATGTGCGTGTCCATGAAACCATGGCGATGAAACCGAGTGAGTGAGTGAGTCTGTCGCCTCCAAAGTTTCCTTGACGCCCCCCCACTGCTGTTATTACAGGTGAGTCTCAGCTTCTGGTTTCATCTGAGTGGAAACGTGCAGAGCAAACACTTTTATTGGCTTCTTTCACTCAGAAAAGGTGAGCTTGTGATGCAGCCATATTGCTGCTTGAATAAACGCTCCATCCCTTTCTGTTGCTGAGAGATGGGCGCAGCCGACCACCTGCCCTGACTCCTGAGAAACCTGTGTGCAGGTCAAGAAGCAACAGTTAGAACTGGACATGGACCGACAGACTGGTTCCAAATTGGTAAAGGAGTACATTAAGGCTGTATATTGTCACCCTGCTTATTTAACTTATATGCAGAGTATATCTTGTGAAATGCTGGGCTGGATGAAGCACAAGCTGGAATCTTGTGGAATACTGGAATATTGCTGGAAGAAATATCAATAACCTCAGATACGCAGGTGACACCACCCTTATGGCAGAAAGCAAAGAGAAACTGAAGAGCCTCTTCATGAAAGTGAAAGAGGAGAGTGAAAAAGCTGGCTTAAAACTCAACATTCAGAAAACTAAGATCATGGCATCTGGTCCCATCGCTTCATGCAAATAGATGGGGAAACAATGGAAACAGTGATAGAGTTTGTTTTCTTGGGCTCTAAAATCGCTGCAGATGGTGACTGCAGCCATGAAATTAAAAGACGCCTGCTCCTTGGAAGAAAAGCTATGACCAACCTAGACAGCATGTTAAAAAGCAGAGACATTACTTTGCTGACAAAGGTCCATCTAATCAAAGTCATGTTTTTGCCAGCTCAGTCGTGTCCGACTCTTTGTGACCCCACGGACTGTAGCCTATCAGGCTCCTCCGTCCATGGGATTTTCCAGGTAAGAGCGCTGGAGTGGATTGCCATTTCCTTCTCCAGGGGATCTTCCTGACCCAGGAATCGAATCCAGGTCTCCCGCACTGCAAGCGGACGCTTTACCGTCTGAGCCACCAGGGAAGCCCACATATGGGCTATAAAGAAGGCTGAGCGCCGAAGACTCAATGCTTCTGAACCGTGGTGTTGGAGAAGACTCTTGAGAGTCCCTTGGACCGCAAGGAGATCCAGCCAGTCCATCATAAAGGGACTCAGTCCTGAGTAGTCATTAGAAGGACCGATGCTGAAGCTGAAGCTTCAATACTTTGGCCATCTGATGGGAAGAACTGACTCACTGGAAAAGACCCTGATGCTGGAAAAGACTGAAGGCAGGAGGAGAAGGGGACGACAGAGGGTGAGATGCTTGGATGGCATCACTGACTCGATGGACATGAGTTTGAGCAAGGCTCGGGGGTTGGTGATGGACAGGGAAGCCTGGCATGCTAGAGTCCTGGGGGTCAAAAAGAGTCGGACACGACTGAGTGACTGAACCGAGTGCTTAACTGCACAGATATGCCAAAAGTTGGTCATGCATCTGCCCGCTGATGGGCAGCTCAAGTGTTCACAGTTTTCCACTTCAGCTCAGTTCAGTCACATTTTTACTATGACCAATAAATCTAGTTTACGTGGGTATTTACAAAATTTAAGCAACTTCTAGACCACAAAGCAAGTTTCCACGAGCAGAAGGATTAAAATGGAGGAGTAGGGGCTTCTCCGGGGCCAGCGGTTAAGACTCCACATTCCCACTGCAAGGGGTTCAGTCTTTGGTGGGAAAACTAAGATCCCACGTTCGGCATGGCCAAAAATTTTTAATTTTTAAATGGAGTAATTTATGTTATCCGACCACGAAACAAACATATTGTAAATCAAATCTTCCTTTGTAAAAAAATCTCCGCAGTTCGGGTAATTAAGAAATGTTCTTCCAAGGACATTATAAATCACCTAGAGTTCAATTTTAAAAAAGGAAAAAGGAGGAAAAAAGTTCTCAATAGTTGATGAGCAATTAAAGAGGAAATAGAGGTGGAAATCAGAAGCCGTTCCCACGCCTTCCTTTCTGTATTTCCAGCTGTGCTGGGTCTTGGCTGCTACACGGGCATTCTTGGGTGTGGCGTGTGGGGGCTGCTCTCTGGTTGCGGAGCAGGGGCTCTAGGCGCCTGGCGTTGGCAGCTCCGGCTCCCGGGCTCAGTTGCTCCGCAGCAGGTGGGATCTTCCTGGACCAGGGATTGAGCTCATGTCTCCCACGGTGGCAGGTGGATTTTTACCACTTAGGCATGAAAGTGAGAGAGGAGAGCGAAAAAGTTAGCTTAAAGCTCAACATTCAGAAAACGAAGATCATGGCATCCAGTCCCATCACTTCATGGGAAATAGATGGGGAAAGAGTGGGAACAGTGTCAGACTTTATTTTTGGTCTCCATAATCACTGCAGATAGTGACTGCAGCCATGAAATTAGGAAGACGCTTACTCCTTGGAAGAAAAGTTATGACCAACCTAGATAGCATATTGAAAAGCAGAGACATTACTTTGCCAACAAAGGTCCGTCTAGTCAAGGCTATGGTTTTTCCTGTGGTCATGTATGGATGTGAGAGTTGGACTGTGAAGAAAGCTGAGCGCCAAAGAATTAATGCTTTTGAACTGTGGTGTTAGAGAAGACTTGAGCGTCCCTTGGACTGCAAGGAGATCCAACCAGTCCATTCTGAAGGAGATCAGCCCTGGGATTTCTTTGGAAGGAATAATGCTAAAGCTGAAACTCCGGTACTTTGGCCACCTCATGTGAAGAGTTGCCTCATTGGAAAAGACTCTGATGCTAGGAGGGATTGGGGGCAGGAGGAGAAGGGGACGACCGAGGATGAGATGCCTGGATGGCATCACGGACTCGATGGACATGAGTCTGAGTGAACTCCGGGAGTTGGTGATGAACAGGAGGCCTGGCGTGCTGCGATTCATGGGGTTGCAAAGAGTCGGACACGACTGAGCGACTGAAATGAACTGAACTGACTGAGGCATGAGGGAGGCCCTGAAGATATTTTTCACTAAACACAGTAGAAAACACTTTCTGTCAAAGCTAGTGCCCCATCCCTGCGGCTGGCTGGGGCTGGGGGGCTGGAGGGGGCCGTGTTGGTGGAGCGGAAGACAGAAGGGTTAACCGCCTTGGTTAGGAAGTGGAGAAAACGGCAGCTCGCCCCAAGGGCATCTCCGGAGGGAATAAGAGCCGGGCCAAGACCCAAGCGGAGAAACGCCGCCAGCGAAGCCCGCCGTTCCTGCAGCGGCCGGTCCAGCGGACGACAGCGCACGGCTGCCTGAGGGGAGGGGAGAGGAAGCGGGGAGGAAGGAGAGGCGGCGCCCGCCGCCAGGCTGCACAGCCTGCCCGAGACCTGCAGGGTCCCGAGGGCACCTCGGGCACCTTCACACACCCAAGGGTCAAACAGATGAAATGAGAAAAGCCCCAAACGAAATGCCCCCTCAACTGTCACATGAGAGCACAGAAAGCGAGGAGGGCTGCGTGTCCCCTGGCACTGCAGCCCGGACCCCTGCCCCCGCGGCTGCTGCCCCTGCCAGGGCTCCGAGCTGCAAGGGGGGGCTCCTCGGGACCCCCGCTGCGGCTGGGCCCGGCTGGGAGGGCAGGCCGCGGGTAGGGGCCAGCCAGGGAGAGCCTCCACCCCCAGCGCGATCCCCGCCCCCGAACCACGTCAGGCCAGCATCAGAGAAGACCTGCCGGCTGGTGAAGCTCCTCCGAATACAGGGCAGGGAGGGCAGATCTGCAAGGAGGCACTAGACTCACGAACGGGCGCTCCCTGCGAGGCGCACGCAGACCTCCGGCGGCAGTGGGGAAGGGCGATCTCCCCCGCAGGGAACCGGGGTCCCGCACAGCTGAGGAGGGGCCCCTTTCTCCTCCCCTGAGGGGCTGCTGGGTCCCCGGAACCGCCTACTTCCTGCGCTCGGCCACAGGCCCACCGGAGGCTCAGTTAAAAAAAAAAACCTGTAAAGTTAATCTCCAAGGACACTGATGTAAAACGCTGGCAGGAGGAGGGAAAAACGGGAAGGAGGCACCGGCAAGGGCAGGGCCCCAGGGCCGGCTGCCCGGTCCTCGGCGGATCTGGGCTGGGCGGCCGCCAACCCCGGGGCCCTGCTTGCTAGGCAGCCGGTCCACTCCTGCCCTCCATCGGCCCAGGCCCAGGCCGGCACCTGACGGACGAGCCCGCCCCTCAGTGCCAGGCAGCCGCGCCGTGCTGGCCGAGGTCCCGCCTGCCTCTCCTGCAGGCGTGGGCGCCCCCAGGAGGCCCTCCGGGGCTCCGTGCTTCCCCGCCACCCCTGGCCCGCGGGCTGCCACAGTCTCCAGTTCAGTTACTGTGTTCCTGGAGGGAGCCAGGCTGCAAGCTGCCTGGACAGGAGGCGGTCACAGGAAGTGCTCATGACCGGGACCCCTGCACCCCCTGTTCGTGTCCCCCAGCTCTCGGGAGGTGGCGCCTTAGGCTCGCTCCCGGGTGGAACACAGCCCCGTGTCCCTCGAGACAGAAGGGGCCCTCCGGGCACCGCCTCGCGGTCACTGCCATCAGTCCCCCCAGGAAGCCAGCCCGCAGGTCCAGGCACAGGGCCTGTGTGCGGGCGTCCGCAACAGGGCCGCCCTGCGTGCCTCCTTCTGGGCAGGATGCCAGGGCCTAGGTAGGCGCCCCCTGGGCCTGGATGGTGGGTATGGGCCTGCTCAACGTGGCCAGACCCCCGGACCCAAGTGCCCTTGGAACAAGGTGAGAGGCAGATGCCTGGCCCACTTGCCCCTCGTGCGGCCCCCACCCTGTGCCCAGGCTGAGGGTGAGGAAGCGTCAGGCAGGGTGGGCCTGGGCACAGGGGCGCGCTATGTGAAGCTGGCCTCCCTCGGGTCCCTTGGGCGGGGAGACGGGGAGAACAGGCCAGGAAGGCCCATCCTGGAATGTTGTGCCCTGCGGGGGACGCGGGAGGCTGCAGGCTGGAGCCGCGCAGCTGGCCCACTGTGGGCCCAGGCCCTGTGGGCGGCCAGATCAAGTCTCCTGATCCTGGCCCCACAGCCCCCAGCACCATCTGGGCCTGCTGGCCAGGGACCAGACCCTGGGGGCCTCCAGAGCTGACGCGGCCTGTTTTCTGAGACAGGAAGAGGGGGCAGGCGGGCTGGGGTGTTCAGGGTCCTGGGGGACTGTATCTGTGGGTGCAGAACTGAGCGGGAGCCCCATCCCCGCCAGCCCTCCTGGGCCCATGCTGGCCCTAGGGAAACACCTTTCCCAGTAGCCACCCCCCAACAAAGGGCAACCTGGGCCTGGTTGCCTGACTCCCCAGGAGTCACCCCTTGGCCCCCCAACACACACAGTGAGGACACAGGGCCCCCAAGGAGGATGGTGCCACGTGACTGGGGAGCCCCGCTTGCTGTGGGGAACCGCATCCAGGTACGGCAGGGAGACCGTGGGGAGTCCTCCAGACGCCTCTGCTGGGAAGACAGAAGGGGCAGCCTGTGTAGGCGGGCTTTGTGAAGGGCCTCTGCACCCCGGGTGGCCATGAGGCAGGTCCCCAGGAACAGGGGCTGGGTGAGGCCTCCAGGCCAGTCTTGTCCTGGAAAGGGGACCCCACCATGTTGACCTTCTGCAGACCCTTGACCTGACCTGGGAGCCAGGCGGGGGCGGCCTGGACTCCAGCATGGAGGAAAGTGTGGGGCTGACAAGCCAGGCTCCCCCCCCCCCAGCCCCCGCCCCATGCAAGCTGACCGGTTCCCAGGAGCCAGAGGGACAGACAGACCCTGGGAGGCAGAACAGGCCCCACTCAGCAGGTAGAGGCCTCCTGACCCCAGCCCCAGAGCACCCCGGAGCCATCACATCCCTTCTTTCCTCCCCCGGGGGGCTTGCTGAAGGCTGGCGAGGCCATGGTGCCAGGTGGCTGGAGCTCAGCCAGCAGGGTCCCCGGCTGGATGTCAAGGTGTCCAACGTCACCCATCACCCATGGCTGCCCGCACAGGGTGGGGGACCCCCTAGCGTTCTCCCGGACGGCAAATGGGGGTGGGGCTTGGGGAGGGTCATGGCTCTGGGCACCGCGGGATCCAGCCCAGGGAACTGCCGCAGGATCCCGGGGGTCTGAGGCCCACCTCCCTTCTCTGGTGAGGAGGCCACCGTTCCCTGGGTGCTGGGGGTAGGAGGGCACAAGCATCGTTCCCATCGAGTGCACGCACCCAGACACACGTGCGTGCGCACCGGCATGCCTGCGGCCGCAGACGTGCGGCCTCCTATGTCTCCTTGGGCTGCTCGCCCCGCGGGCGTGCGGCTCGGGTGGCTCAGGCAGGAATGCTCTGGCGGGAGCTGCTTTGTTTTGAAGGAAGTTAGTGTATTTCTTGGTCTGGGCGGATTAGTCGGGAGTCGGGTTTTTTCCACTCCAGCAATTACTGGAGCCCCTGGACAGCAGATGTGCCCTGAGGCGGCTGCACATGGCGGGGGTCCCCTGGCTGCCCCCAGGGAAGGCTGGGCGGGTGGGCAGCGTGAGGCCACGGTGGTCCCAGAAGCAGACTCCACTCCTGCCTGTCCAGCTGGCCTGGTCTCGGGGTCCCCCACCCTCCCGCCCCTGGGTCCTTGGGCCTGGGTCACGTCCCACCCCCACAAGGCCCTGGGGGTCCCTTTGTGCCCCTGGATCCCACAGCACCAAGTGGCATCCATGCCCACCCTGCTCGGGCAGAGGGGACAGGGTGACTCCGGGGCAGGGAGCTGCCCCTACCCAGGGCCAGGCCTCTGGAGACAGCTGAGCCCTGAGGGCAGGGCATGGGCTCCGGGTGTGGGAGGGCATAGGTGCAGGGCAGAGGCTCAGGGCGTGGCGTGAGCAGGACATGGACAAGGGGCAAGGCGTGAGTGCTGCGTGGGCGTGGGGCGGGGGAATGGGCGTCAGGGGCATGGGCGCGGGGTGTGGGCAGGGTCGGACATGGCATGGGCTCGAGGCAAGGGTGGGGCGTGGGCGGGGCGTGAGCACGGTGTGGGGTGCCGGGCAGGGGCGGGGCGTGGGGGGCATGGACACGGGGGTGTGGGTGGGGTGTGGCGTGGGTGTGGCATGACGTGGGCACCAGGCGTGGGGGGTGGGTGCTGCCCTCTTCTCACCCCCCGTGCTGGTTTCACAGACCAAGATGCTGTGAGCCCAGACCCCAGACTTGTTAGTTTCTGGGAGTGGGTAGGGGCACCCCACGCCTGTCCCTCCCTGGCTGGTTGGGGGAGGGGCCACGTCATCCCCTAGGGTAAGCGGCCTGGTGGTGAGGAGGCACACACACCCATGCACACACAGACACACACACACACAGCTCCCAGGAGGGGAGGAGGCCAAGGGGCAGGGTGAGGGGCCTGCAGCCCCCCAGCGGAAGGGCTGATGGATGTGCGCCCCAGAATCACAGACCCCGAAGCTCTGAGTGCAGGACGAGCAGCCGTGCACACCTAGGTGTGTGTGAGCAGCTGTGTGTGTGTGCACGCTTGTGTGTGTGTGTGCACGCTTGTAGGTGTGTGCATGTGTGTGTCTCCTCAGGAAGGGGGCGAGGGGCCACACCTGGTAGGAGGTGGGGCTGACCCAGACTTGGTTCCGATCCCGGGAGAAGGGAAGGAAGGACGTCCCCTGAGCCCCGCAGCCCACCCTGGGCAGAGACGAGGGTCTCGCCCCGCCTGGGCTCCGGGAGGTCTGGCCGTCGCCCGCAAGGGCCCTGTGTTCTGAAGCTGTCTGCGTCCATCTGGTCAGTGCTCAGGGACGAAGCCTTCCCTTGCCCTTCCCATGGCTGCTGCTGGCCGGGCCGAGGACAATCCACAGGGAGCTAGGGGTAGGCAGAGCCCCCCAACGTCAACCCACCCTGGGGAGCCCAGGTCAGGGTCCCTCCCCCACAGCAGCGCCGAGACTGGGCCAGAGCCAAGGACTTCGGCTGGAGCCGTGGGCTGGGGAGGCTGCGCTGCGTCCAGGACTGAGAGCTGAATCCTTCCAACAGGGCCCCGTCCACAGCTCTGCCGCACTCAGCCCTGCCTGAGGTCAGAGGACCTCAGGGCTGAGGGCCCGGCTGTGGCTGAGCCGGCCAGAGCTCTGAACCCACATCTCGGCCACTGGGACCAAGCCTGGCGGTGAGACCCCGCTAAGCCCACCGCTCAGCCTTCCCGCTGGCCCAACCTCCCGGCTGGTCCAGCCTCCCTTAGGGCTGAGCCAGCGTCTCAGCCTCCCCCACGGCCAAGTGGGGTCCCGGCGTGACCCTCCGGGTGGCCCCGAGGCAGCTGGGGGGCGGAGAACAGGCTTCTCACTCAAGAAGAGCAGCCTGCCCGGGAGTGGGCAAGGCCTGGGTCCTGCTGCCCACAGCCCCACTCTGGGCCGTAACCTCTGACCTCCCTTGACCTCGGATCCCAGGGCCCAGTCTCTTCCTCGAGGCCTGTGGCCTGCGGTCCTCCTGGCCCCAGGGCCCCATGCCCACCCCAGCCTCCCCTCTCTGCAGCCTCCAAAGAACCTGTTCCTCTGCACTGGGGCCCGGTGAGCCCCGGGCACAGGCCTCCAGCACCTTCCAGTCCACTCTGTCACCATCTGTGTCCTGACGCCGGGCCTGGTTCACGTCCACCCCAGGATCCCGCTGTCTCCTTTCTGCTCCTGCTGCAAGGAGGAGGCAGCCCCAGCCCCCACAGCCCTCTCTACCTCCCCCAAGATCTGGTGACTGTGCCCCTCTAACCTAGGGTGCCCCAAGGACCTCATCCGAGTGCCACTGAGACAGGCCCTGGCAGACCCTTCCATGATGGCCCGTCCCGCCTCACCTCTGCCCAGTGTGGGAGCCCAGCTGGCTGCTGCACGGGGAAGCCTGCCACGTCCCCGGCATGGCCTAGCCAGGGGCCGGGGGCACCTGCAGGGCCTGATTCCTGGGACCCACGGAGTCGCAGCCCAGAGGACACTGCCGCGTGTGGAAGGGGCAGAGGGGTGTCCTGAGCGCCAGGCCTGCGTGGCGTCTGGACTCTGGGGGTGGGGGAGGTCGGCCACAGGACGCAGAGGACGGGTTCCAGGACTAGGGGCTGCCGGACCAGAGAGGGGGTGCTAGGCCCTTGGGCCTGGGGCCCCGTTGACGCGGCCGCATCCTGGCGAGGCCCAAGGGAGCTGGCAACACAGCCACAGGGCACAGGCTGCGGCTCCTTGCTTTCTGGGCAGCAGGTCGTGGCCACCCCGCCACTCTGCACCCGAGACGTGTGGTGACTTCCGCACAGCCCCGGAAGGCTTCTGAGGGAGGCGCCCTGGCCCCTGTCCTCGCCGCTGGTGGGGGTCACTGAGCCAGCAGCGTGGAGCAGAGGCCACCCACAGAGGCGGCGAGCTGCAGGAGGGGCCGCGAGCCGCCAGGCGCCTCGTGGGCTCCGGCCGCCACCTCCGGGCTTTCACATCAGAGAGAAACAGGCTTGGGTCTCGTCTAAACTACAGTTGTGCTGGGTTCTCTGCCCAATCCCAGGAGAGGGGCAGCCTACGAGACCCCTCCCCAAGCCTGCAACCGTCAAGCTCAGGGAAGGCCAGGGGCGAGTGTGCGAACAGTCACAGCCCAGAGCATCCGAGGCACTGTGATCGTCAGCCGACACATGGAATGGGAAAGGAAGACTGGGGAAACTGAGAAAGTAGGATGAGCGCGCCCGTGTCCACGCCTGTGCTCAGCTGCGCCCAGCCCTTTGGGGCCCCATGGACTGTAGCCCACAGGCTCCTCTGTCTGTGGGGATTCCCCAGGCAAGAACACTGGAGTGGCTTGCCATCTCCCCCCTCAGGGGACCGTCCTGACC
Source organism: Nanger dama (assembly GCA_917880005.1). Classification (NCBI taxonomy): domain Eukaryota; kingdom Metazoa; phylum Chordata; class Mammalia; order Artiodactyla; family Bovidae; genus Nanger; species Nanger dama. The sequence goes on along the minus strand of CAKJTW010000018.1, from coordinate 980,509 downwards.
CACAGGCTGCCATCTCCCCCTCCAGGGGACTGTCCTGACCCATGGGCTGCTGTACCCTCCTCCAGGGACTGCCCCGCCTGGGGGTTGAGCCCTCCTCCGGGGGACCATCTTGCCGCAGGTCGAGCCCTCCTCCAGGGGACCGCCCCACCTGGGGGTTGAGCAGAGTCTCCTGTGTCTCTTGCATAGCAGGTGGATTCTTCACAGCTCAGCCGTCGGGGAAGCCGTGGGATAAAGCACGGACCTCAGTTAACAGTGTGTCAATGTTCGTTTCGTTACCTGTGACCAATGAATGGTCTGCACTGAAGCGACATGTTAATGCCAGGGGCTGGGGGCTCGATGGGCACGAGTTTGGGTAAACTCCGGGAGCTGGTGATGGACAGGGAGGCCCGGCACGCTGCAGTCCACGGGGTCACGGGGTCGGGACACGACTGAGCGACCGAGCTGACCCGACCTGACCTGACCCAACCTGGGGGCCTTACGGGAGCCCTCTGTGCCACCTCCACGAGTCTTCTGTAAATCTAAAACTATTCTAAAGTTTTTACTTTTGAAAATCTTACCATTCAAACACTGCAACCAGGTGCAGGAGGCGCGAGTCAGCGAGCCCCTGGCATGAGGCGTTGTGGACCGCGGCTGCCTCTGCTCGCTTTTCTTCTTGAATCCCTTTTGGTGGGTCTGCTTGGAATTCCCCGTTTCTTCGGGGAAGTTTTCTCTCGTTTTCCTTTGTCTGTAGACTCTTTTGCCCCTTCCTGCCCTGTTGATTTGCGCTTCCTCTCTGTGTCTTGAGCAATCATCCCGGGCTCCTACCTTGTTCGTAGTCTTTCCTGAATCTCAACATTTGGCTCTCATATTCTACTGTTTAACTAATCCTTGGTCCTCACGGCCCCACAGAGCACCCCCGGCTGCCCGCACCCCCAGGCCCACCCCTCCAGGCAGCAGCTCCTCCTCTGTGCCAGCCCAGGGCCCCAGGGTCAGATGTCGGCCACCAGCCCCTCCACTCCCAGGTTATCTGCAGCCCCGGTGTGCTCTGCAGAGAAGCAGGACCCACCGGATATGGTCTAGACACCTGCAGGGAGGTCGAGTCTAGGGACAAGCTCCCTGTCTGCTCGCTGGGCCCAGGGGGAGTAGGGGTGTGACCCAGCCCAAGTTTGAAGGCCTGGGAACTCGGGGGTGCGTGAGACCCAGGGGCACGGGTGTCTGTGGGCAGGGGAGGGGGCACACAGCTCAGGCTGGCCAAGTGACCACCCTCACCTCCTGCTCTATTTGAGCCCTCAGGGCTGCTCTCTCCCAAATGCCCCCAGACACACCAGGAACGACGTTCTTCCAGCTCTCTGGGCACCCTGAGCTCGGGCAACTGGCCAGCCTGGGGCACAGCTGAGCCCCCTAGCCCCCAGCCGAGGGGGTGCAGCTCCCCTCACAGGCCATGCCGCCTGGGGCTCCCAGTCCTGAGGGGACCCCAGGTTTCTGGAGCAGGCCGGGAGTGGGCAGCTGAGGGTAGGGCCCTCGGGCATGTAAGCAGAGACCAGGCAGGACTCGGGAACACCTGGGACGGCTCAGCCGGGCTGAGAGCTGGTGCTGCGCCTTGGGGGGGGGGGACAAGCTCTAGGGGTAAGGGTGCCACCCCCTGGAGTCCAGGCACCAAGCCCTGAGCCCAGAAACTCCCAGGTTCCTCCCAGCCCCAAGCAGTGCTCTGCCAAGAGAGCGGCCTGTGGTCCCTCAGGGGCCCCAGCTGGGTCTGCCTCACCAGAGGCACCCATTTCAGGACTAGGGGAGGGGAAGGGGGCCTCCGTGGGCAGCCGGCAGCCACCACGGGGCAGGGGGTGGGGTGGAGACAGCAGCCCTTGCCACTCCACTGTGCCGGGAGGGAGCCTGCAGGAGGAGTCCTGCCCGTGGCAAAGGTCATGAGGAAGAGACCCGTGGCAAAGGTCATGAGGAAGAGACCCGACAGACAAAGGCGAGTCGGATCTCGAGGGAACCTCCCTGGACCACTTGAGCATCTGCCCCAAAACCAGAATCCGTCTGCCTTACTATATTATGCTTTTCACCAACTCCGCTGACACTAACAGGGGGCTGTCCCCCACCACCTTTTCTGGAAAAAGTTAATTTAGAGTTTTTAGTAATAAGTCTCTTGGGCATAATAAGAGTGTTTCCATCCAAAAGCCCCTCTGTTGGCTCTCTAGCCTGCCTGCCAGGTTTATCCGGACTCTTACAGCTACGCATGGGATTGTTTACAACCTCCCGGACCTGAGAAGCACAGGAAGCTTAAAACATCCTAGGAATGTAGGGCCTTCCGAGGAGCCAAAGTCATCAGAATAGGACCGATTAAGGGTTTCATGGTTGAGCCAAAACTTGCTGCCAAGTTTTCATATCTTTTATTTGTTGACATAGTTGGCATGTAGAAAAAACAGGGAGCAGCCCTGGCATGAGCAACATTAGATCTTTGAGTTAAGTACTTTCTTTGTTATAACCCACTGCACCTTTGTTCTACAGGAATGTAACTTTATTTAGTACTTTGAGGGTGATGCAGATTAAAGAAAAAACAATTCAAGGGAAAAAGAGTTTTCTGGTTGATAGACATCTGTCTAGGAAAAGAGCCATAAAAATGTTAACAGGCCCCCTGGCCAGAAGATACTGTAAATCACCTGAGACCTTTTGTATACGGGAAGGTATGCAAAAGGCAAGTCTGGTCTCAATGAGGGTCAGGACTGCTGCCCCTGCATAACTCTGCATATTCCATTATTTCTGTATGTACAACTTGGGGTATATAAGCTGCCTTTGAAAATAAAGTTGTGGGTCTGGTACCAATGCTTGGCTCCCCCATGTCATTCTTTTCTTTCTCTCCTTTTCTGGCTGAATTCCCATCTGGATCATAGAGGCTCACCATGTCTACTTATTTGCCTGGGCTTGTAAGACCCACGCGAGAGGGAGCCTACGGTGGGGCACCCTCCGCTATTCAAGCGGGCACCTGTAGCCTACGCAGATGGTGCAAGTCCCTTGTCTCGGGGCTTTATGGGCTTTCTATGTGAACCAAGGAATACAGCCTCTTTTTCTTCCCTATTTTCTCTCCTCTCTCTCACTATACTATTCTTCTCTAATCTCTCTTTACATCTCTAATTAAATAATTTTTTCCTAATTGCCAATGCCGTCCCTGCTTTGGAATTACCCTGGATCCACCGGGGCTGGACCCCTGCACCACTGGGCCTGGGGGCGGGGCTGGAGAGCAGGGCAGTGGCCGCAGGCAGCTCTGGCTGAGACCCAGCCTCGGTGCAGAGTGGGTCAGTGCCTGGCCAGCCCGACACAGTCCGTCTCCACCCCCCACCTGCCCCCAGGACCAGAGCACGGCTGGGCCGTCTCCCAGCGGGGGTGGTTGGGCCGCGGCTGTGCCTGCCAGACCAGGACAGGCAGGCGCGTGTTCCAGGGTGGCCATCCAGCTGGGCACAGGGTGTCCTCAGCGCTGGTGCTGGTGGTGACGCCCCCAGGCCTGGCTGGGATCTCCTAGCTGCTGTCCTGGCCCACGAGATCCGGATGTCCAGGATGGTGTGCTGACTGCTCAGACCGTGGGTACGGGGGCGGGGAACCAGAATGTCAAGAGGCCAGGCCAGAGACCCTCACACGAGCTGGCGGTCTCAGCAGGGGCCCCGCCCACCCCATCTGGGACCAGAACCCAGAATGGGGCAAGCTGGGCAGAGGGACCCACGGCCCCCACCCAGGGCAGCCACTGCCCAGGCCTCTCTGAAAGGGAGCCTGGGGCCCCAGTGGGTGGCCTTATCCCGCCAGGACCCGGGCCCCGACCAGCTCCAGGGCTTCCGTCACCCCGGGGCCCCAGCAGGCCTCTCCAGATCTGTCCCGGGCACAAGCTAAGGAGGATGGGGTGAGAGGGCACCCACCCTGAGGGTCCTGGAGCCGCTGGGGTGGAGGGAAGAGGGTCAGGGCAGGCGGGTGGGGTCTGTGGAGCCCTGGGGAGGCAGGAACATCTCCACGCCTCCTGACGTAGGGAGAGACAGTGGCTCTGGGAGGCCAGGGTCAGCCTGTCCTGTCAACCCCGGGGAGCCTCTGGCCCCGGCCGGTGCCTCAGGGCAGCCCCAGCACAGGCTCTGCCCGCTGAGAGGGTCCCTGGCTCCGGATGCCTGGGCAGGGTGGACGGGGGTCCCGGGACCTGGCCCAGCCCCAGCCCCCACGGTTTCAAAGGCGATGGTCCCCCTTGGCCTGGTGGGCAGCTCCTTCAGGGTGGACCAAGCCTGATTCAGGACAATCTCGACCATCTTCAAGCTCAAGGATGACCATCACTTTCCCATCAGCACGCTCTGCTCGGGGGCGGCTGGATGTTAAGGGCCCCTGCCGGGAGGCAGGACAGCCTGAGGTGACCCCCGTACAGACAGGTGGGAAGGTCAACAGCCCCTGGTGGGGAGGGGCCAGGCAGCTGCAGCCAGAGCTCGGCAGGGGAGGAGGCACCCAGGCCCGGCCTGGTGGCAGAGAGGTGGGTCCAGTGACATGGGGACTTCACCCAGGGCACCCCAACTTCAACACCCACCAGGCTTCCCACCCCGACTTCACCCAGGACACCCCAACTTCACCCAGGGCACCCCAACTTCACCTAGGGCACCCCAACTTCAACACCCACCAGGCTTCCCACCCTGACTTCACCCAGGGCACCTCGACTTTGGCACCCACCAGGCTTCTCACCCTTACTTCACCTAGGACACCCCAACTTCACTCCAGGACACCCAGACTTCACCAAGGACACCCAAACTTCAACACCCACCAGGCTTCCCACCCTGACTTCACCCAGGGCACTCTGAGTTTATTCAGGATACCCTGACTTCATCCAAGACACCCCGACTTCAACACCCACCAGGCTTCCCACCCTGACTTCACCCAGGGCACCCTGACTTCACCAAGGACACCCTGACTTCACCCAGGGCACTCCGAGTTTATTCAGGATACCCTGACTTCATCCAGGGCACTCCGAGTTCATCCAGGGAACCCTGACTTCACCCAGGGCACCCCAACTTCACCCAGGACACCCTGACTTCAGCACCCACCAGGCTTCCCACCCTGACTTCACCCAGGACACCCCGACTTCACCCAGGACACCCTGAGTTCATCCAGGACACCCCAACTTCAACACCCACCAGGCTTCCCACCCTGACTTCACCCAGGGCACCTCGACTTCACCCAGGGCACCCTGACTTCATCCAGGACACCCCGACTTTGGCACCCACCAGGCTTCTCACCCTTACTTCACCTAGGGCACCCCAACTTCACTCAGGACACCCAGACTTCACCAAGGACACCCTGACTTCACCCAGGCACTCTGAGTTTATTCAGGATACCCTGACTTCATCCAGGGCACCCCAACTTCACCCAGAACACCCCAACTTCAGCACCCACCAGGCTTCCCGCCCTGACTTCATCCAGGACACCCTAAGTTCATTCAGGACACTCCAACTTCAGTACCCACCAGACCCCCTGAGGGGTGCAGCCCCTTGGGAAACGTGTGAGTGCAGGATCCTTCCTGAAGCACTCCAGCCTCCCCACCCCGCTCACCCAGCCTCACACCCTTCCCTCTCCGCCCACCTCTCCCCACCAGGCCCCACCCTGCAGCACTGAGCCCACAACCTGTCCCTGGGGGCCTGGAAGGTGGGTTCCCCACCCAGGAAGGACCCAGAGCTGCTCCTCCGGTCACAGGGCAGCCAAGGGAGGCCTGGGGGGGCACCCAGAGGTGGGCAGTGGTGAGCAGCCTCACCGGCAGGAGGAGGCAGATGGGAGACGTGGTCGGCATCAGCCAGGCACTCTGTGTGGAGGTCGGGGCAGGTCCCCGAGGGCAGAAGGCGGGCTCTGGAGGGTGGGGCCTCCTAGGGCTCACCTCTCCTGCTCACAGGGCGGAGGGAAGAGCTGAACAGACTTAAGGGGAAAATTCATCAGGTTTGTCCAGAGCCTGGGCATCACCTGTGACCACGTTGCCTTCCTGCCCAAACCCTGCCTGGGAGGCCGAGGCGGGCAGGGTGGGGTTCCAGGAGCCCCGGGAGGCCGAGGCGCTCGGGTGGGGTGGGGTGGGGTCCTCTGGGGAGGGGCCGATACGAGCCCAGGCCCCTGTGTCCTGGCCCAGGCCCCCTGGTAAGGAGGTCATCAGGACCCAGGCAGCTAGACTGGGTACAGTGGCTACAGAAGAGGGTCCGGGGGCAGGACTGGGGCCACTGGAGGCCCAAGAGTCGAGCACAGAAGGTCCTGAACAGCAGCCAGGAAAGGGCACCTGGGGGTGGGCTGGGGCCAGGGGCTGGGGCTGGGAACGTGGAGAGGAGCAGCTTGTCAGGTGGAGGAGGCCAGGGCAGGGAGGGTCACCCCGAGAGCAGAGAGGACTGGACTCAGCGGGGCCCATCTGTGTGACCGGAAGAGGGAAGGCACAGGCCCAGGGGACGTGTGCTGAGGGACTGGGCAGGGGGCACTCTCAAGATGAAAGGTTAAAGCTACAAACGCAAGATGAGCTTCAGGGCCTCAGAAGAAACCCTGCAAGTGAGAGAGGGCCTGACTGGGCCTCACTGAGTGCATTAGGGGCGTGGGGCGGGGTGAGGAGCCCAGGACGCCTGCCGCACTCTGCCCCAGACCCGGACGGGAACCCCCAGAACCCCCTCCCCACTCAGGCCCCCTGCCCTGGCCTCCTCCCCGCGGAGGCCCCACCCCCCAGGCCTCCTCTGCCCTCTAGGGTCTGTCCCCACCCCGTCTCTCCCTGGCCTCTGTTTCTGTGGGGCATCTGCTCCCCCAGATGGCCCAGGCCGGCCCCTCTCCTGAGACGCTGCTCCCCGCCTCTGAGCCCGCCCCTGCCCTGGGCTGCCCGCTCTCACCACTGGTCACTGGGCGGTGCCTTGTCCTTCGAAGCCATCGGTGCCCACACCCACCCTCACCAGGAGAGAGCGCTTGGTGCGGGGAGGAGGGGGCAGGACTGCCCGATGGGTGGCCCTGGCTGCAGGCCAAACTGCGAGGGCACCGGAGCCTGAGCGTCCTCTCTGCTGTTGTCCAGGCTTCCGTCTCTGGCCCCCACCCCACGGCTGGGCACGCTCCCAGCCGTCCTGGGCTCTCGGGACCAGGAGAGCTGGGCCCTCCTCACACACAGACCACCGTCGCCAGCACCCAGCAGGGGCCTGGGGAGTGGGGAGCCGGGGAGACCCAGACAGAGCCCAGCGCCCTCCTGGGGCACCCCTGCTGCAGGCCCTGCTCAGCGCTGGGCTTCCACTCCCGGGGCCCTGAGAGGCAGGAGCACACACCGCAAGAGCGTGCCCAGCCCAGGGCTGCAGGCCCAGACCCGAGTGGCGGCCTTCTGGCCCCTGTGGGCACCAGGGGACCCTGCGCACCCTCAGGCAAGCCTGACATGGTCAACTTACGGAGGAGAAAAAAATGCGGTAATCCAGAGACTCCCCTGAGGCCCTTGAGGCGCAAGACCCCACGAGCAGTCTCGGCTTTGGGGCCCTTTCAGGGGTGCCCAGCCTGGTCGCAGCGCAGGCCCCAGGGGGCGTGGTGCCCACAGGCCCCACCTTCCCAAAGACCACCTATGCAGCCTTCCACAGGGGAGGAGACAGGTTTAGCTCTGACCACCCTCCACCAGGCTGGATGCTTCCGCAAGCCCGAACACTGAGTGTCACAGCTCAGGGTGGCCGGACAGGCGGGGCGTGAGGGGCAGGCCTCTCTCCCGGAGCCCTGCCCACCCCTCCCCTGTGGCAGAGCGCTGCCGCACCTTGGCCTCTCTGGGGGCGGCGGAGCAGCCCTGGGCCCTGCTGGCCTGGAGTGTCCTCGGGCCCCCGGACCAGCCCAACCTCCCGGGCTGGGAAAGAAGATGCGGCGTGGAGATGTGGTCATCACCGGGGTCAGCAAAGGCCAGCCCAGGGCACAGAGCAGACAGAGACACAGACGGGGCCCGCCCAGGGGCGACTGGGCCCACGTGGTCTGGGCAGAAACTCAGAGATGGCCTCGCCTGGGGGCACCCCGAGTCTGAACTCACCTCCTTAAGTCACACAGCAGCTGTCCTCTGGGGCCTGGGCGGGTGCGGTGGAGTCCTGAGCCCCTTTGCTCACCAGCCCTGGCGGTGCCCAGCAGCAGACCCAGGGCCCCTGTTCCCCTCCTCGAATGTGGCCACACTACACCTCTCTCCACCTGGCTACCCCAGGTCTCTCCCAGGGCAGCCTTGGACATGGGACCCATCTGGGAGCTGGGCGAAGGCTCAGGGAAAGGGGAGGAGGCCTTCAGGCATTTTCTGGAATGTTCTTTCTAGCAGTTTCTGGGTGACCCAAGGTTCTGCCCTTCCACTTAAAATCTCCATGCTGGGGAGCCCCTCATGTTAGGAGCATTTTGGAAAGGGGGAGCCCCGAGGGCTGTGAGTCACCTGGAGGGTGGGGGGCTCGCCTGAGAGGTGAGGTGGGGTCTTGGGGGGTATCACCTCCTGCCCTCCAGCTCCCTCTGAGCCCTTTCCTGCAGGCTGGGTGGGGTGAGGGGGCACTGCTGATGGCAGAGCAGCAAGGAGGTGTGGTCCACCAGGGCCCTGTGAGTCCCTGTGAGGTGGGTCAGCGAGGGCCACCGGGTGTGCAGAGAACCTGGGCTCTGAAGGGCCAGCCACGTCTGGGGGCACCGCACGGAGACTGAGGCCCATCACTGCCCCCAGGAGATCAAGTCTAGGCTTGTCTCCGACCCACCCAGCCAGAAGGAGGATGGCACCGTGACCTCCCAAGGTCCAGGCCAACCCCTGGCACGCCTGTGGCCAGCGCCTACCCCCAGGCAGACGCCCATCCCCTTCCAAGCCCAGACCCCGGGCTCCACGGAAACCGCAGCCTCAGCTCTGCTTATTGCTGACCTGCAGCTCACGTGCCTGTGGGGCCCACAGAACAGCTGGGTCCAGTCACATCCAGAGCTACTGGATACCATGATGGGCCCGGAGGAGGGGAGGAGCCTCAGTGGAGACCTGGGTCAGCCTCTTGGGGACCCCTTCCCGATGCCAGGGCTGAGAGGCCAGCTCCGGTCTCCCGGGCCCAGAGCAGCCACGCTGCCTTCCCGGGCCAGGGTCGTGCCCTCTCAGCCGCCCCACCTGCCGATCCCTCGGAGAGCCAGCGGAGCGCCTGTGGTGCCAGGGCTGGCGGCTCGACCTGCGGGTGCCAGGAGGGGCCTTGCCTCCCTACATCCCGCACGCACCCCCCACCTGCAGGGCAGAGAAGGCCCAGCCTGCAGGGCTGACCACAGGCAGGCCAAGCTCAGAGCGGAGCCACTGGAGCGGGACCGTGCAGGGAACCTGGTGCCCGAGACGCCCCCCAGCCGCCCCTCCCCGGCCACAGTCTTGCATGGCCTGTGGGCAGGAAGGGAGGGGAGACCACACAGGCATCTCTGCAGGAGTCACTGGAGAGGGCCCCACCTCACCTGGACCTGGCAGAACCGAGCTGTTGCCCCCGGTGGGGGCTGGTGCGTGTGCCCCCCATTAACAGCCCCCTGCGGGCCCAGCAGCTCCCCTGGCACCTGCTTCCTGGGCCCTGAAATCGCACCCTGGGTCCTCCGGAGTGCAGCCAGGCCCAAGCCCCCACCCAACCACACTCTGCTGGGAGGACTGGGAAAGGCCGCCCCCGGCCTCCGCCCAGCCTTGCCCGCAGAAGCCGCAAAGGGGCTCCCGGAACAGAGCCGCCCAGGCCCACGCTCTGATGCCCACGAGGCCCCGTGGGCAGAACACACTGAGCTCCCAGGGAGCTGCGGGGAGATCAGCCCCAGCCGTGCCCACCCCATCCCTCCAGCCCAAGCTCACCCTGCCCTGCTTCCCCAGTCCCAAGCCAGGCTGCCCAGAGGTGCTGGCCCGGGCAGGATGGGGGTGTACTGGGGGTTCCGCCCCCAGCCCCTCTGCAGCCTGGCCTCTCTCTGGCAGGAAACGCATTGGGAAGACGGACAGAGGCTCTTAGTCAGAAAGAGCTGCTCCTCCAGCCATCGGCCGTCAGAGTGGCTACCCCACAGCAGTCGCTGGCCGCCTGGAGGAGGAGGACACGGGGGGCTCCGCAGGGCTGGTGGGGGCAGGAGGCTGGGCGCGCACTGGGAGACAGGGAAGATGGGGCTGGTCGGGCTTGGGGAGGGGTAAGTAGTGCAGAGCAGACTGGGGCTCAGAGGGTCAGCCACTCGGGAGGCGGGCGCGACAGGAAAGCATTGAGATGGGGGGCTGGGGAGGTAGGGAAGCCCCCACTGCCCTGGGGAGCAGCCCGAGGTGGAGGACTGAGTGGGGTCCAGCACTCAGGGTAGTGCCAGCCAGGCGGCAAGGAAGACCGGGCCCATCTGGGCGGAGGGGGCCTCCTGTGTCGTGGGCTGGGCGGGGGGCTGGGCGAGGGGGCCCTCCAGCTACAGCCCTGGCCACTGTCGGGCGTGGTCCTCAGCGGGGGTCTTGCTGAGCACGGCCCATGCAGAAGGGCTCTGAGGCCCAATTCCTCATCCACAGAGCGGACGAGCCAGCCCAGCCGCCCACCTCCGTCTGGGTCACAGGGAGGCTGAGGGGCCGATGCAGTTCCTGTTCCTCCAGACCCCCAGGCCTCATCCAGGCCACAGTCAGCAGCAGTGGCCAGTCTGGGGGCAGGGGAGGAGGGGATGTGGGGTCCGTGGGCAGAAGAGGGAAGCGGACATATTCCCTAACCCTGGGCCTGGGGGTGAGTGCCCAGGGTCCCCGAGCCTCCCTGCTCCCTAGAGTGGCACCCTGGGGACCCGGCCCGAGGGCCCCTCCTGTCGGGGCAGGGCCTGCCCACTAGAGACATGCAGGCCCAGGCCCGTGGTCCTCGCGTCCTGGGCCGCCTCCTCCTGCACGCTCTCTGCCCTCTACCTGCGTCAGTCCCCTGCCTTGCTCTGCGACATGTTTACTGCTGGTGGAGGCGCTCTGGTCTTGGCGTGACCGGGGCTCAGCAGGCACACAGCTCAGCCCCGTGGACCCAGGAGCCTCCCCACGGCCAAAGAGCCGCCGGGCTTAGTGATGAACGGCTGTAGGCCCGGGCCCACATGGATGTCCCTGGCCTCCCTCCCACCCACCTCCTCCTGCCCCTCTGCCGTCCTGAAAGGAGCCCCTGCTCTGCCCTGGGCCAGGCTGCAGCCTGGGGCAGCCCCAGGCGGTGCAGGGCCCAGGACCAGTCCCCCAACTCCTGCCTGCTTCGGACAGACTGTCCCCCACAGCCTTGAGCATGCGGGCAGGGTGCATGGGAGGCCAGGGAAGAGCGGTGGGGGGTCTCGGGACTGCCTGGGCCCACTTCCCCTCACCCCCCGCCTCCAGCCTCCTGTGCCAGCGCCCCCCAACTGGCCTCTTCCAGGGACGGCCCCCTCCAGCCCTGGCACCACTGAGGAGGGGGAGGCCCCTCTTCATGGTGCCGCCCAAAACCCCGGCTCTGCGCTCTGGGATCCTGGGCCCTCCGCCGGGGCAGGGCCCCCACAGCAGGGGTCTGGCCAGGCACCCTGCCCTCACTAGGACCCCTGTGAGCCTGGGGCCTGCCGTCCTGCCCCTGCGAGGTGGGTGGCAGGGCCCGCGCTGGCTCCATTCAAGGAGCTGACCCAGCCCACGCCTCCCCTTCCACTTGGTTTCCGGACAGCCCTGGGTCCAGTCCAAAGCCAGAGGCCGGACTGCCAAGCATCCAGCTTCTGGGCGGAAGGTGCCAAGCACCGGACAGGGGCTGCACCCCGCGGTGGGCTGGGCCCGGGGTGCGCCAGCTCCTGTGCCCCCGGCACAGCCATGTCCCCTGTGTCTGCACCACACTCGGGACCTCCTCCCCCAGCCTCACCTCCCCAGCCCCCCACCCCAGGGGCACGCACCCACCCACTCACCGCTGCTCAGAGCTGCTGACCCCACTCAGCCCTGTGCCGAGGCCCCAGCTAATCGGGGTGGTCTTGGTCAGGACCAGAGGGACAGGGGACACTTGCCACATGTGAACAGGGCCCAGGCCCTCAGAGACAGCCCGTCAACCCAGGGAGGCCTCTGGGGGAGGCGGCTCTCTCTGCAGGGTGGGGGAACCTCACGTCCTCTGGCCCCGGGGAGCCGCCCGCTTGGCACCCCAGGTAATGGGACAGGCCGGGCGGGGCCACTGCAGGTGTGGCGCCGTGCAGGTGCCAGGGACGGACCTCTGCCCAAGGCCGTGAGCCTGAGGCCGGGAAGGATGCCTCGGGGCCCCCAGCCAGACCCCGCCAGCTGGCTCCGGGACGCCACACCAGGCCCTCTGGCTCCACTCTGGGGGAGCTTTGGCTTCTTTCCTTTGGCCCAAGTTTCCCATCGCCCCCTGGCCTGCTGGGCCTTCCGGGACAAAACTCAGGCAGTGCAAACAGGGCCTGTGTCGCCCCAGGGTTGCCAGGCTTGGACTCGGAACAATGGCTGGGCTTGTGAGGGGACTCAAGTGACCAGAGGCCTCAGAGGCAGGGCAGCAGCGAGGCACTTGCCCCCTGCCCCACACAGGCTGCTGGAGTGGCCCTTCCGGGGGTGGAGGGGGCACCCGCCATGCAGGGCCTCTGCCCCCCAGCTCGGCCCGGGGCAGGCCCAGGCTGTCCCAGTCAGTGCCTCTTACATAAGCAGCCCCGTGGGGGGCGAGGCCGCCACTGGACTCCGCTGCCCTGTCCCCCGCCGCGTCATGAGCCTGCAGTGGGCTGTCCTTGGGCCTGGGCGGAGGCCAAGCCAGGCGGATAAATAGGGGTCTCTGGGCGGCCTCCCTGCCTCCCGCCTGCCTCTCTGCCTATACCGCTGGCCCGGTTCTGGGAGAATGGCCACTCCGAACAGGCTGTGGATGGCGCTGCTCCTGCTGGGGGTCCTGGGGGTCCTGCAGACCCCAGCCCCCACTGAGGCCGCCCCTGCAGCCCAACTTTGAAGAAGACAAGGTGAGGGAGGACTCCCTGCCAGGTGCAGAGACAGGACAGTGCCCTTGGGGAGCGGGGGTGCTCTCCTAGGAAGCAGGGGGCGGAAAAGGAGGGCTGGACTGCCGGAGGAGGCTGACCGGGAGAGGGCCTCCCCAGGCTATTCACCGACAGAGAATAGCCCTGTAGAGAGGAGCCCGACGGGCAGTGACGCGCCTGTGAGCGGGAGTGCGCGCTCGCCCGACCCGCGGGTCACCTGCGCGCCCGCCACCCCTAACCCAACACGGTTAGCCCAACGAGCTCACGACGCCCAGGACAAACAGGCACACCTTCCACACCTGGCCCAGGGAGGCACCTCCGTGCGCGAGCGCGCAGACGCCCGAGGAGCTGGGGCGGCGCCAGGAACCGCGGCGGACCGAGTGCGCCCCGGTGCGCGCCCCCCCCCCGGGGACACCGCGCAGAGGCCTGGGGGTCGCTGGAGCACGTTGGAGCGGGTCTTCCAGCTCCGCCCCCACGCCCGCATCCGACCCGCTAGGGACGCCCAGTGCCCTCTGCCCCCACCCTCGCCCCCGCCCTCGGCGGCGGCGGCGGGCCCGCGGTGGGGGCGGGGCCGGGTGAGCGCCGGAGCAGGGGGGCCGGGTGGGGTGCGGGGCGGCCGGGGTGGGTGCACCGGGCGCGCCGCCCAGCCCCGGCGGGTCCGGAGGGTCTCGGCCGACCGGCATGGGGTCCTGTCGCCGCAGTTCCTGGGGCGCTGGTTCACCTCCGGCCTTGCCTCCAACTCGAGCTGGTTCCTGGAGAAGAAGAAGGTGCTGTCCATGTGCAAGTCTGAGGTGGCCCCCCGCGGCGGACGGCGGCCTCAACCTCACCTCCACCTTCCTCAGGTGGGCAGCAGGGTGGGCATCCGGGGCCCAGAGCTCCCCGCGCAGGGTCGCAGTCTGGGGACACCCCCGGCGCCTAGCCCCTGACCCCAGGGTGACCCGCCCACAGGAAGGACCAGTGTGAGACCCGGACCTTACTGCTGCGCCCGGCTGGCCCCCCAGGCTGCTACAGCTCCTCCAGCCCCCGTGAGTGCAGCCAGGAGCGACACTTGCTGCCGGGACTCTGGGCAACACCTTGCCCGGCAGCACAGGGGAGGGTGAGGGGGGTGCTGCCCCACCAGGCTCGGCCTGGGCCTGCCCAGCAGCCCCCACGGAGGGCTCTCCCTGCAGCTGTCTGTGCCCCACGCTCCCCTCGCCCCCTGGCAGCTCTGCACCCCGGGACTGCTGCCTCCTTGCCCCTGCCTGCCATGGCCTTCCCCTGGCCGTCTGCCCTCCTCCCCAGAGGGTGGTGGCTGTCCCACACCCCCTGATTTCCTGAGCCCTTCTGGTCTGGGGACGCTGGGCCCTGCGGGGCTGTCTCCCGGGTTTCCAGACTGGAGCAGCACCCACGAGGTGTCAGTGGCGGAGACGGACTACGAGACCTACGCCCTGCTCTACACCGAGAGCGTCCGGGGCCCGGGGCAGGGCTTCCACATGGCCACGCTCTACAGTACGTGTCCCCATGCCGCGCCCGCCGCCGGGCCTGGGGGCTCCACCGTGGGGAGTCTGGGGGCGCCCTGGGCTTGGGAGCAGGGGCAGAATGGGGATCCTCCAGACAAACGGAGGCCGAAGGCTTCTCCCCACTGCCCCAGGCCGCACCCAGACTCCCAGAGCCGAGGTCAAGGAAAAGTTCACCACCTTCGCCAAGAGCCTGGGCTTCACAGAGGAAGGCATTGTGTTTCTGCCGAAGACTGGTGAGCACACTAATCTGACGGGAGGGGATTAAAGTCAGATTAGAGGCAGACAGACCGTCTCCTGATCCGGGGAGGCCGAGCAGTGGAGCCTGTCCGGCCAGACTGCCCACTAACCGGTGCGCGGCCTCCCGGAGCGGGGGCAGCCTGGCCTCACACTGAGACCTTGGTCTGCAGCTCCTGGGCCGGGCCCAGGAGGACGCTCCTCAGGAAACAGCCCCTCCCCGGGTTCACCGCGCGCCCACCGTGTGCCAGGCCCCGGGTCAGCCCCCCGGGATGCAGAGGCCCCAGCCTGGGAGGGGTGCAGGGCAGGCCCTACAAACGGGACCTGTGGACGGGTGTGCCCATCAGGCACAGGGACAGCCACACGGGGCTCAGCACAGGCTCCCTGAAGCACCCACGGCCCCCTTGCCAAGGAGGCCTGCTTGGGGCCCCCGGGGTACCGGATCGTCCTTTCAGAGGGGTAGACAGAGCCTGGGGGAGGGGCGGCCGTGATGGGGGCAGCAGCTTAGGGGTCACGCCTGCCGCAGGGTGGGAAGGGGTGGGCCTGGGGCACTGACCGCAGGCCTGGGCTTCTTTCTCGGCAGACAAGTGCCTGGAGGAGCGCAAATAGGTGAGTGGGGCTGGGGGCCACCTTCACCCAGCAGCCCCTCACCGTTCACTCAGCATGCGCTCCCCAGCAGCCGCCCCTCTGCCACGAGGGCTGGCCTCCAGCGACAAGGGCTGCTTCGCAGAGGGGACTCCGCTGGGGTCACTGGGAGCAGGTGGAGTGGGCGGCCGGGACAGGACTGCGGTGGGAAGACCAGGGGACGGCAGGGGAGGCCGGTGCCCCTTGCTGAGAGGTCTCAGTGGACGGGCCCTCTTGACCTGAGACTGCAGGGGGCTAGGGTCTTGGGGTGGGGGGCGTGTGCCCGGCCCCACCCACAGGTCCCACTTTCCTGCCCAGGTGAGTCCGGCTCTCAGGACCTGGCCCTTCTGCCCTGCTCAGCCATTTCCTGCAACACCCGAGAGCCCAGCCCCGGCCCCTCGCCATCCTTGCCGCCCTCAGCCTTTATTCCCGCTCTGAAAATAAACTTTGAAGCAAGTCAGCGCCTGGCTCCTGACTGTCTGTCTTGTAGTTGGGCCTGGCTCTGGCCAGCTCTCTGGGGACCTGCCCCCTTTGCTTTGGCCCTGGGTGTCCCTTCACCCTCTGTGAAATCTCGGCAGCTGGCTCTGCAGGATGCCCAGAGGGGCGGGTAGGGGCACACTAGCTCGGCCCCTGATGGCGTGGGAGAGGCGGCTGGCCGGAAGCCGGGACAGCCAGGGAAGCTGTGTCGCTATGCACCCCACGCGGCTGGATCTCACCCACTGCAGCCCCTCCAGCCACCCCCCTCAAGGCATAGCTACAGCTGGCCGGCTCTGGGCAGGTGCCCATAGCCTGCCCCCACCAGCCAGGAGAGATCCAGGCCCAGCGCAGCTCTGGAAGGAATGGGATTAGCACCCTCAGATGGGGCAGAGAGAAGGGTTCGAGGGCGCAAAGAGCAAGGAGGCTGGAGTGTCCATGCACCCAAGACAGGACAGGCTGGCCGAGTGGGCTGGAGACGGCCACCCCCCCATCTCCTGGGGGCCGCCTGAGAGGCCCTGGCCTCTGGCCTAGGCCTTGCGCGAGGTCTTGCTCCCAGCCTGCCCTTCGCTTCCTGCTGCCCCCCAGCTTCTCTGCCGGCGTGGCAATGCTCAGGCCCCTGTCCTGGGCCCCCTGGCTTACAAGGCGTAGTGCCCACAGCAGCCTGCCCACCAGGCCCTGTCCAGGCCCTCAGGTTGTGAGGGTCAGAGGTGGGGGTGAGATTTTGAAATGGCTTCCCGAGGCTCTGCCTGAGCCCAGCGCTGGAGGCCGCATCCCACAAGGCCTGCCAGGCCCTCGCCTCCCCTTGCTCCGGGGCATCCAGCCCCTCCCTGGAAGGATGGGTGGGGTCCGGTGGGGGCCACTGGGCCAGGGTGCTCCAGGGAGCAACCCGATCGGAGCCTATCACAGCGGGGTCTGTCCCAGGCAGCAGGCCAGTGCTCCAGGGAGCAACCCAATCGGAGCCTATCACAGCGAGGTCTGTCTCAGGCGGCAGGCCAGTGCTCCAGGGAGCAACCCGATTGGAGCCTATCACAGTGGGGTCTGTCCCAGGCGGCAGGCCAGTGCCCCCAGGGCATCTCAGGGGCATAAAGGCACAGTGGGAGAGGCCACCTCAACCCTCCTGTGCTGCTCCCAAGCCCCGTGCTGTCAACAAGAGCCACCTTCCAGGATGCTGCAGACGCTGCTGATCAGCGGGACCCTCGCCCTACTCGCTGCAGCCCCAGGCCAGGCCCAGGTCCCCATCCAGGCCGACTTCAATGCCAGCCAGGTGTGCACGGACGTGCCCAGGCCGGCAGCCTCTGTCTGATTGCGTTCTACCAGACAGGCTAGAGGGCTGAGGGAACCCAGCCCAGCCCCCACTCTAGTTCAAGCTCAGCTCAAAGGGACCAAGCCCGCATCCGCCTGTCTGGCTGACTTGGGGCGGGGGGGCTGCAGAGGACAGTAGGCCCCTCAGGCCTAAGTCTGACTTCTGTCCCCACCACTTGCTGGGCCGCCAGCCAGATGAGGTGCAGCTGCCCCCAAGTTCGGGTCAGGCTTGGTGTGCAGCCGGGGCTGCCCCCAGCTAGTCCTGTCCCCCTGCAGTTCCAGGGCCGCTGGTACGTGGTCGGGCGGTATCGGACGACCAGGGCTTCCTGGACGCCAAGGACAACATGAAGATGCCCGTGGTCCTGGTGACCTCCTTGGCCAACGGCGACCTGGGCGTCAAGTTTGGGTTCCCCACGTAAGTGATCCCAGGAGTCCCACCTTGGACTGGCTTTAGGTCCGACCAGAGTACGGTCAGGTGGGAACCAGGAGGAGGCAGGGGTGCACCCGACCCGTCAGGGGGTCAGAGCCAGGCCCTGCCCGTGCTAGGCCGCAGGCCCGTCGAAACAGCAGCCCTGCTCACCTGCTCCTCATAGGGGCCCACCTGAGGCTGTGGGGGAGCCGTGTCCGTGCGTGCGCGTGTGTGTGTGCGTGTGCACACGTGCCGGTGTCTGGAGGGGAGACGGGGAGACCCCACAGGCACCGCATCCCCTGGCTGTGTGCCCCTGCTCCAGGCTGTCTCCTCTCCTGAAAGTGAGCGTAAAGCACCCGTGTGATCAAGCGTTGATCTGATGGGAGACAGGTGGCCCTGGGGCAGTCGGCAGCAGCTAAGTGGCGGCCATTTTTGTCACGGTCGGGCAACGTCTTCCAGGACACCAAGCGGGGCTGGGCTGTGGGCAGGGGCTGCAGCTCAGGCCGCTGGGGTCCCCTTCCCAGGCCTGATGGCGGGTGCCAGGAGACGGACAGCACCTTCACCAAGGGGGCCGTGGATGGGCAGTTCAGCAACGCGGGTGAGGCCAGCGTGTCGTGGGCGGTGCCGGGCGGGTGGGGGCAGCGGCAGGGCCGGCTCGCAGGGACCGTGGGGATGGGCGGGGCCGTCCAGGCCGGCGCCCAGCTCAGCACGCTCCCGCCCCCACCCAGCTATGGGCCAGACCGACATCAGGGTGGCTTTCACCGACTACAAGCGCTTCGCCGTCATGTACTTCGAGACTCAGAAGGGGGGTGTCAAGAACGTCTGGCTGCAGCTCTACGGTGGGTGATGGGTGGTGGGAGACCCACCCACCTGGAGGGCCACCCTCACACCACCCTGGCCCCACCACGGCCTTCCTCTGGGCCACACGGGAGGTCTGCTCTGTGAGTCCCCATGTGCCTCCCCAGCGAGCCCTGACTGGGAGGCAGGTGAAGCCAGCATCTCCCAGTGTCTCCCTGGGCCCCACCCCAGCCCCGTCCCACCTCCCACTCTCCCTCTTAGCCCTGACCCTCTGCTCACGGTGCCCCTGCCCTCAGCCCGGGCCCCAGAGCTGTTTCCTGAAGGCGCCCAGAGGATGCAGCTGCTGGCACCCACAGTGGGCTTGGACCCCAGCCAGGGCGCCCTGCTGCCCAAGTCAGGTGAGCACCATCTCCAGGCCGCCCAGCGCTGCAGGGGCAGAAGGACCCCCGACCCAGCTTGGGGTTTGGGGGGGTGTGGGAGGCCCCAAGGATCACTCCTCGGCGCTGGGCGCACAACAGGAGGGCCAGGGGAGGGAGGAGGGGGTCACAGGCAGGGGAGGGGCTTGGCCCCTCGGGGAAGGGTCCAGGACCTCTGCCCCGGGGAGGTGGGGAGGGGGCGCCGGGCGTTTCCTCAAGACCCGCTCTTCCACAGACCAGTGCGCGGAGGTCCTGGCCTAGGTGAGCGCGAGCCGGCCTGGACCACGGCCGCCCAGCACCCCGCTGACCCGGGAGGCCCCGCCCACCCACGGAGGCCCCGGTCCATCCCGAAGGCCCCGCCCACCCTGGGCAGGGCGGAGCGGGAGGGGGCGAGCCGCACCCCAGCGGGGACCCAGCGCGGGAGCTGGAGCCGGCGGTGACTGCGGTGCCCGCGGCCCAGCCCTCCTCGAGGAGCCGCTGCCTCTCTACCCCACCCCCAGCACAATAAAGAGTCTCCACAAGCCGGCGCCGCGCCTTTCTTGGACGTAGGGGCAGAGAGGCTGGGTGGGCCGCGGCGGGGGGCGCCCCGCGAGAGGGGCCGCCTGGGAGGGACAGTGTGCGGCTCGGGCTCCATCCCCAGCGGGGAGCGCTCCGCAGCTGGTTCCGGGACCTGGAGCGGCAGGGCAGGACACTTGCCCGGCAGCCCTGCCCACCGCCTGGGCAGGAGCTAGGCCCGAGAGAGGCGGCGCCTTTGGTGGCCGGACAAGGCGTCTCGGTGGCTTCCTTGAGTCCCCCTCGGACCCCAGGCGCCAGGCCGGGGGTGCAGACCTGCAGCGGCCCGAGAACGTGACCCCCGACCCACGCCCGGTAGGCACCTGGGCTCGGGCCCGGGTCCCCCCATCGGGTCCCCCACACGGCAGCCCGGGGGAGCCTGCACCCATCCACCCTAGCCTGCCCTCCAGCACCCCCTTCTCCCTGACGCCTGGCCACATATCTCTGTCCTGCCGTGGTGTTTATGAGGGAAATCGTGCCGTCCTTTCACGGCTGGCCCTGAATCGTTTCAGGGTAAAATGGCCTGAGATCTCTAACGTAACTCGTCCAGAAAGCAACCGTGCAAGGCGTAAACGCGTAGAAAGTTGACTGTGGCCCCCGGATGACAGCTTGCTATGCTTCTCTTTCCGCTCTTCAGCTGGTTAGAGGCTTTTCAGCAGAAACACAGCCCTGTCCTACCAGACTAGCGTTCTCCACCTGGGCCCTTCTGGGCAGCGCGATCACCGGGAGGAAGAGCCCCCCACGTCCCAGGGGCCCCAGACAGCCCCTCACCCCTGCACACCGGGACCCCCACCGGTGGCGCTGCTGCCCGCCCGGCCTGCCAGGCTCTGACCCGCGGTGGGCACCACAGGGGCGGGGGCCTGTCCCGTCTGCCCCCCGCCCCCAGCCTGACACCTGTCCCGCAGAGGCAGGCAGCAGTGGGGAAGGGCAGAGAGCCAGCCCCTCCCACCCAAGATGCCCGCTGCCCACAGACAGGCATCTGCAGGTGAGCCAGCCGGTCTATTCGTGCTCCCCGCCAGCTCCCGAGGTCGACACGCACAGCTTGTGGGAACTTAGCCCTCCAGCCAGGCAGCGCACCCAGGGCCCTTGCGGCGAAGCGCCAAGTCCTAACCCCTGGGCCGCCGGGGAATTCCCAGTTCGTTGGTTGACATTCGGCTTCCACACAGACCGAGAGAAGACGGCCTGGAAATCGCCTACTAGCAAGGACTCGCTGTGGGGGCGGGCTGGGGGCCGCCTCTCCAGCAGGCTCTCGACCCCTGCCCTCCCCGCTCACCCCCCTCCAGGGCCCCGGGAAGGGTCTGGCGCGAGGAGACGCAGCCTGCCCTCGCGGCCCTCGGGACCCAGGCAGCGCCACGGCCCTGGCGCCTGCCGGTGGGCCCAGCCCTGCACGCCCTGCTCTGGCCACAAGGGGGCAGCCTTCAGCCAGCTGCCCACCCGGGGCCCAAGGCTGCACGTGTCGCGGTCAGCGCGCCACTCCTCAGCCCACAACCGGCCCGTGGGTCCCCTCAAGAGAGCAAAGGCCAAAGAGCTCAGGTGGCCACCAAGGGCCCCCCGCTGACCCCACCGGTATTGTTGCAAAGAGCCGGCTCACTGGGAGAAAGACTGTTCCGCGCCTGAGCTCTCAGGAGCCTTCAGCTTCAGCCTCTAAGCAGCCTTTCCAATATCCTCCCAGCCCCCAGCACCGGGCTCCGAGGAATCACAGGGGCTCCTCCCAAACCTCCTCCTAGACCTCCTCTCTGCTTCTGGCCAGGCCACATGGCATATTCCCCTACCAGGGACCAAACCCATGCCCCCTGCATTGGAAGCAGGGAGTTCTAACCACTGGACTGTCAGGGAGTCCCCCAACCCTCTCTCTCTCTCTCTTTTTTTCTTAAACTGCGTCTTTTCTTTATTTCAACCTCTCCTTGTTAATCAGCTTAGATTGCTTATTGATGATTTACATCGACAATAGGAATAGAAAAGTTTTATTTGAGCTAACCCGAGGACTGTAGAGCAGAAGGCCCAGGTTTAAGAAGCACTTGAATTGTGCTCCCCAGGCTGCAAAATGAGGAGGGATGTTTATACAGGCAAAAACTGCAAGATACATAAACAGTCAGGAATTGGGATTGAAGCTGACAAGGAGGAAGGCTGTTTGTAGAGCAAGAATCAGTGGGGTCCAAAACACAGTTACAAGGCGAGAACTTGAGAGCGTAAGGTTGCAGGTGGCAGTGACTAGCAAAGAACAGCTGGTGCTGGCCTTGAGCCTGATCCAGTTTAAAACGTTCACGTTCCCAGCGAGGAAGGAGCTGTCTGAAACCGAATCCACTGTGGCCACCCGGTTCCAGTGTGGATGCCTGAACCGCACTTTATATCTTGTCAGAACAACAAACACCAGACGTGACAGGGATGCATTTTCTCAAGATCTGCAGACAGGTCAGCAGGTGCACAGCAAGTCAGCACGACCCTGGTGTCTGGGAAGGGACTCTCATCTTCGAAGGAGCACAGCACTGTCGCTGGGAGGAAGGGGCGGGAGGCGGCATTTATCCCTGGATTCAGAGTGGACACTCTAAGCAATCAGCTGGTGCATTTTTCCTCCCTCCTCACTGTGTTAAAGCAGACTCACAGTTAATGTTTGACAGGCCAGGAGACAGGCTGCTCTAATTAGCATAAAGTTTAAGCCACAGTATGTATAATCCGGAATCGCCCCCCCACGCCTTAATTCCTGCGTCAGCCGTGTCTCCCCCAGAGAGCTTGTTTAATTCTCTCCAGCTCGAGTGTGCTCTTCTGCACCCACTGTTTTAAGACACAGACTTCAGACAGGAGATTTCTGAGCGCCCCCTCCAACCCGTTCTGTTACTTGAATTTGACCTGAAGAGATCTCCATATGTGCACGCGCCCTGTCCCGAGGGACATGATATCCAGGAAACGTCTTCCCTGGCATCAAGGGAAAAAGTTGCTATATCTGGAAAAAAAAACAAAAACAACTGCCGGTTGATCAGCAATGCTTTCAGAGAAACATCTCCAAAGGAGGAAATGTAAAGATTAATAGATAGAAACCATATTTAAAACGGCAACCCACTCCAGTATTCTTGCCTGGAGAATCCCATGGACAGAGGAGCTGGGTGGGCTACACTCCACGGGGTCGCAAAGAGTCGGACACGACTGAGCGACTTCACTTCACTTCGCTTCATATTTAAAATGGGGTCAGGAAGTTCCATATTAAGAAGTGACAAGAATATACAGAAGAACTGTACCAAAAGGCCTTAATGACTCAGATAACCACAATGTGCGATCACTCACCTAGAGTCAGACATTTGGAGTATGAAATGAAGTGGGCCTTAGGAAGCATTACTACGAACAAAGCTAGTGGAGGTACGGGAAGTCCAGCTGAGCTATTTCAAATCCTAAGAGATGATGCTGTGAAAGTGCTGCACTCAATATGCCAGCAAATTTGGAAAACTCAGCAGTGGCCACAGGACTGGAAAAGGTCAGTTTTCATTCCAATCCCAAAGAAATGCAATGCCAAAAGATGTTCAAGCTACCTCACAATTGCACTCATTTCACATGCTAGCAGGGTAATGCTCAAAATCCTTCAAGCTAGACTTCAAACATATGTGAACCAAGAACTTCCAGATGTACAAGCTGGATTTAGAAAAGGCAGAGGAACCAGAGATCAGATTTCCAGCATCCTTTGGATCATAGAAAAGGCAAGAGAATTTCAGAAAAATATCTACTATGGCTTCACTGACTATGCTAAAGCCTTTGACTGTGTAGATCACAGCAAGCTGGAAAATTCTTAAAAGGTGGGAATACCAGACCGCCTTCCCTGCCTCCTGAGAAACCAGTGTGCAGGTCGAGAAGCAGCAGTCAGAATGGGGGAGGAGTGACAGACTGATTCAAAATTAGGAGAGGAGCACATCGAAGCTGTGCATTGTCTTATTTAACTTATATTGAGAGTACAGCATGAGAAATGCCAAGCTAGATGAAACTCAAGCTGGAATCAAGATTGCTAGGAGAAACATCAGTAACAACAGATATGCAGATGACACCATCTTAGTGGTAGAAAGCAAAGAGGAATTAGAGACCCTCTCGATGAAGGTGAAAGAGGAGAGTGGAAAAGCTGGCTTAAAACTCAACATTCAAAACACCATAATCATGGCATCCGGTTCCATCAGTTCAGTTCAGTCGCTCAGTCATGTTTG
Organism: Nanger dama; assembly: GCA_917880005.1. Taxonomy (NCBI): domain Eukaryota; kingdom Metazoa; phylum Chordata; class Mammalia; order Artiodactyla; family Bovidae; genus Nanger; species Nanger dama. Next base: position 957,159 of record CAKJTW010000018.1, on the reverse strand, counting down.
ACTCTTTGTGACCCCGTGGACGGCAGCACACCAGGCCTCCCCGTCCATCACCACCTCCTGCAGCTTGCTCAAACTCATGTCCATTGAGTTGGTGATGCCATCCAGCCATCTCATCCTCTGTCGTCCCCTTCTCCTCTTATCTTCAATCTTGCCCAGCATCAGGGTCTTTTCAGATGAGTCAGTTCTTCCCATCAGGTGGCCAAAATATTGGAGCTTCAGCTTCAGCATCAGTCCTTCTAATGAATATTCAGGACTTATTCCCTTTAGGATGGACTGGTTAGATCTCTTTGCAGTCCAAGGGACTCTCAGGAGTCTTCTCCAACACCACAGTTCAAAAGCATCAATTCTTTGGCACTCAGCTTTCTTTATGGTCTCTCACATCCATATGTGACTACTGGAAAAACCATAGCTTTGACTAGATGGACCTCTGTTGGCAAAGTCATGTCTCTGCTTTTTAGTATGCTATTGGGTTGGTCATAGTTTTCTCCCAAGGAGCAAACGTCTTTTAATTCATGGCTGCAGTCACCATCTGCAGTGATTTTGAAGCCCAAGAAAATAAAGTCTGTCACTGTTTCCACTGTTTCCCCGTCTGTTTCCATAAGTGATGGGACCGGATGCCATGATCTTCATTTTCTGAATGTTGAGCTTTAAGCCAACTTTTTCACTGTCCTGTTTCAACTTCATCAAGAGGCTCCTTAGTTACTCTTCTCTTTCTGCCATGAGGGTGGTGTCATCTGCGTATCTGAGGTTATTGATATTTCTCCCGGCAATTTTGACTCCAGCTTGTGCTTCATCCAGCCTGGTATTTCACATGAAGTACTCTGCATATAAGTTAAATAAGCAGGGTAACAATATTCAGCCTTGGTGTACTCCTTTCTCCATTTGGAACCAGTCTGTTGCTCCATGTCTGGTTCTAACTGTTGCTTCTTGACCTGCATGCAGATTTCTCAGGAGGCAGGTCAGGTGGTGTGGTATTCCCATCTCTTTAAGAATTGTCCACAGTCTGTTGCGATCTACACAGTCAAAGGTTTTGGTGTGGTCAATAAAGCAGAAGTAGATGGTTTTCTGGAACTCTCTTGATTTTCTATGATCCAATGGATGGTGGCAAATTTGATCTCTGGTTCCTCTGCTTTTTATGAATCCAGCTTGAACATCTGGAAGTTCTCGGTTCACATACTCTTGAAGCCTGGCTTGGAGAATTTTGAGCATTGCTTCACTAGTGTGTGAGATGAGTGCAATTGTGCAGCTCTTAGAACATTCTTTGGACTTCCCTGGTGGCTCAGACGGCAAAGTGTCTGCCTACAATGTGGGAGACCTGGGTTCAATCCCTGGGTTGGTAAGATCTCCTGGAGAAGGAAATGCCAACCCACTCTAGTACTCTTGCCTGGAAAATCCCACGGACGGAGGAAACTGGTAGGCTACAGTCCATGGGGTCACAGACAGTCAGACACGACTGAGCCACTTCACTTCACTTTCACTGTGAAGATTCTTTGGCGTTGCCTTTCTTTGGGATTGGAATTAAAACTGACCTTTTCCAGTCCTGTGGCTACTGCTCAGCTTTCCAAATTTGCTGCCATATTGATTGTAGCACTTTAACAGCATCATCTTTTAGGATCTGAAATAGCTCCACTGGAATTCCATCACCTCCACTAGCTTTGTTCGTAGTGATGCTTTCTAAGGCCCACCTGACTTCACATTCCAGGATGTCTGGCTCTGAGTGGGTGATCACACCATCGTGATTATCTGGGTCTTGAAGATATTTTTTGTATAGTTCTTCTGTATATTCTTCCCACCTCTTTGTAATATCTTCTGCTTCTGTTAGGTCCAGACCATTTCTGTCCTTTATTGTGCCCATCCGTCTTTGCATGAAATGTTCCCTTGGTATCTCTAGTTTTCTTGAACAGATCTTTAGTCTTTCCATTCTATTTTTTCCCTCTATTTCTTTGCACTGATCACGGTCCCATCATTTCATGGCAAATAGTTGGGGAAAAAATAGAAAATAGTGCCAAATTTTCTTTTCTTGGTCTCCAAAATCACTGTGGACGGTGACTGCAGCCATGAAATTAAAACATGCTTGCTCCTTGGAAGAGACAGTATGGCAAACCTAGACAGTGTATTGAAAAGCAAAAATACGACTTTGCCAACAAAGGTCCATCTAGTCAAAGCTGTAGTTTTTCCAGTAGTCGTGTATGGATGTGAGAGTTGAGAAATAAAGAAGGCTGAGTGCCAAAGAATTGATGCTTCCAAACTGTGGTGTTGGAGAAGACTGTTGAGGGTCCCTTGGACTGCAAGGAGAACAAACCAGTCAGTCCTGAGGGAAATCAGCCCTGAATATTCTTTGGAAGGTCTATTGAAGCTGAAGCTTCAGTATGTTGCTCATCTGATATGAAGAGCCAACTCACTGGAAAAGACTCTGATGCCAGAAAAAAACTGGAGGCAAAAGGAGAAAGGGGCAGCAGAGGATTCAATGCTTAGATAACATCACTGACTCAGTTCAATGGACATGAGTCTGAACAAACTCCAGGAGATAGTAGAGGACAGAGGTGCCTGATGTGCTGCAGTCCACGGGGTTGCAAAGAGGTGGACATGACAGCGACTGGACGGCAAGCGGTTGGCGATGCCACACTCACACCTCCCGGCCTGGTCGTCTAGACTAGAGTCTTGCAAGCACAGTAGCTTTCACTCGCCTCCATCAAACATACAATCATGTCAGGAATTCCATGAGAAAGGAGAGGCCCCAGGTCTCCTCCAATCCTGCCCTGCCCCAATCATCTTGGGAAGGGCTTTTCTACCCTCCTGAAATGCAGGGGTCATCCATGATCTGTCCCCTCTTCCCTGCTACCTCTCCCCAACTCCACTCTGAGCCCCTGGCCCCACCTGCCTCAGCTCTGCGGTAGGAACTCAGCAGCCCTCTACTGTTCTCCCTGCCCCTCTCGCCTTCACCCCTGCAACCCTTGATTCCCCCGCCTCATGACATTCAACATGGGCTTTATACACAAAAATCAGAATGGACACCTCCATCCCACCCCTGCTTAAACCCACAAACAGCTCCCCACTCTGCACTCATTCATTTGTATATTTATTAAATATCTCTATGTTCCAGCCATTAGAAAAGACCCTGATGCTGGGAAAGACTCAGGGCAGGAAGAGAAGGGGACGACAGGATGAGATGGTTGGATGGCATCACCGACTCGATGGATATGAGGTTGAGCAAGCTCCGGGGAGACAGTGATGGAGATAGTGAAGGCGTGCTGCGGTCCATGGGGGTCACAAAGAGTCCGACGTGACCTAGCAACAGAACAACAAAAACGTGCCAGCCACCGTTTAAACACTGAGAATACAATGGCGACTGACACAGACAGAAAGTCCTGCCTTTGTGAATTCATGGTGAAATGGGCAAGAAAGAGAAGCAAGAGCCGTATTAGAAGCCTGCTGCTGAAAGATTACCCCCCAGCACTCAGCGGCTGAACACAGCGTGTGCTGTCCGCCTGTTTCTGAGGGTCCAGAAGTGGCTGTGTGACCTCTGGTGGGGGCTGTGTTCCCAGCAGAAGGCTCCGCCGGGAGAGGGTCGGGCCCGGGCTTCCCTGCGCTGCGCCTTGGTCCTTTGCCACCGGGCTCCTTGTGCTGTGTGAGCGATTCCAGAGGAAGGAAGTCCATCGCTTCTGCGCATTCTGCCGGCTGTCCGCGAGCGGCTCCATCCGGCGCAGGCTCAGGGGAGGGGGTCCCCAAAGGGGCAAAACTAGGCGGGCGCCAGGTTGGGGGCCGCCTTAGAGGCTGCTGTCGCCACGGGTACATCAGATGCTTTGTATAATGACAAGCTGAAAAACGGGAAAAACGGGTCAATGCAGAGGAGAGAGGACCGGAGATGCGGGGCAGCGTGTTGAAATCAGGTGTAAAACAAGAGAAGCCTCACCGGTAAGGGACCTTTGGTAAAGACCTGAAGGGGGTGCGTGAGTCTGGGGAGGGGGTGCCAGGCAGACAGCAGCGCAGGCAGAGGTTCCCGAGGGGGCGGGGCCTGGCGCGGGGCGGGGCCTGGCGCGGGGGCGGGGGCGGGCCGTGAAACAGGGTGCAGCGACCAGTGCGGCAGGCTTGGCTGCAGGCATGTTTGAAATCCATCAGCACAGCTTACAAACCCACCTGCCAGCCACCCCCCCATATGCCTCGGTCCTGTCACCCTGGCCTCGCAAAGCCCGGAGCAGAGCTGTCCTGTGTCCACAGCAGGGCTTCTGCAGAGGCCACCCCCTCTGCCTGGTGCCCCCTTTCCTGGCGTGCTCCATCCCTCTCTTCTTCCAGGCCACAGCTCAGAGGGCACTGGGCGCGACCTGAGGACTTCACGCTTCATTGTCCATCCAGTGAGCGCTCCCCAACTCCAGGAGATCAGAGACCTGGCTGCGGATCAAGGTGAGCTCCGGGCCGGGACAACACCGGCAAGGAAGGGGTGCTGGCTAAACATGGCGGAGCGAACGAACGAGGGGCGGGAGGCTGGCGCGAGTTACCATACTTTATTCTGTTTTGTATTTGACTTGTTCCAGTTGACACGGGAAGCGGGGTGCGGAGGCTAGGGGGAGGCCACAGGGACCAGAGAGGTGGGGTCAAAGAGATCTGAGCCCAAAGTGGTGGCCGGCGGGGGCCGGCGCCCCCTAGGGGCTTGCGCCAAGAGGGGAGCCTCGGACTCAGCGGGGACAGGGGGCGCGCAGAAAGGAAGGTCCAAAGAGGCCCCCAAGTGTGCGCCAGGGGGCAGAGCCCCAGACGGTGACCAGGTTCGGTGAGAGCAGCCCGGGAGCCAGAGCCGTGAACGTGGCCCCTCCCCACGGCGCAGGCTCCGTCCCGGGTAATTCCCGCCCACAGCGCAGGCTCCGCCTCGGGGCTAAGCTCCGCCCCACGGCGCAGGCTCCGTCCCGGGTAATTCCCGCCCACAGCGCAGGCTCCGCCTCGGGGCTAAGCTCCGCCCCACGGCGCAGGCTCCGCCCCAGGCCAAGCCCCGCCCCAGCCCGCCCCGCTCCGGAAGCCTTGTGGCCGCGCAGGCGCTCCAGGGTCTCCAGGCGCCCCAGATCGGCAGGCGCCCCAGCCTCGGAGCCCTGACCCGCCGGATCCCTCCTCCCGCCTAGGCGCCATGGTGCCGCCGCCTCTCTGCACGCTGCCGCCGGGCCCCGGACCCCCGCGCTTCGTGTGCTACTGCGAGGGGGAGGGCGGCGGGCCCGGGGAACGCGGCGGCTTCAACCTCTGGTGAGTAGTGGGTCCCGCGGGGCTGCGAGGGCCCGCGGGCGGCCCGGCCTGACTGCCCCTGCCCCGCAGTGTGACGGACGCCGCGGAGCTCTGGAGCACCTGCTTCACGCCGGACCGCCTGGCGGCCCTGGTGGGTAACGGGGCTCCTGGGTGGCCGGGAGGCCCCCCTGCTCCACACACCTACAGCGCGGACCGCCTGTGGGTTCGCAGGGGGCGGCCTGGAATTTCCCGGAAGTACCTGGGCACCCTTCCCACGGCCCTGCAGCTGTCCCGGGAGGCTCTGGTCGTGCAGATTGAGGGTGCTGCCAGAGGCCGTAGGGTCTCAGGCCCCTGATGACCAGCCCTTGTGCCCTGTAGAAAGCCCGTTTTGGCCTCAGTGCAGCTGAAGACATCGCCCTCCGATTCAGGTGAGCCTCTGAGCAGAGAGGCAGGGTGGGTGGGGAGCAATGGGTGTGGCCCCGGTACTCAGCCCCCCTCCTTCCCCAGGGCGGCCTGCGAGCAGCAAGCTGTGACTCTCACCCTGCAGGAAGACAGAGCGTCCCTGACCCTTTCAGGGGGCCCTCGGTGCTGGAACTTGACCTGTCCAAGGTGCCAGGCCCAGAGGCAGCCTCCAGGTTGCAGACACTGATGCTGGGCCTGGCGGAGCGTGTGTGCAGCTTGGAGCGGCAGCTGGCAGGTAGGTGGGGGGTGGGAACCCCCACCTGGGCTCACTAGGGTCCCCCAGGCCGCGCCTGCATTCCTGCTTTCCACCCCCAGCTGCTGCAGCGGGGAGACAGCCACTGGCCCCAGGAAGAGCGCCTGGCAGACAGGGTCTCATCTCTTCTTGCCAGGTAAGGCCTGTCACTTGTGACTCTGGTCGGCACTGTGCTGACTCTGCTGGGACTCAAGAACAAGCCTCAAAGTCCAGAGGGGAGGCTCTGTCCTTGTGGGAGGGGGTCGTGGGCCTGGGGTCTTGCTGGACTCAGGAGCCCCCGCCCTCCTCCTGTTTCTCCAGACCCAGATCCTCAGAGAGGTGGCCCTGGACCTGGGGTCAAGAGGCGGTGTCCAGGGGAGTCTCTCATCAACCCCGGCTTCAAGAGGTACCCCCCCACCCCCTGTCCCTCCTGTGCACAGGGTCCAGCGTGGACCCTGTCCGCCCCTCCACACCCCACAGCGTCATCCCCTCTTCTCTCCCAGTAAGAAGCCGGCAAGTGGTGTAGACTTTGATGACCCCTGAAGGCACCACGGAGTCAGGACAGTGCCTGGAGGCGAGGGCAGGGTCGGCCTCCGGGACCTCCCGCCGGCACCTGCCCAGCGTGCTGCCAGGCGCGAACAGGCCACTCGTCCATCCCCTTCCCCATCAAATAAACATCTTCATCTGGAGAAAGTCATGAGGTCATGGCCAGATGCTGGCTCCCGGGCCCGCGGGCTGGGCATGGGGCCGTGTCAGGCTCTGCGCTCCCTGGTGAGACTGCCCACCTCTCTATCCCTGCCCACCTGTCCCTGCTTGGCACGCCCAGGAGCACGCGCAGGAGCCCAGGCAGCTGTGCAAGGGTGGGGCTCTGAGAGGCTAGAAACATTGTTCCCGCTGCTGGGGCACACGCCTCAGTGGTGCAGACCCCACACGATGGCCAGGGAGGTGGGGGTGGCCTGGCCAGGGAGGTGGGGGGTGGCCTGCCTGCGCTTGGGCAGAGCTGAGGAATGTGGGGCCCGCCCTCTGGCCCGGAGTTGCCCATACGGGCTTCGCTCCGCACCCTCCCCAGCCATCCTGTTGCCCCACCCTGGCCTGACTGGTTTGGGAGCCCAATCCAGTCCAGCCATCCCTGAGGAGTAGGGAGATGGACCACACCCCGCCCACCGGCTTCTCTGCCTATCCTTGTGGGCTGTTGTCTGGAGTTGAGCTGCCCACGGTGGGCGTTTGGGAGTGGCAGAAACTGAGGGCCTCTGGTCCCTCCGATGCCCCCTTCGCGCTCACTGGGGCAGAGGTGCCTTTATGGGGCTGCAAACGAGTGGGCAGGTGGCGGGGGCGCTAGCGGGGGCGCACGACGGGCCAGTACGCCGCCAGGATCTCGGCGCTGTGGGGACACGTGTACTTGAACTCCTTCTCCTGCAAGGCGCAGTCCAGGTAGCGATGGACGCCCGCAGCTCAGCGGGGATGGGAGCTTGGCGGAAGTGTGCGCACACCGTCTGTGGGCGAGGGTGCTGTCAGGGTCTCCTGGTGGGTCTGCCCGCCAGGCGCTGCGCCGCGCGCCGCCCCGCCCCGCCCCGCCCCGCCCCGGCGCTCACGTTCACGACGTGCAGCTTGGGCAGCAGGCCGCAGTCGGCCAGCGTGAGCTGATCACCGTCCAGAAAGCGGCGGCGGGACTCGCGCAGCTGTGGCTCGCACCTCAGCTCGTGCTCCAGGGGCGCGCGCAGGTAGCTGTCCAGCTTGGCAAGGGCGCGCAGCAGCTGCTGATACAGAGCTGAGGACGAGGGGCCGGGTGAGGACTGGCCAGGGCACCTCTCCCCCACCCTCGCCGCGCCTCCAGACCCTCACCGTCGTCCTGTGCGGGCACCGGGTTTTTGATGAAGGCAGAGAACTTGTGAAAGACGTCGCTGCCCGCTGCGGCAGACTCCCTGTATCTGGGCGCCAAGCTGGGGAATCTGGAGGGGGGGAGAGTTGCGTGTCAGAGCCCACGGCCCCTTCCCCGGCCCCCTCTGCCCTTCCTGGGCTCTGCCTGGGGGGTGGCCTGTCCGCGGGCCCCTCTGCGCCCGGCCCCTCCGCCCTTCCTGGGCTCTGCCCGGGCTGGCCTGCCCGCAGCTCCTCTGCGCCCGGCCCCTCTGCCCTTCTGGGCTCTGCCCGGGCTGGCCTGCCCATGGCCTCTCTGCGCCCGGCCCTCACTCTGGGGGCCCCAGCGTCTCCTCCAGGAACTCCTCAATCTGCAGCGTGTCGGTTTTGGCGTCGCCGTTGCAGAGCAGGATGGGCAGCTGGGAGCCTGGGGCGAAGTCCTTCAGCACCTCCGGGGACCTGTGGGCATGAGGCAGGGTGGGAGGTGGCTGGCAGAGGAGCGCGAGGCCAGGGTCCCGGGCAGGGCTTACCTGCGGGTGTCCACAGTGGTGAGTGTGAAGGGCACGCCCTTGAGAAGCAGGATCATGAAGAGCCTCTGGCAGGAGGGGCAGTGGCCCACGCTCTCACCGTCCTCGCTGGCCTGGAGTGGGGGACACGGGGCTGCCAGGGCAGGGGGGCACACCCAGGACCCCTGTGGGCTCCAGGACCCCAGAGGCCAGAGCAAGCCCAGGGCTCCCGCTCTCTCAGGCACAACCTCGACAAGCGGCTGGTGAAGGCCCTTGACTTGGTCCCTGGGAGGAGGGGTCTGCCGGAGCTGCCAAGGGCCTGGAGGCTGGGCAGGGTGCCAGGATAAGGGGGTGCAGGGGTGGGACCCTGGCTGTGGGGCCTGGCCCCTTGACCCTTATCTTCAGAGCCTGGGCAGAGGCCAGGCCCTGCAGGCTGGTCATAAGCGTGGGTCAGGCCCATGGGGCTGTTTTCTGAGTGATTCATCCCGTCCAGCCGGACACCTCGCTGCCCCAGGCTCCAGGGTGGGAGGAGGCCAGGACCTGGCAGTCTCCTCGCAGGGGTCACAGACCTGGGCACTGAGGGGGCTGCCTGGCTCAGCCCCTGAGCCCTGGCACAGCCCCTGAGCCCCAGCCTCGGGCTACTTGCCTGGCGCAGCCCCTGATCCCTGGCCCGGCGCAGGGCAGCCCCTGAGCCCCGGCGCAGCCCCTGAGCCTTGGCCTGGCACAGCCCCGAGCCCCGGCGCAGCCCCTGAGCCCCGGCGCAGCCCCTGAGCCCCGGCCTCGGGCTGCCTGCCTGGCGCAGCCCCTAAGGGGCTTTTTTTCTCCAGGAGAATGGGGCCACCTCAGCCCTTTCGGGGATGGCGCCCACTCCCTTCTAATGCTACCCCCCCGTTACACAGCCTCCACGAGACAGCCTGAGCCCACCGCCTCAGGGGACACTGCTGCAGACCCCCCTCAGCCTGCCCCAGAAAGTAGAGCCCCAGAGAGCACCCCTCCCCGGGACCTCCCCCAGCCCAGGCAGCCTGGCACCTTGACGAACAGCTGGAGCTTGCCGGTCTCAGCCATGGTGGGAGCCGGGCAGCAGGGCCTGGGCGGGCCGGGAGCGCTCTTTAAGGTTCTCCGAGCGCCCCACCCTCCCCAGTCCCGGCCCGCCCTGTGGAGTCACCTCGGCCTGGAAGGCTGCCAGGCTCCTGTGGGGCACGCACTAGGGAGCTCAGACCGGGTTGAAGCCCCCAGGGGAGGGAAGGGAACAGAGAGATGGAGGCGGAGGCAGTGGGCGGCGGGGGGCAGCTTTGGATCGCCCCCACCAGGAACCCTGCGCCCTCCCCGCAGTGGACGCCCCGAAGGCCAGGGAGCGGGGGCGTTGGGAATAGCCTGGCCACAGCCTCAGTTTCCCCACCTGCCGACCAGGGCGCCACAAGAGTGGGAAGCCACTTGGAAGGGACGCCCCTTCCCACCTGTGAGCTGTCCCCGGGGCGCGCCCGCGCACCCCACGCCCCTGCCTCTCCCCTCTGCGGTCGGGGTGTGTTTCTCCCGGTCCTTAACCTTTGAAAAGAAGAGCTCTTGGTGTTAGAAGCCACAAGTTTCTGACCCATGGGAACCGCCCTCCTCTCGGACTGGAAGGAAGGGACAGAAGAGGCTGGGGGTTGGCAGCCTCCCAGGTGCGCGCGCATCTGCCCCGTAGCGGCCGCTCGCAGCGTCTCCCGCCCGAGCCGGGCCTCGGGCCGGGCTGTGGAGGCGCCGCGCCGCCTGGTGGCCACCGTGGGGTCTGCACGCGCCTTCCTCCAAGCCCAGGGCCCCGCCCCACTCGGGCCCAGCCTGACAGCCCCTCCCCAGACCCAGCACTGGTCAGGGCCCCGGGCACAAGCCCCGCCGCGAGCCGGGCTGACCTGGACGTACTGTGGCCTCGGGGCCTGGGCCTCCGACCCATCTGCCACCACCACAGGCGGCTCCGCAACCGCTGGTAGGGGCTCGCCCAGCTGGTTTCCTGCTTCCTTATCACACAGCCCATCCTGGAGAGGGACCCAGGCCCTCCACATCTGGACCGCTCGCCAGATGGCCTATGTGTCAAAACACCCTCACACGTCCGTTAGGAAAATGGTGCAATGAACAGGTGGTTCAGAATAAAGGAAATAAAACACCCAACAGAACACACGAGGGTTTCATTGCATACTTATTTCAAGAACAAATCAGAACAAGATAGATAATTGTTTGTGGTTCAACGGACAGAAATGTGGCAACCATATTCTTGGCAAGGATGTGGGGAGATGCACTCCTGGTAAACGGCAGTGCCTCTGGGACGTCCCCGTAAGTACACGAAGGATGAATCAACAGTCTGCAGTCCCCCGGGGGGTGGGAGCCTGGTGCAGCCACGGAGGATGGAGGGCGAGCCCCACTAGCCTGAGGCTTCCCGGTGTTGTGGCTGCCCCCTCTGACTTCACATGTTTCGGCCCTCCCCCAGCCCCCACTCTCAGAATGTGGCTGTATTTGGAGATGGGGGTAATCAAGATGAGGTCACGGCAATGGGGCCGGCCCGTATGACTGTGTCTCCATAACAAGGGCAGATATGGACACCTTCACACACATAGACGGAGAGCCCTGTGTGGAGCTGGAGGCAGAGAGCCAGGCGATGTTCCTACAAGCCAAGGACACTGGAGACGACCAGAAGACCTCCCGTGGCTGGGAGAGCAGGGAGCTCTCGCTACCCCATGACCTCAGGAGGATCCAACCTGCCAGCACCTCGACCTTGAACTTCCCGGCCCCGAGGGTGAGAGGAGGTGTCTGGTGTGTAAGCTGCCTGGTCGCGGTTCTCTGTTAGGGTGGCCCTAGCAAAGCAGGCCAAGTGGGAGAGAGAAACCCAGCAAACGTTTGAAAGCACCCTGCGCTCGCGCCTGTGGCTCTGAGCCTGCGCGTGCGCCCTGCAGTGGCCTCGGACACGGGAAGGACAGACGCGCCGCCCATGCTTTCTCCACCTGCGTCGTCTGAACCGCCTGCCATGTTGTGTGCCAGCCTTAACAGGACCGCAGCCTCCCCGCGGCACTGGGACTGTCTAACCCTCCCCACCGCCCCCTGCCACATCCGCAGAGCAGCCGCCAGAGGGGCCGGTGGAGCTGGCCACCCTTCCCCTTCAGGGCGCCTGCGGGCCTCATCTCTGGTGGAAACTCCTCTCTTGAGCTGCCTGCGGGCCCTTTCCAGCAGCACCTTAACAGCTCTGTTTAGAAGGGCCAGTGAGGGGAGAGGAGCCCGGCCCCCTCCTCCAGGCTGACCCCATCTCCCCCCCCCAGCTAGAGGCCAGTGCCTGCAGGCAGGCGCTGTGTCCTGGCGTCCAGTGGGTCCCCTTCAACCCACACCCCACCCCACACACACGGGCTTGCATGGACTTTTCTGTTTATTTAAAACAAACATCTGTGCGCTATGTACAGGTCTGGCTCCCAGGTGGGAGGGCAAGGGGCCAAGCTGGGGGAGGGCAATGGCAGCAGGAGGGGTAGGAAGGGGGGTCAGGCCCCTCACCTGGCCAGTGGGGCCAGCATCTCCATTCCTGCCTCCCGGCCCGCCACCCCTGGCAGCCTCCCTTCGGAAAGCCAGGGTGAGGGAGCCTTATCCTAAAGCAAAATAAATAGGCGCCTTGGGTGGGGCCGAACCCACCCCTCCCCTCAGCCCAAGGCCAGCAGCAGCCACCATCCAAACTGGGTGTAGAGCTCAGCCCATGGGGAGGCCAGGTCCCGCCAGGAGAGGGCAGGCGGGCCTGGCAGCCCGGGCACACCGCGGCCCTGGGAGTGGTGGGCAGAGCTGGGCAAGGGCAGAGGCCAGGGGCCGGCCAGACCCCGAGGCTTTAAGGCAGAGCAGGGTGAGGGTGTATGCAGCCCGGGACCGGGCCAGCCTTTGGCACAACGAGGGGAGGGCGGTGTGGCGGCCGAGGGGGCAGGGCTGGAGGAGGATGAAGCCCCTTGGTCCTAGGGCCGCCCATTCCAGGGCCTGGCAGGTGGGCGCGGGGGGAGGGGGGGCACACGTGGGACCTCAGCCACCGCCTGACTTCTGTTCCCACCGCGAAACCTTGACCCAGCTCCGTCAGTCAGCAGAGCGTGTCTGTGTTGAAGGAGAGCTGGGCCTGGTGGACAGCAACAGGCTGGCTGGGGTGTGTGGAGTCCGCCCCCCCGCCCAGGCCGGCCCTCTCGCTGGCCCTCCCGCTTCTGTCTGCCCCAGCTTCCTCTCAGTGAGTGCCTCCCGGGTGGTCTGCCCCTGCCAGGCCAGTGGCTGCTGTTTCCAGGCTCTGCTCCGCCCACCTCGGCTGGCCTGGCTCAAAATGCCCTCCGTTTCCAAGGTGCTAGAAGGTCGCCGTAGTCTGTCTCCCCTGACTGCGCCCGGGCCTCCAAGATCCACACTACTCCCAAGTATCAGGTGGGTCCCTCTGGCCTCACCCCGGCTCAGAACAGAACAGCAGGGGCCAAGGCCCCGCCCCCCCCCCCCCACACCCCCACCCCACGCCCCCCACCCCCACCCCCCACCCCCCTCCCCGAGCCCGGCCCCGCCCTGAACCAGCCTGACCCCGCCCCCACCCCCGAGCCGGGCCCCCCCCCCCCCGCCCCCAACACGAGCCCGGCCGCCTGCCCAGCCCGCGGCCCTGACCCGAGCCCCTGGCTCACCCGCTCCTCCTCGAAGCTGATGAGGCCCTCATCCTCCGTGTCCAGGTCCTCGGGCTCGTCGGCCACCAGCGCCCGCAGCTCAGTGGGGGAGGCCGCGGACGGAGCAGGTTGAGCAGGCGGCCCAGCGGGGACTGCAGGCCAGAGGGCGGCTCCGTCTCCTGCTGCTCCAGGTTGTCACTCTGCTTCTTGGCAAAGTTCACGAACACCTGGTGGGTGGGGACAGGGGCGTGGGCGGGGGGCCGGCCCAGCGGGGAGGGCGGCCCCAGCCCGGGGCACTCACGTTGTCTAGGGTGGTCTGGCTGACCGAGTAGTCCTCGACGCCCAGCACGCCCACCACCTGCTCCATTTTGCTGAACACCTGCGCCAGCGAGATGTGCGCGGACTTGAGCTGGTACTGCACCTTCGTGTGGTGCCGCTCCTGGGGGGGCGCAGAGGTCAGAGGCCGCTCGGGCAGTGTCCCCTTCCCCCCGCCTCCCAGGCCTTGCCCCACCTTGAGGATGGCCTCCGGGAAGTTCCTGTTGAAGAACCGCACCACATCCTTCACGTTCTGGCTGCTCTTGGTCCTCACCGTGATCATGTAACCATCCCCGAACCTGCAGGACAGGCTCGTGGCCACACCCAGCCAGCAGTGGGGCCCAGTCTCGGCCTGTTCCCGTGGACCCCCGACCCCTGTGACCTCGGCCACCCCCCGTGGGACCCCGCCCCCTGTGCCCTCCCACGCCCCCCTGTGCCCCTTCCCCCAGGCCCCCTGCCACCGGGGCTTACCGGTTCTTCAGATGCTGGATGCTGCCCAGACAGCGCAGGCGTCCGTTCACCATGATGGCCAGCCGCGTGCACAGTGCCTCACACTCCTCCATGCTGCGGGCGAGACCCACAGGCTGGCACGGAGTGGAGGGGCTTGTGGGGGGGGCAGGTGGGGGGCAGGTGGGGGCGGGGGCAGACCTGTGTGAAGTCAGCACCACCGAGCGCCCCGTCTTGATGAGGTCCAAGATGAGGTTCCAGAGGAAGCGCCGAGCCTTAGGGTCCATGCCTGTGGTAGGCTCGTCCTGGGGGTAGTGCCAGGCTCAGAGGCTGTATCCCATCTACCACGGCTGGCCCCACCAGCTGCTTCCCGCCAAGCTCACCAAGAACACAAAGATGGGGTACTGACCCTCATCCCACCCTTACAGTCAGTCCAGGAAGATGAAGGTTGGGGTTCCTGATCCCCAACCCACCCCATCCCCCATCCTCCCCCATCCCATCCCCATCCCCCCAACCCACCCCGTCCCCCATCCCCCATCTTCCCCATCCCCCATCCTCCCCCATCCCATCCCCATCCCCCCACCCTCCCCGTCCCCCACCCTTCCCCCAGTGCCACCCCTGGGCTCACCAGAAAGATGAAGGCTGGGTACCCAATGAGGGCGATGGCTGTTGACAGCTTCCGCTTGTTCCCTCCGCTGTAGGTGCCGGCGGGCTTGTCGGCATACTTGGTCAGCTCCAGCTTCTCCAGGGCCCACTTCACCACCTGGGCGTGACGGGAACGTCAGGGGCCCCCTCCACACCCCCACACTGGCCGCCTCCCGCCGGGCGACCCTCACCTGCGCCTCGTCCTTCCAGGGGATGCCCCGGAGCCTCGTGTACAGCTGCAGGTGCTCCCGGCCGTGAGCTCGTCGAACAGGGCGTCGAACTGCGGGCAGTAGCCCAGGCTCTGCTGCACCTGGAGGAGCTCCTTGAGCACGCTGGGGACACAGCGCCCGTCAGCACCGGGCCGCCGCCCGGCCTGCCCGCCCGCCCAGGGGCCCGCCCGCCTGCCCGCACCTGTGCCCGTTGACGAAGGCCTCGCCCCCCGTCGTGCTCTCGTCCCCCGTCAGCATCTTGAAGGTGCTGGTCTTGCCCGCGCCGTTGACGCCCAGGAGGCCGAAGCACTCGCCAGGACGCACGCCCAGGCACAGGCGGTCCACGGCCAGGATGCGGCCGATCTTCCGCGACTTGTACACCTGTCGGAGGTGAGCGGGCGGCGGCTCAGCAGGCTCCGTGAGCTCCCACTGGGCCCGCTGGCCCCCACGCCCTGTCCCGGCCCCACCTCTGGCCAGGCCCGCCCCCCAGCCGCCCAGGGCCCCGCCCCCAGCCGCCCAGGGCCCACCTTGGTCAGGTTCTCGATTTTGACCATGTCGTTGTCTGCATCTCCCCTGAGCACTCGCTGCCGCTCGCTGGCCACGTCCACGTCGTCCTCCACGGGCTTCGTGGACACGGGCATGCGCCTGAGGGGCAGGGGCGGGCGGTTAGCGCGTGGCTGACGCCGCCTGGTGCCCGCGCCGGCGCCACGCCAGAGGGCAGCGCCCAGCGCCACCCCGCCCGCAGGCCCGAGGCACTCACTGCGGCTGCCGCAGGAAGTTGTACTGACACATGACGGTCAGGAGGAAGCCCACGAAGCCCTCGACGGTCATGGCCACCAGGCCCCTGGCGACGATGTCCCACTCGAAGGGAGACTTCATCTTGTCAGCCTGGCCTGCGGGGCAGCTGGCTCAGGGCCGGGCCTCGGGCGCGCCCGCTCACACCGAGGCCGGGGCCCGGGCCGCGCCACCCGCCCCGCGGCCTCACCGATCTTGGCATAGTACTCGTTGAGGTACTCGTTGTACGCCATCTCCATCAGCCCGTGGCCCAGGTTGTAGTTGGGAAAGATGAGGAAGCAGCTCTTCAGGTAGCTGTTGACAACCTTCAGGTCCTGGAGGGGCCCGGCCGGGGCGGTGTCAGGGCACCTCAGGTGTCCAGCTCCTGCGCTGCTCTCCCCCGCCCGCTGCCCGCTGCCCGGCCCACCTTGTCATGCTCGAAGAGCTGCAGCAGGAAGGTGGCCACGGTGGCGGTGATGCCGATGAAGAGGTTGATGACGATGAGAAACACGTAGGCCGAGCTGGGGACCTCGAACCAGAAGGAGGCCGGGTACATGATGGGCGTGATGGACCACCTGCGGGCGGCAGCCAGGCGGCGTCATGGGGCCGGCCGCCCCCTGCACCCCCACCCCACCCCGTGCCCCCGCCATCGCCACCTTACCCGTAGAGCAGGAACAGGGAGAGCACAGCTGGGAAGTTGGTGGGGGACGTGTAGGCCGGTAGGTCAAACACGAACAGGATGAGGACGCAGCAGGTGGCCGGGACCAGGTAGTTGAGCTACCGGAGCAGGGGTGGCAGGTGAGGGGCTAGAGGTGGAGCGGCCTGGGGACAGGGGCGAGGGTCCCGAGCGCAGGACGGGGGGCCCAGCGAGGGCGGGGGGGGCCCAGCGAGGGGGGGGGGGCGGGGGAGGGCCGGGGGTCTGGGGGCACACCATGTCCCACACGTAGTTGGCCAGCCAGTAGATGACGGGGTTGCAGCCGCTGACAAACTGCAGGTGCTTGGCCTTGGTGGACTTCTCGGCCACCAGAAAGACCACGAAGCTGGCCGGCACGAAGGACATGGCCACGATGATGAAGATGGCGATGACCACGTCGGTGCCCTGCAGCCTGGGGACGAGGAGGCCCTCAGCCCTGCCCAGCACGTGGGCCCGTGGCAGCGCCCCGCCCCACCCCGCCTGCACCTACAGGTAGTCCAGAGAGAGGCTGGCACTCGTCTTGTTCATCGGGTGGTTGGTGACGGTGATGCCTGTGGCACAGGGGCAGCCTCAGGACCTGCTCCGCCCCTGCAGGCCCGCCCGCCCGCCCCGCCCCGCCCACCCACCGTAGGCCGCAGGGTTGCCCTTGCTCTTGGGCAGGTTGGCACGCAGGATGGCGTTGTTGAGGCTGTTGAGGTAGGTGGGCATGCTGTGGTAACCCTTGTTGTTGTAGAAAACCTGCGGGGGACACAGAGGAACCCCCAGAGCCTGTCGTCCCTGCAGACCTCGGGCGAGGGCAGGACGTGGCAGGGCCCGGGGCTGAGCGGGGCTCACCTGGGCTGCCCTGCGCACCGCGATCCTGCGCACCATAGCCGGGGCCCGGGCCCCAAACGAGGCTGGGATGGACTTCTGGACGTTGCCAAAGGTGATGGCCCCATACCTGGGTGGCAAGCCGACCACCCGTGAGGCCAGGCGGGCAGTGGGGGTCCGCTCCCCATCCACGGCCAGCGCGCCCTCCCCTCTGCTCACCGGTGCAGCCGGAAGCGGTCAGAGGTGAAGAGCAGGTACTCGGAGACGTTGTGGCCTGTGATGTCCGTCAGAATGTCGCCCGTGACCACCCGCATCTGGGGAGGGTGCCCGCCCACACCGCCTGGGCAGGAGAAGCCAGTGCCCTGCCCAGAACAGGCGCAGCGGACGGGCTCCCGCACCAGGTGTGGAAGGGAGGGCGCCGACGTCCAGTTCTCTGCAGGCAGAGCGCACAGTCAGCCTGGCCCCCACTTTCCTGAGCCCCAGGCGGCCCCACTAGCCAGTACCTGACCCAGAGGTGGGCAGCAGGTCCTCGTCCAGGGTCACAGGCGAGTCGGACGGGGCGGGCGAGGGTGGGGGCGGCACGAGTTGGACAGCGGCAGCCCCTGCGTGAAGGACTCCAGGCACATGCTGTCGAAGAACCGCGCAGCCAGCAGGCGCGACTCACCGCTGCTCAGGTTCAGCGTGGGCCCCAGCGAGCCGTTGGCCGGAGACTTGAGCACACAGGTGGCTCCCACACCCGACGGCAGCCTGAAGGTGCCCACCAGCTGCTGGGGCCCGGCATCGGGGGACAGCCGCAAGCTGGGAGAGCACAGAGCGAGTCCAGGTGGGGGTCGGGTCAGCCCCCCAACCCCCCGCACTGGCCCCGCCCCCACGGCGGCTGCGCTGCTGGCTCACCGGTACTCCCGGCGCTCCTCGTTGGCGTAGGGAATGAAGTTGCCGCGGGGCTGCGTGTAGTTGTGGTACTGGGACGGGGACAGGACCAGCGGGGGCAGGTCGCCTGGGGAGACATGGGGGAGCCTCAGCAAGTCCCTACAGCCTGCCAGCACCTCGCGGGCCCAGGCCCCTCTTCCTAGTACCCACAGGGTCCCAAGCTTGGAGTCTGCACCCCAGAGGAACCCCAGAGTGTGCCCACCCGCCTCAGCTACTGTGCCCAGGGCACCCCCACGTGGCTCCCAAGCAGGTGGGTGTCTGGGTGCCTGGCCAGGCAGCCTTACCGATCTCTGGGACAGAGAGCGCCACGGTCATAGCCACGCAGACGAAGAAGGCAGGGAGCAGGATCTGCGAGGACAGCGCCTTGGAGTTGCGCCGGGCACAGTGGAAGCGCTTCACCAGGAGCCCGTGGAACTGGCGCGCCTTCAGCCACCAGCCCTCCAGCTTGCGGCCGCCCTGGCCAACCCGCGCGAGGGCCTCCACCTCCGCCTCTGCACAGGAGGCAGGAGCTGAGCACGGGCCCCCCCCCCCCTCCAGGGGCCCTCCTCCTGCATCCCACAGCCCCACCTTGCAAGCTGACATTGTCAGGGTCCTGCAAGTTGTCACACAGAGGGCGGTAGTCGCTGTAGACATCAGTGTAGCTGGCCCCCTCGTCACCACGGGCAGAGCCCCCCGAGGATGCAGACTGCAGTGACGCCTGTGACTGGGCCAGCTCCGCGCACCGCGCCAGACTGCTGGCAGGACCTTCCCCGGATACCGGGTCCGCAGCCCCCTGGCAACACATCTTTCCTGGACTCTTTCACATCTGCAGAGGGGCCAGGGGAGATGCGTGGGGCTCAGGACAGCCTTCACCTGCAGGCCTCCACACTCACCCACCCACCCCAGGCACCCGCCCCCAGCCTGATCCTGGGGCCTCCTGGCTCCCTGTTCCCACCTAAAACCCTTGGCCCCCAGAGACAGGGTAAGAGTGACAACCCTAGGCTCACACTCAGAGCTGGCAGAACCAGGGGACAGGGGCAGAGCTGATTAGCAGCTCTGGAGTCTCACCGGCCTCACTGTTCTCCAGTGACTGGTCCTCCTCCGACACCTTAAGGAACACTTCCTCCAGTGTCGTGTCCATCAGCCCAAAGCTGCTCAGGTGCAGCGCGTCCAGACTGTGCTCCAGGTGCTGTGGAAGAGCTGCGTGAGGCCCACCTCAAAGGGGGAGGCTGCGGGACAGGTGGCGCCCTGGGCGGCCCCACCCCTGCTGGCCCCGCCCCTGAGCCCAGTCCTGCCTCCTCCACCAGGCCCACCCCCTCCACTGGCCCCGCCCCCCGAGCCCAGTCCTGCCTCCTCCACCAGTCCCACCGGACGCTGGCCCCACCCCCTGAGCCCAGGCCCACCTCTTCTGCTGAACACACCTCCTCGGCCTCCCCCACTTCCTACAGACATCCGCCCCACCTCCTCCATCAGCCCAGCCCAGACTCACACACCTGAAAGAGGCGCTCAAAGGCCCCCCTTCTTGGCGGCCTCGCTGGGCAGGATGTAGGAGAGCTCGGTGCTGGTGTCGGAGACCAGCAGGCAGGAGGCCACATGTTTGCGGATGAACTGGGAAACCTGGGACTCGGAGCAGCTGCTCAGCTGGGCCGGACCTGGGGGGGCTGGCTGTCAGCCCTGGCTCTGGGAGGGTAGGGAGGGATTCACTCAGGGGCTGGGGGAGAGGGTGGGCCAGGCCCAGCTAGCATCCTGGGCCCACTGGGCAACGGGAGAGCCCAGCCCCTCAACCTCACTGGTCTTGAGGAGGAGTCTGGGACAGGCGGCTTCCACACAGACCTTGGGGGTCCCTGGACTCGGCAGGCCGCTTGACCAGCGTGAGGCGGTAGCCGTCCCCGTAGGCGCCCTTGAGGAAGAGCGGCGAGCCGCAGCACTTGAGCTTCCCGTGGGAGATGATGGCAATGCGGTCCCCGAGCAGGTCAGCCTCGTCCATGTGGTGGGTGGACAGGAGGATCGTGCGGCCTGGGGGGACGGAGATCAGAGGGCGGCCAGGTGGGGCCAGGCAGGGGCTGCTCTCCCCACCCTCGGCGGCCGCTCACCTGGCTTGTACTTCAGGATCAGGTCCCAGATGGCACGGCGTGCATAGGGGTCCACGCCAGCCGTGGGCTCATCCAGGATGATGGCCCGGGAGCCGCCCACGAAGGCGATGGCCACCGAGAGCTTGCGCTTCATGCCGCCCGACAGCGTCTGCACCAGTGAGTGCCGTTTGTTGGAGAGCTCCAGGTCCTCGATCATCCTGAGGGCAGATGGGAGGTGAGCCGCGGGGGGGCGGGGGGGGGGGGCGGGGTGCTGCTGCCTGCAGCCTCGAGTCCCGCCCAAGCCCCACCCACTTGTCCATCTCCTTGCGGATCTCCTCCTGGGCCATGCTCTTGAGCCTCGAGTAGAACCAGAGGTGCTCCTCCACCGTGAGTCGGTCGAAGAGCACGTTGTGCTGGGGACACATGCCCAGGTTCTTGCGGATCTCGTCCATCTCTGTGCGGATGTCGTGCCCGTAGATGGTGGCCGAGCCCGACGTAGGTGGGAACAGGCCGGTGAGGATAGACCTGGGTGGACAGGTAAGGTCACAGCCCCGCCTCCTGAAGGGAACCCTCCCTGCCACCCATCCCTCGACACGCACATGGTGGTGGTCTTGCCAGCCCCGTTGTGGCCCAGGAAGGATACGACCTGGTTCTCATAGAGGTTGAGGCTCAGCTTGTTCAAAGCCAGCTTCTTGTCGTTCTTATAGACTTTGGTGAGCTTGTCCACGCACACCACCAGCGGCAGGTGGGTGGGTTCCTCCTCCATGCCCCGTGTCTCCTCTGCACCGGAGCCAGAGTCAGCACCAAGGATGTCCTCAGCCCCTCAAAGTCAGCCACGGCCCCCGTCCCCACCCTGGTGCCCACTCACCCACGCGCCGGCTCTCCATGGCACACGCTTGGTCCTCCTCCATGACGCTGAGGCGGGGGGTGCGAGCCCATGGCCAGTTCCACTCCCACGCCTCCGTCCGCCCGCTGCCCAGCCAGTAGGACTTCTGCAGTGGGAAGTACCAGGGCCGGGGCAGCCCGTACATGCCTACGGGCAGAGGGGAGGATGACCCAGGGCCTGGGGCCACTGACCCCCCAGGCCATGTGTCCCCCTAGAGACAGCCCCCTTCTCCTGGCCCCTCCCCTCCAAAGGGCTCGGTACCTGGGTGCACAGCCTCAATGTACCACGTGAGCACCCCATAGACGACCGCGTCTGCCATCAGCATGGCGACGGCCAGGAGCAGGTTGAAGTCGTCCCCCTCCACGGGAGACTGGCTGAACGTGTGCCACTGGATGCCCACGCCTGCCACCTCGTACAGAGCGAAGTACTTGGAGCCCAGGCCGAAGGCTGTCGTGGACATCAGGGACTGAGGAGACAGCAGTGTCAGGCGGGAAAGGAGGCCGGCCGCCCCCAGGCCTGGGCCGCCCCGGGCCCTCACCGCGATGCACTTCTCGAAGGCGGTGATCCTGTCGTGCGCCACCTCCTCACGGATGGCCACGTACATGTAGGGCACGTAGCTCAGGAAGTAGATGATGCCGCCGCAGGCCGAGGCCAGCTTGGCCTTGGAGTACAGCACGGACACCAAGAAGCTGGGGGCGGGCAGGGCCACGGCCGTCAACCACACCCCGAGGCCTGGGCCCTTACTCGAGGCAAGCCCGCCCTCCAGCCCGCTGCTGCCACACAGCACCCACCAGAACATGATGGTGGCCACAGCGTAGACCGCCAGGAAGAGCCAGATGATGAGCACGTGGCTGTGCGCGAGGACCTGGCCGTACCTGAGTATGGCGGTCAGCGCCGTCACCGAGATGGACAGCTGCACGCAGCCTGTGATGAACCAGGCAACCCAGTGCACTGCGTTGTTCAGGCCCATGGTCTTCATCACCTGTGGGCGGCAGGGCACTCCTCTCCAGCCCTCACCTGCCTCCATCGCCCCTCCTCCGCCTCCACCCCCTGCCCTCTGCTCCCTCCCCCATCTCCCCATTCCAAGGCCCCCTTCCTTCGCCTCCACCCCTGCCCTCTTCCCCCTCCTCCATCTCCCCACTCCGAGTCCCCCACCTCCTTCAGCCGGGTGCTCCTTCTCCGCCACAATGTGCTGGATGGTCATGGCCACGGAGTAGACCCAGGAGATCACCATGCAGAGTGGCATCATGTGCTCGATGACGAACAGAAAGCTGGGGGAGGGGGAGGGGGCGTGAGGCGGAGGCCTGCGAGCCGGGCGCCCCGCGCCGCCCAGCGCTCCGTCTGCACTCACTCGTCCCGCGTGTAGCAGGGGTAGGGGAACATCTGCACGTAGTTGCCGGGCTCCACCACGTCGTGGCCCACAAAGGTGTCGATGATGGCGCGCTCCATCATGTCTGCGGGTGGGAGGAGCAAGAGGCTGGTGGTCAGCGGAGGCCGCGCCCGCCCCCCGTGGCCCCCAGCGGTCCCCGTGGCCCCAGGGTCGGCCCTCACCCTGGATCCAAACGAAGCCATATAGAAAATAGAAGCGGCCACCGGTGTTGGGCCCCGGCCGCCAGTAGGCCCGGCGGATCTCGTTGGTTTTCTCCGTGAAGCTTGAATTCTGGCGGATCTTGTAGTGCACGTGGGGCGGCAAGGAACCATCCTTTCGGGTCTGGAAGATCACACCTGGGACAGGAGGAGGGGCGGGGCGGAGGAAGGGGGAGATGAGGGGGCGGGGCCGAGGAAGGGAGAGGGAGGGGCGGGGCCGAGGGTGGGGGTGGGGCCGAGGAAGGGAGAGGAGGGCGGGGCCGAGGGGGTGGGGGCGGGGCCGCTGACCGTCAGTAAAGGGGTAGGTCTAGGGCAGGGGAGAGGCGGGATCCCGGGCTGGGGACCTGCCCAGGGGGCTGGCTCACTAGCGAACACGGTGACATTATCCTGGTAGGCCTGGTTAAGGGTGTAGTTGACAATGCTCTCCTCATCTGGAAAACCCTTGAAGATGTCCACACTCACCTAGGAGAGGAGTGTCATGAGAGGCGACCGGGGCACCCGCAGGGCCCCGTGGGGCCTACCCACCCACCTTGGACATGAACTGGATCCAGCCGCAGGCCGCATTGTCAATGGTGTCCAGCTGCTGCAGGAGGACTGAGCCGTTGGGCAGTGAGAAGTTGTCCTGGCGCAGGGCAGGGGCAGCTCCTCGGGCGACAGGCTCAGGGCCTCCGGGTGCTGCCGCCAGCTCGGCCACATACTGGGGGAGGGAGACCGGTTCAGAGGGTGGCCTGGGCTGGCCAAGGTGGGCCCCTGCCACGCCCACCCCCGCCCAGCCCCCCAGCACCTGCTGCAGCCAGCGCAGGTGTTGCTGCAGCCTTCCCTGCTCCAGGTAGCTGCGGATCTCTGCTGAGATGTTGAGCCACACCTGGGCGTAGTGAGTCACGTTGCCTACAAGGGCGAAGGTCTCATTGGCCTGCAGAGGGTGAGGGCAGAACATGGGGCTCATGGAAGAACCCTGGCCAGCAAGGGGGGTTCTCACTCCTTACCTCCCTCCATGGCTGGAGGCCACCCACAGTCCAGTCTCCACCAACCACCAATCTAGGTCTGGCCAGATGGCCCCTGGAAGCCCCAAGGCCTTCCCTCCCAGGCCTCTGCTCAGTGCCTCCCCTGAAACCCCCCTCTGCCCGGCTCCCAGGAAAGCACAGCCTCCCCACTCTCTGCCACCAGCAGGGCCTGGACGCCCCCAATAGCTCTGCTGCCCCAAGCAGCCACCACCCCCACCCGCGGCTGCAGCTGTCTTCCCCGCCCCTTTGTGGGACCCCTCTGCATATGTCTCAAGAGGCCCTGACCCTTGGCCCTCACCTCCCCCATGCTCATCCTAGGGACCCCCTCCACAGCCCCTCCCCTTCCTGGGCCATCTCCAGCCCTGGCTTCTCCTTCTTCCAGACTGCAGCCTGGGCGGGCCACAGACACTGCTCTCAGCTGGTCCCAAGCCACGCAGCTGCCCTGCTCACATCTCACCCGGACAGCGCTCTGGAGGGTTCCTGCCTGCAGCCCCTCCTCTCTCCTCACCAGTGCTGCCCAGCCCTGGCCATGCTCAGCCAGCCAGGATCCTGCACCACACCGGCCAGGCAGGGCATCCTCAAGGCAGCCTTCAAAATGCCCCCTGCACCCAGGACTTGCTGACAGGGCCCCTCACCCAGACAGCCAAGGCCCAGAGTTCTCAAGAGCCAGGGCTGCAACCTTCTCGTGCCAATTCTACCAACCGCTGCCCCCCCACCACTGGCGTCCCAGCCTGCAGAGCCCTCTGCCCAGCTCCCTCAGTTCCTGCCCCAGAGGACACGGGCAGCCCGAGCTGCACACCTTGAGGATGACACGGTCTGCCTCGGAGCCTGCGGGCGCGTACAGGATCTTGGGGTTGCTGGTCATGAGGTGCACGAGGAGCCCCAGGTTCCGCTGCTCCTTGCTCGTGAAGCCCAGGGAGCTCATGTTGCCCCTTCGCAGCGCCTCGGGCTCGATGGTGCTGGGGCAAGCAGGTGAGACTCGAGGTGGGATGGGGCATCAGCAGGGAGGGGTGGGCACGGGGCTTCCGAGCAGGTGCAGGTGTCAAACGATTGGCGTGGAGTAGGGGACCATGGACCGGGACCAGCGAGGGGGCATCAGAGCCAGGCCTAGGGGCAGGCCCAGCAGCCCCTGGCTTCCTCACCCCCGCCCCCTGCCACCCACCTACCGGTTGTTGCCACACAGGATGGGCTGCAGGCCGGCCCAGAGCTGCACGAAGGCCGAGCACTGGCCCGGCAGCGCGTCCGAGGGGCTCGGGGCTGCAGCGGGCGTGGCGCCCTCCTCAGCTGTGCTGTTGGAGCCAGGGCCCACCCCAGCCCCAGTGCTGTTGGCTGCCCCGCCAGGGACCGCTGGCTGCGGGCCCAGGAGCCCGGCCTGCGCAGGCGCCCTGAGGCAGCAGCAGTGCAAGGGCTGAGAGGACGTCCACGTCCCGCAGGACCTTCTGGGCATCCAGCAGGTCCTCCAGGAGCGCCTGCAGCCGCGGTGGGGGTGGTGGCTGCTGTGGGGCAGCAGAGCCATTGGGGGCATCCAGGCCCAGCTGAGGGGAAATGGGGCAAGTGGGCAGACGCAGGCCCAGGGGCGGGTGCAGGATCTGGGGGCTGCTCTTCAGGGAGGCTGAGGTCAGCGTGGAACGGGAGGACACCCACAGGAGACACAGGAGGCGAGCAGGGGAGCAGCCTGAGGGTCAAGGAGCGCCAACCAGGGGCGGGGAGACGGGCTGGATCGAAGGCCCGGGCAGGGGGACCCAGGCAGAGCCCCGGCCCAGGTGCTCCCGGCGACGCCAAGGAGCCCTGGCACACCCCCACCCCCCACCCAGGTGCCAGGCCTGCAGGCTGGCTGGCGGGCAGGCCTCACCTGCTGGGCGATCTTGGCTGCATCCAGTTGGTTCCGGAGCTCAGCAGCCAGCCCCGAGAAGCGGTGAGCACGCGCTGCAGCCTGCCCTCTGCAGACCGCATCCCGGTATCCCTGCAGCGCTGTCTGCTGACCCCGGGGCACAGTGAGGACCCGGCCCAACTCCCTGGAGCCTGGCAGGCATGTGAGCTGCTCCAGGAGGGCGGGGGCCAGCAGCAGCTCCTGGGGGCAGGGCATAGAGGAAGGGCTGAAAGGAGCCTCAGCCAAGGGGCCACCAAAGGCCTGCCCCACCCAGCCCGGGGCCTTACCCTGCACCCCCAGTGGCCAGGGTCCGAGACCACCCAGGCCCTGCAACAGCAAGTGGGGGCAGGGGAAGGAGAGAGACGCACTCCCACCCTGCCTCCCTGGGACAACCACCAACTCCTGGGGACCCCCTCACCCTCAAGGGGAGCCCTCTCTTCACCCACCCAGAAGCAGGCAGCGTGTGCCCCTCACCTCCATCCGGATCAAGGGCTGCTGATTCCTGGGGGGCCTAAACCCCCATCCAAGCCAGGCGAAGGGCCAAAAGCAGGCGATAGACCTGAGCGTGAGGGGGTCACGGATCAGCTGCTGGGGCTCCAGCCCTGCACCCCCATGGGAGCCAGTGGAGGGCCAGGGCGGGGGTCCCCAGGAGCAGACACAGGCGCCCCACTGAGGCTCCCGGCCCTCACCTCGGGCAGGTTCACCTGGGCGGCCAGCAGAGCCTGGGCCGCGCTATCAGGCAGCGACAGGTTCTGCGTCAGGAAGCGCCACAGCTCCCGCGGGTCCCTGGCCACTGCGTCCAGGGAGAAGGAGGACACTGGATAGACAGAAGGACAAGGGCTGAAGGCCGGCCCTGCCCGGGGCCAGAGATCCCCAAAGGGCCTCAGAGCTGAGCTCCCAGCAGCTCCCTCTGTGGCTGGCCACAGTGACGGGCAGCGGGCGCCTGGTGAGCGCCGGGCGCGGGTGTGGGCGTCGAGCCCGCGCCAGGAAGCACCCGAGCCGGCTTCAAACCCCTGACCGCTGACCGAGGGGCTCGGGCTCCGCTCCGCCCCCAGGCACACCTGCAGGTCTGGCCGCGCGGCCGTCCCAGGGTTCCGGGCTGGCGCTGAGGGCCTCCAGGTGCTGGCGCAGCGCCTCCAGCTCCGAGCCCAGGCTGGGCCTCGCCGGGTCAAACAGGTTGCCCTCCTCCACCACGCGATTGAGGCGCTCCAGCAGCTGTGTGACCCTGCAGCACCACTGGCCGTCACCTGCCGGCCGCCAGGCCCGGGGCGGGGCAGTCGGGGGCGGGGGCCCAGGCCCGGGGCGGGGCGGGCGGGGCGGGGCGGGGCCCAGGGGCGGGGCGGGCGGGGCAGGGCGGGGCAGGGCGGGGCACTCACGTGGAGTTGGCATACTGAAGGAAGCCGAACTCGTCCCGCTGGCCGTCGGGGCATAGCGACTGCATGACCGGCAGGATGCCGGCGGAGGTGAGGGGCGCCGCCGTGTAGAAGGCTGGGGGCAGGCGAGAGGGCCCAGGGCCGGGGAGGGGGCGGGGTCGGTGGGGGAGGGGGAAGAGACAGAGGCCGAGAAGAGAGATTTAGAGAAAGTCAGGAAGAAAAGCAGCTGCAGGCAGCAGACAGGAAACAGACGGCCGAGGGTTCTAGTGCAGATGACCCCGGCAGGTCAGAGGTCAAAGGGCATCTCACCATCCCTTCCCCACAACTGCCAGAGCGCCCCTCTTTCCTCCGCCAGCCAAGGCCAGCGCTCTGACTGCTTCCCTAAGAACAGGAGGCGGCACTGCCCCCAGGGCTCAGGAGCACAGGGGGCCCCTACTGGGTAGTGCCCTCTGACCTCTCTGGCCAGCTGGTTAGTAGAGTGAACGCAGGAGCCTACTAGGTCTGAGTGGACAGCGGCCAGGTGCTGCAGCCCTGCACAGCAGGGCCAGGCGACCCCACCCTGGTGACACCGGGGAGCCTGACTGGAGAGCCACCAAGGTCCAGGGGCTCCAGCCTTCACCTCCCACCACCCCACCCCACCCCCACCCCACCCCCACCGAGCCGGCTGTTCCTGCAGGACCTAGCTGGCCAGGAGATGCCAGTTAGTGCAAGCGAGGGGCAGAGGAGGGCGCAAGCTTCAGCAGGAGGCCTCGCAGGGCTCCCGAGGCTGCCCGGGCCAGCTGGGGGGCGACCACGCACTTACAGACTGCATGCAGGCCCGGGAGGAGGACAGAGACCATGCAGGGCGGGGAGGAGGGGCAGAACAGAACAGAGGAGACAGTGAGACCCAGCGCCGCGGCCACCCCAGCCTGGCCAGGCGCGGGGCGTGGGACCGCGCCGGGGGATGGGCACCCCTGTGCCGGGAGCAGCCGTGTGCACACCGACGGGTGTGCGAGACGCTGTGAGGGCCGCCTGCCCGCCCCTCCCGGCCGGGCCCCCAGAAGCCCCTCACCTTCCTTCACAGAGATGGTGGGCTTCTTCTGCCGAAGCCCCAGCAGGATGAAAAACAGGACGAGCGGGATGAAGATCTCGAAGGCCAAGACCCACTGGAAAGGGCGGGCGGAGTGAGGCCACCTGCCCAGGGCTGGACAGGACACACCCAAACCCTCCTCTCCCTCGCAGACAGACACCCCACCCCCAGGTCCAGCCCAGCCCCACTGAGCCCTGCGTGCCCCACCAGGGGCCACAGGTCCACCCAGGTCCCCCGAGCCCATATAAGTCACAGCCCTTCCCTTCCAGAGCCTCTTTGAGAGGGAGAGGTCAAGCGAGCCGGGTCCCCACACCCGGTCCAGCCGCGCCTCACTGGAGGCCGGCAGAGGCAAGTCAGGCAGCGGGTGGCCCACGCTCACCCACGCGCCGCCCAGCTCCTTGCCGCCTGCAGGGCGGCCTGGGCAAGATCTCAGAGGGCCCAGGAGTGTCTGCACTGGCCTGCGGCTGCCCCCCTCCCCGGAGCCTGCCCTCCCTGCAGCTCTGGCGCCATCGATCTCCCCACTCGCAAAGGCCTAAGAAGGTGATGCCTGGGTTGGGGGAGGGCCTGGCTGTAGCCCTGGGCCCTGAGCCTCTGGGAAGACCTGGTCAGGGGTCTTACAGCCCTCCCCCCTCACTTCCGACCCTGAGACGCAGGTGCCTCCTGCCCTGGCCCACCCCGCCCCCCAGGTGGCTCAGGTGGGCAAGGCCCTGCCTGCCTGGGGCCTCTGATCAGGGTTCCTAGTGCAACTCGGCTGCAGGCTGAACACCCAGGTGAGCCCTGCAGGGACCTGCCTGGAGTGGTAAAGAAGTGCCCGGGGTCCAGACTTCCCTCCATTCCTGCCTGCACCCCTCCTGGCTCAGGGAGGGCGCAGTGGAAGGGGGAGGCGGACTGTGGGCTGGCTGCTCTTTGGGGGCCCCTGGCCCACCCGAGGGCACGTCCTGACCCCTACCCCTACTGAGCTTCTGCAGAGGCACCAAGTTTCCTTCCGCCTCACCCCCACCACAAACTGCCTTCAGAGCGCTGACCCAGCGGCGCTCTCTCTGGCCCAGGGCCCAAGCCCTGGTCCCCCAGGGCGGGGCCAGCTGCTGCTGTGTTTACTGGGTTGACAATAGGGCTCTGTGGTGTGGAACACCCTGCTGTGTGTCTGCACCCCACGCCCGCCCCAGCCCGTGCCAGCCTCCACCCCTGCCCTGAGCCAGCAGCCAGCCCGGGGCCAGCCCAGGAGGCCTGTGGACCAGGACAGGTGCCGTGCACACCGAGTGGCTGGGGTCACTGAGCCGCTGAGCCGGCCCCACCCACCCCCGCCCTGCCTCCAGGCACCTCCACAAGTAACTGCAGCAACAGGCCTGCTGCCTCCTCATTGCTATAGCAACGGCCGCACGAGAGCTGCTGGGAGGAGGGAGGCCTGCTTGGCGGGCGGGTGGCCAGAGGGGCATCTGGTTACGGCAGGCAGTGCAGGTTCAGCCCCACCTGGGTGCCCCACCCAGCGGCCTACAAGCTGGCCAGACCCCTGTCCCTGGAGACGGGCCAGTGCCCTGTGTGTCCCCCTCCAGGCCCCTCCCGCTGAGTCCAGAAGAGAACAGGTGAGGCCTGAGGACGGAGGCACTGCCCCCGACTCCAGTGACCTGGTCCCCCCACCAGGAGCAGCCAGAAGCCCCAGGACAGACCGGTATCCAGACTGAGGTCCACATTGACAGATGGAGAAACTGAGGCGCAAAGCTTGGGAAGATGGAGCAAGCCGGGCACAGAGATCCTTGTTTCCCGACCCTCCAGACCAGGCTTCCCCCAGGACACACATGCACCCTCAGAGGCGTGCAGCACGCAGGCAGACCCTCTGCGGGCCAAGTCCAGGGAGCCAACTGTGACGCCCAAGACCCTCCCAGAAAAGTGGAGGAGTGTGCCCGCCACCTAGCCTGCCCCAGCCCCCCGGCGTGAGCCCAGCGAGGCTTTGGCCACCCTGGAGGAAGAATTCCTGCTGTGCTGTGGCCACAGGCCAAGGACTTCCACAAGCCCAGCCATCCCTGGGGGCACCATGGGGCAGAGCAAGGAAGGCCCTGGGGAGGCCAACCTGACGTGCGGGGGCTACTCCTGGGTGTAGGTCAGTGGGCACCTCCCCCTGCTTGCCAGGTGCCCACTTCCCTGAGCCTTGGGGTCCCCAGGAGATGCTAGGGCCCTCACGGGAGCCTCTGCTCCCAGCTCCCATCCTCCCTGCTAGGAACTCAGGGCTGACACTGACGCATGCCCACGTCCAGTCTCAATCCCTCCCCAGGGCCCCGCCCCTGCTGGCCCCAGTGACCCAAAACCTGCAGTGGAGGAGGCAGCACCAGAGGCTGCAGGTCCGATCCACGACCCCAGCGCCAGCCAGCCCCAGGCGCCACGGGCTGAGAGCGAACACAAGCCTGGCTCCTTGCCAGGGCCAGGTGCCCAGGGGAATCCTGCCAGGCCAGAGTGATGACAGCTACCCTGCCCATCTGCAGGTCTGGGTTTCCCACTGTGTACTTTGAAACCTCTCTCAGGGAGGGGCCCAGGCAGGAGCAGGTCGGCTCAAGGGGCCCTGGGGCCAGGTGGGACAGGAGCCCCCAAATTCCAGAGGGGCGAGAGGATGCCTCCACCTCAGGTTCCATCTCCAGACCCCAACCTGCCCTGAGCCCCATCCTGGAAAATCCCGTGTCCAGTCAGGAACCCGAGCTGCCCAGGCCTCGATGCGATGTGGCTGGTGCCAGCTGGGCAGGCCAGCAGATGCCCCTGCCCTTCCCAAGGCTGGAGCAGAGGCAGTGGTGGCGCCCACACCGCCCCAGCCCCGCTCCTCACTGGCGCTTCAGCCCCGACAGCTGCTGTGCCCTGCACCCCCAAGCACAGGGCAGAGCTGGGGAGCGTGGTAGTCACAGGACCCAGTCCTGGGGGGAGGCCGGATCGGGGGAGCGGAGAGTGGACCGCTTCAGGGAGGAGGGCCCCGAAGGACAAAAGGGTGCAGCAGGGCCTGGGTGGCCGAGGCAGGCACAGCGAGGACGCGGCGCGAGCCCGTGAGCGAGGGCCGGTGGATGTGCGCGAGGAGAGGCGCCTGTCCAAGGACAGAGGGCTGCGCCCGGAGGAGGGACAGGGTCCCTGCAGGGGCGCCAGGGCTGGGCCCAGAGACCGCAGCGCCTCTGAGCCGGACCCAGACCTCCAGCCGGTCCTCTGCCGGGGGAAGCAGGGCCTCCCGCTCCCCCAGGGGCCCGGGGCCACCTTCCAGTCCTGAGGCTGGCCCGGGAGAGCGCGTTGCGGAGGGCGCCCGCCCCGTGACTCAGCCGAGCTCCACGAATGTCAGCGGACGCGGGCGGCAGGCCGGGTATAGCCGAGCCCTCTCTCCAGAGACCAGAGCGCGGGCAGGGGCGAGGGCAGGCATGGAAGGGGCGACCACCCGCCGCCCCGCCCGCCTGGGGTCCGCGCGCGCCCGGCCGGGCCGCCGCACGTGCGCGCGGGGAGCGCGCCGCCGGCCCCGGTGCGCGCAGCCCCCGGCTCCCGCCGGCCCGCGGCGCGGGGGTCGCTCACCGGGCTCCGGCGCTTCAGCGTCGCGTTCTTCCAGAGCAGCAGCTGCAGCTGGCGCAGGAAGCCCATGGCGGGCCGCCTCCGGCCGCCTCCGCGCCGCGGCCCGCTCCTCTGCGCGCCCCGCCGCCCGCCGCCGCCGCGCCGCTCGGCATCGCCCGCGCGGGGCGGGGTCTCGAGCCTCCGGGACCGGCTCGGCGATGGCTCCGCCCCGGCGGCCGCGGCGGCAGCGGCTCGCACCGCCCCCCGCCCGCGCCCCGCCCGCGCCGCCCCCGCTTAAAGGAGCCAGCGGGTGCCCTCCGCACGCCGCCCGACCCGGGTCGCCTGCCCACCGGGGTTTGGGCGGTTCCCGGAGCTCTGACCCGCCACGAGAGGCTTTCTGGTTGCCCCCCCTCCCGCTAGGCGTTGAGGTGATGCGCACAAGAGCCCAGATGTAAACCGAGATCCCGACTCAGTCCCAGGGCGCTCTTCTCCCAGGGGAGCCGAGCCGAGGCGCAGCACCCCAGCCCCCTGAAATAGTCCTCCCTTAGGGGCGCTCCGAGGTCGACCCTGGCCCTGGCCCGTGGCCCCTGGGGGATGCTGGGGGATGCTGGCGCCCCACCAGGTCCCCCACCTCTGCCTGCCCTCCGCGCGGAAAAGCTGACGATGGCAGGAATTTCATCTGAACCTGCGAGCCAGATCCCAGTGCCCGGGGCACTTGGGGACTGGAAGGGGACAGCCACCCACACTTGGGGAGGGGGCGCACAGCCTCGGATTTGGGTACTACCTGTGCGGGGTGGGCACGTCTCTAAAGGCTCAAAAAGTTGGCTTTCCTGCCAGACTGGGGGCAACCGCCCCTGCACTTGGGGTTGGGGGTGCGTACTGACAAGAGGGTGGCAGGTGGGCTGTCCTTCTGCTGCAAGACTTTCCTGTGCTGCTTGTGAATGAGCCCCTTGGTGGCCAAGGGGCAGGGTGGCCCTGGCTGGGCTCCGGTGGGGGTGCAGCTCCCTGGGCTCAGCCAGGGGGAGGAGGGACCCAGAGAGCCGCCCTGTGCAGGCCAGGCAGGCCGATGTGTGGGAGGCTGAGGCTGTGCCCTCTGCGAGGGCTGCCTTCTCTCCCTGTGGGTGCAGGTGACTGTGGCCTCTGCGTGGGGTGTCTGGGGCCAGTTTACCCACAGGCTTGGGCCAGCGCCTGGCCGGCTCGGCTCTGAGCCTGCTGGGGAGGCCCATTCCCCGGGAGGCCAGCAGAGGGCAGGCCCGCCCCTGCTGCAAGAAGCGTCCTGCCTCGCACTTCTCTGGGCTCCTCCTAACCTCAGTTTCCCAATTTGTGAATGGGAGGGGCAAACCAAGTGGTATTGAGTCTGCGCTACACAGAGAAGGCTCTAACCTGAGCGCCAGGCAGGAGGGGGGGTGGGGACCCATCCCCCAGCAGCCTGAGGACACTTCCTTCTCTGTCAGAGCGTGCGGCTAGGTCAGGACGGGAAGCCACTGCCAAGGGGGAGGCCAGCAGCTTCCTGCTTCCACCTGGCACCCACCCACCTGGGGCCCTGGCAGCGCCACCCAGAGGCTCAGGGCCAGCCACCCACCCCGCTGCACACCAGGACTCCCTGGTGCGGCCGGGAAGCTGGTGCTCCCCCACGCCCATGCTGCCACCAGTGACAGGGTGCCCACATCTAACCGGGCCTCGTCACACCCTGGATGCCCGCAGCCTGAGAATGAAGTCCAGGGCGCCTTGCACATGTCCCCCAGCCGCGCTTCTGAGCTGGGCCTCTGCTCCCCGCCCTGGGCCTTGCGGGGGTGGGGGCCGTCAGGGCGGGCTCTCTGCTGCAGAGCCTTTCCGCGCGGCGATGGAGGCCGGGAGGACGAGCCTGGGGGCAGGGAGCAGGATGCAGCCAGGACGGGGAGGGGGGGCGGGGGGGGCAGGGGCGCAGGGGAGGCAGAGTCCGCGTGCTCCGCTCTTGCCTTTATTGGCTGGCGGCCCCTCCCCAGGGCACAGCAGGCTGGGGGTGGCTGCCTCGGGTCCAGGCCACAGCGTCTGCGCGCCAGGCTCCAGGCTGCACGTCCGGGACACAGGGGCCCCAGCTATGGGCCAGGGGCCCGGCTTTTGCCCCACAGACCTCAGGGGGCATGTCCGTGGCCCCAAGGGCCCTGCCGCCAGCCTCTCTCAGCCGAAGAGGGGACGGAGGGCCTGTGTGGCCGTCCACCTGACGGACCTCAGCACCTTGTACTCCGTCCCTCCCTCCCTGCTCTCGCCTCTGCCTCCACAGAGTGGCTCCAATGCCCAGCAGCCTCCTCCTCCAGGCAGGCTGCCCAGACGAGCCCTGCTTCCCAGCCCCCCACCCCAGTCTCCACGTCCGCCCGGCCGTTGCCTACGGGGGTCGGGTCGGATGCCGGTGGTTTGATTTCAACACCCAGCCCTCTACCCACATGTCCAGCTCCCCAGCCACCCTCCCCTTCCCCCCTCCACTGGCAGAGCTCAGGCCTGGAACCAGCTCTCAAGGTCCTGGTAGACCTGGCCACGGGGCAGCTGGGGGAACCGGGCACAGATGGCACAGAAGCGCTCTCGCCAGTCGCTGAACAGCCGCACGCGGAACCGGTCCCGCCACGCGAGTAGCGCCCGATAGCAGCTCTCGTTCATGCCGGTGAGGAAGGTGGCCAGCTCTCGGGCCGAGCCGAAGTCGTCCACGTGCACAAAGGAGTCGGGCGGGGCGACGGCCTCGTAGGCGGCCCTCGGGGGCCCAAGGCCACAGGCACGGCGCCCCGGCCAGCAGTGCGTTGCGCCAGAACTTCTCGGTGATGTAGTCGCGGTGCTCCGAGTTCTCGAAGGCCAGGTAGAAGCGGTAGCTGGCCATGGTGCGCAGCAGGCAGCTGGCGCACAGGGGCTGCCCGGCCGCGCGGCCGAACACGTCCACCCGCAGGTGCGGTGCCAGCTGCCGGTACAGCTGCACGCGCCGCTGCCGCTTCTGGAAGTTACTGACCACCCAGGCGGCCATCCCACGCTTGGCCGGCAGCGGAGGCACAGGCCCCTCCACGGGGGCTCCAGGCGGCCGTACGGCACGAAGATGTCCGAGTCACGCCGGTAGCTCAGCACCCAGTTGAAGACCCCTCGGAGGCGGCCGAGGCCGCCGGGTGTGGCTGGGCGACTCCATGGAGGCCCACACCCAGGGCTGGCCCCGCGGCCGCTCAGCCAGGGGCAGGCGGGCCCGCTGGGCCTGCAGCTCTCGGTGGTGGAAGACCACGGCGTCGGCGCCCGGCCAGCAGGCTGCGGTTGGTGGTCAGGCGGCAGCGGGCCACCCCGTACCTGGCGCAGGTGTCCCCAGGCAGCTCTGGGGGCTGGCTGGCAAATGGCCAGTGCCAGATGAGGATGGTGATCGTGGGCTGTGGGGCCGGGGCTCCCCCGGGGCCGCCCCGAGCTGCCACCAGAGCCAGACAGCAGAGAGAAGGGCTGCCACGGACAGGCCCCCCAGAGCCCGGAGGCTCGGGTGGGGCTGAGTCCTGCAGGGGACACGGGAAGAGAGGCTGTGTCCTCCAGCTCACCACAGGCCCCAGGCTCCCAGCCCAGGCTTCCCCCAAGGCCAGAGACTCACCAGCATTCTGCATTCACGGCTCCTCAAATCACTGCCGCCACTCCTCGGGAACGCCCTGAAACCACAGCTGCACCCCCGTGCCGGGCGCCACCTGGAAACACTCTCTTTTCATCTGCTCCGGAGGAAGGCCGCCAGAGTATCTTCCCTCTCCTGTCCCGCCCCCAGTGACCTTTGACACCATCAGCATCCAAACGCCGCCTCCCCGGAGAGGCCCCTGGCTACTGGGGGGGTGGTGGCTCCCGGAAGGGCACCCAGCCAGGGTCCAGGACCATGTCCCCGACCCCTGCTGGCCTCTGGAAAGGCCTGGAGATGACCCGCCAGCTGGCCCAGGAGGAGAGGGCCTGCTTGGCCTCAGAGAGGGGGAGGCCATCACGAGTAGAGGTGGCCCCCACCCGGAAAGGCCGACCCTGCCATCGAGGACTCAGTGGCCGCCCACTGCCCTGCCAGATGTGCCACGGAGAGCAGGCGTGCCTCCCAGGCCGCCAAGCGTGGGCCGCTGCCTCCCCCGGCGCTGCGTCATCACCCACTTCCCCGCTTCCCCCTCGGCTCCGCGGTGGGCCCCTAGACCCTCTGGCTGCAGACACGCTGCGCTCAGCTCCACCTGGGAGGCTGAGGTTCCTCCCGTGCGTTCCTTCTAGCCAGGCCTCTCCATGCTGCCCAGCCCTGCTGCCTCCAGGACACCTTTGTCCCGGAACCTGGATTCCCTGGGAGGGGCTCCGTCGCAGGGTCCACACAAGGCCCCAGCGCACGCCCTCGGTGGATAGCACCAGGCTGGGCCTGGCTCCGGTGGGCTTCGGGGCTGCCACACCTTCCTTCCCCATCAGGGGCATCGGTCTGCAGGAGCTCCAGCCTGGGTGGCCTTGGGTCTGGCCAGGCTGGGAAGAGACGCGGAACCTGGGCTGGGACGCTGCCCTTGGGGGCTCCGGGTTTCTTCCTCCAGGCCCCACAGCCCAGGGCGGGGAGTACGGAGGGGGGTTTTCCAGGCTGGAAAGGGAAGGAGTCGCTGTGTCCCTGACGTGGGCACCTGCTCCGGGAAAAGGAAGGCCTCACTCCAGAGGCCCTCTCCCCACCCCGCCGTCAGCCAGTCCTGGGGCCCAGGCGTGGAGGTCCAGTTCCTTCCCCTTTGCCCTGGCTCCAGCCCGCTCTGCTCTTGGTCACCAGCTTCCTTCGCCCCAGCCGGATGTGGCCAGCAAGGCCCAGCCCTGGCGCTAGCGTCCTGAGGGCCTCAGGCTGGCCTGGTTCTTGGAGGCTGCAGATTGGGTGTCCTGGAAGGAACACCAGTCTGGAACCTTCACCAGGCCTGCCACCTGTGATGTCCTGGGGCCGCCCATCACCCTGTCCACTCTCCGGCCTGTCCCCGCTCTCGTCTCCCGGTGAGGACTAGACTGTGTCCAGGACGGGAACTGAGGAGCCGTCAGCACACCCATGAGGGAGACAGAGGCCGGTCTGGGAGGAGGGGGTACTCAGGCCCCTCTGAGGCTCCTCACCCCCAGCAAAGGCTCTGAGCAGTGGTGGCGAGGCTCTTGTGCAACACTGGGGGTGGGGGTCTCGGGGGAGGGCCGTGGGAACCGTCGGAAACTGTCTGGAAGCCCGCGGGTTGGATGCGGCATCGGGCGGCCAGAGCAGAGGGTGGCCAGCACCCCCGAGGACCCCACCCCCTCTGCCTGTGGCAGGTGCCCTGAGGGCAGCAGGGGAGGGCAGGAAGGAGCCGACACCCCCACAGACCGCTGGCGACCTGGCTCCTGGCTGCCAGGGCCTCTGCCCTTCCTGTTTGCCCTGCCAGGTGGTGGGGGCTCTGCCAGAGGCCCTGCCACACCCACAGCCCGCTCCCTTCCTGGGTGGACTCACAGGAGCCACCCCCACCCTCGCCTGGGATGCTCCCCGGGGGCCCTTGCACGCCTACCCACTTGGGGGGCAGCTGGGGCTCCATTCATGAGAACCTGCTTGCTGGGAAATGGGGCTCAGGATTTGGCCCAGAAATGGGTCAGAATGAGAGATTCTGAGAGGAAAAAAGAAAGAGTCGGGCGAGCCTGAGTCAAAGAGAAAGCGGGGCCTCCTGCCAGCTCGGTGCCAGGCCCCAGAGTCAACGGGCCGCAGGCAGGCACTCACCGCAGGCTCAGCCGCCCATGAGCACCTTGGACCTGGAGCATGCGGCCTTCCCCGCAGTCCAGCTGCCTGTGGCACTGCTCCAGGGCCAGCCTGCCGGGGGCCTGCCTGGAGGGCCCCTAACTGGCCTCCAGGGCCCAAGGGAAGAGGCTCCCCTTCCAGAGGCCTTTTCAGTGAAACCAGGGCTGGCCGCTAGTCAGGGAAGAGGGGCCAGGGGCTGGGACTGGGCCCCGCAGCCCACTCACCGGGCTCTTGGCCCCACAGAGCCCAGCGCCCACTCCCGCCCCTGGCCCCGGCGAGCTCAAGCAGAGCAGCCAAACGCCTGCAATCACTGCTGGAACCAAGCCCCTGACAGCCCAGAGGTGGGTGGGTCTGGAGCCCCTGTCCTGCACACACACCTCTGCCGCTCCCGCGGCACCCGAGGCTGAGCCGGGGCAGGCTGTGGTGCGCAGGGTCCTGGAGGGGGCCTGGCAGGCCCTGGAGCTCCCCCTGGATGGGGTGTGCCCGGGACCCCCCAGCCCGCGGGAAGGGCAGGAGGGCTGGAGGGGCTGGTGGCCTCGGGTGGTCCACAGTGAGGCTGAAGGCAGCCGCCTGCTGTGACTGCTACCCTGCAGCTGCTCCCGACCTGGGCCCCCTTGGCCAACTGCCAGCCTCTGTGCACCCCTTTTACCCAAGGGGCTCCCCAAAGCCCTGGCCTCACACTCTGCCTAGAGAAAAGCGGCAGGCTCCCCCCTGCTGCCCTTGTCCCCTCCTGCAGGAGCCCGCGGCCGAGCTCTGCCACCAGGGGGCGCTCCGAGCCCGTGGCCCTCCTTGGCTGGGCTGAGCCAGCCCTGGGGCAAACAGGTGTGCTCGGGCCCCAGGGCGCCCTTGGGCTGCAGCTGGGTGTCCCCTCCGCCCCCTAGTAGCTGCTGTCTGGAGGAGTCGGTGGTCCAGCGGGGCATGTGGGGGCCATCCTCTGCCCAGGTCAGAGCAGCGCGAGGCTGCCGGGGCTGAGGGAACCCATGGACTGAGCCCAGGGCTCCAGGGCGACCTTCAGTCCTGGGTCTGCAGGCTTCAGCCAGTGACTGGCATTTACCCTTAAGGGAGGCCTTAACCTCTCTGTCCCCCAGTTTTCTTTGTGGCCGGTGCCCCTCATGACACGGACTAAGTAACAGGGGACAAGGGTCCTCCTTGCCCACATGCCACCCTGCCCTCATTCCCAGCTCCCTGTCCCCACCCCTTCCATCTCCCACACCAGCGCACCAGAGGGACACCGTGGCTTCCCGCTGGGGGCCCGCCCAAGGCCATAGCCCCAGAGACACACTGCTTTAGGAGAGCCACTAGGTCTAAGGAGGGCCAACCCGACTTCCACTGCCCAGCCCCACCTGAGGGACCAGACTGCCCCAAGTGGGCCACGCCCACCCCTGCAGGGCTGCTGCACCAGGAGCCAGAGGTCCAGCAACCCCGGGACCCCGCCCCAAGGACTCACTAAGGGGCTTCCGAACCCCACCCACCCTTCCTCCCCAGCCTGAACCCCACCCCTGTCTGCACCAGGCCCACTGCTCCCTGGACCCCCAGAAGCCCTTCCTCCCAGGCCAGTCTGCTCGTCACTCACGAGCACAAACCTTGGACCCCACTCTGGGGCTTCAGCTGAAGGTCACCTCCCCTCTACTGGCTTTCCTGCTTCTTGGCAGGGGGTTGGGGTTGACTGAGAGGTACCTCCTAACATTCAGGGACCTCCCCCCACCTCTGTGGCCTCAGCTGCCCACCCTGGTCTGCCCGCCTGTGGGTAGCCTAGGTTCCTCTGCCCTCATACCCCCCTATGTACGCTGCAGGGGCCCGGGAGTCCACGTGGTCCCACAGTAAGCCGAGAGACAGGGTGTGCAGCCCATCCGTCCTGGCGGAGGCAGGGCAAGAACACAGGCCTCAGTGCCGACTGCCCCGCATCTGCAGTGCCCACTCCCAGCCCTTTTCATCATACACAGGATGGGGTGTTTGAGGGAAAAGCGCCAACTGCAAACTGGCCTGGCCACGCACCCACCCTCTCCCCTCCCTGGCCCTGTTCCCCAGCAGGCAGTGACAGGGTCTTCCCAGGCTGGGGGTGCAGCAGAGGCCCGGGGGCCCCTCCAGGGTCCAGCCACCATGGCCCCCTGGCTGGGGGAGGTCAGTCTCTAACACACTCAGCCAGAGCTTTGAAATGTACTTTAATTGGCTTGTCTCCGGTATTACCAATCCATGCCTGGTCTCTAGGGTTCTCCTCCTCCCCTCGATTGGGGGCTTCCACACTTGGGACAGGCGCAGCAAGGGGCACAGCCAGGCAGGAGTCTGCCCCGCGAGGGGTTCCTAGCCGCTGAGGCCCCAGCCACAAGCAGGCACGCATCAGGACACCCTCGCTTTAATGGGAAAGTCTGGGCCCCCTGCTCCTCCCCCACCAACGTGCATCATGTCCTCGAGAGGGTGGGCGAGAGGGTGGACGTCAGCCTTCAGGTCACTGCAGCGGGGGCGCGGACAGCGAGGCATGGTCAAACAATGGGTTCCGAACCTCCATCTCTCCCGTCTGCGAACATTGGCGTTAGGTGGGCCCAGAGCGGGGAGGGGGTCCCCCTCCCGCCGCCCCCTGCACCCCAGCCCCCCAGCCCCGCACTCACTGGAGCCAGGCCTGGGCACTCGTACACTGTGAAGTCGCCGTCTTCGTTCTCCTCGTCGGAGGAGGCGGAGTCCAACTCCTTGGGCGGCTCTTTATGCCTGGGTGGGGGGGCAGGATAGCTGGGTGCTCCCTCACCCAGCAGGTGCCAGTGGCCCAGGGTAGAGGGCAGGGCCAGCAGCAGGCCGGGGTGGAGGTGGGCAGGGCTGAGGAGGGAGGCAGCAGGCCCTGGAGTGGGTGGGCGGGCAGCGCTGGGCGGGGCGTCTTACCGCTCCAGGCATCGCATCTGCTGCCTCTGGTGTTGGTAGTGATACATCTCTGCACTGTGCGCCAGCCGCTGGTCCCCGGGCTGCGGGAGGGGTGGGGCGGGAGGGTCAGGCCCAGGAAGGAGGGGGCGGGAAGGGGGTGGGGCGGGGCGGGGCCACGCACCGAGATCCCCGGCGGAGCTGGGGAGCTGGGCGCCTGCGGGGCCGTGTAGTCGGCCTTTGGGTCAGGCGGATGTCTCGCTGCAGCCTGCGAGGAAAGAAACCTTCGGGGTCACCACCCTCTCCAGCTCCGCTCCTTTAGGCCAGCCCCACCCCTTTAGCCCCTCCCACCCGCCCCGCGCTCACCGCCACCAGGAAAGAGCAGCCACCACCAGCGCGGCCGCGCCGGCCACGCAGCACGCCAGGATCAGCACTGCAAGGAGGGGGGGGGCGCGGTGAGGGCAGCCTTCGGGGGCAGGACCCCGCCTCCCCGCCCGGCCGGACCTACCGAGGGTGGAGGCTGCCACCGTGCCCGCCCCGCGGCTCCAGGGGGGACATGTGCACAGGCCCAGACGACACAGCGGGGCCCGGGGAGGGGGCGGGGTGTGGGCGCCAGGGCTCCCCCGCGTGGAGGGGAGGCCCAGGTCGAGCCGCTGGCCTCGCTCTGAAAGCCCCAGGGCGGCCGCTGCAGGGAGATGGCAAGTTAGCACAGCAAGACCGGGCTGGGTTCAAGGGTGTGGGGGAGCCAGACAGATGCGCGGGTCAGGGTCTCACCCGGCCTCCGGGGGCCGCTGTTGTCCCTCAAGCTGGGGTGGGGCCTTGAGCCTGGGGTGCCCCGCCTCCTGCCGGGCTAGCTCCTGGGCCAGGAAGTCGATCTCCTCTTCC
This sequence comes from Nanger dama, assembly GCA_917880005.1. Taxonomy (NCBI): domain Eukaryota; kingdom Metazoa; phylum Chordata; class Mammalia; order Artiodactyla; family Bovidae; genus Nanger; species Nanger dama. The sequence continues at coordinate 916,665 of CAKJTW010000018.1, read as the reverse complement.
AGTCTGGGCTGGTGCAAGCCCTCCCCTGGCGAGGGCAAGGGGCCATCAGCTGGAGAGGCCCTGGGCCCTCCCTGGCAACACCAGCTACAGGTGGCCTTCCCAGATAAGAGCGGGAAGGCCCATCCGCCAGCTAGTCCCCCGGCCTGGGTCTCCTCCCCCACAGGCTCCTCCTAGGCCCCAGGAGCCAGAGGACCAGGTGCCAGCCCGCGGGCCGCCCTGGCCGTCCTAACTGCGTGGTGTCAACTGAAGCAACTGCCAGCGGCAGTTCCCAGGCAGGTGGGCGGGGGCGAGGGCTAGGGTGACCCGCAGAGGCCAGGACAGGGGCGACGGCCCTCTCCCACCCGCCTCCCACCGAAGGGCGGAGGCACACAGGGGACAAGGCACCCCCGGGCCACGTGGGCCTCGGCCAAGGGCAGAGAAGCCCGTCCTTGCCCCACCCCTGCCTGGACACCAGGAGGAAGGGAGGGCAGCTGCCGGGGGCGGGGCTGTGGGTGGGCCTCCCCGCCCCAGATGGAGGCGCCAAGTAGCCTCTGACACTCAGCATCCGCAGAACAGACCAGGGGGCTTCAGCGCCACCCACAGCTCGTTGCCAGGGACGTGCTCCTCCAGGAAGCCCCCACCCTCTCCAGCTCTTCAGGCCCCACAACACCCTCTGTAATGCCCATCACACCTGCAGTCACCCTGGCTGGCACCATCCCAACCGACGCTGGGTCAGGCCAGAGCCAGGGCATTCAAGCATACAGGACAAGTGCGTGATGGAGAGAAAAGGGGCGCTGGGCAGAGCAGAGGCAGCTCGGGGGTGGAGAGGAGGGTGTCTGACTCTGCACAGACTCAGGCCTGGGGAACGTGACCTTGTCTCTCCTGGGGTCACCCTGGCACTTCATGCTGGGTACCGCTAGCCCTGGGAAGGGTGACTGCCCCAGGCCCCAGCCCACTACACAACTCCACACTGGTGCCATCCAGAAAGGGTCACCAGTCCACTTGGAGGGAGACTGGCGAGTCCTGGCATCCCACAAGGTGCAGGACCCCCCGAGCGCCGAGGAAGGGAGCGAATGTACTGGGGGACAGGGGGCCGTACCCAGAGGCTGGCGCATCCTGGGCACACAGAGCCCCTGCCGGTCCTCCTGGAAGGGCTGGAGGCAGGGCCCGCAGACATGTGCACCCGGGGGGCACCGTGCCCGCCTCTTCAGAGCACAGTCCAGGCTCCCAGGACAGGCGGCTGCATCTGGGAAGGAAGCAGAGGAAGAAAAGGGTCTCGGAGGGTCTGACTCAGCCCCTGCCCAGAAGTGGTGCCGTCTTGGCCACCCCGCCCCCACTCCAGAGCTGGCCAAGCCCAGCCCCGGCCATTGTTCTGGGCAGGCCCTGCCTCCCCCGTATCAGGGATCAGAACCAGGAAGACAAACAGTCCTGACACTTATGGGAACTCCCTCGCCCCACCCATTCCCCAGAGTTCACTGCCCAGGCCCAGGCCAGCTTTCTGCACGGAAACTTGTCCCTCGTCCTCCTGGGAGCACAGAGCTCTCCTGGGCAGGATCAGGCAGCCCTCCAAGCCCTGCTTCTGGCCTCAAGCTGATCCAGAGAAAGCCTCTCACCCAGCCTGGGCGCCCCAGAGAGTGGGGGCCTGGTCTCTCTCATCCCCTCAGGGCTGCCACTCAAAGCCCATCACGACATCCTACAGCCCTAGAAAGCCCGGACGGTAGATGGCCCAGATCCAGCTGCTCCCCCCACATCTACCTTCTAGCCCGTCCCGGCACAGAGAGGGGCTGCTGGGGGTGGGGAAACCTGGGATGGGGTCTGCCGGGCTCACTGGCTTCGCAAGCAGAAACCAGGCGGGGCACTCCTATAGCCGCCGCTGCCAGGGATGGGGACTCCAGCGGGGAGGCCGCTTCTAATCTGGGGCCCAGACCTCAGTGTCCTGCACACAGCACTGGCTCCCACCCTGATGCTGGGCACTGGAGGGCGGTGGCCCTCTCAGCCTCAGTCTCCTCTCTGGATACAGAAGGTGAGGCACGTCCACGCTGGGGAGTCTCAAGGCCTGGGACACTGGGCCCAGCCACTCAGCAGCAGAGCCTGGGGAGCCACGGAGAGACCCAACAGGACCGTCAATCATGCCTGGGGGGTGGGGGTGGGGGTATCTTGGACGACCAGGACTGGTCCCCTTGGCCCAGCACCCCCGCAGGAGGGTGACATCCCAGCCTGTCCTCCAGACTTCAGCTGGCCTGACTTGGTTTCCTTGGTAACGATACTCACAGCCTGTTGGCTGTAGGTATCCCCTTGGAGGAAGTTCCAGCAGCTTCTACAGCAGGTGGGCAAGTGGGCTGGGGCTCCCCTCCCAGGGATCCCACCTCCTGCACAAGCTGGGTCGGCAGGCACCAGCATCGGTGCAGTGGACCCAGGGCTGGGGCTGGTTAAACATTAAGCCTGTGCCAGCAGGTCTGTCTAGACCCCACCCACAGCTGGGCCCCCGGGGAGCCAGGCAGTCCCCGCCTCTGGTGCTGAGAACTCGGGGTGCAGTGACCACGGCTAGGGGCCTGCGGTCCAGAGCCGGCTCTCGGTTTGGGGCTCCAGGGGTCTCCCTTCGCTCCCTGCCCCCCAGCCCAGGAAGACGTGAGTATTCCCCACTGATCCTGGGAAGGTCCCCACTCTAGCTTCAGAGTGCAAATGAGGCCCCAGGAACAACAGCACCTGGAGAGCGGCTGGCACGCTGCCCCACATCTGGGTGAGCATAGAACTGACGAGCCGCTGGGGTGGCACCCGGCCTCCTGGTCTCCTCGGGGGCCCCACGCTGTATGCCCGGGAGCCAGGCCACCAGCAGGCAGCCTCCACCATCCCAGGCCAGCCATGCCCTGGCCCTCAGGCCTCCTCAGGAGCCTCCTCTGGTCAGGCCAGGCCGCTGTCCAGGGGTGCTGTGCCCAGGAAGAAGCCTGCCCTGCTCTGGCCTCTCGAGGCTACGTGCAGACCACACCGCGCAGGTTAGCATCCCAGCTGCATCACACACTGGTCATGGCACTCCTCTCCGCCTCAGTTTTCTCATCTGTGAAATGGGCTAAAGGCAGCACCTCTCCTGTGGAGCTGCTAGGAAAAATGGGGCCTGGGTACAAAGCCCCTGGTCCTGCCACCTGAGAGGGTGCGAGCGGGATTCTGGGTTCCTGCAGACGTCTGGAGCCTCAGTGCCATCTGGGAAGCTGGCAGGGTCTCCCAGGACCCTGGACTCATCCCTCTCTGCATGAATCTGCCCTGGGGGTGCCCCCACTGCCAGGCACAGAAGACGGAACGGAGGGGCCCCGCAGGGCAGAGGGTGAGTGAGGAAGCAGAGACTGTGAGCTCCTCCTGCCCTCAGTGAGGCCAGAGCAAGCCCCGAAGCCTGAGACGAGCTGTCAGACGCCCAGGAAACTTCAGACGCCACCACGGCAGCAAAGCAAGGTGCGTGTCCACCACTGGAGCTGCAGGGACAGACCAGCACTCCAACTCCAGGACGGCCACCGGCAGGAAGGCCAGCAGGCACCGGAGCCGCGCGCACAGAGAAACGCCCGTGGGACCGGCTCCAGGCCGCGGCCCGCTCCGAGACAGCCCGCCTGCGACACCGACCCACCAGCTTACGAACCCAGACAAAGACAAGAAGCGGGTGGATTTCAGGTTCGCCGCCAAGGAGCCCGGAGAAGCCCGGTCCAGAGGAGTCCCTCGGCGGTGCGGCGCCGCGCCCTTCCCGCCGGGGACTGTTTACCCGAGCAGGGCCAGGCGAGGCCGGTGCGGCGGCTCGCGGGCTGGGCCGGCGGGGCCTGCGAGGCCTGCGGGCCCAGACCAGGGCGGCGGCGGCGGCGGGGAGGGTGAGCGCGGCGCCGCGCGGCCGAAGCCCCACCCGGCGACCCCCGACCCTGGGGGCGCCCCGCAGCCGGCTGCCCAGCGCGTCGCTCACCGGAGCGGCCGGCGGCCGCACCGCGCAAGACCGCGCCGAGGACGAGGCCCGACAGCAGCAGCCGCAGCAGCCGAAGGTGCCGCGGGGAGGGCGGGGGGCACAGGCGTCGCCATCCTTCAGCGCCGCGGCCGGGGCAGCATGGCACCGCGCGGCCCGGGGCTGGGCGCGGGCTCGGGGCTCCAGGAGAGGCGGCGGCGAGGAGGGGGCGGAGGCCGGAGGCGGACGCCGAGGAAAACAGGCGGCGGCGGCGCTGACGCTGCGGCAGAGGATCCGGGCGGGGGCGGCGCGGGCGCTGAGTCGGAGTGCGCCTGCGCGTCCCACCTGCGGAGGCGGGACCGCCGTCAGGCTGCGCCCCCTCCGATTCCGAGCCCCTCCTCGGCCCCCGAGCCAGCCCTCCGGGCGCCTCAGCCTCTGCGACCTCTGCAACAAGGACCTTTTCAGGCGGGGCACTGGTTGGGGATGGGTTCCCTGGGATGCGCTTCCCCAGCCGGTCCCTCTCGGGCTGATAACTCCCACCCACCCCCAGCCACCCTCCTGGAGCGGAGGATCCGCCTGGGTCTGGAGGGACATTAGGCGCACACAGCTGGGCAGGCGCACGGGGACGCGCAGGTGTGCCCGGAGGCCGACCGGGCATTCAGACACGCGGCAAAGGCACACACAGGCGCGCAGGACTAGCCTGGCACTATGGCTGGAGTGGGACGGCCGCTCCCGGTGAGGCCACCAGGGGGCAAGAGTGACCTGGCGCTGCTGCTGACAGCCAGCTGGGAGCTGTCCACGGTGCCCAGGTGACAGCCTTTTAGCTCCGGGATGCCCCACGACGGCAAGCACTGGGGTGCACCCCCTAACCCCACCTACTGCCTCCTGCGAGCGCAGCCTCCGCGTCCCACCTGGAAACCTCCCAGGCTCCCGTCCCTGTCCCTGAGAGATCAGGGCGGCTCTCCCCTCCCCCCTCCACCTGTGGTGCTCCTCTCGGCCCTTTGAGTCTCGGAACTCCGAAGACGGGGCTGGCGGCCCGCAGGTTTGTGAAATGCTCAGAATCTGGCAGACATGTATGTGGGGTGTGCGGGGGAGGGGGCGGTGTGTGCGGTGTGTGTGTGTGTGAGCAGAACAAGGACCGCCCCCCGTCCCCTACGAGGCAATGACCAGACAGAAATAGTGTCAGAGCTCACGTCCCAGAAAGTGGGGGAGGGGCGGGGAGATGCAGGCAAGACCACGCCTGCCCACTCGGGAGACAGGGTCTGGGGAGGGGCTGCCCGAGCGGCAGCTGGAGTCTGTGTGGATTGTGCGGCTTGGCCAGAGCCAGGCTCTCTGCGAGGCTCATCCTCCTGAGCAGTGGGGCCCTGGCTCCCCCACACCACCCGCCTTCTGTGGAGGGCTTGCCCCCTCCCTCTCCCCACCTCCCTCAGTGTCTTGAGCACTGCCTGCGAGGCCTGCGCGCTCAGTCATGTTCGTGGGAGTTTCCCAGGCACGAATACTGGAGTGGGTTGCCATTTCCTCCTCCAGGGAATCCTCCCAGCCCAGGGATTGAACCCACATCTCCTGCACTGCAGGCGGATTCTTTACCGCTGAGCCGCTGGGGAAGACCCCTTGAGCACTGCCTGCAACTTAGGCCATCGCTTGGCCCACTCACTCCCCACCCCACCCCCACACCCTGAGACCAGGGCCCAGGCTCCAGTCTGGCAGGAGTCTCAGGGACTCTGTCTTAGGGCAGCCAGCTGACAGCTACTCCAGGCCACGGTGCTGCAGCAAGGGACCAGGGTCGGCACTGCCCCAGCCTGAGCCCAGAGAGGAAGGAAGTAGGAAGAGCCAGGGTCCTCCCCTAGGACCAGGGCAGGGTCTGTGCAGCCAACGCAGCTGGGGTGGGGAGGGAGGCGACAGAGAGGCCCCGCCCCGCGGGCGTTCTCTCCACTGCTCTACGAAAATCCTTTTATTCAATATTTTAAAATGTGTACAAGTAGGCCCCAGGCTGTGACCATGACCCGCCCCCAACACCCAATCCTGGGGTGGGAAGGGCCCCTCAGAACTCCACTCCTGGGTGGCGGGGGTGGGGCTGGGTTCCGTTCCCTTTGCCCGTCCCAGCCAGATGTCGGCGTCGGCACTGAGTCTTGATCCTGGGCTGCATTAGGGACAGAGATGTTGGTGGCAGGGTGGGGTGAAGGTTGAGGGGATATAGAGATGGGGAGGCTTGGCGCTGGGGACCTCTAGATGGTGCTCGCCGTCTTGGTGGAGCGCGCCTGGTGCAGCAGCAGGGCAAACGCGGCCAGGAGCATGGCGGCGAAGAGCAGGAGGAGGACGACCCAGGAGCTGAAGTCTGTGCCTTTGCGCAGCCCAGGCGGGTCAGCGGGGATCAGGTTGGTCAGGTTCAGCATGTAGCCAAGCGCCCAGCCGACCGCAGTGTCCCCGGCCTGCGGGCCACAGGCACGGCCTGCCTGAGCTTCTGCGCAGCCAGGGCGGCCCCGCCCCTCCGTACCCCGGCCCGGGCGGCCCCGCCCCCTCCGCTCCCGGGTTCCCACCTTCTTCTGGAAGGTCACGCCTCCGAAGGAGCGCTCGTCGAAGCCGTATCCGCGGCTCAGCAGCTGCTGCACGAACATCGCCCCGGCACAGTAGTCGGGCAGGCGGGCCCGGTCGTCCGGCGCCCGAGCCTGCAGCTGGAATGCAAGCGGGAGACTCTAGGGCCAGCGACCACCAGGAGGCCTCTGCCCCACCAGACACAGAAACGCAGCGCGGGGCTGCAGGTCCCAGAAAGAAGCAGGCGGGGCTCTCCCCTGGGGGAGCGGCAGCGTGGCCTCTAGATGGCAGCGGTGCGGTGCCTGTGAGGTTGACGGCCAGGGAACAGCAGCGTGGCCCCCGGGGAGCGGGGGGCTGTAGCGGGCTTGGAGAGATCAGGGGAGCAGAAGCTCCCGGCTTGGCCCCAGGCCCTGGGCTGGCCTCCTGAGCCCACTTGCCCACCTCCCCCAAGTCTGCCTGGGACTAGACACGGAGAGGGCAGGACGAGCCCCACAGACACGCAAGTGTTTCTCGGGAATCACCACCTCCTCCACAGGCCCAGCCCCTGCACCTTACTCCACTGGGACCAGCACGGCTGTTTTCCACTCCTGACTCCCCCGAGCCCTGTCTGTTCTATCTGCTGAGCCTCCCGGGTCCTCCCACCTCTCGCCGGGTTCTCTGTCCTCCCCCACACTCTTCCTGGCCCCGTCCACCCACGCTCCCTGCTGCCCCGGGGCCTTTGCACTGGCTGTCCCCATTCACCCTCCAGATCCTGGATCTAGGGTCAGGCGCTTCTGCAATCCCATCTCATCTGACTGCTGGGCTCCTGGCTGTAGCCTGGCCACTTTTCAAGTCTGATTGGCAGTGTATCCCCACACCCCTCTACTCACAGAGCAAAAGAAAGATCGGGTGGCCTGACGCTGGCTGGCGGAAACCCAGCCCCACTCCGCACAGCCCTGGTGGAGTTGCGGGGGGGCAGGCCTCACCTCACTCCATGTCTGGTTGCAGACCGTGACCACAGCCACCTCTAGTTGCTGCAGAGTTGCTACGGGCAGCCCCATCACCATTCTCAGAAAGTCCATCGTGTAGAAGAAAGCAGAGAAGGCCTGAAACATGGGTACAGTCACACTGTGACCAGACCTCAGGGCACGGGCCCCCCACCCTCCTGTCCTCTGGACTCACGATAAACCTCCCAGCCACAGGGGGCTGGAAGACACCGTTGAAGGAGCATCTGGAGAAGCGGCAGGAGGAAGAGTTAAAGAGCTGGGAGACGAGGCTGCGGCAGAGGGCAGGGTTGCTGCTGCCCGCCAGGCTGACCCTGGCGCTCCTGTTGAAGGCCTGGGGCCGCTGGGCAGTGGTGCAGGGCGACTCGTGAGCGTCCCGGAGCATCACGTGAGTGGAATAGCCCTGCGGCCAGCACGGGTGGGAGCCGTGGGTCTGGGGAATGACAAGGGTGCGCGTCAGTCCCGCTCCAAGCATTACCAGCGACCCTCGCCGTAGGACCCTGGGAGGGCCTCTCCAGAGGACAGCATTTCTTCTGAACGCATGAGCGATCCATGGCTCCCCCTCGCTTGCTGGACAAAACCCAAAGCGCTTGACCAGGCAGTCCAGGTCCTCTGAGAGCTGGCCCCAGCCCTCCTCACTCACCAGGTCTACCCCCAGCTTCTGGGTCTTTGCTCATGCTGGATTCTCGCCCACCTGTCCTTCCAGCTGATCCAAGCATGACTTGGGTTCCTGGAGAAGCCCCGCTCTGGCCACCCTTCGGGCTCTGCCCTGGGCCCTTGGCCCCCGTTTTCCCTGAGCCCTACTTCCAGGGAACTCAGCAGAGGGTACCTGGAGCGCGCTGGCTAGCAGCCTCTGCAGGACCTGATCACGGCCGTAGCAGAGGAAGCTGTGAGTATACACTTGGTAGCGCTGGCCGTAGAGCCGGAGGTGGACCTCGTTGGCCGGATCCTCTGCGGGGCTGGCCGTCTCAAAGGTGATCTGTGTGGAGGCACCCCCCGAGGTCCATGGCCCCCAGCGTCCCCTTCCTGGGCCGGAACCACCGGCCCACCCAGCCGTACTGTGGGAAGGGAGGTTGGGGTCAGCCAGCAGGTAGGCGCCCACACCCCCGGCTCATCGGGCTGGCCACCGGGCCCACCTTGACGAAGTTTTCCAGCAAGTAGTTGGCGGCCACCCAGCCAAACACACCCTCATCCTGGCCTGAGAGGATGCGAGCACCGCGAAAGTCAAAGGGGTACTGGGTCAGCGTCTGCGTCACAGCAGCGAGCACGCTGGCGGAGGCCTCTGGACTGGTCAGGCTGCGACACGGGGGGACTTCAGAGTCCTCCCCAGGCCGCTGTGATCCTGCTCCTGGGCTGCTCAGCATCTGCCCAGCCAGTTGAGGGGCCCCAGCCCAGGGCTGCAGCTGGGGGTGTGCAGGGCCCACCCTGGGCTCAGGCTGCCCTGGTCCCCAGGGCCAGGAGGTCAGCGGACAGGGAAGGACACTCACTTGAGCAGGCGCATGCCCGCCGTGGCTCCCAGGTAGAGCGGGCGTGCCCGCGTGTCTCTCCTTGGGCACGTCCCGAAGTGCCTGGTTCAGGCATTCCACAAGGCTCTGCCCAGCTCCAGAAGGGTTGTCAGCATAGCTGGAGATGCCCCCACCTGGAGGGAGCAGCAGGAGGGGCCTGGTGGGCACCTGTAGGTGGTCCACAGGCCAGCACGACTGGGGGCATTTGGCTCCCAAGCCAGGCGGCAGATTAGACCAAATTTCCTAGCTTAAATGATCAGAGAGGCCGGCTCAGAGATAAAAGGGCTGCCTGTGGCCACCCACGGTCTACGAGCCGCCACCTGCCCAGCGGGTATGCACACAGGTGCTCAGGACAAAGCACTGGGGGTGCCCGGCCCAGCCTCCCAGGGGCCTGCCTGGGTGTGCCCACCAGCTCCTCGGAACCCCTCCTGCTCTGCCTGGGATGTAGAGCCAATCTTGGGCCAGGCAAGGCCCAAACCTTCCAGATGCTCCCTGGGGCTTCTCTTCTAGGAACTGTCCACAGCCCTTCCAAGGCCCAAGGACGCAGCCTCCATCTGGGGGAGGCTCCTGCAGCTCCTGCCTGGAGTGGCCCCCTGGCGCCAAGCAGAGGGGTCTGCTGGCTTGAGTCTGCAGAAGCTGAGACCAGAGAGGGCTCCTGAGGCCCCACAGTGAGTGGGCGCACAGGTCGGGGCGTCCAGCGCTCAGGCACCTCTTACCTCGCACGTCGCAGGAGCTGTGCTGGCCCACGATCCCTGTGTCGTTCTCTTTGTCCGCTGGCCACTTGTAGATGAACATGGACGTGTGGGAAGAGCCTGCGTCCAGGACGATGCCATACTGCGGGTGGGGTGGGGGGGTCAGCCTGAGGAGTGGGGCAGGGCGTGAAGCCATGCCCTGTGGCTCTCTCAGCTATCTGGCCCACCCTGCCCCACCCTGTGTCCAGACTGGAAGCTTCAGAATGAAGTTCTGAGGCTCCGAGAAGGCTGGGGACAACCGTGGGGACACAGCTTGGTGGGCAGAGATGGTGGTGGAGGTGGAGGGCCATCGGCCGAGCCCCGCTGACTGCAGGAGCCTCCTGAGGGGCGTGGTCAGAGTCAGGGGTCGGGGGCCACCCTGGGCACCCTGGCCTGGGGCATGAAGTCCTCAGGCTGCAGCAAGAGCCCCTCAGACCGGCCCTTCCTTCCCTCCCCTCCATCCCATCTCTCTGATCTCTGCCCCATCTGAGGATGTGAAATAGAGGCCCCAGAGGCTGATCACTGGCCAATGAGCAGAGGCCCCGTCCCTGGGCCTCATGGGAAGGGACAGGGGTGCTGTCCTGCAGAGCTGCTGGAACGCCACAGGGGCCTTTCCTGCAGGTCAGAATATGACAGCACCCAGCTTGCCAGAGCCACTTTCCCCGCACCTGCCCCGGGGGCCTGCATTCCAAGGGGAGCCTGCCAGAACTCCAGGAGCCCCTGGAGCTCCAGGAGCCGGCCAACAGCTGCCCCACCTCTCCCCAGCCAGGGGTCTCCCCTGGCAACAGCGCATTCACCCTGCATCTGCGGTCCGGGAGCCTGGGGCTCCAAGCACCCGCTGTCCACCCAGGCACCAGACTGGCCCTCAGGACAGTAGAGGGTTAACGGAGCCCAGGCTCCCTGAGGTCGAGTCTGGCGGGGGCGGGTGGGGGAATCAGGCCCAGTCAGTTCCAACTTTTTTTAGGACAGGCCAGGGCTGCTCCCGCACCGTGAGAGCCAGCGGGGAGGTTGGGGAGGGGTCCCTGAGCCCAGCGCCTGTCGCACCCCATCTGCGCCAAACCCCGAGGAAGGCCGAGTGTGCTGAGGGCGCGGGCCCGGCCACGTCCTGGGCGCCCTGGGGGTGCGGAGAGACTCCCCGTTGGCTGCTCCGAGCCGGCTCCGCGGCGGGCGCAGCGAGCAGAGATCCTGGCACTTCGGCCTCCGCACCGCGTCCCCCGGAAGCGCCGCTGCAGCGCCCTGGGCCGGGGCCGGAGCGCGGCTGAGGGGCCCGGACCCCACCCCGCCGGGCCGGCTGCGGAGCGCCCGGGGTCCCGGGTGGCACGCGGGCGCAGCCGGGCCCGGCTCGGTCCGAGCCCCGGCGGACTGCGCCGGGCTGCCCGGGAGCTCGAGCGTGCACCTTGAGGGCGGGCGGCTCCCGGATGTCGCGGGTGGGGACGCACAGCAGCAGGAGGCCGGCGAGGCCGGCGGCGGCCAGCAGCAGCGGGGGCAACAGCGACAGCGCCTTCCCGGCCATGGGTGCGCAGGCGGGCCGGCGAGCACGGCGCGGCGGCGGGAGCCGGGAGGCCGGGCGAGGGCGGGGGACCGCGGGGTTGGCACCCGGGGGCGGGGACCGGCCAGCGGAGGCCACGCCCACGGCGGGACGGCCCGCCCACCTCCAGCCCGCCCAGAGCGCAGGTGAGTCTCGTTGCTGAGTCACCCGTGCCGTGCCTCTCGGCGCCCGGCTGCCCCCTTTCCCCTTCCTGTCTGCTCTGCCCTAGAGTCATGCCTCCTGACCGGACCCCCACCGCAACCTCTAAGAGCCTGCCAGCCACGCTGGGCCTCTGGGCACTCCAGCAGGACCCAGAGCACGCCCCTGCCCTCTCCGGCCTTGGCCTGGGATCCTCCTGGGCACGCTTGTTGGGAGGGTCGTGGTTCTGGAGAGCCAGATCTCCCCTGGCCTGATCCTGAAGGAAGGAGGCACTACCAGCTACAGGAACCACGTGGCTCCCGGCTGGGTCCCTGCAGGGGAGGGCTGACCTGCCTGCGGTGCCCACCCATTCCTGGGCTCATGGCAAGGCACCGTGCCAGTCAAGCTCCAGCACGCTGTGCTGACCCAGGCTGGGACTGCCTGCTCTGGAGGCGCTGAGAGCTGAGCAGGGCGAAGCCAGACCTACTTCACATGGTCCCGAGGAGACTGGCGGGGTGCAGGCAGAGAGCAGGGCAGGGAGCCCACAGTCCCACGGAGCCTGGAGACCGGGGGCCCTGCTCAGGGGCCTGGGCCCCACCACCGCTCCCACTCAGCGCAAGGCCCTCGCCCAGGGGCCCAGAAGCCTGGACTGGGGAGGAGGGGCCTCTGCACAGGAGGCCTCATCCAGCTGGGGGGAGGGGGACGGGCTGCAGGCCGGCTGGTGGGCACACTGGGGTGGACGGGTGCTCAACTGGCCAAGCCCAGCTCTGCCCCTGCGCCCCACGACACGTCTGGCCGCTATGCTTTGAATCCCTATGCCACCCTGCGTGCCACCCTGGCCAAGAATCACCCCTTACCCCGGCCAAGGGACACCCCCACTTTGCGCAAAATGGGAATTCCCACAGAAGAGAACTATGTGGCAAGACCACCCCCGGAGTGCCAGCAACAGAGGTGGGCGGGGAGAGGACCCAGAAGGACAGCCTTTGATGGGCACAGGGTCTGGGCAGTGGCGCGGCCAGCTGGAACCGGACGGGACAATCAGGCTCGCCGGGCCGGCTGCCCAGGCTGAGGGTCTGGTGTCTCAGGCCCAGAAATGCAGCCTTGTTTCCAGCTCAGGACCCGGCGGGAAGGGTGGGAGCCCCGGGACCTCGCTTGGCCTCCCCAAACCTTCCTGGCTGGAGCCAGCAGAGAGTCACTGGGTGCGGCCGGCTCAGGGCTCCAGGCCCCGGATTCCTGCCAGCTCCCCCCACCCCTCCCACCCCAGGCCCTTTCTTCCACCCCGGAAGGTTCAGAGGAGGGAGAGGCTGGCAGTTCAGGCTGAAAAGGAAGGGACAAAGACAGCCCAGAGGGAGCCTGGCAGACACTGGTGTGCCAGCCTGCCCCGGCCCCCCTCGAGGCCCGAGTGGAGGGGGGCCGCGGGGACGCAGGCCTGCCCCCCGTGCTCATGCCAAGGGCCCAGACCAGCCTGGGGAGAGCCGATGGGAGGAAATGGGGCCTGGAACAGCCACAGCGAGACGGGACCGGGAGTGAATTCTCCCCACAGGGGCCAGGCGGGATCGCCTCTTGGCCCAGAGACTTCCTTCGACCAGGACCACCGAACTCTGGAAGGCGGGCTGGGGGCAGGCGACAGGGAGGCCCTGGCATGGGCCCACCGGGCGGGAGGCGGCTCCGGCCTCCTCCGGGAACCTCTCGGAGGTGGGGCTCCAGCTGCTCTGCACATGCTTGGCCCTGGCTCCAGGCAGAGGAATGTGCTGCAGAGAGGCACCAGGAGAGGCCCCCTCACAGGACCCAGGCCTCCCGGGGCGGGGGGGTCCTGCAGGTCGAGGCCTCCACTGCCCCTGCCTCCATCTCCTCGTGGGAAGCCGCCACATCCCGCGGCTGAAACCCCTCGCCACTCACTGTGCTCGCGGTCACTCAGCAGACGTTTGCCGGCACCCTTCTGAGGACCAGGCGGCCCAGACTGCGTGCACAGTGAATAAGGGCGGCGTGCGGGGGAGGACCCGCTGCCTGTCCGGGGAGGGGTGCCTCGCAAGGCGCCGCAGACACACGGCAGGCGCGGCCCCTGGGCCTCTGGAGGAGTCCTGTTCGGGGGTGGCTGGCGCATCACAGAGCCCTGACCGCCTGACCTGCCCCGACCTTTGCACTGGTGACTCCCTTGCTTTCGCTTATAGCTTTCCGTGCCTGGACTCATCTCTAAATCTATTGTTTTTCCTGTTTTTTTGATGTGCTGGAATGCCCTTCTGGAATTAGCTTCTTCCACTCCTTTGGAGTTCTGAGATCCCTAATGCCAAAGCGTGAGGCACTGCCTTCCGGTATGAGTGTCGCAAACCTCGCATTTCATAGGGAGTGTGTTTGTGGTCCTGGCGTCAGGCTGCTTTCTCTAAGATTGCTGCTACACACACTTGCGCACGAGCCCTTCCCTGGGGAAGAGCTTAGGGGCCGGGACCAGAGCGCACGTGCGTTCAACGTCACCCGCCAACACGCCCGGTTTACAGCAAGGCTGCGCCACCTGGTGATCTCAAGGGCACACGCCACTGTTTTGGTTGGTATTCTGCAACTCTTGGATTTTTGAGACGCTGGTGAGAAGGAAATCCCTTTGAGCTTTTCATGCTGTTTGGTCAGTCGAGTCTTTCCTGTGTTCCGTGAAGCATCCGTCTGAATCTTTAGTTCAGTTTCCGGGGGTGGGTGTCTTTTCCTCTCTAGTTTGCACGGCTTTTATGTACACTCTGGCCATGAGTTCTTTGCGGTGAAATCATGGAAGCCCTTGACTAGTCTGATATATCTGTTTTCTGCTCTAGCCTTTGTGCCTTTTGGGTCTTGTATGTGTAATCTGCCATGAGGTGTTAATCCACTGCTAGGGGATTGGTGTAATCTTGTTTAAAATTTCCTGTTAGTGTCTGCTTTATCTCTGCAGCATTTGTTGTTATTTCTGTTCTCTTTTAATTCCTAACATCACTTTATTTGCTTTGTGTCTTTTGTTCTTCACTAATCCAGGCAGATTTTCATGCACTTCCTGAGTTTTCTCAGTCGAGTTTTTGCCCCTTTGTCGCTGCTTCTTATAATGCGTGTGAGAACACGGTTCCCCAGCCAGGGGCCAACCCACACTGGAAGCACCAAGTCTTGACCCCGAGAGCGCCAGGGAGGCCCTTGGATGTTTGTTTCCTGTCTCGCGAATTCCTGCTCTAACCCTTTTATTTATACTCAGATACGCCATTATCTGACAGTGTCCGTGTCTCTCTCAGCTGTCACCCTGGAGAAGGCAATGGCGCCCCACTCCAGTGCTCTGGCCTGGAGGATCCCGGGACGGGGAGCCTGGTGGGCTGCCGTCTGTGGGGTCGCACAGAGTCGGACACGCCTGAAGCGGCTCAGCAGCAGCAGCGGCAGCTGTTACCCAGCATCGAGAGGAGGGTCAGGCCCACGCGCGCGTGCTAAGTCGCTTCAGGCGCGCCCGACTGTGGCTCCATCAGCCCGCCAGGCTCCTCTGTCCATGGGAGTCTCCAGGCAAGAACACTGTGGTGGGTTGCTGTGCCCTCCTCCAGGGGTCTTCCCCACCCAGGGACTGGGCGTGCGCCCGTTGCGCCTCTGCTCTGGCCGGCGGGCTCTTCACCACGCGTGCTGCCTGGGGAGCCCTGTCAGGCACATGCACACACTCAACAAAAGCACTTTAGACTGGCCTGCTGTGACTTTCCTTCTATATTCTTTGTATCGGCTCTGTCTTCTGCCAGAACCAGAAGTTCAGTGCTTAATTCTTGCTCTGCAAGCCTTTCCTCCCTCCTAAAGTGAATGTCTGAATATCTGTGCTCATTTCCCTCTGGTCTCTGCTCTGGTTGCTGGTTTTGTCTTTTTTTTTTCCAGTTTCATTGCCATTTCTTATCTGACACACAAATTGCTTGGATATGGGTGTTTTTTAAATTTATTTTTTCATGTTTTTTCTTTTTTCCTTTATTTTTTGTTTCTTTTTGCTTTTGTTTTGTTTTGGGTTTGTTTTTCTGAGGAAGTGTGTGTGTTTTAAAACCCAGAAGTCTGGGCTTTAAAAAATTTATTTATTTGGCCGCACGGGGTCTACATTGCGGCACCTGGGACCCGGTTCCCTGACCAGGGATTGAACCCGGGCCTCCTGGATCGGGAGCGTGGAGCCTTAGCCGCTGGGCCATGGGGGAGGCTCCTCGGCTTTTATCTAAGGCACCTGCATCGTGCTTACGTCATGTCATCGGCTTGCAAGTAGTCTTCCGGTATCTATTGGATTGGGTTTTGGGCCCAATGTGTGGTCATAAAGAGATATAAATGTTCCTCGTGTGCTGGAGAAGAATGCATGTTCTCCAGTTAGTGAGCACATTGGTCTGGATTTGTACACTACATCACCATTAACAATAGGGTCCAAATCTACTATCAGTTATCAAGAGGTATGTTGAAACTTCTCACCGTGATGATGAGCTTGCTAATTTTTCTTTACGGTTCTGACAAGTCTTGCTGTCTATATGTGTATATACATATAAACATATGGTATGATAGCAAAAGGAGAGAGAGGAGGGCGGCAGAGGGTGCGATGGTTGGATGGCATCACAGACTCAATGGACATGAACTTGGGCAAACTCCAGGAGACAGTGAGGGAATGGGAGGCCTGGCGTGCTACCGTCCATGGGGTCGCAGAGTCAGACACGACCCAGCAGCTGAACAACAGCGGCAAAACCAGGAAGCCGGCAGTGGCGTGGCCCAAGGAGCCCACGTTGCCTCGCCGGCTCACTTGCACGTGTGTGCGTGTGCAGCTCTCTGCAGCTTTACCCCGCGTGGAGCCCTGTGTAACCACCATGACAATGAGGAAACCCGACTGAGCTGTCCCCGAGAGACCCTCACGCCGGCTCCAGCCGCCCCGCGCTGCCCAGCTCCGCCCGTGGGGCTCCCCGGTTGGCACAGGGGTGGCTCGCGCGCCATGTGCCCTTTTGGCTGGCTCCGCCGCCCGGCCCCTCCTCCCAAGGCTAGCCCAGCGCTGACGCGCTAGCAGCGGCCCCTTCCTCCTCGTTGCTGACTCGCATCCTGTGGTGTGGATGGACCAGTGTCCGAACCCTCCGCAGAAGGAGGCACACCTGAGCAGTGTCTAGCTGGGAGCGAAGACCAGTGAAGCTGCTGAGTCATCCCGTACATGTTCCCGCGTGAAACCAAGTCTTTGTTCTCTGGGAAAAACGCGCAGGAACGCCATCGCTGTGCTTAGGATGTATTAGTCAGGGTGCCCCCAAGAAACGACAGGGAGCCAGCAGGCATGTGTATGTGGGGAGGGGAGAGAAGGAGGGGGGAGAAGCAGACTTTTATTTCGAGAACTAGCTCACGCAGCTGCGGAGCCAGCGAGTCTGAAGTCTGCAAAGCTCGTCAGCAGGCTGGAACCCAGGAAGACCTGAGGCGGCAGCCCTGAGTGCAGAGGCAGCCTGCAGGCAGACCTCCTTCCTTTTGGGGGATTGCAGTCCTTTCTCTTAAGGTCTTTGACTGATGGGACGAGGCCCACCCACGTTATGGAGGACAGTCTGGTTAACTCAGAGGTCACTGATGTAAAAGTCGGTCACGTCTAAAACATGCCTTCACAGCAGCCTCTGTGTTGTAACCAAAGGACTGGGAGTCATACCCAAGTCAAGCCGACACGTGAAATTAGCCATCACATGTGGTGATCTTAGCTTTGAAAGGAACGACCAAGTTATTCTCCAGAGTGGGCGCGTCACTGGACACACTGGCCAGTAATGAGCGAGTGGCCGTTCCACATTCTCACCGGCGTGTGCTGTTTCCAGCTTTTCAGATCAGCCACTCTGATTGGGGTGCACCCGTTCTCACTGTAGTTTTAATTTGCATTTTCCTAGTGGCTAATAATGTTGAACACTTTTTCACACGCTTATCCGCTATCTGTGTGTCCTCCTTCGTCAAATGTCTGCGTATCTTCGTGAGTTATATTTTACAGTTGGGTGAGTACAACTTTAGGGTTGCTGTATCTTCCTGGTAAATTAAACTTTTTGAGATTGTTACTCTCTTCAATGTTATTAACATCTCTTGCCTTAAAACCTATTTTGTTTTAGATCAATACAACTGCTTGGGTTTTTTTTTTTTTGGTATCATTATATTTCAGGTGTGTCTCTTAAAACAGCTTATATCTGAATTTCTAAAAACCCAATCTGATAACTCGCCAGAGTTAATCTATTCACATATACTGTGAACAGTAATGTGTTTCTTCAATGTGTTTTCTGATTTTTACATTTTTTTCTTCTAGATTTGAATTTCTTTTCCCTTTTCTCCTCCATTTCCCTGCCCCTCTCTTTTTTTTGAAAGGTATACCATTCGCTATTACCTTACCTGGGGTTCCCAGTTACTGTAACTTACAGCCTTAGTAAAATAAATACAGCTGGTGTCTTGTCCCACCTTGTGAACAATTATACTTAAGAATGCCTCAGCTCCACCCACCCCTCCCCATTTCTGCAGTCGGGACATTCGGGTTCTACTCCACTCTTCCAAAGGTCAGCACCCTCATCCTCATTAGAATCACAGCAGAGGAGAAAGGGAGGAGGCCTGCTGACAGCGTGTGGACGTGCCATCTCGGGAGTGAGCCCTCCCTGGTCACTCAGCATCGTAGAAGACTGCAGTCCCGAGGACCACCTCTGCCACAGACTCATGCAGTTCCAGGCCAACGCCAGCAGTTCCTAACCCACAGAAATGGCAAGAAAATGTGTTGCTTGCTCCGTGGTAAAGAACCCACCTGCTAATGCAGGAGCCGTGGGTTCAATCCCTGGGTCGAGAAGTTCCCTTGGAGGGGAAATGGCGCTCTAGTACTCTTGCCTGGAGAATCCCATGGACAGAGGAGCCTAGCAGGCTATTACATACAGTCCATGCAGTCACAAAGACTGGAACACGACAAAGCAACCGAGCTGTGTACATAAGCCGCCAAGTTTGGGGCTTTAAAAAACAGCGACTTTGCTGTACGTGGGGCTGAAGCCGGCTCCCCACTGGGAGCGCGGTCTTGGCCGCTGGATCACGGGGGAGCCCCTGCCCTCACTCTTGAAAGACAGTGTCTGTGGGGCAGGCTTCTAGGTTAGTAATGACGCCGTCTCAGCCGCTGGTGGCTTTCCAGTCTCTGGACTCTGATGCCACTGCGCGATCTCCTTTGAAGGTAACTGGCTTTGTCTCTGGATTCTGTAACAATCTCGCAAGATGAATGCTGTTTTTCTCATTCATCTTGCCCTGGATCCACTGGGATTCCTGGACATAAGGATTGGTTTTTTAAGATGATTCTGGAAAAATTCAAGCCATTCTAACTTCATATGTTGTTCCTTCTCCCCATGCTTTCTTTTAGGAAATCTAACCAAACAGCCCTCCACCTCTCAAGACCCTTCTCTCATAGTTCCTGACTCTAACTGAATGGCCCTCAAGTCGTTCCCTAAGCTGTTTCAATTCATTAAGCCTCCTTTCAGTTGTGCTGAAATTTTCCACGTCAGGCCCAGTCAAGTTTTAAATTTTATTTTCAAATTTCTAGTTCTATTAGATTCTTTTCATTTTATTGGCCACCTTTATAGAGTCAAGGTTGACACTTTTAATGGAATAAGGAACTATAGACAACTCCGTGTTTGTGTTTTCAAGCATCTTTATTTCTCCAGCTACACCAAACATCAGCATCTTCTCTGACCGTCCTGGTATCTGAAACGGCCACAGAATGTTTTCTCCCGGCTCACAGTGGCTCCATCCCTTGTGAACAGGTTTTAAACTGGAGACGCTCCTTGTCCTCGGCACTCAGTCCATAGGGAATCCTCGAGGCCTGGTGGAGCCGCGCCGCTCTGGCAGATGCTCAGCTGAGGGTGGCTTTGCGGCCCGCCCCCCGCCCCGCTGGCATCACGCTGAGTGCGGCTGGCATCTAGTGGGCATGCTGCTAAACATTCTCCAGGGCACAGGCAGGCCCCAGACGACCCCCCCAGTCGCTGCCCCTGTGTGGCTAACACTCGCTGCTCTGGAAAGGCTGTTTTACTTCTGCCAGCCACCTGGGCTCGCCAGCCTGTGGGCACTCACAGTTCTCCCCTTGGGGTCTCCAGGGCGGCACAGGCAGCCTCATTGCAGGCTTCAAATAAGGAGGGTGCGTCTTCCGTCCTGCGTGGAAGGCCAGCATCATCACTAAGGGCCTCTCTGCGAGTCACAGGTTTCTCCCACTCACCCTGCAACTGGAGGGACCGCCTGCAGTTGGTGGTACCCCCGGGGTGAACCCCGAGCTCTCAGCAGGGACGCAGACTCTCAGGGCAAAGGCTGCCACCTCTGCTTTCCTGGCCCACGCAGGCTCGGGCAGGGCTGGGCAGGAGCAGGGCAGGGAGCTCCGGGGGGCCGGAGCACCACTGGCAGAGCCCAGAGCTGGGACGGCCCACGGCCTGGCCTGCCCTGAGTCACGCGTGGGTGGAGGGAGGATTCGGAGCTGGGGAAAGACGTTTTCAGTTATGGAATTCTGCGGACTCCTAGTGAGGGGGCTTAGGGCCCGAGCTGCTGCGGGGGGGCTCTGGTCAAGGGCTGGCAGAGGGGGACAACCGGGGGAACCAGGAGAGGGGCAGCCTCCAGGCGGTCCTGGTGGGCCCTGGCCCAGTCACCCCAGGGCTCGGATGCTGGAGGCCCAGTGCCGCCCCTTTGGGTCCAGCACCCCTTCTGCCTCACATCCCAGGGAACCTGCCCAGGTCAAGGTCATGTAGCCTGAGTGCCGGACCTGAGACAACCACCTTCCTCCACTGGCTGCCGGTGTGGGGGAGGGCTCCAGCTGGCACAGGCAGAGCTGGGCCCTGTGGGTGCAGCACCCCAGACCCCTCCTCTCTGGGCATACTGCCACCCCCAGGCACGTGAGGCTGTGCACAGTCAGCCCTCAGATCCCAGTTCTATAAGTGCCCAGCGTGTCCAGGCCCGAACACACGGCCTGCCTGCACAGCCTGGATGCCCTCAGCTCCAGGGGAGCCTTGGGGGCGCTCGGAGCCCCTCCCAGGGTGGCTATAGGCCAGCTGAGCAGGTGGTCTCCCCAAGAGCGGGCCGGGCGTGGGGGACAGTCAACAAATGACCCCGGCGGGACCCGCTGCCAGGCTCTTCTTGAGTCCTTCAGGCCCCCCTTCCTCAGACCCAGACCCAGGCCCTTCATTCCCAGGGAAACACACATCTGGTGGGGGGTGCTGCTAAGGCTGCTGGGTCTCTAGGACTTCCTGGGGCACGCCAGAGGGTACCACCACTCTGAGGACAGGGCCTTGCTCACGGAGGGCACCTTACGCCGCCCTGGTTACCTGGCAGGCCCGAGAAAGGGCACTGTTTGCTCAGTGGAGTCCGGGCCAGCAGGGGTTACCGCCAGCCCGTTCGCCTAGCGTCTAAGGTCCGCGAGGAAGAGAAAGCAGGCCAGCTCTGGCTCAGGCAGGAATCCAGTGGAACACTGCGCCCGGGGCGCCCCTGGAACTGGACACCAGTAGACGCCCCTGGCCTCCTGGCTGAGGTGGGACCCCGAGTCCTGAGGGAGGAAATGTGCCCATGGGCCCTCGGGGCCAATCACCACTGGGTCTGAGGTGTCCCAGCCCAGGGCCACCCACTCCAGGCCCCATCCGAGACACCCAAATGCAGGCTCCAAGGCCAGTTAGCAGTGCAGGGTGAGCAGGGCCGTGGACTGGAGATCCCAGGCGGAGGGGACACAGGCCAGCAGAACACAGGAGCGGGCCTGCCCAGAGCTGCTGAGGCCGGCGCCCCCTCCCCACCGACAGCAGCGGCGGCTCCAGGCTGGGCGCTCGCACGATGGAGTCTCCCACTCCGCCAGCCCCAAAGCCCAGATCAGAAGGGAGGAGGGAGGCGACGTCCAGGCACCTCTGCCTCAGAGGGGGCCAAGGAAGTGCCCCCCAGCCCGGGAGCTGAGAGACTGGCCAGGCGGCAAGGTCCCTTGTCTGTGCCCGGGGCCAGCTACATGAAGGTGGAGTCCAGGGGCCCAGCGTCCTGCTGGCTGAGGGCGCGGGCCTCAAACAGCTGCTTGATGAGGGCAGACTTCTCCCGCTCCAGCTGTGTGATCCGCTCACTCTTGTCGGTCACCTCCTGGGCAGGGCGGGGAGGGCGCTCAAGGACTGGCCAGGGGCCCCAGCCCCTGCCTGCACCCAGCCTCCAGTCCCCACTCCCACACCTGACCGCATCCTGCCCCCAGCCCCTGCCTGCACCCCCCACCCCAGGCTGTGCTGGCACCCTGCCCCCAGCCCACGGCAGCACCCCTGACCCCCAGGCCTCACGTCCCCCGCCCCCAGCCCCCAGCCCCCGGCAGCATCCCTGCCACACAAGAACCACCCCCCTCCGTGCCCACCTGGGTCAGGAGCCGGTTCTGCTCCTTCAGCATGAGGATAGTCTGCTGCTGCCAGTTGGGGGCCGAGGGTGACGCAGGGGCCTGGGGGCCCTGAGGAGGGCAGAGCCTACAGGAGGGCACGGTCAGGCAGGCCTGGCACAGCCTCGAGGGTGAGGGTGAGGCAGCACGGGCTAGGCTAGGCAGCACTCACCCTGGAAGCACAGGCCGCGGCCAGTAGCTCCCCCAGGCACCGGGCCACCTCCTGCACCTGGGGCAGCAGCTGCCCCAGCAGGCGGGGGGCTGCCCTCAGCCCCGAGGTCCTGGGGGAGAGCACGGAGGGGGCAGTCAGCAAGGCCCAGGGGTCCCCAGGGGCTGCAGGGGGCGGCCCTGGGGGCGGGGAGCCCAGGATTGTCACAGGTGGGGAGTATCACCGAAGTGAGGGGTGGCCCAGCACTCTGGGTAGAGGGGCACCCACTGTCCTCTGCCCACCTGGGCAGGGGATCCCTGTGGGGGAGGGGTCGCTGTGCCCTAGGGGCTGGGGATCCCTGTGGGGGAGGGTCACTGTGCCCCAGGGGGCAGGGGATCCCTGTGGGGGAGGGCCGCTGTGCCCCGGGGGCAGAGGAATCCCTGTGGGGGGTGGCTGTGCCCCGGGGGCAGGGGATCCCTGTGGGGGAGGGTCGGTGTGCCCACCTGGGCAGGGGATCCCTGTGGGGGAGGGTGGCTGTGCCCGGGGCTGGGGGTGGAGACAGGCCCGGGAGCAGCGTCACTCACCGAGCTGGCCCTGCTCCGGCCCAGGCGGCGCTGGCGCTCCTGCAGGCGCTGCAGCTGCTGCTGGTACCACTCCCGGCCCCGCGCCATCATCTCCAGCCCCTGCAGCAGCGCTTCCTGCTCCTGCTGCAGCTCCCTCATCTGCTTCAGCTGCCACACACAGGCACAGGCTGCGTCACCCACAGGCACCACACGGGCACAGGCCGCGCCACCCGCGGGCACCACACGGGCACAGGCTGTGCCACCCGTGGGCACCCACGGGCATGTGCCATGCTGCGCACAGGCACGCAGCAGGACAGGATGGCCTGCCCCTGCCTGTGCCTGGAACTCATACCAGCCCACACTCACACACCTGAGCACACCCCCCCAGCACACCTGCACTCACACACCCAGGTGCCAACAGGAGCCCTTGTGCGCCTCTGCACTGGGAACACAGCCCTGCTCCTCCTCCCGGGACCGGGGGCAGTCTTGGCCTTGCTTAGCCTCTCCACACAGGGTTCCAAGGGAATCTCCCCGCCCTTTATGGCATGTGGTCACTCAGCGGGTGGGCAGGCCTGCCGTGCCAGGAAAGCAGGTAGGGGCCAGTGCAGTGCCGGGAGGGGCTGACCAAAGGACTTCTTGACCTGACCGAGGGCCAGCTCCCAAGTGGGTTCAAACTAGGATAGGAACTGAGGTTTAGAACTGCTGACGTTCCTGCTACAGAGTCCCCTCCCAGGCAGAGGAATGGTCCAGGAAACCACGCGTGTGGGGGCCAAGTCCAAACCCAGGGTGATGGTAGAGCCCCCGGGCCCCTACTCACCAGGGCGCAGTCCACACCGTTGGTGATGGTGTGCCTCCGCCCGTTCCCCTCGGGCACGGGGCCCCCAGTGGGCATCCCCCGTGCCGAGTTCCTGGGCCCTGCAGGTCACTGCTCCTGCAGCAGAGAAGTGAGAGCCTGGCTCTCTTCCCACGAGGCAAGCTTGACTCCCCAAATATCCATCCCAGACCCATCCTCAACCAACCCCAGCTGCACAAAGCCAGGTGCCCAGGCCTGCGTGCCCCTGGGATCCTCAGCGATCCAGAGCCTCCCTGGACCACACGTGCCAGGGCCTGGTCCTCTCTCAGCCCCTCACACGTGCCGTGCAGACGGCCGTGCAGCCACTGAGGCTCAGGGTCTGCACTTGCACCCCCTGTACGAGCTCCTGGAGGGCAGGGGGCTCCATCTCATTCATCTCTGCACTCCCAGGGCCCATACCTCAAGGGCTCAAGGCCGCTGAACTCGGAGCCAGCGAGGCGACCTCTGGCCTCCACTCCTCTCCTTGCCCACCCGGGCCCTTTAAGGGCGGCTGGGGCTTCCCAGGTGGCGCTGGTGGTTAAGAACCCGCCAGCCGATGCAGGAGACACAGAAAGACTCGGTCCAAGTCCTGGGTCGGGAAGACCCCCTGGAGGAGGCCATGGCAACCCACTCCAGTATTCTTGCCTGGAGAACTCCAGGGACAGAGGAGCCAGGCGGGCGACAGTCCATGGGGCTGCCGAGTCAGACGCGAGTCAGACGCGCCTGCAGCGACTTAGCTCACTCGGAGTTTGAGCAGGAGGAATGTGGGCTCAGGCAGCAGAGCCCAGCGCTCTCCCAGGAGGGAGAGTGCAGCTCGAGCCCTGCACAGCGGCACCAGTGGGGCCCCAGCAGAAACTCCTCGCACACTCGGCCACCCGCAGAGCTGCCGTGGGGCCAGAAAGCCAGGTGCTTCCCTGGAGGACGGGGAGGGCGAGCAGGGCTGCCCATGAGGGGGGAGTGGGTGCAGGTGAAGAGGGCGCCCTCCCTGGGCTCCCGAGCCCTATGCCCTGCCTGGCACGGCAGTGGGCACAGGCATGTCTGACAGGGACACGCCCAGAGGGCTGGCACCAGGTGGCCATGTGGGCCACCGGCCAGCTGTGGCAGACTGGCTCCAACCAGCCAGCCCCGGCAGACCGGCTCCAGGCAGGCTGGAGTTCATGTTCCAACCTGCCGAGCTGCGCTGCAGGCAGAAAAGGCACAGCAGAGGGGTGCTGGGGGCACCCCGGAACACCTGAGCTGGTCCGCACCATCAGGTTTGCAGGGCGGCCCAGGGGCCCCAGATGTCAGCAGGCTGGAGGCCCAGCAGGTAGAGGCATCCTTGCGCCCACCCCACCCCACCCCGTCCAAGCGGGATCTAGCAGCCAGTACCTACGGGGCTCAAGCCAGCCTGGGGTGCATGCTGAACCCCAACAGGGAACAGGAAGGAGCGCCTGGACAGCGGGGAGGGCTTGGGGGGCTGTGAACGTGGGGCACCTTTCCTTTCCTGGGGTACTAAGGGCTCTCGGACCTCCAGGTTTTGCACCCAAACAGTATGTCACGAGCCCCATCTGGGCCTTCACTGGTCAAAGGTAACAGTGGACGCCGGAACTGGACTTCAGAGGACTGAAGTGATGGACCCGGTGCGACAACAGGCCTGAGGCTGCAAACCCCAGTCCCATGACTAATTCCCAACCGCATGCAAGAACGCAGACGGCGCCGGGCCGTACTCAGGGCCGCGCCCAGAAGCCGGCTTCCCCTCACACCCCAGGGGATGCGGAGGCTGGGCAGCAAGAAGCCTGGATGCAGGAGCCCCCAGCTGAGGGTCTGATGAGCTCAACAGGGAGGCAGGGGCCACCGCAGCTCCAGCTGGCAGTCATGGGGTTGGGGAGTATGCCTGAGCCTGGGCATGGGGTCCAGCAAGGCTGGCAGAGCGGTGGGCAGCATAGAAACGGCCACAGCTGCCCAGCGGAAGGCCGGCACCTGCACAGGCTGAATGGGCCGAGGGGCCCTGCCCCGCCCCAGCCCCCCGGATAATGCCAGTCTTGTTCCCAGGGCAGGCTCTCTGGGGGATAAACAGGGGACCATTCAGTCATGCCCTGTCCCTGCCAACTGGACCGGAAGCTGGGCCATCCCCAGGGGCTGTGGTTGATTCCGCCCAGGTGTCAGAGGCACCAAGGCTCCGGGCCTGGAAGACTCGGCTGGAGACCCTCCACTCTCTGCCCTTTATGGGGCCAGGTCCTCCTGCACCACGCCTGGCAGCTCCCGCCTGCCCTGGTCTCAAGGGGGTGGTCCGCCCAGGCCTCTCCCCGAGCTGCTAGACCGAGAAGGACCCAAGGAGGCAGCAAAGGCCCTTCACAGTCTGGGGACCCTCCCTTGACACCAGTGAGAATTGCCTTTGCCTGAGTCACCAGATGAGCCCAAGGGCCCGGGTGTCCCCAGGTGTGGGCAAGTACTGAGGTGGAGAGCCCTCAGGCCGAAACGGCTCCCCGCTCGGGTTTAGCTCGGAGTGGGCTCCTGGTGGGGTCTGCGGGGGGCTCCCACCAGCTCCTTGGACGGGTCCCCGAGCACCCGACGCGCAGAGAAACTTCTTTCCCTCCAGGCAGCGGGGTGACCCAGGTTTACACGCCCGCGGGGGAGCTCCGGCCGGGCCCAGGGGCCGCCCCCACTCACCAGTGTCCTTGCTTGGGCTCCGCTCCAGCGCCGCGCCCTGGGGCCGCTCGGGCTCCGCCAGACCGGGCGCCGCCTCCGCCAGGCCGCACGGCTTCTCCAGGTTCCGATTCGCGACGCCTGGGCCAGCCGGCGGGGGGCGCGCGCCCAGGGGCAGGGGCTTCCTCTCCAGGACGGTCCGCGGCTCGTCGGCCGGCGCGAACACCAGGCGCGGGGGCGCCGGCTGGCCCTCGGGCCGCGCCGAGCAGCCTCCCCGGGCCAGGGCGCGCGCGGGGGCCCGCGTGTCGCCGTCAGAGCTCGGCAGCGCGGTGCGCAGGCCGGCCACAAAGCGCTCGAAGGTTAAGTAGCCGCTGGCTGGGGCCACCTGGCGCAGGCCCTCGAGCACGCCGCGAGGCAGCTCGCGCGCGTCGGCGCCCCGCCACCGGGACTCGATCTCCCGCAGGTGCACGAGGCCGCGCCGCCGGTCGTCCAGGATGTCGAAGAGCGTGCGCAGGCTCTGCAGGAAGGCGCGCGGCAGCCCCTCCGTGCCGGGCGCGGGAGGCGGCCCGCCGCCCGGCTCGGCCATGGCGGCTCCGGCCATGGGCGCCCGCCCGCAGCGCTCGGGCCTCAGGCAGCCCTGCTCCGTCCCCGTGCGGCCCGACGGCGGGCCCGGCGGCGCGCGACCCGCCCCGACAATAGCGGCGACTTTTTGAATGGGCCTCCCTGTGGCGTCAGCGCTCATTAGCATTCGCGGCGGCCATTGGCCGAGGCTAGCTCGTCTCCTCTCTGATTGGCTGAGAGGCCGGCCGCCCAGGTTTGATTTTCGGGTGGAGAGGCCGGTGGCTCGGGCGCTCCCGCCGTGCCCAGAGGGTCTCGGGGAGCGTGGAGGCGCCGGCGGCAGGGGGCGGGGTCCCTCAAGTCCGCCTCCCTGTCGAGCTTGCGGGTGGGGGCGGGACCCCCGAGCGCCCCGGTAGACTCCCCAGTCCCAACCACTCCGGCTGCTCCCTCCGCGGTCCTGACCTCGCTGGCTCTGGCCGCCCAGTCCACCTTCCGGAGGGCGGGGCCCGGGGCCGGCGGTAACCTGTCCCGAGGCGGCCTCCTGGGATAAGGAGGAGAGCAGCCCTCCATGGACTCCCGTTTCCCCTCGAGCTGCCCCGCGTGCTCTTCGCTGAGTGTCCCTCGGCGCAGCCCTGGGGCTCCTTTCTCTTGCGCCAGGCGGGCCCCGAGGGGACTGTGGGCTCCAGCCAGCTGGGCGCTTCCGCTCACAGAAGCCTCTCTGTCCCCACCGCTGCTCGCTCCTCCGCCGGCCCCTCGGGGACAGCCTGGCCTTTCCTGCCGGGCCGCAGGACAAAGCCACTTTTCTTGTGTCCCCAGAGGAGACTTCTGCTCCGGCTCACAAAGTCCTTCTGCTCGGGCCCCTTCCTCTGACCGGACACCTCCTCCAGCTGCAACCGGGGCACACATGGCCTCTGGAAGCCAGCCAGGCAAGCCTGTGCGCCCCCCCGCCCCCCCCGCTGCCCCTGCTTCACCCCCTGGTCACTCTGGGAGGGGTCATCTCAGGCCCACTGATCGGACCTTCCCCAAATCAGGGAAGGACCCGAGATGCTGTCTGCTTGGGACCCTGGTCTTCTCCATGTAACTGATACCCCACTTTGCCACTGAGCAGAGCACGTGACTTATCTGCTGCTTTAGAAGAAGACTGTTCACCTTGGGGGTAAAAGAACAAAGAGTTGACTACCACCTCCTCCAGACAGGATCTTGGTGCGGCTATGGGCTCCATGCTCCGGCTGGCCTGCCTACCTGTGCCTCCGTGTCCTTGGGCCCCAGGCACTGGTCTGAGTTTCAAGCTGTTGTAAGGGCAACTGGCCTGGCCAGGGAGTGTCCTGCGTCCACTTCTGCCGTGGGGTTATCCCTCAAAGTGAGGACTCTTTCATGGTGAGGAATTTGTGGGGTACCTAGAAAGCTGTGAGCCTAGAGTCACCCCATGGAGACTGGTCTGTCCCTCCCTTCCCCTTTAGTGGCAGGACCAGCCAGGGTCCCCAGAGGCATTCAGGTCTTTTGTCCTGCAGCTCATCTCCCCTTCCTTCTCTGCTTCCAGCACCCATCCCCCACCCCAGTCCCCTGTGCTCAGGGTACTGGCATTCCTTCACCTCTGCGTCTTTGCATTTGGGGGCTCTCCCTACCAGGAACACCCTTCCTCACTGCTCCTGGCTGAGCCCCGTGCTCTTCTGGTGCACAGTGCTCAGTGGAAACCCTCCTGGAGGTCACAGCAGAAAGAACATCTTTGGGTGGGACGCTGCACCAAGGCGAGGCCCATGGGAGGGGGCAGCCTGGGGGCAGCTCTGTGGGGTTAGTGTGGGTGAGGAGGCCGGTGGCTGGCAGCGGGCAAAGCTGCTGCTGCTCAGACGGCATGCCCAGCGGGACCCAGGCTAGGCCACGGCCCTTGTGAGCCTGAGCCCACTGTGCCAAGGAAGTGAAGGCCCCTCAGGGCTTCTAGGACCACGGGGAAGGGGGCCCTGCCGGCCCCTGGTCCGTGGGTGTTCCGACGGCCCCTCACTAGGCACTGGAGAAAGGCATGGAGAAGCTGGAGTCAGTGCCAGCTCTGGACGTGGGACTAAGGCGTGGCCCCGTGTCTTTCTGATCCTGAACTCTGATCACTTCCTCCTTCCGCGCTGCTTTCCAACCTGCCCAACGCCTTCCCACCTGTAGCTTTCAGGTGGCTGTACCCTGGTGGGGGATGGGGGAGGCTTCCCAGAGGCCCAGGCCAGGCAGATCCTCTGCGGCCTTTAAACTTGAGAGGTGCCCACCCTAGCTGTAATTTTCTCTGTGGCAGCCAGGAGCTCTTTGGAGCGGGCAGGGGCACTGGCCACGCCGTCCTCTGCCACCCTTGGCAGGTAGCTCAAGAAGCTGTCAGCCACCTGTGCCTCCTAGGTACCCCCCGTCTGTCAGTGCCCCCTCTGCCCAGGTGGGCCGGCCCCCTCCTCTTGGCCCTTCAGGTGCCTCCAGCTACATGGCCTCAATTGTCCAAATCCTTCTTACCTCAGCTGAGTCCCAGCCTCCCCCACACACTGTCCACTTGGAGCGTCTGCCGCAGACCTCCTTTCAGGGCCTCCCATGCAGCGTGCACACCCACATAGCCGTCAGGCCCCGTCACTGTGCTAGACCTGGGGCCCAACACGACCGTTCCATTAACAGGCGTTGGCTGAGTGTCCACTGTGTGCTGGTCACAGATCACGTGATGGCACAGAGCAGTGAGCCAGACAACATCCAGCTCTCAGGGGTTCAGCTCCCGTGGGAAGCTGGGCAGGGGAGGGTGCAGAAAGGCAAGGCGGAACAGAACAGGATAGAAGGGTCTCCCCAGTGTGACTTGTGAGCAGAGATCTAGCAAAGTGGAGCAGGAAGTCCCCTGACTTTCTGAAAACAAGCCATTCAGGTGCAAAGGCCCTGAGGCAGGTCCACTTCTTTCAGGTCCTGAGCAAGTGCAGGGGACCCCAGGAGGCTGTTAAGCTCTGCCTCCTAACCCAGGAAGGGTACTTGGAAGGGGTGGGGGCTTACGCCTTAACAGGCGGACAGGCTGGAGGAGGTTCTTCTTTTCTTTTCTTTCTTTCTTTGTCTCTCTTCCTCTACACTGGGTCTTAGTTGTAGCACGCAGGGTCTTTCGTTGTGGCATGTGGGATGGTACAGGAGGCAGTGACCAAAACCATCCCCAAAGAAAAGAAATGCAAGAAGGCAAAGTGGTTGTCTGAGGAGGCTTTGCAAATAGCTGAGAGAAGAAGAGAAGTGAAAGGCAAGGGAGAAAGGGAAAAATATACCCAACTGAATGCAGAGTTCCAGAGACTAGCAAGGAGAGATAAGAAGGCCTTCTTAAAGAACAGTGCAAGGAAATAGAGGAAAACGACAAACTGGGAAGGACTAAAGATCTCTTCAAGAAAACGAGATAGCAGGAAGACATTTCATGCAAGGAGGGCACAGTAAAGGACAGAAATAGTAAGCGCCTAAGGGAAGCAGGAAAGATTAAGTGGCAAGAATACACTGAAGAACCGTAAGCTGGAGAACCACGGTGGCGCGGTCACTTCCCTAGAGCCAGACACCCTGGAGTCTGAAGTCAAATGAGCCTTCAGAAGCATTCCATGAAGGAAGCTAGTGGAGATGATGGAATTCCAGCTGAGATATTTCAAGCCCTAAAAGATGATGCTGTTAGCATGCTGCACTCAGTATGTCAGCAAATTTGGAAAACTCAGCAGTGGCCACAGGACTGGAAAAGGTAAGTGTTTATTCCAGTGTCAAAGAAGGGCAATGCCAAAGAATGTTTAAACGACCACACGACTGGGCTTCCCTGGTGGCTCAGAGGTTAAAGCGTCTGCCTCCAATGTGGGAGACCTGGGTTCGATCCCTGGGTTGGGAAGATCCCCTGGAGAAGGAAATGGCAATTCACTCCAGTATCCTTGCCTGGAGAATCCCATGGACTGAGAAGCCTAGTAGGTTACAGTCCACGGGCTCGCAAAGAGTCGGACACGACTGAGCGACTTCACCTCACCACACAACTGCACTCATCTCACATGCTAGCCAGGTAAAATCCTTCAAACTAGATTTCAGCAGTATGTGAACCGAGAACTTCCAGATGTACAAGCTGGATTTCGAAGAGTCAGAGGAACCAGAGATCAAATTACCAGCATTCCTTTGATCCTGGAGAAAGCAAGGACATTCCAGAGAAACATCTCCCTGTGTTTCACTGACTATGCTAAAGCCTTTGAGTGGAGCACAACAAATTGTGAAACTTTCTTAAAGAGATGGGCGCACCAGAGCACCCTACTTGTGTCCTCAGACAACAGCTGGGGCTACCTTGCTGGCCCAGTGGCAGAGAATCAGGCTGCCGACACAGGAGACTCTGGTCCCCCTGCTCTGGGAAGATCGCACGTGCTGCAGAGCCGCTAAGCTCGTGCGCCCAGAGCCTGGAGGCTGCGCCTGCTGGAGCTCACACGCCCTTTCAAAGCCCGCGCTCCGCAAGTAAAGCCCCCGCAACGAGAGGCCCATGCACTACAGCTGGAGAGCGGACCCCGCTCTCTGAAACGGGAGAGAAGCCCGTGCAGCAGCAAAGGCCCAGCACACCCAAAAGCGAATAAATAAAACTATTTAAAAGGAAAGAAAAGGAAGAAGAGCAACAGACAGAGCCGGACATGGAACAACTGACTCAAAACTGGGATCTAACCTAAACGCAGAGCACATCATGGGAGATGCTGGACTGGATGAATCACAAGCTGGAATCAAGGTTGCCAGGAGAAATCAACAACCTCAGATATGTGGCTGATACCATGCTAATGGCAGAAAGTGAGGAGAAACTAAAGAGCCTCTTGATGAAGGTGCAAGAAGAGAGTGAGAAAGCTGGCATGAAACTCAACATTAAAAACAGCAACAACAACTAAGGTCATGGCATCCGGTCCCATCACTTCCTGGCAAACAGAAGGGGAAAAGTGGAAGCAGTGACAGGTTTTCCTTTCTCAGGCTCCAAAATCATGGTGATGGTGACTGCAGCCATGAAATTAAAAGATGCTTGCTCCTTGGAAGGAAAGCTACGACAAACCTAGACATCGTATTAAAAAGCAGAGACATCACTTTGCTGACAAAGGCCCATACAGTCAAAGCTATAACGGTCATGTATGGATGTGAGAGTTGGACCATAAAGAAGGTTGAGAGCAGAAAAAAATGATGCTTTCGAACTGTGGTGTTGGAGAAGACCGTTGAGAGTCCCTTCGACTGCAAGGAGATCAAACCAGTCTATCCTAAAGGAAATCAACCCTGAATATTCATGGGAAGGACTGACGCTGAAGCTGAATCTCCAATACTCTGGCCAAGTCATTGGAAAAGACCCTGATGCTGGGAAAGATGGAGGGCAGGAGGAGAATATGGTGGCAGAGGATGAGATGGTTGAATAGTATCATGGACTCAATGGATGTGAATTTGAGCAGACTCCAGGAGATAGTGGAGGACAGAGGAGCCTACCGAGCTGCAGCCTGGTCACTGACAGACACGACTGATGACTGAACAACAATCTGGGATCTTAGTTCGCTGCCCAGGGATTGAACTCAGCCTCCCTGCATCAGGAGATAAGAGTTTTAGTCTCTGGACCACCAGGGAAGTCCCAGAGATCTTTTCATTTCGGGTCCTAAAGCACCCTTTTAACTTGTTTTAACCCTGGGTAGTATGACTTTGACTTAATGAAACTAGTTTCTAAAAGAAAATTTTGTCCTCTAGTGCCTGAAGCTACTCTCATGTTTTTCACCAAGGAGGCTGTAAGCAGCAAGAGGTTTAAAATCTGATGGTTAAAGTAAAAAGGCAGGGCCAGGGGCAGCCCCTGCGTGCTTCCGGTCACACGGCAATGGGAAGGAGGAGGAATGAGAAGGAGGGGGCCCACAGGCAGGAAGGTTGGCCTTCTGGGGGCCTTGCTGGAGATCTGGCTCAGTCCGCCCCCCGCCCAGCCCTCAGTCTGCTGGCCCTGAGCCCCCGGGCTGTGGTCCCTGGCGCCAGGGGTCCTGGTAGATGCAAACACGGCCACTGGCAGAGGCGGACCCTAGCCTCCGCTGGGGACTGTGGGCTAGGAGGCGAACTAAAGGAGCCAGCGCCAGGGCGGGCAGGGGCGGGGCTCGGAGCGGCCTCCGGGGCTGAATAGTGGAGGGGCGGGGCGGGGGGCGGAAGAGAGGCGGAGTGGGCAGGGGTCTGCGACCCAGCCAGGCCCCGGCGGGGCGCGGTCAAGGCGGGGCGCCCTGGGCCCGCCCGGCTGGAGTCCGGGCCGCCCGCCGGGTCCCGTGACACCGGCCAGAGAGCGCGGGTCACGAGCGCCAGGGCGGCCAGCGGCGGCAACATGGCCTCGGAGGCGGACCTGCGCGCCCGGCTGCAGCGCGCAAGCCAGGAGCACCTCCTGCGCTTCTGCGCCGAGCTGGCGCCGGAGCCCCGCGCCGCGCTGCTGGCCCAACTCGAGGCCCTGGAGCCCGAGGCGCTGCGCCAGCACTGCCAGCGCGCGGCTGCCGCCTACGCGCGCCCCCCGGGCCCGCCGCCCGACCTGGCCGCGCGCCTGCAGCCCCTGCCTCCTGAGCGCGTGGTCAGCGCGAGCGAGGGTGACCCCCAGGCCCGGCGGCTCTGGGAGGAGGAAGGTAGGCGGCGGGGATCCGGGCCGCGGGCGCCCGGAAGGGGCCACGCCCACGGAGCGGGCCGAGCGGGCCGAGCGGGGCGCGCGGGGAAGCGGAGCTTGGAGCTCAGTTTGCCTTCTTCGTGAAATCGCCTGCCCTCTCACACGTACCGGCTCGGGTTGGTTCCGGGGCCGCCGCCCCAGGCCCAGTTCCCTGGGGGTGCGCTTCGTGCTGGGCGCCCCTGGATGGCCAGGTGCCACTTACTGCCAGCAGGGCCCCTGGACACCCGCACAGGCCCCGTTTCACAGCAGCGCCGGCGGGCTGTGCTTGCGTCTCGGCCCGTAGCTGAGGCTGTTGCTCTTGGAGGGGAGTCTGACCCGGTTCCCGCCCGCGGCTCCGAAGGGGCCCGCGGGTTGTTTCCTCTGAAGGACCCAGGAGGGCGTGGTCAGAACCTCGGCAGGGTCGGGGGTAAGGTTAGGGGTGGGTGAGGCCCCAGCCCAGGTCAGAGTGTCATCTGGAAAGTTCTGCGCTGTGGCTCGCAGCCCCAGGCTCAAGTTAAGTTTGCGCTAAAAATGAAGGGGTGGTTGGTTGTGTGGTGGGTTTCGGGAACCCGCTCATGGTGCCCCCTGCCTCCAGGTTTCCGTCAGATCGCCCCTGAACAAGGTGGCCGTGCTGCTGCTGGCTGGTGGGCAGGGCACCCGCCTGGGGGTGACCTACCCCAAGGGCATGTATCAGGTGGGGCTGCCCAGCCAGAAGACCCTGTACCAGCTGCAGGCAGAACGGATTCGGCGGGTGGAGCAGCTGGCCGGCGAGCGCTACGGGACCCGCTGCACGGTGCCCTGGTGTGCCCGCCTGCATTCCCTTGGCCCCAGAGTGATTCCCCCTCCAGCAACTTGTGTAGCCCCAGGCCTGCTCCGCACCAGGACTTGAACCCCAGCACAGCCCCAGGCAGAGCCCAGCCCCCACCCAGAGGGAGGCCTGCCAGCCCCATCTGCCAGGGGGACCAGACCCTCTGCAAGGCTGGCTCAGCCTTGCCTCCCTTGCAGGTACATCATGACCAGTGAGTTCACGCTGGGGCCCACGGCCAAGTTCTTCGAGGAGCATGACTTTTTCCACTTGGATCCCAACAACGTGATCATGTTTGAACAGCGCATGCTGCCTGCTGTGTCCTTCGATGGCAGGGCCATCCTGGAGAGGAAAGACAAGGTCGCCATGGCACCGGGTACGCGCAGTCTCTGAGGCAGGAAGGGCCTGAATGCGGAGGAAGGCCGAGAATGTGGAGCTAGCTCGGGGCCAAGAGGCCTGGGACGGAGGCCACAATATGCTGCCCAGAAGCTGTGTAGTCCTGAGCAAGGGGCCTCCCTTCTCTGGGCCTTGATTCCCATCTGTCACGTGGAACAGCCACAGGGCTACTAGGATAGCATAGAGCGCGCCCTTAGGCGCAAGGTCCAGCCCAGAGGGGCCTCACCTGTCTCTAGCACAGCATCAACTAGAGGCCGGCCGGAGCCCTTGCAAGGCCCTTTCTCCTCCGTCGGCAGATGGCAATGGGGGCCTGTACAGCGCGCTGGAGGACCACCAGATCCTAGAGGACATGGAGCGGCGAGGAGTGGAGTTCGTGCACGTGTACTGTGTGGACAACATCCTGGTGCGGCTGGCCGACCCGGTCTTCATCGGCTTCTGCGTGCTGCGGGGCGCCGATTGTGGAGCCAAGGTGAGCCCGTGCGCGCCCCGCCCCGCCCCTGACCCCGCCTCCTCCAGCTCCGCCCCCGCCCTCCTCTCCCTGGCCCCGCCCCGCGTCCCCGCCTGCTCGTCCCGCCCCAGTCAGTTTATCCGCCCAGCCAGGCATCTATCCGTCCTGTCGCGGCTTCAGGTGGTGGAGAAGGCGTACCCTGAGGAGCCAGTGGGCGTGGTGTGCCAGGTGGACGGCGTCCCCCAGGTGGTGGAGTACAGCGAGATCAGCCCCGAGGTGGCGCAGCTGCGCGCGCCAGGTGGGGGCCTGCTGTACAACGCGGGCAACATCTGCAACCACTTCTTCACCCGAGACTTCCTCCGGACAGTCACCAGGTGTGCGTGGCGGGCGGCCTCCTGGCCAGCCTGGCTGCAGGGCCTGGGGGCAGGCCTGACCTGTGGGTTGCAGTGCAGAACGGCTCTTGAGTCTAAACAGGCGGGAGGCAGCGGAGAGCTCGGCTGCTGGTGCGGCCGGGTGGGCCCTCCTGTAGAGAGGCTGTGCCGGGCGGGCGCCACCCACCCCGGGGCTTGCCGCTGCCACTGAGCTTGGTCAGGGGCGAGGCTCATGGCGGCCGGCTCTCTGGCTCTGCAGACAGGGCTCAGCTGGGCTCTCACCGCCGTGTCTGTCCGTTGTGTCCGTCTGCCCAGCTGCCCCATCTGGCCCATCTGGCCAGGCGTGCGGGAGGCAGGCTGGGGCCCCGAGGTGTCCATCTGAACTTCGTCTCACCTCCTGTTGGCCGCGTCCCCAGGGAGCTGGAGCCCCTGCTACAGGCACACGCGGCTGTGAAGAAGGTCCCCTATGTGGACGAGCACGGGAACCCAGTAAAGCCGCTCCAGCCTAACGGGATCAAGATGGAGAAGTTCGTGTTTGACGTGCTCCCGTTTGCCAGGTCAGTGCGGAAGCTGTGTTTGTTCCTGCCCCCTACCCCCGTCTTGTGGTAGTTCTGAGGCCCAACAGGCAGGGAAATGGAGGCTGTGCCCCTTGGCAGCGGGTGCTGGGGTCTGCAGGCGGGTTTTGGCACGAGAAGCCCAGAGGAAGGAGTCCCTGGGGGCGGGAGCGGAGGGCGCGTCTAGGGCAGTTGGAGCCCTCGGGGTTGTGGACTTGGGGGGACACCTGTGCTTCCTCTTGAGACCCCTCAGGCCCCTCTGCCCTGGCCTGGGGCCCCTGAGGCTGTTTCCAGGGGAAGTAGCTGGTGCTGCCAGGGTAGGTGGCCCCCACCTGGGGTCCCAGGTTCTGGGGGTCAGGCTGGTGAGAAGGGGAGGGAAGAGAGGACCAAAGATAGCTCTGGGGTCTTGGAACAAAGACTCACGCGTGCTCAGGGGCCCAGAGAACAGACCCCCATGTAGTCTGTGTCGCTCCGGCCCGGCCTTCAGCTGCCAGGGCACAGGGCACCTTGGCCGGCACATCGGGTCTACAGCTGTCTCCCCGTCCCCAGGAACTTCGTGGCCTTCCAGGTGTTACGGGAGGAGGAGTTCTCCCCACTCAAGAACGCCGACTCAGCCGACAGGGACAGCCCCTCCGCGTCCCGGCGGGCCCTGCTCACCCAGCACTGCCGGTGGGCCCTGCGGGCAGGTGCCCGCTTCCTGGACGCGCACGGGGCCCGGCTCCTGGAGCAGCCCAGGTGAGTGTGGGCTGTGGGGTGTGGCCCAAAGGACAGTGGTGCCAGGGTGTCACAGCCCAAGCCCCCACCCCAGGGCCTTGCTGGCACGGCTGCTGAGAGGGGGTGGGGGCTTCTGCCCTGGCACCACGCTGAATGCAGGTGGCCGTGTGCCCGGTCCTCGAGGTCTGCTGAGGCCCCCGGGCACGTGAGGGCTGCACCTTCCCAGGCGGGGCACCTTCCAGGGCGGGGAAAGAATAGGAACTTAGGTTCCACCCCGATGCTCACAGCCACCTCCTGAATCCAGGCTGTGAGATGCCTGCGGAGGGCAAGGAGCGTTTTCCAGATCAAGTCGGCGCCTGTCGTTCTGGGGCAGTGCCCGGGGCCTGGTGTTTAGAGGAAGAGGAGGTTGCCTGGAGGAGGGCTGCGGGTGTGGAGGATGGTCCGCTGGGTGGGCAGGGACTGCCCGGCTCCCTGGTGGGTGGGGCCAGGGAGGGCACTGGGGCAGGACCCTGAGCTGATTCTGACGAGTGCACCCTCCAGCCTGCCTGGCAGCACAGAGCCTCCAGCCATCTGCGAGATCTCACCCTTGGTGTCATACGCTGGAGAGGTGAGAGCCGACCGGCTGGCGGGGGCTCCCCTGGGGTTGGGCCGGCAGAGTCGGACGGGGCAGGCTGAGCTGGATGCTTGGCTGGGAAGTCACAGATCTGCCACGGTCCTCAGGGGCAGAGGACTGCCTGAGACCTGGGGTGCAGCGAGCTGTCAGAAGCCTGGAGGGGCTGGAGAAGGCAAAGCAGGCCCATGTGAGCCTGGGGTTGGGCGAGTGGGACCTTGTCTCCCACTGCGCTTCGCCTCCCATTGGCAGTTCTGGCCAGCCCTATGGGAGGGCTGGGCAGGCCCGGGGGCTCGAGGTGGCATCCAGCCCTCGCTGCTAGAAACGTCTCTGGCCCTGCCTCTCACTGGCTCCGGGCTGACCTGGGGCCTCACCCAGTGGACCAGGAGGTGGGATCCAGTCATCATGACCTGCTCGTCTCCAGGGGCTGGAGGAGTACCTGCGAGGCCGCGAGTTCCGGCCCCCCACTCATCCTGGATGAGGCCACTGCCAAGGAGCTGCGGCCCTGACCCCTGCCAACACTGGGGCCCAAGACTCGGGACACAGCGCCCCCTGGGCTCCAGGCAGGAGAGCTGCTCTGCGATTCTGGCTGCAGACCAGGAAGCACAGAGCAGAGCGGGCTTCCTCCACAGGGGTGGGAGGCCTCCCGCCACCAGGGCCCCGGGAGCCCGGTGACCCCAGGCCTGCGGGACCCGGGGGGCGCTCTGGCTTCACTCCTGCGGTGGCGTCCAGGCTGCAGGCAGAGGGACCCGGTGGACTGGGGGTGGGGCCCAGGCGGGCGCAGCAGGTGCTGAGAGGTGCACGGGCCTGTCTGAGCTGAGGGGGCTCCTGTGCGCCCGCAGACCTGCCAGGTGGGAGCAGCAGCAGCCACGCTGTGCTTTTCTGCAGAGACGAGGCGACGGCAACGGCAACGCCTGCAAGCTCCGTGTTGGGAGGGACAGCTGAGCCTGGGGGTCAGGAGCCCGGCGCCCCTTCCCTGCCCGGCTGAGGCCCACAGCAGGTCCAGAGCTGGCTCTCTGGGAAGCTCGGCCTGCACGCCTGGCAGAGTTCTCTCGAGTTCCATCCAAAGCCTCAGCCCCCAGAAAACGCTCCCCCGCCGCCCCAAGCCTACAGGGAGCTTCTGACTACAGGGCCCGCGCTCCTTAGCCTCCCCAGGGAGGGGTGGGCACAGCCCCTCACTGCACACCCCAAGCCTGGTCAAGGTGGGGAGAAGCCGGCTGCCTCTGGTCTCTTTCCCGGGGCTTCGTTGCTTGGGCCCTGCCCGCTTCCTGCCTGGAGAGCAGCCCAGGGCACCAGCCCCCCGCCTCCTGTGGAGAGCGTCCTAAGTGCAGGGGCAGCTCGGCCAGGCCCGCCTCGCCTCTCCCTGGTCCTCCCGCCCACGTGCGGCGACTCCCCAGGAAGGGTGCTGTCCCGGGGGCTTCAGCGGCAGTGAGCCTCCCAGGGGCTTGGAGTGGCCCGGTGGCTCGTCCACGCCTCCCGCCCCGGGTGTGACTGCGGGGTCAGGGCCAGGCCCAGGGCGCGGAGGACGGCTGCGCCCCCATCCAGGCTCTGCCGTCAGCCCTGACCTGTGCCTTACTTGCCTTCTCCCAGCTGCTCCGCAGGCCAGCAGAGGGCCTGGGGCAGAGGAAGGTCACCGAGGGGGAGGGGGGGGGGAGGTCGAGGGTCCCGCCGGCCCAGGTGCTCCTCACCGCCACGACGGGGCAGCCTCTTTGCCAAGTCGAGTTTGTTGGGTAAACTATTAAACAGCTTGCTTTCACAAAACCTTTTTATTCTCAAATAATCACACCTCCACGCGATGCTTCGCTCAGCGCAGAGCCCCCCGGGCACACCACGCCGTCTCCGGCAATGTCTGTCCTGCGAGGCGAGGATGCCGTGACCGGGAGACCCTGGCCATGCTGAGTCCTCTCTCCCGGGGTGGGGGGAGGGCTCCCGTGGGTCGGGGGTCCCATGGCTACAAGCACCTCCCTCCTGCTTCCTTAGGAGCCACGCGCCTCGTCATCTCACCCAGACAGCTGCTAATTGAAGCAACTGAGTTTTGAAAGATGGACAAACTCAGTTTTCCCAGAATGCAGGGATTTCCAGTCGTCACAAGGTGCTGTGATCCAGCCCCGCCTGGCGAGCGCTGTCTGACCAGCGAGTGTGGCGGGAGCGGCACGGGGTGTCCCAGGTCTGCGTCCGTCCAGGGGCTGCAGCCTGCTGGTCCTGTGGGAAACGAGAGCCCGCAGGCTGATCCTGGTATCGGGAGACTGACTTTATAGTGTGTGGGCAAGTGGACCTGAGTTTGGTTTCATAACAGATTCACTGAGGTAGCCTTTAGCTCTGTGTTCATTAATTGGCTGAAAGGAGATCCTTCCCTTTTAGTTCAAAGGACTGGGATCAAACAGGAAATCGTGTCTACTCCAGATTTAGCTAATTTAGCCTAAAACCAAGAGAGACCTCTCAAATCCTTCACCTTCAACTCCAGCGAATAATGGTCCCTAAACAAAGCCCTTTTAGTCTCTGCTAGTGCTGCAAAAGCCAGGACACAGGAAAGAGACTGGCAAGCTTAAGCACTTCAAGGGCCTGCAGGGTCTAATCAGCCTTTCCAGCACCTTCTGAGCCCCCTTGACGAGGCTCTTTCCAAACCCTGTTCATCATCAGCTCAGAGAAACGAGTTTCCAGTTCGGGAATGAATCTCTTACCACACTCAGCCCAACTGTGGTAAAGTAGCCCGTCTTGGAAAACTAAAGTGGTCCAAATGGTGGTGGTCCCTGATGAACCTCAACGTGTCTCTGAACCTATTGCTTTTTGCTTAAGCCCCCAAGATACCCACCACTCCCTCTCCTCAATTCTTCCACCTCCATTCATCAGGCCTAGACATCCTAGAAAATACCATGCTGGAATTTCTTTCTCCCAAAAGGGGAAAGAATTCTAAGAATTCACAGTAACAGTCAAAATACCTAACAAAGTGAGTTGACTTCACCGCCTTTGCTTTGCTTTGTCTCATAGTCCTAGAGCTGTTTCTGGAGACACTGACCTATTTGTTCTTATTGAATCAGCTACCACCCTCCTTCCCTGGTGGCGTCTGCCTGCAATACAGGAGACCCAGGTTTGATCCCCTGGGTTGGAAAGATCTCCTGGAGAAGGAAATGGCAACCCACACCAGTATCCCTGCCTGGAGAATCCCAGGGACGGAGAAGCCTGGTAGGCTACAGTCCACGGGGTCGCAAAGAGTCGGACACGACTGAGCAACCTCACTTCACCACCCTCCTTGTGGGCAACATCTCCGGCTGATATTGACAGAGGCTACTGTGCTCTTCCTGTCAAGACTCAGACTTAAGTCCCTCGATCCTCTCCCCAGAACGAACCAACACCCTTAAGTAGAGAAGCCCCTCCAGGTTTAAAGCCTGTGACAGGGTTCCGGGGCTCGGCCTCCCCACCCCGCGCACACTGCTAAACGGAACCTGTGAGAAAGCCCAGGGGCTGAGGCTAGAGGCCCCGTCCAGGACCCGCAGGCCACAGGCAACGCTGCTGCCCCTCAGCAGCCTCCTGCTCTTAATCCTCACCCTCTACAAGCACTCCTGCTGAAAGCAGCAGTTCTCACTGTAGTTATGTTGTGCATTCTTCAGCACAGGGACACCTTCAGGAACACTGTGGGCCTCATTCAGGACCGTCGCAAAACAAGGAATCTCACAACAATGCAAGTCACGTGAACCTTTTGGTACCAGTGCATATAAAAGTTCTTCATACATGCAAAAGCATTGTGTCTAAAAACAATGTATGTACTTCATTAAAAAATATTTATTGCAAAAAACTGTTCACCGTTAACAAGTTATAACATTTTAAAAGTAACATCAAAAATCACTGACCACAGATCACCATAACGTATAATAGTGGCAAAAATGTCTGAAAAGTTGCAAGAATTGCCAAATATGACAGAGACAGGAAGTGAGCAAATGCTGTTGGAGAAACGGTGCCCATAAACTTGCTCAATGCAGGGTTGCCACAGACCTTCACTTTGAAAGATACAGTACGCATGAAGTGTAGTAAGGGCAAGTATGCGAAAACGAGGTGTGCCTGCATTCCAGCTGGCAAGGCTAGCCAAGACCTCTCAGCTTCCACTTGG
This sequence comes from Nanger dama, assembly GCA_917880005.1. Classification (NCBI taxonomy): domain Eukaryota; kingdom Metazoa; phylum Chordata; class Mammalia; order Artiodactyla; family Bovidae; genus Nanger; species Nanger dama. The sequence continues at coordinate 875,690 of CAKJTW010000018.1, read as the reverse complement.
GAAGGACAAAAACGCACCTGCACGCGAATGCCCCGAGGTTGCACTGGAATTCCTTCCTTTCTCAAGCTTCAAGGCTGATTTGGACGATACAGGGTTTCCTGCAGGAAGGAAATGGCAACCCACTCCAGTATTCCTGCCTGGAGAATCCCAGGGACGGAGAAGCCTGGTAGGCTACAGTCCATGGGGTCGCAAAGAGTCGGACACGACTGAGCGACCTCACTTCACCACGCTATTACAGTGTCGGGACGACTTACTATTCTGCTCTTCTCAAACCTCTTCCGTTAAAACTGTTCGGTTTTACAGGGACATAAATTTCTCCGTGAAAAAACAGCATCTGATCAAACTCAGCATCGATACTTAGGCCGCCAGATCTTGGAAAACACCAACAAAAGTGATATTCCTCTCCCTGGTCTCGATATGGCTATTACCTGCTACGGTTGCACCTTCTTAACTGAAGACCCTTTGCCATGCCCGAGCAGACTCACTTTGCTGATCAAACAGCGGCTACTTTTACGGCTGACAGGTCCGATGGATGAAAACTCCGTAGCGGGCCCCGCGTCAGCCCGCCTACCCAGCCGGGCCGGGCACCAACTGGGTCAAATCCGCCCGGTGGGGGTGGGGGCAGGGTCCAGCCCTGGGGTCCGCAGCTCAGGGGCTCCCGGCTGACGCGGTGGAGCAGGGGACGCCTGCCCGCGGTCCGCTCTGCCGTGAGAAGCCCTGGCTGACCCTCGATGCCCACAGGCCCCGGGGCAGCCCCGCGAAGGCGCAGGACGGCGCAGCGGCCCCGGAGCCCTCAGAAAGCTGCCCAGCGCCGGGCAACCTCGGCGGCGAGCTGCGCGCAGGCGCGGCGTGCGCGCGTGACGTCACCGCGCACGAGCAGACGCAGGGGCGCAGGCCCGGAGCCCGCAGTCGGCGGCGCGCGCAGGCGCAGCGGGGCTCCGGCGGCGCGGCGGAGGCGCATTGGCGGCGCGGCGCGATGGGCGGGGAGTTGAGGGCGCCGCTATGGCCGGACACCCGACTCAGACCCCCGCGTGTCTCAGTCCGGCTCGAAGCTGGGCTTCCTGACGCCGCCGGAAGGCGCGGCCCTTCGGGGCCCCGCGGCCGGCATGTACCCGCCGCCGGCGCCGGCGCGGCGGGACTTCATCTCGGTGACGCTGAGCCCCGGGCGGAGCTACGGCGGCGGCCAGGGCCCGAGGCGTCGCTCCTGCTGGCGGGTGAGGGCCGGGCCGGGCGGCCGGGGCGGCGCTCCGCGGGCTGGGGCCTGGGCCCCGGGCGCGACTGCGGCCGGCCTCGCGGCGCCGGCGAGGAGCTGCAGCTCCTCTCGGCCGTCCGCTGTGGGCGCAGACGGGCTCGGCGTGGGTTTCCTTTCTCCAGCTCCGACCGCGGGGCCTTCACGGGTGGCTCGGCGGTAGAGAGCCCGCCTGTCGAGAGGAGACGCGGGTTCGATCCCTGGGTCGGGAGACCCCCTGGAGGAGGTGTCTCCCCACTCCAGTGTGCTCGCCAGGAAATCGCATGGACACGGGCGCCTGGCGGGCTACAGTCCATGGGGTTCCAACGGAGTGGGACGCTACGAGCCAGTAGCACCCACGAAGCCGGTGCGGGGTGACCGCCGCAGCCTGCGGCCCCCGCTTGGGGCAAACGTCCCCGGTTCAGAAGCAGCAGGGCCCCTCGCTGGGCCTCGGGAATGGCTCATCCTCCCGGAGTCTGACACGGCAGGAGAGATTGCTCCGTGTGCCCCTTTCAGTAAAATGGTCGTTGTCTGTCCCTCAGAAATGGAAGCAGCTGTCACGGTTACAGCGGATGGTGGTCCTCTTCCTGCTGGTGGTCCTGGTGCTCTTCGGCCTCTTGTCCTATGTCCACGTGGCCGACGAGTGGACAGGTACCAGCTTCATGATCCTCGGGCATCCTGAGGGCTGACTAAGGGGTGGCACCGCGATCTGGCAGCGGTAGGAGGCCTAGACTTCAACGCATTGGCAGGAAGTGAGATGAGGAGAAGCCTAGAATGTTCCCAGCCCCCCGCAGTGGGTGACTGTTTCCCAGACGTCTGCTGTGGGAAGCGCCGGTCGTCTCACACTGAGATCCAGGCCCGAGGGTGCACGCGGAGTCTGCACGCACTGCGCAGCTGGCACTTGCTGGCGTGCACTGCAGTGCTGGGGAGGAAGCGCAGGTGCCGGGAGGAGGGCAGCTCCCTCCTGGGCTCTGCTCTCGGCTCCTTGGAGGAGGGAAGCTGCAGAAACCCGCGGGTCACTCCTGTGAGTGGCCCGTGTGCCACCGTGGGCCCTCCTTGAAGTGGAAAAGACAAAGGCCAAGTGTTTGGGTTGTGGGTGGCGATAAACTCAGAAGCTGCCGGGAGCTATGGGCAAGGTCTGCGTCCCCGCGGCCACTCTGGAATCCCTTGGCCTGCCCTTTCCGGGAGGCCCTGGCCTGTCCCAGCCTTTCCAGGAGGGCTGGCTGCGTAGGTGCTGTTCCCAGCGCCCTTGACTCTCCTCTGGGCCTTGAGGTGTATGTGAGATAAAATCGATTCTCCTGTTTAGCTGTGGACAGCAGGTCGGCGGCAGCGTGGCAGATGAGACCAGCTAATCCTCCCGTCCTTCCAGCTCCTCAGAAAGCAGCTGAGAACCCAGAGGCCGCGGCGGGGCTGTCACCTCAGGTACTTGGAGTAAACTGAAGGTGGAGTCGCAACTGGGGTCCAGGCCAGAAGCGCTTCAGCACGGCATGGGCTGTTTGAGAGGGACAGGGAAGAATTCTTCCTGCCGTGCATCTGAGGTTTTAACCTGAGCCTCCTTGCTCTGGGCTGGTGGAACGGAGGAGACGCAGAGAGGAGGAGGAGGGCCATTCTGTCCTCCGTCCCCTTTGCCCGTCTGGCGCTCCGGCTCCTTGGGAGGTGAGAGAGACAGTCCCTTCTCTCTGGGAGCTACTGGCCGGGGGCAGTCAGGCGGGGGCTCCACTCTGGACCTGCCCAGACGGAGGTGCTGGGGCCTCCGCCTCACAGTGGGGTCAGCAGGGAGGAGTGGGAGTTGGCAGGCGCATGGTGCCTGCCGTCCAGAAAGGGTGGGGGCAGGGGTGAGGCTGTGTCCTGGGGGGCCCCGAGCCGTCCAGGGGGCGAGCGGGGTTGGGGAAGCACATGGAGACGAGGGCGAGGGGTCGGCCAGAGCCAGGGCAGGTTCCACCTCAGGAGAGCGGCCGGCCTCTGAGAGCCCAGGGTGCTCTGTGCCAGGGACATGCTCCCGCGGGCCTGGGTGTCCAAGTGGGCCCAGGCGCCCCCAGGGGGAGGCTCTGGGACTGATGCCGCCTCACGCCCCACAGGCTGCCTGCTCTCACCCGCCTCTCTGCAAGGTCTGTGTGTGAGAGAGCCGGTTTCTCCCTTTAGAGCCAAGAGCATCCCTCCCGGCACTTCTGTGGCCACTCTCTTGTGTGTTGACTTCACGGTCACGTGACAGCAGAACGTGGCTGTCTCTCCTCCGAGAGACACGTTTCCACACCCCAGCATCCATGACCTGGACTCTGGTGTCCAGGAGGGGCCTGGAAATGAAGGCGTGAACGTGCATGTCTCCTGTGGAGCGAGTCTTGGGGCCCCTGCGCATCCTGAGGCCGCTGGCACCTCCTCTCTGGGTCCGATGCCGACACTCGTCCCCGAGACCTGCTTCATCCACGGAGCTTTGTTTCGGCCGAACCTGCTCTCCCTGATCCAGGGGCCCGGCTGGGTGGGGTTTGGACCTTGGAAGGGGGTGTCTTCACGGATCCTCCGCCAAGGTGTCCATGGGTGCTGCAGCCAGAGGCGTTTCCATTCTCGAGTCTGTCCTTGGGAGCTGGGGGAGTTGCTGTCACAGCCACTGTTGGGGGCTGGAGCCGGGACGAGTGCGGCCTCCCACAGCGCTTCGCCCCTGACCGGCCGCCTCTGCCGCAGCCGTCCGAGGCTGAGGTGGGAGTCCCGGGCGCTGGCCTGGGCAGTGTTCTCTGTGGCCCCATCGACGGGGACGGGGTGGTTTAACCCTGCCCTGCTACCCTTAGGGTCTGACTCCCAGACATGCTCTGGCCAGGGGCTTAGCTGACTCTCCAGGGCTACACTCGCCCATAGGCAGAGCCTCCATCAGAGTCAGAGCCAGGAGCGGAGGAGAAAGGGGCTCCTCCCAAAGCTCCGCATCGTATGAAAAGCGGAAATCATTTCCTTAGGAAACTGCAACAGCAAACAGCCAGTCCACATCTCTCCGTGTGTGGCTCCAGGTCTGACTGGGGACGGGGTGTGTCCTAGAAGCGGGATGGAATCATTGTACGAGTGACCCTTGTCTCTGTCCAGAAGCCCCAGAGGCATTTCCGACGAGACCCCCCAACCTGCAGATGAGAGCGCCCGATGGAGACCCCCAGGAGAGGAGGCAAGCCCAGGCCCCGAGGAGGGCAGAGGTGGTGGGAGAGGCTGGCTGGGGAGCAGAGGCGCAGAGAGACGGCCTCAGGTACCGGGAGCCTCAGACATGGTCTGATCATGGGAAACCATTGTTTTCTGGGTTTTTTTACAAAGACAAAGTGCTAATAAGTGTATTCCTGTGTTTCTGAAGGCGCACCCTTGTGGAACAGGGTGTTTATTGTCTTGTCCATTCGTGGTCCCCTGGGTAGCCTGAGAGTTTGAGCCTGAGCTTGGTGGCAGCCTTGGAGCATCCACACTTCTGTCCCTATTCTGAGCATTCGTGTTTCTCTCCCTGCAGCTGGAGGGGAGCAGGGACCAAGCCACAGCAGGGCACTGAAACTCCTGGCAAGAAGGCAGAGTTCCTCCCCAGGCCTTCCCCAAAGGCTGCAAGGATTCAGCCCAACCCAGGTAAGGCCCGCCTGCCCCCAGGCCTCAGCTGCGTCCTGAGTGTCAAGGGCAAGGACACGTTTGAGAGTTGGGCTGGCTGTGCAGCTCCTGCCGTCCCACAGAAGCTCTGCTCAGCCTTGGACAGCCAGGTGGACCAGGCTCCTGTAGGTCAGCACTCTCTAGCTTTTGTGACGACGTCTGGCTCCTGGAGAGATGTCTTTCAGTATCCGGTGCTGCAGCCATTCGAACTTTTATTTTGAATTCTAGTAGAGATGACTGACAGTGTTGTCACAGTCTCACGTGAGCACGGGAAGGACTCAGCCGTCCACATACATGTCTCCGCTCTGCTGCTCCCTTTTCTCCCTGGTAGAGTGCTGGTAACACTGAGCGGGGTTCCATGTGCTGTGACGTAGACCCTGTGCTTACCCGTTCAGGAAAGAGCAGTATAGACGAGTCTGTCCCAGACTCCCTGTCTCCTCCCCATTTCACTTCCTCGGCAGCTGTAAGTGCATTCTCTAAGTCTATGGGTCCCTTTCTATTTTGCAGCTGAGTTTACTTGTTACAGTTTTTTCTTCGATTCCGTATATAAGAGATGTCATGGGATGCTTCTCTTTGGTCTGAGTCACTTCATTCACTGTGACAGTTTCTAGCTCAGTCCACGTTGCTGCACAGGCCATTGCTTCATTGTTTTGAGTGGATGAGTGATATTCTGTTGTTTACATGGAACGTGTTTTCTTTCTTTATTTCTCTATTGATGGACATTCAAGTCGCCTCTGTGTCTTGCTTTTGTAAACACGTTGCAGTGACATTGGGGTGCCTGGATCCTTTCAGTTGGGTTTTTCTCGGGATCTATAGCCAGGAGTAGGTCCCGGGGTCATATGCTAGCTCTGTTACTAGCTTTTTAAGGAACGTCTATATTTTCAGACGAGACTTCTTGTCGGGATCACCAGGGCCTGTCACGTGTGATGTCCACAAACCAGGCTGCACACCCAGGCGTCCTGGTTCCCCTGCTTTCGCTCCTTCACTCTTTCCTGGAGACTGGTCCCTGCTGGGACCTGGTGGAGGCTGACCAGCCTGGGCCTTCACTGCGCCCCTAAGGTGCCCCCAAGGCAGGCTCACTGGCTATGGGGCCACAGGGCAGGTCTGTGTGGGTGCCCACGCCCTGCTTTCCTCCTCCCAGCCTCCCAGAATGCGCGCCAGAAGGCTGTGGTAGACGCCTTCCTTCACGCGTGGGCTGGATACCGCAAGTTCGCGTGGGGCCACGACGAGCTGAAGCCCCTGACCAGGTCCTTCAGCGAGTGGTTCGGCCTCGGCCTCACGCTGATCGACGCCCTGGACACCATGTGGATTCTGGGGCTAAAGAAAGGTACCTGCTGTCCCTGCGGTGGGCTCAAGCTCACCATGCGTGACCCTCGGGCCCGAGCGAGCCGGGTGCAGGAGGCGACCACGCGCCGCGTCCCGCAGGGCTGTGCTTCCCCGCCCTGGCTGCCGGCGTGGCTGTGCTGGCCGCGGGCGGGTCTCTGGCGCCACACGTGCGTGCACCCTGCGCCTCCTGCTGAGCGCCGAGTGTGCTGGAGGGTGGCGTCCAGGGGTGTTTGCAGCCGCGTTTCTGTTGGGGTCAGGAGGGCCCAGTGGTGGGAGGCGACACGGGATCCGACGCAGTGGCCGGCCGCGCCCTGAGCCGCCCCTCAGTCCTTGTCGGTGCCGACAGGGTGAGGCGGGTGACGTGTCCCAGGTGTTTCTGAACGGGCGCGCTCCCGGCCCTGTCCCGTCTGGATACTTGCACCGCAGGCCTCCAGCCACTCACTCTCCCGTGCTTCTCCGTAGCGTGGCCTTGACATCGAGCACTTGTGCTCACGCTGCACGGCCTTCCCCCGGCTGCACGCTGGCCCCGGGTTTCTGTGCGGTTGGAGGACTCCTGGTCCCCCCTCCTGCATGAGGAGGTGATGTCGGAACCCTGCAGGGGTTTGCACAGCCCTGAGGGCGCAACCAGGGAAAGGCTGGCCTGTTAATTTGTCCCTGTGCCTCTGCTGTTCCACGTGGCAGAATTTCAAGAAGCCAGGAATTGGGTGTCCAAGAGGTTATGGTTTCAGAAAGATGTGGACGTCAACCTGTTTGAGAGCACAATCCGGATCCTGGGGGGCTTCTGAGTGCCTTCCACCTGTCTGGGGACATCCTCTTCCTGAAGAAGGCTGTGAGTGCCCTGGCTCGGGTCTGCTCGCGTCCGGGGGACTGGGGTCTCCAGTGCTCAGCAACCAGAGCTTTCCTCACGGGACTGGGCTGTGGCAGGCGTTTGTTTCCAGTTCTGTCTCCTCCCGCTCTTGAGTCTGTTTCCCGAGCACGTGGGTGGCTGAGGCAGCATTGGGCCAGCCTGCTGCCTGCCTGTGAGGTCGTTCTGAACTAACTGAGTCCAGCTCGGTTTTTGTAGCTGGCCAGGGTTGGGTCACGTGAAGCCGGCATACTCGGGTCTGTCCACTGAATTAGATGAAAATGGGTGTTGGGTTTACCATCGTGTCATGGAGACAAGGCCGTTGAGCAACAGGAGTCGCTGACTCATCGCTGTGTTGTGTATCAGGAGGATTTTGGAAATCGGCTGATGCCTGCCTTCCGAACGCCCTCTAAGATTCCATACTCCGATGTGAACATTGGCACTGGGGCTGCTCACCCACCCCGATGGACCTCTGATAGCACGGTGGCTGAGGTGACAAGCATTCAGCTGGAGTTCCGAGAGCTCTCTCGTCTCACGGGGGATAAGAAGTTTCAGGTATGGAGGGGCTCTGCCCCCGGCTGAGGACTGCGGGTTTTCTGCGGGGCCGCCTCTGGCTCACGGAGGCGACTGCCGGTCTGTGTGGTTGTGGGTCCTGGGCCACGAGAGTCGCGTCGGTATTGGTTCCTGTCCCACGTTCTCCTGCAGAATCGCATTTTCTGGTGATGCCAGAGGCGCAGACGGGAGAGGCCTTGACTGGAGGCTGAGTCCTCTGCCTGGCCCACCCCACAGGGCCCCGACAGCTGACGGCTTGTCCTGCCGCGCTCGGCGTGGCCGGGTGTCCACTTGCCGTCATCCTGGGCCCTCCTGCAGTGGCGAAGTGCGCCTGCTGTGCTGTGGCTGAGTGCCACGGGGTGTGTTGGAGCTCTGGGTTTTGTAGTCAGGTCAGCGTAGGTGAGGTCGTCATCGTGGCCCGCTGCCTGGGCCCTGCACGCTGTCCCGGCTGGGCATCTGGCATGGCGTGCCAGCGGGGCTCCTGCTCGGCGGCGCTGGCATGCATGTGGAGCGATGGCGGTCCTGTTTCTGTGCCTGGCTCTGGCTGTGTCTGTCTTCAGCAGCATCTGCCTCCTGCCTCCTCAGGGGTCCTGCTGTGGCGCGTCTGTCTGTGTGTCGGCATCCACTCAGGTTTCCCGTTCTCTCCGCTCACCCCCATCTTTTTGTTCAGGTGTTTGTGTCGAGAGGTCCTGCCCTCTCCCGTAACTGTGGCTGTCTGTGCTCACGTGTCTGGCCGTCGTCACCCTCTAGAAGTGTCCCTTCCACCCAAGCAACCCCACACTGTTCTCTGACTTCCCGTTGGTCGCTCCCGAGCCCTGGGCAGCCAGCAGGGGCTGCAGTCCGGGGCCGTGCCCACGCTCCGTGGCCCCTCCTCCCCTGCCGTGGCTGCAGGCTGGGTGGTCGGTGAGCCTGCTGTCTCAAGGTGGTGGGGCTGGTCAGGGTCCTTCCTTTCTCAGCTAGAGAACTCCTGACATAGTGCCCTCGTTTCTGGGCTGGTCACTGCCAAGCTGCGGCCGGTGTGCTGCTGGGGACGTTGCAGGCGGGCTCCAGGCTGGGTAAGGTGTCCAGACATGCTCTGTGCGCCATCCAGCTGCCCCTTGTCCCTGCTCACGGGTTGCGGCAGTGTGTCTGGTTGCAGTTGATTTATGATCAGTGGTATGTTCCCGTGTGTGTGTCCACGTGACATGTGTCCTTTCTGTAGGAGGGCGCCAGCAGGTCCCTGACCCGGCCCTGACTTGGGGTCCTGTGCTGTCCTGAGGCGGGGACACCATCACCATGGAGGCCGTTGCCCCTAACCTGTCCTCCCGGCTCGGGGCTGCGGGGTGTCTCGGTGACAGTTTCAGCCCTGCGGTCGGCCGTCCAGGCACTGCGCAGAGGGCAGCCCCTCTGCCGAGCCCACCCGCTCACCGACCCCACCGTCTGCCCCAGGAGGCCGCAGAGGAGGTGACGAGACACGTGCATGCCCTGCACGGGAAGCTGGACGGGCTGGTGCCCATGTTCATCAACACCAACAGCGGCAGCTTCACCCACCTGGGCGTGTTCACCCTGGGCGCCAGGGCCGACAGCTACTACGAGTACCTGCTGAAGCAGTGGATCCAGGGCGGGAAGCAGGAGAGGCAGTGAGGCCTGGTTCCCTGCCTTCGGGCGGCCCCCTGGGCTCGGGTGGCGGGGCCCTCTGTGGGGGAAGGGTGTCTCTGCTCGTCCCACGTGCGGAGCAAGGCCGGTCCCTGGGTGGGCAGGCCGGGGTCTTCCTTGGGGTTGTGGCTGCTTGGTCACCGGCTCCAGCCAGAGGCAGCCAGGGCCACGTGGGTCTCCTGGTGCTTAGTGCTTTGACACTGTAAACTCGCACGTTCCCAGGGAGCAGCCTGGTCGCTCCTGGTCCAGTTATAAAGCAGAGAGAAACCCCAGTGGGTCCCGGGATCCCCTCAAGCCTGGGGGTGGCTGTGGCCCAGGAAGTGTCACTGACTGGGGAGCCCGCAGGCTGGTTCAGGATGAATCAGGCTGGCAGAGGCTGGTCTCCAGCGGCCCCCTGGGGCTGGCTGGGAGGCTCTGGCCTCACTGGAGTGGGGGGCGGCCCAGAGGCCCGAGAGGCTGACCCCCGTGGGGCTGGCAGGGCCGGGCCTCATAGGTCCCAGGGGACAGGAGCTCGGGGTCACGCCCTGTTTGTGGACCTGAGGGGCTGTGCGCCCGCCTGGCCAGAGCACACAGGCCCCGCTGGTCTGCGCAGGCTGCTGGAAGACTACCTGGAAGCCGTGGACGGGATCAGGAAGCACCTGCTGGCTAGATCCGAGCCCAGGAAGCTGACCTTCGTGGGGAGCTCAACCACGGCCGCTTCAGCGCCAAGATGGTGAGTGGGAGCGTGTTTCCCTGATCTGGCCTCAAGGCAGCTGGGGACCCGGCCTCTGTGCTTGCTGTCCGGTGGCTCTGAGTGGGGACGGCCATGGAGCCTGGGCGGTCCCGGGAGGATGTGGGTGTCCCGTGAGAGCAGCAGGGAGAGCTGAGGTCCGTGGGGAGCCAGGGCCCCCACCCCAGAGCCCCCCGCCTCCTCCAGGCCCCTGCCCTGCGGAGTCTCTCCTTCCACGCTCTCGGGGAACCCCCACTCCCAGGTGCACCCCTCCGGCTCTCCTGCAGCCAGGGCCCCATCAGCCTTTGAGGTGGCCCTTCCAGAAGCTTCTCCCCTGCCCGCGCGGGCCCGGTGCTTGGCCTGCAGCTCAGTGCCCTGTCTGAGGCCTGGTGGCGCTGGGCCCGCTGAGGAGTGGCCCCATGGTTTCAGGACCACCTGGTGTGTTTCCTGCCGGGGACACTGGCTCTGGGTGCCCACCACGGCCTGCCCGCCGAGCACATGGAGCTGGCCCAGGCGCTCATGGACACCTGCTACCAGATGTACCGCCAGATGGAGACGGGGCTGAGCCCCGAGATCGCACACTTCAACCTGCACCACACGAAGGCCCGTAAGGACGTTCAGGTCAAGGTGAGCCACGCCGGGCCCGGGGCTGGGCAGATGGGTGTGCTGGGAGGCACCTCCTGAGCCCACGCGCCTCCCCAGGCGGCCGACAGACACAACCTGCTGCGCCCGAGGCCGTGGAGAGCCTCTTCTACCTGTACCGCCTCACGGGCGACCGCAAGTACCAGGACTGGGGCTGGGAGATCCTGCACAGCTTCAACACCTACACGCGGGTGAGCCCTGCCGGGCCCCCCAGGACCTCCCTGTCGCCTCCCGGGGGCTGCCCAGGGAGGTCTGCCCTGCCGTGAGGGCCCGGGGGTCGGGGCGTCCGTTTGTCCTGTCTGGGGACGGCTCTGTCGGGAGGGTCCCTGCAGGGGCCCGAGGTGCACAGAGCGTGTCTCTGCTGGGTCCTCCGTGGGGCCTGGGCAGCGTGTTTCCACCGGGCGGGTGAGTGACCTCTGGGCCGCTACTCCCCAGGCCGGCCACAACCAGCACCCCCTGGTATGCCCGGGGGCCCACGGCCCACCCTGTCAGGGCTGAGACTTGACCTTCGCCCCGTGGCCCCTGAGGTGGACTCTACACCCCTCGCATGGCCTTGGGGCCTTTGTGAGGCCTGCACAGGTTTTGGAGGTGGTCTTGGCACCTGGGCACTGAAGGGAACCATGGCTGACCTCCAGGTGGCCATTCCCCCTGTGGGCTTTGGTGTCCTCCCTGCCCTGGGGGCCGTGTGTTCTGGGGCAGGCTCGGGGCCCAGGGGGGAGCCTCTGGCTGGCAGCCCTCCAGAGGGCTGAGCCAGCATCGTGACTTGCGGCCTCACCTCTCGAGCAGGTCCCCTCGGGCGGCTATTCTTCCATCAGCAACGTCCAGGACCCCCGCCACCCCCAGCCCAGGGACAAGATGGAGAGCTTCTTTCTGGGGGAGACGCTCAAATACCTGTATCTGCTCTTCTCCGACGATCCTGACCTGCTGAGCCTGGACACCTACGTGTTTAACACAGAGGCTCACCCCCTGCCCATCTGGGCCCCCCTCCTAGGGCGAGGTGGCTCTCGAGCAGGTGCTGCCCAGGAGACTGGTGTGTGCTGTCCGTGAGGATGCCTGTCGGCAAGCCCCGGACCCTGACCTTGGCTGTTCGGTGACCCCCCCGCTGGCGGCACGTGCTCCGGGCCGGGCTGGTGACAGAGGCCGGCGGGCCACAGGGCCAGGATGTGTCGGGGCCTCGTGGCTGCCTGGGGTGGCCGCTGGGCGTCCGGCGCTCGGCCGTTGATTCTGTGCTCCTCGCCTGGTTCCTGTTGGATCATCGTTTGGAACACGTAGAATAAATGGGCGGTGTGATTCTGGGGACTCTTGTCCACTCGGCGAGTTTCCTCCTCCTTCCTAGAAAATCAAATCGCATGACTACATTCCTGAAGCCTGAACACTCTCCTGCTGCCCTGCAAGGGCTTCCTCGGGGGCCCTGGGCGTCTGGTCACCCCAGGCCACTTGGCCCAGAGCCCGTGATGTGACCAGAGACGATCTTGGGCACAGCCCATGCAGCCCAGCCTCGGGGTCACAGCCGGTGAACACGCCTGACCCAGGGGCTCAGGGCATCCTGACCTCACGCGGATCAGGCTCCTGGCTGGCTGTGGTGTTTACACGTTGGACTCAGGGATCCGCCCCTGCCTTTACAGGGCTGGGCAAGGCTGGGCGGCATGTTCACCGGCTCCCAGCCCAACAGATGGACTTCTCATCCATGATAAAAGTAACTTTTTTCTGAATGGCATCTGCTTCGTCTTTATTGTCTGATTTCCAGCGTGAGGTCGGGGCAAGGGGCAGCTGGGGTCCGGTCTCCCGTGTCCAGAAGTCCGCTTTGGCTTTGCCCCGGGAACTTTGGGAATGTCTGCCCACAGCGTAAGTGCTGGGTGAGGCGGCCCCAGGGTGAGGGTGTGAGGTGCTGGCTATGGGCCTCAGGGGGCCCTGTGCTCTGCCCGCTGCCCTGGGTGCGGTGTCTTAGCCCTGCTGCTCCTCTCAAGGTGCCTGGGTGGCCTGTCACGTTCCTTCTTTTCAGCTGGCAGCACCCATTACTTAGGGCTGACCAGGGCGTGAAAGTGAAATTAAAAGATGCCTGTTCCTTGGAAGAAAAGCTATGACCAGTCTAGGTAGCATATTAAAAAGCAGACGTTACTTTGCCAACAAAGGTCCATCTAGTGAAAGCTATGGTTTTCCCAGTGGTCATGTATGGATGTGAGAGTCTGACCATAAAGAAAGCTGAGCGCCGAAGAAATGATGCTTTCAAACTGTGCTGCTGGAGATGACTCTTGAGAGTCCCTTGGTTCTGCATGGAGATGAAACCAGTCACTCCTAAAGGAGATCAGCCCTGAATATTTGTTGGAAGGACCGATGCTGAAGCTGAGACCCCTATACTTTGGCCAGTTGATGCGAATAGGTGACTCATTTGAAAAGACCCTGATGCTGGGAGAGACTGAGGGCAGAAGAAGGGGATGACAGAGAATGAGATGGTTGGGTGGCATGACCGACTCAATGGACGTGAGTTTGAGTAAAGTCTGGGAGTTGGCGATGGACAGGGAGGCCTGGTGTGCTGCCGTCCATGGGGTCGCAGAGAGACTACTGAGCAATTGAACGGAAGTGACCAGGGTGTGGCTTTCCAGCAAGAAGCCAGATCCCCGGGCTGGCCCAGCCCCAGCGCAGCGCCCTCATGGCCGGGCTGGCCCTTCCCCGGGTGGGTGAGGAGACGCGTTGCTGTTGCCGGCAGACTGCGGGGCCTTCCCCTGCCCTGACTCGGCCACAGTTGGCACTTGGTCCTGGCGGCCCTCCTGCGTCCATCCTGTGAGGCTGCCGTCCCCCTCTTGCCCACGGGCCCAGCAGGGCTTCCACCCCAGCGTGTGCAGGGCCTGTGCGCAGAAACCCAGCCGGACGGCCCATGGTGCGCGCCGCCACCCCCCGCCCCCGCTGCAGCCCAGGAGCCACTTCGGCAATGGTTTGTCCAGACTCCGGGCCGCGGGCTTCCTCCTCGACATTCTGCGTCCCGGTGGGCACAGTCAGCCCAGTGAAACAGGCTGCCCCCCCACCCCTGTGCCAGCCTGGCCCCAAGCCGGTGGACTGGGGGCCGCAGGGCCTCTGCAGTGGCTGGGGATGGCGGGGATGGCTGAGAAGCGCGCAGGGTCGCTGGGGCAGCCGTTGGTTGTGGAATCTCTGGTTTTCCCACTGCGGTAAAGGCCCGCGCACCCTACACGCAGGACAGCATGCGGAGCCAAGGACTCTGCTTTATTCAACAGCCACGTTGAGGAGGTGGTGTGAGCATGCCACAGTGTCCAGGGTCTCAGACGGGACAGGGATAGGACCAGACACGCCTGACAGGCCAGCGGTGTTTGTCCAGCACCTCCTTGGGCAAGGCCCTGCCCACCCTGGCAGGGTCCGGCTGCAGGAGCCGGGCGTGGCACCTGCCCCTGCCTCGCCTCAGGCCCCAGCCGGTAGTCTCTGGCCCTGCGGCGGGCAACCTTCAGCCCCGGAGCCCCGTGGGCCTCGCCGCCTCCACCCACTTGCTGATGACGGCGGCCTCCAGCCTGCGGGCCTCCACCACGGATGCAGGGTCGTCTGGGTGGGAGGCTCTAGGGGCGGGCAGGGAGGCGCTCAGCTGGCCAGCCCGGAGCCCGCCCACCCTCGCCAGCCCGACCTGGCACCACGCCCCCTCCCCAGGCGGGCGCACCTGAGGTCCAGGTGGTGCGCCCCCCGCGGATGATGATGGCGAGCACGGACGCACTCAGGTTGCTCTGGATCTGTCATTGGAGGAGCCCGTGTCAGGGGCGCGTTCTCTGGGCTAAGCCCCCACCCACCGCCTGCTTGTCCCAGAAGGCAGGATGCAGCTCCCACACGGGCTTGAGGAGAGTGGCCTCGTCAGAAAGGAAAGGTGCCCGTGAACAAGCAGACGCCAGGCCACCGGAAGGAAGGGAGCCTGGGCTCCCACGTGACTCACCCCGCCCCGCGCCCAGGGGTCCAGGTCTCCATTGGAGAAGATGATGTTGCTGGCAGCGGTGAGGTCTGAAACGGATGGAGGGAGAGTGGTGGGACAGGCGAGGGGGCCCTCACCTGGCTGCTGGGGCCAGAGGCCAGGTCCTGGAGCCTGGGAAACAGCCCGCTCAGTGCGGCGGGAGGAACCGCGCCCCCACCCTGCCGGGGGCCTCACTCCCCCCCCCCCCGCCGGGGGCCTCACCGCCCCCCGAAGCTGGTCTTCAGCCAGTCCCGCCGTGGCCACACGCCCCACGTGTCCAGGCAGTACTGCCGGCGCTGGGCTTCAGTGAAGGGCAGCTCGGGGAAGAGGTCTGACACGTTGTTGCTGGAGAATGTCAGGTTGATCTCAGTGCAGGCCTGCGGGACGCCACACTGTGATTAGGCCGGCCCATGTAGCCCCGGGCCCCACACCCCTCTACCTGGCCGCCTCGGGACCCCAACCCGCCTCTACCTGGCCGCCTCGGGACCCCAGCCTCCTGTACCCAACCGTCCCAGGCCCCCAGCCCCCCATACCTGGCAGTCCCGGGCCCCCAGCCCCCCGTACCTGGCAGTCCCGGGCCCCCAGCCCCCCGTACCTGGCAGTCCCAGGCCCCAGCCCCCCCACCTGGTAGTCCCAGGCCTTGGCATCACTGCCCAAGCCGCAGCCCGTGGGGTCGGCACAGGCCTGGTACTGCAGGTAGATGCCGTAGCAGGGCTCTGTGCCGGAGGAGTTGTACACCAGCCCTGGGGGAGAGGGCTGCTGGGGCCAGGGGCCTGGATACCTGCCCTGTCCGCTTAGAGGGGGTCCTGCAGGGGTCGGGGCTCTCGGGCCCAGTGGGTCCAGAGAGGACTGGGGTGTTGGTCCCAGGGGGCGGGCCAGCCCACCTGACCTGCCCTCTCCCAGCAGGGTGGGCTGGGGCGGGGGTGTGAAGGCCCTGCAGCCGTGCTCCGCAGGGGTGGCCCACGGTGGGGGCCACTTCCTCCCAGAGGCTCCCCCACCCAACACCGCCCTCCTGGGGCCTGGCTGCCGCCCACCAGCTCGGGCCCCCCGCTCTCAGCACTGGCTGGGCAGGGACCAGACGCACCGGCCAGTGCACGGAGCCCCGCGATCCTTGAGCTCTCGCTCAGCAGTCGGCTGCAGCCAACCTGGGGAGCACGGAGCGCCTCAGCAGCCGCGCCCCTGCCCTCCCCTGCTCCCAGGGCGGAGCGGCGCGAGGCCCTGGGGCCGGCCTCTCTGAGCACCCCAGGGTGGCCGGCCCCCCCTTCCCCCGGATTCTGGGCAGCGGGGTGGGCGCCGTGCCTGGACAGGGTGGGCAGGAAGGTGGCCCACAAAGTCAGTGGCATATGGGTAGTCCATCATGGCCAGCACAGTGAAGGCGTTCGGGGCGAAGCCGAAGAGCTGGGTGAGGTCCTGTGGTCCAGAGAGGGGCTGGCAGGTACCGAACTCCTGGCTGACGACCTGTGGGGCTGCAGGGGGGACGTGAGCCTGAGGGGGCTGTGGGAGGGGGCAATGTGGGCCTGAGGGGGCTGCGGGGGGGACTCGGGCCTGAGGGGGCTGTGGGGGGGACTCGGGCCTGAGGGGGGCTGTGGGGGGGGCACGAGGGCCTGTGGGGGCTGCAGTGGGGGGACTCGGGCCTGAGGGGGCTGGGGGGCACGAGGGCCTGAGGGGGCTGCAGTGGGGGGACTCGGGCCTGTGGGGGCTGCAGTGGGGGGGACTCGGGCCTGAGGGGCTGTGGGGGGGACTCCGGGCCTGAGGGGGCTGTGGGGGGGGACTCGGGCCTGAGGGGGGCTGCGGGGGGGACTCGGGCCTGTGGGGGCTGCGGGGGGGTGGGACAAGGGCCTGAGGGGCTGCAGAGGGAAGGGGACATGGGCCTGTGGGGGCTGCAGGGGGGTGGGGACGCAGGCCTGAGGGGGGCTGCGGGCCCACCCACATCGGGAGGCGGGATGGTGGCAGTTGGAGGGGGGCAGCCGCCTCACCTCCCTGCTGGAACAAGTCCCTGATCTGCCGGAACGCGTCCTGCACGGCCTGGGCACACTCAGGGCTCTGGCCTTGGAAGTCCTGGAGGGAGGAAGGGTGTGGCTGCACCCACCAGTGGGGCTGCCCAGGGGAGGGAGGGGCCAGGGCCTTGGCTTACCGCCGAGACGTCCTGGAAGAACTGGTAGGGGTCGCCGAGGCCTGCTGCCGAGACTACAGGGGCGCTGGCCGCCAGGGCCCCTGCCACGAGGTGCGGGTACTTGATCCTCAGGTAGGCGCTGAGCATCCCCCGTAGCTGGTGCGGTTGCGGAGTTAGCCTGGGGCATCCCCAGTGCCCCGCCGCCTGCAAGGGAGACTCGGCAGCCTCTCAGCCTGCAGGCTGCGTTGCCGACACCCACGTCCTCTGCCTTCTCAGGGCCTCCCACGCCCGTGCCCCCCAGGTCCCCACACGTCCAAGACCCACAGAAGTTCTGGGGGGCCAAGCTCACTTGCTGGGGAGACAAACCTGCCGCCAAAGGCGATGGCTGGGGCATCGGGGGCCTCGAGCTCCTGCCGGAGCGCCTGGAGCAGCCGCGCGAAGTCAGCCAGGGCCTGCTCCACAGTCAGCAGCTCCGTGTACCCACGCCACGTGGACTGCTTACCGAAAGGCAGCGACTTTCCGTAGTAACGCTGCAGGCAGGTGGGCGGCAGGGATGGGGGTGCTGACTCTGAGCCCCCAGGGCGACACCCCACACCTCCCCCAACCCCCACCCCCGCGCCGGCCGGTACCCACGTGCTCGGCAAAGACGACCAGGGCCCCCTGCTGTGCTGCCAGCTCCAGGATGAAGCCTGAGTTGTTGGCGAAGGACCACACGTCCCCCTCGTTGCCGGTGTAGAAGAATATGGGCCCTTCGCCCCTCTTCCAGAACTTCTCTGTCGGGTGGAGGGGGGGTGAGGGGGCGGGGGAGGGTGCTCCCCTTGTCAGCAGCGGGTCCCTGGGGCAGCTCACCCACCTGTCAGCAGGAACCGCTGGAGAAAGGTCTTGTTCCCAAACCTCTCAAAGTTGAAATGGTCCAGAAGCTGCTCGAAGTAGGCCTCCTGAAACTCAGGGTCCTTGGGTCTGTGGGCTGGAGGGCACCATGCTCAGCGGGGGTGGGGGGGAGCCACGGGGGCCACGAGAGATGGGGTGGGGGGCCCGGCGGGGGTGATCAAGGTGGATGGGAGGGAGCCGGGCAGGGGGCACAGGGATTGGGGGTCCAGCAGGAGTCGCGGGGGATGGGACGGAGCCGGGTGGGGGGCGCAGGGACTGGGGCCCGCAAAGGTCGCGGGGGATGTGGAGTGGGGCCCAGGGCGGGGCTGAGGGCCTTGGGCCACACTCACCCCTGGCCTCCAGGCCTCCCTGCAGCCCCAGCAGCAGGACCAGGGCCCAGGGCAGGGTCGACCAGGGATGGGGTCTCATGTTCACTTTACCGGGCAGCTTCAGGTCAGGTGCTTGAGGTCACATGACCAGCGGAGCCGCTCACGTGACGGCTTTAGGCGGGGCTGTGAGCAGCACTTCCCTACACGCCTGGTGCCAGCTTCCCGGCCCTTCCGTCTGCGTCACCGGGGAGACGGTCACCGTGGGGGCACGGAAGTGGGCTGAGGGCTCGAGGGTCTGTGCTGGGGCGGGGGTATGGCTTCCCAGCCACTGCCAGCTCAGGCGCGATGCCACGCGCGTGTGGGTGGGAGGTCACCTCTCCGCCGCCGGCCACCACCCGGCCCCCTCCCCGCCAGCCGTTTCCAGAGCGAGGCTGGGGAAGGCCTGCCCTAGAAGGGGCGGAAGGCAGAGTTCGGAAGACAGGGCTCAGCGGGAGGAGAGCTCTCGCACCCTGGGGTGAGGGGTGTGGTCAGCGGCCCTGGAAAGGAGCCCAGTGCCTGAGAAACCTCGAGGGCTGCGTGGCGGGCAGAGGAGGGTGAGCGGGCCTCAGAGCCCACCCGCGCAGGGGCTGGGGCCGCTCTCTCCGAGCTGGGATCCGGGACCCTACCCCGCCCCTCAGGCCAGCCCCCTCTCTGGTGCCCTGGTACCCAGAGGACAGAAGGGCCCCCACTGCCCTCGGGCCGGTCCAGGGCCTGGAGGGGCCAGCCAGGCCCAGGGGGCGGCTGACTGCAGTCTCGCTGGGGCTGCGGCCCATGAGCCCAGGGCGGGTGGGGGGGTTGCCCCCATGGATGGCAGAGGGGCGGGGCTGCCCGTCCCCACTCCCAGGACGGTCCCTGGCCCTCGGGAGCCTGGGCTCTGCCCAGGCCTCGCCTGCTGGGTGCTGGGCCGCGGAAAGCAGAGGGCCTGGGGCTGGGCGGGGAGGGAGCCGCGGGCCCCTCCCGCCGGCCCCATGCTGTGGCCTCAGTGTGGTGACAATGACCGCCCACCATGTGACACCACCCTGTGGGCGTGGCCTCCCTGAGGTCATCCAGGGCCACTGCACAGCCACCCCAGTCCCTTCCCCGCGGCCCATCCCTACACACCCTTGGCTGCCTCCTGCCCCTGTGCCCCCAGCCCCGCCCCCCATGGCCCTGTGCTCCCGCCCCTGCGTGCCCCTGCCCCTGTGCGCCAGCCCCTGCGTCCCCGTCCCCCTGTGCTCCCGCGCCTGCGTCCCCGTCCCCCTGTGCTCCCGCGCCTGCGTCCCCCTGTGCTCCCGTCCCTGTGTGCCCCTGCCCGTGTGCTCCCGCCCCTGCGTGCCCGCCCCCTGTGCCCCAGCCCTTGCGTGCCCCTGCCCCTGTGTCCCCGTCCCTGCTTCCCTGCGTCCCCATCCTCTTGTCTCTGTGTGCCAAAGTGGTCCTGTTCCCGCGTCCCCCTGGGCCTGTACCTGTGCTCCCGGCCCTGCATCTAGGGGCGCCTGTCCTGTGTTGAGAGGCCCGCCTCTTCATGGAGGAGTCCCTTCCTGTGGACGGCAGCCTCTCCTCTTGTCAGCTAAGAGGCTGGACCCCAGCCCACCGCAGGCCCACCACATTCCCCCTGCAGACGCTCCGGGCGTCTCCTCCATGCCTGGGTAGTAGCGGGAAGTCCCAGAGAGAAGCATCTGAAACCTCTGAGACTCCGGCCACGACTTGTGGCTCTGAGCACACAGGTATGTCTGGGGGACCAGATTCCTTTCCCCAACTGCCCAGGGCCACTGACTCTGGGGACAAAGCTGGGACCTGATTCCCCCTCCACAGCCCCTGGATCTGGGAGCCAGGCCCAGCCCCTACCAGAGCCCACCCTGCCCCTTTCAGACCTCAGAGCCACCAGGAACCAGAGGTAGGCACTTGGGGTGCACAGAGAGCCCCAAAGTAGGCCCAAGGGCTCTCAGCTCTGACCCACTCAGCACCTGCAGTTAAGGCCATGTTCCTCTGTGTGAAATTACACGCTTTCAACCACATTTAAATATAACATCAGCTCTGAGTTCACCCATACTATTGTGCAACTACCATCATTCTCTCTCAAACTGTTTCATCTTCTCAAACAGAAACTCCTCACTCGTTAAACAGCACCTCCCCAGGCTGCTGATGGTTCAGCCATCAGTCGTGTCTGACTCTGAGACCCCATGGACAGTAGCCCACCAGGCTGCTCTGCCCATAGGGGTCTCCAGGCAAGAACACTGGAGGGGTTGCCGTTCTCTTCTCCGGGCGATGGTTGTGGCGAATCCGTGTCTCCTGCACTGCAGCCACCAGGGAGCCCTCCCCATCCTGGGACAACCTCTGTTGTCTGTCCCCGTGAGTCTGCTTATTCTAGAAACCTCATACAAGTAGAATCCTACACTACACAATTCATCTTTCTTTCTGGCTTTCACTGAGCACAAGTCTTCAACACTCACCCATGTTGAAGCCTGTGTCAGGATTTCCTTGCTTTTTTCCAGGTAAATGTGAGTCATATTCCGTTCATGGACAGACCCCACTGTGACACCCACTCACCCAGCAGTGGACACCAGGCTGTCTCCACCTCTCGCCTAGGTTTAAAACGCTGCTGTGAATTCGGGCGTGCGAGATCTCCTCGAGACCTTGCTTCCATCTGGGGGCGGGCACACCTGGCAGTGGGCTTGCAGGGCCACGTGGCGGCTCCGTGCTTCACTTCTGAGGACGCTCCCCTCTGTTTTCCGTGGAATTTGCATCGTTTACGTTCGCACCAGCAGTGCACAAAAGTTTAAGCTTCCCCACACTCTTTCCAGCACTTGTGTTCAGAGGCAGCGCTGCCCCAGCGGGAGTGGCCTCTCACTGTGATTTTGATTGGCATCTTCCCGGCGAGGGACGGTACCTCTTCGGGCCCTTTGTGAGCCTGTGTAACTCTTCTTTGGAGGAATGTCTTGAGGGGCAGGTGGGCAGGGGGCAGGGGTTCCCCAGGCAGGCCTCAGCGCCACCCGCTGTCGTGTCAACGTGGACATGCGTGTACATGTATTAGATTACACATATAATGTGCCCTTTTAACCTAAAAAGTGTTTCCAACATTTATTCTTTGCTGTGTTTTTTGTTCTTTAATTTTTTTTTTTTTTTAAGTTTTTCCGTTCGTTGAGGAGTTTCAAGAGACTTTGTTCTTAACTTTTAGAGGTTTTAAAAAGTATATTCTTGTTATTAAACCTTTATTGGATTTCTAGTTGGAGACTATCTTCCCCCATCGTGTGAGGCCTGTGCACTCGGGACAGTGTCCTTCCGTGCGCAGAGATTATTCTGATGACGTCCAAGCAAACAGATGGGGGAAATGGAAACAGCGGCAGACTTTCTTTCTTGGACCCCAAAATCACTGCATGACAAACCTGGAGGATGTGCTAAAAAGCAGACACATGACTGTGCCAACAGAGGTCTAGTCAAAGCTGTGGTTTCTCCAGTGGTCATGCATGGATGCGAGAGTAAGACCATAAAGGCGGCTGAGCACCAAAGAATCGGTGTTTTAGAAGTGGCGTTGGAGAAGAATCTTGAGAGTCCCTTGGACTGCAAGGAGAGCAACCCGGTCAATCCTAAAGGAAATCAATCCTGAATATTCATTGGAAGGACCGATGCTGAAGCTGAAACTCCAATACTTTGGCCACCTGCTGCAAAGAGCCAACTCACCAGAAAAGACCCTGATGCTGGGAAAGACTGAAGGCAGGAGGAGAAAGAGATGACAGAGGATGACATGGTTGGATGGAATCACCAACTCAATGGCATGAATTTGAGCATGCTTCAGGAGACAGTGAAAGAGAGGGAGGGAAGCTTGGTCTGCTGCAGTCCATGGGGTTGCAAAGAGTCGGACACGACTGAGCGACTGAACTGGGCTGCGGAGACAGGGAACGGCATGGGAGCCTGGCTGCTTCACGGGGTCGCAAAGGCTGGACATGACTTGGCAGCTGGACAGCAGCACGGCTATGAGCTTATCTCTAGATTCGCTCTCGATTTCCAGGGTCTGCGTGTCGATCCTAGACTCATGAAAACACCACACTGTTTTGAATACTGTGCCTTTGTAGGAAGTCTTGAACTTGGGAAATGTGTTTCTTCTTCTTTTTTTTTTTCAAGATTATTTTGGTTATTCAGGGCCCCTTGCAATCCCATATGAATTTGAGGACTGACATTTCAACTTCTGCAAAAAAAAAAAAAGTTGGAATTTTGATCAGGACTGCATTGAATCTGCAGGTCACTCTGGGTAGTGTCGGCATCTTAAAATCAAGTCTTCCCGGGACTTCCTTGCTGGTCCAGAGGTTAGGGCTCTCCTCTTTCACTGCTGCGGCCAGGTTTGATCCCTGGTCGGGAAACTAAGATCCAGTAAGCTGAGTGGTGCAGCCAAAAAAAAAAAAAAAAAAAAGGCTTTCTACCCATGAACAAAGGATACCTTTTCCACCTCAGTTCAGTTCAGTTCAGTTGCTCAGTCGTGTCTGACTCTTTGTGACCCATGAATCGCAGCATGCCAGCATGTCCATCACCATCTCCCGGAGTTCACTCAGACTCACGTCCATCGAGTCCGTGATGCCATCCAGCCATCTCATTCATCCTCTGTTGTCCCCTTCTCCTCCTGCCCCCAATCCTTCCCAGCATCAGAGTCTTTTCCAATGAGTCAATTCTTCGCATGAGGTGGCCAAAGCACTGGAGTTTCAGCTTTAGCATCATTCCTTCCCAAGAAATCCCAGGGCTGATCTCCTTCCAGAATGGACAGGTTGGATCTCCTTGCAGTCCAAGGGACTCTCAAGAGTCTTTTCCAACACCACAGTTGAAAAGCATCAATTCTTCGGTGCTCAGCCTTCTTCACAGTCCAACTCCCACATCCATACATGACCACAGGAAAAACCATAGCCTTGACTAGACGGACCTTAGTCGGCAAAGTAATGTCTCTGCTTTTGAATATACTATCTAGGTTGGTCATAACTTTTCTTCCAAGGAGTAAGCGTCTTTTAATTTCATGGCTGCAGTCAAAACTAAAAAACTAAAAAACTAAAGTCTGACACTGTTTCCACTGTTTCCCCATCTATTTCCCATGAAGTGATGGGACTGGATGCCATGATCTTCATTTTCTGAATGTTGAGCTTTAAGCCAACTTTTTCACTCTCCTCTTTCACTTTCATCAAGAGGCTTTTTAGCTCCTCTTCACTTTCTGCCATAAGGGTGGTGTCATCTGCATATCTGAGGTTATTGATACTTCTCCCGGCAATCTTGATTCCAGCTTGTGTTTCTTCCAGTCCAGCATTTCTCATGATGTACTCTGCATAGAACTTAAATAAGCAGGGTGACAATATACAGCCTTGACGTACTTCTTTTCCTATTTGGAACCAGTCTGTTGTTCCATGTCCAGTTCTAACTGTTGCTTCCTGACCGGCATACAGATTTCTCAAGAGGCAGGTCAGGTGGTCTGGTATTCCCATCTCTTTCAGAATTTTCCACAGTTTATTGTGATCCACACAGTCAAAGGCTTTGGCACAGTCAAGAAAGCAGAAATAGATGTTTTTCTGGAACTCTCTTGCTTTTTCCATGATCCACCGGATGTTGGCAATTTGGTCTCTGGTTCCTCTGCCTTTTCTAAAGCCAGCTTGAACATCTGGAAGTTCACAGTTCACATATTGCTGAGGCCTGGCTTGGAGAATTTTGAGCATTACTTTACTAGCATGTGAGATGAGTGCAATTGTGCAGTAGTTTGAGCATTCCTTGGCATTACCTTTCTTTGGAATTGGAATGAAAACTGACCTTTTCCAGTCCTGTGGCCACTGCTGAGTTTTACAAATTTGCTGGCATATTGAGTGCAGCACTTCACAGCATCATCTTTCAGGATTTGAAACAGCTCCACTGGAATTCCATCACCTCCACTAGCTTTGTTCGTAGTGATGCTTTCTAAGGCCCACTTGACTTCAGATTCCAAGATGTCTGGCTCTAGATTAGTGATCACATCATCATGATTATCTGGGTCGTGAAGATCTTTTTGTACAATTCTTCCATGTATTCTTGCCACCTCTTCTTAATATCTCATCCTCGGTCGTCCCCTTCTCCTCCTGCCCCCAATCCCTCCCAGCATCAGAGTCTTTTCCAATGAGTCAACTCTTCACATGAGGTGGTCAAAGTACTGGAGTTTCACCTGTTTAGGTCTTAATTTCCATTAGCAATGTTTTATAGTTTTCAATGTACAGTTAAATCACCCCCGTGGTTAAATTTATTTTTAGTTATTCTTTTAGATGCTATTTAAAGTGGAATCACTTCTTTAATTTCCTTTTGAATTATTCACAGCAGGTGCAGAGAAACATAGCTGATTTTTTTTTTCTGTTAATCTAACTTTCCTGAACTTATTACCTCTAGTAGCTTTCGTAGAGACTCTTGTGTATGTATATCACAGATATTTTCTTTGGTTGCCAGGGCGATTACACTCAACATCCTAAATTTATAACAGCGTCCCCAAGTAGACGACAGCTTCACTCGATCACGCACACACACTTTGCTTCAAAACGCCTCCATCCTTTCTGCTTTACGCTGCCGTTGCAGGTCACATATCCACACATCTGTGCACAGTAACATCAGTCTGTAGCTGCTCTTCACGCCTTTGACTTTCAAGTCCCATAGTAAATACGAAGTGGAGTCGTAACCGAAACTCTAGTGCCGGTTCTGATGCCTGCCCGTGGCTCTGCCTCTCTCTGAGGTCTTCACTTCTCCTTGTGGCCTGGCGGTGCTCTCTGATGTCCTTTCCTTCAGTCTGAAGGGACGCCGTGAGCATTTCCTGCAGCGCAGGTCTGCTGGCCACAGACTCCGCTGCCGTTGTCTGGGAGCGCCGCTGCTGCTGCTCGGTCGTGTCCGACTCTGTGAGCCTACACACTGAAGCGCGCCAGACTCCCCTGTTCCTCCTCACCTCCCAGAGCTCGCTCAAACTCATGTCCATTGAACCAGTGAAGCCCTAAATTCTTCATTTTTGAAGGTCAGTTTTGCTGGATATAGGATTCTGGTTGACAGCTTCATTCACTCGTCACTTCAAATGCGCTGTTGCCTTCTGGCTTCTATGGTTTTCCGTTTAAATTGTTCTTGGTTCCGGCAGCTCTCGGCTGTGGTGTGCAGGCGCAGGTGTGCACAGGTCCCTCAGCTACGGAATCTCAGTTTCTGGACCAGGGAACAAACCCTCGTCCCCTGCACTGGAAGCCAAATTCGTGACCACCTGGCCACCAGGGATGTCCATCTCTGTCATTTCCTGATGAAAAATTATCAGTTAATATGAAGATGGCTTTTATATAACAGTCATTTCTCTTGTGCTATTTTCAAGATTCTGTCAACAATTTGATTATTAAAGTGTCTTGGTGTGAGTCTCTTTGACTTCATTCTTGGAAGTCACTGGGCTTCTTGGATTTGTAGATTCATATCTTTCATTGCATTTGGTAAGTTTTTAACTATTTTTTCAACTATTCATTTTTCCCTGTTCTCTTTCCTTTGAAACTACAAGGCATGTATGGGACCCACTAGGATGGGGCTCCAGAGCCTCCGGCCTCTACTTACTGGTGTTTCTTGTTTTCTCTGCTCATGAGAGTTGGGCTGTGAAGAAGGCTGAGTGCCAAAGAATTGATACTTTTGAACTGTGGTGTTGGAGAAGACCCTTGAGAGTCCCTTGGACTGCAAGGAGATCCAACCTGTCCATTCTGAAGGAGATCAACCCTGGGATTTCTTTGGAAGGAATGATGCTAAAGCTGAAACTCCAGTACTTTGGCCACCTCATGCGAAGAGTTGACTCACTGGAAAAGACTCTGATGCTGGGAGGGATTGGAGGCAGGAGGAGAAGGGGACGACCGAGGATGAGATGGCTGGATGGCATCACTGACTCGATGGACGTGAGTCTGAGTGAACTCCGGGAGTTGGTGATGGACAGGGAAGCCTGGTGCGCTGAGATTCATGGGGTTCTGAAGAGTCGGACACGACTGAGCGACTGGACTGAACTGGACTGTCACACACCAGCTCCACTTGCCCTTTCTCCTGCCGGCTTGAGTCTGCTGCTGACCCCTAGTGGATCTTTAGTTACTGTGCTTTTCCATCTGAGACTGCTTTCTGCTCCTAACTTTTGCTTATTATTTTGGATTTCCTTTACTTCCATGTGCATGTTTTCCTTGAGCTCTTCTAGCATTTTTTAAAGAGTTATTTACTTCTGACTGCACTAGGTCCTTGCTGCGGCGTGACGCGTTCTCTCGCTGCAGGGAGCAGGGGCTGCTCTTTACTGCAGTGCACAGGCTCCTCGCTGTGGCGGCTTCCGCTGCTACAGAGTGTGGGCTCCAGGGCACACGGGCGTAGCTGACCCTCAGAAGGTGGCGTCTCCCCAGGCCAGGAGTCGAGCTCAAGTCCCCTGCGTTGGCAGGTGGCCCCGTCACTGCTGAACCGCCAGAGACGCCCTCCTTTAGCATTTTAAACAATTCTCTTAAAGTTGCTTTCTAATAATTCTGATGTCTGAAATTCTTCAGGAATGGTTTCTACCAACTAATTTTGTTCCCTTGGGTAGACCACTTTCCTGCCTTTAACTTTCTCCGCTGCTGCCGCCGTTGAGAGCTGGCTCTGATTGGTTTCGTGTATGTGTGCATGTCTCTCTTGGGGGAACAAGAGCTGGGAGTTGCCGCCTCTGCCCTGGGGCTGCAACCTCCCCTTTTCTTAGGCCTTGCTGAACTTTTTGCTGATGTTTTTCATTATACCTAACTGGACTAGGATTTCTGAAGGGGGAGTATGACTATCAGTGCACAGAACACAGAGTTGGGACACAAAAGCCTGGAGTGTCTCAATCCACCCCCAGCATTTCAGAAACCAGTCCATCCACATGGGGAGCCTCCCAGGGCCCACGTGCTTCTATCCCAGCAGAAGTCCATCTGTTGGGCTGGGAGCCGGTGAACATGCCGCCCAGCCTTGCCCAGCCCTGTAAAGGCAGGGGCGGATCCCTGAGTCCAACGTGGAAACACCACAGCCAGCCAGGAGCCCGATCCGCGTGAGGTCAGGATGCCCTGAGCCCCTGGGTCAGGCGTGTTCTCAGGCTGTGACCCCGAAGCTGGGCTGCATGGGCTGTGCCCAAGATCGTCTCAGGTCTCATCATGGGCTCTGGGCCAAAGTGGCCTGGAGGGACCAGATGCCCAGGGCCCCGAGGAAGCCCTTGCAGGGCAGCGGGAGAGTGTTCAGGCTTCAAGAATGTAGTCATGCGATTTGATTTTCTAGGAAGAAGGAAGAAACTCGCTGAGTGGACAAGAGTCCCCAGAATCACACCGCCCATTTATTCCTACGTGTTCCAAACGATGATCCAACAGGAACCAGGCGAGGAGCACAGAATCAACAGCCCGAGCATCGGACGCCCAGCAGCCACCCCAGGCAGCCACGAGGCCCCGACACATTCTGGCCCTATGGCCCACCGGCCTCTGTCACCAGTCCGGCCCGAAGCACGTGCCGCCAGCGGGGGTCACCGCACAGCCAAGGTCAGGGCCTGGGGCTTGCCGACAGGCATCCTCACGGAGGGCACACACCAGCCTCCTGGGCAGCGCCTGCTCGAGAGCCACCCCGCCCTAGGAGGGGGCCCAGATGGGCAGGGGGTGAGCCTCTGTGTTAAACACGTAGGTGTCCAGGCTCAGCAGGTCAGGATCGTCGGAGAAGAGCAGATACAGGTATTTGAGCGTCTCCCCCAGAAAGAAGCTCTCCATCTTGTCCCTGGGCTGGGGGTGGCGGGGGTCCTGGACGTTGCTGATGGAAGAATAGCCGCCCGAGGGGACCTGCTCGAGAGGTGAGGCCGCAAGTCACGATGCTGGCTCAGCCCTCTGGAGGGCTGCCAGCCAGAGGCTCCCCCTGGGCCCCGAGCCTGCCCCCAGAACACAAGGCCCCCCAGGGCAGGGTCTGGGGCAGGGAGGACACCAAAGCCCACAGGGGGAATGGCCACCTGGAGGTCAGCCATGGTTCCCTTCAGTGCCCAGGTGCCAAGACCACCTCCAAAACCTGTGCAGGCCTCACAAAGGCCCCAAGGCCACGCGAGGGGTGTAGAGTCCACCTCAGGGGCCATGGGGCGAAGGTCAAGTCTCAGCCCTGCCAGGGTGGGCCGTGGGCCCCGGGCATACCAGGGGGTGCTGGTTGTGGCCGGCCTGGGGAGTAGCGGCCCAGAGGTCACTCACCCGCCCGGTGGAAACACGCTGCCCAGGCCCCACGGAGGACCCAGCAGAGACACGCTCTGTGCACCTCGGGCCCCTGCAGGGACCCTCCCGACAGAGCCGTCCCCAGACAGGACAAACGGACGCCCCGACCCCCGGGCCGTCAGGGAAGGGCAGGCCTCCCTGGGCAGCCCCCGGGAGGCGACAGGAAGGCCCTGGGGGCCCGGCAGGGCTCACCCGCGTGTAGGTGTTGAAGCTGTGCAGGATCTCCCAGCCCCAGTCCTGGTACTTCCGCGGTCGCCCGTGAGGCGGTACAGGTAGAAGAGGCTCTCCACGGCCTCGGGGCGCAGCAGGTTGTGTCTGTCGGCCGCCTGGGGAGGCGCGTGGGCTCAGGAGGTGCCTCCCAGCACACCCATCTGCCCAGCCCCGGCCCGGCGTGGCTCACCTTGACCTGAACGTCCTTACGGGCCTTCGTGTGGTGCAGGTTGAAGTGTGCGATCTCGGGGCTCAGCCCCGTCTCCATCTGGCGGTACATCTGGTAGCAGGTGTCCATGAGCGCCTGGGCCAGCTCCATGTGCTCGGCGGGCAGGCCGTGGTGGGCACCCAGAGCCAGTGTCCCCGGCAGGAAACACACCAGGTGGTCCCTGAAACCACGGGGCCACTCCTCAGCGGGCCCAGCGCCACCAGGCCTCAGACAGGGCACTGAGCTGCAGGCCAAGCACCGGGGCCCGCGCGGGCAGGGGAGAAGCTTCTGGAAGGGCCACCTCAAAGGCTGATGGGGCCCTGGCTGCAGGAGAGCCGGAGGGGTGCACCTGGGAGTGGGGGGTTCCCGAGAGCGTGGAAGGAGAGACTCCGCAGGGCAGGGGCCTGGAGGAGGCGGGGGCTCTGGGGTGGGGGCCCTGGCTCCCCACGGACCTCAGCTCTCCCTGCTGCTCTCACGGGACACCCACATCCTCCCGGGACCGCCCAGGCTCCATGGCCGTCCCCACTCAGAGCCACCGGACAGCAAGCACAGAGGCCGGGTCCCCAGCTGCCTTGAGGCCAGATCAGGGAAACACGCTCCCACTCACCATCTTGGCGCTGAAGCGGCCGTGGTTGAGCTCCCCCACGAAGGTCAGCTTCCTGGGCTCGGATCTAGCCAGCAGGTGCTTCCTGATCCCGTCCACGGCTTCCAGGTAGTCTTCCAGCAGCCTGCGCAGACCAGCGGGGGCCTGTGTGCTCTGGCCAGGCGGGCGCACAGCCCTCAGGTCCACAAACAGGGCGTGACCCCGAGCTCCTGTCCCCTGGGACCTATGAGGCCCGGCCCTGCCAGCCCCACGGGGGTCAGCCTCTCGGGCCTCTGGGCCGCCCCCACTCCAGTGAGGCCAGAGCCTCCCAGCCAGCCCCAGGGGGCCGCTGGAGACCAGCCTCTGCCAGCCTGATTCATCCTGAACCAGCCTGCGGGCTCCCCAGTCAGTGACACTTCCTGGGCCACAGCCACCCCCAGGCTTGAGGGGATCCCGGGACCCACTGGGGTTTCTCTCTGCTTTATAACTGGACCAGGAGCGACCAGGCTGCTCCCTGGGAACGTGCGAGTTTACAGTGTCAAAGCACTAAGCACCAGGAGACCCACGTGGCCCTGGCTGCCTCTGGCTGGAGCCGGTGACCAAGCAGCCACAACCCCAAGGAAGACCCCGGCCTGCCCACCCAGGGACCGGCCTTGCTCCGCACGTGGGACGAGCAGAGACACCCTTCCCCACAGAGGGCCCCGCCACCCGAGCCCAGGGGGCCGCCCGAAGGCAGGGAACCAGGCCTCACTGCCTCTCCTGCTTCCCGCCCTGGATCCACTGCTTCAGCAGGTACTCGTAGTAGCTGTCGGCCCTGGCGCCCAGGGTGAACACGCCCAGGTGGGTGAAGCTGCCGCTGTTGGTGTTGATGAACATGGGCACCAGCCCGTCCAGCTTCCCGTGCAGGGCATGCACGTGTCTCGTCACCTCCTCTGCGGCCTCCTGGGGCAGACGGTGGGGTCGGTGAGCGGGTGGGCTGGGCAGAGGGGCTGCCCTCTGCGCAGTGCCTGGACGGCCGACCGCGAGGCTGCACTCGTCCCCAAGATTCTTCACAGCCTCCATCCGGGACAGAGGCCACAGCTGTGGGCCTGGCACCCCCTCTTGAGGATTGCCGAGGGCCCCCACTTCCTGCAGGGCTGGCAGGCACAATTGTTTCCCAGCCCAGCATTGCTGCTCATGATGACAACTGCCGCAAAGTCCCGAGCCCATGGGGAACATCAATTCCCTCTGCAAGACCCATCCTGCCTGGGCTCCTGTCTGAGAGGGCGTTTCATGTGGAACCGCCCTTGGGTGCGTGGGAGCCTCGCGTGAACGGTGTGTGTCCCTCTCCATCATCAGCAGGGGTTCCCTGACCTAGGGTGGCACCTGACAGGCCACACTTCACCCAGGGATTGGAACACAATACCTAATCCACAGCAGCAGAACAGAGAGACTGACTCCTTGAAAATGGAAATGTACATCTAAGGACACCATCCACATTGGAAAGATGCAAAGCACAGATGAGAGAAGAATATGTGCCAGACACCTGGCTCAGGATGACTGTCCAGAATGCATAGAGAATCCCCACACCGCAACAACAACAAACCGAAACAGCCTGATTCACATGAGGGCAAAGAATCTTCATACACACTTTGCCAGAGAAGACACACAAATAAGCATATGAAAAAATGCTTAACATCGCTGATCATTAATGGAATGGAAATAGATACCACAAGAATCAGATGCCACCTCCCGCTCACCTCAGTGGCGCTACCAAAACAGAAATAAGCAAGAAACCCCGGTGAACAAGAGCTGCCAGGATGTGTGGAAAGTGAGACACTTGTGCACTGCTGGTGGAAATCCAGAATGGCACAACCACTCGGGACAAAGGTACGGCGTCTCCCCAAAATCACCGAACACAGAGTGACCTCACGCTCTCAGAACTTCAGATCTAGGGATCATATCTAACAAGATGCAATCACAGCCGTGTTCAGAGCTGCGTCATCCACTGGAACCACAGCGTGGAAGCAAACCAGTGCCCGCTGATGGACGAATGGAAAAGCAGAGTGTGGTGCACCCATGTGATGGAGTATTATTCAGTCTTCAGAAGGAAGGGAACTGTGATGTTACTCTGCTGGTGAACCCCGCGGGCACGACGCTGCACGAAGTGAGCCAGACTCACACGGAGAGACGCTGCATGACCCCACCTACGTGACAGACCTTGAGCAGCACACTTCATAGAGACAGAAACCGGGAGGAACGAGTCACTGCGTAACGTGTGCAGAGCTCCTGCTCGTCAGATGGGAAGGCTCTGGAGATCGGTTCCACAGTTGTGTGAACAGACTGAACGCTTCGGGACTGGAGGCTTCAAGATGGTTTTATGATGGCGAATTTTACGTTACGTGGTTTTCTTACCACAATAAGAAAAGAAAGAGGCAAAATTTTAAAACATGAAAGTATATTTCATGGGGACAGAAGGTAGATGCCAGTGTCCAGGACCTGGGAGAGTGGGGGTTGCTGTCTAGCTGGGGGCAGGGGGTCAGACTGGGGAGCTGACGGTGAGGATGGCTACACAGTGGTCTGAACGTGCTTGACGCCGCGCACTGTGCACGGAGAGGAGTCTCTGTGCTGTACTCTGCACTTTGTGTGTTTAAAGAAAGCAATGACGGGGAGAGGACTTTCAGATTTGATATTCACTTTACATTCATTTTAATAATACATATCTATATGGATAAAAAATAGAAGAAAAAAGACTCAAGGGCAGATGCTGTGGGTCTGAATTCTCCATCTCCCACTACCTCTGATCTTATATAAGTAACCAGCACCCTTCCTGCCTCGGTTTCTCCAGTTTCAACTGGGAAGGGCTACGGTGTTTGCAGCAGGAACTACATAAGCTGAAGCCTCTCCCTCTGCCGAGCCCCTCGCTGGAAGGCAGAGCAGGGGGCGATGAAGGTCCACAGGACTAGAGTGGGTGGGGCCCTGGGCCCTCAGCACCCGCTCAGGTGCTGTCTGTCCTCTGGGCTCAGATGACAGGCTCCCGGATTATTCGAGGGAGGCATTTGGGCACCAAGGAAGCCTGTGGTGAAGAGAAGCTCACAGCCTTGCAGACTGCTGAGAAAACGGCAATCCCTGACCCGCTTCAGGCCTTTTTCCAGTCCAGGTCTTCAAATTCGGACTTTTTCCATGGGAGGAAGACTCGGAGGTCAGCACTGCCCCGGGCCCCCATGCAGGAGCCCCGCTCCCATGCAGGAGCCCTGCCGGCACACCGAACCAGATGCCCAGCCGGGACAGCGTGCGGGGCCCAGGCAGCGGGCCACGATGACGACCTCACCTACGCTGACCTGACTACAAAACCCAGAGCTCCAACACACCCCGTGGCACAGCAGGCTCGCCTTGCCACTGCTGGAGGCCCAGGATGATGGCAGTGGACACCCGGCCACGCCCGAGCGCGGCAGGACAAGCCGTCAGCTGTCGGGGCCCTGTGGGGTGGGCCAGGCAGAGGACTCAGCCTCCAGTCAAGGCCTCTCCCGTCTGCGCCTCTGGCATCACCAGAAAATGCGATTCTGCAGGAGAACATGGGACAGGAACCAACACCGACGCGACTCTCGTGGCCCAGGACCCACAACCACACAGACCGGCAGTCGCCTCCGTGAGCCAGAGGCGGCCCCGCAGAAAACCCGCAGTCCTCAGCCGGGGCAGAGCCCCTCCATACCTGAAACTTCTTATCCCCCGTGAGACGAGAGAGCTCTCGGAACTCCAGCTGAATGCTTGTCACCTCAGCCACCGTGCTATCAGAGGTCCATCGGGGTGGGTGAGCAGCCCCAGTGCCAATGTTCACATCGGAGTATGGAATCTTAGAGGGCGTTCGGAAGGCAGGCATCAGCCGATTTCCAAAATCCTCCTGATACACAACACAGCGATGAGTCAGCGACTCCTGTTGCTCAACGGCCTTGTCTCCATGACACGATGGTAAACCCAACACCCATTTTCATCTAATTCAGTGGACAGACCCGAGTATGCCGGCTTCACGTGACCCAACCCTGGCCAGCTACAAAACCGAGCTGGACTCAGTTAGTTCAGAACGACCTCACAGGCAGGCAGCAGGCTGGCCCAATGCTGCTGCCACTCACGTGCTCGGAAACAGACTCAAGAGCGGGAGGAGACAGAACTGGAAACAAACGCCTGCCACAGCCCAGTCCCGTGAGGAAAGCTCTGGTTGCTGAGCACTGGAGACCCCAGTCCCCCTGGACGCGAGCAGACCCGAGCCAGGGCACTCACAGCCTTCTTCAGGAAGAGGATGTCCCCAGACAGGTGGAAGGCACTCAGAAGCCCCCCAGGATCCGGATTGTGCTCTCAAACAGGTTGACGTCCACATCTTTCCGAAACCATAACCTCTTGGACACCCAATTCCTGGCTTCTTGAAATTCTGCCACGTGGAACAGCAGAGGCACAGGGACAAATTAACAGGCCAGCCTTTCCCTGGTTGCGCCCTCAGGGCTGTGCAAACCCCTGCAGGGTTCCGACATCACCTCCTCATGCAGGAGGGGGACCAGGAGTCCTCCAACCGCACAGAAACCCGGGGCCAGCGTGCAGCCGGGGGAAGGCCGTGCAGCGTGAGCACAAGTGCTCGATGTCAAGGCCACGCTACGGAGAAGCACGGGAGAGTGAGTGGCTGGAGGCCTGCGGTGCAAGTATCCAGACGGGACAGGGCCGGGAGCGCGCCCGTTCAGAAACACCTGGGACACGTCACCCGCCTCACCCTGTCGGCACCGACAAGGACTGAGGGCGGCTCAGGGCGCGGCCGGCCACTGCGTCGGATCCCGTGTCGCCTCCCACCACTGGGCCCTCCTGACCCCAACAGAAACGCGGCTGCAAACACCCCTGGACGCCACCCTCCAGCACACTCGGCGCTCAGCAGGAGGCGCAGGGTGCACGCACGTGTGGCGCCAGAGACCCGCCCGCGGCCAGCACAGCCACGCCGGCAGCCAGGGCGGGGAAGCACAGCCCTGCGGGACGCGGCGCGTGGTCGCCTCCTGCACCCGGCTCGCTCGGGCCCGAGGGTCACGCGCGGCGAGCTCGAGCCCACCGCAGGGACAGCAGGTACCTTTCTTTAGCCCCAGAATCCACATGGTGTCCAGGGCGTCGATCAGCGTGAGGCCGAGGCCGAACCACTCGCTGAAGGACCTGGTCAGGGGCTTCAGCTCGTCGTGGCCCCACGCGAACTTGCGGTATCCAGCCCACGCGTGAAGGAAGGCGTCTACCACAGCCTTCTGGCGCGCATTCTGGGAGGCTGGGAGGAGGAAAGCAGGGCGTGGGCACCCACACAGACCTGCCCTGTGGCCCCACAGCCAGTGAGCCTGCCTTGGGGGCACCTTAGGGCGCAGTGAAGGCCCAGGCTGGTCAGCCTCCACCAGGTCCCAGCAGGGACCAGTCTCCAGGAAAGAGTGAAGGAGCGAAAGCAGGGGAACCAGGACGCCTGGGTGTGCAGCCTGGTTTGTGGACATCACACGTGACAGGCCCTGGTGATCCCGACAAGACGGTCTCGTCTGCTGGGGCCTGCGTCTACCCAGTCAGTGGAGGGAGCTTCTGAGGAGGGAGCAAACGGAGCTGACCCCTCGAGGCTGATCAGATGCCTCCCGGGGCTTGGGGCACATTGGAGGTGGGCTACTGCACAAGGCGCCACCAGCGTCCCCGCTGCACCACGCGCAGGCTCAGCGGGGGTGAGGCCGGCCACTGCCCACCGCACGGCGCAGCCATCCATCACTAGCCCGGCCTGCGTCCCTCAGGGCGTGGCCACAAGCCCCGCTCCTGGCTCCCTGGTTCTCCTGGGGGCCTCCAGAGCTGGAAGCAGAGGGTCCCAGCCAGGGCGCAGACGCAGTTCTCTGGTCCATGGAATGAGAACAGGACAGACCGCCACCTCAACAGGGAGGTGAGGACCACCGTGTGCAGGCTGCCTGGGGCTCACCGAGCCCAGCCGCCCACAGGCCCTTCACGTCTCGCGCTGGAGCTGGAGGACCCTGCACATCTGCCCAGAGCCATTGGCCTGGGGGTCCCCCGAAGGACAGAGGCACACAGTGCCACCCAGGCCTGTCACCAGGACACGGCAGAGAGGCCAGCCCCTGCAGCTTCAGCACTGGACACGGGGGACAGCCGCAGAGGCGCCAGACGTCGTCACCAAGGCTCTGAAGACTGCCTTACCCCAAAGGCCCCCGCCCATGCTCCAAGGGAAGGCAGGAGCTGCATGGCACCCCAGCTCTCCAGCGTGCCCAACGCGGCGCCCGCCGGAACGAACGCCAGCTGAGGCCCAGAGGGCGCAGGCAGCCCTACTCTCGATGGGTCGGAATCCTCAGGGCCTGCTGCTGAAAAGGCCAGCCGGAGAACTCGGCCTTCTTGGGAGGGTGTCTGCGGCCCTGTTCCGGCTTGGTCCCTGCTCCCCTCCACCTGGAGGAAGAAAATCACACTCAGAGCAGAGGAAGATTGCTCAGCCTCCCACTCTACACGGCGGACCTCAAGGGAGCAGTCCCGACCCTACTCACCACGGGCACAGTCTGTGACAAAGGAAAGCTATCCTTATGTGTCAGGCTGGTTCTCTTTATTTTTCAGGGGAAAAAAAACCAAGGGAGGCCTCTGAGTTTCCCACGATCAGACCATGTCTGAGGGAGCCTCAGGTACCTGAGGCCGTCTCTCTGCGCCTCTGCTCCCCAGCCAGCCTCTCCCACCACCTCTGCCCTCCTGGGGGCCTGGGCTTGCCTCCTCTCCTGGGGGTCTCCATCGGGCGCTCTCATCTGCAGGTTGGGGGTCCTCGTCGGAAATGCCTCTGGGGCTTCTGGACAGAGACAAGGGTCACTTGTACAATGATTCCATCCCGCTTCTAGGACACACCCCGTCCCCAGTCAGACCTGGAGCCACACACGGAGAGCTGTGGACTGGCTGTTTGCTGTTGCAGTTTCCTAAGGAAATGATTTCCGCTTTTCATACGATGCAGAGCTTTGGGAGGAGCCCCTTTCTCCTCCGCTCCTGGCTCTGACTCTGATGGAGGCTCTGCCTATGGGCGAGTGTAGCCCTGGAGAGTCAGCTAAGCCCCTGGCCAGAGCATGTCTGGGAGTCAGACCCTAAGGGTAGCAGGGCAGGGTTAAACCACCCCGTCCCCGTCGATGGGGCCACAGAGAACACTGCCCAGGCCAGCGCCCGGGACTCCCACCTCAGCCTCGGACGGCTGCGGCAGAGGCGGCCGGTCAGGGGCGAAGCGCTATGGGAGGCCGCACTCGTCCCGGCTCCAGCCCCCAACAGTGGCTGTGACAGCAACTCCCCCAGCTCCCAAGGACAGACTCGAGAATGGAAACGCCTCTGGCTGCAGCACCCATGGACACCTTGGCGGAGGATCCGTGAAGACACCCCCTTCCAAGGTCCAAACCCCACCCAGCCGGGCCCCTGGATCACGGAGAGCAGGTTCGGCCGAAACAAAGCTCCGTGGATGAAGCAGGTCTCGGGGACGAGTGTCGGCATCGGACCCAGAGAGGAGGTGCCAGCGGCCTCAGGATGCGCAGGGGCCCCAAGACTGGCTTCCACAGGAGACATGCACGTTCACGCCTTCATTTCCAGGCCCCTCCTGGACACCAGAGTCCAGGTCATGGATGCTGGGGTGTGGAAACGTGTCTCTCGGAGGAGAGACAGCCACGTTCTGCTGTCACGTGACCGTGAAGTCAACACACAAGAGAGTGGCCACAGAAGTGCCGGGAGGGATGCTCTTGGCTCTAAAGGGAGAAACCGGCTCTCTCACACACAGACCTTGCAGAGAGGCGGGTGAGAGCAGGCAGCCTGTGGGGCGTGAGGCGGCATCAGTCCCAGAGCCTCCCCCTGGGGGCGCCTGGGCCCACTTGGACACCCAGGCCCGCGGGAGCATGTCCCTGGCACAGAGCACCCTGGGCTCTCAGAGGCCGGCCGCTCTCCTGAGGTGGAACCTGCCCTGGCTCTGGCCGACCCCTCGCCCTCGTCTCCATGTGCTTCCCCAACCCCGCTCGCCCCCTGGACGGCTCAGGGGCCCCCAGGACACAGCCTCACCCCCTGCCCCCCACCCTTTCTGGACGGCAGGCACCATGCGCCTGCCAACTCCCACTCCTCCCTGCTGACCCCACTGTGAGGCGGAGGCCCCAGCACCTCCGTCTGGGCAGGTCCAGAGTGGAGCCCCCCGCCTGACTGCCCCCGGCCAGTAGCTCCCAGAGAGAAGGGACTGTCTCTCTCACCTCCCAAGGAGCCGGAGCGCCAGACGGGCAAAGGGGACGGAGGACAGAATGGCCCTCCTCCTCTCTCTGCGTCTCCTCCATTCCACCAGCCCAGAGCAAGGAGGCTCAGGTTAAAACCTCAGATGCACGGCAGGAAGAATTCTTCCCTGTCCCTCTCAAACAGCCCATGCCGTGCTGAAGCGCTTCTGGCCTGGACCCCAGTTGCGACTCCACCTTCAGTTTACTCCAAGTACCTGAGGTGACAGCCCCGCCGCGGCCTCTGGGTTCTCAGCTGCTTTCTGAGGAGCTGGAAGGACGGGAGGATTAGCTGGTCTCATCTGCCACGCTGCCGCCGACCTGCTGTCCACAGCTAAACAGGAGAATCGATTTTATCTCACATACGCCTCAAGGCCCAGAGGAGAGTCAAAGGGCGCTGGGAACAGCACCTACGCAGCCAGCCCTCCTGGAAAGGCTGGGACAGGCCAGGGCCTCCGGAAAGGGCAGGCCAAGGGATTCCAGAGTGGCCGCGGGGACGCAGACCTTGCCCATAGCTCCCGGCAGCTTCTGAGTTTATCGCCACCCACAACCCAAACACTTGGCCTTTGTCTTTTCCACTTCAAGGAGGGCCCACGGTGGCACACGGGCCACTCACAGGAGTGACCCGCGGGTTTCTGCAGCTTCCCTCCTCCAAGGAGCCGAGAGCAGAGCCCAGGAGGGAGCTGCCCTCCTCCCGGCACCTGCGCTTCCTCCCCAGCACTGCAGTGCACGCCAGCAAGTGCCAGCTGCGCAGTGCGTGCAGACTCCGCGTGCACCCTCGGGCCTGGATCTCAGTGTGAGACGACCGGCGCTTCCCACAGCAGACGTCTGGGAAACAGTCACCCACTGCGGGGGGGCTGGGAACATTCTAGGCTTCTCCTCATCTCACTTCCTGCCAATGCGTTGAAGTCTAGGCCTCCTACCGCTGCCAGATCGCGGTGCCACCCCTTAGTCAGCCCTCAGGATGCCCGAGGATCATGAAGCTGGTACCTGTCCACTCGTCGGCCACGTGGACATAGGACAAGAGGCCGAAGAGCACCAGGACCACCAGCAGGAAGAGGACCACCATCCGCTGTAACCGTGACAGCTGCTTCCATTTCTGAGGGACAGACAACGACCATTTTACTGAAAGGGGCACACGGAGCAATCTCTCCTGCCGTGTCAGACTCCGGGAGGATGAGCCATTCCCGAGGCCCAGCGAGGGGCCCTGCTGCTTCTGAACCGGGGACGTTTCCTCCAAGCGGAGGCCGTAGGCTGGGGCAGTACTGCAGCCCATGCCCTGCACCGGTCCACTTAGAATGAAACCCATTGGAGACCTTTTCTGGCCCTGGTGTGGGTGTGGAGAATGCCTGGCAGCTGGGTGCGCGGGCTGCAGCCCCCTCCCGCCTTACCCTGGCCCTGCAGCCCATGAGCTGGGCTGGGCCCCCAGCTCTCCATAGCTGCAAGTTCCTTGCATGGCATTAAAGGCCCCTGCACAAAACAGTTTTTTAAAGGTCCAGCTGGGAACTCCTTGGCAGCCCTGTGGTTAACGCTCAGCTCCACACTGCATGGGGCCCAGTTTGATCTCTGGTTGGGGAGCTAAGCTCCTGGGTGCTGCCTGACTCAGTCAGAAAAAAAACAAAACCTCCTGAGAGGCAGGTCCACAACAAACTAGAGGACAAACGGCCTCTGGTGGTGGCTCCTGGATACTCCTGACCCGTCAGGCCTTGTAACAGGACGACAGTGACCCCAGCAGGCATATTTTATTGAAGTGACATCAGGTTCACAACTTAGGTTCTGGATCAGTGATGTGAAGGACTTAAAAACCACAAGGTCTGTCTGGGATGAGACATGAGTACTGTTTCTCTTTCATCTTCATGAGGCCATGAAAGTCAGAAATAACAATTAAGCTGGCCTAAACCTCCTGATTCGTGGCAGAAGTAAAAGAAAAGCACCTCTGGGGACATAGGCCTGAGTCAGAGGAAGAAGTCGTTATAACGTTTTAAGTAATGATGGGGCAAAGTTTATCCAAAGGAAATGGGTTTCTGAATGTCATAGCTGCAGAGGCCAGCTTGAGGAAGGGGTGGCAGATGACACTGGAGACGCCAGACAGAGACAGAGACAAACTCTCCAAGCGTCCGCAAGCAGATGTCAGGGGCCAGAGGGAGCGCCCCGTCTCAGAAAGCAGATCCCCTCTGGGGCTGCTCCTCCCTAGGCAGGCGGGCACAGTGCTGAGGGTGAAGCGCCAGGGGTCAGTGCTGGGTGACCCTGAAGTCAGGGGGCCGCCTCCTTCGACAGACAGCGGCGCAAGGGGTCTCAGACGGGCCGCTCGACCGAGTCCAGGGCCCCCATCCAAGCCCTGTGCCAGACCCACCAGAGACGCGGGCCACACTGCGGGCCAGGCCGGGCGGCGCCGCGGCCGGCTCCGGGCAGGGTCGTGCGCGGAGGGCCGGCCGAGCCTCTTTCCGGCCTCCGGCGGCCCCGCGGCCCCGCAGCCGGCGGGCGTGTGCGGGCGCGGCCGCCGGGCCGGGTCGCCGGCTCGCAGCCGTCCCGCCCGCGGAGCCCGTCTCCCGCCGCGCTCCGCGCCCTCCCGGGCCCGCAGGCGTGCGCCCGGCGCCGGCGGCCGCTCACCCGCCACGGCCAGCAGGGCCCCCCGCGCTCCGCCGCCGCCCGCCCGCCGGCCGGGGCTCAGCGCCGGGGGCGTCCCCGGGCCGCGGCTGCATGCCGGCGACGCGGCGCTGGCGCCTCCAGGGCCGGCGGTGCTGCCGCTCCGCCGCGCGCGCAGAAGCCCGCGACCGTTACCGGCTCTGCGCGGCGCCCCGCGAAGGCCCGGGGGCCGGCCGATCCCTCCCGGGCGGCTCCGCCGCGCGCGCGGGCGCCCCGCGTCTCGGGGCGGACTTGACCCGGCTGTCTTCCCGGAGCCGCGGCGTGGGGCTGGGGCCTGGCCGACCGGGCTCGGTGAGGGCAGGGGGCTGCAGAGCCAGGCAGGGGTGTGTGTGTGTGTCTGTGTGTGTGTGTCTGTGTGTGTGTCTGTGTGTGTGTGTGTCTGTGTGTGTGTGTCTGTGTGTGTCTGTGTGTGTGTGTCTGTGTGTGTGTGTCTGTGTGTGTGTGTCTGTGTGTGTGTGTGTCTGTGTGTGTCTGTGTGTGTGTCTGTGTGTGTGTGTCTGTGTGTGTGTGTCTGTGTGTGTCTGTGTGTGTGTGTCTGTGTGTGTGTGTCTGTGTGTGTGTGTGTCTGTGTGTGTGTGTCTGTGTGTGTGTGTCTGTGTGTGTGTGTGTCTATGTGTGTGTGTCTGTGTGTGTCTGTGTGTGTGTGTGTGTCTGTGTCTGTGTGTGTCTGTGTGTGTGTCTGTGTGTCTGTGTGTGTCTCTGTGTGTCTGTGTGTCTGTGTGTCTGTGTCGTGCGCGCGCCACTTAGCCACGTCCAACTCTGCAACCCCATGACTGTAGCCCAGCAGGCTGTGGGCGCCTCTGTCCCCGGAGTTTTCCAGGCAAGAATACTGGAGTGGGTTCTATTCCCTTCTCCGGGGGATCTTCCTGACTCAGGGATCCAACCCGGGTCTCCCGCATCACAGGCAGAGTCTCTGCTGTCACTAGGAAAGCCTCTGGACCTATGTGTCTGAAAGTCATGCAGTTGTGCCCGACTCTCTGCGACCCAGAGTCGGTATAGTCCGTGGGACTCTCCAGGCCAGGGTACTGGGTGGGTAGTGTTCCCTTCTCCAGGGTATCTTCCTGACCCTGAATCGAACCCAGGTCTCCCGAGTTGCAGGCGGATTCTCTACCAGCTGAGCCAAAAGCGAAGTCCATGGAATTTATTAAAATTAGTAAAGGGACCCCTCAGGGAGGTGCAGTCAGGAGACCGGGAGCGGAAGCTCTCTCGCCCTACTGGGCAGCCTCAATAGCAGACCCCACGGGAAGGTGCTGGCCTACGCCCTGGGCGGAGGGAGATCTTCTCCCGGCTGGGCAACCATTCAGCCAACGAGGGACAGGGCAACAAGTAAAAGGCCGCCCCACTTCCGGCTCCCGGTTTTCTCCCGTGGACCCTTGTTTAGAACAGCCCCCCTTCTCATCGTGGCACCCCCACTCCAGTAGTCTTGCCTGGAAAACCCCTGGACGG
Organism: Nanger dama; assembly: GCA_917880005.1. Taxonomy (NCBI): domain Eukaryota; kingdom Metazoa; phylum Chordata; class Mammalia; order Artiodactyla; family Bovidae; genus Nanger; species Nanger dama. The sequence goes on along the minus strand of CAKJTW010000018.1, from coordinate 834,349 downwards.
AGGAGCCTGGAGGGCTGCAGTCCATGGGGTCGCTGAGGGTCAGACGCGACTGAGAGACTTCACTTTCACTTTTCACTTTCATGCATTGGAGAGGGAAATGGCAGCCCACTCCAGTGTTCTTGCCTGGAGAATCCCAGGGACGGGGAGGCCTGGTGGGCTGCCGTCTATGGGGTCGCACAGAGTCGGACACGGCTGAAGTGACTCAGCAGCAGCAGCCTTCTCACCTATGAAAGGGTTCCTTTCGTTCTCAGCACTTGCTGGAAGGTCACCTTAGTTTGTTTGTCTTGGATTCTGGTTCTTAACTGTTCCAGAATAAACCCACGTTGCTGGTAAAATAACTGGCTGTTTTCTTGTTCCAGATCAACAGCCAGTTACAAAGTACAATGGAAGAAGGCTAACAGGAAAGAACCATCGGTCACAGGCCCCACGGACAAGCGCATTGCTTCTCCTAGAGAAAGTCACCTACCTCAGCGACTTAGCCGAGAAACCATCCTCACCCTGAGCTCACAGTCTTTCCCACGCAGATTTCATTAAAAACAGCAACAGCAAAAAAGCCCCAGCCTCTCGCCCTCCTCACTTTCCCTGTGAAGCGGCCGTTCCTCTCCTTTTCGCTGGATGCACCTCTGGCTTTTGCTATGGCGTGTCCCAGATTGCAGTTCCTGGGATGTTCCAACGCCCACTTTTGGTGGCGAAATAACGGAGTGCTTATTCTCGGCCAGCAGACTCCGTGTCTTCAGGATGCAGCAGAGAGCACTGTGCTTCCCCTCAACACGAGGGGCCAGGGAGGCCTGGGCTCAGGGGGCCCACGGTGGGGCCCCGCCCAGTGCTCTCTGCAGACCCTCCCTAGGGCTTTCCGGGTCCCAGTGCCCACTCCCCGGGGGAGCCCACTGCTTCCTGCCATGCCAGCTGTGACCTTCCTCAGGAGGGCTCCCCAGCACAGGCCCCTGCTGCCCAGCACCTCGGCCTGTCTGCCCCTGACTCGGAGGCCTCGCCCCACCCCCGCCCCCTCCTCTCCCGGGCCTCTTGGGGCCTCTTGGGGCCTCCGGCAGGCCCCCACACGCTGCTCTGCCGGCAGCTCCAGTCACGCCCTCAGTCGCCTCCGTGCATAGCCAGCCCCCAGGGAAACGGTGGCATCTGGAGGAGGGTTTCTCAGGGTTTCTCACCCTCCCCACCCAAGAGAGCTGCTTCAAGGGACAGCTTCGGGACCAGCCCCCACGGTGCCTGGTCCACTGGGTGTCCCCGGCCCCCTGCAACCCTAGGAAAGAGCTGATGGAGCACACGGAGATTCCTGGGCCGCCCAGGTAGGGTTCGGCTCAGCCTGCGGGCTCTCGTTTCCGCAGGGCCAGCAGGCTGCAGCCCCTGGACGGACGCAGACCTGGGACACCCCGTGCCGCTCCCGCCACACTCGCTGGTCAGACAGCGCTCGCCAGGCGGGGCTGGATCACAGCACCTTGTGACGACTGGAAATCCCTGCATTCTGGGAAAACTGAGTTTGTCTATCTTTCAAAACTCAGTTGCTTCAATTAGCAGCTGTCTGGGTGAGATGACGAGGCGCGTGGCTCCTAAGGAAGCAGGAGGGAGGTGCTTGTAGCCATGGGACCCCCCGACCCACGGGAGCCCTCCCCCCACCCCGGGAGAGAGGACTCAGCATGGCCAGGGTCTCCCGGTCACGGCGTCCTCGCCTCGCAGGACAGACATTGCCGGAGACGGCGCGGTGTGCCCGGGGGCTCTGCGCTGAGCGAAGCATCGCGTGGAGGTGTGATTATTTGAGAATAAAAAGGTTTTGTGAAAGCAAGCTGTTTAATAGTTTACCCAACAAACTCGACTTGGCAAAGAGGCTGCCCCGTCGTGGCGGTGAGGAGCACCTGGGCCGGCGGGACCCTCGACCTCCCCCCCCCTCCCCCTCGGTGACCTTCCTCTGCCCCAGGCCCTCTGCTGGCCTGCGGAGCAGCTGGGAGAAGGCAAGTAAGGCACAGGTCAGGGCTGACGGCAGAGCCTGGATGGGGGCGCAGCCGTCCTCCGCGCCCTGGGCCTGGCCCTGACCCCGCAGTCACACCCGGGGGCGGGAGGCGTGGACGAGCCACCGGGCCACTCCAAGCCCCTGGGAGGCTCACTGCCGCTGAAGCCCCCCGGGACAGCACCCTTCCTGGGGGAGTCGCCGCACGTGGGCGGGAGGACCAGGAGAGGCGCGAGGCGGGCCTGGCCGAGCTGCCCCTGCACTTAGGACGCTCTCCACAGGAGGCGGGGGGCTGGTGCCCTGGGCTGCTCTCCAGGCAGGAAGCGGGCAGGGCCCAAGCAACGAAGCCCCGGGAAAGAGACCAGAGGCAGCCGGCTTCTCCCCACCTTGACCAGGCTTGGGGTGTGCAGTGAGGGGCTGTGCCCACCCCTCCCTGGGGAGGCTAAGGAGCGCGGGCCCTGTAGTCAGAAGCTCCCTGTAGGCTTGGGGCGGCGGGGAGCGTTTTCTGGGGGCTGAGGCTTTGGATGGAACTCGAGAGAACTCTGCCAGGCGTGCAGGCCGAGCTTCCCAGAGAGCCAGCTCTGGACCTGCTGTGGGCCTCAGCCGGGCAGGGAAGGGGCACCTGGTGTGACCCCCAGGCTCAGCTGCCAGGGAGGGAGGAGCAGCCCCTTCAAACACAGTGCTGTGCAAGGGTTAGGATAAAATGGAAAAATTCCTAAAAATATACACACGACCAAAACTGATGCAAGAAGAAATATAAAATATGAATATATGTATAAGAAAAATTGGATTAGTAATTTAACGTCCCTCCAAAAGAAAGCCCAAGCCCAGGTAATGTTGCTGGTGAAGTCTACCAAACACTTAAAGAAGAATTAACATCAATATTCACAAACTCTTCCAGGACATAGAAGAGGAGTAAACACTTTCCAGCTCACTCTATGAGGCCAATATTGCTCTAATACCAACACTGGAAAGAGGAGCCACTGGAAAGCTACGGGCCAGCATCTCCCATTAAGATGAATGCAGAGATTCTCTACAAAGTGTTAGCTGGGAGAATTCAGCAATATTCAGGAAACATGGTACATTTTGACCATTTCTTCCAGGAAGGTGAGCTTGGTTTAACATCCATAAATTGATGTCATACACCATGCTAATAAAGCAGCAAAGCGACAGGATCGCTTCAATAAATGCAGAAAATAAGCATTTGAAAAATCCAGTGCCTGCTCCCAATAAGCACTCTCAACAAATTAGGGAAAGACGAGAACTTCCTAACCCGGTACAACTGCCTGCAAAACCCAATAGCTATTATTGTACCTGATAGTGAAAAATGAAATGCTTTCCCTCTGGGATGAGAAGTGAGGCACAGATGTCTGCTCTCACCGTTCCAGTCTTGGAAGGAGAGGTTCTGTCTAGTTCACTCTCCCAGGAAAGACACAAACAGCTTCCAGACTGGGAAGGAAGAAATGAAACCGCCTATTAACACACAGACAGCATGATTCCTACAAAATGCTCGGGAGTTGAGAACAACCAAAAAACCTGCTAGAACTAATAAACAGGTTCAGAGAGCGTACAGACACAAGATCAGCGCTCAAAAGTCAGTGTTAGTTCTACATGCATATTACTGATGACAGGCTAAAAATAAAGAAAATAATTTCATTCAAAATTGCAGCAAAAAAACCTTGGGAATAAATTTAATGGAATAACTGTAAGTTTTTGTACATTAAAATCTACAAAACACTGCTGAAAGTAAAGATGTCCTAAATATCAATAACGGACTGAAAGACTCCGTTTTTAAGACTGCAGTTGCCTTAATTAATATACACATGTACTACAGTCTCTACCAAGTCTTAGCGGAAATTGACAAGATGATCCTGAATTATATTTGTAATTAAAAGACCCAGACTAGCCAGAACCATCTTGAAAAAGAATGACGCTGGAGAACTCACGCTAGCTGTGCAGAGTTGCCGTGATGGAGACAGCGTGGTCCTGGCATAGCAAGGCATGTAGATCAGTGGAGCAGAGCTGAGGTTTCAGAAAGAAACCCTTACATTCACGCCAACTGACGCCCTACAAGGACAGTGGGGAGTTCAGTGAGTGGAGGATAGCTTCTTTCAGCACATGGTGCTGGGCCAGTTAGAGACTTACATAGAATGAGTGAATTTGCCTCTGGCCTTATGCCACATAAAGGAAAGAGCTCAAAGTGGGTCATAGACCTAAGTGTGAGAACCCAAAGTACACAGCTCTGGGATGAAAACATGAACTAAAACCTCTGTGGCTTTGAATTGGGCAAAGGTATTTTAGATATACCAGAGCACAATCAGCTACCGAAAAGTTTGATAACTGGACTTCATCAAAATTTAAAACTCTTGCACGTTAAAGACTACACTAAGAAAATGAAAACACAAGTCACAGACATGGAGAAAATATTTAAAAACATAATATCTGATAAAAGAGCTTTATCTAGAATATAAGACACGTATAACTCAATATGAAGAAGAAAATTAACACAGTTAATACAGGCAACATATTCGAATAAACATTTCTCCGAAGAAAATATACAAAAGGCCAATAAGCACAAGAAAGGATGCTAAACATAGGCAGACATTAAGAAAAATGCTCAGTAAAACCACCCTGAGGAACATTTACATTCATTAAAACACTGCACCCAACAACAGCAAAATGCACAATTTCCTCTCTTCTCATAGACTATTCACCAAGAAAAACCATCTTACGAACCATAAAGTAAGCCTCAGTATATTCAGGATCACACATCATATGTACTCTGTAGCATATGTAATCAGTAGCAGAAATACATTCAGAGAATTTCCAGATATTTGAAAAACAACAGACTTCTAAATAACCCATAAATCAAAGGAGAACTTAGGAAAACTATGCAACTTAATGAAAACCACAGCACAGCAAAGCATGCAGGGTTTGTGGCCTAGTGGGAGCTTTATAGGGAAGCGAAAAGTCTTGATTCCTGCTTCAGAACACCTCCTAGGCCTGCGCACGCCCATTCCTCACGGTGGAGCCAGCATTCTCTCAGCTGCTCAGGACAGAAGCTCCAGAGTGATTCTGGGCTCCTGGCCTTCTTGTCCCTATCTTGCCGCATCTGTATCTCTACACTGGAACACGAATTATCCCAGTAACCTCCTGAGTGGCCACCCCCCTCTGCTCTCATTATCCACACAGCAGCCGGACGGTCCTCTCTAAAGGTAAACTGAACCATGTCCCTCTCCTGGTCTAATCCTTCCAATCTCACATAGAATTAAGCCGGGCCCTCATCGGGCCCGACACAGGACCCAACTCCCCACCTCCACGGCCTCCTTCCTGCCTCCCCCATCGCTCCCCTGCTCCAACCTCTGGCATTCCCGTCCCTGGAACACTCTTTCCTCAGATATTTGCACGGCTTGCATTCTCATTTCATTCAGAAAAAAGGCAACCTGCATTGATTATTTAGCCATCCATTGATCAAAACAACAATAAACACGCATTATGTCTCACAGTTTCCTCCGGAGTCCTGGAGCGGCTTGCAGAACGGCTCAGGCTCCAGGTCCCTCACGAGGTGACACTCAAGACGTCGGCCACGCTCGAAGCCTGGATGGGTCCGGAGGGCGCCTGGAGTTTCCAAAGGGCTTCACGCCCACAGCTGGCGAGTCAGTGCTGGCCACTGGCAGGGGGCCACTGGCAGGGGCGCCTGTCCACACGGGCCTCCCTCAGAGCAGCTGACCCCGGAAGGACAGCGCCGGAGCACAGCTGTTCCGCGGGCCTCCCCTGAGAGCCACAGGTGGCCCTCTGCCACACGCCTCTCGGAAGCAATCTGCCAGTCCCACCACATACAAAGAGAGGGACTGGGTGCCCTCTGAAGGGGCGCATGTTGGAGACGCCTCGGGGTGCGGAAAGCACCTCTGGGCCCCATCGAGCTCTGCCCTCCCTCCTCTCTCCTTCTCCTCGGAGCATGCGACACTGCAGACACGGTCTGAGATCCTGATTTGCTTGCTAAGTCAGGAATCTCACTTTCCCGCTGCTGCACTCCAGTGATGTAGAGTGGTGCCTGCAGGCCACGGGAGCCCAGTAAGTCCGTGGGTGCATGAGATGTGAAAGTGCCCTACAGTGGGGCCTGTGGGGATGTGGTGATGCTGAGAAGATGCCTGCCTGCACGCCCAGCCGCTCAGTCGTGTCTCACTCTGCGATCCCATGGACAGTAGCCCACCAGGCTCCTCTGTCCGTGGGATTTTCCAGCGAGAATGCTGGAGTGGGTTGCCATTTCCTACTCCAGGGGATCTTCCTGACCCAGGGATCAACCCTGCCTCTTTTGCGTCTCCTGCACTGGCAGGCAGATTCTTTGCCACTGCGCCAGCTGGGAAGCCTGTTGGGAAGACGGGCTCGCCGGAAAGTTAGGGTTTGGAAAGTCAGTGAGGACAGAGACAGGAGGATCTTGTGGAGGAGGCAGGCAGAAGACATCTGGACATGCTGTGCGATGGAAATCAGCGTGAGGGCAAGCAAAATGGCGCCCTGGGGGTCTGCAGCCTTGCTGGTGAGGGCCCTCACGCTCCCCCAGGTCGAGGACGGAGTCCCAGGGGCCAGGTCTGCAGATGGCCAGCCCCAGCTCCCCAGGCCTGGTCTGGAGGCAGGCCCTTGACTGGCCGCAGGCCAGGAGTCTGGACACAGCACAAAAGCTCCACCTGCCTGTCAGCGTCCTGACGGAAGTGTCCACAAGTGACTCAACTTTCAGAGATCGGTTCTCACCTCGGTGTCTGATTTGGTCAAAATCCTCAGGGAAAACCCTGGGAGAGGGGGGTTCTGCCTGAGTCACGGGACTCCCTCTCAGCCAATGGAGCAAGGCCAAGGAGGGGCTGTATGTGTGACTGACGGCCCTTGCTAGAGCCCCCTGGGTTGGAGTCCGGGAGGAGGGAGAGCAGTTCCCTGCACGTGGGGAACCAGGTTGGGCTCTGGTTGAGCCCCAGGCCTGGTGGTGCAGCGGGAGGCTCCCCTCCTCCACTGGGATGGACAGGACCTCTCTCCCCACTGGGGGCAGAGGCGGCACCCCAGCATTCCTCTGTCCGGACTCAGGGGTCCAGCCCTGGCGGTATCTCTGTGTGTCTGTGTGAGTCACAGGCACATGTAATCGCGCCCTAGGGCAGCAGCAGGGCTGCAAGTCAACACCAGGTCCCGAATTCCCACAGCCCAGCCAGACTGAGGTCCCACTTAAGTGAAGCTGGTTAGTGATGACCGCGAGCAGACGCAGGCCTTTTATTTTCACTTTTTCCCCCCTTTCTTTTTTTTTCTTTTAAGAATGTGTTTCTTCGGCTGCACTGGACCTTCCTGCAGCGCAGCGCACGGGCTTCTCTTGCTGCAGAGCTCAGGCTCACGGGCTCTGTTGTGGCTCCCTCGGGCCTTTCCAGCTGTGGTTCCAGAGCTCTGCTCTGCAGCATGGGGTGTGGAACGGTCCCTCCCCGGTGCTGGAGGGCAGACTCCTAACCACCGGGCCAGCAGGGAAGGCCAGGCTTCACTTCTCTTGTCAGCACCCCTGCTCTGCTGCGTCGCCACTCAGCCGTGTCCGACTCTCTGTGGCCCCATGGACTGCAGCCCACCAGGTTCCTCTGTCCCTGGGATTTTCAGGCAAGACTACTAGAACAGATTGCCATTTCCTTCTCCAGGGGATCTTCCCAACCCAGGGATCGAACCCAAGTCTCCTGAGTCTCCTGCATAGCAGGCTCATTCTTTGCCACTAGCGCAAGGAAGCCTGTTAACCCCATTCCCACCCAAATCTCCTGGTAAGCTTAGATATAGTAGGACGCCATGGTGATCCAAATATTCTTAAAAAGGCTTTGAAGCATCTTGGCACAGGCAGGCGTCTGCTCCGGCAGCCTTAGCCTGCGGCAGGAGCTTTCACAGCAGGTAGCAGGGGCAAGCCCTTCTGCAGCTGCACCCTCTTGCTGGGGGTGTGGAAGAAGCCCATTGGTGAAAGGGGTGCAGAGCCCAGGAGAGACTCAGCACAGGAAAGACTGAGGCCCGTGGCATGCGAGGGCCTCTGGGCAGAAGCTTGAATGCCAGCAGCCTGGGGAGGCAATGCTGGGTTGGTAAACAGGCCTCGAGGGTAAGAAGAGCCCTGACGGCCGCAGGCAGCGCCTGTGGTGTGAGTGCCCCAGCCAAGGCCTCGTTCAAGCTCCCAGCTGTGCAGCAACCAGCCCTGGGCTAGGGATATGCAGAAATTCTCTTTCTAGGCCCCGTAGAAGTCTCTCCAGAACCCCCGCCTTGAGGAGTGAGGTGGGTGGGAGGAGCCAGGCCCCCAGGCAGCTTTGGCCCCTGGTGAATTCCTTCCTCCCAGCGCTGACCTGGAGCTGTCAGAGCCACTCCAGAGCCAGCATTGCTGGCTGCCTGTCCCCATGCACCCGTGCAGACTCCAAGCTCTGAGCCACCAGAGGCTACAGACACTGTGAAGATGGGACCGGCTCTGTGCAAGCCCTCCTAAGACCACACGGCAGGCTGTGGGCCTCACCCCCAGAACAGAGGGATGTGTGGGTGCAGCTGCAGGCGGGTACCGTGGCCCCCGAGCAGTGATTTCCTCGCGCTGAGAGAGAAGGGGACAAGAAAGAGCATGCCGAGTGCTGCAGCCCCCCGCCTTGCAGCCAGGGTGCCCACAGGGTCTGTGCTGGGCTGGGGCAGGCTGGCCAGACAGGGGGTGAGAAGGGCAGGGGATGGAGCTAGGACCCTGCCGGGAGGGACTTGCCCCCACCCCCTCCACCGCTTAGGACGTTGCTTAGGCGTGGGGACCACCCTGCTTTGTCCCCACTGGGGGTTTCTGCTGTTGGGTCTGCAGAATCCTCAGTTGCTATTGGAAACGGTGATGTCACTGGCAGTGGGTGGAGCTTCAATCATCCTTTGAGTTAGGGAGAAGGAAGCACACCGCGGGGGTTGAGGGGGTTAGGACAAAGAATTGGAGTCTTGAGGACTGGAAAGACAAGGCGGTTCTGTCAAGGGGCAGGAGGGGGTGCTGGGAGCCGGGAGTGCGCTAGGAGAGGGGAGAAGCGTGGAGACAGGGTGTGCACAGGGTGTCTGCACCAGCAAGGCCTGCTCACCTCTGGCCCTCCTCCCACCTGCTGCAGACCCGAACCCCTCTGGCATGGCCTCTCCGCAGCTGGTTGGGGTTCAGACCCTCAGACTCTCCTGGAAGATGCAGCTCACTATCACCCCTCATTCTTCTCAGTTCTCCAGGAGGGAGGCCGAGTCACACGGCCAGGCAGCCAGGGCCTTGCCCCCATTTTTGAGCCTTCTGCCTCCCCCAGGGGCGCGGCTCAGGGCCTCTTCGTGCAGGCCTTGCTTTCCAGCCGGCAGTCAGTCCCCGAAATATCACTGACTGTGGGTGAGGACTCGTGCACGCACGCGTGCGCGCGCGCGCACACACACACACACACACACACACACACACACACACACAAACTGGCACGAAAAAAATTCAGTCCTATTAAAGGACACAGGCGGCCGCCTGCAGTGACACGAACTCTTCTCACCTCCTCACGCTCGACTCCTTACAGGTGCGAGACAGCCCAGGTCTCACAGTCTCAGCGACCCCTCTACACGCGCGCGCACACGCGCGCGCGCAAGGCGTCCCCCTGGCGCGCGCTCTGAAAAATGCTCTCACGAACGCAGGCGCACAGTCTGGCGCGAGAGGCGCCCCGCTCCCGCTCCGCGCTGGGAAGCGGGGGGCGGCAGGAGGGGGCAGGCGACGCTAGCCGCGCTCGCCGCTCCGCAGTCGCCGCAGCCGCCGCAGCGTTGGGACCGGGACCAGCGAAGCCCGCGGAGGAGCTGCCGCCGCCGTGTCCTCGCCGCGCGGGGCACCCGGAGCGGCAGCGAGACCCGCTTCAGCACCGCGGACAGCGCCCGCCGCCCGGGCCGCGCGCCAGGGACCCAGGCGCTCCGGGGGCCGCCCGGCTGGCTGAAGCCTCGCGGCACGCGTCCCTCTCGCGGGTGTCGCAGAACTAAGGCTCCCGGGGAAGACGCGGCGCCCTCCGTCCGCGGGATCGGGCGCGCGCAGGACGGCCGGGGCTTCCCGCTGGGGATGCACCGAGGGCCCCGTGTTCGCGCTGCCCGGAGCCCATGAGCACCATGCGCCTGCTGACTCTCGCCCTGCTTTTCTCCTGCTCCTTCGCCCGCGCCGCCTGCGACCCTAAGATCGTCAACATCGGCGCGGTGCTGAGCACGCGGAAGCACGAGCAGATGTTCCGCGAGGCTGTGAATCAGGCAAACAAGCGGCATGGCTCCTGGAAGATCCAGCTCAACGCCACCTCTGTCACCCACAAGCCCAACGCCATCCAGATGGCCCTGTCTGTGTGCGAAGACCTCATCTCCAGCCAGGTGCCCGCCCCCGACTCGCCGGGCTCACGCGGTGCTGGCCCCTCCCCCCCCCTCACCCTTCCCCCCATCCTCCCTGCTTCACCCTCCTTCCTTGCGCTGTCCCCGTTTCATCCCATCCTTCCCTCACCCTCTCGCTCCCCTGAGAAAGGACCCAGAGGGCTGGTCTCGCCAGCAGCGGAACACCGGGCGTCAGCTCTGTGTCAGCCCCAGACCAATGGCCTGGCACCGGGGCTTGCCCGCACCAGGCGTCCAGCTGGTGTGTGTGGACGTGTGGCTGTTTGGTCACTGTGTGTCAGGGTGGTGGCGGGCATCCCGGGCCGCCCACGAGGCGCTGGCCTGGCCGCATGTAGGACGCAGGGCTTTAAACCAGATGGAGGCCCGGGGCCATCTTTATTCCTTCTTGGAGACCTCCATCCCTTCGCCCTCCCCCGCCTCCATCCACAGTACTGCCTGAGAGGGAAAGGGGCCCACGTGTTGAAGCAGGGCACTCTTTAGGGTGGGGATGGGGACGACCTGTGTGGGAGGCACCCAGGCTCAGCGGCTGGCAGCATGCACTGCGGGGGTGGGGTGGGGACAGAACTGGCGATTTTGCCTGTGAGCTGTCCACCCCCGGCTCTGTGCCTGCTGCATCCCAATGAGGCAGCCGAGCACTGCAATGCAGCCCTTTATGTAAGAGGCGGGCCGACCCCGGTCCAAGTGCTGCTCACACACACTCACCTGACAGGCGTGCCACATCCACGGACACTCATGCTCACATGTGCACACATATTTACCCACGTTTGTGCAGAGATGCCTAGACTTAAGCTAGCACTCACTCATGCATGTCGGCGTTGGGTAATCCCCTGCACACTTGCTAACACAGATGCCCAGCCCCACGCATCTCCATGGGCACATGCATTCCTGTGCCAGATATGCAAACACACACTCAAGCGTGCACACACACGCATATGCACAAGCAGACATTTCCAGCACACACTCGTGAGCACGGCGTGGTCACACATGTGCACACACATGCTCAGGCACACACTAACCAGCCATCTCTGGGTGCAGATGGGGTCAGGGAGGGAGAAGGGGTTGGGCCCTTTATGGGGATCCCTCCTCCAACTTACAGTCTTGCTGCCTGTGGGCACCGTTCTCCCAGGGAATAGCCAGTGCCAGGAGCCACGGTGGCAGCAGCAGCTGTCACTCGCTGTCACACGCTGTGGGCCAGGCACGGGCACAGCAGCCATCACCCCCACCACGCGGGGCCAGCACACTCCCGCCCATCTGCAGAAGCAGTGGGTCCCTGTGTCTCATAAATGGGACAGATGGGGTCTTCCAACCCAAGGGCAGCTCAGAACTACCAGGCCTTCTGCCCCATCTCCCTGCCTTGAGGGCTGAACCGCTGGTCCAGGCGGGAAGTCGAAGCCTCCTTGAGGATGTGGCCAGTGCCCAAGTCAGCACTGCGTCTGGCTCAAGCCAAGCGGGGCTCAGCCTGCTGCTGGGAGACACAGCAGGAGGCCTGGGCCTCTGGGTGGCTCCTTGCCCAGCTTCCCCGCTAGTCCCTAAGTCTCGGTCTGCAGCGGCTCCTGCAGGCCTTCTGGAGGCGCCCGCCGCCTCTGGAGCATTAGCCTCTGTCCACCTCTGGCCCAGGATGGGAGTCAGTGGGGGCTCTGGATGTGGGTCTCCCTGGCCCACAGCGCAGAGGCATGTACAGCCCCAGACAGGACAAAGACTGGCCTTCGTCCTCCGGTGCAGCTCAGGGCAGCCCCCCAGTGTGAGGGGCAAGAGGGGAAGCCCCGGACAGCTGGAGCGTGGGGAGGGGCCTGTCATCTCCCTGTGTGTCTTCTTAGCCCTCGGAGTCTTGCTTTTAAATTATTTTCCGTTTGACTGTGCTGGGTCTTAGCTGTGACACTTGGAATCTTTAGCTGCGATACGTGGGATCTGGCTCCCTGACCAGGGATTGAACCCAGGCCCCCTGCACTGGGAGTGAAGTCCCAGCCACGGCACCACCAGGGAAGTCCATGTCCCTGGAGTCTTGCACTCTCTCTGCCCCCAGACGAGGTGCAAGTGCCCCCCAGACACACCCCCTGCCTGCCGCGCTCTGCCTCTGCTGCTGCTGGCCGGCCGGCTCTGGGGCAGGGCCTCTGCTGCTGCTGGCCGGCCGGCTCTGGGGCAGGGCCTCTGCTGCTGCTGGCCGGCTGGCTCTGGGGCAGGGCCTCTTGTTCCCCACTCGAGCTGACTGTGTCCCCTGTGCCCGCAGGTCTACGCCATCCTAGTCAGCCACCCACCGACCCCCCAACGACCACTTCACACCCACCCCCCGTCTCCTACACAGCCGGCTTCTACCGCATCCCCGTCCTGGGGCTGACCACGCGCATGTCCATCTACTCAGACAAGGTAAGCCTGGCCGCTGTGGCCCCGCTGGCAGACCCAGGGCCTCCAGCAGCTTCCTGCGGAGGGGGTGCGGGGCACAGGCGGAGGGGGTGCGGGGCACAAGCAGAGGGGCTCAGACCACGGGCCTCCGGGCTCCAGATGATATTCTCAGGCACGCTCACAACTCACACCAGAACACAGCCTCACAGAGACACACAAGCTCACCCTCACACATGCACACTGGTACACACCCATAGCACTCACACTCACACAAACTCACAGATGCGAACATATCTGTACACTCACGCCTACACACACACAGTCACACACAGTCACAAGGCCATTCACCTGCTCTTACATGTGCATACACTGATGTTCACGCGTTGATCACACCGTCACCCACTCATTCACACTTGTTTGCATACTCACATAAAACCACTGTGTTCACTCCCCCACACTCAGGCCCATCGCACGCTGTGCCAGGCACTCACTCACACTCACTTGCACACTCACAGTGACACACACCTGCGCACACTCAGGCGCATGGCCCACTGACAGGTGGCAGGTGCTGGAAGCCCCGGGAAGCGGCCGAGGCCCTCGGGGGCCACAAGAGGGGCAGACGGGGCAGCTTCTCAGACAGTAGAGGAGAGACACCTAGAGGGGCAGCGACACCAGGGACCAGTGAGGGTGTGGTTCCCAGCCCCCCACTAGAGGACGCAGCTGGAAGAGGATTAGACTTGGTGCCGGGTGAACCGAGGAGGCAGCTCGCGGCTGGGGGCCTGGTCTGGGGGTTGCGGTCCTCAGGGCTGCCTCATGGCCGTCGGGCTGGGGGACTGACTGGAGCCGTCTAATCATGGAGCGGCAGCTGGGGAAGTCCAGAGGTCCCCGAGTCAGGCTGGCAGGAAACTCACCCCCAGAGCAGGGGGATCGTGCGCTGGCTCGCACAGCTCTCCCGCAGCGTCTGCCCCAACTCTGGGAGGACCAGTCAGCTGGGAGCAAATACCACCAAGAGGCTGGGGGGTGGTCGGCCCGCTCCACTTTACCCTCCAAGCCTGGGGCTTCCTGCGCGCTCAGCTGCTCCGTCGTGTCCGACTCTGCAACCCCATGGACTGAAGTCTGCTCGGCTCTTATGTCCATGGGATCCTCCAGGCGAGAACACTGGGGTGGGCCACCTGCAGACAGACTGCGGACTCTGGCTCGGTGTCTGAGCAGAGAGGCTATTGGGAGCCTTTCAGCTCTCCCCATCTTCTCCAGATTCATCCTGTCCAGAGCCCTGAGCTCTAGATAACCCGCCTGAATCACAGAGGTCATCTCAGCCAGGCCTGGGGTGTCCAGGGCAGTCAGCTACTGCTGCTACGGCTAAGTCACTTCAGTCGTGTCCAACTCTGTGCGACCCCATAGACGGCAGCCCACCAAGCTTCTCCGTCCCTGGGATTCTCCAGGCAAGAACACTGGAGTGGGTTGCCATTGCCTTCTCCAACGCGTGAAAGTGAAAAGTGAAAGTGAAGTCGCTCAGTCAGGGACAACGGCAAAGTGAGAGCAGAGTGAGGGATCCTCCGGGATGACCCCTGTGGGAGGAGGCCAGCAGAGGCCGGGGCAGCCCCTCTTCCTGAGGCTCTGAGAACCACAGTCACAGCGGAGCCTCCCGAGCTACTCAGAGACACTTGCCCCTCAGTGGTGAGTGGAGGGCTCCCGCCTGCGCCTTCCAGCCTCTGCCTTCCGCACTTCTCTGGGCCCCAGGCCCGAAAAGTGCCTCCAGGGAGGACAGCAGCCGGGCACCCAGGGAGGCCTGGGTGGGGAGCTCTCTCCCGGGCAGGATGCGGGCCGTCACGGACTCCCACCCCAGATCCAGACCGTGGCCCAGCACGAGGGCACACCTAGCAGCCGGGCCTTAGAGCTCCACCCTGACCCTTCCAGAGCAAACCCCTGACTGTCTGTGCCCAGCAGGCGGGCCAGGACAGCCTGAGCCAGAGCCAGCCTGAAACCCCAGCCACAATGCCCTGCAGCCGTGCCACCTGCCGGAGGACAGACAGAGGCAAAGGGGCATTCTTGAGCCCAGGTTCCAAGGCACGAAGAGGGAGCAGACGAACCCCTGGTTCGGGGTGGTCCCCAGGAGCCCTGCTCCCTGCACAGACGCGGAGGCTCCGCGCTGAAGAGGGCGGAGCCTGCTCAGCCCCTCGCCCACAGACAGCACCCTCAGAGCAGGCGGAGCCAGGGTGAGAGTTAGGGCAACGACCCTTGCGAGGCCAAGAGACAGGAGCGTAGCCCCAAGAGGGAGGTTTCCTCAGAAAGATGGTTATACAAATTCAAGAAGGACCCGTGGGGGTCTCTGAGATGCTGGGTGTCAACAAGAACTTTCTGAGCCCGAGTAGCTGAGCTGGGGTGTCTGTGGGGAGGTGGGGGAGTCAACCCAGGAGAATTTCCACAGACACCCCGCCCCGTCTCAGTCAGGGGGCTGGTGGACAAGCCGAGCCTGTTTCTCAGATGAGATGATGTGGGGTGCGGGAAGGAGTCGGGGAAGCGGGCCCCCGGGTCCAGGGTCTGTACGTCGCAAGCAGGAGCAGAGACCTGGCGGGGTCTCCGGTCGCGCGCTCTGGCGGGGTCTCCAACGCGTGCGCCCTGGCGGGGTCTCCAGCGCCGCGCGCCCTGGCGGGGTCTCCGGCCGCGCGCTCAGCCCTGGCCGCGCGCTCTGGCAGGGTCTCCGGCGCGCGCCCTGGCGGGGCCCCGGCCACGCGCTCAGCCCCGCTGTGCCCCGCAGAGCATCCACCTGAGCTTCCTGCGCACCGTGCCGCCCTACTCCCACCAGTCCAGCGTCTGGTTCGAGATGATGCGCGTCTACAGCTGGAACCACGTCATCCTCCTGGTCAGCGACGACCACGAGGGCCGGGCGGCGCAGAAGCGCCTGGAGACGCTGCTGGAGGAGCGCGAGTCCAAGGTGAGGCGCGGGCCGGGGCGCCGCGTGCAGGAGCAGGAGCGGCGAGCCGCCGCCGTGTCTGTGGCCCGTGTGAACACCCTTCTCTTTCCATCGTGCGTGGTCAGCACCACTCCGTCTGGCGAGCGCCCGCCCCAGCCTGTCCTCGGCTCATTTCACTCGCTTTTGCCATTAGTCGAAATCTCCTTCGTGTCAGTCCCTGCGGGGCGAGGGCAGGACCACCTGGAGCTCCGCAAACACCCCGCCCCGCCCCGCCCCTCCCCCAGCCCGCTCAGGCCCCAGGCTCGGAACTCACTCCGGGCGCCACCTTGCCCCCACACGGCCCCTAGGGCGTCCCCCTCAGTGCGGTGGCCCCCGTGCCGCGTCCCCCTGCACAAAGGATCGGTCCCTTCTGCTGTGACCCTCCCATGTCCTCTTGCTGGCCTCACTGCGCAGCTGCCCTCCGCCTAGCCGCTGCCCATCAGCCTCACAGAAGCCCTATCCAGGGGGCGTCTGCCAGCCCCACTCCCAGTCTTGCTTGGCCCTGCCCCTCTTCGGCCCCTTCTCTCCTTCCCGCCCAGGCTCTGGACCCCTCCTGGGGACCAATTAGGTGCCTGGTTCTAATTGACTGTTCTTGCCCAGCTGACCCCCATCCCTGGGGCGGTGGCAAGACCAGAGTGGTGTTTCTAGGGGTCCAGGTGACCCCCACCCCTCCTTGTCCACCCTCACTGCCAGAGGAAGCCCAGGGTCCCGCCTCCATCCAGCCCACAGCAGCGGGCGCTCCGCACCCGGGCTGTGCCCCTCCCGGGTTGGGTGGCAGCCAAACAAGGCAGAGAGGCCCAGGCTGGGGAGGGCCCTGGGAGGCAAGACCCAGGGGTGGTGGGCACACGCGCTGTGTGCAGAGGCAGAGTTGGCTTCAATAAGCTGAGTGCCAACCCAGGGCCCCCAAGGCGCCATAGGCCTCGAAGGGAAGAGTGGGCACCGGCTGGGGGAAGCAGAGGGCAGACCCAGAGGGCCCTGGGGTTCCTGCTTTAGGGGACGGGCTGAACCTGGGAGGGAGGGCTGGCTCCCAGGGGTGCACCAGGCGGGTGTGTCCCCTCCCGGGGTGGCTGCACGCATGCCCAGTGCACACTCACACACACGATCTCTCTCGAAGGCACGTGCGGTTGCTCCCAAGACCATCCACTCACACTCCCACTGTCCCAGACTCAGGCCCCAGGGGCCCTCCACCCCCGCGGAGGTCCAGCAGGCTCACAAGTGGCATGTGCCCATGAGCAGGCTCACCCCGAATTCACACTCAGGTCCCTGCACGCACACATGTGCTAGACGCGCTGACCCTCATCCCGCCCCCGCCGCAGGCTCACTAGGCCGACAAGCGCGGGGATGCTGCAGACACGCCTGTGCTCAGGAGCTCCCGTGACCACTCAGTGCCCGGGGCGGCGGGGCATGCACCACGCGCCAGCGAGGGCAGAACTCTGGGCCTCCCAGAGGGGCAGAATGGGTGCTGGGCGAGGGGACACCACCCCATTCAGGACTCTCGTGGCTGGGGGGGTGCGGTGGGGGCCCCACAGCAGGTGCATGGCAGGGTTGGGGGCAGGAGGGATCCCCAGGGGGCGCATTTCGCTTGGACGCAGACAGGGCCTCCCTCTCTCCTGAGCTTGACTGTTTCCACGAGCGCAAGTCCACACAGGCAGGGGAGCCTCAGTGGCCCCCGCGCCCCGCACCCCTGCCCCGTCCTGGCCCCGGCCCCAGCCCTGCCCCGGCCTAGGTGTTTGCGAGCTCCAGGTACGTGCCCGTCTGCAGACGTGCCGAGGAGGTGGTGTGATTGCTTTAGCGCCGTCATTTTCAACCGTTTATAATCTTCTTCTGTGTCTGCATATTTTCTCTGTGCACATTATTCATCAGAGTAAAAAAGGAACTATGAAAACCTCGACCAACTGTCCTATGACCACAAGCGCGGACCCAAGGTATATATGCATGGACGTGCACGCCACCCACGACTAGGGAGCCCCGGCCGGGCACCTCGGCCACCAGGGCTGCCGTGGGCCCAGCCGCGCCACGCCGCGGCCGAGCAGAGAGGAAGGAGAGCCAGGTCCAGAGCAGGCAGCCTAGGCAGGAGAGGCCGGTGCCGGCCGCCGGGCCCCGCCCGCAGGCGGCCCGCAGGAGGAGCGGCTCTCTGGGGAGTGCATGTGAACCTCCGGGCCCCCGGGTTTCCTCGCGGAACCCAGGAGGGAGCCCGCCCGCCCGCCTGCAGTCCAGCCCGGGCCGCTCCCGCAGGGCCGGCGGACAGGCCCCGGAGGACCTCCCGAGGTTTTGGAAAAGGCGGCCGTCTCCGCCGTTTCCGGATTGCGTTCCAAAACTCTTTCCTGTTTCCTGTCCGCTGCACGCCTCTTTCTGAGTCTCGGTCCACTTCAACTTGCATGCTCAGTGCAAAAGTGAGGCCAGGAGTGAGAGGAGGAGAGCGCGGAGCGCAGAGAGCGAGCAGGAGGAGGACGCAGGAGGCGGCGCAGCAGGGCAGGCAGCTGTCAGGGCAGGCGGCAGGAGGCCGCGGCGGCCCTAGGGCGCGGCCTGGGGTTCCCTAGCGGCTGCAGCCCGGCTCTCGCCCCTGAGGCGCTGTGTCCCCGCCCGGCCTCCTGCTAACACTCCCGCTCACACTGCAGGCGGAGAAGGTGCTGCAGTTCGACCCGGGGACCAAGAACGTGTCGGCGCTGCTGATGGAGGCGCGGGAGCTGGAGGCCCGGGTCATCATCCTCTCTGCCAGGTGAGGCCAGGCTGGGCCGGCCACCCAGCCCCTCGGGGCCAGGCCCAGGGTGTGCCCTGCTGATGCTGGGCTCTGCCTCCCAAACGCCCCCTGCCCCCACCGCCACGCACACACAGGGCCTTGGGGACGGCAGAGGGATACGCCCCTGCCCTTAGGAAGGCAGAGGTGGCCCGGGCGGGAGTGGCTGACCGGGCTTCTGGGAGGCTGGTCAGGGAGGGCTCCCAGGGAGGGGATGAGGGGCCTGCAGAGAAGGCCCATGGCAGGGAGAGGCCAGGGCCCTGGGGTGGAAGGGTTGGAGCGGCCGGACTAGGCAGCTACGAGAAGGGAGCCGGTTAGGGACCTGACCCCCTGCCTGCTGCTGGAGGGGCCTTGGAGCTGAGCCCCAAATGCGCAAATAGCTCTGTCCTGCGAAGGGAGGGCCAGGCCACCAGAAATAGGAAGCGGAAGCGCCCTGCCCCATGGGACATCGGGAGCCTGGGGAGACCTGCCCCACTGTCCGCCTGCCCCAGAAGCTGTGCAGGCTCCAGCAGGGTGAGGCCTGGGGTGCCCGCCTCCTCGGGACAGAGCCTGCTCCTTGGGCTGGAAGGCAGTTAGCAGGCACTAATCCCCCCCACAGGCACACACAGCACACACGCTCACACACATCCACTGAACACACATCACGCACATGCTGTCTACACGTGTACTGTACACACATGTGTGCATGCGACCTGCTTCTCTGTCCTCATGTACACAAGTATGTCCCATATACACAGGACATTCATATACACAAACAGGTACACACCACACAGGCATGCACTCACAGGACACACACACACAGGCACACAGCCACACACACACACTCACAAGGGACTCACACACACACACACAGGCACACCACCACACAGTACACACACACATACTCACAGGACACTCATACACAGGCACACAGCCACACACACACACTCACAAGAGAGTCACACAGGCACACCACCACACACCACAGACACACGCACTCACAGGACACTCATACACAGGCACATCACCACATACACACTCACAGAGACTCATACACACACAGGCAAACTGACACACACACACACTCACAAGAGACTCATACACACACACACAGTCACACCGCCACACACCACACACGCGCACTCACAGGACACTCATACACACACAGGCAAACTGCCACACACACACACACACTCTCACAGGACACTCATACACACACAGGCACGCCACCACACACACACTCACAGAGACTCATACACACACAGGCAAACTGCCACACACACACACTCACAAGAGACTCATACACACACACACAGTCACACTGCCACACACCACACACACGCACTCACAGGACACTCATACACACACAGGCAAACTGCCACACACACACACACACACTCACAGGACACTCGCACACACACCGCCACTCACCACACACACATGCACTCACAGCACACTCATACACACACAGGCACACAGGCATACTCACACACTCACAAGCGACTCACACACAGGCACACAGCTACACACACATTCACAAGACACTTACACACACAGGCACACTGCCACACACACACTCACAAGAGACTCATACACACACACAGTCACACGGCCACACACACTCACAAGACACTATACACACACACAGACATACACACACTCACAAGAGACTCATACACACACAGGCACACTGCCACACACACACTCACAAGACACTCATACACACACACAGGCACACACACACACACACACACTCATAGGACACTCACACACACACAGGCACACAGCCCACATACACACTCACAAGATACTCATACACACACACAGGCACATAGACACACACATGCACTCACAGGACACACACACACACCGCCACCCAACACACACACACACTCACAGCACACTCATACACACAGGCACACAAGCACACTCACTCACAAGCGACTCACACACACACACAGGCACACTGCCACACCCACACACACTCACAGGACACTCACACACACACCACCACCCACCACACACCACACACACACACACACTCACAGGACACTCATACACACACAGGCAAACCGCCACACACAAACACTCACAAGAGACTCATCCACACACACACAGTCACACCGCCACACACACTCACAAGACACTATACACACACACAGGCACACAGACACACACACACTCACAAGAGACTCATACACAGGCACACTCACACACTCACAAGCGACTCACACACACACACAGGCACACAGACACACAGACACACTCACAAGACACTCATACACACACACAGGCACACACACACACTCATAGGACACTCATACACACACAGGCACACAGCCCACATACACACTCATAAGACACTCATACACACACACAGGCACACAGACACACACATGCACTCACAGGACACTCACACACACACCGCCACCCACCACACACACACGCACTCACAGCACACTCATACACACACAGGCACATAGCCACACACACACTCATAAGAGACTCACACACACACACAGGCACACAGACACACAGACACACTCACAAGACATTTCACACAGCCACACACACACACGCACTCACAAGACACACACACAGACACACCGCCACACACCACACACACACACACTCACAGGACACTCATGCACACACAGGGACACTGCCACACACACATACTCACAAGAAACTCATACACACGCAGTCACACCACCACACACACACTCACAAGAGACTCATACACATACACACAGTCATACCGCAACACACCACACACACACACTCACAGCACACTCATACACACAGGCACACCGCCACATACTGCACACACACGCACTCACAGGACACTCATACACACACACAGGCACACAGCCACACACACAAACTCATAAGAGACTCACACACACACACAGGCACACAGCCACACCCACACGCACTCACAGGCCACTTGCACACACACCACCACCCACCACACACACACGCACTCACAGCACACTCATACATGCACAGGCACGCAGGCACACTCACACACTCACAAGCGACTCATACACACACACAGTCATACCACCACACACCACACACACATGCACTCACAGGACACTCATACACACACAGGCACACAGCCACACACACACACTCACAAGACAGTCATACACACACACAAATACACAGCCACACACACACTCATAAGAGATTCATACACACACAGGCACACAGCCGCACACAGCCACACACACACTCACAAGACATTCAAACACAGGCACATCGCCACACACCACACACACACACACACACTCACAAGAACTCATACACACAGAGGCACACTGCCACATACCACACACACACGCATTAACAGGACACTCATACACACACAGGCACACCGCCACCCACCACACACACACGCACTCACAGGACACTCATATACACACATAGGCACACCGCCACACACACACCCTCACAAGACACTCATACGCACACAGGCACACCACCACACACCACACACACACACTCACAGGATACTCATACACACACAGGCACACCACCACACACCACACACACACACACACACACTCACAGGACACTCATACACACACAGGCACACCACCACACACACATACTCACAAGAGACTCATACACATACACACAGTCACACCGCAATACACCACACACACACACTCACAGCACACTCATACACACACAGGCACACTGCCACATACTGCACACACACGCACTTACAAACACGTGCTCACCTAGACACAAGAGCCCACAGACCACACCGGCACATGCCTCACACCGGCACACACGTGCTCACAAACATAGATGTGCGTGCCACACACTGCCCAGGGCACAGGCCCCGCACATGCACATGCACGGCCCACGGAGGCGCAGCGTTCATCAGCCGCATGCCCTCTTCTTGAGTCCACTCGGCCTCTGGGCTTCAGGTGGGAAGGAGCCCCTGCCCTCACACACAGGGCCTCAGAGCAGGGGCCATGGTCCCACCGCAGGGGGCTGGCCAGCCCGGCACAGTCCGCCCCCCGGAGCCCAGGGGCCCAGCAGGCCCCTCCTCACGGAGCCCGGTGAGAGCGTCCTGCAGAGCGACTTCGTTAAGCCAGTCTTCTTAACTTCTGGCCAGTTTTCTATTGAGCATGTCAGAATTTCTAATTTGTTTCCAAAACTTTTTTTTAAAGTAATCCTCTCGAAATTGTCTTTACTGGGATCAGTTATTTCCATAAAACAGTTTGATGTCGATCAGGCTTTTGTCTGCAACTGCTTTACTGAAGGTATCACTTTACGCAGACACAAGCATCGATGTGTGCTCACCACCAAGTCCAACCTCACAGACCTGGATAGTGTCAAGCAGACAGGCCCCTCCAGCAGACTTGGGGGTGCTGCACCGTGACATGCACGCGCTGGTGCCTCTGGCCGTCTTGGCTGGATGCAGCCTGAAGCACGTCTAATTTGGGTTGCGTTCTTGTTTAAAGCAAACACTGAAGGCTTGCATTTTTCCCTGAGAAAATTGGGGGCTGACTCCAAGGTCCCTAGGGCTGCCTGGGTTTCCCACATCAGCCGTTGTAAAAATAACCCCGCCCTCAGACCATCTCCGGAACTGCGTTGTCCCCCGCGGCCCATGCATTAGAGAAGCAAAGTGTCCGTCAAGTCTGGGGTCAAGTTCCACCCTGCAGGGGGAGGAGGTGGGAGTGCCATCAGGACCGGGGTGCTCGTCCTGACCAGGGGGATCCCAGCCCTAGGGAGCGGGGTCCACAGAGGCTCAGCTGTGACGAAACACAAGCTCTCAGAGCACCGTGAGCCTGCAAGGTGAGGCCTGTGCTCTGTGCTCTGTCCTGCCAGGGGTGGGTGTCCTGTCCCTGGGTCGTAGGGAGAGCACCCAGGGCTGGGCACCCAGAGATGCTTGTTCAGATTCCAAAAGGGAGAGCAGGTGCCCTCAGCCCCCCAGTGGCTTCTGCTGCGAGACTCAGGGCAGCACCCTGGCATGCATTTGGTCCAGCAGCATCCAGAAAGGTCCCAGCCTCTCAGTTCCCGAGTTCAGGCAGAGAACCAGAGGGGTGTGGCTTGCGCAGGAAGCTGCAGGAGCCCGGGCTCAGGGGTGGATTATCAGACACAGACCCGAGCCTCCGCTTCCCACCGGGCGCCTTGGCCCCTTCGTCCCTGTCCTGCCAGGGACCGCGTTCTGCCTGCCTCTCAGGGAGGCTGTGAGAATTCAGTGCAAAGGCGCGTGGAAAGCACTCGGAACAGTGTCTGGCGCCGGTGAGCAAGTTACCCGTCAATAGTGAGCCACCACCGTCTGTGTCACGCTAACCCTGCCCACAAGAGCAGGGGGCCAGCAAGAGGCCTCTGGCGAGCTCTGGGGTTCTAGGCCCCACCCCATCACTCAGGGGCTAGTCTTCGGGCCCAGGTGCAGTGTCGGCTGGGGGAGGGGCCGGAGTGGGGGGCCGCCCCCCATCTCCGCAGTGCCTCCAGAGCTCCCTGCAGACCAGGGGCGGGGGAAGAGGCAAGGGAAGGCCACGCTGTGGAGGGGGACCTGGGAGTCGAGCAGCCGCCGCCCGCCGCGGGTGGGGAGAGCTGGAGTCCTGGCCGTCACCCCGCTCTGCCCCACAGCGAGGACGACGCTGCCACCGTGTACCGCGCAGCCGCGATGCTGAACATGACGGGCTCGGGGTACGTGTGGCTGGTGGGGAGCGCGAGATCTCGGGGAACGCCCTGCGCTACGCCCCTGACGGTGAGTGCTGGGCTCCCGGGTCCCGGTGGGCAGGGGTCCCCCGCAGGCTCTAAGCCAGCCCTCGCCCCAGGCATCATCGGGCTGCAGCTCATCAACGGCAAGAACGAGTCGGCGCACATCAGCGATGCCGTGGGCGTGGTGGCCCAGGCCGTGCACGAGCTGCTCGAGAAGGAGAACATCACCGACCCGCCGCGGGGCTGCGTGGGCAACACCAACATCTGGAAGACCGGGCCGCTCTTCAAGAGGTGGGCGGGGCCGTGGGCGGGGCCACTCTTCCAAGGTGGGCGAGCTGATCTAACGCGGACGGACGGGGTCTCTCCCTGAGCTTGGCGTGACCGCTCCGCCTGAGGGGGTGGGACCGCCCTTCCAAGGTGGGCGGGGCCGCACTCTGAGGTGGGCGGGGCCGCTCTTCAAGCGGCGGGCGCGGCCACGCTTTCAGGGTGGGCAGGGCCGTTCTCTGAGGTGGGCGGGGCCACTTTTCCGGGGTGGGCGTGTCTGATCGTCTGAGGCGGGAGGGGCCACTCTTCCATGGTGGGCGGGGTCGCCCTGAGGTGGGCGGGGCCGCTTCGTCTGAGGGGGTGTGGCCGCCCGTCTAGGGTGGGCGGGCCACCGTTCTGGAACCCGAAAGAGCCGCTCTAGCCCAGCGTGCTGCGCCTACAGACACAGCCTCCTTCCCCGCTCCTCTCTGCCCCACCTTGTCTCCATCCTCACCTCCATCCCCGCTGTGATAACCATCTGGTCCATTTCCAACACTGACACCATCGCCTCGAATGTCACAGAAGCATGGCTGCCTCCATTGCCCCTGTCCCCACCTTTAAACACTGAAGCCAACCTGAGACCCCACCGCAGTCCCCAGGATGACTGACAGCCCTGGGGAGGAGGACCCTGCCTCAGGCGGGCACTGGGAGTTTCCTCAGGCCCAGGAGGTCAGACAAGGATTTGGGGGATGGCACCCAACCCTGCTTCCCTGATGACTCAGGTGGCAAAGAATCCGTCTGCAATGCCGGAGACCTGGGTTCGATCCCTGGGTTGGGAAGATCCCCTGCAGGAGGGCATGGCAACCCACTCCAGTATTCTTGTTTGGAGAATCCCCATGGACAGAGGAGTCTGGAGGGCTACAGTCCATGGGGGTCATAAAGAGTGGGACAGGACTGAGTGACTAAGCACATCCAAGTCTGCCGAGAGCCAGGGTTGGCAAGAGACACACTGGGTGGCCGCAGCAGGGCAGGGGTTAACACAGAGAGCCCTGGACACTGTGCCACTAGTGTGGGGAGGCCCAGTCCATCAGCAGCACCCACCCCCAATAGCAGGTGCAGAGTCGTGGTCCGTGGTGCCACAGCAGAAGCACACACACGACTGCAGACACGCAGCATATGTGCGTATGCAGATTTGGAGAGGCTCGTGGAGCATCACGCCTGGGCCACAAGTGCATGCACAGGGCTGCACCCCATACAAAGACCTTGTGTGTACACACACACATGGCCCAGTGGACACACCACACGCAAACACACACGTGTGCACATGCAGGAAGATGAGACCTCAACCCAGCCTTGTCCACTCACTGGTAAGGGGGCCACCGCGTCCTCCCTGGGCTTCTGCCACCTCACCTGTAAAGCTGTGAGGATCAAACGCCCCAGCCCACAGGCAGCCCTCAAAACAGGGCCTAGAGCCGAGGGGCCACTCGGCTGGCGTGGCTGCACTGTTCACCTGGTGCCGGCAGGTGGGCTGGCCCTCCAGGCAGCTCACAGGGGGAGCAGGGACTGCATGCCTGATCGGTCCAACCACACTGCCCTCTCCAGGGTGCTGATGTCTTCCAAGTACGCAGACGGGGTGACCGGCCGTGTGGAGTTCAATGAGGACGGGGACCGGAAGTTTGCCAACTACAGCATCATGAACCTGCAGAACCGCAAGCTGGTGCAAGTGGGCATCTACAACGGCACGCACGTAGGTGGGGGTCATGAGGGGGTGGGGGCTGGGGCCTTAGGGCCCTGGGGCCGAGACCCCTGCGTGGCCACCTCCATCTCATACTCCCACCCCCAGGTCATTCCCAACGACAGGAAGATCATCTGGCCGGGCGGAGAGACTGAGAAACCGCGCGGCTATCAGATGTCCACCAGGCTGAAGGTGGGGGCCCCGCCTCCCTGCCCCAGCCTCCGCACACTATTGCCCCCATCCTGTGCCAAGGGGACAGTGAGGGCCCTGAGAGTGACTAAAGGTCCTGGGACCAGCCCAGCACCCACGGCCACTGCACACACTGGCGCGGCGGAGGCGCAGGGAGAGGGAGTGGGTGCAGGAGAGGAAGCCCAGCTCCCCAGCCCCTCCTGACCCCATCCCGCTTAAGCCTGGGGCAGCCACATGGACCCGGGCTCCCCTGGGGGCGAGGGACAGGCGGGTGGCCTCTCTGTGGACTTCTGTACTCTGAGTGCTGAGCCCCAGTCCTGGAGATGATGCCCCCAACTCCTCTAGGTGGTCCCAGCCTACCACCCACCCTTGGCCTTCCTGGCCTCCTGCTGGGACTGGCTCAGACTGTCCTTCTGAGCCGGGTCTCCCTGCGCTGGCCAGCCCCTCTGTGACTCACTGGGCCTCTGGGAGCCCCTCCCCCAGGACCTCATCTCTCCCAGCTTCTCTTCCTCGTCCCGACTCTGCTACGCTCCTTCAGGCTCATCCCAGGATGCCTCCAAGCGTCCCTCCCGCACTGACCCACACCAGCACCAGGCTGGTGCCCGAGCTCACCAAAGGCAAGGAGCCTCACACCGCGCTTCTTGTGGTGCCCCTGGTCCTCTCTTGGCCTCCTCTGCTTCTGAGCTGCCCCACCCCATGCTCTCTCACCTGGTCCTCTTTGTCTGCACCTGCCCACAGGGCACCAACCCTCTCTATGGGCAGAAGGGAGTTTCCCCAAGCCAACGCTCAGGAAAGACGCCTTGTGTTGAAAAATCTGACTGTAGAACAGATGACCAAGACGGCTCCCTATAGGCTTCGAGAGCCAGAAGGCCTTTTAGAACTCTTTGTGTGTGTTGCTTATTTTTTTGACACTAAATTGTTTATTTTCAGCTTAGTTCTCATTGGAGGATAGTTGATTTAGTGTTCGTTTCTGCTGTACAGCAAAGTGACTCGGTTACACACACACATATCCGCTCCTTTTAGGTTCTGTCCCATACGGGTCGCTGAGCACAGCCGCGGTGCTGCGCAGCAGGTCTCACCAGTTCTCTATTTTGCATGTAGCAGCATATGTATATGTCAATTCCAATCTCCCGCTTCATCCCTCCTCTGCCTCACTGATTTTCTTTTTTAAAGCATGAGCATATTACTTGTACAATAGAAATGGTGATGAAAGTTTTAAAGGCAAATAAGCCCCTTCAGGGGCTCCCACTCCCCTACCCTTGGGGAGCTGGTCACCCTGCAGGAGAAGGGGCCTCTCTCACCAACCCCATTCCCCTCATAGACTCAGCCCAGCACTGTCCCCGGGACCACTGATCCCATGCAGTGATTGGCTCAGCTCCCCTGCCTGTGTCTATCCTGCCTATTCTCAGCCTTCAGTGCTCTGGAGGACAGAGAGAGTGCCCAGCTGAGCCCCAAGGAGCCCCTGGATTGAAGAGGCCACGGCAGAGAGGGCAGCCTCACCGGGGGAGAGGCGGGGAGGCAGGATGAATGGTCAGACAATGACCCCCCTGCGGGAGGAGGCTGAGGCCAGGAGAAGCTGGAAGAGCCACCAAGGGCAGTCCCTGCATGCCCCTAGTCCTGGACAGGCTCTGAGTGGACATGCCCCTGTCTTCACAGCAGGGGGTGGGGGGCAGGGGGTAGGCTCTCGGCTGGGACAGGGAGGTCCTCAGCCTCCAGAAGTCAGAGAAGGGGTTCAAGGCAGGCTGGACATCTGGTAGGCTCCACTGACCTGTTCCATAGGCCAGGACCTGAAGGAAAAGTGGCCAAGAGAAGGCACAGTGTTCCAGGAGGCCAGGCGCCCTCTGTGCACTGGGCGAAGCCTTGGGGTCTGGCGCCCCTCCTGGGGGCAGCAAGCTGATTGCTGCCAGAGGGGGCCATGGGGGGGGTGCGGGGAAATGTCAGGGATCTGGGGAGGGGGGGCTCTAGGGAAGTCTGGGTGCTAAGAAGAGGGCAGCGCCCAGGACAGCCCGGGGCTGGCGGTCCAGGCCGTGTGTCCCCTCGTCCCCAGATTGTGACGATCCACCAGGAGCCTTTCGTGTATGTCAAGCCTACGCTGAGTGACGGCACGTGCAAGGAGGAGTTCACCGTCAACGGGGACCCGGTCAAGAAGGTGATCTGCACCGGGCCCAATGACACGTCGCCGGGCAGCCGTGAGTGCGGGGCAGGGGCCGCGCGCTGGCCTCGGGCGGGCAGGGCAGCCTTGAGTGCGGGGCGGGGGGCCGCGCTGGCCTCGGGCGGGCAGGGACGCGCCGGCGAGCCCCCTCGCTGACCGCACTCCGCCCCCATTCGCCAGCGCGCCACACCGTGCCTCAGTGCTGCTACGGCTTCTGCATCGACCTGCTCATCAAGCTGGCGCGGACCATGAACTTCACTTATGAGGTTCACCTGGTGGCCGACGGCAAGTTCGGCACGCAGGAGCGGGTAGGAGTGGTCCCTAGGAGCCGGCGCAGGACCGGGGCCTGCTCCCCGGAGGGTCTTCGGTGGGCGGGGCCTGAGCCTGGGAGGAGTCTGGAGTGGGTGACCCATGAGATGGGTCGGGGCAGGAGCCTGTCTGGGGAGTGGGGTCCACGCTGTCCCCGTCCCCACCGGCAGGGTCGCCCCACAGGTGAACAACAGCAATAAGAAGGAGTGGAACGGGATGATGGGCGAACTGCTCAGCGGGCAGGCGGACATGATCGTGGCCCCGCTGACCATCAACAACGAGCGCGCGCAGTACATCGAGTTCTCGAAGCCCTTCAAGTACCAGGGCCTGACCATTCTGGTCAAGAAGGTGCGCGGAGGCCCGGTGGGGCGGTGCGGCGTCCCGGGAGCGCGGGGCGGCGCTGACGGCCTGTGGCCCCACAGGAGATCCCCCGGAGCACGCTGGACTCCTTCATGCAGCCCTTCCAGAGCACGCTGTGGCTGCTGGTGGGGCTGTCCGTGCACGTGGTGGCCGTGATGCTGTACCTGCTGGACCGCTTCAGGTGAGCGCGGCCCGGGGACCGGACTCCTACCCGCGGGCGAGCGGAGCGGGCGAGCGCCGGGGCAGGCTGCCCCTCCCGCCCTCTCCCGCCCGCCCTTTGCGACCCCGCAGCCCCTTCGGCCGGTTCAAAGTGAACAGCGAGGAGGAGGAGGAGGATGCGCTGACCCTGTCTTCGGCTATGTGGTTCTCCTGGGGCGTCCTGCTCAACTCAGGCATCGGGGAAGGTGAGGCGACGCCAGGCCAGGGCCCCATCCCGCCCCGCCGCCCGCCCCGAGCTGACGGTCCTCTGCCCGCAGGCGCCCCCAGAAGCTTCTCGGCGCGCATCCTGGGCATGGTGTGGGCGGGGTTCGCCATGATCATTGTGGCCTCCTACACTGCCAACCTGGCAGCCTTCCTGGTGCTGGACCGGCCCGAAGAGCGCATCACCGGCATCAACGACCCGCGAGTGAGGCCGGGCCCGGCTGGGGGCTGAGGAGGGAGGCGCTCAGGCTCTCCGCCGCGTGGGGTGGGGGCGGGGCCGGGGAGCAGCCACGAGCCTGGCCTTCTGACCCCGCAGCTGAGGAATCCCTCGGACAAGTTCATCTACGCGACGGTGAAGCAGAGCTCGGTGGACATCTACTTCCGGCGGCAAGTGGAGCTGAGCACCATGTACCGGCATATGGAGAAGCACAACTACGAGAGCGCGGCGGAGGCCATCCAGGCCGTGCGCGACAAGTGAGGGGCGGGGCCGGAGAGGGGCGGGGCCATCCAGGTCGCGCACAAGTGAGGGGCGGGGCCGGTTAGGGGCGGGGCCATCCAGGCCGTGCGGGACAAGTGAGGGGCGGGGCCGGAGAGGGGGCGGGGCCATCCAGGTCGCGCACAAGTGAGGGGGCGGGGCCGGTTAGGGGCGGGGCCATCCAGGCCCTGCGGGACTAGTGAGGGATGGGGCCAGTGGGGGCAGGGCGGGGCCTGTGAGGGGGGCGGGGCGGAGCCACCCAGGCCGCGCTCGGCGAGTGAGGGCGGGGTGGGCGGGGGCGCGAGTGAAGGGAGAGCTAGACGAGCTGGGGGCGTCCACATCCACATTCAGTGTCCCGGCCGTATGGGAGCCACGGGGAGGACACAGACGGCGGGTCCCAGGTGGCAGCAGGAAGGCTCGCGGGGAGCCAGGGCCACGTGGAAGCGTGGCCCCCGTGACCCCGCCCCTGCCCGCAGCAAGCTGCACGCCTTCATCTGGGACTCGGCGGTGCTGGAGTTCGAGGCCTCGCAGAAGTGCGACCTGGTGACCACGGGCGAGCTCTTCTTCCGCTCGGGCTTTGGCATCGGCATGCGCAAGGACAGCCCCTGGAAGCAGAACGTCTCCCTGTCCATCCTCAAGTGAGCTGGCCTCACCCGCCCCCTCTCCGCCCCGCCCCCGCCCCGCGAGCCCTTCCCGAGGCACACCCAGTCCCGCCCTGCCCGGGCTCACACGCCCCCCCGTCCATCCAGGTCCCACGAGAACGGCTTCATGGAAGACCTGGACAAGACGTGGGTTCGGTACCAGGAGTGCGATTCGCGAAGCAACGCTCCTGCTACCCTCACCTTCGAGAATATGGCAGGTGGGCCCTCTCCCCCTCCCTCGTCAAGGCCCCTGCTGACCCTGGATGGACACCCCAGGGGGCCGCCACAGGGCAGCCACAGCTGAGGCGCTGGGTGTCGCCCCCAGGGGTCTTCATGCTGGTGGCTGGGGGCATCGTGGCCGGGATCTTTCTGATTTTCATCGAGATCGCCTATAAACGGCACAAGGACGCCCGTCGGAAGCAGATGCAGCTGGCGTTTGCAGCAGTGAACGTGTGGAGGAAGAACCTGCAGGTAGGGCAGGCCGCCCTCCGAGGCCTGGTGCCCACGGCCCAGCCCGGCCCGGCCCTCCTCCATCCCTGCAGGCGGAAGCACTGGCTCTGGCTCCCAGGAGCCCAAGTGGCGAGGACTGGAGCTGGGAGCCACAGCCAAGGCCGCAGTGCTGGGGGCCACCTGTGGGTGGCCGCCTCTGCGCAGCCGGGCTCCAAGCATCCACCTGGCCCCTCTGTCTCCAGAGTCGCCCACCGAGGCCCATTCCGTAGGAAGGCAGACTGAGGCAGGGTAAGACAGGGACCCAGCTGGGTGTAGCGCGTGAGTCCAAGGCGCAGTCCGCCATCCCTCGCCGCCCCATCCCCTCCAAGGACCTGATTCCCTGCCACCCTGCTGTGCTCCATGTAACTGCAGCCTGAGCGGGTCAGCCGGTCCCGCTGGGCACCCCAGGCTGTGCCCGTGGGGCTCTGCCGGCAGCAGGGGACGGGCTGCCCACAGCCCACCTGGGCCGGGCTCGTGCCCCACGGGCAGCCCCAGGCTGTCCCAGCTCTTCTCTTCCTCTGGGTGCCTCCCCAGAGCCTGTGTCCTGGGAGGAAGCCGGTGCTGCCGAGAGGGAGGGCCGGGGCTGGGGTCGCCGGTGTCCCCACTCCTCTCATCTGCCCACCCTTGCTCTTGGGAGCTGGCCGCTGCTCCCAGTGGCGGGTGCAAGGCCCACCTGGCCATCAGGCCCTAGGCCAGGGTCCCAGGAGCCGCCTCTGCCTCTCTGTCACTCCAGTCCATCTCGCCACCTGCCTTTAGTCCCCTCAGCCCCTTCCTAAATCTCGGTGCACTTCCTCTGGGGTCAGAGCGGCTGGTGGGGCCTGTGGGGGTGCCTCACCCAGTGTTCAGGGGATTCCGCCTCCTTGGGGCATCGTACACCAGGGGGCACCTTGGAGCCAGGGAACCAGGCAGACCTTCCTCGAAGACAGCCAGCTGAGGACCCCACCCTGCCTCCCCGAACCCAGTCCCAGCACAAGGAAGTTCAGGCCGGAGACCCTGGCCGCAGCAGAGGCCGCCTGCGAGTGTGGGGCCGGCGGCTGGTCCGTCCAGGACAGGGAGGCAGGCAGGAGCGAGGGCCCGAGCGGCCAGCCAGGCTGGGCAGCAGCCCCCAGGAGCAGGCGAGGGCAGGTGTGGCCGCCCCCCTCAGCCGTCTAATCACTTATACATATTCATTTTAGGATAGAAAGAGTGGTAGAGCAGAACCCGACCCTAAAAAGAAAGCCACATTTAGGGCTCTCACCTCCACCCTGGCTTCCAGCTTCAAGAGACGTAGGTCCTCCAAAGACACGGTAAGGGGAAGAGCGCCCAGTCCCACGTGTCCGACTCTCCCCTCGCCCCCGTGTCTGTGTCCCGTGCATCAGGCCCGCCCTCGCCATCCCACCACCCGCCTCCGCCCGCGCGGCCCTTCTGCGCTCACCGCTGCCCGCCCGGCACACGAGGGCCTCTCTCTGACTCTGGGCCCCTCTCTCAGCCCTCTCCCGCGGGCCTGCCCGCCGGCTCGTCTTCCCCGTGTGTCTCTGCGTTGGTCTGCCCCCCCGTGCCATGACGCCACACGCCATCTTAAAGCCGTGTCATGTCGTTGCTCAGCCGGCCAGCCTCCCCACTCGGGGCTGTGCCCGCAGCCCCGGGCGCCCAGGGCCACCCCGTCCTGGGCTCCTCAGCTGTCAGGAGGCCACACCACCTCTCTGTCACGTCCGTTCCTCCAGCTTTTCCCAAGGAGAGGCCCACTGCCCTCGCTCCTCCCTGCCGACGTCCGTGGAGGGGGTGCCTGTGACGTCCCATCCGTCCATCTGTCTGGCCGCCAGCCCCGCCACCCAGACACCTGTCTCTCGTGTCTCACCAGAGCCATGCCTGTTGCATCCCCTTCATGTGGTCTCTGTGTGGGCCGGGGCTGGGGGCCGGGCCCGGCTCCATCTGGGTGGACGGCTGGGGCCTGGAGTTGGCACAGGCCCCTGGCCACAGGGGCCGTCAGATGGGGAACGGGTGGGGCCAGAGGCGGCAGCTCTCACCCCAGGCCGAGCAGGGGCCCTGCAGGAGGCGTGCTGGCAGCACCTGGGGGTCTGAGATCAGGGTCGGGGGTGGGTAGCCCTGAAAGCTGTGGCTGGCAAGCCTTGGGCACCGAGGCTTGAGGAGGGGAGACCCCCACGGAGAGGCGTGGTGCTTCAGCGCCTGACCCTCAGCCCCTTCAGAGCCTGAGCCAAGGACTCCCTGTCCTGCTTGGGCAGCCTGTCTCTGTCCCGGGTGTGTGCGCTTGAACCTCAGGCCTCCAAGACTGGCCTGGCCCTGCTGGGAGCGTCCCCAGGCGAGGAGGGCCCGCCCAGGGCCAGCACAGCCCTCAGCCCATCAGCTTCCCCGCGGTGCAGGTGCGGCTTGTCCTCCCGTCCACAAGGAGCCCCCAGTTCACAGGCAGCATCACCCCAGTCTTACGATCCAGGTGGAAGCAGGATTTGAAGGCCCTGCCCACAGCACAAGGGAAGACGGGGCAGACACAGGACAGACAGGGTGCAGCGCAGAGCCATTTAAGTCCGGGGGAGGCCGCCCCCCTGCCCCAAAGGGGCCCCGCGAGGCCTGGCTACTCCGCTGCTAGGGCTCAGCACAGGCAGAGTGGTTGGACAGGGGCGGCCTGAGGGGCTGAGAGCACAGGCCTGGAGCCGTGCAGCCCGGGAACTCGGGGGCTGGGAGGGCCAGTGAGGACCAGCGGTGGGGCAGTCGGGGAGGAGGCACCCAGACAGAGCTCTGGGGACAGGCAGGCGAGAGGAGGGTCAGGAGAGTCACTCAGGCAGTGGGCTGCTTTCTGAGGGCAACAGAATCCCACCCCCGTCCGGCCCAGAGCCCTCTCACAAGCCCCTTAGCTGGCCTGGGGGCAGCTCAGAGACCCTCAGGGTGCCTGTCCCGGGACACGCTCCCAGCAGACTCCTTGCCCGAGCCTCCCGGGGACCACCCTCCAGGCCAGCTCTGGTGCCATGTGGCATCTGGGGCTGGCCGGCCCTGCAGGGGTGACTGGGGACACTGCCAGCTGGGGGCTGGGCGGGGAGGGCAGCCCAGCCCCCCACCGTTTCAGGCTGGGCACCTGCTCGGAGGGGAGGCCTGGGTGGGGGGCTCTGTCGGGAGGGGGCGGGGTCAGAGCGGCTGCTGAGATGCGCTGCCCCTGTCCCGTGGCTGGCCTGGGCCCGGGCAGCACTGGGCGCTCAGGGCTGGGGTCCCTGGCGGCCGGCGGGGCCAGCGGGTATTGACTGTTGGTTCTTATTTATAGAGCACCGGGGGTGGACGCGGCGCTTTGCAAAACCAAAAAGACACAGTGCTGCCGCGACGCGCTATTGAGAGGGAGGAGGGCCAGCTGCAGATGTGTGCCCGTCATAGGGAGAGCTGAGACGCCCTGCCCGCCCTCCTCTGCCCCCCTCCCCCGCAGACAGACAGACAGACGGACGGGACAGCGGCCCGGCCCACGCAGAGTCCCGGAGCACGACGGGGTCAGGGGAGGAGCGCCCCCAGCCTCCCCAGGCCGCGCCCGCCTGCCCGCCCGGTCGGCCGGCTGGCCGGGTCCACCCCGTCCCGGCCCCGCGTGTGCCCCTGACGGCCGGGCTAACGGGCGCCTTGTCTGTATTTCTATTTTGCAGCAGTACCATCCCACTGATATCACGGGCCCGCTCAACCTCTCAGATCCCTCGGTCAGCACCGTGGTGTGAGGCGCCCGGAGGTGCCCACCCGCCCCGTTAGCCCGGCCAAGGACACTGAGGGGCCGTGCTGCTCGGGAAGGCCTGAGGGAGGCCCACCTGCCAGAGACTGCCCACCCCGGGCCTCCCGTCCGTCCGTCTGCCCTGCTGCCGGGGGCAGCCCCTGCTGGACTGAGGCTCGGACGAGAGCCGCTGAGGACGGGCCAGAGCTGAGCTGGCTGGGCAGGGCCTCAGGGCACTCCGGCAGAGGCAGGGCCCTGGGGTCTCTGAGTGGCAGGGGAGCAGCTGACTCGGCCGGGCAGAGGGGCTTGGCGCAGAGACTGGAGCTCCATCCTTCCCGGCCACTCCCACAGCTACGGTGGGCCTTGGCCAGGCTGGCTGGGCCACCCCTCCCGCGCCCTCGCACCGCACGGCCTCCGCCCCCACCTCCCCCCTTCCTGCCTGTACCCCTTCTCCGCTTCACCCCATCCTCTGAGCTGGCCCTGCCCTTCCTGGACTGCAGACCCTGAACTCCACCCGCTAGCAGCGCCTCCCTGGGGGCGCGCTCGGGCTCCCCACTGCCTCCCACCTTCTCCGGACCCTGCGAGGGCTGAGCCTTCTCTTCGCCTCCTCCGCCCGCCGCCCAGGGCGGGCTTCGCAGACGCTGGCTCGGGACTGTCCTCAGCCCCGCCGGGTGCAGGCCCAGCCCTTCCGCGTCCGGGCGCGCCTCCCCCGTGCGGCCGTGCCCTCCACCCCAGGGGCCCGGCGCGCGCCAACCCCCGTCCCACCCGGTGTGTGCAGTGGTGATGCCAAAAGGAATGTCACGAAAATGTCGAGCTGTGTCGCTTGTTGACGCCTGCAGGAACGCGGAAGGGGCAAGCGGGTGGGGGAGAGGTTCGAGGGCGGCCGCGGCCCCTCAAGCTTGGGCGGCGGTGGCCGCAGGCAAGGCTGTGCCGGGGCCAGGATCCGGCTGCCTCCTCTGCTGGCGGCGGGCGGCGGCGCGGCGGCGGCGGCGGTGGCGAGCGCCGCAGGCAGTGAACGCGGAGCCCAGGGCCAGACAGGCGGCTAGGCTAGCGAGGAAGGAGACGGGCCCGAGAGCATAGACCACAGCCAGATCCTGGGCGGCAAGGGGCCGCGCGCAGTGGCTGAAGGCGGCGTCCGGGAAGGCGGTCAAGGGGCTGAGCGTCAGGCGCCCCGGCGATACGCAAAGCAGCGTCTCGGCCTCTGCGGGACACGGGCGCGGCGTCAGACGGTCGCGAGGGTAGCGGCCCGCCCGGCCCACCCGCGCCCCCGAGGCCTCACCTGGCGCGTGCCGCGGGTGCCCGCGAAGCCAGGCGCAGAGCGGGCGCAGAGCGCAGCCACAGGTCCAGGGGTTGCCGCGCAGGCGTAGCGTACTGAGAGCCGGCAGGCCAGCCAGGAGCCCGGACGCGAGCGCAGGCAGGTCGTTGTCCTGCAGGCTGAGCGCGCGCAGCAGCGGGAGCGCGCCCAGCGCCGCGGGCTCTAGGCGCGCCAGCCGGTTCTCAGCCAGCGAGAGGGCGCGCAGAGCACGCAGTGGCGCGAAAGTGCCGGGCAGCAGCGCCTCTAGCTGGTTGGCGCTGAGGTCTAGCTGCTCCAGCGCGCCCAGGCCCCAGAAGGCCCGCGCGTGCACCCAGCGCAGTCCGTTCTCGCGCAGGTCCAGGCGGAGCAGCGCGCCGGCATCCACGAAGGCGCCGGGAGGCAGCGCGTGCACGCGGTTGTGGTTCAGCAGCAGCACGCGGACGCGCCGGTTCAAGCCCCCTGGCACGGCGGGCAGTGCGCGCCCCGAGCAGTTGGCCTGGCCCCCCGGCGCGCACACGCAGGCCTCGGGGCAGTCTAGGGCGTTCGGGGTTCCCCAGGAGGCGGCTGCGGCGGGCGCTTGGGTCCAGACTGGCCACGGCGCTAGCAGCAGCAGCAGCGGCAGCGGCGGCGGCGGCGGCGGCCCCCACGCGGGAAGGGAGGGGCTCTGCATGGGGACAGTCGTGGAGGCCCACTTTCCGCGTGCTGCTGGAGCCTGTCCGTCTCTGCGGCGGCGGCACAAATGTCAAGTCTCCGGCCTGAGCAGAGGCAGTTCCTGTCCCACGGCTGGTCCTGCGCCTAGGGCGGAGGCTGGGCAGACAGCCAAAGGCAGGGCACTGCCAGCCACCTGTCCTGAAGCTCTGAGCTCCACTTGGCTCCGGGCCAGCAGTGCTGTAAAGACCGCGCCCCCTCCTCACCTGTGTGGTGCGCCATCCCGTGACCCCGGGAGGCCTGGGCAACTGGACCACGCCACCCCCACAATCTCTCCCCCCGCCCAACTCACAGCAGCGACACAACGTAGGAGCCAGTGCTCCCTGCTGCTCAGCCCCCTCTGTCTCCACTCAGCAAGTGATCCCAGGGCGCACACA
Organism: Nanger dama; assembly: GCA_917880005.1. Taxonomy (NCBI): domain Eukaryota; kingdom Metazoa; phylum Chordata; class Mammalia; order Artiodactyla; family Bovidae; genus Nanger; species Nanger dama. The sequence continues at coordinate 797,254 of CAKJTW010000018.1, read as the reverse complement.
GCAGTCCCCATCTAGCATGGCCCCATCCCCATGGTGGACGGCTGAGGGGCTCCTGAGCCCGGGGTCCAGGAGATGTGGTGGGGGCTGGGGGAGGGCAGCACTCCTGCGGAAGGGGGAGGCAGTCACCTGCCCCCCCTGCCCCCAAGGGCTCTCCCGGAACCTCAAGGAGACGCGTGGGTGGGGGCAGGGCCAGCGGCCCAAGTCCTCCAGTCACATGCTCCTTCTCTGGACTCCAGCGAGTCACAGGTCCTGTCTTGGCGTTTTCCCGGGGTGGGGCAGGGGTGGGGGACAATGCAGCAGGCAGAGGCAGGGAGGAGTCGGGCTGAGGCATGCAGGAAGTGCAGACACCCAGAGGTGTGGACCCCTGCCCAGAGGGTGGACAGCTCGAGCCTAGAGCGGGCACCCCACTGAAGAGAAAGGGGGTGACCAGATGCATGCAGGGCCCCCACCGCGGACACCCCTCGAGGGGCCCAGGGAGGACACACAGAGTAACTAAATATTGTTTAATTCCCCTCCCCCTAGCGCCTGAAGCCCTACTCTGGTGCAGAGGGCGGCTCCTCCAGGGTCGAGTCCACGGTGATGGTCATGAGGCCGTGCTCTTCCAGGGGCTGCATCATGGGGACCGCTGTGTCGGGGTCCATGAGGTGGGACTCCACGTGCACGGTGCGCAGGTCCATGTGGTCTTCCTGCAGCCCGAAGTGCCCCACCATCCTGCGCAGCACGGCCCGGGTCAGGCCGGCTGCAGGTCAGCCCGGCCTCCACCTTCCAGGCCTCCGCCTCCCAGGGTGCAGCTCACCCTCGGGGCCCTCCACTGGGAGGAGGAGGACTCACTCACCTGCTGTCCATGTGTGCAGGGCACGTTTCACTGGGGTGGGGGGACAAAGGTGAGGCGTGAGTCTGTGAACAGCTCAGCCGGCCTCCAGGTGCCCAGAGGTGCCCCCCTCCACCTCTCCCCAACCCAGTCTGGGAGACATCCTTCCCAAGCCCTCCGCTGACCTCACCTGGTGAGCGCGGGAGCCTGGGGGCACAGCCTGACCCGCAGTCCCCACCCCCCCGCCAGCCGGCCCTGGGACTCACGCACCCCTTGGCTCGAATGACGCCGATGGCCACGATGAGCAGGGCGCAGAAGCAGCTGGCGCTGACGCCCGCCAGCACCACCAGCAGGGCGATGAGCGCCTCGCGGCTGAGGCCGAGGCTGCACTCGCAGTAGCCCCCAGCTGCAGAGACACGGCCAGGCCGCCAAGGGGCCTGCGTCACCCGCCAGTGGCTGACCCCCAAGCCCCGCCCCAGGGCCCCCGGGCCTGACTGCGGGAGGCCGCACCTGCAGCAGGGATGAGCAAAGGGACAGACACACGAGGCCGCGGGGGCCGCCGAGCAGGCAGGAGTCGGGCTGGGGACAGGCGGCCATGTCCAGCCCCCCGGCCCGCCGCACGCCTCTGGCTGGAGCTTGGTGGAAGGTGCTGACCTCACAATGGAGCTGTGAGGCAGGGAGGGCGGGGGCAGGGCTTCTCCTGGAGCTTAGCCACCCTGGGCGCTGGGGGCCTCCGGGAACCCCGGGCAGGCGGCCCCAGGATGGACAGGGCCGGAAGGGCGGCCTGGAGTGCCCCGGCCAGATCTGAGGCAGGACGGCGGCCAGCTGCCCGAGCCTTGGGGAGGACCACTTCACGGGAAGCGGTACCACCTGCACTTGGGCCCCTGGGGGCAGGAGGCAGCAGCCTGGAAAGCAGAGGTCCACAGTGGGCAAGCCCCAGCCTCCACTTGTCAGGATGCAGGCTGCAGCAGCTGGGTGGCGAGAGGCTGGCCTGGAGTGCAGCTGACTTAACGTCCCCACACTCGTCCCAAGACTGAGACAAGCAGGAGGCCTGGGCCCGGGCCCGGCAGTGTTTGCAGAACACCCTTGAGGAGCAGGCGGCTCTGAAACCACGACAGCGACAACGTCGGGAGCTCTGGGTTAGTTGTGTTGTTGGTTAGAACTCATGGTCAGCTCTACGGTCTGTTCCCTGTGTGACCTTCCCACACACCAGGCAAGTGCGGCTCACGGGAGCTCAAGGTTAACCTCAGCCCTTCCCCTCTTCCCTTCAAGACCTGCCAAGCAAACTCAGGCAGTAGGGGAAATACCTGTCCCACACCTGACCCTTCTGGGCACTGGGGGCTGCAGCCAAGCCCTGGTCACCAGGGACCTCCCTGACCCTCGCATGCTGCCACTTCCCGGGGCGGCTCCTGGCACACCTCTGCACCCGATGAGTGAGGCAGTGACTTGAGACGCTGGGTTTCACCACACTCGTGCACAGAGTCCAGAGGGACTTGGGGCAGGTGTGTCCACACCCAGGGGCTGGCAATGCCACCCTGCCAGGCCGGTCCAGCCGGTTTCACCCAGGCTAGGACAAGGACAGGCCCGGCCCAGTGCCAGGTAGGAAGTCCTCTTCCCGTGACCAAGCACAGATCCCGCGGCAGGCCAAGTCCAAGGGGGCACCTGCTGGCCTCTCAGCATCTGCAGACCGCTCAGGCTGTGAAGCCCTCCACGTCTTCCTTCAGACCCCGCAGCAAACCCTACCCTAGGGCATAAGGAGTCCTAGAGCGAGCTCCTGGTGGCCCAGCGGTCAGGACCCCGGGTGCCCCTGCCATGGCTGGGGTTCAGTCCCTGATCGGGGAACCGAGACCCCAGATGACCCTTGGTGTGGCCAAAAAAAGAGGAGAGCCCCGGAAGCAGAGCCAGCACTGGGGCCCTCGAGCAGAGCAGGGCGGGGCGGGGGCGCTGGGGTGCAGACCAAGGGAGCCGGGGGCCGGGACACCCTGCGGAGGGGGGATAGGCAGTGCAGACACCTGCCCTGAAGGAGGCCTTTGTCACCTGGGGGGCAGTGCCACAGGCTTGAGTGGGTCCAGCCAGACAAGCTGGATGAATGAAGGTTGGGCCCCGGGCCCATGGCGCTCAGCACAGCTTGAAGGCCTCAGCCCTGGCGCCAACACCTACCCCACCGCCTCCTGGGAGCTGGGGCAAGGCCAGTGCTGGGCCCCCAGAGTGGCTGGACAGGGCCTGTACACAGCTCTGGGGGCAGCTGGCTCCCTGGGCCCGGCCTCTCTCTCGGGGGGAACTGCCAGGCTCCCGGGCGCCCCCAACCACACATCGGGCGTGGGAGGGATGGGTCTCTCGGGAAGCACGCCTCACTGTCAGCCCCCAGCACTGACTGCTGGACCACAGCAGGGACACAGGCAGCCTCTGGAGCTGCAGGCGCGAGGGGCCTGTCTGCTCACCCGCCTCACACGTTCTGACAGCACCCTGGGGCCGCAGGAGCCCTGGGGTGCTCAGCCCAGCACTGGGGCGCTGGACCCTCAGGCCGAGTGGAGGGAGAGGGACCAGAGTTCTCCCAAGGGCCAGAGGAGTGAGGCCAGGACTGAGGGCCCTTGGGTGGAGATCCAGGAAGTCTTGTTTCCCAGGTGGCTGGCCCCTCTGGCTGGAGCCATGAGCCTGACGCCACGGTGACTGGGCACTCATGCCCCAGGACTCCTCCCGGCCTGGAGCCCACCCCCACCTGCCGAGGGGACCCGCTCTGCCTGGATGCGGGAAGGCCAGTGTGCAGAACCGGAGCACACGCCCAGAGCCGGCGGCACGGGGGAGGGCCTGAGCACGCGTCCCTGGGGCCACAGAGCCGACACTACACGGAGGATGAAGACCCATCTCTTTACTCGCATTCAGGGGGCGGGGGGGGCATGGCCCGGCGACGGCTCAGCCACAACTCTTGGGCAGGCGGTAGACGCCGGCGGAGTAGACGAGCTGCTGGTCGCGCACCTTCCTCTGCAGGAAGCCCTGGAGCTCCTGCAGGTCGATCTCGGCCAGCGCGGGGCCAGAGACCACGAACATGCGCAGCATGCTGTAGATGCGCTCCAGCGACAGGCTCTCCAGGTTGGTCAGCATGGCCTGGATGTACGTCCAGAAGAGCTGGGGGAACAGCCGCGGTCAGGCCAGCCCGCGGTCAGGCCGGCCGCCCCGCCCTGCGGCGCGCCCCGCCCCACCCCGCCCCGCCCGGGCGCACCAGCAGCTCCTCCTCCTTCTGGTCGGCTTGCGAGGCCAAGCCCGAGTCACTCTCATCGTCGCTGTCGACCAGAACCATGCTGTCTCGATCCTGCGGCCGCTCTTCCTCCACTACCGAGAAGGTGCCGGCCGGCTCCTCGCGCAGCACGCCCTGCTGCAGCCACACGGACAGGCGGCGCCGCAGAAGCGCGGCCGGCATCTTCACCGCCTCACTCAGCTCCTCCAGGCCCCAGCTGGCTGCGGGCAGGCGGCGGGGCGTGGGCGGGCAGGCTCTGCTGTGCCCATCCTGGGCCCAGCTCGGCGGGACGGGTAGGACCTGGGGGCGGGGAGCCGCCCGGGCCCGCCCACCCTCCTCAGGAGACTGGGCGTGTCCCCCTGGGGGCGTGGCTGGGGCGGGGGGGGCGGGGCTGGGAGCTCACCTTGGTCCTGGAAATACAGCAAGACCACAGCCTGCACCGGGGTCACCGCCACGGACAGGGTGCGGTCAGCCAGCTCCACGTCCATTGTCACCAAGCCCAGGGTGTGCTTCCAGCTGAGCGTCCGCATGGCCTGGGGAGGACAGGGTCAGCGCGGGCCGTTCGGTGGGTCCTGCCGAACCAGGCTTTACAGCCTGGGAGCAGGCGGGAAAGGGCTCCCATCCCCACCCGGCGGGTAGCGGGTAGCAGCTGCAGTGGCGGCCAAACCAGGGCCCGGTGGGTTCCAGTTCCCTCCCTCAGCCAGCAGCACCCAACAGCCAGGCCACGTGTCCCCCCAGACACGCCCACTTCTTGATCCCAGGATCTGAGACTGTGACCTGACCTGTGGACTTCGGTAGGGAAGACAAGGTCTGGCAGTAACGCAGACCCTAACCTAATAGACCAGGGCGCCTGTCAGAGGGTGGGTGGTGCGCGGACACGGGAAGCAGAGCGGGGCTGGAAGACGGGGGAGGGGCTCCTCTGCAGCCTCCAGGAGGCCCGCAGCCCCGCCCAGCCCTCCACCACAGACCCAGCCTGCAGAGCCAGGAGCAGGTCCTGCCACCTGGCGAGCAGGCTTCGTCACGGCCACCGCGGAACATGGGTGGACTTAAGTGTGGGCGGAGCGTGACGCTGGAGCACGCACCTTTCTCAGAAACGTGCCTGTGGCTGCGGCGCTGGGGAAGGGGAGGGCTTGGAACCTTCTGAGCTGCAAGCTCGTGAAAGCCGGGGTTGCCCTGCGGAGACTACCGGGAGAAACCCGACCCCAAGGCCCCTTCCGGTGAGGCCTGTCGCAGCGCCGCTGGACACGACTGCAAGGCGACCGCTGAAGGAGCGGCAGCGAGGCGCTCCGCTGGGGCGAGCAGGGCTGGAGGGAGGCATGGGGCGCAGGGCTGAGACTCCAGGTGAGGTGTGGGAGTGCAGCCTGCAGCTTCCTCACTGCTCATGTGAATCGAGGGGGGAAACAGAGGAGGACCGGCGAGCCTGAAGGAGCGCACCATGCCACGCGCTCTGCGACAGAGCCCACGGGGCCCGAGAGGTGAGCTGTGTCAAAGCCACATCAGCCAGCCAGTCCCGGGACCGGCATGGGGAGCCCCAGGAGAGGCGTGGGCACCCCGGTCTGGGCACTAGACGCTGAGACCTGCGTGGACACCCACAGGCTTAGGCCTCAGCAGCAGGGCACGGATGCTGGCCTGGGTCCCTAAAGGCAGCTTGTTAACGTGCAGCTACGCGGAGCGGGGCCTGGGGTCCTTGGAGGAGGAGGGGACTCTGCACACAGACCCTGGGAGAGGCCAGGTAACCCGAGCTGGGACCAGAATGGCGCACCCGCAGCCAGGAGCCACTACAAGGCCAGAGGCCCTCCTGGAGCCTGTGGAGGGCGCGCCCTGCTAACACCCTGACCTGAGCTTCTGCTGGCGTCACAGATGCTCGGCAGCTGCTGCTGCAACTCAGAAAGCAGCTCTCTGTCTGTGTAAGGCACCTGTCTGCCGCCTTGTCACGGCCACCACCGGGGACACCGCTGGGTGACTCTGGGCCAAGGGCCGCTCCCAAGCCCTGCAGCCCGCACGGCCGGCTCTGGAGGGGGCATGGCGCGGAAGCTCTCCACAGGTCCTAACCAGGCGCTGCGGCTCTGAACCGTGACCTTTTCAACCCCAAGCCAGGTCTGCAGCAGGGCAGCTGTGTGGCCAGCAGCAGAGGCCATGGCCACCCCATGTGTGCGGAGCCAACCTCAGGCAGGAGACCCACTTGGGGGAGCAGAGGGCCCCCAGGCACTCCAGCACCCAGCTGGAGGACAGCTGTCTCATCGGGCGCACCAACCTGAGAAGGGGACTGTGTCTGAGTTCACCTTCGGACCCAGGGGGACGCCCCAGAGGAAGCTGGCAAGGCCTCTCCTGACAGGCGCGCTGGGGCACAGCGGGAGACGGGGGCGGGGGGCCCTCAGACGTCTTTAGCCAGGAAGGGGTGTGTGAGGCTGAGGCAGGGAGCACAAGCAGGCTCCAGGACCCCGCCCCCTCCCCTGGCTCTGGAAGGAAGCCCCTAGGATCAGCTCTCCGGCGCCAAGCCTCTCTCCACTCAGGACCTCAGGTCCTCAGCCTTAACCCAGCCCGCCCCAGCACTGGCTCACAGCAAACCCAGAGGAGCCGCCGAACACCCCAAGAGAAGCCAGGAGACCCCCTGGAGACGCCCATGGAGGGGACACAGCAGGTGTCCTGGGCCAACCACTGCTGCCAGTCCCAGATTCTGAGAACGAAGCGGGCAGACGCTGCGGAGGCAGCTCGGGGTCAAGACTTGCGCCAGCACCGGCAGGCACAGCAGAGCATGGAGCACTGCACACACACAGACGGCACGCATGCACACGCAGGCTCCTGGGAGAGCGCAGAGGGCGTGGACCCCAGAGCACAGACGTGGGACTCGCCAAGGCGCCCGCGGACCCAGCAGCACAGCCCTACCTTCAGCTTCTCGTACTTCCGGCAGTAGACCTCCAGGGCCTCCCTGATGTCCTCAGGGACCTCCAGCTTCTCTTCCTTAAAGGGCGGCCAGAACTCGCTGGACAGGATGACGGCATAGACTCCGAAGGGCGGCTGCTCCTCGGCGGGCCGCTTCCCGTCCTCCTCCCGGATGTTGGCGTTGATGCGGCGCGAGTCCGCCATGTCCTGGGAGGCGAGCCTCCTGAGGGTCTGCGCGGGGGGTGGGGGCCAGGTGGCTGCGAGGAGCATGGGCGCCCACCTTGAGCATGACCTCACAGAAGTGCATCGGGGCCTCGCCAAAGCGGAGTTTCAGCAGCTCCACGTTGCGGATCTCCCTGCGGGGATGAGTCCCTGGGGGCTCAGCGCCCCCACCCCAGCCAGCCCCTGCAGGCAACACCCACTGCCCTGCCCTCCGTCCCCAGAGCAGGGACGCCCCTGGACCAGGAGGCCGGGCGGGGGCCCGGGAGGCCGGGCAGGAGCCCTGGGAGCGGCCACTGCAGGTTCTCCGGCCGTCCCCAGGCACCCGGGGCAGTGGTCGAGCACAGGCTGGTCCCTGCTGGGCCAGGGACCACGCTCATTTCCGCTGTACATTGCAGCTGACAGGGGACAGCTGTCCCAAGTCAGGGCCATGCCTCCCCTGGACGCAGGGCATCCCCCGCAGGCCTCACCGCTCGGGGCTGAAGCTGAACTGGTGCAGCAGACGGTCGGCCAGCAGTGAGCGGTACTCGTTGATGAAGAGGTCCTTGCTGCCGTAGATGCTGACCAGCAGGCTGATGATGTCTGAGGAGCGCCGCTTGGAGCTGGACTTCCCTGGAGGCCAGGCACACGGGCACCTCAGACATGGAGACAGCGCCTTCTGCACCAAGCAGCCTGCCCCCTGCACCCCCACGTGAGGCCTGGCTCTGGGTCCCTGCTTTGGACGTGCAGAAACCTGCCTCTCCTCCAGCGGAAGCAGCAGAGCTGGGGGTGGAGGGTGGGGCAGGCAGGGCACCCCTTAGGGCTCTGATGGAGGGCCACCACCCACATGGGCCCAGCCGGCCAGGGGGAGCACCCTGGGGAACCAGGCCAGGTCGGGGACGGACCAAGGACCTCCTCAAGCTCGAGCACGTGCAGCAACAACCCGGGAGGCCAGAGCTCCAACCCGACCAGGCCCCCTGCGACCCCGGGCCTCGCAGGGCTGCCCGACGCTGACCTGGATCTGCGTCCACGGGGTCAGGGGACCCAGTCCTCTGGCTCGCCAGAGTCGTCCTCACTGTCCTGCCCAGTCTCCAGGCTTGCAGGGTCCGTCTTGGACAGCTCAACAGCCAAGTCCCCCGTCCCATCTGAGTCCCCGGTCAGCCCCGCCACGATCTGCCGCACTGTGTCCTCCCGCGTCCTGGCAGACACGAGCCCTCGCTGCCTGCTCCAGCTGACCCTATGACCCCACTGACCCCCGCAAGCAGCACCCACCAGTCACATGCTGAAGGCAAGGCCATCAGACTCCACTGCCACCCCCAAAATTAAAAAGCCACCGTTTCCTGCACCAGGGGCTGAGACAATAAGACAGATCCGGACCAGGCCATGCAGGGCCAGGGGTGGGTCAGCAGGGCCAGGGGTGAGCAGGCTCAAGGCTCTACTGCCCCAGGGGCTCCTGGTCGGCTGCGCTCCCGGCCAACAGTCAAGAGGCTCTGTTCCTCGGGGTGGAAAGGCCAACACAAGACCCACCCTTCCCATCAACCCTGGGCCAGCTCGCAACGAGGCACAGTTGAGCCTGTGTGTGTGTCTGTGCTGACCTGGCCCTGGGCCTGCATACGGGTGTGGTGACCCTGGGCTGCAGGTCCACAGCCAGCACTGGCAAAAGGAAGGTGCCCAGCCTGGGTTGCCCGACCTGGGAGGACACCTGGTGCCCAGAGGACCACGTACTTTCGCTCCACCAAGGCCTGCAGAGGGCTCAGCAGCACAGGTGGGGCTGGGGGCCCTGAGGGCTCCCTCAGCTGCCCCGCGCTCACCGCAGGTACCGGGCGAATGGGCTCACAGGCCACCTCCAGGACAACCATGGATGGGTCCAGCACGCGCAGCGCCTTGATGGCAGAGATGTACAGGGTGATGATGTCACATGTGTTCACGCCTGCGGTTGGGACAGGAGACCCCGAGCAACAGGATGACACAGAGCCAGACACCCTGGTCAGGTGATCTGCAGGTCCCACTGCGACGTCACCCCGAGACACCCCCCCTCAACCAGTACTGAAGAGTGGATCTGTCCTCACAGGGCAGGGCAGGACCCCGCTCCCCAAGGGCCACAGAAAAGCCTCCTAACTCCTCCCAGGTTCTACCTGGGTGGAGCAGCCGCGTCTCCAGGGCAGCCTTGAGGGACACGAGCAGCTGCGGCCTCTGGTCTGTCCTCTCCAGGCAGTACTTGAGGTCTTCCACAGCGGGCCTCGAATCCGGGAAGTCTGTGGGGAAAGGCTGATCCTGGCGCATGCACACGTGGTGTGCCCACAGACAGCTGGAGGGAGGCCTGGAGGGTGAGTGGCCACACCTCCACAGGCTGCAGAGAGAGGCCCTGCCCAGGGCTTGGTGTGGCCCCTGTGCCCTCAGAGGCCCGCACCCTTGAGCACAGCCACCCTGAGGGGCAGATGGGCAGAGCAGAGCCCAAGGGCCAGGGCAGAGCTGGGGGGCAGATACAGCGCCTCTCCTGCCCAATGCGGATGCGGGGCGGGGCCTGGCCGTGCTCCAGAGGCAGGGGCGAGGGCAGGGGCCCCCAGCGGGCGGGCTGACCTCGGATGATGCTGAAGAGCTCCTCGATGCGCAGGCCGGCGTAGATGCGGTAGAAGAACCTCTGCACGTGGCACCGCCAGCGCCGCAGCGTGGTGCCTGGCTCCGGGGACGCGGGCCTGCTGGGGCCATCCTGTAGAAACACCTTGCCCAGCCAGCCGACCACCCTCTCGATCCACTGTCGGGAGAGCACAGCTGTGGGGCTCCGGGCCCAAGCCCAGGGCAGAGGTGCAGCTGCCTGCTGCGGGCTGGGCCTTGGGAACCCCGGGGACCTGTCCCAGACCAAGAGCACAGTGAAATCAGCAGATGGGGGCCTGAAGGGGCCTCCCAGGGCCTCCCCACGCACACCAGCACCAAGCTTACCTCTGGCCACAGCAGCTCTCACAGAGGACGCTGCATCTGAGTGGATGGACACACCCTGGGGACCGCCCACCCAGCCACCGGCAAGACGGCCTGGACGGTCTGCTGCCTGCGGCAGCACAGCCATCCCCGCGCCTCCAGGCACGTTGACCACCACCCCCGCCCTCAGCATCGCAGCGCACGTGCGTCCTCAGGAGGCAGGCGGTAGGATGCAGCAGAGCGGGGCGGGTGGTAAGTTAGGTGGGCTCAGAGCCCCACAGTTGGGCCCGGCTCTCCCACAACGCTGTGCCACCCAGGGCAGCCTCCAGGCCACGCCCCAACAACATGGACGCCCCAGGGCCCTCACTGGGACAGCCCAGACCTTGGGGCTGCCTCTGGCCATGTGGCCCTGCACAGATCTCAGGAAACATGTCACAGGCTCTTCCTCGCTGGTGCCAGGATGGGCCCAGGATGACCAGCCTCCACCCAGCACCAAGACAGCTTCAGTCACCAGCAGCGTCCTGATTCACCCAGGTCACCACACTCTGCCCACTTCTAAAGCCAAGGGACCTAGTCAGCTTTGCCAGCAGCCTCTTCTCGTCCGCGGGAGGGGCCTCACCTTGTGGAACTCGCGCAGGAAGGAGCGTTCGTACTCGCCCCGGCAACGGTCCTCCATCCGCTCCCGGGTCACCTGGTGCAGGGTGCTGGTCACAGCCTCGGCGCTGACCCGCTCCAGCAGACTGAGCTTGTGCCTGGAGGGGAGCCCCGCCCGCGTTGCACGCAGCGCACGCACCCACCACGCACCCTCAGCACAGCCTCCTGCAGCCCTCCCGCTGGGGCAAAACCGCCCCGGAACTCAAGGCAAAGCCGCTGAGACGGCAGCACCAGTAAGGCACCTCCCGCTCTCCCCAAGGGGTCAGCACCTCTGGCTACTGGGGCCAAGGCTTCGTCCACCTCCTAACAACGGCCCTCAAACAATAGCTAGAGATGTCACTAGTCCAGCCACGTAAACAGACATAGCAGTCTCTGCTTTTCAGTGCTGATCCTGACCCATGATGGCAGAAAAGCCCAAGAGAACAAAGCTTCTGGGGAACACGCCACACCCTCAGCCCCGTGAGAAGACTCTGACAGCTGCACAGCTGCCACTTCATCCACACTGACAAAGTCACCATAAGGGGCCACGGGACATCCCGTGTGGCCCAGGGGTTAAGGATCCTCCCAATACAGAGGACACAGGTTCAATTCCTGGTCAGGGAACTAAGACACCACAGGTCACGCCACGGGCCACACCATGGGTCAGGCCACACCACGGGTCAAGCCACAGCTAGAGAGAAGCCTGTGCAGCACAGTGAAGGGTCCCACGTGCCGCAGTCCAGATCCAATGCAGCCAAATGAGTGATAGACTAATAGATATTTTATAAAAGGAAGCATCCAGAGAGCCGGGGACCCGTACATCAGGATCTGGGTCTGACAACAGAATCCTTCCCTCCTCACAAGGCTAGAAAGGCCATCGGTTTGCCCAGCACGCTGGTCTAACCTCTAACTTGCTCTACAGAGAAGGAACAGCAAGCGTATTTTTCTCAACTCCAAGACAAACGTCATTCCACTTTCGAAAGCCTACAATAGGCACAGCAGAATTTTGCACAGCCCGGGAAACGAAGGATCAAGCAGTCTTAGTGTAAGCAGAGTGCAAAGGTGAATTCACCTGAGCCACGGTGAATGACAGAGGCACCTAGGCAAGGACAAGAGGCATAAACTCATAGAGCACACACGTCCTGAGAACCCTTGGGCACCAGGGCGAGCGGCAGAGACCACCCCCAGCCAGCTCACCAGCTCTCTGCAGGGGCCAGCTGGACCCAGAGTGGCAAGCAGGAGCCAGGAGGGACAGGGACACGGGACACGCAGGCCAGTACTCACAGGACCTGGCTGAGCTGGTGGAACTGCTCCAGCGCTTGGCGGCACCAGCACTGCTGTTTGTCACAGCCGCACCCCGCGCACAGCGGGCTCTGCAGAAGGCGGTAGTACCGGCGGCGGGCATACCTGCTGTCCAATTCCCCCTCCAGTTCCGGGTCTGTGCCTCCTTCCCCCTTTCTCTTACTCTGCATGTAAACTCTCAAGAAGCGCCCATAGAGGCGCTGGATCATCTCCTGAAAAGCTCTGGGAGTGGAAAAGAACAAGACGCCCCGCAACGTGGTGTGGACCTTTTCCCGAAGCCCCTGAGCACCGGTGCCCATCAGCAAGCCCAGGCGAGTCCATTTCTCCAGGAGCTCTAGACTACGCAGATAGGGATCCAGGCGGCTCTCCAGCAGACCAAAAGCGTCGAGGAGCAGCAGAAGGCACTGGGGCTCGTCCGCACAGTTCTCGCGCTGAGAGATGGCATTCCAGAACTCGAGGGAGATGTTGGCCTGCAGGTCGGTCTGCAGTACCTCTACGAACCACTCTTCCAGGACCGAGTGCAGGCCGTGGCCCCTGAGCACCTCCACCGCCGCCCGGAGCTCCTCCTCTTTCGGAGGGACGGCACCGCTGGTCCGGGAGGACGCCTGCAGTACAGAAAACCATGACAAGGGGACGCAGCGCGGAGGCGGAGAGGATGGAGACAGGTGAGGACAAGCGGCAAAGGGACAGCGCGGATGGAAGGCCACGGGAACCCCGCCGCCCTTCCTCGCAGGGACGCAGGCCCACGCGAGGGAAGGGCTGCGGAAGACGGAGGGAAGCCAGGACGGGTGCCGGCGGGCTCGGGGCCCCGGGCACTACGCGCCGGCCCGTCGACCTCTTCTCGGGCCTCACCAGTCCTAGCGCGGCCGGAGGCACCAGCCCGGTGCTCACGGTGTTCCAGGCCGCCAGCAGCTCCTGCGCAGGCCCCGCGTCACGGCCCGCCTCCGCCGCCGCCGCCGCCATCTGCGCCCACCAGCCCTCAGAGCCGCTCGGCGAGGCGCGCCGCGATGACGCCAAACTGGGCGCGCGCGCGCGAGGATGACGCACACGGTGCGCGGCGAGAGGCGCAGGGGCGGTGACGCGGCCCGGGGCGGGGCGAGCGGACACGCTGCGCAGGCGCCGAGGGGCCGGCAGCGGCGGTTGGGGCGGCGGAGCCCGGCGGCGACCATGACCCAGCAGGGCGCGGTGCTGCAGAATTACAACAACGAGCTGGTCAAGTGTGAGTGGCCGCGCGGCGAGGCCGGCGGGCAGGCTGGGAGGGCGGCGGGGTCGCCGGCCTGCGGGCCCGGACGCCGGGCGGGGCCGCGGAGTGGCCGCCCCGAGAGCCGGCGTCTGCGGCGCGAGCAGGGTGCGGGGGCCTGGGCGCGCTCGGCCCCTCGGACAGCGCGGGGGCTCGCGCGGGGCCTCCTGAGACGGCAGACGCCCTGGGCTGCCGGCCGCCGGCCTGGTCTGGGCGCCCGGGCCTTCGCTGGCCGCTCGCCTCGCGCGCTGGGGCCGGCGCTTCCGTTCCCGCCACGGCCCCCGGCGCCCACCGCGCCCGCTCCCCGCTCGCCCCAGGCATCGAGGAGCTGTGCCAGAAGCGGGAGGAGCTGTGCCGGCAGATACAGCAGGAGGAGGAGGAGAAGCAGCGGCTGCAGAACGAGGTGAGGCAGCTGACGGAGAAGCTGGCCCGAGTCAACGAGAACCTGGCGCGCAAGATCGCCTCTCGGAACGAGTTCGATCGGACCATCGCGGAGACAGAAGCCGCCTACCTCAAGGTGGGGCTCGGGGTCCGGGTGCTGGCCCCGGGGCGCCTAGACAGGTCGTCGGCCCCCCGTGGAGTGACAGCGCGGCCTGGGTCCTACTGTTGGCGTCTTGTCGCCGGCTCCAGACTGAGCGGGAGCAGGGGCCGACCTGGGCCTGGATTCCCAGGGTGTGAGCAGTGGGCTTTGGGCTATACTCAGAGGGGAGCAGGGCTGTGGCAACTTCCCGACGGGGGGAAGAGTGTTAACTGGCGGGGGTCTCTGTCCGCAGATCCTGGAGAGCTCGCAGACTCTGCTTAGTGTCCTGAAGCGAGAAGCGGGGAACCTGACGAAGGCTACAGCCTCGGAGCAGAAGAGCAGTGGAGGCAAAGAGAGCTGACGGGGCCGCGGGCGGGGTCCTGCCCGCGGCTCAGCCCCCCAGCCTGTCTTCAAAGCCTCTGGGTTCTTCAGGGAGGCAGCTTGCTCCATTTGTTGTCTTTGGTGCCGAGAGGCAACTGCCAAGCCTCAGTGGCTCTGGGCGCAGCCCACCCCGTGGGGGTCCTAGTTCTGCACTCTGGCAGGACTAGGGGAGGGTAGCTCTGGGGAGGGTAGCTCTGCCGGGCCCCCACACCACCTGGGCTGCAGGGAAGGCCCGCCTCTAAACTTAGGAGGGCGGGAGTCCCCAGACTTCCTCCCTCGGCCGGTAGGTGCCCAGGCCAGTGGGGGAGGGGCTGGGGCCCTTCTTCACCTCAGAGCTTGTCCTGGAGGCCTGTGACTGCCAATAAAGTTTGTAAAGATCCATGCACCCCTGCTGCCTGTGTAGTGTGGGGCTGCTGCAGCCCCCACCCGCACCCAAGTGAGAACACAGAACCCTGGCCAGCTGTCATCCGGTTCCTTTTGAAGGAGGAGAGGGTGGGAGTGGCTTTCCCTGTGCCCAGCCTGGTTGGGATAGAGGTCCTGTGGCCTCTGCCACGCCCGCTTCCTCTGAGCCTAGCGCACAGCCCACATCCACTGGAGGTGCCGCTGCTCCTGGCCTCCGGCATAAGGTCGGATCTAGGGGACCTTCTTCGCCTTAGAGCCCCCAGGAAGAGCTGCACTCCAGCCCAGTGACTCCGAACACCGCGGGGCAGCACAGCACCCGTGCTTCCCACCCTCTCTGGTCTTCCCACTCTGGTCACGAGTTGCATCCGTGCAGCCTGGGGCCCAGCCCTCCATCCTGAGTCCTCTGGGCCCATCTCCTTGGCCTGTCAGCCCTCCTGGGGTCCTCACAACTGCTGTCTCTTGAGGTTGGGCAGATTGGGAAGCGTGTGTCAGTTGAAAAGGTCTACAGAAGTCTGGGCCCACCCCTTCCAGGAAAACACCTTCCTCCTTCCCAAGCGTGGCCAGGCGGCATTTCTCCTGGGCTCGATATTCCAGGAGGAAGAGACATGCCTTCAAGGGCTGGACTGTGAAAGGCCCGGCTCCAGACAGGCAGCCAGTCCAGCCGGGAGCCGCTCCCGCTCTTGCCACCTCTCGTCAGTCTTCCCTGCTGGCAGGACCCCAAGCGAGTGGTCAGCTTGCCACGGCCTTTCTGCAGGCTCTCGTAGGCCCGGGAACCTTCCAGTCTAATCAAGCAGCAAGGCTCTCTGCCCTGCCCTTCTCTGTCCACCCCCAGCCCTCGGCCCTTCAGGAAAACCTTCAGACCTGACAGCTGTAGTGCCCCCGCTCCCAGGCCTATAGAATTCCAGCCCCCTAGAAAGCTTGCCTGGCGTCCCGCCCCCTGCCACAGCTCTCACTGACCTGCTTCTAGGGGGCAGGGGGAGCCCTAGAGACCGGGGGTACTCACAGGGCAGACCCTTGCCCAGCCAAAGCGTGGCTGGGAGGGGAAGCAAGGCAATGAGGGCCACGGGGGTGGGGGAGGAGCCTGGGCCATGCTACGCGGTGTGGGGCGTCATTCAGGGCCACCTCCCTGGGCACACAAGTCCATGCTGGTCCTCCACCCGACCCCAGGTGGGTGGCTTCCGCCATGCTGCCTCGATGTAGCCTCACGGACCGCACCCCTGCACGCCCTCTCCCCAGCCCAGGACCGTGCAAGAAGGTACAGGCAGCTCATCCGGTGTTTATTGAGTCCGTCATCAGAGGCAGGGAGATGTGCTGATCATCAGAAACTGGCTGACGTGGGGGTGCGGTCTGGGGAGATTCATGTCCCGTCGGCCTCCACCCGGGCAGAACTGACAGCAGGCGCCAGCCCTCCCCACAGGCAGTGCCTGCAAACCAGGCTTGGGAGTCCCAGGCGCCCCAGGCTCGGGCCCTGAGCACCAGCCTGCTCGTGAGGCCCCAAGCAGGGTGAGCAGGACAGGGGTGGGCAGAGCCTGGCAGGCCGGAGGGCATGCAACCCCCGGGCACCGGGGGCTCAGCCTTGGCTGTGCTGGTCGGGGGTGGGAGGTCAGAAGTAGAGGGCTGGCTCGCTTCGGAAGTCTGAGAGGTTGTTCTGATCGGCGGGGGTGAGCTGAGAGGGGTGTGGAGGCAGTCAAGGGCACGTCCAGGCGTTAGAGCCCCCATCTTGCCCACCTTCCCTGGACGCCCATCCACCACCTGTTCCTGCTCACCATGACCTCCTTGGACGGGGCCTCCTCCGCACTCGGAGTCCGCTCCAGCACCTGCTCCGGCCACTTGCTGAAAGCCATGGAGTGCTTTGGCCTGTAGCTGGACAAGCCTGCAGGCCGACAGGTGGACGTGTGGCTACAGTCCCAGGGCCTGGGCTGCCCCACCCCGTCCTGCCTGCCTGCCCTGACGGGCACTCACCAGAGCTGCCGTCCGGCAGCCGTGGGCTTTCAGGCCCCACACTGCTCACGAACGTGGCCCGGGGCAGGAACAGTGCGAGGGACTTCTCCGCTGCACCATCAGGGCCGTAAGCCTCCACGTCCTCCTCTGCGTCCTCCTCCTCCTCCTCCACCACTGCCTCCTGCAGGGAGCTTTCAGGGGGTACTCAAACGTGGTCTGCAGGCTCTTGTCATTGAAGGAGATCTTCATCTGGGGGCAGGCGGCGCATCAGCAAAGGCCCCGCTGCGGGCCTGGGGGTCCTCTAGCTGGATGGAGCTGGGTGCAGGGGCTCCCCAGGGTGCAGTGGGGACGTCAGAGCAGGAGCCCAGCACTCCCTTGGCCCCGCGGTGGGGGTTGCCCCTCATCAGAGAAGACCCTCCACCTGCACCCCTCAGGCCGAGGTGTCCGCCTGTAGCCTGGGCCCCGGCCTCCCCTTCCCAACCCCTCCCACCCCAGGGTCCCCTCATTCCTAGTGACCATCGCTGCCGAGGCCCAGACCCCAGGCAGCACCAGGAGCCCTAAGGCAGGGGGTCTCCAGATGCCCCCAAGGCAGTCCCCAGGGCCGCAGGTCTGCCTCCCGAGGAAGCCAGGGCACCAGCCACATCTCCCAGCCTGACACTCACCAGCAGGAACAAGTCCAGCTGAGGCCGCACCTGGGAGCCCACCTCTGTGCTTCCAGCAAGCCCCTCCTGCGTTCATGGCCCAGCTTGCCAGGCACCGGGATGATCCTACCCGCCCTACTCAGCACAGACCTCCACGGCTGGGCCAGGGCCTGGCACGCTCAAAACCAGGCCCCCAAGGGCCCACATGAGCTCAGGCAGCCGCCCTGCGCCAGCCCAGGAAGGGGCACCGAGTGCTGTCACCGTTCTGCAGAGCGAGGTGGCCGGAAGCTGTGCAGGGCGGGGCCAGTGGCCCTCTTCTCTCACTCAGCCTGCCTGCACGGTCTTCACCTGCCCTGTCCACTCGACAGGCCCCAGCAGTCTATGCCGGGGAAGTCCTCTGCTTTCCGCCCACAGGCCTCGGAGCCCAGACTGTGCTGAGGGCCCATGGGGTCCGGACCCTCCCTCTCTGGGGCCCAGGGCCAGGCCCCCACCGCGTGCTCACGGGCTCAGCCGGCCAGGCGGGGTGGTAATGAATACGGGAGCCGCCTGCCTACAGCAGATGTGAGCAGCCCTCCAGGAGCTCGAAATATTAAACTCCAGGGCACAGGACACCACAGCCAGCTCAAGTTCCTCCTCCTCCGAGGAGGCAGCCAGGCCCCTGGGCGAGGAACCTTGGGCCTGGGGACAGTGGGGGGGTAGGGGAGGGTCTCAGAAGAGCTGGGCTCATGGTCCTGGGCAGCAGAGGGCCTGGCCTTGGTGGACACGCGCAGGGGTGCCCAGGAGCAGCCAGCACTGCCCTGCTGAGCCAGGGTCCGGAAAGAAGGGCGGGGCTCCTGCCACCTCCCGCGGGCACACACGGCTGTGGGCAGCCTTGCCCGCCTCTGCCCGGCCCGCAGACACCAACTGGGCAGGTCCCAAGCCCAGGAGCCGTTGCCCTCACCCCATCCATCCGCACAGACGAGTGGTCAGGAGACGGGCATACCGTCACCAGGGCCAGGCAAAGCGAGATCGAGGTGCTCATCCCGAGACAAAACTCCATCCCCCTGGGGGAGTCAACTGGCCACCCCCATCCACTGCCCCCGGAACTGGCTCTCTGAAACCTGGGGCCAAAGACCCCAGAAGGAGCCCAAGACAAGAAGGGGCTTCTGGCACAGGGGTCGCCCAGCCCAGGCCCGCAGGGAGCGTGCCCCTGGATACACAGCTCTGTCCCGAGGACCCTGGGCCCTCTGCGCCCATCCCCCCGCTGCTGGGGACAGGGACGGGCTCACTGCCAGGGCCCGGCGGATTAGCACGCTCTCATTAGTCCGCGTGACCAGCTGCGAGCAGGACACCAAGGGGGCTGGGCACAAACAGGCCCTGAGCCTGGCACGGCCTGGCCAGGCAGCGGCCGGGCAGGAGGGGTGGACCCACAGGCCTGCCTCAGCCAGCTGGGGCACGCAGCAGGTCACGTCCCACCTCCCTTCAGTCCCCAGGCTCCACGTGAGCTCAGGTCTGTGGGTACAGGACACCCCTGTGGCTTGTGCGCTGGGGGGACCTGTCTCCAGACCCCAGGAGGACAGATCGGGCAGCGGCTGCAGCCAGAGGCACCTGTGCAAGCCTGGTCAGCTGACGGCAGGGACTTTGCCCCGGGTCGCTAGCGGGTGGGTCCTGGCTCCGCCCACTTCGCCCTCACCGCAGCCCGTCAGGCACGTGCATCTGGTTACTGGAGAGTGTCCACCCTGCACTCTGGGCTGGGAGCTGGGCTCCAGCAGTCCTAGCCGGGGGTGAGCACCCACCCCACTCCGTACCCCTGCGCCCACTGTCTTCTACTCAGCCCAAGCCCCAGGGGGCCACAGGACCCCCCCACAAGGCCCCAGAGGAGTTCCCACGACGCCTCAGGTGGGACGCCCTGAGCCAAGGGCAGCCCCACCCCCACCTACCCCCTCCCCGCCATCAGTGGGGAGACTGAGAGGAGGGACCGGGCTTGCTCCAGCGGTCCCGGGCTCTAGAAAGACCCAGCAACCAGAGGGGTATGTGGTCGGGGGCTTGGGTGTGGAGGTTCAAGCCCTGTGGGCATCACACTGGGCTGGGTGGGTGAGGGGCAGGTGAGGAGGGCAGAGGGGAGGCGAGGAGCCGCCAGACGGGCACCTCCCAGGGGAGAGGCCCGCAGTGCGAGCCGGAGAGCCTAGGGCTGGGGCAAGGTGAGAAGGCCGTGGCCGGCCGAGTGTCTGTGCTTCTGCCCAGAAGTAACTAACTGGGGGCCATGTGCGACCCCCAGGCATGGCTCCGGGGTGCGCGGCTGGCTGGGCGCCCACAGCCCAGGGCAGGGCTGTGTCCTCCACCGATGTGTCACCAGCAGCCTCCGCCCAGGAGAGGAACTGCGCCTCCCTGTCTCTCGGAAGAGGCGGCGGTCTAGCCCCCACCCCACCCAGGAGGCCCCTGATGTCCTGCTGGCCTCCAGACCCCCACATCCCTGGACTGTGGGGTTGGGGGAAGGACGGGAGAGCGATGAAGCCCCAGGCTGGCTGGAGCAGGCACCGGGGCAGTGGGACCACAGGGGGCGGCCATGGCCGGGGTGGCCCAGGTCACTGTGAAGGGCTGGGCGGCCCCACACCTCCGTCCCACCCAACGGGCGTTCCACTCTTCCTGGAAAGGGCATAAACCACTCCCCAGCAGCTCGGGCTGCTATTGCAGGGCCCTAGCCAGGCTGCTCCCGGCCATGCTAAGCACCATCCATCTGGACCCCCTACCCCTGAGGCTGGCACCAGGACAGGGACCAGGCTGGTCCAAGGGCCAGGCCAGGCTGGGGCCTGCTTCCTCCCGAAACTTCCTTGCATCCTTCTCATCCCCACTTGGCGACTGGCGACCCCCACAGCCCTCCAGACCCAGGAGGGAGCAGCAGGCTCCCAGTGCGACGGCCGTGGGGCTGTGGGGCTGGACAGGGGCTCAGCAGAGAGCCCCTGACCTCCAGTGCCCTCAGGCCCACCCTCTGCAAGGCAGGGCGTGAGCTACAGTCTCCACCGCCCGATGCCAGCAGGGGGAAAGGGGCCTCCAGCAGCAGCTGGGGCCAAGGGTCAGGACGCAGAGGACGGGGGAGAGAACAGGCACGGGCGTGGGGCTATGACCGTGGCTGCCGGACGTGAACAGAGGGTGAAGCGCAGGACAGGCCAGGGGTGGGGGGCGCTGGAAGTGTGGTGGGGACGGGCGCGGACGCCTGGCCAGGCAGATGGAGCAGCAGGAGAGGGTGACACAGGGAGTGAGGCAGTGCCAAGGTCGACCCTGAGGCAGGAAGGCCAAAGGAAGCAGGCAGGTGAGGCGCCGCGTCTAATCAGACAACGCCAGCAGCACGGCGGGCGAGAGGGCTGCGTGACGCCAGCACGCCACTGCCCCCCACGGCCCCAAACACTGAGGCGAAGGGCAGAGGCGGCCTCGGAACGAGCAGAGGAGAGTGCATCCGCTCGTCTGCTCACAGCACCTGCTGATCAGTCAGTGGGGCTGGCCTTGGAATCTGCCCCGGGGTAACACACTGCTGCCGAGAAAGACTCTCGAGAATCTGAGGAACGTCTCCTTGTGCCCGGAGGGTGTCAGGCCTCCCCAGTGAGGGCAGCCTTTTCCTCACTCCCCAGCAGCTCAGCCCAGGCTCA
Organism: Nanger dama; assembly: GCA_917880005.1. Classification (NCBI taxonomy): domain Eukaryota; kingdom Metazoa; phylum Chordata; class Mammalia; order Artiodactyla; family Bovidae; genus Nanger; species Nanger dama. Next base: position 776,528 of record CAKJTW010000018.1, on the reverse strand, counting down.
GACCAACCTGCCAACCCTCACTCAAAGCCAAGTCTTGCTAAGCGTGAAGCCGGTGTGCTCTCTGGGGAGCTGAGTAGGAGTCCCACCCCCATCCAAATCAAAGGGCTCCCTGCCCTTCCCACTTCCTCCCTGGTCCCTGCTACCTGCACAGGCCAGGACCCGAAGAGCGTGCCAGGCCACTCCTCGAAGCTAGGGGCCCACCTGGCACAGGACTGCCCAGCCAATTCCAGAGAGAGCCACAAGAGACCACAGGAGGACACGGCCCTGGCTAGACCCACCGTCCCCACTAGCCTCTCAATGTAGAGGCCCTGGGTCCCCTAGGATCCCACTGGAACCCCTTCCAGGGACTCCCCCAGCCCAGACTCTCCTGGAGCGTGCACAGCCACCAGCCCCCTCTGATCCACGTAGACGCCATCCCACACCCAGCCCAGGTATCTTGAGAACAGGCCAGGTGCCACACCCAGAGATGGTGACCTGCCACCTCTCCCCTCCCTGCTGGGGACTCTGCCCCCCACCACTCACCTTCTTTCTTGAGGAGCCAGCCTTGGTGAGACAGGACTTCTGCAGGGCCAGATAGCCGCCGATCACCTCGATCTCGTGCACGGTGGGGTAGCGCTTCTTCGGCGAGGTCCCCGCAGCAGCAGGGGTCTCCGAAACTCTGCCCGGCTCCTCTTCCTCAGCCTCCCTTGGCCGGGCCTCGCCGCTGGCCTGCACGGCCCCTGGCTTCCTCTTGGGCACCACTGTGAAGGTGTTGCCACCCCGGTGCTGGAGCTCTGACAAGTGCCCAGGCCTGGTCGGATGTGGGTGGCGCTGGGGGGCGTGCCAGCCCCGGGGCAGGGGAGCTTGGCTTCTCGGGGGGCCTCGTCCTCCGAGTCCACCTCATCAATGCAAGTGACGGGCAGCCCCGGCCGCCCAGGCTCCCTGCCACGGCTGGCCAAGCCGGGAGTCTGGAAGCCCTGGGCAGGCTCACCTTCGGCAGCGGCCCGTGGAGATGGTGGTGGCGAGGGCGGCCTCTGCCACCCGCCGGCACGGTCCACAAGGGCAGTGGCGGGTGCGGGGCTGCCCTCCTCCTCGATCCTGGAGGGGCTCCTCCCCGCGGCACACACATCATCCACTCCAGGCACCTGCTGGGCTTCAGGCTCCTGGTGCTGGGAGGCCCAGCCAACTTCTTCCTCTGGAGGCACCATGGACTGCCTCCCTTCCCCAGGAGGAGCCCCAGAGGTCTTGCGCTTGGGGATGACTAGGAAAGAGTTTCGAGAGTTCACTCGAAGGCTGGCCAGAGCCCGGGCCTGGAGATCCCCAACAGGGATCCTGCCCATGTCTGGCTTGGGGGCTGGCCGGATCTCGAAGGAGTCATTGGCGCTGGTGGCCGCGGAGACCCACTGGCGCTGGCTGGGAGTGGCACTGGAAGGGCTGAGCGTGGGCAGGGCCGAAGCCGCGGCGGGAGTGGCACTGGGGGTCCCCGGGCTGGGGGAGTGGTGGGCAGGGGCCTCCCCCGACTCCACCTTTGGCTTCCACTCGCCTGGCCCAGGCGCGGAGCCCTCGAAGCCTTTGGCAGCGCCGGCCCGGGACTCCGGGGCCGCGGGCCCGCTGGGGAGCGGGCGAGTGCCCGCAGTATAGTGCCGGCCCCGCGGATGGACCGTGAAGGAGTTGCTGCTGGTCTTGTGCAAGAAGTCGCTGCGCCGGGGCCTGGGGCCAAGGCCTGAGCCGCAGCGCTCCGGATCGGACTGGAAGCAGGCGGCGCGCTCGCCCACGCGCGGAACGGCCGGGCCCGGAGAGGGCGGCGGCGTGGGGCGGACGCGCTCCGGGCTCCCGCGGGGGCGCGGCGCGGCCGGCGGGTCGAACTTCTGGAGCAGGCGGCTGACGCGGCCGGGCGGCGGCGGCGGCGCCTCGTACACAAGCACCTCCGCCGCTCGGATGCGGGCGGTCCCGCCAGGACCGACGCCCGGGCTGGGCGCGGGCGGAAAGCCGGGCGCCGACTCGATGATGAGGATATTGTCGGCTCGGATGGTGCGCACTCCAGGCACGCAGCAGTACAGCTCCAGCAGCTGCTCCGCGGGCCGCGCTCCGGGCCCCGCCACGCCCGCCCCCTCGCCGCGCCGCGCCCCGTGCCGCCGCGCCGACTCGAGCCGCATGAACGGGTTTTCGCGCAGCGGGCCCAGGCTCTCGGCCAGCACCAGCGGCTCGGTCGCCGGCCCCGCGGTGTCCGTCGCGCCCGCCCCAGCGACCGGCGCCGCGCCCCCGCCCAAGGCCGCCAGCTTAGCCCGCTTTCGCTCAAGGATCTCTCGCTTCCAGGAAGGCATCGCGGCGCGGGGCGCTGGGCCCGGCCGCCCCAAGCCGGCCATGCTGCGGAGTGGCCGCCGGAGCCAGCGCGCGCCGGGGACTGCGGCCGCCGCCCGCCGCCGGCCTTCGCGCAGCGGCCCCACCCCCGGGCCGCCGCCCATTGGGGGAGAGGCCCGGTCAGGCCCGCCCCAGCCCCGCTGCTCCACCTATGGCAGGGAGGGTAGCCGACCGCGCTGATTGGAGAGCCTTCTCCCCGACCCCGCCCTCCCGCCGACCTCAGTGGACAGCGCCCAGCACCCGAGTGGGCCCCTATTGGGGAGGCCCCCTGGGACACGCCCGTGACGCCTCACGCCCCTCAAGGGAGGCCCACACTTCCGCCTCTGCTCCCTTGGCCCGCCGCGCTCGGAAGGCGGAGCCAGGAGGGGCGAGTTCTGCCCGGCCCCGCGTCGCGGGTGACCTTGGCTGCGCTTGGTCTGTCCACCTGTTATCCCGCGGAAAGCGCGGTGGAAGAAGGGCCAGCCCAGGACTGGAAGGCTGTCTCGCTCCCGTGAGCGGTGAGCCGGTTGTACGCCAGCCTCCCTCTTCCTGGCCCAGGTGCCTATGGGTCCAAGGACTGCCCACCTGAGGTCCTCGGTCTCCTGCGGGACTAAGTGGAGATAGCAACGGCTGGAGTCCCACTCAGTGCTGAGTAAGCAGTTTCTCAGGGATATCTTGATTTTTGCTGGCCCCTAGAATCCACTCTTGTTGCCCAGACAAGTAGTGGAAACTATCCACCCTTAGTCATCCAGAGCCCAGCAAACACGGATGGGAGTGTGGAAGCCCTAACGCACACAAGCAGGCCCACAGCGGTCCAAGGCACACAGGGCAGTAATAGCCGGGCACATTCCATTCGCCTGATGAACCGCCTAGGCCCAACGCTGAATTTGGGGGCACACCTTCTCCGTGCACTTGCCATGAGGAAGTTCACTGCCCTAGGAGGGCTGCACACAGTTCACTACATTCTTTCAGACCTGCTGGAGCCAAGAAGAGAAAGACAAACTGGGGGCGTGGGCAAGGACAGCTGTCACCTGCCCTTCCATCGCCTGCCCACAGGCAGCAGACGTTCACAAATGACACTACTGCCTCCCACTACACTCACTTTTCAGAGACAGGTCTCCAGGAGCACCTGGGTCTCTGCAAAGACCCAGGGCAGGTTTCCTCCCGGCGCCCTTCTCCACGTCTGTTTCGTGGCAGCCTGCAGCGATCACTGCAATGACAGTACTTGTAACAGCCCAGTCTATCCAGCTGGAGAAAAGAAACCGGACCTCAGCCTTCCAGAGCCCAAGTGTTCCTTCAGGACTCTCAAGTCACCTTCCCAAAAGGAAGCTGAGCATCCTTGCCCTCATCCCTTGTGTGCCGACAGCATTACCTAATCCTGAACTACCAGAATCCAACAGGGCAGTGACAAAGCACAAACCAAAAGTAACATTAAAAGGAAACCCACCCCCGAGGGTCAGCTTGCATCTGGTTTTGACACAGGTTATGCCGATGCTGGGTAGGAGACGTTTCTGTAGCTGTGGCACAAACCAGACCAGCCTCCAACTCAGGCATCTCAGTGGCTCAGGCCGTGCAGCAGCCATCCTAAGAAAAGGGTCCTGAAGCTGTTTCACTAGAACAAGAGTCCAGAAAACATGTTCTGTAAAGGGCGAGACAGGGAATAATTTAGTCCAGTGGTTCTTACTAGGAACAGCTTTGTCCCCCAGGAGATCTGGCAATGTCTGGAGACACTGGGCTGTCACAAGTGAGGGGTGCTCCTGGCATCTGGTGAGTGGGGGTCGGGGTGCCACTGAACACTCTATGATGCCCAGGACAGCCTCTCCCTGCACACACACAAGCCCAGATCACAAGCCCCGCACACTGCACGCCACACTCACTGTCGGCCATGGTGTCTTCACAACCCTTTGAAAATGTAAGTTATTTCTAGCTGAGGGGCAGTATAAACACAGGCCCTGTGACATAGCCTGCTGACTCCTGCTCTGCAGGTCAGTGAGGCCCACAAGGACTCTGATGGCACACACCTGTTAGCCCTCAAAGTCGGCCCACCCCCAGGGTGTCTTCACTCTGGCTCCCAGGCAGGGAGCAGGGATGCTCCGAGGGCACTACCCTGCCATCCAACCAGAAGGCTCGAGCCAACTTCCAGCCCTCTCTTACAACCTCAGCTCTGTAACCACGCACACCACACAGCGGGGAGCGTCTCAGCATTAACCCTCAAAAGGTCAGGCAACCACTGTGTGTTTCAGCAAAACATTCTCTTATTTTATTTTCATCTCAGCAAATGTTCTCATTTGGCACCTAACTGGCATCAAACCAAAGCCCTCAAAGTGACAAGCGAGGGCTGAGACCAACTGCAAACGTCCCATGTGTAGGTCTCAATGCCTACTCGCACCAGAACACCTGTTGCTCCCTCTGGTCCCTTAGAGTGGCCTAAAGGTCTCAGGTGTACTAACACTGCCGGCCACAAGGTGGTGGAAAAGCTGGGATAGGAAGCCAAGCAGGGCCTTTTCTCAGGCGACAGATCTCCGGATAGGGTCAGGGCCACGCTTATTTAATATCCTCCCATCTGCCTGGGCTGGAATGAAGAAAAAGCCACTCTCCGCAGTGCCACTGGGGAGAAGACACAAGCTGGTTTACACTTTTTAGAGCTCAAGCATCTGAGAAAGTCTTATCTGGGGAGATGGGGAGAGCAAGCACTCAGGTCAGCACTGCTCGCCAGGGCAAACCCCGAGTCCAGCTTTGCAGCCTTTGCACACGGCGTACTTTGCCAGGATCCATGAAAATACTCAAGAGCCCATGAGGATATTTTACTTATATGCAGTTTCTGTCAGGAGTTCAGGATTGTCTGGCCTTCTCAGGATCCTTCTCGGGATCTCAGTTCAAGATTAGCTATTCAAAGCATGAAATAAGAGAAAATACACTTTAAGAATCAAGGCTTCTCTTTTAGCCCAGCTGAGGGAACAATTTCAGACACGACTGATCGAAAACCAGGCACGCAGCAGGGCACAAGCTGGCTCTCAGACTGAGCTTTCTTCTCTGGTGCGGTAAGACATGGGGACTCCGTGTGGGTCCCAGCACTCCAGCCTGTCTTCTGCAAGGCTAGTTGACCCGGCAGGCCCGAATCATGAGCAGCTGCAGGAGAATGAAGACCGGAGACGTGATCAGGCCGAACCAGAGCTCTCGCGTTTGCTCCACCAACTTCTGGCACAACAACATCTCGAAGACGAACTTGAGGCTGAGAACTGTGAGGACCCAGAAAAGGCGGAGCACGGCCAGCCGCTTCTCTCCATCCTGGAAGAGTCGCACGGAGACGATGGTGGTGAAGTAGGTGCTGAGCCCGTCAGCAGCGAAGAAGGGCACGAAGACGTTCCACCAGGAGAGGCCGGGAGCCAGGCCGTCCACACGCAGGGCTAGCAGCACGGAGAACACCAACAGGGCCAGCAGGTGCACGAAGATCTCGAAGGTGGCGAAGCCCAGCCACTGCACCAGCTCCCGGAGCGAGAAGAGCATCGCGCCGGTTGGGCGCGGGCCGGGGCCCGGCCGAGCGTCCCAGCTGCCGAGCTACGCGGCCGCGCCCTCCTGGCCTCGCTGGCGCCTGCCGCCGCCGCGGCCAACGAGAGGCAGCAAGTGGCCCCACCTGCCCCGGCCCTCGGCCCCGTCGCGCGGCCGACCCCCCAGCACCGACCCGGGACCCCCTCGCAGGCCACCCGCCGACGCCCGCCGCGCTCGGACGCCATGCCCCGCCGGGCGCGGCCCTAGGGCGTCACTTCCGGCCGACGCCGGAAGCCGGAGCCGGTCGCGGGGCCCAGGGCTGGGGCGAGTGCTGCGGATCACGTCAGGATTGCGGGCTTCCCCGGGGTCAGCCCATGCCGAGCGCACGACTCTTGGTGCTCTTCGGCAGCCAAACGGGCACAGCCCAGGATGTGTCGGAGAGGCTGGGCCGCGAGGCCAGGCGCCGGCAGCTCAGCTGCCGGGTGGAAGCCCTGGACTCCTACCCCGTGGTGAGCGCTCCTCGGACCTCGGCGGGGGTACCCGGCGGGCTTGGGGCGCCGGCCCCCACAGCGCTCGACCCCAGGGGGCTGCGTTTCGTCTGAGAGCGGGCCCTTCGTTACGGCAGGTTTAGGGGCCGGGAACGCTTGGGAGCAGCGGCCAGTTTAGCGCATGGAGACAGGGGGCGGTAGCCGGGGAGCCTGAAAGAGAAGGCAGGCAGGCAGGCCGGCCGCTCGCCAGCGCTGAGTCCCTTTGCCCCATTCCTCTGAGAGAAGGAGGAGAGCAGGCTGCTGGGAGGATGCCTGGCCATTACAGCCCGAGGCCTTACATGTGTGTCTTTTCGTTGAGGTGAATCTGATTAATGAGCCCGTGGTGATATTTGTTTGTGCAACTACAGGCCAAGGAGACCCCCGGACAACATGAAGGTAAGGCTGACCTGAAGTGCGCTCAGGAGCTCAGATCCCTGCCCTTGGCCCACACCCTGGTTTCGTTGCTTGGAAAGACTTGAGAAGCACAGTGAATAATTGTTTTCCTGTGGATTTGGGAAGAGATCTCTGGGTGGAGCGGGGAGCTCTGGGTGTCTTTCCAAATAAACTCTGGACCACTTTTAACTTTTCATGTTTTTTCCAGGGCTGTATATAAATCTGGTATGGGTCTTGTGTGTATTTCAAAGCTCACCTTCAGGGAACATCCTTCCATTCTTTGACCATCTTTTGAGCACACATTGTATTCCAAGCATAATCTAGAGCTGTGAATCCAGCTATGAACCCAGTAGTCACATTTCTACCCTCGTGAAACTCAAAACAGCAAAAGCAAAAGTTTAAGGGGCAGTTACAATGCCAAAAACTGCATGCTGCAAGAGAGTGCTTGATGTTAATGGGAGCGTTAATAAGTGCTGCCCCCTCAATCTGGAGGTTCAGAGAGAGCTTTGTAGAAGAAAAGAGGCTAGGCTATGTCTTGAAGGATAAGTGGGGGCTAGCCAGGCACCAGGCAAGAGGGAGCAGCCTCTGCAGAGGAGAAAAAGAGCCCAGCCGTGGAAGAGTGGAAAGCGGTTCAAGATGGTCGAACCAAGGAATGAATCAGGCTTGGAGGGAAAAAGAGCGGGCAGCCAGGTTGGATCCCAAAGAGGTCAGCAGCCACGGGGAGGCAGAAGGATTTGAAACAAAGGGCTATGGAACCCATGGGGTGATGCAGTCACGTGTGTATTCTAGCAAAACCAGCCTTTGTCTGCAGGGGGAGCAGGCTGCAGGAGAGCCAGACCGGGGCGGGGCGGGGGGTGGGGGGTGGGGGTGGGGAGGCGGCACGATGCAGCCAGGAGCCTGAGGCTTGGGGCAGGATGGTGGCAGAGCGGGGGGCAGATGCCTTCCAGAGCTGCTAAGCAGGCAGAGCTGACTGAACATGGAATCGTGGGCTCGAATCTCAAAGATGAGAAAGAAGGTAGAATTAAGACAGGGATTTGGGCCTAGCTACTAGGATGGATGGTGGTTCCACGCACAGAAGCAAGAGAATCGGGAGGGTGAGGTGCCCAGACGTTGTCCAGGTGGAGACGCGCAGTCGGCCTGGAGCTCCAATGAGGATCCTTAGTGGAGGCACATGTCGCAATGGCCAAAATATGGAGGCATGAGGAAGGAGGTGCCTCCCTCCCCCAGGACGGGCTGCCCTTAAACACAAAGGCGTGGAAGGTGGAGAAAACCAGTGAGGAGAGGGAAAGTGGCCCCAGCAGCAAGAAGAGGGAGTGGACTGTCTCCAAGGTCGAGGGCAGAGGGATGACTGTTTCCAGAGGATGGTCTCTGGTGCTCAAAGCTGCAAGGAAATGAAGTAAGGTCAGCAAAGGGACGGCTGGCAACCTCGGGCACGGAAGCGTTTAAGGACGTCTGCATGTGAAACAACTCAAAAATGCTTATGCTGTGAGGGGTTAAGGGATTAAACAGAATAGTTGTGAGAAAGAAACCCAGGCCTATTTAAATGCTGATAGGTGCAAAAGGCAGAAGATTGAGGAATAGGCTTGGAGTGGGCACACCAGCACGGGAGGCGGTGCAGGAGAGGAGGCAGGTCTGGGGAGATCAAGGCAGGAGGCATGTGGTGGATGCCGGAGACCAGGGTGTGGAAGGGGCGGGGGATAAAGACCTCATGGGGCCAGCTGGGCAGAGGTCCTGACTTTGCAGCAGAAGCTGACAGCATGAGCGTGGAGACGGTCACAGCGGGAGGAGGGTGGTTACCGGAGGGCCAGAGGCCAGGATGGACACTACGGAGGCAGTCAGGAGGGGGTCCTCCCAACCCAGCACGGCACAGGGCAGGGGACCCCGGCTGGGCAGGCCCCTCTCGGCCAAGAAACCCACTGGTGACGGGCCTGAACTTGAGGCTTTCTGTCATCTTCTGAAGCACAGACAGACCACAAAACATGACCATGTGCTCGAGGAAAGACCCCTGTGAGGGACAGGGACCAAGAGAAGCACATGCAGAACCAGCGAGACAGGCAGAGCAGAGCCCCACCTGCAAGGGCTGGGCGAGCCCGGCACCCAGGGCCAGAGACGCAGAGCCCGGGCTAGCAGGAGCTGAGGAGGCCACCTTAACGCGGCCCCAGATCAGAAGAGAATGCCGAGAAATCCTCCCAGAAACCATAACAAAGTTAGGGAGCAAGAAAGATGACAGCAGGAGCCCAAGATTTTCCCAGCAGCCCCGCAATAGGAAGGAGAGCGGTGACAGAATCAACGCGGAAAGTGTCAACAGGACTGAAGGCTGGGTCTCCAGCCAACAAGCCCACCATGTGCCCAGGAAGGGCTGGCGGGCCGTGAACCGGGCCCCCACTGACACCTGACTGGTGTGGGTTTCAGCTGTTGGGTGTGCAGAGCACCCAGGCATCTGGGATCAGAGCAGGCCACAGAGGGACACTGGCTTCCCAGCAGTGACCTCCCAGCTGGACCAGCTCAGAGCAAACTTTCAGGGGCCTGGAGAAGACAGTTTCAACCTGAAGTGTGCCCCACTGTCTGCCAGCGGTGCAAGGGGAAGGCTGGCATTTTCACACCTAGGCTGTGAGAATCGCATCTTCCCTGCACCCTTTTTCAGGAAGCACCTGAGGCTTTCCACAGCCTTCACAAGACAAGGTCTAAGCAGGAGATCCCAGAAGCGCCTCTGGGCCAGTGGGAAGGCCAGGCCAAGACCTGGAATGGGAGGCGCTCCGCACAAGCTGCCCAGTGGTGACCCTGTGGTCAGGGAAGGAGAGGGACTTGGGCTCCGACCTGGGGGCCATCTGGGATGAGTGGCCACATGGAGGTGAGGGCGCCCGGGGAGGGAACAGGGTGGAACCTGGGCTGGCTCCGCGGGGGCAGGGAATGGACACGGAACGGCCTGATAGCCAGTAGCTCCAGGCCCAGGAGGGAAGATTCCACTGAGTGGGGAAACCAGAGCAGAGAGGGGCCTCGGGGTCTGCCATGCTGGCCCAGAGCCTCTTTGTGGCCGTGAGGCCCGAGGCGGGGCTGAGAGCTGCCAGGGCCGTGCTACCCGCATGCTGGGGCAGGGGGGCGGGCCAGCAGGTGCCCCGCTGGTGACAGCACTGCCAGGCGCCCCCAGCCCTCGCAGAGGGCACTGGAGCCCAGCTCTGGCACTGCTGCCAGGCTAGTGTCCTTCCGCTTTACCATTTTCTGCCTTTTCCCAACTCGTTCACTGCTACGGTAGAAGAAGTGGTCTTGTAGCAAAAGCGTCGCTTAGGAGAGCAGAGGCCTGGGCCTTGGGAGGCCCGGCCCGGTGGCCGGGAGAGGCCCTGAGTGCCCCTCTCCTGCTGCAGAGTTTCTGGAGGTTCATCTTCCGGAGGAGCCTGCCGTCCACCGCCCTCTGTCAGATGGACTTTGCTGTGCTGGGTCTCGGGGACTCGTCTTACGCCAAGTGAGTGAGGGAGAGTGGGCCTGTCCCCCAAGTCCACACAGTGGCCTGGTGGAGGGATGCGTGACCCAGGCCCCAGGGCACCCCCTTGAGGCCGTGGCCCTGGCCACGCTTCCTGGCCCCACAGACGCTCCTTGGTGGCACCTTCTCCATGGCCAGAAGCCCTGGGCTTGATGGATAGGCTGGTTCATGCAGGAAGTGGGCAGGACAGCCAGGGGCGGGGAGGGGGCTGGCTGGGGCCACACCTGAGACACAGTCCGGGCAGGAACTGGTGTCCAGAGCCAGACCCCAGGGCCTGAGCCAGCGTCCTCTGTCAACACGTAACGTAGAGCAACAAGAGAGCCCAGCTCACCCCACCTTCATAAGCAGCCTTTGGGGAGGGGTTTGAGCTTACGACGAGCATGGAGAACAGGGAGGTGAGAGCAGGCAGGGTGCAAAGAGCCCAGCCCCCAGGAGCCGTTCCGTGGCCACCGCTGCCTGCCTCCGCTTTGCTTTCTTTCACCATTTTCACGGCACGTCTGTGTCCTGGGCAGAGTGCTGTCGCTTTGCACTATTTCCCAGGGAAGTACTGAGGGCTTTGTGTTCAAGGGTACACATGACGTGGGGCTCCTGCAACATTACACCCCCTAACTCTGCAGCTCGGAGTTGAGGGAGGGGTCGCTGGGTACAGACGCCTCCAGAGCCAAATGCAGCCCGAGGCCTGGAGTTGTTTGGGTGAAAGGGATGGAAAGTGGGTGTCCTGTGACCCTCACCTGGGAAGGGTCTGGGTGGCCTGTGACCCTTGTCTGCGAAGGGTCTGGGGGCTTTGTTAACTGCAGAACATAGACGTCTGTTCCCACTGCCAGGCACACCCACGGGGTGGGTGAGAGACCCTTCTGTCCTTCAGGGAGCCAGTGAAGGAAGCTGCGGGGCCTTGGGAGCCTCACCCTGTGCGGCCCGCTGGCCTGTGCCCCCTGCCCACGCCGGGGCCGAGGCCGCACCGGCTGTCTTCTCTGTGCCCCCCTGCCCGCGCGGGGCTGGGCCGGCACCAGCTCTGTCTTCTCTGTGCCCCCCGCCCGGCCGCACCAGCTCTGTCTTCTCTGTGCCCCCCACCCACGCGGGGCCGGGGCCGGCACCAGCTCTGTCTTCTCTGTGCCCCCCCGCCCTCACGGGACCGGGGCCGCACCGGCTCTGTCTTCTCTGTGCTCCCCGCCCGCGCAGGGCCGGGCCGGCACCAGCTCTGTCTTCTCTGTGCCCCCCCGCCCTCACGGGACCGGGGCCGGCACCGGCTGTCTTCTCTGTGCCCCCCGCCCACGCGGGGCCGGGGCCGGCACCAGCTCTGTCTTCTCTGTGCCCCCCGCCCACGCGGGCCGGGGCCGGCACCAGCTCTGTCTTCTCTGTGCCCCCCGCCCTCACGGGACCGGGGCCGCACCGGCTCTGTCTTCTCTGTGCTCCCCGCCCGCGCAGGGCCGGGCCGGCACCAGCTCTGTCTTCTCTGTGCCCCCCCGCCCGCGCAGGGCCGGGCCGGCACCAGCTCTGTCTTCTCTGTGCCCCCTGCCCGGCCGCACCAGCTCTGTCTTCTCTGTGCCCCCCGCCCGCGGGACCGGGGCCGCACCGGCTCTGTCTTCTCTGTAGGTTCAACTGTGGCCAAGAAGCTGCACCGCCGGCTGCAGCAGCTCGGGGGCAGCGCCCTCCTGCCTGTGTGCCTGGGCGACGACCAGCACGAGCTGGGGTGAGTGGGTTGCGGGGTGGGGGTGCCCTCCTGTGGGCCTGGCCGGGAGCAGGGTCCCCAGAGAGGTGTGTACTTGCTCTCTGCAGGCCTGACGCTGCCATCGACCCCTGGCTGCAGGATCTGTGGGAGGTGCTGGGGCTGCACCCTGTGCCTCTGAACCCCGACCTGAGCCCTCCTGGAGTCATGTAAGTGTGGCTTTGGGGTGGCGCCCACCCGCACAGCAGACCTGGCCAGCGGTCTGACGAGCGTCTGCTGTCTCACAGTTGGCCCTCCAAGTTCACCCTGCAGCTCCTCAAGGACACCCCCAGCTCGGGCCCTGAGGAGCTGTGTGTGGCCGGAACAGACCCTCAGGGGGCCCCTTCAGAGCTACAGCCGTTCCTGGCGCCCATGGTCAGCAATCAGAGGGTCACGGGGCCCTCGCACTTCCAGGACGTGCGGCTGATTGAGTTCGACATCTCGGGCTCTGGGATCAGGTGCGGGTCGGTGCCAGGGCCCTGTGGAGGGGGCTGCATGGGAGCCCCAGTCCAGGGTTGAGCCGCTCTTCTCCCTAAGTGGGTGCCCGTCAGGGCCAAGAGCAGGGACGACAGCTAGGGAGGCGAGACCCCCTCTGTCCAGGGGCCCCTAGCCTCCCTGGCCCCTTGCCTCCTTCCTCTGCAGCTTCCCAGAGCCCCTGGTGCCCTCCCCCGCAGGCGGGCCCCTCCCAAGGCCCTGGCTGTCCCTCCCCCAACAGCTTTGCAGCCGGTGATGTGGTGCTGATCCAGCCTGAGAACACGGCCAGCCACGTCCAGCAGTTCTGCCAGGCGCTGGGCCTGGACCCTGAGCAGCACTTCACGCTGCAGCCTCGGGAGCCGGGTGAGCCCCTGAGGCCGCGGCGCTCGCACTGTGCGCTCCCCCATGCCCCCTGGTGCCCTGTCCCCCTGTCCCCACCCCCCACAGTGTCCCATCCCCTGCAGGCGTCACCTGCCCCGCTCGGCTGCCCCGGCCCTGCTCCATGCAGCGCCTCGCGTCCCAGTACCTGGACATCGCCAGTGTCCCCCGCCGCTCCTTCTTTGAACTCCTGGCCTGTCTCTCCCCCACGAGCTGGAGCGGGAGAAGCTGCGGGAGTTCAGCTCTGCACAGGGCCAGGAGGAGCTTTCCGAGTACTGTACCCGGCCCCGACGGACGGCCCTGGAGGTGGGCAGGGGCCAGGGGAGGGCCTGGGCCCCACGGGATGGCCCTGGAGGTGGGCAGGGGCCCAGGCCTGGAGGTGGGCAGGGGCCGGGGAGGGCCTGGGCCCCTTGGGATGGCCCTGGAGGTGAGCAGGGGCCAGGGGGAGGGCCTGGGCCCCACGGTACAGCCCTGGAGGTGGGCAGGGGCCAGGGGAGGGCCTGGGCCCCACGGGACGGCCCTGGAGGTGGGCAGGGGCCAGGGGAGGGCCTGGGCCCCACGGGACGGCCCTGGAGGTGGGCAGGGCCTGGGCGCCTCGCTGCAGTGCGTGTGGCCCCACCAGGCACAGCTGCCCTCGCTGCCCCCAGGTGCTATGCGACTTCCCCCACACGGCTGCTGCTATCCCCCAGACTACTTGCTGGACCTGCTGCCCCCGATCCGGCCCCGGGCCTTCTCCATTGCCTCCTCTCTTCGGGTGAGAGAGGAGGGCCAGCCTCAGCGGGCGGGGGGGATGGGGGCCCACAGGGCAGGCTGCCTACTGTCCCCTTCCCCAGGCCCACCCCCTTGAGGCTGCAGATCCTGGTGGCCGTGGTGCAGTACCGAACCCGCCTCCGGGGAGCCCCGCCGCGGCCTCTGCTCCAGCTGGCTGGCGTCCCTGGACCCTGCGCAAGGTGACCCTGGCTCTTTGGGGTGGGGGGTTGGGCCCTGGGCCTGGGAGCCTCTTCAAGCCGCCTCCCTCATGCCATAGGACCCGTCCGGGTGCCCCTGTGGGTGCGGTCTGGGGGTCTGACGTTCCCAAAGACGCCAGATGTACCTGTGATCATGGTGGGGCCCGGCACCGGCGTAGCCCCCTTCCGAGCAGCCATCCAGGAGCGAGTGGCGCAGGGCGAGACTGGTGAGCAGAGTCTAGGGTGGGGAGGCGCCAGCTGAGCCCCTCGGGTGCGGGCCCAGGCTCAGGCCCCTGCTCCCCCCCCCTCCCCAGGAAACCTGCTGTTCTTCGGCTGCCGCCGGCGTGACCAGGACTTCTATTGGGAAGCCGAGGTGGGAGCAGCTGCAGGCGAGGGGCTGCCTGACTCTGGTCACGGCCTTCTCCCGGGAGCAGGTGTGTGTGGAGGGGCAGGAAGGGGCGCGGGTGGGGCGCCCAGGACGCAGGCTCAGAGCGCCCCCACTCCCGCCCGCAGGAGCAGAAGGTTTATGTGCAGCACCGGCTCCGGGCACTCGGGCCGCTGGTGTGGGAGCTGCTGGACGGCCAGGGCGCCCACTTCTACCTGGCAGGGTGAGCCTGGGCTGCGGGTGGTTGGAGGCACGGGCCCGTGGGGACGCCGGCTGTGCTGAGTACTGTCCCGCCTGCCCTTCCAGCAACGCCAAGTACATGCCGGCTGATGTGTGTGATGCCTTGCTGGCCATCTTCCGGGAGGAGGGCGGGCTCTCTGGCCCCGATGCAGCTGCCTACCTCGCCCAGCTGCAGCGGACACTGCGTTTCCAGGCTGAGACGTGGGCCTGAAGGGCCACCCCTGCCCGACGCTCTCTGGGGGCCGTTGTTGGCTCTCACCCTGTCTCCCAGCTGGGAGGGCGGCCAACTTGCCTGCACAGACCTCGACAGAGGGAGGAGGCCCTGGGCAGCATGCACCTGCCCGCTCAGTTCCAGGAAAGCCTCAGCAATAAATGCCGGGCTCTTGGTGGCCGCTGCCTACCTACTCTCCCTTGTGCGGAAGTCGGCCTCGGGCGGTGGGTGGTCCAGAGCGGGTCTGGATGGAACAGCCCACTCCGCTGGGCACGGGCACCATGGCTCAGCCCAAACTCCAGTGCCTGAGCCTGATGATGAGGGTGCCGGCCGTTTGCCCACCTTGTGTAGACTCTGCCCTTGCCCTGAGGGAGGGCCAAGCAGGAAGGGCACCCGGCCAGGCTGGTGTTGACCATCCCTTACCAGCTCAGGGCACAGCTGCCCAGGGCCCTCAGGAGGGAGGGAGCGGGCGTGGCCTGGGTTGGAGGGAAGGGGCGTGGCTCAGGCTGGTGGGGCAGTAGGTCTGACTGGCATCCCCACCCCTGGGAGGGGAATTCCTGTTGGAGGAGTTGGACTGGCCTGCCCACAAGGCCACCGCCTGGAATCCAGCTGACTGTCCCTGGCTGACACAGGGACTGCCTTGCCCACGGCTGGGCTTGGGCAGATCCTATCTGGGACGGCACCCTCAGCCCAGGAGCCGGCAGGGGCACAGGGGCCGAGTGAAGTTTCCTCGAGTGGGGCCCGGAGCCAGAAGGAGGCGGCGGTTGCTGCAAGGTCAGTGCCAGAGCCTGCCGCGGCTTTGGGGGCCACGCTGACCTTCAAGGCCCCAGCCACCCCTCTGCCATCCTGGGGTCCCCACCCACCCATCCCGGGCCCTGCCCTGGAGGCACCGCCCCTGAGCTGTGCCCTGGGGTCCCTGCTGACCACGGCTCTGGGTTCACCAGTCGGCCTCTGGGCCCCGAGCACTTGGACCCACTGCACCAAGTGCTGGGAGAGGATGGGTCGGGCAGCAGAGCCCTTGGGAAGCCCCAGGGTGCCAGGACTCCGGACAGTGAGGCCCTGCTGGGGGCCACGGCTGGGGCCCCACCCTGGGCGAGCCGCACAGAGGACGAGGAGGTCCAGCAGGAGGCGGAGGAGTGTCCTGTCTGCACGGAGCCCTACGGGCCGGGGCAGCAGCGCCTGGCCCTGCTGAACTGCGGCCCACGGCCTCTGCACGGGCTGTCTGCACCGGCTGCTGGGTGCTGCCCCGGTGACCTGGGCCACGCACGCTGCCCGCTGTGTCGCCAGAAAACCCCGTGCTCGAGTGGGAGATCTGCCGGCTGCAGGAGGAGCTGCTGCGGGCTGACAGGGCCCCGCGCCCCGTGCCCCCGCTGCCCCTGCCCGCCCGCCGCGGCCACGGGCCCTGGGCCTCCCTGGAGCGCCGCTACCAGCTGCGCTTCCTGCCGGAGGCCGTGGGCGGCCGAGGCTGCCCGCCCTTCCTGCCCTGCCCGCCCTGCCTGGGTGCCTGGCTCTGGGCCCTGCGGGGACACGGGCCCTGTGCCCGCCGCCTGGCACTGCTGAGCCTGCTGGCACTCGAGCTGCTCGGCCTGCTGCTCGTCTTCACCCCGCTCCTGCTGCTGGGGCTGCTCTTCGTGCTGCTGGACGGCTCCCGCCGCTGACAGCCACATGCCTGCTGCCGGCACAGCTTGGGCCTAGGCCTGGGCCAGCCGCGGCTGCCAACTGACAGGAGGCCTCGGCGCCGGGGGCCCTGGGAGCACCCTGCCGAGGCCGATGACCAGGACTGAAGAACCCATGGCTCAACAGGGCACTAGCCTTCATCCCGGGGCCTGGACAGGGTCACCCGAAGCCTGCGTTCAGCCTCTGACCCAGCCCGAGACACCCACTGCCCAGACACGAGCCGCCTGTGCCCAGCACAGCACTGGAGGAGGCCGGTGGCCAGGGCTCAGAAAGCCCCTTGATGGACAGGCCCCACCCCGCTGCTGGGCCTCCCACTCGGCCATTCCGCAGGAGGGGGCGCCATGGACCCGAGTGTTCCCTGAAGGTCAGGCAGCCTGGGGGCCCCTGCCACGCAGGCCCAGCCCACAAAGGGCCGCCTCAGGAGCCCAGCAACCCCTAGCAGCACCGGGTCCTGGAGCCAGAGACCGCCAACCGGGCGCTGTCCTCCCCACCCCGCCGCAGTGCCCCTCCCTGAGCCTGCAGCCTGCGGCTGACGGACACTGTCAGCACCGCCTTGCGGGCGCGTCGGTACAAGGGGCAGCTTTCAATAAAAAGAGCCTGGCACTGATGGTGTCACTCCTGCATCCCCCACCTCTACCCTTCCTTCACCAGCTGGGCGACAGTTCCTTCTCCAGGTGCAGTCGTCCAGCCAGCGCCGCCCAGGAGGCCCTCACGCCCTGCACCCCACTGTGCTTGCAGCCAGCTTTTGTCCCAGCCCCAGCTCAGACGGGCCCCTGGGCTGTGCCCACAGCGCCTCAGGGAGTCAGGCGGGCTCCGCGGCCCAGGTGGGCTGCCTCGTGCCCCTGGCTGCACTCACACCCAGGGGCCAGCGCAGAGAAGGTGCCCTCTCATGCCCTCTCCTGACCAGCCGGCCCTGCTCAGCACAGGCCTGCCCGGAGCACACAGGTGGCTCATACACGCACACGCAGGCCCCGCCTGGCCCCCCACGGAGCAGAGCAGCCTGGCCCTGAGTATCCGGCCTCACTCTGGCTGCTCAGCCTGGAGCCCACTCCCCCGGCCCGGGCCTGTGATCAGGCCTCGGCTCCGGTGCAGGGCACGAGGTGCAAGCTTCAGCAAACAGTTTTAATGGCAGAGTTGGCTGCAGCGACAGTGCCACGCAGGTGGGGCCGGAAGCTGTGGTGGGCAAGGGCTAGCGGGCAACAGGGCAGGGCCAGATCCCTGAAGCAGCAGCGAGCAGGGACCGGCAGGCGTGGCGGGTGGGCGGGCCTACATGATGGCGCAGGCAGACAGCGGGTTCCGTGCATGGCACGTGCACGCAGCCCCGCAGTACTGCCGGAAGGTCTGGTAGCAGCTGCCCTCGGGTTCGCCACCCCACTGGCCACCCGACGGGCGGTCAGCGCCTCGGGCGGCAGGCGGCTCAGGATGGACGTGTTGACGGCCAGCGCGGCCAGGCCGTAGTCCGTGAAGAGCACAGTCTCGCGGCGGCAGGTGGGGCAGGAGATGAACTTGTACTTGGGGCAGGACTCGTAGAGGATCTGCAGGCACTGCTCACACACGGAGTGCAGGCAGGACAGCACGCGGGGCCGCCGCTGCGCGGGCGTTGTACGTGTGCCCGCACGTCGGGCACTCCAGAGGCTCCCCGGGGCCGCTGCCGCGGGGGGCCCCTGGGGCCGCAGGGCCAGGCCGCAGCACATACTGGTTCACGATGACCTCGTCCGCCGGCGCCACCCGGGGAAGCCCAGCTCAGCACTGCCCTTGCGGGGCCGCCGTGGCAGGGGCGGGGTGCAGGGCGCCCCTTCCAGGACGGGCATGTCCCCCCACAGGCCTGGTTGACGATGATCTCTGTGTCTGAGGGCCAGGCTCGCTTGGGCGCGAGGGCCGGGGCGGGCCGAGGCGCGGGCGGGAAGCAGGGGCGGCCGCCTGCAGCTCAGGGAACTTCTCAGGGTGGACCATCTTCATGGCCTCCATCTTGAGGATGACATGGGGCCCCTTCAGGCAGGACATGAGGAAGCCTGGCCAGCCGCCGCCCGCCTCGGGCCCCGGGTCAGCCGGCATCCGGCTGTCTCCAGTCAGACTGGGCGCTCGGGTGGTGGGGGAGGTGGGTGAGGCCGGGGGGCAGCGAGGGGACAGCATCCTGGCCGCCCTGTGGGCTCCTGGGGGAGGCGGGCAAAAGCTTGGGGGAAGGGCCCCCCCAGCGGCCACAGTGGCTTCTCAGGCCCAGTCCGCGGGGGAGGAGGAAGGGGTGGGGGGAGGAGGAGAGGGGCAGGGGGGTGTGGGCGGCTGCTCTGGGCCAGAGGTCGGGCCCAGGGGCTCACCCAGGGTCTCTGGCCTCTGAGGCTGGCCAGGGGTCGATGCAGGAGGCCCCCCTGCAGCCGAGGTCAGCCGTCCCGGGGCCCGGACATCCCGGGCAGGCAGGGGCTAGGTGGGCCCCATGCCTCCAGGACAGGGCGCCCAGGGAAGGCAGCTAGCCTGACCGCTGGCCGCCAAAGGACCCGGGCGGCAAGCTCGGGGTTGGCAGCGGAAGCACAGGAGAGACCGGGGGCTGGGCCGGAGCTGCAGGTGAGAGACGGCGTGAGGTCAGCACCTGGGCCCACCCTCACCCTGCACAAAAGACAGGGCTCCCGACCTCTGACCCCAACCCTCGCCAGACTCGGAACCCAGCCCCTTCCGTAGCCCCTCGCGCCCGAGGCCCGACCTCTGCCCAGGAGTGGAGGCAGGCGAGCGAAGACCCCGCGCTGTCCCGCCCCGCCCGCACTCACCTGCCCCAGCCTGGCGTCCCCGGGCCGGGCCGCACGCCGCCGCCTCCGCAGAGGTTGTCTCAAAGGCAGGCCTGGATGCGGCACCCGAGCCTTGGCTCGGCGGCTCCGAAGGCTCTGGCGGCGACCTCGGGCGATGGCCGGGCCGCGGCGGCTCCCGGGGGCGTGGGGCGCGGGCGCGGGGCTCGGCGCGGCGGCGGCGGCGGCGGCGGCGGCAGGTGCGTGCGGAGCGTGGCGCGCTCTGCGGCGGAGGCGCGGGGACCGCAGTGCGCGCGGCGCCCGCAGCGCCACCCCCCGTCTGGGGACCCGCGCGGGGTCCGCGGGGCGGGGCCAGTCTCACTGCCGCCCCTCCAGACGCCTTGGGCCTGCCGCCCGCTCTGGGGGTCGTCCTCCCCTCCCCCGCGGGCCCCGTGGGAGTCGGGATCCCCACGGCAGGCCCCCTCCCGTCTCCCCCACCTTCGGCCCCGCCTGCTGACCCTGGGTCCTGGTCAAGCCCCTGCCCCGATTCTGGAAGGGAAGGAGTACTCTGAATCTCACAATACCAGAGGGAGGAAGGGGCGAGGGAGCCCTAGCGGGGTCCCGGGAAAGCAGGCCCCGGGGCCCCCACCGTGAGACTGCCGTGTGTCCTCTGCAGAGGCAGGGGCTCTGTCAGTCCTTCCCCTCAGCCCCGAGAGAATGCCTCCGGGCTGTTCTGGCTCACAGGTGCCCAGCTCAGGCTGGCTGAGGGCAGAAGAGGGTGAGCAGGGGTGGGCAAGTGCGCATCGAAGGAGTGGACGATGGAGGAACCCTGGCTGAGAGAGTGCTCCAACGGCAGGATGCTGGGACACACGGGTGGTGTGAGGGGCAAGCAGCAGCTCAGACTGACAGCAGGACAGGCCCCATGGGGCAGCTCCCGGAGAACACGCACCTACATGGACGGGTGGGGTGGCCTTTCCGGCACCCCAGCAGGTCAGCAGGTGCCAGGCCATCACACAGCTGTGGGCTAACTCCACCCCACCCAGCAAGGCCCCATTCCTTTCAGCTGCTTCCTCGGGCCAGACTTCCCTGCCCCCCAGGACACACCCTATGCCTGTGAGGAGCTGTCAGGTGAGAGGGAGGGCAGAGAACTGGAGCGGCCTGGGCCTCCAGAGTGCCTTTCCTTAACCTGCCGTGGCCCCGACGTGGCTTGCCGGCGTTCCTTTGACCAGCACTGGGCCCTGCTTCTGACCCTGGACAGACCCCGCTCCTGTGGCCACAGCTGCTCTGCTCTGTTACAGGGCAGAGTGCCCCTGGCTATAGACCTAAGCCCAGCTCCTGCAGGGCAGCAGCAGAGCCCAGCGCGGGCGGCATTCCTGATGAAGGGCCCCACGTGGGCAGGAGGCTGGAAAGGCGTTCTGGGCCCACAGGCCCAACTTTGCTCTCTCTGAGACCTCAGTCTCGTGCCTGCCCTTCAGTGTCACCCCCACTCGAGTGTGAGAGCTGTGCACGTGAGCAGGTGCCCAAGGGAGGGGCAGCGAGGGCCCTGGCCCGAAGGCCGGGAAACTGAGGCAGCCTCGGCCAGGGGAGGGCTCGGGGTCCAGCCTGGGCAGCCGCTCTGCTCAGGCCCCTCCTGCCCCATCTCGAGGCCCCGCCCCGTGCCCGAGGCCCCGCCCCTGGGCTGAGGCCCCGCCCCGCCCGGGCCCGGAAGCGCCTCGCCGGGGCGGCCCAAGCCCGGGTCTGGCGGGAAAGGGGCCCGCTGACCCCGAGCCTGGTCTTTGGGGGAAACCCTGGAGCGCGGAGGCTTCTGGGGACTGCAGTCCGCACCAGCCGCCCGCTTCCTTCCAGGCCAGGTTTGCGCACGCGCCAGCCCCCGCCCCTCCGCCGAGGCGGACGCTGTGGGGGCGGCGGGCGGGGCCCGCGGAGCCTGCGCGGTGGGCCTGCGCCGTCGGCCCCCGATTCCGGCTCTGGCCCGGTTCCCCCCCGGCACCCCGTGCCGCATCGGTAGAGCTTGTGCCCAGACCGGTCTGACTGGCCCCACACCGGCCGCGCGGGTCAGCTGGCCTCTGGGCCACGTCTGATTGGACCCCGCCCTGCCCGGAGGCGCCCCCCCCCCCGCCCCCGAGCGCGAAGGACGAGGGGTGCGGGTCCGGCCGCTCCAGGCGGAGCTCTCCAGTGCCTGGCCCTGCGCCGAGAGCGCACGTCCACTGTGACCCCGCACAGCGACCCCAGGGCGTGGCAGGCGCCAGGCGCCACCTAGGACAAAGCTGGGGGAGGTGGGAGGGCCAAGGATGGGGGGCTCTGAGAGACGGGGTGTTGTCCACAGGCCCCCCGACCAGAGCAAAACTGTAGTTTCAGAAATGAGCAGGAAACGCCACTTGTGTATGAAACTCATGTTGCCAATAGTGAGATAAGTAAGTTTTATCTGCAAAGGTATGCAAACCAAACATTCTTTCAGTTAGGAATACAGTAAACCTCCGGGAGAGCCGCGTGTTCAGTAATGCCCTGGTCTCTGCCTGCGGGAAAGAGGCTCAGGTCACCTTGCAGGCCTCTCCCTCCACTTCAAAGCAGTGGTTTTGAGACTATGGGTGATGGCCAGGCCCCAGACCATCTTCGGGCCTGACCCAGGCTCCTATCCTGCATTCCGGTGACCTGCCGGCTCCCCGAGGGCCAGGACGTGCCCCAGATGGGTCAAGGCTGAATCAGCCAGGCTGGCAGGGTCCCCGGTAGCCCAGGCCTGGCCACCGCCCATCCAGGAAAGGAAAGGTGGGTGGCTGCTGTGCTGCAGGATCTGGGGCCTCCTGGCATCTTGGGAACCCCGTCTTTGAGCCCCGCCCGAGGCCCCGCCCCTCCCTGGGAGGGAAAAGTCAGCTACTGGAGGCTCAGCTCACAGGCGCGGGGACCTGGGCAAGAGGACAGCTCGCAGCCACTGCCGCTCCAGGTGGGTCCTGGGCTGAGGGACTTTCCCGCCTGTGGTCAGACCAGCTTAGCTGTGTCTCCTGCCCACCCCCTACCCTGCTTCCAGCTCCATCACAAGCCCCTGCCACTCAGGGAGGGCTGTGGACACCTGGGGACAGCTGAGAGATGCTGGCCCTCACAGTCCCTACACTCTGCCATCTTGCACACACACACACACACACACAGGCCTTGCACACTCAGGTGCTTCCACTACCTGGCTTAGCTGGGAGGCAGCTGCTGCCCTTCCCGGAGCTGACTTTGTCTCCTTCGCTCACCTTTGCCAGCAGGACCATGGACGCCCATGAGACGCTCGTCAAGAATCCGTATGCCCACATAAGCATCCCCAGGGCTCACCTGCGGCCTGAGCTGGGGCAGCAGCTGAAGGCGGGCCCATCCTCCGCAGAGTCGCAGCCTCCGCCCGTGAGCTCCTGCACCTTGGAGCCTCTGGAGGCGGCCCGGGGGGCCCAAGGGCACCAAGGGGTCTGCCTCTGTCCAGGGGCCAGCTGGCCTGTCGGCAGCCCTGCAGGCCCCTGTGGCAGCGGGCAGCGCCCGGCAGGGCTGGCCTACGCGGGCCCGCCGCCCGTGGGGCGCGGCGACGACATCGCCCACCACTGCTGGTGCTGCCCCTGCTGCCCCTGCTGCCACTGCCCGCGCTCCTGCCGCTGCCACGGCTGCCGCTCGTCATCTCCTAGCCCGGCCCCCGCTGGCCCGGGGCCCGGCGTGGCCAGCCGGCCACGGCCAGGGCCTGGACGGATGGGACCGCCACCGTGGCGCTGTCACGGGCACTGGCTGCTCCCTCCCTGGACAGCTGCACCCAACCCACCAGGAAGGCTGACAGGTCAGCCCGGGCCCCTGGAGCGGAGCCCTGGGCACTGCCCGTGCTGGGGACACCCCTGACCACCCCTCCGAGGCCCAGGCCCAAGCAATAAAGCTGTGCGAGCTCCATCCTGGACACTTCTTCCTTGCCACTGTCCCCTTCGGGAGGGTCCCAGGCTAAATGCCACCAGAGACCGCCAGCCTCTGTGGGACAGTCACGGGTGCGGGAGCCTCAGGACAACCTGACCTGTGGCCTCAGCTTGGCCCGTGGGCTGGACAGGAAGGCCAGTTGGGGGCAGGTTAGACAGCAGGAGGATGCTGTGCGTGGAACGGGGTGCCGAGCCCGAGACAAGCCTCCCGGAGGAGGGCCCGGTTGGCAGCACCATGGCGGGTGGGACCAGCAAGGGCAGGTTTCTGGTGGGGGAGCCCGGGGCCCAGCACCCAGCCCGGCCCACCCGTGAGTCACCGCCCTGCCTCAGCCCGTGCGTCTTTCTGGTTTCCCACAGATCACCCTGGTCCCTGGCGTCTGCCATGTGCTGTTCCCCACTGTCCTGCCTCTGGGGCCTGGGCTCTGTGGAGGTGGGCAGACAGTGCTGGGCCCGACCCGTCTCCCAGCTGTCTGGGCAGCACGGCACACCTGCATGGGAGACCGGGGAGGGGGACTGAGCCCCTCGGGCCTGGGGTGGGGCAGGAAAGCACGTGTGCAGGGGGAGCGTCCAGGCCAGCACCAGGCACCTTGACGTTTCCGGGACGGGGCAGACAACTGGAGGAGGTGAGCTGGCCTCACAGGATGGACGGGTCCCGGTGACAGTCCTCCCCTGACCCCCGGTGACTGGCCCCGTGGCAGGACCGGTCTCTGGGTGTGGGCAGACATGTCATTGGCCTGACTACACGGGGACTGAGACATGCAGGTTCCTGGCCCCTGCCCATGGCTGGCCCCCACAGGAAGATGACCCCACCCGGGGCAGCCACAGAAACCCGTCCAACCAGCCCAGGAGGTCGAGGGCTGCCAGGGTGGTGGGAATGTGGAGGGGCCTCTGGCCCTCGGCCTCCTCCAGCGGGGGAGGTTCTGGGGTCTGACCTCCTCCTAGCCCTCCCCGACACATCCCATCCTGCTGTGCCCCCGGGCTGGCCCTGTGGCCTCAGCCAGGTGTATGCCAGGGGCAGGTGGCCTCTGAAGGGGGCGCCAGGGGCTTTCCACAGCGCCCTGCGCCTGGGAGTTTCTGGGTGATCCCTCCACTCTTGTGCTTGCGGGCCTCCTCGTGGGGCTTGCTTGTGATGGGAACACCGAGGGGACGAAAAGGCACTGTGACAATTCAGCACGGACACACACACAGTGACTGAGCCACGGAGTGGGGGCCCCTCAGGGCTCTGAGCTTCTGGGGGTCTTGGCAGGTTTCCTGGAGGAACCGAGTGCTGAAGAGCCCGCAGCCCCCAGGTGGGAGCCAGAAAGCTTTCTTGTCGTGAGTGGCGGTCGAGTGTGAGTGGGCGCAGGGCCGGGTCGCAAGGCAGGAAGCTGGGCAGCGCTGCGCAGTGTGGGGGGCAGGGCAGGTGGAGCAGGGGCGTCTCCAGCCCAGTTGGTGGTCTTGGTGGATCCAGTTGCAAGTGCTTTGTGGCTGAAAGGGGAGCCCACGCAGCCCGCAGCCACCACCTGCCTCCCCGCTGACTGGTCCATGTTCAGCCAGTAACGTGAGCCCCAGGCGCCCCGGGTCCCCCTAGCCCGCCCCCGGCCACCCTCGTTCTGGACACAGCCACCTGGCAGAGCAGATGCAGGTAAGACAGACCTGGGGCTCGAGTAGGTGGCTGAGGGGGTGGAGGGTATGAGCCTGGGAGGGCACCCGCGGGCCACCGAGACCGGACTGCAGGCCAGGGCGCTGCCTGACCGGCAGTCACAAGGACTGAGGCTGTGCCCAGGCCCCGGTGTCGGCCAGCCCCACTGGCCACTGCCCACCTCTCAGGCCTGCAGAGGCCTGGATTCCTGTCCTCTGGGGCGGGGGAGCACTTCCCCTGCTGAGCCCAAACCCGGGGGACGCTTGCAGAGGTGATACCTTGCCCGCTCCGTGTCCCTCCCCAGGATGCTGCTGCCGGAGGGGCACTCAGCCTCTGAACAGGCCTCGGCCGCTGGGCCCCAGTGTGGTGACTGCGTCGTCTGCTACTCGGCCTATGACCTCTCCAGGCACCTGCCCCGCCGCCTCCACTGCGGCCACACCGTCTGCCAGGCGTGCGTGCGACGGCTCGCCACGCCGGCCCCCGAGCCACGCTGGGCCCCCTGCCCACAGTGCTGCCAGAGCACGCCCGTGCCCCGTGGAGGGGTGGCCACGCTGGACCTCGACCTGGCCGCCTTCCTGGCCATCAGGGCCGGGCGGGGGCCGTCTCACCTGGAGCCGCAGCCTCCCAGGCCCCACTGTTATTCAGCAGCTGGCCAGGCTCCTCCCCGCGTCGGGCCCCCTGCCCCGCTTCCCCCAGCCTGGAGGCTGCTGCCCGGCCTGCCACAGCCTCTGCTGGGATCCCCCAGGCAGCCCCCAGCTCTGAGCGTTGCGCGGCGCCGCCCCTCGGAAGTGAGCCTCGGCGTGCAGCACGAGGAACGGCCTTCCCGAAACAGCCCCGCTTTCTCACCCCGGGGCCGCCATCTAAGGTGGTGAGCTGTGCCCACAGCGCTGTGCGCCCCTGCAGGAGCTGGAATCCAGGCAGGGCCCCAGGACCCACGGGGGTCTGTGTGCCCTGCGGGGGCGCTGCTATCAAAGTCCCGCGAGCCCAGCACAGGTCTGGACGCGGCTCAGAGGCGGCTCCTGCAAGCGTCTGGGGGCCAGTGTCCGGGCCGGGGCTGCAGGCTGGGGGCAGGCCCGGCAGAGGCCGCTCTTGGCCTGCTGGAGGAGGCCCCCTCCTTACAGAGCCCTGAGCCCAGCGGGAGAGTCTCTGCCTTCACCCCCTGTGAAGCCCACCCGCTCACTGCCCCCAGCTCCCGGCGTGTCACATGCTGTGTGGGGAGGACAAGCACGGTGGTGGCTGCTGTGGGTGTGCAAGGAGCTCCAGGCCGGGGGTGACTGCTGAGGGGCGCTCACGACAGCCGCCCCCCCCCGGGCCCGTGGCGTCCTCTGCCTCCCGGGGCAGCCGCACAGACCCTCAGAGGGACCGGAGACAGACCCCACCGGTCAGACTGCCGCACGCCCACCCCCCCGCGGGAAGGGGGCTGTCGCTCAGGACCCCTGGAAGGGCCAAGGGGCCCGCCCCAGCCGTGGGGGGGCAGGATGGGAGGGATGGGCCAGAGAATGTGCTGAGAGGACAGTCGGAAAGTTCCTCCTTCCTGGGGACAAAGTCCCCCAGCCCCGGCGTCTGGTGGACAGCAGGCAGGGGCTCAAGGCAGGAGCTGGCCGGGGCGGGGCTGGTCCCCGTGGGGCTGCTCACCCTCCCCACATCCCCAGAGCAGGAAAGGGCCCGACTCCAGAAAGAGGCGCCTGTGAACGAGAAGGCCAGTCAGCTGGGGAGAGAACTGGCTGGGCTCGGGTGCTGGGACCTAGCAGCAGTGTGGCCTGGGGTGGGAGACGCCGGCGGCGCCTGTGGCTGTCACCGTCGCTGGCCACCCCTGGGGCCGCACCTCTCGGGAGCTCTGCCAGGCCCAGCCCTGAACTGGATGACCTCGGGGGTTGCTGCCCTCCCCGCCCACCTGGTGCAAAGAGCTTCCTTCTGGCCACGTGACTGCGGCAGGACAGGCACAAGAAGGCCTGCAGAGATGAGGGCAGCCTTCCCGAGGGGTCCCCAGGACGGCCGGCCAGAGTGCCAGCGTCCTGCCTGCCGCGGGCGGCCAGCATGCAGCATCCTGTCGTGTCCCTCAGGCATCCACGTGCGGGAGCCCAGCTCTGGGGGCCAGCTGCCCAGCCCTGCTTACCCGTGGGTGACGGTGGGGCCTGGAAGAGGCCGGCACCCAGGGCTGCGATGGTGCCCCTGGGGGCCCTTGGCTCCTGGGTAAACATTAATGGCTCAGTGCACAGCAGGTCACGTGCGTGCCCAGCGGATCTTTGACCTGCAGCCGCTCTCGGCCTGTGTCTCCTCCCCGAAGGTGCCCCTCACTGCCCACACAGGTAGGAGCTTCTAGAACCAGGCGGGGGCCCAGGACACTGGGGTCAGGGCTGGGTGACCTCCAGGCCCAGGGTTTAGCACCCACCTCTCTCTCCAGCCCCTGAGGTTGAGAGACCAGTTTGGGGGCAGCCAGAGGGAGGGGTTACCGCAGGCTCTCCAGGACCCAGACCCTGGGGGTCCAGGCCCAGCAGGCTGAGGAAGGAGCCTTGAGGTGGGGTGGGGCATCAAGCCCCTTGTCCTGCTCCCCATCACTGGGAGTGGGCCCTTATCAAGTGGAGACGTTGCTGTTTGGTACCAAATGCCAAAGTCTAAGCTGTGACTGTCTGCAATGGTCTCTATGACACCCAATAGGAGACGCCCGGAGTCCCGACCACTTCTGGCTACACCATAGCACCCTGGGTCACTCACCAGCCCTTCCTCCAGCCAGAATCCGCAGCGAGCCAGGGCTCCCTCCACTCTGTCCCCCAAACCGGACTGAGCTCGCCTAACAGCCACCTAGGGTCACTGTAGCCATCCCCCTGCAGACGGAGGAAGGGGGAGACCACTGAGGCCGACAGCAGGTGGGAAGGGAGGACGGTGGGAAGGTCTCGGGCCAGGACACCCCAAGAGCTGGTGGGCAGGGGGCGGTGTTGAACTGCCCTTCTCCCCAGCAGATCTGGGTTTGGGCCTGGGTCTGTTCCTGCTTGAAATCCATGCCGCATCCCCTCACCGGTGGCCCGGCCCCTCCCGCCCCTCTGGACACAGTTGGCCTGGTGGACCAGAGGCTGGGAAACGCAGGTACCAGAGACCCAGGGTCCCAACCCCACCGGCGTCCCTGCCCACCCACCTGGCCCTGACTCATCATGCTGGGGAAGCTGGGAGAGGGGTACCAGCTGGTCCCCAGGAGAGCCCACGGCCAGACCTCTCCTTCCCACTCCCATCCCTCACCCCAAGCCCCTATGCTGCGCCCCCCACCACCTGAAGGTGTCCAGGAAACAGCTAGGTCCCTGGCCCTAGCTGACCCTGACCCCTGCAGGGATCTCTGGTTCTGCCTCCATCCTGGAAGACGGAGACATGGACCCCTGGGCCCTCCCTCAGCTGAAGGACCCTGGACAGGCCTGGAGAGGTAGGTCTGGAGGTAGCGGGTAGTTGGTCCAGCACGGCTCCACCTCGCCGGGTGTGAGTCTGGAGAGGGTTCTTAAGGAGAGAGCGAGGAGGGGTTTTGCTCCAACAGGCCACATGGAAATGCGCTGCAGACCCCAACCAGGGCACCCACTCCTTCAGCGGGACTGCTGCCCGCTGAGCTGGCCCTCCTCCTCCGTCCTGTGGGCAATTAGGCTCCCAGGAGACACCAGAGGGCTGTCGGCCTAAGCATTCTGCCAAGGGACAGAGAAGGGGGATTGAGGCCCTGCCCTGGGAAGACGGAGAAAAGGAAGGGGCCTGGGCGGGGTGCACGGGAGGCCGGGACCCGCCAGGACCGCCCTTCCCTGTGTCCTCAGAGCTCAGCGCGGCCGGCAGGGCGCTGCGGGTGCTCACCCGGCCTCCTCAAGGCCTGCGGGCTGCTAGGCGGCCTCTACGTCTTCATCTGCTCCCTGGACGTCCTCAGCTCCGCCTTCCAGCTGCTAGGCAGTGAGTGACCCGCCAGGGCGCTGTGGGCTGGTGGCCAGCCCGGCCTCCCCGGCCTCAGGACACCTGTCTCCCGGGCGCAGGCAAAGTAACCGGAGACATCTTCAAGGATAACGTGGTGCTGTCCAACCCTGTGGCCGGATTGGTCATCGGCGTGCTGGCCACAGTCCTGGTGCAGAGCTCCAGCACGTCCTCGTCCATCGTGGTCAGCATGGTGGCCTCCAAGCGTGAGTGCCCTTCCCTTCCCGGGATAGTAGGGGGGTGGGGCGGCTAGCTGATGCAGAGCCCCCACAGTGCTGACCGTCCGGGCCTCTGTGCCCATCATCATGGGCGTCAACGTGGGCACATCCATCACCAGCACCCTGGTCTCGATGGCACAGTCGGGGGACCGGGACGAGTTTCGGAGGTGAGCGGGGTAAGGGGCAGGCAGGGCCCGGGGTGGCGATCCGGGTGGTGGCCAAGGCCAGCACCCAGCTGCCTCTGTGTGGCCCCAGAGCCTTCGGCGGCTCAGCTGTGCACGGCATCTTCAACTGGCTCACGGCGCTGGTGCTGCTGCCGCTGGAGAGCGCTGCAGCCCCCTGGAGAGGCTCAGTGCGCTGATCCTGGGCGCCGCCAGCCCTGCAGCCCGGGGGCACGCGCCCGACATCCTCAAGGTGCTGACCCGGCCGCTCACACACCTCATCGTGCAGGTGAGACGGCTCACTCCTTTCTGGCAGGACCCACAGGCCAGGGCCTGGCTGGAAGGGCTTTGCTGGGGAGACTGGTCTGGGCCCAGGGTCGGGTGGGGCAAGAGAGGGTCCAGCACAGCGGACCTGGCTGCAGTCCTCCGAGCCCCAGGCCAGTCCTGAGGAACCGACGCCAGTCCCGGATCCTCTGTTCCCAGCTGGACGCTGATGTCCTTATGGGCAGTGCTATGGGCAACGCCACCAACCGGAGCCTTATTAAGCGATGGTGCGGCACCAGGGAGCAGACGGTGAGGCGCCACTGATCCCTGACCCCAGACCCGCTGAATTACCCGGCCCCGCCTACTCTGAGCCCGTCCTGAGCCCCACCGCCTTGTCTTCCCAGACCGCGGGGAACAGCAGCCACTGCGGAGCGGCGGTGGCGGGGGGCCCTGCCCTGGGAAGAACGGCTCTGCGTCTGAGGGACCCCTGCCCTGTGAGGCCCGGCCCCGCGCGCCCCCGCCGCCCCGCGCGGCCCCCCGCCGCCCTGCGCGCCACCTCCCCCCGCCCCCGCCGCCCCGCGCGCGCCCCCGCCGCCCTGCGCGCCACCCCCCGCCCCCGCCGCCCCGCGCGCGCCCCCGCCGCCCCGCGCGCGCCCCCGCCGCCCTGCGCGCCACCCCGCCGCCCCGCGCGCGCCCCCGCCGCCCCGCGCGCCCCCGCCGCCCCGCGCGCCACCCCCCCGCCCCCCGCCCCGCGCGCCCCCGCCGCCCTGCGCGCCACCCCCCGCCCCCGCCGCCCCGCGCGCGCCCCCGCCGCCCTGCGCGCCACCCCCCCGCCCCCGCCGCCCCGCGCGCCCCCCGCCGCCCTGCGCGCCACCCCCCCGCCCCCGCCGCCCCGCGCGCGCCCCCGCCGCCCTGCGCGCCACCCCCCGCCCCCCGCCGCCCCGCGCGCGCCCCCCGCCGCCCTGCGCGCCACCCCCCGCCCCCGCCGCCCCGCGCGCCCCCCGCCGCCCTGCGCGCCACCCCCCCGCCCCCGCCGCCCCGCGCGCGCCCCCGCCGCCCCGCGCGCCACCCCCCCCGCCCCCGCCGCCCCGCGCGCCCCCGCCGCCCCGCGCGCCACCCCCCGCCCCCCCCCCCCGCGCGCGCCCCCCCCGCCCTGCGCGCCACCCCCCCCCGCCCCCGCCGCCCCGCGCGCGCCCCCGCCGCCCTGCGCGCCACCCCCCGCCCCCGCCGCCCCGCGCGCGCCCCCGCCGCCCTGCGCGCCACGCCCCCCGCCGCCCCGCGCGCGCCCCCGCCGCCCTGCGCGCCACCCCCCGCCCCCGCCGCCCCGCGCGCGCCCCCCGCCGCCCCGCGCGCCACCCCCCGCCCCCCCCCCCGCGCGCGCCCCCGCCGCCCTGCGCGCCGCCCCCCCGCCCCGCGCGCGCCCCCGCCGCCCTGCGCGCCACCCCCCCGCCCCCGCCGCCCCGCGCGCGCCCCCCGCCGCCCTGCGCGCCACGCCCCCGCCGCCCCGCGCGCGCCCCCCGCCGCCCTGCGCGCCACCCCCCGCCCCCCCGCCCCCGCCGCCCCGCGCGCCCCCCCGCCGCCCTGCGCGCCACCCCCCCCCCGCCCCCGCCGCCCCGCCTGGCCGCGGCTCACCTGTCCCCGCCCTGCCCCAGGCCGCCACCTGTTCGCGGGCACGGCGCTCGCGGACCTGGCCGTGGGCCTCATCCTGCTGGCCGCCTCCCTGCTCGTGCTCTGCTCCTGCCTCGTCCTCATTGTCAAGCTGCTCAACTCCACTCTGCGGGGCCGCGTCGCCCAGGCCGTGAGGACGGTCATCAACTCTGGTGCGGCGGAAAGCGGTGCCGCCGCGGGGGTGGGGGCGGGGAAGCGGGGCTCGGGGTCACCAGATCTCGCTCCGCAGACTTCCCCCGCCCGTTTGGCTGGCTCAGCGGCTACCTGGCCATGCTCGTGGGCGCCGGCCTGACCTTCGTGCTCCAGAGCAGCAGCGTCTTCACCGCGGCCATCGTGCCGCTCATCGGTGAGCGGAGTCCGCGGCACCTGGGGGTGGGCTCAGATCCGGTGATGACCCCCGGCTCCCCCAGGGGTCGGGGTGATCAGCCTGGAGCCAGCGTGCCCTCTCTTCCCCAGGTCGAGGGTGGGTGGGCTCAGGGCCCGTGATGACCCCTGCCTCCCCCAGGGGTCGGGGTGATCAGCCTGGAGCGAGCGTACCCTCTCTTCCTGGGTTCCAACACTGGCACCACCACCACGGCCCTGCTGGCAGCTCTGGCCAGCCCCTCGGACATGCTGCTCAGCGCCGTCCAGGTACTGCCCTCCTGCCCGCTCCCGGGCCTGCAGGCCCCTCCACTCCCAGTGCGGGCCTGAGGCTTCCGCTCTGGGTCCTGGAGGCTGGCGGTGGGACGTGTGTCCTGGGGCCTCAGGACACGGCTCTCCTGTCCTCCACCTCTGGCTGCCCACTCAAGCCCACAGCCTTGCCTCCTGGGACCCCAAGGGCCCTGTGGGACTGCTCGGGGGTCCCAGGCCTTCCCCTCTTCCCCTGCAACCTCATCATTTCCAGGACCCTGTAGCCCCAGGCCTTCTTCCCGGTTCCAGCTGGCGGCTCTCCTGAGGGACCGCTGTGGCCTCAAGCCCCTCCATCTCACCACCTCTGGGATGCCCTCCACCCCTCAGCGGCCTAAACGGCACAGGTCCCCACTTGGACGACTCCCCATCTCCCTCCGTGCACTCCTACCCAGTCCCAATTCTGCCTCCAGGACACCTCCCGCCAGCCCCCAGCTCTGAGCCCCACACCCAGTCCCATTCAGTCCCCCTGATTCTCCACAGATTGCCCCTTGGGCCCCACTGCCTCCATCCCAGCGGCCTAATAGGTGCGGCTCTGGAAGGCCTGTATCTCACTGGGCTGCTGCCCACAGAAGAGATGAACCCCAGCGCTCCCCAACTCCCACCTGCTCTCTCGCCCCGGCTCTGTCTCTGTCCATTTAGAACCTCCCAGTGCATGACCCTGATCCCCCTCCTCCAGGAAGCCCTCCAGAACACACCCACCACAGTGACTCCTCGACTTCTCCAGCAACCCCTGGAGAGAGTTGTGTTCCCTCCACGTGTAGCCCTGCAACTCCTCCTTGCAGGAGCCAGGCCAGAACCTGGGGCTGGGTGGCTAAGCCCACTGAGGGATGAGCACGACTAGGGTCGCCGTGGATGAAGCATGGGCAAGTGAAGCCAGCTCAGGGGAAGGTGGAATCCACAGGGCTATCAGAGACACAGTTACCACAGGGCAATGCCGTATTAGGCTCCCGATCCTCAGGGCACTGTGGGGTGTGGGAAGAGCGTGCCCACCACAGTGGCCATCTCAGACAGACCTGGATGCCTCCCCCTTTCTGCCGGGGGCGGGGGCGGGGAGGGGCATGCCTCCCACGGAGCCCAGACTCCTGAGTCCCGCCCGCCCGCCTGCCCTCCCTCCCCTCCAGGTCGCTCTCATCCACTTCTTCTTCAACCTGGCGGGCATCCTGCTGTGGTACGTGGTGCCCATCCTCCGGCTGCCCATCCCACTGGCCAAGCGCTTTGGGAACCTGACCGCCAGCTACCGCTGGGTGGCCGTCGCCTACCTGCTGCTCTGCTTCCTGGCGCTGCCCCTGGCTGCCTTTGGACTCTCCCCTGGCGGGGGCGCAGCGCTGGCTGCGGTCGGGCGCCCCTGGGCGTGCTGGTGCTCCTCGTCACCCTGGTCACCTTCCTGCAGCGGCACCGGCCCACCTGGCTGCCCCGCCGCCTGCGCTCCTGGGCCTGGCTGCCCCTCTGGCTCCGCTCTCTGGAGCCCTGGGACCTCCTGGTGAGACGCTGCTGCCCCTGCAAGGCCTGCAGCCCCCCTCAGGCTGCAGCCAAGGCGGCCCACTGTTACGAGAACCCCCAGGTTCTGGCCTCCCAGCAGTTGTGAAGGGTGGACGTGCCTCACCCTCTCGCCCTGTTGACCTCTGGCGGCCCTGGGGGATCCCAGTAGCTGCGGACTTCTGAGTCACCTGGGTCGCCTTCTTTGCAAATAAAAAACGCCTGTACCCAGGTGTGGGCGGTCTTCTCTCCCCAATCCAGGGCTGCAAGGGGAGGGCCCCCTGGAGCCCCAACTTCCTTCCACCCCACCTTCGACCCCAAACTTTCCCCACACCCCTCACCCCCGGCAGGGAGCTGGGGGGGTGGGGCAGTGCCTTGCCGCCCCCCAGCGGACACTTAGGGGCCAGCGCTGAGCCCGAGTAGGAGATGGAAGTCCCCAGAGGTGCGGCCAGACAGCCGAAGCCCGAGCTGTGACTCGCCTCCACTGCCGGCGGCAGCAGGCCCTGAGTGCGGCCGATCCGGAGTGTGGAGACACCGCAGCAAGAAGCTCGGGGTCCAGGGAGGCTGGACGTGGCTGGGCCCTTCTCTGTGGTGCAGGGAGGGAGGGCGGACGCGCGGGCAGCTCTGGCGCCCTGCAGCCCGTCGGCGGCCAGCCTGGAGGGCGTCACGTGGCCGTTGCGGGGCCCTGAATTCCCGCAGGTGCGTCGCGGAGTGGGGAGGGCACGGGTGAGGACCAGGTGCCCCCGAGGTGCCCCGCTCCCCTGCGTCCCCGCTCTCCTCCTTCAGCGCGGCGCCCAGCGCTGCGGGGCGCGGGGGATGCAGGGGGCGGCACGGGGCACGGGGATGTGGGGGCGCAGGGCCAGCGGACCAGTGAGCGGTTTACCCATGTTCCCCCCCGCCGTCCTGGGCAGAGCAGGTGCGCAGTGCCCGCACCCCAGGAAGTGGGTCCTGCCCGGCAAGCCCGGCGCGGGTCGTCCCTGGAGGCAGCACCTAGGTAAAACATCTCTGGGCCGGGTCCCCACCCGAGACTGACTCTCCTCCCCCCCCCCCTGCCAGCGCTGAGGGTTTCCACACAGGAAGGCTTTTGTCTGGAGCCCGGCCCTGGTAACATGACCCCGCTCCGGTTCAGGGCTGCCCCCAACACCAGCCGGACCCTGTGCCGCCACAGCCCTGAGAGAAAATCGTTGGCAGATTCAGTCTCTCCCCCAGAACTCGGGCACCTGGGGCAGCTCGGATCCGGGAGGGCTGGGGGTGTGTGTGTGTTGCCTGGTTTCTCGGTTTGCAGCTGCGACCAGTGATCACCTTCTGATCCAGGGCTGCTGCCCTGAAGATGGGGGCCACTTTCCTTCCCAGCCCCCCAGGTGTGCCCAGCCAAACCCAGTGGGGGGACAGGTGTGAATGGCCAGGAAGTTGAGACTGGGACCCCAGAACCAAGTCCTGTCCACAGTGGCGTCCTCTCACTCGGGTTCTCCCAGACCCCCCCTTCCCGTGTCCCCTGGCCCCTCTCAGCTCCCTCATGTCTCCTGTCCTCCCAAGAGGCTTCTAGATCTCCTGAGCCTGGGGTTCACCCTGGCTTCCGGAGGAGCTAGCCACCTGCTCTGAGACCCACAAGGGGCCTCGGGGGAACAAGACCCCTGGGGCAGGCCCGTGTACTTGTTTTTGCCTTCCCCCAACTTGTGTGACCTCAGGACACACCTGCCCTTCTGACATCAGCCTGACTCCCTTGGAAGTCCCTGAGGAGGAGCTGGGCCTGGCTGTTTCCCCAGGGACACGGTTGGCTGGGGGGTGGGAAGGCACTGAGAGGGGAAGCAAGTACCCAGTGCGTGCACCGCTTCTTCCGGGGGCGGGTGAGGCTGCGCACAAAGGCTGCCTGCTGGGTCCTTTGAGGCCGTGAACCACTGTCTGCCTGCTGCTCCCGCCAGGCGGTAATGCAGCCTCCCGCTGGGACCATGGGCACCGGTAAACAGAGCTGTCGTTGAGGACGCCTTCAACAGCTGCAGGCTCTGGCGGGAGGGCCAGGTGCCCGGCACTCCCGCAGCCCCCGCCCACTCTGCCTTGCGTCCCACTGGGCCACAGACCCCCACTGGGCCCGGACCTCCCCCGGCCTGGACCCCGTGGCTCACTAGAGCCCACCTCCACCCTGGGCAGGAACCCCCGGTTAAGGGTGGGGACCTGCAGGGCCTCCCCCTCACGGGCCCTGAGCAGCGGTGCCAACTGTGGTCCTTGGCCGAGCGCCACGGGCAGGCCTGCTGCCTTGCTTCCGGCCAGTGTTCACTTTGGGAGGGCAAGGTGGGCAACCTGGTGCCGCGAGGGGCCCTGGGGCTCACACCTGGGGGGGTGACACGACTGTTTTGTTACCTGTAACGCAGGGCTGCCAAGCTGGCCTCCCGGCCCTGCGGGCACTGGTCACCGGAAGCAGAGACTTCTGCCAGTGGGGGCCTCAGCCCAGGCTGGGGGGCAAGGAGGGAAGGCTCTGGCAAACATTTCAAAGTGCCCCAACTCACTGGCTCACTTGGAGCAAAGTCTGAGCTTTCCCCCTTCTCGCTGCCTCGTAAACTCGTGCGGCCTCTCTGCTGCAGTGCCAGGGCCTGGCAGGTCTGCTTGGGCAGCTAGGCTCCTTTGCCCGGGCACTGTGAGAACCCTAGATGCCAGGCAGGGACCCTGCACACACGACAAGCCGCTGCCTGTGGCCAGCACCAGCCGGGCCCACCTTCCTGGACTGGTGCAGGCGAAGGGGCTGGTCCCCTGTCCCCTTCGGGAGCTATTACTTTGACATGCTGACTCCTCACACTTCAGGTCAGGTTCAGGACTGCAGCTGCAGACCACGCTCCGGGCATGGAAAGACTCATCCCTATGCCAGTGTGCTACTTCCCAACCATGTCATCCCCAGATTAGGTATTCCGTGAAGTGCCTTAGCGCTGCAGTACGCCAGGAAATGGCGGTGTCATGAAGTACGCAGTGAAGAGCAAGCACAATCTCTCTAGGTAGAAGTGACCAGGTATTGCCCACAACATCCATGGGCTGGGGAGCAAAGGAGGGTAGGAGCCTCACTGAGAAAACCAGAATCGAGAGAGGACCCGTGGCCACAGTGAGAGAGACTGTCCACGGCGAACATTACGAAAATATAATGCAAGGGTACTGTTTTTAAAATGATTAAGAGTGTGACTACATGAAAGTTAACTGGGATTTTTCGTTTTTTTTTTTTTTTTCCTCCCAACAAAATTCAGGAAAAGTACAAGCATTTGTTCAGCCAGGTGTACCGATCTCTGGTTGCCCAGAAGGCCTGGGCGCGGCTCTCGTGTCTCCACGCAGCTCTGTGCGCTCCTGGGGCCAAGGCACCAAGGCAACAGGCGCCAGGCCAGCGCGGTCTCCACAACAAGCCGCAAGCCGCTGCCGGGCAGGGGCCCGTCCTGCCCCGCCCGCCCCGCGCCCACCTCTCTCCGGCCGGGCGCCGCGGCCCCACGCGCTCGACCACCTGCCCACGACCCGTGCGGGCCTGACGACCGAGGAAGGGGGCAGGCAGCCTCCAAAGCTCAGGGGGCGGGCCCGGCGCCGCCGCTTATCGGCCCCCGATCCCCGAGGGCGTCCGTGTGAACGGCGCCGAGCCCCTCCTCCGCTCCAAGACTCCGCAAGATGAGCCTGGCCGCTCTGTAAAAGGCGCACAGCGAGGCCTGGGCCCGCGCTAGGGGTACGGGGCGCGCCCCGCCCGCCTGCCCCGGGCTCGGCCGGCCCCCGCAGGGCCCCGCCCGCGCCCGCGCCCGCGCCCGCGCCCGCGCCCCGCCCGCGCCGGTCCCCGCGGCTCTGCGGCGGTTACCAGGACGCCGGCCCCGCCGGCCAATAGCGGAAGGCTGTCGGCGTGCTCTGCGCAGCCAGCCAATGGGAGCACAAATCAATCATTTGAAACAGCCAATGGCCAGAAGACCGCAGAGCGAGGGGGGACTTGGATAGGGAGCGCAGAGGCCGCGACGGACCAATAAAGGGCGAGCGGCGTCAGGAAGGCGGGCCCTGGGAAGCCCGATTGACGGGGTTATAGCCAATCGAACGAGGCCGCTTGCCAGCCTCGCTCTGGACGCCCAATAAGAGGCTGGCGGGGGCGGGCGCGGCGGCTATATAAGCGCCGGTGCGGCGTCGGTTGTAGCACTCTGCGCGCCCGCCTTTCGGCTTTCGCTCGGCTCTTTCCTCCGCAGCCGCCCCCGCTGCAGCCGCCGCCGCCGCCATGAGGGGAGATCGTGCACCTGCAGGCCGGCCAGTGCGGCAACCAGATCGGCGCCAAGGTTAGCGGGGACGTCTGGGCCGGCGCGGGTCCTCCGGGCGGGGCGGGCTGGCGGCGGGAAAGATGGCGGCATCCGGCGGGTGGCGCCCCGCGCATTGCGGCCCCTCGCGGCGCCGCAACCGGGGTCAGGGCGGCGGGCAGCGGCTGGGGTCTGTGGGGACGGCCGGGCGGCGGGGGAAGGGAAGGCCGGGCCGCGCCGCGCCGTCCGGGGCGGGGTCGGCTCTGGGCACCTCCGGCGTGACTCAGCCCTGGACCGGCCCGCCCGCGTCTCCCGTAGTTTTGGGAGGTGATCAGCGACGAGCATGGTATCGATCCTACCGGCACCTACCACGGGGATAGCGACCTGCAGCTGGAGCGAATCAACGTGTACTACAACGAGGCCACCGGTGAGACCCCGCGCCCCTTCCCCACCCCCATGCCGCCCCGCGGCCCTCCCCTCGCTGACGCCCTCCCGCCCCCCAGGTGGCAAGTATGTGCCCCGCGCCGTGCTCGTGGACCTGGAGCCGGGCACCATGGACTCTGTGCGCTCGGGGCCTTTCGGGCAGATCTTCAGGCCGGACAACTTTGTCTTCGGTGAGCCGCGGATCGGGGTGGGTGGCGGCTGATAGCCAGGACGGCGCAAAGGTCAGGGGATGCCCAGTGTCGCCATCTTCAGGACTCGCAGAGCCGAGGTTCTGATCCACTCTGTATCCTCAGTAGAATCTGGGTTCCAGGCCGCCCTCCTCCTCTCAAGGGCTATTCAATCCCCTCACCTAAAGCGGCTTTGCCGAGAAGGCCCGGCTGTCTGCCTGCCGGGAAGGGGCAGGCACATGTAATCTGCCTGCCGGGAAGGCTGAGCTGGAGGCAGTGGCAGCTTGTCCACTCTTGGGAGGCTGCCCGTGGGAGGGGGCTGGTTTGTTGTTTAACCCTGTTAGGGTGACACCTTGCTGTTTCATTGGCTACATCGTTACCGTATCAGTTTGGGGGCCCGTCTGCTGTACCTGCAGGGTGGGTTTTGTGTGTCATCTCACGGTGTGGTGTTTGGCCTTTTTGGCACGAGTGATCAGTGGTGAGCACATGTCTGGCTGAATAGCAACCGGCTGCCCTCTCTTGCAGGTCAGAGTGGTGCCGGGAACAACTGGGCCAAGGGGCACTACACAGAAGGCGCGGAGCTTGTCGATTCCGTGCTGGACGTCGTGAGGAAGGAGGCGGAGAGCTGTGACTGCCTGCAGGGCTTCCAGCTGACCCACTCCTTGGGCGGGGGGACCGGGTCTGGGATGGGCACCCTCCTCATCAGCAAGATTCGGGAGGAGTATCCAGACAGGATCATGAACACCTTCAGCGTGGTGCCCTCGCCCAAAGTGTCGGACACCGTCGTGGAGCCCTACAACGCCACCCTCTCAGTCCACCAGCTCGTAGAGAACACGGACGAGACCTACTGCATCGACAACGAGGCGCTGTACGACATCTGCTTCCGCACCCTGAAGCTGACCACGCCCACCTACGGGGACCTGAACCACCTGGTGTCGGCCACCATGAGCGGGGTCACCACCTGCCTGCGCTTCCCGGGCCAGCTCAACGCCGACCTGCGCAAGCTGGCCGTGAACATGGTGCCCTTCCCCCGCCTGCACTTCTTCATGCCCGGCTTTGCCCCGCTAACCAGCCGGGGCAGCCAGCAGTACCGGGCACTGACGGTGCCCGAGCTCACCCAGCAGATGTTCGATGCCAAGAACATGATGGCCGCCTGCGACCCGCGCCACGGGCGCTACCTGACCGTGGCCGCTGTCTTCCGGGGCCGCATGTCCATGAAGGAGGTGGACGAGCAGATGCTGAACGTGCAGAACAAGAACAGCAGCTACTTCGTGGAGTGGATCCCCAACAACGTGAAGACGGCCGTGTGCGACATCCCGCCCCGCGGCCTGAAGATGTCGGCCACCTTCATCGGCAACAGCACGGCCATCCAGGAGCTGTTCAAGCGCATCTCGGAGCAGTTCACGGCCATGTTCCGGCGCAAGGCCTTCCTGCACTGGTACACGGGCGAGGGCATGGACGAGATGGAGTTCACCGAGGCCGAGAGCAACATGAACGACCTGGTGTCCGAGTACCAGCAGTACCAGGACGCCACGGCCGAGGAGGAGGGCGAGTTCGAGGAGGAGGCGGAGGAGGAGGTGGCCTAGAGGGGCCGGGCCGGAAGGCCGAGGCCGTGGGGACTCTTTATTCACTCACAGCCCGCGCTCATAGTCTGTCTCACTGTGTGTGTGTGCTTTCCTGTCTTGACATCACGTGCTGTGCAGCCACCACCATTAAAGCGTTTTCATAGTGTTTGGCCGCGCCGCTCCAGTTCCTTCCGATAGGCCGTGCGGGTGCTGTTGCCAAAGGTCAGTGCGTAGTTGTCCTGCATGGCTGGGAGGGGATGCTGCCGCTGAGCCCCTGGGCCCACCGCCCGCACGGGGAGCACGCGGGGCTGCTGCGGGGCTGGCGGCTGCCTCCCAGAGGGGGGGCCCAGCCTGTGCACAGGAGGCCGCCGTGTGGTCTGCAGGCGCTTGGCCTCTCGGCTTTTCGTCAGGGCTGTTGGTGAGCCCCTTCCACACTGGGGAAGGGGAGGCACTGAGGGAATTTTGGGTCATTTGGAGTCGTCCTGTCCCAAGGGAGCCTTGTCTGAGGTTAGGCCTGGCTGAGGGGCCCAGCCCCTGGCCCCGCCCCACAGTGGCCTGTCCTCCGGGAGGAGTGCGTCCTCCCGGGCGGAGCCCACAGCACTCACATGGGATGAAGCCCATGTAGAAGGGTGTCAGGCCCTGGCTTCTGTAGACGGTGGTGCTGGGCCAGTGTGTGCTGGGCAGCCTCTCACCCAGGGCACAGACGGGATTTCTGAGCAGAAACTGGGGGACAGGCAGGTCAGCGCTGCCGTGTCCTGCCTCCCCAGCTGGAAACCACGGAGCAGAATGTCCCAGGGGCGCATGCTGGCATTGTGGGAAGTGAGAGGCTCAGGGGTCTTCCCTTCCCACAACACTCCAGACCTGGGAGCCAAGACCTACTCAGAAGGAAATGGCTTGGGAGGGGCGGAGCGGAGGGGACGGCCTCTGGGCGGGCAGGGCTTCCTGCAGGGGGAGCCAGGGGCGGTGTCCACACACCTGGCTCTTGTCGAACTCGTCCATGGCCCGTGTGACCCCATCGCGATAGTTCACCCCCCATCACCCAGGCAAACCGAGGGACAAAGCCTGCGTAACCTGGGGAAGGAGGAGAGCAGGGTCCCCTGCAGGTCCCCACTTGCCCCGGCGGTGCCAAGGCAGTCTGTGTAGGCTCCTGTCCCAAGAGGAATGGGCCCTCAGAGTGCCCACCCTTTCGAAGGGCCCACAGGCAGCCTCACTTGCTCCCCTGTGCCCCCCCTTCAACCGCCCCACCCCTGCCGGGCCCTTGGGGCCTTGGTGGGGAGGGCACACACCTGAGATGGCCTTACGCTGGATTAGCTTGGGGTGGTCCAGCTGGGGCAGCCTGTGGAACCTGCCCACATCGAGTGTCTCCTGCCAGGGTCGAGGGGTGGGGACTCGTCCCTCGTGCAGTGGTGCAGCTGGGATGGGGGGAGGCGCGGGTCTGGCTGGGGTGGGGCCTGGCGCCCGTGTCCCGGGTGTCCCTCAGTTACCTGGCACTGCCTGGGGGCCTCGCAGGCAGGGGTGGTGCTCTTCCAGGCCTCTTCCCCTAGTGCCAGCCGCAGCCCCGGGTGTCCAAGGTCCCTGGAGTCCCCTTTCCTGCCCGGGGGGCAGGGGGCGTAGGGGGAATAGGGCATGAAGCCTGCAGGCAGTGGGACTCGCCTGGATACATTCTCACCCCCACGGGCCCCTGGGCATCTGCCTCCTGGGGTGGGAACTGGCCCAGCATCTCAAAATTCTTGTAGGGTTTCAGACCTGTGGGACAGGGCAGCCTTGAGCCACAGCACGCAGGACAGCATCCTGGGGCATGCCGGGGCCGGGAGCGCAGGCAGCTTACCAGTGTAGTGGGGTATGTAGGGCTCGATCAGGTCACGGCAGGGCACAAACGGTGGCTTGGGCTTGCTGAAGTCCTCGATGAACCTGGGCTTGGCGACGGGGGCCAGCACGGAGCAGGGGCTCTTCTGCACGCTGGGGTCTGTGAGCAGCTGCGCCGTGGTGCGCCCATAGGTGTCCCCCACCTGGTAGCGCAGCTGCGGGTAGAAGCCGGCATAGCTGCAGAGGCGAGAGGGCGAGGCCGGGCCCCACCAGCATGGTGGATCTGGCCTGCTGGCCGCGGACGAGAGCCTCCAGCCGCTGCAGAACTGGTTCGCGGCAGCCCCACCACCCGGGGCTCCTGGGGCTTGAGTGGGCCACTCAGGCCAAGCACCGAGAATAGGCCCAGCCCGCGAGAGTGGAGCTGCGGCGTCCTCCCCACTGTCCGCGGGCCGTTCGCCAGCCGTTTTCCAGCCGTTTTCCAACAAGGGGCGGAAAGAGACAATAGGGAGCTCTGCCCCCAAAGCATCGCAGGGAGGAGACTGGGCCTTGGGCTGAGGCACACGGGGGCCGGCACAGGGGGGCCGGCACAGGGGGCCGGCAGGGTCCCGGGAAGGTGGGGGTCCCCAGCAGGGGGCGCTGTGGTGGGGGAGGTTCAGGCCTGTGGGGAAGTGGCGTGGGCGCCACGGCTAAGCCCTGAGGAGTGGCCTGTGTGCCAGCAAGGGGTGTGTGTTTTCTTTTAAAACTTGCCTGGGGGCACAGCGCAGGGCCATGGGCTCAACCCCTGGTCTGGGAAGATTCCACGCGACATGGAGCAACCCACAGCCACGGAGCCTGCCTGCTGCAGCTCCTGAAGCCTGTGTGCCTGGGGCCCGTGCTCCGCCAGACAGCACTGCACCGAGCAGCCGGGCACCGCCGCAGAGGGCCCTCCACTCGCCACGGCCAGGGAGAGCCCGTGCCCAGAGACCCAGCGCGGCCCCAAGTAACAAATGGCTAACATGTATATACATAATAAAATCCATCAAAACACCCTGCTCAGGTGAGTGCAGGCCACTCGACGAGCTGAGCGAGGCTGAGCCTGAAGGCCGGCCTCTTCAGTGCCCCCAGGTTGGCTCTGCTCTTCCTAGCCTTTTTTGGCGTGTGGTCTGAGTGTGCGCCAGCGAGGAGGCCCATTTCTGTTTATCTTTGGTCACGCTGCGTGGCAGGCAGGGTCCTAGTTCCCCAACCAGGGATCGAACCTGTGCCCCCTGCAGTGGAAGCTCAGTGTCTCAATCGCTGGACCCCCAGATAGCTCCCCATTTCCGTTTTTGATGTGGGGACACTAGCAAGGCGGCCTGAAGGCCATGCCCGTCAGTTCACCCCAGGTGCTCATCTCCTCTTCATCTTTTTACTTTTTCATGTTTTGGGGGCAGAGGGCATGCAAGGTCCTAGTTTCCGGGCCAGAGACTGAATCCTGCTCCCTGCGGTGGAAGCAGAGTCTCACCCCTGGCCTGCCAGGGCTGTCCCAGCTCAGCTCTTCTTTAAAGCGGGATGCACTCTGGAGGGAGAGGCCAGCGCCCCCAGCTGTCACGCCGTCCCCAGCCTCTGCTCTCCGCAGACGTGTGCCCACCTGGCACGGCTGCACCAGCAGGGTGGGCCAGCCAGGCCCCCCACAAACCTGCCCTGGCCTTCCTGACTGGCCTGCAGCCTCACGCTGCTCCCCGGGCACCCCAGTTCCCAGCTCCTGCCCAGAGCCCCTCAACCCCCGCTTTGGCCTCAGCTTCCTGGAGACTCAGCTCTGGGGTCCCCTCATGGCCCCGGCCGTGCTCCGCCGACCCCGGGGACCCCAGGCCTGCCCCAGGGCTGTGGTGCTAACCCAGGGATGTAGTGAGGTTCTGGCGAGAAGAGGTTGTGCTTCTGAGTGGCTGTCATTGCGCCTCAGTTCTGCGGGGCTGCCTCCAGCCCCGCGCCTGCACCTGCCACCTTCCAGCCACCTTCCAGAGAGGAGCCCTGTTGCCTGGCAACCATTGTGAGGAGGACTGACTGCTGAGCCGCCCTGCCCGCAGCAACTGGTGAGTACTCCAGGCCTCAAGGTGGGGCCACAGGCTGGGGCCCAGGCAGACCCCTGGGCAGTGAGGGGTGGGCCCGGGCCAGGACGCTCACAACCCGCAGGAGGCCGGGAGCCCGGTGAAAAGCAGCCCCCCAGGGTGAGGCTGAGTGAGCCCCCTCCTCATACACGAGGCGCTGGCCACTCTGGAGGCACCGCTGCGAGACTCAGCAAGCGAGCCTCCTGAGCCAGGGGGCGGCCGGAACCCTGTCCTCGGGGGTCTTTGCCCTGGAGCTGGCACTGCTCTTTAAGCCACCAAGTCAAGTCTGATTCTTTGCGACCCCAGAACTGTAGACCACAGGCTCCTCTGTCCGTGGGACTTCCTCAGGCAGGAAGACTGGAAAGGGTTGTCATTTCCTTCTCCAAGGGGTCTTTCCCGACCCAGGGATTGAATCCACATCTCCTGATCTGTCACTATTTTCCATTTAAAACAAATCCTGATTTGGGGGGTGTGTAGGGAGGACTTTCTAAACATAAAAATGAAGAAAGGTAGCATAAAGGGGACGGTTAGCAGGTTCAAGCACATGTCAAAAAACAGATTAATCAACACTAAGAGACAGGTGGCAGACGGGGAAGCGCCTGCGACGAGTGCCGTGCGCAGATACGGTATCAGTGGAAACAAGCTCCCAAGGCAAACCCATGAGAAGTTAACACCCAGCAGAAGAGCCCGTGGAGGTGCCCACAGTGAGGACGGAGCCTCGGTCAAGCGAGTGAGGGCGCTGGCAGCCTGGCCTCCTCAGCGCAGAGACCACCTCTCAAGCGGGGGCTCCAGCGGCCAGGCTTTGACCCGCGGCTCCCACTCGGTCCCGAGGAGATGGCCCATGGCGCACGGGGACCCGAGCTGCTCGCCAGGGAGGGACCTTGGGGCAGGCGGGGAGACCCTAGCCCTGATTAAAGGTGTGTTTCCTCAAGCGAGTCGCTACCGACAGGAGCGCCAGGCAGGCCCGGGCGCTGCCGATGGGGGGGCCTTGGAGAGGGAGAGACGGCCGTGCACGGGGGACTGGGGGATGGGACATCCTTGGCTGCGCTGCCC
The DNA here is from genome assembly GCA_917880005.1 of Nanger dama. Lineage (NCBI taxonomy): Eukaryota > Metazoa > Chordata > Mammalia > Artiodactyla > Bovidae > Nanger > Nanger dama. The sequence continues at coordinate 732,331 of CAKJTW010000018.1, read as the reverse complement.
TGGTGAGGCCTGGGCCGGGCTGGTCGGGCCAGTGGCTCTGAAAGGCATTGCGGGGACCGGGCGCCCACCTGGACTCCCCGCTCACCGGCCTCATCGAGCCTTCGTGTTTCAGCCTCAGCAGCCATTGTGTCTGTGATGATGTCCAGGCTCTGTGCTCCCCAGAGGACAGCGTCCCTCAGCCTCACCTGAGCCGCCAGGCCTGCCTCCCCCTTCCCTGGGGAGTCCCCTCTGCCCTCCCCTGTGTCTCCTCCTGCTGGCCCTGCAGGCTCAGCAGCCTGCAGCCCCCGCCCCCGATCTCCACCCTCTGCCAGGGCCTCCGTCCTTCCCGAGCACCATGAGAGTGGGCCCTGGGGCCCCAGGAGACCCAGAAGTCCAGGAGATCGGACGGGTTGGAACAAGAAAGGGGAGGAGGGAGAGAGGGCAGCAGAGCTGAGAGTCACTGGGGCCTGCTGGCCGTGGCTGATCCCAGGGCAACCCACCGTGCGGGTCAGCGGAGGGGTCACTTAAGGACTGGACAGTGCTTCCCAGGGAGTCCCTGGCAACAGGGGACCCACGTCCAGTCAGTGAGGTCACAGAGCCCTGTGATGTCCCTAGGGGAGGGGAGCCAGAGACCCTGATAATGAATTTTGACCAGAAGGCGGTGAAATTCCTGGCAAATTTTCACATCAATGGAGGCAGACACTGGACCCATGGCTCCCTGAAGCAGAAACCACCTGTGACTTACCAGTAACTGCCCGCGCGGTGGGCTGGCTGGGGGGCGGCGGCCTGGGTGGCCCTCTGGCTGCGTGGACGTCGGCTGCTCGCGTCCCCCGCAGGCTCAGTGCTGCCGTGCTGTCAGGCCTGGAACTAGGGCTGGGGGCCGCCTGGGAGGACATGTGGCCCCCAGCAGTGCAGGAGCTCCAGGTGGGGCTCAGGACGCAAGCCAGCCCCCTCCAGGAGCCCCTCACTTGGAACCTGAGGGAGCTGTGTGAGTGAGGGCTCAGGTTCCCCAGCCCCGGGCCGGTCAGGGGAGCAGGCAGGGCGGGTGGGGGCCGGTGGGAGGACCCAGGCCCGGGGCTTGTTCCGCCAGTGCTGGAGCAACGCCCGCCTATCGTGACTGACCTGCATGTTCCCGGCCCCACCAAGTATCAGGTGCCAGACGCGTCGCTGCGAGAGTCCTCCCCACACCCCCACTTCAGCATCGGCCGCAGGCACCCCACCCATGGTGCGTGCCCCTCCCTGCGCCCCCCACCGCCCGCCCTCTCACCTGGAGATGGACCCTGGCCACAGGCACCCCTGTGACCCTGTCCCCACTGCAGAGGGCGGTGGCCGCAGGGCGTGGCAGACTGTGTGGTTCCAGAGTGAAAGCCCCTTCACCCAGAAAGCTGACTTCAACCGAGAGCAGAAGGTGGGGGCCGGCCCGGCAGGTCCTGGGCGGGGTGGACCCTCCCGAGGGACAGGCCTGCAGCAGCCGCGTCTCCTCACAGTGGCCATCGCCTGCCGACTACCAGCTGCCCAGCCCGCCTGCCTGCCCAGCCTTCAGCTTCAGGGGCCACCCTGCCTCCAGGCCACCTGAGGCCCGAGCCCGCCAGGGGGTGCTGCAGGGCTGGGGCGCAGGGCCCCGGGCCCAGCCCCTCCTGCAGGCCCCTCTGCCCACAGGGGAAGAGATGGGCCCTGGCCCCAGCACCTACAACATTCTTCCGGGCTGCCGTTTGAAGGGCCCGTGCCCACCCGCCTTCTCTATGGGCCGCTCGCCCCTGCTGGCCTCCTGGTTGGGCTCCTGTAAGGGGAGGAGGCGGGGGGTGGGGTGGGCAGGAGGGATGGGCCTGGGTGGGAGGGGTGGGTGCAGTGACTGCACCCGCCTCCCCTCTGCAGCCTGCACCCCAGGCCCGGCCGCCTACGACGTGGAGGACTGCTTCAGCTCACGGTTCCCCTCGGCGCCCAGGGTGGTCATCCAAGGCATGCGGAGGCCCAAGCGCCACAACACTGGCCCCTTCTGCGCACTCTAGAGCCCGCGGGGGGCACCCGGCCTGCCGGCTCAGCACGTGGAACCCTGCCCCCGGGGCCTTGCTGGGCCTCCCTCTGGAACTCAGTGCCCCACCCCCGGCCTGGCCTTCTGACTCTCTGGGCACCTCCGATCCACTCTCCTGAGCAGCCAACCCCTCTGAGCTGTGGACGAGGAGGGCCCACCCCCTTGCTATACACCGAGGCGCTGTTGGTTCGTCCGAGTTGTGTGTGCTTGGCGACCGCTGGCCCTTCCCCTGAGCCGTCCTGCAGAGTGGCCCGCAGCTGACCTGCTGCATCTGCTGTCCCCTGGCCAGGTCCCCTTCTCTTTCCCTTCAGTGCTCTCTTCTCTAGAGCGGCTGGGGTGGCAGCCTGAGCCTGCCTTGCCTGGGCCGTGCGGACGCCCCCCACCTAGCTATGCCAGCCAGTGGAGGGGTCCAGCTGCTGGTCTCCCTCAGGGTCGGGCTGCTTGCTGAGCTGAGGAGTCAACTGTCGGGGTGGAGGTGGGAGTCAGCGGCCATCCTGAGGTGGGGTCAGCCTGCTCCCCAGCCAGGTAAGGCCCAGAGGACCCGCTCATTAGGGCCTGGCTCCACTTCTCCTGCAGCTGCCCGAAGGCTCTGTGAGCTCAGCCAGGGTCGTGCAGCCCAGGCTGCAGCCAACAAACGCCCTGGGCTTCACCGTGAAGCCCCGCCTCGCCACAGCAGCGGCCCGGCATGAGCTCGCATCACCATCGCCCTGCCCTCCTGCCCAGGGCTCGGCCCCAAGCCTGCCTCCCTGCAGGGGCCTCCTGCAGTCTGCGGTGGCTCCTGTCCCTGCACCAGCTCCTCCAGGGGCCTCCCCGTGTCCCCCAAGCCCTTGGCCAGACCCCTCCTCCGTCTCTTCTGTCCAAGCTCCACCCTTTCAACAGGCCCCTACAGGATGAGAGGGTCCTGTAGCTGGTGGGCGCTAAGGGAAGCCAGGAACAAGGGAGTGTGAGTGCCATGCGCCTGGGGCCTCCTCCCGGGTCGAGCCAGCTGGGGGTCGAGCCTCGGCACCCTGGGAATCAGAACGGTGGATGCAGGCTGTGGCACTGGGCCCTGGGCCGGCCAGCGGGCCAGAGGGCAACAGGGACAGAGCAGTGGAGCCTGGCCCAAGGTCAGGGCACTAGCTGTCCTGCTCACAGGTGCGCCACCAGCCCCTCCTAGGACGCCAAGCTGGGAGCGGGACTGGCAGGAAGGATGGAGCAATGGCCAAGCTGGGCTGAGGAGGGCGGGGCTTCTGGGAGAAGGCCTTCGAAGGTGAGCCAGAGTTTGCTGGGTGGCAGGAAGGGGATTTCTGGCAGAGCAAACCTTGGAAGCAAAGGCACACGGAACTGGAGCAGATGTTACATTGGTGTGGCCAAGCTTGGGAGGGCGCGAGGCTGGTGGGAGAGGAGGGGGCTGGAGGGGTCGAGAAGCCGCAGAGGGCTGTGTGCGAGCCCAGGGGCCGCAGGCTGGGTAAGGGAGCCCGTGGGGATGAAGAGCAGGCGGCGTCTCCCGCCCCGCAAGGGCTTCCTGTGTTGCAAGGTGGGCTGCTGAGTGGGGCTGGACCTTAGCCTGAGCGCCTGGCACTTTGGGTTAGTCGGGGGTTAGATGCTCAAGGCAATGAGAGGTCAGCCATCGTTGGCACACGGTCACTGCGTGCGCAGGTCTCTGCCAGGCACGTCCTACTTTGAGGCACTTCCCATTAGTTTGGTCTTTGTGACAGTTCTGTGCTTCATCAGGTTGGACAGGGAGGAAACCAAGTTCCAGGATGAGAGGGTCCTGTAGCTGGTGGGCGCTAAGGTCAGCAAAAGGATTTTTCATGATTATTAAAACGCAGATCCTGCGAGCCGCAAAGACCCGGCACAACCAAATCAATGTTAAAAAATATAAAAAACGCACCCGGCTAAAGTATCAGTTCTGGACCTCCTGAAGCAGGCCAACCTGCGGCTGGCACTGGCCCCCGGAGGTCCAGCCCAGCTCCGGTGCCCGCTTCCCAGGGGCCCGCTCGCCAACCGCGTTCTGCTCGGCGAGAGGAAGCTGGCCCCGGGAGGCTGGGCGGGGCCGCGCGGGAGGGCGCGGCGGGCCCGGTGGGCGGGGCTTCGTCGGCGACCCGTGCGTCCTCCGGGCCCCGCCTTCGCGCGGTGTCTGCCGGGCGCCGGATGCAGCGCTCCTCCCGGGAACCCCTGCGCGACTGCGGCGGCGTTTCCGGGGAGCCCGTTGGCGGGCGGACCTGGCTGCGCGGAGCGGAAGTGGGCGGCTGCAGGGCCAGCGGAGCGGCGCTGCGGGCGGACCTGGCCGAGCTGGAGGGCGCCGGGGAGCGGAGCGCCGGCGGCCCCCGAGGCCCGGGCGAGAGGACCGCTGCAGGGCCCGTGGCGAGCGCGGCCGCGCCGGGGGAGCGCGGCGGGGATGGGGCGCCGGGCCGGGCGGGGACCGGGGCCTCGGCCCTGTTTGCGGGGCTGCAGGACCTGGGTGTGGCCAACGGCGAGGACCTAAAGGAGACGCTGACCAACTGCACGGAGCCGCTCAAGGCCATCGAGCAGTTCCAGGTGGGGGCTGCGCGAGGGCCCGGGGGCGGGCGCGCGCGTGAAGCGGGCGCATCTGTCTGCTCCGCGGCTCAGAGGGGCCGGACGCGCCGAGCTCGGGCCGCTTCGACGGCCGGCGGGCGGCTCCCAGCGTCTGCTGCCGCAGCCGGCGCGGCGCAGACACCCTTCTGCCTGCCTCTGCGAGCGCTCGGGTCAGCCAGGGCGCCTGAGCACGAGCGGCTGCGGGCCTCTCCGCCGCCCCGAGGAAGCAGCGCCGGCCTCTGCTCCCTTAGACAGAGAACGGCGTGCTGCTGCCCTCGCTCCAGTCGGCCTTGCCTTTCCTGGACCTGCACGGGACGCCGCGGCTGGAGTTCCACCAGTCGGTTTTTGATGAGCTTCGGGACAAGCTGCTGGAGCGTGTGTCAGCCATCGCTTCAGAGGGAAAGGCCGAGGAAAGGTCAGCGAGACAGGCAGCCCCCTCCCCAGCCAGGAGCCCCCAGCTAGCAGCGCTCACCTCCCCGTGGCTACACAGCCATCCTGAAAAGGGGGCTGCCGGTGACGCCAGCGGCACCGCCGTCTGGGGACCCGCAGGTGGCTGCTTCTCAGTAATGTGAGTTTTCCCAGGTATAAGAAACTGGAGGACCTCCTGGAGAAGAGCTTTTCTCTGGTGAAGATGCCATCTCTGCAGCCGGTGGTGATGTGTGTCATGAAACACTTGCCCAAGGTAACAGCCGCCTGGCTGGCCCTCTCCGGGAGGGCTCCTGAGCTGCCCCGTCCCTGTAAGACAGCTTCGGAGCACGGTTCCCTGCGCCGGCTTCTCCCTGAGCCAAGCAGGCCCTGAAGCTTGCATGTGCTCAAGGGTGTGGAGCCCTTTCGGGGAAAGCTGTCTGTGGCTCCTGCCTGTGCCACGGCCTGGGGGCTGGTCCCAGGTGTCCCCGTCAGTTGGGCCGGGACGGACGTGTTCTCTGTCGCGGGGGTGCAGAGGCCTGCGGTTGTCTTGAGGGAGACTGCCGGGGCAGGGTGCTGCTGACGGCGGCCTGTCGGTTATGTAGGTGCCCGAGAAGAAGCTGAAGCTGGTGATGGCCGACAAGGAGCTGTACCGCGCCTGCGCGGTAGAGGTGAAGCGGCAGATCTGGCAGGACAACCAAGCGCTCTTCGGCGACGAGGTCTCCCCGCTGCTGAAGCAGTACATCGTGGAGAAGGAGAGCGCCTCTTCAGCGCGGAGCTCTCCGTCCTGCGCAACTTCTTCAGCCCTTCCCCCAAGACCAGGCGCCAGGGGAGGTGAGGCAGGGCGGGGCTGCGTGCGGGCCGGGAGCGGGAACGCCCGCCTGTCGGCGCGGGGCCTGGGCCGTCTGTGGGGCTGGCAAGGGGCGTCGCAGCACCCTCCCTACATGTGGACTTTCCTGTCTTCTCTGCGTTCTTCGTGCGGGGTGGCTTGGCTGGCCTTTCCAGCCAGCTCTGTGTCTACTCTCAGCCCTGGGTTCTCCCTGTGTCTGTGTCTGATTCGTTTGTTGCTGCAGCAAATGTTTTCTGGGCACTGACTCACTGCCTCGGGTGCCTGGACCCTTCAGTGACCCTAGAGATCAGGGCACCTCCTGGGCGCCTCAGGCTCCCGAGGGCTGGGCCCCACACATTAGATGTCACACGTTGGTCACAGAGAGAAGGCGGGAGGCGGGGCGGCCGCAGCAGGCCCGACCCGACGTGGAGGCCGGGGCCCGGGCTGATGCCCTCTCAGAGCCTCGGGCCTGACGGTTCACTGTCCTCAGAACCAGAGTCGTTGCCCCCGCCGTGGGCCGGCCTCCTGTGAGAGGAGCCTCTGCACCGCAGGCCAGGGGTAGGGGCGAGGGTCGGGCGGGCTGTGAGGCCTGGCGTCCGGCAGGTGGTGCAGAGGCTGACGCGGATGGTGGGCCGCAACGTGAAGCTGTACGACATGGTGCTGCAGTTCCTGCGCACGCTCTTCCCTGCGCACCCGCAACGTGCACTACTGCACGCTGCGCGCCGAGCTGCTCATGTCCCTGCACGACCTGGACGTCGGCGACATCTGCTCCGTGGACCCCTGCCACAAGGTGGGTGCTCCCGGGCCCTTCCCCCTGGGGCGCCGCAGCCCCTCGCCCACTGCGCTGCAGCCCCCTCCCCCTGCCCATCACTGACCGCAGGGTCTGTCTGTCCACAGCAGCCGGGCCAGCCCCCCCCCACCACCCTGCTCTTCCCAGGGTCTGTCTCCCCCTGCCTCAGAGCCCTCATGGTGGGCTCCGTGTTCTGGAACAGGGCTTTCTGCACTGCCCTGTCCTGACGTGGACGAGGTGTGACCCCCCCATGGTGTCCCTAGGGGCTTCATGGTATACACTCTGACCTGGTACTGCCCACCATGCAGTGGGGACCCCGGAAAGGCCGTTTCAGAACAAACACACTTGGCCTCTAATCGCACTGCCTGGCCGGTGGAGACGTGGGTCCTTGGGCCTGTTTGCTTTGTGTGGTCCTGTTCCTCACGCCAAGCGGGTCCTTGGCAACACGCGGTGGGGGTCCCTGGCTCAGCCCACGCTTGAGCGCTCAGGCAGTGGGGAGAGGTGCCTGCGGGCGCGCTCTCCGGCCGAGCCCTGACCCTGCCTCCTCCCCGCAGTTCACCTGGTGCCTGGACGCCTGCATCCGAGAGCGGTTTGTGGACAGCAAGAGGGCCCGCGAGCTGCAAGGCTTCCTCGACGGGGGTGAAGAAGGGGCAGGAGCAAGTGCTGGGGTGAGGGGGCGCGGGGCCGCCTGAGCCCGCCGGGGCCACCGTCGGGAGCCGTGTTTTTCCCGTGCGTTTTAGGGGACCACCTGGTGTCCGAGCCCGTGACTGAGAGGCCTGGCTGCTGGCCGGAGGCTGTGGTGTCTCGGCCGGGCCGGGCCCCGGAGCTGGCCTGCCTGTGAGCAGACGGGCCTGCTGCGTCCAGAGGTGGGAATCTGGCTTCCAGCAAGGTGCTGTCTGGGGGCCCCTTCCCAGGTCTGGGATCGGGCTTGAGAGAACCTGACTGAATTTATGGAGCCTGGATCAGAATCTCGATCTAAATGAGACCTTAATTTTTTTAAAAACTGTGGTTTTTCAGTTTATTGAGTACGTTAAGGGAAAGTGGTGAACCGTGAGCTTTTACAAAGTGGGCCAGAGGCGGGTGATGTGGTCTGCAGGAAGGGCTGGCTCCCAGGCCGCTGGCTCTGCGGGCCGGCAGCTGCCCTGGCTGACGCCCGTGGGCATGTCCTCACAGGGACCTGTCCATGATCCTGTGTGACCCCTTCGCCATCAACACCCTGTCCCTGAGTACCGTCAAGCACCTGCAGGAGCTGGTGGGCCAGGAGGTGCTGCCCAGGGTGAGCGTGCCCGGCAGCCGCATGCTGCCTCGGGCGTGTGTGTGGGTGACCCTAGGGTGAGCCCACCCCCCCAGGCAGAGGGCTGGTGGGCCTGAACCCCGGGCGCGTGCAGTCGGGGCAGGACGCTGGGCGAGCCGCCAAGGCCTGCGTTTCCCTGCAGGACAGCCCGGACCTCCTCTTGCTGCTCCGGCTGCTGGCGCTGGGCCAGGGCGCCTGGGACATGATCGACAGCCAGGTCTTCAAGGAGCCCAAGATGGTAACAGGGTCAGGCGGGCTCCTCCGTGAGGGGCCGTGGGGCGGGGCTTGGGGGCCTGTGGCGGGGGGTGGTCGGGGGCCGAGGCGGCCGTGGCGTGCGACAGCTCCAGGCCTGCGCCCAGGAGGTGGAGCTGGTCACCAGGTTCCTGCCCACGCTCATGTCCTTCGTGGTGGACGACCACACGTTCAACGTGGACCAGAAGCTCCCAGCGGAGGAGAAGGCCCCAGTCACGTACCCAAGCACACTGCCGGAGAGCTTCACCAAGTGCGGCTGTGGGCGTGGCGGGGGAGGGGCCTGGCCCCGCGGGCCGCTCGGGGCTGACGGCGCTGGGGCGCAGGTTTCTGCAGGAGCAGCGCATGGCTTGCGAGGTGGGGCTCTACTACGTGCTGCACATCACCAAGCAGAGGAACAAGAACGCGCTGCTGCGCCTGTTGCCGGGGCTCGGTGAGTGTGCGGGCGTGGGCCGCCGCCGTCCTCCCCAGGCGCCCTCTGCCCCCGCCCGCAGCACACGTTCCCCAAGAGCCAGTGCCATCTTCCCCAATGAGCGAGGAGCCTGGAGCCCCCAAGCCCCCAGACCAGGGCGAGAGCTCTCTGCTGAGGTGGCGGAGCGGCCCCTGGGGACCTTGCTCTGCCCGCTGGAGGGGCCCTGCAAGCCAGGAAGGCTGGGGGCATCCGAGGGCCCTTCAGGAGCCAGGACAGGCTGAGCCAGGCGCGGGCACCAGTCGGGGGTGCCCAGCCGGCCCAGTGCACAGCAGGTGCAGGGCCTCTGCCGGCTCTGTGGCTTCTGGAGAGGGGCGTGGCACTGCGGGCTCAGCGTGCCCATGGCCACTGGCGGGCCTGATGCTACGAGTCGCTTCCAGGCTTTTCTTTATGGAGGAGGCTGCCTGTCGTGGGTGTTAGTTTCTATACAGCCACCACCCAACTGATGAACGGGAACCTAGTTAACTCTTAGGGCTCCAGGAGCCGGCTGTCTACAGTGGGTCAGGGCTAAAGCAGGTGTGGGTGGGGCTTGCTCCTGTTGGAGGCCCCAGAGAAGACCCTTCTTGTCCCCTCCAGCTCCCAGAAATCCCTGGCCCCTTTGCAGTTCATCCGTCCAGCTTCTCCCATTCTCGTGCCTTTGGCTCTGACCTGGCCCTCTCGCCATCCACCTCGCTCTCAAGGGGCCTGCCCCAGGGCATGCGGACCAACTTTCCCCGTGGGGCCCGTACCCCAGGGGGGCAAGTTTGCCGGCTCCAGGAGAGTTCTCGGCTGGGGCCTTCCAGGAGCACAGTTCTAGGAACTTGGGTTAACCACGTTTGTGCTGGTCTGGGAACTTTTGTCTGTCTGGTTGAATTGCGCATGTGTGTGGACCTGTGCTATCCTGGAGGCGGAGTCTCAGCATCGGCCCGCCTGATGGGCCGGGTGCAGGTCTGATCCCACCCACTGGGCGGGTCTCCAGTCACATTCTGGAGAGGAAAGCGCTTCTTTGTTACTGCAAGGTTCTAGTAAAAATGGGTGTCGGTTTTTAAAAATTCTCTTTGCTTTTAAACGTTTTTTTGGTGGGAGTTTTTTATGAACTCAAGCGCAGGCTAGTGAAGCCCAAGGCCCATTGCCCACCTGCAGGGGGCTCTGTGTGTGGCTTCCGTCCCCTCAGTGACGGGCAGGACAGAGCCCAGACCCCAGCAGGCCAGGTCGGATCAGCCCAGCAGGTGTCCTGATGGGACGTGGACTCTCAGAGCCGTGACCGCGGCGCGGTCAGTCGGGGTCCAGGCCCTGACAGTTTCCCCCGTTGTCGCGTAATGTTTTCGTGCAGATGTCTGTTCAGATCAGGAGTCAGACAGGGGCCTTCCTTCAGCTCACTTCTGCTGCCCCTCCGGTCTTGGGGTCTGCAGGGCTTCGTGGGGCTTGTCGGGGGTCCAGGGCACCTGTTCCCCGGCAGGGGCTTTGCTGGCCGCGTCCCTCGCACACTGACCACGCGCCCGCCTCGGTGTCGTGTGAGCCGGGCGAGGCTGTGGAGACCTCCGTCAGCTGTGGCGGGTGCTGTGGGGGGTCCGCCTCGGCACTGTGTGTCTGCTGGAGTCCACTTCACCCTGATCCTCTTGGCCGCTGGGCGGAACCCCAGAGACAGGATCTTGTCCCCTCCCCCACCTCGCCCTGGGACCCGCCCCCATTAGGCCCAGGCCCCCGGGCCCGCCCAGCACTGGCCTGCCTGCCCCGGTCGATTTCGGCTCAGGCCCGGCCGGGAGGTGGGGGCAGCTGGGGACGCCTGCTGTGCTTGCAGTGGAGACCTTCGGCGACCTGGCGTTTGGGGACATTTTCCTGCACCTGCTCACGGGCAGCCTGGCCCTGCTGGCTGACGAGTTCGCCCTGGAGGACTTCTGCAGCAGCCTCTTCGACGGCTTCCTCCTCACCGCCTCCCAAGGTGCGTCCTTTCGCTCCTGTCCGTGGAAGAGGGGGTGGGGTGGGGGCGGGGCCTCTGGGCAACCTGCAGCCCGCCTGCTCCTCCCCCAGGAAGGAGAGCGTCCAGCGGCACATCCTGCGGCTCCTGCTGCACCTGCACCACCGGGTGGCCCCGTCCAAGCTGGAGGCGCTGCAGAAGGCGCTGGAGCCCACGGGCCAGGTGCGCCCCCCACGTGCCTGCACCCTTGGGTTGGGCTGCCTGTGTGTCCCCGTGCTGGCCTGCCCGTAGGTGCGGGTGTGGGCGTGCACGCGCACGCACACGCCCACGCACACGTGCCCTGGGCCTCCCCCGCAGAGTGGAGAGGCAGTGAAGGAGCTGTATTCCCAGCTTGGAGAGAAGCTCGAGCAGCTGGACCACCGGAAGCCTAGCCCAGCCCAGGCCCCCGAGACGCCAGCCCTGGAGCTGCCCCTGCCCGCTGTGCCCGCCCCCGCTGTGCTCTGAGGCTCTGCTTGGGGCCGCTCAGGGCGGGCAGGGCCCTTGGTGGGGGTGTGGCCCCGGTCGGCCTGGAGGGGGAGGCTCCGCATTCCTGCCCGAGCAGACCCTCTCCTGGAGGTGCATCATCTGTTCCTGGGACAGGGTGCGGGCTGAGTGAGACCCTGGGGCCTCCTGTGGGCAGGGCACCCTTGCTCTGCACCTCACCCTTGCCCTGAACTGGGTCCTGGGTGGTGTACACCTGTGTGGGGCCCCACGTCCCTGCTGCTCTCAGTCCCCGGCCCTGCTCCAGGCCTCCCGGCCCTCCTGCTCCCATGCTGCGGAAAGCTGTCTGGTTGTTCCTCCTCGAGTCGGGGGCTTCCACTGCTGTTGGGCAGACAGACGGCCGTAGCTGGGACTGGGAAAAAGTCACCTGTTTTCCCAGGGATGGGGCGGGGCCTGAGGCCCACGGGGGAGAGGGCAGGCCAGGATGGTTGGCAGCGATTGGCAGAATCACGCGATTTGCCGGCAGGGGCATCTGCAGACAGAGCCCACCTCTCTAAGGAGCTCCTGCCCCTGCCCACAGCCCCGTGGAGCAGACATTAGGGAGAAAGACCCAGCACCGCCCCCGCCCTGCTGCCTTGGTTTGCCCTTGGAGCACATGGCCAGGCGAGGGTCAGCTGTTGCTCACAGTGCGAGTTCGCTTTTGTAAATAAAAGGTGTTTTGGTAAACCCAGCAGCCGAGTGGTTTCTCGGGCGTGGCGGCAGCACAGGCCAGTGAGCTTTCCTGCCGGGTTTGTCTCCCTGGGGACAGTCGTGACTTCTGGCCCCCGGGGGACAGCAGCTGTGGATGGCGGGCCCGGCCTGGCGTCGCTGGGGGCCATAGGACTCGAGAGGGTTGGCCCTAGGGCCCCCTGTTGCTGAGGGTCAGGCTGTGGAGGCCTGTGTTGTGGACAGGTGTGCTCTGCGGGGGGCGGGGAGGTAAGGCCTGGGGGCCAGGCGGAGCCCGGGTGTCTAGTGAGTGAATGGGGAAGGGGCGTGGGAGGGATGGGCTGGGGTGTCACCAAGTGGGAGTAGTGGGGCGTGCCAAGCACCCCTCATAGACACAGGGTTCTCAGGGAGGAGGAAGGTCTGGGCTTCGGGCACTGGATCCATTCCAGCTGCTGCTTTTCCTGCAGGAAGCAGGGAGCCAGGTCCTGGGCAGGAAGTCAGGGCGGTGAGGGGTGGGGCTGAGGAGGGAAGGAAAGGAACTGGGCCAGGGGAGGGGTGAGCGCCCAGGCGGGGCCCACGTGACCCACCTGAGGCTCGCGGTCATTGTGGACAGAGGCCAGCAGGGCCAGGCTCCTGCCCTGACAGAAGGACCAGGGGCCGGACAAGAGAGTGGCTGGCGTCCTGCTGGGTGGGGCCTCGGTGGGTAGAGGGCACGGGCTGCGAGGACTGGGTGGGGGGCTGCAGGAAGGAGGAGGCCCAAGTGGGCGGGCAGGAGGGGCCCTCAGGGCTGCCAGGGTCCTGAGGCTGGACCGGGCAGGGCGGCGGGAGGCCGGGGGCGGGAGGTCTGGTCTGAGGAAGGGAGTGTCCACGTGGGAACTAGGGAGGAGAGGAGCGCGTGAGAGGTGGGGGCTCTGCCCACTTCCAGGCCAGCAGTTGGGGAACCTCAGCGCCACACTGGACTGGCAGAGGGGTCAGGGTGGCCAGCAAGGTGAGGAGGGGTCTGCAGAGACCAGGTTAGAGACGAGGAACTGAATTCTGGGCTGGGTGGGACGTGGGCTGGAGGAGGGGTGGGAGTACCTCCCAGGGAGGGTGCAGCAGGGTGGGGTGGGGGGTGAAGGGGAGACGTCCCCCTGGAGGCGAGGGATAGTGCAGAGGGTGAGGCCTTAAGGGCTCAGGTTCACCCTTGACACGGCCGCGGTGGGCCCTCCAAGGCCTGACTTGACTCCTGCCACACCTCATACCCACTCCTCACCCCCGTGGGGGGGTTCTGGACCCCAGAAGTTTTGGCAGACCTGGCCGCACTCCTCCCTACCCCCCAATGTTTTTCTGCATCTGCCCTTCAAGCCTCCTGCCCTCCCCTCAGACAGAAGTGTGGAGACTACAGGAAGCCTGAAGATCCCACAGGGCCTCACGCCCAGCAGAGGCCTGAATGGATAACACCCTTCTGTCCTGTTCCCCTGGGTGGGGGCCACATGGGGGACGCCCAAGGGGTGCCTGGGCCCCTGGCTCAGCGCAGAGGTAGCAGGCTGGTGACAGGGCAGGTCCGAGGCTGGGGGGAGGGTGTGCAGCCGCCGTGGCTTCTCAGCGAGGCTGCCTGAGGGCGCAGACACCTAGACAGGCAGGGGGCCCGTCTTCTGGGGACGGCGGGACCCCCCAGCCCACGACCAATACTTCCCTGAATGCAGGTTGTGCAAGGAGGTGGAGGGAAGCTAGGAGAGGGGAGGGGTGGTGCGCTGGGCAGAGGGATCCGTGTGGAGGAGGAAAGACGGAGGATGAGGGGCCGTGGGCAGGACAGGATCTGGGGGCTCAGGTCCGCTGGCACCCGTGGTACACAGCTGGGTTAGGGTTAGGGGGCACTACTGGTTAGCAGACCCGCCCCAGGCAGCCTGCAGACACGGCTCCTGAGCAGTGGGCGCTCCAGGCTGGCCAGCCTGCTCAATGGGGCCGCGTGAAGCTGGTGGCTGGGGAAGGACCCAGTCTCCACCTGCCTACTCTTGGCCCAAGCTCTTGCTGAGTCTGCTCTCCCGCTAGGGCTGGAGCCAGTGGGGGCTTTCTCCCCAGTTCCAGGGTTTCTGTCCCAGTGTGTGCTGCCCTGTCTGGGGGGTTGCTCTAGACTGGGGTACAGGGGACGAAGGCAGAGATGAGTGGGGGCAATGGATTCCGGGTGCTGGCAGAAGAGGGGGAGGAAAAAGGAATGAACTCTATTTTGCGGGGGCCCCAGATTGGGCTTGGGGGAGCAGAAGGGGGAGAGGGTCCCCCACTCCCTCCTCTCCGGCGAACAGGCAGCCTGGACACACCCATCCCCCTCACCATTGGCCCTGGGGCGTCGGATGCAGATGTCCCTGGGGAGCTTGGGGTCCATGGCCCCAGGGGAGGGGAGGTGCCCTGGGGGTGTCCTGGGCTGGGCAGAGTGAGGTAGTCTGGGAGGGCTGCAGGGCTGAGGAGGGTAGGTGACCCACCGGCGGGGGACCTGGGCAATCTCGCCAGGCCTCCCCTCTGGCGCCGCCGTCCAGCCTAAGTCCCGCCCGCGCCGCACCCCTGACTCACTTCCTTTGCAAAGAAGCGGAAACCTCCCCAGGGCTTTCTCCAGTCCGGACGCTCCCGGGGTACCCGCAGGTGTCGCTGACCCGGTGAGGCCCCCTCACCCCGCCCTGACCTGCGCAGGGAAGCCCGCCCTGTCGGCTTCCTGAGTGGCAGTCCCCAGCCTCGGGGGTGGGCAGGCGTGCCAGTCTGGAGGCCAGTGAGAGCCTGATCTGACGCAGCTGCAGGTACTGTGGTGGGCCAGGGCATCACCCCACCTTTCTCCAGCTGTCTCCTCGTGGACTATCTCTCCTTCTCCGAGTTTTGTCTTTCTGTCCATCTTTTCACCACCCCGCAACCACCACTCTCTAGGAGCTCCCCGCCCCCGCCCCCCCACCCCCACCCCATTCGTGTGTACACCGGAGGGATGTTGGGAAGATCCTCGTTTGGGGCTGGGAGGCCTGGGCTCAGCTCGGGAACGGAGCTCGAGACCAATCCGGAGAGAAATCCCCCCGCACCCCCGAACCCAGGGTTCTTGTGTGGGACACCTCCGAGCTCCGGGGTGCTCGGACCTCTGCTCGCCTTGGCCCCTTCTAGGCACCCGGCAGGCGAGCTGCGGCAGGGGCGGGGCCGGCCTTGACCCTGCTTTACCCCTAGTTGGCGCCTGGCCGGCACGAACTCCTCCTCCAGGAAGCCCGGGAGGCCTGCCGGCCGATAAACTGGGCCCCCACCCCCACCCCGCGCAGTCACTTCCTCAAGGCCCGAGGCTGTTTATGCGAGGACCCAAGAGATTTGCATTGGGGCCCCGCGGGGAGGCGTTTCCTGGGCAGAGGCTGGTCCCGGTCTCCCGGGCAGCGGGCCGCCCTCTGGGGGCCTCGCAGCGGGGGTGAGATCCCGAGGGAGGGTCCCAGTCAGCCAGGCGGAAGTCTGCAGACCATCCCCGCCTTCCTGTTGCAGGGAGGGCGACCTGCATGCCAAGCACCGCCCCTGCACCATGGACCGCGGCCAGTCCAGCCCGGAGCCTGCGGCCCCGGTCGCCCCCAGCCCGAGCGTGATCGCCCCGGTGCGCGCCGTCGTCCGCCTGCGCCACCAAGTGCGCCTCCTGCGCAAGCGGCGGCCGCCCCCGCCGGCCGTGGCGCCGGGCCCCGGGGCTGCGGCGCCGCGCGTCCACCAGGAGCAGCCGCAGTTCTTCACCTTCGACGGGCCGGTCGAGCGGGCTTCGAGACCCGCGCGGAAGCGGCGCCGGCGCAGCCGCCTGGTGCTCTACCCCGAGACCTCGCGCGCAGTTCGGGCCGCGCGCCGAGCGCCAGAGCCGCGCCCAGCGCTGCCTGCTGTTGCTTGTGGGCATCGTGGGCTTCCAGGTGCTCAACGCCATTGAGAACCTGGACGACAACGCGCTGCGCTATGACCTCGACGGGCTGGAGAAGACGCTGCAGCGCGCCGTGTTCGGGCAGCCGGCGGCTGTGGGCCGCCTCGTGGCTCTGCTGCGGGACTACCTGGCCACCCACGTGCACAGCCGCCCGCTGCTCCTGGCGCTGCACGGGCCCAGCGGCGTGGGCAAGAGCCACGTGGGCCGCCTGCTGACGCGCCACTTCCGCGCGGTGCTGGAGGACGGCGCGCTCGTGCTGCACTACCACGCGCGCCACCACTGCCCTGCGCCGCGCGCCGCCGGCTGCCGCGAGGAGCTGGCGCGGCGCGTGGACGACGTGCTGGCGCGGGCTGAGGCGGAGGAGAAGACCCCGCTCCTGGTGCTGGACGACGCGGAGCTGCTGCCGCCGGCTCTGCTGGACGAGCTGCACGGCCTCCTGCAGCCTCAGCGGCCGCCGCGCTTCCACAACGCCGTCTACGTGCTGCTCAGCGGCGCGGGCGGCGCTGAGGTCACGCGCTTCGTGCTGCAGAACGCGTCCCGCGGGGCGCGCAGACGGGGCGGAGGAGCTGCGCGGGGCCGAGGAGGAACTGCGCTCCAGCCTGCACGCACTGCTGGTCCGCCAGCACCCGCTGTGGGAGGCCGCGGCCATCGTGCCCTTCCTGCTACTGGACAAGCGGGACGTGGTCAACTGCTTCCGGGGACGAGATGGCCGGGAGGGCTTCTTCCCCGAGCAGGCCCGCGCCGAGCTGCTGGCCGCGCAGCTCAGCTACTACCGCGTGGCCGGCCGCGAGTTCGCTGCCACTGGCTGCAAGCAGGTGGTGGCGGCGGTCAACCTCTTGTAGCACAGGCGCGCCTGGACACGGTGGCTTGCGGCGGGCACCACGGAACACTGGTGTGGCCGTGGCCGTGGTCGTGGGAGGGGGGCCCTGCGGGTTTGCTGTGGCCTGTGAGGCCCGAATAAATCTGTCCACAGCGGCCTGCCGCCAGCTCATGCTGGGACCTGGAGTGGGGGGCGCCGGGCCGGGTCAGTTCTGACCTCTTCTGCCAGTGCCGAGCCCCTCAGCCCCCATCTGCCACCTGCTGGTCCGTAACAGCCTGTATCTCCAATGCCGGCGTGTCCCCTGGGGCCACACCCCAGGAGTGGGCCGTCTGTCCCTGTGGTCTAGTGGACGGATGGCCACAGACAGCGAGCAGTCCCTCGAGGGTCTCACAGCAGTCCCCGCAGAGCTGGACATGAGCACGACTCTGGAGCACTGGCAGCGGCCACACCCGCACTTGCACACACGGACCCCCCACCCCCACCCCGCCTTCCTGGCCGCTTCTCCGGCAGGACCGCCTGGGCCGGCCTGGACTTCTTAGGGCCTCCTGGGCCCAGGGGCTCCCCAAGAGGAAAAGGGCTGGGTGGGTGCTCCACCCAAGGAGCTGATCCAGGGGAGCCCCCTGAATGCCCCAGAAGGGGCCTCAGGGTGTCCCAAGTAGGCAGTGGGCCCACGTGGGAGGTTCTGCCCGCCTGCCACCCCGCCAGCTCCAGGGTGCAGAACTCCCGGGAGGCCTCTAATAGGGCTCCCTCCCGGGTCCCCAGTGCGTCCCAGGCCTGGGACTGGGCCTCTTGCCTGCCGTCCTGGCTGCTGCCAGCCTGGCTCCTCCCCAGCCCCAGGCCCTCCAGGCTCCGGCCTCCGGTGCAGGGGCAAGACGTCTTGCAGGAGCCTCGGTGGCTCCTAGGGGAGGGGTCGGTGAGCGCTGAACTTTGGGGGCACCTTCTCTGCTGGGTTCCCACGGGGGGCCGGTGCGGTGGTTTCAGCACTGCGCCTTGATGGGCACAGGGTCAGCCTGGAGCAGCCTACTGGGAGGAAGGTGCAACCTGGGAGGTAGGGGGCCTGGAACACAGCTGGGGGAGCCACAGCGACCCAAGAAGGGGGCCGAGGGGGGCGGGCGGCGGGGCTGCTGCCAACAGGAAGGGGCTGTGCCAAGGGGCTCCAGACCTCACCTCTGCACTCAGCCTGGCCCCTGCCCTCCCGAGACCTCAAGGCCTACAGGGGCTGGTATCTCTAGAGCCCCTGACAGGCCCCTCCCTGAGGGTCCCCCAGGGTCAGAGCCCCTTCCTTCACCGCCCTCTGCGTGGTGGTCAGCTGCAGACGGTGAGCCGTCCATCCAGGAGGGGATGGGGCCCCTCCTGGCAGAGGGAAGCGGCCGGCCTGTCCAAGCAGCACGCAGGCCCTGGGCCCCAGCAGGAAGGGATGGGGAGGGAGCACGCCCTGCCCCAAAAGGTCATACTCCTCCCAGCTCCCGGGCTCCTGGGGACATCCAGTGTGCAAGCTGGTTCTAAACCGGGAGCCAGACCTGCAGGCATCCAGCTGGACACACCGGAAGAGCGGGCTGCTAGGTGACGGCGCTGAGTGCCGTGCTTGCACTTTGGTTTGTCGTTGGGTCTCTGCTTCCCCAGAGGCTTTTAGCCGTTTCAGG
Source organism: Nanger dama (assembly GCA_917880005.1). Classification (NCBI taxonomy): domain Eukaryota; kingdom Metazoa; phylum Chordata; class Mammalia; order Artiodactyla; family Bovidae; genus Nanger; species Nanger dama. Next base: position 714,312 of record CAKJTW010000018.1, on the reverse strand, counting down.
AAGAGGAGCTTGCTATTGCAGACACTGCTTGCTCAGCCCGTGGTGATCACAGGCATGTGTTTAATCCAAAACCGCCGCAGCCGAGGGGCTAGTGGCCGTGGCTGAGCTGAGACTGCCTCAGAGCCGGCTAACTCTCCCAGCGTCCAGGAGGGATTTCTGATTGTGCGTTTCCTGGTGCTCACTCCTGTCCACGGGAGGAAGGGTCTCCCCACAGAGGGAAACCTAAAGGGAAGTCGCTCAGTCATGTCCGACTCTGCGGCCCCGGACTGTAGCCTACCAGGCTCCTCCGCCCGTGGGGTTTCCCGGGCAGGAGCACTGGAGGGGGGTGCCATTTCTTTCTCCAAGGGTTCTCCCACATTTAAACCTGGGTCTCCCCACATTGCAGGCAGATGCTTTACCATCTGACAGAGGGAAAGGTGTACAGCAAAGTGAATCGGTAACATACACACATCTGTTCACTGGTGCTCACTCCCGTCCATGGGAGGAAGGGTCGTCCTGCAGAGGCAAAGCCAGAATCTCTTAGTTCAGTTCAGTCGCTCAGCCGTGTCTGACTTTGTGCCCGCATGAACCGCAGCACGCCAGGTGTCCCTGTCCATCACCAACTCCCAGAGTCCACCCAAACCCATGTCCATTGAGTCGGTGATGCCATCCAACCATCTCATGTCATCCCATTCTCCTCCTGCCCCCAATCCCTCCCAGCATCAGGGTCTTTTCCAATGAGTCAGCTTGTCCCATGAGGTGATCAAAGTATTGGAGTTTCAGCTTCAGCATCAGTCCTTCCAATGAACAGCCAGGACTGATCTTTAGGATGGACTGGTTGGATCTCCTTGCAGTCCTTGGGCCTCCTGCAAATTTCTGCTTAATGCAGTTACAGAAGTTTAATGGGATGGAGCCACGTGAGGCTTCCGTTCGGTTATGCAGGGAACAGAGCAGTGAACATAGCGGGGCACACCGTTCCGTTTTTCAGCCATCAAGGCGGGAGGCTGCCCAGGCGTAACGGCTCTCCCGAAACTGGCACAGGAGAGGGCGCACGCACGGAGTGTACGCACACAAAGCTTCGACAAGCGCGGTGGAACCTGGATTTCTTCACCAGTCAGAGAGAGGCACTGACATCACTTCACCGAGGCTCAGAGATGTGATCACACACCAGAAAGTTGCTTAGATACGCCGGTGTGCCAGCAGGTCTACGATGACTCAACCTGGCACGGGCAGCTCCATAGAACTTCCCATGCAGGCATTCAGAAGATCTTTTCCCATCCCAGAGTCAGGTCACATTGAAGCAAGCAATGCATTTAGGTGGGCTCAACTCCCTAGCTCTATCAGAATACATTTAGGCGGGCTCGGCTTCCTAGCTGTACCACGTGGGCCCAAGGAGCAGTCTGGACAGACAGCAGCGTCTGGAGCCCCAGTGAAATTACCTAGAGAGTGAACCAAAGGGTCCTTGCTTTGTTGGGTGGGCTGAGACTTCCAATGGCAAATCGGGCAATCAGAGAGGTGGTCCCCTTCTCCAGAAAGGAAAGTGTTAGTCACTCAGTCATGTCCAGCTCTTTGTGACCCCATGGACTGTAGCCCACCAGGCTCCTCTGTCCATGGGATTATCCAAGCAAGAATACTGGAGTGAGTAGCCATTCCCTTCTCTGGGGGGGTCTTCCCAACCCAGGGATCAAACTCAGGTCTCCTGCATTGCAGACGGATTCTAAACCGCCAGGAAAGCCCCCTTTCTCCAAGGACTGGGAAGTATGAAAGAGGGAGTTGTCCTTCCGAGGTGGGAAGTGTTGGGGGGACAAGGTGAGGGGCTGTGCTGAAGGTGCACAGGCTGGGTCCAGACATTGTGGGGCAGCTGGTATCCCCTGCCTCAGGTCCTGACGGGCGTTCATGCTCAGGTCTGCAGACGGCGTGCAGGTCCAGCTGGGATTTGGTGACACAACCTGGAGCCTCCTCCCTGGAGTTGGGTGGCACAGCGGTTAGTCACCAGGCCGTGGCAATGCCCTTCAGGCGAGGCCAGAGGGGGTCCTTTAGGGGTGCCTTTTCTAGGACCTCCGGCCTCTGGGGCAGGGTATGGGGGTCTTGGTCTTCCGAGAGTGCACAGCGAGAGGGGTGCTCTGCCAGAGCCCAGTGATTTTTTTTTTTCTTTGAGTTTTAAAGCAAATTGATTGACATATGATTGATTTACAATGATGCATTAGTTTCAGATGTACAGCAAAGTACGGTTCTCTGTGCTACAGAGTAGGTCCTTGTTGGCAATCTGCTTTCTGTACAGTACCGTGTATATGTTAATTCCAACTGGTTATCTTCTTAAACTTTTTATTTTTGCCGCACCACAGAGCCTGTGGGATCTTAGTTCTCCAGCAAGTGTGGCCGAACCCAGGCCCTTGGCAGTGAGAATGGGGAGTTCTAACCACTGGACTACCAGGGAATACCCCCGCTGGTTATTTTCAATAGAAGCAGTGCAGAATCGTTTCTCCCTTTCTCAGCTGTGGATCAGAGAGGCAGGAGCCACGTGCACTGGGTATTCTGTTCCAGAGGGAACAGACCCCATCAAACCTGTGCAAATATGTCCACTGTCATGAAAAACTAACATTCAATAAGAGTTTCAGAGCTCTTGAGGGACCAGGTAGGGAGAAAAATGTAAATGTCAACCTTTGATGGAAAGATACACTTTACCAAATCGTAAGGTACAGACTGCTTAGGGCTTCCCAGGTAGCACTAGTGGTAAAGAATCTGCCCGCCTTATGCAGGAGACTCGGGTTCAGTCCCTGGGTCGGGAAGAGCCCCAGGAGGAGGGCTTGGCAATCCACTCCAGTCTTCTTGCCTAGAGAACCCCATGGACAGAGGAACCGGGTGGGCTACAGTCCATGGGGCCGCAAAGAGTGGGACACGACTGCGCGGCTTAGCATGCATGCGTATATAAGAGCTCAAAGGAGAGGAGAAAAGGGACCCATGTGTCTGGAAAACAAAACATAAAAGCAGCTGGTTTTCCGTGAGAGTTTTACAAATGCTTATGCAGGTCACTCATATGAATTCAGTTCAGTTCATTTCAGTCGCTCAGTCATGTCCGACTCTTTGCGACCCAAGGGACTGCAACACACCAGGCCTCCCGGTCCATTACCCACTCCTGGAGTTTTCTCAAACTCATGTCCATCGAATCGGTGATGCCATCCAACCACCTCATCCTCTGTCGTCCCCTTCTCCTCCTGCCTTCAATGTTTCCCAGCATCAGGTCTTTTCAAAGGTCAGCTCTTCCAACCAGGTGGCCAAAGTATTGGAGTTTCAGCTTCAGCATCAGTCCTTCCAATGAATATCCAGGACTGGTTTCCTTTAGGATGGACTGGTTGGATCTCCTTGCAGTCCAAGGGACTCTCAAGAGTCTTCTCCAAAACCACAATTCAAAAGCATTGATTCTTTGGTGCTCACCCTTCTTTATAGTCCAACTCTCACATCCATACATGACCACTGCAAAAACCATAGCCTTGACTAGACAGACCTTTGTTGGCAAAGGAATATCTCTGCTTTTTAATATGCTGTCTAGGTTGGTCATAACTTTTCTTCCAAGAGGTAAGTGTCTTTTCATTTCATGGCTGCAGTCACCATATGCAGTGATTTTGGAGCCCCCAAAATCAAGCCTGTCACTGTTTCCATTGTTTTGCCATCTATTTGCCATGAAGTGATGGGACTGGATGCCATGATCTTAGTTTTCTGAATGTTGAGCTTTAAACCAACTTTTTCACTCTCTTCTTTCACTTTCATCAAGAGGCTCTTTAGTTCTTCACTTTCTGCCATAAGGGTGGTGTCATCTGCATATCTGAGGTTATTGATATTTCTCCCGGCAATCTTGATTCCAGCTTGTGCTTCATCCAGCCTGATATTTCTCATGATGTACTCTGCATAGAAGTTAAATAAGCAGGGTGACAATATACAGCCTCGACGTACTTCTTTCCTCATTTGGAACCAGTCTGTTATTCCATGTCCAGTTCTAACTGTTGCTTCTTGACCTGCATACAGATTTCTCAGGAGGCAGGGCAGGTGGTCTGGTATTACCATCTCTTTAAGAATTGTCCAGTTTGTTGTGATTCACACAGTCAAAGGCCTTGACATAGTCAATAAAGCAAAAGTAGGTGTTTTTTCTGGAACTCTCTTGCCTTTTCGATGATCCAGCGGATGTTGGCAATTTGATCTCTGGTTCCTCTGCCTTTTCTAAATCCAGCTAAATCTGGAAGTTCACGGTTCACATACTCTTGAAGCCTGGCTTGGAGAATTTTGAGCATTACTTTGCTAGCGTGTGACATGAGTGCGATTGTGAGGTAGTTTGAGCATTCTTTGGCATTCCCTTTCTTTGGGATTGGAATGAAAATTGACCTTTTCCAGTCCTGTGGCCACTGCTGAGTTTCCCAAATTTGCTGGCATATTGAGTGCAGCACTTTCACAGCATCATCTTTCAGGATTTGAAATAGCTTAACTGGAATTCCATCACCTCCACTAGCTTTGTTCATAGTGATGCTTCCTAAGGCCCACTGGATGTTGCATTCCAGGATGTCTGGCTCTAGGTGAGTGATCACACCATTGTGGTTATCTGGGTCATGAAGATCTTTTTGTATGGTTCTTCTGTGTATTCTTGCCACCTCTTCTTAATATCTTCTGCTTCTGTTAGGTCCAGACCATTTCTGTCCTTTCTTGTGCTCATCTTTGCATGAAATGTTCCCTTGGCATCTCTAATTTTCTTGAAGCGATCTCTCGTCTTTCCCACTCTGTTGTTTTCTTCTATTTCTTTGCACTGGTCGCTGAGGGAGGCTTTTTTTCTTCTTTCTTCTTTTGGTAAGAAGTGAATCTAGTCAGATGCCAGGAGAAGCACACTCCACAGCCCGAGTGGGCCTCGCAGAGGGCGGCTTCAGTGGCCCGAGAGGGCGTTCTTACCTCTCCTCCACAGTTCATCAGGCACTCTGTCCGTCAGATCTAGTCCCTGGAATCTATTTCTCACTTCCACTGTATAATCGTAGGGGATTTGATTTAGGTCATACCTGAATGGTCTAGTGGTTTTCCCTACTTTCTTCAATTTCAGTCTGAATTTGGCAATAAGGAGTTCATGATCTGAGCCACAGTGAGCTCCCGGTCTTGTTTCTGCTGACTGTATAGAGCTTCTCCATCTTTGGCTGCAAAGAATGTAATCAATCTGATTTCAGTGTTGACCATCTGGTGATGTCCATCAGGACCTTTGGAACCCTCCATTTTAATGGCGCCCCTTAAGGTAGACTAACTTAAAACAAAATTCCCCTTTACAAATATAATTCATGACTTAGTGAGATTTCAACAAACAAAAACAGAAAGCAAGTTTTCTCCTAGGAGTTTTGGAGTATATTTGTATATTATAAAAATCGAGGGCATTTGCTATTTTAATGTTTCTTTCTAGTTATTTATTTGCTCCATAGTTATGGGTTTAGCAGTAGGATCCTAAGAAGATTGATTTTAAAGGGGCAGGTTTCCACAGCGGAGGGGAGAGGACACAACTAAGGGGGTGGGGTCAGATACAAAGGGGTGGGAGTCAGATACAAAGGGGTGGAGTCTGAGACAAAGGGGTGGAGTCTGAGAAGAAGGAAGTGGAGATGACACAGAGGGTGCCAGAGACAAACCCGCTGCGGGAGGACGATCTCAAGGGGCCCGAGGCTTCAGAAACTGTTTTGTTCTTTTCAAGTGTTTCAGTTGTTCAGGCAATGTAGAAATGTTATCTTGCAAACAAGCAATTAAGACTTTTGGGTCTATTTGGAAATTTCCAGGTACCAATGAAAATAAATATCCCATTCCTTTTGTTTAATTTTAGAACCACAGCGCTCCAACTGAATCTTGGAAAAATGAGTTTGGGAAGATCAAAAGTTCCCCCGTAATGGCCATCTTAATTCCAGATTACTTTTAGTTTGTTTGGCCCACTTTATAAAAAATGAATATGTTGCGGGGGAGAGCCTGTCAGGGTCCAAGCTTTTAAACATAGACCTGCCAGAGCCCCTGAGGGAGGGCCGCCCTCAGAGCGTTTGGATGCCCAGGATCCTTTTCCCTAAGTTCTGGAAGCCCAAGAAAGTTGCTGGAGTCCTAGACCAGATTCCAAAAGGAATAAAACAAATCACTGGATTCCAGTTAGCTCATCCCCCAAATAATGTCACTACTGCGCTACCCAGAAGACAGCCTAGTCCTCACCAAGGATGGAGCCTTGACCCAGAAAGGATGAAGCCTCCCCGTGAGAGGACAAAGCCGTTCCAGAGCCCGAACAAGTCAGAGAGCTCAAGATGCAGAAAGAGTGGAGTGTGGAGTCCAAGATGAGACCCAGGGAAGTGATGAGCATGAGGGGCTCGCTCAGCTCCAAGGTCCATAGTCTCTTGGGGCTCACCTCCTTCAGATCCCACTTCTGACACCATATAGATCAACCTTGATAAGTGATAGCCAGTTATTTTACCAGCAAAGGCAAGTTTATTTGAAAATAGCAGAGAAGTTTCAATTCAGGGTATAAGAAGTGTGACAGACCAAAGGCAGATCCAGAGAACAAGACGGGGACCTGGATTTTATGGGGAACAGGGCAGGCTGGCAGGGGCCGTGACAACCAAAGAGCCCATCTGGAGGAGCGGCAGAGCAACTTCCCCGCCCAGGGGCAAAACCTGTGCCCTCTGCATTGCAGAGCCCAACAGAGTGCAGAGTGCAGAGTGCAGAGCCCAACAGAGTGCAGAGTGCAGAGCCTAACTGCCGGGAGCCAGCATGGGAGATCCCACCCATGACAAGGTCATGCAGGACTCAAGGGAATCCCTGGGCCATCCGACCCATGACAAGGTCATGCGGAAGAGTCCTGATGAGCAAGGCTTCAGGACTCGACGGACCCCCTGGACCTGCTTGAGCATCTACCCCCGAACCAGAATCTGTCTTACTATTTTATGTCTTTCACCAGCTCTCTGACATTAGCAGGGGACTGTCCCTGACCTAAAGAGTTAACTTAGGGCTTTGGTTTATAAATCTCCTGGGCATGAAAGGAGTGTTTCAAACCCCCCGTTAGCATTCTAGCTTACTGGGCAGGTTTATCTAGACTCTTGCAACATTGTTGAGCCTATGCTTGCTGCCGAGTTCTCACATCCCTTATCCATTGTGTTCCTGGGAGTGCATATAGTCAGGATGTAGAAGAAACAAGTAATAGCCTTAACATTAGCAACTTTAGACTTTGAGTTAATAAGTTCTTTCTTTGCTGTAACCCGCAGAATCTTTGTTCCATAAAAATGTTCTCTACTTTAAGGGTGATGCAGGCTAAGAATATAAGAAAAAAACACTTTAAGGGAAAATCATTATTCTGGCTGACCAACTTTTATCGAAAAGAGGTCATGGAATATTAACAGGCCTCCAGAACAGAAGATGATGTGCAAAAAGTGGGACTCTTGCGGAAGGGAATCTGATATCGATAAAAGTTATTATTGATGGAATGTTGAGTTGACTCTGCATTTTTCACCTTGCTGTATGTATAACTCAGAGTATAAAAGCCCCGAGAAGAATAAAGTAAATGGGCCTCACTCACCGAAGAAGCTTGGTCACCCCATGTCTCTTTATCCCTTTATTGATCTTTCTTCACTCGCTGGCATCATCCATCCTGAGGATATCCCTGGACTCTGCTGAGGCTGGACCTCGGCACCTAACAGAGCGCAGAGCCTAACAGAGTGTGGAGTGCAGAGCCTCAGCACTGCACCTTCAGGGAAGTCCTTGTCAGATTCTTTGAAAAGTCTTCTAGAATTTGATCAGAATTGCATTCACTCTACAGATCAATTTGGGAAATAATGATCCCTTTACACTGTTTTGCACTTATTAAGGCCTGATTGAATGTCTTTCAGTAGAGTCTGTAATTTGCTGAAGACAGGTCTTGCTCATTTTTGCTCGACTTATTCTCAGAAACAATGCATTTCTGGTTGGTACTGTTGTGTGACATAACAAACATCAAGAAATGGGCACAGAACGAAGTGCCTGCCCACTGGGCAGCCCAGTGGGTCGGACACGGCACCTCGGCGGCCATGGCCCAGGTTCACTCATCGGTGCGGAGCTAAGACCCAGCAAAACCATATGGTGTGGCCAAAAATGAAATGAAACGAATCTTTGCTGCAAAGCCTACTCTCGTGTGCTCACCACCCAGGTCAGGAAACAGGACGCAGGCTTCTGGACCTGCTGGCCTCCCCTCTACTCGCTGACACCCCCATGCCTGCCCCACACCCTCTCCCACCCTACTCGGTAACACTCAACTCTCAGGATAGTTACCATCTTGTTTTCTTCATACTTTAGCCACCTAGATTTACAACATTAATCAGTCTGGTTCAGCCTCTATTTTATGTTGTAGTTTTCTTCTCTGTTTATTAAAAAAAAACCACAGTTTGAATGAGGTATCATTTCCATACCACAAAATTTACCCATTTTAAGTGGAAAATTAATTGATTTTTAACAATAAAATGGGCAAGACTAGAGATATCTTCAAGAAAATTAGAGATACCAAGAGAATATTTCGTGCCACGATGGGTACAATAAAGGACAGAAATGGTCTGGACCTAACAGAAGCAGAAGATATTAAAAAGAGGTGGCAAGAATACACAGAGAGACCAAACCATACAAAAAAGGCCTTCATGACCCTATAACCACAATCGTGTGTCGCTCACCTAGAGCCAGACATCTGGGAGTGTGAAGCCAAGTGGGCCTTAGGAAGCATCACTGCAAACAAAGTTAGTGGAGGTGATGGAATTTCAGTTGAACTATTGCTGGGGGCCAGCGTGAGGAACTCCGCCCGTGGCAAAGGTCATGAGGAAGGAAGCTTGGCATACGCAAAGGCGTGGTCAAGCCTCAGGAAACCCCCTGTTCCCGAGCATCTACCCCCAAACCAGAGTACTTCACGGGGGCTCTCCCCCATCACCATTTCTCTCGGAGAAGGGGTTAACTTGCAGCTCCAGTCAATAAAATTCCCCGGGCGCGACAGGAGTGCTCCAGCTGACGAGCTCGGAAGGCTTTCTGGCCTGCCTGATCAGGTTCATCCGGCCTCATGTGATTGTTTTCAGCCTCCCAGCTGCGAGAGGCACAAGATGCTTTAAAACTTTCTGAATACAGACTCTTTTGAGAAGTTAGAAGATTATTAGTATAGTATTAGTGGGTTGATTAGGAATTATATTGGTGAAATGGTTTTTCATTTGTCCTGCCAATAATCACTGCTAATTCCCTGCCCTGGGTGTGACAAGGGTGTCTCAGGTCAAACCTCTCTGCTGACAGACTAGCTTGTGTGACAACCTCTCAACCATACACAGCACAGAGAGTTTGGAGTATTAGCATAGGGCTTTTCTCATTGATGAGTCAATGATTGCCACCAGGCCTCCATATCCTTAGGCACCTGGGAATATATTAATCAATGTATTTAGAATATAGAAAAGGAAATATAGTAGTTTTGATGTTAGCAATACTAGACTTTTTGAGTTAATGAATTTTCTCTTTTGTTATAGATCACTGTACTTTGTTATAAATCACTGTGTCCTTGCTATGTAAAAATGTAACTTGATCACTATCTTAAGACTAAGTAGATCTTAAAGGGAACATTGGTGAAAGGATTTTCATTTGTTGGGCTGATGTTTGCTGCTAAATCTCCATATTCCCTGCCCTTATGATGAATATAACTAGCATATAGGAGAAATAAGTATTAACCTTTAAGATTGATCATGTTAACCTTGGGTTAAATAAATTCCTTTCTTGATTGTAACTCACTACACCCTCACCCTATAGGAATGCAACTTTATTTGGAGGGTGGTGCCTGGTTTAAGAAAAAACACCCTTGGAAAAAATAAGTTTTCTGGTTATCAGAAGGAAAGGGTTGTAAATGTCAGCAGGCGGAAATGGCTTGAAGATGATGTAAAACCCCTAAGACCTTTTTCTTTTATGTGAAGCACCTGATTGTGACAAGGGTCAGGTCTGCTGACCCCGCATGACTTTGTATTCATCCCTATGTATAACAAATGTATAAAAACAAACCCGAAAAATGAAGAAATGGGATCAGTTCCTGGAAAGACTGACTCCCCATGTCATTTCTTTCTTGCTCCCCGTTTTTCTGGCTGAATTCCCATCTGGAACATGGATGCTATTCCATGTAAACCAAGTTATTCAGCCTCTTTTTCTCCACTAATTTTCCTACTACACTATCCGTTTCTAATCTCTCTATTTATATCTGTAATTAAATAGCTTTTTTCTAGGATGCCTACTCCATCCCCACCTTTGAATTACCCTGGATCCACTGGGGCTGGACCCCAGGAAATTATTTTAAATCATAGAAGATGATATTGTTAAAATGTTGTACTCAGTATGCCAGCAAATTTGGAAAACTCAGCAGTCCCCACAGGACTGGAAAAGGTCAGTTTTCATTCCAATCCCAAAGAAAGGCAATGCAAAAGAATGCTCAAACTACTTCACAGTTGCACTCATCTCACACGCTAGTAAAGTAATGCTCAAAATTCTCCAGGCCAGGCTTCAGCAGTATGTGAACCGTGAACTTCCAGATGTTCAAGCTGGATTTAGAAAAGGCAGAGGAACCAGAGATCAAATTGCCAGCATCTGCTGAATCATGGAAAAAGCAAGAGAGTTCAAGAAAAACATCTATTTCTGCTTTATTGGCTATGCTAAAGCCTTTGACTGTGTGGATCACAATCAACTGTGGAAAATTCTGAAAGAGATGGGAATACCAGTCCACCTGACCTGCCTCTTGAGAAACCTGTGTGCAGGTGAGGAAGCAACAGTTAGAACTGGACATGGAACAACAGACTCGTTCCAAATAGGAAAAGGAGTATGTCAAGGCTGTATATTGTCACCCTGCTTATTTAACTTACATGCAGAGTACATCATGAGAAATGCTGGGCTGGATGAAGCACAAGCTGGAATCAAGACTGCCGGGAGAAATATCAATAACCTCAGATATGCAGATGACACCACCCTTATGGCAGAAAGTGAAGAGGAACTAAACAGCCTCTTGATGAAGGTGAAACAGGACAGTGAAAAAGCTGGCTTAAAACTCAGTATTCAGAAAACTAAGATCATGGCATCCAGGCCCATTTTCATGGCAAATAGATGGGGAAACAATGGAAACAGTGATAGATTTTATTATCTTGGGCTCCAAAATCACTGCATATGGTGACTGCAGCCATGAAATGAAAAGAGGCTTACTCCTTGGAAGAAAAATTATGACTAACCTAGACAGCATATTAAAAAGCAGAGACATTCCTTTGCCAACAATCAAGGCTATGGTTTTTGAAGTGGTCTTGTATGGATGTGAGAGTTGGACCATAAAGAAAGCTGAGCGCCAAAGAATAGATGCTTTCAAACTATGGTGTTGGAGAAGACTCTTGAGAGTCCCTTGGACTGCAAAGAGATCCAACCAGTCCATCCTAAGGGAAATCAGTCCTGAATATTCATTGGAAGGACTGATGCTGAAGCTGAAGCTGCAATACTTTGGCCACCTGATGCGAAGAACTGACTCATAGAAAAGATTGTGATGCTGGGAAAGACTGAAGGCAGGAGGAGAAGAGGATGACAGCGGATGAGATAAGGTTGGCTTGCAGCACCAACTAGATGGACATGAGTTTGAGCAAGCTCCGGGAGATGGTGGAGGACCAGGAAGGCTGGATGCTGCGGTCTTTGACGTCAAAGAGTCGGAGGTGACTTAGCGACTAAACAGCAAGAACTGATTTTTAGTAAGTTTGAAGAACTGTGCAAATATCACCGCAATTCAGGTTTAGAACATTTCCATCACCCAGGAAGAGCCATCCTGCTCATTTTCCACGAGTCCCTGTCTCCACCTGTTTCTCTGAAGACCACTCATCATCCTCCTGTCTCTCTAGGCTGCCCTTTTGAAAACCCATTTCATGCAAGTGGAATCTTCTGTGGTTTTTTTGTGTCTGATTTCTGTTACTTAGCACGTTTTTGAGGTTCACCCGTGCCCTAGGACATACTGGCAGATGGTGTCTTTCAGTTGCTAAATAGGATTCTATTAAATGGATCAAAGGCACTTCCGTTACTCACTCACCATCTAACAGACATTGGCACTGTTTCCATTCTTTGGTTTTTATGCATAAAGGGTGCAAGGAACATTAGCCAAAAATTTCTTTGTGTGGACGTGTGTTTTTATTTATCTTGAACCAATATCAAGGAGTGGAATTGCTGAGTCATATAAATTGTGTGTGTGTGATTCTTGAAGAAACTTCCTATCTGCTTTCCAAAGTGACTGCCGTTTTCCATTCCACCAGCAGTGTGTGAGGGTGACGGTTTCTCTGAATCCTTGCCAAAGCTGGTTACTGCCAGTCTTTTTTATTACAGTGATACTAGTGTGTGGTTTCAATTAGCATTCCCCTAATAACCAGCGGTGCTGAGCATTTTTCCATGTCCCTATCAGCTGTTTCTATTATTTGAGTTGTTTGCCTCATCATTGAGTTGCAAGAGGTCTTTATACAGTTTAGCTGTAAGTCTCTTTACCAGCTACATAATTTGTAAATATTTTCTCTCAGTTTTTAAAATAATTTAAAAATGTCTTGTTTTTAGATTTTTATTGAAATATAGTTGATGAACAATGTTGCGTTAGTTTCAGACAGACAGCAAAGTGACTCAGTATATGGATATTCTTTTCTAAAATTCTCTCCCATTAAAGGTTACTACAAGATACTGGAGAGTGCCCTTAAACGTGTCTCTTGGAGTGCAGAAGTTTTTAATTTTATAAAGTTTTTAATTTTTATAAAGTGATATTTATTGATTTGTTTCTATGTTGGACCATGCCTTTGATGTCGTAGCTAAGTCTTTGCTTAGTCCAGGATCATAACGATTCGCTATGTTTTATTCCATGCGGCTTTATGGCTTTAGCTCTTACATTTAGGTCTGTGAATCAATTCTGTACTAATTTTTTTATATACTGTGAGGAGTAATCCAAGCCTATGCCCTGACCTCTCATGCTGAAGAAGCTGAAGTTGAACGGTTCTATGAAGATCTACAAGACCTCCTAGAACTAACACTCCAGACAGATGTCCTTTTCATTATAGGGGCCTGGAGTGCAAAAGCAGGAAGTCAAGAGATACTGAGAGTAACAGGCAAATTTGACCTTGGAGTAAAGAATGAAGCAGGGCAAAAGCTAATAGCGTTTTGCCAAGAGAACACACTGGTGACAGCAAACACCCTGTTTGAACAGCACAAGAGACGAGTCTACACATGGACATCACCAGATGGCCAACACCGAAATCAGACTGATTATGTTCTTTGCAGCCAAAGATGGAAAAGCTCTGTACAGTCAGCAAAAACAATACCGGTAGCTGACTGTGGCTCAGATCATGAGCTCCTTATTGCCAAATTCAGACTTAAATTGAAGAAACTAGGGAAAACCGCTAGACCATTCAGGTATGACCTAAATCAAATCCCTTATGATTATACAGTGGAAGTGAGAAATAAATTCAAGGGATTAGATCTGACAGACAGAGTGCCTGATGAACTATGTGGGAGTTTAGTGATGTACAGGAGGCAGGGATCAAGACCATCCTCAAGAAAGAAATGCAAAAAGGCAGAATGGTTGAGGAGGCCTTTCCAAATAACTGAGAAAAGGAGAGAAGTGAAAGGCAAAGGAGTAAAGGAAAGATATAAGCATCTGAATGCAGAGTTCCAAAGAATAGCAAGAAGAGATAAGAAAGCCTTCTTCAGCGATCAATGCAAATAAATAGAGGAAAAGAACAGAATGGGAAAGACTAGAGATCTCTTCAAGAAAATTGTAGATACCAAGGAACATTTCATGCAAAGATGGGCTCGATAAAGAACAGAAATGATCTGGACCTAACAGAAGCAGAAGATATTAAGAAGTGGTGGCAAGAATACACAGAAGAACTGTACAAAAAGATCTTCATGACCCAGATAACCACAATGATGTGATCACTCATCTAGAGCCAGACATCTTGGAACGTGAAGTCAAGTGGGTCTTAGGAAGCACCACTACGAACAAAGCTAGTGGAGGTGGTGGAATTCCAGCTGAGCTGTTTCAAATCCTGAAAGATGATGCTGTGAAAGTGCTGCACTCAATATGCCAGCAAAATTTGGAAAACTCAGCACTGTCCACAGCACTGAAAAGGGTCAGTTTCCATTCCAATACCAAAGAAAGGCAATGCCAAAGAATGCTCAAACTACCACACAATTGCACTCATCTCACATGCTAGCAAAGTCATGCTCAAAATTCTCCAAGCCAGGCTTCAAGAGTACATGAACCATGAACTTCCAGATGTTCAAGCTGGATTTAGAAAAGGCAGAAGAACCAAAGATCAAATTGCCAACATCTGTTCCAAGAGAGTTTCAGAAAATCATCTACTTCTGCCTTATTGACTATGCCAAGGCCTTTGACTGTGTGGAGCACAACAAACTGGAAAATTCTTAAAGACATGGTAATACCAGATCACCTGACCTGCCTTTTGAGAAATCTGTATGCAGGTCAGGAAGCAACAGTTAGAACTGGACATGGAATAACAGACTGGTTCCAAATAGGGAAAGGAGTATGTCAAGGCTGTATATTGTCACCCTGCTTATTTAACTTATATGCAGATTATGTCACGAGAAATGCTAGGCTGGATGAAGCACAAGCTGGAATCAAGATTGCCAGGAGAAATATTAATAACCTCAGATATGCAGATGACACCACCCTTATGGCAGAAAGTGAAGAAGAACTAAAGAGCCTCTTGATGAAAGTGAAAGAGGAGAGTGAAAAAGTTGGCTTAAAGCTCAACATTCAGAAAACGAAGATCATGGCATCTGGTCTCATCACTTCATGGCAAACAGATGGGGAAAAAAGTGGAAACAGTGGCTGACTTTATTTTGGGGGCTCCAAAATCACTGCAGATGGTGACTGCAGCCATGAAATTAAAAGACACTTACTCTTTGGAAGAAAAGCTATGGCCAACCTAGACAGCTTATTAAAAAGCAGAGGCATTACTTTTCCAACAAAGGTCTATCTAGTCAAACCTATGGTTTTTCCAGTAGTCATGTATGAATGTGAGAGTTGGACTGTGAAGACAGCTGAGCACTGAAGAATGGATGCTTTTGACCTGTGGTGTTGGAGAAGACTCTTGAGAGTCCCTTGTACTGCCAGGAGATCCAACCAGTCCATCCTAAAGGAAAACAGTCCTGAATATTCATTGGAAGGACTGATGCTGAAGCTGAAACTCCAATACTTTGGTCACCTGATGTGAAGAACTGACTCATTTGTAAAGGCCCTGATGCTTGGAAAGATTGAAAGCAGGAGGAAAAGGGGACAACAGAGGATGAGACGGTTGGATGGCATTGCCGACTCGATGGACGTGAGCTTGAGGAGGCTTTGGGAGTTGGTGATGGACAGGGAGGCCTGGCTACTGCAGTCCATGGGGTTGCAAAGAGTCGGACACGACTGAGCGACTGAACAGAACCGAACTGTGAGGTGAGAGTCTAAATTAATCTCTTTCCCTGTTGCTATCCAATTTTTCCAGCACCATTCTTTGAAAAGACGATGCTTTCTTCATTGATTTCTCTTGACACCTGTGTCACTTATGGTTCAATCAGAGAAAAAGAATCAGTGTGGCATACGTACTAAGAAATTTGTTTCTAGGAATCGGCTACAAGATGGCTGTCTAGGCAAGTTAAACACACTTAGAGCAGGTGTTGGAAATGGCAGGCTGAACCTCTGGCATGAGCTATCCATGAATAGAATTTCTTATTCTTCAGGGAAGCCTCAGTTGTTCTCTTAGGGGCTTTTCAAGAACTGAACTGGACCCATTCCCACCCACTCCAGTATTCTTGCCTGGGAAATGCTGTGGACCAAGGAGCCTGGTGGGGTCACAGGTGAGCCAGACACGACTGAGCGGCTGAACAGCAACAGGTCATGGGGGCCTTTGCTTCACCTGGAGTCAACTGAATACGCACTTCATCCACAGGCGGCCTTCGCAGCAACACCTAGGCTATGCTCTGACTGGATAACTGGGGGTTGCAGCCCAAGCTGACACCAAACTGCGCCTCCTGGGACAGCTGGTGGTCTGATGGTTAAGGCTGCACAGGCCCTCTCAGGGGCGCGGGCTGGACCCCTGCTTGGGAAGACCGACTCAGCACACCAAGTGGTGTGGCGCTCCCACCAGAAAAACAAACAGAAACGGAAGCAGACTGTCAGGATGCTTCCGTGGAAATTAACTGGCCGTTAACGTGCAGCTTTGGTTTTGGAATCTCAGTTCTCTTCCGTTGGTCTGTGTGTCTGGCCTCACGCCAGAAGAGCAGCTGTTTGATTCTTTGAGTCTGCGGCCAGTTTTCCAGCTGGGAGGTGGGGGTCCTTCCACTGTGCTCTTCCTTTTCAAGACTGTTGTTGTTGCTGTTGTTCTGGGCCCTTTGCCTTTCTATGTAATTTTAAGGTTGTGTGCGCTAAGTCACTTCGGCCGTATCTGACTCCGCACAACCCTATGGACTGTGACCTGCCAGGCTCCTCTGTCCACGGGGTTCTCCAGGCAAGAATACTGGAGTGGGTTGCTGTGCTCTCCCCCAGGGCATCTTCCCAACCTAGGGATCGAACCCAGGTCTCTTATGTCTCTTGCATTGGCAGGCGGGTTCTTTACCTCTAGTGCCACGTGGGAAGCCCAATTTTAAGGTCAGCTTGTCAATTTCTGGGCACCCCTAGTGGCTTAGCTGGTAAAGAATCTGTCTGCAATGCAGGAGACCTGGGTTCAGTCCCTGGGTTGAGAAGATCCCCTGGCCAAGGGAACGGCTATCTGCTCCAGTATTCTGGCCAGGAGAACTCCATGGACTATACAGTCCATGGGGTCGCAAAGAGTCAGACACGCTGAGTGACTTTCACTTCGCTTGTCAATTTCTGGGGAAATAAAAAAAAGCTTCCAGGTCTTGATGGATGCCGGGGTCCAGCCCTGGTGGATCCAGGCTAATTCGAAGGTGGGGACAGAATTGGCGTCCGGAAAAAGCTATTTAATTACAGATAGAGAGATTAGAAATGGATAGTGTAGTAGGAAATATTAGTGGAGAAATAGAAGGCTGAAAAACTTGTTTACATGGAATACCAATCACCACCTATGTAGGCCACAGGCGTCTTTCCGTTCTCCCAAAGGAGAGGAGGCACTGAGGCCTCCCCGGTCTGATCTTAGCAGCCCAGGCAGAGTTAGCAGGCTTGGTGAGTACCCCCATACCAGATGGGAATTCAGCCAGGAAAGCGGGGAGCAAGAAAGAAACAACACGGGGGAATCAGTCTTTCCAGGAACTGATCCCATTTCTTTATTTTTCAGGTTTGTTTTTATACCTTTTGTTACACATAGGGATGAATACAGAGTCACGCTGGGGTCAGCAGACCTGACCCTTGTCACAATCAGGTGCTTTATATAAAATTATACAAAGGTCTTATGGGTTTTTGCATCATCTTCTGGCCATGAGGTCTGCTGACATTTTATGGCCGTTTCTGATACCAGTCAGTTAACCAGAAAACTTATTTTTCCAGGGGTGATTTTTTTCTTAAATCAGGCGCCACCCTCCAAATAAAGCTGCATTCCTATAGGGTGAGGATGTAGTGAGTTACAATCAAGAAAGGAATTTACTTAACCTAAGTTTAACATGATTAATCTTAAAGGTTAATACTTATTTCTCCTATATGCTAGTTATATTCATCATAAGGGCAGGGAATATGGAGATTTAGCAGCAAACATCAGCCCAACAAATGAAAATCCTTTCACCAATGTTCCCTTTAAGATCTATTTAGTCTTAAGATAGTGATAAAGTTACATTTTTACCTAGCAAGGACATAGTGATTTATAACAAAGTACAGTGATCTATAACAAAAGAGAAAATTCATTAACTCAAAAAGTCTAGTATTGCTAACATCAAAACTACTATATTTCCTTTTCTATATTCCAAATACATTGATTAATATATTCCCAGGTGCCTAAGGATATGGAGGCCTGGCAGCAATCATTGACTCAACAATGAGAAAAGCCCTGTGCTAATACTCCAAACTCTCTGTGCTGTGTATGGTTGAGAGGTTGTCACACAAGCTAGTCTGTCAGCAGAGAGGTTTGACCTGAGACACCCTTGTCACACCCAGGGCAGGGAATTAGCAGTAATTTTTGGCACGACAAATGAAGAAACCCTTCACCAATATAATTCCTAATCAACCCACTAATACTATACTAATAATCTTCTAACTTCTCAAAAGAGTCTGTATTTAGAAAGTTTTAAAGCATCCCGTGCCTCTCGCAGTTGGGGGGTTATAAACAATCACATGTGGCCGGACGAACCTATACAAGCAGGCTAGATAAGCTCACACCTAGGAATTTTTATTAACTTGGAGCTGCAAGTTAACTCCTTCTCCAAGAGAAATGGTGATGGGAGAGAGCTCCCCGTAAAGTACTCTGGTTTGGGGGTAGATGCTCGGGAACAGGGGGTTTCCTGAGGCTTGATCACGCCTTTGCGTATGCCAAGCTTCCTTCCTCATGACCTTCGCCATGGGCGGAGTTCCTCACGCTGGCCACCGGCAGATGGAAATCGCAGTGAGTCTAGAGATCAGGTTGGGGATAACGGCCATCTCTTGCACTTTCTTTTCTGGGGCCGCTCTGGGTCTTAGCTGCGGCCTTCGAGGCCTGCATTGTATAATGTAGGGCCTTCCACCCCTGGCACACAGGTTCTCCAGCTGCAGCGCGAAGGCTCAGCTGCCCCACAGCACGGGGGGACCCTCCCCAGCCAGGAACTGAACCCGTGTCCCCGGCATTGGCAGGCGGGTTCTTAGCCACTGGACCACGAAGGCTGTCCCTCTTGGTACGCTTTGGATAGCAGGGTTTTTTTTTTTTTAACAGTTCTTTATCAGGTAAGTCTTTTGCTGATATTCTCTCAGTCTGTGGCTTGTCTTTTTATTATCTGGACAGTGTTTTTCCCAGAACAGAAGTTTTAATTTTAATGAAGTAATGAGTTTATCAATTCTTTCTTTCACGGATTGTGCCTTTGGTTTTGTATATCAAAAGTCATAGCCCAAGCAAAGGTCATCTAGATTTCCTCCTGTGTTATCTGGAAGCAGTTTTGTGGTTTTGCATTTTACCTTGGGGTCTGATCCATTATCAATTACTTTCTATGAGAGGTGTGTTTGGGGTCTAGATCAGCTTTTTTCCTGTGGATGTCCAGTTGTTTGTGACAGAATCTTGTGAATTTTTCATTTCAGTTGTGTCTTTTATCTCCAGATTTCCATTTGCTTTTTTTTTTTGTCTTTGAATCACTTATTACAAAGAAATATTATTTACAGTCTTGAAAGTTTTAGAACCAAAGCATCTTCTCTTACTGAAGAAATGTTTGCAAACAGTGAAAAAATGATGGAAGTCCACAAAAGCATTTTGAAGATCCAGGGGCGAAGCCTCAGACTTGCTCTGGAAGCGTCAGTGGCCGAGATGAAGGGTCTCACAGCAACGTTTTCTTTAGAATGCCAAGCTGGGCGTCAGCTCTTGCTGCACAGGATCAGTCAAGGCCAAAACGATGGAGACTGCAGTGGAACCTGCGGGCAAACCCGGGTGAAGCTCTGCCCGCGAGCCCTGACTGCCGGCGAGAGGGCTTGCGCCCCCTGGCGCCCTGACGGGCGAACGGCAGCCGGCGGCGGCTGCAGCCCTCGGTGCGTGCAGACGGGGCCCGCGCAGCCCGGGAGAGGCGCGCCCGCAGCCAGCTCGCTCCGCGCCCAGAGCCGCGCAGCGTCGGCGGCAGGGGCACGCGCGCCCGCGTGACGCTCTGGGGCTCGTCCGCGACCTTCGACCCTCGGCCGCGTCTCTGCTACACGACGAGCCAGAGGAGACGGAGGGACACTTGCCGTCGCCCGGTGACTGTCCGGGCGTGTGAACTGGTGGGCTCCACCCTCTCGCCTTTGGAGGCTACTGGGTGGCTACAGGATTCCTCATTTTTCCCCTAGAAGTGATGGGGGTATGCACCCAGAAGAGCATTGTGGGGACGCCTTTGCCAGGAGCGCGCAAAGCGCGTTGTTTTTCTCGGAACCAACGTCTCCTTTTGCAGGTCTTGAAATAGTCCACAGTCATTGAGGGCAAGTCCGGCAACGCATTTGGGATTCAAGTTGTAAAGTCATGGGGCTGACGGCCAGGTGGGTCTTGAAGTGGTTCCAGGTCGCGGGCTTTGGCCTCACTGGGGTCCGCACAAGATGTCAGATGGGGGAGCGCCGTCTGCCCTGGCCTCCACTGTGTGCGCTAGCCTTTAAAAATTATTATTTATTTTTGGCTTGCATGGCATGTGGTAGCTTAGGTCCCTGACCAGGGGCTAAACCTGCAACCCCCGCGTTGGAATCACAGTGTCCTGACCACTGGGCCACAGGGGAGTCACCTGTGTGCTGCAGCTCTAATCCGATGTTGGCATTCTGAGTCTCGGACTGGCGGCAGGAAGGGACCAGGTGCCCTTTTAGCTCTTCTTTGTGCTTGTTAATAACCTGCAGCCCATGTTGTTGTTGTTGCTTTAGTTGCTAAGTTGTGTCTGACTCTTTGTGACCTCATCGACTGTAACCTGTCAGGCGCCCCTGTTCATGGATTCTGCAGCCAAGAATACTGGGGTGGGTTTCCATTTCTTCCACCAAGAGATCTTCCTGACCCAGGAGTCAAGCCTGGATCTCCTGTGTCTCCTGCCTCGCAGGCAGGTTCTTGCCAAGCCATCAGGGAATCACACACCACCACCCCCCCACACACACGCTCAGAAATGTAAATATAACTCTTCTTTCATCATTTACATTTTTTAAAATATTTGAGATACCTGCTTTGACGTCCCCGTGTGCTAAGTCCAACATCTACCCTCTGTCAGAAACAGTTTGGGGATTTTTTTAAACATGGTTTTCTTTGTTCGGCCGAGTCACGTGGCTTGGATCTAGCTCTCTGCCTAGGGGCTGAGCCTGGGCCGAGACGGTGGAAGCCCAGAGTCCTTGCCCAGGGGGCTGCAGGGGGCTCCCTCAGAGACGGTTTCTAACAACTGTGTGCTACGCTTTCTTGTTTGCGAGTCTCCTGGCTTGAGCGTTGCCGCGGCCGCTCTGGCTGGTGATAGGTCTTCTCGGGTCCCTCCTCGGGAGGTCAGCCCCAGCAGTGGGGCAGCTGCGCCTGCGGCCTGTCCAGCTGCCTCTCCTGTGTGAGGACAGTGGCGGGGGGTGGCAGGATGACCCCGGCAGAATCGCTGTAGGTTCCCATGGGTGCTCTCTGAGCCGCCACCGTCTTTCTTGAATAAGCATTCCCGATGCCCTTGATCAGCTCCCACGGTCCTGAAGTTTCTGCTTGTGTGCCAGCTCCCTCGGGAAAGGCTTTCTGTGCGCCTTAGCCCTCCGCCCTGGAAGCCTCTCCACCTCTGCTTCACTCTGCCTGTGGGCAGATCTCTGCACCCATGGGGCCACGCGGTGTGTTTATTGTGTCTGGACCCGGATCAGCACAGTGCTTGGGAGACGCACCCCTGCTGCGAGGTGCAGCCTAGTGAGAGGTCGGCGCCCCGGACAAGCCCCCCGACAGTCGGCCGACGCCCAAACAGGAACCGGGGGCGGACCAAACTTCCAGGGACCGGCCCCCTGTATCCTGACCCAATCAGATGCTGGCACGGAGCCCCCCAAACGCCAATCACTGCTACAGCCCGCGCTTTCTACCTTATATGGAAGAACCGGGTTTGAATGCCAGCCCTGGCTATAAAATCCCCTTCCTCACCCCTCATGCTTTGCAGACTCCCTTTGTTTCCTGTCTCGCTTGCCCCGGGGAGTTCTGCCCGGGAGCGACCGCCCAATAAAGGCCTTTCCACTAACGGTCCCTAGAGGTGGCTTTTTCCTTCCCGCGGCGTTTTCTTACACCTAGTTTCCATTTCCCTCACTGAAAGCACCTTGTTTTAGGCGTCTTCTTTCCCCGCCGCAGCGCCGGTGCTCAGCGTTTGCAGGATGTCTGCTGTTGCAGCAGCGCCCAAAGTGTTTCTGCACACGTCTCTGTGCACGGGGCATGCACAGCAGTTTGGGTACTCTTATGCCTTGAGCTGTGTCCCCCAAAATTAATATGTTGGGTAGAAATCCCAGCACCTCACAATATGACCTTATTTGGAGAAAAGGTCTTTCCAGAGGTAATCAAATTAAGTTGAGGACTTTGAGGTGGGCCATCATCTAGCGTGACTGGCATCCTTATAAAAATGGGAAGTGTAGGCCCAGGCAGACATGCACAGAGGGGAGCGCTCAGAGTGTCCTGCTGTCTGAGACCCCACGGACTATAGCCCGCCAGGCTCCTCTGTCCATGGGATTCTCCAGGCAGGAACGCTGGAGTGGGTGGCCACTTCCTCCTTCAGGGGGTCTTCCTGATCCAGGGATTGAACACGTGTCTCTTGGGTCTCCTGTGGTGGCAAGTGGGTTCTTCAGCACCGTGCCACCTGGGAAGCCTGTGCCTAGAAGGGGAGGCCGAGGGCAGCCGCCATCCGCGGCGGCGTCTGGACGCCCGGGCCTCCAGGGCCGAGAGGTAACGCGCTTCTGTTAAGTCACACAGCCTGGGGGCTGTCAGCGCAGCCAGGGAAGAGAGCTGCGTGTGTGCCTTGGGTGGATTTGGGGGATCAGTCACTAAGCCGCACTGTCCCCAGAGACGCGGCGTCACCACAGTGCCCAGGAGAGTCCCTCGAGCCACAGACGCACCTGCATTTCCTGGATGATTTTATCACGTGCCTGTTCAAGTTTCTTAAACATTTTGAAGTCGGTTGTCTTCTTCTTTTTTCTTCAAAATTTTTCTTGTTAAAACCTTGTTGATTTGCAGAGCCGTGTCAGCGTCCGATGGGCAGCGGCCTGGGTGTGGACACATGCCCTCTCCCATTGCGGGCTGTTGCCAGACGCTGAGTGTGGCTCCCCCGCGCAGTACAGTAGGCGTCTTTTTCTTCCTGTTTCCCAAATGCCTCTGGATTCTGGGGGCTCCCCTGGTGGCTTGGACAGTAAAGAATCCGCCTGCAGTGCAGGAGACCCGGGTTCGATCCCTGGGTCAGGAAGATGCCCTGGAGAAGGAAATGGCAGCCCACTCCAGTGTTCTTGCCTGGAGAATCCCACAGAGGAGCTTGGCGGGCTACAGTCTGTGGGGTCGCACAGAGTCAGACCCAAATGAACGGTGAACGCTCCACTTTTCGCACGCTTGTGGGTTCTGCAGGTGAGCCTGCTGCTGATGCTATGTATGGTCCTCCTTTCCTCTCCTGTAGCTGATGGACAGATGTTCCCGGAGTTTAATGGTTTCATGTATATTACTTTTTTTTTTTTTTTTTTTTGGCTTTTGTGTCCTTTTTAAGAAATCCCTTTACCCCTGAAGGCAGGAAGGCAGGCACCCATATTATGCTCAAGAATGAGAGTTGCTTGGCCTGCAAACCTCCCCTGACCAAGTGAGTTTTGCCTGTCATGTGACGTGGGGTGGAATTCTGCTGTAATTTCGATGTGTTCCTCAGTGTGCGCTGAGCCAGGCGGCTTCTGGCACCAGCCGGGTCTCGCGGACCCTGGCCCCTCCCGGGCCCGCTGTGGGCGGCGCCGGGTCTGGGGTCTCGGGCAGCACCTCCTCCCACCAGGTCCCCACCTGTTCTTATTCTTTTGTATTTCTCACAACAGTTTTAGAGTCAGCCTGACGAGTTCCTCCTGAACCCTGAGGACTCTGATCAGGGTTTCATGGAACCTGTGAATCACTGTAATATCGAATCTTCTCTCCTTTGAGCTTGGCTTAGCTTCTGTGAATCTTCGTCTTTAAAATACTCCTCTGCAATGATTTCTTGTTTCATATGTAGAGAGTTCACAGTTTTGTTTTTTTTTTAAGATTTATTTCTAAGTCATTTATGCGATAGTCTTTTTGCATCTTGGTGTATATTTTCCAGGGTAAAAGCAAAGAAATGTCTGCCCGTATGTACGCAGCATGGCTGCTGCTGTTGCTTAAACACTTGATAATCATTGTTTCCTCATATGTTTAATACTTCAAGAATATTATGGACTATAGTAACAGCGAGAGTGAACATCAACATTGTAGGGATCAGTGAACTAAGCTGGACTGGAGGCAGATGGGCACTATGTCTGCTGCGGGCAGGAACCCTCAGAAGAAACGGAGCAGCCGTCGTGACCGACAGTAGAGTCTGAAATGTGGTGCTTGGGTGCAGCCTAAAAGCCACAGAATGATCTGTTCGTCTCCAAGGCAAACCATTCGCATCACAGTAATCCAAGTCTATGCTCCAACCAGTAATGCTGAAGAAGCTGAAGTTGAACGGTTCTATGAAGACCTACAAGACCTTCTAGAACTAACATCCAAAAAGAAGTCCTTTTCATCATAGGGGACTGGAATGCCAAAGTAGGAAGTCAAGAAACACCTGGAGTAACAGGCAAGTTTGGCCTTGGGGTACGGAATGAAGCAGGGCAAAGGCTAACAGAGTTTTGCCAGGAGAACGCCCTGTGAAAGTGAAGTGAAGTCGTTCAGTCGTGTCTGACTCTGCGGCCCCATGGACTGTAGCCTATCAGGCTCCTCTGTCCATGGGGTTTTCCAGGCAAGAGTGCTGGAGTGGATTGCCATTGCCTTCTGCAGGGGATCTTCCCAACCCAGGAATCAAACCCCGGTCTCCTGCATTGCAGGCAGATGCTTTACTGTCTGAGCCCCCAAACACCTTCTTCTAACAACACAAGAGAAGACCACCGTGGACATCACCAGATGATCAATACCAAAATCAGATTGATTGTACCCTTTGCAGCCAAAGATGGAGAAGCTCTATACAGTCAGCAAAAACAGACCAGGCTGTGCAAGAGAGTGGAGGGGTAGGTGGACGTGAAGTACATCTCTCTCCACGGACACATCAGGAATACAGTTTCAGGCACAGAAGTGCGTGTGGAACACCAGCCGGAAGCCAACCGAGGACCTGACCAGCAGAAGAGAATACACAGAACCTCGCAAAACTCGGTCGGGCAGAGGAACTAGCGGGGAAAACAGGAGCGTCACTAGGACTGGACCTGCCCTCGGCTGGTGGGAGAGCTGAAGCAGGGGTCTGATCCCTACATCTGGGCAGTGGTCTGAGTCGGAGGAGAAACAGTCAAGGCTGGAGTGAAGCAGCTGATCTGCGGCAGCCTAAGTGGAATGAGAATCGGCAGCCCTGGCCACAGCCCTGTGTACCCCGGACAGGTTTGCAGGTCCCTTGGAAGGTGCAGCGGCTGGGAACTGGAGCTTAGGGATTGTGGCGCAACCCCAGGGGAGGGCTGCTGTTAACTGTGGAGAGAAGGATCGAGGGGATGTGAGGGAGGAGGTCGTGGTGGGAAGTGCCTGTGGAGGAAAGCCAGGCAGCCATGGAAGCAAGGCGACGCTGCCGAGTCAGGGGTAGGGGTGGAGCCATCCCCGTAGCCTCTCCCCACAGCTGAGCAGCAGAGGCTGGCCCACCAAACTCCCGACGCACTGAGCTGCAGAGCAGGACCCCAGCCAGGGGGCCCTCCATGCGCCTGCCGTGCCAAACAACAGAGAAGGACCCCAGGTGAGGGAGCCCTCTAAGTACCTGAACAGGCAGAGCTATGGAGAAAGACTGGCCGAAGAGGCCCTCTGATCGCCAGCTACAAGAGGCTGGAAGAAAGATCTGCCCGTAACTCCTGCAGCGGAGGCGTCCGCGTCGCTGCACACTGCCGCCACCGGGGTCCCTGCGACCCGAGCAGCTGCGCCGCCTCCACTTTCAGCCCTCACTGGGGCAGATGCCGCAGGCAAAACACGCCTTGCATGCATTCACACGGAGTCACTTCAGTTGTGTCCAACGCTTGGCTGCCCTGGGGACGGCGGCTTGCCAGGCGTCTCTGCCAGGGAGAAAGGGGTTCTCCAGGAAGAGTGCTGGAGTGTGTTGGCCGATGCTGGCTGCCACACCCTTCTAGAGGGCTGTATTTTCCTGCTGCCCTAGCTGCCAACTCCCCTGAGTACCTGGTGCTCCCGAGCCCCTGCGACCCAAGCAGCTGCACCACCTCCATACCTGGCCCTCATGAGGCAAACCCGAGCCCTGCAGGGCAGCCGCAGGAGACAGGGGCAGTGTGGCTAAGGAAAAAGACCCCAAACCGTGCCCCCAGCTGTACAAGCTGCAGATTAAATCCACACTTTCAACTAGGCACTCTGTGTCTACGGAATATATAAAAGGACACTGAGAGCTCCCACAAAAGAAAATGGATTAGTTCTGATAGCTGTGGACATCGGAGGCAAGAACACACAGGAGTAGGACCAGGTTAGAACTCGAGCTGCCCCGCGGCAGGCCCGGAGGCCAGCACAGTGCTGGGGCGTCCTAGCGAGCTGGGCGGACTGCGGCTCCCAGCGAGGGAGAGGGTTCTGACAGCAGCGACTCAAGAAAAACACTTGTTATTCTTATGTCTTGACTTGTTCTGTAGCTTCTTTTGGATTTTTTCTTTTTCTCCCCCCGGCCACTTGTAGTTTTCAGTTTTATTGGCACTATGAAATCTAATTAAGCTTTAGAGTTTCTTTTTTTCTTTTCAATCACACTTTTTATTGTTATAAATCTCTGCCTCTGTGTTGGGCTTTTGCAGCTCTGTGGAGTTTTCCTTTTTTTTTCTTTCCTCTTCCTCTTAAAATTTTTTTCAAACCTATTATTATTTTTTTCTACGTTTATTCCCTTGTTTGCCTTTCCTACTGTTCTTTTCTCCTTGAAGCTAATCTTTAATGCCTATAAATCTTATCTACCTCTATTTAACTTTCCATATCTATTCTTTCCTTTCTTTCTTTCCTTTGCTCTCAACATATTTTTCAGTTCTTGTTTTCTTTGCTCTGTTCCCCGCTTGGTGCCTCGCTGTAGCTGACTTTCCAGTTTGTGCGTTGGTTAGTTTTGTTCTTAACTGGTAGACATAATTTCTGGTTCCCTTAGTTCACCAGGTCAATCTGTTGTGCCTTATTTTTGCTGGACTCTTTTGGTTTTGCTTATAGGTGTATATGTATATGTGTATATTCCATTATTATTTGCCTGATTTTGTAACTGCCATTTGTCTGGTGTTTATCTTTGGTTTCTTGGTTTTGGATATTTGCTTTACTCTCACTTAAAGCCATAACAAACCACTTGAGGAATCTTTGTTTCTGACCAGAGATCAAGCCCTGAGCCTTTGGAGTGGAAACACTGACTCTAAGACCCTAGACTATCAGAGAACTAACCCTGCTGCTGCTGCTGCTGCTGCTGCTGCGTCGCTTCAGTCGTGTCTGACCGTGTGCGACCCCATAGACGGCAGCCCACCAGGCTCCCCCGTCCCTGGGGTTCTCCAGGCAAGAACACTGGAGTGGTCTGCCATTTCCTTCTCCAATGCAGGAAAGTGAAAAGTGAAAGTGAAGTCGCTCAGTTGTGTCCGACTCTTCGTGACCCCATGGACTGCAGCCCACCAGGCCCCTCCGTCCATGGGATTTTCCAGGCAAGAACACTGGAGTGGGGCGCCATCGCCTTCTCTGAGAACTAACCCCAGGAGTATCAGATAGTGAGAACTCACACCAAGGAAACCGCTTGAACACAAGACCCAGCATCACCCAACCACCAGTAGCACCCTGTGCAGGACACCTCATCCAAACAACAAGCAAAACAAAACTACAAACCCAGTCATCAGCAGACAGGATCCCCCTCGCTCAGCCTGCCCATCAGAGGAGGAAAAAAAAACTCAGCTCAAGTCTCGCTCTCTCGAAGCTTACATAAACCACCGCACCAGTCTTTCTTCAAAAGGGAGAAAGAGTCCAGCCTTGAAGCCTGGGAAAAGGAGACCTGAAACACAATAAGTTAAAAAAGTAATGAAAAGGCAGAGAAATACCGCACAAATAAAGTAACAGACTAGAAACACAGAAGTCCAAGTAAATGAAGAGGAAGTAGGCAAACTATTTGAAAAACAATTCAGAATAATGATAGCAAAGATGATCAAAAGCCTTCAAAACAGAATGGATAAAATGCAAGAATCAATTAACAAAGACCTAGAAAAACTAAAGAATAAACTTACAGAGACAAACAATGCAATCACTGAAATTAAAAATACTCTAGAAGGAATCAGTAGCAGAATATCTGAAGCAGGAGAACAAATCAGTGAGCTGGAAGATAAAATGGTGGAAATAACTTCTGCAGATCAGAATAAAGTAAAAAGAATGAAAAGAGCTGAGGAGTCTCAGAGACCTCTGGGACAATACCAAATACACCAACATTTGTATTATAGGAGGTCTCAGAATAAGAAGAGGAAATGAAAGGGCATGTGGAAATATTTGAAGAGATTATAGTTGAAAATTTCCCCAACATGGAAAAGAAAATAGTCAATTGAGTCCAAAAGGCACAGAGACCCATTCAGGATAAACCCAAGGAGAAGCACACTGAGAAGCACACTGAGACACACACTGATCAAACTAACAAAGACTCAACACAAACAAAGAATATTAACAGCAGCAAGGAGAAGCAGCAAGCAACATACAAGGGAAACCCCGCACATTTTACAGCCGATCTTTCAGCAGAAACTCCGCAGGCCAGGGCGGCATGGCGGGATGTATTTAAAGTACTGAAAGGGAAAATTCTGCAACCATGATTACTCTACCCAGCAAGGGTCTCATTCAGAATTGATGGAGAAATCAAAAGCTTTTCAGACAAGCAAAAGTTAAGAGAATTCAGCACCACGAAACCAGCTTTACAACAAATGTTAAAGGGACTTCTGTAGTCAAGAAATACAAGAGAAGAAAAAGAGCTACAAAATCAAACCCCAAACAATCAAGCCAATGGTAGTAGGATCATATACATCAATAATAACTTTAAATGTGAATGATTAAATGCTCCAGCCGAAAGACACAGACTGGCTGAATGGATACAAAAACAAGACCCACATATATGCTGACTACAAGAAGCCCACTTCAGACCTGAAGACACATATAAACTGAAAGTGAGAGGATGGGGAAAATATCTTCCATGCACATGGAAAGCAAAAGAAAGCTGGCGTAGCAATCGTCATATCAGACAAAATAGACCTTAAAATAATGAAGAGTACAAGAGATAAGGAAGGATGCTACAGAATGATCAAGGGGTCAATCCAAGAGGGAGACACAACAGTTATAAATATCCATGCACCCACCACGGGAGCACCTCGATACATGAGCCAAACACAGACACAAAAGGAGAAGCTGGAGTGACAATGACAGCAGGAGAGCGCCCCACGCACACCCATGGGAGACCAAATCGGAAACCTGATGAGGAGGCACAGGCCTTAAATGACACATTAGATGAGAGGGAGCTCATCGATATCTTCAGGGCATTCCCTCCAAATGCAGAACACACCTTCTTCTCAAGGGCACATGGAACATTCTCCAGGATAGACCACATCTGGGGTCACAAATCAAACCTCAGTAAATTCAAGAAAATTGAAATCGTATCAAGCGTCTTCTCCAACCACAACGCTATGGGACTAGATATCAGTTACAAGAAAAAACCTGTAAGAAACACAAACACATGAATATTAAACAATACATTTCTAAATAGACAACAGGTCACTGAAGAAATCGAAAGGGAAATAAACTTCCAGAGATGATAATGAAAACATGACAACTAAAAACTGACGGGATGCAGCCGAAGCAGCTCTAAGAGGGGTGCTGAGAGCAATACAATCCTCCGGCAAGAAGCAAGAAAAACGCTGAACGGACAGCCTGACTTTACGCCTAAAACATCTGGAAAAACAGGAGCGACCCACCCCCCACAATAGCGGAAGGAAGAAATCATAAAAACAGAAACAAATGGAAAAGGAATGAAAGAAATAAGAGTAAAGATTGATAAAACTAAAAACGGGTTCTTTGAGAAGACAACCAAAATTGACAAACCTTTAGTCAGACTCATCAAGAAAAAAAAGAGACAAGAGTCAAATCAACAAAATTAGAGATGAAAAAGGAGAGGTTGCAACAGGCAGTGCAGAAACACAGAGAAGGCCAGTCTTTCAAGAATGAGCCAGGAAGAAATAGGAGCTATGAACAGCCCAGTTACAAGCACTGAAATTGAAGCTGTGATAAAAAAACTCCCGAAAAACAAAAGGCCAGGACCAGACGGCTTCACAGGAGAATCCTGTCAAACGTTTAGACAAGAGCTAGTGCCTGTCTCTCTAAAACTCCTCCAGAACACTGCAGAGGACGGGGCACTTCCAAGCTCACTCTGCGAGGCCACCATCAGCCTGACACCAAGGCCAGGTGAAGACAGCACAGAAAAAGAGAGCTGCGGGCCACGTCAGCGACACACAGGGCTGCAGAACCCTCAAGAAAGTGGTAGAAAGCAGGCTGCAACACCATGGCCAAGGGAGGTCGTTCCAGGGGTGCAGGGATTCCTCAGCATCCGCAAACCAGTCAGTGTGACAGACTGAAAGGTGAAACCATATGATAATCTCAATAGATGCAGATAAAGCCTTTTCAGCACCCAATTATGATTAAAACTTCAAAAAATGGGCAAAGAAGGAACCTACCTCAACACAGTAAAGGCCATATATGATAAGCCCACAGCAAACATTATTCTCAATGATGAAAAACCAAAAGCATTCCCTCTAAGACTGTGAGCAAGACACCTTCACCACTATTATTCAACATAGTTTTGGAAGTCCCAGCTACAGCAATCAGAGAACCAAAAGAAGTTAAAGGAACCCATGTTGGAAAAGAAGTAAAGCTTCCCTGCTTGCAGATGACATGATACTGCACATAGGAAACCCTAAAGCTGCTATCAGAAAATTACTAGAGCTGATCAGTGAATTTAGCAAAGTTACAGGATACAAAATCAATACACAGAAACCACTTTCATTTCTATACACTAACAATAAAAAACATAAAGAGAAATTAAGGAATAAGTCCTATTCGCCATTGCAAGAAAAAGAAGAAAATATCTAGGAATAAACTTACCTAAGAGGACAAAAGAACTGTACACAGAAAATTATAAGACACTGATGAAAGAAATCAAAGATGACGCAAACAGATGGAGCGAGATTCCACGTTCCTGGGGAAGCAACGCACTACCAAATGCCGTCTACAGAGCCAGCGCGATCCCCACCAAAGCACCAATGGCATTTTTCACAGAACTAGAACAAAAAGTTTCAAAATTCATATGGAAACACAAAAGACCCCAAATAGCCAAAACAGTCTTGAGAAAGAAGAATGGAGCTGGAAGAATCAACCTTCCTGACTTCAGATTAGACTACAAAGCTACAGTCGTCAAGACAGCATGGCACGGGCACAAAGACAGAAACACAGACCGAGGACAAGACAGAGAGCCCAGGACGCAGCCCACGCTCCTGCGGGCGCCTCACTTTTGACAAATGAGGCAAGAAGATACAATGGGGCAAAGAGCCTCCTCAGTAAATGGTGCTGGGAAAACTGGACAGCTGCATCTAAAAGAATGAAATCAGAACACTTCCTAACACCAACACAAAGATAAACTCAAAATGGATTAAGGGCCTAAATGTAAGACCAGAAACTATAAAACTCTTAGAGGAGAACATAGGCAGGACACTCGATGACGTGAAGCAATATCCTCTATGACCCACCTCTGAGGGTAATGAGAACAAAATAAAAGATAAGCCAGTGGAACCCGATGGAACTTAAGAGCTTCTGCACAGCAAAGGAAACTATGAGCACGGTGAAAAGACAACCCTCAGAACGGGAGAAAATGATAGCAGATGAAACAACTGACAAGGGATTGATTTCCAAAATATACAAGCAGCTCAGACAACTCAATACCAGAAAACCAAACAACCCAACCAAAAAGTGGGGAAAAGACCTAAACAGACATTTATCCAAAGAAGACATTCAGATGGCTAACAAACACAGGAAAAGATGCTCTACATTGCTCATTATTAGAGAAATGCAAATCAAAATACAACGAGATATCACCTCACACCAGTCAGAATGGCCCTCATCGAAAAGTCGACAAACAATAAGCGCTGGAGAGGGTGTGGGGAAAAGGGGAGGCTCTTGCACTGCTGGTGAGGATGTGGACTGATGCCGCCACTGTGGGGGATGGTGTGGAGAGTCCTTAAAAACTAGGACTAAAAGCACCACGCGACCCAGCATTCCCACTCCCAGGCATACACCCTGAGGAAACCACGGCTGAAAAAGACACACGCACCCCCGTCATTCACTGCGGCACTATTCACAGTAGCCAGAACACGGAGCCACCTAGACGCCCATGGGCAGACGAGTGGGTAAAGAAGCCGAGGTACGTATGCACAATGGAGTGTTACCCGGCATAAGAAGGAACGCATTTGAGACAGTTCTGATGAGGTGGAGGAACCTAGAGCCTATTATACAGAATGAAGCAAGTCAGAAAGAGAGAAATATCGTAGACTATCGCACATATAGGCCTCTAGAAAAATGGAACTGAAGAATTTATTTGCAAGGCAGCAATGGAGAAATAGACATAGAGAATAAACTTATGGAGATGGGGAGAGCGGAGGAGAGGGTGAGACGCACGGAGAGCAGTGTGGAAACTTACATTACGTATGTGAAACGATAGCCAACGGGAACTTGCTCTCTGGCTCAGGAAACTCAAAGAGGGGCTCTGCATCAGCCTAGAGGGGTGGGATGGGGAGGGACGTGGGAGAAGGTGCAAAAGGGAGGGGATATATGTGCACCTGTGGCTGAGTCATGTTGAGCTTTGACAGAAAACAACAAAACTCTATAAAGCAATTATCCTGCATTAAAAAAAAATTAAAAAAAAAGACTGGGAGCTGACTGTGGCTCAGATCATGAAATCCTTATTGTCAAATTCAGGCTTAAATTGAAGAAAGTAGGGAAAGCCACTAGCTCATTCAGGTATGACCTAAGTCAAATCCCTTATGATTATACACTGGAAGTGACAAATAGATTCAAGGGATTAGATTTGAAAGACAGAGTGCCTTAAGAACTATGGATGGAGGTTCGTGACATTGTACAGGAGACAGGGATCAAGACCATCCCCAAGAAAAAGAAATGCAAAGAGGCAAAATGGTTGTCTGAGGAGACCTTACGAATAGCTGAAAAAAGAAGAGAAGCGAAAGGCAAAGGAGAAAAGGAAAGATCTATCCATCTGAATGCAGAGTTCCAAAGAACAGAAGGAGTAAGAAAGTCTTCCTCGGTGATCAATGCAAAGAAATAGAGCAAAACAACAGAATGGGAAAGACTAGAGATCTCTTTAAGAAAATTAGAGATACCAAGGGAATATTTCATGCAAAGATGGGCTCAATAAAGGACAGAAGTGGTATGGATCTAACAGAAGCAGAAGATATTAAGAAGAGGTGGCAAAAATACAGAGAACTGTACAAAAAAGATCTTAATGACTCAGATAACCACGATGGTGTGATCATTCACCTAGAGCCAGACATCCTGGAATGCGAAGTCAAGTGGGCCTTAGGAAGCATCACTATGAACAAAGCCAGTAGAGGTGATGGAATCCCAGTTGAGCTGTTTCAAATCCTGAAAGATGATGCTGTGAAAGTGCTGCACTCAATATGCCAGCAAATTTGGAAAACTCGGCAGTGGCCACAGGACAGGAAAAGGTCAGTTTTCATTCCAATTCCAAAGAAAGGCAATGCCAAAGAATGTTCAAACTACTGCACAATTGCACTCATCTCACACTCTAGCAAAGTAATGCTCAAAAGTCTCCAAGCCAGGCTTCAACAGCATGTGAACTGAGAACTTCCAAATGTTCAAGCTGGATTTAGAAAAGGCAGAGGAACCAGAGATCAAATTGCCAACATGCATTGGATCATGGAAAAAGCAAGAGAGTTCCAGAAAATCATCTACTTCTGCTTTATTGACTACCCACGGCCTTTGACTGTGTGGATCACAACAAACTGTGGACAATTCTTAAAACTATAGGAATAACCAGACCACCTTAACTGCCTCCTGAGAAATCTGTATACAGGTCAAGAAGCAACAGTTAGAACTGGACATGGAACGACAGACTAGTTCCAAATTGGGACAGGAGTATGTCAAGGCTGTATATTGTCACCCTGCTTATTTGACTTATATGCAGAGTACATCATGAGAAATGCTGGGCTGGATGAAGCACAAGCTGGAATCAAGATTGCCAGGAGAAATATCAATAACCTGAAATATGCAGATGACACCACTGTCATGCAGAAAGTGAAGAGGAACTAAAGAGCCTCTTGATGAAGGTGAAAGAGGAGAGTGAAAAAGTTGGCTTAAAACTCAACATTCAAAAACTAAGATGGTATGCAGTCTCATCACTTCACAGAAAATAGATGGGGAAGCAATGGAAATAGTGACAGACTTTATTTTGGGGGCTCTAAAATCACTGTAGATGGTGACCACAGCCATGAAATTAAAAGACCCTTGCTCCTTAAAAGAAAAGCTATGACCAACCTAGACAGTATCTTAAAAAGCAGAGACATTACTTTGCCAACAAAGGTCCATCTTGTGAAAGCTATAGTTTTTTTCCATTGGTCATGTATGGATGTGAGAGTTGGACTATAAAAAAGCTGAGTGCTGAAGAATTGATGCTTTTGAAGTGTGGTGCTGGAGGAGACTCTTGAGGGTCCCTTGGACTGCAAGGAGATCAGACCACTTAATCCTAAAGGAACTCAGTCCTGACATTCATCGGAAGGACTGATGCTGAAGCTGAAGCTCCAATATTTTGGCTACCTGATAGGAAGAGCTGACTCCTTGGTAAAGACCCTGATGCTGGGAAAGACTGAGGCAGGAGGAAGCGGTGACCGAGGATGAGATGCTTGGATGGCATCGCCGACTTGATGGATGTGAGTGTGAGCAGCTCCAGCAGTTGGTGATGGACAGGGAAGCCTGGTGTGCTGCAGCCCATGGGGTCCCAAAGAGTCGGACACGACTCAGCGGCTGAATTGAACTGGTAGTAACAAGACTTTATTATGTGGGTTCACCACATTCTGGTGTTTTTATTTAAGTTGAGGAGTAATCAACAGACAGTGAGATGCCAGTGTGTACACACCAGTGACAAATTCGTGTATCTATGACCCACATCACTGTTATAATAGAGAACATTCTTGTCACCTTGGAAGGATGCTGAGCCTTCATCACCCGCCCCGCACCAGGGAAGCTACTTTCCACCAGCGGGTGGTTTTGTCTGTTATAAAACCTCTAGAGCTTGGCAGAGATGGAATTATATGAAGGCAAGATCGATGTCCAGCTCCCCACTGCTAAGCTGTGGTCCTTTATAACAATGTCTGACCATTTTAAAAATGACAATCTGACAGATGTTTGGAGTGCTAAGGAACAGAGCTTGTACGAAGATTCTTGTATGTATTTTGTGTTCTTATGTTTTATTTCTTTGGGGTCAAAAGGTAGGTGAATACTTGCCTTTGTGAAAACGGCTGGACGGATTTCCACGGGGACTACCCCGTCTGACACAGCCCCCTGCAGTGGGCCTGGCGCCGGTGGGCTCAGCCCTCAGCGTGGCCGGGCGCTCTTGGGCCTTTCCGTTTCAGCCAGTCTAGTCCCAGGCGGCGTTTGGCTGCTGTCTTGTCCCCCTGCTGACTGATCGCGGAGTATCTTTCCACGTGCTTGCTGAGCGTTGGTGTCTGGGCGTGTTTACGAGGGCTTCTGGGGGCTCGATGGGGAAAGGGTCGCCTGCAGTGCCGGGGCCACAGGTCCGTCCCTGGGTGGGGAAGGTGCCCGGAGGAGGGCATGGCAAGCCCCGGGGACAGAGGAGCCCGGCAGGCTGTGGTCCACAGGGGCGCGCAGAGTCGGGCACGCCTGGAGTGGCTTCGCGCGCACGCACGGGTGTGTGTGGAGTGTCTGTTCCAGGTTTACCCGTTTGAAAAACTGGTGGGTTGTCTTTTTTATTTAGTTTTATTTAAATTTTTTACTGGAGAACAGTTGATTCACAGTGTGGCTTCAGGCATATGGCAGGGGCGTCGAGTTGCACGCATATGGATAGCCACTGCGGTGTGTTTTATATTCTTTCCCCAGATAGGCCATTGCAGAGTACTGAGAGGCATTCCCTGCAGTGTAGCAGGTTCTTGTTAGCTATCCAGTTTATGCATAGTAGTTTGTAGGCGTTTGTCTTATTTAAAAAATACTCACTTTTTATTGAAGTGTAGCTGACCGCCTTCTGCTTTTAAATCCAGTTGTGATTTATTTGGCTGTGTCAGGGGAGCTCTTATTTGTGGCATGTGGGATTCAGTTCCCTGACTCAGGGATCGAACCCCATCCTCCAGAACTGGGAGCCCAAAGTCTTAGCCATTGGACACCAGGGAAGTCTCAAGTTCATTTTCTATGTCTGTGAGTCTCACAGAGGAGAAAAATCACCTTAATGACTCAGACAATCACGATGGTGTGATCACTCCCCTAGAGCCAGACATCCAGGAGTGTGAAGTCAAGTGGGCCTTAGGAAGCATCACTGCAAACAAAGCTAGTGGAGGTGATGGAATTCCAGCTGAGCTGTTTCAAATCCTAAAAGATGATGCTGTGAAAGTGCTGCACTCAATATGCCAGCAATTTTGGAAAACTCAGCAGTGGCTACAGGACTGAAAAAGGTCAGTTTTCATTCCAGTCCCAAAGGGCAATGCCAAAGAATGTTCAAACTACTTCACAATTGCACTCATCTCACACACTAGCAAAGTAATGCTCAAAATTCTCCAAGGCAGGCTTCAATAGTACCTGAACAGAGAACTTCCAGATGTTCAAGCTGGATTTTAAAAAGGCAGAGGAACCAGAGACCAAATTGCCAGCATCTGTTGGATCACAGAAAAAGCAAGAGCGTTTCAGAAAATTATCTACTTCTGCTTCATTGACTATGCCAAAGCCTTTGACTGTGTAGATCACAACAAACTGGACAATTCTTAAAGAGTTGGGAATACCAGACCGCCTTCCCTGCCTCCTGAGAAACCTGTATGCAGGTCAGGAAGCAACAGTTAGAACTGGACATGGAACAACGGACTGCTTCCAGATGGGGAAAGGAGTACGTCAAAGTTGTATATTGTCACTCTGCTTATTTAACTTATATGCAGAGTACATCATGAGAAATGCCGGCTTGAATGAAGCCCAAGCTGGAATCAAGATTGCCGGGAGAAATATCAATAACCTGAGATATACAGATGACACCACCCTTATGGCAGAATGCAAAGAGGAACTGAAGAGCCTGTTAATGCTGGTGAAAGAGGAGAATAAAAACCTGGCTTAAAACTCAATATTCAGAAAACTAAGATCATCACATCTGGTCCCATCACTTCATGGCAAATAGATGGGGAAACAGTGGCTGACTTTATTTTGGGGGCTCCAAAATCACAGCAAATGGTGACTGCAGCCATGAAATTAAAAGACACTTGCTCCTTGGAAGAAAAGTTATGACTAACCTAGACAGCATATTAAAAAGCAGACACATTCCTTTGCCAACAAAGATCCATCTAGTCAAAGCTATGGTTTTTCCAGTGGTCATGTATGGATGTAAGAGTTGGACCATAAAGAAAGCTAAGCACTGAAGAACTGACGCTTTTGAACTGTGGTGCTGGAGAAGACTCTTGAGAGTCCCTTGGACAGCATGGAGATCAGTCTATCTAAAGGAAATCAGTCCTGAATATTTATTGGAAGAACTGATGCTGAAGCTGAAGCTCCAATACTTTGGCCACCTGATGCAAAGAACTGACTCACTGGAAAAGACCCTGAAGATGGGAAAGTTGGAGGAAAGGAGAAGGGGATGACAGAGGATGAGGTTGGATGAGTTTGGAGATGGAGATGAGTCTGAGCAAGCTCCGGGAATTGGTGATGGACAGGGAAGCCTGGCGTGCTGCAGTCTTCAGGGTCACAAAGGGTCAGACACGGCTGAGCGAGTGAACTGAGTCTATGTCTGTTTTGTCAATGAGTTCAGCTGTGCCATGTTTCAGATTCCACATGGAAGTGACATCGCATGATATCTGTCTTTCCCTGTCTGACAGTATGATAGTCTCTAGGTCCATCCACATTGCTGCAAATTGCATCATTCCACCCTTCTTCAGGGCTGAGTAATACTCCACTGTGTGCGTGCTCGCGTGCGTGTGTACATCCCGTCTTCTGTAACCGTCCTTCTGTGAACAAGCATCAGGTTGCTCCCATGTTTCGGCTCTTGGAAATAATAGTGCTGCTGTGAGCACTGGGTGTGTGCATCTTTTTGAAGCAGAGTTTCCACCTTTTCTGGATAAATGCCCGGGGTAATGTTTTATTTTCTGAACGTTAACTTGATAAGATGATTGTCTAAAAGCACCCTGGGGTCAGAGTCCCAGTCCTTAGGGATCAGTGCCCGAGAGACAGGAATGGAGTGTTTGCTAAATGTAAGGGGGAGGGTGTCTGTGCCCCCCCTCCTGGGGCCTCTGAGGGCCCCTGAGCTGCCTGGACCTTTATTTAGGACAATTCCGTTCCCAGAAACACTACCAATGAAAACTATCCTGAGTTTTGTGTGGTACCAGCCAGATTTTTCTAGTGGGAAAAAAAAGACCTACTTCCCTCTCCAAAGTCACTGCCACAAGTTGGTGGGTGTGGTAGAGGGGTCAGAAACCCAGGACGTGCTCACGGCGGCCCCATTGCAGGCGATCCTGCAGCCCACCGTGAGGGCTAAGGTGACCGGGGGCAGGAGGAGCCGGCCGGGAGGAACGGGGCTGAGGGAAGGCTCTGTGTTTGGGCTGTGTGGATTGTCTGGGTGCATACATCTGTCCGTACTTATCACTCTCTAAATGGCTGCATTTTATTGTATGTAGATTACACCACAGTAAAGTTGATTTTTAGGAATGTAAATGATAAACTTAACGATTTTCTTTCAATCTTGATTAAAATGAAAAGAAGCCATGCCCCCAAAGACGTCTTGGGACACTTGAGAAGGAGGCCTTTATCGACAAGATAACCTTGAGAACTCCGAGTCCTGGGTTACTCATTACTTTGCCCTGAGATAAGGGAGCGGGAGGCGGGCAAACCGGGAACAGGCAGCAGGGCGCAGAGGCTGGCCCTTGTCTGTGCCCAGGCCTGCCCTGGGCACTTGGGGAGCAGGGCGCCCCGGGCGTGGCCCGGCCTCCCGCCTCCCGATGGCCACACAGCAGCACTGTTCACCGGACCTGCAGCGCCAGCTCTCTGCTGGAGAAGCAAACAGGCGCCCCTGCTTCGGGGTTCTCAAGGGCGGTCAAGTGTGACCTGCCAGGCCCCGGAGGTGTAACTCCTAGTGCCCACGAGGCTGGCTTTCGCCCACACCAGGAGTGCTTCCGCTTTTCATCTGTTCAGTCCATCGTTGGACAGTTTTAATTCTTAGAAAGTTCTTCAGCAGAAACTTCCCATCGGGCAAGAACAAGGCAGAGCATAGGACACAGACAAGCCTGCCCGATGGCCCAGCCCCCGACGCCGCTGCCACGGGCAGAGGCAGAGCAACTCACGGCTGCAGCTCTTCCTCCTCTGGGCCGAGGAGTCAGGAGTCACTGAGTAAAGACCACCATTCCCAGCCTCTCTTGCAACGAGGGTGGTCATGTGTTCTAGCCAATGGGATGTGAGGAGATTTAGCAAAAGAGGCTTCTAGGAAGTGCCCTGGAAGGAGAAGGCCCAGGCCTCTTCCGCTCCCCCGTCCCCGCCCTTCCCCACCTCCTCACTGTTGGCTGGAATGTAGTCTTGATGGCTGGATAAGGGCCGCCGTTTCGAGCCATGAATTGGCCCTCCCAGCAGAAGGGCAGTCTGTACCCTAATGCCACATGTACTAGCCCAACACCAGCTACTGTGACTTCAGGATGAGAAAGACACTCTGTCTTATTTACATATTATCATTTTCCTTTGGAAAGTTTATAGGACAGTTTGGGCTTGGCTCCCTTGGGTGTTCTTGTTCACAGGGGACCAATGAGGGGCCCCTAGACATGAAGAGGCAGATTTTGCCCACCAGGGGTAAACCTGGTCTCTAGGCCCCACCTCTGAGCCAGGCAAGAGTTAGGACACAGAGAGAAGTCTTTTCCTTGGTCAGGCCAGCACAGACACTTTCTATGGAATGGAGGGCGGGGCAGGGAGATGGCCAGCAGAGTGCAGTCCTGGGCCAGCCTCCCTGACCGCAGGAGCCATGCCCACCACCGGCCCCCTGCTGGGGCTCCAGGCTCTGTGGATGCTCCACTAGCGCCCCACAGCTGGACCCGATGGTTCTGATGGATGCAGTCTGTGTCTTGAAGTGAGTCATGCGGTGGCCTTGTCCACGGGGCTTGGGCTCATCCTCTGTCCTGCTGACTGTCCGCTCTTTGTGGCCTGGGGCCCTGGAATGACCTTCCTTCCCCTTCTGATGAAATAGGAGAACAGCACACTACAGCCAGTCACTCCGCCAGGGCGTGGTGGGCTCACTTCCCCGGGCCCTGGCTTGGGTCTCTTCCGGGGCCTGTAGGAGCCATGATGGGTTGCACAAAGATCAAGCCACCAGCCCTGCAGTCACCGCCCTCCAGCGCACCCTGAAAGGGATTCAGGACGAAAGACGGGATGAGGCACTTTGTGCTTTGGGAAAACAGGCCCCTTAGAGAGTTAGCTATATTTCAGGAAAACTTGTGGGCAGATTTTTGTGTCTTTCCATACAGAGACAAATGAGAACATCATCAGCGCCCAGCTGCCTTCTACTGAAACGTGTGCTTGGCTGCAGCACCTCGGGTGTTCACCTCCCCGCCCCAGGGGCTCCCCCGACCCCCCACGCCAGGTTACAAGGATGCTGGCTGCTGGCGCACTGTTAGGGAGCAGCCCCTCACTCAGCTGTGGGAAGCTGTCTCGGGGCCTCAGTGCTCCCTGAGATCCCGAATAAAACTCGGCTCGGGACGCTGAAAATCGTGCGTTTTCAATGTCCATCAGTAGGGTCACACAGCTGCCCCTCCCTCGGACCGTCGACCTGCTCCAGCGCCCTACCCGCCAGGCAGCGGACCTCCGCGGCCGCCCCTCCGCAAGGTGCGCCCCGGCCCGGCCGGTGCTGTCACCGCAGCGGCGACCGACCGCGGCCTGCAGGGCGCTGCCCCCGCGGGCACCCGAGCCAGGCCTGCGCCCACCCCGACCGCCTTCGGCTCGAAACCTGACCGTCGAGTCCCGGCCCTCAGCCGCCCCGGGCCCCTCGGAGAAGACGCGGTCGCGGGTGCGCGGAGGAGCCCGGGGCCGGCGTCCGCGGCAGGCGGCGTTGCGCGGCCCGGGAGCCGCGGCCCCCGGCGCAGTGTCCGCGGCGGCCGCGGGGCGGCAGCACAGCCCGTGCCGCCAGCCTCCCCGCCGGGTCCGAGCCGGGCCTTGGGCGCTGCTCGCAGGCCGCGCTCCTGGGCGCCCGGCCGCCGGCGGCTTCGCCCCGGCCCCGAGAGCCGGTTCAGAGGCCACTCGCTTCCAGCCGTCGTCGCCCCTCGGACGCCGCGCGTCCTCTCCTGCCGTCTCGCCCTGTCCCCTTCGCCGCGACCCGGGCCCCGGGGCACCGCCTGGGGCCGGGGGGCCCGCATCCAACCACCCGGGGCGGGGGGCAGCGGGGCCGTCGGGCTCCGCGTCCGGCCCAGTCCCCCGCCTGCGAGGGGCGCACCGGTGGGCGCGGGGGGCGGGGGCCTCCAGAACCAGCAGGCCTCCCCAGGCCGCGACCCCAGAGCAAGATGACAGCTGGTCTCTACCCCAAGCACCCCTCGGCCCGCGAGTGGGCGCGCGGGGGCGGGCGCCCCGCGGGTTCTGAACGCAGAGATCGGACCTCTGGGAGCGCCCGCCCCCGCCCCACCGCCCGGCCGGGCGCCACTGCCCCGCCGCCCCCACTGCCTCGCCACGCCGGCTCCCCCAGCGAGTGCCCCCGTCCCGCTCCCGCAGCCCCGCCGCCCTCCGCCCCGTCCTCATTAGCATAGCAGCTGCTCGCCGAGCGGACCCGCGCGCAGGAAAGGGCAGAGGCCTCGGGAATGAATGGGCCCGCGGCTTTGGAGGGGGCGCGAGAAGAAAGATCGACAGACGGACGCGAGCCGCGACGACCCGACGTACAGCCAAGCAGAAGAATGCGCCGGGCAGAGAGGAGGGGAGCCCGGACCAGCAGCGGCGGTGCAGTGCGGGAGGGGCCTCCCCAAACCCAGGAGCCCCGGGAGGGGGTGCCCGGCAGGCCTCGCGAGGAGCCCGCGGCGGTTTCCCAGACCTCCCGGGCCCGCGCGGGCAGACTCTGGCCCCGGGCTTTGTTTTTCAGTTGCCCCCAGAGCCTGGCAAGCCGGGTGTAGGCCGGCCTCCTCCAGCAGGCTCCATGCGGCCGGAGGAGGCACTTGCCTCCCGCCGGTCAGAGCTGAGCGCCTGTGCTGACCGCGGGGCCTTTGTGGGGCAGAGCCGGAGGGCCGCCGGCCCCCCTCGCCCTGCTCACCCGGTGCTGCGGCTCTCAGCTCTGGCCGGCTCTCTCCTGGCTCCCGCGCCCGCTGGCTTTGGACATCACTCTTTCTGGCTGACCATTTGCCTGCATTTCCTGGTCTCTCTGGCATCCCTTCCAGCAGTAAACACTTCCTGAGTTCCGCGGGGCTTAGGTCAGAGAGCCTGACAGTGGCCAGGAGCTGCCAGCAGTCCCGGCCAGGAGAAGGGCTCCAGCCCTGCCCTTGGTCGCTGGCCTGTCGGCCTCCACGGCGGCCACTCGAGGCTTCCCAGAGGCCCAAGGGCTGCCTGCCAGACCGCTCGCCCTGGGCTGCCCTGGCCGGGAGGCCTGGCCTCCTCGCTCCCACCTAGCACACACGGTGGGATGCTGGAAGCCGGACGGGGGGTGTGGGGTGGGGTGGGGTGGGGGGGCTCACTGCACCTCTTTGTCACCTGGGCCACCAAGAGGCTTAAAGAGCTGTTCCTGCATCTGAAGCCTGAGGCGGGGTGGTGGGGACCCCAGGTGAGGCGCTGTCCAGCCCCCCGCAGTGAGTGTGCGGCCCTGGCCGCTCAGCTGGGGCCTGCGCCCTCCCTCCGTTTGCTGAGAGCTCTGACTCTCTCTCCTGCGGTGTCAGCGTGGGGAGCGGAGCTGAGTTCCAGCCACCTGGGTGGCCAGGTAGTGCCCAGGCCAGAGGCCCCAACAGTGTCCAGATTCTTGCCGCACCTTTTGCTTTGGGGGCCAGGCACCCCTCCCCTCAGGGCAAACCTTCTCCCTGGGCCTGAGTGGCCTGGTGGACGCCACCTCCCCTGGGGGCTCTTTTGCGTCAAACATTCCGACCGTCTCTGTGGTGTCTTAGGAGGGAGCCGGCCCATCGGCCCAACACCAGCCGGGAGTCCACGAGTGTCTGTTTAACCAACTGACAATTCCCTTGGAAAATCCTCAGGGCAGAACAGAGCTGGAGATGCAAAGTAGGAACAGGGGAAGGACAATGCGTCTTTGCGTCTCGGGAACGAAGCGTGGCTGTGGCCCTCCAGCGGGGGAAGCCGACGCCCTCAGGCTTCTGGAAGGGGTGTCTGAAAGATTTACAAAAACGAGTTACCTCGTGACTCCCGAGTGGCAGTCAAGTTTAAACTTCGAGGCCGGCTCTCTCAATCCCCTTTGGGCAGGCTGCTCTTGCAGGGGGCGGGGGCTGGGGGAGTAGGGGGGTGGCTCTCGGTCCCTTGGAGCCCCTCCTATACCAGCCCCAGGGCTGGACCAGAGTCGCCTTCAGGGCCTGTGCCCTGGGGGAGTGGCTGCTTGGGGCATGCTGGCCTTAACTCTCAGGAGGCACTAGGACCCAGAGGGGAAGAAGGGGCCTTAGTTATCAGAAGCTCCCCCACATTTAAAGGGTGCCCTTTCTGTGCAGCAGGTGGTCCAGCAGAAACCCACAGCAGCTGGGGGCGAGGAGACAAGAGGCGCCTTGGCAGCCTGGCTTTGGGGATGGCTGGGTGGGGGTTTCCAGCAGAACTCCCAAGGGGGGGCTCTGGCTGCCTGGCCAGGAGCAGGTAAGCCGCTCTGGGCGCCCTGGGGCGCTTCCCGGCTGGAAGGAGGTGGGGAGGCGGGGTCCTCAGGATCCCTGTGCTCGGCTGCTGCGGAGCCTCTGTGCCCGAGCCCAGAGCCAGCCCCCAGGCCCGGTCTTGCGCTGGAGACCAGCCGAGCGCCGCGCGGGCGCCGCTGCAAACAGCGCGCTGCAGCCTGGCTCTCTTTCGGCGCCAAGCCCAAGAAGAGCCAACAGACTTTTTAAAATATATAAAAACATCAACGAAAAATTTATTTATAAATTTTTCATGCTGGGCTACAAGTCTATATCGTACACTCAGGAATGTGCTGCAGACTTCATCCAGTTAGAAGTGATCACACCGGGACCCATACACAGCTTCCACGCAAGCCTAGAAAGTCTTAACATTAATTAACATAATTAAGGTATTTGCATCTAGAAAAAATATACAGAAAAACTCCTTTTGGAGTAATCTGTGCCTCAGTTTCAATGTCTGCTTTTCACTGACATTATCAATATATTCTTCTCACATAAGGTTTTATAAAAAGCCACAGATGACTGCCCAAACCTGACCAGCCACGCACAAAGGGCCTCCACCCACCTGTGTCCTCAAGTGCTCCCCATTTTTGCACGAAGGGTCAGCAGCACTTCTACCCCGGGGAAGCCTCATTTAAATTTGAATAATTCAGCCTCCCTTTTATTTCTCAGGATCAAAACAACAA
Source organism: Nanger dama (assembly GCA_917880005.1). NCBI lineage: Eukaryota > Metazoa > Chordata > Mammalia > Artiodactyla > Bovidae > Nanger > Nanger dama. Next base: position 669,810 of record CAKJTW010000018.1, on the reverse strand, counting down.
GGGGTGTGGGGTTGCATAGAAAATTGGAACCTCGGAGACCAGGAAGGGCGCCTTTCGGGACTAAGAGTGACGCAGAGGGGACGGCCTCCGGCCTGGGTCCTCTCGGCCCCTCCCGCCTGGCAAGGCTTTCGGATTCGAATCGGGTCCTGGAAGCTCTGGGAGGCTGAAGAGGGGTAAAGCGGCTCTTCAGCTCACTTGGCAAGTAGCACAAGAGATTCACAGTCTTATAGGCATTTTATAAAAATATAAATATGGGTACAGTTGCCTTCACAACGCTGGATACAAACGCCCTTTAAAATTGGGTCTATAACCAAGATTCAAAAATACACCTAAAACTTGGCTTAAAAATATGTTAATATTTTATATTGTCATAAATGTTATGACATTTAATTGTGGCAAATCCATTTACTTTTTTTAAAAAAGTGTGCAATCGACTGTACTATAATAGAACTAACTAGAAAGGCTTGATCCCCACCTCCGTCACCGCCACACCCGAGCACCAGGCTCCCACGGAAGCTCTGAAAATCGGAAGGCTTGGCGGATGGCGGCCTCTCACCGGAGAAGGCGGAGGGGGGCCCGGGGCTTCCAAAACTCACGCGGAATCTTGTGTGTGAGAGGGGAAGGCGGGGCGGGCGGAGGAGGGGAGCTGAGGGGGAGAAGCCGGAGGGGACGGAGCAGCGCGGGGGAACCATCAGGCTGGGCGGCATTTTCAGTGCAACCAAGAAATGACAAGACTCAAGTTTTTAGTTTTAAGACTAAAAAAAAGTACATCTCCCCACCCACCCCCCTTAACCACATTGACCACGCACAATATTTTCCAAACACAAAAATTCAGGCGCACAAACATCACCCACAAATAAGCACACACGTGATAAATAGAGCCCCGGGGAACGGCAGAGCGTCTCCTCCGTCGCGCATCGGCCACGGGTCCTTCCACCTTCAGGAGAAAACATTTCGAGCAGGAGGATCCGGTGTCTCGGGATTCCGAACTTGCTGGTGGCGAGACTCAAATTTCAAAGGGGCTGGGGGCCCGCGCTCCTCCCCAACCCGCGCGGCGGCAGGCGGGGCCGTGGGAAGCGCCCGGGCCGGTCCCCGGTGGCCGCGGGGGAGGCGGCCCTGGCCCCCGGCCGCGGGAGGGCGGGAGCGGCCCCCGTGGGCACGGGACGTGCGCGCCGGACTCGTGGTGGCCGCGGGCGCCGAGGGCCGGGCGCACACCGAGGTAGTTGGCGGGAAGGTACAGCAAGGAGGACGCGCGCGGGGCCCGCGTGCGAGCCGGGGTCTGGACCGGCATCACCGGCCTCCGCCGGCGTACTTGGCCTTGGTGATGAGATAGAGCACGATGTCCTGGTGGCCGCCGAACGCGGCGATGTGCAGCGCGCTCCAGCCGTCGCGGTTCGCCAGGCGGATATCCGCGCCGAACTTGACCAGCAGTTTCACCAGCTCCAGGTTCCCGTCGATGACCGACTGGTGCAACGCAGTCTGGCCCTCTGGCCCGAACGAGTTCACGTTGAACTCGCAGTTGGTCATGTTTTGCAGCAGCGACTGCAGCTCCTGCGTGTTGCCCTTGCGCACGGCCTCCTGGAAGATGCGTTGCGTCTGCGGCGCCGAGCAGGTGGACAGCTCGGCTTGGCTCATGCTGCCGCCGGGCGCGGGCCGAGTCTCAGCGCGCGCGGCGGCTTCGGCGCGGGCCCCCGGCTGCCTCGGGGCGCGCCTCGGCGCATGGAAGGCGCGGCGCCCCCGGGCCCCGCACGCCACCCCTGGGCGCTCCGGGCGCTGGGGGCCGGGGGCCGGCGCCTCGGGACCCCCGCCACATCCAGCCGCGCCCGACCGACGGGCGACGGGGGGCGGGCGCTGCGCTCGCGGGGCCGGCCGGGCCGGGGCAGCGGCGCCGCGTTCCCGGTCCCTGCGCTCTCGGGCTGCGGCTCCACGCGCCTCCCCAGGCGCCGCTGCACTCGGCCGCCCGCCGCGCCCAGGCGCCTTTACCTCCTTTATATTTGCATGACAATGGGCGCCCGTGACGCGCGCGCCCGCCGCCCGCCCATTGGGCAGCGCCCGCGCGGGGCGGGGCCGCGAGGGGCGTGTCCGCGGGGCGGCCGCGCGGCGGCGGCGCTGGCCGCCGGGGGCGCGAGGCTGGGAGCCAGGTGGCCGCGAGTGGGCGGGGGTCCGCGTCTCCCCGGCCGCCCCTCCCACGCTCCCTCAGGCCACCCGGGGAATTCCAAGGTCCGTGCGGGCACAGACCAGGCCCAGCCCGGGGCCGAGCGCGACCCCCGAGGGGCGCGAGGGCCGCCGCCTCTGGTTGGGTCTTTGCTGGCGTCTCAGACTGGGGGCGGGGCAGGGCGCGGGTAGAGACCCCCGGTCTCGCTCCCTGCTCCTGGAGTGCTAGCCGCGGATCCTCCACATCCCCAGCACCCCAGGCGCTCGCGGGGATGAGACCTGTCCAGCTCGGCCCGTAGGACACATTTCCCCGAGGGAGACAACTCCAGGACACCTCGGGACTGTGACCTCAGCCACGCGGGGCCTTTCCGCTGGAGAACCGCTCCCCGGGGGCCTCGGTCACCCCGTTAGCTCCCTGACTTGACTGGCAAGAGGAGCCCGGCCCGGAGGTTTTCTCAGCCCCGCCCGGCTGGGGTCGGCGGGGCAGTCAGGAGGGGCCTACCTCCTCTCCCGGGCCACCCCATCGGCAGGAACTGGGCCAGGCGAGGCCTGGCCAGGTGAGCAGTCCCGGGTAAGGCGCCAATGCTGCGCTGAAAGGCAGCTCTGAAATGACTCACTTCCAAACGGTAAACCCGCTTTTTATTGACAGACACTGACCCTGCCGCCAAATCTCCTCATTAGAGTTTCGCGGCTTATAGCCCGGCTGCGGTTGCTGGAAATTAAGGAGGAATGAGCTTCAGAGCAGTCGGCCTGGGGCAGCGGTGCTTCCTGCTTCCGCAGCCACTGGAGCTCCTTCAGGGGCCACTTGGGATCCCCGGGAGGTACCTGGGGAGACCACCATTAGGCCGTGTTTGGTGACGAAAGCGGTGGGTGTCTGTCCCGTGTCCCCGAGGCCTGGAGACCCACGTGGGTGAGGCGCCGGCCCCCGCTCCGTGACCTGGGAGGAGTTACAACCAAACCTCCAGACTAGGCAGGACCTGAGACCCTGGCTGCCCCTGCCTGGGGTCCTTCTGGTGGCCAGAGCCACCAGGCCCCGTGCTCTGCGCTCCTGAGACTGGTGGTCCAGCCCCTCTGCTCAGCCCTGCTCCCCACTACACAGGCGGCTATGCCCTGAGCTGAACACAGACCTGGCCCAGGCCCTGTGCTCAGCCTGGCTCTGGCGTGACTGGGGTGCTGCTGCTTTGGGAAGCCCCTCCTTTGCACACTTATCCTGCAGAGACACGTGCCTGGGCCCACTAAGGGGTCCTGGGGTCAGTGGCTACTGAGCAGCCCACCTTGACGGGGGGGGGTTCCTGTCCATGTCCAGCTGCCCTCCCCACCAGCCCCAGAGACAAGCTGTGGTTGGGAGGGAGGCCCTGGGCTCTGTGTACTCAGGCCGTGTTCGCCTCCGGAGTTGGGAGGGGTGACCCTGTGTAGAGCAGAGACCTGCGGGGGGCCCTGCTCCCCGCAGCAGCACAGCAGCACGGAGGGGCTGCCACTCTGCAGGCAGGCCCTCCTGCTGGCTGCGCCTGTGTTTTTGTGTATCTGCCGGCCCGGCTGTGCCCAGGCCCATCCCCAGAAGGTGGTGAGTTCACAGAGCGAGGCCCCACCCAGGTGGGGGGCTCAGGCCCCCTGGCCTGGAGAAGAGCGTCTGGAGACCCCGCTGGGCCCGGGAGCAGAGCCTGGGAGAAAAGTCCCATTGACGCCCGCAGCGGGCGGCAGACAAAGGGGCCCTGTGAGCTCAGTGTGGGAACGTGAGGCCACCACCTCGGGGCATGAAATTGTCAGCTCGGTGCCCCCGGGCAGGGACGGTGTGGCCAGAGGCCACCGGAGCCCAGCCTGAGGTCGTTGCCAGACAGCCCCCACCCCCTGGCCTAAGCGTGGGTCAGGCCGGTGTAGCCCTATGATCATACGGCCCCCAGCCCCCTGCTCATTTGTGGGGCCAGGGTGATGGCCACCCTGTCCTCGGGGAGCCCATGGCTCCTGCTTCTCCGTGGCAGAGGGGAACTGTGCCCGGGGTGGCTGTGGTCCACACACCACGTGCCCAGAGCTGCCCCCGTCCGAGGACGGGACCTGAGAGGGGCGTGGGGGCGCTGGCTCCCGGAAGCACTTCCTGACGTTTGCTGAAGGACGGGTCCAAAAGGAGGACATTTGTTCCAAACGACGTGCTGGGCGGGGAGGCAGGGGTGGGGGACCCCGCCAGGCCCTGTCCTGGGGCTCGGAGAAGCCCCCAACGCCCATGGCACTCCTTGGTGACGCTGTCACTCCCACAAATGGGCAAGGGGCTCACGGGCTGGGAAGGAGAAGCCCCCAACCTTGGATCTGGGGTGACAGGCAAGGCTGGACCGGTGTCCTCTTGGGAGCGGGCCCGGGGGCATGACCCCAGAAGGAGTCTAGGATTGGAGAGGGCAGCATCCTCCCCCCGGGGACCCCGTTCCTTTAGAGGCTCGGAACAGTGGGTGCCGGGAAGCCCCCAGCTGGGGAGGGGCTGGGTGGGGCGGCGGGGAGGACCTCGCAGAAGGGGCGCTGGCCGCAGCCGGAGGCCGCAGCCACCTTAACGCGCTCGGCAGGGGAGGGAGGCTGAGCGGGCCGCGGGCCGCGGGGGGCGGGGCCTCCAGCTAATTCATTAAAATGTGTCGGGGAGCGTGGGAAAGAGGAGAGCGTTTCTTCCCAGCAGCCCAGACACCTGGTAGAAGGGCGCGAGGATAGAGATCAAATAACAAACACCAGCCCCGGGCCAGCGGCCGCGGAGGAAGGGGGAGGCCGGGGCAGGAACTGTGGCAGACAGTCCCTGCAGCCTGGCACCCGGGCGCAGCCCACCCTGCCGGCCGGTGTCTGACCCCTAGCCCAAAGTGGGGCCCGCCGGCCACGGGTATGGAGGGCGCTTCCCGCAGGCCAAGGGCCGGGGAGCGGGCTTGGATGGGCTAGCAGTGAGCCTATGAGTCCCCGGACAGACGGACCGATGGACCGACCAACGGATGCAGCCAGACGGGGCAGCAGAGGGCGGGAGGCGGGGGCCGTGTGGCCTGAGGACCGGGTCCTGCTCGGCTGTCCCCTCCTCCTCGTGGAGCGCTGAGCGGGCCGGGGCAGACGTGCCGGAGGGCCTGGAAGGACAGGACCTGGCCCTGAGCCTGTGGCCCTGGCCTCTGTCCGGGGCTTCGAGTTAGGGCAGAAGCCCCAGGACGCAGCTGGCTGGGACACCCCTCCCCCCCTGCCCACCCCCACCACTTCCTCTTAACCCTGCGGGGAGGAGTGGTCGAGGCTGCTGTCCCAGGACAGGACGTGGGGCCGGAGGTCCTGCTCCTGGAAGCAGAACCCCAGCTGCAGAGGGTCCCTGCCCCTGTGGGGGGCCCGTTCACCCTGGCACCCACGTCCAGCCCAGGCCCCATGACCTCAGGGGAGGTGAGAGCCAGGCGGGCAGAGCGGCCCCGCACACCGCCCTCGTCCCCATCTGCGGACTGTGCCCTGGCCCAGCGAGGCCCAGTGTTGCTGGGGGGCTGGGTGGGTCCGTGTCCGGCACATGGCGGGGGCTCAGAGGCCACGGCCGTCCCTGGTGTGGTCAGGAACACGGGGTGGGGCCGAGGGTGCAGACGCCCAGCCCTGCGGCCAAATCTGCGCTGGTTTCCGCTCTGGGCAGGAAGGACAGGAAAGGGATGTGGGCCAGGGTGGGTGCGCATTCCTGGGGCTGAGCCAGGGGAGGCAGGCGAGGGCAGGCAGTGGTCTGGTCCCAGGCCTGCTGCTCGTAGGAGCCCCCCAGGGTGCCCGCCCCGGGCCCCCAGAGGGTCATCGAGGGGTCTGAGCCTGTGTCTCCCTGGATGAGAGGGCAGATACTTTTTGCCTTGTGATGACGAGGCTCAACACACGCTCTAACACACGCGTGTTCAGGGCCTTCTACACAGCAAAGACCTGAGTGGGGGCTGCCCAGCCCGACGGCTGAGGCCCCGCGGGGTCACCGCCTGGCTGGGCGGGGGCCTGTCTGTCCCTCAGGAACCCCTCCTGTGCCCGCTGGAGTCTGAAGTCCCGGGGAGCCCCATGGCCGGCTTCACTGGGGGAAACCAGGGAAGACCCTGTCCCAGCCCTGGGGGCCTTGCCCTCGTCCTGGAGGGTGCATGGTGGAGGGGGCGACAGGAACAGTCACAGCGCAGGGGGACCCCTCGCTCCCAACCCACTGAGCTCCAGCAGGTTTGGGGGGCCACCTGGGTCCAGCGCTCAGGCTGCGCGGGGCTGGCAAGCGCGGGGTGGGGGTGAGTGAAGACCAGAGCAAGGAGCTTCTGCGTTTACTCCAGGCGCCCGGGCCCCGCTCTCAGCAGGGGCCGCTGGCTGGGCGGGGGCCGCCCTCCAGGACCTCCTGGAAATTGCTGGTGACTCGGGCCAGGTGGGAACCTTCCCAGAAGACTTTGCCGCAGCCGGTGCAGCAGTAGAAATGCTGCAGCCCAGGCCGCCGGAGCACGCCTGCCGGGACGCCCGCCAGCTGCAGCTGGGTGCCGCTGGCAAGCGTGGCCGGCATGCGGGTCTGCAGGTCTGCGTCCTCCAGCCAGCGGCAAGGGGGGTCGTAGGAGCAGCCCCCTGGGGTCTCCTCCGGGGCTGAGCCTGGACATAGAAGCAGCCACCCTGAGCCCCGCCCTCAGGCAGGCGGCCCCATCCCACTCTGTTTGCCCGCCCCCTGCCTCCCCTACTAGGAACCCTCTGGGTCACAGGGGACTGGGATCTTCCCGGCCCTCCCTGGCACTGCCCTCCCCGTGGGGCATAGGCCCATTCCCTCTCCCCCATCCTGGGGCTCCAGATGCTGGGGCCCCTTGCGTCCCTGGTGGGTGGCCCCAGGGCTTACCTGATTCCTGCTCACCATCGCTGTGGGGGCCTCACTGCCTGTCAATCAAGGACATCAGGGTCAGTCCCAGGGAAGGGCGGGTGGCCCCAGCACCCACAAGGCACCTCCGAGTGCTCAGCCCCCACCCTGCAGGGAGAGGGCAAAGGGCAGGGGGCCAAGATGCTCTGTGCCAGCCCAGTTCCCTCCCATGGGAACTCACACCTTGGGACATTCTTAGGGCTCAAAGGTCCTTGGGAAACAAGTTCTGGGCACAAGATCGGCTGATTAGGGCACTTGGGGGCCTGAGAACCGCGGGCTGGGCGGGGCGGGGGCGGCCCATCTGTGGCGATGAGCAGATAAGCCCACTGCCAAGGAGCACGTTTCGCAACCAACCAGCATGAGGCAGGGTGGGGTGGGCAGAGGCCCAGGGGACCGTGGGGGCTCGGGGTGCAGCAGAGACCCCGCGGGAGGCCCCACCCCCACGGAGGACACTGGCCAGCAGGTGGGAAAAGCGGCCCAGGCCCGCTGACCCTGGTAATTTGCTCGGCAAACATCACCCCGCAGATGGCTCCAGATTAACCGCAGCCGGAGTCTGAAAGGAGGTGGCCCCCCACCCGAGTCCTGCTGCCTCCATGAGGCCCAGCAAGGCCGCGACCTCAGGCCTCAGCTGGCAGCCCGAGGGGTGCTGCCCAGGGCCAGGGCGAACCTCTAGTCGGGGTGTTGGGGGCCCCTACGGGGGCCACTGCTCATGTCCTGCCCCCTCCCCTGCCTCAAGTAAGTTTGCAGCCACCCTGCAGAGAGCTGCCCAGGGCTGGACACTGGCCATCACCAGCGCTCATCCACTGTGTGGGTGGCCCTGAAACTTTGAGGGATGCGGGCAGGGCAGAGAAGACGGCACCCGGGGGCACCAACTGTGCACAGGGGCCCTGGGCTCAGGCTCCCTCGGGCTGTCCCAAGAGGCCCTTCTTCCATTCCTGCCCGCCTTCCACGCAGGGAAGCTGAGGCTGGCCCCCTGATCTGGACACCTGGGGCTCGCCTGCCTTCCCGGGTGCCCAGATTCCCCAATGTTCAGACTGCTGCTCAGCGAGGCCCGTGGTACAAGGGCAGGCAGGCGGACACGCGTGTGCACATGGCCGAGCATGCACAGGCAGGCGTGAGCGTGCACGTGGCTGAGTGTGCACAGGCAGGCGTGAACGTGCACAGGCAGGCATGTGAGCGTGCATGTGGCCGAGCATGCACAGGCAGGTGTGAGCATGCACGTGGCCGAGTGTAAACAGGCAGGCGTGAGCGTGCACAGGCAGGCATGTGAGCGTGCACGTGGCCGAGTGTGCACAGGCAGACGTGTGAGCGTGCATGTGGCCAAGCATGCACAGGCAGGTGTGAGTGTGCACATGGCCGAATGTGCACAGGCAGGCATGAGCGTGCACAAGCAGGCGTGAGTGTGCACGTGACTGAGCGTGCACAGGCAGGTGTGTAAGCGTGCGTGTGCTGCTGAGCGTGTACCTTTGTCTCAAAGGTGCATGTGTGCAGGTACACTCAAGTGTGGCGGGGAGACTGAGTAGGGCCCCCTGGGGAGAAGGTAGGGGACACGACCCCAGGGGCCCCAGGGGCCTGCGCATGCAGGTCCCCGTGGGCCAGAGGCCCCAGTCCCCTTCCTGGTGCTCCCCTGCCCTGGTGGCCCACGTGGGTCAGCCCCAGGAGCACCCAGCGGCAGGGCCACCGCCCACAGAGCCCCACTCACTGGCGCCGCCAGGGCCTCCCGGGTGGATGCTGAGCCGCACCAGCTGCTTCATCATGTCCTTGGAGACTTTCAGGTACTGGTCACAGTTGCAGGCCTGGGGGCAGAGGAGGCGCTGGGGCCACGGGGCATTCTCGAAGCCCCTCTGCCCCTAGCCCTGTACTCCCTGTGGTTCCGGCCCAGCCCAGGGGGTTTCACACAGGACATCTCCTTTCCTCTCGCCACAGGACGCAGGGCACACCACCTCCGGGGAGCCCTCCCCCACTGCATGGGCTCCAAGCCGGCCCTCGGTGGCCTCTTCCAACTCCTGAGCCCCTGCAGGACTCTGCCACCACCCAGCGGTCCTCCCCAGCCCCAGAGCCAAGCCTGGGCCCCTGACGGCTCAATACTGGTGAGGGATGGAGGCCCAGCATTAGAAAGTTAAGGGGGCAGCCCTATAGTTGCTCTGACTCCTCAGCCCACTTTGGAGCAAGCCAGGGCCATTCTGGTGTCCATGCTTCTGTGACACCTGGCCCTGCCTGCCCCCAGGGGCTGGCACCATCTGGAGTCTGCTGGGCACCGAGGACGTGCAGGGCAGGAGCCCAGCCATGCAGGGTCCTGGTCTAGGACGTGCAGTGAGTTCCCGTAAAGACCTTGGCTCAGCCCCCCGCCCCGACCTCACCACTCCAGGGGTGGGATGGGCTTCCCGATGCAGCTACCCCATCACTTCATTTCAGCCACTGCCTGGCAGGGATCTAGACACAGGATTCCCAGGGGCAGGCAAGGTGGGCCAAGCAGGAGAGCAGGGGCGGGGGACTGACCGGCTCCCAGACAGGCACACAAAGGCGCCCTGTCAGCCAGGGGGGTGAGCCGGTCCACGGAAGGCTCCTGTTTGGTGCCCCTGGCACCCTCCTCACCTGGTGAGCCCCGTCAGTGCCCTGGAGGTGGAGTGCCTGGGGGCAGGCAGCAGTGGGGACCCTGGAGCCATGGGGGGGCTCCTGCCCCGCCCACACACACCCTCTTTCCCCCAAGCCTTTCATCATGGAGCTGGGCCTCCAGCATCACAGCCAGGGGTAGGCAGGTGCCAGATGGGCAGGGCCGATTTCCCAGAGCCCCCCGGAGGGCCTCCCCTCCCCTGGCCAGACTCCGGCACAGGATGACACCTGAGTGCTCCTCCCTCTGGTTGCCGGTGCCAGGGCTGACTGGGCAGTAGCGCGGGCAGGGCCTGGCTGCATGTCAGGCCCGTGGGCACGCCAGGCCCAGCCAGGAAGGAGCTGGAAAGAGGTGGGCCAGCTGGTCTCTGGGCTGGGCTGTTGCCCGGGGCCCCCGAGGGTTAGCAACAGCAAGTATGGGAGCCCCGTGGGGCGGGGTCCTCTGACGGGGTCTGCGGTCTTCCCAGGACCTGGCGGTGCGCACCCGGGGCGGGGCGCCAGCTCACGCTGAGTCACGCACAGAAAAACGCCCGGTGCCCCGCGAGGCCTGCCCCACCCTCGGGAAGCGCCGGTGCCGGTTTTCCCACGGCCGCTGCCCACGGCCGGGCCCGGCGGTCACCCCTGCCCCCACTGCTACGCCCAGCTGGAAGAGCCGGTTCTGAGCCACCTGCCCGCCCCGTCTTGCGGTCCCCATCTGTAGGAGGGCCCGTATTCAGGGCCTCCTTGTCCATCTCCTGTCCACCACAGGGTCCAGCCGCCCTTGCCCGGCACCCAGAGCGGAGCCGGGGGCTGAGTGCCCACCCAGTCAGGGGGCTTATGGCCCGTCCCCCTGCCCCATGGGGGAGGATGGAGCCTCCAAACACCTGTTCTGAAGGAGCTTCCCAGGGGCTGAGGAACCTGCTCACGGTCACCCATCCACTGGGCGGGCACCCCCACCTGGCAGGGGCCTCAGCCTGCTGTGTGGGCATAGACAAGTGGTGTCTGAGCTGGGCCCACTCCCTGCAGGGGCTGTGCAGACCCCAGGCTTGGACGTCAGCGGATCTGGGCAGACACCAGTCGGGGGGGTGCCCTGGACAGTGTGGTCTCCTGGGTCCCTCGAGGTGTCTGAGACCCCATCCAGGCTGGGGGGCCTGAGGGCAGGGCAGGTCTCCACCCCCAGAGCCTGGTCGGGCAGGTGAGTGGGGGCAGGCTCCTGACTCCCCGTCCCGGGTCCACCTGGGCTTGGCTCCCACGCCACTCAGGCTGTCTGGAGCTCATGCCCACTGAGCCACTTGACTCCAGGTCAAGGCCCTCCTAGGCAGGGTCTGGAGCGCACTGTCAGGAGGCTGCCTCCCAGGGGGTGAGGCCACCAGCAGGGACCGGCGCAGGGGGCTGATGGTGGCCCAGGGCCCAAAGCCAGGCAGGCGCGCCGAGCAGCCTGCCCTCCACAGCCCTAGGAGGGCAGCGAGGGGCTGCTCCGGCCACTTCCTTGGGAGACAGAGCTGGGGAGGGGCGGCTGAAGACGTGCTGGGAGCCTGTCCTCAAGCAGCCTGCTCTCAGCTCAGAGCCCAGGAGTCCCAGCCGCGGCGGCCGGAACAGCGACTGCATCCAGCAGCGCCTGCTGAGAGGGAGGCCCTGGGTCTGCCCTGAGTCGCATGTCTCCAGGCACGGCTGCTCCCACCAGCCCCGGGCACACACACGCCAGGGCCCACGGTGTGTCCTGTGCCACCGGGCGGAGACGGCTGGTGCGCTGGGGTCAGGAGCTGGGGAGGGCTGCCACTGTGGGCCTGGCTGGCTGCAGAGGCCAGCGGAAAGGCCAGGCGTGGGTGCCGGTGGCCTTCCCCTCACCCATGCTCTGCCCACGGGCTGCGCACAGCCCAGTGCAAACTGCCTGTGAACACGCTTAGGCCTCCATCAGTCCTGGGCCAAGTCGGGGACTGGGGCGGGCCATACTGGGGGCACAAGGCCTGAGACAGAACCAGCGGTCCTGAGGGGGCAGGACCGCAGGCTGGGAGCCTAGTGGAGGGATCCGCTTCCGAGAACCTGGGCAAGGCTCCCTGCCCTGCCAGCGGCAGGCTGGGACTGCGCTCTCGGTGGGCCGGTGCCCTGGCGACCCCCACAGGCCCTGCTGCCCACCCCCAGCAGGAGCCAGGCCCTCCAGGATGGGAGATGCAGTCAGTCTGGTACCCAGGGCCTGGAAGCCTCACAGGCAGGGAAGATGGGGGCTTGGGCTGAGAAGCTATGACACGCTCTAGAATAATGCCCGTTCCGTACTCATTCAGAGCAAACTTACAGAAAAGCGTAAAAAAGCAGAAAAAATAAACATCATCTTTGCACAACCACGCGGCAAGAAGAACACGCGTGGGCGGGGTCGCAGACGCCTTTCCGTGCACGTGGCAAGTGCCTCCCACTCGTGTCAGAGGCCTGGGGACGCAGCGGGCCTCAGCTGCGGGCCACCAGTGTGTTCCCAGGCCCTAGGACCCATTTGGTCCCTGTCAAGCGTCCCCCATCCCCCATACTTGCCTGAGGTCCTGAGACCGCTGGGTCCAGAGGCCCCCTGGGCTGGTTTGTGCACCATGACCCCCAGAGCCGCCCCCAACAAATGGTGCTGGGTGCAGGGACAAAGGGCTGATACCAAAGACCCCTGGGGGGGGGCGGGCCTGACACCCCGTGCACGGACCGGCGGTGATGGAGGAAGTGATTAGGCGTTGCCTGGGTCTGCCCTCCACCTCACTCTCCCACGCTGTCCGGCGGCTCTGGAGGGGCCCCCAGGTCATCTGTCGGCTCTGAGTGCCCAGGCAGACTGCGCGCCTCCTTCCAGACCAGCCGTGGCCCCGGGCTGGGGGCTGGGAACCCTGCTGGCCCGGCTGAGCCCTCAGGTGCTGGGGGTGACCCCCTCCCCACCACAACGTGTAGGGGCAGCAGGGCCCAGAAGTGTGGGGCTGGGTGGGGCCAGCTTGGGGGAAGCCTGAGACCCCAGCCAGGGCTCTCCTGACCGGTGAAGCAGGCCCCAGCCCCCCCGCCGGCACCTCTGTCCCCGTTGCTGGAGGCCCAGGCTGGCAGCCCCGCCGGGGCCGCTCCATGCCTGCCCTGTCCCCCGGCCCAGGGAGGTCAGTTCCCACAGGCCTGGCCCTCCCCCACCCGGCCATGGCCTGACCCCTTTGTGGGGCCACAGGCAGGGTGGTGGGGGACCGGCCGCCGGCGCTGTCGGCACCCCAGGGGGGCAGAGCCGGGTTGGGGCCCCGGAGACCCTGACGGGGCCAGCTCTGGGCTGGCGCATGGACCCCTCTTTGCATGAGGGTGCCTTGGAAGCACCCAGGTCCTCGGGGTGCAAGAGCACCCGCCTCAGCGCGGCTGTGTGTGTCCGTGTATGCACGTGTGTGTCCTTGTGTGTACACGTGTCTGTGTGTGTCCCTGTGTGTGTGTGTACGTGTCTGTGTGCGTGTCCTTGTGTGCCTGCGTCTGTGTGTCCGTGTGTGCACATGTGTCCCTGTGTGCGTGTGCACGTGTCTGTGTGCGTGTGTCCTTGTGTGTGCCTGCGTCTGTGTGTGTCCGTGTGTCCGTGTGCGTGTGCATGTGTGTCCTTGTGGGTACATGTGTGTGCGTGTCCTGTGTGTGCCCGTGTGTCTGTGCGTGTCCGTGTGCTCATGTGTGTCCTTGTGTGTGCACGTGTCTGTGTCCCTGTGTGCATGTGCGCACGTGTCTGTGTCCCTGTGTGCACGTGTCTGTGTGTACATGTGTCTGTGTCCCTGTGTGCGTGTGTGCACGTGTCTGTGCCCCTGTGTGCACGTCCTCGTGTATGTCCATGTGTCTGTGCGTCTCCATGTGCACATGTGTGTCCCTGTGTGCACGTGTGTCTGTGCATGTGTCCGTGTGTCAGGTGAGGACACGAATCTGCAGGAGTGCAGGTGCCCTCCTGTGCACGCACACTCACACTCAGGGTGCAGAGGTGTGTCCTGGGCGGCCTCCACTGTGGGGTGGAGGAGCTGTGACGGGGAGCGCTGCCTCTGCAGGCGGATGGGGAGGGGACTGGGGACAATGAGAGGAAAGCACGTCTGGTGCCGCGGAAGACAAGCACGGGTGCGAGAAGCAGCCTGCGTGACAGGGGCCTGGCTGAGGGGCAGCCTGGCCAGCGCCACCCCGCCCGGGGCAGGGGTGGGTCTGAGCCCCGCCCTCAGGCTCTGGGCTGCAATTGGGGTCCCTCCTCGCTCCCCTGGTGCCTTGATTCTCTCAAGCTGTCCCCTCCTCTCCCAGCCACAGTCCCAGCCCAGGTCCACTGTGTGGGGACAGCGGGCTGACAGCTCAGGCCGCCAGGATAAGACACCACGTCTGTTCACCTGGATGCAGGCAGAGGGCTGTAAGCAAGGCCCAGACGGGTGGTGAAGTCCCTCTGGCCCCTCACAGTGGATGGTCGCAGACCCTGTCCCGCAGGGGGCCAGCACGCGGGTCTCAGACCGCTGGTGGGAGTGTGCTGGCTGCTCCCGTCCACAGGCTCTGTCCTTGCCTTCGCCAAGTCCAGCAACCGGCCGCCTGGGCCCTTAGGAGGGGCAGTGGCAGTGAGGGCTGCCCGGGACCTGCTCCCAAGCCGGGGACCCAACGTGGGGAAGGGGCGTCGCAGAGCCCACGGTTCCCAGGGGACAGGCAGGCGCGGCCAGGACCCCCAGCGTCTCTGAGGCCAGGGCGGGTGGGCAGTCCCAGGCCCTAGGCTACCCCCAATCCAATCTGGGTAGGGGGACCCTAACCCCACCCCCCTGGGGCCCCCTAAGTCTCCCCTGGGCGGCAGGTCCGTGGGACCCCACCCGAGCAGCTCCCGAGGCGGCACACAGCCCCTCCCACGGCTCCCGGTTACTCCACCGGGCACTATGCGCCCCTAGGCACCCTGGGACCCCACTGGGAGCACAGGAGACCCCTCCCTCAGCAACCCCCTAGGCCACCCCTCCCAGCGGTCCCCTCGGGCAGCCGTGCCCCTTCGCCGTCCCCAGGAGCCCGGGTGGCACCCCTTTCCCGGGGCTCCCCGGCACCCCCGGCGCGGCAGGCGCGGGCAGTTCCCAGACGGGGGGAGGGGCGCGGCCGTGAGAACCGCCGGCGGCGGGCGCGTGGGAAAGCGGGCGGAGGGGGCGGCGCGGGGGCGGGGCGCGCCTGGGAACGGCCCCCGCCCCCGCCGGCCTTTGAAAGGGCCACTCAGGGCGCCCGGCCCGGATTCAAAAGCAAACGGCCGCCCGCCCGCCTGCCCGCCTTCCCGCGCCCGCCGGCAGGGCAAGGTGGGGCGGGGGACCCCAGCCGCCCAGGGCCGTGTGGGAGGGGGCGGGCGCCAGCCGCCAGGAGAGGGGGTGCGGGCTGGGCAAGTCGGAGAGGGGCTGCCCCCGTGTGCCCCCCGCCACAGGCAAGTAGGGCCTGGCCCTCAGACAGCGGGGGGCCTGTCACCCACAGACCAAGGAGGGCATGCCCCTGAGTCCTCCAAAGGATGGTGGTACTCCAGGAACTGGGCTGGGAGCCTGGAAGACTTCCTGGAGGAGGTGGCATCTAAACTGGGGCTTGGCAGGCCTGGTGGACAGAGCGCCTGCTCAGGTGCACCCACAGCTGGGGTGACATGTGGGATCCAGTGAGGTCAGCAAAGGCTGGCAGAAGCCGGGTAGCTGGGGGTCCCTGGTCCTTCCCTTCCTGCCCCTCCCAGGGCTACTGAGTCAGGCCAAATCGGAGAGGACCCCTTTCCACCACTAACTGCTCTGCCCAGCCCAGCTCCTCCACTTCTCGGAGGGACGCCAACAGTGCACCTTTCCCCGCCCACTGCCCTTCTCCTGAGGCTCCCGTTCCAGGTTGGCTGTGGGCTCACCAAGGCCCCCACCCACCCAGGTCAAGACCCCACCAGCCACCCTGGCTCCCTTGGAGAACTTCGGGACCACCCTTGCCGCAGATGTGCCTCTGATGACTGGCCCTGCTCAGGGTGGTGGGTGGGCAGAGGGGTTGCCTGGGAGGGGGCAGGAAGGGGGTCCCCTCCCCCAGCTACTCTGTGTGGACAGGTAGGGTGGGGTGGCGCGTGCCTTTCCTGGCGCCTGCCCACCCGAGGGTGCCCCCTGCACGGGCCATCTAGCCAAAGGCACTACCCTGTTAGCACATGGTCGGACTCCGCCGCCTGGCAGGCCCCACTCTGTCACCCCGAGGACCCTCCCGCACCCAACCAGGGCTGCCCACTCCGAGGCCCCGAGCCTGTCCTGCCTGCTCCGTCCAGGGCTGAGGGGACAGTGGCCAGGCCCCTGGGTCTGTCCGGCCCTCTCTGGCAATGGCCCCAGCAGCAGGGGTGGGGTGGGTCCCCTGCAGGAGCAGCTGTGGGCAGCGAGGGTACACGCAGGGCTGCTGGCGATGAGCCTCCCCTGCAGACCTGAGGCCTGCGCTCACGGGCTCTGGCTCCTGAGCTGTGAAGTCTGGCCTCTGGGGGAGGGTGTCTCCCGCCAGCCCAGCCGCGGGGGACCCTCACACTGAGATGGGCCCTCTTCCACCCGCCCTGCTGCTCCGGCTGGGCCTGCGTGCCCCTCACCCTGAGGAAGGCAGGTCCTCAGTGCCCTGCCCTCCCTGCTTGTTCCTCTCGAGCTCACTGAGCGGTGGGTTTAGAGCTGGCCTTTAACGTGTTTGGGCTCAGGTGGTAAAGAATCTGCCTGAAATGCAGGAAACCTGGGTTCAGTCCCTGGGTGGGCAAGATCCCCTGGGGAAAGGCAAGGCAACCCACTCCAGTATTCCTGCCTTGAGATTTCCACGGATAGAGGACGCTGGTGGGCTGCAGCCTGTGGATCACACAGAGTCAGTCACGACTAAGGGACTGGCACTCTGCCACGTCCAGCCAGTGGCTCCTGCTGGCTCCGTGGCTGGCTCCAGCAGTGGTGTGGGCGGGGGGACGGTGCAGAGCAGCAGGAGCCCCCAGACTCTCGGGCGCCCTCCTGCTGCCCAAGGGGCCTTACTGACCCTGGGCCTGAGGATGGAGCCTAGGGGAGCAGGCGGCTCCCAGAGGCCTGTCCTCTCCCACCCACACCCGGCTCCCCTCAGGCCCATGTGGCGCTGGCCTGGCGGGGGCCAGTGGTCATGGCTGTGGCCCATGTCCACCTCATGGGTCTGTGTGCCGGGAGCCGGCACCTCAGGCACTGGGCCCCGTGTCAGCTGAGGCTGTGCCCTCGGAGTGCCCACTTTAAGCGGGTCAGCCCTTTTAAAAAGTGACCCTCTAGGGCCTTCCCTGGTGGCCCAGGGGTTAAGAATCTGCCCTGCAAAGCAAGGAAATGAAAGTGTTACTTTCTCAGCTGTGTCCACTTCTTTGCGACCCGATGGACTGCAGACTGCCAGGGGTCACTGTCCATGGAGTTCTCAAGGCAAGACGCTGGAGTGGGCAGCCACTCCCTTTCTAGGCGATGAACTTCCTGTCCTAGGGACTGAACCCAGGTCGCCTGCATTGCAGGTGGATTGTTTACCACCTGGGCCTCCAGGAAGCCCCAGATGTTCACTTTCGAAAAGGGCCGACCCACTTAAAGCTGGAACTCCGAGGGCACAGACTGCACCCGGTCCAGTCCCTGGTCCGGGAAGATCCTGCATGCCGAGATACTGTGCTCCCCAATGAGACAAAAGTCCGAGGACCACAGCTTAGGAGCAGGTCCTGCATACGGCAACGGAGACCCAGCGCAACAGCAGCAAACCTTCTGTTTAAAGTGAACATGTCAACGTCCAGGAGGTGTATCCCGGGGGACTCCAGACGGGGGAGTGGGAGCCCCTCTCAGGAGCGCATAGTCAGGACCGAGGTCCAGAGAGGAGTGGCCCCAGGACAAACGGAGCCAGGAGGTGGGTGCTCAGCGGGCACCTCCAGTGAGCTGGGCCAGGGCCCTCCCGGGCACTGAGCCGGGCCCCCCGCCCCTGCGACTCTAGGGGCCTCCTCACATGTCTCGGACAACACGGGCCCCTGGGAGCCCTGCGGGAGGACGTGAGGTCCACGTGGAGCAGGTACGCTGACAGACTGCCAGCTGGCCGGCACCCGACGCAGCCCGCTTCAGTGCAGCGGTGTGGGTGTCACCGTCATGCCAGCCACAGGGCCTTCCCTAAAGAAGTGGGCCACCAGGAGCGGGGTCCCGGGCCATGGGGGTCCAGGTCCCCAGGGCCCCCAAGAGCCAAGTGCTGGGACCTAGACTGGGATCCAGTGGACCCAGGGCATTCCTGGAAGGGGAGGGAGTGCGTCGAGAAGGTGGCCCTACAGGCTGTGGGGAGGCCTGGGGCGATCTGCGGGGGCCACCCGAGTGCCGCCTCGGGGAGCTGTGCTGAGTTTGCCAACGGCCCGCACCCTGGCTGGCATCCGGAGTCCGGGGGCACGCTGGTCCCCTGCCGGCCCCCGTGCCCTGGAGGCCTGTGACAGGCCCCTCCTGCGGGAGCCAGTGGCCCCAGGTCCCTGCCTGCACAGGGTGGGGCCCCTCCTCCCGCAGCCTTTGTGCCTGCGTGACCCCGGGGGCATGGAGTGTGGGAACCGGGCTGGGGGCCACAGAGCACAAAGGCCGGGGAGGGGCGGGGTCAGGGCTGCCGCCTCTTCCTGTCTGTCCCCACGTCTGTTGCTGCCCCTCAGGACACAGGGAGGGTCTCCATGCCTGGGGACGGGGCTGGGCACTGGCGACCCGCTGGCCCCTGTGTCCAGACTCCAGGCCCCCGTCACTGCAGGCCTCCCAGGTGTAGTGTGGGCGCTGGGGACCACTGGCCCAGGGCCCCCTCATGTGCTCAGGCCCTGAGAGCCCTCGCTCAGCCGGCTCCCCACCAGATATCAGCCCAGGCAGCACCCTCCTCCCTCCCACGGCCTCTACCCAGCTCCGGGCTCCTGGGCCGTGAACTCACCCCTAAGGCCCTGCCCCAAGGCCCCGACCCTGGCTGCAGGCTCCTCCCCCAGCACCACCCCCGAGGGGACCCTCTGCTGAGAGCACCCCCTGAGGTGGGGTGACTGTCCTCCTAGAGGCCACTTCCGGGGGGCAACGTCACTGACCCCCAGGACAACCATCATACGGGCATAGCCCACTCCCCACCACAGAAGAGGGGGCTGCAGGGATGGTAAAACAGACGTCATGCCCGACCGTGCCTGGGTTCCTGCTCTGGGACTTTTAAGCTTAAATGTCTTTGATAAGATCCTTTCCCAGGGTGGACGGCACTGGGAACGTCCTCCTGGCTGATGTTCCCGATGGACGGTCCCAGGCCCCAGTCACCAGCTCCGGGGGTCATGACCCTGTCCTGCTGGAGGGATCCAGCACCCCTTGCCCTCTGGGACCTGAGGTGGGCGGGCTGCCCCCCACCCCCACTGCCAGGGGGCCGCCTCCTCGTGGCCAGGCCCACCGCCCCCCTCCAGCCTCACTTGCTCCTGCCGCATACCCCGATGTGCAGCCCCAAGAGCGGCTGGCGGGCTCTGGGAAGCGGTTCGTGTGTCCAGTGGGTTTTCCCTCTGGGAACAGCACCAAAATAGCAGAAGGAAGGAAAAGAAAATGGAAACTCAGCCTGGCGGCGGGAGCTCTCCAGGGAGGCGGCCAAGCTCTGGCCTGGGCAGGGGCGGTGGTGGCTCTGAGCCAGCGTCCAGGGCGCGCGGGCCCTGGGGGCACCGGATGGGACCCTGCTGGCTGAGAACCATAGGGGAGGGGCTCCCTCGGTCAGTCCTGTGCATGCGGCTCTCTGCTGGCCAGTGCCCTCTGATGCCCACCCGGGCTCAGGGGCCACGCGGGCTGGGGCTGTGGCCTCAGGCAGGGCAGGGTCCGCAGTCACAGGGAGCCAGTGGTCACTGTGCCTCGGGCCATCAACTCGGGGCATCCACGCAGCCTGGGCTTCCAGGCCCACTTGGGGAGGCCCTGAGGCCAGCCGGCTCAGGTACCAGGAGTGAGCTCAGACAGGAGTGGGGAGGTGGTGAGCTGGGCCGGGAAGGTAAGCCATTCCCAGCCACCGCGCTGGGCTGAGCTCCTGGGTGAGGCTGGGAGCGTCGTGGCTAGGGGGGGCTCTGGGCGGGGGAGGTGGGGTGTGTGGCCTGAGGCGCCCTGCCCTGGGGCAGGCATTGCCTGTCAGCAGGGAGCATTCTCCACTCACGGGCACCAGGCACTGCCGAGGACTGTGGTGGGAGCTGCTGGCGAGATCCCCGATGCCTGCATGCTGACAGGCTGCATGCGGATTCAAGCACCCTAGCTCTCAGGGACCCTTCTTTGAGTGTGGCGGCACCTGCCTCCTGGGGTCCCGGGGGCACAGCTGCGGCACCCCTGGACAGCGGTCTGCCACCAGGGGGTTCCTGCCCTGGGGTGCACTCAGCCCACCTTCCTCAGCAGCTGAGCCCCACTGGAGGCCACTGGACAGCCCTGGGCCTCAGAGGCTCCACAGGGGACCCCTCCCAACAAAGCCCCACCGGGTGCCGATACCCCGCCTCCCTCCTGGGCTGCCCCGGCCAGCAGCCTCGCGGCCGCCCTCCTCCACCCTCACTGCCCGCTGACCACGTGTGGGACGCACACCTACCACACAGGGACGCTGCTGGCACGGCCCCAGCCAGGCAGGAAGCCCCCTTTCCCCAGCGCCCACTCGGAGAGCCTGGTGCTCCCGGCCTGCCCTCTAGACCAGCCTCCTGAGGGCCCAGACCCAAGACCTGCCATGGTATGGCCTGGGCCCCACCCTGAGGCTTGGGGTCCTGGCCCCACCCTGAGGCTTGTCCTGGACCCTCTGCGACCCACTTTTGCCCCCCGGCTGCCGCCACCGCGCACCTGGGCAGACACGCCGCTGACTGCAGGCCTCCCACCTCCCACTCAGGGCGAGGACGCTTCAGCTCTGTCCCATCCACGGCAGCTGGGTCAGAGCCGGCGCCGCCCTGGGCCCTGCTGCCCCGGGACTGCCTCCTGCCCTGGGGCCACGGGCTGCTCCCCGCCAGGTGCAGCTCTGCCCCCTTCCTGTGAACTGGCCCCACGCCACCCTGGGGTGTCCTGCAGCCTGGCCCTCCCCGGGGCCCCCCACTGGGGCAGGGAAGCGGTGCTGGGATGCGGCCCAGACTCTTCCTGCGAAGGGCAGGGGCCACCCTCACGGATCTGAAGGTCCACGGCTCCCTGTGGTGCCAGTGGGATGTCCTCCCAGCACCCCAGCTCCATTTCCTCAAGACAGCGCACCAGCACAGCTTCTGAAAAGCTGGTAGAAATGCCCGCAGGCTCCCCCCGACGCCCTGGGGTCTTTACCACACATGTACCATCCCTCCTCCCGAGGAAGGGGTTGGGAGGAAATGCACAGATCGGGCTACTGCTCCCCGAGCAGAAAACCAAGGCCTGGCCACACGCGGGGTCTCGCCAGTCACAGAGCCTGGGCCACACACACTGGCCCCTCGCCCAGCCTGGGCACGCGACACCCACCTGGCAGCGGCTGAAGATGTCCGCGGGGGTGACACGCACGTTGAAATGCCTTAGGATGGCCTTTGCCTGCTGCTGGGCCTTGAGGGAGCAGTCCACTGCCAGGCAGCGCCCAGCCCCAACCTGGGCCCGGAGCTGCCGGCAGAAGCAGACTTCGCATGGGGCGGAGCTAGGCCCCACCCCCAGCTGAGGTGAGCCTGGAGCATCCAGTCTGCCCTGGGCGGGGGGCGGGGGGGGGGCAGCCTGGGCCGGCGGGTCCTCACCTTGTGGTATGGCAGCCCCGAAGTCAGGATGATCCTCCCCCTCCTGCCTGGCAACCTGCGCAGGAGGAAAAGTTGGCAGGTGAGGCTGCAGGCCCACTCCCAGGGCCAGGCCCTCTGCCCCAACCTTCGCCCCCCCCCCACCCACTCCCCCTCCACGGCCTCCCCCGCATCTGAAAGTAACAAAGTGGAAGTGCTGGTGACACATCGTGATCGACTCCTCGTGGCCCCACTGACTGCAGCCCACCGGGCTCCTCTGTCCCTGGTGTGCTGGTCCCGGCAAGGACACTGGAACGGCAGTCGATTCCTCCTCCAGGGGACCTCCCCGCCCCGGGGATCGGGCCCAGGCCTCCTGCGCTGCTGGCAGGTTCTTCACCATCGGAGGCGCCAGGCCCCCGCAGCCTGAGCCCGGGCATCGAGTGCTGTGACAGATTTGGCCTTGGAGCCATGCAAACGGAATCACCAAGAAAATGAAATTTAAAAAGCCATCTCTGTAAACCCAAAAAGATGAGACGCATGAACCACAAATAGAGAAAAGCTCCAAATGCCACGAAGCCACAGTGAGCTGACTCTGTAGCTCGGGCACAGCCCACGCTGGCAAACGCCCTGCAGTGACACCCCACGGGCGACGGGCACCGCAACACGGCTATTCTGAAGCGTTTGTGAACTGTGACGTAAACCAGATGGGTAATGCTGGTGTGGGGGCACGAGTTTTCAGCTAGAGAAAGGAGATTTGGGAGAAAATTAAGCAGATCACACAATAAACCCTAGATCTGAATGGAAAACTTCGGATGGGTGCTATATACATTTGACGGATGTTACACCAGTCGTTTAGTCATGTCCAACTCTTTGCAGCCCCATGGACTGCAGCCCGCCAGGCTCCTCTGTCCAGGGAGTCTCCAGGCAAGAACACTTGGGTGGGTGGCCATTCCCTTCTCCAGGGGAATCTTCTTGGCTCTCTAGAAGGGTGCTACATACACTTAGAGGCACTTCATCCCCCGCCCGCCGCAAAGGCCTGGAAGCGAGAGCCAGCCCTGCAGCTCTGAGCACCCTCACGCAGGCTGACTCCTAGACAGGGCTCGTGCTAAAAGGAACCGGGGAGTTTCGGAGGAGCAGCTGATTCTAGATCTGAGGAGCTGGAGCATCTCTTTAGATGAGACGGCAAAGAAGTTATCAGAGTCTACAAAGATCACGTCAAAGGGCTCAGGATCCACCCTGCATGCCACGAGGGGCGCAGTGCGTATCAATGAGGTGACAGCTGTGACGTGTCCAGCTTGGTTCTTTTTCGTGTCTTATCTCTGGAGAGTGTGAGGGGCCAGCTCACTAGCGTGAGAGCTGAACACTGCAACTCTGGGAGGGAAGCGACAGGGAGAGCCATGACGTTGTCTTTGGCAACAGTTTCTTGGCTGTGGCACTGGAAGCAAAGACAACACAATTAAAATGAATTGGACTTTGTGAAAGTTAGAAACTTTTGTGCATCACAGGACGCTGCCAAGAAAGTGGAAAGCCAGCCCACAGAGTGGGGGAAATACCTGCAAATCATATATCTGATCAGGGACTAACATCTAGAATATATAAATAACTCCCACAACTCAGTGGCAGGAAAAGCAGATAAACCAGTTAATATGTGGGCAAGGGACCTTGCGCGGCTGCTTCTCTGGAGAAAATACACGTCTCCAGAGAAGGCACACAAATGGCCGGCACACACACGTTTAAGGGTGCTCACCATGCGTCACCAGGGAAACGCGATGCCTGGGTATCTCTCCACATCTGTTAGGATGGCTCTCATTTTTAGAAAGGAAAATAAGTGTTGATGAGAACGTACAGAAATCTGGAACCTTATGCACAGCTGGTGGAATGTGAAAGTGGTGCGGCTGGCATGTAAAACACTGCTGCTGTTTCTCAAAAGATGAGACACAGAATTACCGTATGATCCAGCGATTTCACTGCCAAGTACAGATCCAAAAGAACGGAAAGCAGAAACGTGAACAGAGGCTTGCTCGTCACAGTAAACAGCAGGAGCACTACTCACAATAGCCAAATGGAAGCAGATGACACACACGCACACACACACACACACGCATAATGGAACTTAGTCAGATATAAACAGGAAGTAAAACCTGAAACCAGCTACAGCACGGAGGGCCTCCGAAGACATTCTGCTCAGGGAGACTCGGTGCAGCTCAGTCCAGCCGCTCAGTCGTGTCCGACTCTGCGAGCCCATGAGTCGCAGCACGCCAGGCCTCCCCGCCCATCACCATCTCCCGGAGTTCCCTCAGACTCACGTCCATCGAGCCCGTGATGCCATCCAGCCATCTCATCCTTGGTCGTCCCCTTCTCCTCCTGCCCCCAATCCCTCCCAGCATCAGAGTCTTTTCCAATGAGTCAACTCTTTGCATGAGGTGGCCAAAGTACTGGAGTTTCAGCTTTAGCATCATTCCTTCCAAAGAAATCCCAGAGCTGATCTCCTTCAGAATGGACTGGTTGGATCTCCTTTCAGTCCAAGGGACTCTCAAGAGTCTTCTCCAACACCATGGTTCAAAAGCATCAATTCTTTGGTGCTCAGCCTTCTTCACAGTCCAACTCTCACAGCCATACATGACCACTGGAAAAACCATAGCCTTGACTAGACGGACCTTAGTCGGCAAAGTAATGTCTCTGCTTTTGAATATACTATCTAGGTTGGTCATAACTTTTCTTCCAAGGAGTAAGCGTCTTTTAATTTCATGGCTGCAGCCACCATCTGCAGTGATTCTGGAGCCCCCAAAATAAAGTCTGACACTGTTTCCCCATCTATTTCCCATGAAGTGATGGGACTGGATGCCATGATCTTCATTTTCTGAATGATGAGTTTAAGCCAACTTTTTCACTCTCCTCTTTCACTTTCATCAAGAGGCTTTTAGTTCCTCTTCCCTTTCTGCCATAAGGGTGGTGTCATCTGCATGTCTGAGGTTATTGATATTTCTCCCGTCAGTCTTGATTTCAGCTTGTGTTTCTTCCAGCCCAGCGTTTCTCATGATGTACTCTGCATAGAAGTTAAATAAGCAGGGTGATGATATACAGTCTTGACATACTCCTTTTCCTATTTGGAACCAGTCTGTTGTTCCATGTCCAGTTCTAACTGTTGCTTCCTGACCTGCATACAGATTTCTCAAGAGGCAGGTTAGGTAGTCTGGTATTCCCATCTCTTTCAGAATTTTCCACACTTTATTGTGATCCACACAGTCAAAGGTTTTGGCATAGGCAATAAAGCACAAATAGATGTTTTTCTGGAACTCTCTTGCCTTTTCCATGATCCAGCGGGTGTTGGCAATTTGATCTCTGGTTCCTCTGCCTTTTCTAAAACCAGCTTGAACATCTGGAAGTTCACGGTTCACGTATTGCTGAAGCCTGGCTTGGAGAATTTTGAGCATTACTTTACTAGCATGTGAGATGAGTGCAATTGTGTGGTAGTTTGAGCATTCTTTTGCATTGCCTTTCTTTGGGATTGGAATGAAAACTGACCTTTTCCAGTCTATGGCCACTGCTGAGTTTTCCAAATTTGCTGGCATATTGAGTGCAGCACTTTCACACCATCATCTTTCAGGATTTGAAATAGCTCCACTGGAACTCCATTACCTCCACTGGCTTTGTTCGTAGTGATGCTTTCTAAGGCCCATTTGACTTCACATTCCAGGATGTCTGGCTCTAGATTAGTGATCACATTATCATGATTATCTGGGTTGTGAAGATCTTTTTTGTACAGTTCTTCTGTGTATTCTTGCCACCTCTTCTTAATATCTTCTGCTTCTGTTAGGTCCAGACCATTTCTGTCCTTTATCAAGCCCATCTTTGCATGAAATGTTCCCTTGATATCTCTGATTTTCTTGAAGAGATCTCTCGTCTTTCCCGTTCTGTTCTTTTCCTCTGTTTCTTTGCATTGATCGCTGAAGAAGGCTTTCTTATCTCTTCTTGCTATTCTTTGGAACTCTGCATTCAGATGCTTATATCTTTCCTTTTCTCCTTTGCTTTTCACCTCTCTTCTTTTCACAGCTATTTGTAAGGCCTCCCCAGACAGCCATTTTGCTTTTTTGCATTTCTTTTCCATGGGGATGGTCTTGATCCCTGTCTCCCATACAATGTCACGAACCTCATTCCATAGTTCATCAGGCACTCTAGCAGATCTAGCCCCTTAAATCTATTTCTCACTTCCACTGTATAATCATAAGGGATTTGATTTAGGTCATACCTGAATGGTCTAGTGGTTTTCCCTACTTTCTTCAATTTGAGTCTGAATTTGGCAATAGGGAGTGCATGATCTGAGCCACAGTCAGCTCCTGGTCTTGTGTTTGTTGACTGTATAGAGCTTCTCCATCTTTGGCTGCAAAGAATATAATCCATCTGATTTCGGTGTGGACCATCTGGTGATGTCCATGTGTAGAGTCTTCTCTTGTGTTCTTGGAAGAGGGTGTTTGCTATGACCAGTGCATTCTCTTGGGAAAACTGTATTAGTCTTTGCCCTGCTTCATTCCGCATTCCAAGGCCAAATTTGCCTGTTACTCCAGGTGTTTCTTGACTTCCTACTTTTGCATACCAGTCCCCTATAATGAAAAAAGACATCTTTTGGGGTATTAGTTCTAAATGGTCTTGTAGGTCTTCAGAGAACCATTCAACTTCAGCTTCTTCAGCATTACTGGTTGGGGTATAGACTTGGATAACTGTGATATTGAATGGTTTGCCTTGGAAATGAACAGAGATCATTCTGTCATTTTTGAGATTGCATCCAAGCACTGCATTTTGGACTTTTGTCAACTCTTAGCCAGACACAAAAGGATAAATGTTGTATGATTCTACTTAAGTGAGGTCCCTAGAGGGGTTGAATTCATAGAGAAAGACGGTGAATCAGTAGTTGCCAGGGGCTGGGGGAGGGGTAAATGGAGAATGGTTATTTAATGCAGACAGAAGTTTGGTCTGAGATGAAGAAGAGTTTTGAAAATAGATAGTGGCAATGGCACCCCCTCCAGTGCTCCTGCCTGGAGACTCCCAGGGGTGGCGGGCGCCCAGCGGGCTGCCGTCTGTGGGGTCACACAGAGTCGGACACGCCGGAAGCGACCTGGCGGCGGCAGCAGCAGTGGTTACACACGGTGCACACACTTGACGTCGCTGAGCTGTGCACTTAAACACGGTCACGATGACCAACCTTCCGCTATGTGTATCTCACCACAATAAAAGAGAAAAAGCAAGTGGTTACTTTGTAGTGGAAACAAATACACATCTATGTGAGGAATGAAAACAGAATTGAGGTAAATATGAAGAAAGATCCAGACAAGAGGGGAGTCAAGAATGAAACCAGGAGCAACAGGACAGAGGCAGCTGTCCAACAGCAATGACAAGAGCAGAGGGCTCTTCTCAGGGTCCTGTCCGGCCACGTCACAGCCCAGCAACACGCTCTTCCAGGAGAGAGAAGAAACAGAATTTTCAAGGAAAAGTGGCCCCAATGAAAGGTCATAGCAAAGGAAATCCCTTTAATAAAAAAGTTTGCCTTTTCTCGGAGTGCCTATGCATGTCCATACATCATAAATTCTAAGAGTCGCTGAACAGACAAAAGAAGTGTAATGTCTAATTTGCAAAACTAAGAAAAACCACAATGTGTTAAAAATACTGAAAATAATAGTAAGATGGAGAGCAGGTAAGAAAGCTAAAATGATCAGAAATCTTTGGATTAATTTTAACTTTACATATTGTTAACTCAAATATACATGCTGAAATTTCCAGGCTAACCCCTAAAAGAACAGAAATAGGATTTATAAGTTTCAAATTAATAGAGGAAAAATAGAAACAAGGGTGAAAAAGAAAAAAGAATATAAGAACCAAAGGAGAAAAAAGAACAGAAAAAGTAGGAGAGAGAGAACAAATTAGGATATTACACCTAAACACAGATGAGTAACTACAGCAAACGTAAATGGATGAAACTAACAGGTTGGAAAACAAAGACTGTCAGACGAGATTTTTTTAAAAACAGAAACAATTTATGACAAGAGCAAAGGAAGGTTGAAAGCAAAAGGATGAGAAAATGACACACAAATAGTAAGCAAAGGGTGCTGGTCAATGGTATTAATATTAGCCCCAATAGACCTTATGGCAAAGGCTGTTAGAGCCAGAGGCTCATCTCATAAAACACTTCACTCCACAGGAAGATACAAGAATCCTAAAAGCGGCGTGCATCTGCAGCTAGTGACGACTCTCAAACAGGGAAAGCAAATGCTGGCATAGCCACGAGGAGCGCCTGAGGAGCCCAGTGTCCACTGGGGACTTCAGCCCAGCTCTCCTGGTGATCGACAGAAGTGGGCAGAAAAATAGCAAGACAAGATAGATGATTTGACCTACCAGCTTGACCTACTGAGCGTGCCAAAGCAAGAGAGGGACATGAACGTGACTGAAGAGGCTGTGGCCTTTTAAAGTCCACGTGGAACATTTATAAAAAGCATCGTCAGCTTGGCTACAAAGCTAGTCCTCACAAACATCTAAATCGGCAGTATATCTAATATTCACTTAGGTTAGAAATCGATTTGTAAAAGATGCTAAAAAGCACCGAAACCCCAAGCTTTCTGAAAATGAAAACAGCCTTTCAAATAAGTAATTTGAGCTCAAATTCAAAACCCCAAAATTATTAGCACTAAAAAGTAATGAAAATACTACATATCAAAATGGATGGAATGCAGTGAAAATATTACTTCAAGAAAAAGTTGCTGTCCTGAATGTTTACATCGTAAGATTTAAGAGGCTGAAAATTAAAGAGCTAAGCACTCCTCTTGGAAATAACCCCAAGTAAGCAAAAGGAAGGAAACTAAAGATAAAAAGAGAAATTAATGAGATTAAACACACGAAAATGCAACAGAAAGGATCAATAAGCCAAACACCAGCTATTTGAAGGGACTTGTTCAATTGACAAGCGCTCTGTAGGGTCAGGAAACAGGGGACGCACAGGTGAACAGCAGTCAGAGTGAGAGCGAGCGTGCTGAGGCCCTGTGGAGCTGCGCAGGCAGCGAGACCTGCCTTGCACACGGAGCACCGAGCGAGGGCCGCACTCCAGAGGAAGGCACGGCTTGCCGAGCGACCCAAGGAGGCGCAGTCGACTAAGCAGCCCTAAAACTATTAAACAAAAAGCATCAGAAACTCCTAAGTTCCTCCGTCCAAAACACGAGGCTAAGGTGGCCTTGCAGTAACTCAGCCAGTGTTTGAGAGAAAGATCCAAGTATCACTCAAAGTGGCAGAAAGCAGAGAGGAGGGAAAACTCCCCAGCTTGTTTATGAAGCAAAAGAGAAGATGGTGAGCAGGAGAAACCCTGTGTCAGAATGGTCCTGAAGACAGGTCCAGCCACGTGACATGCTGGCAGGCTGGGTGCCACTGAAATGCAAGGCTGGCTCCAAACTGAAAAGGCTCATCACATGCACAGATCTCAGGGACGATCTCAATGGCTGCAGAGGCAGCATCAGGTAGAATTCAGCTTCTTTCCTGACAAGATGTACAGCAGATATGGAGCCTGCATCCTGGTGTGGGGGCCTGGCAACCACCACAGGTCACGGAGAAACAGCCCCTGTTAAGTCAGAACTGAGACAGCCAGCCACAGTTCCATCTGTTCAACCCCACCATGGAGGCCTTGGCTGCTGTGAGAGGATACGGGACAGAAATGAGACCCGCAAAGACTGGGGAGGAAGGAATGAAACTATCCCTGTCTACAGATGATTCGTCTGCAAAGGAGACCCCAAGAACCGACAGCCAACTCAGTAGAACTGAGGAGATTTCTGCAAGGTTTCCAAGGTAAGATCAATTCTCAAGCAACTGAGAGCTAAAGGTCCACGCAGTTCTGCGTATCAGCAGAAAATAAAGCAGCAGCTTGTGTTGCAGACCAACTGTGCCAGCCCAGTGGGTCTTCCAAGGCCAGGGTCAGAACTGCGGCTTTCCCGCCTCGGGCCCTTCACAGGGGCACAGGGAGTGAGCAAGCACAAGAAAGGCTGCTTGGCTTCACCGATACCTGGAGAAAGGCGAGCAAAAGTGCTGTGAGACGTGACTGCCTGCTGACAAGACTGGTGAAAAGGACAGTGAGGTGGCGACCTCGGCCGCTCACGGGATAGGGAGCCCTGGGCACAGTTCCCGGCCCACCAGCCAGCCCCGCGGGCTCTCCTGCAGGGCCTCCCGGGAAGCCCATGGCCACGTTCTGGGGACCAAGGCAACAAAAGGCCAGGGACACTGATGACCCCTTTACCCTGGAGACAGGTCCTTAGTGCCCTAAATCTCCCAGGCTACTGGCCCAGGTGTAGAACACGGAGCCGTTCAGATGAGCCTCGTGGATGCGCATCTGTCCTGGTGCCCCTGCTCACCGGGCCCCTGGGGCAGCGGGGGCAGCCAGAGGCACACTGAGGTTTGCTGCAAGGAACTGGCCGCAGACGGTGGGGGAGGGTGGGGCCATCAGGCAGACCCTGAGCGCAGCGGCTCCCACTCTGGCTCCCACCAGGCGGCCGGCCGCCCAGCACGCCTGCGTGCGCCTCAGCTCCTGCCAGGCCCGGGGAAGCAGCCATCGCTGAATTTTGGCCTCTGCTTGCATCTGTACGGGCTGCAAACCTCCCCAGTCGTCACGCCGGTTCCTCGTTGCTGGCCGGATGGCACTCAGCTCGGTGGACTCCACCGCCTCACTCACATTTGACCCCAAGCAGCAGGACTGAGAGGCACCTTAGTGCAGCCTGGCCGACCCTTGGCCGGCACCCAGGTTCATCCTTGACCTGCAAGCATGGACACAGCCCCTGAGCTTCTGCTGCAGCGGCGGGGAGCCTCCTCCCTTCCCTCGCCAGCAGTGCTGGCTTTCTTTAAAAGATGTTGATAAGTGCTAATGGAGCCACTGCTCCTTACCCCTGGTCCAAGGTAAGGAGCAGTGGCTGCACTTTGCTGGAGCCACCAGAGATACTCCACGTCCAAGGTAAGAGAAACCTAAGTAAGTCGGTAGGTGTTGCAAGAGGGCATCAGAGGGCAGACACACTGAAACCATACTCACAGAAAACTAGTCAGTCTAATCACACTAGGACCACAGCCTTGTCTAACTCAATGAAACTAAGCCAGGCCCATGAGGCCACCCAAGACAGACGGGTCATGGTGGAGAGGGCTGACAGAACGTGGTCCACCGGAGAAGGGAATGGCAAACCACTTCAGTATTCTTGCCTTGAGAACCACATGAATAGTATGAAAAGGCAAAATGATAGGATACTGAAAGAGGAACTCCCCAGGTCAGTAGGTGCCCAATATGCTACTGGAGATCAGTGGAGAAATAACTCCAAAAAGAATGAAGGGATGGAGCCAAAGCAAAAACAATACCCAGCTGTGGATGTGACTGGTGATAGAAGCAAGATCCAATGCTGTACAGAGCAATATTGCATAGGAACCTGGAATGTCAGGTCCATGAATCAAGGCAAATTGGAAGTGGTCAAACAGGAGATGGCAAGAGTGAATGTCGACATTCTAGGAATCAGCGAACTAAAATGGACTGGAATTGGTGAATTTAACTCAGATGACCATTATATCTACTATTGGGGGCAGGAATCGCTCAGAAGAAATGGAGTAGCCATCATGGTCAACAAAAGAGTCCGAAATGCAGTACTTGGATGCAATCTCAAAAATCTCAAAAACGACAGAATGATCTCTGTTCATTTGCAAGGCAAACCATTCAATATCATGGTAATACAAGTCTATGCCCCAACCAGTAACACTGAAGAAGCTGAAATTGAATGGTTCTATGAAGACCTACAAGACCTTTTAGAACTAATACTCCCAAAAGATGGCTTTTTCACTATAGGGGACTGGAATGCAAAAGTAGGAAGTCAAGAAACACCTGGAGTAACAGGCAAATTTGGCCTTGGAATGCGGAATGAAGCAGGGCAACACTAATTGAGTTTTTCCAAATAATGCACTGGTCATAGCAAACACCCTCTTCCAAGAACACAAGAGAAGACTCTACACATGGACATCACCAGATGGTCCACACCGAAATCAGATGGATTATATTCTTTGCAGCCAAAGATGGAGAAGCTCTATACAGTCAACAAACACAAGACCAGGAGCTGACTGTGGCTCAGATCATGAACTCCTTATTGCCAAATTCAGACTCAAATTGAAGAAAGTAGGGAAAACCACTAGACCATTCAGGTATGACCTAAATCAAATCCCTTATGATTATACAGTGGAAGTGAGAAATAGATTTAAGGGGCTAGATCTGATAGATAGAGTGCCTGATGAACTATGGAATGAAGTTCGTGACATTGTATGGGAGACAGGGATCAAGACCATCCCCATGGAAAAGAAATGCAAAAAAGCAAAATGGCTGTCTGAGGAGGCCTTACAAATAGCTGTGAAAAAGAAGAGAGGTGAAAAGCAAAGGAGAAAAGGAAAGATATAAGCATCTGAATGCAGAGTTCCAAAGAATAGCAAGAAGAGATAAGAAAGCCTTCTTCAGCGATCAATGCAAAGAAATAGAGGAAAAGAACAGAATGGGAAAGACGAGAGATCTCTTCAAGAAAATCAGAGATATCAAAGGGAACATTTCATGCGAAGATGGGCTTGATAAAGGACAGAAATGGTCTGGACCTAACAGAAGCAGAAGATATTAAGAAGAGGTGGCAAGAATACACAGAAGAACTGTACAAAAAAGATCTACACGACCCAGATAATCATGATGGTGTGATCACTCACCTAGAGCTAGACATCCTGGAATGTGAAGTCAAGTGGGCCTTAGAAAGCATCACTACGAACAAAGCCAGTGGAGATGATGGAGTTCCAGTGGAGCTGTTTCAAATCCTGAAAGATGATGCTGTGAAAATGCTGCACTCAATATGCCAGCAAACATGGAAAACTCAGCAGTGGCCACAGGACTGGAAAAGGTCAGTTTTCATTCCAATCCCAAAGAAAGGCAATGCAAAAGAATGCTCAAACTACCACACAATTGCACTCATCTCACATGCTAGTAAAGTAATGCTCAAAATTCTCCAAGCCAGGCTTCAGTAATACGTGAACTGTGAACTTCCAGATGTTCAAGCTGGTTTTAGAAAAGGCAGAGGAACCAGAGATCAAATTGCCAACATCTGCTGGATCATGGAAAAAGCAAGAGAGTTCCAGAAAAACATCTATTTGTGCTTTATTGCCTATGCCAAAACCTTTGACTGTGTGGATCACAATAAAGTGTGGAAAATTCTGAAAGAGATGGGAATACCAGACCACCTGACCTGCCTCTTGAGAAACCTATATGCAGGTCAGGAAGCAACAGTTAGAACTGGACATGGAACAACAGACTGGTTCCAAATAGGAAAAGGAGTACGTCAAGGCTGTATATTGTCACCCTGCTTATTTGACTTCTATGCAGAGTACATCATGAGAAACGCTTGACTGGAAGAAACACAAGCTGGAATCAAGATTGCCGGGAGAAATATCAATAACCTCAGATATGCAGATGACACCACCCCTTATGGCAGAAAGTGAAGAGGAACTAAAAGCCTCTTGATGAAAGTGAGAGAGGAGAGTGAAAAAGTTGGCTTAAAGCTCAACATTCAGAAAACGAAGATCATGGCATCCGGTCCCATCACTTTATGGGAAATAGATAGGGAAACAGTGGAAACAGTGTCAGACTTTCTTTTTTGGGGCTCCAGAATCACTGCAGATGGTGACTGCAGCCATGAAATTAAAAGACAGTTACTCCTTGGAAGAAAAGTTATGACGAACCTAGATAGCATATTCAAAAGCAGAGACATTACTTTGCCAATAAACATCTGTCCAGTCAAGGCTATGGTTTTTCCTGTGGTCATGTATGGATATGAGAGTTGGACTGTGAAGAAGGCTGTGTGCCGAAGAATTGATGCTTTTGAACCGTGGTGTTGGAGAAGACTCTTGAGAGTCCCTTGGACTGCAAGGAGATCCAACCAGTCCATTCTAAAGTTGTTCTTGGAAGGAATGATGCTAAAGCTGAACCTCTAGTACTTTGGCCATCTCATGCAAACAGCTGACTCATTGGAAAAGACTCTGAGGCTGGGAGGTATTGGGGCCAGGAGGAGAAGGGGACGACCGAGGATGAGATGGCTGGATGGCATCACGGCTCGATGGACGTGAGTCTGAGTGAACTCCGGAAGTTGGTGATGGATGGGGAGACCTGGCGTGCTGCGATTCATGGGGTCGCAAAGAAGTCGGACACGACTGAGTGACTGAACTGAAGTGTTAACGGAGCTCATCGCAGAAAACAAAACCCACAGGGTACCCTGCTGAACAACACAGCCAGGTCGCCTCCTCGGGAGTCTGCACAGGAAACGAGTGGTTGGGAATGAGCCACAGAACAGAAGACATCCAGGGGACGTGATGGGCCCCCTGGCTAGGGACAGTCTCTCCAGAGAATGCCAGAGGGCTCCACCTGCATGAGAGAGCGTCACAGGTGGGAGAGGTGGGCACTTCGCTCCGCTGTCCAGACGCTTCATGAGTGATACACACAGGTGACAGTATTACCCCCCACCCCATGGCAGGGCGGGCATGAGGACAGGCCCTGGGAGCTCCAAGCACAAGGCTGAGGGGACACGTGGGCAGAGTCAGTCCGTAACTACAGCAGCTGGAGCTACAGTCGTGTTCCCAGGAAGCAGCACCTCGCCTGCCACAGCCCTCGGGAGGACACTCGGCCTGGGGCCTCAAGGCTGCACTGCTCCAGGTTCAGGCCCCTGGCTCTAGTCCAGGTCCCACTGGGCTTCAGCAGCTGCTCCATCTGGGCCATGCTGACCCTAGCAGGTCCCCAGACTCTGCCCCTTGCGCAGCCCTGCTGTGTCTGAGGCTCCTTTACAGCAGCACTGACTCCGGGCTCCCGTATCCACTGGTTTGCCTCTGTGGCTGCAGCCACTAAGCGTGAACTCAAACCCGAGTTCTGTGGGGGGGAGTGGCCAGGCTCTGGGGGTGCCCTGCGCTCCCCTGGCCCCCGTGACTGCTGACATCTTGTCTGAGGTCCTCAGGAACCCAGGTTGGCCTTTTCATCTCAGCCTCTGTAAGCTAGAAACAACCCCCAGCAGGAGGACTGAGGCGTTTCTGACAGGGACGGCGGCCAGAGCCACTCTTGACACGACCACGCCTCCTTCCCTGGGAGCCAGGAGCAGGCCTGCAGAAGAGCTGGCCGTGAGGGCCAGGGCTGAGGAAGGTGGACAGCCTCTCGAGGGCGTGGGGGCCAGCTCGGGAGGTAGGCGGCTCCCGCCTGGCTCAGCCCTACATCTGCAGCCCTCTGTTCTTCCGGCCCCAGCCTCCTCGTTAGCGTGGGGGGGGCGGGGAGGGAGGCTGCTGGAACATCCAGCGGGCTGTGCAGTGTTCAGGGAAGGGCCGCCTGCCATGCTCAGGCCCCACTCCCCCACCATCCCCTCCCCGCCCCACACCCCAGTCACCCGCTTGCTGAGCCTGGGGACCCTTCCCAGAAGAAGGTGTCCAAACGCATAAGAGAAACCACATGTAACGATGCCATTTCGACCTGGCAGCCTCTGTACTTCCTGGCTGCACAAGTCACAGCAGCCTGGGTGCCCGTCAGTGGCTGGCAGATGGATCCACTGTGGTCCAGCCGATGGGATGGTATTTGGTTGTGAAAAGGATTGAAGCTCTGACAGATGCTACAGCTTAGACAAGCCTGGGAAACACCACGTTCGTGAAAGAAGCCAGGACCAAGAGGCCCGAGCAGGAGTCCCCGGGCATGCAACATCCAGAGCAGCCAGAAACCAGGCTGCCAGGGCCTGGGGGCGGGGCCTGGGGCGGAGCCTGGCCGGGAGGGGCGGAGCCTGGCCGGGAGGGGCGGAGCCTGGAGGGGGCCGCTTCACAGGCGGGCGCGGGGGATGAACACAGTCTAGAACCTAGAACACACCGCAGAGATAGCTGCGCAAAGCACACTGGGAATCGTGGGGAGAGGGAACCGCATCTCAGGGAACCTAGTAAAGAACGTTTACGGTCACGTCCTCACTCCTGGAATTCTGAGGCCTCTGCTTTTGTTCGGCAGGGCCCCGGGGCTTGTGTTTCCCCGTCCCCAGGGTGTGAGCAGCGGCCAGGAGCACCCAGGGTCTGCCCGCACCAGGCCCACGCCGCAAAGGAGCCTGCAGACCACAGGCGCCGGACAGCTACAGATGTCTCCAACCCGGCAACCGGGGAGCCCTGCCCCACCTTGGAGTGGGGGGGCGCGTAGCTGGGCGCTGCTGCCGCCACGAACACACCCCCCCACCCCGGGCCCCGCTCACCTCGGCGGCCTGCCGGTGGTCCTCGCCAGAGTGCAGCACCCGCACGTCGATGCCCAGACAACGGAGGGTCCGCCCCAGCCCCCAGCATGCTGTCACACACCACGCGGAAGGCCCGGGCTGGGACCTCAGGGGCCGCGGCCTCAGGGGGAGTGCTCCTGCAACACAGCCTGGCTCAGCAGCCGTGGTGTCTGCGGGGGGAGGGGGGGGGGCCCTCCGGCCCTCCCATCCCCCCCGCCCCTGCGGGCAGGGGGCAGGGGGGGGAGGGGGCAGGGGGCAGGGGCAGGCGGGGAGGGAGGGCTCCCAGGGCGCTCAGCTCCTGTGAGCGATGTGTACTCAGTACTGAAAAGCAGGGAAGCAGGGAACACAACCCTAGACCACCCAGGACCTCAGGGGGCTGGCACATGTCTCCTGGGGGTGGGGTGCACACTGGAGTAGGCCAGGATCTCGGGGGCACACAGGGACATAGCCAGAGGCTGCCCTGGATGTTGGCGGGGGCATGCCAGGCTTGGGACCCCTCCTCTTGTAGGACCCTAACCCCCTGCTTCCCTTCCTTTGGGGCAGAGGGTCCAGTGTGGATGGACACAAGCCCCTAGATGGCTCACCCCAACCCCTACTCTGGGTCTCCAACCCTGTGGGGTCCCAGTCTTAAGGAGAGCGGGTCTTCCCATGAGGATCCTGATGCAGGGCCTGGGGGCTTCACCTACTTGCCAGGGGGAGGCCGAGGCCTTCTGCAGGGGTGGCTCCCAAGCCCCGCGGCTCTTGCTCCGTCCCAGCTCCAGGCTCCAGGGCAGGGCCCTGGCAGGTGGAAGCGGGCAGGCTCTCTGCACAGCGCCCAGAACACCTCCAGCAGGCAGTAGGCATCCGCAGCTAGGGTGGGCAAGATCAGCTCGGCCTCCAGTGTGGGGCGTGGGGGTCGCGGGGCAGGAGAGAGGGTGCCCACCTGCATAGACCAGCTGCCCCTCTCCCAGCGGCCGCCGGTCCCAGTTGGAGAGCTGCTGTGTCTTGTCCAGGGGCTTGCCCAGCACCTGCTGCACCAGAAGGCTGAGGCCCCGTGGCACTGCGGCCCCGTCCACAGCCGGGGCTGGCCTGTCCGCCACCCGCATCTGCAAGACAGCAGCCCCTGAGGGTGAGGCGCTTGCCCTGGAGGGCGGACGGCACCGCACATGGCCGGCTGCCCCACGGGGCCCCGGACAGGCCCTGTGCCCGCCATGATGGGAAGTGTCCCAAGGTGGGTGCTGGAGGCCCAGGCAGGCTGTCTCGGGGTCTCAGGGCCGGGGTCACCCACCCACTGGTCAGCTCTGAGGCCCACATCTTAAGCCCCAGGGGTGTGCTGAGAATCCTGGAGGCAGGGGGCAGAGCCAGGCTCGCCCTGGGGAGTGTGGGGATGTGTGGCAACTCTCTCCTGGGGGACCGTGTACTCTGGGTCCCTGGTGGCCCGGGGCCAGGGGTCAGGGCTGGGCCAGGCAGGAACAAGTCCTTGGCGAGGCTGCCGCCGCAGCTCCATAGAGCGGGGCCCCGTGTAGCGCCCCCAGTGCTGACCTGTCTGTGCACCTGCAGCAGGTCCAGGCCGCCCCTGCAGCTGCTGCCCGGCCTGTGCCAGGGCTGGGTGGGATGCGCCCAGGCTCCGCAGGTCCCCCGCCATCCCGTAACCTGCAGTTGGGGGATGCCGCTGTGACGGGGCCAAGGGAGAGGCCAGTCCCCGGGTCCTGCAGGGCTGGGGGCGAGGGCAGGTGCTACTCACCCAGCTTGGTGATGGAGGGGGTCTGAGAGCAGCCGAGACACCAGCTGGGAGAAGGCGTGGGGTGCCTGCCCTCCCGCAGGACTCAAGAGCCGGGCAGGTCCAGCAGGAAGACACAGCCCTCCACGGCCACCTGCATGAGCGACACCCGGGGCCGGCCACCCACGCTGAAAGATGGTCTCCACTCCAGGTCCACACCGACTACCTGGCCCGGCTGCAGACAGAGGGGCTGGTTGGAGTGGCGAGGCGCACGCACAGTCCAGGGGAGGCAGCCTCTGTGGGGAGGGCTTGCCCAGCTGTGCATGCCAGTGTGGCTGGAGCCCCCGGAGGCCATGGTGAGCAGCCCCTGACACCAGCCGCCCGAGGGGGCCGGGCACACACCTGCAGGAGCGTGTCCTCGTGCTTGGCCAGCTCCTCCCAGGAGGCCAGGAAGTGGATGTCCTCCCTGGCGATGGGCAGCCGGTAGTAGTCATCCTGCTTGTCCTCTGAAGGCGCCTTGGCCGTCCTGGGGAGGGACAGAGCGGCAGAGCCCCCTGCTGGCCCCGGACACCCCCCAGCTGGCTGCAGGGCCAGGGGAGCCCTCCAGGGCCGGTGTGCACCCGGGGCCTTCGGGTCTGCTTCCCACGCCTCTGCCCTCTCACGCTGGGAACAGCCAGGTCCCCAGGCCCCTCCGGGTTCTCTCCTGGGGCTATGTGGCCCAGCCGAGGCACCTGGCCGCTGGGTCTCTGCTGGAACCTGAGGAGGGGCAGGACCTGCCTGTGTCCTTGGCCCTCCCTACTTCTCACTCCCAGCCCCCCAGTCACTTTCCGAGGGTAGGGGCCCAAGGGCATGCTCTCCTTCTGGTCCCCCTCCGCCGGAGCTTGGGTGATGCTCACCTCTGCTGGAGCCTGAGTTCGCTCATTTCTGCCACTACTGTGGCTGGGAGTCGCTCCTCCAGGCAACGAGAGGTCCAGGGCACACTGGGCGGCCGCGGCCACGTCTTCCTGAGAGGCCAGCAGCTGTAGCAGCTGCTCCTGCAGGGACTCGTCCTGCCCCAGCAGGCCCTGGGGGACAGGGCGCGGGCTGCTCCACAGGGCTGGCCCCAGAGCGGGGGGCCCATCCTGTCAGCCCCAGACCAAGCCCTCCCCTCAAACCGGCCCCCAGCTCCCCCCACACTCGGCCCCCACCTCCCCTCACACCCGGCCCCTATCTCCCCTCACACCCGGCCCCACCTCCCCCGACACCCGGCCCCACCTCCCCCACACCCGGCCCCCACCTCCCCCCGCACCTGGCCCCTACCTCCCCCCGCACCCGGCCCCCACCTCCCCCTGCACCTGGCCCCTATCTCCCCTCACACCCGGTCCGACCTCCCCTCTCAGGCTCTGAAGCCCTTCATAAGGAGGAGACTTTCCTCTGGAGACCAGCAGTCCCCATGGCTGAGGCCCATGGTGATAGAGCTGGCCTGGACCAGCGCCCGCCTCCCAGGGAACCCTCTTCTTGCCCTCCTCTCCGCCTGCATCTGCCCTGCACACCTGCTCACCCCCCAGCCTGGGACCACTGTGCTGGGGGAGGGAGGGGGCCACAGGGCCTCCACCTGTCTTCAGGGAGGCAGGGGCCGTGAGGGCTCATGAGGCCACGTGTCCTGTCTGACTGTCTATCTGTCTGAAGGCCCTGTTGAGGTCCTGGTGGGGGTGGGGGCTCCTCAGGGCCACAGGCCGCTGTGGACCCCACCCTCCTGAGGAGCCCCTGCCGGCCGGCAGGCGGGGCCACTTCCCCACACGGCTCTGTCCCCAGCAGCCTCGGTGGCTGCTTCCCGCAGGCTGCGGGTTCCCACGTGGACGACAATATGTGGAAACCCCTCCACATTCTTTCAGGATGTCCGCTGCCCTTCCGGCCAGCTCGGCCTTGGCACCCAGGGGGACCGGCCTTCCGGGCCTTGCCCGGGGGTCTGCGTTCCTCTCTGATGACTCACCAGCCCCTGCCGGTCACTCGGCTTGGGGGAGGTCAGGGGCAGGGTGGCTCAGCACCGCCCTCCACTGGCAGACCCCGGCACGGGCGCTCAGCAGGGAGGTCCCTGGCTCCTGACCACTGCAGAGTGCCCCACACACGGCCCCCAGCCCCTGAGAGCCCACCTTCCTCCCAGGCCACTTTGCCCGGAGCTGGGGACGGTTCCGCACCATGATGACCCCAGCCTCCAGCTCAGGACTGGGGACACAGGCTGCAGGCCAGTGTTCTGAGGGGATGGCAGCCCCTGGCCTGGGACTGGACCTCCAGTCTGGCCCTCTGTGTCCCCGTATCACCCCAAGGGGCAGCTGCCTCCTTCTCAGGGTCTGTGGGCACCCCAGGCCTCGGATCACAGAGCGATGGCAAGCAGGGCACCCGAGGACAGTCTAGAATTTTCTCTTGGTGAACCTCTCTCCCTCTAGCAACTGGGAGCTCTGTCCACGGGTGGGGGGGAAGGAGGATCCTGGACTCTTGGCAATTCCAACTGTGTCCCACCCTGCCCCACGGCGGGGTCATCATGTGCTGGGACCTCTGAGCTCACCTGCACCAGCTCAGCCCAGCTCTCCTGGGACATGCTTCTCTGCAAAAGAGGACACCAGTGTGAGCTTTTCTATCAGCAGCTCTGGGAGCAGAGAGCAGGCCCCGCTCAGCTCCCCCCCCGCCCCGTCCTGGGCCACGCACCTCCACCAGTCGCTTGTAACACAAGCACCGCAGGGCAGCCAGGCGCTGCTGAGTGGCCACGTTGGGACACAGGGCTGAAAGAGAGGGTGGGCTCTGGCCAGGCTGGGTAGACAAGCGAGTGCGGGCTGGGGGGCTCCCACTGTCTTCCTGTCCACCCCCCGTCCAGAACATTCCTCGCAAGAGGCCTCCACTCTGGCTGTAAAGGAAGGCGCCCCGCCCGGGCCAGGCACCCAAGCCCCCGGCCTGCCCTCCCTTGGGGTCTCCTGGATCGCCACCTCTTGGCGCTTCCCTGCATTTTTCCAGGCAGCTGGAGCTTTTGTTTCTCCCCACGCCCCGACATGAGTTTCTTGAGAAAGGGGCTCGTCTTGCTCTGTGTTTACAAACTATGCTGACCTGTCAGCTTCACCTTCAGAGTCCAAGGGGTCCTGGGAAGGGTGCCCACTGTCCACTCACCCTGTCCTCCTACCAGCTGCTGCTTCTCCCTCCGGGGGCCAGCTGCCCTCGAAGCCTGGTGGTCTGTGGGGGTGCTGACCACAGAGTCTGCCTACCTGCAGGCCTCCACCAGACCCTGACCAGGACCCCGTTCTGGAGGGGTGTGGCTGCCCCAGTGAGCACCCTGCAACCAGCTCGGGAGCACCCTCACTGCAGGGGTGCTGTCCAGGAGTGCAGAGGTCAGGGGCTGCCTGGGGCCAGGGCCTGCCCACCACCCGGCAGCCTTCTCTCCCCTTTCCAGCTGGGGCAGGAATGCAGGATGCGAAGGGCTCTAGACCCGTGCCCCACAGGCTGCTGGGGACAAGACTGCAGGAGAGAGGCACGGATGAATGGACTGCTTGCAGCAGGAGCAGATGGCCAGGAAGGGGGAAAAGGCAGCCAAACTGTTGGAGAATTAAGTCTCCCTCCAGTGGAGACAGAAACCAGCTTTCCTGAAGTTTCTACAATGTTACACATCGTTTTGCCAATAAGATACTTTGTCAAAAGCCTATGGATACAGTGTCACCCTCAGGCCTCCTCTGTACTGCCTGGTTCATCTAAACCCATACGCTCCTCTGGGAAACAGATCTTTTAAAGGAAAAGGTGCAGGTGAGCCAGACTCAGCCACCCACCTCGGGTGGGTCCTGCTGACTCTGCCAGATGCCTGGGGGCTCCACCCAAATCCAGGCCCAGGAAGAGAGGGCTGGGTGCACTCAGGGCAGAGGGGCGGGCAGCCCCCACCCTGCACCATGTCTGACTGCCCTCCCACAGAGGGCACAGGGTCTGTCGACTCAGAGGCCCACGCCAGGAGGGCAGCCGCACAGCAAAAACTGCATGGACTCAACATACATGCAAAGAAGAGACAAGGAAGGGGGAACAGGCAATATCCAGAAGAAACAATGACCGAAAACCCCTAGGACAGACTGAAGACACCAGTCCACAGATCCCCAAATGCCATAAATCCCAAGTAAAAACAATAAAGAGAAACCTCCAATGAGTCTCCTCACAGTGAAACTGCAGAACACCAAAGACAAAAGAGAAAACACTAACAGCGTCCAGAGGAGGAGAAACTGCTTCCAAAGGCGAGGAGCTAGACTTCTTCTCAGCGACACATTCCAGCCCAGTCAGAGGGCTGACATCACAGCAAGCATGGCCTTTAACCACAGTGAGATGGAGGGAGAACCAAGAATGTCACAGCCTGGAAATTACAAACACACTGCTAGTTCCTTAACAGGTAAAAGGAAAAAAATTATAATGGAAATTAAATCTTGAGCTGAACAATGATAAAAGTAATACATACTGAAACTTGGGGTATATACTCAAGAAGAAAGAAGGCCTAAGATTCAGTGTAGTGGGTTGAGCAGGGCACACAACTGACAGGATCAAAAACACCAAAATCAGGGCAACAGGATCAGCAGCAACCAAATGAAAGGAAACCTCTGGAGTGGGAGAAAATATTTGGAAACTATGTATAGATAAGAGGTTAACAGTCAAACCATGTAAAGAACTCATAGAATTTAGTAGTAAAAAGAAGCCCAAATAATCTGAATTTAAAAAACAAGCAGAGGAACTAAAGAGACATTTTCCCAAGGAAGATACAGAGATGGCCAACAGGCCAAGAAAAGATGCCCAACATCCCTAACCTCCAGGGAACGCAAGTCAAAGTACAAAGAGGCACCACCTCACAGCTGTCAGAACCGCCACATCAAAACCAACAAATAACAAATGCCGGTGAGGATGTGGGGAAGGGGGAGTCCTTGTGCTCCTTTTTTGGCTGCTCAGCCTACAGGATCATAGCTCTCCCACCAGGGATCAAAGCTGTGCCTTCTGCGGCAGAAGTGCAGAGTCTTAACCACTGCACCGCCGGGAAGCTGCGCTGCGCACGGCCAATGGGGATGCGAATCACTGCAGCCACCATGGAAAACTCTGCGGAGTTTCCTCAAAGAAAATGACAGCTGGAACTACCGTACGACCCAGCGATCCCACTTCTGGGTGCTCACTCACAGGCTGTGAACCCAAACCCTCGAAGAGAAATCTGCACCCCTGCGTGGACTGCAGCTTCGTCCACAAGAGCAGGGGCACGGAAACCACCTGGGCATCCCTCCACAGGTGGCTGCGCAGAAGGAGCTGCGTTAGAAGCATGCGGTGGGAAGCTACTCGGCCATAAGGAAGAAAGGGCACGAGGGACACCTTACGGCCGTACATTGGGAACCACAAGTGAAACAGACCAAGTCCTTGAGAAAAACACAGCTAAGTCAAGAGTTCTGTTTCCATATGGAAAGGAAATCGAGATTCACAGGTCATTTCCACAAAACTTCTCAGGAAGAAAGAATTCCAACTTTTACAAACATCCTCCGTGAAAAGAAAGGACATCCACTGTGTTTTCAGAAGCCAGCGTCACCTTGTACACAAAGCCAGAAACAGACGTCTCAGGAAGATGAAGTCTGAGTCCAGCTTCAGCTACGGACACAGATGCAAAGTCCTTTAAGGTAAAGCAAGGTTGGCAAGCCAGACCTGGTAGTGTAGAGGGCAATGCACCAGAAGGGGAAACGCACGGCATCTCCCCCAAGACCTGCACAAAGGGGACCTGACGTGATTCCACCTCCGTTTCCGATGAACACTCACAGACCAAGAGAGAAGAGCTTCCACGATCTCATGAAGTGAAGCCAAAGACAGTAAGTCTGCCCCTTGAGACGCACAACGAGGGTGCTGCGCTCGCCG
Source organism: Nanger dama (assembly GCA_917880005.1). Lineage (NCBI taxonomy): Eukaryota > Metazoa > Chordata > Mammalia > Artiodactyla > Bovidae > Nanger > Nanger dama. Next base: position 626,770 of record CAKJTW010000018.1, on the reverse strand, counting down.
CGTGGGAGGGGTGGAGGCACTGTGCAGGTTCCGTGGTCCTCACCCACGAGGCCCAGACTCCCCAGGAGCAGCCCAGAAGGGCAGAGAGGCTGCTAAGGGCAGCAAAGAGATCAGAACGGACGCCGACCAGACCGAATGTTGGGGGGGGTGGGCCCCGAACCCCAGCAGTGCCCACCCAGCTCCCTCCCGCCCCCCAAGCAGTGTGTGGGGGGCTCACTCACCGGGGTCCAGGCGGAACTGCTCCAGCAGCCGCAGCACCTGCCGGCCCAGGGCCCTGGGGCTCAGCCTCCTCCAGCCGCAGGGGTGCCTGTGGGTACCGCCTGCGGGAGACACACGGCTCTGGTCGGCACTGCCTTCTCTCAGCCGATGCATGTCAAGGTCTTAATTTTCACCAGCATCATACGTGTACACAGTTCAGAAGCCAAGTTTTCCTACAAGGCTCAGAGGAAGGCAGCCCATCACAGTCCCCTGCTCAACAGTTCTGACATGGCTCAGATCTGCCCCGTGTTTCCAAGGACCACCTTGCACTGTGACGTCTGCAGGATTCAGCTCTAGGCATTCTGCGTGGAGGCCTCACCATGGAAGGCTCCCCTCCCTAGACAACGGCATCCTTGGTCCAGTTCGTCGGGCACCAGCTGCTTTCACAGAATTGGGTTCACGCTTGCTGGTCTGATTGCTGCCTTGGCCTCCCGTCCTGAGGACAAGTCACTCCCCCTCCCCCACCGCAAAGGGGACGGCCCCTCCCTGTTTGGGTCGCACTGCACCTCTCCTGCCTCCAGGCTGTGGCAGAGTGACTCTGTGGGCAGCTCCCAGAGGCCAGCAATGGACCTGGGGAAGGTGCCCTTCAACTCACACTGGACTGGAGGGCTCATAGTCTGGAAGCAACTCTCCCCTTGCACTGGGCATTCGCTGCTCCAGGAACCTAGAGCCTGACTCCTGCTCTTTCTGAAGGTTCAAGGTCCTGGTCCTTGGTGTGGGTCTCTCCCCATCCTCTCAGGACTGTGTCTGGAGTGAATTCCTCCACATTTCCCAAGGCAGTGGCACCCCACTCCAGTACTCTTGCCTGGAGAATCCCATGGACAGAGGAGCCTGATAGGCTGCAGTCCATGGGGTTGTGAAGAGTTGGACACAACTCAGCGACTTCACTTTCACTTTTCACTTTCATGCCTTGGAGAAGGAAATGGCAACCCACTCCAGTGTTTCTGCCTGCAGAATCCCAGGGACGAGGAGGCCTGGTGGGCTGCCATCTATGGGGTCACACAGAGTCGGACATGACTGAGGCAACTTAGCAGCAGCAGCCTCTTTCTTTCTGGAATCCCCATTATTTGGATGCTGGGTGTTCTTGACAGAATCTGTTGGCTTTTTTTTTTTTTAATAAAAAACCCCTTTCCTCTCTGATTTTCCTTTGGAAAGGCTAGGAAGAATCTTCACGTTTATCTTCCAAATATTTTACTGAGAGTTTCAGTCCCGTCCTGCCGTCACGTTTCTATGGACAAGTCTGCTCTGAGTCCTGAAGGCACTCTCTGCACAGCTGTGGGGTATATTCTGGACACGGAATCTCTCCGGTTCTCAGTTACAGCTTTCATACTCATCATGTGCCCTTCTACTTCCTCTGGGCTGCGGGCAGGCTGCCAGAGGTCCCCAAGCCCTGAATGGGCCCCTCTGCACAGGCAGCTTTTTGGGGTAGAAACTGACAAACTGATTCTGAAATCCATATACAAATGCAGGGGGTCCAGAATAAGACAAGAATGACTTTGACGGAAAAGAAAAGCATAGGAGGCTCCCCATCTACTCAGGGCTGCTGCAAGGTCACGGCGGCCAGCCAGGAGACAGAGCAGCGGGACAGGCCAGAGACCCAGTGCAAGGGCACAGCGGGCGGAGGCACGCGTGCGGGCACACCTGATGGACCTACGAAGGGTGCACAGCTGACGAGTCCATGCACGGGCACACCTGACGGAGGCACACACGTGGGCATACCTGACGGACCCACACGCATACATGCACACCTGACACACGCATACATGCACACCTGATGGACCCACATGCACAGGAACACCTGATGGACACACGCATATGTGCACACCTGATGCAGGCATGCGGCAGGCACACCTGACGGACCCACGGAGGGTGCACAGCTGACGGGTCCATGCACAGGCACACCTGACGGAGGCACACACGTGGGCACACCTGATGGGCACACATATGTGCACACCTGACGGACACATGCACACAGGCACACCTGACAGAGGCACACATACGTGCACACCTGATGGACACGTGCACAAGCACAACACACGCATACGTGCACACCTGACGGACCCACGTGTGTGCACACCTGAGACCCCAGCCCCAGCCCCAAGCCACAACCTAATCCTCTAATTGTCTGCCGTTTGGCCCCTTTTCCGGATTGTCATGCAGCAGGAATCTCCTCTCACTTTGTAATCTTCATCTAAGTTTCCCCTGTATCCTTTCACGACTTAACGGCACATGTCCTTCTAGCTCTGAACAGTATTCAGCTGTCTTGCTGGACCACAGTTTACTCATCCCTCCAGCTACTGGGGGTTTCTTAGATGGCGCTAGTGGTAAAGAACCTGCCTGCCGGTGCAGGAGATGGAAGAGATGTGGGTTTGATCCCTGGGTTGGGAAGATCCCCTGGAGGAGGGCATGGCAACCCACTCCAGCATTCCTGCCTGGAGAACCCCATGGACAGAGGAGCCTGGTGGGCTACAGTCCATAGGATCACACAGAGTCGGACACGACTGAGGTGACTTAGCACGCCCACATGTCAGCTACTGGAGGGCGTCTTGGATCCCCTCCAGGCCTTGGCAACTACGAATAGTGTTGCAAGAGCACTCAAGTGCAGGCTTTCGTGTGGACGGGGGTTTTCAGTGCCTTTGGTTAAATACCAAGGAACATGGTGGCTTGGTATGACATGAGAATGTGCTTACTTTTGTAAGAAACCACCAAACTGTCTGCAAAGTGGCCACACTGTTTTGCACCCCCACCTGCGGTGATGACAGTTTCTGTTGCTCCACGTCCTCACCAACATTTGGTGACGTCAGCTTCGGTGCATGCTAACGGGGTGTGTGGCGTCAGCTCCGGTGCATGCTAACAGGGGTGCGTGGCGTCAGCTTCGGTGCATTCTGATGCGGTGCGTGTTCATGATTCGGCTTGCATTGCCCTGATGGCATATGATGCACAGCATCTTCTCACGGGCTTATGCAGCATCTGTGTGTCTTCTCTGGTGAGGCGTCTATTTGGGATTTGGTCCATCTTTTTAAATCAGATTGTTTGTTTTCTTACTGCTGAGTTTTAAGAGAACTTTCTGTATTTTTGGATAACAGTCCTTTATCAGATGTGAATTTGCTAATATTATCTCACACTCTGAGCTTGTATATTCCTTTTTCTTGATTAACACTAACATGTCAACCAATTTGATTGATAATTTTTTTAGTATTTTTGCATCTGTGCCCATGAGACGGACTGGACTGTAGCTTTTCTTTCTCCTAATGTCCTTTTCAAGTTTTAGTACCAAGGTTTAAACTAGCTGATAAAACATACTGGGATGTGCTTTCTTTCTATAGTCTCTGAAAAAAGTTTTTGTAAGACTGATATGCTCTCTTCCTTAAATGTTTGAAGGAATTCACCAGTGAAGCCAACTTAGCTTAAAGTTTTTGTGGTGAAGTTTTAAATTACCGATTCAATTTATTTAATTGAATGGTGAAGGACGAGGACGCCTGGCGTGCTGCAGTCCATGGTGTTGCAAAGAGCTAGACACGACTGAGTGAATGACTACAAAGGACTACTCAAATTTTCCATTTTTTGGTTTTGTCAACTATGCTTTGCAAGTATTTGGTCTATGACATCTAAGCTGTCAAATATATTTGCATTGTTGTAAACACTTACTATCATTTACTGTCTGTAGAGTCTGTAGTGATGTTATCCTTTTCATTTCCGATATGGGCGATCTGTATTTGTATCTTCCTGTCTTAGCATCTCTTTATGATCTGTGCCTCAATCAATTATCTTATTGGGAGTTACAAGATGGTTATTCTGAACTTGATTGTTCCTTTCCGTGTATTAGCTGGCACAACAGTGTAAAGGAAAGCTTTCCTCCCCATCTTTCTGCATAAAACATGGTGGGATGTGCCCTTTTTTTTAATAGTCTCTGAAAGGATTTTTGTCAGACTGGTACGGTCTCTTCCTTAAATGTTTGAAGGACTCGCTAGTGAAGCCATCTGAGCCGAGACTCACGCAGGTTCACAAATCCTAGCTATTGTGCTCTGTTAGCCTGGTGGGCTACAGTCCACGGGGTTGCAAAGAGCTGGACACGACTGAGAGACTTCACTTCACTTCACTTCACCATCTTCCATACTCTATTACTGCTTTCATTCTTAGCTTCTTCCCCACAGAGCCCTGTTTCTCTTAGTGGAGAATGGTCTCTAGGACCCAAGATCTCGTGGCTGGATGTGCTCATTCCTACAGGGTGTCACTGCTTCTGAACCCTTTCAGGGGCACAGAATGAGAACATCTTTTAAAACTCATTAATTCAAGCTGATTTCCGCAGTTGAATCTGACCCCGAGGGCCCTCCCACTTTCCCTCCCTCCTGCACACTTGTTGCTCCATCTGTGTCTCTCTCCTCTCTGACACATGATGAGAGCAATGACAGTCACGCGCCGTGCGTCCATCCCGAAGGAGCTGAAGTCTCAGCAGCCCCTAGAGAATCAGCCCCATTTTATGGATGAGAAAACAAACCCAGAAGGGGGGAGTGCTGACCCACGGCTCCAAGGGGAGGGAGGGCCTGGGGAGACCTGCCCCCCAGAGCCCAAGGCCCAACTCTCAAGTGAGATGGTCAGGGCTGTGTGGTACCAGGACAGGGCACCCAGATGCGGGACCAACACTGCCGCCTGCTGACGGACAGGTGCCCAGGGGCCTGGGCAGCCTCAGCACCGCTTCCCCTCACCCACTCCCAGGGAGGTGGAAGGAAGCCCCTCTTCTCTTCCAGATGCCCATGCATAGGTGACACCCTGTGTGTCTCATACACAGAGACACACACACACACAGGCACAGGCACAGGCACATGCAGGCACACACGCACGTACACTCATATGTGTGCACACACTCACACACACACGTACACTCACATGTGTGCGCATTCTCACACACGTGTGCATGTACACCCATGTGTGCACTTACACATATGTGCACACGCACACATGTGCACACACGCGTGCGCACTCACATGTGTGCACACATACATACTCATGTGTGCACACACACGCACGCACACTCATGTGTGCACACACTCATGCGTGTGCACACATGTGCGTACTCGTGCACTCACGCACACGCACGTACACTCATGTGTGCGCACAGTCTCACACATGCACACACGAGCATGCACACACACACATGCACACTGATATGTGTGCACACTCACACACGTGCACACACACACACACAGGGGCTTCCTGCGGGCATGCAGCCTTTTCTCTGTAACTGCCAGCACTCCAGACAGATTAATCAGATGAAGGAAGGAATGAAGGAGCCAGTGCCTGGATCAGAGGTGCGGCCTCAGGACTGTGTAAGCAAAGGGCCCCCGGGGAGAATGGTTTCTGCTCAACTCAGAGCAGTTAAGCCTCTCTGACCATGGGTGCCGGAGTCAGGCCCTTGGCTCCGGAAGCAGGCCCCTTGCTGACTGGCTCGGACGCAGAGGGGTGAGCGCGGGCTGGGTGTGTGGCAGCTCCCCCATGGGCCTGCTGCCCGTCCGAGCCCCACCCCCGCCCTGGGCCCCATGGAGCTCACCTGGCGATGACCCTGATGTCAAAGCCGGGCTGGCACCAGGAGTCCATGAGGGCCAGCAGCCTCTGCTGGAGGAGGGGTAAGCTGTCCACGTAGCGCCTGCAAGGTCCACCTTGTCCTGCAGGAGCAGGGGCACACACATCTGCGGGGAGACACCCCCTCAGGCTGCGGCTCCATCGCAGCCAAGACCCAGACTCCCCTGCAGCCCAGCACAGGGAGTGGCTAGGGCATCAGCACCAAAGGGCCCAGAGGCCGGTCTGCACAACTCACCTCCCTGGTGAGCTCAGGGGCCCAGCCACGTGTCTGAAGGCCTTGTGAAGGCCCACCCCCCTGTCCCAAACTGTGCCCCATGCCCAGGCCCCTGCACACACATCCATGTGTATTCACACACACACCCAGTGCACGCACACATGTACACTCACACACATCCATGTGTATTCATACACACCCCAGTGCACACAGACATGCACACTCACACACATCCATGTGTATTTACACACACCACAGTACACACACACATGCACACTCACACACATCCATGTGTATTCACACACACCCCAGTACACTTGCACACACCCTCCATCCATGTGCGCACACATACCCATGTACACACACAGACACCTGTGTGTGTACACACACGCCCATGTTCACACACACATGCACACACAGGCCCTGTTGCTCATTAGGCCATCCCTCTGTGGTCACCCTCATCTCCACCATGAAGGATTAGAGGCTCAAACAGGCCTGGGGGCTCCTGGGAGGCCCCTGCTGTCCTTGAGCCGGTGAGTGGGCTGTGGGCTGGGGAGGAGGAGCAGGGTGGAGATCGACCACCGGCTGTGGCCCTGGTGGCCCAGAAACGCCTGTTGTGTCGAGACGGCACTGGCACGTGGCCTGGTGCACACTCACAAGACCCCTAAGCTGCTCAAGCCCCTAGGAGGCCCCAGGAAGCACCTGGGCAAGGTGCTGGGCCTCGGGAGACACTAGCCACTCCCCCGAGAGCCAGGCCTCAAAAGGCCCCCCAGTGGGCCCGCAGAAGCCTCCTCACCTCCCTTCCCTCCGCCGTATGGCCACATAGGTCAGGCTGCCTGGAGACCAGACGGGATTGCGCCCATCTGCCAGGCCAGGGCTCCAGGGCTGTGGTCCTCATGGGAGCTCCTATTCCTGAGAACCCTTCAGGCCACACCAGAGCAGCAGACGGCGTGGCATGGCTCTAGTGACTGGCTGCTTTGTGAGCATGCTATACCAGCACCTGGGGACAGCTCACAGGCGCTCACTGGCGCCTCCCCTGCCCCTCCTCACATAATCAGGTGGTCACATGTGACTCCTGCCCTCCAGCACCTCAGCTCCACCTGTGCGAACAAAGCCCATAGCTCAGTGGTGGGGACTCTCCCTAAACCATGCTTTTGGGGGCCTGGACATGATCTGATCACGTGAGACAGACTTACCTTCTCAAAGTCGAGATCCGCCTGCAACTGCAGCTTCGTGCCCAGCATGATGGCCTGGGAAACACAGAAGGCCTGGGCTGCACAGGGCCCAGGGGGACAAGCAGTGCCTGTGCCCAGGAGGCTCCCACCCTTCCCCATGGCCCCCAGTTGCCTCCCTCCAGTCACTGCAGGGACAGCCATCGGGCCTGTTCAGTTCCAGCCACGTGGCCTCAGGCTGAGGGGCCTGGAACCAGGAAGCGTCCCAGTCCACAAGTCCGTCCCTAGCCAGGCTCCATGTGTGCTGTGGGGTGGCTGGAACGACCCCTGTGTCCCCCTCACCCAGCTAGGGTTCAACGTAGATTGGGCCTCGAGGTGCTTGCTGGGCAGGGGGCCTGGGTCAGGGGTTGCTGATGAGAGGGTGGGGGATGGAGGGGAGGAGCAGGGGCCCCATCACCCACCCACGGAGCCTGGTGGGGTGTGGACTGCTCTCCCCACTGCTCCTGGGAGCTCCCACCACCCCCGGCGCAGGAGCGTGCCGGGGACCCCTGGGGAGGGCTGGTGGGGGCTCTGTGTGCTCTGGTTTCCTGAAGGACGGTAGCCCTGACCTGCGGGGCTCCTCTGGACCTCTGAGCACTTTCCATAAGGCACAGCGGACGCCCCAAAGCGACTCAGAGTCTGTTGGATGGAGCGCGCTGACCCCAGGTCCAGGGCGGCAGGCCGGGTGGTCGGTGCCTCGGGGGCATGCAGAGAGCTGCCCTGGGATCCATAGACCAAGCGGCTCTGAAGCCACGGGCTCGCAGGCAGCCCCTCAGATGGGGCAGGGTGCGCGCTGCATGGTCTGCCCTGTCCTGGGCGCACGACCCTCCCCGGACTCGGCAAAGACAGGGCAGCCCTGAGTGCCCGCACGAGCGCAGGCCGCGGCGCTATTAATAACCTCCATACATCGCGCTCCCATCATGAGCAGAAATAACTGGCCAGGCGGCCCGGCCCCGCCCCCCACAGCTCACAGAAAGGCCCGAAATAGCGGCCTGGGAAAGGCGGCTCCGGCAGAGGCCGGGATCGCGCGGCGGGGGTGCGGGGCTGGGGGCCTCCCCCTGCGCGGCGCTGACCCAGCGCCCCGCGGCCTGGCCAGAGTCCAGGAGCTCAGTCTCGGCCAGGCCCCGGGGGCCCAGGGCCAGGGGAGAGGGGTGCAGGGCTTGGAAGAGGGGGAAAGGCAAAAGGGGGAAGGTGGTGGGTCAGGGAAGGGGAGGCAGGCCTGGGGGGCGGGGGCTGGGGCTGGGGCGGGCCCAGGTGGAGGAGCGGGTGCAGGGCTGGGGGCGGGGTCGGGTGTCCGCCTGTGGGCTCCTTCCCCAGGCGTCCCTGCAGCCTCACTGGACGCTCTGACCTCTTCTGGGGAGAAGGCCCTCAGGAAGTTGGGGGACTCTGGAACTTGCCCAGGAAGGCCGGAGTGCACACGCTGGGGACCCCACGTTCAGATCCCAGGCCGTTAGAGTCCGGCCACCAGCGTCCCGGCTTCCAGGCTCCCACAGGGCCAGCATCTGGACCCGGCTTGGTCAGGCCAGGGTTGCAGAAGGGCCGTGGGTGGGAGGACCGGGGACCTGGGAGCCTCCCGCGCTCCAGGCCAGGCCCCGGGCAGTGGCCTGCAAGAGGATGGCAGAGGCAGCAAGGGGAGTCCCTGACTCCTTACCACTCTCCCGGGCAGCTGGCCTCCATCACCTGAGGGTCCAGCTCCTCAGCAGGCTACCCCCATCCAAGAACTCCACTGAGCCCCGGAGTTGGCCTCAGGCTGGAGGGGCAGCCTGGGGTGATGGCCGGGGTCTTGGTCCAGCAGGGGCAAGGGCAGGCCAGGCACTGCCCCTCAGAGCAGCGGGACGACAGCCTGCAGAGTCCGCCTGCCCGAGGCCCTTCTCTGTCAGCCACAACCCCCTTCCCTCCCTCTTTTCTCTCCTTCCACCCTTCCCCCTCCTCCCCCCTTCCCCTCCCAGGAGAAGCAAGGCCCAGGGGCCCACTGGGCCGACCTGGCCTGGGTGGCTCACACACTGGCCTGCAGTCAGGGCCCTGGCACGTGGTGCCCACCGGCAGGGCAGAGTGTGGGGCTGCGAAGCAGGGCAGGCAGTGGTCGGAGCCTGGCCCCACCCACCCAGGGGAGGGGTGCACACCCCTGGGCACAGGGACGACGCCCCCCAGAGGGTCTGGGTGCCCTTCTCCTCTGCCCGCTTCCTCCACGGCAGCCAGCCCCTGACCAGGCCTGGCAGAGCCCTCTGTGCACCCAGGCTGCCCTATTTTGGCCAGGCGGCCCGCGTGGACACGAGGGTGTGGCTGGAGCACCGTGGCTGGAAGGCCACGGACTCCCCCCACCCTCGACCCAGGGAGTGGCTGAGAAGGGACCTCTCTGCCGCCCAGCCCTGGGGGTCTGTGTCCTGGAGGCTGTGAGGGGCACAGCCCGGCCATCATGGTCACTGGGGGGAGGGCTGGCAGCAGAGCCATCTCCTCCAGGAAGCCCACCTTGGTTCTGTTGGGCCAAGCTGCTCGGGGCTCGCCTGTCACACAGGCCCTGGAGGGGGGCAACCGCCGGCTGACCCAGGGGCCTGGGTCTTGCCCCAGACGAGGCTGGACAGCCACAGTGGGAGGAGGGTAGGGGGCGAGACCAGGGCTGAGCCACCTGGCATCTTGCTGGCATTGCTGACCCTCGCCCAGGAAGCCCAGAGCTGGCTGCTGAGAAGAGGGCTGCCCTGGGCGGGGTCAGGGTGGGGCAGTGGGAACCAGCTCAGGCCCCAGAGCTACAGCTTTGGCGAAAAGTAACTAAGACCAGAGTGGCTGGGGGCAGTGACAGCGGGAAGGGCAGGCACGCCGGACCCTGACGGGCCAGCAGGGGCCGGGGCAGGTGCCCAGACCAGGGTCCCAGACCCCAGGACCGACCTGCCTCCTGCCTCCACTGCTCATGGGCTTTCTGCCAAGGGACCTTTTCTCTTTTTTTTTTTTTTTAAAGCAAAGCTATCTTTTTACCTTGATAAGCTGTTTAAAAATGTAAATAAAATAACTCAGCAGACAAAAGCGGGCATTCACGCAGCCAGAGCTGGCCGCCCTCGACATGAAATATCGCAGCACACGAGCCGTGAGTCCCCGCTAATCCGAGCGGACAGGCCTGAAGGCGGCCCCTCGGCGGCGTGGCGCGGGCACTGGAGCGTGCACCGCCTGCCGGGCCGGCCCGGTCGGGACAATGGCCTTTCTTCGCACGAGGGGCCTGCGCTGGACAAGAGCGCTTTTGTGTGCCAGTCCTGCCTCGGAGCGCGAGGGAGGCGCATTCAGCAGTCCAGACGCTCTTTGAAAGGCCGGAGTGTAACAGGAGACGCGACACACCAGCCTGCCTCTTCCCCCTCGGCCCGGCCGCCAGGCCAGCCCCGCACCACCGCCGCGTTGTGGGGCTGGCCCGGCCGCCAGGCCAGCCCCGCACCACCGCCGCGTTGTGCCCGCGCGTCCTCCGCCTGCCGCCCGACGCACGCCTCCGTTCCAAGGAGCCTCCCAGTCGGGGAGAGGGGTGCGGGGTGGGCCTGGGACCCCTCCTGGACACCGGCAGCACCGTCTCCCGGTCTCTGGGCTCGCAGTGGTGGAGGCGAGCCCTGGGCGGGCTCTGGACCCCTGGACACTGGACTTATCTCCCGGGAGAGGGACCCTCTGAGCCGGCGCCCGCACCTCCGGTGCTGCAGCCGCTGGGATCTCAGCCAGGCGCCCAGCCCCCGGCCCCTCATCCCGCCGCCGCCCCGCCCACCAACCCCGCAGGGAGCCATCGCCAGAGCACCCGCCGCGCCAGGGACACCGAGAGCACGACCTGGGGGCTCCCTCTTCATCTCAGAACCTTCTGGGCTTAAATGAGAACCAGCTCTTCTCACAGAGGAATCAGCAAAACCACCGAGCTTCCAAAGTCCCCCGAGTCCTCCCAGAGGCCTCCGATACTAAGCGCCCCCCCTCACCCCCCGCCCCCACCGCCCGAGGGAGCCAGCCCTGCCTCCTACAGCGGAGCAAAAACACCCGCCCTCCGTGGCCGCAGCCACACGCGTCACACACACTGGGAGCGCCTGACCCGACGGACACAGCTGAGAGTCAGGGCCCACGCCGGCAGGACACCCCACACCCGATCCTCTGAAAAGGATGCGTGTTGTGCCAGGGCTAGTCCCTGGCGGGGTTGGGGGGCTGGGGCTGGCAGGATGGTGACAGCGGGAATCTGGCAGGGCCCGAGGGAGTCTGTCCCTCACAGGGTCCCCAACACTCCCCGACCCAGTCCAGAGTGGCCCAGCAAACAGGCACGGGTGGACCCCACCCAGAGTGCGGGCCCCTGGCTCCACGGCAGACACTCTATAGACAACTGCACCCGGAGGCCCACAAGCCCAGTGGCCAGCCCATTGTGGCCGCGGCCTTGGCTGTAAGGAGGGCCTGTCCTCAAGCAGAGGGGCCTTGGCTCCTGCCCATGGGCTCCCTGCCTCCAGGCTGTGCCAACAGGGGTCGGGTGAGCAGGAGTAAGGAGTAAGGGGCAGGAGGAGAAAGCAGGCCCAGGGTCTGGCCTGGGCCTCGGGTGACCTAGGTGGGCAGAGGCTGTGGCAAGCATCTCCCATCCCTGCCCCCCGCCCCTGCCCACGCCTGGGAAGGAAGGATCCCAGCAGGCACTGTAGACGAGGCAGGATGTGAGGGGCTGTGCCCAGACCTCTCAGACAGTCAGTGTGAGGGGCGCCCAGGACCCTCACACCAGGCATGAACCTGGGCTGGTCCTGGGGAGGCTGGTCCCCTGCACCCCAGACCTGCACCCCAGACCTACACAGCCCTCATGGTGGAGGGGACACTTCCAGAGTGGGCATCTCACACGCAGCCTGGCTCTCACCCAGCCCGCTGACCCACGTGGAGGCCCGGCCAGTGGAAGAGATGCCCAGAGCCACAGGGAAGGGCTCGCTCACCTCTTTGAACTTGCCCTCCTGGTGCAGCCGGTGGATGTGCGCCAGCACGGGGCTCCGGTCTGCGTCCTTCAGCTGGAAGATGCTGATCAGCGGCTCCACAAGGCTGGGGGGCCCTCGATGAGGAGCCGGACCGCACGGGCCTGCAGCGGCTTCAGTGCTCGGCCGCCCTGGAAGCCCCAGACCCGACCTCAGCAGAGGCGGCAGCTGTGGCCGGGGGGCTTGAGGCCTGGGAGGGCCCGGTGCAGGGTAGCCAGCGCCTGCAGCCTCAGGCTGGTGGGTGGACATTGCGGGTGGGCAGGGGCACAGACAAGGGAGTTGAGGCTGCCTGGCACGTGCCTGTCAGAGGCCCTGAGCCCCACCCACCATCGGTGACCCCCTGTGGGCTGCCGGAGCCAGGTCAGGTGGGTGTGGGGCCCCATGTGGAGGGCTGGACAGGGTGAGAAGGGGTGCAACTCAGGAACAAGCCGTGGGCAGAGGGTGGGGCTCACCTGGGCGGGCCCCGGGTGTGGCTGTGCCTGTAGCCAGCGCTCCAGCTCGCGGGCCACCCAGGCCTCCAGTGAGGGGCCCTGTCCCCCACAGCCCGACTGGCGTCCAGCATGTCCAGGAGAGTGGTGAGCGGGTTGTTCAGGGTGGCGAACCCCTTCCAGGCTTCCTCCCGGAGCTGTGGAGATGCAAGGCCCCACTGTGGTGAGTCCTCACCGCCAGCCCTCCCACCAGAATGGAGCTGCCCCACAGGGCTGGGCACAGGTGCTGGCCAGGCAGATGGTCCCGCAAAGGCCAGGCTTGATCCCTGGGCCAGAAGCTGGGTGGCACCCCTCTGCACCCTGACTGCCTGCGTGGCCTGCATGGGACGTGGCAGTGGGCCTAGCAAACGACAGGAAACAGAAAAAGGAAAGAAAAACCCAAACTGGAAAGTGCCTTTTGTTTGCTTTTCTAGAGACACGTAAGAGCTGAACAACTGAAATAAGCACAGGTGTGTCTCTACCACCCACGTCCAGGGGAACAGTGAGCGTCACGGCGTCCTTCACGTGGCCAGCAGGGCCCCTGGGCATGGCCAGCCCCTCATCTCCAGCCCCACAGAGGGTGTGCAGGCAGACATGGGCCAGGGCAGGGGCTGGAGGAAGAGACCCCCCTGCTCAAAGCCCCAAAGAAGAAAGGCTTTTCCCAGGAAGCCCCCATCCTGGGACCGGGGTGTCAGGGCGCTGAGCGCGGAGCGTAGCTAGGAGGAAGGCCACCTCGAGGACCCTCTGAGCCCATGGAGCACCCCCTCGCAAAGACGGGCAGAGCGCAGGGCCAGCTCTTCCCTCTGAGGTGTCTGGTCTCCCCCTGGACGGACTCTCCTGTGCTGACCTGCAGAGGCCTGGGAAGGGCACGGGAGGCGGCGCGTCCTCCGGAGGTCAGGCCCTGCTCCCTGGCCAGCCCAGGGCTCTACCCTCGACAGCTGGGGTCGGCTCGCTCACCCTCCCCTGAAAAGCCCTGCAGAGCAGCTGTTTCCAGGGCCCTGTCCTGCTGCTGCTAGACACAGGGCCCTCACCCTAAAGCACTCAGAGAAGGGGTCAGGGGAGAGACATTGCTTCACACCCGAAGCAGAAACGGCTGGGTACCTCCCCCAAGACCTCAAAGGAGCGGGCAGTCCCCCCCAAACTTCCCCAAGACCCCCGAGAAGCAGGCATTCCCTCACCTTCCCGAGACCCCGCACCTTCTGAGACCCCCGAGGAGCGGGCATTCCCCCCTGCACCTTCTGAGACCCCAGAAGAGCAGGCATTCCCCCGCCCCCTTCTCCGAGAGCCCCGAGGAGCAGGCATTCCCTCACCTTCATTCCCTCACCTTCCCGAGACCTCAGAGGAGCAGGCAGTCCCCCCCACCTTCTGAGACCCCCGAGGAGCGGGCATCCCCCCCACCTTCCCCGAGACCCCCGAGGAGCAGGCAGTCCCCCAAACTTCCCCAAGACCCCCGAGGAGCGGGCATTACCCCCCACACCTTCTGAGACCCCAGAGGAGCAGGCAGTCCCCCCAAACTTCCCCAAGACCCCTGAGGAACGGGCATTCCCTCACCTTCCCGATCCCTGAGGAGTGGGCAGTCCCCTCCACATTCTCTGAGACCCCCGAGGAGCGGGCAGTCCCCTCCACCTTCCCTGAGACCATCGTGGACATGGCCATCTCGAGGCCAGGTGTCGAGACAGGAGCTGTGCCCTGGCGCTCTGCAGGACCGGTTCCCGCGGTGCAGTCGTGGAGGGCCCTGGGACGCCCGGATCTGCTCTGGTGTGGCCCCAAGAGTGCAGACGCCCCTGAAGCCCGGTGAGCTCCCCAGGGCCCTGCAGACAAAGCCCGCATCTCAGCTCCCCACCACGTGACTGAGCCAGGGGCCCCGCTGCCCTCCGGGGCTCTCACCTAGGCCCCGCTGCCCTCCGGGGCTCTCACCTGGGCCCCGCTGCCCTCCGGGGCTCTCACCTGGGCCCCGCTGCCCTCCGGGGCTCTCACCTGGGCCCCGCTGCCCTCCGGGGCTCTCACCTGGGCCCCGCTGCCCTCCGGGGCTCTCACCTGGGCCCCGCTGCCCTCCGGGGCTCTCACCTGGGCCCCGCTGCCCTCCGGGGCTCTCACCTGGGCCCCGCTGCCCTCCGGGGCTCTCACCTGGGCCCCGCTGCCCTCCGACGCTCTCACCTGGGCCCTGCTGCCCTCCGGGGCTCTCACCTGGGCCTCGCTGCCCTCCGAGGCTCTCACCTGGGAAAGTGTTCTTTTGGCCCAAGGCCCCTGGCGACACCCGCTTCCTGTCTGTGTGAGCCTTTTCCCCACAGACACCTCTGCCATGCTAGGCCCGGGGCTCAGGGGCCACCGTGGGGTGGCAGGTCTCAGCAGGGGCATGGCCATGGCCCCTGTTCCAGGAGGGCTCCCCAGGACGCTCCTGGAGGCACATCTGGAGTCTTTGTGACTTTAAATCGCTGTTCTCTGGCCACTCAGCAGGGCTCTCGAGAACGAAACGCGGACTCTCCCTCGAGCATCAGTTGAACGCTCTGTCTGTAAAGACCCCAGGAAGGGACAGGTCTGAGGGGCACGAGGCACAGTGAGTGCAGGGGAGACCCCAGCCTGCCTTGGGTGCCGACACACAGGGCAGGGCCCCAGGGTTGCTTGTGCGCGTGCTCAGGAGGTCAGTCCTGGCAACGCCTCGGGGCCTGGCCCTCGGCCACCAGACAAGATGAGCTGCACTGAGGTGAGCTCCCGTGAAAACTGCAGGACTCAATAGGAACATCCACGGAGAGTGACGATCACCCACCGTGGGGCGATAAAAGCTCCAAGAGTAAAGGATGACCAGATACCAGCTTGGGAATGAAGACAGAAAACAAACACGTCTGAAATTACGAGAGAGAAGAGCAATCAGCCCTAAACGAAGGACGAGACACAGTAGCCCCTAAGCTGAGGCCGCGGCCGTGGGGGGATCGCACACACCGGGCCTGGCGTCCCCAGCCACGCAGCCCCTCAGCCAGGGCTCACGTCTGGCCCCTTGCCCTGCTCCTGGGCGTGCTGGGCGCAGCGTCCACGCCGACGGCCCTTCAGGCCCGGCTCTGAGGCTCCGGCTAACCCCCCTCCCTCCTTCCCGCCTTCTGGCCCCCCTCCCCTTCCTGATCCCCACCCAGCTGGGACCTGGGCACAGCCCCTCCTTCCTACCCATATTCAGGAGTGAAGGAACGGCCCGCCGACTGCAGTGGGCTTGGCCCAGAGCCCAGAGGGCCTGTTAGCACAGCCGGCTTCCTGCCTCGTGGGCTGGGGTGCGCCAGGGAGTGAGGCTGCTCCCCAGCCCCACAGAAGCCAGAGCACGGACCCAGCAGTCTCCAGAGTGCAGGCCTGGGCCCTACGTGGGGAGCACCGCCCTCCCCTGCCTGTCCCCACCCCGGTTCCCCCGGGGGACTCTCAGGCCCCCAGGCCTCAGCACTGCCCCTCGTTTGCCTGTCCCTCTAGTCCCGGCTGATCCCCTCTGAAAGGCTAGACCACAGACCCTGTTGCGTCCCAGTTCTTTACTCACAGGGCAAAGCTCCCAGGAGACCTGCAGGGCCAGCCCTGCGACCCCATCCCGTCCTGAGGCCCCTACCCTGTGCTGTGCTGGCTTCCAGGGGTCCCTGCTCATCTGAACCCCCTAGGGCTCAGCCACCAAACCTCCCGCCACCTCCCTGCAGGCCAGGGGGCAGCATCCCCCACGCCCTCCCAGCCCAGCCCAGGTGTCCACTCCACCCCTCGAGGCCCTGCAGGGACCCCACCCCCGACCCACCGCTGGGCCTCAAGCCTCACGTGTGTCTCACAACACTGGGCAGCGTGTGCTGGCCCTGAGCAGGGGCCCAGGGTGCGCTCTGGAGCGTGGACGTGCATGCTTTCCTGGTGGGACACCAGCCCCGAACAGGGGACTCGGAGCATCTACACAAACAACCACAGAACAAGCCTGGCCCCCACAGAAGCCAGAGACGGGCCAGGTGCTCCCCAGTCCCATGGGAGCCAGAGACGGGCCAGGTGCTCCCCAGCCCCATGGGAGCCAGAGACGGGCCAGGTGCTCCCCAGCCCCACAGAAGCCAGAGCACGGAGCAGGTGCCCTCCCAGCCCCTCGGGAGCCAGAGACGGGCCAGGTGCTCCCCAGCCCCATGGGAGCCAGAGCATGGACCAGGTGCTCCCCAGCTCCACGGAAGCCAGAGACGGGCCAGGTGCTCCCCAGCCCCACGGAAGCCAGAGACGGGCCAGATGCTCCCCAGCCCCATGGGAGCCAGAGCATGGACCAGGTGCTCCCCAGCTCCACGGAAGCCAGAGACGGGCCAGGTGCTCCCCAGCCCCACGGGAGCCAGAGACGGGCCAGGTGCTCCCCAGCCCCATGGGAGCCAGAGCATGGACCAGGTGCTCCCCAGCTCCACGGAAGCCAGAGACGGGCCAGGTGCTCCCCAGCCCCACGGAAGCCAGAGACGGGGCCAGGTGCTCCCCAGCCCCATGGGAGCCAGAGCATGGACCAGGTGCTCCCCAGCTCCACGGAAGCCAGAGACGGGCCAGGTGCTCCCCAGCCCCACGGAAGCCAGAGACGGGCCAGGTGCTCCCCAGCCCCATGGGAGCCAGAGCATGGACCAGGTGCTCCTCAGCTCCACGGAAGCCAGAGACGGGCCAGGTGCTCCCCAGCCCCACGGGAGCCAGAGACGGGCCAGGTGCTCCCCAGCCCCACGGGAGCCAGAGACGGGCCAGGTGCTCCCCAGCCCCACGGGAGCCAGAGACGGGCCAGGTGCTCCCCAGCCCCACGGGAGCCAGAGACGGACCAGGTGCTCCCCAGCCCCACGGGAGCCAGAGCACGGACCAGGTGCCTTCCCAGCCCCCCGGGAGCCAGAGACGGGGCCAGGTGCTCCCCAGCCCCACGGGAGCCAGAGACGGGCCAGGTGCTCCCCAGCCCCCCGGGAGCCAGAGACGGGCCAGGTGCTCCCCAGCTAGGAAGGCAGCCCGGCGGATATCAACACACGGCCCAGCATCTCCCTGGGAATGAAGAGCATGCTGGTCAAGGAGACACAGTGAAAATCATACAGCAGGAAGGACGAAGGAATCTGAGACATCAAAGGAAAACCACAGGCTCAGGCGGAGGTGGGGAGGGAGAGGCAGCATCGGCAACAGCCGCCTGGGCCCACCGAGCCCCTGTGTCCAGCAGCCGGCGGCGGAGGTCAGTCTTGGAGAGGGGGCGGGGCAGGGGCTGTGCCGCCCTCGCCCTCGGGGTTGCGGAACCGGAGGGGCCTCGGCCCAAACCGCTGACGCACAGGAAGCAGGCACTCCCCGGGAAATAGGTCCGGAAGTGGAAACTGCCCGAGTCACCCCAGGGAGACCTGGGTTCCACGCAAGTTCCCAGTCCCCGGCCCGGCCTCAGGGAACAGACGGGTGGCTCCCCCAGCTGCTTCAGCTCCACCCCACAGGAAACGAGGTCTCCCCTGCAACAGGCAGGCGCGTTTAGGCGGGGAGGCCTCACAGCCCCGTGGCCCAGCTTCCTGAGTCGCCCTCAAAGCCACAGGCATGGAATCGGGAAATCAAGAAGCTTCTGGCTTTTGCAGAAGCACTGGATTTCTCCAGCTAACAACCGGAGCCGGCCGTTCACAGGCCTACGCGGCTGGTTGGGGAAGGCAGCGGGCAGATAACTGCCCGAGGCCACGCAGCTTGGACCTGCAGGGGCTTGTCCAGACAGAAGGCTGCCTCGTGCCCTGTGAAGCCCCGTGAACCTCTCCACCTCACAGATAGGCGGCCCCTGAAGGCCCGTAGCCTTCTTGAGCTCACCAGCCCTGGGGTCATGGGGTCAGTGGGGGGTGGGGGGTAGGGAGGCCAGGCTGGCCCTGAGAGGATGGGCACCCCCAGCCACACATGGCTCCCGCATCCCCCGGGGAACAGGGCAGCCTCAGTCCTTGGGGCCTCGAGGGAGCTTCGTGCAGGGAGGAGCGGCTGAGGGCCGACACCGGTGCCACCTGAGGGCTGAGGCAGAGCTGCCGTCCTGCAGGGCCTCCGTGGGATCCGGTGTGCAGGCCCAAAGCCATGGAAGACCCTGGCTGCCTGCCGGCCAGACCACACACACGGCTGTCCTCTGGGCCTTCGGGCAGAGGAGGCAGAGTGCAAGGCCCGCCAGGTGCCCCCTGCTGCCCGCAGGCTGGTGGTGGGTACTGCCCCCTCCTCCTGCTCTGTGCGTCCAACAGGCCTTGTCTCCCAGCCCCAGCCTCCTGAGAGCCCCAGAACATTGGGCGGGACAGCTCACCTGTCGCAGGTCCCGAGTGGGCCACAGCGTCCGCAGGGCCTGCAGGAACGGGTCCTGGCCTGGGGGACAGGGCCGGGCTGTGGAGAGGCTGCGTGTGGCGGGGAGCACGGCCCTGCGGCCGCTCCCTAGGGCTGGCCTGCTCCCCCAGGCAAGAGGGCTTCCAGCTCAGCTCAGGGAGCCTGGACTCGCATTCCCGCCACAGTGGGCCCCTGGTCCACGTGGAGTGGGGAGGCCTGTGGTACTGACCCGATAGGGGGCAGCACCCCCATCCATGGCCCACTGTCTGGCCTCTGGCCCCTGCTGAGGCCCAACGTGGTCCTGCCTCTGCCTCCCCGTCTTCCCTCTGCCCTGTCCTGGCCCTGGCGAGTCCCACCCGGGCCCGAGCCCCCAAAGCTTCCCCACCCCTGCTGCAGAGTGGGCCGCGGGGCCCCTGGAGTGGGCGCCTGCCCAGTCCAGTGCTGCCTGGGGGTGGTGGGGGCCCAGGTCACTCTCAAGCTGGAAGAGTTGGTGCCCTCAGGCCAGGTCCCAGGTTAGGGCCTAGGAGGGCCAGCTGTCTGGAAAGGGTCACCGCGGCCTGCGCTGGGCTTGGGAAAGGAAGCTGCTTCTGAGGCCAGGGCCTGGGGACCAGCTTTGAGCTGCCCGTGGCCACCAGCGCCCCCTGGCTGCCTGCCTGCTGGGCCTGTCCCTCCTGCTCTGTCCTGCCAGCAGGGTTCCCGCTCCCCACGCCCCCCCTCACCGCAGGCCCCCAGCCTCCGCAGCAGGTCCCCTCCAACCCCCCACCTCCACCCCTGCCCCCGCCTGAGCCTGCAGGCCCAGCGCATCCTGCGCTGCAAGCCCTGCTGCACAGGTGTGGACCGCCACCCGGCCAGCCCCCCAGAAGCTGGGGACAAACTTTCCCATCAGGGGCCGTCGCCCAGAGCCCGGAGAGGGTGTGTGACGGGGGGGCTCTGTGCGATCGGGGGCTATGCCTGATGGAGGGGCTGCGTGTGACGGGGGGACCGTGTCCAACAGGGGCTTTGTCTGTCGGGGGACTGTGTGTGACGGGGGACCCTGTCTGATGGGAGTACTGTGTCTGATGGGGGCTGTGTCTGTCAGGGGACCGTGTCTGTCGGGGGACCGTGTCTATCGGGGGACTGTGATGGGGGGACCGTGCGTGACGGGGGGACCGTGTGTGATGGGGGACCGTGTCTGTCGGGGGACTGTGTGTGACAGGGGACTGTGATAGGGGGAGCGTGTGTGACGGGGGGGACCGTGTCTGATGGAGGCCCCTGTCTGATGGGGGGGAAGTGTCTGTCGGGGGGACCGTGTCTGTCGGGGGCCCCTGTCTGACGGGGGGACTGTGTCTGTCGGGGGGCCTGTGTCTTATCCCCTTTCCCAACAGGGTGTGCTTTAGGGCCCAGAGGCGCCGCGTAATGGGGGCCTCTGGGGATAGCTTGGTGCTCCTGTTGAGGACACTTGGGCAGCAATGGAGTCCGTCCGTTAGGTTCAGTGTAAAGGCACCTGCTGGTGCCCCCTTGGAGGGTCTGTTGAAGCCGCATGTGTGCCCCAGAGGACCCTGGGGAGACGCCGCGGGCCCTGGGTGTGTGGGTACAGAGGCTGCACCAGATCTCCACCACGTCACCGGCCGAAGGCGCTGCCCTTTGCCCATGTGTTGGAGGCTCCCCTCCCATAGCGTGCCCACTCAGGGACCCAGCCCAGCACAGAGACAGCCGCTCAGGACGCTCAGGGTGGCAGGAAGGGGGCCGCTCTCCAGCTGGACACAGGGTCTCCGCCTGGGAGGAGCCCCTGCCTCCCCAGCCTTGGCCTCCTCTCCCACGTCACCGTCTGTCTTTCTAGGGGGCTTCATAGCAGACTTCACAAGGCCCTGCGTCTGCCCCCCACATCACCAGACACAGCAGACACGCAGAAAGCAAGCCCCGCTGAGCCCACAGACGCCACCTGAGAGGAGTTCAGGGTTTCCAGGGGAGATTCCAGGGCCGACAGCCTCGGCTCTCTTGGGGCTGGGGGCCACGTGGGGGCCAGTGTGGGTGCCCCTGCTCCCGCCTTCTCGGCTGGACGGACGAGATGCCTTGTGTCCGTATTTGGTGTGGGGGCGCAGTGAAGGCTCCAGAGAAATCCGCCTGCCCCTGCACACCCAGCCCGCCCCACACGTGGGCTCCGTCCTTCTGCCAGAAGCTTCTGTCCAGTCACGGCTGACCTTCAGTGTTAGTCATCAGGCGAGCGGCCAGCAGGCAGGCCACCAAGGGACCACGGGGTCACGTTTCCCCGGTAACAGGAGGTGCGCCCACGGCCCCGGGGCAGGAGGCCATGGCAGCAGCCAGCAGCCTGGCCCCCGCCCACACCCGGGCCCGTGCCGCCCCGATGCCTCCCACCCGGTGTCCCTGCCCCGTGCAGAGACCCCACACACCCACCCCACGGCCCGCCCTACACTGCCCAGCTGGACCTGGGGCTGTGAGGGGCACACGCTCACCCGCAGAACTCACCTCCAGCGGGCTCACTGGCAGGGTTAGTGGCAGCAGGCTTCTCCTCAGGGTCTCCAGGATCCATTCTCAGGGAAGAGGCAGGAGCTGCTGGAGACCAGTGGAGACGGGCAGTCAGGCTGCAGGCTCCACACACAGGGGAGAGACCCGGAAGGGCAGCAGCGCAGGGCCCACTTCTGTGGTCGAGAGGCAGGGACCCGGGCGGCCGCAGCTTCCCTGCTGGAGTCTGCCCATGGGCGCAGCCAGCTCTGAGCCATCCAGGCCGTTCCCAGGTGGCCAGCAGGCTCCTGCCAACAGGCACTTTTCCCACACTTAGGGAAACGGGCCAGTTTGTCCTCATTTGAGGTGTGGTTTGTATCACGGGACTGTCGTAGCGCCTCTGTTTAGACCCGGGCCCTGACACAGGCCTGGATCAAGGGGACCCCACCTGCCCTCTGTGCTGCCTGCTCCCCAACCCGTTCCGCTGCCCCACAGGCCACCAATCCCACAAGCCTTGGACGTTTACTGTCGAACTTCTAACAGGCTGATACAGCTGTTTCCTGACCCCAGTCTTACACTGACTGACTGAGCCCAAGGTGAGAACCCACCCCCACCCACGAGCCTAGAAACAGCTCTCTGAGGCTTTCCACCGAGTCTTCGCAGGAGCCACGAGCAGAGCCCGGCTGAGCTGGTGCAGACTCCCGCAGCTTCTCCGCCCTGCCCACTCGCTCCAGGCCAGGGCAGCTGCCGCTGCAAACAGCTCCCGCTGGACAAGTTTCAGGCCGGCTTCTGGACGAGAGGCCACGCACAAACATGCTTTCTGCCATCAAGTGATGCCCAGGGTTGGGGAGGGATGGGGCCGGCTCCC
The DNA here is from genome assembly GCA_917880005.1 of Nanger dama. Lineage (NCBI taxonomy): Eukaryota > Metazoa > Chordata > Mammalia > Artiodactyla > Bovidae > Nanger > Nanger dama. The sequence continues at coordinate 604,529 of CAKJTW010000018.1, read as the reverse complement.
AGCTGGTGGCAGTAGCCCAGCTGAGACCACTAACCTGGAGCCTGGCGAGCAGAGCTTCCCGCTGAGTAGAGCAGTCTGCGCCCAGGCACCAGCTGGAGGGGGCCGTTGGGGCCAGAAGTGCAGGTGAGAATGCAGGACCCCCAGAGCTCCCAGAGGCAGCTGACCCTGGGCCAAGAGTTCGTCAGAGACACGAATGATCAAGCGGCGCCGCTCACTCAGGGGTCCACCCCAGTGACCAAAACATGCGAGACCCACTGTAGACCCACGCTGCCCACCCAGCCATGTGACCAGGCCCCTGAGCCCCAGCAAGTCCATGGGGCGCTTTGCAGGTTGAACCTCTCAAGATAAAGATCTACCCTAACAGAGGTCCGTCTAGTCAAAGCTACGGTTTTCCAGCAGCCACGTACAGATGTGAGTTGGACCAGAAAGCAAGCTGAGCACAGAAGAATTGATGCTTTTGAACTGTGGCTTTGGAGAAGACTCCAGAGTCCCTTGGACTGCAAGGAGATACAGCCAGTCCATCCTAAAGGAGATCAGTCCTGACTATTCATTGGAAGGACTGATGCTAAAGCTGAAACTCCAATACTTTGGCCACTTGATGCAAAGAACTGACTCACTGGAAAAGACCCTGATGCTGGGAAAGATTGAAGGCAGGAAGAGAAGAGGACGACAGAGGATGAGATGGTTAGATGGCATCACTGACTTGATGGACAAGAGTTTGAGCAAGCTCCGGGAGTTGGTGATGGACAGGGAGGCCTGGTGTGCTGCCATCCATGGGGTCGCAGAGTCAGACACGACTGAGTGACTGAACTGAACTGACTGAATGGAATGCCAAGTTATGCCCCCTTCACCAGCTCAAGGTAATCAGAAACTGCCTGCTCACTAGAACAACTCAGCATTCTTCAGATGAAGGTAACAGAATAGGGTCCCTACAATGTATCATCCACGATGTTCAGTAGATAATATAAAAATCACAAAGGAAAGTATGACCCACAGGTAACGGGGAAGAACACAGGAGAGCCCGTGAAGAGAGCACCCCAAGGCGCTCAGAGGCCGGGCTCAGCAAAGAGCTTAGCACAACTATTACAACTGTTTTCAAAGGACGAATGAAAGTCATGTTCAAAAAGTTACGGGATAATACAATCTTCATGAAACAGACAGGTAGAAATGGAAATCACGTGAAACTGCTTACAAGAATGGGAACCTCTGATGGCTCAGCAGGAAAGAATCCACCTGCCAATGCAGGAGATATGAGTTCGATCCCTGGACCAGGGAGATCCCTAGAAAAGCAAGCGGCAACCTGCTCCGGTATCTTGCCTGGGAAATCCCACGGACAGAGGAGGCAGTGGGCTGCGGGCCCTGGGGCTGCAGGAGAGCTGGACGAAACCACAACAACACAGAAGAACTAAATAGCAATTCTCCAATAAAAAGCGTGAAAGGATAATAACTGAAACCGAAAACCCACCGATTGGGCTTGACAGCAGATTGGAGACGGCAGATTAAAGAGTCAGGGAATTTGAAGACAGATCAATAGAAATTAGGGCCTCCCTGGTATCTCAGATGGTAAAGAATCTGCCTGCAATGCAGGAGACCCGGGTTTGATCCCTGGTCAGGAAGATCCCCTGCAGAAAGGAATGGCAACCCACTCCAGTATTCTTTCCTGGAGATTCCCATGGACAGAGGAGCCCGGTGAGCTACCGTTTTGGGGGCTGCATAGAGTCGGACACGACTTAGCAACTAAGCATGCAGTCAAAATTATCCTGTCTAAAGAGAGGGGAAGAGTAAAGAGAAAGAAAAGTGCCACTACTTCCTCCCTGTCGGATCCCTTACCCAGCCATGAGAAACCGGAGTGAGCACCACAGCCCTCCCCAGGATGCCCATGCAAGCCGAGGAGGGCTGCCTGCTCCCAGGGCCAGCCCCTCCCGAGCCTCTGCCCGTGTCTCGGTCTGGACGGCTGCTCTCCAGCGCCTCCTGTCCCGCTTCTCCCTGGTGCGTCCTGCACCCCCTGACCTCAAAGCCTTCATCTTCTCAGTCTCCCGCTGACTCTACAGGAGCACATCCTCCACGAGCTTCCCGAGAGCAACTGCAAGGGGGGATGCTCGCTGCTCTCGGCTGCCTGCGGCGTCTTCGCAGGCCCCCGGCCTGGCTAGGAGCCTGGCTGTGGGTGAGGAGCCATCCCCGGGGGTGACGGGGATGGTCCTTCCTGATGGCAGCTGGGACTCTGCTCCTCTCCTGGGGGCCTCCCCTGCCAGCATGCAGGTACCAGAGGAGGGACTGACGGGCGAGGTCCACTAGGCGCCCCTGGACTTTCTGCTCCTTGGAACGCTGGGCGTCCTGGAAGAACCTCTAGTTTTCCTGTGTCTCCTCGTCTCTGCCTTTGGGGGAGATTTCTTGAAATTTATTTTGCCACTCTTTCGTTAATTACTCATTCCTACTACCGGAATTTTAATAATATCCACGAGTTTCGTCTCCCTTCACCCCCCGCCCGAGGACACGGTGGCTTCCGCGCGCTTTGCTGGTCCGTATGGACACCTCCCTCCTGTTCACAGCCCCTTTCCTCTAAGACGCTTTCCTCGGGTCTGAGGGCTGCGGCCCTACCCTGCAGGCCCTGAAAGGCTGCCTGGGGCGGGGGGTGGGGTGGGGAAGGCACTCCCTGGGAAGAGCCTCCCTGGGGGCACCGGTGCCTGGAGGAGCCCTCCCTCCCCACCTGGGGTCCCGGGTGCCTGCCCCCAGGCAGATGTCCCCGAGGCCCTGTCTCCAGCCCCAGGCCTCCCGGGCTCTGCAGTGGCTGGGGCCAGTCCTCAGCTCCTGACAGGCCTCTTCCTCCCTCTGTCCTCAGCGCTTGCTTTCCCTCTGTCTATGGTCACCTGAATGGACCTGGAGTGAGGCAGGCAAGCTGGCCCGTCTGCCCGGGCACCACTGGGAAAAACCCAGCTGCCTGCCCCTGCCTACCCCTTGCTGGGATCTAATCCCAGATGCCTTCTGCCCACCTCCCACCCCAAGTCTGGCCCAACCCTGGCAGGACTTGGGGTGGGAGGACTGCCACTCCCGGTGGCTGGGGTCTCTAATACAGAGGCCCATCCCCACAGCACCCCCTCTCTGGGGACTGAGGGGGCCAGTTCTCCCAGCTGCCACACCCTCAGAGCACCTATGGAGGGGGTGCAGGCAGGCGAGGCCAGAGCTGGCCTCTGGGCCCCTCTGCAGGCAGTGCCATCCTGGGGTCCTGCCCACACTGGGGGCCAGTCAGGGCGCAGCAGGATGAGCGTGTCCTGCACGTGGGGAGGTGCCGCTCATACCCCCTCACCCTCCTGTCTGGCATGTCCACTGTCTGTCGGTCCTCTGGGACCCCGGGGCAGCGCCAGGCACAAAGGCTGGTCCAGCTCCACGGCCTGCTATGCCTCTGTGACCCCACTGTGACCCCACCACCTCTGGGACCTGTCTGGCCTGGGGTGGGGGGGAACCCTGAGGCCGCCAGAGGGTCCTCAACAGGAGGGGCTGAAGATGGTGCAGGGCCCTGCCCTGGGAGCCCAGCCTGGCTCCTCCTCTTGTCACCCTCATCGGCCAGGCCCCACCCAGGCCCCCGGGCTGAGTGTGCGTCTGGCCAGGCAGGCTCCATGTGGTCAACACCGCTGCTGGCTGTTTCTGGAGCCCCCTGACCCTGCACAGCACACAGCCACGTCCACCCATCGACCCAGCCAGTGAGCCCTGAGGCACCGAGCTCCTGGTGGGGCTGAGGCGAGGGCCCAGGCTCGGCTGAGAGCAGCCGGCTGCTCTAAGGAGGCTCCAAACAGGCCTCCTCTCCTGGCCTCCATCCCGCTGTAGGCGGGACCTATGGGTGCCGTGGGGCTCCTGAGAGGGTCCCAGCCCATGGCCCTCCTTCCCAGCACAGTCCAGCCCGCAGGCCCCTCCATGCTGTGTGACCCCAGGGACGTTTCCTCTGAAAAAATGGAGGTTTTATTTTAGTAGTAAAGACCAGCAGCCTGAAAAATGTGACAGGAGCCTGGCAAGCTACAGTCCAAAGGGTTACGGAACCGGACACAACTGAGCACGCACACGGAGGGGACACACACAGAGACGAGCAGCAGCGAAGGCCCTGTCTGCCCAAGCCCAGCCCTCCAGGGGAGCCGGGCCCCCACGCCGCACGCTCGGGCTCTTCCCACGTGAGCCAGTCAGGGTTTGTCCAAGCGCAAGGTCTCGACGGTCTTCTTTCCAGTGCAGGCCTCTACTTTGCTGGTCAGACATGCAGGTGACGCTGCTGGAACGGCAGAAGGTGAAGAGGAACTAAAGAGCCTTGATGAAGGTGAAAGAGGAGACTGAAAAACCTGGCTTAAAAGTCAGCACTCAAAAAAACTAAACTTATGGCATCCAGTCCCATCACTTCTTGGCAAATAGATGGGGGAAAAATGAAAACAGTGGGAGACTTTATTTTCTTGGGCTCCAAAATCACTGCAGAAGGTGGCTGCAGTCATGGAATTAAAAGATGCTTGCTCTTTGGAAGAAAAGCTATGACCAACCTAGACAGTGTATTAGAAAGCAGAGACTTTACTTTGCCAACAAAGGTCCATGTAGTCAAAGCTATGGTTTTTCCAGTAGTCGTGTACAGACGTGAGAGTTGGACCTAAAGAAGGCTGAGCAATGAAGAATTGAATGTTTTCAAATTGTGGTGCTGGAGAAGGCCCTTGAGAGTCCCACTGGACTGCAAGGAGATCAAACCAGTCAACCCTAAAGGAAATCAACCCTGAATATTCACTGGAAGCACTGATGCTGAAGCTCCAATACTTTGGGCACCTGATGCGAAGAGGCACGTCGTTAGACTCTGATGCTGGGAGAGACTGAGAGCAGGGAAGGCAGCAACTGGACGGGATGGCTGGACGGCACCATCGACTCAGTGGACATGAGCCTGAGCAAACCCTGGGAGACAGTGAGGGACAGGGAAGGGTGGCATGCTGCAGTCCATGGGGTCACAAAGAGCTGGACACGACTGAATGGCTGAATATCAACAACTAGGAAGGCGGCAGATGACCCAGTGGCTCTGCTGTGAGAGGGTGTGTTTTCCAATCTTCTCAACAAGGGCTAACCTCTACAATTCTAAGGTTTCGCTGTGGGTATTTCCACCTCCTGCTGTGGGACCACTTTCCTACTTTCTCTCAGGGCATGGTGCCAACGCCTGGCCACGTGAGGCAGGCAATGGGCTCTCCTCTCAGGCCAGCCCCAGGTCAGGCGGACAGACCCAGACCTTCCTTGGCCAGCAAAGCTCAATTCTGGTCTGTTCCTGAGCCCCAGAATCTGAAATCAGTAACCTCGTGTTTCTGAGACTGAAAACAGCTGGAAGCCACCAAGTTCAAGTTCACCCCCACCACAGTCCTTATAAACTGACCTCATTTTAAAATGAAACAAGCTGCAACGGCGGTGCTGGGTTTGCAGCGCACACCAGGCAAATAGGCCGTCCCAGGGACGGAGGCCCCGGGTGAGCACCGCCTCCAGTTTTTGAACCTTCTCTAAATCAGAGTCACCAAATACAACTCGTTCAGGGCTGTGACTCTGCTGAAAGGGGCTAGGCTGAGCCACATCCCTGCAGGGAGCCCTGGCACGTGACCGTCCGCCTCAAAGATCCCAGCTCACCCCAAAGGCTCCTGCCTCTCAGCTCTGCCCCACACCTGGGCAGGCAGGGAGCCCCTGTCAGACACCAAACCCACAGAGAAATGGACTCAAACCGGAGGAGGGGACGGGGGGTTTCAGAGAGAAGCCCTGCAGGCCAGACTGCTTCCTCCCAAGAGGTGGCTGGATTATCCACCTGGGAGCCAGCCGGGCTGCTGCTTGGCATGCTGACCAGGCTGGCCCCCAGGTAGATGCGTCCTGAACTCTGCCCTCAGCCAGGCCCGAGGAGACCCAGAGGAGAAAGAGGACTCCAGCAGGCCCACCCTCGGGGATACTGCCGCCTCCAGCGGAGCCCCCAGCCCCCGGTATGAGGCAGGAAGGGGCTCAGAGCAGGTGCTCGTGGGCGTGTCCCTTCCTGTCCCCGCCCCCCCCGGCTCCTCAACCCCTCACGTCCACAGGCGGCCAGGCCAGGCTGGGGTGCGTCCTTCAGGCCTGTCGTCCCCCTCAAAGCGGCTTTGTGAACGGGTGGTGCTCCAGCCGCGAAGCCTGAGACCCCCGGGAGCCCAGAGGACGCGGAGGACGTGGCCTGGTTCGAGGGCACCGCGAGGAGAGGAGGGCCCGAGTTCCTGACTGCAAACCTCCTTTCAAGGAGCCAGACAGCAGGGCTTCAGGACCCCCGCAGGAGCCACGCTGTGCCCAGGCCCGGGCCTTCTGTCCATCCGCCCATCCACCGCCCGGCCCAGGAGAGCGCAGCACGCGGCCTCTCCGCACCGCGGGGAGTGAGGGCGTCAGCGCTGCACTCTGCTGCGGCGCCAAGTCCCGCTCCCTTCGCCACCTCTCCGTTTCCCACAAACACGGGGCGCGGGCTGCGTGTCCCCGCAGGCATTCCCCGCGCCTCCACTGCGCCCAGGGGCATGCGCGCGTGGAGAGGGGGCTGAGGGCCCAGGCTCCGCCTCCCTGGGAGGACCCGAGCAGGAGCTCGGCGGCGGGCGGGGCTCAGCGCGGGATCCGGGCGCCCGAGGCCCAGCGCCCAGCTCGCCGCGGCCCCCTGCGCGCCCGCAGCCGGCAGGCCGCTGCACACGCTCGGGCGCCAGCAGGGAACTGCTGGATTCTCCGAGTCGGCTGCGTTCGGGGAATAGGAGCACGCGGGCGCACTAGGCGTAAATAAAGTGTACCATTAAAAGTAGCTTGCCTCTTTCTTTACACAGAAAATTTAAAGGCACACCTGTGGCTCAGGTATTTCTGCTGGACACACTGCTCTGGAGAAACGCCGCTGACCAGGGAAGAGGTGGCCCTGGCGGCCCCGGCTGCCTCTCCACCGCGATGCCGGGGCCTCGCAGGACGAGCGGATGCCCGATCCTCCGCCACTGCGCCGCATCCTGGCTGCAGGAGCCACCCTGCTGTCCCCAGGGCAGGACGAGGTCACCACCCCAGAGCCGCCCGGACCCCCGAGACACAGGGGGCGGAAGGCTGGGCCCCTGCGGATGGGGCCGCGCAGGCCTCTTCAGCGAAGCAATAGCACTGACGGGGAGCCCCTCAAAGGAAATTCAGCGGGTGTGCGTTCACCCCTAACCCAGACCCACCGTCACCGAACATCACTGCCCCCGCCCCAGCCCTGGCGGCTCCACCGGGTCAGGACACCTCATGGAAACAGAGCCATCCTTTCTCTCCAGCTCCATCCACTCAGGACAGGGCTTGTCCACACCACGGGGCACCTGCTGTGGACCCAGCCGTGGCCCGTGTGGATGCCTGCCGGCCTCTCTGCAGCGTGCCAGGCCAGACGTGCTGGCATTCGACTCTGGGGAACCTGTGGGCACCTCCAGGGCAGCAGCCGTGGGAAACTCCCCCCTCTTCACGCAGCCTCCCTCCTTCTCACTCCCTCCTTCCCAGGGGCTTGACTTCTAACTTCCTGATATGACTTCAGGATTGTTCCTTTCTTTAAAAATCAAAGTCGCCAACTCTAAACACAGACCGTGACTCTCAGGGACACTGCGGTGGTGGTCTCTGCCCCCTGGATCACCGCCCGGCCTCCCACAGTGCTGCGCTTCCCTGCAGCATGCAGGAGCCAGCCCTGGGAGTCTGGGCCACAAAGCTCTTCAGGACCCTTTCTCTCTGGGTGCCAGGCGGCGGCAGGAGCAGGGGCAGAGATCAGCGGTCAGCAGCCCCACCATCTGGATGGAGGTTCCTGCTCCCTGCCTGTTCTGACTGAGGCTGGTCACAGCTTTTCTTCCAAGGAGCAAGCAAACCCCAGTCTCCTGCATTGCAGGCGGATTCTTTGCCACTGAGCTACCCGGGAAGCACCTTAAAAACTGCATTTTACATTGACTATTTAATGTCACGGGGACAAATCCTCCCCATGTGGCATGAAATCGTCACCAAAGCAGCTGCTGGGAACAAAGGGCCTCGGGCCCGGTCCACTCAGCACTGGGGCCACCCATCGGCCCTCTGGGTCTTCTCTTTCATTCTCTGAATCTTCTAGATGTTACACAATGAACACACTTCACCTCGTATTCATGAAAAAACCACAAAGTTATTCTTGAAAGTTAAACTACAATAGACTCTTAGCTCTAGAGAGGATGTTGGGCACCCACTCGGGCGCCCAGGAGTCTGAGCTGCAAGGCAGGCCTCTCCTGTCGCCGGCTCTCCTCGCTGCCAGGCACACCTGCTGTCTCGAGGGGAGGCTGGTGGTCCTGCCTTGGGGTGACTTGGGCTGCAGCCAGGGCTGGGGGCTGGGATCGCGGGCCCAGACGACAAGCACTTCTGAGCCCAGCTGGTCTTCGCCCACCGCCTACTCCAACCCCCTTCCCCAGGCCTGTTCTGACAGGAGGCCCTGATTCCCTGTTGGCTCAGAGGATAAAGCGTCTGCCTGCAATGCAGGAGACCCAGGTTCGATCCCTGGGTTGGGAAGATCCCCTGGAGAAGGAAATGGCAACCCACTCCAGTATCCTTGCCTGGAGAATCCCATGGACAGAGGGAGCCTGAGTGGGCTACAGTCCACAGGGTCGCAAAGAGTCGGACATGACTGAGTGACTTCACTTCACTTCATTTCCCATGTTTATCACTGTAACATCAGGGTTCCGTGTATATGCTGTTTACATGTGTGGTCTTCACCTTTTGTGAGTGTTCAGAATTTTTTTTCACTTTCATTTTCCCTTAATTACTCTTAGCAAAAGGTTATATCATTGGTCTTTTCAAAGAACTAGTTTTGGGGGACTTCCCTGGTGGTCCAGTGATTAGGACTTGGTGCTGTCACTGCCGCGGCCTGGGTTCAATCCCTGGTTGGGAAACTAAGATCTCTCAAGCTCTGCCACTTCAGTTCAGTCACTCAGTCGTGTCTGACTCTTTGTGACCCCATGGACTGCAGCACGCCAGATTCCCTGTCCATCACCAACTCCCGGAGTTTACTCAAGCTCACATCCATCGAGTCGGTGATGACATCCAACCATCTCATCCTCTGTCGTTCCCTTCTTCTCCTGCCTTCAATTTTTCTAGCATCAGGGTCTTTTCCAATGAGTCAGTTCTTTGCATCAGGTGGCCAAAGTATTTGGAGCTTCAGCTTCAGCATTAGTCCTTCCAATGAATATTCAGGACTGATTTCATTTAGGATTGACTGGTTTGATCTCCTTGTAGTCCAACAGACTCTCAAGAGTCTTCTCCTACACCGCAGTTCAAAAGCATCAATTCTTTGGCGTTCAGCTTTCCTTATAGTCCAACTCTCACATGTATACATGACCACAGGAAAAACCATGGCTTTGACTAGATGGACCTTTGTCAGCAAAGTCATGTCTCTGCTTTTTAATATGCTGTCTAGGTTGGTCATAGCTTTTCTTCCAAGGAGCAAGTGTCTTTTAATTTCACGGCTGCAGTCACTATCTACAGTGATTTTGGAGCCCCCCAAAATAAAGACTGTCACTATTTCCATTGTTTCTCCATCTATTTGCCATGAAGTCATGGGCCTGGATGCCATGATCTTCATTTTTTTAATGTTGAGTTTTAAGCCAACTTTTTCACTCGCCTCTTTCACTTTCATCAAGAGGCTCTTTAGCTCCTCTTCACTTTCTGCCATAAGGGTGGTGTCATCTGCATATCTGAGGTTACTGAAATTTCTCCTGGCAATCTTGATTCCAGCTTGTGATGCATCCAGCCTGGCACTTCACATGATGCACTCTGCATAGAAGTTAAATAAGCAGGGTGACAATACAGCCTGACATACTCCTTTCCCAATTAGGAACCAGTCCGCTATTCCATATCTAGTTCTAACTGTTGCTTCTTGACCTGGATACAGGTTTCTCAGGAGGCAGGTAAAGTGGTTTGGTATTCCCATCTCTTTTAAGAATTTTCCCCCAGTTTGTTCTGATTCATACAGTCAAAGGCTTTAGCATAGTCAAGGAAGCAGAAGTAGATGTTTTTCTGGAATTCTCTTGCTTTTTCTATGATCCAGCAGATGTTGGCAATTTGATCTCTGGTTCCTCTGCCTTTTTGAATCCAGCTTGAACATCTGGAAGTTCTCCGTCCATGTACTGTTGAAGCCTAGCTTGGAGAATTTTGAGCATTACTTTGCTGGCATGTGAGATGAGTGCAATTGTGCAATAGTTTGAACATGCTTTGGTATTGCCTTTCTTTGGGACTCAAGCTGTACGACATGGCCAAAAATTAAAAAAGAACTAGCTTCTGGTTTTACTAATTTTATACCTCCTGATTTAAGTATTTAATTAACTTTTCTCTTTTTTTCCTTCAGTTATATATATATTTTCAGATTCTTTTCCAATATAGATTATGACAAGATATTGAATATAGTTCTCTGTGCTGTACAGTAATAGATCCTTGTTGTTTATCTGTTTTATATAGAGTTGTGTGTACCCGTTAATTCAGAATCCTAACTTATACCACCCTTTCCCCTTGGGTAGTCCCAGGTCTGGCACCTACATCTGTGAGTCTGTTCCTGTTTCATTGACAAGCTCATTCCTGTCACACTGTAGATTCCACCTATGAGAGGGTTACGTGCTGTTGTCTTTGACCTACTTTGCTTAGTGTGATGACATCTCGGTCCATCCACGTTGCTGCAAATGGCATCATTTCATTCTAAATTTTTCTCTATATTAATTCCGCCTGCTTCCTTCCATTTCTTCTGTTTATTTTTGACCTTGGGTGGAGTGTTCTGGTTTGGTCTCCACTAGAGATGAGTGCTTTCTGGTTAAATGCAGGCTTCTTGGATTTGCCTTTTGCTGTAACAGCCCTGACGGTCCTCTTCCCTCTGTCTGGACCTCCTCCTCCCTGGAGGCCCCCAGGCTGGCCCTTCCCTCTGGACCCCAGAGGCCACACCTGCCCGTCCGGGGCAGCACTCGCTCGCTGCTCTGTCCACTCCACATGACGCACGCTTCTACTTTTCAGGCTGTTTCTGGCTCCAGGCTCATCGCTGCCGGTTCACGTCATGTTTCCTTCCCCTTCCTCGCATTCTGGCTTCTCCTGGAGATGGGGCACAAGCTGGGGATGGGCCCTGGCCGCAGAGCTGTTGTGGGCAGGATGCCACAGGGCTGTGCAGGGGGCCTGTGCGTGGGAACTGGCTCGGGAGCGGCAGCATGGCCTCTGCTCTGAACTGCAAGAGGGGCTCTGTCTGTGAGAGCAGAGACAGGTGGGGAGTCGCCTGCAGGTCCAGGGCGTCCGGCGCCCGGCTCCCTGGAGACGCAGCCCTTCCCCATAGCTGTCTTGCGGGACAGAGCTACAAGCGCCCCTGTCATAGTCTCCTTCCAGCTCCCAGCCTCCAGGAGACGAGTCCTGAGCCGCTTGTAAGCGTGGCTGCCCTGGTGTGGAGGCTGCCCGGCTGGGAAGGCCTGCGTGAGTCTGGACGCGCCCCTCCCAGCATGCCGCCTTTCCTTCCACAAGGCTTCCTGGGAGGGGCGGGACAAGCCCCCCGGTACCCGGGTTCATGGTCGGTGGTCCATGGGCAGCGGAAGAGGTGGGTGTGGTGAGCCCCAGGAAACGTGGTCACCCAGCACTGGGTCAAGGGGCTCTCCACGGGCTCATGTGATGGGCACAGCCCGGGGGACCCAGGCTTCGCGCGGTGACCCTGGACACCAAATGCCTCTGTCACGTGTGAGCCTACATTTATTTTCTGAGACAAAAATCTTTTGTGGCATTTGGCTTTTTTCTTGGATGTGCCCATTGTTTAAAAAGGGAAAAAAAAAAAAAACACAAAAACCAACCTCTTGTCTTGGGCTAAAATCAATTCCCAGATATCCAAAACTCCTGCCCATTTGATTGACCCATGAGCTCCAGAATTAACCAGCTATTAAGTTTCTTGGGAAGCAAGTTTCAGCGCTAAGCTGGCCTCTGAGCTGAGTCCTTACCTCAGGAAGCGGTTCCCTCTCCCGGGCTCCCTCCGGCGTGTGTTCCCTCACACGCTCACGTGTGAGCTGTGTGCTCCAAACGATCTCAGCAGCGCTGCTGACGTGAGCAGCCAGGAGCTCTCACGGCCAGAGGTGAAACAGTGTCCTGACGGAAGCCGCTTCCAAGGCCTCCGCTGCTACGGGGGAGCAGATTTCAGCTCAGACACAACGGAGTGTTTCTGAACCACCTTCTTCAGAGCTGGAAGAACCTTAGAGGTCACCGAATCACTCCAACTTTCAGGGCATCTGTAAAACAGAAAAACTTGCCATTGAAACCTTCTTAAGGATTTTTTAATTAAACATTTCATTTTGAGATAGCTATAGATATGCATGTACTTGTAGGAAATAATAGGAAGACCTCCCATCCACCTTCCACCCCAGATCACAAGCAGGGCGCCGTGCGGGTTAGAGGGGAGCCAGAGCCCTCGCTGCCCTCTGCAGGCGCCCCAAGGCCCTGATCTGCAAGTGGCCCTGGCAAGACAGGTCGCATCTCTGTTCACATGTCTGTCATTTCAGGAAAGTTGCACGGATGGAACCACACAATCTGGCCTCTGTGCGTCTGCGCTCACTTGGCACACTCCCCTAAGACACACACGAGTGGCTGTGACTGCCCAGCGCCCAACACTTTTGCAGAGTGGGCTCCTGTGGAGTGGATGCAGAGGCTGCTTGGCTAGCACCCCCGAGGGGCATCTAGGCTTGTTCCAGCTCTGGGCCATCAGGGGGCAGAGCCACGGTACCACAGGGACAGGCACAGCAATGGGACCTCTTTCATCTTTATTTCTGGGGGCCGTGCCTCAAGGCATGTGGGACTTTAGTTCCCTGAACAGGGACTGAACCTGTGCTCCCTGCACTGGACGTGTGGAGTCTTAAGCACTGGACTGCCAGGGAAGTCCCTTTTCTCATTCTTTTATTGTGAAAATAGAAACACACAGATTAGTGGGCACAGAGGACAGCCAGAGGCTCATGCATGGGACCTGGGGGAGCAGGTGCCCAGAGGAGGTGGAAGGGGCGGGGAACACAGGAGACCCACAGGACATGTGTCCCAGAGGCCAGGCACCGAGGGGGATGAGTCACAAGGAGGCCCCCAGAAACCCCAACAGGAGTTTGGGTGGCATCCCGGCAGGATCAAGAATAAGAAGCATTATGGAAAGACGGTCAAAGAGCTATGCCAAGTGAACACCTGACCCAGCAACGCCTCTCCTGGGGTTGCACTTAAGAGCACAGAGAACACAAGGCCGCAGAAACACCTGCACACAAGTGCGACTCACAAGAGCCAGACAGCGGGCGCCCAGGATGCCCCAGCGGGAGTCCGTTTGATCAACAAAATGCCCCCCCGACCCCCCCGGTCACAATGGAAGTGACTCAGCCTGAAAAGGAACGGGAGTGCTGGCCCTCCTGCAATGTGTGCGGACCTCAAGCACGATGCTGAGGGGGAGACGCCAGATGGAAATCTACACGCCTTGCGATTCTGTTTATATGAATAGTCCCGAAGAGGTGAATCCAGACCGGGGTGGGGGCTGCAGTGGGGCATGCGTTAGGGGTGATGGTGGCACAGCTCTGTGAATCTGACAAAAACATGGAACTGTACATTTAAAAATGAGCTTTATGATTTGTGAAGCACATATCAGCATCTAAAAAGCACCCGGCAAAGGAAATTGGAGACGCTGAATCCTGCCGATTCTTAAAAGGAGTCTGGCTGTAAAGGAGCAAAGAGACACGTGGGCTGAGGGCGGGGGCTTTCTGTTCAAGGTGGGAAGAAACACAGGACGTCTGCATAGAGGGGAAATGACACCTGGGGGGACACCCCAGGGAGACACACTGGGGACAGGGCAGTGCTCCCAGGGAGCAGGCAGGTGCTCAGGGAGGAGGCAGGTCTGGGCTGCAGGCACCGGGGATCCTTTCCAGCTGGGAGGCAGGATGGGTGGAGGTGAGGCCAAGGAGGAAAGGGAAGGGACTGGGCCAGGGGAGGGGCGAGCTCCCAGGGCAGGAGCCACATGACCCACCTGAGGTTTGCGGTCACTGTGGACAGAGACAGGCCAGCAGGGCCAGGCTTCTCCTGCCCGGACAGAGGGACCAGGGACTGGACAAGAGTTTGGGGGTGCTCCTTGGAAGAAAAGTTATGACCAACCTAGGCAGCATATTACTTTGGCAACAGAGACACTACTTGGCCAACAAAGGTCCATCTAGTCAAAGCTATGGTTTTTCCAGTGGTCATGTATGGATGTGAGAGTTGGACTATAAAGAAAGGTGAGCACCGAAGAATTGATGCTTTTGAGCTGTGGTGTTGCAGAAGACTCTTGAGAGTCCCTTGGCCTGCAAGGAGATCAAACCAGTCAATCCTAAAGGAAATCAGTCCTGAATACTCATTGAAAGGAATGATGCTGAAGCTGAAACTCCTATACTTTGGCCACCTGATGTAAAGAACTGACTCACTGGAAAAGACCCTGATTCTGCGAAAGATTGAGGGCAGGAGGAAAAGGGGATGACAGGGGAAGAGATGGTCGGATCGCATCACTGACTCGATGGACATGAGTTTGAGCAAGCTCCGGGAGTTGGTGATGGACAGGGAAGCCTGGCGTGCTGCAGTCCATGGGGTTGCAGAGAGTCGGACATGATTGAGCGACTGAAGTGAACTGAACTGGTGGGTGGGGGTTTGGTGGGTAGAGGGCACGAGCTGTAAAGATGGGTGTGGGGCTGCAGGAAAAAGGAGACCCAAGTGGGCAGGTGGGAGGGTGCAGCTGAGCTCAGGGATCCTCAGGGCTGTGAGGGTCCTGAGGCTGGACTGGGCAGGGCTGTGGGAGGCTGGGGGCCGGGAGGTCTGGTCTGAGGAAGGGAGCTTCCACACAGGAATTCGGGAGGGGGAGGAGCACGTGAGAGGTGGGGGCTCTGCCCACCTCCAGGCCAGCAGTTTGGGAACCTCAGCGCCCCACTGGTGAGAGAGTAGCCGCTGGGGGTGCACGGCCCAGGAGGCCTTCCTAGTTGACAAGAATCATGTCCCAGCCGGGCTGGCTTGTCCTCAGCGACTGTGGTCCTCAGGGAAGGAAGCAGAGTCACAGCCCCAACTGAGCAGGGAGGGCGGCCAGCGTCGGAGGCAAGTGGCTCTCCGCCAGCCGCCCAGGACACACACCTCCCCAGACCCTGGAGGATGCTCGGGTATAAGGGCAGAGCCTGTGTCCGGGAGTTTCCAGGGCTCCTGCAGTGATGGTGACGCGCCAGCTTCGAAAGGCCGCGGTGCCCAGGTGTTTGGTCAAAGAGTCACATGTTGCAGTGAAAGCATCTTTCAGATGAGATCAACACTTAAAACAGGAGACAAAGCAAGAGAAAGCAGGCCCCCGCGACATGGGTGAGCCTCATCCCGCCAGCTGAAGGCAGAGAGGCCGAAGACAGGTCCCCCGAGGGGGGCGCTGCGGCTCTCCCAGCCGTGGGCGCCCCGGACAGACGCAGCCCACACGGCCGCAGGGGCGCGTCCTCCTCGCCGGCCACCCTCTGCGAAGGCCCTGGGGCGCCGCGGGGCCGAGGGGCCGCGTGGGCCGCAGAGGGAGCCCCGCGGGGCACGGGCGGCCCGGAGGGCCCGCCTCGGCCGGGACAGACCCTGCGCCCGCGGGCGGGCGCACAGCCCCGGGGCGCCGCTCTCCCTGCGGCGAGGACGGGGCTTCCGGCGCTCGCGGCGCGGCAGCGGCGCCCTCGCGCGTCCCCCGGCGGGCCGAGCCCGGCGGCCGAGGGCCTGACAGGCGCCCGCACAGGGTCGTCGCCCGGGCCGCGGCCACCCTCCGCGCCGCGCCCCCAGCCGCCCCTCCGGCGCCGACCCGGGCCCACCGGAGACCCGCCGCCGGCCCCTCCCAGCGGCGCCCGCGTCCAGCGCCGGCCCGCGAGGCCCCAGCGTCGCTTCACGGCCGCCCCCGGGGCCTCTTACCTGACGCGGCAGGGTCCGCCCGGAACCGTGGCGCGGCCGCCGTAGCGGCGCCAGAGGCGGGCCCGGAGGGTTTTCCCCAGCGCACCGAAGCCGACTCCGAGCCGTCAGCGGCGGCGGGAAGGCGCCGGCGCGGGAGCTCGGGGCGGAAGTCCAGAGGGGCGGGGCCGACTCGGGGGCGGGGCCGGGCCGACTCGGGGGCGTGGTCAGGCGGGGCGGGGCTTGCGGCCTTCCTGGCGCACCTGGCGCTCCGCGCTCCGCCCCGCCCGCACCTAGTACCTGGCCCCGGAGCGTGTCCTCGCTCCTTCTCTACGCCTCGAAGGGCTCCCTCGGCCCGCGCTGGTCTCCGGATTCCGGGGCCCCGGGCCCGCGGTCCTCTGCCCCCAGCACCCCCGGGCCCGCGGCAGGACCCTCACGGCCGCCCCCTGCGCCTCCCGCGATCCGGCCGGGAAGCGCCGACTTCCCGCGTGGGCCAGGCGAGGTCCACGCCTCCATGGCCTCGCTCGGGGACCTGCTGCGCGACTGGCACCAGGGCGCGCAGGCCGTGGCGCGCAGGGACTGGGACTGCGCCCTGCGCCACTTCTCGAGCGTCTCGGAGCCGCCCGCCAGGGTGAGCTTCAACGTGGGCTGCGTGCACCTGCTGGCCGGGGACCCGGAGGCCGCGCTGCGGGTGAGCCAGGGCCCCCAGGCTTTGTCGCAGAGACCCCACCTCAGGGGATGCAGCTGTCTGCTCCTGGTGCCGGGGCTGGAGGGGTGGGGGTGGCAACGCGTGGTGCCATAGCTGCAGGGGTGAGCCCAAGGCCCCCACCCTTCCTCCCTGATGGCCACCCGGGGCCTCCCTCCACCCCAGCGTTCTGCTTCAGCGAACACCTAAGCAGGTGGGAACTGTGTGTGTCCGGGGGGACCCTGCTGAGCTGCGTCAGGGCCAGAATGGGGTCACAAGCCCCCAGCACAGCCTCCACCTGTGGGGGCCGTTTGCCCCGCTCTGCCGTCTATGGGGTCGCACAGAGTAGGACACGACTGAGGCGACTTAGCAGCAGCAGCAGCAGCAGCAGTCCTGCGGAAAAGCTGAGTGAGCCCTGGCTCGGGTGCTCTTGATGGAGGTGCTAAGGTGGTGCACAGGCTCGAGGCTGGATGGGGCGGGAGGGTTGCCCGGGTGCAGGCTTCGGATCAGGCCTTCAGCAGACACCTGTGGCGATGGCCAGCAGACAGCCTCTGGTTGGTGCCTAAACCCCAGATCTGTGTGCTCACTTGTCCCCCACCCACTCCCCAAAGCAGAACCAAGAGCCAGATGTCTGCACGGGCACGCACACACCTGCCTCTGCTGAGGGCCTGGCAGGGCCATCCCTGCCCTTCAAGCCTCCAGGTTCACCGCGGTGGCGCACACCCCATGGGTGATGACAAAGAGCAGTGGCACCCTGCACACTGCTCGGGCCCCGAGGGCCCCAGAAAGAGCCAGGTTCCCACGCTGTTTAGGCCAACGGCGACGGCTACCGAAGACATGTCCAAGGGGCCTGTCCTGTCGTTCCTCACGTATGTGTTCGAATCTACAGTTACCTCAGCAGCAATGTCAGTATTAAAATGTTATCCAGCAATGGGGACGTCATCACTGGACACCATAGGGTCAGTGGAATGAGGCCAGTCCAGTCACTACCTCCTCTAAACCTCGATTTAATCAGAGAGAGGGGACAGAGGTTCCGGGCCAAGGGTGTGCATGTTAAATTCTCCTCCACCCTCATCGGAGATGGAATAGCAGAGGCTTGTTTGTTGGAAAAACTTAAAAAGCAGATGGAACGGCTACAATCAATAAAGCTGACTTGGACAGGGTGAGGGGAGCTGGGGCTCCGTCTCTGGCAGGAGCCCCCCAGAAGCTCCTATCCGGCCACTCTATGTGGCAGGATAAGAGGGTTTCCCTTGTGCTGAGCGGCCACATCAGTGCCCGAGTGCTGACCCTCAACCTCGGCCAGACTCAGCTCAACAAGCCGCACTCAGCCGGGTTTGCTGAGTGGGACCACGACGCCCTCCAGGTGCCTGCATTTAACTTGATGGCTGCTGGCTGCACCCCTTTGCTTGTGTTTAACTGATGGCTGCTGTCCTTAGGGACAGACGACAGCTTTCTGAGTTCAGTTTCAGGAAGAGCTGGGCTTCACACACATATTACCGCTTTCGTGCTGTTGTTCTTTCTGATTCTAATAGATGAGATGTGTGTCTTTTTGTGTGAACTACCAAAACTAGGGGCTCGAAAGAGACAACAGTCTTAACATAACTCCCTCCCACGGAGGTAACTATTATCAACGTGTTGGAGCGTTTCCTTGTCCTCATGGTTAACAAGTTGGTCTGTGCCGCCATCTAACTACCCCCCGAGCAGTCACCAGAAAACACCTGGGGAGTCCAGGCAGGTTTGCGTTGAAGCCGTGACGCCTGCGCCCCTTGGACCCAGAGGCCCCTGGGCAGGCGAGGGAGACTTTCTCTTGTGGGAGACCATCATGTGGCCAACGGGCTTCCTTGACCCACTGCTGGGCATCCCCATCTGTGACTCGGTGGTGACGGGGCTGCAGGCCTGAGCAGCCCACAGGCATTTCTGTCCACAGGCGTTTGACCAGGCGGTGGCCAAGGACGCCTGCTTGGCTGTCGGCTTCTTCCAGTGTGGAGTGGCCAATGTCCAGCTGGAGAGGTGAGCACAGGCGCGCCCTCTTCCTTCTCTGATGGCCCTTCGTCTCTGCAGAGCCCTTCCTGCACTCCTCTCTGCCTATGGCCACCTTCTCTGGCCAGCTCTCCCCGGGCTGCTCCTGGAGACTGGGGACAGGATTGTGTCACGTGGGGCGTGTCTCTCTGTCCCCATGCCGGGCTGCACAGTGACCCTGGGCTCTGTGCAGAAGAGGGTCACAGGGCACTTCTGCCAGCTCCCTCCTCCGTTCCTACACCCTGGACTGCAGGAACGGCATGATTCTGCCCATTCTGCTTCAGGAAACCCAGGCCAGGGCTGGAGGAGTGGCACATCCCAGGACTGGGCAGGGTGGGGGTAGGGGGTCCTCTGCCTACCTGGCTGTCTGTGCCAGGCCCTTCCCCGAGAAGGAATCAGAGCTGCAGGGCAGACCCGGCACCCACAGAAGGCCCTACACAGGGTTGGCGGGCTCTGGAGTGACCTCCTTCTCATCAGCCCGGAAGCCTCCCCGGGGGCAATGAGGATCCTGGTTGGAGTTGGGGCTTCCAGCCAGGGTCTGGGTGGGGGAGGCCTGTGGGACGGAGACCCCGGAAGCAGGCAGGGCACTCTGCACCCCGAGGTTCAGGAGGGGGCCTGGGGTGCAGGCGGAGGAGCCCACGTGCTGCACAGCCCGTCTGTGTGGACCCTGTGTGCTGAGGCCTGCCGACCTGCGCTGCAGGAGGGGCTGGGACAGGGGCCAGGTCCAGGCCAAGGTGGAGCCCTTGCCCTGGGGCTGCCAGGGCCCCCATGACAGGCTCCCCCCACTGCCCCCAGGCTCCAGGAGGCCCTGTCCGACTTCCAGCGCACTCTGGCCCAGCTGAGGGACCACACCACCATCGACTACACCCAGCTGGGCCTGCGCTTCAAGCTGCAAGCCTGGGAGGTGAGCGTGCAGGGGAGCTGGCCACCAGGAGGCCGTGTGGCTGGGCCCTGGGGGGCTGTCTGTGGGCGGGCAGTCTGAGGGGGTCCTTCCAGGGCTGGCACCGTCCTCTGGGCCCTGTCTTCTTGTCACTGCAGCTGGTGGGCTCGAGTTAACTGAGGTGCTCCCTCTGGCCAGAGGGGCCCCAAAATCCCAGCAGGAGAGGGCAGTGTTGGAGGTCAGCGAGAGGTGGCGGGGTGGGCAGGGCGGGAGCTGGCCTGGCAGTGGGCCCTGGCATCCCTGCCCTGGGCTTGGCACTTGGCTCAGTTCCTGGCCTCCTGGGAAGTGGCCAGCACTGAGAGAAAGGCTTGGGAGGTTCTCCCCACCGCTCCCAGAAACACGCCACCTTGCAGCCTCTGGGAGCCGCAGTGTCTGGTAGATCAGCCATGGGGGGAAGTCCCGCCAGGGTGGGCCAGGCCCCAGCCCTGGCCTGCAGGACGTGGTGTGGGCTTGGCATCCGTGGCCTGGGCAGCCCCGTGGCAGAAGCCCTAGGACCACACAGTCCTTGCAGAGCGCGGGGACAGAGGCTGTCCCAGGCGCTGCTCCGTCCTCCCAGCAGCACTGGGCGACTTGACTGCTATCGCCCAGCTCGGGAGGGGAGGGGCGGACAAGAGGTGCCCCTCAGGTAGTGCCCCAGACTCTTGGGGGTTCAGGGAACAGGGCAGCACGGGCAGGAGGGGGTCGGGCCAAACGCAGGACAGGCGTGATGGCTGAGCAGATGTTTCCAAAGACGGGAGATGGCCTGACATTCAGAGCAGAGGAGAAGCAGGGAGGGCTGGTTGGCTCTGGCTGGGGGGTCCAGAGAGAAACCAGCCAGGCAGAGCCCACCCTGGGGCGGGAGCCTGGGCACACCTGGAAGAGCCTCGGGCAGCTCAGGGGCTGGACCAGTGCAGGGTCAGGGGTGGGGCCAGGTGCGGGGGCCAGATGGTGGCCCTGTGGGGGAGGTGAATGCCGGGCCTGCCGTCACCCCGCCCCCCCACCCCCCCCACCCCCACCCCCGCTCTCAGGTGCTGTTCAACGTGGCTGCAGTGCAGAGCCAGCTGGGGCTCTGGGCAGAGGCCGCCTGCAGCCTGGGGGACGCCATCGCCAAAGGGCCGGAAGGGGTCCGCAATGACCTGGACACCGCCCTGGGCCAAGTGCAGGTGAGGGGGCAGGCGAGGGGGGCAGGCTCCTGAGCTGACTCGGGGGCTTGCCAGGCCCACAGCCTGCAGTTTTGGGGCTCACATCCATCCAGCCCCCAAGACCAACTATATGAGATAAAGAAACGTCTGGAGGTAGGGGGCCTGCGTGCCCTGGTGGGGATGGGCCTCCCACAGGCCATGAGAGTTGGGGGATGGGCTGTCCTGCTCTGAGGCCCCGGGTAGCTCCCGGCGCTCAGGGCTCCCCCATCCGGCCCCCTCCAGAAACAGGTCCCCCTGCAGCCCCGGCAGGTCCCCAGGGGTGAGGTCGTCCGGCCCCACAGGCGGCACGTGGAGCACCTGGAGCCTGTGGATTTCCTGGGCAAGGCCAAGGTAAAGGGAGGCAGCTCCTCTCTGCTTGGGCCCAGGGCTCGGGGCCAGTGGCTCCAGCAGGCCGTAGGGGCGGGCGGCCAGGCCCTGTGGAGCTCACACTGTCCTGAGCGCTGGGGCCATCCTGGGCTGGGAGGGGGGCGCAAGGCTCCCGGGGAAGCAGTGCCTCTAGATGGGCTCACGGATGAGTCCTGGGACCTGGAGGCGGAGCCACTGGAAGCCGCTGCGGACCCCCAGCCGGGACAGCCCTGCCTGCTTCAGCCCAGCCTCGCTCTCCTGGCTTCAACCTCGCCCTGCATTTCGGCCTCAGGGGGCAGGACCCTGGAGGAACAGGGCGGTCAGGCCTGGCCACCTCTGCCCAGCCCGGGGTCCGGGCAAGCGGCACCAGCGAAATCGCCGGCTGATAGGGTGCAGCTTGCCCCAGGCTGGGCTGGTGTGTGGGGAAAGAGGGCTCCCTGCGCACAAAGCAAGGCTTGCTCTGGTCTCCAGCTGTGGCCCGGCCCCTGACGCCCTGGCCACCCAGGGCCAGGCACTAGGTGTCCTAGCTGGAGGGCTGCCTGGAGGAGGCGCTTCTGAGCTGCATTAATCCACCCACTTAGAGCCCTTACCACAGGACGTGACTGTTGCTATGAAATAAGAACATTTTAAAAGCGGCTCTAGAAATAAGTCACACAGATAAGCCAGGCTCTGGCAGGCCCAGCAGGCAGGCGGGGACGTGGGGGGTGCAGGCGGGGATGTGGGGTGCAGGTGGGCAGCAGGCTGGGCACCGCTGAGGCGGCTGCCCCTGCTGCCACTCACAGGTGCTGGCCTCCGCCCTCCCCGCCGACTCACACGGGGTCGGCCCACCACAGCCACAGGTAGGTGAGCCGCATCCCGGCCCCCTGTCTCCTCTGGCGTTTGCAAGTCCAGGCCTCCCGGATTCTTTACCCTTAAGGGTGCCTGAACCTCCCTGGGGCTCCCCATGTCCCTCCGATCTAAACTTAGGGGCAGCCCATCCTGGTGAGAGTTGGTGAAAGCCCTGCAGCCTTGCCCCCCGGCCCCGGGGGCTCCTGGGGGTCTGCGTCCTGAGGAGGAGCCGTCTGTGCCCACAGGCTCTGGACGTGCGTGGTGAAGCCAGGCCCAGGGCTGCTGCACGGTAGGAAGGGGTCGGCTCCCGCTTCTCCTATCAGCAGGGGCCCTGCGAGGCCTGCCTCCTGACCTGATGCTGGAGCTCCTGGGCAGACCCGCTGTGGCCCCTCAGGGCCTGGGACCAGCGTGGCCTGTCCCCTTTCCAGACTGTCCAGGGTCCCAGTGTGGTGGGGGGCATCCCACCTCACTCAGCCCTCCCATCTGTCCTGAGCCCATCCTGCCCCCCAGGGGAGAGCCCACCCCCGCTCAGGCTGGGGGGTGGACACCAGAGGCACCGGTGGGGTGCAGCTGGCCACAGGCTGCAGGAAAAGCCCATCAGACGCAGCCTTGCAGGCGGCCCTCTGAGTGGGGTGCTCCTCTCCAGCTCGGGGCACTGCAGGCCCCCCTTTCACGAGGTCTTGCCTGTGGGTGAGGCCTGGGAACTAGGGCCCCTCCCCTCCAGGGCCCATGACACGGCCCCCCAGCAGAGCTGACACCCCCTGCAGCCCCAGGACACCCGCTGACGCAGAGATGGAGGTCAGCTCCGGCCAGGCTGGGTAGCACGACCACAGCATGGTGGTCACCCACAAGGTAGGTGAGCCCCGGCGGGGCAGGCAGGGGCCACAGCATTTGCAAGACCCCAGCCCCAGGCTGGGCTTGGGGACCAGCCCCAGTGGGGTGTCTCGGGCCGGGCAGCTTGCCTCATCAGCTGCTGGGGGACAGGGCTCCAGCTTCCTTAGGCAGGCCAGGAGCTGGGTGGGAGCCAGCCGCAGCGACCAGATGCCAGGAGTCGGGAACCCACGGACGTTCATAGGTGCTCCGAGGGGAGCTGGGGGTGCTCCCCACCCTGGACCCGGGAGGGGCTGCCATGCGTGCATCAGAGCCGTGAGGCTCCCCGCCCCTCAGCTGGGGCGCCCGGCCTTCCTTGCTGGACGCGGGGCTCCCTGAGATACCCCAGGGGCTGCATGCAGCTGAGGAGGGGTCGGCCTGGGCTTCTCAGGGCAGGTGTGCCGGGCAGGTGTGCCTTGAGGGGTGGGGGTGCCAGGGGCCGTGAGGCCGCCGCGAGGAAGTTAGAGTTAACCACAGAGAAAGCGGCCTCGCACATCCGCGTTATCAAGCGGCTCAGGTGAGAACGAGATGGTCCTTCCCCCTCCTCGTCCGCTGAGGCCCGGCTCACTCGCTGGGCTGGTCAGTGCTCTTGAAAGCTACTGGTTCGTCATCGCTGTGCGGAGCGCTAGGCCTTCCAGACAGAACGGCAGCAGCTCCCTGACTGCTTTCAGCAGCCGGTAAATCTGATAGAAACCCTAACACTTCACGTGCAAACTCAGCCCACTTAGTCCACCCTGAAGTCGGGGCCTCCATCCGTGGGTCAGGCGGCCTGGGCTGGGGGCTCTGTGTCGTCCCGCCCGCAGCATGCCCAAGGCTTGCGGTCCCAGCGCAGAGTGACGTCCAGCGGGTCCCTGGCTTTGGCCCCGGCCTCCCGGGCTGGCCGGGCCCCCTGGCCTGCAGCTGCTGCCTCCCGGTGGGCCAGGGGAAGACAGCTCCTCGCCTGCAGGCACACAACCTGTCTGTCATCTCCGCTCCATAGGGATCTGGTTCATGCTCCAGATTCACCCGTGACAGGGCTGGACTGGTGGCCTCCTGCTCGGCCGGGCCATCTTGCAGGCTGTGCCCCTCACCCCCTGGTCTGCTGGGCCCAGCAGAGCCCCCGCCCCCACCCTCTGCCCCGACCTGAGGCCCAGCAGAGCCCCAGCTGGTGGTTTTTCTTGCAGAGCGCCCACAGGGAGCACGAGGGCCAGCAGGCTCCTCCAGGTGAGGCCCCGTGTGGGGCGGGGTGTGAGGGCCTCCTGGAGGGCGGGGCGCTCTCAGGGCCCAGGCAGGCGTCTAGGGGGGTGCTGGGAGCTGCTGTGTCCTCCACAGAGGAATCTGGTGGCCTCGTGGCTCCCGGGGCCGGGTGCCAGCAGCCCCTGCTCACTCCCCTCAGGGGACAGCAGTCACCTGACTCCCTAGCTCCCCCTCCTTTCTCCCTGCAGGGGCTGCTGGCAGCTGGGGAGCCCAGCCCTGGCTCCTCCGAGGAGCCCGCCGGCGCAGGGGTAAGGGCCAGTAGCTCCACGTCACCCCCACTCCCCAGGGATGTGAGGGCCCCGAGGCCAGGCCCCACTCCGATCCAGCTGAGGAAACCTCCCAAGTCCATGGCCCCTGCCCACCCCCTCCACCCCTGCCCTGCCCCCCTGGGCCTGAAGCCCATCCCAGCTGGACTTGGGGCCTTGGGGCCCAGCCACCGTTCTCCTGCACCCAGGGAGCAGCTCTGGGGGGCTCTGAGCCCTTGGCGACCGTCACCGTGCACTGCGTTCTCACCCTGAGCCTGACGGCCCCAAGAGGAGCTGACCTGTCCAGGCTGCGGGCCCTGATGAGCGAGGCCCTGCCCCTGCACGCCCAGCATGCCCAGCTCAGGTGGGCTGGGACAGCGTGGCGGGGCGAGAAGAGGGCTCCGGGCTGGCCACTTCTGGCCTTGCCCTGCAGGAGGGCCGGGCCCATCAGAGGTTAGCACCCCCTGAAGCCCCTAGCCCACGCAGCCCCCTCTTTGCAGCTTCCAAGACCCCAGCAAGGACGGGGCGCTGGGTGCCCTTATCTGGGGAGGAGGCGCTGCAGACGGCCTGGCGGGACGCAGCCGGCCCTGGGGGTCTGCAGCTGCAGTGCCGGGTGAGCAGGCTGGGCTCAGGGGGCGGCCGGGCCCTTCTCCCAGGGCTGAGCTCACCCTCCAGCCCTCGCCCTGCCACAGGGAGTGGGCGGCCGGCCGGTCCTCTACCAGGTGGTGGCCCAGCACGTCTACTCTGCCCAAAGGCCCGAGGATCTGGCCTTACAGCCAGGAGACACTGTGGATGTCCTATGCGAAGGTAGACCCCGCGCTGCCCAGGCTGGGGGGGTGCCCGACCGGGGTCTGCGCGCGGATGCAGTAACGAGCCGACGCCCACAGTGGACCAGGCGTGGCTGGAGGGCCACTGCGACGGCCACGTCAGCATCTTCCCCAAGAGCTTCACTGCCCCAGCTGCGCGGCGTGCCTGAGGAGCTCGGTGGAGGAAGCTGTGGCGAGGAGCGTTTAATAAAGGCATCTGCCTCCCACGTGTGACCTGTCTGGCCTGAGCAGGCTTCCAGGGGTATGGAGGGTGCCCCTCGGGAGAACCCCCGCAGAGCTGGACACCGGCTCTGCCGGAGACCCCGTGGCCCACAGCCAAACCCTCCCGAAGAGCGGCTGCTCTGGCTTCGGCAGGCACCCCTGCCCCAGGCCTGAGCCGGCCCTGCACCTGCCTGCTAGCAGTCCAGGTGCCGCATGGGTCCCGGCAGCCCGGCCTCTGTGCAGAGGGTCGCGGGAAGCAGGCTGGGGGTGCCTCCACAGCCCCCACAGCCAGGGGCGACCCCGGGGGCAGAGGGGGCCGTCTGATGGCTGGCCGGAGCGCCCAGGATGAGGGCCGAGGCTCCTGACGGGGACGGGCCAGCCCAGGTCGCCAGGCTGGGCTCTGGGCCTCGGCAGCCGGGCATCAGGGGCCGCTGGCCTAGTCCTGGAGCCAGAAGATCTGCACCGCCACGGCCCCCAGCGTGGCCGCGAGCATCAGCACCACGAAGATGACCCCGGCCGTCCAGATGCCAAAGCTCTGTGCCCGCCACTGGGCGGGCGCCTCAGCCGGGATCAGGTTGGTCAGGTTCAACATGTAGCCCAGCGTCCAGCCGATGTCAGCGCCGCCAGCCTGCGGGCCACACCCCGGCCGGGGCTTGGGTCAGGGCCGCGGGGCTTCCGCCCTGGAGCCCCACCCCCTCCCTGGCCCCCCGGGCCCCCAGCTGTCACCTGCTGGCGGAACTCGATGCCTCCCCAGGTCTCCTCACTGAAGCCGTAGCCCTCGACCAGGAGTGTGAGGAAGTATAGGCCCGAAGCACAGTAGTCCCGCAGCCAGGGGTCCTGGTCCGGGGGCGCGCTCTCCTCCACCTGGGGGCCGGGAGCCCAGTGAGCCCCTCTCCCGACACCCCCACCCAGGGCAGGTCCCGCTCGGAGGCGCCCCCACCTCCCGTGGTGAGCCTGCAGCCCGGGGCCCACCCACCAGCTTCCAGGGCCGCAGGCAGAACTCCCAGATGGTGGCGTTGGCCTCGCTCAGGGAGGGCTTGGCGGTGAGGTTCAGAAAGTGGAAGGTGTGGTAGAAGCCGGAGAAAGCCTGTGGGGGGCAATGTGCCCTGTGGGGGGGCCCAGGGCCAGCGGGCTCAGCCCAGCCCTCCCCACCGGGGGTCCCAGGCTCCCCAGGGCGCCGGGGTTGGGGCCCTCAGCCTCCGAGAGGAAGCTGGGCCCCGAGGGCAGGCTGGGGGCTCACGTAGAACTGGCCCTGCACGGGGGCTGGTAGACCCCGGCAAAGGCACAGTCTTCTCGGCCGTCACAGCTGGAGAAGTTGAAGAGCTTCCGGAGGGCCTCGACGCAGGCCCCGGGCTCCCCGTGCCCTCCACGGTGAGGTTCTGGCTGAGGTCCAGGGGCGCCGCCGGGGTGCAGGGCGACTCGTACAGCGGTGCCAGGGAGAGTGTGCCCCGGAAGCCGCTGTGGTAGCAGGGGTGACGGACCAGGAGGCCCTGGCTGGCCTGCGGGAGGACGGATCCGCTTGGAGCCCCGGCCTGGCCGGCACCCCCGCCCCCCAGGACGCAAGCCCACCTGAGCCAGCTCTGCCAGCAGCCTGCTCAGCGCCTGGTCGCGCCCGAAGCAGAGGTAGCTGTGTGTGTAGACGGTGTGGTCGGCACCGTAGAGGCGGAAGGTGGCCTGGGTAGTCTTGTCCAGAATGGGCCCTCCAGGTACAAAGGTAATCTGGGTGGAGGCCCCGCCCATGTCCAGGGCGCCCACCAGCGTCTCCTCCAGGGGCCGGATCCATTCTCCAGAGAAGGAGTACTGGGCACAGACCGGGGAGGCACTGAGTCCCGGCCCGGCCGCACGGGCCACAGCCCCGCCCCCCATGCCCTCCCGCCCTGGGGCCGCCTGTGGCACCTTCACCAGCAGGCCCAGGACGTAGTTGATGGTGATCCAACCAAAGGCACCTTCGTCCTGCCCTGTCAGGAGCTCTGCGCCCGGAAGTCCACTGGGGACTGGCCCAGGGCCCGTCTGACCGCGGCAAGACGTCCTCCGCCTGCGAGCGATTCTTGTGGCTGCACAGGGAGAGTGGGGCAGAGTGGGCGGGAGCTGCCCCTGCTCACTGACCCGGGCGGCACCTCAGCCCCAGGGGCACGTGGGCCCCACGCCAGCCCCTCACCTGAGCAGCCTCATGCCAGCAGTGGCCCCCAGGAACATGGGTGTCTCGGGATGCTTGGCCTTTGGGATCAGTGCTAGTGCCTCCTCCAGGCAGCCCTGCAGGCTCTCGCCGACCCGTGCAGGGTCGGAGGCGTAGGAAGCGATTCCAGACCCTGGAACACAGCACCCACGATGAGGCCCCCAGGCCTCGAGGCTGGTGGAGCTGAGCAGGCCTGAGGGAGGTGGGAAGGTCGCCCTGCAAAGACGAGTCTCCGTCCTCACTCTCGGAGTCTGCAAAGGGGACTGTGTTTGCAACAAGGTCCCTGCAGGTGTAATTAAGTTAGGGGTCTGAAGACAAGATAACCTGGGTTCCCTGGGTGGGCCCTGAACCCGAGGACCAGTGTCCTTACAAGAGACGGAGGAAGGGGCTTGGAGGCACACGGGGAGAGGCTCAGGTAGGCCCACGCCGGAGCCTTGGCCCAGCACCCACTCACCAGCTGGGCCCTTGGGCCACTCACAGAGCTCTCTGAGCCCTTTTCCTTCAGGTCGATTCCCTGCTGCCCCGCTCCAGCCTGCACCACTGCTTCCCAAAGCCCCCATCCAGCTGAGAGCCCAGTCGGACAGCAGCCGGCAGTTCCCAGCCCCGCCCACCACTGGCAGACTGCCGACTGACCTTCCGCCTGGCAGGCCAGGGCCTGGCTGGCCGTGCCCGTGCCGTTCTCCTTGTTGGCCGGCCACTGATACACAAAGAGGGACGTGTGGGAGGACCCAGCGTCGAACACGATCCCAAACTGGGGATGACACCGGGGTCAGGAGGACGTGGGGGGCAGGCGCGGCCTGGCCCAGCCTCTCCGGGAGCGCCCAGGGCACACCTTGGTGTCTGGAGGCAGGAGGACGTTGATGGTCCCCACCAGGATGAGAAGCAGCGCGATGAGGCCTGAGGCTGCTGCGGCGCCCAGCAGAGCCGTGAAGACCCGCTGCTTCCAGGTCAGCCCCCATGGTGGGGCAGCACTGGCGCCCCTGAGGCCGCGGGGGCACCTCGACTCCACTGGCTGGAGCGCCTCTCTTCCTCCCAGGGGCTCAGGCGGGCCCACCCCCTGCTGGTCGACAGGCAGGGCCAAGGATTGCACTGTAAAGGCAGGGTGCCCGTCCCGTGCATGGCATCAGACGGGCTGCAGTGAGCCAGGCGCCAGGATGCCTGGTCTGGCAAGGTAGCCAGCCACATACAGCACAGAGGGGGCGCTGGGGTCACACCAGGGGCCAGAGAGCCACTCCGTGTTGTTTGGGAGCCCCTCTCCCCCACCCCTAGGACCCAGCTCCCCTCCCATCCCCCCACAGGACTCCCAGCTCCACACTGACCTCAGGGACCCAGGAGCCCAACTCTCCCACCTATCAGGCTCCTCCCCGCGGCCCCCTCCCCAGGCCTCTCCCAGAGTGTTAGAGCCTTGAGGTCAGGCCTGAACCAGGTTGGGACAGGAAACTGCCTGGCCATCCCACTGTTGCCAAGCTGCCCACATGGAGCCCAGTGACCGAAGACAGGAGGGTCCCGGGAAGTGCGCTGTCTCTCCCAAAGGGCCGAGGAGCTCTGAACGGAGGCGCCTGGTTCCTGTTTAAAAGCCCGACCTTGCGCCTCTCTGATCTGATCCCGACATTTTCCCCGGCCCCACGACTGACTCTCGGCAGTGGGCCACGCTGACCCAGCAGTGAGGTTCGCCCCAGGGCTGAGCACCGGCTCAGCGTCGGGCGGCCTCGCCAGCCCCACCCCACGTCCCTGAGCGGGGCCCAGCACAGGAGTCACCAGGAGCCTTGGGCTGGCGGCCGCGCTGCCAGAGGAAGTGGTCAGGTCACCAGGACCCTGAGGTCTCGGACTTTGTGCCGCGTCCATGTCTGCAGGAACGCAGATGCTCCCGAAGGCTTCCTCCTCCTGGCCTATCGCCGGGCCCCGGGCCCCCAGCCAGCTCGGGAGTGGGCCTCTGAGCGAGGTCATGTTTTCGTTTAAGGGGGAAGACCAAGGCTCAGAGAGGGCGGGTGACCTGCCCGAGTCGCCGTCCCTACGGGACCCAGCCTCTGTCCCCGAGCCGCAGGCCACGTCAGAGACGGGCAGGAACCAGGGACACCAGGACCCCACCCCACACCCACCTCCACAGTGCCCTGAGCTCCCGGGGGTGGGCAGGAGCTGGGTGGACACCCCCACAGCCTGAGTGCCCCTCACCTGGGCTGTTGATGAGCAGAGCGAGGAGGGAGCTGGCCCGGCCGCTGGCTCTCGGGCACCTGCCCGGCGCTGTCCGCCTGCTGCCAACCCCCCTGTCACCACCCCCTCAGCCCAGTCACCGCTGGGCAGGTGGCGGCCCCTGCCGCCTGCCCCCACCCAGGGTCACCACCCGGCCCCCGCCCAGAGGGGTCCCTCCTGGGAGCTGCTCGGACTTTGCCCTCTGACCCCACCCTTCTCCAGCAGAGGACGGCGCCAGGACTGGGCGAAGGGCAGGTCGGAGTCAGGTGACTGCAAAGGCCTGAGGCCCAGGACTCAACCCGAGCAAAGGCTGGGAGGCAGGAGGGGGTCACACTGTTCCCCGCGTGCGGTGAAGTCGCGCCTTTCTGTGCACGCGTGTCCATTCGTGTGACCGCAGCCGCCAGGCCGGGACCCCCAGCACTCCCCCAGGCCGGCCCGGCCCCCGCTCTTGGCTCCCCTCGCTGATGTTTGGCCCTTGTGAGGGAATCGGAGATGACTGGGCCTGGCTTCTTCCCTCAGCTCGAGCGGAGACCTGGCAGCTCCCGAGGCCTGCGAGGAGCCGGGCTGCCCCAGGGAGCTGAGCCCCCAGTGCTGGAGGCCGTGGGACCCCGCTCCCCAGCTGCGAGGCGCGGCCGTGGGCGAGCACACGCAGTCTTCACTGCCCACCTGGAGGCTAACCGCTGGGTTCACCCCACGGATCTGCCCACGGATCCCAGGGACGTGGGTTTGATCCCTGGTCAGAGAACTAAGGTTCCACACGCCACCAGGCAGCTAAGGCCACGAGCCACAAGTAGAGTCTGTGCGCAGAAACTAAAGATCCCGCAAGCAGCAACAGAGACCCAGCGCAGCCAAAAAACGAAGAAAGACAGATTTCAAAACGCCGCCCGGGTGCTCTTCAGCTGAGAGCTCGTTTCTCTGCAGTTTCTCTGCACCTTCTCGCATCTGTGTCACAGCTCCTCCAGCCAATCCGCTGTGTGGTCAGGCCTCCTGTGGCCTCCGTGCACACAGGGGGCTGTGGCTGAGCGTCTCCCCACATCCGCATCTGCGCACGGGACCCTCTCTGGCAGTCACGCCTTTTGATCTCATCACGTCCTGTTGAGTTTAGAGAGCTCTGTATATATTCTAGGCGCCGTTCCTTCTCCTGTGTGAGGTTTGCAAATACCTTCTCTCAGTCTGTAACTTGTCTTAGCTGTGTATTTCACAAAGGAATTTTTAACTTCTTGATGCAATCAAGTTTATCAGTGTGCTCTTTCGTGGATGGTCTTTTTGTGTTGTTACCAAGAGCTGTCTGCCTAACCGCGGCCATGAAGCTTTCTTTCCCCTTAAGTCTCCCAGGTGAATGATGTGACTTGGTCTCTGAGCCAGTCTGAATTACTCTCTGTAGGAGGCGTGACTTCGCCACATCCACCTCTTCTGCATGTGGATGGCAGAGGCACTGGTACCATCTTTTCCAAAGAAGCTGTTCAGTTCAGTTCAGTTCAGTCGCTCAGTCGTGTCCGACTCTTTGCGACCCCATGAATCACAGCACACCAGGCCTTCCTATTCATCACCAACTCCCGGAGTTCACTCAGACTCATGTCCATCAAGTCTGTGATGCCATCCAGCCATCTCATCCTCTGTCATCCCCTTCTCCTCCTGCCCCCAATCCCTCCCAGCATCAGAATCTTTTCCAATGAGTCAACTCTTCCCATGAGGTGGCCAAAGTACCGGAGTTTCAGCTTTAGCATCATTCCTTCCAAAGAAATCCCAGGGCTGATCTCCTTCAGAATGGACTGGTTGGATCTCCTTGTAGTCCAAGGGACTCTCAGGAGTCTTCTCCAACACCACAGTTCAAAAGCATCAATTCTTCGGCGCTCAGCCTTCTTCACAGTCCAAGTCTCACGTCCATACATGACCACAGGGAAAACCAGAGCCCTGACTAGACGCTGGGGTCCCTGCATATACTTACATACCCAGTAGAGCAGTACCCGGCATCAAAAAGAAGGGAAATGACGCCACCGCTGGGAATGGGCGGGCCTGGAGGTGGCTGCGCTGTGAAGCCAGAAAGGCGAAGACAAGCATCGCTTGCTCCCACTCACGTGGGATCTAAAACACGATGCAAATCAACCTGTGAAGCAGAAATGAACTGTGGTTGCCAAGTGGGGGGAGCGGGGGAAGGGGAGGGCTGGGCGTTTGGGGTCAGAGGAGGCAAACTCTTATCTGCAGGACAGAAACAAGGTCCCGCTGCACAGCCCAGGGAGCTGTAGTCAGTATCCTGTGATAAGCCAGAATAGAAAAGAGTGTGAACAAGACTGTCCATGTGTTTACCTGAGTCGCGCTGCTGTTCAGGAGAAAGTAACACAAAATGTAAACCACGTGAGTGAAATGAAAGCCGCTCAGTCGTGTCTGACTCTGTGACCCCATGGACTGCACAGTCCGTGGAATTCTCCAAGCTGGAATACTGGAATGGGCAGCCTGTCCTTTCTCCAGGGGATCTTCCTGACCCAGGAATCGAACCAGGGCCTCCTGCATTGCAGATGGATTCTTTACCAACTGAGGTATCAGGGTAAACATAATATACAGTAGTACTCAGCATCAAAAACAATGACGCCTCATAAACAACAATACTTCAATACAATTTAAGAAAACCGTCCTTTCTCTGTGAAGCCCCCTGCACCTCCGTGTAAGCGGCCCTGCGCTGAGGGCCCGTTTCTCCACCGTGTCTCTTGCCCCTGGTGCTGCCTCGATTTCGCAGCCACGTAGTCAGTGCTGTGCACTCTGAGCCCTCCAACTTCAATCTTCTTTTTCAAAATGGTTTTAGCTATTCCAGTTCCCGCACACTTGCTCCTCAGCTGTGGACAACTCTTTGAAACCCTAGGGACTGTAGCCCACCAAGATCCTCTGTCCATGGGATTTTTCAGGCAGGAATACTGGAGCAGGTTGCCATTTTCTCCTCCAAGGGATCTTCCCAACCCAGGGATCGCACCCCCATCTCCCGGGCTTCCTTCATTCCCGGGGGATTCTTTACCGCTCAGTCATCAGGGAAGCCCCTCTTTGGAGGCAGCAGGATGGCAATAAATATTCTACATGCTTGAAAGGAGAAACATGCAGTTCCTGTGCCCTTCCATGTAAACTTTATAGTCAGCACCTCATTACAAGTTCAAAACAATTCAGAACTTTCATTGGTGTTATGCGAGACATCTGTGATCACCCAAGCACAATTTATCTTCTCTTTATTCAGGGTCTCATCAGCATTTTCCTAGTGTTCAGAACACCGATCCAGCACGTCTTGTTAGATCTACACCAAAGCATTCCACCTTTGTGGGGAGCCTAGATGGTAGGTGTTGTAAGAGAGCATCAGAGGGCAGACACACTGAAACCATACTCACAGAAAACTAGTCAATCTAATCACACTAGGACCACAGCCTTGTCTAACTCAATGAAACCAAGCCATGCCCGTGGGGCAACCCAAGACGGGCGGGTCACGTTGGAGAGGGCTGACAGAATGTGGTCCACTGGAGAAGGGAATGGCAAGCCACTTCAGTATTCTTGCCTTGAGAACCCCATGAACAGCATGAAGAGGCAAAATGATAGGATACTAAAAGAGGAACTCCCCAGGTCAGTAGATGCCCAATATGCTACTGGAGATCAGTAGAGAAATAACTCCAGAAAGAATGAAGGGATGGAGCCAAAGGAAAAAAAAAACCCAGTTGTGCATGTGACTGGTGATAGAAGCAAGATCTGATGCTGTAAAGAGCAATATTGCATAGGAACCTGGAATGTCAGGTCCATGAATCAAGGCAAATTGGAAGTGGTCAAACAAGAGATGGCAAGGGTGAACGTCGACATTCTAGGAATCAGTGAACTAAAATGGACTGGAATGGGTGAATGTAACTCAGATGGCCATTCTATCTACTACTGTGGGCAGGAATCCCTCAGAAGAAATGGAGTAGCCATCACGGTCAACAAAAGAGTCCGAAATGCAGTACTTGGATGTAATCTCAAAAACGACAGAATGATCTCTGTTTGTCTCCAAGGCAAACCATTCAATATCACAGTAATTCAAGTCTATGCCCCAACCAGTAACGCTGAAGAAGCTGAAGTCGAACGGTTCTATGAAGACCTACAAGAACTTCTAGAACTAACACCCCAAAAGATGTCCTTTTCATTACAGGGGACTGGAATGCTAAAGTAGGAAGTCAAGAAACACCTGGAGTAACAGGCAAATTTGGCCTTGGCATGCAGAATGAAGCAGGGCAAAGACTAATAGAGTTTTGCCAAGAAAATGCACTGGTCATAGCAAACACCCTCTTCCAACAACACAAGAGAAGACTCTACACATGGACATCACCAGATGGTCAACACCAAAATCAGATTGATTATATTCTATGCAGCCAAAGATGGAGAAGCTCTATACAGTCAACAAACACAAGACCAGGAGCTGACTGTGGTTCAGATCATGAACTCCTTATTGCCAAATTCAGACTGAAACTGAAGAAAGTAGGGAAAACCGCTAAACCATTCAGGTATGACCTAAATCAAATCCCTTATGATTATACAGTGGAAGTGAGAAATAGATTTAAGGGGCTAGATCTGATAGATAGAGTGCCTGATGAACTATGGAATGAGGTTCGTGACATTGTATGGGAGACAGGGATCAAGACCATCCCCATGCAAAAAAGCAAAATGGCTGTCTGGGGAGGCCTTACAAACAGCTGTGAAAAGAAGAGAGGCAAAAAGCAAAGGAGGAAAGGAAAGATATAAGCATCTGAATGAAGAGTTCCAAAGAATAGCAAGAAGAGATAAGAAAGCCTTCTTCAGCGATCAATGCAAAGAAATAGAGGAAAAGAACAGAATGAGAAAGACGAGAGATCTCTTCAAGAAAATTAGAAATATCAAGGGAATATTTCATGCAAAGATGGGCTCAATAAAGGACAGAAATGGTCTGGACCTAACAGAAGCAGAAGATATTAAGAAGAGGTGGCAAGAATACACAGAAGAACTGTACAAAAAAGATCTTCACGACCCAGATAATCATGATGGTGTGATCACTCGTCTAGAGCCAGACATCCTGGAATGTGAAGTCAAGTGGGCCTTAGAAAGTATCACTACGAACAAAGCCAGTGGAGATGATGGAGTTCCAGTGGAGCTGTTTCAAATCCTGAAAGATGATGCTGTGAAAGTGCTGCACTCAATATGCCAGCAAACATGGAAAACTCAGCAGTGGCCACAGGACTGGAAAAGGTCAGTTTCCATTCCAATCCCAAAGAAAGGCAATGCAAAAGAATGCTCAAACTACCACACAATTGCACTCATCTCACATGCTAGTAAAGTAATGCTCAAAATTCTCCAAGCCAGGCTTCAGCAATACGTGAACCGTGAACTTTCAGATATTCAAGCTGGTTTTAGAAAAGGCAGAGGAACCAGAGATCAAATTGCCAACATCTGCTGGATCATGGAAAAAGCAAGAGAGTTCCAGAAAAACATCTATTTCTGCTTTCTTGACTATGCCAAGGCCTTTGACTGTGTGGATCACAATAAACTGGAAAATTCTGAAAGAGATGGGAATACCAGACCACCTGACCTGCCTCTTGAGAAATCCATATGCAGGTCAGGAAGCAACAGTTAGAACTGGACATGGAACAACAGACTGGTTCCAAATAGGAAAGGGAGTGCGTCAAGGCTGTATATTGTCACCCTGCTTATTTAAGTTCTATGCAGAGTACATCATGAGAAACGCTGGGCTGGAAGAAACACAAGCTGAAATCAAGACTGCCGGGAGAAATATCAATAACCTCAGACATGTAGATGACACCACCCTTATGGCAGAAAGTGAAGAGGAGCTAAAGGGCCTCTTGATGAAGGTGAAAGAGGAGAGTGAAAAAGTTGGCCTAAAGCTCAGCATTCAGAAAATGAAGATCATGGCATCCAGTCCCATCACTTCATGGGAAATAGATGGGGAAACAGTGGAAACAGTGTCAGACTTTCTTTTTGGGGCTCCAGAATCACTGCAGATGGTGACTGCAGCCATGAAATTAAAAGACACTTACTCCTTGGAAGGAAAGTTATGACCAACCTAGATAGTATATTCAAAAGCAGAGACA
This sequence comes from Nanger dama, assembly GCA_917880005.1. Classification (NCBI taxonomy): domain Eukaryota; kingdom Metazoa; phylum Chordata; class Mammalia; order Artiodactyla; family Bovidae; genus Nanger; species Nanger dama. The sequence continues at coordinate 568,830 of CAKJTW010000018.1, read as the reverse complement.
TTACTTTGCCGACTAAGGTCCGTCTAGTCAAGGCTATGGTTTTTCCTGTGGTCATGTATGGATGTGAGAGTTGGACTGTGAAGAAGGCTGAGTGCCGAGGAATTGATGCTTTTGAACTGTGGTGCTGGAGAAGACTCTTGAGAGTCCCTTGGACTGCAAGGAGATCCAACCAGTCCATTCTGAAGGAGATCAGCCCTGGGATTTCTTTGGAGGGAATGATGCTGAAGCTGAAACTCCAGTACTTTGGCCACCTCATGGGAAGAGTTGACTCATTGGAAAAGACTCTGATGCTGGGAGGGATTGGGGGCAGGAGGAGAAGGGGACGTCAGAGGATGAGATGGCTGGATGGCATCACGGACTCGATGGACGTGGGTCTGAGTGAACTCTGGGAGTTGGTGATGGGCGGGGAGGCCTGGCGTGCTGCGATTCATGGGGTCGCAAAGAGTCGCACACGACTGAGCGACTGAACTGGACTGAACTGAACTGAACTGAACTTGGTTTTATGTAAACGGTACCTTTTAAAATTCAGTTTTTAATTATCAGCGGCAGGTAGATGCAGTTGGTTTTGCGGTCCACCTCGCATCCACCGCCTCGCCAAGCCCACCTACTGGTCACAGGGGTCTGCAGCTCCCTGAGACACGGCAGCCAGGGACACGGACAGCGGCGCCTCCTCCCTTTGTGCGGGTCCCTTCCTGCCCTTGCTCGCTGGAGGCGGGAGCCTCGTTCCCAGCTGGAAGCGCCCTGAGGCACGGCATTAGTTGCAGGGATGTCCTTTGCCAGTTTTCATCCGGAAAGAGTTCTGTGCTTCATCACGTGCTCGTCTTCATCCATCCGTGTGTTCGTGTGATTTCTCTTCTCTGAGCGGAGTGTGGTGGGTGCGTGTGACTCTTTGAGCACGGCATGGTGGGTGCGTGCAATTCCTCTTCTCTGAGCACGGCGTGGTGGATTGCGTTGATTTTCTTGACTTCTGAGCTAGGATAAACGTCACTTGGCTGCGGTGCACTATTTTCTTTTTATATTATTGGATTTTGTTTACTAACACAGTTGGGTCTCATTATTTGTGGATTTTTTACTTGCAGTTTTGCCTACAAGCTCAAACTGCTTTTGTAATCGCCTCGGTGGGCATTCGTGGGCACGAGCAGAGCAGCAAACGCATGAGTGAGATGACCCGCCCGTCCTCAGCCGAGGTTCAACAAGGCGCCGCTGCCTTCTTGTTTCAGCTCCCGCTGCAAACAAGCGTCCTTTGAGGATCAGTTGCGAGCCATCTGTTTGCGCCTGTGTGCTTTCGGGAATCTGAGCCTGTCTTTCCCCTGAGCAGTGGTTCAGTTTTGGCTGACTTGGGGCTTGCAGCGGCTCCACAGAACAGAAGAGCAAGTGTATCTGGAGGATCTCTGCAGCTGTGTTCACAGCACTGGGCTGATGCTGAACGGATTGGGACGCTTCCTTCCCCCTTCATCTCCTAGAAGGGATTTCTAGTCTTCCTTCTTTAAATGTTTTCTGTAATTTCCAGTGAAACCACCTGAGACTTGCTTTTTCAGAAGATGTTTAATTGCAGACTCAGTTTTCTTTGGTCGTGGTAAGGCCATCGAGCAATCCAGTTCGTGATGAGTGAGTTTAGGTAGTTTGTGGCTTTTGAGGACTTGGTCCACGTCACTCCAGTTATTGACTTTGTGTCAGCAGAATTATCCAGAGCCTTCCTTTCCTACCTGCTTGCCATGCCTCTTCCATTCCTGATGCTGTCTTTGGGCCTGCAGTTGTTTTTGCTGTTGCTGTTGCTGGAGGTCTATCCATTTTTTTTTGTTTCACAATTTTTTCTTTTTCTTTTTTCATTTCCAAATTCCATTGATTTCTGCTGTTACACATGCTAGTAAGATTATGCTGAAAATCCTTCAAGCTAGGCTTCAGCAATATGTGAAATGAGAACTTCCAGATGTACAAGCTAGGTTTAGAAAAGGGAGAAGAACCAGAGATCAAATTACCAACATTCTTTGGATCATGGAGAAAGCAAGGGAGTTCCAAAAACCATCTACTTCTGCTTCATTAACTGCACTAAAGCCTTTAACGGTGTGCATCACAGGAAACTGTGGAAAAGTCTTTAACAGTTGGAACAGCAGACCATCTTACTTGTCTCCTGAGAAACCTGTGTGCAGGTCAAAAAGTGGCAGAGCTAGACACAGAAGAGACCGGCTCCCCGGCGGAGAAGGAGCGCTTCCAGGCTGTGTTACTGACACCCTGCTCACCTCATCTGTGTGCAGAGCAGCTCATGCAAGACGCTGGACTGGATGAATCAGGCTGGAATCAGGAATGCCGGGAGAAACGCCAACAACCTCAGACACCCAGATGCCACCACTGTAATGGCAGAAAGTGCAGAGGACCCAAAAAGCCTCTTGATGAGGGTGAGAAAGGAGAGTGAAAGAGCCAGCTTGAAATTCAACATTCAGAAAACTAAGATCATGGCATCTGGTCCCATCGCTCCTGGCAGATAGATGGGAAAAGTGGAAGCTGGAAGATTTTATTTTGGGGGGCTCCAAATCCGTTGTGCACAGCGACAGCAGCCTTAGAAGGGGAGCTGCCACAGATCAGACAGCGTATCAGAAAACAGAGACGCCACTTTGCCCGCAAAGGCCCGTAGGAGTCAAAGATACGGGCTTCCCAGTAGTCGTGTACAGACATGAGAGCTGGGCCATAAAGAAGTGGCGAAGAATGGATGTTTTTCGAATTGTGATGCTGGAGGAGGCCCTTAAGAGTCCTTTGGACTACACAGGAGATCAAACCAGTCAATCCTAAACGAAATTAACCCTGAATATTCACTGGAGTTGTTGACAGAAGCTGAAGCTCCAGTACTCTGGCCACCCGGAGAAAGGACCTTGATGCTGACAGAGACTGAGGGCAGGAGGAGAAAGGAGTGACAGAGGGTGGACTAGTTAATAGCATCACCAGCTCAGTGGACATGGACTTGCACAAGCGCCAGGAGAACACGGAAGACAGAGGAGCCTGGTGTGCTGCAGCCTATGGCTTTGCAAAGAGTAGGACACAACCTAGCCACTGAACGATAAAAACATTTGTTTCCTCTTTTCTGCATGATTTGGGCTTATATTGTTTTTTCTTTTCTAATTTAAGGTGGAAGCTTAGATTACTGATTTGAGACTTCTTTTCTAATGTAAGCATTTGTACTAGAAATTTCCCTCTAAGCACCGTTTCAGCTGCATCTCTTAATTTTCTTACATGCTGCATTTCAACTGCATTCAGCTAAAAATATTTAAGTTCCCCTTTCGATTTCCTCTTTGATCCATGGGTTATTTAGGATTTTGATGTTTAATTCCCAACCAGTTAAAGAGTTTTCTGGCCTCTTTCTCTTACTGATTTCTATTCTGACCCTTCATAGTCAGAGGACATGCTTCGTATGTTTCTGATTACCTTCAGTTTGCTCAGTTTTTAATCAGGACATGCTCCGTTTGGGTGTTCCTTGCACACTCGGGAAGGACGCTCTGCTGCTGCTGCGTGGCTTGTGCTGTGAACGACACTATGCCCAGCTGGTCAGTATTGTTCACTTATTGTATATCCCTGCTGGTCTTCTGTCTATGAGCTTTATCTATTACCGAGACAGAAGCACTTCTGTGTGTATGGGACCCCCTGGACCGTAGCCCGCCAGGCTCCTCTGCCCATGGGATTCTCCAGGCAAGAACATGGGAGTGGGTTGCTGAGCCTTCCTCCGGGGGATCTTCCCAACCCAGGGACTGAACCCATGTGTCCTGACTCTCCTGCATGCAGGCGGACTCTTACCATTGAGCCACTGAGGAGGCTCCAGCTATAACCGAGACTGTCTATCTCCTTCTCTTTTTCACTTCTTGGCCACACTGCACGGCATGTGGGATCTTATTTCCCTGAACAGGCATCAACCCCACACCTCTTGCAGCAGAAGCTCAGAGTCTCCACTGCTGGGCCACGAGGGAAGTCTCAGAGCTGTCTGTCTCTACTTTCTGTTTTAGCGTTCACTCCTCTGGCTGCACTGGGTCTTAGCTGTGGCACACGGGGCCTCTGATCTTCCTAGCTGTGCGTGGGGTCTTTACTGTGGCACACAAGCTCTTACTTGCAGCCAATGGGATCCAGTTCCCACACCAGGAACCAGCCTCAGGCCCTCTGTACTGGGAGCTCAGAGCCTTAGCCAGGGACGCCAGGGACACAGGGACGCCAGGGACACAGGGACACAGGGACTCAGGGACATAGGGACACAGGGACATAGGGACACAGGGACGCAGGACATGGGGACACAGGGACACAGGGACACGGGGACCCAGGGACGCAGGGACACAGGGACGCAGGACACAGGGACACAGGGACACGGGGACCCAGGGACGCAGGGACCTAGGGACGCAGGACACAGGGACGCAGGGACCCAGGGACCCAGGGACGCAGGGACCTAGGGACGCAGGGACCCAGGGACGCAGGGACCCAGGGACCCAGGGACGCAGGGACCTAGGGATGCAGGGACACAGGTACGCAGGACACAGGGACCCAGGGACACGGGGACCCAGGGACGCAGGGACCCAGGGACCCAGGGACCCAGGGACACAGGGACCCAGGGACCCAGGGACCCAGGGACGCAGGGACGCAGGACACGGGGACGCAGGGACGCAGGGACCCAGGGACGCAGGGACACAGGGACACAGGGACGCAGGGACGCAGGGACGCAGGGACCCAGGGACGCAGGGACCCAGGGACCCAGGGACCCAGGGACGCAGGGACGCAGGGACGCAGGGACCCAGGGACCCAGGGACCCAGGGACGCAGGGACCCAGGGACACAAGGACCCAGGGACACGGGGACCCAGGGATGCAGGGACACAGGGACCCAGGGACGCAGGGACCCAGGGACACAGGGACCTAGGGACCCAGGGATGCAGGGACACGGGGACCCAGGGACCCAGGGACGCAGGGACCTAGGGACGCAGGGACCTAGGGATGCAGGGACGCAGGGACCCAGGGACGCAGGGACGCAGGGACCTAGGGACGCAGGGACCCAGGGACGCAGGGACACGGGGACCCAGGGACACGGGGACACAGGGATCCAGGGACGCGGGGACCCAGGGACGCAGGGACGCAGGGACCCAGGGACGCGGGGACCCAGGGACGCAGGGGACGCAGGGACCCAGGGACGCGGGGACCCAGGGACGCAGGGGACGCAGGGACCCAGGGACGCGGGGACCCAGGGACGCAGGGACGCAGGGACCCAGGGACGCGGGGACCCAGGGACCCAGGGACCCAGGGACGCAGGGACGCGGGACGCAGGGACCCAGGGACGCAGGGACCCAGGGACGCGGGGACGCAGGGACGCAGGGACGCGGGGACCCAGGGACGCAGGGACGCAGGGACCCAGGGACGCAGGGACCCAGGGACGCAGGGGACGCAGGGACCCAGGGACGCAGGGACCCAGGGACGCAGGGACCCAGGGACCCAGGGACGCAGGGACCCAGGGACGCAGGGACACAGGGACACGGGGACCCAGGGACGCAGGGACACGGGGACCCAGGGACGCAGGGACCCAGGGACGCAGGGACACAGGGACACGGGGACCCAGGGACGCAGGGACACGGGGACACAGGGAATCCCTAGTTCTTCTTTTAGTTCTGTCCATTTTTGCTTCAAAAAGTTTTTTCTGTTAAGGCTCTGTTTAGGCGCATACTTTTAGAATTGTTATGGCTTCTTAAAGAATTGTCAGTCTTATCGATGTATAATCCTCTTTATCCTTGGTAGTTCTCTTTGTTGCAAAGTTTCTGTTGTGTGGCATTAACGAAACCGCTCCCTCCTGCCTTCTTCTGATTAGCGTCTGGACGCTGCGTCACCTTTCATCCTTTCGCTTTAATCTGTGTATCGCTGCATTTGAAGTGAGACTTAGAAACTGTAACCTATAATGAGAAATAAGCATTTGGCCTCCATCTGGTTCTGGCTCTCAGTTCCTAAACCCCGCGTTCTCCTAGGTTAAGAGAGAAATCCATTTACACTTGCTGTAATTATGGATAACTTAAGTTTGGTAAGTCAACCGAAAGTGAAAGAAAGTGAGTCGTTCAGTCATGTCTGACTCTTTGTGACCCCATGGACTCTATAGTCCACGGAATTCTCTAAGCTAGAATACTGGAGTGGGTAGCTTTCCCTTCGCCAGGGGATCTTCCCAACCCAAGGATCATCAAACCCAGGTTTCCTGCATTGCAGGTGGATTCTTTACCAGCCGAGCTATCAGGCAAGCCACTCGACATTCCATCACTTTGGTGGGCTCTTTCTCACCCGCCCCCACCCCCCCCCCCCGCTGTCTTGCCGCGTTTGGCTCGTTAGGGGCGCTGCTGCGCGTCCCTCGCATCCTCCTGGCGTGGCTCCGGCTGCGTCTGCTCCGCGTGGTGTGTTAGCTGCCTTCCCTGCCTCCTTCCGGGCTACAGTTGTCTTGCACGCCACGCTAGCCGGCCCTGAGATTCCGCCTGCGCCAGGTCGCAACTGCTGCTCTCGCTGCCCAGCATGTTTGAAAGAACCTGAGAGCCCAAAACACCACTTCTGCTGCTCTTCCTTCATCCCGGTGTTCCAGATTCCCTTCTTGGAGCACTGCTTTTTCCGGTAGCCATGAATGGATATGCAAGTTGGACCATAAAGAAAGCTGAGTGACAAAGAATTGATGCTTTCAAACTGTGGTGTTGGAGAAGGCTCTTGAGAGTCCTTGGCCTACAAGGAAATCAAACCAGTCAATCCTAAAGGAAATCAGTCCTGAATATTCTTTGGAAGGACTGATGCTGAAGCTGAAACTGCAATACTTTGGCCACCTGATGCAAAGAACTGACTCATTGGAAAAGACCCTGATGCTGGGAAAGATTGAAGGCAGGAGGAGAAGGGGATGACAGAGGACGAGATGGTTGGATGGCATCACCAACTCCATGGACATGAGTTTGAGCAAAGTCCAGGAGAGAGGGATGGACAGAGAAGCCTGGCGTGCTGCAGTCTGTGGGGCCACAAAGAGTCGGACACGACTGAGCGGCTGAGCAACTGATTTATGTCTGAAGAGCTCCCTTCATTGTCTCTCAGTCCAGCTCTGCTGCCTTCAAATCCTCTTAGTTTTCCTTCATCTGAGGCTGTCTTTACCTCACCCTCTCCTCACTTTCAGCTCCAGCTTCCTGCAATGGATTCTTTGCTTTAAACAGCCCCTCGCGAGTCCCCTTCTCTATGAAAGTCCCTCTCCTTGCTCTCTGGGATGGCCTATGGTCACCATAATGCACACCCAGGATTGCAACTCTTTGCTTTTCCCAAAGAAACCATTTTTGCCGGTAAAATTACTGGCTGTTTGACTGTTTTAGGTCAACATTACTTGGTGTCCAAAGTGGGATCCAGAAAGGACCCCTGATCACTCCAATGCAGTGAGCAAACAAGTGTGAGCTCACAGAGCCCCGGGAGCTCACTGCTTTCTTGCTGACCCTAGAGGCTAAGGTAAGTTTTCTCCTGGACTCAAGTTTCACTCTTTCTGTGTTTTGAGGCTCTCCAGGTGTTATTTGAGATATACCGTTTTTGAAGCCTTCATCCTGTATTTAAAAGGTTCATCTTTTCTTAGAGCACTTGTCTGGGGCTTTGGCCTGTCTCTTGAAACCAGGCTGTTCCTACTGAAACTGCGCTGCTAAGTCTTTCATCCAGCTCCTTTGGAACTGTGCTATTCAGAAACTGTTTTCCTTTGCTGTAGAGAAGAATCTCTAAGATAAGGGATTCTCGTCATTTAAATGTTTTGATGGTGTCCCCTCCGCCCCCCTTCAGACAGCTTTATGTTTAAAAATTGTGGTTCCTCCTCAGACACACTTCTAATTAAATGGACTAACTTTACCAAAAGCAATTTAGAATACTAACAGTCAGTAGGGGGAACTCTTAAATTTCCCAAGCTTACTTTTATTTAAGATAAATTGGACAGCCATGCTCTAAAAATTTTCAAAATTATATGGAATTCCTATTATTATTGGTACTTTGAGGTTTCTAAGTGTTATCAAGATTATAAAGTTGCCTCTTAGCAAAATACAATTTTTAAATTAACTGAGGCAAACAGATACTTGAGGAATGCAAAATGGCTCCTGAGACCTCTCCCCTCCTGCCTCCTCTGCCTCTGGATGAAGCAGCCCCGTGTGCTCAGCAGCCCCATGTGCTCAGCAGTCCTGTGTGTTCCCCCTATGTGCTCAGCTGCCCTGTGTCCTCAGCCCTGTGTGCTCAGCAGCCCCATGTGCTCAGCAGTCCCCTGTGTTCCACCCCATGTGCTCAGCCCCCTGTGTGCTCAGCAGCCCCGTGTCCTCGGCTGCGTGTGCTCAGTAGCCTTCCCCTCCACCTTCTGTGGTCCCTTCTGTTCCTCTTGCGCCTCCTCCCTGCCTTCACTGCCTCTTTCTAATTCTGTCACTGAGCTGCCTTTTTACGTAAACCTCTCCCCACTTCCTCCTCTTAGCTCCTATCAGAATCTGCCCCTTGATTCAACTTTTGTTTTGTATTGAAACACAGTTCATTGACGGTGTGGTGTTAGTTTCAGGGCACAGCAAGGTGACTCAGGTATACATGCACGTGCATCGTTCTTTTTCAAATTCTTCTCCTGATCAGCTATTCTAGAATACTGAGCAGCATTCTCCGTGCTGCAGGTGGGTCCTTGGCCATCTGCTGGTTATCTGTGTTAAATACAGCAGTGTGCACAGGTCAACTCTAAACGCCTGATTTACCCTTCCACGCCTTCCCCGCTTGTAACCATAAATTCAGAACATGCTTGTTTCAAGTTAAGCTTTCTGAGGATCCAAACAAATCCCAAGCTGATGTTCCCTGGTCTAAGGCCAGACTGTGAGCCCTCAAGAGGCCCCCAAAGTCACTGAGGAACCCCGCAGGTTTGCTCAAGAATCTAACATTATTACCCAAACCTATCAGCCTGGTTTCCAGATCTATGTGCTGGTAGAAAGAAAGAAAGTGAGGTTGCTCAGTGGTGTCCGACTCTTTGTGACCCCATGGATGGTAGCCCGACCAGGATCCTCTGTCCATGGGGGATTTTCCCAGGCAAGAATACTCTAGTGGCATATGCTGTGGGCAGGCACAAGCCAAACACTGGATGAAACTGCCTGGTGGGGACATCCTGAGAAGGGTTTAGAGAAGCAACCCCCAACTTTTGGCAAGAGGCTAGAACACGCACTGCAGGACTCCTCCAAGGGATTACAGGGGCCTCGCGTAAGCAGCTGGCGGGGGGCAGCAGCCAGGCCTGCACCCCTGCCGGGAGCCAGCACGGGAGGCCCCACCCAGGACAAGGCCGTGCAAGGCCGTGCAAGGCCGTGCGGAGAGAGCTGTCGGGAGCCAGCACGGGAGACCCCACCCAGGACACTACAGGACTCCTCCAAGGGATTACAGGGGCCTCCCTTAACCAGCTGACGGGGGCAGCAGCCAGGCCTGCACCCCTGCCGGGAGCCAGCACGGGAGGCCCCACCCAGGACACTACAGGACTCTACCAAGTGATTACAGTAGCCTCCCTTAACCAGCTGACGGGGGGCAGCAGCCAGGCCTGCACCCCTGCCGGGAGCCAGCACGGGAGGCCCCACCCAGGACAAGGCCGTGCGGAGAGAGCTGGCAGGGCGAGGCGAGTCAGGTCTCAAGGGGTCCTCCGCCTGAGCATCTGCCCCGAAACCAAAATCTGTCTGTTTACTGTACTCTTCTCACATTACAGGGGGCTGTCCCCAACCACCTTTCTCTGGAAAAAGTTAACTTAGAGCTCCAACTGGTCTCCTGCCTATGAAAGGAATGTTTCAGCTCAGATCCCTCTGACGGCTCTCTAACTTGCCTGACAGGTTCCCCCGGACTTTACAACTTGTGATTGTTTACAGCCCCCAACCATGAGAGGCACGAAGCTTAAAACATCTTAAAGATATAGAGCCTTTTAGAGCTAAGAATTAGTTTGATTGTTGAGTTAATGTTTGCCGCCAGGCCTCCACATCCTTTATCTTTCAGGCACCTGGGAGGATATTAATCAATGAAAACAGGATGCAGGAACAGGGAAACAGTAGTTGTGATGTGATGTTAGCAACACTAGACTTTTGAGTTAATGAGTTTTCTCTTTGTTATGAATCACTGTGCTCCTCTTTCTTTGTTATAAATTGCTGTGTCCTTGCTGTGTAAGAATGTGACCTTATCTAGCGCTTTCTGAGAGTGGCACCAGATTTTGGGAAAGAACAACACTATTAAGGTAGATGAGTTTTCTGGCTGGCAGACCCTTCTCAGAGAAGGGCCAGTGGTGACTGGCCTCCTGGCCAGAAGATGATGTGAATCACCTGAGACCCTTTGTATACAGAAACAGTTGCAGAAAGAAAGCCTGGTCTTGATAAGGGTCAGGGCTGCTGACCCTGCATAACTTCGTATTATCCATTGATCTCTATGTACAACCAAAAGTATAAAAAGCTTTCCCGAACAACAAAGGATGGACCAGTTTCTCAGACCAGCTTCTTGAACTGGTTTCTTGGAAATCTGGCTTCCCCTGTGTCGACTCTCTCTCTCTCTTTCTCCCTCTCCCTCCCTCTCCTTTCCAAGCCTACTTACATGCCCTGGCTTCTAAGACCCACACGAGAGGGAGCCCAAGGCGGGGCACCCTCCGCTATTCAAGTGGGCGCCAGTGGCCTATGTAGATGGTGCAAACCTCTTGTCTCAAGGTTTTATTAGCTTTCCGTGTAAACCAAGTTATTCAGCATCTTTTCTCCACTAAATTTTCCTACTACACTATTCTTTCCTAATCTCTCTTGTATTTCTAATTAAATAATTCTTTTCTAAGATGCCGATTCCGTCTCCCCTTTGAATTACCCTGGATCCACCGGGGCTGGACCCCGGCATACCCCTATTCATTCATTAGGCTGAGATGTCAGAAAACATCACGCTGGAATTTCTCCCGAAAGGGCAAATGATTCTAAGATGTCATAGTAACAATCAGAACAGTCGCCCAGCTGAACTAAATGACCCTTCATCACCTTTGGTTTGCTTTGTCTCTCACAGTCCTGGAGCTGTTTCTGGAGACACTGACCTTTGCCCTATTGAATCAGCTACCACCCTCCTTATGGGCCACAACTCCAACAGATATCGGCAAAACCCACAGCTCTTTCAGTCAAGACTAACGTTTAATTCCCTCAAATTCTCTCCCCAGAACGAACCAACACCCTTAAGTAGCGAAGCCCCTCCAGGTTTAAAGCCTGTGGCAGGGTTCCGGGCTCGGCCTCCCCACCCCGCGCACACTGCTAAGCGGAACCTGTGAGAAAGCCCAGGGGCTGAGGCCGGAGGCCCGTCCAGGGCCCGCAGGCCACCGGCAACGCTGCTGCCCCTCAGCAGCCTCCTGCTCTTAACCTCCACCCCCTACAAGCACCCACTCCCGCTGAAAGCAAAATTCCAGCGTAAGCAACTACGCAGTGCTCACATCAGCGTTCCAGGCGCTACAGCCAGCCAGCGCCCTCCTGCCTCACGCGGGAGGGATGGCACCACACCTGGACAGCGATGCCCCGGCTGCCACCGAAAAACCCTCTTTTTCCCATAAACCTTGACAGATGAGCTGGTGGCATGGTGCTCTGAAGGCCTGGCTGCGTTGGCCTCTGGACGTGGGTCTGAGCTGTGTGGGTCCTCTTACACGCGTCTCTCCCAGTAAATGCCACGGGCTGCTGGGCCCACAGCCTGCGGCCGCCTGGCTCCTGCCCTGGGAGCGTGGCGGCGGAGCGCCGGCCCGAAGGCAGTGCTCCACTCCCCCTCGGGCCCCACTCCGCGGCCCCACGGGCTGCAGCCTGCCAGGCTCCTCTGCCCACGGGGTTTCCCAGGCACGCAAACCGGAGCAGGTTGCGCTTCCTTCTCCGGGGGACCTTCCTGACCCAGGGGCCAAACCTGGGTCTCTTGCATCCGGACTTTCAACCGCACAGGGGGTGGGTGCCCCAAACCCCATTGTTCAAGGGCCAGTTACACAGGAAATCTGCTTCTCTGCTCTCCTCAAACGTCTTCACAGGAAGCCATCATCCTCCCCTGTTAAAGCTTTTGGTCTTGAAGGGACATAAAGTCTTCAAGGAAAAACTGAGGTTTCTCAGACTCAGGATAGATATTTAGGGAACCTGATCTTGAAACAAGGGCAGCACTTGGATCCAGGTACAATCTGTGGCATCCTGAAGTTCCCCAAGCCAGAAACTAAGCCCCAGTCATGAGGTTTTACTTGGGTTAGCTGGATACTCTTGAAATCGAATTCCAAGTTTTTTTCCTCTCTCTCTCTTTTTTTCAGAATTTAAAACTCTTTATTGTTGTTCAAAAAGTACTTATGTTTATGTTGAAGTTATAATTGAGCATTTTTTTATAAGTTTATTCCAGCCTTCACCTTTTGGCTTCTCACCCATTGACATTTGCTAACCGTATTTTTTTTTTTTTTACTTTGTTCTGTATTTCTTTTTTGATTTTTATTTTTACTTTATTTTGCTTTACAATTGGTTTTGCCATACATTGACATGAATCTGCCACTGGTGTACATGAGTCCCCAATCCTGAACCCCCCTCCCACCTCTCTCCCCATATCATCTCTCTGGATCATCCCCGTGCACCAGCCCCAAGCATCCTGTATCCTGTATGGAACATAAACTGGCAATTCATTTCTTACATGACAGTATACATGTTTCAATGCCATTCTCCCAAATCATCCCACCCTCTCCCTCTCCCACAGAGTCCAAAAGTCTGTTCTATACATCTGTGTCTCTTTTGCTGTCTTGCATACAGGGTTATCATTACCATCTTTCTAAATTCCATATATATGTGTTAGTATACCGTCTTGGTGTTTTTCTTTCTGTATAATCGGCTCAAGTTTCACCCACCAAACTTCTCTCCTATGGCCAGCCTCTATGTGCTCTATGAAAAGTGCAAAGTTGACTGTTACTTGGGAAGATCAAAGTGGCCTTCCTTTGAGAGTTTGGAGAGAAGTCTAACAGACTGCTGGCCCTTGACAGCCTGGTGGCCGGCTTCCCTGCTGTCTCTGCAAGTGAGGGAGGGCGTCCTTGGGGGCTTGGGGCCGCCACCGCCCCATCGAGCGCTACAGCCGGGCCCTGTGGCTCGAGGCGAGCCCTTGTCTCAGAGTGGCTCCTGCTGCCGTCCTTGCAGCCACGGCCCCAGGGAAATGGTCCCGGGACCCCTGTAGCCGCCCTCGCTCGCCGGGCAGTAGAAGCCCGTGCTGCCGCGCCAGCTCCGGGAGAGCCTGCTGCCCGCAGGCGCCCGCGTGGCTCTCATGCTGTGGCAGCCCTGGCCGGGCACTCCGGCCCTCCTGCCCGACCGGCTGCCGCAGGCCTGTGCGCCCGCCAGCCACTGCCGGCCCCGGGGCTCACAGGGCCTCCCGGGCAGACGGCCGGCTCGCGGCGGCTCCGTGGAGGTGGCACGGGAAGCCCGCGCTGGGCGCGCCGCGCCTCCTGCCCTCCGGGAGGCTGCAGGCAGCGCCGCCCCTTCCGGCTGCCCGGCCCGGCGGGCGAGCTGCACGCTGGAGTCAGGCTCGCGCCGCGGCCCAGGGCGAGCCCACGGCAGCCACACCCAGAGGCCGCGTGTCTCCGGTGGCCCGGGCCCGGGGCGCTAGGGAAGCAGTGAGCCTCCTTACCGCCAGTGGGGCCAGATTCAGAATGGCTCTTCTGTCTAAATCTAATAGATGCCACTCTCTCACCAGCCGCCTGGGCCATCATCAAGACCCTGAGCGTGACTCATCCCAGACGTGACTCCCTGGAGGCTAAGAGAGTCCATCTCACTGATAGTTCCTGCAACAACACTGCCCTCAGAGGAACCACTGGCCAAACTTCTGTTACGGTCTGCAGAGATGCTCCTCAGAATGACAGTGTGAGAAGACTGACTGGAAATGCACAACCACTGGCCTCAGAAAAGAAACAATACTGGATATCTAGTGACTGTCGGTTCCTTAAAAGAACTCTGCTGCTGCTGAGTCGCTTCAGTCGTGTCTGACTCTGTGCAACCCCACAGACGGCAGCCCACCAGGCTCCCCCGTCCCTGGGATTCTCCAGGCTAGAACACTGGAGTGGGTCGCCATTTCCTTCTCCAGTGCATGAAAGTGAAAAGTGAAAGTGAAGTCGCTCAGTCGTGTCTGACTCGTCGCGACCCCATGGACTGCAGCCCACCAGGCTCCTCCGTCCATGGGAGTCTCCAGGCAAGAGCACTGGAGTGGGGTGCCATCGCCTTCTCCAAAAGAACTCTAGCTTGGGCCAAATATCAATCCAGCTTCATGAGGAATTCTAAGATTCGCATCACTAAGCCATAGATCCGCTGACAAAATGATAGCCTTCATGAGCCAACATTGGTCGAGAAGTATTAATAAGGCCTCAGAAAGTGCCTACCTGGCTTGTCCCACCTGTCCAAATACAATCTAGGGAAGCTCGCTCCCAGAGACTTTGAATTGCCTCGCGGACCATTTGGAGGTTTGGCAAATGTATTTCATATTGCTTCCCTCTCCTCACTGATTCAAACATGTGTGTCACGATCTGTCTGTTTTCTCACTGGACCAAAGTTTTGCCATGAAGATAGGCCACAGCTTCTTCCAAGGCTAACATTTTGTTAGGAAAGATGATGCTTCCCTGGGGAACCCCTCTCGCTTCACAGTGGCCGGGGCACCCACGTCCCCAGCCTGGAGCTTGGCTGCTCTGCGCCATTTGGCCGGCTTTGCGCTCTCGCTGTCTCACCTTCTCCAGCTCACAGGGCAACTCGAGGGCACCAATGGCACTTTAAAGCCCAGCCGGCAAAGCCTAGAGACCCTCCAACCGCTGCTCCAAAGCACTGCCGCTCACCCCGCGCAGACCCGCTCCCGTGGGGGCTCATGGATTCTCGCCCTTTGGGGCAGTCACTAGCACTCAGGTGTACCTGAGACCTGCCTCTTTGACCCAGGCCTGATACAAGGAGATATTGACTGCCTCTGTTGAAAATAACTGCGCTCTGGAAGGGCCATCTTTTCACAGCTGTTCCTGGGAGATGAAGAGCTTAAGTATCACGCCTGCAACCCAGAAGGACCCCCTCAGCCTCTCTGGAGAGGCCCCAGTCAGGCACTGCTCACCAGCCTGTGCTGTCAGGCTCCAGGAAAAGAGTCTGGATCCAGGGGACACACCCAAATAGAGTATCCAGCCCGGAAGGAGGCTGCACACCAACTGGTGACCTGAAAGTAAAGATCTCCCAGAACTGAAGCAGACCACACCTGAGCAGATGTCAGGATCAGGCTTGTTAGAGGGTCTGAAATTCGCACGTCTCTCTCTTTCGTCTGGACTGTCACCTCACTCTGCAATACTATCAAAAACCATGGACTGCATTCGTAACCTGCAGGCTGTGTGACTGAGTCTTTTTCAAATGAAAAAGTCTCTGATAACCCAATACTGTAAATAACTATGCTTCAGTTAAAATGAATAAGAAGTCCTTGAAGTTTCCCCACTTGGGGGAAAAGGCCATCAGCTGTTGCTCCACGTTCGTTCCTGTTCCGTGCCTTCTCACAGCGCTGTTTCTCTCCGTGCCGAGCGTGCCCTTGCTGCATTCACTGTTCTAACACACAGACTTCAGAAGGGAAATCCCTGAGAGGTCTGGCCTACCCCTCTGTTACTTGAACGTGCCCTCCAGAGTTTTCCAACCTCTCTTCCAAGAGGGACATGATATCCGGGAAAGGTCCTCCCTGGCACTGACTGACAAAAAGTCCCTAATCCATTTTAAAAATGTGTTGATAAGCAACGCTTTTAGAGAAAAATCTTCATCAAAGAGGGGAAATGTGAAAATTAGTAAGCAGAAACCTTGTTTAACGCGAGGCCAGAGGGGCCGCCCTCAGCTCTACCAAGGGTCGGTCTCGGTCACGCCAGACCCTTGGCAACCCCCGGACCGGCATCCGCTCCTCGGTCCGTGGACTGTCCAGGCGGGAGAACTGGGGTGGGGACCTTGATCTTCCCGCCCAGGGAGCAAACCCAGGTCTCCTACACCGGAGGGTGGACTCTCTACACCAGCGTCCGGGAAGCCCCGAGGGCCCGCGGCGCAGCCTCAGTCGCGGGAAAGTGCAGACCCCACAGGAAGGTGCAGACCCCGCGGGAAAGTGCAGACCCCGCGGGAAGGTGCAGACCCCGCGGGAAAGTGCAGACCCCGCGGGAAGGTGCAGACCCCGCGGGAAAGTGCAGACCCCGCGGGAAGGTGCAGACCCCGCGGGAAAGTGCAGACCCCGCGGGAAGGTGCAGACCCCGCGGGAAAGTGCAGACCCCGCGGGAAGGTGTAGACCCCGCGGGAAAGTGCAGACCCCGCGGGAAGGTGCAGACCCGTTCCCCAGGCGGGAGGGAGATCTTCCTCCCCGCCCGGCAACAGCTCAGCCAATGAGCGGCTGTCACAGTGCAACCAATGGAAAGCCGCCACACTTCCGGCTCCCGGCTTTCTCCAATGGGCTCTCTGCTTAGAACAGCCCTTCCACCCCCTTTCTCCTCTATTATAGAGCTTTCTCTGTTTTGTTCTCTGTGCTTGCTTGTGGTTCACCTTAGTTTGCTAGTCTTGCATTCCAATTATTTCCTGTTCCCAAATAAACCCACGTTGCTGATAACAACTTGCCGGGGTCCAGCTGAGAGAGTCATTTCCTAGGCAGGTTGATAAGAAGTCTAGGGGTCCCCAAGGAGAGAGGGGTCTGGAATTCTTGAGGAGGAAGAAAGGACAAACTTATTTCTCTACATTCCTTAGGATTATATAACAACAATGTATTCTGCCTGAGGGCAGTCTCTGGATTAAACCTTCTGGCTAATTCTGTTATCTTAAAATGGAAATTATGGGAGTAGGTCTGGTGAGGTCTATACAGCCTCCATACCTTCATTGGATTAGTTGGAGAATATATAAACTCATTGCTAAAACTAACAAGCCGGTACTCTTTCTACCCCCTTCTGATGCTTGTGTCAGAAGCTTTCTCTGTCTCCTTTATACTTTAATAAAACTTTGTTACACAAAAGCTCTGAGCGATCCAGCCTCGTCTCTGGCCCCGGATTGACTTCTTCTCCTCCGGGGGCCAAGAATCCCGGCGTCGTGATTCAACAACAACCTTTCACAGCCCCAGTGGATCCAGGGAATTTGAAGCAGGGACAGTGTCGGCAAAGAGAGATTGATTAGAAATTTAAAGAGATTAGGAAAGAATAACGTAGTGAAAAAATAGGGGAGAAAAGAGGCTTGGTTTACACGGAAAGCTAATAAAGTCTCAAGACAAGAAACTGGCACCGTCTTCGTAGGCCACTGGCGCCCGCTTGAATAGCGGAGGGTGCCCCGACGGGGCTCCCTCTCACGTGAGTCTCAGAAGCCCGGGCAAATAAGTAGACACGGCAGCCTTTGTGTTCCAAGGGAACAGCCTGAAAAAGAGAGGGAGGGAGAGAGAGAGGGGGGAGGCCAAGCTTGTGCGAAAAAACCCGTAACTTTATTTTCAAAAGGTGCTTACATACCCTAAGTTTTACACTATGGAAGATGCAGAGTCACGCAGGGGCAGCAGTCCTGACCCTTACCGATACCGGGCTTTCTTTCTGCACATCTTTCCGCAAACAAAAGGTCTCAGGTGAGTTACATTATCTTCTGGCCAAGAGGCCTGTTAACACTTTATGGCTCTCTTCCTTAATGAATGTTAATCTCATTTTCCCTGAAGTGTTTTTCTTTAATCTGCATCACCCTCAAAGCACTAAATAAAGTTACATCCCTGTAGAACAAAGGTGCAGAGGGTTATAACAAAGAAGGTACTTAAAGATCTGTGTTGCTACTTGTTTTTTTCTATATACCAACTATATCAACAAATAAAAGGTATGAAAACTTGGCAGCAAGTGTTGGCTCAACAGTGAAACCCTTACTCAGTCCTGTTCTAATGATTTTGACTCCTCAGAAGCCCCTACATTCCTAGGATGTTTTGCACTTCCTGTGCCTCTCTCGTGTGCAGCTGTAAGAGTCCCGACAAACCTGTCAGGAAGGCTGGAAAGCCATCAGAGGGGGTTGAGCTGAGACACTCCTTTTATATGCAGGAGACTGTTAACTGCAGCTCTAAGTTAACTTTTTCCAGAGAAAGGTGGTCGGGGGTAGACCCCCTGTAATGTCAGAATAGGTGGAAAGCTTAATGCAATAAGGCTGGCAGACTCTGGTTTTGGGGGTAAATGCTCAAGAAAGTCCAGGGGGGCCTCTGAGGCCTGACCCCGCCTTGCGTTTTGTCAGGCCCCTTTCCTCATGACCTTTGCCACGGGCAGGATTCTCCATGCTGGCTCCCCGGCAACAACTAGCTGTTTTATTATTTGAGCATCTGTACAACAGCTCTTCCGAGTCTTCTACAGATAATGCCAACACCGCTTCTCCTCATCACACCTGCCGGCAGCCTGTGTCTGCTGCTCAGGATCTTCATGGCTCTTCCCATCTGTAATGTTTCGAGTACCCTCTATGAGACTGAGGTCTTGTCTCTGGCCTGTGGAGAGTGCTGGGGATTCAGCCACACTCTCAGGGTGGGTCTGGGAGTGGGCTGGGCCGCTGCTGCAGGTGCTGGTTGGACCCAGCCCACACAGCCCCGGGGGGGCAAGGCCAGGGACTCAGAAACACCTTTGCAGGTGGTTCTCCTGTCCTCTCCAGATCCCTGGTTCCCACCCCCCGACAGTTCCCTTCCCAGCCCTTGAGCCCTGTCTGATATACAGAGTATGTCTAGTTCACGAGACAGTCTCCCTGGTTCTCTGTCAGACCTGGCCCAGTCTAGTGACGGCTGCAAGGGCTGGGGCCAGCGGAGGGTGCCTCCCACCGCGGCTTTGACAATTGTCTTCCTAACCCTGACCTCTGACTCCTCCCTGGGAATTCATGTGAGACTCTGGACACAAACCTACTAGAGTTGTTGGCACAGCGTGTCCGTTCTGGGAGCGGGGCAGAGGTGGGTCTGAGTTTGCTGGCACAGCATGTCCCTTCTGTGAGGGGGCAGAGGTGGGTCTGAGTTTGCTGCACAGCGTGTCCCTTCTGGGAGTGGGGCAGAGGTGGGTCTCAGTTTGCTGGCACAGTGTGTCCCTTCTGGGAGCGGGGCAGAGGTGGGTCTGTTTGCTGGCACAGCGTGTCCCTTCTGGGAGCGGGGCAGAGGTGAGTCTGAGTTTGCTGGCACAGTGTGTCCGTTCTAGGGGCGGGGCAGAGGTGGGTCTCAGTTTGCTGGCACAGTGTGTCCCTTCTGGGAGTGGGGCAGAGGTGGGTCTGAGTCTCATCCTGGTGGTGATGGAAGGCTGTAAACAGGTAGCCGCACTGTGGCTCCATCCCCTGGGGCACACTCACATCCAGAGCAGGGCATCAGGTGGGGGGCACTGTGTGGGGTTGTGGGGGTGAGTGTGGCCATGTAGGCTGGGCTGTGCACACTACAAGGCTTGGAGAGAGCAGGAAGGTAGAGAGGGCAGGCCAGGGCCACCTCCGCCCATGCTGTCCCAGGAGGTGACGGCTGGACAGCAGGCCTGCCCAGGTAATTAAAAAGGCCCACGTGTCCCAGGAGGTGAGAGGAACACACCCCATCTGTGTGAGCTTGACCTCTTCAGTTTAACAGAGAACATTCAGGACTCTTGCAAGCCCAACCATCCTTCCCCCTCAAAACACCACTTGGGAATGGTGTGGCTTTTCCTGGGGCAGCCGTCCCCATGACCTGGCTGGCCCCCGTTGACGGCGTGAGCTGCAGCACACGGACACTCACGTGGGAGGCCCCAGTGGGAGGTGCTGGCTCCATGTTCACCAATGACGCTTTCAGAGCTACTGTCAGACTGCTTTTCAGGAAGTCTACAGCAAGTAACAGGACCTCCCCCGAGTCACCAGCCCAGGGTGACTCAGACCCTTTAAAATGTTCACAAAACCGACAGGCAGGACACGTCGCTTTCCCTTCACTGGCTTTTTATAGGCCATTGGATTTCTTTCTCTGTGAGTTGTCAATTTGGCCCTCCATTCACTTTCCCTACTGGCTTGTGTCTCTTTCTTTGTTTATATATAAAAACCCTTTGTATGGGAAGGACCTTAATCTCTCCTGTGCATGCAAACTCAGCAACCTATGTTCAACGCTTTGCAATCCACAGACGGTAGCCTGTCAGGCTCCTCTGTCCATGGAATTTTCCAGGCAAGAAGGCTGGAGTGGGTTGCCATTTCCTACTCCGGGGGATCTTCCCAATCCAGGGATCGAACCCACGTCTCCTGGCAGGCAGACCCCCACCAAGCCCCCAGGGGAGCCCTTACCTCTCCTGCTAGGTGCCAGCGCCTCTCCCCAGAGCCCCCTGGTGGCGGCTGCTCCCAGCTGAGGCGGGCGTGCAGAGGCCGCAGACCTGAGGTTGCTTCGGCAGCCCCCACCCAGCCTGCCTCCAAGTCTGCCACCCCCTCCCTCTGTTCTTTTCCCACAATGCTTTCTGTGTTTACACCGCTTTGCTCCTGGGTACCTTCTGGATTTGACGCCTCCTCCCCATCACGCTTCTGGTGGTTCTGTGCGTGACGGAGGTAAGCTTGTGGACCAAATGCAAGACCTCAAGTCTTCCAAGGGCAGATCCTGCCAGCCCTGATCCACCAGGCTGACCCTGAAGACTGTGGGGCAAGCCTACTTGCTGAAGCAGTCCAGATCGACTCCAGCATCCCTGAGGGAGGTTGGGAGAGGGGCAGGGACATGTGACAAAGCTTCTGGCAGCCCCGGCTCAGGTCTGCAGGCGACACGGCCGTCGTGCCTCCTGAGCCTAGGCTGAGGTGGGCAGGTCACACTGGAGGGCTATCCGCCTGGCCCCTCGCCCAGACTTTCATCTGGACGTGAGTTCTGGCGACATCACCTGCTTCCGGGCCACCAGCCTCCAGGTCCCCGGGGCCCCCGGCCCCCAGCCCTCTCTCGGGCCACATGGGCAGCCTCCCACCCTCCCCAGCCCTTGGTAGCCCAGATGAACCCACCTGGCACCTGCTGATCTGCCCACAGGCAACTGGACCAGGAGCCTCCAGGGAAGCCAGGCCTGGCTGGACCCAACAACATCCTAGTCACTGGGTACAAGGGGCACAGGGCACACGTGGGGGTGGCCAGCCAGCCTGTGATCACTTCCTGGGCTCCCCTTGTGGCCACACTGCTGACCACGTAGCCCTCAGCTCTGTGGGCAGGGGGTGGGGCAGAGGCTGTGGGGCGCGGTGTCTCTGCCCTCGTCTGCAGACCACCCGTCTGCCAGCAGCCTCTCAAGGACCTCCTCTACCCCACAGTCTTTCTCGGAGCCCTGGAAAACTCCTCCCTAGACCTCTACAGAGCGTGCCCTTGGTGGGGCAGGCCTAGCAGCCCCTGGCCCAGACTGAGGGGCAGGCGGCCACCACAGCAACAAGCTCAGACCAGCAAGCCCAGAGTCTTCTGGGTCCAGGGAGGTGGTGGGTGGCGCCGAGAGAGGAGACCACGCGGTGGCTGCAGCGGAGGGTCAGGTTTAATGTCACTCTATGGGGTGTCATACATTGTTCAGAGCCCGGCACGAGCCCCCACTCCCCTCGACAGGGGGCACAGCCGGGTGTCTCAGACCAGACTCTGCACAGGGGGCCAGCCCCCGAGCGCCAGCTATGTACAAGGGCCCGCCCACTGGGCCACGGCAGGCTGTGTGCGCACAGCCCAGCTGCTGCCCCACCCTCGCTCGGGCCAAGCTGCGGGGTCCAGGCCCCCATGCAGCAGGTGGCAGGGATTTCACCCGCCAGGACCCAGCCCTGGCAGGCCCCGCCAAAACCCCGGCCCCTGCACCGGGAGAGGCCTTCAGAGCTCAGCCACCAAAAGCTGAGCCGGACAGCAGCAGGGAGCCGGGTGGGTACCGGGGGCCAGGGAGCAGGCAGGGCCTGGCTCGACCCAGGGCGCCCTCCGAGTGAAAGGAAGGCGTGTCCCCGCTGCCCCTGGGTAGCCCCCTAGGGCCGGCGCCGCAGTCAGGGAAGCAGGGGCGAGGGCAGCGCAAGCACAGACCATCAGGGACTCGGCCGGGACGGAGCCGGGCCGGGCAGACGCGCCGCCCTGGTGCTGGTGATCGGATACGGCAGGGCTGGGGAGCTGAGGCAGAGGGTCCTGGACACACGTTGAGCCGGGTGATCTATGCCATGACTAGTAACGTGGCACTTAACTAGTTAGCTAGTAACGCTGCTTCCCTTTGAATCGTCTCAGGGGTTGTAGAAAATTGCACTTATTTCTATGAACCTGCAGAGGCGCTGCCCCAGTGCTGAGCCTCCAGGCGAGGCCCGGGCAGCATCTGCCAGCCGCGGGGACGGTGGCCACTGAGACCCGCGGTGCCGTGAGGACCGGAGCCCTGGGAGGGAACCTGAGCGACGTCTGAGATGCCCTGAAGTGGCCGTGAAGACCGGGACCCACGCGGCACCGGGCAGCTCGCAGCGGCCCAGCCTGGCGCCGGCCTGAGGAGCGGCCGGGCGGCGGTCCCGCCCCTCACAGAACGTCCTCAAAGTCCAGCAGCTTCGAGTGCTGGCGGCTCTTCCACAGGCGGTACAGCCGGAAGTCAAAGTAGGTCTCGATCATCTGCTTCCCTGAGGCGGGAGGGGCGAGGGCGCGCTCAGCCCCGCCTCCCGGGACGCCCCGCCCCGCCCCGCCCCGCGCCCCGCCCCGCCCCGCGCCCCGCGCCCCCGCCCCGCGCCCGCGGGGACACCAGCCCTGCGGGGCGCGCACCCCGCGGCGGGCCAGCCCAGCGCTCACCTTGAGCCGACAGCTCCAGGGGCGACTCGAAGATGACCCTGTAAGGAGTCATGAGGGTCCTGAGGTTCTGGAAGAGCTGGAAGGAGGGGGGCGGGCTCTGAGCGCAGGCAGAGCAAGAGAGCGGCGGGGGAGAAGTGGGGCTGGGGAGCAAGAAGCCCCAGCTGGTGAGGCCAGGCTTGGGGGTCTCTCTGGGAGGGCTGAGACGGAAGGGGAGTCTGCAGAGAAGTGGGGTGCTGTACCTTCTCCCCATTGGGGTTCCCCAGGACATAGCAGCCCATGACGTGGATGACGTTCGGCTCAGGGTTCACTTTGCTCATCAGGCGGCTCAGCCGCTTCCAGAAGCTGGTGGGGGAAGGGGGTGGTCACAGGGGGCCTCCAGCCCGACCCCCAGGTGGGAGGGCACGCGGCGCCCCAGCAGACGCTGCCCCTGCCCCCGGGCACCCCGCTCACTGGATCATGTCCTCTTCCTTCTCCACTTTGGCGAAGGTGGCCACCTTGTTCTTGAGCAGATACAAGTGTCCTGGGCCACCCTGTGAGAGCCTGCGGTTAGCGAGATGGGGCTGCACGCTGGGGGTGTCCAACCACTGTTCCCCAAACACGTGCAGACGCAAACGTGCACGCCCCTGGAGGTGGCGTCCTCCAACCCTGCCCAACTCTTGGGCAGGAAGGGCTGAGCCCTACCTGGCAGAAAATCAGCATCTTCCAGATTTTGGCCCCCTTGTGGTAGATATTCAGCTTCTTCTCTATCTCCTCTGGGGAGGGAGGGGTGTGAGTGCTGCCCCCAGCGGCTGTCTGTGCCCGCCCCCCCCCCGCTGCTCGGAGATCAGAAGGCAGAGGGGTCAGAGGGCACATACCCAGGATGTCCTCGAAAGTTGCATGCTCGTGGTCCTGGGGGAGACAAGACTCCAGGTCAGAGCTCCTCTTGGGCAGT
Source organism: Nanger dama (assembly GCA_917880005.1). Lineage (NCBI taxonomy): Eukaryota > Metazoa > Chordata > Mammalia > Artiodactyla > Bovidae > Nanger > Nanger dama. The sequence continues at coordinate 545,233 of CAKJTW010000018.1, read as the reverse complement.
GCCCCCACTCGACCCGAGATGGGGCTGGGAGCACTCACAGAGAGGATGGGGATAGTGCCCCCACCCGACCCCGAGACAGGAGCACTCACGTAGAGGATGGGGATAGCGCCTCCACCTGACCCTGAGGTGGGGCTGGGGAGCACTCACATAGAGGAGGGGATAGCGCCCCCACCCGACCCGGAGACAGGGCTGGGAGAATCACGTAGAGGGTGGGGATAGGGCCGGGAGCACTCACATAGAGGATGGGGACAGTGGCCCCCACCCAACCCGGAGACAGGAGCACTCATGGGGATAGTGCCCCCACCCGACCCCAAGGTGGAGCTGGGAGCACTCACATAGAGGATGGGGATGATGGCGGGGTCGTCCCTGCGGATGATGGTGGGGATGTACTCGGCTTTGGGCACTTTGGAGGAGATGAGCTGCGGACGGGGGAGGCACTCAGGACCCTGGCCGTCCTGGAGCCCCCACCCCGCCCCCACCACTGAGCAGCAGCTGCACCGGGCCTCACCATGACCTTGGGTGGCACGAAGCCCTCAGTGTCACAGGCTACGGCCTCCAGGCCCTTCTCAGTCTCCCAGTCCAGGTCCTCGAAGGCCTCGCCCAAGGTGCAATGTGAGCTCTGCAGGTCACTACCTGGAGGGCAGGACGCGCCGCCAGGCTGAGGACCATCTGCAGTGCCCACCCTGGCTGCAACCCCAGAGATGGGCAGGGGACAGAGCCAGCAGGCCGTGTCCCAGAGGTCCCCCAGGCCAGTGAGAAACCCGCGGCAGGTAAGAGAGCCAAGCTGAGGGCGAGCCGGGCTGCTGCCACCAGCTGGAGGCTGCCTGGCAGGGAAGGCTGCGGGCCCTAGGGTAAAGCCAGTGGGAGCCGGGGTGCAGCGTCAGCTCCAGCCTGGTGTGCCTGGAGTCTGGGCCAAGGAGAAATCAGGTACTGCAGGTCTCCGGCGTGAGGAGCACCAGGCAGGGTAGCCAGCGAGCCCCTGGCCCTTAGCTTCCCTACCCAGAAGACTGCAGGTGTCAGAGCGCCTCCCTCAGCCCAATAAACCGAGGTCCAGCGTAAGCGCAGAAGCCCTAGCCGTCCGGGTGCTGGAAGCGCGGGGCCGGGGGCCTAGGGAAGCTTCTGGGTAAGATGGGCCGGCCGTCCGGGTGCTGGAAGCGCGGGGCCGGGGGCCTAGGGAAGCTTCTGGGTAAGATGGGCCGGCCGTCCGGGTGCTGGAAGCGCGGGGCCGGGGGCCTAGGGAAGCCTCTGGGGAAGGTGGGCCGGCCCGCTGCGCCGGGCACCTACTGTCTCGGGAGTCGTGAGAGGTCTCGGCTTTCATGGGGGTGGGGTCGCTCCAGGACCGGCTGAAGCTCCGCTCGCGCCGTTCGGCGAACGCTGCAGTAAGAGCAGAACCCGTTAGGGACGTGGCCTGCAGCCGAGCGAGGTGGCTGGGACCGGGGGCTGGGCAGGACGCAGGCCGGTGGGGTCTGGAGGGTGCAGGCGAGACGGGTAGGAGAGGGGCAAAAGGCAGAACGGGCAGGGCCTGGGGACACAGGCGGAGTCTGCGTGAAGGGGCGGGGCCCTGTCCTTTGGGCGGAGTCTGGGTGTGGGAAGGTGCCTGCTGCGGACACCCGCCCTGGGGGCGCAGAGAGCAGCACGCCAAGCCCCAGTCGGCCAAGAGCAGTGCCCCCACCCGTCCGCCTTACTCCGGGCCTTACTCTGGGCCTTCACCCGCCGGCTGCCGACCATGCGCAGGTGTTTGCGGAAGTTCCTAGGGGTGGAAGCACGGGGTGCTGGTGAGGGCCGTCAGGAGGGGTGGGCGTGCTCCCCCCTGCTCCCCTCCCCGATTTCGTCCCTTTCCGTGAGGGGTGCCCTCCCGGCGCCCCCAGCTCTCCCACAGGCCAATCCCACCCGGTCCCTCCCCCCCGAGCCTCCTGGCCCGCTTGCTGTTGGGATACAGGCAAGGTTATCAAGCTTCCTGTCGCCCCCACCCTCCTCCCAGGACAGCTCTCTTGGTGGCCCTGTGCACTCGGCCTCCTATCCCTGCTGCCCACCCTTCCCTTCCCTCCGTGCACCCAGGCACACTCTGGCCACCCCCAGCCCTCTTCCCAAGGAGTCAAGAGTTCCTGCTTCCCGCGCGTGATGGCCGAGTTAGCACAGCGGGCCCCGCCGCGAGGGGGCTTGGGGCCAGCAGATGCCGCCGCCCCTGATGTTGCGTCCCTAGGCCGCCTCAGAAGCAGGTCTCTCGAACCCCAAACTCTGCATCTTGCCAAGGCCCCACTTGCAAGACAGACAGCCAAGCTTCCTGGACACCTCTTGGTGGGGGGAGGGGGGTTAGGAGGGAAGGCCTGCCTGCTGACCCCACAGCTCTGGGCTTCAGGGGCCCGAGAAAGGCATGAGCGGGCCTGCTGGCTGCAGTTCAGCTCAGTGCGCCCCCAACACACAGGCCTGGGAGCCAGGCCACATGACCCCTCCTGCCTGCCGCGTCCCCAGAGCAGGGCCAGGCCAGTGGTCGCCACCGCCCTTCCCCATCAGGTCCGCTGGACTGGGGGGCCCAAGCTAGACCAGAACAGACAATAGACAGACCCTGGTGGCGAGTGGCTGGCAGGCCCTACCTCTGGATTACAGACGCGGAATCATTCTCCCGTTTCCGGCGCTTCCTCTCCGCGTAGCCCCTGAACACCCTGGGAAACCGCCACGAGTCAGCACCGCCCTTGGCCGCAGGCGGGAGGGACAGAGACTTGGGGACGGAGGCTCAAGTACAGGGCCCGTAGGGCACCCAGGGCCCTGGGCCAGACAGAGGGTCCCAGCCTGCCTTGCCCTGTGCTCAGCCCAGCTCCCAGCAGGCCCTGGTGCAGCTCGGTGCTCACCAGGACCCAGCATGCCCTCCTGGTCAAGGCCCAGGTCCCTGGCCTGCCCCAACCTACTTGGGGGTGGGAGAGTTCCCCAGGGACTACCACCATGCCCTCAGGCTCAAGGTCCTCCTGGTACTTACGAGATGCTGGAGTCGCAGCAGGAAATGGCAGCGTGAGGGAGAAGACACAGTGAGCAGAGACCCTCAGACCTCTGACCCCACGGGGCTAGTTTCCTTCTCGTTACTGACTCGAGGGGTCCCGCACAGGCACCCCAGGGTGCCCGCTATGCCACGGGCCAGTCGTTGAAAGGGCAGCAGATGCTGGGGTCACGGTGGCCCAGGCCACCAGATGCTGCTCAGAGAACTGATTGTGTGCCTTGCCCCTGCTGGGACTCCGCAGCAAAGTGGCCCCTGTTCAGCCTGAGGGCGGCAGTGCGCGCCCCAAGGCAGCTTGCAGGGAGCGTCTTCAGAGCGGGGGACACTGCAGCAGAGTGCCACCCTGGAGGGAACTCCTCAACAGAACACCCAGCTGGGTGACGGTCAAGAGCACGCCCCCAAGGGACTAAGCTGTGGACCGCTCGCGGTGCGTGGAAATGCAAGGAGGCTGCTGTTTGGAGTGTGCGCAAGGGCAGAGCTGGGCAGCAGCCCGGGAGAAGCACCCTTGCTGGTGAGTGCATCAGCCGCAGCCCCCCACCCACTCCCCAGGAGACGGCACCGCGTGGGACAGGGCAGGGGAGACAGGACGGGGTGGGGGTGGAATGCGAGCAGCCGGGCCGCCTTCCTGCAGGCTGACACTCAGGCAGAGCGGGCGGAATGGGGGCACTCAGGAGCGGCCGCCCAGGTGGGCTCTGGGCAGTAGTTCCTGAACAGCAGGAAGAGGCCCCCGGCCTGGGCCCCCAGCATAGCAGACACAACTCACGCTTGCATAGTTGTGGTTGCTGTCTGGAAACTGAAGAGGTTTTCCTTGGGGAACCAGGTGCGGATAGGGACGTCATCTGGAAGAGGCCAAGGGGGCAGTGACTAGGGTGGCTTAGGGGTTCCTGAGTCCTTCCCCACCTGCCCGGGGGTGGGGCGGTGTCCTGAGCACAGGATTCCCTAGACCTAGACCTATCCTGGGGAGGGGTTGGGGGGGTTGGTGCCGGTGCCGGGCCAGCAGGCTCCAAGGCCAGCTCAGCTGTTCGAGCTGCGACAGCTCAGCGGCTTCGTGACACTCGTCTTCACTTGGCTCTCCCCCTGCTGCCCACAGCGGACACGTGTTCCCCGGAAAGCACAGCGGGCCTCCAGGGCGCCCAGGAAAAGCACTGACTCGTAGCCTTCAAGCCGGAGGGGCGGGGCAGGGACCACAGCTGCAGGCTATCCTGGGGCTCCAGGGCCTTCTCTGCTGCCCAGACACTCTGGGGTCCGCTTGGTCGGCCCATTCCTCTCCCAGACCTTCCTGGTGGAGGCCCTCACCAGGTGGGGAGATTGACCCTTCCCAGAGGCCCTGTAGCCCCCAGACAGGGTGGGCAAAGGCCACTCTATTCTCTTCCCTGACCCCGTCCCAGAACCTGGCCTGTGTTCCTCAGAGGAGCACGAGGGCCTAGTGATTGATGCCTGCACCCCTGGCCTGCGCCCTGATGCCCCGCTGGGCTGCTGATTTGGAGGCTCAAGAGGTGCCCGGAGAGCACATGGTGGGTCTGCCAGGTAGAATTCTGCTCTTCCGGAAATGACGGGGCTCGGAGCCCAGAAGCATGGGGCCACCTGAATGTCCCAGGTGGCTTCTTCGTGACAGCAGGCCTCCAGGGCTGCTCAGCCATGTGCATTGCTCAACAATCCTGGTGGGGGCCCCACTAGCTGGCCAGGGCCCCTTGGTGAGCAGGAGTCTCACTGCGTGGGTGCCAGGGCAGGGACTATCCTCCAGGACTCCCGGAAGGCAGCCCCACCTTTCCATTCAACCAGGCTTGCTGCCTGTTCCACTCTTAAGACTCTCCCGGCCCCCTCGCTGGGGAGGAAGCACGCTTGGCATGACTTGGTGCCGGCAAGCCTGAAGCAAGCCGTGAAGCCTGGCTGGGCATGGGGTGTGGTGGCAGGACGCCACCCGTGGGCGGTGCCTGGGGCGCCCCGCACTGTCCGGGCCTCCTGGCACTTGTCGCTGCAGAGGAGGCTGCCCGGACCCCCAACTAGCCCCTCACCAGACACTCGGTCAACGCTGTACATCCTCTCCAGCTTCTTGCGGCGGACGGGAGCCTCAGGCAGAGGCGGCTGGTCCACCCCAAAGGCCTGAGGGGAGGGGCTGGGGGCGAGCTGGGCGCATCCGGGACACTCCTTGGAGCCCTGGCGGCTGCCCGCCCAGCTCTGGCAGGGCCTGCTGACGTCCTCGTGACTGCCTCCCGGGCTGGCGCGCAGGGTCTGGCTGTGGTGGTGGGGGTGCTGCTCCCGCTGCCGCCGCCCCTTCACCACAGCCAGCTCGATGGCCTCGGCCTCCGGGCCGGGCAGGAGAGCCGGCTCCCCTGAGATGGTGTACACGCGGGGCTGGGGGCCCTCGCCGGCCGGGCTTCCCGCTGGCAGCCTCCTCCGGAAGGCTGCCCTCATAGCGGCCATTGGAGATGAGGGAGAGGCGGCGCTTGTTCTGAGGGGCCGGCTGCATCTCGGGGGACCCGTCGTGGCCAGAGTAGGCGTCAGCCAGCAGGTGGTCTGGGGGAGGGGGCGCCGGGTGAGCTTGCAGGCTGCTGGCCCTGCCTCCCGTCTCCTGGTGCTCTGGAGGCAGGGAATGAACACCCAGCGGGTGCCTGGCCCGCTGACCAAACCCTGGGCCCTAACAACTTCACAAACGGGGCTTTCTGAGCTGTGCCATGCCCCAGAGGTTCATCCTTCACTTCTACTGGGGCCCCAAGTCCCTCTTCTGTGCATGTCGGTGATGAGGGGCAGGAACAGGCAGGCCACCTCCCAGCCTGCCACCGCGCCCGTGTGCCCAGTGCCAACTTCTCCCCTCCCCCACCAGCTGGCCCCCAGAGACAGTGGTGCCAGCCCTGGGGGTGCCAGGAGGCCTGTTGCCATGCCGACGGCCCAGGCTGGGTGGGTGCCATGGTGATGAGTGACTCGCAGCTCCTCCTGGGGCTCTGGGCCAGGGAGGGCAGGGGGCGTGAGGAAGCCAGCCCAGCAGGGAGGTAGCTGCCCGCTCACACCACACGGTGAGCAAGGGCTGTGTCTGCAGGGCAGGAGGCAGTACACCCTCCCCTAGACTAGCAGCTATGGGTGGACTGGGTCGCGTGCCCCTACCTGCACCATTCCGGTTTTCGGGGTGACTCTGGGACAGGTACTCGCCAAACGCTCGGGCTGCTCTGAGGGGGGTGGACAGCGGAGTGCGCCGTCAGGGCACACCACCCACTCTGGCGCCCCCACCCACGCCCTCTGCACCCGCAAGGGAGGGCTCAGGGGTCATCTCTAGCAAGCACTCCCATCCCACCTCAGCCCGCCCAGGGCTGGCAGGTCGCAGTTCCGCGGACCCTTGGCGCCCCGTGCATCTCGGCCGGACCTGCAGGCGAGGCCCGGGTCTGCTTTCCTCCAGCCCCGGCCAACCAGTGCGTGTGGGGGTCATGAGGTCGGGCACCTAGGCCACCGCAACCTCAGGGAGGGGAGCCGAACGGAGGTCGGGGCGGGCGCCGGCAACGCGCATGCTGCAGGGACCGGGACGGGGCGGGGGCGGCGCTGGCCCCGGCGGGCAGCCCGCCGCACTCACCGCACTTTGGCCGCCACCGAAGACATGGCCTCGCTTCTTAGCGCCCTCCTCCGGGAGGCGACGGCGCCCATGGTCGAGGCGGCGGCGCATCCCCAGGCCTCAGAGCGCGCCCCGCGCCCGCCGCTTCCGTCGAGGGTGCCGCGCCGCGCCGAGGACTGGGATCAGGCTCGGGCTCGGGCTCGGGCTCTGGCTCGGGACCCGCATGGCACCTCCGGGGCCCTCCACGCGCCCCGCCGCAACGGACTGAACGCCCAGGCCGGGGGATGGCGCTCCGCCCACCGCGACGTCAGGGAGGTGAAAGCCCCGCCCACCTTGCGTCAGAGCGGGGCGGGGCCCAGTGAAGCCCCTCCCGCCCCGCAGGCAGTGGGCGGGGCCGGGGACCCGCGGCGCGGGCGGGACCAACCACGGCTCTGCCCTCTCGGCGCTGCCGCCGGAGCCGGGAAACCGAGGCCTAAGGTCTCCTGGCCACAGGGTTCCAGGCCCTCTGGTCAAGGGGCTCCCTGGTATCGCAGACCCACGTGACCCGCTCAGAGACCTGCAGGGACCGTGGACCCCAAAGTCAAAGGCTTGACAGATCTTTTTTGTACAAAAAGGAGTCCCTGGCGCTATTTAATGATCTGAAAAGCAAAGTGCCCAGGTCATCTTAGGGAAAAATCTTGTGTGTACAAAGCAGGAACAACGCCTGAGAGCTCCAGGGGGCTTCATGCTTGGTTGGGCGGATACCAGCACCATCCCGACCTTGGGTGCCTTGCCTGCCTGGCTTGGGGTCCCACACGGTTACCTCACAGGCAGGCAGGCAACACTATACCCTCCAGGGTCAGGACTGTGAGCTGCCCATCTTGGTGGGTCCCCGGCCCCAGGGACCTCAGCACAGGGACCACATGTCCCACATAATCAGATCTACCTTTATTGACAGGCAAAGCAGAAACACAAAGGCCCCAGCACCAGAGGCCACAAGGGCTGACACAGCCCTGACGACTGCTGCGTGTGCAGGGGATGTCAAGGCCAGTGGCCCTCCAGGAGAGCCCAGGGCAGAGTGGTCCCAGAGTGACACGGTACACTGGGCCCCAGCGGGTCTCCATGGCAGGCTGGAAGAGCTGCAGGAGCTAGGCACTCTGAGACAGAGCCTCAGAGGTGCTGGCTTCAGGGTGGAAACTTCTCCCCATCTTAGTCAGAGAGCTGGGGTGCTGAGGAGTCCTTGGGTGTTTTGGGGGAAGTCAGACCTCAGTGTTGATGCTGGAGCGAGGGCTCATCCTCCTGTTAGTAAACAGCACATGGTCAAGGTCAAGGTAGGGGCAACCCTGGAGGGCAGCAGGGAGGGAGCAGCTGGCCTGCTTTGGAGCCCCTCAGCGCACGTGGCTCAGCCAAGGGGCACAGGGTATCCAGGCAGCTCACCGAGTCGGAGCCCTGGTTGGCTGGGGCGCTTTGGAAGTCAGTGTACGCATCCTTGGGGCCTCCCAGCAGCACCTCCTCGTACTCAGTCTGGTAGTCAGACTCATCTGGGCAGAGAGCAGGGCACGGGGGTCACCTCCTGAGAGCAGGGGCAGGGGCCATACACAGGCAGGGGTCCCGCTGTGCAGCCAACCATGTCTAGGGGCTGCCAGAGGCAGCCTGGTGCCCAGGGCAGCTTACTGGGAGCGAAGGTCAGGAGGGGACGTTGCCACCACCACCCCCAGCTGTTGGGCATGTATGTCTCGGGATTCAACTCACCGTCCCCTGCAGCCACCTTGGCAGGCTCGATACGCGATACAATCTCAGCAAGGTCCGTGAAGGAGGCGTTGGGGCAGGTGAGGACCTGGGGGCAGAGGCGAAGAAGATATCTGACCTGCTCCTGACTGCACCCGCCCTCTCTGTGACCCTGCGTGGGTGATGGTGGTGTCATGAGCAGTCCCACCCAGTACCTTTCTCCCACCAGAGCACTTCCCGGGGGAGAGTCAGAAGAGGCCTCTGCCGTCTGGCCCCTGGGAGGGACGGGGGGCACCTGCCCTCCTGACTGGGTGAGTGGGGGTGCCAGGTGCCGCAGGGGAAGGACTGGTGCCAGGGGACGGGCCCCCGGAGGGGGCGCGGCCACCTGCTCGGGCACTCACGCCTCTCGCCTTCGTCTTGCTCGTCCCCTGCCGGTCCTGCAGCATCTTCTCCAGCACGCCGCTGCGACCCCAGATGCCAAACACTGTCCGGCCATGCTGGTACCCCACCTCCTGCACACACACGGGAGCCCATGACGGGAGTGGGCGCGCAGGGAGGCCCGGGGCACAGCCGGCCTGGACACTCACGCAGATCTCATCAAACTTGCTGAACTCCAGCGTGCCATAGCTGTCAATCGGGGGCGCAGATACTCGCAGTACTCACTGCTCTTCACCGTCTCCAGCTGCCGCACACAGCACACGTAGGCCAGGCGTGTCTGGATCTCCGCCATGTTCAGCACCTGCCAGGTCGTGACACCGAGTGTGGCTGTCCTGTCCCCACGTGGCTCCTGGCCTCCGTCTGGGCACAGCCACTGTGTCCTCCCCTGGCCCCTCCATCCCCGCCCTCCCCATGGGGAGCCTACTTCTGCTGGACCTGGGGGAGGGGGCTGGGCACCCACCAGGGGGTCTGGAGCCTTCACGCACGTCCCCTCCCCAGAGCTGGTCCCAGGCAGGCAGGGACCATCCCCCGCTGGGCCCAGAGCCCGGAAGACACCACTCCCTCCCCTGCCCTTCTCAGGGTCTCAGGGGCGTGGGCAGCAGGGTGTGGGGAGGAGCGACCAGAGCAGGAAAGGCTGCGCCCACCTTGACTTTTGTGGCCAAGGGATTCCAGCGCTTCCACAGGAGCCACCATCCCGAGAGCGCGTCCCCGTAGTTGGTGAGGTCTGTCTCGTCCCGGCTGCCCACGTCAATGGCGATCACCACCTTTGCCCCCATTGACCTGGCCACATCCGCTGGGGAGGAGGGGGCTGGTGACCAGTGGGGACAGGTGTGCGGAGCCCTTGGGGGAGGCTGGAGTAGAGCCAGGGGTGGGGGCGGAGCCTGCCTGAGAGGCGCTGCGGAGCACGCAGGCCTGGGGGCGGGTCTCCTCTCCACTGTCACACCGGGGCCTGGCAGGGGCTGGAGGGTGCAGCGCTGTCCAACAGGTGGCCGGCGTGCCCCAGGAGGGGGCTGTGCCTGTGGCAGCCCCTACACCTGCAGGCTGTTAGTTCTCGCTGTGGGCACAGATGGGCCCCTAATTGCACCGACCGCCACTTGGCCTTGCTCTGAGCTCTGAGCACCAAGGAGCCGGCAATGGAGCCATCTGCCGGCAGAGTGTCTGCGTGCCTCCCGCACTGCCCCGCCAACGGGTACACGGAGCCATGCGGTCAAGGCAGGTGGGCGCCCCTCCCCACCCACCCAGTACCTGGGAGGTTGTTGATGTAGCCCCCATCCATCAGCAGGTGCCCATCTTTGGGGTCGCAGAGTGGAGGCATGTAGCCTGACAGGGACATGCTGGCACGCACGTACCGCCACAGCGATCCTGGAAGGGCGTGCAGAGGTGTCCAGGAGAGGGGTGCTTCTGTCAGCTCAGGGCCTCGCCCGGACAGCTCCTGAGCCCCTGCACACCTGGCCCGGCAGAGGACGCTCTTCCTGGGCACCCTTCTCCTCGGAGGAGCTGGCAGGGCCAGACTTGCTCCAGGGCTCCCCACGTCTCTCCTGGCTACGACCTTCTGCCGGCTCTGCCACCCAACTCACTTCCAACCAGACTCATTTCAAGGGGCTCCCCAACACTCTGGCCTGGAAAAGGGCCCTCAGCTGCCCACCATGAGTCAGCTTTCCCAGGGATCCCCATCGAGCAGTGCCAGACACTGAGTGCAATCTGTACAGTGCCATGACCCTCGTGCCCCACTCTGGCCCCGTCTCCGCTGACCCTGCAGCCTCGGGCCCACAGCAGAGACATCTTGTTCAGACCTCCCCGAGCCCCTTGCCTCTTCTGTGGGGCACCCCTGCCCTGGAGCCACTCCACCCTGGCTGGAAACGTGCGCCCAGGGAGGAGGCACTCACCGTCCGTGTGGACCCGCATGGCAGAGGCAGAGATGTCTGTGGTGATGGTGAAGTACGGGATCCACAGGTCCTGTGAGGAGACAGGACTCAGACGGACCAACCCAGGCTGCCAGCCCTTGATTCTCAGGGCCCAGGGCATCTAGACCCAGGCAGGCGGAGACCATGGACTCTGCCAGGGCTCCCAAGGCAGTCCCTGCCGGGGGGCACCTCAATCTGCCTGTCCTTGAAGACGCTGGAGATGCTGCTGTTGAAGCCAGCCCCCCGAGAACATGGAAGTGATGGGATAGGTCAGGTCCAGCATGGTCTTCATCATCGACATCATGTCCTGGGGGCATACAGGGCACACGTGAGGCCCCTGCAGAGGAGAGCTGGTGCACACCCCTGCCTGTAGGAGCAGGCAGCAGCCAGCCCCGCGGGACCACCGAGAGCCTGCGCCAGGAGAAGGGAGTGGGCACACGGGCACACCTGCTTCCTGCAAGCAGGACAGGGGCCTCCTGGAAGCACCAGGGCCTGGAGGTCCCAGAGGAACAGCCGCTGACCCCTGGCAGGCTTGACCCACTGGGCCCTTGCTGCCTGCTCAGAAGGGCCGGCTCTGGGCACGCTGGGATGAGGCCATCCAGGCCCAGGGCTGGCTGCATGCCCACTGCTGCCCAAGCCTGGGTGCCAGGGCAAGCGCTCCATCCCCCTGACAGAAGCAGGGCCCTGCCAAGGGCCTCACTGCCAAAGCCCCGGGACACCGGGAACAAAGGCCCACCCTCCTCAGTGAGGCTGGACAGCTCGGCCTGTGAGCACAGGACCAGGAGTGCCTGACCCCTCAGGGCTCAGGGTGAGGGAGGAGGCCCCTTCTCGGGAGGGGAAAGACCCGGGAGGGGAAAGCTCAGGCAGGGGCTGCAGGTGGAGGGGGCACGTGCCCAGGCACTCACGTGGGGGACCAGGATGAGCAGGAGCACACGTGCTCTTGGAGGACAGGGCCCAGGTGGCCTGGCATCCCCGGGCTCCTCTGTGGCCAACAAGCCCCTCCCTCCTGAGGAAGCCCCTGCTCAGCACCGCCCCCCCACGGCCCTCCACGGGGCCTACACCTGCACAAGGGCTGCCCAGCGGGCCCCCATGGCCCAGCACACACTCAGGACGGCAAGCCATCAGGCCCGAAGCCCTGTGGCTGTTCCCACACCCCCAGACCAGCAGGGCGAAGAAGGGAGAGACCTGCCCGGCTGTCTCTGGTCCCTCACTGAGGATGGACCCTCACTGTCCCCTGGGGCCACCGCCCTTGCAGGCTGTCCTCAGTGACAGGAGCCTCGGGGACATGTGCACTGGGCAGACGGCCCGCTCTGAGAGCCTCTGCACAGAGCGCGACCAGCTCTTTTTCTTTTAAAAATGAGAATGTGCTTCCGAGCCCTCTCACGGCCCCAGCCAGGGCTCCGTCCTGCGCCCCCAGACAGACAGAGCTCTTAGGAGGGCGGGTGGCGTGCCCCTCTGCTCTGCCCAGGCCCCAGATTCTGGGCTGTCCTCTGGTACCCGCTCACTACAGGGCCCGCTGTGCCAGCAATGTGTGCTTCTTACTCTCTGACATTTGGGGGTCTCACATACCCAGGGAGAGAGACAGCCCAGGGCCCACCCAGCCTTTTCAGAGTCCACACCCAACCCCCTCTATCTACCCCACAAGCCAAGCTTGAATACCTCAGGGCCAGATGCCAGACAATAGAGGACAGCCCCGAAGCCCCAAATCTGCAGGAATTACTGGAGCGGGCAGGTCTCAAGCTGTGCGCCCTGGCCTGCCTGGCCCTTGCCACACAGACCCCAGGCCAGGCCTCCCCCCGCCTGCTTACCAGCACCGGTGCCCTGGTGGGCGTGGAAGTACGGTGCACTGCGGGTGCACGTCCTCAGTCATCTTCACAAGACCAGGCGCCAGGGCCCCGCCCCCAGCACCGAAGCCCTTGCTGCGGCCTCCCTGCTCCCCAGCCGCGCTGCAGAGCCGCCTGCTGGGGCTGCCTCTCCCCACGCCCCTGCCGGCCCTGCCTCCACTGGGCCTCACCTCCGCCCACTGCTTGGCCCGGATGCGGACCTGGCTGTAGCTGCGTTCCTCCGAGTAGAGGGCGCCCATGAAGGCCCCGATGGACGTCCCTCCAACCATGTCCACCGGGATGCCACACTCTGTCAGGGCCCGGATGATGCCCACCTGCGCACAGCCCCTACACCAACAGGAGCAGGAAGTCAGCGCCCACTCTGCCCGCCAGGACCCAGGATGGCTGTCCTGTCCTGCCCACCCCTCAGCGCCCACGTCCTGCGCACGTCGTGGGAAGCGGGGCAATGGTGGCACTCTGGCAGGGGCAGCGGCACTCCTGAGCAGCAGCCGGCGCTCAGCCTCCTGGGGGGCGCTGGGGGGCTCTGGGCCAGGCAGAGGCTCATCTCTCCACTTCTGCGGGGCGTCCACCACACAACCAGAAACAAACACCACGTGGCAGCAGAGACCCCAGGACTGCAGCGGGGGGAGGGACACCCGAGAGACAGGGAGGTCAGGAAGGTCTAGAACCGACGACTGATGTCGAGCCTTGGGTTCAAGAAGCACTCTAAACGCAGAGCATGAATTCAAAAAGCAACACCATTCCTTCACCTCGAAACCCAAGGTGAAGAAAAGTTTAGACCAGACTCAGAACAAAAGGCATGTTACCTCCAAGGGGCAGCACCCAGAGCTGCGGCCTGCCCGTGCTGGCTGAGAGGTTGTGGCCTTGCCACCCGGCCCTTCTCAGACAGCGTCTGCTGGCCCGTAAGTCAGGAAAGAAACAACAGCTTAAATCGAACAGGGCAAAATTAAGGAAATAATAAAGATCAGAAATTAACGAACCAGGAAACACCCATATAATAGACAGGACCCTGAAAGCTACAAGTAGGTGCTTTGAAAAGATGAATTCAGTTGATAGCTCCTGGTAAGACTGATCCAGAAAAGTAAAAATACGGGGAGACAGACATGGGGGTGGGACAGAGAAGGAGGGAGACAGGCAGTTGTCATAACTAACCTCAGGACTGAAGAAGGGAACATCGTACAGACGCTCCAGTTAAGAAGTGAACAGTAACTCTGTGCCTTAAGTAGGAAAAATCAGATAAAACAGACACGTTCATAACACAAGCTATGAATGACCAGCTTCCCAGACCCGACCCTAAAAGCAGAGAACCCGGATCACCCTGCAACCATCAAAACAGTGAATTTTTAATTCTTGAATCCTCACAAAATTTCATGTCCAGATGATTTTATTAGTGAATTGTACCCAACATAAAGAAGAATAGCAGAAGCCACATAAGACCTTCTGGACAACAGAGGCAGCAGCAAACAAGCCTGCCTGCACCTCAGCCGAGGACAAGCACAGCCGCTTCCCGTGGACCCGGGCGCCTGGCAGGCACGGTAGGGCCACCGGCCACGGAGTCTGTCCCAAGGACGTGGCGCTAGAATCACTCAGCGTGACCCATCCTATCAGCAGAATAAAGGAGCAAATCACAGAGTCCCACAGACCCAGAAAGACAAGCCCCCGTGACAAAAACTCGGTCGGCTAAGAACAGAAGGCGCGCGGTCAGCCTGGAACAGGGCGTCTCGGAGACCGGCAGCCGCGCGGCGCTCAGCCACTGCCGGGGGTGCGGCCCTGCCGCTGCGGGCGAGGCGAGGGCTCGCTCGACACTGCTCAGACCTGCGGGGAGCGCTAGCCAGGGCGACAAGCGAGGAAGGGGAGCGAAGGCGTGCACGCACTTTGGAAAGAAAGAGGAAATAGCTATCTTTATTCTTGGAAGACGTAAACTGTATATATAAAAAATGCAAAAGAACCACAGGAAAGGAAACAGAAGAAGTGAATTTACCAAGGTTGTAAGACGACGTATTTACAAATATCGTTTGTATTTCTACATACTGGCGACAGCCAATGTAAAATGAAATTCAAAGCAGACCACTTACAATAGCAAAAACCCATAAAATACTTGGATGATTCTAAACTTTACACGGAGGTGCGGAGGAATGAGGACGATCAAAACCGTTTCAAGGAGAGGGAGGGTGAAGGGGTCACACTGCCTGACGATTTCCTACAGGGGTGCCCTGCAAAGCCAGGGCAAGGGGCGACGGCGCGCGGTGCGGTCAGGACAGCAGGCCCCAGCGCAGCCCGCCTGGGCAGGAGCTGGCCTCTGAGCCGGGTGCCGAGGCAGCTGAGCAGGGAGGGGGCGATGTGACGGAGAAGACCTCACCCACCGAGAGCTCTGCCACTCAGAGGCGGCAGCTGTGGGCGGATCGCAGGCCCAGAGGCACAAGCTTCTAGAAGATGAGGCCCCGGCAAGGGCCCCCCGAGCCCCAGAAGCTAAACTGCAAGAACCCGGGAAATCCCACTTCAGCAGGTTAAAATGAGCTCATCACAAAAAGCCCTAGGAGAGCTGCGGCGCATGCGCACAATGGAGCATCACTCAGCCATTAAAACAGCGCACGCGCATCAGCTCTAAGGGGGGCGGGTGAGACTGGAGCCGCTTACAGAGAGAAGGGAGCCAGAAAGAAAAGCACCAATACAGCACACTCATGCATGCATATGGAATTGACAAAGATGGCAACCATAACCCTGTATGCGAGACAGCAAAAGAGACACAGAGGTATAGAGCAGTCTTTTGGACTCTGTGGGAGAGGGAGAGGCTGGGATGATTGGGAGAATGGCATTGAAACATGCATCATATATGAAACAAATTGCCAGTCCAGGTTTGATGCAGGATACAGGATGTTTGGGGCTGGTGCACTGGGACGACCCAGAGGGATGGTACGGGGAGGGAGGAGGGAGGGGGGTTCAGGATGGGGAACACGTGTATACCTGTGGCGGATTCATGTTGATGTACAGTATGAATACTGTACCAATACAGTATTGTAAAGTAATTAACCTCCAATTAAAATAAATTTATATTAAAAAATAAATTTAGAAAAAAGCCACTAGGAAACAAAAGCTGCAGACTGGAGACAGCATCAGTAATAGACACATCTGGCAGAAGAGCCGCATCCAGACCACACACAGCCCCCAGCAACGCAGCAGAGCACACGCCGCCGGGGAAGCAGGCCCGGGGCCCAAGTTCAGGGTCGCAGACCAGGCCCCAGCAGCAGCGGGAACGTGGCCACGCTCACCCTGACGAGGCCAAGGGCGACAGAAGCGTGGGCAGCCCGGGCTCTCACAGCTGCTGGGGCGTTGGATATATTCAACTACTCCAGGCAGAGGTGATCCGCTGCTAGGTGTTATCCCACAAGGAAGAGTCGTGTGCAAATGCTGACAGCCGTTCTGTGCATAGTAAGCAACCCAGAACACAACCAGACGTCGCTGACAGGAGGAGGACCAGCACAGTGTGGAGCCCAGAGTCCAGGCAGTGATGCTACAGGTGCGGCCGGGGCACACAGACAACGCAAGGCACACAGCCCACGGGCCGAGCAGACGCAGGCCAGCAGAGCGGAACACTCAGCAAGAGAGGACCGCTATTCTCAGAGAAGCTCAAACTGCGAGACCCAGGCACTTCAAGTTCCTTCAGAAACACGACAATGAAGAGACTTGCCTGCAAGACCCGGAGGGAACAGGCCTTGAACTAAAAAAATGACTTTGGGCTTCACAGCAATCCTACAAGCCACATGGACAATAGAAAGAACTCCCAGGAAACCACTTCCGCCCAGAATCCCACAAGCAGACTGTCCTGCAAGTGTGCACAGAACCAGCACACTGTCTGCTAAGCACGCTCCTGGCATCTGCTCTCAAGGAAATTTCCAGAGGGGTAACAGGCAAATTTGGCCTTGGAATGCGGAATGAAGCAGGGCAAGACTAATAGAGTTTTGCCAAGAAAATGCACTGGTCATAGCAAACACCCTCTTCCAACAACACAAGAGAAGACTCTACACATGGACATCACCAGATGGTCCACACCGAAATCAGATTCATTATATTCTTTGCAGCCAAAGATGGAGAAGCTCTATACAGTCAGCAAAAACAAGGCCAGGAGCTGACTGTGGCTCAGATCATGAACTCCTTATTACCAAATTCAGACTCAAATGGAAGAAAGTAGGGGAAACCCCTAGACCATTCAGGTATGACCTAAATCAAATCCCTTATGGTTATACAGTGGAAGTGAGAAATAGATTTAAGGGCCTAGATCTGATAGAGTGCCTGATGAACTATGGAATGAGGTTCGTGACACTGTACGGGAGACAGGGATCAAGACCATCCCCATGGAAAAGACATGCAAAAAAGCAAAATGGCTGTCTGGGGAGGCCTTACAAACAGCTGTGAAAAGAAGAGAGGCGAAAAGCAAAGGAGGAAAGGAAAGATATAAGCATCTGAATGCAGAGTTCCAAAGAATAGCAAGAAGAGATAAGAAAGCCTTCTTCATCGATCAATGCAAAGAGATAGAGGAAAAGAACAGAATGGGAAAGACGAGAGATCTCTTCAAGAAAATTAGAGATACCAAGGGAACATTTCATGCAAAGATGGGCTCGATAAAGGACAGAAATGGTCTGGACCTAACAGAAGCAGAAGATATTAAGAGGTGGCAAGAATACACAGAAGAACTGTACAAAAAGATCTTCACAACCAAGATAATCACAATGGTATGATCACCCATCTAGAGCCAGACATCCTGGAATGTGAAGACAAGTGGGCCTTAAAAAGTATCACTACGAACAAAGCCAGTGGAGATGATGGAGTTCCAGTGGAGCTGTTTCAAATCCTGAAAGATGATGCTGTGAAAGTGCTGCACTCAATATGCCAGCAAACATGGAAAACTCAGCAGTGGGGAGGTCAGTTTCCATTCCAATCCCAAAGAAAGGCAATGCCAAAGAATGCTCAAACTACCACACAACTGCACTCATCTCACACACTAGTAAAGTAATGCTCAAAATTCTCCAAGCCAGGCTTCAGCAATACGTGAACCGTGAACTTCCAGATGTTCAAGCTGGTTTTAGAAAAGGCAGAGGAACCAGAGATCAAATGGCCAATATCCGCTGGATCATGGAAAAAGCAAGAGAGTTCCAGAAAAACATCTATTTCTGCTTTCTTGACTATGCCAAAGCCTTTGACTGTGTGGATCACAATAAACTGGAAAATTCTGAAAGAGATGGGAATACCAGACCACCTGACCTGCCTCTTGAGAAACCTATATGCAGGTCAGGAAGCAACAGTTAGAACTGGACATGGAACAACAGACTGGTTCCAAATAGGAAAAGGAGTACGTCAAGGCTGTATATTGTCACCCTGATTATTTAACTTCTATGCAGAATACATCATGAGAAACACTGGACTGGAAGAAACACAAGCTGGAATCAAGATTGCCAGGAGAAATATCAATAACCTCAGATATGCAGGTGACACCACCCTTATGGCAGAAAGTTAAGAGGAACTCAAAAGCCTCTGGATGAAAGTGAAAAAGTTGGCCTAAAGCTCAACATTCAGAAATCAAAGATCATGGCATCCGGTCCCATCACTTCATGGGAGATAGATGGGGAAACAGTGGAAACAAGTGTCAGATTTTATTTTGGGGGCTCCAAAATCACTGCAGATGGTGACTGCAGCCATGAAATTAGAAGACGCTTACTCCTTGGGAGAAAAGTTATGACCAACCTAGACAGCATATTCAAAAGCAGAGACATTACTTTGCCAACAAAGGTCCGTCTAGTCAAGGCTATGGTTTTTCCAGTGGTCATGTATGGATATGAGAGCTGGACTGTGAAGAAGGCTGAGGGCCGAAGAATTGATGCTTTTGAACTGTGGTGTTGGAGAAGACTCTTGAGAGTCCCTTGGACTGCAAGGAGATCCAACCAGTCCATTCTGAAGGAGATCAACCCTGGGATTTCTTTGGAAGGAATGATACTAAAGCTGAAACTCAGTACTTTGGCCACCTCATGCGAAGACCTGACTCATTGGAAAAGACTCTGATGGTGGGAGGGATTGGGGGCAGGAGGAGAAGGGGACGTCAGAGGATGAGATGGCTGGATGGCATCACTGACTCGCTGGACGTGAGTCTGTGTGAACTCCGGGAGTTGGTGATGGACAGGGAGGCCTGGTGTGCTGCAATTCATGGGGTCGCAGAGTCGGACACGACTGAGTGACTCAACTGACTGAACTGAACTGATGAACTCTAACAGAATCAGGAATATAGCGAGAGAGGAAGACACGGTACCCAGAAATGGACCTGGAAACAGGAGACACGGGGAAGCTCCCAGATCACGGGGACAGAAACTCGCAGGCAGCGCCTCAGCCCTGTGCCCAGGAGGAGGCTGCTGCCCGGCCTGGCAGAGCTCGGGGCGCTCTGCAGCGGCAGCCGCATCGCTGCAGAGGAAGGCAGGCTCCACAACTGGGGAGGGGCCGCCCGGGACCCTGAGCCGAGGAGGAGGCAGGCAGAGGACAGACGGCAGAGACAGACGGAGTCTGACTTTGTATATGCTTGGGTGGGCTTAGAACTCAATAATTTAGAACTGAAAAGAATGAAAAGACAAAGGCAACCAACAAAGCCCTACTGCGTGACACAAGGAGCCACGTTCACTGCCCTGTAATAATCCACAATGGGAAAGAATATATGTGTGTGTGTATGTTTAGCGGAACCACTTTCCCATACACCTGAGACCAATGCAATACTGTAAATCAACTATGCTCTGGTGTGGAACAGGGAGTATAAGTGAGGAACAGCTGTGGAGCAGCTGGAGCAACTGTCTGCAGGACGCTGTCCTGGGACAACTCTGGATTTGCTGATACAGGATGGCAGAAGGCACTGTGTATCATGCAAGCACTGCAGGGCCTTACTAAACGCCACTTTGAGTAAATTCCACTAAAAATGCTGCAGCAGAGCAGCTGCTCCAGGCACCTCACTGCTGCAGCCCACAGAGAGCACCCAAGTGCCCCTCACCTGGCAACTCTGAGCCAACTGCCTGGTTTCCAGGCCCAGTAGCTCAGCTTCCATGTAAAAACACGGCACTGATGATGCCTCTGAATTACCCAAGATGAGCAGGCACAGCACTCACTAGCCCCCCCAGGCCAGGCTGCACTCAGGGCGCCAGAGTCACCATATGGGGTCCCTCCCGGCAGCCTGAGGCCCTGGTCCCAGCCCAGCCCTCAGAGCGAGGCGGCAACAGGTGGCAACACGCGCCGTGAAGGAAGATGGAACCAGGGAGGAAGCTGGAGTGGGGGCAAGGTGCCAGGAAGAGCAGGAAGACCAGCTCTGACCCACTTTCCCTCCCAAGGGCCCCTCCCTCCCCTGAGGGCCCCTCCCTCCCCTGAGGGTCTCGGGCCAGAGCCCCAGCATCCCCAGTCCTAGGGAAGCAAGGAGTGTGAGTCCAGTTAGACAAGCAGTTCTGAGGGTCGTCTGCATTCTCAGACCTCATCCAGCTACAATTAGCCAGCCAAGGAGTGGAGGAGCTGAATAGGGCATCCGCCCTCTGGGCCCTTCTCTCCTCTAGCTCACTCCAGAACGGGTGTCCTCCAGCCAAGGGAGGTGGTGAGCCAGGCCCCTCCCGTGGGCCCCAGGGACAGACGGCCAGCCCAGGGAGTGCCCTGATGTCCACCGCGGCCAGGGGCCTGACCTTCAGCCTGCAGGGCACCCTGGCCCTGGGACCCGCCCTCGGGGGCAGGGATCCAGCACAGATGCCGCCCCTGCCCCTCCACGCACCGCTGCTTCAGCCGGTGGCCTGGGCCTGTCGCACCCTCACCACACACATGCCGCTCCATTTCTGCCCCTCATGTAAATTTCTCTTTAACACATGTCAGGAGAAGGGCAGCAAGTGTCAGGACAACCTGGGGTTCAAGTTGTTTGGGCTTAACATCCTTAAAGGAACCCACCCACCAGCCCAAGGAGCTAAAGGCTGCTTCAGAGGGTCGTGAGCAGAGCAGATCCCTGTTTCATAAAGCGGAAGGAAGCTTACCTGCAGGCCAGAGGAAAGAGGGGAGAGCCAGGAAGAGACACGCTCTCCTGCGCCTCCTGGGGGGGCCACAGCTGTGCGTGGGCAGCATACAGGGACCCATGCCCACACCCACACCCACACAACCCCACACCCACCTATGTCCATACACCTACACACACACACAGAGCCACGCACACACCCATACCCATGCACAGACAACACACACACAACCACACACACACCCACGCCCATGCACCTACACACACAGCCACACACACACACACACACACACACACCCATGTCCATGCACCTACACATACACACAGCCACGCACACACCCATACCCATGCACAGACACACACACACAGCCACACACACACCCATGCCCATGCACAGACACACACACACAGCCACGCCCATGCACAGCCACACACACACAGCCACACACACACCCATGCCCATGCACCTACACACCCACACACAGCCACGCACACACCCATACCCATGCACAGACACACACACACAGCCACACACACACCCATGCCCATGCACAGACACACACACAGCCACACACACACCCATGCCCATGCACCTACACACACACACACACAGCCACGCACACACCCATACCCATGCACAGACACACACACACAGCTACACACACACACCCACGCCCATGCACAGACACACACACACAGCCACACCCACACCCATGCACAGGCACACACACACAGCCACGCACACACCCATACCCATGCACAGACACACACACACACCCATGCCCATGCACAGACACACACACACAGCCACACACACACCCACGCCCATGCATAGACACACACACACAGCCACACACACACCCATGCCCATGCACAGACACACACACAGCCACACACACACCCATGCCCATGCACAGACACACACACACAGCCACACACACACCCCATGCCCATGCACAGACACACACACACAGCCACACACACACCCACGCCCATGCACACACACACACAGCCACACACACACCCACGCCCATGCACAGACACACACACACAGCCACACACACACCCATGCCCATGCACCTACACACACACACACACAGCCACGCACACACCCATACCCATGCACAGACACAAACACACAGCCACACACACACCCATACCCATGCACAGACACACACAGCCACACACACACCCACGCCCATGCACCTACACACACAGCCACACACACACACCCATGGCCATGCACACACCCACAGGGCCACGCACACACACCCACGCGCACACACACACAGCCACGCACACACACACCCATGGACACACACACAGCCCCACACACACACCCACGGCCATGCACACACCCACAGGGCCATGCACACACACCCATGCCCTTGCACCTACACACCCACAGCCACACACACACACATGCCCACATACACAGCCAAGTACACACACTCTTGCCCATGCTCCTACACATATCCACATGCAGGGAAGGGCATGGGAAGCAGAGGGACTCACCTTGCTCCCCCTCCCCCAAGGACCAAGGCGATGGCATTGCCGGTCAGCACTCTCGCCAGGCGGGAGAAGTCTGAGTGCCGGTCTGGGGGCCTCTGGCAGACCCGCTCGTACAGCTCCACCTACAAGAGAGGCCAGCAGACAGGGCCGACGTGACCCGCTGCTCTCCCCAACTCCTGACCCAAAGCTGTCTCCAGGATACGCCGGTGCTGCTGAGCTGAGCCATCAGCACCTCAGTGCCTGGGCTTGGCTGGGAGGGCCCCACGGCCCTGGGCCTCGCTGACACCTGCCACCCCACCCGGGAGGCCTGGACGTCTGGGCGTTGACACCATGGTCAGTTTGTGTCCACCATGCTGCGGGGGCCCTGCTCCCCACTGTGGCCTGTGCTGTCTCCAGGGTGAGGACCCCAAGGAAGAGGTGCCTCAGGATTTGCAGCTTTTTCTGTCCAAAGGAGGAGGCAGGGCCAATCTGAGGCCCCTGGGCTCAGCTCTGGCACCAAGTGGGGGCTCCTCCATCAGCGGTGCCGCCACACAACAGTCAGGCTCAAGCAGAAGTGAGAGCCTCATCAGCGCCGCGGGCTGGGGTCAGAGGTAGAGGGAGGGCAGGAGGCAGGCCCGGGGCCCCAGCTCACCAGCTTGGGCAGGCTCCTCCTGGAGAAGACTCGGCGAGGGCAGCAGAGGTGCAGGTGGCCAGAGCACCAGCCCCGCATGTTGAGCCACTCCCACGGTGCGGGCCGGTGCGGGCCCGTCTTGCCGGTGCAGCAGCACCAGCTGCTTCTGGGCACGCACGGCTGAAGTCTCCAGCATCTGCTCCAGCTGAGGGAGAGTGGAGCCACGAGTCAGCCGCCCAGCAGAGCCCCGGCCTATGGCGGCCCTGGGCTGGACGCCGCCTCCAGGCTGGACGCCGCCTCACCCGTCAGCCCACATGGGCTGTGGCGCCAGCCTGGCTGCAGTGTGCTGGGCCCTTCCTCTGTGAAGCCAGGCCCCGGGGCTGCCGCTGCATGCCCACCGAGCTCTGGGGGCCTGCGGGCGGGGAGGGCACCGCCCTCTGCTTCTCTAACATCGCCCTGAAACACATGCTGCGACCTTCTTTGGCAAGGGGCACCGCTCCTGGCAGAACTGGAACCCGCAACAGAGATAACGAGTTTGTAGCTGACCCAGGCAGGCGGCGGGACTCCAGGTGCAGGGCGATGAGCACGGGCCCCAGGCCTTGCCTGGCAGCGCCGCTGACTGGAGTGGGGCCTGGCAGCTCCGTGAACCTGAAGACACAGCCTCTGGCTCAGCAGCTTTTCTAGGTGGCGCCCTGAAGACACCCTTGCACACGCGTGTAGTAAGGAAATTTCACAGTCCACTGACAGAACAGGCAGATGGTGGGGCATGCACAAATAGGAACTAAACAGCCGTAAGACGAGTAAGACAATATGGGTGCATCTCAGAAGTGCAAGCACTGAGGAGAAAAGGAGAGTCCAAGATGGCACAGGCTTCAGCAGTATGTGAACTGAGCACTTTCAGATGTGCAAGCTGGATTTAGAAAAGGCAGAGGAACCAGAGGTCAAATTGCCAACATCCACTGGATCATAGAAAAAGCAAGGAAATTCCAGAGAACCATCTACTTCTGCTTCATTGACTACACTAAAGCCTTTAATGGTGTGGATCACAAGCTGTGGAAAATTCTTAAAGATATGGGAATACCAGACCACCTTACTTGCATTCTGAGAAACCAGTATGCAGGTCAAAAAACAACAGTTAGAATCTTACATGGAACGACTGACTGGTTCCAATTGGGAAAGGAATACAGCAAGGCTGTGCGCTGTCGCCCTGCCTATTCAGTCTACATGCAGAGTGCGCACATGCTCACTAAGGCCCTTCAGTTGCGTACGGTTCTTTGTGACTCCAAGGACTGTAGCCCACCAGGCTCCTCTGTCCATGGCATTCTCCAGGCAGGAACAGTGGAGTGGGTTGCAATGCCCTTCTCCAGGCAATCTTCCCGTAGCTCCTGCACTGCAGGCGAATTCTTCACCTCTGAGCCACCCGGAAAGCCCCTATGCAGAGCTCACCATGGGAAATGCTGCACTGGGTGAGCCACAAGCTGGAATCAAGATTTCCAGGAGTGACATCACAGCCCCAGATACGCAGATGATGCCACTCTAAGGGCAGAAAGTGAAGAGGAACTAGAGGGCCTCTTGATGAGGGTGAAAGAGAAGAGTGAAAAGGTTGGCTTGAAACTCAATATTCAAAAACCTAAGATCATGGCATCCAGTCCCATCATTTCATGGCAAATAGGAAGGGAAAAACTAGAAGCAGTGACAGACTTTATTTTGGGGGCTCCAAAATCACTGCAGACAGTGACTGCAGCCATGAAATTAAAACACACTTGCTCCTTGGAAAGAAAGCAATGACAAACCTAGGCAATGTATTAAAAAGCAGAGAGGTCACTTTGCCAACAAAGGTCCATCTAGTCAAAGTTACGGTTTTTCCAGTAGTCACATACAGATGGAGAGCTAGACCATAAAGAAGGCTAAGTGCCAAATAATTGACGCTTTAAATTGTGGTGCTGGAGGAGACTCTTGAGAGTCCTTTGAACTGCATGGAGATCAAACTAATCAATCACAGAGGAAATCAACCCTAAATATTCATTGGAAGGACTGTTGCTGAAGTTGAAGCTCCAATACTTTGGCCACCTGATGGGAAGAGCCAACTCACTGGAAAAGACTCTGATGCTGGGAAAGACTGACGGCAAAAGGAGAAGGAGGTGGCAGATGGTGAGATGGTTGGATAGCATCCCCAACTCAACAGACATGAATCTGAGCAAACTCCAGGACACACTGAAGGGCAGGGAAGCCTGGCACGCTGCAGTCCACGGGATTGCAGAGGGTCTGATTCAGTTTAGTGAGTGGACAAAAATTTAGTGACTGAACAACAAGCCAACAAAGATGGCATAAAGTAGAACACTATTCACATAGAAACAGTGCCATATACACACAGAGTAAGACGAGGCGCTGGCTCTCACAGGAGGCCGCCGGGGTTGCTGCTGGCTGCCTCACGGCCTCTGTTTCCAGTCCAGCTCAGGCGCTCAGTCGGGTCCAGCTCTTTGTGGCCCCATGGACTGCAGCACGCCAGGCCTCCCTGTCCATCAGCTCAGCCATGTCCTACTCTTTGTGACCCCATGGACTGCAGCACGCCAGGCCTCCCTGTCCATCAGCAATTCCTGGAGCTCACTCAGACTCATGTCCATCGGTCGGTGATCCCATCCAGCCATCTCATCCTCTGTCCTTCCCTTCTCCTCCCACCTGCAATCTTTCCCAGCATCAGTGAGTCAGCTCTTCGCATCAGGTGGCCAAAGGATCGGAGTTTCAGCTTCAGCGTCAGTCCCACCAATGAACACCCAGGACTGATTTCCTTTAGGACTGGCTGGCTGGATCTCTTTGCAGTCAACTCTCAAGAGTCTTCTCCAGCACCACAGTTCAAAGGCAACAGTTCTTTGGCACTCAGCTGTCTTTACAGTCCAGTCCTCACATCCATATGTGACTCTGGAAAAGCCACAGGTATCTGCCTGCTCCTGCTAAAACACCACCAGAGGTAAACACAGCAAAATGTTTTCCAAAATGTGCAGAGCAAATGTCTGGGTGTTTGCTCTTACTATTCATCCCTTCCTGAGTTCTTGAAATACTTCAAAGAAAAAAAAGACAAGCCAGGTCTGAGAAAGAGAGGGCCACGCTAGCCAGGACCTGCCCAGCCGGCTGCCGAGACCACGCCCACTACCCGGCCCCACCCGCCGAAGCCCCGCCCACTGCCGCGCTCCCGAACCCAGCTCACCTCGCCGACTCTGGGCTCCTGCTCGCCCAGGCCCACGACGAGGATGCAGTCTGCCTGCCGGATGCAGCACTGGGTCCAGGGCGTGAGCGTGCTGTCCGCCTGGTAGAGCACGATCCGGTGGATGTCCTCCTGCTGCCCCAGCCAGCTGGACAGCCGGTACTCGTGGATACTGGAAGGCACAGACAGCCTGGTGTGTTTCATGGCTCGGCAGGGGCCCCTGAGAGCAGGAGGCTGGGCTCGGCCACGCTGTTCCCACGCGGAGGCCTCGTACCTGTCCAGAGCTGCGGAGCCAAGGCGCTGTTTGATGCTGTCACTGGTCAGCAGCTGGGCAGGGCCTAAAAACAACCACCAGATGCAGAAAACTGCCGGCAGCCCACCTTGGAGGACAGGCGAGGCCCTTCCTTCTCCTGGAGCCTGCTTTTTGGGAAAGCAGTAAACCTCTCACAGCTCTCGAGGAAGGGCCCGTGGCCCTGAGGAGACCCTCCCGGGCAGGCGGCCCTCCTGCAGTGTGCCAAGGGAAGGGCTGCACCAGGTGCAGGGACGGGCAGCCTCTCTGAGCCTCCTCAGTCTCCTCCTCTGTACACACTGGGCTTCAGTTTCTGCAGCTCTGAAACTGTGTGTGTGTTGGGGGCAGGGGAAGCACAAGCTTGTAAAATGCGAAATCAGACAACTTCCCCAGCCCAAGTCAGCGGCTGGCTGGGTCCCAGCAGATGTGGTTTGCCAGGATGGAGATGCATGCTTTCACAGGCTGTCTCTGGGGCCAGCTTGTCCTTCCAGCTACAGGGTGGCTCAGATGGCAAATAATCCGCCTGCAATGTGGGAGACCTGGGTTCAATCCCTGGGTTGGGAAGATCCCCTGGAGAAGGGAAAGGCTATGCACGCCAGTATTCTGGCCTGGAGAATCCCATGGACTGTACAGTCCATGAAAGAGCTGGACACAGCTGAGTGACTTTCACCTTCCCTTTGGGCTTCCCTGATAGCTCAGCCGGTAGAGAATCTGCATGCAGTGAAGGAGACCCCAGTTCGATTCCTGGGTCAGGAAGATCTGTTGGAGAAGGGAGCTGCTGTCCGCACAGACACATCTGCTCAACCAGGAGGGCTGCCAGGGGTGGGGACAAAAGCTGAGAGACAGTGGCCCTCAGGGTCGGGAAGGCCGCTGGGCTGCCCTGAGGATGAGGGAGTCCTGCTGCAGCAAGAGGAGCCCAGGCTGCCCCTGCAGTGGCATCTGGCCTTCCCTGAGGGCTTGCAGCCAGAAGGGGAGATCAGGAGGGGAGAGACAGGAAGCCACTGCCTGTGTTTAGCTGGAAGTGTCTGCCTTCTCGACAGCACACAGAAATCCCAAAGAAATGCAATGCCAAAGACTGCTCAAACTACCGCACAATTGCACTCATCCCACACACTAGCAAAGCAATACTCCAAATTCTCCAAGCTGGTACATGAACTGAGAACTTCCAGATGTTCAAGCTGGATTTAGAAAAGGCAGAGGAACCAGAGATCAAATTGCCATCACCCGCTGGAATGTAGAAAAAGCAAGAGAATTCCATAAAAACATCTACTTCTGCTTTATTGACTATGCCAAACAAAGCCTTTGACTGTGTGGATCACTACAAAATGTGGAACATTCTTAGAGATGGGAATACCAGACCACCTTACCCGCCTCCTGAGAAATCTGCATGCAGGTCAAGAAGCAATGGTTAGAACAGGACATGGAACAATGAACTGGTTCCAAACTGGGGAAGGAGCACATCAAGGCGGTATATTGTCACCCTGCTTAACTCACATGCAGAGCACATCATGAGAAACACTGGGCTGGATGAAGCACAAGCTGGACTCAAGACTGTTGGGAGAAATATCAATAACCTCAGATATGCAGATGACACCACTCTTATGGCAGAAAACAAAGAAGAACTAAAGAGCCTCTTGATGAAATTGAAAGAGGAGAGTGAAAAACCTGGCTTAAAAGTCAATATTCAAAAACTAAGATCATGGCATCCAGTTCCATCGCTTCATGACAAACAGATGGTGAAACAATGGAATCAGTGACAGATTTTATTTTCTTGAGCTCCAAAATCACTGGAGATGGTAACCGCTGCCATGAAACTGAAAGACACTTGCTCCCTGGAAGAAAAGTTATGACCATAAAAGCAGATACATCACTTTTCTGACAAAGATTTGTCTAGTCAAAGCTATGGTTTTTCCAGTAGTCATGTATGGATGTGAGAGTTGGACCATAAGGAAAGCTGAGTGTCGAAGAATTGATGCTTTTTAACTGTGGTGCTAGAGAAGACTCTTGAGTCCCTTGGACAGCAAGGAGATGCAACTAGTCAATCCTAAAGGAAATCAGTCCTGACCATTCATTGGCAGGACTGACGCTGAAGCTGAAACTCCAGTACTTTGGCCATCTGATGTGAAGAACTGACTCACTGGAAAAGACCCTGATGCTGGGAAAGACTGAAGGCAGGAGGAGAAGGGAAGGACAGAGGATGAGATGGCTGGATGACATCACCAACTCGATGGACATGAGTTTGAGCAAGCTCTGGGAACAGGGAGGCCTGGTGTGCTGTAGTCCACAGGGTCGCAAAGAGTCGGACACGACTGAGTGACTGAACTGAACCACAGGGTGGTGGCTGTGAGGTGGCTGCTGGTCTGACCTGAAGGGGAGCAGCTCTGACTCAAAGGCAGAAGCCTATGGAAGTTGGGGAGCAACTCCTCTGGGGGTCGGGACAGAGGGCACTGGTCCCACTGAGGCCACACTCCTGCCTTGAGGGTCGGGCACCCACAAGGGCCTGGCAGAGAGGGAGCTCTCTCGGGGCTGGAGGGGCTCTCAGCCTGAGAGGGCGCGCACTCCTGGGTACTGCAGTGCCTAGCTCTGCTCGCCTCTTGGAAGTCTAGGACAGGGCGGGACAGGCAGGCCGTGTCTGCTGCGGGAACACCAAGGAGCGCTGCCTGAGGCCCCGGGGACCGGGGCTGCTCTCTGGCCATCGGAGCACATCTGCTCTAGGCCTCTGCCTGGCCTCGAGGGTTCTGAGGAGGCCCCTGGGAAAGTGTGGAGCCCCTAGGAGTGCCCTGGGCTCGCCAGGCGCTGGCTGCAGCCCTGGCCAGTTAGAAATGTGGTGGCCAGCCTGCACCCGGAAGGGGTCTGCCTAAGGCCCAGGCCATGGACAGGACCAGGGTGGTGTGTGGACACAGGGTGGCTCCCAGGCACCCCGAGTCGGCTCTGTGGGGGCTGTTCAGGCCTGGAGAGTCACTGCCAGCCCGGCTGTTATGCAGCCTCACCTCCAGACTGCGGAAACCAGAGGAAGTGGCTGACACCCGGAAGTGGAAGACAAGGCCATCAGCCTAGACCCTCTCTCTACAAACACCCTTCACAGATGAGCCCTCCTTTCAGGAAAGGAGCCCTCAGGGCAGGGCCCAGTGGCTCTGAGGGGAGGGCTCTGGGCCAGCTGAGGAGCCTGCAGAAAAGTGCACCTGACTCTACTCACCTCATAATCAGAACCATCCCCAGTGGATCGTGAACTTGGCGGATAATACCATAATGTCTTCAGAAGAGCCTCTTTGGGGTCTCCCTGGGGTCCAGCGGCTAAGACTCTGAGCTCCCAGTGCAGGGGCCCAGGTTCGATCCCTGGTCAGCGAGCTAGATCCCACATGCTACAACTAAGACCCAGAGCAGCCAAATAAATAAATAAAATAAAAGAACCTCTTCATGACTTGGGGATAGGATGAAATTTCTTCAATAAAATGCAAAATTCAATAACAATATAGGGAAAAAAAGATGAATAAATTGGTCCGTATTAGAATTAACAACTTGCATTTGTCAAAGTCAGTGAACCAGACGCGTGCTGTCATGCCCAACTCTTGGCAACCCCATGGACTACAGCCCAGCAGTCCACGGGCGTCTCCGGGCCAGGACCCCGGAGCGGGCTGCCGCTTCCTCCTCCAGGGCGTCTTCCGGACCCAGGGTTGGGACCTGTGTCTCCTGTGCCTCCTGCACTGCAGGTGGACTCCTTCCCACTGGCGCCACGTAGGAAGCATTTGTCAAAAGGCATCCCTAAAAGAATAAAAATCAAGCCACAGAGGGAAAGTATCTGCATTTTCATCCTAAAAAAGCAACGGTATCCAGACTGCCCATTGGCAAGGAAAGAGAACAGCCCCACAGAACAGTGGGCAACTTGACAGGCACTCAGAAGAAGGGATCCCAATGGCCGCAAGACAGACTTTTCAGCTGCTGGGAAATGCAGATTCAAGCTGCATGGGACACTGCCTCACGGTTGCAAATGCCCAGCAGCACAGCACACCACATGCTCTCCCTCTCCTGCAGAAGAGGCTGTCTGCTGGGCCACACGCCTTCTGTTGCGGTCGCTCAGTCGCTAAGTTGGGTCCAGTTCTTTGCAACTCCATGGACTGCAGCATGTCAGGCAAGCTTCCCCATCTTTCACTATCTCCTGGAGCTTGCTCAAACTCATGCCCATTGAGTCAGTGATTCAACCATCTCACTCTCCGTCGCCCCCTTCTCTTCCTGCCTTCAATCTTTCCCAGCATCAGGGTCTTTTCCAGAGTTGGCTCTTCCCATCAGGTGGCCAAATTATTAGAGCTTCAACATCAGTCCTTCCAATGAATATTCAGGGTTAATTTCCTTTAGGTTTGACTGGTTTGATCTCCTTGCAGTCCAAGGGACTCTCAAGGGTTTTCTCCAGCATCACAATTTGAAAGCATCAATTCTTGGGCGTTCAGCCTTCTTTATGGTCCAACTCTCACATCCATACATGACTACTGGAAAAATCATAGCTCTGACTAGATGAATCTTTGTCAGAAAAGTCACGTCTCTGCTTTTTAACATGCTGTCTATGTTTGTCATAACTTTTCTTCCAAGGAGCAAGTGTCTTTCAATTTCATGGCTGCAGTCACCATCTGCAGTGATTTTGGAGCCCAAGAAATCACAGTCTGTCACTGTTTTCAGTTTTTCCCCATTTGTTTGCCGTGAAGTGATGGGACCGGATGCCGTGATCTTAGTTTTCTGAATGTTGACTTTTAAGCCAGCTTTTTCACTGCCCTCTTTCACTCTCATCAAGAGGCTCTTTAGTTTCTCTTCACTTTCTGCTATTAGAGTTGTCTCATCTGCATATCTGAGTTTGTTGATATTTCTCCTGGCAATCTTGATTTCAGCTTGTGGTTCATCCAGCCCGGCATTTAGCATGATGT
This sequence comes from Nanger dama, assembly GCA_917880005.1. Classification (NCBI taxonomy): domain Eukaryota; kingdom Metazoa; phylum Chordata; class Mammalia; order Artiodactyla; family Bovidae; genus Nanger; species Nanger dama. The sequence continues at coordinate 514,273 of CAKJTW010000018.1, read as the reverse complement.
CCTCTGCATGTAAGTTAAATGAGCAGGCTGAGAATACACAGCCTTGATGCAGTCCTTCCCAATTTTGAACCAGTCAGTTGTTCCACATCCAGTTCTCCTAACTGTTGCTTTTTGACCTGCATACAAGTTCCTCAGGAGGCAGGTAAAGATTGGATTTACATCAAGTATCTTTTCTGATCACAATGGTGTGAAAATGGAAAATTCACAAATACATGGAAATTAAATGCTTAAACAGCCAATGAGTCAAAGAAATCACAAAGAAATGAGGAAATATCTTGAAACCAATGAAAAAAAAAGCACGACATTCCAGAATGTACAGGACACAGCGAAAGCCCTGCTAGGAGGGAAGTTTATAGCTATAAATGCCTCCTCCTCTGAAGAAGAAAGATCTCTGATCAACAGATGGCTTTGTACCTTAAGTAACCAGAAGAATCTCAAACTAAACACAGGCCCAGAGCCACGCGGGCTGTGCTCTGGGCGCAGGCCTTCTCCAGCCACGGTGAGCAGCGGCCCCTCTCTGGCTGTGGGGCACAGGCTTCCGCGCGCAGCCTGGGCTCTGTGGGTGTAGCCTGGAGGAGCTGCGGCACTGAGGGCCCAGCTGGAGCTCGGTAGTCGTGGCGCAAGGACTGAGCTGCCTTGTAGCACGTGCAGTCTTCCCGGACCAGGGAGGAGCCTCTCACCCCTGCATTGGCAGGCCGATTCTTAACCACTGGACCGCCAGGGACAATCCTCTACCAAACATTAAAAGAAACATTAATTACAGTCCTCCTCAAAGTCTTCCAAAATATTGACTCTGAGGGAACACTTCCTGACTCCCTTACCAAAGTCACGGTGGGAACAAGACACCCCAAGAAACGACAGACGAGAAGCCCTGACAGTGCAGAGCCCTCCACGAGAGCCGAGCTGACCAGGCTCAGCGGGCAGAGAAGGGTCACACGCCAGACCCAGTGGGACTCACTTCTGGAGTGCAAGGATGACTCGACTCATGAGTACCAACCAGTGTAATAAACCACACTAACAGAACAGAGGGGGAAATGTGACCATCTCAACTGCTGCAGGAAAAGCACCAAGGAAATCTATGTCTTTTTAGATATAAACTCTCAGCAAAATATGAATAGAAATAAACCTCCCTAACATATGAAGAGGCCGTCCGTGAGAGACTGACAGCTAGCACCCTACTCAGACAAAAGACTGAAAGCTTTTCCCTAAGACCAGGAACGAGGCAGGAGGCTGCTTCCTCCTCACATCACTGGGACGTCACTGCCACCCAACGCCACCAACGGTTCAGTACAGTCCGTCATGACCCCAGTTTCTCGCAGAAATAGAAATTCACACGGACACACATGCAGTCGCGTGCGTGCACCACACGGACACCAGTTTCCTGGTCTGGATGCTGTGCCGTGGTTACATAACTGGGGTGGGGGCTGGCATATGGCTCCCTCTTTACCTTTTTATAACTTGCTATGAATCTATAATTATTTCAAAATAAAAGGTTTTTTTCAAAGGGAACAAGCTATTATTATGAATCAGCACATCTGCCCTGTACAACTGCAGGTCTTTTGATGCGCCCTGGACAGTCTGACCGACCTCACTGAAAACAAATGGAGGTTTCCAGATCTGGAACATTTGTTATGAAACAAGAGACCAAGACTAATGGAAATTAATGCTTTCTGTGATTTAAACTTCCACTTGGAGAATCACTTTTAAATACTGAGTCTCTATAATGGCTCAATTTTGTGAATCATTTTTGTTTGGCATTTACTCTACACCTTCTATTGCCCCTTGAAGCCATTAAAATAGCCCTGTCTCAGAAAACTGTCTTGTCTATTACTATGATCACTCACAGTTATATAAAAACACATGAGTACAGTGTTAAGAATATGGAATGCTTTATGATTTGGAGAATTCCTAAGAATTCTCCAGAATTTCAGTTTCTTGTTCTTGAGCCCCAAACTCCCCAGCTGTCAGGAGCCTGGGAGCAAGATGCGAACTGCTGGAGCCTGACTGAGGGCGCCCTGCCTTGCCAGCCGCCCCCGCCACTGCAGTGCGCCCTCCAGGCGGCGGGGCAGCGGCAGGCACCCACCCCGGCGGGCTCTGCGGGACTCGGGGGCCCCGTGGGGTCGACTGGGAGGGGCGCAGTGCGACTCCTACCAGCTGCTGCGGCATCGGGCCTCCCCATCAAGACTGCCCGCAGGCTCCATCTCAGTGTGACGGTCCCCTCCCCAGTGCTGCAGCCCCCAGCCCCACCCAGAGTCATCAGCCTCGCGGGCAACGCTGAGCGCTCTTTCGGGAGAACCTGGAAGGACTGAGAGGCAGGAGGAGGAGGGGGGCCCAGGGGACCTCAGGTGGCCTCGGGCAGGACTTACTGATAGCACCGAGGGCATGCTTGAGCTCCAGGGTAAAGGCGGTGAGGGGCACGTCCTCCGACACTGGCATGACGGCCACCGTGGAGAGGTTGCTGGCGGGGTTCCCCGAGTCCCACTTGCTGCCCACAGTATGGAACCCAAACTGGTGACCTGCAGAGCACAGGGGTGTGAGCTAGCCTGAGGAGCTGGCTGCCGCTGGGACAGTCTCAGTGTCTCCGAGTGTTTCCAGGTGATGGCGTGGCCCCAGCAGCCTGGCCGGGGGAATGGGCACCTGGGTCTGCCCTGGTCTCCACAACTAGAGCCCCAGCCTTCCTGCCGAAAGCGAACCGCACCACGGCGCCCTTGCGTCTCATACACATCAGGACTGGCCCCCTGAAGGGGACACGGGAACAGACTCAGAGAAGACCGTGGGGCCCAGAGGAAACGCAACGGGCTGGAGGGTCGGCCAGGGGAGGACCCATCCTCTGGCCGCACCCTCTCCTGGAGTTCCACCACCTCCTCCAGAGACAGTGACTGCCTGAGCTTCAGATGATGCCACCTTTCTACTGTCTCGTCTGCACAGGCTTCCAGACCCAGGGGTGAGGCACAGAACCGCCCGCTGGAGGTCAGGGCTGGGTCCTCAGGACCACAGCCTCCCCACTCTCTAGTCGTGAGGCCAGGAGGCCCCACAGCAGCAGTGGAGGACCTGCAAGCACAGATGTCCACGAGGTCACTACCCTCCACCAGTGCATCCCTGGCTGAAGCTTATTTCCAATCACAAAGTCCCTTCTTGGTGAGTAGCATCTCCTGTTTTCACGGAGGTGGCTGAGGGGGCAGCCTCACCCTTCCCGCCGGCCACATCCCAGCCAGGCTCCAGTCTTCTGGGGCCTGGACATGCTAAGGGCTCTCTTCCTGGCTCCCCTGGCCGGCCGCTGTCATAGCTCCCACACAGACCTCACCAGGCAGGACATGGCCATGCAGGAAGGCCCAGTTCTGTACATTTCTGACTGCTGGCCTTGTCCCTAGGGAGGAGGGTGGGCCCCCACAAGGCATGACCCAGAAGGCAGCGTGGGGGCTCAGGAGGCAGAGACAGGGCTCCCAAGAGCTCATGTGGGACAAGGAAAGGAGGAAAGGCTGTGAGCCCACTGCTGGCTGCACGCAAGGCCGCAGAGGGCCCATCCCTGGCTGTCCTGGAGCTTCTCTGTGGGGAGTCCCTTCCTCTCTTTCCCAGTGACCTGTGACATCAGAACCCTCCATCTGCGGTAGGCCCAGGGGGAATTTATCGCCAGCTCCTGATAGCTTTCGTTTAGCTTTTAAGAAAAGCTGTGAGATGCTCTGGTTCTGGCCAAGGAGATGGAGCCGGCACCACATCCCACCTACCCGCGGCCACCAGCTACAAGAAGCCCCTGGATGCAGCTCTTAGGAGGCTCAGAGGAGCGCTGAGGAGGGCAAACTAGCTAGGGACCTCAGCTCATGGCAGGACCACTCCACTAGTGGCAGAGCGACAGTGACTCGCCCCGACCCAGCTGCTGCCACATGAGACCTTCCTTCTCCCTTCCCAGTGGTGCTGCCTCCCAGGAGACTTTCAGGGCCCTCTGCCCTAAGCAAACCCTGCCTGGGCTCTAGACACACAGGGTGGAGCCCCAACTCTCCCAAGACCAGCACCAGCAAGCAGAAGCAGCAGCCTGTCCAGAGACGGGGACATGGAGAACAGAGCCCTCTAAACCCTGGGCAAAGTCCTGGGCTCACCCCCAAGGAGCCCATGTGGGAGACTGGCCAGAAGCACACCGCAGAGGCTCTGAGTTCAGGAGGCGGCGGTGCGGCCGCACCGGCTCGGGGAGCATACCAGTGCAGCGAGGCAGAGGCCTGGGGAACTAGGTTAGCACTCAGACACAGCTGGCAAGAGGGCCAGGACGCGCTCTGAATACAAGCACACTGAGAGTCTGCAAAAGTAAGAGATTTAAATGGGAAGTGGATCATCATAATACCCGAAATATGGGATACAATCCAAAATGACCAGGCCTATCAAAAGCCAGGAAGATCGCAACTTGAACAGAAGACAAAAATGGCAGCAGGGCACAGCCTCTGGAGGCCTTTGACAAGGCATTAAACCCGCGGCTCACGGCGGCCAGGAGCAGCCGCCGCGGGCAGCCAGGAGCAGCCGCCACCAGGAGCAGCCGCCACGGGCGGCCAGGAGCAGCCGCCGCGGGCGGCCAGGAGCAGCCGCCGCGGGCGGCCAGGAGCAGCGCGCCGCGGGCGGCCAGAAGCAAATGTAGAAACAAAATGACTGAAACAGAAGCCTCTCTGGGTGGGGTTAGGGGCAGAGTCGAGAAGACAGAGGAGAGACCTTGAAGGCAGATCGAAAGGAGCCACTTGGTCTGAGCATCAGAGGAGAGAAACAGTTAAAACACAAGCGATGTCCCAGAGACTTTGGGGATGAAAACAAGACGTCTAACATCTGCATCTTTTGAGTTTCCAGAAAAGAAGAAAGAATACAGGGCTGAGAGAGTGTTTGCAGAAATAAAGGCTGAGACCTTCCCAAACGTGGTAAAAACATACATACATACATGCATAAAATAAACCTGCAGATTCGAGAAGACGAGCAAACCCCCAAACGAGATAGACTCAAAGGCATTCGTGCCCAGACATTCCAGAATCAAACTGCTGAACGCTGAAGATGAGGGCAAATCTTGAACAGTCAGAAAGAAGCAATGCACGCCTACTTGAGAGCAAGTGAAGTCTGGGTTTCTCTTTAGACACAACGGAGGCCAGAGGGAAGTGGGGAATGTTCCAAGTGCTGAAATAAAAGGGCTGTTAAGACAGAATAGCACATCCAGCAACCTGTATCCTTCAGAACGAAGGCAACTGAAAGACATCCTTTGATGTAGGAAAATTCAGAGAATTTAAGAACCATTATTAAAGGAACTCTATACAGAAAGGAGAGGACACCAGGAGGAAGCCCTGGAACACCAGGATGAGGGAATAGTTTCAAACACCCTGACAGCTGAAAACAAAAGTTCTAACTAACACTGCGTGAGGGGAAGTTTCAAGGTAGGCAGGGGCTCCAGGCAGGGTAGGCGGGGCTCCCAGGTGCCAGGCCTGGGCACGCACCTGCTGCAGCTCCCTGCTGGAGGCTGCCCAGGATCTTCTCACCCAAAAGGCGAATCAGTCGAGTCACAACCTGAGGGCAGAGAAAGAACAGAGGCCTCAACCACGCACTGTGAACCACACAGCCAAGCACCTTGGACCCGTGGTTTCAAAACCGCCTCGGCTGTGAGCTGCCGGGCAGCGGACGGTGACACGGCCGCCGTCTGGTTACAGGCGGGTAGGCAGGCATGTGGCTTGCGACCTTGCCCTGGCTGGCTGCCCCTGTCTTCCCCAGGCAGGAAACAGGACAAGTGGGGAAGCCACAACCCCCAAAGGCAGACCACGAGGACCTCCCCAGAGGTCATTGCGTGGTGCTGAGTGCTGGCTCTGGGCAGACATGGGCTGCTATTACATGATATCCACGAAGAATTACCTTTTAAATATAATAACACTATTTTGGTTATATTAATTCTAACTTTTTTAAGTTGCAGACTCAAGTAAATAAAGTTGAAATGTCAAAGCATGTATAGTTTACTTCTAAGTGCTTCTGCATGAGGGTAAAGTCGGTTGAAGGTCTTTAACTGCTACAGTTTGCAAGATGGCAGAGGAGGTACAGGAAACCTGCTCTCGTGGTTCTTGCATGCTGTACAGAACCGGTTTTGAAAAGAGAAGCTGTTGTCAGCCTACCCCAATCACGTATTTATTGCATTAGCAGCTGACCTGCTATAACTACGGCACTGAAAGAAATGATCCATTTTCTGTGTTATTTTTATCAAGTCTTGGCATTAAAGTCACAGTAACTTCATAAATAACCTGGGGGGCTGCCTCATTTGTTCACACATGGGCTCACGGGGGTGGATCAGGCCTGAGCCTTCAGAGGGGCCACTCCTGCGCCTCTCCCTCCAGAGCGCTAAGGTGCAGGCTCTCCATTTCCCTGTCTACACGCTCATGACTCAGAAGCAGGGAAGTGACATCAGAAAACCAGAAGCAGGGCAGGCTGCCCTCATTCTGCCTCCCGACTGACTGCCAGGCACTGCAGTCCTGCCCTGAGGCCGGCAGGGACGGCCTCCTGCAGCCTGCCTGATGGGAGCAGTCTTGGTCTTGACCAGGTTCTGGCATTCTGACTTCACAACTTCACAGCCCTCACCTGCGGGTACTGGCGCTTGATGGAGTTCAGGGCTCCTTCGGGAAGCTTGGCCAGCTCTGAGTCCCGAATAGCATGCACTGTGGTTGCCCTGGCCTGGCGGGTGAGCGTCTCCACCTGGGGATGGGAGCTGGTGCTATGCCCACAGGCTGACCCCAGGGCCCGGAGGCAGGCTTGAGAGCAGGGTCCCAGGGCCCCTCCAGAGCAGGAGGAAACGGGGCTCACCCAGCACCCTGGGCTGGGGAAGGAAGCATCAGCAAGAGCTGTGGGCCTGCCACCAGCAGCCCAGATAGGCCAGGGCCTCACCCTCCCCGCGAGGGCCTCGGGGTCTCAGAGAGACCACTGTCCGAAAGGTGGCTGCCGAACCCACCCTAGACCTGCTCTCCTGGGAGGTGGACTGTGGGAAGCAACTCCTGGGCTATTCTACTGCCTGTGCCTCTGCCCAGGTGGGCGCCCGATGGGGTAAGGGAAAGGGTGTGAAGGAATGGGCGCGGGGTACAGGGGGAGGAGCAAGGAGGGGAGGAGCAAGGAGGGGAGGAGCGGGGGAGTGGGCGAGTCGTGGGCAGGAAGGGAGGAGGGTGCGTGGGGCGGGGAGGGGGCGGTATGGGGGGACGGGAGGAGCGTGAGCAGGAAAGGCAATGGGGAGGGGAGGGGCGGGGAGGGGGGAAGAGGGTGAGCAGAAAAGGCAAGGGGGAGGGAAGAGGAGGGGGGAGAGGGAGGAGCGGGGCATGGTGTGGGCGGAGTGGGGAGGGGGTGGGGACAGGAAGGGAGGGGGGAGGGGAGAGGGGAGGGGGGAGGGGAGGGGGCGGCCCTACCACGCCCACGAGGTCTCCTCGGCCATACTCGCCCGCCAGGCGCTTCTTGCCATCATCCTTCTGGATCACAGCGCGCAGGCGGCCGCTGAGCACGATGTAGGTGCAGTCGGACTTGTCCCCCTGCCTGCGGGACAGAGGCTGTGGGGGCGGGCGGGGCACCTGGCTGGAAGCCCTTGGCCACCAGAGGCAGTGTAACAGAAAAGTGAAGTCGCTCAGTCGTGTCCGACTCTTTGCAACCCGATGGACTGTAGCCTATCAGGCTCCTTCGTCCATGGGATTTTCCAGGCAAGAGTGCTGGAGTGGATTGTATTTCCTTCTCCAGGGGATCTTCCTGATCCAGGAATAGAACCCGGGTCTCCTGCATTGCAGGCAGAGGCTTTTACTGTCTGAGCCACCAGGGAAACTTAGCAAAACAGAAAAAGGAATCTATTCTCACTACATTTTTTTGTTTTGGAAAATAGTTATTTTCCATTTAAAAATATGCATACTAACATGTAAAGGGTTTATTGTGATTTTTAAAAAAACAACTTTAAATAATGATCTTAGTTTTCATTTTTAAAACCATCAAAACTGGTAGCTCTAAGCTGGGACTGAGCTGACTCATTGGCAAAGACCCTGATGCTGGGAGGGATTGGGGGCAGGAGAAGGGGAGGACCGAGGATGAGATGGCTGGATGGCATCACCAATTCGATGGACCTGAGTCTGAGTGAACTCTGGAAGTTGGTGATGGACAGAGAGACCTGGAGTGCTGCGATTCATAGGGTCGCAAAGAGTCGGACACGACTGAGCAACTGAACTGAACTGAAGCTGGGTCTGACCCAGCAATCGTGGATGCCTGAATTCAGCCGTTAGGACACGGGCCTGAGGCTGCCCATCTGAGCCCGCACCTGGCACACAAACACCTTCATGGACGCTGTCTCCACGCGGCTCCGCTGGGCCCTGTGGAGGACTATGCCAGGGGGCGCGCCTGAGGGCAGTGTGGGCGTGGAAGCCAGGAGGCAGAGCACAGCGGCCCTCCTCTGCAACTGCGCTGGGAAGGCGGGCCTCGCCTGTTCGTGGTGTGCCCGGAATGCGGGCCTTGCCTGGACATGGCGCGGCCGGAAGGTGGGCCTCACCTGTATATGGCGCGGCCAGCCTCCACCTCCATCCAGTCCAGGGCGAAGTCGATCTGCCGCACGAAGGAGGACACCCGCCTCACCACGGTGTGCGCCACGCTCAGGACCACGGCTGGCTGCCTCCGCATGATGCTGCCAGGCATCGCGGAGTCATTCCCTGCCCCAGCTCCCTGGCTGGTCCCGCCGGCCTCCACCCCCTTCACTCCAGGCCACGGGTGCCCCAGTCCCCACTCATCACAATGCCCACTGAGCCAAGGGTGAGGCCAGAGCACAGACCCTGGTCAGCGAGCAGCTCCCAGGCCCCTGGGGACGCCCAGTGGCCAGCGACACTGGGAGGGCTGTCGGAGCCCCTCCACAGTAATCATCGCCCACAGTGTCCTGGGGGCACATGCCACGTGTAAGGGCCCAGGGCTCGCAGTGGGTCAGAACCCCAGCCCCTTAGGATGTGCCAGGAGACTGGAGCAGTGGGGGCGCGCAGGGAGGGGTGGCTGGGGGTCAGTGGCAGAGACTGCGGAGGCCTGGAGCCCGGAAAGCCACTGGGCCCAGCAGAAACGCCAGCCACTGTCTCCTCATGCCGCTGTCAACCAGGCTGGGGGTGTGGAGCCACGCAGGTACCTGCTATGGTGTGGAGGCCTCTGGAGGGCAGGGCCAGGGGAGTGGTCAGCCCCTGGCTGCACTGGGCCACAGAGCATGCAGGCCCGGGGGCTCGGGACTCCGCCAAGCAATGGGCAGATGAAGTCACCAGTCTCTGAGGAGACTAAGGTGGGAGCAGGGGAAGGCCAGGGAAATGCAAAGTTCTGCTTTCAGTGACATGTGGGGGCCCCGAGGACCCCAGGGGACATCAGGACAGCAGCTGACTTGAGTCTCACCTCCAGAGGGAAGGGACGAGTGCACAGGGTCCCTCGGGACGTCAGCCAAGGCACCGCTGTGAGTGCACACAAATGTGCAGACACACAAGTACACACACACACAGGAACATGGCACTGACACAATCACAAGCAGGCCCTGGGCCCACGCGGAGGCGTGCACGCGCACTACAGACACGCTCAATGGCCACGAGGGGACACGCAGAGGCGTGCACGCACACTACAGACACACTCGAGGGCCACGCAGAGGCATTCACACGCACTACAGACACGCTCGACAGCCATGAGGGGCCACACAGAGGCATTTACGCACACTACAGACACGCTCCAGGGCCACGAGGGGACACGCAGAGGCGTGCACACGCACTACAGACACACTCGAGGGCCACAAGGGGATACACGGAGGTGTGCCTGCACACTACAGACACGCTTGAGGGCCACGAGGGGACACGTGGAGGTGTGCACGTGCACTGCAGACACGCTCGAGAGCCACAAGGGGCCACGCAGAGCCGTGGCCAGTGGGGCACTCACTCGTAGAAGTGCGCCTTGGAGATGGACAGGAAGCTGCAGTCCCGGTTGGCCCTGATGGTGAAGATGAGGGGCTCGCCCGTGAGCACCGCCAGCTGGCCCACCATCTCACCGGGCCGTGCCATGAACAAGAACGTGTCCTCCTCGCTGTCAATCTTCCGCTGGTACACATGCAGCAGCCCCGAGACCACGAAGAGGATGCTCGTGTCCTGACAGAACACAGACGCTAGCAGAGCTGGCAGGGCCCCCGAGCCCAGGCCAGCAGTGGGCAGGCCGCCACGCTGCCTTCACTGCATGGCTCCGGCAACCAGCCCCGGGCCCAGACTCGCTGGGAACGTCCTGTCACTCATCACCAGCCACAGGGCACAAGCCCTCTCTGCGCCTCCGGTCCATGGCAGCCGCCCAGCCCCGGAGGCAGCTGCACTCCGAGCTGCTCCACGCTAACACACCAGCAGCTCAGCGCTGCGCAAGGCGGAGACACGAGCTCGGGCCTGAAAGCGGCTGAAGCCTGAGGTGCAGCCCCTCCCGACCCCCGGCACACAGCGCAGATGCTCAGGGCCCAGCATCCGCAGATGTGCCTGTGGAACCAGTCTGATGCAACCCATCAGGACCCTTCCTCATTTGTTCACCCCACCCCGTGGGACCCCCTCCCTGGTCTGAGCAGAAAAGGGTGTGTCAGTAATGGAAAAATGAAAGCAGCCTGTGCCAGGCCCCGCAGGGCGTTAGGGGCTGGGGGCAGGTGGAGGCGGCCCCTGCTCCAGCGTAGCCTCTCGGGGGTACTGGGTGCTGTGGGAGGCCCAGGACAGGCTTTCCCACAGGGCCTGATGGCCGGGGGCCAGCCAGCAGCCCACCTCCCGCAGGGAAAGGACAGGCCTTTCCCCTGTCTTGTCCCCAGAGAACAAGAGAAAGGACAGAGGGGTGGGCAAGAGGCCTGGGAGGGTCCACAGCAGGCTGGCTCCCCTTGCCCCCGACCCAGCCCTCCAGGGCTGCTAGGTGGTCCACCTCCTCCGCGCTGGCCTGGGGGACGTGCTCCAGGAAAGCCCGCCCGGGAAGGGGACCTAGGCCGGCCTGCTTGCGCAGCAGGAAGGCGCTCCTCACCACTGCTGCGCGCCCACCGGACGAAGGGCTCGCGCTCCAGCTGGCACAGGGCTGGGGGCGGCCTCACCACGGGAGGCGGGAGAGGCGGCCTCTGCCACCCGGCGGAGGCGGGGCTCTAGGGACCAGAAGCCACACGTGCCTGTGCTCCCTCGGCCGTGTCTGACGCTTCACAGCCCCGTGGACTGTAGCCCGCCAGGCTCCTCTGTCCATAGGGTTTTCCAGGCAAGAATACTGGAATGGTTGCCACTTCCTGCTCCAGGGGATCTTCCCGACCCAGGGACTGAACCCAGGTCTCTTGCATCTGCTGCACTGGCAGGCAGATTCTTTGCTACTAGCCTCACCTGGGAAGCCCCACATTCATTTATGAGAAACAAAATTATTTTCCATCTATATTAGGTTTGAGGACTGAGCAAACAGTGCTTCCTCCTGTTCCTGACTTGCTGAGTGAGACTGGTAACAGCAACGTGGGTGTGCAGACGGACACGCCCACGTTGGGCTGGACAAAGCCGCCCAGAAAGAGGGCGGGCTCACTGACCCTGGTAGGCCTGCAGACGGCTGCACAGGCCTGAGGGCAAGGGCCCGTCTGCGCTCAGCGGCAGCGGAACGCACGCCGTGTGCCCACTAGGTCCAGGGGGCCACACAGAGGCTGCCTGCTCTGAGTCTGCCCAGTGCCAGCGCCAGTGCTGGGTCTCGGTGGTCTGGGGTCTGGGTGGTCTGGGTCCTGGGTGGGCCGCTCTTGCAGACTCCGCCTTCCCTCACCTGGTCTCCCTGCTTCAACACCACCGTGCCCCCTGGGACGTGGAGAAGCGCCACCCGGCCATCTAGCAGCGAAGGGTCCTAGAAACGGAAACACAGGGTCAGGACAGGGAGCACAGAGAGACAAGCTTAGGAGGAGGCTGCACACGGCCCCCCAGGCAGGCGCACAGCCTCAGGACCACCCGTGGAGACAGCCCTAGAGGGTGCCGTCGGCAATAAGCTGGAACCGTTGGCGCAGGACAGACGGACATCAGTGCGACAGCAGAACGCAGACACGCGCGCCACATCGCGAAGCCACGCAAGGGGCGGCTGGCTGGCTGCGTGGCACAGGCCTGTCGGGCAAGCGTCCCGGCCGGGCGCCCTTTCCCTGCTAGCTATGCTAGGGGCTCTTCACAGCACACCCAGGGTCTTGTGAGGAGAAAAACCTGCAAAGTGAGTGCCAAGGGCGTGAAACACCAGCTGTGTTTACAGTTCACAGCGACAGTGGAACAGAAACATCAAGAAAACTCACTAGTCACCTCTGAAGAGGCGTGTGTGCGTGCAAAGTCACTTCAGTCGTGTCCAACTCTTTGCGACCCTATGGACCACAGCCCGCCAGGCTCCTCTGTCCGCGGGATTCTCCAGGCAAGAATACTGGAGTGGGTGGCCTTTCCCTCCTCCAGGGGATCTTCCCAACCCAGGGACTGAAGCTGCATCTCTTATGTCTCCTGAATTGGCAGGCGGGTTCTTTACCACTCGCCGCCTGGGGAGAGGACGGGTATGGTACCTACATCACTAGTTCCAGCCCCGCAAAGCCAAGGGGGCAGGAGTCTAAGCCCGGGCTTTGGGGCTGCCAGCCGACACCCACAGAGAAAGATGGACGCCACATGCCTCCTGGCCAAGAGTGAGACCTGCGCCCCGGTTCCCCCACCATGGGGGGCGGGGGCCAGCCCAGCTGTCAGGCACGAGGACGACGCAGTCTCTGGATAAAGGACGACAGGGGCTTTAGGGAAGAGGCCTGAGAGCCCACCAGCCCCCCACCACCCAGTGCCTTCAGGAGCAGCCTGGACAGGAAAAGACTGAAGAATTGGTGCTGCATCTGGGGGCGGGGACAGGACACTGCGCTGTGTTTAAAAGCAGCCTGTGTCCTTTCTGGGGGAAATTCTGAAGCTGTTGCTAAACGGGACGCTGGGCGTGGCTGCACAGGGGCCACAGTGGGGGGCAGACGGGCTGCGGGCTGCGTGAGCTCGTCAGCTCTGCGGGACGGCGGGCCCGCCCTCCTCTCCTCTGCCCCTGTCCTGTACGGTGTCATAATAAAAGTTGGTTGTGTTTTTTGTTTTTCCAGAGAGACTAAAGAGACAAAGCACCACCGGCAGCACGTGGACTCATTCAGACCCTGACCCGCAGCCAGGAACAGGAGGCTGGAGACGACGCGGAGACACGCTGCTTCTGGTCCAGCAAGGAGGAGCTGGGAATACTCCACTCGTCCTAACAAGGGATGCTGAAAACCCTGAAATGCCAACGGCTCTCAGACGCACGAGAGGTGTGCTCACCTCTCCCCCTGGAGAAGTGGGGGTGCAGTAACGGACCCCACGGAGGGAAACCTCCACGGGCCCCAAGTGTGGAGGCTCAAGGAACAAGTCTGAGAGATGAAAACTCCAGGGACAGGTCACAGGCCCTCAGCCTTGTGAGGTTCTCCTCCTGGCACTCGACCAGGTTCCCCAGAAAACAGCAGAGAAGAATTGCCTCGGGCCTCCAGTAAGGGAGGGGAAAGGAGCCACTGTGAGCTGGCCAACAAGGCCTGCCCTCAGGGGGAACTAGGCAACCAGAGCCCCGCATGCTGGCGCCCAACAGAGCCTCACCGCTGGTGGGGGAAGAGTGCCAGTGCCAGCCTACGCCCACCATCCCGTCTCTCTGAGAGCTCAGGGGTTAAGCCGAGACACACCAGAGACGGTCACAGTCCAGAAGCACAGACACACGAAGACTGAGGTCTCATCCAGGCCCACACGCCTCAGCACCTCGTCACCAAAGGCCTGGCTCAGCAAGCCTTCTATCAGAGAACAATTGCATGCCATACTGACAGGAAAAAAATAATGTGAAGAGACAGAACAAGCACCAGGGTGAGACATGGCGAGGACGTTGGCATTATCCGACTAGGATTTAAAATAACTATGCGTAATATGCTAAGACTCTTGAGAGTCCCTTGGACTGCAAAGAAGTCCAACCAGTCCATCCTAAAGGAGATCAGTCCTGGGTGTTCATTGGAAGAACTGATGCTAAAGCTGAAACTCCAATACTTTGGCTACCTCATGCGAAGAGTTGACTCACTGGAAAAGACCCTGATGCTGGGAGGGACTGGGGGCAGGAGAAGGGGACGACAGAGGATGAGATGGCTGGATGGCATCACTGACCCGATGGACGTGAGTCTGAGTGAACTCCGGGAGATGGTGATGGACAGGGAGGCCTGGCGTGCTGCGGTTCACGGGGTCACAAAGAGTCAGACACAACTGAGCGACTGAACTGAACTGAAGTGAATATGCTAAGGCTCTAATGGAAAAGGAGACAGCCTGTAGAAACAGATGGGCACTGTAAACAGAGAGATGAAGACTGTGAGGAAAAACAAAAGGAAGCGCCAGAGGCCAAAACCATGGGACAGAGCAAAAGAGGCTTTTGATGAGCTTAGCAGCAGCCTTGACACAGCTGAGGGAAGAACCTGAGCTCGAAAATGCATCAGCAGCAGGTTCCAAACAGAAGAGGAAACGGGAAAACGACTGGTAAAAACAGAATAGAACATGCAAGGGCCAGGGAGCGACCATAAGAGGCACAGCGCGCGTGACGGGAACGCCAGGAGGGAAGGAAAGGGACAGAGGAAGCGTCGGAAGCACAAGGAATGAAGTTAGTGTCAGGCCAAACCACAGACCCAGGAAGCTCAGAGGCCACTGGCCAGGATAAATGTCGGAAGACGACACTGGGCACCCCGGACGCAAACTACAGAGACCAAAGGTGGAGACGACCCTGGAGGAAGCCAGAGGCAGCACTTGATTTGCAGAGGAACGATGATGAGACTTACTCCAGACCTCTCCGAAACCACGCAGGCAGGAAGAGAACAGCAGAGTGCTGAGAGAAAAACACACCAACGCAGAAGTCGATGCCCTGTGAGACTGTCCTTCAAAAGTGAGGAGAAGCGGATGTTCTCGTAAACAAGCACTGAGGGAACATGTCACCTGTAGACCTAGATATGCTGGAAGAAGCTCCTTGGAGAGAAGTCAAATGATGCAGGTCAGAAACTCAGATCCACACAGTACAGAAGGGAGAGCACTGGAAGAGGAAAGGCAGAATGAGACCTGAGTCGCTCTTCATCTCACAGGGAAGTCTGCTTAAAATGACATCAGCAACAGTGCTTTAGATGGCGGGGCTCATACAAGCGTGAGATGCATGCCACCAGTGGCACGCACAGGGATGCGAGCGGGAGGCGGGACTGTTCTCTGTTACAGGCACTCATGCCAGCCACAAAGCAGCGCAGTGTTTAAAAGCGAAGTGCTCTCTCTTGGCTGCACACTGAATACCTCTGGCACCAAATCCTCCTCCAACTCCGCAGACACCAAGTATCCCGGCTCAGCTCGGACACTGACCACCTGCATCTGCTACCAGACCCATAGGTCCTGGGTGCTCATTGGAAGGACTGATGTTGAAGCTGAAACTCCAACACTTTGGCCACCTGATGCAAAGAGCTGACTCACTGGAAAAGGCCCTCATGCTGGGAAAGATTGAAGGCAGGAGAAGGGGCTGACAGATGAGATGGTTGGATGGCATCACTGACTCAATGGACATGAGTTTGAGTGAACTCCAGGTGTTGGTGACGGACAGGGAAGCTGGTTGTGCTGAAGTCCATGGGGTCGCAAAGAGTCGGACACGACTGAGCACCTAGACTGAACTGAACTGGACAGGGGACGCTTGCTTGGTGGGCCAGTGGCCAAGGCAGGGGCTTAGTTCTACCGCCTGGTAAGGGAACCAGATCCCCCAGGCTGCAACTAACAGTCCACACGCCACCACCAGAGACACGAAGCACCACAACAAAGATCGACGGCCTTGCCACAGCTAAGACCTGACACGGCCAAATACATGAGTAAACTCAAACAGAGAAAGCAGACAGGCAGGGAGAGAGCCGCCACACTAACACCAGTCATAAGAGAGCAGGGGGAGCCACAGGAGCTCCAGACAGGAACACTCAAGACTCCAGAGAGGGAATGCCACGGGGATAAAGAAGGGTATTGTATTAATACAACGACAAAGCAGGCAATTCTCCAAGAAGATGCAACAATCCAGTGCTGTTGTTCGGTCACTCAGTCGTGTCCAGTCCTTTCTGACCCCGTGGACTGCAGCACGCTAGGCTTCCCTGTCCTTCACTCTCTCCCAGAACTTGCTCAAACTCATGTCCATTGAGTCGGTGATGCCATCCAACCATCCCATCCTCTGTCGTCCCTTTCTCCTCCTGTCTTCAATCCTTCCCAGCATCAGGATCTTTTCTAATGAGTCAGCTCTTCACGTCAGGTTGCCCAAGTATTGGAGCTTCAGTTTCAGCATCAGTCCTTCCAATGAATATTCAGGACTGATTTCCTTTAGGAGAGACTGGTTTGATCTCCTTGCAGTCCACGGGACTCTCAAGTCTTCTCCAACAGCACAGTTCAAAAGTGTCAATCCTTCAGCGCTCAGTCTTCTTTATGGTCCACCTCTCACATCCATACATGACCACTGGAAAAACCACAGCTTTGACTACATGGACCTCTGTTGGCAAAGTGATGTCTCTGCTTTTTAATATGCTGTCTAGGTTTGTCATAGCTTTTCTTCCAAGAAGCAAGCGTCTTCTAATCTCATGGCTGCAGTCACCGTCTGCAGCAATTTTGGAGACCAAGGAAACAAAGTCTGTCATTATCCACCACTGTGTGACAATCCAGTACATAATGCATGAATGCTTAACAGACCATCAAAACACAGGAGACAAACACTGATCCAGCTATAAGGAAAAACAGATGAAGCCACTATGCAGCGGGGACTTCAACAGCGTTCTACCAAGACAGACCCAGCAGACAGGAAATCTGCAGGAATGCAGCTTAACTTAGCACCACCATGAATTGTCAGGCCGATTCATGCAAAGATGGCAGACTATACAGTCTTCTCAAGCTCACACAGAACACTCACCAACATAAACTACGTTCTGGGCCACAAACCACCTCTTCGCAAATGTAAAAGAACAGAAATAATACAATGTCTGCTCCTGGACTACAGCAGAATAAAGCTAGAGACCAGTTACAGAAAGACAGCTGGAAAATCCCCAGCTACTTGGAGATTAAACACCATAGCTCCAAGTAACGTATGGGTCACAGAATAACTCTCAAGAGAAATTTAAAATAGATTGAACTAAATGAAAATGAAAACACAACTTAGTGTGTGCAATACAGTGAAAGCAGCACTTAGAGGGAAATTTATAGCTCTGACCGCAAACTAGAAAAGAAGAAAGAGCTAATGCCAGTAATCTAAGCTTCCAGCTGAGGAACTGAAGAAAGAAAAGCAAAGTAACTCCACAATGAGTAGGAAAAAGCAATAATAAAAATGAGAGCAGAAATCAATGAAACTGCAAACAGGAAATCAATAGAGAAAATCAACAAAACTGAAAGCTAGTTTTTTGAAAAGATCAATGAAATTGATAAGCCTCAAACTTCCTGGGAGTTTGAAGCCTCCAACTTCTGGTGACTAAGCCTCCGCACCTGCAGTGTTGGCGGCACAGGTTTGGTCCCTGGCTGGGGAATGAAGACCCTAAACGCCAAGTGGTGCGACCAAAAAAAGCAACAACCTCTATCTCAGCTAACCAGGAAAAAAAGGGACTGGTAACAAATTATTAACCTCAAACACAAAGAGGGGCATCACTACAGATGCCACGGAAAATAAAAGGACAGTAAAGGAGCACCATAGCAACTCTACGCACACGAAGCTGGCCACCTAGACTAAGCCAGCCAAGGCTCTGAAGGACACAGTCTGCCAGAGCTCACACTAGAGGGACAACCTGACCAGGCCTATATTTATGAGGAAATTAAGTCAATAATTGACAGCCTTCAAAACCAGAAAGCGCTAGCCCCAGAAGGATTCACTGGCAGCTTCTACCAAACATTCAAGGAAGAAATTATACCAGTTCTCTGCAAACTCTTTCAGAAAACAGCAGCAGAAGGAACACTACCTCACTTATTCTATGAGGCCAGCATTTTCCTCACACAAAACCAGACAAAGACATCACAAGAAGAGAGAACCACAGATCAATCTCTCATGAGCACAGATTCAAAGATCCTCAGCAGAGCATTCGGCACGTTGAACCTAACAACATGTAGAAAGGGTTATACACAACCGCCAAGCAGGATTTATCTCAGGTGCTCAAGGCTGGTCTAACACCCAAAACTCAACGGCTCCTCACATCAACAGGCTAAAGAAGGAAAATCACAAGACCCTATCAGTAAACGCAGTGAAAGCACCTGGCAGACGGTGGCACCGGTGGAGTGCAGGGGCCACAGGAGACTCGGGCTCAGCCCCTGGGTGGGGACATGCCCAGGAGGAGGGCCCACTCCAGCACTCCTGCCTGCAGAATCCCGTGGACGGAGGGCCTGGTGGGTTACAGTCCATGGGGCCGCACACAGTCGGACACGGCCGAGAGACTGAGCAAGTACACACGCAGTACTCACTCATGATAAGAACTCTCAGTAAACATAACGGAGGAGAATTTCCTCAACTCCATTAAGAAAATCTACCCAAAAACTACAGCTAACATCATGCTCACTGGTGGGAAAATCAAAGCCTTCCCACTAAAATCAGGTGTAAGGCAAGGATGTCCTCGCTCATCATTCCTTTTCAGCAGTATACAACATTTCTTGTAACACAAGAAAAGGAAATAAAAGGCATAAGGCCTGGTAAGGAAGACATAAAACTGTTTTTGCTCATGGATAATGTGATTGTCTACAGGAAAAAATGTTAAAAAGAATCAACAACAACAAAAAATTCCTATAACTAATAAGCAATTTTAGCAAGGTTACAGGATGCAAAGTTAACATACAAAAGCCAATTGTTCCGTATAAACCAGCAATGGATAAGTGGAATTTGAGATTAAAAACACAGTAACATTTATATTAGCATGCCTCAAAATGAAATAGCTAAGTATAAATCTAACAAAATATGTACAAGATCGCTATGAAGAAAACTACAAAACTTCAATGAAAGAACTCAAAGAATAACTAAATTATTGGAAAAATATTTTATGTTAATGGAAAAGACGACTCAATATTGTCATGATGTCAGTTCTTCCAACTTGATCTATAGATCAATGCCATCTCAATCAAAATCATTGAAAGTTATTCTACGGTTGTTGTTCAGCTGCTAAGTCATGTCCGACTCTGGGACCCCATGGACTGTACCATGCCAGGCTTCCCTGTTCTTCACCATCTCCTGGAGCTTGCTCAAACTCATGTCAATTGAGCCAGTGATGCCATCCAACTGTCTCATCCCCTGTCACCCTCTTTTCCTCCTGCCCATGGACAGCAAGGAGATTAAACCAGTCAATCCTAAAGGAAATCAGCTGTGAATATTCATTGGAAGGACTGAATATTCATTGAAGGTGCTGAAGCTGAAGTTCCAATACTTAGACCACTTGATGCAAAGAGCCAACTCACTGGAAAAGTTATACTGTGGATATTGACAAACTGATCGCAAGGTTTACATGGAGAGGCAAAAGACCCAGAACAGTCAACACAATACTGAAAGGGGACAAAGCCGGAGGACTAACACTATCCAACTGCAAGACTTACTACAGAGCCTCAGTCACCAAGACGGGGAGTATCGGAGGAATACTGACAAAGAGGCCAGGGAGCAGAACACAGAGCCCCAAACAGACTCCCAGTAGGTGCAGTCAAGGGACCTTTGATACAGGAACAAAGGCAATAGCTAAATGGAGAAAAGAAAGCCTTGTTAACAAACAGCACCAGAGCAACTAGACATCCACAGGCAAAGAATTAATCCAGACACAGGCCTTTCACTCTAAAAACTAACTCAAAATGGATCATAGACCTAAATACAAAATGTGACGCGATAAAAATCCTAGAAAGATGAGCATAGGAGAAAATCTAAGTGACCTGGGATTGTGTGACAGGCAACACGCATGTGACACCAAAGCCATGACCCATGAAAGGAAGAATTCACAAGATGGACTCCATGAAAACTAAAGACTTCTGCTTGGTGAAGGACACTGTCAAAGGATTGAAAAGACAAACCACGGACTGGGAGAAAACACTTGCAAAAGACACATCTGATAAAGGACTTTTATCTGAAAATATAAAGAATACTTAAAACTCAACAATAAGAAAACAGTATGTTTTAAAAAGGGGCCGAAGACCTTAAAGGACCTCTCACCAAAGAAGAATCACAAATGGCAAGTGAGCACGTGGAGAGATTCTCCCCATCATATATCATCAGAGAGATGCGAATTCAAGCGGTGAGATATCACTACCCGCTTATTAGAATCGGCCAAGATCTGCAGCACTGGCCACAGCAAAAGCTGGTGCGGAAGGGCCAGCGGCCACTCCTTCACTGCTGGCAGGAATGCGAACTTGGCAGAGCCAGTGGGGAAGGCGGTGCAGCAGTCTCTCACAGAGCTAAGCATTTAATGCTGTCTTACACGTGATCCTGCCGCCACGTCCCTGAGGGTTTACCCAGATGAGTTTAAAACTCAGGTCTACACAGGCACATATCGCAGCTTCACTCGTGACCGCCTAAAGTCAGAAGGAAGCAAGATGTTCTCCAGCTGATGAACGGACAAATGACCTCTGACCCCTCCAGACAATGGAATATCATTAAGCACAAAAAAAGACATGAACCACCGAGGTGTGAGAAGACACGGCAGAAGCTTGGATGCAGACGCCTAAGGGAGAGAGACCTATCTGGAAGGCGCCCTCTGCAACGTGCTCTGCCTGGCATGACCCCAGCGCCACGGCGCACTGGGGAAGGCCGGACCATGGCACCAGCGGCACCAGTGAAAGGCCAGGAGTTGCCGGAGGCTGGGGAGGATGAGCAGGGAAGCGCGGGGACCTTGGGGCAGTGAAACCGCTCGCATGAAGCCGCAAGCTGGGCACGTGCCAGCCCACGGTGTCCAAGCCCACGGAAGGCGCGGCCGCAGTGAGCCCCACGGAGACTGCGGGCTCGGCGACGACGTCTCCAGGCAGGTTCCCAAACTGTGGCGGGTGTCCCGGCCGGGCATTACAGAGGAGGTGGCGCGCCTCTCCGGGGGGCAGCAGGGACAGGGGAAACCTCTGCACCTGCTTCATTTTGTTGTAAACCTAAAACTGCTCTTCTCCAAAAATAAAATCTGCTTCAAGAAAATTTTAATAGTGGAAACAACACATTTCGTGACAACAGCCGAGGAAACATGAATGCTGGTTGAGTGGAGTATGTTTTGAGGCCTTTCAACACTTGAATTGTGGGGATGATGTTATGGCTCTGTTTTGAAACAGAGTCCTTAACCTTTAGAGAGGGATGATGTGGAACGATACAGTATCTGAAATTTTCCAAGCAGAAGATAACTGGAGAAGGGGTTAGGAGCAAAGTAGTAAAAAGACCAGCTGTGAGCAGAGGGTTGTTGGTTGGGTGACAGGCACATGGGGGTGCACAAGGTTATTTCCACTACCTTTTACATGTCTAAAGCTTTATATAATGAATAAGAATGTAAAAAATAAATTCTGGATGTACTAATTATTGAATATGAAAAATAAAATAATACAAATAAGTTTGTTTAAAATTATTAGAATGAGACTGAGAAAATATCAACAAAAGTAATATGACAATTTTGTTGATGGATTAGATAAAATAAAATTTTAAGCATAACTGAGGAATTCTAAAGTCCAGCTTTGGGGCATCTGGTTGGCCCAAACTTCTGGCAAAAGTAAAGAGAACGCCTTTCTGAAGGAAATAATGTCACCTTTGGTCTCATATAATTTCTACAAGTAAACACTATATATAGCACACAGTTGCCAAGGAAAACCAGGTCCTGTCAGAGGTGAGACACCACAAGCCAGGGCCAGAGGGGACAAAGGAGACAAAGCGGCCCCAAGGGAGGGGATGCCACAGCACAGGCACGCACGCGGGCGAAGCGCGTGGCAGCTGGGCTCCAGATGGCAGAGCCGAGAGGCAGGCTGCCAGCGTGCTAACGGGAGAGCCAGCCTCAAGAACTCAGTCCCAGGCTTAACAGCGGACCTGCTTCTGCTAGAAGAATCAGTGACCTTACATAAAAACATCAACATTTCTGTTTCTTTCAAAGACTTTTATAACGAAAAAGCCGAAGAAAGTGGAAAAGGCAATGGCACCCCACTCCAGTACTCTAGCCTGGAAAATCCCATGGACAGAGGAGCATGGTGGGCTGCAGTCCATGGGGTCACTAGGAGTCAGACATGACTGAGAGACTTCACTTTCACGCATTGGAGAAGGAAATGGAACCCACTCCAATATTCTTGTCTGGAGAATCCCAGGGATGGGGGAGCCTGGTGGGCTGCCGTCTATGGGAATGCACAGAGTCGGACATGGCTGAAGCGACTTACCAGCAGCAGCAGCAGAAGACAGGGTAAGATTCATAATGGATAAATGAGAACATACGTTCATTCGAGTCTCTGAGGGCGAAGAGAGGAAATGGACAGAGGCAATACTTGGAGAGATAATGCTGATAATTAGTCTACAATGATTGAGAGGGACAGACTGAAGAAGCCCGCAGAGTCTCGTGCAAGAAAGTAACAAGAAACCCGTGCTCAGTTCTGTCAAAGTGACGCTGCATGATCCGAGAGAGCCTATCTTGACAGCAACAAGGAGACAGTTCTCCTCAAAGGAGGGAAGACGAGCACGCCCTCCTCCGCAGACGCTCAGGCCGGAGGCAGAGCGCTGCCGCTGACTTGCCACCAGGGACGCAGCCCAGGAGCCGTGAGCTCTCCCTCAGGAGGCTGAGTCCCATAGGAGGAAGAAGGCGTGCACCAGCCGCAGCCTCCCTCTGCACGCAAGGTTGCTCCCCGTGCCTGAGAACTGGCACGTGTCAGCATCTGCACCAGTCTGGCGGAGGCGCCTGTGTGCCCCAAGGCTGGCCCAGAAGCTGCCCCAGTCAGGGGGCTGTGCTGTGCACGCATGCAGAAGCAAAACCTTCATGAAAGTTCCCAGTTCCCACCTAGGGAGGCCAGGAAAGGAGGCCCCATGAGCTGAGAGGTGCGGGAGGCCCCATCTATCCCTGTTTTCTGGGGCTCAAGGAAAAGAGTCCAGCTACAGAGCTACACTGCCCTGCGTGGCGCCAGAAGTGAGAGAGAAACCGCAGAGGAGTCAGACAGGCCAGATCCCAACAGGGACACTGGAGATAGAGCATGATTCTGAGCCGGCCAGGTGGTCGTGAGCAAAACCACATCAATCCAGTCCTTCCCTGCATGCCGCACAAAAATTAATCCCATCTGCTTAAAACCTAAGAAAGGTGCAGCAGCAAAGCTTTTTATGGCAATATATAAAAATATTTATGAACCCAAAGTAAGGAAATGTTTCTTAGGCACAAAAAGCACTAATCACAAAAAGAAAAAAAGCGATGCTGACAGCATCATAGCTGCAAACTCCCGTCCACCAAAGACCATTCAGAAGGCAGAAAGGCAAGTCCCAGAGGGAGACGGCCACGCGCATGACCTATGCAGTACAGGACTCTCGTTCAGAAACTGGAAAGAGACCCCAGACGCCTAACAGTGAAAGAGAGGTGGGCAGAAGGCTCCACATGCCTCCCCCGACGAGGCAGAGACAGTGAGATGAGAGACGCAGTCCCACCAGCAACCAAGGAGATCGCATTAACGCTGAAACCCAAGTCCGCACCCCCACTTTTATCTAAAATGGAAAAGCCCCCGAATTCTGACTGCTGGCACAGAGCCCTCATCCACCAGCTTGGAGGGGACACAGACCCACGTGTGACTGAGCTCAGCACCGGCATGGATGAGCCTCTGGCTCAGGCAGCGGCGTGGGCGCAGACTTGGAAGACACACAGAACGCGTCCCTCTTACCCAGCACACATGTGGGCGCTGGGCAGCTGTCCCCGGGAAGGAAGAGGGGTCATGGCTGGGAGCACCGACAGTAGTCTGGGACGAGGTGGCTTCATACATCTCTGTTTAGAAGGCGTGCACACCTCTTAGTGTGAAGGGAAGAGACAAAACCACGTAAGTGATGAGCGCACGATTCTAAGCCTTTGCTAGCATCCTGAGTGTGCCCTGTTCCTCATGGACACCCAGAGGGCAAGGACCCCAGAGTGCCCTGGGAGGGGGTCTGCGGAACACCAGCATCAGCACCATCAGGATGCTGTCCTGAGCCCTGCCTGGGGGGAGGGGGTAGCCATGGCCACCCCCACTCCTGGACCAGCTGCCTGAAGAAGCGGGACTTCTGAGGACAGGGTCTCCAGGACAGGCAAACGCCGCCCCCCACCCCAGGCAGAGGGGGCAGCGGGGGTAACGCAGAGGGGCAGCGGGGCCACGCACATCCAGTTTCATCAGCGTGAGCAGGTCCTGTGTGGCAGCTCTGAGGATGGAGTCTGTCTTCTTGCTGGCAACAGACTTGTCCAAGGTACTGTCCGAGTTGGGGAGGACAGCTGATGGGGTCTCTGCAACAACCATACTCTTCTTGGACTGGAGAAGAAGACAGGCGGCGTGATCAGAAGGGTGCGGGTGGCCGGGCCAGCCCGGGCCTGACCCAAGGCAGGCCAGCAGGGAGCTCCGGCGCAGGGGCGGGGCGGGGCGCTGCCTACCTTGCTGGCCACAGCGCCCGGGCGCTCTTCTGTGGGCGGCGGGACCCTGGCTCGGTCACACACCATCCTCAGGTCTGAGGTGGCACCTGCTGTGGCCCCTGCAAATGGACAGGAGACTCAGGGTGCCACGCTGGCGCCCTGTATACACTGGGTCCTGAGCACCCACCCAGGGCAGGGCTGGCCGAGTGCACACCCCCGTGGGCAACACTAGGCAGAGCAGTCTCGGGCACTGGCAGAAAGCCGCGGCCACAGCCGCACGCCACGCAGAGGATGGCCCAGCCCAGTCTCAGGCAGAGCCGGAGGAGCAGGGAGGGCGCTCCCGCTGGGCCGGGGGAGCCCGGGAGGCAGGAAGGAGCGGCTGTGGGCCTGCCTGCAGTCTGAGAGCAACTCTGCCTCAATGCTGCCCTTCACAGGGCAGAAGAATGCAGCTTGTGCTCGTGTGAGAAAGGAAAAGATGGATTATTGACAGGAGCCAGCCATGCCCTTCTCTGGGGATCTTCCTGACCCAGGGGTCGAACCCAAGTCTCCTGCGTCGCAGGCAGATTCTTTACCATCTGAGCTATCAGGGAGGCCCCCACAAAGACCAATAGCCACTAACTTTTTCAACATTATGTTTCATAGGAAAATATTTAAATCTGTATAGAGATTTTCTTACTAATAAGGTTTTGAAATGTTTAAAACAAACACAGCAGTTAATAACTACTTTTGTCCATGCTAAGAAATATGCACTCATAATATTTTATTATAATATTATATATATACCAATATACTGTACTATTATTGTTTATTATTAATGTCAAAGCATTATGATACCAGTATCCATTGAAAAATAAAACCCAACCACGCTCCCCGTGATAAACACATGCATATACGAAAAGTCATCCATTTCTACACTGACCTGCTGTTATACAATCTATAAAACTTTAAAATGTTGAGTATAGCTTGCCAGTTTATGGAATTCGGTCTGCAGTTGGTTAAATATGTGGATGTGGAACCTGAGGGCCCATCTGAGGGCCATCTGACTGCACCACACCCTTCATACGAGGGGCCTGCGTCTGGTGCCCACTGCGTGTTCTTTAACCAATCTCCCATGGAAGCCAAGGGATGACTGAGCACATCTCAGATCTTTGCCAGAATCGTGTCCTCTAAGAGAGCAGTATCTGTACAGACCAGAGGGAAGGGAAGTCTGTCCCTATGTGGGTGCTAACCAGGTATATTCATGTAACTG
This sequence comes from Nanger dama, assembly GCA_917880005.1. Taxonomy (NCBI): domain Eukaryota; kingdom Metazoa; phylum Chordata; class Mammalia; order Artiodactyla; family Bovidae; genus Nanger; species Nanger dama. The sequence goes on along the minus strand of CAKJTW010000018.1, from coordinate 488,483 downwards.
GATACTTCACACGCAGATTTTGTTATATATGGCTTGCTATTGTTTTTAGTTATCTCTTATTTATTTTATCTGAAAAAAATCACTAAACATGTTTTTAATATGGTGGAGCAAATGGATAACACATAGAAGAAATGTATCCCAACCCTACCCACTTCAGACAAAAGATTCAATTCTAGGTGAGTATGAAAGATAAAGGGCTTCCCTCATAGCTCAGTTGGTAGAGAATCCGCCTGCAATGCAGGAGACCCCAGTTTGATTCTTGGGTCGGGAAGACTGGCTGCAGAAGGGATGGGCTCCCCACTCCAGTGTTCTCAGGCTTTCCTGGTGACTCAGCTGGTAAAGAATCTGCCTGCAATGAGGGAGACCTGGGTTTGATCCCAGGGTTGGGCAGATCCCCTGGAGAAGGGAAAGGTTACCCACTCCAGTATTCTGACCTGGAGAAAAATAGTCGGACATGAGCAACTTTCACTTTCACATGAAAGATAAAATGTCAAACCTTACAGGCAGATTTCCTAGACAGGACACAGAATGCATTAACTGCAAAAGGAAAAATCTGATCAATGGGATTCTTAGAAGATTTCTGTTCATCAAAGGATATCATTAAGAGAGTGAGAAGTGATCAGAAAATATTTTTAATGCATGCATGCAACAAAGAGCTCATACAGAGAATATCTGAAGAACTCATATAAATCAATAAGAAAATGAAAGGCCAAAAGGCAATAAAAACTCTATCCCCAAGGAGACGGAGGATCCTCAGGTTCACAACTCATCAGGAAGACGGAGCGACAGCCACAGCAAGGCCTGGGTGCAGGGCACACGGGGCCGAGTGAGGGCGGGAGGCTTCCGGGAGCGTGGGGCCGCCGGCTGCACGCTCCTCGCGGCAGGCCTCTGTGCTACCCGCCGACAAACGAGGCCAGCGAGCACCTGAGTGGGGCTGAGCACCAGACTGCTGGAGTTTAAATACAAACAACTACACGTGGCAGGTAGCCGTGTCCTGGACTGTGAGGACTGGAGCAAGCAGACAGTCTTGTGACCCTGGAGAGGGTATAACCAGGCGAGCACCAGGAGCCCCCAGCAGCACCTCCCAAGCTAAACACAACACACCCGCCCTCGCGCCAAACCAACAACGTGTCCCACAGACACACGGGTGCCGTGTGTGTTTACAGCGAGACAACGCTTCACACCGAGAATGATGTGTTGCCATACGGCACGCTGAGGCCACAAACACAGGCTGAGCAGAAGCCAGACTCAAAGCCAGTCTCAGGGTTCAGAGGTCAGGGGAATGCAAGGGCAGAGGATGATAACTGCACCGCTGCTGACGGGGAGCTGCGGGCGCCCACCCGGGGTCCCTCCTGGGTGCTGGCCTCACAGGGGAGCTCGGTTTATGCGAGTTTATCCAGAGCCCCCGAGGGCTCGCACGTTCTGTATGCACATTACACAACCATAACATAAACAGCTTATGAAAATAAAGAATAATTTGCTAACTGTGAAGAAACAGATAAATATATAAACAGAACATAAAGATTCCTCAACAGGAGCTCCAAGTAGTGAAACCTCCAGGGCAGGCAGACCCACAGACAAAAGCAGGTGGGTCACCAGCAGCCAAGAGTCGGGAGGTGACGGCTGTCGGATTGGAGGTTTGTCTACCAGTTGACGAAAATGTGTTGGAATTAGGTAGTGGAGGCTGATGCTCAACTTTGTGAAAATACTGAAAACCACTAAAGCTGTGAACTTTAAAAGGGTTCAGTCTGGGACTTTCCTGGCATTCCAGTGTTAGGACTCCACGCTCCACTGCGGAGGGTGCAGGCGCAGACCCCTGGCTCGGGACTAAGACCCTGCAAGCCACGTGGCATGGCCAAACTAAATAATTAAAAGGGTGGATTTTATGATGAGTTAATTTTACCTTAAGAAAGTTGACTAAAAAAATCTATGTAGATACAGAAAGGAAAGGTGATGCCAAACGAAGATAGCCCTAGAAAATGCACCAGAAAAGTGAAAGATTGTTTTGTGAGTGGTGCTGGGTAAATCACCACTAGACAGAGAAAGAAAGAGCTGAATTTCCTGCCCTGAATGTAATGCACTAGGGAGCCATGAGGAAAGAGAGACTTCCACATGGAAAGTGAGGCTGAAAAGCCACCAGACAAGAATCCAGCAATGTGTTTACCTCCAATAAGAAGGAGAGGCAAGTGAGATCCAGAACACAGCCATAGGGCAACAGCTGGTTTTCAGATACGGACACCGAGGGTCTCTGTCCCAAAAACAGAGGCTGGGAGAAGGTATTGTGGACATTAAATCTGATGGGAGATCTCTATCTGGAGCATACGAAAAATTTATGCAAAGCAACAAAACAAATTCAGGAAACCCTGCAGAAAATGGGCAAAGAATATAAACAGATAATTCTTAAAGAGGGAACCCAAACAGCTCTCGGACACACCAGATGATTAAACCTGCCAGCAACCCAGGAAACGCAGGTGAAGACAAGACAGAGCCATCCTCGGCGGGGCGGGGGGACACCAACAGCGTCCCACAGCCGAGACACACCGAGGGCAATCACGCCCTGCAGGTCTCATCGCCAGCTGAGGTCGCAGCAAAGGTCCCCATCAGGGAGGTGCCCGGGAGAGGGAAGAGAGCTGGCTGCTGACCAGAGGTCACAAGGAGCCCTCTCTGCAGCCGAGACCTGACAGGAAGACCAAGCAGACAGCAGAGAGGGCCGGTGCAGGTACCTCAGGGGGAGGGAAGCTGGGCGATGGTTGGGGCACCAGGGGGACAGTGGAGGCAGCAGCCTGCTGGCACAGCCCAGCTCAGGGGCAAAGGGAGGGCAGCAGTGAGCGACTACAGCAGGGCTGTGCAGGGCCCAGCGGGGAGACGCCCTGGACACAAAGGCTGCAGGAGGGATGCAGGGCCGCTGAGGCATCCCACGGAGGCCAGGACGCAGGTGCAGGGGCCCCTAGACCCAGAGCGCACTGGCCGGCTGGGTGGGCCAGGAGGGTCCTTTACCTGCGGGAGCTGAAGAGGCCTGGACGCCAGCCTGGGCCTGGCTGAGCTTGGCCGCCACCTCTTCATGGACAGAAGGCAGCAGGACGGGGTGGCTCCTCGTGGGCAGAGGCCCACAGACTGTGGCGCGGCTGCCCCCACGGTCTGCTGGGAGGAGGCAGCATGAGGCACGGTCTCTGCTCCCAGAGCGCGCTGGCCACCCAACTGGAGGCCTGGGATGGCCCCCGGTGGACCCTGCCACCTGCCCCCGCAGGCCAGCTGCTCACCCCCTGTGCCCGTCTGGCCCATCACCCACGCCCGCCTGCTCAGGCAAGGGGCAAGTGAGCGCTAGTCCCAGCTGCCCTCCCAGGTCTGCTGCCCAGCTCTGAGCACCCCCAAAGAGCCTGGCCAGCCCGCCCCCAGCCCCCACGCCTCATTCTTAAATGGATAGGGAGGGCCCTGGGCAGTCAGTGTGCCTGTGTGTCACCGTCATCCCAGAGGGGACTCCCAGGAGACAAGCCCAGTCAACAGCTTCCTTCCCCAAACCCACGCTCCCCAAGTGCTCAGAGCAGTGCACGCAGAGGGCAAAGCTGGGGGCCCGCCCTTGGCTGGTTTTCTCCTAGGAGGAGTGGGGGGCAGGATGTGTGTTGGGGGGGACAGATGGTGGCCTGAGGGCAGGGCGCTGGCCCCGGGGTGGGCAGAACCTGGGCCGCAGGGCTCCTGGGGCCGAGGTGGCCTCTCCAGCCTCTCCTCCAGACTGCAGCACGTCGGCTTCCTGGCCTTCCCGGCAGTCACACTGGCCACAGACACGAGCGGGATGGCCTGGCTCTCCTGAGACGGGGGGAAGCAGGGCTGCCTCAGGAGTGCTGCTGGGGCAGCCTCCTGTGAGCGGGGAGACACCAGGCTTCGGCGACTGGAAGGGAGGCAGTGACCAACGAGGGCACCGGCGACCCAGAAAGAGGAGGGTTTAAAGCAAGAAAGGCCCAGCTTGCTGTTGCCTTGCAAACTCCATCATGTTTAAATAGTGGTCAAAACTGTCAGAACGTCAATACATTTCATTAAGATGAAACAACGTAGGAAACACAGGATACGCCCTAAAGTGTCAGCAAAGGAGGACGTGAGGACCAGGAGCACACCCAAGCGTGGTGTGGAGGCTGAGTGAACACCTGCTCAGCCTGCAGGTCCGCGGGCCCGCTGGAGTGCGGCCCACAAGGCTCTGGGCCCTCCTGGCCCCACGTCATACTTATTGCTCACCAGAACTGAGGGGGTGAAGCAGCTTCTCCCACCCCACAGCCATTAGCTCAATCCACTGGCCTCAACTGAGGCAGGGTCAAGGGCAGGGCGTGCTCCCCCAGGTGCCCTCAGAGGGGCCCAGGGCAAGGGGCAGGCCAGGGACACAGCTCCAGTGGTGGGTATCAGCTCGGCGCAGGTCAGGTAGAAGCTGGGAGGGCAGCCAGGCACACAGAAAAGGGGGACCAGAGAAGCGGAGTTCGGCCAAACCACAGGCCCTCCCAGAGGGGAACCGTGTGGGCATGGGGCCTGCAGACAGGCAGCGTGTCCCCGGGACAGGCTCAGCACTGGGTCCCAGGAGGCTCCAGCCCGGCCTGTCTGCCGGCCTGCCCCTTGAGGCAGAGGCGGCTGTCCCGAGGACCCGCGGGGGATGCCGGCACACTCACGGGGTTGAAGAGCTCCGTGGTCAGGCCCAGGTAGTTGTGTAGAGCCAGAAAGGTGACCCTCTGTAGCCGCACCATGATGATCTGCAGAGAGACAGGCCAGCTGAGCAGGCCGAGCCTCCCTAGGGGCTGAGCCCGCTGACCTCGTGGGCCAGAGAGCCCCCGGTGGAGTCCACCCAGCCTGCACGCAAGCTGTGGGCACGGGGCAGAAGGAACCTGCATTGCTTCTGCAAGGTTCTAAAATTACTTCAAATCAAGACATTTAATAATAGCAAGAGTTCTTTGGGGACTCAGTAGGCAATCTGAAGACCGCATTGAAGCTATCCATATTAATTTTTACAGCAAAATATGTATTACAAGGTTTTAAAAAAATCTTAGTTCTTCCGACACCCACCCTGAACCCCACGTCGCCAGCACTCAGTCCTGCCAGTGAAGGCATGTCCACTACTGTGGACACGTCTCATGGCCCCAGGACGCAGTAAGCTGACGATGAGACACTCGGGGCCTCGACCCTGGGCCCCTCCCTGAGATGGCCAGGGCGCCAGGCAGGCTGCCTGGAAAAGTAGCTCACCTGCACCACCCTCGCCAGAGTTTCAGGATGTCTCTCAAAGACTCCTTGAAATGCCGTAGCCGGGGAGCCGGAGGGACGGTGGAGGGGACAGCAGCGCGGGCAGACACCGTTCTGTACGGCGCGGCGTGGCCCTGCAATGACAGCCCCGGTCAGCCCGCGCCGGCCGCCTCGAGACCCGGAGCCTGGCTCCCCCAGCCCGCGTGCAGCCTGCAGCGTCTCGGCTCTCAGCTCCTCGCTCTCCTTGCAGGCCTAGGAGCCAGGATCCCCACCCAGCGAGCCTGCGGAGCCCTGCCTGGCCACCAGCGCAGCTCCTGGTGGCCAAGGACCGGCGGGGCGCCACTTGGGAACTGGCGGGTGTGCGACAGCAAAGCTGACTTTTTCAGTCTGTTATCATTCCCAGGCAGTGACCTGGCCTTGCTGGCTTGCAGTTCTGATTCCTGCCACCACCTCTCCTCTGAGCGCTGCTTCCAGGCAACCACCAGCTTTTTTCTGAACTGATGTTTTCCTTTGTCAAAGTGCCACATAAGCGGAATCACACAGGCCCAGGCTCCTTCCATGGAGACAGCACACTTGAGGGTCATCCTGCGGCTGGTGTGCCAGGAGCCTGTGCTATTTGTTGGCGAGAACCAGCCTGTTTTGCGGGTGCGTCACTGTTTCCTCGCGCGCCTGGCACATGCGTGCTTGCGTGCTCAGCTGCTTCACTCATGTCTGACTCTACAACTTCATGGGCTGTAGCCCGGCAGGTTCTCTGTCCACAGGGCTCTGAGGCAGGAATACTGGAGCGGAGCACCACGTCCTCCCACAGGGGGTCTTCCGGAGCTGGAGATCAAGCTCCCATCTGCCTGCGCCTCTCACTTTACAGGCAGATTGTTTACCCACTGAGCTCCCTGGGAAGCCCTATGCATCCAGCGGGTGAAGGACATCTGGGCTGTTCCCAGTACTGGCAATTACAGATAAAACTAATATAAATGTTTCCATACCGGATTTTGTGTGAACAAAGTTTTCATCTTCCTTGCTAAATATTGTGGAATTATTTACCAAAACCACAGCTAGAGTTGGAGTTGGAGTGGGGGCTGACCTGTAAGGGGGAGCTCACACATACCACCATGTCAGTTACCACCCTTGTCAGTTACCCGAAAGAGGAAGAGGCCTCTGCCTGCATTTTGGATGGGAATTTGCCTCTACCCATCCTCCGGCCATAAAGGCTGAGCATGGAAAAACTGATGCTTTCCAACTGTGGTGCTGGAAAAGACTCTTGAGAGTCCCCTGGACTGCAAGGAGATCAAACCAGTCAATCCTAAAGGAAATCAACCCTGAATATTCATTAGAAGGACTCATGCTGAAGTTCCAGTACTTTGCGACCCCATGGGCTGCAGCCTGCCTGGTTTCCCTGTCCTTCACTATCTCCTGGAGTTTGCTCAAACTCAAGTCCATTGAGTCAGTCAAGTCCACTGATGCCATCCAACCATCTCATCCTCTGTTGCCCACTTCTCTTCCTACACTCAACCTTTCCCAGCATCAGGGTCTTTTCCAATGAGTCAGCTCTTTGCATCAGGTGGCCAAAGTATTGGAGCTTCAGTTTCAGCAATAGTCCTTCCAATGAACACTCAAGGCTGATTCCCTTTAGGATTGACTAGTTTGAGCTCCCTGCTGTCCAAGACACTTGCTCTCAAAAGTCTTCTCCAGTGCCACAGTTTGAGGGCATTGGTTCTTTGGCACTCAGCCTTCTTTATGGACCGATTCCCATATCGGTACATGACAGTGAAAGTTGCTCAGCCATGCCCCAGGGACGATGCAGTCCATGGAGTTCTCCACGCCAGAATACTGGAGTGGATGGCTGCTCCCCTCTCCAGGGAATCTTTCTGACCCAGGAACTGTACTGGGCTCTCCTACACTGCAGACAGATTCTCTACCAGCTGAGCTGCCAGGGAAGCCCAGATTGGTACACGGCCCCTGGAAAAACCATAGTTTTGATTACACGGACCTTTGCTGGCAAAGTGATGTCTCTGCTTTTTAATACACTGTCTAGACCTGTCATAGCTTTTCTTCCAAGGAGCAAGCGTCTCTTGATTTCATGGCTGCAGTCACCGTCCACGGGATTTTGGAGCCAAGAAAAGAAAATATGTCACTGCTTCCACTTTTCCCCTTCTATTTGCCCTGAAGTGGTGAGACCGGATGCCATGATCCTAGTTTTTGAATGTTGAGCTTTAAGCCAGCTTTTTCACTCTCCTCTTTCACTTTCATCAAGAGGCTCTTTAGTTCCTCCTCACTTTCTGCCATTTGAGTGGTGTCATCTGCATATCTGAGACTGTTAGTATTTCTCCCAGCAGTTTTGATTCCAGCTTGTGATTCACCCAGCCCAGCATTTCACAGGATGTACTCTGCATATAAGTTAAATAAGCAGGGTGACAACATACAGCCTTGATGTACTCCTTTCCCAATTTGGAACCAGTCTATTGTTCCATGTCTGGTTCTAACTGTTGCTTTTTGACCTGCACACAGGTTTTTCAGAAGGCAGGTAAGGTAGTCTGTTATTCCTATCTAAGAATTTTTCCACAGTTTTTTGTGATCCACACAGTCAAAGCTTTAGCATAGTCAATGAAGCAGAAGTAGATGTTTTTGTGGAATTCCCTTTTTCTATGATCCAACAGATGTTGGCAATTTAATCTCTGGTTCCTCTGCCTTTTCTAAATAAAGCTTGTGCATCTGGAAGCTCTCAATTCCTGTACTGTTAAGCCTCGCTCAACGGATTTTGAGCATTACCTTCCTGCTGCTGCTGCTAAGCCGCTTCACTAGTGTCCGACTCTGTGCGACCCCATAGACGGCAGCCCACCAGGCTCCCCCATCCCTGGGATTCTCCAGGCAAGAACACTGGAGTGGGCTGCCATTTCCTTCTCCAATGCATGAAAGTGAGAAGTGAAAGTGAAGTCACTCAGTAGTATCCGACTCTTAGCGACCCCAGGGACTACGGACCACCAGGCTCCTCCGTCCATAGGATTTTCCAGGCAGAGTACTGGAGTGGGGTGCCATTGCCTTCTGTGATTACCTTGCTAGTGTGTGGAATAAGCACACTTGTAGGGCAGTGTGAGCATTCTTTGGCGTTGCCCTTCTTTGGAATTGGAATGAAAACTGACCTTTCCAGTCCTTTGGTCACTACTGTTTTCCAAACCTGCTGACATTTACTACCATTTGCTCTAAGACCCAGAATATACTAACAGTGTGTATTGTGAGTGCCCCATGTGCACATGAAAGGAAAGCACTTGCTATTGTTGGGATGAGTGTCAATAAATGCTCACTTACCTAATTAAGCAAGGAGGCTGATGGTGCTGTTTAGATTTGCTACATCTCTGTAGACTTTCTATCTACCTATCCTACTGATTACTGAAAGAGTATAGTCATCAGCTATAACTAGGGATCCGTTTCTCCTTTCACATCTGTAAGTTTCTGCTCCACTTTTGAAATTCCATTCTTAGGAGAACACACATTTGGGGTTGCTCTATCTTCTTGACGAGTGTTGTTCCGCACCGCAGAAACATTCTGTGGTCTGAAGTCTACTTTGTCTAACATGAATGAAGTCTTTTGGTTTTGCGTTTTCATGATATAGTCTATCATATTCTTTTCTTCTTAATCTACCTGAGTCTTTATGACTATCGTAGCTTTGCGAAGCCAGCATGTAGCTGAACGTTGGTATATCTGTCTAAACTGATCACCATTCGATTGATGCATTCAGCATTATTACTGATGTACCTAGGGTTAGGCTCCAATTTTCTGGGGAATGTTGACATTTTTAGCAAGTTGTCAAGCTGACTGGGTTCAGACCACAAGCTCCGTCTCACTCCCTGCCCCACCCCACTGCTGCGTGGGGCTGCAGGCCCGCATCTCTGATTTCGGGTGATGCCTCAAGTGCTTGGCTCCGCTGGCACCAATGCCCCTCGGTCTGAGACCTGGGCTGAGGCTGCATCTCAGCCGAGTTCTCATGGTTGTGCCTGGCCTGTGCCATGCTGCTGTCTGTCCGGCCTGAGACTCTCAAGACCCATGCCCCTCTCTCCCACACCGAGAGCCCATGATCGGGCTGCCCTGAGGCGGAGCACTGAGGCGGAAGGGGAAACCCAGGGAACTGACCATTCTTGGGCTGCTCTTCCTGTCTTCAATTCCCAGCCGCGATCTACCCACTTTTATTTTCAGATTCCTGGGTAACTGCTTTGCATTCTCCCCGAGCTTCTGTTGTAATCAGCAGGAAAGAGAGGCTATGGCAGCATCACTCTGCCACAGCAGAATAGGAATTCTATTTTACTCTTATTAAAAATAAAACCTCAATGTCTCTCTTCTTTGAAAGCCAGAATGAAGAAACCTAATAAGTTGCCACAGAGAGCAGCACGCCTGTGTGGTGAGGTTCACTGTTACTGCTGTTGGACAGCCCTGCTTTACTTGTATGCAAGGCTCTGCAAAAAAGAAGTCACACAGATAAAACCTAGTGGATGTCCAGTCTCCTGACCTGACTGTCCATGAGTGAACATGGAAAATGCCCCTTCCTCCAAACAGCCCTGCCGGTCGGGAACACTGGGCCAGATCTGGCTCAAGGGGTCCTCGGTGTGTTTTGGGCTTAGTTATATCACTTCTGCCTTGAAGTCCTTTCTGCCTGCTTCACGTCCTTTATACTGAGAAAGCTGTCCCAGTATGAATCCAGAGAAGCCAAAGCTCAAAGAGATCCATGCACCTCAACGTTCACAGCATTACTATTCACAAGAGCCAGGCCATAGAAGCAGCCTAAGAGCCCACCAACAAACAGATGGGCAAGGAAAGTGTGGAGTATATGTGCACAACGGAGTATATATACACAGTGCGAAACTGTTGCGGTTTAGTCGCTGGGTCATGTCCAACTCTTTGAAACCCTATGGCGTGTAGTCTGCCAGGTTCCTCTGTCCATGGGATTTCCCAGGCAAGAATACCAGAGTGAGTTGCCATTTCCTTGACGAGAGGACTTTCCCAGACCAGGGAGTGAACCTGTGTCTCTGCTTGGCAGGCTGATTCCTCACCACTGAGCCACCTGGGAAGCCCACGGTGGAATGCTGCTCAGTCGCAAACGAGGAGTGATGCAATGCCACTTGCAGCAATGTGGATGGCCTGGGGTCACTAAGTGAAGCAAGCCAGAGACAAGCACCATGGGATCCATCATGTGAGTGAATGCCGCACATGTGTGGAATGCCACTTGCAGCAATGTGGATGGCCTGAGGGTCACTAAGTGAAGTAAGCCAGAGACAAGCACCATGGAATCTATCATGCGAGTGAATGCCGCATATGCGTGGAATCTTTATTTGAATTATACGAATGAACTTGTTTACAAAACAGAAATAGACTCACAGAAAACAGACATAGAAAGCAAACTTTCAATTACAGAAGGGGAAACAGAGGGAGGGATAAAGCAGGAGTCTGGGATTGACACGGACACACCCCTGTGTGTAAAGCAGATAAAGCAATGTCCGACTCTGTGGCGCAGGGAGCAACACTCAGAGCTGCAAGCGCCTACGGGAAAGGCCCTAAGACGAGTGCTGCACGCGCACGCGCAGCTCAGCCCCTGTGCCGCACGGCTAGAACTAACGCGACCCCGTGCACCAGCTGACTGCAATCCAATTTTTAAAAGCCCATAAAAACCAAAAAATTTTAGTTCAAAACAATAAGAAAAAGAGAGAGGAGGGTTGATCCATCAAAGATCCACGACCACACCACAAGAAACAGGAGCCCCAAGCAACGCAGAGCAGCCACATGCCAGGCGTCCAACACAGGACCTGGCAGCCAGGTGCACAGGCCCGGAAGGCCGAGGCCCAGGCTAGGCCGAGCCAGGCCAGGCCCTCGATGCGCAGGCACTGCCACTGCTCTGTGAGGAGGGGCGCACTCCTCGTGGGCTGACAGGGCTGAGGGTCACTCTCAGACACGACCTCACTCCACTTCCAGGCCAGCTCTACAAGACCTGTACTGGCAGCATGTCTCACGCTCACCAGGGAGCCATGAGGCCAGGAGACCCCGGGAGAAACAGGGACGGACACCCACAACCCTACCCCACAAGCCCTAACAGACAGCAACTCTCATCAGTTCCAGAATCGGGGAGAAAAGCATGTATGTGTCTGTATCTGTGAGTGTGTCTATGTGTTTAAGGGCAGGGTGGGAAGAGAAAACGGCAACTCAACAGCTGGCAGCAAAAACAGCTCAAATGCACCTGTTTACTTAGGAAAACAATGTCCTCAACCTCACCAAGAAACTCTGAAAGCGCAGGTGCGATGGCTGCAGGGGTGTGCACAGGCCTGGCACGCACCTACCCAGGTCTCCAAAGGCTTTCTGTGGTGCCGGGCACCACGGAAAACAGTCACAGAAACCTGTCAGCCAACAACAAGCAGATCAAAGGGCAGCGAGTGGACGACGGAACTGCAGCAACACGTCTCCATGGAGGATTTATGCCGGAGACCCCCACATACCAGGGCGCTGCAGGACCGTGCAGGGCGCGACACCATGGACGAGCTGGTCACAGCAGTTGCACCACACTTTGTAGAGTATCAGAGAAAAGTCAGAAAAGCAGCCGCCTCCTCGGAAAGGGGTGGAGAGAAACGGAATGGCACCAAGAGCTCACAGCTAGCCCGAGCGGCAGGACCATCACTGTCCCACCTGGCTTGCAGCTGGCACGTCTACTTCCTACGCTGTGCTTGTTTGTATATCTGAAATATTTCATAACAAATTTGCAAAAATTAAAACAATGGGGCAGGTGGGATTGGAGGAAAGTGTTCAAAAGGTACAGAACTCCAGGTACAAGATAAACGAGCAGCACACGTCTCCACAGCTCACATGCACTGGCTGTGTAGCCAGGTCAGACGTGGATTTCCCTCTCACACAGCTGGACTGTTGGTAACACGACAGGCCCAGATCCGAGAGATGGACGCAAATAAGCAGAGACAAGAAACTCAGAAGAGCCTGAGGTGACACAGGGAGCAAAGAAAATCTCGTCTTACTTCATCCGTAAAAAAACACTGAGAGGGAAAAAAAAGCTCTTGAAATAAAGCGCATGACTGGAGAAAAGGGAGCCCTCCCACACTGCTGGTGGGAATGTAAGTGTGCAGCCACCGTGGAGAACCGTATGGAGGCTCCTTAAAAACTAAAAATAGAGCTACCATGTGACCCAGCAATCCCACTCTTGGCCAAAGATCCGGAGGTAACTCTGGTTAGCAAAGATATACACACCCCAGTGCTCACAGCGGCACTGTGCGCACCAGCCGAGACATGGGAGACATGGGAGACGTGGGGGAGCCTAACCGTCCATCAGCAGATGAATGGCTACAGGAGACGTGGTGCGTGGGATGTCCGCACACACACACAAATAGAATGTTACTCAGTCACAAGAAAACACAAAACACTGCCATTAGCAGCAACACAGCTGAACTATCATACTATGTGCAGTGAGTCGGAGAAGAGACAAGCACCGCGTCACCTACACGTGAAACCAAAACACCGCCACAGGGGGACTCAGCTACAAACAGGAACAGACTCAGACACGGAAACAGCTTCCCGGTTACCAGAGGGAGAAGGCAGAGGGCTAGGGCTAGGGGTTAACATATACATACCACTGTATTTAAAATACCACAGGATGATTGCTCGCTTTCAAAGCAAACCATTCAATATCACAGTAATCCAAGTCTGCACCCCAGCCACTGATGCCACAGAAGCGGCAACTGACCAGCTCCACGAAGGCCCACGAGACCTTCTAGAATTAACACACACACACAAAAAAAAGATGTCCTTTTTGTCGTAGGGAACTGGAATGCAAAAGTAGGAAGTCAAGATATACCTGGAATATCAGGCAAGTTTGGCCTTGGAGTACAAAATAAAGCAGGACAAAGGTTAACAAGTTTGATCAGGAGAACACACTGGTCATAACAAATCCTTTCCCAACAACCTAAGAGATGACTCTACACAGGGACATCACTAGATGGTCAATACTGAAATCAGATTGATTACATTCTCTGCAGCTGAAGATGGAGAAGTTGGATACAGTCAGTCAGCAAAAACAAGACCGGGAGATGACTGTGGCTCAGATCATGAGCTCCTTATTACAAAATTCAGGCTTACATTGAAAAGAGTAGGGAAAATTATTAGTATTCAGGTATGACCTAAATCAAATCCCTTATGACTATACAGTGGAGGTGACGAATAGATTCAAGGAGTTATGGGAGGTTTGTGACACTGTCCATCCTAAAGGAGATCAGTCCTGGGTGTTCACTGGAAGGACTGATGTTGAAGCTGAAACTCCATTATTTTGGCCACCTGATGCAAAGAGCTGACTCATTTGAAAAACCCTGATGCTGGGAAAAATTGAGGGCAGGAGGAGAAGGGGATGACAGAGGGTGAGATGGTTGGATGGCATCACCAACTCAATGGACATGAGTTTGAGCAAGCTCCAGGAGTTGGTGATAAGACAGGAAGGCCTGGCGTGCTGCAGTCCATGGGTTCGCAAACAGTCGGACATGACTGAGCGACAGAACTGAACTGAACAGGAGGCAGTGACCAAAACCATTCCAAATAAAAAGAAATGCAAGAAGGCAAAGTGGTTGTCTGAGGAGAGTATACAAATAGCTAAGAAAAGAAAAGACTTGAAAGGCAAGTCCCAACTGGAGGCAGAGTTCCAAAGAATAGTAAGGAGAGGTAAGAAACCCGTCCTCAGCGATCAATGCAAAGAAATAGAGGGAAATAACAGAATAGGAAACACTAGAGATCTCTTCATGAAAATTAGAGATACCAAGAGAACACTTCATGCAAAGATGGGCTCAAAAACGAGAGAAACAGTAGAGGCCTGAAAGAAGCAGAAAAGATTAAGAACAGGTGGCACGAACACACAGAAGAACTATAAAGACCCAGAGAAACAGTGGCGTGGTTGCACCTGGAGCTGGGCACCATGGAGTGTGAGGTCAAGTGGGCCTGAGGCAGCACTGCTATGAGCAAAGCTGCTGGAGGTGACGGAGCCCCAGCTGAGCTGTCTCAAGCTCTGAAAGATGATGCTGTGAAAGTGCTGCACTCAGTGTGCCAGCAAGTTTGGAAAACTCAACAGTGACCACAGGACTGGAAAAGGTCAGTTTTCATTCCAATCCCAAAGAAGGGCAAAGTCAAAAAATGTTCAGACTACCTTGAAGTTGCGCTCATTTCACATGCTTACAAAATCATGCTCGAAATTCTCCAGGCGAGCCTTCAGCAGTGTAGGAATTGAGAGCGTCTGGGACGCTCAGGCTGGGATTCGAAGGCAGAGGAGCCAGAGATTAAACGTCTAGACGTTCAAGCTGGGTTTCGAAGGCAGAGGAGCCAGAGATTAAACGTCTAGACGCTCAAGCTGGGTTTCGAAGGCAGAGGAGCCAGAGATTAAACGTCTAGACGTGCAGGCTGGGTTTCGAAGGCAGAGGAGCCAGAGATTAAACGTCTAGACGTTCAGGCTGGGTTTCGAAGGCAGAGGAGCCAGAGATTAAACTGCTAGACGCTCAAGCTGGGTTTCGAAGGCAGAGGGCCAGAGATTAAACGTCTAGACGTTCAGGCTGGGTTTCGAAGGCAGAGGAGCCAGAGATTAAACGTCTAGACGTGCAGGCTGGGTTTCGAAGGCAGAGGAGCCAGAGATTAAACGTCTAGACGTTCAGGCTGGGTTTCGAAGGCAGAGGAGCCAGAGATTAAACTGCTAGACGCTCAAGCTGGGTTTCGAAGGCAGAGGAGCCAGAGATTAAACGTCTAGACGTTCAGGCTGGGTTTCGAAGGCAGAGGAGCCAGAGATTAAACGTCTAGACGTTCAGGCTGGGATTCGAAGGCAGAGGAGCCAGAGATTAAACGTCTAGACATTCAAGCTGGGTTTCGAAGGCAGAGGAGCCAGAGATTAAACGTCTAGACGCTCAAGCTGGGTTTCGAAGGCAGAGGAGCCAGAGATTAAACGTCTAGACGTGCAGGCTGGGTTTCGAAGGCAGAGGAGCCAGAGATTAAACGTCTAGACGTTCAGGCTGGGTTTCGAAGGCAGAGGAGCCAGAGATTAAACTGCTAGACGCTCAAGCTGGGTTTCGAAGGCAGAGGAGCCAGAGATTAAACGTCTAGACGTTCAGGCTGGGTTTCGAAGGCAGAGGAGCCAGAGATTAAACGTCTAGACGTTCAGGCTGGGTTTCGAAGGCAGAGGAGCCAGAGATTAAACGTCTAGACGCTCAAGCTGGGTTTCGAAGGCAGAGGAGCCAGAGATTAAACGTCTAGACGTTCAGGCTGGGTTTCGAAGGCAGAGGAGCCAGAGATTAAACGTCTAGATGTTCAGGCTGGGTTTCGAAGGCAGAGGGCCAGAGATTAAACGTCTAGACGTCCAAGCGGGTTTCGAAGGCAGAGGAGCCAGAGATTAAACTGCCAACATCCGCTGGATAACGGAGAAAGCAAGAGAGTTCCAGAAAAACATCTACTTCTTCTTCATTGACTATGCTAAAGCCTTCGACTGTGTGGATCACAACAAACTGTGGACAATTCTTAGAGAGATGGTAATACCAGACCACCGTAGCTGCCTCCTGAGAAACCTGTATGCAGGTCAAAAAGCAACAGTTAGAACCAGATATGGAACAATGGACTGGTTCCTAATTAGGACAGAAGTATCTCAAGGCTATATACTGTCACCCTGCTTATTTAACTTATATGTAGAGTACATCATTCAAAATGCTGGACTGCAAGAACCAAAAGCTGGATTCAGGATTTCTGGGAGAAGTGTCAATAACCTCAGATATGCAGATGATAGCACTCTTAATGACAGAAAGTAAAGAGATACCAAAGAGCCTCTTGATGAGAGTGAAAGAGCAGAGTGAAAAAGCTGGCATTAAAACTCAACACTCAAAAACCTAAGATCATGGCACTTGGTCCCATCACTTCATGGTAAATAGATGGGTGGAAAAGTGAAAGCAGTGGCAGATTTTATTTTCTTGGGCTCCAAAATCACTGTGGACAGTGACTACAGCCATGAAATTAAAAGATGCTTGCTCCTTGAAAGAAACGCAGAGAGACATCACTTTGCCAACAAAAGCCCGTATAGACAAAGCTATGGTTTTCCAGCAGTCATGTATGGATGTGACAGTTGAACCATAAAGATGGCTGAGCACAAAAACTCGATGCTTTTGAATTGTGGTGCTGCAGAAGACTCTTGAGAGTCCCTTGGACTCCAGGGAGATCAAACCAGTCAATCCTAAAGAAAATCAACCCTGAATATTCATTGGAAGGACTGATGCTGAAGCTGCAGCTTCAATACTTTGTCCACGTGATGCAAAGAGCCAACTCACTGGAAAAGACCCTGATGCTGGGAATGATCGAGAGCAAGAGGAGAAGGGGGAGGCAGAGGATGAAATGGGTGGATGGCATCACTGACTCAATGGACATGAATTTGAGCAAATTTCAGGAGACAGCAGAGGGCAGAGGATGCTGGCGTGCTGCAGCCCATGGGGTCACAAAGAATCGGACGGACGTGACTTAGCAACTGAACAACAACATATTTAAAATTGGCAACCAACAAGGACCTAGTCTATAGCACAGGGAAGTACATTCAATACCCTGTAATAAACCATTATGGAAAAGAATCTGAAAAAAAAATATATATATATATACGTCTTGCTAAATCAGTTTCCTATATATGTGAAATTAAAACAGCACTGTAAGTCAACTAGACTTCTATAATAAAAAATGATGACAGAAATTAAAATCTCATTGGGAGACGTGGAAAGCAAAGTTAACAAAATCTCCTTAAAAGTACAATAGAAAGACAGAGGGAGTGCAGGATGAAGACAATTCTGGCTCTGTATGGCTCCAAGCCCACTCTCCCCGGACACTTCTCAGGAAGCAGCAGAGGATCTGCTTCACCTGAACAGGCAGCTCAGAAGAGGAGGTGGGAGCCCTGCCCGGGGCAGGGGCTGGACCGAGTGCCCCAGAAGTTCACAGGGGGCAGAGCCTGCGGACCCGGAGGTCGCGCCCCGATGCTCGGACTCCCGGACAAGGGCAGCAGCGCGCGCCACGCACAGGAAACTAAGCGACCAACAGAGAGGCGACTGTCGACTCCAGGGGAGCGAGAGAGAACTTCCCCGCCCGGCTCCACGGGCTCAGCCGCCGGCCACGCCCACGGGTGCGGCGAGGGGAGCCGGACAGCGAGGCGAGCAGGGCGTCTCCTGCAGCGGGAAGTGAGAGCGAGATCGAGGCGGAAGAATCGTGAAGCAGCAAGAGCCGCAGCTGTGCACAGGGGCTGAAAGAGCTGGAGGCGGCCTTTCCTGGGAGAGTGGGGAGAGAGCTGCACTTCACAAAGCATCAAGGCGCTGTTAGAGTCTGTTCAGGGTATTTTGATAAGAACAAATAAAGATTTTTAAACACAAATGCACATTTGCTGAGGCAAAAATGATGTCCTTCCAAACGACCATTTAACCCAGTACAGACGTGTTTTCCCAAACACCCCCCTCCCCGCTCTCTGCCCCGGGGGCACTGTGCGGACAGGACAGCAGCCCGCGGGCACCAGGCCAAGGGCAGCGGCTGGGAGACAGCAGGTGCTGGCCCTGCTCTCTGCACACAGCCCGCAGAGCTGCCACAGAGGGCGCTCAGCCCAGAAGCCACAACGGGATGGGGATCAAGACCAAGAGGTAAGACACGAGCCTCCAGCGCCCCTCTCTCATTCTTATCTAGGAGCCCCCTAAATGGCAGACAGCCTGTCTAGACCCCCCAGGCCTACAGCACAGCTCACAGACTCAGACACTCAAGCCAGAGCCCCACAGCACCACCCTCCTAGGGCCCACCGGGCGCACCCGGGGGCCCTCTCCCAGCACAGGGTTCCAGGCAGGGGCTGTCCCCAGGCAGGAAGCAGGCAGGTTTGCTCAGAGTGGGTGGGGTCCTGCTCAGCCCTGGCCACGCATGTGCTAAAGGCAGGTCAGGTCCTGGGAGCAGACGGAGAGCCGGAGCCCACGCATGCCTCCCCCCCGCCCCGGCCCCCAGACAGCTCGGCACATGTGCACTGGTCTGACAGGGGCAGGCTGAGCACAGTGGACATCGCTGAGGTCTCCATTGGAGCCTGTCATCCTCATCATGCACAACAACTTAGGGCTGGCATGGAGGACACCCACCAGGGATCCATCCACGGCCAGCATCACACAAGCTCCGAGCCTCCTGGGCCCGCACAGAGGCAGCCCGCCATGGTTCTGCTGGACTGCCCCAGAGGCCCCACTGTGCCATGTCTGGGGAAACTCAAGTACAAGTCGCCTCAGTGCAGAGCTAAAAGAAAAGCAAGAGATGCAACTTCCAAGGAGAAGATTAAAATCAAACACACCTTTCCAGTGACACAGGCGCATGCACCTATCAAAACGGCTGCAGATTTGTTTTACTCTAAATAGGTTTTGATCAAAGAAAAAATTAAATACTAAATTCCAGTTAACTGGGAGGAAATGAGGCACACTGAGCTAAGCCTTTTGCAGGCTCAGCTATTAATTTTTACTATTCTATTTTTGAACATGTTTGAAATATTCCATGATAAAAAGTTTAAAAATCATAAGCTAACATGAGATGCTATTTTTAAATCTATTGGAGTAGTGTATGGAAAGAGGAAATCAGCCAAGATGGCAGTGGTCAGGCCGCTCAGCCCAGGGCCTCTCGCTCTCACCCCATGTTCTGTAACGTGGTCAGGTAGCAGCTAAGACCACTGACAGCACTGCGCATGTGCGTCACGATGCACCCACTCGGCCACCGGCCACTTCTGTCCTGTAAACATACATAAGCTCCATCTGAAAAGCCCTTGTGGCTGCAATAATGCTACATTATGTCTCATCTCACATGCTAGTAAAGTAATGCTCAAAATTCTCCAAGCCAGGCTTCAGCAATACGTGAACCATGAACTTCCAGACGTTCAAACTGGTTTTAGAAAAGGCAGAGGAACCAGAGATCAAATTGCCAACATCCACTGGATCATCGAAAATGCAAGAGAGTTCCAGAAAGACATCTATTTCTGCTTTATTGACTATGCCAAAGCCTTTGACTGTGTGGATCACAATAAACTGTGGAAAATTCTGAAAGAGATGGGAATACCAGACCACCTGACCTGCCTCTTGAGAAATCTGTATGCAGGTCAGGAAGCAACAGTTAGAACTGGACATGGAACAACAGACTGGTTCCAAGTAGGAAAAGGAGTCCGTCAAGGCTGTATATTGTCACCCTGCTTATTTAACTTCTATGCAGAGTACATCATGAGAAACGCTGGGCTGGAAGAAACACAAGCTGGAATCAAGATTGCCGGGAGAAGTATCAATAACCTCAGATATGCAGATGACACCACCCTTATGGCAGAAAGTGAAGAACAACTAAAGAGCCTCTTGATGAAAGTGCAAGAGGAGAGCGAAAAAGTTGGCTTAAAGCTCAACATTCAGAAGACGAAGATCATGGCATCCGGTCCCATCACTTCATGGGAAATAGATGGGGAAACAGTGGAAACAGCGGGTGACTTTATTTTTCTGGGCTCCAAAATCACTGCAGATGGTGACTGCAGCCATGAAATTAAAAACGCTTACTCCTTGGAAGAAAAGTTATGACCAACCTAGACAGCATATTAAAAAGTAGAAGACATTACTTTGTCAACAAAGGTCCGTCTAGTCAAGGCTATGGTTTTTCCAGTGGTCTTGTATGGATGTGAGAGTTGGACTATAAAAAAAAACTGAGTGCCAAAGCATTGATGCTTTTGAACTGTGGTGTTGGAGAAGACTCTTGAGAGTCCCTTGGACTGCAAGGAGATCCAACCAGTCCATTCTAAGGGAAATTGGTCCTGGGTGTTCATTGGAAGGACTGATGTTGAAGGTGAAACTCCAATATTTTGGCCACCTGATGCAAAGAGCTGACTCATTTGAAAAGACATTGATGCTGGGAAAGATTGAGAGTAGGAGGAGAAGGGGACGACAGAGGATGAGATGGTTAGATGGCATCACCAACTCAATGAACATGAGTTTGGGTAAACTCCAGGAGTTGGTGATGGGCAGGGAGGCCTGGCGTGGTGCAGTCCATGGGGTTGCAAAGAGTCGGACACAAATGAGCGACTGAACTGAACTGAGCGTGCCCCTGGCCACCAGAGTAAGACTCAGGTTTGTCCACAACCAATCCCTCCTACCAGGAAGCTTTCACAAGCCTCTTAACCTCTTCCATCAGAGATCAGACAGAATGAAAGCCACAATCACAGAAGAGGTGGTGACGATGAGCAATGAGACCACGGGCCCCTGCGTGTCAGCAAGGCCCGGTGTGCGGCAGATGGTGAAGCATGAGCAGCCTGTGGCCCAGCAGGGGCCTCGTCAGGGGCCCCCAGTGTGACTGACTTCACGACGCATCAACCATACACTCAGGCGGAGGTGCTGGCCTTGGGGAAGCAGCTTTAGCAGAAACAAGGGGAACCGTTGGCAGCGTGGCTTTTGCGACTCTGGGACACAGGGGTGGATGGTGTCATTTGTTTCAGGGATGAAACAGAACAGTTGGCATCTATAACCCCTTACCCCTCACTGAGACAAAGGCTGTAGAACTTTTGAGACTGCAGGTTCCTGCTTGTTAGCGAGGCCAACCGTGCAACTGAGACTGGACAGCAGTTTAAGTGCGCACAGCAACAGACATGAGTGGCTCAGTGAGAAGATTACACGGCAGCCAAGGGTGTTCCTTCAGACACCCTTTTCTGCTCTGAACGGGGCTCAAAGCATCGTGCCCACCCAAAGAGCCCAAGCAGGGACTGGAGGCCCCATGCAGAGCTTGCCGTCCACTGGTCACTGGCTGATGTGCAGAGTACTGGCCCTGGCTGGCCCTGGCGCCGAATGCAGCCTTACTGACGGCAGGCTGGAGCAGTTTCTGGGTCCTCATGCATACTGACGGCTGTGGCGGCCAAATGATGTATATTTAGGGCAGCGGACTGTAAAGGCTGTGTCCTGGGCTGTAGATTCAGAACAAGGTGCTGTAAAGGCTGTGTCCTCAAAAAAGTGCAATCATGAGGGTGGACTGTGAACGCCTACAAAACTCTGCTTCTTGAAGGGGCTGGCCTGGTGCCTGTGGGGGTTTACAGGTAATGTGTCACCCAGGTTGCATCCTGGGTGACAAGCGCTGCTCTTGCTGCAGCCCCTACTACTGTGGCAAGATATAAACGCAGGAGTCAGTGTTATTCACCATGGGAGCACTGCAGAAGGTGGACTGTGCACAGGCTATGGGGTGAGCGGCCCTGAAGAGGTGGGATGTAAAGAAAGACCAAATTCGCCAAGAGGGCGGTGGTCAGGCTCGCTCACGCCCAGGGCCTCTCGTTCCCGCCCCATGATCTGCAAGCACATGGCTATGCTCCGGCTGAGATCGCTTACAGCACTGTGCATGCATGTCATGAAGCACCCACTCGGCCACGGGCCACTTCTGTCCTGTACACACATACAAGCTCCACCTGAAAAGCCCTTGAGGCTGCATTAAGGCTACATCCTGTCCGTGTTATGGTGTCCTATGGTGCGTTACGGCTGTGTCCACCGGGTCAGCCATGAGAAGAGGGAATGCAGCATGTCTGCTGCTACAGCTTCTATGCCAGTCAAGAGAGAATAAACAAGTCTGCAGTTTCTCCTCACATCTTCTTTCAGCTTCCCCACTTGCACCTCGCCCACCCCGGGTTCAGCAAACCGTGAGATACAGTGAGACAACTAGCAAACTCCAGCTGTGAGACGCTCACTGGCGGGTGAGGCGCCCTCACGGGCCTGGCACTCCAGTCTCTGTGGCGGGAGGCAGCGCCCTTGGATCCAGGGAGTCTCCTAAGGATCTGCCCTACAGACTGGGCTTCAAACTCAGGAAACAGTGTCTACACAAGACTGTTCACTGCACTGATGAAGAGCACAAACGCTGAAGAAATCACTGACGGACACAATCTAGCACAGAAGATCCAGAAAGGGCCTCTCCTGGGAAGGGGCCTTGGGGCCTGAAGACGGGAGAAATCGCCTTCATCCTGTGACGTTTCATGCATGTGATGCTTGGAGCCCATGCCCATGCTGCTCAGTGCAAAACCTGATCATCTAACAGACATCAGAGCCCAGACGCTAACACCGAGCTCCCCTGACGCTCAGAGCCACTCCCAGCCCACTCCGGGCACACCCCCACCCCCCAGGGTAACCCTTCTCTCACTGGAGAGCTGACCTGGGCAACGAGGGACCTGCCGTCTGCTGAGTGCGGGCAGACCCTGGGAGAGGAGACACTCACGGTGATGACGTCCAGAATGCTGAGGAGGCTGTGGACGCTGTCTCCAGCCAGAACCTCTTTGACCGTCACCTCAGTGCCGTCCTGCGCCTGGGAAGCAGAGGAGAGCCACCCATGGTGGGGCCAGGCCGGCCAGGCAAACCGCCACCCACCACTGGTCGTGCAGGGCAGAGGCTGCACCCTGTCGACATGCGGAACTAGAGCAGGAAGACGAGGGTGACTAAGGGGGAACAGGGAGGCCCAGCCTGGCCTTCAGCCTTGTGTCTTGTCAGCACCAGGAGGATCTGCCTGAGAGAGCTGGTGGGCCTAATTAAAAGGCTGTGGGAACCAAATGCAATTAGTCTCAGTATAAATGATAGCATTTTGACATATTTTTTCCCACTAGATTAAAGGAGAAAGGAAATCAGGCAATGCTGGTGATTTAGGATAGGAACTTCATCTCAGGGTGACCCAGAAAAATACCTTTGAACTTGTTCAAACCTGGCACAGGTCACAGTCCAAGAGTCCTTCCACCTGGGCCAAAGGCTCTGGCCCTCTTGGGAAGGCCTGCCAGGCAGATGACATGGAGGGCCCCGACCTCCACCCGCCATAGGAGACTAGATGAAAGCATGTCCTTTCTGATTATCCCCCCAGGTCACTCACA
The DNA here is from genome assembly GCA_917880005.1 of Nanger dama. Taxonomy (NCBI): domain Eukaryota; kingdom Metazoa; phylum Chordata; class Mammalia; order Artiodactyla; family Bovidae; genus Nanger; species Nanger dama. The sequence continues at coordinate 465,385 of CAKJTW010000018.1, read as the reverse complement.
GACAGAGCTGCACATGAGACCTGTACCCCCGATAACACTGTGATCTAAAATCTGGAAGGACGTGCAGGAGCCGTCCTGGGCCAGGTCCACCCAGGGCCCAACAGGTGGGAAGTTCACGTGGCCGGGGGGTGGGGGCAACCTCATGCAGTCCAGGGTTCACTGTCTATGTTGGGAAGCTTGGGTCACCTACTACCAGGCAAATAAACCAAGCACCCAGGAGGCCTGGTCTAGAGATACCCCCTCACCCGGCAACTGTGATTTTAGCACATCATTCAACAGAGGCAGGCAGCAAGGAGTTAGCTTCCAGCTGAATGAACACCTTAATTATTTTCTTACAGTTAAAATTATTTATAGCCTGAAACCTGAAAATAAGACAAGCACGCAGCTGATCTTACAGATCAGTGCCCACCCACCAAGGGGCCTAAGGCAGTGGGAGTAACTTGAGACTGCGCAGCCCCTGCATCACGGAGGCTGACATGTAGCGTCAAGGGTAGCTGGGGTCCAGTGAGTCTTTTCCTCCGAAGAACTCGAGCTTGAGATTCTGCACTCCGAAGGCCCTCAGCTGGGCCCTCTGCGTTCCTCTCCGAGGTGCTCTGGCCCACAGAGCCAGCCTCATCACCCAGTGAGGAAGGCAGGAAGGAATTTGCATAAGACAGCTGTGCAGAATGGAGCTGGAGAGGCCTTCAGTCTGCCCAGAGGCACTCCTGAGAATAACTCAGATACTCCATTGGATTTCGCACCAGAAAAACACTAGAAAAGGACAGAAGCAACTATAGAAAACTACCCAGAAGGGCAAAGAGCAGCAGCTCTGCTTCCGCCTGAAGACAGAAGGGATGGCTGCCCAGCTCCACCTCGCGCAGGTGCAGAGGCCTCACAAGTGCCTCCAGGGAGAGCATGTGAAGCCGCAGCTTCTCATGCGACATATGATCGAAAGCCAACTGCCAAGTGTCGCGTGCACGGCTGCACCACTCCACCCTGTGCATTTCACAACTCTGCCAACTCCCTGGCGATCACTCGGGAACGCTCAGCAGAAAGGTAGGGGGACGCCTTCACGACAAACTTTCCACTCCTAGTTGGAGGGTTAGGGGCCTGTACACATGGACCAAAGGTTCAGTCCAACGCCCACCACTACAGGGTCCGCCACCTCAGAACACGGAGGAAGGTTCTGATGAGCTCAGGACTGGCAAGATCCCAAAAGGTGGGCCAAGGAGCAGACACTTCTCATGTGAGCCAGCTGAAGGCCTTATCTCTTTGAACCACCCAAAGGACCTGGTTTTGGTGTGCAAGCTGGCCTTTAACTGTATTCAACTGTATATATGTTGCTGGAGAAGTAAAGTGTGACTCTCCTATCTACATAAAACACGTTTTGCACTAACTTTTCAATGGAGAGCTTGAGAGATGCTCAAGAGGGCAGAGCACTGAGTGCGACAGCAGCGCCCCCGCCCCGCCCCCCCGCCCCGCCGAGGGCGCTCACCGAGTCCTGGACGCGGACCTCCAGCCGCCCGTCCTGCACCACATAGATGCTGTTGTCCAGCTCCCCCGGCCGGAAGATGTACTCGCCTTCCAGAAGCTGCACAAAGACCATGTGTTTGCAAAGTTCCAGGAACAGCGGCTTCTCAAAGTGGCCCAGGACCCTACAGAAAACAGAGCACGTGGGACACCTTCAGGAGGGGGGCGCAGAGGCCATGGTCCCTGCTGGCCAGACCACGGGGGGGGCTCCCAAGGGTGCAGAGCCTGCAGCAGTAGCGCCTGGCCGCCAGCAGGGCAGGAGCTGCCGCGCCAGGAGCTCAAAGAACCCTCAGGCCGCGACTGCGCTTGAGCCAGGCCTGTAACCAAGGGCAATTAGTGAAGGGCTGCAAAGAGGAGTTGGGGATTCCAGGCAGAGACGGGGAGCCAGACTTTCAATCTTCCATCCGGCCACTCACTTCCCACACTCGCTCTGCATCGTCCTGAAGGCAGAAACTCTGAGAAGCAGACACACACGGGAAAGCACCGGCGAGGAGGCCCTGCTCACACCAGGAGGGCAGTGGCAGCCAGGGCAGAGAAGCTCTGCCAGTGATGAAAGGCGCGACCGAATGCTGAGACCCAGAGGCCATTCTGGCTGCTACACGTGTGAATACCCACTTGATGCTCACTAGACAGAATATCCTATTTGGGGCTGATCAAACACACGCTGTACATCTGCTTTAATTACTGAAGGGCACACTTACTGATGCTGAAAGCTGAAACTCCAACACTGGCCACCTGATGCGAAGAACTGACTCACTGGAAAAGACCCTGACGCTGGGAAAGATTGAGGGCAAGAGAAGAAGGGGACGACAGAGGATGAGATGGTTGGATGGCATCACTGACTCAATGGACCTGAGTTTGAGCAAGCTCCGGGAGTTGGTGATGGACAGGCGTGCTGTAGTCCATGGGGACGCGACTGAGCGACTGATCTGAACTGAATATTCAGCAGAAGTGAGGAACGCCCACGTTAAAATAAGGGCTCAGTGCCTCCCATCCTGGGCCGCCAACCCCGGTGCTCCTTCCGCGGTGAGACTCCCTGCCCAGGCGTCAATGCCACACTAACTCGCCGTGTGCGTGCGGATGTGGTTTTGATTTCTTTCTGATACCCTGAAGGAATGTATCCCTGACTAGTTTAACATTCTTCATTCAGACAAGATACAAAACTGTGCTGAAAACCATGCGTCTCTGGAGAAGCTCCTCAGAGCTGTCTGAGAGGCTGTTTTCCGGGTTACAGTCCTCAGTTTGGCTCAAATAGAACTCTTTTCTGTTTCTGTTACAGGCTGTTTACTGATTTTTTTTTGTCGACACAACCATCAGTGGCCACAGGGAAAAGACACCTTGGAGGCCAGGCAAGCACACAGAAAGCCTCCAGGTGCACCTCTCTCTTACCTGACGTTTTTCAGCATGTACAGAACTTCTGATGGCAGGTGAGAACTCTTCACATCCAACTCTGTGAGGTCAGCCTCCAGCAGGGAGGGCGGCGGCTCCTTTGGCTGCAAGGTAGGATATTCCTTCTTGAACCGCAGGATCCTACAAAGCGAAGAGGCACACGCCTGGAGCAGAGGCCCAAAGGGGGTCAAGAGGAGACAGCAAGGAGCTGCCCTGGTGGCCCAGCGGTTAAGAATCTACCTTGCAATGCAGGGGACATGGGTTAGATCCCCGGCTGGGGAACTAAGATCCCACGTGCCACAAAGCAACAAAGCCTGAGCGCCATGACTAAGATCTGATGCAGCCAGATTAATCTACTAAATATTTTAAAAATTAAAAAATAACGCAGAGAGCATTTAGGCTGTGAGCCCACAGCAGGGAAGCCACAGGGAGGGCAGCTGGGAGGGCAGCTGGGGCCTGGCTGGTCTGGAGGGCATTCCCAGCACCTCTTGGCCAAAGACAGCACCTTGGTCCTCTTCCTCACCCGCTGCCGGGGGGGCAGCTGTGTTCCCCACAAGTGTGTGCGGAAGCGTGGTCACCTGTAGAATGAGAGGGGGGCGGCTAAGTCTGGACTCTGAGACCTGTGGGATCCACTTTCCAGTCTCAGGGTTGGTTCCAGCCCTCAGGACATGGCCCCTGCGGGCCTGACACCAGCATTCCAGCCCAGCCCCACCTGCTCGCCTGCCCAGGACACAGGGAACCTCCTTGGCGCTGCTGACAGGGAGGACACAGGGCCACGGCCCCAGACAGCCCGTGCCCCCGAGAGCTCTGACGTCCTCAGCCCTACGTCCCTCTCCTGGAAGGCCGGCCACCTCCTCCTCACACCCGTCACACTGGTATACGCAACCCCAGCGCCTGCACACCCTCCCAGCCTGGACAGCTCTTTGTCCTCCTCACAGTCCAGGCCCACCAGCCCGCCGCAAACAGCGCTGCCGAGGAGTACAAAGGGCTGGCTCCTACCCAGGCGCCAGCCGGCCCCCTTGGGCGGCTCCCATGCTGCGTCTGCCCCGCAGTGCTGGCTGTGGTGGTCGGCGCTGTCGCCGTGACTCCCCTTGCCCCCAAGGGGCTCTGGCACCCCAGACCACATTCCTATCTTCCTTAGACCAAATCCAGCTTGCCACCAGAGTCCTCAGCGGGGTCACCCGTGGACAGCCCCAGGTCCAGCCACAGGCGAGTGCCTGGAGACCTGCTCGCAGGCCACTCCGTGCAGCCCCACGTGAGGCTGCAGCCCACGTGCCAGCGCCGCCCAGCAGACACGGCAGCCCGAGCCAACCTCCCTCCCACAGCACTTGACCCTGAAGAGAAGGAGCCACCCAGGGACCCCCATGTGACCCCTCGTCTGACAGTTCAAGTTCTCCTACAAAGAACACAAACTAACTGTGCATCTAGAGAAAAGTGACAAACAAAATATTTTTACACGTCAGCAAACGTTTCCAGCATGCTTCTGTGGCACAGTAAGCCTCTGGGAGCCTGCTGAGCCCTTTGTCCTCAGGGGGTGGGAGGGGATGGGGCCCACCAGCAAAGGCTGCTCATCCCCAAGATGGCTGTGACACTGGAAAGTGAGGCCTGGGAGTTTCCACCTTGCAGGGCCCGGCCCCAGATCATGGGAGGCCCACCAATCTACATCGGAGCCAGGACCTTCCGCTGGACCCACTCGAGGATGCTCCTGGGAGGGGCTTCTGCCCTCCTTCCTGGCTCATTTCCTCTCTGGGTGCTGTGCCCGACCCAGACCTTCCCCAAGTCCCGGGGCCCTGAGCGGCCCTAGGCACAGTCTGAAGCTGACTCCTCTGAGGGAGGAGGGGCCCGCAGCGTGAGTTACCTTCCGCATGATCTTCCTGCCGTAGAACATCACCTTGTCTCTCTTCCGGAACCTGTACTGAGGACTGGGCTGCACCTGTCCTGCAAGGGGCGCCGAAAGGGCTGCCTGAGCACGGGCGGACCAGCTGTGTGTGCACACGGAGCTCGTCCTGCCCACCCTGGGTCACACAGCGTCTTGCTCCTGGGCTGTGACACACCCAAGCAGAGGAAGCGGGACTTTATCTCTTCTTGGAAATGAGAGCCAAGAGAGTTCAGGACACAGTTAAATTCATGGATCCGACGAGCTGTCGACAGGCCAGCAGTGTTCAACAAAAGCCACTATGCCTTGAGAGCTATTTGCGGGAGCTTAAAACATGAGGAAAGTCACCCGAACCTACCACCCTCTCAAGCCCTCTTCTCCCTCCCCTACTGGAGCGACAGCCTCAAGCAAGATACTCACGGAACTGGCTAACCCTTCTGTACACAGAAAAGACGGTGGTGCCGATGAGGGCCAGGGCCAGGAAGACTCCCATCACAATCCCCAGCAGCTGGGCAAGGCCACAGACAGCGCACCCATCAGCAAGGCACCAAGACCCCCAACCCCAAACGCAGGCTGGACACAAAGGGCCCCAGGCGGCCAAGGGAGAAGGGGGCCACTGATTCTGGGGCCCGCCCATCACCCGGGAGCAGTGAGGTGGTTACCATGGTGGACTGGGAATGTCGCTCCATCAGCTCCAGACCCCAGGACCATAGGGTGGCCAGATAGAAGCCCACCTAGGGGAGAAGCCTGCAGTCAGGAAGGGCCAGGATGGGCGCAGCCCCGGCTTCTCAGGGAGCAACAGAGCTGTGGGTCAGGGAAAAAGTTGGTAGCCCTGGAGACCTCCAAAATGAAGCGGCCTTTCAGGAGGCAGAGGGCCCGAGTCCCATTCTGCTCTGGAGAAGGGCTGCCCACCCACAGGATGGCTGGGCAGGGCAGCAAGTGCTCCGGGCATCTGAGCCCTCCATGCTCAGCCTCCCTGCTCCTCGGGATGCAAGTCCAGAGGAGCAAACCTGGCTGGTGGGGGCGTGCAAAGGCCGCCTCTCCAGTGCCCAAGCATCACAAGCAGGACCACACGCTGCTGCCCAAGGGCGGACGCACGCCCACACAGCAGCAGTGCTGAGAAACCCTAACGAGCCAGCTGGATCTTGAGAAATCAAATCCAGCACAGAGCTGCAAAGGGCTCCCAGGGAGGGAGTTAACAAGGAGCTTCAGAAGCCAGACCCCAGGAGGGATACAGGGAGGCGAGAGAGAACAGTGAGTGTGGAACAGTGAGTGGGCAGATGGCCTGGACCTCCTATACAAGGGATGCTGGCAGGTTCCCTGCAAAGACAAGAAGCCAGTCAAACACGCAACTACGCTCCACCCCTCCCGGTACTCACATCCTTCCAAGCAGTCAGGAACAGGATGGACTGAGGGAGGGAGGCGGTGTGTGTGTGAATTCTGTCAAGCTTTTACACCAGTGCCAAGGACTAAAGCAGCTTGCCTGATCCTTCAGAGCCAGGATCACACACAGTGCTGATGCCAGAAAACCCGAGGAGATCAATGCACTCAGAAAAGCGTTTCAAAAGCAGAATGTTACATCAAGACAGAACAAGGAAGTGATCCAAAGACTCAACCCCCTGAACTTGGCTCAGAAAGCAGAGGAAGCAGTGGGAGCTTCTGCCTCAGGGTGCGGTGCCCAGGCCCTCCTGGCCCGGTTGTGTGCTTGGCTAGGCCACCTCCACTAAGCGGCAGACAAGTGTGTCCCTGAGCTCAGCCACCCTCGGAAGGCGGGGGGAGGGGGGGAGGAGCCAGGGAACAGTCAGGAGAGTGACCAAGACCTATTCATACAGTCTCTAGTGGTTGATGTCCCAGCTTCTCAGCTTTTCACAGCTGTTTTAATGCATCTAATTTTCTGGTTTAGGAATAAGTCTTTGTGATGTGGCTACAGATGTTCCCCAGGAAAAAGGCCCCACCTCAAAGCAAGCAGGCTTCCTAAAGGGAAGCAGGAACTGACAAGTGTGACCTTGAGGAACAGGAGGGAGGGGTTCAGCCCTGACAGGGGAAGTGAGGCCCGCACGCCACTCCCACAGGCAGCCAACTTCAAGGAGCTGCTGCAGGGCAGCTTTCTCCTTGTCCAGAGCGGCCACACTGGGAATTTTCAGGCTGATTCCTCACTGGTCTCCTCAGGTTCTGTACCTCTGGGCCAGTGTCCTCCTCTTGCTCCATGGCTAAAAAGTGAAACAAAAGAAGAAAGACTGGTTCCAAGGAGGGCACAGGTTGTACCTCAGGCTCACGTGCAAAGCGGTGCCTCCCAGCCCTTCCCTGCATTCCTGTCCACGTTAAGTTACATGTCTCTTGACAGGAAAACTCTGATGAAGCACTGTGCTCTCCATGGAGAAAACAAAGGGAGCAGGAATGGGAGCCACCTGCCTCTCTGTAAACAGCCCTGGTGTGGCTGCCCAAGGAGCCGCGAAGTGCAGCCAAGGCCCGGGCTCCTCTCCCAGTCAGTCAAAGACAAGTGTGGGCATCTGGGCAAAGGCCTAGTGCAGCCGGGAGTTCCAGGACCATGGCGAGGAGGCTGAGACTGGGTAGGGGTAGGGGTGTGTGGCCACCGCAGGCTGTGCGCCAGACCCTCCCTAGTGGGCTGGGCACAGGATTTTCCACCCAGTGTGGTGGAGCCCTGGAGGTGGGTGTGCTGGTCTCGGCTGTGGTGAGTGTGAGGAGCAGCCCTGCATACCTGACCTCTCTGCCAGGAGGAGGAGCCATGTCTAGGGCCTTCACCCTGTGGCTCCCAGCTCTTTTAGAAGGGCCACAGCAAGGGAGGGCTTATCTTCCAAATCCCACCCAGACAAGTCAGGGAGCAGAAGGCAGGGGCAGCGACGCCTGCATTTGCTCGCTGGTCTGCGCCCTGTGGGAAACTTTCTTCTCAGACGTCTTTCCAAGACCAGCAGCTCCCTGACCCCAGCTCTACCGCCCATCCCTGCCCAGTCCCATCTCCGATGCCCACCAGGCTCAAGGGGGACAAAAGCTCAGCCCCCAGCACCTGCCACACGACGGAAGCGCCTTCAGCTGCTCCGCTTGCTCCACAGCGTGGGGCCAGAGGGAAGGTGGTCACGTCCAGGAGAACTGGGGAGCCGGGGCAGCGGGGGCTGGAGGCGCGGAGCTCAGGGAGGGCGCAGGCTTGGAGGGTAGGGGTTAAGGGGGCCGTCCGGCTGAAGGCTCTCAGGTTGGGGGGGCGTCTGGTGAAGGGGCACTCGGTTTAGGGGTGCCGGGTTGAGGAGCACCCGGGTTGGGCGCATCGGGTTTAGGAGCGTCCAGCTGAGGGGCGTCGGGGTTGGTGGGCGTCGAGTTAAGCGGGATCGAGGTGACGGACGTCGGGCTGGGGGCGCCGGCGGCCCTGGGGGCCAGTGTCGTCCCGGCGCGGGCTGGCGCAGACGACGGCTACCGCTCCTCGCAGACTCAGACCCCTAAGGCTGGCCACTTCGCGGCGCTGGTCGGCGACTCACCGGCACCGCGCGCTCCCGTCCCGCCCCCCGAAGCCCCGCCCCCAACGCCCGCGCTCCCGAAATCCACCTCCCGCCGCCCGCGCCGCTCGAAGCCCCGCCCTCGACGGCCGCGCTCCTGGCGCCCCCAACCCGGACGAGGGATCTCCCCGCGCATTGGCCGGGCCGCCGCCGGTCCCGCCCCTGCCAGGGCCGAGGCTGCACATTCGTCACGGCGCAGCCAATCGGAGCTGCTCTTCCTGCGGCGCGGGGGCCGGTGGGGCCGGAAGCTACCGAAGGCGCCGGAAGCGCGGCGCGGCGGGGGCCGGAACCCGGGGCGGCTGGAGCCGGCTGCGGCGTGTGGCTGTGCGCAGGCCTCGCCATGGGCCTCCTGAGCGGGGCGGCTCGCGCCCTGGTGCGGGGCGCCGACCGTATGAGCAAGTGGACCAGCAAGCGGGGCCCGCGCACCTTCTACAAGAGCCGCGGTGCCAAGGGCGTCGGCTTCCACGGTCGCGGCGGCAGGTTCGTGCTGGTCAAGGAAATGGTCCCGGAGCTGGTGGTGCCCGAGCTGGCCGGCTTCAAGCTCAAGCCCTACGTGAACTACCGCGCCCCGGAGGGTACAGACGTTCCCCTGACGGCCAAGCAGCTCTTTCTGGAGACGGCGGCGCCGGCTATCGAGAAGGACTTTAAGGCCGGGACTTTCGACCCCGAGCACCTGGAACGGTACGGCTTTGAGCCCACGCAGGAAGGCAAGCTCTTCCAGCTGTATCCCAAGAACTTCCCGCGCTAGGAGTGGTCGGCGGCCGCGCCGGAGGTGCCTGCGACAGAGGACTTGGACCCTCCTCGCCCAGCCTGGTTCCGGGGTGGCGGGTGGAGAGGCGGGTCCCTCGTTTTCGCTTCTATTAAAGACTTTGCCTACCGTGTCGTGTTGGTCTGGGCATCTGGCCACTGTGTAAAGGAAGCGCGCCACGTGTTAGGTTAAGACGCAGAGACCTAGGCGACGTTCTCAGGTTCCAGCCAAACCAGAACCCCTACCGAGAGGGAAGTGGGCAGGAGCAGGTGGCTCAGCTGGCAGGAGGGAGATAGTTCACGAGGCAGACCCAGCCACGTGACAGCACTGGCCAATTCACCCCGAGTTCACCCCAGGGAACAACCAGTGAGTACTTCCATGGGTCCCAAAGCAGTTTATTTTGGTGAACCTCCTCGCCTTAGGGCAAACCTAGAGATAAGGCCGCACGGGAAGCTGCTGCCAAACTGCTATTTCCCTGATAATCGACAGCCTCCCTCCTCTTTATGTTCTGTTTCAGCGCATAATTCCTCAGATCCTAATCCTGTTTAATTGATCCTTAAGTGAAATATCCTAAACTCTGGAGGAGGGTTCAACATTAATACATTCTAACGTGTGCTGACGGTTCTATAAGGAAATAAAGAGCAGAAGCTTGTGTGTTCTGATTCAGAACACCCACCTACCCTACCAGGGGCTGCTGCGGGGTTGCCAAGCGCCACAGCGGCCTGCAGTTCTGCATCTGCTCTAGAGAGAGGAGGAGCTCACCTGTGGGAGTCAGATCAGTCACAAGCCCAGAACTTCTGGAGTGAAGCTGTGTCCAGGTTTAACTGAAGACCCAGTGAGGAAAGGTGACTGATCCACCAAACGACCTGACATACTTCAAGTTTCTTTTTGGTTATTTGTACAGGAGGCTACACAGGCACTTCTGGTGCCATGATCTTTTAATGTTGATGTAAAACTGCTTCTACTATAACACAAAAACAGACTATTGGTATTATAAAGTAGCTTTAAATTCTTTAATGTAAATAGTTGCTTATATAAGTCCTAAGAACTGAAAGTCAAAACACAGGAAACTGACAAGTTTGAGAGCTGGGAACCAAGCCCCTCCTCCACCCCACCCCCTGTTGCCACAGAGACACCATTTTGAAGGGTCCAGCAGATGAGATTTATCTGAGAGGCCAACAGCTTTTCTATTTACTGAGAAAATTCCACAGATGCACTGAGCCCCATACAGTGAGATCATCTGGGGGTCACTTCATTCTCAAAAAGATAAAGATGCACTCTAGGTTTTATTTGTGGAAATTGTCTACCATGTCAAACCAAGCAAGGTCTTCCCCAGCTCAGATGTTCTCCCACTTCCAGAGGTGAAGAACATGATTATAAAAGGAGCAAGTGGCCAGAAGGCTGATGTCAAAGTCTGCTGCCTCCAGATCCTGGTCCCAGTCACAGATCTTGACCCCTGAAGCAGGCAGCCAGCCGTCCTTGTCCTCTGCAGATGGCTGCAGAGGAGCCTCTAGCTTGCTTCCATTCCGGTGTGTGGTGCCACCCACTCCATCACTGTCAGCTAAACACTCTGAAGAGGGTGCTGGTGACGGGCCTGCAGCCTTCAGGGTAGGGTCCTGGTCTGCTGTTCTGGCTTCTGGGTCACTGCCAGGGAAGGACGGCTGGGTCTGTGGCAGACGGCAGAGGTGGAGCCAGGACCAGTCGATTCCATACACCAGCGAGTTGGGCAAGGGGTAGGACAGAGACACTGCTTCCTGTTCTCCCTCTAGAGCAAGATGGGAGGACACAGGAAACAGCCAGTTAATCTCATCACCCACCCCCAGCAGACCCTGCCCACCTTCAAAGAAGCTTCCAAGAACCACCACCGTGTGTCCCGCAGAGGACTGCTGAGACACAGGCAGGCAGTGAGGGCAGACCTTCATTCTGCAGTGAGCGTGCTCTGCCTGCGAGAGGAGGCAGCCTGCGCCACGGAGCCCCCATCCAGGGCGCCTGAGGACTCAGCGAGAGCCAGACAGCGGGAATGGGGTGCGTCAGAAATGAGGGAGTGAGCACAGGAAGCACGCCACGCGTGTGCCTGGCGTGTGCGAGAAGCCACAGGCGTGGGCGTGGCCGAGCTGCCACCTGGGACTGGCAACGTGGCAGAAGTGCCCCGGCGCACGGAGCTCCCGTAGAGAGCCTGAGTTTGAACTGGGAAAGAAGCCATTCGCTGCCGGAGCAGTTGTCCTGGTGGTGAGTTGCTACGGCAACTCTGAAGATGAAGGGCAAGACTGGAAAATGTCAGGCCTCGTTCTGTCCAGAACGTTGCCGAGAAAGGGTGAAAAGTGACCCGTGACCAGGGAAAGAAATGAGGGGCCCCGGGTGGTCTGCGGTAAAGAACCTGCCTGCCAGTGCAGGATAGATAAACTGGTTCAGTCCCTGATCTGGGGGACCCGCGTGCGGGTGGAGCAGCAAGCCTGTGCGTCGCAACTACTGAGCCTGCATGCCTTAGAGCTGGCGCACTGCGAAAAGAGAGGCCGCTGCAGTGAGGAACCCCTGCTCTCTGCACCCAGAGAAAAGCCTGCACTGTAATGAAGACCTAGCACGGCCAAAACGAATAAACAGAAATTTTAAACATGACGCAGTGTCACCAAACCTGACCAAGGGTCCAAGGCAAGGCTGAGGCTGGTAAAAGCAGCTGCAGAAAACTGGCCAGTGAGCTGGGGATGTGAAAACGGGGGACTGGAAAACTGACACCAGCTGGAAGGCCCAGGGCCGGCCCCTTTGGTCTTCAGTCGCCTGGACACCACAGCCGTAGTCCCGGTGTGGGGATCCAAGCCACAGCACTCAGAGTCATTTCAGACTCTGCGCCGTGACCTGAGTGAGCGGCGAAGAGGAGAGGCCAAAAGGCGGCGTCAGGAAACAGACCACGGACAAAGCAAAGACCCTCTTACCCAAGCCAGGGCTCTGCCTGAGCAGACGGCACTCCAGAAAGAAGCCCGGTGCTGGGCTCTCCCCGAGAGCAGAGAGGTGCCTGGCACCAGCACAGAAGGAAGCTCCAAGGAGACTGCCCTGCCCCTCGCTGGGAACATCTGGGGGCCTGGGAGGCAGGGTCGCTGGCACAGTAATGGTTCACGATACTTTCACATCCAACCGCCACAGGCAGTGTCCACTTGGGGTCCAGGCGGACACAGCAGCCCTCCTGCCACAGGGCAGTTCCACACGGTAACGCAGCATGCCCGCTGCTCGGGGCTCTGCAGCAAGCGCCAAGCAAGCACGCAGGGCAGCAGGTGGCCGGGAGCTTCCATGAAGGAGAAAGAGTGTGCAACACTGATCACAGCACAATGAAACAAAATCAATACTGTGGTCAGAATGCAAAGACAGTGTCTCCAGCAAATCAATAATGCGGTCAAAATACAAAGACAGTGTCTCCAGCTAGGAAGCTTAAAACCTCCCACTAAACCACACTTGGATAAACGGAAATGCAAACCTGAATCCAGACTTTCTTCATGAAAATGGAAGCACAGTCACCACATATCAGAGCCTGAGGCTATGCTGAACCAGAGACTAATTCAGACGTGAAAACACTTAGTAGAGAGCAAAGTAACAGACATAAGTGAACTGCAGTCCCAACTCAAAATGCTAGAAAAAGAACTAAGGAGGCAGAAGGAGAGAAGCAACAAAGGCAGAAGGAGCTGACGAGGTGGAGAACGGCAGCAGCACGATGAAGACAGCAGCGAAGCCTACGTCTTAAAAGAGAGAATGGGCACACGCTGCTAACCAGTTAAGGGGAGAGAGACGTGAATGCTGGCATGCTTGTGTAACTATACAAAGTAAAACATGATAAAGGGAATAACTATTAGGAAATTTTGACCCCAGTAGAGACATAAAGCATAGACAAAGCAACTTTCACAGAAAAATACAGAGAAAGTTAACACAGAATCATCATTCAAAAATAAGTCAGGCCCAGATAGTCACAGGAGAATTTTCACCGCATCTTGAATTTAACAATAACCCAGTCCAGTTCAGTTCAGTCGCACAGTCATATCCGACTTTTTGCGACCCCATGAATCGCAGCACGCCAGGCCTCCCTGTCCATCACCAACTCCCAGAGTTCACTCAGACTCACGTCCAGCGAGTCAGTGATGCCATCCAGCCATCTCATCCTCGGTTGTCCCCTTCTCCTCCTGCCCCCAGTCCCCCCCCTCCCCCCCGCCACCAGCATCAGAGTCTTTTCCAATGAGTCAACTCTTCGCATGAGGTGGCCAAAGTACTGGAATTCCAGCTTTAGCATCATTTCTTCCAAAGAAATCCCAGGGCTGATCTCCTTCAGAATGGACTGGTTGGATCTCCTTGCAGTCCAAGGGACTCTCAAGAGTCTTCTCCAACACCACAGTTCAAAAGCATCAGTTCTTCAGAGCTCAGCTTTCTCCACAGTCCAACTCTCACATCCATACATGACCACAGGAAAAGCCATAGCCTTGACTAGACGGACCTTAGTCGGCAAAGTAATGTCTCTGCTTTTGAATATGCCCAAATGACATATAAATTATTCAAGAGATGATAAAATGAAAAAATTTTTCACATTTGTTTTGATTTTCACATGAATGAAACATAATGCTGATAAATAGCATAAAAGAAAATGTGTGTCATCTTTGAACAGTATTGAAAACCCCAAATAAGGTATGCACCAGAATGCAATACTACACTGAAAAAGATAACCTGTCTTCCAAAGAAGACACACAGATGGCCAAAGAGCACTAGAAGAGATGCTCAACACTGTTAATCATCAGAGAAATGCAAATAAAAATCACAATGAGATATAACTTGACACCTGTCAAAATGGCCATCATCCAAAAGACCACAAATATCAAATGTCAGGGAGACTGTAGAGAAGAACTCTCCTACACTGTCAGCAGAAATGTACACTGGCACAGACACTGGAAAATGGTATGGAGGTTCCTCAAAAAACTGCACACAGACCTACCAACCATATGATCTAGCAATTCTATTCCTAGGTACACATCCAAAGAAAGTGAAAAAAATTCAAGATACAGGCACCCCAATGTCCATGTGTGTGTGTGCCCGACTCTGAGGCCCCATGGACTGCAGCCCCCAGGCTGCTCTGTCGATGGAGTTTTCCAGGCAAGCATGGTGGAGTGGGCGACCACTTCCTCCTCCAGGGGACCTTCCCAACCCAGGGCCTGAACCCACGTCTCTTGTGTCTCCGGCATTGGCAGGTGGATTCTTGACCACCGCACCACCTGGGAAGCCCTCTGACGCTCATGCAGACAGAAGGCAGACATCTGTTCAGGCGTGCCCAACTCTTTGCGACCCCACAAACTGTAGCCTGCCAGGCTCCTCTGTCCATAGAATTTTCCAGGAAAGAATACTAGAGTGGGTTGCCATTCCTTTCTTCAGGAGAATCTTCCCGACCTAGGGACTGAACCTGGATACCCCACATTCCAGGCAGACTCTTTACCATCTGAGCCCTCCAGTGTCCACAGCAGCATTCTTTACAGCTGCAGAGAGTCAGGCAAGACCAAGCTGCTAAGCACAGCACGGAAGACAGTGGCCACCAGTGAGGAGAGGCAAGGCGGGAGGGGCCACACAGAGAGAGGGGCTAAAAGACACAAGCAATGTGTATCCCCTGTGTCCAGCTTTCCCGACCCCCTGGACTGCAGCCCACCAGGCTCTGTGCAGGGGAATTTTGCAGGCAAGCATACCAGAGAGGGCTGCCATTTCCTGCTCCAGGGGATCTTCCCGACCCCGGGACTGAACCCACGCCTCTTCCGTCTTCCGCACTGGCAGGCAGATTCTTTCCCACTGTGCAATCTGGTAAGCCCAGTCACAAAGTAAACTATCACATATGGAGCAAATACGCTTCCAGGACGTACTGTACAGGGGCCTCCCCGCGGCCCAGTGGCCAGGACTGTGCTTCCGCTGCAGGCCGTGAGGGTCAGACCCCCAGCAGGGGAACTAAGTTCCTGCATGATGTGTGACAAAGCCCACCCCAGAAAAGGATACAATACGTGAGATACAGGGCTGGATGAAGCACAAGCTGGAATCTAGACTGCCAAGAGACATGTCAATAACTTCAGATATGCAGATGACACTACCCTCATGGCAGAAGCAAAGAGGAACTAAAGAGCCTCTTGATGAAAGTGAAAGCGGAGAGTGAAAAAGCTGACTTAAAACTCAACACTCAAAAACGAAGATCATGGCATCTGGTCCCATCACTTCATGGCAAATAGATGGGGAAACAATGACAGACTTTACTTTCTTGGGCTCCAGAATCACTGCAGTTGGCAAATGGAGCCATGAAATTACAAGATGCTTGCTCCTTGGAAGAAAAGTTATGACAAACCTAGACAGCATATTAAAAACCAGAGACATTATTTTGCTGACAAAAGTCCATATAGTAAAAGCTATGGTTTTTCTAGTGGTCATGTATGGATGTGAGAGTTGGACCATAAAGAAAGCTAAGAGCCAAGAATTGATGCTTTTGAACTGTGGTGTTGGAGAAGACTCTTGAGAGTCCCTTGGACTGCAAGGAGATCCAACCAGTCCATCCTAAAAGCAATTAGTCCTGAATATTCATTGGAAGGACTGATGCTGAAGCTGAAACTCCAATACTTTGGCCACCTGATGCAAAGAACTGACTCACTGGAAAAGACCTTGATGCTGGGAGAGATTGAAGGCAGGGGGAGAAGGAGACAACAGAGGATAAGATGGTTGGATGGCATCACCGACTCAACGGACACGAGTCTGAGTAAGCTCCAGGAGTTGGTGATGGACAGGGAGGCCTGGCGCGCGGCAGGCCATGGGGGTCGCGAGTTGGACACGACTGAGCGCCTGAACTGAACTGCGCAGCACAGAGAATAGAGCCGAAATTTCAGAGTCGCTGTGAGCGGAGTCGCTGTGAGCAGAGTGAACTCTTAGACACTGTGGGTCACTGTATTATACGCTGCTGCCGCTGCTGAGCCACGTCAGTCGTGTCCGGCTCTGTGCGACCCCACAGACGGCAGCCCACCAGGCTCCCCCGTCTCTGGGATTCTCCAGGCAAGAATACTGGAGTGGGCTGCCATTTTCTCCTCCAATGCAGGAAAGTGAAAAGTGAAAGTGAACTCACTCAAGTCGTGTCTGATTCTTAGAGACCCCATGGACTGCAGCCCACCAGGCTCCTCTGTCCATGAGATTTTCCAGGCAAGAGTACTGGAGTGTGGCTATATTATATACCTGAAACATAATACTGTAAGCTAACTATACCTCAATAAAAGAAAATTTTTTAATTAAGAAAAAAATAAAAACTACTTTGACAACTAAAACAAAACAAAACCATAACCAAGTGTGATTTATTCCAGGAATATATATACTAGAAAATCCATAAACAAAATTTACTATATAAATGTATCCAAGGAGAAAAATAATACAGTTCAACAGATAGTATAAAAGCATTTGACAAAAAAATCAACAATTCCTGATTTTAAAAAATACTCAAGAAAACAGGAATTGATGACTACTAAGGACAGGTGGCTCAGACGTGAAGAGTCCGCATGCGATTAGGAGACTCAGGTCCGATCCCTGTGTTGGGAAGATCCCCTGGAGATGGGAATGGTTATCCACTCCAGTATTCTTGCCTGGAGAATCCCATGGACAGAGGAACCTGCCAGACTACAGCCCATGGGGCTGCAAAGGTTCAGACACGACTGAATGACTAACACTTTCACCTTTTTTTCAAGGACACACTTTAGTCCTTATATATCATCAAACTACATGGGAACTAGCAGGGCCCCTCTTCTAGGTCAGGAATAAGGCAAGATGTCCTCCACTCCAGTAAATGAAGTTAAATGAGAAAATAACTAAAGACATTCACTTTGGAAAATAAGAGAATGAAACTCTAATCTTTTGCAGATGATACCATGTTTACTTGCAAAACCTAAGGAATCAATAGCAAGACTAATGGAAACAGGTATTTATAGTTGTCAGAATATGAACCTACCAACAAAAAACCAACAACTTTCAGATAGACAACAATTTAGTTAGAAGATGCAATGAAGAGAATGCCCACCTACAAGAGCAACAAAAACGTTAGATTACTGAGGAACAGAGTTAACAAGAAATGTACAATGTGCGCACACAGAAGAAAAGTTAATTCTTGTGGACTGGTTCAAAATTGGGAAAGGAGTACGTCAAGGCTATACATTGTCACCCTGCTTATTTAACTTATATGCAGAGTACATCATGCGAAATGGTGGAATGCATGAATCACAAGCTGGAATCAAGATTGCCGGGAGAAACATCAACAACCGCAGGTATGCAGATGACACCCCCATAAAGGCAGAAGGTGAAGAGGAACTGAAGAGCCTCTGGATGAAGGTGAAAGAGGTGAGTGAAAAAGCTGGCTTCAAACTCAACATTTGAAAAACTAAGATCATGGCATCTGGTGCCATCACTTCATGGCAAATAGATGGGGAAACAGTGGAAACAGTGAGAGATTTTATTTTCTTGGACTCCAAAATCAGTGCTGATTGTGACTGTAGCCATGAAATTAACAGACACTTGCTCCTTGGAAGAAAAGCTATGACAAACCTAAACAGTGTATTAAAAGGAAGAGACATCACTTTGCCAACAAAGGTCCATATAGTCAAAGCTGTGGTTTCTCCAGTTGGATCATGAAGAAGGCTGATGCTTTTGAATTGTGGTGCTGGAAGAGACTCTTGAGAGTCCTTTGGACTGTAAGGAGATCAAACCAGTCCACCCTAAAGGAGATCAACCCTGAATGTTCATTGGAAGGACTGCTGCTGAGACTGAAGCTCTGATACTTTGGCCACCTGATGCCAAGAGCTGACTCACTGGAAAAGACCCTGCTGCTGGGAGGACTGAGGGCAGGAGGGGAAGGGGATGGCAGAGGATGAGATGGCTGGATGGCATCACCGACTCAGTGGACGAGTCTGAGCAAGCTCTGGGAGATGGTGAAGGACAGAGGAGCGTGGTGTGCTGCAGTCCATGGGGTCACAGAGAATCCCTTAGAGAACGGCTTAGAGAATGAACAACTAACTATGAAAAGATCCAAGAATGGATCTGAACAAATGGAAAGGCTCCCCTTTTCTTGAATAAGATCCAAGATGGCAAGTCAGTCAGTTGGAAAGTTAATTTGTATTTAACACAATCCCTATAAAACCAATAAACAGTTTTTTCTGGGACAAGCTGACACTCAAGTTCAAAGGTAAGAGTAGTCAGGAAGCCGTTGAGGAAGGCTGGAGGAGGCGGGCAGCCCACTCCAACAAGCGCACTGAAGGCCTCCACGGCTGAAGAGCAGGGTGAGCCCACTGAGACAGCAGGGGCAGAGAGAAGGCAAGAATGCAGGGTCCATTCGGGAAATGCCTGCACTCAGGAGCTGGTGTCCGAGTCACCAGGGGTGGGGTGGGGGCAGGGCTTTCCAGGAACAGCATCGGGACACTTCCACATACCACACGGGAGGACTCGGATCAAAGTCCTAATTGTAAAAAGATGACATCTGACAAATATGAGAAAACAGTGATGAATTCCTTTAGAACCTGGCTGCCTTTTTAACTGAGATTCAAAAATCTAGACTCAATGAAAAAACCTATAAATTTGATTACACTTAAAAAAAACCCTAACTTTTGTATGGGAGGAAAAACACTATACGCAAAATCAAGGTAAGAAACAGAAAAATTATTTCCAAGATAAACCAAAGATTAAGGGCTGATGCCACTAATAAGACGGGCTAATACACAGGAGCTCTCTAAGCCAAGGGAGGAGAGACCAGGAGCCAGAGCGAAAAACAAGCCAGAGGGTCCAGAAAAACAGGGACGAAACCAGCCCTCCAGGCAAGCGGAAATGCATGCAGTTTCACTCCTAATTAGGGACACGCAAATCTCAGCTACTGTGAGATGTCATTTCACACCCATCAGATGCAAAATTCCAAAGCTGGTGACACATTCTGCTGGCAAGGCTGTAGGGAAGCAGGTTCTCATCCGTGGCTGGCGAGATGATGAAAGCAGACAGATATCAGTCTGTGGGCCCTGCAATCCCACATCTAGGCAGTAACCCTAAAGGTACACCTCCAACAAGCAGAAACACATATGCAAAACAGCATATATGAAGCATTACTTGTAATTGTAAGATACCAGAAATGACCCAAATAATCATACAGAAAACTGGAAAAAAACTAGAGTATACCCACTCAGTGGAGTGCTATATAACTTAAAAAAAAAACGGCTCTGTGACCCACAAGGCGTGATTTCCAGGGTGTGCTTTAAAAGTGAAGTAAACAGAACGTGGATTCACACAGAGCATCTTCTCGCACCAAAGGGGGGGTGTGGACACGCAGACACACGTGCTGATTCTGCAAAAAGACGCAGAACCGTGCCCCTGGCCTAACGGGCCTGCAAGGGGCCAGAGGGAGCAGCCTGAGCAGAGGCCTGGCCTCTCTGCCCGCCGCTGTTGCTGCTCAGGTGCTCAGTCGCGCCTGACTCTGACCCCACGGACTGCAGCGCCCCAGGCTTCCCTGCACGTCACTGCCTCCAGGAGTCTGAGCGTGCCTTTTAGCACATTTTCTTTTCTCTTTTGGCTACACCATGGCACGCAGGATCTGTGCTCCCCAAGCAGGGATTGACCCTACGCCTCCTGCAGTGGAAGCATGGAGTCTTAAGCACGGGACCACGAGGGGCGTTCCTAGCGTAATTTTCATTTCTAGAATGTTATTGTTTTTACACATTCAAAAGAAAATCAAATCAATGAGGATGAATAAAAACATCATTTAAAAAAAAGAAACAAACTTAACTGCATTTCAAATAGAATTGCCACACAGAAGGAAAAACAGCTCTAATCCACGTAACTTCTCGAACAGAGCACGGTGACTAAACCACACCAGTGGGACAGACAGCACGGCAGGAGCACCCGGAGCGCTGAGGTGTGCCGGGCTGCTCTCCACAGGCTCAGGCCCAAGAGTCAAGGCGTGCTGGGAGCCGGAGACGCAGAACAGGGGCGGCAGAGAGAAAGCTGTGTCAGCATGAACTCATGTTCCGACACACGTGTATACACACATAAACCCACATACACAGATACACAAGCATGAGCATACATGTACATACAAATGTGTACACGCACGTGTACGTGCAGGTATGCAGGCACACATACACATATGTGTACATACAGTCACTACTCAGAGGATCCAGGACTTCCTGGAAAAGCAGCTTGTCCAGGGCGTGGGAGAGGGAGAGCCCAACAGGAGCCCGGAGTGACCAGAAAGCGAGGCGCCACCTCAACCACATGCCCAAGAGCAACATGAGCAATAAAGGGACGAAGCGGCATCTCGGGGCTGCTGACCCCCCGACTCGGAGGCCAGAGCGCCACTTCCGGGAGGCCCAACAGCAGCGCGTAAGCTTCAGTGCACACGCTGCGGACTCAGCCACGGAGAGGCTGAGAGCAAACAGCACTCGGGAGGGAGGGTGGGCGCCTCTCCTGGGGTCAGACGACGGAGGCTTTCAAACGAGCGCCCCTAGAGACCAATGGGACATCGTGTGATGAGAAGAGGCAACACGTCAGGGAAGCACACAAGCACGACCACACACACACGGCGAACAAGCCCCCGAGAGTCTCTGCAACGACAGCTGAGAGAACGAGGGAGGAGGCAGGCACAGATCAGCAAGACCGCGGAAGCAGCTGTGGCCCAAGTAGAGCACAAACAGGCCACAGACACCGGCTGCCCACTTCCAGAAATGGACGGCCAGACGGCCACCAAGAGCAGACGGTGCCCGCCCCGGCGGGGACAGAGCACACGGTCCTCCCCGGACGGACCGCCAATGGGCCACCGTGAGGCCCCGCGACCCTAAAACGCGCATCAGTGCCAGAAATTCAGGATGCTCTCAAAAATGTGCAAGTGAAACCGCACTCTCCAAGGCAACCAATGAGTCAAAGAAGAAACCGCAAAGAAGATGGAAAATACTTTTTGAGACGAATGAAAATAAAAGTACAGCATACCAGACTCACGGGACACAGTGAGAGCAGTGCCTAGAAGGCAGCCTATCACTGTAAATCCTGCACTGAGAGAGAGAAGAGAGGGCAGAGAACCACCAGAGCGTCCACAGGACAAAGGGCAGCGACAGGGTAGGAGCAGAGCCCAGGGCTCAGACGAGGAAGCCTGGAGGCCACCGCCGGTGGAGAAGGTCGGGAAGGCGTGCGGTGCGGCAGCCACCTGCTCCCTACGGAGGAGGGGACACTACCCCAGGCCGGGGAGGGGGTGATGAGGGGCAAGAACAGGGTGGGGCTTCAGGAGAAGAAAACGTGAGGGGTCCCTGGTGAGAGGAAGGCCAGTCCGCCTGCCGGTTGGGGCCCTGCTGGGTTCTGCCTGGAGCAGGAGAAAGAACCAGGGCAGCGGCTGAAGCGTGTCTGGAGCGCAGGCTGCTGAGCCCGAACTGTCCGCAGTGGTGACCAGGCCCCGGTGGGGCTGGGCGTCGCTGGTGCAGAGGCACCCAGATGAGAGAGCCGGTCAGGCGAGGACCGCGTTGAGAGAGCAGCGGCTGGCGCTGAGGCTCTGCAGTCGCCCTCACGGCAAGGCCGGGGAACCGGGAACGTGTCAGGACAGAGGAGGGGCCGCTCACCTGCCGCCGTCCGGCAGCTGATGATCGTGAAGCCGCCGTGCATGCAGGCCGCCAGGAGCAGGTCGCGCTGGAACGGGTGCCACCTGAGCCTCCACACCCCGCCCCGCACGGGCACGTCCGCCAGCGGCCGCCGCAGGCTCCGCGTGTCCCAGAGAAGAACGTGCTCGTCGTAGCTGAAACCCACGGATCTCAACCAGCGTGCAGGAAAGTGGGGCTCCGCGGGCGGGACACCCCTCACAGGAGACCCGGACCCGCCCCTCCAGGACGCAGTCCCTTCCCTGAGCCCCCGACGCCCACACTGGTTCAAAGAGCGGGCTGGTCAGACGCCACAGCAGCAAAGGGGGAATCGCCGCCATAGCCGGGACTCACCTTCCCGTGGCCAAGACGTTCTCACGGTGGGGGGCTGCTCTGGATGCTGCACACGCCCATGGAGTGTCTGTGGGGGGCGGAGGGCTGAGAGGCGCTCCGCAGCCCCCCAGCAGAAGCCCGGGGCGGGGTGGGGGCTGAGAGGCGCCCGCAGCCCCCAACAGAAGCCCGGGGCGGGGGCCTGAGCAGGCAGAAGCCCGGGCGGGGCGGGGCGGGCCCCACGAGGACTCACCTGCGGCTGCTGAAGGTGGCAGTGTCGGGCATCCGGGTGTCCCAGCCCTTCAGGAGGCCATCGTCCCCCACCTGCATGGAAATGGAAACCGCCCCCGCTGGCCAGGAGGCACGCCGAGGACGGGCACCGGCCGCTTCTCAGGGTGCAGTCACGTCTGTGAGGGTGTCTCCACACAGGCATGTGCGCCCCAGAGGCAGCCAGCTGTGCCGCCACCGTGCCTTCACCCGCTGCGGAGAAGACAGGGGCCACACCCAAAGGCCAGACAGGCACGCGCGCAGCCGCACGGACTCCACCCTTCCGGCTCCTGCAGCCAGGAGCCTGCGTGGCCACATCCGAGCGCTCGGAACAGACGCGTCTGCGGGAGGCTCTGCAGACGCCTGCAACTAGCGACACATGTGCGTGTGTTTTAGAGAGAAAGGTCCCCGGTAACCTCGCAGGAAAAGGGCTGCTTCTGAGAAAAGCGAAGCGACAGAAGCGAGGGGAGTCGGAGCCCTGACGCACAGCCAGTCTTTGAAGAAAAGCAGCACCGTTGAGGGCATGGCGTCCTGAAGGAAGACGGGCAGAGAGGACGAAAGGGAGCAAACCAACCACAGAGCCAACCGCGCTGAGCGCGCCACTCGTCCACCACCTGCCACCCGCCGCCCACCACCCATCCACCAGCACTTCCTGGGCGCAGCGCAGACGGGGATGGCGGTGAACGCAACCTATGTCCCTGAACCAGGAGAAGCCACCATCCCAGCACTGAGCTGCAGGTGAGCCTCAAATACAAGCTGCCATTCCGTGGCAGATCCAGAGAGCTGGCTGTGGTTTCTTCACACGCCGGGCTCCCTTCTCTCACACTCCACGTGCTCCACCAGGAGCTCCTACTGATCAGCCTGCACGCAGCAGTTTCCCACCCTTCCTCCTCTCCACTGCCCTCACCTCTCCAGCCGCCCTCCAAACAGCGTCTCTAGCCTACACCCTCACCCCTGCAGTCTATACTCAGCACAGTAGCTAAGGCTATTGCTGACTCACCAAGTCGAGTCCGACTCCGTGACCCCATGGGCTGCAGCACGCCAGGCTCCTGTCCTCCACTATCCCCTGGAGTTTGCTCAGATTTGTGCCCAGAGTCAGTGATGCTGTGCAACCAGCTCATCCTCTGCCGCCCCCTCCTCC
This sequence comes from Nanger dama, assembly GCA_917880005.1. Taxonomy (NCBI): domain Eukaryota; kingdom Metazoa; phylum Chordata; class Mammalia; order Artiodactyla; family Bovidae; genus Nanger; species Nanger dama. The sequence goes on along the minus strand of CAKJTW010000018.1, from coordinate 441,999 downwards.
TTTTGCTCTGTCTTTCCCAGCATCACGGTCTTTTCCAACGAATCAGCTCTTCGCATCAGGTGGCCAAAGTATTGGAGTTTCAACTTCAACAGCAGTCCTTCCAATGAATATTCAGGGCTGATTTCCTTTAGGATGGACTGGTTGGATCTCCTTGCTGTCCAAGGGACTCTCAAGAGTCTTCTCCAACACTATAATCCAAAAGCATCAAATTTTTGGTGCTCAGCCGTCTTCATGGTCCAACTCTCACATCCATACATGACTACTGGAAACACCATAGCTTTGACTATACGGACCTTTGCTGGCAAAGTGACATCTCTGCTTTCCAACACGCTGTCTGGGTTTGTCCCTGCGTTCCTTCCAAGGGGCAGGTGTCTGACTCCGCAGCTGCAGCCACCGTCTGCAGCGATTCTGAAGCCCAAGAAAAGGAAGTCTGTCACCACTCCCCCTCCCCATCTATTTGCCAGGAAGTGATGGGCCAAGAGGCCATGACTTTTGCTTTCTGAATGCTGAGTCTTATGCTAGCTTTTCACTCTTCTCTTTCACCTTCATCAACAGCCTCTTTAGTTCCTCTTCATTTTCTTTCATTAGGATGATAAGGATCTTCTTAAATTTTAAAATGTTAAGTCAGAAAACATTCCTCTGTCCAACACCCCACGATGGCTCCCTTCCACTCTGAGCAAACGCCGGCATGCTCCCGGGGCCTCGGCCCAGCGCCCTGCCTCCGTGACCCCTTGCCTGCTGTTCCACACTCACTGCTCAAGACACACAAGCCTCCACGGCAGGACAGTGTGCCACCCTGGCACCTGATGCCCTTGCCTGTCCGACCTCCCTCCTTCCAGAGTGTATTCACCACCAAGCGTGTTATACTGGGCGTTCCTTGTCTGTCTCTGCCAAGCGCTGGAAGCTCAGTGAAAGCAGGTACTTCATCTTCCTCACAGGAATCTCCCAAGCCCCGGGACAGTGGTCAGCACGTGGTCGGTGCTCAACAGACGCTTGCTGGATGAATGAATTGATCCCGAATTGTTAAAATATTTGTCTCACTCCACTGTGGCTTGAATTAGCTAAGCCTCAAAGCAGAAGAATTAATCTATGAACAAGAGCTCAAAAATCAAGTCTTTACTGTTCTCCCTGAGTCTGTTCAAGGGTGTAACAGCAAAAACTCCAGAAAAGATCCCCTTTCAGGGGGATCATCATAAGTGGTCTCAGGACATCCCTGACGGTCCAGTGGTTAAGAATCCACCCTGCAATGCAGAGGATGCAGGTTCGATACCTGGTCAGGGAATTAAAATCCCATGTGCCCTGTGATGTGACAAAAAATTAATAAATAGCTTGAGGACAGGGCGCCATGAGACCAATGGCAAGGGACTGAACGTACAGTGTTTCTAAAGACAAGATTTTAAGCTGGGCCCTGCCAGAAAAGTAGAATCAACCTGTGAAAAATTAAACTAAGATTAGAGAAAACATAGAAGAGTTGAGGAAAAGAAGACTGAGAACAAGGAAAAATCGCTCAGAACAGGGCCAGCCAGGCAGGCCCAAACCCAGCCACATAAGACCCGGGGCCCTGCTGGGCATCCTGGGTGGGAGCTGCAGAAGGCTCAGGACCGTGCAAGTGAGAGCTCGCGTGCTCAACCACCTGCTCTATCCTCGAACGGGAAGCTGGGCAGGAGGTTGAGCATGAACGCAGGCCACTGCTCGGCGCTCTGCCGTGACCACGGAGAACGCAGGCCACTGCTCGGCGCTCTGCTGTGACCACAGCATGGGACCGTGGTCCTGACAAGTGGAAAGAGAGTAAGAGGGATACAGCCAATTTAGAGAAATGCTCAGAAGACAAAACCAAGACACAGACTCTCAGGAGGGGCGAGCGGACAGAGACATGTGATTTGGGTGCCCAGACCCTGTCCCAGAGTGCAGGGCACGGGAGGGCCACACAGGAACACAGGCATGGCCGGAGCCCGCGGAGGGGAGTGGTGGGGAGCACCCCAACATGAGTGTGGGGAGCTGGCAAGACAACGCAGCCAGAGCTCAGAAGGAAGGCCTGCTCCCCCAGCGAAGAGCAGCGTCTGCAGAGACACAGTAATGGAGTCAGGAGAGTGACGGTGCGGAGTGAGGAGGACGCGGGCGGGGCCATGAGCGGGCTGGCGCGGGACGAGCCCGCGGGGCGGAGGGCAAGCTGGTGCAGGACGGGCACGCTGGGCAGAGGGCGGGCTGGAGCGGGACGAGCCCGCGGAGCAGAGGGCAAGCTGGTGCAGGACGGGCACGCGGGACAGAGGGCAAGCTGGTGCAGGACGGGCACGTTAGAGAGAGGGTGGACTGGCGCGGGACGAGCCCACGGGGCAGAGGGCAAGCTGGTGCAGAACGAGCACGCGGAGCAAAGGGCGGGCTGGTGCAGGACGGGCACGCTGGGCAGAGGGCAAGCTGGCGCGGGACAAGCCTGCGGGGCAGAGGGCGGGCTGGCGCGGGACAAGCCTGCGGGGCAGAGGGCAGGCTGGCGTGGGGATGAGCCTGCGGGGCAAAGGGCACATGGCTGCAGGGAGAAGCGGTGCCTGGATCGCGCAGCCTTGATGCCTGGGAGGGACACAGGGTACGACCAGACAGGCCTGTGGACCTGCCACTGGGCTGGGCAGCGCGCGGTTCCTCCACATGAGGCTCCAGGCCACACCGCTTGCAGTGAGCGCGGCACGCCACCAGCACCCAGACAGGAGACGAGGCCTCGGCTGCTCTCCAGCCTCTGCGGGTTCCGCAGCCCTCAGCTGTCTTCCCTCAGAGCCCCATGCCCTCCGCGGCCATTAGGGTGGAAGGGGCTCCCAGTGCCCACGTCATCACCCTGTCCACACGTGCCACGTACACCACCAGGAAGCCGGTGTTCCCTGCCGCCCGGCCTGACCTGGGAGGGAAGCCATTCCAAAAGGGGACTGGCAAGCCCAAGACCCAACACGACCGCTCAGCACCAACCTGGACGACCAGGCAGCAAGCAAGGGTCTCCGACCGGACGTGAAGGAGAGCGAGGACCCCTCCCGGGGAAAGCGTGTCAGGGGCGCTCCCACGGGGAGCAGCGCCACCCAAGAGCCCACGGTGCCCGGGCAAACTGTGCTTCGCTCTCCAAGGACAGCTCTGGAGCACCAGCTCAGCTTCTGCCCTGAAGTACGCTCTCCACAAATGGCTGGAGGACTCGCCCGGTGACCTGTGTCTCCTCTGCTCCCTCCTGCCCCTCACCCTCAGCAAGTCTTCAAGGGGGCGCTCAGTGGAGGCTACCAACCTGAGTACACGACTTCCGTCTGCCAGTAATTGAAAGCAGCAACCCAGGCCTCAAACTGATGGGCCTGCCACGTGCCCACAGCCTGCAATCCGGGCCCCGCCTCGCTGATCTTCAGGAGGTGGAGCTGCCCTTTGGAGTCGCTGCTAATGATTTCCAAGGGCTGGTCACTGGCCCTGGACACAGGGAACCAATGGAGAATCTGGGTGAGATCGATTCACTGCCCTAAACTCCTCACCTCTGTGGTTCCCCAGCAGGGACACATTACGCCCCCAAGACACAGCAGAGGGAGGCTCTCCAGGCTCTGGCATGTGAACAAGCCTCCTAAGAGGCTTGCCTGGGCAGAAACTGAAGCTGCTGTGAGCCTGTCAAAATAAACTAGGGTCGGCTTCCCCTGGTGAAAACATGCCCCCTTTTCTTTCAAGGTAAGAGCTGGCTGCGACACTCCCAGGCGTGAGCGCCACAGCTGCGGCCAGCAAGGCAGCTTTCCTTCTGTCTCTCACACGAAATAGCCAAGACTCAGGCCCACCTCCGCTGGCCCTCACCTTCCAGCTTTCCCAGTGGACCAGTCCAAGGACAAGGCGAGGCTCTGCTCTTCCAGGGCCAAGCGGGAGCAGGGCTGCAGTGCCCAAGTGTCCTGCCAGAGAGAAGGAAGCCGTCACCGGGAGCGAGCGGCCCCGGCGCCCCGAGGAGACCACGGTCTACTCCGGTGGATGTGTCCTCAGGCGCCCTGTAGAGCAGAGCCCGAGATCATTGCCAAAGCAGCTCCAGGAGCCCTCACCGCAGAAGGAGGGCCTGCCCACACATAAGGCCTCAGCGGAAGTGGGTCTCTGCTGCCCACGCCCTCCTGGAGACTAGTGCGGCACCCACACAGCCTCCTGGGAGCACTGCCGCTGTGGCTCCCCATCGCCCAGGGCCTCCAGGGACAGGACAAAGGGGCTTCGCCCAGACACAGGCAGCCATGGAAACGCCGCTTCTCTGGGCTGGACTCTCTCTGCAGGGCAGCTGTGCCACCTCCCAGGTCTTCCTACTCCTGCCTCCAACTCCGGTTCTGAGCCCAGCCCTCCTCAGAACTCTTGCTGTCCTTCCTGAGACAGGGCCGCCGCTCTCGGCGCGTCTGGAGCAAGGCCGTCTTCACCAGCGCTCAGCGCCATGGACCCGAGGCCAGCTGGGCCCGCCCCAAGGCCCACTCGCAGCGCCTGCACCAGCGCCTCCCCTCCACTCCCCTCGCCCGCTGAGGCAAGACGTGGTCAGGGCTCCTTCTTTCCCCCGCGCCTGCCCCCCAGCACACGGACACTCTACAGACGCGTGGCGCGGGACTGCTGTGTGACGCCTGGGACAGCACATCACCAGGCTCTCAGCCGTGCCTGCTGCTTTGTGGCCCCAGAGCAGAGTCTGCCAGGCTCCTGTCCATGGGGCTGTCCAGCCAAGAAAGCTGAAGCGGGTTGCCATGCCCTCCTCCAGGGGATCTTCCTGGCCCACGTCTCCTGGATTGCAGGCGGATTCCTCACCCACTGTGCCACGTTTGGGGAAGCCCAGAGGAACCCTATGCTCTCTTAATTCTTGATGAGAAGCACCACTTTGCCCCAGGAAACACTGCTCTTCCTGGCCAGTACTGCCAGCCCAAGAACGCTGCCCAGGCCTTCCTAACAGGGCGTTCAGGCCCCCCGTCAGCAAAGCGCCTGCCTGTCGCTTCAGCTCCTCTGCTGGCAACATACAAGGTGTCTTCCTCTTGGGAGTTAGATGTAGAACCCGTGAACTTAAAACCCATGAACTGTGTGCTACCTTAGAACATTTCACGATAAAGTTTATCACTGAACAGGTCATCCTAGAAAAAGATCGCCTCAGCACAGCCTCCCTCCATGTTCCTTGCACCCTTCACCAAGCCTGGCCCAGTCACTGACCTCAGATGGCACCAAGCGGAGGAGCTCTATGGATCCGGGAAGCATCCACCACACCCAAGACGGGATGGCCAGCCACTGGAACGTGACACCTAGGAGAGAATGCACGTGCCAGTCAGGACACAGGCTTTGCCCAGAATACAGGAGAACGACTGGCGCCCCCGGGACTCACTGGTATAGATTTCAGCTCCAAAACCAGTTTGGAGCCTACAGTTCTGTTCCTGCAAGATCCTCCAGTTTACAAAGCAGAAAATCAGCACTGCTTCCCAGACAGACCGACAGTACCTGTGCGGCTTGGAAACTGAAAAAGAAATGAGCCCCAAGTTCACAGCAGCCTCCACAGGTGGGAAAGACAGGACAGGAAATGAACCCCAACTTCATGCAGAAGCCTCCCTGTCTTGTTGGATGCCACCAGGCATCAGCTCCTCTGACTGAACAATCCTAAACAATCAGGTTTTCATGACAACTTCCAACCAAGGGGGACTGTTACCAAGCGTGTACCATTTCATGTCCAGGATCGCAGAAGTGTCTCTTCTCTGGACCTCAACCAGGGGCCGGGAGACCTGTCCACATTGCAACTGTACAGGTAGAGACGGCCCAAACGAACTTGAGGCTCCGCAACATCCAGTTCACTCTACAAAAAAAATGCACATGTGTTCTCTGAATGCCTTAACAGACACTGAGGAACCCAAAGGATGGGAAAAGGGACAGGGAAAGAGGTTTGCCAAGACTCAGGAACTCTGATTTTCTGAGCTGGAGAAACGTCTTTTCTCTTGTAGGGGATTAACGAGTAGGTGGATTTGGATACAATGCTTCTTAAAGTGGCCGACAGAAAGGAGCGGTGGTTAGGATTCCCATGGGACAGTGCGACTGCCTAGGACGGTCCCAGTGCCAGCTTTCACTCTTAAAAACGCTTAGGTTTGGATCCGCATAAGTGGATGCCTTCAAGGCATTAGGTAAGCTCCTATGACATCCCCTTTTCTCTTTGCTCTAGACTTCACCCACAACCTGGGCCACGCAGGCAAACAGACGACATCCCGCTTTCAGGACGCCGTTTCTAACTGACATTCCAGCCACAGGCCAAGGTCGCGTCCACCCCAGGTGGCTCCACACGAGACGGCTCCATTCCAGCCTCACCGCTGCAGACCAGAGAGGTCTCGATGCTTGCGGTCGGCTCTGCCTCTCAGGAGCCTCTCCTCGCCCTTCTCGAGAGGAGCTCGAGTCGGGGACTCTAGCCCTTGGGAACGGCCACCTGGGGCCGCAGACCGCCCGAGGCCCGAGGCCCGAAGCCAGGAGGCCCGCGCACCTGGCACGCCCCGTCGGCGGGCCGGTCCTCCGGTGTCCACAGCTGGTAGGTGCCGCAGGCCAGCAAGCGCCTGCAGCCGGGCAGCGGGCACCACTCCACCGAGGCCACGGTGTGCTCCGTGTCCACCGCCTGCAACAGCTGGACTCGGCCGTCGGCTCCCGCGCCCCCGGAGGACGCGGCGGCGGCCGTGGCGGCGGGCAGCGCGCGGCAGAGGCGGAGCAGGGTATCCACGTTGACAGCGCCGAGCGCGGGCGCTCTGCGACAAGGGCCGCGCAGCCGGGCGGGCGGCGCTGCTCCCACTTCCGCCGCCGACGCCGGGCCTCTTCCGGGGAGGGACTTCCTGCCCCACGGACACCCCTGCGAGGCCGCGCGCCCGCGCCCCCTGCTGGCCGGCCGAGTTCAACCCCCACCCCCGCCCCTCCGCGCGCCCCGGGCGGCGGCGCGGCCGGCCTGGAGCCACCTGAGGGCTGGACTCCGAAAGGGGGGTTAGAGTCCAGGGTCTGACGCAGAGCCCGGGCACAGGCTGCCCTCCCTCTCCCTGGCCATGTCCAGCGCAGGGAGCTAGCTGCCTGCGGGCAGTAGCTGCGGCGCACCAGCGGACGCAGAATCCTGCCAGGACAGCAGAGAACGGAGACAGGGTGGGCCCAGGGCCCAGCGGTGAGCAGGGTGAATAGAGGGCACGGAGCAGACAGTGTCTGAGCCCCAGGGGCAGGTGAGGTCCGTGCCCGTTAGATACCGTATAGGGGCAGGCACCCAGCACTCACTGACTTGGAAAACTTGAGTGATGTGGTTATGTGCTGGCACCATTCAACAAAGCCAGTGAACTCTACAGAGCAAGTGTGGGGAAGGCAAGTGTTAGTTATGAACTGAATGCTGTTACTGTTCAGTGGCTAAATTGTGTCTCTGCGACCCCACAGACTGCAGCCTGCCAGGCTTCCTGTCCTTTGCTATCTCCCAGACTGAATTGTGTCTTCCCCCAGATATGCTGAAGTCTTATCTGCAACATCACAGAATGTGACCTTCAGAAACAGGGTCTTCACAGAGGCCATCCAGTTAAGGTCATAAGTGTACCCCTAATCCAGTATCACTGGCATCCTTAAGAGGAGATGTGGTCTATTACAGACACCCACAGGAGAAGCCTGGGAGGTATGAAGCCTCTACGCGGCAAGGTATGAGGCCACGGGAATCTGGAAGAGCCTGGAGCCTTCAGAGGGAGCACCGCCCTGCCCTATGCTGGTGTGCAGAGCCTAGACCCTACACTGTTTTAAGCCACCCAGCTTGTGTTCCTTTGTTACAGCAGCTGCAGGAAATGGGACAAGACTGAAATCCATATGGAGACTTGCGTGGTTAGCCTGTGGTTTCTGAGGTGGTTGCTATGGCTAGAAAAAGTCAGCTGTTCAGATGGCAGCTGAAGCACAGTAGAAAGGTTGGTCAGGAAACAGGAGGGCACCCTGAAGTGGCCGAACCACACACCTTGATCTAATCTGGTGCAAAAGGCAGTCAGGCCAAGAAGCCCCCCTGCCTCACTCCTAACAGGTGAGAGCCATGAATGTTGAACTTTCAGTCGCTCTCAGATGTGTGGCTACTAAAGTCAAGAGGTCGGGGCCATCAGAACAGACCCAGGGGCCAGATAGCCAATAAAGGACAGGGGAAGCAAGGGATACAGCCAGCCTGTGGGTGCCAGGGCACCTTCCCGGGGTGGCTGCTCCAGGGCCTTGGCAGTGAGAGCAAGCCCTCAGCCACCCTCTCAGCTCCACCCAGGGCCCTACACCAGCCCAGACTCAGAGTCTGCCAAGTAGCACAAGACGCAGCACCACCAGGAGAGGACAGCCCCCAGCTATGCGTCCCCCAACCCCCGCAGCCACAGCTGACAGCGAGCCCCAGAGCACGGCAGTGCCAGGCGAGCCAGGAGTCACAGCAACGAGCACCCGAGGTCAGCACCCAGCATGGCATCCTCCAGGTCAGCAGACTCTAGCACTTCCATTCCAGTGGAACTTTCTGAGGACTAGCTAACCACATGAAGGCAACGGCACCCCACTCCAGTACTCTTGCCTGGAAAATCCCATGGACAGAGGAGCCTGGAAGACTGCAGTCCATGGGGTCGCTGCGGGTCGGACACAACTGTGCAACTTCACTTTCACTTTTCACTTTCGTGCATTGGAGAAGGAAATGGCAACCCACTCCAGTGATCTTGCCTGGAGAATCCCAGGGATAGGGGAGCCTGGTGGGCTGCCATCTATGGCGTCATACAGAGTCGAACACGACTGAAGCAACTTAGCAGTAGCAGCAGCATCTAAACACAGGAGAGCCAGTGCTGGTTGGGGAACAGAGACCGGCTGGAGGGCCAAGCTGGCCACTCCCCCAAGCACACAGGTAGGACACACAGCCTGCAGGCCAGTGCTCATTCCAGGAGCCTGGTTCTGAAGGTTAAGTGAGCACACTCAGCCCCAGACCCCAGGACGCTGGCTGCACAGCACTCTCCAACCCTGTGCCCTGGCCAGAGCTGACCTCAGGCCAGCTGTGATCTGCAGCACAGCCTCTCAGAATCACATATATCCTCTTCCCCAACGGTTTGCTAAGCCCCCTGGCAGTTTGGGGGCACCTGGAGCAGACCCCCTTGCAGCAAAGACTTGAACTTGGAAGAGGCACCACGGCCAACCTCCACGGCAGCCAGGTCTTCTCAGCAAAAACCAGTGGGCACTTGGGGCCCCTTCCCCTGAAGAAAAGCCCTCCCTTGGTGTTGGGACTGAGGTGCCCGCCTGCTCCCCATCTCCCCAGTCCTGTTCTCCACACACAGTCCAAGAAGCCTCCAAGTTCTGCAAAGGCAGCCATAGAAAGTTCAGCTCACAGACCAAAGGCCGCCCAAGAGCTGGCCCTGGTCAGAGAGGCACACGCACGGTGTCCCGGCAGACAGCGGGGAGCCTGTGGGGCCATGTGGGGCTGGGGGCGAGCCGGGACGGTCCAGGCTTGCAGCCACAGGTGCGTGCGGCCCCTGGGGGCTCAGCAAGGTGTACAGGACGCTGGGCGCCCGGGCAAGCTGCCAGTCATGGGGGCCATCAGCATGGCTGGCAATGCCCCCGCCCTGAGTGCCCAGGCGGGTGGGTGACAACGGCGGCCCCTGCCGGCCACCGGGTCTGCGTCTCCCGCCCCCACCACCCCCTCGGGCTCGGGTGGAGGGTAGCCTCGCCATCTGTGCCCGCGGACGCCACCTGAGGCAGAGAGCAGAGCGCGGCCAGGGTGCGGGCGGCCCCACTTTACTGTGCCTGCTGCCCCCCCGCCCGCCTTGGCCCGGCCGCCCAGTAAGCGTTACAGCAAATGGCCCGATTTGTACTTCTGAACCCTCCCACCTTCCCCCAAAAAAACTGTACATGAGTTTACAAACATATTAACATATAAATAATGAGAAGCGTCCGGCAGGCCCTCCCAGCTGTCTCTGCTCCGGGGGAGCCTCTGGCTGCCAGACGGGGGCAGGAGCAGTGCAGGGTGAACCCCGGGCCCGCCGCCGGGAGCCGGGAGCTGCGCGGCCGCCGCGTCATCGCTCAGGCTCCAGCTCGTGCGGGAAGGGGCGCCGCTTCTCCCGACAGTGCTTCTTGTGGGCCGGCCAGTCCTTCTGCTGGCACTGCGAGCCGCAGTAGCGCGCCACCTGGCAGCGCCCGCAGATGTTGAACTCCCGGAGCTGAAAGGACACAGAGGAGCCCGGTGCGGTCAAACGTGGACCCGGGGGGGCCCGGCCGCCCGCGCCGAGGCGGGAGCAGCGCAGCCCGGGCGCGCCCGGCACGCACCTGCCTCTCCATCGCCGTGCAGGGCGGGGTAGCGGCACTCGTAGTAGGTGCAGGACGTCTCCTCCTCCTCCACCACGTCCCCGTTGGCGTTGTAGAACCGCGTCACGCTCAGGACCGGGAACTGCTCCTCTATGGGGTCTGTGGGCAGCTGCTGGATTGCCAGCCAGTATAAGCTTTGCTCCCTTAACAAAAGAAACGGGGTTTCAGGTCCCCTTGGCCAGAAAGGGGCAAGGCACGGAGGTAACAGTAGGTGACCCCAGGGTGGACCAGCTGCCTCCCCTTTGCAGGACCACCTCCCCCAACTGTGACCGACAGTCTGACTGTCCTCTGCCCACTGGCTCACCTCCCCATAACACCCAGGATTCAGCCTGTTTCTCTTCTCACTAAAAGGCACAGGAAGGGCTGTGTATGTCTTGCCCCTCAGTCTTCCTGACACCGTGAGAGCCGGGCACACGACAGGCTTGGAGACCATGTGGTTTCAGCCGCAGGCTCAGCCCGGACTGGGCGACACCAGGCTGCCTCTCTCCCTGCTCGTGGCCCCAGAGGTGCTCAAATCTGCCCCTGGGGAGGTCTGGGTGGCCCAGCCTCTAGGCGCTGCAGTTAGTCTCCACCCTCCCGATCGCGTCTCTGCCTGGACCGGGCCAGAAGCTCATAGCTGCCCACACCGGCCCCACCACCGCAGGTACTGGTGGATGGGTCAAACCCGAAGCAGGGAGCAGCCCACCCCTGAGGCCAGCCTTCAAAGGAGGCACCTGCTGCCCCGCGAAAGCAGTGGAGTGGGTGCTCTATCCCCTTCAACGCGCCTGCTGTCTCTGGAGGCCAGGCCGAGAGGGACTTGGATAAAAATGGAAGGGTCTGGCACAGCACTGGAAATCTGCTATGCGTGCGCGCTCAGTGGTGTCTGACTCTGCGACCCCACAAACTACAGCCCACCAGGCTCCTCTGTCCATGGGATTCTCCAGGCAAGAATACCAGAGTGGGCTGCCAGGCCCTCCTCCAGGGGATCTTCCTGACCCAGGCAGGGACTGAATCTGTGTCTCCTGCACTGGCAGGTGGATTCTCGTCCACTAAACCATGTCAGTAACCCTGCTATACTTTAGTTTAAAAAAGAGCTAAAAAGAGAGAAAACGGCCTAAATGTAAGACCCCCAACAACAAAACTCTCAGAGAAAACACAGGACAAGGCTTCACAGCGTCATACACGCAATGATCTGGGATGCAATAGCAAAGGCACAGTGACAAAAGAAAAAGTTTTTTGTGAAAAAGATATGAAAATTCAAGTATTTTGTGCATCCAAAAAAAACCCAACAGTACAATAAGACAATCTATAGAATGGGAGAAAACATTTGCAAACCATGTATCTGATAAGGGAGTCATACCCTGAATAAAGAGCTCTGCAGCTCAACTGAAAAACCAAGTTTTGAAGAGAGATCTCTCCAAAGAAGACACACACAGGGCCAGAAAGCACATGAGGCGACGCCCAGCATCGCTGGCCATCAGGACAACAGCTCAGAACTGCAGTGGGGCCACTGCGCACTCCTGGGGTGGCTGCTCTGGAGCCACAGAGAGCACCGCGCGCTGGCAAGGACCTCTGCGCGCGGTGGGCGGGGGCAGAGCGCAGACGCCACGGACAGCAGCGTGGCGGCTCCTCCAGAGGGAACGGAGCTACCACACGACCCTGCGACCCCGCTCCTGGGCGCACTCCCAAGAGCCGAAAGCAGAGGCCAGAAGAGCTCTCTGTACAAGTGGGTCCACAGCAGATGAGGGAGGAGGCAGCCCAAATGCCCGGCGAGGGGAGTGGATGAACCAAGTGTGTGTGCACAAACACAGGTGCACACGTGTACACACACACGCACACGTGCACAGGGGTGCACATACATGCACACGTGCGCAAGTACACATGCGCACGCACACACAGTGGAATGTTATTTAACCTTAAAGGCAAGCCCTGACACAGGCCGTGACGCAGACGAGCCTTAAGGACGTGAATGGGGACGAGTGCCGCGAGCCCGCTCAGCTGAGATCAAGGCCCGGTGGCTCGCAGAGCGCTGTGGCGTGGGGATCTGGGGGGCGGGCGTGCAGCGCTCTGTCAGGACACAGCTTCGTCTGGGAAGAGGAGACAGCTCCAGAGGCCGCGGTGGTGGCGGCTGCACCGCAAGTGTGCTCAATGCCACAGAAACACACAGTCAAAAGTGGTTAGAACGGCGTCATCTGTATTCTACCACAACACAAAGGCTTCTTTAAAGAAGAAAAGGGTGAGGGTCAGGATGGGGAGACTGCTGGTGCTTCCCGAGTCCCCAGTGAGGCCCTGGAAGACTGAGAGGAGGGAGGCTCAGCCCCAGCTGACGTCTGAAGACGGGAAGGGAGGACACTGCCCCTCTGCTCAGAGCACCTTCCGCCTGGCTGGGCCGCCCTGTGCCCACTGGGGTGACGCTGGGGCAGCAAGCAGGGGTGTGGGGACCCCGAGTCGCAGGGGCCGATTCCCACCATGAGCCACCGGACAGAGGCCACAGAGGATGCGTGGCGCTGGGCGGCGGGGAGCTCAGGCCGCCCCGGGACAGCTGGGCCCCAGCACGTGTAGGACGGCGGACAGGCTGATCACTGCTGGCAAGCCACAGCAACCCCAACCAGCTGGCTCTTGGGATGACCTACAGGGCGGGGCCCCAGAGCGCCTTGAAGCAGTCCAAGTGACTGCAGCGGTCCCCGGCAGAGCCGGCCCAGGCCCACCCCCGGTCTCGTGCGAGTGCTGAGCTACCCGCCTGCCGACCGCTCAGCCGCCCCTACACTTGTTCTGAGGACACAACCTTTTGTTTGGGGTTTTTTTTTGCTGTGCCACGCACCTTGTGGATAGGAACAGGCGAATGGAATTCAGATGACCATTATATCTACTACTGTAGGCAAGAATCCCTTAGAAGAAATGGAGTAGCCCTCATAGTCAATGCAAGAGTCCGAAATGCAGTACTTGGGTACAATCTCAAAAACGACAGAAAGATCTCTGTTCGTTTCCAAGGCAAACCACTCAGTATCACAGTAATCCAAGTCTATGCCCCAACCAGTAATGCTAAAGAACCTGAAATTGAACAGTTCTAGGAAGACCTACAAGATCTTCTAGAACTAAGAACAAAAAAAAGTCCTTTTATCATAGAGAATTGGAGTGCTAAAGTGGACAGTCAAGAGATTCCTGGAGTAACAGGCAACTTTGGTATAGAATGAAACCAGGCAAAGGGCAACAGAGTTCTGCCAAGAGAATGCACTGGTCACAGCAAACACCCTCTTCCAACAACACAAGAGACTGCTCTACACATGGACATCACCAGATGGTCAATACTGAAATCAGACTGACTGTAGTCTTTGCAGCCAAAGATGGAGAAGCTCTATACAGATAGCAAAAACAAGACGGGAGCTGACTGTGGCTCAGATCATGAGCTCCTTATTGCCAAATTCGTACTTAAATTGTAGAAAGTGGGGAAAACCACTAGACCATTCAGGTATGACCTAAATCAAATCCCTTATGGTAATACAGTAGAAGTGAGAAATAGATTCAAGGAGTTAGACCTGATAGACAAGAGTGCCTGAAGAACTCTGGACGGAGGTCTGTCACACTGCGCAGGAGGCAACGACCAAAACCTTCCCCAAGAAAGAGAAATGCAACAAGGCAACACGGTCGTCTGAGGAGGGCTTACAAATAGCTGAGAAAAGAAGAGAAGTGAAAGGCAAAAGAGAAAAGATACACCCAACTGAATGCAGAGTTCCAGAGAAAAAGAGAGACAAGAAAGCCTTCTTAAAGGGACAATGCAAAGAAACAGGAAAACAACACAACGGCAAAGACTGGAGAGCTAGTCAAGAAAACTGGAGACACCAAGGGAGCATTTCGTGTAAGGATGGGCTCAGTAAAGGACAGAAATGTCAAGGGCCCAACAGAAGCAGAAGAGAGTAGAAGAGGTGGCAGGAATACACAGAAGTGTACAAAAAGATCTTCACGACCCGGATAATCACCATGGTGTGATCACTCACCTAGAGCCAGACATCCTGGAGTGTGAAGTTAGTGGGCCTTAGGAAGCATCACTACGAACAAAGTTAGTGGAAGTGATAGAATTCCAGCAGAACTATTCCAAGTCCTAAGAGATGACACCGTGAAAGTGCTGCACTCACTATGCCAGCAAAGTTTGCAAACTCAGCAGTGGCCACAGGACTGGAAAAGGTCAGTTTTCATTCCAATCCCAAAGAAAGGGAATGCCAAAGAATGCTCAAACTACCGCACAATTGCACTCTTTTCCCATGCTAGCAAGGTAATGCTCAAAACCCTTCAAGCGAGGCAACAGTACATGAACCAAGAATTTCCAGATGTTCAAGGTAGATTTAGAAAAGGCAGAGGAACAAGAGATTAAATTGCCAGCATCTGCTGGATTATACAAAAAGCAAAGGAGTTCCAAACAAACACCTACTTCTGCTTCACTGATTAAAGCTAAAGCCTCTGACTGTGTGGGTCACAACAAACGGGAAAAGTCTGAAAGAGACGGGAGTACCAGACCACCTGACCTGCCTCCTAAGGAGCCTGTATGCAGGTCACGAAGCAACAGTTAGAACTGGACATGGAAAAACAGACTGGTTGCAAATAGGAAAAGGAGTCCGTCAAGGCTGTATACTGTCACCCTGCTTATTTAACTTCTATGCAGAGTACATCATGAGAAACGCTGGGCTGGAGGAAGCACAAGCTGGAAGGATTGCCAGGAGAAATATCGATAACCTCAAATATGCAGATAACACCACCCTTATGGCAGAAAAAGAACTAAAGAACCTCTTGATGAAAGTGAAAGAGAGTCAAAAGGCTGGCTTAAAACTCAACATTCAGAGAACTAAGATCACGGCATCCGGTTCCATCACTTCATGGCGAATAGAAGGGGGAAAAGTGGAAGCAGTAACAGGTTTTATTTCCTTGGGCTCCAAAACCACTGCCAACAGTGGCTGCAGCCACAAAATAAAAGACGCTGACTCCCTGGAAGAAAAGCTATGACCACCCTAGACAGCATATTCAAAAG
The DNA here is from genome assembly GCA_917880005.1 of Nanger dama. Taxonomy (NCBI): domain Eukaryota; kingdom Metazoa; phylum Chordata; class Mammalia; order Artiodactyla; family Bovidae; genus Nanger; species Nanger dama. Next base: position 426,719 of record CAKJTW010000018.1, on the reverse strand, counting down.
CAGAGACATGACTTTGCCAACAAAGGTCTGTAGTGAAAGTTATGGTTTTTCCAATAGTCATGTATGGATGTGAGAGTTGGACTGGGAAGAAGGCTGAGCGCCGAAGAACTGATGCTTTTGAACTGTGGTGCAGAAGACTCTTGAGAGTCCCTTGGACTGCAAGGAGATCAACCAGTCCTTCCTAAAGGAAATCAGTCCTGAATATTCATTCAAAGGACTAATGCTGAAACTAAAACTCCAATACTTTGGCCACCTGATGCAAAGAGCCAACTCCTTGGAAAATACTCCAATGCTGTGAAAGACTGAAGGCAGAAGGGGGCAACAGAGGATGAGATGGTTGGATGGCATCACCGACTCAATGGACATGAGTTTGAACAAACTCCAGGAGACAGTGGAGGACTGAGGAGCCTGGTGTGCTGCGGTCCACGGGGTTGCAGAGCCACAAAGGACTCAGCGAATGAAGAGCAAGAATGCAACCTGTGGGCTTCAAGTTCCCCAACCAGGGTTCAAACCTGGGCCCACAGCAGCGAAAGTGCCAAGTCCTAACCACAGGATCACCAGAGAATTCCCCAACCTTCCTTTTTGTTGATGAAAGAACCATCCTATCCCCAGCAGAGCAGAAAAGTGCTTCAGAACAAGCACCTCCTCAGCGCCGCTGGTCACTGCTGAGCAGTAAGTGTGCAGTCCCGGCGGCTGTTCCTGAGACCTCCAGGTGGTTTTGTGGCTTGCCACATCTCAGCAGGGGAGCCAAACTGGGCTCAGTTTCTGTCACTTGCAACCGCAAGTCTAGACTACCATAATCCCCAGGAAGATAAGAATCCTGACTAACTGTCATGAGGCTCAGCCTCCTTCCAGAGCCGTGTGAGGACAGCTTACTCAGGATCAGACTCTGACAGTGGAGTCTGGGCCAAGGAGAGGTGAAGGCTGCCCGGCTGACCTCCGAGCTACTGTCCTGACCGCACACCCTGAGGGGGAGATGAGCAGCACTCCGCAGCCCACAGAAGCCGCAGAGCGCAGAGCTGGGCTGGCCTCTCTCGGCAGGGGAGCCTGAAGGGGCTGCACTGCTAGGCCCCAGGAAGACCCACCTCTGCTTGCTGGAGGCCTCCTCGGCTCTGGGCCGCCAGCCCCACGGCACCAACTGCAGGTTGTCCAGGCGATTGTCCACGGTGACGGGCGTTGAGATGCACCACCTGAAACCCAGGGGCGATGCCTCCCCTGTGCCGCTCCCTAGGAAACAGACAGTGCTGCAGACAGGCTCCCTGACCTCTCGTCTCAGCCGTGCGCACTGAATGGTCCTTGGCCCACTGGGAGCACGGCTGCTGAGGGGAACCCAAGCCTGCCAGTCTGTGGCCCAAAGGGGACAGCCCAGGCCCTGGACTTAAGCACTAGGCTGCAGGGAGCCAAGGACAGAACCTCAAACCATCTCACACACAGCCTGGGGGACACCCCCCTAGTGGGCCCAAGTACTTTGGAACTTCAGCGTTCACACAGAAGGGAGGAGGGCCCTTCCCCATGTCCCACCGACCGGCTCTAAAGGACCTAGAAGGGGCCAGACCCCAACTGCCTCCAGAGGCACTGGGGCCTGAGTGCTGGGAGCAGGAAGGGCACAGGGCCTACAGACCCTCAGGCCACCCTGCCAGGGCCAGAGGACGCAGAGCAGCCATCCTCCCAGTTAGTGGCAATGACAAAGCAGCAACTGGGAGGCCTGGGGAAGGCACCATCTGTCGACAAGGGCAGAAGGGTTTCTGCCCGCCCAAGTCCCTCGCACTGCAAGGCTGGTGCTAACCCAGAAGGGGAAGAAGCAGCTTAGAAACACCCACCACAGCAGCTCATGAAGGAGCCTTCCCGACCCCCTTCCTCGGTTTTTGTCAAAGGCATATGCAAATATCTTAGCACCATTTCCATCTGCGTCTACTTCCATTCGGGCCTGAGAAGAAACAAGAAAAAGCTCTGTTAAAAAGCCTGCAATTCTCCACAACATTCCAAATTCCTCTTAGAAAAATGAATGAAACAGACAAGCCAGAGGGACAAACGCCAGGCCTGCTCCTGGGAGCCCGGTGGCCTCTGGAGGCTTCCAGACACGTGGCACGGAAAGTACCCGCCTGCATGAAGGCAAGACACACTTAAGAACCACTCTGCAAAATACTGTGGAGGTGGACACAGAGAAATAAATCTCCTTACCCTTAAAAAAAAAGTCCCTAATCCAGTAAAAAAAAACAAACATTAAGCCCTGGAACTAGTAAGTGTAAAAGGGTGAAGGGTGAGATAGGAGTGGGGTGGGTCTGCAGGACGGAGGGAGGAGCAGGCAGGTGAGGACTGGAGCCCAGGCAGCCAGGTAGGAACAAAGGCACCCGGCCCTGCAGGAGGCCGAGGCTGCAGAGAAGGTGGGGCAGCCCTGCAGTCTCCCTGGGCACAGCAGCTTATCCGACTGAACTCAATCACAGACATGGCACAATTTGTCTCTTTTGGGAAGAGCCTGCAAGCAACATGGGAGTAAGACAACCAAGCATCACGGAGGCGGTGGGGGGCGGGGATTCCCTGGAGACCAGGGTTCTGGACAGGGCTTCACCAGCCTGCTTGAGCAGTTCACGTTCAAGGGCCTGACTCACATCACAGGGACGAAAACCCACCCCTCACGACCTCCCTTGGCACGACCGTAGGCAGGCCAGCAAAGGAACGGAATCCTTACCTCAAAGGAGTAGCCCTCCACCAGCGGGATGTCCTGCTCATCTATCAGTGTGTACTTGGTCTGGAAAGTAATGTTTGAAGACGTTACATTTGGAATCAGCACAGAGCACTAACGGTAAGCAGGAGCAGCCCTCACGGGCTCAGAGAGGTCAATCCACCCTGAAGGTAGGCAGATGTGCCAAAGGCTGCTCTTCCCACTCAGCACGTTGCACAGTTGTGACCCCAGGCCCCACCTGCCACCTCCTCACGACTAGCCATGAGAAGTGCCTGAGACCTGCTCAGCCACTAAGCTGTGCGTTTAATGTGTCGATAAACCCAGTCCAAGACCACGATGTCACAAGAGCAGAGGCAGGGGCCTGGGATTGAAGCAGAACACCTAGAAGGCTTCGTCTATCAGGCAGTCCACACACAGGTGCTCACGGAACTGTCCTTCCTGTCTCTTCGTCTAAAACGTTCCGAGTGAAAGTTTCAAAGGATGGCACTACTGCAGACCACCCCTAAGTCGCAGAGATCTCAACGCTAATGAGGAGCCCACCCTTCCGTGTTAGAAAGTGACTGCCCTTTGCGGGAGGGCAGGAAACGGTCTCTGAAATGGACCAGTCTCACTTTCGCTTGGAGAGCTTTTCACTAGTATCTGAACCGGCTTTACCTTCATCTGACTGCCTCTGCTCCTCTCTCCCACCAGAAGCTTCCGCCGCTGGTGATGGGAACAGGGTTCCCATCCAGGGTAAGGTCCGTGGCTGGTTCAGCTGCACGGCCGGCCGGCTCCTGGAAACAGCCAAGCCTCAATGCCCATAAGTGCCAGGAAGCCCCAGCCTCGAACACGCGGAAGGCGGGGCCCGGTATGGGAGAGAAGCAGAGGGAGGCCCTGCTCGGCCGAGGCCAACTGAGGCTCAGCCCGACGGGGCCGCCGCGAGCAGCCCGAGCCCTGCGCGAAGCTCACTACGGACCCGCAGGGGCCGACGGAGAGCGAGCGCGCTGCCCCGGAAGGGCCTGCGCTCCCCGCGGACGCAGGCACAGCCGCAGCCCCCGACCCAGCGCACGGCCGGAGCCGGCACTGGACCAGGGCTGCCCCAGGAACCAGGCCGCCGGCGAACCTACGGGCCTGTGCCCGTGCGTCCCGCCGCCCTGACCGGGCCCTGCGCCCCCAGCCTCGCACCCCCAACTCCGACTCCCAGACCGCGCCCGCGACCCCCCAGCGCCGCTCAGCCCCTGGCCTCACACCAGCCCCGGCCCCCGGCCCCGGCCCGGCGCCCCACGCCTCCCGCCCGACCCCGCCCCAAGCCGCGCCGCGCACCTTTCCGGCCACCCGGCCGAGCCGCACGATGCCCAATTTGAAGTCGGTCATGGCCGGGCCTGCGCTCGGCCGGCGGCGCCGCTCCCTCGGGAGGTGCCGGGGCGGGGCCGCGGCGCGCCGGGCGGGCGAGTGGGGGCCGGGAACGGGGCCAGGCGGGCGGGCGGGCGGGACGAGGCTGGGCCGGGGTCGGGCCGCCGCCGCCGGGCGCCCGCCTGACCTGCCACGCGCCGCCGCCGCCGCCGCCGCCACCGCCGCGCGCACCTCAGCGAGCGGGGCCGGGGGCGGGGCGCGCGGCGGACACACCCCCCCGCCGCCGCCCGGCCAATCGCGCGGCGCGCAGGGCGCCGGCCGGAGCGCGCCGCCACGCCGCAGCCAGTGGCGGGAGAGAGAGTGCGCAGGCGCGTTGGGGCGCGGCGAGCGCGCGGGGGAGGGGAGCGGCCGGGGGGCGGAGCCTGCGCGGCCGCCCCGCGCTACGTCAGTTTCGCGGGAAGCTTTGTGCAGGAGGGTTCGCCAACCGGCTCGCAGTGCAGACCCCCGAGCCCGGCCTCGGCCCGCGCAACGGGCAGTTTGGCTGGGCACCCTGGGCCGTCCGGGCCCTGCAGGTCGGGGCTGTCTGCGGCTCCCTGTGAACAGTCCGTGGACAGAGGGCAGGAGGCCGGGGTTGATTCACGGATCTGGAGTCCCGGGTCCCCTATGACTCCGTGGCTGGGTCCAGTGGTCTCAGGAACTCCCAGACCTGACGATTCGGCGTGGGGCGGGGTGGGGGGGGGAGGCTGGGTATACCTGTCTCCTAGCAACCACTCCATCTGGCTCTTGCTCCCAACCCCCAATGAAACCGCTCTACACCAGTGCACCAAGCAAACCCCTGCTCCTGTTCTAGCGAGGGAGGCAGAAAAGGCCCATGACACGCCTTGTTACAAAGGGATCAACGCTGTGGGGAAACGAGCATCAGGGAGTTGGAGGTCCCGGGAAAGTGGGGGCGGGGTAGATCTCACTGCCAAGTAACCTGAGCAAACTAACTGGGAGGGAGAGAGGGAGTGAGCCGTGCGGGCTCCTGGGGAGGAGCATCCCCGGCAGGCAGCGGGGAGAGCCCACTGCCAAGGCCCTAATCTGGCCCCAACTGGGCGTTTTTGAAAAGTGGAGGCTGTCTCTGTGATCCGATGAGCGCATCAGAGCAACAGGGCGCACTGCCAGAGAGGAGGAGGTTGGGAAGGGTGTGGGGTCTGGTGAGGACTGTGACTTTCAGAGTCAAAAAGTGAGCCACTGGAGGATAGGAAAGGAGGAATAGCTTTTAGAGCATCATGGCCCCTGATGCAGACAGGGAGGGAAGGGTGGAAGCAGGCAGGATGTTTAGGAAGCTAATGCAAGCTGACCCAGCTAAGAAGTGATGGTGTTGGGGCCACCTTTGATGACAGTGTTTTGTATCAGGCAGGATAGCCCTGGTTATGCTGCAGTAACAAACAGCCCTAAATTCTCAGCGGCTTAGCAAGATAAAAATATATTTCTTCCTCATGCCACAGGTTAAGGTTATAAGGCAGTTGAATACATGAGTATAGACTGATGTTCACTAGCGTATTTGTTGTATTTAAAGCCAGACAACTGGATGAGTTCACCAGGGAAGGAAATGCAAATAGAGAAAGAGGGAAAAGATTGAGCCCTGGGTATCCTCACGCTGAGGGGGAAGGGAGGCTGGAAGGAGGAGCTGGTACAGAGGGTGAGGATGTCAGGTAGGAGGGAAGCCAGGAGAGGATTCAGAGGACCAAGTGATGGCAGTGCTGGGCTGAGAAGGAGAGATCGGCCTTATCCAGTGCTGCTGAGAGATCCCGGATGTGCACAGAACGCACAGCAAGGGCAACTGGTCACCTTAACATGCATGTGGCGGAGGAGTAAGCCTGACTGAGGGGGGCTGAGGGGAAATGGAAGGGGAAGGCCTCGGGACCGACTACTCTTCAGGGTGTTCTGGCTGAAAGGGAGCAGAGAAACGACCAAAGCGAGAAAGAAAAGGCAAGTCCGGAGAAACTGTTGATTTTATAGTGGGAAAGGAAACAGCAGGCTTTCCACCAGCGGGAACGAGCCTGTGGAGGAGAAAGAGGTGAGCCATTGCCGAGAGGAGAGGGTGAGGGCTGGCCTGGAACTGCTCAGGCGGTTCCGCTCAGCCACAGCTCCAAGGGGAGTCTGAGGCAAGGGAGTGTGGATGTAGGAAGCTGGGAGGGTTCTCCTCTGATGAGAAGGAGGCCATCAGTTGAAGGTGAGAAGGGAGCTGGTCCCAGGAGAGAGGGCGAGGTGGAGCTAGGAGGCAACAGGGGCCTGGCAGTGTCATCCGCCCGGTCAGCGTGACTGCGTTTCTCCAGCCTATTCAGGCTGCTCGTGAGAAAGCAAGGCCAGAGAAGATTTGGGTGCAGCCAAGACTGAGGCGACCCCGGGCGAGTGTGGAGAGGTGAGAGGCACAGAGGGAGACGTCTAAGAGTCTGGTCCCTGTGCTTGCCCAGGGCACTCAGGGGGCTTCAGAGGATCACTGATCTAGGGGTGAGCAAAGATGGAAAGGGATTCAGAGCCACGCAGACTCGCGAGAGGCCACAGGTGCTGGGGACGCTCACGTCTCTCTGATCTGCTGTTGTGTGACAGCCCCTCACCCCTGACCCCACTTCACGGCTTCCAACCACCTCAGCTTATTACTTTGCACAACTGTGTGACTAACAGGGGATCTTCTGTTCCACCCAGTGTCAGGGGGTCCTTCCTTCATTTGGAGTCAGCTGAGAATTCACCTGGAACACATTTCTCTTCCATGTGACCTGCCCTGGGGGGCGGGGGGGCGGTCCTGTTATTTAGCCAGGAGAGCTGTACCGCTCACCGCGTGGAGGCTGTACTCTACGTGACAGGTCCGTTGGACCTCTGCGTGAATCTCTCCTGCTAGTATCCACGGGTCACAGCAAGTCCTGCAGGCAAGCCTGGAATCCGTGTGGAAAGCACAGCTTGTGGCGGGTGGGGGGCAGGCGCCACCTGCCCACACTCCAGCCCCTAATGATTCAAGTTCCTCCTGCATGGAGATCCCAGAGCCACGCTTCACTACCGCTCTTGGCTACGACATGCAGCAAAGCCAGAAGCAAGTTATCTGCCCCTGCAAGACCCACATTCCACGGGGAAGCACAGGAAAAGTAAATAGACACCCGGTTCAAAAGGAAAAGGGGGCGTGCTCCCTGTAGCCACAGGCCTGCAGCAGGGTTGAAATGCAGCAGACGCAGTCACAATGCTCCTTTAAGGGCGAGTGATTCCCCTCCCCGTCTCTCTTCTGGGGTGGGCTTCTCTCTTTGCCTTTTGCCCTGCCCCTCAGGCATCCTCTTCCATGGGGAAATGTTTGCAGCCTAAGTAGCCTCCTCAGCCTGCTTCTTTTCTGGAGAAAGTTGAGGGCCCAGAAGCCTCTTTTATTTTGAACATCATCCATTTTAGTTTAGCAGATACAATCGTTAAAAAAAACTGCAGATTTTCTAGGTATCAAATTATAACAGATTTTATTAGACAAAAGCCACCCTGCAAATATCTTTGAGAGGCTCCTCTCTGCTGTGAACGTCAAGGTCAAGCCGTGCGCTCCGTCCCTCAGGACACTTGGAAGCCCTTCTGTGTGGCCAGAGTGTGTGTGAGGGTCCGCTCCCCCAGGGCTCTTTCAGCAGTTTTAACAAAGGGTCATACACCACGGCCTCGATTTCCTCCAGCCCTGAGGTTGGGCTTTGCTGGCAGTGCCCTGGGTTTAGTCTTCCGCAGCCATTTCTTACCTTGAGGACAGTTGCTGCCTGGAAAGACTGGGATTGAGAAATATTTTTATTTTCCGATTGTAAGACCTGACTTGAAGTATTTCCTCCAGCTTCTGGTGGACATGGAACATTACTTGTTTAGTTCATTTGTCTTCTCTTTGTTTTACTTTAGCATAAATGACTGCAAGAAACCCGTTGGCCTCAGTCTGCCCTGTTAACACAGCCGGTGGCCTTCCACTCCCCCCCCCGTCACCCCCGATCCTGACCCAGCCCTGCCCTCCTCTGTCCTTCACTGGGGATGGAAGTGCTCACTGCCTGCCAGTCTCGCCTGCTGCCTGGCTCCGAAGAGCCACATTTCAGGATTTTGTGACTGGCAGCATCTCACTTCTAAATGTCAGTGTCTGGTCCAGATGCGTGCTGCTGCATAACAAACAACCCCAGGACTCCGTGGCTTAACACAGCCGTTGATTTTCTAATGACTCCATGGTGAGATAGGGCTCAGCTGGTTGACTCTCCTGCTGACGGCTGGCATGCCTGTTTGTCTCAAACTGTCGCCATCAATCCAATTCTTTCCCTCCTGTACCAATCCTATGATTTTTGGGGGAGGCGGGGCGGGGCTGTGATTCACAGATTGCAGTATCTTTGTTACCTAACAAGGGATTGAACCCTGGCCAGGGATCTCCCTCTTCTGACTGTTCTGACACACATAAACTGGTAGAAAGGTCTGGGACTTCAGAGGCCAGGTCTGAGGACTGACAGCTTCATCTTCCTCCCTCTCGGGGGCCTGCCCACAGGTAAACAGTCTCACTACCTGGAAATCCTCATTCTGTGCAAACCCTGAAGCAAATCATATGGGGAGGCCTCAGGGAAGGGGAACCTGACCAGCCCCGCCATTCCAGCCACACGGGTCAAGGTGTCAGGCACCAGCAAAAATGATATCTAGGTCATTTTAACCTGGACAGACACCACATAGAGTAGAACAGCCTCTTGGCTCAATGCAACTGAGTTCTCAGCTCGTTCAGTCCCTCAGTCGTGTCCGACTCCTTGGGACCCCATGGACTGCAGCATGCCAGGCCTCCCTGTCCATCACCAACTCCCAGAGTTGACTCAGACTTACAGCCATCGAGTAGGTGGTGCCATCCAGCCACCCCCTCCTCTGTGACCTCTGTCTCCTCCCGCCTTCAGTCCTTCCCAGCACCAGCGTCTCTTCCAAGGAGTCAGTTCTTCGCATCAGGTGGCCAGAGTGTTGGAGCTTCAGCTTCAGCACTGGGCCTTCCAATGAATATTCAGAACTGATCTCCTTTAGGATGGACTGGTCGGAGCTCCTTGTAGTCCAAAGAACTCTCAAGAGTCTTCTCCAACACCACAGTTCAAAAATCTTTGGCGCTCAGCTTTCTTTATAGTCCAACTCTCACACCCATGCATGACTACTGCAAAAACCATAGCTTTGACCAGACAGATTTTTGTCAGCAAAGTAATGTCTCTACTTTTTAATATGCTATCTAGGTTGGTTACAGTTTTTCTTCCAAGGATCAAGCGTCTCTTAATTTTCTGGTTGTAGTCACCGTCTGCAGTGATTTTGGAGCCCAAGAAAATAAAGTCTGTCACTGTTTCCATTGTTAGCACATCTACTTGCCATGAAGTGATGGGACTGGATGCCATGATCTTCATTTTATTGAGTGCTGAGTTTTAAGCCAGCTTTTTCACTCTCCTCTTTCGCTTTCATCAAGAGGCTCTTTAGTTCTTTTCACTTTCTGCCATAAAGATGGTGTCATCTGCATATCTGAGGTTATTTCTTGTGGCAGTCTTGGTTCCAGCTTATGCTTCATCCAGCCTGGCATTTCGCATGATGTACTCTGCAGAGAAGTTAAATAAGTGAAGTGAAACTTGTCAGCAGGGTGACAACATACAGCCTTGAACTACTCCTTTCCCAGTTTGGAACTAGTCTGTCGTTCCATGTCCAGGTCTAACTGTTGCTTCCTGACCTGCATACAGGTTTCTCAGGAGGCAGGTAAGGTGGTCTGGTACTCCCAACTTTTTAAGAATTGTCCACAGTTTGTTGTGATATACAGTCAAAGGCTTTGGTGTAATCAGTAAAGCAGAAGTAAATGTTTTCATGGTATTCTCTTGTTTTCTCAATGATTGATGCAACAGTCAGGTCAGTCACTCAGTTGTGTCCAACTCTTTGTGACCCCATGGACTGCAGCACACCAGGCTTTCCTGTCAGTCACCAACTCCTGGAGCTTGCTGAAACTCACGTCTAATGACTCACTGATGCCATCCAGCCATCTTATCCTCTGTATTCCCCTTCTGCTCCTGCCTTCAATCTTTGCCAGCCTCAGGGTCTTTTCAAGGAGTCGATTCTTTGCATCAGGTGGCCAAAGTATTGGAGTTTCAGCTTCGGCATCAATCCTTCCAATGAATATTCAGGACTGATTTCCTTAAGGCTGGACTGGTTGGATCTCCTTGCAGCCCAAGGGACTCTCAAGAGTCTTCTTCAGCACCACAGTACAACACATCAGTTCTTCGGTGTTCAGCTTCTTTATAGCCCAACTCTCACATTGATACATGACCACTGGAAAAACCATAGCTTTAACTAGATGGACCTTTGTCACCAAAGTAATGTCTCTGCTTTTTAATACACTGTCTAGGTTGGTCATAACTCTTCTAACCAGGAGCAAGCATCTTTTAATTTCATGGCTGCAGTCACCATGTGCAGTGATTTTCAGTTCAGTTCAATTCAGTCGCTCAGTCGTGTCCGACTCTTTGTGACCCCATGAATCACAGCACACCAGGCCTCCCTGTCCATCACCAACTCCCGGAGTTCACTCAGACTCATGTCCATCGAGTCAGTGATCCCATCCAGCCATCTCATCCTCTGTCGTCCCCTTCTCCTCCTGCCATCAGTCCTTCCCAGCATCAGAGTCTTTTCCAATGAGTCAACTCTTCGCATGAGGTGGCCAAAGTACTGGAGTTTCAGCTTTAGCATCATTCCCTCCAAAGAAATCCCAGGGCTGATCTCCTTCAGAATGGACTGGTTGGATCTCCTTGCAGTCCAAGGGACTCTCAAGAGTCTTCTCCAACACCACAGTTCAAAAGCATCAATTCTTCGGCGCTCAGCCTTCTTCACAGTCCAACTCTCACATCCATACATGACCACAGGAAAAACCATAGCCTTGACCAGACGGACCTTAGGTCGGCAAAGTAATGTCTCTGCTTTTGAATATACTATCTAGGTTGGTCATAACTTTTCTTCCAAGGAGTAAGCATCTTTAAATTTCATGGCTGCAGTCACCATCTGCAGTGATTTTGGAGTCCCCAAAATAAAGTCTGACACTGTTTCCACTGTTTCCCTATCTATTTCCCATGAAGTGATAGGACAGGATGCCATGACCTTCGTTTTCTGAATGTTGAGCTTTAAGCCAACTGTTTCACTCTCCTCTTGCACTTTCATCAAGAGGCTTTTAGCTCCTCTTCCCTTTCTGCTGTAAGGGTGGTATCATCTGCATATCTGAGGTTATTGATATTTCTCCCGGCAATCTTGATTCCAGCTTGTGTTTCTTCCAGCCCAGCATTTCTCATGATGTACTCTGCATAGAAGTTAAATAAGCAGGGTGACAATATACAGCTTTGATAGACTCCTTTTCCTATTTGGAGCCAGTCTGTTGTTCCATGTCCAGTTCTAACTGTTGCTTCCTGACCTGCATACAGGTTTCTCAAGAGGCAGGTCAGGTGGTCTGGTATTCCCATCTCTTTCAGAATTTTCCACAGTTTATTGTGATCCACACAGTCAAAGGCTTTGGCATAGTCAATAAAACAGAAATAGATGTTTTTCTGGAATTCTCTTGCTTTTTCCATGATCCAGCAGATGTTGGCAATTTGACCTCTGGTTCCTCTGCCTTTTCTAAAACCAGCTAGAACATCACGGAGTTCACGGTTCACGTATTGCTGGAGCCTGGCTTGGAGAATTTTGAGCATTACTTTACTAGCATGTGAGATGAGTGCAATTGTGCGGTACTTTGAGCATTCTTTGGCATTGCCTTTCTTTGGGATTGGAATGAACACTGACCTTTCCAGTCCTGTGGCCACTGCTGAGTTATCCAAATTTGCTGGCATATTGAGTGCAGCACTTTCACAGCATCATATTTCAGGATTTGAAACAGCTCCACTAGAATTCCATCACCTCCACTAGCTTTGTTCGTAGTGATGCTTTCTAAGGCCCACTTGACTTCACATTCCAAGATGTCTGGCTCTAGGTGAGTGATCACACCATCATGATTATCTTGGTCGTGAAGATCTTTTTGTACAGTTCTTCTGTGTATTCTTGCCACCTCTTCTTAATATCCTCTGCTTCTGTTAGGTCCAGACCATTTCTGTCCTTTATCGAGCCCATCTTTGTATGAAATGTTCCCTTGGAGCCCCCAAAATACAGTATCTCATTGTTTCCATTTGCTTCCCCATCTATTTGCCATGAAGTAATAGGACTGGATGCCATGATCTTAGTTTTCTGAATGCTGAATTTTAAGGCAGAATTTTCACTCTCCTCTTTCACTTTCATCAAGAGGCTCTTTAGTTCTTCACTGTCTGCCATAAGGGTGGTGTCATCTGCATATCTGAGGTTATTGATATTTCTCCTGGCAGTCTTGATTCCAGGTTGTGCTTCATCCAGCCCAGCGTTTCTCATGATGTATACTGCATATAAATTAAACAAACAGGGTGACAATATACCACCTTGATGTACTCCTTTCCCGATTTGGAACTAGTCTGTTGTTCCATGTCCAGTTCTAACTTTTGCTTCTTGACCTGTATACAGATTTCTCTGGAGGCAGGTAAGGCAGTCTGCTATTCCTATCTCTTTAAGAATTGTCCACAGTTTGTTGTGATCCACACAGTCAAAGGCTTTGGCATAGTCAATAAAGCAGAAATAGATGTTTTTCTGAAACTCTCTTGCTTTTTCGATGATCCAGCAGATGTTGGCAACTTGATCTCTGGTTCCTCTGCCTTTTCTAAATCCAGCTTGAACATCTGGGTGTTCATGGTTCACGCACTGCTGAAGCCTGGCTTGGAGAATTTTGAGCATTTGCTAGTGTGTGAGATGAGTGCAATTGTGCGGTAGTTTGAGCATTCTTTGGCATTGCCTTTCTTTGAAATTGGAATGAAAACCGACCTTTTGCAGTCTTGTGGCCACTGCTGAGTTTTCCAAATTTTCTGGCATGTTGAGTGCAGCATTTTAACAGCATCATCTTTTAGAATTTGAAACAGCTCAACTGGAAATCCATCACCTCCACCAGCTTTGTTCATAGTGAGGCTTCCTAAGGCCCACTTAACTGCACATTTCCAGGATGTTTGGCTCTAGGTGAGTGATCACACCATTGTGATTATCTGGGTCATGAAGATCTTCTTTTATAGTTCTTCTGTGTATTCTTGCCACCTCTTCATGTTTTGCTTCTGTTAGGTCCATACCATTTCTGTCCTTTATTGTGCCCATTTTGCATGAAATCTTCCCTTGGTATCTCTAATTTTCTTGAAGAGATCTCTAGTCTTTCCCATTCTATTGTTTTCCTCTATTTCTTTGCACTGATCACTGAGGAAGGCTTTCTTATCTCTCCTTGCTATTCTTTGGAACTTTGGAAGTTTACTTCCTGTGGAACTTGCATTCAGACGGGTGTGTCTTTCCTTTTTCCTTTTCCTTTCACTTCTTTTCTCAGCTATTTGTAAGGCTTCGTGAGACAACCATTTTGCCTTTTTGCATTTCTTTTTCTTGGGGATGGTCTTGATCCTTGCTTCCTGTTCAGTGTCACAAACCTCTGTCCATTGTTCTTCAGGCACTGTATCAGGTCTAATCCCTTGAATCTATTTGTCACTTCCACTGTATTATCATAAAGGATTTGATGTAGCTCATACCCGAATGGTCTAGTGGTTTCCCCTACTTTCTACAATTTAAGCCTGAATTTGGCAATAAGGAGTTCATGTTCTGAGCCACAGTCAGCTCCCCATCTTGTTTTTGCTGACTGTATAAAGCTTTTCCATCTTTGGCTGCAAAGACTATAATCAGTCTGATTTCAGTATTGACCATCTGGTGATGTCCATGTGTAGAGTCTTCTCTTGTGTTGTTGGAAGAGGGTGCATTCTCTTTGTAAAACTCCATCGGCCTTTATCCTGCTTCATTTTGTACTCCAAGGCCAAAATTGCCTGTTACAGGTATCTCTTGACTTTCTACTTAAGGATTCCAGTTTCCTATGATGAAAGGGACCTCTTTTTTGGGTGTTAGTTGTAGAAGGTCTTGTAGATCTTCATAGAAACTTTTAACTTCAGCTCTACAGCATTACTGTTTGGGTCATAGACTTGGATTATTGTGTTACTGAATGGTTTGCCTTGGAAATGAACAGAGATCAGTCATTTTTGAGATAGCATCAAGTACTGCATTTCAGACTCTTTTGTTGACCATGATGGCTACTCCATTTCTTCTAAGGGATTCTTGCCCACAGTAGTAGACATAATGGTCATCTGAATTAAATTCCTCCATTCCAGTCCATTTTAGTTCACTGATTCCTAAAATATCTATGTTAACTCTTGCCATCTCCTGTTTGACCATTTCTAATTTGCCTAAAGCAGAGACATTACTTTGTCGACTAAGGTCCGTCTAGTCAAGGCTATGGTTTTTCTTGTGGTCATGTATGGATGTGAGAGTTGGACTGTGAAGAAGGCTGAGCGCCGAAGAATTGATGCTTTTGAACTGTGGTGTTGGAGAAGACTCTTGAGAGTCCCTTGGACTGCAAGGAGATCCAACCAGTCCATCCTAAGGAAAACCAGTATTGAATATTCATTGGAAGGAGTGAGGCTGAAGCTGAAACTCTAATACTTTGGCTATGTGATGCGAAGAACTGACTCATTGGAAAAGGCCCTGATGCTGGGAAAGATTGAGGGCAGGAGGAGAAGGAAATGACAGAGGATGAGATGGTTGGATGGCATCACAGATTCAACAGACATGAGTTTGAGTAAACTCTGGGTGTTGGTGATGTACAGGGGGGGCCTGGCCTGCTGCAGTCCATGGGGTTGCACAGAGTCAGACTCGACTGAGCGACTGAACTGAAGTGCTGAACAACCATCATCAGGAGACTGTTGAATCCCAGCAAAAAAGGTACCCCCACATCCACGGGCAAAGGATAAGCCCCAGCAAGATGATAGGAGGGTGAAATTTCTGTTAGAATCAAACCACATTTCCGCCAGAGATGCTTGGAGGGCTCAAACAGAACCTTATGTGCACCAGGACCCAGAGACCCCAGAGGCTGAGCCAGAGCTGTGTTTGAGTGTCTCCTGCAGAAGTACAGGTCAGCAGTGGCCTGCCCCAGGGCCAGGGGCTCTGGGTGCAGGAAACCTGGGTCAGAAAGCCTGTGCCATAAGCCTCTTGGAGGAGGCCACCATCAGCCTACCACAGAGCCACCGAGCGGACGACCCACAACCACAGAACAATTATACCAAAGAAATTCTCGCATTGTTGAGAGAATCTCGGGACCCACAGCAGATTTCCCAACCTGGGAATCTGGCAAAGGACTCAGAACACCCAGGGAATTTGACTTTAGAGGCCAGTGGGATTTGATTACAGAACTTACACAGGACTCGGGAAACAGACTCTTGGAGACACAAACAAACCCTGTGCACACCAGGACCCGGGAGGAAGCGGCCGTGGCCCCACAGGAGATGGACCCAGGCTTGCCTGCGTGTGTCCAGCAGGCTCCAGCGGAGCTGCGGGTGTGCGCTGGCCTGCTGCGGGGTCGGGGCACTGAGTGTGGCTGTGCTTGCCGCGGCCTTCTGAAGGAGCTCACCATCAGTTTTCAGAGTAAGCGATAAATTGGGGTGGCTTGTTAGATGGCTGGGACACTCAGGGTCCCTGCTGCAGCCTCAGTCAGGGTGTGTGAGTGAGGTGGGAAGTCTGCCTTTCAGGTCCCAGAGCAGTAAGCAGATACTGTCACAAGGAGTTCAGGACCCTCGGGGAATGAAAGCAGAAGTTGTGAGCCCTCCTTAGAGCCTGAAAGTCGCAGGGCATCTCTTTTGGCAATTCAAGAAAGTCAAGGGGCCGGGCCCGTCCAGCAGGCGATGGAGTCCACCTGCTGGCAGGAGCAGCAGTGAGAGTGGGAAGGGGTGGGAGGAGCTGTTGGGAGGCGCTGCTCAGATAAAAGCTGAGCTGCAGGAGAGGCTGCGGGGGAAGGGCTCAGAGGACAGGCTCTGGGGGATGAGCACTACATCGATCATGCTTTTTGTTTCCTTTATCTCTGATGCTTTGACATCTTGAGGGCCTTGCTGGCTGGGGAGAGACTGCCCCTCCCAGGCTAACTCCTAGAGACCGCGAACAACTCACCTGCCAACACAGCTTTCACACGCACACCAGTCGGTCCAGAGCCCACACCCCAACCACCTCCTTTCATTGCACACCAGGCCGGTCACCCAGGGCCAGGTACTGGCCAACAGTAGGTCACTGAAATTAGTCGCTACCCAGTCCTCAGCTTGTGGAAACTTGCCCACCTCCCTCCTGCCCACTGAAAACACAGCCAGGGCTCTGGCCAAGCTCTCGTCCCTCCTCCTGCTCACAGCTGACACTGGTGCCTCCAGATGTGGGCCTGCATTGAGTGGCTTGCCCCTCTTGGGAAGTGTAAGCTTTGAACTCTTCTTTCAAGGCAGTTGGCTCTGTGTCTGCCAGCTTACCGTAGCTGATTACAGCATATCCTGGGTTCATGTTCAGATATAGGCCAGGAAATGAAAATTGGAGGGAAGCCCATGTGGATTCTGAAATCAGAATTCCAGCACCAGTGGCGCTAGAGAGAGAATGCCAGGGAGCGAGTCAGGTGCTGAAATCGCCAAAGAATAAGGGGAGGTGGGCCTCGACTCTGAAAGTAACAGTAACAGTGCTGGGGTGGGGGATGAAATACTACTCTGAGAAAATGAGAGTTAAAGCTGGAAGCTAGTAGGGTGAGGGGGCAAATGGTCTGGAGGCAGTCATGAAGAGCCAGGAGTTCACCCCACTTGCTGGCCCAGAGGCAGAGGCATTGTTTGAAAATACACATTTATACTTTAGAGCTGCTGGGAGAAGCCTGGGTTCCGTGAGAGCAAGAGGAAAGGAATGTTTCGAGAAATGGGATGTCAGGGTGGTGATGATGGACAGGAGGTCGCAGCAGCAGAGCTTCTGGAGGGGACGGGTCTGGGAGGGTCAGAGTAAGGAGTGTGCAGAGCCCTATTGGGGGCCAACTGCGGAAAATAAAGGTGACTTGGTATAAAGGCCCCCTGTTTCTGCCTCCATCTCTACAGCAGCCAGCACACTCTCTCTCCCTGTTTCCTCAAACACTTCCTTTTGATTTCTGCCATGGATATTTAGCATGTTAGGGCTTCCCACAATTCCTCACCATCCCAAACTCCTTGTTCAGGGATTCCCCCCATTTGCACGCCCCTGACAGCAAAGTGTCAGACCAGCCAATCAGAGGCTCCCTCTTGCCTCATCAGAGTCCCAGGTGGAACAGGTGGGCCTGGAGCCTGAGAAAGTCCTGGTCTCAGGATCTCCCTGGCCTCCGGGGACCCCTCAGCCTATAAGACTAAGGCCCCTGTTTGTAGCTGGAGGCCTAGCTTAGGTTTCTGTGGTTCTCAACCCCGATTCTGATGCCTTCAGCGTCCTGAATAGAGTCAGCAGGTGCAAACATGTCTCTGACAAATCTTTTCGTCCTTCGTGTCCCCCAGACTCATGCCTAGAAGAGCCAGTTCACTCAGGTGCCTGGTGGGCGCCTCTGCCTCTGCCAGTCATGATTTTCTTCCAAAATAGCTTGTACCGAGCCCGGTGTCTCCATCAAAAATGCCACCCGTTCGCCTAGCTGTTCTGGACAAACACCTGGCATCATCCTGACGCCCTCGTTACAGCAACCCGGTATTTACGCAGCCAGGCGGCGTCCAGCACCGCCTTCTCTGTCCTCACACCACGCCCCGCTCCTCGCAGCAGACCAAGCGCCCACCGCCCAGGACACGAGCCCAGCCTGGACGACCTCCAGCGGGGCGGGGGGCGACCCCTGGGCGGAGCCTGGCTGGGATGGGGGTCGGCCCGGGCAGCCCCTTGACAGGTGGGGCGGCAGGGGGCGCGGGGGCACCGGGCTCCCGCGAGCGGCGCTGGAGCTGCGCTAGGTGGGCGGGGAGAGGCCGGGCGGACCGACCCGGGCGCGGCTGGGGCCAGGGCTGGAGCGGGCGGGGACGTTTGGGAGCCCGGGGGGAGGGAGGGGCTGGGGACAACAAGGGGGAACGGCCGGGGAGTGGCCTGGCAGGCTAGGTGGCGGGGCGCGGGGACTGGGGTGCGAAGGGAAGGGGGCGTGGCGACGAGAGGCGGAGCGTGATGGGGCGTGGCATGGGCGTGGCGTGGCTGGGGCGCGGTGAGTGGGGCGCGAACGTTGGAGTGGGCGTGGCGTGGCGCTGATGGGGCGTGGCCTGGACGAAAGGGACGTGTCGGGGGCGTGGCTGTCGGGGGCGTGGCTGTCGGGAGGGCGGGGCTGGGAGCGCGGCGGCCGCGGCGCCGGCGGGGCGGGGGCGAAGGAGGCTTAGTGCGGCCGCCCGGCAGGGCCGCGGTATGGGGCGGGTGCAGCTCTTCGAGGTCCGCCTGAACCACGGCCGCGTCGTCTACAGCCCGGGGAGCCGCTGGTGGGGGCCGTGCGCGTGCGCCTGGCGGCGCCGCTGCCCTTCCGAGGTGGGCGCGGGGTCCAGGGAGGGCCGCACCTGCGGCGAGCGGGCGGCGCCCCGGAGCGGCCGAGCGGGCGCGGGGCCCGGGACCTCTGAGGCCGGGAGCTCCCGTCCGACCTGGGGGAGGGCTGCGGGGCCGCCGGGCGGGCGGCGGGCCGCCGGGTGGGAGGCCGGCGCCGGGCGGGGCGGAGCAGGGAAGCCAGGGTGGCCCAGTCCTTCCGCATCTGCCCTTCCTGTCCTTCCGCCAAGAGGCAGCCAGACTCGGGGCCGGGGCTTCGAGCCCTTCTGGTTTGCCGAAGGCCGCTCTGACCTGGACCCGCGACGCCTCCGACCTGACTTTCCATGTCGGGTCTCCGATCCACTGCGCCCCGCACCTGCTGGGCCCTCCGCTAGAGCCCGGCCCGCGCTCGCTTTCTCCCCCAGACACTCAGGCAGCCCTCCGAGTGCGCGGGTCCCCCGGCCGGGCCGCGGGGCCCTGCAGACACCCAGCCAGGCCCTGAGGGCTGAGAGGGTCTTGCTGATCCCCGCGCGCCGCAGGGCCCCGGCCCAAAGAGCATCTGGGATCCGAACCTGAGCCCTCCGATCCGGTCTCTCTGCTGGCGCAGACTGCTGGGACTTTGAGACCCGGGATCCGGTTGCTGCGGCGGCCCTTGCTAGGGCTCCCTGACGGCGCCGGTCTGGTCTGCTGCCTGAGGTGTGGACGGGACCCTTTGGGGGACCTCACACCCGGGCGGTGGACGAGGACGCGGCCGGGGGCTGGGCCTCTTTCCTGAGCCCGGCGCTAAGAGTGAGGCTGTGTGGTGTGTCCGTCCTGGGGCGCTTCTCTACTTCGGGCTGATTGGCCAGAACCATAGTTGCAGGGGCATCCTTCTGGACTTCCAGGCTCGCCAGTGGGTCAGACTGTCCAGCACATGGGGTGCCCCCTGAGGACAGAGAGCCGCTGCCCTCCTTTCTGGGCAGCTACTGCCTCATCCTGGACAGGTGGGGCCCCCTCCTCCCCATAACCTGTGGCCTCTTTAATGCCTCCACACTTGGAGTTCTGGGTTGAGTTGTTTGGGTAGGTGTGGTTGGCAGGGGCTCCGCGGCTGGCGCATCTTTTCTCTGGGGCACAAGCAGGTGGTGAGAGGTGAGTGCGGCCGGCGGGGCACAGAAAGGAGGGGCAGGCCTGTGGCCTGAAGACGGACAGACCCAAGAGACCCCATGCGGAGCTCCCCACCTGGCCTGCTGACCTGTCGTCCCCCATAGCTGGGGTCCAGGGTGACTAGAGTGGTGGAGTGGCCCATGCCGTGCACAACTAACCTGGGCTGGGCAAAGCCTTCCAGCCTCCATGGGGTGGGTGGGATGTGGGTAAATGGACAGCTGGGTTGCAGCAGGCTGGAGACCCTGCTGACGGTCCTGACTGTAAGGGTGCTCCCAGAGGAGCGGGGGCCTCGGGCCAGAGAGGGTTTTATTCAGGCTGCCCCCCAGGGGTAGAGGGGATGCCCTCTGGCCGGGCCTAGGGTGAGAGAGGAAAGACTGTGTCTTCTTTTTAATTTTAATTTTCTGTATTTATCTGTGGCTGTGCTGGGTCTTCACTGCTGCACGGGCTTTGCTCTGCTTGTGGCAAGCAGGGGCTGCTCTGTGGCTGCAGTGCTCGGGCTTCTCTTGTTGAAGGGCACAGGCTCTAGGGAGCACTGGCTTCAGGAGTTGCAGCTCTTGGCCTCTAGAGCACAGGCTCGGTAGTCGCAGTGCTCAGGCTTAGTGCTCCGAGGCGTGCGGGATCTCCCTGGATCAGGCATCGAATCCTTGTCTCCCGCATTTGCAGCTGAGTTCTTCACCAGATGAGCCACCAGGGAAGCCCCCCATCGTTGTTTATAACTTTCACTCAAGAGATACTTGTTGAGCTCCTGCATCCATAGGAGCAGGATCCTTAGGATTTCCATCCTAAAAGGAATCATCCTAAAGGAAATCAGTCCTGAACATTCATTGGAAGGACTGATGTTGAAGCTTAAACTCCAATACTTTGGCCACCTGATGTGAAGAGCTGACTCATTGGAAAAGACCCTGATGCTGGGAAAGACTGAAGGCAGGAGGAGAAGGGGACGACAGAGGATGAGATGGTTGGATGGCATCACAGACTCAATGGACATGAATTTGAGTGAACTCTGGGAGTTGGTGATGGACAGGGAGGCCTGGCGCTGCAGTCCCTGGGGTTGCAAAGAGTCGGACAGCGACTGAACTGAACTGAACTGAACTGAACTCCTGCAACCAGCCAGTGATGCAACAGGGAGGCCCCCAGCAAGACATGGAGGCTGGGAGGTGGCCGGCCTCTAAGCACTTGGAGCAGAGTCCGTGATGATCTGCAGTCAGCCCTGGGAGCTGATGTGGAAGACAGCTGGGGAAGGTGCTTTCCTGGAGCCTGGGTCCAGCCCAGTCAGACGGTCAGGCCGGGGGGTCAGGTGGGGTTGGCCTGTGTTCTGCTCTCGACAAGGGAGGGTGATGCCTGGACGACAGCGGCAGCCAGCCCCTGCCTCTGGCGACTCACTGGGCTCTCATCCTGGGCCAGGGGCCTTTCCCACTTCCCAAGGACCAACCCACGAGTCCTTGAGTCCCAGGAACACTGGGAGGTGGGCGTCGTCATTCCTCTGAGGTTACAGATTTGGAAACAGGACAGAGGGAAGCAGCTCTCCGGCCAGAGCTGCATGAGGGATCGGCGGAGGCTGGGCCACCCCAGGTCTGTGGGAGCTGGCGGAGGTGGGGATGCAGAGATCGTGACGGTCAGACTGCAGGTGGTGCCTGGGAGGAGGGCTGCTGGCAGGGGAGCGTGCCTGCTCAAGAAGTCCAGAGGTCACTCTGGCACAGGACCCACGTGACGGTCCTCCTTGGAGGACCGAGGAGACCTGAGGTTCTCCCGGCGTCTCCACCGCTCCCCTGCGGAGGAGAGCACGCATAGGGATGGGCCGTCTGACTCCAGGCTGGTGATGGCTCCCACAGGCAGGGTCCCCAAAGGGGGCTCAGCCTGTTTGCAGAGGAGGCCATGGCACGATCATGGGGAAGGGTAAACAGTCATGCCCGCCTGGGATAAACAAGGGTCGGTCTGTTTTCTGGGGCCAGGGGCCACCGTGGCTTGTTCACGTTAATTCTGGCCCTGGGTTCTGGCTGAGCGCGTGCCTGGTCTATCCTCCCTGCTGTTGGACCTGGAGGCTGTGCCTAGGTGGTTTGCTGTTATGAGGAGTGTTGCTGGAGGCTCCTGAGTAAACAGGGTGGGAGTCTCAGGGGAACTGCTGGGCCCCTGGAGCCTGTGTGTAAAATTCGCACAGATATGTTGGCTTTGTCTCCAGGCCCCTGTGTCAGCCGACAGGCTGACTGCCATAAGCAAGGGTCTTTTCTATTAGTACCTGCCTGTCACACGTCAAGCAACATTTGCCAACCTGATGGGTTAAAATGGTAAGTCATCTGGATTTCCTTGAGTTCTAGTGAGGTTAGACAGCTATTCCTTTATCTGCTGCTATGCGACAGTCACCCCTAAGTAACAAATCACCCCTAACCTAAGTGGTTTAAAGCAACCATTTTAACTCATGCTGTTGTGAGTTAAGATTTTGGGCAGAAGTCTTTGGGTGGTTCTTCAGCTCTGTGTCCATCCACTGGGGTCGCTTGATAGTGCCCGGCCGGCACCAGGCCAGGCTAGGGACCGCTGCACTTCTTCCGGCATATTCTGTTGTTCCCAGCGTTCCCAGGGCAGCCTGATTTGCTGGTGGCGGGGGGGTGGGGGGGGGGGGGGGGTGGGGGGTGGGGGGTGGGGGGCACGCCTTCTCCACGGGGAATTTCAAGCAGTGTAGTGTCTGGACTCCACTAGGGCGTCTTCCAGTTAGCCTTCCAGTCTGGCTTCCGCTTTTCTGTCTGTTCCTTGCTGCGTCTCCTGGGCTGTGCTGGTCTGTAGGCGCGCTGCTGGTGCACCTTCGGACTTCCAGTGGGAACAGTTCCAGGTGTGGCCCTCAGAGGGGATGGCCAGTGGAGCAGAGATGAGAAATTAGGGCTGAGGTCCTGGCGGTGACGCTGCGCTGGCATGGAGGCTGAGGCCAGTCACTGGAAGTGCCGACGGGACGGAGGGGGAGCCAGGGGTTCGTGGAGGGCAGCCCAGTGCACTGTGGGTGACCCGCAGGATGCCTGTCCCCTGTCAGCAAGGTGGGGCCCGCCTGGGGAGCCGGGGACAGAGCCGGTGCCACTGCCTCCCCCAGCCCGGGCACTCGAGACGCCGCCTTCCACCTGGTGGCTCCATCAGGAAGGCATCAGATTCCAAGTCGCCTTCCTTCACTAATCCCTCAGTTCAGGGGAGGAAGGGCGGCTGGCCAACAGGCTCAATCTTGGGTCTTGACTCAGCCTGCAGGGAGAGGAAGGGAAGGAGGGAGCCTGGGGCTGCCTGTTGTTGGGTCCCTGCCCCTGGCCTGGGGGCCTCCAGCTGTGGTGTCCCTTCCGCTGACCAGCCTTGGCTGGGGCCGGTCCAGCCACAGCCTGCCAACTGCAGCAGTGGGCTCTGGACTGAGCACCGCCTGGCCAGGGGCAGTGACCTGCTGCCTGGTTCCCATCTGTGGGCTTCCCCTGGGAGCAAGGGGAAGGCCCAGCCACCTCAGTGCAGAAATCAGCCAGAACTGCCCAGGAGCCAAGGTGTCCCCACCCCCTGGCGTGCCAGACTGCTGGTCTCCTATTTTATCAGGCGAGTCTGACCACATTCCTGCTGCATGAGGGCTAATAGGTAGCTTCCTGGTGCCTGGAGGGGTGCCTCCCAGCCTCACTGACTTGCCTGTGAGGCAGCAGGAAGGTGGGGTTGAATGTCAGCTGCCCCACCCGCCTCTGTTCACCAAAGGTTTCCTAAGCTTCCCCTGTAGGGAAGGAGTTTTCTAGGGTCTGGTGCGGGGTCAAGGGGTTGGGGTTTGCCCAGGGGTCAACTGGGTGACCGTCGGGGACTTCCTGTTCTGTACTGCAAGATGGGTGGAGCCCTGTGCCTCAGCACCCAGGCTTGGTGGGAGCACCTCGGGATGTGGAAGAGGCAGGCAGTGTCCTCTGGAGGGCAGCCGGCCGTGCACTGGCCTTCCCAGAGCCTAGCTGAGTGATCTTGGGTCTCATCAGTCCTGCCTGAATGCCTGTGCTGGGGCGAGGGAGGGGTCAAGGCCAGCACCTGCCTGGGACTCACACAGACCCCGCCTTGCAGCCATCCGCGTGACCTGCACGGGGTCCTGCAGGGTCTCCAGCAAGGCCAACGACTCAGCCTGGGTGGTGGAGGAGAGCTACTTCAACAGCGCCCTGTCTCTGGCCGACAAGGGTGAGTCTGGAACCCACCCCTCACCTCCTCCCACTGAGATGGGTCTGTCTGTCCCCCTACTTTCCCACCTGCCTCTGGCCTCCCCGTGGCTGGCCCGCCCTCTCCCAGGGTTTCTCTCAGTGGCAGGAACAGGGCACTGCCTGCTGGGGGCTTGGGGCTGAAGGGGCCAGTTTTTCCCAGGTTTGGATGGGTGTAGTGGGAGCTTGTCGGCTGCAGGGCCTGCTTCTGCCCTGGGCCCTGTGATGGCGCCTTTTCCCCTCTCCCCACCTCTCTTGTCCTCAGGGAGCCTGCCTGCTGGAGAGCACAGCTTCCCCTTCCAGTTCCTGCTTCCTGGTGAGAGCCCGGCCCGGCAGTGGCAGTTGGTGAGGGCGGGTGGGAGGTGGGGGACAGGGGGACCTTAGTCCCTGCTCTCTCTCCAGCCACGGCTCCCACGTCCTTTGAGGGCCCTTTCGGGAAGATTGTACACCAGGTACGGGCCACCATCGACACACCACGTTTTTCCAAGGATCACCAGTGCAGCCGCGTGTTCTACATCTTGAGCCCCCTGAACCTGAACAGCATCCCAGACATCGAGGTGAGCCTGGGGCAGTGGCTTCCCGGGTGGCTGCCGCCCTTGTCTGATGCCCTGGCCCCAGCACAGGTGAGGCGGCCCGTGGAAGCAGCAGCCTCAGTTCTGAGCTGACCCTGGGGATCCCGTCTGCTCACACCCGCCCAACCCCTTCCCTGCTCTCCTCCCAAGCAACCCAATGTGGCCTCCACCACCAAGAAGTTCTCCTACAAGCTGGTGAAGACAGGCAGCGTGGTCCTCACGGCCAGCACTGACCTCCGAGGCTACGTGGTAGGGCAGGTGCTGCGGCTGCAGGCAGACATCGAGAACCAGTCAGGCAAGGACACCAGCCCGGTGGTGGCCAGTCTGCTGCAGGTGAGCGTCCCCATGGGGCAGAGGAGGGGCGGGTGGCTCGCCTGCCCAGGCTTACACGCTGGCCCTTCCCCAGAAAGTGTCCTACAAGGCCAAGCGCTGGATTTATGACGTGCGGACCATCGCCGAGGTGGAGGGGGCCGGCGTCAAAGCCTGGCGGCGGGCCCAGTGGCAGGAGCAGGTTCTGGTGCCCGCCCTGCCCCAGTCCGCCCTGCCGGGCTGCAGCCTCATCCACGTGGACTACTATCTGCAGGTGGTAGGGGCCAGGGATGGGGAGGGAGGAAGGGCCGTGGCCTGGCTCCTCACGTGCACAACCTCCCTAGGTCTCCCTGAAACAACCGGAAGCTGTCGTGACGCTCCCAGTCTTCATTGGCAACATTGCCGTGAACCACGTCCCACTGAGCCCCCGGCCAGGCCCCGGCCTGGTGGTACCCTCAGCGCCGCCGCAGGAGGAGGAGGCGGAGGCTGTCGCCAGCGGCCCTCAGTTCTTCTCGGATCCTGTCTGTCTCTCCACCAAGAGCCACTCCCAGCAGCAGCAGCCGCATGCAGCCCTTGGCTCTGTGGCCCATGAACCCCGTCCTCAGGATGGCAGCCCTGCTCCGCACCCTCTGCCACCTCCCTTGTGCATCTCCACAGGTGCCACTGTGCCCTACTTTGCAGAGGGTTCTGGAGGTCCGGTGCCCACCTCCAGCACCCTGATCCTCCCCCGGAATACAGCTCGTGGGGCTACCCCTATGGTGAGTGGGGGCCTGGGGCCTGGCGGGGAGGGGAGTGCCCTGGGCCCTGTGCAGACCTGGCTGTCTCCCTGCAGAGGCCCCGCCGTCCTATGAGCAGAGCTGTGGTGGTGTGGACCCTGGCTTGACCCCGGGGAGCTGACCCCCATGCCAGCTCCTCTGGATGGGCGGCCCTCTGCCCTGGGACTGGGCTCCCAGGACCTCGTGCCTTCACTCCTGGCCTGGCCCGGCCCACTCAGGACCCGCTGCTGCCCGCTCTTCCCGCGGCCTCTACCTCTGGACCAGCCTCTGCCCTGGCCAGCCTCCTCAGCTCCCCAGCAGTTGGCCTCTCCCAGCGGGTTGAGGCCTAGAGAGACGCGGTGTAAATAAAGTGCTTCATTTGTAGCGCTGGGTGCGGTGGCCTGTCGAGGCCCTCCTCTGCGAGGTCTGTGTTTCCCGCCAGTAGCGGGCATTGGGCTTCCCAGGTGGCTCCAGTGGTAAAGAACCACCTGCCAGTGCAGGAGATGCAAGAGACCCTGGGTTTGACCCCTCGGTTGGGAAGATCTGCTAGAGGGCGTGGCAACGCATTCCAGTATTCTTGCCTGGCGATTCCCATGGACAGAAGGGCCTGGTGGGCTAGTGAAGGGTCGTGAAGAGTTGGCTCCCCGGGCCTGGGGGTGTGCCCAGCCCCTCATCTCCACCCCGTCCCACTGGACACGCCCCTCCCCGTGTACGCCCTCCCGCCTTCCCATGCAGGACACGCCCCTCCTTGGCCCCACCCTCGCCATCCGTGCCTTTCCTCTCGGGGTCACTTATACTCCCGGGCGTCTTGGTCCAGACGATGGCTGTTGGCCACTTCGGGCTAAGCAGCAGTGGCGGTTAACAAGGGCTGGGGCTGGCGTTTGGCCTCCCGGTTCTACCTCAGGATGTGACTTCGGAGGCAGCTTACATGTCTGGAGCCTCAGCGTTAACTCAAAGTGGCCTTGTGATAAAGCGAGAAGGCCACCCCTGTTCCACTTTGTTAGCACCAATCACTCCAGGCAGTGCAGTTTAGACGTCGCGCGCAAGGGGAAATGCAGTCAGGGTGAGGCTTCCCCAAGTCCCTTGCCCTCAAAAGCTGTCCCTGTTGGCACCGCAGCCAAGTCTTAGTTCGGAGGGGTTCAGCTTCTCGACTCGCATCCACGTCTGCAAAGGACTGTCGTCTAGGAAGCAGGAACCCAGGAACAAATAAAAAGGCAGGGTTTCCCGAAGAGGCGTTTTGCAGAGTTCCAGAGCACCCGTCAGAGTCCTGCAGGGCCAGGGTCCCGGTGTGCTTTGGGAGGCGCTGGAGCTGGTGGTGTGACTTCAGGCTCAAAATCCAGCTCTGCCATATGGTGAGGGAGTCACTGGCTAGGTCTGTCAGTTAACTTTATGATAAGCTCATGGGACTATAAGGGGACAAGTCGAGTGCCGCCCCCCTCCCAGAACATGACAGAAGTTTATGCACGTTTAATAGTTCGGAGATGGCACAGCTGTCATTCTCAAGTCGAGGGTGACACCTCTGTTCAGGCTGGTTTAGGCTGGCAGTTCTGTCATCCAGGTCTCCAGGCCTGCACCTTCCACTTTCTGGGGGACGGTAGCATCACTTTTGCAAATTGCATTGGCCACCCTACCTGGAAGTGTGCAGGCAGCCATGTACCCTAAAACTCGATTTCACTATTTGTGGGACAAGGAGAAAATGAATATTGGAGAAAAGCACCAAGCATGCTGCAAGCAGGATGAGCTGTGAAAATCTGCTAGAAGCTGTAGCCTCACGGTCGAGACTGCCTGCTTCAAATCCCATCTCTGCTTCTTGACAGTCGCGTAACCTGGAAGGCACCCCCACCCCATTTTGCTCACTGACAAGACCGTGGATAAATGATGTCCACCTCTCAGGACTGAGCTGATAGTCACAGGGACGAAACTTGCAGTGAGCAGGGATAATAGCAGCCTAGGGTGGGCTGGGCTGACTCTGCAAAATGGGAGCATTGCCTACTTCTGACACATTAATTTACGGTCCATATTTGCCTGGTAAGAGACTTTTTCCCACATCTTAACTCTTTTATTGTTTGAACAAATATTTGCCTCCTGCCTGCTAAATATTGTTCTAGGTACTAGGGCACACCAAACAAAGATCCCTGACCTTTGGGACTTGAATTCTAGTGGGGAAGATAGACAATATGGCAATGGAATGCTACGGAATGAAATAAGGAAGTTTTGGGGTGCAGTAGTATTTTTAAGTAGGTGCAAGGATACACTTCCCTGAAGAGGTGGTATTTAAGACCTAAGGATTGTCAAGAAGTGAGCCACAGATAGCTGAGAAAAAAGTGTTTCAGAGAAGGGGCAGACTAGGCCCAAGGCAGGAGTGGAGACGGAGATGGCACCAGAGGCAGGTGTAGGCGAAGGCTAGCGTGGCTCTGCAGGCCAGAGGACAACCCTGAGCAGCCTCTCCGGAGGCTCCAGACAGTGCTTGGCTTGTCAGAAGTTGACCTAGGTTGCCCCCCACCCCCTAAACCTGGGGAAGGCTTCCTCGGTACTTAGGGTCACCCACTGCCTCCTCTGCAGCTGTGGGTCTTCTCAATGCCAGATTTCCACAAGATTGAACCCTCACAGCCCCGAGGCCCAGACTTAGATTAGCTTCTGATACTTGGGACCTCCTCAGTTCCTGTCGTGAAGACCGGCCAGAGAACCGCAATTTCAGTCCGAGTCTTCTCTCAGTTCCCAAGGGATGGAAGAAACGGGTGGAGCCATGCGGAGTGGGTGGCCCAGGCCAGTCTATGTGGCGCTGTCCAGTGAAGGCTCCTTGGTTGCGCGGGAAAGGTCTCACCCTGTGCATGACTGGGTGGCCTGCAGGAAGGCTGGGGTGATCCGAGAGGCTGCCCAACCGGGGCCACCTCCACACTGGAGAATCCCACTTCCCTTGTACAAGCCAGGTATTTTCCTTAACCAGAGCGCCCTCCAAAGAGACAATACCTCCCCCCCCACCATGGGACACTGTCCCCAGCCACAGCGCAGCCGCATAAGGGGCATATCCCTGAACCAGAGCATCTTCCCCAGCGTCCGGAAATGCCCCCGGCCGAGCACCCCGGCGCAAGGGCATTCACACCAACTGAGAGGCCTCCCCAAGGGAGCACCGCCAGCGAGGGCAGCCCTCCCCAGGCGGGCTTCACCCCTCCCGCTCAGGGCCGCCTGCTCAGTCAGGGCCGGCGCGCCCCACCACCGGAGCAGCCCCGGCCCGGAGCTGGGCGCTTCTCCTAACCGGACGCAGCCGCAACTGGGGCACCCCTCCCACCCGTGCACAAGCCCCTGCGCGGGCACCGCCCTGGGACGCAAGCCGGGGTCCGCCTTCTACGAAGGCCGACGGAACCGATGTGTGTCCGGGGTGAGAGGTCAGGGGTCCTTCCGCAGCCCGGCCGGCCCGCCAGAGCGCCTACGCAGAGCGGAAGGGGGCCGCGCGGGCAGGAGGACCGCGACGGGCCGGCGTCCGGAGCCGCGCCGACCCCGGAAGCCCGCGCCGCGCGGCCCCGCCCCCGCGGCCGCCGTCCGCCCGGCCCCGGCCCGCACAGGCCCGCGCGGCGGGAGCCGCTGCCGGGCCGCAGTGCGCAGGCGCGGGGGCGCGCGCAGGCGCAGGCGCGGGCGGCCGGCCCCGCCCCGCCCCGGGCCGCGAGGAGCGGGCGGGGCGATGGCGCGCGGGAGGGGCGGGGCCACGCTGCGGGCCCGGGCCATGGCCGCCGCCGATGCCGAGGTGAGGAGCGGGCCGGCGGCGGGCGCGGGCGGCGCGGGCGCGGCGGGGGCGGCGCGGGCCGGCGGGCCGGGCGCGGCGGGCGCGCGGGCGGGGGCGCGGGCGGGCGCGGGGCGCGCGGGCGGGCGCCTCCCCGCCGCCGCCGCCGCCGCGCCTCGGGCCGAGGCCGGGCCGAGGCGGCCGGGCGGCCGGGCCGCGCCGCGCGGGGCGCGCTTTGTGCGGGCGGGCGGGCAGCGAGGGGCGCGCGCGGGCGGGGCGGGGGCGCGGGGAGGCCGCCGCCCGGCGCGCCGCGACCCCGGGCCTCGGGCCGCGACCGGGAGCTCGGCGGGAGGGGCGGAGGACAAAAGGGAAAGTGGGGCGAGCCCGCCAAGTTGGCGGCGCGGGCGACGCGAAGCCGTGCGCTCCCGGCGCCGCTCCTGCGCCCGCTGACCTTTCACTTTGTTCCGGAGAGGATGGCTGGGTCTTGGAGGAAAAGTTGGCCGGGCCGGCGCTCTTCTCCCGGGACAAAGCTGCCGGCGCCGTGGCTGTCAGGAGTACGGTCGCACGACTTCGGCTTATTTCCAGGCAGACCGCTCACGCGGGTTCTGGATGTGAAGAGTTGCCCTCTCTTTGTTAATGTTTCTGGCCTCCCCTTTGCTCGCTCTCGAGAATAGTTTTCCCAGGCGCGTGGCAGCAGAGAAAGCAAACTCTGAGATGGGCCACTAGCTTCCCGCAGAAGGGAGAAGCCGGCGGGGAGGCGGTGTGCCTTGGGGAAAGGCAGGAGCGGCGCTATCCGGGCTGACTCGAGGGACCAGTTTGGAAGAAAGTGATGACCTAGCAGTTTTTCTGTGGGATTACTCCAGGTTTTCTGTGTAGTAATGACCGCGGGGACTTCTAAAGATCAGGACGCCAAGGTGTGTGATGAGACCCTGTTACAGTAATCTGGTGTGTAGGACCTGTACTTTTATCCAGGTAACGCACAGTCTTTTAACGTTTCTTTATTTCTCTCTCGCATTTTTGGCGGGTGTGGATGTAAGTAAACTGAGAACGTGCAAGAAAGTTCTTGAGTTCAACGTGAAGAGTATTTGTTAGCACCTGCAACACTCAAGGAGTGTGTTAGGCTGAGCAAAGCGGAAAAGGTGAATTAGATAACCGCCAGTCACTTGTAGGAGAGAAGATGAGCAGTGATCGCCGTACCGCTCGAGCATCTTCTGGGTCCCAGGCATTGCAGGCCCTTAGGTAAGTCCTCTCCAGCCTTCTCTGCTCTCTGCAGCTGCTGCTGCCATTTCCTGTCTAACTGACATGGGAAACGAGATTTGGGAGCGATTGGGTGACTCGGCCCAGCCAGTTATCCAGTAAGCCCTTGTTTGGTGTCTGGGACATAGTAGGTTTTTAATTAATTGATGAACACATTGGCCCAGACGTCACTGATTCCACAGGCAGCCGAGCCAGTGGCAGTGAGAAGCCTGTGTTTTCCTAAGTCCTTACCTGTGTCCACCCTGCCTTAGCTGCCTGAATTCCCTCATTAAAGTCTGACAGTCATTTTTGAGGTGGATACGGTTACATGCCCGTTGGCACAGTAGGGAACAGGCGCAGTGAAGCCCCAGGTCACAGAGCTTGTGCAGAAGATGGATGCAGTGGTCTGGCTGCAGAGCCCGTCGAGCTGTGTCTGTGGTGGCCACTTGAAGCTGGTAAAAGCTCTGGGCTCCGGTGAGTGGCCCTCAGTGTTTACTGTAGAGGTGCGTGTCAGGGCGGGGAGGGACTGCTGGGCGGCGGCTAGGCATGGGCTCAGGCGTTGCCACTAAATCGGGGAGGTGGTTGCTGTGCCGGGTGCTCTAGTGGGCAGATGATTACACCAGAAGGTGGACATTAGAAATTTATCTCGCTGCATATTTACTTTTTCTTTCCTCGACCTAGAAAAAGGTCACCACTTTCTCACACTGAAGAGAGGCCCCCTGTGTTGTGGATTTTGAAACGCGCTTTTGGAATTCGTCTTCCGTTTTGTGGATTACTGAGTGGGCGCTCCTTCGGCTTAGTGTGTCTTCAGGGTCACTTCAGGCTTCTGGCCCAGCGAGATGCTGCCTTTCTAGCAGGGTGGCTGCTGCGGGTCTCTCCTCTCATGTTTCTGGAGAGACGTGCACAGGAGCATGGCTGAAAGTCAGGTAGTGCCTGGAGGTGGCAAAAGAAGCTGCGTCCTCTCTGGAGGCAGCAGCCCTCGACTCTCCTTAGCGTTCACCTTATGGGGCTTCCCTGGTGGCTCAGCTGGGAAACAGTCTGCCTGCAATGTGGGAGGCTTGGGTTCGATTCCTGGGTTGGGAAGATCCCCCGGAGAACGAAATGTCCACCCATTCCCTGGCCTGGAGGATTCTGGCTCGCAGAGTCAACACGACTGAGCAGTTTTCACTTTCACTTCGTGTTACTAAGCAGTACGCTTGTGTTGTCTTATCTTTAGTCACCAATTTTATGGGTTATCTGCTGGCTCCCGCTGAGGTTTCAGTTTTCTTGTACTCTCTCTGGTTTAGGTACCACAGTTGTGGTTAAATCCCTGTCAGGATCTTCGTCAGTCTGTTCAGGTTGTTATTGTGCCTTGCTGAGCTGGATGGTGGACCACACACAATTCGATCTCTCCTTGTACAGACATTTTTATTTCCTTGGAATTAATAATCGCTTTATTTCTTATTTGCCTGATTCCCTAGGTGTGTAGTGTGTCCAGTTGTGTTTTAATTCGCATTTCCTTTCATTCTGTGAAGTGCTTCTTAATTTAATTTTTACCCCTCAGTCTTGTCGCTCAGAATCCCTTGCCACAGTGCTCCAGCCCAGCCTCGGGCCTGCCCGCCTCTGCCCTGGGGCCCTGCCCGCCTGCTTGCCTCTGGCACTCCCTGTATGTTCACTTGTCTGGGGCAGTGAGCAGTCTGCAGGAGGTTCCCAGTAAGTGGTTGCTGGGACCAAGACTTTGGGACTCGCCTGTCTGAAAATGTTTTCATTCTGCCGCCACACTTAAAGAATCAGTTTGGCTGGGCTTGGCATCTCAGTATGTTATAGTCTTTGTTGTTGCTGTTGAGAACTCTATAGAGTTTGATTTTTTTTTTTTCTGGCTGCACTGTATGGCTTGTGGGATTTTAGTTCCCCAAACAGGAATTGAACCCAAGTCCTCCACAGTGAGAGCACGGAGTCCTAACTGTCGGAGAACTCGCCAGCCTGATGATTAATTGTTCGTAAGCATATTCCCACATCAAACTTTTAGGATCCTTGCGTCCTTGGTTTTCCTCGTTTTCATGAAATGCCTTTGTTGTAGTGCATTTTCGTTCACCCTGCAGAGCACTCAGTAGGCCTGGGATCTGGGGACCGAGGTCCTTGAATATACAGGAGTTTTTGTGTTATGTGTTTGAGATAGTTCTCTACCAGCTCTTTTTTCCGGTTTCTTTGAACGTTGTACTTCCTGTAGTTAATATTCTAATTTTCAAAATTTTTTCATCATGTCTTGATCTTTTGTTCTTTTTGAGAGTATTTTTGATAATTTTCCAGTTTGTTAAAAAACTTTAACTTCTTTCATATTATCGTGTTCTTTACTGTTTTTTATTCCTTTTTAAATGCATCCTGTTCTTGTTTTATGTATACATCTTTGCTTATCTCTTAATTTTGGTTTTTAAAACTACAGCGAAAATTTTGGAAACTAAAACGCCTTTGTTTCCTGCACATTTCTGTTTGCCGTGCGTTCCTCTCTGCTCTCTTGTGTTCTGGTTTCTTTCTTTCATGCTGGAAACCCTTCTTCCAGTGTCTGGTGCTCCTTGGCTGTTTATTCATCCTTATGAATAAAATACTAAAAATGGAAAACTGAGTGCACCGGGGGCTTGTTTCCTTGTTGCTTTCTCTGGAGGGTGATGACTAATGTTGTTTGTTGGCCCTTCTCCAGACGTTGCTGTCCTGTGGTTTAGTTTCCTTAGAGGGGAGCCTTCTGTCTGCCTGGTTGGATGGCTGTTGGAGCCAGATTAAGGGGCAGGGAGGGGCTTCCCTTTACCTGAGCCCCCTGCTCTCCCTGAGGCGTCCACCACTGCCTCTTCTTGTGCCGCCCCCCAAGTGTGGTGCCTTCTGGTGCCCGCAGCTGTGCAGAAGTGCTCGTCTGAGTATGCGGAGGGGCTGTGGACCATACTTGGAGCTCTGCGCCACATCCCTTCTCAGACCCTTTCCACAGCTCCGCCGGTCACCCTGCTCCTTGGCAGCGGGTCTCCCCTTCCTCTGCTCTGTGGAGTGACTCGGGTTCCTTTCGCCTCTGTCTTCTTCCTAGCCATGTTTTGTGTAGCGGTCCCAAGTGTCTCCTAGGTGGGGTGCATGCTTCTCTTTCCTGTTCTTGCCTTTGGCTGGTCTTTGATAAGAGAAGGAGTGGGAGTCTGTTCTGCACCCAGCAATCGGAAACGCTTGGAGTAGATCTTGAGAAGCCTCGCCCGCACTAACAGCGCCGCTGTCCTGTGGGAAGGGCTGCCCGTCTCAGATCTTCCTTTGCAGGTTGTGGTTCTGGGCTATCACAGAGGTTGGCAAGGGCAGTGCATGCACCCCAGCCCCGAGGCCCAGAAGGACCTCTGTGGGTTCTTAGCTGTTGGAGACCCCACAGGTGGTCAGCGCTGCATTAGGGCCAGAGCCCCGCTTTCTGCCTCCGCTTCCCGTTGTATCACAAAGCTGGTTTCTATATTTGACCACATTTTAATTGAGTTCATCTTGTAGAAGAATTTAGCTTATGGGCTCTCCTCTTTAGGAACTTTATGTTCTCTGCCATTCATGGGACTTGCCACGTGTGATGGGTGCTGCTGTCTCGGTGAGCGAGGGGTCTGGGTCCAGCCGGCCGTGCTCCCAGCAGACCACACAGGCAGTGGCGAGGGTGCGCTGCCGAGGGCACCGGCTCCAGAGCTGCCCGCTTGCTGCCCACTTGGCTGAGCTTCTGGTGTTTCCCTTTATTAAAACAGAAACAAAAACTCTTCAGTGCCTTTGGATTTTAAAGGACGAAAATTGAAGTGGCTCTTTGAACTCTGCGAAGGTGGCATTTCCTGTGTAAGCTGCTTTGCCACTGACACAGCTGCCAGCTGGTGCTTCACTCTGGAGCAGTGTTGGCACTGCCTTCTGCATCCCACTTTTAGTAGATTTGTAAGTTGTGATCAGGTTGTGTTAAAGTGTTGTTTCCAAGGGGTCCAAGGCAGTGTTGAGCCGTGAGGTGCCGTGTAAGAGGATGTGCAAGTTTATGAGGCTGGTGTCTGATTTCACAAAATCTGACAGTGTAATAGAGCAAATAGCAAGCAGAAAGTGAGATGGAGTCAGTTGAGAGGAAACAAGAAAAGGCCTGGCTGTGTGCTGCTTGGTGCAGGCAGACTGGGTTGGGAGAAGCTCCTTGAGGAAGATGAGCTCGCCTGAAGTCCTAAGGAGGTGAGACTGAAATGGAAGGGCAAAGTTCGGCTGTACATGTCAGAAGGAAAAAAAAATAGGCATTTTAGCAAAGTGAGAAAAATACCACTGTAATGGCAGAAAGCGAAGCGGAACTAAAGAACCTTTTGATGAGGGTGAAGGAGGAGAGTGAAAAAGCCGGCTTAAAAGTAAGCATTAAAAACACATGGCATCCGGCCCCATTGCTTCATGGCAGGCAGAAGGGGAAAAGGTGGAAGTAGCGACAGATTTCCTCTTCTCGTGCTCAGAATCACTGCGGACGGTGACTGCAGTCATGAAACCAGAAGACGACTGCTGCTCGGCAGGAAAGCTGTGACAAACCTCGACAGCGCGTTGAGAAGCAGAGACATTACTCTGCCGATAAAGGTCGGTATAGTTAAGTCTGTGGCCTTCCCTGTGGTCACGTTGTGAGAGCTGCACTGTGAAGAAGGCAGAATGCCAAAGAATTGATGCCTTTGAACCACGGTGCTGGAGAAGACTCCTGAAAGTTCCTTGGATAGCAAGATCAAACCAGTCAATCTTAAGGGAAATCAGCCCTGAATGCTCGTTGAAAGGACTGATGCTGAAGCTCTGGTATTTTGGTCGTCTGATGCAAACAGCCATCCCATTGGAAAAGTCCCCGATGCTTTGAAAGATTGAGGGCAGAAGGAAAAGAGAGTGTCAGAGGATGAGATGGCTGCATGACACCACTGGTGCAATGGACATGAACTTAGGCAAACTTCAGGAGACGGTGAGGGACAGGGAGGCCTGGTGCGCTGCAGTCCCTGGGGCCGCAACAAGTCTCGCATGACTGGGCGGCCCAGCAGCAATAGCAGCTACGAGAGAGCTGAGGCCTAGAAGCATGAGAATGCCGAGTGTCTGTCGTCTGTCTGTTTCTGGTCTGAGTGTGCACGTCTGTGCCTCAGGTGGTGGCGATCAGTCAGTGGGTGTTGTGTGCACTTTCCTTTCGCATATCATCTCGTGGGCTTGCGTCTCGGTGGTGGTAGCCTCATAGGCGTCCCAGCTCCCTTGTTAGGAGCTGGGTGAATCTGCAGCCTTTGCACACGGTGGTATCACCGGTCAGAAGGGGCAAGCGGCATGAGCTGAGGCCCACAGTCAGGGGCTGGGCCATTGAGGGCCTGGTCACTGTGCTGACGGGGTGGCCTCCGGAGTGCTGGAGACATCAGCGGGGGGGGTTGTTTTAGGAATTCACGTTTTAAAAGATGACCCTGGCTGCTGGGGGAGTGGCTGGGTGAAAGCTGGAGGGGAGCAGGGGGCCAGTGAGCACGCTTGGCCCCGTGGTGGGTAGAGTCCAGGCACCTGTGTTTGAGTTTGTTTTGAGTAGATGAGTTAGTTTCATAGCTCAGATTCTAGAAGTATGGAGTGAGACATCCCCCTCTCTTGTCCCCCAGGCACTCGGTTCTTCTCTTGGCAGGCTACCAGCATTGTAGTTACTGTGGATGCAGACACGTGCACACGTAGATACGTTAGAACTTCTATTGTGGACCTTCTTCCGACCTACTCAGATGTAGACATGGAGGTCAGACACACCCCATGTTCCTGTCCCCCACGTCAGCTGTTGTCTCCTCATGAGCACCCTCGAGTCCATCCTTAAGTGTCTTTAAGCGGTTCTTAGTTGTATCGTAGGTGACTATTTCAGTTAGAGCAAGTATTCCTTCAGGCAGTAAACGCTCAGTCACTGATTGGATTTCTTATTTCAAGTTGGGGACAAAACATGGCCTGTTCTCTACCCTTGATCAGTTCAGTTCAATCGCTCAGTCGTGTCCGACTCTTTGCGACCCCATGAATCGCAGAACAACAGGCCTCCCTGTCCATCACCAACTCCCCGGAGTTCACTCACACTCACGTCCATCGAGTCAGTGATCCCATCCAGCCATCTCATCTTCTGTCATCCTCTTCTCCTCCTGCTCCTGATCCCTCGCAGCATCAGAGTCTTTTCTAATGAGTCAACTCTTCACATGAGGTGGCCAAAGTACTGGAGTTTCAGCTTTAGCATCATTCTTTCCAAAGGCCGATCTTCAGAATGGACTGGTTGGATCTCCTTGCAGTCCAAGGGATTCTCAAGAGTCTTCTCCAACACCACAGTTCAAAAGCATCAATTCTTCGGTGCTCAGCCTTCTTCACAGTCCAACTCTCACATCCATACATGACCACTGGAAAAACCATAGCCTTGACTAGATGGACCTTAGTCGACGAAGTAATGTCTCTGCTTTTGAATATGCTATCTAGGTTGGTCATAACTTTTTTCCAAGGAGTAAGCGTCTTCTAATTTCATGGCTGCAGTCACCATCTGCAGTGATTTTGGAGCCCCCCAAATAAAGTCTGACACTGTTTCCACTGTTTCCCCATCTATTTCCCATGAAGTGATGGGACCAGATGCCATGACCTTCGTTTTCTGAATGTTGAGCTTTAAGCCAACTGTTTCACTCTCCTCTTTCACTTTCATCAAGAGGCTTTTTCGCGCCTCTTCACTTTCTGCCATAAGGGTGGTGTCATCTGCATATCTGGGGTTATTGATATCTCTCCCGGCAATCTTGATTCCAGCTTGTGCTTCTTCCAGCCCAGCGTTTCTCATGATGTACTCTGCATAGAAGTTAAATAAGCAGGGTGACAATATACAGCCTTGACGTACTCCTTTTCCTACTTGGAACCAGTCTGTTGTTCCATGTCCAGTTCTAACTGTTGCTTCCTGACCTGCATACAGATTTCTCAAGAGGCAGGTCAGGTGGTCTGGTATTCCCATCTCTTTCAGAATTTTCCACAGTTTCTTGTGATCCACACAGTCAAAGGCTTTGGCATAGTCAATAAAGCAGAAATAGATGTTTTTCTGGAACTCTTTTGCTTTTGCCATGATCCAGCAGATGTTGGCAATTTGATCTCTGGTTCCTCTTCGTTTTCTAAAACCAGCTAGAACATCACGGAGTTCACGGTTCACGTATTGCTGGAGCCTGGCTTGGAGAATTTTGAGCATTACTTTACTAGCATGTGAGATGAGTGCAACTGTGCAGTAGTTTGAGCATTCTTTGGCATTGCCTTTCTTTGGAATTGAAATGAAAACTGACCTTTTCCAGTTCTGTGGCCACTGCTGAGTTTCCCAAATTTGCTGGCATATTGAGTGCAGCACTTTCACAGCATCATCTTTCAGGATTTGAAACAGCTCAACTGGAACTCCATCACCTCCACTATCCTTGATAGGCATCTGGTAATTCTCAGTACATTGATTTCCATGTCACTGTTTTTCTCTTGCAGTTAAGTTTTGGAGAGATTGGTTTATCTGTCCCAATGTTCCCCACAGCGTTACTCTTGCTGGCCCCACCCTTGTGATGCTGTGCTCCCTGCCACCGACGCCTGAGGTCTGCAGCTGCCGGCTTCCCTTGGGCAGCTACTCAGTGGGTGAGACGTGGGGCTGTGTAGGGAGCCCGCTGCAGGCGGAGTGCATGCTGGATTCCCAAGGCTCGGTGCGGGCCGAGGGGAGCGTCACACGAGTGCGTTAAGCTCGTTGTCTGCATGTTGAAGTACATGCTTTGGGTATGTTAGGTTAAATAACGATTATTACAAGTTATTTGTGTTTCTCTTTCCTTGTTTTTTCTGGCCATGTTGTGGCATGTGGGATCTAGTGCCCTGAGCAGGGATCGAACCTGGGCCCCCTGCATTAGGAGTGTGGAGTCTTAGCTGCTGGACCACCAGGGAGGTCCTGCCGGTTTGTCGTTTTAAAAAATTAAGCAAAAACGCGTCCTTAACCCTGTCAGAGATGCAGCAGCTGTTGCTTGGTGGTGGTAGCGGTCGATGCTCCTTGCTGAGAGGCGTTAGCTCGTTAGGTTGCAGAATGGCAGGCTGCATCTATCAGCCGGCCACTGTAAAGAGGGAGACTGTTCAGTGACCGGGAGGCACACTCATGGGCGAGGAGGTGTAGGTTCTTGACACTGTTTGGACTGACACCCAGGAGTCTCTTGCTAAGTGCTTGCGTGAGAAGGGCCGGAGAGCTCTCTGTCCTGTGTAGTCGGACAGTTGTCTGCTAAGCAGGCTGCTGAGCGATTTCTTTCCTTAGAGTACAGGTCCTCTCTTCCCGTCAGATCCCAAGGCTGCCGCTCAGACTTAGAGAGAGTCTTGGCTGCTTCCTCATCCTTGCTGTTGGCTTGTGTTTTGTGACCTCCTCGGACACTGCGGTGAGCCAGAATGCCAGGTGTCGTGTGGCCCAGTGAATGGTCAGGAGTTCCCCCACCTCTGGCTCAGCCTGCCCTTCTGTTTTCCTTCTCGTAGAAAGGGTCTGCTCAAATCTGTCATTATGGTTCCGTACTATCTGTCACTGTGTCTGTATCAGATTCAGTAGCAATAAGACATTGAACCAAAGCACGAGGACTTGTTTTGGAGACGGTATTAATGCACGGCATGCTGCAGAAACACGCACGCTTTGCGTGTCTCGCATCACGCGTGCCCCTGGGCCCTTGATCAAGCAGGGGCATCAGCAGAGCCGTAGCAGCCCCCTTGGCCCCTGGCAGGCTGCCCTGTGCTTGCCCAGAGGCCACTGTTGCCCTGACTCTTGACACTGGCGGTTTTCCCTGATTCTGCGCTTGATGTGAAGGGCGTCGTGCAGGGTGAGCGTGTGTCTGCCTTCTAGGCCTCGTCTGCCTGTGGGGTCCTGGGGTCGCTTGCTTCCCCATCGCGGTGTAGTATCCCTGTGTCTTCGGTCACGGGCCTTCTCTGAGCTGTCTGCAGTCTGGGCTCTTGAGCCGCGGTGGTATGCACAGCATGTTCCTGTAGGGTGTGGCCGGGGGTGGGGGTGTGCGGTCATGGACACGTGTGTGTGCGCAGGGGCCGCGCCCAAGGACAGGTGCGAGGAAGCGCCGTGGCTCAGGCCGCGTGCACGCCTGACATTGTGTTGTCTGCTCAGCCATTCTGGTGGGTGTGCCGTGTGTCCAGTTGTGGTTTAATTTGCGTTTCCCTGATGACTGGATGTTAAGCGTTAGTGCGCTTTTTAAAAACACACTCATTTGTTTGGTTTCCAGCCGTGCTGGGCCTCAGTTGCCCTGCGTGGCGCTCTCTGGCTGTGGCGCCGCGTGGCGTCTCCCCGCAGCACGTGGAGCCTCCCTGGAGCAGGGATTGCAGCCGTGCCCCCTGCTTGGCAGGCACGCTCTTAGGGTGGTCCTGGTCCCCGCCTGCTTGGTGACTGTGCTGCTGGGGCATGTTCTGTCCCTTTATCTGGTAGGTGGTGCCCACCGCGGGTGAGCCGTGTTCTGGTCACGCGTTGACCAGCCGCTCCGTTCTCTGCTACGGTGACCAGCACTGCTGCAGATGGCCGTGACAGGTGTCTGCGTGGACGTGTGTTTGTTCTCTTGGGTGTCTGTCGAGGAGCAGAATTGCTGGGCGTGGGGCCACTCTGGGGAGGAACCGCTCACCTGTGCCACGCGCCGTCCGTTCCTGTCAGCAGCGTGCGAGGCTCGCTGCCTCTTCACGTGCCTGCAGACACTTGCTGTTAACTGTCTCTGATCATGGCTGCTCTGTTGGATTTGGTGGGGGGGTCTCACGCTGCTGCTGATTTGGGTTTCCCCATTTGTGTTGTCTTCCTCGCAGAAAGGTCTGCAGAAATCTTTTGCCCATTTGAATTAGATTGTTTCTGTGGTGAATGGTAAACATTTCCTATACATTGAAGACTATAGATACAAACCCCCTATTGATAAATGACTAGGAAACATTTCCTTCCATTTTCTAGGCGTATTCTTGAAAAAGTGTGTGTTTTTGGTGCACTGGGTCTTGGCGGCAGCTCACGGGCCTCCCTCTGGTGTGGCGTGTGGGCTTGCCCGCAGTGGCTTCTCCAGCTGCGGAGCACCGGCTGTGGGCCTGTGGGCTCAGCAGTGTGACTCCTGGGTCGAGTTCCCCTTGGCATGTGGCATCCTCCAGGAGCAGGGACCACGCCCACGTGTTCGGCATTGGCAGGCAGACCCTGACCCTGGGCCACCAGGGCAGTCCCTCGAGGGGCTCTTTGAGGCGCAGGGGCTTTGATGTTGAGGGGGCGCGTCTGTGTTTTCTCCCTTTGCTGTCTCTTTCTGGTGTCGTGTCTGGGAGTCCATCGCTAGGTCCATTGTCAGGACGTTAGCACCGCGCTTCCCTCTGAGTTTTATATGACAGTTTTAAGTCTTACAGTTTGGTCTGGGACCCATTTTGACTTGCGTGCTGTGTGTGGCGTGAGGTGGCGTGTCCAGCCTTATTCTTTGCCGGTGGAGACGCAGTGTCCTGGAACCAGTGGTTGGAGCCTGCCCCCAGGGCTGTGTGGGCGCCTCTGCTGTGAGCTGAGGGCCACAGACGCTGGGACTCCTTTCTGGACTCTGAGTGGTTGTGCACTGGTTTGTCTGTCAGCGCCCGCGCCCGGCCCGAGCGCCGCGCCTTGGAAGTGTGGGTCCACCTGCTTGGTTCTTGCCCCTCTGGGTCCCTTGCAGCTCCGTGTGAGTGAGAGGGTGGGCTTGCCCACGGGTGCAGAAGGCCTCCTGGGGTCTCCGTGGGGGCCGCCTGGGCTCTGCGGCGCGCGCCAGGGAGCACTGCTGTCGTGATGCCGGCGTGGTCTGAAGTCTGTGAGCGCAGAGCGTCTTCTGTCTGTGTGGGCCTCCATCTCCTCTAGCCTTCTTTCCCCCTCAGTCGGGTTAGCTACGTTTATGTCAGTTTTGTTATCTTTTCAAAGACTCAGCTTTTGGTTTTGATGACAGTCTCCAATTTTCTTCGCTGCTTTTGTTTGGGGGAGGTGGGCGGTTGCTGTGCAGCATGTGGGATCCTAGCTCTCTGGCCAGGGACCGAGCCGTATCCCGGACACGGGGAAGCTTGAGGTCCCGACCAGTGGACCGCCAGGGAACCCGGTCGACTCCGACCTTTGTTGCTGCTGCTTTGGGGCTTAGTTTGCACTCTTTGCACTTGGTGGAATTGTTTTTGTGTGTGTAATGTGTGTGATGTAGCGGTCAGGACCCCTTACCCCTGTGTGGCTATGCACGGGAACAGCGTCATTTAC
This sequence comes from Nanger dama, assembly GCA_917880005.1. Lineage (NCBI taxonomy): Eukaryota > Metazoa > Chordata > Mammalia > Artiodactyla > Bovidae > Nanger > Nanger dama. The sequence goes on along the minus strand of CAKJTW010000018.1, from coordinate 385,184 downwards.
TGGGAAGACCACCCTGTGCTCCTTGTAGTCCATGGCCGCTTTGGCAGAAATGAGGAGAAGCACAGCTGTGCGGCTCTTGACGCCTCTCCCGCAGTGCTCTTTCCTGCCTTCTGCCATGCTCACCTCTCCAGGGTTGAAGGTGTGTCCCCCCCATGTAATGGGGTGCAGAGGCAGGGAAGGTGGATGGGCCACTCATGGCCCGACCTGCAGGGTGCTGTGGGTGTTCGCCCCAGGAGTGAGGCCCCATGTTGTGCGGGGATGGTGGGCTGTTTCCAGGTGGCCAGCGGCCACCCCAGCGGCATGCTGACCGCTGGCGCACAGTGCAGCCCCTGCCGTCCGCTCCCGCCACGCGGGACAGCCCGCCGTCCACTCCCCGCTGCGCGGGACAGCCCCCTCCTTGGGTTTGTGGTGACTGCACGTGCCAGGCACTTGGCTCCGAGCAGGTGTGTGGACGAGCAAACCCGCCCTCTGGTCTTCCCTTCCACACACATCGCTTGCTTTCCTGCAGTGTGCAGGGCCCAGGGCTTGGGTTGAGAGGTGTTCTGGCCAAGAGATGCCTGTGGGAGAAGCACCTTGGCCTTCGGGTACCCATAGGAGAGGGCGGTAGGGCTGGGGGAGGCTGTGGGATGTGGGAACTTTCGCGGTGGATTCTGCTTGGGGGCCCAGTGGACGGTGGGGCAGCTTGGCCCGTCTCAGGTGCCCGCAGTGGTGGGGTTGCTGTTTTCTGGCAGTAGTCTTGTGTGATCGGGTGGGTCCTGCCGTTGGGCCTGCAAGAATGCGCTTCGGCCTTTTCAGAAGGGTTCAGTTGGGACGGAGCAGGGCACACGTTTTGGCAGTGTCTAGACGGCTCCTCCGTCAGGTGGGGCCACCGTCCCACCTTCTCCACTTCACAGAGGAGTCTTGTCTGTGTGTCTTGCGAGATGCTGTGGAGTTTGGTCACAGGTCAGTAAATGGTGAGACCTCTTTGAAGGTCGGAGAAGCAGTTAAATCCAAGTTGCCTACTCACACGCTGTCCCAGCCTTGAGGAGCGGAGGGGGGCACAGTCCGTGCCACGTGTGCCGCTGCACGTGAGCTGAGGGCCTGCACGCGCGGCAGCGCCTGACCTTGCTGCCCCGTGTCTGTCTCCTCGTGTCTGGCTGTGTCTTGGCCTCTAGCCGTGAGCTGTCTGAGCCTCATGCAGAGCCCTCCGTTACTCGGTGCCGTCAGACACAGGCTTCTCCTTTATCCATATCTGTTATGTTTCTGGCTCTCTTGTTTCAGATCGCGTGCTTTTGCCCTGTAACAGGTGTGTGGAGGACATGGGTGGCTCTCCTCTCCTCGTCTCACTCCTTTCTGGGGCAGAGAAGCTTCTGCGGAGCACCCACCGTGAGAAGCTGGCCTGAGTCTCCGCTCGAGCAGCCCAGTCGGCGGTGGACGCGGCTGTGACTACAGAGTCACGGTGCCTCCCGCCTGGGCTTGGCCTGGGCTCTTTGTGGGGAGGCAGGATGGCAGTGCCCAGGGCCCTTGCAGCGGCCTGGGCAGGAGCCCCTGGGTGAGGGTGCGTCCCGCTCTCTTGTCCGGTGTGGGTCGCCTCCCCGTCTCGGGTCAGGCCTCTACTCCAGGTGTGTGTCTGTTTCTTTGGGTTTTGCCCGTCATGCCTTGTCGTGTTGAACTGAGGTTTAGGGCGGCCTGCCCGCCTGGTTCAGAGTCCTGGCTTGGTGTGGCGCTCCCCGTGGGCACTGGCACCCGAGGGCAGAGCGGCACCACGGGTGTTCCAGAGGGTCAGGGGATAGGGGTCATGTGCGTCCTCTGTACGGGGATGCCGCAGTGAGCAAGGACTTTGCTGGGAGGTGTCGTTTGGACAAGACTTAAAAGAATCCATGTTTGCTGGGCAGAGAGCCAGGGGTCTGAGAGCCTTCAGGGCCAAACCAGGACCATGTCCAGCCCCCGGGGAGGCTTCCTGTCCCCGAGGTGTAGTGGAGGCCCGGCACCTGAGGGTCGTACGAGGTCCCTCTGCTCTGGGGCCGGGGACTCAGCAGGACGGGGGTGAGGGGAACACGCCTGACCTCTCCACTGCCCAGGGGAAGGCAGGGGCCCTTCCGCCCGCCCCTGAGGCCTCAGGGGCTGGTCAGCAGAAGGGAGGCTGGATGGAGGCAGGCTGGGTGTGCGGACCAGGTCCGCCTACCCGCCTCGTGTCTTAGGATGGACTCTGAAGCCATGGAACACTGTCCGTCTGGTGTGTGAACACGCCGTGGATTTCACAGGGGACAGAAGCTCTGTTGGTCGCTTTGATGCTGTAAAGACTGCCTTGTCCTGATCTGTGCTAACTTAGGAGCAATTAATCAATGAGTGCAGACTCTCGGGTGCTCCAGTGGAGGTAGAACTTTCTGGCGTGGGTCTTAAGATCAAGATCAGAGCTCCTAGACCCTGAGGTTCAGGAACGAGTGTGAAGTGTTTGCCAGCGCGTTGAGGGAGTCAGCAAATGAACTGCGCCCGTGGGTCTGCGTGCGCTTTGCCCTGGAGTGCTGCTGGCCTGCTCTTGCCTTCGTGCTCTTTGCCATATCCAGGCGGTGAACACTTTGCAGGCGGCCCTGCCATCTGTTCACTCCAGTGTGGACGGCACGTGAAGAGCTTAGCACTTTCGGGCAGCGGGCCCTTCCCTGTAGCGGCCGATGTGAGCTCTGGACGGGGCTCGTTGTCCACTGTCCCGAAGGCCTTCTGTAGCCGGGTATTCTCTGGAGGGGCTTGGGGCACAGAGACAACGGAGTGGGGGGTGGGGCTGGGGCGGGCTGGGGTTGGGGGCGCGGCGTAGCCGGGAGACGCTGGAGGCGGCTGGTGAGCGGGTAGGGCTCAGGCGAGGGTGGCAACAGCTGAGGTGCTAAGAATAGGCCCGACTGTGTGCATCTGAAAGAAGAGCAAGAAGGAAGGCGTGGAGGGAGCGAGCACCCACAGGAGCACAGCTGTTTCTTGAGACGGGAGGGCCAGGTGCCTGCTGGACTTCGAGAGGGGAAGGTCGGGCGCGGGACGGTGGTCCACAGAGTCCAGGAGAAAGGCCGGCCTGCTGCGGAGGCGGCTGCGGGGCCGGGAAGCCAGGGGCGGGGCTGGAGTGGCGCAGGAAGACGAGCAGCTGGGCTGCGGGGCGGCCATGGGTGTGCTGGGCGCCCAGGGTGGCCGTGGTCTGGGCGCGGTCCGGGCGCTCCGAGTGCGTAGTGTGGCACGGCCGGGGTGCTGCCTGTGCGTGGCCGGCGCTGTCTGTCACCTGCTCTGGGTGTTCGGGGACTCCCCACGTGACTCTTCTTCCCATGTGGGAAGGTGCTGTGCAGGGCGTCCCAAGGTCAAGAAGAAGTTGCAGAGGGTACTTTAGAGATGCCAGCGGGAAGAGTCACCCTCCACCCTGGTCCTGGAGCACACAGAGAAGCCGAGTCACCAGGATGAACCGAATCTGTGCTGCGGTGGAGTTCAGAGAGCTGCTGCGGGTGGGCAGGGCGTCCTGCTGACCCCGGCGCCAGCTCTCACCGGGGGACAGGGTACACCGCCCTCTGGTTTTGAGAATCCAGCAAGATGTTGTGTGGGAATAGCGGGGTGAATTGGGAGCAGCTGGGCAGCTATGAGTGTGTATGGTGTTAGACACTTGTGTAAGTGGCTTGTGGAAGTTTTTTCCTCATCCTGGGCACAGCCCAGCACGGCGCACTGGCAGTCAAGGTGGCTGGTCCACAATCAGAAGCCCAGGGGGATTCCCGTCCTTGTCCCAAGGGTGGTGGTGAGCTTTGGGAGTGGGTGGCGTGCGCAGGTGTGCGTGGTGGGAAGGTCTCCCGGCCTCTGTGTGCGGAGGGGCTTATGGAGCAGCCGCGACAGTGGGGCAGCAGTCCTGGGGAGATGGGGAGGCCCTTCCCTGTGAGAGCTGGTTCCACGGGCGCTGAGGTGGTTGAGGATGGTTCCTGGGCCCCAGGCCTGAGCTGGACGCTGGCTTCCTCTTGAGCTCCAGACTGGAGGGTGGTGCTGGTCACTGAAACAGGCGCAGACAGGGCTGAGGTCAGCTCCAGGCATGCTTGGTTTCAGAGGCTGGAAAGGTTGGATAGTAAATATTTTAGGCTTTGGGCACCACAAGGCAAAATCAAAGATAATTTTGTAATTTTTTATTGACACAAGTCAAAAGACGATATTGATGACTGACTGCTTTTCTCTGCCTTCTGGTGATCCATAACAGTGACCGTTTTGAACGATGTTTTACGAGCTTGGGTTTGGAGTTCGTCCTCTGTCATTGGGGTCTGTCAGAAATGCTCATTGGCTGATGCTGAACTTGAGCAAAGATCCGTTTTCTGTTCCTCATCTTTGAAAATGTCTCCATGCTGGTAGGTTCTGCCAAATGCCAGAGTCAGTCCAGAAACATGATTTTTTTTTTGAACTTAGGGTATTACTCGTTCTGTAAACTCCACATTTGAAGAGTGTATTGTTTAGTACTTTCCCCTGCTTTTTGCAGCTATCACTACTAATTCCAGAACATTTCTGTCACCCTGAAAAGAAGCCCTGTACCCATGAGCTGTCACTCCCTATTCCTTCCCCACAGCCCCCTGGCAGCCGCTGCTCTGCTTGCTGTGTGTTTGCCTGTTCTGGGTGCTCCATGTAAATGGAGTCATATGTGCTTGTGTTTACTCTCAGTTGTGTCTGACTCTGTGTGACTCCATGGACTGTAGCCCGCCAGGCTCCTCTGTCCCTGGGGATTCTCCAGGCAAGAACGCTGGAGTGGGTTGCCATGTCCTCCTCTAGGGGATCTTCCTCACCCAGGGATCAAACCCAGGTCTCCCAGTTGCAGGAGGACTCTTTACAGTCTGAGCTGTCAGTGAAACCCATGAGTACTGGAGTGGGTGGCCTGGCCCTTCTCCAGGGCATCTTGCTGACCCAGGAATTGAATCGGGGTCTCCTACATTGCAGGCAGATTCTCTACTAGCTGAGCTACCAGGGAGTTTATAAATGGAATCATACATGACTGCCTTCTGTGGCTGTCTTTCCTCGTCAGCACAGGGGCGTCCGTGTTGCGGGCTGTGCTGGCCCCAGGTGCCGTCTTGATGGCCGAGGAAGGGGTGCTGTGTGCACGCAGCACGTTTGATGCTGCTCTGCAAGGGGTGGGCTTTGGGTTTGCTCCCACTTTTTGGCTGCTGTGCATATGTGAGTACACGTTTCTGTGCGGTGGGCCCCTTCACTTAGTTCTCTTGGGTGTGTGCCTAGTGCTGGAGTTGCTGGGTCAGATGGCAACTCAGTGTTCACCTCCATTCCCAGCAGCAGAGGGTAGATCCAGGGTTTCCATGTCCTTGCCTTCACATCCTGTTCCCATTTGGTTGTCTTTTGCTTACTGAGTTGTAAGAGATTTTCTGTATTCTGACCCAAGTCTTTTACTAGGTAATAATGAATTGCAAAAAATTTTTCCATTCTATGGTTGTCTTTCACTTTCTGATTTTTTTTTTTTTTTTTTTTGGTGTCCTGGGAAGCACAACAGTTTTTAATTTTGACAAGTCCGGTTAATTTTTTTTTCCTTTGGCTGCTTGGACCTTTGGTGCCATGTAATTGCATAATCCAGGCCATGCAGTCTGCCTCCTTCTGAGGGCTTTGCTGCATTCAGGCCCTTACTCTGCGGTGCTTTGGGACTGGAGGAAGCAGCAGCACGCCCTGGCTCTCTTGTGTGTGGCTCCTGGTTGGCCCCCCGCTGCTTGCTGGTGGCTCTCCTTTCCCGCTGAGCTGTGGGGGCTCCCTTGCTGGCAGTCAGTTGACCACAAATGTGAGGTTCGTTTCTGGAGTCTCAGGTCTAGTTTGCATAGCTGTGTGTCTGTCCTGCTGCTGGCACCACCTGGTCTTGACTTCTGTGCTCATGTCGTAAATGAAACAGATGGGGAGGGGTGAGTCCTCTGACCTAGTTCTTCTTTTTCAAGATCTTTTCAGGCTTATCCAGACTCCTGCTTCCTTATGAATCTTAGGAGCAGGTCGATACCTGCAGAAGAGCCTTCTGGGACTGTGATCAGGGTTGTGTTGACTATAGATCAGTTTGGAGTGTGTCCCTCTGAAGTCTTCCAGTCCATGAATTCGGGTGATGTTTCCATGTGCTGAGTCTCCAGTTTCTTTTTCTGTAAAGAAATGATTTTACTGTTGCCTTTTTTGGCTGTGCTGGGTCTCTGTCACTGCCGTGGCCTTTCCCTAGTCACGGCAGCGGTGCTGCCCCTGGATTTGGCGCGCGGACTTCTCGGCGTGGAGCGCGGGCTCAGACCTCGGGCTCAGAGGTTGTGGCGCGCGGGATTCGTCGCTCTGAGGCTCGTGGGGTCTTCAGGACCGGGAGGGGGCTCGCGTTCCCGTCTCGGCAGGGGCTCTTACCCACTGGGCCGCCGGGAGTTCGCCCGCTTTCCTGCTTGGCTTGTGCATTCGAGTCTTCTTGCTCTCTTGGTCAGCTAGTCAGGTTTGAGCTGAGTTGGAGTTGCGAGGAAGTGACTTTGGCTTTTACTGACTCCTGATTGTCTTTCTGCTCCCTATTTTATTTTCACTCTGCTCTTCATTTCCTTCCTTTTGCTTGCTTTGAGATTTCCTTTCCTTTTTCTAGTTTCTTTCTTTCTTTCTTTTTTTTTTTTTAATTTTATTTATTTGGCTGCTCTGAGTCTTAGTGGTAGCATGTGGGATCTGGCTCCCTGACCAGGGATGGAACCTGGGCCCCTGCACCGGGAGCTCAGAGTCTTAGCCGCTGGACCCCCAGGGAAGCCCCCTTTTCCTAGTTTCTTAAGGTGGAAGCTTAGGGTCTTGGCGTGAGTTCCTTTCTGATACAGGGGTTTAAAACTGTACCATTTCCCTCAAAGTGCTTCTTTCCTGTGTTATTGGGTTGACTTACGTTTCCTCAAAAGGTATATTGAAGTCCTGACTTCCCAGTATCTCAGAATGTGACCTTGTTTGGAAATAGGGTCATAGCAGATGAATTCAGATGAGGTTGGCCTTGAGCAGGGCGGGCCCAGGTGTCTCCTCAGAGAGGAGAGTGCCCCACGAGCGCAGGCCTGCACAGAGTGAGGGCCGGGGGAGTCTTGGGGGAGGCGACTGTCTGCCTGGAGTGAGTGCCAGCATCTCTGGCAGGCAAGAGGCAGCTCCCCTGGAGTCGCCAGAGCCGGCGTGGCCCAGCTGGGCTTCTGGCCTCCAGACCTGTGAGACAGTGAGTCTCTCGTGTTATAATCAACCCAGTTTATGGTGTCTGGTTATGGCAGCCCTCGGAAACAAGCAAGATGCTTCCTGTGAGGTTTGATATGTTGCGGTTTCTTTTTTGTAGCTCAAAATGTGTTCTGTTTTCTTTGACCCGTGGGTTGTTTAGAATTGAAGCTTTAGTTTTTCAGTGTTTAGGTATTTCCTGGACTACCCCGTCTTCTTGATCTCTAGTTCCATTATGGTCAGAGGACGTCCTTGCATATCAGTCTGTTTGAATTTGCTAGACTCTGAATGGCTCAGAGTCTGCTCTGCCCTCCTCAGCGTGGGCCCGCGCCGTCCAGGCGGCTGCACGGTGTGTCGGGTGGGGGTGCCCCGTCTCGAGTCTTCTTGCTCTCTCTCCCTCTTTTTTCTTTGGGAATTGTCAGTTACTGACAGCAGGGTTTGGAGTCACCGACTGTTGCTGCTGGCTTTTCTTTTCCTTTCAGTCACGTCAGTCTTTGCATCACATATTTTGAGACTTTGTTGTTCAGTTCAGTCGCTCAGTTGTGTTCAACTCTTTTCAACCCCATGGACTGCTGCACGCCAGGCTTCCCTGCCCATAACCGACTCCCCGGAGCTTGCGCAGACTTAGGTCCAAGTCGGTGATGCCATCCAACCATCTCATCGTCTGTTGTCCCCTTCTCCTGTCTTCAGTGTTTCCCAGCATCAGAGTCTTTTCTAATGAGTCAGTTCTTCGCATGAGGTGGCCAAAGTATGGGAGTTTCAGCTTCAGCATCAGGCCTTCCAATGAATATTCAGGACTGATCTCCTTTAGGATGGATTGTTTGGATCTCCTTGCAGTCCAAGGGACTCTCAAGAGTCTTCTCCAACACGACAGTTCAAAAGCATCAATTCTTTGGCGCTCAGCCTTCTTTATGGTCCAACTCTCACATCCATACATGACTACTGGAAAAACCACAGCTTTGACTATACGGACCTTTGTTGGTAAAGTAATGTCTCTGCTTTTAAAATATGCTATCTAGGTTGGTCATAGCTTTTTCTCAAGGAACAATCATCTTCTAATTTCATGGCTGCATCTTGCAGTGATTTTGTTGTCCCCTAAAATAAACTCTGTCACTTTATTTGTAGAAACAAAATGGAAAGTCTGTCTCCGTTGTTTCCCCATCTATTTCCCATGAAGTGATGGGACTGGATGCCATGATCTTCATTTTCTGAATGTTGAGCTTTAAGCCAACTTTTTCGCTCTCCTCTTTCACTTTCATCAAGAGGCTCTTTAGCTCCTCTTCACTTTCTGCCATAAGGGTGGTGTCATCGGCATATCTGAGGTTACTGATATTTCTCCCGGCAATCTTGATTCCAGCTTGTGTTTCTTCCAGCCCAGCGTTTCTCATGATGTACTCTGCATAGAAGTTAAATAAGCAGGGTGACAGTATACAGCCTTGACATACTCTTTTCCCCATTTGGAACCAGTCCATTGTTCCATGTCCAGTTCTAACTGTTGCTTCCTGACCTGCACACAGGTTTCTCAGGAGGCAGGTCAGGTGGTGTGGTATTCCCGTCTCTTTCAGACTGTTCCTCAGTTGTGGTCCGCACAGTCAAAGGCGTTAGCATAGTCACTGAAGCAGAAATAGGTGCTTTCCTGGAACTCTCTTCCTTTGTTGTTAGTCATGCATGTGCTCACGCTGTTGCGTCTGCCTGTTGTCTGTCTGTGTGAAATCGCCCTCTTCAGCTTGAGCAGCATTTCTTGCTTTAAAGGCGGTTTTGGGGGCTTCCCTGGCGGCCCGTGGCTGAGGCTGCGCCCAGTGCAGGGGCCTGGGTTCAGGTCCAGTTAGGTATTTTCCAGTGTGCTCTTAGTTCCCCTGTTGTCTGACTGTAGCTATTATTCTTCATTTCCCTGAGGAGCACTATTCAATCTTCTAACTCCTAACGATCTACTTTGCATTACACTAGTGCTGTTAAAGTAGCATATATCAGAAAGTCTGCTCCTGGGGTACGGAGAGCGGATAGTTAGGGAGCTTGGGACCAGCATGGACGCGCTGCTGCGTTTAACGTGGATAACCAGCAAGGACCTGCTGTGCCACACCGGAAACTCTGCTCAGTGTCCTGTGACGACCTGACTGGGAAGGGAATTTGCAAAAGAATGAACACATGTATATGCATAACTGAATCACTTTGATATATAACTGAAACTAATGATACTGTCAATCAACTGTATTCCAATAAAAAATAAGATACAGAAAAATGTGCTTCCCTGGTTCCTCAGCTGGTAAAGAATCTGCCTGCAAGGCGGGAGACCCCCTGGAGGAGGGAGTGCCACCTACTCCAGTATTCTGACCTGGAGAATTCCATGGACTGTGTCGTCCCTGGGGTCCCAAAGAGTCGGACGCGACTGAGCGCCTGGAAACCTTCACCGCCTTCCGCCAGCCCCGTTTCTTGCGCCCTTGCTTTGTTGTCATGCACACCGCAGCTCTGCACTCTGCCTCCCCATCCGCGCAGCCTGGCGCTGACTGCTTCCCGCAGCTGTCTTTCGAGTCGTGGGGGAGAACAGAGCGTGGCAACTTAGAATGCGTGTGTGCTGACCTTAATGCTCACCTGTGGGGTTGCCTTTGCTGGTGTTCTTTCTTTCTTCCATGTGGATCTGTGATACTGCCTGAGTCCTTTCATTTCGTGTGGAGGAATCCCTTAATATTTCATGCAGGGCGTGTCTGCTAGTGACAGATTCTCTCTTGTTTATCTTGGCGTGCTTTACTTTCTGTTTCATGTATGAAGATACTTTGGTGTGTATAGAAGTCTTGGTTGACAGTCTTTTCTTTTGATACTTTAGAAGTCAGTTCACTGCCTTCTGGCCTTCTTGGCTTTGTTGAGAAGTCAGTGGCAGCCTTGTGGAGGGCCCCTTCTGTCTGGCTACATTTGGGGTTCTCTGCCTTGGCTTTCAGCAGTTAGATTATGTATCTAAGTGAGGATCTCTTTAAGTTTATCTTATTTGGAGTTTGCTGAGCTTCTCGAATTTTCTGGTTTTTCTGGTTGTTTTCCTTTGAGTTGTGAATTTTGTGGTGAGTGCCTTGCCCTGTTTTACCCTGGCTAATGTCTTTGCAAGATACACACAGCAACCGAGGATTGGAGCATGGTGCTCGGTGTTTGAAGCCGCGCCTCTCCTCGTGTTCACATGACAAATTCAGCTGGCGTGGTGGCCAGGCGGCGCTTGGCGAGAGGCGTTTGCCTGGCGTTGATGAGCTCTGCCCGCGATGAAGGCAGCACTAGGTGCAGCAGGGTGCGGGAGCCTGGCTGTGAGCTGCTGTGTGCGGGTCCTGGATTCGAGGCTCACGTGGTCTTTACTGCATTTAAGAGCACAGAGCCACCCTTGGCGTTCAGGCTCTCCAAAAACAGGCAGTGCGCCAGGGCCTGCTGGCCTCTGCCGGAGCCCCTCTGATTCTGGGCACCCTGTCTTTTGTCAGAACACTTACTTTGTATTTTGATTACTCGTTTCCTTATGCAAGCTTTCTTTATCATCGTCTCACTGGTGGGACTGTAAACTTTTCAAGGTGGGACTGTAGGTTTTCTTGGTTTCCCAATACCTTAACTTTACCTAGCACAATTTTAGGTGATTTCTGTTGTATAACAACATATAATAGGAGAAGGAGATGTAATTGGCCTATGGATAGATAGACTGAGTGATTTATTTATATGTGTGTAAATTTGACCATGAGTACATCATGAGAAATGCTGGGCTGGAAGAAGCACAAGCTGGAATCAAGATTGCCAGGAGAAACATCAGTAATCTCAGGTGTGCTGATGATACCACCCTTATGGCAGAAAGTGAAGAGGAACAAGAGACCCTCTTGATGAAAGTGAAAGAGGAGAGTGAAAAAGTTGGCTTAAAGCTCAACATTCAGAAAACGAAGGTCATGGCATCTGGTCCCATCACTTCATGGCAAATAGATGGGGAAGCAGTGGAAACAGTGTCAGACTTTATTATTTGGGGCTCCAAAATCACTGCAGATGGTGACTGCAGCCATGAAATTAAAAGACGCTTACTCCTTGGGAGAAAAGCTATGACCAAGCTAGATAGCATATTCAAAAGCAGAGACGTTACTTTGCCGCCTCTATGGTTTTTCCTGTGGTCACGTATGGATGTGAGAGTTGGACTGCGAAGAAAGCCGAGCACTGAAGAATTTGATGCTTTTGAACTGTGGTGTTGGAGAAGACTCTTGAGAGTCCCTTGGACTGCAAGGAGATCCAACCAGTCCATTCTGAAGGAGATCAACCCTGGGATTTCCTTGGAAGGAATGATGCTAAAGCTGAAGCTCAAGTACTTTGGCCACCTCATGCGAAGAGTTGACTCATTGGAAAAGACTCTGATGCTGGGAGGGATTGGGGGCAGGAGAAGAAGGGGATGACAGAGGATGAGATGGCTGGATGGCATCACTGACTCGCTGGACGTGAGTCTGAGTGAACTCCGGGAGTTGGTGATGGACAGGGAGGCCTGGCGTGCTGGGATTCATGGGGTCGCAGAGAGTCGGACACGACTGAGCGACTGGACTGAGCTGCCCTGGCTGAGGTTGAGCCCTGAGCGCTCCGAGTGTGGATGGGAGCCCTGGCTCAGCCCCTTGTTCCTCTGTCTGTCTGTCTTTGCAGCAGGCATGTCGTGCCCTCTGTGGGTCAGCTTCTGACTAAGGGTCAGGGAGGATGAGCATGAAGCCTTGTCTCTGTCGAGGTCCTGCGCTCTAGTGTGAGAAAGTCTCATGGTTACACAGCTTTATTATCTTTATTAGTTTTGTTAGTTATAATGGGTTGCTGTAAATGGAGAGAGAAGGTGTGGGAGCAGCTGGAGGAAGCTCCTGGCGGCCTTCCTGCTGCCGGCGGAGACCCAGCTCTCCGACTCCAGGAGGCAGGTGGAATCTGGGGTGGGCTGGCTTCTGCACTTGTTTAGGCTGGAGTGGAGAGGTGCCTGCCACCCCCCCTCTATGAGCCCCATGTGATGTTTGAACATTTGAAATTTGTCCACTCCAACTGAGATGTCCTTTATGTGTGAAGTGTACATTGGGTTTCAGAGGCTTATTGAGACATTTTGCAGGATACTATTTTTTTTTTTAATATTAGTTACCTGTTGAACTGGTAACATTTTGGATGTGTATTGGGCTGAATAACATTCATTTAAATGAACCCCTCCTCTTTACACTTGTTCATGGGCTGCTGGAGAATGTAGTCACCCGTGCCCGTCCTGCCCTGTTGCTGTGGACGGTGTTGCCCTGGGCTGAGGTCCTTTTAAGTTTGTCTTGACTCTGGTCCATCTTGGAAAATAATCCTGCAGCCTGTGGGAGAAAGACAGGCTAATTCTCCACGGCGAGGGCCAGAAAGGAAGGGTTCCGAGTGGAAGGAGGGCCCGCGCGCCCGGCAGGTGAGGGGCCCAGTTTGGATAGGAGGTGGCAGCTGGGATGCGGGCTGGTGCCACCTGCCTGGGTTGGAACTTGAGAGCCGTGGGGCGTGTGAGGTGCACCCGCTTGTGCCTGCAGCCTTGCCCAGCGTGTGTGCTGGGGATGGCGCTTCGGCTCTGCTTTCTGATGCCAGCACGGAGGCCTTGGGGCCGCAGGCATCTCGGCTGCTTCTCAGCCTGAGCGTGTGTCATCCTGGCTTCAGGCGTGAGGGCTTCGAGCATGAGGGCGTTTGTGCACACGTGCTTCTTGCTGCTGTTTGGTGCTTAAGTCCTGTCTGGCTCTGCAGCCCCATGGACTGCGGCCCAGCAGGCTCCTCTGTCCTTCACTGTCTCCCAGAGTTTGCTCAAATTTATGTCCATTGAGTTCATGATGCTCCCTGACCATCTTATCCTCTGTCAGCCTCTTCTTTCTCCTTTTGCCTTCAGTCTTGCCTTGTGTCAGGGTTTTTCCGATGAGTCGACTTTTCTCATCAATCAGGTGGCCAAAATATTGGAGTTCTAGCTTCAGCATCAGTCCTTCTGATGAATATTCAGGGTTGATTTCCTTTAGGATTGGCTGGTTTGATCTCCGTGCTGTCCAGGGAACTCTCAAAAGTCTTCTCCAGCACCACAGTTCAAAAGCATTAATTCTTTGGTGCTCAGCCTTCTTCATGGTCCAACTCTCTTGACCTTCCTGTAAATGAAATCCCAGTTTCTAAGACTTCATTCCCCCTTCGCTGTTTCCAGGACCTCCCAGAGCTGCCCTTTGAGCCTGTTCAAGCAGGACACCATTGGCCTGCGTGTTGCCAGCCCCCTGGTTGACCCTCAGCCTTCTTTCCTAGCCTCTCAATAACACATGACGTTCACATTCAAGAAGGAAGGAGTGATTATGTTCAGTCGCTCAGTCATGTCCGACTCTTTGCAACCCCTTGGACTGCAGCACGCCAGGCCTCCCTGTCCTTCACAGTCTCCTGGAGCTTGCTCAAACTCCTGTCTACTGAGTCGATGATGCCGTCCAACCACCTCATCCTTTGTCGTCCCCTTCTTCTGCCTTCAATCTTTCCCAGCATCAAGGTCTTTTCCAATGAGTCAGTCCTTCACATCAGGTGGCCAAAGTATTGGAGTTTCAGCTTCAGCATTAGTCAGGACTGATTTCCTTTAGGATGGACTGGTTGGATCTCCCTGCAGTCCAAGGGACTCTCAAGAGTCTTCTCTAATGCCACAGTCCAAAGGCATCAATTCTTCGGTGCTCAGCTTTCTTTACAGTCCACCTCTCACATCCATACATGACCCCTGGAAAAACCACAGCTTTGACGAGATGGACCTTTAAGTGATGTCTCTGCTCTTTAACATGCTGTCCAGGTTGGTCATAGCTTTTCTTCTGAGGAGCAGGTGTCTTATTTCATGACTGCAGTCTCTGTCCACAGTGATTTTGGAGCCCAAGAAGACAAACTGTCACTGTTTCCACTGTTTCCCCATCTATTTGCCATGAAGTGTGATGGTACCAGATGCCATGATCTTTGTTTTCTTAATGTTGAGCTTTAAGCCAACGTTTTCACTCTCCTCTTTCACTTTCATCAAGAGACTCTTCAGTTCTTCACTTTCTGCCATAAGGGTGGTGTCATCTGCATATCTGAGGTTATTGATACTTCTCCCGGCAGTCTTGATTCCAGCTTGTGCTTCTTCCAGCCCAGTTTCTCATGATGTGCTCCGCTGCTGCTGCTAAGTCACTTCAGTCGTGTTGGACTCTCTGTCCCACTGGGCTCCCCTGTCCCTGGGATTCTCCAGACAAGAACACTGGAGTGGGTTGCCATTTCTTTCTCCAATGCGTGAAAGTGAAAAGTGAAAGTGAAATTGCTGAGTTGTGTCTGACTCTTAGCGACCCCATGGACTGCAGCCCACCACGCTCCTCCGTAAGCAGGGTGACAATGTATAACTTTGACGTACTCTTTTCTCAATTTGGAACCAGTCCATTGTTGCATGTCCGGTTCTTACTGTTGCTTCTTGATCTACATACAGGTTTTTAGTATTTTGTGTACATTACAGATGAACCCAAATTTAAATTTCTTATGAAATTTGGGGAAAAAAGCAGATGGAACTATACCAGTAGTTAACGTGGATATTTGAATTATGGGATTGGATTGATAGTGGTTTTTAAAATATTTTTTGGAATATAAGTTTTTAAAAAATAATGAACATTTATTAGTTTTACAGTAGAAAAAGAAATTAACAGGAAGATGACCCTGAATTGAATAATGCTCTGTGGAAACAGAGTTGCCCCAAGAGATGTATCCAGTCGCCCCTGCAGTGTGCGGGCCCAGGCCTCCCCCTCACCCCAGCCAGGCTGCACCAGCCACCCTGCCCTCACTGGCTCCTCAGTGCCAGCCTCACTGTCACCGTCCGTCCATGCAGGGGGCACTGTCTGCACCCTGTGCAGTGAGAGCAGAGCCCAGGGCCCACCACAGCCGCAGGTCCACCGTCACCTGCCTTCCCCTCTTGCCCGGTCCTGAGCACAGAACACAGCTTCTGAGAGACGAGTGTGTAGGAGATGAGCTTGTAGAGGAGTCGAGTGTGCAGAAGAGAGTGCAGGAGATAAGCATGCAAGAGACGAGTGTGCAGATGAGTGTGCGAGAGACGAGTGTGCAGATGAGTGCGAGAGACGTGTGCAGATGAGTGTGCTGATGAGTGTGCTGAGTAGACGAGTGTGCAGATGAGTGTGCAGACGGGTGTGCAGGAGATGAGTGTGCAAGAGACGAGTGTGCAGGTGAGCATGCTGAGTAGAAGAGTGTGCAGGTGAACACGCAGGAGATGAGCGTGCAGACGGGTGTGCAGGAGATGAGAGTGCAAGAGACGAGTGTGCAGGAGGCGAGCTTGTAGAGGAGGCTAGTGTGCAGGAGGCGCGTGGTGCTCTGTGAAGCCAGGAGGGCAGCTCGTAAACATGGATGTAGAGCAACACCATTCTTGTCTCTACTTTTTTTTTTTTAATAGCAAAATGGTTCAGTTATTTATTCATTCTTGGATTCTTTCCCAAGTTATTACAAGATAGTGAGTAGAGTTCCCTGTGCTTCTGTTTTGAAAAGTGGTAGACTTCCCTAGCGTCTGCCCACGCTGCACGAGACCGGGGTTCGATCTCTGGGTGGGGAGGATCCCCTGGAGAAGGAAATGGCAGCACACTCCAGTTCACTTGCCTGGAAAATCCCGTGGGCGGAGGAGCCTGTTATGCTACAGTCCGTGGGATCGCAAAAGAGTTGGACACGACTGAGCGACTTCACTTTGTTTTTCATAAATATATTTTATGTTAAGGTGGGTTTCTTATTATTTTGAAAGAAAGTGGGGGACTGTCCCAGTTCTGATTTCTGATGTAGGAGGGAGTGGCTGTGACCCAGAGGGACAGGGAGAGACCCTCTGTGGCTGCTCCAAGCGTGTGTCAGCTGGTCTGGGCCGGGCCGCTCAGAGCTGCTGGCGGCGTGCAGGGTCGGCAGGGGCCTGGAGCCCGCAGAACCCCGTCTCTGCCGGTGCTCATTCTGATGGGAGCGGGCTCCGTGGGGTTGCGCTGCAGGCTTCACAGCCTTCTCCTCCTTTGGTTTACTGTCTCCACTGTGCTCAATCCTTTTGTCAAATGGGGATTTTGAAGGAAATGCAGCTGTGAATGTGTGTGTTTTTCCCATGTTATTTCAGTCCCATTATAGAGCAGTATTGTGGAAAGATTAGGAAAAATCTCGAATCAGATTAGGAACGTAGTCTTGAATTTCTCCGGTGTTCTGCACATAGCCTGCACTTCCGCTTCTCACCACCAGGCGGTGGCCCGTCCCGCCGAGCCGGGGCTGTGGTTGGCGCTCTGCCGCCCTTCCGTGGGCGGCGCGGGTCCTGGTCCCCGGCCCGCTCTGAGCCAGTGCTCAGCAGAGGCCGGCCCTCCTCCCAGGAAGCGCGGGGCGCTCCTGCCCGTCAGAGGTTCGGCCCACCTCTGTCTGTCTGCCGGCGCCTGGCGGCCCTGCAGGGCCCTCCCGGGGTGGACAGTGCCCCTCCCCTCCGGTGTCTCATAGGAGGTGCTTCAGGTCTGCGGAGGGGGAGCCGTGTCAGGGAGTCGGGGTCTCCTCCTTCTTGATGTATCAATTCCATTCAGCTCTGTTTTCCCTCCCGTGATCTGCAGGAGTGTGTGTGGGGGTGGGGGGGTGGTCAGCTACTGCTCGCTCGTGCTGCCCGCTGTTCAGTGGATTGAAAACTTTCTTCTCATCAGAACACTTGAAGGCCCTTCTTGTCACCTTAGTAACGGGGAAAAGCATGCACCAGTGAGAGGAGAGAAAATGATTGTGTCTGTGGGAAGGACCATCTCTCAAGTGAGGCGGCGCTGCCCACCTGGTGCCCGCGACAACCATGGGGCCTGGGCCGACGCGGGTGCCTGGTGCCTGTTCCCGGCGGTGCCTGAGGTCCAGCGTGAGGCCTTCCTTGGGCTGCGAGAAGCAGTGGCCACAGTGGGGGAATGCCCGCTGGGAGAGCCCTGGCACGCTGGCGCCCCTGCGGGGCCTCAGTGCCCGCCCCTGGAGCAGAGGCGCAGGCCCTGGAGGCAGCAGAGCCGGGGTGGGCGGGCTCTGTGTGCTGCCCCTACAGGGCCGGCCAGGGAGCAGCTTCTGAGCGTCTTCTGACACCAGGCAGGGCTGCAGTCTGGCCAGGCGTCTGCCAGCGTGTGCTGGGGTTGCTGCCCTCCCAGCCCCGCTGGTCCAGCCCCTCACTGCTCACCCAGCCCCGCCGGTCCAGCCCCTTGCCGCTCACCAGCGTCTCGCGTCCAGTCCAGCCCCTCGCTGCTCACCCAGCCCCGCCGGTCCAGCCCCTCGCCGCTCACCAGCGTCTCACGTCCAGTCCAGTCCCCTCGCTGCTCACCAGCGTCTCCAGTCCAGTCCCCTCACTTCACAAGACGTAGTATCGTCCTTGGCAGAGAGCCCAGAATGCTCCCTGCCCCCATTGCTGAGCGTTTCCTTTTCTTCCTTTGTTTTCCTGTTTTGTCTCAAAGAGCAGGCGCAGGTCAGTGTGGTGTGGTGGGCTCTCCTTTCTGCGGTCTTCATGTGACTGCGTGACTTCCCTCTTGATGTTACAGGCCTGCACTTTGAGGTCCATCATCCCTTGAAATGTGTTCATCAAACAGCCTTGGGACACTTGGCATGGAACGCGTATCCTGGGGCGCTGTTAGGCTGGGAGCTAGGGCTTGCCTGGGGAGTGCGCCTGCCGCGCCTCCCGGGCTCCCTGTCCAGCGAGGGTGGCGGAGCTGCGGTTCCTCATGGGGCTCAGTGCAGACCTGGGCCTTCGGGGTGAGAGCTGAGCAAAGGGCTTGCAGCCCAAGACCGAGGCTCTGGCCTGGGAGCGCTGAGCAGCTTGGCGCCATGGGGCGGCACCCTGCAGCGTTTGGCAGGCTGATTTGGACCTGAGAATTGTTGGGCTGGATTAGGGGTCAGCAGACTTCTTCTGGCAAGGCCATCTGTGCGTGCTCCTCGTGGTTTCTGATACACACGCTTTTTTACTTTTACACGTTCCACATATGAAAGCCACTCTTAGCTGCTGGAAGCACACGGATGGACTGGGTCTGGAGCTGGCCAGTGGCTGCTTTGGGATTCTCCGTGCTGTTAGATGTGAGCGTGAGGTCTTGGACGAGGTGGCACTGGGTGTTTTGAGAAGATGCAGGGCGGCCACAGTTTTAGAAGGTGGCTTTTGAACTGCAGAGCAGATGTGAAGGTTGAAGAGGGGCGAGACTGGAGTGAGAAAAGGAGCTGATGGACTGTTCCTGCTGCTAGTGACCTCAGGGGTTGGAATGGGAAGGGAGCCGTGTCGCGTGTGCTTGGTGACAGGTGTCAAGCTTGCTGACGGTGCACAGGAGTGAAGCCCACCGAGATTCCCGTGTCGAGCGCCTCTCTGGCCGCGTTGGGTCTCAGCTGTGGCTGCAGACTCTCTGGCTGTGTGCAGGGCATGCTTGCTGCGAGGTATGTGCGCCTCAAGCCTGGCTCCTACGCCGGGGATATGGCTGCTGGCTGCTGTGCCTTTGGGCCCTCGTGGCGGCTGACGCCCTGGGGAGGGACTGAGTGTGTGGATGGGGCCAGGTGGCTTTCCGAAGTGGACACGGGTGTGCAGCTCTAGGACAGTCTGAAGTTTGCGAGTTCGTGGCCTCAGCGGGGTGGAGTAGGGCCCGGCTCTGGCCTGCACGCACCTTCACTAATGGGGCCAGCTGGGGTGGGAGGGTGGCAGAGATGGGGCAGTCGCGAGAGGCGGAGGCAGTGGGGGTTGCCTGGGCCAGCCGCGGCTCGGGGCCAGGCTGTGGTGGGACCTCGCCTTTGGATGGCTGGATTTGGGGGTGACTGTCTGGCTCTGCTTTATTGACTGTGCCAAAACCTTTGACTGTTTGGATCACAATAAACTGTGGAAAATTCTTAAAGACATGGAAATACCAGACCACCTGACCTCCCTTGTGAGAAACCTGTGTGCACGTCAGGAAGCAACAGTTACAACTGGACATGGAACAACAGACTGGTTCCAAATAGGAAAAGGAGTCCGTCAAGGCTGTATATTGTCACCCTGCTTATTTAAGTTCTATGCAGAGTACATCATGAGAAACGCTGGGCTGGAAGAAGCACAAGCTGGAATCAAGATTGCCAGGAGAAATACCAATAACCTCAGATGTGCAGATGACACCACCCTTATGGCAGAAAGTGAAGAGGAAATAAAAAGCTTCTTGATGAAAGTGAAAGAGGAGAGTGAAAAAGTTGGCTTAAAGTTCAACATTCAGAACACGAAGATCATGGCATCCGGGCCCATCACTTCATGGGAAATAGATGGGGAAACAGTGGAAACAGTGTCAGACTTTATTTTTGTGCTCCAGAATCACTGCAGATGGTGACTGCAGCCATGAAATTAAAAGACGCTTACTCCTTGGAAGGAAAGTTATGACCAAGCTAGATAGCATATTCAAAAGCAGAGACGTTACTTTTCCACCTCTGTACTCGGAGTGTGTTATGTTTTTTTTCTAATGCAGACATTTTAAACATAACTGTACGTCATTTACTGAAAGAATGTGAAAGTATTAGTTGGTCAGTCGTGTCTGAGTCTTTGCGACCCCACGGACCCCTCCGTCCATGGGATTCTCCAGGCTAGAATACTGGAGTGGGTAGCCATGCCCTCCTCCAGGGGGATGTTCCCCACCCAGGGATCAAACCTGGGTCTCCCACGTTGCAGGCAGGTTCTTGGCCGTCTGAGACCTAACAAAACTCCAGTAATTCACATCTTCTAACCATTTTAAGGCTTTCCTCCAGTCTTGTCGAAATGTCACCTTATGGTTGATTGGTTCAGATCAGTGTCCCAGCACAGCCTGCACTTGCCACGCGCGGGTGGGGGTTCTGTTCAGTCCAAAGTGTTGGCCTGGGGAGGATCCTGGGTCTGTGGCCTTGTGGGGCATGGAGGATGGGTGAAGATGCACAGCAGGGAGAGCGGGCATTGGGAGAGCAGGCAGCCGGGAGAGCCGCAGCCGGGAGAGTGGACATCGGGAGAGCGGGTAGCCGGGAGAGCGGGCTTCGGGAGATCCGCAGCCGGTAGAGCGGGCATCGAGAGAGTGGGCAGCTGGGAGAGCGGGCATCGGGAGAGCGGGCATCGGGAGAGCGGGCATCTGGGAGAGTGGGTATCGGGAGAGCGGGCAGCCGGGAGAGCGGGCTTCAGGAGAGCAGGCGTCCAGGAGAGCAGGCGTCTGGGAGAGTGGGCAGCTGGGAGAGCGGGCATCAGGAGGGCAGCCGTCTGCGCCCATTGGCTCTTTGCAGAGAGGCCGGCTGAGGGGAAGCCGCAGATGACAAGGAGACTGTCTGTTTCAGAGTCAGTGGAGTGCGCTGTATGCGGCCACACTGTGTATTAATTGTGTTTTCCAAATTTAGGAACTCTCTTTTTTTCTGTCAAGGGGAAAAACAGACAAAAGAGGGGGAAAAAATATGTGAGATGTTGAAAGGATTCATTCTTTCTTTCCCAAGTGTCTTGATGACTGGCTTGTGAAATTGATATGTGGTAACAGTTTAAAATTAGGGGGTGCGGATGGGTGGGTGGCCCACTGGCTTTGGTGCCCGCGTGGCTCTTGGGGCAGAGGCCTCAGCCGGGGCCTGCTGTTCCCGTAAGAGTGCCTGCAGACCTTAGGGTAGGACTTCATGATCCCTTTGCTTTTCTTCCCTCTGAATTTCATTTTCTTCTGTGTTCTGTTCGCTTATGAAGAAATTATTTGTGTAATATTTCTCTTTTTGTTTTAGGAGTATGATTTCATAGGGCAGAGAATATTGCCTTTGAAAATGTAAATCACCATCTCAAAATATCAGGAACCCAGGGTCCTTCTACCTCTTGCTGATTCTCACAGACTCAGTGGAGGGTCGCCAGGTTCAGGAAGTCAGGATCCAGGTGCCCAGTTACGCTGGAAGTTCAGGTGCACTTGCCAGTGCTGAAACACGACTTGCCATTTATTCAAGCTTCCATATCGCTGGGCAGCTGGTAGTGCCTGTTGCCCTGGTGGCTGGACCTGCAGTTGGCTTTACGTGTCAAGCATGGGCTCGGATTCTGTCTCACCTCCTGGGGTGCATTTTTCCCCTTAGGGTTTGGTTTTTCCAGTAGTCATGTATGGTTGTGAGAGTTG
The DNA here is from genome assembly GCA_917880005.1 of Nanger dama. Lineage (NCBI taxonomy): Eukaryota > Metazoa > Chordata > Mammalia > Artiodactyla > Bovidae > Nanger > Nanger dama. The sequence continues at coordinate 363,984 of CAKJTW010000018.1, read as the reverse complement.
GACCGTAACAGAAGGCTGAGCGCCGAAGAATTGATGCTTCTGAGCTGTGGTGCTGGAGAAGACTCTTGAGAGTCCCTTGGGCTGCAAGGAGATCCAACTGTTCATCCTAAAGGAGATCAGCCCTGGGTGTTCACTGGAAGGACTGATGCTGAGGCTGAAGCCCCCATACTTTGCCACCTGATGCGAAGAGCTGACTCGCTGGAGAAGGCCCTGATGGGAAAGACTGAAGACAGGAGGAGAAGAGGGGCGACCAGGATGAGATGGTTGGGTGGCATCACCGACTCGATGGACATGAGCTTGAGCAGACCCTGGGAGATAGTGAAGGACAGGGAGGCCTGGCGTGCTGTGGCCCATGGGGTTGCAAAGAGATGGACATGACTGAGCGACTAAAAATGATTGTGTATATTGAAATCTGCCCCTTGGCATTTAAGTAAGAAACTTCACAGAGCTTTCTTTTTTTCTCCAGGCACGTGAGTGCCTTAGATAGGATGTGACGCGGATGTTCTGAAGGGTGGAGTGTGGTCTCCTGGGAGAGGCTGTCAGGCCCCGCGCGGGACCGCCGTGTGCGGGGTGGCTCTGCGCCCTTTCCCAGGGGCGTGCTGCTGCTCCTGGCCCGCGCTGGGCCCTCCTGGGCGGACTTCGTCCCCTCCCTGGTGCCTTTCAGCCAGGTCTGATAGGGGTTGTATTGGAGGCGTGAAGAGGTGGGTGAGGGTCTGGATAGGCTGGTGGAGAGGCGCTTACTCGGGCAGTTCAGGCACCTTGGGCGCCAGCCCTAGTTTCACTGTCAGAAGCAGCGGGTCACTATGTGGGGGCCAGGTGCGGGGTGAGCTTTCCGCACTTGACCGAGGATGAGGCTGGGGCCCGCCTGCTCTCCTGTGGCCCAGAGGGAGCGCGCTCGTTGCAGAGCCAGGGGCTCTGACGGTGGACTCCGGAGACCCTGCCTCTGTGAACGTGGCGTCCTTGGTGCAGCGCTGCATCCCGCCCTCGAGACCCCAGTCGCCGTTTCAGGCTCTCCCCAGCTTCCACCCTGTAGCTGTCTGCTTGTTCGGAAGTTTGTGTGTAAAAGGCTCTTTGACTGAACGAAGCCCCAGAACCTCGCAAGCCCCAGGCCCTGAGAAGATTCCGTTTTCAGTCTGGGTTTGGGAGTTAGAGGTGAGGTCTGCTCACAGAGCTCCTGGAGTCTGGGCAGGGTGCTGCAGGTAGCGGGGAGCAGACCATGGGGGAGCCGTCTTTCTGGAACTGCCGTGTCTTGGCGGCATGCTGCACGAGAGCCGAGCGGAATGCGTGCCAGCGCACACCCAGTGAGCACACGGCCACGTGTTCCTGCTGCGTGCGGTGCACTCTCCACTGTGCTCAAGCTTGTGCCTTTGCCAACCGGAAGCTCTGATGCTGCGGACGCCTCACAGGTCTGGGTTCCTGGTGGCTGTGCGGGTTTGATTCTGGGTTGTGTCTGTCTTCCAGGGAGGAGGTGAATTCAGGAGCTAGGGCCTCTCTTTCTTGGGACACGTGGGTCTTGGCTGGAGGTGGGACAGGTGAGCAGGTGTGGAAGGAGGGGAGGAGAGTGGAGGGCTTGTCCACAGTGGGGGCGCCTCTCCTCCCGAGGCTGGGGCACTGGGGTTCCGGGCCCATGGGGTCAGGGTCACAGGCTGTAGGAAGCCGTGACTCGTCAGTGACGAGGCCTGAGGGAGACTTCAGAGGATCTCACTGGAGGTTCTTTCAGGGAAAAGGCCAAGCTTTGGGAAATAAATGAACTGCCGGCAGGCCACTCCCGTGTGGGTTCCGCTGCCTGTGCGTGGAGGGCGTGGCCTGGCGGGCTCTGGCGTCCGCAGCCCGCCTTGACCTGGCCACAGCCTGCACTGCTGCATGCTTGCTCGTGTGTGCAAGCGTGTTTCACTCTCTCACAACCAGGTCAGTCAATGCAGTCGCTCAGTTGTGTCCGACTCTTTCTGACCCCTTGGACTGCAGCACGCCAGGCCTCCCTGTCCATCATTTTCCAGAGTCTGCTCAAACCATGTCCATTGAGTTGGTGATGCCATCCAACCATCTCATCCTGTGTTGCTCCCTTCTCTTGCCCTCAATCTTTTCCAGCTTCAGGGTCTTTTTCAGTGAGTCAGCTCTTCACATCAGGTGGCCAAAGTATTGTAGCTTCAGCTTCAGCATCAGTTGTTCCAATGAATATTCAAGGTTGATTTCTTTTAGGATTGACTGGTTTGATCTTGCAGTCCAAGGGATTCTCAAGAGTCTTCTGCAACACCACAGTTCAAAAGCATCACTTCTTTGGGCGCTCAGCTTTCTTTATGGTCCATCTGTCCCATCCACAGAGAAGGAAATGGCAACCCACGCCAGTATTCCTGCCTGGAGAATCCCATGGACAGAGGAGCCCAGCGGGCTATAGTCCATGGGGTTGCAAAGAGTCAGGTATGACTGAGAGACAACACCTCACATCCGTACACGACTACTGGAAAGACCATAGCTTTGAGTAGACGGACTTCTGTCTACAAAGTAACGTTTCTGCTTTTTATGGTCATAGCTTTTCTTCCCAAAGAGGAAGCATCTTTTAATTTCATGGCTGCATTCACCATCTACAGTGATTTTGGAGCCTGAGAAAGTAAAGTCTGTCACTATTTCCATTGTTTCCCCATCTGTTTGCATGAAGTGATGGAACTGGATGCCATGATCTTCGTTTTCTGAATGTTGAGTTTTAAGCCAGCCTTTTCATTCTCCTCTTTCACTTTCATCAAGAGGCTCTTTAGTTCCTCTTTGCTTTCTGCCATAGGGTGGTGTTGTCTGCATATCTGAGGTTATTGATATTTCTATCAGCAATCTTGATTCCATCTCATGCTTCATCCAGCCCGGCATTTCGCACGATGTTCTCTGCATGTAAGTTAAATAAGCAGGGTGACATTATACAGTCTTGACATACTGTTTCCCAGTTTGGAACCAGTCCATTGTTCCATGTCTGATTCTAACTGTTGCTTTTGACCTGCATACAGATTTCTCAGGAGGTTGATGTAAGGTGGTCTGGTATTCCCATCTCTTTCAGAATTTTCCACAGTTTGTTGTGATCCACACAGTCAAAGGCTTTGGCATAGTCAAGAAAGCAGAAGCAGATGTTTTTCTGGAACTCTCTTGCTTTTTTGATGATCCAGCGGATGTTAGCAATTTGATCTGTTGTTCCTCTGCCTTTTCTAAATCCAGCTTGAACATCTGGAAGTTCTCAGTTCACGTACTGTTGAAGCCTTACTTGGAAAATTTTGAGCATTACTTTGCTAGCATGTGAGATGAGTGCAGTTGTGTGGTAGTTTGAACATTCTTTGGCATTGCCTTTTTTGGGATTGGAGTGAAAACTGACCTTTCTTAGTCCTGTGGCCACTGTTGAATTTTTTCCAAATTTGCTGGCATATTGAGTGCAGCACTTTCATAGAATGATCTTTCAGGATTTGAAACAGCTTAAGTGGAATTCCATCACCTCCACTAGCTTTGTTTGTACTGGTTCTTTCTAAGGCCCACTTGACTTTGCAATCCAGGATGTCTGGTCTGTGAGTGATCATGCCTTCGTGGTTATCTGGATCATTAAGATCTATTTTGTACAGTTCTTCTGTATATTCTTGCCACCTCTTCTTAAAATCTTCTGCTTCTGTCAGGTCCAGTCAGGTAGATGATTATAAATGGAGAAGTCGGATCGTAGCTGAGAACTTTGTTTGGTTTTGCTTCCATCTGGGACAGAGGATAGCCTGCAAGGCTAGACAAGGGTGAGAGGAGCGAGATCATTTCTTTTCTGTGAACTTGTGACTACGTGCTGCTCTTCCTTTTCATGCAAGACTGGCTGCTGGCGGCTGGAGTTTTAAAGGCACAGCGGCATTAGAGGAGAGGCTCGGAACAGGCTTTGTTAGGTAGGGGCTTCTGCAGACATTTCAGGCCCAGAGAGTATTTGTTTTCTCTGGAGCGTCTGTTTCTATTCATCTGACGAGCTAGTTTGTCCTTCACTTAGACCCGCTAGCACCTCAGGCCCCAGCCCCGTGAGGACCCTTGCCCTCTCGTAGCTGCGTCCAGCCCACCTGCCTGTCTGTCCCCCCTCGACCTCCCCCAACCCCACCGTGGGTGCCCCTTCCGCCCTGTGCCCCCAGCAGCAGTGCTTGGGCTTTAAGTGGGGAGAGGGGTGTAGCTGAGATTCATGCTTGCCCAGGCCTGGCACGTGTGTGTATCAGTGGTTCCTGAGTCCCCTTGGGTAGATGCAGGAAAAAACGGGCTCAGTCTGGCATTATTAGAAGGTATTACATAATATTCTTAAAACAGACCTTTTTCGGGGAGTTCAGTTCAGTTCAGTTCAGTCGCTCAGTCGTGTCTGACTCTTTGCAACCCCATGAATCGCAGCACGCCAGGCCTCCCTATTCATCACCATCTCTCGGAGTTCACTCAGACTCACGTCCAGCGAGTCCGTGATGCCATCCAGCCATCTCATCCTCAGTTGTCCCCTTCTCCTCCTGCCCGCAATCCCTCCCAGCATCAGAGTTTTTCCAGTGAGTCAACTCTTTGCATGAGGTGGCCAAAGCACTGGAGTTTCAGCTTTAGCATCATTCCCTCCAAAGAAATCCCAGGGTTGATCTCCTTCAGAATGGACTGGTTGGATCTCCTTGCAGTCCAAGGGACTCTGAAGAGTCTTCCCCAACACCACAGTTCAAAAGCATCAATTCTTCGGCGCTCAGCCTTCTTCACAGTCCAACTCTCACATCCATACATGACCACAGGAAAAACCATAGCCTTGACCAGACGGACCTTAGGTCGGCAAAGTAATGTCTCTGCTTTTGAATATACTATCTAGGTTGGTCATAACTTTTCTTCCAAGGAGTAAGCGTCTTCTAATTTCATGGCTGCAGTCACCATCTGCAGTGATTTTGGAGCCCCCAAAAGAAAGTCTGACACTGTTTCCACTGTTTCCCCATCTATTTCCCATGAAGTGATGGGACCGGATGCCATGATCTTCGTTTTCTGAATGTTGAGCTTTAAGCCAACTTTTTCACTTTTCTCTTTCACTTTCATCAAGAGGCTTTTAGCGCCTCTTCACTTTCTGCCATAAGGGTGGTGTCATCTGCATATCTGAGGTTATTGATATCTCTCCTGGCAATCTTGATTCCAGCTTGTGTTTCTTCCAGTCCAGTGTTTCTCATGATGTACTCTGCATAGAACTTAAATAAGCAGGGTGACAATATACAGCCTTGATGTACTCCTTTTCCTACTTGGAACCAGTCTGTTGTTCCATGTCCAGTTCTAACTGTTGCTTCCTGACCTGCATACAGATTTCTCAAGAGGCAGGTCAGGTGGTCTGGTATTCCCATCTCTTTCAGAATTTTCCAGTTTCTTGTGATCCACACAGTCAAAGGCTTTGGCATAGTCAATAAAGCAGAAATAGATGTTTTTCTGGAACTCTCTTGCTTTTCCCATGATCCAGCGGATGTTGGCAATTTGATCTCTGGTTCCTCTGCCTTTTCTAAAACTAGCTTGAACATCAGGAGTTCACGGTTCACGTATTGCTGAAGCCTGGCTTGGAGAATTTTGAGCATTACTTTACTAGCATGTGAGATGAGTGCAATTGTGCGGTAGTTTGAGCATTTTTGGCATTGCCTTTCTTTGGGATTGGAATGAAAACTGACCTTTTCCAGTTCTGTGGCCACTGCTGAGTTTCCCAAATTTGCTGGCATATTGAGTGCAGCACTTTTACAGCATCATCTTTCAGGATTTGAAACAGCTCCACTGGAATTCCATCACCTTCACTAGCTTTGTTCGTAGTGATGCTTTCTAAGGCCCACTTGACTTCACATTCCAGGATGTCTGGCTCTAGGTGAGTGATCACACCATCATGATTACCTGCGTTGTGAAGATCTTTTTGTATAGTTCTTCTGTGTATTCTTGCCACCTCTTCTTAATATCCTCTGCTTCTGTTAGGTCCAGACCATTTCTGTCCTTTATCGAGCCCATCTTTGCATGAAATGTTCCCTTGATATCTCTGATTTTCTTGAAGAGATCTCTAGTCTTTCCCATTCTGTTCTTTTCCTCTATTTCTTTGCATTGATCGCTGAAGAAGGCTTTCTTATCTCTTCTTGCTATTCTTTGGAACTCTGCACTCAGATGCTTATATCTTTCCTTTTCTCCTTTGCTTTTCGCCTCTCTTCTTTTCACAGCTATTTGTAAGGCCTCCCCAGACAGCCATTTTGCTTTTTTGCATTTCTTTTCCATGGGGATGGTCTTGATCCCTGTCTCCGGTACAATGTCACGAACCTCATTCCATAGTTCCTCAGGCACTCTATCTATCCAGATCTAGGCCCTTAAATCTATTTCTCACTTCCACTGTATAATCATAAGGGATTTGATTTAGGTCATACCTGAATGGTCTAGCACTTTTCCCTACTTTCTTCAATTTCAGTCTGAATTTGGCAATAAGGAGTTCATGATCTGAGCCACAGTCAGCTCCTGGCCTTGTTTTTGCTGACTGTATAGAGCTTCTCCATCTTTGGCTGCAAAGAATATAATCAATCTGATTTCAGTGTTGACCATCTGGTGATGTCCGTGTCTAGAGTCTTCTCTTGTGTTGTCGGAAGAGGGTGTTTGCTATGACCAGTGCATTTTCTTGGCAAAACTCTATTAGTCTTTGCCCTGTTTCATTCCGCATTCCAAGGCCAAATTTGCCTGTTACTCCAGGTGTTTCTTGACTTCTTACTTTAGCATTCCAGTCCCCTGTAATCAAAAAGGCATCTTTTTGGGTGTTAATTCTAAAAGGTCTTATAGCTCTTCCTTAAAACCGTTCAGCTTCAGCCTCTTCAGCATTACTGGTTGGGGCATAGACTTGGATAATTGTGATATTGAATGGTTTGCCTTGGAGAGGAACAGAGATCATTTTGTCGTTTTGAGATTGCATCCAAGTACTGCATTTCGGACTCTTTTGTTGACCATGATGGCTACTCCATGTCTTCTGAGGGATTCCTGCCCGCAGTAGTAGATAGAATGGTCATCTGAGTTAAATTCACCCTTTCAGTCCATTTTAGTTCGCTGGAGTTATGACCTTAATTTTGTGGGCAGACGTGGCTGGTGGTGGTGGCTGGAGGTGGGTGGCTGGAGGTGGGTGGCTTGTGCTGAATGTGTGGGAGCGCTGGGCCGTGCGGCTGTGCCCACTGGCGGCCCGCCTTCGCAATCGCGGACCCGGGGAGCTCTGGGCCGTGCAGCTGTGCCCACTGGCGGCCCGCTCTTGTGATCGCGGACCCGGGAGCGCTGGGCCGTGCGGCTGTGCCCACTGGCGGCCCACTCTCTCGATCGAGGATCCGGGGAGTGCTGGGCCATGCGGCTGTGCCCACTGGTGGCCCGCTCTTGCAGTCGAGGACCCGGGAGCACTGGGCCGTGCGGCTGTGCCCACTGGCGGCCCGCTCTCGCAGTCGAGGACCCGGGGAGCGCTGGGCTGTGCAGCTGTGCCCACTGGCGGCCCGCTCTCGCGATCGAGGACCCGGGGAGCACTGGGCCGTGCGGCTGTGCCCACTGGCGGCCCGCTCTCACGATCGAGGACCCGGGGAGCACTGGGCCGTGCGGCTGTGCCCACTGGCGGCCCGCTCTCGACCCGGGCCCAGAGGTGGCGTTGGTGGCAGGACTGCAGTGGGGTTGAGCCCGGTCCCTGGATTGCTCGGCGCCACCGTCCTGACTCCTGCTCAGGTGCTGCCAGCACAGCTCTGGCACCGCTGGTGAAAGTGCCGGGCGAGGTCCCGGAAGGGCCTCTTAGAGGGGCTTGGGCCCCCGAGGCCTCCTGTTTCAGGGAGGGTTGGCGAGTGTGGGTGGTGGGTGGGGGTGCAGCTCTGATGGGCTGAGGGGTCCTGGGGCCGTCCACGTGAGGCCACGGTTGGAGATGAGGCGTGGTCCCACCCCGCCCTCGGTGGACAGCGGGATTTGGGGTTCTGGGCTGAGGCAGCTGGCCCCTGCCCTACCTGGTGGGGTGGGTCGTGGCGGCGTTCCTGAGGGGGCAGCCAAGGGCGCTCCTGGGAGGTGGTGCTGCCGGGTGGCAACGCCGGGAAGTCCGGTGCCGATGTTGGGGCAGGCGGGTGAGCTGTGTGAGCGTTGCTCTCGGCCCAGACCTTGCGGGTCGAGACCCACGTGCGGCCTCAATGCTGGTCCTGGTGTCCAGAGGCGAGCTCCCCGGGGGCCTGACCGGCGCCCCCTCTCCCAGGCTAGGGTCAGGCAGCTTCTCCTCTTCCCAGCTCCGGAAAGGCAAACTTTGCAATGCCCTCGCTGACTGAGGTGGACACGCCGTGGCTCCTTGCTCCTGGGCCAGCTGCCCCCTCGGTCCCAGCCCCCCGTGTCTCTACGTCGCGGTCCTGCGCCTCCGGGACGCGGGTCCCTCAGCCGCGCCGGGGCCTGTGTGTGTCCCGGCCCCCGTCCACACAGGGTGCCGGCGCGGAAGCCGGAGGAGCCCCCATGCAGGCGGAGTGTGCTGGGAGTGCTGAGCGCCCTGGGCTGTGGGCTCCGCGTCGCGCCAGGCCCTTCACTCCCGGCCGCCCGGGCCAGGGCCCCGGCCTCAGCCGCAGGAGGCGTTGTCCGGTGTGCTGGGGTCCTGGGGACAGAGCCTGTGCTCCTGCTGCGAGTCCCCGCCGCCGCCGCCGCCCTCATGCTCGGCTTTGGCCTCTGAGCCTGCAGTGCACGGTCTGCTTCTTGTCTGAAGGCTTTTCTAGCTGCTTTTTACAACAGTTTATTTTGAAATAATTTCAAACATACAGAAAAGTTCCAGGGTTAGCACAGTGATGCCCGTCTATCTTTACCAACCTCCACTCTGCCCTTCACATGTGCCCCGAGTGGACACACCCGCAGGCAGTGTGTGCAGTGCGTGTCCTCTGCACTGCTCGGAGTCAGGCCCCCTCTTAACGCAGACAAGGACCGCCCTCCCGAAAAACCACCAGAATATGACGGTGCAGCTGTCTGGTCTGCACACAACTGACCGTTCACTGCACATGGACCCGCACCCGCCCCTGTGTGCTCAGCCGCGTGGTCACACGAGGACACCTTCGCGGTGCCCGGTCGTTCCTGTGCTTACAGTCCTCTCATGGTCACACGTGGCTACTTGTGGACACGATGCTGGTCTCTGTGTGCATATTCAGTCATCTTGTCACATGTGGTCACACGTGGACACAGCCCTGAGTCACAGTTGTTACATCGTCACACATGGATGGGGCACCCAGTCACTGTGTGTAGTCTCGTGTCACACGTGGTCACTTGTGAACACGACACGTGGCCACTGTACAGTTGTGTTGCCACATGGACGCAGTGCCTGTCACTGTACGTACAGGCATCAGTGATCACTTGTGGTCACCCCTGGACATGGCACCCCAGTCATTGCACACACAGTGGTCATGTGGACACGGCATCTGGTCACCTTGTGCACAGCCATCGTGTGGTCATGTGGAAATGATGCCTGGTCTCTGGGTGCACACGGCCGTCACATGGTCTCACGCAAAGATGGCACCCGGTTGCTGGGTGTGCAGTTGTCATGGTAACCTCTCGGTGCTTTCACACTCTTCCCGGGGACTTGCGGGGACTTCTGGCTCCTCTGGTCTCCAGCTCCCTGTCTTCCTTACCCAAGGGCCCGTGCTGCTTTCCAGAAGGCTAGGGTAGGGTGTCAGGAGACCAGACACCCTCTCTGCCCCTTTGTCCATGACGACCCAGCGTGAGGAGAGCCTGCAGGTGTCCTTGGTACCTGAGGACAGTCTTGTGGGAGATACTGGGAGATTCTGTAAAGGTCGTGTTTCTCATGAATCTCCTCTCACGAATTGTAGTGGTGGCTTCCACCCCCAGCGTGCTCTGCCGTCAGTGGGTGGAATCTCGGTTAAGGAGGAGCGACCCTGTTGGATTGTCAGCTGCTACTCCTCTTGCTCACTTGATGGACATGAGTCTGAGCAAGCTCCAGGGCTTGGCGATGGGCCTGGAGGCCCGGCGTGCTGCAGTCCATGGGGTCGCAGAGTTGGACTCGGCTGAGCTGACTGTTAGTCAGCGCTGGTGTTACTCACCATCGTTCCCATCGTTACCCATTCTGAGGCTCAGATGAATAACACCCGGGAGCTGCATCCCGCCAGTCTGTCCTGGTTCTTGGACACAGCTCGCCAGCTTTCGGCGGTTCCTTCTCGGGTTAGCCTGAGGTTCTGAGCTGCTCTGTGCCCCAGCCGGTCCTCTCTCCCGTGAGCCTCATCCTTTCCATGGAGGCAGCACATGGGATGGTTTCTGTGCGGAGCGCTCTGGAGGTGGCCCAGGCGTGGCTGGGGTGGGCTGAGGCTCCTCCTGCAGAGCAGGGCCAGGCTTACCTGCCAGCTCACCCTGTGGGGATTGTCACAGCCTCTGCCTGGAGGGGAGCCGGCAGGCCTCAGGTCTCAGCCCGCATTCTGCTTGGTTCAGGTTTTGTTATGCTTTGGGCTGGGTGTCCCTTGAGTGCAGGCGCTGGGGGCAGAGGGCTGGGGTGTGCCAGGTGGGGACCGTCGGGGAACAGGTGTGGCTGCCTGAGGGGGTGTGGCTGGGCCTCCCAAAGGAGCAGGTTGTGGGGGGTTGGCCTCAGGGTGCGGAGCACGGGCTTGTTTGCTGGCTGAAGGCTGGTTCTCCTGATGAGGAGGCCGTGTCAGGCCTGCCCGTCCTCCTGGGGCCTCTGGCTTTCCTTGGTGCCTGGCCAGGCTCCGGCTTCCTAACTGTGGCCGGGCCGTGCGGCTGGCCAGCAACAGCAGACCAGGCTGTTGTCCAGGCCCCGGATGAGGGGAATGCAGGCTCTTGAGAGGGCTGGGGAAGACGCCCACAGCTGCGCCCCCTGCTTGTATCCTCACAGCCCCCGATTGTCATACCCTCATATCTGCCACCCGTCACACCCTCACATCCTCGCATCACTCCCTCACGCCCCCCCCGTCACTCCCTCACGGCCCCTGGTCACACCTTCACATCCCCCTGTCACACCCTCACGGCCACACCCCCTCCCCCATCACACCCTCATGGCCACCTGTCAACACCTCACACCCCGTGTCACTACCTCACGGCCACACACACCCCCTCCCCAGTCTGACTCAGGCCCTCCCCCCGTCACACCCTCGCACCCCCCCTGTCACACCCTGGCACCCCCCGTCACACCCTGGCACCCCCCATCACACCCTCGCATCCCCCCGTCACACCCTGGCACCCCCCGTCACACCCTGGCACCCCCCGTCACACCCTCGCATCCCCCCCGTCACACCCTGGCAACCCCCGTCACACCCTGGCACCCCCCGTCACACCCTGGCACCCCCCCGTCACACCCTGGCACCCCCCCGTCACACCCTCGCACCCCCCGTCACACCCTGGCACCCCCCGTCACACCCTGGCACCCCCCGTCACACCCTCACGGCCCCCCACACTCTTGCTGAAGATCACGGCTCTGTCTCTCCACCCCTGACTGGAACGCAGCTCCCAGGACTTTGCTGAGAAAGGCCCCGGGGCTGCGAGCACAGAGGTCTCCGCCGTCCTGTCAGGTGCTGTTCGCTGGCCCCTGGGGGCGTCACAGCCGCTGCCCCTGGTCCTGTCACCTGGGCCCCGCCGTCCGCGCCGCCTGGACGGCTTCCCGGCGCAGGACAGGCGCTCAGGGGCGGGGCCGCCTGCAGGCCGCGGAGCCCGCGGACTGAGCCCGCCCCTGGACGGGCGCCCCGCGGTGCCCGCAGCTGTGGTCCGGGGCCTGGGCTCGGCGGCGTGCTCGGGACTCAGCAGCGGCCCTCGGTCCTTGCGGGACCCCAGGGACCCCCGCTTGGAAAACCCCTGGCCAGGCCGCGCAGCCGGAGCCGGGAGTCGAGCGCGGGGCCCTGCGCCTCTCCCCTGCAGCCCGAGTCAGGGCGTCCTCACGGCCCGGGCCGGCGCCGTCCTCGCTGGGCTGGCTCTCGCGCGGGCGCGCCCCGTGGGCCGGGGTCCTCTGGGGAGCGCGACTGACGACTGCTTCTCTTCCGCAGGCGGTTCCGGCGAAGGGGGAGACCAAGCAGGACTGCGGCCTGGGAGCCGAGCTGCTGAGCGAAGGTAAGGGCGCCGCGGCCGCGGGCCTGCAGGGCGGTCCCGGGAGCGGGCCCCGGGCTCCCGGCGGCTGGGAGGCAGAGGCCCCAGCCCCGGGCGCCGGGGCCAGCAGGGGCGGCGGCACGAGGCGTCTAGACTGGGAAGCCCCCGAGTTGCCCGGCGGTGGATGGAGGCTGGCGGGGCCCGGTGCCCAGGGAGCTGCCCTGCCGTGGCCCTCCTGGGAGCAGCGTGCTGGCTGGGCGGCACCGGCCGGGCGCTGCACTCCTGCCCCGGGCTGCTGCCCGCCTCTCGGCCGGGGACGAGACCAGGTCGGGCCGAGGGCAGCCGAGCTTGCGGCTGTGGACGGCCAGCCGGGCCCCTGGCCTCTGGGCGCGCAGAGGCCGGGCCGAGCCTGCTGTGTGCGGGCAGCTGCTCCGCCAGGCGCAGGCTGGGCCATCTGGGCAGACGTGCAGGGAGACGGGGCCGTTGTCCTGAGGGGGCCCGGGCGCCCTGTCCGGTGACTGAGCCTCCCAGGACGAGGCCTCAGGTGGCCTGCTGGCGGGGAGCACCTCGTGCCCCAGGCTGGCGGCCATGTGCACATGCGTCCTGAGCTCGGATGGGAACTCCGGTGGCCCCGCTCCCTCCCTGGCAGCATCTCTGTCGCCTGTCACATCCCCGGCACATCCCGGGGTCCTCTTTGTGAGGGCATGTGCATGCCCGAGGGTGCCTGTTGCGTATGCAGAGTGTGGGCCCTGGGCCGGGGGCTGGCAGCAGGCAGCCTCATGCTGGGAGGACGGACCCGGGGCCCAGGCCACAGGGCAGGGTCGTGTGGGTGACGGCACGTGATCGAGGCGAGTCAGGTTCCAGCAGAGCTGCTGGGGCTCTAGAGCTGGGTAGGGGGCTTGGGGCCCCTTGCTGCCCAAGACTGTCTTGGAGCCCCACCCCTTCCCAGGTTGGAAGCCGGTCCTGGGGGCCAGCTCGTGTCTGCCTGTGGTCCCAGGTGCCTGGCGTGCGCTGATGGACGGATGTCCGCGGCCCTGCCTTGCTCACTGCCTCACTTGCGCCTGGGGTGCAGTTCACAGCTCCTCTCTGCTGTCTCCAGCCCCCCTACCCACTGTCCTGCTGCCCCTCTGCTCCCGTGCCGGACCCCTGCAGCCCTGCCTTGGTGCTCTCAGCCCTGCCTCGGCGCCCTCCTCCGGCCGTGCTCTCCTCTGCCGTGGCATGCAGCCATCCGTGGGCTCCTCCCCTCCCTCCGCCCTCCTAGGCGTTTTCCTAAAGAGCTTGAGGGTGTATGCTGTGGTCTCCTCCCACGCGAGTGGCCCCTGAGTCCAGCCCTGGGCCCCTCCCGGAGCCTCCGCCCATCCCCACAGCACCGGCTCGCGGGCCCTGTCTTTCTGGTCAGAGCCGTCCCGGTTTGGTGTGTCTCCCTGCTGACTGCTGACGCTGAGTATTCTTGTGCTTCTTAGCTTTCTGTATATCTTCATGGCAGAAATGTCAGTTCAGATATTTTGCCCGTAAAATTGGTTATTGATTTTTAAAAATTTATTTATTTTTTAATTGAAGGATAATTGCTTTACAGAGTTTGCTGTTTTCTGTCAAACCTCAGCACGAACCAGCCATAGGTTGACTTCTATCCCCTCCCTCTGGAACCTCCCTCCCATTTCTGTGCACCCCCTCCCAGGTTGAGTTCCCTGATGCATATGGTAATGTAAGCTTACATTCCCTCGTAGCTCAGTCAGTAAAGAATCTGCCTGCAGTGTAGGAGACCTGGGTTCAAACCCTGGGTTGGGAAGATCCCTGGAGAAGGAAATGGCAACCCACTCCAGTATCCTTGCCTGGAGAATCTCATGGACAGTGGAGCCTGGTGGGCTGCAGTCCATGGGGTCGCAAAGAGCCGGGCACGACTGAGCGACTAACACTGATACCTAAATGTAAGTGTCTGTGTCACTCTTTCCGCACACCTCACCCTCCCGCCTCCCCATGTCAGTTAGTCTGTCCTCTGTGTCTGCTTCTCCACTGCTGCCCTGTAAGAAAATTCGTTGGTGCCATTTTTCTAGATTCCGTATATATGTGTTAGAATTTATTTTTCTGACTTGACTTCACTCTAGGCTCACCCACCTCACTAGAACTGACCCTTTATGTATTCTTTTTCATGGCTGAGTGGCATCCCACTGTGTGCATGCACGGCAGCGCCTTTATCCCCGTGTCTGTTGGCGGACACCTGGGTCGCTCCCGTGTTCCAGCTGCTGTGAATAGCGCTTCAGTGACCAGTGGGATGCGCATGAGCTTTCCAGTCTTGGTTTCCTCAGGGTCCATGATTAGGAGTGGGGTTGCTGGGTCATGTGGTGAGTTACTGATTTTTATTGATGAATTGTCAGAAGCTTTTCCAAGTAAGATACAAGTTCCTTTTCAGATGCAAGATTTGCAAATACTGCCTTCCAGTCTGTACTTTGGCACCTGATGCACAGAGGGTAAAATGTTAGATAGCATCATCAGCTCAGTGGGCGTGAGTTTGAGCAAACTGTGGGAGATGGTGAAGGACAGGGGAGCCTGGTGTGCTGTAGTCCTTGGGGTCACAAAGGGTCAGACACAACATAGTGACTGAACAACAGTCTGCAGGTTGTCTTTTCACTTTCTTGACTGTGTTCTTGGAAGCACGATATAAAGTCCAGTTTTTCTGTTTTTCTCTGGTTGCTTGTGCTTCTGTTACAGCATCTAAAAATCATTGCTTCATAGAAAGTTGTAAACACTTATGTCTGTGGTTTCATATTAGACTTAGATCTTGGCTACATTTTCAGTTAATTTTTGTATATGGTGTGAGTCAAGGGTCTAACTTCCTTCTTTAAGTTACTTTCCCTGCGCATTTTAAAGTAAGTTTATGGAGTTCCTCAATATACTGATTGGAGCTTCAATTAGGGTGTCATTGAACTTAGAGAGTTAATTTGAGGTGACACGTATCTCTGTATTTTTGCCGTCTCCGTAGAGGCTTTGCATGATCTTGGTTAAATTTTATATCCTATTTTATAGTTTTTTGCTTTTGTGAGTGCTATCTTATTTTTTCTCATGTGTTCTTTCCCAGAGTTAAGGCTGGCGTGAGGAAAATGTCCTTGTTATTTGCACCTGATTTCAGGTCTGGCAGCCTCTCTGCACCCCTGTTTGATGTGCCTCTGCACCCCAGGTGTGCGGGAGAGCTCGCCCCTTGTTGCCAGGCCTCTCACTGCATCTCCGCTCTTGTGGGGCCACCTGGGACCCCCCCCTCTTGTGTGAACCTTAGTGGTGTTAATAGATGTCCTGGTGTTGTTTCTGACCTTACATGGAATCCATGTGACATTTCTGAATAAGTTTGTGTTTGCAGTGGATTGGCACATGAGCTTCTCCAAGATGAGTAGGTTTTTCACCTGTTTTGCTGAGGATTTTAAAAATTAATAGCCATTTATCAATTGAGGTTATACTTGCTGCACTTACGCGTCTGTGCTCAGGCTGTAGTAGTGGATGTGGGCCCTCGCCCCAGGGGCCGGCGCTGCTCTGGTGGACTTGTGGAGGTGCCGTGCTATTCCCCGGGGACTGGGCTGGTGGGTGTTGGGCTCCTGGATGTGACCACTGTCCCCTGCACCCAGTGCTGGAACTGTGGGCTTTCTCCTGCTGGTGGCAAGTGTGTTTCTTTTTGTTTATCAAGTTGTGGAGGAGATGAGCGTCAAAGACCAGAGGTTTGTTAAGCTCCTGACTGACAGACTGAGCGCACCCTGTCCTCTTTAGGTCTGTTCTCGGGCAGCTGCTCCGGAGACCTTGTTTTCTGTCTGAACCCTCCCCAGTTTTGTTTTCTAGCAGTGACTTTGTTCCTGGAGGATACTAAATCTGTGTCACGTGTTTGAAGCCTTTTAAGAAGTAATTCACAGACAAGCGGGTGTTTGTTTTGAGGACCGTGGCCCTGGCCCCTCCTTAGGTGGGGCTTGGGCCAGACTGCCCTCCTTCCCGGGGACAGGTCGTTGCCCACTCCATCCAGCTCATGTGCCAGTCCACTGCTGAGACAGTGGCTGTGCTGTGCTTTGTATGTAGTCCGTCTGAAGTCGGGTGTTTGTCCGTGAAGTGGACAGTTTCCTGTGAGCACAGCAGTGGGACTCTGTTGGGGTCGCAGGTGGGCACCTCTGACTCTTGTTCTCTTTCCGCAGGGTCACCCATGGCTGCTGATGACGGCTCAGCGGAACAGCAGGGAGGGAGGCCCCGGTGGCTGCAGACGGGGAGACCAACGGGTCCTGTGACCAGAGCAGCGCCAGCGGCCACGCAGCTGCTGCGAAGCACCCTCAGGAGAGCACGCGGGGCAGCCCGCAGGAGGGGGCCGGCCCGGGGGCCCGGATAGCGGAGAACGGGATTCTGGACAGAGACCCCGAGCTGGGGAGGCAGAACCACGTCCGCTCAGATGGCTTGCCCCCAGAGCCCCGTGGCCGGGGGCAACGGCTACTTCCTTGGCAAGGCCCCTTGTCTGAGCCGCCACTGCGGGTGGCCAGCGCCCTGGCCTCCTCCCTGCCCGGCCATGCGGCGAAGACCCTTCCTGGCGGGGCTGGCAGAGGGAGGACTCCCGGGGGCTTTTCCCCAGCCGCCGGCTGCTGTGCCAGCCAAGCCTGGGGAGGGCAGCAAGGACACGGAGGACAAGAAGGCCCCTGGCCCCGGGCGCCGACGTCAAGGTCCACAGGGCTCGGAAGACCATGCCGAAGTCCATCCCGGGCCTGGTAACACGTCCCTGTTGGGAGGGCCTCTCCTGTCTGTCTGCTGTTGGTTTCGTGGAGGGGAGAGGCCAGGAAGAGGGCGTTACTCGCCAGGGTTGCCAGCTGGGTCCTGACGGGTGATTGCCAGCCTGTCTGCGGGGCTTCCCTTGGTGTGCCCAGCCCACGGGTTGCTCCTCCCTCTCTTTGGGAGTCACTTTCTTGGGAGGCTCAGCACCCACCCGTCTCACTGGGGAGCAGGCAGTGGGGAGGGCAGTTAGGCCTGGAGCTGCTGAGCTGTCTGCTCCCAGGTGTGCAGTTACACCCCGGAGTTTCTTGGGCGTGTCACCTGCTGGTGGGCCCCTGGGCCTGGCGCACACCTGAGGCTGAGGGTTCTGAGGCGTCCCTAGCGCCTCCTCCCGAACCCCTCCCCATCACCTCCTCCCTGAGCCCCGCCCCCAATTCCTCCTCCCTGAGCCCCGCCCTTCCATCGCCTCCTCCCTGAGCCCCGCCCCCAGCTCCTCCTCCCTGAGCCCCGCCCTTCCATCACCTCCTCCCTGAGCCCCGCCCCCACCTCCTCCTCCCTGAGCCCCGCCTCTGCAGCAGCTCCTTACCCTGTCCATCTCCCTCCTGTGTCCCCAGCGCTTCAGTCTTGCTGGTCCTTGCACGCGTTGATGTTTTCTGTTTTGACAGTTTTTTTTCATATCCAGTGTATATCATTAGATTTTAAGAATATCTGTGTTCTCAGTTACATTTTTGTTTCATCCTTCAAAAGATAGTTACAGATCTTCTGTAGTCTTGGTTGAAACTGCCGTTTCCTCACATGGGGTTCTGTTTGGACTCGGCACCTCTTACTCGGGTGATTTTCCTTTGAAATACCTTTCTGCCAGGAGTGTGCTCATCTTTGTGCTATGGCTCCCTGTTGCCTGACCCATCCCTGCTGTCTGTGGCTGGGCTGGAGGTGCTGGGCGCTGGGCTGCTGCCCGTGCAGTGGCTGGCCCTGGCATAGCTTCTGTTCTTTGCAGGCGCCAAAACTTAAAAACTTTTTAGTTAAGTATTCACAGGGAGCCACACAGGTGGTGCAGAGAGACACCGGGACCCTACCCAGGGCACAGCATCATGGGTTTATGTGCCGACCTGGCACCACGAGGTGCCTTCTGTGGTCGCCCCACCATCCCCAACCTGCAAGTCTGCTGGGCATCATTTCAGATGTTCCATAACACGGGGTCACGGAACTTGGGGGCTTTCTTTTCTCGCTCTGCACCCCCGACCTTGTTAGGTGCACGTTGACAAGTTGTGTGTGTTTTGTAACGCTCACCCGTCCAGGGGTATTTGGGAGGCCCTCAGTTTTGGGCTGCTCCATTCCAGCCTCACTGCATGCACGTGCATTTTGAGTCTGGGCCGGTGCCCTTGCTCTGGGGGTGTCGGGTGTGCTCCCTTGTCAGGTGCTGGCTTGCAGCCGGGCTTCATCCTTGCACTTCTCTTTAAGGAAAAGTTGTTCATTTTGATGAAGTTCAGCTTATATAGTTCAGTTCAGCTTAGTTGTGTCCGACTCTTTACTACTCCCATGGACTCCCTGTCTATCACCAACTTTGGAGTTCACTCAAACTTGTGTCCATTGAGTCGGTGATGCCATTCAACCATCTCATCCTCTGCTGTCCGCTTTTCCTCTTCCCTTCAGTCCTTCTCAGCATCAGGCTCTTTTCCGATGAGTCAGCTCTTCGCATCAGGTGGCCAAAATATTGGAGTTTCAGCTTCAACATCAGTCTTTCCAATGAACACCCAGGACTGATCTCTTTTAGGATGGACTGGCTGGATCTCCTTGCAGTCCAAGGGACTCTCAAGAGTCTTTTCCAACACCACAGCTCAAAAGCATCAATTCTTCAGTGCTCAGCTTTCTTTATAGTGCAACTCTCACATCCATTTGTGACTACTGGAAAAACCATAGCCTTGACTAGATGGACCTTTGTTGGCAAAGTGATGTCTCTGCTTTTAATATGCTGTCTAGGTTGGTCATAACTTTCCTTCCAAGTAGTAAGCATCTTTCAGTTTCATGGTGGTGGTAATTTTGGAGCCTCCCCCAAATAAAGTCTGCCGCTGTTTCCACTGTTTCCCATCTATTTGCCATGAAGTGATGGGACAGGATGCCATGATCTTAGTTTTCAGAATATTGAGCGTTAAGCCAACTTTGTCACTCTCCTCTTTCACTTTCATTAAGAGGCTCTTTAGTTCCTCTTCACTTTCTGCCATAAGGGTGGTGTCATCTGCACATCTGAGGTTATTGATATTTCTCCCGGCAATCTTGATTCCAGCTTGTGCTTCTTCCAGTCCAGCGTTTCTCATGATGTACTCTGCATAGAAGTTAAATAAGCAGAGTGACAATATATAGCCTTGACACACTCCTTTTCCTATTTGGAACCAGTCTGTTTTTCCATGTCCAGTTCTAACTGTTGCTTCCTGACATGCATAAGATTTCTCAGGAGGCAGGTCAGGTGGTCTGGTATTCCCATCTCTGTCAGAATTTTCCACAGTTTATTGTGATCCCCACAGTCAAAGGCTTTGGCATAGTCTCTAAAACAGAAATAGAACTTACATGGTATTTTCCGGTTAAGACTGTGCTTTTGGTATCATGTAAAAGCTCCTTGGCCAGCCCTAACCCTGAAGATTCTCTCTAATTTTCATGCTTTTTGGTTTTATGTGAACTTTAAGTATATGTGTGTGTTAGTTACTCGGTCGTGTCCGACTCTTTGTGACCCCATGGGCTGTAGCCCGCCAGGCTCCTGAGTTCATGGAATTCTCCAGGCAAGAATACTGGAGTAGATTGCCATTCCCTTTTCCAGGAGAATCTTCCCAACCCAGGGAGTGAACCTGGGTCTCCTGAATTACAGACAGATTCTTTACCAGTGAGCCACCAGGGAAGCCTTAACCACGTGCCCTGTCGTGGGTTAAGTTCTGTATTAGACTTGAGGCTTAAGGTGAAGTTTATTTATCTGCCTACCATTTTTTGGAGCACCATTATTGATGTCAAATGCATGTCGGAAGATTCCACGTTATTATGTGTCTCACTGAAATTGCGCTCTGACCCCACCCCACGTCTAGAATCCCGTTCTGTTGCAGGCTATTCTCCAAGTGCTTACTGTTGCTGTCGCATTGCTCCAGGGAAAAAGGGATTTGAAGTTCAACTTCAGGAAAGGCCTCTGAGCATCGCCCTCACCTGAGGGTTGGCTTTGTTCTGGTGCAGTTGCTGTGACTGTTGCTACTACACAGTCAGTTGTAATGCTCATCATTCTGTTGGCAATTGCTGAGCACACTCAGGCTGTTGCAGGGAAAGAAAAGAGAAGGATTTTGAGGCTTCAGAGGCCGGTTTGCTGAAGGCCATGCTCGCCTCCTTCACACACTGGTAACTCAGTCTGCTTCCCAGACCCCTGTGACAGGAGGGGACTGGAGATGTGGAGACTGGGGATCTCCTGGCTCCCAGACTCATACCTGGCCTCTCCTGTCTGCTGGCTTTTTGCTCTCCAGACACTGCTCAGTGTTGTTCGAGTTTCTCAGGAAAGCATGTCTTATTGAAAATTGAGTTTTGAAAACAAACATGTTGCATGTTTATGACAAGAAATTTGTCTTCCATTAAAAGTTTGAAAATGCAGGGTTTTTCACAGCCAGGCGGCCTCATGTCCCCACACGAGGCAGAACCAGTTTCCTCTTGGATGGTGGTGTCCACACCATCAGACTCACCAGCTCAGGGTTGCGTTAGCCCCTGTTCACATGAAGGAGGTGAGGGAGGCCCTTGTGTTCCGCGCCCGGCACGCTGTGTAGACCGGCTCCCTGACTGACTCGTGTTCGCTCTTGAACTGTGGTGTTGGAGAAGACTCTTGACAGTCACTTGGACTGCAAGGAGATCCAACCAGTCCATTCTAAAGGAGACCAGTCCTGGGTGTTCATTGGAAGGAATGATGCTAAAGCTGAAACTCCAGTACTTTGGCCACCTCATGCGAAGAGTTGACTCATTGGAAAAGACTCTGATGCTGGGAGGGATTGGGGGCAGGAAGAGAAGGGGGACGACCGAGGATGAGATGGCTGGTTGGCATCACCGACTTGATGGACGTGAGTTTGCGTGAACTCCGGGAGATGGTGACAGACAGGGAGGCCTGGCGTGCTGGACTCATGGGGTCGCAGAGAGTCGGACACGACCGAGCGGCTGGACTGAACTGAACATGTAACTTACCGTTGTAGCCATGTTTAAGTGCCCAACCATCACCCTGTCATCCCAGAGCTTGCTCATCTTCCCAAACTGACCCTCTGTCCCTGATAGACCCACTTCCCTCCCCTCCTTTCCTCCAGCTCTGTCTCTGCCCCACCCCCGCTACACACAGACACACACACAGCACACAGAGACACTACACACAGACACAGACACACACACAGACACAGGCGCACACACACACACACACACACACACACACACACACACACACACACACACACACACACACACACACACACACACACACACACACACACACACACACACACACACACACACACACCCCCCCCTGTATCTACTGTCTGTCTCAGATTGACAGAATCAGTGCTTAGTCCTTACAAGCAAGTTCAAGTTCAGTCGCTCAGTGGTGTTCGACTCTTTGCGACCCCATGGACTACAGCACACCAGGCCTTCCTGTTCATCACCAACTCCCGGAGCTTGCTCAAACTCATGTCCATCGAGTCGGTGATGCCATCCAACCATGTCATCCTCTGTTGTCTGTTTCTCCTCTGGCCTTCAATCTTTCCCAGCATCAGAGTCTTTTCCAGTGAGTCAGCTCTTGTTATCAGATGGCCAAAGTATTAGAGTTCCAGCTTCAGAATCAGTCCTTCCAGTGAATATTCAGGGCTGATTTCCTTCCAGAATGCACTGGTTGGATCTCCTTGCAGTCCGAGGGACTCTCAAGAGTCTTCTCCAGCACCACAGTTCAAAAGCATCAGTTCTTTGGCACTCGGCTGTCTTTATAGTCCAACTCTCACATCCGTACATGACTACATGACTCCTGGAAAAAGCATAGCTTTGACTAGAGGGACCTTTGTTGGAAAGTCATGTCTCTGCTTTTTAATATGCTGGCTAGGTTGGTCATAGCCTTTCTTCCAAGGAGCAAGCGTCTTTTAATTTTATGGCTGCAGTCACCGTCTGCAGTGGTTTTGGAGCCCGAGAAAAGTCTGTCACTGTTTGTATTGTTTCCCCATCTGTTTGCCAGGAAGCGATGGGACCAAGATCCTCCATACAGGGATTTGTCCTTTGTGTCTGGCTTACTCCTCGCCGCACAGGGTCCTCGAGAGTCGTCTGCACTGTCTCAGCGCACCCCTCCTTTCAAGGCTGAGCGACATTCCCCTGCACACACACTTGGCTCATCCACTCCCTCGTCGGGCATTTGGGCTGCCTCCTCCCTCATCTGCTGTGGACCCACTTGTACAGAGAGCTCTTCTGGCCTCTGCTTTCGGCTCTTGGGAGTGCGCCCAGGAGGCGGGGTCGCAGGGTCGTGTGGTAGCTCCGTTCCCTCTGGAGGAGCCGCCACGCTGCTGTCCGTGGCGTCTGCGCTCTGCCCCCGCCCACCGCGCGCAGAGGCCCTTGCCAGCGCGCGGTGCTCTCTGTGGCTCCAGAGCAGCCACCCCAGGAGTGCGCGGTGGCCCCACTGCAGTTCTGAGCTGTTGTCCTGATGGCCAGCGATGCTGGGCGTCGTCTCATGTGCTTTCTGGCCCTGTGTGTGTCTTCTTTGGAGAGATCTCTGTTCAGATGCTCTGCCCATTTTTAAATCGAGTTCTTTGTTGGGATGTAGAGTGGTTATATATTCTAGATGTGAATCTTCTATCAGATATATGCTTTGGAAATGTTTTCTCCCATTCTGTAGGTTTTCTTTTCATTTTGTTGGTTGTCTTTTGAGGCACAGAAATTAAAAGTCTTAATTGAAGTTTAATTGACTTACAGTATTATATTAGTTTCAAGCATACAGCATAGTGATTATTTTTATATAACACAAGACGATCACCAGGATGAGTCTTGTTACAGTCCGTCACCATGCCGCCATGCCCTTATTGCACAGTATTGTTGACGGCATGCTGCATGCTGTGTATCAGGCCTCCATGATTCACCGATTGTGTGACTGGAGATTTGTGCCTCGCAGTCCCCTTCGTCTACTCTGCCTGTCCTCCGCTGCCTCTGCCCTCTGTCGACTGTCTGCGTCTGTGAGCGTGTTTCATGCTGTCGTGTTTGTTGATGCTTTCTGCTTTTGGACTCTCCGTGTGCGCGGCATTGTGGTACTCGTCTTCCGCCTCATCTGGCGGCGCGCCTCTGGGCCCAGCGCTGTCATCAGCAGCAAGGCTTCGTCCTTCTTGCGGCCGGGCGGTGTCCCCCGTGTTTGCTGAACCCTGCGTGCCCTCGCCTGTCTGTCTGTGGATGGCGCCCGGGCTGCTTGTGCGTTGAGGCTGTTGTAGACAGCGCTACGGTGAGCGTGCGGCGCAGTTACCTTTGTGGGCTGGTGCTTTGGGGTTTTTGGACGAATACCCAGGAGTGGGGTTCTTGGATCATGTGGTAGTAGTTTTTAATTTCCTGAGGAATCCCGTAGTGTCTGCTCCAGTTGACGTTCCCGTCGCTGGGCGCTAGGGTTCCGTTTTCTGCACGTCCTCTCCAGCATTTGTGATTTGCTGTCTTGGGATAATGGCCAGTCTGACAGACATTAGGGGCTATCTCGTGGTAGCTTTGATCTCTAAGGAATTTTTATTTTCAATAAAGTCTGATTTATCTTTTTTCCTTTTGTTGCCTGTCCCCTGGTTGTAATAGCGAAGGGGTTGTCACCAAGCCCAACGTTGTGATGCTTCTGCCTTGTTTCTTTTTACAAGTTTCCTCGTTGAGGCCTTTGGCGCGTTGAGTTCATCTCTGTCGGTGGTGTAAGGCGAGGGTCCTCCTGTGCCCACCCTTCTGTAGGCGGCTGCCCCGTTTCCCAGCCCTGTATGTTGAGGGAGTGTGCCTGCCGCGTGTGCGGGCACCAGCGGTTCAGCCGTGTCGGGCCGAGGTCGGGCCATCCAAAGGCTGTTGGCGACTTGGGAGCGGGCAGTATGGGTGCGTGCGTGGCATCTGGAGCGAAGGTGGGGGTGCTGGTCAGTATCGGCGATGACCTCGCCCGGGAAGGCTGAGGCCAGGACACTGAGGAAGTGGGTAAAACTCAGCAAAAGAACCTTAAAGACGTGGCGTGGTGATGCCGTGGCGTGGTGATGCCATGGCGTGAAGCCCTCTGGGGGCGCCCCGAGGGGAAGGCACTTCCTCAGAGCGTCCTGGGCGCCTCTCGCAAGTCACACCTGTCGCTCGGGCCACAGGCTGGCCAGCTCCCTCCTGCTTCCCCTGGAGACACAGACCCTGCTCTACCGGGCGCCGCCACCGTGCTCCTCCTCTGCCCGGCCCCGTCCTCATGGGGTCTGGGGGATGGGGACGGCTGGTTCTGTGCCGCCCGGCCTGCGCGCTGCCGCCGCCGGTGTGTCTGCCGCCTGAGCATTGCTGCCGCCTGTGCGTCTACTGCCTGTGCCTCTGTTGGTTGTATGTCTGCCACCTGTGTATGTCAGTTGTATGTCTGCCGCCTGGGCCTCACTGCCGCCTGTGAGTCTGTTGGTTGTGAGTCTGCCGCCTGTGAGTCTGTTGGTTGTGAGTCTGCCGCCTGTGCGTCTGCCGGTTGTGCGTCTGCTGGTGGTGTGTCTGCCGCCTGTGTTATGTCGGTTGTATGTCTGCCGCCTGTGCGTCTGCCGCCTGTGTGTCTGCCGGTGGTGTGTCTGCCGCCTGTGCGCCTGCCGCCGGTGTGTCTGCCGCCTGTGCGTCTGCCGGTGGTGTGTCTGCCGCCTGTGCGTCTGCCGCCTGTGCATCTGCGTGTCAGTGTCAGTTGTATGTTGGGGCCGCCTGTGTGTCTTGTCAGTCGTGTGTCTGTCGGTTGTGTGTCACTGCCGCCTGTGTGTCATTGTCGGCTGTCTCTATTTTGAAGCACGTGGCGAGTAAGGACCCCAGGGAAGGCCGGGATGCCCGCGACCGCGAGGAGCTGAAAGAGGAGGCTGAGCAGGGGCGCCTCGGAGCCTGCACGCCAGCAGCTTTCACCCCCCTTCCCGTCCCTTCACCAGTCGCTACCTCAGAACCAATGCTGCGTGGCCACCGCGAAGGCCCAGACAGGTAAAAGGGGCCCGCCGCGCTCCGGGGTGCCTGCCGGCTCCGCCCTCACCCAGCCCGCGCTGCTGCCTCCACTGCCCTCCAGCTCCCAGACAAAGGTTGCTTTCAGGCTGATGGTCTGCGGCCGTGGCTCAGTGGGGTGGGTGCTCTAGGTCTGGGGTGGCGGTCAGTTCAGGGGCTGAGTGCCGGAGCCTGGCGCGTGGGGCGGCCCCCCTCCTGCGTCAGAGGGGACACGCCAGGTCCCTGGTGGGCCTTCCTGGAAAGGGGGTGGCTCCTGGGGGTCTTCTGGGGGAGAGCCGTGGAGCCCCCTCCCTCTGGAGACTGGACTTCCCAGGACAGACGGGCTGTCCGCCATGCCCTGGACTTGCGGGCGAGGGGGCACTCCAGACTGCGAGGGGCCCCGGTGCGGGGTGCGGCTGTCCTCTTGTTGCTTGTCAGTAGTTTGATTTCAGACCTGCGTCTCTGTGGAGGACCCCCACCCACCCCCTGCCGTTTCCCCATGGGCATGGTCACCCACGAGGGGTGCTTGCCTCTGGCCACCATGGCGGTTGCAGACCTGGACCCCTTGGTGTGTGCTTGCGCCCTCTCGCATGGCCGCCTGGGAGGTGCTTCTGGCCAGGCGTTTCCTGCCGTCCCCTGGAGCATGTGGTCAGTCTGGATCATCCCTGGGGTCTCAGCTGTCTTCTGGACCGTTCCCGAGGCCTGTGTCCTCGCTGCGTCCCCTGGGGGTGGGGACCCCGGGTCACCGTCCTGTGTGTCTCCATGGTCCGCTCCTCCCACTCGGCGGCGTGGGCGTCTGGGGATGTCTGCCGGGACTGGCTGCCCGTGGTGGCTCCCCCTCTGTCGTCCCTCCCGCCTTCCCGTGGAGCTTCTGGTCCAGTGAAGGGCTTCCCTCTCTAGCTGTGCTTCTGCCTCAGCTCGTGGGCCCTCTATGCGTCTCCTGTCCATCACTGTCATGCCTGCGTCGTCCTGGGTCTACCTTTCAGGCTGGCTCCTGAGTCCTCCGACATGACCCCCTCGCTTCTGAGGACTTCCTGCCTTCTCCAGGTGGACCTGGCCCGTCTTGTCCTTCCTGGTCCTGGGCCCAGCCTTGTCTCCAGGGAGCTCATGTTCTGTTTGTTGAAATGCAGTGGTTGGTTAGAAAACAGGGTCAGTCTGTCTTCCCACCACCCCTTGGTACTATTGTTAAATAATAATAGAGTCTCAGCCAGATAGAGTGGCAGCTCTCTGTGAAATGGCACCCGTGTGTGTGTAGGGCTCGGCGACAATGTCAGGAGTTGGTGCTTCTGTTGAAAAGCTAAGAGCGGGGACTTTCTCATGGTCCAGTGGTTAGGATTTGATGCTTTCACTGCTGAGGGCGCGGGTTCAATCCCTGGTCAGGGAAGTAAGATCCTGCGAGCCCAGTGGGGCTGGTTGGGAGGGGGAGAACGGTAGGGGTGGGAAGAGTTCAGATTGTTCCATTTGAGCTCTGTTATTTCCTCATCTGTTCAGGACAAGTTCTCCAAGCAGAAACAGCCTGTGGTAGTTTCCCACGGGAGTCCTTCCTGCCTTCTCTGCAGGCTGAAGACGGGGCCCCACAGGCTCAGAATTGTGAATATGTCTTGGTGCCCAGACCCTCCTGCAGCCTGCGCCCCTGCTCCTCGGGGGGCACAGTCTCCCCTGCTCTGCCCGTGGCCTTTCTGCCGCGTGGCTGATTGTGACGGCGCCCGTGTGGCCCAGGAGTGGGCGACCTCTGTCCACCTGGTCCTTCAAACCCACCTCCCCTCCTTCTGTGCCACCTCCTGTCCATGCCAGACTTGCCTTGGGACAATCACGATTTCAGGTCCTCCCTTCTTGTTCCCACTTTCAGTCACGGTGGTGAGAACCCTGGAGGGCCTATGTGTGCCATTCAGCCTCAGCACAGGCTGAGCAAACTCCAGATTTGCATGAAGCTCACAGCCCACCTGCCTCCCAAGATCGCCGGGGGGCCTGCTTGGGGCTCGCCTGTGCCCGTCGTGCACGTGGATGGCATCGTGTCTCCACGCGCTCCCCTGCAGGCCCACGTGCCGACGGCTCTCATGTCCTGGCACCCTTGTGCACAGCCGTCTTTTTCTCCAGTGTCCCCTTCCCGTGTTTCATAGAACTTAAATGTAAGGTGTTTCTCTCAGTCCTTTGGAGGAGTTCCTCCATGTGAAAGCAATGGTTTTCAGATTTTTTTAAAAACAATTCTTGAAACTTCTTACAAAAAGAGAACAGCGTAGGAACCCTCATTCCAAAGCAGTGAACCCGGGGCTGCCTTGTGCAGAACAGCATCAGTGGCCACAAGCCCTCCCTGCCCCCGCTTGTTCCTGCGAGCCCTGCTCCCAGCCCGCCCGCCCACCCGCCCTCGTCTGCAGGGACAGGGCGCTGAGCAGTCGTGGGGTTCTGACTGAGGACGGAAGGTCCTGGTGACCAGGGCCTGTCCAGCACGGCTGGCTCACGTGCACTCTCTGCACAGCTCGGTGTTTCCTTGTGAACAGATCGCATGGCCCATGGTGGGCTTTCTGCTTTCTCTGTGCAACTTACGACACTGTTGTGGGTGCTGATGGTATTTTGGTGATCAGCCTGCCTTTAAAAACGTTTGAATAGCATTTCTTTTCTTCTCTTGTCCCCTTTTGACTTTTTTTTTCTTTTTAGCTTGCTTGCCTTTTGTTTTAGCAGCTGCAGTATCTCGGAAGAAAAAGCGAAGAATGGGAACCTATAGCCTGGTTCCTAAGAAAAAGACCAAAGTGTTAAAGCAGAGGACGGTGATTGAGATGTTTAAGAGCATAACTCATTCCACAGGGGGCTCCAAGGTAAGGGGTGTGCCAGGCTGTGGGGGCCCTCCACCTCTCTGCTCTGCTCCAGGGCTGCCCCTGCCGTCCCCACTGGGAGAGGAGTCAGGGGGTCCCGACACCGCGTCTGCCCTCTTCCAGGGTGAGAAGGATCTGAGTGATGGCTCCCTCCATGTGAATGGTGAGAGCCTGGACCTGGACTCGGAGGAGGATGACTCGGAGGAGCTGGATGAGGATGAGGACCAGGGCGGCCCGCCAGCAGCTGCGTTCCCCACTGAGGATGGCAGGGCCTCCAAGGATGGCGTGCTGGCGCCTGACCGCAGCCAGAAGGTGGGTGGCACCCACAGCCGACCTCAGTCCTGGGTGAGGGGCTAGAAGCCGTCTGCACTTCGGGGCCTTAAGAAAGCCCTGGTTGCTTCTGGCTGGGATTCTTGGGTTTCGTCTCTCTTGGGTCTTTGGACAGTCTGTTTCCGTCAGAGCACTGCTTGTCTTTCTGGGCAGTGCTCCCGGGAGTAAGCGTCTTGTCTCTAGGCACTGGAGTAACAGGAGCAGTGTCGTAAAGAACTGCTCTGCCAGCTGTGCTGACCCAGGGCCTGTGCAGCCTGCCCTTGGCCCTGGCTTGGTGTCCTGGGCACCCGCCCCAGCTGCGGTCTTCCTGCAGGCGAGGACTCCGTTCTCCCAGAGGGGCGAGTGCTCAGCTGTGACAGGCGTGTGCGGGCGTGCTTGACAAGCTCTGGTGTGCAGAGTGGTGGTCCTGGTGGTGCACCGTATGGGGTGGTGCAGGGGTCCCCACAGGGCCAGCGGGAGCAGACCTGGGCCGAGCGTCTCTTGGTGTCCGGGCCTTCTCCTCGGGGGATGGATGAGTTGGAGGAGGAACAGCAGCCGTGGCTGAGAGGCAGGCAGATGCAGAGCCATGCTTTTCCTGTCACTGCTGTGTGTCAGATTGTCTGAGGAAACCCTGGGCCATCTTTGTGTGAAACAGACGCCATATCTGATGAGTTACTCTGAACTAAGGGTGGGCAGAGATGATGTGGTGAGTTTCTTGCAGCAGTGACTTTTGGGAAGTGTATGATTTTGTTGATTAGCCTTTTGCTCTTTGCAGTAGCCCCATGGGTGTAGATTTCCATGTGTGTGAAGGGTTCTCTTTAAGCCTCTGGAGTTCGGGAGTGCCCTGTTGTTCAGACACTCAGTCGTATCCAGTGCTTTGCGACTTCGTGGATTGCTGCAAGCCAGGCTCCTGTCCGCCACTGTCTCCCGGAGTTTGTTCATATTCATGTCCATGGCGTCAGTGGTGCCATCCAACCATCTCATCCTCTGTTGCCCGCTTCTTGGGTTGCCCTCAGTCTTTCCCAGAAATAGGGTCTTTTCCAGTGTGTTGGCTCTTTGCATCAGGTGGCCAAAGTATTGGAGCTTTAGCTTCAGCATCAGTCGTTCCATTGAATATTTGGGATTGCTTTCCTTTAGGACTGACTGATCTCCTTGCAGTCCAAGGGACTCTCAAGAGTCCTCTCCAGCACCACAGTTCAAAAGCATCAATTCTTCAGCGCTCAGCCTTCTTTGTGGTCCAACGCTCACATCAGTACACGACTACGGGAAAAACCATACCTTTGACTTCACGGACCTTTGTCCGCAAAGTGATGTCTCTGCTTTTTAGCACTCAGTCTAGACCTGTCATAGCTTTTCTTCCAAGGAGCAAGTGTCTCTGGATTTCACGGCTGCAGTCACCATCCACGTGATTTGGGAGTTCAAGAGAGTAAAGTCTGCCCAAGGGCCAAGTGTCTCTGGATTTCACGGCTACAGTCACCATCCACAGTGATTGGGGAGTTGAAGAGAGTAAAGTCTGCCCAAGGGCCAAGTGTCTCTGGATTTCACGGCTGCAGTCACCATCCACGTGATTTGGGAGTTCAGGAGAGTAAAGTTTGCCCAAGGGCCAAGTGTCTCTGGATTTCATGGCTGCAGTCACCATCCACAGTGATTGGGGAGTTGAAGAGAGTAAAGTCTGCCCAAGGGCCAAGTGTCTCTGGATTTCACAGCTGCAGTCACCATCCACGTGATTTGGGAGCTCAGGAGAGTAAAGTCTGCCACTGTTCCCACTTTCCTCTTCTCTTTGCTGTGGAGTGATGGGATCAGATGCCATGATCTTGGCTTTAAGCCAGCGTTTTTAGTCTTGTCTTTTACCCTCATCAAGAGACTCTTTAGATCCTCTTTGCTTTCTGCCATTTGAGTGGTGTCATCTGCATATCTGAGGTTGTTGATATTTCTCCCAGCGTGCTTGATTCTATCTTGTGAGTCATCTGGCCGAGCATGATGTCCTGTACACATAACTTAAATAAGCAGGGTGATAGTGTGCAGCCTCGACGCACTCTTTCCCAGCTTTGAACCAGTCCACTGTCCCATGTCCCGTTCTAACTGCTGCTGCTTGACCTGCTGCACCTTTCTCGGGAGGCAGCTCAGGTGGTCTGGTGTGCCCACCTCTTGAAGCGTGTTCCGGCTTGTCGTGATCCAGGCAGTCAGAGGCCTTAGTGTAGCCAGTGAGGCGGAGGGAGATGTTCCCTTGTCTTTTTCTGGTGCTGCGTAACTTTCAGAGTCACTGAAAGTTATGCCAGTTCTGCTTGTCTAGGAGGTTTGGGGGCAAGATTTTAAATGTTGTCCCAGCCCCTGAGGTGTAATTATTCAAAAATAAATTGGTAGAAAATGCCAACACTAGAGATTTAAAGGAAATATTAAAATCGTTTAAGATACCATTTGTTATTTTTCCCAGTCATGGAGTTCTCCAGGCTAGAACACTGGAGTGGGCAGCCTTTCCCCTTCTCCAGGGGATCTTCCTGACCCAGAGATTGAACCCAGGTCTCCCACATTGCAGGCGGATTCTTTACCAGCTGAGCCATCCGGGAAGCCCCTCCTGGCCCCTAGAATGGTGTTTGGAGGGTGTCCTCTCGGGCCTGCGCTCACCGCTGCCTGCGGTGGGATTTGGCCTGGGTCCCCAGGTTCCTCCTCATGGCACTGTGGGCCACTTGGGGCCCCTCAGCAGGCGTTGTCTGCCCCTGCTCCCTCCTTCCCGAGTCGTTTCCTGTTGTCACAGGGGACACTCGGGGCATGATCGTCCCCTGCGGTGGGACGTGGACGTCACCAGGGCGCTGGCTGCATTGCATGGGAAGGCGCAGATTTGCGTCTGCATGTCCCTGCGCCTCTGGGGTTTGTTCCATGCGGGCCAGACAGCCCCTCACGGTCACTAGCCATCAGGGTTTGCTGTGTGGCCCCTTCTCTGCTGGCCTGTGGCCGGGGGCAGTGTGCTGTGAGTGCATTGCTGACCAGCGGCTCGAAGGACTAGGCTGTTAGCCTTGGCTTTGATACCAGCACTCAGGGACACTAGGCTGCTTCTGCGTGATTTCTGGGTTCTGGATTCTAATTACAACGTACAGGCCTTTGTCCTTGGCAATTTTGAGTAAATTGATGTAAGCTATCTCTTGTTTTTTTCATTGGCTTAATATTTTACGTGTAATTGTTTGATTCATATTGAACTTGTGGTAAAACGTGAGGTAGAGCCAAAGTGGGTGGACGCATGGTGAGGATTCGCGCCTCAGTGAAGCTGGTTCGGTGGGCCGCGGGGCCGGGCTCTGGGGCCCGCAGGGTCTGCGGTTGTCGCTCCCCTGGTGGCGAAACCGCCTCTGCCACTTGCACGTGGCGCTTGAATTTGAGTCTGTCTCTGGATTCTCAGTGTTGATGGAAGTTCTCCTCCTCCAGAAGGAATCTAGACACTCAATAACACTGTCTAGATATTAAAACAAAGGGGGAAAAATCAAATGAGTATCAAGCTAACAGGAGAATCAGGAAGACAAATAAAAGCAGAGTCAAGAAGGAAATGTGGAAAATGAAGTAAGATGGTGGGAGCAGGTCGCACAGGTCAGTGATGGCAACAGACTGCGGTGGGTTTTACGTGCGGCTCTTAAGAGATGGGGGAGACAGAGGCACACGGGTCGGGCCTGAGACAGAACATGCTTAAACGCCGAGTTCAGTGTCCATCTGCCAGTCACAGCCATGCCTCAGAGGGACGGGGTGGGGCCCCTTCCCAGGACCTGCTGGAGGCCGTGTCCTGGGGTCTGGCCTGCTGCCGCGTGGACGGGCCGGGCGCAGGTCAGCCTGCAGGGCGGGGCACCTCGGCCCAACAAGAGGCGCCCGTTTCCGAGTGGAGCCGGTTACCCCGGTGTGGCTCTGGGGTTTACTCCTGCTGCTAGCTCCTTTCTATTGCTGTGGGATGGTGTTTGGAGGGGGCCGGGGTCCCCGAGGCCCCTGTGGGGCCATCGTGGTGCTGGGGCTCTCTTGCCTTTTCCGTTCTCCTCTGTGGAAGCCTTGCTGCGCGTGTGTTCCCGGCCGGCTGTCCCCAAGCCCTTGGCTGTTCTGAGGAGTCTCTGGGGGAGGAGGGCGCTGGGGGTGACGTGGGGCTGCCCCCTCCAGCCCGGCTGCCACTGTGCTCTGCACGTGCTGGGGGCCGCAGGCTTCGTGTGGGCCTCGGGCCCAGCGCATCCGCGCCGCAGTTCTGGCTCGTGTTTCCTGGCTTCCGAGGAGGTTGGGGGCGTTCTGGAGCGTTTGCCACGTGGACGCCTTCTCTTGTGAAATACTTGCTGGGAACTCAGCTGTTCATCTGTGCGGTTGGTCTTCTGTAGGAGAGGAGCCCCTGTGCCCGCAGCCAGCACGCTGCCCCCTGCTCCAGGGTGACCGGTGCTCGGCACCCTGGCCTCAGCACTGGGTGGGCGGGGCGGGAGGGGTGCGCGGGTGCCTGGCGTTCAGCCTGCTGGCTGGGCCCCTGCCCCATGTGGCCTCTGCCTGCCGCGGCCCCGCGAGTGCCCATCGGTCTACGTCCCAGATGCCGCCACGCTGCTGCCCTTGCCGCCCTTCTCCAGGCCTCAGCCGATCCCCATGGCTGCCGTGAGCATTCTCGTCCACTGACCCCTACTCCCCCTTGATAGTCCTGTGGCAGGAGTTTCAGAAGCTGTTAATCTGCCTATTTTAGTGGGTAGTTCCAGTTCTCACTGTTTTTAAAATAAAAAACTGTCCAGTGAAATTTAAAGCTATTTAAATAAAGCTGACTAAAGATATCAGGAGAAAGTGGTATGTGTCGGTGGAAGATTTAAACCGTCACAAACACGAGTGAAGGGAAGATGCGGATAGCCACTGTCAGGCCCCGCCTGGCGGCTCAGTGATGAAGGGACCCACCTGCTGACCCGGCAGACCCCAGTGTGGCCCCCAGGTCAGGAGACCCCGGAGGAGGGAGTGGCAGCCCACTCCAGTGCTCTTGCCTGGGAAATGCCATGGCTAAAGGAGTCTGGTGGGCTGCAGTCCACGGGGTCGCACAGAGGTAAGCACGGCCTGGTGCTTAGGCGGCAGCAGCAGCCCCGTCTCCCCTCACACGAGCGCTGCGGGTCAGCCATTCTTGCTGCAAAGCTGCGAGGCGAAAGCCGGAGGGGAGCACTGATATTTAAAAGAACAAGGAGAGAGTTTGCTGAGAATATAGTCCTCACCTGAAACGCCCAAGGAAACCCGCCGAGCAGGCACTGTAGCGGGTTAGCCGAGGGTGGGTGGTCCTGCCAGTCGGAGAACGTGCGGACAGCCTGTCAGCAGGATGCCCAGGACGCCCGGCTGGCGTCGATGGCCAGGGAGGCCAGGCGGCGCGGCCGGGAGGGGCAGCGCGCCGCCTGGCGTTGACGGCTGGGGAGGCCAGGGCGGCGCGCCTGAGCCTCTGTGCGGGGGCTGCTGGTCCCCTGAGGGTCCTGGGGCGGCCGCAGCAGCTGGGGACTCGGGGACGCAGAGCCGGTGTCCCCCCAGAGCTAGCTGTCACCGTGTAACACCGCCACCGTGCCTGACAGTGAACTTAACAAGAGATGTCTGTGCCCTGTAAGGGGAAAGCTGCACAGCTTTGCTGAGAGAGGTTTAAAGAAACGTAAGTTCATGGAATGACCCATCGTTTGTCCGAATGAGGAGATCCCTTGTGTAATTTCTGTTGCCCTGTGTTATCCTTAAATTCATCAGAATCCTCACAGGACCTTCAGTGGGGCCAGCTGATGTGGGCGTGTCATGGTGGGAACAGGGGCAGGGTTTGCAGGTCGGGGGCTCGGTGGGGCCTGGCAGGGGCAGGCACCACGTGGGGCGGACGCTGTCAGTGCTGGGCTTCCAGCTGGGGGCGAAGCTGTGAGCTTCTCAGCGAGCGTGACCGGCATGAGTGGCAGCAGAGGGGAGGCCAATGAGCCGCGGGTCGCGGAGCACAGGAGACATGGGCTCCATCCCAGACACACGGGGTGGTGGTCTCACGGTTCTGAGCACACTCAGACCACCGTGTGCAAGGGTAGGTATGGATCAGAGACACTGTTACCTAAGAAAGCGAATTCCGGAAGATCTGAGAGGCCCACACAGGGACACCTGGTAGTCCAGCAGTTGGGACTGTGCTTCCCAGGGTAGGGACGGGGCGCACTCCTTGGTTGGGAACCAAGACACTGCTTGCCGTGTACTCAGCTGCGGGAAAAAGGCTTTGGAACCATTTCTTCTGATCTCAGACGCAGGCTTGCTGGTGTGAGGCAGACCCAGAAGCCAGGAAGTGGGGAGTGGAGAGGGTTGGCTCGTCGGTTGGAATCTCAGAGGTTTTATATAAAAAGAATGAGGAGAAGCAAAGCCCAGAAGACTTGGTAGGAAGATGTTGGTAGCTGTTCAGCAGGCAGAGGAGATCTCTCCTGTGGGCGTGTAGCTCCCGCGGTTACTAGAAAGCAGGGACCAGGGGAGACGTGGGCCAGGGGCATGGTCTCCCAGATTTGGAGGGAGAAATGGGCAGGGCTGGGAGAGCGCAGGGCTGTGGGCACCCCCATCCCCCAGTGCCCGCCTCGGTGGTAGCTGTGTCTGCTGTTTCCCGGGGTGCGGGGCGCCGGACGGGGGAGGGGGGCGGCGGGGCGGGGCGCTCCTAGCTGTCCTGTGTGACTGTGGACGTTTGCAGCCCCTGGAGGAGCCACTGTGGGTGCGTGTGCAGGGCAGAGGCGGGTGCACACGGGTTTCAGGGCCACTGCAAGTAGGGGCGGTGAGCACGGGCACCTCTGTTCTGTGACGGGAGGGATTCTGCAACACACTTCTCGTTAGAAGAAGGTGACTCAGAGAAGCGTGCAGGGGGCTGCTGCCAGGAGGCTGGGCACGCGTGCCCACCTGGAAGGGGTCTGAGTGGTCGCCGCAGCCTGGGCCCTCGGCGGGGCGGGTCGGTTTTGCACTTTGTGCTTGCGTGTGCTGAGCGCCTTGGCCTTTCTAATTGCTGTCTGCCACACGCGTGGACCTGTGTACAGTTGATGCCCTCCTCCACGCCGGGGCCGCCCTCCAGCTGGGCCCTCGGGGTGGAGCGGGCACGCGGGCGCCCCCAGCAGCCCCTGGGCTCGGGGGCCCGGGTGCCTGCCCCGAGGGTCTCACTGGCTTCTCTCCTCTCTTGGCCCCCGTGTGGCTGCTCAGGTGGACGGCGAGTCTGAAGAGGAGCAGGAGTCGGCCGGCACTGCGGACGAGGAGGAGGACGGGGACGAGTCCGACCTGGTAACCCCCGCGTGCGTGCGCGTCGCGAGCCCTGGTCCTGCCCCGCGGAGCGGCTCTGCGCAGAGCCGGGAGGGGCCTCCCGGGCCGGCGGGGCGGGCCGGCGGCGCGGCGGGGGGCTTGGGGAGCGCCTGACCCCGTCCGTCCAGCCCGCCGGCCGCGGGCGCTGGGAGGAGGGCGCCAGGGCGGCGCGGCGCGCGTCTCCCGGCGGCTGGCGCTCCTCCGCGGGCTCTGCGCGGGGGCGGGCGCCGCGGCCCGGCTCCAGGATCGGGCTCCCCGGCGGCTCTCGCGCAGGCGCTGAGCCGCCCCGGCATCTGAGGGTCTCCCGAGCACGGCCCGGGAGGCGTCCCCTCGTCCCCAGCCCGCGGGCGCGTTAGACTGGGCAGCGTGTTCTGTGGGCTGGCGCTCTGTCTGGCTCGAGGCAGTTAGATGCTGCCTGCGTGGAGGCGTGAGATGCGGACACTCAGGAGTCGTGACGTGCCATAAGCAGTGACAGTCTCTGGGTTCTGGCTCGTTTGGATATAGACTTGAAGCAGACCGAGGCTTTGTTCCTTTTCTCTTGAGCAAGGCGAATGGGTGCGTGTGATGCACAGTGGATTCTCTTACTGAGCTGCTTTAGTGTCTGGTAGAACTCTCCCATTTATTCTTTTTTGTGCTGAAACTCAAGTAACCGGGCTTGGAGTGTGTTTAGGGACAAGCGTGGGCATCTCTAAGAATGTGGCCTGGAGGGGCCGTCTGGGAGTGAGGGGGTCTTGGGGGTGAGTGGTGGCCACACGGCAGCAGCCGGAGCCTCTGTGCCTGGAGCCCATGCTCTGCCTTTCTGCCCTCCCCCT
The DNA here is from genome assembly GCA_917880005.1 of Nanger dama. Classification (NCBI taxonomy): domain Eukaryota; kingdom Metazoa; phylum Chordata; class Mammalia; order Artiodactyla; family Bovidae; genus Nanger; species Nanger dama. Next base: position 327,902 of record CAKJTW010000018.1, on the reverse strand, counting down.
GCTCCCCAGAGCTCTGAGTCCAGCGTCAAGAAGAAGTTCCTCAAGAGGAAGGGGGAAGCCTGACAGCCCTTGGATCAAGCCAGCGAGGAAGAGGAGGCGGAGAAGCAGAAAGAAGCCTTGCTCTGCGCTCGGTAGGCACGGAGCCCCGCGCAGCCCGGGCGGGAGCGTGCCGTGGCGCTGGGGTCTGCGCCGGGCTGCGTTCCCCTGGATGGCTCCACTGTTAGGGCAGCGAACACCCCAGCAGGGACTTTCTTGGGGCCGCTTTAGCGAGGCCTGCCCGGTGGCCTCCTGCCCGCGGGCCGCACCCCTACCCCCCTGTGCCCTGCCCTCACTGTCCTGCACCAGGCCCTGGGCCACAAAGTGCTGCTCAGCCCTTAGGTCAGTCCCCTTGATTCGGGGGTGGTTTGGTCTTAGGCAGACTGGTACCGGAATGGCCTCAGGCTCAGGGGCCCAGCCCTTGTCTGCAGCTTTGCTGTGGAAGACTGAACGCCCCAGGGGGGATGCAGTGCTGCGGAGCAGGGCTGGTGAGCCCCCTGGCACCTGTGATGGGAGCCCTGCCACGCCCTGTGCCTGGCCGAGACCCCTCCGCAGTCAGCCCTCGTGGCCGGCGCTGCCCTGCGGGGTCCTCGCCTGGGGCCAGCACCGTGGAGCCCGCTCGTGGAGGGCACTTCTCTTTGGCTTCTCCACGCGCGTCACCGGGTCGTCCGTGTCGTTGCTGGTGGGCAGTGCTGCACGGCTTCAGTTCTCCGATAGAGAAGCAGGTCGTGGCGCTGCCCCCGAGCGCAGAGGGCCGCTGGCGGCCCCGTGCGGCAGGCGCTCTGAGACTGGGTCAGGTGGCACCATGTTGTGCCTGCAGCTCCTCTCCTTCACTCACGGTTCCTCGTCTCTCTGCCTCGAGTTGTCAGCCGAGGCCACACACCCTGTGTTTCTGTTGCTGGCTGACAGAACCGCTGTAGACCCAAAGCTAAAAGTCACGGGTTTGGGGATGAAAGCTTTATTGCCACCATCTTGGGTACAGCGTGCAGGATGCCTGCTGGGATATTTATTTAAGCAGGAGTTTGAACTGTATTTCCTTTGTAAAGTGTTTAAAATTGTACAGTCTACTGGGGTTCCTCAGGTGGGTGGTGATTTCTGCAGGCGGTCAGCTCCTTCCTGCTTGAGAGGAGGGTGCAGACTGGCCTGGACTCAGGGTCTTTGGATACCAGACTTCTGTATTGGTGCTGCTGCTGCTGCTGCTAAGTCGCTTTAGTCGTGTCCGACTCTGTGCGACCCCACAGACGGCAGCCTACGAGGCTCCCCCGTCCCTGGGATTCTCTAGGCAAGAACACTGGAGTGGGTTGCCATTTCCTTCTCCAAAACATTTCAGTTCAGTCGCTCAGTTGTGTCCGACTCTTTGCGACCCCATGAATCGCAGCACGCCAGGCCTCCCTGTCTATCGCCATCTCCCAGAGTTCACTCAGACTCAACGTCCATCGAGTCCTTGATGCCATCCAGCCATCTCATTCATCCTCTGTTGTCCCCTTCTCCTCCTGACCCCAATCCTTCCCAGCATCAGGGTCTTTTCCAGTGAGTCAACTCTTCGCATGAGGTGGCCAAAGTACTGGAGTTTCAGCTTCAGCATCATTCCTTCCAAAGAAATCCCAGGGTTGATCTCCTTCAGAATGGACTGGTTGGATCTCCTTGCAGTCCAAGGGACTCTCAAGAGTCTTCTCCAACACCACAGTTCAATAGCATCAATTCTTCAGCGCTCAGCCTTCTTCACAGTCCAACTCTCACATCCATACATGATCACAGGAAAAACCATAGCCTTGACAATTCCCATCATTGAAATAGCATCAGTGGCTTGTCTGTGAACTTTGGTGGAGGTGTTGCCTGTGCTGTGTAGATGCCTGCTTTCGCAGGCTTCTTCGGCGAGATGCCCTTGTGATGACTGATCCCAGGTGCCTCCTGGGTCCTGTAGACAGGAAGCCCCACCCCCTTGGCGGCTCCTCAGCTGCGTGCTCGCCTCTCGTTGGCATGTTCAGAGTGCGCTGCCCTCTGGTGGGTGAGGGGCCCTTAAACCCCGTTCTCATGGGTGGACATTCCCTCCAGCCTTTCCCTGTGGATCCTGAAGCCCGCTCCCTGAGCTGGGCAGGTTCCCAGTGACACTGTCTTTCAGGCCTGCCGTTCGGCTTTTCTCTGACTTCAAACTGACGCAGATGCGTGTGCACTGCCTGCCTGCGCCCTTAGACTGTCTTACCAGCTTTAATCCGGCTCATGAAGTTGTAGAGAAAGGCGCTTGCATGTGTCTGCGCCTTTGCTCTCCTTGACCCCGCTGCCCCATCCCTGGGGAGCTTGAGTGGAAATGGGACGAGGCAGGAGGACTGTGGGCGGGTGTGTGTGTGTGATCTGCATGGTTGGTGAGTGTACGTCTTGCGTGCGTGTGTGTGATTTGTGTGGGTGGTGAGCATCTGTGTGTCTTGCGTGCATGTTTGATCTGTGTTGCTGGTGAGCGTCTGTATGTCTCTTGCATGCGCGTGTGTGATCTTTGTTGCGAGTATGCATCTGTGTAACACTCGCATGCGTGTGTGTGGTCTTTGTGTCTGGCAACCATCTGTATGTCTCGCACACGTGTGTGTGATCCTTGTTGCTAGCGAGCGTCTGTATGACACTTGGTGCGTGTGTGTGATCCGTGTGCCTGGTGAGCGTCTGTATGTCTCTCGCGTGCGTGTGTGTGGTCTTTGTTGCTGGTGAGCATCTGTATGTCTCTCTCTCGCACTCGTGTGATCTGTGTGCCTGGTGAGCTTCTGTATGTCTCTCACGTGCGTGTGTGTGGTCTTTGTTGCTGGCGAGCATCTGTATGTCTCTCTCGCACTTGTGTGATCCGTGTGCCTGGCGAGCATCTGTATGTCTCTCTCTTGCACTCTTGTGATCCGTGTGCCTGGCGAGCGTCTGTATGTCTCTGTGTGCGTGTGTGTGATCTTTGTTGCTGGCGAGCATCTGTATGTCTCTCGCACTCGTGTGATCCGTGTGCCTGGCGAGCGTCTGTATGTCTCTCTCTCGTACTCGTGTGATACGTGTGCCTGGCGAGCGTCTGTATGTCTCTCGCGTGCGTGTGTGATCTTTGTTTCTGGTGAGCGTCTGTATGTCTCTCTCTCGCACTCGTGTGATCCGTGTGCCTGGTGAGCGTCTGTATGTCTCTCTTGCACGTGTGTGATCTTTGTTGCTGGTGAACGTCTGCATGACAGTTGTGTGTGCATGTGTGATCCGTGTGCCTGGCGAGTGTCTGTATGTCTCTCGCACACACGTGTGTGGTCTTTGTTGCTGGTGAGCGTCTGTATGTCTCTCTCTTGCACTTGTGTGATCTGTGTGCCTGGCGAGTGTCTACATGTCTCGTGTGCATGTGTGTGTGATCTGTGTACCTGGCGAGCGTCTGTATGTTCTGCACGCACATGTGTGTGATCTGTGTGGCTGGCGAGCCTCTGTGCCTCGGGGTGGTCATGTGGCCCCAGCCCCCTGTTTGATGAGGGCACCTTTGGTTGCAGGTTCTGAAGCCTCTGCGTCGTCTTCGGGCAGTGCGGAGCCCACGGCGCCTGGCGACGGCGGGGGGTACATGGAGGTGCCGCTGGACTCCTTGGATCTCCATGTCCAGGGTGTGCTGACCTCTGACACAGAAGGTGACCGCGTGCGTGGTGGGGCCAGTGGGGGGAGGGCATGTTGGATGCCGCGTGGGCAGGATGTGGTGCGGTCCCCGTGCCCCAGAGGTTGGGTGCCGACACCTGCCGGGGTGGCGGTCCCACAGGCCACACGAGCTCTTGTCAGCTCTCCGCGGGAGGCACCTCTGCCCGCAGGTGGCAGTGTTCTGTGTAACCTGACTGTTCATGGCCTCCGACTCCAGCAGTGCTGGCGGAAATGTGTGCCTGCCTTGTTGTCGACCTGCTGGCGCTCAGATGCCCCATGGTGTGTGTCTGGGGCTGGGTCCCTCACTGAGGTTCTTGCTCCACGGCGCTGGGGTCTTGGCACTGGAGCCGTGTACTCCACCATCTGTAAACCTTTATCTGGAAAAGGAGCTGACAGCTATTTGTCCCTTTGGGGAAATCAGTTTGAAATCTGGGGATAATGTAAAACCCTGTTGTCTCATGGACCTTGGTGGCTAAAGGGTATGGCTTCCGGTGGCGTTCAACCAGACATTCTGGAAAGGACAGATGGATGGCCTTTAGCTGTGAGCACTAGGGGAGTTTGCGTTGCTTGCTCAACTTAGGAAACTGCATCTATAGCTCAGGAAGAAGGGCATAGGCTCATCCATCAGAGAAACAGCGGCTTTTCTTCTTGCTGCAGGTGTAGCAGAAGCTATCCAGTGGCCCGCTCACGCCCTCCTTCCCGGTGACGGGACGTGTGTGTCCCTTGCCTCTAAGCGTCCGTAGCTTTGTCTCAGGAATGTGCTGACTTGGACGCCTGCAGGAGGCAGTGCTTATTTTTCCATATGGTGCACAGTTGGCGGTGCGAGGGCAGTGCGGCGGGGGCGCCCGTCCAGGCTGAGCCCGAGCTGAGGGCCATGGCCCCTGCCTTCGTGTGCTTGTGTTCAGCTCCTCCAAGTTGGGGCCACGCTGGTGGGAGCCCTGCACCAGGAGGAGAGGTAGCTGCCGGGCGCGGGCGAGATGCTTCTCTGAGGGTGTCTCCCACAGCGCCAGCCCTGCCGGGGGCCGCCCAGTCACGCGCTCTCTGAAGAGCCGGTGCTTTGCAGGAGCAAGTCGGGGTCTCCAGTTGTATGTATTCAGTCCTGGAGTTTCAGACCCTTGAGGAGGCAGCTGTGGTGCCCGAGACTGGACGGGAGGGCAGGGGCCTGGGGATCCTGGACCCGCGGGAAGGCAGGGACCGCCCTGGTCACGGGGCCCGGCTCCAGCCCGGAGAGTGTTTGTGTCAGGATGGGCAGTGGCCCTCGTCCGTGCCCACGGGTCTGCCGATCCGGGGTTGGGTGCTGCTCTGACCCTGGCGGCTGGCTGGGGCTGTGGGTAGGCGGACAGCAGGGGGCTTGCACGGGGTCCACTGGGACCCCGTCCGTCCTGACGCCCTGTATCTCCTCTGCCTGGGCTGCTGGTGGGCCTTTCCCTCGCCCCGGCCTTGCGGCCTGTGTCTTGTGCTCAGAGTCAGTCTGCTGAGCAGTGTAGGGGTCTCCGCAGGTGGGTCACACCCCTCCGTATCCTCTTGGGAGGCCGCGAGGACGGGACCCCAGGGGTCTCAGGGTTGCCCTCCAGCCTGGTTCTTGCATAAGCTGGCTGTTCCTGCTGCCAGGGCATGGCTGGGCCTGGGTCCCGAGTGCCCTGGGCCCGGCCTGGCTCCCTGCGCAGGGAGGGAATGGGCTGTGGGACTGTCGCGAGAAGGAACGGGGACTTGCCTTCCTTTGGAAGCCATAGCTGGGTTGAGGACTCTCTGGCCACTGGCCTGTGTCCCCACCAGGAGCCAGCCTGACGGTGGGCCCCCTTTCCCTGGTGCTGCCCCCTCGCCTTCTTGTAGGCAGGGGCGGGGTGATGTTGCTGTGCCCGAAAGGCTTGCCGCGACCTGGTTTTCTTCGTTTTCTTCCACGCGTCCGTCATTCAGCCGGATAAGCGAGCGCCATGTGCGGTTAGGGTGGGGCACCACTAGACAGGCTGCCTCTAAGCCCTTCCAGGTGGCGCTAGCTCGTTCCAGTCGTGCCCCACTCTTGCCGACCCCATAGACAGGAGCCCGCCAGGCTCATCTGCCCGTGGGATTCTCCAGGCAAGAACACGAGTGGGTTGCCATGCCCTCCTCCAGGGAGTCTCCTGACCCAGGGGCTGAACCCACATCTCTTAAGTCCTCTGCATTGGCAGGCGGGTTCTTTACTACTAGCGCCACCTGGGAAACCCAAAATGTCTCTAGATGTTGCCAAATGTCTTGAAGGCAAAGGAATCACGGTCCGTTGTGTCAGACTGTTTGTGACCCCATGGGCTGTAGCCCGCCAGGCTCCTCTGTCCATGGAGTTCTCCAGGCAGGAACACTGGAGTGGGTTGCCATGCCCTTCCCCAAGGGATCTTCCCAACTTGGAGATCAAACCCAGTCTCCTGCATTGCAGGCAGATTCTTTACCTCCTGGGCCACCAGGGAAGCCCCCTTCTAAGTGGACCAAGGGTTCAGTCTGGCTGCAGCTCTGAAACCAAGCAGGGAAGACAAGTGCTCTCCTCGTGGGGAGTGGAGTCTTGGCCTGGGCTCCCCGTGTGCTGCCCAGAGTGCGTCTGCAGGGACCCCGTCGCCGGGTGACCCAAGTGTAGCAGAGCGTCTGGGCGGGTGGCGTGGTGCCGACACTCATGCGTCTGCTGTGACTGCAGGGCTGGCCAACGGTCCTGACGTGGGTGAGACGGACGGCCTCCAGGAGGTGCCCCTCTGCAGCTGCCGGATGGAGACTCCAAAGAGCCGGGAGATCGCCACCCTGGCCAACAACCAGTGCATGGCCACAGAGAGCGTGGACCACCAGGTGAGCCGGCCGCGCCCGGGCTGCCTGGGGAGGCGAGCCTTTAGTGTGGCCGTGCCGGGAGGCCGGGGACGGCTGCTGCCGTGGTGCTGTCTCGCCGAGGCCACGCTTCCCAGAGACTTTCCTGCTTGGCTGTGAACTTGAACGTGGATGGCAGAGGCTGAGGCCCTGCCCACCTTCTTTAGAGGAGCTTCCCATACAGAGCATCTCACAGCTGAGCGCTGACCCCGCTGCTTGGGGCCGGCCGCTGCCACTCTGGGCTTTGAGCCAGCGGTCACGGCATGTCTTGTGGAGCAGAAGGGAGTGGCTCCTGGTGTCACGTGCTGCGTCGTGGACGGTTGGATGTGTGTGTCCTCTGCTCTGGCCAAACGCAGGCAGCTCCTGCCGTCTCCTGCGGCCCTGTGGCCGCCTGGCCTGGGGTGTTCCGGGCCGGTCGGCCCCTATGGTCCCGGGCCGCAGGGCTGAAGGCTGGCACTCATCCAGGTGCTGTGGCGGTCCCTGTGCCCAGCTGGGTTTGGCCAGAGCACCTTGGCAGGGACGCGTGGGTCCCCTTGCTCGCAGCTCCACGAGGTTCCCTGGCGCGCAGTTGTGCCTTCGGGCGCTGCTGAGTGCTGCCGGGCGAGCAGCTGGCAGCTCCCTGTGCTTTCTGCTGTGACACAGTGTCGCTGAGGCGGGCGACCCCTCCCCGCGGGGCTGCTGGGCCCTCAGGCAGGCCCATCTTGGGTTCCTAGAGCAAGTAGTGATGTCTCTCTCTGCTTTTCCGAGTAACGAGCTGGTGCTTCCACTGTCCCTCCCCGCTGCCATTCCCCAAAGTTCATCTTAGCAACTCTGAGTCTTTTCCTGGGAAATTGATCCAGAAACAGTACAGGTCAGATGTTGGTCTGACAAGTTTGTCTCAGGTGGTGGGCACACCAGCATCCAGCCAGGGGCGGGAAGCGGGCTTGGCCCGGGTGTCCGCCCCTGGCTTCTGTGTTTTCTGAATGGTCTCGCTGTCCACGTGGATGTCTCTGGACACCGCTGCCCGTTTGTCCTTTGTGCTTCTCTGTGGAACGGCCAGGCCACTGGACCCTGTGGTTGGAGTCAGCAGTTCCCAGGCGCACAGGGCGTGCAGCCCGCCGGTCTGCAGTTGAGACACAGGTGGGCCTGGCTCAGTAGGGGTGCGCCCCAGCTGAGGCGCACTGTCTTGGCTCTTCTGACGCCCAGCTGTGGCGTCTCACTGCCCATGCTCAGCCCCCTCAGAGCTTCCAGTGTGAAGCTCTGCTGCTGACTGTTCGCTTAGCAGTGGATGGCTCCCTAAGGACCTTGTCATTCTACCTCGTCATGTTACACAGCAGCGCATCCCAGAGGAAGAGCCTTCTCTTCATTTCCTGGTCGTTGAGGCCGTGGGTTTGTTCTCTGTTTTTGGAGGTTGACCAGCTCTGCTTCTAAAATGTCATCGTGAGCTCACGTGTTTAAGTAGATTCAGCAGGCTTTAGGCTTTGTGTTACTGTTAGGATCGACGCTTCCCCGCAGCCCTTGGGCCTGCAGGGACCTATTCATCTTGGACTCGGAGCATTTCACAGTGATGCTGAAATGCTGTTTCAAGACCATTTTTGAAATGATAACTGCCTCTGCTGCTTCACAGAGTACACAGAGCGTCTTCACGTTTGCACAGTCTGTGTAACTTGGGGAGCGAGTGACTTCCATGGTGTTACGGAGTCACTCAGGGTAGGGGTACGAGATCAGTGGGCGGTGGACTGAGATGCGCGCATTGCAGCAGATCTTTTAAGGAACCCCCCTTGTGGAGTTGGAGAAGAACGTCCATACTCGTCTGCAGAAGCAGATGCACGACGTGGCTCTGTTATTAAACCAGATGTTAAAGAATTTTGTGAACAATATAAAACGATGACACATTTCTCATTAAATAGTTTAAAAATAATTTTTATTTAAAATCTGTTCTTTATGTGATAGGTTTATTGTTATTTTAAAATAAATTAATATTTAAATTCTTCTCTCTTAATTTCTAACATGGTCAGTATGAGTGTACTGCACTTGGACAAAGCTCTTTGGGCCTTCAGCCATTGCGAAGAATGAACAAGAATGCTGAAGGCAGGGACTCTGCAGACCCTGCTCTCCAGCCTCCTCCCTCTCTCTCACCCTGTCCTGCTCTCTCTCAGCTCAGCTTTGTCCAGGTTCCCTTGTGCCCTGACTGGAGGTTGGGTTTGAGGGCTCCTTGTGGCTGGCCTGTGCTGGCTCCAGGTCCCCGGCTGGGCCCGCTGGGGCTGGGCAGTGTCTCCCAGGCTGCCCGCTCCTCTGGGGGCACAGGGAGGCCCTTCTGGTGTCGGGCTCCCGCCTGCCCTGGTCCGTGGGGGACTGCCCTGTTGCCGCCCAGACCCTGGTGTCTCAAGGCCCACCCCACCCGCCTGCACCCCGTGGCCTCTGGGTTTAAGTGTCATCTCTGGTTTTGCTTTTGCTCTCTGGTTGCTCTGGTTTTGGTGGGATTCCAGGGAATTCTTAAGCTGCTGTTATTTTCCCCAAAACATTTATTCTCTTTGAATGCCCAGGGCACCTCGCCCTCAGCGGCTGATGCCCTCAGAGCTGGTTCCCTCATTTCCTTCCCGTGAACTTTACCGAGGCATTGTCCACACGTGTAAGGCTGCCTCTCAGCGTGCGTCTCTGTCACACGTGTGACAGACACACACAGTCGTGCAACCAGCATGCTCCTGATTTCTGTGCCAGGGGTGGGGGGGACATCGATTCTCACTGGACATGACCCATTTCTTCTGGTGGGCTGGGTGGACGTGGAGGGCCACACCGCCTGCCCCCTTTGCTTTCCTGACCCCCTCCCGTGCTGGGTGTGGTGTGCTGACCCGGTCTCTCCCGATTGCAGCTGGGCAGGTGCACGAACAGCGTGGTGAAGCATGAGCTGATGCGTCCGTCCAGCAAGGCGCCGCTGCTGGTGCTGTGTGAGGACCACCGGGGCCGGATGGTGAAGCACCAGTGCTGCCCCGGCTGTGGCCACTTCTGCACGGCCGTGAGTGCCGCCCGCCTCCGGGGGCCCCGGCCCCGCCCCCTGCCCGTTGCCCCCGGTCGCCGCCTGCAGGGCCCCGGGCTGTCTTCCTTGGCGGCTCGGCCACAGATGCTCCCAGGCCTTCTCTTAGGCTCCCGGGCTCCGCGTGGCCCTTCGTGCTCCTGGCCGAGAGCCTCTTTCCTGGGGCTTTTCTGGACGCCACAGCTTTGTGTCCTCCCTGTCCTCCACATCCTTTCATGCCTCTGCTGACGGGTGACCCGGGGTCCCGCTTTCTACCCCAGAGCGCGGCCTGCGGCTGGGTGGGCTCTGCTGAGGGCGGCTGCCGGCTCTCAGGGCTGAGCCTGCTTCCCGGGTGTGTCCTCCACGGGTCTCCACACGGCTCGCCCACCGAGCCGCGTGCGCAGAGCGAGGCGCGGGGTGGGGATGCCCTCTGCTTCCAGCAGGGTGCGAGTGGACGCGCCTCGGGAGGGCACAGGGCCTCAGGCCGTCTCCCTGCCGCACACCGGCCTCCTGCCCCGCGTGTGCCTGTGCCTTTCTGCATTTTAGTCCCAGTTAGAGTGACCTGTTGCCCCCTCTTTAGGGTAATTTCATGGAATGTCAGCCTGAGAGCAGCATTTCTCATCGTTTCCACAAAGCCTGTGCCTCTCGAGTGAATAATGCCAGCTACTGTCCCCACTGTGGGGAGGGAGACCTCCAAGGCCAAAGAGGTGACCATCGCAAGGCGGACACGACGTCCACGGCGGACGCTGGCGCCCGGGCAGGAGAGAAGCGCTGCGCGGCGGAGGGCAGGGCCGACACCACCACCCGGCAGGTAGGCGCCCCGGCGCCGGGGCCTCCCTGCCGCGCCTCCCTGCCGCGCCCGCGCCCGCAAGCGCCGGCCCGCGAGCCTGGGCGGCACGGGGCTGCGTCTGCTCACGGCGCTGTGCACGCGCCTCCTCTGTACACTCACTCACCTGTGTGTGAGCCATGTCACACCGTCCTCGGTGGTGCGTGTCCGCGCTCCCTGAGACCGCGGCACTTGTGTGCACCTGTCCCTGTCTGCATGTGCCTGTGTGTACGTGTACGATGTGGAACGTTAGCATCGGCTGCTCGTAGTCTGCTGTTCCTGTGTTACTTTTTGGACGCCCTAGCTGAAATAGTCTACAAGAGAAGGATTTGTATTGCAAACATATAGTTTTCTTCCTAAAAGAATTAGGTGGAAATACTGAAGAACTCATAGAGCTAATTGGAGTCAGTCGGCCAGATGATCAGTTTAAGAAAAGGGGTCAGAAGCCTTGTCCTCACCAGCCTGTCCAGCTGGAAGCCAGGGCGGAGGAGAGCCTTCAAGACAGCAGCAAACTCACGACCTACTCAGACCTGTAACTGAAAATCTGCTGAAGGCTAAGAGGCTCAAATTGTAAACATTCAGAACTTAGTATTGGGATGGTCTTGATACCATCATATTTTTGTGAATTAATTAATCTATAAGTTGAATGCTCTTTGAGTCAAAATTCCAAGGTGTTCCTTGTGTTGGTCAGGCAGTGGACTTGAGATTCAACCTGGAGTTCATTCTCTAAAGCAAATTTGAGCATTTGTCCAGAAGTCCAGGAAAGGCTGTGCTCCCATGACCGAGTGTCCTCTGTTTCCGGGGGTTTGGTCTGCGTCTGGGCGCCTCCCTCCGGGCCCGGAGCAGACAGTCGGTGAGCCCGAGGTCGTTTTCTGTCTCGGAGGGGCAGCTTAGCTGGGGGTCTGAGGGGATCCTGTTTTGTGTATTCATTGGTTTCCATAAGAGGGGGAAGTTTGCATGTCTCTAAAACTCAGAATTCCGCTTGTTTCTTCTTCCCGAAGCGCTGCTGGCCCCTGCTCTCAGAGGAGGACAAGCCGCTGAGCCTGGCGCCCCAGGTGCCGGAGGGCCTCGACCCCACAGGGCCGGCTGGGCTGGGGAAGCCGGCTCCGGGCCTCTCCCAGGGGCCTGGGAAGGAGACCTTGGAGAGCGCGCTCATCGCCCTGGACTCTGAGAAGTAAGCCCTCCCTGCAGCCTCCACCCCCGGTCCTCCCGCACGAGGCCCCCACTGTGTTGCTGGGTGTCCCCATCCGCCGGCGTCTGTGCGCACAGAGGCCACATGTCTCTGCCGTGTGCACCCCCGGGGCGCGGGCACTCCCAGGAGTCGCTGAAGCCTCCCTGAGGGCTGTTGACACACCCCCTCGTTACTCTGGAAACCATGGAAACCAGCCGCAGCTTGTCATGGCACACCCCCTGAAGGCGTGGTGAGGGCAGTCCTGGCGAGGCTTCCCAGATGCTGCCGGCTGGAGCTCTGACCTCAGGACCGGAGGGGGCCGCCACTGCTCTGAGGCTGCTCGTCTGTGAGGGCAGGTCTGGAGCAGGCTCCTTCTTGGTTTTGCCTGTGGCTCCCAACTCCTACAGCCCACCTGCGTGTCTGCAGGAGGGCCTGGCGCCCCCAACCCATGACTGCACAGGTGACCGCACAGGTGACCCTGGGCTCAGGTGACCGTGGGCTCAGGGCCTTGTGGTCAGGGCTGCAGCCAGGCTGTGTGGCTCCTCCTTGGAGTGTCAGGGTCCTGTCTTGTCCTTGGGTAGTTGTGTCGTGGGACACGGTCCCGAGTCCCCTTGGCTCTCTGTCCCCCTCCAGCCTGTCCGCCTCCAGCCTGGTGTCTGGCCCTGGTCTCACAGTGACTGTTGGGTGCCCTGCCCTCTCACCAGGCCCAGACTCTACTTGAGCAGGGGGATATAGCTGGGTGGGATACCCTGCCCCACCACCTCCGGGGTCCCTCGACCTCGTGCTGCACAGCAGCAGCCCGCTCTCTGCCCCGTGTGGAACGCTGAGGCCTCGGGCCGTTGCCATGCGTCGGCGAAGGAGATGGTCACGCGCTTTTAGTGTTTTCACCGTGAGACGCCTGGTGGATATGACATCCTTCACCTTGAAGGCTGGGCATAAGGCCTTACCCAGACCTCCCCAGCCTGCAGGTGGGGTGTGTGCGTGCATGTGCGTGTGTGTGTCCGCTTGCATGTGTGTGGTGGCGGAGCTGTGCTCACCGTGTTCTCTCCACAGACCCAAGAAGCTCCGCTTCCACCCGAAGCAGCTGTACTTCTCGGCGCGGCAGGGGGAGCTGCAGAAGGTGCTGCTCATGCTGGGTATGTGGGCGAGCCCGCCTCTGTCCCGTGGGCCCGCCGCACCCCGCCCTGTCCCGCTGCTCTGGTCGGCGCACACAGGCCGGCCCCGGTTCAGCGTGCTCGCTGTGTTCCTGCTCAGTCACAGCGGTGGGAGTGTTTGCCTGGAATTAGCAGGAATGAGGCGTGTGATTGTTAAGAAGTGCTGTGGAGTCAGTAGGGGCGCGGTCAGCGTCTTCTGTGCGGAGAGCAGCCCGGGACACCCGTGCTGTCAGCGGCCTCCTGCCGCTGTGGTTCTGACCCGCCAGGTGCTGAGGAGCAGGCAGCACTCTGCTTCTGAGCCCGCAGCTTAGGCTTGGCTTCTGGGCCGGAGAAGGTGGGTGCAGAGTCTCCTTACTTGGTAGGGAGCCCAGAAGCAAGTGTAGCAAGCAGTGCGTTCTGGGGGAGAAAAGGTTCTATTTTATGTTGACCAAAGTGGCAATTTTTATCATTTTCCTGTTATACCTTGTGTAGTACTGAGGTCGCCTCACTGTTCTGGGGTTAATTAACCTCATGGCCTGTGTCCATGCCAGGCTGGGAGCTGCACCCAGCAATCGCCTCCCCTTAGAGCCTGGCCTGGGGGTCCTGCTCCCATGGAGTGTCCATCTTGGGGCCCCTCCAGCCTCGTGTTGGGGCAGAGGCCGGCTGGGGGACACGGGAGAGCCAGGGGCCCAGAGTTAGGCGTGGCGCTGGGGCCTGTGACTGCAGCCTGCCTGCCATCCCCCGGGACCTCCCCACCTCGGCCAGCCTGCCTGGGTGCCGGGGGTCGTGCCTGATGAGTGATAGGCACCTCTTGTTTGTTTGCAGTTGACAGGGATTGACCCCAACTTCAAGATGGAGCATCAGAACAAGCGCTCGCCTCTGCACGCCGCGGCGGGAGGCTGGCCACGTGGACATCTGCCACATGTTGATCCAGGTCGGCTGCGGGTCGCAGCGGCAACCGGGGCCCGGGCGCTGCTGTGCTGAGGGCCGTGTGTCTCTCGGTGTTTCCTGACTGGTTCTCGCTCGCTTTGGGGCTTCATGTCACCGACTTCTCAGGCTGGGGGTTCAGCCGAGGTGTGCACACGTGCCACTCTGCCCACCTCCTGCAGTGAGAGCCTGCATCCTGTGGTCCCGTGAATATTCCATGGTTGTGTGAGGGGCACCCCCCCACCCAGCAGGCACACTGGCCTCTGTGTTATCTGGCAGTGTGTTGCCCACTCTCAGCGCTGTCTCTCTGGGAGGTCCCCCAACCCAGGCCCCCATGGGACCTCTGTTCCCCTGGAGGCCACCTTCCAGCTGGTTCTTCATCTTTGGATCCTTCAGGACATTTCCTTTCGCTCATGGGTCTAGACTCGCCGCTCAGCCCCCAGCTCAGTCTGGGGTCTTTCTGTCTGGGCTCTGGGGCCCTCCCTGTGTGCCCACGCTGCCTTTGCCTGGCACGCCTCCTCTCCAGCTCTGTGCCCTTTGAGCCCACCTTCTTGGCGCTGCTCCATGGGGCCCTCAGCTCCTCTGGGGGTTCCCCTGTGTGGCTGTGTGTGAACCCCTGGCTTTGCTCTTGTTCCCCGAGAGACCCTGCTCAGTGACCTCTGGGTCTCCCTGAGCGCCCACGCTGCGTTTGCCTGGCGCGCCTCCTCTCCAGCCCTGCGCCCTCTTGAGCCTGCCTTCTTGGCACTGCTCCACGGGGCCCTCGGTTCCTTTAGGGGTTCCCCTGTGCTGCCACATGTGAACCCCTGGGTCTCCTCTTGCTCCCTGAGAGACCCTCTCAGTGACCTCTGGGTCTCCCTGCAGTGTTGGAAACTCTGTTTTAGTCTTTCTCATTTCAGGTTTTACCCAAATGCCTGGTGCCAGCTTGTTTATGTGAAAAGGAAAGGGCTGAAATGCCGGAGGCGGGCTCTTGGTTGGGCCTGTCAGCTGGCAGTTTTCGTCTTGGGGGCCACAGGGGGTCTCTGGGCCTGGGAGCGCAGTGTGCCTCCTCCACGGCCTCGGGGCTCCCGTCGCCGCCCGCTGGCCTCCTCTGTGTGGTCACAGCGGCTCTGTCCTGTCCCCGTCTCCTCACCTGCGCTGTGCACACAGGAGAGGGCTGTGTGTCAGTGTGTAGCCTGCTTTTGCATTGATGTTTACAGTAGGCTTACCTGTTGGTTTAGATTTCTGACACTTGAGACCCGCTTGTCAGATCCCCGTCAGCTTTGGCTTGGGCACGCCAGAGGCTCGTTTGGACGGACCTGTTTAAGTAGCGTGCAGCGGGGTTCTGCTTTTGCCTCTTCTGACTTCCTTCTTCCTTTAGAGGAGGCGGCTCTGCAGTCCTTTGAAAGGACCTATTTCCGCCAACCTTTTTGAAAGAAAAGAAAGCTAATTTGCTCAGTTGTATCCGACTCTTTGTCCCCAGGGACTGTAGCCCAACTGGGCCCCTCTGTCCATGGGGACTTGCCAGGCAAGAACACTGGAGTGGCTGCCATTTCCTCCTCCGGGGGATCTTCCCGACCCAGGGATCAAACCCGGGTCTCCCTCACTGCAGGCAGGTGCTTTACCGTTTGAGCCACTAGGGAAATTCCACCTTTTGAAAAGATTTATTTATCTGTCCTTTTTTTTGGCAGTACCGACTCCATGGATGTGAGTTTGAGTAAGCTCTGGGAGTTGGTGATGGACAGGGAGGCCTGGTGTGCTGCAGTCCACGGGGTCGCAAAGAGTCGGACAAGACTGAGTGAGACTGTACTGAGCTGAGCTGGGCTTTCACTGCCGCTCGGCCTTTTCTCTAGCTGCGATGCTCGGGCGTCTCTGGGGGGCCTCTCTTGCAGTGGAGTGCGAGCCCTGAGTGTTTGGGCCTCGGTAGCTGAGGTGCGTAGGGCCCCGCTGTTGCAGCCCTGGGGCCCTTGAGCTCAGGCTCGGGAGCTGCGTCATGCGGGCCGAGTGGCTCCGGGGTGCACGGAGTCTTCCAGGTCAGGGAGCGAGCCTGTGTTTCCTGCGTCGGCACATGGTTCGTTACCACCCAGCCGCTGGGGGAGACCCACTGTTTTTCACGCTAAAATATGTGTGTGTGTGCGTGTTTGTTGTTGCGTAGTTGCTGAGTCACGTCTTACTCTTTGTGACCCTGTGGTCTGCAGCCCACCAGGCCTTTCTCTCCATGAGATTTCCCAGGCACGGATACTGGAGGGGCTGCCCTTTTCTTCTCCAGGGCATCTTTCTGACCCAGGGTGTAAAGAGTCTTGCATTGGCAGGTGGATTCTTTGCCGCTGAGCCACCAGGAAAGCCTGTGTGATTAATAAAGAAGAGTCTAAAGTGTAAGCATCTCAGTCCATCCCAGTGGCTCCAGAGGGAACCGGCCTGGGCTGCTGCTCCCCTGAAGTGCCTTGTCCCCTCCTCGGGCAGCTCTGAGGCTGGCATCATGACTACGTGTGTGTCTCTGCGGGCTCACTGCCCTGCAGGCATCTTTGGCCACACGGCTGAGCTCTGTCCACCTCTGAACTCCACATGGTGTGACTTGTTTGCCTTTTTTCGTTCAAAGAGCAACAACCTAAGGGCTCGTTGAGACCCTGGGGGCCACTCGCTGACCCCCTGCCCATTCCTGCTTCTGCCCACGGGCCGTGATTGAGGAAGCCGTCCTGGGAGGGAGTGCAGAAGTGCCGTGCTCTGCTTCGCGGCTTCCCTTGAGTTGTAAACTGTTGCAGAATAAAACGTGACGCATTGGTTTAGAAAAACAACGCTTCACACGTTAGCGATCTTTACGACTCTGCACTGTCTGTCCGAGCCTGGGGGTATGACGGCTGGGCACCTCTCTGGTGAGGTTCTCAAGCGCGTAGTTGGGTGGTGTCTGCGGCTGCGCACTCCCAAGGCGGCTGCCCTTCCCCCAGAGCCCCGGCGTGTGCGGTGGGCGGGCTCACTCTGCTCCGCCCTGGACCCCACGGCGCTGCTTCTCGGAGGCCCCGCTCTCCTGGGTGCCTGCTTCCTCTGCCCTCCTCCCGCAGGTCCCTGCCCGGCCCTGTGCCCTCTCCTGGCCCCAGGCAGCCAGGAAGCGCCCTACTCACATTGTGGTCGGGGTAGGGGGCGCCTGTGAAGAGCGTTTTTGGTCATTCCTGGCCTGACTCGTTTTCATGCCGAGGTCTCAGTGGAAGCAGCTCCGACTAGGCAGCTTCAGCACTGTGGCCACTGAACTAAAGAGGCCAGGCAGGGGCCGCCTCCCACGCGCTGCTGTGGACTGGGCCAGTCCCAGCCTCTGGCCGCGCCCGCTTGTCCCCACGCCCGGCCCCTGCTCTGGCCTCTCCTGCTGGTCGTCAGTCTCTCCTGCACGTCTGTCTGTCCTGGCTCTGTCCCCCGTCTGTCCCTCTAGGAGGGTTGATCAGGTCCTCCCACCTGCTCTGCTCTGACCTGGTGCTGGCTGTGAGCCGGGAGTCTTCCGATTAGAAAGGTGCCTGTCCTCTGAGGCGTGCCGCCCTGTTCTCTGGAGGCTCACCCTCCATCCCCCCTCCTCCCGTGGCTTAGATGGCTTGGCATCATCTCCCGGGCGACCCCCTCCCTGGGATGGTCACTCACCTTCGGGCTGGCTTCCCTGCTGTGCTCCTGGACCGCCCACACATCCTTGTGCAGGGCCCCCATGCCGCCGGGTGGGTGGGTCACTGGCCAGCTCGGGTTTCAGACGCGGGCGTGGAGCACCAGTCCTTGCTGTCCCGGGGCCATGGTGTTGGGCAGGGGAGATGTCCCTCTGACCCTGAACCCTCCGTAGCACAGCCCCTGCCTCCGCTCTGGGCCATCCAGCCTGTGCAGCCCTCTCAGACCTGGGCCCTCCCTTTGGGGCTGCCCACCCCCTGAGGGCTCAGGGTGGCTCGGAGTCTGAGGAAGTCTTGCCAGGTGTGTGCCCCCAGTCACAGGCACTGCCTGGCCTTCCACTGGCAGACGCTTATCCTGCCTGTGCACCCAGGCAGAGTGGCTGGCCTCATGCTGGCCTTCTGGGCCCTGTGCAGCCTCCACCCCTTCCGGCCTCTCACCTGTGTGCTCTTCCAGGTTGCTATGGGGTCCTGGCTCTGCCTTGCCCTCAGGTGGGCTCGGACCGGTGTCCCGCGCGTTTACCACGCATTGACCACCCACTGCCCCGTTTCGCCTGTGTCTCCGCCTTGAGGCCAGCGGGTCTCCTTCCAGCCCCCGCTGCTCAGCCCTTGGCTTCTGTGCGCCCTTCTCTGTCTGCTCTTTAAGTTTCTCACTAAACTGTTACTCTTGTGTTTTAATTCCTAATAATATAAACAGCCTTGCAGGTGTTAGCTCTTTGAGTGTTGGTCTAGTTTCTCCCCCACACAGAAAAGGTTCAGCTGCCAAATAGCCTCTTTGCTCTCAGTGGACAACTCACCTCAGACGTCTGCAGTTCCAGGCAGAATTTACCCAAGACTCCTGCTCGCTCATTAGTTTTTAAGTACACTCACTACTAGAAAATACATGCTGGAGATGAATTTTTGTTCAGTTTATTTTAGCGAGCATTAGAACAGCCCAGAAAGAGCTCCGAGGCCACTGCAAGCTGATCCCTCACCTCCTGGGCCCACCTTGTGGAGACCCTCTCCTCACCTCTTTGTCTGCGCTAGGGTCTCACTTTCTTATTTCTAAGGGGTTGTCAGTGATGTTGCTATCTTTACCAAGTTAACTGAGAAGTGAAATGCTCTTCTTGACAGAAAATAGAACAATCACTTTGGAGCCTCAGGCTTAGACGGCAGAGAGACCGAATGTAGCTCCAGTGTGCCCAGGGTCTTTCCTCCCCGGGTGTGGCTGCAGGCTGAGTGTCTGTCCCTCTTCTCACCAGGCCGGGCGCCAACATCGACACCTGCTCCGAGGACCAGAGGACCCCTCTGATGGAGGCCGCGGAGAACAACCACTTGGACGCAGTGAAGTACCTCATCAAGGCCGGGGCCCTTGTGGATCCTAAGGTACTTGCCGCACACACCCCGTTCCCCGTAGTACTCCTTGTGAGGAGGAGCAGGGCCGCTTCCCTGGACGCCTTCAGGGGTTGGCGGCCGCCGGGCACCAGCAGCTGTCTGGAGGTAGGCAGTGCAGCTTGCCCGGTGGCAGTTTACTCGGGGGAAGTGCTGTGAGCACTGGCTCCACGGAGCCTGCCGCAGACCAGCACCCGTGAGGGTTTGTGTGTGGAGGGCCTGGCTCCATCCTTCACGGTGAGCACCTCCCCTCTTCCGTCTGCTGTTTGGAGCCCTTACTCAGGAAAGTTGTGATCACACAAAGTGCCAGGCTGGACGAAGCACAAGCTGGAATCCAGGTTGCCAGGACAAATATGAACATCCTCAAGTTATGCAGATGATACCACTGTAAAGGGCAGAAAGTGAAAAGGAACTAAACAGTCTTTCAATGATGCTGAAAGGAGAGTGAGAAAGCTGGCTTAAAACTCAGTGTTAAGAAAACTAGGATCACGGCATGCGGTCCCGTCACTGCATGGCAAATAGGAGGAGAAAAGGTGGAAGGAGTAGCAGAGCCCTCTTCTTGGGCTCCAGAATCCCTGTGGGTGGGGGCTGCAGCCTTGGAATTAGGGGTGGCTGCTTCTCGGAAGGAAAGCTATGACCTGCTGCTGCTGCTGCTGCTGCTGAGTCGCTTCCGTCGTGTCCGACTGTGTGACCCGATGGGCGGCAGCCCACCAGGCTCCCCGTCCCGGGGATTCCCCAGGCAAGGACACTGGAGTGGGCTGCCATTGCCTTGACAGGGCATGGAAGTGAAAAGTGAAGGTGAAGGTGCTCAGTCGTGTCCGATTCATAGTGACTCCATGGACTGCAGCCTACCAGGCTCCTCCGTCCATGGGATTTTCCAGGCAAGAGTCCTGGAGTGGGGTGCCATTGCCTATAACAAACCTAGACAGTGTATTAAAAGGCAAAGACATCACTTTGCTGACAAAGGCCTGTACAGTTAAGGCTACGATCTTTCCAGTAGTCATGTATGGATGTGAGAGTTGGACCGTAAAGAGGGCTGAGTGCCAAAGAATTGATGCTTTTGAACTGTGATGCTGGAGAAGACTCTTGAGAGTCCTTGGACGACAAGGAGATCAAACCAGTCAATCTTAAACGATGTTAACCCTGAATATTCATTGGAAGGACTGATGCTGAAACTCTAATGCTTTGGCAACCTGATGCAAAGAACCAACTCATTGGAAAAGACCCTGATACTGGGAAAGATTGGAGGCAGGATGAGAAGGGGATGACAGAAGATGAGATGGTTGGATGGCATCACTAATTCAATGGACATGAACTTGGACAGACTCTGGGAGATGGTGAGGGGCAGGGCCTGGTGTGCTGCAGTCCATGGGGTCACAAAGTGTCAGACGTGACTTGGCAACTGAGCAACGGCAACAACTGGAGAGAGAAAAGAGGCCTCTGAGTTGGAATGGGGAAGAGAAATGACCTCTGTGTGCACAGACAGCACACAAAAAGGCCTGAGGAGTCCACACGGAGACTTGTCAGTGCTGGTAAGTATGTTTGAGAAAGTTTAACACATTAAGTCAGTACATAAGTGTCAGTTGTATTTCTATGCTTGAGAACAATCCAAAAGCAAATTAAGAACACAGTTCCATTCACAGTAGCATCAAGAAGAGGAAAATACTTTGGAATAAGCTTAACCAAGGAGGTAAAGGAAAGATATAAGCATCTAAGATATAAGCATCTGAATGCAGAGTTCTAAAGAATAGCAAGAACAGATAAGAAAACCTTCTTCAATGATCAATGCAAAGAAATAGAGGAAAACAACAGATTGGGAAAGACAGAGATCTCTTCAAGAAATGGTATGGACCTAAGAGAAGCAGAAGATATTAAGAAGAGGTTGCAAGAATGCACGGAAGACCTATACAAAAAGATCTTCATGACCCAGATAATCATGATGATGTGATCACTCATCTAGAGCCAGACATCTTGGAATGTGAAGTCAAGTGGGCCTTAGAAAGCATCACTACGAACAAAGCTAGTGGAGGTGATGGAATTCCAGTGGAGCTGTTTCAAATCCTGAAAGATGATGCTATGAAAGTGCTGCACTCAATATTCCAGCAAACATGGAAAACTCAGCAGTGGCCACAGGACTGGAAACGGTCAGTTTTCATCCCAATCCCAAAGAAAGGCAATACCGAAGAATGTTCAAACTACCGCACAGTTGCACTCATCTCAGATGCTAGTAAAGTAATGCTCAAAATTCTCCAAGCCAGGCTTCAGCAATACGTGAACCGTGAATTCCGTGATGTTCTAGCTGGTTTTAGAAAAGGCAGAGGAACCGGAGATCAAATTGCTAATATCCGCTGGATCATGGAAAAAGCAAGAGAGTTCCAGAAAAACATCTATTTTTGCTTTATTGACTATGCCAAAGCCTTTGTGTGGATCACAATAAACTGTGGAAAATTCTGAAAGAGATGGGAATACCAGACCACCTGACTTGCCTCTTGAGAAACCTGTATGCAGGTCAGGAAGCAACAGTTAGAACTGGACATGGAACCACAGACTGGTTCCAAATAGGAAAAGGAGTACGTCAAGGCTGTATATTGTCACCCTGCTTATTTAACGTATATGCAGAGTACATCATGAGAAAACGCTGGACTGGAAGAAACACAAGCTGGAATCAAGATTGCCAGGAGAAATATCAATAACCTCAGATATGCAGGTGGCACCACCCTTATGGCAGAAAGTGAAGAGGCGCTAAAAAGCCTCTTGATGAAAGTGAACGTAGAGTGAAAAAAGTTGGCTTAAAGCTCAACATTCAGAAAACGAAGATCATGGCATCCTGTCCCATCACTTCATGGGAAATAGATGGGGAAACAGTGGAAACAGTGTCAGACTTTCTTTTTGGGGGCTCCAAAATCACTGCAGATGGTGACTGCAGCCATGAATTAAAAGACGCTTACTCCTTGGGAGAAAAGTTATGACCAACCTAGATAGCATATTCAAAAGCAGAGACATTACTTTGCTGACATAGGTCCGTCTGGTCAAGGCTATGGTTTTTCCTGTGGTCATGTATGGATGTGAGAGTTGGACTGTGAAGAAGGCTGAGCGCCGAAGAATTGATGCTTTTGAACTGTGGTGTTGGAGAAGACTCTTGAGAGTCCCTTGGACTGCAAGGAGATCCAACCAGTCCATTCTGAAGGAGATCAGCCCTGGGATTTCTTTGGAAGGAATGATGCTGAAGCTGAAACTCCAGTACTTTGGCCACCTCATGCAAAGAGCTGACTCATTGGAAAAGACTGATGATGGGAGGGATTAGTGGCAGGAAGAGAGGGGGACGACCGAGGATGAGATGGCTGGATGGCATGACCGACTCAATGGACATGGGTTTGGGTGGACTCTGAGAGATGGTGATGAACAGGGAGGCCTGGCGTGCTGCGATTCATGGGGTCACAAAGAGTCAGACACGACTGAGCGACTGAACTGAACTGAACTGAAGGAGGTAAAAAATTTGTACTAATAAAAAGAGTGCTGAAAGAAATTTAAAAAGGCACTGATAAATGGACATTATCCTAATCCTGTATTCATGGAGTAGAAGCAGGCAGTGCTTTGATCCCTTGTTATCTGCAGGGGCTGGATTCCAGGACCCTCACAGATCCCAGCCCACCAGTGCTCCAGTCCCCTCGGGAGACGGTGCGGCCTTCAGCCCTCCGTGTTGTGGTTCTGCATCTGTGGGTGCTGAGTGCTGATTGTGTTCCTGGAAAGTCTTACTGCCCAGAGTCACCTGCAGATAGTGCGGTTCCTGTCAGCATCCCAGCAGTCTTCTCTGCAGAGAGTCTTGCCAAAGAGCAGCGCTGGAGGCCTCACACTTGCTGACTTCAAAACTTAGGACAGAGCTGCAGTAATCCAGAGTGTGGCCCTTGCCTCGAGACGGATGCGCGGGGCAGCGGCTGGAGAGCCGTGCCGAGACGGGCGCGCGCGGGGCAGCGGCTGGAGAGCCGTGCCGAGATGGACTTGTGGGGTGGCACAGAGCGCCTGAAGTGCGCCTGCGGGCATGATTGGGTGATTCCTGTTGCGGCCCAGGCCATCCAGTGGCAGGAAAGGGTGTCCTCACCACACGTGCTGGGGCACCTGGACTCCACACACAGGCGATTAAGGCTGGGCCCCTTCCTCCCTGTGCATTCACAAGCTAACCCAGGGGATCAGAAACCTACGTTCAAGAGCTAGAACTATGAAGCACTTGGCAGAAAACAGGGAGACCCACATGACGCTGGACTTGAGTGCCTTCTTGCACATGACACCGAAGCACAGACCATAGAGGAAAATAGGCAACTTAGACGTCATCAGAATCAGGGCTGTGGTCCATCAGAGGAGAATGGAGAGACCACCCCCATTCATCAGTTCTGTGTCTGCTGGGCCTCAGTCTCCGAGTGTACAGACATGTCCTGCTACTAGACTGTAGCCTAGCTCAGAAGTGGGCAGAGTTTGAGCGGACATTTCTACATTTCTGCAGGGAAGATACTTATATTTGAATGGCCAGTTGGCACATAAAAAGATGCTCAACATCATTAGTCCTTAGAGAAATGCATTCAAAGCTGCAGCAAGACCCCACAGGACAACTGTTGTCTAAATATCAGAAACAAGTGCCAGCAAAGATGTGGACAGGTTGGAATTCTCATGCATTGTTGGTGGAAATGCGAAACGATGCAGAAGCCGTGGAAAACAGTCTGACGGTTCCTCAAAAAACAAAGATTTGGCTTTAACTGTTTGATCTGGTGATTCCAGTCCAGGGTGTGTATCCAAGGAGACAAGAAGCAAGGATACAGACAGGTGTGTGCACACCTGCTTCTCCAGATTGTTTACAATTTCCAAAAGGTGGGTGCAGCCCAAGGTCCAGCGATGTGTGGTGGATAAGCCAGGGATGTGATCCATCCCTGAGGTGGAGCGTTGTTCAGTCTTCAAAAGGGAAGGAGGAGTCCAACACAGGCTGCTGCACGGGTGCGCTTGAGCATGCGACACTGAGAGACGGGAGCTGATGCAGAAGGACGGGTGCTGTATGATCCTACTTCCCTGGGGAAGCTGGCCAGGCAGGTGTGGAGATGAGGCACGCCGGGGTGAGGGCACGTATGATCCCACCCCTGGGGAAGCTGACCAGGCAGGTGTGGAGATGAGGCACCCCGGGGTGAGGGCACGTATGATCCCACCCCTGGGGAAGCTGGCCAGGCAGGTGTGGAGATGAGGCACCCCGGGGTGAGGGCACGTATGATCCCACCCCTGGGGAAGCTGGCCAGGCACGTGTGGAGATGAGGCACCCCGGGTGAGGGCACGTATGATCCCACTTCCCTGGGGAAGCTGACCAGGCAGGTGTGGAGATGAGGCACCCCGGGGTGAGGGCAGGGACAGGCTGAGTGGTACTGCCTGAGCTCCTGCCTGGGCTGCTGAGAGGTCCTGGGAACAGAGTGGTGATGGTTGTGTGGCTTGCAGAGCAATTAATGAGGCCATGGAGTGGCTTGAAAATGGTTAGAATGACAAGTTTCAGGTCAGATACACACACACAGTAACAATGACAGTGTTAGATCTTAGGGCTTTTCACATTAATACAATTTTTTTCCACTGAAAATGTCATCATGCAGTTCCTACTAATCTATCAACTCCTTTTCCCATCAAATTCTGTTTTTCTGTCATTAAACGTTATTCTATAACATGATTTCAAGTGGCTGTGTTGTATTTCATGATATAATTTGTATCATTTTTGCCAGATTCACTAGTTGAGTATATGGATGATCAATTTTTATTATACACAATGCTTCAACAGGCATTTCATAGCTAGGTCTTTTCACATGTGTGTTTTAAGACAGATTTTTCTGGACAAGGATTCTGGGGATCAAGATATATAATGATTTTTTAAGCCTTTTGATCCCTCTTTCTTAAATGCATCTGGAAGTTTGTGAGACCTCATTTCCCTGCACTCTTAGCAACACCAACCATTACAGTTAAAAAATACTCACAGTTCGATTGCAAAAATGGTATTTTTAATACTTTAATTTGTTTCTGTCAAAGTAAACAGTTTTTGTATATAGTTATTTACATATGCAGAGTACACCATGTGAAATGCTGAGCTGGATGAATCACGAGCTGGAATCAAGATGACTGGGAAAAATGTCAATAACTTCAGATATGAGATGATAACACGGTAAGGGCTGAAAGTGAAGAGGAACTAAAGAGCCTTTTGATGCAGGTGAAGGAGGAGAGTGAAAGATGTGGCTTGAAACTCAACATTCAGAAAACTAAGATCGTGGCATCTCGTCGTATCACTTCATGGCAAATAGAAGGGGGACAGTGGGAGCTGTGGCAGGCTTTATCTTCTTGGGCTCCAAAATCACTGCGGAGGGTGACCGCAGTCATGAGATTAAATGACACTTGGTCCTTGGAAGGAAAGCTATGACAAACCTGGAGAACATACTAAAAGCAGAGACATCCCTTTGCCAACAAAAGTTTGAATAGTCAAAGCTATGGTTTTTCCAGTAGTCATGTACGGATGTGAAAGTTGAACCATATAGAAGGCTGAGTGCTGAAGAACTGATGCTTTCAAACTGTGGTGTTGGAGAAGACTGTTGGGAGTCCTTGGACAGCAAGGAGATCACACCAGTCAATCCTAAAGGAAATCAACTCTGAATATTCATTGGAAGGACTGATGTTGAAGCTGAAGCCCCAATACTTTAGCCACTTGATGTGAAGAGCCAACTTCTTGGAAAAGACCCTGATGCTGGAAAAGATTGAGGGCAAGAGAAGAAGGAGATGACACAGGACGAGATGGTCGGATGGCATCACTGAAGCAATGGAGATGAATTTGAGCAAGCTCCGGGAGATAGTGGAGGACAGGGAGGCCTGGCGTGCTGTGGTTTATGGGGCCACAGAGTCGGAGACGACGCCACAGCTGAACAGCAGCACGGTTGCGTGGGTTGTGGATGCCCTGCTTTGGTGGGTTGAGGTCTGGCGCCCTGTAGCTGCTCTGTGAACACCTGCAGGTGAGTGCTAGTCCCCATCAGGGCTGGCACGTGAGTTCTGCCTCATGCTCGGCCGGGGGCAGTTTCCTGGCCCCGCCACCGGAGCCAGTACCCAAGCAAAGCACTGCTGCAGAGGCAGGTCAGGGTTGAGGGCTTTGTAGAAGCAGCTGTGCCAGCAGAACAAGTGGTTGGCGCAGGTCTGGAGTGGGCAGTTCACCAGTGAGCCCAGCTGCACTCTGGGTGCCATAGAAAGAAGGGCCCCTGAACTCAAGACCAGTCACAGAAGACACTCTGAGGAACAGGTGAGCTGTCTGTGTGGTTAGAGTTCCAGAGAGGAGGGAGACCCACTGGAAGAAAATATATTGAAGGAAAAGTGGTCATAAATTTTCCAAATTTGATGAAAAATAACCTCCAGGTTCAAGAATCTCAGCAAACACAAGCCAGACAAATGCACAGGCTGCTACGCCAAAATTCATCATGTTAAACTGTGGAAAGCCTTGATGCGGCCCAAGAAGAGCAGCCTAGTACAGCAGGTGTGAGTGGGTGCTGCGTGTGCTTGCCAGCTTCCCGTCTGAAACCACAGGGGCCAAGAGCCCTAGAGTGGTTCTCTTATTGTGCTGAAAGAGGAAAAAACTCCAAAAACATGTCCGCCCAGAATGCTGCAGCCAGTAAGAGTGTCCTTCAGAAGCAGTTGTGGAATAAAACATTTTCAGGTGTACAAAACTGAGAACTTAATAGCAGAGTTATAGTAAAGCCAGGAGGAAAATCTCATCCTTGGAAATAATGAAAATACCAGAAATGGTGAATTAGAAAAATTTGTTTTCTGTAAATTTATTAAAAGATGAAGGCTGTTTAAAGGAAGAAGAATATTACAAGATGGAGTTTACATGGACGGGCACGTCGACATGACAGCGGGAGGTGGGGGCAGCGGAGGGGCATGAGCACGGCCCTCGAAGCCGTGATCCTGCAGAATACTGGGGAGTAACTTAAAAGAGGCATAGGTTTAAGGAAAAATTTTTAAAAGGTAGTAGAGAAAGTAAAATGGAATCTTAGAAAGTATTTTTGTCACTAGAGAGCAGGAAAGAGGAGTAAAAACAGGTGAGACCACAGCAAGATGGTTGTCTCACCTTAACCACGTCGTAGTTCCATCCAGCATTGGAGGATGAAGCCGTGCAGCCCCAGGAGACGCTGAGCCGGTGAACAGACGAGAGCCAGCCCTGCTTCCACGGAGAGCACATGTGGACACGTGGAGCACAGGAGAGAGCACACGTGAACACACGGAGAGCACACGTGAACATGGAGAGCACACAGTAATACAGTATCCATGAACACATGGAGAGCACACCCTGACACAGTGCAGTGACCATGTAGGCCACACATTAACATGGAGCGCGCACACTGACAGAGCACACATGAACACGGAGAGCTCACACAAGGCACACGTGAACATGGAGAGCACATATGAACACAGAGAACACATGGAGAGCACACCCTGACAGTGCAGTGACCATGTAGGCCACACACTAACATGGAGCGCGCACACTGTCACATGGAGAGCACATGTGAACACGGAGAGCTCACGAGAACACACGTGAACACAGCACAAGGCACATGTAAACACGGAGAGCACACGAGAACACGTGAACACGGAGAGCACATGTGAACACAACACGGAGAACACATGGAGAGCACACTGACACGCGGAAGGCACCCATGAACACAGCACATGTGAACATGGAGAGCACATGCTAATGCGTGGATAGGGCACGCTGGTGGCATGCTAACACAGAGGATGCCCCCACACGCACCAGGTGGGAGCGAGCAGGGGTGAGGGAACGGCAGGCGTGTGGTGAACGGGAGGCAGGCGAGGGTGCGGAGCACTCTGAGGCCAAGAAGGAAGATTACCTTTGCTTCCAGCGTCGGAACAGTTTCTCCAGCAGGACACAAAAAGTACAAAGAGACTGACGCTACTGAGAGCGTTAGAATTCAGGGTTTCCAGGCCTTCCCTGGAGGTGCCCTGGTTGAGATTTGACCTTCCGGTGCAGGGGTGCAGGTCCAGCCCCCGGTCAGGGAGCTGAGACCCCACGTAGCTCAGAACCAAGAGGCGGCAACGCAGAGGGCTGTTGCAGTGAAGTCAAGAAGACCTTTTAAAAATGGTCCGTAGCAAGAGTTTTCCACGCTTTTGCTGAACAGAAGATGCACGGAGATGGGAAGGGCCACACAGTGTGGAGGGCCTCCTGCAGGTGGAGGGTGGCCAGGCAGCCCCCTGCCCCCTGGAGGAGGTGAGGGCTCCCCGCCCCCCAGCCGCGGTGTCCTTTGAGGCCCACAGCTGAGCCCCCCAGGGAGGAGCGCATGTCGCTGCTGCGGGGTGAGGGCCTCCGGGTCAGGGTCACAGGTGCCGTGTGACCCAGGAAACATGTTGCAGCCCTTGGTGAGTCTTGCACAGCAGGAAGTCCTAGCAGCCAGTCCTCCCTGACCAGCGACCCGGGCTGGGCTGCCCCGATGCGTGAATGTCAGCGAGCAGGCGTGCCCGTCGAGCCCTCAGGACGTGGGACTGAGTGTGGATTGCAGAAAGGTGTCTGTCTACATGTTACAGCTTCGCATGCGAAGTCGTTTCTGGACATGCACGTGTAGTGAAAGCCTCGGGTGGCTCTCACCTGCGGCGTAGATCAGGCCGGCGCTCCCCCTGGTCTGGCCTCAACTCGGGGTGGGGGTGGTGGTGGGGGCGGTGGCTCTGGTGCTGGGTGTTCTGTGTCTGAGGTAGATTTAGGTTCTTGGGAGGTGGAGATGAAGGCCAGCCAGCAGCCGCGCTGGCCCGCACGCTCTGGGCTCGGTCGGTCGCCGTGGGGCATCCGGCAGGGCGAGCTCCGTGCCCTGAGGCTCCTGGGACCTCAGCAGCTCTTATGTTACAGGACGCAGAGGGCTCGACCTGCCTGCACCTGGCCGCCAAGAAAGGCCACTACGACGTGGTTCAGTACCTGCTCTCAAACGGACAGATGGACGTCAACTGCCAGGTATGCGCCCCGCCCGCGTGCGATGCCGCCTCATGGCCCGGCCCCGGGACCCTAGACGAGTCCTCACTGTGGTCCCGGCCCCGCCTGTCCTCCGGGGCCACCTCTGCAGGGCCTGGAGACCTAGCCTCTTCTCCCCAGCCCCGTCCACCTCCTGGCTGGCTCGCTGGCCGCCTAGAGGGTCGTCTTCAGGCACTGCCGCTCGAGTGGGGTCCCAGCCTCCATGGGCCGAGCTGCCCTTTGGCTTCTCACCTTCCCTCCCAGCACTGGCTGCTGTTCTGTTGGACATTCTGTCTCTTACCGTGTGCTTGCATCTGCCTGTCTGTCCAGCTGTTGTCAGGACCCTGGGGTGTCCTGCAGTGCCCAGCACAGAGCAGGTCCCATATACATCGGACCTGTGGGGCTGGGAGAAGGTGAGGGTGCAAGGAAGGGTCCTCTCAACTCTTCAGGGACCCGTTCCTGCCCCCAGGACCCTGCACGTGGGCGCGGCTTCCTGCAGTGAGGTTGTGCCCTTGCGGGCCCCCCTTCCCGGCTCAGGTCCATCTCGCCCGGGCAGGCTGGCCTGTGCTGCCCTGCCATGTCCCCAGTCCCGCAGCAGGCCTGTGGGCACCGTCTCACTTCAGTTGTGGAGGCCGAGTGTGTCCATGGGAAGACGCGGTAACTGGAGCAGGCAGCAAGTTGTGTTGGCAGGGACTGAGCCTCTGGCCACCAGAGGAGGAATTGGCCACGTGGTTCTTGTTGGCTCAGAGCTGCTTCTAGTTTAAATAAAGCCCCAGGACCACTGAGTGGGGGTGGGGGCAGGGTAGAGGGGCAGCCGGCTGGGCAGGACCGTGGCCTCGCCAGTGGGCAGGGTCAGCTGGGTGGGCCTCTGCCCCCTGCCTTCCTCACGGCCTCCCAGTCTCTGATCTGGTGTCTGCAGTTCACGCTTCATGCGTGGTCTGTCCTGGGACCACTGGGTGGAAAGGTGTGTGGCCTGCCTGCGCTCACCAGGGTCCCCGGGCAGTGCTGTGAGCCTCGGTTTCCTTTAGCAGGACGGGGCCTCGGGTCGGGGCCCGCATTCCTGCCTCTCCCTGGGGCCACTTCTCAGGTGCTGAGTGATGGCTCTGTGTCTCCTCCACATCCAGGGGCTGTGATAGGTTTTTCTTCTTCTTTGAAACTAGGATGATGGCGGCTGGACGCCCATGATCTGGGCCACTGAGTATAAGCACGTGGACCTCGTGAAGCTGTTGCTCTCTAAGGGGTCTGACATCAACATCCGGGACAACGTGAGTCTCCCGGCGGAGGCCCTGGGGGGAGGGGCGGATGTAGAGTGGCTGCAGGCACTTTGGTCGTGGAGGCCGCATCCTAGTGCCTGCCCTGACCTCTTCCCGTCCAGTCACCAGCGTGCACTGACCCAGCGCGGTCTCCTGTGTCGGCCCAGAGTTGGGTGTGACCCGAGCGCACAGGCCCTGACTCGCCCGGGCGGAGCCGTGTTTCCAGAGGTGTAGAGAAACTGACTCTTCGTCTGTGGTGGGGACCGGCGGGCTAAGGCACACCACCCCTGGGCCAAGGTGCTGAGGTGCCTGGCGCTCTGGGAGCAGCCTTGGGCTGTGTGTTGCTGGGACTGTGTGCTTGTGGGCAGCACTGGGCACTTCTGATAAAGCTGAATGGGATTCTCATCTCGGGAAGGCTTCAGGGGTCCCAGGAGCAGTAGGTGGTGGGGCTGGCGGAGCTGGGGAGCTGCTCTGGCATGAACCTGTGTGCTGCCTCCCAGGCGAGGGTCAGGCTTCCTGGGACCTGGATGGGCTGTTCTTGTGGAGCTGTGTCCACCTTTGCAGAGTAACCAGAGCCGTAAGTAGGAAGCTGGCCACAAGCTCACGGCGTTGATGATGGAGTAAGGCAGGAAGGCACACCCACCCCTCTGCTCGGAGCCCTGAGTGGACCTTGTGAAGACAGGATGGGAGCGGTGGCTGCTTTGCAAGAAGACCCCCGCCCACCGACAGAGACTGGGGGCAGTAACTCCCCACAAGGGCACTGCGGGCTGGGCGTGTCTGCCAGCTCCACAGACTGGGCCCCAGGGCCCGAGATACGCCTTTAACTGGAAATACCCAACACGCCTTAGGCGGACAGAAACAGTGCTTAACCAGACATGACAGATACCTGAGAACCAGCCGTCTTGAACAGACATAACTAGTCCTTCTTAACCAGACACAACCAGGTACCTGAGAACCAGTCCTCTTTAGTCCTTCTTAACCAGACAAAGCCAGATACCTGAGAACCAGCCATCTTGAACAGACATAACTAGTTCTTAACCAGACATGACCAGCCCCCAAACCGGACACAGCCAGGCTTCTGCCTTCTGTCGCCGAGCGGGCCTCTTAGCCTTGCTCCTTGCAGTCCTGCCGAGGGGCTGGCCTGGCTGCCTCTCTGGCTGCACGGAGCCACCTGCTCGTCCGTCCTGCATGTGGGCCGCAGCCGGGCTCCTGGCGGGGCTGTGGCCTCTCTCTAACGCTGCCAGCCCTGCAGGGGGAGTGTTTCCGGTGGGCGGGTCTGACTGCTCCACGCTCTCCTCACCATGCTGGGTCTTTCTCTTCTTTTCAGGTCTTTTGATCATTTTTTACTGGATTGTTTATCTTATTCTCAAGCTTGGAGCGTTTCTGTATATTCTAGGTAGAAGTCCTTTATCAGATAGCATGCTTTGTCACTCTCAGTTCAGTTCATCAGTTATTTTCTCTATGTGTGTGCTGCTGCTGCTCAGTCGCTTCAGTCGTGTCCGACTCTGTGCGACCCCAGAGACGGCAGCCCACCAGGCTCCCCTGTCCCTGGGATTCTCCAGGCAGGAACACTGGAGTGGGTTGCCATTTCCTTCTCCAGGGGATCTTCCCTTGCCAGGGATGGAACCTGCGTTGGCGGGTGGGTTCTGCGTCACATGTGAAATCCCTGCCCCACCCGGCCACTCCGCGTCTCCTGTTGTGGTCCAGAGCGTTCGGTGTTGCCACTCGGGCACAATAGGGGCTGGGGTTGGGCTCGCTTTCCTTGGCGTGTGGGCCTCTCACTGTTGCCCGGCAGTGTGTGTAGGGAACGGCCTTTCCTCCTCCACGGGCTCTGCCTGGTGGCTGCGCTGGGCCCTCTGGGTCTGGCCTTGCCCGTGGGCTGGGCCACACCCTCCTGGCGCACTTCGCTTAAGGGCCTGCGAGGAGAGCCTCCCAGTAGCCGCTTCCGTTTCTCCCTCCCCGGCTGTTCCTCTCATGCATTTTACTAAATAAACAACAGAATATGGTGCTGTTTGTTTAAACAGTAGTGGCCTCTGGGAAAGGCTGTGACGATGAGCCTGGTATCCGGCTCCCGAGTCCCCTCTCCCTCAGGCCCGTGTGTCCACTGCCATTTCCTTCTGCGTGTCTGAGGTCCGTCAGCATTTCCTGCTGTGCTGGGGGGCTGGTGGTGCAGTCTCAGCATCCTGATGCCTGCAGAGTCCTTTCCCTCACCTTTGAAGGCTGTTCTTGTGGGTGAAGAGTTGTGGATGGTGCTTGGTCTCAGCGCTTCCCTCAGTCCTGGCCCCGCCTGCCTCCAGGGGGAAGGCCTTGCTGGCGGCCGTTCCTGGCTTCTCTGCGTGTCACGCTCCTCTGCACACTCGGGTTTTTTAAGGTTGCCTGTTACTGGGCTTTGGTGGTCTTACTACAGCGTGCCTGGTGGTGTGTGCATGGGGGTGTGCATCAGGGTTCATGGAGCCCCCTAGGGCCGTTACCAACCCGGAAGCGTCCCGCTCCCTTCTTCAGAGCTGCCTCTGCCCCACCCTGCTTGGGGAGGCTCTGGTTCCCTGTGTTCGAGAATCTGTTCCACCGCTCACTGAAGCCCTCCTTGATTGCTGAGATTGTTTTTCACTCTGGATGCCTGCTTCACTGGTCGTGGGCTCTGCGTCCGCGCGCGCCTCTCCTTGCAGCGTCTGCCGCTCCTTGGCTCTGCCCAGTGTGCCCTCACCTCGGGCACCGTCGCCACAGAGCTGAACCTTCCGCAGGGCCTTCTCGGTATTATCTGAGGCGTGTCTCTTCTGAACACAGTTGTTCCAGCTTCTCTGATGCCTGCGTTTGCTGGTCTACCCTGTGTGTCATTTCTGGGTTTGGGTAGTTGGCTTTGCTGCTCATAGGTCTGGTTTCCCGAGCCTTTGCACATCTGCTGAGCTGACAGTGGATGCAAGACACTATGAACTCACCTTGTTGGGAATGTCTTCACCCTCGTTCCCATGCAGCAGTGTTATTTGGAAATGGCCCAGTTACGTGGGGTTTTGCTTTCTAAGTGTGTCAGGTGGTCTGAGCAGGTCTCAGCTGAGGCTGGTCATCGCTACTGTGTGGGGCCAGCACTGAGCCTTGTGCTCCGGTGTGTCCTTCTGGAGGCCCAGGCTTGGAATGTGCAGCCCTCCAGAGGCCTCTCAGCCCACAGCTGGCCCTCACCCCTGGCTGCCTCAGCCTGGGGCCGCCTGATCTGGAGCTGAGACGGACGGTGAGCCAGTGGCCACCTCGCTCCCCACTCCGGGTGCAGCCCTTTACTGCCTGATGTCCAGCTCCTGGAAACTTCCTGCCTGCGTTTCCACCGAGGTGTGGGTTGGGGTAAACCCGTTGTGGCCCCTCTTGCGCCTCCTTCACTGGACACCCGCCAGGCGTGTGGGCCTGCTGTGAGGCAGCAGGGCCCAGGTCCTCGCCCGCTGGGACAGGCTCAGTTCTGCTGCTCCGGCCGTGGAGCGCTGACGCAGGATTGGGCATAGGCCCCTGGGGGCTCCGGTTCACCGAGGAGCCCCCAGTGTGCGGCAGGGGCTTCTGAGAGCGATGCGGGGAGAGGAACCTGGGACTGCAGGCCGGTCAGCCCTTCGCTTTCTCTGTGGACTCAGCAAGGGGGCGAGGCCCGGGCCCCTCAGCTTCTGCTCCACTGCCGACTTCCTTGAGGTGGCCGAGCTGGAGGCCTGGGACGTATGAGGTGTGAGGATTGCGCGCTGGGTGGGAGTGGGGCCCGGTTCCGGGACATACTGCGCCCTCTGCCTACACAGCAGAGAGCGGAGGCCACAGCCCTGAGGCCAGTGGCCAGAAAGGGCAGCGGGAGCATCGCTGGGCGTGTCTGCACGGGAGTCAGGATCGGGGGTGGAGCTGGGGGGCGGGGGCGGGGGTGGGTCGGGGGCAGGGCGGGGGGGTTGGGGGGCGGAGCTGGGGCGGGGCGGGGCGGGGCCAAGCCGGTCGGGGCGGGGGGGGTCGGGGGCGGAGGTGGGGCGGGGCGGGGCTGAGCCGGGGGTGGGGGTGGGGGCAGGGCGGGGGGGTCGGGGGCGGAGCTGGGGCGGGGAGGGGCGGGGGCCAAGCCGGGCGGGGCGGGGGGGTCGGGGGCGGGGCTGGGGGGCCGGGGGGCTGGGGCCGCGGCGCGCTGGGCGGGCTCTCTGTGCCCCGGCGGCGCGCGGCAGGTTGGGTGCTCTGAGGTTCTCATTTAGACGTTGTCTTGACTTGTAGGTTTGCTTCTCATTTTTACCTGGTGTTGTTTTTTATTTACCTTTTCTTTTCACATTTTTTTTTAAAATTGTAGTCTTCTAACAGACAACGTGGTGGGTTATATCACGTGTGTAATCTATATGTAATAAATCCTGTATTTTACGTATGGCACAGGTGCTTCAAAATTTTTCTTTGCGTCATTTAAAGCTTTTAGTTTTTTGTGAAATAAAAGTTTTAATTAATCAGATTTGCCTTTTTCAAATCTTATACAAGCATCAGTTACTCTGTCCTACAGTCATAACTGTGTTTCAAAAGGAACATAATCTTAAAAAGCGGGTAAATTGGCCCTAATGGTGTGTCGTGGTACGGTGTAGCCCGTACATTCAGGAGGATGTTTTCTGTTTTTAACCTACTCTGCACGGTAATGACGTACATTTTAATAAAAACTAGACAGAACGGGAGGAAGCTTTTGTCGGGTGGCCGCAGGGCCCTGGGGCTCACCCCCGTGTCCCCCCGCCCAGGAGGAGAACATCTGCCTGCACTGGGCGGCTTTCTCGGGCTGTGTGGACATCGCCGAGATCCTGCTGGCCGCCAGGTGTGACCTGCACGCGGTGAACATCCACGGGGACTCGCCCCTGCACATCGCGGCCCGGGAGGACCGCTACGCCTGTGTCGTGTGAGTAGCTCCGGGGCGCTGGGGGCTTGCTGCAGCAGATGGGCCTCTCCCTTCAGGCCTGCCATCAGTGTAGCTTGGGAGGATCGCGGTGAAAATCTGCCATCCTGGCGGCTCCCTGCTCGGGGCCACGGGAGTGGCACCCTCGTGAGGGCAGACGGGCCACCGGGAGCCCCACTTGCCAGAGCCTTTGCTCTGCTCCAGGCGGAAGCTCAGGGCCATGCGGCCCTGTCCTTCCCACATGGGGGCCTGGGATGAGGGGTGCCCCTGCTGCAGAGCCTGAGCCCCCTCAGATGGGGTCCCACCCGGGTCAGGCCATGGCATCGCCTGGAACATGCTGACTGAACTTGTGGCCAAGAGGCATCGCTGTCCTTGCATTCCGAGGGCCCTTTAATGGAAGAGCTGGGCAAAGTCGAATGCGTCCCTCGTTTCTGTGCTCGTCCCGTGAAGGACCGTGCTCGTGGGGAGGCAGCTGCGTCTGCGTGGTGGCTGGAGGCGCCGGTCTGCGGGCTGTGCCGCCTCGGAGCGGGCGGCGGGTCCTGTTTTTGCGGTGGGTGCGCTGCGCGCGTCTCGTCCTTGAGTCTTGGACGGAAGGGCTGAGTGTCCTGCGCTCTCACTCTCTGTGCAGCCTCTTCCTGTCCCGGGACTCCGACGTCACCCTGAAGAACAAGGAGGGGAGACGCCCTGCAGTGCGCCAGCCTCAACTCCCAGGTGTGGAGGCGCCCTGCAGGCGAGCCAGGCGCTGCGGGGCGCAGCCCCTGACAGGCCCGCCCGGTGGAGAAGACAATGAGCAGGTGAGCTGGGAGCGGCTGGGACTGCCCGCCCAGGCAGCGCAGGTGTGGGAGGGAGCCGGGCTTGCCCGGAGCTGACACACCCCCGCTTGCAGGGACATCGCTCGGGGCTACGAGCGGATCCCCATCCCCTGCGTCAATGGCGTGGATGGCGAGCCGTGCCCCCAGCAACTACAAGTATGTGTCTCAGAACTGTGTGACGTCCCCATGAACATCGACAGGAACATCACCCACCTGCAGGTCGGCCAGGGCCCCTGGTCCAGGTGGTTGCTGGGTGGCGGGAGGGGTTGCTGGGTGGCAGGAGGCCTTGGCTCTGCCGGCTCGGCTCTGGCCACTCCCCCAGCATCTGCCCCACTTCTCCCAGCTCCTGGGGTCATGTGCCCAGGCCCCTGGCCCTTCCCCTCTCCCCCGCAAGCCCCATGCGGGGACCCTGGTGTCCTCTCCACCTCCTCCCCCAGGGGAGGCTGCAGGCCCCAGCATCCTGAGGAGGGTCCGCGGGGCTGCGGGGCGGGTGCCGTCTGGACACACCCTCCCCGCAGTACTGCGTGTGCATTGATGACTGCTCCTCCAGCAACTGCATGTGCGGCCAGCTCAGCATGCGCTGCTGGTACGACAAGGTGAGCCCGCGGGCTGGGGACTGGGGGGCCAGGGCGGCAGCCAGGGCGGGGCCAGGGCGGCATCCCCAGCCTCGCTGGAAGCAGCTGCACGGCTAGGAGGCCACTGCTGAGGCAGGAACCCCCAACTTTGGTTTACTGGGGGCAGGAGCGAGGTGTCCTTGGTGGGGAGGGCACACAGGCCCCATGTGGAGGCTGTTGGCACAGGGTTGTCATTTGGGAAGACAGCTCAGAACGGTCTCTGAAGTTGCCAGGGCCCCAGACTCTGCCTGGCGTAGCCCGGTGGCTCATGGCGTGCTGGGTCCCTCCAGAACGGGGTTTTGCAGAGGGGCAGGAGGTATGGGCAGGCGATCCAGGCAGGAGGCCACAGGGCAGGCTGCAGGGGCCTCGGGAGGTTGAGAGGGTGCCAGGAAGGTGGGCAGAGGGCCAGGCAGGGACCAGGAACCAGCCACGTGGACTCCTGGCCAGGGGTTTCCCTGGCCTTCCCTGTCCTCCCGGGCGGAAGCCAGTGTTGCGGGGGGCGTGTTTGTCTGTGGAAGCCTTGCTGTGGGTGGCGAGTGCTTCTGTGTCTGCCCCAGGACGGCCGGCTGCTGCCCGAGTTCAACATGGCAGAGCCGCCGCTGCTGTTCGAGTGCAACCACGCCTGCTCCTGCTGGAGGACGTGCCGCAACCGTGTGGTGCAGAACGGCCTCAGGTGAGCACCCCTCAGTGCCGCAGGCCCCCGGCCAAGGGCGCAAGGCTGGGTCCGCGGGCAGCTCAGGGGTGTCCCATGTGTCCATAGACGGGAGAACGTGTGTTTAGTGTGTGTGTGCGTGTTGCTTGGAGCCTCGGCCTGTGTTACACATTGATGTAAAGGGCAGAAGCCGTGTGTGTGTGTGCGTGTGTGTGCGTGTGTGCATGTGTGTGTGCGCGCGAGCGCATGCGTGCATGTTCCTTAGAACCTCGGCCTGTGTTGCATGTTGATGTAAAGCACAGAAGCTGTGTGTGTGCGTGCTTGTGTGTGCGTGCGCGTGTGTGCATGTTCCTTGGAACCTTGGCCTTTGTTGCACGTTGATGTAAAGCGCAGAAGCTGTGTGTGGTGCGTGCACGTGCGTGCGTGTGTGTGTGTGCGCGCATGCATGCATGTTCCTTGGAACCTCGGCCTGTGTTGCACGTTGATGTAAAGCGCAGAAGCTGTGTGTGTGTGGCACGCGTGCGCACGTGTGTGTGCGTGCGCACATGTTCCTGGAACCTCGGTCTGTGTTGCACATTGATGTAAAGCGCAGAAGCTGTGTGTGTGTGTGCGTGCGTGGTGTGTGCGCGCGCGCATGTGTGCACGTTCCTTGGAACCTCGGCATGTGTTGCACGTTGATGTAAAGCGCAGAAGCTGTGGGTGTGCGCGTGCACGCGTGTGTGTGGCGTGTGTGCGCGCATGTTCCTGGAACCTCGGCCTGTGTTGCACGTTGATGTAAAGCGCAGAAGCTGTGTCGCCCACCTGCTCAGATGTGGGCTCCGGGTCGCACGGCCAGAAGGCGAGGGCCAGGCCTCCTGAGAGCCGCCTGGGCCAGGCTCACGAGCTGGAGCCCGAGTGCACACTCGGGGCCCCTTGCACCGCACCCTGGGTGCTGTGGGCCTGTTGTCGCTTAGATGCGTGTGTGTGTGGTCTGCTGACTACCCAGAGCCAGACCGTGGGGCTGTGGCCATGGAGCTTTTCCTGTGAAATGCTGGAGAGCTGAGCAATCTGAGGTCACAGGGCAGATGTGCGCTGTGTGGGCTTAGCTGATCGTTCGCAGCCTCGGTATTCTGGGGCCTGTTGACAGCCAGTGGCCTGCCGTGTGAGCAGCCACGCTCCTGTGTCCCTGTGTATGGCTGGAAGTCCTTGGGGAGAGGACAGACTGGCCCGTCTCCCTCGGGGGCCCTGGGACACAGACAGCGGGCGGATGCCCTGACTCTCGGGGCCGGGAGGGCCCCCTGCCCCCAGAGGTCAGCTCAGCCTCGCCATTGGCACGCCGCCCGTGCCCAGCTGTGTTCCAGTTGGGGCCAGCAGGCTGCTCACCCGCCTGGTTCTTGTTACAACTGAGGCTCGGCCAACCTGGTCCCATGCTGGGCGCTGGGGTCACAGGGCGGGGCGGGCGAGGCCAAGGTCCCCTGTGTCCTGAGGGTGTGAGGGCGTGGCAGCGGGGCCTGGGGTCACTGGGAGCCTCTGTTGCTCACTCAACTGGCGCTGAAGCGTCTCCAGACACGAAGGCGGTGTTCTCTGTCCTTTGCTCCCGAACCTCGCGTCTCACTCGTAGTGCAGTGAGCTGGGGCGTGTTTTCCAGGGCGAGGCTGCAGCTCTATCGGACACAGAACATGGGCTGGGGCGTCCGGTCCCTGCAGGACATCCCGTTGGGCACCTTTGTTTGCGAGTGAGTGCTGCTCTCCCGGGCCTGCCCCTGCGGTCGCGGGGTGGGTGAGAGGGCATCTCCCGGGCGTGTTGGTGGGGACATCTCCTGGCCCTGCCCCCTGCAGTCTCTGGGGGGCAGCATCGGGAGGGGCTGGGAGAGCCCAGGCCGGCTGTGCGGCACGTGTGCGGGCAGCCCCTGCCCCATCTGCTCTTACGCCTGCACTTCCTCCCCAGCGTGGGGCCTCGTTTCGGAAGGCCTGTCAGGGCCTCGTGATCCTGGGATGATCACTTTGGACCCCTGGTCAGAGGGTTTCTGTGTCATATCCTGGGGCCCAGGCTCAGTCCTTGCTGAGCCACAGCAGGCTGTCCTTGCGCGGGGCTCCTTCAGGTCCCCGGGTGCCCTGTTCTCACCGCCTTGCCCTGATCCACAGGTACGTTGGGGAGCTTATCTCTGACTCGGAAGCCGATGTGCGGGAAGAAGACTCTTACCTCTTTGATCTTGACAACAAGGTAATACAGCCCTAGGGGTAGGGCGTGGTGCATGTGGGACCTGGTGTGGCGGTGCCCACAGGCAGCTGGGCTGAGGCGTGTGCAGCGGGGTCCCCGGGCCCAGAGGCCCTGTGCCTGTCCCGCCAGCCTCCTGCGCCTGGGGCTGGGATGCCGCTCTGCAGTGAGCCCGCCTTTCAGCAAGGGTGGAGGCCCCGTGCGCGGGACAAGCCTCCGTGTGCACCAAGGGTCCCACGTGTGACTGGGGGGTGGTCCTCTGTGCCCCAGCTCCCTCTCGGGCTGGCGGGGTCGCTGGACTCCAACTTCTCGGCTCTGGGCCCTGGTTTCCGGGGGTCTGTGCTCTGCCTTGCCCTGGCTCCTGAGTTGCTCCCTGCGTTCGTCAAGGCTGACCTGGGAACTTGCTGGAGCTCACAGGTGCTGCCAGCGGGGTCCCTCGAGTGCTCCATCCTTCTTGGCAGCCTGAGCCTCCGAGCCCCCCTCTGTGGGTCGGGGTGAAGCCAGGAGCTCACTCCCATGGCCACCCGGTGTGGCCATGTCTTCCGAGCGTCCTGCTGAATGGACATGGTCCCCTCACCAGCAGACGGTCACCTCCCTGGCTGGGCCACTGTTCCCGCCGTGGATAAAGGAAGCTTCCAGACCCCAGGCTCCCACAGGCTGTGGGTGCTCAGGGCTCAGCTGCAAGTTCAGCAGGAGTCACGTGATTGGCTGGAGGCAATATTCCGTGCTTTTCTGCATCTGTCAGAATCCTTCTGCTCCTGCAGTCTCGCCCGTACTTGCTGGAATAGCACAGAGGCTAATCCCACTGTGCGGGTGCCGTACTTGCTGGAATAGCACAGAGGCTAATCCCACTGTGTGGGTGCCGTACTTGCTGGAATAGCACAGAGGCTAATCCCACTGTGCGGGCCACCACTCTTGGGCGGTGCTCTCTCACGCTCGCGGCGCTGGCCTAGCTGCGGCTGTCGCCTGCAGCGGCTCACGCGTGCCCCAGTGCGGCTTCCGGGCACCGCCTCCACCTGCCTGCGGTGTGTCTCCCGTCCGGGGCCCCTGTGGTCTGATCCGGGGCCCCTATGGTCTGTCTGGGGTCCCTGCGGTCTGTCTGTCTGGGGTCCCTGCGGTCGGTCTGTCTGGGGTCCCTGTGGTCTGTCTGGGGTCCCTGCAGTCTGTCTGTCTGGGGTCCCTGCGGTCTGTCTGTCTGCCTGGTGTCTGGGGTCCCTGCCTCCATCCTGCTTGCCTGTTGCCGCCTGTCCCTGATTAGTTTTTGTTTGGGTTCCAGACCTGCCTGAAGGGCATCAGGGCGTAGGCTCCCTCCTCTGGGAGTGCGTGGTCGCATTGCGGGGACCCAGCTGCAGCTGCCCCCTCTGAGTCCTACTCAGCCGCCCCTGTGGTGAGCCCAGCCCAGCTGCCCCGCCCGCGGCACAGCCAGGACCACCCCGGGCGCCCCTTGCCTCGGAGCCTGACCACATGGGGCTCTCTGTCCGCCGCTGCCTCTGTCTCCGCCGCTGCCTCTGCAGGCCAGGCTGCTGGTCTGATTCTCACAGCCCTTGACAGGCGGGTGTGCTGTCACTGTCGGGAGATGGGAGGAGGGGCCGTTCTGGGTGCCCCAGTGGCCCCTGGCAGAGCGCCCCTCAGAGAGACTGGCTGCCCTGCAGGCCCTCCATGCTCACTCCCAGAGGTCTCTTCCTTGCTCTGCCCAGCCCGCGTGGGCCCGGGTGTTTGGTCCCATGACAGCATTCATTCTCAGCATGTGACAGGGCACAGATGCGCCAATGACCCCTGCTGCTCAACTCAGGCCTGCGACCCCAAGCCCTGGTGTTCAGAGTGCCCACCCCGCTGGGCGCCTGCATGCCTGAGCCCTGGCGTTCAGAGTGCCCGCCCCGCTGCTCCAGCTCAGGCCTGAGACCCCGAGCCCTAGCGTTCAGAGTGCCCACCGCCGCTGGGCGCCTGCGTGCCTGAGCCCTGGCGTTCAGGAGTGCCCGCCCCGCTGGATGCCTGCGTCCCGAGCCTTGGCATTCAGAGTGCCCGCCCGCTGCTCCAGCTCAGGCCTGAGACCCCAAGCCCTAGCATTCAGAGTGCCCACCCCGCTGGGCACCTGTGTGCCCGAGCCCTGGCGTTCAGAGTGCCCCGCCCGCTGCTCCAGCTCAGGCCTGAGACCCCGAGCCCTGGCGTCCAGAGTGCCCACCCCACTGGGCTTCTGTGTCCCCGAGCCCTGGCATTCAGAGTGCCCGCCCCCGCTGCTCCAGCTCAGGCCTGAGACCCCAAGCCCTGGTGTTCAGAGTGCCCGCCTTGCTGGGCGCCTGTGTCCTGGAGTGCTGGCGTTCAGGAGTGCCCGCCCCACTGGGCGCCTGCGTTCCCGAGCCCTGGCGTTCAGAGTACCTGCCCCGCTGCTCCAGCTCAGGCCAGAGACCCCGAGCCCACCCCACTGGGCGCCTGTGTCCTGGAGTGCTGGCGTTCAAAGTGCCCGCCCCGCTGGGCGCATGCATCCCCGAGCACTGGTGTACAGAATGCCCGTGCCTGCTGGACACCCACCGCCACCCCACTCCCCGTCATCCGAGGCAGCAGGGCACTCTCTGGCCTTGCTCTCTGGGTGTTTCCTGGGTCACAGCACCAGTATCCTGCTGTGGATATGCCCGTCTCCTTGCTGTTCTGGAACCTTCCAAGCGCCCACCCCTCTGTCCTCTGCCCATATCACCTGGCTCCCTGGGTGCCCACACCCAGCACCTCAGAGCTGTGATGCAGGGGGTTCAAGTGGGCACAGGCTGCCTCCCTACCACGTTTGTGCTGCAGGACGAGGTGTGGGTGGTTTTGATCAGAGGCGCTTTGACAGAGCAACACGCCATCTGAAAAGGCGTGTTTAAAGGCCTGAGCAGTGTTCGTTGTGGGAGGGCCGCGGTGGCTCTTGCGAAGGGAGTATTCAGGGCCCGACGTGCAGTTTGGCCTTCAGCATGGGCGGCCGAGCGCCCAGGACGCACCTTGTGGGAAGCATGGGGGTGTCAGGGGCTGGAACTGGGGACCGGTGGGCAGAGGAGCCCCCGCCCGTACCCAAGGAGCCCTGCGTCCCTGGGGACCGCCCAGGTCCTGCAGGCTCAGGCCTGTGTGTCCTGGTGTGGATGCTGCGTCCGCGGGGCCCTCACTGCTTCAGGGCCAGCCCTGCGCCCCCTTCCGCCCGCACCTGGGGTAAGGACCCCTTCTGTGGCCCCTGAGCCTCTGGTTTAGCTCAGGAAGCTCCCTTCCCACAAGGATTCTCGTCTGTCACCTCTGTGGGCCAAGCCACAGGAGAGGGGGGGAGGATGGGCCCAGCTGTGGCCCCGCACCCGCCGTGGGCGGTCAGGGCCTGCAGACACAGCGGTGCTCGGGCCCCCCTGCCCCTCCCGGGGGCCCTTGCTATGTGGCCTCCCCGGTGCAGCGTCGCTCTTGTGTCCTGGGTCTTTCCAGGGGAAACGCGGCTTTCTCAGGGCTCAGCGGTGAGGCCAGACCTCTTCTCAGGGTCAGGTCAGGCCTGGGTCCTGGGCACTGTCTGTGCCCACGGGGTCACCACCGCCCTGAAGGCTGCTGTTGGCTAAGTCCCCTCAGGAGGGACCCAGCAGGCCCCACCCTGTCTCCCCGCCCTCTCTCCTCTCTCTCCCCCGCCGCCCCCACCCCGGTCCCACTCTCCTCTGTCCTCCCTTCCCTCTCCCCCCCATCCCCCCCGCCCTCTCCCCTCCCTCTCTCCCCCACCCCCTGTCCCTCTCCCTCTGTCCCCCGTCCCTCTTCCCCCCTCCCCCTCCTCTCCCGCTTTGTCCCTCTCTCCCTCCCTCTCCCCCATCCCCTGCCCTCTCTCTTCTGTCCCCCCCGTCCCTCTCCCCCTCCCACTCTCCCCTGCACCCCCCGTCCCCTCCCCCCCCTCTGTCCCTCTCCCCCTCCTCTCCCTGTCCCCCGCCCTCTCCCCCCTCTCCCTCCCCCGCCACCCCCCGTCCCTCTCCCCCTCTGTCCCCCGCACGCCCCCCCCGCCCCCCCGCCTGTCTCTATCCCCCTCTGTCTCCCCGTCTGTCTGTCCCTCTGCCCAGTGCACCTTGGCCCGCCT
This sequence comes from Nanger dama, assembly GCA_917880005.1. NCBI lineage: Eukaryota > Metazoa > Chordata > Mammalia > Artiodactyla > Bovidae > Nanger > Nanger dama. Next base: position 284,931 of record CAKJTW010000018.1, on the reverse strand, counting down.
CTCGGGTGGTGTGCCTCCCTTCTGTCACTGGGTCCCTGAGGGGCTGTGCCGCCTCGTGGTCCCCCTGGACCCTGGCCCCTCTGGGTGCCTGGGGCGCCGTCCACGTGAATCCCAGGTCTGCATTCGTTTTCATCGAGTAGGAGCCCCAGGGCTGGCGACGCCAGGGGGCTGGTGCCCGCGCCTGCCCCGATGCTCAGCGCATCTCTCCCCCAGGACGGAGAGCTGTACTGCATCGATGCACGTTTCTACGGCAACGTCAGCCGCTTCATCAACCACCACTGCGAGCCCAACCTGGTGCCCGTGCGCGTGTTCATGTCCCACCAGGACCTGCGCTTCCCGCGGATCGCCTTCTTCAGCACCCGCCTGATTGAGGCTGGGGAGCAGCTAGGGTAGGTGCCCGGGTGGGGGGCGGGCGGGGGTTGGCCCCCGGGACGCAGGCCCAGACCCGGCTCTCTCTCTCTCCGCAGCTTCGACTACGGGCAGCGCTTCTGGGACATCAAGGGCAAGCTGTTCAGCTGCCGCTGCGGCTCCCCCAAGTGCCGGCACTCCCGGGGCCGCACTGGCCCAGCGGCAGGCCGGGCGTCCAGGAGGATGGGCTGCCTGACACCAGCTCCTCACCTGCCGACCCGCTATGAGAGGCGCCGCCCGGCGCCTGAGTGGACGCCGTTCGCTGTGGTTTGGGGAGGACACAGAGGTGTGCAGAAGACCGGCTGGCCTGCCCGGGGCTGCGGGGGCAGGGGCCCGGCTGTGCGGGGACGCCTGGGCTCCTCGCGGCCTCGCCGTGAGTTCCCGCCGGAGGTCTTTTGCTCCACGTTTCTCGTCTCCCTTTGCGTGCCGTCGCTCCAGGCTCACTGCCGGGCTGGGGGGCCGCGTCCTGTCGGCCTGGACTCTCCGTGTGGCCCCGCTGCAGCCCGGTGGCTGGTGCTGGCTCTGGGCAGCACAGCCCCCGTGCCCACCGCCCCTGCGAGGTCAGGGCCCGAGCCGCTGCTGACTTTGGAGAAAACGTGGGTTTGCTTTTTTAAAGAAATCCTATATCTAGCCCTATACACCAGACCTCTCACGCGTTTCTTTCCGAGGAGGCGGCTTGGGGTGCAGGATGGCCGTGGCCCCGGAGCACCGCACCTCCTATTGATTCTAAGCCACATGCTATGATGATGAGTAAACTGATTTATTTTCTACCGTTATTGGACATTAGGACAAACAAAAATAAACAGAAAAACACAGACCACGGTGCTGATTCTGGTGTGGTTTCTACTCACCATGTGAAAATGAACTATCAACTGTGTAAAGAGAACAAAGTGATTTTAGGGTAAAATGCAGGAAACTTTTTTTAAAATGTCAGTCTTGTAGTGTGAATAAAATCGCCGCCACCTTTTGTGTGGTGGCCTGCCAGGTCATATACTTTTTTTTGGCATATACTTTTTTAAAAACTGTAATTAGTGCAGTAAGTGGGTTTTTCTGTGCAACTCTTCTAAAACATTCATAATGCAGTCATGTTTATTTTTTCTGTTAAAATGTTTTTGACAGTTCCAAGAGCAGTCTTTTGGCTCAGACCATTTCTTGTTCTGTTTTCAATGAAATCAATAAAAAAAAAAAGAAGTGCTTTAAATGAGGCTTCATCATGGTATCATGTTTCAGCTGGTTCCTGCGAGACACCCACACTTCCTGCGGTGTCACGCGGTGCTGTGGTTCCCACGCATCCCTGGGGACCAGCGGGCAGGCCCAGCCCTGTGCCGCCTCCGAGCAGGTGGGCCTGCAGCCCCCGTCCCTCCCCAGGCAGCCCTCAGCGGGCTGTGTGTACCTGTGCGTGTGCGTGGGGGCGTCTGTGTGTGTCCAGCGCTCCAGAGGCTGGAAGTGGATCTCCGGATGCGGTGACGCTGGAGTTAGGCACGGGGAGGCAGGGGACGGACGCGGGGAGGCTGGAGACGGCAGAGCTGGGGTTGTCCCCCTCCTACTGGGCAGGCTGGCTTCTACAGAACTTCTGGTCCCAAACCTCATCTTCAAACTCAGGAAACAGCTTGAATGCTCTGCCTTTTATATACATAAATCATTCAGATAGGCACTTTCATAATATTTGTCCAGAACTTGCATATTGCAGACAGTCCAAGCAGGGTGTTTTCCTGTGGACGGGGACCGAGGCCCTGTTTGTGGAGCTGGGGGACTGAGCTGAGACTGGTCTGCGTGAGAAGCCCTCTCCTCCCTGGGGACTTGCTGTTTTTCTCTCCTGGGGATGTCTGGACCCCAGCAGGGGCTGTGCTGGCTGGAGGGCCCACCTGCAGCTGGGCCTCAGGCTCAGATCACAGCCCTCTGTGCCTCTCGGATCAGGCTCCAAGCCCCGGGGCCAGAGGTGTCTGCTGGTTCTGTGCTGGGGCAGGGCCAGTGCCCAGACAGCTCTTTGTTGACTCGAGATGCAGTCCAGTTGCAAACTTCAGAGTGTAGGGGGAGGCGTTTTGGCAGCGGGTGCCGGGCAGCTGTGTGTATTCCTTGGTCCTGCGGGGTCTGCACCACCCCTTGGTGCCCTCACCGCCAAGATGCTCCCGTGAGGGGCTGCCCAGGGCATGGGGGCAGGCTAGAGGCCTCCTGTGGGGTGGGGGCCACATGGGTAGAGTGTGAGGGTCTCACCTGGCCGCTCACTCCTCAAGGCAGACCTGTCAGTCCCCCGCCTGCCTGGAGGGGGTCCCTGTGCCCGGCCTACCCAGCCCTGCGGCTGCCCCTGCCCAGGTCTAGAGCGCGACATCCTCTATGCTTCCTGACAGCTGCTCCCGTTTCCACTGACGTAGATGGGCAGAAAGCAGGGTTCCAAAGCCTCATCTGTCTTTCTCTGCCTGTGCGGTTACCCTCCACCCGCACTGCCCTCTGATTGTAGGAAGAAAAGGACCTGAGTGCTGCTGCTTCGCTGCTGATACACCGAGCGTCTCATTAACGACAGACAGGCCTTCCCTCCTGTGTGCACTGCCTTGTAAAATTTAATCGGGTCGTTTGTATTTCTCTTATTGGTTTGTGTCGTCTCTTTATATATTGTAAGGGCTTCCCTGGTGGCTCAGCTGGTAGAGACTCCGCCGGCAATGCAGGAATCCTGGCTTGATCCCCCGGATTGGGAAGATCTGCTGGAGAAGGGATGGGCTCCCCACTCCAGTATTCTTGGGCTTCCCTTGTGGCTCAGCTGGTAGAGAATCAGCCTGCAATGCGGGAGACTTGGGTGTGATCCCTGGGTTGGGAAGATCCCCTGGAGAAGGGAAAGGCTACCCACTCCAGTATTCGGGACTGGAGAATTCCATGAACTGTGTAGCCCATGGGGTCGCAAAGAGTCAGACACGACTGAGCGACTTTCACTTCACTTTATGTATTGTATCCTTTTAATCATGGTGAACCTACATTTTTATATGGTAATATCTATTGTGATTTCCAATTTTGTGCCATATTTAGACTTTCATCTCTAAATTGCAAAAACATTCTCACTTCTCTAGCAGCCCAATGGTTAAGAGCCTGTGTTTCCACTGCAGGGTATAGGTTTGATCATCCGTTGGAAGATCCTTCATGCCTTATGGTATAGCCAAAAAAAAAATTATAAAATATTCTCCAGTACCTGTTCAGTATTTTAATGCAAGTTTAACTCTTGAATCCAGATGGAGTTTATTTGGTATGTGGTGTGAAAAACCTTAAATATGAATATGGAGAAATCATTTTCCCAGGTGGTTCAGGGGGTAGAGAATCTGCCTGCTGGTGTAAGAGACCTGAGTTTGATCCCTAGGTCAGGAAGACCGCCTGAAGAAGGGACTGGCAGCCCACTCCAGTGTTCTCGCCTGGACAGGCCCATGGGCAGAGGAGCCTGGCGGGCTGCAGTCCATGGGGCTGCGAAGGGTCAGACACTCCTGAGGGGCTGACACACTTAACCTCTCTACAGTGAGGAGCGTTGCTCTTTGCGTACAACTGAGCAAGCTCTGACCCACGCCTTTGCCCACATGACCCTCTCCTGTGGAGGTGCAGTCTGTTCGCATCTCTGAGAAATCTCCCTGTCCCTGTCCTCCCCCAGCTGGTCCCGCCTCTGAGACGCAGTCCCTGTTCCAAGCCTCACATCTGCGGACTTGCAGGTTGCTCTTTGTGTCAGGCTTCTCTGCTCAGCTGTTTCCAACTGTGCTGCATAAAGCTCTGGCTCAGCTGTCTCTCTCTTCCTGAGGTGCATCCGCAGTAGGGATCCAGGCTTGCTTGTCCCCGCCTGTGTGCATGTGCCCTGCTGTTTGCCTCTGGAGGCTCCTGGCGCTGCAGCTGCTGCGAGCATCCTTGTGCATTCTGTGTGCTCCAGGTGACTCTGGAGATGGGCGTGTTGGGTCAGCCTGAACGCTGGTCTTTGAGTCTGCCTGTCCTGGAGGATCTCTCTGGTTTTGATTGGCATCCGCTGCTGACGCGTGATGCTGGGCATTTTCCAGAAGCTTGTTGCCTCCCTGTGTGTCACCCTTTGCCAAGCGTCTGTTAAGTCTTGTGTGTTTTTAATTGGTCTCTAGTCAAGGCTATGATTTTTTCTGTGGTCATGCATGGATGTGAGAGCTGGGCTGCGAAGAAGGCTGAGCGCCAAAGAATGGATGCTTTTGAACTATGGTGTTGGAGAAGACTCTTGAGAGTCCCTTGGACTGCAAGGAGATCCAACCAGTCCATTCTGAAGGAGATCAACCCTGGGATTTCTTTGGAAGGAATGATGCTAAAGCTGAAACTCCAGTACTTTGGCCACCTCATGCGAAGAGCTGACTCACTGGAAAAGACTGTGATGCTAGGAGGGATTGGGGGCAGGAGGAGAAGGGGACGACAGAGGATGAGATGGCTGGGATGGCATCACCGACTCAATGTACGTGGGTTTGGGTGGACTCCGGGAGTTGGTGATGGACGGGGAGGCCTGGTGTGCTGCGATTCATGGGGTCGCAGAGAGTCAGGCATGACTGAGCGCTGGAACTGGCTGACCTGCCGCTGCCGAGTGCAGGGTTATTTATGTGGCCCAGGATATCATTGTGGCCCAGGGTATCTGTATGGCCCAGGATATCTATGTGGCCCAGGATATCTATGTGGCCCAGGGTATCTGTATGGCCCGGGGTATCTACGTGGCCCGGGGGTATCTACGTGGCCCAGGATATCTACGTGGCCCAGGGCATCTACGTGGCCCAGGGTATCTACGTGGCCCAGGGTATCTACGTGGCCCAGGGTATCTGTATGGCCCAGGGTATCTGTATTGCCTGGGGTATCTGTATGGCCCAGGGTATGTGTATGGCCCAGGGTATCTGCGTGGCCCAGGGTATCTGTATGGCCCAGGGTATCTGTATGACCTAGGGTGTCTATATGGCCCAGGGTGTATCTGTGTGACCCAGGGTATCTATATGGCTCAGGGTATCTATATGGCCCAGGGTATCTGTATGGCCCAGGGTATCTGTATGACCAAGGGTGTCTATGTGGCCCAGGGTATCTGTGTGACCCAGGGTATCTATATGGCCCAGGGTGTCTATGTGGCCCAGGGTATCTGTGTGACCCAGGGTATCTGTGTGGCCCAGGGTATCTGTGTGACCTAGGGTATCTATATGGCCCAGGGTATCTGTGTGGCCCAGGGTATCTGTGTGGCCCAGGGTATCTACGTGGCCCAGGGTGTCTATGTGGCCCAGGGTATCTGTGTGACCTAGGGTATCTATATGGCCCAGGGTATCTGTGTGGCCCAGGGTATCTGTGTGACCTAGGGTATCTATATGGCCCATGGTATCTGTGTGACCCAGGGTATCTACATGGCCCAGGGTATCTACGTGGCTCAGAGTATCTGTGTGGCCCAGGGTATCTATGTGGCCCAGGGTATCTACGTGACCCAGGGTATCTGTGTGGCCCAGAGTATCTGTGTGGCCCAGGGTATCTGTATGGCCCAGGACAAGCCCTTTGTCACGTCGTTGCTGCTTCGTGCCTCAGTCCTGTCTGACTCTTTCGTGACCCCGTGGATGGCTCCTCTGTCCATGGGATTTCCCAGACGAGAATATGAGAACGGATTGCCATTTCCTTCTCCCAGGGGATCTTCCTGAACCAGGGACTGAGTCCAGGTCTCCTGAGTTGGCAGGCTTGTGCCACCTGGGAAGCCTCTTTTTTAAACTTCAAAAGTCTTTATTGGGATACAGTTGACGCATCAGAAAGAAACACACCCATTTTAAGTGTTTCTTGAAAGTGAAAGTCGCTCAGTCATGTCTGACTCTTTCTGACCCTGTGGACTGTAGCCTGCCAGGCTCCTCGGTCCATGTGGATCTACCCAACCCAGGGATCCATCCGAGCCACCAGGGAAGCCCAAGAATACTGGAGTGGGTGGCCTCTCCCTGCTCCAGGGGGTCTTCCCGACCCAGGAATCGAGCTGGGGTCTCCTGCATCGCAGGCAGGTTCTTTGTCAGCGGAGCTGCCGGGGAAGCGCTGTGTTTTGAGAGTCTCTAAGCGGCTGTGCTTGTGGCTGTGTCCACGGTCGGGACGCGGTGACTGTCTTTGTTGCCTCAGGCTTCCCTGCTGCCCCTTCGTTGTCCCCCCAGCTGCCCTGGGGGCACTGACCTGCCCTGACCCTTCAGACCAGCATCTCCTGCTCTAGACCTTTCTGTAATTGGAATCATACACCGTGCGTTCCATTGTATCTGTCTTCCTGGGCTTAATGTAGACTTTAAAATTTTGAAACCATCTCAAATTTATGGAGAACTGCAAGCATAATACAGACAGCGTTTTCTCTGAGTCAGCAGGAAACAGATTGCCTCCTCCTCGATGCCCCGGCGCTGCCGGGCGCCCGGGTGGTGATGCTCCTTCCCCAGGGTGACCCTCAGGCCCTGGGCAGCCCCTGCCCGTTCAGTGGCCGTTCACTGTGGCTGTCTCACCTCCCGTCATTTTAGCCAGAGCAGGCCCATTGGCCTGTTTTCATGGACTTGACCGTGAAGAGGATGGGTTGGTGCGCTCGTCAAAAGTCTTTAGTCTGTTCCTGTCTCCTCAGGGCTGGGCTTGGGGCCGCGTCTTGGCAGGGACACATCAGACATGGTGCTGGGTCCTGGTGTGGTCTCCTGGGTGGCCCACGAGCTGGGTTTGGTCCATTTGCCGATAATGCGAGCTTGAGACCATTGGCCTGAGATGCAGCCTTCCCACAGTTTGTTTTCGTATTGTAATTCATAAATACTTTGTGGGAGAAAGATCCCATCCCTCACCAGACTTTCCGGTTACTCCTGGGGGTACACACGCACGCGTTCCTGCGACATCCAGCGGGTCACAGCCCATCACCCATATTCAGTAGCTGAAACGTCAAAGGTTGGACGAGGCGGCCCGCTCTCAAGAGGTCTTGTCTCTCGCCGAGCGCGTCTCGCTCTCCGGCGTGAGGCGCCCTGGGCGCGCTGGCGCCTTCCCTGCGCCGTCCGATTCCGCTGGTCTCGCGCTTCAGCTGCCTTCTCGCTGCTGGCTGCTTGTCCAGCCCTCTCCTGGAGCCCTCCCCCGCCTCGCAGGCTGCCCTCTGGCTGCGTGTCTCGGTGGTCGGCCCTGCCCACGGCCTTCGTGCCCGTCTCTCGGCACTCGGGGGTCACGCTCAGCTGCCCGCAGCCCGCTCTCCCGGGCCACCGCCCAGGCCGCCGCCCGCGTGAGGGCTTGCTTTCCAGCCGGACGGGCCCGCTTGCCCTGTTGCCATTCACTGTAGCCCCGGAGTTCATGCCTCACACTGTCCTGTTGGTTTTGCGCCACTAGCCGGTTGCTGTCATCGCAGCAGCTTTATGGAAATACGAGCACGTTCCACGCAGCCCCATGCCCCTAGGGTTTCCTCCCAGCGGAGTCGGGCGTGTTCACGGTTGCACGCAGCCGCCACCACAGCACTAACAATGTCATCGCCCAGAACGAGCCCTAGCCCCTGCTGCCCCAGCCCCAGCCCACTTCCGCCAGAGCGCCCCACGCGCGCCTCCCGTCTGCGGCGGCACTGCTGCTGGCCAGCTCTCGTCTCCACGCTGCAGGCGCCTCTGCACGGTTAGATCACAGGGAAGCAGCTGTTTCCGCTCTGTTGACTGTGCCAAAGCCTCTGACTGTGTGGATCACAACAAACTGGAAAATCTTGAAAGAGACATGAATACCAGACCACCTGACCTGCCTCCTGAGAAATCTGTATGCAGGTCAGGAAGCAACAGTTAGAACTGGACATGGAACAACAGACTGGCTCCGAATTGGGAAAGGAGTACGTCAAGGCTGTACATTGTCACCCTGCTTATTTAACTTCTGTGCAGAGTACATCATGAGAAACGCTGGACTGGAAGAAACACAAGCTGGAATCAAGATGCCGGGAGAAATATCAATAACCTCAGATATGCAGATGACACCACCCTTATGGCAGAAAGGGAAGAGGAACTAAAAGCCTCTTGATGAAGGTGAAAGAGGAGAGTGAAAAAGTTGGCTTAAAGCTCAACATTCAGAAAACGAAGATCATGGCATCTGGTGCCATCACTTCATAGGAAATAGATGGGGAAACAGTGTCAGACTTTATTTTTGGGCTCCAAAATCACTGCAGATGGTGACTGCAGCCATGAAACTAAAAGATGTTTACTCCTTGGAAGGAAAGTTATGACCAACCTAGATAGTATATTGAAAAGCAGAGACATTACTTTGCCGACTAAGGTCTATCTAGTCAAGGCTATGGTTTTTCCTGTGATCATGTGTGGATGTGACAGTTGGATTGTGAAGAAGGCTGATTGCTGAAGAATTGATGCTTTTGAACTGTGGTGTTGGAGAAGACTCTTGAGAGTCCCTTGGACTGCAAGGAGATCCAACCAGTCCATTCTGAAGGAGGTCAGCCCTGGGATTTCTTTGGAAGGAATGATGCTAAAGCTGAAATTCCAGTACTTTGGCCACCTCATGCAAAGAGTTGACTCATTGGAAAAGACTCTGATGCTGGGAGGGATTGGGGGCAGGAGGAAAAGGGGACGACCGAGGATGAGATGGCCGGATGGCATCATGGACTCGATAGATGCGAGTCTGAGTGAACTCCGGGGGTTAGTGATGGACAGGGGAGGTCTGGCAGGCCTGGCGTGCTGCGATTCATGGGGTTGCAAAGAGTTGGACATGACTGAGCGACTGACCTGCACTGAACTGACTGAAGATTAGGACAGTTTTGTGCTCTCACTAATTCGCTCCTCTGGCTCTCATCCTGTGGATCTGACCACCTGGTTAGAGCTATTTTTCTTTTCTTGGAAGAATTTCGCTTACTGTTTATTGCACAAAGGTTTGTTGTTCAGTTGCTCAGTCATGTCTGACTCTTTGTGACCCCGAGGGCTGCAGCACGCCAGGCCTCCCCTGTCCATCACCACCTCCAGAGCTTACCCAAACTCATGTCCATCGAGTTGGTGATGCCATCCAACCATCTCATCCTCTGTCGTTCCCTTCTCCTCCTGCCTTCAGTCTATCCCAGCATCATGGTCTTTTCCAATGAGTCAGCTCTTCACATCCGGTGGCCAAAGTACTGGAGATTCAGCTTCAGTATCTGTCTTTCCCATGAGTATTCGGAGCTGATCTCCTTCAGGATGTACTGGTTTCATCTCCTTGCAGTCCAAGGGGCTCTCAAGAGCCTTCTCCAGCACCACAGTTCAGAAGCATCAGTTCTTTGGCGCTCAGCCTTCTTTATGGTCCAACTCTCACATCCATACATGACTACTGGAAAAGCCATAGCTTCGACAATATGGACCTTTGTCCACAAAGTAATGTCTCTGCTTTTGAATACACTGTCTAAGATTGTCATAGCTTTTCTTCCAAGGAGCAAGCGTCTTTTAATTTCATGGTTGCAATCACCATCTGCAGTGATTCTGAAGCCCAAGAAAATAAAGCCTGTCACTTTTTCACTGTTTCCCCATATATTTGCTATAAAGTGATGGAACCAGACGCCATGATCTTAGAGTTTTGAATGTTGAGTTTTAAGCCAGCTTCTTCACTCTGCTCTTTCACTTTCATCAAGAGGCTCTTTAGTTCCTCTTCACCTCCTGCCGTGAGGATGGTGTCATCTGCATATCTGAGGTTATTGATATTTCTCCTGGCAATCTTGATTCCAGCTTGTGCTTCATCCAGCCCAGAATTTCACATGGTGTACTCCGCATATAAGTTAAATAAGCAGGGTGAAAATGTACAGCCTTGATGTACTCGTTTTCTAATTTGGAACCAGTTTGTTGTTCCATGTCCAGTTCTGTTGCTTCCTGACCTTATACAGGTGGCAGGTTTCTCAGGAGGCAGGACAGGTGGTCTGGTATTCCCATCTCTTGAAGAATTTTCCATAGTTTGTTGTGATCCACACACTCAAAGGCTTTAGTGTACTCAAAGAAGCAGTAGTAGATGTTTTTCTGGAACTCTCCTACTTTTTCTGTGATCCAACGAGTGTTGGCAACTTGATCTCTGGTTCCTCTGCCTTTTCTAAATCCACTTTGTGCATCTGAAAGTTCTCAGTTCACATACTGCTGAAGCCTGGCTCGAAAGATTCAGAGCGTCACCATCTAAACTGTGAAATGCGTGCAGTTGTGAGGTAGTTTGAGCATTCTTTGGCATTGCCTTTCTTTGGGATTGGAATGAAAACTGATCTTTTCCAGTCCTGTGGCCACTGCTGAGTTTTCTAAATTTGCTGGCATATTGAGTGCAGCACTTTAACAGCATTATATTTGAGGATTTGAAGTAGCTCAGCTGGAATTCCATCACCTCCACTAGCTGTGTTCGTAGTTATGCTTCCTAAGGCCCGCTTATTTCATACTCCAGGATGTCTGGCTCTAGGTGAGTGATCACACCATTGTGGTTATCTGGGTCATTAAGATCTTTTTTGTATGGTTCTATGTATTCTTGCCACCTCTTCTTAATATCTTTTTTCTTCTGTTAGGTCCATACCATTTCTGTCCTTTATTCTTATTTTTGGATGAAATATTCCCTTCAGTTCAGTTCAGTCGCTCAGTCGTGTCCGACTCTTTGCGACCCCATGAATTGCAGCACACCAGGCCTCCCTGTTCATCACCATCTCCCAGAGTTCACTCAGACTCACGTCCATCGAGTCCGTGATGCCATCCGGTCATCTCATCCTCGGTCATCTCCTCCTCCTCCTGCCCTCAATCCCTCCCAGCATCAGAGTCTTTTCCAGTGAGTCAACTGTTCGCATGAGGTGGCCAAAGTGCTGGAGTCTCAGCTTTAGCATCATTCCTTCCAAAGAAACCCCAGGGCTGATCTCCTTGGTTTCTCTGATTTTCTTGAAGAGATCTCTAGTAGTCTTTCCCATTCTATTGTTTTCCTGTATTTCTTTGCAGTGTTCACTTAGGAAGGCTTTCTTATCTCTCCCTGCTATTCTTTGAAACTCTGCATTCAGAGGGGGTTATCTTTTTTTTTTTCCTCCTTTGCTTTTCACTTTTCTTCTTTTCTCAGCTATTTGTAAAGCCGCCTCAGACAACCATTTTGCCTTTTGCATTTCTTTTTCTTGGGGATGGTCTTGATCACCACCTCCTCTTCAGTGTTACAAACCTCTGTCCATAGTTCTTCGGGCAGTCTATCAGATCTAATCCCTTGAATCTATTTGTCACTTCCACTGTATAATCCTAACAGATTTGATTTAGGTCATACCCGAATGGCCTAGTGATTTTCCCTACTTTCTACAATTTAAGTCTGAATTTGGTAATAAGGAGTTCATGATCTGAGCCACAGCCATCTGTTTTTGCTGACTGTATAGAGCTTCTCCGTCTTTGGCTGCAAAGAATATAATCAATCTGATTTTGGTTTTGACCATCTGATGATGTCCATGTGTAGAGACTTCTCTTGTGTTGTTGGAAGAGGTTATTTGCTATGACTGGTGTGTTCTCTTGGCAAATCTCTACTAGTCTTTGCCCTGCTTCATTCTGCATTCCAAGGCCAAATTTGCCTGTTACTCCTGGTGTTTCTTGACTTCTCCTTTTGCATTCCAGTCCCGCATAATGAAAAGGACACATTTTTTGGGTGTTCTAGAAGGTCTTGCAGGTCTTCACAGAACCATTCAACTTCAGATTATTCGGTATTAGTGGTTGGGGCATAGACTTTGATTACTGTGATATAGGATCGTTTGCTTTGGAAGCAAATGGAGATCATTCTGTCACTTTTGAGGTTGCCTCCAAGTGCTGCATTTCAGATTCTTCTGTTGACTGTGCAGACTCCTCCGTTTCTGCTAAGGGATTCTCGCCTATAATATAGTGGTCGGTCATCTGAGTTACATTCTCCTATTCCCGTCCGTTTTAGTTCACTGATTCCTAAACTGTCGATGTTCACTCTTGCCATCTCCCGGCTGACCACTTCTAATTTACATCTATTCCTGGACCAGCTTCCAGCTTCCTAGGCAACATTGCTCTTTACAGCCCCGAACTTTACCGTCACCAGCAGACCCATCTGCCGCTGGGCGTTGTTTCTGCTCTGGCTCCGTCTCCATTCCTTCTGGGGCTGTTTCTCCGCTGATCTCCAGTAGCTTATTGGGCACCTACAGACCTTGGGAGCTCCTCTTCCAGCGTCCTGTCTTTTTGCCTTTTCATACGGTTCATGCAGTTCTCAAGGCAGAGACGCTGAAGTGGTTTGCCGCTCCCTTCTCTGTGGACCAGGTTTTGTCAGAACCCTCCACCACGGCCCGCCCGCGGTTCACTTAGACAAGGCTGTGGTCCGTGTGATCAGTTTGGTTAGTTTTCTGTGATTGTGGTTTTTATTCTGTCCTCCCTCCGATGGATAGGGTAAGAGGGTACAAACAAAACCTTCAGTGCAGCAGCGCCCAAGAGAGAGGGCAGTGGTGCCGCCGGAGCCTGAGCCGGACTCGCCTGGGCGTGCCAGGGCTCTCTGCGGAGGCGTGGGTGGCAGTGCCCTGCCGCGGGGTCGGGGCACTAGCTGTGGAAGTCCTGGAGGCGTGCGTGCCGGCCTAAGTCCTTTCGGGAGGAGGTTGCCGTTACCCCACCATAGTTTGGCAACAGCGGGGGACACAGCCCCCCCGGCCAGCAGGAAGTGGCATGAACGGCTTACTGAGCGTGGCGCTGCCCACCAGAGCAAGCCCAGGCTCCCTCCAGCCAGCCCCTCCCATCAGGAGCTCCTGCAAGCTGCTCACCCTCCCCCATCAGAGGGCACAAGGCTTGCCGGTGACCAAGTCTGGCTTTATTCTTGTGGAGTCTTAATTTCTCCTCAGTGTTTCAGAAGATGCTCCTTTATTTTCGGCTGTCCTGGGGCTTCCTGGCTGCTCGCGTGCTTCCTCTGCGCCGAGTGGGGTGCCTCTCCGGCTGTGGCGCGGCCCCTCGCCGCAGGGCGCCGGCTCCAGGGCATGGCTCAGTGCCTGTGGGGCTCAGGCTCAGCTGCGCTGTGGCGTGTGGGCCCTCCCGGCTCAAGGACTGGGCTCGTCCCCTGCTTTGGCAGGTGGATTCTTAACCACTGGGCCTCCAGGGAGTCCCTTTCCATCACTTTTGAATGATTATTTCACTGGCAGAGGATGACATGGTTGGATGGCATCACCGACTAAATGGACATGAGTTTGAGCAAACTCCGGGAGATGGTGAAGGGCAGGCAAGCCTGGTGTGCTGCAGTCCATGGGGTTGCAGAGTCAGGCTCAACTGAACAACAGCAGAAATAGAATTCTGGGCTGGCAGGGAGTTTGTTTCCGACCCTTCTCCGTCCCACTCTCTTCTTGTGTGGTTTCAGAGGAGAAGCTGGGTGTGAGTTATCTTAATTCCTGTGCAGCCACGGTGTTCTCCCAACTCCCTCCGCTGGTCTCAGAGTTTTCTCTTTGGTTTTGGTTTTCTGCCTAAGTGTGGTTTTTGGCATTTGTTTGCTGTGTTCTCTGAGCTTCCCGAGCTATTATGAAGAGCACGCTGTGTGTATTTCAGGTGGTTGCTTTCCCCTTCATCCAGGAGAAGCGTGAGCAATGGTCTTGGTTCCTTGTTGTGAGAGCCTGGTGGAGCCCCTAGAGGCGCCCCCAGAGTGAGGCCCCCAAGGTGCCAGCCCCGGGGTCTCCCACTCCCAGCCAAGCTCACTCCCTGCCGCTGGTGATGTGTCTGAGTTACTCGATGTTGCCGCCAATTTGTGGCTGCAGCGGTTTTGAGTCCAGTGAGTGGATCTCGGCCAGGGCTGTCTATACCTACTTGTCTCCAGAATCCAGGAGGTGGTCTGTGCTGTGGCCTCTCAGGGAAAGCCGTTGGTTTCAGGTTTTCCAGCCTTTTTTCTTGTTGTAATGTTGGGACATTCACTTTAGAAGTCTCCATGTCAGACCTGAAACTGGAGGTGCGGTGTCCTTTAAAGAACTTAAAAATGAGAGAAAAGATATCTTTCATTATATACATTTACAGTCTCCTGCGTCTTCTTTTCTTTGCAAATCCGAATTTCCAACTACTGTCATTTTCTCTAGCCTGAGAAAACCTAAAAAAAAATTCAGCATAGATTTTTCTAGCTAATAATTTTTTCATCTTTTCTTTGTCCACAAGCATCTTTGTTCCATCCCAGTTTTAGCGGCTCTTTCAGCGGCCTGAGCCCTGGGCTGAAAGCCGCCCCCTCTCCCGGGCAGGGTGCGTCTTGCCCCTTCTGGCCTGCCTCGCTGCTGCTGAGACACCCGGGGCTGCGGTGCAGTCGCGTCTGTCGAGCCCGCGCGCGACTCTCTCGCGACTCCCATTCTGCGCGCGCCACTTGGCTCTCCCGTGGCTCCCGCTTCTCCTTTGAGGCTCACTCTCTGTGGCTTCGTTGTGTCCGTGTTTCCCCTAACTCTCTGAAGGTGCTTGCGATGGCTTCTCAGTGTGTCTGCATCAATCCCGCCACGTCTGTCTGGCTCTGTCGGCTGGTCTTTCTCCTAGCTACGTCGTGTCTCCACACTGCCTCTCATGGGCAGTAATTTTTGCCTGGATGATGGGCAGTCTGAATCCCGTGGTGAGCGTCGAGAGTCTCTTGCCTTTCTCTGGGAAGCATTGGCAAATATCGACTTCACTTTTAGATAAGCGTGATCATCTCGAGTCTTTATCTTACGTCTTTTTGGAGGAAGGTCCAAAGTGGCCGTGAATTTAGGGCAAGGGTGGCTGCACGCCCACAGGGGCCTCCGTGGTCTCTGCGGCAGAGGGTCGGCAGGGTCTCCGCCCTTGCTAGGCCTCGGGTGGCCCTGGCCCGGGTGAGCGGGCGCAGCGCGGGCACAGCTGCCGAGCCCGCCCCGACGGTGGAGCCTGTGCTCACGCAGGGCGTCTGTTGGCCCGAGGCCCCGGCTCCCCTGTGTGGGTGTCTGGAGCTCCTTATCTGCTCACTCCTGCATCTCTGTGTCCACCCCGCTGCGTCCCCAGACTCTGACTCCTGTCTCGTAGTCTCGCCAGGAGAATGTGACTCTGCTCGGTCCCCCTCCCCTGTGCTGCGGCGGGAAGTCGCCCCCCTTCAGCTGGGCCAGGGCAGGTGTGGGCTGCGTGCCCGTGTCTTCCTTTTTCAGGAATCAGTATCGCGGACTCTCTGTTGTCCAGTGCCTGAAAACAGTTTCACATATATTTGCCCATTTTTACAGTTTTTATGACAGGATGGTTATCTAGTACCCACTGTTTCACTGTGGCCATAAGCAGAGGAATAATAGAATTATATTTTCTTCCAACTTGAAAGCAAATCATTTTTATCATTCAGTAACTCAGTTGCTTCTGACTCTTTGTATCCCCATGGCCTGCAGCACACCAGGCCTCCCTGTCCTTCACCAGCTCCCGGAGCTCACTCAGACTCGTGTCCATTGAGTCGGTGATGCCACCCAACCATCTCATCTTGTGTCGTCCCCTTCTCCTCCTGCCTTCAGTCTTTCCCAGCATCAAGGCCTTTTCCAGTGAGTTGGCTCGTCCTATCAGGGGCCAAATTATTGGAGCTTCAGCGTCAGTCCTTCTGATGAATAGTCAGGGTTGACTTCCTTTAGGATTGACTGGTTTGATCTCCTTACTGTCCAAGGACTCTCAAGAGTCTTCTCCAGCACCACAGTTTGAAGGCATCAGTTCTCCAGCACTCAGCCTTTTTACTGTCCAGCTCTCACATCCATACCTGACTACTGGGAAAACCACAGCTTTAACTGTACCAAGTTATCTTGATGCAGTTTATTGACTGATCTTTGCTTTCTCGCAAATCTTAAACCACATCCACTGGACACACGCACATACACTCCCTTTTGTTCTATCGCTCCATTATGTTATTCTACTCATGTATGTTTTATTTCCTTATGATTCCATGTTTTTAAATAGAAAAAGTCAATTATGGATACAGTACGGAAAGGAGAAGAGTTAAAACTCAACTCACTTCCAATGTCTTTCTCAGATTAATCACTGTTAACAGTTTCATGAATATTCTTGCAGATATTTATGTAAAGAATATAGTGATGATAATATGTAATGTTTTAAACCTCTTACTGTGTTTTAAACAAACAGCGCTTTGTTATGTCCAGGTACTGTTCTAAAGTGCTTTACATACATGACCATTTAATTCGTGAGAATTCTATGTGGTGGGAGTTGTCCCCACCCCCCAGCTAAAACGGATGATGAAACAGATGGTAGGGCCCTGGGCAGGGCCTCGTGGCCCAGGCAGTGGCTCCGAAGCCCTTACCTCCCAGCCCGTCTTTCACTGGCATCAATGGCCCCTTTGGGTCCTGAAAGCTTCGAGTGAGTGAGCGAGTGAGAGTCGCGCAGTCGTGTCCAACTCTGCAACCCCATGGACTGTAGCCCACCAGGCTCCTCTGGCCACGGGATTTTCCAGACAAGAAAACGAGAGTGAGTGGCGTTCTTCTCCGCCAAGGAATCTTCTTAACTCAGGGATCAAACCCATGCCTCGTGCACTGCAGGCGGCTCCTTTTTAAAGGCTTATTTTGTACTGGGGTGCAGCTGGCTAACAGCCTCACGATAGCTCCATGTGGGCAGTGCAGGGACTCAGCCATCGGCGCGCATGCAACCACTCTCCTCCAGACGCCCTTCCATCCAGGCTGCCGCGGAGCCCTGAGCAGAGCTCCCTGTGCTGGGCAGCAGGCCCTTGCTGGTGGCCCATGTGAGATCCAGCAGCGGGTCCATGTCCATCCCAAGCTCCCTGTCTTTACTCCCGTGCTTCCTGGCAGCCATGAGCCCATCCTCTGCGTCTTGAGCCTCCTTCTGCTTTGTAAGTAAGTTCGTCTCTGGGGTTTCTTTTCAGACCCCACTATATGGAATGCCACATGAGCTCCCTCCTCTGCCTGCCTCACTCACTGTGACAGCCCCTGGGCCCATCCACACTGCTGCAAATGGCGTTCTTTCGTTCTTTTTAACGGCTGAGCGATAGTCTGCTGTATGTCGGTAGCACATCTTCTTATTTAACTTGCATGCAGAGTCCATCACGAGAAATGCTGGGCTGGATGAGGCACAAGCTGGAATCAAGATTGCCGGAGAAATATCAATAACCTCAGACATGCAGATGACACCACCCTTATGGCAGAAAGGGAAGAGGGGCTAAAGAGCCTCTTGATGAAAGTGAAAGAGGAGAGCGAAAAAGTTGGCTTAAAGCTCAACATTCAGAAAACGAAGATCATGGCATCTGGTCCCATCACTTCATAGGAAATAGATGGGAAAACATTGGAAACAGTGGCTGACTTTATTTTGGGGGCTCCAAAATCACTGCAGATGGTGACTGCAGCCATGAAATTAAAAGACGCTTACTCCTTGGAAGGGAAGTTATGACCAACCTGGACAGCATATTGAAAAGCAGAGACATTACTCTGCCGACTAAGGTCCGTCTAGTCAAGGCTATGGTTTTTCCTGTGGTCATGTATGGATGTGAGAGTTGGACTGTGAAGAAGGCTGAGCGCCGAAGAATTGATGCTTTTGAACTGTGGTGTTGGAGAAGACTCTTGAGAGTCCCTTGGACTGCAAGGAGATCCAACCAGTCCATTCTGAAGGAGATCAGCCCTGGGATTTCTTTGGAAGGAATGATGCTGAAGCTGAAACTCCAGTACTTTGGCCACCTCATGCGAAGAGTTGACTCACTGGAAAAGACTGATGATGGGAGGGATTAGCGGCAGGAAGAGAGGGGACGACCGAGGATGAGATGGCTGGATGGCATGACCGACTCAATGGACATGGGTTTGGGTGGACTCTGGGAGTTGGTGATGGACAGGGAGGCCTGGCGTGCTGCGACTCACAGGGTTGCAAAGAGTTGGACATGACTGAGCGGCTGAACTGACTGAGTGTCCACATCTTCATCCGTTCCTCTGTTGTTGGGTGTTTAGGTTGCTTCCATGTCTTGGCTATTGTAAACAGTGCTGCAGTCAACATTGGGGTACATGTACCCTTTCTGATCGGATATTTCTCCAGATATATGCCCAGGGGTGTTATTGCAGGGTCATATGGTAGCTCTATTTTTACTTTTTTAAGGAACCTCCATACTGGTCTCCATAGTGGCTGTACCAACTCACATTCCCACCAATAGTGTAAGAGGGTTCCCTTCTTCTCACACTCTCTCCAGCATTCATTGTCAGTGGAGTTTTGATCTTAGCCGTTCTGGCTGATGTGAAGTGATGTCTCATTACAGTTTTGATTTGCATTTCCATAATAACTGGCGATGCTGAACATCTTTCTCAGTGCCTCTTGGCCATCTGTATTTCTTTCTTTGGAGAAATGTCTGTTTAGGTCCTATGGCCATCTGTTGGTTAGGTTGTGTGCTTTGATGTTATTAAGCGTCAGGAGTTGTTTGTAGATTTTGGTGGCTAGTCTCTGGTCAGTCGCCTGTTCCCAAGTATTTTCTCTGACTCTGCCTTGTCTGCTCGTTTTGTTTGTTGTTTCCTTTGCTGTGAAAAAAGCTTCTGAATTTAAGTCCCATTTGTTTGTTCTTGGTTTTATTTCCATTATTCTAGGAGACAGATCAAAAGAGAGATTGTTGCAGTTACTGTCGGAGAGTGTTGGCAGTTGGATCCCCTAACCACTGGGCCGCCAGGAAATCCAATGATATTTTCTAAATGTGTTTATTGACTTTGTTTATGATGGGTTATTTAAAAAATGTATATCAGCATTTAGGCTCTTTATTGCCTCTGCCTTACAAGAATTCCATTTTCTCCTGTAATCTGGTTTAGCAGCGTTTTCCTTTGGGCCGGTGGTTTTCAGCCTGTGGCCACGCAGTGTTGCTGGCCAGTCGTCCCCAGATGGCCCTGCTGTCGGCCACACACAGCTTCCTGGCTGGTGACCCTGCACTCGAAGATTAAGAGCTGGCTCGCTCTCCTGGGAGCTTGCGTCCGCATCAGCATGTCTGCGGCTCCCGTCCAGGCCTCTACGGGCTGCACAGTTTGATTGGCGTCCATTTTCATGTTGTTGGGACTCTTCGTTTATTCTCTGTGTCCTTGTTTTATTTATTCGCACTTTTAGATTAACTTTTGTTACATATTTGTCAGTTTTCTTCCTTCATCCTTTCAGACTCCCATTTCTCCTGGGAAAATGTCTAGAAACAGGTGGGTCCCCAGGTCTGGCGCTCAGGAGAGAAATCTGCCCTGGAGATGAGGTTTGGGAGCTACCTGGATAGAGCGGCCCATAGCAGGGCTGGCTGCCCCAAATGCTTGTGGGTCTGGAGAGAGAGGTGTCAGGGCTGGGGCAGCCGTGGGCCTGAGCAGCGCTTGGCAGGGAAGTGCTGCCTGCAGCCCCGTGACAGGCATGGGGCGGCCCTTAGCAGGGCTGGCTGCCCCGAATGCTTGCAGGTCTGGAGAGAGAGGTGTCAGGGCTGGGGTGGCCATGGGCCTGAGCAGTGCTTGGCAGGGAAGTGCTGCCTGCAGCCCGTGACGGGCATGGGGTGGTGGGCACCATGAGTGCTCCATGGGGTGAGGGGCAGGAGGGCCCAGTGCAGGCCAGTGGGCACTGGGAGTCGCTGGTGAGGTGGGCTCTGGCTTATATCTGCTGGGTGGACACATCTGTTGGGCTCGGGGACAGCAGGTGGCGCCTTTGAGGGGCCTGTGGGCCACAGGGCTGATGTCAGATTAGCAGTGAGCCCAGAGTGGCAGGGCCAGTGCCCCAGGAAACCACAGGAGAGCCGCGGGCAGCTGTGATGCGGTCAGGAGCTGCAGGGGCCAGCCACAGGGTCGTCAGCACCGCTGGCTGAACAGCCAGGAAGGTGACTGTGGCGGTGGAGAGATGGAAAGTGAGAGTTGCTCAGTCGTGTCTGACTCTTGGCGACCCCATGGAATCCTCCAGGCCAGAATACTGGAGTGGGTTGCCTTTCCCTTCTCCAGGGGGTCTTCCCAACCCAGGGATCAAACCCAGGTCTCTCGCATTGCAGGCAGATTCTTTACCAGCTGAGCCAGAAGGGAAGCCCAGATAGATGGAAGGGACCCATACATCCTTATTTTTAAAAAATTATTTACAATTTCTATTTACATTTTTTTTATTGAGGTAAAATAAGCAGAAGATAACACCTACCATTTTAGCCATTCCTGCTGCTGAGTCACTTCCGTCGTGTCCAACTCTGCGACCCCACAAATGGCAGCCCACCAGGCTCCTCCATCCCTGGGATTCTCCAGGCAAGAACACTGGAGTGGGCTGCCATTTCCTTCTCCAATGCATGACAGTGAAAAGTGAAAGTGAAGTCTCTCAGTCGTATCTGACTCTCAGCGACCCCATGGACTGCAGCCCACCAGGCTCCTCCGTCCATGGGATTCTCCAGGCAAGAGCACTGGAGTGGGCACCATAAAAACGTACAATTCAGTGACTTTGAACACATAGTGTTGTTCAGCCAGCAGTTCAGTTCAGTTTCTCAGTCGTGTCTGACTGTTTGCAACCCCATGAACCACAGCACGCCAGGCCTCCCTGTCCATCACCAACTCCTGGAGTCCACCCAAACCCATGTCCATTGAGTCGGTGATGCCATCCAACCACCTCATCCTCTGTCGTCCCCTTCTCCACCTGCCTCCGATCATTCCCAGCATCAGGGTCTTTTCCAATGAGTCAGTTCTTCGCATCAGTGGCCAAAGTATTGGAGTTTCAGCTTCAACATCAGTCCCTCCAGTCAACACCCAGGACTGATCTCCTTTAGAAAGGACTGGTTGGATCTCCTTGCAGTCCAAGGGACTCTCAAGAGTCTTCTCCAACACCACAGTTCAAAAGCATCAATTCTTCCGCACTCAGCCCTCTTTATAGTCCAACTCTCACATCCATACATGACCACTGGAAAAACCATAGCCTTGACTAGACAGACCTTTGTTGGCAAAGTAATGTTTCTGCTTTTAATATGCTGTCCAGGTTGGTCATAACTTTCCTTCCAAGGAGTAAGCATCTTTTAATTTCATGACTGCAGTCACCATCTGCAGTGATTTTGGAGCCCCCAAAAAGAAAGTCTGACACTGTTTCCACTGTTTCCCCATCTATTTGCCAAGAAGTGTTGGTACCAGATGCCATGATCTTTGTTTTCTTAATGTTGAGCTTTAAGCCAACTTTTTCTCTCTCCTCTTTCACTTTCATCAAGAGGCTCTTTAGTTCTTCACTTTCTGCCATAAGGGTGGTGTCATCTGCATATCTGAGGTTATTGATATTTCTCCTGGCAATCTTGATTCCAGCTTGTGCTTCATCCAGTCCAGCATTTCTCATGATGTACTCTGCATATAAGTTAAATAAGCAGGGTGACAATATACAGCCTTGATGGACTCCTTTTCCTATTTGGAACCAGTCTGTTGTTTCATGTCTGGTTCTAACTGTTGCTTCCTGACCTGCATACAGATTTCTCAAGAGGCAGGTCAGGTGGTCTGGTATTCCCATCTCTTTCAGAATTTTCCAGTTTACTGTGATCTACACAAAGGCTTTGGCATAGTCAATAAAGCAGAAATAGATGTTTTTCTTGAAGTCTCTTGCTTTTTCGATGACCCAGTGGATGTTGGCAATTTGATCTCTGGTTCCTCTGCTTTTTCTAAAACCAGCTTGAACATCTGGAAGTTCATGGTTCAGCACTATCTAATTTCAGGAAATTTCCATCAGCCAGAAAAGACACTAGGAACATGTTACCAGTCTCTTTTTCTGCCTCCTCTCCTGGCAACCTGTAGTCCACTCTGTCTCTTTGGATTTCCCTGGAAACAGTCCATAAAGCAGAATCATGCACGGGTGGCCTTCTCTGTCTGACTGCTTTCACTTAGGGTGCTGTCTTCAAGGTTCATCTCAGATATGGCTGGGATTAAATGTACCAGGATTTTATTAGATGTTGTTACATGATGAACAGACACTATTGTCATTAGATATAAATTGGGAATGAGTAGGAAAGGCTGGCAGCCTGATGCAGCTCTAACTTCCCAGTTGCCGAGAAAGGGACGGAGTCCGGCGGGAACATCCTGCTCCTGTGCATCTTAAGGCTGACTTGGTGAAGCTGCTGTTAGCTGGGGTCCCCGCACAGGAGCTGGGGCCCTGCACAGGAGCTGGGACCCCCACACAGATGCTGGGGCCCCCAGGTTAGGGATCAGGACCCCGCATAGGAGCTGGGACCCCACACAGATGCTGGGCCCCCAGGTTAGGAATCAGGACCCCACACAGGAGCTGGGGCCCCCACAGAAGCAGCGTGGGCTCACAGGCAGTGGTCCAGTATACAGGTGTGCCTCCTGCACCTGGGGTAGCCAAGCACAAGCTCAAGACAGCCACTACTCTTTAAAACAGCAATTCTGTGTGTGTGTGTGTGTGTCTTAGGAAACGCTGACAAGTAATTAATCAGTCATCTGAGGGAGCAAAAAACCTAAAATTAAGAAGAGAGGAAACATTAGGAGCAGATATTAATGAAATAGAAAACAAGCTCATGATAGAGACAATCAGCGAAGCAAAAATTGGTTATTTGACAAGATTAACCAAGTGGTGAACCTCAGCAAGATTGAGAGAGAGGAAGACGGACAGAACCAGAGGTACAAGACAGACTAGAGATACAGTGAACAAATCTAGGCCAGTGCATTCCTAGGAGAGCATCACGGGGGGAGGGGGGAGGGCACTGGCCCAGGGGACAGGAAACTGACTAGTCAAATAGAGTCAGTAATTAAAACCACAGTGAAAACATCAGGCGACTCAGTTCATTCAGCTGAACTTTCAAACTCCAGATGCTTTATAGCAATGTTCCCCAAGGCTTCCATAACCATGATGCCAAAATCTAATGAGAATGTACAGGAGAGAGAATTCAGAGACACATCTGCGACAGCTCGACAGATGGTCAGGAGACCACACTTCCTGTGTGCGTATTCCAGCTCTTTGCAGCCCCATGGACTGCAGCCCCAGGCTCCTCTGTCTGTGGGACTTCCCAGGCAAGAGTACTGGAGTGGGTTCCGGTTTCCTCCTCTAGGGGATCTTCCCGGCCCCGGGACCAACCCCGTATCCTGCATCTGCTGCATTGCTCTGCGGACGCTTGGCCACTGCACCACCTGGGAAGCCCATGGCCAGGTTTCAGCAGCGTGCAATAACAGTCAACCGGGAGCACACCTGATTTACCGCAGGAACGAAAGGCTGGTTTAGCTCTAGGAAGTCAGTTAGTGTAAGTCGCTTACACAGGAGAAAAATTATGTCCTCATCTCAGTGCAGACAAATGATTTGATAGAATTCTTCATCATGATAAAAACTACTAGATGTTAAGACTAGAGGAGAATTTCTTGTGTAATAATGGGAGTCGGTTTTTTTTCTTTTTTGAAGAGTATAGCAAAGAGCACCACCTCATAATGGTGAAAGGTTGAAAGTATTTAAGATGAGGAAAAAGATGCTTACTGTCTTATTTCTGGACTTGCTGCACCAGGACAGGAATGCAAGGAAAAGAAGCAAAGCACATAGTAATTAGAAAAGATGGAATGAAACATTCTTCAATATTATCTACTCAGAAAGTAATCTGACAGTGAATTATTAATCAGAAAATTGAGCAATGTTGCTGTGTACAGAGAACCATTGCACAGAACGTGAGCAACGGAACGCGTAACTCTAGGTGGGGCCCTTGTTTTAGTGTGAAAACAGGAAACACCTAGGAATAAATCTCATAAATATACAGGATCTTCATGGAAAAAACTGTAAAACTATTGAAATGAACCAAAGACCACCCAAATAAATGAAGATACATATTTTGCTCATGGGCTGAAAGTCTCAGTATCGAAAATGTGTAATTTGCCCCAAACCGATCTATCGATTCCATTCAACTCCTGTCAAAAGTCCACTGTGTGTGTGACAACTCGACAGGTGGGTCCTGACAGCTGTATGGGCGGAGGCTCCTTGGGGTCTGCTGGCGGCGTGCGGCGCCTTCACAGCCAGACCCCCAGCTCAGCCCCCTTGTTCAGGGAGCCAGCATCACACAAGCCATGCAGCACGGCCAGGCAACAAAGACAGGCAGACAAGCTCTGGGCTCCAGAATCACTGCAGCCAGTGGCTGCAGCCATGAACTTAAGAGATGTCGCTCCTTGAAAGAAAAGCTACGACGCACCAAGACTGTGTATTGAAAAGCAGAGACTTCACTTTGCCAACGAAGGTCCTTACAGCCAAGGCACTGGTTTCTCCAGTGGTCATGCCTGGATGTGAGAGCAGGACCACAAAGAAGGCTGAGTGCCAAACGGTTGGTGCTTTCAAGCTGTGGTGCTGGAGAAGGCTCTTGAGAGTCCCTCGGACTGCAAGGAGATCCAACCAGTCCATTCTGAAGGAGATCAGCCCTGGGATTTCTTTGGAAGGAATGATGCTAAAGCTGAAACTCTAGTACTTTGGCCACCTCATGGGAAGAGTTGACTCATTGGAAAAGACTCTGATGCTGGGAGGGATTGGGGGCAGGAGGAGAAAGGGACGACCGAGGATGAGATGGTTGGATGGCATCACCGACTCGATGGACATGAGTTTGAGCAAACTCCGGGAAATAGTGGAGGACAGAGGATCCTGGCATGCTGCAGTCCATGGGATCACAAAGAGTCAGACATGAATTAGCTACTGAACAACAACAGCTTTAGTGGTGAATATGGTATAGTACTGGCCCAGAGATAGACAAACAGATCATCAGAGCAGAACTGGGAGCCCAGAAACAGATCCAAACATTTACACAATGTTGACATGACAGAGCTGACTGAAGTGGAGGGAAAGGATAACTTTCAGAAACGATGTTCTGACAATTTAATTATATAAAAAACAAAGTGGACTCCCGCCTGCATCATATCATATAAAAAGATTATTTGCATGTGGTTTAAAATCCAAAGAGCAAAACATGCAAACTTTAGAAGATAGGAGACTATATTCTCAACATTCAAAAAGAATTGCAAGAGGATATCTTCAAAACAGTTAATGAAGGAAACATTTTCTATGATTCAAAAGCACAGAGTATGAGGGAAAGTTGAATACCATTAGACACATTATAACTGAGGACTTCCCTGGTGGCTCAGTGGTAAAGAACCCACCTGCCAGTGCAGGAGACACAAGAGCCGCAGGTTGATCCCTGATCCAGGATGATTCCACAGGCTGTGGGACAACTGAAGCCGGTGCGTGACAGCCACTGAGTGCGTGTGCCTGGATCCTGTGCTTAGCAACCAGAGAAGCCACCGCGACGAGAAGTCCACGCACTCCAAGCAAGAGTAGCCCCAGCTCGCTGCTAGAGAAAGCCCATGCCCAGCAGCGAAGGCCCAGCACAGTGGAAGATGATTAGTTAGACCTCTTAACCATTAAAACAAATGAGAGATTCTGCAACACACACATCTGACCAAGTTTCACACCCAGAACATACAAAGCATTTGTACAAGTAAATGGAAGAAAATGATCCAGTTGGAAAGTGGACATAAGACTTGAACAGGCACTTTTGGACAAGGGGTGGATTAGATAGGTGATGAGCACACGAGCAGCTGCTCACTCCCTTAGTGGCCAGGGGAATGCAGACTGAACACCACAGGAGAAAAGTGGTGGGAGCCACTCAGTCCTGTCTGACTCTCTGTGACCCCAGGCACTGTACAGTCCATGGAATTCTCCAGGCCAGAATACTGGAGTGGGTAGCCTTTCGCTTCTCCAGGGAATCTTCCCAACCCAGGGATTGAACCCAGGTCTCCTGCATTGCAGGCAGATTCTTTACTAGCTGAGCCCCAAGGAAGCCCAAGAATACTAGAGTGGGGAGCCTATCCCTTCTTCAGGGGATCTTTCCAACCCAAGGAATCCAACTGGTGTCTCCTGCATTGCAGGCAGACTCTTTACCAACTGAGCTATCAGGGAAGCCCCCAAAATGAGATGCTTTAAATATTCAGGTTGCCAATTATATCGATCACACCAGACAGTTGGGCAAGTGAAACCAATGGGACCTGTGAGCTGCTAGGGCAGCATCAGGTGTCAGGAGAACTCAGTGAGATGCTTATCAGAGGACTGTGTACACGAAGGTAAACGCATATGAAACTATATGGGTGCTGTGCGAGGGTGCAGTGGAGGGGGAACTGAGGGTGGTGGGGACCTCTTTGGGGAGTAGGAGTCCCGGGGGGCACAGAAGGGCTTTGCAGGGTCTCCTGGGTCTGTTTCCTGCACTGGTTGGCGGTTTCACAGGAATTTCCAGTATTGTTATTCCTTAATCCTTATGCATGTTTTATAATACACATGTACTCATTGTTCAATTTCAGAAAGTAAATATGGAAGTGGGGGCCATTAGGGAGGGTGTCAGAAATAGGGGTTGATGGTGGGCTGGAGAGGTGTACGGGGCCCTAATTCAGATGGGAGGTGCTGCCTAGTATTTGAACAAAGGTTCAGTTCAGTTCAGTCGCTCAGTCATATCTGACTCTTTGTGACCCCATGATTTGCAGCACGCCAGGCCTCTCTGTCCATCACCAACTCCCAGAGTTCACTCAGACTCACGTCCATTGAGTCAGTGACGCCATCCAGCCATCTCATCCTCTGTCGTCCCCTTCTGCCCCCAATCCTTCCCAGCATCAGAGTCTTTTCCAATGAGTCAACTCTTCGCATGAGGTGGCCAAAGTACTGGAGTTTCAGCTTTAGCATCAGTCCTTCCAATGAACACCTAAGACTGATCTCCTTTAGGATGGACTGGTTGGATCTCCTTGCAGTCCAAGGAACTCTCAAGAGTCTTCTCCTCTGCAATGTGAGAGACCTGGGTTCGATCCCTGGGTCAGGAAGATCTCCCGGAGAAGGAAACGGCAACCCACTCCAGTACTATTGCCTGGAAAATCCCACGGATGGAGAAGCCTGCTAGGCTACAGTCCATGGGGTCACAAAGAGTCGGACACGACTGAGTGACTTCACAACTTCACAGCCTTCTTCACAGTCCAACTCTCACATCCATACATGACCACTGGAAAAACCAGATGACCATTCTATCTACTACTGTGGCAGGAATCCCTCAGAAGACATGGAGTAGCCAACATGGTCAACAAAAGAGCCTGAAATGCAGTACTTGCATGCAACCTCAAACACGAGAGAACGATCTCTGTGCGGTTCCACGGCCAACCATTCAATATCACAGTTATCCAAGTCTATGCCCCAACCAGTAATGCTGAAGAGGCTGAAGTTGAACGGTTTTATGAAGACCTACAAGACCTTTTAGAATGAACACCCAAAAAAGATGTCCTTTTCGTTATAGGGGACTGGAATGCTAAAGTAGGAAGTCAAGAAACACCTGGAGTAACAGGCAAATTTGGCCTTGGAATGCGGAATGAAGCAGGGCAAAGACTAATAGAGTTTTGCCAAGAAAATGCACTGGTCATAGCAAACACCCTCTTCCAACAACACGAGAGAAGACTCTAGACACGGACATCACCAGATGGTCCACACCCAAATCAGATTGATTATATTCTATGCAGCCAAAGATGGAGAGCTCTATACAGTCAACGAAAACAAGACCAGGAGCTGACTGTGGCTCAGATCATGAACTCCTTATTACCAAATTCAGACTGAAATTGAAGAAAGTAGGGAAAACCGCTAGATCATTCAGGTATGACCTAAATCAAATCCCTTATGTTTATACAGTGGAAGTGAGAAATAGATTTAAGGGCCTAGATCTGATAGAGTGCCTGATGAACTATGGAATGAGGTTCGTGACATTGTATGGGAGACAGGGATCAAAACCATCCCCATGGAAAAGAAATGCAAAAAAAGCAAAATGGTTGTCTGGGGAGGCCTTACAAATAGCTGTGAAAAGAAGAGAAGCAAAGAGCAAAGGAGAAAAGGAAAGATATAAGCATCTGAATGTAGAGTTCCAAAGAATAGCAAGAAGAGATAAGAAAGCCTTCTTCAGCAATCAATGCAAAGAAATAGAGGAAAAGAACAGAATGGGAAAGACGAGAGATCTCTTCAAGAAAATTAGAGATACCAAGGGAACATTTCATGCAAAGATGGGCTTGATAAAGGACAGAAATGGTCTGGACCTAACAGAAGCAGAAGATATTAAGAAGAGGTGGCAAGAATACACAGAAGAACTGTACAAAAAGATCTTCATGACCCAGATAATCATGATGGTGTGATCACTCATCTAGGGCCAGACATCTTGGAATGTGAAGTCAAGTGGGCCTTAGAAAGCATCACTACGAACAAAGCTAGTGGAGGTGATGGAATTCCAGTGGAGCTGTTTCAAATCCTGAAAGGTGATGCTGTGAAAGTGCTGCACGCAATATGCCAGCAAACATGGAAAACTCAGCAGTGGCCACAGGACTGGAAAAGGTCAGTGTTCATTCCAATCCCAAAGAAAGGCAATGCCAAAGAATGCTCAAACTACTGCACAGTTGCACTCATCTCACATGCTAGTAAAGTAATGCTCAAAATTCTCCAAGCCAGGCTTCAGCAATATGTGAACTGTGAACTCTCTGATGCTGAAGCTGGTTTTAGAAAAGGCAGAGGAACCAGAGATCAAATTGCCAACATCTGCTGGTTCATGGAAAAAGCAAGAGAGTTCCAGAAAAACATCTATTTCTGCTTTATTGAGTATGCCAAAGCGTTTGACTGTGTGGATCACAATAAAGTATGGAAAATTCTGAAAGAGATGGGAATACCAGACCACCTGACCTGCCACTTGAGAAATCTGTATGCAGGTCAGGAAGCAACAGTTAGAACTGGACATGGAACAACAGACTGGTTCCAAATAGGAAAAGGAGTACGTCAAAGGCGTATATTGTCACCCTGCTTATTTAACGTATATGTAGAGTGCATCATGAGAAACGCTGGACTGGAAGAAACACAAGCTGGAATCAAGATTGCCAGGAGAAATATCAATAACCTCAGATATGCAGATGACACCACCCTTATGGCAGAAAGGGAAGAGGAGCAAAGAGCCTCTTGATGAAAGTGCAAGAGGAGAGTGAAAAAGTTGGGTTAAAGCTCAACATTCAGAAAACGAAGGTGATGGCATCCTGTCCCATCACTTCATGGGAAATAGATGGGGAAACAGTGGAAACAGTGTCAGACTTTATTTTGGGGGGCTCCAAAATCACTGCAGATGGTGACTGCAGCCATGAATTAAAAGACGCTTACTGCTTGGAAGAAAAGTTATGACCAACCTAGATAGCATATTCAAAAGCAGAGACATTACTTTGCCGACTAAGGTCCTTCTGGTCAAGGCTATGGTTTTTCCTGTGGTCATGTATGGATGTGAGAGTTGGACTGTGAAGAAGGCTGAGCGCCGAAGAATTGATGCTTTTGAACTGTGGTGTTGGAGAAGACTCTTGAGAGTCCCTTGGACTGCAAGGAGATCCAACCAGTCCATTCTGAAGGAGATCAGCCCTGGGATTTCTTTGGAGAGAATGATGCTGAAGCTGAAACTCCAGTGCTTTGGCCACCTCGTGCAAAGAGTTGACTCATTGGAAAAGACTCTGATGCTGGGAGGGATTGGGGGCAAGAAGAGAAGGGGACGATTGAGGATGAGATGGCTGGATGGCATCATGAACTCGATGGATGTGAGTCTGAGTGAACTCTGAGAGATGGTGATGAACAGGGAGGCCTGGTGTGCTGCGATTCATGGGGTCACAAAGAGTTGGACACGACTGAGCGACTGAACTTTAATTTGATGTATATGTGTGTATATACATATGTATGCTGCTGCTGCTGAGTTGCTTCAGTCATGTCCGACTGTGTGTGACCCCAAGACGGCAGCCCACCAGGCTTCCCGTCCCTGGGATTCTCCGGGCAAGAACACGAGTGGGTTGCCATTTCCTTCTCCAGTGCATGTAAGTGAAAGTGAAGTTGCTCAGTGTCGGACTCTTCGCGACCGCATGGACTGCAGCCCACCAGGCTCTTCCGTCCACAGGATTTTCCAGGCAAGGGTACTGGAGCGGGGTGCCATCGCCTTCTCTGATATGTATGTGTATGTGTGTGTATGTGTGTGTATATGTGTGTGTGTGTGGCATGTATATATGCCCCCTACATATATCTGAGGGGATGCCGACCAGCTGGAGGTGCGGGGGTCCCTCTTCTTCACAGAGCCACTCTGGTCTCAGGTGCTGCTTACCCTTCTGTGTTAGAAATTAAACAGTAATTCTATATGGAAACAAAAGTTCCTCCAAGTTTTCCTTACTCAGCTCTCCATATGGGAACACAACACCTAGCGGTAGAGGTGAGGCTTGGAGGGGAGTGTGTCGCATTCCCAGCAGCTTCAAGCAGCAGAAAACTCAGGGACAAAGCCCACCCAGGTGAGAGACCTGTACACTGCAAGCTATGAGACATCAATGAAAGAAACCAAAGAAACACAAACAGATGGAGAAATGAGCCTTCATTCCCAGACCTCCCTGTTCATGGACTGGAAGAGAATGCTGCCCCAATCTCAACTGTCCAAAGGCGTCTATAAATCCAACATAATCCCTATAAAAAATTCCAATGGCAGTTTTGGTAGAAACAGAAAAAACAATCCTACAATTACATGGAATCACAAAAGACCTCAAACAACTGAAGCAAACCTGAGGGAAGAATAAAGATGCAGGGACCACACTTCCTGATTCCAGGCCACACCACAAGGCCGCAGCGGCCAGAGCAGTGCGGCACTGGCAGCCAGGCAGACACAGACACGACGGAGCAGAGTCAGGAGCCCAGAGCCAGACCCCTGTGTATGCAGCCAACTAAGATTTGACAAGGGGAAAGTATGCTTGAATACTCAATGGGAAAAGTTCAGTCTCTTCAATAAATGGGGTTGGAAAAACAATATTCACATGCAAGTGAGTAAAAATGGGTCCCTATTTTATAGTACTCACAAAAATTAACTTGAATTAAAGATTTAAATGTAAGACCTGAAACCGTAAAACTCCTAGAAGAAAACGTAGGGAAAAAGTTCACTGACACTCGTCTTGGCAAAGATTGTTTGAATATGATACCAAAAGCACAAGCAACAAAAGCAAAACCCAACAAACGTGACAGCGTCAAACCGGAGAGCTTCTGCGCAGCAAAGCACCAGTGAGACGAAAGGCAGCCTGTGGAGCAGCAGAAACATCTGCAAACCACATGTCTGATTACTGACTAATACCTAAAATGTTGAAGGAACTCTTTCAACTCAGCAAAAACCCCAAATAAACCCCAAGTAACCCAATTAAAAATGGGCGAAGGATCTGAACATTTCTCTAGAGACAATGCACAAATAGTCAACAGGTGCACAGAAACCATCAGAGAAATGCAGACCAAAGCCACAGGCACCGGTGCAGCCGCTGCAAGGGCGAGCTGGTCCGCAGCAGGCCATGAGCTCAGAGTCGGAGCGGCAGCGACAGAGTGGCCATCACAAAGCCAAGAGGCAGCAAGTGTAGGTGAGGACGCGGCCAAAAGGAAACCCTGGAGCACTGTTGGCGGAAATATAAATTGGTGCAGCTACTACGGAAAATATATAGAGATGCCTCAGAAAAGTAAGCGTAGGACCACCACGAGACCCAGAAGTTTCACTTCCAGGTATTTATCCAGAGGCAGCCAGGACCTTGATGGAGAAGGCAATGGCAACCCACTCCAGTGTTCTTGCCTGGAGAATCCCAGGGACGGGGGAGCCTGGTGGGCTGCCGACTATGGGGTTGCACAGAGTCGGACACGACTGAAGCAGCTTAGCAGCAGCAGCGGCAGCAGCCAGGACCTTGAAGAGGCTCCCTGTGTTTACCGCAGCATCAGCCACAAGAGCCAAGACGTGGAAACAGCCCGAGTGCCCTTCGACGGAAGCCCGGACAGAGAAGTGAGACATGCAGATGCACACACTGAAAGACGCGAGGTGCGCTCAGCCACAGAGAGGAGGAGCCCCTGCCATCCGTGGCAGCGTGGGCACAACTTCAGGGTGCTGTGCCAAGTGAGGGAGCGGGACAGAGAGACGGATGCTCTGGGAGCTCCATGGCTGTCAGAGCTCAGAGAGCTGCACTCAGAGCAGAATGGTGGTTGTCAGGGGCTGGGGAGTGGAGAAAACGGGGAAACTTTGGTCAAAGGACAACTGCAGCGGTCAGTTCTGAGGGTCTTGTGCACTGTGTGGGCGGCTGCAGTTAATAATGCTGCGTTGTGACCTTGAAAGCTAACAGTAGATCTGAAGCCTTCTCGCTCCAAAACAAACAAACAAACAACCAGTGTGAGGTGATGGACGGTGACGAGCTAGCTGGCCTTACCGCGTCATTTCAAAGTGTGCACACGCATCAGATCATCACATCGTGTGGCTAAACCCACACAGTGTTACATGTCAATTGCATCTCAGTAAAGCTGGGGGAAGAGAGGGGAAGGAGTTGAAGTGTGCCAGAGGGGAAGGTGGGCAAGATCCCTTCCGCCTTCTGGGAGTGGGGGCCCAGCTTGGAGGACAGTGGAGCCTGGTTGCAAAGCCATCGCCAGCACGTGGCAGGAACGACTTGGCCCCTGAGGACCTCTTGGGATGGTGGGTGGCGCCCTCTGCCCGGCATGTGAAGTTCTGCAGCGCTGGTGCCTTGTGGGGCATCCCCAAGGGTTCCAGGTGAGCAGGATGGGGAAGGGGCCCAGGACCCCTGCCAGGAAGGGTGGGGGCGGGCAGGAGACCCCCAAGTCACGGGTCACAGGTGGGACAAGTGTGCTTGAGCCTGGAGCGAGCAGCTGTCAGCCTGGCCCCGACCCCCTCCCGCCCCCCGTGCCTCAGCAGGGGGGCCTTCTCCCCCCCTGGGTGACCCTTCACATCCACTCCTCCTCCTTCCACCCTCAATGTCCCGCTCAGTCTCAGCGCTGATCTGGCCTCTGATTTCACTGAGAAGATCACAACCCAGAGGCAGCCCCCTCCCATGCCCCCACTGACCAACTAGCCTGCTGTCCCTGCCGTAAGTCCCATCTGCTCTTCTGCTCAGGAGTGGCTGTCTCACCTCCAGCAGCCTCGGCCCGGAAAGCACATCCTTTCTGTTGAAGCAGAACTTGTCTTTCTTTTGAGCCGTTCCAAACAGCGCACGAAGTCCAGTAACATCCGCTCCCTCAAATAACCCACAAAATACCCTCCATGACCTGTGCTTCCAGCAACAGCTCCACATCTGCTTCTTTGGGGAGACTCACTGAGCTGGCTGTGCCCACCTGTTGTGTGCATGTCCTCACGAGCCTCCCTCCTTTACTCACTCCACTCAGGCTGTTTCCCATTTCTCCTGGAAATGGCTTTTCTCAAGGGAACAGATAGCTCTGTCTTTCATGTCAAGGAAAGTCAGCTGCCCGGATCTCTCTACAGCACTCGGCCGACAACTCTGACTTCTCAGTGGACACTGCCCCTCTCGCGGCCCTGGGACCCTGGACTCTGCGCTCCTCCCCTCCGCGGGCTCTGGGGCTCCTTCTGTCTCTCTTTGATCTGCTCCATCTTGCTGAGCACCCCGGGGCCTCATCTCTCTGCTAGCATTACTCTCTCCACGATGACGGCTTTGATTCAGGCAGGGATGTGGCAGGTGGCACGTTTGAGGGACCGTCTACCATGAGTCACGCAGGGTGCAGTGGAACCTCAAGGGAAAGCACTAATAACCTCAGGCACTGGCGTCACCCTCTGCAGGGACAAGGGGCAGCAGTGGAAACCTAGGCCTGGAGAGAAGAGGAGGGGAGGGAGTGCCTGGCAGGAGAGGGCCCTCAGCTGGGGCCTAAAGCCCAGCCCAGGTGGCCAGTGGAGGGGCTGGGGGAATGGACTCTGACCTCGCCTTTTCCTGCCTCTAGCTGTCCATGGTGCTCAACACTGGCCAAGCAGCACCAAGAGCCAGAGGCTAAGGGAACGAGCTCCGTGGCCTAGGTGTAACCAGGAAGGACCCTGGAGGTCTTCCCGTGGACAGACCGCCTTGGGTCCCCCGTCTCTTGTTTGTAGGAAAGCTTCCGTCTCCTAGGCCTTCTCTGATATCCAAAAAGCAAATTTAATCAGATAAGTGAGAATGTGCCGAAACAAAGGGAACAGTCAGGAAGACAGTAATTCAGTCACAGAACAAAGTCGAGGACCTTCCATTCCTCCTCCAGGGCTGCAGATAACACCTTCAGCCATGTCCCTGAGTTGTTTGCAGGTATGGAAACCCCTGCCAGGTGGAGAGGTTAGCTGACTGCTGCCTGTCAGCATGAAGACCCCAGAACAATTGGAACCAGAATGTTCATGGTGCTAATTCCCAAAATACCACCTGGTTATCTCACCACCAACCAACCAGGAGTGTGTACAATTTGCTCACACACGCTGAGACCCTTGCCCTTCATCCTGCCTTTGAAACTCCTTTCCTGAGAGCCTGTGTGATCTGGGGTCTTCGAGCCTGAGCGTCCTCGTTGGGCCCCATCCTGGGCGCCTTGCAATGACCGCTGCACTCTGCCTCACTCCGCCCGCTGTTAGTAGGCTGGCTTTCCTGCCTGCAGCCGAGCTGACCCAGGTTTGGCTCGGTAACAGCGCACAGCACAGAGCAAAGTGGGCGTGGTGGAGGGCGAGGGGCAGGCAGGGGGTCTCCACACGGCGTCCAGAGGCCCATTTCAGCTGCAGCCTCTCCTCTGAACTTCCGTCACGATATCCGACACAGCCTCTCCACTTCTGTGTGAAATACAGAACCCCGCGACCAGCAATCCCGTCTCAGTAAAGAGCATCAGCCAACAGTTCTGTTTCACATCTCACAGTGGACGCAGCAGCCCTTCAGTCAGCTCTGCAGGGGACCACTGTGTGCCACAGCGTCTCCGGGCTTCTGTGGGACTCTCCGGCCGGCCTCCCCTTCCTCCTGGCGACAGGCTTCCCCCAGCTCCCGGCTGCGCGAGCCGGCATTCTTCGCGGCCACACCTCCCGCCTCCGCGGATGGTGGGGTCCCAGTTCTCACTGCCGTACCTTCACTTTCCCACCCTCTTGAAGCCAGGAGCGGTACATGGCCCTGGTCTGCCCAGTGGAGTTTGAAGATAAATTTCCTGGGGAGCCTCTGAGAGAACTTTCCTTTGTTATTAAACAATATCATTTTGTTTGAAATGTATGTCCTTACAGATGGCCAAGAGGCACATGGAGAGATGCCAGCATTGCTGATTATCAGAAAAATGAAAACTGGAACAAGTGAGGCACCACCGCACACCAGTCAGAAGCCCACAAATAACAAGTGCTGGAGAGGGTGTGGCAAAAGGGAGCCCCCTACACTGCTGGAAGGAATGTAAGTTGGTGCAGCCACTGGAGAACAGTATGGGGCATCCTCAAAATACTGGGAGCGGAGCTGCACACGGTCCAGCACTCCCGCTCCTGGATACATTCCCAAACCTCTGATCTGAGAAGATACACGCAGCCCTGCATTCAAAGCAGCACTGCTCCCCACAGGCAGGACCTGGAAGCAACCTGAATGTCCGTGGACAGAGGAGCGGATAGAGGGTGCGGCACGCACACACAGTGGAATACTGGCTTGTCGCTGTTCACCTGATCAGACGTGTCCGACTCTTTGCGACCCCGTGGACTGCAGTATGCCAGGCTTCCCTGTCCATCCCTGTCTCCTAGACTTTGCTCAGACTCATGTCCGTGGAGTCGGTGATGCCATCCACCCATCTCATCCGCTGTCGTCCCCGTCTCCCCCCCGCCTTCAATCTTTCCCTGCATCAGGGTCTTTTCCAAGGAGTCAGCTCTTCGCATCAGGTGGCCAAAGTATTAGAGCCTCAGCTTCAGCATCAGTCCTTCTAACGAATATGCTGGGTTGATTTCTTTTAGGATTGACTGGTTTGATCTCCCTGTGGTCCAAGGACTCTCAAGAGTCTTCTCCAGCACCACAAAAGGCATCAATTCTTTGGCACTCAGCTTTCTTTATGGTCCAATTCTCACATCCATACATGACTACTGGAAAAACTTGAGCTTTGACTAGATGGACCTTCGTCAGCAAAGTAATGTCTTGGCTTCTTAATATGTTGTCTAGGTTGGTCATAGCTTCCAAGGAGTAAGCGTCTTTTAATTTCATGGCTGCACTCACCATCTGCAGTGATTTTGGAGCCCAAGAAAATGGTCAGTGTTTCTAATGTTTCCCCATCGATCTGCCATGATGTGATGGCACCAGATGCCATGATCTTCATTTTCTGGATGCTGAGTTGTAAAGCTGGTGGCTCTATCGTGGGGCTGATGGCGGCCTCCTCCAAGAGGGTGTGCGCCATGAGCCACATCTGCAGCTCTGCTGCCGTTGGAGCGCCGTCCCTGGGGCAGGCCCCTGCTGGCCCGCGCCTCTGCAGGAGACTCTCGAACAGATACTCACTCAAAGGCAGACCTGGCTCAGTGTCTCGTGAGGGTCGCTGCTCCTTTCCCCCCGTCCTGGTGCTCACAAGGTCTTCTCTGTGCCCTGCGGGCATCTCTGGTGGGTATGAGGTTTGATTTTAAATGTGATTGTGCCCCTCCCACCGTCTTGTTGCAGCTTCTGCTTTGTCCTTGGCTGTGGGGTATCTCTTTTTGGTGGGTTCCAACATTCTCCTGTCAATGGTTGTTGAGCAGCCAGTTGCGATTCTGGTGTTTTTGCAGGAAAAGGTGAGCACGTGTCCTTCTACTCTGCCATCTTGAAACAGAAAATACAGCGGCGCAGTGCTCAGCCATAAACGCGACACAGCGTCGCTACGGCGACATGGTTGGGCCTAGAGGCCGCCGCGCTGAGCCAGTCAGATGGGGGCAGAGAGACATCGTGTGGTGCCACTTATGCTTGGAATGTGAGATCAGATGGGGGCAGAGAGACATCATGAGGTGCCACTTATGCTTGGAATGTGAGATAGGACACAAAAGAGATAGTCTCATAGACGCAGAGAACAGATTTGAGGTTGCCGGTGGGAAGGAGGGTAGGAGAGGGATGGATTGGGAGTTTGGGGTTAGCAGATGTGAACTATTATAAATAGATATAAATGAATCACCTTGCTGTACACCAGAAACTAACACAACTTTATAAATCAACTATAGTTTAAAAAAAATGTCCTTTTTACACATGCCTGTTCCTTCCTATCTGAGATGGTGGTATAAAGACGTGATGTCTCATGCTACGGCAGCCACCTTGGGCTGTGAGGTGACAAGCCTGAGGACAAAAAGTACACATGGTGACGTTAGGAGGGAAGAGAGATGGGGGGAATCTGTGTTCCTGAAATGGCGTACTTTGTGACTTTTGGTTAAGTGAGGTTGAAACTATATTGCATAGTCACTGACACCTGGGCGTTGGGTTGCTTACCTCTGAATCCATCCCGGGTGATAACACACTGCACCCTGCAGTCTGTTCCCCACGGAGCAGCCAGAGGGATCCTTTTAGAGAAGGAGTCAAATGACGACTTGTGTGCTCCAAACTCTCCTCTGACTTCCCATCACACTAAAAACAGCAGCCAGAGGCCAGACCTCAGTCTGCCTGGCCCCGAGAGTGCCATCCCCAAGTCTGCACTCAGTGTCCTGTCTCATTATACATTCAGGTCCACTCAAGCACCGTTTCCTGAAAGCCGTCTTCCCTGCTCCTGCTCTGTTTTCACAGCCCTGCTGCTGATGCTCCGGTGGTGCTGACTGGCTGCTCACGCACCGGTGGAAGGGACGCTTGGCTTACCGCCTCTGTCGCTGATTCGGGAAAGGCTTCTTATTGGAACATTGTGAGGTCTGGATGAGCAAATAGTGTGTGAATCCAGGAGAACAAGGCTGGGCACAAATAAAACCTGTGTGAACACTGCCCTTGTATAAGAACATCTGCTCCCTGAAGGCAGAGCTGGGAGCTTAGCACCTGGCGTCTAATAGTGCTTGGTGGAGATGCTGGCTGAATAGCAAGCTCTCTTTAAATTTTTTGAGGGAATAGTGGAACACAGGAATCTGAATTGAGGTTTTGGAGCTGATTCAGTGCGTGTTGATGGGAAGGTCTAGGACACGGTTGAGGGAGGAGGGGCCCAGGAGACGGCTGTGCATTCTGAAAACCCGAAACCAGGAGCTGACAGCATCCTCTCTTTGACGCCGAAGACCCTGAAATGAAGGCAGGAGAGAACCTGGGGGTCAACGTCTTCTTGGAAGAGCCCAGTGGTCACAGCGAAGGGGGTGGGGGTGGGCGATGTGGCCGCTGGGAAGAGTGAGGTGTGGAAAACCTGGGGACGAGGGCCTCCCTCTCCCCGCTCTGGGCGACAGCATCTCGGAGCTGGCGATGCCTCCGGGGGGCGGGGGGGAGGGTGTCGTTTGCGCCGCTCAGCTAGCCGTCGAGGACTCTCAGCCCCGCCCAGCTCCTCGTCTCAGCTGCCCAGTTCAGCATATGGTCAGCTGCGCGCCGGGAGCGAGGCGGGACGCGCGGAGGGCGCACACTCGCCGCTCTCGCGCAGCCGGGAGGACCCGGGGGCCGAGGCGCGGTCCCCAGCGCCGGCGGCTGGACGGGGCTAGGGGACAGGGCGGGGGCGGCCAGCTGGGGGCGGGGGCGGCCGCGAGCCGGGCGGGCGGGGCGGGCGCGGATTGGCTTGGCGCCGCCACGTGACCGGCCCCATATAGGGCGTGGCGCGGGCGGCGGAGTCGGGTGCGGCGGCTGCCGGCTGGGTGAGGTCGGGTGCGGGTCCGGCGGCTCCGCGGCTGCTCCGCTAGAGCGCAGGGCGCACCTGGCGCCTTCCGATCCCCGCGGGGCCGCCGGGCCGGGGGATGCGCTCAGCGCCCGGGAGCCATGGTCCGCTTCGGGGACGAGCTGGGCGGCCGCTATGGGGGCCCCGGCGGCGGGGAGCGGGCCCGGGGCGGCGGGGCCGGCGTTGCGGGCGGCCCGGGCCCCGGGGGGCTGCAGCCGGGCCAGCGGGTCCTCTACAAGCAGTCGATCGCACAGCGCGCGCGGACCATGGCGCTGTACAACCCCATCCCGGTCAAGCAGAACTGCTTCACCGTCAACCGCTCGCTCTTCGTCTTCAGCGAGGACAACGTCGTCCGCAAATACGCCAAGCGCATCACCGAGTGGCCATATCCTGCCGGGCGCCGGGCCGAGTGGGGGCCCGGGGCCTCCGGAGGTCGCGGGAACGGGGACGGGGCGCGGCGTCCGGCGTCTGCGCCTTGCGGGTCTGGGGGGCGGCCTGGGCCGGGGGCCTGGGAGGGGGCCGGCCGCATGCTGCGCCCGGTGGCCATCTTCCCCGGGGCTGGAGGAGGGTGCGCCCTGGGGAGAGGCGCATCGGGTCGCTCGGCGAGGAGGGGGCGGGGCGGATTCCGGGCCCTCTCGGCGCGCCGCGTGTCCGTGCGTGTTTGTGTTTCTCTGTGTCTGTGTGTGGTCGTGGTGGCGGCGGCCGCGGGAGCGGCGTGGGCGCTGGGCGGAGCCCCCTGCCCCTGAGCTCGTCCCTTCTCTCCCTCGATGCCGGCGCAGAGCGCGTGGCCAGCCTGGAGGGCACCCGAGGGCGAATCGGTGTCCGTGTAGGTGTGAGCGCCGGGAGGAGGCGAGCCCGTGCGCGCGCCTGACTGCAGGTGCCTGAGTGTGTGAGGGCAGAGCGTGAACCCGGTGCTGCGCGTGCGTGCGCTCGGGACTCTCCGTACATGGGTGTTCACGTGCCTGTCTAGGTACATGTGGCTGCGTGCCTTTAGGTAGGAGTGTGCGCCTGCGCGGGGTCCTTGCGCCGCGCGCGGGGGGCTCACTGCCCCCTCCTTCGGGGAGCGGGCGCCGGGCGGAGCCGCGGAGGGGACGCTGTCCGCGGTGCTGACGGCCGCGGGGGCGCGCTGAGGGGCTGGCGGCTGCGGCTGCGGAGGCGGCCCTCGCGGCGCCCCGAGGATGGGGGGAGATGGGGGCGGGAAGGGTGGGGTGGGCTCCGGCCCTGGTCATTCTCAGCCCCTCTGGAGGCGGCGGGGCCGGCTGCTGCACTGCGCGCTGCCGCCTTGGCCTCCTCGCCTCTCCTCTTTGGCGCCTCCTGGCCAGTCCTTAACCCACGCACTCCGTTTGAGTACATGATTCTGGCCACCATCATCGCCAACTGTATCGTGCTGGCGCTGGAGCAGCACCTCCCAGACGGAGACAAGACGCCCATGTCTGAGCGGCTGGTGAGTGCTGTGGCGGCGGGGCCTGAGGGCGGGGCGTGCGGTGGCGGCAGCTTGTCTGATTCCGAGACTCTTCAGGACCCGAGACGGGGCAGCTCCCTCGAGCTGGGTAGTCTGAGGAGCTAACACTTCCCTCAAGGGTCAGGAGGAACGGGACAGCCCGCTCAGCCCCTGCTGGGGACCGATGGCTCCAGGGAGGCCATTTCAGCCATCAGCTGCTCTGCCCAGTGGCGCTAGCCATCTCTACACCTGAGAAGCTAAGAGCCAATGCTGGCACGCGAGAGGGACCTTCACGATGGCCCGGGGTCTGGAATGCCGGGCTGCCCCTTTCCCGCCAGGGCTCTGGTGGGCTCTGGCCCAGGTGCAGCCCTGGTTGTCTCCCTCTCTGGCTCTGCCTGGGACTCCTTCCCTTTGGGGCCTTTGCTTCCCATGGGATGCACTCTTTCCCAGGCTTTCTTCCCAAACATTCCCAAATATAGTTCCCACCTGCGCTACCAGGAGCTCCCAGACCCCGTGTTGCCCCTGTTGAAGCACCGAGCCCACAGGAACCAGAGTGCTAGGTCAGGGCATCTGGAGGGGCTGGGGCAGAGGTAGGGTGCTGCTTGAGGAGGCAAGCCCCATTCTGAAAGTGAGGCTACGTCTCCTAGCCCCCGGCATCCCAGCTGCCCTGGCCCCTCTGCCTGGGCTTGATGTGGCCTCACTGGGGCCTGAGAGACTGAGCTTCAGAGCAGAGAGAAGGAAAAGTACACGCAGGGGCTGGAGAGGGGGCCTGGGGCCCTGCTGGAGAGTGCTGCAGTCCTGGGTTCCCCAAAGAAAGAGACATTTCTGGGGGCACCAGCTGCCCAGAAGCTGAACCCTTTTCTCCACATCCTGGAGAGCGACTGTTCTTCCTAACTTCTTTCCTTT
Source organism: Nanger dama (assembly GCA_917880005.1). NCBI lineage: Eukaryota > Metazoa > Chordata > Mammalia > Artiodactyla > Bovidae > Nanger > Nanger dama. The sequence continues at coordinate 243,804 of CAKJTW010000018.1, read as the reverse complement.
ACTTCAGCAGAGATAAGCATTGATGAAGCAGATCCTGTTCTGTGCCTGGCGTGGGCCTTGAACTTCAGGCCAAGGGGTGAAGCAGGGGAGACAGAGTAGGCCGCCCTGGGGGTGCTCTACTTTGGGTGGGCACCTTGAGAAGGCAAGGAAGTGGCAGCCAGGGTTGTCAGCCAAGAGATGGGGGTTCTTGGGTCAGTCGTTTCTCCAGGCACAAGAATGGCTGAGGGGTTTCATTTGTGGGTTCGGAGGGGGCGGGTTGTGAAGGGCCTTCTGACAGAGTGGCGGGTGGTCCTCGTGGGTGGCTCCTTCCCAGACGTGGAGCTGGACAGGCTCACTCGCCCTCTTTGAGTCCCAGGTTCCTGCCGTTGTGGGTCCCTGACCTGCTGTGAGCTTGGTGGTGGTGCCCATTCTGAAAGCTGGAGAAGAGGGTGAAAGTGAGAGGAAACTGGGGATTCTGGCAGGGAGCCTTGAATGCCAGGCCTCAGGGCGTGGCAGGGGGTGGGGCCAGAGGGAAGCAGGCTGGGGGGTGGCAGGGGCAGGGGGCCCTGTGAACGGCAGTCAGGCTCGGGCCTTCCCCTGGGGAGCAGGCTTGAGTGGGCCAGTGAGCATCCAGCCTCACAAGTGAGGGACAGTTTGCTGTGTGGTAATGGGGGTCTGTACACTTGTAAGGGTTGAGGGTTAAGCAGAATGTGCTCACCCTGAGATGGATGGAGGCTGAGCACAGAGGGCCTGGGGAGCAGGCGCAGTGGTGGTCCAAGATCAGGTCTGGAGGCTGGTGTTCCTGCCAGAGGCTGGGAGGGGCTTCGTGGTGCAGAGGTGCCTGCCTTGGGGTGGGGCCTCCACAGCTCTGCTTCCCACTCACCCGCCAACTTCCCACGTGGCCTTTAGCTGGAGCCCCCAGCTCGCAGTCTCACCCCCTCCCCGAGCCAGCCCTTGCCGAGTGTAGTCAGGAGTGGGGCTGGGAGCAAGGGGTCTGGGAAGGGGCCCCACCCCATCTCCTCTTGTTGGCCGGCTCTTCTCCCGCGAACCCAGAGTTTCTCTGAACATGTTTGCTGGGTCCCGTGTTTATTCAGGGTGGGTGGTCGGCAGCCTCTTCTCTTGAGGAAGGGGACCCTCGGACTGAACCAGGCCAGAGGCGTTGGGGAGGGAATGTCCTCGTGAGTCAGCATCAGGGTGGTAAGGTGGGGGAGCTGGGCTGTGGTCGACGCTCTACTGCCTGGTCCCTGGGGGCGGCAGCCTCTGCCACATGCTGCTGCCAGCAGCCATGGGCCAGGAGGCCAGGCTGAGGGTTCCCCAGGTCGGACGTGAGAGCCCTGGAGGCCAGGCTCCTTGCGGGAGGAAGGCACAGGCAGCCCCCCACAGGAGTCAGCCTGGCTCTCCCCGCCTGGGCCCTGAGGCCAGGCCTCTCCTGGCCGAGCAGCCTCTGGGTGGCAGGTCCCACAGTCCTGAGAGCAGGGCCTGCCTACCTCCTCTCTGCCCCCTTCGGTGTCCGTGGTCTGCGCCCAGGCTGCTGCCCTTGCTGGCCCTCCTCCTGCGGTGCCCCTTTGGTCCAGCTCCTGGGGTCACCTGCACAGAGGCGCTGCCTGCCCCCCGCCCCCAGGGCGTGATGTGCTAGTGCTCCCCAGGTCCCCACAGCCCATCCTCATGTGCTTGGCACCAGGCGGGCCCGGGCTGTTGGGGTTCTGTGCTCCCCTGTCCCAGTTCTGCTCTCTGTCGTCTCCACCCGGAACTCCTGTCCCCGTCACCCAGCTGGATGCCTTGCCCTCCAGAGGCTCCCCAAGGCCCGCCGTGCTTGCTTGCCCCAGAACGTGCTTGTTTTGAATATACAGCAGGTGTGTACTGAGTGAGTGAGCGGGTCTTGGGCTGTGCTCCAGGGAGCTGGGCGTGGTCCCTGCTGTGGTTCCAGCCCAGGGTCGGACCCAGGTCACCTCTGGCTGGAGTCTGGCTCTGCCTCTAACAAGCTGCGAGTCTGTAGCCCAGTTCTTGGCCTCTCTGCACCTCAGCCCCCCCTTGGAGGGGGGGATAGCGGTGCCCAGTGCCTGTGGGATGGTGTGAGAGGGTTGCCCTGGCGATTGCAGGAAGCCCTCACGTGTTGTCACTGACACTATTGCTCCTCTGCGGCAGGGTGTTGGGGGTGGGAGCCCCTCCTCATGTGACTGGGGGTCACTGGCTGTGGGGACAGGGAGAGCCTGGCGGAGAGCACCAAGGCCCGTGCTGAAAGGACTGCTGGGGGTGTCGTGGCAGGGCTGGAGGTCCTTGCTGGCCGCGTCCGGGCGGCGGTGACTTTGCTCCGTGCTTCTCCTCAGGACGACACAGAGCCCTACTTCATCGGCATCTTCTGCTTCGAGGCTGGAATCAAGATCATCGCGCTGGGCTTTGTCTTGCACAAGGGCTCCTACCTGCGGAATGGCTGGAACGTCATGGACTTCGTGGTGGTCCTCACGGGGTAGGTGCTGGGCCTGGGGTGCCCACGGGGGGCTGGTGCTTCTCGGTGGTCCTCACGGTGGGTGCTGGTGGACAGGCATTGCTCTCCGGGAAGAGCCTGGGCTGTGATCTCGGCTGAGGGGCCGTTGAGGAGATTAGTCCTCAGCAGAGCTTGCTTGTGGAGCTGCTGGTGCTGGGGTCAGGTCCACAGGGCAGGAAGGGCACTGGGCCTGATTCTGTAAACCCTGGGCTGCAGCCGCCCCGTGGCCTGGGGGCACATGTGTGCCTCCGAGTCTCCTGCGTGAGGTGTCCATGGACACGTGCTCCTGGAGCTGTGCTTTGGGGAGGCTGTGCCTTTGTAGTCACAGTGCCTGGTTCTAGGAAGGTGCTTAGCCAGTGTCCCATCCCCCACTTTCCTTCTCAGATAGTTAGCAGCTTGTGTTTCCCAAGCAATCCAGGAGATCCAGAAAGTTGCCTGAGGCTGGGCCGGGGCGGGGGGAGGAGAGTGAGCAGAAAGCCTCCTCATCACAGGGGGCCCCAGCCTTGAGGGCCTCAGTCTCTCCACCTGCCTGATGGTGTTCAGGGCCTCTGCCCTGTTCTGAGGTTGAGCTGCCATTGCTCCGGCTCTGGGCTGCCCTCCACCTCTGGCTGGTGTAGGGTAAGTGCCTGGAGTTTGCTCCAGAAACCTGTTTGCACAGCCCGGGCCCCAGAGGCCCCGCCCCAGGGACTGCAGCCACTCCTCCTGGAGCCCTGTGCTCCCAGGGAGGCTCGGGGCCCCACTGTGGCCCAGAACTCTGCTTCCAGGGGCAGGCAGCTGTGGCCAGGGTGCCTGCGCTGCGCGTGAGGGCGAGCAGACGTGGCTGCGTGGCCTCTGGGCCCCAGTAAGGCCCCGGCGCACGCCCTCAGCCCCGGCCCCACCCCCGGAGGCCGGCTCTTGGTCTGCTTGAAGTGCTGCTGGTGGCCGCAGCGGTGGCATGCCCAGCACAGGCCGGAATCAAGGTGCCTCGCTTTCAGAGGGTCTCCCCCTGGAGATGACCGAGGGGCTGGTGGGCCTCATGCCTCAGCTCCCCTCCTGCTCTTGGCGCCTGTGGCCCCAGCCTGTCAGCAGCTCTGATCAGATGGGCACTACTGAAACTGGATATAATAGGCTGGGCAACTTTCTAATCTGTTCCATTTTTCCTAGTGACCGAGGAGGGAAGGGAGCAGGGAGCCTTTTGTTGGGAGGCGTGCCATCCTGCCGTGTGGTGCTCACTGTCCACACCCGTCTGCTTCCTGAGGACAGGCGTCCGCAGGGGCTTGTCCAGAGAGCCCTCTGAGGTCCCGCTGATGGGGCTTGGTGGCGCGTGTGGGCCATTGGAGGGCAGGGTACGCCCTGTAGTCCAGTGGGCACTGCGTGGGCTGTCGACAAATGTCACGGGCTGTTTACGTCTCTCTCCCTCTAGATCTGTGTCCCTGAGGATGTGACCGTCTTATTTTTTTAGAGTGTCCCCAGAGCGTAGCTCGGGCGGGCCCCCAGGAGGATCAGGGGGTGTCTGCTGAATTCATGGGCTACTGAAGCTCGGGTGCTCTGTGCTTGAGCCACCTGGGAGTTGGTGAGGGTGCTCAGACCGGCCTCGGGGGATGCTGTACATGGTGCTGCTTGGGCTGCTGGGAGCATGGCAGGGAGGTCTGCACCAGCCCCTTGGCAGGACCCCTGAGTCTTCTAACAAACATATCCTGATTCCAGGTTCAGGGAGTCTGGTCCCCCATGAGGGCTGGGAGGCCTCCAAGGGCAGCTGCTTTCTCTTGCCTGTCGGCCACTGTCCTGGGCACAGGAGAGGACAGGATGGCTCACCTTCTGGAGCCCCAGCAGGGGGATCGCAAGGATCCTAAGACCATAACTGTGCCCCCAGCCTGGGCTCGGAGACGCTGGCCTCAGTCCATCTGTTTCTCCATCTCTCCCACGTTCACGTGCGCCCAATTCTCCCCTCCCCCTCTCTGTGTCTCTGTCTCCCCTTCTTTCTCTCTCTCTCTCTCCCTTTCTTAATCTCTTGGTCTTTGTCTCCTCATTTCTAAGCTCCTCTGTATCTCTGCTCTTTTATCTCGTCTTTATCTTCTCTATTTCTTTGCCTCTAGATGTGTCTCCTTCTCAGTATTTTTGCTTTCTCTTTCCTCCTCTTCCCTTGCCTTTCTCCTTCTGTTTGTTCTGTGCTTCTTCTTTGGGTCGTGAAGTCTCTGCTCTCACTGTGAGAGGAGGGCTGGGAGCTGGCACCGACGGTTTCCAGGCTCCCTCTCTCTGCACCTTGTCTGCAGGGACTGTTCTGGGCTGAGAGGGAGCCCCCAGATGGGGAAGGTGGTCTGTGTGCCATGGGGGCTCACATGCTGCCCAGAGTCGTGTGGGGAGCTGCTCTCTGCTCTTGTTTGCAGCACCTGGGGACTGGTGATGTGTGCACGCACGTGTGTGCATGCGTGTGCATGCCTGCACTGCATGCGCGCACACACATGTATATGTGCATGCGTGTGCAGCAGTGCACGCACGTGCATCTGTTCATGCATGCACGTGCAGATGCACATGTGCATTTACATGCGCACATGTGCGTGTACTTGTATGTGTGCATCTGTTCAGACACAGGTGCACATGTGTGCACACATGTATGTACACACGTGCACACATGTATGTATGTGCACATGTGTGCATCTAAGCACCCACGTGTATGTGTGCATGTGCACAGCTGTGTATGCACCTTTGTGTACATATGTGTGTGTGTGGTGCCTGATAGAAGGAGGCCTTGTCTGTTCTGGGGTGAGTGCTGGGCCTGGGGAATCGAGAGAAGAGCCCTGGCCCTCCTTAGCTGAGGTGCCTGTGGGTAGCCGTGGGAGCACTGTTTCTCATTACTTTCTTGCTTTTAATTAGGGTTTACTTAATTGGCGCTCAGAGGGCTGGGGGCCCCATGGTGAACAGGGAAGGCCATGTTGCCTGGTGAAGCCTGACTTGTCCCTGAGGCCAGCTGGGCTTGCTTCTGCTTCTGGAGCTGGCATGTGGGCATGGGAGGTGCCCTGGATCGGCCTGTGGCCCTACTCTGCCTTGGGGAAGCCTCTTAACCTCATATACTCGCCTGTAAACTGTGCCTGGGCACAGCTTGGCTTTGCGGGGGGAAGAGCGATACAGCACCCAGTCCTGCCCATGAGCGGGGAGGGGCTGCCCGGTCTGAAGTCCGCTGTCTGCACATTTCCAGCCACGTGAGCTGCCCTCGTCTGCTGCTGCCCCGCCCACTGCTCGTCCCTTGATTGCTGTTTATTCAGAATCGGAGCTGAGGACACAGCAGTGAACAAGTCCCCCGGTCCCTGCCCTGCGGGCTATGTTCTCAGGGGACCTGGTCTCCCTGGCCTTTCTGTTTCCTCTAGGTGCCCAGAGGCTCAGCAAGGGCAGAGGGCACAGGCTCGTGGCCACACCATGGGGCCTGGAGGTGGGTGTGCTGTGGAGGCCACGCCTCACTGACAGTACAGGCTTCGTGTTCCCACGTAGGAAAGGGGTTAGGGAGAACGTGGTGTGGGCTGGACGGCTGCGGCTTGGGGTAGGCTCCGCAGCAGGGGGCTGAGCCCTCTAGATATTTGATAAGCGGCCACGGCTGACAGTGTCAGTACCAGAACGCAGGTGTCTCCACAGCCTTTAGAGCCTGAGATCAGACAGGACCCCCAGGGGTAGGGTCTGGAGAAGAAGCTGTCCGTGGGTGCGCCTGGGGACTCTAGAGCTGGTAGGCTGGGGCTGGCCAGTGAGGTGGGTGGGGTTGGGTTGGTGTTTTAGGGAGGAGGGGCATGTCCTTCTCGAGCAGGGGTGCGGGGAGGGTGGGCTGCCGAGTGCAGCGGCAGGCAGCCTGCAGGTGAAGGGTCCTCGCGGATGGCCTGCGCGGAGGCGCCTGCAGGCCCGGAGGGCCCGTGGTGGGCACCCAGGGCAGCTCTTCCACCTTCGGGGGAGTTTTGCAGCAAAGCCGGGCAGAGAACTGGGCAGTGGCAGGAGGGAGAGGAGGGGCAGAAGGTTCTATCCGGCGGGGGGCGCCGCCTGGGCCTGGAGGCAGGGCAGCAGGGTGCAGCTGCAGTGCTGGGGCGACGTCTGGGTGGACGGTGGCAGCTGGGGCCCCGGAGTCCGTGCTCACCTCTCTGGGACTTCAGTACACCAGAGGTGGAGCTCAGTGTGGAGCTCAGAGGTGGAGCACTCTCAGGGATGGGCTGAGAGTGCTCTCACCTCTCTGGGACTTCAGTACACCAGAGGTGGAGCCAAGTGCGTGTGCTGGGCTGCCAGATGAGAAAGCAGGGATGGGCCGAGAGTGCTCTGCGTGCCCGTCAGCTGAGGCTGGCGTGGGAAACAGGTGGTGTGTGATGGAGGGATGGGCTTGCGGGCAGTGAGTGAGGACGGCGCAGCACGGCCTCTCATCTTCTGGGCTCCCCTGGCTGGTCACCTTCCCTTCTCTACGTTGACCCTCTGGCTGGCTGCCCATCCCCACGTTCGTGTGGAAGGGATCTGTCGAGTGCCCTGGTTGCTAGGGACACGGCAGTGAACCTGGAGCTGCTTTTCCTGGGGACACAGGCGACACGCAGCCTGTCCACGTGGGTGTGAAGTGCAGTGATGAGCAGGAAGCCGGGCGATGGGGGTGAAGTTCCCCTTTGTGGGGTTCAGGGAAGGTCCTTAAGAAGGACCTTGAGCAGAGCAGCAGGTGGGAGGGGGTTGGGCATCCTGAACCTGGGAGGGGGCAGGGGCAAAGATGCTGGGAGGCCGTGGGGGCCGCGTGGGGCTCTGGGTGCAGGGGCTGGCCTGGGTGGGGTGCTGGCGGTGGGGAGCAGTGCCCAGGGGGAGGTGGTGGGCTGGGGCTGGGCTGGGTGGGGTGCTGGCGGTGGGGAGCAGTGCCCAGGGGGAGGTGGTGGGCTGGGGCTGGCCTGGGTGGGGTGCTGGCGGTGGGGAGCAGTGCCCAGGAGGAGCTGGTGGGCTGGGGCTGGGCTGGGTGGGGTGCTGGCGGTGGGGAGCAGTGCCCAGGAGGAGCTGGTGGGCTGGGGCTGGGCTGGGTGGGGTGCTGGCGGTGGGGAGCAGTGCCCAGGGGGAGGTGGTGGGCTGGGGCTGGGCTGGGTGGGGTGCTGGCAGTGGGGAGCAGTGCCCAGGGGGAGGTGGTGGCCTGGGGCTGGCCTGGGTGGGGTGCTGACGTTGGGGAGCAGTGCCCAGGAGGAGCTGGTGGGCTGGGGCTGGCCTGGGTGGGGTGCTGACAGTGGGGAGTGGTGCCCAGGAGGAGGTGGTGGGCTGGGGCTGGGCTGGGTGGGGTGCTGGTGGTGGGGAGTGGTGCCCAGGAGGAGGTGGTGGGCTGGGGCTGGCCTGGGTGGGGTGCTGACGGTGGGGAGCAGTGCCCAGGAGGAGCTAGGCGACTGGGCTGTGGGGAGTGCTGCTGCTGGCTATCCTCAGGACACTTGCTGGCACCCTGCCTGTGACACCCATGTGGCCGCCTGTCCTCACTGCTGCTGTGCCCACCCCCTGCACCTCTGCGCTCCCTATCCCCCAGGGAGCCCCTAGACCAGCCTTTGGTCCCGAGGGGTTGATTGCAGCTGGGAATCGGGGCAGGGTCCACTCAGACCATGAAGACTTGGGCCCAGAGTCCCCCGCCAGCTATGGCCCAGCCTGGAGCTTCCCTTGAGGGGAGGAGAGGTCTGTCCCAGATCAGGCAGCTATCTCCCCTGTGGACAGTTCTAGCCACAGCATCTCATTTTACTCCAAATTAAGCTGAGATTTCTTTCCAGGACATGTAATTAGAACTCAGGGTCTCCTATTGCTGACCTGAGCTTCCTGCGTTGCCTAGGGAGGGACGTCTGTGTCCATGCCCTGTCCTGCCTCCTGAGCACCCGAGCTTGGCTGGGGCCGCTGCCAGAGGGCGTGGGAACATGGTCCTGGGAGGCCAGGCCCTGGGGGACACCGCCCTGGGCGAGGAGGGGTCCAGCATGTGAGGCCAAGGTGAGCAGTGAGCCTGTGCCCACGTGTGGGAGCCAAGGGCACCGTGCCTAGCCCCAGGTGGCCAGTGACACTGGGTCTGGAGGGGGACTGACTTCGGCTCATGGCCTCAGGCTCAGGGCTCATGTTCGGGGCTGGAGCTGCCTGCGCGGGCTCTTCCTCTGTCCCGAGATGTGGTCCTACAGGCGGGGTCTCTGATGCCTACTCAGGTTGGGGGTTTGCTGGACCTTCTCTTCTATCTGCACCTGAGGCTGGGAATTGCTGGGACAGGGGAAGGGCCTGAGTTCTGACCAGTGGCCCCTGGAGTGGCAGAGGGAGGCTGTTGGGGACCCCATCTTTAAACTCTCCCTAGGCAGCATCCCTGAGGCATCGCTGATAATTCAGAACAGGCTTGGCCGCTGTGTCTGCCTGCCTCCCAGGTGCCTGCCTCCTGCCAGTGGCCCCACTGGGCTGCCAGCCCTGTGCTGGCGCCAGAGGCAGGGGTAGGGGGTTCCCCTGCCTCCCTCCGTCTGCACCCCCGCCCGGCTGGGTGTCCGCTGAGGGCGGCTCACTCCACTGCTCGCCTCTCAGTATCTCTTCTCCTGGTCTCCCCCCCGCCCCCTTTCTTCCTATGCTTTAGGATTCTTCACACTCTCCTGGAGGGCTCTGGAGAGCTAGAGCCAGGCCCTTCCTGGCTGCTGCCTGCAGATGCCACCCCATGTGCTGAAGGAGAGCCCCCTCCACCCAGCTCTAAGGGCCTGGTGATCCTGGCAGGACAGGGGCTGCAGGCTGCCGGCCTCAGGCCCGGAGCTCCGCTGGCTGCCCTGCGGGGTCCTGGGTGCTGGACTCCCGGGGCTGTCGTAGCTCGTGCCAGCAGCATGCTGAGCCTGGTGTGCCTCTGTAGAGGCGTGGTCGTGCCCAGCTGTTTGCAGCCCCATGGACTATAGCCTGCCAGGCTCCTCTGTCCTTGAAATTCTCCAAGTAAGAATACTGGAGTGGGTTGCCATTTCCTTCTCAGGGAATCTTCCGGACCCAGGGATTGAACCTGGGTCTCCTGCACTGCAGGCAGACGCTTTGCCATCTGAACTGCCAGGGAGGCCCGCCCTCTGCAGAGGTGGCAGGGAGCAGCTGCTCATCTATCCAGGTATCCTGTGCCTGGTGTGCCTGCAGAGGTCACGGGAGGTCAAGTTCATGCCTGTGGGAGTGTTTGCCTGTGGCCGGTGGATATCCCTACAGCTATTCAGGTGGGTGGGCAGCTGGGCACTGGACTCTGCCTTCCTGTTCAACTCCAGGTGCCTCCCCTCACCCCATTTCATGCTGTTGAGCCCAGAGCTCCAAATTCACAGGAGGTGAGAATGGCTGCCGATGTCCTCTTGTGTTGCTAGACCGGGATCCAACGCCAGTCCCAGTGCCTGGACTGGGGAAAGGCCGGAGAGCAGGTCCTCCTTGGCTGAGTGGTGGGGGCCGCTGGGAGGGGCCTCTTTCTCCCCTGCCACAGCCCGTCTGAGTCACACAGACCTGGAACCTGCAGCCTCCCCGCAGGCCGCCTGTGCAGGCCCCTGGGTGTCCTGTCTTCACCCAGCTGGCCAGCCCACCATGCCCCACTTTCTCCAGGTCTCAGCCTCTCTGGGGAGCCCCTCTCGGAGCCCTCATCACTCCAGCTGGTGGCTCCCTCTCTGCTCCCAGAGTATCAGAGCCCATGTGCCCGGGGCCGCTGCTTTCAGTGGGATGGGATGTGGGTCTGTGTTTCTCGGCCTGGCAGCCTGTCTGCCCGCTCTTGTCCCGGGGCTTCCCTCCTGGCCGGCTCCACAGATGGACTTTCCCTGTGGAGCCTTCCCTTTAGCTTGGGCGCCGCACAGATGCCTGAGACGGGGGTCAGGGGCCGAAGCAGCAGGCGTTGCTGTCTCCCTTTGTAGGGTGGGTGTCCAAGATCAAGGTGGCCGCAGGGCTGCTGTGGGTGCGGCATCCTCCCGCTGGCAGGCGGCTGCCTCCCCACTGTGTCTTCCCGGCCGCTTCTCTGTGTGCAGACACAGGTCTCTGTGTCTCTTCCTGTTCTGTTAAATTAATCCTTTAAATTAAAGCTTATCTGTAGGACCTTGCTTAACCATTTACCTCCCAAGAATCCCATCTCCAGATACAGTCCCATTGGGAGTCAGAGCTTCAACAGAAGAATCTGGGGGGACACAGGTTAGTCTGCAACAGGCCGCTCAGACTCCAGGCTCCTCTGAGGAGCCTCGGTGCCCCCCGTTCCCAGTGTGCAGCGAGTGCTGAGGGACTGAAATCCAGCGGGGGAGGCGGGGACCCCCCTCGGCCCCCATGGGCACAGGTGGCACGTGACTGATCCCGAGTGTCCGTGTGGCTGCCAGTCTGGGTATGGCTGTGGTGTGCTGGGCCCAGGTCAGTTGTCCGTAGGTCCCTTCTCACTCCTTGCGGTTGGTCACCAGCCTCTGGGGTCTGACGGCAGGGACTGAGGGCTGAGGTGGCTGAAGGCAGGGCTGCCCACTCCCCCGGACCCTCTGTAGCCTGGACTGAGGGAGGGCACTGCTGAGCCCATGGTGGGTCAGAGGGTGTCCTGGGTGTCCTGCAGCCTCCTGTCTGAGGGTGGGCATCCCCGAGGGGGCCTCCAGCACCACCCGCCCTCTCTGCCTGCAGCCCCTCCCCACACCTGCTGTCTGGGACCCTGGCTCTGCGAATGCAGTGTGGGGGCAGGGAATGGGCAGGAAGCGAGAGTGTCCTTCTTCCTGTCTCCTGATCAGTCCTGGGGCCTGGTGTTTCCACTGTCGAGCCCTGCAGCACAGTGATGCAGGGGGCACAGCAGGGGCACAGCAGGGGCGCGAGCGAGACCCCTGTGTGGCCAGGGTTTGGTTGCCATGAGGTGGCTCCTTCCCTGGGGTGAGGCCCCCTGGGGTGCTGTGCTCACTCCTGTGCTTTGGGTCCCTGGCCTGGCAAGTGGGCAACGTGGGTGCAGAGCCCTCTGGTGAAACATCAAGCAGGTGGGGCTAGAAGGGTGCAGACCAGGAGGGGAGAACGATTGCGCGAAGCTGGCTCTTCCACGAAGTCTTCTAGGCACTGGCTGCTCTTCTGATGCGATCGTCCCATGACCCTCCTGAGCTGGATGCTATTGTTAACATCCCCTCGTAAAAATTACTTATCTTGAGCTCATCACAGATTTGCAGTATGCACAGAGGGTGCTGAGGGTGCTGTCCAGCGAGGCTGTAGCATGGTTTCGCAACCAGAGTGTGACCCCGGCACAGTCAAGACATGGAAACTCCATCCCCAGCAGGACCCGCCCTGTTGCCCTTCTGTGCCTGCTTCCACTTTCCTCCGGCCTCACTGCCCCTTAACCCCTGAGGAGCATAATGCAGCACCCAGGCCCCTCTCTGCTCCCTGGGTGGCTCTCTGAGGCTGCCTGCGTCACATCTGTACTTTGTCCCTCTCTACTGCACATTGTCTCCCTGACTGCTCACCTGTTGAAGGACACGTGATTTGTTCCTAGCTTTTGAGATGTCAGCCACAAGACTGCTCTGCACGTCTGTGCACAGGTTTTGTGTGAAGATAGTTTCCTGGATGAGCGCTTATGAGTGTGGTTATGGGCCCGCTGCAGCGCAGGTTTTGTGAGAGGATAGTTTCCTGGATGAGCGCCTAGGAGTGTGGTTTCGGGCCGCTGCAGCGCATGTCTAGTGGCTTAGGGTCTTACCAGACTGCTACCCGGGGTGTCTGTGCCTGTTTACATGCTTTTACATTCCCGCCAGCAGTGTACGGATGATCTGGTTTCTCCATATCCTTACCAGCATTTGCTGTTGTCACCGTTTCTTATTTTAGCTATTCTGGTGAGTATGCAGTGATATATCATGGTGGTTTTGATTTGCATTCCCCTAATGGCCACTGGTAGGAGAAGGCAATGGCACCCCACTCCAGCACTCTTGCCTGGAGAATCCCATGGGCGGAGGAGCCTGGAAGGCTGCAGTCCATGGGGTCACTAGGGAGTCGGACATGACTGAGCGACTTCACTTTCACTCTTTGCTTTCATGCGTTGGAGAGGGAAATGGCAACCCACTCCAGTGTCTTGCCTGGAGAATCCCGGGGACAGGGAGCCTGGTGGGCTGCCGTCTCTGGGGTTGCAGAGTCGGACACAACTGGAGCGACTCAGCAGCAGCAGCAGCAGCAATGGCCACTGATATTGGACATCTTTTCCTGGGCTTGTCTGCCATCCGTATCTCCATTTTGGTGAAATGTCAGTTCAGGAATTCTGTTCAGGCTCTAATTGGATTGTTAGATACTAGTTGATTTCCTCTCAATCTGTAGTTAATTTTTTTTCATCCTTGTGACGGGGACTTTTGCAGAGCAAAAGCTTTAAATCGTAATGAAGTCCAGTTAATCAGTTTTCCCTTTTATAGCTAGGGCTGGTGGTTTTGAGTCTAAGAACTCTTTGCCAGACCTGCGTCATGAAGACCTTCTCCTACTTTTCCCATGAAAGTCTCATGGCGCTATGTCTCACATGCCAGCCTGGGGTCTGTTCTTGAATGAGTGTTTGTCTCATGGCACTGTGTCTCCCATGCCAGCCTGGGGTCTGTTCTTGGATGAGTGTTTGTCTCATGACTCTGTGTCTCCCATGCCAGCCTGGGGTCTGTTCTTGGATGAGTGTTTGTCTCATGACTCTGTGTCTCCCATGCCAGCCTGGGGTCTGTTCTTGGATGAGTGTTTGTCTCAGGAGCGAGGCTTCTTTCAGTTGAGATTCTTTTTTGCTAGTTTTCTGCCTGCATGTGGGCATCCAGGTGCTCCAGTGCCACTTGCTGAAACGGCTGTGAAGGGTTTCCGCCACTGGAGTACTCTTCCTCGGTCAGAAGTCAGCCGGCCGTGTGCACACGGGTCTGCTCCTGTTCCGTCCAGCTGTGCCCGTCTCTCTACTAGATTTACACTGTATTGATGACTAGTGCTATTCAAGTCTCAGAATTGGACAGACTCATTCCCCCACACTCTATTCTTTTTTAAAGACCGTTGTGGCTATTCTAGTTTCTTTGTTTCCATATAAATTTTGGAATAATCTTATCAATGTATATGCAAAATCTTCATAGGAGTTGTATAAAATCGGTTTGTTAATTTGCAGAGAATTAATATTGTCCCTGTGTTGAGCCTTCCAGTCTGTGAACATGACGCGTCTCTTCGTTTGTGTGGAGCCTATTGATTCCTTTCCTCTGCATTTTGTTGTTTTGGGGATTCAAGAGCTGTGCATGTTTTATTAGGTTTACGTCTAAAACTTTTTCTTTTTTTTTTAATGTGTGTACAAATGGTGTAATATTTAAAATTTCAGTGTTCAAATGGCCATTGCTATTGCTACATAGAAAAGCAATACATTTTTTAATATTTGTCTTTATTTCTGTAACTTTGCTGAATTCACTTGTTAGTTTCAGGAGATTGTTTTTTAAAGGATTCTCTGGAGTTGTCTGTGTAGACACGTGTGCCATTTGCAAGCAGAGCAGTTTCACTTCCTCCTGCTTCTCATCCCTTTTTCCCTCTTACTGCGTCAGCTGGGGCTCCCTAGCGCTGCGCTGAGGGAGAGCGTGGGCCGCTGTGCCTCGTTTCCGGGGAGGAAGCATCCATGCCCTCCCGGGAAGCACCGTATCTGCTGCAGAGTTCTGTTTCCCCTCGTTCAGCTGGTAAAGAATTCGCCTGCAGTGCAGGAGACCTCAGTTCGATCCCTGGGTCAGGAAGATCTGCTAGAGAAAGGACAGGCTATCCACTCCAGTATTCTGGCCTGGAGAGTCCCATGGACTGTGCAGTCCCTGGGGTTGCCAAGAGCCGGACACAGCTGAGCGACGTCCACTCTCACTTTGCCGTAGGGTTCTGTAGATGCTGTTTATTAAGTTGAGGTAGTTCTCTACTCCTTTTTTTCTGAGAGTTTTTGTCATGAATCAGCTTTCCTCTTGTCAATGTCTGCTGCTGCTGCTAAGCTGCTTCAGTCGTGTCCCACTCTGTGCGACCCCTTAGACAGCAGCCCACCAGGCTACCCTGTCCCTGGGATTCTCCAGGCAAGAACACTGGAGAGGGCTGCCATTCCATTCTCCACTTGTCAATGTCAGATTTTATCAAATGTTCTTTCTATGTTGATATGCTCACGTGACCTTTTCTTCCTCTGCCTGTTAATATGGTGAATTACAATGATATCGATTTTTGAGTACTGAGCCAGACTTACTTCCTGGGATGAACACGGTCATGATGTGTAATCCCTTCCATGTGCTGCTGAGCTGCTTTTGCTAATATTTTTAGGGTGTTTGCATCTGTGCTCATGAAGGCTATTGATCTGCCAGTTTGTTTGGTTTTTTTTTTTGCTTTGTTTTGTTCTTTTTTTTTGGTAGTCTTTGTATGGCTTTGATATCAGGATAATACAGGCTTCCATTATGGATTTGGAAGTGCTCCTTCCCCATCCTATTTTCTGGAAGCCATTGTGTGAAAGTGCTGTGAATTCTTTTTAAATATTTGGTAGAATTATACAGTGGATCCAGCTGGCCTGGAGATTTGTCTTTAGGGAGTTTTAATCTTATGGATTCAAGTTCCTTAATAGTTAAAGGGACGTTTGGATTGTCTGTTTCCTATTGGGGAGGTTGAGGTAGCTTGTCTTTTTGAGGACATGGTCCGTCGAGTCTGAATTGTCGAGACTGTGTGTGTAGAGCCCTTATCCTTCTCACGGCAGGTGCAGCATCTCCAATGACAGCCCTTGTTTCATTTCTTATATTGGTAACTTATGTCTTCTCTCTCAATATCTCTCTTTTTGGGAGGTTTGGGTTAGTCTTGCTAGGAGTTTGTCAGTTTTATTGATCTTTTCAAGGAAATAACTCTTAGTTTCAATAATTAAAAATTTTTTTGATTTTACTATGTTCTGCGCTTATTTTTATCCCCTTCTGTGTTCCGTTTGCTCTGAGTTTGCTCTCCTCTTCTCCTTCTCGGTTCTGGTGGTGGGCTGAGGTCAGTGATCTGAGGCGTTTCTCCTTCCTAGTGTGTGTGCATGGTGTATTACATTTGCCTCTCAGCACACTTGAGCTGTGTCTCACACATTTCAGTATGTTGCATTTTCAGTTTAATTCAGTTTCATGTGTTCTTAAACTTTCTCTGGACTTTTCTTCTATCTACAGATTGTTTAGAAATGTGCTATTTATTTTCTAAATGTTTGGGAATATTCCAGAATCTTTCTGTTACTGATTTCTAGCTTGATTCCATGTGGTCAGAGAACACACTCTGTATGATTTTGAGTGTTTTAAATTGGGTAAGGTTTATTTTAGGCTCAAGATATGGTCTATCTTTGTTTATGTTTCATGGGCACTTGGCAAGAATATGTATATGGCTGCTTTTGTGTGGCATGTTCCATAAATGTGGATTAGATTCTGCTGAAGGTGTTAATAAGTCTTCTGTGTCCTTGCTGGTTCTCTGTCTGACTGTTCTGTCAGTTGTTAAGGTGGGTGCTGAGGTGTCCATTCATGGTAGTGCACTTGTCTATTTTCCTTACATTGCCATTGGTTTTTACTTCACATATTTTGTGGCTCCATTGTTGAGTACATATAGGCACACCCATTTATTGAGCTTCATGTTATTGCAGACAGTGCATTTTTAAAAATTGAAGGCTTGTGGTAGCTCTGCGTTGCGCTGGTCTGTTAGCACCATTCTTTCCAAAAGCGGCGGCTCTCTGTGCCTCTCTGCCACGTTTCTTCCATTTGGGGATATTTCAGACCCTCCTAAAAGATTATGGCTTGTGGAAGGCTCCTCTCCTTTCCCCTTGCCTGCGATTCTGATCGGCTTTTACAGCCCTGGGGGCCCCTCCTCCCCCCTCCCCCGCTCCATCTCTGGGCCTGAGGTCTCTTCCCCACGCTCCCTCTCTTCCCCACGCTCCCTCTCTTCCCCACGCTCCCTCTCTTCCCCACGCTGCCTCTCTGCCCCACGCTGCCTCTCTGCCCCACGCTCCCTCTCTTCCCCACGCTCCTTCTCTTCCCCACGCTCCCTCTCTTCCCCTCGCTCCCTCTCTTCCCCCACGCTCCCTCTCTTCCCCTCGCTGCCTCTCTGCCCCACGCTGCCTCTCTTCCCCACGCTCCCTCTCTTCCCCACGCTCCCTCTCTGCCCCACGCTGCCTCTCTGCCCCACGCTGCCTCTCTGCCCCACGCTCCCTCTCTTCCCCACGCTCCCTCCCTTCCCCACGCTCCCTCTCTTCCCCACGCTCCCTCTCTTCCCCTCGCTGCCTCTCTGCCCCACGCTGCCTCTCTTTCCCACGCTCCCTCTCTTTCCCACGCTCCCTCTCTGCCCCACGCTCCCTCTCTGCCCCACGCTCCCTCTCTTTCCCACGCTCCCTCTCTTTCCCACGCTCCCTCTCTTCCCCAGGTCCCTCTCTTCCCCACGCTCCCTCTCTTTCCCACGCTCCCTCTCTTCCCCAGGTCCCTCTCTGCCCCACGCTCCCTCTCTGCCCCACGCTCCCTCTCTGCCCCACGCTGCCTCTCTGCCCCACGCTCCCTCTCTTTCCCACGCTCCCTCTCTTTCCCACGCTCCCTCTCTGCCCCACGCTCCCTCTCTGCCCCACGCTCCCTCTCTTTCCCACGCTCCCTCTCTTTCCCACGCTCCCTCTCTTCCCCAGGTCCCTCTCTGCCCCACGCTGCCTCTCTGCCCCACGCTCCCTCTCTTCCCCACGCTCCCTCTCTGCCCCACGCTCCCTCTCTTCCCCACGCTGCCTCTCTTCCCCACGCTCCCTCTCTTCCCCACGCTCCCTCTCTTCCCCACGATGCCTCTCTGCCCCACGCTGCCTCTCTGCCCCACGCTCCCTCTCTTCCCCACGCTCCCTCTCTTCCCCACGCTCCCTCTCTGCCCCACGCTCCCTCTCTTCCCCACGCTGCCTCTCTGCCCCACGCTCCCTCTCTTCCCCACGCTGCCTCTCTGCCCCAGGTCCCTCTCTTCCCCACGTCCCTCTCTTCCCCAGTTGAGCCCATCCTCTTAGCTTTTCACAGTGGCTATGGTAGTTTTCAGTTATAAAATTTCCATTTAATTCTTCTTTATTTTGTTCAGGATACTTTCTTCTGTTTGTTTGTTTCAAACATGTTAGTGGTGGTTTGTGGGAAAACTACCATAACTGCTACAAAGCCTTTGTCAGAAGATTTTGGTGCCTCTGTTATCTCACGTGTCAGAAGCTATGATTGTCCTTTTTCATTCAGTTTGAGGTCTTCCTGGCTTTTTGATGAATGAGATATGATATGATTGAAACCTGGACATCTCCACATGTTTTTCTGCGACTCTGGTTCTTATTAACCTTGTTTTAGTTGGGTCTCTGATCCTTCTCAGTGAAGAGACAGGGTTTTCTGCTTTGTCGCTTCTACGTGGAGTAGAAGTTCAGGTTCCCCGCTCAACCGTCGTTGGCAGGGCCCCTCATCGTGCAGGGAGGAGGTGTCACTCTCACTTCACAGACTGGAAACTGAGAGAAGCTCAGACACTTTGCAGGAGCCAGTGCAGATTCCAGCTAGACTGAGCCAAGGTCCAAGCTCGCGACCACCAGCCACCCTGACCCTTAGGGGTGCCGGAGGCACACTATTCACCCTGAAACGAAGGGTCTAATGGCAGCGGCGCCAAGGCACCCTCTCCCAGGGTTTCCGTGGCTGCCCTGGGTGAGTCCTGGGTCATGCTGACCTCCGTGGCCAGAGCTTTGCTGCAGGCGACAAAAGCAGCAGGCCTCTTTCACGCTGGACGGAGCCCCCCAGCCAGTCCACGGGCTGGACAGATCCCTCCAGCCGGTCCACGGGCTGGACAGAGCCCTCCAGCCGGCCCGTGGGCTGGACGGAGCCCTCCAGCCGGCCTGCGGGCTGGACAGAGCCCTCCAGAGCCCCCCAGCCGGCCCGCGGGCTGGACAGAGCTCTCCAGCCGGTCAACGGGCTGGACGGAGCCCCCAGCCAGTCCACGGGCTGGACAGAGCCCTCCAGCTGGCCCGCGGGCTGGACAGAGCCCCCAGCCGGTCCACGGGCACAGTGTCCACATGGGCCATGTCCAGATGGGAGGTGGTCTGGAGGGACCCGAGAGCATCTCTCCAGCGGTCACCCACCATGCCCCAAAGAAGCTGGGGGCCTGGAGCCCCTGCTGTCCACTCTGTGTGGCCCCTACCTGCCCTCTGGCCCTAGAGGAGGGGGTGGGAGGGGGGAGAATGTTTGACTGGACTTCCCTGCACTCTGGGCATGCCCCAGCTCCTCCTCTTCCTGGGTTGTGAGCCTGGACGCCTGGATGTGCCATCTGAACCTCAGTTTCTTCCTCTGTATGAAGGGTCTGCCGGTGCTGACCTCCGAGTGTCTACCTCACGCCAGCTTGGCCTGGTGTGAGGTAGACAGCTGTGATGTTTCTGTCTGAGTGAGCTGTGAATGTCACGTTCTCTGGCCTGGGGGCCTGCACCGGCTGGGCTGACCCTCAGCCTTGCACGGAGTCTCCAGGCTTTGGAGCAGCCTCAGGGCCTCTAGTGCAGGGGCTCTGTGCAGCCCAGGATGGGGCTGGTGTGGGGAGCGTGGCGGAGGCTGAGGCCTCTTTGGCTGAGACCAGGAGGCTGTATCCATGACAACTGCCTCAGCCTCCTGGGCAAGAATCAGCATCTGGAAAGTCAGTGACAAAGAAGTTCCTGGAGATGATGCTGCCCTTGCCACATGTCTGCCCATAGCTCTGTGTCTCCCTGGGCGTGGGCCTGACCTGGAGACTGTGTGCCTGCACAGGGTGAGCCAGGGCTGGGGCAAGGAGGTGCAAGCCTCCCCCAGTGTGCTCCTGGCTTTTCCCTGGAGCCCTGCCCCACCCCCTCCAAGGAGGCTGCATGCCAGACCCTTCTGGCTGAGTTGTCCAAACTGCTGTGTTTTGAGACTCAGAGATGTCCATAGCAATTGTGTGGGGTTGGCAGCCTGGGCGTCTCTGCTGTCTTTGTCAGACTTGATGGACTGAGGGCCTCAGGGAGGGCTCCCAGCTTGGCCTGTGGAGGGGCAGAGGTGACCCCCATCATACAGCAGGTGTGGAAAGGCAGGGTGACCCAACACAGGCGATATGGTGAATATGCAGCTACAAAGACCCAGCTGGGGGCCCCAGAATCTGGACTGGGGGTGCTTGGGTCAGCGTCGGGCCCCAGGCCAGCACTGCGGCGAGTGGCCCCAGGCCTCTCCTGGCAGGGCGCCCCTGCCTCGGTGCCTGTGGGGGGGCTCCTGGCAGGGCCTGGCTGCAGCGTCTGCACCACGTGCTTCTGGCCCCTGCTGATCATCCACGGTCCAGGCGCCACGGACCGTCAGGCCCAGTATGTCTGAGGCCCCTGCCGTCCACGTCGACTGCCTGTGTGCCTATGGGGCTGTGTGTCTGAGTCTGTGTGTCCCCAAGTCCTTGCCGTGTCTCCGTGCCCTGCCGCTCTGGGTACAGGGCCATGGGCCTGGCGATTGGGCTGCAGCAGCCACCAGCGTGTGCCCAGGGGCCCGAGGCTCAGCGCCGTCACTGTGCGGCTGTCTGCGTCTGGCCCCTTTCATGCAGTGCAGTATTTCTAAGGCTCACCCGGGGATCAGGTCATCTGTCCCTTTAACGTTATTTCACAAAGACACGAGGTCTGCTGTGTTATTTGTGATGGACACCCAGGCTCCACTGTCATCGACACAAAGATTGTTGTTGTCATTCAGTCACTGGGTCGTGTCTGACTCTTTGTGGCCCCATGGACCATAGCACGCCAGTCTTCCCTGCCCTTCACTATCTCCAGGAGTTTGCTCACACTCATGTCCATTGAGTTGGTGATGCCATCCAAACACCTCATCCTCTCTCACCTCGTTCTCCTCCTACCCTCAGTCTTTCCTAGCACCAGGGTCTTTTCCAATGAGTTGGCTGTTTGCATCAGGTGGCCAAAATATTGGAGCTTCAGCCTCAGCATCAGTCCTTCCAATGAACATTCCAGGTTGATTTCCTTTAGGGTTGCTGGTTTGATCTCCTTGCTGTCCAGGAGACTCAAAGAGTCGTCTCCAGCACAATTCCAAAGCATCAATTCTTCGGCACTCAGCCTTCTTTATGGTCCAACTCTTTAATCTCAACAGTGTGATCTTTCAACTTTGACTTTCAAAGTTGATCTTTCAACTTTGGTTTCTTTTTTTTTCCCATTAATTCAATGGGGCAGATTCTCAGAGGAAACTAATTGAAAGTGTTTAAGCATTTTATGGCATTTTATTTTGCAAGTTGTTTTACAAGTGTGATGCATTAGTTTACATTCCTGCTACATGTGTGTGTTAGTTGATCAGTGTGTCTGACTCTTTGTGCCCCGTGGACTGGAGCCGGCCAGGCTCCTCTGTCCATGGAGTTCTCCAGGCAAGAACACTGGAGTGGGTTGCCATGCCCTCCTCCAACACCCCTACTAATTCTACTTAAATTTGACATCTACGCTGCCACTTCGGTGCTGTGCGTAGCCCTCTTGATGATGGATCGGGGGTGAGGCCTTGCCTTGCTGCTGCTCTTTCTTTTGCTCCCATGGCTGACGGTTTGGGCGTGTCTGCATGTTACTGCTTCATGCTTCCTTTCATGAGTTGTGTGTGTGGATTCTTTGCTGTTTCGTTTTGGAAACTTTAGGGCTTCTTCACTAACACCGAGCATGTGTCTCCTACCAGGAGCCTTGCTGGGTGTGACCTGGAAGGAAGGCCTCCAGCTCCAGCCAGTCCTGCTCCCCTGCCCCAGGCTGACGCCTGTCTTGCTCTCCAGCATCTCCTAGAGCCTAAGACTTTGGGAATCATAGGCACCCAGAAAATGCATATTGAATACAAAGATGCATGCTATAATCACCCTTCTGTTATTGTTGTTAATATATCATTTTTAATTAA
The DNA here is from genome assembly GCA_917880005.1 of Nanger dama. Lineage (NCBI taxonomy): Eukaryota > Metazoa > Chordata > Mammalia > Artiodactyla > Bovidae > Nanger > Nanger dama. The sequence continues at coordinate 222,609 of CAKJTW010000018.1, read as the reverse complement.
AGTGCCTCAAAGTTATTTTATTATCTTAAATAATTTCACTGTTGGGTACCCATTCTTCTTTGCCATGTAAATAAAAATATTGATTTTCTCACTTGAAAATGCTCCTATCGGAAAGAATAAAAATGACCCACAGTCCCACCACCCTGAGATAACCACTGTTAATATTTTGAGCTTTTTCATTCCGAACCTTTTCTGTGCATAAGCTTGTGAATTACACGGCTGGTGCCCTGCCCTGGGGGCACAGGCGCTCTGCTGCCTCACGGGCAGGCTGGCTCAGGCAGGGCAGCACAAGGCTCCCGGGGCTGTCTGTGCACCTCGACAGCTGAGGGTGCGCAGAAGACACGGGGCCGGCCAGTCACCTCCCTCTTGTTGACCGTTTAAGGTATTTCAAAGTTTGCTTCTATAGAAAAGACCAAAAGCGTGCATACATCTGTGCCATACCTCTGACCGTTTCCTTTAGATGAATGCTTAGAAGACGGGTGGCGGTTTATTTCCTCTGTGGATAACTTTCCTGTCATCTGGTTGTGCGCCCTGTGTCACGAACTGGAGTGCTCCTGCGTCTTGCCCATGCTGCTTCTGTTTGGGTTTGAACCTATCTGGCCTGTGGTCCAGGAGTTGAGCTCAAAGTAATATTTCAGTGTCTCATGAAACAGGCCCTTCTCTCTTTTCTTTTCTGAATATTTATTTAATATTTTGCCTGTTTAATTTTCTAGATAATTTTGAAATCATGTTATTAAAGTCCAAAGAATTCTTTTGGGAGGTCGTTTCAATTATCGAGAGTCTCTGAGCTGATTTGTGGAGAATCAGGCTTTAAAAGCCCGCGTTTTGTCCGTCTGTCCAGGAGTAGCGTGTCTGAATGTGTGTCCAGTTCCCGGCAAAAGGTCCTGCAGTCTTACTAGGGCAGGCCGTTCACATTCTGGCGTTATCCCTCAGTGGCTTGTGTGTGAGCCCTTGTGGTTGAGGAGTTTTTGTTTCATTAGGTTTCTGACCAGTCATGTTGGTGCCACATCTGCTTTGGGGGTTTGTGCTCTTGCCTGAGTCCTGGGCTTGGTCCCTGCAGTTTGCTGAGGGGAGCTGAGCTGGTCTCTATTTGCTGGTGGACGGTGGGCTTGCAGCCAGGTTTTGATTTTCTTCGGCCTGGATTTCTCACACTCTGATGACAGTGTCTGCAGATCGCTTTTCTGTGCCTGTTTTTTTTTCTTCCTGTAATTGGTCTGTGCTGCATTTTTCTTTCAAGGCTTTGTGTTACTTTCTGTCTGGAAGTTGGGGGTGGGGAGTGGGATTTGCAAACCTGCAGGAAAGGGAAAAGGAGACGCTCCTGACCAGCATCCGCCCAGCACGAGTGTGCGTCAGAGTCTCCTGCAGGGTTTCCTGTTGTCTCCGTGCCGGGCCCACCCCCTGAGGTCCCACGGCCCAGAGCTCACCCCCTGATGTCTCCCGGGGCGCTGACCCTGTGGTCCTGGGGCCTGGCTCTCTCTCTCTCTCTCTCTCTCTCTCTCTCTATATATATATATATATATGTATACACAGCTTATTGTACGTACATGTTCTAAGTTGGAGTATAGTTGCTTTGCAATGTTGCGTTAGCTCCTGCTGTATCAGCCACACATATGCACTGATCCCTTCTTCCTTGTTTTTCCTTCTCATTTAGGTCACCTTTGAGAAACTGCTCTCAGCTGACTTCCTGGGAGTTTTATCCGTGTCTTCTAGAAATAATCACTCTACCTGCTCTTTGCCTTATGTCTTACTCACATTCTGTTATGTTAGCCAGAACTCTTGAAATAAGATTCAGTGAGATTTATGGCAGTGATTCTTATTTTATTATCTGATTTAAAAGGAAATCCTCCATGATACACGAGAGTTTTTTGGTACTCTTGAGAGTGGATTTTATGCATAGAAAAGTTTTAATTTCTAAAAATCAGGATTCTATTTGTTAAAGTGATGAATCCAGAATTGCAATTCTTTTAAAGAAAATTTAGGTTCAGTTTGTGACAAAATAGATGAATCTTGAAAGCATTATGTGAAGTGAAATGAATCAGATAGAGAAAGACAAATACTGTACTTATATGTGGAATCTAAAAACAAACACACCCCAAAAAAGAGGTTATATTTGTGTTACTCAGAATGAGGGGGCCAGGGCAATTGGAGTTGTTGTTGTAAAGTACAGTTGCAGGTGTGAGATAAATAAGGCCTGGGGAGCTGATGTACAGAGTGGTGGCCTTGGCTCACGTGAGCATATCATCTGTAAGAAAGCTGTGGTCACTCCCCTAGAGCCAGACATCTTGGAGTGTGAAGTCAAGTGGGCCTTAGGAAGCATCGCTGCGAACAAGGCTAGTGGAGGTGATGGAATTCCAGCTGAGCTATTTCAAATCCTAAAAGAGGATGCTGTGAAAGTGCTGCACTCAGCATGCCAGCAAATTTGGAAAACTCAGCAGTGGCCAAAGGTCTGGGAAAGGTCAGTTTTCATTCCAATCCCAAAGAAAGGCAATGCCAAAGAATGCTCAAACTACCACACAATTGTCCTCATCTCACACGCTAGCAAAGTAATGCTCAAGATTCTCCAAGCCAGCTTCAACAGTATGTGAACCATGAACTCCCAGATGTTCAAGCTGGTTTTAGAAAAGGCAGAGGAATCAGAGATCAAATTGCCAACAAGCACTGGATCATTAAAAAAGCAAGAGAGTTCCAGAAAAACATCTATTTCTGCTTTATTGACTATGCCAAAGCCTTTGACTGTGTGGATCACAACAAACTGTGGAAAATTCTGAAAGAGATGGGAATACCAGACCACCTGACCTGCCTCTTGAGAAATCTGTATGCAGGTTAGGAAGCAACAGTTAGAACTGGACATGGAACAACAGACTGGCTCCAAATAGGAAAAGGAGTCCATCAAGGCTGTATATTGTCACCCTGCTTGTTTAACGTATATGCAGAGTACATCATGAGAAATGCTGGGCTGGAAGAAGCACAAGCTGGAATCAAGATTGCTGGGAGAAATATCAATAACCTCAGATATGCAGATGACACCACCCTTATGGCAGAAAGGGAAGAGAAGCAAAGAGCCTCTTGATGAAGGTGAAAGAGGAGAGTGAAAAAGTTGGCCTAAAGCTCAACATTCAGAAAACGGAGATCATGGCATCCGGTCCCATCACTTCATGGGAAATAGATGGGGAAACAGTGGAAACAGTGTCAGATTTTATTTTTCTGGGCCCCAAATCACTGCAGATGGTGACTGCAGCCGTGAAATTAACAGATGCTTACTCCTTGGAAGAAAAGCTATGACCAACCTAGACAGTGTATTAAAAGAAGAGATGTTACTTTGCTGACAAAGATCTGCCTAGTCAGAGCTATGGTGTTTTCAGTGGTCATGTATGGATGTGAGAGTTGGACCATTAAGAAGGCTGAGCACTGGAGAATTGATGCTTTCAAACTGTGGTGTTGGAGAAGACTCTTGATAATCTCTTGAACTGCGAGGAGATCCCACCAGTCCATCCTAAAGGAAACCAGTCCTGAATATTCACTGGAAGGACTGATGCTGAAGCTGAAGGTCCAATACTTTGGCCACCTGATGTGAAGAACCGACTCATTGGAAAAGACCCTGATGCTGGGAAAGATTGAAGGCAGGAGAAGGGGACAACGGAGGATGAGGTGGTTGGATGGCATCACCGATTCAATGGACATGGGTTTGGGTGGACTCCAGGAGTTGGTGATGGACAGGGAGGCCTGGCGTGCTGCAGTCCATGGGGTCGCAGAGAGTTGGACATGACTGAGCGCCTGACCTGAACTGAACTGAAGAAGGCTCTGGAGGCAGTAGATCCTGAGAGAGATTTTCTCTCTTTCTCATTGCATCTACATGAGATGATGGGTATTAACTAGGCTTATTGAGGTAATAATTTTACAATATATGGAAATCAAATAACTGTTCTGTATGCCTTAAACTTTTATAGTGATGTATGTCAATTATTTATCAATAAAACTGTAAAAATATTAACATTTTTAAGATTCAGCTGATGAAAATTTATATGTATACTTTTGCAGTTCTAAAAACATTGACTTGTTTTTTAATTGAAGGATAATTGCTTTACAGAATTTTGTTATTTTCTCCCAAATACCAGCATGAGTCAGATATAAGTATGCGTATGTCCCCTCCCTCTGAGACTCCCTCCTCTCTCCCTCCCCACCCCACCCCTCTAGGTTGTTGCACAGCCCTTGTTTGAGTTCCTGAATCATACAGGAAATTCCCATGGACTGTCTATTCTACCTATGGTAATGTACATTTCCATGTTACTCTCTCCATACATCTCACCCTCTCCTTCCTCCCCACCACCCCTGCTGTGTCCATAAGTCTGTTCTGTGAGTCTGTTTCTCCATTGTTCCCCTGCAAATAAATTAATCAGTACCATCTTTCTAGATTCCATATATATGCATTCAGTTCAGTTCAGTTCAGTCGCTCAGTCATGTCTGCCTCTTTGTGACCCCATGGACTGCAGCACACCATTCTTCCCTGTCCTTCACCGATTCCCAGAGCTTGCTCAAACTCATGTCCATTGAACTGTGATGCCACCCAAGCTCCTCATCCTCTGTCGTCCCCTTCTGCTTTCAGTCTTTCCCAGCATCAGGGTCTTTTCCAGTGAGTCAGCTCTTCTCATGAGGTGGCCAAAGTATTGGAGCCTCAGCTTCTGCATCAGTCCTTCCAGTGAATATTCAGGACTGATATCCTTTAGGATGAACTGGTTGGATCTCCTTGCAGTCCAAGGGACTCTCAAGGGTCTTCTCCAACACCACAGTTCAAAAGCATCAATTCTTTGGTGCTCAGCTTTCTTTATAGTCTAACTCTCACATCCATACATGACCACTGGAAAAACCATAGCTTTGGCTAAATGGACCTTTGTTGGCAAACTAATGTCTTTGCTCTTTGATACACTGTCTAAGTTGGTCATAGCTTTTCTTCCAAGGAGCAAGCATCTTTTAATTTCATGGCTTTAGTCACCATCTGCAGTGATTTTGGAGCCCAAGAAAATAAAGGCTGTCACTGCTTCCGTTGTTTCCCCATCTATTTGCCATGAAGTGATGGGACCAGATGTAATGATCTTTGTTTTCTGAATGTGGAGCTTTAAGCCAACTTTTTCGCTCTCCTCTTTCACTTTCATCAAGAGGGTCTTGAGTGCCTCTTCACTTTCTGCCATAAGGGTGGTGTCATCTGCACATCTGAGGTTATTGCTATTTCTCCCGGCAGTCTTGATTCCAGCTTGTGCTTCATCCAGCCCAGCATTTTGCATGATGTACTCTGCATATAAGTTAAATAAGCAGAGTGACAATATACAGCCTTGATGGACTCCTTTCCCAATTTTGAACCAGTCCATTTTTCCATGTCCAGTGCTAACTGTTGCTTCCTGACCTGCACACAGGTTTCTCAGGAGGCAGGTCAGGTGGTCTGGTATTCCCATCTCTCTCAGAATGTTCACAGTTTGTTGTGATCCACACAGTCAAAGGGTTTAGCATAGTCAATGAAGCAGAGATAGATGTTTTTCTGGAACTCTCTTGCCATTCTATCATCTAACGGATGTTGGCAATTTGATCTCTGGTTCCTCTGCCTTTTCTAAATCCAGCTTGAACATCTGGGAGTTCATGGTTCACATACTGTTGAAGCCTGGCTTGGAGAATTTTGAGCATTACTTTCTAGGGTGTAAGATGAGGGCAGTTGTGTGGTAGTCTGAGCATTTCTTGGCATTGCCTTTCTTTGGGATTGGGATGAAAACTGACCTTTTCCAGTCTTGTAGCCACTGCTGAGTTTTCCAAATTTGCTGGCATATTGTGTGCAGCACTTTCACAGCATCGTCTTTCAGGATCTGAAGTAGCTCAGCTGGAATTCCGTCACCTCCACTAGCTTTGTTATTAGTGACTCTTCCTAAGGCCCACTTGATGTTGCACTCCAGGATCCTGGCTCTAGGTGAGTGATCACACCATTGTGGTTATCTGGGTCAATAAGATATTTTCAGTTCTTCTGTGTATTCTTGCCACCACTTCTTAATATCTTTTGCTTATTCAGATGGATATAGCTTTCCTTTTCTCCTTTTACTGTCACTTCTCTTCTTTTCTCGGCTATTTGTAAGGCCTCCTCAACCATTTTGCCTTTTGGCATTTCTTTTCTTGCGAATGGTCTGGATCATGGCCTCCCGTACAATGTCACGAACTTCAGTCCACAGTCCTTCAGGCACTCTGTCTATCAGATCTAGGCCCTTGAATCTCTTGTCACATCGGCTGTATAATCGTCAGGGATTTGATTTAGGTCATACCTGAATAGTCTAGTGGTTTTCCCTACTTTCTTCAATTTAATTCTGCATTTGGCCATAAGGAGTTCATAATCTGAGCCAGCTCTCAGCCTTATTTTTGCTGACTGTGTAGAGCTTTTCCATCTTCAGCTGCAAAGAATATAATCAGTCTGATTCCAGTATCGACCATCTGGTGATGTCCTTGTGTGGAGTCTTCTCTTGTGTGGTTGGAAGAGGGTGTTTGCTGTGACCAATGTGTTCTCTTGGCAAAACTCTGTTAGCCTTTGCCCTGCTTCATTTTGTACTCCAAGGCCAAACCTGCCTGTTACTCTAGATATCTCTTGACTTTCTACTTTTGCATTCCTGTCTCAGATGATGAAAAGGACATCTTTCTTTGGTATTAATTCTAGGTCTTCATAGACCTATTCAACTTCAACTTCTTCAGCATTACTGGTTGGGGCTTAGACTTGGATTACTGTGATATTGAATGGTTTGCCTTGGAAATGAACAGAGATAATTCTGTCAGTTTTGAGATTGCACCCAAGTACTGCATTTCAGACTCTTTTGTTGACTGAGGGCAAGAAAATGGCAATAGGAGCATATTTAGCAATAGTTACTTTAAATGTAAATGAATTAAATGCTCCAACCAAAAGACACAGATTGGCTGAATGGATAAAAAACAGGACCCACATATATTTTGTCTACAAGAAACTAACTTTGGACCTAGAGACGCTTAGAGACTGAAAGTGAAAAGGTGGAAACTGTACCCGTGCAACTGGAATCAAAAGAAAGCCGGAGCAGCAGTCCTCACATCAGACAAAACAGACCTTAAAATGAAGAATGTTAGAAGAGATGAAGAGGGACACTACATAGTGATCAAAGGATCAGTCTAAGGGGAAGACATAACAGTCGTAAATATCTATGCACTTCCCATGGGGGCAGCTCAGCACCTAAGACGAACACCGACAGACAGAAGGGAGGATCCGGCAGCAGCACAGCAGTAGCAGGGGGACCGCGCAGCCCGCTCCCACCAACGGGCAGACCATCAGAGCGGGAAGTTAGCAAGGAAACACAAGTGACGCATTTCGCAATTTCTAACAATCAGTTTGAAGGAGACTCTAAGTGGGCTTTTTATTCCATTTCATATGCTTAGTTAATGTAAAGCATTTTATATTTCATTTATAAATTTATTCTAACTTGATCTTCCTAAGTATTGAATATCCAGCATATTCAACTATAAATATGGTGAATCATACATTTGCTTAAATGTTTCAATACTTTCTTAGAAAGTTATGAAGTTTTCAACTTGAAATCATACATCTAAATCAATTTTCCCATTACACTTAAAAACTTAGGATCACAGGGCTAATGTGATGCTAAACTCAGCCCCGTTCAGCATGTTGATGTGTTCTGATAAGTAGGAATACTGTAATAATAATGCAGAAAGTTTGATTTTCGTAAACATTTCTGTGTTTGATTCTGATTCTCTCTGGGAGTTCCGTGTTGCTGATCCACTGAGGAAGCTGTCATCTCAGGATGAACAAGGCTGAATTTCCATCCCCTGCAGCCACGTTGCCTTTGCAGAGAACTTTCCTGGCGGTGGAGGACGGACCCTCCGCTAGCCCTGAAGCCCAAGGCAGGGCCTCTCACACAGGCTCTCAGGCTGCAGTGGGGTTGTGATTCCCTCCACGGGCTGCTTACATCATTGGGGTAGATTTTGTGTTCTTGTGTTTCTTCATATCATGGACATCCTTGCCTGGGTCTGAAAATCTTAGAGCTCTTAAAAAACCGAGAGTGAGAGCTGTTCTCCTGCCTCATCATGGGCCGAGACAACACGGGCGAAACCGATGTCTGCGCCGCCCGTGTCCCGGCAGCGTGGCGTGTCTGGGCTGTGATGGCCCCGCGTGCCCTGGCGCCTGGAAGCGGCCGCCACAGGCCAAGGAGAGATGCTTTTGCTTCTGCGTGACTCATCTCCTCCTGGGAAGGGCTGTGGGGCTGCTCGCAGCCCTTCTCTGGGTCGTTCATGTCTTTTGAGGGTAGCTTGCCCGTGTGTTGTTTTGAAGTGTGCATTCCCCTCCCTGGCATCTCCCTGTAAGTTGGCACCTAGCTTCAGAGGTTTCTCTTAGAGAAATAAAGCATTACAGATACAACTGAAGTCTTCTGATTACAATCCCTCAACCAAATTCTCTTTATCTGTCCTTCCTTTTACCTTCCAATGGAAACAACTGATGTGTTCAGTATCCAGTGCACGTGTGTGTGTGTGGATTGCAGAGGGAATCCCAGCTTTTACTAAATATGTCCATATCCATAAATGACGTGCTATCTTGTTTGTGTGGTGTGAATTCTATGAGTGTATATATGTGTCTATGCATAGATATATGATTGTTTCACAGCTTGCCTTTTACCCCTTCACATTGCTTTAGGCATTTTTGTGTTAATCCATGTAGTTTACTTCATTTTATGTGCTCATCGCATTTCACTACAGTCATGGTCCATCACCAGTGTTTTCTGTCTTCGTGTGATAACCAGTAGGTGATTCCTGCTTTTCATTATTACAGACAAGTGCTGCAATGAACATGCCTTGTATACATTTCTGCAAACATTTGTGTGGCAAATCTAGTCTGTGTGTTCATTTAAAAATTATCTAGAAGTGGCCACATGCTCTCCCTAATGATTCTACAGTTTTCTCTTCTGCCAGCTGAGCTGTTGTTTGGCATCACCAGCCTAACACTGTTTGCTAAGTGGAGGATGTGAAATGATATCTCTGTTAGTTTAATTTGAATTCCCCTGACTGGCAGTGGTTTTCTCTTTTGTAATTTGCTTATGTTTCTCATAGGTGATTTGTATCTTTCATATGAATTTATAGGAATTCTTCGTATATTTTGGAAACCAGTTCTCTGTCATTTTTTTTTCATTGCAAATATCTTCTTTTCACTCTCTCTGCATCTTTCGCAGCATAAAACTTTGTGGTCAGATTTATCAGTGCGCCACTTTACGTGTTCTTTAGAAACCCTTCCCTACCTCATAGTTGTAGAAATGTTACCGCATGAGTTTGTTTTGTTTTCCCAAAGTTTTAAAGTTTGCTTTTTGCAGCTAGGCCTACTTTTATTTGACAGTTTAAGAAATCATGACAAAATACACATAACATAAACTTGATCATATTATTCGTTTTTAAGTGTGTAGTTCAGTGGTATTAAACTTATTCATATTATCGAACAGCCATAACCTCCATCCGTCTCCATAGCTCTTTTCATCTTGGGAATGTGAAGCTCTGTCCTGATTAAAGCAGCCCCGTCTCTCCCTCCTTGCAGACCTTGACAGCCACAATTTTAATTTGTCTCTATGATCTTCACTACTCTGATTATCTCGTTAAAGTGGAGTCCTGCAGATCCGTGTTTTTGTGGCTGGCTTATTTCTCTTAGCATAATATCTTCAGGGTTCACCTGAGTTTCACTGTGTGTTAGAACTCGCTCCTTTTTAAGGCTGAGTGACACTCCGCCGTATGTATGTAGCATAGTTGCTTCTCCATCCGTCCAGTGAGGACAGGAGTCCCTTCCATGTTTCAGCTCTTGAGAATCATGCTGTTGTGATTCTGGGTGTAGCAGATCCGTCCCTTTAAGACCCTGTTTCAGATGCTGTGGGTTATACCCAGGCGTGGGACTCCTGGATCATATGGTGATTCTGTTTCCAGCTTCTTGAGGAGGCACCACAGTGTCTCCACAGTGGCCACACCCGTTTCCATTCCATCAGTAACTCGCAGGGTTCCCATTTCTGCACATGCTCCCCAACACTGTGGTCTTCTTATTCTTCTAAGTAATGGTCATCCTAATGGGTGTAATTGGGGTCTTATTATAGTTTTGATTTGCATTTCCCTGATAACTAGTGATGTGAAGCACCTTTTCATGTGCTTAATGGCCATTTGTAGATGTTTTTTTTCTTTAAGAAATAGCCATTCAAGTCCTTTGCCTATTTTTAAATTGTGTATTTTTTTGTTGTTGAGTTGTGGGAGTTCCTAACATATTCTGGATATTAATCTCTGATTAGATAAATGGCTTGTGGATATTTCACCCCATTCCGTAGCTTGTCTTTTCAATCCTTTGATGTACAAAATTTTAAATTTTATGAAATCCAATTTTTGTATTTTTTAATTGCTCGGGCTTTTGGTGTCATTTCCAAGAAATCGTTGCCAAATTCAATGTCATAAAGATTTTCTCCTATATTTTCTTCTGAATGTTACAGATTAAGGTATTACATTTAGATCTTTGATCCATTCTGAGTTGCTTTTTATATACTGCGTAAGATACAGCTCCAACTTAAGTTTTTGCAGGAGGTTATCCAGCACAATTTGGTGAAGAGACTTGTCTTTTCCAGACTGAATGGTCCTGGCATTCTTTTGAAAATCAATTGACTGTATATATGAGGATTCGTTTCTGGGTTATTATTCTACTGTTTGGGCTGCCCAGAGTCCCTTGAGAGTCCATATAAATTCTAGGATGAGTTTTTTTGTTTCTGCAAAGAATGTCATTGGAACTTTGATAGGGTTTGCTATAGGTTGCTTTGGGTATTGACATCGTAACAATACTGTTTTTCAGTTTTTGAGTAGGGGATGTCTTTTTCCTTTTTACAGTATGCTTGTTTACTTGGCGGCGCAGGGTCTCGGGTGCGGCACGCAGGGCGCTCGTTGAGGCCTGCAGGTGGCTTTGCTGCTGCGTGCAGGCTCTTTGCTAAGGTGCAGGCGTCTCTGGGTGGTGTAGGCTCCAGAGTGCGCGGGCTCAGCAGCCGCAGTGCACAGCATGTGGGACTTAGTTCCCTGGCCAGGGCTTGAACTCGAGGCCCCTGCACTGGAAGGTGGCCACCGGAAGTCCCGATGAATATGGGAGGTCTCTGTTTGGTGCTCGTTCTCTTCACCATTGCTTTGCAGCTCTTAGTGTATACACGTCTTTCACCTCCTTAGTTAATTTTATTCCCAAGTATTTTATTCCTTTTGGTGCTGTTGTAAATGGCTTAAAAAAATTTCCTTTATAAGTGGTTCATTTTAACTGTGCAGCATACACCCTATTTTTCTGTGTCGGCTTCATATCTTAAAACTTACTGAGTTCATCAGTTCTGGTAATTTTGGGTGGATTTTCTACAAATTATGATTTTTACACATAAAATCTCATGAGTTTTTTTGGGGATTTCATTGAATTTGTAGATTGATTCTGGGAAAGGAGCATCTAAAGATGTCGGATTGTCTCGTCTGTTAATACGGCTCATCTCTGTTGGCCCTTTGTTCTTCAAGAATGTTTTAGAACTTTTATTATCAAGATAGTACATTTATTTTGTTGAGCTTATTCCTAGATACTTTACAGATTTTGTTGTTATTTTAAACGATATTTTTATGGCAGCTTTATCAAGATGTGCTTTACAAGCCATGAAATCCATACTTTTAATGCAGACAATGCAGTGGTTTTCAGTATAGCCACAGAGGTGCACAACCACTGCCACTAATTCCAGAGCATTTTTGTTGCCCAGAAAGGAGTCCCATATCCATCAAAATAAGAGCTTTTAAAATTTTGATTTTCTAATTGTAAATGAAAGTAATTTATTTTTGTGTATGTATTTGGCATTTCATAACCCTCCTAAATATTGTATATTCTTTTAGATTTTCTATGTAGAAATCACAGTATCTGTGAATAGGACAGTTTGTCTCCTCATTTCTAAAATTAGATATTTTATTTCTGTTTTGTGTGATTTTACCTTGGCTAGGGCCTCTGTGTAATATAAACGGCATTTCTGTGTTATCCCTGAATGTGAGCAGAAACCCTCCTCGCGGTTTATCGGGTCCCTATTGTCATTTTGGGCTTTCCTGCTGGCTCAGTGGACAGGGAGCCCACCTGCAATGTGGGAGGCCTGGGCTCGGTCCGTGGGTCAGGAAGATCTCCTGTTGGAGGGCATGGCAACCCACGCCAGCATTCTTGATTGGAGAATCCAAAACGGACAGAGGAGCCTGGTGGGCTGCAGTCCATGTCGTTGCAGAGAGTGGGACACGACGGAGCGACTAAGCACAGCACACATTGTCATTTTAAGGAATTTTCTAATTGTAATTATTTTTATCATGAATGATACTGAAAATTTTTCAGGATTTAAAAAATTTTTGATTGGAGGATAATTGCTTAACAGTGCTGTGCTGGTTTCTGCTGTGTGCCATCGTGCATCAGTCATAAGCATGCATATGTCCCTCCCTCTCTAGTCCCCGCCCCTCTGCATTGTCACAGAGCACCAGGCTGAGCTCCCTCTGTTATGATACCGAAATTTTATCCAGTGATTTTTCTGAAAATTTTGATGTGATTACATGATTTTTATTTTTAGCACAGTGGATTGCGTTAATAGGTATTCTACTATTGAGTTATTCTTATGACAACTCATTTGGTCGTTATATGCTTACTCTCTTAAAATATGTACCTTTGAATTTTATTTACTCTGATATTTAAAATTTGTGTTCATAACTGAGATGTGTATAAATTTTTCTTGTCCTTTTCCAGTCTTTAAAAATTTTTATTTTTAAAATTGAAGTCTAGTTGATTTACAATGTGGTGTTAGTTCCAGGTGTGTGGCAAAGTGACTCAGTGATGCATATAGGTGCGTCTACTTTTTCCAGAATCCCTTCCCTTATAGGTTATTAAAAATACTAACTATAGTATGCTGTGCTAAAGAGCAGGTCTTTGTAGGTTATCTGTTATATATCTACTCGTGTGTATATGCTAACCCTAACCCTAGTCTCCCCTCACCCCGCCTTCTGTAACCCTGAGTTTGTTTGGTTACGTATTATGTATCTCCTCGTGTATATATGCTAATCCCTAACCCTAGTCTCCCCTCCCCCACTTCCGTTACCCTGAGTTTGTTCGGTTATATATTATGTATCTCCTTGTGTATATGTGCTGACCCTGACCCTGACCCTGAGTTTGTTTGCTGTGTCTGAGGGTCTGTGTCTGTTTTGCATAGAAGTTCACCTGTATCATTTTCTAAGATTCCTGTCTAAGTGACATCATATGGTATTTGCATTTCTGTTTTTAGTTTACTTCACTTAGTACGATAATCTCTAGGTCCATCCATGTTGCTATGAATGGAATCATTTCATTCTTTTTATAGCTGAGTAATATGATATTGTGTAAATATACAACATCTTTATTCATGCATCTGTCGATGGATATTTCGGTTGCCTCCATGACTTGGCTATTGTGAATAATGCTGCTATGAACATTGGGGGTGCATGTATCTTTTTGAATTATAGTTACAGTCTTGATATCAAGATTATACCTTCATCATAAAATGAGTTGGGAGTTTCTTTTGTATTTTTTTTCTTGAAACAGTTTGTATAATGTAGAATTATCTCTTCTCCGAATGTTTGTAGGGACACACTTGTAAAATTGTCTGGATCTGATATTCTGACGAGGAAACCTGAATCCTAAGTGATTCTTCTAAATGGCCTTAGAAGGCACAGATTCTAAGATAGCTCCCAGATGCTGGCCCCTGTCTGCCCCTGCGCAGTCATCTTCCCTTGAATGCGGGTAGATCCTGTGGGTGTGATGAGATATCACTCCTATGATTAGGTTTTGATTAGGTTGGCCTCTGAGTTAACCCAAAGGGAGATTATTTGGGCGGGACTGGCCTTATCCGACGATCCCTTTAAAGAGACTTTTCTTCCTAGAGGCAGAGTGTTTGGAAGTTTGAGAGGGACGTTGAGGAGCCAGGTGGCAAGGACCTGAGCGTGCCTCCAAGGGCTAAGAGAAGTGCCTGGGTGGCCGAGGAAAGGCCTCTGCTCCTGCTCTTCAGCACTCTTCCGGTGTGCTGAAGCGGCTGGAAAGCGCCCCTTTCCTTAGCTGAGCCTCCCAGTGAGGGTGGAGCTGGCCGGGCCCTTGACCTCAGCCTCGTGAGGCCCACGGCAGAGCATTTAGCCACATGTGCCTGACTTCTGGCTCACAGAACTATGAGCTGATAAAGGGGTGCTGTTCCAAGTCACCAGTTTTGGGATAAGGTTTTACAGAATAGAAAACTAATATAATTGTTCATGGTTTATTCAGATTTATCTACTCCAGTTACTTTTAGGAATTTGCTTTTCAGGGAGATAGATCCATTCCATCCAGGGTTAGCGTCTACTGGCATAAAAGCGTTAGGGATATTCTCCTGTGGTTCTAAGACCTTCCCTTGTCTCTAGTTGGGTTCCCTGGGTATATGTGCACTCACATGCGTGTGCGTGTGTGCGCGGAGTCACACATGTGCGTGTGCGCGCACATGCATGCACTATGTGTGTGTGTTTATGTGTGTGTCTGTGTCTGTACACATGTTCACACTCTCTTTTTCTTGATTATTCTTGCCAGAAGCCTGCTCATTTTATCAAACTTTCAAGGACTCAGCTTTCTATTATTTCTCTATTTTTATTTTCACCATGTCTGTGCTTTCCATTTTTATACTTTTCTCTAAATTTACTCTGCTATTCTTTTCTAAGACTTTTGAGACACAGCAATACTTGGTTTGTTAATTTTTAATCTTTGAAAAATAAAGCCAGTCAGGTTTATCAGCTTTCCCTAAGGCATCACTTTGCTTGAGCCCTACATGTTTGCTACATAGTGCTTTGTTGCGGATGAGTCTAAATGTTCGGTAATGCCTGTTGTTACTTCTTTCATTAATGAGCTATTTAGCTGTACATTTTGAAGCTTTCTGTAATGCAAGTTTCCTTTTAAAATGTGTTTTTATAGTAGGATTCTTTGTTGTTGTTCAGTCACTCAACAACAGGTTTGTGGCTGACTCTTTGGGACCCCATGGACTGCAGCATGCCAGGCTTCCCTTCCTTCACCATCTCCTGGAGTTTGCTCAGACTCATGTCCATTGAGTTGGTCTTTCCATCCAACCATCCCATCCTCTGTCATCCCCTTCTCCTCCTGCCTTCAATCTTTCCCAGCATCAGGGGCTTTTCTCTTTTCATATCATGTGGCCAAAGTATTGGAGCTTTAGCTTCAACATCAGTCCTTCCAGTATTTGAATATTCAGGGTTGATCTCCTCTAGGATTGACTAGTTTGATCTCCATGCTGTCCATGGGACTCTCAAGAGTCTCCACACCACAGTTCAAAGGCATCAGCTCTTCATTGCTCAGTCTTCTTTATGGTCCAACTCTCCCATCCATACATGACCACTGGAAGAACCATACCTTTGACAAGATGGACCTTTGTTGGCAATGTCTCTGCTTTTTATTATGCTATCTAGGTTTGTCATAGCTTTTCTAAGGAGCAAGTGTCTTCTAATTTCATGGCTGCAGTCATTGTCTGCAGCGATTTTGGAGCCCCCCAAAATAAAGTCTGACACTGTTGCCACTGTTTCCCCATGTGTTTGCCTTGAAGTGATGGCACCAGATGCCATGCTCTTAGTTTTCTGAATGTTGAATTTTAAGCTAGCTTTTTCACTCACCTCTTTCACCTTCATCAAGAAGCTTTTTAGTTCCTCTGTACTTTCTGCCATAAGGGTGGTGTCTGCATATCTGAGGTTTTTGATATTTCTCTCAGCAATCTTGATTCCAACTTGTGCTTTGTCCAGCCTGGCATTTCTCATGACATACTCTGCATATAAGTTAAATAAGCAGGGTGACAATGTACAGCCTTGATGTACTCCTTTCCCAATTTTGAACCATTCTGTTGTTCCATGTCCTGTTCTAACTGTTGCTTCTTGACCTGCATACAGGTTTCTTAGGAGGCAGGTAACGTGGTCTGGTATTCCTGTCTCTCTCTCTCTCCTTTTTAATATAAATTTATTTATTTTAATTGTAGGCTAATTACTTTACAGTATTGTATTGGTTTTGCCATACATCAACATGAATCCGCCACGAGTATACACGTGTTCCCCATCCTGAGCCCCCCTCCCTCCTCCCTCCCCGTACCATCCCTCTGGGTCATCTCAGTGCACCAGCCCCAAGCATCTAGTATCCTGCATCAAACCTGGACTGGCGATTCGTTTCATATATGATGTTATACATGTTTCAATGCCATTATCCTAAATCATCCCACCCTTGCCCTCTCAGGACATGGAAGCAACCTAGATGTCCACCAGCAGATGAATGGATAAGAAAGCTGTGGTACATATACACAATGGAGTATTACTCAGCCATTAAAAAGAATACATTTGAATCAGTTCTAATGAGGTGGATGAAATGAGAGCCTATTATACAGAATATTCCTGTCTCTTTAAGAATATTTCAGTTTGTTGTGATCTGGAAGGCTTTAGTATAGTCAGTGAAGCAGAAGTAGATATTTTTCTGGAATTCTCTTGTTTTCTCTGTGATCCATCGGATGTTGGCAATTTGACCTCTGGTTCCTCTGCCTTTTCTAAATCCAGCCTGGACATCTGGGAGTTCTTGGTTTGTATACTGTTGAAGCCTGGCTTGGAGAATGTTGAGCATTACTTTGCTAGCATGTGAAATGAGTGCAATTGTGCGGTAGTTTGAACATTCTTAACCATTGCCTTTCTTTGGGATTGGAGTGAAAACTGACCTTTTCCAGTCCTGTGGCTCCTGCTGAGTTTTCGAAATTTGCTGGCATATTGAGTGCAGCACTTCCGCAGCATCCTCTTTTAGGGATCAGCTGGAATCCCATCACCTCCACTGGCTTTGTTTGTAGTGATGCTTCTAAGGCCCACTTGACCTCACACTCCAGAATGTCTGGCTCTAGGTGAGTGGTCACACCATCGTGATTATCTGGGTCGTGAAGATCTTTTGTACAGTTCTGTGTATTCTTGCCACTCTTCTTAATCTGTTCTGCTTCTGTTAGGCCCACACTGTCTCTGTCCTGTATTGTGCCCATCACTGCATGAACTATTCCCATAGTATCTCTAATTCTCTTGAAGAGATCGCTAGTCTTTTCCACGCTGATGTTTCCCTTTATTTCTTTGTATTGCTCACTTTGCATTTGTTGTTTTGTTATTTAATTGCAGAGGTGGCAATAATAGAAGCCACCAGTTTTTTGAAATTTGCTGAGGCTTCTTTTGTGATGTAGAATATTCTCAAGCTATTCCTGTGTACTCTAAAAATATATATCTTCTATTTTTTAGAAACTCATTTTCATAGAAAACTAGATAGACTGTAGTTGATAGATAGGTAGATAGACAGATAAAGAAGTATATGGAAGACACAGAAGTCAGAGCGATCAGTCGATCAGGGTGCTGCTGATTCTGCTGTGATCGTGCACAGCATTGCTGCATTTTGGTGTTTAATCCTTCAGATTCTGTTGAGAGCTTTGCAAAAATCTTCCACCAAGTTGGAGGAGTTTTCTTTCTGTTTTGATTTTATGACGTTAGGTGCATAAAAATTAATGCTAATCACATTCCTTGGTGTAGTTTTGCTTTCGCTATTATGTATTATATCTCTCTTCACTCTTAATATTGTTAATATTGTCTTTAAATTATATTTTTCTTTAGTATTATATATCAGCTTTGTTTCTTGTACCATTTACCTAGTATGTACTTTCTAAAATCTGCTTATTTTCAACATTTCTCTATTGTTTTCAGGTGTGTCTTTTGTAAGTAGCATATGTTTGGACTTTCAAAAGCCCAAATCTAATAATCTATGATTTATTAAAAAATTAAAAATTCATTTATATATCTTAAAAAGAAATAGAGGAAAAGAACAGAATGGGAAAGACTAGAGATCTCTTCAAGAAAATTAGAGATACCAAGGGAACATTTCATGCAAAGATGGGCTCGATAAAGGACAAAAATGGTCTGGACCTAACAGAAGCAGAGGATATTAAGAAGAGGTGGCAAGAATACACAGAAGAACTGTACAAAAAGATCTTCATGACCCAGATAATCATGATGATGTGATCACTCATCTAGAGCCAGATATCTTGGAATGTGAAGTCAAGTGAGCCTTAGAAAGCATCACTATGAACAAAGCTAGTGGAGGTGATGGAATTCCAGTGGAACTGTTTCAAATCCTGAAAGATGATGCTGTGAAAGTGCTGCACTAACTATGCCAGTGAATTTGGAAAACTCAGCAGTGGCCACAGGACTGGAAAAGGTCAGTGTTCATTCCAATCCCAAAGAAAGGCAATGCCAAATAATGCTCAAACTACCGCACAATTGCACTCATCTCACATGCTAGTAAAGTAATGCTCAAAATTCTCCAAGCCAGGCTTCAGCAATACGTGAACTGTGAACTCCCTGATGTTGAAGCTGGTTTTAGAAAAGGCAGAGGAACCAGAGATCAAATTGCCAACATCTGCTGGATCACGGAAAAAGCAAGAGAGTTCCAGAAAAACATCTATTTCTGCTTTATTGACTATGCCAAAGCCTTTGACTTTATTGTGTGGATCACAATAAACTGTGGAAAGTTCTGAGAGAGATGGGAATACCAGACCACCTGACCTGCCTCTTGAGAAATCTGTATGCAGGTCAGGAAGCAACAGTTAGAACTGAACAGGGAAAACAGACTGGTTCCAAATAGGAAAAGGATCCCATCAAGACTGTATATTGTCACCTTGCTTATTTAACTTATATGCAGAGTATATCATGAGAAATGCTGGACTGGGAGAAACACAAGCTGGAATCAAGATTGCCAGGAGAAATACCAATAATCTCAGACATGCAGATGACAGCACCCTTGTGGCAGAAAGTGAAGAGGAACTAAAAAGCCTCTTGATGAAAATGAAAGAGGAGAGTGAAAAAGTTGGCTTAAAGCTCAACATTCAGAAAACGAAGATCATGGCATCCGGTCCCATCACTTCATGGGAAATAGATGGGAAACAGTGGAAACAGTGTCAGACTTTATTTTTTTGGGCTCCAAAATCACTGCAGATGGTGACTGCAGCCATGAAATTAGAAGACGCTTACTCCTTGGAAGAAAAGTTATGACCAACCTAGGTAGTATATTGAAAAGCAGAGACATTACTTTGCTGACTGAGGTCCGTCTAGTCAAGGCTATGGTTTTTCCAGTGGCCATGTATGGATGTGATAGTTGGACTGTGAAGAAGGCTGAGTGCCGAAGAATTGATGCTTTTGAACTGTGGTGTTGGAGAAGACTCTTGAGAGTCCCTTGGACTGCAAGGAGATCTAACCAGTCCATTCTGAAGGAGATCAACCCTGGGATTTCTTTGGAAGGAATGATGCTAAAGCTGAAACTCTAGTACTTTGGCCACCTCGTGCAAAGAATTGACTCACTGGAAAAGTCTCTGATGCTGGGAGGGATTGGGGGCAGGAGGAGAAGGGGACGACCGAGGATGAGATGGCTGAATGGCATCACCGACTCAGTGGATGTGTCTGAGTGAACTCCGGGAGCTGGTGATGAACAGGGAGGCCTGGCGTGCTGTGATTCATGGGGTCGCAAAGAGTCAGACATGACTCAGTGACTGAACTGAACTTAACTGATGATATATTTGGATTTAATTCTAATGCCTTATGTTTTCTTTTATATCCCTTCTTAGCCTTTGTTGAGGAGTCTTTGTCTGATTTCTGTAATTTGACTAAATGTTCTGTATTATCTGTTTCCTACACACCTTCCCCCTACACTCCCCGCTGGTTCTGAAATAGACTATAATTCTATCCATTTACTAGGTAACGTTAAATTTTATTTTTAATTTATTATTACAAATATTTTTGATGTGGACCGTTTTTTAGTCTTTATTGAGTTTGTTACAATATGGCTTCTGCTTCATGTTTTGGTTTTTTGGCCACAAAGATCTTAACTCCCTGACCAGGGTGTCAAACCTGCACCCTCTGCGCTGGAAGCTGTAGTCTTAACCGCTGGACTACCAGGGACGTCCCTCAGCATTTTGAAGACAGATTCACAGCCATACATTAGTCTGCACCTCCCAGGTGGCTCAGTGGGAGAATTCGCCTGCCAAGAAGGAGACATGGGTTCAGTCCCCAGGCTGGGAAGAGCCCCTGGAGGAGGAAATGGCAAATCATTCCAATATTCTTGCCTGGGAAATCCCATGGAGAGAGGAACCTGGTGGGCTACAGTTCATAGGTTTGCAAATAGGCAGAGATGACTGAGTGAGTGAGCACGCTCACACACTTTGGTAAATATGGAGGACAGACAGTTATAGCCCAACTGCCTCGCAACCTGTGCTTATAAATAAAATTTTTTTGGAACACAGTCTTGTCCATTCATTTACATGTTACCTCTTATGCTACATGGCAGAGCTGAGTGGTTGTAACAGAGATCTTATGACTCACCAAGTCTAAATATTTGTTACTGGCTCTTTTCAGAAAATGTTTGCTGTCCTCTGGCCTAATGCAATGAAGAGCGAACTAACCTCTATAACATAATCTGATGCGCCTATAAGTGGAACAGCCCCTTTTGTAAATAGTTTTGTTATTGCCTAGGTTGTTAGTTTTGTGTGTATAAAACAGTGAAAAATTGCACATCATAATTTTAAAGATCAATGAGTGGTTAATCACTTAAACGTTATTTTCCGCGCCTCCCGCTGTTCCCGTGTCCTGTGCTGCCCCTCTGGCCTCAGTTCCTGTGTTGTCTCACTGCGGCTCTGGAGTGGTAACTTACTATATCTGTGAAAATATGTTTATTTTGCCATCGCTCTTCTCTCCCAGTTTAGCTAGATATAAGGTTCTCAGATGTCAATTATTTTCCTGCTGCTTTTTGAAGGTGTCACTTAGTGGTCTTCTAGCATATTTTCCCTCCCTCTCTCTCTTTCTTTTTTTCCTGAGGTGACGTTTCCTGTCCTTTTAACGATCATTTTTCTTCTCTAGGTACTTCATCTTTCTTTTTGGTAGCCTTTAATACTTTCCTTTTATGCTTGATATTCTGTAGTCACACCATTTCTAGGTGGATGTATTTTATTTACCTGATTGTACCCCTAATACACTTTAAATTTGAGAAATCAAGTCTTTAATTCGGGCAATTTCTCATCTGTTATCTCTTCAAATGTTGCTTCTTCACCACATTCCGTCTATTCTCTTTTTTTCTGGAACCCACATGTGATGTGTGTTAGGTATATGGTCTAATCCGTATAATTTCATTTCTTCCATTTTTTTTCTTTGTCTTTCTGTTGTTAGTGATCCTTATTACTGTTTCCTAAACCATTAATACTCTCCAACTATGTCTCCAGCTTAGAGTATGATTATTATTCATATTACTTAAATAAATATTAGGTTTTTTTCCCCAAAGTTCTAGCTATTATCTTCCAGTAGTTGGATATCCCTCCTAGTATTGGATTTTCTCATGTGCTATGGAATTTTGGTTTGAATAGATTTTCTTGTTGCCCTTCTTTCCTTTCCCCCTACCATTTCATCTTATTTTACCCCAGCTGCATCTCAAATGTTATTCCTTACTGCTGTGTCTCTAGAGTTGGGGGCAGAGGGGCAGGTAACAGTGCTTTTTCACTGAGAGTCCAAGACTTTTTAAAGGTAGAGTCAACAGGACTGTTAGTGAGTTGGATGTGGAATGTAGGAGAGAGAGAGGAGTCAGGTAGGAAGCCTTGGTTCTGGCTTGTGTAACAGTTGACTAGTGCTGTTCACAGAGAGGCGGGGCCACTGTGGGAGAAGCAAGGCTGGGAGAAAGAACAGACAGTTCTCTAGTCGCCACCATGAACCAACCCTGAGCTTAAAAATAATACATGCTTTAATATTTACATGAAAGTTTTAAAAAGTATTCCTTAGTTTTATTAATGTGTGATATGCTTTTTTTGCTATCCAAGTGGAAATGTTGAAAAAGCAAATGGATGGACATATGAACCCAGAGTTCCAGATTTGAGTTCCAGATATAAATTAGGGATTAATAAGGAGAAGGCAATGGCACCCCACTCCCAGTACTCTTGCCTGGAAAATCCCATGGACGGAGGAGCCTGGTGGGCTGCAGTCCATGGGTTCGCTAAGAGTCGGACACGACTGAGCGACTTTTCACTTTTCACTTTCATGCATTGGAGAAGGCAATGGCAACCCACTCCAGTGTTCTTGCCTGGAGAATCCCAGGGATGGGGGAGCCTGGTGGGCTGCCATCTATGGGGTCGCACAGAGTCGGACACGACTGAAGCGACTTAGCAGCAGCAGCAGCAGCAAGCTTTCAGTGGTATTCAAAGCTATTGGGTGGATTCTGAATGGTGAGCCTGACATGTTCAAGTTTTCAGTCTGGTAGAGGGGGCAGAGCCAACAGAGGGCTCCCAGGGTGTCAAGAAGAAAATGAGAGAGCGGGCCAAAGGGCACGAGAAGGAGCATTTATAGGAGACTTAGCTGTTGATACTGGCAAGAAAGCGCGACAAAACATTTTAGTGGAATGGTGGGACTGAGAATGTAGTTGGACAAAGCTGAAGAGAGGCTGAAGAGTTAACAGTGGGAGACCAAGGACTGACGCTTAATGAGTTTTGGAGTGAAAGGAGCAGAGATGTTTGCTGGGGTAGGAGGCAGATACGGAGTTTCCTGTTTTGTTTTGAGATGGGAGACATTGGGGGCATGCTTTTGTGCTAACGGGGCTTTCTGAGCCCCCTGTCACCTTCTCCACCCTTCCTTCCTGTGCTCTCCGGTGGCAGCGTGGGGGTGGGGGGAGGGCCCCGTGGCATCTGCTCAGAAGCCCCTCAAGCTCACTCTTCTGCCCCCAGTATCACCATCGCTCGTGAGGCACTTGGAGTGCAGCTGGGGTTGCTTGGGGCCATGGTTCAGGCTAGGACTCATTTCAAGGACAGACTCAAGGCCGGGCCAGGGACCAGAGACCACGTGTTCTCTCAGGGGTGATGCCCGGAAGGATGGTCATGCTGGTAAAGCCATCGCTAGCATTACTGGCGAGGATGTCTGAATGCAGTTCCTGGCCTCCTCTGCCTGGTACTCCGGAGCTTGGACAGCGGGGGACACAGGCATGAAGATGTCACCGCTCTTGGAGGACAGGACGTGGGTGGTGGGAGGGGCGTGCCCTCTTCTCCACGCCACGCAGAAGCCCTTACTTCCCGCTTGTCTTTGTTCCTGCCAGGATCCTCGCCACAGCTGGCACTGACTTTGACCTGCGAACGCTGCGGGCTGTGCGTGTGCTGAGGCCCCTGAAGCTGGTGTCTGGGATTCCAAGTGAGTCTGGCAAAAGCAATCAGGCCCAGCCTACCTGGACACTGACCTTGTCCCCTACCCCCGCCACAGCCACAGTGAGGCCCTGACCTCCGGACCCTCTGGTGACTCTGAGCTTGCCACCCTTAGCCCCAGGGAACCAGACTTGAAGAAGGCAGAAACGGCCCTTCTCCATTCTCTCCCATTTCCTTGAAAGACTAGAGGGTAACCCGGCTTCCTACATGGAAGCTTTGCTCCTTCACACCCTTTGCTGCATTTCCAGCTCTTTGCTTCTTTGCTTGGGGTTAAAGGGCAGATGAGAGATGAACCAAGGTGGTGGGGCTGGGAACACATTCAGAGGCTGCAGAGGAACATCTGTCCCAGCTCAGGCGAGGCAGGGCTGTCAAGACCTGAGACCCAGTTAGGACGTGTTCCAGGACTGGGTGGCTTAAGAGGCCATGTGAGGGGCAGAGGGTGGCCAGGTCGCCTTGAGAGTGGTGACCGCCTGGGCCCGTGTTCTTCCAGGCCAGTGGAAGCTTGGATTTCCTTCAGGGCCCGGGGGCAGGCCCAGACTGCCACCTGAGCCCACTGCGAGGAGGCCTGCTGGTCAGCTCCCTATATGCCCAAGACCCTGCCGGGAAGAAGTTCCGGCCTGTGCCCAGGAGCGAGTTCCAGGCTGGAAGTGGGGACTGTTCCCCTGGCCTGGACATACTCATGCCCTGCAGCCAGTGGTAAAGCCCTCCTTAGGAGTAGGCCCCCTGTTTTCCTTTCCCTCAGGAGTGCGTCTGTCAGGAACCCTTATTTTTCATTCCCAGCATCCCCTCCAGTTAGCTCCCATGATCCCCTGCTCTTCCCTTCCAGCATCCCCTGTTCTTCACTCCCAGAACCCCCTGCTCTTAGTTCCCAGGATGCCCTGCTCTCCCTCCCAGGATGCCCTGCTTTCAGCGTCCAGGAGTTCCTCCTCTTTCCTCTCAGGACGCTCCGCTTTTGCTCCACCCTGAGCCCTCCACAGACTCAGAGTTCTTGTCAGTACTTCCTGCTGATACCCCCCACACACCGTCCCTCCCTCTAACTGGACCCTGCTCAGTCCACTCCCCCAGGAGACCCCTGTGCTTTGTCCCTACCTCAAGGACGCTCAGCCCTACCCCGTGGAGGCACGCGCTGTTCTGTCCTGCTCCCGCACCACTCCCTGTCTGTCCCCCGCTTTGAGGGCCCGGCTCTGTCCTTCGGCCTCGTGAACACTCATTGCTCCACACTCGGCCCAGGACGCTCAGCCCTGCCCACCCAGGCTCTTGGCGTCCCGGCCGCACCCCAGTCCTCGCCCGCTCCGCCCGCTGTGCTCTGACCTGCCTGCTCCGCCTGCTCTGCCCAGGTTTGCAGGTGGTGCTCAAGTCCATCATGAAGGCCATGGTTCCGCTCCTGCAGATTGGGCTGCTGCTCTTTTCGCCATCCTCATGTTCGCCATCATTGGCCTCGAGTTCTACATGGGCAAATTCCACAAGGCTTGTTTCCCCAACAGCACAGGTGAGGCCTTGAAGTACCTGGCGGACCCAGAGGAGGACCACAGACTCATTCGTCCCGGAGAGATCCACTGTTCTGGGCCCTGAGGGGGCCTTGTAGGTGCTAGACAAAGGAAGTGGACACAGGCAAGAATCTCATAACCGCAAACACACGAAGAGATTACAGAGGCCACTGTAGTAGCTTCTGGGAGGGAAGCGAGGCAGGCGTCTGCAGTAGGTGATCTGGGGGCCTGCTTCACAGGGAGCAGCCTGGGAGGCCTCTCCGCCAGGTGATAGCTGGGCAGCGGCCTGAGTGCGGTGAGAGGGAGCCCGTCCAGCAGCCTGCCGGAAGCTCTGGTTACAAGGGCTAGTACGCGTGAAAGGCCGGGAGGGAGAAGCAGCGCGCAGGGGCATCATGTGCCTTCAGGCCGTGGGAGGACCCTGAATCTTATTCCTAGAGAAGTGGGAGGACAGTGGGGCCTCGGGTGGGCGCTGGCGCCCTCTGACTGTTCTGGCTGCTCTGGGAGGCAGGTCCCACAGGGGAAAGGCAGAGGGTCGAGTCTCAGTCCCGGGAGAGGCGGATGAGGTGGGGCCAGGCTGCTGGCGGTTGGCATTGTCTTGGTCACTAAGTCGTGTCTGACTCCTTGTGACCCCAAGAACTGTAGCCCGCCAGGCTCCTCTGTCCACGGGGTTTCCCAGGCAACAATGCTGGAGGGGGTGCCGTTTCCTTCCTTAGGGGCTCTTTCCAGACCAGGGACTGAACCCAGCCTCCTGCACTGGCAGGCACATTCGTGGTCGCTGAGCACCGGGGAAGCTGTGTGGCTCGTGGAATCTGTCGTGCTCTGCGTATATTTTGCAGTGTGGCCTGCTGGGCCATCTGGGTTTTCTGGGCAATTGTGTGTGGAGTAAGAGAAAGTGAAGAGTTAAGGGTGACACAAAGGTCTGTGTCTTGAGCTACAAACACATTAAAGGAGAAAACCTGTATGATCCTCTCAATAGAGGCAGGAAAAGTTTTTATTAAAGTTTAAATCATTCATAATTTTAAAAACCCTCTTAATCAAACTGGAAATAAGGGGAATTTTCTTAAACTTCCTAAAACTCCCTTCAGACATCACACTTTGTCATCAGTCTTGAGAGCTCTTCCTTGGAAGCAGAAAATGAGATAAGGCACACGGTCACTTCTGACCCATGTAGCCTTGGTGGTTGTGGCCAGTGATGTGAGGCAAGAAAAAGATCAGAAACTCTAAGAAGAATATGAAAGGAGGAAATAAAACTCATTATTCCCAGAGAATACAATTGTCTACAAATAGACAAACAATGACTCCGTGGTTTTCTTTATGAGCATTTATTAACATAATTGGAAGGAAAGGAATAAACTTGTGTGATCAGTTTTGCCTTCTAAATCTGGGAATATTTGTTTCCCATCCTAGCTATTCCTAAAAACTTCCCCTATCCTGATAGGAGAGCTTTAAGAATAGTTTTTTCTTTAGGTTTTGGGAGGGAGGGATTAGCATGAGCTGCTTGCCTCCTTATTCCAGAGGTTGGCCCTGGTTTTCTGTGGTTTCTTTAACATCTCTTTGTGTGGCTCCTGGCTGCCAGCAAGAGCGTGTCCCCTTTGCTGGGGCCAGTGCCAGGGGACCTGGGCCCTGAGGCCTAGCCGTGCTCTGGGCCTGTGTTGGTCAACCTGCCTGAAGAGCACCGGGGAGGCAGGGCTCCGTCCAGCTTGGTTCTGGCTCCAGAGTGACAGGCAGACCTACATGTTGGGGAAGTCTGGGTGGAGGGACAGTTGGGGCGGTGGCGACAGGAAGAGTGGGAGGTGAGGAGTTGGTTGTTGTTGATTTTAAGGTGAATGAGTTCTCAGCATGTTTACATAGTGATGGGCAGTTTCTGTGGGGAAGGAGAGGGTGGGTCTGAGGGTGAGGCGGAGGATGGAGGCAGGGCAGGCGCAGGGGCGGCGGAGGCAGTCTCCCTTGGTGCCTGGTCCCTTCCTCCCGTGATGAGGTCTCTGGGCCCCGCGGGCCCAGCAGGGGTGGAGAGCTCGGTGCTCCTCAGCGCAGCCCGGCCTGCTCCTCTCCTCGCAGACGCAGATCCGGTGGGCGACTTCCCGTGCGGCAGGGAGGCCCCGGCGCGGCTGTGCGAGGGCGACGCCGAGTGCCGGGAGTACTGGGCAGGCCCCCAACTCCGGCATCACCAACTTCGACAACATCCTGTTCGCCATCCTGACGGTGTTCCAGTGCATCACCATGGAGGGCTGGACCGACATCCTCTACAACGTGAGTCAAGTCTTGGTCCAGGAGCTCCTGGGCCCCTTTGGGGCGAGGCTTCTGTCCAGCCTCTGGCTCCCTTCTCCCCCAGGATGGAACACAGGCTCCTTTGGGCAGCTCCCTGCAGGGCCACTGACCTGGGTTCTGGAGTCTCAGGCAACTTCTGTTTTGAAAGTGAAGGTGAGGGCTGGGTGGTGAAGGTTAGAAAAAAACAGTTCCAGAGAAGGTGGACCTGCCATTGCTGGTGATGAGAGCCCTGCCTGCAGGCAGGGGAGTGAGGCTTGGAGAAGCTAGTAGCTCGTTCTGGGCTTGAGGCAGCAGGCTGTGGCCTCGTGAGCAGAAGTGGCAGGGCTGAGGTGCAGGGAGGATGCCCTGATGGTGCCAGGGCCCTGGGGGTGGGAGTGGGGTCTGAGGGATCCTGGGGGTGGGAACCAGGGTCCTGGGGGATCCTGGGGGTGGGAAGTGGGGTCTGGGGGATCCGGGGAGTGGGAACCAGGGTCTCGGGGGATCCTGGGGGTGGGAAGTGGGGGTCTCGGGGATCGTGGGGGTGGGAATTGGGGTCTGGGGGATCCTGGGGGTGGGAACCAGGGTCTGGGGAGATCCTGGGGTGGGAAGTGGGGCCTGGGGGATCCTGGGATGGGAACCAGGGTCCTGGGGGTGGTAAGTGGGGTCTGGGGGATCCTGGAGGTGGGAACCAGGGTCCGGGGGATCCTGGGGGTGGGAAGTGGGGTCTGGGGGATCCTGGGGTGGGAAGTGGGGTCTGGGGGATCCTGGGGGGGGGAACCAGGGTCCAGGGGGATCCTGGGGTGGGGAGTGGGGTCTGGGGGATCCTGGAGGTGGGAACCAGGGTCCGGGGGATCCTGGGGGTGGGAAGTGGGGTCTGGGGGATCCTGGGGGGGGAACCAGGATCCGAGGGATCCTGGGAGTGGGAACCAGAGTCCTGGGGGATCTTGGGGGTGAGAAGTGGGGTCTGGGGGTTCCTGGGAGTGGGAACCAGGGTCTGGGGGATCCTGGGAGTGCGAACCAGGGCCCTGGGGGATCCTGGGAGTGGGAAGTGGGGTCTGGGGGTCCTGGGGTGGGAACCAGGGTCCGGGGGATCCTGGGAGTGGGAACCAGGGTCCTGGGGGATCCTGGGGGTGGGAAGTGGGGTCTGGGGGTGGGAAGTGGGGTCTGGGGGATCCTGGGATGGGAACCAGGGTCCTGGGGGTGGGAATAGGGGTCTGGGGGATCCTGGGATGGGAGCCACAGTCCTGGGGGTGGGAAGTGGGGTCTGGGGGATCCTGGGGGTGGGAACCAGGGTCCGGGAGATCCTGGGGGTGGGAAGTGGGGTCTAGGGGATGCTGGGGGTGGGAACCAGGGTCCAGGGGACCTGGGAGTGGGAACCAGGGCCCTGGGGGATCCTGGGGTGGGAACCAGGGTCCGGGGGATCCTGGGGGTGGGAAGTGGGGTCTGGGGGTGGGAAGTGGGGTCTGGGGGATCCTGGGATGGGAACCAGGGTCCTGGGGGTGGGAATTGGGGTCTGGGGAATCCTGGGATGGTAGCCACAGTCCTGGGGGTGGGAAGTGGGGTCTGGGGGATCCTGGGGTGGGAAGTGGGGTCTGGGGGATCCTGGGGGTGGGGAACCAGGGTCCAGGGGCATCCTGGGGTGGGAAGTGGGGTCTGGGGGATCCTGGAGGTGGGAACCAGGGTCTGGGGGATCCTGGGGGTGAGAGTGGGGTCTGGGGGATCCTGGGGGGGAACCAGGATCCGAGGGATCCTGGGAGTGGGAACCAGAGTCCTGGGGGATCCTGGGGGTGAGAAGTGGGGTCTGGGGGTCCTGGGGGTGGGAACCAGGGTCCGGGGGATCCTGGGAGTGGGAACCAGGGTCCTGGGGGATCCTGGGAGGGAAAGTGGGGTCTGGGGGTGGGAAGTGGGGTCTGGGGGATCCTGGGATGGGAACCAGGGTCCTGGGGGTGGGAATTGGGGTCTGGGGGATCCTGGGATGGGAGCCACAGTCCTGGGGGTGGGAAGTGGGGTCTGGGGGATCCTGGGGGTGGGAACCAGGGTCCGGGGAGATCCTGGGGGTGGGAAGTGGGGTCTAGGGGATGCTGGGGGTGGGAACCAGGGTCCAGGGGACCTGGGAGTGGGAACCAGGGTCCTGGGGAATCCTGAGGGTGGGAACCAGGGTCCAGGGGGATCCTGGGGGTGGGAACCAGGGCCCTGGGGGATCCTGGGGGTGGGAACCAGGGTCTGGGGGATCCTGGGAGTGGGAACCAGGGTCCTGGGGGATCCTGGGGGTGGGAACCAGGGTCCAGGGGGCCTGGGAGTGGGAACCAGGGTCCGGGGGATCCTGGGGATGGGAAGTGGGGTCTGGGGGATCCTGGGGGTGGGAACCAGGGTCCAGGGGGATCCTGGGAGGGGGAACCAGGGTCCTGGGGGATCCTGGGGGGAAGTGGGGTCTGGGGGTCCTGGGGGTGGGAACCAGGGTCCGGGGGTGGGAACTGTGTTGGACGCCTTTGCTTGCTCCCCCTGAGTCTCCCTCCTGCTCTCCTGCTCGGCCTCCCTGTCTTCGCTGTTGTTAGGACTCTAGTCCAGCCAGTGGTGTAAGGTGGTTTGGGGGTTGGTGCTTGTGGACAGAAGCTGGGTATAAGGCCTCTGGGGCTTCCTGATGACCTGTCTCATGCCTGCCTCCCCTCCACCTGAGGCTCTTCTTGGGGACTCCTGGGTAGCTCTCGGTGTCTTTTGTTATGTGACGACCCCCCCACCCCCACAGAGCTTCCCTCTAGAGTCCTGTGAATGTGGGCATGAGAACAGTTAAGTTAGAGGAAGTGGAGAAAGACAGTGCGTTTGAAGCAGGAATTTTGGAAGGTCTGCTGGTGGATTGCTGTGTTTCAGTAGCTAGAGCGTATGTTGTGCCCGGGAGCTGCGGAGGGGACTTTGTGGAGTGCGAGGTACTTCACTTTGAACCTGTCGCTTGTGCACTGGGGATGGGGCTTGGGCCGCCAGCCTCTGGAGTAGCCACATGCTTCTGGCATGAACAAGGATGGGAGCGACAGGCTGGAATCCTCTGCTCTGAGACTCGTCTTAGAGTTTAGGGAGACTTCATGAGTCTCAGGGCTGGACATCTGTCAGTGTTTGGTAAGTGCTGGCTGGGCAGGAAGGTGGCAGAGGGTGAGTTACGGAAGAGCTGGCCCCAGGTCCACTGAGCCAGAGCCCTCCTTGGAGACAGAGTCGTGTCTGGTGACAGGCTTGGTTTGATCAAGGGAGAAACAGAGACAAGGGCAGTGATGAGGAGCTTGGCCGTTCTCTCCCTGCAGCCAATCCAGGAACAATTTCCACAAAGACAAACCCTAAAAATAGCTGGAGATGGCCGCATGCCTGCCAGCCCCACTGAGCGGGCACTGTGTGAGCCATGGGACTTGGCCCCTGCCCAGGTGACTCGGCCTGGTGGGCCTGTGCCCCCAGGGGAGGGGTGGGTGGGAGGCGCTGGTCGGGAAGGGCCGCAGGGGCTCCCCTGACACGTATTTCCAGGGGGCACACTGGGTGCAGGCGCTGCAGGCATGGTGCTGGCAGGAGGCTTTCGACAAATAATGCCAGGCAGTAACGGCAAGTTCTGCGAAGGGAGCAGGAGGGTGCGGGGCAGGGGTGGCGGGTCGGGGGCTCTGGGAGAGCAAGGTCTGTGGGGTCTGGGAGCCAGACATGCAGAGCCTGCGGGACAGGGCTGGGGGGTCTGCAGGGCACCAGCATGCCGTGCAGTGGGTGGGCCATGAGCCTGGTGCCCGGAGCCGGTGGCTGAGAACGCAGAGTCTGCACCACATGGAGGGGTTACGGGGCCAGTAGCTGATCAGACAGGCTTTGTGCTGTTCTGTCCGCACCAGGGGTTGAACCCAGGTCCTCGGCAGTGGAAGCGCAGAGTCCTAACCACTGCTCCGCCAGGAGCATCCCCAGACAGGACATTTGAAGAGCGCTCTCCGGCGGGAGAGGCTGTCTCTCCCCACAGCCCAGGGACGGGCGCTCGTGGTTGCCTCAGACAGGTGCTCCCTGATGGAGCCTTCGAGGGGCGGCGCCTCGGGCCTGCGCCTTGGGCTGGGGGCAACGGGTGGGGCTGGGGCTGGGGCGGGAGGCACCTGTGCCGCCTGGGAGAGCAGGCCGCCTGGCCCGGGAGCCACGGGGGCCTCCCGGACACTGGCTGCTGCGGCGCTGGTGGTGGTGGCAGGCCGGTCCCCGTCTTGAGGAGGAATGGCCGTCTGGCTTCCGAGGAGTGTGGTCAGATGGGTCCTGAAAGGGCCCACACGAGTGTCCTGTGAGGGATGAGTCAGCTGCGAGCTCCTGCCGGGCCGGAGAGGGGGGTTATCTTGGGACAGTGGGCCCGTGCGAGGAGGACCGTCCCCCCTGTCCACTCGGCTGCGTCAGTAGCGCTGGGGTCGGAGGCCCTCGAAGGAGGGACCGTGCGAGGCGTGGTGGGCAGAGTGGGCCGCGCTGTCCTTTCCCTCTGAAGCGGCCCGCTGCGCAGGCCCGCGGAGGAGGGACGATGGCCTCGGCGAGGAGCGTGGCAGCTGGGGCGGGGCGCTTGGCCACTGAGCTCAGCCTGTGTTTCCTCTTGCGCTGACTGTCTCAGGACCTGTCCGCATCTCACCCTTGCCCGTGACTGTGTTCAGAGGGACCACAGGAGGTAGATAGTGTGGGTTTTGGGCTAAGTCCATGTGGCTTCGCATCTCTTCACTGCACTAGCTTTGTGAGGATCTGAGGAAGGGGCCTTCAGATATGCGGGTGCAAAGCTCCATGGCGAACTCAGTGCAGACTGAACTTGTCCATTGGCTCAATGCGATGTTTAATGGGAAAGAAAGACGGCTCAGAGGTGCTGTGGCTTGAGCCATTAGGAAAGCTGGTGCCTTTTACTGAGAAGGGGAGAAAGGTGATTGCGGAATTTTGTTTTAGCAGAACGTTATGGTGGACACTGAGAACTCTGCTTTGTCCCTAGGAAGCTGAGCACACTGTTTCATCCGAGTGGAGGTGCTGAGTATACAGTTGAGTGTATGAGAAGGGAGTTCGGGGGACCAGCAGGGCTGAGGGTGCATGTGTGAAGTCATGGGTGATGTTTCAAACTACAAGACAGGATGAGATCGCCCAGTGTGAATGTGTGGAGCTAGATGCAAGATGGCTAAACATGGAGCTGGTGTGAGCCTTTGGCTGTCAGGAGACTTCCAACATTCAGAAGCCAAGTAGGAGAGAAGGGGCCAGAGAAGAGCACGAGGCGGGCCTGAGGGGAGCCGGAGCCCCCGCAGTGTGGAGCCCCCGCAGTGTGCTGTATCCTGGAAGCCAAGCACAGCGTTTCCAGAGTGATTCCAGACCAGCTGTCGCCAAGAAGTCCCAGCAGACGGGCAGTTAGTGGGAATAGAGTCTCGGAATGCACAGGCTACAGGGGCCAAGGCTGAAGGTGAGGATGGCAGGGCAGTGGGGCACCTGCAGGACACGCGGAACTGGCTCTCTTTTACAATGAAGCTTCTTATTTGTGGTTAGGTGGGCTCACATGCAGCTGTAAGAATTAATACAGAGAGAGCCCATGTATGCTCTGCCTGCTTCCGCCAACAGCCTGCAAAACAGGTGACTCCCAGAACCAGGACGGTGACCCTGCTGCAGCGGGAGACAATGTCCCTTCGGCAGGGTGTCCCGCTGGCCTCTGGTGGCCCCGCCCGCCTCTCTCACCCTCATCCCTGGTCAGCGCTTGCCTTTTGCCACATCGATAATTCTGCCTTTTCAAGAACGTTGTGTAGATGAAACCAGACCCTGCGTGACCTTTGGGTACTGGCTCTTTTTCCCTCAGCATAATTCTCTGGAGACACAACTGGAGTACTGCTTGTCAGCAGTTTCCTCATTTTTCCTTTTTTTTTTTGCTGAGTGGTCCCCAAGCTGTGAGTGAACTACAGTGTTTAATATTCACCTGTTAAAGAACATGTGTGTTGTCCCTGCTTGGAGTTATCATGAATAAAGTTGGTCTACATGTTTGTGGGCAGATTGAAAAAAAAATCATTTATCTTTGGCTGTGCTGGGTCTTTGTCGGGGTCTAGTCTCTAGTTGCGGTGCATGGGTTTCTTGTTGCGGCAGCTTCTCTCGCTTAGGGCTGCGGGCTCCAGGGTGTGCAGGCCTCAGCTTCCCTCGCTCAGGGGCGCGGGCTCCAGGGTGTGCAGGACTCAGCGGCTGTGCTGAGCGGGCTCGGCAGTGGCAGCTCCTGGGCTATAGAGCACAGGCTCGATAGTTACTTGGAATCTTCCTGGATCAGAGATTGCACTTGTGTCTCACGCATTGGCAGCCAGATTCTTTACCACTGAGCCACCGGGGAAGTCCTGTGGGCAGGTTTTTGTGCAAATGAAAGTTTTCATTTCTCTGGGTTAAATGCTCAAGAGTACAATTTCTGGGTTGTATGTTTAATTTTTTAGGAAACTAACGCCTTTCAAAGACCTGTATTCTTTTGAGTCCTCCAGCAGTGTGTGACTAATCCAGCTTTCCTCTCTCCTTACTGGAATTTGGGTTTTAACCTCAGCCATTCTGGCTGTGCAGACTCGTGTCATCATGGGTTTCCCAGTGGCCGGGAATGCCGTCAGGAGACTTCCAACATTCAGAAGCCAAGTGGGAGAGAAGGGGCCAGAGAAGAGAAGTATCTCTCCACACTGATTTGCTGCTTGTGCACCTTCTTCAGTGAAATATCTCTCCCTATCTTTAGCTCATGGTCTGGATTGTTCTTTTGCTATACAGTTTATATATATGCTCTAGATACGAATTGTTCATCAGATGTATGGTTTGCAAATATGTTCTCTGAGTCAGTAGCTTGTCTTTTCGTACTCTTCACCTGACATGTCAAAGAACATACATATTTAATTTGGATAAAGTCCTGTTTAGCGGTTTTTTCTTTCGTGGACTGTGTTTTTGGCATCAGTTCAGTTCAGTCGCTCAGTCGTGTCCGACTCTTTGCGACCCCATGAATCGCAGCACACCAGGCCTCCCTGTTCATCACCATCTCTCGGAGTTCACTCAGACTCACATCCATCGAGTCCATGATGCCATCCAGCCATCTCATCCCCGGTCGTCCCCTTCTCCTCCTGCCCTCAATCCCTCCCAGTATCAGAGTCTTTTCCAATGAGTCAGCTCTTCACATGAGGTGGCCAAACTACTGAAGTTTCAGCTTTAGCATCATTCCTTCCAAAGAAATCCCAGGGTTGATCTCCTTCAGAATGGACTGGTTAGATCTCCTTGCAGTCCAAGGGACTCTCAAGAGTCTTCTCCAACACCACAGTTCAAAAGCATCAATTCTTCAGTGCTCAGCCTTCTTCACAGTCCAACTCTCACATCCATACATGACCACAGGGAAAACCATAGCCTTGACTAGACGGACCTTAGTCGGCAAAGTAATGTCTCTGTTTTTTAATATGCTATCTAGGTTGGTCATAACTTTTCTTGTAAGCGTCATCTAATTTCATGGCTGCAGTCACCATCTGCAGTGATTTTGGAGCCCCCAAAAATAAAGTCTGACACTGTTTCCACTGTTTCCCCATCTATTTCCCATGAAGTGATGGGACAGGATGCCATGATCTTCGTTTTCTGAATGTTGAACTTTAAGCCAACTTTTTCACTCTCCTCTTTCACCTTCATCAAGAGGCCCTTTAGCTCCTCTTCCCTTTCTGCCATAAGGGTGGCTTCATCTGCATATCTGAGGCTATTGATATTTCTCCCGGCAATCTTGATTCCAGCTTGTATTTCTTCCAGTCCAGCGTTTCTCATGATGTACTCTGCATAGAAGTTAAATAAGCAGGGTGACAATATCAGCCTTGAGGGACTCCTTTTCCTATTTGGAGCCAGTCTGTTGTTCCATGTCCAGTTCTAACTGTTGCTTCCTGACCTGCATACAGATTTCTCAAGAGGCAGGTCAGGTGGTCTGGTATTCCCATCTCTCTCAGAACTTTCCACAGTTTATTGTGATCCACACAGTCAAAGGCTTTGGCATAGTCAATAAAGCAGAAATAGATGTTTTTCTGGAACTCTCTTGCTTTTTCCGTGATCCAGCGGATGTTGGCAATTTGATCTCTGGTTCCTCTGCCTTTTCTAAAACCAGCTTCAACATCAGGGAGTTCACGGTTCACGTATTGCTGAAGCCTGGCTTGGAGAATTTTGAGCATTACTTTACTAGCATGTGAGATGAGTGCAATTGTGCGGTAGTTTGAGCATTCTTTGGCATTGCCTTTCTTTGGGATTGGGATGAAAACTGACCTTTTCCAGTCCTGTGGCCACTGCTGAGTTTTCCAAATTTGCTGGCATATTGGCATAAAATCTAATAACTGTTTGCCTAGTCCTAAATCAAATATTTTCTCCTATATTTTCCTAACATATTTATTATTTTACATGTAAGTCTGTGATCCTTCTTGTGCTAATTTTTGTATAAGTGTGAAGTGTAGGTTGAGGCATGCCCCTCCTCCCTTTTCCTTCCTTTCTCTCTCCTTCCCTTCTTCCTTGCTTTCTCTGGGTTTTGGACATCCATTTGCTCCAGCAACACTTGCTGACATGCTGTATTTCCTCCACTGAATTGTCTTTGTATCTTTGCAGACAGCCCGCTGGGCATGCTTGCGTGGGTCCATCTCTGTTCCAGTGAGCTCCGTGTCTGCCCCTCTGCCGCTGCCGCACAGTCCTCAATGTTGTAGCTATACTATAAATCTTTTAAACCAGATAGATTACTCCCATTTTATTCAGTTTGGGAGAACTGACATGTTTGCTGTATTGGGTCTTTCAATCCATGACATGGAGTGTCTCTCCCTTTATTTAGACTGTCTTTGATTTCTTCAATCAGAATTTTATAGTTTTCAGCATACAAGTCCTATATATATTTGTTAGATTGTAAATGGTATTGTATTTTAAATCTTGGTGTCCATGTATATTTTTATTGCTAGTGTACTGAAATATAGGTTTCCTAGGTGGCACAGGGGTATAAAGAGTCCGCCTGCCAAAGCAGGAGTCATGAGAGTGGAGGGTTTGATCTCTGAGTTGGGAAGATCCCCTCGAGTAGGAAATGGCAACCCACTCAGTATTCTTGCCTGGAAATTTCCATGGACAGATGAGCCACAGGGTCTCAGAGTCAGACATGCCTGAGTGACTGAGCACAGAAACATATAAAGAAATACAACTGATTTCTGTGAGCTGGTCTTATATTCCTGACCTTTCTGAACTCACTTATTAGTTCTAGGAGATTTTTTGGAGATTCCTTGGGATTTCCTATATAGATAGACGTGTCATTTCTAAATAGGAATGATTTCTTTTTTTTTTTTGACCTGTATGCCTTTTACATTTTAATTTTTTAAAGTCTTTATTGAATTTGTTACAATACTGCTTCCATTTCATGTTTCTTTTTTTTTTCCCATGAGACACGTGGGGCCTAGTTCCCTAAGCAGAGATAAAACCTGTAACCCCTACCTTGGAAGGCAGTCTTAACCACTGGACCACCAGGAAAGGCCCCTGTGTGCCTTTTGTTTTGGGCTCTCGCTTGATTTCAGTGGCTAAAACGTCCACCATCACAGTAATTAACTTAGTGTAGCGAGAGCAGACATGCTTTCCATGCTCCTGAGCTCAGGGGAAAGCATTCAGTTTTCACTGCTAAGGTGTGATGTTAGCTGTCAGTGCTTTTGCAGATGCTCTTTATGAAGCTGAGTCAGTCCTTGGATTCCTATTTTTTCTGAGAGTTTTTACCATGAATGGGTGTTGAGTTTTGTAAATGCTTCTTCAGCTTTGGCATGGTTGTGTGACTTTTTCCTTTCGCCTGTCAGTGGTGGATCGCACTGATTGGCTTCTGAATACTGAACCAACATTGCATTCCTGGAATAAGCCCATGTGCTCACAGTATAAATCATTTTATATGCTGCTTAATTCTGTTTGCTGATAGTTTTCAAGGTAGGCTGTATATATGTAGTTGACTTACAATGCTATGCCAATCTCTGATACACAGCAAAGTGACTCAGTTAAACATATGTACATTCTTTTTGTGTTCTTTTCCATTACAGTTTATCACAGTATGTTGCATATAGCTGCCTGTATTATACCTTAGGGCCTTGTTGTTTTTTCCATTCTAACCTCACAGTCTTCACCTGCCAACCCCCCGCTTCCCAGCGTGTCCCTCTCCCTCCCTCCTCCTGCTTCCCACCACAAGTCTCTGTGTCTGTGCGTCTGTGTTTTTTTGCTGTTGTTGTTCAGTTGCTAAGTTGTGTCTCACTCTTTGCGATCCCATGAACTGAAGCACACCAGGCTTCCCTTTCCTTCATTATCTCCCTGAGTTTGCTCAAACTCATGTCCATCTAGTCAGTGATGCCATCCAACCATCTTATCCTCTGCCGCCCCTTTCTCCTCTTGCCCTCAATCTTTCCTGTCATCAGGGTCTTTTTTTTAATGAGTTGGTTCTCTGCATCAGATGACCAAAGTATTGGAGCTTTAGCAGCAGTCCTTCTCATGAATATTCTGGGTTGATTTCATTAAGGATTGACCGGTTTGATCTCCTTGCTGTCCAAGGACTCTAAAGAGTCTTCTCCAGCACCATAATTCAAAAGCATCAATTCTTTGGTGCTCAACCTTCCTTATGGTTCAACTTTCACATCCATACGTGATTGCTGGAAAAACCATAGCTTTGACTATATGGACTTTTGTTGGCAAGTAATGTCTCTGACTTTTTAATACACTGTCTAGGTTTGTCATAACTTTTCTTCCAAAGAGCAAGCGTCTTTTAATTTTGTGACTGCAGTCACTGTCCACAGTGATTTTGAAGCCTAAGAAAGTGATGTGACACTATTTCCACTTTATCTCCATCTATTTGCCATGACATGATGGAACTGGATGCCATAATCTTCATTTTTTTGAGTGTTGAATTTTAAGGCAGCTTTTTCACTTTCCTCTTTCACTTTCATCAAGAGGTTCTTTAGTTCGTCTTCACTTTCTGCCATAAGGATGGTGCCATCTGCATGTCTGAGGTTGTTGATATTTCTCTTGGCAATTTTAATTCAGGCTTGTGAGTCATCCAGCCGGCATTTCTCATGATGTACTCTGCATATAAGTTAAATAAGCAGGGTGACAATATACAGCCTTGATGGACTCCTTTTCCAATTTGGAACCAGTCTGTTGTTCCAAGTCCAGTTCTAGCTGTGGCTTTTTGTCCTGCATACAGGTTTCTTAGGAGGCAGGTCAGGTGGTCTGATATTCCCATCTCTTTAAGAATACTCCACAGTTTGTTGTGATCCACACAGTCAAAGGCTTTAGTATAGTCAGTGAAGCAGAAGTAGAGTCTTTTTTTTTTTGGAATTCCGATGATTTTTCTATGATCCAGCCGATGTTGGCATTTTTCTCTGGTTCTTCCACTTTTTCTATATCCAGCTGGTACATCTGGAAGTTCTTGGTTCATAAACTGCTGAAACCTCAGTCAGTTCAGTTCAGGCGCTCAGTCGTGTCCAACTCTTTGCGACCCCATGAACTGCAGCATGCCAGGCCTCCCTGTCCATCACCAACTCCCAGAGTCCACCCAAACCCATGTCCATCGAGTTGGTAATGCCATCCAACCATCTCATCCTCTGTCGTTTCCTTCTCCTCCTGCCTTCAGTCTTTCCCAGCATCAGGGTCTTTTCCAGTGAGTCAGTTCTTCACATCAGGTGACCAAAGTATTGGAGTTTCAGCTTCAGCATCAGTCCTTCCAGTGAATATTCAGGACTGATTTCCTTTAGGATGGACTGTTTGGACCTCTTTGTAGTCTAAGGGACTCTCAAGAGTCTTCTCCAAAACCACAGTTCAAAAGCATCAGTTCTTCGGTGCTCAGCTTTCGTTATGGTCCAGCTCTCACATCCGTACACGACCACTGGAGAAACTACAGCTTTGACTAGACGGACGTTTGTCGGCAAAAACAGCAACAGCAACAAAAAAGCCACGGAGAACTCGAGCACGACCTAGCGTGTGAGAAGGGTGCAACTGTGTGGTTATTTGAGCATTCTTTGGCATTGCCCTTCTTTGGGATTGGAATGAAAACTGACCTTTTCCAGTCCTGTGGCTTCTGCTGAGTTTTCCAAATTTGCTGGCATATTGAGTGCAGCACTTTCACAGCATCATCTTTCAGGATCTGAAGTAGCGCAGCTGCATTCAGCTGAGCGACTTCACTCATCCAGCTGAACCACCTCCCCTACTTTCTTTGTAGCAATGCCTCCTAACTAAGGCCCTCCTGATTTCACACCCCAGGGTGTCTGGCGCTAGGTGAGTGATCACACCGTTGTGTTTATCTGGGACATTAAGACCTTTTTGAACAGTTCTTCTGTATATTCTTGCCACATCTTCTTAATCTCTTCTGTTCCTGTTAGGGCCTTGCCATTTTTGTCCTTTATTGTGCCCGCCTTTGCATGAGATGTTCCCTTGGTGTCTTCAGCTTTCTTACAGAGGCCTCTGGCTAGCAGTCGGCTCCTCTGCTCTGCACTTCGGGTCCCGCGTGTGGCGGTGCTGTGTGGTGCTGGCCTTTCCCCTGCTGGCTCGCCTCTCCCTAGTGAGACGGGCTCCAGGTCCGTCTGCACGGCTGCAGACATGCTGTCTCATCCTTTCCATGGCCTAGCAGTGCTCCATTGCATGCCCCCTGCCTGCTTGTCTCTTCACCTGGTGCTGGACATACAAGTTGTCTCCATGTTTTGCCTGTTGTAAATAGTGCTTCTGTGAACATCCAGGTGTGTGTATATCTTTGAATTAGAGTTTCGTCTGGATATATGCCCAGGAGCGGGATTGCTGGACGTTATGGTAGTTCTTAGTTTTCTGAGGAACCTCCTTATTGTTTTCCATAGTGGCTGTACTAACATTCTCATCCACAGTGAAGGAGGGCTCCCTTTTCTCCATACCCTCTCCGACATTTGTTATCTATAGAC
Organism: Nanger dama; assembly: GCA_917880005.1. Lineage (NCBI taxonomy): Eukaryota > Metazoa > Chordata > Mammalia > Artiodactyla > Bovidae > Nanger > Nanger dama. Next base: position 182,670 of record CAKJTW010000018.1, on the reverse strand, counting down.
TTTTCAGTGATGGCCATTCTGACTGGTGTGCCGTGGCGCCTCGTTGCAGTTTTGATTTGCATTTCTCTAATAGCTAGTGATGATGAGCTTCTTTTCATGTGCCCACTGGCCATCTGCATATCTTCCTTAGAGAAATGTCTGTTGAGATCTTTTGTCCATTTTTGACTGGGCTGTTGGCTTTTTATTGTTGAGCTGTCTGTATAAGCTCTTGTCTGTCACATCATTTCCTGTACCTGTATTGATGATGACTTCTGATCATACTTGCTTTTCTTTCTTTTTTCTATTTTTGTCTGTTTTTTTTTTAAAAATAAGTATAATACAAGTTTTATAAAATGAATTGGGAAGTAATTCTTTCTGTTCTATTTTCCTAGAAGAGATTGCATATAAGTGGTGTTAATTTTTAAAAACCATATATAAAATAAATAGCCAGCAGGAGTTTGCTGTGGTCATGCAGGGAACCCAGAGATGATGCTTTGTGACAACCTAGAAGGTTGGGAAGGGGAGGGTGGTGGTAGGGGGTTATAAGAGGGAGGGGACGTATGTATACCTGTGGCCATTTCTTGTTGATGTATAGCAAAAACCATCACAATATTGTAATTATCCTACAATTAAAAATAAAATATAAAAAAAGATTGCAGAAAGAAAGCAATGTTTGGTAGAATTCTGTAATCTGGGCCTGTGGCTGCTGCTGTTCAGTCACCGAGTTGAGTCCGACTCTCCCCAACCCCATGGACTGCTGCATGTCAGGTTTCTCTGGCCCTCACCGTCTTTTGGAGTTTGCCCAAGTTACTGTCCATTGCATTGGTGATGCCACCCAGCCATCTTATCCTTCATTTCCTTCTTCTCCTTCTGCCTTCAATCTTTCCCAGCATTAGGGTCTTTTCCAATGAATCAGCTATTCACATAAGGTGGCCAAAGTATTGGAGCTTCTGGGCCTAGAGATTTTTTTTTACTTTTTCAAATAATGATTTTATTTTTTTCAGCTGCTATGAAACTCATCAAAGTGGTGAATGGTGCAGTGCATTTTGTATATTCACAAGTTTGTGCAACCAGCATCATTACTAATTTTTGAAGATTTTTATCAACTGAAAAAGAAGCCCTGTTTCTATCACTGGTCACTTCCCATTCCTCCCTTCCCCTAGCCTCTGGCAAACACTGATATATTCTGTCCGTTTATATTAGTCTATTCCAGACATTTCATACAAATGGGCTCCTACAAGAGGTGGAATTTTGTGTTTTTAAGGCCTCTCCCTGTTACAGCAAGTATCAGCATTTCATTGCTTTTATTATCAAAGGTGATTCCATTGTGTGGGTGTGCCCACTTTTGTTTATGTTTCATCAGTTGGACATTTTTGGGCTGTTTCCATTGTTTTACATAATGAATAATGCTGCTATGGACATTTGTGTACAAATTTTTCTGTGGACTATGTTTTCATTTCTCTTAGATGTGCACCTAGGAGTGGCCTTTCTGGGTCATATGGTAACTCTGTATTTAACCTTTTGAAGAACTGCCAAATTGGTTTCCAAAGTGGTTGCAACATTCTACACCCCCACCAGGAATGGACCTATGTCCTCACCAACCCTTGGGCTTCCCAGGGGGCACCAGTAGCGAAGGAGCCGCCTGTCAGTGCAGGAGGTGAGGGCTCCATCCCTGGGTTGGGAAGATCCCTTGGAGCAGGAAATGACACCCCACTCCAGTGTTCTTGCCTGGAAAATGCCAGGGGCAGAGGAGCCTGGTGGGCTATAGTTCATGGAGCTGCAAAGAGTGAGAGGAGACAGAGTGCCTGAGCACACCCATACACACCACCACCACTTGTCTGTCTTTCTGGTTTTAATCATCCTAGTAGAATTCATTTTTAAGTTTAACCAGTCAACCTTGAAGTGAAGCGGCTTCATTTTGGCTTTGAGTTGTATTTCCCTAATGACTCATGATGCTGAGCCTCTTCCACATGATTATGTACCATTTTGTATCTTCTTTGGAGAAACGTGTATGCAGATCCTTTGCCCACTTAAAGGCTAGGTTATTTGTCGTTTTATCATTGACCTGTCAGATTTCTTTATACATTATGAACACTGGACCCTTACCAGATATTTCAGATGATTTGCAAATATTTTCTCACACTTCGTGAGGTATCTTATTACTATTCTGATGGTGTTATTTGAAGTAAAAAGATTTTTATTTTGATGAAGTCCAATTTTCCTGTTTTTCTTTCCACTTTTGGTGTCATATCTAAGAATCCTTTACCTAATCCAAAGTCATGAAAATTTACTCCTGTGTTTTATAGTTTTGGCTCATATATTTAGGTCTGTGATCCATTTTGACTTCATTTTTGATGTGTGGTAGGGTCCAATTTAATTTTTTTGTTGGTGGATAGCCACTTGTCTTAGCACCATTTGTTGGAAAGAGTATACTTTCCTCACTGAATTGCCTTGGCTTATTTAAATTTTTACATCGTAAATATAAGGGTTTATTTCTAGATCAATTCTATTTCATTGATCAATATGTCTGTCTTTTTGTAGGGGAAGTTTTAAAATCACAGTATCACTTTCCTTAATAGTTATTGGACTATATTTATATTGGGTGAGTTGTAGTAATTTGTGTTTTTGAAAACCTAACCTGTCTCATCCTTTGGTCTCCTGTGCCTAGAGTTGTCTGGAGTGCTCCCTAATTCTCTTTTACTGTTTCTCGGGTCTGTAGTGCGGCACCTGCCTCACTGTTGGTGTCGATAATCTGTATCTTCTCTTTTCTTGGTCAGTATCGCCAGAGGCATGTCAATTTGTGTTTTTCAAAGAGCAAACATTTTCAAAAATTGATTTTCTCTATTGTTTGTATTTTCAACTTTGTTGATTTCTGTTTTTTTCTTTGTTGTTTACTTTCTTCTACTTGATTTGGGTTTGTTTTGCACTTCCTTTTCTAAATGCTTCAGGTGGAAGCTTAGATTATTGGTCTGAGACTTTTCCTTCTTTTGTAAAGTGTTTAGTAATATAAATTCCTTCTTACAATTGCTTTAGCCATGTCGTTCAAATTTGATGTCTTATATTTTCATTTTCATTCAGTTCAGTATTTTAAAATTTCCTTGAGAATTCCTCTTTGATACATACATTATTTAGAATTGTTTGTTTACTTTGTGTTTGGAGAGTTTCCTATCATCTTTCTGTTGTTTGTCTCTTGTTTGATTTTATTAGGGTTAGAGAATATACTAAATTGGAAAACTTTTTCAATTCTTTTAGGTTTATTGAGACTTGTTTTATGGCTCAGGGTATGGTTTGTCTTCACATAAGTGTTGGGTACACTTGAAAAGAATGTTTGTAACATGTTATTGTGAGCTGTGTGTATAAATGTCAGTTAAATCCTGTTGGTTGATGGTGAGCCCTTTCATATCCTTGCTGACTTTCTGTCTAGATGCCTCACCAGTTTCTGAGAGAGAGGTGCTGAAGTTTTCCACTGTAATTGTGCATTTGTCCGTCTCTCCTTTCAGTTTTGGCAGTTTTTGCTTCACGTGTGTTATAGTTCATTTGTTAGGCATCTACACGTTTAGAATCTCTAAATGTCTTCTTGATGAACTGACCATTTTATCATTATAGTATATCCCCCAAGTTTTGAAACTTCTCTTTATGCCACTTCAGTTTTTTGAAAGACCTACATTAGTGCTTTTCCCCACTAACCAAAAGAAACCCGTGGAGGATTTGTGCTTTTGTGAAACAAGGTGAAAAGAGAAAATAGTATTCAGCATTTGTTTTGCAGCAAGCTAGTATAGTGGCAGTGTGTCCCCCAAGCAGCCAGAGTGACACTGCCAAGCTCATCCCTGGGCACTCCCCTAGCGTCTCAGCAGCAGACAGGCCATAACTTTGCTGTGTCTGGGAGCATCTGTGCTTCATCCCAGTTTATTTCCTGCATCTGTTAGCACATGTATCCTGTGGTGGTTGATTATTTCTTTGCTTTACACCATTCTGGCTTAGAAGGCTTCGTAGGAATGCGCTGCTTTCAGATTGTGGGGAAGCCTGTATATGTTCCTGTGTCTCTGGAGAAATTTCTTTGTTCTGATGTCTCCATTATCGAACACTAATATAGCCACTACAGTTTTCATTTGACACGTCTATATGATGTTTCTTTTTCCATATTTCACTTCCAACCTGCCTATCGCATGAAAGTCGCTCAGCCCTGTCTGACTCTGCAACCCTATGGACTGTAGCCTGCCAGGCTCCTCTGTCCGTGGAATTCTCCAGGCCAGAATGCTGGAGTGGACAGCTGTTCCCTTCTCCAGGGGATCTTCCCAACCTAGGGATCGAACCCAGGTTTGCTCTCCTGCATTGTAGGCGGATTCTTTCCCATTTGAGCCACCAGGGAAGCCCAAGAACCCTGGAGTGGATAGCGTATCTCTTCTCCAGAGGATCTTCCTGACCCAGGAATCGAACCGGGCTCTCCTGCATTGCAGGTGGATTCTTTACCAGCTGAGCTACCTGCCTAAATTGTTATATTTGAAATGAGTTTCTTGCAGACAAAACATAGTTGGGTCATGTTTTTAAATTCAGTAGCTAATCTTTGTCTTTTAATTCATTTCTCCAAACCATTAACATATAATGTAATTATTGATATATTAAGCTGATATCTGCAATTTTGTTTATTTATTCTTTATTTGCTGTTTGTTTTAGCTTTTTGTTTGTTTTCTTTTTCCTGCCTTCTTGGAAAAAAAAATTCCACTTTCATTTATCTAGCTGTTTTAACTCTTGCCTGGAGAATCCCATGGATGGAGGAGCCTGGTGAGCTGCAGCCCATGGGGTTGTGAAGAGTCGGACAGGACTGAGCGACATCACTTTCACTTTTCACTTTCATGCATTGGAGAAGGAAATGGCAACCCACTGCAGTGTTCTTGCCTGGAGAGTCCCACGGATGGAGGAGCCTGGTGGGCTGCAGCTCACGGGGTCGCACAGAGTCGGACGTGACTGGAGTGACTCGGCGGCGGCAGCAGCTGTTTTCAGTGCATCCCTGCTCGCTTAGTCGCTCTCCATCTTATTCTATGAGAGACAGGGCCTGACGAACTGTGGACGGAGGCTCGCAACACTGCCCAGGAGGCAGGGAGCAAGACCGTCCCCATGGGAAAGAAATGCAAGAAAGCAAAATGGCTGTCTGGGGAGGCTTACAAATAGCTGTGAAAAGAGGAGAGGCAAAAAGCAAAGGAGATAAGGAAAGATGTAAGCATCTGAATGCAGAGTTCCAGAGAATAGCAAGGAGAGAGAAGAAAGCCTCCCTCAGAGATCAGTGCAAAGAAATAGAGGAAAACAACAGAATGGGAAAGACTAGAGATCTCTTCAAGAAAATTAGAGATACCAAGGGAGCATTTCATGCGAAGATGGGTCGATAAAGGACAGAAATGGTCTGGACCTAACAGAAGCAGAGGATATTAAGAAGAGGTAGCAAGAATACACAGAAGAACTGTACAAAAAAGATCTTCACGACCAAGATAATCATGATGGTGTGATCATTCACCTAGAGCCAGACATCTTGGAATGTGAAGTCAAGTGGGCCTTAGAAAGCATCACTATGAACAAAGCTAGTGGAGGTGATGGAATTCCAGTGGAGCTATTTCAAATCCTGAAAGGTGATGCTGTGAAAGTGCTGCACTCACTATGCCAGCGAATTTGGAAAACTCAGCAGTGGCCACAGGACTGGAAAGGTCAGTGTTCATTCCAATCCCAAAGAAAGGCAATGCCAAAGAATGTTCAAACTACCACACAATTGGACTCATTTCACATGCTAGTAAAATAATGCTCAAAATTCTCCAAGCCAGTCTTCAGCAATGCGTGAACCATGAACTTCCAGATGTTCAAGCTGGTTTTAGAAAAGGCAGAGGAACCAGAGATCAAATTGCCAACATGTGTTGGATCATGGAAAAAGGAGGAGAGTTCCAGAAAAACATCTATTTCTGCTTTATTGACTATGCCAAAGCCTTTGACTGTGTGGATCACAGTAAAGTGTGGAAAATTCTGAAAGAGATGGGAATACCAGACCACCTGACCTGCCTCTTGAGAAATCTGTATGTAGGTCAGGAAGCAACAGTTAGAACTGGACATGGAACAACAGACTGGCTCCAAATAGGAAAAGGAGTCCATCAAGGCTGTATATTGTCATCCTGCTTATTTAACTTCTATGCAGAGTACATCATGAGAAACGCTGGACTGGAAGAAGCACAAGCTGGAATCAAGATTGCTGGGAGAAATATGAATAACCTCAGATATGCAGATGACACCACGCTTATGGCAGAAAGTGAAGAGGAACTAAAAAGCCTCTTGATGAAAGTAAAAGAGGAGAGTGAAAAAGTTGGCTTAAAGCTCAACATTCAGAAAACGAAGATCATGGCATCCGGTCTCATCATTTCATGGGAAATAGATGGGGAAACAGTGTCAGACTTTATTTTTTGGGCTCCAAAATCACTGCAGATGGTGACTGCAGCCATGAAATTAAAAGACACTTGCTCCTTGGAAGAAAAGTTATGACCAACCTAGATAGCATATTAAAAGGAGAGACATTACTTTGCCAACAAAGGTTCGTCTAATCAAGGCTATGGTTTTTCCAGTGGTCATATATGGCTGTGATAGTTGGACTGTGAAGAGAGCTGAGCACCAAAGAATTGATGCTTTTGAACTGTGGTGTTGGAGAAGACCCTTGAGAGTCCCTTGGACTGCAAGGAGATCTAACCAGTCCATTCTGAAGGAGATCAACCCTGGGATTTCTTTGGAAGGAATGATGCTAAAGCTGAAACTCCAATACTTTGGCCACCTCATGTGAAGAGCTGACTCATTGGAAAAGATTTTGATGCAGGGAGGGATTGGGGACAGGAGGAGAAGGGGACGACCGAGGATGAGATGGCTGGATGGCATCACTGACTTGATAGACATGAGTTTGGGTGAACTCCGGGAGTTGGTGATGGACAGGGAGGCCTGGTGTGCTGCAATTCATGGGGTCACAAAGAGTCGGACACAACTCAGCGACTGAACTGAAGTGAACTGATAGCTTATTCTAATCTACTGGTGTCATAATAGTATCAGTTCAAGTGACATGTATACCCCTTCTTTAAATTTCTTTATCCTCCTCTATTTATAATACAATTATTTTAAACATTTCCTCTGCATATATTTATAACCATATCATAGTGTGTTACAATTTTTGCTTCCACTGTCAAAACATAATTTAGGAAACTCAAAAGGACGAGTGAAATCCATCTTACCTTCTTTTGGGGCTTCCCTTGTAGCTCAGTTGGTGAAGAATCTGCCTACAGTGCAGGAGACCCAGGTTCCATTCCTGGGTTGGGAAGATCCCCTGGAGAAGCAAATGGCAATTCACTCCAGTATTCTTGCCTGGAGAATCTCACGGACTGTAGCCTGCCTGCCAGGCTTATTTGTCCATGGAATCGCAAGAGTCGGACATGACTTAGCGACTAAACCACCACCACCTCCACCCTTATTTTTACTCTTTTCATTGTTTTTCCTTCCTTCTTAGTGGTCAAGAATTCCTTTTAAAATCATTCCTTTCTGCTTAGAGATTTTCATGAGTCATTCTCTTAGGATAGATATGCTGGCGACCAATTCTCCAGTTGCCCTGCTTTTATTAGGAGAATGTCTTGATGTTGCCTCCATCCCTGAAGGATATATCTGGTGGGTGTCGGTGTTTGTTGCCGGTTCTTTCTCTGAGCACCCGGAAAGGAGTGTGCCACTTCGTTCCGGCCTCAATAGTTAATGAGAAATCTTTTGAACTGTGTCCCTTCATAAGCAAGGTGCCATTTTTCTCTTGCCACTTTGAAGATTTTTAATCTGTGCTTCGCTTTTCTTGGTTTGACAGTGAAATATCTTGTGGATTTCTTTCAGTTTATCCCGTCTGGCATTCACTCAGCTTCTTAACTCTGTAGGTTGATGTCCCTTGCCAAATGAGGGGTTTTTCAGCCATTATTTCTTTGAGTGCTGTTCGGCTTTCTCTTCTTTCTCCCGTGCTCTGCTACTGTGATATATGACTGCCAGATGTTCTCTCATTGTCTCACAGGGTCTTGAGGCTCTGTGCTGCTCTTTCTTGTTTGATTTTTAAAGTCTGCTTCTCTCTCTCTCTATGCTGAGTAATTGCTCTTCTCTTTTACAGTCTATTGATTCTTTCCTTTGTTGTCTTTATTGTTGTGCCTTTCCATTGAGATTTTAATTTTGATTATTGTATTTTTCAGTTCTAAATTTTCCATTTGATTCTTCATTGCATCTTTTATTTATTTGATGATAGTATTTCTTTGTTGAGAGTTTTTACATGTGTTTCAAATGTGTGTACAATTACCCTTTGAAATATTTTTACAGTGACTGCTTTAAAATCTTTGTCAGATACATCTATCATCTCTGTCATCTTAGTGTTGATGATCTCTGGGGGTTCTCCAGAGAGATAAAGTGAACAAGACACGTGTGTGTGTGTGTGTGTGTGGAGACAGAGAGCAAGATCTCTGTTGTTGGGGACTGGCCCCTGTGACTATGCAGGCTCTCGGGTGCAGATGTGCAGTAAATTTAGGCGGGCAGGCTCCCGCCCCAGCGGAGCCGGTGGTGCAAGTCCAGTCTGCAAGCAGCTGGAGGCCCAGTAGTGCCAGTGGTGGAGATAAAGTCTGCATTCTCTTCAAGAATCTTCTCTTACTTCAAAGAGGGTGAGTTTTTTGTTTTATTATGTCCTTGAATTGATTGGATGAGGCCCACCACATTATGGAGAACTATCTGCTTTATTAATTAAACTGTTAATTTCATCCAAAAGCACACTTGGAGAACCATCCAGAATGTTTGGCTAGACATCTGGGCAACCCATGGCCCAGTCAAGTTGACACATAAAATTAACCATCATAGCATCTGTTCTTTTATTTGTTTATAATTCAGTTTGTGCTCTTCCTGGTTCTTGTTTTGGCAAATGAGTGTCAATTGAAAGCTGAACATTTTTGGCATTATATTCTAAGACCCTGGATCTTATTTAAACCCTCTGTTTTATCTGACTTACTCTGACTTCTGCCAAGAGAAGCAGGGGTTGCAGCCTTGCTGCTGCAAGGTGGGCGTAGAAGGCTGGTTTCCCCACCTGGCCTCCACTGGCGTGTCGTGGGGGGCGGTGTGCATTCTGCCAGTGGCGTGGGGAATTCTGCTCCCACTGTGCCCTGGGGTGCTTCCCTGGTTGGGAGGGTTAGGTGTGCCCTGTTTCTGCTCTCCACATGGTCTGTGCACATTCGTGCCGGGGGCGGGGCATGTGTGGCCTCATTACTGGGTGGCGGTGAAAGTCTGACTTTCCCCCAGGGCCCCTCTGGCAGCAGCACCTCAGTAGGGAGCAGGTAATATGTCTCATTACTGCCGCCTGGGGGTGGAAGTCCAGGCTCTTTGTGTGGCCCCCACTGATACCACAGAGGTAGGGTGGGGAGGGGGCCGTGGGATGATGTCCACCTCCCTGCTTGTCTTTCTCTGAAATATCGGTGGTTTAGGGGTGTTGGGAGGTTGGCTACCTCATTACAGTCTGGGGAGGGTTGTTGTCTAGCTCCTCCTGGGTCTTTGCTGACCAGGGTGGAGGTGGCATCATGTTTTTCCTGCCCTGCTGGCTGGAATAGTGCAGTCATTGTCTGTCTTACTAGGTGACCCCCTTCCTGGCCCTTTGGTTAGAGAGAGAGAGAGCGCGCGCAAGGCCGCGAGAGAGGGCGCACACTGGCTTTTGTTGCTGTATTTTTTGTCTGTGTCTCTTGGCATTTCCAGCTTGTAGGTTTTAAGAGCCCCAGGTCTGGGATATATGAGGGAAAAACAAAACAGAAACACAGGGAACTCATCGTGTGTCCAGAGGTCCCAGCTGACGTGCTTTCTTTTCTCCACTTTTTAGAGTCCTCTGTGAAATGTGTATTTGCTCTAGATATGATGCTCAGGTTGTTAATCGTACTCAGTGGGAGAAACAGGGAAGAGAATGTCCGCTTCATCTTCCCAGAAGTGCAAGTCTTTGTTCCTTAAGATGAGAATAGGGCACTTTGGCTACCGGTGGAAATGGTCCATTAGTGGGACATCGTGGAGCCAAACCCCTGACGAGTGGGTGGGAGGAGCCGAGGCGGCAGCGCGCTTCTCCTTTCCCCGGAAGGAAGCTGGTTCCGAGGGCACCCTTCAGGGAGGCTGGCCGCTTTCGTGGTCATTGTAGCCCTTAGGTCTGGCTCTGTCTGGAGCTGGCAGAGGTTGGTCAGTGAACAGGGGCAGCGAGCAACGTCAGATGTCTGAGCATCCCTTCTGGTCAAGGCCCGGGGTCCTCGGCGGCCAGCCTGGAGCCCGCGTCCAGGAATCAGAAGCCACAGGCGGCGGGCGGGCGGGCAGGGGGCTCGGGACTTGCAGGGGTGGCATCTGCAGCTCTGCCTGGGCCGGAGACACTGGAGGACAGTGGTCCCAGCCGCAGCGCCGGGACGCCAGCCCAGCCTCAGGGCAGGGCCAGGACGCCCACTGCCTCTGTCGTGCTCAGGCCTGGCCCTTGGCTCGTGAGCCGCCTCTGAGTGGAGGAGCAGAGGGGCCCGGTGGTTGCCTGCCCACATTGCCCACCCATCTTGGCTCACTTCTAGCAGGAGGTTCGTGTGGAGAAAGAGGTCTCCCCCAATCAGGGGTCTACAGGGACCCCTGAAAACAAAACAACAGTGGAAAAGAATTAGATGGAGAGCCTTATCCCTTTGTGGGCCACGCTCTAAAAGCCAGAAAGCTTGGGGGAGCCCCCTGTGTCGGGTTGTTTAGACCTGGCCCGAGGGCGGGGTTCTGTCAGGCTCAGCTCCTCCCTGGGGGCAACAGCAGCGAGTTGCCTGCTTGTTGACAGGCTGTGGCCAGGCTCCATGCGCTGTGCTGTGGGAATGGCAGGTGACAGACCGGACTTGGCCCTTGGGGTCCCTGGGCGTCACAAAGGAGGATTGTCTCTGAAGCTGCCTGGTGTGTCCAGCAGCCTGGGAGGCGCAGGGGAGGTGTCCAGGTGGGGCCCCCGGGGGTTGAAGCCCTTGGCTTCTTGGTGCTGCTGGGCAGGTCAGGAGTACGAAGCTCCTTGATCCTTTGGAGGCCCCAGTCCTAGAGGGGGCAAGGGCAGGCAGGTATAGTCTGGATTTCCTGTTTGGCCCCATCCATGCCTGACTCTGCTCGTACCGAGAAGCCGGGGCGCTGTCCTGCCCACCGTCCTGCTCATCTGCTCTTGCTTCCAGACCAACGACGCGGCCGGCAACACCTGGAACTGGCTCTACTTTCTGCCCCTGATTATCATCGGCTCCTTCTTCATGCTCAACCTGGTGCTGGGCGTGCTGTCGGGGTAAGGGCCTTGCCACTGCAGGCGCCTCTGTGTTTGCAGGCCAGGGCTGGGCGATGGGACTGGACGCGGCCTGTGTGGTATGGGGGGGGGGGGCCCCAGCCCGGCCCTGGGTTGGCTGTCCCTAGAGCCCTGAGTTCTAGCCAGCCTGCCCTTGGGCTGCCATCGGATCTCCCCACTGGCCTCCTTGCCTCTGGCTCTTGGCCTTCACCCTGGCCTCTGAGTTGGGAGGACCTGCTGCTGCCTCTTACCTGGGTTCGTGGTGGGGTTTCTGCAGGAGCAGCTCCGGGGCCAGAGAGCCTTCGGCTGAGACACTGGGGAAGGAATGGAGCAGCCCTGGGTCTGCACCCCAGCCCTGACCCTTGGCTTAGCTTCCTCTCTGGGCACCTGTCCCTGCTGACCTCAAGGAGAGGATGAGCGAGGGCGCAGGGCAAGGGTCTCTCCTGGAGAAAGGCTCTGCCCTCCCGAGGAGAGAGGTGCAGCGAGCTGTGGCCCACCGCGCCCTGTGGCCTACACGCGGCTGAGGCTGGAGAAGCGCCGTTGGCTTCAGGAAACCGCCGGAGCTGGTGTCTGGGGCTCCCACCATCCTCCAGGGCTGAGGAGGCTGTGTGGACAGAGCTAGAGGGCGTCTGGCTTGGCCTGCCACCCTGCCCCACCTGGGCATCAGATCCCTGTAAAGCTGGGGGGTAGTGCTGCCATTCCCCTGGCGTGAGGTAGGCGGGGGAGAGCCTGGGGAGCCAGTGGGCAGCTGTCCTCTTGCCTGAGGAGGTGCCACCACCGAGAGGGCAGTGTTGGGGCCCGCGCTCTGCTCGGCTCTGCCGCGCGCTCCTGCCTCGCTCCCCCCTGTGAGGCTCTGAGCGTCACCAGCCTGCCTTTCTGAGCCTCTCCGCCGGAGCAGCCCCGGGGATGGTGGGAGCTCCCCGTCAGGTGGAGGCTGCAGTCTGAGCTGGGATGGGGAAGCCAAGGGAGGCCTGGGTTCAGAGGAGGGTCTGGGGAAGGGGCAGCTCCGCTGAGACTTAGGGGGCCAGCTTGGCAAGGCGGGTCACGCAGGCAGAGAGCTGCTGGTGTGGAGGTGCAGAGAGTGTGGGGCCGGAGATGCAGGGAGCTCAGGGCTGGAGCCGCCAGGCCTGTGAGGAGGTGGGGAGGCTGTCAGGACACGAGTGGGCCCTGCTCAGGGTTGCTCTGGAGGACGGGAGGAGGAACGGAGTGGCCAGTGGAGCCTGGGGGAGGCCTGTGGACTTGGTGCTTCTCAGCCCTTCCCCCCACCTGCGGGGGCTGGTTTTCCTAACCCGTCTCAGCAGGGCCCAGGGTTCTCCTTCAGCCCCAGAAAGGTGGGAGACCACACGGCTGCCTAGGCTGGTGATCACCACACGTGAACTCTTCCACGGCTGGACGAGGGCTGCTGGAGGGGCCAGCTTGGAGGTGGTTCAGCCTCGCTCCTTTCCACGCCTTGGGCTCTCACCCTCCCAGCACCCGGAGAAGCAGAATGGGTCACTCCGCTCACAGCCCTTCCTCCCGGAGGGGCAGAAGCCTGGGAGGCGAGGCTCATGGCCGCCCCCAAGTGCTGGGTGCCCGGCAGCTGGGTCAGCCACTGCTGATGACTCCCAGGCTACCTGGGCAGTGTGGTCTCACCCCGTCCTGCCATCAGGCCTCTGTACTCGGGTGCGGCCGAGGGGGCTGGCCTGAGGGGCCTGGCCTGAGGGGCCCTGCATCCCTTTAGTCCGGACTTGGGTGGGGTGAGATGTCCAGGAGGGAGCCGTCCCCTCTCATGACCAGGGCTGAGGTGGCTCAGGCCCTGTTAGACGGTGGTCTCAGGCTCGGGATCCATCCTGGTCAGAGCCGAGCTCCCTCCTCGCCAGGGCTGTGAGAGGAGTCCCTCTGCCGAGCCCAGAAGCTGCTGCTCCTGAGGGAGAGCAGGCTGCTCCTCTGCGCTGGGAGTGTGCCTGCACTTGGGCGCCTGAGCTAAGGTGTGCACGTGTGTGCTGTGTGTGTGGTGTGTGTGTGGTGCGTGTGGTGTGTGGTGTGTGTGTGGTGTGTGCGCATGTGCGGTGTGTGTGGTGTGCGTGTGGTGTGTGTGTGTGTGTCTGTGGTGTGTGTGGTGTGTGTGTGGTGTGTGTGGTGTGTGTGTGTGTGCACGTGTGGTGTGCGTGTGGTGTGTGTGGTGTGTGTGGTGTGTGTGTGTGTGGTGTGTGTGGTGTGTGTGTGGTGTGTGTGTGCATGTGCACGTGTGGTGTGTGTGGTGTGGTGTGTGTGTGTGCACGTGTGGTGTGCGTGTGGTGTGTGTGGTGTGTGTGTGGTGTGTGTGTGTGTGTGGTGTGTGTGTGTGTGTGTGTGTGTGTGGTGTGTGTGTGTGTGGTGTGTGTGTATGTGTGGTGTGTGTGTGGTGTGTGTGCAGGGTTTCCTTCTGGCCCTTTGAGCCTAGAAGCTCAGCTGAGTTGAGGCAGGTGCTGAAGGCACCGGGCGGCAGAGGGTCCTCATGACGCTTGACTGTCTCCCTGTCTCGAGCCGCCCTGAGCTGATCTGGCTCCTCCTTGCCCCGCTTCTAGCGTGGCTGAGGGTCTGAACCAGCCGAAGGAGAGAGGCGCCAGTCCTCTGGAGGGTTCTTGTCCACAAGCTCTCTGCACATCTCTGTACAGAGGACAGGGCCCCGCACGCAGAGGGTGTGCACCCAAACCTGCTCTAGGCCGGGCGGTGCAGCCCCTCTTGGGGCACTGGGGAGCTGTCCCTGTGTGCCGCAGGGGCCCGAGCAGGGAGCGTTTGCCTGGGCTTTGTCAGTGCTCAGGTGGGCAGAGGCCAGGGTGGTGGGAGCCGCCTGGAGGGGAGGCCCCTGGCTCGTTGCCCCTGTCCCGGCCTCTTTCTGGTTCCTGGTGTCTCTGGCTGGACGGGTGGGGCCTGTAGGTGAGCTTATACCCATCTGACCTGCCTCCTGCCCTGGCTTTGCCCATCACAGAGAGTTTGCCAAGGAGCGTGAGCGGGTGGAGAACCGCCGGGCCTTTCTGAAGCTCCGCCGGCAGCAGCAGATAGAGCGGGAGCTCAACGGGTACCTGGAGTGGATCTTCAAGGCTGGTGAGGACAGGGCTGTGTGGCATGCCTGGCCTGGGCTCTGTGGGCTCCCTGCCCCCACTCCAGGGCCCTCCAGGAGCGAGCTCTGCTGGGGTGGGGGCTGCTTGCAGGAGGGCCACATGAGGGGGAGCAAGCCAGGCCCTCTTCACGGCACTCTGTCTGTGGGACACACCACAGGCTCTGACTCAATGGGATGAGCTCAGCCGTGGCCACAGTGGTTTCTGGATGCGGGAAGGCCAAGCAGGCAGGGCTGTGTTTCTGGGGAACGAGCCCTCATCAGTGGCGGAGGGAGGGCTCTGGCCTGAGGCTGTGTCTCGCTTGCAGAGGAGGTCATGCTGGCTGAGGAGGACAAGAACGCGGAGGAGAAGTCACCTCTGGATGGTAGGTGGCTGCCGTCAGCGCTCCCTGCCCAGCCTCCAGGCTTTGGGGGCCACTGGGCCGTGGCATGCGTGCATGTGCATGTGAGGCACGATGCCTCTGCTCTGCCGGGTGCCTGCATGTCGGAGGCAGGCTCTGTGTGGGTCAGCAGCACGTGGCGGTCAGCCGGATGCTCCTGAGGAGCTGTCGCCATGCCCAGAGTGGGTGCAGCCCCCAGTGGGCTCAGCCCGGGGCCTCAGGAGCCTGTGCTCACAGCACGGCCTGAGCGCCGTGTGGTCCAGCATGGTGGCGGACTCGTGACTCTGTGAGTTCACAGGTGCCCCTGGTACAGTGATACAGAAGTGAAAATCCAGTCCCTCAGTCTTCCTCAGCTCGTTTCAAGTCATCCTGGAAAATTCTGTGGGACTGCACTGCTTCTAGAAGGCTGTGATTTTAAGCCAAGCCGTGTCTGAAACAGGGCTCCAGATGGTGGCTGGCCCCAGCTTGCCGTGGAAGACCCCTAGTGCAACATGGGGCCCCAGAGCAGGGACAGGGGCGAGCACAGCCCCAGTGGCAGGAAGGAAGGCTGCCGTCTTCATGCCCGCTGCTCAGGACAGGACCCGACAGGGTGCCGTGCCTGCCATGGTCTCGTGGGGCCCACACCTGGGGCCTGAGCAGGTCTCGCTGGCTCCTCTGTGGCCTTGAGCTCATCTCTCTTGTCTCACCTGCCCTTGGAGTGCGGGCCGCTGGGGCAGCCGGCTACAGCCCTGGCCTTGCCCTACTTGGAAGTTTCTTGGTCTCCACGGTAGCCAGGCCTCCCCACGGACATCATCATGGAGAGAAGGACAAGCAGGACCTCAAAATCCCTTGTCCCTTTTGCTCTGAGGGCCGAGAGGGGCCATGGGGGCCAGGCACCGTCCTTCCTGCCACCAGCCTCGGCTTCAGGCGAGGGCATCTGCACAGGCTGCTGGTTCCTGGAGGTTAGGGAGTGGGCAACTGAGAGACAGCCCAGCCCTGAGGCAGATCGGCCAGCCGGGCTGCACTCATGCCGTCTGCCCACCCCTTTGCTTAAAGCAGTGTTGAAGAGAGCAGCCACCAAGAAGAGCCGAAACGACCTGATCCACGCGGAGGAGGGAGAGGACCGCTTTGCAGACCTCTGTGCTGTGGGTGAGTCTGTGGGCGAGTCTGTGGGCGTGCGCTGTGCGGAGTGCGCACCCACTCCCTCCTCGCCGCCCCTGGCTCTCCTCCTTCCCTCCCCCACTTCCCCCCACCCCAAGTCAGTCAGCCAGCCCCAGGCTGGTGTGTCTGCCAGACAGCAGGAGGGAGAGCACCCGGTGCAGGGATGTCTTCCTGGGCCCAGGCCTGGAGGTGGGCTGTGCACACGGCTCCTGGAGTTCTCTGCCTCTTGCTCCTTCAGTTCAGCACGCTGCTGGCTCCCAGCCGGCTGTTCTTGGCTCTGCTGTCCCGTGTGGGCTGGAGGCCTCTGGCACATCCCGAGGCTGTGGACTGCGTGTGTCACTGCTATAGGCACTGAAAGTTTCTTCTATCTCTCTTGTAAGCTCTGTGTATCTTCCGTATCCCTTGGGTCTGCTGCCTCTGAGGCCTTGGCTTCACCGCCTGCTTCTCAAAGAGTGAAAGGGGAGCCTGGTCCTCTCACCTTTTAGTTCCCTCCCTCTCAGCCTGGTGCCAGAACCCTAGCGCCTGAAGTGCCGGGGCCTTTCCCGCCCGAATGCCCCGAGGTCGTGCATTCTGTGGGAAAGGGGGCCCCGGCCCTGGGCCTCCACCTTGGCAGCATGGGGAGGGGGTGTACTTGGCAATGACCACTTTGCATTACAGGCACCAAGTCAGATCCAGACTGCACCTCCTTGATCTCCAGTGGTCCCTAGTGGACTTGAGTTGAATGAGCTGCTTCCCATTATATTGGTACATTTGGAAGACTGAGCTCTCTAATAAGCCATTTGTGTATTTGTTTGTCTATTTGTACTCCCCATTCTCTGTCCTCAGTAAGCCCATGTCAATACTTTGGGGTTTATCCTTCCCATTTCTAGATGCTCATCTCAGATAACACTCATACCACCCTCCCCCACCCTCCCCCACCAAAATCACTGCAGATGGTGATTGCAACCATGAAATTAAAAGATGCTTACTCCTTGGAAGGAAGGTTATGACCAACCTAGACAGCATATTAAAAAGCAGAGACATTACTTTGCCAACAAAGGTCCGTCTAGTGAAGGCTATGGTTTCTCCAGTGGTCATGTATGGATGTGAGAGTTGGACTGTGAAGAAAGCTGAGTGCTGAAGAATTGATGCTTTTGAACTGTGGTGTTGGAGAAGACTGTGGAGAGTTCCTTGGACTGAAAGGAGATGCAGCCAGTCCATCCTAAAGGAGATCAATATTGAATACTCACTGGAAGGACTGATGCTGAAGCCGAAGCCCCAATAGTTTGCTCACCGGATGTGGAGAACCGACTCGTTGGAAAAGACCCTGATGCTGGGAAAGGCTGAAGGCAGGAGGAGAAGGGGACGACAGAGGATGAGATGATTGGATGGCATCACTGACTTGCTGGACATGGGTTTGAGTGGACTCGGAGTTGGTGATGGACAGTGAGGCCTGGCATGCTGCGGTTCATGGGGTCACAAAGAGTCAGACACGACTGAGCGACTGAACTGAACTGAACCCCCTTCCCACATACACGCACGCACACATACATGCTGTAGACTTTCGGGGTCTTTTCATATTAGAGATATCCAGTTCCAGTTCAGTCCAGTTCAGTCGCTCAGTTGTGTCTGACTCTTTGCAACCCCATGAATCACAGCACGCCAGGCCTCCCTGTCCATCACCAACTCCCAGAGCCTACTCAAACTCAAGTCCATCGAGTCGGTGACGCTGTCCAGCCATCTCATCCTCAGTCGTCCCCTTCTCCTCCTGCCCCCAATCCCTCCCAGCATCAGGGTCTTTTCCAATGAGTCAACTCTTCGCATGAGGTGGCCAAAGCACTGGAGTTTCAGCTTTAGCATCAGTCCTTCCAATGAATACCCAGGACTGATCTCCTTTAGGATGGACTGGTTGGATCTCCTTGCAGTCCAAGGGACTCTCAAGAGTCTTCTCCAACACCACAGTTCAAAAGCATCAATAGCCGGCGCTCAGCCTTCTTCACAGTCCAACTCTCACATCCATACATGACCACAGGGAAAACCATAGCCTTGACTAGACGGACCTTTGTTGGCTGAACAGTTTTATACAAAATTTTCCCATCAGTGCCTCTTAGAACGCCCCCCACCCTGATCGGCTGGTCTAATTAGAATCTGCTCCTATATGGTGTTCACAGCGTCCATGGTGTGGTGTCCACTACCCTACAATCAGCTGCTCAAACATCTGTCCTTGCTCAGCAGAGCTTCTGCCCCTGTGGGCTGGGCCCCAGGAGCAGGGCTGCTACAGGGAGGGTGTGCCGGCACCTCCCAGGGCGGCTGCTGGCCGCTGTGCAGAGGGTCTGTGACCACACACTCACCCCGGTGTAGGGGCACCTCTGTTCTCATCTTGCCTGGAGGTTGCAGCTACTCTTGACTTTTCCCAGTTTGAGGGGAATTTGATGATTATAAGGTGGTATTTTCTGGCAATTTTAATTCTCATTTCACTCACTACGAGTGATTTTGAACCTCTTTTAAGTGTTTGTTTCCCATTTGAATTGGGTGTTGGTGACTTTTCATGTACCCGGTACACTTTTCTATTGGGTTGTTTGTGTTTGTTAATAGGAGACCAATATATATTGTGGATCTGAATTTTAATATTTTTCAAATTTATAGTGAGTGTTAATATTTAAATGGTCCCTCTATTCTATTTTACCTAAAGTTTTTAAAAAGTTTTTATTATGATTTTTAAAATGAATTAGGGAGGTAAAAATCTTTTCCTGTAGCTTGGAATGGTTTAAATAACACCTAAATTATCTTTTCTTTAAAGGTAAAATAAAAATGTGAACCCATCTAGCTAAGAAAGGAAAAGAGTGTGTTAGTCACTCAGTCGTGTCCGACTCTTTGTGACCCCATGGACTGTAGCCTGCCAGGCTCCTCTGTCCATGGAATTCTCCAGGCAAAAGTACTACAGTGGGTAACCATTCTTTTCTCAAGGGGATCCTCCCAACCCAGGGATTGAACCTCGGTCTTCCACATTGCAGGCAGATTCTTTACCATCGGAGCCACCAGGGAAAAGAGTATGGGCCAGTCTTATATTTTGTCAGGAAATATTCCATTCTGTTGCCTTTCAAGCTTGTTTCTCTTGTTTTCTTCTCATCTCTCCTTCCAGTTCTTTGCTGGTCCATTCACTCAGCAGATCCTAAGTGCCCAGATGTGCTGGGAAGCGCCCGAGGCACTGGGCTATGGCACTGAGCAAGATTCAGAAGCCTTCATCTTTGGAGTTTCCATTCCAGTGCTAGGTGTGAAGAGGAAAAAGTAGAGAAAGAGGGGGCTCAAAGGGTCTGAGGATGTAGGGATTTTAAATAGAGTGGCTACAACAGGCCCTGAGAAGGTCACCTTTGAGTAAAAAGCTGAAGAAATGAGCAGGTGAACTTAGCAGGGCACAGACCATCCCCAGACAGGTGAGAGGACCCTGAGGCAGGAGAGTCCAGGAGGCCAGTGTGGCTGGAGCAGAGTGGAGGGCTGGGGCAGCAGGAGAGCGCCGGGGGTCTGGAGCCCATCGTGGACTCTGCCAGCCATGGCGGTTTGCAGAGGAGGGTGGCATCTGGCTACAGGGGGTGCTGAAGACTGTCCTCCATGCAGAGAGGGCAGGGCCGGGCCAGGTCAAGGGCTGCTGTGAGCACCCCAGTGCTGGGGGCGGGGGTGCTAAGCAGTTGGGTTCTAGATCTATCTTGAGGACAAGCCCACAGGATTTCTGACGAGTCGGATGTGGAGATGAGATGGAGGGAGACATCAGGGATAGCTCTGCAGGGAGTGTCCACAGAGGAGCCCTGCCCACGAGGGTGGGACTGGAAACCCACACGTTTTGGGGGACGATGACTAGAATTTGGTTCCGAGTTTGCGCTGAGTTTGAGATGCATGTTGGAGATGCAGTGGGGTGTCAGCTGGGCAGTCTGTGTGTTAGGGGCTGGCGTTCAGGCTGCAGAAGGCATTTAAAGCTCTGAGACCGACCAGATTGTGTCAAGTTTGGTTTTGCTTTTTTCTGGTTGTCAGTATATTTATCTTCGATTTCTGATTTCTTAATTAGGATCATGTAAGCTTAGTATGTATTTAAAATAAACAGATTGTAGATTTCCTTATTTTTCTGGTTTTCATTTTATTATTGTTATTTTCAGCCATTTTTAGGTTTATCTTTCTATTTATTTTGATTTATTCTATTATTATTTTTCTAATTTCTTAAAATGTATAACTTGTTCTTTTTCTTTCTTCTTTAACAGCAAAAGCAGTTAAGGCTGCGTGTTTCTTCTGCACAGAGCTTTGTTATGATGTCCCCTCTGTACTGGTTTCCAGATAACAATTTTTTTACTTTCCTCTTGAGGCAAAGTTTATCTGGGACTGTGCTTCTGAGTTATAAGCAGTGATATTTTGACCATCTTTTTATTATGTCTAATTTTATCAGATGATGATTGGGAAATGTGGACAGTAAATCTCTATATTTACAAGTTTTCAGATTCCAGCTTCATGACTGACTTTAGAAAGTTTCATTGACAGAGGCATGCTCTGTATGCTCTGCTTTTGAGAGTTATCAGGGTATAAGTGTGTATCAAAGTCGAGTTTGTTGATTGTGTTTTCCAGTTCTTTAGGTCTTTATGTTTTATCTACTAAATCTGTTCAGTTCTGAAAGAGGTGTTTAGAACATTCCCACTTCTTTTTTAATGAATGAGTTTCTTTTGTATTTTTCTTAAAATTGTGTGTGTGTGTGCGTGTGATCAGAGCGCATCATGAGACGCGTGCTCTCGCATTTCAGGAGTACGGTGGGTCACTGACCGCGGCTGCTGCGCTGGGCAGCAGGGCTGCAGAGCCTGTCCCTCCTGTTTCACCGGAACTCTGTTCCTGGCCACAACTCTCCAGCCCCACCCAGCAGCCCCTGGTCACCACTGTCCTGTCTCTGGTTTAATGAATTACGCTATTTTGGACCCTCATCTGCGTGCGATCATTCACGAAGTGTTTGTCTTCCTGAGTGTAGCTCCTCTCCCTCGGCATGACATCGTCAAGGCCCACCCATGTGGGTGCATACTGCTGACTCCCTTCTTTATTAGGGCTGAAGAGTATTCTTTGGTGTTACAGACCACATTTTCTCTGTCCATGCAGCTGTTGGTGGGCAGCTGGGTTGTTTCCATGTCTTATCTGTTGTGAATTGTGCTGCAGTTAACATGGGAGAGCTCAGATCTCTTCAAGATTCTGATTTCAGTTATTTTGGAGACCTTTCTCTCTATAGATGCAGGTATAGATACAGATACATGCTGTGCTCACTCAGTCGTGTCCGACTCTTTGTGACCCCGTGGACTGTAGCCCGCAAGGCTCCTCTGTCCATGGGATTTTCCAGGCAAGAACACTGGAGTGGGTTGTCTGCCCTCCTCCAGGGGAGCTTCCCGACCCAGGGGCTGAACCCAAGCACTGTGCATGCCCCCTGCGTTGGCAGGTGGATTCTCTGCCGCTACTGCCACCTGGGAGGCCCAAGACAGAGACAGAGATGGAGATGGAGATGGAGATGGAGATGGAGATGGAGATGGAGATAGCCTCCCCAGTGGCCGGCTTGCTGGGTCATCAGGTGGTTTTAGTTTCACTTTTGAGGAGCCACAGTGCTGCTCTCCATTTACGTTCCCATCAACAGAACACAAAGGTCTAATTTTTCCATGTTCTCACCAACGTTGTCTTTTGTCTTTTTGGAAGTAGCCATCCTGACAGATGTGAGGTGATAAGTCTTGTGGCTTTGAGTTGCATTTTCTTGACGCTCCGTTGTGTAATTCTCGTGGCTTTGAGTTGCATTTTCTTGACTGCTCCCTTGTGTATTTCTCATGGCTTTGAGTTGCATTTTCTTGACACTCCCTTGTGTATTTCTCGTGGCTTCTGTTTATGCATTTGGCTATATATTTTTATGGCTGTTACATCTTCTTTGTGAATCATGTGTTTCATCATCACACGATACCTTCTTTGTCCGTTTACTTCCTCCACTGGACAATTCCTTGTTTAACAGCAAATGTCTTATTTTTCATTACTACCATTATTTTGGGTTTTAGTTTGCATTGCTCGGTATCTTTGCTTTTCCTTTCATTTTCAACTCTTTATGATATTAAGTATTTGAAATGTTCTTACAAACAACATTTAGCTGAGTTTTGCTTTTTTTAAAAACCCAGCCTTGTGGTCTTTGTTCCTGTTGGGGGAGTCCAGCCTGTCTCTGCTTAGTGTAAGGGCCGGCATCCGTGACTTCTTCCTCCTCCTTCTTTGATGTTTGGTGTCGGTGTTTGATACTGTGGTCTCTGTCTTTCCTGCTTTGCTCTTTGACCAGATTGCTGTTCATCATGCTCTCCCCTCTGCTAATTTCCGATTCTTCCTGCTTCTGTTCCACAAATGATGACCTTCCATCCCTTCTCCCAGAATTAGAAACATTTTCTTTTCTATGTTCATGTTTTTCTATCCTCTTTACCACCAAGATGTGTTTCCATAACCGAATTGCTGTATTTCCCATTTCTCTGCCCCACCCTCAGCCCAGTAAGTGTTTGCAGTCTTTCCCTCCTTGTTCCCCACTCCTGGGGGAGAGGTCTTGGGGATTTAGTTCTCCGTGTCACCAGGCCCTGTGGTCCCCCAGGCAGGCATAGGCGGGCCTCGGCCTTCCCACTGAGCGGCCGCGTGGCTGCAGTCGCTGTGTCCCACAGGGTTTGCTCTGCTGCTTAGTGCTCCGCTAGGCGGCGTGCAGGTGAGTGACTGGCTTCTGCACATGCTCAGGCGGCCTTTGTTGTTCTGACAAGAGAGCTTTTGCTGCTGTGGTTGTTCTCTCTTGTCTGCGGGCTCACTGTCCTGTTCCATGTCCTGGTTGCAGATACAGCCCCTCCTGGAATGCCCTCTGCCTGGGGTCTGAAGCCCAGGGGGCCTCTCGGCCTGCAGCTCAGGTCTTCCTACTCGAGGAATGTATTTTCCCATTTGTTCAGTTATTTAGCCTCCTTGCCCTTTTCTCTTTGCTCCTGGAATTCCCGTTACTTTGTATTGCCTCTTCCTTTGCTCCTCTGTGTCTCTCAGCCTCTTCCTTTGATTTCTCCCTCCTTGTATTTCCTGTGTATGTTTTTCTAAGACATGGCTCTGCTGCACCTTCAGGCTCCTAGTTTGCGTTTTTGAGAGTGAGCTTCTCTCCTTTCATCCGCTGAGTGACTTGGGAGGAGTTTCATTTTCTCTCTTGGTTCCATGTTGGTTGCTTTGGCTCTGTGCCATATCTGGGACCCTGCAGACTTTGCTCCAAGGCCCCAGCAGAGCCCAAGGGTCTCCTTGCACTCAGGGCCTCCAGGTTCTGCAGGTGGCGCTGCTTCCCTCAGGTCTGGATATAGGGCCTGGCACCTCCTGGGTTCCCCCAGCTCCATGCTGGCTGCTGGTTGAGGCCTGATGGGTCAGCCTGCATGGTTTTCCATAACCCCCAGAACCCCATGAGACCCCATATCTGTTTTCAGTGAGGACTCTTCTGCTGCGAGGATGTGCCAGCCATGTGCCTGTTGGGTGGACAGGGTGCATGTCCACATGCCTGGTGTCCAGTCCACATCGCTTCTGCCTCCCATACCAAGGAGTGCAGCTGCTGAGCAGGAAGGCGTCCTGCACTGCCTGCCTGTCTCCGTGACCTGTGGCCCGTGCCCTGGTAGGACGGTGGGGGGGGCGGGGGCAGGTCACAGTTGCCGGGTGTTTCTGTGCCCCGCTCAGGGCAGTTGTCGAAGAGATGGTGCTAAGCGGGGCTGACGCGAGACATCATGTTGACTAATGAGACCCTGCCTGGCACAGTGCAGACCCCCGTGTGCACAGGCACCGCGTCGTTCCCACTGGGGCTCGGTTCTGCGGTCATTCAGAGTCCATTCGTTCTCAACTGTCCCCAGCTTGAAGATGTGTATTTTTGTGAAAAAGCCTGTTTATCATGAAGAATACGTGCTGATTAAGTGGAACCTGGAAAACACACAAAGCCTAGAAGTCCTGACGTTGCAGGTTTCCACCCAAAGCAGGGATTCTGACTGTGACACATTTTCACTTCTACTGCAGACCCTTCCTTTCACCAGAGCTGCTATGAGCACACAGGCGCTGCTCGTATACGGGCGCTACTTGTGGGAAGTGCTGCCTGTCCTCAGGGACCCAGCCCAGGACACCCTGCGGCCCCGTGGTCCCGGGATGTGAGAGGACAGCAGCCCTGAGGCCCTCTTTGGGCTTGTCCAGCAGGGAGTCTCCCTGGAGAGTGTGTTTGCTTGTCCTACTGGCCACGTGTGTACACTAAGTGCCTTTCCTGAGTCACATGTTCTCTTGGCCTGCCTTCCCAGAGTGGGCCTGTGTGAATCTGAGTGTGTCTTTGGGGGTGTGGTCAGCACTGGGGTATAAATGGCAGTATCTGGGGATTTTGAGTGTGTGGGCTCCCCAGTGGGTCTGTGCGGGCTCTGCCTGTGTTCAGGCCTCTCCTTGTCTACATTGGGCCCCTGTCTTCCCTCTTTGCCCCATGGCTGTCTTAGAGGAGGGAGTGTGTGTGTCTGGCTGTGGCCTTGGCATTTTGCAACCCTTGGCAAGGTTGGCCAAGAGGCTGGTGTCAGGTCATGGACTGGGAGCTGTGTCCTGGCTCAGCCAGAGGCTGTGATGGAACAGTGCCTTCCGCAGGTGTGGCTGGGGCGTGGGTGTGGCATCTAGAGTGCTGGGAATTCCCCGTTAGGGCCCTGCTCACCCCCACAAGGGCTGACTGACAGGTGCTCCTCAGGACCCGCCTTGTGTCTGGCGCACAGCGTCTCTGTGTGATGCAGCTGCTCCAGAGCCCTCAGCCCATCTTCATTTAGTGAATCCAAGAGGATACCAGCCTGAAAATGCTCTTGAGTCTGCACACACACCCCATGCAAACACGCCCACCACTGTGTAGCATGCTCACGTGCTTCTTCCCCAGGGGCTGCGGCTAGGCCAGGTGTTCAGAGCCGCCTGTGTCTGAGCGCTCAGGAGCACTCAGAGCCTCCCGGCACCCATGAAGTCCGCTAATGCAGTTGTCACGTGGCACAAGGGGTTGGGGGTGCAGAGGGAAGCCCTGCCCCCCAGAGCTCAGTCTGATCTGGGGCTCGGGCAAAGAACAGACAGATAAGCCCACACAGTGCAGTTGGTACAAGGGTGTGGTTGTTGGGGCGCTGAGGCCTGTTATGGGAGCCTAGAGAAGGGTGACCTCGGAGCTGAGAAGGAGCCGGGGGAAGGCCCTCCCCTTGGGGGCAGGGCAGGGGCTGTGGGCATGGGAGCGGGAAAGGGCACTTGGGTCTGGTGGGTGAGTTGGGGCAGAGGAACAGCTTCCTGGGCAGACTTTCTGGGCTCTGTGGGCCAGAGTCTGCAGCCAGGCCAGACACAGATGAAAGAGCTTGGCTGTGTTCCAAGACAGCTCCTAGAAAAGCAGGTGGTAAGTGGCTTTTGGCCCCGGAGCTACGGAGGGAGGAAGGGCCAGAAGCAGCAGGACTCCCCCAGGTGACGCCAGAAATCAGAGTGGCCTGGGATCATGGGGACTACCCTACTGTATAAGGTGGCTGGGGCGCTGGGGACCATTGGCCTGTTTCAATGCAGGCCTCCCAGCCAGGGCCCGGCAGCTATGGAGACCACCCAGGCTCTGGGCTCCCTCATTTGTGAAGCAGGGGTGTGGCCAGGACCCACGCCAGGGGCGCAGGGGCCTTTAGCACAGTGTTGGCAGTGGATCTGACACACACGGGGCCTGTGATGGAAACTGGCGCCTTGAGCCAGGCCAGAGCAAGTGTCCTTGTGGGATGGGGGACACATGTCCTGGAGGGTGCGTCTGCAGGGTCACATTGGTGGAGGGAGAGTGTGTCCTGGGGCCCACTGGTACCCCACACCCTCAGCGAGCCCCCTGTTCCTGCAGGGTCCCCCTTCGCCCGAGCCAGCCTCAAGAGTGGGAAGACGGAGAGCTCGTCATACTTTCGCAGGAAGGAGAAGATGTTCCGGTTCTTCATCCGGCGCCTAGTGAAGGCCCAGAGCTTCTACTGGGTGGTGCTGTGCGTGGTGGCCCTGAACACACTGTGCGTGGCCATGGTGCACTACCAGCAGCCCCAGCGGCTCACCACGGCTCTGTGTATGTAGCTGGGGGTGCCCAGCCATGGCTCTGTACGTAGCTGGGGGTGCCCAGCCATGGCTCTGTGTACGTAGCTGGGCCCAGCCCTCCTGGGACCCACCTCCTCTGAAATGCTTCCAGCCCTCAGCCTGTGGCGTTGGGGTGCCCTGGGTAGGACCCATGTGCTGACCAAAATGCCCCAGGGGTCTCTGCTGGAGGCCTGACTGTGCCCAGGCCTGGGCCCGGGTTCCAGGAGGCTGGGCTGGTCTGGCTGGACCCCATCCGTCAGTGTAGTGGGAAACTAGTGAGGGATCTGGGGAACCGGGATGATGTCTCCTGCCCTAAGGGCTTTCGACCCAGGGACCAAGGGATCCGTCTGCCCTGGATTCCTGAGGAGAAAGCATCTTGGTTCCCAGGGGTCTCCCAGGGCTCTTCTAGTTGTTTCTGTTTTTCTTCTTGGTTGGTTGAATCTGGACGTGTCCTTGACCAGGGATTACTTGCAAACATATCCATGAGCCTCAGGACACAGCATGGGCTCTGGGTTGTGACCTGTCTGGCCCTGGTTGCAGTTCCAAGGAAGTGAAGAGCTGAGGCGCCTTCCCAGGGACCAGGTTCCTTCATGCCCAGGGGCCCTGCAGGGCATGTGCAACAAAAGGTCTTGCTTGTTCGTTCTGCCTCAAGAGAGCTCCAGAGATGCTGTATGAATGATTCCTGTCCTGCGGTCAGGGGCCCGTCCTGCCCTTCCCCCAGTCAGCCACCTTCAGCCTGCTCATGTTAGTGGCTGATCTGGAAACAGCCTGCTCTGGGCTTCCACACGTGCCTCCCTCTCTTCCTTTCCGTCTCCCTCTCCCTGTGTGCGTGCAGCCACCTAGATGCCCAAGAAAGCCTTTCTCCGGAGAACCCTCCCGGCTTCCACTTCTGGCCCCCAGCAGGCCAGCCACACGGAGCCTGGGCAGCTCTGACCAGGAGCCTGGGCTGCTGCTGCTGGGCTCTTCTGGGCTCCGGATGGATGACTCCCTGGGCCACTTGAAACTGTGGGTGGGGAGGGCTGTGTTGGGGCTGGCTCCAGGCTGTTTCCCAGACTTCGATTGCAATCCATTGCTGGCGTGATGGGAAAGGGGAGAGAGAGGAGAAGCAGGAGGCCCCCAGCTGGCTCCCAGGTGGGGAGGGAGGGCTAAGGAACCGAAGTGTGTGCACTGAGCCGGGCGCCCTGCCCTGATTCTCATGTCCTGGGCCCATGGTTTGGTGTGGGACCTGGCTTGGGACTGAATTCAGTGTCTCCTTGAGTCCTCAGGCTGCGATATCCCACCCCTGGGGGGCTGGGCAGGGGCTGGGGAGACAGGCCTTCCTCCTCACTCGGGCAGTGCTGTGGCTGCTCCCTGGGGCTTCCTAGCCAGGCCTTTTCTTCCTGCAAGAAGCCCGTGGTACACAGTCTGTCTTGTGGTTGCTCTTGTTTCCTGGAGATTTGCCCAATGAGTGGGCTGGAGGGGGCCTGCATGACCTGGTTGTGTGTCTGATGTCAGGAGCATGAGGCTGGACGTGCCTAGGTGCTGGCCGGGCCGCAGGTGTCCCTGCCTGCAAATCTGCCCCCTCACTGCCTCATCTTCTTTGTGGTTTCCTGGAAACGCCTGCATTCATCAGCATCCCCCAGGGAAAATGGCTGGAGGGAAGAGTGGCCTCTGCTGGGTCTGGAGGCATCTGCTCAGTGTTGGGCTAAAGCTGAGGTGGGCTGACCCAGCCCGGGAGGGCAGGCCTTGCAGGAGGCAGAGGCAGAAGTGGGGGCTCCATTTAGGACCAGCTTCATCAGAGCTCACTATGTGGCCCTGGCCTGAGGCTGGCCATGCACCCCGCTGTCCGCCTGTCAAATGCACCACCCCCACGGGTGCACCACCCCCAAGGGGGCACCAGCCCCAAAGGGGCACCACCCTCACGGGTGCACCACCCCCACGGGGCACCACCCCCACGGCACACCACCCCCACGGGGCACCACCCCCCACGGGGGCACCACCCCCAAGGGTGCACCACCTCCATGGGGGCACCACCCCCCACAGCACACCACCCCCACGGCGGCACCACCCCCAAGGCACTAAGGACCCCGAGACTGATGCCCAGGTTGTGAAGGGGGCCTGAGAGTGGATGCTGTTGTGCCGTGAGCCCCTGGGCCTGGCAGGGTGGGCCGGCCACCCTCTCTTTTGCCCCTTTGGCCACAGCCGCTGTCTTCCTGTCGCAGTGCAGACGCTGTGTGGGTGTAGTTGCCCTGCTCGCCTAGCCCATGATCCCTGGAGGGAGGGCCAGCTGTCTCGGGCCAGCTCAGGGCAGCACAGGGGCCTGCAAGCTGAATGAGCACTTTAGGAAGGGACACGTGGGCGCCCTTTCTTGGCCTCTGAGGGAGGCTGCGCATGCGAAGTTGGGGGTCTCTTCCTTGGGAGAGGAAAGGAGTGGGCATGTTGTGAAGGCTGTGTTCCAGGTGCCCCCTTTCTTGGAAAGCTTCCCTTTCAGCACTTCCTAGGCTGGTTCCAATTAAGGGCCCCCACTTTGATCTTCTGGGAGCAAGATGGGCCACTGGGTAGCTTCAGCTCCAAGGTCTGGGTGGGGCAGCTAGGGGCCCTGTCTTTGTGGTCTCTCCTTCCAAGACCTGAGCTCCCCTCGTGAGGCCCTGGAGTGCAGGGGCCGAGGGGCTCATGTTCCAAGCTGGACTCAGGGCACAGCCTTCACATGGCTTCTCCAGGAGGGCTGCTGTGCCATCGCCTTACTCATCCTGGGCATGGCTTGGGTACCCTGCTGGCGTTTGGACTGGCTTCAGAGGCCAGGCAGGTGGTGATTGTCCATGTACCTGGGTTACCTACCTGAGGCCTTCTTGGGCCGTATGCACCATCACACTTCTGTGAGGCACGCTGCCCAGTGGGCAGTGGAACTGGTGTCTTTGCTCATCTGGGGTCTCAGCTGCTGCAGAGCTGCCTGGGGAGGCCTGTGTGTCTGTGCAGCACATGGAGGAGAACAGTTTCAGGGTGTGCATGGAGGGCAGGATGTGTGTGACCCTCTCTTCCACCTTTGGTTTGAACAGAAGCTGCTTGAGGGCCAGTCTCCCAACCAGTCTGGATGCCAGAGGCGCTGGGGCCACCGGGCGGGTGGCTGCCTGGTGACTGGACCCCTGTGTCCCTGGCCCTCTGTGGGGGCTCTGCCCTTCATGCTCCACTGCTTCCCTGGCCCCATGCTCTGGGGTCAGAGGCCACAGTGCCTTTGGCTCACTGTCTGAAATGCTGCATGGATTCCAGCTTTGGGCGGAGGAAGAATAACAGTGACCTTGCTCTGATCCCTGGAATTCCTGGTTTGGCCAGCCAGTCAGGGGCTAAGCTTGGCTGTGTCTCCTGCAGTCTGCGGTCTCATACAGCTTCTGGGCCATTCTTCTTGTTCTGGTCCTGCTTGTTCTCCCCTCAGGCTGGGCTGGGGTGGTGTCTCTGTGCCTTGAATTCCAAGGATGACCCTCAGCTCCAGTGTGGCCTCCCTTCAGTCCTGCAGCGGGGTCGGCACCGCCAGTGGCAGGGTCCCTGGGCTGCAGCGGGCCCTGCTCACCACTGCCTCCTGCCGGGCCCAGCCTGCAGGAAGCTGAAGGCACCACACCCACAGGGGTCTCTCTGTGACTCCCCAGGGCCCCTAGCAAGTGTGGGTGCCTCCTGGGAGACTCGTACTGTGGGGGTCTGGGGGTGTTAGGTGGTAAGGATGCTTGCCTTTAGTGGGGTGAGCCTGTGAACAGAGTTAAAATCAAACATGGTGCTGTGAGTCCAAGAGAGTCAGGGAGGTCCTTGCAGAGAAACCGGCGTTCTGGCCCAGGGTCCTCACAGAAGGACTCCAGCTGCAGTCGATGTGTGGATCAGGGAATGAGACTGGAAGGAGAAGGACGGGGTCCAAGGCCATCCAGCATCTCCGGGGGTTGGGTGCCTCCTGCCTGACCACCTGAGTCCCCTGGGAGACGTGGGCCCTTGACCCAGAACTCACTCCCGAACCTGGTCCTTGGAGCCTGGGCACTCACCTGCAAGCTGGAAGGAGCCCCTCTCTATGTCACGTCCTCTCTGCGCGCTGCTTTGTCCTGGGCTGAGGCTGGAGCTCAGAGCTGCAGACCAGGCCTGGAAGCTGCCTCCTGGATTGGCCCAGAGGTCTGGTGTCCTCCCGGTCTGGACCGAGCCAGGCAGGAGGAGGCCGCGAGCTAACCCCCCTCTTCTCCGGCTTCTCCTAGACTTCGCAGAGTTTGTTTTCCTGGGTCTCTTCCTCACAGAGATGTTCCTGAAGATGTATGGCCTGGGGCCCAGGAGCTACTTCCGCTCCTCCTTCAACTGCTTCGATTTTGGGGTGAGTAAGCCTCCTCATCAGGGAGCCTGCTGTGGGCCCAGGCGGGCCCACCGTGTCCTGGCCGGAGAGCACATGCAGCCCGCCCCCACGATGCCATACCCAGTGTGAGCTGGGGTCTGGAGCACAGTCCCTGGGTTGGGGGACTGATGCCCCCGGGTTGGAAAGGCAGCCTGCCGACAGGGGAGGCCTGTCCTGGTCTGGTCCTTACCAGTGCGGCTGTTGGCCACGGGGCAGCCTCATTCCTGTCCTGACCTGTCTGTGGTCCCAAGATCAGCTCAAGCCTCTGTGGCCTCCTCTGTGCTTGGTAGATGATCTTTTAAATGTGCTGCTGCTCTCCCATGGAGGCTCAAGGAGGCTGTGGTCCTGACCACCTCCTGCAGGTCTGGCCTGGGCTGGCCTGGACACATGTACCAGATTTTCCTGGGAGGCCGGAGGGGAGCAGTGGTCCTGGGTCCCTTCAGCAGCCTCTCAGTGCGGGAGACCTGGAAGGCAGGTGCTTCTGAGGCTCGCCGTGGATGAGCACAGGCCCCGGGCAGCACGGAAGCCCCTTCCCTGGCCCTGCAGTTATGCAGGCTGCCCTGGGCTGACCCCAGAGCCCGAGGATGGGCACTGTCGGCACCTGTGCATGGCGGAGTTCTGCCCGGTGGAGGGCCTGAGCGGGAAGTGGCCATGCCTCAGCCCAGGGAGGCCTTGCCTTTCTGCAGCCTTCTCAGTAGCCAGGCAGGGAGGCTGGACCTTGGAAAAGGGAAGCTTTGACCTGAAATGGAGTTTGCCTTTCCCTCTCTGCGATGCGGCACAGCCGACAGACATGGTCCGTGAGCGTGTTGGGTCCTCACGACTCACTTCACACATGAGTGACTGGGGACATTGTGCGATGGGCCCAGGGCCGCCCAGCTCGTATGCAGGACAGTCCGCACTGGAGCCGAGGGCGGTGGTCGCACACCTGCCACACTGCCTGCGCTTGGGCGGGGAAGGCAATGACCACCTCAGCACTCTCGGGACACGGCACCTGTGACTTTGGTGGTCGGTGGGGAGCAAGTCAGCGCTTCTGCTCCTTTGCCTTCTTGGTTACAAAGGAAAAGAGAAAGCTTGGCGTATGTAGGCAGAGAGGACCCAGTCGGAGAGGAGCCTTCAGAGTGATGGTCATCTGGGAACCGGCTAGGTCCCAGGACAGGGGATAATTTGCATATAAGCTAACAATTACTCCAGAACGTATCAGCTTAAAACAGGTATCTATTGTCTCACAGTTCCTAAGGGTCAGGTGTCCAGGTGTGGCTTGACAGGGTACCTGTGGCCTGGGGTCCCTCACGAAGTCACAGTCCAGCTGAAGCCAGGGGTGTAGCTAGCCTGAGGCTTGATTAGGACTGCAGGGTTACGTTCAGGCCCACTACAGACTGTTGAAAAGACTGGCTTGTGATGGGTGACTGGCTGTGCCCCCAGAGCCGCGGCCTCTCCGTGGGCTGCTCGCGTGTCCTCACCACACCGTAACTCACGACGTGAGTGCCAGACAGGCTGCAGAAAGCAGCCACAGGGGAAAGAGCTGTCAGCTGTGCTATGGGGAGTCAATAGGCCAGTGCACCTTCCATGGGGAAGAATGCTACCAGGATCCGGGGGTCTGTGCGGGCCGTCCTCGGGGCTGCCTGCCACGGTCTGCTGATTCAGCTTCTTCCTGTGTAAGATATGCTCACCCGCACTCCCGCGCCCCACCTCACCCTACTGCAGCATCAGCTCAGAGGCAGAATCTCATCATCTGAATTGGACCCAGGTCTGGTTGAGGCTCCACAGTTTCTCTAGATCTTAGAACCATGAGACGTGAGAGACAAGGTATCCAGCCCCACGCCCTGCATACAGTGGCGGGCGAGCAGGGGTCGCTGTTCTACACCTTCCTGTTCAAAATGGGGACACTGGACATACGAAAGGGCTGGTTGGAGCCCAGCAAACATTGGGGAAATCCCTGATTAGTTCTCAGGTCTAGGAACCCCCTGGGTCCCCTTTCTTGTTCTAGGTCCAGGTGCCCCCGGGGCCCCTTTCCTGCTTCCTGGACTGGGAGCCGCTGAGTCCTCTTTCCTAGTTCCAGATCTGGGCGCCCCTGGGTCCCCCTTTCCTAGTTCTAGATCTGAAATCCCCTGCTCTCCTTTCTGAGTTCTAGGTCTGGGACTGAAACCATTTACCTCAGATTGGGACTTGAACCCAAGTGCTGGACTCAAACCCAACCAAAACCCACAGTACCTGGTTTCAGGACCTAATGAAGCTCAGGTTCTTGATGTATCATCACAGAAAGAACTCAGTGAGAGACAAAGTGATAGGTAGGAAGTTGATTTGTTCAGATTCAGAGAGAAACACACTCTACAGTGTGGGCCGTCGCACGGGTGAGTGTGCCCACGAACAGTGGTGTGGCTAGTTTTATAGGCTGGGTGATTTCATACGCTAATGGGCGGGAGAATTATCCCAACTTCGGGAAGGAGTGGGAAGGAGTGGCGATTTCCAGGGTCTGGGCCACCACTCACTCCTTGGTCTCTTGGCCTGCGCCTCTGGGTGTGTCATTTCTCTTGCCGACTGAAGATCAAGGCTTAGTCTTGTCTGACTTCTTGGTCCCATGTGATTCTAGTTGGTTTATGTTGTGTCCATGAGCTATGCCATTCTTTCAAAAGCTGTGCCCTGCCCCTTTCCCTCCTGTTACTGGGCACCCCCTGGTCCCCTTTCCTAGTTTTAGGTCTGGGAGCCCCTGGTCTTCTTTCCTTAAAAGTGGTAAGCATTCTAGCTGAGGTTTCTCGACCTGCTTTATATTTCGTGGAATTTGGGGAATCCAAAAGCCCCATTCTGTTCTCTGCACTCTGGCCGTAGCTGGTGGCGCTTCTGCGCATCTAACCCTTGAGTGTGCAGTGGGGTGTGTCTTCCTGTGTTTCCCCCTGTTGGACGGAAGCCGTGCCTACAGCTCTCTTAGAGATCAGCCTCTTTGGCCTTAGCTGCTGCTCAGATGGCCAAGGTCAACACCCTTCCACGTCCTGGAGAGGAAAGGACTTGTGGGGCCCATTTGGAGTCTCACCTTATATCCCCTTGAAAGGCTAGAAAGTCGCGGCATGTGCTCCGAGACCCCCCTTTCATCTTTTGGGATGTCGCATACCTGGCACTGTTGAGCCCTTGGCTTCACTTTTAGACCATGTCATCTCTCTTTTTAAAAAGGTTAGTTAGTTTTGATTGAAGGATAATTGTTTCACAATATGGTGTTTGTTTCTCCCACACATCAGCACGAATCAGCCATGGGTAGACCTGGGCCCCCTCTTCTTGCACCTCCATCCCACCTCCTACCTGTCCACCCCTCTGGTTGTCACAGAGCCCCAGTCTGAGTTCCCTGAGTCATACAGCAAATCCCCACTGGCTGTTTTACATATGGGAATGTATATGTTGCCACTCTACTCTCTCCGTACAGGACGTCCTCTCCTTCCTGCCACCCTGGCCCATGTCCATATCGTTGTTCAGTCACTCAGTCATGTCCGACTGTTTGTGACCCCATGGACTCCAGCACACCAGGCTTCCCTGCCCTTCACTATCTCCCAGAGTTTTCTCAAACTCATGTCCATTGAGTTGATGATAACATCCAACCATCTCATCCTCTGTTTCCACCTTCTGCCCTTGATCTTTCCCAGAATCAGGATCTTTTCCAACGATTCAGCTCTTCACATCAGGTGGCCAAAGTATTAAAGCTTCCGCTTCAGCATCAGTCCTTCCAATGAATATTCAGGGTTGATTTCCTTTAGGATTGACTGGTTTGATCTCCTTGCTGTCCAAGGGGCTCTCAGAAGTATTCTCCAGCACCACAGTTGAAAAGCATCAATTATTCGAAGCTCAGCCTTCTTTATGGTTCAGCTCTCACATCCATACATGACTACTGGAAAAACCATAGCTTTGGGTTTGTTGGCAAGTGATGCCTCTGCTTTTTAATGTGCTGTCTAGGTTTGTCATAGCTTTTCTTCCAGGGAGCAAGTGTCTTTTAATTTAATGGCTGCAGTCACCATCTGCAGAACTTCCCTGATAGCTCAGTTAGTAAAGAATCCATCTGCAATGCAGGAGACCCTGGTTCGATTCCTGGGTTAGGAAGATCTGTTGGAGAAGGGATAAGCTACTCACTCCAGCTTTCTTGGGTTTCCCTTGTGACTCAGCTGGTAAAGAATCTGCCTGCAATGTGGGAAACCTGGGTTTGAGCCCTGGGTTTGGAAGATCCCCTGAATAAGGGAAAGGTTGCCCACTCCATATTCTGGCCTGGAGAATTCCATGGACTGTATAGTTCATGGGGTTGCAAAGAGTTGAGCATGACTGAGCAACTTTGACTTGCACCGTCTGCAGTGATTTTGGAGCCCAAGAAAAAAAGTCTGTCACTGTTTGCCCTTTCCCCCATCTATTTGCCATGAAGTGATGGGACTGGATGCCATGATCTTTGCTTTTTGAATGCTGAGTTTTAAGCCAGCTTTTCATGCCTCTCTTTCACTTTCATCACAAGTCTCTTTAGTTCCTCTTTGCTTTCTGTCATTTGTGCTCATTTCACATGCTGGCAAGACGATGCTCAAAATCCTTCAAGCTAGGCTTCAACAGTATGTGAACCAAGAACTTCTAAATGTACAAGCTGAATTTAGAGCAGGCAGGGGGACCAGAGATCAAATTGGCAACATCCACTGGGTCGGAAAAATATCTGCTTCACTGACCATCAGTTCAGTGCAGTTCAGTCGCTCAGTTGTGTCCAGCTCTTTGCAACCCCATGGACTGCAGCACCCCAGGCTTCCCTGCCCTTCACCAGTTCTTGGAGCTTATTCAAACTCATGGCCATAGAGTCGGTGATGACATCCAACCATCTCATCCTCTGTTGCCCCCTTCTCTTTCTGCCTTCAGTCTTTCCCAGCATCAGGGTCTTTTCCAATGAGTCAATTCTTCACATCAGGTGACCAAAGTATTGGAGTTTCAGCTTCAGCATCAGTCCTTCCGATGAATATTCAGGACTGATTTCCTTTAGGATGGGCTGGTTGGATCTCCTTGCAGTCCAAGGGACTCTCAAGAGTCTTCTCCAACACCACAGTTCAAAAGCATCAATTCTTCAGCTCTCAGCTTTCCTTGTGGTCCAACTCTCACATCCATACATGACTACTGGAAAAACCACAGCTTTGACTAGACAGACCTTTGTTGGCAAAGTAATGGTTCTGCTTTATAATATGCTGTCTAGGTTGGTCATTGACTCTGGTAAAGCCTTTGACTGTGTGGATCACAAGAAACTGTGGAAGATTCTTAAAGAGATGGGAATATTAGACCACTTTACCTGCCTCCTGAGAAATCTGTATGCAGATCAAGAAGCAACAGTTAGAATCAGACATGGAAAAATAGACTGTTTCAAAATTGGGAAAGGAATACATCAAGGCTGTATATTGTTACTCTGCTTATTTAACGTATATGCAGAGGGGTGGTGGTTTAGTCACTAAGTCTTGTCTGACTCTTGCAACCCCACGGATTGTGGCCCACCAGGCTCCTCTGTCCAGGGGATTTCCCAGGCAAGAGTACTGGAGTGGGTTGCCATTGCCTTCTCCGTATGTGCAGAGTACACCGTGCAGAACGCTGGGTTGGATGAATCAGAGGCTGGAATGAAGCTTATTGGGGGAAATCAACAGCCTCAGATGTGCGGGTGGCACCACGCCCTTAGGGTCTGTTCTCTGCCTGCATCGCTGCTGCTGCCCGGCAGATAGGCTCATCAGTGGCAGCTCTCCAGGTTCTATTTATGCTTGTATTAATATAGGATATTTTCCCCTCTCTTTCTGACTTATTTCATTCCGTGTAATAGGCTCTCGATTCATCCACCTCATTAGCACTGACTCAAGTGGCATGCCATCTCTAGACAAGGCCTCATTTGTTCTGCAGAGGCTGAGCAGTTTCCAAACTAGCCACGTGTGGCCGCTCTTTACCTAGCAGCGCTTCCCTCGGCCCGCTCCTCTTGGCTGAGTGGGCCAGGGGCAGCAGCACGCGCTGCGTGGACGCATCCCGGCCAGAGCTCCAGCGCGGAGCCCGTCCCCTGCTGTCCATGTGGCTGTGGGCCCCATGGGCTCTCTGCCTGCTCCCCTCGTAGTCTTCCATGACTCCCCTCGCCCTGCTGCAGGCCTTGCCTGCGGAGTCATCAGAGTCCAGGGTCCTTGAAGGGATGTGCGCAGGGCGGGTAAGGTGCTCACTCATGTGCTGCTCCGACGCTCCCCTGACTCCAGAGCCGCTCCCGCCTCGGGCTTTCTAGTTCAGCGGCACGGTGCGCGGTGCGCCTGCTTCCAGAGTTGATGCTGACTTCCCTTTCTGGGTACCAGTTTACCCCAGGGTTTGGTGCCTTAAAGCAGCCAGCGTCTGTCCTCGCATTCTGGCGGGCTGGCAGTCGGGCTGTGGCTCACTGGGTCCCTCGTGAGGTTCTGAGAGCTCCTTCCAGGCTTGTGCTCGGGGCTGCTGACAGACCTCCAGAAGACATTCTCCAGGCCCACTCTGGTGGCTGCTGGTCACATGGGCCTCTGCTCAGGCTGCCCCCTGTCCTCAGAGGGCTGAGGGCACCAAGGCAAAGCCCTGGTCTTCCTGCAACTCCTCTGGGACGTGCCACCCCATCATGTTTGTTGGGTTCTGTTTGCTGAAGTGGCTCACTAGGCCCAAGCCACCTTCCAGGGGACAGGGGTGGACAAGGGGGTGAACCCCAGGCAGTGGGGCCTTTGGGGACTGTCTGAAAGGCCACCTAAATTATAAACCAATGTGAGTAAATTTTGAGGATTAATGTAAAATAGGAGATATATTGGGAAACTGACAAAATGGGAAGAAAGGAGATTTAGAAAATGACAGCGTTCAACCCTGGGGACGTGCAATGCTGAGAAAAATTGGTGGTGGTGGTTGGAGTGCCAAGGGCAGACATGACAAGCTCATCCCATTTGCTGCTTTGTAGGGTCAAAGCGGCGCAGCAGCTGTGGGCAGGTCTGAAGTCCTCCGAGTGGTGTGCTGTATCCAGGCTGGGGAGGCAGGCAGCAGAAGGCTGTGCGTTTGGGGGACTTGGAGCTAGTGCAGCCAGCACAGCAGGCATGCAGGGCGTGGACCAGTGTTAGCCCGCAGAGGCCACTGCCCTGATCAGTCACTGTTTGGCAGGCTTGGTGAGGATGCTGATGTCAAGCCGATCATGTTTGTAGTTGGTATGAAATGGGTGGAAGTGACTCAAACCTTGGGTGATGAGTGAGCCACACAGCAAAGTGGAATTTAGGAGACTGATGTTCACAGGGGAGTTCTCCACACCAGCTGCAGAAGCCAGGTTAGCAGGAGTAAGGATTAACCACACACATGAAGAGCACGCAGCACTCACGCTGACTGTGGTGTACCCAGCAAAGCGCAGTGCCAGGGAGGGAACTCCGTCTGGGCACCATTGGCAAGGGATCTGCTGTGCTCCAGCCCCACTGCTCTGTCCTTTCTGAGTGCCTTGCACCAGACACACGGATGCTGGGAGTGCCTGGAAGCGGGGTCAGGTCTCTTGCTCACAAGTCCCAGTCCACCAGTGTGGTCAGTGATCGGGATGACCCTTGGTGAAACAAGAGGGCAGGCTAGTCCCTGTCTGTCCTTGGTGGCACTTGCTGGCTCCTAATATTCGGGGAGACAATATGCAGTTATGAGCTGGAACATCTTGGAGGGGACAAGACCACACAGGGGGGTGTCAGGAGGAAGCTGAGCCTGTTGGTCTGTGTGTACACAGCCTAACAGTCAAGGCTGTCTGAGTGGTTTGCTGGCCCAGAGCGGTCACCTGGCTGTGATAAAGCACAGGGAGGCACGCACAAGGAGTCTTTAAGATTTGCTGAGAAACCTGCAGGCCAGACCCACCCCTGCGTCCTGTCCTCCTGGTGTGTCTGGGGAAGGACGGCACCGTCTGTGGCTCCCCGGCACTGCAGGGGCTCTGTGTGAGGCCCCTGCCTCATGTTGACGTATCTGGCTTGAGCTTCGGACAGGGGAGCCAGGGCCAATGCTTCCAGAGAGACGTGGCCACAGCCCTGCCCTGGGCCACCCCTGTCTCTGTTGCAGGTCATTGTGGGGAGCATCTTCGAAGTGGTCTGGGCAGCCATCAAGCCAGGAACCTCCTTCGGCATCAGTGTGCTGCGGGCGCTGCGGCTGCTGAGAATCTTCAAAGTCACCAAGTATGTCGTCCGTGTGCCAATGGGGCGGCGCTTCCTGCCATGTGCTCGGGGTGGGGGCGGCGCTTCCTGCTGTCCATGTGCTCTGGGGGCGGCGGGGGGTGGGGGGGGCGCTGGGGGTGGGGGTTGAGAATTCCCTGTGCTCGGGGGTCTATCCGCGGGGCTGTTTTCAGCCTCAGCATTTCTGGCTTTCGCATTAGCTTGTTCCCTACAGTTTCACACTGGCTCCTGTCTTGAAACCCATGAGTCCATCTTTCAGCCTCAAAGGGTGACTGTTCCCTAGTTAATGGAGAAAACAGAGGTTATCAGATAGAGGCTTCCTATCTTGCTGCCCCCAAGTTTGCTTACCTGCCTTGCAGCCGCTGTCCTGGCCCCAGCGGGACTCTGACCTTCTGACCTGAACTCCCAGGCCTGCCTTTTCCACTCAGGGCTGACCCTGCCAGCCATCCTCAGGGACAGGATGCGGCCCTGACCGTGTGTTCAGGTTCATCTCACTTGGCTCCACAGCCCTGGAGGAAGGTTGCTCCTTTCTGCCCATGAGGGGGCTGAGCCTCCTTGTCTCTGCCGGAGTGGCGGTGGGAGGGGGCTGCTCCCGTCCACAGCTGTCCCGGCAGCAGAGAGCTGCCCTCACCCTGCTGGCTGTGGGCATACTGACTCCACCGTGGGTCCCAAACCACTGTGAGGCGCCTGGAGCATGTGGCCACACATGCCCAGCTCATGAGAGCTGCAGGGTGGTCCAGGCTGAACCTCTGCAGGTGGCCTGCTTCCAAGCACCTTCAGTGACGCCCTCAGGCTCCTGGGGAGGCTGGACTAGATTCTTTTTAGTCTGCTTTAAATCCACAACTGAGGCCGTTCAAAGTCAGGGAGGTGCAATGCGGAGGAGTTTTGGGCAGGACTCCTGTCTGGCTTGGCCCACTGACACTCCTGGGTGCTCCTGCCACCTGCCCTGCGTCCCCCGCTGCTTCCGCAGGAGCCGGGCTCCAGGAGGCGGCGCGCTGCTGCCTGCCCCCTTGGCTGTGGGCCTGGAGTCTTCAGTTCAGTTCAGTCGCTCAGTCGTGTCCGACTCTTCGCGACCCCATGAATCACAGCACGCTAGGCCTCCCTGTTCATCACCAACTCCCGGAGTTCACTCAGATTCATGTCCATCGAGTCTGTGATGCCATCCAGCCATCTCATCCTCAGTTGTCCCCTTCTCCTGCCCCCAGTCCCTCCCAGCATCAGAGTCTTTTCCAATGAGTCAACTCTATGCATGAGGTGGCCAAAGTACTGGAGTTTCAGCTTTAGCATCATTCCTTCCAAGGAAATCCCAGGGCTGATCTCCTTCAGAATGGACTGGTTGGATCTCTTTGCAGTCCAAGGGACTTTCAAGAGTCTTCTCCAACACCACAGTTCAAAAGCATCAGTGCTTCAGTGCTCAGCCTTCTTCACAGTCCAACTCTCACATCCATACATGACCACAGGAAAAACCATAGCCTTGACTAGACGGACCTTAGTCGGCAAAGTAATGTCTCTGCTTTTCAATATACTGTCTAGGTTGGTCATAACTTTTCTTCCAAGGAGTAAGCGTCATCTAATTTCATGGCTGCAGTCACCATCTGCAGTGATTTTGGAGCGCCCCCAAAAAAAATCTGGTACTGTTTCCACTGTTTCTCCATCTATTTCCCATGAAGTGATAGGACAGGATGCCATGATCTTCGTTTTCTGAATGTTGAGCTTTAAGCCAACTTTTTCACTCTCCTCTTTCACTTTCATCAAAAGGCTTTTTAGCTCCTCTTCCCTTTCTGCCATAAGGGTGGTGTCATCTGCATATCTGAGGTTATTGATATTTCTCCCAGCAATCTTGATTCCAGCTTGTGTTTCTTCCAATCCAGCGTTTCTCATGATGTACTCTGCATATAAGTTAAATAAGCAGGGTGACAATATACAGCCTTGATGGACTCCTTTTCCTATTTGGAACCAGTCTGTTGTTCCATGTCCAGTTCTAACTGTTGCTTCCTGACCTGCATACAGATTTCTCAAGAGGCAGGTCAGGTGGTCTGGTATTCCCATCTCTTTCAGAATTTTCCACAATTTATTGTGATCCACACAGTCAAAGGCTTAGGCATAGTCAATAAAGCAGAAATAGATGTTTTTCTGGAACTCTCTTCCTTTTTCCATGATCCAACACATGTTGGCAATTTGATCTCTGGTTCCTCTGCCTTTTCAAAACCAACTTGAACATCAGGGAGTTCACGGTTCACGTATTGCTGAAGCCTGGCTTGGAGAATTTTGAGCATTACTTTACTAGCATGTGAGAAGAGTGCAATTGTGCGGTAGTTTGAGCATTCTTTGGGATTGGAATGAAAACTGACCTTTTCCAGTCCTGTGGCCACTGCTGAGTTTTCCAAATTTGCTGGCATATTGAGTGCAGCACTTTCACAGCATCATCTTTCAGGATTTGAAACAGCTCAGCTGGAATTCTATCTCCTCCACTAGCTTTGTTCATAGGGATACTTTCTAAGGCCCACTTGACTTCACATTCCAGGATGTCTGGCTCTAGATTAGTGATCACACCATCATGATTATCTGGGTCGTGGAAGATCTTTTTTGTACAGTTCTTCTGTGTATTCTTGCCACCTCTTCTTAATATCTTCTGCTTCTGTTAGGTCCAGACCATTTCTATCCTTTATTGAGGCCATCTTTGCATGAAATGGTCCCTTGGTATCTCTAATTTTCTTGAAGAGATCTCGAGTCTTTCCCATTCTCTTGTTTTCCTCTATTTCTTTGCATTGATCGCTGAAGAAGGCTTTCTTATCTCTTCTTGCTGTTCTTTGGAACTCTGCATTCAGATGCTTATATCTTTCCTTTTCTCCTTGGCTTTTCGCTTCTCTTCTTTTCACAGCTATTTGCAAGGCCTCCCCAGACAGCCATTTTGCTTTTTTGCATTTCTTTTCCATGGGGATGGTCTTGATCCCTGTCTCCCATACAATGTCACGCCTCATTCCATAGTTCATCAGGCACTCTATCTATCAGATCTAGGCCCTTAAATCTATTTCTCACTTCCACTGTATAATCATAAGGGATTTGATTTAGGTCATACCTGAATAGTCTAGTGGTTTTCCCTACTTTCTTCAATTTGAGTCTGACTTTGGTAATAAGGAGTTCATGATCTGAGCCACAGTCAGCTCCTGGTCTTGTTTTTGTTTATTGTATAGAGCTTCTCCATCTTTGGCTGCCTAGAATATAATCAGTCTGATTTTGGTGTTGACCATCTGCTGATGCCCATGTGTAGAGTCTTCTCTTGTGTTGTTGGAAGAGGATGTTTGCTATGACCAGTGCATTTTCTTGGCAAAACTCTACTAGTCTTTGCCCTGCTTCATTCCGCATTAGCTCTGTTTCTTCCTGGAAAGTGGGTGGCTCTTGTCCTGATCTAGACCTTGCCCAACAGGAGAAGGCTTTCTGGAGTCTTCTAGCCCATCTCTTGTTAACTCTCATGCACCCAGTAAGAGAGCAGTGGGTCTCTGTGACACCGCCCTGGGGACGAGGGTGCAGGGATGCCCCAGGCCACTCCCCAGGCCAAGGCAGAGGACAGCGAGTGCTAAAGCAGAGAGGCGTGCGGTGTGTCTCCCTGGGGCTTGGGCTGTCCTGGGGCTGCAGCTGGAGGGACCCATTACCTAGCAAGCCCACAGCAAGACTTATCCGCAGACTGCAGGGGGCCTGTGAGGTGCAAGGGTTCAGCTGAATGAGAGGGCTGTGGTCTCTGGGCCTCAGGAGTGTTTGAGGGGTGGGCTGGGGGGATGCGGAGCCTGGAGGGCTGCTCTGTGCAACATGGCTCAGGCCCTGGGGGACACCCAAGCCCAGCCTGCTTTGCTTGAGGCTGGTGATGCTGATGGGCGCTCCAGTGCGGCCCCTTCTCCCGCACAGCTAGGACACACAGCTGTGGCCCTCACTTCCTGTGTGCTGGCCTGGGGGAGCCGAGGGGGACCGGCAGGTGTAGCTGCAGAGGAGGGAGACCAGAGAGCCGGGGTTGGAGGCGCGCGTGAGCCCAGCTCTGAACGCGCAGTCTCTGCCGCCACCCTGGGCGGGGTGGTGGGCTGCAGTGCAGAGGGGCGTGGGACCCTGGAGAAAGTGCATGTGGGGCCCTCGGCAGGAGGTACCAGAAGCCGCAGGCATGGCCCTCGGGTCCTGGTGTCCTGGCGCTCTCAGACCAGGCTTCCCCACAGGTACTGGAGCTCCCTGAGGAACCTGGTGGTGTCCCTGCTCAACTCCATGAAGTCCATCATCAGCCTGCTCTTCCTGCTTTTCCTCTTCATCGTGGTCTTCGCTCTGCTGGGCATGCAGCTCTTTGGGGGACAGTAAGTGAGGCCGGGCCCCTAGGGGCAGGGGCAGGGGACAGTGCTGCTGGGCTCCCACTCTCTTCCCCCACTAAGGCCCCAGGAAGGGCTGCTGGCCCAGACACAGCCTCCAGGTGCCAGCCCTCCTGGAGGAGGCAATGCGACCCCGTCCAATACTCTTGCCTGGAAAATCCTATGGACGGAGGGAGCCTGGAAGGCTGCAGCCCATGGGGTCGCTAAGAGTCGGATATGACTGAGCGACTTCACTTTCACCTTTCACTTGCATGCATTGTAGAAGGAAATGGCAACCCACTCTAGTGTTCTTGCCTGGAGAATTCCAGGGACGGGGGGAGACTTGTGGGCTGCCGTCTATGGGGAAGCACAGAGTCGGACACGACTGAAGTGACTTAGCAGTAGCAGCCAGCCCTCCTGGGCCCAGTGGACCTGCCTCTGTCTGTCCAAGACCCTTGTTCTTCTCAGGTTCAACTTTCAGGATGAGACTCCGACAACCAACTTTGACACCTTCCCTGCTGCCATCCTCACTGTCTTCCAGGTAAGACTCCCAGCTCTGGACTAGAGTCGCGGCCGCGGGGCTTTGTGGGTGCGGGGGGGAAGCAGCCTGCTGTCAGCCCCTCAGTGCCCGCAAGGACCCAGGCACGGCGGGCCTCTGATGTCAGGCCCTGGTTGGGACCCGGCTTGGGAGCAGGCCTGCCAGGGGCAGGTGGATGCCCCCGGGAGGCCCTGGCTTCAGTCGTGGCTTGACTCTCTGCCAGAGACCTGGAACTGA
This sequence comes from Nanger dama, assembly GCA_917880005.1. Classification (NCBI taxonomy): domain Eukaryota; kingdom Metazoa; phylum Chordata; class Mammalia; order Artiodactyla; family Bovidae; genus Nanger; species Nanger dama. The sequence goes on along the minus strand of CAKJTW010000018.1, from coordinate 139,106 downwards.
TTACAACTGTCTTTGTCCTTTGCAAACACAGCGGAAAGCTTCTCCCTCCAGGGCCTTGGCCCAGCAGCCCCTCACCTCTCCTTGTAGCTGAACACATACTCCCCGCAGCCCCTGGGGGCACGTGGTTGGGGCCCCATTCTTGGTGGGTTCTGTGTTCCCTCCTGAGAACTCTCTTGGTTGAGCTCTCTCCTCATCACAGAGCTATGGCTCCCTTGCGCCTCCACGACGGGCCTCCTCCATGTGATAAGGCAAACATCTCTGTCCCACACAGTGCCCTTGGCCACGTCTGAGACCAAGCAGGACCAGGGTGGGGGGTGGGCGCCCATGATGGAGCTTAGAGAAGCCCCCCATACCACAGGCACTCTGGCCAGGGGCCTGCCTGCCCTCAGCCACTGCTGGAGCCACTACGAGTGTGAGGAGTGGGGACCTTGTGGCCCCTCTCTCAAAGGAAGGGGACTTTCCAGCTGACTGTTTGAACCACTTGCTGATGGAGTGACTCAGTGTGGTGGTTTCACCCTCTGAGCCCTCCCGACATGGGGGAGCCCTGCAGCTCCTCCGTCCCCAGGGACAGAGGGTAGAGCCCTCTCCTTCCAGAGGGTCACCCTCTCCCGGCCTGACAGGACTCCAGGTCCTGCAGTGCCACCGCCCACTCCCCGCCTGACCCACCTCAAGTCCTCTGAGCTCAAATGGCTGGGGTGTCTGTGAGCAGGCTGCCGTTCTTGCCCAAGTCTCTGTCAAGGCGTCCACAGATGACACAGATGACTGTCTGGCCGCTTAAGGTGGCTGAGAGAGCAGTTGGGGCTGGAGGCCAGTAGATCGCCAGCGCGGGGCATATAGCGCCCTCAGGATGGCACTGGGCCGGTGGCCTGGCCGCCCAGGGTGGAGCCCCTGCTCTGCATGGGGCTGGAGAGGGCACAGGGAGGCGTGTGGCGGGCGCGGGGTGGAGCGGGAGGACAGCGTGGACTCGGCTCCCGGGGAGGCTGACCCCGTGGAAGAGCGCCTGCCACGCCCGGGTGGCGCTCCCGCCCTAAGACGCGGAGGCAGCAGGCGGGCGCAGGCGCCTTCAGCCCCGGATGGCCAGAGGTTAGAGGGAGAGCGGCGCCTCGGGAGCAAGAGTACCGCGTTACCATGACGGATAACTGACACTCCTGGAAGCGGAAACACAGCTATTTGAACGAACAGAGGGTGGATTGCACGCTGACGCGGCCCTGGGGAGAATGGGGGCTGGCAGGCGTGGCGGGCCTGAGCCCACTGCGGCTCAGAGGCGCAGAGAAGGCGCCAGCGACCTTCCAGAAAGAGCCAAGACCTGGACGCTGCCCAGTAAAGCGAGCACCTTAAAATCTGTTGTAGAAAGAAGGGTTTCCTGTGAAGAATGCCAGTCTGATGGCGGGAGGTTGGGGAAAAGTAGCAAAAATTCTGAAGGGCAGCCCCTGCTGCTCCGGAGAGAGCGCGATCTGAGGTGGAGGAGGCACACCCAGGAGTCGCCGGGGCCCTGCAGGCGCGAGGCAGGCGGGGGTGCAGCAACCCGGGAGAAGCAGAAAACCCAGCCGGTTTCAGAAATGGGGTAATCCGTGAGCAGTCATTGAAAAATCTGCCTATCCTGGCCACCACGCTGACAGTTTAACAAGTGAATTCTGCCAGCTGTTTAAGAACGGTTGCTGCAATTTTATACAGATGACTCCAGAGAAGATAGAAAGGAGATACCCACCCTTTATGAAACTGGACTAACTGTGATATGAAAATGCCAGACAAAGACAATATGAGAGAAGAAAAAATATATATTACCGTCACACAGAGAGACAAGGCATTCTGAGGGAAATAACCAGTCCAACCTGGCTGTGCCTAAAGGTTATCTTTATGATGAGCTTGATGTACTCAGACTCCCCTGGTGGCTCAGACGATAAAGCGTCTGCCTACAATGCAGGAGACCCAGGTTCAGTCCCCGGGTTGGGAAGATCCTCTGGCGAAGGAAGTGGCAATCCACTCCAGTACTCTTGCCTGGAAAATCCCATGGAGAGAGGAGCGTGGTAGGCTACAGTCCACGGGGTCACAGAGAGTCGGACACGACTGAGTGACTTCACTTTCACTTTGAATTTACCCTAGAAATGCACGATGACTTAACATTAGAAAGTCTGTTACTGTAACTCATCATCTTAACAGACTGAAGAAGGAAAAGAGTGTACGATGAGAAAGAGCATCTGAGCTCCAGAATGTACGATCAGAAAGAGCATCTGAGCTCCAGAATGTACGATCAGAAAGAGCATCTGAGCTCCAGCAAAAGCACAACCAAGCACCAGAGTGAGGAGCAGACGGAATGAGATGAGCAAACTGTGTTAATTGTGGAAGCTGGGTGATGAGTGTGTGGGGCTGCATCACATCCTGTACTCTGTGTGTGTTTGATAAAACCCAGCACTCTTCCAGACAGAAGCTCTTAGCAGACTATGCCAGTATCAGTGGTCTTGGTGCACTAGAATAAGAAAAAGATGAAATAAAATTTCTCAGGATTGCCAAGGAAGAAATAAAAATGTCATTATTCACAGATGAAATATTTATGTACTCAGAACACTTGTGTTGTCACTGCAGATGGTGTGGGACAGTTTGGTTATCCACAGACAAAAAAGGAAGTTGGATTTCCACCTCGTAGCAGATTTGAAAATCGGCTCAGATGAATTAAGGCATAAATGTGAAAAGCAAATTTTAAATTTTAGAATGTAAAGGAGAGCACTGTTCCTAACTGAGGGCCTTCTTAAGGAAGAGATAAAAATGCACAGATCATAAATGAAACCTTTGGAAAATTGGACTATTGAAATAGAAATTTCTGCATCCAAAAATTATCATAGAATGTCAGAAAAGTCATCGGCTGGAGCAAATATTTCCGCAGCATCAGCCAATAAACAGCGACCAGAATAAATAACCAGCAGCCAGAATGAGGGCTTTCCAGGTGGCGCTAGTGGTAAAAAAATCCACCTGCCAGTGCAGGAGACTCGAGAGACACAGTTTCCATCTGTGGGTGGGGAAGGCCTCCTGGAGTAGGAAACGGCAACCCGCTTCAATATTCTTGCTGGAAGATTCCATGGGCAGAGGAGTGTGGCGGGCTAAAATCCCTGGGGCTAAAAAAGTCAGACAGGACTAAACAACTGAGCAGAGTAATCAAAATAAATAAAAGCTTCCACAAATCCAGAAGGGAAGGCAGCAGCGGGAGCGTGCAGCAGGAAGGGGCAGAGTGTGTAAGAAGGAACTCGGGAGAGGAACGGGGGCTGAAGAGCAGACCTGTAAAAGCCGTCAGCTACTGCTTGTAGTCAGGAAATGCAAATGAAACCCACCTCTCAGTTCAGCTGAAATTAAGAAACCTAACCCTCTCAAGTTTTAGAGAAAGTGGACGTGAAGGTCACTCACTCATGTCCAGCTCTTTGTGACCCCATGGACTATACAGTCCGTAGAATTCTCCAGGCCAGAGTACTGGCATGGGTAGCATTTTCCTTCTCCAGGGGATCTTCCCTGCCCAGGGACTGAACCCAGGTCTCCCACATTGCAGGCGGATTCTTTACCAGCTGAGCCCCAAGGGAAGCCACAAGTTTTAGAGACGATGTGGAGAAGGGCGGATTCCCTTGTGGTGGTGGTGGGTTGATAGAAATTTGAAATACAAATCGCTTTGGAAACTAATGTCAGGTATCTAACCCACTGGCACTCACACGAAAGTAGTTCCTGTGGCGGGCACATGCCTGGAAGGTCCCTGGCCAAATGCACAGAGGCCTGCGAGACCGTCGAGGCAGCATCACACTCGGGAGTGGAGCCCTGGAAGCCTCTTCATTGCTCATCCTCAGGAGAGGGATAAGAAGAGTGTGTTCTGTCTGGGCAGCAGGACCACGAATGAGTGACCTGGAACCCACTATGTTAACGTGGATCCAGAAGCAATGTTAATCTAGAAAAGCAAAATTCAGAATAATGCAAACCATATGGTACTTTCTAATCAACTTTAAAGACTGAAGCAGAGCTGATTCGCAGTGTTATGCTAGTTGCTGCTGTGCAGGAAAGTGACTCAGTTATGCATGTACACACACATATATGTTCTTTTTCCATTCTTTCCCATTATGGTTTAGCATATGCTTACTATTTAAACAAGGATAAAAACATCTTGTTTCCAAACACACTGTGTAACAATATTGTTTATGGTATGTATACAAGTAGAAGTATAAAAGCCTGCATGGGAATGATTAACACCAAAGTCAGGGATAGGTGGGTGTGGGGAGAGGAGGAATGAGACTGAGGATTTCTACTCAAGGACCTTCAGGTACATTTTTTTTTTTAGTATTAGCTTTTAAAATTTTTCCCATATTACCTTATACATTGCTGTTAACCATGAAGTAACACAAAGCAAATATTGAATGCTTTTATTTTTAAAACTTTTTGTATTTTAAAAAATTCATTAATTTTAATTTAAGGCTAATTGCTTTGCAATATTGGTTTGATTTCTGCGATACCTCGGCATGAGTTAGCCATTGGTGTACATATGTCCTTTCCCTCTTGAATCCCCTTCCCCTTCAGCTACATTTTAATATTTTATTTCTTAAGCTGGGAGTAGGTACACAGAGCTTTAAATATTATTCATTGTACCTTTCTGAATGTGTGAAATAATACATACTTTAAGTGAATACAAAGAGATAAAGTGCTGCTGCTGCTGCTAAGTTGCTTCAGTCGTGTCTGATCCTGTGCGACCCCATAGACGGCAGCCCACCAGGCTCCCCCCGTCCCTGGGATTCTCCAGGCAAGAACACTGGAGTGGGTTGCCATTGCCTTCTCCAGTGCATGAAAGTGAAAAGTGAAAGTGAAGTCTCTCAGTCGTGTCCAACTCTTCACGACCCCATGGACTGCAGCCTACCAGGCTCCTCCATCCATGGGATTCTCCAGGCAAGAGTACTGGAGTGGGGTGCCATCGCCTTCTCCGAAAAGATAAACTAAGTTAACGTTAACCAAGAGAAAGCTGGTGTAATAGTAACATCAGTCAAAATAGAAGGTGAAAGAAGTAAAGAGAAGAAACTACATTTGCATAACAATAAAGGGCAGCCATGAAATTAGAAGACGCTTACTCCTTGGAAGAAAAGCTATGACCAACCTAGACAGCATATTCAAAAGCAGAGGCATTACTTTGCCGACTAAGGTCCGTCTAGTCAGGGCTCTGGTTTTTCCTGTGGTCATGTATGGATGTGAGAGTTGGACTGTGAAGAAGGCTGAGTGCCGAAGAATTGATGCTTTTGAGCTGTGGTGTTGGAGAAGACTCTTGAGAGTCCCTTGGACTACAAGGAGATCCAACCAGTCCATCCTGAAGGAGATCAGCCCTGGGATTTCTTTGGAAGGAATGATGCTAAAGCTGAAACTCCAGTACTTTGGCCACCTCATGCGAAGAGTTGACTCGTTGGAAAAGACTCTGATGCTGGGAGGGATTGGGGGCAGGAGAAGGGGACGACTGAGGATGAGATGGCTGGATGGCATCACTGACTCCATGGACGTGAGTCTGAACTCCGGGAGATGGTGATGAACAGGGAGGCCTGGTGTGCTGCGATTCATGGGGTCGCAAAGAGTCGGACACGACTGAGCGACTGAACTGAACTGAAAGGGAAGATTCAGTGTAAGAACATGGCTCCCCAGAGCAAAGACTGACAGAATTACAAAGAGAAATAAAAAGTCCACTCTCTTTTCAGGGATATATATTTCTAGCAAACTGAAGGGTGAAGCTGATGAGATTAGAAAGGATATCAGCTGATGCCTACAAGAACTTGCACAACTGATAGTGGATAGAAGGCGCATTCGGGGGCACAGAGAGCTTCCACAGGCACTGACCACTTGCGGAGTCACTCAGGAAATCCCTACAAGCATTAAAGAATTGCTCTCCTGCAGTGAACATGCTTCTGATAAAAGACAAGTTTTACTTATTTATTTAAAATTTGGTCACACTCTGTGACATGTGGGATCATATTTCCCTGTCCAGGGACCGAATCAAAACCCCCTGGATTGGAACGTGGCATCTTAGCCACTGCACCACCAGGAAAGTCCCAGAGCACATCCTTGGCATCGCTTACATGAATAGAAACCACCAGTAAACAATCACATAAACCAGTAAACAATCACATAAACTCGCCCCCATATTTGGAAGCTGAAGGACTGTGTTGAAGACATCACAGTAGATACTACAGAATACTTAGAACTGAATATTAATTAGCAAAACTTAGAGGATAAGTTTGAAGCAATGCTTAGGGAAAAATTTAGAATCTTAGAAGCAACTATCAAAATAAGAAAATGACTAAGAATAAGAGAATGGCTGAAAATAAATATGTTAAATACTAATTTTAAAAACTAAAAAAAAATAAATAGAGTAAACCAAAGAGAAACTGAAAGCAGGAAAAAAATAATGCTAAGAGCAGATGTTAGTGAAACAAAACTGACAAACCAAGATAACAAAATCATAAAAAGTTCATTATCAGTAAGTGCATGGGCATTCTTTCATGTCTGACTCTTTGCGACCCACTGGACTATAGCCCTGTGTAACCCTTTGAGGGCTACAGATGTGTCCAGACGTGTATCCCTCAGGGATGGCAGCACCAGGCATTTCTGGGTTGGTGTCTCAAAGTGTCTTGAGTGTGTAACAGGTGTCCTGGAGGCCTGTGTTGGGACAGTAAGTGTCAGAAGTCAGATTCCATCTGAGCCTCCTGGCTGCACTTCAGAGCTCTCTCCCTCCATAGCTCTGTGAGGCAAGGGCTTTGTTTTGTCCACTGATGGGCATAAGTGCCTGAAGGTTGCCTGGCACACAACAGGCACTCTGCTTGCTCAGTGAAGGTAGATGCAAGTAGTCTGAAATAAAGTATTCAAAAGTCAAATCCAATTCTGAATAAAGTAGACTCTTATAGTTAAACTGCACTTATCTCAGTAATATAGTAATTTGTCAATGTAATTTCCTGATCGCTACGTGTTAAAGAGAAAAGTAAGCATATCAATAGATGTAGAAAGTAAAACGTCGACATTATGATGAAAAACATGTTCTACAAAGAACTTAAAATACTAAGGACTCAAAAACAAAAAAAGCAACCCCTAACAAACCCACAGCTAGGTGGGAGAGCAAATATGGATGAGCTTCCTTCATGAAGGGACAGAAATGTTCTAAAATTGGCTGTGGTAGTGGTTGCATATATGTGTGAATGTACTAAAACCACTGAACTGTACACTTTAAATGACTGATTCATATGATATGTTAACTCTATCTCTTAATTTCTTCTAAGAATCCCTTAGAAGAAATGAAGTAGCCCTCATAGTCAACAAAAGACTCCAAAATGCGGTACTTGGGTGCTATCTCAAAAATGCCAGAATGATCTCTGTTCGTTTCCAAGGCAAACCATTCAATATCACAGTAATCCAAGTCTATGCCCAATCCCTAATGCCGAAGAAGCTGAAGTTGAACGTTTCTATGATGACCTACAAGACCTTCTAGAAGTAACACCAGTAAAAGATGTCCTTTTCATCATAGGGGACTGGAATGCAAAAGTAGGAAGTCAAGAGATACGTGGAGTAACAGGCAAGTTTGGCCTTGGAGTACAAAATGAAGCAGGACAAAGGCTAACAGAGTTTTGCCAAGAAAACACACTGATCACAGCAAACACCTTCTTCCAACAACACACGAGATGACTCTACACATGGACATAACCAGATGGCCAACACCAAAAACAGATTGATTATATTCTTCACAGCCGAAGATGGAAAAGCTCTATATAGTCAGCAAAAACAAGACTGGGAGCTGACTGTGGCTCAGATCATGAACTCCTGTTGCCAAGTGCAGACTTAAATGAAGAAAGGAGGGAAAACCAGTAGACCATTCATGTATGACCTAAATCAAAGTGGAAGTAACCAGTAGATTCAAGGGATTAGATCTGATAGACAGAGTGCCTGAAGAACCTGGAACAGAGGTTCGTGACATTGTACAGGAGGCCGTCCGTGATCAAGACCATCCCCAAGGAAAAGAAACACAAAAAGGAAAAATGGTTGTCTGAAGAAGCCTTACAAATAACTGAGGAAAGAAGAAAAGTGAAAGGCAAAAGAGAAAAGGAAAGATATATTCATCTGAATGCAGAGTTCCAAAGAATAGCAAGGAGAAATAAGAAAGCCTTCCTCAGTGATCAATGCAAAGAAATAGAAGAAAACAATAGAATGGGAAAGACTAGAGATCTCTTCAAGAAAATTAGAGATACCAAGGGAACATTTCATGCAAAGATGGGGTCGATAAAGGACAGAAATGGTTTGGACCTAATGGAAGCAGAAGATACTAAGAAGAGGTGGCAGGAATACACAGAAGAACTGTACAAAAAGATCTTCATGACCGAGATAATCACGATGATGTGATCACTCACCTAGAGCCAGACATCCTGGAGTCCAAAGTCAAGTGGGCCTTTGGAAGCATCACTACGAACAAAGCTAGTGGAAGTGATAGAATTCCAGCTGAACTATTCCAAGTCCTAAGAGATGATGCTGTTAAAGTGCTGCACCCAATATGCCAGCAAATTTGGAAAATTCAGCAGTGTCCACAGGACTGAAAAAGGTCAGTTTTCATTCCAATCCCAAAGAAAGGGAATGCCAAAGAATGTTCTAACTACCACACATTGGACTCATCTCACACATTAGCAAAATAATGCTCAAAATTCTCCAAGCCAGGCTTCATGAACCGTGAACTTCCAGATGCTCAAGCTGGATTTAGAAAAGGCAGAGGAACCAGAGGTCAAATTGTTGACATCCGTTGGATCATTGAAAAAGCAGAATTCCAGAAAAACATCTGCTTTCTTGACTATACCAAAGCCTTTGATTGTGTGGATCACAAGAAACAGTGGAACATTCTTTAAGAGATGGGAATTACCAGACCAGCTTACCTGCCTCCTGAGAAATCTGCATGCAGGTCAAGGAGCAACAGTTAGAAATGGAAATGGAACAATGGACGGGTCCAGGTTGGGAAAGGCCAAGAGCTAGAGGCAAGGAGGCTAGGGGAGAGGTCCTATGGCAGCCCAAGGGCAGGCTGGCTAGAGCTCAGGGCTCTAGGAACAGAGCACCCCCAGATATGCACATGACACCATCCTTATGGCAGAAGCGAAGAGGCACTAAAGAGCCTCTTGATGAAAGTGAGAGGTGAAAGTGAGGCCGCTAGGTCGTGTCTGACTCTTTGTGACCTCATGGACACCAGGCTACTCCGTCCATGGGATTTTCTAGGCAAGAGTATACTGGAGTGGGTTGCCATTTCCTTCTCCAGGGAATCTTCCTGACCCAGGGATCGAACCCAGGTCTCCCACATTGTAGACAGACACTTTACCATCTGAGCCACCAGGGAAGTCAAAAGTGAAAGAGGAGAGTGAAAAAAGTTGGCTTAAAACTCAACATTCAAAAACAAAGATCATAGTATCTGGTCCCATCACTTCATGGCAAATAGATGGGGAAACGATGTGAACAGTGACAGCCTTTATTTTTTTGGGCTCCAAAATCACTGCAGATAATGACTAAAGCCATGAAATTAAAAGACGCTTGCTCCTTGGAAGAAAAGCTATGACCAACCTAGACAGCATATTAAAAAGCAGAGATATTACCTTGCCTACAAAGGTCCATCTAGACAAAGCTATGGTTTTTCCAGTAGTCCTGTATGGATATGAGAGTTGGACCATAAAGAAGGCTGAGTGCTGAAGAATTGATGCTTTTGAACTGTGGTGCTGGAGAAGACTCTTGAGAGTCCCTTGGACTTCAAGGATATCCAACCGGTCCATTCTAAGTAAATCAGTCCTGAATATTCATTGGAAGGACGGAAGCTGAAGCTCCAATACTTTGGCCATCTGATGTGAAGTGACTCGTTGGAAAAGACCCTGGTGCTGGGAAAGATTGAAGGCAGGAGGGGGAAGGGGATACCGTGTATGAGACGGTTGGGTGGACTCGAGGGACATGAGTTTGAGCGAGCTCTCAGAGTTGGGGATGGGCAGGCACGCTGCAGTCCAAGGGCTCCCGAAGAGCGGGACACGACTGAGCGGCTGAGTGGGCTCTGCCTAAAGAACGCTGTTATTTCAGGGTGACTGCAGCAAACACTGCAGACAGAACACTGCTGACGTGGATTCCATGCGAAACCCTGACTGGGCCGGGGCGCCTAGATTGAACACTGTTTCTGGATGATGTGAGCATTTGAATTGGAGGACTGAGAAAGCAGATGTGGGAGCCTCATCTAGTCCACTGAAGGCATGAGTAGAGCAAAGTACTGAGTAAGGGAGAGTCCACTCTGCTGCCCAAATATGTTTGAGCTGGGACATTCGGTTTCTCTTGCCCTTGGGCTCATATTTGGGCTGAAACTTACACTGTCATCTCTCCCAGTCAGCTGTGGGTCTTGGGACTTACTCTACATAATCACAAGATAAGATATACCTAGACATCTCCTATTGCTTTTGTTTCTCTGGAGAACTCAGACTAATACAGGTTGAAAGCATTATGACTAAAGAAAAAAACAAGCGTAGCTAGTATTCAGGTAGTTGAAGTCAATGTAATAAGAAAAAGGAAGAGGCAGGAGGACTGGAAAGGAATAGACAAATGATGTGATTACACAGAGACCCAGAGAATCAGTTAGAAATAATAAGAGAATTCACCAGTGCTGCTGAACACAAGAGAAGCTTTCGAAAGATAGAGCTTTCTATCTATCTGTACTGCTAAATTAGAATATTCCATTAAAATGAAAGATTTCATTTACAGTAGTTACAAAAGCTATGAGTTACCCAGAAATAAATCCACAAGAAAATGCAAGACTTTTACATGTGAAATTATAACTTGTTATTAAAAGACCTGAAGAACTGAAAACAAATGTTCTTAAATGGGAAGCCTTATTGTTGTAAAGGAATCAGTTCTCCCTGATTTAATCAGTGATTCAAATCCCAGCAGAACTTCTCTTGGCACTCAGCGAGTCGATTCTGTGGGACAGTAAATATCCAAGAATCACAAAGGCGGCTCCAGGTGGAGTGATCGGCCCCCTGTGTATCAAGGCTCACTCTGAAGCTGCCACGATGGAGATCAGGAAGACGGGTGGGCATGTGGAGGGCCTGGGCAGCACTTTCCAGGGATGGTGGGCTTACATGTCCACATAGGTCGACTTCAGGGAGGCCATGGCGAATGAACAGAACCGTGTGTGTAGTCTGGCGCTTTTCTCTGCACGTTTGGAGCACACATGGTATATTGTGTGTGTACATGTGTGGTATAGATGGGAACGCACCCCAGACTCGTGGCTGGGTTGCCCGTCAAGGGTGATCATGGGCGATGGGGCCTGATGCAAACCCTAACAAAATGTCAGCAGTCTCCGTCTTGAGTGGTGGACGCATGGAAGTCTGTTATCTTATCCCCTTGCACTTTTCCAAAACACAAATGAAAGCGAGACTCGTTTCCTGATGGGGCAAGGATTGGGTGTAGCCGCCCTCATAGCCTGGACCCACTGGACTGAGGAGGTAGCAACCTGGAAGGTCAGAGGCCGTGGCTGCTGCCTGGCCTTGAGAGCTCATGCCGCCCCTGAGCCCTGGGTTCCTCACCTGTGTGGCCGTGATCTGGCAGCTGGGGACGCGGGGAGCCCACCAGGCAGACCCCACTGGGCTGACCCCACACGGCCCAGTGCTGGTCTCCTCGCCTTTGCTCGCCTTCTCTCCCTAGAGCTCCCTTTCCATTCTTGGCAGAGACTCAGCCCAGCAGCCATGGCCCTTCTGGAAGTTTCTTTGGAGGCCCCTGGCCTGCCTTGTGTGCCATCCCAGAACCTGTGTGTGCACACACGTGTGCCCTGGGCTCAGCTGTCTCTCCCTGGGCATGTGTGTGGGCGCTGGGGGCTATGGGGCGCGCCTGGGCGCTCTCCCTCCCTTCCTCCGCAGATCCTGACTGGGGAGGACTGGAATGCGGTGATGTACCATGGGATTGAATCGCAAGGTGGAGTCAGCAAGGGCATGTTCTCGTCTGTGTACTTCATTGTCCTGACGCTCTTTGGGAACTGTATCCTCTGTGGGCTGGGCGAGGGGGTAGGTGCCTCCTGGGTCCCTCTCCTCCTCCCCCGCCATGGTGGGGTGGGAAGGGAGGACTCGGGGAAAGACGTGGGCTTTGAGCCTGAGGGCAGCTGTTTGTTTTGTTTACACCCTAAATTAATAATTAGGTTTTGGTACTAAGCTTTTAAAAAGCCTCCATCTGGTAGAAATGAATCTGTAGGGAAGCACAAGGGAAGGTCTTATTTGGAGGACGCTCCTCAGGCTTGTGTCTGGAGTCAGGAGGGGGCTTTGCAGGGCCAGGGCAAGCCCAGCTGGGGAGGCTGTGCAGCAGGTGCCCCCATCCTGCCTGACTGGAGTGTTTCCCTGCAGCTGGACCCCAAGGGGCACGACCTTCATCCTGCTCTCTGGGCGTGGCAAGGGCTCTGGGTTGCCCGCAGCTTCGGTCAATGCCAGGAGGCAGCAGCTGACCTCAGTGTGCTGTCTCATGGGCCTGCTGCAGCCCTGATTAGTTTATCCGTGAGGCGGAACCCTGGGTGTGGTTCCCCTTGAGTCCCAGGGTATTAATGTCTTCTTGCCAGACAGGGGGCCCTGAGCTACAAGGTCACCTACCCAGAGATTGTGTCAAGGAGGCTAGGGGGCTGCCGCCTAGCAGCTGGACTGGGCTGTGTCTGACGGGGGCTGACATGGCTGGAGGGTTGGGGGATCGGGGGACACCCAGGAAAGAGGCAAGGCTGGCCAGGACCTGGGGAGATGGGCCCCTGTGTTGCATGGAGGAAGCCGTGGCCTGTCTGTGGGGAGGCTGGGGCATAGACGTCCTTCCTTAGCTGGAGCCACCAGACACCCTGCTGAATGTCTTCCTGGCCATCGCTGTGGACAACCTCGCCAATGCTCAGGAGCTGACCAAGGTATGTGGGTGGGCACACACCTGCAGCCCAGGGACGGGTGGGTGGGCACACACCTGCAGCCCAGGGATGGGTGGGTGGGGGCCAATCCGTGTCATTCTGGAGAGGCTGTGGCATCATGAGGGGGCCCAGGTCCTGCTTTAGGAGCGTGTGGCTGCTGTCCAGGGGCTCTCCTCAAGTCCTGGATATGCAGGGATGTGGGGGCACTGAAGAGGCAGCGGACACTGTGCCAGGAAGGGGGTGACCACGAGGGCCACTTCTGGGAAGGATGGCCAGAAAAACAGGAGGCGGTGTGGGAGCAGGAGGTGGCCCACAGAGGACGCAGCCCAGAGGCAGGCCCAGATGGTGGGGGTGCAGCGCCCGGGGCTCAGGACTGAAGGGCACGGTGGCCTCAGTGTGAAGTGGGGGCTGTGTCCTCTCAGAGTGAGCGCCGTCGTGAGGTGGGCCCTAGGGGACCTCCGGTCTGAACACCCTAGAGGGCAGTGAGGGGCCCCTGTGGTCATCCCCAGGAGGGGAGGGGCCCTTATGTCCGTCCCCAGATGGTGAGGCCCCTGTGGCCTCTCTGGGAGGAGAGGGCACCTTGTGCTTTGCTTGGTCTCCTGTGTGAATGGCTTAGCTCGAGTGGTCCTTGTGTGGCGCTGCCCTCGGATTCTGGGCCAGGCTGATGGCTGGAGGAGCAGCTGGTGTCTGTGCCCAGCACATCCGCACCCAGCAGGATGGCTTTCTCTCCAGGCTGTGCCCCATGGGAGCCAGCTAATAGTCATCTCGCATCCCTGAGCCCGTGGGGGATGTGATCACACACGACTCCCCGTGGCATCCCTCCGGATGATGCAGCTTACTCTCACGCTGTCTGTCCTGGATGGTGCAGGCCGCTCGCCGTTTCAGCCTCAGGCTGGCGCTTTGACAAGCCTGGCTGCTGGCGCGAAGGGGCTGTGGTCCGGAGGCCTGAGGACACTCCGACCCTCATGGGCACACGCCTGCTGTCAGTGTGCGTGTGCCTGGGTGCACACCTGTGTGTGTGTCTGTGCGCTCGCCCCCACTGTCCCTGACAGCCACCCACTCAGTCCTGCACGTCCCAAGATCTTAACACTGTCCCTGCTCTGGGGCTTGACTGGGGTCTCCCCTGGGGAAGCTGGGCTGTGGATGTCTCTACAGGCCGCAGAGACTCTGGTGTCCATATGCTCCTGGCCCTGCCTCCCCACCTGGCCCCCTGGGAAGAATGTTCCCCCAGGGGCTCATGGGTATGCCTGCCTCTGCCTCCCCGCTTGACTGGGCTGGGCTGTGCCTGTGGGTCTGGGCTCCTCCCTTCCTCTGAGGGTTGGGAATCCCCCTGGCCTGCTTGTTAGGGCTGTCAGTCAGCTGGACTGAATCTCGCAGTCCGGGATCGGCTGGAGAGTGGCACAAGCCCCTGGCTGGGGGACTGGTGCAGCCACAGAGCCCGTCCAGCACCAGGATTTCTGGGGCCCCGTGAACCAGGGGTGCTCAGCAGCCTTGGGGATCTGGCACCCACTGTCCTGAGCTCGAGATCAAAGCTCTCACTGCCCCTTCAAGGTTGCCAGTGGGAGGACATACTGACAGGCCGTTGGGGCCCTGTGTCCGTGCCTGGACACCCTGGGTGATGGCCCCCTTGGACAGACTGCCCTAACTCAGGGGTCCTCTCCCTTTCGGAAGCAGAAATAGAGGCCTGTTCGAGTCAGGCTCTGGGCACTCCTGGGCTGGCCAAGGGTTCCAAAGAGTGGGGCTTGGTGCTCCCTCCTTTGTGCTCCCACTAATACACAGTAGCATCACTTGTTTTTTGAAGTGGAAATGAACTCGCATCAGGCTTGTAGAACAGCCACTGAAGTGACCTTGGGGCCGTGAGCCAGGCTGGAGCCCAGACCTGGAGGAGGGGCGTCCCTCCGGGCTTTGTGGTGGGCCTAGTTCTGCTGCCGTCTGGGGCCTGAAGCTGGAAGCCCTCTTCTCTATGGTGGGAAATGTACAGACAGCTCACAGGGGCTTAGTTGCCATTACTGTGCCCCTAAAAGCAAATTCAAGGATGTTTCGGATGTGTTGGGAATGCCAGCTTCCAGAGGAGCCAGGTGGGCCTGGCGTTGGAGTCATGAGGGAAATAAGGGTGGTCCCAGTGATGTAGCTGGACCACATGGAGACTGGTGGGCCTGTAGACTCAGCCTAGAGATCTCAGCCTAGAGATCGGAGGAGCAGAACATTTTGGTTTTGCTTGGTGACGTCGGCTCGAGGCTGGAGGGTCTGTCCTCCTCCGCGTGGAGTGGGCAGAGGTGGGCCAAGGCATCTGCTCAGGTGTCACATGCCGGCCCGGAGGCAGAGAGCCTTGGGGCTCTTCTCCAGGAGCTCAGTGAGGAATGGGACCCACGGTCAGGCACAGTCACCACCGGGGATAGGTGGTTGGATGTGACCCGGTAGGTCCAGGTGGAGAAGCTCTGAGATTTTGAGGTGGCCCTGCTAGACACTCCTGCGGAGGGCTCCCGTGGGCGGTGCTGAGGGGCACCCGGGCTCAGGGCGGCCAGCTGCCTCTTGCGCTGGCTCACTGCTCTCGGGCAGAGATGGACTTTGTTCCAGCGAGACAACTGCTGGGGGTAGGCAGGAGGGGAGCAGGTGGGAATAGAGAGGTGGGTTCGTATTTCACCAGAATGGGGCTGACACGCAGGAGTGTGCTCCTGTGCTGGAGCTTCAGCGTGGGCCTGTCAGCGGTGAGCACGCGGGGAAGGGTGCTGACTGGGAACTGTCGCCCGCAGAGATGGGCATAGCAGGGGTGTCTGGAGCCTGGGTGGGCGTGCTGAGGCAGGAGCCAGCTGTCTGGCCTGTGGCTCAGGGGCGGGAAGGACTCAGAGGCTCAAAGAGGAAGAGCTGGTGGCACGAGAGGCCAGGTGGGGCTGAGGCTTCTGTAGAGTCTCAGAGTGGACACAGCACTCTCAGCTAGCTACGCTTTTCTGTCGGCCCAAACAGGACGAAGAGGAGATGGAGGAAGCAGCCAATCAGAAGCTTGCTCTGCAAAAGGCGAAAGAAGTGGCAGAAGTCAGCCCCATGTCTGCTGCGAACATCTCCATTGCCGCGTAAGGCTCTAGGAGTAGGTCATGGGGTGGTGGCAGAGCCCAGCTCCTTCTGGGGCTTCTAGAGAGGGGCCCTTGCCTTGACTGGAGCCTCTCAGGACACAGCCCTCCCCAGGAGCTGAGATGGGGGCAGTGGCTCTCCTCCCGGCTGGGGCCTTTGAGCAAAGAGACCACCAGATAGAGCCTCTGGCTTCTCCCTGCTGGGATGAGAGTGAGGTGTTGGCAGTGCTGTGGGTGGGAGTGGCCCGCTGAAGGCGGTCCCCTGGATAGTCTTGGGCGGCTCCAAGGAATTAGTCAGTCTGACTTAGGCTCAGTTTTTCATAAATGTGTTTTGTGAGGCGAAAGATTCAACATGGTACTTCAGCAGCCCAAGAGTCTTAACACAGTTTTCCAAAGTATCTTTGAGTTTTGGTATTGGGACAGAGGTCAAGAGGTGGCCTCTCTGATGAGAGGAGGTTAGGTGGGGCTGAGACTTCTGTGGAACCTCCAGGCATGTTGCAGGAGCGCCGCTGCTGTGCTATGGACTTCACAGTTGGGGCAGCGCACCCAGCCCAGGGCCAACAGCTGCAGTGGCTGGGGGAGGTTGGCCCTCGGGAAGGAGGCAGGAAAGTCTGGCCCCGTGTCTGGTCACTGGGTGACCACAAGAGAGCACAGGAGGGTTGGGGCCAGACTGAGTCCACCTGGGGCGTCCAGTCTTTCCTCCAGCCCCACGCTCACCACCCACCCTCAGCCCCTCTGGCTCCCGGGGCTGACCCATGGGCCCTCGCTCTGCAGCTGCGCCTCTGCTGTGCTGACTGAGGTCAGAGGGCCGGGGCAGCTGCAGGCAGCACTGATGCAGGTGTCAGTGCTGAGAGCTCTGGTGGGGGTGAGTCTCTGGAAGTGTGCACATGCATGGGTTAGGGTCATCTTAGCAGCTCGGTCTCGCTTGGAAGCCACAGGGTCATGGCCTGTTTTCTAGGAGGGCATTTGCAGAGGTCTTGTCTCTAAGGGGACCAGAGGTGGTGGCCTGTGTGGGAGAAGAAGCAAAGGGAGGTCCCAGGCCCTGGGAGTGAAGGTGGGGGCCAGGGCCTGCAGGGTGTGAAGGCAGGGGGCAGGGCGTGCAGGGAGCCAGGCAGGACCTGCTGCCCCACGCCACCAGCTGCTGGGGCCTTGGTGCCCGGTTGTCCTGGAGTCTCGTCGTCTGGCCAGTGCGCCTGCTCTGTCTGCTTGGTCCTGGGCTTACAATGACCCTGGTGACTTCCTGTCACAGCCTCTTCTCCCCAGACTGTGCAAGCTGCTGGCAGTCTGCGTGGAGGATGTGGTGGTGGCTGCACAGTGTACTCGCCTGGGCCTTGTGTGGTTTCTGTGTACCGTTTGCCTTCATGCTGCTGCTCTGGAGGGGAGTGCGATGTTCTCTGTCCCCTGCTGCTGGCCAGGGCTGCCCGCTCCTTGGGAATGTGCGGCAGGGCGTCCACCCCCACCTGGGCAGAGACCCCAGAGAGGTGGGTCCCCCCGCACAGCCACGGGGAGCTTGTCCGGACACCAGAAAGGGAGGGCTGGATGCTCTTCCTGTTTCTCCGCCCCTGCCCTGTTCAGGACGCTGCTGTGCAGGAACCAGGCTGTGGCCCTGTGTCCCCAGGGCCTGGGGGACACTTGGTGCTCCCCTCACAGCAGGCCCTGAGCTTGGCGCCGACCTGTCCATGCTGCGGCCAACCTGGGGTGTGTCCAGGAGCTGGCCTCTGAGTCCTCCTGTGGGTTCTTCAGGCCCACCCAGGATGCAGCTTTGGGTCCTCAGCCCACCTCTGATGCACGTACAGGGGCTCTGATGTGACCCCCCCGAGGTCCCATTTCCTGGAGGAGGTCTGGCCTCAGGCATGGGGGTGGGTGGAGGCTGCTGTGCGTGGCTACTCATTTTCCTCCATCAGCTGAGGCATCTGAGGGCGGGGCCTCCCTGAGACGGCTGCTCCTGCGTCCGTCTGTCCATCTGCCCAGCTCTCTGCTCTGCTGGCAGCACCAGCCTCTGATGGTCACTTCTCTGTCTGAGCTGCTGAGGTGGGGGACAGGGTGTCCCCCGCCAGACCTGCTCCCCAAGCTGTGCTGTGTGGCTTGGCGAGATGTGCTCTGTGGGCCTCGGATGCTTGGGACAGTTTTAGGGTCTCTGATGTTTGAAGGGCTGCGTGGACCTTGCCTGAGACTCTGCGCCGGCCCCTCCTGGGGGATGCCCGAGTCACTCGAGCCTCAGTGGGACCCTGCTGTGTGTGGCCGCAGGGGACAGTCCTCTCAGTCTCCTTGGAGGGGGATGCTCAGGCCGACACGGTTGTCCGAGTTCTCGGCTGCATCAGCCTCAGAAGTGCTGGTGCCCATGGCCCCTCCTGCACACGTGTTCACACTCACACCCACTCTTGATGTCCACAGTCTCAGTCATACTCACACACACTGACAAGTTCACACACTCGGTCACGCACACTGCTGTGCTCACTCTTTTGGACACATGTGCCTCTCTGCATGCAGGGTCAGCAGGTCCGTGAGTAGTTTTGAGCTTCTCACATGTTTGTCGACTCAGCTTTGAGAAGGCAGAGTTGGGTACCCACCCAACTTTGGGTGGAAGCTACCTTGAAGGGAAATGACTGTAGAGAGATCTCTGGTTTCTCTCTATTGATTTTGGAAAAGCTTCTAGAAAGACACTCAAGGGAAGATGGGCTGGTGATGGAACCTGTTTGCCCCTGGGAAGGGTGGTGGTGAGTGGGAGGTAATGACTCAGAGCCTGGGCAGCCTTGGCTGGGGGCCAAGCACAGTGGTCAGGAAGCAGGGCCCAGGCAAGGCCGCAAGCAGGTAAGGCCCCTGTGTCAGCCATCTCTGCTCCGTCTTAAAGGGGTTAGTGGTCCCTGGCGTTGGGGGATGGAGGCACCAGGTCCGACAGAGGAGGGCTGTTGAGACTTGCAGGGTGGGAGGCACCTGCTCTTTCCGGCCCTGCTGCCCTTCCGGGGGCAGTGTGCACAGAGCTGGGCTGGTCGGCTCAAGGTGACCTTCCTGCCCTCCAGCCATGGTGGTTGCCGCTCTGCTGGACGCACGCTCTCTCTCAACTTCTCCTTTATCCCGAGGTCTCGGCTGGTGTCGTTCTGACAGAAGCGTCCCTGGCCTCCTGCCTGGATGCACGCTGAGCCTCTGTCCTGACCCGGTGCGGCTCATGCGTGTTCTGGCACCTCTCAGAACTCTCTCTGGTGTTCTCACTTCTGTTCTGTTCTGTTTTTTGCATGTGCAGTTTTGTAAAGCAAACTCGAGGTACTGTATCTCGCAGCTCATCTGTCTCCAGCGTAAACTCACCGTGAGTCTCTCTGCTACAATTTCCATCTGTGGCTTCATGATAACTACACGCCAGCACCTTTGCCCCCTAACTCTGCTTTCCCACTTCAAGTCATTCGCTTCAGGGGGCAGCTCCAGGACCACCCCCCGCGCCCCGCTGGGGACACAGGCGCGCGTCCTGGCGCCCTCACATCCTGCTCAGCCCACTCTCGGGATCAGGCTCTCCGAGCTCAGCCCCCGCTCCTGTCCTGGTCTGTCCTCTCTGCTGTCTGCCCCTGTGCGGTCACTCTGGCATCTTGAGCAAGTCTGCATTTCCTGAGGTGACTGCCACGGGGAGCCGCTGGGCTGTCTCCTTGCAGCTCCTGTGAAGTAGAAGGTCCTCAGGGG
This sequence comes from Nanger dama, assembly GCA_917880005.1. Lineage (NCBI taxonomy): Eukaryota > Metazoa > Chordata > Mammalia > Artiodactyla > Bovidae > Nanger > Nanger dama. The sequence goes on along the minus strand of CAKJTW010000018.1, from coordinate 119,456 downwards.
CTCAGGGCATATGTAGGGCCCTCCTGCTTCAGCCTGCCTTACCTGGGAGAGGACGTCTCTGTGATCCTTAGGAAGTTCTAGCGAGAGCAGAGCTGCTGCCTGTTTGCAAGGCTGCAGAGACAGGGAGAGCCTGAGGTGGGGCCACAGGAGCACTGAGGTGGCCCCGCTGGGAGGGGGTGACACCAGTCTGACTGTCCCCAGGGCTCTTCCTGCAGGTGAGAAGTCCCTGGGGCTGGCCGGGTGCCCTCTCTGTGCCCTGGTGCTGACTGAGCCCCGTCCCCCTGTTGCTGGGCAGCACAGGCTTGGTGTGGCCACAAGAATGCGGAGCTGCTGGTTGTTGGGTCCCTGGTGTCCACAGGGAAAGAGGCTGGTCCCAAATGATTGACTCCAGTGTTGTACCCGGGCTGCTTCTGCTTGTCACAGCTAGGAGTGACTGAGGGGTGATAGCTTCCTCAGCGCAGAGACCTCAAAGCAGGGCCATGCCACAGAAGCTCCTTCTGAGTCCTGTCAGCACGTGGCTGAACTCAGCTCTGCGGGCAAGCTTGGCCTGGAACGTGGTGGGGCAGCTCCTCCCTGGGCCTCCTTTAGGGAGGCCTTCGCCTGGGTCTGAGCCGCCTGCCACTCTGCACGGGGGGGTCTCTTGTACGTCCTGAGCTGCTTGGGAACTTGGTGGAGAGGCATGGGGTGGGAGGCTTACTGGCCACAGTGTGCCGAGTGTCGGGCAGAACAGGCACAGAGAGGCCTGCAGGCAGACGCACCTCAGCAAGGCTCAGACCCAGAGGCGCGTCCAGAGAGGCAGCCATGCTGCATGCTGGGTGGGCACAGCTAGCCCCAGGGGGCGGAGGCCCAGAGTGGCAGCAGTCCAGCGGGGGGGCGGGGCTGGGAAGTTATGCAGGGAGCCTGGATGCACTCTAGTCCAGCAGGCAACCCGCCTCTTCCTGGACTTGAGCTGGTTCCTGAGGGGACAGAGCTGTGTCTGAGGGTAAGGGTGAGGGCAGAGCCGTTCCTCCTGAGCCACCACGTGTCCCCATTCTCTTCACTGCCTGCCTGTTTGTGTTCTGACAGATGGCACAGGTCCCAGGGCTCATGGCTGCATCTGAGCAGGCCACCACCTGCTGCCCATATGGCTCAGAGTCCAGGTCCATCTCCGGCTGCTGGGCTGATGGGGAGGCTGACCAGTGGCTGGCTGTCAGCTCTCGTGGCCTCCCTGCACCTGGGGAACTCCCCGGGTGGCTACTGTCCACTGTACAAGGCTCAGTCTTGTTCAGAGTTGGACCCTTTGTTCTGATGCCAGCTGGGGATGGGGAGGTCCCCGGGGGCTCTGGGTTGAAGCCAAAGAAAGATAAGGTGGTCTGCTGAGAGGTGGCCTCGGGAATGGGGCAGCAGGTCAGGGCTTGGGGGGGCAGCTAAGGTGTGGTCGGCAGATGGCCAGAGAGGCCAGCAGTTGTCCCTCAGGCGTCTCCTGCCTGCCCTCCTGCTGGGCCCCCAGGGACTCCCGAGGGGCTCCCCTGGAAACGGCTCCCCACCCTGAACCTGGACTAACCCCACAAAGGGCAGGGCTAGTGTGGTGCTCCATGGCCGCAGCCCGGAGCCAGGCGGGGGCCTGTCCAGCCCAGCCCTCAGGGCCCTCGGGCGGTGGCTCTCGGCGGTGCTGCCCAGGCAGGCGGAGTCTGGCCAAGGCCTCACGTCTCCTTCAGACACTCTTTCCCTCTTGTCCTTGCATGCGTCCGGTCCTGGCTCCGTCAGTGACTTGCTGTGGACCTTGTGGGGCACAGCTCTGTGCTCAGTGTGCCGTGGGGACCAGAGGTGGGCGTGAGGGCGGGTGGAGGTGGCCAGATGCCACGCCATCCTTTCCTGTGCTGCCCCTGCTGCCCCAGGGGTCCAGGAGCCTCCAGAGGGGAAGGGCGAGACTGGCCTCTGAGGCGGTTCCCACTTGGCCCAGGTGGTGCTGGGCCGCCAACTCTGGGGTCTCGTCTAGTGAAAACTGCAGAATGCAAAGGGCTTCCATGCACCCTGGGCTCTGGACTGCCCCCCTGTGACCATGTGGGTGAGCTTGGCAGGCGGCTGTCAGGGCCTTCAGGAGCCGGTGCTGTGAGGGCTGAGCCCGGGCCACAGGCCGTTCCTGGTGCCGGAGAGCTCTCAGCCTCTGGGGAGCCAAGAGAGAGGGGGTACTGGTGGCCATAGAGGGGGTGTGCAGCCCCAGACCTGGCGCTGGGTTGCTGGGCATTCAGCAGATGGTCACTGAGCTCAGTGGCAGCTGCCCAAATGGGTCTGACCAGCTCAGGGGAGTGCCTGCCCGACTCCTGAGGGCCAGCTGTCCCAGGGCCCCTCACTCCCTGGGCCGCTCTCCCCTCTGCTCCTGATGACCCGCCTCTTCTTGAGTTCCCTCTCAAATGCCCTCTGTGTGCTTCTGGCCAGTGACTTTCCTCCTGGAGGGAGAGATGGAGAAGCCCCTCCTTAGGCAGCTCCCACCCAGTCCCACTCCATCTGGACGCTGCCCTCCTTGCCCCATTCTGGCCTTCCTGGCAGGTGGCCCACCTGCCCGAGAAGCCTTTCTGCCACCTCACGCTAGTGCCTGCCATTCCCACTGCCCTGCATCCCTTGTGCCCTCCGGCCTGGCCCCCCCACCCTCAGGTGAGGCTCTCACAGTCTGTGAGCTCCCCCCAAGGGGCACAGGGACGAGGTCTGTTACTCCGGGTATCTGCCACCGACTCAGCCCATCCACTCTGCTGGGCTGGCCAGGACTCCTGCCGCCTTCCCTCCTCTCGCCCCCCGTCCCTCGTCCTCTGCCATCCGTCCATCGCTCTGTGTCCATCAGTGGCTTCCCCTGCGAAGCAGAGAGGTGGGAGGCAGCGCAGGGGGGCTCACAGGGGCGGTTTCCCCACAGCAGGCAGCAGAACTCGGCCAAGACGCGCTCGGTGTGGGAGCAGCGGGCCAGCCAGCTGCGGCTGCAGAACCTGCGGGCCAGCTGTGAGGCGCTGTATAGCGAAATGGACCCCGAGGAGCGGCTGCGCTTCGCCACCTCCCGCCACCTGCGGCCCGACATGAAGACGCACCTGGACCGGCCGCTTGTGGTGGAGCCAGGCCGGGATGGGGCGCGGGGGCCCGCGGGCGGCAAGGCCCGGCCCGAGGGCGGGGAGGCCGGCGAGGCTGCCGACCCGCCGCGCAGGCACCACCGGCACCGCGACAGGGACAGGGACAAGGCCGCAGCCCCGGCGGGGGAGCCGGACAGGGCGGATGCCCCGAAGGCGGAGGGCGGGGACCCGGGGGCCCGGGAGGAGCGGGCGCGACCGCGCCGCAGCCGCAGCAAGGAGGCCGCAGGCCCCCGCGAGGCCAGGGGCGAGCGAGGCCGCGGGCTGGGCCCGGACGGCGGCCGGCGCCACCACCGGCGGGGCTCCCCGGAGGAGGCCGCGGAGCGCGAGCCCCGGCGCCACCGCGCGCACCGGCACGCGCCCGAGCCGAGCAGGGAGGGCGCGCCCGGGAGCAAGGGCGAGCGGCGAGCGCGGCACCGCGGCGGCCCCGGGCCGGCCCCGGGAGCCCGAGAGCGGCGAGGAGCCTGCCCGGCGGCACCGAGCGCGACACAAGGCGCCACCCGCACTCGAGGAGGCGGAGAAGGAGGCCGAGGCGGAGGACAGGGACAAGGAGCCCCGCAACCACCAGCCCAGGTGAGTCGGCGCGGGGCGGGGGGCGCGGCCCGGGGGGGGACAGGCCGCCTTGCTGGTGCTGTGTGAGACAGCCTTTCACCCGCGTGCCGGGGAGCTTGGCTCGGGGAAGTTTAGCCCAGTCTAAGGGGCCCAGGGGCAAGGGAGGCTTAGGGCAAAATCGCTGGGTGGGACTGGTTTGGACAGAAGACTTGGAGAGAACAAGGTGACCAGAGAGAAGAGGAGAACGACGGCCTCTGCGAAGGAAGGAGGGTGGGGAGAGCCGGAGGGAACCTGAGGAGGCCTCCAGGCTAACGGTGTGACGGAAGGGGGGCTGGGCTGTGTGCCTCTGACAGAAAGGACCCATCCCTGTTCCCTCCCCAGGCCAGCCAGCCTGGCCCCGGCTGGGACAGGATTCCCAGGGTGACTGTGAGAGCCTGGGGGTGACGGGCTGCTGGGCTGAGACCAGCAGTCTCCACACTTGCCAGCAGGCCACAGGCCACCCGGAACTTCCGTAGCCAGAGGCTGCAGCTCAGGGTCAGCCCCCCTAGGCAGTGTCTTCGTTTGCAGAGCTCTGTGCATGGCCCTGGTGGGGCCCCAGGTAGGGTGGCTTAGGGTAACATCCTCTTCCAGGCTTCCTCATTCTGCCAACAGTCCTGTTACATACACATAATGTGATGTCAGCCATGCCTGGCCTTTTGCCAGGGAAAAACAGGTGAGTCAGTTGCAACCCTACTTTTGAGATCCCAAAACACAGATGTTTAGGATGATAAAAATCAGAACAGAGGAGGTGGTCAGGGATTTGTTTGATCAGGACAGGGGTTTAAGAAGCTGGGTTTTGCAGATCGAACAGGAGTTTGGGGCTGCATCACTCTGATGTGCATCACTGGTTGCAGGGAGTCGCACTGTGACCTGGAGGCCAGCGTGGTGACTAGTGTGGGCCCTGTGCATGCCCTGCCCAGCACTTGTCTAGAGAAGGTGGAAGAACAGCCAGAGGACGCAGACAATCAGCGGAATGCGACTCGCATGGGCAGTCAGCCCTCGGATCCGAGCACCACTGCGCATGTTCCGGTGCCACTGATCGGGCCTCCCGGGAGACCACGGTCGTTCCCAGTGAGTATCTCCCCACAGCAGCTAGGCAGGGCCCCCCTTGTGTGGGCCCAGTTTGTGCTCCCTCTCCCCCTCCCTGCTCCGCAGCGGCCACCTGGGGACTGAGCTTGCCTCTGAATCACTCTCAGCTGGAGAGTCTTTGTTGTCGGCATCTGTGTCTCCATGTCCCTTTGCTTTCCAGGGCCCCAGAGGAGCACCGTCACTGTTACATGCCACTTAAGCCTTAGCCTCCTCCCTTCCAAAAATATTTTCAAGTTCCCAGGCAAGTGCCAGGCATGGTGTTAGTGCAGAGGCCCAGCAGGAGGGAGCGTGACTGGCTGTCCTCGTGGGGCCCAGAGTCTCGCCGGGAAGATATACCACAGCATGGTTACAGCTCTCCACAGTCGCACCAATGCTGCTGGGAACTATGGCCACAGGCCAGACTGAGGTTGGCAATCAGCAGGGGAGAGGAGGAGGGTCTCAGGGTGGTGGTCTTCCATGCTGCATGGTCCCTGCTCTGCCGCTCCTCCCAGGCCTTTGCTTGAGGTCCTGAAGGAACGGTGGTTCCACAACTGACCATGTTCAAGCACTGAGGGCACAGGATAATAAAAATGTCAACCTCCCGGTTTCAAAGACTAACCCCTCACACTATGTGCAAGTGCACCGGTGTTTCGTGAGCACCAAGAATAGAGAAAACATTCCCAGGGGCAGAGCTGATGTGGAATTCCAGATGAAGATACAGTTTCAGGCAGACCCAGATGCTGCCACCTGCCTGCGCGTGTGCAGACCTGTCCACACACAGATGCAAGCACACACGCGTTCTCTCACCTGGGGTGCTCTCACCTGGGGCTGATGGACCCGTGCTCTGTGCCGGCTGTGACAGTGTGGTTGGATGCCCTGGCTGCTGAGTCTTCCCTTCCTCATTGCTTCCGTGGCAGGAAGCGTTCCTTGGTCCCTTGTGTTGTCTCACCTCCCAAGGTGGTGGTGTGTGTGTTTCCCCAGACTCCCAAAATGAGCCCCTGGGTATGATTCTTTCTGGATTAGCTTGAGGGTCCCACCTGGCTTTTGTCCACAGAAGCCTAGGTGTGGCCCCTCCTCCCTAACCCCCAGCAACTGCTAATCTTTCTTTACTGTGTCTGTCATTTGCCTTTTCCAGAATGTCATATAGTTGGAATCGTATAGTACGTAGCCTCTTCAATTGGCTTCTTTCACTTACCATGTTCATTTAAGGTTCCTCCGTGTCTTTTCATGATTTGATAGCTCATTTCTTTTTTGTGCTGAATAATATTTGGTTGTTGGGGTAGACCACAGTTTTTTATCCATCCATCTGTTGAAGGACACCTTGGTTGTTTGGAAAATTGGCTGTATCACTTTACATTCCCACCAGCAATAAATGAGAATTCCTATTGCTTCACATTCCTCTCCAACAGTTGGTACTGCCCATGTTTTGAATTTTCTCCATTCTAATAAGTGTGTAATGATATCTCATTTATTAGCTTATAATTCCTTAATAACATATGATGTTGGCTTCTTTTAATATGCTGATTTAATATCTGTATATCTTCTTTGGTTCAGTTCAGTTCAGTCACTCAGTCGTGTCTGACTCTTTGCGACCCCATGAATCGCAGCACGCCAGGCCTCCCTGTCCATCACCAACTCCCGGAGTTCACTTAGACTCACGTCCAGCGAGTCAGTGATGCCATCCAGCCATCTCATCCTCAGTCGTCCCCTTCTCCTCCTGCCCCCAATCCCTCCAGCATCAGAGTCTTTTCTAATGAGTCAACTCTTTGCATGAGGTGGCCAAAGTACTGGAGTTTCTGCTTCAGCATCATTCCTTCCAAAGAAATCCCAGGACTGGTCTCCCTCAGGATGGACTGGTTGGATCTCCTTGCATTTTTCTTTGATTGGGTGCCTATTTAATATCTTTTGCCCACTTTTAAATATTTTATTTGAAAAAAATTGTAGAGACTTAATTTTTTAAAGAGCAGTTTAAGTTTCAGAACAAAATTGGGAGGAAGGTACCAAGATTTCCATACACTCTCTGCCCCACACATGCAGTAGCCTCCCTATTACACACCAGAATGGTGCTTTTTTTTTTCTTTAACCAAAGATGAACCTACACTGGCACATCACAGTCACTGAAAGTCTACAGGTCGCATTAGCGTCTGCTGTCGGTGGTGTGTGCTCTGTGGGTTTGCGCGGATGGATAGCAGGGTGCATCCATCATCGTGTGGCCGCGCGTGCAGCATGTCCTCAGCGCCCTGGAAACCCTCCGTGCTCTGCCTCTTCGTCACCCGTGAGTCCCACCACTGATCCTCTCAGTGTCCTCTCTGTTTTGCCTTTCCCAGAATGCCGTGCAGTTGGGATCTTACAATATGTGGCCTCTTCAGGTTGACTTCTTTCACTTACCAACATGCAGTTGAAGGGCTCTCTCTGTCTTCTCATGGCTTGATAGCTCATTTTTTTTTTTCAGTGCTGAGGAGCATTCCATTAAGTTATTATTCAGGGCTTCCCTTGGGGCTCAGCTGGTGAAGAATCCGCCTGCAGTGCGGGAGACCTGGGTTCAACCCTGGGCTGGGAAGATCCCCTGGAGAAGGGAACGGCTTCCCACTCCAGTATTCTGGCCTGGAGAATCCCATGGACTGTACAGCCCACGGGGTTGCAAAGAGTCAGACATGAGTGAGTGACCTTCAGTTCATTTCAACATTGCATTATTTGGATGCACCTTAGTTTATCCATTCAGCTACTTGAGAACATCTTGGCTGCCTCCAAACTTTGGCAATATGAATAAAGCTGCTATAAACATCTGTGTGCACATTTTTGTGTGGACATAAATTTTCAGCACCTTTGGGTAAGTACTAAAGAGAACAATGGTTGGTTCATATGGCAAGAATATATTTAGTTTTGAAGAAACCACAAAACTGCCTGTACCATTTTGCATTCCCACCAGCAGTGAATGAGAATTTCTGTTGCTCCACATTCTGACAGCATTTGGTATTGCTAGTGTTCCAGAATTTGGCCATTCTAATTGGTGTGCAGTGGCATCAGATTGTGATACTTTTTATTTCCTTGGTATCATTTGCTGTGGAACATCTTTGTATGCTTGTCTACCCTCTGTATATCTTCTTTTTGTGAGATGTCTGTTAAGGTCTTTTGCCCATATTTTATTCAGGTAGTTATTTTTATTGTTGCGTTTTAGGAGTTCTTTGTATATTTTAAATAACAGTCTTTTATCTGATGTGTCTTTTGCAAACATTTTCTCTCAGTTTGTTGCTTGTCTTCTCATTCTGTTGATGTCTTTTATAGAGCAGAAGTTGTTAATTATCTCCTAGGAATGTTATTGGAAAATATCCTGATGCTAGGAAAGACTGAGGGCAGGAGGAGAAGGGGGCAACAGAGGATGAGATGATTGGATGGCATCACCGACTCCAGGAGATAGTGAAGTCTGTAGTCCGTGGGAAGGCTGTCCTTCACTATCTCCTGGAGTTTGCTGAAACTCATGTCTACTGAGTCAATGATGCCATCCAATCATCTCATTCTCTGTTGCCCCCTTCTCCTCTTGCCCTCAGTCTTTCCCTGGTAGCTCAACTGGTAAAGAATCTGCCTGCAATGTAGGAGACCCTAGTTTGATTCTTGGGTCGGGAAGATCACCTGGAGAAGGGAGTGACAACCCTTTGAATAATCTTGCCTGGAGAATCCCCATGGACAGAGGAACCTGGTAGGCTACAGTCCATGGATTGCAAAGAGTTGGACATGACTGAGCGACTAAGCACAGGGAAGTCTGGCATGCTGCAGTTCATGGGGTTGCAGAGTCAGACAGGATGTAGCGACTGGACAGCAACAGGAGTGTTATAATTTTGCATTTCGTGTTCAGGCCTCTGAGCCATTTGGGGTTAGTTTTTGTGACGGGTGAAAAAATCTCTCTAGATTATCTTTTTTATCTTGTGTGTGGATGTCTAGTTGTTCCAGCACCATTTATTGAAGAGACTTTGTTCCACTGTAGTGACTGTAATTTGTGGGAGTCTCTTTCTGGGCTGTCTCTTCTATTCTGTGGATCTGTTTGCTCATTCTTTCATGAGGACCGCACTGTTTTGATTGCCATGGCTGTGTAGTAAGTCTTGGGCCTCCCTAGTGGCTCAGATGGTGAAGCATCTGTCTGCAATGCAGGAGACCTGGGTTCGGTCCCTGGGTTGGGAAGATCCCCTGGAGAAGGGAATGGCAGCCCACTCCAGAAGTTGGTTGATCCTGACCCTTTAACTTTGGTCTTCTTCGATATTAAACTGTTGGCTATTCTGAGTCTTTTACATCACCTGATAAAACTCTAGAATCACTTTGCTGATACCCGTGAAACAACTTGTTGGAATTTTTATTGAGATTGCCTTGAATCTATAGATCAAGTTGGAAAGAACTGGCAACTTGACAATACTGAATCCTTCCATCCATGAACAAGGAATGCCTCTCCATTTATTTAGCTCTTTTATTTAATTCATTGGGTTTATAGTTTTCCTCAAAGGAGAAAATTTGTACATATTTTGTTAGATTTATACTTAAGTGTTTCATTTGAGGGGATGCTGATGTGCATAGTGTTGTGTTTGGAATTTTAAATTTCACTTGTTCATTGCTGGTATATAGGACTTTTGTATGTTAACCTTGTATCCTGAAACCTTGCAGGAATTTTTTTTTTTTTGATTCTTTCAGATTTTCTAAATAGATGATCAAGTCATCTGCTAACAAATATAGGGCTTTTCTTTTGTTTTAGTCTTACTTACCAATCTGTAAACTTTTTATTTCCTTTTTTTTTTTTTTCTTATTGCATAGTGCGGACTTTCAGTATGGTGTTGAAAAGGATTGGTGAGAGGGGGACATCTTTTCCTTGTATGTGATCTTTTTAAGACAGCTTTGAGTTTCTCACCATTAAGTGTGATGTTAGCTATAGGGTTTTTGGTACATAATCTTTATAAAGTTGAGGAAATTCCCCCTATTCCAATTTACTGAGAGTTTTTATGATGAATAGGTATTGGATTTGTCAAATGCCTTTTTTTTTTTCTTTGTACCTGTTGATATGAGCATATGATTTTTCTTTTTAGTTTGTTGATGTGATGGATTATATTAATTGATTTTTGATTCTTGGACCAGTCTCTCATACCTGGGATTAATTCCACATGGTTGTGGTATATACTTCTTTTATACTTTTTTTGGATTTGATTTGCTAATGTTTTGTTTGAGAGTTTTTAATCTATATTCATGGGAGATAGTGGTGTTTAGTTTCCTTGTGATGTCTTGCCTGGTGTTAGTATTGGGGTAAAATGTTGGCCTCCTAGAATTTGTTCAGATTTGCTTTTATCTTCTGAAAGAGATTGTAGGGAATGGCTATGATTTCTTTCTTAGGTATTTTGTAGAACTCACCAGTGAACCCATCTGGGCCTGGTGCTTTCTGTTTTAGAAGGTAATTATTGATTCAGTGTTTCACTTGAATAGCTATAAGTATATTTAAATTATCTATTTGTTCTCGTGTGAGTTCTGGCAGATTGCATCCTTCCAAGGAATTGGCTCATTTCACAGTTTATCAAATTTGTGGGCATAGAGTTGTTCACAGTATTAATTTATTATCCTTTTAATGTCCGTGGGATCAGTAGTGATGTCTCCTCTTTTATTTCTGATGTTGGAAATTGTTGTTTTCCCTCTTTTATTTTAGCCTGGCTAGAGGCTTATCAGTGTTATTAATCCTTTCAAGGAACCAGCTTTTGGTTTCATTAATATTCTCTACTGCTTTCAATTTCATTGATTTCTGCTATAAGTCTCATTATTTCTTTTCTTCTGCTTCCTTTGGACTGAAATTCCTCTTGTTTTTCTAATTTCCTAAGGTGGAAGCTAAATTATTGATTTTGGATTTTTATTTTCTAATGTAGCTAAAAATTTATAAATTTTTAAAATTTATAAATTATAAATTTTATTTTATAAATTTCCTTTTATCCAACAAGCTTTGTTAGGATTGTGTTTTCATTTTCATTTAATTATAAATGTCTTACAGTTGCTCTTGGAATTTCTTCTTTGGCTCTTCTGTTATCTAGAAGTATGCAGTTTAATTTTTGTGTACTTTGAGAATTATCTTTCTGTTATCAATTTCTAGTTTACTTCATTGTGGTCTGAAAACAGACTTTTGCCCACTTTTAATTAGGTTGTTTTCTAATTGTTGACTTTTCAGAGTTCTCTGTATAATTCTAATATAAGACCTTTATCAGGTATGTGACTTGCACATATTTTTCCCAGTTAGTGGCTTTTTGCGTTCTCAGTGTTGGTGTCTCGTGGGAGGCTGGCTTGGTCCCTATCATTACTTCCGCTGGAAGCAGAATTCTGGGCTGTTGGCTTTTATATGTTGATTTTGTGTCCTACTACGTTCCCGAATCCTCAGATTGTTCATTAGTTTTAGCGTTGGTTGTCCCCCCCGCCAAGTATATTGTATGAAGCCTTGCGGACAGTTCTGACTAACCCTTTCTAAATCTTAGGTGTCCCTTCCTTGCCTTTTCTTCCTGTTCTGCTGCCTGGTTGCACCACCAATACACTAACATTGGCGGTAGGGGGTCCCCTTACCTTGTTTCTGCCTACCTAATAAGATTATAGTTTTGGGCTTGAGAGGGGTGTGTGTGTGTGTGTATATAAAGTCATATATAGTATTCATTAATTTCTATTTCAGTAAGTATTCTTTTATCTGAAATAGATGTTGAATTTTGTTGAAGGCCTTTTCAGCATCCATAGAAATCACATAGTTTCTGCTCACATATGGGGATTTATAGTAAAAGCTTTCAGATCTTGAACTGTCTTTGCAGTCTTACAAAAAACTACATTAGGTTATACTAATTATTTTTATGTGGTGTTGGGTTTTGTTTGATTGAACTTTATGGGGGATTTTTGGATTGGTATTGAGATGTGTTTGCAACTTTCCTACATTATGGTCAAGTGTCATAAGGTTTTGGTGTTAATGTTATATAGTTATTTCTTGTTTAACCTCACTAATCCATTCCTAAAAATCAAATACTGAACTGGGAGTCCAATTTCCCATTATTTTAAGTGGGAAAAATTTAATGTATTATAGAAACTTTAATGTATTATAATTGGTTGTACTCAAAATCCCCAACCAATTTCTTAAAATAGAACTCCGGCACAGTTAATCACTGAAAAGTAAAAACTATCATATTAGTACATGAAACACTTAATATATTGTTTCCAGATGATGACAGTTGAAATAGCTGTTAACAAGCAGTAGCTCTGGACACCTCCTTCAGTGAAACTCACACTTTTCCCAAACATCCACACATGATTCTGATAGCTAACCAACTGACTTTGGAATCATGCCTGAAGGTTTTCCCCCACATTAAAAGAAAATGTTTTGCATTCGGGGATTTATACATTTTCCCTACATAAACATCAGTCAAGAAAAAAACCTCAGCAACATTGTAATGAGAGATACATATATTCTCCTGAAGTGAGAGTATTATATTGGGTTGGCCAGAAAGTTTATTTGAGTTTTTCCATTGATTTTACTCTTTGGCCAACCCAATAATGGACAGAAGTGCCTGGCAGCCTATAGTTCATGGGGGTCACAAAAGAGTTGGACACAACACATGGACATCACCACATGGTCAACATCAAAATCAGATTGATTATATTTTTGCAGCCAAAGATAGAGAAACTCCATACAGTCAACCAAAACAAGACCAGGAGCTGACTGTGGCTCAGATCATGAACTCCTTATTACCAAAATCAGACTTAAATTGAAGAAAGCAGGAAAACCACTAGACCATTCAAGTATGACCTAAATCAAATCCCTTATGGTTATACAGTGGAAGTGAGAAATAGATTTAAGGGCCTAGATCTGATAGAGTGCCTGATGAACTATGGAATGAGGTTCGTGACATTGTACAGGAGACAGGGATCAAGACCATCCCCATGGAAAAGAAATGCAAAAAAGCAAAATGGCTGTCTGGGGAGGCCTTGCAAATAGCTGTGAAAAGAAGAGAAGTGAAAAGCAAAGGAGAAAAGGAAAGATATAAGCATCTGAATGCAGAGTTCCAAAGAATAGCCAAAAGAGATAAGAAAGCCATCTTCAGTGATCAATGCAAAGAAATAGAGGAAAAGAACAGAATGGGAAAGACTAGAGATCTCTTCAAGAAAATTAGAGATACCAAGGGAACATTTCATGCAAAGACGGGCACGATAAAGGACAGAAATGGTATGGACCTAATGGAGGCAGAAGATATTAAGAAGAGGTAGCAAGAATACACAGAAGAACTGTACAAAAAAGATCTTCATGACCCGGATAATCACAATGGTGTGATCACTCATCTAGAGCCAGACATCCTGGAATGTGAAGTCAAGTGGGCCTTAGAAAGCATCACTATGAACAAAGCTAGTGGAGGTGATGGAATTCCAGTTGAGCTGTTTCAAATCCTGAAAGATGATGCTGTGAAAGTGCTGCACTCACTATGCCAGCAAATTTGGAAAACTCAGCAGTGGCCACAGGACTGGAAAAGGTCAGTTTTCATTCCAATCCCAAAGAAAGGCAATGCCAAAAAAAAATGCTCAAACTTCTGCACAATTGCACTCATCTCACATGCTAGTAAAGTAATGCTCAAAATTCTCCAAGCCAGGCTTCAGCAATACGTGGACCGTGAACTTCCAGATGTTCAAGCTGGTTTTAGAAAAGGCAGAGGAACCAGAGATCAAATTGCCAACATCCGCTGGTTCATAGAAAAAGCAAGAGAGTTCCAGAAAAACATCTATTTCTGCTTTATTGACTATGCCAAAGCCTTTCACTTTATTGTGTGGATCGCAATAAACTGTGGAAAGTTCTGAGAGAGATGGGAATACCAGACCACCTGACCTGCTTCTTGAGAAATCTGTATGCAAGTCAGGAAGCAACAGTTAGAACTGGACATGGAACAATAGACTGGTTCCAAATAGGAAAAGGAGCCCGTCAAGACTGTATATTGTCACCTTGCTTATTTAACTTATATGCAGAGTATATCATGAGAAATGCTGGACTGGGAGAAACACAAGCTGGAATCAAGATTGCTGGGAGAAATACCAATAATCTCAGACATGCAGATGACAGCACCCTTATGGCAGAAAGTGAAGAGGAACTAAAAAGCCTCTTGATGAAAGTGAAAGAGGAGAGTGTAAAAGTTGGCTTAAAGCTCAACATTCAGAAAACGAAGATCATGGCACCCGGTCCCATCTCTTCATGGGAAATAGATGGGGAAACAGTGGAAACAGTGTCAGACTTTATTTTTGGGGGCTCCAAAATCACTGCAGATGGTGACTGCAACCATGAAATTAAAAGACACTTACTCCTTGGAAGAAAAGTTATGACCAACCTAGATAGCATATTCAAAAGCAGAGACATTACTTTGCCGACTAAGGTCCGTCTAGTCAAGGCTCTGGTTTTTCCTGTGGTCATGTATGGATGTGAGAGTTGGACTGTGAAGAACGCTGAGCACCGAAGAATTGATGCTTTTGAACTGTGGTGTTGGAGAAGACTCTTGAGAGTCCCTTGGACTACAAGGAGATCCAACCAGTCCATTCTGAAGGAGATCAGCCCTGGATGTTCTTTGGAAGGAATGATGCTAAAGCTGAGACTTCAATACTTTGGCCACCTCATGCGAAGAGTTGACTCGTTGGAAAAGACTCTGATGGTGGGAGGGATTGGGGACAGGAGGAGAAGGGGACGACAGAGGATGAGATGGCTGGATGGCATCACTGACTCGATGAATGTGAGTCTGAGTGAACTCCAGGAGTTGGTGATGGACAGGGAGGCCTGGCGTGCTGCGATTCATGGGGTCGCAAAGAGTCGAACACGACTGAGTGACTGAACTGAACTGAACTGAGTGACTAAACAACAGCAGCAATAAAGGTAAGAGGTGACCTGCTGAGAAATGTCACTGGAGGAGATTTTCTGTGTATAAACCTATTGCTGCTGCTGCTGCTGCTAAGTCGCTTCAGTCATGTCTGACTCTGTGCTACCCCATAGACGGCAGGCCACCAGGCTCCCCGTCCCTGGGATTCTCCAGGCAAGGATACTGGAGTGGGCTGCCATTTCCTTCTCCAGGATATACCTATTATTGATCCGTAAAAGCAATTAGAATGTTTGATTCTATTTGTTTTCTGGGATAGTTTAAGTAGCATTAGGATTACTTGGTCTTTAAAGATTTGGTATAATTCCTTTGTGAGTCATCTGGGTTTGGTTGTTGTTGTTGGACAGTCCTTGATAATTTATGTGCCTCTGAATACATATTGGTCTATTTAAACTCTTTTTAAATCTCCGAAGATCAATGTGATAAATCACAATTCCCTTAGAAACGCCCCCTCTCATCTCAGGCTTGCAGTGCATTTGCGTGGACACAGAGAAGCGGCTTCAGTTCTTAAGACAGTTTCCTCCGGTTCAGTGTTTTCCCCCTTCTCATGTTTTATCCTGTATATTTTGTATTTTCTCCTTTTTCTTGATTAAAATAGTTAATAGTTTATAAATTTTGTGGATTTTTATAAACAGAACCAGCATCTTTATTAGTTCTATTAATATTATGTTTTTAATCATTTTTTTCCTAATTTCATTCTCATTATTTCCCTCCTACTGCCATTTTTTTTACTTTGTCATTCTTTTCTACCTTCTTCAGTTGGAGGCTTAGTTTATTTTAGTCTTTAGTTTTTATTATATGGTTATTTAGGGTTGTGAATTTTCCTCTGGTTACTAATTTAATTGTGTCCTATAGATTCTGATGTTTGGTGCTTTCCTTTTCACCAGATTTTAAAAGAATTATGCAATTTTAGTTTGTATTTCTCCTTAGTGTTCGTTCAGTTCAGTTCAGTTCAGTTCAGTCACTCAGTTGTGTCCAGCTCTTTGCGACCTCATTGCAGCTCACCAGGCTTTCCCGTCCATCACAAACTCCCGGAGTTTACTCAAACTCATGTTCACGAGTCGGTGATGTCATCCAGCCATCTCAGCCTCTGCCACCCCCTTCTCCTCCTGCCTTCGGTCTTTCGCAGCATCAAGGTCTTTTCTAGTGAGTCAGTTCTTCACATCAGGTGACCAAAGTATTGGAGTTTCAGCTTCAGCATCAGTCCTTCCAATGACTATTCAGGACTGATGTCCTTTAGGATGGACTGGATATCTACTATAAGGAGTCAAGCGCCCTGCAGATGAACAGCTTTGTTTCTTGCTTTCCGATGTGCATGCCTTCCGCTTCGCTCTTCCCTCATGCTGTTGGAAGCCACCTCCTGTGCTCGCTCCCATCTTGTGGGAGGAGGGAGCGCTCAGCCTCTCACCACTAAGTATAATATTCATGGTAGGTCTCTTGTTTTTAAGATATTCTTTCAAGTTGAGGAAATTCCCCTTTATCTTTTTCCCCTAAGTTTTTGTGTTAAAATGTTGAATTTTATCAAAGTTTCTGCCTCAGTTGATGTTATCATGTGGTTTTTCTCCTGTAATATGGTAGTTTGCATTGATTGATCTTCAAGTATTGACCTGCCTTGCATCCCTGGGATAAACTTGTGTATAGTTACTTTATGTATTGCTGATTTCTGTTTGAAAGTATTTGTTAGAGGGTTTGGCTTTTGTATTTATGAGGAATATTGCTCTATAGTTTTCTTTTTTGTGCTCTTTCTGATTTTGGTATTAGAATAATGCTGATTCTTAAAATGAACTGGACAGTGTTTTTTATTATTTTTTTGAGGAGATTGTGTAGAATTGCTGTTAATTCTTTAAATGTTGGGAGAAATTTGCTGATGAAACATTTCTCTATTAAAATTTAAAAATTACCCTTAATAGGGCTCTGTTATCTAATCATATTGGGTGAGTGGCATTAGTTGGTGCTTTTGAAGGAACTGGCCCATTTTGTTTAAGCTGTGCATCTTATGTCTGTATAGCTGTCTGTGTTAGTCAGGTGCTAGTCACTCAGTCGTGTCTGCCTCTTTGTGGCCCCATGGACGGTAGCCCGGCAGCCCCTCCGGCCGTGGGGTGGCAGGCCGGAATGCGGGAGCGGGGTGCCGTGCCCTTCTCCAGTGGCTGTCTGTAGCATCCCTTTTCTCTCGATGTCATCATGATCCGCAGTGACAGCTGTTGTCTCATTCTTGACACCGGTACTTTGTGTCTTGTCTCTTTTTGTTAGTCTTACTAAAATTTTATTTTATTGATCTTTTCAAAGAAATGGGTTCTTTTTTTAATTTACTTTTTAATTTGGGTGCACTGGACCTTAGTTGTGGCACTTGGCCTCTGGTCCCATGCCCAGGGTCAGACTTGGGCCCCTGCATTTGGAGCTTGGAAACTTAGCCCCTAGACCACCAGGGAAGTCCCCAGAATGGATTCTTATTTCATTTATTTTTCTCCGTTGTTTTTCTTTTCCCAAGTGCATTCCGTTTCTCCTCCCTGTTGTCATATTGATCTTGTGTGCTCTGGGTTTACTTTGTTCTTTATTAGCATCCTGAGGTGGGAACCTAGATTAAGTATTTTCCTCTTTTCTAATGTAAACGTTTAGTGTTGTAAATTTTCGTCTGAATATTGCTTTAGCTGTGTCTCACAGATTTTGATAGGTCATCTTTACATTTTCAGTTTGGTTTTAAAAATTTCTAGATCAAATTCCTATTTTTCTGTTTAGTTTTGTCAGTTTTTGCTTCACGTATTTTCCAGCTCTGTTGTTGACTACATACACATTTAGAATTTTGTCTTCTTGAAAAACTTGACCCTTTTATCATTGTGTAATATGTCTCGCTATACCTGATAAATTTCTTTGCTTTGATATCTACTTTATCTGATATAAATATACCCACTCTTGTTTTTCAATTATTTCCACATAAGATATATATCTTTTTCATCTTTTTACTTTTAAACTAGCTATATATTTATATTTTAAGTTAGTTTCTTGTAGACAGCATATTGTTGGGTCATATTTTTCATCCACTCTGTCAGTTCTTTGTTTGGGGAGGCCTATTTAGACAGTTTATGTTTAATATAATTATATATATTATAGCTTACATATACTGTTGCATATTGTTTATTTTTTCTATTTATTATTTATCTGGTTTCTTTCTCCTGCATTCATGTGAGTTACTTGTATATATTTTAGAATTCCATTTTGATTTAGCTATAGTATTTTTGAGTGTGTCTCTTTGTATTGGTTTTTTGATGGTTCCTCTAAGTATTACATATATATAACTTGTCTCAGTCCACTAGGGTTGTCCTTTTATCAGTTGGAATGAAGTATAGAAATGTTGCCTCTCTTTTTCCTTCCCATGTATAATTACACATATATTTAAGTACGTCAATGTATGTTATAATTTTTGCTTCACTGTCAAATGTAATTTAGAAAACTCAAGAGGAAAAGGAAAGTGTGCTGTATTTTCACTCTTTCTATTGTTCTTTATTTCTTCCTTCCTGATATTCCAATATTTCTTCTTTCATAGCTTACTTTCTGTTTGGAGGACCTTCCTTAGCCATTCTTTTAGGGTAGTTCTGCAGGTAAAAATTCTCTTAGTTTTCCTTCATCTGAGAATGTCTTGATTTTCCTTTCATTCCTGAAGGATATTTTCACTGGGTATAGAATTCTGGGTTGACAGTTCTTTTTTTCAGCACTTGAAAAAGCGTGTGCCTCATCCTTCTGACCTCCATGGTTTCTGATGAGACATCCACTGTCATTCGAATTGTTTTCTTCCTATAGGTAAGATGTTGTTTCTCTCTCGCTGCTTTCAAGATTTTTTTTCTTTGTATTTCAGAAGTTTGATTATGATGTATTTTGGCATGAATTTCTTTAGGTTTATTCTGTTTGGGATTCACTCAGCTTCTTAAATTTGTAGGTTTTTGTCTTTTCGCCAGTTCTGGAAATTTTTCATCCGCATGTCTTTGAATGCATCTTCAGCTCTGCCCCCTTTCTCTTTTCTCTCCAGGACTCTGTTGACACGAATGGTAGACCTTCTGTTGCAGTCCCAAAGGTCCCTGAGGCTCTGTTTGTTTTTCTCAGTCTGCTTTCTCTCTGCTGCTCAGATCGAGTAGCTTCCATCGTCTGTCCCCCAGTTCACTAGCTCTTTCGTCTGTGCCCTCCATTCTGCTGTTGAGCCTGTCTGTTAAGTCTCTACTTTCAGTTACTATATTTTTCACTTCCAAAGTTTATGTTTGGTTCTGTTTCTTTCCTGAGGTTTTTTCTCATTTGTTTTGAGTGTGTTTCTACATCTGTTGAAGCATTTTTATGATGGATGCTTTAACTTCTGTGTTATCTTGGTGTTTATTGATTATCTTTTCTATTCAAATTGAGATTTTTCTGTTTCTTGGTATGACAAGTGATATTTTGATTGAACCCTAGACATTTTGGTAGTGTACGAGCCTCTGAATTTTATTTAAATCTTCTGTTTTTATTGGCCTGCTGTGACACCCTTCCAACAGGGAGAGGGTTGGAGAACTGCCCCATTATTGACAAATAGGGGAGAAATGCAAGTTCCTCACTCAACCTTCATTGACACCTAGTGGGAGTGGGTTCCTTGTCTGCACTGGGAATTCTAGTTACCCCTGGGCCTCCATTGATACCATCTTGTCTGAGAGAGAGGGGAGGCCTTGTTATGGCTCCCAATATGGCCTTCACTGACACAGTAAGGGTTGATCTCATTACCTCTGAGTGGTGGTAAAAGTATCGATTTTTCAGAAAGATTCACTCTAGCCAATAAAGGGAAGGGGATCCTTTTTACCTCTGGAATTGAAGTCCAGGCTGCATGAGTAATCTTTTCTGGCATTGCATGATTTGGGAGTTTTATTATTGCTGCAGGGTGTGGGTATGAAAGTTCCTGCTTTCACACTTGGCTCACTTGGCTCTCTTGAGACCCACTTGGCTCTCTCTGATGCCACCTCCAAAGCGAAAATGGCTTTGGCCTACCTCATTATAGCCTGGTGAGGGTGGAGGTCTAGGCTCCCCACTGGCCTCCACTCATTAATGCTAGTGGAGGTGGGGCTGCAGTTTTTTTTTCCCTGTGGTGTTGGTAGAGTGGTTTTGGCTGTAAGTTTCCCACCTGGTTAGGCTGTACCTTTCCTGATCCTGTTACTAGGGAGAGCTTTAAAAAGCTTTCCTATTGGCATTTCTGGGTTGTTGTCTTCTCTAGAACCAAGGGTATATGAGGCTTAAGAGAAAACCCAGAAAAGAAAACCTGTTGTTGTGTGGTTCTTCAGGCTCCAAGATCCCCGCAAGTCTGCCTCCTTCTTTCCACCTTTCAGAATCTTCTAGGCTTGCCTTATATATGATGTCCAGGGGTTTTACTTGCGCTCAGGGGATGAATGAAAGAAGGTACTTCTGTTCCATCTCTCTGAAAGCTGAAGTCTTTGAGTTAATTTTCACATATGGCATGAGGTAAGAAAGGGTTGAGGTTCTTATTACCCACCCCTGAACCATCACTGATGTCTACTTGTTCCCCAGCCATTTGTTGAAAAGGCAGTCCTTTTCAATAGAATTACTTTGGTACTTTTGTCAAAAATCAGTGGACAGATGTTATTTCATTTCAGGAAAAATTTCTGGGATTACAGTTTTAAATGTTAGTTACATTACATTGTTTTATTTTTGCTTTTCACACGTTCCAATTATTTAAATGTTGACTCTCCTTTGCCTGTCTGCTGTATGAATTTCTCTTTTACCCATCAGAAAACTCACTCCTTATGTCATGTTTTCTCTTGGTTCATTTCACTCTGAAATTCCTTTTCCCTTGCTATAATTTCAGCCATGTGTATTTTCCCTTGGACTTATCTGTTGTCTCCTCGTACTTTCTGAGATGATTTTTTTTTTTTCTGTAACTTTATTTCTCAGATGACTTTGTCTCCTTTTTCAGTTTCTCTCCTAAGTTCCCGTAGCTCTCATCTCATATCATCTAACTGTCCACACATGTTCATTTTGAGCTTTTGGATTTGACTTGTGACGCTTTTTTCTTACAAATGACTGTTTGGTCAGTTGCCTTTAGTACACGCTGGGAAGCTTTTCTCTGCTATGCAGTTGTTTCTTGTGGAGTATTTTTTTACCTGAAAGGTTTTCATCCTCGCTTTCCGTGTTCTTACCTAGAAACTTTGCATGGATGTTGGGTTCATTTTTCTGAAAACGAGGAAGTTTGTTACAATTTCTTGGACCAAAAATTACATGTGATTTGGGGAAGAGTAAGGGAGAGGTTTAGGCAGCTTAGCTGGTTTGTAGTTCAAGAGCACTTTCTTATGTTGGTACAATGAAACCCATTTTCTTTTTCAGTGGTGTCTAGTGGGGGTGCTCCTCTGCCCTAATTCTGGGTCTTCTCTGGGGACCCTGAGTCTCGGGCGCTCGCTTCTTCTTCCCTCCTTCACTGAGCCGCTGAGCGCACGCCTCTCACTGTCTCCTCGAGTTTGCCATCTGGGTCTTCTCTGGGGGACCCTGGGTCTTGGGCGCTCACTTGCTTCCTCTCCCCTCCGTCACTGAGCCGCTGAGCTCCCATCTCTCACTGTCTCCTCGAGTTTGCCACCTACAGTGCTGTGTGCCTCCAGGCCTCCCTTCCCAGCCCCCCAGAAGCGACACCCTGGCCTAGCGGGCCTCAAACCTGTTCTCGGAGTCCCCCTGCCTGGGCAGGGAAGAGATGGTGTGGGGCTTCTTTCCTGTGGGTGAACAAGCTGATGTTTCTGTGCTCAGCATCAGTAGGGCCCACCTCGCTCTCCCTTTTCCACGCAGTCCTGGCCTGATTCTTCAGGTCAGCGTTTGCTTTCCCACTGACATGCACATCCAGGCTTGTAGTTTCCTTATTTCCTGTATGCTGGAGGCATGCACTGTGGATGGTTTTACCACCTCTCCTTATCAGCCAGATGGGTTGTGGAGCATGTAGAGAGAAATTTAAATTTGAGTGTGACTGTCTGCCAGTATCAACAGGAACCAGCCTCTTTTTAGTTTCCGCTGGATTTGTAGTTATGGCCACCTTACATTTCTAATTTCTTTCTTCATTTTCTTCTTTCTGTCCTTCACTCCCTCCTTCCCTTCTTTCTTTACTCTTTCTCTCCTTCTCTCGATAAACTCTCTTTCGATTTTAATAGGTCCCTAAAGCCTCTACTTTGGTGCCCTAACCTTTTTATTCCACCTTTTCTGTGTCATTGATTCATGCTCTTCTTCATTCTTTCTCTTTCTCTGCTCTCTTTCTCTTTCTCTGCTCTCTTTCTCTTTCTCTGCTCTCTTTCTCTTTCTCTGCTCTCTTTCTCTTTCTCTGCTCTCTTTCTCTTTCTCTGCTCTCTTTCTCTTTCTCTGCTCTCTTTCTCTTTCTCTGCTCTCTTCTCTTTCTCTGCTCTCTTCTTTCTCTTTCTCTGCTCTCTTTGTCTTTACTGTACTCTCTTTCCCCACTTATGAGTTGAATACTCAGCTGTGACACAAACTTTTCTACTTTGCTAGGGTGTTTAAGGCTTTAACTATCACTCTAAGAATTAATTTTAATTTACAAGTTATGAAACATCATATTTTTACTTCTAAATCTTTTCCAAGTTTCATTATGATTTGATTCATTAGTTATTTATAAGTACGGTTTTGAATTTATAAATAGAGATTTCTTTAAAATTTTTCTGTTAGTTTCATTATTTTTCTTGTATTTTATCACTCTTTGTATTTCAGGTCATCCATTTGGCTTTTTTTTTCCCTTCTGCATGAAGAACATGTTTTTCTAATATGCTTTACTAAGGTCTCATGGCAGTGAAGGGCTTCCCAGGTGCCACTAGTGGTGAAGAATCCGCCTGCCAGTGTAAGAAATGCAGGTTCAATCCCTGGGTCAGGAGTATCCCCTGGAGTAGAAAATAGCAATTCTATTCAGTATTCTTATCTGGAAAATTCCACGGGCAAAGAAGCCTAGCAGGTCACACTCCACGGGGCTGCAGAAAGTCGACACAGCTGAGCACCTGAGCCTTGGATGGTGGTGGTTCTGCAGGTCACACTCCACGGAGCTGCAGAAAGTCGGACACAGCTGAGCACTGAGCCCTGGATGGTGGTGGTTGTTGCTGTTCAGTTGCTCAGTCGTGTCTGACTCTTTGTTACCCCATGGACTGCAGCACACTAGGCTTCCCTGTCCTTCACTATCTCCTGGAGTTTGCTCAAACTCGTGTCCATTGAGTCAGTAATGTCATCCAACCATCTCATTTTCTGTTGCTCCCTTTTCTTCCTGCTCTCAATCTTTCCCAGGATAAGGGTCTTTTCCAATGAGTCAGCTGTTTGCATTAGGTGGCCAGAGTATTTTAGCTTCAGCCTCAGCATCAGTCCTTCCAATGACTATTCAGGGTTGATTTCCTTTAAGATTGACTGGTTCCATCTCCTTGCAGTCCGAGGGACTCTCAAGAGTCTTATCCAACACCACAATTTGAAAGTATCAGTTCTTTGGTGCTCAGCCTTCTTTCACATCCATACCTGACTACTGGAAAAATCATAGCTTTGACTGTACGGACCTTTGTCAGCAAAGTAATATCTTTGCTTTTGCTGTCTAGATTTGTCATAGCTTTCCTTCCAAGGAGTAAGTGTCTTTTAATTTCATGACTGTGGCCACTGTCCACAGTGATTTTGGAGCCTGAGAAAATAAAGTCTGTTACTGCTTCCACTCCTCCCCCACCTTCTATTTGCCATGAAGTGAAGGGACCAGATGCCGTGATCTTAGTTTTTTGAATGTTGAGTTTTAAGCCAGCTTTTTCACTCTCTTCTTTTACCCTCAGCAAGAGGCTCTTTAGTTCCTCTTTGTTTTCTGCCTTTAGAGTGGTATCATCTGCATATCTGAGATTATCGATAACTTCTCTGGGCAGTCTTGATTCCAGCTTGTGGTTCATCCAGCCCAGCATTTTGCATGATGTATTCAAACCAGTCAATCTTAAAGGAAATCCACCCTGAATATTCATTGGAAGGATTGACGCTAAAGCTGAAGCTCCAATACTTTGGTCACCTGATGTGAAAAGCCTACTCATTGGAGAAGACCCTGATGCTTGGAAAGACTGAGGGCAGGAGGAGAAGGGGACAACAGAGGATGAGATGGTTAGATGGCATCATTGACTCAATAGACATGAGTTTGAGCAAACTCTGGGAGATAGGGAAGGACAAAGAAGCCTGGTGTGCTGCAGTCCATGGGATCTCAAAGGGCCAGACATGGCTGAGCAGCTAAACAATAACGAACTCTACATATAAGCCAAATAAACAGGGTGATAATATATAGCCTTGTCATACTCCTTTCCCAATTTTTCTCTCAGTTTGCCTGAAACATCTTTTTGAATTGTTTGTAAAAGTAGTTGCAATTTGTGTGGAATTCTAGGTGGCTAGTCATTTCCCCTCAGCCGTTTGAGGCTGCCCCATTGTCCCCTGCTCCACGCTGTCTCTGTTGAGAAGTTAATCGTTAGCCCAAGTTGTTCCTTCGTGTGCCTCTGTCTCCTCTCTTTGGCTGCTCACATAGAAACCGTTTTATCATGGGAAATTAGGGCACTGAAAGTAGAGACACAAGCATGATGCAGCCCCGCTTGCTGTCACTCAGCCTCAAGGTGATGGTCCACGTGCTGCCAATCGGGTTTCACTTGTGTAGCTCCTTGTTTCTTTTAATCACTTTAGAGCTAACTGTGTCTGTAAGCGTCTCTAATAATTAAGGATTTAACAATCACAATAGCATTATTACACCTACAAGATTAATAATTTTTTCAGTTCAGTCATATCTGACTCTTTGTGACCCCATGGACTGCAGCATGCCAGGCTTCTCTGTCCATCAGGGAGCTTGCTAAAACTCATGTCCATTGAGTCAGTGATGCCATCCAACCATCTCATCCTCTGTTGTCCCCTTCTCCTCCTGCCTTCAATCTGTCCCAGCATCAGAGTCTTTTCCATTGAGTCAGTTCTTTGCATCAGGTGGCCAAAGTGTTGGAGCTTCAGCTTCAGCATCAGTCCTTCCAATGAATATTCAGGACTGATTATCTTTAGGACTGAGTGGTTTGATTTCCTTGCAGTCCAAGGGACTCTCAAGTCTTCTCCACCACAACAGTTCAAAAGTATCAGTTCTTCAGTGCTCAGCTCTCTTTATGGTCCAACTCTCACATCCATACATGACTACTGGAAAAACCATAGCTTTGACCTTTTTCGACAAAGTAATGCCTCTGCTTTTTAATATGCTGTCTAGGCTGGTTATAGTTTCTCTTCCAAGGAGCAAGCGTCTTTCAATTTCATGGCTGAAGTTACCATCTGCAGTGATTTTGGAGCCCAAGAAAATAGTCTATCACTGTTTCCATTGTTTCCCCATCTGTTTGCCATAAAGGGATGGGACCAGATGTCACGATCTTTGTTTTTTGAATGGTGAGTTTCAAGCCAGCTTTTTCCCTCTCTCTTCTTTCCCTCTCCCCTCCTGAAGAGGCTCTTCAGTTCCTCTTTGCTTTCTGCCGTAAGGGTGGTGTCATCTGCATATCTGAGGTTATTGATATTTCTCCTAGCAATCTTGATTCCAGCTTGTGCTTCATCCAGCCTGGCATTTCACAAAGTTAAATGAACAGGGTGACAATACAGCTTTGACATACTCCTTTGCCAAGTTGGAACCAGTCTGTTGTTCCACGTCCTGTTCTAACTGATGCTTCTTGACCTGCATACAGATTTCTTGAGTTCAAATTTTACCAGCTATCTGAAAGATAGCTTTTTACAGCTGGTATGTTTGAATCAGGATCCAAACAGGATTTGACCTAGCTTAATCTGTCTATGTCTATTTTTCTCTGTGATTATTTTATGCATGCCATTTATCTGTTGAAATACTGTAGAATTTATCCTGTTAAATGTTCTGGGTTTGGTTGATTGCCTTATGGTGTCCTGTAGCACATTTTCCTACCCTTAGCATTCCTATTATCTGGTTATTAGATCTAAAACAGGCCTTCTGAACCTTGGCACTATTGAAATTTTGTTGGTGGTGGCTGTCTTGTGCGTTTTAAGATATTCAGCTGCGTCCCTGACCTTTCCCTTCTAGATGCCAGTAGCATACTGTAGTTATGACAACCGAAAAAAAAAACCCCAAAAACAGTCTCTAGACATTGCCAGGTATTCCTTAAGAGGCGAAATAACCCTTGTCTGTGCACCGCAGCTTGATTCTGATCAGAGTAAAACCCTAGGGAAGCCTCGTAGGTGGCTGTGTGCTGCTTCTCACGCTCCGTCCAGAGCCACGTGGCATCTACTGGCCTCCTTTGGGCAGCATTGAGATTGATCAGTGGATACTGCCCGGTCCATCCAGGGTAAGTTTCTCCACCAGCTTTTCCCCTAGTGAACTGGTAGGCATTGATGATTGTCACCCAGATTTGTGATTTTATTTGTATGGTACAGTTGTGAATTATAATTCCATCGTGCTTTCTGAATTATTCCGACTTTTTCTGTAAGAAAAACATTCTTCATCAACTTTTTGGTTACCCTGAAATACAGCTTGTATTTATATATAGCAAGATACATGCTTCATTCTGCATCTTTATGTATAAATTTTCAAAATAGCAAGTTGGTTCCTAGGAACTCCAAATATAGTCATTGAGAGCTTTAACAAAATTTATCCTAATGAATTGTTAGATTTTAACATGTTTGATGTGTTTAGGTCCTTTGGACTCACTGTTAGTTCTGATGCTCAAATTGTCCCATCTCTGGACAGGGCATGCCCCTTAAAGTTGGCTTTTTTATTTTTATTTATGTATTAAATCTTTTTTTACTTTTGTTTTTGTTTTTTTAAAGTTGGCTTTTTACCTTCTCACAGCCTATTGTAGTCTTTGACAGCTTTCTGTTTTCATCTGTGACAACTCATTCCGGGGTCATTGGATTCCTTTCTTGCCCAAACGTGGAATTGGCTACTTCTCCAAGGAGGGCTGTGTACTGGACACCTGCTGTTTCTCCAGACCTCCCTTCCCTGCCTTCAGGGTAATTCCGCCTCCAGTGGCCTCACCCTCAGCTCCTCTTTGGAGGGCTGCCCTGGACCACTAGAGTGGTCCCAACACCTAGGGGACTGGAGGGAGTGCTTCTCTGAGGGTTGGCGACCCCAGGTGGCTCTCGCTAGGGAAGGGGTGTGGGAGGATGAAAGCCCAGCCCTCTGGCTTCCGGCCTGACAACTCTGAAGCTTAGTTCAGACCCCAGGGTCCCCGAAGAAGCAGCTGATGCTGTGGCAGGACTTTATCTGAGACTGCACCCTCACTTGACCTTCTCTGCCCTGCTCTTTCTCACTCCCACCTAGTTCTCTTTGGGGGTCTGTCGTCACTCACTTGCACATGGACCCCTCATTTCATGGTCTGCTTCTGTAGATGCTGATCTGAGATGCTGGGCTTCCTTTAGTAAGAAATGGTATTATTTACCCATATGATCTTTGCTGCTGAATTTTTACTGCTTTCAGGCTTGTGGGGACTTTTTTTTAAATTTTATTTTTACTTTATTCTACATTACAATACTGTATTGGTTTTGCCATACCTTGACATGAATCAGCCACAGGTGTACACGAGCTCCCAATCCCGAAGCCCCCTCCCACCTCCCATCCCATATCATCTCTCTAGAATATACCATGTAGTCTTTTGGCATTTGTAATTCAAATGTAAGATCATAGGATTTTTACCTACCTACTTAGATTTTATATTTGTGTCTCTTTTGTGTTACCCTGAAAAATTTGTATTTTTTTTGAGCAGTTTTAGTTTCGAGGTAAAAATTAAGTAGAAAGTATAGAGATTTGCTGTATACTCCCTACCCCTATACACACAGCCTACCCCATAGTCAGCGTTCCTCTCCTGGTGGTACATCTGTTACAGTCAGTGAGTCCCTAGAAGCACATCATTTTCACCCCAAATCCATGGTTTACAGTAGGTCTCGCTCTTGGTAGTGTATATTCTAACGATGTTGGACAAATGTATAACTGTGTCATTTCAGTATCATGCACAGTAGTTTCACTGCCCCTAAGTTCCTTCTTTTTGTCTTTTTACTTATTTGGTTTTTTAAAATAGTATTGTTTAAAAAATTGTGGTTTTTTGCTCGTACCATATAGAAATGCAAGCAGTTTTTGTCCATTGATTTTCTGTCCACCCAGAGTTGCCAAACACTCTCTTATTCCAAATAATTTTTCTGCTGTTTTCTGTGTAGACATATTTATACTGCCTATGATACATATTTTTGACTTAACTAAAGTATACTTTTCACCTTCCAATTGTAAAATTTAACTCTTAATCTGTGTTTTGGTTTCTGACCATTACCTTAAATTGAAACCTAATTGTACTGTGATTGGAGATGATGACGTTCATGTAGGGTCATCTTTGAGACAAGAGATGACTGCTTTATGGTTTAGTGTGTGGTCAACTTTTGTAAATGTTTTATGTATGCTTAAGAAGAATATGGGGCTTCCCTGGTGGCTCAGCGGTAAAGAATCTACCTGCAATGCAGGAGCTGCAGGAGACGTTGGTTCAATCCCTGGGTCAGGAAGATCCCCTGGAGGAGGTCATGGCAACCCACTCCAGTACTCTTGCCTGGAGAATCCCATGGACAGAGGAGCCTGGTGGGCTACCGTCCACAGGGTCATGGAGAGCTGGACACGCCTGAAGCAACTGAACACGCGAGCACGCAAGAGGGCTCTATGGGCTTCCCTGGGGGCTCAGGAGGTGAAGCATCTGCCTGCAAGGCATGAGATGTGGAGATGCAGGTTCAGTCCCTGGGTTGGGGCGATCCCTGGAGAGGGAATGGCAACCCACTCCGGTGTTCTTGCCTGGAGAATCCCGTGGACAGAGGAGCCTGGCGGGCTGCCTACTGTCCCTGGGGCTGCAGCGAGTTGGCCATGACTGAGGGAGTGAGCAGCGGCGCTGGAGCTGACTTTTTGCTGCCTTGTGGTGGCCCGCTGATGGTTTTCCTTATGTTGTATTTTTCTGATGTGAATATACCTGTTTTTTTTTTTAATGAACATGTGCCAAGTGTATCTTTTCTCATCTTTTGACTTCTAGACTCTATGTGGCCTCGTATTTTGGGCCTGTCTCTTGGAAACTACATCTAACTGTATTTTTAAACATGTCACCTGTATAATCTCCGTCAGTCAGTAGCCAGGTTCCATCTGCTTGTATATATTGTGATTATTAATTTACTTGGACCTGCGATGTTTGTTCCAATTTTTCCTGTTTTTCTTCCTTCTCCTTACTTTTTAGTATTGAATAATTGCTTTCATGTCACATTTTCCCCTCTAATAGTTTATAAACTATAAATTCTTTTTCTGTTTTTAGCACTTATCCTTTAATTCTATCATTCTTGCATAACAAAATCTACAGTTATTTTTAAATTAAGTTCTGAGGCCTTAGAATGGCAACTGCAATCACATTTTCCCCACTTTCCTCATTAGCATCCATCATTTCAGTCCTTCTTTTGCCCACAAAATAGAGTTTATTATTCTTTGGACTTGGTAGGGGTTCTGGACAAGCCTCCCCTAAATGTTTCATTTTTGCGTGAGAATTATTTTTGAGCTAAAGGCAACCAAGACCCTGTGGGTTCTAGAGAAACAACTGTTCTTGCCTTAACCACCTAGAAGAATTTAGATTGGAGATTTTTCCCAGGAAAGAGTTATTACCAGAGATAAGTGTTATCTAAGTGGCCCCGTCTCTTTGGAAGGGCAAGCACCTAATAACCAAAACTCTGCTCTGTTTTATGTTGTCTTATGAATGTCCTTAGAGGCCCCCATTGTTTAGCTTAGGGTGATATAGATATTTATACACACACACACACACACACTTCATTCTGCCTTTCTGTCTGAACCTCTCACAGATGTGTGGTTCCTATATTTTTCATGTTACTTCTCTCATGTCAATTTAATTCTTAGACCAGTCAGAAGAGCCTAGGTATGTAGAATAAAATTTCCTTCCTTCCCAACAACTTTATAGAGACTGTGCTTAGATTTACTGATTTCTTACATTACAGACTTTCCTTTAATATCATTTTCTATCTTCCTAAAGTATACACCTTCCTGCTATAATATTATACATTTCTAAAAATGCCATGTGTTGAAAATAATAGGCCTTATTAAATTATTCAAGGTATGGCAACTCTTTAACCAGAACACTAATAAAAACAAGAATACTCTGAATGCAAAATGATAGCAAAGCTGAATCTGTTTGCATTTGTTCCCAGTATCAAGCCTTCAGCCCTGCTTCTGCCTTGAGACCCTTTGCTCCCAGTAGAGACCAGCCTCGCCTTATACCAGTACAGCAGAGACCGGAGGGGAGTTCTGGGGACTGATGGGGACTCGCTTTTCTGTCCTTCCCTCTCCTCTGGGATTTCGCCCTTACTCCCAGACAGTCCATCACCCTCACCTCCAGTCTTTCATCCCTCCTCCCAGCAGGGGTGCAGCTCTCTACTTTCACGGATGGGAAAGCGGCCCCCAGGCACAGGTGTCTCCCAGAGACCATAGCTTCTTGGGTTCTTTAAGCAGCTACATGTTTTTGTTCTGCTTTTGTAATTGTCTGTAGTAGCAGGTTGAGTTCTTTGTAATAAGCCTCTCTGTCATAGGGCATGGAAATGCTGGGCCAATTTTGTAGACTTCTATTGCTTGTTCATTTTTAAAGACTCATTTTTAACATTTCTTTGCATATTTATATTTAGTTCTTTAGTTCTTTTACAGCCTCGTCTAAAGGCACGCACATCTGAAGTCCCTCGGGAATTATGCATCTGTTACGAGCTCTGCTGTCTTTCACCTGCCTCACTTCTTTCTGTGTTTGATGATATGAGTGCACATATAATTGACCGTGATGCACCCTTTCTGAGTCGGGCTTTATGAGATAATTGAGCCCTGTAGAAAAAGAAAGGTTTGGCTGCTTTTTCAGTTCTCTCGAGGATGGCACATAGCTCTAGCAGAGAAATTCTTTGTACATGGTGGATGCCTTGGGACATTAGGCTTACGTTCTCTTCAAATTGGCAACAGCCACCTTGGTCAGTGGGGTTTCTCTGGGCAGATGGGGATGTTCCTGCCAGAGACGACTTACCTGTGCTTTCCCAGAAGCCCAGGGCACTGCTGCCTGGACTCCCTTCAGCCCTCTGGAGGGAGCAGTTTATTGTGGTGCCTCACTTTCCCTGCCTTACCCAGCTTTGGTTGGTCTTGTCCCCTCAGGGTGATTCCTCAGTTCAGCCTCAGTTTCTTAATCTGACACCTGGAGGCACTAACACACGCCAGTGAGTGCTGTCCTGAGGGTGCAGCACCCGGGCCAGCCGGCGCATGGCTGCATCCAGGGAGCATCCTGTTCCCCTATTCACCCCCCCTCCCACGACCCATGTCTGGGTGTCTGGCTTGATTTTCTTCTGTTTCAGTGAATTTTTTCTTAGTGTCAGGTCTCTCTTTTAAATAAACTGTTTCCAACAATGAATCTCCTTAGTTGGCTGTGGCTCTTGTTTTGATCCTCTCTCCTTGTTTTCCTGGTCTGTTCTGATTTATTGATGAGTTCTGTTGTTGTTATAGTCAATTTATTTCAGGAGAAGTATTTCCATCCAGGCTCTGGCATCTTTGTTCCATTCTTTTAAGCAGAAAAAAAAATCTTCGTTAAGTATATGTTGGTTCCTTTTCCCCAGTTTACTTGTCCTTCAATTTGCTTACTTTTTATTCTGGAAGAGTCTGAAAAGCTGATTTTAAATTTATAAATGTTTTCTTAATTTAAAAGTTATACATGCTCATCACTGAAAAACTATTTTCATGCCAACAGCATAGTGAAGAGAATTACAGCGGCCCCTGGAAAGCCTCCAGAGGCCACAAGAGTCCCTGCTGTCTGGGTGGTGCTCTTCCCCTGAGCATGTCGTTTTTCGTAGCTGGATCTGTCTGGTCTATCCAAGTGTTAGCCTGTCTTTTTTTTTTAAACCTTATCCTAAGCTTTCGTCATTTAAGCTATTTGTATGGGCTTTTAATATTCATAGTATGATGCTTCCTATAAATGTTGCACGCTTGGTTGATCTCCTGTGGTTATATGTTTCATAGTTTTTATTATTGTGAAAGAACTGATAACAAACACCTTTGTGAAGACAAATGTTTGTGTGCTTGATTTCCTTAGGAGATAATTTTGTGCAGATGAAATCAATAAACAGAATTGTTTTAGGGCTTTAAATAAGCATTGCCCAGTTGCTTTCTTAGAAGATGATACTGTATAACTATGCCTTCAGCCAGGAAGTGAATGGCGCTGGGTGGTGGCAGCTGGCAGTCCACAAAGCACTGTGGCTGCTGCGGCTCGAGCAGGCGTCACGCTCAGCCCGAGTCTCTTTCCTCTGGCTTGCCCATTCGTTCTCTGTAGGACTTCAGAGTGGCCAGCAGTCGGGGAAGAAGACTGGAGGGAATCGCCTTCATTTCTGCTTATGTGCTTCTTCCAAGAAGTTAAAGTGAGGTGGACGGTGGACATTGGCTCTGAGTCTCTGCACTGTCTCCTGATACCCCTGGGGTCTCAGGAATCATTACCTGAAAAATCGAAACATGCCTTAGCATAGTTAGGAAATGAAGCGCTGCTGTGCGAGACATACTGTGCCTGAAGAGCACAGTCTGCTTGAAAAGCGCAGTGGTCACAGCCATTCTAACCCTGGGGAGTTTGATTTATGGCTGCCACGTGGGGGAGGGGCGCTGAGTGCAGAAGGTGCCTTTAGGGACGGGGGGCACCAGGAGTGAGGCGCCGCCGAGGGTGCGGATGAGGGGAGCGTGCGTCCTCCCTGGGTCAGCGTCCTGTGCGGTCAAGCCTGACCAGCAGTTTCTGGAGAGGGGCTGCAAGCCAGACAGGCCCTCTCTTTGCTGCCTGCTGGCCCCGCCTGAGCCTCCTGCAGGGCAGCCCGGGATACCTTTTCTTGAGGCGTGAGCCATGAACTGGGATGGGAGAGCCTACTGGCCCTGGTCTCGGGGGCTGAAGGTGCCTTGATGTCCTTAGAGCCTCTAGATTAATGGCCCCTAGGAAGGCAGAGGGCTTCCCAGGTGGTGCAGTGGTAAAGGATCCGCCTGCTAGTGCAGGAGACGCAAGAGACTTGAGTGTAATCCCTGGATCGGGAAGGTCCCCTAGAACAGGAAATGGCAACCCACTCCTGTATTCTTGCCTAGGAAATCCCGTGGAATGAGGGGCCTGGCAGGTTTACAGTCCATGGGGTTGCAAAGAGTCAGGCACGACCGAGCATTCACACACACAGGGAGACAGAGGTGTCCACAGCCAGGGACGCCCACCAGGCTTGGTGCTGCTCCCCAGAGGCCCTGGTGGAGGGAGAGGTGAGGCAGGGTCTCTGGGTCTTTGCAGCGGACAGCCAGATCCTCAGAGCTGGCTCAGCCCGGCATCGCCCACTTCAGAGGTAATCTGGCTGTGATCAGACGGGGCCTCGTGTGAAGCTGTGTTCTTGGCCTCATGCCCTTCCCTGGTCGGGTCCACGAGCCTGTGGGGCTGGAGCTTGGCGGGTATTGCCCAGGGCTCCCTGCATGGTGTGGGTCTATGAGTTGCACCCCTAACTTGGTGGCCTCTGTGCTTGTAGGTGGTAACGTGGACCTGGAAAGCCAAACAGAAGGAAAGAAGGAGGTGGAAGCCGATGGCGTGATGAGGAGTGGACCCCGACCCATTGTCCCATACAGCTCCATGTTCTGCTTGAGTCCCACCAACCTGTGAGTCTTGCCACCAGCCCATGTCCTGCTCTGTGTCCTAGTCCCTGGCCTGTGACCCATGTGCCTATGACGGCAGGTGTGCTAGGTATGACCCAGCCTGTGACGTGTGTTAACATCTTGATAGATCATCACAGCTTCCCATAGAGCACATTCTGCTGTTGCCTCGCTTTGCAGATGAGGACACGGAGCCACAGGGAAGCCTGGCATCCAGACATACAGCCCATCCGTCTCAGTGGCAGAGCTGGGGCTTAAACCCAGACGGGCATCCCAGGCCCTTGCTTCTAACCCCCACTGCAGCCATAGGTCACCTCTGCGCACACATACCCAGCTTCATGCTGCATCGACAGCTTCCACTGGAGCTCACGAACATGCGTCACCGTCACTCACGTGTCTGTCTAGTGTTCTCCCCCTCTGTTCACATCATGCAGTCCCCACAGGTCACTCGTCCACATGCCACTCCAGCTGCTTCAGTAGCTCGACTGGTGTTCAGACAGTGTTCTAGGTGCTGGGAACCACAGTGATGAGCAGCACCGATGAGAGCCCGTCCTCTAAGCTACGGGAAAGTGGAGAGGCAGGCAGCAGACAGAGCACTGAGGTGGGGACTTGAGTCACTACATGCTGGGAAGGGCTAGGAGGAAGCACAGAGCAGGGACTGGAGGTGTGCACGGGGGGCGCTGCAGTGGTGAAGTGGGATTGGAGCCCAAGGAAGGAGAGGGGAGGCCTGCCAGGCAGGGGTGCAGGCAGGTCACATGTGGAACTCTCACCACAGGGCTGGAGCAGCAGCTCCTGAGGGACTGCCGCCTCATCCCTCTCCCATGTCCAGCCAGCCCCTCTGCCCTTGGTCAGCTAGCAGTCTGTCCACCAGCTCTTACCGCCTGCCCTCCCCTCCTTCCTCTGCTCAGCATGCCAGTGTGGGGAGCTCGCTCTTTAGGGGTTGGGAGTGAGAGGGAGGTAGAGACAGGTATGGCCCCTGCCTCCAGCACTGACTGGTGTGTCCATCACGTGAGGACAGCGTGGGTAGGTAGGGCAGGGAGGTCTGGTGTCTGGGAGCCTTCCTGGAGGGAGGGAGAGATCTCGGCTGAAAGCTGAAGGGTGAGAGTCGAGGTGAAGAGGGAGGAGACTGTTCTCAGCGGGTGGAGAGAGCTTGCGGAGGTCTCGACGTTAGAGACCCAGGGGTCGGAACAGCTGAAGGTCTCAACGTCAAGAGACCCAGGGCTCCGAACAGCTGAAGGCAGTTGGGTGGAAAAGCACAGAGGCACACAGGGCTGATGTGTGTTCTGTGGAGAAGTGGGGTGACGTGAGAACCTAGAGAAGCTGGAGAGGCTGTGAGCGGTGGGGGTGAGTCTCGGTCAGACTGCACTGGAGCCCTTAGGTGGGGAGAATGGAGCTGAGACTGAGAGACCCTTTGGAAGGTGGTCGTGGCGATTAGATGAGGGGGTGGTCAGAGTGAAGAGGTTTGGGAGTGAAGTGCTTGGAGAGGAATTTTAGAGGCAGAATCTGCAGGATTTGATGGCAAAATAGAGGTGGAAGGGGGTGGAGTTGTGAAGGATGACAGCTAGGGTTTCTGCTTGATGGCTGGAGGCCTGGCTGTGCCCCGGAGCCCGGGGAAGCTGGCGGGTGACACGTGGCCAGCAGAACTTGAGGGTCTGAGGAGGGGTGGAAACTCAGCCACAAGATGGACTGATAGTGTTGCTTTGAAAGAAAGAGGGGCTGGGACGGAAGAAAGCCTGCGATGGAGCGTCGTGGGGGTGGAAGGAAAGCATCTCAAAAGAGCAGCTTGGGGGTGAGGGGGCTGGAGCTGGGCAGCGGTGGTTGGGACGAAGAGCAGACAGGAAGGGACAGAGGCGTGGTGTCCCTGGGAACACGGTGTTGGTGGGAGGAGAGGCGGCAGGGGCTGGCAGTGGAGGCTGGGCCCTCGGAGGCAGGAGGGCTCTGAGAGCGCGGCTTTGAGGGGGCGGCAGTGGCGCCTCTGCGCTGTGCTTGTCGCCCAGGCTTGGCGTCACGTCCCGAGAGGCCTTGTGGGCCTCCCGGTCACTGCCTCGGGCTGCGTAGTAGCGAGTATTGGCATCTGAGCATCTCCCGTCCGTTTCTGCCAATGCTGTTCAGTGTGCCTTGTGGGCCTCCCGGTCACTGCCTCGGGCGGCGTCATAGCGAGTGTTGGCATCTGAGCGTCTCCCGTCGGCTTCTGCCGGCGCTGTTCAGCGTGTCTTGGTTGCCACTGTGCCCCAGTCCAGGATGGACCTGAACAGACCAGAGTAGTCATCAGTGGTGCTGACTGGCGAGTGGAGGCAGACAGGTGACTGCAGGGCAGGTGTACACATGCATCTCTGTGAGCTCAGACGAGGGTGCCACGCCCAGCACTGGGGTTCGAGAAGGGCTGCTCGGGGGATCGTTGGTGCTCGGCTTCTACCCCACCCACAGCAGAGCTGGAAGCCTGTCCAGGGCACGGTAGCCCCACAGCACATAGACAGGCAGCCCTAGCTGGCCCCCAGTGGAAGTTAATGTGGCCAAAGGGCCAGACCAACCTGGCCTGCGAGCCATGGTGGCTGGCCCTGCCTGGGGTTTCTGCAGCCTTCCACCTCTCCCGTTCACTCCCAGGAATTTGGTCCCCGTCAGTCAGCTGGCTGCTGTCACCTGAACAGAGGGACATTTGGCAGAGCTCAGCTCTTTCTGTGGGGAGGGCCAGGCAGGCCCTCCATGAGCCTCTGCTGGCCCGTGCTTTGCCTTCCAGGCTCCGCCGCCTCTGCCACTACATCGTGACCATGCGGTACTTCGAGATGGTCATCCTCGTGGTCATCGCCCTGAGCAGCATCGCCCTGGCCGCTGAGGATCCTGTGCAGACAGACTCGCCCAGGAACAACGTGAGCGCTGCTGTTGGGTGTGGAGGGGCTGGTGCTGCCAGGGCCCTGTCTGCCCAGCAGAGTGTGGGGCTGAAGGTCTGGGGGTGTGTCCAGGATGCAGTGAAGACCATCAGTGCAGGGACCCCTCCCGTGGGGACGCTGGCCAGGCCTCCCCTCACTTCCCGTGACCCTTGCCCATAGGCCCCAGGCCGATGAGTTATCCGTTCAGGCTCCTGGAAGAAGACATGGAGTTGCTGAACTGGCCCCGGCTCAAGCTTCATGCCTTGCCCTTGAAAGAAGCCTCTTTTTGGTTCCAGGTGCTGAAGTACATGGACTACCTCTTCACAGGCGTCTTCACCTTTGAGATGGTGATGAAGGTGAGGCGTGTGGCTGCTTTGGTGGCTGCAGGGCTTCGCCACTCCCCCTCGTGACTGAGAGGAAGGCATGTGGCGAGTGTGCCCTGGGCGTGCACACGTGTGGGTGATGAGCCCGCCTGCAGAGGTTAGGTTTTGTGGAGACATGAGGTCACATTTGCTAAGGATTCCCCAGTGTTTTATCAGCCTCAGGAGAGCCCGTGAGTGCTGCCTGCTGGCAGAGACCCTTCTCTATGAGGCCGACAGGCTTCCCCCTCCTGTGTGGTACGAGCCCAGGTCATGCGGGGTTCTCAGCAGAGATACAGGCCGGGATCTCAGCTAGACGAAGGGAGTGGGGACAGGACAGTGGCCTCAAGGCTCAAAGATTGCAGCAGGTGGGCGGAAAGGACTCCCTGGTGCCTGACTGCAGATGAAGCACGACCGTGCTGTGTGGCCCTGGTCCTTCTCTTGGTGTTGCCAAGGGCCTGTGCGGGTCCCCACAGGTGCAGCTCGAGGAGGGAGGGGGTGCTCGCATGGTGGCTCAGGGTGGCTTCTGGGCATGCTCACTTCACTTCTGTTGTGAATTCCTGGGGGAGGTGTTACTGCATTTCACAAACAAGGACACTGAGGCCCAGAAACAGTAAGACGCCTCCAGAAGTCACCACTGCGGAAGGGAGCTCCACAGCACCTCCTCCCGCCCAGTGGGGCCGACCCTCCGAGGTCTGCAGGTGGTGAGCTCCGGGCAGGCGCGGCTGCAGCCTGCTGAGGCGGAGACCCACTCAGGCTCCAGAGGAGCTGGAGGCCCGGCAGGGTCTCAGCCAGTCTTGGCCATGCAGAGTCACTGGGGTGAAGGGCGTGGAGACCTAGATGCCTGCTGAGGCTTTAAGGGGCCGTTAACTGAGCCATGTCAGTACCCTGACAGGACGGGACCTGAGCCCCTGACCCTGCCCTGACGGGACGGGGCCTGAGCCGCGGCTCCCTCACCGTGACAGGCGTGCCCGGGACCGGGACCCCTCTCGGTGGGGGGACGGGACATGAAACGGCGCCCTTCCTCTCCCCGCAGGTCTCCGGGCTCTGGCTCTGCCTTTCTTCTCCGGAATATTCGGTCCCTTAAAGTGTGTTGTTCCCGTACAGATGGTCGACTTGGGGCTGCTGCTGCACCCTGGCGCCTACTTCCGGGATCTGTGGAACGTCCTGGACTTCATTGTGGTCAGTGGGGCTCTGGTGGCGTTCGCCTTCTCGTAAGTACCTGGGTCTGCTCTGCCTTGCTGGGCCGCACCCCCCCAGAACTGTGATGAGTGTGGGGAGGGGGGAGGGCCCCGGCCGCCATGCTGTCTCTCATCAGCCCCTGCTTGCTTGGGGCCGACTGTGGGGCTGGGAGGGCCTCAAGGCTTGCCGTCCCTGACACACCCTGTGCCTCTGAAATTGGACAGGCAGGCTCTGCCTTAAGGTGTCTGCCTCTTGCATCCTACAGAAAGCTCTTGGTGCCTTGAGGAGGCCGCACTAGTTGGTCAGCCAGTGCGAGTGGGTGCAGCTGGGTGTCTCCTGTAGTGGAGGCTCCTCT
Organism: Nanger dama; assembly: GCA_917880005.1. Taxonomy (NCBI): domain Eukaryota; kingdom Metazoa; phylum Chordata; class Mammalia; order Artiodactyla; family Bovidae; genus Nanger; species Nanger dama. The sequence goes on along the minus strand of CAKJTW010000018.1, from coordinate 81,379 downwards.
GTTTTCTGTAGCTCCCTAGGGAGCAACACTCAGCCCTCTTGTGGCTGGGCCTATATTGGCTCCCTTAGACCCTGCACGGTGGTGAGTGGGGGCTTGGGTGGAGCTGGGGGCAGATTCTGGGAGGTGGTTGCTTACCTAGACAAAGATGTAAGTAAGCTCTTCGATGGACAGCGATCCTGAGGGTTGGGGTCATCTCTGAGCCCACGGGGAGACCTCCTCACTGACTCTCTTCTCTTTGTCTCCTGTTGCTGGACTCCCGGTAGGAGCTTCATGGGGTAATGCCTTCCCTCTGTTCCCCACACTGTCCCACATCACAGCACGGTGCGACCCCACATGGGCCGTTTTGTCACCATGCCTCACCTCTGCTCATTTCCTCCACCATCTGGGCTGCATGCTGCCAGGAGCCATGTCCCCCGGCCACATGTCCCCACCTCACCTCTGGGGGCTGGGTTGGGGGGCTGGGGCTGGGCATGGCCCCCCTTGGTGAGCAGGGCATCCTGACTGAGTGCTGGAGGCTGGGCACCTGGGTCTGAAGGGCAGTGCCCACACTGGGTGGGAGCTGTGTGACCCCAGCTGCCAGGATGTTGGATGTCCTGAGACACTTTCCCACTTGTCTCCTCTGGAAACAGGGCTTTCTTTGCTCTTTCCTTTCCACACTTCCCTGAAATGCCCAGCATCTCTGACCCTCATTGTTATAAAACAAAATTCAGCTGAGTGAATCTGAAGGTCTGATTGGGTTTATTCAGTGATTTGTGAAACAGGCAGCATCCCATCTAGTAGTTAGACAGACTGTACATGATGGGAACTGTGTAAAATGGAAGGCCTTTATAGACAGGGAGCCAGACAAGGTTTAACAAGAGGAAAGAAAGGATTGCTTCAGGTAGTGTTACCTCAGTGGTGCTCACCAGGCGATTCCAGAAATGTCATTCCTGGGAAAGGTTAAAGAAAGTGAAGGTGAAGTCGCTCAGTCGGTGTCCGACTCTTTGCGACCCCATGGACTGTAGCCCACCAGGCTTCTCTGTCCCTGGGATTCTCCAGGCAAGAGTGCTGGAGTGGGTTGTTGTTGCCTCCTCCAGGAAAGGTGAGACTGCAGCTGAGTCCTGTCTGCTCTCCTGGGGCAGGGGGCTCCACTTTGGCCCTGTGTCTTTTTATGTTCCCTTCCTCTCCTTCTTCATTTTCCTCCTCCTCCTTTCTCTCTCTCTTACCCTCCTCTTTTCTTTTTTTAAACAGTTCTCCCCTTCTGATCAAACTGTCAACCCAACCGAGAGATGTGATAAAAATTTTAGGTGTGTCAACTGTGCCGACTTAAAAAAAGACAATGTGAGAGTTGCAAGTTAAGTTTTATTTGGGGCAAAATGAGGACTGTGTCGTGGGAGATAGTGTTTCAGATAGCTCTGAGAAAGTGCTCCAAAGAAGCAGGGGAAAGGTCAGTAAATATGTGATTTTGGCGAAGGGGAATCCATGCAGTCAAGCACATACATTTTGCAGAAGGTTCTGCTAGTGATGAGGGCAGCCATGGCCATGAAGGGTTTTAGTGCTTTTCTAGATGTGAGGAGATGCAAGAATTGGGCTCATAAAACCGACTCCTGGAAATATCTGTCTGAAGAGCTGTTCTGCCAGTTTTTCCTAGATCACCGAGGGCTCATTTGTGCTCTCCATCTGGAATTCCTTTCAGGCAGGTGTTGAAAGTCAGCAGCTGCAGCAGCTCATGATTTAATCCTTGCAGAGGTAGATGACAAGTGCCAATTTGTAGTTGACGTCTGAAAAAAATTTACAACCTGTAAGTTGAGAGTTACCTTGTATTTGGCTGACAAAACTGACGACTTATGCCTGGGACACAACATCTCAGATAACTCTGAGAGACTGTACCAAAGAGGCAAGGGGGAGTCATGAGCCATGATATGTAGGAGTTTTTGCAACAGAGACTTGGTAGTCAGAATATCAAAAGATTACTGTTAATTGATGAAAACCAGGCATCCTAATGAATTTAGTGCTTTCCGGTATAAGGGAAATAGAAGAGTCCGGGCTCACTGAAGTCATATCTTTGACGTGCACCTCAGCTATCTGGGGCCAGTGTCCTGCGCTTCTCCTCCTGAGTCTCCTCGGGGATACTCCTCTCATTGAAGGGGGCTGGCTCACTGCTAGATGGGGAGCATCCTGAGTCCATCCCCAATTCCCCAAGGGCTCACTGTCAGCTCTAATGTGGTGGCTTAATGGCTGCAGCACCCTTTGTTCGCTGATATGGCAGGCAGCACTTCTTACTCACAGGTGTTGGCGCCATGCTCAGCTCCTGCTGTGTAGTTTCTGCGGCTTTGATTTTAGACATGGTATCCACAGGTCATGATGCATTTGTCTAATCCTTATGACATTCACACAGATCACAGTTTTAGGGTTATAATCTTCATGTCGGTCATTTTCTTTGCTGCTTTTCTGACATTCCAGTCAGAATGGAGACCACTTACTTTGTGGATGTCAGCTACAAACATGTATTTAAAGTTTTGAGAGAATATGACAGACATATCAGGGGCATTATAAACAGGATAATTCCTAATGTTTGAAGTGTATTTTGGAGTGATGGTCCCCAGGTCATGGTCCCCTAATCAAAGAAAGATCCCATGAAGAAGTCACAGATTTGAGCCAAGGCTGGCTCCGTGATCTGATGTAACTAATTTTCAACTTCCCCAGAAGTATTAATCCAGGTACCGTAGGTGGTGTTGGCCAAAGCACAGACAGCTTATTGCTCCACTAAAGATAACCGAAGGCTATTCTATTATTAGGATCAACCTTGGCCAGAGTCTGAGGGTGTCTCCTGGGAAGCTGATGTCTTAGCAGGGGACTCTGCAGTGTCTTCAAGAGTTAAGGGAAGGTTCTGGTCATATCTTGTGCATATTTGCTCCTAACCAAGTGATGGGCTTATTCACAGGGTTTACTGTGTTTACCCATTTGAGGCAGGGGTCACTTAGGTTTTTAATGTATTTGGAAAGAGAATCTCCTCTCATGAAATAAGGAGTCTCCCTAAATGTCTTGCAAAGACAGGTACTACTGTGGGGTTTCCTAGCGAGTGGAAATAAATCAGATCTATCCAGTTGGGATAGATCGGAACCAGCCCTGGGCAGAGCAACAGGAATGAGGCAGCCCCAGCCTTGGTGCTGGGGATCTGGGATTGGTCCAGCACAAGCCTGCTGAAACCAGCAGGGCCTGGACTGCTGGACACTGTCACAGGGGCCCCTCTGAGGCCTGCTGCCCATCTCTGCTCCAGGAATTGAGGAACCAGTGTGGGGATCAGACCACAGAGGGGGATGCTGGGGCTTCTTCAGGTCTGAAATATTTATTCAGGGTTCAAATCCCTGAGGTTCACTGCCATCTGGGTAGGGAGGAAGACCTGGTACAGTTTCTTCCAAGGAGATTTTGGGGCAGTATTTGTTTTGATTGATTTCTAATTAGATGAGTGGAAGAAAACTGGAAACATGAGTTTTTAAGTCAGAGCCAGATATTTGAGGAAATGAAGAATTTAGGATCCAGACAAGTTCGTAGGTATATAGCAAAACCTCAAAAACAAGTATTAGGACTAGACTCTAGTATCTATGGAGGGGCAAACATATTTTTCTCTCTACAATACTCCCTTTTTTAAAAACCAAAGATAATCACAGTAAAAGTAATTTGTTTGTATTAAACTTGGTCTGATTATTTATATAAGTGCTGCAAGAAGAGTGACGGATCATTTAAGTTCTTTTTAAGACTGCTTTGTTGCTGCTCATTTTCATAAGGAGTTTCAGACTGAACTCTCAAAAGCTTTCAAAGCCAGGAAACCAAGCCAAGGACATGGCCATCAGATTTTACCTGCAGCCCCTTGTCAGTCAAAGCCTTGGCCATATGGCCAGTGTTTCCAATTGTGTCCTATAGAAGGAGAATAGGTTCTTATTGAACTTATGCAAATAAATATATTGTCATGGAAGTAAGAATACTCATTGAAATACTCTGAATTCTGAAGGAATCAGGGAGAAAAAGTAAATGTTTTATCTTTGTTCACAAAGGTATATCTTACCAAATTGTTGACAGCTTAAGGGACAAGATTTCTTAAAGTCTGGAAGAACATTAAGGAACCAGCCATATTTTTAGACACATAATCATGCCGGTTATAGTCATCCTACATACCACTTTTACAGTTTTGTGGAGGTCTTCCCCACCAGTGTCTCTATATAACTTGAGTCATGTTAAATGCTCTGTGGTGGGTGAAAGATCAGTGGGGTTTGCCGTGGAGCCAGGAAGAACCAGGCAGCCAGCTGCTTAATTTACAGCCACTGTTAGTCTGTTTCAGTGTTTCTGAGGCAGGAGCAGATGCTGCCATGTTACAAGGGCAGACGGCAGGCAGTGAAGAGGGGGCCTCACCCACATTTGCCACAGCCCTGGTAGATACTGCTGCTGTTGCCTTTGCATGACCGTCAACTGGGCGCTTCTCTGACCTCAGGCGCAGTCCTGGTGGTGCGAACCCTTCCTCCCTCCACCAGCAGGGAAAGGCAGGCAGGCCAGCCCTTCCAGAAGACTCCATGGTGATGGGCAAGGGTCTGCTCATAGACTTGCACGTGCTGCCTGGGCTGGGGCTGCCGTCCTGGAGCCCACCTACCTTTACTCCCACTGGGGTCTTGGCATGGTGTTTGGAGGAGTCTGGTGTGGGGTGGGTGGGAGTGCTGAATGATGGGATCTGGGGAGAGGAGCTCTTCCCTACCCAGAAGCGCAGCTCTCCCTGGATACCAGGTGCTGCTGGCCTGGCCCCAGGCCTTGTCCCCTCAGGCAGCCTGCTGGGGAAGAAGCACTGGCCTGAGCCGTCCTCAGGACCAAGGCTACCCTGTCCCCAGTCCTCTGGACATAGGTGTGCACCCTACCTGTCTACATGGGTGGCTTCTCCCTTCTAGAGGCTCCAAAGGGAAAGACATCAGCACCATCAAGTCCCTGAGGGTCCTGCGTGTGCTGAGGCCACTCAAGACCATCAAGCGGCTGCCCAAGCTCAAAGTGAGAGTCTGGAGTGGGGCCTGGAGGGGGGGTGGGGGCGGTGTGTGTGCATGTGTACCTATGTGTGTACACGTTTATAGGTAGACTTCGTGTGTGTGTGCATGTGTGTGCACACACATACATGCTGGAATGCATTGCGGGGGTGCACATGTGTATCTTGCCTGGCCCCCTGCAGCTTCCTGTGTGGGGTGGGGATGAGCATAGCTGAAGGGAGGCCCCCACGAGGAGGCCCCACGAGGAGGCCCTACGTTGTGTGCATGGGATGGGCTCTCACCTCCGTGGCCATCTCCAAGGGGGCTCCTTCTCTGAATGTCTTGTGAGGCTCTTCTTCCTCCACTCAGGGGCACCTGTACAACCAAGTGTTTCATCAGCAGCTGCAGTGCAGGGGTCAGGGTCACAGGGAGATGCCGGAGAGCAGGGGTTGGGGGATATGGCTTTAGAATTGTGCTGCAGTCTAATTGTTGCTGAGCTTGTGCTTGAAAGTGAAAGTGCAGTTGCTCATTCGTATCCGACTCTTTGCGACCCCATGGACTGTAGCCTACCAGGCTCCTCCTCCGTGGGATCCTCCTGGCAAGAGTACTGGAGTGGGGTGCCATTTCCTTCTCCAATTCACTTAATCCTCCAAGACTGTGCAGTAAAATGTTAGGAGAAGCTTTGACCTGCAGGCCGTGGAGACACTAAGTGATGTGAAGTTCTGAGGGGGTGGTTTGCTTAGAGCCCATGTTGAAGGGGCGGCTCAAGGGTGACTGAGGCACCAGGGCGGGGCTGCCCAGGCAGCTGCCCGTGTGTGGAGGGTGCCCCACAGGGCCTTGAGAGCCAGTTGCAGATTGGCCTCTGTGCACAGCCAGCAACAACTAGACCAGGGCAGCAGGGAGAGGCTCACTGGAGAACAGGTGGCCTGGGCAGTGCCCTCTGGTCCACGCACGTGCCCCAAGCCCTGCCCTGAGCTGGCCTCAGGTCGCTGGGTGTCTGCCCCATCCCGAATGCACTGCCCTCAGCTTAGCCCTGTGCCTCCCCTCCATGCTGGCCCGAGGCCTGGCTGAGGGGCCTAAAGCCGGCCCCAGCCCCAGGCTCTCTGTGGTGTCGGGCCCCTGCCCACACTGCCTCTTCAGTACCTCCTGCCCACCCACCTGGTCCAGGAGGGCCCCTCCTGGTGCCCAGTCCAGACCCTCCTGGGCCCCGGCTGGCCCTGCCCCTCACAGCCCTGCCCCCTCCCCAGGCTGTGTTTGACTGTGTGGTGAACTCCCTGAAGAACGTCCTCAACATCCTGATCGTCTACATGCTCTTCATGTTCATATTTGCTGTCATCGCGGTGCAGCTCTTCAAGGGGAAGTTCTTCTACTGCACCGATGAGTCCAAGGAGCTGGAGCGGGACTGCAGGTAAGTCGGGCCCCTCCGCAGTCCCCCGTGCCGCGCCTGGGCCCTTGCTGCCTGCACACCTCAGGGAGCTCAGTGCGGCCTCTGCTGGACGCCGTGCCAACCCCTCAAGATCCCGGCTGGGCCCCTAAGGTCGGGGGCCGCGCCCGGGCTGAAGCCACGTCCTCATCACTGAGGCCTCCAGCCCCAGCTGAGCAGACAAGAGGAGAGCCCTCAGGGAGGGGGTGGGGGAAAGGCTGGTGCCTGGTGAGCACTGTCCCGGACTTGCGTACAAAGGGAATCGCGCGCTGTGTGGTCCCCTGCACCCGGCTCCTGCCGCTGCGGCTGTCAAGGCCTCTGCTGCTGCGGCCCAGGTGGTCTCCCTCCCTGGCAGTTGGATGTCATTCCTTCTATCGTCAAACCTCACTGAATGGATCTGCCTACCTGTTGGTGGACGTTTGGGTTGTCCCCACGTTTGGGCTGCTCTGGTTGCTGCTGCTTTGAATCTGTGCGCAACTGTTTCTGTGCACAGGTGCTCTCGTTTCTCTCGAGGATAAGCCTGGAGGTGGGGTTGTTGGGCTGCGTGGTGATTCTCTTTGTCAGTTTCAGGAGCTGACAAACTGTTTCCCACCAACAGTGTCTGAGAGTTCTGATTTCTTCACGGGCTTGCCAGCTCTGTTATTTTCTTTTAAAAATGTAATTATAGCCATCTTAGTGGGGATAAAGTGGTATCTCATTGTGGTTTGATTTGCATTTCCTTGATGAGTCATGATGTAGAGCCTCTTTTCATGTGCATATTGATAATTTGTATGTCTTCTTTGCAAAAGTATCTATTCAGGTCTTTTATCCATTTTTAAAATTGAAATGTTCATCCATTTTATGACTGATTGTGATAGCTGTTGGTACAGTGCTGATAGGAAGCCCCTTATCAGACAGATGGTTTTCTGTCTTTAGTTCCATTTTGAGTGTTGATTTCCTTTGAAAAACAGAGCTTTCCATTTTGACGAAGTCCAATTTATCTATTTTTTCTGTGGCCCCCTATATTTTCTTCTAAGAGTCTTACAGAGTTACTGCTTACATTTAGGCCTTTGATCCATTTTGAGTTAATTTGTACACACGGGGTGAGATGGGGGTCCACATTCATATTCTTGCCTGTAGATACCCAGTGGTTTCAGCACCATCTGATGAAGAGACCAGTCTTTCTCCCCTGAGCGGACGACCCTTTTCAAAAGTCGGTTGACTGCAGACACAGGGGTTTGTTTAGATCCTTTGTCTTTAACCTCTGGCTCCCTCTATGTTCCCACCCCCAGGGGCCAGTATTTGGACTACGAGAAGGAGGAGGTGGAAGCTCAGCCCCGGCAGTGGAAGAAATACGACTTCCACTATGACAACGTGCTCTGGGCCCTTCTAACTCTGTTCACTGTGTCCACGGGCGAAGGATGGCCCATGTGAGTGCTGCCTGGCTCCTCGTGGCTGCTCAGGCCGAGAGAGAGGGGCAGCTGGGGTGGGGAGCTCAGACCCTGCACCTGTCTAAGCAGATATGCCCTAGGCTCCGTGCTTACTGGTGAGAGGAGGCCCTCCCTCTGGGAGTGGGCAGCCTGGAGGAGGAGGAGAGTAAGCCCAGAGCACTGTATCATGAGCTCCTGAAAATCCTCGTTGGCGGCAGGGCACCGGCGGGAAGAGGAGCTGGCCCGCTGGCCTCGTTGGGGAGCCTGGGGGACGCATGTGCTCAGTGCCACACTGGATGGCAGGGGGCTTCCTTTAGGGCTGAGGGGCCCACCCCCTCAGAAGGTAGGAGCGACGCTCTGCCAGGGAGACTCTGCTGAACCCAGGGCTTCCTGACAACAGGTGAAGCAGGGCATGGGTAGGTGGCCTGGTGTGGGATGGGAGAGAGCCGGGCACCACAGGACTGCGGGGCCTCTCCCGCTTCTCCTTGTAGGGTTGGGACCTCAGGCAGCCAAGGCCTCCTCCTGGAGGTCCCTGCAGCCCTGAGTGCAAGCCCTTTGTGGGGGCAGCCCGCTGCTGGGAGACACGGCTCTCCTGGGGAGCGGGCCTCAGTGAGCATGGCTCCACCCCTGGCTCAGCCACAGAAGCCCTCCTGTGACACGGGTCTCGTCTTTCCTGGAACCACGTCCTCCTGGGCTCCCCTGATGTTTGGTGTTGGCTGTTGGCCCAGGGTGCTGAAACACTCGGTGGACGCCACCTATGAGGAGCAGGGCCCAAGCCCCGGGTACCGCATGGAGCTGTCCATTTTCTACGTGGTCTACTTCGTGGTCTTCCCCTTCTTCTTTGTGAACATCTTTGTGGCCTTGATCATCATCACCTTCCAGGAGCAGGGGGACAAAGTCATGTCTGAGTGCAGCTTGGAGAAGAACGAGGTAGGACTCCCTGCCTCTCCATCTCCAGGCAACTCCCTGGTGGGCAGTGTGGTCAGGGCCCTTGGGCCTCCCCTTCTGCGTGGGGACCGCTGGCCAGCATGGGGTGGGGAGGGGCTGCCTGAAGAAGGCCTTCTCTCGTCGGGGTTCTGTGTGTGGCTGGGGGAGGGCGTGTGCAGGGGCTCCAAGGGGTCCAAGTTCTCACTTCTCCTTTCTCCCTCGCAGAGAGCTTGTATCGACTTTGCCATTAGCGCCAAACCCCTGACGCGGTACATGCCCCAGAACAAGCAGTCGTTCCAGTACAAGACGTGGACGTTTGTGGTCTCACCGCCCTTTGAGTACTTCATCATGGCCATGATAGCCCTCAACACGGTGGTGCTGATGATGAAGGTGTGTGGGGCCTGCACGGTGGACTGGGGGTGCCCGTGGACACGGGGCTTGACTCCAGCCACGTGGAGGCCCGCGCTCCTCCGGGGCGCGAGCAGCCGTGATACCGCCCTGAGTGCCGGTCAGCTTGGGTTGCTTACGCAGCCCTGATTCCCTGGTTGTCTGTGGGCTGAGATCGTAGAAGGTTCTGGAAGACACAGGGGGAGCAGGGAGGGGTGTCCCAGCGCGGCAGGTGTGTCTGCCCGCTGTGCTCTGACGGGGTCTTCATGAGCCCTGTGGGGTGTGTCGGGGCAGCTGAGTCCACGGCCAACAGCACCTCTTCCTTGGGCAGTTCTACGACGCGCCCTACGAGTACGAGCTGATGCTGAAGTGTCTGAACATCGTGTTCACGTCCATGTTCTCCATGGAGTGTGTGCTCAAGATCATCGCCTTTGGAGTGCTGGTGTGTGCCTTAGCCCCTCCTGGCCTTTTGGTGTCTGTGTTCTGGCCACCCCTCTGTAGGGGACCTTTGGGTGTTCATTATTTGGAGCTGGGATTCCCTGAACCCCCAGAGCGCATATGACCCTGAAGGGGCCCCAGGGAAGCAACTCCTGGGTTCTGCCCACCTCTGCCCCCACCCCTGCTCCTGGAGGGGAGGGGATGTGCGGCCTTATGCTCCGCCCACCTGCCCACGAGGGGCCCCATGCATCCTCTGCTGCCTTCTTGACGAGAGGCCACCTCCTACAGCTCGTCCGCAGAGCCTCCCCCACCCCCGCCAGCCCAGCACTAACTGCCCTTCTTTCTCTCCAGAACTATTTCAGAGACGCCTGGAATGTCTTTGACTTTGTCACTGTGTTGGGAAGTATTACTGATATTTTAGTAACAGAGATTGCGGTGAGTAGCTCTCCTGCCCCTGCAGGCCCTGAGTGGTCTCCCCACTGTGCCTCCAGGCCTGGGGTTAGCTCCTCCTCAGAGGATGCTTCCCCACGAAGCTCCTCCCCAGAGGCGAGTTTGGGGGCTGGATGTCCTGTAGGCAAATGCTTTATTTTGGGTAAGAAATTGGTTCCCAGAAGGTCTTCCAGGCTGATGGCCTGACAATCACCTGGGAGTGTAAGTGACCAGGAAGATAAGGATCTTGTAAATTCGTATGTGTCTAATACGTATGCACCTGACAACTGGTTCCAAAAAAATACAACTAAAGCCGATAAGGATTTGGAGTATTTTTAAAATATCAGGTTTGTTTTACGTATGTGCATGCGTGTGCACACACACACATGCTGGAGATTCTAGTTCTTACGAACATACATGGATTATATCTGAAAACTGACTGAGGGCTAAAGCATGAGCATGTCTCAACAAATTTGAAATAATCTGAGTCATAAAGCGGTGTTCTTTAAGCACAACAGATTGATAGAATCAAAGACAGAAACTCCTATATCAGTGTTTCTTAAGCAAATTCCCTCGGAACAGACACTAAGGTGAGGGTTCTTGTAAAAGTTATTTTTAGGTCATGTTCTGAGACAGAACTGTGGGGAGAGCTTGGGGGTGGGGTGGGAGAGAAGAGCCAGAGGGGCTGAGGCTCCAGCTCCATGCCAGGTGAGCTGGATCGTTCCCTAGAGGCTCTGGAGGCAGAGTGGGTCACAGCTCAGAGCTGCAGAGTTCTGTGCCCACAGGCCTCAGCTAAAGGCTTGCCTGGGGTGTGGACTCCCAGGTACCCGAGTATCCTGAGGCAGGTAAAGCAGGCTTCCGCAGCCTGTGCTGTTGGGCCTAAGGGCCACATGCAGGGCGGGGGCACCAGCTTGCAGCCCTGGCCCCACCCGGCTCTGCCCACACTTCACGTCGGGTCCTGTCTCCGGCTTCAGGTGGTGCTGGTCATGACCTCAGGGAGCAGGGAGTTGACAAGAGGAGGAACAGGGCGCCTACGGTTGCCACGGGGACCCATGTCGTCGTGGGGTCTTTGCTGTGGCCAGCCCTCTGCTGCTCCGGTTGCTGGTCACACCAAGTGAGCCAGCCTTCATGTTGTCCTGCCAGGGCCCTGCTTGCTGCGCCCTGCGGTGGCTCTGGCTGCCATGGTGGTTCAGGCACAGTTCAGACTGGTCCCAGAAACTTCTAGAAAGGCCCCGGGAGCCCCCTGATTTCCAGAGAGGCTTCTCCCTGCCCCGTGCAAGGACAGCTCTGTGCCTCGCACCTTGGCTGTGAAGAGCCCAGAGTAACAGGAGCCACGGTGGTCTCCTGGGTCCCACAGAGGACGCTGTCTCCACCTGTTTGCGTCAGGACTCCTAGATGTGCCTCACTTGAGTTTGTGGGGTGGTGGCGCAAAGTCCACTGGGCTCCTGTGAGTGGCGGGCCACCTCTACTTCGGCTCCTCATTTCCTGAATCCATGCATTTTTCCGGGTCGGGCACCCAGTACATCTATCGGCCACCTGTTTGTCTTGAAGGACAGCCCCACCATCCCAGTGTCTTTTCTGTGCCTGCAAGAGGCTGTCCCAGCATTTCACCTGGCCGACACCTGAGTGATGTGGAGGCTGACATGCTAGCGGGTCCTGGGTCTCTCGCCCTGTCGGCCCTCCTTTCTCCTCTAAGTGGATGTTGTGTGGAATCTCGTTCTGGGGCATCTCTGACGCTAGTGCATCAGCCAAGGCAGGCCTGACCCAAGATGTGAGTGGTCCCTGCTGAGACCCGTCACTGCTGTTTCCAGGTGAAAGTTTCCCACCAGGTGACTGCTGGAAACACCAAGTACGGCTCTCCTTAGAGGCCTGGAGGCGGCCTCTGCTGGTAATGGGCAGGTGTTCAGTAGTGGCCGTGGCTGTATCAGCTGTGCTAAGGAGGAGCCTGGCTGTTGGGCCCAGGCACAGCCTTCCCCAGCTGTCTCAGTCCCTGCCTTTCTGAGTCTGCCATGTGAGTGGGGGCTGGTGACAGAGGCCTGCTGACATCTGCTGGCCAATGCATCCAAGGTGCCTGGGGTTTTAGTGCCTCTGTGGCTGTGGATGCTGGGGTGGATGTTGACATATGACACATAGTGTCCATTCCCAGGTCCAGCCGGTGCCTCTGCCCCAAACCTTGTTCCCTCCAGAGGCCTGAGCAAGCTGGAGTCCTTGCCTTATCACAGACACCTCCTTCCCACACACACACACACACACACTCGCATGCACGCACACATGCCATGGTAGACTGGGCACACACCACTCAGAGCTCTGCCTCACACTGTCTCTTGGGCGGCCCTGCCTGGGTCTCTGCTGAGGTGTGTACTAGTATATCAAGCCAGTCCCTCCATAACCAGGTTTCGAGTTTTACTGCCCAGTTTTAGTGACCATCCCATGATATGCTGGGAAAGGGTGACCTGAGGAGACACTGGTGTGACAGAGGCGAGAGGCTGGGCTGGGCCTTCCTGTCATGTGACTGTGGCCTCTAGACTTGCAGAGGTGGCGTGCCCACTGTGCCCTGGGCTGTTGCTGGGCCTGCAGCACATGACTCGTGAGGGCAACTTTGGTGCCATAGATACGGTGTCTTATGGTCAGACAGTCTCTGTAGGACCTCATAGCCAGGCATGACGTCTCTGCAGATGACGTGAATCTTTGCTCCAGGAGCCTAGGTGACTATACTGACTTTCGTGTGGTGCTCCGAGGGCCCTGCATAGGTGTTTATCTACCACAGATATTCCTAGCACCACAGGGCCTGTTGGGGCTTGTGGCCCGAGTGGCAGGCTCCTGATACTGCAGTGTGGACCTGCTGGAGAGCCTGCTCTTGCTCTGAAACCTAGTAGCTTTGAGTCACTTGATAAATGGGATACAGCAGCCTTCCTTTAGCTGTGCATGCTGTCTCCAGGACCTACAGAAGTCTCCAAGAGTAGGAGGTGTGAGGCCCAACCTTGGGGTCCATGTTCGGGCATGGCTCACACCCCTGGATTATAAGTCTTGTGCACTAAATTTCCACCTAAAACATGGGGAAAGACCATTTTAATCCTAAATATGTTCTAGAGAGTAGAAGAGGGAACATTTCCTAACTAGTTGTATGAGGCTACATCATACAATGTAGCCTTGAATCTTGACATCAAAAAATTTAAAAAGAATGTAAGAAAGGAGGATCATAATCCATCAGTTCAGTTCAGTCACACAGTCATGTCCGACTCTTTGCGACCCCATGAATCGCAGCACACCAGGCCTCCTTGTCCATCACCAGCTCCCAGAGTTCACTCAGGCTCACGTCCATCGAGTCCGTGATGCCATCCAGCCATCTCATCCTCAGTCGTCCCCTTCTCCTCCTGCCCGCAATCCCTCCCAGCATCAGAGTCTTTTCAAGTGAGTCAACTCTTCACATGAGGTGGCCAAAGTACTGGAGTCTCAGCTTTAGCATCATTCCCTCCAAAGAAATCCCAGGGCTGATCTCCTTTAGGATAGACTGGTTGGATCTCCTTGCAGTCCAAGGGACTCTCAAGAGTCTTCTCCAACACCACAGTTCAAAAGCATCAATTCTTCGGCGCTCAGCCTTCTTCACAGTCCAACTCTCACATCCATACATGACCACAGGGAAAACCGTAGCCTTGACTAGACGGACCTTAGTCGGCAAAGTAATGTCTCTGCTTTTGAATATGCTATCTATGTTGGTCATAACTTTTCTTCCAAGGAGTAAGCGTCTTTTAATTTCATGACTGCAATCACCATCTGCAGTGATTTTGGAGCCCAAAAAACTAAAGTCTGACACTGTTTCCACTGTTTCCCCATCTGTTTCCCATGAAGTGATGGGACCGGATGCCATGATCTTCGTTTTCTGAATGTTGAGCTTTAGGCCAACTTTTTCGCTCTCCTCTTTCATTTTCATCAAGAGGCTTTTTAGCTCCTCTTCACTTTCTGCCATAAGGGTGGTGTCATCTGCATATCTGAGGTTACTGATATTTCTCCCGGCAATCTTGACTCCAGCTTGTGCTTCTTCCAGCCCAGCGTTTCTCATGATGTACTCTGCATATAAGTTAAATCAGCAAGGTGACAATATTCAGCCTTGATGGACTCCTTTTCCTATTTGGAACCAGTCTGTTGTTCCATGTCCAGTTCTAACTGTTGCTTCCTGACTTGCATACAGATTTCTCAAGAAGCAAGTCAAGTGGTCTGGCATTCCCATGTCTTTAAGAATTTTCCACAGTTTATTGTGATCCACACAGTCAAAGGCTTAGGCATAGTCAATAAAGCAGAAATAGATGTTTTTCTGGAACTCTCTTGCTTTTTCTATGATCCAGCGGATGTTGGCAGTTTGATCTCTGGTTCCTCTGCCTTTTCCCAAACCATCTTGAACATCTTGAAGTTCACGGTTCACGTATTGCTAAAGCCTGGCTTGGAGAATTTTGAGCATTACTTTACTAACATGTGAGATGAGTGCAACTGTGCAGTAGTTTGAGCATTCTTTGGCATTGCCTTTCTTTGGGATTGGAATGAACACTGACCTTTTCCAGTCCTGTGGCCACTGCTGAGTTTTCCATGTTTGCTGGCATATTGAGTGCAGCACTTTCACAGCATCACCTTTCAGGATTTGGAAACAGCTCCACTGGAATTCCATCACCTCCACTGGCTTTGTTCGTAGCAATGTTTTCCAAGGCCCACTTGACTTCACATTCCAGGATGTCTGGCTCTTGGTGAGTGATCACACCATCATGATTATCTGGGTCATGAAGACCTTTTTGTACAGTCCTTCTGTGTATTCTTGCCACCTCTTCTTAATATCTTCTGCTTCTGTTAGGTCCAGACCACCTCTGTCCTTTATCTACCCCATCCTTGCATGAAATGTTCCCTTGGTATCTCTAATTTTCTTGAAGAGATCTCTCGTCTTTCCCATTCTGTTCTTTTCCTCTATTTCTTTGCATTGATTGCTGAAGAAGGCTTTCTTATCTCTTCTTGCTATTCTCTGGAACTCTGCATTCAGATACTTATATCTTTCCTTTTCTCTTTTGCTTTCCACCTCTCTTCTTTTCACAGCTATTTGCAAGGCCTCCCCAGACAGCCATTTTGCTTTTTGCATTTCTTTTCCATGGGGATGGTCTTGGTCCCTGTCTCCTGTACAATGTCACGAACCTCATTTTATAGTTCATCAGGCACTCTATCTATCAGATCTAGGCCCTTAAATCTATTTCTCACTTCCACTGTATAATCATAATCCATACTCACTCATTAACATAGATGTAAAATTCAAAACAGCATGTAAGCAAGCCAGATCCCGCAGTGTCCAGGAAGAAGTGCAATCAGGTTTATCCCAGGAACACCAGATTCCTCAGCAGAAAGTCTATCAGTGTAATTTACATGAACAGGTCAAAGGACTCTGTTAGTAAGCCTGTCACAGATGCAGAAAAGGTACTCAATAAAATTCAGATTTTATTCACGACGAAAATTATTAGCATGTGTTAACTTGATGAAGAGCGTTTACCAGAAAGTCCTATGCAAGTATCTACAGTGGTCACGTCTGGAGACTTCTTTCCAACATTGAACAATAAATCAGCAGTTCAGCAAGTTGTATGTCAGCTTCATAAGAACAGATTTTTGTCTGTTTTGCTCATTGCTGATTCTAGTGCTTAAAATAGTGCCTGACAGTTTGCAGGTACTCATAATTACTTGCTGAATGAATAGGACAGAAAAAAAGGTAAATATTCAAGTTTCAGAAGAGGACTAAGCAACTGCCATTAGTCAAAGGTGACATGTCACCTGCGGATGGAATCTAGGGTGATCTAAAGCTAATTAGATGTGAGATTGCTCAAGAGAGTGTATTGTATTTCGTTGCAACGTCAGCACCTCCGGCGATAAACCTAACAAGGTATGTGTGCAAGATCTCTTTGTGCAAAATTATTAAACTTTATTGGCAGGTATTAAAGAAGGCCTGAATAGATGGAGTTGTACGTCATGTTAATAAGACGTGTCAGTGGCATACAGGTGATAGTTTTCCCCAGTTGATCTATAGATTCAATGGAATTTCAATAAAAATACCAATTATTTTGCTTTTCCTTTTGTTTGTCTCTTTTATGCAACTTGGCAAGTTGTTTTTAACATTTATAAGAAAGAGAAAGGCTCACAAATGGCCAAGATGCTTGAGAAGAAGGTGCTCCTGGGGGGCTGTGGTGGGGAGGCTGCTCCTGACAGTGGGGAGACATCCTGGAAAGTTGTAGCAACTAGAACAGTGTGGTGCTAGCGTAGGAACAGCTCAAGAGCCTGGACACAGACTCGGTTGTATTTGGAAACTTGGTGTGTGACTCCCTGTGGGCGTAACTGATGAACAACACAAGGGAAAAGAGAAATTGGATCTTGGTTCATTCCATTCACAAAAATACGGCAAATGGATGAAAAAACTTAAATGTAAGAGACAAAACTTTGAAAGTCTTAGAGGAAAATACAAGCAATGATCTTTAAGACCTTGAGATAGGGATGATTTGTTAAGCAAAATATATGTAAAGTATCAGCCATAACTGGAAAAAATTGTATAAAATAAAGGTTTTGTTTGTCAAAAGGAGGAATGCCAGTCCATGAACAGGGAAAGGGTAGTCACATCATACTCCTTCATGTGTGTGTGTTAGGATCTTTGTGCAGTGCCTGTTGCGTGCTCAGCGCTGTCCTAAGTGCTGGGACAGCAGATGAAACTCCTGTTTCATCCTAGTGGGCAGGACACACAGTGTCAGTGACTGGGTGGAAGACAGAGCAGAGGGCACGAGGACTGGGTGCCTGTGTGTCGCTGAGGTGTGGCTCCAGGCAGCGCTGGGCTCACGAGGAAGTGGAGCTGGTCAGAGCTGGGTGCAGCAGAGACCCACTCAGGGCTGAGGGGGTGGGCACGGTGGCTGCACAGGGAAGGCTCTGCAGTCAGTAGAGCTTGGCTTTTCTTCTGAGTGAGACGGGAGGACTTGGAGGGTTTTGTGAAGAGTGACACGGTCTGGCTTTTAAGACCACAGCCCTGGCGGCTCTGTCGAGAAGTGTGTGCAGGTGCAAGCAGAGGCTGTTTTAGCTGTGTTGTCCTAGAAACAGACCTGAGACAAGGATGTGGTTCAAGCTGTCATCTGGAAGTGAGTGGGAAGGAAGGTGGGCAGCTCGTGGAAGGTGCTGGCCGGTCGGCTGCTGTTATATCCCTGGCCATCCCCACCAGGCATCGTCTGCCACAGGTAGAGAGGGCCAAAGAATCACCCTATATTGGGCTTCCCTGGTGGCTCAGTGGTAACGAATCTACCTGCCAATGAAGGGGACCCGGGTTCAATCCCAGGAAGATTCCCTGGAGAAGAAAATGGCAACCGACTCCAGTATTCTTGCCTAGAAAGTCCCATGGACAGAGGAGCCTGGCAGGCTGCGGTCCATGGGGTGGCAAAGTTGGATATGACTTAGCGATTGAATAACAACTCATCACTTATTGATGTTAGCTGTAGGTCTTGTGTCCTGGCCTGGGAAAGCTTTCAGGAACAAAGATATAAGCTCTGACAACTGGATATTGGGCCACAGGAGATGTGTATGTGGTCCAGCATTACTGCCATGAGCCAGGATTGGAGCTGGGGAGCTGGGGTGCAGTGAGACATGGTCAAGTTCTGGGTGTAATTTCAAGGTAGAGCTGCAGATGAATCAGATGGGAGTGTGAGAGATGAAGCAAGGATGGCATCAGAATTTTTATCTGAGCACTTGGAGAAGTGGTCGGTCTGTCATTGAAAAGGGAAGAAATTGTGAGGAACAGGTTTTCTGAGGACGGTCTGGCTGCACTCTCTCCATGCTAGAGTCCAGCCCGGCTGCCCTCCCTGGAGTCGTCCATGGGCAGCTAGAGGAGACTCGGGCCAATAGTGTAAGCCTGGGAGTTGTGAGCCTGTAGGATGAGATGGTGTGAGATCCACGGGAGCAGAGTGTGAGGCCAACACACAGTGACCAGGGCTGGAGGGCAGAGGCCTTCCAAACTCTGGTGGAGGTTAGTGTCCAGAGTGTGCAAGGCTCTTCTGTGAGCCGAAAGTATAGTTGGGCATCTTACAGAATAGAAGACATAAATGGCCACAGAAAGATGCTCAACCTTATTTGTAATCAAAGAAATACAAAGTGATATGGCACCGAGATGCCATTTCACACCTACTAGTTTGTCAAACAGAACTTCCAACGTTGCCAGCAGGGGTTGAGGATGTGGCCGCTGCTGCTGGGTGTCTGGGAAGCTCGGGCATGTCTGTGGCAACACCCTCCGGGGGTGCAGGTGTGCAGGGCACCTGAGCAGATGAGCCGGAGACGCTCTCTACTCTGGGGTTCATGGCAGCGTCTGCAGGAGCAGCGGCCGCAGCAGTGGTTTGCTGACAGTGAACGACACCCTCGTCAAGAGGATGCCTCTCAAATCGGTGTTTGCTCAGAGTCAGAGCACAAGTTCGCCTGAGCCCAAGGGGGCTACATACAGTCTAATCCCATCACAGAGTTAAGAAAAGACAAGTATAGCACATTTCTTTCCTGGAGAATCCCAGGGACGGGGGAGCCTGGTGGGCTGCCATCTCTGGGGTGGTACAGAGTCGGACATGACTGAAGCGACTTAGCAGCACATTTTAAGAGTTTGAGCTAAAACAGTAAAGAAAAGCAATTATTAAAATAATTAAGTGTAGTTACTACATCTGGTGGAGGAGGGCATGGCAACCTACTCCAGTATTCCTGCCTGGAGAATCCCCAGGGACAGAGGAGCCTGGTGGGCTACAATCCATGGGAATCGCAGAGCCAGACACAACTGAGTGACTAAGCACAGCCACATCTGGGGAAGAGAGAGATGGGAAGGGCTTTCGGAGTAATGGGGACATTCTGGTTCTTAAGCTGGACAATGAATATATGGATGATTTATTACCTTTATTTAAAATGCGTGTGTGTATGTATATAATTACACATATTCTTTTGTTTACATGAGGTGTTTCATGGTTTTGAAAAGTTAATGATCTGAATAATCCAGGCTGAAAGCTGAGAGTTGCCACTTTAACAAAAAAATCAAGGTTGTTTGTTTTGCCAGCCATTGGCCTTGCAGTACGGTCTGGGTGCCACCCGTCCACTGTGGGCTTCCCACGCAGAAACGGTTCCCCTGTGTGGTTTTTGACGGGCGCTCTGCTTCCCTGGACACAGGAATCTTTATTCTCCTGGAAAAAGGATGCAAACACTGGGTTTCCAGCTGCAAAGGCACAGCCCCGGGGCTTTGGGCGCGTGTGTGCCTCGTCAGCAGTGGGCGGTGGCTCAGGCGGCTAGTGTCACAGGCCTTCCAGGGATGCCTCTCCAGAGAGAGGCCCCGCAGCTGCTGGACACTCCAGGGGCAGCTTGCAGATGTTCGAGACCCTCCAGGGCAGTCTCCCTCAGTCCTGCACACTCGGCAGGTCTGGTGGGAGTGTTCAGAATCCGCCTGGTCGCGAAGCTCAGCTGCCCAGCTGTTAATGATTTCCGAGGGCAGTCTTGCTGTTCTGCCTGGAGGAGGAAAGATGAAAGCAAGCCACCCTGTGGATTTCCGTGTTGTTTTTCTTTCTCCATTTGTAGTCACTTCATTTGTTACTTTGTGGATTTACTTTTTTTTCCTGAGGCAAAAATATGAGTGTCAGTTCCCACTCCCAACTTAAAAGTCACATAGAGCAGTAGTCTTAATAACCAGGGTCACATAGTGCTCCAAACAAGCATGAAACTGACATTGATTTCTTTGCCTGGAATAAAAAATAAGTGTCTGTGAGTCATCTTTGATTTGCATTACAAACAGAAATGCAAATGACGCCTCTGTCTGCGTAACCTACAGATTTCAAAAATGTGTTTTGATTTGGTTCATTTTAAGCAAAAATGCAGTTTACCAAAATCCTAAAAATTTCCAGTGAAGTATCCAGAGTTTGAGTTTTTGCTTGTGTTGATTGATGACTCATTTTCTCTTTTGTTTTCTGTTTTTGTTCTTGATTTACCTAACCTACCTGCTGACTCACGCCACCCAACCAACATACAATGCGAAAACCATGTCTCCGTCTGTATGTTGCGCGCCTGCTGCTCAAACATCCCAATTTGTAAATAACACGCAAATATCCATCCATGAAAACATCACATATAGGAGACGGTTGGTTTCGTGACTTATACAGCTCTTAAAGCTCTCTGTTTCGCTTGCACTGCTGTCCTTTTCCTCTGCTTCCTGTCACCCTCACCGCCGCCCTCCTGTGCTCAGAGCCCAGCTGCACCCGTCCCCTCTGGCCTCTAGTGCGCTCTCTCTGGCTCCTGGGTCCAGCAGGGCCTTCTGAGGGTCCTCAGGGGCCACTTGATCACAGGAACTGGCCTTGGGCCAAGAGAGGAGTAGGGGCCTCTGAGTGAGAGGCAGGTAACTGTCGAGGCTGAGTCAGAATTGGGGGGTTGCTGGACGCGAGGTTGGGCCTGTTCCCCGTAAAGTCCACGGTTTCTGCTGCACAGTCATCTCCCTTCTGCTCTACCTCTGTTGGCCAGCAGACCAAGTGGGCTTGGGTCCACCTCTGACGATGTCTCCTGTCGGGTCCTTCCTGGACAGACCTTCCGTGGAGGCCTGACTGGGGGCATGAGCCTTGGGGGTTGTCCTGACTGAGTAGGAAGAGGGCCTTTGCTCCAGGAGGCAGCAGAGAGCTGGGCCTCCATCCGGCACCGTGGATTCCCGTGTGCCCTGGTCAGCGAGCTTGTGTGGAGCCCGTGCAAGTGGTGTGGACAGGGACTCCTTGCGGATCTCAGGAAAATCTGAGGGAGAGTGGCGACGCTGGAGCAGACTGAGCCAAGGCCTCGGCTGGAAGTACATGCAAAGAGCAAGTATTTCAGATTCCTGAACAGAGAGTGAATGTGGTAAAGTGTTTCACAATCGGAGCAGAAAAGCTTGAGTTTTGAGAAAAAGACTTTTAAGCCGAAGTGCCAGGCTGCATCTTCATCAGAGCTCTGCTGGTGTTGTCGGGCCTCCGCTCAGCCCTTCCTGCGCCCCCGAGCAGCCCCCTCGGGCTTACTCCTTTTCTCTCTTTCTCTCGTCTCCCCCATCATCAGTCCCCTTGAGAACGAAGCTGAGTAGGAAAGCAGCTTATTCCCCGCGCGGCTGCTCTCCTCCCCAGCACGTGTGGGGCCCCCGGCACGTGCGCACAGTGTGAGGGGAGCCCCCTCATTCTGCTGTGAGTCTGCCCAGACGCAATGATGTGCTTGGACACAGGAGGTGAGGGCCTTGGCCTGGGGTCCACTTGCTTTTGTGGCTCCCATCTCATTTTCTCGATGATTCCTCACCCCCAGGCATGACGTCCTAACACTGCCACCATGGGGAGGAGGAAGCAGGCAGTCAGTGGAGCTGGGGACTAGTGTCCCCCTCAGTGTAAAGCAGCTGCTACGTTGAGGGTGCAGCGTTGACCTTTCTGGCTCAGAGGCAGGGGTGATAAGGTGGGGTGCCCTGACTTTTCATTCATTTGACTTGAAAGTAGGTGTGTCTACTCCAGGGTACAACGGAAACCGTGGACTCTGGGGGATGGGGAAGGTTGCGTCCACCTCCAGGGGTTGGCTGAGGCCAGGGGTGACCGCGCTCAGCCATGGGGAGGCCGCCGTGTGCTTGCTGCCCCCACTGTCCAGCATGCGGCCTGCTTGGTGGTGTCTGGCAGCTCGTGCCCTGGGTGCAGCCGTGATGCGCTCAGGCCATCACACCGCTTGCGAGGCCTGTAGCTGCCTCACCACCCTCCTTCATGACTCTCTAGGGCTGTCTGTCTGTTGGCACCCCCACCCTCTCCTAGGTGCCCACTGGAGCCCCGAGGAGAAAGTCTGGGAGGATGGGTGGGGCCTGGGTGTCAATGGGAGGTGTCACATGGCTGAGCTCTGTGTCCAGGGACTTGAATGGACAGCACCTTCCTCTGTCTGCTCTGGTACCCGTCCCTTCTTTATTACCCAGAAGGCTATTTCCTCCCAGTATTTTCAGGAAATCATCTTGTCTGTGCCAACTGCCCGAGCAAATTGCTTTTGTCCTGGCCCCTCCAGATCCACATGCGCAGGTGGTTTCAAAAGTGAAGAAGACTGAGGCGGCAGCCCCTCGCCCTTGCTGCGCTTCACTGTCTTGTACAGAGGGCTCCTTGACACCGTAAACAGTCCCCCTCCCAGCCTCCTGAGAGCACTGGCTCACCTGAGAGTCCTCAAGGCCCAGGGACTCAGAGAGTGTGGATGTATGTCACCTACCCTGTCTGCCCTGAGGGTCTCTTTCCCCAGCACAAGCTAGTGAGGGAGCTGCAGGCAGATGAGAACACCCTCCAGGGCCACGTCCTGAGGTCCACTCTGCCTTCTTGCTGGACCACAGTCAGCCCTTCTGTGCCTGCGGACTGCCCTGTTCCCCTGTGGCATTGCCTAAAACTCGGCACCACCCCCCGAGAGTAGCTTATGTCCCTCACCAGCAGACAGTCCAGAGTCCCAGGTGGAAGTAAAGAAGCCAGCCTCTGAGATGAGGCAAGCAAGGGGTGGAGTGAGGCCTGTCCCCTGACGGATGCCTCATCCCAGCCAAGATCAGATGGGCAGCCCTCGAGTAGGACGCCGCTCCTCCCAGGCCCTGCCACCTCCCGCACGTGCTCGCCGTTGCTGCTGCCTCATTCAACACCTGCTCTCTTTTCTCTGTGTCTGACCACTGAATCTGGCAACACAATGTGTCTAGCCTGAGCTGCTTGCATATTTTAAAACAGCAAAGTGTGAGGAAGCTGCTCTCAGGCTGCGTGTGGGTGGGCAGAAGAGGGCACCTGGTCTCTAAGCAGGCAGGGCAGGAAGCCCCCGGTGCCCGTGAGCACCCCTTTCTACTCAGGGACACTGTCCAGAGCCGGGCCCCCTGAAAGGGATGTGCCAGGGATTCAGGTGCCCTTGGGCCAGGGTGGAAGCGTTACTCCCGGGTCATCTGTGGAGTCCAGAGATTATCGGTTTGCTCTGTGCTTGACTTCAGACCCTCTGGATGAGGGCATGCTGCAGAGACATCTTGGGTTCTCTGGAGCAGAGTCCGGTCTAGGGGGCTACAGAGGGGCTTCTCGGGTGGCAGCAACAGGGCTGCCAGTGCCTACACCTCCTGCCAGGACTTGTCTGCAGGTCCCTGCCTGGCCCCAGAGGATGTGTCTGCCCCTCTGCTGGGCCCTGGGTGGCAGGGCCTTGCTGGCGTGTGGGAGACAAGGGCATGGCCACCGAGTCTGAGGAGAGGCAGCCCCGCCCAGTCCCTGGGCTGCTCAGCCGTGTCCTGCAAGAGGCGATCAGCGTCAGAGGCCTGGCTGCGGGTGGCCTCCCGTTCCCACTGGCAGCAGGGAGCTGCTTCACAGGACTTCTCTGTCCCTCCCTGTAGAGGAGTGTCTCTGATTTGCTGCATGAGAAGTTGTTTGCAATGACAAGCTTTACCTCTGGAAGATTTTCTGGTGGCTGATTGCTGCTTAGACTGTGAAGCAGTCTCTGTCTTCACCTGCTTTTCTTCAGGACACAGTGACTCGGGGAGGTGGGTGGGGAGCAGCCTCCCTGTGCCTGTGGGAGGCTCGTTTCTGAAGGTCAGAGCACAACCTCTCTTCCCTGCAGAACAACTTCATCAACCTCAGCTTCCTCCGTCTTTTCCGTGCTGCCCGACTCATCAAGCTGCTCCGCCAAGGCTACACCATCCGCATCCTGCTCTGGACCTTCGTCCAGTCCTTCAAGGTGAGGCTGGGCGTGGCCAGGCGGGGCCTGACCTCTTCCTCGCTGTGCCCCCGCCCAAGCACTCTCCTTGGGAAGACCAGGGTGGGTGCCCCTGGCCCCCCGTTGTCCACCCCCTTCCCCTGGCCCCTGTTGTCCCTGTGATGGTCTGTAAGGACACTCTCAGTCTTACAGAGAGCATCTTGTTTGTGCTCACAAAGGGCTGCCGTGGCTTTTATGGCTTGGTTTGTAAATGAAGATGATGGGCCCTTGGTGAAGGGTCTTGGTGGTCAGTGGGGCTGGGTCTGTAGTCAGCTAAGGCTGGTGCCACCCGGAGGCCCAGCCAGAATCCGCTCTCAGATGTGGTGCCGGCAGGGGCCGGGCGGCTCTCCGGGCGCTGAGACGCCCTCCCTGTGTCTCTGCAGGCCCTGCCCTACGTGTGCCTGCTCATCGCCATGCTGTTCTTCATCTACGCCATCATCGGCATGCAGGTGGGTGTGTGCAGGCCACCGCGTGGCAGCGGGGACCGGGGGGCACTCAGCAGTGTTTCTGTGAGCCAGGTGCCAGTCTAAGCACACTGTGAGCTTAATTCTTAGGGAGACTGTCTGTGGCTGAGGCCAGGCATTGCCGCCCTCTGTGAGCAGATGTGCGGCCCTGCTCTTGTGTGGAGTCCTGCTGGTCTGTGTCAGGGCACTGACGGTCACGGTTGCTTGGGTGCTGGGCCCGCACAGTGTGGAGTGTTTGAGCACATCCGCGTGGCCCAGGTGGCCTGCGCCGCAGCAGCTGGTCATGCCTTTTGCCCAGGAGCACTTCTGAAGGATGTAGGGATGGAAGGTGATCTCAAATGTTAATTTGTGGTGGGAGGAGGCAGTGTCTTAAAGGTTAGCTGAGAACCGATTTTTAAACTCTATTTTCAGGGATTGAAAGTTCTCTTGCTTGAAATTTACTGAGATCTGATGTTATTTAAAACAAATACATGTTTTTCTTGCTTTGGTCTATGGACATACAAAAACATAGCCCAGTGATCTTTCTTTTGATGGATATATGATAATTCATAAATTTTAAGCTGGATTTCAGATTTTAAGCTATTTAAAGTGAGGGACTTATTTGCATTTCTAACCCTGAAAGAAAGAAATTAAAATGGGTACAAAGCCCATTGTGGTGTTCGCACAAAAATGTTAAAAAAAAACTTTCAAGTGATCTCTCAGAATATCAGTATATTACTGTTTGGGGTCATTGATGAGAGAGTGAATTTTAAAATGATTCCCTCCTTTTTGTCTAGCAGAGCCCACCTAAACTTAGCTCTGGGCCCCACTTTATACTGGTTATGCTATTTAATCCTGGACGGGCTCAGAGCCAGAGCCTGTACAAACTGGTCTATGGGACAGTGACATGTTAGACTTCCCAGAGGTTTTCTCTTCCCTGGAAATGAGTGCACAGATGCTGCTGGAGCCAGACACCCCTGGCCCCGTAGCCCCAGCAGCAGCAGTGGCAGCTCTGGTCGGGGTCTCTGGGTGAGGGCAGTCCTGGCGCGTCCCCGCATGCACGCCTGCAGTCTCTTGCCTGGCCACGGCCCGTAAAGACCGGCAGCGCTGGTCTGCAGGGCTGTCTGCCTTCTCCACTGCAGGTGTTTGGGAATATTGCTCTGGACGACGACACCAGCATCAACCGTCACAATAACTTTCGGACGTTTCTTCAAGCCTTGATGCTGCTCTTCAGGTGTGTGGTGGGAGGTGGAGGTGGATCCAGAGTCAGAGGCTCCCCATCAGTGTGTTGTGCAGAGGCAGGCCCAGACTCAGGGACCCCTTCGTTCATGATGGACCCGGCCCTCCACTCCTTGCCATACTGGCTTCTCTGTGGTGGGCCTTTCCAGTCTCCCCCACTTTTTGCTTGTTCTTCCCTAATGGCTCCTGGGCCTGAAGGGGGCCCCCGAGGCAGTCAGTCTGAGACCCCTGAGCACACCTTGTCTCTGCTGCCCAGTGAGGTTTTGAAGGACAGGTGTCTAAAGAGACTTTCTTGGTGTGCCAGCCCCGAGCTTCCCACCAGCTCGCCTTAGTGATTTCGAGGACCTCTGGGATCAGGAAAAGCGGGCAGCAGAGAGCTGCTGGCGGCAGGGCTCACCTGCTCAGTGGCCCAAGGGACCAGCCAGCCCGACACGTGGGTCTGAGAGCAGCTCCATCCGCCTCCGTCACTCGCAGCAGCTGCAGTTCCCACGGCTCCCAGGGGCAGTCAAGGGGCGCACCAGGGCAGGGCCTTGAGGAGCACAGACTCGTGTCACCTCAGGGGCCTCCTGCAAAGGCATATGGGGGATGGCTCCCCAGCCATTGCTCTCAGGCATGGACACACGTGGACTGTGGCTGTTCACCACCCTGATGTAAGAAGGCACTCCTGGGTAGAGCCCAGAGGGTCGACTGTGTCTCCTTCATTCACTGTGATCCTCAGGGAGGGGGATATGTGCTCTCTCTAATAATATATGATGAGGGGCCTCATAATTAATAAATAAACAGCAGACCCCTTCCTGAGGTTTCCCTGCTCCACTTTTGGGGACACCCAGCTCAGCTGACCTTATGCAGATGTATTTGGGGGTGTGGGAGTTCATTTTTGGAGGGTGAGCTCAGCCCAGGCCTGCTTCACTGAGCTGCCTGGAGAGAGTGTCTGACTTACTCTTTGCATTAGATAAACAGCATCCTTAGGCTGACACTTCCCCGAGCAGTGTCATTTCTCTGGACTTTAGCTCTTATATCCACTTTATTTCTTTGTTTATTAACATCCTGCTTTGTGTGACAAAAGATATGAAGCCAGCCTCGATTTTAAACCTTTGATCTCAAAGACCTCTGTTCCCTCCTCATCACACGGGCACCCTCATCATTCAGGCCTGGCACAGGCCGAACTGGCTGTTGTCAGTGGGGAGTGGACCCAGCTTCTGCCCAGGACTGACCACACAGCGGCATGCTGGGCCACCTGCAAGTCTGATGCGCATCTGGCCCCTGTGCTGGCTTCACGCACAGGAGCGAAAGGCCACACAGGCGGGCTTCTGCAGTAGCTGCTCAGGGTCGACGGTTCTTGGTGTGTCCAAGAAACAGCAGAGGCAGGGGTGGCTGCAGCAGAGTGAACGGGGACCGTGGCAGGGGATGACGTCAGGTAAAAGGCAGCTGCAGGCCCACAGAGCTCTGGGCAGTCGTGTAGGGGTCCTCAGGGAGGTCTTCGATCCGATCTGGGCTACTGAACAGGGAGCACCCAGTTAAGGAATTGTTGCTGCAGCTCAGAAGTGGTCGTTGCTCAGCCCAGGGAGGTAGGGGTAGTAAGAGCCTGGCTGGTTTTGAAGGCAGGTCAAGATGTGGTGAGAGAGAGAGGAGGCAAGGATGATTCCCGTGTCTTTGGCCTGAGCACTGGGAAGGATGGGGTCACTGTTTCCTGAATCCAGGAGGACTAGGCGGCACAGGCTGGGGAGGAGATCAGAGGCCGCAGAGGGAGCTCACCATGGTGCTGACTTTGGTGCTGCGATTTCTTTCCTGTAACACGTACTTTCCCCTTAGCACCAGCTTGAAATCTAATGCCAGAGGTTTCTTTTAAGAATCAACATCTGTTACCCAGACCTAACACCTATGCAGGATCCCTGTGGGAGGGAACGCAGTTCTCCTAAATTCCTGGGCCTTCCCCTGGCCTCACGCTCTGCCCTCCTCTCAGGAGTGCCACCGGCGAGGCCTGGCACGAGATCATGCTGTCCTGCCTCAGCAGTCGGGCCTGTGACGAGCTCGCCAATGCCACAGAGTGCGGGAGTGACTTCGCCTACTTCTACTTCGTCTCCTTCATCTTCCTTTGCTCCTTTCTGGTGAGTCCTGGACCCTCTGTGCACCCCACTGCCACACCTGCCTGTCTCAGACCAACTTGAGTCCCCCTGCTCTCTTGCTGACATCTGATTTTGACCCATGATGCATGAAAGCTGATTCCATGTTGATGGACCTTGTTTCCCTGGAGACGAGGACCACGTTAATCCTGAAAGGACCCACTGGGTAAGGAGCTTCTGTGGGCCTGCCTTTACTTCTGTGGAAAGGGCTTTACATTTCTGTGGAGCACTGCCTCTCAGTTCTCAGCTAGAAGGACTTGCGCTGTGGTGGCAAGGAACAAGCACCAGCACTCCAGCCAGCCTGCCTGTGCCTGATGAGGTTCCGGAAACTCATGGGGCCAGGCTGGAGGGGCCAGTGGGCCACGCTGCAGTGAGTGGGTGTTCTGCACATCAGCAGAAGTCTCTGGGAGACTGTGCACAGTGACATCATCTGCTTGACATCTTAAAGCGTCACTCTGGTTTCTGGTTGGGAGAGGCTGTGTGTGGCCAGGAGCTGACTGGGAGTGACAGCTGGAGAAGGGAGGAAGCTGTGTGGATGGGGGCCGCCCTGTGCAGGCAGAGCTTTCATGACTGGCTACTGAACATGGGCATGAGAGAAAAAGGGAAAGAGCTGTATTCTGGGGTTTGCTGGGCTGCGGCAGTGAATGATGTTCCCCCAGGCGGAAGGCTGGGGAGCTGCAGGTGTGGGGTGGTGGGAGGGAGTGGAGGCGTGTGGGGGCCTCTGGCTGGAGATGCAAGTTCGCTGTCATCAGTGTTCGGTGTATCAGTCAGGCTGGACGATACCCCTAGGTCCCCGTGTGGTCCAGAGACCCACGACTTAGCATCACCTGGGCACTTGTTAGAAATTCAGATTCCTGGTCCCTTCTAAGACTTACCGTACTGGAATCTTTGGAGAGGGACCCAAGAGTCCGAGCTCTAACACTCTCCCAGGTGCTTCTACTCCCTCCCATACATATACTTTGCTGTACACTTAGCGTAAATCAACTATACTTTAAGAAAAACTTAAAAATTAAATACAAAAAAACCCAATGACAAGATAGGAGGCCTCATACTTTGTGGTTTAGAAATTGGCACCAACACTTCAGTAAATCAAAGCAGCGTTACACTGGCACGAATCCGAACACATGCACTGAAGGGGCAGAGTTGGGACTAGGAATAAACCCTCATATGCACAGTCAGAAGGTTTCTAACAAGGCTGCTGAAACCGTCTATTAGGAAGGATAATCCTTTCAACAAATGGTGCTGGATACCCACGTGCAAAGAAAATGAAGTTGACTTTACACCATATGTAAAAATTAGCTTGGGACTTCCCTGGTTAAGATGCCACACTTGCACTGCAGGGGCCGCACGTTTGATCCCCAGTTGGGGAAATAGGATCCATATGCTATGGGGCATGGCCAAAAAAAAAAAAAAAAAGAAAAAGAAAAGAAAAGAAATTACCTCAAAATTGATAAACAACTGAAGACAAGAGCTTAAACTATAAAACTCTTAGAAGAAAACATTGTAGTCTCAGATTCATAACCTCAGATTTGGCAAAGGATTCTTAGATTTGACACCATAATCGTGAGTAAGAAAAGGAAAAAATGGACTATTCAAAATTTGAAACTTTTGTACATCAGAGGACACTATTATACAAAGTGAAAAGGCAACCCAAGGAATGGGAGAAAAGTTTCGCAAATCGTGTATATGATAAGGGGTTAATATCCAAAACATATAAAGAGCTCTTGCATCTCAACAATAAAAGATAAGCATATAAAAATGGACAAAGTACTTAAGGAGATATTTCTCAAAAGAAAAAAACTGTACAAATGGCCAACAAATTCATAGAAATATTCTCAACATCAGTAATCATTAGGGAAAAGCAAATCAAAACCCACGAGATGCCACTTCATACCTATTAGTATTGCTATTTGAAAAAACAACACAAAATAACAAGTTTTGTGAGGATATGGAGAAATTGACACCCTTATGCACTGAGCATGGAAATGTAAAATGGTATAGCCACCATGGAAAACAGTATGATGAGTCCTTAAAATAGTAAATGTACAATTATAGTGTGATTCAGCAGTTCTACTTCTGGGCACAGCCCAAATGTCCATCAGTAGATGAATGGATAAACAAATTGTGGTTCAGTTCAGTCGCTCAGTCACATTCAACTCTTTGTGACCCCATGGACTGCAGCACACCAGGTCTCTCTGTCCATCACCAACTCCCGGAGCTTGCTCAAACTCGTGTCCATTGAGTCAGTGATGCCATCCAACCATCTCATCCTCTGTCGTTCCCTTCTCCTCCTGCCTTCAATATTTCCCAGCATCAGGGTTTTTCCAATGAGTCAGTTCTTTGCATCAAGTGGCCAAAGTATTGGAATTTCAGCTTCAGCATCAGTCCTTCTAATGAACATTCAGGGTTGATCTCCTTTATGATCGACTGATTTGATCTACTTGCAGTCCAAGGGACTCTCAAGAGTCTTCTCCAACACCACATTTCAAAAACATCAATTCTTCAGTGCTCAGCTTTCTTTATGGTCCAACTCTCACATCCAGGCATGACTACTGGAAAAACCGTAGCTTTGACTAGATGCAAAGTAATGTCTCTGCTTTTTAATATGCTGTCTAGGCTGGTCATAGCTTTTCTTGTAAGAAACAAGTGTTTTTAATTTCATGGCTGCAGTCACCGTCTGCAGTGATTTTGGAGCCCCCCACCCCCAAAATAAAGTCTGTCACTGTTTCCATTGTTTCCCCATCTATTTGCCGTGAGCGATGGGACCAGATGCCACGATCTTCGTTCTGTGAATGCTGAGTTTTAAGCCAGCTTTTTCACTCTCCTCTCTCACTTTCATCAAGAGGCTCTTTAGTTCTTCTTCACTTTATGCCCTAAGAGTGGTGTCATCCACCACATTTGTCATAAACAAGTTGTTCGTGACAGACCTGCAAAGGGATGCTACTCGACCATGAGCAGGGGTTGAGTTCTGGCAAGTGCTGCAGTGAGGGCGAGCTCTGAAAGCGCCACATTGAGTGAGAGAGGCCTGGCACAAAGGCCACATGTTGTGTGGGCCCTTTTGTTTGAAATGCCCTAAACAGATAACTTTCTAGGTACAGAAAGGAAATTGGTGGCTTCTAGGGAATGGGAGGACAGAGGTATAAGGAATGATTACTTAGTATCATGCATTCTTCAGGAGTATGAAAAAATTTGAAACTAGGGAAGTGGTGGCTCACAGCTGTGCATACACTAAACGCCACAGAATTGTAGATTTACTTGTATGTTAAGTTAATTTCAACTCAGTTTAGAAAAACAAAACAAAATGCCTGAGTTTTAGGTCTCTAGAGCTCAAGTTATTAAGTCCAAAGTCGCCACTTTCCTGGAAGGCTTAGGTGAGAAGGGGAAAGCTGGGGACCTCACAATGGGGAAGATTAACCCAGATGGCAGGACAGATGGTGGGCAGGGGCTGATGGGCCCGAGCGAGGGTGGTGCAGATGTACAGACTGAAGCCTTCGGAGGACCGGATCCTGGGCTGGGGCTGGCCTGTGGGACCTGGAACCAGGGAAAGGTGCTGCTGGTGGTGGCGGCGACGTGCAGGGGGCCTGGGGAGCCCTCTGAGAGCTCACGGGGAGGGCATCTGGGGCAGGCTCTGCCTGGGTCAGTGGCCTCTGCTGCCCTCACTGCCCCACACAGAGACTTCTGCTGCAGGGGAGGGGAGGGCAGCGGGCAGCCTGAGGTTTCTGGACGTCACCTCTTTTCCTTCCTGTCCTGCAGATGTTGAACCTCTTTGTGGCTGTGATCATGGACAATTTTGAGTACCTTACGCGGGACTCTTCCATCCTAGGGCCTCACCACCTGGACGAATTCATCCGGGTCTGGGCTGAGTACGACCCGGCTGCGTGGTGAGTGAGCCCCTGTGCTGTGTGGCCCTCAGGGCTGGTACACACCACTCACAGGTCTCAGCACAGGGCTGGCTACAGGCATGTTTCGAGTGAGCGACCCCCGTTGGGTTTTGGCTGGGGGTCGGGATTCTATCCAGCTTCCTCCTGGGAGGTACACTCACGCTAGCTCCCTGTGCCCTTGTGTACAGCTCCCTGGGCTGAGAAATCCTCTTCTCAGGCCTGCAGTCCAGCCCTTAGGAGGTTGCCTGGGGGTCATGGAAGGTCCTCAGGGGTTGTGACACTCAGGTTCCTATTGGGCAGGAGCGCACTGTCTTCTCACAAGGCATGTCACATCTGGGTTGTGAGAGGTCACAGGGCGCCACCCTCTCATAGCACTGAAGCCTCTGTGGCCAGAAGTAACGTGAGGCCTTAGTTCTTTCCCTCCATGGGCTCAGGGCCCGTCTGCCTGCTGCTCCCAGAGGACAAGAGGTCTAGAGCCCACGCTGTGAACAGAGGGTTCCCGGTAAACGTCTGTTAGAATCGGATGAACTGCCAGAAAAAGTCTAGTGTGTCTGAGGCTCTTTGGTCATGGTACAAAACTGTCAATGCGCTGTTGTTTCATAAGTGAAGTGAAGTCACTCAGTCGTGTCCGACTCTTAGCGACCCCGTGGACTGCAGCCCACCAGGCTCCTCCGTCCATGGGATCTTCCAGGCAAGAGTACTGGAGTGGGGTGCCATCGCCTTCTCCATGCTGCTTCATAAGTGAGGGCCAAGTGCTTCCAGAGCAAGGGTCTCCTGAAGAGTGACTGGGTCAGAAGACAGTGAAGACGGTGTGTTTTTTTGAGGGAGTCCTGCACACCTGTGATGTTTTGTCCTCAGGCCCAGCACAGCAGTGTGGGTCCTCCATCTGCCCATTTGTCTGTCTCTTTGTTGAGTTCATCCCCTTGCCCGTTTGTCTGTCCTTCGTCGAGTACTCGCTCCCTGCTCATTCGTTCAGGCACCCTCCAGAGCCATGACGTGGAGAGTCACTGAGGACATGCCCACTTGCAGCGAAACACGGGATGTGCTTCTCCTTCTTTCTCGTGGGCGCCCCAGCCTGCCTGCATCCCTGTCGCATGACTCTGTAGCCGGTCACCCCTTGTGTGGTAGAGGCCTGGAGGAGATGGTCAGTGTCCTCATGGGAGGACCCTGGGACTCTGAATCCAAGCTCAGCAAGGGGAACACTAAGGAACTTTCTGATTCCCCCAGACCCCCAAAGGGCTGGGAGCTTGGCTGGGCTCCTGTACCAGTCTTCTGATCCAGTCTTCTTAGACTTCACACCCCATCATAGTGAGGACACAGAGGTGCTATGTGAGGCCCTTTCCACTGGGCAGCACCAGGGCCCTGGGGCCCTTCTGGGCCTCAAGCATCTCTGAGTGTGTCTCACTGCACTGGAGAATTTACAGTTTTCACGCAGCGAGAACAAGCCTGCCTGCTGTTATGTCTCAAGCTATATATGGCTTTCCATGGTCTTGAGAGCCCTGTCATTTTAAGCACGTTTGCCTTTAGCATGCGCTGGAGTTCACAGGCTCAGGCGTATTCCTGGGCTGTCTGGTCAGGAAGGCCCAGTCAGATTGAAGGGGAGACTGATCACACCTGAGACCTGGTCCTTGTCAGGCAAAGGGCAGGAGAGAGTCCAGTTGAGGCAGGACTGAGACTCATTCCAGGAGGATCCTCCTGACTGTGGTCAAAAGAGATGCTGCTGTTTCTGGGCATATTTTTCCCCAGAGGAGATCTGTGTTGTAGAAAGCAGAGAGATTGTATAGAATGTGACTTGGACTAACAGCAAAGGAAGGTCAGTGCAGGTCTGCCAGAGGGGAGTGACATCACCCAGATCTTTGTGGACTGTAGACCCAGTACCTCCCCAACAGCCCAAAACTGACCCAAGACATAGAAGAAGTGGACCTGGGCCAGGCTGCAGCTTTGCGATTGTGCACAGAGGTGCTGACTATTTCCCAAACCCAGAGTGCCAGACCTGGGGCCTCCGGGAGGACATGGGCATTCAGGAATGCGGTGAAGAGCTTCTGGCAGAGTAGGGAACAGCATGGAAGCCTCGCTGCAGAGCACAGCATCATGCAAGGTAACACATGATCCATGGTCCAGAAGAAGCGCAGACATGGCCTGCAGCTGACACTCAGACCTGCTGCTCTGGTGAGCGGCTAGGGCAGCAGAGGGCTGGGTGGAGACGGCTAAGCAGACCAGACTTGGACCCCTCCTCTGGGTAGGCCGGGGCATGCTGTGAGGCTTCCATTAGCCTCTCTGACCGATGCAGGGCCCTGACCATCTTTATTTCCCGGGGACCATCGGCTGTCTCCTTATTCTTGGGGAGCCTGAAACAAAAGCGAACTTTATGAAAATCTCTCAAGTGTTTGTGTGTATGTGTGTATACTGTGTGTGTGTGCACAAGCGTGTGCATGTGTGTTCTCTGTGCACAGATCTCTGTACACCAGAGTGTGTGTGAGCGTGTTTATGTGCGGGCAGGCACACACCTGTGTGTACGTGTTTTTGCATGCATGTGAGGGCAGTGCGTCTTCACGCACGTGTGTGCGCATGTGTGTGTGTGGAATGCAAGGCATGGGCATGTACGTGCCCATGTTCCCTGCTCTTCCATAATGTGGGCATGGGCATGTACGTGCGTGCATGTGTGCACACTCGTGCTGTGGGAAGGTGAGGAGGACATGGAGCTACTGCCTTCTGGTGCCGCCTCCCTCCCCTCCCCACTTTGTGGGGAAGTGCAGAGACTCTGACGGAGAGTCAGGACCACCCCCCCGAGTGATGAGTCTGCTCATCCTCACACTCGTCCATCTGTCCAGTAAGCATCCTGAGCCTGGGCCTTGTGCTGGGGCCTGCACCCTCAGCTCTGCTCAGCCCAGCCAGCCCTGGGCAGAGGAGCTGCAGTGTGAGGCCAGGGCCTCTCTGAGCTGGGAGAGGCTGGGGAGTCAGAGGAGGTGGCAGCTGAGCTGAACTGAAGGGGCAGGATCGATGGATCTGTGGAGGAGGGGGTGGGGGCAGAGGGAAGGGGGAGCTGACTGTCTAGCTGGAGGAGAGGACACGCTGTAAAGCTACTAGAAGGGTGGCTGCGAGGGGCCAGGCAAGGCCTTGACGTTGGGGCCAAACAGCTGCCTTTGGCTTTGTTTCATGCACAGCAGGAACAGTTTTGAGTCAAAGTGATGGTATCAGGCCTGCACTTTTCCTCTGGTGGCATCTGAGGGTTTGACAGCAGAAGAGAGGAGAGGAATGGGGTCTTGGGAATGAGGGTTTTGCCAGGCTTCCAGCTTCTTTGTGGGCACCCTTTGGGCCCATGAGGTTAGCAGGCACTTGGCCGAGGCCGGTGGGGCTTTCCCCTTAGTCCCTCTTTCCCAGAAGTAAATACAGCACAATTGGGAGCTCGTTTGGCGGGGCCACGGTGCAGGAGAGGGAAGCCGTGGCATTGGCCGGGTGCTCACCCTGGGCCAAGGGGGTCCTTAGCTGGACCTGCAGTTTCCCCGGGAGGACATGGTGAGTTCAGGGAGGCGGGGAGAGTCAGGAGAGCCAGGTGTGGAGAGAAGCTTCGTCAAGGAGGCCCTGGGCTCTCAGGCACTGAGAGGGTGAGGGGAGGGGATGTCAGAGAGCCGATGAAGAAGGCCCAGGTGTGGACAAACCAAGAGCCGTGCTGCGTGAAGGGGACACTCTGGCCCGACACTGTATGGAGTGTCTCCTGCCTGCTGCGGGCTCTGGAGATTGTCGGGTGGCTGCGTCTCCTGGGCACTGCCTTGGTCCACCCCTGGGCCCCCAGCTGGGCGCTGCCTGTCCAGCCTCCCCTGGCTGCACCTCCAGGCAGCGCAAGGCTGGGCGGGTGGGATGGGTTCCTTGTGCCTCCCTTGCCGTGACCTGTGGCGTTTCTTTTCCCGTCGCCGGATGCATTATAAGGGTAATGTGCCACCCGTTGGCTTAGGGACGAGCTGCCCTCGCGCGTTGGCCTACAAGGTTCTCTACTTGAGAGCCCCCATCCGACATGCTCTTCCCTGCCCGCAGAGCAGACACAGCACACACTCCCTGCCTGGTGTGGAAGTGACGACACCTCTTGCTCCTCCTGCCCTGTCCTGCCCACACTCCAAGCCCCTGGGCGGGTTGGTTTCCCTGACCCCCCAGCGGGCTGGGGGCAGGCAGCTCCATGCAACCGCACACAGAGCTTTCTGCTGGGCCCTGAGGACAAGGACCAGCCGCTGGTGGGAGTAGGGGCCAGGGCCCACCTGAGCCAAGGAAGCGGCCGTCTCACTCAAGATTTGCCTCTGCGCTCTCGAGGGTGGACTGGTGGTCACACAGGCCAGAGGCCAAGGGCCCCAGAGAGGGGGGTATGGGCACAAGTAGACCAGGAACAGGGGCCCCAGCAACCCAGGGTTTCAGATTCCTGCAGAGGAGAGGGCAGAGACGGTGGGGACCCAAAGACAGGTCCTCCTGCTTCCCCTCTGGACTGATCCCCTCGGCTGAGCCCAGGAGTCTTGGGAGGAGGACCGGACCCAGGACCATCTGGGGTGGATCCACTGGTCTGGAGAAGGCTCCTCTCTCTTGGGTGGCCTTAACCTGACCATATCTCTGGGAACCCAAGCAGGTCCCATAAGGAGCTGTCCCAGGGGTGGAGGTGAGGCTTCCAGCCTGGTGACCAGTCTACCTAAGGAGGTCACAGTCATCAACCCTAAACACCTACCTTGGTCTAGAGCCTTATTCCATGTGTTGGTCCCTGCCCTTCCTGGTGTGCTGTCAGGAGGCTGCAAGAGTGGCACCAAGCCACATCCCACCCCAGCGACCCCAGCTCCACAGTTTCCTGCTCGGCTCCGACCCAGCAGCGGCCCTGCTCTGGACAGGGCTTGGGTGTCTCTGGGCTTATAGCAGGGCTTGCCCCCACAGACTTTGTCGCTGGAGCCTCGGGGCCCCCTGCAGAA
This sequence comes from Nanger dama, assembly GCA_917880005.1. Taxonomy (NCBI): domain Eukaryota; kingdom Metazoa; phylum Chordata; class Mammalia; order Artiodactyla; family Bovidae; genus Nanger; species Nanger dama. The sequence goes on along the minus strand of CAKJTW010000018.1, from coordinate 45,030 downwards.
CAGTGTGGCTCCCACACTAGTTTTCTGGCCTGCTTTTAGGCTTTTCTCCAATTTTTAGGCCTCTTGGCTCACTTGGAAGCAAATGAGGCGTGAAGGAAAGCTAATGTTTCTGCCATGGTTCTCCAGCCAGCTTCTTTGGTCCCTGGACAGCTGTCTTCCAGCTGGCATGGTGAAACAGCTCTTTTCCAATTTGGCATTATCCATGGCTTCTGAGAGTATAAAGTCAGAGCTGACAACCCCAAGCCTCCCTGATGCAGCCTCTGTCATCTCTCCATGTTCACTAGCTCAGATGCCCCCTGCCCACTCCTGCGTGGGGCCAGAGTGTGGAGGTGAGGCTGGGAGGCTAGGAGGGGATTGAGCCCCCCACAGAAAGCCCTCTTTTTGCTTGTTTTGACTTCCAGCATTTAATCCGACACTGGTTAACTGGCTCTGTTTTCTTGTCTGCTTTCTCCCCGACCCTCCTGCCGTGCCCCTCGCGTGGACCCCTTCTGTGGACCCCACTCTGCCTCTGTCCTATGGGCCGGGTCTCCAGTGGGCGCATCAGTTACAATGACATGTTTGAGATGCTGAAACACATGTCCCCGCCCCTGGGGCTGGGGAAGAAATGCCCTGCTCGTGTTGCGTACAAGGTAGACCCCACCCCTGCACCCCACAGGCTGTCTGTGCTAGGCTCCTGTCTCTTCCGGGGCTTGTCTGTCTGTCTGCTGCTCTGCCATCTCTCTGTTTCTTTCTTTTCTCTGTCCCAACCTTCTCCACTTCCTTCCCAAACAGAGGGAAACAGACACTGTGAAGTGTCTCTGCGCTGGCCCCTTGTCCCATAGGGCTGCCCCCTCTGAGAGCTCCCCGAGAGGCTCGGGAAAATGGAGCCAGAGCCCCACATCTGCCTTTTCTCATTCCCTTCTCTTCCTCAGAAAAGAGGGGACAAACTGGCTTTATTGACAGAGGCTGTTTTTGCTCTGAGCTCAGGACCACACTCGGCTCCTCCGTCCCCCAAGCCTTTGAGGTGGGCAGAGTTGTCCAGCCCGCAGTGTCTGGCCCTGCACGGCCCCTGCAGGGTGCACCTGTGGAGCCCATGCCCAGCTCTGCATGCACTGGACTTCGTGGGCTATGGAGGGAGTACTGTCTAGAGCTTCATGAGTCCATGGAGCCTTAAGAAGGAGGGTGCCCTCATTCTTGGGCCTCCAGAGGGTCCTATGGGGTGAGAACAAACTCGGGGGCCTGGGTTGTCCCATGTCCCTCCCCCTCTGTTGCCGAGGGCCCAGTGGTCTGAGCTGCAAAGAGGGGAGTAAGCTGAGGACACTACCGGGCCCTACCGTGGGAACGTGGGCAGCCACATGGCCCCATTCCCAAGTCTGTTCCTGCCTGTCCCTGCATCCCCAGTCACCCTCCTCAGTGAGTAAGCACTTTCCATGCCCCTAGCGCTCCCCGCCTGAGAGCCCTCCAGCAGTGGTTACATGACTCAGCCAGCACCAATCTGGAGCCTAGCTGCCATCTCCTTGTTTCTGAGCAGGCTTCCCACAGAGCTTTCGTCTCTCTGGTTCTGTCCACATTGTCTGTTTCTGTGCTCTGATTCTGGGCTTGCATCTATCCCCTGGCTCAGCACAGCCTCTGGGAGCTAAGTGGCTCCTCTGGGCCATACGTGATGCCTCTGGTGTCCTCCTTGGTCCTCCCCTGCCTGGCATGCATGTCGAGTCTGCATGGAGGCCCTGCATGCAAGGCTGTAACACTGTCCTCAAGAAGGAGAGCTCTGTCCACACCGACAGCTGGGGCCAGGGGAGGCAGGGGAGGCCGTGATGGGAGAGCCGTTGGAGTTCCTTCCTATGTGTGCTGGCCAACTCCAAGGATCAGGGCATGAAGAGACCAGGGGACGCCTTGAGTTTAGTGAGAGTAGATAGTCTTGGTGAGTTGGGAAGGGCCCAGGAGACGCACAGAGTGCCATGGCCAGAGGGTCTAGGCCCAGGCAGAGGTGCCGTCTGTTTGCCCTGGTCTCGCCCCTCTGCTGCTCCCAAACTCCTGGCCCTCTGGGGCCTGGGCAGGCAGGTGGGGGCTCTGGTAAAGGCGCCCTGGACGGAGCTCTCCTCTCTGGGAAAACACCTGCTTGTGCCTCCTTCATGCTGGCCCCTGACTCCCCTCGAGAGGAGCCCCCCTCCCTCTCCCCTGCCGTCGGTGCTGGTCTGCGGGAACACTGCTCTGGGAGCCATGAGTGACACACAGGCGAGGAGGGAGGCCCCAGGACCATGACTGGAGGTGCCAAGTGGGGGCTTTGCCAGCATTAGGGGCCAGGATGTGGGTCTTGTCTCCAGCCACCTGCCCTCCATCAGGCTGAAGACTGGACTGGTTCCAGAATGCTGGGGGTAGACTGGCCCTACCCAGAGAAGGGACAGAGAGGCTGCCCTGTCCCAGGGTTTAGGCTTGGCAGAGGGCAGCACACCCCACAGGGTGGCCCTGTATCCCCACCTCTAGCTCCCATCCTGGTAAGGAATAAAGAGGCTGCTGGGAGAGGACAGGGGGCCACAGTGCCCCCAAGGGCTCCACTTGGCCAGCAAGGTGACCACCCCGTGATCAGGACATTCCCGACACATCTGAGACCATTTTCCTCCTGGAGATCACATGAGTTCTTAAAGCCTCAGGCTCTGGACAGGCTGCTGGTTATTATCAGAGGAATTTGGTACAAACACACTCCTATTTCCAGCTGTTCTGCCCTAGAAAATGGAAGAGAGGGAAGGGGGCTGTTCACCTAACGGTGAAACAGGGAGAAGGCTTGCACGGGCCCCAGTCTGGTTGGGTGCTTGTGTCCCTGTGGGATGGCCCTGGGCCCCTGTGCGGCTGGCTGAGCCCAAGGCCCTTGCAGTCACATCGGTCGGGTCCTTCCCCCATAAGGAGCAGGTCTCTAAGACTTTCCTTGTTGCCTTGGGCTGGTGCCATTGAGCATCCTTCCCTAGCCCCTAGCTAGGTGGTGAGACACAGAGGCCGTCCCGGGGCTTGTGTCTCCTCACTGGGAACTGACCTCCGAGCTTGCGGTCCTGGCTGCCTCACCACTTGCCTGATGCTGTCTGTGGGCTGCCCAGGCCCCTCTTCAGCCTAGGCCACACACTTGTTCTGTCACGGGCAGTGGGCTGGGGCCTCTCTGGCTGAGACATGCCTGTTCTTTCAGAGGAATCCAGGCTTCTGGCTTGGCCCCATTGGACAGTATTTACCAGGACTGCTGTCTTTCTGTAGCCAAGGGAGTCCTCAGCTCAGATGAGGGTGGGGGTCCAGGGATAGTGTGAATGCTGGCAAAACTCCCATCCACCTAACGCCTCCTGGTCCTGGGAACCCTGGGAGGCCTGGCCTGATTTGCCCCCTTATCCCCAGCGCCTGGTTCGTATGAACATGCCCATCTCCAGTGACGACATGACCGTCCACTTCACATCCACGCTGATGGCCCTCATCCGGACTGCACTGGAGATCAAGCTGGCTCCAGGTGAGAGAGGCAGCCTGGAGGGGAGGGCCCAAAGCAGGGCCATGAGACCACGCCGTGCCCCCCACCCCACCCTCACCGAAAGCCACCCCAGGCAACTGTTCGGGGCGGGGAAGCGGCCTGTCTGGACGGCTCCTTCTCAGACACCGGCCTTGTCTCCGGAAACCATCCTGCACGTTAGTGCTGTAGTGACCCCATTTTCATGTAAGGGAGCTGAGGTGGCGTGAAATCGAATGACCCCAGACTGCCATAGCCATGCAGTGCAGGGCAGTGCCCCTTACATGGTGAAGAGCGCTCCTTCCCCATCGTGGGCCTGGTCCCCCAGGACCACGCAGCCCCCACCAGATCAGGGAGGAAATGGGCCTCCTGCTTGTCCTCCTCTCCCGCCCCCCTCACGTGGTGACTGCTTCCCCTTCGCAGAGAAATGAAGGGCCCTCCCCCTACGTCGCGCTTCCTCCCTGCATCCATGCCCTTGAGCTTGGCCCTCTCTTGTGTAAAGGGATGAGCTGAGGCCAGTCTCCCCTCTTTGCATATTCATCATCTGCCCTGGGATGTCATGCCCCAAATTCTATATTCTATTTCTTGTCCTATGAACTTTCTCTTCTGGGTTATTTCTATCAGTGTATAAATGTGCTGTTATTTTTCCTGTTTTTTAAAAAGTTCTCCTCTTCCCCTACCCCCCTTCAGCTTCTCTGTTCTCCTTCTTTCCTTCCTAGCAACAGGAGAAGTGGGTCTGCATTGTCTTTGATTTCTCCTCTCCTAGTCTGCAGTCCAGCTTTCACGACACAGAGCTTCTCTGGCACTGCTCTTGTCAGGTTCTGCAGGAGCCTCCCCTTGCCTCGTGGGCCTGCCCACAGCCTGTCTGTAGTAGAAACCCCTGTGCCTTTTCTTTCTGTTTTTTTTTTTTTTCCCCCAATCTCTGAAGGTCATTGTGTGCTTCAGACACACATTCTCACCTTTTCCCATGGCTTTACGTGTTGTGAAATGCAGTTCTGTATTTTTAGTCCAGGCCTGCTGCTAAACCCCAGGCTTATATACCCCACACATCATTCACCAACTCTGCTTGGAGGCCCAGTAAGCATCTAGAGTCCACGTGTTGACCCTTGAGCTCCAGATACTCCCCAGATCCCTCCCTGTCTCCATTGGTGGGACACTCTTAGAGCTACTCAGGCCAACACTTTGCCCATCACTTTTATCTCCTGCTTTTTTCTTACCCTATTTCTGATCCATATTTCTGAACCCTTGCAACATCTTCTGACTCCACCTCCAAAACACACCCAGAATTTGATCAGTGTCTCTTTTCCTGCCGCCTCTGCCGGGTCTGGGCTGGGACGCTGCAGTAGCCTTCTCACTGGCCTGCTTCTGCCTCTCTCAGTCTCCCTCCAGCACAGCAGCCAGAATGGCCATGCTAGAAATCTACCCAGTAACACTGACAAGCCTCTCGCCCGACCACAGAAACAGAAGATGAAAATGCCGAATGTAAGGAATGGAAGAGGGAGCATTGCTATATAGCCTCCTAACGTTAAATGGATAACAAGGAAATTTTATGAACAACCCTGTGGGGATGACTTCAGTAACTTAAATGAAATGGAAAAATTCCTTGACACAAACTATGAGGCTCTTTCAAAAATAGATGACCTGAAAAAGGAAATAGACAATCTGAGTAATACTGTATATATTAAATAAGTTAAATTCATAAAGATCTTCTTAGAAAGAAAATCATGGGTCCAGTTGGCTCCATTGATGAAGTCAACCAAACATTTAAGGAGGAAATAGTTCTATACAAACTCCTCTAGACAACAGAAAAAGAGAAGATAGTTTCCAATTTATTTTATGAGGCCAGCAGTACTCTGATACCAAAACTAGGCAAAGACATTACAAGCAAAAATGATAGACATTCCTCATGAAGACAACAACATTTTCAGTGAGTGTTAGCAAACTGAATACGATGACTAGGATTTATCCCAGGAATGAAAAATGCAAATTTGAGCTCAATCAATACAACTTAATATATTAAAGAAGAAAAACTATATGTTTATCTCAGTAGATGCAGAAAAAGCTTTGACAAAACTCAGCATCCACTTATGATACACAAATTCTCCTGTAAACTAGAAATTAAAGCAACTTCTACAGTCTGACCAAGGGTATCTATGACAACCCCTACAGCTATTGACTGCTTAACAAAGAAGCCTGGCTCCTCCCCTGAGATGAGCAACAGGACAAGGGCGTCTGCTGCACTGTTTCTGTGAAATACCATACTTGAGGTTCTAGCCATTGTGACAAGCCAAGAAAAAGAGAAAAGAGGTGTGCCAATTGGAAAGGATGAAAGAAAATTGCCTCTCTTCATGACTGACACGATTATGTAGAAAGTCTCAAAGAACAGAATAAAAAGTTAACAGAACGGGAGCATCTGCACGCCCAGGCACCTGAAGCACTGCTGGAGCCACTGAGCCCTAAAAGAGGCGGGAAGGCACCTCACGAGGCCTCCAGGGTGGCTCGCTCGCTTGATTCTCTGGCCTCCAGAACCGAGACCGTATGTTTCTGTTGTTTAAAGCTGTGAAAGGAAATTACTGAAACTGAAACATGAGTATAGCAAGGTCAATATATAAAAAACAGGTATATTTCTATAGGTTAGCTATTGAAATTGAAAAATGTTCCACCAAAATCATCGAATATTTCTATATTGCTGGCTAACTCTAAAAATATATATGCTAGCATGTACGCTGCACATTTCAGAATATTGACCAGAAGAACCTTCTTTAATCAATAAGCCGTGTCCGTGCCTTGGCAGACTCAATATTGTCAGGTCTCCTGTCGGTCAGTCAGCCCAGCGGCAATGTAGAGTCAGCATCATCCCAATCAAAATCCCAGCAGGCTTTTTTGAGATGAGATTTATAAACTGACCCTAAAATATACGTAGAAAGCAAACAAACTTGAATGACAAAAACAATTTTGAAAAAAAAAGAAAAAAATGGCAATATTAAGTACTGAGGAGAATGCAGAAAACTCAGATTCTTGTGTTCCTAGTGTGGACACAGTGGTCTAGCCGCTTTGGAACATTTTCACAGTCCTTTATCATGGGGCCCAGCCATCCCATGCCTAAGGGGGATGACATGAAAATACACACATACAAACCTCTACGCTGATGTCTGCAGCTTTATTCATCATCACCCCAACCTGTAAACAACTGAGGTGTCAACCAAGTGGTGACAGATAAGCACACTGGTGTTTCTTTGTGATGAGACAGTTCTCAGCCACTGAGAAAGAGGTTGCTGGTGTGTTGGCATGGGTGGGTCTCAGACACATCGTGCTGGGTGGAAGGTCAGGTTTGACGGCCAGCATATTATGTGATGCCATCTGTATGATGTTCGGAGGAGTTGAAGTTGTAGAGAGAGAAAGTGCATTGGTGATGCCAGGGCCCTGGCAGGGGTTGAAGGGGTGGAACACAAAGGGTGCGGAGGGAGTCAGGCAGGAGTGCCGCGCTCCTGCCTGAACGGTGGTGGATCCACAGTCGGAGGCGCTTCACAGAGTGGAGGAGCTAGCAAGGAGAATGTTCTTGTAGATAATCACATCTTAGTGCCCTTGATGCTTGAGGAGGGTTAGATCAGAGCACATCAGCCCTCTGCGGCTTCCTCTCTCAGCGGCCCCCGCCCGCACGGCTACCCCCTGCTGCTGCGGCCTTGCCCTGCTGGCTCCCTGGCCGCCTCTGTCTCCAGGGTCCTGTGATCCCACACCGCAGCCCTCCTGACAGTTCCCATCCCTCCCTCCTGGTTCCTCCTGTGTCCAGCTTGCTGGATTTGTAACTTATTGCTACTGTATTGTAGATAAAAGCATGTGATTCCTCAGGGCAATTTCTTTTGATTTTGTTCCATCATCTAGAACAGCATCTGTCATTTGGTAGGGGCTCAGTAAGTTTAATGGAATGACGAATGAATAGCTGGAACACTGAGGCGTCCCTTCCCCTCCCCACTCCTGCCCATCACTCCTGCTTGCCCACGCACCCTCGCTCAGCACCACCCCTCTTTAGATACATTTTGACTGGAAGCTCTCTGACCAGCCCTCAGGGCAGTGCTTCTTACCCAGCAACTTTCCCCTGGGATCAGGTCTCTCCACACCCACCTCTGGCTGTTCCCCTGCGGGGCCAAGGGGTGGCTCCTGACAGCCCTCCCCCCCCCCCGCCCTTATCCTGCCCCAGCTGGCACGAAGCAGCATCAGTGCGACGCAGAGCTGAGGAAGGAGATCTCCTCTGTGTGGGCCAATCTGCCCCAGAAGACCCTGGACTTACTGGTGCCACCCCATAAATGTAAGTAGGGTGAGAAGCTCACCCTGCCCGCCCCCTTTCATGTCCCACTCAGAGGCAGAGCCGAGAGTCCTAGGTGAGGGCAACTGCTGAGTTCACCTTGGAGAGGAGGGCTCAACCTCCTTGATAGCCCAAAACTCTGGTCTCCACGGTGGGTGCACAGGGCTGTGGGAGGAGATACCAAGGCCGTATTCCATTGAGAAGAGTCACCCACACTCTTCGTGTGGGGACTCCCTTGCAGAAAATCCAGGGAAGTGGTAAGGAGACCCTTACAGTTGGAGCAGCCAGGATGACGTCTGGGGTTAAACTGAGCTGCGCTTTGCTGGGTGGAGCATGGCAGGGCCTGGGGAGGATCAGTGTAGCTCCCGTCCTCGGGTCCAGGAGTCTTTACCCAGCCTCCCCACGTGTCCCCTTTCTCTGTATTCCCTCCCTTGCCTGTCGTGCTCTCCAGCCGACGAGATGACGGTGGGGAAAGTGTATGCAGCTCTGATGATATTCGACTTCTACAAACAGAACAAAACCACCAGAGACCAGATTCACCAAGCTCCTGGAGGCCTGGCCCAGGTACCAGTTTCCAGGAGTCCCAAAAGTAACCCTGAGACTCTGGCACCTTCTGTTGTTTGGCAGCAGAGGGGACCCAGCCCCTTCTTGGAGAAAGTGCAGCGGGAAAAGGAAGATGAGAGGTTCTTGTGGCTGCCTCACCAGCCCCCAAAGTCAGAAACCCCACCCAGTCTGTGCTCCCATTGGTTGGCTGCCTGTTGCTGTTAGGGGAGCCCCTCGTGTGGAGAGCTAGTCATGTCCAGGGCAGAGATGTGGGCTGAGAACGGAGGCCGCAGGCAGCGCTGCTGCTTTGGCGAGTACTTGAGGGCATCTGGGAGGGGCACACGGGCAGGGCCCCCGACAGCCCAGTGTCGCGAGGGTCCCACTCACCTCTGAGTGGGGTGGTTTGGGGTCTGTCTTCCAGAGGTCATCCTCCAAAGATGACTTCATCGCAGCCCAGACCTTGAGCGGGCGTGTGTAGACTCTCATGTCTAAAGTTGTCTGGTGTCCAGAGCCTACAGGACATTCATCCCTGGAATGTGAAGTGTCTGGTGTCCACACCCCAGCCCCGAAATATCCGAATTCTTCTCAGCCTTCAACTCTAGTGGTCTCTGCCAGGCAGTCCAAGTTGATAATGATGTCCAGTCCCCGAACTGTGTAGGAAGGGAAGCTGAGGCTCCAAGGAATGAAAGGACTCTCCTGGAAGTCACTTACAGGCCCAGTTGGGAAGGGGCTTCTGATGGGCACCGGGCAGGCCCAGGGATCCCCTTCCCGAGCTGGGGGGTCCAGGCAGGTGGCTGAACATGGTGGCACCCTTGTCCACTCTGCCTCCCAGGCCTCAGAGACCCCTCCCCATGTCCTTCTGCAGATGGGCCCTGTGTCCCTGTTCCACCCCCTGAAGGCCACGCTGGAGCAGACTCAGCCGGCTGTGCTCCGAGGAGCCCGTGTTTTCCTTCGGCAGAAGAGCTCGGCCTCCCCTCAGCAACGGTGGGGCAGTGTGAGTGCCACCGGCAGGTGCAGGGCGGGGACGGGAGGAGGGCAGGGCTCCCCGGGCTCCACCCGCTCTCACCCCTGCTGCACCGGTGTCCATCCGGGGTGCCCGGGGCTCCTTCTGGCAGCGCTCCAGGATGGGGAGCCCTCGGGTCTTACCGCCACCCACCTGCACCCACTGGCCCCAGGTGGCTTTACTGCAGGCCCAGCTGGGCCAGGCGGCCACCAGAGCTGGCTCTGTGGTTGATCTGAAGCTCACTCCCATCAGAACAGACAGGTGCTCTTCCAGCACTGGGGCCCTGAGTGAGAGCCTGCTGCTCCAGCCTGTGCCTCCCGCTGTGTGCTCCTGTTTCTCTGTCAGGTGAAGGCTCCCCTCTGCTTCCTCACTGGCCTTTGTTGCCTGCAGACCATTAAGAAGCTTTTGTTTCCACTTCAGCTTCTCACCACTGTTTGGTAATGGCCATTTAGTGTTTTCATCTTTCTTTAAGAGACTTTTCCCCTCAGATCTCCATTTAGGTTATATACATGCATATAGAATTATCTGGCTGTGCGAGGTCTTGGGTCTCCCGTGTTGAGTTGTGGTGAAGAGTCCTGCCCATGCAGGAGACATGGGTTCCATCCCTGGGCTGGGAAGATCCCCAAGTCCATAGGGTTGCAAAGAGTCAAACATAGCTGAGCAGCGGAGCACGCACTCACGTCGGGTCTTAGCTGCAGCATACAGACTCTTCACTGTGTCACATGGGGTCTAGGTCCCCAGCCAGGGATTGAACTTAGGCCCTCTGCACTGGGACCCCAGAGTCTTAGCCACTTGGCCACCAGGGGAGCCCCTCTATTTGATGTCTGCATTTTGTAACCAAATTGGCAAGATCCTGGCATATCATGTAACTCTGGGTACTGACCCTCAGTAATTCTTGGTAATGACCCAAAACCAAGTGATATAGAATAGCAATGACCATGGGACTCTGGCCGAGGGGCAGAAGGTGGTGCCAGGCTGAACTGCACTAGAGGGCAAGACTCTCTCAGCTGCCCTCCAGGCCAGGGGTCCTACATCTGCTAATATCCCGTTGGCCAAAGCAACTCATTTGTTGAGCCCAAAGAAGATGTGCCCTGCCTCACTGGCGGGGGCCGAGGGTTGGCCTCACACCTGTCTGCTGTCCTGGAGAGCAGCAAGGTCAGCAGCAAGCATGGCGAGGGCTCCTGGCTTCTTCCTCTCCTGTGTATGTTTCGGACACTTGTTTTGAAGCCGAGCTTGGGTTCATGGGCTGGTAGCATGTAGCTTTTGCAGAGTCACACACTTCCTTGTTTCGGGATCCCACCTGGCATTGCTCCAGACCTGGCCCCGGGTCAGGGTGGCTTGGGTCCTGGGCGCATCCGTATTGTGGGGCCAGAGAGCAACCCGAGGGGAAGTGCAGGCTGTGGCCATTCAGGCCTTTCCTGTGCCCTGTTGGCCAAAACAAGTCACATCCCAGGCCCAAGCTGGTGGGATGGGGGGCAGGCAGTGGTCGTGCAAGGCCCAAGTCCAGAGGTAGAGATGCAGCAGGGCACCGGGAGAACCTGAGCACGAGTGGGAACGCTTCCACAGGAGAACCATGCTCCAGAAGAGTGCCTGTGGGCCCGGGGGCAGTGGCCTTTCTCCATACTGGTTAAGATCCCGCTCACGCACTTAAACAGTGGATTCTGAGTGTGCGTGTGTGTGTGTTGGAGGTGATGCGGTAGGGCAGTGTCTTTGTGGACTGAGCTGAGCTGAGCCTTCGGTTCAGGAGACTGAGTGTCACTTCCCCCACGGTTATAATGTCTGCACACATCAGCTACCACCAGTTTCTGTCGCATGTGAGAGAGGGCCCAGTCTACTGGGGCCAGGCAGTGGGGGCATTTATTGAGCCCTCTGACAGGTGGTATCAGTGCTTGCCTGGCCTCAGCCTGGTGTGGCCTCAGGGGTGACTAGGCCTTGGGGCCAGCGTCTGTCCTCCTGGCTGTGCTTCCCCTTGGGGTCAGCCTCTCCCAGGCTGCAGCAGCCCCAGACGCACAGCACAGGGGAGGTGCTTGCAACCTGGGAAGATGAAGGGTGTTCTCAGAAACCCCAGCGATGGTGGGTCAGGTCATTTGTGTGGCCTGCTGAGGTTATCAGGCTTTACCTCCAAGCTAAGAGTGTGATTGTTACCACTCAACCTGGGTGGTATGTGATGGAGAATGCAGTGATGCTTCATTGAATGCGAGAGCAAGCCCAAATGCTGGGCCAGATGGGAGACATACTAAAACACACTGAGAGGGTGAGGGCAGGCAGGTAGGTTGCGTGTGCTGGGAGGGCCTCCAAAGTGGTGTCACCAAAGGTGACCTCGGCAGAAAGGCTCAGGTCGGGGGCGTAGGGACGAGCCCTGGTTGTCAGGGCTGATGAGCAGCGCAGGCTGGGTGCCTCTGCGTGTGTGCATGTGGCCTTATCCTTGCTGTGGATGATCTCTGCTTCCAGCACACATGTGAGCCCCTGTGTCAGCAGCCGCCCCCACATTAGGGTCTCCTCTCTGCCTGTCTGTTCTGAGCCATGGCAGGGATCCACTGTACCTGTACGTCCTGGTGAGGCTATTGCTGTACCTCCACTTGGGAGTGGCCACACTCAAGGGGTCTCATCCTCTGGGCTCCTTCTAGCCCAGAACAGGGTCAAGGTGGAGGTTCCTGGCAGGGTGGAGCCTGGTTCTGGGTGGGAGCCAGGTTCTATGGCCTGTGGGCCTCCAGGTCAACAGGATGACCCTCTGTCCTCCATAGACAAACCCAAGAGGGCGGCATCAAGGAGTCTGTCTCCTGGGGCACTCAGAGGACCCAGGAAGTACCCTGCGAGGTGAGGGCACCCCTGGAGCGCGGCCACTCCACAGAGATCCCAGTGGTGCAGACAGGAAAACCGGTGAGAGCTCTCAGGGCTGGGGGCAGAGGTGGGGGGCTGGGTGAGAGTGGGTGGGGGCGGGTGAGAGCAGCATGCGGGCTGAGGCTGGGAAGTGGGGGAAGTGAGAGTGGGATGGGGTGGGTGTGACTGGGGGGCTGCTGTACCCCCAGGCTGCGGATGTCCAGACGCAGAGCATGGCCCTGAGAGGCCCTGACGGGGAGCCCCAACCTGGGCTGGAGAGCCAGGGCCGCGCGGCCTCCATGCCTCGCCTGGCGGCAGAGACTCAGGTGGGTGGTCTGGGAGGGTTGGGGCTGTGGGAGGGGGTTGGGGGTGAGGAGACCTGGCATGGAGGAGCTTGCATCCCACGGGTGGGCTTTGCTGGGGTGAAGCTTCTCAAATGCACTGTGTCCAAGACACCCTCAGCCCCGCTGGAGACCCTTGGGGGTGTTGTCAGGCCGTCTGGAGTCCTCACTGCCCACTGTGCTCAGCGCCTGTCTGGGCATCAAGGCCTGCAGCCCACAGGGGCCCCGTGGCCCTGACCTAGCCTTTCCCGCTCTCTGGGACACACCTCTCCCCCCGCCCGAGCCCTGCCCCTCCCCCAGAAGTCAGTGCCTCCTGCAGCCACCCTGTCCCCTTTCAGGGGGTGACCCTGTTCTTTCTCTGGGACACTGGACAGCCTGGAAGGGAAGCCCCTGGGTTGAGGCTGTGCACTGTGGGCTGAGTCCCTAGGCAGGGCACGCCTCTTCCAGCCCCTCCCGGCCCACCTCTGCCCACTGCTCAGCGCCCTCCTGGCCTGGCTGCCTCCCCTCGGTGCCATGCTGGTGCCTCTTCTCCCTCCGTGGTGCTTGAACTTGGCGGTGGCTGCAGATGAGCGCGTTCCCACGGGTCTTGATTTCAGCCCCGGAGGAGCAGCTTCAGTCCTGGGTGGACAGAGGGCTGGCAGAGTGGTTGGCCGCAGCTGCCAAGGCAGCTCTGGGCCCCATCTGGGACCCTTCCAGCCGGGCCAGCAGCCCCTCTCCCCAGCACCTTCCCTGTCCTGCGGGGACTTTGAGGCCAGAGGCCACCTGGGCCTCACCTGGCCTGGGAAAGACAGACACATAAATGGCAACTTGTGCAAAGGGTGCTTTTGAAGAAAGGGTGGATCTCAGGTGGGGAAGAGTATTCCAGGGAGAGGGAAAGGTTCACGGTCCCTGAACCCCAGGCCCCCGTGGTCCTCCCCAGGCCTGGCCCTCCCAGGCACCGTCCTTCCCCTGTCCCCACCCTCCTGGGGGCTCAGCCTGCCCTGTCTGGGGAGACACCCCAGCTTCAGGGATGGAGCCCTAGGCCTATTCCTCCCAATGGGACGTGTCCTGTGGTCCACCAGCCCCCACGGCATGGCTGCTGCCTGGAGGCTGGACCCCACTCTCAGGCTGTGAGCCCACCCATGTCCCCGCCCACAGCCACCCCCAGATGCCAGCCCCATGAAGCGCTCCATCTCCACACTGGCACCCCAGAGGCCCCACGTGGCTCATCTGTGCAACGCGCCCCTGGACCGTGCTCCAGCCAGCCAGGCTGCCCCCACCACCACCACCGCTGCCATCGCCGCAGGGACCGGAAGCAGAAGTCCCTGGAGAAGGGGCCCAGCCTGTCTGCAGACACAGATGGCGGTGCGTGCGAGGGGGCTCTCGAGGGGTGGGGGGCTCCAGCTGGGGTCCAGGAATCCCTGTGAGACCTTCTTCCCTTCTGTAACTCATGACCCCACGGGCAACCCTGAGCGTGGAGACAGGACCACCTCCTACCCTTCCCCTGGGAACCCTGCTGGCCCTGAGGAACCAGGCCTGGGCAAGGTCTGTGTCCCCTCCGACCCCAGCCACTCAGCTGACTTCCATTCTCCCCTGGCCAGCAGCCTACAGCAGCGCGGGGCCGGGCCCCCCCGCCGGCCCCTGGGGATGGGGGCAGCAGGCTGCCGGCGGGAGGCGCAGGCAGGAGGCGGGGCCGGTCCCAGGAGCGCAGGCAGCCCTCCTCCTCCTCCTCTGAGAAGCAGCGCTTCTACTCCTGTGACCGCTTTGGGGGCCGTGAGCCCCCACAGCCCAAGCCCTCTCTCAGCAGCCATCCCACGTCGCCCACGGCTGGGCAGGAGCCAGGCCCTCCAAGACAGGTACGTGGGCCCTGGGAGCCCCCCGTGCTCCGACCCGCACCCCGTTCCCTCGGGCCCCGGGAGCGAGCCCTCTCCTGTCCTGGTTCCCAGGCCAGAGCCTGCTCCTGGCTTCCTGGCTTGTCCATCCTGCCTGGCGGGGCCTCGGTCCTCCTGCTCCCCAGTGCCTTCTTTCTCTCCTCCCCCGCCTGAGATGGGCTGGGCTGTGCTCTCCTCTTCCCTGGCCCTGTGCCCAGCCCCTTCTGGCAGTGCCCTCCCACCCTCCTGGGCCCCCCCGCGTGCATCTCACCTACTTGCGCTCCCAGCTTCCCTTTGTGCACCCTGCCCTTTGATTTGGGTTTGCTCTGTTCCGTTTTCTTGCAGGGTAGTGGCTCCGTGAACGGGAGCCCCCTGCTGTCAACATCTGGTGCTAGCACCCCTGGCCGCAGTGGGCGGAGGCAGCTCCCCCAGACCCCGCTGACCCCCCGTCCCAGCATCACCTATAAAACGGCCAACTCCTCGCCTGTCCACTTTGCCGGGGCTCAGACCAGCCTCCCTGCCTTTTCCCCCGGCCGGCTTAGCCGTGGCCTTTCAGAACACAACGCCCTGCTCCAGAGAGACCCCTCAGCCAGCCCCTGGCCCCCAGCTCTCGGATTGGCTCCGACCCTTACCTGGGGCAGCGTCTGGACAGCGAAGCTGCGGCCCGCACCCAGCCTGAGGACACGCTCACCTTCGAGGAGGCCGTGGCCACCAACTCAGGCCGCTCCTCCCGGACTTCCTATGTGTCCTCCCCTGACCTCGCAGTCCCACCCCCTCCGCCGGGTGCCCAACGGCTACCACTGCACTCTGGGGCTCAGCTCGGGCGGGGGGCGGCCGGGGCGGCACAGCTATCACCACCCTGAGCAAGACCACTGGTGCTAGCCGCACCGCCCGGCGGGCGCGTCCCGGTGATGAGCTCTACCATCCGTGCGTCCCGGCGATGAGCTCTACCATCCACGCGGGGCCGGGGCGCTCGGGGCACCGAGGTGGGCAGTAGCCCCGGAGGAGGGCCTGCCCCGCCTCTCCTCCTCCAGCGGGACGAGTGGCTTGTAGAGGGAGGTTGCTCCCTATCCACCCCTCCCACGCTGCCTCCCTGGGTCTCGGCACAGGCCCGCACATAGGACGCGGCTGTGTGTGCTGAGGGAGACCCGGTGAAAAACCCAGCATCCAGGGTGTATGCTGGGAATGTTCCGTGGGGAAGTCTGAATCTCGTAGGGATTATCTTTTATCCAAATGTGTGGTACAGAGGAGCAGGTGAGACCTCAGGACAGAGTCAGTGGTAAACAGAGCAGGTCTCGTCAGCATGCTCACACCAACGGTCCGGGCGCCCTTCGTACCTGAAATGGCAAAAAGCACTAGAAACACGCAGACACGGCCCTCTCCCGACAGCCAGCCCTTACAGGGACCAAACCTGGACAACATTCTTGGTGTCGGTTTCGGTTTTTAGTCACAACACCCTCCACTCTTCTGTAGACTCTATGTACTCAGTCAAAAAATAAACACCCAGAATAATGGGGAAGGGAGCAGGAACACAGCAGTGAGACACCCAGCCTGTAGGAGGAGCTCAGCCTTTCAGGGTCTGTGTTCCTGGCTTGCTCGAGGAGATGCTCTGCGTCCAGTGCAAGCGGCCGACAGGACCACCCAGATCCCGCTGCTCTCGACCAAGTGCCTGACCTCCGAGCCCCTCACACAGGCTCCCAGGGGCCCATCACCGCACGCGGGCTTTGTGGAGACTGTTCCAAACAGCAACTGAGGAGAAGGCAGACGTCCTGGAGAACATGTAGAAGACACCCAGTAGGTTGTTCATAGCTGGGTTGAAGTGGCTGTTGCCCCTTTTCCTCAAAGCAGTAGAGAGGCTGCAGGGCGTGTGAAGAGAGGCCCGTGTGGGCGATCAGTCTGTTCTCCACTCGATTCTCAGGGATGCAGGGTGCAGTCTCTGTAGTTGTGAAGTTTCTTTCCACAGAAGGCTCATTGGAGAGAGGCTGGTGCAAAGGGGAGATGGCTCAGTGGGGGCACAAGTGCCTGGGTCTGAGCAGATGAGGGCGGTTGGGGACCACACTGAGCCGTGGCTGGAATCAGATGCAGGAGCAGCTCGGCATGGCTGCTGTGCTGGGCGTCTGAGCCCAAGACACAGGAGAGCAGGCAGCATGAGGGAGTGCAGCTTCAGGGCCACGTTCAAAACAGAGCAGCCACAGCGGGACGTGGCCCACAGGACACTGGGAGACCCTGCGTTCTGTGAACAAAGGGAGAGTTTAGACGAGCCGATTCTGGTGTGTGCTCCCTATTTTGAAGTGTGAGATGATCTCTTTGCTGGATCATTTGAGTGTTCCCATTGGCTTTCACCCCATGATTCTCCTAAAGAAACTTGGTGTGTGATGTGTGTGTGCGTGTCTGTGTGTCCCAGTGAGTGGATGCCGTTAACCCACAGGGCTATGCAACAAAAGACACATGTTTAACAGAGATAAAACACACAAGACCGCCACCTGTTCTAGGGTTTCAGCATGATTGTGACCAAACCATTTTTAAAATTTCCTTACTCGAAGGCACAACACTCTGAAACTTTAAGATAACAGAGTATTTTACTCCCGTAGAATACAATGGAAACCAGAATCGCCGACTGTGCATGTGATCACTGGCTCCGGTTGCAAAGCAGAAGGATGTGCATCTTTGTCCTGATGTTTTGTCTCTGGTCCCCCAGCCCATATTATTTTGAATGTGTTCATCCTGTGCTGAACCATAGCTGCTTCCCCAGGCCATACTGGGCAGAGAATCCACACAGCTTGGCTGGTCTGTCTGGACCCTCCTAGACCCTGGGAGTGGTGAAATTATGGCGAGTGCGGGGAGACTCTGTCCTGTTTTCCCAACTCTGTGTTTTGTTTCTGTGCTGTCTCTTCTCAGCTATCATATTTCCCTCAGAATCTCGTAGTGAGTTGCCAAACTTGAAATGCATCACGCAGTTGTCTGCATCTGGACCAGTCAAGCAGTGGCTGTAGTTTGAACAAGTTATGTGTGCATGTAAAATATATACATATATACACATATCCAAGTATGTGCATGAGATGTATATCTTCGTACTTTTGATACAATGTATTCATTTGTTAATTTTTAATTATATTTGATATAAATCAAAGGTTTGTTGCAAAACTTTATATTTAAGAACAGTGTTAAAAAGAAGCCCCAGCCATGCAACACAGCTGGGCCCACTTTTAAAAAGCCCTGTGATTGGCTAGTTTGCTGCCTGAGTAATATTTATCAGCCACACTTTGGATTCTGCTGTTGTTTCTACAATGACATTTTGTATGAAGCAAAGTCCTTGGATTAAAAATAAAACTTAGCAAAAAATGAAAAACAAAACCCCACCTTGCTGCTGGATGATGTATGCAGGGGTTGTGGAGGCTGACACATGAGCTGTCCCTGTGGGCATGTGGCTGGAGTGTGCAGTGAGCAGAGCTCAGAAGAGGCTGAAACCTCTTCAGCTTGCTCTGGGCCTGGTTAAGATGCAAGGGTTAGCTCAGCTTTGGGGTGAGGGTCAAGGTAGACCTGTGGCTGGAAGAGTCAGGGTTAGGCCTTAGAGGGGGTGTGGTTATCTTTAGGGTTAGGAATATGGTGGTGGGTAGGTTAAGGTTGCAGATGAGCAGGCACTGGCTGAGGTTTGGGGTGACTGTTAGCTACATTAGTGGTTAGCTACATTAGTGGTTAGAGTGACAGTGTTAGATTTAAGTTAGGTTTGGGGTTGAGGTCAGTATAAGTTAGGGTTAAGAATTAGGGTTTAGGATTAGGTATAGGCAAAGGGTTTGTCCATAACCCTAACATTATAGGGTTATGTGGGTGTAAAAATTAAGATTTTGTTCAGTTTAGAGCTCATTAGAAAAGACATACATGAGCAGTGTTAGGTTCACAGAAAAATAAACATTATGGTTCTGATTATACTGGGAAAAGGGATTGGAGTAGAGTTCAAATTTTTAGCCTGTTCTGATATGGGCCTGTGTTTAGAGTCAAGGGTGGTGTAGGACAATAATCAGGTCCGAGGTTAGGGTTAGGGATAGTATAAGGTTCAGAGTTAGAGGATCAGGGTTAAGTATAGAGATTCAGGCTCAGTGCTCAAGGTTAGAAGGTAGGGTCAGGATCAGGGTTTGAAGGTCAGGGACAGAATTACAGGGAACAATAAGAGGATGAGGTTTTGGGGAAGCAGAGTGGAAGCATGCATGTTAGAGGGTCAGGGGTTAGGTTAGATGGTCTGAGTCAGGGTCAGGGTTGGGATTTTAGGGGTTAAGTCCAGTATCTTGGGGTAAGGGATTAAGGAATATTAGGGTTTAGATTTAGAAGTAGGAGGGTAGGTTTAGAGGATTAGTGTTAGAGTTAATGGTAGAGATTTGGGTGTTTGAGTTAGTGTAATAATGTTGGGGTTAACCATGGCTCCTTTCCCTCTCCTCCATAACTCTGAGGTCTCTGGGAAGAACAGGACTTTCCCTGGGTTGCTTGTGGAGGAGAGGTTGACCTGGAGCACTGGTCATCTGCTTCTGAGTCCTGAAATCTGGTAGATAAGAATGAAATGTCTGTTGTGGTCACCGACAGTGTCAAATCCAACTCAGCCTTGGTCAGTGTTTGTTAGGGCCTCAGCAGGTGGTTATTGTCCACAGGGTTTCCTCCCACCATGTGACCTGGGGAGGGCGGTGCCTGCCCCACTCTGGCTGGACAGCACCAGGCCCAGCACAGGCCTGACTGAGGGCACTCAATGGTCACGTGTGAATTTATGCAGAACTTGGTGCAGTGACTGGCCAACCCTCAGGTGCTGCCCCCTGCGTGCTTGTGGGGCCTTCTGGGACCACAGGCTTCCCTGTCCCGTTAGAGTGGGCGTCAATAGACACCAAGTCTCAGGACAGCCCTTGACCTCTGACCGTCCAGGCAGTCATCTGTGGTCTACCTGCTCAGGTGATCCTGGTCCCTGTCAAGCCCTTGTAGCCAGTTACTGAGCTGACCGTGCTTCTGGGCCATTGGACAGCTACCTGGGCAGTGTGGACAGCCCCTTGGGATGTTTCTGTTACCAACATCCATGTGACTGAGGAAAGGGTCTCTCTCACGGCCTTGTAGCCTGCCAAGAGAGGCAATAGTACTCTGAACATTTGTGTGTCCTCGTTCACGACAACCGTCCAGCACACCATGGCCCTGCAATCCTTTGGCTTGCCAGGAGTCACAGATTTTGATACTCATACTCATCATGACTCAAAGGTATGGGGCAGCTCTGCCTCCTCAGGGGAGGTTCTCGCTGAGGCTGCCTGGTCTTGGGGAACCATCTGCACCCATGTGGACTCCGAGAGCTGCCAGTCCTGGATTCCGTGACATGGAGCAACCCTTGAGCCCCTGATTGCTTCACTGAGCAAGCAGTCTCTGCTCCTTAAGAGAGGGAGGAGGCTGGATAAATGTGCAGTATTGCTTGTGGGGCTTGGGTAGGCAATGCGGCTGGGGGCAGGTGTGGCTCCTAGGCTCCCACCAAAAGGGACATGAGAGAGGTCTGTGCCTTTCGCAAGTGGAAGGGCTTCTTGCTGTCTTTGGAGGGCCAACCACAAGGGCACTGGACGGGTGGCTGCAGCTGTGGACCCTCAGTCAGCTCTCCTCCCGTGGCCTCCACGTCCCACAGCTGCTCCGGGGCTGTCAGTGATGTGGAGGCTGCTGCTTTCCTTGAGCCAGCGTGTTCCTGAGTCAAAGCCCAGAGCCTCAGCTCTCCTTAGGGAACTTCTCACCTGCTTCTACTATGAGTGTTTGCAGAGAGCTGACCCCATGTTCCACCCACCTTGAAGATGGCCATATAATCCACACTTAGACAATCTTAGGTTCTGTCCTCTGGGTGCTCTGATGGGTTCAAAGATGATAATATGACCCAAGTTAGACCAATGGCATTTAAAGCCATGGCTGTCCATGGAACACAAGGGAAGGAGAAACCTTTTCTAGTAGCATGGACGGTGAGTGGTGTCAGCCTGGAGTTGCTGTAGGCCCCAGAGACAGTGAGTGAAACTGTGCCTGTGAATGGGGCCCCCAAAGTCATATAGCAGGACAAAGGGTTGGAGAGGGAGCAGTTACGCTGCGAGAGTATGAGCGCCTTGACCTGCCAGGTCTGAGCCCACTCTTAAACTTGCCACTTAAAAATACTACTTTATTTCTACCATTTAAAATATATGTAATTAGTTTACTTTGGGAGTAGGTCCAGTCCCTAGGGATCCAGAAAAGTCCTTGCTGACTCACAGGAATCGATACTCTCTGAGCCTCCCTCTGCATGGTGTCTGCATTGGGTGGGGCACACCTGGGGGAAGAAGACACTGGGTGAGCTGAGGTCTTAGGGGGCCTGCCAGACACTTGCTATTTGGAGATGTTCTGTTCCTTCCCTGTCCCGGGAGCATAAAGTACCAGAATAATGAGAGGCGAACCAGTGGGGGAAAGAGTTAATTGGTTTGTAGTTTCTGTATTTTAGAGTTCATCATGTTAATGTGTGTTTTTACTAGTAAATCATTCATTTCCTGTTGGTTGCCAGTGTGATACAATAGGTTTCTCTTATTTGATTTTTATTTTTTTCCTCTTTTTAGTTTTTTAGTGTATTTATTACATCTTATAATTATACAGTCGAAGTGAGAAATAGATTTAAGGGACTAGATCTGATAGATAGAGTGCCTGATGAACTATGGAATGAGGTTCGTGACATTGTACAGGAGACAGGGCTCAAAACCATCCCCATGGAAAAGAAATGAAAAAAGCAAAATGGCTGTCTGGAGAGGCCTTACAAATAGCTGTAAAAGAAGAAAAGCGAAAAGCAAAGGAGAAAAGGAAAGATATAAGCATCTGAGTGCAGATTTCCAAAGAATAGCAAGAAGAGATAAGAAAGCCTTCTTTGGCGATCAATGCAAAGAAATAAAGGAAAAGAACAGAATGGAAAAACTAGAGATCTCTTCAAGAAAATTCAAGGGAATATTTCATGCAAAGATGGACTCAATAAAGGACAGAAATCGTATGGAACCAACAGAAGCAGAAGATATTAAGAAGAGGTGGGAAGAATACACAGAAGAACTGTACAAAAAGATCTTCACGACCCGGATAATCATGATGGTGTGATCACTCATCTAGAGCCAGAAATCTTGGAATGTGAAGTCAAGTGGGCCTTAGAAAGCATCACTACGAACAAAGCTAGTGGAGGTGATGGAATTCCAGTGGAACTGTTTCAAATCCTGAAAGATGATGCTGTGAAAGTGCTGCACTCACTATGCCAGCAAATTTGGAAAACTCAGCAGTGGCCACAGGACTGGAAAAGGTCAGTTTTCATTCCAATTCCAAAGAAAGGCAATGCCAAAGAATGCTCAAACTACCGCACAGTTGCACTCATCTCACATGCTAGTAAAGTAATGCTCAAAATTCTCCAAGCCAGGCTTCAGCAATACATGAACTGTGAACTTCA
The DNA here is from genome assembly GCA_917880005.1 of Nanger dama. Lineage (NCBI taxonomy): Eukaryota > Metazoa > Chordata > Mammalia > Artiodactyla > Bovidae > Nanger > Nanger dama. The sequence continues at coordinate 23,272 of CAKJTW010000018.1, read as the reverse complement.
AGATGTTCAAGCTGGTTTTAGAAAAGGCAGAGGAACCAGAGATCAAATTGCCAACATCTGCTGGATCATGGAAAAAGCAAGAGAGTTCCAGAAAAACATCTATTTCTGCTTTATTGACTATGCCAAAGCCTTTGACTGTGTGGATCACAATAAACTGTGAAAAATTCTGAAAGAGATGGGGATACCAGACCACCTAACCTACCTCTTGAGAAATCTGTATGCAGGTCAGGAAGCAACAGTTTGAACTGGACATGAAATAACAGACTGGTTCCAAATAGGAAAAGGAGTCCGTCAAGGCTGTATATTGTCACCCTGCTTATTTAACTTCTATGCAGAGTACATCATGAGAAACGCTGGACTGGAAGAAACACAAGCTGGAATCAAGATTGCCGGGAGAAATATCAGTAACCTCAGATATGCCGATGACACCACCCTTATTGCAGAAAGTGAAGAGGAGCTAAAAGCCTCTTGATGAAAGTGAAAGAGGAGAGCGAAAAAGTTGGCCTAAAGCTCAACATTCAGAAAACTAAGATCATGGCATCCGGTCCAATCCCTTCATGGGAAATAGATGGGGAAACAGTGGAAACAGTGTCAGACTTTAGTTTTTTTGGGCTCCAAAATCACTGCAGATGGTGACTGCAACCATGAAATTAAAAGACGCTTACTCCTTGGAAGAAAAGTTATGACCAACCTAGATAGCATATTCAAAAGCAGAGACATTACTTTGCCAACTAAGGTCCGTCTAGTCAAGGCTATGGTTTTTCCTGTGGTCATGTATGGATGTGAGAGTTGGACTGTGAAGAAGGCTGAGCACCGAAGCATTGATGCTTTTGAACTGTGGTGTTGGAGAAGACTCTTGAGAGTCCCTTGGACTGCAAGGAGATCCAACCAGTCCATTCTGAGGGAGATCAACCCTGGGATTTCTTTGGAAGGAATGATGCTAAAGCTGAAACTCCAGTGCTTTGGCCACCTCATGCGAAGAGTTGACTCATTGGAAAAGACTCTGATGGTGGGAGGGATTGGGGGCAGGAGGAGAAGGGGACGACTGAGAATGAGATGGCTGGATGGCATCACGGATTCGACAGACGTGAGTCTGAGTGAACTCCAGGAGCTGGTGATGAACAGGGAGGCCTGGTGTGCTGCGATTCATGGGGTTGCAAAGAGTCAGACACGACTGAACGACTGAACTGAATGAACAAATATTGATACTTTACTATGGGCATCCCTAGTGGCTCAGACGGTAAAGAATCCGCCCACAATGCGATGCGAGTTTGATCCCTGGATAGGGACGATCTCCTGGAGAAGGGAATGGCAACCCATTTCAGTATTCTTGCCTGGAGAATCCCATGGACAGGGAGCCTGGTGGGGGTGGCAAAGAGTTGAACATGACTGTGACCAACACTTTCATTCAAACCTTTTCTGTTCCAGGCTTCCATCCATGGAGCCACATGACATGTAGTCATCAGGACTCTTCAGCTTTCCTTGTCCTTGACAGTTTCTTAGACTTCTTTTTCAGTGACTTTGACAGGAGAAAGTCACTATGTGGAGCCCACACTTCAGGAGAGGGACTGTGGCTCCACCCCTTGATGGATAGCTGAATGTGTCTATCATTTATTTAAAATTCTCCTGCATAAGAGATTTCTTTATTTATTTTAGAAATAGAATAACCAAAAATATTTTACTAAAACATAAGGTTTACAGAAGTTTCCAAATAGGCCATGAAAATGGTCACAAGCTCTTTCTTGAAGGGAGGATTCCACACTTGGCAGCGGGGTCACAATGCTGTTAGTGAGGGCTGTAACGTTTATGTTCCCATTTTGGTTCAAACAATCAAACCTGTCTACCTACGACATCTAAATGAAGCTAGAGAGCGTATTCTAAAGAACTGGTTAGCTGCTTTTAGCAAAGGAACTTAGAGCACCATAAAACTTAGGAAAAGAGCCCATAAAATTGAAATAAAATGACCTTCACCTTGACCAAATAAATAAATAAAAATACCCACACTGCTGCAGCTGACCCTGACAGCTACGTCATTTGCAGTGCGTGCATGTTAAGTTGCTTCAGTTGTGTCCAACCCTTTGCAACGCTATACACTATAGCCCACCAGGTTCCTCTGTCTATGAGATTCTCCAGGCAAGAAAATTGGAGTGGGTTGCCATGCCCTCCTCCAGGGGTCTTTCAAACCCAGGAATCAAACCCTAGTCTCTTAAGTCTCTTTCATTCGCAGGTGGGCTCTTTATGACGAGCACCAGCTGGGAAGCCCAGTTCATTTCAGCGCTTTGTGCTTAGACTATGACAGGGGAAATGAATAAAACGTTTTGCAACAATCCATATGATACTTCTAGGCTCTGTTCATGCTTTACAACAGTGAATCAGGACAAGACATAGATTTGCTAATGTACATTTAACCACCAAATGACTGAAGATGTCTGGGTTTTTATTCTGTAATGTTTCTGTGTTCATTAAATGCCAAAAAAAAAAAAAAAAAAAGGAATCTTGGCACAACAGGAGAAGTGATGCACGTGGTGGTCAGGTCTATTTAAGTGCCATTCCCGGCACAGAGTCCAGTCCATGCTCTGGCTAGCTGTGTGGCTTGGGCTTCGCTGGTCTCCCATTGCTCTGCCACATCATTTACTGACGGATCATCTGGACTGGGAGTACTCAACAAAGCCTGGGTGATAGCAGAACTGCGTGGATCTACAGTGCTGGGGGCCACTTACCTTTCAAAATGTCTAAACATATTCTTCCCAACTTGTCTACATTAGGATGATCATTTTGGGTCATGGAATGTACTTTAAGGGCTGCCATTGGGTATTTTTCTGGAAGGAATCATTCAACTTTAAAAGTCCCTTCCTCAGGGGGATTCCTGAGGATCAGCAGTGACCACATGAAAACACTGGGCATCGCTCTCATGTAGTTCTGCCAGCAAAGGCTGGGATTCCTGATAATCCTGCAGGGCAGCCCAGCCATTTGGTCAGATCCCTGGGTTGGCCTCTGGTCTCATCTCCTGAGATTTCAATTTAACCCCATCAACTCTCTGGAACTTTCCTGCATAAAAGATTTCTATCCAATCCCATTGATAAACTACCTGTGCAACCATTAATTTTTACCAGTGTAGATACTGGGACCGTTAGGCTAAACTTCTGGTTATAATCCAGCACTATAGTATTTGGTTGCTTAGTTTATTCTGTTTTGGGTGTTGATATTTCTTTTCCTTTGGCTCTTGTTTCCTTTGACGTCATTGCATATGTGAACGTTTTTCTCCGCCTGTTTTGACTACTTAGGCTTCATTTCTATGAGGCCTCTGTGTGCAGGAATTACATTTGCTTCTTTTCCCTCTTTTGATCTGTCTTGTGTCAATTTTTATTATTAGCCCAGCCACAAGATTTCCAGAAAAACAAAACTCAAGAGTCCTAACAGGTGCACAGGGATATCTCCTTGTTTTATTCATGTAATTCCCTAATTGTGTATGATGTTCAGTATGTACCTGTATATCTTTGGCCAGGTGTTTGTTCATATCTCTGCCTATTTTTAATGGAGTTGTCTGTCTTTGCTTATTTGAGGCAGAATCTTTATTAGCTGTGTGTCTGCAAAACTTTTTTCTTCCAGTTTGTGGCTTGTATTTTAATTTTCTGAATATGGCTTTTCACAGAGTAGAAATCTTAAATTTTATAAAGTCCATGAAATTCCTTGCTCTTTTTTGTGGATTGCCTTTCTGTGTTGTGTTAAAACTCAATGCTCATGATCTATATGACAAACTCTATAATTTTGAATAGTTTTGCATTTAAAATTTGTCTATAAAAATTTTTGAGTAAGTTGATTTAAGTCTTGAAGTTTGTGTCTACATTAATTTCATTCTATACAGTTTCCAACTAAGTGTTGTTGGTGTTCAGTTGCTTGTTAATAGCCAGCTCTTTGCAATTCCATGGACTGAAGCATGCCAGGCTTCTCTGTCTTTCACAGTCTCCCTGAATTTGCTCAAACTCATGTCCATTGAGTCAATGTTGCCATCCGACCATCTCATCCTCTGTTGCACCTTTCTCTTCAGCATTCTTTATGGTCTAACTCACATCTGGAAACTCACATACATGGCTACTGGAGAAACCATAGCTTTGACTATACAGACTTCTGTTGGCCAAGTGATGTCTCTTTTTAAAAAGTATACTGTTTGTCATAGCTTTTCTTCAAGGAGCAAGTGTCTTTTAATGCCATGGTTCAGTCACCATCTGCAGTGATTTTGGAGATCAATAAAAATAGTCTGTCACTGTTTCCATTTTTCCCCATCTATTTGCCATGAAGTGATGGGACCAGATGCCGTGATCTTACTTTTTTCAATGTTGAGCTTTAAGTCAGCTTTTTCACTCCCCTCTTTCACCTTCATCAAGAGACTCTTCAGTTCTTCTTTGATGTCTACTTTTAGGGTGATATCATTTGCATATCTGAGGTTACTGATATTTCTCCTGGTAATCTCGATTCCAAGTAAGTACTCTTTAGTTAGTTTGGAAAAGTTGATAATTGAATTTCCAGAAGTTAATGGATTCAGCAATTCTGCCAGCTTCCTGGTAGCTCAGCTGGTAAAAATCTGCCTACAATGCAGGAGACCCCCGTCCCATCCCTGGAAGACCCCCTGGAGAAGGGAAATGGCACCCCACCCCACGATTCTTGGCCTGCCCTGGTGGCTCAGACTGTAAAGAATCCGCCCGCAACGTGGGAGACCCGGGTTCAGTCCCTGGGTCGGGAAGATCCCCTGGAGGAGGACATGGCAACCCAGTCCAGTGTTCTTGCCTCAGGAATCCCCATGGACAGAGGAGCTTGGTGGGCTACAGTCCATGAGGTCGCAGAGAGTTGGGGACCACTGAGGGACTAAGCATAATGGATTCAGCAATTCTGCCAGCAGGAAATCGCTGTGTACCCTAAACTGGGAGGGAGGCAGGGCCTGCACTGCCCATCCTGATCATGAGATGGCGCTGAGCCCGCATCGCTGACCCACGGCGCATGCGTGTTCGCTGTGGCCTCGCTGGGCGTGCAGCTGGGAGGAGCTGGGTCTCCTCAGGCACGCCGTGGGTTTCGGAAAGCTGGGACGCCGGGCCAGCCTCTCCGCTGTCAGGAGCTCAGGCTTCTTAGGACTCGCTGGGGTTTTTGCTTCAGGGTAACGTGGGGTAGCATCCACACCAGTGGGGAGTGGATTTCCTGATGAAAGGAGAAGGCTAAGAAAGACGGAGAAGTGAGTAGAAGCTTCCTGGTGCAACCCACAGCTGGGGCTGGGGGCCCCTCTTCCTGCGTCCCGGAAAGGCTGGGTGTGGAAAGCTGTTTCAGTGAGTTTTGTGTGCGGTGTAAATGGCATCCAGGGTCCGTCTCTGGCACGTGGTGTCCAGTTTCTCCAGCACAGTTTCTTTGGGGCACCCTTTAATCTATTAACGGAATGCATCCGTGTGTGTTTGATTCTGGGCTTTCTGTCTGGTTCCTGAAGCTGTTTTGAGACTGTCTTGGAAATTGTAGCATCACAAAAGGTAGTGCAAACAGAGGGAGGGAGATGCCTCCATCCTGATCTTTCTCAGGGTCGGCTAGACAATTAAGATTTGCGTGGTCCTTTATATCTCCATGCAAGAGTAGGAGGGTTTGCTTTATTTCTGTGAAAAATACCATGAAATTTAGAAACACATTGCATTCCTCTGTATATCGCTTTGGGGGAAACGGTTAGGGTGAAGGAGTTACTTGTAACAGTTAGCGGTTAGGGTGAGAATTAAGGGCCAGTGTCAGAGTCTAGGGTCT